>OV656835.1:15336486-25336486 GCA_927399475.2 Acleris emargana
CTCTCAGTTCATCATAGTACAATTATTTAACGTATTTAAGTGCAAAACGGGATAGATCGTTGGTTCTTGTAACTGAACGATCGTGTCAGCCAACTTCAATAATAGCCTGTCCATGTACCTATAAGCTCGTGGGGTATTTCAGGAATTGTCTGCTCAAGCTCATGCCTATACTTTCGCGACGAGAACCTTTTAAATTAAAATTTAGTCTGTCTGTGACTTAGTAGATACGAAATGGAACAATTTCGATGTGTTGGTTTTAAAGAAAAACTTGAATTATCGAGATAAGTTTATCCTAGGTTTGGTGGAAATTCTTTAATAGTTTAAGAGTTATCGGGAGATTTAAATCTAAGTATTTAAAGTTATTTAATAAACATAGGTACCTACCGGTCACATTATTTTTAGGGGTCCTTACCAAATACTCAAAAATTAAAGGCTTAAAAGAAGACTAGTAGTAGGGACCTTCTAGTTTTTACCAGATAAATATAGTGTAAGCGAACCACCATCTTGAAAATATATTAGTGCAAGTTTTTCAAATGTAGGTAGGTACCTAAATGGTGGGTAAGCATAAAATTTTAAAGCAAATCTTAAATCAGTTAACCAGTAAACGTCTGAATCTTTAAGAATTTACAAACAAAATGGGGAAAAAAGTCGATAATGAGACGGTAAAAGTCGTCGGTTGCTTCGGGAGGGTCCCCTCCCCTCCCTTTCCTCTTAACTCTTAAACAATGCTTAAAAGGTAATAAAAGAACCGCTTTTTCCAACTTTAGGAGTGCCACTCGATATAGGATTAATTATGTGGTTTTGTTAATCATAGTAATTAAAATCGAACTCACTCATATTTAGTAAAGTTTGACAGTGTGCGTTCCGTAACTATTGTTTGAATTAAGTAACAGAGGTATTAGTGCTCGGGAGCTCCTTCAAGGATAAGTTTGACCTACTGATTAGCTTTTTACGTCGTCTTTAACCAATAGTTCGATCAAGAGATCTCATAAACTTTTAACGTGTTAATTATAAAATACATCTCAAGTATGGTTTCGAACTGATTTTGTTCCGTTAACTAAAAACAACTGTCGACGCAGTCACGATAATCCAATTCAAAATATGGGCTTGATTTTCGCATCAACCTTTCGTTTTAGTCATTTTATAAACCGACTACTCGTATTTATTACTGCCTGAAAACTTGCTTTGCGGCGCTTCACCGTCACATGGGCTTCTAAACGAACTTATATATTGTCAAACAATAACGTGACGATCGCAATACTTAATCAAATCCGTCGGTACGGGAATGGAATCTGCAATAAAACCGCCATGGATCGTTAAAGAGCAGTAAACATAGACAACACAAATAACGGCTAATAAGTAAAGGAACCAATCGGATATTTTATAGGTGCTGCGGATGATTGGTACAATAAAACTGTTTGTTTAACTCCATATTTAATTAGACTGAGCGGTAAAGATTTAGTTATAGCCGACGAGGTATGTACCTGCGAGGCCCGGAACAAAATTATTCCCTGAGACTTTTTCTAATTCCATTCTGCAAAAACGAAACATTTTTTTTAATTATAAAACGTATAAATATAGAGAAAATGAATTGTTTGTGCTAGAAGCTTCAGCAATCAAACACTTTTATTACGTTTGTAAACTATGGAGATTGCGCAATGGGTTTATTGACCTATCCTATCGGCAAGAATCAGATTCTCTGGGACTATTCTTCAGTTGTAGAGTAGTCCCGATAAAGACGTACAGACATGTTAGGCGTAGGTAATTAAAAGTATTCAAATATGGGAATTCAGCATTTTCTATATTACGTGGTTTTTACTTATAATATAATAAATGTAATTTAAGAAACTTTTTCTGTCTTTTTGTTACGCTTTCACGGGTTCTGACTGACCCAATTTCGATGAAATTTGCTATGAAGATGCCTTAAACCCCTAGGAAGGATAGGGTACTTCTGTAATGCTATTGATATCCCAAATATAAATGAATCAAGTCCGTACTATCGTTAGTTATTGTATAAGTATATTCTATATATTCTATATTTATATTGCTATATCTAGTAATTGAATTGTGTGCAATTGGCAATAGATACAGCCAAATTTCATCATCATTAACAAAATGCACCAGATTCCTAGTGCTAATCCGAAAAATAACGATGTAAAGATTTAACATTAATTAGATTACGAATACCTACTTAGGTACTACTTGTTAAAATTACCAAGTCAAGCTGCAGTCTCTTCGACGTATTTACTCATAATTATTAATTCTAAGAGAGGATGAGGCTCCCTTCACTGCTCGATAGGTTGAAGCACTAGAATTTGAGCTTCACTAGCAGGCTGCAGTTGTACGAATCACTCGACAGATGGCATACCTGGTAAGTAAGCATGGCTCCAATGCAACGTTCGTTAATAATATTATTTTTTATTAATTGCCTATTTTAATACTTCCTTTTTAAATTAATTACACTGTGTATAGATAAAAGTTAATTGAAATAAAGAAAAAGTATGAAGAGCTTACTTAAGATTATTACTAAAAAAGACATTCGCAATAAAAATGGCTTACGGTCAATAAAAATCTAATTTACATACCTACACACAAGTGGTAATCAAAAGTTATAACTTGGCTTTACAAATAACAATTCGAATTAAATAACGTGGTTAATAAAGTTATGACGAGTAGGTAGGTACTAGGTATGCAGTGCAAACTATAACAATAATATCTCGGGAGTGTATGTAGAGATAGGTACCGTAACCGTGTTTGTGCTAACGTTCGTTCGGGAGTGTGTTAATATTTCGGAATGGAGTGCGGTCGGACTCGGGACCGACGGGACTGCCGCGCTCCGGGTAATTCAAATAAATATTTAGATTCCCGGCGTCGTTTACTGCTCCGCGAATGTTATCCTGCTATTGTTCCAGCGAGTTGCTCTTATTGCTGGCCGGCCGGTCGATTTTTTTTTCGGATACGCTTGTAAAATTTATTAGGTGTACATGGCAATTCGAATTGGTGGGCGATCGAGAAAACATATTGCCTGAATAAAGGCTCATTGTTAGTAATATATTTTGTTAATTGGCTTTGCCCGACATTTTAACCATTGTCCCAAGTGTGAAATAAAATTTAGAGATTTACCATTAATTTTATTTGGTACAGTATCGTGGAGTTCATTACTTGTAATGATAGGTACTTATAGAGTTATGCAATGAGGAATCATTAAATTATGATAACAGAATACAGAGAACATGTACCTACCTAGATACCGCTTGGCGAGAAATAATTAAGAAAGAATATCTAAATGCTTAACGTTGCTGAAAATACTGTACGTAGTTGGACTCCGTCACCACGTCACATTTTTTCTGCATAAAAACAAACTTGTCATGCTTTTCGCTGAAAAAAATTTATACATATGACATTAAATATATACTTTCGGATGTTTCAAATTAAATACAACCTACCTATAATAACGACCGGGCCCAATAGCGCCGACGCCGCTGCGAATCCTCGGCGCTGCCTCGCACCTGCCGCCAGGCTGTCCGGCCTTATCACCTCAGATTTCCGCATTATATCGACAGGCAAATTTATTCATAGTACCCTAACATTTATCACCGCGGGCGAATAGTTTTTCACATATTGAGGGAAACGCAAAGGCAAAATTCTATAACGCGCAGAGGGCCCGGCCGTTAGAACTTCTTGCACCTTGCCAACCAATAAATCAAACTATTGCGTAAGGCCCCGCTGTATGCATGGCCATCATCCGGACCTCTTTATTTATTACCACACTAAACAGATTTTTGTTCACGATTTATGTGTGCTTATGAATTTTTGGCATGTTCAAAATGTTAATATTCCCGCTAAATGTTCCGTATTTATAATAATTGCGGGCGGTCATCAATCTCTTGTTTCAAATCGGAGAGGAAGTTAGAATGATGTTCCTCGCAGTTCTCAAGTTATTTATTAATACACTATCGATCATTTTTGTTGTTTATGTTTAGATAAAAATCAAAGTTATGTTGAATTTAGTAGTTGAAAAGTAGTTAAAAAATGACGTGCTTTCATTTTCAATGTTTAAATATCATTAATATTATCATCAATACTACAAATCACTGGTTAGATTATTTGTCTAATTTGTCCAAATAAAACATTAAAAGTGTCAGACCACTCATATTAATAAATTATCACAGTTAAATTTCCTAGTTAATTATTTATAGTGACATAATGTGTTAGACGTCATGTTATTAAGTAAAATAGCCTTCTATAAATCTCGGTGACTTCGATAAATAGGTTTTGTCGCCGATAACAAACTGGCGGCTACCGATGCGCGTATCGGAGCATTGATCGCTCGCCCGAGATCCCAGACCCTATTCGGCGTGATTTGATAACCCGGTACAAATGAACCAAGTCCATCTACATGAGATCTGTTTTATACTGCAAAATATGAATTTATGAATAACTTGAAAAGTATTCTTACATGATAATTAGACTACCACTAGGAACTGAGACTGAAATATAGATACACACCAAATTTCTCCAAAGTCCAGCCGTTTAGGAGAAGGTGATTGGTGACATACCAACAGCAGCGCCACCTACCGGGTTCAATTTTGTTTTCAAACCATTCAGGAACCCATTGAATTATACACACAAAATTTCATAGCTTCGGCCACGTCTTCGTCCGCGTACGTTTTGATTATCGTTATTCCCTCTGGAACTTTAAAAAATTCTGGGATAAAAAGTAGTCTATGTTAATCCAGTGTATATTCCAGTGTATAGCTATCTTCATTCCAAATATCATCCAGTTCTGTCCACCCGTTGCAGCGTGAAAGAGTTACAAACATCCATACTTACAAACCTTCGCGTTTATAATATTAATGAGGATGTATGTGAACTAGGTAAATATTCGAATCGCAGTCCTCTTAAGCTTAACTTAACAGGTAGGTATATATCTAAGTACCTACCTACCCACGTACCTACTCATTTTCGGAGCCTGCCCTTTGGGCGTAATGTTTTTGGTTAAATGTACTTATCTGTAGCATATTTAAATTCTAAAAACCTATCTATAGGTACTCGTATGTATCTACGTATTATTTTCATTTTTTTTCCAGAACACCATGTCTTTTTAGTTTGTTTAAGTTAGTCCTTGTAAGAATGCGGCGGGAAACCCCTGTTTGGGAATGATACAATCGACCAAAATTATTTTGCCTTTAATATTTCCAAAGAGTTAGCGTATATTCCAATCACACTTCTGACACCACAACATGTTAACCTAGCCTAAACAAACGGTAGCGGACTATTTTTAGGTCTTCCGTTTGCTCTACCAAATTAAAGTAAAGTTACAAATAAAACGCTTAGGTATGGAGGTACCTATTGCTATTCGGATTTGTTCCTAAAACACCAATAACTACAAACTGTTCCAAAACGGTTCAACATGCAGTCTTTATCTTTAAGGCTAGACACGCGTTCAATCAAAACTGGAACAAAGATTTATCTCATTATCAATTCCATTTGAATCTGACTGAAGTTGGGCATACTTTCACGGGCGGTGAGGCGTAATCCGGGGAATCAATCAAGCATTCCTACACGCTGCGGAGGGCCCGCGAACTTCAGTCCTTCAGGCTTCTACAGTGGTTTCTAAATCGGATCAAGAATTTATTTTACATTTTATGGGTTTCAACGTTGGAGCAGTAGCTGTGTCAAAAACTGAGGTACGTACAATGCAAAAGATAAAAAAAGGTAAAAGACATTTATTCAGTAAGTAGTCCGCACGGGCACTTTTACACGTCAAGAATCTATCAGCTCTTCACAAAAGGAGACCACAGCTGAGAAGAAATGCCACAAAAAACTGAGCAGGCTGTCATTTTTTAAACATATTTAATATTACAATGGTACTACTTAGTCTAGCATTAGGTATATAAATTTATAAATATAAAATTACGCATAGTATCAAATAACCTGCGTAGATCAGCAGGAAAACATGCCAAAATCTTACGAGAAAGATAGAGGGAGAAAAGGACTTGACAGAAGCTCGTGGAGCTAACCACTCTTTTACCGAACAATTGTCTTTACGTATGATATCCATGGCCTTATTTCTCTAATAAGTCCATGGGAGTGTGTGTATATAAATAACTCGACATTGGCGAAATACACCTTAACAGGAGTGAAAGCCATTTATTAAAATTAGAAATACAATCAGAGGGAGAAAAGGAAATAAAACACCTACTTATGTGTATATAAGACGGTGCAGGAAGACCACATAGGTAAGTTTCGATATGTTTTCCTACATCAACGGTGTCCCCTAGATATGATAAAGCTTTTGCATTTGAACAAATTTCGGGTTAAAGCCAAGCATTTTTGACTGTTACATAGTCCTCGACCCTATAGTACGCTTTAGACATTAACGACTTTTTCAAGTAATTTTAAGGTGCTGGAAAGTGTTCCTTTAAAACTATGTCAGGTAATTTATTATATAAATGAATGCGTTGACCAATAAATGATTTATATACTTTACGGACGCGGAATTTTCGAATAGGGTTTTTTTTTAATTCCTTGTATTTAAATTGCGTACATCAGAATTTTTGATCAAAGAATCTATATTAAGATACTAATTTCTTAAAAAAGTTATCTTAAGGAGTCACAGGAAATTAAGTTGTAAATAGAACGAATGGCCCTTTTTTGTAACACAAATACAGTTTGTATGTCAGTTGCCTTATCCCAAACCAGAATACCGTACGACATGCCACTATGGAAATAACTACAATAAACTAAGCGAGCAGTCTAAACATTGGTTAGTTGTCTAATTTTCCTAACGGCGTAAGCTGCCGAACTTAGTTTACCTGGCAGTAGATACAGCTATATGGGGACTACATTGCCAATTTTTATCTATTGTTATCTATCGTTCGCTCTTATTCTAGTCGACCCGCCTTTACCCGAACACAAAATATTTCAAGACCGTTGGCTCATGTGTGTGGTATTTATATTCATTTAACTTATTTACTCAACCTTAACTACTCAAATAAGTAAAACACGTACAATTCTGTTAAAATGTAAAGATTGAAACTGGCAGCGAACGCATTTCTGCAAATTTTCGCACGTTTGCAAAACGCCACTTCTCAAACCGTTCTCTCAGACTACCATTAAATAATGAAATTAAATACTTAGGTACCCTTAAATTAAAATTAAGTGCGAAATCTTACGTGGATACCGTCGAAGAAGAATCACCATACACGCATTCATTTCATCTCACTGAACGTTATCAACGCAAAAAGATTAAGCAATAAACAAAAAATATAGTGCCGACGTGCTTGATTTAATTTTCACATTAACAACAGCAGACAACATATGAAACAGCATAAATCGGACCCCGCCGCGCGCCGCGAACATCCTCGCATACTTGTTGTGCGCTACATGCTCCGTAACAAGTTGTTCGATCGGTGAATTACGGTGTTGCGTAGCTGTCAATTTTGTGGTATAAAATTCGTCTACGGGCTTGACAAAGGCAGCTGTCATCGTGCAGCGAAGGGTCAGCCGTCCCTCGAGGCTAAGCCCCCGCCGGCCGCCGCAGACACGCACGCCGTCGCCTAATCCTCACCTACTCTTTCCACACCACACATAAACCCATCTAATAGATAATAAAAAGAGAAATTCCAAGTGTGCGGTAACGTAGGACGACGCTCTAATTGATTTTTACAACCCTTCTAATCTACTAAGACTTTATAGGGTTAATCGGCGCTAAATATTGTTTAGCGCTAATTATTTGGAGCCTGCTTTAGTAATGTCGGCGAGGGCCGCGCGAGGGCGCCTCGCCCCGACGCGACGGCCCGACCTCTCCACTAACGCCGCTGTATCAAATCGATGAGTGAGGTAAATCACCGCGAAATAAAAACGTAATGCAGCGAGTTATTGCGAAGCATAATAGTAAGATTTATTACAATGGCTGTTAACATTACGGAAAATGTATAAAATGTGTGTGATGTGTGTGTCCTACCGTGTAAAAATAAATGAGAAAAATAATGGCTGCTTATAAGAAATTACCCCGGCAAAATATAAAAAAGCAACGACACGGTTATCGATAGGAAGGATGAAGGGTTGCTGAGAATAATCTCGAGCTCCAGGAAGACCAGCTTTGAGATCTAGGTATTCGAGCTTGGCAATTGGTTTTAATGCATACAAAAAGCTCGCTTTACTTACCTTACATACTATATCACGGAGATACAGTTAGATGCACCTAATTTCACATAGGTAGATGAATCACTTGGATGTGGAGAGATATTATTCTCTAAAAACCAACATCAATAGTTGGTGCGACACGACATTAGTCATACATGCGCAGGGGTCGCGGTCCGACAGGGCATTAGAGGAATTTCATCGTATATTCCATTTCGAACTCATCTTAATAACTCGGACCGTATTTTTTGTAAAACGTCTTATTTTCTAGTGAATAAGAATTTGTTGGGACTCCTTGAACGTGTACAACATAATGTTATTATAATTTATGTCATACTAAGCAGGTGAAGATATACGAGCGAGTCATTCATTTTATTAAACATGTTTGCTAAGTCGATTTTGTTATTTTTTTGTCGCTCGGCCGTGGCGCATCTATCACGCAGCGTGCGGGCGCTTTCTCGCTCAGCTCTTTATTATAATACCAATGATTTCCGGACAGCCGGACGGCGCGCCGGCCCCTCGCCCGGCGCGGCGCTCCTCTCCTGCTTCCCAGGGCTCGGCTCCAGAGGTGGACGAGAACTGATCTTAACTTTTTTTCACAATAATCCCTCAAGAACAGGCCCACCATCCTACAACCTAATGAAACAAGACATCCGATAACGTTATTTGGACCGTACCTCACGAAGATACATTTCGTGATATCGCTAAATAAGAAAAACATTTGCGCAAAATGCGAACATCGGGCCCATCCATAATGCAATGTCGCCGACAGAATGGCCAGCGCTCGCGGAGCACTTTGTATTAAGTCAACAAAATTCAAAAACCATTCAAAGGACATTTGTTTTCATGAATAATAATATGTAAATACTTTATTATAGACACGAGAGGAGAGCTCTCCGGACTACTTTCCCGCCGTGCCGGTACATTTGGTGGTCGAGTTAAGTGTACATACCTAACTCATTGTGTCATAACGAATGGTCACTTTTCTTGATGACCCTTACTCCTAACATTACAACCTGGATATTTTCTATTCGTACTTCTAGATTACCTTGCTGCTTCTTGATTATCTTTAACTTTATCGTGATTTACTATCAATGGTCCTAATTTAATTCTTCAACTTCAGTCATCCATAAGTCCGCCAGAAGATAAACACGATAGATCTTTATGAGCTCGAATGCACTTGGCCTAGGCCAGTAAAGCGCTGCGTATCGTTAAGGCGCGCCGGGAGTGTACGGCTTGGAACGCACGCAGTCCGTCCCGAGAGTTTTACAGATTTTAATTTTCCTTTTGTCTTTATGGATCACGAAATGTTTTGTGAACGTATGCCCCGGGAGGCCGGCCCCCCGCCGCGGTTTCCTTCCTACATCGCCTCACAACAAAAACTCTTGTTATAAAAATGCACGATCTAAAAAAACGCTAACGTTGGGTGACAAGTGAGCTTTGTTTATATCTGTTGATATGTTGAAGTTGTTTATGAAATGTTCCTAACACCTGATGACTGCGCTAGTTCGTGCGATCTGCTTACAATCGCCGCAAGCAGCCCGCCTCGCCCTTAACTATATGCATTATGCGTACTACTACTATATATATTATTAATGCAATACTGTGTCAAAAATTGCCCGCTGTTTTTTATAAGCGCTAAAATACCTGGTACTGATATTGTATTTTATAAGAACATTTCTTAACATGCCTCTTCTCTCCAGATAAAAGATTAGTTTTATTACTTAATCTTGTATTTTATCACGTAATAAGTCTGTCAAACCTAATACGACTGTCTGTAAGCCGTCAGAATCGATTACATATATGTAAAAAGTTGAATACCTGTGCATTGCATGAGCTCATTCAGACGAGTGCGTGTATAGGCACGAGCGCAACAGTGTGAATGACCTCGCAAATTCGCCTCCTAGCAGAATTCTAGATGCAAAAAACTTTTTGCAGTAATATATATCCGTTACCTATACGAATGTATTATAGATCGTCTTTTGAACTACATTAAAGGCTGCACGCACTTAACCTATCGACTTGTAGACGACGTTAGACGGAGTTTCACATTCTTGTCAACATGTGCAAGTCTCATACAAATAAGACCACCAACATCAATCCACCGCCATGTGGACTAAATGCGTGCGTATTCTCCTTTAACCATAGGTACGAGTAAGTATCATATAATTATATTAAATCATACCTTAAGTAAATCTCGTAATACAACAAAGGAAATCTCATAAAATGAATACTTACTTAATGTAGTCACACGCATTTCTCGCAAACTCCGAGTGTGAAATACACGATGACATAAACGAGCGACCTCGGCTGTCCCCGCGGCGCACAGAACTTTACAAACTGACACCTCTTAATAAAACGGCGTCATTATCGAGATATCATACTTATGTTAAATGTTAAATTTATCAAATATTCGGTATTTGGAAGAAAACATACAAGTTGACAACACGTGTCGTTGCTATCGTTGCGAGCGGATCGGACGCCCCGGGGCGCGGCCGGCCCGCCGCATTACTTACCGTGACCTAATGGGCGGGGATAAATCAAATGTATGCTCCAAAAAAAGCACAAAACAAACAGACCAATGTTGGATAAACAAAATTCACGGAAACAGGGACAAATATCACAATGTGTGTCGCTCAGGATGAGATACGATTGCAAATCAGTGCCTAGATTAGTAAACTTTTACAGATTTTGAATGTCTTTCATCTTAAACATTGTATCTATCAATTAATGTGTGTCAACATCTCTAGAGTAATTTTCGTAAACGTTCAAATTCAACCAGAGCGAAAATATAAACTACGTCGTACTACTTAAATCACTGCTCAAATAACTCAGACATTCGCATTATAAAAGCAAACAAACGTTTTAAATTGCAATAACGACTCCGCATTGTCATCACGCGATAAAGACTCAAAGAATAAAGTTATGAATTTCCCTAATGCGATTAAATGAAAAGTGCAACAAATTAAATTCTCCCACGCGACGTTCAATAAAGAGAGACATTACGGAGTATAAGTAATTCATAAAACTGAGCTGGGCCTTTGATATGAAAATAAGCCTAATCCGCGGCACGCGCGCCCCCGGGAGGCACGATGTTTGTTTGTTTGTTTGCTCCTTAGTATCATGTCGTTATTTATTGATCACAACTTGGGACTTTTCAATACTCTAAATTTATTTAAGAGGTACGACACGAATATAATTTATAGAGCCAATGGATTGATGGTCATAAGTGTGTTATAATCAGATTTTTAAGATATATTTTATGAATCTGTAGAATGCTTGATACCCTTGTATTAAGCTTTTTTGGTCACCCTTCGATGAAAAATGGAGACAGCTATCTATTAAAGGATACTTACATGGATCTCTAAGTTTGGGCACTTAATGAATTCCTTTGATGTGTTTTGATTATAGTGAAAGTACTATTATTAGCGCAGCTATAGGGACATCAGAATATTCTGTTACATTACATTAACTGTATTACCTTCACATTTTACAATTTAGTTAAGCAAAACAATGCAAGAAATTGCAGTTTAGGATCAGAGTCTTAATATGAAATACTTAACCAGATCTAACCTTATTTTTAATGTGTACGTTTTACTCTATATTAAGATTAAGAGAGAGTAGGTACCTACACATTATATTCGATATCATTAAATAATGTTAAATTCGATATTAGGTAGCATATGAATATATAATGGTATACGACCAAGGAGGCTAGTAGTGAATGTATTGTATCTGTTGTGCACTGCCTCTAATCCATCCATTTATGGTAATCTACCTCTCATTGAGTTTTCTTGGATCTGCTATATTTAACCAATCACGTGTGAGGTATGATTCCTGCGTTACAGGGCCTAGCTTGTTTGGTTGTCGAGGTTTTAAACTTAGAGATTTTTCTACCACGGATTTTTGGTGTCGATGAATCAAATCCACTTCTTAATGCCACCATCGACAGTCAAAAACTAGATTTTTAACCAAGTTCAATAAACAAAAAATAAAAACAAGTAGGTTATTAATTCCTCGCGTTTGTAATTTTTATCTCATAAAATATGAAAGTATAATAATTACGGCGGGGTAAATTAAATCTTAAGTCGACAATAGGGTGACATAGATAGAAACCGACACAGTACCAACCTATATATTTTCTAAGCATCCACGAGTGAAAATTTGTTCAACTGACAGGGGTTCTACAGCCAGGCACTGGCGTTAGTAATGTAACGTGGTGTATGTACAGTCGCCATCAGATATATGGTAGCGGTCAAGGTACTCAAATATTTCGGAGCAGCATTAAATTTCAATATATTAATTACGCTAGATAAGGTCTATAATATCGGCCCATATAATTCGTCATAAATTTAGGAGCAGCGACTTTTCAATAAATTCGTAACATACAATTAGGTAAAGATATCGGAACTTACAGAAGTCATAAATATCGAAGCAGCCAGGATGATCATAAAGATCGGAACATTTATGGAAAATATACCTTAAGTCTGTGTCACATAGTTCAAAATACTTTATGATGGACCCATTAAAATAAGGTTTCAGACACGCATGATTAATATTATGTTGTCAACAATTTGAATTAAGAACAGAGTGGTTTATTGTGACATGTTCCGCTAATTTGGTCTATGAGTGTAGTAACGAATTCAAATATGAACTATGTGACACAGACTTAAGGTATATTTTCCATAAATGTTCCGATCTTTATGATCATCCTGGCTGCTTCGATATTTTTGACTTCTGTAAGTTCCGATATCTTTACCTAATTGTATGTTACGAATTTATTGAAAAGTTACTGCTCCTAAATTTATGAATTATATGGGCCGATATTATAGACTTTATCTAGCGTAATTAATATATTGAAATTTAATGCTGCTCCGAAATATTTGAGTACCTTGACCGCTACCATATATCTGATGGCGACTGTACAGTCAAGGAATTAAATTTGCTACCCACCTTAGGTCCAAAGTCAATTTGACATTCTACAGCAATAAGGTTGAGTTTCCTATCAATTACAAATGACTTGGCATCTCTAATGACAATGACGTCGTCAATCAGATTTTCTTTGAAAAGGGTAGCAAATTAACTTCCGTGACCGTACATATAATATGTGATTGAGATGAAATACTTAAAAACTTTTTAGTTTTCTTTTAGAACGTCATATTTTTCCTTGACTTATAAAATATCCATGTACCTATTCGGGTACTAACCTATTAAGTATTACCCGAATAGGTACATTGATATATTTTAAGAGGCTATTGTAGAAATAATGGATATGTAATGGCCAAGGTATTATTAAATAGCTTATATCAAGTACCCACAATTGATTAACATTAAAACAGTAAAAAGGCCGAACGTCTCTTTTAAACGGTATTATTAAAAGCCATTTGGAGCACAGTATTATGAGAAACAATAAACACCGCACCCAGTGTTGGGTATTTTTTAATGTTTCAGCGGTAAGCATGGGATGATTGAATATGCCAAGGGTAGTTAAAATGATTTTATTATTTCAGAATTGATTTCAAGTTATAAAACCTGAGTCATGAATAATATGAATTCGAATGAAGTTATTAACGTCACGTTTGCTTGATTGACTCGCTGGTATTTATACCTACCAACATTAGTATCGGTTGATTTTTAAAATAAATGCAAAAAAATGCAGTGCCTTGCGTCGTTTTTTAAATTGAGCAACTTAATTATTACGCAGGACCAAGACAAGACGAAGGTCAGGTATTTTATGAAGGTAGATGCATATTTGAGCACTTAGTTAATCTAAGGGCGTAGGTACCTAACGGGAACAAATGCATAATTATGCAGAATATTACGAGCAGGTACTATGGTTATGGTGTATGTACTAGGGGGTTAAAATATTGAATAACTTCAGATTAATTTAACGATTCATTATAACACTTATAGTACCTATTCGATTAGTGGTTTTTATTTTGGTTATTTCAACTCGTGTGGCCGCATGTTACCTTTTAATATTATTACCGCTGAGTAACGATTTTTTGAGTTAGTTAGTACCTACTAGTATCATAGTTGATCATACGCAAAGCATCACTATAAATTCTGTAATGAGTTTCGGGTGAACACCAAGCTTTCATGTCACATCTAGTAAACATGACATGACACCGGGTCGCCTATCGCGCCACGATCAATGATGTATCGAGATGTGTGATTCATTAAGCACGCATTGCAAAGAATATCACTCCGCTGGAATAGACTGTGCCGTAGAAGAAATTTAAACTCTCGAGAAAGTCCTTACAAAACAAGTGCCTTTCAGCCAGCACATTAAAAAAACTGAAAATGTATAATGAGTAATTCAATTACCGCTGTAGGTTCGCTTCGTTTCAAAATGAAATTGTAGATACTGTTACAGCGGCACGAACGCAATATTTGACGTCAGTGATAACACGCGCCAAGAACGATTGATCCACGTGACTCAAGCTTGTCGCGTGTCGCGTAGCTTGCATTGCACCGCAGTGGAATTCGAAGAAGTTTCTTGCAAGCTACTCTTCTTCAGCTAAGATCATCTAAATTATTTCTAAAATGCATAGGTACATTATATATATATATATATATATACATTAAATCACGCCTGTTCCCCAGAGGGGTAGACGGAGACTACTTCTTTCCCCCTGCTACGATCCTGCCCAATCTCTTTCCACATTCATACATCGAGTCATGCCATGCATGCACGTCGGTTTCGGCCCTTATCCAGTATTTCTCAGATTTCATTCAATAAATAAAATACCTACATTAAATTAAATGATATGGTATTTGGTACCTATCTGTCACCAAACGACTGGACATAACCGCAGGGGTCAACATTCAACTTGACTCACCATATCATTTTTTGCTGCCACTTCCAGGAATCACTACGTCGTGGAGGGGTCTTTAGTGTGGGTGTCCTTGCTTCGCCAGCCATCGATCATGCCTGACTTGGGTCTCACTATCACTAAAACACACAACAACATGTGATATTAATTATTAAGTAAAACATAAGATTCATATATTTAATATTGAGCTTTTAATTATTTATTTATCAAATTTTATTTATGATGTAAAATTGCTCAACACTAGTGATTAATAAATAATGTAAGTATGGAATACTGAGTGGAATCATATCAAGTTGCCAAATTGTCGATGTTGTATACTGGCTAAGTACGTACTCGTATTTCTACTTAAAATATGTTGAAATATGTAGGGTATTTGCATGTAGTTTTTGTATTTATTTTGCCACACTAAGTATTTTTTAAATAGTATCTCCATTTATTTATTTATTTTAAATTACATTTTACTCATTTAGCATACCGTCCCTCTGTTTAACTCGGAGCTAGCTGAAAATCATTGCTTCAGGTGTTTATTTTACTGGTAACACTAATAACAGGTGTATACAGCACTCACAAGAATAATTTAACCGAGTTTATGGTGTAGTTACATGTGAATTCATGTTTGCATAATTTGTTTATTTAGAAATCCCGGAAATTTCGTTAATAAATAAAATTTGAGTCCGCTTCCATACAACTGAACAACAATGCCGCCGTTAAAGTTGAGGTAAATATCTATCCGATACGCATTTGCTCCACCTGTCCAGTGACCATGTGTATTATTTTCTCTGAAAAGGATTTTTCCCTATCGCGCTACTGCAAAATATACAAAACAAAAAGTTAAAATAACAAATACCTACCTATATCAACTATTTAATGGCCATTTCACTAGTCAATAGTGCCGCAAACTATGAACCTAACTAACTAACACTCTCAACTTTACCGTCCAGGCCGAAATACCGGTATCACGTGATTAAAAAATTCTGGTTCGACAATGGCTAAATGAATACAGTTAAAACTTAGGTCGCTGCCGCGCTATTTCCGGCCCGCTTAGGTATGCGAAAAGTAAAGTGATTTTTTACTTTTTCGCCACACCCCTTGATTTAGTCCTCTGTCTTTAGTCCGGTTTATGCTGCGTCCTTAAATACTACGCAACTTTTGAGGGCTAACCGGTTTTAATTCAAAACTTTTAGCGTCTGTTAAAGTTTCGAATTTGACTCTCATTTGCCGTTGAGTTGTAGATGGACGAACGGCTTGGTTGGATCGAGACGACTGCCGAATGCGCAAGCGCCTATAAGTTAACTCTCGGCAAGAAACCACGTGACTCGCGGCTCCTCTGTTTTAACAGTAGGCGTTAAACTATTTCATTGTTGTGTTTGATTATAAGGAAGGACTTACTGTTATTTGGACGCTTCAAGTAATATATATAACTTAGGTAAATAGTTTCTCTAATCTAATTTGATATTTTTAATTCGTTGAAATTCCCAACCTCGTGTGTAATTGTTATGGTTTTTAACGGTTACAATAGTGCTGTCAAATACTTAATTTATGGACACTATCCCAATACAACTGAGATCAAACTTCAAGTGATGTCTCTTTTGGCAGAAAATATATTATTTTGCCATACCTGCGAATGAAAATATAAAATTAACATTTATTTTGTAATTCGTAAGTCAAACCAATTCTGTAACAAGGTATTTTGGGTCTTATGGCGTTAATGAAAAGTGCCATCACTGGAACATGTAAGAGGCTTAAGGACTTTAAGGTCCCACGGAACAGTGACCGACACCTCCCGCGCTGCGGATCGCCTCAAGCGATTATTTACGTCCAGTATTGTCCTCGTACGTCTTCACCGACAATATTTTACTTCATACCTCATTTCACAGAACTCGAGCATATTACGTCGGACAACATTCGGACATGTAAGCAAACATCTTAATGTTTACTAATGAAACATTTCGAAGTACATTGATTGATGGCGCTGGCTGCGTTTTGTGTAGTCTCGTATTATTCTATTCATAAATCGCGCCGCGGGGTTGCGCGTCTGCGTTGGTGGCTTCGCCATTGTGCTAACAATTGGGTAAAGGTAGTGCGATTTTTTTGGAGTGGGTCATATAAATTTCATGCGTATTTTAGCTGCGTCGCAGATGGAGTGAATGATTAAGAGGTCGGCGAGGGGGACCAGGAGCGTCCCCGGGGAGCGCCCCGTGAGTGTGGTGCACTGCTTACAATTAACTCTGCTGTCGGAGCATTATCTCGGCATTAGATTCTCGTCGGAGGTGACAACCACCCCGCCCCTTTATCTTCACCTTAACACGCTAAACCGGGTAGTACATTCGATGAAATAATTAGCATCTAGTAAACATAGAGAAAACGTAGTAATTCTTGTCCACATAAAGATCAAAGTGGGAAACAAATATTACCACTAAACTAAACAATAATTTTGGTTCAACCTCCTTCAAAAACAAATTTAACGAAACAGAAATAATTTTAATACGCGTCAACATTAATGAGTTAGTGCCGTTTGCCAAAACTTTAGTTTTATGTTAGTTCAAGCGTTGTGACAGACGGTATCATAAAATAACTTGACGACGACGCGCTAAACTTTCCTTGTATACAAGTATTTTTATTTCATAGTAGTAAAAGCCAATTTGTTTATTCAAACGAAGTTCCACTGCGGCTAACAAATGAACGACACTTAATAGAGCCAGAACAAAAACAGTAATGTCAACGGTTATGATTGCCAATATAAAAGTCGCTAGGGCAGGGAGCCGGCTGCAAGCGCTGTGCGCCCCCCGCAAGCATTCCTTGCTTATTTAATGCAACGATGCACGCGTAAACATCTAAATAACTTTTGTGTGACACTTCTCCCCCACCCTCTAATTTTACTAAGTAGCCGTATCTCTATTTTACAAATGTATCGGGGAGAAACATCTGAACCAAATGTGTTCCCGACGCAAGACAAGTGTAAATATTCGTTGTCTGGATCCAACGGGTGATTTGCGTTACGGTTTAATTTAATACCTAATTTGGGTAGACGAAATAATAGTTAATATATTCAATACTGTTACTTTCTAAGCAAACAGAAAATTATGTCCGCAACACGGTTACAATGTGATTGGTTTTTGTCATTTTAATTATTAAACATAGTAAATTAAATTAGGTGTATCTATGTGATTTTTTCTCTTTGATAATATGCAGTCACTGCCATACATGAATTATCACAGCGATTAACGTGACAAGGCACTAAAGTGTAAACAAACAATATGTATGAACTCAACCGTACATTAACTAATTAGTGAAATCCACCTGTGACTCAGTCAGACAGTTCATGTATCGCGACATTAGATAGTTAATGCCCGTTCGCAAAGCATGCCAAATAAGAAAGCCGTAAATTGGCATGAATACTTAGTCCGAAAAAGAGCTAATATTTTATCTTGAAAAACAAATTTTTGATGGTACCTCTCCACACGTAACCTGGGATGGATTTATTTTCACAATTACCCCATGGTTTGTGGTGTGTCGATGGATAGGTCTTTCTAAAATACTGCGGGTTTGTACAAACAATTTTTCGATTAAGTGATCCGTTTCTGAAATATTACGATTTAAAGTTGTAATTGTTGAGTCAAGTGTCCCCCCCCTCCCCTACAGCCAAAACTATAAATACCAAAAATGTGAAATATATCTTAAATGAAAGTACAAATAACGAATTTTAAAGAAATAAAAAGACTACTAAGTAGACTTGATTGGTTCCTAAGACACAGGCGACTAAAGTGTTTATACCTGCTTAAATGACAGCAAGCACCAAATAACTTTAAATAGGGAATTAGTTCATACTTTTTGTATCTTTTTGGATAGTTTTTGTGTAGTAACGGCTTCGAAACCCTACTCTGAGCATGGCCAGACATGCTCTTGACCGGCTTTAATTTTTTAAATGATAGTGTATATGTTCTAGATTGGTGATGGATGAGTATTATAAAGCCTGGTATTATAATACAGTATATTTCTTAAAAATTGTTGAAACCAAAAATGTATCGATTTGCTCAGATGACCAGAGGGATCTAATTCTGAATCGTTTGGGCCCAATATTTAACTTATATTTCTCATGTTAGAACTAACATAATAAAAAAATCCATATCTTTGTCATTTTAAGATTTAGAAATAAAACGCATGTAACGAAATCCGTCTTTATTTTTAATTGCTTCCATAAATAATATTGGTATTTCCATAAACATGTGTGTTCATTCAACAATAACTCATCATTGTTCATGTATTGGAACAGAACCCAAAATTTGAACTAGTATATTTAATTTTTCATTTATCATTTAATTAATTATTTGCTGAAAACATGGTACAACAAAAAGGTGTTTCAGTTAAAGGAATGTTCACATGTTTATCCTTAAATATAGGCATGCCAATATTACCTTAGGTACTTCAACGACTCTACACTACCTACTACTGACTCAACACTACTATTGCTTAGCAATATAAATATGTACCTAATTCAGATGGATAACTAAAAACAATAATAATAATAAATTAACAAATTTAATATCAAATAAGTTCCCTTAACATATCATAAGATTAGGTAATTAATTTATTTATTTTTTCAAAAAACACATTTAAATTGTAAAAACATTTCAGGCTCAGTCATCCATACAATTTTTTTTAATTTATTAGTATTATATTAATTCGCGAGGTATTCCAATAGTACCTAGGAATTAGGTACATATTTTACCTTTGAACAGCGTTTGAGCAGAGATAGTAGTTTTCATAGCAAATGAAACTCCGAAATCATTGGATTAGACATAAAAAGTTAAGTTCATCTTTTGGTTTAAAAATACAAGAGCATTTAACAATCATTTTAATTATAAAGTTTCCATCCGTCATTTCGTTTCGATTTATGCCTGGCGTAGTAGCTGAGTAGGTACCGTTCAAGTAATGGCTAGGGTTTTGAATGCATTACTTGTACGGCATATTTCTCATAAATCAGCAAACAATATACCTAAAAATACAATAAAAGAGTGATTAATCGGGAATACATATCAAGCAAATCCTTCTAAGAATGACAATGAATAAATTTTATGTAATTAACACCTTAAATTTGTAGTAGAAAGAATAATGTCAGAATCAGAACCTTATCTATTTCCCCATACTAGTGACGTTTTCGTCGGGAAGCTCCAGAAGGATGACTGATCAGATAGGTAAATGTCAGTGAGTTAGAATGGCGAGAAAAATAAATACCGAACTATGTACCTAACGTTTGTCACAATTTAATTAATGTTATTACTAACGACCCGCCTTCGCTTTGCTTCGGTTTATGTGAGTTTTCTGTCAATACTGTATATAATCTAGAATTTATTATACATATTGCCCTTCCTCTTGTCTCACTCTATCTATTGATGAAAACTGCTTTAAAATTCCTTGTTGCGTAGACTAGACAGACGGCGGGAAGCGACTTTGTTTACGATGTAATGATTTCGAACGATTGTTAATCTTTTCGGTGTCGTTCATCTTTTGGTGCTCGTATAGCCGAGTTCATAAATATGTATACTTACACTTTAGTACCTTGTCTATTTCATGTCCTGTTTTTCCTGTCATATCATTTGAATTTTCATAGCGAATAAGTGACAAGGTACTAAAGTGTAGGTACACATACTTATGAACTCGACTGTACCCTAGTTATGGCCAATGAAATAAGAGAGTTATATTATAACAGTAATATACGTACTTTGTTCTTGCGCCATAATCATTTGCATGTAATTAAACGCCCTTAACATCCGTATCTAATTAGAGTTTGAAGAACCTTATTTAATGATAAGTGATTTAATTATGTCTTTTAATGCGAGTCTTCATTACTAAGTAATAACGTTTGTGGAGTAATCTCAAGAGCTTCAGTAATTAGATAACTTTTTCCTTAATAATCAGAAGGGACTGTTGAGAAACCCAACAAACTTTATTGTAAATACATTAAAACATTACCGCTCCTATTTCACAACTTTGTAAATATGTTCTGTCAACCATGTAGCAATGCGCAGTAACTAATTGTAACCTAATATTGTTCGAAACTTTAATTTGTTTCATGCATATCAACTCGTAGTTTACTGTGTTAAAGGATTGTCTATTGAACGTGAGAGTGCATTCACAATAAGTTGGTGAGGGATCCCCTCTAAAACGTCAGCGAGTAACTAGAGACGAGTCGATGCGCGGCCGCTATCTGGCGGCTCCACGCACGGCGTCGAGGCAAGGTCGCCGGCTGAGCTCGCCCCAGCCGCTGCCACTCTCCTGTCACAGCTTACGCAAACCGACTGACAGCCTCCCAATAATTCGTTGCGAAAATGTGTTAATCGCAACACTTTCACGCTCCGCGACTCCGAATTAGATTAGCCCGATGACAATGACGACATCTGTGCTCGAATCAGACTCGTCATATTTTGACAGGTAGCGTCGCGTGTAAGGGGCCCACATACACGTGTTCCAGCGTCCCACGCCGAGCCGTCAGTGTCACAAAAGCGTGATTTCACGCGGCGCGAACATCCGATCACGATTCCGCTATCTAGTGTTAGCGAGCGCGAGGTTATCATCAAAAAAATAATGCATTTGGGATTTGACGGCTCCCCATGTGCGCAGCTTCCTTTCACGACGGTAGTATAAATGGAACGGGATGATAAATTTATTTAATGTATACCAATGTTTGGACATTTTTATTTTGCTGTCGCTTAGACGTAGGTAACATAATTTAGTTTGCCATATGTTAAGTCGATACACCGATTTGAGTAGGAAGTGGAAAAAACTGTTTAACGACTTGTGAGAGAAACTATGACAAACCGGTCCTTTTCCTCGTACCATTCTATTTCAATGAACAAGACTTTTTTCTGTATTCACGCAAAAAGCTAGTGACAAATGTAACTGTTAGATAACGTAGGCACTGGAATTATGTCAATTACTAACGAGACTGATAACGCTGCCAGTGGAGTTTAATTTATTTAAATATCAAGTTAGTTTGGGTTTGGAAGAGTCTATTTGTAGGTGCCATGTGAATGTTATGATTAACAGTTTGATTGATCTGGTGACGACAATGGAATACGATTAGGTACCTACAACAAAGCAGGTAGATAATATTGCAATGAATACGATAACATTTAAAAAAATGATATTTTAAATATTTGTTACTTGACCTTTTTATAGAATTGTACACAGATTCGAAATTGGCGTCCCTCCCCGTTAGCCCAAAAAGATTTTAAAACCACGACCGTTACAAGCAGTGGTTCTCGATATTACCGAAATAAAAATTTGCCGGCTCATTAATAGGGGTTTAATTCTGCTTTTAATTGATCCAGGGTGGGTAATTATTCTTCGGGGGTTATATATAAAGTAATTATTGCAGGGTAGCCCTTTTTCGTCCCCCCGCTAATCACCGCCGGGTGTCGATGACGGCTCGCAACTGTGTCTTAGATCGCGTTGACAGCTTTTTAATATATTTCCTTGTTGTATGTAAATTGTGACAATGCCGCGGTGCAGATGTTGCGGAGTTTTTGGAATGCGCGGGATATTGATGTGCGCTGACATTCGCGTATGACACATTTGGACCATTATTGTTAGGATTTTGATTAGTAGATGTATATATTTGTATAATTATTTCAACCAAATTTTTGAGCGGCGGACGTGATAATTGGGGTGTAAAGTACATGTATTGGAAAATCTATTTATTTTCTAGATAATCTTAATCATAGTGCAATGTTGAGCCAAAGTTAAAATGACTATTAAGTTATCATATTTATCGTAAAAAAATATTTACTATCCAAATTCAATTTTGCTGTCGTGTCCTTCCTGTACTCGTCGCATATACCAATAGACCGTGGTACAACGTTATTAAGCCTCAACCAGATTTATAGTTTCGTTCTCAATTCCCTATTAGATAAGGTATTTCAAAATATTACAATAATTGCATTTGCAAATAAACGGAAACTGGGAGCAGTATAAATAAAACTGTCCTAGCGAAATTGAAAATTTTGGTGGTGAATATTGAAATCGATTTTATGATCGAACGAAACGTGATTAAATAAACAAATATGGTATCAGTTGTTCCTTCAGTTCCACTCCAGCGAAACATGGTTAAAGATTTGACCATCTTGCTGCGTCTTCCCGCTAAGCACATAAGTATCTAATTTTGGTGGCATGGAATACATTTTTTTATTGTGATTACTCAGAATAGTTATTATTTCGCAAAAATAATAATTGTGTGATAGTTATTTCGAGTATGTGAATGGTGTCTTTTTAACTGTATTAAGTTAAATTAGTGTTAAACTAAAAGATCCGAATTTAATTCTAATTTTGATGATACAATTTTGGTGTATTCGGCTATTCCGACAGTTGGATTCCACCAAAATGATTAAAACAACAAATAATCATTATTTATTATATTAAGAAATATACGTTTTTGGTTTAAAAAAATAACAAGGAATACTCCATGCCGATTATATCTTAATTATCCCGATATGTTATTATTTAGCGTGAGATTTTGTTAGAAAAGTAATTTTGGTGGATAGTAGCAATGTTGGTGCAACAAAATTAGTAAAATCGTTATATCTTAAAAACCACTCGGTATAATAAAGGGCCACTTTAACACTGTTTTAAGTATGACTAATGACGCCATTTAAACGTATAATTGTGAACCTTACTATCAAAATAAAAAAGTACCACCTAAATATTATAATTTGACTCTTGTTTACGATGTCATCTTCTACTACTACTAGTTTTGCAAACAATATGTACCAAATGCAAATGCCAGTGACGGCGTCTTACTTGACGCTAATCCGGCTACAACGCTCCGGCCGCAAGCGCCAACAAACCGACTAAGTTTGCGCCAATTACTTACCCAACATAAATTAAAATTACCCCAAACTGCATTAAAAAAAGCCTTTGCAGGGTAAAAATTAGATTTATATCTGTTAAGGCGAAGTTGTTCGTCTTCATAAGGCCTGACGTTTCATTTCTGTCTAGGCAGGCCGACAAGTGCTAACCCTCCCTAACCCTCACCTCCCTTTCTTCGGTCTTACCCCCTCTCGAAGGGCTCCCTCTTGTTATGCATAAAATCTTGTCTTATTACTTTCAACTTTGCTATTATATTTGACGAGACGAAGTTGCAAAGTTATTCAGTTATTAAAATTTTTGGCCGCGCCGTCGGCAGGCGGATAAATCTAGTTCGAATGTAAATGCGAGTGCTTAAATTATAAGGCGAGAACTTATTTGATTGAACAAACCTTAGGATCTACGGATTAATGTCGGAAATTTAGACGACGACGCAGTTTTCGTAATTCGCTCTTTGTTGTCGCGAAACCGAGCGGTAGGCGAGTGAGGGCGAAATGGGATTGACGACATTTCGTGATGGAATTTTCGCGTTTTGACGTCGCTACGGATGTTCTTTTGTCGAGGACGGTTGTTTCATTTCGTCTTTTTGGTGAAGGTGACTTTGTATAATTATGTACCTATCTTTTCCTGTTGATTCATGTAATTTAAATCTACTGAGCATAAAATGTATGTGGTTCTCATGTATAGTTCGCCCAAGCAAGTGCTCCGATAGGCGGCAGCGAGTGACGGGGCGGCAAGCGGAGCGGGCGCGACATCTGTTCGTTTGTCGCGACAAATTAACACCAAGTCGAGCAATCTAAACTGCGACGAGCACTCGGAGAACGCGCCCTAAAGCTTCCCTCAACTCGTTCCTTCCCAGGAGTCCCCGATGCGGGTCCACTTGGCGCGGGAATCAAAGAGCCTAGCCCTGAACGCGTCAAGCGCCGCGCCAGCTGCTCCAAGTACTAAATTCCACGTTACAATGCTTTGTTTTAAAATTTGTAATCATTCTCACATTTTACGACGCTGAACGGTCCGTTTCGGAAAATTTGATACGACTATAATGCCTCTAAATTGTGTTAGCATTCCAGTTAATTAAAAGTTATGAATTTAAACGTACAGCTTTAGTACGCTTTGACGTTTCACGCTGGAGTTATATGTACTTTATACCGTGATGAAATTATTTTTTTTGTTTGTATGACAGTTTAATGAGTACCTACCGAAGCGAATGTTAATAAGCGCGTGACGCTAGTTATCGCGTCTATCAGTGCGTTTAGGATTTTAACGTTCTTAAAAGCCAGGATCGAATAAAGAACTCACGGTATCTATAAACAAACTGCTTTATCTAATCATTTAGCATTTATTTACGTATGCGATAATCCGTACTGAACGTTTTAACTACGACAATTATGTAGGTACTTAATCAGTGCAAATTGATCACTATTGTTAACAATGCTAGGTATCGTTTGAGAAGAAGCTACCCGGGTGCTTACGTATACAAAACTTCCTTTCAATAGTCCGCAATAAAATCGTATTATGCCAATAAATTAAAAACGCGAGTCAAAATATTTCCCACAATGATTAAATGAGTAACGAAAAAAAGTTGACTCATGAAAACAAACACATCGTGCAACTAATGACAGAAGCGAGGGGTAGAAGTTACATTGTTAACAGGCATAGTTGGTGTGTGTGCCAAAAGTTGGGCATAACGGACGTAAATATGGCGACGGGGGGTCCGGGAACAATAACGCGTGCTCGTGTATACATTAGCCCGCTACTTAATTCCTTGTCGTCCTAAGAGAGTAACGCTCAGTGGTAATTAAATAATTACTCCAAATAATAACTTCTTGGCAGGCCGGTGCTGCTTTAAGCACGGACAGTTTAGTGCTTAGGTACACTGGCTTCGGTGTTAACTAGTGCTAATTTAACTCAAAACACGTGGAACAAGAGGTCAACTTTCGCGTTTCGTTTACTGTTTTGCTTATGTTTCAGGAACTGTTTACGATTTTAAGCAATCCCTTGTAATTATAACCGATCAGCGATATAAAAGGTTAACAAAAAGATGATAGACTATGTGAAGACAGCTAATATTTTTCAATTCGATATAATATAAGAACTTAAGTAGGTACTTATAACGATTTGCCAAACTGAAGAAAACGGCATGTTTTTTTTAAAAGTAATTAATTAAAAAATGTAGTTTTACATGAATTGTTAAACACATTTTACCTAATTCAAAAACATGACATTTTATCATTTGCTCACCATAATCTATTCATTTTTGTAAAACGTTTTAACCTATTCTGGCGAATAAATATACTTAACTTGATTAGATTTGATTTACATTATGTTTTAGATAACTTTAGTGGTGGTAGGACCGTGTCCGGAGTTGCTACGATCATCTTGTCCTTTAACCTGCCAGCAAACAGCAGTGTTCGCATTGTTGTATACCAATGTGGGGGTAATATCTTAACACCCGTGAAATTACTAGCATACACGGAAAAAAATGCTCGTAAAATGTGTTTCTAGCCAAGAATATTTAATGTTTCAGTAATATTGTTTAATGTCAAATAAATATTTTCTTGGATTAATAATAAAGTCTTAGCTCAAAAGAAATGATATTCTCAACGAAAAAACATATTATTCTTCCTATTTTTACTAAAATCAAAACAATGATCTTCGTTTCAAGAAGGTTTTAGTGTTGTGACAACAATGTGTTACTTTCTTAAATTATTATTTTCATGTGGCTTGATAAGAGAGTACACTGTCTCAATTCAAGACATGTAAACGATTGAAACAACAGTTTTATTATTTCTTTAAACAATTCATAAAACATTCTTTACTGAAGAATTATATTATTAAAATGAAACGTGCCTTTCTTTCTTTAAATATTTTCCATTTCTCAAAGGGAGAAAATATGAATTTTCACAAACAATAATAAAAGGATTTGTCGAAAGACGAATGAGTTTTAATGTGAGTAAAAAATATTGTTTGATTAAAACACTATATTATTAAATTAAAGATTATTAATTATTAAGTACAAAAAAAACATTCTTGGTTTAAACAATTTTTTTTTTGGGTAAGTAAGTAGTAGTATTGATGTAAAAATATCATAATTCAACATAAGATTGCACAAATGTTTTTAAACAATACTTTTTTGTTTTGGTAGAATAACTTATGGTTTTAATTCAGAATCTGAGTGTTTTGATCGAAGCTTTTTGTTACTTTTGTAAGGAGAAAATAAGTGAGATTTAATAAATATTTTTTCTTCGAGCAATACATAAAACATTATTTACTGAAGAATTATATTATAAAAATGAAACGTACCTTTCTTTCTATAAATATTTTCCGATTCTCATTGTGAGATAATATGAATTTTCACAAACAATAAAAAATACTTTGTCGTAAGACTACTGAATTTCAATGTGAGTAATAAATATTGTTGGATTAAAACTATAATATTATTAAATACAAGATAATTTATTATTTTGTATGAAATAAAACATACTTGGTTTAAGAATATTATTTTGGGTACCTGAGTAAATAGTAGTATTGATGTAAAAATATAATAATTCAACATAGGATAGACAAATATTTTCAAACAATACTTTTTTGATTTGGTAGAATAGCTTATACTCTTAATTCGGATTTTTAGTGTTTTGATCGAAGATATCGGTAACTTATTGCAAGGAGAATATGTTTTCTTCAAACAATACATAAATCAATCTTTACTGAAGAATTATATTATAAAAATGAAACGTATCTTTCTTTCTATAAATATTTTCCGATTCTCATTGTGAGATAATATGAATTTTCACAAACAATAAAAAATACTTTGTCATAAGACTAATGAATTTCAATGTGAGTAAAAATTATTGTTGGATTAAAACTAATATTATTAAATACAAGATGATTTATTACTTTGTATGAAATAAAGCATACTTGGTTTAACAATATTATTTTGGGTACCTGAGTAAATAGTAGTATTGATGTAAAAATATAATAATTCAACATAGGATAGACTTAATGTTTTCAAACAATACTTTTTTGATTTGGTAGAATAGCTTATACTCTTAATTCGGAATTTTAGTGTTTTGATCGAAGATATCGGTAACTTCTTGCAAGGAGAATATGTTTTCTTCAAACAATACATAAATCATTCTTTACTGAAGAATTATATTATAAAAATGAAACGTACCTTTATTTCTATAAATATTTTCCGATTCTCATTGTGAGATAATATGAATTTTCACAAACAATAAAAAATACTTTGTCGTAAGACTAATGAATTTCAATGTGAATAAAAATTATTGTTGGATTAAAACTAATATTATTACATACATACATACATAAACTCACGCCTTCATTCCCAGAGTGGGGTAGGCAGAGCTACAGAATTACCAAGCACTCTTAAATAAGTTGTTGATAATTCTGTAACCACGTTTTGCACAATCAGGCTAATATTATTAAATACAAGATAATTTATTATTTTCTATGAAATAAAACATACTTGGTTTAACAATATTATTTAGGGTAAGTACCTGAGTAAATAGTAGTTTTGATGTAAAAATATCATAATTCAACATAGGATAGACAAATGTTTTCAAACAATACTTTTTTGATTTGGTTGAATAGCTTATACTCTTAATTCGGAATTTTAGTGTTTTGATCGAAGATATCGGTAACTTCTTGCAAGGAGAATATATTTTATTAAAACAATACATAAAACATTTTTACTGAAGAATTATATTATAAAAATGAAACGTGCCTTTCTTTCTATAAATATTTTCCGTTTCTCATCGTGAGAAAATATGAATTTTCACAAACAATAAAAAATACTTTGTCGTAAGACTAATGAATTTCAATGTGAGTAAAAATTATTGTTGGATTAAAACTAATATTATTTAATACAAGATGATTTATTGTTTTGTTTGAAAAATAACTTAACTTGGTTTAATAATATTTTTTTTGTTTTCTTCTCGTCTATCCCATATTTACCTACATCATTGAGATTTGCATCTTCTAGATACAGACATAACAGTTTTTTGACGTGTGCTGGTAAGGGCTTGAATAATTTGGTGAATAAGCTGGATATCGTATTTTATTGTAAAATCCCTTCCGTGAGGCGAAGTTTGACAGCTAAGTGTAAGTCTTGCATTAATACAATTAAGAAAAACTGGGCAAGAGCATGTCAAACCATGCTCAGCATGGGATTCGGTCGCCGACATCTACCACATGTACATACCAACTACTACGGGCTAATTTTCTATTGCGAGTTATTTGGTCTGAGATGATTTTAGGTACCTATACCTAACCCCTTCGCTCCCTTCCCGCCTGCGCCGCTACTTTTACGTGTATTGGCTACAGATAGACGGTAAAACTGGGAAAGGACACCAGACAGGTCGTGTACCTAAATGCAATTGTATGAAAAAAAGCAAGTGTTTCTAATTATGTGACTAGGTACCTATGTAGGTACATTTATATACATACATATATAGACCCACCCAGCACAGTTATTGTATAGGTACTAACTAGCCGCCGACTCCGTCCGCGTAGGTAAAAGTAGTTTAATACGAGTAGCTATTACTTCGGAAACCAGCCATTTTTTCGGGACAAAAGTAGGTGCCTCTACCTTGTCTGTCTCGGGGGTACCTATAATCTATATAATGTAGCTACCAAATTTGGCATTACCTATTGACATTCTTCACTGACACTAACAAGGTAGGTAGGTACCTACCTATTTTAAAAGTAGATAGATAGGCGAAAACAGGTTTCTCCGAAAAATTACTCAATTGCGGAATCACGATAGGTACAGGTACCTAAATGAGTTCTAAACGGACGATCTCGCGAGTACTTATTATTATACGTATTACACTTACCTATCTAAGTATACCCTGTATACCTAACTTGTCAGAGTCACATTATGTGGTCACTTACCTGTTTACTTGACTAATTAAACTAAGTAAGTAATCATTAATAACAAAAGTTCAGCAAGGTAGGTAAATAGGTAGGTACTTTTAGTTTATTATTACACAGTTGGCAGGTACTTATATTTGATGCCACGACGTATTCAAAATACCAATGAGCTCAGTCACTTTTTTGTTTAGGCATACTAAAGCCGGGATTAAGTACCTACTCTCAATACCAAAACGACACACCAAATTTTAGCTCATCAAATTAACTTTTACTTACGGAGATGCGCAACGTTTGCATTGCAAATCACTAAGAAAGCGACGAGTAATATGCGTGCAATAAACAAATAAATAGGCAAACAATAGTAGTTCACGCCAAAAATTCATAACAAGTACCCAAAATATTTGCAAAAATAGTCTTAAAGTTTGTAGAATCAAGGTTTAGTTTTATATGACGGCGCACTGCAGCGGCGGCAATTCACAAAGCTATGACAAATGCCGCCACGAGCGGCTCGTGGCACTGCACTCACCTTTGAAGCGCGCACGCCGCCCAAGTATAGGTTTTTATAAACGGTCCAATAATATGTCGTACACAGTTTGCCTAAGAACTAAAATTGCTTGAAGGTATTTTAAGCGGTAACCCATTCGGAGGTTTTGATACTGGTAAGCGGTAAGCCAAATTAACTCAATCGAATGGATTATCCGTTTAATGTGTAACCCGATTTAGCGCTTACCGAAATGTGCGGGTTTTTAAAAATCAGCGCTATAAAAACCCATTAAAAACCCCGGGTAAGGGTAAGCGGGTCCGGTCCCTGATTAATTTAAGATATTTTACAGATTTTTATTATTTGTAGTTTTGGTTTTGGAGACTTTTAGCTCTAACGAAAATGACACTTTTAGAGTTCAATATTTCCTAAGGGTCCCCAAATCTTAAAATGGATAATACCTGCACATGATGATCCTTTAAGGGCTATCCAATAATACCTCACATGATGTTGTACTAAGATAAAAATAATAATTTCACACTTACTTGCGTTAGGTAACCCAAGGTAAACTGAAAACCTTTTTTTTTATCCAATCCAAATAATCAAATATATATCTTAGTGTGCGGACGTATAAATATCTATCAGCCTTATTAAAAAACCGGGCAAGAGCGTGTCCGACCATGCTCAGTGCAGGGTTCCGAAGCCGTTACTACAAACAAGTTAGACCTCGCGACAAACTTAACTTTGCCTTGCCTTCGACATAGGTCGCTGTCAGTTTACCAACACCGCAAATAAGTTTTCGGTACCTAGGTGTAAACATAAAAACTGTTTGTAACTCAAAAACCTCCATTCCTGTTAAATTCGTTATATGTATATATGTGCTTACATTCAAGATATTTTTCAGATTTTTAACATTTGTAGTTTTGACTGTAGGGGACGACGACGACGACACTTGACTCTAACAAAAATTAGCGCTTTAAAGCTTAATATTTCATAAACGGATACCTTAATCGAAAAAATGATCCATCGACACCCCACTCTATGGGGTAGACAAGAAAAAAAAATCCACCCCAGGTTACGTGAAGGGGAGCTATACCAAAAAAAAAATTTTTTTTATATTTTTTTACCACTGTTGGCGTGACTAATATGTATATTTATGCTAAATTACAGCTTTCTAGTACTAAGAGTGTCAGCTAGGCTGGGGACGGACGGACAGACGGACGGACATGGTGGAACTGTATGGGTTCCTAGTTTGACTACGGAACCCTAAAAACGTGGAGTAACCGTGGACTAGTTAAAATATGCTTTGTCCTTATCTGTCACTGTGACATTTAAATTCGACAGATAAGGACAAATAATAACTTAACTAATCTACGGTTACTCCTCATTTATTAATAAGGCTGTATATGTTTCCCAAATTGATGAGCGACGAAGACAAATTGGTGAGCGACGATATGCCTCCGAACTAAAGAGGTCGTTCATGAAACGCTGCTGAGCCTGCATTAGGGCTGGCGGCAAGCAATTCGAACACTTGCTTTAAATTTAAGAAAATGTATGTTATTACCTTTTATCGTAGTGTCGTTGTATTTCACATTAATGTAAACTGTCTTTTAAAACATTTAGAACCAGCTAACCAGATTTTAAACGGAAGCAAAAGTCGTTTATTAAATTCGCTAGTTTGATAAAATTCAGTCTTTGTTGGACAAACTTAATAATAACTTCGCTGCTGTAATCAATAAACTCAATTGTTATATCATTTTAGAATCTCCATTAACCAGGCCAATTTTAAGGAAAGCAGCATTACAAGTCTTCCTACTTTTTTTTTACACCGTATTATGTTAAACTTGCCGCAAGTTAAACGCAGATTCCTAAACTTTAAATTTGATTTGAAAAATTTAAAAAACTGCTGAATTTTTATTCATTTTGTTGATAGGGTCTTATAGCAAATTTAAACAGCTATCTTTCACAGCAAACGAAACTGAAAAATTCTAATAAATGTGGCCGCGGCATCGGAAATGGTGAACCAGGGTACCGCATTTCCAAAATTTTTAAAAGTTGAGATATCTCGTTTTTGGTGCGACTTTTACTAAACATAATTTATCATATTTTGGCCACTCCTGAGCTGAGCTATCCAACCCTGTAAGATAGTCCACTATTTACCGGACACCCTGTATAATCATTCAAAGCATCTCTCCGTGGGTGATAAGTGATAACTGATAAATATGTGTAAGTAATCAAATAAAATAAATGACTAAACTTATTAAATGTTTTAAAAAGCAATGAACCCCTTTTCAAAAATTTAAAATAAATGATTTTTGTTTTTCTTTACCAAATTCAATGATAGATAGGTACCTCGGTGCTTTATATGAATGCAAATGCTGAACTTATTTATATTTGAGGAGTTCCTTCAATTCCTCATGGATTATTTTTATCACATTCTGAATTGGTGATTATAGGACAATCTGCAGAGTAGGTGTACACAACACTATTTTTTTTAAATCGATCCACAATTGACGGAGAAATCGGTAAACATACTTACATAAAAATACATTAGGTACAAACCGCTGAACTGAACTGAACCCTGTAGTTACTTTAGACAGTAGGTAGGTCTTTTTCAAATAAGCCCTTGACTTTAATATCCCCTTTGTACGACATGAAAAGACTAAATAAACTGAATAATTACATTAGGTACACAACAAAATTTAAGAAAATTAAACAATAATACATACATAAATCTATACCTATAGGTAAGCACTTTATTGAAATTGGAAACGAAATTTTCTTTATCCAAGATAGTAGGATTTTTAAAACAAAATCGTGTTTCTTGATATTTTGCTGTCTCACAAAAAACGTCAGTTAAAAAACAGTGTCGCCATCTCAAAATTGACTTCCCTAATAATTATTGGGGTGTTTAAAACATGCCGTGCTACAAATTATTTTTTAAACTCGTGTGTACTTTCCATTTTAATTTTAATATATTTTTTACATTTCAGAAAACAGTCCGCCATTAATTTGATGTTTTGTATACTTTAGATAACCGATGATATAATTGACAGCAAGGGTAATTTGAGTTAGGAATCTAGCAACACTTCATCGGTCGGTCGGCGATCGAAGCTTTCTTTCAACTTCGACTGACTCTTTCTTTAAATTGACCGCTGCTTGTGAAGACGTTTTTAATTTTTGTTCTCTATGTGCTTATGATATGACCGGTGAGCGGCGAACCGCTTGCCTAGTTTATTTCTTGAAATTCATCAAAAGTGAGTAATTTTTTATTATAAATAAGGTGATGGTAAAAATATATTGTTGTGTTAAACTTGCGTTGTTTTGCAGATGGAATACATTGCAGCGCAACACGTGGAGTTCCGGCCATTAACATTATTGTTAAAAAGTTAGGTTATTCCTACATCTGGTATAGATGGATTCAAGGGTAAGTAGCACATATTTGAAATATGCGTGGTTTCGTTCTTATTTACGTTTACGTAAGTTTGATTATTCGTTCACACTGTACCAAAGGGGGGCCGTGACTGGGACTTAGATTTTTTTTCATCAATGCGATGTCTTATTGACACTATTTTTTTATAATTCTATCACATAGAATACGTTAAAATAAGCACGTTTTACTTGAAAAACTTTTTTCTAAAGTTAAAGATGACTGAGATAGACGCCATCAAAGATTACAATAGCGACGTCGACGGAGGTCCGCTTCGCGGACAACAAACTAACCTAACCTAATACTATGCCCTACGCCTACGGCCTTCGGCGTTTTTCTAAGTCCAACATTTTTATGTGTCGTATCTCGCCCATTTTTAATTTTAGAGAAAAGGTTTTTAAGTAAAATGTGCTTATTTTAACGAGTTATATACGTTGCAATCATAAAAAAATAATGTTATAAAGACATCACATCACATCCAACAAAAAAAATCTAAGTCCCGGCCCCCCCTTTGGTTATAGTCCAACCGATTATTCGGCAACATAGGTTTAGTTTATAAAATGACTTTACTAACTACCTAACTACAAGGTACCTACTTAAAAGTACCATAACATACTGTAACTAACAAGGCCAAGTAGTGTATGTAGCCTGTGCTGTGTTATAACTTAATTGTATAAATAGTTACCGATTGTATTTACATGTATATATATTATATCTGTTTATGATATGGGATATTAGAATAATTTTGGTCTTTCTTATTACAGAAATCGAAGTAAGATCCGATCAACTACAAGATTTGTGCATAAATGGAGAAATTTTTAGAGATTTGCCCACTCAAAGGACAAAGACTTATCATCAAATCCAAATTAAGGGAATTCATAGCTAAGGTATGTACCTACAATCATAAAAAGATCTCATGTAAATGATTTTCATTATCGAAATTGGTTTATTTCCACAAAACCTTTTAAGAAATCACATTCTCCATCTACTTGTAAAAAATTCTGTTTCTTTTTTATAAATGTAAATAATATTGCCTTTTATTTTTTGTTTAAATGTAATTAATATTATTGTTTTACTCACTAAACACATTTTATAACTTAGTGATTCATTTATGAAGGGAATAGCAATAAACTTTAACTTGTTTATCGCTATTCCCTGATGTTCTTCCCCGGGCTTTCAACTACTTACCTGACTATTATTCCAAATCCTCCTCGAAACATTCCGCTCGTTTATAGAATTATTTGTTTATTTATCCTATTTAATAAACGTATACGTAGTTATTTGCTATTTTTATCTTCATATTCTGTCTCTTAAATTTTTGTATGTCTTGCCTTTCGCTGTCTCATTTCTCTCAATTGCTCAAAGGTTAACTGGATGAGATCCCGTAAAGTGATAAGTTCGCCTTTGTTCATACATTTCGTGTTCCTGTTTCATTTTTTCAATTTTTTTACATCCATACATACATTATTATCTCCATACCAAATTTCATCTAAATCGGTTCAGCAGTTTATCCATGAAAGCTAAACCAACAGACAGTTACTTTCAGCTTTTATTATATTATATTAGTAATTTAGTATGGATCGTAATAGTGAAAGGTGATAGTTTTTTGCCATTGCTTATTTATTTTATTTATTTCATTTTAAAGTTTTTCATGTCCTCAATCAATTAGATTTTAAACAACTTAATTCAGTTTTATTTGTTTTCAGATGGATTCGGCCACTACAGTAACATACAAGTCTCCAATTAGTGATGCTGAAGACAGTCTTGAGGACTTGAATAATATAGTAACCGAAAATCTGGTTTCAACAGCCCGAGCCCACCAGCTTTTCCGGATTTTGATTTGAAAACTTTACTTACTACCTGTTTGTTACATTTTCCTCTTTCGGAGGAGGGGAATTAAGTCTCACAGCAGCTTTATTTGATCTGAAACTTTTTATCTGAATATTTACTACTCCTGTCTTTATAATGTAATAGCGACCCGCCCGCGGCTTCGCCCGCGTGGAATGTATTATACATATAAACCTTCCTTAAGAATCACTCTATCTATTAAAAAAAACCGCATCAAAATCCGCTGCGTAGTTTTAAAGATTTAAGCATACATAGGGACAGACAGCGCAAGCGACTTTGTTTTATACTATGTAGTGATTAAGAACAAAATAAATATGGTGTTATAAATAACTCTTATTTTAATTTCTTAGACATCTATTACAGAGCACAGATTTAAAAGAAGATGGATCAGTCTTGCTTTGAAACTTCCGGACTCTCAAATTAAGAACATTAATGTTCACCTTAAAAAAAGGCATTCTAAAATCAAATCTCAAGCTTTTTTAAGCCAAGTATATGATATTTTTAAATATTTTTTGTAGAATTATCCACTTAAGATAAATCTGTTCTTGGTATGAAAATCCTAACTACTTAAATCAAGAAAATAATCGAATTTAGCTGAAGAAGTGGCTCTTAACTAAAGTAGTGCATTATTTTGCCTGAAGATAATAAGACTCTTGTACTAAAGCATTTGTATTCTTCGCATAAAGCATACAAATTATTCACCCGACATTTATCTGATTTTTCAATGAAATATCTGGTTTTTCAAATGGAGAATATGAATATATTTAACTTAAAAGCTAGAATTTCAAATCAAAACTACCACTAGTCTTCATTTGAAATTTTAAAAATACATAATTATCTTGGTATGAAAACCGCCACTACTTTAATTGAGAAAAGATTAATATTGAGCGAAAATATCATTACTCTTCACTTAAAATTTAAAAATACTTAAGTTAAGTAACTTGAGTATTCTATACAAAATCTAGAAGATATTGGCTCAAGATTAATTTAATCTTGATATGAAAGAGCTATACTTAAACTAAGAAAAGGTTAAAATCGAATGAAATCATTGCATTCTTAGTATGAACAGATGTACTTTGGATAGAGAAATCGCATTATCAACCTAAGACAAATTTTATCTTGCATCAATAACTTGTCACTTCAAATAACATTGGATCATTTTGGTTGAAACATTTATCGAATCTTCACTTAAAATTTAAAATACTTAAGTTAAGTAACTTGAGTATTCTATACAAAATCTAGAAGATATTGGCTCAAGATTAATTTAATCTTGATATGAAAGAGCTATACTTAAACTAAGAAAAGGTTAAAATCGAATGAAAACATTGCATTCTTAGTATGAACCGATGTACTTTGGATAGAGAAATCGCATTATCAACCTAAGACAAAATTTATCTTGCATCAATAACTTGTCACTTCAAATAACATTGGATCATTTTGGTTGAAACATTTATCGAATCTTCTTTCAAATGCTAAGTTTTTCTGTTTAAAGCTTATTTGCTTTTGAGAGAAAAAAAAACGTTCTTGTTAGAATACAGTAAATTGTAAATTGAAAACAGGTTTTCCTTCTTCGGAGATATGAAAAGTTTGCATCAAGACTTAAATAAACTCCGTTCCAGAAAATCTGACGTCTTAAAGGCCAAGATATTCGTGCTCCTTACAATAAGACTATAGTTGTATCTTCTATTCAGAATATTTATTCTTTACTTGAGTAAATAATTTATTTATTCAAGAATTTGGCTCAAAACAATAAAATACTGAAATGAAGAATATAAAGTTTTCCCCAAATATGAAACTGTATTATTCTTGACCAATAAATATACTCTTGATTTAAGACTATTTTTCTTTCCGTGTAGAAACATTCCACCTCATGCCTCAGGGTTGGCAATGCATTGCAATCTAGGATTGCAGTCTTGTGATTGTAATCTTGTTGTCTATGGGTATCAGATCCCACCGTATAATCAGGTGTTGTCGTTTGTCTTATTTTTGCTATAAAAAAATCGGGTCATGTTCGAGTCAGACTCGTGCACCGACGGTTCCGTATCGCCGCACAGTAAGCATTATTTGTACTAATAATGTAGGTATTCGTATTTGATGTTTTTCTTAAGGATTTATACTACAATCTATCAAATTTGACGCTTAGGTGGGTAAATGTTCAACCGTTTTTCCAAAACAACCAAAATAAAAATACGTTAAAAATGACGTTTCTTGAATGGGGAGCCGTTTATTATTTCACATTTTTTATTTATGTTTGTATGTATATGTAATAAAACATATTCCGAAAATAATCCCTATCTGTTACGGTTCAAAAGATTGAGCTCTTTAAAGTTAGGACGGACGGACGGACAGCGTAGCCATATTACTAGGGTCTCGTTGGGCTCCCTTCGAGTAAGGAACCCTAAAAAATAATCGATTTTAACGCAAGATTTTTCAAACACATTGCATTATGAAACATAACACGATTGTAGCGAGTTACGACCAAAACACAGAAGGAATTCAGAAAGGGGCAGCCTGGGGTCGATTCTAACAACTCTCACACAAGGCCCGGGGCGACTCTCGAGTGACTCTCGACATTCGCATACGTCGCCCGCGGCCGTCGCCCATTACACAAATGTTATTCTTATACATTTCATGATCCTTTTATAAATTAAGGGTAACAATCTAGAGGGAACATTACAAAAGGTTGTGTTAAATACCATTTTTTAAAGTGAATAGTAATTGTGTTAATTATCTTTAGTTATTTTGCGTGTTTTTTTATAGGTATTTCGTTTGCAAGTATACTATGCCACAGTGTTGTTTTGTAATATAAGTTTCATGTAAGGCAGTAAGGATGTCGTCTTATATTTTTAAGTAAGTTATTCTATTATCAATAGATAATGTTAAAAATGTATCCTACTCTACGGTTTAATTTTTAATAAGTTATAAAATTAAACAAGCGTAATGGTATTAAAAAGATACTCAACCAAAATCATCGTTGTTAAATATAAATTACCTTAACAAAGCGTAAACTCAGCGAAATAATTTGAATGTAACCCAGAACCAGGCGGCTGTTTGTTCGGGGGCGGCGCTATGTGCAGCTTACCCTCAAGCACCTACTCTATTGACTTTCTTCCGCCACTTTCTTATCGTGTTATGATAAATGACACCCTCCACAAACCATTCCTAACTCAAACCTCGACAGAATACGTTACAGAATCGTTCCGGCATCATCATCGAGCTTAATGCATTTCATAGCAGCGACGGTACTTCTTTAAATAATAAAAGCTCTTTGTAAAACTTTCCCTCGTTGAGCGTTCTAAAGCTTTTCGGTATCCAGTGATTAATATTCATGGAAGCTCGTGCCGAGGGGTCTTGTAATTAATAAACTTATATGATACTTTTGTTTACAGTGTCATTCGCGAGCGGGGGCGGGGCGGCTGTGCGCCGAGCGCTATTCACTCGCGGCACTCACTCCGATACTTCTTTGTGCCTCCGCGTCTGTTTGTTACCGTTGTGCTATCGCGCCTATGTTTCCTTTGTTGAAATGAAACAAATCAAGTGGAAAAATAAACACGAACTAATTCATGTTTTAGGTACGCGTGAGAGTCGATTTATGAATAGTTAGCAAAAATATAAATCTATAACCAAAAATAATATTCGTTTGGTATTCCTTCCCGGCAGCGGTAAACAATTTTAGATGTAAGTAATTTATAATGAAGAAATTAATTCAATCACTCGGAATTCTTAAAAAATACAAAACCTAGTAAACAATATCTTTAGATATTTTTTACCTGACGACTTAATTTTTATTTGGGTTTTTACCCCAGTAGTAGACTAACGATCAAATGAATCAAATGATGGTAGGCGAACGCCGTTGCTCATGAACACCCCGTAAAACCAATTTCCAATGAGTTGGATAATTGAGCAGGGGGTTTATGGGAAATGGGAGGAAGGGAGGAACCAAACGAAACGTGATAGTTATACTGCTAGGTACTCCATGCCGGTGTTCTTGGAGAGCGTAGGTAGTGTATCTAATAGGTATTACCTACATTACCTACTATCCCATTTCGGCAGATTCATTGGTACAACTGTCGAGTACCTACACTTATCCACCTTATTCCAGTAGGATTAGGTCCAAAAGTGTATACCTATGTACAGTCACGTCTAATAATATGGACACTGTAAAACTTTCAAAAATATGTACATCCGACTCTGCTGCGAGGAAATAAGATAGCATATATATTTTTGAAACCTTGTTAATGTATACATATTTATAGACGTGTATCGATTGTACAACCAGTAAAAAGCATGTTTTTTTCTAAACGACTAGAAATATTAAATACTTACCTATATATGGGATTGTAATAAGAGCACTACAAAAGTCAGAAGTAAGAGTTAATTCCTACAAGAACTCTACCCTACCGGGTGAAACATTACGGCGTGTTACGGTATTGTTTTTAACACGGCTGCCATTATGTAACTGTCAAGAAAATAAGAGCTACCGTAACGTTGACCATACGAAAAAAAATACAAAAGGAATATGGTTTTACCTCATAGAATAGAGGCTAGTATCTACTTTAACTCTAATTTCTGACTTTCTAGTGCTCTAATTACAATTCCATACATAGTTTAATATTCTTAGCTCGTTTAGGTTATTAATTGCCCTATAGTTGTGAAAGCCCAGCTATAATTTACCAATGCACCGAGATACATACCTTCACGCCTGTAATCCCAGAGCGGGGTAGGCAGAGCTACAGAATTACCTAAAACTTTAAAACTTGTTGATAATTCTGTAACCACATTATTGTACTGAGATATATAATATATTATGCAAAAATCAAGAAATTTGTAATTTTGGACACTAAAACTACGTTTAAGTACAAAATTATCATTCTAAACAACGTTTTTTTATAAATTCTATAAAGTTCAAAACGTCCTACTATCATTTTATTACAATTGTTTTCTAATTGTACAATAAATCTACAGTCACCAACCGAATTGGCTACACCGTACTACCACTATTGTAAAAAAGTCTTCGATCTTCATAGGGAACGGACCCACCAACTTGAATAGAACTAGATACGCAGCTATCTAAACAAACGTGAACAAAGTCCTGGATGTAACGTCTACACGTTCCCATAAGAACACTCCTTCTAGCTATTAACCGGGCGGCGATCAAAAACAAGAAACTGATATAAATTAAAGCTTAATATCAAAGAGACAAGTATCGTTTAATTTAATTTGAAGACACAAGTAATTTGACAAAACTGTAGTAAAATTATCGAGCATTGACCGTGAGTGATAAGTGGAGGGGGGCCGGATGCTGGTCGCATGTTAATACACGTAAAACGAAGATTATCCATAAAACTCACAAAAGGTGCCGAGTTGTCTTCACGACCTGCCCGCCCGGTTCACTTACCCGTTTAACCGACGCTTCATTAAAGGTTAAGACTACGAGTACCTATGGTTTTGTTTGTTTTTCACTTTAATCTTTTATAATGTCAATATTAAGTCTTTGATATAGGCACAGATAACAGAATACAAGTACAGATACCCAATCTCATACAGCAAAAGCGTGCCGTCCTAATGTAGGCAATTCGGTAGGCAATTTTAGTCCCTTAGTTACACCAGTAGATGCCGTATCTGAGCCACCACTGGATGCTGGCAGCCTACCTAATAGTTTTAGTAACCTATCACCAGATGGCATTGACTTCAAGAATGAGACGTCAAGAAAATTGTTGACTTAAAATTAATATGTAATGAATGGCTATAATCCTACCGGTGACATTGTGGTAGCGTTTTATTAATTCATAGGAACATATGCCCTGATTAATGATGTCCAGGACAAAATAGGAAAGTTTTAATGACATGTTTGGGAAGTTTTTTGCTGACAATAAATAAAAGCAATAGGTAAAAATAACTGGTTTATTAGGTTTAAAGAATTTATTTTCTCATAAGAATTTTACAATTCACTTACATGAGAATTAAGAATAAGTTAAAAATAGTTTGGTGAGCGTAATAAGCGTAATAAGCGTGCGTATTTACATAAAAAGGAAATATCGCCTTCAACTTCAACTTTATCCGAATCCAACGAAACAAAGATATACACTCGGCGTCAAAAAAATTGCACCTTTTGGTATGTTGACTTCAAGCAGCTATAAACCCTATTTAATCTAAGATAAGGTATGAGTGTGGGGCCTCATTTTAAAGGTTATTGAATCCTTTAATTTATAAAAATGTGATAATGATTACTAAGCTTAAAAAAAACGTTTTTCATGTAAAGAGGAAAAACATTTATTCACGCCAAAATCACACAATCTAAAAACATAACAAAATTAAAAAATACAGTAAAACAAATTCTTAAAACTAAACTTAAAACCTAGTGTTACCTCCCCTAGCCCTAATTACAGCCTCCATGCGATCCTTCATTGACCTCACCAACGTCACGATGCGTTCTTGAGGAATGTCACTCCACTCCTCGACAACGGCGTCCCGAAGCTGTTCAAGGGTGGCAGGGGCAGTATCACGAGACCGCACCGCGGGTTCAGGTCAGGACCTCGCTGGCCACTGCATCACGGGGATCCCAACCTGATCCAGGTAGTCCCGAACAATCAACGCCGTATGAGAGCGGGCGTTGTCGTGCATGAATGTGAATTCAGGCCCGACAAAACCAGCATACGGGACCACGTGGTTCTCCAGGATCTCTGTGATGTACCGATGAGCAGTCAAGGACCCCTGGCCACGTCCACCTCCAGTGCGGGAGACGCACACAAGGTCGGTTTGGCCCGATTTTAAAGTTTATTAACTGTGCTTTCAAATGATACTAATATTGGTAGGGTACAATAAATAAGTTAAGAGCTTTATTCGCTTGAAGTCAAAATTTCAAAAGGTGCGATTTTTTTGACGCCGAGTGTAGTTTAAATGTTTGTACACAAACTGTCAGCGCGTTTTGATACTTCAATGGTTAAAGATAGCACGTTGTTTGTTCCGTGTTTGTACTAACATTTTAATACACCGAAACCGCCAAAACAGTATTTTGTAATATTCATTTATATTCGTCAAGACATTATTTTCTCTATTGTTTTTTTGTTTTTAATATAAAAGAAGTATTTTGAGTATTGATTTTACGCATCAAACAAGAATTTGTAAAAACGAAACGCTTGGGGTCTGTGAGTGCATAGTAGTTTCGCGATCCGTGATGGCACCATCTAGTGACAGTACCTAATAAGGCGTAGCTTGAAAGCTTATAAGTTTTTTATGAGTTAGATGGAGTTAATATAAAATTTGTTGCATTTATTAAACTTATAAAATATACCCTACTTTATGTAGAGAAGGATGTTTTTGATGTAATTAAGGTACGTTGAATTTATTAAGGTGCAAAAATCATTCAATCTTCACGATTACTGATTCAAATGTTTCGCTCGATACCTGTGACGCCATCTATAAGTTTATTAAAGTAATAATTATACGTTGTTCGAGTTGGGAGGCCATGATATAGGCAAAACAAATAGGTGAAGTTAGAATATTTGAATTTAGATTAAAACGTAATACGAGTACGCATTATTATGATTTTATAACTTAAATGTTGCGTACAAAAAGTGGTAAGTAAGTAACCATTTGCATTGCTTATTCATCATCGAAACACAAACCCCTCGAATCACTTAAGTGCACTCAACACAAACATATCGATTCTTAAAACGAGTCGCGAACACCCCAGGGACGCGGTTACGATGTAAAATGCGTCGGAGCCGAATACGCTGTGATTCGCTTGTTTGGTGTATCTGCGCGAAAGCAAATGCGAGTTAAACCATAGTTAAAAGCGTGGGACGTCCGGCCCCAGCCTCATAATACCTATTATAACGTGTAAGGAGTAAAGAGTCGGCCTTATCTCCTACACAGCCCCGATTCCTGACCACTTTAATGGGAAAAGCATGTTAGAATTAAACTAAACAAAGACGACGCATCAATTAGGGGCATTTCTTTTTTTACATTAAAAAAAGGGCTTAACTTTTTACCTTGTTCGTTGACCGACTTGCGCCGGCCTGTTCGTTATTTTACTGGGTTATTTGATTAGATCAATCTCAATGATTCTTGTAAAGGATACAATTAAGCTGATACAAAGATAAGTGGGTGCAAACATAAACTTTGGGGCTCGAAGACCCGAAGACCACTAATTAATGTATGAAATGCAACCACGATGTATGAGGACGCGAAATGACTTGCCTTAATTGAAAAATAAACTAGTGTCTGTAATGTAATACATGAAATAAGGACGAAGTTTTTTTATGTAGCCTCAGTTGATAGTGACCCTGCCTACAAAGCTAGCGGTCCCGGGTTCGATTTCCGGTGTAGGCAAATATTTATGAGATGAGTGCGAGTATTTGTTTCTGAGTCTTGGGTGTTTTCTATGTTTTTAAGTATGTATTTACATATATCAGTAAGTTAATCGTTGCCTACCCATAGTACAAGACAAGAGATTAGTTTGGGGCTAGGTCAATTTGTGTGAGATTGTCCCTTGGTATTTATTAATTTAATATTATTTATTATTATTTAACTCAGCCTGAGGTAGCTTTTTATATCAACCGTTCCACGAACTGTGTCTAAATTCAATCAATAACTCGTACTTAAGGAAAACATAAAACCTGATTCACTGGATAAATTATTAAAATTTGAATATTAAAACTTTTTACACCTTCCCTTATCCATGAAATGTCAAGCCTTCGGCCGTTCTTTCACTATGATCTGGCTTACTTTAACCGTTTTAAATTTCATTGTTTAATCTTTTATTTAGCTTATCATGTTTGTTTCTCTGTTAGTAAGTATATTAAGATAAAAGCTTACAAGTCAGTTTTGAACCTTTTACCGGTTTATTGGAACGGGCTGAAATTTGGAATGGGTTTATCTGATGACAATGCAATTTGTCTTAGAACTGATCTGATGATATAATCGGTAGCTAACTACTCGATCCCTACCGTAAATACTTAACGCAGACTCTCGTAGTATGGATGGCCAGCATACCTATGCTGTCTGCGACTGGATTGCCCTTTAGATTTTATTTTGTGAGAGGTTTGTATCGGTAGAAACGCACTGAGCGACCAGTGAGGAAATACAAGATGTGCTAGCCCCACTAGACCAGGGGCCCATTTCAAAGCTTGTAACTTGAATCACAAGCAGAAAGGTTTGAAGACGCGTTGGAAACAATTTACAAGCTTTCGATGAAGGGACATTAGATTAGTCAAAATGACTGCGAAATATAGAGACAGAACTAACTTTTGAAAAAATATATTGAAGGGCACCTTAATGACAAGTGAACTTTAACGCTATGAAGATATCAATATAGATTAAGGCAAAGTTAGCGACATATTTTGTCGCTCGATTTTACTTTTGTAACTAGTCTGCAACTATAGAGCCACACTGAGCGGCAAGCGAGAAAATACAAAATGAGCCGCTCAGTGGCCCTAGACAAGATGCATTCGGCGAACGCTATCGTTATCGTAAATGTAGGTATACGATTCACGTAAGCTGCCGGACGGTGGCGTCTCGGGCGCTTATGCCAATTACATAATTTTTATCCGTTTTTGTTCGTTACTTTAGCATTACGCATCTTGTCATGAGGCACCAGGTGAGATATTATTCTCTTAAAAACGGTTTCTTGTCAATAGGTCGAGCAGTTCACACAGCGAGTTTTTAACAACTTATTATTCCCATTTATTCAAACTAATTACATAAGCCTAGTAACGGTCAAGTTCGTGAATGTTTCATAATACATCGACGGCGCATTAGTAGTAAATATTTGGCTATAAATACAAACCGCGCTAATGTTACGCTACAAATTACTTGTAGAAGTGTACGCTACAAGTTCTTTTGTTCCCAAATAATTTTGAATTAACGATAGTTTTAGTATACTGTTTATAAATTGAAAATGTACACCTTAACATTTTATTTCTTCGTCCGTCGAGTTGCAAAGCGAGTTGATAAGGTATCTAAGTGAATCAACTGTGCAGGTTAACACAGCCGGGCTGGTGGTTATGGATTCAGTCACTTTGTCTGTCTAGAGGATTTATTTAAACCCTGGATCGTCGGTAATTTTAGACTTTCAAAGAGTATGGAACGTGCGGCAATGACGCCGTTACCACCGATGTCCGAGGGGTTGAATTAATAAGAGGGACGTGAAAATTGGTGGAACTGGCCATTTACTATAAAAAAATAAAAAGGATTACGGAATTCTAAAATTGAACTCTCTAGGAACATATTACTTTCATTTTACGAAACTATCATTTGATTTTTCATTGTGGCGGCCTTTAGAGAATGGTCTATCGCTATACAATAATTTAACTTGTGAAAATTTTCGTTCAATTACTATTTACGATTCTTGCTGGGTGTTGTCACCACGAGAGTTGCCAGAGATTTCAATTGGCATATGGTGATGAAGCCCTATGTCGCAGTTCTGTGTATTTTTGGCTCGGAGAAATTAGACGTGGACGAGACCTTCTCCGAGACGATGTACATGAAGGTCAGCCGGCAACTGCGGTTGCAGAATCCAATATTGATACAGTAGGGACAACAACAGATTGAAACTGACAACAAATACTTGTCAGCAAATTTTGCATGTGCATCTGGAGGTTCGGAAGTTTTGCACTCGATGGATGCCGCATGATTTAACGGAAAAGCAAAAACGATAGCGGGTTGAGTGGTGCCGTAAAGTGATAAAAAAGTATAATGGAGGAGAGTGATATAATGGCTGATTCTAATATCGTTGACCGGTGACGAAACCTGGGTGTATTGCTTTGAACCGGAAAGCCACTCGGCAAGACGGGTCTTTCCTTTTGAAGACTTGCCGATGAAAGTTAAGAAAAGCCTGGAGCACTAACAAGAAAGCAACAGCAGATTGATACGTAAAGTATTGCTTGCCCAGAGTACTAGGAAAAGTTAGCCAAAAGCGTACTCACAGCAAGGCTCACCAAGATAACGCTTATTGATTTTTACTCAATTTAGTTCAGTATTTATAAGTATTGTTAACATAGCCCTTATACTAATAGTAACTGGACGACCGAGGTCCGCTCGGTTGATAATAGAGAAAACGACTTTTACCAAATATGAAACCTAACTAGATCGATTTTTGCCCCCGTAAAGCCCTTATACGTATTGCCAATTTCATCGAAATCGTTATAGCCCTTTTTGAGGTGGTTGCAAATATATATACAAATATGGCTCGTTTATGTTAGTTTTCATAGCTTGTATTTTAGTTTTCATGTTTGTAAGCTTGTTTGTTTTTCAGTACAGTACATTGAGTTTATGGGCGTTTTCACTAAAAAGTGTACCCAATTAAGGACTGAAATTAAGGAACTTTAACTCTGTCAGTTTTGTGACGAAAATTAGCTATATATTGACGGCCGCAATGTATGGCTAATTTTCGTCACAAAACTGACTAAGTTAAAGTTCCTTAATTTCAGTCCTTAATTGGGTACACTTTTTAGTGAAAACGCCCTTATCATGAAAGTTGTAGGTAATCAGGTATAGTGAGCTGAAATTTTTAATAGATTATGTAAATGTAATGATAATTCGATACTATTACTAAGAGCTCAGCTGATGATGGAGGCGCAAGTGGCAATAGGATCTCTGTTGTACGAGGTTAGAGTCGGATTGGTCTCAATAAGTAGAAAAACATTGAGCAATAAATGTTTGTTTTGTATATTCACGCATTGCCCGGTACGGTTAAAACTCATAAGTATAACTTCACCGCGGACTAGCAAAGATGAGGTGCAATAAAAAGGCCGACAACGTCGTCGGCATAATTAAGACGCGGTAAATAACGAAGGTATTGATGGACTATAAACTTAAAGGATTCAAAACAACAAACTGCAAGGTAAAGTTTACGACGCTGACCGTCCCGCTTTTATTGTAGTTGTAAAATTCACGATCCATTATTAATTATTACAGACATCATTAATCTACTAATCTATTTAAGGACGTGGGATAAGAATCTCATTTAAAGCATTGAATGAAGAGTGTCCGTAGTGGGCTCGAGATAGGCTTAAATTAGCTCACGGCGGCAGGTAGCAACAGATCGGTCTCTATCACTTAAACATGAACTTCATACTCATGAACACAGAATATAAAGTCCTGCGCATAGCACGCGAGACTTGAATCGTTTCGATACTTATAATAGAGTGCCTGATTTATTGCTGGTTGGTGTGTAAACGACAAATGCATCGAAACAGATAGCAGCGACATGTCCGACATTGGAGGCCTGATATTGTCCGGCGCACAGGGCGCTGCTGGCTGACGATTGGACTCGGGATATTTGCTTCGAAGACACACATTACGATCGACGCTCTACTTCTGAGAATTACGTTGAGCATCATTTTAATTAGCGCCTGTTAAACAAATATCTCAACTAGGTATTAAGAAAATGAATGTTCAATTTTAAGTTGCTAATAGAGAAGGTAGTAATCCGCTGTTAGGTTTTCTTAAGATATAAAATCGATACCCGTCTCATGTGCACCTGAGACGTCCAAAGACCGGATGGGAGTTTCTTTAGGACATAATCTTTACTACAAAACTGTGATCGGATCACTCAGTAACGAACCTACAGGGCTCGGAGATATATTTAAATAGCTTTGGATAAATCAAAAAAGTATTTATTGTAATAACTGATTGTGTCTTTGAGACTCGTCTATTTTGAGTTATGATGAATAAGTTTTAGAACTTTTAGAGAACAGTGATAAAGACAGTTAGATAATAGGTATTGTTTTAAGCAGTTCGTCATATACAGGTATCAGGGCTCTAGATACAGTTATTATAAATTATCAGGTACAGTCACGAGATTAAATTTGGTACCCACCTTAGGTCCAAAGTTAATCTGACATTCAAAAACAATAAGGTTGACTTTCCTAAAAATTACAAATGACTTGACATCTCTAAGGACAATGACGACTTCAAGCATCTTTATCTTGAAATGGGCCCCAAATTAACGCTCGCGACCGTACCTAAAAAACAAAGCGTCGCTCGGGTTGTAAACGAGTTAGCCCGAAAATGAAAACTAGCTAGATTTGTATTTTGTCTCAAAATCATTGAACTACATTACCCTCTCCCCAAAATAAAAGCCACAGATAGGTATCTATTAATTTAAAAATTTCACAGAGTGTGTAAGTAAGCTAGGATAAGTATGCTATGAACTTTATTTTCTATGCAATTTTGACTAGCCTAATTAACTAATAACTAGGGTTAGGATTTCCGTGGCATTTCGTGGTTTTAGAATCCATGGAGCCGCTATTTCCTAATTATTATAAAACTCATGTTTTTGATTTTGACCTTCAGTATGGGCATATTTCAAAATGAACTACTTACATTTTTATTTCGGTTTTTCCGTCCCTACTAATATTTGCTTGTTTGAAACGCTTTCACAGCAGAGATATCCTCCATACCAAAATTAATTTAAATTGGTTAGCGGTTTAATGAATAAATTAATTTCAAAATATTAAAATACTGAAGTTTAAAATCAAAGTGGTATGTATCACAATAAATAGAAAATAGCGACTCCATGGATTCTAGAACCACGATTTGCCACCAAAAGTCCTAACTCTACTAATAACTGTAAAATTTGACATCATTTTATTTTTCGCGTAAAATATAAATCTTCTTCTTCCAGTGCCTCTTCAATCGTGAAGGTTGGCCGTCACCTTCTTGTACTCGTCCCTATCCGCAGCCAGCCGGAACAGCTCTTCGACGGAAGCGATACCGGTCCACTCCCGGATGTTTCGTAGCCACGATTTCTTTCTTCGCCCAGAGCGTCTCTTTCCCTCCACTTTGCCCATCATGATCAACTGCAGCAGCGTGTATCTGTTGTTCCTAAGCATGTGGCCGAGATACTCTATCTTGCGTCTTTTGATAAATGGCATCATTTTCCGAAAATATAAATAATTATCTTTGATTCAGGATTTTTTCAGATTTTTTGGTCCATACACTTTGGAAAAAAGGGGGGAGGTAATTTTTTGTAAATTTTTGGCTTTAAATCAAAAATGTATACCTTTCATATGACACACTCATTCTAGACCACTTTTCAATCATTTATTAAAACAGTTTCATATATTTTTTACTAAAAACAGATGCGGGCACAAGTAAGTTTTACAATTATGCCAAATTTCAAGTTGATAACATTTGTAGTTGCTGAGAAAACCTGCTGTGTTATACAGACAGACAGACAACGACGTCTCACCATTAAGGTTCCTTTTTATAATTTTGGTACGGAACCCTAAAAATACATGAGTGTTTTTTTATATCTACTTTTGATGTTGACTATGCCTATGATCCGACACACTTACGCGAATAATAAATGTAAGTATTATTTTATGAGAAAAAGTAAAATGACAGTTCAGTCCAGATCAATTATTAATCATTATGTTTGTCAAAACTAGGAAATGTAAGCATTTTTTCAATATTACCACCCATCAGTTAACTTAATCCTGGACCAAAAGTCGTCGGTAGGTACAGTCTATTTAGTTCATAAATATGTGTACACTTAAGTGCCTTGTCTAATTATCTATTTAATGCCATGTTTAAACTGCCAAATATTAATTATCACAGCGATTAAAGTGACAAGGTAAGGTACTAAAGTGTACACATATTTATTAACTGTACAATAAAATGATATGAATGAGGAGATTCAGTGATTTAATGTTACATTATAATTGAATTTGATATGACTAGTGTCATAAAATTTGATTGTATAGTGTATTTCTATGGAACTTGCTAACTATGTAAACAAAAGACTTAACTTTGTTTTGTCACTGTTTCTCCTCGAATTTTCACACCACCTCATCAAACACCATTGAAACCATAAACTATTGAAACGGTCGTTACTGTAAAATACAAAATCACCAAATATATAACTCTATCTTGGATATTTCATTAAAAGCTTAAATGGTTTCATAAGTTAGGTTATTAGGACCTGATGGAATGACGTTTTTGTTTCTTTTAAATTCTACAATTTATTGTCTATGATGGGTAGTGTTGTGGCTAAAGTTGGCGATATATTAAGGCCCCTACACATTACCTTACTCACGCTGATCACACTCACAGATGATATAACGGCACCTTTTGTAATAAATACTGGTGATATATCCTCTTCAAGTACCGATTTTTCTTCAGATCGTGATTTAACAAATTAGAAATAAGTAACTACTTGTTTTTTACTTTCGGTATTTTATTATTCGATATGGTTTAACATAAGTAAAGGAGTATTGCCCATCACTAGTAAATTCATCATTCAGAGACAATTTCAATATGGCGGTTTATTTACATAGTTAGTAAGTTCCATATAATTAGACTTTATGTACCTATATTTGTTGTTTTGATAGTCTCCAACTTAAAAAAAATAAGTAAACTGGAATTTCAATGCTGAGAAAGCACTTTAGGCGCGCTTACCAACTGACCGCCGCCGTACTCAGACACATTGTACCTAGAGAGAGAATTAATTCGTTCTTTTCAAACTAATAGTGTATGAAAAGTCGTCACTAAGGAACGACTTATTCCTCATTAACTTACGCTGAGTGCGGCCGTCAGTGATAAAGAGTGAGAAAGGAAAAAAGGTTATTAACACCGTATTTCGTTTTTTAGTCAGAATTAAGTAAATGTTAGTTTTTTGCACAATTTTTCGCCCTAACCAAAGTCAATATTAGATTTCGCATACAACTGTATCTTCAAATTACACTTTATACCAATATTCTTTATGAACACTTGTGCAAAATTATCCTTTATTGAAAAAACAACGAAGTACTTGTGATACACTAAATCGATAAATGTAGTTTTATAACTGACAATAATTTTTCGTTCACTTTGCTTGGCTCTTTGGCAAAATGCTATAATTTCATCAGTAGCAGTAAGTATTTACGTCGACGTTGCTTAGCATTGCATACCCGAACGAGGCGAGCTTCACTAAAACTATTGTGATGTAGGGAAGTTACTAAAGAGTATTGTACGTACGAGATTGCTGTTTACCTCTGTGTGCAGATAGCAACGGAAAATGTACCGATTTAGAAAATGGTACAGTCAAAATGAATTCCACATGGCGGTACATAAATCCAAGGATAACAATATTCCTTTATAACTTATATAATTCAACAGCTCAGTGTAATAAAATGTAATATCTATATTAAAGGCTCGGTTACGTTTTCACTATTAGTATTTCCCCTTAAAAATAGTATACCTACCTACACATTGCAAATAATACATTTTGAAAACCTATTAACAAATGAATTATTTAAAAATTATCAAAAAATGGGAATGCAATAAAAATAACAACTGAAAACTGTTAAATTTATTTCAAACTTTTAAATTTTAAATTACTTAATCGTAAAATTTTGGTAATATTTTATTTTACTGTTAAAGTGGTAGCATCAAAGTGTTATAATCTATACATAATATATTTGGAATGGGCTATTTTTTAGCTTTCAATTGAGACCAGCATTGCTATTGTAAAAATAAAACCTCTGTTAATATTTATTTTCATCTAATAACACCTTATTTGTTAAAATCTGTCAAGTCGTTAAGGCTGCATAGCGTGTCCAGAAATAGACATTAATACATACGTACACTCGAAAAACTACCCTCCTTCGGGTAGTCGGGTAAAAATTAGAACCTTGCAGCACACAATGTAAGAAATAAGAATATAACTGTACAAAAGAAAACCACAAACAATACAATGAAAAAAAATAAAGATGTACAAAGGCGAATTTATCTTACCTACCTTTTAGGGATCTCTTCAAGCTAACCCTTGAGCGATTGATAACTGTGAAAGGTTGAGCATTTGAACAACGAGTAGATAACCATGTGTGCCAATTTATTTAGGATAAGAAGTATAACAAATCACAGCATGTATGCATCGGCACATAATTAGCTCTTAAATTACTCGTGCCTGTAATTAGAGCGCTCGCAAGCTCGCGCTCTAACCTCGGCACTCGTACTTCAAGAAGCTTCATTATGTACCAGTTTCATAAATAACTATTATAATATTATTTTGTTATAATTACAAGCCAACGTACCAGTTTTTCGAAACCGGTACAAGGCTTGCACATCCCCGCGTACCTGAGCACCGCATAGCTTGCTCTATTCCTCCGCCGCATAGTTTTGTTCGCAACCTCTCGTCGGCCCTCGAGCAGTTTTAAGGCGCAGCCATTGCTACTAATTGGACGTTTTCAAGTGCTAACGTACCCGATGAGAGTGAACAAAGAAAATGGCACGTTAACAATGACCTCAAGGGATGAATGTCGAATTTTATAAATGTAACAAGCTTCGTTTGATTCAAGCGTATCGACTAAAACAGGGGGTATGCTTTCAACAGAAGGTTTTACTAATTATTAAAAACATGCATAAATACACAATTGAAATGTGGCTATAATTTATGTAGGTATGTATAATTTTTTTGCGCCTTTACTCGCTTAGTTATAGCGGTCATCAAACGGAACAATCGAATCGAATCATATAAACAAACCAAGGCATGGAAATTATTTAATTTCCGCTGTTAGGTATTGTTATTAAGTTAAGCCATATTATACTAGTTTTAGTTGTAAGTGTAAGTAAGTCTGTTGTAAGTTTGTTTATGACTCACGGAATTTCTTAAAAGGTATTGCATATACATAGGTACTTAACAAATTTTGTAGCTCATAACACTTGCTGTGATATAACTAATATGCTAAGAGTGGATGCGGGCGTCATAAGAACGATCACAGTATCGAACTATTAGGAATGCCTAAGTCCAATTTACTTCATTTGGCAGAAATCATTATGATACCGGTAACGACGCGTGACTCGTGAGGCTGTATCCAATTAACACGTTTTATATGGAATCAGTCCTTGTATGTATTTAAATAAATAAATAAATAAATATCAGGGGACAATGTCACACCAATTGACCTAGTCCCAAACTAAGCTCTATGCTTGTACTATGGTACTAGACAACGATATAAATACTTAATATATGTATAGAGAAATATATACTTAAATACATAGAAAACATCCATGACTCAGGAGAACAAATATTTGCGCTCATCATACAAATATCTGCCGTTACCGGGATTTGAACCCAGGACCACAAGCTTCGTAGGCAGGGTCACTAACAACTCGGCTATAAATAACTATCATATAAATACGAGCACCTAACACATAAGATTCCTATGTTTTCTGCTAGGTTTTTATCTTTTGATATTGTTTTGCAAAAGTACGTATCTCTTGGCCTTAAGCTCGAACTCGGCGGAACTGCATCCGCGCTTCTTGTTAAACGCCGCCGCCCGCTTAGAGCAATTTGCAGCCGAACCGCGAGAGCCGTTTGCTCCGCACTTTTATTAAAAGCCCTTCTAGTTTGCACAAATGCTAATTGTTTGTTATTTGCAAATTGTGGTTGCAGAGTTATCAACAAGTTTTTAGAGTTGTTGGTAATTCTGTACCTCTGCCTACCCCACTCTGGGAATGAAGGCGTGAAGGTATGTATGTATGTATGTTATATTAAAATCCCCGCCTTGAGTAATTTTAAGTGGTGATTAAGTTATTGTGTACAAAAACGAAACAGCGGTTGTCACGGACTTGAAATATTGGATCCTGTCGCAGTGAGCCAGTGATTTTTTTCAACTTAAATTATTTCTCGCCACTTGACGCTATCGTTATGATGACAGGGTTCATTGGTGGCTCAACGATTAGGTACGCTACGTGACAGTACTAGGTACTAAAGATTAAACCGGATTAAACAGGCACTTGAGTATACTGGAAAATACCGCTGAAGTTTCCGGACTTATCCACTTGATGTCAATAAGCACGTGTGTACGAAAAAAAACTTAGAAAAAATAGTATCATTAAAGTAAAACTTAATTTTCGTTTTGTTTTAGACAGACATACACCAAAAAATTAATTGGCCCTTATTTAAGTAACAATTTCAGATTCTTCATTCAGTTTGATAGGTCAAACGCACTTTTAATTTACCTACTACAATTTAATACAAAACCAAGTTTTGCATGTTATATTAAGTAGTACTATTCGGTTATTAAAGTATCTATATATTTTAGGTACATCTCTTCTGGTTCCGCATTGAGGGGACGTCGAAGTTGGGCGGGTTAGTTTTGTTAGTCCAGAACGTACGTGGCCAAAGTCCTGAGAACTGAAGTAATAAGCTACTCTTATCGACACTGTGTGTTTTCACCCATAGGCCGCTACGATCGCCCTCCAGGTACTTCGGTACGGCCTTGTATCTTCCTCATTCACCTTTTACCTGTTATTTTGACAGGTCTTCTTCGGTCCGTCTTATTGACTGCCTACCCACGTTTATTTGACCAGAACGGGGTGTCATTCAAGGTTTTATTTTACCCCATCTCCCAGACCGGTATTTGTTTTTTTTTGTTGCTATCTTTTTATTCTGATTCAAAATCGAAAACGGGCAAGAGTATGTCGGACCAGGGTCAGTGTAGGGTTCGGTTCGTTTGGGCTGTTACAGCAAAAACAATAAACGAAATATCTCAACAAAGAAAACACGTATCTATGGACTTAATTTACATATTATATTTAAGGTTATTTGGTGTCTTAGATGATTTTTAGGACGTATATCTCTTTAGCCACCGCAAGTCTTCTTAGACGTGATGTGTTTTGAAATTCGTTATAATTTGTGCTTTCATATAACATATTTTTATTACTTACTTGTAGTTTTCCTAAACGTCCCCCAAATATAAAATTGATAATAATAAGATGTACATAATTTTTTGGGTTGCCTGCATAAATGGTAAAAAAGAAATCCTTATAGCGAGACATCGGTGTGTGCCTGTCCTGTCAGTCTGTCTATGGTCTGTATATCACAGCACTTTTTCTTAGAAACTATAGAAGCTATCAACTTGAAATTTGGCATGGTTGTATAACTTGCTTGCCCGTATGTGTTTTTAGTTAAGTAAAACAATATGAATACATACATTGTTCTAAACATTTGAATGGGGGGTTGAAAAATGTTTATGATTTGATTACCTATAGCAAACGGGGTGTTATGTGAAAGGGCTTATTCTGCAATATTTTCCGTGACGAACTTTTTGATTTATGGTTTTAAGATAATTATTTACATACTTATATTTTACGCGAAAAATAAAATGAAGTGGTAAAATTTTACAGTTTTGGAAAAAATATTAAAAAACTTTAAAAATCTGTATTCAGGCTAGTCAACTGCAAAGAAGATAAAGTTCGTAACAAGAGTTTGTAAGAGTATTTTATTTTACATTTCCAGCCATATTGTCTTAAATACTGGCTGAACCCTCGGTGCGCCAGTCCGATTCGCACTTGACCGGTATTTTTAATACTCGATGTATGAATGTGGAAGAAGCGAAAGAAATTTGTCAAGATCTCTGGGAAACAGGCGTGATTTAATGTATGTATGTCTAAGGATACCTCGCTTGATATCATAATGTAGTGTGGTTGTGTGAGAGGTACCAGCCCGTAAAATATATATTTTAAGAATTTATTTAACAACTTTGTCGGCATAATTTACATGTATAACCATGGCAAATTACAGCTTTGTAGTACCAAAAATCTCTGAGAAACCGCGGACAGACGAACATAATTATGGCGAACCTATAAATACGGGTTTGATTTTATTTTCGTCAAATTAAGGGTTTATGTATGACTTTACTATTGTGTTTTACTTTTTTATGTCACTGTCAATAAATTAAGCCTAGTCTTTCCAAAAACTAAACGTAGTTTTAAAAAGGCTTGTTTTAAGGCGTCGTTATCTTAAATTACCAATCAATGCCTCAGCTCAACACATTGTACAAACTACAATGACAGACTAACCCAGGAGCACTTAAAACGTGATGCACTTAAGAATTAATCCTAAGAAGAAACAAAGCATTGTACCTATTCTATCGCTTGTACTAAGCAACAAACCCAATTCGCATGTGAGTACGGTTGCTTTTAGCTTGGTTACATTTTGGTGGCACATGTGAACCGCTGAGACGGGAACTTTTCAGATTCGCAATCACGTCGCGTGAAAGTTTGAAGTAAGTATTAAGTTTAACCTGAACCGAGGTAGTGGGGTTTGGTTTACACTATAGTGCCCTTGCAGTGCAATGGCTAATGTGACATTTTGGTCTTTGTTAATATTCCATTTCAGATTCAGTATTTTAAGCGTTGTGCTCGTTGTGTTCCTTATTGTAGGGAAGGTACCTACTAGAAATATAATATATCTACGGTGACAGAAACTTTTGCACTTTTATTAAGTTTTACTGTTGCTAACTGCACAAATAAAAAAATGTTTTTGAATTATCTGCTTACTTCCCGTAGTACCTACTCAATAGTGTTGCGTAATATTTAACCATTAAAGAATAAACTAGTCGTATAAAGTTACTCCATTTATGATTAGCTCTGAAAAAGTAAGGCACTAAATTAATTTATCTGTGTGTCAAAAAAGATACATTTAGTTAATAACAATAAGCGACATGGATCACCTCGCGATCGTACAATTAAGTATATAATAATAATATATTAATAATTCAAATATTTACTGTCATTTAACATCAGCAAACAGGATCCCTGACCCACCATAGAACTTTGTCACGGTGACATTTTGTTTGACAATTATGTCAATTTTTAATTGAAGCGTCAGAGTGACACGGTTCTATGGTGGTTCAGGGTTCCATTTTTCGATAGAATTGATCGAAAAACTTTTTATTTACTGTGTAGTTAGATCTCAAATCGTCGACTTCGACACCGGCGTTAATTCTTTTGTAAAAACCTAAATCATCGATAGGTACCTATTATGATAGTCGGCAAATCGTGCGAATTCTCGCTGGCAGCACTAGGACCTCGGCTGTCTAGCGCCGATTAACTTGGGGTTGTAGACGCGCTGCGCCTTGTCTCAACTCGCCGATTGTCCCCGCTGCAATATGAGCGAGTTTCACTACAATGTGGAGAAGGATTTGTCGGTAGCTATGGGAAGTAAATGTGTAGATACAGATAACTTAGGGCGTCGACTCGTGATAGCGAGATAGAGTTTGGATCCCAGTCGCCATGTAGTTCCCTACCTTTGTTAAGTACCTACCTACATTCAACTGCGTCGCCTAAAGCGCAGCGGACCTCAACTTCAAGCGGCAATTCGGCGTTTGTAAATGGACATATAAATATCTGGTGACAATCCTACACAAATTGACCTAGTCTGAAACTAAGCTCAAGTAGGGTTATACTGTAGGTACTAGACGCGTACCTAACTACCAAGACCACATCCAAGGTGTAAGTACTTACCTAATACAAAAAAAAAAAGATCTTTACCGGGAATCGAATTCGAGACCGCTAGCTTCATAGGTACGGTCACTATTAATTAGGCTGAACGCGTGTCGTCAACAAATCCATACAAATCACTAGGTAGAGTGTGGCGCGGTCGACTGCTTGCCGCATTGAGGCCGAGCGTAGAATTACGTTGGTACCTACTTGGGGGGTCCAAGGGGGTCCAAGGGGGTGTCACGCGAAATACAAGAAGTTCCCCAAGTGATCTTCTCTAGCCTCTGCACCTCAACTCCACTCTCACCTTCTCGCGGTGGACCCCGTTAAGTTGAGCAACCATGCCGAAGATTGGGTAAAACCCCAGTGGGACGCATGGTCAACGAACAGAGAGAGACAGGAGGGATCAATAGGGCGTACTACGGTCTATTGGTCTAGAGATATTCAGGGAAGGAGTATTTCTTAGGGTTGGTAGCGGAGGAGTCCATCAGGACCAACGGTAGCACCCATAGTCCTAGTGAGCAGGATTACTTTCCATCCACCAAGACGCCTTGGGCAAGCGGGTGGGTTTCCAAAGCCTAAACCCTTCAGAAGCATGAAAGTACACAAAATACAACGGCCACGAGTTCCCAGCGGGTCTGCGATCCCCAACAGAGACAGCAGTATGGGTTCCAGCAGAACCAGGGGTGCTAAGAATCTCTGGGAGTCAAAAAGCTGTCGAAAAATGAACAATACGAAAGGAAAAACATCAGAAATTGCAGTGGCGTCATACAATGTAAGAACTTTAAGAACAGAAGATCGGCTTGAAGAATTATTATACGAGTTGGATAAAATTACGTGGGATGTAGTCGGCCTATCGGAAGTAAGAAGACCAGGTGAAGAATGTTTGAGACTGGGTGGTGGCCATATCCTTCATTACCGGGGAAGCGATGGCAATACCCATAATCATGGCGTGGGATTTCTGATTAACAAACGCATTTATGATAATGTTATATCTATAAATTCAATTTCGGACAGAATCATTTGTTTATTGCTAAAAATCACAAACAAGATTACAATTAAGATAGTCCAAACATATGCTCCAACGAGTTCTGCATCCGATGACTCCATAGATACTTTCTACGAAGACCTAGATAAGTGCTTAGCTGAAAATAAATCCACATACACAATTATCACTGGCGATTTTAACGCAAAGATTGGAACAAAAATGGAAGAATCAGAGTCATTCATGGGTGACTTTGGGTACGGTAACAGAAACTCTTCGGGCGTTAGACTCACTAACTTCCTGGAACAACATAATCTTTTTCATATGAGCTCTTTTTTCCAAAAACGCATGGAAAGGAAATGGACGTGGCTGTCTCCAGGTGGACGACACAAAAATGAAATAGATTATGTGCTTAGTAGCCACAAATTTATTATCAAAGACGTTAGCGTCCTTAATGCTTTCAACACTGGTAGTGACCATCGACTTATCAGAGCTAAAATCAGTATAAACGCAAAAATGTCGAGATATACTACCATAAGATCTAGGAAAATAAAGATAGACCCAATAAGCCTCACGGTTAATAAAGAGTTATATCAGAGAAATGTCCAAGAGGCCCTTAAACTGCCTTCCCCATCTTCTAGCGTAGATGAACTTACTGAACACCTACAAAGCACCCTCTACAACGAAGCAAAGAGAATAGTCCCTAAAAGAAAAGCTACCTGCCACAAACTGAAACAGGAAACCCAAGACCTTTTGGAAAAGAGAAGACTGTCAATAAAACAGGGACATGCAACAACAGAGGAATTTCGAAAACTTTGCAAAGAAGTAAGAAAGAAAGTGGTAAGTGATATTGACGAATACAGAGAAAGAACTGTGCAAGCCATCATAGAAAAGTACAAAGGCCCCAAAGTATTCCGTAAAGCAATATCACTAGGTCAACAGCAGATCACAAAACTCCGTGACAAAGATGGGAACTTGGTATCGGACAGGAAACTACTTCTACAAACCGTTGAATGGTACTATCTGGAACTTTATTCATCCAAAAGCCCAAAGCCAATAGAGATGCATTATAGGCGGATTATGAATGTTGGATCTGAAGATATACCGGAGATATCCAACTCAGAAATCGAAACCGCTCTAAGGAAAATGAAAAACGGCAAGGCTCCTGGCGAGGATGGGGTTATAATCGAGATGGTTAAGGAAGGCGGAAGGTCGGTAATAGAATTTATTAACAAACTTTTCAACAAATGTCTTGAAGAGGGTAAGATCCCAAAAGAATGGGAATCTGCCAATGTAATACATACATACATACATACATAAACTCACGCCTTCGTTCCCGGGGAGGGGTAGGCAGAGCTACAGAATTACCTACAACTCTAAAAACTTGTTGATAATTCTGTAACCACATTTTGCACAAATAGGCTAAGATGTTTACCAGCGTATTAGTGACAGGTTGCAAGCCTATCGCCTAACAGTACTACAAGCCTTTATTCCCTTAATCGCCTCTTACGACATCCACGGGAAGACATGGAGTGGCACTATTCTAACCCGGCAACCACACGGGCATCACGGGCCAATGTAATACTTTTATTCAAAAAGGGAGACAAAGCAGATCTTAACAATTATCGCCCGATAAGTCTATTATCCCATCTAAACAAATTGCTTACCAAAATCATCACCCTGCGTTTAACAGATAAATTCGATTTCTATCAGCCTCCCGAACAAACCGGGTTCAGAAGCGGATTTAACACCATGGACCACATTATGACAATAAGAACCGTGATTGAAAAAGTTACCGAGTATCAGACATCTCTCTGGGTAGCTTTTATTGACTACAAGAAAGCGTTTGATAGTGTGGAATCCTGGGCAGTTGTTGAAGCACTACAGAATGCAAAACATCCGAAACAACGCTACCATGAGAGTTTCAATAGTCGACCAAACACAAAATATAAAAATCAAAAGAGGTGTAAGACAGGGGGACACTCTTTCACCAAAATTATTTACCTTGGTACTGGAGGATGTCTTCAAGAAACTTTCATGGGAAGAACGTGGTCTTAAATTACCAGGAGCCCGATTGAACAACCTAAGGTTCGCAGATGACATCGTTCTTCTGAGTGACAACCCTCACGAACTCCAAATCATGATCCATGAGTTGAACGAAGCCTCCCTAAATGTTGGTTTGGAAATGAATCTCAGCAAAACAAAAGTGATTTCTAATGATACCACACCTGTTACGATTAAAGTAAACCAAACCACCATCGAAAAGGTTGAGAAGTACGTTTATCTGGGCCAGGAAATAAGGATGGGAAAGGAAAATCAAGTGAACGAGATAGATAGACGCATACGTCTCATGTGGGCCGCCTACGCAAAAGTGGGCTTTGCTCTGAAAATGAACATTACAGCGGAACAGAAAGCCAGGTTGTTTGACCAATGCATTTTACCAGTACTTACCTATGGAGCGGAAACCTGGGTCCTCACAAGAGAGAGTATCAACAAAATACAAGTCGCTCAGAGGAAAGTAGAGAGGAAGCTCGTGGGAACTACGCTGAGAGACCGTAAGACCAACACCTGGCTCAGAGAACAAAGTAAGGTCACCGACGCCATTCAACGTATAGCAACTCTGAAGTGGCAGTGGGCGGGACACATAGCTCGTAAACATGGCTCGTGGGGCAAAGCGGTCTTGGAATGGAGGCCCTGGGGAGAGAAGCGGCCTAGAGGAAGACCACAGATGCGATGGAAAGACGACGTCAAGAAAACTGCAGGGACGAACTGGATAGAAGTGGCGCAAGACAGAGTTAGATGGCGCAATCTGAAGGAGGCCTACACCAATATGGTAGAGAACGGCTAAGAAGAAGAAGAAGACCTACTTACGTATCTTTAAGGTAAAATAATGACATTCGGGAGGAAAAATGTAAATCTAGGTAGGTAACTAAAGACTAGGTAAATAAGGTAAGAGAATGTATGCGAGTTACGCGACATAATACGAGAGCTCAGTGAAAGTAGCTTTGAAGGGTTAAAAACCGGGACTAAACTTTAAATAAAAATAAATTTTATTAAAAGTTGTATGGGCCAGAAACGTAATTTTTTCGTTAAGTATTTTTTGTTTAATAATTAATAAATCACTGTATCGCTTGAACCTTAAATAGGTCTAGTCTTAAATAGGTCTTAAACAGTCTGCCTATTACGCTTCAGAGTTATCGACAAGTTTTTAGAGTTGTTGGTAATTCTGTAGCTCTGCCTACTCCACTCCGGGAATGAAGGCGTGAAGGTATGTATGTATGTATGTATGTACAAATTACGCTTCAAGTTATACAGCATGAAATTAAATTGATTACATACATACCTACATGATTTTTATAAAGTCAGGAGTACCAACTAGTGTTCCATAGGACTCGAGCCTTTTTAGCCCGAATTTTAAAGCTCCGGAGGTCTTTTTAGAGCTGGCTTAATGGAATGGGTTTCAAAGAGCTAATGATTTTAATAAGGCCGTAGTCTTAAAAAAGCCTTATAGCCTTTTTTGAAGGGTTTTAGCTTTTTTAAAGGCTTAAGCCTTTTTTTAAGGTTGTAGCCGCTGACCTGAGCCGAGCTGAGCCTTATAAAATGTTTAACTTTCATGAATGCACTCGCAGTTCGGATCATATTCGTAAAAATCTGTTGTGTATTTCTGTTGCTGCTATACAACTAATAATTAAACTCGAAAAAATCAATTAAATATTTTTATAAACTCAAAAATATTGTAGCCTCCGAGCCTAAAGAAGCTTGGAGGCCAAAAAGTTTTTAAGTTTCAATATTTTGACAAGGACTTTAAGTCTAAAAATATATAGCCTTTATTAAGGTTACGAGCTCCGAGACTCAAGGCAGCCGAATATAACAAGGCTTGTGGGCTAAAGAGCTTTATGGGCTTTCAGCCCTCTAGGCGTCAAAATCGAAGCCAGGCTTAAAAAAAAGAGCTAAAAGGCTCGAGTCCTTTGGAACCCTAGTACCAACGCAATAAACCTACCTTACCTTTTAGCTTTTTATACTAGACTAGCTTTTGCCCGCGCCGTCGTCCGCGTAGATTTCGAATATCGTCATTCCCATGGGAACTTTTAAGTTTTCCGGGATGAAATGTAGCATATGTGTTAATCCAGGGTTATAAGCTATATCCATTCCAAATTTCATCCAAATCCTTCCAGCTGCTGCAGCGTGAAGAAGTAACAAACACACACACAAACTTCCACTTTTATGATATTCGTAGGAGTAGGATATGTAGCTACTTTTTTTTTGTATCTTTATATACTATGGAAATCACTATAGCTGTTATAACCACAAATGTCTATGGGTCAGTATCCCATTTACCATCAGGTAGCTTGTGAGCCACTTTTCATTCACCATGTCATAAAAAAATATAAGAATGTTACGGAACCCTTCATCTGTTAGTCCAACTGGCACTTGGCCGATTTTTAGTCTAATTGAATGTCTTTTAGGGCCGAGTTCACCAACAGATGTGTATAATTGAAAATATTGTTTTAACCTTAAACTACCGATTAGCGATATTTTGGTGTGCCGTAACCGACTGTTTAACTAAACGAAAAAGAGTTCGTTTAACCATCGGTGAACTGCTTCTGAAAGTGAAATTGTATTGTATCCATCACCATTAGGTTTAAACACGATAAAATTGAAGACACTTTAAATTATGTATTTGAAGAAAATTGTGTTCTAAATGTTTTTCAAGATATTGAGACTTCAAATACGACGCAATTATTTCGAGGAATATGACGAGAAATCATTTTGTACAAGATTTCTTTTATACACAATTTTTGCATTGATTTTAAAATACGACACTGTAATTTGTAAACAAATATAGAAAATGACTTCAGGGTGAGTATCGTGTCTCTCTATCGCTCCACGAGTCCAACCGATTTGTCCCGAACCCGAGGGCTATTGAATCTATGGCAGTTGAAACAAATATTATTGACAAGAGAAAAGGATGCTGAACAACAAAGTCGCCCACAAGCATTACATTTCGTAGTACAATAATGTTACCTCACCATTTTAAGCATACCGTTTGGGTAAAAGCAAATGTAGGTGAAAACATTGCCATCTTTTCTTTTAAGTAATATTAATACTCGTAAGTTCGGTCATTTAAGATTAATTCATTCAAAAATGCTCGGTTAGTTACCGGTTCGTAAGAAACGGTTGGTGAACACCAAAAAATCGCGGTTTTTAATCGTTAATGGAGCGATTAAGTAATCAATGATTATGTTGTAGTTGGTGAACTCGGCCCTAATGGTTTTATTTAGGGCGATTAAAACTAATATAAAATGTAAACTAATTTTAACCTACGTTACGCCCTGGGGCCCTAGCCAAGATACAAACGCTTGATGACAGTTAACCACTTGGTTTATTCAAATGGTTACGCACGAGAACGTCATCCCAAAAATTGTGATCCTAAACAAGATGCATAAAGGTGGGTACAGACTGGTGAAACGTAACATGCAATGTGTCATGCAATGAAAGAATTCACCGTACAAAGTGTGTTACCTTTCATGATACATTGCAGCAATGTGTACGGTGAATTCATGACACATTGCATGTTACGTTTCACCAGTCTGTACCCACCTTAACGCTAACGTAAAAGATTTTCGAGAACTGTCAATATATATGGAACTGACATAAGCGCTCGACGCGGCCATCCGACAGCTTACGTCAATCCTAAAGTCCCATTTCCAATAACGATAACGTTCGCAGACAAGATGCATAACGCTAACATAAACGGTTTTTGAAATCTGTAAGTACCTGATAAATAGAATGGAATTAATAAGCAACGCGATCGTCCGGCAGCTTGGGTCAATGCTATAGCCTTCAGGAGTTTCTCCTCCTTTTACTTACTCCTCTGGCACGTCCGTAGGCCAGTAAGCGACTGAGTCTTGGGTTTCTGCCATAGAGACCATACTCATATTTACCCTGCGAGTAAGACAGAAGTTCCTTTCTCTACGCATTAAATTAAACCTGTCTCGCGGATACGATTAATTTAACCTCTGTTTCACTAGGATAGGAAAAGCTACATTTTTATAAGTTTGTTTTATATAAATAAGTATAGATATGTTCGGTAGCATTAGTCTTAATTAAGTATGTTTTAATGACGAGGTTAGCCCGCCTGGCTGGTGCCCCCTGCTTACAAAGCTAGTGGTTCTGGTTTGATCTCTGGTAAAAGAAAATATCGTCGTAGTTCGTGACCCGAGAAGCCTGTTCCTCAAAATGGTGTTGAAATTTTTACATGTTGTTAATGCCAGGTATATTCCAACTACTCGAAAATGTCTAAACACCTTCAGTTTTTGTCAGACACCCTATGAGTAACGTAAGTATTCCACATTTAGACTTGCGCGTGTGCGTAGGTATAAGAGGTAAATAATAAATTACAAAACAGCATAATACTCGTAGCATATCTTTTACGGCAGCGGCATTGCAAATTACTACATTGGATATCCCGCGACTTGTGAATTCAGTAAAGTGGTTACTCGTTAATGGTCCCGGTCGTGTCATTTTGTATTGCAGCCTTAATAACAGATAAATGCGCAATATGGTTTCTCGTGGCGACGTTCAGAAGTTAGCTGTCCACTTGTCAAGGTATGCTCCATCGCACAAAATGATGTTATGACGCTGCTAAATCTTTGCGGGTGTTTATTTGGCGTTTTAACCGCCGTCATTATTGTCTTCGCATATTATTCAAGACAAACTTAATAACTTTCTTGTTCTTTTAAATGGAATGGATACTAACCCCCCCCCCCCCCTCACCCCCCCCTCCCCAGTCTGCTGTGGTTTACATCAAAAATAGATCGTAGTTATCATTATTTTCGTCAATATATTGAAGACAACAATGACGGCGGTTGAAACGCCCGCATATTCACCCGCGCTATTTATCCACCTGTGTACCGTACCTTAAAGACTTGGACTTATTTTTTCATATTTGAGTTTAACTTTGTGCGCACTGAATTTTTTTATTGGTCGCTTCAAATAAGATTGTGATACATCAACTAAGATGTTACTTGAATCACTAAATAACTTGCTGTTATTATTACTATCCGCTTTGGTTGATATAACTAATATCATAATGATTTTATTCATTTTTTGACAATAGAACTTTTAAATTTAACGATGCGGAGATATCGACGCTCGTTACATTTCAAATTTTCAATCAACGGTTGGAATATTTCGTGTCTAACACAGTCGTGTACCTAGTACCTACCGTATAACCAATGTCTAAAGCAGGCTTATTAAAGCAATACGTGCACCCCATGGTTGAAACACTGTTTTCCGGTAAGGACTTAGAATTATGCAGGATGCATTGTCCAAACGTACAAGGCATCCTCCATGCTATACTTACTGGCAATTATGTAATTAACAAGGGGTTGCTATCCTGCAGTTAGTTTGATAAATCGCGATCGGACTGGATATAACGTAGCGTGTTATTAACCGTAACTACGTAACAACGCCGTACGTCCATTAAGTGTTATAATTCTAAAAGTGTGAAATCGGACTGAGTAGGTTAGGTATATTCAGTGGGAAAATGGACACGCGGAAAACGAAGTTGACAATTTAATGCTAGGCAGAAATTAATATACTCTTTACGAGGTACTTATAGTATTGAGCAAGTCGCAGGCATTTCCGAAAGTTTACGATTTGTCTCAAGAAATTACTAATTTTTAGAAGTTACTGGGTTTTCTTTTTAAATAAATATTTAAGAATATTCTTGCGGTACAGACTAAGATTGTTTTGGTTCAATAGGTACATCGCTGCATTATGAAGTTTAACTGAAGTGAAACCATCTCTTTATAATAAATAGTATTCGGACCTGCAGTAACAGGCAAACTCCACTGTTGCAATATTCATTTCCTTTATTATGACCTCATTAGGATAACTATATATCGTTTTAGTGGTCTTATAGTTCTGTCAGCTATAGCTATAAGGTATAACTTCACAATACCTATACCTTTCAACAACTGCTTATGTGCCACCTTTTACAATGCAAAATACCTACCTAGGCTATATATGGAAGCCCCGCAACTGACATCATACATGATCAGCGGTTTATGTAGACGAAATGATCACTGCCACGCCTAGAACACGTAGCCCGTGGACGCGCAAATGACGCAAACGTGCCGCCAGCTCGCGGCACAGTTGCCACATTTTTATTCTGATTCAAAGCGCAATAAAAATCCAATTTTAAAAAATTAAACTTCCATTTGACGTTCTGTGCGTGACGAATGAAAATCGAGCAAAGGGGTCGAATACCCCTTCCTTTAAAACGGACGTATTAGTGCAGCAATCTGTGTTGAAAATTATGGTGACAGACAGTTTTTATGCCGGCGTTGTATTATATTATGGAAGTAAATTAATTTATTGAAACGTTAATAAACAAGGACATAATTTTTAAATTGGCTGCGTCAAAAAAGTTAAAGGCGACGCGGTAAAATGTTTATGGCGCTCGTCACCGGGTCTTGGGCTGGCATCCGAAATACTCCGAGATTTATAGAGTAGGCACTTGTCTCATTTACCGCCGAGCGGCAGTGCAGGGCGGCTTAAATTGAAGGTTCGTTTGTTAGTTCTATATGATCCTCGCGATCGCACTGAATAAGTTGTTTGCCTGAAAATATAACTCGGGTAACATATTTTTAAATAATTTGCATTGACCATGAATGATACAATTTACCTGCAGCGCATTGGTAAGCATAATATCAAAAGGTAAAGCAGCGTGAGACGTTGCAAGATATATAAACGGAAGTAAAGCTAGGTAACGTCTTATACTTAGTTGTTTTAGATAGTTACATAGTTTATGTGAAATTCCATCAGATTTAGGTTTTCTCCTCCTATTAAATATTCAAAATCTTAATTATGCACACCCAGGACTTCAGTTATTCTAACTAGGTAATAATAGGACTTGACAACAGGATAGGGAGCAGGCTATTAGCAGAAATATCTTCGGGATCAACCTTGACCAATTTCATATAAAAGGGCAAGGAGCTCTTCTAGTTTAATATACCTACTCGTAGTTTAAGGTAGGTACTCAGATAACACGCGCATATGGGAATCCATTAAGTATACCTACAATCAAATTTTCGTGCATTAAATCAAATAGTTAACCGATGATGGATTATTTTGCGGAACAGCTAATCCTTTCCGTAATGACCCCGCGCGGATTAATTAACCAATGCTGTTCAGTTCAGGGACCGGATTACTAAAATCTATACATGCTCCATAGTTAATAAGTTTACAAACATTTACTACTGTTAAATATTGAATGTAAAACTTATGTCAGCATACCCTCCGAGTATAAAAAAGCAAGCGATCACTAATTTCGTGGATCTTAAGAAGGGTCTTGGTGGCATACCTAAGTGGTAATGAGCCTGCATCGGCCCGGAGAGCCTGGGGGTTCACATCCTACATATAACCGAGGTTTTTTTTTTTAATTTAATATAGTTTGTAATATAATAAGTCATAATATGAAACTACACGTGCGTAAGTCCAACAGAAACATAGCTTTTTTAAAAACGTCTTTGGCTATTTATAGTATTTTTGTTTAACTATTATTGTTAAATGTACTCAAGCTGAAGGTTTTATTTTTCGTCATTTTGACATTGATAGAGTTTCGTACATTCGGTGTAAAAACGGAACCCTTATCACTCGCGTGTCTTCCTTCCGTCTACCACAGCCTCTTGTCTCCGAATCTAAGGAAGGAAAACTGATTGAGATAGCCTTAAAAAATAGTAAAGAACATAATGTGACATATAATAAAAGAGCTTAGAAAAAATATTAAAACACATACCTAGTTGTATTAAAAATGTTAAATTTATAATACGAAAATATACAAAAATTAGGCAAACCGTCTTCTTATCTTTGAAAATAGTAAGCTCAAAAACGGAATATAGACACAGGAAAACCAAGACTAAGGACGTAATAAAAAATAAGCTTTAAAGATTTCTACAATATCTGTTTATCAGTATAACGAACTCTCTAAATGCACGTTTTACTCGCCCATCAGCAGTTTTTTTTAATGAACTTCTGCGAGCCTGAGACGAAAGAACAAGAACAACACGAGAGAACATAGAGCCTTACAAACATTCATAGTCAAAAACATTATTACTCTCCTTCGGTAGACGGGTAAAAAACAAACGAATCAATTTGTGACGAGTGATACCTAATAGCTACGCTACGGCCGTTACAGACACGACCCCTACTAGTGATCGCAATAAACGGCCACACTGATAGATAATACTCTATTTCCTCAATAGATTGAATCGAAACAATTTACGAGCTAAATCTAAAAATATGTCTTTCCGATGCCATGCTGGGTGCCGTCACAGATGGCTTCACAATAACACCCAGGGACCCCTTTCGAGGGGACACTTTATTCTATAAAGTTTAAATAAAATTTAAAAAAAGCTACCGTACCGAACTTACCCAGAGATTGGGGAGGGAAAGTGGCAGCTTTTCTTTTGGAAAGTTTCGGAGAAATTATGTCGGGGAGCACCCCTGAACAAACAGTTTTGATTAGCTTTTTCTTCTCGGGTTCGAGTTGTAGGTATATCGACAGAAGCACATTGTTAGTTTTTATTGATTTAGTATGTTCATATGTCAAAAATCAAATTGATAAATAATTCGTAATTTTTGTAGTTACTACGTTTGTAGTAGACTATAGTCATGAAATATCAAATTAATTATTACGTCGGAGTGTTAGATCGCACTCTTCAACTGCAGTTCAGCAAAACGTGTTTCACTGCGAGGTACAAGGAGTCAGCTAGTCAGCAAACCGCGGAAAGCTTGGGCTCAATTCTATTAAAACAATGACTATCCGTTTCCTATGGCGGTCGCTATAAAACTTTATTTTGGCCTAATACGTTTTATCTCGCCATATTTCCCTGGACTAGTTTGCGCAAGCCGGTCGTTCCATGTCGCCGCGGCGTTTGCCCCCGGAACGACGTCGACGTGTTCCTACTACTGCCTGGGGCTGCCGAGGGTGTCACTATCATTTAACGCGGCCAGTGACAAGTGTAGACCTTCACTAAAACAATTTGATCGATTCTCATAAGATTGAGATTGTTGGGAAAAAGCGTCTTTATTCCATACGAGCCTAAAAAGACATTTATTAAAAGAATACACTGTTAAAAAATGAGGGGCTGACATTTTATTTGGTCATGCCAATCCCTAACAAGACGTTAGATGCATCAACTGAGACGTAAGTTAAATCACAAAGGTGCGTGCTGTTATTACTATCAGGTTAGGGTGATATATATATTAAACATAGCTATTTCACAGTAAATTTCTAGAGAAAGATTTATTACTAGTTACATACAGTATGGATTAATTCCATAGTTCCAAAAATCAACAATGATCTTATAAACACCACTTGACTTTTAAGAACAGATATAAAGTGGAACTAAAGATAAACTTTAATTTAGTTACCGGTTCCACTTTGTAAATTTTTGACAATCTACCAGATATCTTATTATTATCATAATTTGCACCATGGAGCGCATCTCTGCGAGTTTCGTCGGTCTACTCGTACGGCGGCCATCGTTATTCGGCCCGCGTCCGCAGCCTCGCGCCCTCGCGATGGACTCTGTCATTATCATAGCTTTTTGCCTCCATAACTAGCCACAACCTTAAGATGTCATCGCATTGTACCCCACCCAATGAAAGATACGCTATTTCAACGAGTAGGTACTTACGTTAAGGTGGTCGAATGTAGGAATACTCCGAGCATTCTGCGGCCAGGAATTTAGGGAAGGAATTACGGATTCGGATATAATGGTGACGGTGAAATACAGCTATTTGGCAGTAAATAAATTGCGATGCCATTATTGATGGGGTTTTTTCGGGTCTAGAATGTTCGAGCTTATGAGGATACTCGTAACCGACCTAGACTCTTAACTTCAGTCTAATTAATTAATGTTTTATGTTAGTGGGTCGGATCAATTGCTTATTTAGAAATACGTAGAATCTCAAGAGCTAATCTAAAGTTTTAAGTGTTATCGTTTTTCTATCCGACTGCGTCAGAAGGAGGGTTATGTTTTTCAAGTCTATGTATGTATGTAAGTATGTATGTATGTCTATTTCTGTGGTATGCTCGTCAGCCTAAACTGCTTGATGGATTTTAACATTTGAGGTGTCGTTAGATTTGTCTTTGTTGTGGGAGTTTTAAAAATGTTAGGTAGGTCTATAATTCCTTTATTTTCTGTATTTTCTGTTGACTGTTTGGAAAAATGGATTCTTGACTTATTTCACTGTACATAATTTTATACAATTCACCAATCTTTAATAATTCTACTGGGAAACATTTCTCGAAAGTCGCAGGCTAATAAAAAAAATCCATATGGTACTTTCACTAGTAGACTTGTAGAAAATGGTATTGTGTATACTAATATTAGTCTAGTGAGTTTCGAAAAACGGGCCCCTACTGTTTTTATGATTCTATTAACATAGAGCAGAGGGGCTTATTGTCTAACGCACTCGCAATCGCAATCGTTTTCATTTTGAAAATCGAAGTCTTGTACAATACAAAATGAAAACAATCGCTCCACTTTGAAGCCGGTTGCAATTGCGAGTGCGTTAGACAATATAGGTAGCCCCTCGGGTCCTTTTACCTAAAGTAGGCCTGTCTTACTAAACTAACTAATCAAAAGCCAAGCGCGTGTCGGACACGCATAACTTTTACCTACTTTACTCATGGATACACACAGTCAAACACACACACACACACACACACACACACACACACACACACACACACAAACACACACACACGCAATAGAAAAAATGCGTTAAGTAGGTACTCGATGCCTACGTAGCAAGTGATCTGTTTAAGCAAATAACTCTTATTCGTAACGTGAATAGGTACTTACCTGCATTTGTAAAAAAACGTGAAACAATATCCACACCATTATTTTTCTCAAAGGCTACAATTATTTCCACCTCGTGAATATTAAATGTGATATATTACTAAATATAAAATGAACTTTACGTCCATCAACTACTGAATTCACGATATCTACTCACACAACGCAGTAAACGAAGGATCGGGCGAACACGTGAAAAGATAATATAATTTTTATGTTTCCTCTACCGCTAACTTAATGATACTTTTTTTATTGCACACAGTTACTATAAATTACATTTTTGATTTATTAGTAATTAATTTAGTAGGTGCAAGTTAGGCGCAATTTAGAGATAAAATCAACAAAGTAATAACATTACCATGTCAGCAGATGATTTCAACGATCATATTTCTATGAATACTCTGCCTCTGTCGCTGATTCGATAAAGTTCGGATGCATTTCGCTTCACAAATTATTTACATAATTGATTAGTTTCAATATTCCAATGGTCAAGATGCGCTACGTGCAAATATGCAAATTTCGTGGAAATACGAAGAGCCGTTAAGTCGCAGAAATGGATCGCCAAAATCCATTACAATTTGGAGGTGATTTCTGAAAATTTATTCTGAATTCTATGAAAAATTTATGACATTTATGCAAGATTTGTGAACTTGGCATGGACGTCAAACCGGGAAAGTAAGAAATTAATTCGCTTTGGAACATTAATCCGGCAGGCGGTGACAAATCAATATCTACAATCGAATGGCATATTATGCGGTTAATACAAATAGTCTTGTGCCTAGTAGATCTTAAAGCTGAAGTACGACTTCTTACTAATACCTTCTGCGAATGTTTTTTTGACCTCAGTCACTCGCAATATCATCACCCTCATTTTCATCCGCGTACAGTGCAGAAACCTTTTCACTCTCTCTATCTTCTGAGGAAACACCTTTAATCAAATGCCAATAATAAAAATATTATATAGTTATATATTTAATATCGCTTCAATTTGCTATACACAGATAACAATACCAATTTGAGAACAATTTATTCGTGTTATTTATTTAGTAACCTATGTATACTAAATATTATTGAAAATGCCAAAGAGTGCGAAAACAATTACTTGACTTGAGAATTATTTATACTTTGTCACCTTATCACAACAAGTATATCTAAGTTAGTTATACTTAATTTGTTTTTTTTTCTAAATGGAAAATGTTCCTATATTTTTTACGTAGTTAATGGTACTTTACGTATTTTTGTCATTATACCATTTGTAAAGGGTTGTAACCTAAATAAATAAATAAACAAGTGGGCAGGATTCATCTTCTTAGCCGAATAAGTTTTCAATCCGAACGTTACATTACAAAGGTATTTCAAAAATCGAATGTCTTTTTGAACACTCACTACTACATGCAAGAACGGCACTTCTTAGGTTTTTTTACCTATATCATAAACTAAACTAAACTACTTTTTGTTATTTTAATTAATTTTATACACAACACTTTCAATTTCCAAGTCATCCGTGATTCAACATCAGACAATTTAACATTTCGCGTCGCCAAACGGCTCCAGTGTTTATAATTAATTAATAAGTAAATGCCATTTGTCACTGTCAATGGGCGCACTGAAACCAATACAGTTTGTAGTCACAAGATGTAAAGCGAATTCCCTATAGGCTGACATGTTTATTTTCCACCGCTGAAAGCCTTGCCGGGGAAAGGAGTAAAATGAAAAGTAGACATGGGTCCGATAAATAATTGAAGGCTTCGACGGAGGATCGGGCCAGGTCGCCGCCCGCGGCTCTTGAGGGAGCCATCCTTCACGCCACCCTCCTCGCTGCTGAATTATTCCGCAATAACACACTTGTTATAGACGTTTCTCGAGGAGTGATACTTTTATGATTTACTCCAACTTTTATTGGCACTTAAAGAAAGTATAGGTACGATTTATTTCCCGTTCAATATAAAGTCCGGACTATATCATTTTTTGAGTCGGTGCGAAATCATACGGTGTTCGGGTTGCTGGGTACACCCCACTGGTTTAGGGCGTCTTGGTGTTTGATCACGATATTTACAGCAATACGTGACGTCATTAATTGGCCTTTTACGTGCTCTTTTGGGAATTCATAATATTGAATAGGCCTTTATTCGACATACCCTAAATAATATTATTCCGAAAAATGTATATATCGCTAAGACCTACTTATTTTCCGATAGAAATGGAAGTAGATCAAGACAAGAAGCAGAAATACAGAAAACGAAAGAAACCCATATTTTTTAGATCCTGTAAAATATTATTATGTGAATATAAAAGATTTATTATATAAAAGTAACACCAGTGACCTGATCTAGATTAATCTCCAGGAAATCTTACTAATATTATAAATGCAAACGGTACAACGGCTAAGCGGATTTGGATGGACTTTGAAAAGAAGCTAGCTTATACCGTGAATTAACACATAGACTAATTTTCACCCCGGGAAATTTTTAAAGTTCCCGAGAGAATATCAATAATCGAAATCTACGCGGACGAAGTCGCGGGCAGAACTTCGCATATGCATAAAAACGATATATTTACTAAGAGTTTTGTTATTTATTTGAGTATTACCCTAATAACCAATAGAAGGTATGTATACCTACATAAATATGTGAACATTCAATACAATTAAAGGCTTTCTGTAGTACATAACACAGTTAAGTAAGACTCGTTCGTTATCTTAAGTTATGAGACTTGACTTGAAGTACTTATAGGATAATGACTCAAGTCAAGCATTTGTGCAACAAGCTTTCTCGTATCAGAATGCCCGCTATTAGGTTCTTATTCCGTGACTACCCGCAAGATATTAATGCACACCTATGGTACCTAGCTATATATTTTTCTCTAAGAAAAATTTTTTTTTTTTCAGTACTTTCGGCTACTTTGTACAGAACTGAAAATTATGGAAAGAAGCACACTTACAAAATAATTATTCATTAGATAATGACTTTAACTTAGCATAATTTACCTATTTTTACACACTGCATTTATCTAGTATTTTTTTATAATTGAAAGCATTGTCACAGACTGTTGTCGTTAGTGAAATTTTATTTTCAGGCTCTTAAAACAGGTTTAGTGGCGGCCAATCTATCTATCTCAGATGCGTTTGTTAATAGAAATGTTCTAATGCATTTTCCACGTCTAGCTTGGCTTACAGAATTCAACAATCTTATATTACGGTATGTATACAGAGTTAATTATACTTCGGGTTGTTGAAAAAACTCCGTTCAAAATAAGAGTCATGAATTACATACTCTGCTTTACTCAACAAACACACGTATTCGGTACAAGGTAACCCGACGTGCTTACATCCCGTAGTTCACCCGTATCGGTGTCGAAAATAGATAAGTACCCCGCGTTGTCGTGTTCAGAGCATATTCCATGTCACCCGTGATGTATCGTGGAAGGATCCGATGGGAAATTATACGAGTGGAGTATTAAACCTCTGTATACAGTGGTTTATTGACGCAAGTTCCGCGGTAATAAAATCGACATGTCTCCGAAATGCATAATTTGTACGACAGTCACGCGCATTACGCGACTAAACGGTGTCTCGGAGAAGACATTTCACACTAAACCCTCGGGGGCCGCCAGCGATCGTAGATAAAGCTTTGTTTTATGCGTTTGAATTATCATCGTCTACTGCTTGTTTATGGCCACGATGATATTAATATTTCTTTATACCGACCGCGCACGCACCAATTCACCCGACATTCATGTTACCAGACAAACTTATTGAACTCGATAATGCTAATTCTAAATATTCAAATGTCTCTGTTGATATCGTTTCCAAGTAGCGACCGGCGACAATCAGCGACATGTGCTTACAGAACGGGTTGTTTTTTTAACCAATTAGCCTTTTTTATATAACGGCGTCCTTTGTGATAAAAACTAAACGTATCTAGCAAATCCATTAATTAGAAAGAAATACGACGCGTTCAGTGCACTATTATGGGCAGCCCTTTGACGCTTGATTAATTCCGACACTAAACTGACCTATTACAGCTAGACGATTACGATCTTATCGATTCAAAGGGCCGCTACCCATCTGCCGGTTCGGCCGAAAGCATAGAATTGTCCACATTTTTGATGAGAAAAACAATAACCGAGAGGCGCAAGACGGAACGGGGGCAGTATCACGTAATAGGTTCGGCTTCCGGTGCGTTTGTCAAAAAATTTATTTGGACATTCCTTGCGCGCCTTCGCGCCGCCGACCGGGAAGTGGCGGCATTTAATTTATCTACGAGACCCGTGATACACGCAGCCGCCGCGGAAGCGGGCGGAGGGCCCCGGCACGACGCTCAAGCAACACAGCGGACATCTACGCCACCACTGCTCCCCCTGCATCTATCTCTATTCCCGGACTCGTATAACATTGGTGTTTTCAAGAAAAGATTGAAAAGGCTTTTTTTGGGTAAGCGTTTGCCACCTTTCGAACTCGTCGTCACTTAACATAAAGTGAGACTTAGGTCTAACGCAAACACTTTTGTGATAAAAAAAAACACGCCTTACCATCTACTCGTATCCTATCAATTGTATACCTATCTATATATCTATATAGCCTAAAACATTCCACAGCTCACTCGCAACTTTTTGGCGTCACGTAGTTCAAATCCTCTACAAAAAATAAGTTGTGTTTGTCGTACTTGAATCAGGAATTCTTAAGCTGACCTGTGTAGCCGACCTTTCGTTTCCACCAAGTGTTTAGTGATAAAGCACAACTAAAGGTACCGACTCATTATTTTCCGTTTTTAGCTTTTTTACTTAGGTATACTATTTAAAGGTAATTTTCTTGTTTCTGTATTAAAAAAAGTGTAATTTATTGGTAATTTACCTATAAACCTAATTGGAGCGACTGTAAAGAATATAGAATAAACAATTAAAAATATTTACTTAAGTATTTAAATATATACGTTATTTAGTAAATTTTCTGTCTTGCATGTGTTTAGCTGTCTTACTGTCTTGCACCTATAGTTTCACTCACAGCTTCCGTTATACGTCAATATCGCAATTCGCAACGTCTAATTATCCAGTAACTCAGGTGAAGGTAGCCCCGAAGTAAAGCAGATCTAAAGGGGCGACAAAGCGGCCATGATGGGCGGCTTTAGTGAAAATGTCCACAGAGAACCATCGTCCGGTATACGCACTTCCGCTACGCCATTGATTTACGCGCGTAAACCGACGCTCTGTGGCGCTCAAATGCGTGTTGTCCGATCCATTGTGACCGTCCAATATGGAAGGATCATTCCTGAGTTATGTGCAGGGGTCGCGAATAGGGTTTGCGAAAGTGGTTTTTGAGTACTTTATATCCGTTACTAATTTAGCTTTAACGTCAATATTTCAAAAGGATTTCAAATACATTTTGTTATAAAAAATATCAGTGCTAAATACTGATATTTGGGATATTTGGGATATTTGATAGGTGCAAAAGCAGTGTACTGACAACCCTAGAACAGCCATAATTTTTAGTATCGTCATAATACAAGGGGCTGCTTTGAGACGCTTTGTCAACATATAATCTGATTTCTAAAGGTGACGATGAAATGTTTTCGATTCGCCCATTGTTGGGAGATTTGCTTTTTTGGAAGCACGTATGAATTAAATAGATATGTGCGTAATCCTATCTGAATAGTGGGACAACGTTTCTATCAAACTGAGCATTCACGCTGTAAATGCTTTTTTTTGTCTGACGTAGGTACTTTTATGATTTTATTAACCTCCGACGGAAAAAGAGGGGTATTACGACTTTAACGTGTATATCCTTCTAAATGGATGGAACGATCCGGACGCGGGTTTTTTGAATAAAGCTAATTTTTCCGAATTTCATTTGACCGTAAACGTCGTCGTTTGTCCGATGCCAGGAACCGTGAATTTTTTATTTCACTATTTGACATTAAGTAGGTATCTATAAATATATTTTTGTCCGAGCAACTTTTCTCCTTGTATTATCTATTGATTAAGTAGGTATTTTAAAGCTAGTAAGTAAGTAATTTCACCAATGCTACAACTAGCCTAGGTATCTTCATATAGGTAGATTTAAAAGAAAATCTTGTTTGTTATTGGTTTTAACTATCCAGAAAATTTAATGAGAAAGACGACTCAGATATATTAGGTTAGAAGGCTTCGCTCCCGCCTGGCCCTCAAGGTTATTTATTTTTATTATTAAAAATAGGTAAACTATTAATAAACAGAGCCGTTACCGTACTAAGATTCAACAATATGGAATAGATAATTTATCAAATCTTTACAAAACCAAAACAAGTATTGACTAAATAAAATATTCGATGTGATCTTTCGGGCAAACGTAAACAAATCTAAACCAGATTTGCCAATATTTTTTGTCGAACCAGAAATCATTAAAACATTTTTCGCAGTTCATATAGGTAACCCAATAAATTGTATTGTTTGTACTTGACATGTCGAAGATATTTTAGGTTGGCTTTCAACTTACGCCCGACCACCCCCACAGTACCTTCCTACTTATAACGAATACTTAAATGAACGAATTTACGGTGTTACAAGTGTGGCCTACGGGAATTTTGACGTTTCACTGAGTCACACGCTGTGCTTCCGTACGAAGCCGATTTTGAGCCTTGTGCCTTTAGTTTAAGCACTCTTATTTAAAGTAATCAATTCACATTCAAATTCTCACGCCAAGCACTTACGCTGTCATCAATAGCGTCATTTTGACTCGAGAGTAAAATTAATATTTATTAGCTGTTACTCATGCCTGGACTATTTGTTTTTTTTTCTTGAGCTTAAAATTACTTGCATTTCCTACAACAATATTTTTTAATTTAATTGTAGAACTTTTTTAACAAATCAGCATTGGGCTTTATTTTAAAAACTAGCGACGACACTGCGATTTTTGAGTGGTGATAAACCCGAGACATTTATTAAATATCAGTTATAGGGACAATCTCACACGAATTTACCATATTATCTCAGGCTAAGCTCTAGGCTTGTACAGTGCTACCATTTTCTTAATAGCCATCGGCAATCTTGGGTTTTACATGGCACACGACACGAGTGACAAATATACTGTCAGTTGCGAGTGTAAACGTGACATTGATAGCCAGCCGAACGCTATTAAGAAGCTGGGAGTATTGTACCTACTAAGTATGAGTATGAAGTAGACAACAATAAACATACCTACATATATTATTATTATTATTTGTATGCCTTTACCAATCACGGGACTATGGGAGTCCCGGAACTTTGGAAGGCGTAGGTACATGGAGCCGAAGCCAACAGGCAGAGGCCCTTTAGACAAGTTTAATTTCGTAAAGTGACCGGATACTAACCGGCGATTGTCCCTGAGTTCAAACTATAGAACTATGCTGCCACCGACAACCAAACCAATAAAAGGAAGCCAGAGGTGAGGGTCTGTTACTCGTCATTGTACACTCCAGCCGGCCGGTGAAGGCAAACGTGAGGTGAGGAACAGGACCTACCCTCTGGAGCACTCAGGTCCGTGTTATCGCCACTCACCAGCAGCTCGCCACTAGCTGCCCTGCGGCATTATTATTATTAATATTATTATTTTACTAGCTCGTTTTGGTGTACCACTGCTGGGCAAAGGTCTCCCCTCTTTTTCGCCACTTACCTACTTATATAAGTAGAAAAGAAAAATTTCATAGTCAACTAACAACCACTCAGACGGTGATCCCTTGTTTTACCAACAATTTGTTCATGGAATGACTCATTTCACCGAATTTCACTTTATCGAAAGCTATTTTCTACTGAAGCCCTATTGTTTTCATGTTATCTTTAATATTCATTACGTAATCGTATTGCCACGCCCGATTGAGTTGAACTTGTGACCTTGTAAACATACAGTGTCCTTTTTTTGCAAGGAAAAGGCACACGCGAGCACACAGGCCACCTAATTGTAAATGGGGTATGAGACCCATAGACGTTTGAGTTCTGAAGACTACTATTTCAAGACTGCAATCCTAAGACTCCAAACACATTGCCAAATCTGACGTCTGAAATCTACTTAATGCCCGCTGTTAATTTTCCATATCAATGTTAATAATCCATTATCCCCACACCGAAACACAACAATGCGAACACTGCTGTTTGGCGGTAAGTTAAAGGATACGAGGTGTTAGCGATCCGGACGGACTCTGCACAAGGTCCTAACTAATACCAAAATTCTTCAACAGAAAGATGCTTCAAAAAACGAAACGAATACACGCGGATTGCCTTAAATGTGTCTATCTTGTGAATATAATCGTAATTAAACCCTTGCTTTAATTCGTTTTTTTTGTAGAACAAAGGCTGCCTGATTGTATTGATTGTAAGAAGGTTGGCTACAATACCCCCTTGCAGGAACACAATAATGTAATTTTTGCTGCTTAGCGGCAGGCATTATATTTTTCTGAATATTATAACACCTGAACATTGCAACCACTAAAAATCTTTGTCCGTATTTCAATTGTCCGAAAACTTCGCTAAGTGCTCATAGGTAAAGTCAGCGTCATAAATAAGATAGTAACATTCAAAGTGCTCAAATAGTTCTGTACACCATACAATTAATATGGTGTACCTACCTACTGAACTATTTGATCACTTTGATGTTTACTTTATATATGATGCTGACTGTACATCATTTATTATTGCAATTGACGTTAACCTAAATCGTCACTTCAATGTTAAGGTTATTTCAGACTATTTGCACGCACAGTAAAGTTAGGTACGACGTCGAGCGTATATAGGGAGGAGGAGTGTTAGGTTGAACTGTGACCAAAACAGCGGGGCAAGCGGAGCGAGCGATGCAAGCGCGCCGCAGCGGTGGCCGGTGGTTGTAATAAATAACTAACTTTATAATTCGAAATTTGCTTGTTTTGTTTCCTTGAATAATTTATGCTTACTTTTATCTTGTCAAAGGTGAGTCTCCACTTGTACTCATACTTTTATTCTCTATCACGCAATCGCTGTAGGTGCTGTTTATCGTTCGTCACTCGTTTGTTTTTGTATATAAATTATGCAAATTTCAGGTAATCAATTTTAAGTAAGTAAGTTACCCCGAAACCGCTGGAACACGACACCTTTCGGCCAAAAAGTCTTGACGGACGGTCCCCATCATAAACCCCGGCACGCTCACTACAACCGAACTGAAGCGCGCGTAGCAATGCGATCGCAGACGGGGGGGGGGGGGGGGGGGGATGGCAAAATAGGACCACGGTGTTCTATCACCTCGGTGTTAGTTTTAATTAATACATTGTTATGTTTGCTAGTCTATAAGATATTTGTAATAATTGGCCTTGATGCGTCTAAGCACCGTCGGCTGAAGTGCTTGGAATGTTAGAACTACTTTTAAAAGGTAATCAGCAGGCTGCGGTGCCCGTTACGTAGCACTCATGGTGCATAAGTGCGCTCGCGCAATAAAAGGTAGGTGCAAAAACATCGAAGCATCTCGAGTGCCAATTAAACCGCGGCTAACATCCTGTAAGCCGAGATTATCGTATCGTAACACCCATCGGAAACCTGCCCACTTCCACACCGAATAAATTAAATAAAAATCCAATATAAAATAAATGAGGTTAAGAATTGTCAAGAGCACGACTGAGTTTTGCCCCGAGACTCATTAACGAGAACTGGGAACATCATCATGTTTTATCAAAAACAATACACAGCACTAATTACAATATAGACCACGACGCCGGCTGAAATATGTGAGCAGTATCTAATCCAGAAGATAATAGAGTAGCCCAAAGTTAGGTCAGGTGTAACCAATTAAAATAACGCGGTTCATGGTAGGTACTCGTACCTATATTTAACTTAAAAAAGGCCAAATGCGAGTCGGTCCGCGCACCGACGAGGATTCCGTATTTAAGATAATATGGTTAGAAACGCAAAAGAAAATACTTATATTGTTATGAACTTTATTTTCTATGTTATAAAGTCCAGTCTTAATTTTAATAGTAGGTAAAGTTTTACGGTGTTAAAGTATTTTGATAATTCTTCCAAAACTAAAATTAGACAACTTTTTTTTTCGCACATAAAAAGTTTGTTAGCGTCTTACCCTGTCAACGCGTACACCATGCAACTTTACTGGCATCAATGCCTGTGATTGGCTGGAGTGCCGAATGTCACCTCGTATCCAAAGATTTGTACTATCTAATGCTAAAGGCACGCAAATTTAAACGGCTACCTGCTTTAGGCAGGGTACCCACTTTAGGCGTACTTCCTACTGCGATGACAGGTGTCAGAATTGAATTCTCCCTTTTACTATGCTCTTTATTAAGTCGGGCTGCCAATTAGTACAATCACCAGCAATTACATATTATCCAATATTGAGCGCAAAAATGTCCGACCGGTCTTTATTACTACAGGTATAAGAGCGTCCCAGATATTTTTGCGCTCAATGTTGGATTATATACTATTGCTGGTGACTGTCCTTTTTCAAATCTGCCTTCCCAACGTTTGCTGCAAAGAACACCTCTACTATTACTATCCCTGTTTAGGATATATCCTACGCGCTTCTTTGGGTGCCACACCACTCACACCTATATTATATACTTACACTTTATTCTAGATTCGTTAAGAGAGTCTCAAAACCATATGAGTATTCAGTTCGCCCAGAGAACTGCTGAGAAATTGAATCGATAATATACTCCTGAGATCATTATTAACGTACATAAATACATACTAAAAATCTGAACAATATCTTTCAAAAAAGGCCATCAAGTCTAAGTAGGTGTATATGTACCTCATTTACTGTTACTGAGTTACAGGCGACTTAAAATGATCTAAGATAGCACCAAATAACTTTTATTAAAAAAGTAGATCATACTTTGGAGATAGATTTGAGAGGGATTGTAGTTATGGCGACGGAACCCACGGACGGATGGTCGGACATGCCCTTTCCCGGTTAATGGTTAAACAGGTCTGTAGGGCAGCCACAGCTATACCTATCTAATTGCCTTAGAAGTAGTACAGTCAGTTACAAATGGTTTTAATAGAATATATTTTTTGTATAAAACATGTGTATAAAATCCTTACCACAAAAATCAAGTGATACATTTATTTTTATCTTTAATAGTAGGTATGTAGAGAAATATAAAAAGCTCAAAAACTTTGGACGCAACTTTTGATAGAAACTCTAATTATGGATAAACTAAGTAAGGGTCCGTCCGGGTTGGTACCACCATCTTATCAATTAACCTACCGCCAAGCAGCAGTGTTCGCATTGTTGTGTTCCGGTTTGGGGATAAGACAGCCGGTGAAATGACTAGCATAGAGGCATTCCATCTTAGTCCTCAGAGATGGCAGTGCATTTGCAGTCTTGTGAATGCGAATGTCTATGGGTCACAGTTTCCACTTACCATGCTGTGTGCTCGTTAGCCTTCATATGCCATAAAAAAAAACGGTCAGTTTCTATACGTGTGGTGTAGGTACCTACTTACTACAAGGATACTTACCTACATATTTTGGATTCAACAAATTACGCATAAATACTGGCTATCGATACGGCCCATATACCGAGTTCTGAGCACTGAATGTAAAGCAGCATTAATTCGCCAAACGAGGTTCCATGTTGACACGTAACGAAGTTATTATATATTAAGCTGAATGATAGGGCACCGGTCACACCGGGTTCCACAATGCAAATATTTGTTGCAAGTCGAAAGAGTCTTTTCGTTGCCATTTTCTAACGTTTTCATATTAGGTACTGTTATATTGACTCCAGATGTAGCTGCTTCTACTTGGGCTTCTAGTTAAACTAGATAGATTGATCCTGTTTACAGTCTCTGTCAGCTGCATTGCGATCTAATTAATTACTGTTAAATCCAGTAACGCATGTAGGACCAAATTCCGACTTATATAATAAAGGCCGGTTTAAACTAATTTACGGCCACATATCGCCACTAGCATTTGATACCCTTATGAAAAAAATCTTAATCCGTTAAGAGGTTTTTTGTTGTTTCGGATCCTCAAAGAAGAAGTATTTAAACACATAATAGTTTTGTGTTTTTTTTCTTTACTATTTATATTATTTATTACTTTAATAGTTGTAACGGTTACCAAACGTTGCCAACGTTGTTAACAAAACGTGATCTGCGTGCTCGTTTGCAATTTTTATGACGTAAAAAAGTTTAATGTTAATATTATATGTTTAATTAAGTTAGTAAAAAGTAATAGTAAGAATATGTACTTAATGTAATAAATTAAGACAAACTCTAAATTGTAATTAATTACTTAAATAATTTGATAGTTTTAATTCAGCTAGCCTGGAGAGAAAAATCCTCTTAAAATTAGAAATATCACTTAGTCAACTTAGATGTTCTTTTATCTTTTCCTTCCCTTTCTTCTAGTGAAGGTTAGGGTGCTGCTAATTTCATATAGCTAGAATGAGGATTATAATATTTAGTAACGCGTACGAATTCGAAAGGTGCGTAGTGTTTTGGCCGCAAGGGCTTACTCTGGGCCGCCGTGTGTTCCCCGCCCGAGGGCACGAGGATGCGGCTAAGACAATGATCGTACAAATAGGGGTTAGTCACGCGACGCTAATCAGCCATCGCCGATGCAGCGCTCTCCTTATTTATATTACGTCGATACACGGCGACAGTTCGTATTGCGTCTTGTTACAACTCATACGATAGTGTTAGCTATGCGTGCTGAAACGCGAAAACAATGATAATAAATATGTTTATTGTGTCATATTCGAAGGAAAACTTTCTACGCTTTACTGATTGGAAAAAACTCATGGATCGCACCCACTTCACGCTTCACAAGCGTGTTTTTTTTAATTAATCATTTGTGTAGTTATCCGATAAAAAAAAAAAAAAAAAAAAAAAACATTTAACATACACAATAAGTTCTATCAGCCCATTGGAACCCTGAGCCACCATAGAACTATGTCACAGTGACGTTACGATTCAAGTCGTAAGAAGTTTAAACAAGTTATTTTAACCTTTACTGTATACCGTTCGTTCTATGGTGGGTCAGGGTTCCATTGGACTGATAGTACATACAGAATGCTCAAATATTATGCTTAAGTCAGAATTTCTGACTGTGTATCATTTGTTTTCGATTATCCATTATAGTCTGCGCGCCCGTATATAGCGGCCTGCAAACAATGAAGCGCTGAAACCAAAACCGTTGAAACCTAAAGCCAGAATTAACCAAGGGAATTTAGTAAACTAATTTTGATTTCCTTCAGCTAAAATGGGTAAAATTGATGATATTATAAGCTTAGCTTTTTGATACGCCAATAACGAAATAAAAATTTACTTTCGACTCTGAAGATAATATTTAAAATTTCGTATTATGTGTTAAAGTATGCTTATCTGTATGCCTAGATATATTGCATTTTGCAAACGTAAACGACTTTGAAGATTAATTATGTATACTTAGGGTTGATGTATAAGCTGTTGCGCGGAGTCTATTTTAATTCCATGCATTTTGAATGATACCTACCTATGTACAGTCAGCATCATATAGTACGTAGCAGTCAAGATCACCAAATAGTTGGAAACATCCAGAATACTCATTAACATCGACGCAGCCTAAGTAATCAAATTATTCAGGTCATCCAGAGTGCTCAAATATTCCGGAGCACACACAACGGCAAATACTTGATTACATTCAAGACACCGCTCGTACCGTCACAACCACACCGCCGCTGGCTGGTATCGTAGCATCCGAAGTATCCAAAAGTACGGAACACAATAGAAAAGTGAGCTTTATTTCAAATGATATAAGATTTTATTTTATTTTATCTCGGTTTAATGAATTATGTTACTCAAATTGAAATTGATTACCTACGTCAGTCTGTAAGGATTTTCTTTTTAAATATAGCTTGCATTTTGCCAGTATGTAAAATTAAAAAATAGTTTTTATTACCGTTCAGATAACTTACTGCTCGGATTATATTGAAAGAGGATTTGACCATTGAACCGTATCCGACACGTAATTATGTAAGTCCATTTTCCTAATCTGTTGTGTTTTGGTTACTTCGGATGCTACGATACCAGCGGTGGTGTGGTTGTGACGGTACGAGCGGTGTCTTGAATGTAATCAAGTATTTGCCGTTGTGTGTGCTCCGGAATATTTGAGCACTGTGGATGACCTGAACAATTTGATTACTTAGGCTGCGTCGATGTTAATGAGTATTCTGGATGTTTCCAACTATTTGGTGATCTTGACTGCTACGTACTATATGATGCTGACTGTACAATTGATATCTTTCGTGGAATGCATGATGGCTTATACCCTTTGAAGAGCATAGATATTCAAGCGACGACTAGGCTTTCAATATCTATAACTCCTAAGTTTCTCTGCGTGACTTCTTATCTTGATTAATTGTTTCACATTTTATATCTATCAGAAAATGAACGATCGTATAGCCTGCATAGTGAACGTGCCTTAAAAAAACATATCTGTAAGTCTTAGCTCTTCCGAATTATCGCTGTTAAGATAAATACTGAGAAAATCATTTCAAATACCGATCGTGAACTAAAAATTGGTTGCCTGTAACGTAAACGTTTGAAGAACCATCTTGATTCCATACGAGCCTATATAACAAGACGTAAGTAAATTATATCAAGAGAGATATTATAGATGTTACTTAAATCGCAAAGAACTAGCTGTTGTTACTACCAGCTCTGAGTTCATCATCATCGTCCAATTCTATTTTTAAACCTATTACCACCCACTGCTAAGAGAAGATCTTATCACTATCACCATCATATCAGCCGAAAGACCACCACTGTTGGACGCATCAGTAGGCCCTCCCCAAGGATCTGTATGATGGGCGGTTCTACGCTACTTGCATTCAACAGCAAAGCACGATCTTCACCATCGGGCTTCAGTTCTACGAACAATGTGCCACCGGCACTTGAGCCTTGCAAATCGCTGAGCTATGCCAGAAACTTTGGTTCTTCTCGGGAACACCTACTTTCTATTATAATCTAGCAAAGAAACTCCGAACATTCTCCTATAATTACCTAACCTTGAGGCTTTTTATAAGTTCTCAGAAACTGAAATAAAATTATAATGCAACATCGCATCGTGCTTACATGTAAATGTCGAAGTTATTAAAATACCTGCAAGCCTAGAATATGGCATTTCGCGAACGTCAACGATTGCAGAAATTAGGTAATTTGTACAGGATTGTTAGTGTTCTGTTCAGTATATATACTTACCCAGAAATAAATTCTACGGGAAAGCAATAATAGAACAAAATAGCTTATACAGTAAAACTTGGTTAGGTGGGAACTGGATAAATGAGAAACCTCCATAGCTGGAACTCATGCTGAGGTCCCGATACTTTAGTACCGAATTACCTCTGTTAGTAGGAAAAAACAAACCTCTATATCTGGGATTAGTGCTTTCCATTTTATTGTCATAATTACCTCAATAATTAAGACAGCGTATAGCGTATTTTTCCTCTTTTACTGAGACTATATTTTAAAGAATTATTTTGCTAAATTGTTTTCATTGTTTTTGTACAATACTCAAAGGAACTAATTAGCATTCTCCGTAAAATCCAAATGACCGTACTCGTACATACAGGAATTTGTTTACGACACCTAATGGTGAATGGCACCTATACGTCAAGTGAACTGAACTCAGTAAAATAAGTGTTTCTTTAGTAGGTACCTACCTTAAGTAAGACTAGTCTATTTATGTGTTAATTACGTTACCAAGCAACTTTATAAGTATGATTGCGACGAGGGAACAAAAAATTATTAAGCGATCGGAGAAATATTAACGTCTCAATTACGGGAGCGGTTGCCACGGCCGGGAAATGAAGGCAAGCTCTAGACTGGTCAAGGCGAAGTGACATCCGAAAATCAGCACCCGTGAGCTGGTCGCTATACTCGCATTTCGCGTTGTCTTGACACATGATTACGCGTCCCTCCCACCGGCGATCATTGGTTCGGCGCGCGCGCCGCCTCCGCTCCTGCGCACTCTGCTCAAAACAACTCCATCCAGTCAATAAACAAGTCTTAAAGTCCATTGTCTCCGCACCATTATGCCGTCACGTTGATGTTACGCGTACCCGTCATACATCTAATACAAATAAAATAACACAAGCAAACAGCTAGAACTCTCGATGCCACTCATTTAAGTTTCCATTCTTAAATAAATAATGCAATTACCAGCTTCTGTGATAGAGATGACTCACAATCTAAACTAACAATAATAATTTAACGCTTGAGAAACGTTAAGTATATTTGATGAAGAATGAGCAGCCATTGTTGGTTTTGAAGGGAATTCTGGTTTCGCAATGGCGCCTGGGGATTCGGATAATTTTATTTAAACATGTGGCCATACATCGGGTGCTCGTTAAAGGATTGACAATGCGGAGGCCGGTGCTGCGACACCGGCGCTGGCGCCGGGGAGGGGAGGGGGCAGCGCCTCGCGGGATAAAACCCTCGTCCGCGCCGACGCCCGCGCTTCCCCGGGGCAAAAAGTCGAAGACGGAACGAGGCGACAACCACAGAGGCTCGCTTCGACGCTGCCGCGGATAAAATCGACATAGAATTAAAGAAAAATACAAAAATCACTCATTGTTCTCATAAAATGAATGTGCCGGGAGTTGAATGTGAGGCTTTTTGTGAAAATATTCTCATACTTTTAAATGGGATCTCGTGTGGCGCCTTCTAATGATTCGTTCTTTTTGCGGCGGTGCGGCGGTCTGCGCCCGCGACGCTAGGCTTTTGGTGTGTCCGCGCATGTCACCACTTTAGCCTTTTTGTTCAGCTGTTTCCAATGTAAATTAAACAGTTTAGGCGGCATTGTTTTCAAAATCGTGTGGAAACAAAAAAGAGAAGTTGACATAACGCCATTGGCGCTCATTAACTGTATAGGTACTGGCTTTAAGTTTTGTCGATGTTTGATGTCCTGTTTTAATTAGGTACTGACTCAATTATATTACGTAGTAAAAAAATAATGAAATATATCTTCAATGATGGCTGTTATTCCTGTTCTTACTTTACTTATTCAGAAGTATTTTTTATACATACCTACTTATTTGTCATGTCAAGGTAGGTATAAATGGTTATATTCTACTGGATCAGGACTCGATAGTTACATAATGGTTAAATACCATTAACATTTCGGGTTATATTAATAATAAGTAATGCTCAGTGATCGCATTAGATAACTTTTTTTATCTACCATTAACGCATGTCCATTAAAAAGTTTAAAAAAAACACAGCGTGAGGAAACTTTTTAGGACTTAAGCTTGTTGTAAAGTAAAATCTTTAATGCACACTAACATTTTTTTATAGACTCAGAGTATGCACTAATACTTGCATAAGTACTATAACCACGTGGAATCTGCGTCTGAGATGGAGATACGTTTCATTATAAATTGGAAGTTGGAGATCATTGTGTGCGAGCTGATTGAAGGCTGACGGACAGTGAGGAACGTCTGCAGATTGCGATTGAGATTCTTACTTACTCATTAGATTAAAACATCGCCTATTCATTTTCTTTACCTACTTAAATCTAATCGTAAATATAAATAACCTAACATTTGCCTATCAACGATGTTATTATATAATTATTCATTACCAACAATGCCTTTAATACTTTTTAGTTTAAGTTGGTACGTAGTCAGTTAGATACTTATTAAGTTGTTAACAGGGGATGCACTTACCACGGTTGACCCTAACCTTTCAACAAAATGATAAAATGATTGTGTATTTTTAAAATAACGAGTTTCATTTCCAAATATACTGTCTTGCACAACGCGGCAGCGGCACCGATAACATATTAGACTCATCTCGGTTCACGTCATAAAATTCTCACCTGCCTATTTATTCGTGTACACAAACGTTCATTTGTTTGTATTCCATAAACTCGCCGCGGTGTCGAAAGTGGGAATAAATAATGAAAGGCGTGCGAGCGCGAGTCGTGACACCTACTCTTCCACTAATGGACCGCGGCGCTAAGTCCGTATTGTGCGGCCTAATCAAGATCGTTCGTTAGCTCAGCTGCCTTATTCACTGGTCATATGGGCATACATATCTCATTTATTCAACACATCGCTAAGTTTGGAGAGCGCGTTAAAATTGACATACGATTTACAGCGGGACTGTGAACCGTTCGACACGGCTAGCCCCTCGAATCTAAAAACCTAGCCAATTAATAGCACCCCTATTTTAGTGTCTGGATAAAAAATAATAAAGTTCTTGTCTTCATTTATTAGATTGATATTTTTTTTAAATATGACTGTAATTTTTTATTTAACTAAGCTTTTAAAACAGTAGCACATAACTTTTTTTCAACATAATTAACTGCACAAAAAGCCTGATCCAATCCGACGCATTGTCTCGAAAAATCTGTTCTTAGTAAAGTGCTTAAATTGAATTAAATTGATGACCATTCCCTTTTTCCAAAACATGACAAAGATATATACGTTATAATCATTAGAAAGCGGATATTGTACTCGGGTACGATATTTTGAGAGGCCACACAAGAAAACAGTAGGATCAGAGTTTTATCTCAAACTGATGGAGTTAATCTCAAAGCGATGCTTTGTCGTTTGTCGCTACACGCGGAGGCCTTTGTTGGAGGCTGGAGATAGTGAAACAGTAAGCTATTACCTGCATTTGACTTGCATGATATTAGTTCCTGTACAGATAGCAGTGATTTATTACTTACTTTATTTTAAAATGCCATTGATTAAAGCTCGCATAGAACAATGAGTGCGCCGCAAGCGCGGCTCGCGGCCGTGTCATTTGGCTCGCGTGACGCGCTAAAGTAAGTCAAAGCAGGATTCGGCTTGTTACCCTAATTTTATTTTACTGTATTTTTGTTTGAGTTTTATGTCTGTGTTGGGTTTCATTTTTTATTATTGCCATAAACTTCTTCCAATAGCCTGACTAAAGTACTTATTTCTGCCTACTTAAGTAAGAACCTCATTGTAACTTGCACGTACGCCGCGCCGTTGTCGACGTCAGTTCTCCCTACTTTAAAAAAGAGTTGACGTCTGGAATTTCCGTCGCTATCAAATTTAATCAGGATTATAAAGACAATCGGCCCGCCGTTTCACGTTATTTATAACTCTAGTTAATAAAACACTAAAAAAATCTAGAAAACTGGATGGATTCTCCCACGGCCGCTTAGGCGGACATTTTATCGCCGAATATTCTTCCCAAAAGTGGCTGTTAAATTTCTTACCGTTGCCATTTTATTACACTGCCAACGCGCAGTAGAATATGCGACTAAAAAATGTAAGCAAAAAATAGGCGCCACCAATGAGAATCTCGAGCCGATGTACAGCAGTCGAATCCTTATAATATCGTGTAGTATATTTTTTACGCGTTTCTTTTGGAGGCTCGGGCCTTGTGTTAAAATACACACCTAAGTATCATTAGCTATAAACACAGTTCTTTGTGTCTGCGTTGGAAAGAAATAAGGGCAATAAAGTGGGCAGTTTGAGGACTGGAGCAATATTGGAATAGTGCGGAGGTAGCTTTGATATAAATTTGACGACATGCCACTAAACAATAATAAAATGTCGAGGAGCTTAGACACTAAGAAATAAAAATATGTTAGAGTAAAAGGTAGTTAATACGAGTACCTATGTCCTCTCCTCACTAAAATTTAAAGCGTCTCTAAAATGTTTGTGACATCTTATGGTTACTAGCATACGCACTCGATGTGGGTGCGCACAGACACGCGAGCCGTCTCCTTTCAACGCAACCGCGTCCCTAAGAGCGACAAAAGAGCGCCTACGCAGTTCTACAAGAGTAACTACAAACAGAAGCGATATTACGCAAACACTTTTTATCTTATTAGAATTCGTTTCATTTGAAGGATTTCAAGTCCTCGAAATTTTAGTTTATTGTAGTTTATTCAAGAAAGAATGAAAACGTTTTTAATAGAGTCCTAAGACTAGCTACCTTACCTACATATCTTCTCAAGTAAAATAAATATTGTTTCAGCATGGTCACACTTTAGTGCCACTGTTATAACAACAGTAACAGTTGGAGGTGGGAGGACCTTGTGCAGGGTCCGTCCGGGTTGGTACCACCATCTTATCCATTAACCTACCGCCAAGCAGCAGTGTTCGCATTGTTGTGTTCCGGTTTGGGGATAAGACAGCCGGTGAAATGACTAGCATAGAGGCATTCCATCTTCGGCCTCAGGGTTGGCAACGCATTTGCAGTCTTAGGATTGCGGTCTTGTGAATGCGAATGTCTATGGGTCACAGTTTCCACTTACCATCAGGTGGCCTGTGTGCTCGTTTGCCTTCCTATGATATAAAAAAAAAAAAAAAAGTAACAAAAAAATGGGAACAGCTACGATATGAATAGTGACGTCCAAAATTAACAAGCGTTGTTAGATTCAGGATGTTAGTTCACGCATTAAAATCGGGACAATGAAAAATAAAGACGTTTGTAAGAGGACAGTCATAGTTAAGTCTAGTTTGGAGTTAGAGTTTATGGAAACGAACTTGCATTATTAACCCGTTTACAAATCAAATTCCTAATAATGGTGATATACCTATCTTGACCCATGCTCCAGCAAGGTACGTTTGTTTGGCGATGCGTATCTTCGATCTTGGTATTGTCAAAACCTAGCGCTCTCACTGGTCACTCTGGCCTGACGCTTCTGCGCGCCCATAATCTCCCGCCAGTGCCAGTGACCCCCCCACACCCTCGTCGGCTAACTCTGGCGCCTTATTATGTTACCTTTGTTTTCAATTTTAATTGGCTCTTCACAGATAACTTATCTTGATAATAAACGGCGACCAATAAACCGGAGGTTGGGAACCACTGACTGTTCCTCAGATAAGATTGCCTAAATGAAGTTTAATACTAGCGTGGTGTGCAGCCTTGGACCATGCGTGGCGTACGGTTTGGTTATGATGACATTAGAAATGTGTAAACATTATTAAGTCCTTCTGCGCAAGATATCGCTATTGGTCCGTACGTAGCCTTGGGTTAGATACCAACTAACCGTGCCGCTGTGACTCTTAATTAACCAATAATTTGATAAGGTGAATTAATACTGTTGACAGTGCCGTAAGAATCAATAATAAAACCGATACATAAGAAAAAATCAAGAAGAGACCCAAATAACTATCATCCTATTTCCCTACTACCCACTGTTTCTAAAATATTCGAAAAATCCATGTGTAATCGAATATACGCCCTTTGCAAGAAATATAAAATCTTCTATGACGGTCGAAATGGCTTCCGCAAAATGCGCTGTACCTACTTTTTTAGCTGTATATAAATATATTCAAGAAATAATTAACACAATAAATAATAAACAATATGCTGTTGGAATACTGTTGGATATGACCAAAGCATACGATAAAGTCCAGTATAATATTTTATTAAATAAACTAGCGACCCGCCCGCGGCTTCGCCCACATGGAATGTATTATACATATAAACCTTCCTTAAGAATCACTCTATCTATTAAAAAAAACCGCATCAAAATCCGTTGCGTAGTTTTAAAGATTTAAGCATACATAGGGACAGACAGCGCAAGCGACTTTGTTTTATACTATGTAGTGATTATACGGCATTGGGATCCGTGGATTAGCTCACCAATGGCATCCATCGTAGGTAAACGAATATTCGCTAGATATCACATTCGCAAAAGATCATACTTGCAAAACATCATATACGCATAACATCATACTCGCAAAACACGATATTCGCAAAACATGATATGTACAAATAGTCGGGATTTATTATAAAATCGTAGGTAGGTTTAGGTTATGTTAGTTTTGCAGCTGGCCCGGAGGGCCAAACCACCCAGAAATAGGAGCTCCGCAGTAGCGGAGCTCCGTCGACACTGTCTAATTCATGTCTTAATAATAGTTATGTTTTGCTACTATGATGATTTGCGAATATGATATTTTGCTTTTATGATATTTTTCGGAATATCATGTTTTGCGAATATGATATCCAACGACGGAAGGATTTAAAAGACAGGGAACAATTTGTAGAAATAGAGTATTTTAATTATGACAGTAATGAGATAGTCAACATCCGATCTGAAAAGAAAATGATAAATGCTATCCACAAGGAAGTGTTATTGGTTGTCTCCTGTTTCTTATACAGGGTGACTGGAAATTCGCCGTATTCCTTGAAAGGGGTTACTCTACAGCTCATTTGTAACGATTTAAGTCCAGTCAACCAGGGGTCAAAACTCATTGGTTACCGAGTTATTCACGTTTTTAGAATTTTAAAAAAATACCCCCTTTTCGACCTAAAACTAGTCATTGTGTAAAAACGTCGTCATTTAGAAATAAAAAAAGCATTTTTCAAATAGCCAATAAATTACTGATTACGAAAAATAATAAAAAATGCCAAAGAAATGCAAAGTTTTGCAAATAAAAGGATTTGAAGTTGAAAGTTCTAGTAATTTTAAAGCATAAATAAAAAAAAAAGTACATCTCTTCGCGTACAAATGACAAGAATAGTTTGCTCAATTCATAAGCTTTCTAAAAAGGTACAATTTATGACATTTTAAAATTAATTTTCATTTAAAAATGTACAATTAATAATAATAGCAGAAATGTTCGCGGTTAAGCTCCATCGTTTCAACCAAAAAACGCGGGATCGTTATCGTTTTTAAATTCAGCTAATCGTGTTCTTTAAAATTTGCTTTTTAAAAACATAAAGTGCGTTTTATTTTTAACCGAAAAACGCAGGAAGTGTTGTAGTAAAATGAATAGAACATCGTTCTCCTTTTGAAATTCAGGTAATGATGTTCTATTTTAAAATAAATTTGGTTTTTAAAAACAAAGTGCTTTCCATTTTGAAATTTCGAGCATCTCAAAACTTTTTGAGTGACCTACGTAATGATTTACTTTCAACTTTCTTTCCATTTCGGACGATATTGATAACTAAGCTTTTTTCTCAAATGCCTGCTTGCCATTTCGAAGAATACGCAGACATCATTTATTGTTACGGATTCTGCGATGGAGACGCGGCTGCAGCTAGAAGGGAATACCAACGTCGTTACCCTAACCGCCGTTTACCTCACGCAAGCGTGTTTGGTTCATCGTACCGTCTTATTCGGGAAAGAGGATCAGTTCAACGCCGCCAAGCTGACGCTGGAAGACCTCGACATGATACTGCTCAAGATGAAGAAATCCTTCAGTGTTTCCGGACAGACGGCGCCACTTCGACGAGAATTGTGGCTAACCGGCTCGGTATGTCTCAGTGGAAGGCGTGGTTTACACTGCACTCAGCTCGGCAGTACCCGTGTCATTACACTCCAGTACACGCTATTGAAGAGGGAGACCCAGAGAGATGGATCTCGTCGAAGTAGTGCCGTGCCGTCGAAGTAGTGCCGTGCCGTCGAAGTAGTGCCGTGCCGTCGAAGCAGGCATTTGAGAAAGAAGCTTAGTTATCAATATCGTCCGAAATGGAAAGAAAGTTGAAAGTAACTCATTACGTAGGTCACTCAAAAAGTTTTGAGATGCTCGAAATTTCGAAATGGAACGCCCTTTTTTTTTAAAAGCAAATTTATTTTAAAATAGAACCCTATGAGAACGATGTTCTATTCATTTTACTACAACACTTCCCGCGTTTTTCGGTTGAAAATGGAACCCACTTTATGTTTTTAAAAAGCAAATTTAAAAGAACACGATTAGCTGAATTTAAAAACGATAACAATCCCGCGTTTTTGGTTGAAACGATGGAGCTTAACCGCGAACATTTGTGCTATTGTTATTAATTGTACATTTTTAAATGAAAATTAATTTTAAAATGTCATAAATTGAACCTTTTTAGAAAGCTTATGAATTGAGCAAACTATTCCTGTCATTTGTACGCGAAGTGTTGTACTTTTTTTTTAGTTATGCTTTAAATCGTTACAAAATTTGGAAAATAATTACTAGAACTTTCAACTACAAATCCTTTTATTTGCAAAACTTTGCATTTCTTTGGCATTTTTAATTATTTTTCGTAATCAGTAATTCATTGGCTATTTGAAAAATGCTTTTTTTTATTTCTAAATGACGACGTTTTTGGGTGATTATCTCAGCGAGAAAATTTTGGCGGCGGAGCTGATAATCATAGTGTGGAGTAATTATTTAAGAAGTTTTAATTTTTTTCTGAAAAAAACATACTAATTATTATATTAAGCCAAATCGCAAAGTGTTATAAAAGTCATTGATGTTTATTAAAAAAAAAGTTTTTCGTCGAAATCATAATTTTGGTGTGGCCAGTGTGGCGTCCAGTACTTGTTGTTCTTGATATATTATTATGATTCATTATAGAACCATAATATCCATTTATTTAACTTAAATTGCCATTACTTTAATTCCTCATTACTTTATACATCATATAAGAACATATAAATAAGGATAAGTACATTTATTGATACTTACTCAAAACTAGGCCCTAAAGGTTGTCCGGGTGAAATTGTCAATTTTGGTGGTAACTATTGAATACGATTTTGTCGTCAAACGGAACGCAATAAGACCACCAAACGGGAAGTAACCTGTTCGTTCAGTTCAACTCCAGCCTTGACGGATGACACACGTGCCATATCTTGCCAAATCTGTCCGCCAAGAACGTAAGTACCTAATTTTGGTGCGTTAAAATACTTTTTTATGCAATTTTGGTCGTATATGTTATTTTATTAATGACTGAGTAATATTTGATCGTGTTTGAATATAATGTAAGGCGTGTTAGCAGTCTCATTTTCAAAATATAAAGTTAAACTCGAAGTGTATGTTACTGTTTTTTTTAAATATTTTTTTTATGCACGTTTTTCTAATTTTGGTGAACCAATTTTGGTGGTTTTGGTGGCAATTTGAAATCCACCAAAATTGCTTGATGCCACCAAAATTGTTAATACTATGTATAGTTCCATATTTGTAACCATATACTTTGTATTTACAATATTATTGACTCAGAACACTTATTTCGAGTAATATATAAACACTTAATCATACTACTAATATTATAAACGCGAAAGTTCGTGAGTTTGTATGGATCTATGGATGGTTGTTACTCTATTACACAAAAACTACAAGACGGATTTTAATGAAATTTAACATGGAGATACCTTCTACCTTGGATTAAAACATAGTCTACCTTAAATAATGCTATTCCTTCGGGAACTGTTTCTACGCGTACGAAGTCGCCGGTGGAAGCTAGTTTACAATAAAACTAAATTACTTGTGTAAATTCATGGTAAAAATTAAAATTTGGTATTAACTGTTTGCTGGAAATGAAAAGAAAGTAAGGCTTTTTATAATCGTTTTAATTATAAATACCAAAATACAATGTTATTCGTATATATATTTTTTTTTAATTAAGTACGATTTTCCTATGGATGGATGGTTTTTTTTTGGATTGTTAGAGTCAAACAGTAAGTAATTAACAAATTTTACCTGTAATCAACAATACCTAATCCTAGGATATAATTAGATAATGTTTTACCTCAAGGAATTATATAACTCATATTAATATGTACTCATAATCGTGGACATCAGTCAGAAACCTATAATAATTGCACATAAAGTCATAGAAGTACCTGTGTGGTCACCGGGTTAGAATAGTGCCACTCCATATCTTCTCGTGGATGTCTCGTAGGCGACTAAGGGAATAATAAAGGCTTCTAGTACTCTTAGGCGATGGGCTTGCAACCTGTCACTAATACACTTGTAAACATCTTGGCCTGATTTGTGCATAACGTGGTTACAGAATTATCAAAAACTTTTTTAAGACTGCTTGGTAATTCTGTAGCTCTGCCTACCTCACTCTGGGAATGAAGGCGTGAGTTTATATATGTATGTATGTATTATAAATCGTTACAAATAAGCTGTAGAATAACCCCTTTCAAGGAATACGGCGAATTTCCAGTCACCCTGTATACAGACCCTCCGAAGATCATGGAAGAACCATACGTCTTGTTTGCTGATGACATCTCGCGCCTGACAACTTGTAAAAATAGTAGCAATTTAAACGATAATCTTCACTCCATTCTTAATTGAACAATACTCTGGATGAATGTTCACAAAAGTGACGGTTTTTTGCAAGATGGCAGAGAAAGATATAAAGCTGGAGGGGCGAAAAATTTTGGTAACTATGACTATATTGTCCTTTACAACATATTAAAAATCCATAACAATCGGATGTTTTAGGATACCGTAAGAACGATTTACAAAATGTACGACTTTTTTTGTATGGTTTGCGCCTTTTCCGGTGTAGCATACTTCCGGTTCAAATTTCAGAATGGCGAGAGGCAGATCCGTATTCTGCGGGGTCAAAACCCTCTGAAAACGTTGTTACTCCAACTGTTACATGATTTGCGGCTTGCATCGTTTTGGACGTAGTCTAATAATAATCTTGCTTCCAAAACCAAAAATTGAGTCATCTAGTAGTTTATGGAAAAAAGTTGAACCTTTGTTTTTACTCAACAACTTTAACTTCGAACTGAAAAAAAATGGTTTACACCAGTGGCATCTTGACTCAAAAGTTGGAGCACTTAATCAAAAGTTGGGAAATCGTGAAAAAAGTAGATATTTGACGTAACATGCCGTGTTATACATTTTCCGGCGTGACTCGACTAATGACACGTGGAAAATATTTTAGGCACCCGGCAATTTACCTTAATATGTTAAACTGCTAATCCATCCAATTTTTCGACTACTCTTTATTACAAGGTTTTTTTTTTACGGCTTTCGCACAATCCCAAAATGCTTAGAGCTTGAATTAGAGTTTGATCGATGAAATAGCCGTCCGTTGATGAATTATGACCAATACACGGGAAACGTTGCAATACAAAGCCAAAACCCAGATTGCATTGTGTCCATAATATTTATCTTAGGTTTAAATAGACAAAATTCATAAAAATATAATGAGTCTCGCAAACTGACCATCGATTATTTTTTTGTCAATTAAGTATTACATTTACACTTTTCATCTTAAGCTGAGATTTCCAGAGATACCTGTACTACCCAAGGAGTTCTAGATTGGACCATTGATTACATCGATTTTTGTACATATAGATAAGTAGTTGTTGGATGAAAAACGAGAAAGCTTTAGTGATTCATAAAGTATTGATTTGTTTTAAATGCGTTGATATTTTGGAATTAGGATTTTTTTCAATTTATTGCTACATTTGTAAGGATAAGATATCAAGTTTTATTATAAAAAATATAGTTATTTTTGTCTAAGGGAGATGTACCGCAAGGTAGCTTTCTTTATCAGTATTATTAAAACTTTAACTAATAAATTAGAAAGTTAAAACTATACATTATTCTGGACGGGAAAAACGGAGGTTTCTTAACCCTTTTATATTTACGTCAAGCTTGGGACAACTTGTATACTTATTAATGGCACAATCAGATGTTAATTAAATTATAATTTTTCTATCCGGTTGTAACCACTCTTTATATCCTCTTGCGAAGAGTACGTATTTTGGCTCTGATGATTTTGAATGCCCGAATGGTTGTTAGAAGTGCCAATTATTTTTCTCTTTTTGATTGCATTTATTAGATCATAATCAATAATCTCAAATTTTCAACTTGAAATATGTCAAGTATTATTTCAATTTTTATGTTAAAGTAGAAGTAGGCCTTCATATCCTAGAAATAGTAAAATATGGCCTGTAGTACAATATGGCCTATAGGTAAAATGGAAAAAAATATTTAATTTTGTTTTTATTTATGCCAAAAATGGGTATGTTTTGTTTATTTGATGTGTAAGTAGCTCTCTAAAACTGTTTATTGTTAATTTTATTAACAGTTTATTGACCGGAAAGTATTGATGATTTTGAGTACTAAATAAATGTTATCGGGGCTAATATGCAACAAATACTTAGAAAATAAAAGCGTAATTATTAATATTAAATGATTATTGATCTCAAGTACCAAATATATTACAAAGGTAAACGTGTTTTTTAACTGTTTAAGTTGTTTAAGCTTTTAGGCCTTTTTGTACAACCATATTATAAAAAGGCCTATAAGCAAGGTTTTTAAAAACCTTTTCTTGTGGCTTTATTCATGGTCGAAGCTGCCATTTTTGTTGTTTATTTGAAAATGTATGAAACTAACGACTGATTAAAATTAAAATATGATGATTATATTGGTAATTTTTCATTTTATGAAGAATCTCCCTTAGGCAGGCTTTATTACCCGCAGGAACCTTAAATTTGCTTTCTAAAAACAAAGTGCATTCCATTTTAAAATTTCGAGCATCTCAAAACTTTTTGAGTGACCTACGTACAATCAGTCAGTTTCAACTTTCCATTTCGGAAGATATTGATAACTAAGCTTCTTTCTCAAATGGCTGCTTACCAATTCGAAGAATATGCAGGTATAATTTATTGTTACGGATTCTGCGATGGAGACGCCGCTGAAGCAAGAAGGGCATACCAACGTCGTTACCCTAACCGCCGTTTATCTCACGTAAGCGTGTTTGGTTCATCGCACCGTGTTATTCGGGAAAGAGGATCAGTTCAACGCCGCCAAGCTGACGCTGGAAGACCTCGACATGATCCTGCTGAAGAAGAAGAAATCCTTCAGTGTTTCCGGGCAGACGGCACTACTTCGACTTGGAATTTTTTTGGTTATTGGATTTGGAAACTTTTGACGATTGGAAATTGAAATTTAGTGACGGCTAGAGCCGCTGGTTATTTTCGAACCGAAATTTGAGGATAGAAACGGGTATTTGTTGTGGTTGTTTTTATCTGTTTTTTTTTTAGTTTTGCAGACTTTGGATGTCGTGAGAAACGAAAATTTCTACGTAAAAACATGCATCAACCCAGCTTATCTTATTAGCTTTCTTCCACCATTCGTATTCCGTTGAAAATCAAAATAGTATGTTATTAATTATTGACTATTACATTATCGGAATTGGAAAGATTGGATTCTTTGGTATTTTCTATTATTTTTCGTAATCAGTAGTTCATTGGCTATTTGAAAAATGGTTTTTTTTATTTCTAAATGACGAATTTTTTACACAATGACTACCTACTTAGTTTTAGGTCGAAAGGCGGGTACCTATTTACAAAAAAAAAAACAAAAAACGTGAATAACTCGATATCCAATGAGTTTTGACCCCTGGTTGACTGGACTTAAATCATTACAAATGAGCTGTAGAATAACCCCTTTTAAGGAATACGGCGAATTCCCAGTCACCCTGTATAATGTCATAAATATATATACGTTCACTAGTCGTCAAAAATATCTACACGCCCCTATTCTACCCCCATACTACCCCCTATACTACCTAGGTTCACAATATTTGGCGCGATAGCCGCATAGATATTACTTTTGACTAAACCTTAATCGCGCATTTACACGGTTAGTAAATGTATTTTGATAATAAAAAAACACACGGGTAGACTAAATCCTGGATTGACACATGGATACTTTTTAACCTCCTGCATTGAAAAAATCCCCAAGAAAGTGCGATAAACAGGTGTATCTACCTACGCGGACAAAAACATATTTTTCTGTTTCAATATTTAGATACGTTATGCTACAAAATTTGGTGAAATTATACGGGGTTATTTGTTGATAAACAGTGTTAAAAAAAGCTCGTTTACATTTAATAAATTGATCACGCAAATATGTTTGTCCCCAAAGCTAAATTCATCAAAATCGGTCCAGTGGTTAAGTGGTCAAAATTACACTTATTTTCAATACATGAAAGAACGAAGGACTTATTTCGTATGTAAACTAAAATTAACGATTCCCCTTAATTAGTAGTTTATTTATTTCTTGTTGAAAAGGTTAAAACGCATGTTAAGTAGGTAATGGCTATTATTATGCGCATACACTTCAAAAGTTAGTTTTAGGAACCATTCATTAAATATGCGTAACTGCAACCGTTTAAATTTTAATGGAATCTATAATCACATTAATAGGTACTAACGATGATTGCGAGGCGAAAATTGAAAAAAAAATCGGCCAAGTGCGAGTCGGCTTCGAGCACGGAGGGTTCCGTTTATCTATTAAATAAAACCTTTTTGGTTTGGGAGCCCTCTTTAAACATTTATTTTATTTTAATTTAATTATTTAGGTATCTCTAAAGTGAATAAACAACAAAATATTCTGTGAATATTTCAAGTGTCTACGTGTTGCCGTTATTAATATCGAGCAAAAAACGGCACAAAAATCACGTCAATCAATATTCTACACACGTTTTAAGTATGTGTTGCTTTATGTTTTAATCCAGTAACTTTGTCGCCTGAAATTATGGGGCAGTATGCGTCAAATCCAGTAGTTCTGAATTTTTGCAGATTTGTTTATGACGTTGGCCTAATGAATAATCCAAGTTTGTGACCTCGAGCACCGAACGCAACTTTGTCAAAAATCGAAAAAACCGCGAAAAAACATTTATTTTTTATTTTTTTGCGATTATAACCCTAAAGGACTAGTTTTTGAAAAATCTTTTAAATAAGTCTAAATTTGCATAAGACTAGAATTGTCTCTGTCGACCCAATAGGGAACCTATTGGGTCGACAGAGACAATTCTAGTCGAGTCAGAGATTAAGTATTTTTTGCAATATTTTAGATGTCACTCGAACAATTCTAACGGGACGGGATGGTTGGGAGTCACACTGAACCCTCTTTCCTGGGGGTGGATATACACGCCATAAGGCCTCAACCCCAAAATGATGACCAGAGATGCATCCCCACAACACCTCTTGCAGATGATTTCTTGCGGCTGCACGAAGGGTTGTGGGAACGCGTGCAGCTGCAGGAAGGCAGGATTAAAATGCTCATCAGACTGCAGGCACTACAGCGGGGCCTTTTGTGACAATATACCTGATGTTGCAGTAGTAAATATCCCAGAAGTATCTGTCCGATGTCGAAATGGAGGATGACTTGACGGCACAAGACGTCGACGATTCATTACCATCCCCTGATGGGGATATGCCATCCCAATACGTCGATCCAGATACGGTCGAATCGTTCACACTCCTCATTATCATTTTTAACATCCCATCATAAATGTACAGGGCATTGATAGTATAATCAGGGTCAAAATTCATTCAGAACGACAGAATTGCAAAAAAATGCGAAGTTCGTAAAAATGATAAACTTTGACCGGCTTAATCTTGGAAACTATTGAATCTACAGAGATAATTTTAGTATCATATAGTAGCAAATTTAGTCTACTTTACAAACTAACTACGTTTTAACAAACTTCGGTACCGTACCTTATATGTAGGTAACGTAAAATGCTGCAACTTTGCCATTTAACCTCGATTTTGCCTATTTCGTTTCAATTACGACATTTGCTTAGTTTTTTCTTGTTTTTTACCATTTGGTAGTAATTTTCATTATTCTGGCAGCACATATTTCTTTTTTTTACATTGGTACCTAACCCTATTGTTGTTAGGAAAAGTTTACAGAATTTCCCAACGTACAATGATAAGCCAAACGCAACAAGGATCACAGGAAAGCTCAAAACCACATTTTATAGACAACAACTTCAAAATCATTCTTAGGAAATTGTATAAAATTCTACAATTAAATTCCAAAAAAAAATACTGACTCTAAATTTAAATCTCTCATAAAACAAAAACTAATTTTCCGAGCATATTATAATTATAATAAACCTTGTTGATAATTATGTAACCACTTTTTGCATAATTAGGCTAAAGTAAAGGTTTAAAAGTTGCTGGTAATTTTGTAGCTCTGCCTACCCCACTTTGGGAGTGAAGGCGTGAGTTTATGTATGTATGTATGTATGTATTATAATTATAAAGTAAACGATTATATCATGGATGGGATGTTTGGCAGTGAGTCGTACATCCTGCGTGCAAAAATACTGAGATATTGCAAACGTATGTATGATGTAAACTTTTTATGAAAAAATGATACCTTGCCGAGTTACTTACGTGTCGGTTCTTCTCGGGGCAAAGGTTGTCTATAACTTTGTTTATCGCTTTTCCTTCGGAAATTGGCCAATGTTCTTAGATAAAACGTATCCTATGGGCTTTATTCCAGACTATCCTGATATCATGAGGCATTTGGGCGCCTCAGTCGCCCCCGTATTCACTCTGTCGGTCGTCACTCGCGATCTCTTAGACAAAGCTTTGCGCCCCATACTATATACATTTCGTTGGAAATTATTATTTGTCTATGGCCGGTTATTGGTGACATACTTGTTATAAACGTTATGTTTGAGTCGGGTACATACCCTATTTTATACATAGGTACTATGTTTTAAAGAATACCATGGTGTGTCCAGTTTGTAAAGGTAAGGGTGACAGGTGAGGTGTGCGGTCAATAACTATAGGCCTATCACTATAGTACCCATAATTTCAAAAATAATCTAATCTGTCCTGTTGTCTCACTTAATGAGTCACCTGAAATCGAATGACGTGCTAACAGATAATCAATTTGGTATCCAACAAAACGCCTATAAACTTTTCACCTCGTTTCCGTCGGATCGAAAGCAAGTGGTGAAGATGCCAGCAAACGGTAAAATGCTGAAACCTGACAATATAGGTATTCCTCAAGGGTATTCCCTCGGAAATACCCTATTTTTATTATATATCATATCAATGATCTTCCGTCAAGCATTGTGGCTGGCATGTCTGTACTATTTGCAGATGATACAACCGTGGTAGTCAATGCAACCGACTATGAGCAATTAAGTGTCAATATTAGCGAAGCTTGTTCGCAGCTGCAGACCTAGTTTTTAGCGAACAGGCTTTTGTTAAAAGTTGCAAAATCGAATATCATGCTTTTTTATACAATACCACCGAGCATGGTGAGCTGCCCGAGGCCTCTGTGCAATGGGAGCAGGTTCCTAGGGTTAATGATTGACTCGAATTTGAACTGGAAGTGCTATGTCGACTGTATCTGTGAAAGGTTGCATAGTGCTGTTCTTGTGTTGAAAAAAAACCGCCGCTGATCTCGGTGATTATGTCCTGCAGCACTTTCATTTGGGGTAATCCCACAAATGCAAAAAGGGTCCTAATTGTGCAGAAACGTGCCATCCGTACACTTGTCAGTGTACGGATGGCACGGTAAATGGTACTTGGCAGAGTAAACCTCTCTCTCTGGTCGAGATTTATTCACATCCCAGCGCATATTGACGCACTACTCACAATACTTATTTCAAGCTATAGATAGTGTTCGTAAAAACCGGGCAGGAGCAACAATGCTCAGTAAAGGGTTCCGAAGCCGTTACTACAAACAAATTTGACCTCGCGCCAACTTAACTTTACCGTTGGAAAACTGTTATCCCGATACATCCACATTAGGTCACGGTCAGTTTACCATTATTAAGTTTTTGGTAGGTATAAAAATTTAAACCGTTTGTAACTCAAGAATCATTGAACCACTTAGTGATAGTATTCCTATTACATTCATTAATTATGTGTTTTCAATTAGGATTTGTAGTTGTTTCTGTAGTGAGGGGGGGGAGGACACTTGACTTTAACAAAAAATAGCGCCTTAAAACTTTAAAATTTATATCTCAGCCATCGCCTCTCTCAACCATGTGTTCGGGAAAGTGGCGTCCACAAGCCGTTTTTCCAATTATTCAGTCTTCATCTATGTTAGGAGAGATGAAGACCACTCAAACATTGTGTCAATGATATAAACGCTCTTCTCCCCAACAAACAGAAAAACACGTACATTCGATTATTCTACGCGATAAAAACAAAACTCTCATTTCTACAAGTGTGATTATGAGGTATCCCAATATAATGCCTTTCAAACGGTACACCCCGAAGCACGGCTCACTGGGTGTTACTTCCACTTAAATAAGTTTGTTTGGAAGAAAGGAAGTGATTTAAATTTAACCACAACACGAGAAAGAAGTTATGCTGTCAGATTAACGGCGAATCTTCCATTGCTACCTACGAAGCACATCTCTGAAGCCTGGATTGAAATTTTACAAATGACTCCGGACACCCACGAAATGCAAAATGTTCACACTAACGTCAATAAACAGTGGCTGTCATTGCCGATGATAAGTTGTGCCAACACGAAAAGCACCGCACTACTAACAGCGTCGAGGCATGGCATCGGATGTTAAACAGCCGTGTGTCTGCAAAACCCACTTTTATTTATTTTCTGGAGACTGCGATTAGAAGCTAAACTTCAGGACATGAGATTGACGAAAAATATCTTTAAAGTGAACAACAGAAAACGGGTTGATAAAATATTCGACCCGAAATACTTGAAACTCTTGTCTGACCTTCAAGGGGGGTTGAATGCCTCGAAAAAGTGTCAGAGTTGAAACCTAAAATAAAAATATACTTCAAAACTTAAAATTTAAAAAAATACTTGATGACTAAGAACAGTTTAAAGTTAAGTTTAATGCAAACAAAAATTTAAGTTCTGAGCTGTTTTAGACATGTCTAAATGAGGGTGTTAAATAAAACGAGAGTTAAACTATCTCGCTTTAATGAGTAAGAGTCATGTCTAAAGGCCGCTGGTTTTTCGTGAAGTACATTTTTTGTGTTATTTTAAGATACCCTTCATATTTGTTAGGAATAAGCATATTTTTGTTTTTTTACAGTGTATCATAACATAAAATATTGAAAATAAATAGTAAGTCTGTGTTTAAGAAGATGAAAATAAAGATATAAACTGCTTCATAATTTTTTATTTCTTTTTATTTGTATGTACAGCCACAGCACGTGTATGGCTATACAAACAAACGTAAATACTTTTAATTTTTTTCATGTATCTAATAGGCACTGTCGCAAGCCACAATTCGTATTACCATTAGATTATATGTTTCAAGTCTTAAGAATAAAAAGGAAATAAAAGGATGCACCTACTTACCGACGATCGACATCTAGTTTAGACTAGGAGTGTTTTAGATCAAATCAGCTTTAAACGGGGCGTTGCGTTTTAGTTTAGGTGCGTATTAGACCAGTTGTGTTTTAGGCGAAATGCGTTATAGAATAGTTGCGAATTGTCTAATAGGCTATGCTACTTAGACCAGTAGCGACGTAGACTGGTAGCCATGTAGACCAGTCGCAGTTTAGACGAAATGCGTTTTAGACTAGCAGCGTATTAGACCTGTTACAGCTAGTACTAGTTGCGTTTTAAACGAAATGATGATAACCCTAATTTCTTTGTAGTAACGGCTTCGGAACCCTACACTGAGCATGGTCCGACATGCTCTTGCCCGGTTTTTTATTATTCGTTTTGTCTTTTCACTCCGAAATTGAATGAATGAATGAAATAAGTTTACTTAGCAAAAAGAAAAAAAGGACAAATCTTAAGAATAACATAACCAACAATTTGCTAAAAAAGGTCACCACTCAGCTTCATGTATTTGTTACGGAGTTGTCCAATTTGGGCATCATGGCTTCTATAGATATTACCCTTCAATCAACTCTGTCTAAATTATTAAACATTTATTTAAGTTTAACGCCTTGGACTCAAGCGGTTCTCCCAATTTGATATTCGATGCTCTTCTAGCGTGGCACTACCAGCTTTTCTGCCCTCCGCTTATGGTTCGTTGCCTCTCGTCAGTATTATCTTAAATCACCCACAGATACTTGATGCTGCTTGGTGTGAGTCGTGTCCCGGAGTGGATATGCCAGTCAAGAGGTATATCCAAAGAGCATGGGATACACCTCGCCTCATATCAATTCATGCATCTCTCACACAAAATAGTCCGCACGATTTAGATCGCACCCGTCTCCTCGCTCTGTCTCAGCAGGCGAATCAGGTCATTGGCTCCACACTCTTCCGTTCCGCAATATAGGCACCGACCCAAGCTGCTTGCGCATAGCAATAAGCTTGCGGATTGGAGCTAGAATCTGTGAACCTCATACTTACAGGTCCTAGAACCAGCAGGTTTGCATAGAGACGATGGCAAGCGACCAGACGGAGCTACATTTGTGTCATTGAAACTGGGTAGGGCACAGGTGTGGAACGTGACGTGCGTTGACACATTCGCCCTTTCCCAACTCCAGTCAACCCGTAATCGGGCCGGTGCAGCAGCTGATCAGGCCCAAACCATTAAGTGCCGCAAACATTCATCATTATTAAATAATTACGAATTTGTGGAGCTTGCAGTGGATACCGCGGGACCTTGGTCAGCCGATATGAAAAACTTTATTAAGGCCCTGCCATTCCGGCTCATAGACATCTCCGGAGATCCTAGAGCTGGTCCTTACCTCTCCCAAATGATTGGGCTAGCTATCTAGAGAGGTAATGCAGCCAGACTAGGCCGCGAGAGGACCTGGGGTGTTCTTTTTATAGTGGTGATTATTATTTACATCTTTAATTCTTGCGTAGCTTAGTTTTATTTTAATTTAAATAAGTTTAGTTTTAACTTTGAATTGTAGTAGGTACCTATATTATTATTTATTAATAAATAAGTATAAAATAAAGTAGTACAATCCTATATAATTATAAATTTGATAACTGTCTTTTGCATAATAAGTAGTAAAAATCCTGTCAATTGCGAGTCGGACTCGGGCACCGAGGATTCCATATTTAACATAACATGGTTCGAGAATGGAAAAGAGAATACTCATTTTGCTATGAACTTTATTATATACGCAATTAGGTCAACTTTGACTAGCCTAAATTTTAATACAGATTTTGAAAGTGTTTTGCTAATGTTTCCAAAACTCTAGTCTACTTTATTTTATATTTCGCGTAATATAAACAATTATCTTTTGGTAAGTCAGGAATTTTTCAGACATTTTGGTACATAGGTATACTTCGGAGATAAGGGGGAAAAGTTTTTCGAAGGTAGTGTTGGTAATGCCAGGCGTAACAGAAGTTGATGGATGATGGTGGATGGATGGAGGATCAACCGGAGGTAGGTGCAGCTGCGACCGTTTATGCCGAATCTAGAGTCCCTATCTCTAATAGGCAATGTTTGATCGATGAGTGCCACAAAATAGATATTGGTCATTTTCCTATCTATTTCAGCAGCTTCACCTTATCTACATCTACACTAATATTATAAAGAGGAAAGATTTGATTGTTTGTTTGTGTGCTTACAAAATAAGTGTTGTGACGAAATGGTTCCAACTTAGCGTTATGCTCACGTTAAAGCAATTTGTTTGTTTTTGTTTTTCACATGTTTTATTTTGCGCGAACGGAGTCGTGAGCAACAGCTTTTCTGAATAAAAAAGTTACCCCATAGCGCCTATTTACGTTCATCATAACTGGTTATTTCAAACTCTGCGCATTTAAGGATAGGTGCGAAAATTACCGAAATGTGTTGATATATTCGAAATTTTGGCGTGATTCAATACGTGGGTACTGGGTGCTATTGACGATGATAGCTAATTTGAGCCAACCATTAAAACTAAACTAATAACAAATTGGAAAGTAAAAACTACATATGTTCTAGACCAGCAGTCGGCAACCTTTTGGCAGGCAAGGGCCACAACACAAGGGTGCAAAATAAATTAAAGGCGGGCACTTGTGATATTGACCCTACTTGGTATTTTAATATTTGTAACTTATTTACAAAACATTCACGGGCCGCAAGTAAGTCGTCCGCGACCCGCGTCCGTATGGCTTTCTTATGTCGTCATAAGTATTTACGTCAAGTTCGGGGACACCTGTATATACAATTATACATTTGTTTGATACCTACGTGTACGCACGTAAATATTAAATCTAGTCGGGTATTTTTTTATAGAAAAAATAAATGGGTGAGGACCAAAAGGCTGGACCATAGTTAAGCATAGTTAACCATACAAACGGCGAAGTTGAAAAAGTTCTGCTGTGCGACGAAAAGTAGCTACAATTGTATGGCAAATTTTCGTGTCACAACGGAGAAGTTTCATAGAAAATTTAATTAAGTGAGTTTAGCCTGCATGCCCAACTTTTTGGACCTTTACCAAATGCGTATTCTATTGCAAAAACGGCTTGTAGCATGCATTAGTCACATAATAAAACTTCTAAATAAAAATACATACATACATACATAAACTCACGCCTTCATTCCCAGAGTGGGGTAGGCAGAGTTAAAGAATTACCAACAAGTCTTAAAACTTCTTGATAATTCTGTAACCACATTTTGCACAAGTAGGCTAAGATGTTTCCCAGTGTATTAGTGACATGTGGCAAGCCCATCGCCTAACAGTACTGCAAGCCTTTATTCCCTTAGTCGCCTCTTACGACATCCACGGGAAGACATGGAGTGGTACTATTCTAACCCGGCAACCACACGGGTAAATAAAAATATATCCACATAAAAAGGCAAGTTTTTGTAGCTTCTATTGATAAGCACCACAAAGGAGCCTCTGCACAGATAATATGCACTGTGCATATTTTCTGTGCACGCAAAATAGATATGCGCTGTTTTATTCTGGTAGGTAGGTACATATATAGTTTTGTATAGGTTTCGCTTATCGAATTTTTGAAAATTGTAGTTGTTCCCCGTATATTTTCTTTACACACAACACTTTGTATTTTTAAAAATCAGTACTGTAGCTTTAAAAAGGCGGCTGTCCCCATTGACCCCACAACCCATTGTACTGTGTTAAAATTAGTTATTCCGACATTAATTGAATATGTAAACTTCGATTATGTTAATTTAATTCTGGAACCACAATCAAAGCTAATTTAAATCACGGACACCATTGTTTTACAATGGAATCCATTAAATATATATGTAACAAGTGCCTACAGTGGTTGCCTGTGTTCTACAAAATGTTAATTATTTCATAAAGACTCGCGATTTAGGCACACGTTTTTAAGTTGTTTCGTCATTTGTGTCAGTGATTCATTCACTTAAGGTTGATTTGATAAATACCTATGTAATAAACAATTCTGTCTCTTCACAAAGCTTACAGTTTGACCACAGAGCAAAATGCCCCTGACAGGACTTTCACAATTATCTGCCCAAAACAACCATTTCAAAAAAAAACAAGTGTACTAGCTATCTTCTCGTATGGGTCTACCTCGCTGTCTATTACCATTCTGCCCCACCCCACCAAACCAGATGCGCTTCGAGAGCCAACTCGTGGGCGCACCGGTGCCCGCAGCTCACATGCCCACTATGCCCAGCCACTTTAGACGCTATGCTCACCTGTGTCAGCTATGCCCATTGTGGCAGGTTGGTATTACGGACTTGATCCGATCATTTCATACCTAGTTTACGCTCTGAAGCTCTCTTGCAAACCTTGACTTAGGACTTTTGACTTAAGATAACAAAATCGTGACCCTTTTCCTTTCTTGCCGTCTTATTTGCCGTCAACCATTATTTTTAGAGTATCAATTCAGTATTTTACACGTTGTTATATTTTTATACTTACATTTAACTGAGATTCAAGGATTTTAATACTCATTCAATAGGTTTTGAGAACAGTATTTAACAGTTTACCCCAAACAGATGTCAAGACCAAGTTCTCGGATTAGAAGCGTGAAATAAAAACCAATATTTTTGTGATTGGCTCCTCTCTACGTTTAGTCGGTTACACAGAGTAGACGAAAGTGTAAGTAAATCTTGAAATTTTTGTTTACTTACTTTCAACAAAACCGAATGGTTGCATTACCCGAATATTGAGTAGGTATCGTGCTAATTGATTTATTAAAACAACTTACAATAAAAAACCGGCCTAGAGCATGTCTGACCATGCTCAGTGTAGGGTCCCGAATCCAAAAAAAGTACTACATTAAGACTATCTCAACAAAAAACAAGAATGAACGAATTCTCTATTTAAAATTTGGTGCTGTCTTAGATGATTTTACAAGCTTTTTTGTATCTATGTAGGTGCGGGTCAAATCTTGCGAGTGACCCACTTCCCGGTTTCCGATGAAGCGATCTTTACTGTTATGCACCTTCCTACCCGCCGGGTTGCGGCTCGTTGATTTCGTCTTGATAAGTAGATGATGTCTGAGCGGAAAAAAGTATAGCGGGCAACAAAAGCTAGTCCCAAAAAAATATTTTTTGACGGTAACTTTTTGTAGGTATACACACTTTAGTATGCTGTACTGTATCTCAGAAACCAATCAAGTCTACCTAGTCGTGAAAATTTTCCTTTGAATTTAAGATGTTTTTAAGATTCTTAGTTTGTAGTTTTGGCGGTAAGGGGAGGGGGGGACACTTGACTAACAAAAATTATCACTTTAAATCTTAATGTTTCGGTTTAATGATCTTTATTTCTCAAAGAGATCCCTTAATCGAAAAAAAGTTTTAACATACATACATACATACATACCTTCACGCCTTCATTCCCAGAGTGGGGTAGGCAGAGCTACAGAATTACCAACAACTCTAAAAAACTTAATATTTTTGAAATACCTATCCAACAACATTCCGCACCACGGGGTTAGCCGAGAAAAAAACACACCCAAGCTACGAGTAGGAAATCCAAAAAAAAAAACTTGATTTTTTTATCACTTCGTCCGCGTGACTTATATATTCATGTTACAGTTTACTAAAACTAAGAGTCACAGGGCTAAGCTGCCTGCGGACGGACGGACGGACGGGCGGACGGACATGGTGAAACTATAAGGGTTCCTAGATTGACTAAAAAAATGCCTTATGTCTGCATATGACAGTAGAAGTAATAACAATAACATAAACAAAGTCACACCGTTGCTAAAACGCAATACAGAGACGCTATAAAAAATCAACCTTTCTGGCAATTTATGAGCGCTTTTAGCAAAAGGTTTGTTGTTTACAAGACGTCTTTTATTTAAATCTTAATTTACGATTTCTCATTTAACAACATAAAGATAAGCCTGAAGACGGACCCGTAGTTGATCCGGCGTAAAAAAGTGGTCCCATTAAAATGGTCTAAACGGAAACTGTGCAAGGATCATACGTATCTATGTATATTAATCACGGAAGGGTCCGTGTTACTTTTTTCCTATCAGTCGTGTCCATTCATTCAACGATTCCGACGATACGGTTGCGATCGACCGTTTGTATCACTTTACCTTATTTTAAACATAAAAAAAAGAAATAAAAAGATTATACATATATTCGGAGATGAGTGTTCTTAGTAGGTACCGTTCTTAAATGGACAGTTTGGTTAACAGCCCAGATAACAGGTACAATGGATGTTGATCGTATAAACTACATGGAAGCTCGTGATGCAGACGTTAGTACCTACTTATTCGTCAAATGGTAGGTAGGTACCTATTTGTTTTAAATTAGTTTGGAAAACATCGTTTGGCCATCAGAAGAACAATGAGTATGTGTAATTTTTGTAAAAAACAATACAGCAGATAAATAATTTAAATTGTGTCGAACAGTAGTCAATATAATTTGGAATTGCGTTTTAAAATCAGGTGATAAATGTTGTTCGCCGCATACAGCACCGGCGCGGCGCGGCGGGGTCGCGGCGCGACCCGAAATAACTAAATGCTCATTTGAATTGCCAACTATAAAATTATGAATATTTGCATTGTTATTAATCCGACAGTAGTCGTTTAATTTCACTTTGTTCGCTTCGACTTTGGTTTTGTTATAACTCACCTGATTTGGTTTTGTTAGGTACCTACTTGATAAGTGTTAATACGAGAACACTGGCATCTTATTAAAATCTATGATAAGTTTTACAACCTGAATATGAAAAAAAATTGGCCTAGGCTCTAACATCAATGAGAGGTTGCATTATCTAGGTCTAATATATATAGTTAGCTACGTACCACACCATGTAAAATCGTATTTGTTTGATGTGATATTTACCAAATTAGGTACAATTGCCGGACTTAATGCAATGCCTTTTGGCATTCTCTACCAGGCAACTAACGAGCCAATCAGGAACAAATAAAGTTTCGTGCTGAGATTAATTTAAATAGGTAAATTAACTTCTTCTTAGCGTGTCGATGGCATGTCATAATTATGAGCTGACCAATACACTGCCACGCGAACGGCATTGCTACTGGCGTCATATAGGTCCTGCCGCGTGCAAGTGTCGGAGCACGCGGGGCAGTGCAGGAGCTGCGCCATGGACTGTGGTGCAGCGCCGCAGCTGCAGTGGTCCTCGGCGGAGTAGCCCCGACCCAACCCGACCTTTACCAAGTTTTCTCGGCATCTACCGACCCGAGCGCGCAGTCTGTTCATGGACTTCCACGTGCGCCACGGTAATGAATGACCCGGTGGGAGTCTCTCCACCTGTGGAACAAAGGTCGGCAGAGAATATTCCTCCTCCCACAGACGGGAATGGGCTTTTGGGGCGTTGATGACGGGAGATACGCAGCCAAGAAAGCTTTAGCGGCTTTTTAACCGACTCGCTACGGCTTAACGCTCATATAGAAGGTGACGCGTATCATGCTCCTGGTGGTACCTCTCAGTAGCAGCAGTCACGTTCCTTTGCACCGCCGGTGACGTAATGCCGGCCAGCGAATATAGCACCTGGGTCGGAGTCGGCTTGAGGCAGCCTGTGATGTTTCGTTGAGTGCTACATCCACTGACTTTGCATGAGCCGAGCGGCTCCAAACTGGGCATGCAAACTCGCATGAAGAGTAGCAGAGAGCGAGTCCTGTCGTACGGATAACTTCGGGTGAAGCTCCCCACAGTGAGGTTGTGAGACTTCGTAACAGGTTGTTCCGGGCGAAGATTTTCTGCTGAAGTCAATGGTTCAGAGTAATGCCAAGGTATTTAAGGTGGCTATTGTGGATAATTGGAATTCCTCGCCATAAGACGTTTATTTTATGCTCAGCTATACTGTTACGGAGGTGAAAAGAGAATGATTCCGTCTTGGAAGGGTTTGGTTTCTATGCGTTCTCCTTATAATAGCAGTCCAATTATTCCAGACATATGGACAGACGTTCTTCCACCTCTTCAAACCTCTTGGCTTGTACAGCCAAAGCAAAATCATCTACGTACACAGAGTGGTTGGTATTGAGGGTCTGAGGTTGGTCGTCTGTATAGATGTTAAATAGCACCGGGGTCAAGACACTGCCCAGTGAAAGATCATTTTTCGATGCCCGCCATCTGCTTTTTCCTGAAGGGACATGCACCTGAAACTTGTAAATGAACTAACAAAAAACGAAAATTCTAGGGAAAATTCTAGAAACAAATTAGTTTTTCATGTATAACATAATGGCATTCTTGTAACAATTGCAACGTCAATTAAATGGTCAAAAATAAGGCAAATAAGGTCAAGCGAGGCTATTACGTCAGTGGGGCAATTACGTCGAGTGGATTTATCTCCCGTTTTTAAGTTCGTGTCCTTTGATATAATTGATATATTTGATATAATTGTTTGGACGATTGTGGGTAGGTTTTCTGCTTTTTTTCTTAGTTAAGACGTCGTTTATAGGAGACGACCCTTGTATGCCTGTATTTAACAGCCAAGCCATTATAGGAGCACTGAATTTTAACATATTGCGGATTGGTCCCAGTCATGGGCCTCTTTTCTATTTCGGGTAAGTTCGGCGCCACGCTTGTCACGGGGACCGAAATGTAGGGATACGGTTTGCCTAAGTAAGACTGGTGCAACCTCAACCGACTTCGCACTGGTCTCGGGCGCTGCGCGCAATACAAACATAGTTGCGGCGGGATCACATCCTTCTCGATTGTCCAATTACGCGATACACCGACCGGTGGGACCCCCGAGGATCTTCTTTACGTTAATGACGAAGCTACCAAGTGGCTCAAATCTACCAAATTCAATCTCTGATAGCTGTACTTTTTCTTTCTTATTGCCATACGATTAAATAAATGGGAGCATTCGAAGATAATAGAGTGAGAAGTTTCTGTACCCAATCTCTTTTTTTTAAATTTCGGTATAGGAATTCGGTGAATCGCTTACTTTTAAATCCGCATTATCAACAAGTAAGTAGGTACTAGAGCCTAACTGCTAGAGCTAAAATGCAAGCCCTAAAAAAAAACTTACCTTACATGCAACATCAACCATCCTGAAGCATTAGGCCTCTTTAGTCTTTTATAAACTACGGTTCAAGCAGTGAGTCTGACACCTTCTTTGATGACTGAGTAGGTAAGCTTATTCTAAAGCGACAATCTAAAAATTATAATAGTTAAGTAATAACAAAATCAAAATCTTTATTGCATATCACATTACTAGGGATCGGAAATTCGGGGACATATTTACCTAAACTTTGGCGGCGGCGTTGTTGTTCAGTTGTATGGAGGCGGACTCAATTTTAATTTATTACCTAGTAAAAATCCCGGGATTTCTAAATAAACAAATTGCGCCAATATAAATTCATATGAAGGTACTTTCATTAACTATTTGAAGTTATTTTCCATGCATAGATTTACTACGATATTGAATTTACCTTTTGTAATTTAACGAACGAAGTTGGAGGAGTAAATTGACATCAGTGAATAAGTTGTAATTTTTTTGTTACTTCCTTCCTATAGGTACTCTCAGATATGTACAATATTAATATAAAATGTAATTCATTTTGTCAGAATAATGTAATAAATTTTGTCATGCTACTAGTATTTAAGAGTTTCAAATGCTTAAACAGTTTTAAAGAACTCATGCTGATCGTTGATTCTCATAAAATGACAGTTTATTCTCTAATTTCAGATTTTACGTAAATATAATGTTATTGAATAAAGTTTTAATACTGTTAGATAGAGTAATTAGTTACTCAATGCATACTTATATCGCTTAATAAATGAACCACATACATTTGTATAAAATGATATAAGCTTACAACAACAACGGTAAAAAACGGTAACCTAAACATTTTTACGAGGTATTACAGTCCCCACGCATTTTATAGATTCCCGGAATCCCGGAACTTATATTATTATAATAATATTTTTAAGAAGCCGACTCCATATTTCCTTAACTTTTTCCGGGATTTTGCCAAGTTTAGGTAAATATGCCTCCGACTTTCCGATCCCTGCACATTACATATATGAGGTGGAAAATAAACAATAGGTATCCATGTGACGCCCTGCAAGGGCACAGCAATTTTAGAGGGCTAACTAGGTATTTTAATACAGATAACTTAATGCTAAATGACTCTAGATTACCAATAATTATTTTTACAAGATTCCAAGATAAAATTCTCTGTATTGCACATTTAGGTTACCAATAATTATTTTTTATCAACTAGGACTAGGGTTGATAAAATATAAATTAAGTACCTACCTAGCTACTACTTATCGTTAAAAAATCATTTAAGTTATAATAGCATTTATTAATAAGATGGTTTTAATTGTTTAAGAAACATCTTTGGTTGTTAAGTTTTTAATGGAATTAAGTAGGTAGATAGTTGTATATTTTATTGAGCATTATGATGAGGGCTAGAAGTTATTATTTTTAATTTTGTGAAGGGCAATTTAAGTTTATTATAGGTTTCGTTCATTTCGTCTGATTTCGGTTATAGGTGTATAGAGATTTATATTGTTTTTGACAAACTTGCACGATTCTAATATGTAAATTGAAGTAACAAACACTATTAATGTGAAAGCCAAGCAATAGTGAAAACAACTAAGTAAGTACATTCCCACTCTCCAATCGTGCCAAACTGTTAAAATGATTGACATAAATATAGAAATACATTTAACATAGCATTTTGTTAAGAATACTTAAGAAATATAACAAATACAGCATACTTACCTACTGTATTGTAAAAATACTTAACAGTTTCTTTGAACATATGTTTTTACATCATAAATCATAATGATTTGTTAAGAATACTTTTTGCTTTTATGATAATCACTCCCAGATTACACAATTCCAATAAAGGTATTAAAAAAAAAAGTTATTACAAATAATATACAAGTCATGACAAACCAAAAAAAACCCGGACTCTTCCACCGAGGGCTCCGTACAAATTCCGTATAAATTGAAAACTATACATCATAAAGTTGGTTAAGCTTGTGGCAATGAAGCCCTTTCATACGATTAGGTACACAAATGCATGACACGGTTAACTCAATTCAAAATTTGGACCGCCGTTCCTTGCATAAAGAATGTTTTATTGTGATTTAATAAAAATAAAAATAAAACAGATTTTTCTCTATATTTTGTAGTAGGTATAAAACGTTATATTTACTTGCCAAATTTCCTAGTTCTAGGTCAACGGGAAACACCTTATAAATTTTAATTCTCTGGAGATCGTCGAAATATACGTTATTTGCGGTATAAACGGCCGTATCTTTTTTAATACGTTTACTTAGAAGTTTGATTTTTTCACACCTTTATGGGGCTGTGGACCTGAGTATATGGCTTTAATTTCAACTTGATACCTCTACGCGATCCCGTAATAAAGGGTATTGACAGAAAGATGGACGGATCCCGTAATAAAGGGTATTGACAGAAAAATGGACGGATCCCGTAATAAAGGGTATTGACAGAAAGATGGACGGATCCCGTAATAAAGGGTATTGACAGAAAGATGGACGGCCGGCCGACAAAGTGATCCTAGGGTTCCGTTTTTTCCCTTTTGAGGTACGAAACCCTAAAAATGGAAAATATAATCCAATTTTGTATGATAAATACGATGAAAGTCAACAATCAACTAGAAACAACGCCAACGTTGAACTTTTGCATGTCATTTTGGTTGACAAATGACAGAGATATGTATGTTGCACACCAGTCGATATTTTAAACCCTCAAATATTTTAACGGATCTCCTTCGCAAAAATATATGCTAATCTACATTTTTTGTAAGTATGTAGAGAGGATTGTAGCAGGTGGAAAGAAGTCATCTCTGCCTACCCCTGGGAAACAGGAGTGATTTCATGTATGTAATGTATGTAGGTACCTGTTAAGTATTCTTGACCGTGCCAAATTTAGGATTAATGATATAATTACGGCCAATGTTTAAAACATAGCTTTATTATCTAAACCCGCAAGAGCGTTAAAAAATACCAATATTTATTTTGACCTCTTTAAGTTTCATAAAAAAAGATTGTTGATCATTTAAATATTGAAACACTAGTAAAAAAACATTTAGTCTGAAATGTTGAGCATATTAATTAGAGCCCGATAATAACAAAGTTCGACTGAACATAGATATAACTAGGAGTGTGGTTTAATCAACCACTTTTGTAATGAGAAGGTTCATTTTATTGGCTGACTGTATGTACGTCCTACTCCCACTGCTGCACTGCTCACATGTAAATGATAATGAAGATATTGATAGTAGGTATTACATGAAAGGACGTCACATTGAATTTCATCTCCTCAGATTAAAAATGTACTTGTTATTCCTATAGGCCAAAATAGACAACGGCCACCAAACCGATTATGGATAAAGTAGGTAGGTACATAAACATAACCGAGCCAAAAACCGCGACTAAAGCTAAAATTCTTTTACTATCACATTTGTACTTATAGGTAAAGAAAACCGAGTTCAAACACTTAACTGAAGTGGAATCGATGAGCGGAGCAAAATAAACAAGTTGAGACACAGACAGCAGATCGTTTAATCAGTCTGTGCTGCAGACACGGCGGGGGGCGCTCCACTAAATGACCATCCCTCTACCCTGTTAACCCGGGCCACCGTATCCACAAACAGTATACTCGGCAAGCGCGGCGAGGAAGCATTCAGACGCTACTAGAATTGACGGTGTTTTAATTTTGCACAATGTCAATTGGAAGTTAGTTTATCTGTTAATTATTTATAGCAGGTCAAATTTGCTCAAATTAGTTCGTAATAGGTATAACAATAATTAATTAGGTAAAACATTAAAGAACTAGGTATACAAGCATAGACAGAGCCACTGTTGACTCTCACCTTCCAGCGACAATTCTACTAAACTTATTGATTTGGTAGGTATCATCCAACAAGGAGGCTGACCGGCTGGCCGCAACGGCCGCTTTTGATGGTGTTGAGACTGTACCTAATTAATTGCTCCTGATTTTTCAGAGGTAGCCGCTCGGTACAAAAGCAAATATTATGGTCGCTGGAAGGAATATTTTGATGAACGGTCTCGTGATAAAGGAATTTGGTACAAGACTATTCAGTGTGAGCCTCCTCGGGTGCCTTGGTTTGACTATACTCGGCTACGCAGAGCAGAGGTTGTCAGCGCGCATAGGCTTCGGTCCGGACATGTTCATTTAAATCAGTTTGCGCATCTCATGAGGAAAGTAGAGTCGCCCAACTGCGTAGAGTGCGGTACAGTAGAGGATGTGCATCACTTTTTAATGGAATGTGTTCGGACTCGTGCAAAGAGGGAACAGTTGTTTATAGACCTGTTACCTGTTCAAATGTTCGCATCTTGCAATCCATATTGGCAGAGCCTTTGTCAGAGGTTGCTAAATTTATTTATGTTTTTATTTCGTAAATAAGAGTTTCAAAATTTGGTAGCATTATTTTTTATCTAAAGTCGAGTCCGGAATTAGGCGAACTAACTTGACAGTTCATTGTACACTAATGTTGCCACAGTTTGGCTAGTGCTGTTAATATCGATATTTAAAAAGTCTAGTTTATCATTATTATTGTGTTTTAAATCTAACTAATAATTTGGAAGCCACCTAAAAGGATCACAATGGCCTGTTGTAATGTCAGCATTATTTTTGTATTTAATTCCTAATTTGAGGAGTAAGTATCGTAAATATCCGCTTTAAACCGTACATCCTTCAGATCATATTATATCGTAAAAATTGCTGTAGTTTTTCCCTATTTGGCAAGTATGTATGAGTGTGAAAGTTTCGATGACAATTACTTGATAAAATATAAATATAATCAGATTTATAGAACGCACAAGGTTATATCGACATATTTGTGTCGACATAAACCTATCACTATTTATTTTTTCCTATGTCTGGCAACATTTTCGGCTGTCAAGTTAGTTCGCCTAATTCCGGACTCGACTATAGCATTTTTTTATGTGTGATGTTTTTTGTGTGTTTGTATTTAGGCCAGCCGGAGCTGACATGTTCAAGGTTGAACAAAGCTTCTAAATAAACAAAGATTAAACAAAAAAAAAACATCTAACAAAGCTGCACCACTTCTCGTGTGGTGCTGGCTGTAAAAGTATCTACTCTCTAAAAGGATTAATTTTCATCCCTTGATGAACAATCTAATACTATAAAATATAAGAGGAAACCCATAAAATAAAGGCAGATGAAGCTGTGGTGACTTTTTTAGAAACATTCGACTGACGTGGAGTCTGTCAGACGTCACTCACTTTTGATAAAATATAGAAAACATAGTAATGAGTCAATGACAAGTAGATGTTCATTTTGTGCATATCGTGATTATTTATTTTAAATGTGGAATTTATAATAGAAATGTAAAAAATTAGGTATTTTTCGGTGTAGGTACCTACTGAAATTTGAAAAAATATTTTTCGCCGAATTTCATATCCCAAAAGAATCTTTAGCAAATTTACATTTCGCATTTTATTCATTTGGTCAAAAATTATCTATCAATTGGCACCATTTTACTTTGTCAAGTTTTCTTATGCTTATTATCCTATGCACTACTCAATTAGGATGTAAATCGTATGCCATTCAATATTTTGGGAAAAGTATGTTATGCCAAACGATACTTACATTTGACGACATGAAATTTGGTAAAATGAAACATGACTTAGTAATTATTTGTTAAACAATAGTTTGCCTCAAAAAAAATGCTAACTGTTAAATTGCGATAAGTTGTTTTGACTTATGATTTTTTGCCAAATGATAAAATGAGTAAAATAGATAGGAACACACATCAACAGGGATCGGAAATTCGGATCGATATTTACCTATACTTTCGCACCGGCTTTGTTGTTCAGTTGTATGGAGGCGGACTCAATCGTAGAATTCATTACTAAAATTTCTGGGATTTCAAAATAAATAAATTGCACCAGCATTAATTCATAATCAATTATTCATATTAACTGTTTGAAGTTATTTTTCATGTATTGATTTACCAAATGTTATTTAATTTACCTATAACTCATTAACCTAACGAATTTATAGGAGCAAAAATGAATGTCTTATCCTATATGTAAAGTAATTATTATATTAAAAATTTGTAGAATCCCAGAATCCCGGAACTTATATTATTAAAATAATATTTTTAAGAAGCCGACGCCATGTTTGCCTATCTTTTTCCGGGATTTTGCCAACTTTAGGTAAATATCGATCCGAATTTCCGATCCCTGCACATCAATATAAACAAGTTTCTACACTTTCAATAAAATAATCGAAGTCAGTGAGAGGTTAAGTTAGGTATGATTTACTGGTTCGAACTAGTTAGGTTTTGCCAGTCAATGATTAGTGCCCTGCAGGTCTGAAGCGGCGCGGGTCTGTGGCGCCCACCCCGCGCGCCCTCGCGGGGCGGAAGCGCCGCCCGCCCGGATTCATTTCTGGTTTTCGCTACTCTTTTGTCTTATTCCGTTCCAACTTGTCCTCTCCCTCTTCGGAGAAACTGTTTACTTACTTATTTCTTTTGCTTCTATAAACCTCACTTCATTGCCAATAATTAATTAAAAAAGAACCGTATCGCTTCTTACAGGCGAGCTAACGCGTCGGTCCCACAGTCCCAGATGTGCTTATGATAACTCATAGTGCCACTAGACTTAACCAAGACTGATACTGCAATTCGATATTCAATAGTGGATTCCGAGAGAAATGATGTGGCGGGAAGTTAAGCGAGCTCCCGGCCGGAGCATACATCAAACGCGGGAATGAAGTTTGACGCGGAGGGCGCGGGGCGCGGAGCGGCAATAAGTCCGCCCCCGCGCCTAGCAAACAGCCAAACACCCGCGGACTCACGGTCTACTCATTTCGTATGCAATTTTATTCATTATTTGTAATCTGCTTCAATCGAATAGGGTCTCGGTATAAATCACTTTTAGGATTTCCTCACGGTAGGACGTATGTAGATTGAAGCTTTCAGTGTGACATTCAAATGCAATGTGTCTTTGAGGCGGTGCTAATAACGCGCCGAGCTTCGAGGCGACCTTAGAAACTCATTTGACTAAAACAAATAACGCTCACTCTCTTCTTTTTTCTCAAGCACGCCTTTTAAGTTGCCGATGCGTCTCCTAATTTTATTTAAATCTGTCGCGCAGATTATAATAGGTAGGTACTGCGGCTCCGAAGCCGGCGACAGGAGCTTCCCACGTGGCGCTGCGCTTAAAGTGACATCAAAGCCAGCGCTAAAAAGAGACTGTAAACATTTGGCATTCGCAAAAACTACTGGGTAGGCATAAACCCGTCGAATCAAAGGACCGTGCCCACTCAAACATCTGTTGCAGCAGAATAAATTGTGGTCACAGTTCATTTGGTTTAGAGTGCGCAATTTTCAAAGCATAAAATTTCAAACAATAGGTTGTTCGATCGAGCGTAGAGTTATGCGAATGGCGGGAAGAGTGGACCGCGCCTCGCGCTGTCGCAGACTTCCTAACTGCGGTCCGCGGCCGCGGACGTTTGTCCACAAGGTTCTCACATAGGCACCTACCTACTAGGTACCTGTGCTACCCACCTATCTGACGGACTGTGATAATTAATTATGACATGGGTTAAAATATCATGTGCTTGAAATGTTTCATTTAGGTACATATACAAATGTATATATAATAGCTTGTTACATTCACACCTCATTATACCGGTGTGAATGTAACAAGCTATACTAATTTAGGTCATATTATTTAAAATGTTCGAAAGCATACTTATGACAAGAGTATAAAGAAAAATCAATCGTGCCCTATGCCATCAAAAGGGCAATCGTGTTTATCAAAGGTAGTGGAGGTAGAGCTATTATGGTAAGGTAGCCGAGCAAGCTAGCGTTCTCACGCATGGTCATGTAAGAGGGACAAGCATTCTCTGTTCAGTGGGGCACCGTGCGCGGGACGGCAGCGGCGCGACGCGCGCCCGGCGCGGCGGCCGCGCGGCGAGTGTGCGGCGCGAGCGGCGCGCGACGCCCGCCGCCATTGGCCGCCCGCGACCCGCCCAGGGGAGGGGGCAGCGCAAACACTCATACTCACCTAAGATAATTTATTTTATGTTATACCGTTTGAATATTTTATATGTGTGCGAGTTTTTTCGGTCGGTATGCGTGCAGTGTGAAATATTCGCGCGATAAGAAAGAAGAGGGGAACAGATCGATCGGGAACGTTGCGCTTTTTATTTTGATCAACCATGGTGTCACAAGCTCGTGGCGTCTTGAGTCCAGCACCCCGCTACGGCAGGAAGTTGCGATTTTACGTCGTCATTTTGAATCTTGATTAAAATTTTCACAACCCTTGGTTAGTCAATCGTTACTTGACAAAAAAATTACCAACCAACTTATAGGTAGATACCTACTCTAACATTTTCCGTCAGTAAGTTTAATAAATAACCATAAAATAGGTGTCTACTTACGTTGTAACTAGGTACCTACCAACTTATAGGCGATTGCATCCCTAATGACGTTCAGTTTAGCTGATGAGCTCTATCGTAAGACCTTAGGTATAATTACTACTTACATCAAGCAGGGTATTTGCAAAAAGATTCACAATAAGGTAGAAATATGGCATTTTTACTTATAGCATACCTATTATCTTACCGATTCTCCACCGTATCGGTCAAGTCAAACTGCATGTAAGCAACGACCGAGAGTGGGTCGTATCACTGACGTAATAATGATAGTCACATTTGTAGATAGCTTCCTACGTCCTACGCTCCTCAGTAGCGCTTTAAAGGAGATTTATTAGATGACATAGCATAGGTACTAGTCGCACGGAGAGATAATTGTTTGTAACACAAGTTCGGGGGTGAGGCGCGACGCGCTGACGGCCGGAGCGGGGAGTGTCGTGCCGGCGGCTTTGCTCGGCTATTACCTACTAAAATCGAAGAAAAAAAACTTACATGCCGTGGTTACCTGTAATCAAATGCAGGCTATCATTAAGTCAACGCTTCGGTAAGCTCGTCGTGCGGGCGTCCTCGCTGTTAATTATCACAATAAATATGTATAAAATAAACTAAAAGAGGCCGCTTCTTACCAATACTAGCAAAGAGAATACTCGAAAAGAAAGAGAAGCTTGTAAAAAAGGAGTGCATCTGCCCCCACTCCGGGCGGGGCGGGCTGAGCGCCACCCACTGTGGCGCAAAAATCGTGAGCGCCGTCGAGGCGCGGGGTCAAACGGCGGCGGCGTGAAAAGAAGGAGCGGTGGGCACGCACACAGGGGCAGTGTGCGTGTGCGCGCCGAGCGGGACGGCCGAGTGAGAGCGAGACACCGGCGCCAATTACTATCACCTGGCGGCCGCTACCGCATTACCCGCTGCCGCCGCGCGCGCGACCACGCGCCTCTCCGACCGGCTCCGGCGCGCCCCGCGCGCCCCGGCTCTCCCATGCCCAGTGAAGTGCACTCTCAGTGACACCAAACAATACCCAAGGATTTTTAAAAACTCGTAAAAATCACAGTGAAAAATGACGTCCCAATTCGCCTTCCGAGGATCTCCGCCCAATCAGGTAGATATTCCTAAACTTTATAAAATTCGTGCTTGAGTTCAAAAGTTATATCTATGTAACTCTTGGTTACATGATATAACATGATGTCTTTGCTGAGCGATATCAGTTAAATTAGTTTTTAATAAATAACTACTCTACCTGTATTTTGGTATACTGGTATGCTTACATGGTTACGAATTTGACGGATCGAAATTAGCAAATTTTATCAGTTCATACCTACTTGAGTTTACAGAAAGTGATGTTTGTACAACTCAATGGTCACCTTATTCTTAAATGTCACGGAGACAAGCATTTACCTATGAGTTTTATCAGATTCCTTTAGTCATACTTCATTTGCCGATTGCCGACCTCATTGAAAAATATACCTGTCTATGACCTAGGAACAATTCACATGCATATAATTTAAAACCGAACACAAATAACCGGAATTAAATCATGATAAGTAGGTACTAATTTAATTAACTACCTGTCAACAAATTTAAATCTTTGCACAATAAATTGACCAACAAATTATTCTAATTAATTACTTTTTCACCCAGCAAACATACCTACCTACCTGTGTTAGATTTTTTGTACAATATCGTGCAACCTAATGTAAAAAGTTACAAATTTTCATCGGTATCCATCATTGTCAAACAAGTTGCTAGTTCTTATTCTGTCTGCCTTAATTAGAAGAAGTTGGACCATCCAATTAGCTTCAAACAGAATAGGTAAGTAGGTACCTACGACAATTAGATTTTGCTTCGTTATAATAAATCTGTTATGAGTATCAACGACATCTACTCACATGATTTAGGTAGGTACCTACTTACATTTATATTCGTATCAAATAGGAACCTAACAGTAACATAACTTCATTTTCACAGCTTACTGCAATACATTATACCTAGGTTGGTACATATTTTTTGCTGTTTTCTGATTTATCTGATTAAGTGCTGCTCTCACAATATATTTTTTTATTAAATGTGCAGTTTTTATTTTGATAGGTAAGTACCTAGATCGGTAGGTACCTAATTAAGTCTTATAAGTGAGAATATTATAGAGAACCTTATAATTAAAAAAAAAAACACCGTTACTTAAGTTATACCAGTACCTAAAAAATATTTCATGACATTGTCACGATAATAAATGTCAATTTGTCTTAGGAAGTAATTAACCTATCAGCTCCCGCCGTAACGCCGGCAGATGGTCCGTGACAAATATAATCGCCGCGACAGTTTCGAGAAAAAATATTGTTTCTAAATATGTCTTGTGTTTATATTAAGGAGAAAATATGACTACTAATACCACCAACTCATAATAAATTAACAATGATACAAGTCATAGTAATAGTTATTCGCGTTCGGTTAAATCATGTAGATAGGTACAAATGAATTTGAATTTTCACGTTTGATAAAAAATTACAGCAATACAATGTACTGCGATTAACGTAACACGCGGCCTGGCAGCGTGTGATGGATGGTATTGCGGCGATACAAAGTTAGTTCGTTACCTATCATTTTAATTGGCGAGTCGAGTCGCTTCGTTATAAGAAAAACCTTTGCTACAGGCATCTCAACAAGCGTGATCAATTCGTTGTAGGTAACTAAGTTTCATTCGATGCGTAGGTAATCTACACTGATCTTTGCAAATAAGCTAATGAATTATTAGCTACAAGCATGTCGAAGATGACAAAGTAGGATACTTACAGTCACGAGATTAAATTTGGTACCCACCTTAGGTCCGAAGTCAATCGGACATTCTACAGCAATAAGGTTGAGTTTCCTTAAAGTTACAAATGACTTGACATCTCTAATGACATTGACGACTTCAAGCATGTTTTTCTTGAAATGGGTCCCAAATTAACGCTCGTGACCGTACCTACTTAGTGACTCGAGTTTTAAGCTTGATACTCGTTTTGTACCCACCTACATGTAGGTACACGTACGTACGTAGGTACTTGTACTTTAGCATTGCCCTGATGAAAAAAAAAAAAAGGACCATTTTATCAACCCAAACTTTGATCGTGGGGGCCGTCGCTCTACTTTATTTAACTTTCTTTATCATGCGTCTGCGCTTCTGCACAGCTAGGCAGGTAGGCATATGGGACAGCAGGGAGGTTTGTACTTATTATTTATTACCTAAAACTCGAGACAGAATGTTAACCAATACCTACGAATTAGGTATTACTAGATCAAATATTTAAAGTCTCTTACACAGACAACCTTATCTACCTACAAGAGACCAGGACCAAATAGGATTAGGTATTAAAAAATGCTTAAGAGTGTCAACAAATAGGACCAAATAGGATTACTGAAAATTTGACGATGCGTTGGCTTCGTTGGTACCTACTGTCCCTGCCTACGAAGCTAGCGGCAGTAGCGGCCCAGGGTATAAATCCCGGTAAGGGCAGATGCCTATTTGAGTGATGACCGCGAATGTTTGTTCCTGGATGTTTTTTATGTAGGTATTTAAGTAAGTAATTATCTAAGTTCGTATTTATATCGTTTAGTACAAGCCTAGAGCTTAGTTTGGGACTAGGTTAATTGGTGTGACATTTGTACAACAAACAAACAAACAACAACAAACAAACAAACAAATTGTTTGACAAATTTCTGACTATCCCGGTGGATTTTTCAATTATTTTCTGACATACAAATCATGTCCTGACAATGACGAACACAACAAAAAAAAATCAGCCAAATTGGTTCAGCCGTTCGCAAGTTATTACGTGACCACGAGAAATAGGGGTTAATTTGTATATAATATAGGTACCTAGATTTATTTATGAAATAAACAATCAGACAGACAAGTAAGCGAGCAGGTAGTACAACAAGTTAAAGCAATTCAAATTTTAACGTTATGCATATCACTAGTTAATAACATGTTTTTTAACCGAAATACCTACCTACCTATATTACTTCGAGTAACATAGGTACCTAATCTGGGTAGAATTTTATTTAAAATTCTGCTGGTTGTATTTGTTCTAGACCATATTTAAAAAAAAAACGAGCAAGTGTAAGTATCGGTCGTTTAATAGGTAGGTACAGTTCAGAGTTGAGTATGTAAAAAACAGCAATGCCTTTGAGAAGCCGTAATCTTTAGAAGGGAGTTGCAGATTGTGAAGCGGCCATAGCACGCAAAAATGTGAACCACGCCGCGCCTGCGCCGCTCCGTGCGAATTTTAGCCATCCAATAAATTCATTATTCAGGAATCGCTCCCGCATTATCTTTGAGTGGTTAATTTATTGGCAAATTAATAGAACCAACGCTCACCCGTATTTACTGTATGATAACAGTTTATTAAATTTCACGGCTGTCGAATTAATATCGGACTCGTCAGACTTATCTGTCAATTACTTAGTTTAGGAGGCCATAATTAAAATGGTGAAATCCTAAGTGAGTAGTAGTCGAATGTTAATAAAGATAATGCGGCTGGGCAGCGGGTGAGTGCGTGCGCGGTCCACTTTCACTATCTGCTTGATAAGAAGCCTCCATGCGAGGGACGCACTCCCTTAACAAAAGGGATTATCCTCATTATTTCCAAGCTTTTCGCCTCGACAACTGACAGTACAATATTTTCTTGATCTTTAACTTCTCAATTTTCTGTTACGCGTACACAAACAACAAAGCGTGTAGTGCGGCGCAGGGGTCGAATGCAGAAGCAGATTCGAGAAACAACGTGGGAGAAATTCCGAACACCCGAGGCATATTTGCATGTGTGGAAAAAATGTTATCTCATTCCGGGACTGCCTCCTGCCACAGGCTAGGCCTGCGAGAGGCGGTTGACCTCGGCCACTTCTAGGGTCCTATAAATTAGCAACACTTTAATTTAAAAAAGTTCCATTTGGATTTTAAATATAGAAAAGTAAATAGGTAGGCACGGTCAGCGTCATAAATATATATACGTTAACAAGGTTTCAGAAATATAGATACATCCTTATTCCCTCGCAGTAGAGTCGTGTTTACATATTTTTGGAAGTTTTCTGTGTCTATATATTTGATGCTGACTGTACTTATTGGAAATGCAGAAATGTAAAAAAAAGGAAAAGCACTTCGTAATCTACCTCGAATAGAACCTACCTACCTATTTGCCCGTTTGTAAAGAAAAAAGGTACTCAGATCGAACTAAGTAGATACATACCTACCTATGTACTTACCTACCTACATAAGTATTAAGTAGGTACACGTAGGTAAGCATTTTTTTCGTGATTGTTTATAAGATTATAAGTATAAAAAGTTCGTTATTAATTAATTATCTATTATGACCATGGATCGGAAATTCGGATCGATATTTACCTAAAGTTGGCAAAATCCCGGAAAAAGATAGGCAAATATGGCGTCGGCTTCTTAAAAATATTATTTTAATAATATAAGTTCCGGGATTCTGGGATTCTACAAAATTTTAATATAATAATTACTTTACATATAGGATTAAACATTCATTTTTGCTCCTATAAATTCGTTAGGTTAATGATATGACACGGTAAGTACTAAGTACCTACACAAGAACTCAACATACAAATGGGTGGTAGTCACTTCATGACGTGCTACTCAGTGAACTGATGCTTTTCTTAAATGATTATTTTTAGTAAAATGTATCACATAATTGTAATTATTAAATTGGTTCAATAAAAACTAATGTTTTTTTTTTTTGGAAAATGTATAAATGCTTAAATTTACCAATAAATGAATTGAATTTAATTAAATTGTACCTACCTCTACGTGGATGTGTTTCCATATCAGTTTCTTTGTGACCTCATGTCATGTAGTTTAAACGGCTTGACGAATTTTGATCTTGTACCTGGTCTTTATCTGAGAAATGTCTTAAGCTAGGTAATTCTACTTTTTGTTATTAACAGTTACACAGTACTTAAATAGGCACACACAGTGTACCTACTTTTCAAATCTCAATTTTTTATTAGATATCAGTAGGTCCGCATTGTTTGAAAGACATAATATGAGAAATGCTTCACAAACTAGCCTATTAGCAATATAAAACAAGTAGGTAATCAGTAGGCGGTAGCCGCCATCAATAATTGCAGGTGCCAAAATTGGTTCATTTTAAATAATTCCTCAACTATTGACTTATGTTTAATGTAGTTTGGTAAGGCATTAATTATGTAGGTACAAAATAAATCTCTACTTTTACCTCAGTGTCAATAATTGAACTATTCGGCAATTAGGCAATAATCATCAAAAGGAAATAGGTAATCTCAAGAAAGAAACATTATTTTATTATTTAGTAGGTACCTAGCTGAAATCGGCTTGCATTTATCAGTTAAATGTTTTGACATTAATGATAAATACTTGTATTGCAAATATGTCGGGTTTTTTGTTTTTTAAATAATTTAGTTTATTATCTTGCTAGCTGTGAATAAGTTCTTGTTTCTTACTTGTTTTCCAAGAAACTGATAGATTACAAACAATTACATCTACATACCTACCTATTAATTTACACTGGCTTTTGGCCGGGATTCTGTCCGCGTAGACGGCGTTTATCGCTGATCTCTCGGGAACTTTTATATTTCCCGGGATGTAGTTTCCTATCCTATTCTACGGGCATTACCTATACCATCTTTGTACCAACCTATTTTATCGTCAATCGGTCGAGGCGTTGAACCCTAAAGACTGAACGAAGAAACAAACTTTCGCATTTATAATAAATGTTAGAAGGAAAAAGGATAATAAGTAAGGATTGATCTTCCTGCCATTGATTTGCTTGGCAAAATAATTTAATGGCAAACTACACCATTCAAGGGTAATATTTTATTTGTTTATTTTTGGTTCAACACGCGTATTTTTGCGTACCTATAGGCTTAAAAGTTAAAGCTATTGTAAATAGATAGGTACCGAGGCTAGAGTTACGCGCTTCACCATTGGTTTTGAACCGCTTCTCCGATGAATTAGTGAATTCCATGAAATATACATGAAAACACTACGTTACATATCTACCTGGCTGCCGTTTGGTTAAGATTTGGTTTCTTCCATGATGACCAAAATGTAGGATGAACTAAAGCTAAACAAATGAGATATACCGTTCAAGGTCAACGAAGACTACACTCGCCTCAAAGTTGGTTCAAACTAATAAGTTAAATAAAAAATCTCGTACGAAGGGCGGTTTTCAAAAAAACCGACATAGTTAAGGGCTAAAATTAAGAAACGGTATCATTTTCGAAAATGATAGGTACCTATACCGTTATATTATAAAACAAATTAATGATTGTACCCCATACTAAACTCATGTAGCAAGTACGAACACATTACTTACGGGTGAGGATTGAATCTGCTTCGTTTATTGTATTTGAGATACCCCTGTTGGCTTATGTATGAGGGCAGAATATAATTGAATGATTAATTTTCGTGACTCACCTAAATAAAATTACGGTTTATTAATTTGAGTCCTTAACTATGTACATTTTTTTTGAAAACCGCCCCGAAGTCAGTTTTAAAACCACTTCATATTCAGATTTTATTTCACAAAGTCCACATAGGTACTTATTATAAAGGAACGTGACGTGAGGATTCTCGATGTCTTCAAGGAACGTTTCATTTTTATTTAAATAGCAATTAAGTATGAGAATGGGCTGTAAACGTTTATACTGCGCTGCGTACGGTTTAAGAGCGCCAGCGCGGGCGTCGTTTTACTCCCTAAATTAAATGTTTAATGAAACAACCACATGTACTGCGAATAAACACGAGCCTTGCCTTTATTGATGCTAAATTTATGCCATTTTATTTGACTTAAAATAAATCTTAAATTAATTTAACACTAGAAACAGTAACCAAAAGAATACACTAAACTGAAAAGAAATGCAAAGACAACACTCTAGCTGGGTTGGCAAATTAATAAATAAAATGGCTCGTTTCTAATATAGCTAAAGCTTAAAAACGACGCGACGTGTCACTAATTTGACTTTTATTAAAATACGGCGTAAAAGAGAACGTGTGAGGGAAAGAGACGGAATAATCAGAGCTAAATAACAAACGAAGTACTTTCAGAGGGGTGGGGTAGTTTCTATAGAAATGAATCGATTAACAAAACGCGCACATTTCATTCCATAAAATATAGAACATGCTCGCTTATTAAAATAATCCTAATAATACACAACCCCTTTTGACGAAACAAGTTCTACCATAATCAAAATGGCAGCCGTACGCCATGCTGCTACACTTAGAAGTATTGAGAACGAGACGCGGTGTACGTAAATTTATTGTTGCTTTTGAGTACGTATAATAGAGTGTAGTACCTATATTATTATAAGTATCAAAACTAGAGAAAACTTTACATCATTATTATATTAAGTAAACGAAAAAGTCATTTTACGCTTAAGTAGGTAGTAGGTATTGCTTTTGGGTGCCCTTGAAATACCGACTAACTATTTACCTACCTATCGAACCTATCGAATTTCATTTCACCGAAAACGATTCATATAATTTTCCTTACTAATATTTGCTTTTGGATTAATTTGGCTTCATCGAAATATTAAAACAATTATTAGAAGATCAGTACAAGGATTGTTAATTGCTTAAATATTAAATATATACATTTCATTAACCATTCAAGAGACAGAACAACTGAATATCGCTGGTTATTTGTTGAACGTATTATTATAAAACTCTTTTATTTCATAGCCGATTACATAATAACTAAAAAATATTTTACTACAAAGTTTGAGAGTAATAAAATAATATAGTTTACGTTAGGATAGAACTGCGAACCCAATAAAAATAAGTCGCTTCTCTAAAAGTCGGTTAGGTTAGGTTAGGTTAGAACTGCGATCCCAAGAAAAATAAATCGCTTCCAGAAAAGTAGGTTAGGTTAGAACTTCGCCCCCAAATAAAATAAATCCCTACTAGAAAACTAGCACATAAACAATTGTAGTTGTATAATGATAAATATTGAAATGATTTTCCAAGATGTAATATGTAATAAAAAGATTTAAAAAAAAAACAGAAATAAAAAATCTGTGATTTAAAAATACTTTAGACGTTTTTTTTTTTTTTATATCATAGGAAGGCAAACGAGCACACAGGCCACCTGATGGCCACGTGCTACATATCCCAAACCGTGAAGTACCTACTAACATATATACATTTTTCAATACAAGCTTGCATTAAATAAGTAATATTAAAATATATTTTTACTTAATAAAATTCATTAAAACACTTAATCCCTACCTGAAGGTGTAAACCAAATTTGGATATCAACATGTTTCCAATTGCATCACTTTGAATCATCTGGGTGGGATGTGATTCTCTTAAGCGTATCACTTTTCAACTGAACACATACAAACACATACACACACACTTAGCGCGTGCATTCTCAATTAGGCAGCTGTATACGACATAGAGCTGGATCCACTTTTGAAACGTCAATGTCAATCACGCCTCGTAATTCGTAATTAAAGCCACGACTTGATAAAGCACTGTAGGTGTTACTTTTAATAGTGACTAAACAACTTCATGTACCAAAATAAAAAGTAAAAAAACAGAGGCACCCTGAGGCGCAGCACTTTTTACCAAACATGTATTCAATTGTTTAAGCCTTTTAGATTCAGCTTGTTTTAAACACGTGCGTGTTCATTTTAATTTAATTTTAATTTTCAAAACAGAATGCAACAAAAGGTGACCAAATTGATTTTATTTAGTCCATATGAGTCAGGCTCGTCAGGCTCGCTTACCGAGTGTCAAGTTCCAGATTAATATTTTCTGAGCGTTGACTTCGCACCGTGGAGTAATTGAAGGTAAAGGCTTAAAAAATGTAGGTACCAACTCAAGCTCAATGGACTTTAATATCCTAGTGTTCGATTTAGGAACGTTAAGTAAAATAAGACGAGGCATTTGCTTTAAAAGTGTGTAAGGCCCCGGTAAAGTCAAGCTACTCGGAATTTATTCCGTGAATCCGCGGGCAACGCGCGTGCTTGCCCGGCGCACGTAACTGGTAAAACAAAACCAAACACCATTCATTTAACTTCATAATGAGCCATGAACAATCTTCGTCATTTTTGCAGTTCCCATTCGACCGTTGATTCTCAACTGACCCCTTTTTGTTCAGAATCGTAATTTAGCGTTTGGTGGTGCTCTTTCCTTTTTCCAACTTTAATAAAGCATAATAAAGCACCTTGAATAAGTAAACGTTCGTATGGTAAGCTATTGTTCTTTAATGAGTCAAACGTTGTGCAAGTTTCTTTTGTAGAGTAGGTACCAGTTATATGATATGGGCATCTAGACCACCGCAACTTGCAAGCGTGAAGAATGTCTCGTTTAGATTTGCTTGTACGAGTATAATTAGTTGTAGTTATGAGGATAAATTACTTAAACTTAAATTAACGTTAAGGTCGACGAAATGTGTGCATTCTTATGTCGCGAATGCATTGAAACAGTTGTAAAACAAACCTGCAGAGGTCTCAATGAGTAACTTAATCACACGGAGCTATTGTCTCAGAGATATAGAGGCGAGCGACATCCTACACCGCCCGCGCCGGCTCGCCCCCATCAGATACTTAGGTGAATGAGACGCCGCTTCTCCGAAACTTTAATTAATTTCTCCGAAAAGGGAGTTCTGTTCACGCGGTTAGTAATATTTTGTAGTGTCTCGTTACGGCGGCAACGGATTGTGATAGTGAAGTGTTACTCACACCGCGGCGCGGCGCGGGCGCAACCGGCTTCACGGGCCTGTGTGCGCACTCGGGCAGCAGCATCCGCTGCCGCCGCTCACTCACTGCTCAATATGAATCTTTCCTCTTTAGTATAGAGACTAATTTTTATTGAGCTGATAAGAGCCGGACGGTCATTCGACGTGTGCAGACATTTTGCTTATAGTAAGATATTTCGCGTTCTATGGTAACAAAAAGATAGTGTTTAGCATTACGTACGCGGAGGATACTGCGAATTGTAAGGGACATTGTATTTATATGTGGTAAGGCACACGAAAGTATGTGTTGCCAGAGGTCGAGGTGGCGTACGCTGCACGCTCGGTGTGAGGAGCCTCTCATTTATTTATACTTTACCAGTAATGATTCATAAACATTAAACAATAGTCAACCGATAGGTTTTATTCTATTTCAGTAATGTTGACATAATTATCGTACTGACCAGCTCGGGTAGCTAATGTCGTTTCTTTGGATGTCAACAGTTATTCCCCGGTCCGAGTTTATTCGTCACGGACTGACAATACGTCCTGTAGGAACTCAACACGGCGCTGTAATACACAATAAACAGCCATTGAGTCGCGTCGCGTCCACAGATCTTTCAGCTTCGCGCCTAATCAGACATGTCGCAGCCGTGGAAGTTTATTACAAGAACTTAAAATAGGTACACGTGTATGTAGGACAATAACAGGCGGCGTCGCGACGGATGAGGTGCCTACATACCATTAGTTCACACCTCGTCGCCGCGGGGCGGCCGCGCGGACACACGGCCCACCCGGCTGCGCAGGCAGCGCAGCTGCGTAGCGAAGCCCACATTTCATCTCGCAAATTTAGGTAAGGTTTCCAAATAATAATCGACTTATGATCGGTATGGAGAATTCAATTAATTAACAAAATCCATGGATAATAGGTACTTACCTAGTGGAAAAGTAACAAATACAATTTCCAAGAACATTCAGCAAACAAAAATTACTTAGCACAATCTGCCGAAAAAAAGTGTATCTAGTTGTGAAATTTGGTACGGTCATTCCTTGAGATGTTCTGTTAAACATACTTAAAATCCCCGAGGGTTAACAGTGGGGTACTAAAAAGGTCCTTTATTTCAGATTGTTATAGGTATTTATATTTTTTTCCAGAAAAAACTACGTTAAATAAACTGTTAATTAAGTAGTCTTCACTTTTACTATTAAAAGGCCAATAATAAAGATGATACTCATTCAGGTTCTTGAATTTGACGAAAAAAGGGAAAAAAATTGAGGCCGCAGCATCTTATTGGTTTTTGTTAATAAGTAATCACCTCAGGAAAAACAGAACCACAATACGATGATTTTGTTGTCTATCGGTCCGTCCGTCCGTCTGACTGGTAAGATCCTTTTTCTCTATAACGGCTTAAGTTATCGAAATTATATGGTATTTGAAATATGTGTATTATTTATTTTATTTAGTTTATTACTTATTTAAGAGTGCTTGGTAATTCTGAAGCTCTGCCTACCCCACTCTGGGAAAGAAGGCGTGAGTTTATGTATGTATGTATTTAGTGGACCAAACAAAGCCTAATCGTTAGCGACTTGCAATTTAGAACCACTACAAGCCATAGTACAAGCCTAGAGCTTAGTTTGGGACTAGATCAATTGGTGTGATATTATCCCCTGACATTTAAAAATTTATTAGTTATGCAGTACAAAAAACTTAGTAACCCCAACCATTTTTTTTACCTATCATGTGATATATCGTTTAAAAGCTCTTACGTTCAAACAATATAATTTTTCAGATGTTAAGTTCCCCCGTCCCCCCGTTATTTCAGATAGGCACTACCTAATTAAGTTTTAGATTTATATATTCATATAAATCTCTAAAATTACATAAACTAGAGATTGATCTCTATAAGATCTATATAAGGACTGATTCGAAACGGATTTACCAAATTCAAAATTATTTTTCTGGGTTTTTTTATTCAACCTATTCTGTAAAACTTTTAAAAATGATATTTTCACTGTCATTAAAATATTGTGACACAAAATATTTTCTGTACTGGTTCCCTAAAAAACGGTAGAATGAATCAAATCCAACGGCGAGAACAAATCGTTGCCAAATGGCTGTCAAATCCTAATCGTCCCAATCATTTCATCGCAAAGAAATTAAAAATCCATCGCAGAACTGTTGATAAAGTTATAAAACGCTACTTGGAGACCTTGTCCACGGCCCAGAAGCCGAGGGTTAAAGAACACGGGGGCCCTCGGGACCCCAACCTCGAAAGAAATATCGCACGAACGATTCGCAAGAATCGCAGTATGTCTGAACGAGATATAGCGCAAAAAAATTATACGAGTCAATCTATGGTAAGACGTGCCAAAAAACGTGCTGGTATGAAGACCAAGAAGAAGTCTAAGGTGCCCAAAACTACGGCGAAACAACAAGCAACCATCAAAACGAGGTCGCGTAAATTGTACGACTTTTTAGGCACTGAAAATTTTCACTTAGTACTCGATGACGAATCCTATGTCAAGGCTGAGTTTTCAACACTGCCAGGTGATCAGTATTATACAATCGCAGAAGGAGAGACTCTTCCAGATTCACAAACGACGATCGGAATGGAAAAGTTTGGCTCCAAATATCTTGTGTGGCAAGCCATTTGTCAATACGGTGATCGCAGCCGGGCCTTTGTCACAACAGGCACAGTCAACAAGGAAATATATATCAACGAGTGCTTAAAGAAACGACTGTTACCTTTTGTTCGAAAGCACAGTTCTTCAACACTACCTATTCTGGCCGGACCTTGCGACATCCCACTATGCCAAAGATACCCTCAGCTTCCATGAACGTAATGCCATCCAAACAGTGCCTAAAGACATGAATCCCCCTAATGTGCCACAATGTCGCCCTATTGATCGGTACTGGGCTCTGGTCAAGGGAGTCCTGCGTAAAACGGGTAAGTTAGCACGTGACAAGAAGGATTTCCTTGCCAAGTGGAATTCAGCCTGCAAGAAGGTGACAGATACTACTGTCGCCCGTTTAATGGAGGGTATTCGCCAAAAAATACGACAGGAGTGGGAGAGAAAGTAAAATAAAAAGATAATACCAGAATAATAATTTAAATAATGCATTTTTTCAGTTTATATTAAGTTAAGCCGAAATAAATGTTTATTTCTTATAAAAAAGTAGTTTTGAATTTGGTAAATCCGTTTCGAATCAGTCGTTATACATATACAGTGTGTAAATGGTATACGGGCGTTCCTATTAACTGTGGTTAGTATAACCCCTCTGAGCACATTTAGGCAGCTTTTGTTAAAATTAAATAAAATAAAAAAACCATACAAAATAATTTAACACGCAATGAATAACAAAAAATGCAATTAATTAAAAAAACGCAAGTAAACATTGCGTACTTATCTGACAGATGGACTTCGATGTATATTGCTGGTCGATAGTATGTTCAAAAATTAATAACGGTGTGTATACGTTAGCGTAATTAAAATAATTCTTTTTGTTAATCATATTTAGTAGAGTCTTAATCTATGTCCAGTTTTAATAAACACCCGTATACCATTTACACACTGTATAAAGAGTTGGTGGTTTATGAGGTTTTATAAAACAGATGTCAGAGGGTAAAATTAGTATTAAGGTTGATGTAGTTACGGCTCTGATTACTTAAAATTGATAGTATAAACTCCCGTACGGACGGGCTTCCAAAGGCAGGACTTTATTGGGTTTCTAATATTTCGTACAAATAGGTCGTACGTCTGGAACCCTCGGTGCTCGAGTCTGACTCGCACATGACCGATTTTTTAGTATCATGATAATCGTTTGTCGAAATAGGTGGGAGAAGCGTTGGTACACGTCCCTCGACCGCCCTTAAGACTTCATCTAATCAGAGTTTTCGGCATCTATATTTTCCAGTATAACTGATAAAGCATCGGCAAAAAAAATAATTAAGGACTGTGTCTGAAGTCGGAAGGTCGAACTCGAAGGTGGTGTGGTTAACAACAGGTCGTCATCCCAGACCTCACATTTTAGGAGACAGTTGGGTCATTAACGACTCTGGTTAGTTAAAGAGTGGTGGAGGAGGAGTACCGAGTCGACCTTGAGAAGGGCTCCAGGTTGGCGTGGCACTCCTACTCCCAGCCCAGCGAGCGCTGCCAAAAGGCGGCCATCAGGGTCCATCTTGTGGACACACCTGACGACATCCTCAACGACCTAACGGCCCAGGCCTTCGACGTTGAGTACATCAGGCCTGGCCCGCGGAGACAGACCTGGTGTATCTTTTATGCCCAGGTCAGGAAAGATGCCACAATCTTCAAGGTCACAAAGATCCTCTGAGATATATTAAGATTCGATATTCAGATACGTACCCATAGCTCGAATATGAAAAACTAATAGTCTAGGCAAGTTAATTTTATATAACCTTTGGTTCATATCATACCACAACCCAGGAAAATTTTATATAATACTGTTGTTTTTAACTTTGCTTTGCTTTTAAAACATCACAATTCATAAATACCTAAGTAAGTACTTAACTTACTTAACTACGTTAACTTTTTAAGCAAAATATACATAAACGCTTAAATTACAATGAAAAACAAAATCAATGTACTTGATTGTTTGAAGGAAACAGTAATCAATTTAGAAAATCACTTACTATTATCTAGTTTCTTGTATGCGAAATGGATGTCTATCAATGCCTGCAATAGGTAATTACTTGCAGGTTCCGGGCAGAGACACTCGCAGACCTGCTCAGCCGTGTGTCGCGCTCATTGCACACACGTATCAACAATATCCTGGAAATAAATAAGTTCCCAAAATAATCTCGTCATCCTCTCATATAATATAATATTGTAGTGAACTCAAAATAAGAAACATACGCAAGAAGTACGAGTGAGTACCTTACCTACGCACTTGAATAACAAACAATAGGTATACTCGCACGTCACATCGACGTCACAATTGATTCATAGGTAAGTACTAAATTGAAACGTTAAAAAGGTAAATCTTTATCTGAAACCAAAATAGCACGATAAATTGCAATTCCTGGTATTGTATGTACATGTAGGTATACTAAAACACATTTAAATATTTTTGTTTAGTTTTTCAGTTAGTAGGTAACACTTTAATAGTACACCTACTTCTCGTACTGACTTTATGGCTGACTTGTGTTCATGAAATAGGATGACTTTATGACTTAAGTTTTTTTTTACCAATTTTAAGCTTAGACTCAGGCTATGAGATTCGCATTTCAGATGTACTCAGTTGAATAAATATACAGATAGGTGCTTCTGTAAACAAATTATAATTAGTCGTAAAGTGATAAAAGGTATTTGACCTGCACTTAGCGACATGACAGTTAAATATGTTAGGAATATATAATACACACTTGACAAACACGTAGGTAGATTGAAAATCAATGAAATTATATTAATTATTTACTGTTAGTAGGTACTACTAGGTACTAGTTTCACAAATAATTAATTACTTACTATTAAATAAATTTTGCTAATTGATCTGTATAAAGATAATGTAGTAGCGAGTCAATATTACTAATGGGGCTGGTACGTTCGTTACCTCATAAAATATATCTCTAGAATTTTACAGACAACATTGGAAGTTAAAAGGGTAAAAATTAATGGTTGTTCCATGAAACTTGGTTGCGATAATACGAAGGTATATATAAAAGAAAAGGTGGTAACACGAGGTTATTTTAGTAACACAGTCATCGATTAAGGAGCGACAGGCAGCCGGCTATAAAGGCTCGGCCGGGAACAGCACGGGATGTTTTGAATCGCCACCGATTTAATGGCACACGTAATAACCGATAATTCATATTTCAATACCCGGTACAACGCGCGGCATTTTATTCCATGCCCTTTGTAAATTATTGATAAACGGTAACGTTTAAGCATTGATATAGATTGTCAGGATTGATTAACAACGCCCGCGTGTGTATATAAGGGCTGCGCTTTTAATAATAATTTGCATTCACAATTAAAAAAAACTGTCTTCTAAGCACGGTTTGTAATTTACTTACATATACAATTATGTTTTCATTAATATAAGGCTATTTTTATTGAAAATAATAAGTCAGGCGATAGCTAGGTTTAATACTCAAAACATATAGGTACTCGTTCTTAACTCATTCTAAGTGCGAAACATATCCGTACCTACCTATAACTTGCAACGCGTAATAAATTGCAGTGAATGTGAAACTCGTACGAATAAATAAAAAAAGGTGTTTATGTTTTAGATGTTAAAAGTGTCAACTCAAGTTAGCGCTACTATTGCATGCGTTGCGATTATGAGTGCCGTTCTAATTTGGGCGTTTATGGGTGTAGGAATGTTTGGATCGCTCCGAAGGGGTATTAAGCACTATAAAGTCGCAGTTATTATTAGGCTAGCACATGTTTGTTCCTCGGCACTGGCCAATAAATCCCGGGAACAATCTGCAACAACTTCATTAGCGAAATCAACGCTGCGTTCGTGACGCTGAGAATGATTGAATTCCAGTAAATCGAGATGATATTTGAGATAAACGAATGTATAATTTTTCGAAATGTGATTAAAATTAAAAGGTGCATAAAAGCCGTCCCGCATTTGTGTGGGCGATGGAGCGCATCGGGTTCTCCGGTTGCTCGCAAAAGAGTTGCAATTTTATGAATGAGTTGTTTGAATGAAACACTATAATAAGACGACGGGTGGAGCGGAGCGAAAAGCACGTGTTGAAACCTTAACTCTAAATCGCCTTTTGAAGAGTATAATAATAATATTTGGGCCGGTGAACGACTTCGGCTGATCCATAAAACACATAATAATCACCCTAACTTTGAAATGTCTGTGTTTTCCTTTGTGAAATTACCTTGCATTAAGATGACACTAACAACTTTTAAATAATAATTCGCTAGCGTTTCGCGATTAAATAATTATCTTGCTCAAATCTACCCGGACCCAGATAGTTATAATCGTAAAGTTACCGCTCTACTAGTAGTACGGAAAAGAATGACTTGTGACTTTAACCCGAGTAATTATTTAAGCTCGGCTCCATGGGTCCACTGTATGTAAACTTGACCTGAAGCGAACATGACAAAAATGAACATCGAGAATATGGAGATAATAATCCGGTTTAGCTCGTATGCCGGGTACAAATTAGCCTCGGATAATTTGTAAAGCATATTTGCAATAATGTGACTGGGAACATTCAAGGCGAGATTCTATTATTTTATTAGCATTCACGTGATCGACAAAGGGGTACAAACTATTAGTTCTTCAATTTATATAGCACTAGACCGTACTAAAACATTTTTTGAACTATCAAGAGGATTGTGACGTTAACCATTTAATACAAAATACGATAACGTTTTTCTTCTTTTTAACCTAGTCCGATTTGTACGATTTTTGATTATGTTGTAGATATGAAAAACTAGATGTGTATCTTACCAAGTAAATTTCTAGAAAAGGAACAAGTAAAAAGGATCGGACATGATTTAGGGGAGCTATATTTTAATGCAATTTTTGACAGCTACGCAATTTAACCGTCGGTTTACAAAACCCGTTAAATACAACTGTTACCCAAAGTCGCCATAGAATGGAAGCCCAAAAACTCAAGACGGAAATTCGACAGACCTCGTCGGTGATGGCAGTATGAGTTGGATTCCTTTTTGCGGGACTGGCCAGAGACTTCTTAGAACAGGGAAACATGGAAAAAGTGGGGGAGGCCTTTGCCCAGGCTACGAAATAAATGAATCATCATATTAATGCTAAGACACTCCACAACCGAGAGGTGTGCAATCTCGGGGATTATTTCTTTGGTAATGACTAATGAATGTGGGATGCATCGTGATGTTTTTGCACTAGGCTGGAGCCTTACGCCTACCTATCTCCTCGGTAAACGAGAGCTGGCGCAAACAAACAGTGTTGAGCACTGAAGACCGCAAGAACGTATGGACGAGCAAGGAGCTGCATGAACGCTTCTACCGAGGTCTAAAATGGGCCCGACAGCCCGACGTAGACTTGTTCGCGTCCGTGAGCTCTTTAGGGAAACCGAAGCTTTTGTTCGACCAATTGCTGACGAGGTTATAATGACGGCCAACGGACAACACTCTAAGCGACGGTACGGTCGACAATTGTCGAGCGTACCGTAAGCCTGGCGAGTCCCTTAGACATATATTTTCCTGTCGTTCGTATTTGGGTAACGGCTTTAGGTTTTTATTGTATATTTTCTCCCACATGCTCGGAAATGTTAACCTTACTGTTGTAAAATAAGCCCGCACAGTTCCGAATTCCAGGCCCAGGCAAAATTAAAAAAAGTTATTATTTACCAAATGTATGAAATTTCATTTCTTATCTACCTGGTGTTTTACTTTTTAAAAACATGGTTAGACTAAGATATCTAGCCCTAAACAACCAAACACTCTTCCTAGTATAAGTATTTTAATTTTTGAATTTCATAGACTAAAAAGTTAAACCGTCTCAAACAGCGTTTACAGCATATTTAAAAGTGTATCAAATAGTTTGACTTTTTTATACAAATTGTGTGTATAAACAGAATTAATTGTTGAAATAACCATTCCGGCTATAGGTAGACATGAAAGCGTAAAAATAATAAATGTTATTACGTAATAAACGTAATATAATTTAAACTATATTTTACCCAAAGTATATTTATTACGTTTAAATTTGTGATTTTATTTAATGCTTTATTTCAGTTTCATAAAAAACGTACCTGTTTTTAATGTAATTAAAATTATGAGTAACGTTAACGTAGATGGCGACAATGTTCTCTTTTTTCAAACAAAAATTTGGGTCTGTGCTGTGTTTAATATTGTTAACAATTGCGTTAAATTTTCTCGCAAGGTTGGAGAAATGCACTAGGTATACAAGCGTCAGCCGGGAAGGGCGGTTGCTGGACCATATGTAGCTCGCTAATTTCTACTCGGCCCACAACGGTCATTTCCCCGGTCTCTGCCGTACTATTTTTCGTATTAGTATTGTTATTTTACTTTTACATTTGAATATTTAATTTAAAAGTCTTGGTTAAAGAAAAATCAATCAATATCTGATCAATAATTAGAAGTACCTACCCTCGTAATTTTAATTGCCTGTTGAAGCATGTAAACAGCATTTTCACAAACTATAATTATTAATTAAAAGCAATTATTTACAGTTTTTTTATTATTACATTACATTACAATAAGACATAACAAGGCATCTGAATAAAACTAACAGAAAGCCCTGTAATTAAACCCGATGCGACTAAAAGAACCGACTCAAGTATCTTATACTCACATTGCCAACTGATCAACAGCTGATAAGGCTCTATTATAAATTGCCGACACGTTTTATACGTTTTCTGTTCTACCCGAAACTTTGTAACGAAATGAAATATAGAGTGTTCTCAAATTTATTTCTACCTACCTGTTAGAACGTGGTTCAGGAGAAAGTACACTTCTACTAGGGTTATCCCTTCTTGCTTCGATATTATAATAATCTTCTTGACGTTATGACAGCTATTTATTCAAAACAGTCAGGGTACAGGAGCTCTATTCGACTCAGTAAATCTTTATTGCTTCTGACAGGTTATCGTATTGTTTTTAAGTTGACTGCCATTACCTACTGTTAAGCAGTTGTTTTAGTTTTAACGAGTAGAATAGTAGAGACCCAGTAAGATTTGTTGTCGATTCGTATGTTTGACATTCACGTTACGTCTTCGGTATTATACCTATTGCAAGGTTGCAAAGTGTACCGCGTCAATTGTACCTACTTAAATATAAACCAACTTTTTGATTATATAATGAATAAAAATTCAAGATACCGTAGCAAGGAAAGGTACGGTATAAATAAATTAGGTGATTCGTTATCGGCAACCGCCTGTAGATGTGTCCGCAGCGCTCGCGGCCGGCGGACAACTTTTATGATATTAATATGCATTCATTATCATTATACACCATTATTACGTATTTATCTTTACATTACGGCTTTGTGAAGTATTAGAATAAGGCCGCCGGCTCGCTTTCAATATTTATTCTTCCCTAATTCCACCTTAATTAGGGAAGGTGTGAATTTCTTTAAAGTCATTATGCATTTCGAGGGTGGGCCAATTCCGAATGTTATCTACACTGATATCTCGACGCAGGATGCGGTCGGAATAGGCACCGCTCGCTCGTGATCCACCATGTAATTGTCCAATTAAGTCACAATTTTATGTAAATAGGTTTTGAAGGAAAACAATCGACGTCGGAATTATACGTTTAAGGAAAGGTGTTTCATCACGCAGCGGTAACGGTTGTCGAGCGACTGACACTTCATTAAGAACGCTCGCGGGGATTATCTGCGCGAAAGTCACATGTCGGACATAGAAGACTCATGCGCATCGCTCCACTCGAACCGCACTATCTTAGATCGTTGAAAACACATCGGAAAAAAGACGAATGGGTAGTTAATTAATTAGTGATTTCCTATTCACGCGATCCCGCGCGCTAGTAATTAAGGCTGATCACACGACCAGTTCTTATTCGTTCCGACATGTTAACAAAGAATGACAGATCGTCACTGCTACTACACTTATAAATGAATGTCGAAAGCAAATGAAACGGTTCTACTTATATTTTTATTTAATGTCACTTTTATGTAATTGCCCTCGCTGACATTGAAATCGCATCAGTCTGACAAATTATATATAATGTAGTTTTTATCATCGTGTTTTATTGAAAACTTAGTTCAGTCCAGCGGTGTTTTTTAAAACCGTAATTTCCTCTTTTTATTATTTTATTGCAATGTTAACCTAGCCTCAAATGTTGGCCACAATTTTTTATCTAAGTAAGTATATGCGTATATTTGGAACTACGTTACGTTCTCTAGGTATATATAGATAATAGCTATCTACCCGCGTCTGTCTGTTTGCCCGCTTGCTTCTTTTAAACTACGCATGGATTTTGATGCGGTTTTCTCTATCATTTAGCGTCTTTTTTTCCAGAAGATTGTTGTTTATTTATAATATAGGTTTACGTTACTTATTATGAAACCGCGATTAGATTGGGATTGGAATAGCTGTCAATTCATATGCACTTTGACGTAAGTATATGGTAAAACTGTCACCTCTAATCCCTTTCTTATCGCGGCTAGATAATACCTACCGTGTGTTACAAAAAAAAGTAAATTTATTAGAAACAAAGTGAGGGCGGCCCACTTGTTGGTTTATAAAGTATTGAAATAATGCAAATAATAATATTACCTACCTACTCTAAAGCAAGTAAGTTTGAATGTGTGAATGTGGCAGTTCATCGAGTATTGCTGGGCTAGGATCTAGGGGAACTTCCTAAAATCTCGAAGGATTCGAATTTCATAGTACCGAGTACCACAAAAACGAAAACGTTTTTCCGAATATAGTATTCACATATAAATATTATATTATATTATATTGAATTTTCTTTTTTACGAATATTATAATTTACAAACCAGATCGGTAATTAAAATTCTGAATTATGAAACTGACCACTTGAATTGAACTGAAGTATTCTACTTGAAAAGTTAAGAACAAAAGTTAAGTGAGATGACGAGCACAATACTAAATTAAGTCAATCTCACCTTGATAGGTTACGTTAGGTTAGAGTTGCATCAAGGCAAGAAGCGCTTTACCGGAGCTCCGGCGACTTTGTCGGAGTTTTCTTACAGTTTTTGAGCATTATGCGAGTTAAACATTATAGGTACCTACAAGGTATTAAAGGTACAATATTTTATCAGGCGCTTATTGGAAAACAATTTTTTTTCGGAATAATTAATATTTCAAATTGCAAAATTCGTTTTTCCGGTTGGTCGAGATTGCGATATTAGGAAAAGTATTTTTTTGGATTTTATAAGTCGGAAATGGATTCAATGCGGAATTTGCTTTAAAAATTAAATTAGACTGTATTCTTATTAGCGTTATTCAGTTATTAAAAAAGACTTGACGATTCGTGGTACAAAATTTGTGTTACATTTTAGACAGTAGGTACCTATATATTTTTAAATTAAAATGTTTATTTAATGGAATAAACTTTGCTTACAATTTCTGTTAAGTAGGAAGGTATCTAGTTTTACCCGTAATAATCGTCATGTTAACTATGGGATTTCTTCATCCGATTTTTTTTTAAATAATGAACGTAGGTATGTAACTTAAATTTTAGTCAGTGCAAAAAGCGTTACTTGATTAGGAGTAAGAAAATTACAGTCATGTTGGTATTAGATTTAAAACAAAAATACAGTTGATACCAATCTCTGTAATAAATTGTATACCGGAAAAAAAACAGATCGGGATTAGCGCAGTTTTCTTAAGTCGAATAACGAACGTGGGTGCGGCGTGGCGTGACGCGGCGTTTATCACCAGATCTATCAACGTGTCATGGTTTTTCATCGGCCGACTATTAGCGAGGATTAGAGCTTGCTGTTATTCTAGCGTTCTCGAGCTCAGCTAGCGGCCGACGTCCATGCCTGTCTGTGCCGATCACGGTTCACATCAAACACACAACACCTCAAGTTATTTCCAACGAAATTCGTTTAACCGTAAATCCAATACTTTAATGAGCCCACTGAAGCAACGGCCGCGGTACCTGCGCCCCGCATCGCCACGGTTAGTTAAGCGAGAGACATGTCATCGATATTTTTTGCCCGACTGATGTCTTTAACGAAATTCATGTCATTGGGTCCGATTTCTCTAAGATTAACATTTTTTTACATTATTTAACAAATAGATCGGTCCCTTGTACGTTCAAATATTCAGTTACATGGTTTAACACTTAAAAGGGCTTAACGACTCTAACACATCCTGCGGGTTACGATAAAAAATACGACAAAAAGAGAATACTTCTCGTGTTTGTTTTTTAAAAGATGTCTGCTGTAGATAAGGTGCAGCGGCACTTTAATCCTCGAACCGTCCGATATTTGAAAAGGATATGATGACAACTTTTTTGTGTTCTTTATCTAATAAGCACCTATAAGTGCGCAACCAATACTTAGCCCCCGGCTGCGCCGGCGCGCCCAAGGGCTTAAATACTTAATATATTAATCGATGCCTAGAATATTACACTACACAACCGTCACCATTTATGCCAAGTGCAGCTTCAGGTTAACACTTAATACAAAGCGTACTTAGTGTCATTGGTAACACATGCATGTCAAAGCAATTTACGATTGTAATTTGGTGTTGTGATACTCCAATGATAAAGGCAATTAACATATTCAGCTTTAATTTTTCGTGCAGGTCATATTCTTCCTTTATGTTCCATATATACAAGTACTATGATTTCATCCACATATTATCTATGGGTGAGTATATTGGTGGGTTTGGGTTAGATTTAGATACTCACAGGGTTTAACCTCTGAACCCACTTGGTAAGATATATAACTTACCAAGTGATTTCAAAAACCACAAACGTATCAGTACTTATTAAGAAATATACGCTATTTTAATTTTAAGTAAGGTGATTTTTCAGTCTAAGATAAGAAACAGGAATTAAGTCAAAAGAAGTTAACACAAAATTACCGTACAAAAATATATACTCCAAGAACGGAATTTTGTGCAGTTAAGCGATTTAAAAAACAAAAGTGCCAACCTTTGTATATTTATTTTTTTAATTTCTATTATTGGTAATATAATAAGCTTGCGTAATTACAACACAAAAATACAAATGTAGGTAATTTATTTTATAATCAAATTTTCTTTTACGACATTGTTGCGACTAGGTGTTTTATCTCAGTTAAAAAAAACACTACACACCTAGTTATCAAAAAAATATTATACCAAATCCGTGGAATAAGTTTTGATCACGTGCCTTCTTGGACGCCGTAAAAGTATTCTTAATGACATGATTTTTGGGGTTCTGCGGCCAATGAGCTCAGCTCTGGAGGGGGAGGGGGAGGGCAAAGCTAAATATTTCGATCTTTGATTCCGAACAAACTTTAGTGTTTTTAATGTAACTGAAGGGCTAAGTTTGTTGGTATTTTTCGTTTTTCATACTGAGTCAACCACTGCTCCTCAAAACCAATCTTACAACTTCATAATTTATGGAATGAATACCTAAAGATAATTAAATTACTTAGAGACTCTTAGTTTTTGAAAGCTGTAATTTGGCATGAATATATAGGTTAGTTACGCCGACAAAGTGTTTTTTTAGGGTAACGTAAGGCCGGCCTTACACTTGTAAATTTTCCTTACGTAAGTAGGGACACGGCTATCTGTTAGAATGAAAAAAAATTATATTTTTACCTAATTCTAACAAATATCTGCGTCCCTACTTACGTAAGTAAAATTTACGGGTGTAAGGCCGGCCTAAAGTGGGTATGTATTTTTTTTCTCATATTTCCAAAGGTGACGTTGGATGGCCTTGCATAAATAATGCAGGTTTGTGAAAACAAGTTTTTGATTAAAGGATCTGTTTGTGAAATATTAAGATTTGAAGTACTAATTTATTATAAACTCTCAGCCAAAACTACAAATAAGTACTAAATATCTGAAAAATATCTTAAATGAAAGCACATAAAGAAAAATTATAAAGAAATAATGAATAAATAAAAAATATATACATAAATAATTTTAAAGAAAAACTATCACGACTAAGTAGACTTGATTGGTTCTTTAGATACAGGAAACTAAAGTTTATGTACAATACATTAAAACGACTTAAGACAGCACCGAATAACTTTAAATAGAGAATTAGTTCATACTTGTGGTTTTTTAGATAGTTTTTGTGTAGTAACGGCTTAGAAACCGTACACTGAACATAGTCAGACATGCTCATAGCTCCTGCCCGCTTTTTCTTAAATAAAGAAAAGATTTGCGTTTGACCTCAGTATCACCTGATGTTAAGTGACGACGAGGGTTGCACAGAAAAAAAACCTACTCACTCTTGGCTTGAAAACACCAAGATTGTACGATTACGGGAATACAGACGCCGGGAGAACAGATATAATATAATGTATAGGCACTCGTATCGTTTGAATGGTTCGTAACCCTTTAAGCATACGCGTCGTTTTAGACGCAACCCTGCTGCAGATTGATATAATCTCTATTACAATGGTCGTTAGGTCGAACGAGCGTCAATACCTGAGTTTAACTGTAGCCCCGGACTCCTCATGTACACTGTTAGCGAGCAAGGATTAAACAACTATGTAATGCAGGGTATGTTCTGTAGGTAATTCAGGGATTCGTCGTTGAACGGCTTCGGGATTACCTCTATAATTCCCTGAACACAACAAATGTTTTTAGCCTCCACGTGATATGAGCGGGTAAACTTGTGTAGTGTCTGTTACATAAGTTTAACGGGAAAAGTTTGAGCGGAAAGCGGTGGGAGAGGCGGGCGACCTGGCGTTTAGGAAGTGAGGGAAGCCGTACCGCGTGCCGGGTCGCGGGCTCACTGCGCGGGCTTAGCGCCGCACGTCAACTGCCCTTGCTTACGGCCACTTACATGCACTGCAAGTGAAAACAATGCCTCTTCGACATAATTAAACGTCCACCATCCCAACAACTAAATAGGTACATCGCAGCGAAACCCCTTATCCTGATTTCGACTATAATTATTACTAGCTTCTGCCTAGATTTCTATTATTGTTACTAAATTGGGTAACTTTTCAATTTTCCGTGATATAAGTAGCCTTTGTGTTATTCCATTAACATTACAAATAGCTATCTCCATTACAAATTTTATCCATATCCGTCCAGCCCGTTGCAGCGTGAAGGGGTAATTACTAACACAAACTTTCGCATTTGTTATATTAGTAGGATATTATATCCAAACTACAATGGATTCCAAAAATTTAATAACGAGACACAAAAGGCGTATTAATTTCAATTTTCTTTTAAATAAATCGACGGAGCGTCATACCATAAGCGGTCGGGTGGCATTTCTCGGTTCCTAATCCTATTAAACTTACAATGAAATCTTGGACACCCGGAGACCATTTTTCATCCGAATGTCAAATATTTAGAAAGCTATTTATCCGCGTACGAGTCTGCACAGGGATAAAGGTGCTCAGCGCGGCGGGCGCATTGTGGCGGGACCTCGGGCGGATGTTTATTCTGCGGCCGCGATATCGGTTCAGGTACACAGGCGAATAAATCTATTACAACAATAACAACCTATTGTTATTATATGTGCATTCTTTAAAGAACATTAGTTTTGCTTCAACGTCTAATCTAATTCTGTCCCACAATTTACAATGATAGAGGGTCGGCGCTGACGACGCGACGGCACGCCCAGCCCGGCGGCGCGACACCCCTTTTGCATACACACATTTAATTCACATTTACTATCCATTATCCGTCGCTACGCTAATCGCATTGTCTATCCATTCTCCGATAGAGTTCAACCGTTTATTCGTCCGCGCGCCGGCAGTTCGCAATGGTTTTTTCTTCATAACCACGTAAGCATACCACGATTACATTATTATAACGTTAGATTTAATTATGCATCTGCTGTGCGATTGTCGCTATGCGTTTGGAGGCCTCCATTAACCGTGTAACACTGTGCAATAGCGAACGTTAAAACGCGCCATAAAGGCATTTCAAAATTTACAACTTACAGAGCACCATATCGACAGCCTCCAACAGTCCGCCGCCGTCGACGGCCGGGATGAGTGGCGGCGCGGGCGGCGGCGCGGCCCGGCCCGGCTCGCCGGCGCCCGCGCCGCGCTGCTGCGACACCGGCCGGCCTATCTTCCAGGACCCCATCACTGGGCAGACGGTGTGCTCGTGCCAGTACGAGTTCCTCAACTACCAGCGGCTGGCGTCGGGCGTGCCGCTCTCCATGTACAGCGCGCCGTACTCGGACGCCGCCGCCGCCACGGCCGCCGGCATGGCCGCCTACTTCCCCGCGCTCGCCGCGGATCAACCACCTTTCTACACAAATGCCGTTAGTACCTCCTATCTATGGTTACACCAACTTAAATCAATCTCCTGAATGATATAGCCGATTCATCAACGTTTAACCCCATTAAGCGTTGGTAAAACGAGATCTTAGAAGTAAAAATATCAATGCACTATCCTTAAAACCTTAAAGAAGTTACCAAAACACATAAGCGGGCCGTCATTAATTTTATAGACATTTCAGTGACACAAGTTAAGTACAATCATTATAAATGGCGAAGCAGCAAGTTTATCGTAGATATGAGTCATTCATTACATACGCGCCCTCATACACCTTCGCAGGAAACTAAAAGCATTATGCGCATTTTTGCAATATCTTATTATTATATAACTAATAAATCCGTTATCATTATTTGTATTAGCAAGACTGACGAGATTGGCAATGCTCTTTTTTGGCGAACGTCGCCCTGTAAGCCCGATTAAAGATATTAAGTAACTTCGTGTAGCAAACCCTAGACACAGTTTAAATTCAATTAACAACGACACAAGTTGCCGTAACGTACGTAAACATCTTTTTTTGTAACGCTTTGCTTGGCTTTTTGGGAACATGGCCTCTATGCTACATATTTATTGGGTAAGGTAATATGATTTTACCGTGCAGTAGAATAGAAGGCCTGGTAGAGAGCGTCTAAAAGCTTTGCAAGTATGCAAATAACTTGGATATCGGCGTCATAATATAGCCATACGCACTCACCGGCCAGAAAACAATATAATTAAGTATGTAGAGTAACCAGCCGGGCACCTACTTTAATATTAATTTATGCTCACTTAGATTCAATTTGCTGCCGAGAAGTGAATTTACAAAACGTGTCCGCGTAAATGATACCCTATTAAGTACTGTTATGGACTTGAAATATGGGCATAATAAAACAACTTTATACAATAATAGTATACTTACTTAGAAATCCAGAGCATAATCTAATAAGGTAAGTACCTAGTAAATATAAAACAAATTACTCCAACTGCAGATGCTATGAAAAGAGTTTCAAACTTCTCTTCTCTTTTGGATCACTTTTGCATTTATATCGGTAATGTTTAGGGTACCGTAGTCAAACAAGAAGTTTCGTCATGTTAGAATTTTCTACAGTAGGTAAAGATGTTAAGTTTAAAACCATTATACTTACCTATTAAAAACCGACGGTCGTGGAAACATGGAGACCAGTAGGAATCCAGCAGTGGACGTCTTTTAGCTCATATGATGATAACCTAGTAATAAATTGGAAAAAAGGCTACCTCTCCCATGGAGAGAGGATGTAAACCAAAACCGCATCTGCACTTTATACTACGAGTACCATTATATGACAAAATAATAATTAAAAATCAGTCCAGTGATACCTACGAGTACTTAAAGCTTGCTGTCTTAATAAAACAGAATGATAAAAAAACTTTTCACGCGAATCGTTGACGGTTACAGACTGATCGAGGCCGACATGCATGCATGACTACTATTTTTTAGATGTGATTCGACGGCTTGCAAATCACATGATGATTAATGGTATTTATCTTTATAGTTTTTAAACCATCAAGTTGGTGTAAGATGACGCTTCAAAATCAAACCTTTTGGATTACGAGTAAGTAAGTAGGTGGGTAATTATCCCAACCACATTTTATAGCGGCGGACGTGATAATTGGGGTGTAAAGTACATTTATTGGAAAACTATTTATTTTCTAGAAAATCTTACACAAAGTACCATGTTGAGCCAAAGTTAAAATTGTTAATAACTTATCATGTTTATCGTAAAAAAAAAAACAGTCTAAAATCTATTTTTGTGTCGTGTCCAGTACTTGTCGCATACACTGATATACCGTGGTACAAAGTTATTAAGCCTCAACTAGATTTATATTTTAGCTACCTCTATTCCCTATTAGTTAAGGAATTATTTTATAAAATATTACAATTATTGCATTTGCAAATAAAAAGAAACTGGAAACAGTGTAAATAAAACTGTCCTTGCTAAATAGTCAATTTTGGTGGTGAATATTAAAATTGCTTTTATGATCGAACGAAAAGTGATTAAACAAACAAATATGGCGTCAGTCGTTCGTTCAGTTCCAGCGATAGATTAGATGGTGAAAGATTTGGTGTCCTGCCGTTTGACCAAAAGACATTTGGCAAAATTACACTTGACAAACGTCTTGCAAAAAAATGTTAAGTCAATTGATCATTTTACTACTAGTCATTTTACAAATGACTTATTTTTCCAAATGATCAACAGTTAAATTTACATTTTACGAGGAAGACGTATCAGGGCATAACCGACTCGGATAGGTTAGGTTAGAAGGCAAAGGCGGGAGCTTGGCTCCCGCCTTGGCCTTCGAGGTTGTTTTTTTTCTGCCCAGAAATAGGTAAACTAATTGCTAAATGATCAATAGTTAAGTGAGTTTTTGTAAGATGATACTTTTGTCAATTGTCTCGTTTGCCAAATGATCATTTGGTGAAACGTTGTTTGTCAAATGACTATTTGTCGATAATTTTTTGGTCAAACATTAGTGAACCGAAAGATTTATACCGTCTTGCTGCATTTTCCCTCTAAGTAACATAAGTATCTAATTTTGGTGGTACGAAATACATTTTTATAATTGTGAACACTTAGATAACTTGTTATTTTGCAAAAAAAAACATTTGTGTTTAAATTATTTTGAGTATGTTAATGGTGTTTTTTTAACTACATGAAGTTAAATTTGTAGAAAACTAAAATATTCACGTTAAATAAAATAAAAAAGTACAAGTTCTAATTTTTCTTAGAAAAGTAATTTTGGTGGATAATAGCAATTTTGGTCGTATATAATTAGTAAATTCGATATATCTTAAAACGACTTGGTTTAATGAAGGGCCATTTTAACACTGTTTTAATTATGACTAATGACGTCCCTTACACTTAAAATTGTGAACCCTAATGACAAAATAAAAAATACCACCTAAATTAGGATAATTTGACGCTTGTTGAAATTCACCCAGGTAGGTATGTTCATAGAAAATAGATAGGTGGGTGATTATTCGGCATTTTACCGTTCTTTTAAGCGGAATGGATATGGATATGGATGGTAGCCCTTTGTCCGCTGATTTTGACATCAAAAGTTGCTGGTAGTTATCATTATTTTCGACAATATATTCGACGACGACAATAACTGGTTGAAACGTCCGAATATTCACCTAGGTACCTACATACACATTTAGATAAAATTACAACCATATGGGGATTACCAAAAGGCAATTAGCTGAAGACACGTTAAGCGTCCACGAGGATAATAAGCCAAGAGCTGCCTCAAACAAGGAAGATTAACCTCGAAACCCCACAAGTGAGCGTTCGGCAAAATGGCCTAAATGTTGGTACACTGTGCCTGACAGCAACAATGACAACTAAGTCTACGCAACTAATCTACGTTGAAAAATCACTTTCTATTGCTATCTCGTAATATTGCGAATCATAGTGTGTATATCGAAGATAAAATTACAACGCAATTACTAGACATCAGTTTATCCAATTATTCTTGTATCTAGAAATACTTATTCATTTTATTAACAACTAGTGGCCCGCCATCGGCTTCGTCCCACTGCAAATTTCTGACTTTCCCGGTGGATTTATCAATTATTTTCTTTCATACAAACCTTATCGTGACAATGACGAACACAACAAAAAATAAATCTGCCAAATCGGTTCAGCCGTTCTCAAGTTATAGCGTGACCAGGAGAAATCGGGGTTCATTTTTATAAATATTATATAGATTAGTCAGATATTTTTCATCAGATATTACGAGTAGGTACATGAATTGCGGTTATTCCATTTTTTTAACCGAATTCAGTATATTTGACAGCAATTCATTGATTTCAGGTAGGCCAAGTCCAGTTATCCAATAAAATAGTATTATCACCTAGACTCACAAATCTACCTTAAATAATTATGTTATAGAAGCTTTAATTCCCTAACAATGCTCGGATACGAGACACCCTCTAATACGGAGAGATTATGAGCATAGCAGCTTACTGATTATCATTGATTTCTTGCTTGACACCTGCAACAAAGAGCATTACTCAAAAATAATTAGGATCAAATGTCAAAATAGTTGGTTTTTTAACCAATTCTAAGCGTCCGACGTCGCGCTAAGGATACGCCGGGGTTTACCATGTAAAGCACACGTATAAATTAGAATCTTAATCCGATGATGTATCTGTATCTGTATCTTTTGTCCGTTATTTTATAAAAAGATGCATTCGACCCTGATCGGATTTAACGTCGTCATACGTTCGAAGATGCCTTCATCACAGATTTAAAGGCAAGTTTGTAATTGTTATCTAATTGCGACAATCATTTTTATTTTAACTACTTAACTGTGTAATGGATTTTTTTTCTGTATATTACCTGCGCCTGCGACTTTGTCTGCGTAGGCTTTCGGTCTATTTCTACTCGTTATAAAACATAACGTGTCTCTGTCTGTCTGTCTATGTATTCGTTAGTATGATTAAATAACTCATTTATTCTTCGAGAATATGACACCCTCGGCAGGCAGTTTAGTTTTTATGATATTTGTTTCTGCATCTTTTCCAAGAAGTATTATGCAAAAACACACAGGTTGATAGAATTTAATTTATTTCTATAAGAAGTTATGCGAAGATACAAAATAACGGAAAATGTTACTGTCGTGGACATTGTTAGTGAACCTGTTGAGTGACCGATTTAATCACATTTTAAATATAGAACTGAAAAAGCAATTGATGTCTTATATAACAAGGTTTGCATTAAAATGAAATTTGCAGGTAGTTTTATTGAATGCCCGTTTTTATTCCCAAAAATGTATTTAAGTGACAGTTTACCACCGGCGTCAGCCGAGCTCTCCGACCGCGTGTGGGAAGTAACTTTGAATGATAATGATCATAACAACATAAAAGTAGCCACGGTTCGTAATATATGGCGCGTAGTAAAACTTTTGGAGGTAGGTGTTAAAAGGTGGGGCTGTGAACGTGTCCCGGCAGATGATTCAATCATTCATGGAGATATGATCGTATATCATCGGTGGCGAAAGTGTTAACTTGCCCGCCTCTATTGCGTCTTGAATGGGATCCTGCCTTCCACGTTTTTTCACGCCTTTTATTTTGACTACGATTTATTTCTTTTTACTCTTAAGGGTCAATCTTAATGCTGTGTTTATAGACCAGTTTTTACTAGTTTTGAATTAGTTGCTGGATTCAAGCGAGGTCTTAGTCCGCGTATTGTAGTCTCGTAGAATACGGTAAACAATGACAGATTGACATTTCGAGCCGAAAATCAACTATAACTTAGAAAAAGGTGTAGAAAAATACGGGCGCTGTTAGTAGCCTTATTGGCAGCATGATTCCCATTTTTACATTTTTTTACCTAAACACTGCTGCGTAATGCGGTGGTTTGTTAGGGTTCCGTAGTGTAACTTGGAACTTCCACTCACTTTTTTCAGAAACTATTAAAGCTACGAAGAATTTCAGCACACAAAGATATTTACACCGCGCACTGAAACCAATAGTAAAACAAGTATACATGTTAAGCAAGGGTGTTTTTTGTATCTTACCATAATGTTGTACAAATGTAAAGTATGGTTAGAATAACTCTTAATAGTCGTTAGTGTGACTGCTGCATAATGAGAGGCATTAATACTAGAGGCACACGAGTGTGGTTTTATGAAACAGGCCGAGAAATGAGTTGCATAATAATAGATCAGGGGTAATATAATAATAGATAAGGGTGGGAGAACCTTGTGTAGGGTCCGTCCGGGTTAGTACCACCATCTTATCCATTAACCTACCGCCAAGCAGCAGTGTTCGCATTGTTGTGTTCCGGTTTGGGGATAAGACAACCGGTGAAATGACTAGCATAGAGGCATTCCATCTTAGTCCTCAGGGTTGGCAGTGCATTTGCAGTCTTAGGATTGCAGTCTTGTGAATGCAAATGCCTATGGGTCACAGTTTTCACGTACCATTAGGTGGCCTGTGCGCTCGTTAGCCTTACCTACGCCATAAAAAAAAAGATCATCACACGATTGTTTTAATGCCTAATTATGTGTACAGGTTTTCTGCAATATGTAAGAAACCTGTAGGTATCTGTCGTTGCCCTGTATCTTAATGTAAGTAAGTACCCTTATCTTCATGTTTACATTATAGTATCGGTCACCGATACTTTAATGTGAACAATAAGATGCAACCACATCGATAACTGATACTTTAATGAAATGCAATACTTTAATGTTAACATTAAAATACAACCACAGGTTTCTTAATATAGGCCATTTGGTTATCGTTTCTGCACATATTGTAGGGAAGTTATGATATGGATGTAAATAAAAAGTATTAGGTATGTGTATGTTTTGAGTGCCATATTTTTTAGTTTAGGGGAAACTAAAGAAATATTGAGCTCCTAAAGTGTAATTTTCGTTAAGTTTTGTCTCCCTGTACCCTATAGGTAGGGATGCCGCCAAAACTATAAATTCTAAAATCTGGAAATATCTTAAAAGAAAACATCACAAGCACTTATAATTAATAAAAGGAAAATTAAAACGTATCACTTTAAAGTGATACGACCGAACCTACCGACCGAAAATCATAAGATAGCTTATAACTTTAAATAGAAAATTAGCTCGCACTTGTTGTTTTTTCAGCCAGTTTTTTTGTTTTGCAACATTGACGGAATGCTATACCAAGCATTTGACATCTGACATTGATGACGTTTGCCAAATTATTCGTCAAAAATTCGGTTGAATATAATCACGAATTTAACTATATGAACACGAATAGATCCCATCCTGTTTCAATTTGTGTGCGACCTGCCGTAGCGTGCCCTTTAAATCATTTGACGGATTACATTTTCTGTTCCATAAAAATGAAGTTCACTATAATATTGTGAATGAGTTTATGGCTCGGAGTTATTACGTGTAATATTTCATTTTGTTATTCTTCACGGATATTCCATTTGCATGCACGTGTATCATGCAAGACTCATTATTAATTAAGACTTAAACATACTAAGTGTATACACTTTTTTTAATAATCGAAACTTAAGATTTATTTGATTTCCGGGAACAGGTTTTGGCAACTTAATCAAAATAAGTAATTTTAATGTATACGAAATCCATGGTTAGGTATCAGCTTTTTAAAAGATGCAAACAGTTCAATAGTTCGATACAGTTTGAGATTTTTAGGTTAACATGCTCTCACCTAATTACTCTAGGAAGAGTGTTACTACGACTGACTACGCGAAAGGAACACATAGGCATTACAATACTTCCGATGGCCACAGAATCGCGTTAAGGCTTAGGACGATTATTTGTATTAACAAAAAACTGGAATTATATCAGAAAGGTCTAAGCAACAAAGAGCGACAGAGCGACTGGATTACGCTGTCGTACTTGAGTAAAATTTATGATCGGATTTTCGATTCGGCCACCAATGAAGTTGTTGGACAACAAAATCTTTTGATAGATTTATCCTGGTTGACCGCATTGAGAGTCGCTCCTGAGTTATTTTAATGCATCGCTATAAATTTTTGGTTCCTCCGTTCCTTTTGTTACTGTCAGGGTTTTTACGCAATTTTTTTGATACTTGTATCAATTAAAGTTATTCTTATTATCGTTGTTGTTTATGAAAAGGTAAGGTATTATTAAGATAATGAATATTAGCCTTGTTGACTCTAAACAAATACAAAGAACTCATTTTAAAATTAAAACAACATTATTCCCACTCGCGGGATATAAAAAGCTACGTTTGTCGAGGGCGCGATGATTGATGCCCCCGGCGCATATCTGCGCCCATTAGCTCTTATAATAGTTGAGACGAAAACTTAAAGCGATCGATCAGGGAATCAATCCGGCGAGGATCGCTCCTAATGGATCGCGTTAAGGCTACCGGAAACGCAGACGCTTCTCATAATACATTCAGCTCAGATTAAAAACCGGTTAAATGAGTTCTAAGCATTGTGTGAATTAATAATGTAAATGCAAATCACAAAAAAATGCTGTGAGTTAATGCGGAGTATGCTAACAAGATAAAGATAATTGCAAGTTCTTTGTAGGGATACATTTTGTAGTTTCGTCTCGTTCGGGTTGCGGTTAAATTTATCATAAGGTCTTTAAATGAAATAAGCAGGTTTAGGTAGGTTGGGTACTTACTGAATAAACATCTTTTATCTTTTTTTTTTATCTTTTTATCTTTGTCTTTGAAGCTAACGCTGTTTTCTTGTAACAGGCAGCCGGCATCGAACTGAAGGAGAACTTAGCCGCGAGTGCAGCGAGCTGGCCTTATCCGACTGTCTACCACCCTTACGACGCCGCCTTCGCCGGTTACCCTTTCAATGGGTAAGTATTTGAGATACTTACTTTAATGTTTCTAAACATTCATGTTATTTTGTACATATACCTTGTAAGGATGGAATGAGCTGTAACTTTGGTTTATAGATGTATTAGAGCGTAAGAAGACCAAAATTATGATATTAGATCGCGTTATTTGAAAGATTACGAACTGCGAAGCGGTACAATCATACAATGTAAATATCAAACAATGGCGGTAGCTGATCTCTAGAAGTGCAATAGGCAAGTTATTTTTTTTATAGGGAAATTGAAACATTACCATTAAGATCCGGCTCTTGGGAACCCTCGCCTTCCCCATATTTATATACGCTACAGAGCTCTGGAACTGTGATGCTGGAGATGAATGCTTGGACTTCATGGTGGACCCTTGCATGAGTGCACCAGAATATCTGCCGATTGAAAAAGATGGCGAGATGTCATACATCTGCGTCTGGCAATACTAGAAGTTGGCCATGACTACTCTCTGAATAAGTTCTAATACGTACACGGAAACTCTGCAGTAGCACGTTTTCACAAATATGTCCGCTCAATCTAAATGTTCTTCGCTCGTGGTTCTTTTCCGATTCCCAACTCCCAGTGACAACACTGAAGAGTTTGGAGCTCGGCATAATTATTTTTTTAACGTCGTTCCCCGACGATTCTGCCAGAGGGTATTGAGCTTTCGCGACGTACAGTAAAGTTGCCCCCGGGCGTGTTATCGACGGGGTAAATGAAACGTCCAAATCTATGTAAAAGGAAAAAATTGAGGACGCGTCGGCCCTACCAGCTCCCCCGTCCACTGTCATTTGACGTGTCCAGACACACGTGTTACTCTTTTATCCGGCCAGGTATCCGCGCATATCGCGTTTGGTTGTTTTATGGCTGGGCTTAAACAGACGTGCCTCCTCTTCTCTACTCGTCGCTAACTCCTAAGTACTTAAACAGTTATATTATGTTTTTTAACATCACCTCCATGCTAGAAGTAAAGATTGTTTCCGTTGCGCATATTTTAGAATTTTGATGTAATATAATTTAAAAATACCTTAAAATGTGATAGCGCCTTATCATTATTATTTCGAATGATACAGGCAGTAGTTAATCAGTGTGCGTATTTATATGTAACTCGATGTAGACAGGACGTTTATGTAGGTAAGCTGATAGCGGCGAATTGAAAAGGTAACAAAACACGAGTTCATTAGATATGAGCGTTGTATCAGATATCGGAACAGTCCCCGCGGCGCGGCCCGTCGTTACATATCCTACTTACACATCTGTTCCGGTCAGCGATTTTCCTATAACTGAATAAATCTTGGTTTGGTTTTGGTAAAACAATGTTGATTTTGATGTAGGAAAAGGGCAATGTTTTAAGTATTGCTTTGGATGTGTTAAGGGTATAGTTAAAAACTTGGTCGCCATCACTGTCAAGTAGGTAAATAAGAGCTATCGTAACGTTGACGATACGAACGCACGTCAAAGGCAATATGATCATTACCCAGTAGAATAGCGGCCGGGTAGGAGTGTATCCGTAGGGGTACATCCAATCCAGCCTGTCACGTTGTCACCTTGTACCATGTTAACGCTTGTATTTAATACAAGCCACCAATATTTATGACGAAATAAATAAAACGTGATTACGATAAACATTCGAAATGAAGTGATATTTTTAATATACCAGAGTAATTAATATTATAAACCCTTATTCCTTGACAGTGAAAAGCTAAAAGTCCGTATTTAAAACATAGTGATGTGTGGTCCACAAAAATAAATTCCCGTAGCAATGTTAATAATACCTGATTCATCACACTCATTCGCACTACATGTCATACATTAATCTTTAACCGCTGACTCAAACATAGAGGCATTGTAAGTTTAACGTGTGTAGCTCTGTGTCTGTCTTTAGCATTGTAGCTACCTAAGGGACAGACCGAATAGTACGCGGCTTTAAAAAAATAGAAAGTTAGTTTAATCTGACTACGTTTTGTTCTAAGCTAGGTTTGGTCAAAAATGGTCGGCCCGTTGAAGAGTTATCAGCCCTGAAAGTAAGGGTCGCCATTGTATCGAGGGTTTTTATGAGAAAATGTTCAAATAATAATAATACAATAAATTATTGAGTAAGACCATTATTTAAAATTTAATATTATTTATTTCGTTATTGCTTTTCGGACAGGGCACTAAATGTCCTTTATGCTGAAAATACCTCTATTTTCCCCAATTAAAAGAATGCAGTCAATAAATAAATAGGTACGATGTAGTGAAAAATCCTTTCCCATCGTATTTTCACGGAAATATTTGTCCTGCCACTTCAGTCAGACTCAGTCAGTACCCATCAAGATAACGTGAGGGAAGGTCGCATCGCGAGATTAATAATGGATATAGAATGGTAAATACCCGAGTAGTTTTTTGTTTGTTTTTAAAAGTCATGCGGAAAGCATTAAGAACAAGAAAAGTTTAGATCGACAAGCCTGTGAAATTATTTTCAGCTTTTATTTATATTTCTTCTTGTTAGCCTACACCTATATTCTCTGTATAATTTGACGGTGGTGGGTTAACCATCACGTGTGATATACTTCAAACTCATGGTTTGATATACTTCATACTCATGGTTTGACATTTGACACTGATAACTGTAGTCGTGAGTTCCGAGTATTCACGATGGGAAAAGATTATTCACTGTCTGTAACATAATTGTATCTAATTAAACGATAACGCAAGCGGTCTAACTTAAACTCGATCGTATTTGTACCGCAGTCCCCACCCAAACTTAATCTCTCTAGTTCGCGATTATGGCAGCCATTACTTCAAGTTCTCATATCATTTCTTTTGCCAACTGGCACGGTAACTTGAACTTACCCTAGGTACTTGTATATCAATGTTAATGAGGAAGCGTTTTTCTGATACTATTTGCATCAGCCATTAGTGACTAGTTCTAATGATTGTACGGTATAATAATGTAACAGACAGTGAAAAAGTGTTAGGGTTTATGTTCACATGCAAGCTTTTTGCTCTAAGACAAATGAGAATTTATTGCTAGGAGGCCACACATCACACATCTATTTGGTTCTGCTTTAACGGTGTTAAAATTAAAATTAGTTAAAATGACGCATCTATTTAGAAGCGAAGTAAAGGTAGAATTTTACGTCAAGATGTTAGTGCAGTGAGTCTGTCAAACTAGCAAGAGTCCCCCTAAGTGTGCCTTGAGCCAAGGTTATTTTAATAGTACAAAATCAGATAATGTATCGTTGGGTAGCTTTAAGGTGATTAGTAATGGTCACGGAACCTAAGCTCGAAATAGTCCTACATGCTATTTAGTGGGGTTTCTACAGCTATATCTTATACATAACATAGTTGTGTGTCAAGAAAGCCCCATCGTAACTTAATAAAACCTATTATTGGCCCCAGAGTTACCTAGTTAGTGTTCTCACTAAGCAGCAATTGTAATTCATCTACACAATACTATTCTAACCTCCTATCTTATTTATCCATGTGATGGAAGAGTAAGAAAGAATCCGTGATATGCAGGGCGTGCATGATGTAATAAGCACCCTAACGATGTTACCGTGTTTAAAAATTAAACTAAAACTGCTTCCAAAATAAATATCAGTTGTTATTAAGGACTCATTACCCGTCTAACGAGGATCGGGTGTGATTTATTCGTTTTTAATTGCCCCGCAGTGCAGCGCCGTCTTCGCTGAATAGAGATTAACGACGCCACATGCACTAGTTCCTGCATCGCAGGGCCCTCGGATTAGGTAGAAATCTTTTGACTATTCCGAGCTTTATGTAAACAAACATTTAAACTCAAGATGTCTCAAGACTCAATAAAGACAAAAGTGTGGTGTGGTGAGCGAACCCAAACTTAGCAATAAAGTAATTTTGGAACAGATCACTTATAGGCCCGAGAAAGTCATAGGTCGTAGAGTACCTTTTCACCAAAGGAAAAGCTACATATAAGGTCGTTGCTTAACTAACTTTTGCGCGCGACTTCGTCCACGTAGAATTAGTAATTCCAAGGACAAGCAAATTTTTTCGAGTTAAAATTTAGACAATCGTGTTAATCAGGATTAAAAGCCATTTCCATTACAATTCTTACTCCAATCATTCCAGCCGTTTCAGCGCGAAGGAGTAACTAACATGTACTTGATTATGATTATTTACACATATGTACATAATGCCCGCGATTTCTTCTGCGTAGAAATAAATATGTAGTTTTCAGCTCGACATTTTACCCTTAAGAATAGGGGCTGAATAAGAAAAAAACCCGTTCTTGTTCACTAGACACAACTGTTTAAGCTGTTGAGACACTCCCTGGTCGTTTACCTTCTAATGTTTAAGTTGAAACTTTCCAAAAAAAGTTACAAGCTGTATTCTTTATTTCCAACCCGTGTTCAATAAAATGGCCGGATTTCCATACTAATTTCCATATCCTATTACTCTCTTTTGAAGGTTAGATTTTCAAAAAACAATTTTAGTAACGATAAATTAAAAAAAAAAAACAATCGTTTTGAAACTTTTAACCAATCATGCGTTTTAAACTACCATATTTCATACCAACTTCAAACCCTTATTTATATTATTAAAACCCACTTCCTTCCTTAAAAAAACATTTTTTAAGAGTTTTGTCAATCGGTAAGTCGGTCAGTCTCTGTTTTTTATTTCATGAAGGAATAGTGGCATCACTTGCCTCGCCAAATATGTTTACAATTTAAGCGAGCTGTCAAAAAACAGCGTTAAATAACACATTTAAAACGTCGTAAAATACGTGTCGGGGCGTCTTCGTACTAACAACAAAGTAATTTGGGGTTAGGAGCCCGGCAGGTGCCGCTGCTGGCCCAGGGCTGCCAAGCTGCCAATGCAAGTATGCACGCATGACTTGTATCTGACGAAGTTAACCGACAGCTGACGAGTCCTACACTGGTAAAAATAACAGAAAATGTAGGTGCAGTCAGCCAATTTGATTCCTAGGCCTTTATAGAGTTAACGGGTCATTGTAAAACCAAATTATAAGACGTGTCTTACTTTTGTTTGTTTACATCATTTAAACCTAGTGGCATACAAATTAAATTGTTTGACTGTAGGTACTTAAAAAAAATCTGATTCAATCATCATTAGTTTTTAGATAGCTGGTAGCCTTGACTGAGACGTTTTCAACATGTTTTTCACCACAGCACCTCAAACAGACAAGTTTGCTGTTTACTTATAAAATATATTTAGCAAAATTCAAATTCAATGACAAATTTGACTTTTTAATTATGATTTTTAATGCAGCGAACAGTGTCGGGTCAATATAAATGATGGCGTGCTGGGTGGGTAAATAAAAATGTGGTTTAATTTCTAACATTTTGTATTTTTTACCTTTAGGTAATATCTTCTCGCTACAGAGGTTAAGGGTGCGGCTCCACTGAGGCGGAGACGAGAGGAGCGGAGCGGAGCTGTGCCAATATTAACCAATAAAAGGCGCATGCGGTCACGTCGAGCGCGCCTTGCGCAGATTCCATTGGTTAATATTGGCACAGCTCCGCTCCGCTCCTCTCGTCTCCGCCTCAGTGGAGCCGCACCCTAAAAGTTGTATTTTTTTGTTGTACTTGGAAAATTTGTCTTGTTCGTGTCCATTTACTGGATTGTTCATTAATTAAGTAGCTAAGTGCATAAAAATGCAATAACATACTTACATTTACGTTGCGATACTTCTAATTGTGTCGTGACCTTTATCCTATAATTGCTATCGTATTTTGCTAGCGTAACAAAAGCTCTTATGACAGTAATGGCGGGCTTGTCGAAAACAATGCATACGCAATAGGAGAAAATTTAATCAAGAATAAGGGTAGGTATTATAACATACGAACATAAACCAACTTCAGTAAGCATTTTAAGTTTTCTATTTTGACAACCCTACCAAGCCTGATACGTATCTCACACCTTAATCGCTCGCATCACTAACAATCCGTAATGATATTTACTAAACACACTCGAAAACGGACCGTCGACGGCTGTAATTAACTATTCGTGAGCACGGAAAACGAAACAAGGCGCTCGAAATGTAGCTACTACTGTCTCTTTCACAAGACTCTAACACGACACGGGAATGAGAAGGACAGCGCTAGCATAGTTTAAATCGCGCATTTTAAAAATAATCGTGGTCCTGGTTAGGTCACGTTACTTGTCAGGGGTGTGTATTAAACTGTTTATCGGTTTATAAATATTATACGTACACGGTAGAAGGCGATTATGGTAATTTAGTTAATTAATTGTATACTAAAATAGCAGAAAATGACTAAAGTCGGTGCGAACAGAGACTCGTTTCAATTAAAATAAGGCACTAAAACATGCATTGAAGTATAACTAAGGCCCTTATCTATCTTATGTAGAAAACATTCCTCATCATAAATGACATCGAAGGCATCTCGTATGTACCTATTGAAGAGTAGGTACTTACAGTAACAAGTTATTTTTTTTTGTGGTTACAGTTTACATTTTCGTCATAAGTTTATTCAAAGCAGCATAAGAAACCAGGACGCATTCCAGAGGTGCATTTATTATACAATGTGGGTAAACATTATAATGCTTAATTTATTTAATAATCTAATTTGCATTTTATCTGATCTGAGTGATATGCTCCGGGTTAACGGTTTGAATATTATTTAGATGCGCAAGTCCGTGGATTCTTCTGTTTGTAGACAGCACCGTTGCGCTAGACAAGACGCTAAACGCTAACGTAAACGATTATCGAAAACTATCAAAATGCATAGAATTGTCATAAGCGCTCGACGGCACCGTCTGGTACATACCTACAAATTACATCTCGGGCCATCTAAGCTAGGGCCACCGGGCCTCGAATTAAATAAACAAGCAAACATTTTGCATCTTGTTGTCAAAATATATTGTTTTTTTCGATATGTTGAATAAAGAGTTCCTACAACGATAATACGATAACAACATGGTCTATAAATATGAAATAGAGCAGCAGCAGCTCTTTACAAATGGAATAGAGTAGCAGTGAATGAAGCAAATGCACCTTCTTCATTGTGATCAAAGGTACTTCATTCTTGTAATATTTACAGATTTGCATGAATCTTAAGTGTGTGCAGGATTAAGTACGAGTAAAAATCAGTATTTTTATTTGTAATAAAGTTTGTGTTTGTAAAATCTTGTTGCCTAGCAGTCCCGCGGCACAACTGATGCGAACCGTTTCATATTTCAAGAATTGTGACCTTTTAGAAAAGGAAGCCCGTCTTTTAACAAAGTTGGCATAGCTATTATTGTGGAATGAATTTATGTAATAAACATGATTAGATAAATTCATTCCACAATAATAGTTATGCCAATTTTGTTAAAAGACTTAGGACTAACTTTGGGTCTTAATAATTGCTACCGTTTTCGTTTGCCGCTAATGGACATCGTAGGTAATCGTTTAAGAAAAGCATCAAAATAACTGCTGATCAATTGGTTTATTTGATATAGGATTAGGAAGTTATCCATTTACAATAAAAACATCCAGCCAGACTATTTTAGACTATTTTAAGTATCTGCTTGTTATTGTGGTATTTCCATGACAGATTACTGGGAAACGATAAATAATCAAAGGAGAGTTTTTTTGAGCCCACTAGAAACTGTTACGTTTATTCATCATAATACCCACAAAAAATAATTAAATTATTATAAAAAAATTAACGAATCCTTAACCGGAACCGGAACCGAAATTAAGAATATTAATAAAGAAGTAATACAATACCTTGACATTTTTTGCAGAACATTTGATTCAAGTAATTAACAAAAAATGAAATGCGTGTGGATGACCGTTCGGGTAGCCCTAATAAAATATAAACTGTAGGTACTTCGATAGTATTACCGTATAATAAAATTATACTGTAAATAATTAAGAAGAAATGAGCATTCAAAGAGTTTTTTTTTCTGTAATATTTCCCGTATTTTAAATATTTTGTAAAAATGGCATCTGCACCAACATCGCCTGACCAGCAAAGCCGTTGCGTTAATTGAGGTGGATCAAAAAAAATAACTCATGGTTTTCCCATTCGAATTCGAAAGAATAGGTAATTTTAAGAGATCAATTTCATTATTTTTGCTTTTAACCCAAAAGTTTCGTTTTATTTAGCAGACATTTTATGGATGAAATGATTATGTTAAATTATGGTCAGCATTTTGTAACAAATTACAACAATTAAAAGATATTTAATGATAAAAAGTGATTGTAATAGTAGTCTATTAAAACATACAATTTCTTGCGGTTTTCACTTAACCCGTAAGATGCCCTTCAAGCCGAAATCGAAAGTCAAACAAAGGTTAAATTTACTTTTGTCGAAATGATTTTCGAATTAGATTAATTGTAAAATTATGAACAATCCCAATAGTGACGTTGACAATAGAAGTAACACCCCACCAACACAGAAACTTGGAAATGAGTTTGGTCCAAATAATTATTTCCTGCGTGGTCGGATACAGTCAAGGCACACAAGTAGCAACACTTATTAATCTTATTATACGTACCTTTATAAATGTTAACACTGACACATCAGTTTTTAACACTAGAGCTGCTATAGGTAGCTGGGTACCGTTGCAACTGTTTTTTTTATAGCCGTATAAGGCAAACGAGCAGACGGGCCACCTGATGGTAAGCAGTCACCGTCGCCCATAAACATCAGCAATGCCAGGGGCACAACGAAGTTGTTGCCTTTCCATGAAAACTCTTTTTAAGTCGAATTTAAAGGAGGACATGTAGTAAGGAGTGGTTCATCAAAAAAGTAGCAAGGAATTATCACATTTTTATTTTTTATTGTTTGTTTATTATGAAGCAGTTTATTCTTTTAAGTAATGTGTAGATATCTTACTATCAAATAAAAATACAATAATATTGAAATGGGTAAGATTCCTTGAGTTTCTTAATATTTATTGCAATGTACTTTATAACTTTTTGTATAACACAATTTGACAATCTTCGCTTGCCGTTTTCTACAATACCACAATTGAATTTCCATTTTCAGAGCTTGTTTTATGCTTTTAAGAATAGTATTATACGAATAAGTTATACCAATAAACTGGATTTCACGTTGGGTGGTAAGGAAGTTTCTCCAATCTAACCTCTGACAGGGGTTTTTCTATGGGAGACAAATTTCTGTAAAAATGGCAAATACACCATTTTTGAAAATCCATGTAACTACCTCAAACTAAAGTCAAATCAAAAATATTAACTAATGATCAAAAGACAATTTAATAAGGTATTAACTAGCCCATCAAACTTAATGAAAAAAAACTATGTTTATGACAAACACCTCATAAAATCTCTCAAAAGACACTGTTCAAAAAGTTTTAGGTGAGATTTAATGTAAAAGGCGAAAACTTGAAATCCCTCTTTAATTTTTACCATTCTTATTGTTTATTTTATTTAATAGTATCTACAGAATATTATTACAAATGCACTGCTTAGAAATCAGCACAAAATAAAAATAAATTCCATATTATGTGCTGCTAATTTTTTTCCGGACCACTCCTTAGTGCTAAGGAAACACCGTAGAGGGAAGTTCGTTCCACAGTTTTAAGGTAGTCGATTTTAATGGTTCCAGGTAGTATGGATGAACTTTACTCCGGTGGCGAGTGGTTCCTATAGGTAATAGAATGGTGCTGTAGGTACTAAGCTAAACCATTCCTCAGAGCACTCCCCGTTATAGAGCCTATAGTTTGGTGGGCAGACGCGCTGTCGGCTGCTGTGCACGTGTAATGTCTGCTGTGTGGTGTTTATCTTGGGCTCGGCGTCAAGATGAGGTCGACCCACCTGCATCATTTTTAGACCAAATACTACTTTTAAGGGACGACTATGAGCATGATAATGATTCAGAATTGTATGAATATTTTTTTTACTTAGGACAGCGTTTTTTTCCTTGAACAACCAGTTATCCTTTCATCATCGGCGGACCACTTACAAAAGATGGTGAATTCGATGAATGAGGCGTTTTAAAGGAAAGACATGAAAGTGAATTTTAAAAAGATGAAAGTGATGGCTGTGGATAGGGAGGGATGAAACTGTTACAGAATATCAAATAATGATTGGTGATGAAAAAGTGGAGCAAGTTTATGAGTTTGTGTATTTAGGTTAAGAGAGATGGGAAATGTGACGGGGATATTGAAAGAAGAGTAAAAGTGGGAAATATAATCAACGGAGCGTTATACTCAATCTTGACAAACAAGGTAATATCGAGCATTGCTCGCCTTGCTATTGTTCAGGGAGTATTGACCCCAACATTAATGTATGGCAGTGAATCTTGGGTATGGCAGAAGAAGATCGCAAGCCGGATTAATGCAGTTGAAATGAGAGCTCTAAGAAGTATGTGTGGAGTTAGGATGATAGATAAAGTAAGAAACGATGTGGATTGAAAGAAGATGTATTTACTAAAATTGCAAAGGGTATGCTAAGATGGTTTGGTCATTTAGAAAGGATGGATGAAAGAAGGGTTACGATGGCAAGCGAGAGTGAGCGGAGATGTCAGGTGATCAGATTCGCGATATACTCTAAATAAGGGCCAAATTAAAAGCACCCGAAACCGACGTACGTGCATGAAGAGATGGATGAATGTAGAGGAAGCGAAAGCTGTATTTTTAGATCGGTGCACCTGGCGTTCCATAGTCTCTGCCTTCCCCATTGCGCATTGGGAGATAGGCGTGGAGTTATGTATGTATGTTTGTATGTACAACCAGTTATGAACAACTCACTTGCCTATTATTTACATTTTAATAAATATTTACTACCTCCCTAATCACACTAATATTATAGATGCAAAAATGAGTGTCTGTTTCTTGCATTGCACAGTAGACTATTCACTAGGTAACATAAAACAACGATGGAAAACTCACCTACAAAAAAATCCAAGTATTGATCTTTGTTTTTTTTAGCTCTTGCGAGGTTCATATCTTAGTCTTCATATTTTTCATCATTCCGGTTAGCCGAGATAAAACTACTGTAATCTAGAAGTTAAGAGTAACAAATCGACATATATTTCATTAATAGGAAGGTATTTTATACGCTGCGATTTGCGTGGTGCCCAACCCCATAACATTTTTAGTCTCCTTTCATGTCGAATACATGGGCATAGCCAAGATGCAAACGCTATAAACGTTTCTGTTTTCTATCGATTCGAAATGTATGGAATATATAGGTTAGCGTACAACGTGAGCTTCCGTCGATACTATACAGTATGTCTATTTTCGAAAGTCAGTGTCTTAACGTTATGCATCTTGACTATAGGTCCCCATGCCGGTTTTATTGTAACACGCTGTGTCGCTGCCGCGAGCAATCGTGACCTCTGACACCATTTGATAGGTAGATACAAGCCTAAATGCAACTCACCGGGCGCCGGGCTGACTATTCTATAAATTTCATCAAAGCTGTTCGGGGCAAATCAATAGTTTTACCTATTCAACAATCTATTCTAGTAGATATCGAGTTATTTCAGTCATAGAAGCTTAGCTTTCAGACATTTTGGTCATTCTAGGTATCTGGAACAGTGAAATTACAAAATAAATACAGAAATATAAATTGATACCGAAGTCTCACTCACCATAAGGGTGTTTTATCATTGTGGCACGAAATCCAAAAATAGCCCTTAAGGTTTTGCAGGGAATGATTTGACCTCATGTCGTGTCGTGATATAGGTACTATTGCATGTTTTGGTTAAAAATACCCAAGTTACCAGTCATAATTGTAAAATGCGACGCTACAAAATTTTTGCCGTTGATTTTACCTACTGACGAAACTGACATTGCAGTTTTTTTATTTCTTCTGTCATAAAATAAATCTTTTGGATGCAAAGTAACCAGAAAGAGTTATTAATGTATATAAATCAGTAATACAGAAAGGTGTCTAGATGTAAATACCTAAATACATATCATAAGCCTTCATATTAACCTTTGGGGCAACAAACCCCTCGACGCTTGTAAAATGGCGTCGGTCTGTCTCCATCTGTAATAATAAAGCGACACTTCTCTGACAATTAGTGCCAAGCCAGTCCGAGCGAACAAACAAACCCTCTTTTCTATAAGTACGCCCGAGTCAGTGAGTCAGTGTGCGTTGATTGACTTACGGCCTGAATTGCGATGAAGCTTAGGTACAGTCATAATTGCAATGGGAGAAATTTTTTTTTGGAAAACTATTTAATTTACGACGACACAGAGGATAATTACAATAAAGTAAAAAGTAATGATGCAAGCCACCAAGATTAACTATAACTACATAGGTATAGGATGCATTACAAAATTCGTACACATACCTCCTATAAAATAAAAAATAAAAACCTTGAATTTAAAAATGTAAAACACACGACACATACCTATACCCTGATTTTTAATTGCGTAGAATTCTGACGTTTCTTGGTCTTGCCAGACTACAAAATATTCCTTGAACGTGTGGAGCAAAAAAGTAAAAAAAAATCTTTATAATATTACTTATATGATTTACATATTAGAATTTAAAATGAAATAATAAAAAGTTAATTAATACAAAGTAATTTTATTTTAAAATCGCACAATCCATACATAATATTCAGTTAAACAAATTTTAGAGGAAAAAGATAATAGTTGTTGGTATCATTCAGATCATTGTCATGTATTACAAACCTTTGGAGTTAAATTATATTATTATATTTAATCATTTTTGTTTTGTGTTTTTATTTTGGAAAAAAAAGACTTTAAAATGACAGTTGTCGACAGCAGTATGCCTGAAGAAGATTCTGAAGATACTGAATAAAATAAAGTGTTTTCATAAGTCATGTTTTATTTATTTCCTCCAGTAACTAATAACACTGTGACTTGTAAAGATTTAAACTTATTTAGAAGTCCCAATTTTTTTTTGGCGTTTGGTCTTAAATCTTAACATTATAATTTTGCATAGTTACTTCTCAAAGTTTTTAGTATTCTTATCTTAGACACGTAGGCTAATGATTTGTTTGGTTCACTAATGTTTTACCAAAATATAATCATTTGACAAACTATATCGTTTTACAAACTTTCATTTCGCGAACAGGTACTTCCCGCCGGATAATATTATATTTTTTTGTGGTCAAAAGTCCAACTTAACCTAACTTATTTAATAGCCTATGCAACGAATGTAATATGTAACGGTTTAAGCACAAATACATTTTTGCGAAATGAAAGTTTGTAAAACGATATAGTTTGTCAAATGTTGATTTGGTCATAAGTCGGGATACCGATTTGTTTACTCTACCTTATGTATGTGGAATAGCAACAAATTTAAATGAAGGCCAAAAACGTCAACAATTAAAAAAATGTTTGTTACTCCTGAAACGTCGGAATTTGATAGCTGTCAGATGGCTGTCAGAATTCTACGCAATTAAAAATCAGGGTTTAGATAAGCGGTTAATATTTTTTTTTTCTCAAAAATGACCGGAACAGTTGACATTACTAACTCCATACTGAGATGCGAAGTACATAGTTTACAGACAGTTTCCAAATTAAAAAAAAATACATTGCGTGCTCGCTACACAAGCCCGCAATGTTGCATACAAATTTCATTGTTATCTAGTTTGTAACTTTTAAAAAATCGGCCATAATAAAATGAGTTCACAAGTCTTATAAATTTTTTATCTGTGTCTGGAATAGCTTGAGTTTTTTTTCTAATATAGCTTGCGTTTCTCCTTGTCATAAACAAAACGGCGGTAAAGAATGATGGTTTTTTCACGTGAAGTTTCTGCTTGTATGCAATTAAAAAAATGAGTGATGAAGATTTTACTCCAACACAAAAAAAAACTTGCGATTTTTCAGAAAAGCTATATATATGCCTCGGCAGGAACGGCAATTTGCGAGTCCGTTTAAAAATACGATGGCCCGCAATTGCCTGCTTCACTGCCTAGGCAATAATGTACTATTATTTCTTGAAGAATATAAAACCATTTAACAAATAATATTGTACTTCTTTTGGAAGAGCGAGACCTCCTGCTAAATAAATGTATTATCAACTGGAGGCCTCAACATCTTTTGTAACCAAAAAATCAAAAATTGTTAATAGAATTAACGATTTTCATTTTTTTTACTTAACTTATTGGCCGCGCTCCTTAGATTTGAAATGTCAACATAAAAGAAAGATTCATCGTATGATTCCCAAAATGCCATTAATTCGGTGCGGGTAACCGCCTATGCAGTTGTTTTTATTTTTTTGTATTTAAGGTAGTGCGACATTTGCGACATATTAAATGGTAATCAAATCTGCACGCATTTTAATTCATTATTAAGTTTTATAATTACTTTTTACCAAAGAAAATACTTCTTTTCATTCATTCGTTACACCTCCTTTAATTATGGTAAATGAACTTTTTTATCAAGAATATTTTAAGCTGCTGTGTCGAAATGTATTTCATTAATAGTCAAAGGCTGCTGAATTTATTGTTTTTTATCATCATTTAATACACTATCGACGAGTTGCGGAAAATAGCCCGCTATAACCTGTAACCTACACTTCATAGCAATGGTATATTAACATAGAGCTACATTATATGTATTAGGGGTGTGTAAAAATCTCATTTGGACTTCATGTAGGTACTGGATATTGAACAATGATCCATTTAACGAGGATACTGATATGAAACCCGAGTAGGTACATTCCTATATTTTCTAAGCTCTGAATTTAATGGAGTCCCTTGGTACCCTGCGAGCGCCATAGCCGGCGCGCCCGTTACTCGACGGTCGTCAACCGTCAGCCGACCGCGCCGTGACCGGTGTTACAACCACCACCGACGCTTCCGCTCCTTACCGGCATAATTACAAACGGAAAATTCAACTACCAACACCATATATAAGTAGACGAATTTCGTCGAAGCAAGTGATATAAGAAGCGGAGCCCTTCAGGATGCGCAGCACGTACCAATCTATTTGGCCCCCACCCGATATTGTGCACACAAAGTAACGATTACTCATGCCCGCCGAAGTTTATTTACGACAGGAAGAAATTGCGATTGTATTCTCTTAATGGTTATAACTTCCTAATATGACAAGGCGCCTGACTGGTCAGTTTGCGGGTTTCGTACCATTTATGTCCGAATTTCTGCAACGGTTGACGCAGCTGACGTGAAAAGTCTGTATTTAAAGGAACACTAAAGGAAACAGAGGCGGTTGTCATATTATTACATTGAACTCCCGATGTAAAAACGATTAAGTACATATATTACAAATTAAGCTTTAGCTCGTTTTCCTGGTGTTGCTTTCCACAAATAAAAACAATTGCCATAGGTTTGTTTGAAAAACTGTTGAAAAAGATTTTTTTATATACCAGTATCTGTGTAAATTAATGTTACTTACCTTGGTTCCACTATCCTCCATTTTTTTATTTGTAGTACTAGTGCTTAACTTTTATTCTAGGTCGTAATGATAGTTAGTGTTACTTTCTCAGCCTGGCTTTGAAATAAGTCTCTAACAAAATATAGTATAAATAGCCTTTTTTGCCAACTGTGATGTTTAACTGACTTTAAAAAAACCGGGCAAGAGCATGTCTGACCATGCTCAGTGTAGGGTTCCGAAACCGATACTACACAAAAACTATCTAAAATGAAAAACTGCACCAGGAAAAGAGCGTATCTTCTTGGCACTTACGGCCTTTTGTTGAGAACAGGTTTTTGGCAATAACTTAAAAACGGTAGGTATATCCGATCGTGTTCAATATACTTAACTTTAATTGAACGTATTTATTAAGCATTAGGTACCTTTGTGATTTTTTTCATATTTTTTGAACATTATGGTTTAAAAGATAAAGGGGAGGGGACACAATTTATGCAACTCTCGGTGCGAAATATTTATATTTCCGAAAATATTCACCTTATCAAAATAACTGCTTAGGAAGTCTTGTTTCCTAAAGTGTTTTTAAAATAACTGTCAAAATATGTGCCACACTATTTATGATTTATGCTAAATTTTTTTTCATCTTCTTTTACATATATGGAGTGTGGAGTGACCCCCTAGAAATGTTTAATTTTGTTATTTAACTACCAAACTAAGTAGTGGCTTCTACCAGACACCTATACCTACTCCAAATTTCATCAATGTACCTTTTGTAAAATACCTGTGACATACGGGTGGACGGACAGACATGACGAAACTGTAAGGGTTCCGTTTTTGGCATTTTGGCTACGGAACCCGAAAAAAGAGGAGGTTCTCAAATTCATCTGTATTTTAGTGAGCTCTCTAACGAAAGTAATTTAGTCAGAACGTGACGGATGTTTTATCCACATCGATAACCACGGCTATGGGCCACGGGCCTATGGCCCGCAGAATTCGGCTTTTGGTTAAAATTATTGTAGGATGTTTTTGAGGGCGGTTCTTTAGTGTTTCACATCATTTATTTTGTTTTATACTTTTTGTGATCATAATGTTATTACTACCTATGCTATTATGTCGTCCCACTTCTCAATAAGAAACAGGGCATTTCAGGGTCGCTGCAAGCAATATCGCGGGAAAGTGATAGTGCGTCTATTAAATTTGCTTCGTCTCTCAAGTATCTTAATCGAGATGTATTATCGCCACCGTTGAAAGGGTACCATTGAGGAGTTCCGGTTGCCATCTGTGGCCTTCATCATCAGTTTCACTTTACCAAATAGACCTTTCTGCATGCGTGCTTAACTCGTTACTGAAATGCCAAAATCGCTATGTTCGCCCTGAATTCCTCAAGGATCCTCTCATCAGATATCGACTAAGTGACAATGGGACTATTTCGGATACCTTATGAAACAAAAAGATTTTTCATAATCGGTCCACAATTGACGAAAAAATCGGGGAATATATGGTGAACATACCTACTAATCCGTTCAAATTAAGCCGAATATGGGCAACCAGGGGAAATAATTAGTGTAGTTTTGAAAATTGGTATCAGATGAACATCCTAAAAATCCTTAAGGGTGGGGGTGTGCTTTGAGTAAAAAGCAATAATAAAATAAGGATATACGAGTAATTTTGTATGAACATCATCCTCGGAAGCCATAACAAAATCAGGAGAAACGATGTTTTTGATGATATATCGTGCGCCCACTACGTAGCTTGATCTTAACAGCCACCCTTGCTTTTTGTTAAATCCAGCACCAAGACCAAATCTGATCTCTCCTCTCACCCCTTACTAAAGGGTCAGAAAAATATCACGCATTACGAATATTCCACTAAGTAGTAACGAAATGAGCGAAAGGAGCTGATGGAACCCTCGGACCAATTAGTACCACTGATCTAGCTCCTGACACCTTGGCTATATTTTATCTCCTTGTTAACTTAAATATCCCGTAGCTCCTAAAGTATTAATTTTTTGGAAATTGTATGTTGAAACTTTATTACAATATAATCATAATGATATTCGTACAGATATATAGCAAAAATCTGAAAAGGTACTTTCAACTTTCAATTACCGAGCGTCAAAGTAGGTAAATGGCCGTACACCTATTCGTTGTAAGGTCACCGAGACGAAGGGTGATGCGTCACTGCGCAGTGTGGATAATAACAGTCAGTCGGGCCCTCACGTTTTGTGTGGCCAGGCCACTCCGGACATGATGTCATCGATCCACACTTGTGGCTTGTACTGACACGGTGCCCGCTGCCACAGCACACGTTAATCGAGGATCCGTGTATAGACAACGATTTACAGCACAAAATGCCGGTCCTCTCGTGTATTACCGATCTATAGAACAATAAAGGGTACGCGCGGTGGCATATAAATGAGCGGTGCGGTATTCAGGTAGCGCTCGCGTGCCATTAGTACGCCGGCCAGGACCGGAGTAATTGACCGACAAGCTAATTTCATTCTAGACGCATTGGACGCTTCCTCTTTCCTTTTTCCTATCGGTCAGCCGCGGGCACGAGACTCATGTCGTCAACTTGCCAGTGTACATAGTGATGTCATTTATTCAATTCGGATTGCTGTCTTATGCAGTGTTATGAAGTCGTCACACCGGCTTTTTGTTTAGTTCAAAGCATAAGCAATTAGCCGTAAATAACCTGTATTATCGCCAAAGTTGGTTAAATATTGGATTGTTTATGTCGAACACAACATAATACATGAAATCACGGCGCACAGTTCGAACGTCTTCAATTGGCGGTCCCATGAGATATTATGTCGCAGTAAACTAACAGTTTGTTCTGGCCGTGTACCTATCGGTCGAGAAGTATTGTTGTAACTTAGTATGTTTACAGTCTAACACCTGCTCCTGCAGACTCGAGCTGCTGTCGGATTCATTAAAACAAGAGAATTCATTTTAACAAGTTTTTGCATTCCTACCTTTTAATAATACTTTTGAAGGTTCTGCAGAAGTGACATTTAAATATACAGGGAGAGGTATCCAATCCAGATGCTTAATTCACCGAAAGGACTTGCGTCATTACTTCATCAGTACACATTGAATGTGAGCATAAATAAACTCTCTGGTCTGTTTTTGCCTTTTCAGATAGTACACACAAAAAATGTCTAAGTATCAAATATATAAGAAGATACAAGGATAAAATATTAAAATGCTGTTGATAGGGACATTTTTTGATTCTAGACATTTTGTGATGAACCTACTTGTTTATTTGCGACTCAAAAATTATACTTTTATACTAACCGTAGGTAGGTACGTAACAGGATATTCTTATATTTACGCAAGCAACCTATTTTTTAAGTTTTCTAATGGTCCTTTTTGTCAAATTCAAATGTCTTAATGACAGATAAAGACAAATACACACTAGTGTCTTTTGTGCGTTTATGAATAAGATGGTCAGTATAGTATGCTACTCGACCTATATTATACCAAAAAACCCCAAGATTTACTTTAAATAAATAATGAGATATAAATTATGCGTTCTCTGTGTGCTAACCCATGAAATTAGAGGTATACATAGACATTCATTTTGCTTTGACAAAGCTGAGCAAAATAATCTCCGTTCGTTTGGGCAATAAGTAGATAATTCTGATAACGAGTCATTCAATCAACCAGAACAGAGTACCTACCTAATGATGAAACAAGTTTCACAATTCACTTTGGGTTGTCATAAATGGTATTGCGAAACAATGCCTCCCAGGGGCATAAAATTCAATGTTCTTAAAGATATCAATAATATGTCAGCAATAAAATGAGACGTGACCCAAGATAAGAAGCGAACCGTGGTCGCTACACTTAATTTTCACTAGTTTATTCGTTCTACATTGGTCAACTTGTGAGGTCCAATATCGCTGGCGCCGCCGCGCAGCGTCTGCGCACGTACGCTGGCTGACGCGCGATAAACAACATGACATCCTCAGATCTACTCTTTCTCAGGGTGACTATAAACAAATTCATCATCTACCATTAATTGATCAATGTTCAACAGATCACACAGTTACAACAATTGCCCGACATATAGCTAATAAATATTTACACTTGACTGAAGTCGAACATAATCGATATTAACTTTAAATGTTCTTAATGAGAGCTTTCTTGATGTGGACCTAACCGTATCATGTGAATTAAACACACAATACTTTGGTTATTACTCAAGTAATCGTTTAACTTCAAACTCCATGATGTTCTGTTATCAAATACGGCCACATCAGATAAATCACGGATCAACTAGTAAGTAGACAATGGTCTACTTTTCCTATTGTTGAACTTAACACAGAGTATGTAATGTAAGTATGTATCTTAGTTGTGTTATGGCATATGTCAGTTGCCACTATGATTTGGCCGATGTCAGGTAAACATCCTTTGATTAGCACTCAAGAAAACCGGACAATGGCACCGATTGTTCGAGGGATTGTCACCACTAACAAGACGACATAAGAGTTGTTTACCCTACATTAACCCAGAACGTCAGCGGAAGAAAGGCAGTGCGTGTCTTTCATCCGCTAAAATAATGTGACCGTACAGTTGTATAAAATCCTAAATAAGCTTTTCCGTTGATTCGCTATCTCGCATGTGAACACCGAGAAACGTCGTGACCGCTCGCTCTTCGAGTTGGTGCAAAACAAGAGCTTATCATAATTACGTTTCTTGTACTTCTGTCTTCTTTATGTTGATTGTTATTTCTGTTTAAATGTTTTATTATCCTGCAACTTCAGTCTTTTAATGAAAGTTACATTGTTTTCAATGTGATTCTATTGTATTCGTACATGGCGTGGAACCATTCACCGCAGAATTATTTATTTTATTTATATATAATGTCAGGGTCTACATACTTATCAAATACTTTAAAACCATTAAGTTTATAGAAAATGAAATGCAGAAGGATAACGTTAACCTGTGTTAACCTATGTTAAAACCCCGTAATATAACTTATTCAACTTTTTCAGAGCGTGACCTATCCCGAGAATGTTACTTATCTTTATTTTCTTAATAAGTTATTATATTTTGCATTGTAGGATTGTTCCTTGGCAACTGTGATTGTTTTAAAAATACTTGCATTGAGTATAAAGTAGATACCAGTACCTACTAATGTATGGTCCCGCTATATATGTGGGTAGGACCCGGTAGGTAGGTAGCAATTAATTTGATCGCATTAATAAAAGACTAGATAGATCACTTTTATCTTTAATCCGGATAACAATAGGCTACTAATGCAATGGGAAACTCTTTGCTTTTCTTCCTGTTACTTTGAGACTGAAAATGTAAGCAAATAAGCTGTTTTTAGACCCTTGTGAATGGGAAACAAAGACCAATATATTGCATACGGTTACTGTTATGGCATTGTCTGCGGTATTTGAAAAGATTAAGTTGCTGATTACATACAACATTATTTTGTTTTTGTTTTTGACGCATTTGATCGATCCGGCTTGTCACTGATACCTTTGTTCCTGACGTCGCTCGTTTTTCTCCGGTCGATCAATAATTATAAAAGGAGTGTGCAACTGCTTCATTGCCAGTAAACGCGTACAAAGACAGATTGTTTCTTGAATTAATTAACAGTACGGACGACATACATGCCCACTATTACGTTATCAGTGACTCCGGCGTCGTGCGGGTCAAGTAACAATTTTAACAGAAAAATAATTTGCCACAGATAATGACGACAATTTATGTCTTGTTTTTTCATTCAACGGCCTTAAGATTCAATGCACAACGTCTTCATTGAAATAATACTTTGTTATTATGCGATTTAGTAAATCAAATACAACTGGCTTCACAATCACAACCTATAATGCTTTCGATATAAAATTAAATTGCGTGATCTGCGTGTTTAAATCAATTTTACCTTACTTAGAAAAAAATGATGTAGGTTCGTTTACTCGAAAATACACTTAACTCTATAATATAAACTACGTGAATACTCACACATTATTATGCAAAATTTATATGCTCGCTGTAAATGTAGGTATGACATTAGTTTAGTGTTTGTCGGTTAGCCCCTTTTGTGTAGGCTTCTTCTTGTGTCTCGATTTTACTAGATAGACCTATGAAAAATGCTCAGAAACAGAACACTTCCCCAGATTTTAAAATACTAGGGTTTATGACATACACAGGTATATAAAAGCTTACTTTTAACTATCCTGAAGCGAAATTAGTTAAGTCTCAACCCCTGAAGGGAACAAAGATGGCGCGTCGGAGGTGCCGGCGGCAGCACGCTCGGCCGCCTCCGCAGCGCTCCACCCCGCCTTGTCTTTCGGCCCTCACTCAAACCAACAGCCACAATTGTAATTATTTCCAAACTGAGGTTCAAACGTCACTTGAGCTTATTTACGTTTAGGCGAGACCGCGACTCCCCCGCGGTTCCTGAAGGGAGCTTGCATGGGGCTGACCAATTAGTCGTCGGATAGCATGTCCAGGTGGCGGCTATCGGTCGCGCGAACGCGTGCGGTTGGCCGTAATAGCGCTTTGCCCGCTCATAATGTGTTTTTGGCGTGCCGCGCCCCCGACCGCCCTATCTGCCCACCGATATTTAGGGCCTGTATCGTACCTTTTAAAACTTCGTCCATAACCCCGAGATTGGTCGTTGCGTGTGCCCATTCCTATATTACGAAGCAAAATAATTAGCTTTATCTTATATCATTTTTGTAATTTACTTGTAGCATGAAAGGCAATGTTTGTTGGTTTATTTTTTCATGTTGGCTCAGCGTGTTTTCAACTGCTGGGTTTTATACTTAATCAGTAAATAAATAATTAGGTTTAGAGCTCAATAAAAAGGTATGTATTGTATATAAATAACACCTTCCTAAGTGACATTTACATTATCACCACTTGTCTATCCGTCACCGTGGCAAAACAGGTTCCATGCGCTTGAAACACGATACGCCCCATATGACACTGTCCCGAGTCCATTTTACAACAAACCTGTCGGAGTGTCAAGTTTTTTAAATTCTAGTCCATAGTTAATTTGTTGATGAACCTACTGGCGCGTAAGGGAAGCGGGTGTACATCTATTACCTATCAAAATATCGCACCGGGTAACCTTACACCGTCGACGATGTCATTGGTTAAATCAAAATGTAGTAACATTAAACCCTGAAGCCTTTAACCCGCGTCACTCCCATGGCGGCATCATTACTCATATTGAAGGAGCGTATACTGTTACATCTTCTTAGTTATTCGTTCATTCGGTTTTAAATTGGGAGAAAAATTCATGTGCTGATAGACAGCGAAGCTTTTTCACGAACCTGTCATTGTTAATATTTTGTCAATGCTCGGGCTTAAGCATCCATCCGTCCAGTAATGGACGTATGCCTCCCTTAATTTCCTTCATCGATTCCTAGATAGCGACTCTATTTAAGCGAGTAAATGCACTCGCAACTGTACTAGTTATAAGTAGTTTACGCGGGCAAAGTTGGTGCAAACTACACCACAAATTAAATTATCTATTCTCGCCCGGCCTTTGCCCAGCAGTAGGACAAAACAGGCTCGTGGTAAACTAGATTTCTCATCCAGACTTCGTTATATAAGCCTGCAACTACTGGCGGTAACTTAAGTGGGAGTATTACAACATGTTATAAAAATAATCAATATTCGGGAACAACAAATTACTATCTGTGGTCCTCGTTTAGGTTCTTTCTATTTCATGATATGGCGTTTTGCGTTTAAATTAAATCTCTTCATCCCCTCTGGCAATTCAAAGCATAAAAAGATAAACTCAAACGTCAAAATTAACCACAAATGCATTAGATTTAATAATAACAACTCTAGGTACCAGCAATATTTTTGTGTTTATCTCATTTTTATGAGTTTAAGTAGGCAGCGAGGTGGTGCGCTAGATAGGGATTTAATTGAAGGAGGAGTGAGGGTGAGGGGGAAGCCGCAGCAGCGGCCGGGCGCCGTGGGGGAAGCAAAATAATAAAAAAATGCACGCTTTGCGGAGCCCCCCACAAGCGCGGATGCTGTGAAAGTGGCACGCCGTGGATAAATGAAGGTTTTTTGTTTGTGGAATAAGTACGCCTAAGCTTGGCGACGCTCCACTTTCGTATTGTCACTTCAATTCTATGGATGTTAGTTCATTCATGGAGCTCGCCACGAATGTCATTAAATTTATGTCGTTTTAAAGCGGTGTTTTATGCAGAAATTATCATTTAACGCGCTGCCGACTTAACATAGCGTTGCTAAAGTCTTTTGTAGCGCCACGGGGATTTTTTGTTATCGCTTGGATGTATTAACACAAAAGATTCTTCTTATATGATCGGAAAGGTAAAACCTCTGTAGACGGGCTTAGCTCTTGATTCTCCTATGGCAGTCTGTACCTATGCTATGTAAGTGATCCCTGGAGGAACATTGTGATTCTGTAACGTTACAATCCCTTGAGATCAAGTTTTTAAACCGAAGATGTCATTATTGAGATCTAAGCATTTACAGTTTCGAAACTAATAAAAAAAAAAACCTCTTTAAAAATGTAACATAGTATGTGTGTGTATCATAGGTCTATTTGATCAAATATAAGTCTACTACGAGTGAATCTCTTATGTTTGTATAATTTTTTAAAAGCACTGATATTGGTTGTTTATCGTTGTTTGGCCTTCAGGGAAGCCAATAACAAGTCCTTTGTCTATTTGTATAATGAAAAAGCCGTCGAATGACACAAGTGATAACAGGCCAATTACGTACGATTATTTTTAAGTAATTTATTCGATAGGAGCAAGAGGAATTATAAAGTGAACAACAAGCTTAAAGAGTGATAGTACGCAGAAGTAGATCCGACCCGCAGCGGGGCGTGCGGATCACAACTTTACCAGCTGCAATTGAGACTCAAAACAGAACGCGGGGTTAAGCGATAAGAGGCGATGCCCGTCACTTATACGATTTAAGTGACAGTTTTATTAATTTCCTATACAACTCATCCCCATTTTCCACCCTACTCTATTTCTGACTGTGCTGCATTGGCGGCATATGGAGTCGGCAGTATCACGACGCGCTCCACAACAAAAATGTTAAAGCTTTGAAACAATGTGTGGCAATAATAAACTCGAGTTCATAAAATTACGTTTGTTTGTGCAAGGCGACTACATATAACTTGAACATTATATTGGTTGATGTATAATTTAAGATTTTTATTGTATTAGCCATATTGTACCGTTTGTACCCTAATAAACATTAAAACATTGGAAACGGTTTGCAGGCGGGGACCAGTAATTAATTTCAAAACATATTCCTCGAAAATTAGGACAAATCGAATGAAAAATCCATAAAACCGTTTAGACTGCAGAGCGTGCCCAGAAATAGATAATTGACATACTTACATTCATACATACGCTGTAAAAACTACCCTCCTTCGGGCAATCGGGTAATAAATAACATTTCAACGAGCTTTGTCAAAAAGTTCATGCATTCGCATATACGTAGTATAGACCAGCTTTGACTTCATATTGTTAAGCCTCCCGATCACGAGAAAGACATTATGACAAATATAACCGTTGCCTTTTGCAACAAGGTTACGTCGTCGTTCTCGTTTTCAATGACTTACCTAAGTCTAGTATAAGTGCTCTAGTTGGTAGGTAACTGCACCTGTACTCATAGTGAATTTTCTTCACAGTTTAAATACCAATTATATCGGTCCTAACGCTGGTAGGGATTAGGTCTCCTCTCCCAGAAATCAAATTGAAGTATTTGCTTACATACTCCACTTATTTACCATTCTTATTTTTTAAAACGATACTTTCTTCAGCTGATGAAATAAAATTACTTTTATTAATTATACGAGTAGGTACCAACGTTTGTTTGGAAATTAGTTCGTTACATTAAATTATTTTCTTAATATTTTGTTGACGCCTATGATATAATGAATTAATACTACAAAAGCCAAATCGCGATAAGAGAATTGCATCGTAATAAAGATAGAGCAATTCAAATAAGGGCGCACAGCCCGACGAATGCGTGCTGGCGGTGTCTTAGATAAGCCGGGCTTAGCGGCGCAGCAGCCGATGGCTTATCGCGATTTCAATTATTATGCTGGTGCTCATTGGGCAGCCGAGGGTCCCGGGCGGCTCGATCCCTGCTATCTAACATCTCACTCAAATCACACTCCGCCATTAACGCTTGATTGTTCCTATAAAAATTTAAGCACCTCGACTGGGGATGAAATTTTGCGTGCTTGTCTACTTACTTAATTCCATTACGACATATTCAGGTTAATTTTTCAAACTTTTTTAATATTCTTTTTCTTCGACAGGTATGGAATGGACTTGAACGGAGCTAGAAGAAAAAATGCAACCCGAGAAACAACGAGCACTCTCAAAGCATGGCTGAACGAGCACAAGAAAAACCCGTACCCGACCAAGGGCGAGAAGATCATGCTGGCCATAATCACAAAGATGACACTCACACAAGTCTCCACGTGGTTCGCCAACGCGCGCCGCCGCCTCAAGAAGGAGAACAAGATGACGTGGGAGCCGCGGAACAGGGTCGACGATGATGACAATAACAATGACGACGACGACCACAAGAGCAACGACGGGAAGGACGTATTAGGTATGTAGGAAGTAACCAACTGAAAGCGCACCCACGTTGTCCCAAACTGCTCGGCGAAATGTGGGTTCCGATCGCCTTCTTTATTTTTAAGTTACTAAAATGTATGTTACTATTGTTATAGATGGAAAGGATTCAGGCACCGGTTCAAGCGAGGACGGCGATCGGCCGCAGCGAAGGTTAGATATGCTAGGACAGAGGACCGAGTCGGAGTGGTCAGAGTCGCGCGCGGACAGCGGGCCCGAGTCGCCCGAGCCGTACGAGCGGCCCTTGCACCCGGCGTACCAGCACCTGCCTGCGCGTGCGCCGCCTGGCGCCACGCCTGCGTCCGCCAAGCCGCGAATATGGTCACTGGCGGACATGGCGAGCAAGGACGCCGACGTGCCCGCGCCGCCGCCTTCCGCATCGGCCTTCTACCAAGCGGCAGCGGCGGCGCGGCTGGCGCACCCCTACGGCCGGCCCGAGCTGTACCGCGGGCTGTACCCGCCCGCCACGCCGGCCGATGTGGCACTGCTGGAGTACTCGCGCTCGCTGGCGCTGGCAGCACCACCGCCCGCGCCGCCCGCGCCCTCGCCCTCCTCCTCCTCCACCTCCTCGCTGGCCGAGCCGCCGCCGCCCCGCGCCTGACCGCTCGCTCTTCGCCCGTCGCTGGCGCACCGACAATAATCTCCACGCGGATACGCTCCGCGCGCCACGTGAGGGCCTTCTCACCTGTAAATAGAACCTAGATTAATGTTATAAATATGTATACATACAATATACATGATAATAATTAATATGCACCGGTAGAGAAGCTTAATATTGTGATAGTGGAGCGGAATTGGCGCGCCGAGCCGACTGACCGACAATACTAGGTGCTAACCAGTTGGACCTTGCGAGAAGTTCATGTAGTTATATCGGAGGAGGTTTTAAACAAAGTGATCTTTAATTCAAGAATAGGTATTAACATGTGTTACGTTTTCTCATAGACAAAATAACACAGTTTTAGACATTATTTGTACCTATGTAGAGTGTAAATTATTATTTTTAAATAACTATTATACTTTAGTGCCTAATTACGTCCACTTTATGTCTATTGTTTAATAATGTTTTAGGTAAATCTAACATCGCATTTTAACTATTTATTTTACGGGGTCAGTAGATATAACCTTTATAATAAGTTTATATAACTACCAGTACCAGATTTGTTGTGGATTTTGGAAATCTGTGTAATTCATTTCTAGTCAGAAGACTATGATCGTCTATGTTAAACATAAAGGAAATTGCATTATTAGTGACGTTTCATATGTCATTAGTGTCGTGAATATTTTAACATACTGTAGGTTCATTTAGTGAAGAGTTTAGACTTTAGGACTAGTGCCGTGAAGAGCGGCGCAGGTGCGGCGCCGGCGCGGCGCGTCGCGGCGCGGCGCGGCGTGCTCCACGTCTGTCGCGAACGGATCTGCAGCTGTAAATAGTGTCAAGCAAACGCCGGAGACGCTCGCGGCGGAAGAGCCGGGGATGCCGCCGCGCCCGCGCCGCCGAGTCCTGCACAAGTATTCCGTTCGAAAATACTAGATTTGTCTCTCCGAACTAATTTGAATTTACTTACGTCTAAGATGGCCTTGTATTATTGTATTAAAGTTGATCGATAAATGTATAGTTGTATTCTTCTTTTTATTTCTTAACACTGTATAATATTTTTAAATGTAGAGACTGAAAGTCCAAAATTGAGTCTATAGTTTTGTACATACATACTGTCGCTGTTGTAAGTATATATTGTAATAATAACGTGAATATTTAAGAGAGGTAAACGCAATAAATTTTCTGTATTTAGAAGTCTCTTCAATGTAAATAACCTGCAAACGAACGTAAACTATGCGAAACTAAGTTAGTAGTTATGTAAACAACGAAATATTCCTATAAGTTCAGAAGCCTTTAATCGTAAAGGGAAGCATTGTTTACTAAATCAGTTTTTGTAATTGATTTAGCTTACTATGAAGCTTTTCGATAATGTACGGTACCTAGATGTTGCCAACTGTTAGAGACAAAAATCTTTTAAGAACTCATAGCGAAACATTGTTCAAACAATCAGATCTCATACGTTGTTTTTAAATTAAAATACTTAGCTATTGATACTGAGATATAAGCAAGCTCCCACTTTCATGTTGTACCAGTTAAAACAATAAAGGTTTCACATAAAGGGACTTTACTTAAGTTACTATATAAATTGTGTTTTAGCTTCAATCTCATTGAATCGTACCCCAGGAAGATGTGTGAATAGATGCAATAAAATTTAATACAGAAATATTACTATTTGCTTTTTATTTCTTACCAAATAAAACAGATGAAATGGATGACGATGGTAGTTGTCATCAATCCCCATGTAAAAGTCCGTTTCCATTACCCTAGCTAGACCTCTGTTAAATAAGTTAAATAATATATTTTGATTTAGTCAAAAGTTGCTTTCTAAGTATAGATCAAATAGATTTAGGTACCTACACAACAAGGGTACAGTTACATAAATATTATGTTTTATTTTATCTCCATTTCACTTAAATAATTAGGCTTAAGATCGATAGAATGCGACTTTTTAGGGTTTTGTACTGGAAGGGAGGCCAACGGGACCTTATCGAAATACCTACGCTGTCTGCCCGTCCACCTTGACTTAAAAGAGCTGTATCTTTTGAACCGTAATAGATGTGTTATTACGGCGAATTTACTACTGAAAAAAAAAGGAAAATAATATAGGACCCTACACAAGAACCGTTTTCTTTCAAAGTATTTGTAAAAACGATAAAACATACAAGCGTCAACTTGGATATGATTTTATTACAAACCCTAAAATAACAGCAAATATGTACTAAAAAGTGAGTTGGTCTCGCACTGATTCGATTCGAAATCGAATTCAAATTGGAATGTAATACCTACTGCGCGGCGCTGCGGCCGGGACCCTCGGTGCGCGAGGCCGACTCGCACTTGACCGGTCTTCTCATTTCATTTGGTTCTATTTCAGCTCGTGTTAACAGGTAATTTGATTTGCTAACATCATCACAATCATTAAATCAGTTTCTATGATAATACTTTCAATTTCTATAATTCTCATTTATTTAATACTAGCTTTTGCGCGTAAATTCGTCCGCGTAAAAGTTGTTTATCGCTTTTTCCTCCGGAACTATACATTTTTTCAGGATATAAAGTTGCCTACAAATATACTATTCCAGACTATAATTTATCTCTGTAGGTACCAAATTTCATCCACTCGCGTTCGTTTCGTTTCTGGCGTATTTAAGTTACAAACATCCAAACTTTTGCATTTATAATATTAGTACGATAAGATAAAGAGAACCTACCTCGAAGACCGAGCGCCACTCTGGTTTAGAACGAATTATCCCGAAGATGATAACTAGACAAAATTTAAATATTAGGTTTATAAATATTATAAAAAGTGAGACACTTATATCAAAATTAAATGATGTTATAGATAGACCGTAATGACTACGGCAATGGGCCTCGGTCTACGTTGTCTTTATGCAATTTTATCGTATTATCAACGTTACGAGGTTTGTTAGACGTATTTTTTGATATATTTATTTTCTTGTATAAATAATTACGAACACTTTCTTTCCTATAGACATATTTGCTGTTATAGTAGCCCTCAACCAAAGTGACGACCGGGGCTATACAACCCTTTATGGCCCCGGTCGTCACTTTGGTTGAGGGCTACTATAGTATATATTTTTGTTGTTCGGTCATTTTCACAGAATGCATGTTTTTCATAGTAGTCAATATTTTCCAATGGTAGTTACATCGTAATACATAGGTAGGTAAGGTTAGGTTCGTTCTTATATCAGGCCATTTCTTCTTTACCAAGCCAGCAGTACCTAAATTTGTTTATAGGGAAAGAAGGCGTTCGGAATTTTTCATACTAGAAAATAAATATCGTCGGTCTAGATGTGACACCTCGTAACTAGCATTTTTTGGTAAAATGAGATTTTGATGCAGAAAGTTTTTAATAGTATTTCCGGTGTTAACAGGTAAATGTCTTCTTCTTCTTTCTTTGCCCCCGCGGCGACTTGAACAGCTACTACCGCGGGGATATGGCGTTTCCACGTGAAGTGATTTCGCCAGTGTCAAGTATATTATAAGTATAAATCAATATAGCAATAAAACACAATCCAATCTTCTCTAGGAAGATTGGGGCAACGTTGTACGGTGATTTGTAGGTCAGAGGTCAAGATAGTTTTAACCTCTGCACCACTGCGAGTCCACTTGAAACGAGAAGAAAGATGCCAGATACACGAAATAAGTCCAAGTCTTCAATCACTGTGCGACACAAAGGCATAAAAAGTACAAATCACTATCAGAAAAGACCTTTGAACAGGTGTTCAAAGTCTAAAACAAATTACACGTCCGCCATCTTTTAACGTTGCAAATGGCCTCCAGGTAAATGTCTCCTGCATTACAATTCAACTCATTTTGACGGCAAAAAAAGACTCGAAGTGACATCTCGTAACTAGCATACAACCGGAGTAACCTCGTAAGATCTACATGACACGTGGTAATATTTATCACGGAACCACTTGGTTAAGGTGGGAACTCGCAAGTGATTAACAGTTTATTGTCTCTCCTGAAAAGTTTGTCAGTTTGCATTCAAACCAGTCGACGCGGAGTCGGCTTTCGCCGAGTGTTTTACACCACACTATTCGCATTTAGCCGATCGGCCGTCTCCGCGGTTGGACACCTGCGTTCAGCAGTCTCATCCTCCTTGCGGCCGTCGAGACGCCCGATCGCCTGCGATTTGCTATCGCAACAGTTGTAAAGCGACGGTCGGCTCTCCCGTGCTCCGTACTGCCGTCGAGACGTCCGACAGCACGCGTACAGCCGTTGAGTCGGATGAACAGATGTAGGCAACAGCGGGTGATCGGCAATCGTAAATCTCATTTTTGGAGACTGGTTGTTAGTATCAACGTGAGTTGGGAATCTGACAGACGTGTTAGATTATTTTCCTTCATATAATTAAATACAAAACAAATATAAATTAAATACAAACGCATCAGTAGCTACTTCGGCCGTCATCGGCTCTGTTCGGCCGTCGCCGGCTATGTTCGGCCGTCGAAGACGCTGAACGGCTTCCGCCAGCTCTGACCGGTCCTTATCGTAGGTACTCGGCCGTGATCGGAGCTGTTCAACTCTTGCCGGCACCGAACGGCGGTTCTCGGAGATTTATGAATGCGAACGTGTGCTGTAGGCTGCTAACAGCGTCGTACAGATGCGAACAGCTTTACGGCAAAACGCCGTTTTCCCGTCGAAAGACGTCGTTTCGCGTCGGCCGAGCCGATTGACGTCTTATTCGCTCTTATTGCGTTGACATAAAGCTTTTTCCGTGCGCGATTCGCCGAAACGGCGTCGACTAGTTTGGGGAGACCCTAAGAGTAAAGAAAGCGATCGGATTTTTTTTAAACAAAAAAATAAATATAGCAGTAATGAAGGTGATTGGAATTTTTTACACATGAATATAAAAGTATCGGAAAATACACCTAACAAATAATTCATAGGATCTCTTAGTGATAAGGTCTGGATGAATTTACATATTTTTGAGACGTGAAAGTGTGGATATTTATTTTTACCTTTGACTGCATAGTCTTGGGGCCTTATTGTTTTTACATCTATGATAATGTTATCGTATTGTTTTTTTATATATATTGGTGCCCTTGACTGTAGGTACTTAGGTAAATAGCTCATATCTACTATATGCAAGCCCTCGTTCCAAAACTCAACAAAAGTAGCTTATTCTATTGATCAACAACAAACAACATCCCCGACATCTCTTTAACAAATAGAATGTAAAAGAAAACCCGTTAATAAAACAATATATGGCTTCATTGACCCCTAGCACAGCAAAAGGAAAAACTTCAAAACAATATATTTGGGTCTGGTTGCTTTTTCATACAAAACTTGATTTTCTCGGAATTTCAAGTTTTTCCACTTGCATTGTGCTAAGGGTCAGCGACCATACATTTAGTTTTCTTATAGAAATCCTACTAATATTATATGCTAAGTATGTGTGTTGGTCGGTTTACGCTGCAAAGGCTTGACGGAGTTGGATATAATTTGGAATCAAGATAGCTTAAAAGTTGATTCACCCTTATACCTAAGTAGTATTTAAAATTTCCCGAGGGACTAACGATTATCAAAATCAAGACGGAGGAAGTCGCGGGCAGAAGCTAGTAATAAAAATAATAGGGTTTTTGTTACACCCTGGATATTAAGTCAACAAGCTACCTAGGTAGTACCTATATTGTTTCATTTGTAATCAATTTATATCTAGAATTTCGGGAATGCTCTGGCATCTCTAAACAAAAAGTAGGCTAGCAATTGCTTGACAAGTAAATAATCTACCTAGAAATGATAGCTGGAGTTTTAGAATATGCAGCAATTAGGTATAAGTCGGTCAGCTTTTTACCTAAAAGCCAGGTGTGATTTTATGCACCAAAACTCGACCACACTAAGGATACACACATTTAAATTGTTATGAAATTAAGTTCCTATTTTTTTGGCACAAACAGCTTACTTACCTACCTAAGTACCTTTCAGATTCCTTTTCGAAACTTCAAGGAGAACCAAACCGAGGATGAAAATTACTTTCTGGTCTTCTTAAATAGGTACCTATTGTACAAACAAGGGCACTGCGCCTCTATTCTAGGCGGTAAAATCCAAATCGTATTTGTCTTGTTATGGTATTGTTTTTAACTCTGCTGCCAGTAAATAGGTGCTATCAAAACGTTGACAATACGATAACAGGTCAAAAACTATACTGTTTTTATCATTTTGCCCTGGCTCTGAGGCCGGAGGCCCTGTACCTACAGAATAAGTAATCATGTCATGTACGAGGTAGGTTCTAAATAAATAATAAATTCCGTTGCTTTCATTACTAATCAAGTGATTAACTGTGACCAGGAAGTGACAAATTATCAAATACTAGCGGCCTTTTCTGACTTTACCCGAGTTGAGTACCTAATAAGTATTCAAAATCTATAGCACACATAAAATTGGTTTTTTCATTGTTAATAAATCCACCGTAATAACACCTATATTGAAAAAAAAACAACCCGCTATCTATTAAGTTTCAACAGATAGGTACAGTTATTTAGAGTTAGAACGGACAGAGGACGGTCCCGTTTGCCTACCGTTCGGGTACGGAAACCTAAAAAGCTGCATTTATTCCGGACATTCCCACTCTTTATAATATTAATATTATTAGGTATATAAGTAGATAGTCGTAGATATATATACCGGTAGAACTAACGCTAACAAGTCGAATACTTGGCTGTATCATAGTATTAGCTCCTAGTTTATGTCATAATGCCAAGCCAAGTAAGTATAAAAGATTCCGAAATACTTGGCTTATTCTTCACAGCTAGATATGTTCCACTTCGTACAGAAAATAATTGATTTAGACCAAGGTGACACATCGTCTCAAAAGGTGGCGCGGTTAATCAAGATTTCAAAATTGTGTAACAATAATAATTTATATGCATAAAGTACCTTTTACAGTATGAAATTAAAAAAAACGCTATCTCTACTACAGATATTGAAAATAATATTTAGAATAATTAAGACGTAATACAATAATTAAGACGTAATATAAGACGACCTATTATCTCCTTAAAACTAGAATTAATAAAGATTTACACTAATTTTCCCTAAACTCAACTCCTCTACTAAGTCTCGAGCTGCAAAGGACAATGGGCAAATTTGTATGGGCACTGTCCCCACCCACCAACAGAAACGAAACATATCTCATTTTATAAATCTCGGCAACTTGATGATTTTTTATTATGACGACGATCGCCCTATGTATGGGGTTTTCTTGGAAAACCATGTTTTGTTTTTATATATTTTTTGGTCATTTAGTTGACAGGTACAGGAAAAAAGTTACACAAACATTTTTAACTAGCAATAATACTTCATATACATGTATTTATGACAGAAATCTTTAGTTTTGTTCGACAGTTTTAACTAAAGATAATAATAACATGAAGTTACGTATAGACTCTTTAAAAGAAATCAGTATAAATGTGTAGTTCTCGGCTCGTTCGATATTCGTTTTTTTTTCGGGCGGTAGTCAAATGTTTTATGGGATGTCGATGTCACTTCTAAGTTCGCAAGACAGAGGACATGCATCTCAATTGTAGTCTGTCTCTGCGTTATCGTTATTAGACTTACCAGTTTATCATACGATTTCTGTGACCTGATAACCTCTGCTTGCATACTGGACCTTTCGATTGTTTTTCTTTTAACCCTGGCATATTTATTAGTATTGGAGTAATAGATGAGTTTTAAGTTAACACCGTGATATATGTATATAATAATTACATACACACATACATACCTTCACGCCTTCATTCCCAGAGTAGTATAGGCAGAGCTACAGAATTACCAACAACTCTAAAAACTTGTTCATAACTCTGTAACCACAATTTGCACAATTAGGCTAAGATGTTTAACAGTGTACCTATATTAGTTATATTAGTGTATAATAATTAGTTGAGTAGTATTAGGCAAGTAGATGTAAACAAATATATAGCTTTATAAGCGAATTTTTGTGGTCTTTCTTTTTAAGAAACCTATTTGTTTATTATTGCTAGTAAAAAATGTTTGTGTAACTTTTTTCCGGTAACTGTCAACTAAATGACCAAAAATATATTTAAAAATAAAACATGGTTTTCCAAGAAAACCCCATACATAGGACGATCGTCGTCATAGTAAAAAATCATCAGGTTGCCAAGATCTATCAAATGAGATATGTTTCGTTTCTGTTGGTGGGTGGGGACATTTTGCCCATTGTCCTTTACTTGAAAATTTATTGAATGTAAGGTAAACACACTTCAATTATTAGTTTTATTAGAAACTTAACAATAGTTAAAGAAGGCTAATGTTAACAACTACCTATGTTAGAGGAATTCACTATCCGTCATTAATTGAGCCATAACCAAGAGTTTTGCATTACCAATTTGATGTCGCAATGTATATTTGTGTAGGTAGGTGTAGGTAGGTAAAACCGGCTCTGAAAAATTTCACATGATTCTCGACGATGAAACCTATGTGAAAGCCAATTTTTGAAAGGGGCACAATCAACAAGGAAGTTTATATTACTGAGTGTTTGAAGAAGCGGCTAGTGTCTTTTATACAAAAACACAATATGTCGACCTTGTTTTGGCCACATCTGGCAACAACCCATCACGCAAAGGATACTATAATTTCCTTGAACGTAAAATGTAAAAGCATCAAAATTGTACCAAAAAACATGAACCCTTCAAATGTTCCACAGTGACCAATCGAACGATATTGTGCTCTATTTAAAGGAAAGACCACACACATTTCCTAAAAAAGTGGAATTGGGCATGCAAGTACCTTAGTCTCCAAAGAGACTGGCGCTCGCTTGATGGAGAGCATAAGACAGAAGTTACGGCAGGAATGGGATAAGAAGAAGAATCCCAGAAAAAGTAGTTAAATGATATATTTATGATTACCTTTTATCTGCTAATCTTTCTTTATTCTTTACAAAGTATAAAATGAAGTTGCTTCCGCTGTCTGTTGCCTTAGATATATTAAAATTCTCAACGGATTTTAATGCAGTTTTCGACAATAGACTGAGTAATTCACCTACGCTAAGAGACGAGTATTGATTACCTGCTCCATCACCTTAGAGAGTAAGGATGTGATTCCACGCTATTGGCCTGTAATTCGTAGGGTCAGACTGTAACCCCTTTTTGGAATCCGGGTGAACAAAACAAACCTTCCACGAAGACGGAACCTTGTTAGTTTGGTAGGAAAGTTCTATACCAGGTTCAGTCCAAGTTCTGGGACACCCTGGAAAAAGACTCAACGCAAAATTAATTTAAAAGCGACCTGTTATATATCTAGACAAAAGCTTGTCAATCAAAATAAAACGCTAGTTTTGTTTTAATCGTATGATTTTATACCCACGATATGTCCTTTCATGGCTCTTTTAAACAAAAAGTTTGTGATGAAACTTGCCATAGTATTCGCATAAAAGATAAAAAGATGTACCCGAAAGATAACGTTTGTATGAAGTTCAAGAAGAAGAACCTTCTCCAATGGTAAGGAATCTATAGAACTACACACAGAAGGTACAGTTTGTAAGCACTTAGAATGTGCTTCGGTGAAGGTAATTTCTCTCTCACTCGCACTTAATTAGAGCGCACGAGAGCGAGTGAGAGAAAACTACCAACCCGAAGCTCCATCTAAGAGCTATCGTACGGTACCTACGCACGTCAAGTTCCACTTAGTTTTAGCCTACCTTGCTTCATTATCGTAATCATATTATTGACGTAGTGGTAGGTCTTACTTTGGAAAATAAGGTAGGTATATGGGCTTAAACTAAGAGGAATAGAGGATATAAAAATCTTACACTTATGTAAGTTTTATAGAATTTACTACCTTTGACGCCTTGGGGCGCGACTGGAACAAACTCTGATAAATCAATCGATTACGGCTCACCCCTGAATTCCCGCTCATCTAGCCATCTAATTAGACATCAAAGACACTTGAGCAGTAAACTCTTTATTATGAATACGCACGAAATTTTACGTGGCCGTAATTGGGCCGTGGTTGGACAAAATACACATAAATCATTGAAGTTGAGTGCTTTGATGTAGCCGTGTCCGGGTGACGTCGGCAGCGCCTCGCGGCAGGGTTGCCACTGTTGCCAGACGCAGACTAACTTTGTTACCCTGCTTTTTTATCGCAATTTCGTACGCTCCACTACAAAGGAAAGGAACATAAATGTCTTCAATTATTTTTTTGGTAACAGCTATGGTCATTTGCAATGTGGATTTATATAGGTCATTTACAGTTTCAAGAAACCATAAAATCTTTATTAATTAGCTATTTGGACGTCATTAAGCTTTCTCTAAAGTGTAAGTTTTGCAATCTAAATCTGTATTGAATGTACGAGTTTGAGCACGTTTTTTAGGGTTCCTTCAACAACAAGGAATCCTTGTAGTTTCGCCATGTCCGTCTGTCCGCCTATACACGTTGTAATGTAACTCAGAGACCCAAGGTACTACAAAGCTTTAATTTGGCATTTTTTTACAATAAAATTACGCCAACAGAGTTGTAAAAAAATGTAGGTAACGAACCATGCAAAGCAAACATATTTTTTATACATTATAACTTTGACTGAGGTATCATTGAATACATCTTAAAAATCATGCCGTACATTAATCATTATACATTTTAGATTTGGCGGATCGTTTAGAAAATATTTAATTGCGAGTCGTCGTCCCACTACAGCCAAAACTACAAGTAGGTAATAAAAATATACAAAAAATAACTTGAATGAAAGCATATAAGTATACGAATTATAAATGAAAACTAAGTATCACGACCAAATTGACTTTATTGATTCCCGAGAAACAGGAGAATAAAGTGTTTATCCATACTAAAATCATGTAAGACCACCAAATAACTTTAAATAATAAATTAGTTTATACTTAGTTTATGGTTTTTCGAGATAGTTTTTTGTTTTTGTAGGTAACGGCGACGAAACTCTATACTGAGCATGGTCCGACATTCTCTGTCCGTTTATTCCAAGTTGTAAATTGCAATTGAAATTACATCTAGGTGTACAAATTGGCTGTGATACGGGACGACGGACCACTCTAACCAGCAGTGCCACATGACGCCCCTTCCGTTAACGGAGCGGCAGCCCTGGAGGTGATATGTCTTACATTCATTATTTGCTCACGTATACTAGATGAAAGGCGACCACGGTCTAAATAAACAAATAGTGTGAAGCAGCCGGCGACATTGTCGACGGGGACGCATGACGGAATTATAATGCTGTTCATGAGAACCCGATTGCTTTCATCCACCCGGCCTTAATCGTCGCTCCTCGAATTTTTTATCGTATTGCCTAATGAGAGATTTAACACTTAAGCAATGTTACAACGAATCGTTTCTTAGCTCTTGGAAAAGTTCGCTGAAATCGCGACAGATGAAAGGGTTGAATTATATAACTAATATTATACCAACGAAGTCTCTTTCATCTATTCACTGAATTACAATGACAACATTTGGAAAATTCAACGGAAATGAGGATTGCTGAATAAATATTGATTATTTTAGGTAATAGTATTTCGGCATAATTACGAAGAGTAAATAAAATTACTTTGAAGATCGTAACAGTTTTGTTTCCTTTAAAACATCTTAAAGCCAATCACTCAACCCATCGATTGATGGTTAAGGAATAAATAGTCTTCAATTATGGATCGATGGTATGGTCTGAAATAAATGATTTCAATTTCAATTTCAATTGGGCTAATTCAATTAACTTACTCGAAAGTCCAGAGGTACAGCACCTCAAGTGGCATCCGAGTCACCCCTACTTAGATACGTATGTCCCGCGATTTATCTTAGTTTAGGTTTTTGTGTCATTTTCACACTGACTGCGGCCACTGAGACAATTTTGCTCATTCTGGCTACATAACATACATTACATGACGGTACAGTACGAAGGGAGTCCAACGGGACTACATTAATAGCCTATGCAGTCCGTCCGTCCGTCTGTTCATTTTTTTCAGACTTTGTGTCATTCATTACGGCGAATTTATTAACATTTTGATTTTACAGAAATTTAAATAATAAATATCCCGCATCCAGCAAAATTGGCGGGAGACTGCCCGTAACCGACATACTTACTTACGTGGAAAGTTGGGAATTCCTTCCCAACTTTGCCCAGTACTGGAACATTCCGGGATAGCAATAATAATAATAACCATTAAGGGATCATACCATTTTTTAAATCAAAACGTACCTACTTGACCCTTAAGTCATGCGTGTAACAACAAATACCTACCTACATACATACATTTCACTCATTTCATTAATTCACGCCTTCATTCCCAGAGTGGGGTAGGCACTAGGCAGAGCTACAGAATTACCTCTAAAAACTTGTTGATAAATACCTACCTAAAGTCAATTAAATCTAACAAAAATACAGTAATGGTTTAATTACGTACCAGATTTCAAAAAGTTTTCAAAATGACGACCTTATTGATCAATACTGGGTTGGTTTTTCATGTTTTTTAAACGACTTCAAAAAAAGGAGGTTCTCAATTTGTCTGTCTTTTTTTTTGTTTGTTACCTCAGAACTTTGGTCTGGGTGAAACGATTTTGATGATTATTTTTTTATTTGAAAGCTGGTAAAAAGCTGATCGCTGCAATATTTCTGTACCAGTCATTGCGAAGCATCCGTGTGTTTTGTGACAATTTCTTAGCAAAATGCTACTCGTCTAGGCAAAATGCTACTCATCTAGGAAAGCCCACTGGTTTTAACTGTTGCACTTTTTAGGAGTGGTGCGGTTGTAATTCCTTATGTTGCAGTTTGCGAGTACAATGTGCCGTTGAAATACCGGTTTGGTTTTGAATGTTTCGGATACTAATCGTTGGATACCATTTCAACTTCATCAATTACCAAGTCAACTAAACTAAAGTCCGGTGTTTCTAAAGAACGACCAGGTCAAGTACCAAGCTAGCGGCCTTCCATGGAGCCGTTATACCTATACTCTTAAATGGTAGGATGATCAGAATATGGCGCAGGTTCAGGCTCGCCACTTTACTCTACATACTCCCTAAACAATCTGGCTGCTTCAAAAGCGTTATTACTTGGGTAACTATATATAGTAATAATGCATTAACGCATATTTTCTTTTCGAACAAGACAGCTCATTCAAAATTAATGTGCAGTCAAAGTTAGAAATAAGGTTTTTTTTTCATAACGAAATACGAGTATCAATCAAAATCCCATCGGAAGCAAATCATATAGTTCAGGATGTAGTCAGGTTGTTTAAAATCACTAACCATCGATTTCACCAAACGAATAAGACTTACTCCGAGATTAGCCAATACAAATTCGGCGTTTAATCTAGGTATAAGACCTTATTCTCGTTTGGTCGACCCCTAACAAGAACTCTAAATACGAGGGCTGTTCCGAAAACTTCTAGCTACTCAAAAAAACGAAGAGGTATCTTTATTATTTATTTACAGTTTTTTTAAGTATTCGCCAGAAGCTTCGATGCATTTTTGCATTCTTCGAAAACAACTTTTAAAACAAGAAAAAATCGATCTTGCGGAAGTACGAAAAATACACGATTAAATTCATAGACTGCATCATTGGAGTCGTCAAAAGTTCACCCTCGCTAGGTTTTTTACTGTGGGAAACCGGAAAAAGTCGCACGGAGCGATATCTGGGCTTTATGGTGGGTGAGGCAATAGTTGTATACCGGAAGTGGCCAAAAATTCGATGGTCCGAGCAGCAGTGTGAACTGGGGCTTTATCCTGGTAATGCCGCGGTTATCGCTATTCGGACGATCCTCGCCGAGCCGTTCGAAGACTTGAGGTAACCAAACTTCGTTATACCATTGACTACTAACAGTTCTCCGGTCTTCTAGAGGAAAAACTGCCACAGGACCACTTAGTCGAAAAAACATGGCGATCTTTTTTTGTTGACCGTTCTACCTCGAACAACTTTCGTAGGCAAGACATCTTCCTCGAACACCCATTGCGTCGATTGTTGCTTGGTAAGCGGGTCGTAGCTATAATATCTACGATTCATCACTCGTCAGGATGCTTGACATCTGTTTTGATTTGCTGTAGTAAATTTTTTCGAGCATATATATGCCCCAATCTACCCGCTGAGCTTTTTGATCTTCATTGAGCAAATGCGGTATCCATCGTGAACAAAATTTCCGTACTTTTAGGTGACCGTTACATAAAAACTGCTAGTGATCCAATCTTCAGTTCATCCTGAATCTCCCTATGTTCCTGTTTTCTTTAATAAGCCACTCCACTTTGAAGACGTTCTCGTGAGTCACTGCAGTCGGCGGCCTCCCCGGTCTAGCTTCATCTTTGACGGACGGTGGCTAATGAAGGAGCAGATTCCCCAAAAGCTGTGCTTAAGTTTTCATGTGACTCCTTAAACGTAAAACCTCTTTTATACAGGGTGAACGATATGAAGTGTTACCAAATTCAAAAGGCTACGATTTTTTTTTGTTGTCTTAAATTATTCATTATTAAGAAAAAAATGAGAAAAAGATATCAAATTTTTAAGATTACTTTATTTTAACTCGATATGACCACCTTCTGCTGTCTATGGCCTTCAGACGGTAGAAAAATGAGTTGCACGCTGCACGAATGTGATCCTGCGGTATGCAATGGCAATTACGTACGATCGCTTTCTTCAATGCATCCATACTGGCATGTTTTCTTCTCCTCACCTTGCTCTCCACAATGGACCAGATAATAGAAGTCCATCGGGTTCGCGTTTGGGGAATCCGAAAGACATTGTGTGGACGAAATAAATTGTGGCACGCGTTGTTCAGCCATTCTTGGTTCACACGAGCTTTATGAGCCGGGGCCGAGTCTTGTTGTAATGTCCACGGTCTACTACCGAAATGTTTGCGTGCCCAAGGCTCCAACGCAGCTTCCAAAACATTTTCCCGATAGTAAGTCGCATTTACTTTGACACCAGGCTCGATTTTGTGAATTTGGTAACACTTCATGTCGTTCGCCCTGTAGTCGTAATAAATAATCACATGATATTCCTCTCTTCTTCTTCTTCTTTAAATTAATGGCGGTCCACCAAGTGATTTCGCCATTAATAAAAGTAAAAGGCGGGCATTTTTCAATCGGCCATCTTCCCTCTCCAAACTTTACCGGAAGACCAATTCCTCTCTTGTAACGTTCATGTTGAAATCGACACAATGTTTGACATATATTTTAAAAAACATTTTTTTATTGTCTGAAATATATTTAATTATTTTTGGCCAGGGTTTTGAAGGCAATAAAAAAAGGTTTTAATCGTTAGTATAAAAAGTATTGTTTTATGATTAGGTTCGGGCCAGCTAGAAACTTTCAGAACGGCCTTCGTATCTTTGACAAATCGCGTAGATATTCAGTTTCTTCAAACCTGTTTCAACATAACGAAAAAATCGACTTTTTTTTTAATATGACGTTATTTTGCTTCAATAACGTCATGACACCTCTGTCAGTGCACAACAACGAATGCTTTGGATTTGCATACCATTGTTATTTACAGTTTAAAAAGCAGTGGCTCGTTTTTTTATAGCGCGATATTTCCACGGTGCTCCGCGGCTGTCCCTAGCAAGACGTTCCCAAGGCCAATCAACATTTTTGTACCGTGACTCATGTCCAACTATTTACTTCCCATTTCAATTACAGTCTCACGAGGCAATCACCACTCATTGTCACCTCAAGATGCTCGCATTGTCGTTTCTTTAACCATCTATAACGCCGTCGTTCACTTCGTATAATAAAGCTATCGAAACGATTCATACATTAAAAGCAAACTCTAACGTCACAGCACAAGTGACTTGAACATTTCATTCAAAATCGTGAGAGCGATATGTGTTGACCGACAGGAACGGACGGAAAAAAGTCAAAAGTTATTTCTACAAAGGCTCTCAGCGCAGCATGTTGTGTAAATAGTCCAACATGTTTCTACGACAAAGAAAACTTAATAACCGATGACGGGCAAAAGTCAACCTAACAATCTACGCGCTGATTGCCCATAATTTCGATTCGAAGACTGGCAGGAGATACTTCTTAATATAAGTCCCATTTCCTCCAAATATCCCCGATGTTGATTCAACAATGGCTCTTGAAAATTTGTAAGTTATGTATCTGTTTATAAGATTAGCATAAACATGGTTATCTATTGCATACCTGGTTACTAAAGCGTTGTTCGAGCATCCGATACTGTCTTTTGCCGTACAAAGCAATAAAGACTCCAACCAAATTGATCTACAGCCGCTTTTCATTTTGCGACCGCGGCAAATCCTTGGGCCCGGAATTCTGATTTCGTAGCGGCGACTGCTATGCCATCTAAAATATTGGACATCTCCATCTTGGTTGGAGTTTTGTTCTTACTTTACACACGAACAATGAGTCGGAATCGTCAAGGGAATTTATGCATACTTTAAGAACGTTACTATGCACTATTCTTTTATCTTGAGTACACAATATCATCATAACATTTAACAGGCAGTGAAGTTTAATAGGTACCTTTTGACAGGTAAATTAAAAAAAAAAACCCAGTAGCGCTTCTATTAATTCCATAAATGAAGCGGACTTCTAATTTGGAATTGTAAACTGTAATGGATGTTATTGTATAGGTAGGTACCTAAGCTTAATGTTTCGAATTTCAGAAACAATTATAAAATGTTTGTTAGGTGCAGACATCTTTCTGAAGTCTATCTCCTCACTCAAATCCTAATCTATTCACTCAAATTATAAATAAGTATGAAATGTTTGACGGTCTCATCTTGAGTAAGTTATGTACCGCCAAAAGTACTTCATTTTATCTTTAAGAATGGGACACGTGACACGAGTTTTGATAAATGACTTAAACAGGCAATATTTTGTTAAATAAATTTTGATTCACATCAAATTACATTTTCTACTATATGTTTGGAAATGTTTACCGAACTGTTGCTAAAACAGCACGGAAGGGGTTCGTCCTGAAATCCAAGCCACGGAAAAATATCTAAATTCTATTATTTCCCAGTTATTTTACTTATTGAAACTATCTTTGGTCTCTGAGAATTAACTTCAAACGTCCGTCACTCGTACAACCAAAATAACCCAAGTTTATTTTGTTTTTGTGTGCCTTTATCATTAAAATATTTAATTTTTAATATTTTTTTCTCACGGTGTCTTTGTTCCATTATACATTTAAAATGCTTCAACGGGTTAAGAAGTGTTAGTTGTGTTGTTAGAATCCTTATGTATCATTGCGGGTGCTTGTCTAAACAATTGCAGTGGTTTTTTTATTTTATTGTATGGTGTGGGTAAAAAGCTAAGCCATCGACATTAACTATTGTTCGTCTCTATCTAAATCTATCATAACTCATAAGGCTATGCTTTGGATGGGTATTGCGGACTTTCCTTTTAAATAACATAAATATAAATAAATGTTTATTGGATACATCTAAACACGAAATGTAATTATACGGATTAACATCTGTTATGATTTTATTTTACCGTATGTACTTAATGATTGTATTTAATACAAACTGTTTCCCGCGGCTCCGACCGCGCAGAAAAATAAAACATAGCCTAGGTATCTAACTCAGAAACAATGAAGCGTTCTGTTAATGGTGAAATAATTTTTGAATTAGGTCCAGTAGTTTTTGAGTATATTCATGTATGTACACTCGCGAGCAAAAGTATCGAATCACTTTGCATTTTTTCATGTGCATCCAATATCTTTGTAATTTCCCACCCAAATCTGAAAATTATGGTACCAAATAAAAGATAATAATGTAACGCATTGGAAAATGTGCTAATTTAATATTCAAGGCCCGAAGGCTGAAAAAAAACCCGAATAACGGAAGTAGCCTGAAAATACGCTAAAAATAAACCAGGCAAACTTGGAATAAAAGGCTCATTTAGCATACAATACGATTTATTATTACTAAATTAGTATCGGGTATTGCCACCCCTAGCCCTGCTGACACAGTTTAAGCGATTTTTCATCGATCTAATTAATTTTCTAACGTAGTCTTGAGGAATAGCGTCCCATTCCTCTAGCAAAGCTATCTTCAACTCGTCAACAGTGGCAGGAGCAGGATCCCGAACCCGAACCTTTCTCTTCAGATAGTCCCACATGTGTTCAATGGGGTTAAGGTCCGGACTCATCGCTGGCCAGTTCATGGTCTCGATGGCCACCTCGCGGAGGTAGGCAGCGGTGACCCTTGCGGTATGACAAGGGGCATTATCCTGCATTAGCATGAACCCCTCATCAAAAATACCAGCATAAGGGACGAAATGCTCTTCCAGAATTTCCGTTATGTACCTGGCAGCAGTCAATCCACCGCCACGACCACCGCTAGGCACGAAAACCAGCTCAGTCCGCGCGTCGTACGAGATGCCGCCCCAAAACATAACAGAGCCACCTCCGTAGGCGACTCTTTCGGAGAAGCAGCACTGAGCATATCGTTCTTCTGATCTCCTGTAGACTCTTCCCCTTCTGTCGCAGCCATTCAGACATATTCTGCACTCGTCTGAGAAGAGAATTGGGGTCCATTGCTCAAGGGTCCAAGCCTTATGAATTTCTGCAAATTCTCTTCGGGCTGTACGGTGCCGCGCCTGCAACCTGGGCCCCGTCGCAGGCCTCTTGGGTCTCAAATTCGCTGTCTCGAGTCTTCTTCTCACTGTCCACTCGCTGGCAACCACTCCTCGCACCTCACGCAGACGCTGCTGGATGGTAACTCCAGTCTGGTGACGATCTCGGAGAGATATTCAGACAATGAAGCGGTCGTCCCTCTCTGATGTGCTCCTTCTGTGGCCGCTTCTTGGTCTTGAAGTAAAAGCTCTAGTTTGGTGGAACCTCTGGTAAAGTTTAAAAACTGTAGATTGGCTCAGATTCACCTCGGCAGCTACTGAACGTTGACTACGCCCTTGTTGCAGAAGCTGGACAACTACGGCGACTAGAGCTTCAGTGGCTTCCATTTTTTCCAGGTGTTCTTTACAGAATAACATGCGGAGATGTGAACCGGTCGACTTCTGATAAGTGACTGATAAGGAACCCCCCCTCTACCCCCGTTATATAGGGGTCAAGGGTAGTGCAACTCGTGTACGTCGTAACGAGTAAAAGCTCACAAACTGGGAAATTGCCCATAATTTGAAAAGTTCTGGGCCAATTTTTATGTTTCATAGCTTTTTATAAAGCTAATATTTCAAGAAACGCAATTACATTTAAGTAATTTAGAAAAATAAACCGATTTACAAAGATATTGGGTGCACATGAAAAAATGCAAAGTGATTCGATACTTTTGCTCGCGAGTGTATGTTGGTACATACAAAAATACAAATCTCTCCGCGTTATAATATTAGTGTACATTTGACATACAATGCGATGTTAATTTAATTTATGTTTAATTTTAAGTATATAAACTGTATGTTGTCTGAAATAAATTAAGGTATGTTGGGGTAAGATCGGATCGGGTCAAGATCAGATAATTCAAATTACTGCTAAACTAACTAAGGTTTTCGATTTCTAGCAACACACCTACCTAGGCTATCTTGTTGCGCCCCACATATTAGGCAGCCGCGTGGTTTTAAATGGACAGGTCTCGTGTAAGAGTGAGGGACGTCGAAACTGAGTTTTTTCCGAGTGAACATATTATAACATAATTATAGTCGTGAAATCCGGACTTTCTCGTGGCCTCGTATTTCAACAACCAAGCAAGTTTAGCCTGTGTTTGTGTATTTTTTGTATATATTATTATTAAAATACGTGTATTTTGTATCTTAGAATTAAGAATAACGGTTAGATTAGCGTGTACGATTTTATTCGATCTTTTCTTTTCGGGTTAAGATCGGACTAATTTCAACTTATATGGGAAAAAGCAGCCTTTCTTTACCAAGGTACCATCAGATAGTACCATTGATGGTACTAAGGTGTATTTTTTTTGGCATAGTACATTGATGGTACCACGGAAAAATGGGTTTTCTCTACTACCATTACGTTGCATAGGCAACAACGAAATATAATTATCTCAATACAGGAAATCTTTCAAGAGGTGATTTTACTTTATCAGTACATTTCTAATCTGATAATAGTACTAATGCACACATTATTAATTACACAAGGTAGGTATCCTTTTCTTTCTTTAATACCTTGTTTGTATATATATTTTTGATGGCTGGAAATAATATATTTGTAAAGTATGTTATTGCTTTTTTGACAAATGCATACACTCAATATCTTTTAAAGATCAAAAGGTGTAGCTATGAGCTATCCAAATATTAACGACATATGAATACATTCAAACAGAAGGTGGAAAAGTGCTTCTCCATGCTGGTTTTCAGTAGGTACTATAGGCATCAGACCTATACAAAAGATAATTATTCAATCTGGAGGTGTTCATCGTTCAAAAAAGTTCCCGATTAGTGTCTTGGCAGTATCACTATTTTCGAGGTAAGTACCCATTTGATTTTTTCTCCTTGTACAATTCTGATAAATACAACATTTTGTGTATTTTTGTTTTCAATACATCACATGGTAAAAGTTTTTTTTTGTTTACCTTGCAGGGTAAATCATTTTCTAAATCAAAACAGCATACATGTAGCCCAGATGATGTAAAAAACTAAATAGCTCTCTAAGTTGATAATAATGAGAAAAGAAGTTGTTAATACCGACGAACCGATTCCCAAAATATACATATCAAAAATGAAAGACGACGAATATGATTTCATCACAAATTTACCTACGTTCAACAATATAATTTAACGGTCTGTACGTCGCGAGAAATAAATCGTTAAATGTAAATAAAACAGTAATTATGGTCGAAGAGGCAGAGGTTAGGTACCTCTGCCTCTTCGATATATAAGTTCGATAAGTTCTTCAACATTGTTTTGGCCGATTATTTCAATGACGGAGAACGAATACTGACATTTTGCACCCGAGAAACTAGAAAATTAATTATCAATATAAACGAGTTCTTCATGGGTGGGACTTTAAGAAGTTGTCCTGTGCCGTTCCGCCAATTATATTGTATACGTGGTGAGTTCAATAGTTCAACAAAAACCACACCTTTAATTTAGATTTTAATTTGGAAAGAAGTGGTCTCTGCGTACCCCTCTGGGAAACGGGCGTGATTTAATATATGTATGTATGTAATGTGCAACAAGAAAGAGCAATCTTATAGTATTGTATTTCAAATATTAAAGTCGCAGTTGCCACAGTTTGACTCTGTTAAATTACACTGTGACATGGAGTTAGCGGCCATAAATGATTTACTAAAAAAAAAAGTTGACATTGCACTACGAGTATGCTTCTATCACTGGACGAAAAACATTTTGAAACATGCTTAATTACATAAACACACAAATAGTAAGGCAGAAAGACGAATTGTTGCTTTGTACCTTTTTGCTGCAATCACCGAAATTGCTTGAGTATGTTAAAGTTGAATGCAGAGCAGAATTTGCAATGAAATATGTGTATTCGGTGAACGCCATCGTACAAATAACCCTATGGAAGGGTGGTTTCAATTTCAATCAGAGAAATCAACAAAAACAATGTCACATTTCTTCGTCTGTAAAATATTATAGCAAAATTTGAGAACACAAATAAGGGAAATAAACAAAATAAACGTAAAAAATCAGGATATTTTAAACGACGAATACATAACAAACGTACAGATGGAATTGATTAATGATGAAACTGGAGCTGGACAGTCATGTATTAGAACAATGGCGAGTAAAGTTTAACCACATACTTACATAATTTTATCATGAGCATTGCGCTTAATTTGTTTCGTGTTACGATAAATAAATAAAGAATTTGAATTGCATTTGAATATTGCCCATGTTTAAAATATAGGTAAAACACCACGATTTTATACGCGATTTCTATTCAAGCAAATTATCTGTTACAACAGAAAATAAAATATATATATATTTGCCTTGGTCCCATTGACTTAATGGTACTATGGCAAAAAAAAACACCGTGGTACCATCAATGGTACTTACGATCTGGTGGTACCTCGGTAAAGAAGGGAAAAACATCGGTTCATATACAATTTAGACTTGGGAAAGATCGGACGCGGTAAAAAATTAACTCTGAAGGCTTACCGAAATTTAGTCCAATCTTACCTTACTTTTAATTTGAATGTGATAACCGTCAAACATTTTTTTCACACGATCCAAAATGTGTCGCTTATGTTTTTGATTATTGTTACCGTAACATAGGATATATCTTGTTCCCCGTCAATACAATAGGTAAATAAATTAGAGATGCGAGTCATCATATTAACATTTAGGCAGAACAAAAATTGAATTTCGCTTGTGGCCGGCTGAGTCGTGATCCCTAAGGATGGCAACAGAGAGAGTTTTTACAAAAGGTTTATTCAGTACCCCGATATTGTATTTTGTGGGTTTTTGTCTTTATCGTTTTAAAACTTTGTGTACCAATATTCGACTGGAATCACGTTAGTATTTGATATTAAAAAAATCCGTAAACAATTCTGCAGGTAAGTGTCTATGGCAATTAAAAAGTGGCAAGGTATTTTACGTGGTAGTTTGTTTATACGAATAAGGTTCTATTACAATGAAAACTTTTGAATGGGCAAAGCCAGTAATTATTAAAAGCACCCAGTGAATTGCAACTACTACCTACCTATTTGATAGCTGTCACGTCGAGACGAGTCGCAGATTTGTTCGAGTGGTGGGTGACCGGCGCGGGCGCCGGCCGTTCGGCCTCAGCCCTACCGCGCTCCCACCCAATACTACGGGGCATCTGAATGATGGCTTGTATTATTTTTTGTGGACATACCATGTCATCGGAACGATTGTGGTCGGTTCCCTATGATTTATCGATGTCCATATTACAAATACGACACAGCATTATGCGATTCTTTATTTCTTCTTTAAGCCATATTAGTATTCCGCCAACAATCCTGACCAGCGTTGGTTTTGTCATACCGACTAAATGTTATTTTGTTGGAATTTCAAATAAACAATTGTTTACTTTTTTCACAGGATTTATTTATAATATAATTAATGCAGGACCTCAATCAGCGCTGACGAAGCTCTCCGTTGGCATATTTAGAGCACTCATGAATTAAAACCATAACATTATTTCTTTGTTATTCCGTTTCAAATATACAACTTAATTTGTAAGCAATAATTAAAACACTTAAGATCGCGATTAGTCCATATCAAGTGCGATTAGAATGTTTATTGATTAAGATTGTATTGATTGACAAGTCCATAGTTTTAGGCTTACCAGGGCCTCTTTTCTTGACGGTAAAAAGTATATCGTCTTTGACCTGTTATGGTATTGTTATTAACTCGGCCGCCATTACTGTCCAGTAAATAAGAGCTATAAAACGTTGACCATACGACAGCAGGTCAAGGACGATATGGTTTTTACCGCCTAAGGACTGTATCTAAAAGAAAGTAGACAACTTTTCGACTGCATAAGTTTGTCCACAGTCGTCAAAGATATAAATAGATTTTACTAAATTATAAACCTATTTCTTAACTATTCTTAAAATAAAAATACATTTGACATTACATTTCTTCATTTCATTTGTCAAAATGGGGAGGATTGCGATAGAAGTTAGATAAAATATTTTGGACGACTGGTGCAAAATTAAAGGGGTAGGTAACTATAAGAAAGCTTGTTAAAAAGTATAATATTAGCCCTGCAGGTGTAAATAAATAAATTAATAAGTTTGTTACCACTGCCACCTTAGAAGATCTGCCAAAATCTGGGCGAAAACGAGGCCCTCCCGACCCAGAATTGCAGAAAAGAGTCGTTCAAATGTTTCATCGAAAACCGACTCTGTCTATTCGGGATGCTGCTCGTAAAGAAAAAACTTCTATTGGAATGATCCAGTGTATCAAGAAAAGGTGCAACCTGAAGACATATAAGAAACAAAAACCACCCAAACGTGATGAAATTACAGTCAGTCGCTGTTCGAAAACGTACAAGAAAACTTTATGACTGAGTTCTTACTAAAAAATGGACGACGAAACCTATTCTAAATTTGATTACAAAAGTCTACCTGGCCCACAATTTATAACAGTCTCGGCCAGTAAAAAGGTTTCTCAAAAGGATAAGTCCATCAGTATGGAAAAATTTCGGAAGAAAATTTTAATTTGGCAAGCAATTTGTCAATGCGGGCTCAAATCAAAAGCTTATTTCGCTACAGGAACTATAAACACTCAAGTTTACCGCGACGAATGTTTACAAAAGAGGTTGCTGCCTTTTATCAAGAAGCATAGGATGCCTACATTATTTTGGCCAGACTTGGCCGCCTGTCCTTATTCGAAAGTGACTAGAGAGTGGTATAAGGCCAACAAGGTAAATATTGTAGAGAAAGACATGAACCCGCCTAACTGTCCGGAAGTCCGTCCTAACGAAAGATACTGGGCCATTATGAAACCATCTCTACAAAAAAATACCAAAGCTGCTGTTTCCCTCCCTGACTGAAAAAGTGGAATAAGGCTTCAGAAAACGTGACCAAGAACGTCGTCCAAAACCTGATGCAGAATATCAAAAGGAAAGTCAGATTGCAGGCAAAGTAGGGGCACTGCAAATAGTTTCTCCGAAATATTGTTTTTTAGATTATATATTTTCTATTTACTTTTGTCATTTCTCAAAAACACTATCTAATTATATAGCTAATAAACATAGTAGTTGTCTACTTTCTTTTCGATACGGTCCTTAGTATCTGTTGCTGTCTTAGGTGATTTTACCAAACTGGAATAAGACTTATTCTGAGATTACGCTATACTAATTCGGCATTTAATCTAGGTAAAATACCTTATCCTCGTTTGGTCGAATCCACCCTTAGTCGTGATAGTTTTTCTTTTAAATTCGTTATATGCGATTCGTTTTGGCTGTAGGTTGGATACTTGACGCTAACAAAAAATAGCGCTTTAAAGCTTAATATTACATAAACGAATCCCTTAACCAAAAAATTGTTTGCACAAACCCAGTTACGTGCTTTAATTTACAATCTAAAAATTGGTGATTCATTTCGATCTTTATTACTTACCAATAAACAAAATTGAAGTGTGGATCTGCGATTTTTAAATATAACTATAAATTTAGGTAAAGTCCAACGTTCTATATGGAGTACCGCTTTAAAAAAATCGCTTCCATTTCGGTTATATTTTATTTTATAATTTAATATAATACCTGAAACGCGCCCTCTGATTGACTTACCTCCTACAAAGTAATACAATGTGAATAAAATGTATAAAGTGTAGCTTATTTGAATAACAACAGTGAATTAAGAGTTTCTGGGCGTTTTCACTAAAAAGTGTACCCAATTAAGGACTGAAATTAAGGAACTTTAACTTTGTCAGTTTTGTGACGAAAATTAGCTATATATTGACGATCACAATGTATGGCTAACTTTCGTCACAAAACTGACAAAGTTAAAGTTCCTTAATTTCAGTCCTTAATTGGGTACACTTTTTAGTGAAAACGCCCTTCTACATAGTTTGAGTACGGAACAGTAATCAATGTTTAAAGTCAACAGTCTACTTCATAACCTAATGTTTTGCACATTTTCCGTCCGGCTACAGACAAAGAGAATAGCAGAAAATTCAAAGTGCTTAGGGACAATCGATTAATAGGCTCGGTGAAACCGCACAAGTGGCTTATGGTAAATCTTCCGCAGCACGCATAAGAGAGTTATCTGGGTGGTGCGCGATCGGTGAGTCGAGTGGTAATTTATCACACGCTCGTGTGATCTATCGCTGCTTCCCAATTTTCGAATGCACGGTCCAGTATCTTAAGGTTACGAGTGACGACATTACCTTAAGGGCCTGTTTCACAATCGACAAGTAAATTTATCTGCCATTTAAAGTTTGCTCTCTCCTTGTCTATTTTTAAGTGAAAGAAAGAGAAAGGGCTAAATTTATCTGTCAAATATGCTTTATTTGTCGATTGTGAAACAGGCGGTAAATCTTGCATGTCTCTAATAAATGCATGGCAAGTATACTAACATTGTTATAGATGTTCATGACTGACATATATTAATTAAGGAATTATACAATATATTAAAGGGTGATAAGATAAGCGCACGCTATGGTGCTGTGTGTGTGCGCACGCCGTGCGCGCGCGCTTGCATGTGTGTGTGTGTGTAAGTGTATGTGTATGTGCTTGTGTGTGTGTGATGTTAATCAGGAACCAAGGGTTCCGTACCGCCGCACAATATTCCTAACATTCCTAAAATCCGAAATCTAGGACTGATTTTTCTGATATTACAACTCCGGAATTGTAAGGGTGTAATATTCAATAATTAATAATAGTACTTATATAGTAATAGCGTTTAGATAATATATATATATACATATATATACAGTGTGTGACATCCATAAGAACATATATTTTACGTAAAGATAGCTTTAAGTGTTGTTAGCCGTTTAAAGGAGTTAAGTTATTAGCTAAATTACATTTAGTGTAGGTATTTCATTTTTAAAGGGTACAACGAGCAGCAATGTATAACATTAAGTCTAAGTTAATTGCAAGTTAATTGAGGGATAATTGAGCTATGTCTGATACATTCCGTGGCAAATTAGTTAGTATGAAAAAAAAAAGTACAACTTATGTTAACAAAACACTTGTTTTTATGATAATTAGGATGCATATTAACTGTTGTCAAAATATATGTTCGTATGGATGTCACACTCTGTATATATATAATATATATATATATGTGTCTGTTTGAAGTTGTCAACCAAGACTACTATTTGTGAACTTCACAAATCATTAAAGGAAATGGAGCTCATACGTAAAAAAAAGTGCCGTAATTTATCACAATTTTTGTCGTGGATTATGTCGACAAGAATGTCTCGCTGAGCTTGCTTTTCTATTTAATGTTGAAGCAAGTAGCCAAAGCAAGTATATCGCTGGTTCGGTGAGTTCCGATGAGGTAGTGGTGAGAGGGAGGAAAGATAAAACAAAGCTCTAATCACAACCACCGTAACGACATCTGCTGCCAAATGGTTAAAAATATTTACTTACTTTATGATTTGTTAATGACTTACTTACTAGATGGCATCGATATCGCATTGTCAACTATTCCCGTTGAAGTACGAGTATATAAATTTTACTATTTTGTTAATTTGTATATTTCTGTATATTTATTTTTCTTTTGTGTAAGATTATTTTAATTGTTTATTTTCAGATTAGTTCTTAATTTTATTTTTTTCTTTATTATGTTGTTGTTCCTAATTTACTATATGAATATTCTTAATAAACACAAGTATCGTATGCTTTAGAAGCGCGGGGGCCTCAGCTACGGATGCGATATTATCTAAGCAGAAACAAATAAAGATATTTGCAATTTCAATTTCAATTGTCATGCTTGTCATTTTATGTTATTCACTATGAAAATACACTGAAGAGCTAAACATTTTTGACGGAGTACCGTTCTTATTTAAATATTATTTGGTTCATAGTTAGGTACCTGCTATGAATTTCTATTTCCATGATTACCTTCTTAAGTATTGCAGGTAACAGTTACTTTTATAACACCTGCGAATAACACCCATTATAAATAATGGCTAATAGCTAATTATTTCAAACGCAAACATCATCTTGTTAAAAAGAGCAGTGCTATGATAATCCTCATAATTATGCTAAATCGTTACACGTTTCGGAATAGAAACAGGGCGTGAACTTCCAATTTTCATTAAGCGCACTTTGCGTACGAAAGTGACCCTAAATCCGCGCATCCTCTGCGCAGATAACTCTTAATTTGCATATTAACGAGAAACTTTGCATCGGCAATACTGAAAAATTCCGAGGTCGGGTGTGAACGGGCAGGTGCGCTGAGACTAATGCCGCTTTCAAATCCGTTGGCTGCTTCGCAACTTGTCGCCGTTGATAGCTTTCTCAATCCCGGGTTCCCACTTTTATACAACGATTTTCACACGATGACGTCTGATTGTAATTGCACCCAAATCTTAAATCGAATAAATATTGCCTCGGATTATCATCTGGATTAGTTCACACATATCGAGTCAGCGTTTACTTACTCACTACCACACACGTCCGAACGTATCATTATCATTGATCACGGCCTCCCATTCCACTTTGTTTTAACCCATCTTACTTCTATATCGTAATCATATTGTAGCGTAGACGTGATGGTAGCTTAGCTATTGTTAACTTGACCGTAAGAGCTACTATAACGCTAAAGTTAAGTCCAATATAAAATTAATTCGTCTAGAGCTCCAGCTGTCAGGCATCATAACATCGAATTGTCATCTGGTTTAGCAGAGTGCACACTCAGTGAGCCTACGTAAGCTACAGAGAACATTCTACGACTATCTTCCGTCATCATTATCATATCAGCTCTTAGACGCCAAAATATTGCTTTGTTCCCGGGTTTGGATATGGACTTAAAGTTGACACACCTGCGTGACGAGGTGATATGATAATGATGACGGAAGGTAGTCGTCGAGTGTTCTCTGTAGCTTACGTAAAATAAAATGGTTAAAACTGACTTAAAAGCTTTGATCAACACAGGCAAGCGAAGTTAAATACACTCAGGGACAAAAAAAACGGGTCAGAGTGCGTTTTTCATACTAAAGAGGCTATTTCGAAGCCTTGGTTTCTCGCCAGGGGATGTTTTTAGTGAAATCGGATGATGGATACACCTAGCATCGATACAGGACTTCCAGAGTGTCTAGGATACCAAACTGATTTAATCTCCGACTAACGCCGGAATTGATCATGTTCAGAAAAACATCAAAAATGGCAATAAAATGTAAGGAAATCCAAATGCTGACCCAAACTGTCTCGCTGTCGTGTTAACTGATTGTGCGATAGGTTAGGTATCTTAAGAACATTTTACCTCCTCTATTGAACCTCGGAGTATCCACCATTAAACCTCACTCAAAACAACCCCTGGCGTAGAACCAAGGCTTCGAAATAGCCTCGTTTGTATGAAAAACGCACACTGACCCGTTTTTTTTGTCCCTGAGTGTAGAAGAAGCTTGTTATAAAAATGAACCGAGATTTCATGTCAAATCTCTTCTTACTGATATAATTATATAATACATGTATTATAACAACACATCGTTTAAGTGTGACTGGGCCTAAGTCTATATAAAACCTTTAAAATTACATTTGCATTTTCTAGAAAAATAATTGTATCCATCTGAGCTTAAAGCATTTCCCCTTATACGTTAAAACAAAGACGGAGACAACTTGAGACGTGTGGGTAGTAATTACGTGAACAAACAGGGAAACTGAATGAGCCAGAAACGTTATTAGAAACGCCTCATTAGGTCTTTAAGCTGAAATGACAGCTCTAAAAATAAGTAGACAGGCGTCTTCTGTGTACGTTTTTTCTTCAAGGAAAAAGGTGCGACTAGTTGCGTATTGTAGGCGTGATGAGATGACAAAACATCTGTTCGGCATATACGATACGGGATCGTTCAGGACGCGCGCCTCGCCGTGATACCCCGCGGACGGGATAATGCGATCACCGATGACAAATATAATCTTCGCTCTGAGTCGACTCGAATTGACACTGTTGTTATTCCGAGAAACGGAAGGATTTATTTTTACTCAAAGAGTTAAATATTCAGGTGAAAGATTTCTCAGAGGGCGTTGTTTGGCCGCCTCGTTAAATCTGTCGGCGGAGCCGTGTCTTATTCTGTATAATCGCGCCAATGATGCCGAAAAACTCGCCCAGATTTCAATGCAACTTTGATATTCACCTCAAAGCAGAATAAACACAAATTTAAAGAGCTACAGCTGCTTCGCGACTAAGCTTTTTTCTGAATTTTATTATAATTTAATCGCGTCTCATCTGAAGATTATGAATATTATGATGTGTTGTATTTAAATTTGTTAGCATTAATACAAAACGAGATTGCGTGGTGATTTTACATATTATAATTGAATATATTAATACCTACTTACTTTTGATAGCATGTTTTTTTTTAATAATAATATTTGATAGGTCGAATCTTTTAATAAAAAGCAAAAATAACTATCCCTACGTAAAAAATACCTTATAATTTACGTATAATAATAATATAGAGAGTGTCTTTATTGTTTAATTTTGCAACTTAATTTGTTAGTTTATTAAATGTTAAGATGGCGAACGTAATTGACATATAATTATTGTTTTACGTTTTTGCTTAACAATCAATTAAACAAGTAACGTTACGATCATTGCCCAATTATGGTGGGTCCATATGAAACCAACTAACGGCCAAACCCTATATTCAATACACGGACAGATAGGCTTACTTCGGATTAAAATTTGACACATTTTGTATGGGCAAATGTCAAATTTTAACCCGAAGTAAGCCTTATCTATCCTCGGTTTGAATATAGGGTTCGGCCGTAAGGGTATTTTCCTTGCCCACCTAACCTTTGGGCAAAGCAGTGATTATGGTGGCGGTGCAACATACGGTCTAACTATTTATATACTCGTATAGTATACACATACATACATACATAAATTCACTCCTTCATTCCCAGAGTGGGGTAGGCAGAGCTACAGAATAACCAACAACCCTAAAAACTTGTTGATAATTCTGTAACCACATTTTGCACAATAGTATACACCTTCATATATATATATTGAATTAATATAAATACTTACATAAATTGCACTTGTAAAAAAATAGGTACAAATACATAAAGATAATAACAAAACATTACAGATAACGCAATCAGAAAATCAAGATGATGTCAACTCTGCCTACCAAGAAATTCGCGAACTTACTTTTTAAAGGCAAATTTCTTGGAGCTTGCTTGATAGTAAGGAGAGAAGGTCGTTCCAAAGTCGTGCTGCCTGAAGGGTGAATAAAGACTTTTTGTTATGGTTATAGGCTACTTCGTTATATTATAAATTATACATGGCATCTGAAAATTAAAAAAAACTAGGAGTCGAAAGTAAAAATACGTTTTCATCAATTATTTTGCTGTACCTATTAGTATGCAATAAAAGTTAGTACATATCAATTATAAATATACCAATATTAGTCCTGGACTGGCTACAAACAATATTTTCAAGACTATTTTGCTAGTAGTCAGGATGACGATCACAATGGATGGAGTTCCATTCACAGGTAATGCATGCAGTCAATGTCTCGGATTTCCCTATACTTGGCCTCTTCGTCATAATACGAGGACGAGGAGTTATTCTATTGCACTTAAATCAGATGGGCGTTTCTTTAAAAGTTTGTACCTAGTTAAGGACTAAATTAAGAAACGTTTACTTTTCCACTGAGTTACGAAAATTAGCTGTACTGTTATTAAGACAAATGGTGGTATCTCAGCCAAAACTCCTGTAGCAAGTGCAAGCATATTACTAACAGATGAGGATTGTATCTACTTTATTTATTGAATTTGAGATACTGCTAATTGGCGTTGAGAGATAGGATATAAATGTATGACTAATTTTCGTAACTCAGTGGAAAAGTTAACGTTTCTTAATTTAGTCCTTAACTAGGTACAAACTTTTAAAGAAACGCCCAGATAGAGAATACCACACGGTGGTAAATAGTGAAAAACAGTAAAAAAGTCCAAACTTGTTTCTTTCGTTTTTGTTTTTTAAACTTATTTTTTAAATATCACTTTTGGTGGGAGGTACAGTTGTGTGCAAAATAATAGCAGTGTAGGTATTTGAGTAAATATTTTCTAAAATAAGCCAAGTGCTCAAAAGAGGGCCTCACATTTAAAAACTATTCACCCAGGGATTGTTAGCACTGGGTAGCAATACATTTTTTTTTTTTAATTCTTACTTTAATTTCCGAATTTCGAAAATATATATTCCATATAAATAGCAGTGTCACTGGACTATGGGAAGAGGAAGGCATTAATTGTTCCATGCCGCTCAGATGGGTTTTTCAACAAGACAATGACCCTAAACACACGAGTAAAGTTGTGAAAGAGTGGTTTAGAGTCAACAAAGTAAATGTTTTACCTTGGGCGGCTCAGTCGCCGGACCTAAATCCAATTGAGAACTTGTGGACAGACATTAAGAATGCTGTAAGTGAACAAAAACCTACCACGAAGTCCTAATTATGGAATGTAGTACAGTCAGCATGGAACAATATCCCTATAGAGAGATGTCAAGCTTTAGTCGACTCAATGCCGAGAAGATGTGAAGCTGTTATTAGAAATAAAGGTCAAGCCACTAAATACTAACAAGGACTTATATTTTTATTGGTTGATTGTTTGATTACAAATTATTATTTGCCTTTTAATGAATAAACTGCTATTATTTTGAAAACGGTACTCTTGATTTTTTTATGTTTACCTCAAAAATACTTGAGATTATTTTATGGTCCATTTTGATTTAGTACTATTAGACATAGAATTGTAAATGTAGGTAAGATATAATATATTCTTAAGTTAACTTAATAAATTTTAATCTTTAGTTTGCCTTTACTGCTATTATTTTGCACACAACTGTACATGAGAGTTCGGCCAATATTTTTTTGGTGGCATATCAGTACTTATTAGTAGGTACCTAGTCAATCTGTAAGTAGAGGTATATTTCTATTCGTTTAAACAATAATCAAAAAGAAAGCTAGGTGCTCAGTACTTAATGATTCATACATTTTAAGTAGAAAATAATAATTTTGTTATTTCCGGATCACTATTACAGCATGTTATTTTTTCCATGGTCTAATAAAACAAGGTCTTCTCTTCCGAAAGAGACAGTTTCTAAGTCATCACAAAGTTATCACTTGATTAACCAAAAATATGGACAGTGGATTTAATTTAGATTAGTATACTATTTCATTGAAAAAATAATATATATCACGAATAATATAAGTCACGAGCATAATTTACATATTTACTATAATTTAATGCTTTATTTTAATATTGTAAATGCATTAAGCATGAAAATATCTAACAGTGATTTTTTTTAAACATAAAGTTTATATTTCAATGTAAAATTACAACCTATACTGCAGGCATCACCGGATTCACCGGATCAAACTGGCAGGTTACAAATCTGTCAATTTAATGTTTCTCGTCATACTATTCGAACAGGCATGGGATTATCATATTCCCCTCTCGCTCGGTATCAATACGCTAATGATGCGTCAATGATTTTCAAACCGTCGCGGTAAATGTTTTACTATTAAACGTTATACATTTAAGTGCCAGTGGTCACGGCACATTGCTTGACTTCATTTTATCACAGAGAACAGTAAATGGTAAAAACGTAAATACCTATATACAATGATAGTCTTAAGTTAATATAATACGAGCCAACGTTTTAAAATGACCCCGATTTTAAAGTTTGGAAATCTTCCGCTGCCGGATATGACGCAGTACGTGTCCACTCACGTGACCACTGCTTCTCGGAAGAGAATACCAGGCGAAGTATATTATACCATGTTTTTTTCCTTTACTTGTGCTGTAAAACCTACCTCGATGCCAAATTTCAAATACCCTATAGATTTTGATGAGTGAGCCATTTTGAAAATTAATAATTTTTATGAGACAGACTTGGTCTTTGATAAAGGGGTCCCACGGGATAGAATTCGGCGTCGCGGCAGACCGAAGGCGGCCCCTAACAAAATCGTAGCTACGCCCTTGCTAACATGGTATTAAATAAATCCTTCACAATATTATAACTTAAACATTTGCCTGCATTCAAGTACATGGTACTTTTGAGTCCTACATTACTCCTCGTTGCACCTGTATTATAGCCGGGGTGGGACGCTGTTGGTATAAAGGTGCTGCTAGACTTCAGCATTTTAGCGGAGCTCAAGAATTATCGACAAAATGTGCTTAAAAATTGGTTCTTCGTACTGAACAAAAAAATCGGTACGCACATTTCGTCAATCCTTTTAGTTAACGCTCAAGTAAATGCTAAAGTCCATCAGCTCCTCAAAAGTAAATGTTATAGGTATTTAGTCAACTTATTATACCGCTGTTTTAAACAACGTTATAATCTTCTATGTACTACCTACTTACCTACATACGAAATACCTACAACGAAAAGCCTAAACGCTGGACCAGGGGCCTTGAAATTCTGAAGGCATATTCCTAGGGTATCTAAATACATTAGGGGTGAACTTAGAAATAATTTACAATAACAAAGGAATTTTCGAAAATCAGCCTCCAACCCTTATATAATCTTGTAGCGTTTGTTATCTATGAGAAAATAATTATCAAACTAGCGATCCGCATTCATAAGTAATTGAAACGTACTTAGTTCACAAATAGACTCACAAAAACATAAAATCGTTAATAAATTTTCGTGTTTTACTTCCTACGTTTCGCAGTCATAGGTGAGTAGCCTAATTGGTATACACCTGGCATGACCTGCATCATATATTTCGTGAACCTAGATATAGATGAAATATAATTGTTTCTTTACTCTTCCTTGTATAAAAACAAGTAGAATTAAAATGTCAGACTTAATGCCTAATGCCATTCCTACCAGTAGACCAAGACAGCATTAAGAAAACAATGGCAATGTAACCTGATTCTTGCCACCGACTTCGATATATTTCATACGTTGCCTTTAGTAATCTAAAGGAATATTTCATATTTAAGTAACAGGTCCAGCATTTGCATTCAGAGAGTACCATTTGGTGAAGTGGAACTGATGTTGAAGACCACAGATGGCCAACGGAACTCTTCAACGGTACCTATTTCAAGGGTGGCGATAAGATATCTCAATTAAGTTAGTTGAGCGACTAAAACGAAGAACATAAATACACTTTCACGCCTATAATCCCAGAGCGGGGTGGGCAGAGCCGGAGAATTACCTACAACTTCAAAAAGTTGTTGATAATTCAACAACCACACTTTGCACAAAGAGGCCTAGATGTTTACCAGCGTATTAGTGGCAGGTTGCAAGCCCATCGCCTAACGGCCGAACCCTATATTCAAACCGAGGATAGATAAGGCTTACCTCGGGTTAAAATTTGACATTTGCCCATACAAAATGTGTCAAATTTTAATCCGAAGTAAGCCTATCTATCCGCGGATTGAATATAGGGTTTGGCCTTAAGAGTACTACACGCCTTCTCGTATATTCCCTTAGTCGCCTCTTAAGACATTCACAGGATGACATGGAGTTGAAGTTGATAAGAGATGAAGTTTCATATCAACAAAGAAGTGGGACTACGAATACATGTATAACAGTTTCTTATGATCACTCAAAAAACCACCTTAAGAAACGCAAAACCTAACTTCTTTTAAAATGATAGACAGGTATAGGTCAGTCCAACTGAAGTCGGCGACAATATTTTTAACCAAAAGCCGACTTTAGTTGGACTTACCTTTACTTTTCCTCTAAAGATATTTTTTGCGTTTTTGATGTTGTTTGTAGTTTTTAAAACCTTTATATATTATTTCTTAGCGACCCGCCCGCACATCATCGCCTCGATATAAATGAGTTTGAGATAGGGGAAACTTGCCTTATTCGTACCCCCTAAGAACAAACGCTAATAACTTTAAAATGCACTTTAAAAAAAACATTCGATTTGTGTTTTTAAAAACTTTATTCTATGAGTAATCAACAACAGCATAAATTTTAACTTAAATAATACAAATCTTTGAGAAAAAAAAGATTTAAAAAAAAGTTGAAAAAGTACGAAATATTTATTCTTCTTAAATCGTACTGGGGTAACCTTAAATCGTACTAAGAGATCCATTAATTGCTATCAGTCTCATGATCACAATTCCGTAGAAAAAGAATTACAATACTCCATACTCTAATTCTGCATAGCATATTTAACTGTTTTTGCTAGTTGCGTACAATCATTACAGATATAGTTATGAGTTTTTTTATCAACAGCACATAGCTCGTGAATCCAGGTCTCACAATGGGTACACTGTATCATGTCTTCTTTTCTATTTTCTTCGCATAACTTACAATACCAGTTTTCTTCTTTATTTTCTATTTTGGTTTTCTTTGTGTTTTTCTCTTTGGTATTTTTCCTCTTCAAAACATTTTTTCTGCAAAGTTTCTACATACTGACTTCTTCGGCTGATCTATTTTTTTATTTGTTACTCTGACTGATTTACGTTCTAATACATTTTAAAGGACTTTCTGTTAAGGCTTGTGATTTCGATGTGTTTTTTCTTGGGGCCCTATTCAATTGACGAAGACTACACTTAGGAGATGCTTCGAATAACCGACTGAATCCTTGCCAAATCCTGACTGACTTGACTGTCGATAACTTGCGAATTCACGATTGTAGGTGATGATTGACCTCCTAAAATCTGTTTCTCGTCTGGAGACAAAATATCTAATGAGATATTTTTTTTATTCTGCTGACCAATCGGTGTTCTATTTTCAGTTGTTACAGAACTCGTCAAAGTGGCTGATTGTTTCTGTTCTTGTTATTTTTCGGTTACAGGTTCTTGACAACTAGTGGAAGTAGATGGGCCAACATCTAGTGGTATTTGTTTTTCAGCTAGCTATTATATTTTCGCTTAACCATCTCAACCTTAAACAAAATTAATGAATTAATTCCTAATTCGTACCAGTACGAATTACGCCAAACCGTTGAGTACGAATTAGGAGCACGGTACAATTCAATTTCAAATTTGCCGCTAAAATAAATGTCATGCAGTTAACGTCATTACCTACACAGTATTAACTTACACATTTATGTAGAATTAGATCATAAAATGCTAATTTTAGTTTTTCTTCATGAATTTGGACCAAAATGCTTATGAAGGAACTAAGAAAAATACTCGAAAATAGTGAAATTACTTACTTTTCTAATATTTTCGAGCGGAGTGGCAGCACTAAGACGTTCGACGCATGAAGTAACATGGCGGACTAATGGTTTCGTTTTTTGACACGAGTGTCGCTACTGCTGTTCTAAGTTTGGAAATAATAGTAGGGTACGTTAAAACAAGTACGAGTTAGGCAAGTTTACCCTATACCTACATATATAATCAAAAACTTATTTTTATCAAAAAATACATATACCGTAAAACCTGGTAACTATGGTCCAAAATCTTGCAACTATAGTCCAAAATCAATGACCAAAAGTACAAGTGCCCACTATCTTTAGTTAAGGAAACGTGTTGTTTTATAGACATTTCTTGTTGACAAAAGGTTTAAAATGCTAATATTTAAGTCATCTATGAGGAATTAAAGAAATTAGACTTGGACCACAGTTGAAGTACTGGACCATAGTTACCAGGTTTTACGGTAGTCTTAAGGATAATGTAACTTCCTTGTAATAACAGGTTTAAAAAAACGGTTCTGTTCTACACATTTTAACTTTTAATGACAATTTCACTTCTTTAATATTAGTACAGATTGCACAAAGGTTACGGTTTGAGATACCTATTGTCCTTCTTTTTACCTGATATTGTCGTATTTTTTTCATTTACCGCAAAAAGAGAAAGAGAAAGAGAAAGAGATGACAAATACCTTATGTATTTGTCATCTCTATATTTTTCATTGATACATAAGATAGCTATCTTAAAATTTAGTAACGAAGTTTTTATGTTTGGTGCAATTAAATATGTTTAGTTGTAGCTATTGATGTACATATGACAGCAGCGCCAAACTCTAGGCCTCAATTCTGCGACGTTAAACAATATTGCTTTTGAAGTGTTGTCGTGTTGCCGGCCGTTACTTTCGAGAAAATAAGAGCTATCAAAACTTTGACAATACGATAACAGGGCCGGTATTCTAGGCGGTATTTAAACGATATCGTAGTTAATCTGTTATGGTATTGTTATGACGTCAGCCGCCATTACTGTCAAGTAAATAAGAGCTATCAAAACAGTGACAATACGATAACAGCTCAAACACGATATGGTTTTTACCGCGTTCAATAGAGGCCCTGCTCAAACGCAACATTGTTTTACGCAGTTGAGTAGGGGCCCAGGACCACGTTTTCATAGTTCGTATTTACTGGACAGTAATGGTGGACTAGTATAAAATAATACGATGACATATCAAAAGGAATTACATTTTCGCGAGTAAAATAAAGCCCCAGCCTAGGTCGAAATGAAACTTAGCTGTCAATCCCTGAAAAAAACGCCTACTCTAGGTGCGCGGTGCGGTGTGTTGGTTGGTTGGCATATATCTTAAAACAGAATCTCACTTTGTTTGTAGATTATTACAGATTTCGTTGAATCTATTCAAACAAGTAAGTAACATTATCATTAAAAAATGATGAACGCTCTATTAAGAGTCAAATTATGACACGCTCCCCGCCGCGGAACTAGCTGTATTTCATACACGTTAACAGCTGCTGTAAAGTAATTAATACACGCTCACTCACTTAATTGTACACATAAAGAAATCTCTATTTTTATTATAACGATCTTGCTTACATTACTTCCTTATTATCACGTTTTAGACATTATATTAAATATACAGCGCTAATTATGAACGGGTTATTTTATTACGCTGAGAGAATCAGAGAATGCGAGTCCAGAAAATGTCTGAGCTCGATTGCCATTGTGTTTCATTTTGAATTTTTTTAATGGAGCTCTTTACGAGTTTGCTCGTAATAATACCAAAGCTAAATTAATGCTATCGTGATTAATTTAGCTTTGGTATTATTATTCTTATCAAATATAAGAAGACATCGAAGTTCGTAGTTACCTATCTATAGGTATTACTTACTTAAACTATTGCCATGATATTCTGGCTACAAACGTTAATAAGAACAAGACAGATAAGTGGTTAAGTAAGCGCCGATTGCTAGAGTCGGTCAAATTAATTGAGGTAGATACCGCTGGTAAAACCAAAACGACACAAGGCAATACTGCAGATCAAAATGAAAACACAGTACCGTACACACCTATGGACTTCATTATCTCATACTGCCTTTTTTTTAAAGACGTCTGAATAAGTAAACAATTAAGTCTAGCATTCAAAAAGCCAGAAACTGGTTTTCTCTTCTCCATATGTTCTTAACATTTTATAAAACACGCAATTCATGGTTACATTACGCATGGTTTTAGAAATAATAATCACCAATTTTCATTTACATCATTGGCAGACTAAACCGACGAGGTCGGCAGAGACAACTATTACGACAGTGATATTTCTTGTCTTTTATAGAAGGCAAGATAGACTTCACAGACTTTATTAAATCCTATAAAATAATAATGATTCTCCAGGACTACTTTGTAGCGAGTACCTGTGTGTGCCCTTGCTCAAGTTCAGGCTGCAATGGCAAGGATTCGTTCAATTTGCTCATTATCAGTTATGTTTATAATTAGTGTCACACGATGATACAATCGTGTTAACCGACTTTAAAAAAAGGTAATAATTCTCGTTTTTAAATAAATTGATATATTAAAAAATAATCAACAATTACTAATAAGGAGTGTAGTAGGTATTATACTTAACTGGATCTGGTCCCCAACGGGTTTAAGGCTTTGCGTCTCGTGATGTTGTATACAGAATAAGAAGAAATATTGTATTGGTACTTAAATAACCAGCCTGAATATGGTATTATCGATAAATGTAATTAAATTTATTTCAAGCAATTAAAGTACCACAATTAAAAGTTAAAACTAAACTTATTTAAATTAAAATAAAACTAAGCTACTCCAAATATTAAAGATGTAAATAACAATCACCACTATAAAAAGAACACCCTCTCTAGCAGTTCCACTCGCGGCATGGTCCCTATGACACTCTGGCTGCATTACCTCTCTGGATAGCTAACCCAATCCTTTGGGAGAGGTAAAAACCAGCTCTAGGATCTCCGGAGGTGTCTATGAGCCGGGAAGACGGGATTAAATAGAGCTAAGCTGGTATTATCCAATTTTGTTAAAATAGGGTTATAAACGTCTTGTTTTTAACCGACTTCATTAAAAGAAGGAGGTCCTCAAGCGGTCGGGTCTTTTTTCAAAATGTAAACCCAAGGGTCCCAACAAGTCCTGTTCAGCGTTCGTGAAAATAAAAATAAATCGTAATTTTCACGTAGGTATAAATATCAGTCACAATTTGTATAGGATAAAATGTATTCTTTATTTTATCATATAATTAATTTATCTGTAATATTTATGTACCCTCTACAATGTGGATGAGGTGTCAGCTGCAAAGTCCTTTGCGTAGAACAAACGTAAAAAAGCTTAGCAGACTAAGTGGGTATGTAGGAACAAGGCTAATTATGTTCGTGCACCGTCTGCGCCCGCGCCGCGGCCGCTTACAACGACATAAAACTTAATGTATTCCGGCAGCCTAAACAATACAACCTTTATTAAAATGCGTATTAAAACATATCTTGGAGCGAACAAGAGGTCGTTCACACTGGTTCGGTTCCTATAAGCCGTGGTGTGCGACCGTGACCATTCGCGTTACAAAGCCGTTTTGAAATTTCTCCGTGTATCGACCTGAGTAAGAGGCTTTGTAAGATCGCTAAATTAAATCAACTTTATTTGTGAAGGCCCGCGTTAGATGCTTAGTTTATTTGTTCGGCAGGCGCGGACTGACGACGCCGCGACCGTCCGCAGTTTCTTAACCGCGAAGCGCGACGCGGCGGCATTAGCCGTCTAACGGCGCGCTCGGTAAAAAATGTCTCCGTAAGTAGGTAGTTAAGAATCCGTTGTACCATTTATTTACAAGAGTGAATCCGTCTAAGAAAAACTAGCGTTCAAAATTATTAATGGTTTGTTTGAATGGTGCGTCCCGGGCTCATTGTTGGCTCGCACTCCGTCCGGATGCGCGCGCTGACACTAATTATTCCCATAGTGCTCGAATGATAGATTGCCCTGGACAAATCACTTCTAGCTTCACTCCCGACGAGTAATAAAAAACGTCGTGTGATTAGTTTTTTAAGACGTCCCACCGATTGTTAGAGAACGTGGGCTGTGTCGTATCGTTTGTCTAAAAAGGCAATATGTTACTATGAAGAGCCGAGATGTCCGCGATGCTATCTCATGTAGACTTCTGTCAGATTAGTAACTTTAATCCTATTTAAATTTATATTCCAATCTAACAAAGCACAGCCCGGTAGGATGTTAATGTTTGGAATTCCATCATCTAACTTTATTTCTAATCATTTATTATATAATATTTTCTATACATTATATTAGAATAATTTAGTCATGCCAGTGAATTTGAAAACCGTACCTAGAGTAAAAGAAAGGGAAGAAGTAAATTTTGACACCAGTCGTTTCAGTATAATTAGGTATTCCTACCTACCTACCTAGTGTGATGATAGGTCTCTGGGTTGCCTTCGTATTTTCCTTTTACTGCATGTATGTATTGTGATGGTGCCTTAAGACAGTGTACACGAGCAACGGGAATGATAGTAGGTAATTAAGTACCCGGTAATGGTAACAGAAGTGTTGTCAATTAAACAGTAGGTACCTACAGGGCTCGGATACCGGTAATTTTTTATTATGTACTTGATCCTTGTTCCGTTCGCATAAACCGGGTTTTAACCGGTTTTAGGAGTAACATGTACATAAAGTTATTTGTATTAACCGGTTTCGAGCTTAAAAAAATCTGATGACATCAGAAGACAAAAAAACAAGTTGCAACGAACATGTTGGTTTCTCGACTCGCCGCACGTGGATTTAATAAGTGGTTAATTAAGGTTAAAGTAAAGTTCTCAAAACGTTCGCGTTCCTCCGCAGCAAAACCGAAATAAACCGGTACTAACCGGTATATTTTTAACCGATTCCGGGCCCTGGATACCTGCATAGCTTGCAGACGCCAAGGTACTGTCTTGCAGACTGTTCAGGCTCGGTGGCGGCAGCACAGCGGGCCCGGCGTCTTTGTCGAAACATCTAATTGTTAAAACTTAAAAAACATAAATCATAGTTTTTTCGTTGGGTGTTCAGAATGTGAATATCGACTTCATTATCTTTTCCATCACCCGGCATTAGGTCTACGGACTAACACTACAGGCAGGCAATAGGAAGATCCAAGAGCGATACCTTAACGTTGACCTATCAACCTCAAACAAAGTAACTAAGATAACGTAACAAATTGCTTCGGTAACTGTGATACTAACTAAAACGATACGCCCGCCGAGGATCGCCGCCTGAGAAATATTATCTGCAGCTCCCATACACTGTGACATAGCCACTTGGCCAAGAACCCGATCGATTTGAAACTCTATTTCCTCAATTATACGATAGTCGATCAACGGAGTGGTGCACTGTCGCGTATTTTATGTGACTTACGAGTACTGAGCTCTCGGAGCCAAATGACATTTTAGTTTTACAACACTTTATCTATACGAGTTGAAAAGTTTCCGAGATAAGTTAAACGCCAACTGTATATTGTTTCAAAATGTCGACAACCAATGTAATTTGTTAACGTCAACGGGACACGCAGCATATCTGCGGCGGACAAACCGATCTGACGTAACCTAAAAATACTTGCCTGACCCAGCTTTACCTATCGCCCTACTGTTTTAGTAATAACATTTTAAAAATTCTTTGCCAAACAAACGATACGAACGATAATAGATTTGCGTTCTGTTAATTAACTTAAGCATGTACCAAAAGTTAATGTTGAAGAATCAAATAATTAGACCATTAAATCATACGTTAATGTTTATTTTGACTGGTGGAATTGGGGTGACACGGGTCATGTAACATCCAGCAATCTACTATTTATATTAACAGTGAATTGAAAAACAGTCGTAAGTATTGTAAGCTTCTCTATCGTGTTTAGAGTTCCGTAGTCAACAAGAAACCTTAATTGTTTCGCTATGTCTGTCAGTCCGTCTGTTCGCGGTTGAACTAAGATACTCTTGGTACTAAAAACTGTAATTTGCCAATTGGTATTATAGACATTAAGACGTTGGATGCCATGAGCACCAATAAATACCACACCGGCGGGGTATAAACAACTATTCTATAATGCTAAGAAAATTGCTAGCCAACATGTTCACGCCGACCAAATAGCAAAAGCGAATTTTGTTTATTCCATTTGGGTGTCAATAGTTGTTTTTTTAAATATTAGGGTATGTGAAGAATATTTTTCGAGTCCATTTCCGTTTAAAAATATTAGTTAAGCTCGTGTGTCCATCCTGACTTTTATTCAAGACTTAGGTACCCGAAAACGATTTCTAACGAGCTAGCGTCATGTCCGGGTTTCGGGTTGACGAATCGGGTACCCGTTTCCGTGTTACGTGGACACATGTTTATGGCCCGTTCCGGTACTTAGGTTTGAGGTACGGTGTCCTTGACGGGTACTGTTCAGCCAGAAATTTGTTTGAAAGAGCAATGAATAAATGTAAATACCTACGAATATATTTAGTGGATTCGCAATAGTAGCTATTTATTAACAACAACCCGTGCCTGCCTCAAATTGTCGCTGACGGGTAATGTCCGCGGGTAATTGAGTCCCGCTCATACGGATATCCGAATCCAGACGTAAGTACGAACATTTAAATTATAAAAGATAAACATGTTTTTTCAGTAAGTATGCTGCATGGGCACTTTTACATGTTATAAATCTACCAGCGGTTTAACGCGGGTATCATACGTAACCGTGTATTTTGGATGCTTAATACGAATGATAAGAACACAAGATACCCAGGCTGGCGTGTATCACGTGTATCGGGTAGGTACTCTACTCCAAACTTGATCTGATAGTCCAAATACATCCACATCAATCATTTTTCAAGCTTTTTCCGTACCGCTATTTACCTATTGGCTGTTTGCTAAGAGATGGAGTAACTAAAGATACGTAACTAAGTTCCGTAGTCAAACTAGGAACCCTTATTCACTTATGGACCAAATTAGAGGAACGCCAAAAAAAGGTTTATGTACTACTTTCGCAATTATCTTAGGTACTAACCACTAACATCAGAGGATGCCATTAAATTAAATGTTCTTTTGGAATGTTTTGAACGTTTGATTTTCATTTATTTTTCGCGATTCTATCGTATTGTGTCATCTCAGTACTAAAGAAGTCTTTGTAACATTTAAGTTCCGTTGAAAATTTATGTTTTCTTTGAGTTTATGTCTTGACTGTTTTATCGGTTGTGTTCAACGTGATTAATTGAAGCATATGAAATGAAACTGCCAGATCTAAACGAATTTCAAGTGGTTAAAGCTGTCACTTTTATTGAAAATGGCTATACTTACAAAGATGTGGCCCAAACACTAAGGGTTTCAAAATCGGTGGTACATCGAGTGGTCAAGAGGTATCGTCCGACCGGCCAATATAAGAGACGAGCAGGGCAGGGGAGAAAACGAAAAACAACAGCTAGGGATGACCGGTTCATTGTAAACAATGTGCTCAGAAACCGAACCTTGACTTCTTCTTCTTGAGGTGAGGTGAGGTGAGCTGCAAGAAGTCAGACAGGTTTCAATAAGCACAAAAACGGTAAGAAGAAGACTGAATGCAGCTGGGTTGTCATCCTGTTTGCCTGCTTGAGGCTCCCTTCTTGCCTCAGGGCATCGAGTAGCTCGACTTGATTTTGCTCGCTATCACACAAATTGGGAGGATGAAGACTGGAGCAAAGTCTTGTTTACCGACTAGTCAAGATTTTGCCTGATGCTAGATGACGGAAGGGTTAAAGTGTGGAGACGACCAGGAGAAAGGTACGCTCAGTGTAACATCATTGGAAAAGAGGCATATGGTGGAGGGTCAGTAATGGTATGGGGAGGCGTTTGTATAGGGGCACGCACGGAACTTCGGGTCATTGAAAATGGGTCATTAACAGCTGCACGATACGTAACTGAGGTTTTGGAAGAAATTGTTGTGCCATTTGCCTTATTCATAGGAGAAAATTTTCTTTTAATGCATGATAATGCTCGCCCCCATACCGCAGCCGTGGTTATCGATTATCTTCGAGACGTTGAAATCAATGTTATGAGGTGGCCAGCGCGTTCCCCGGATTTAAACCCAATCGAACATGTCTGGGACAAGTTAGGCAGACAAATTAAAAAAAGAAATCCTGCCCCCGCTAACTTGAGGGACGTAAAAACCGCTTTAATGGAAGAATTGGAAGAAATCCCCCAAAATTTCATTGATGATCTGATCAGAAGTATGCCGCGGAGAATGGAAGCAGCTCGAAGAGCGAGAGGGGTCAACACTAAATACTGATTGGCAATTCACATAACAGCGATCAAGAAAAAAATAAGAAAAATAAATTAAATTCGTAATTGTTATTTCCTTCAAAATTTCCCTAGGCGGCTTCTTTTCTAAAATTGCTTTTAATTTGACATTTAAACTTGTGTTCATGATTTAAAACTGACCAGTTACAGCTACTAATACGAGGGCAGAGTGAGAAGTCTGGTAAAAATCATATTAAAGGTATTTTCTTCACAAATTCATTAATGTCAATTTGTAATGCAGCCTTTTTGGAGGTAAATCGTATATTTTCAGCCAGTTCACACGACTAGTTTTTTTGACAGCTATGAAAAAGAAACAATCACTTCGGTGTTTGCAAACATGGAGAAAAGTGAGTTTCGTGTTCTGATTAAACATTATTTTTTGCGAAAAAAGACCATTACGGATACAAAAAAAAATTAGACAAATATTACGGGAACTCTGCTCCATCGATTAAAATGATCCACAAGTGGTTTACGGATTTTCGTTGTGGCCGTACAAGCACTGCTGACGCCGACCGACCCGGACGCCCAGTTGAGGTCACTACACCAGAGATGATCACCAAAATCCATGACATCGTATTGACCGACCGAAGAATAAAGGTCCGTGAGATAGCTGATATTGTAAGCATTTCAGACGAACGGGTTCGTAATATCCTTCACACTTATTTGGATATGAAGAAGCTCTCCGCCCGTTGGGTTGGGTGCCGCGATTGCTCACAGTAGATCAAAAACGCACTAGGGTGACCCTGTCAGAGGCATGTTTGGCGAAGTTTAGGTGTAATGAAAAGGACTTCTTGCGTCGTTTCATAACTGTTGACAAAACCTGGATTCATCATCATACACCAGAAACCAAGGAGCAGTCAAAACAATGGATTGCTTCAGGTGAACCTGCACCAAAGAAGGCCAAAGCAGTTTTATCGGCGAATAAAGTTATGGCTACTGTCTTCTGGGATGCTCGTGGTGTAATATATGTTGATAACCTTCAGAAAGGTAAAACGATTAACGGCGAATATTATGCCAACTTGTTACAGCGATTTCATGAAGTTTTAATGGAAAAACGACCCCATTTGGCGAAAAAGAAAATCATTTTTCACCAAGACAACGCACGGGTCCACACTTGTGCAGTTGCTATGGCTAAAATCCACGAGTTGCGTTACGAATTGCTCCCGCATCCGCCTTATTCTCCAGATTTAGCCCCCTGCGACTATTTTCTTTTCCCAAACTTAAAGAAATGGCTTGGTGGAAAAAGATTTGGTTCCAACGAAGAAATCATCGCAGAAACCAATGCGTATTTTGAAGGGTTGGAGAAATCGTACTATACGGAGGGAATTGAAAAGCTAGAAAAGCGATGGACCAAGTGTATTGAGTTACATGGGGACTACATTGAAAAATAAATATTTACTTGGACCAAAAAAAAATTGTTTAATTTTTTCCAGACTTTTCACTCTGCCCTCGTAATATAAAAAAGTTCTTTGTCCGGAATTTTTAATTATACCTATTTGATTTTATTGAGTTTTTTTTTGCGTTCCTCTAATTTTGTTGTTACTCGAGTGTAGTTTCGCCATGTCCGTCCGTCCATCCGCAGCCTTGCTCAGATACTCTTAAAGCTTGTCCCAGTAAAAAATGTCGCTTATGAACTTTAAAAAATTCCGTATTAAATATTAAAATTCACCAAATTTTCTGATACCGTTTTATTTGATATTCCTTTAAATATTATTTTTTACGCATAAAGACCAGTTTAGGATTAGTTCATCCAGAAACTTTTTAATTTTCCCTTGACCCCTGCCATCAAAGTTTGTACATCGTCATCGGTGATCAGTTTGGAAGCTTCATCCCACTTCCGCTTCAAGTCTTGAACTGAAGTGGCATTACATTTATGTTTTAAATGCTTCTGTTTCACACGAGCCCAATATTTTTCGTAACTCCGGGCAGTTGGGATGATTGAGAGTTTTTTCAACAAAATCGTCATTATTTGCTTTGTACCACTCTATTGCTTCCTTCGTGTAGTGACACGTGGCCAAATCAGGCCAGAACAAGACAGGTGAAGTATGCCTCTTAATGAATGGCAACAATCGTTTTTTGAGGCACTCATTCGGGTATATATCACCATTTGAGTTAGGTGACTAGTGTCTATATTGAAAAATTACGAGGTATAAAAATGTCGACATCTTATATAATGTCGAAAAATAAGAAAGACTAGAATTATTTTTGTCGATGTATAAAAATGTCGACATATAACTATGACCATCAGATTTTTGTCGAAGTATAAAAATGACGAGTATAAAAATGTCGACATATAACTATGACCATCTGATTTTTGTCGAAATATTAAAATGTCGATGTATAAAAATGACGTCATTTAATTATGCCTACCTCATCAAAAATATTGTGTCGTTTAGTACTTATGTGTAAAACAGACTTTATGGCCCGAAATTAAATGGAAATATATTCAATCTTATGTGAACATCAGACATTTTGGTCCGGGGATATTCGATCATACATATCAAATTCAATCCTATGTTAGGTCGGATATAAACATCCGACGCTGCGTTCTAAGAATTACCTCCGTTCTATACTTGTCCCTTGTAATTTGCGAAAAAACTACGAAAAAAAACTACGTCATTCAAGTGTCGATTTCGAATAATAGAAGAACACCCATATTACACAGATCCCCAGATATTATATATTATTATATTATTATATTATTCATTTTTAGCAATCAGTCGAATAACGGAAAATTTCAAGATGGCGGCTGTTTTTTCTCAATCTGTTAACGGATTCGTTGTCGGTGACCACAGAGATCCCCAGATATCGATTTTGGAAAAAAACTGTCGAATAACTTAGTAGTTCAAGATGGCGGCTACTTTTTACTTTTCCTCAAATATGGTCACTACTAGAAAAGGTCGCAGTAAGTTTTAGTACATTTCTTTCGGCTCGCTGTATCGGTGTAGAGCACCTTCCAAATGTACGTTAGTACTTACTACCATGCATGATACCTGTCTCATGTTCATACTTTTTACACTATCTCGTCGGTGAAGTACTGGCCGCTTACACCAATGAAGTACGACGTACGACTTATAAAGATAATTCCTGTATGTCTTCTTTCTGTCAACCTGACCGATATTTCGATGATATTAATGAAAAAATGGATAATTTTACTATAACAAAAAATCAAAAAAACAGACCCACCATAATACAAGATGGATACCGATATAATTATGATAAGAATAATAAGTTCAGTAATACTACAAGGTGGCGGTGTGTTGATAGAAGAAGATGTGCTGCTACTGTGACGCTAAATGGCGATCAATCCCGTATAATTCGATGGAGTGAACACACGTGCATAGGTAATGTTAAGAGAAATAAAGTGTATATGGCAATCCGTAAATGCAAGAATGAAATATGCAAAACCTTTGGGTCCGTACAGGAAATATTCGAAAGAAATATGGAACCTCTGAAGTTAGAAAACACTTCCTACATTGACGAGATGCCGGAGTTTAAACAAATCAAGGACGGCTTGCATAAGGTACGAAAAAGGCAACTTGAATCGGATAAGTTAACTTTCAAAACATTAAATGCGGTAAAAGTTCCACAAGGCCTATCAAAAAATTTTTTGGTCGCAGACGATGGCGAAGAAGAGAAAATTTTAATTTTTTGTTCGCAAGTCTCCAGAGATTATGTAGAAACATTCTGTCATGAAGGATTTTATTTAGGAGATGGAACATTTAAGACATGTCCTAAGCCATTCTATCAACTATATACGGTGCATCTGGATTTGGGTTCAGATATGGATACCAATAACGTTGTTCCGATAGTATATGGATTACTTCCGAATAAGTCGCAAAATACTTACATCAGGTTTTTTACGCTATTGAGAGAAAAATTAAACGTCGACATCAAACAATTTAAGTGCGATTACGAAATGGCCGCAATGAATGGTGTACACGCAGTTTTTCCAGATGCAGAGGTGTTCGGGTGTTTTTTTCACTTTCAAAAGGCTATACATAAGAAAGCTGAGGAAATAGGACTAAATGATTCATCGGAAGGAAGAAAATTAACTAGGATGGTGAGCAATTTACCACTTCTTCCCGCGGAACAGATTTCTGAAGGATGGAATTCAATCATACAAACAGCTGCACCAAGTGATGAATTGACAGAATTCAAAAAATATTTATCAAGATACTGGCTTGGTAAATATTCGGCGTGCACTTTAAGTTGTTCCACAAATCGACACAGGACAACTAATTTATTGGAAGGGTGGCACAGACGTTTAAATTTAAGAATTCCTAAGAGGCCATCTCTATTTCATTTCATCGACAAAATCAGACGAGAATCTGTTCATTTCGATTACATCGTAAAACATTTCTTGTTTTACTCTTCTAAACCAAATAGACAAAATTCAGAAGTTCTTTTTGACAAAACATATAAAAAATATTTACAAAAACTGCTGAGGAAAGAAATGACCTCATTAGAGCTAATTAAAAAAATGGTCTATTTCCGATTGAAATATAATTAATAGTAATTCATAGGTGTACTGAATGTAGGTTAGATTAGGTTTACATTTTTTGTTAGGTTCTGTGAGAAAAAACTGATAAAATGAAATATATGTTTTTTTTTTTAGTTTTATGTTTAAGTGTCTTAAGTTTAGTTAAATAAGTAAAATACTAGTATGCCATACTCGCTGTTTTATTTTATTAGTATAATGATCAAATCAATCCCCCCACTTTATCAAGGTTGTAAATAGTCATTGGAATTATTCCACTCCATTTATCCATCCTAGAAAATACCATAGGGTGGATACTCGGAAAATTGTCTCAGAATTCACTTTTAAGTAGTATAGGGTGTCTCAGTAAGAGTGCACTTTTTCATTTTAAAATAAAAACACGTATTTTTTTAGAGAGTTGTGATATTTTTATTGGATTGAAAAAAAGACATGATCCGATTAAGTATGGAATAAAATATCCGGCAAATGGCTCCCGCGGCTTTGATGACAAGCCATTATTCTTTTCATGAAATTTTCCATGTCTTTTTCACCGATGACGCGTTGGATCTCGGATTTGAGTTCAGGAATTGTTTCTGGTGTATTCGCATAAACCCGAGATTTCAGAAACACCCCAAAGAAAAAAATCGCATGGCGTTAAATCGCATGATCTTGGTGGCCAGTTGACATCAGAATTTCTTGAGATAAGTTGTTCTGGAAATCGTTGCTGCAATAAATCGATTGTTTCATATGCGGTGTGGCAGGTGGCACCGTCTTGCTGAAACCTCATGTCGTCCAGATCCATACCTTCCAGTTGAGGCCACAAGAACTCCGTTATCATGTTCCTGTAACGAATGCCGTTCACAGTAACTGCAATTTCGGCCTCATTTTCAAAAAAGTAAGGCCCAATCACGCCGCCTGACCAAAATCCGCACCAGACAGTTGCTCGTTGTGGGTACATTTGTTTCTCATGGGTTGCATGAGGATTTTCTGAGCCCCAAATTCGACAATTTTGTTTATTCACGAACCCATTCAGATGGAAATGCGCTTCATCGGATAAAATTACTTTTTTCGAAAAATTGGCATTGACTTCACTTTGCTCCATTACCCATTGAACGAATTGACGGCGCTTTCCATGGTCTGCTGGTTTGAGTTCCTGAGTAAGCTGAATTTTATACGCATGAAGGTGTAGTGCTTCGTGAAATTTGAAGTTGTTGAGAACGACGCCGAATTGATGTCTTCGGGTTTTCGGCGACACTTTCGTTTACAGCAGCAATGTTTTCAAGAGACCGACCGGTACGTTGACGCACAGGAGTCTTACTGTCCATAATCGATCCAGTTTCTTCAAATTTTTTGACCACTCTTCGAATGGTTGACGCATTAGGTGCACTTTCTCGGCTGAAAATTTGGCGAAGTTTGCGAGCGGTCTCAGCATAACTTTCCAAATTTTTGAAATAAGTTTTCACAATTATAACTCGTTGTTCTTTTGTAAAGCGCGGCATTTTTAATAATCGGAATAAACATAGGTGACAGCTGTCAAATTTCAGTGTTGCAACTTGCACGAAAAAAAAATGACGCTAAATTTAAAAAGTGCAGTTTTATTGAGACACCCTTTACGAAAGGTTGTTGGTTAAGGTGGATTCTTGGACGTGTGTTTTCGAGTATCCACCTTCAAAGGAATAAGGACCGTATCGTTAATTATGGAAACAAATAAAATGGTGTAATCTGAATAAATACTTTTTATTACAAAAAAAACAACTTAAAATACGCGAATCTTAGATCTTCTAAGTGAATCATAAAAGCTTCTTTTAGTTATTTATTGACCCCCTTTGCCAGTTTTCTCACTTTGCTTTTGATGCTCTTCATTAGCCCTTGGACATCGACTGTTTTGAAAGTTTTTTGGGTACGGATCCAGTCTTTTTTGAATTGGTCGATGTTATCTGTTGGTTTAGCTTGTTTTCGTAGCCTTGCCTTCATCAGAGCCCAAAATTTCTCGATGGGCCTGATCTCAGGGCAATTCGGAGGATTTAATGATTTCGCGACAAATTCGACATTATTCTCTCGATACCAGTTCAACACATGGCGAGCATAGTGACACGCAGCTAAATCGGGCCAGAATAATGTACGACCCCTGTGCTTTCGAATCGATGGTAGTACCCGCTTTTGAAGGCATTCCTTCTTGTACACATCCGAATTTAAGTTTCCCGTTACATAAAACGGAGATGTTTTCATGCCGCATTGACAAATAGCTTGCCAAACCATCACTTTTTTCCCAAATTTTTCTCAAAAAATGGATTTGTCCTCTTTAGAGACCTTTGTTCCTTTTATTACGGTGTAAAACTGCGGTCCGGGTAGGGTTTTATAGTCAAGTTTGACATAGGTTTCATCGTCCATTATAATACATTGTTCATTTTTAGTTAAGACTTGGTCGTACAACTTCCGAGCCCGAGTTTTGACAGAAGACTCCTGGGTTTTGCTGCGTTTAGGCTGTTTTTGCTTTTTGTACGTTACAAGCAAGTTACGCTCCTTGGCACGCTGAACCATTGCAATAGAAGTACGACATTTTTTCGCACAATCCCGAATCGATACCTCTTTTTTTTGGGAAAAATGTTCGCATATCTTTTTGTCTAAATTAGGACATGAAGGGCCTCGTTTTCTACCTCGACCAGGTAAATCTTCTAAAGTATTATTCATACCAAACCTTTTTATCGTATTGTAAACAGCTTTCAGGCTAACCCCTTCCTCTGAAGCAATCTTTCTCATAGTCATACCTGATTCTTTACAATATTTGGTCACAATTGAAAGTCGTTTTTTCTCTGAGAGACCCTTCATCTTGCAGTGTGTAGGAATTATACTATTTTTTATAATCAGTTTTAATATTTGACTATATGCTTAAAATATTGTAACTTTTTTTTTAGAGCTATTCAGACTTGTTTCCATAATTTAACGATACGGTCTTTAATACATATAGCCATGAAGAGCTCAAAATAAAACAATACTTGATCATTTTAATTCCTATTCATAAAATAGGTAACGATATCGTATCCATGCCGCTATTGACATTAGTTTACTTCGTTTATGTGGACATTATTATCCCTCGTCGTTATTATTACTCGGCATTATTATACTTAGTCGTTATTATTACTCGACATTTTTACACTTTGACTTGTTTATGTTTGAAAATCGGCATTATTATACCTCCTCGTCTTAATTCCTTTTCGACATTATTATTCTTCGTCATTTTTTCATGTCGTCGTTATTATAACTCGACATTTTTATACTTTGACTTTTTTATGTTTGGTAAATCGTCATTTTTATACCTCGTCCTTTTTCAATATAGACATTAGTCGCCTAATTCCACCATTTATGGTTCCATTAGCAAAATATGGTGAACTGCGTTTGCCACATGAACAGATCGCCTGCCACACGAGAACTTCCTTTGCAAATTTATCCATTTTGATAACCTTATACTCTTCACTTACTACTTTTCTGTCGGTCCCAGAATAATAGTGGTGTTCTGGAAGTCATTTGAATTCAAGTTTGCAGTAAGTTTCGTCATCCATAACTGTACAATATTTTTTCTTAGTCATTTTTGAATAAAGCTTTCTAGATCTCGTTTTAGACTCTTTTGACTGTTTTGCATTTCTGTTGGGCACTATAGTTTGTTTAAACGTTGTTATAAAACAATTTTTCTTCACTCGTTGCACTGTAGATTTCGAGGTTTTAAACTTCTTGGCTAAGTCTCGTACAGAGAGGGTAGGTTTTTTCTGTAAAGCTGTTATAATCTTCTTCTCGATATTCTGGTTTACAAACCCTGGTTTACGTTCACTTCCAGACCATCGCCGTATACCACCTGTCTCCCTGAACCGTTTTAAAACCCTTTGAACGGTTCTTGTAGACGTTTTCAGTTCCGATGCCACTTTCTTCGCAGAGATGCCTTTATATTGAACATATATGTACAAAAAAAAAATCGTGTAACTTTTCTTGCAACGACGACATTGTTGAACATCTAGTACTGACAACGTTTTTTTTTTATTCATTTATACATTATAGAGCATCCTAACGGGGAACATAGTTTTCAAACCTCTTTAGATTTCATCCTGATATACAACTCAATCTAATAATGAGCGACATTTTTTTCTGGGACAAGCTTTAGTAGGTACTAGAAAGCTGTAATTTGGCTTGAATATCCAACAAAGTGGTAAAATAAACTCTTGAAAAAAAAATGTTTTCGTGTTCAACCTACCGTAACGTGGGAAGGTATGATTTTTAGGGTTTCGTAGCCAAATGGCAAAAAACGGAACCCTTATGGATTCGTCATGTCCGTCTACCTGTCTATCCGTCCGGATGTCACAGCCACTTTTTTCCGAAACTATAAGAACTATACTGTTGAAACTTGGTAAGTAGTATTCTGTGAACAGCATTAAAATTTTCACACTAAAAAAGAAAAAAAAACATGAATTTTGGGGGTTTTCCATACTTAGAACTGAAACTCAAAAATTTTGTTTTCATCAAAACCCATACGTGTGGGGTTTCTATGGATACCTAGGTCTTTTAAAAATTATATTGAGGTTTCTAATATCATCTTTTACTGAACTGAATAGTTTGCGTGAGAGACACTTCCAAAGTGGTAAAATGTGTGTCCCCCACCTGTAACTTCTAATAAGAGAATGATAAAACAAAAAAAAATATATGATGTAAACAAACACAAACAAACTTCCACCGAAAATTGATTTGAACGAGATCTAGTAAGTAGTTCTTTTTAATACGTCTCGAAAATTGCTGCTACGGAATCCTTCATGGGCGAGTCCGACTCGCACTTGGCCGCTTTTTTTTCTCGTTTATCGTTTGTGAATATATTTTTTCGATTAAGGGGTTCGTCTAAGAATTGGTAAACTTTAAAGCGCAAATTTTAGTTAGAGTCAAGTGTGTAAACCTACAGCCAAGACTACAAATACTTAAAATCTGAAAAATATCTTAAATGAAAGCACATAATATAGTGAATTTTAAAGGGAAACCATCACTACTAAGAAGGCTTGATTGATTCCTGAGATACAGGCGACTAAAGTGTTTCTGCCTACTAGATAAAATCACGTAAGACAGCACCAAATAACTTTAAACAAGTAGAGATTAGTACATGTAACGGCTTCGGAACCCTTCACTGAGCATGGTCAGACATGCTCTTGCCCGGTTTTTGATAGCGAAGAATAATTAGGTTCAAGAAAATACTCATTTTGTGGTGAACTTAATTTTATTTGTAATAAGGTCCATTTTGAATAGTCAATCGACATTGGTGCTACCCATGATCATGTCATGTCGTACAATTAAGTGCAATAAGAGTCCCTTTTTTACAGACAGTATTTTTGTACTTATTCTAATTTGTTTGACCCTTTATTAGTCTAATATTTTTATTTCATCTATTGTAAACCGATATTTGATTTGGCGACAAAGTATTCTACTATTATGCAAGTTTGGTTAAATATTATTTCAGAACCATCTACTAACCGGTCTTGTCTGCCCTACCCCTGGAGTGTTTTCGTAAAACGCGGACCCAGAAGCTGGCAAAGAAGGCCCGCGGAGCGAGCATGCGGAGGTTGGAGCGTAGCGTGGGTCCCTCGAGCGAGAGTCCTGGCAACAGCAGCCCACCAATTTCCAATATCTGGCCCGTTGATTCATTGTTTAGATTCGATTATTTAAAAAAATAACTATTTAATGTTGATTTGTCAATTGACTATTAGGAAATGTGATAAACAGAGGTCGCACTTTCGGTGCAGATGACGTCAAAAAGACGAAATTTTACGGTGCTCTGCTTTCATTTAGCAGATACGGGTACAAATAAATAAATAATGTGAAATAAAAAGGGTTAAAAATATTTTTTTAATACATCTTAATCGCAATCAAAATACGGATCACGCCAGCAGCATATTCTTTGCCATAAATGGCAAAAATAGAAAATTGTATCAATATTATTTTATGAATGTCAATGCCAGAATAGTATTAATGACTATTTAATAATAAAATAATAAAGAAATACCTATCAGATCACATTAAATATAAATAACACACTACGGGTTAAGGTGCGACCCCACCGCTGCGTAAAATACGGCGTAGTTGTAAACAAAAGACAGGGTCTGGGTTCTTGACGCACCGTTAAGCAGCGGTGCGGTCGCACCTTTAGTGCCCAGAAGGCCCTACAGACAACGATGTAAATAGGTAATTAAATACATAGAAAACATCCATGACTCTGAATAGGTTAACGCGTCGTCATAACTTAATCGTAATCATAATTCATTCATATACTGATTTTTATTACCTACAACATAACAGGTTTATTAGTGATAATGTTACTCGATGATTTTTGATACCGTCCTTCTAAATATCAGTATCGATGAACTCAGAAAGTTTAATAAGGGTTTATGCAGAACATGTTCGGCGATACTCTAGCCAAATTAAGAGTCTTTCATTTTTAATCACTGTGTGAAATTGACGTCATCGGCACCAAAAGTGCGACCTCTGGTGCTAAATGTAAAAATATAACGTTTTATCATCGTTTTTGTGTTGTTATTTTGCGCTCAGGCATAGCCACAGATTAGATTAGGACAGATTGCACAGATAGTAAAAGTTTACTTATAGGTACAGATTGGCAGTTCTTGCCGCCTGGGCACAGTGTATTGTAGGTATGATTGTGAACCCTGTACACAGACAGTAGTCCATGTTTTTTTTTTTACTTTTTTATTAAATATATTTTTTGCTTAGTTTACAAAAATGTGTGTCACCTTCCGTGCTGTGTCACCGAGTGGTCTCAACGGAAGACCAGCGCTGGCTTAACAGCCGACACATGGAAAGTTGGGACCGTTTCACAACAATGGTATTAACCGAATTTGAGTAGTTACAACAAACATACAACAACACATACCATTACATTTATGATATACCACTTTGAACCTTATTTAATCAGCTAACGAATTGAATAATAACAATACAATTGGTCAAGTAGTTCTTGATTTGTTGTCAATTTTGGTAAGTAATATTTGTAGGTAATCATATAAGATGTATATACAAAGGTGATCAGGTGGTATGTAAGACACCGACAGGCCTTATACCTCTCATATGTTCTTAAATAGTGCTTGCTGTTTGACTGAAATATTTTTAGTCGAATACGCACTTCAAGTAATATGTCTAAGGATCAAAAATATCCGTACTACATTGTCATTTTGCTATGTATCGCAACGCAGTAGATACCTAGATATTTTTGATCCTTGCATATTTTTCATCGTTTCTAAATGGTTTTTTTAGAGTCTTAAGTAGGTTTGGTTTTTCACGTCGGATTAGGTAAGGTAAGACCTGAGACTACATTAAAATGCACATTGCTGCGGCGGAAAAAACTTTTTCGCTAAATGTATTTTTTTTTGGGAAATGACACTCTTCTTAGCCTTTCTCTACCATTTTTGTTGCAGACCTCTATTCGTCTATGCCACTGTTCGCTACCCTGTGCCACCTGGACCAATTTAGAAGCTCTCTTTATATCGTCAGTCCACCGGATTTAGGTGCCTATCTGCAGGTCGCGTATCCCTCGTGGTCTCCACTCAACAGCCTTCTTACACCACCTCTATTCAACTCGGCTAACCATATCGTTTTGATCTGATCTCGTATTGTCAACGTTTTGATAGCCTTTGTTTACTTGACAGCGACAGAGTTAAGACTGCACCGAGGAAACGTCGAACGTCCAGTAATGCCCTAAATACTATTATTGTCTTTTCTGATAAACTAAAGAGTTTCCATCGAATTGGTCGATGCTTTTTTGTAGCGCAAGTAAATACACAATTTATGGGATACGTAACAAACTTTTATAACAGATACCCTTTGAGAAGTCAGCTTAACGCGAAAAGGTGGCCACTTTTTTCCGTTAAGTTGATCACTCGAAGGTCAATTGTTAGTAAACTATGTGATTTATCCTATAAGTTGTGCTTTTATTTCAAGTACAAAAAAGCAGTCCGATTTCAAGAAAATACATTACTTTATTAGAAAACTCAATAACAGTAATGAGTGCGCCACTGTACATCCGTCGTACGCTCGGCGCAGTCTTAAAAACAATACTATAACAGGTCAAATATAGAATAGAGGCACAGGAATGATTTTTACGAGCTACGGGGCCTACCCATTCCTATTTAAGTTTTGCCACTCGCTTGACAACATGGCTGAAGAGTTAAAGTAAGGCACCGTCCCTTCAGCCATGCGTTTGTCCTTCAGTCGCACAATGTTACTCCTAGCAGTATTCTGTATATTTCCTTTCCTTTGGGCCACGCTCAATATGTTGATGGAACAATGTTGTGAGGACCCAAGTCTCAGCACCCTAAATGAACTCTGTCAGGATACATGAGCCAAATATAGGACATGGAAGCGACTTACCAGATGGGAGTGATGCTTCTGTTGGGTATTATTGACTCATGGTTTTGTTCTTCCTCCACCCATCATTGCGTACATTGCAGAGCAGAGGAAGAGAATCAAAGACACTCGGGAAAACACAATAAGAGAATTCATATCAAAGAATCTATAACTTCATTCAACTAATTAACTAATTATAGTGTTAATTTCGATGAGAATGTCCCCTTGTCTCACTCTTTTCTCGATATTTATCTTTACCGTTTCTGATGAAACGTTAACCTTCATCGTGGATGTTTTAGGAATATGGTCAACTAGCTTTGAGTATCTGTGGTCTATTTGAGTATTTTGCAGTGACTGAGCGATCGCCCGAGTTTCCACACTATCAAATTGTAGTCGACGAAAGCCAACCACAACGGTATCTTGTACTCTGTAGTTTTTCGATGACAATTCTTTACGTCAAAATATGGAATAATGAAAACGATTGCTATTGCGAGTGCGTTAGACAATAACCTGCACTTAAGATTGTTAAAAATCAAGTTTGTTTTAAATATTTTGCTCGCCTTTGTTCGCCCAACGGCGAGATTCTAACCGACTAACCTAACTTCTCAATTCGTTGTTTTTTTATTTTTTACTATAGGTCTTTATTTAATCAAGTAATAAACTCCTGTAATGGATTGTAACAAACGGCTCTCACATGTTTCTCCTTGAAATACTATTATATTTCAACAGCGGGATCACAGCGTAGGTATATCGTGGAGTAAATAAACAATTTCTCTTCCGGAGTGACCGAGCCATAAAAACCAACAACTGGGTCCTCGCCGTTAAGCGCGGAGGTCTAACTATCATCATTTATTCGTAAAAAGATTATCCTGATGATCCTCCCGCCCTAATTCCCCTGCCGGCCCTGATAACTGTATCGCGGGTGCTCTCGTTTTCAAATAAGTAAATTAACGTGGAATTGAATTAAGTTTCGTCCCAAGTAGAGATTAAAGCGATTTGGTGAGATTATCCGAATGTGTTTAACGTCGCCCGTCGGGTTGTAACAGGGCGTGGGTCAGCCCTATTGTTTAATTATAGATAGTGCATTGGTATTAAAGCCGCAACGCGTCCACATTTTACTGCTTATATCTACGCCATTATTATGATATAAAAAGTTAAATGAATAGTCATTGTTTCAATAAAATTTTAAATACCGTTTCCTACTGATCACCGCACCAAAGAAAATTTAAATTAATAACTTAGCTTCAGTTTAATTACGACACCGTACGACATTTATTTCCCGCCGACGCTTAGTGACCCGTTTTAAGAACTAAAAATTCCTTAAACGCAAAATGACCTGAAAGTAAAATGCCGTAAACGCAAAATGCCCTGAAAGCCAAATGCCATAAACCATTCCGGGACTGAGTCGTCAACCTGACAAAATGTGCACTTGACGTATTGTTTAATGGTCATAAAGTAAGAGTGTAAAAACATAAAAAACATGGCCACAATGATTTGGTGACTAATAATGTTATTATTAAAATGTATGTGAGTTTGTATGTGTAAATGACACATTGTTTCCTATTGCCGAAATAAGTTAAATGACGGTTAATCATAAAATTATGTAAGAAATCTCCCCAAACTGAAAAATAATTACTGATTATGTTTTTAGGATGTATATTTTTGTGCTTATAGTACCTAATGACAACGGAACCCTACCATGAGCATGGACCGACATGCTCTGGCCCGGTTTTTTTATTAAGTTTATTGTTAATTGTTTTTTTTTGTTAACGATGTCTTGAAGATTTTAAGATTTATCAACTACATAATTTCTCAACTTTTCACATTTTTTTATTTAACTTGCAATGTTTGTACGCAAGTAAGGTTAATAAAAAGGGAAATAGATGTTTGTACTAATGTTGAGTTTATGATGACATCCAGACTGATATGATACGGTGTAGTGGGCAGAGACCTTGATTACGAGTGAAAGGTATCAAGTCTGGAATTTGTCATCATAAACTCAACATTAGTACAAACATCTATTTCCCTTTTTATTAACCGACTACATTGGCCCTCAACACCTACAACTAAAGTTAAAACCTAACCGTTATTGTAACCCTTCCGGTCGAATAAGTACAATGAAGTTGGCTACTATTTAAAATAATATGTATTAAACATCGGAAAATGGAATTAGCAAAAGCATTAATTTATTATTCTTTTTATTGCTTTTACTGCAACTACGTTTCTAGGTATTGATATTTTAATTAACAATTAAACAAAGTGAGAAATACTTTTACTAATACTCAACTAGACAATACTTTCAACGTAGTCGCCATATGAAAAATATGGGTTGTTATTTAAAATAACACTAGAATTACCACGGAGTCTGCACCTATCCTAAATATCGTGTAACACAAGTCTTTGCGTTCGAAATTTACAATCTATTTGTCAAACCACTTCCAGATTCGCACAAAGGTACTGTCGGACACAAGTATTGTCGTGCAGTAATACGTTGCACCATTTAACTTCGCACGAAGGTACTGTCGGACACTAGTATTGTCGTGCAGTAATACGTTGCACCATTTAACTTCGCACAAAGGTACTGTCGGAGACTAGTATTGTCGTGCAGTAATACGTCGCACTATTTAACTTCGCACAAAGGTACTGTCGGACACTAGTATTGTCGTGCACTAATACGTTGCACTATTTAGCTTCGCACAAGGGTACTGTCGGACACTAGTATTGTCGTGCAGTAATACGTCGCACTATTTAGCTTCGCACAAAGGTACTGTCGGACATTAATATTGTCCACAATTTAACTTCGCACAAAGGTTCTGCCGGACACTAGTACGAGTATTGTCGTGCAGTAATACGTCGCACAATTTAACTTCGCACAAAGGTACTGTTGCACACTAGTATTGTCGTGCAGTAATACGTCGCACAACTTAACTTCGCATATAGATACTGTCGTATATTTGTATTGTCGAACAGTGACGCCTCGTAAACTATCACATCGAAAAATTGCAGTGTCGTTCAATATGAATTTCGCAAAATCGAACATCGCACAATCGGGCTCGAACTCCTGAAATAAAGAACTTCAGACAGAATAATCTCTTTAAGAATTTATTTTCATGTTAGTGTTTTGTTTTATGTTACTAGAGCATAATTATATTAGTTTTGTGAAAATAGAAGACATACATACATACCTTCACACTTTCATTCCCAGAGTGGGGTAGGCAGAGCTACAGAATATAAATAGACGACCAAACAATATTTTCTATTAATCAAAAAGGAAACTCAACTTAGTTTCATGAGGGATACAGGTATAATAAACTTAGTAGAGTCATCAAAAATTGCACCACCGTTTGGAGATGTATCCATCCAGCTTATTGTAGTCCCGCAATTACATTAAAGCTTCCGTTGGAATCTCCAATTGAAAAATCCGTTTACACGTAGTCTAAAATTTAAATCGTTAAAAAATGTGTTCACTTATGCTGCAGTGATGAGAAGAGGAACGAAATCTCTTTTCTGAGGCAAGAATGCAAAAAAACGGTATGTAAAGACTTTTCCCCAGTCCTAGTCATTATAGAAAAGTTGTTCGCAGTTCGCACCAGTGAAATAAGTCCCAGAATACATCAGCTACGTGCCAACTAAAGGAAATAAAGGATTCTTTGTACAGAGCGAAAAAAAATCCTTCACGTAAAAAAATAACAGCAAACTGAATTAGGAATAGTTAAAGTTCCTGAGATACTAGCTGATTGATCGCTTATTGATTTTTGACGATGGGGAAAATAACAACAAAATATAGATTTTTGCATCAAAGACGTCACGAAGTTATTTGAAGTACATGAATCCAACATCTTCACAGATCTTTGGGGACGGAACTTTCAAAAGTTGTCCGTCTATATTTTATCTGATATGTACTACCCACGTTGATCTAGGCTCTTCAACAACAGCTACGAATGTAGTTCCTGTTATATTTGGGCGACTTCCAATGCATTGATAATACACTAAATATAAATATGCTATATTTTAAATGCAATTTTGAAGTCGCTGTCATAAATGCGGTTCGTCACGTTTTCTCTAATGTAATTATTTCTTGCTGTATGGAAAAAGACTCGAAAATTAAACTTGCACAAAGATTGTGATGCAAGAAAGGTATAACGACTCATCAGCAATTTACCATTACTACCAGCGGATTTAATAACATAATTGGCAAGCTATTCTAAAAGTATGCCCCAATATTCAGAACAATACATACATACATACCTTCACGCCTGTAATCCCAGAGTGAGCTAGGCAGAGCTACAGAATTACAACCTGAAAAAAGTTGTTGATAATTATTTTACTGAATTCAGTAACCACAATTTGCACAAATAGGCTAAGATGTTTACCAGCATATTAGTGACAGGTTGCAAGCCCCTCACCTAATAGTACTACAAGCTTATATTCTCTTAGTCGCCCCTTACGACATCCACGGGAAGACATGGAGTGGCACTATTCTAACCCGGCAACCACACGGGATTTAGAAAATACTTTCACAGATAATGGTTGCAAGTTATTACGTCAAATACATTAAGTTGTGGTGCTGACAAACACCGCACTAACAACCAGCTGGAAGGGTGGCATCTTCTTTTGAACAGAAAAATGAGTCACCCGGGTATATATTTTTTTACAGAAATTGAGATACGACTATATTGACTTTTGTTCATCTGTTAATTAATCACAATAGTTATCAATACTATTTAATACTTAACAGGGGCGTTCAGAACGACGCCAACGGCGGCAATGGAGGTTCTACTAAACCTACCACCACTGCATATCGCCATACAGTCTGAGGCGTGCAAGTCGCTGCAGAGGTTGAAAGAGACGGGCCTATGCAACGATGCAGCGCTTAGAACCAGACACACCAAAATGGCACACAATGGTTCTCTAGACAGAATACTGACGATGGGTTGCGACAAAATGCAGCCTAAGTATGTATTCCGAAGGAACTTCAATGTCCACATTCCGACAAGGGATGAATGGATGGATGGGTTGCACCTATTAGAGGATGACGACGCGATATGGTATACGGATGGCTCAAAAATGTGCTCCGGTACGGGGGCGGGTATTCACGCCAAGGACTATAACAGCAGCATAAGTATGGGCAACTACGCAACGGTCTTCCAAGCGGAGCTATATGCGATAATTGCCTGTACGCAAGAGAATATAAGTAGGACTCCGCAGGGTAGAACTATTTATATTCTAAGTGACAGCCAAGCGGCACTTAAGGCGCTGACAGCGCCTAAAGTAGACTCGAAACTAGTCTACAATGGCATCCAGGCCTTAAACAGGCTTGGTAGGAAGAACAAAGTGAAACTGATGTGGATTCCAGGACACGAAGGCTATCCCGGAAATGAGGCCGCGGACGAGCTGGCAAGGGAAGGGTCCAAGGGCGCATACGTCGGACCTGAACCATTTGTGGCACCGTCACCGGGCACCATAAAAGCAGCCCTGAACAATAACACCCTAGTAAACCACCAAAAAGAGTGGAAAAATACTGTAGGCTTAGGGCATGCGAAGCTCTTCATAGAAAGAGTGGATCAGAGCTGGACCAAAAAACTTTGGAAACTCAGCAGAAGACAACTCCGATATATTGTCGGAGTGTTCACCGGGCACTTTGGGGTCAAACATCTCCTAGCAAAGATGGGCCTTTATGACAATACAGATTGTAGAATGTGCGGCGAAGAGGCGGAAACAGTGAAACACTTAGTGTGCGAATGTGATGCCCTCGCCGGAGTAAGAATGAAAATCCTCGGTTGTGGCTACCCGGAACCAAGCGATTTCAAAGCCTTGCCATTGCACTCCACTATCCGGTTTCTGGAAGGGGTGGAGGCTGCATTGGATTAAGCGCTAAAAGAGGGGTAATTACACAAAAGATCCCATAGGGTCGAAGTGTATCCGCAAGGACCCCACATACAAGATAAGATAAGATAAGATTTAATACTGACCAAACCCTCTAAATCTACATCGTTGTATTGTGGTTTTACATAATACTTCAGCAAAGTTCCTCTGTTCTGCTGTACAATCTATTTATTACGCCTGGATATAAATATCTTTAAAATCCAGCTGGATCTTGAATTGTAAATTGTACTGATTGTTTTGCTCAGGGAACGTCCCGCTTTTTTTAATTTAAAATTACTCCGCATTACACGCGAGCGAAGTCACGGGCAAAAGTTAATGCATAATTATTATTTATGTAACTGGTACATAATTAAACTTCTTAAGGTAAGAGTGCCGTCGTTAAAGTGCGAGCTTGCGAGCTGAATTTGAACTTTACTGTTACTATCATGGCAACGCTCATCATAGAACTGTTTGTAGACTTCGGCTACGCTACGAGTACAAGTAGTATTCTAATACCGTTAACGATATCAATATTAGCGGTTTATGGTACACGAGAAGAAAAATAAATTGTAAGGTCCTTTTTCCTGCAGTTACCTTCAGTTTAGCGATATTTTTGCAAGGACTACTGGGCAAGTGACTCATTAAATCAACGAGTGCGTCCAGCGGTCACTTCAGCAGCACGAAACCGTAATGTTAAGGCCCGAGTGTTGGAAGGCACCACCTCGGCTTTCCCATCAGAAGGTACGAAATAAATAATGTGAAGTAACTACTAACTACGGTTTGCCCGCGACTTCGTATGGTTAGAACTCGCTCGCTTTATTTTTCCCACAAAACAGAATAGGAGTTTTCTGTTTTGATTGAAATACAAACCTGAAAAACAGCCATATTTATATTACACTAGCGATGTGTCCTCGTTACGTTCTGTTTTAAAAAAATAGCCACTATTAGTCATGGGTAATGTAGCTCTCTGTAAATGTTTTTTATAGACCTATCGGTTCAGTAGAGATTGCCCCCATCGTACATAAAAACTAACTTACTATAGACAGACAAACTAACTATAGTGTAGAAGTAGGTACCTAGATCTATTTATACAAGTAAAAAGTATAATAGGTAATAAAATTGAGTAGCTAGACGCATAACAAGCAATAATCGAATAAATTAACTGGACACTTCTATAGCACCTTACTCAAGGAATCGAGACCTCCACTCGCCGCGGTTTCCTTGCCTTTACCTAGCAGTAGACTGACAAAAACACCAAAGAAAATAAATGTTTTTTTCAAAAACGCATTCGGTTTTTTACTGAGTAATAACTTTTTATTTTTTTGCTGAGCTATATTATTGTCAAAAGGAAATAATTCACAAGAAACTGCGAATAATCTAAACGTGTTTTACGTTTATAGGAACTACATTGAAACTTGTCAACGAGGAACTTGCTCAAGCAATTAAACAACACTGAACTGCCCGGGCTGACAGGTAGTAGTTTGAGTTAAACTGTTTGGTTATTAGGGTCATCATAATGTTTGGTAGGTATCCTCCCACTTACCAGTTGACTTTAAATAAATTAACTATATTTAAATGATCACATAGAGAATTTAACAGAGCTCAACGGAATATACTTAATATAATAACTAAATAAAAAGCAAGCTTTAATACCCTGACTGCATTTTTTCGGGTTCCGTAGTCAACAGCTAATGCCTAGTTTTGCCATGTCCGTCTGTCCGTGGTTTGGCTCACAGAGTCTTGATACTATAAAGTTATAATTTGGCTTAGTCATACATTTAAGTTACGCCGACAAAGTTGCAAAATAAATAGAAGTTTCAAAAATATAGATTTCCTATAAAATTAGTTGTATGAGCTTTCATTTAAGATTTTATACAGATTTCTATTCGTTTTAGTTGATACAGATACTCGATTGTTGCGAAAATTACACATTTCTTAAATAAAATAGGAGCCTGCATAAAAATCATTCCCACAAAAGCATGTTGCCAAAAAAACTTTGGGAAATTATTATTTTGTGGAAACATAGTAGATATGCTTAAACGGAATAGACGCATAATTTTACCTTTGCTTTAGGTACCAGAATAAAAAGGTTTTTTTTTTTACAATACAACTTGTCGACGTTATTTAAATATACCATGCCAAATTACAGCTTTATGTACGAAGTCTCTGAGTTAAACAGTGAACTGACGGACTGACGGATATGGCGAAACTATAAGGATACCTTAAGGTAATTCCAAATGGATTTCTACTAGGTATTGGTAATAGGTATAGATATTTTTATCCAATCTGATTTTAACACATTTACAAAAAGTAACCAAATTTTAGTTTATTGATTCTCTTTCATTCAATTGAATGACAAAGACTAAATATATTTTTTTTGTTTTGAGGGGCAACCTGGCGACTGGCGTGTCTTCTCGGTAGCTATCGTACAAGCGCGTAGAGATCAACGCCGATAATTGAAAAAAACGTTACGACTGCTGAATCTTAACACCGATTTAAAACTTCGACGGATAAATTAAAAGAATCCGACTCCGGATTGTTTTTCTCTCCGATTCTTGCCTCTGATTTTGCTCAGATAAGGTCGGTGCGCACACTTTATGTCCCGATTGCAAGTAGGTACCAGTGTTCGGCTCGCACGCATTTAATTATAAATACAATATTCGGCCATTGTGAGTATGTTTAACATAAATAAAAAAGCGCGATCTTTAGCGGTCTAAAATATAGTTTTAACTTGTATAAATGTTAATTAATTAAGGAGTTATAAATATTTTAATAATACTGGCAACGAGTCCTAACTTGAGGCAAACTTTTTTTTTATGTCATAGGAATGCAGATTAGCACACAGGCCACCTGACTAAGATGGAATGCCTCTATGCTAGTCATTTCACCGGCTATCTTATCCCCAAACCGGAACACAAAAATGCAAACACTACTGCTTGGCGGTAGGTTAATGCATAAGATAGTGGTACCAACCCGGACGGACCCTGCACAAGATCCTCCCACAATTACGACCCTTCCCTTAAAATAGCTATAATTTTTAATTCTAAAACCTCATATCCAATCCTTAATAACTTGGCAATGTATTCACACAATAATTTCAAAAATTAACGCTTATAAATAAATCCATACTTTCTGAGCCTCTGACTGAAGTACCTATTTCTCATTTTCATTCAACTTCGAATCTTCGCACTGAAAGAAAACAGTCACTATAAGCGTTACCTTAACCTTAAGTACCGTCCTCGTTTTTGCTTGCTTACCTCCGTGTTTTTTTAATTTTTTTAATTTGTATTTTGGAAGACTTCTGCTAAGACCCTTGGATATTACTGCATTTCTCGACGACTCCCTCGACGCTTTTTTGGACTTGGATTGGATGTATACTCTCGACGACTCCCGCGCGTAATTTGGCTTACGATTGTTCCTATTCCTAATGATCCCCGCTCTGCCTTAATATTTCTAACGACACTTCTTTACCTTGACACTAAGCTATAAAATAATAATAAAGAAACATTTATTTTAGACCTTAAAAAGATCCGTATTATGTTAGAAACAATCACCAACATCTATATGAAAGCGCATCAGGGAAACAAATAACCCAATTTGGGACAACATATTATACCTCATGTAATTTAATTAATTGTAGTTTTCGTAAGTTTAAAAAAAGGAGCTGGTCGTTTTCTGTAGAAATAATATTTACTATCCTGCTTTCTACCGTAATTCAATGAAAGCGATAATTACTCTAGCCGCCTTATGCTGATTAGTGATTACAAAATTGCATTAATGTATGTTTGGAAAAAGAGCTAAGTATACAGTGTGTGACATCCATAAGAACATAAATTGTAAGTAACGATAGCTTTAGATGCTGTGAACGGTTTTATCGAAAAAATATAACAATTACGTTTTCTGATGAAGAGTTATAATTTTTTTTAATTTTCTCGAACAGCAATGTAATGCTAAGAAGCAGAATGTTTCATTTCCATTTTAATTCAAAAGTGTCTTGTCAAAAGTGTCAACGAAATGTAGGCAATTGACAAGGTGTCAGGGTGTCACTAAGAGTGAATTTTGAACGCAATCAAATGTTAGTGTCAGTTGTTACGGTTGTTAGTTTTGTTACCGATACATTGCGTGGCGAATTAGTTAGTATGAAAAAAAAAAGTACACTTTATGTTAACAATACACATGTTTTTATGTTAATTAGGATGCATATTAACTGTTGTCAAAATATATGTTCGTATGGATGTCACACACTGTTTAATATAATAATTATGTAAATAGATTCTAGTATTTATATAGAAAGAGCTATATGCTGATTGTAACAAGTCAAATGTGTAAAAATATTTTTTTAGTTTTAACTTTTAATTGTAATATTTAATGATATTAATAAAAAATAAAAAAGTAATGTTTATTGAAGGTTATAAAAAACACAGCGAAAACGCCCAAATATAAGATAGAACAAAAACAAAAATTGCTGAAAGCGACTATCTGCCTGGTAGTTTTAAGCATAATATACAGGGTGCCTCTGACCTTGGGGCTTTAATTGCATAGATCATTTCTACTCCGGAAACTAAACTTCTTTTGTTCTGTAAGTTGTTAAAAATATGTACAGTTTAAATTTATTTTTTATCATACAAGTTAAATCTAATTTTCAATGTACGCGATCCAATTCTTCATTTTCCTTTAGCCCTCGTACCAAGGTAATGTCGCCCCCGTACCATGAGATAGTGATTACATGGCCAGTATGTAATACACTGATTTTACAATTAGACTTTAACATCAATTAGTTATCTAAATTTAAGTTATTTTTTCATGTTGCAGAACAAAAGTAGTTCAGTTTAGCGAGTAGAATCGATCGTTGAATTTAAAGCCCCAAGGTCGGAGACACACTGTATAGTATTTTAAGGAACCAAAAAAAAGCCTAAATCAAGTGCTTTGGCAGCTTTCAACATTATAGAACGCACATTTCAATTTCAATATTTCGCCTGTATTCACACGCATCAAATTATGCCTATTTACCTACATCAATCAGAACTGTTTCATATAAACTCTGATCATTTTCGGATGGGTGCAAATTTCAAATCAGCAGTAACTTTATTGTTTGCACATTTATTAAATATTGTTTTGTTTGATTTCCAAATCTTGATTAACTGCGCCTACATTTGATACAACATACCACTTTGGTCTAGGGCATTTTTTTTGCAGTACGAAGAATGGAAGTTGTTGAATGAAAAATGAGAAATACTTATACTTGAGTGGCTTTAGGTTTATTTTGAATACGTGGACATTTTGGACGTAATTCCAAAATAGTCACGCATTCGCACGTATTAACTAAATTCAATGCTACTATATTGAGCTTGCTATATTTTATTGAGCTATTTTACAAAAGCTTACAATGTTCGTATGTATGCATGTACGGGTCTAATCTTGCAAGTTAAATTTGACCCATTTCAAGGGCTCCGATGAAGCTGCAAATTTGCACACAACTTTAGTTCTGATGACAATACAATAATATAGTACCATCGAGCTGGGCTGGACTGATAATGGAGACTCAGGGTGGCCATAGGAACTCTTAAATTACACATGATAAACCCGTAGGGCTCATTAGAATCGTCTTGAGGATTAGATGACTACTGTGCAAAAAAAATACAGTCTGCAAGAAAAGTTTGCCCGATTTTTTTTTTTTTGACAGAAACTTATAACAAACAAAATGCGATACGAGCACTGAGGCGTAGTATAAATAGAAAATTTGGTCGTCTCCATCCTTTTAAGAGTTTCTGTTACCTATTACCACTAGGGCACTAGGGTTGTCAATTATTAGTATATGACATTTTTACGTGATTTTTTTTTTTAAGCCAAGGGAGGCAACTGTGTACGTCAAGGTAGCGTTCTTTGCCAGTATCATTAAAACCTTAATAACTCCAAAACGAATAAACCGATTGAAAAGTTTAAAATATAAGTAATCTAGACCGGTAACGAAAGGGAAAATCTCTAATATTAACATCAAGTTCTAGGACAACCTGTATAATAAATAATGTAGTTTTAAGGACCAGCTCGAGCGGTCGTTGTGACAGACGTTGGTCTGCAGAGGTGATGTTGTCAATTTCTGCCATGTAGACAGTTGTACCAAAATAAAAAGTTCTTGACCAATTTTATTACTAATTAAATTACAATAAAGTTTCGCTCATTAACTGAGGTTTCATCTGATGTACAGAGAACTGCTTTCAAAAACGGACCTTATATGTATTTTATACGGATTTAAAAAGTTTTAAATTCAAATTTCATTTATTTTCAGATCACAGGTATACAAGCTGTTACAATATTTAAGGTGACCTAGTCCATGACCCCACATTAATGGTGTACAATAATTATATGTCCTTAAGTCTAATAATATTGAGTAGAGCAAGCATTAAAATAAATGTATACAAATAACAACGCAGTTACCACTGTAGTAATATAATACAATAATGTTTAATATAACGTCAAGTCAATATGATTTTTTTGAAATCCCTATAAAATGAAAGATTTGTATTCAACTGAGAAAAAATTGTACATATATTCAAACTTTAGTTTATTAGTTAAAGATAAATGAAAATGAAAATGGTTTAGAAATTTGGGCTATTCCCAGTAGTCCGCACCCCGTAGTTCGCACTGCGAACTACTGGGATTTTTTTTCCCAGTAGTCCGCACCTCCGGCAAGTGGTTTAAAAATTTAACAAATCAACATAGTAAAGCATTTTTACTCTATATATCGTAAAATTAATGTTTTTTTTTTAAATTGTCAGTCTAATTTTAAATAAATGTGTTAAATTAAAATTACTTTTTATATTCCTGCTCCTATAATACCATACGAAATTGAACACAGTTATGTTGAATTAAACTGTGCGAACTACTGGGATTTTGATTTCCCCATTTGTCCGCAGTGCGAACTACTGGGAATAAAAATTCTTTTTGTTCGCACCACTTGCCGGAGGTGCGGACTAGTGGGATTTTTTATTCCCAGTAGTTCACACTACGGACTACTGGGAAAAAAAATCCCAGTAGTTCGCAGTGCGAACTACGGGGTGCGGACTACTGGGAATAGCCCAGAAATTTTGTTTGGTTGTCTTTGAAATGTCATATTTGTTGGCAATTGTACGGGGAAAACGCAAGCGTTCCTAATTATGTAGCCACCACAAATAAATAAATTGGTTATCACTATACTTTGGTTGACTTACTAGCTATTGCCCGCGACCATCAGCGTAAAAATGGTTTATGGCCATAAAAATAAAAGTAAAATAACCCACTTTTAACAATAACAATCCAATCAACCCTTTCAGCAGTTCCGCCCGCGGCATGGCCTACGGGACATGGATCGAACCATTCATTCACAATACGAGCGTTGGTCATGCGAACATAGTACCGGGCAAAGCTGATCTAAGGGAAATCTCAGCCGGGTATATCTACGGTTCGAACACTTGGCAATTACGTCTGCCCTTGAAGATAAGAGAACTCCATCCGCTGACATCCATCCCATAAATTGTACAAAAATCGACCAGAACAAAAATTGGGTAGGGACCTACCTACCTACTAGGTACATAGTCTTTCTATAACTCGTACCTACTGTTATGTCTCCACAAATTTAATTACCTTTTTTAATTATGTTATCACATCGTTTAACGTAATGTGTTTTGTATTTCTTTTTGTTCTTGTACAATTAAGAGTAACTACCTAGTCGGTTCATAACTCCTATCACTAAAATGTATCACAAATTTAAAAAAAAATAAGAGTCTTTCATAATTAACCTTTAGATCAATCAAAACCTAATTTTATCAATAATAAAAAGAAGCGTTATTTGTAATAATTTGATGTACGAGCATTCCCATTCGGGGCAGGAAAGCATGGGTCAAAATACGCATGACGGCGATACTATAACGGCTACAACTTTTGTAAGAGTTCTCGTATTGAGTCGAAATGTACGTGACATATTGACCAGACTTTTAGCTTTAAATTCTGATACAACTGTATTCCCATGCAACTAAAAATCCGCTTATACACCGGTCAATCTTCATGTCTTATTAAATCGACCTTAAGATTTCACATCAATTTGCAGCAATACCCAATTTTGAGCATCATAAGCTGGTGTTTGAGTGTCGCTAAAAAAATAATGTTGGTCTCTGAACATACCCAAAGATGTGCGGCTTCCTAATATTAAAAAAAAAAGTTTCTTAGTTAATAGTGACTAACTTTAAAGCGATTTCAAAAAGTGAAACTTTCAGAAAACTCGCGTCTATTTTAATGCGTTCTGGCTGTGAATGTTAAAAGATCGTATTGGAAATTGAGTCGACTATGTGGAATGATTAATAGTTCCTTAAAATACGCATTAATTAAGCTTTTAATGTTTATATATATCAAAATTAAATAATAAACAGAAGTTAGTTATACTTGACTAAACTTTTGTGACAGAACTTAACGACCGACTAGGTACATATAATACCTATACGAGTACATATATTTATTTCAATTTCACACACAAGCTTACAGGATAGGAGCCAATACGCCCCCGCATGATAATATATAACAAGTCTAACGAAAAGCAAGCTTTACAAAACCCAACTGCTATTTGGATAATGTCGTCAAAGTAATGTTACTGATCCTGTATTAGTATATATTTTTAATTTCGCCAATTGAACATTTGAATAATTTTAATATAGCCTATCACACTCTTGTAGTTAAGACGAATCTAACCACGTACAATTGATTAAAATCGGTTTAGCCGTTTCGTAGTTACGAGCGGACATAGAATCGGACATATATACAAGTCAGACACATAACCCTCCCTTTGGGCTTTGCCACAGTCGAGTAAAAAGTCAAATTTGACATTACTTACCTACACAATAATTAATTTGAAAATTCTTAATATTCTACACTATATCATAGGTTGAAGATTACACGCTAACTATAGGGCATTATTATTATTTAAAAACTACATGACCTTATTACATATATCATACATCTTGTATGTACATTATAAAAGACTGAGAGTTCGGTGAAGCCTTGAAATGGTACCTAAGGTACGCACTGAACTTTCCAGACGGTCATTTACTATTCTAACTCATTCTTATATATTAACAGATTTTTATTAGCTTTACTATTAAATTTTACAAGTGCTATGTGCAAAATTTTGCACCTACACAAATAGATATTTACTGAGCGCACTAGCACAGCTCAATAATAATAATATACTTATTGATTGTTAAAATTATCGTTTTCTTAAACACCAACCTTTTGGATGTTTTTTTATTAATAACTTCATATTTACTGAATGATCCATTTTCCCGTTCACAGCTACAATTACCTTCGATCGTTTCATTAAAGTCATTGTCCACTTAACCGTGAATTTACATGTCAGAGTTATTAATTCACACAATTCGTGCCCACGACTTAATATCCCGAGTAGCCAAAAAATGGAATAAGCCTGTTATAAAAGCGAGGGAGTACCGGCCTGAACAATAATTCACAAAAATTGTGAGCAGTTAACGTCCTCCGCGGCCTGAGAGCGACATAATCATCCGCAAAACTAAATTTAATGCTAATAGCGCTTTTTAAAATAATGCCTCGGCAGGGTTGGGTGCTTAGTGGCATTATTTAAAGTGATTTTAATTATGTTGAGAGCAGATGACAGCGGAGGTCCCTCCTCTTCATTGTACGCGCCGCGACCGGCGCTGCCGCAGGCACCGCTGGTGGCTTGTCCTACTCGAATACATTGGTTCTTCGTCTGTTAATGATCTCCGCGCTGTTTCATTCACACGTGCGTAGATATAGAATATATTGGGATACACCCATTTTTAACAATGTATTAAAAAAAACATTTCGAGGAATAGGCTTCTCAAATCGATCCTTGTTGTTAGATTAAAAAAATATGTTACAATAAATTAATTATAATTAAATTAAGAAATGACCTTCATTTGACCCCTTAATGCAGGTCCGAATTGCGCTATATCAACATCTTTTGTTATTTTACGTAAAATAAAATCTCTCCAATATTTCATTTTATAAGTACAATTTAGACATTTACATAGCTCACACTAACGTTTGAAGACAGCTGTTGTCATGTCAAATTTATTTGTTTACAAATTGACTGTTATTCTGAAACTGATACTTATGGTGAAATTAATATATTAATGAGACCATTTCTCTTTTGAGTTATGTGTGATGAATGTTAATAATTGGTGTGGTGAGGTTTTCCAAGAGGTTCAAAAAGACGGATCAATATTTATTGTGGACACTCATAAACTCATAATAAGAAGTTTGGAATTTCCTATCAATAAATTTAATTTGATTGTGTTCAGTAAATCTACTCTAGAAACAAGGGGCATGCAGGAAATGCTGAATTTTAATTAATGTTTAGGCCGAATGCTTAATATACACTGAAAAAAATAATTTATTGTTTTGCGATTGTTTGTTTACATTATATTTGAATGACGTTCGTCTATTATGACTGCAAAAACCAGATCACAGATAGTAAATTAAACTTCTTTATAAATCTTAAACGAAGTATACCCATTTTTCTCAATAGCTCCGCCATTTTTGCACAGTAAGCAGGCGAGGTTAATTTTAATTGAAAATATATTTTAAATAGGTAGCAATACTTAAGACTTTTAATAATGAAATGCTTCAAATTAGATCCTTAGAAAAGGCTATTATTTCGAATAGAAATGTAAAAGCAAGCAGTTATTTTTTGAGGTGTATCCCAATTATTCGTTTTAAAATAACGAAACAAAATATTCTATAATTGCCTTTTAAACGAAAACGACTTTAATTGGAGCTTATGCACTATTTTTATTACTAATCTCTCATGATGGAGACTTGATCCAATATAGCTGGACAGGGGTGAGACAGTAACACAACACTGCACAAGTAGGCTGGCACCCTGCCTGAGTGTGCGGTGCGTGTCTATAAATCCTACGAAGCCAATAAATCACACGAAGTCACACTATGAGGGTTATCCAATCTTTAATGTGACCGCGCTACGCGCTGTTTGAGTTAGGTATTTGTCATTCTTTGTAATGATGTATTTGTCATTACAAAGGCTGAGTGTTTCGCAAACACGACCATCTCGCGCGCTTGACAAGAGCGACGTTCAATCAAACACGATGGTATCAATGATACATGCATGGTACAATTTAAATAAATTAAAAGAAAGTTCAAAAATTAATTAGTGGCTTAGTACTTTAGAAATTTATAAGATTATCAAGACAACAACAATTTTTGTTTGTATATTACTCATTTGTAGAATTTCTGAGCACTTCAGAAACTCTTGATTATTTCTGTGTGCGGTCATGCATTGTAAGGAAGGATGCAAATTAAACCCCTCACAAACCTGTTTTTGACGTTTTTATTTAACATAGATCACGGTTGGTAACAAACGTCAGTGTGCCTATGAGCAACATTGACAGACTTTTGAGTGTCTAAAGAAATTGTTGCCAAATAGTCATTCGCACTAAAAATTGTTTCAGCCGTTTTCTTGCTCACACTACGTCCTCTTTGTCTGGAAACACTCAACCATCGACTATACCGCTTAGTTAGTAGGCCGTACATATTCAGGCATTAACTTACCACTAATAATATTAAATACTTATGCTTTGTCCATCACCTTTTTCAAATTATTCAACCAAATATTTGCACACCGCGCACTAGTTTTGGTTCGACATAAGAGCATGAGAGACCTATTCTGAACAATGTTTCCTCACTTGTAGATGATAATGTAAAAATCCATTGACTATTGTCGATGAAATCTGTTTTTTTTTTAATCTAGCTGTGGGTAGGTTTTGGGTGAATATTTTTTCTTTATATTCTCTTCGTTTTATATCGATACTGAACCTGAAAACTCTACAGCAATTTCCTCTTAACATTTGTCACGATGGAAAGATTATGTTTACTCCCTACCTAATACTGCACTTTTAATAGAAATATTCGACTGGGATAGTATTTTATATAATAGCACCAGCAAACTACGTTCCCTTCAGCGCAAGACTAATAAATCACGCTACGATTGTTATACTTAACCAAACTTGACAAATTATTACCAAAACCTGATGATTATGATTATGATCCGCCACCGTCTATTAAGGTAGAGGACATTCATATGAATTATCCTGAATAAGTGTAATAGTACAATACTGCAGAAACCAGTAAGCGACTTTTCCTGGACGAGTGTGAGCTAAAAGCCCGAGACGGTAGGCGAGGGCAAATATACATACGCATCCAGGATGGCTCACATCATGGTGGTCGAAGCATGAATAGTGCTTTTCTTAAAAATCTAACAAGTAGTTTTTAATTATACATCCTAGCAATACTAAGCTCCCTCATGATAATTTCATTTTTATTAAAAGGACTGCGTTGTAACATAGTATTAAACGTTTAAGTTCACTTTATGCATTTAAAACTAAATTATCACAGCATATTTATAATAGCTAATAAAATAACATAACTACCTACCTACAACATAAATTCGTTAAGTGAACTAAAATAAATAATTGGAACGAACGTTTAAGTATATTTACTTACAATGCGTTCTCATGTAAGGGGACTTATGTCTTTTTTGAGAATATACAGGGTGTAAGGGAGGGCTCACCGAAAACTGAAACCATAGCTTCAGACCATTGCACTGAACTGAAGAAATTCTGTGGATTTTTTCCCGGGAAAACGAAAATTTTCTCGTTTTTTTTTCCATGTTTTTGCATATAAACCGATCTAGGACAACATATTATGACATACTGAAGCTCATTATGTAAAAAAAGCTGTTAAAACGGCATTTTCACGTAAAAAACGAAAAAAAAATCGTTTTCCCGGGAAAATTTCCACTGGATTTCAGTTCAGTGCAATGGTCTGAAGCTATGGTTTCAGTTTTCGGTGAGCCATCCCTTACACCCTGTATATATTTAAACCTTATAGTATTAAACTGCCAACTTCTGTAGAGCTGTTTTTTTTTTCATTTAAATTATAAAGATATGTAAATACGAGTATTTTAATTATAAAACGGTTTTCATTATTTTATAATAATAAGACTATTTTCGCCAATAAGCCTGATATCGTGTTGAAAGATCGACCTCAAAACGCCGGGTAGTGCTCGTTGACGTCACCATCCCGCATGACGAAAACCTCGTGAAGGCCGCGAAGGACAAGCACAGTAAGTACCTTGACTTCGCTCACGAGGTGACCGCGATGTGTGATGTTGACTCGACGATCATTGTCCTGATAGTGTTTTCGGCAAACGGTCTTATAGCGAAGAGTCTCGACCAACACCTCAAGAGACTCGCTAGAAGGCTGGATCAAGGAACAGAAGGCAGGTACTACTCTACACGGCACGCATTGTGAGGAGGTTCCTCTCTCTGCAGTCCTAACCACCGGTAGTTTGAGCCCTGCCCCGCTGCCGGCGGCACTCGTAGGTTAGGTTTTTTATAATATAATGTTTATTTTTTTGTATTTACTAATACTAATAATAATAATAACGCACGCCCTCCACCCTTGCCCGCCTCGTCTAGCTCCTCGCCATCGTCGTCGGATGATGAGTTCGCCACTGCACCCGACACCAGCGAGTCGAGCGACGAGCGCGGGCCGCCGCCTCCGCCGCCGCGACCACCTGCGCGACGCGGGCGACCACCGCTGCCGGCACGCTTGGGGCCTGCGGGGCATCCTGCTCCGAGCATGGCTCCCGCTACCGGTGGTTTAGTGCGTCGCATGCGATGGTCAATATCGAACAATGATAATTGCATGCGAGCGTATTACGGGCCTACAGAGGGAGGAACTAACCTCACTGCGTACCGTGATCGAATGTTGCTTCTGTTTCAGACCCTTGAACCAGCCATCATCGTTACCGCCCAACGACTTTCGGATCAAGTGCGGGCCATTCAGCGGCTTCGGCGGCTGGATCAGTCTGTACTTGATCGGCTACGCCTGGAAGCGCTACCTATTCGCACGACCTCTGCTTCGTCACGGGATCCTCCTGCTGCGTTATTGGCTTCGATGCCAGTCGCCCAACACGCACTGATGCCAGTGCAGGATGATCCCGTTATCGATGTTGAGGATTGTGCGAATATAAGCGTAACTAGCCAGGTAAATGAGCAATTGAGGAGGGCTTTGGAAGACGCGATCGCGCAGTATCGGTCCACACCCAATTCTAGGCCTCGTCTACCACGCTTGCCTGCCTGTAAACGAAATTTTGCGCTTATGGGAGCCCTAAACGCCTTGCTGGCGCCATATTTACAAGCCAGCGAGGATATAATCGATACCCACTCAATTTTGTACTGCGGGGCCATAGCTGCGTGCCGCGTAGCTCGAGTCAAGTTTTCGGACACTGACCGAGCTCCGCGCGCTCGTGGGTCTGTCCCCGATTGGCAAGTGCGAATTGAGCGGCGTATTGATAAATTTAGGACTCTCATAGCGAAGCTAATCTGCTTCAGGGGAGGCAATCAACGCCCCCGAGTCATGCGTTTCGTGAACCAAGCCTTTGCTGGGACCGGAATAAGGTCCCAACATTATATGGCTTGTGTCACGGAACGTATCGACTTCCTGAAGCAGAAGGTTTACGCGTGGGCAAGCCGTATTCGTCGCTATAGAGAACGTGTGAATAGATACCAGCAAAATCGCCTCTTCCAAAGTGATCAGAGGAAGGTGTACCGAAAGTGGGAAGGAACTGATCAAGGTGTGAGCGACGGACACCTACCAGATCCTGCTGCTATGATTAATTTCTGGCGCAATATCTGGTCGGTGCCGGTCGTGCACACTGAAGGAGATTGGATACGTGCTGTTGAGCGCACGTGTGAGGCTATTGAACCAATGGGGCCTATTACCATCTGTCCCGAAGATGTAAGTTGTGCAATTCGAATGGCTCAGAACTGGAAAAGTCCTGGGCCGGACGGATTGCACAATTTCTGGATTAAATGGTTCAAAGCCTCACATGAGTGTTTGGCAGCACAACTCCAAAATGCCCTTGAAATCGGTTCCTTGCCACCTTTATTAACAACTGGTGTCACCTCCATGCTCCACAAGTCCGGTAGTACCGCGGATCCAAAGAATTACCGACCCATTACATGCTTGCCTACCATCTACAAGCTCCTTACATCCATTTTGAGCACAAAATTAAATGCACATTTTATTGCAAACAATATTTTGGCCTCTGCTCAAAATGGATGTAAGGTTGGGTCCCGTGGTACTAAGGAGCTCCTCCTCATAGACATGACCATTTGTCAGCAAGTTAGGCGAAACAAGGCGGCCCTCTCGGCTGCTTGGATTGACTACAAGAAGGCTTATGACTCGGTGCCTCACTCATGGCTTGAAAGGATCTTAGAGTTGTATAAAGTTGATACAACTTTGAGGTCCTTTTTAGGTGTGTGTATGAGGCAGTGGGTCACAGTCCTTCGTCAACCAGGTGGTCGAGACATCCCCTCTGATTCGCCTAACTTGATAAGGATTGAAAGAGGCATCTTCCAGGGTGACAGTCTGAGTCCTTTGTGGTTTTGCCTAGCCATGAATCCTCTCAGCTCTTTGCTGAAGGATTCCGGGCTTGGCTATCGACTTCGTAGAGAGGCTGAAGTCATTTCTCACTTATTGTTCATGGATGACCTCAAATTGTTTGCATCGGGGTGCCAAGATCTTATCGCATTATTGAAAATCACACAAGAGTTCAGTAGTGCGATCAAGATGGAATTCGGTGTAGATAAGTGTGCGGTCATGCATGTTCAAAGAGGGAAAGTTGTAAATTCATCTAATTTGCAGCTTTCTGAGACAATGACCCTCAGATCTCTCTCCGAAGTTGAAACCTACAAATATCTTGGTATGTCACAGTCTTTGGGTATTATGGACGGCGATGTCAAGCAGTCAGTGAGGGAGCGCTTCTTTTGCCGCTTGACAAAAGTTCTTAACAGTCTTTTGTCGGGTGGCAATAAGGTGCGTGCCTTCAATGGCTGGGTGATGCCGCTGCTCACATACTCCTTTGGCATACTAAGATGGACTCAGACTGAGCTGGACGCCCTGGATAGGAAGGTCCGCCTACTGCTCAAATCACATCGCATGTTGCACCCACGCTCATCTGTCATGAGATTGTACATCCCGAGGAAATGTGGAGGTCGAGGCATTTTAAATGCTAAGAATCTCCATAACCGCGAGGTGTGCAATCTCAGGGATTATTTCCTTGGCAATGAGTGTGGGATGCATCGTGATGTGGTTGCAGTAGACAGGAGCCTCACGCCTCTCTCCTTGGCAAACGAAAACTGGCGTAGACCAACAGTGTTGAGCACTGAAGACCGCAAGAACGTATGGAAGAGCAAGGAGCTACACGGACGCTTCTACCGGGCCCTAACAAGGCCCGACGTAGACTTTTTAGCGTCCGTGAACTGGCTACGGTTTGGTGACCTCTTTGGGGAAACCGAAGGTTTTGCCTGTGCAATTGCTGACGAGGTCATAATGACGAACAATTACCGGAAATATATTCTGAGGGATGGCACGGTCGACATTTGTCGAGCGTGCCGTTGTCCCGGCGAATCCCTCAGACATATAATTTCCGGTTGTTCGCATTTGGCCAACGGCGAGTACTTGCACAGACATAACCTCGTAGCCAGGATCATTCATCAGCAGCTTGCTCTTCAATACGGTCTTGTTGAGTCTGAAGTGCCGTACTATAAATACACACCGGCGCCAGTTCTCGAAAATGGTCGTGCTACGCTCTATTGGGATCGATCTGTTATCACAGACAGGACTATTGTCGCCAATAAACCTGACATCGTGTTGACAGATCGATCTCAACGCCGGGCAGTGCTCGTCGACGTCACCATCCCGCATGATGAGAACCTCGTGAAGGCCGAGAAGGATAAGCTCAGCAAGTACCTTGACTTGGCTCACGAGGTGACCACCATGTGGGATGTTGACTCGACGATCATTGTCCCGATAGTTGTTTCGGCAAACGGTCTTATAGCGAAGAGTCTCGACCAACACCTCAAGAGACTCTCGCTAGATGGCTGGATCAAGGGCCAGATACAGAAGGCAGTACTCCTCGACACGGCACGCATTGTGAGGAGGTTCCTCTCTCTGCAGCCCTAACCACCGGTAGCTTGAGCCCTGCCCCGCTGCTGGCGGCACCCGTAGATTAGGTTTTTTATAATGTTTATTTTTTGTATCGGTATTGTTATTTTACCTTTATATTTGAATATGTAAAAAACCTAATTTATAGAAAATTAAATGAATATCTAAATAATAATAATAAACCGTGTGGTTGCCGGGTTAGAATAGTGCCACTCCGTGTCTTCCCGTGGATGTCGTAAGAGGCGACTAAGGGAATAAGGCTTGCAGTACTGTTAGGCGATGGGCTTGCCACCTGTCACTAATATACTGGGAAACATTTTAGCCTACTTGTGCAAAATGTGGTTACAGAATTATCAAGAAGTTTTAAGACTTGTTGGTAATTCTTTAGCTCTGCCTACCCCACTCTGGGAATGAGGGCGTGAGTTTATGTATGTATGTATGTATGTAATAATTAATAATTTGTTATCTCACTTTTATATTTTATACTCATTGTAAATAACCGAATTTACAGAAAATTCAATAAATATCATAATAATAATAGGTCTTCTAAAAAAAATCCCGGTGGTTCAAGAATAGTGTTCATGTTAATTTTTTGCTATATTATTATGTTACCTCCTCGTGCTTTGTCATGTTACCTCTTTAGCCCTATTACGAGCCCAAATGCAAAAGAGTACGTCTAGTACCAAACATATATACGAATCGTTTTTCTAAATTAAAAAAGTTTATATCTAAGTCAATAAATCATTAACTCCAAAATTTCAATAAATAATGTAATTTTGATTATGTTATTTATTGATAAGATATTTATTTACTACTGGTACAATATAAAATAAAATAGTTCATCTGCCACTGTGCTAGACGCAAAATAATTCGTCTACCTACCACCGTGTAGGTTTGCCTTGCTTCGTGATGACGGCTTGAATTCTTAGTGGCATTGTGTCAAACAACACCGTACATTCTGCAGGGGATATTGAATTCCACACTGCATATCTTATTCTTTAAATCTTCCTTGGACTTGGAGGACTTTTGCACAGCTTGTTTTTCATCTTCCAACACAATGTTTCCAGTGAAGGAACTCCGTTGGTATGTAACCAAGCCTTTGTGCTTTTGGCAGTACAACATGAAGCACCATCTTGTTGGGAAATATACTGGATTTCATGTTGCAAACTGGGAATTGAAGGTAATAAAATGTTCTTTAAGATATCTTGGTACCTGGTAGTATTCACGGTGTCATCTATAAACTGCAGACGACTCACACCTTGGACTGATATGGAACCCCAAATTATTAGCGTGGCAGGAAATTTGACTTTTCTTTTGAGACAATCTTAATGAACGGCTTCTACTTTATTAGGGACCTCTTTTTTCCATTCGACTGCAACGGTTACTTCAAATTTCGATTCGTCACTCCATATTATGGACCGCCATTGATCAGCAGTCCAGCCTCGATGAGCTTAAGTTTGTAAAGGTTTTCTCTTGCAGTATAGAATCCGTATCCCATCCTTTTCATATTTTTTTTGCAATTATCGATAGAAACATATTTGTTGATCATGGCTCGCCACTTCAGGGTCAGTTTTCCTGCCCGAGCACGTCGATTTTGCTTTGCAATGATTTTCTTTAGAAGCTTTTGTAACGCGTGGACGACCGGACGACCAGTTGTCTTCAAGCTTGATATTTTTCCAGATTTCTTGTACTTAATACAATATCAGCTCGATATTAAGGGAAACTATATTCGCAAACATAGGAAAGTAGGGTTACTTATGTTTTCCTACATTAACGTTGTTGCAGAGATTGAAGAATAACATAATGTGTTTCGCTATTCAAGTGACTAGACGAACTCTTTTGCATTTTGGCTCGTAAAGGGTGTCCACAGGTCTGTAGAGATACTTCCAAATTCAAATAATACTCGTATGGTATGTTAAAGGGATTTAGTGTCATTAGGTACAATCGGAAATTCACTTGAAATTATACGTCAGTTCTGAAATTTTACCATTTGAAATACAACAAAAAGGAAAATTTACCATCCTGAATAACGTCTAAACTTGAATCATGTCCCATGGTAAAATTGTCCAATGTGATATTGGTCGAAAAAAATATGTCTATTTGTATTGATGTACACTCAGAAATACGACCTAAATAAAATATGAACAATTTATATATATTTATATGGTTTTAATTCATATTAGAATACATTCACTTGTGCGTATTTTATTTTGCTCATAATTTATAATGGACCAAAGTCCACTCGGACTTAATTAATTTACAACGAAAATAAATCTGGTAGTAAATACTTTTTAGCACAATTACATTTTGACTAAATTCACTTTGGATACTATTTATTACTTTTGACCCAACTTTAGAATGGTTATTTCACGTGGACGATATTCCATTTGTACCTAATGACAAAAAATCGTTAAAGGCTATCACCACGCTGTCACAGATCTGTAGAGATAGTTCCAAATTCAAATAATACAGTATGTTATGGAATTTAAATACTTAGGTACTTACTGGACACTTATTGATTCCAAATTCAAAATCCCTCGACTTTACTAGACACTTTCGTAGTCGTCCATGAACTTGAACCTATAAAACCTTCAAAAACACGCTTAATGAATATTCGTGGTTATTTGTCAAACAGGTTACCCTTGTTATATAGACACTACGAGTATCACTTCACAGAATTTTCATTTCATAGAAAACTATTTTCTGCTGAACCCGTGTTGATATCAGTTTATCTTGTGATGGTTACAAGTCTAACCTAACCTATGTGAATCATATTTAAGATGAAATCAACACAGGCTCAGAAGAAAATTGATTTCTATGAAACGAAAATTCTGTGAAGTAATAGTGTCTATGAAATGTTTGTATTTAACAGTAGGTACTAATTTGACAATGTCAATTGACACAGACTTTAATTTCTCCTACCTAATTACTGGAGTTTTGGCAAGATTACAAAGCATTTTTGATGTTATAATAATAACCCGGCCCGGATAAAAATAACGTTATCAAAATCATTTCTAAACGCGACGGAAGACTTAACATATCACAATATATAGCGATGGGTTTTTTTTTAATAACAAAGAATTCAGTTACCAAAAAGTGTCATTAAAATACTGATTGTAGTATCGGTCACCATTAAAACAAGCTATTCCATCGAATCATAACGCTCAGCCGCAAACACGACTCTTAGGTCACCAGACATGCCATTTGCGGACTTTTTCAAAAGCAATCCCCAACAATGTTTGCCCGCAGTGTTTATCAAGGGGATGACCTTAGCGCGGGATGTGACGGGCCTGATCCGCCGCGCTTGATAAATCACACGAATGCAAACAAGAGGGTACGTTTGTTCGGTAAGCCCACACCGGTGTCGGGGCTCGGATACATTTTGAACACGTCGCTCACTGACGCTATTTGTGTCGCCGACCAAAAAACCGCAGTAAAAATAGCCTCGAATCAGAAATAATATAAAAGGTCTCACGAGCATCAACTTTAATTAAAGTCGCCGTCAATAGAACTTGCAAAAGATGTAAACAAAACCAAAGGAACCAATTCACCATGGTTACTCGATACTTATTTTTAAAGTTCAAGTGAGGTCTTTGAAATGATTTATACACACTAGATCATTATTTTCATTTTAAGTTTAAGATGAAATAACTATTCAGTATACGTTATTTTTAATAAAAACACGCTTGGCGGATATTTGAGGTTATGTGTGAATCGGTTCTTATTTGTTTATACATCGTTAACAAGATCTATTGGCGGCGACTTTATTGTCAAAATTATAACACTTCTACGGTTGTTATTAGTTAATACAGTTAAAAGATTTATTCGTAGCGAATGTTTCGTGATTTCAGATTTGCTCACATATAGTTATGATGAACGCACAAATCCACGACGCGTTTTATTAAAATGTGTTTTAAATATATCTTAATAAACTCTTATAATATGGTGCCGATATTAAAAACGTATTCTGTTACGTTAAAAAGGCAAAGTGAACTCTGTACACAAAGAGACAGCTTTCTTCAATAAACTGATTTTAATGATGCTTTAAATGTTGTTTGGCGGTTTAAAAGGCATTTTTTCGTAGCACAAACGCAGTGCAGAAGCTTAATCGTTAGTTGCTCATTATTTGAGTTGACAATGGGAGGCGGTGCACAGTTAGGCATTAGAAAGGCCGAGCTTTCGCTAATGACATCCCGACGCGCATTATGCTCGCCAACATTTTTACTGAACAACTCTTTGTTCAAGCTTCGTACAATTTATGAGTTAGTATAACAATACTTATGTATTTATAAATGTGTAGGGACTCGCTTTAATGGTCATTAATGTTTGTTCAATAGTATAAGTGAAAATACTAGCATTTTAAAGGTTAGATATTACATTATTACCAACATTAGAATCGGAAAAATTATTACAAATAAGTAGGTTAAGAATAAAAAATGTGTTCGTAACATAAAACAATTGAAGCAACCTAGCACCTACCTTACCTTTATTAAAACTAAGCTAAAATGAAATATTTATAACGGGACCTGAAGCGACCCCTCCTTCAGAGCTGATATCTCTTAAACGGCTCAACCGATTTTCATGAACTTTTCGAATAATAAAAACCGCGTTCGAATCGATCTGTTTGGAAGCTACAATACTAGAAGCTGACATAGATACACGAACACACACGTTAAAACCTACAAAACCCCTCCTTTCGCCGCCGGAGTTAAAATAGTAGCACACAATTATGCTAAAAATATCCTATTATATTACCTACTTAAAAACATTTCAATTCCTGATTCTTGATATACAAATCTTAGTCCTAGTATTGTTTCCTAAAACTCTAATTTGTAAATCGATATATTATTCAAAAGGTACATATCTAGCGATCTTGACACTTTCTATAACAACCCAAGCATTAAAGTTACTGGAAACAAACTTTGGTAAATAGAAGGTGATGATGAAGACCATCAGATGACCATTGGAACTCCTCAATATAAGGTATGTTTTTTACTTGGCGATAAGATTTCATTACAGGGAGTGTGTTAATCACACGTGCTCATAAAAGGCATGTAGTTACTTAATATGGCTGAACACGATGAAGTATTAGGAAAAATCCTTTGTGCTGATAGACGAAAGGGGATCGGAATGCTGATTTTGGCGATCGATCTAGCGAATGCTCGAGTGCAAGTGTATCAGCACCTTAACTATTATCGTCCTTGTATGTTGAATCGCGACCTATAAAGGGTACCTATAAAGCAAATGGTATTAGGTTATTGTTACTTAATGTAAGAAATGTGTGTCCAAATATCCAATATTATTATTTTGTATTATTTACAAGGTGCCTTTGAGCTCGGGGTTTTGAAAGTACGTAGGTACTACTTACGACCTTGTAAGGATCGCGGGAACGCGGTGGATGCGATAAGCACAAGACCGGTCTGAGTGGAGAGCCTTAGGGGAGGCCTATGTCCAGCAGTGGACGTCATTCCGCTGACATGATGATGATGAGGTACTACTTCCCAAATGGAACTCCTAATATTTTATAACTTTAAAAAGTTAAGACCCGTGTTTGTTATCTCGGCTCAAACTAATATTTCACTCCCTCATGGTTTCACTCACTTCACGTTTTCTTGTAAAATATAAGTTTGAGCCGAAATAACAAAACACGGGTCCATTATTTTTTCATGTTTTTTAACATATAATCAACCTACAAGGTTGATTATATGTTAGAAAACATGAAAAAATTAACTAGTAATTAGCTTTAACAAAAGCCTCTCCAGAACTTAAAGGTTTTGGTCACTTTTTAGTACTTTGGAGGACAATTTCTCCGAATTGGTTGAGTTTGGGCAGCTAAAAAAAAATATGTGTCCGTTATTTTAGACTACTCTCTAACATATATATATAAAAAATCAAATCGGAGCCGGACAGTTGGGTACCTTTCCTTAAGAGAATAATTAAGTAGGAAATGAAATTTTATGTAAATCAGTAAATTAACTTTTTTTTTAATGAGAATTAAGCTAGGCTAGCATTATTAGGTAATTGTTTGAGAATAATATTTGTTTGTTATTTATTATATGTACTAATTGATAGTAAAGCAGTTGACGATGTTGTCACTAGGTTTTACATAAAAACTTGAACATCACGGTCCTCTTAAAACAAGTAAGTACCTATTAATGAAAAGTTCATAACCTCGACCGAAAGGCCCAGGGCCCTATTTAATAAACGTTTCAATCTGGAAAATACAAAAGTGTGCATGTATTTTTGACGTAGACGTTACAGCTCACATGACAGCGGCACAACCGCCTACGTAAAAATGTAAAGTGAATTAGTTTAATTTTGTGTAGGTACTTAACCCGAGTACCTTTCTTTCATTCGCTTGCACTGTACAAGGATAGGCGGGTATGCGCCTCGCAGCGCCATCTGTTGAGAGCGCATCGCAACACGACTGCGTTACCTACGCTATCTTCCCAGTGGGACTTGTTAAATGCAACAAACCCGACTACCGTCAATATTGACTCAAAATCCCATAATTTCGACCGCCATGCACACAATAGATTTATAAGATAAACACAGAGTAAAATGTCTGTAAATAGGATTGACAACATTTTAATATATGGTCTCGTGTTTACTTTGGGTTGGGCTCGCCGCTCTGTTATGCCTACATGCGTTAATGCTGTACCGTGAAATCATTGTTTTTTGTAGACGCTTCGGAGATTAAATATGAATAAAAGGACAAAAAGCTGTGAACATAAAGATTTTTTTGTCGAGTTGACTTAGTAAGCCTGTGGGATTTTAGCGTTGCGAGCTTTCACGCCCCAGTTATAATTTTATAGCACCGCGGTCCACAAAATGGAAATTAAGTAATTCTATCAGGCAACCGGTCGTTTAACATATAGCTAAACTTCAAGATTAGAGAAGCTACGGGATTTGAACGATCATTCCGAATCATTTGTGTCAAAGTTTTGACAATGTAAACATGATTCGGTCTGACAAGTCTAGTTACGTGCGCATTATGCAGATGAACAGAAATATGATTCGATTTAGCCATTTATAAAGGGGACAATGGTCCGATCCAATTTGGACAGATAATGTCTATTTAGGATAACCATTTAAGCTGTCACCGGTTCACATAAAGGATGTAGGTATAAAAGGAATGACATTCAAGAGGCTCAATATTAACTTGGTTATTATGAAAGGGTACACCTGAACAAACTCGGCCGTCTCTCCACCGTCAAAGAGCGGATTTTAACAGTTTGGTGTTTACGGATTACGCTATTGACAAACAGTTCAAAGCAGGTAATTTTGTATGCGACATTAATGCTATTTACCCTAATCCCACCGGATGCGTGAGGAGCGTTTTTTTTTTTGCACTAACTTGTTTTTTTTTTTAATTACGAATTCACTGGTCGTTATCTCATTATTCTACAGGTTTCGTGACCTCTTTCGATTTATATACTTAAATGTATTCCTTTATCGGATATTAAATTGGCCCGTAATTGTTTTGTTTGAAAACATAGACGTAATGACATAAGGCAAAGTAATCAACTTCCAGTGAATGCCTATGAAGCCGTTGTTTGTCGCCTCGCTTTCTATTTGTTCAAAGTTGACCCGACACCGTCTCGTCCCCGTTTAATGAAAATGGGGCGGTTTTGTAATGATCCCGCTTCGGAGCGAGTTCCTTTAATCTACACAGCTATCTAAGTAACTATACTTCATTCTTGTCTGTAAACCGTAGCGATATTTTAAGGAATTCGTCAAGCTTGTAACCGAAGCATACTTCTATAGAGCTATAAGTACACACTAGCCTTTATCATTTTAAATATACTTACAAAAAATATCAACATAATTTGCTTTAGCGTAAATTGTTACTTAGCAGCCAAATAATAACGGTCAAAGGCTATAGCCATGTTTCTATACAAAATTTGCCTTTCTGTCAAATGTTCTAGTAATTTTATTTTTAGATAGGTACTCCTTGTAGGCAAAGGTCTGTTCCCCAAAGAAGAGCCATGTACACTTGTCAGTTTTCGTTATATGGCGGTTTGTTTTTTTTCAATTTTTAATTAAAAAAAATAATTCGGTCTTTGCGATTAGTTTGATTTTTTGGTAAACTATACTACATAATAAAACCCATCACTACAAAAAATATTGCTTGAAACTTTAGTACAAATATATGTCAAAATAATGGAAACTATAATTTTTTTTTGGTGTTCTGGTGTAGCGGCACCTACAGTTTTTATTTCATAAATTGCCCATCTATAGACCTACTACATATATTAAATTCAAATTATTAGCTTTGGTACTTCATGCCAAAAACTAACTACAAATAAAATTATTCCTTACATGTTTCAATACAGGGAAGGGATTTGATTGCGTGCCAAAAATACATTATTTCTGTTTAAACAACTAAAAGAACTCAAATTATCTACAATAACTTCGTTCCCAAACTACCGTTTACGAATAAAGAAGGCGGCGTCGCTATATATCTATTCATTTAATGAACAATGAAATTCTTATGTTCGCAAGAAGACTACTACTGTACCACCACCAAGTTTAGGTGCGACGAAGTAACATTTAGGTGGTGTTATTAGTATAAGCAAAAGACATTACTTCCCCTTCTTGCAGACGTGTTGTGCATACAATGGAGTCCGCATTGATTTTGAGTTTAATATCACCCCTTTGGCCCCCGTCGTGCATTGTTGAACGGCGGCCGTGTGCAAACAGAGTGACATGAATTATCCTGTCTGGTTCCTTTTCATTAAGTGGTACCTACTGGCGGTCGTTTATCAGTGTATTTCATAGCATGTTTGATTTTTAGGAGTACTATAACTCACACAAAGCCAAAAGCACTAAAAAAGTATAAAAATTAGGAAAGATTTTGAAGCAAAATTAACTGTCCATATTTATCACAAATACAACCACTACAAACTGTCATTAGAAGAGGCTTACTACTTGTAACTATAGGGAGCTAGGGAAGTAATATAATTTAGCTATAATCCTGTGTGCGAAAAACGACATCTTTGTACTCGACTGTACGACCTTCGTGTTCCATGTTATTGACTAAAAACATTTCGACTGAACCTGAGATGATGGTTGTCGGACAGATTTTTTCTCGTTACGCTCGCAGCCAAACGGAAACCTCACTCGTCTACATCGTACACAGAAATCTCGCTTGTCTCATGTAAATACGTACGCGACAAAGTCTGAACGGTGCCGAATTCGTAGAAAAGCCGTATAATACATTTCTGGGAGACCTTCATATCTCAATTTTAGGATTCGAATGCGCAGTCTGTTTCGTACTTTGGCAATGGGCACGAGCGAGACAAAGGTTAAGGTTCCCGGGCGAATATGCGACAATACTTGTGAATAGGAGTGAAAACCGACAGCATCCACTTACATGTGTCGGCGCGAGGGGTAGTGAGACTGGGCGTGCATGTGTACGTACCTCCTCTCTCTCCTTATCATAAGGACGCGCTAGTCTAGTCAGCGTCGCCTCCGCGGTATACCCGCGACGTGTTCCACACACATCTTGTATGCACATTATAGATGAGATGGGACGTGTAGCAATCATAAGTGTAGCAAAATTAGCGCGGTAAGCTATCTATATGACACAAGGTATTGTATTTTTCAAAGGTTAATAAGTATGTAGTTTATAACAGAATAATAGTAAACTATAACTTTAAATAGGGCCCGTGTAGCGTATAAAATTAGTATTTTCTAAACGCTTTTTTTCTCGTAGATTATGTGGCTTAACTTTTTAAATCAAATCAAATCCATTTATTTCATTGCATTTATACATTTTCTTTACTAATCTATTAGGTTGTGGACGCTGTGATAATGATAAGCATACCTGGGATAACTCGGGGCAAGTTCTAGGGATTTGATATCGATAAAAAAGATATCGATACAATATTTATATATTTAACGTGACGCGTGACATTGTATTTTTTCTGGAGAAAACTGTCATTACATTTAGAGCAAAATAATGTTGACTCACGTAGTTGTATGTCAGGATATGCACAAATCCACGAGTTAATATAATTATCGCGTGGGCGTGGATGTTTCTTGGGCGGCATGATTATTTTGGACTTTGTAACAAACGTAGCGGAATATTACCTACCTCGTATATTATTGTTACTCTAAGATATGAATGGCACTGACAGTAAATTGTCATTTTGATTGAAATGACATTCGCATACTTTTATTATCTTAAGAGGCTCGATATCAGATATGACATCGAACCTCTTTACAGTAATCGAGAATGTTCAATGTGCACATAATATATTAATTTAATTATATCGACATTTTTTTTATCGATATCAAATCCCAAGAACTTGCCCCGAGTTATCCCAGGTATGATGATAAGGGCGTGAGTACAGTTTAGCTGAATTTTAACTTACTCGAGGTCAGTCAGGAGATATTACATTAACTACTACATTAACTAGTTAGATAGAACTAAACATATTGATGAATATACATAAATGTGAATGAATAGACTCAAACCTTTCTTATACGTTTCTAATTTTAATTTGAAATTTTCTGGACGCATCTCTTAGCTGGATCATTAACATTGATATATACAAATTACTTCTGGTAACCCATATAAAAGATTTCAAGTTTGGACTTGAACTGTGCTGTTATACTCTTCGCCCTATGCAATGGTGGAGGAATATTATTCCAACACTTACTGGCAGCGTATCGGCTAGACGCCCTAAAGCGGCCGTGGTGCGCGACGACGAGGACTGCTTCGCCAGCACGCGCACCGTCGAGCACGCGGGATGCAGCTGTCTTTTTAAGGGAAATGCCAGTGTTTACTGCTTAACAATAGATATTTATAATAAACCGTTACTATTCCGTAAGAAATACCATCAATGTACATTGATATCGGCCAGGAATAGTACAGTAGCTATCAAACTTATCCAAACAGACATAATGCTCAAAATCTGAACTTGACTCTGTTATTAATGACGTTAAGAACGTGATCAGGTGTCTTTGAGTGATTACGTACGAAGTAGTTATGAGGTTGATGTCGATAGTAGATAATATAATTAAAGGGATTGTAGACAGTCGAAGATTTATTTATAAAGCCTACCAAATCCGTAAATCAAAAAAAAGCAAGATGAAATGTCGACTTTTAAAAATAAAATGAAGTGTCCATGCAGCCAATTTACAATTTACAGCATGGGGCTTTCTTTACCCTGCAAAAAATATTAACAGCGGTTTTTTTCTTGAATCATGTATTTAAACTAAGCTCTCAAAAAATATCGATAAATTAAACATTTTCCATTACCGGACCAAGGTACAAAAAATTAAAACGCGTTTTTGTCAGTAAAAATTAAGGCAAAATAGTTAACATGATAATTTTAGTCGCTGTATGTAAAGAATTGGTAGAACCTATATATTTTTGCAGAATTAAATATCCGTCCATGGAAATTAAAATGATAAAATATTTCGTTTTTTTTTTATTTTACTTAAAGCAAAAATATTAACATCGATTTTTTTACATAAAATAATTAAAATTAATATATTAATAGGCTTAGTAATAAAATGAAACGAAATGGAATAACGCAAAATAATATTAAAAGCTTTTTTAAATACTGGTTCAGGCAAAAATGTAACGAAGGTGAATTTAGATTAAATTTTATTAATAGGCTTATATCTTACTTACTTACAAGAAAATTAAACAAATTAATGCAAATCCATTTTTGTTTATATATTAAACTATTAAACAACACCTAATCGGGAAATTACGATATGGGTTTGTATATGTTCCATTATTCAACAACTATCAGTTCTACAGATATTGGATATTTTATATATATCTGAAGTGCAAAGTAATATAAATTTAATTTTCTTAATAATAGCTTAATATATGCATATAAATGCATTTAGCATTTATTTTTGTCCTGATATTATTTTTGCTTAACGTACAATGTCAAATTAAAATAGTTTTCAGAAAAAAACATTGTTGCGCGGACGACAAATGTTCCTAACCTACTGGTAAAATTGTATCTCTTACACGAAAACTCCCTAGAAATATGCCTGTTATTTTTTTATTTTTTTTTACCATTGTAAATTGATAAACATACATACATACATACATACATTAAATCACGCCTGTTTCCCAGAGGGGTAGGCAGAGACCATTTCTTTCCACTTGCTACGGTCATGACATATTTCTTTCAAATAAATAATAAATGATAAACATAATTCTGTAGCTCTGCCTACCCCACCCTGGGATTACAGGTGTGAAGGTATGTATATGTATAAACATAATTTCTTTAAAAAATCGTATGCACGATGGTGAACTTTTTGCGGTATACAATCTAATAATAATAATATTGTATGTCAAATTTGTCTCAGAACAAAGATAAGAATAAATAGTAGGTACATTACTACAGAGGCCGGCAACACCTTTTCACGGCGAGGTATGTATAGTGCTTTCCTCAAACATATGCAATGAAATAAAAACAACATGTGTGTAATAGGCATTAGCGCGGTCCGATAAACATAAAGCCACCGAAAAAAAAAAATATCTAAATTTAGCTATTAGGCTGTTCATAAACACAGCCGCCATGTCAACATAAAAAAAAACACAACGTCAAGTAGCGGGTACACGTAACGCACGCCCTCCACCCTTGCCCGCCTCGTCTAGCTCCTCGCCATCGTCGTCGGATGATGAGTTCGCCACTGCACCCGACACCAGCGAGTCGAGTGAAGAGCGCTGGCCGCCGCCTCCGCCGCCGCGACCACCTGCGCGACGCGGGCGACCACCGCTGCCGGCACGCTTGGAGCCTGCGGGGCATCCAGCTCCGCGCACGGCTCCCGCTACCGGTGGTTTAGTGCGTCGCATGCGATGGTCAATATCGAATAATGAAAATTGCATGCGAGCATATTACAGGGCTACAGAGGGAGGAACTAACCTCACTGCGTACCGTGAGCGAATGTTGCTTCTGTTTCAGACCCTTGAACCAGCTATCACCGTTACCGGCTACCGCCCAACGACTTTCGGATCAAGTGCGGGCCATTCAGCGGCTTCGGCGGCTGGATCAGTCTTTACTTGATCGGCTACGCCTGGAAGCGTTACCTATTCGCACGACCTCTGCTTCGTCACGGGATCCTCCTGCTGCGTTTTAGGCTTCGATGCCAGTCGCCCAACACGCACTGATGTCAGTGCAGGATGATCCCGTTATCGACGATGAGGATTGTGTAAATGTAAGCAGCAATTGAGGAGGGCTTTGGAAGACGCGATCGCGCAGTATCGGTCCACACCCAATTCTAGGCGTCGTCTACCACGCTTGCCTGCCTGTAAACGAAATTTAGCGTTTATGGGAGCCCTAAACGCCTTGCTGGTGCCATATTTACAAGCCAGCGAGGATATAATCGATACCAACTCAATTTTGTACTGCGCTGCGGGGGCATAGCTGCATGCCGCGTAGCTCGAGTCAAGTTTTCGGACACTGACCGAGCTCCGCGCGCTCGCGGGTCGGTCCCCGATTGGCAAGTACGAATTGAACGGCGCCGGCGTATTGATAAATTTAGGACTCTCATAGCGAAGCTAATCTGCTTCAGGGGGGGCAATCAATGTCCCTGAGTCATGCGTTTCGTGAACCAAGCCTTTGCTGGGACCGGAATAAGGCCCCAACATTATATGGCTTGTGTCACGGAACGTATCGACTTCCTGAAGCAGAAGGTTTACTCGTGGGCAAGCCGTATTCGTCGCTATAGAGAACGTGTGAATAGATACCAGCAAAATCGCCTCTTCCAAAGTGATCAGAGGAAGGTGTACCGCACAACTCCACAAACCACACACCTGTAAGGCTATTGAACCATAGGGGCCTATTACCATCTGTCCCGAAGATGTCAGTTATGCAATTCGAATGGCTCAGAACTGGAAAAGTCCTAAGCTGGACGGAATACACAACTTCTGGATTAAATGGTTCAAAGCCTCACATGAGTGTTTAGCAGTGTTGGGCAAAAAGTAATTGAATTACAAATTATGAATTGCAATTACAGAATGTAATTTCAATTACGAATTAAAATTACACATGTGTAATTTCTAATTGAATTACGATCAGCTCTGAATTTCAAAATGTAATTTGTAATTCAATTAGAAATTACATTTTATAATTTTAATTGGTAATGCATTACTTTATGAAATTACAAATTACATTCATCTAGGAAAGCATTTTCATTGTTTTTATATAGTATGCTACTATATTTTTGCGGGTTTTGATTCAATATAAAATTATTATACAAGGAACTTCCTCAAAAAATTAAGCATTTTTTTGTCATACTTGTTTAAGTTTAAAAAACTTATGTTAGCTCTTATATTCAACTTCGGACGTGTAATATCAATAACCAATGTCCTAGCCGGAGTGCACACGGTGCACACCTACCTGCATCGCATGACGATTGACGCATAATATACCTAACATGCTAATCCAAATTATCTGTTATTACAACTACTTTATATAACGTAATTGCGTAATTCAATTACAAATTAATGTAATTTCAATTAAATATTACCAAGTAATTTAAATTAAATGTAATTCAATTGCGAGCGTAATTAATTACAAGCAATTGCATTAAATATATTTTAATTTGTAATTCAATTACAAATTAATTGAATTATGCCCAACACTGGTGTTTAGCAACGCAACTCCAAAATGCCCTTGTAAACTTTTAAAATAAACCTTATTGCATTGTACTTTGTATACAATGTCTCATTTGCTTTTAATTATTTAAATTTAAAAGCACGTCATTCGATAGAACAGCGACAACATCGACGTTTATTTAATTCACTTCACTGCACCGGAAAAAAATGGGGCAATCAAAAGGGGAGACTAAAGTCGCACTATTTTAATTTAGACCCATAGCACGGGTCAGTAATATTTCAGCACCGCTATATGCTGCGGCAAGTCGGAGCACAGCCAGCAGCAGTTTCAAGTTCGGCAGCGATCGTTGAAGATGGATGGATGGATGCATGGATACCATGCTCAAGAAGTAAACCACGACGGAATCACGCAAGAAGGGGAGTGATGACTACCAGGAGACGCCGCCAGGGAGGATCCAAGGACTCGGATCTTTTATATTTATTTCTTCGTAGGAATTGATAGCGAAATGTAGGCATAGGCGGGCGTGAGAATGTTAGGCGTGATAGGTTTTATAATCCGGGATTGTTAGGAATATTTTTTTATAACGTTTAATTATTTTTTTTGCATTTCTTATTCTGATGAACAAATATTTTCCGCTTAGATGAAAAATACGACTTATTTCATTTATTATGTCATATGACGTGACGTTGAATATGACATAAAATATTTAATGGCATTTAACGTTACATTACACCATCTATGGTGGGAACGAAGCCAAAATAGCTTTTTAATTTTTCGTTAGCTTAGCTGTGAGTAGGGTTTCTCCCAGGGTCCCATATTTCTTTTTATTAGGCTAGCAAATGAATTCATATGAAAATGCGTATGTTGCGTTCCGGGGCAAGATTCAATATCAGCCTTAAACAAAGTACTGAATTCGCGGGGCAATATTTAAAAAAGGTTCACTGGTTCAAACGTTCAACCACCACAAGGTTCCACCCGGTTCGGTATAAAATTTTTGGTACACCATTTGAGTTTTAATAATAATTACTCTCTTTGAAAATTTTGTTTTCGTTTGTATGAAATGATAAACGCGAAGTTATGCGTTCCAGCGAAACGTAAAAAAAAATAAAAAATAAATTACCTATGGAGGCATCCGCGAAAATGTATATAATTTCATTATATCCTGCGTCTTTTACTTTTTAAAACCGTGTTCGGACTAGGATAACTAACTCCAAACAGCCAAACACTTGTACAACCAAAGTTCTTCCATTTTATTTCACGTTTTTTTAATGTCCAAAAAGTCTAAAAAGGTTAACCTTTACAAAAGTCGTTAACAGCGTACAGTGTGACACAAAAGAATAGAAGTTAAACGAGTTAGCCACTTTCTACGTAACTGTCACATTTTTAACGTAAAATGCTTAAACATAGCAACAATTCAGTATGGATTTTATTTAGTTCCATTTTATTTTATTTCTACTCTTTTGTGTCGCACTGTATATTAGAGTGTCAAATAGCTTTACTTTTTTTACATATTTCGTTCATGAACAAAATAATTTGGTGAATTCATATAAGCGCGTAATTAAAGTTATAATTTTAACCCTTAGTCTATTTAAATTAGATTTTAATTTTGGGATTTTATTTAATTATAAAATTTCTGTTTTATAAGGTAAGGTGGGGGAAGATAATAAAAGGGGAAAGATTAAAAGTCTCACATAACTCCCTATTTGGTTTAAATTTTTTAGTGCTGGTATCATCCATTAAGCCGCCATTTTGTTACGATCCGCCGCACATTCGCCAGTGACCGCTCGGAGTAAGTAGACGTGTGTTATGTGCTATTTTGTGAAGGTCGGCATTTCGTGGTGAATTCGTCGATTTTCAATCTTACCCCGTGTTTTATAACTTGATTAATAAGGGGAGTATAAAAGTTCTGACTGACTATTTATGTGTTATTTGAGATTCTATTTTTATTTACTTCTGCTAGGTGTAGCTATTAATCATATATTGAGATTTACGAGAAGTTTCCATCTTTACCCAGCCAATTTCGCTGGGGTAACATTGAAATAGTAATGTTTCAATCTTCCCCCGTTTTTGAAAGTCATAGAAAAAGACACATATTCTCAAACTTTTCACTTAAAAAAATAATTAACGTAAGGTTTATTTTCTGACCTAATATAACGATAAGATAAATAGTAACTAAGAAGTGTTGTGTGAAACTATTGTGTGAAATCAATAATAAATCTGTATTTTTTTGTTTGGAGAGAAAAAAAACCTCTTAAAGTTTACTAGAAGTACCTACTTATTTGGATTTCTAATATTATAAATGTAAGTAAGTCTGTGACTAAATTTTCTACACAGATTACTAAGTATTTGGTATATTTTTGTATTTTAAATGTGTCTTAATTTGTTACACAGATTCATATTTATTTTCTAATATTTTACATGTAAGTGGCTTAATTTGTGACAAAATTAGTCATGCTGCAAGAAAATACTTACTTTTTTGTATTCATTTCTTTTATAAAATAAATAATTGTTTCCATGCAACTGTTATTTTAATTCCAAACTGATCTTCTTAATATTAAAAAAAAATGTGTTTACGTTTTTTTATATGAAGAATATACAATAAAAAGTTTGAGTATCACTGTCGTTTTCCCTGTGAAGCGGGGTAAGAGTAAAATACTTTTTTTTTCAACTGCACTTTTCTTGTTACCTATCAGGAATATTTACGCAAAAATCATCTGTATCTGTTAAGCGTAAGGAATTCTATACAATAACGAGCAACAGTAACCGTTTGCATTCATTTAAAAGACTTTAGACACTATGTCAATCTTACCCCTCGACCATTCCATCTTAACCCGTCAATTTTTTAGACAAAATTTGATTTTATTTTATTATTTTTTATATTAGAATAGGCGTAACCGAGTTTTATCAACAGATTACAAAAATATAGCCCTTGCTCATACCTACCAATTTATGCAATTGAAAGGAAGTAAATAGTTTTTTATTTTACGAGGGTTTTAACACAACACTATCCATCTCATCAAAAAACCATTCAATCTTCCCCCACCTTACCTTACTACGTCGTACCTATTTTGATTTTAATTGGCATTGTGGGATGTTAATTTTGATGGCGGAAATGTTATTTTTTATATCGTAGGTAATTTTGGTACTGTTACTGTTGTTTTTATTTACATCATTCTTTTCACAATATGGAGAGCTTAAAATAACACGTTATTTTATGAATACGAGTTCCACCGTGGCATCAGTGCTGCAGGAACGGCTCCAAGGATTAATGATGTGTATGAGGCATCTACTGTAAAAGAAAACGCGGTACCTTCATGGTTCCAACGTTTTACATCTGAAAATTTTGACCTACAAAAGAAGCCCCGTGGACGGCCGGAGACCCGGTGGAAGCGCGTCACTACAAACACCAATACGCCAGAGCTTATTATGTATTCTTGAAATAGATTTTATTATTATTTTTATTTATAAGTATTTTGTATACAAATGTTCTATATATTGGAGTTAGCGGCAGGCTTCAGGTGCAGGTGCGAGTGATAAAACCGTTTTAATTCACCTGAAACAAATTGGAAAGGTGAAAAAGCTCAAAAAACGGGTCAATCGCTCTAGCCCCCTGCTACTTCAGGACAACGCCAGACTGCACACATAACGGTCGCTAAATTAGAGGAGCTATGACTGGAGTGTTTTCGACACCCATCATATTCCCCGCAAGGAAAAAAAACAATTCCGATGAGGAAGTCAAAACGGCCCTCAATTTTTTTGTAGATTGTCGCTTTCAAATTTTTTTTTGCAAATGAATCCATGACCTGCCTATGAGATCAAGGCGAAAGTGCATTGATAGCAATGGTACATACTTTGATTAAATAAATAAATCATTTCATAGTGTTTTTTAATGTGCATTGTAATTTTTGCCATGTAAAACGCCAATTTCATATACAGGGTGGGCCAAAAATTTTTGCACTTTTAAATCATCGATAAAAATTTAACTTTTCATGTTTTTTTATATTTTATTTATTTAACCTAGTAACAGATAAATGCAATTTATTTTTGAAAAATAACGTCATCCAGATCTCCTCCGTCTCGTCGTTGCACTCCTGCAGTCGACTACACAAACACTTTGGAAAACTCGCTGACGCATGCTGCGAGGGATCGCAGCTATCTCATTCTGAATGTTTTGTTTTAACTGGGGTATTGTCATCGGATTATTAAGGTACACTCGACCCTTTAAATATCTCCTTTTGATAACATCGCAAGGTGTTAGGTCCGGGCTCCTTGGCAGCCTTGGGAATTGGGATGTCACCTCTGCGAGAAATCAACTTTTTCGGAAACATTTCTTTCACCACCGGTAAACTCATGTTTGACGTATGGCATGTTGTTCCATCTTGTTGCATCCATGTTCTGGTCACTTTCAAATTCATGCAGTGGGTGCAGTTTCAGATCTAGATGTAAAATTCGCCGTAGACTAGTTCTTGGTATTGCTAGAGCTGCTGAACGTTTACGCGTAGATAATTCTGGATCGTTCTCTACAGAAACTTTAACCTGCCGTATGTTCTCATCATTTCTTGTTAAACGTGGACGCTCTGTTTGTTTGATATTCAGTGTCGAACCAGTTTGCTTGAAGTTTTTGACCTAAGATTTAATTAAACTGACACTTGGACACTCACTCACTTGGCGTTATCCTTATTCAATTCTAAGTAGGCGTCGTACAGAAAGATACAAATCGTTGTTTTTATAAAACTGTTTAATACAAAAACCCCGTTGCTTTCCCGTGAAACGCTCCTTTATAAATAAAATTGCACGAAGTGACCTATAGTTTCCCACCAATTTCCCGCCGCTCACTCTGACAGAGTCCGAAAAAATCAGTGTTGCTATTTGCAAAAATTTATGGCCCACCCTGTATAAGGACGTAATACTTAGTTTAAAACCATAAAAATATTTTATTGTACAACGGTACCAACATAATATGTTCATAAAACATATTATGTTTTTACTCCATGATGAGTTTTAAATATGTTTACAATAGGTCACAGTAATAAACTAACAATGAAAAAAAAACATTTCCTCGTGCTCGTGCGAAAAGTTATTTCAGTACCTATTAATTTAAGTAATCGGGCAAGTCTAAGTAGGTACATATTACTAAGCATGCCTAATTGATTGGTTTAAGCCCTATAATATCTGTGCGTTTACCATTACTGACTCTCGGCTCATTGAACTCAAATTGGGCTGGGCTTTGTAATAGCCCTTTCCTCCCTTTTTCATTTTTACGAGCGATGCTACGTTGCCAGCAGACTAATAAAGGTTATATTTATTAGCTTTAGTTTTATCAGATTGCTGTGGACTGAACGTGAAGTTGTACATCTATTGTTGACGTTGCACGGATGCGTCAAGGTATCAAAAGGTACAAATTATAATTTATAAAGTAGGGTAGGGCGCGTCGCCCCGTGGACTGAAAAAACTACTCTTAAGTATTTTTTTATTTTATTTATAGTCTAAGCTTTGTTAGAGTCCAGAATCCCTACACCCTTTTAGGGTTAATGAACCTTTGTTTTGGGATATGTGAAAAAAAACACCGTTACGTAGTAGTACCTAAATAAAACAAAGTTTGAAGAACACTGTCATAGCTAAGTATGTTTTACAAGTTAACGAATAATATGTTGACGAGGAAAGCCTAGAATTAAAGCCTAAAAAAAACCTAATTATTCTTTATTAGGGCCCGTTGTTTGATCAGTAGTTTACTCAAGTAATTGTTAAAATTCAAAAAAGGAATCTAAAATTCGACACATTTTCTTAAGATTTTAAGGATAGATGCTTTCCGCCTACATCTCGATATGGCTAGGTAGCTGATACGACCAGATCGCTTTGTGACTACATCTCGATCTGACTACATCGCTTTGTGCCTAGATCGCAATACGACCAGATCGCTTTGCGACTACATCTCTAAAAGTCTGAGTTGTAAAATGACTACTTCGTTTGCGTTACTAGGTAGGTTAGGTTCGTTAGGTAACTTCAAACGCCCGAAGGGCAAATAACCCAGGAACAGGGCTCCGTCAATAGCAATATTTGACAGACATAAGGTGAAAAAAACAATGTGGTCAACTAGGTAGCTAGCCATATCGAGATGTAGGCGGAAAGCTTCTATCCCGTTCAGTGTTACTTTTATTTAAGTTCGGAATAAATTCTTTGTATGATAGTTTTAAAATAATTACCCCGTTATGTGACCTATTTTAGGTGTCGCGCTACAATAGGTACCTACCTATCGAATAACCTTGAGAAAACCCAATGAATTAACCAATTACGGATCGACCATGGCAAGTTGGTGTTGGTACATAAACTCATACATAAACTCACGCCTTCATTCCCAGAGTGGGGTAGGCAGAGCTACAGAATTACCAACCACTCTAAAAATTTGTTGATAATTCTGTAACCACATTTTGCACAATTAGGCTAAGATGTTTACCAGTGTATTAGTGACAGGTTGCAAGCCCATCGCCTAACAGTACTGCAAGCCTTTATTCCCTTAGTCGCCTCTTACGACATCCACGGGAAGACATGGAGTGGTACTATTCTAACCCGGCAACCACACGTACACCACCACCACCACCACCACACGGTGTTGGTATATCGTTACCATTTTAGTTTATTCAGGTCATTTACACTTATTTACTTTTTTTAAGGTGGTCATTTTCTTTCAGTGTTTGGTATTTATTATACTCCTGTTTAAATAATGTATAATCTATCAAATAAGTAATTTTCATGTATCTCAAACTGTTAATTCAACTAAGCTAAGAATGTGTCTATTAGCACTTTTATTACTGTCTCTATTAAGGGGAAGGCACTTTGTTTTTGTTTTTTATACACAGCACTATTTTTCACTACCTATACTTTGTTGATATATTAAATGAGCTAAAAATCTTTTGTCCTGCTAATAATATATGAATAGTTTAAATCTTTTGACTCTTTAGTCTACAGCCTCTTAGGTAATTTTTTTAAATATTTTTTTTGAGAAAAAGGCGCGTAGTTTTACAGATCACCATTCACTAGACACGCATGAAAATGTCCGCACTGGATTTCTTACATTAGTTTTTTTTCGAAGGTCAGTTAAAATTAGTACGACGTACCATCTCCTCGACATGTGTACTCATAGTTTAAACTAAAAAAAATGCAATTATTAGTATACGATACATAATCGCATAACGCAGAATTAAAAATCATCATAAAGCGTGCTTATAATTGTTGGACACGGTGCGTGACGAATGGCGCGACGATGTTGGCGACACATTTCCATTGCTAGGGGGAACTTTTAATATTTTATCGTAGGAATGCTTGTAATTGCCCTTACAATGCTGTTGGAGTTATAAGATGAAATGCGACCTTGATGTCGCCGATTCTTTAATTATAACAGACAAAGGGTGAAACGGCGGGGCGATAGAGCGCGAAATTTATGCAGCAGCACATTTGTCTCTCCGAATTAACACGCCGCTCTGTTAGATTCAATTAAATTGTCACAGCCGGGCTTATCTTTTGTGAAAAACTATGTTCTATTCAGCATTTACTATGTACGATTATATTAGCCAAAACTTCCTACGCGTACTCGTATATTGGTAAGTGTGCTACTAATGCTATTAAAATGACATGTACAAATTAGACCCGCGAAGCGGATACCGTCCAAGGGTTGAGCAAATGTTTGAACAGTCAATCAAGTTTGCTGGCAGCTAATGGAAAAAGATAATACAGTGATCGCGTACACGGGAGGCTGTGTTGTCTGCCTTTAATGTCGTATGATTAAACATGAACCGAGGAGTTTATCAAATTTTGGCACGCGTTTGCTCGGCATGGGGCTAGGTGTTTGCCGACCGCGCATGCAGCCGCTACTCTCAGATAGAGCCGTCAACTTGTCGGCGTGAGATAACACTGACTGATTGCTCGATAAATATGCACTAACAGATTTTACAAAAATCATTATATGATATATAATATAATAATACATCTATACATCCTTTTATTAACGTAAGTAAGACTAGACAGACAAGTTGATCTAATAGAAATCATATAAATATGGACAGTCGTCGTCACGTCGTCCTGTAGAGATTGATAAAATCATGTAGGTACCTATTTTTCCGTAGGTTTAGCTCAGGGAAATTTTAGACCAGATTTTACTATACATGTATATACAATCCCGTTTACCGATGTTTGACAGCAGTAAACAAATTGTTTAACGCTTAATAAAATGGTAATTTGTCGATATCTCCTCACCAGAGGCCGGATTATTCGTGACATATTTGAACTGTCATAGTGACTTCTCATTGATAGAATTACGTAGGTAGGTACATATCGATTTATTCAACTTTAAAATAGATTGTTAGCAACTTTTCGTAAACCAAATGTGGAAAATATTATGATCTTTTTTTTTAATAACCTCAAAAACACTTAACTTGAACACAAACATACATTTTGGACATGAAATTGAAGAAGCTGATTTCGGAACTGATTACTGATTTATTAATTAGTCTATTGTTTTCCAAGTAATTTTAAATTTAATTGTATGTATCAATTTCAAATTTTCATCTACCCAAAGGTGATCTGGAAGGGATAGCTTTCTGCGATTAGACCTGTAGTTCACTCTCCTTGCCTTTCCAAACCCGATATACCTACATACATACATACATATCGTCACGCCTGTAATCCCAGAGTGGGGTAAGCAGAGCTACAGAATTACATACAACTTTAAAAAGTTGTTGATAAATCAGTAACCACTTTTTGCAAAATTAGGATAAGCTATTTACCAGCGTATTAGTGACAGGTTGCAAGCCCATCGCCTAACAGTACTGCAAGCCTATATTCCATTAGTCGCCTCTTACGACATCCACGAGAAGACATGGAGTGGCACTATTCTAACCCGGTAACCACACGGGCTTCTAACCCGGTAACCACACGGGCTAGATATACCTATATAGCAAAAATACCAAATGGTTTTTACTATCCTAAGACAGAGATCAAGTAATTTTAAACACAGGCTCCCTCCGGGTAGCCTGAGCCACCAGAAGCCCATAGGGGACCAAAAGGTCTTGTTTTAATTTTTGGGTTCTGTATGGTATTGTATCGATATATGTATAACGGAAATCGATAAACGAAAAGTCATTACCGTTACTGAAAAATGCCACGAAAATTCTGGGCTCTGTTCCCAACTTAAATGATTAACGTACGAGTATGCCGTATTCCTTTCTACAACCTCCACCACCATTTGAAATCATACAAAAAAACTCACCATCTGACACATTTCCGATTTGAATTAGGTACCTATGTGTTGTTCTTCTTTAGGGTAATTCCACGATAATGTAACGAAAGTTACCATTTCAATGCATGATTTTTATACTTTTAATGCTAATATTTTTCTAGATATAAATTTAAACACGTAATATAAAGATAAATAAGTTCTTCAATTTTGCAATATAAATAAAAAAACAAGCAGAATGCTTGGAATCGGTAACTTATGTTACTCTCTGCCATGGAATTGCCCTTTAGGGTTTTCAGTATTGGTTGAGAGCGCGACTATAGATCCACTACGGTCTCAAAAGGTAGCAATGAATAATTTATGAAAATATCATAATTCATAATAATGTAATAGGTCTCTGTAACTCTGAAATTTGACAACTGTCACAAATGATTGTTCCGATTATTAAAAAAGGAGCGAATAATGGCATTTTATATTTAAAATAAATTACCTACAGTAGTAATCTTATTTAAAAAACTAAAAATCCAACTGCAATAAGAATATCAGCTGAAAAGTGAAAAACAAGCTCTATAATCTCTAGAAAATTGTAAGAGCAATATGCTTATAGTTTGAATGTTGGTAATGGTACGAGGGCAGAGTGAAGTCTGGAAAAAATAAAACTATTTTTTTTTTTGGTCCAAGTAAATATTTATTTTTCAACGTAGTCCCCATGTAACTCAATACACTTGGTCCATCGCTTTTCTAGCTTTTCGATTCCCTCTGTATAGTACGATTTCTCCAACCCTTCAAAATACGCATTGGTTTCTGCGATGATTTCTTCGTTGGAACCAAATCTTTTTCCACCAAGCCATTTCTTTAAGTTTGGGAAAAGAAAATAGTCGCAGGGGGTTAAATCTGGAGAAAAAGGCGGATGCGGGAGCAATTCGTAACGCAACTCGTGGATTTTTGCCATAGCAACTGCACAAGTGTGGACCCGTGCGTTGTCTTGATGAAAAATGATTTTCTTTTTCGCCAAATGGGGTCGTTTTTCCATTAAAACTTCATGAAATCGCTGTAACAAGTTGGCATAATATTCGCCGTTAATCGTTTTACCTTTCTGAAGGTAATCAACATATATTACACCACGAGCATCCCAGAAGACATTAGCCATAACTTTATTCGCCGATAAAACTGCTTTGGCCTTCTTTGGTGCAGGTTCACCTGAAGCAATCCATTGTTTTGACTGCTCCTTGGTTTCTGGTGTATGATAATGAATTCAGGTCTCGCCAACAGTTATGAAACGACGCAAGAAGTCCTTTTCATTACACCTAAACTTCGCCAAACATGCCTCTGACAGGGTCACCCTAGTGCGTTTTTGATCTACTGTGAGCAATCGCGGCACCCATCGGGCGGAGAGCTTCTTCATATCCAAATAAGTGTGAAGGATATTACGAACCCGTTCGTCTGAAATGCTTACAATATCAGCTATGTCACGGACCTTTATTCTTCGGTCGGTCAATACGATGTTATGGATTTTGGTGATCATCTCTGGTGTAGTGACCTCAACTGGGCGTCCGGGTCGGTCGGCATCAGCAGTGCTTGTACGGCCACAACGAAAATCCGTAAACCACTTGTGGATCATTTTAATCGATGGAGCAGAGTTCCCGTAATATTTGTCTAATTTTTTTTTGTATCCGTAATGGTTTTTTTTCGCAAAAAATAATGTTTAATCAGAACACGAAACTCACTTTTCTCCATGTTTGCAAACACCGAAGTGATTGTTTCTTTTTCATAGCTGTCAAAAAAAAAAGTAGTCGTGTGAACTGGCTGAAAATATACGATTTACCTCCAAAAAGGCTGCATTACAAATTGACATCAATGAATTTGTGAAGAAAATACCTTTAATATGATTTTTACCAGACTTCTCACTCTGCCCTCGTATTAAGTATTCATTAAGGTAAACATATTTATGTAACTGGTACAAAATGAAGCTTCTTAAGGTACGAGTGCCGAGGTTAGAGCGCGAGCTTGCGAGCTCTCTAATTACAGGCATGAGTACTTTAAGAGCTGAATATGTACCGTTGCATACATAACTTCTTCTACAAGCTTCACATGATAATGACAAAAATTAACAATCGCTAACTTTTCTTGAATGCTTCGTCGATTTTTCTGCTAAGAAATTACCTAATTGTCAGCAAAGTCATTTTCATTATTCTAATTGGCGTTAATAGTAAGTGAATTTAATTGCTAAATGTTTATAAATTTCATGCAAATTTTAATAGTTACTAAAACAGTTCCGACAATTTATCACAGAAGTTGGAATGCCAAACGAAACGCCATTTTTTAGATATCCATAATGAACGTAACCATGGTAACCAAATAACAAATCGATGGATACACCTATCGGTCAATCCACGTAACTCGGACACAACAGCGAAAAAATGAAGTGTCGAAATTGAACCTTTTTTGAATGTAGAATAAACAAATAAGGATAGGAGAAAACAATAATACGTCATAAGTCAATACCAAGTGCTGAACAGTTTGCCAATGCAGCAAAGGAGTCTTCTGTACAAGTTATCAACCTCTCTCCTCGGGAAATCGAAGCTGTTTCTAAAGAAACTGATTTAGATACAGTATTTTCTAAGGCTCCAAAGGTTATTGGCATATCGAAGTGCCATATAATGTACTGGCAGTGTGGAAAATTGCAGAAAGCTCTAGGTACGTAAAATGTAGTTTATGTATGTACATTTAACTATTAATATATATTTCTGTATCTATTTATGTAGGTATTTGAATGTAGTTTTATTTTAATTTTATTTATATAAGTTTTATTGGTTACTTAATGTGTTATATTCTTCTTCTTGTACACTTGTTTACTCGTTGCACAACCTTTCACTCCTCAATCTCTCAAGGGTTAGCTGGAAGAGATCCCTTAAAGGGATAAGTTCGCCTTTGTACATATTTTTATATTAATTGTATTGTTCTGTTTGTTCTTTTGTACAATAAAGTGTTTACATACATACATACATTTCCCAAGCATTTGACAAAGGGGTAAAAGTAACACAAATATCGCACTTGCAGAATTAAAAAAAAGAAAAATCAGCCTTTTGTACTGTAGAGTGTGGGCAGTTTCAAAAAAATAGCACACCCTAATAAAAAAGCTGTCCAAAAAATTACTTTACTTTAGGGTATTTTTAAAAACTGTATTTGAATACTTATATTGTCTTTATTCATAAAACTAATATGATATTTAATTTAGAATGCTGTTTATCGAGAAAAACTTAAAACAATGAGAGAAAGAAATTAATTTCTGTCGGTTTTGTTACCACAGTTTAGGTTAAATATAAATAAAACTATGATGAATTCAACAAAACTCCGATTTATTATTTGAAATGACAATGATATCAAAATTCCCTAAATAATTCAGTAATCCACAGAAATTAACAAAACGAAATCTAAAAAATATTTACTTTCGGATTTGTTACCGTCGGTCCCAAAGCTTATCTTATTTTTACTTTTACGACTTAAAAATAAACAACAATGTACTTAAAAAGGAATTAGGACGATTTAAACACATTTTATTTTAATTTAAAACAAACTTTCCTTAAATAAGTGAAAATATGTAGAAGAAAACTCTTTTAAGTCTTTAATTATTTTTAGGGACAGTAACAAATCCGACAGTAACAAAACTCTAAAGAGTGGTTTACATGATCTGCAATACACCATGTGCACGGAATGGTTTTTAGTGTTTATAAAAAAAATGTTTTTTTTTAATTTAGTATCGTATTACAAATAATCAAGTCTTTCTTCAGATTAAGGAATCCAACTACTAAATTTCACTATTACTCCTTAGTTATAATTGTACTGATAAATATTTATCATAGTGAATTTTTGAAGTTGGATTCCTTAATCATTTCACTAGTGATCGAAATAGGTAGTGATATGCAGCAATGTAGGATAGTACCTACCTATTCTGACCACTGTTAATAATTATACATTGCTGGTGTCATTTGAGAAATCTTTTTTATTTTTTATTTTATTCTCGCTAAATTTTTTTTTCGCTGTTCATCGTATTTTTCCGGATTTTCAGTTTTTAGTCTTTCCCTATATCTTTTCATCTTTTCTTTTGCTGTTAATGGCATGATTCTGAAAAAAAATACCTTTCAAATAGCTTTAAATTTAGTCTTAACAAAGTTTACTAAAACACAAAGTTGGCTTTACGGGTACCTATAGGAATAGGTACCTACTATCATTGACGAACTATAAAAACTAGTTTATCGATGCTACTATAAAAACTTGGTAAGTAACAGAACTTTAATTGAGTACCGTATTTATTTTACATGACTTAATTTGAGTACTTGTTTATTTTACACTGTAGTTTTGAAGCTTGAGGATACAATGTCTACTACAGGTATTTTTTTTCGTTCTATTCTTTTTACGACCGAAAAATATCAATATAGAGTTATTTTATAGTCATTCTCAACATTACTCCCGCAAAATAAGTTTAGGTAACAGGTTGCCCCCAGATACGAACATACAAACACTAAAAACACTCCTTTCGGTTTAAATATGAACTCAACCGAACAAATAGAAACAATTTTTAAACGTTAGTAACTATTGAAATTAGATTTTTAAATATAGTTAATACTATAACATACACCTCAAATACATAACCCTGATTTGGGTAACGCCGTAGTCGGGTAATAATCATGTGAACTAAGCTTTATGCGGTCGGTTTTGTTACTTTCCCGGTCCGTCTATATGTTACCGTACCTGTAGTAACAAAACCGAAGTAACACAGTGTACCCAATTTAAATAAAATAAAATATAGTCGGCGAATGATTTTTCCGACAGGTTACATTTATACATCAAACAAATCGTATAAAAAGCGGGTTTTGTTTAAAGACCATCCATTAACAAATAAAGAAGTATATAATAAAATACATAATCACAAACCTGACAGTCAGTTTCTTTACAAGTCCAACTCGTCGACACACGTGCTCTCCCTGACAATAAATAGACGACTGACGTTTGGTTTTAAAAAACGGTTACACCGTATGAAGTTCAGTGCTGCCATTTAAAAAGAAAAATGATAGTTGGTAGAAATATTTTAGGGAGTTATTGAGGTAACAAAACCGACATGTCCGGAAATGCCAAAATTCGGGGACCTACGTTTTATTTTTATTTTAATAACTTTTCATTATATTGACCTAAAAAAAATTAGTTTGTCGTATAAAACAAAGTATTTTCTACTTAAAACAACGAAATAGTTGCAGGTTTCTAGTTCATAAAACACGAATAATTCGATCTGAAGTTTTGAAAACATGGCGGGGACATAACAAAATTAGGGGGGTTCTTGGTAAAAAAACTACTAATTATAAATATACGTTTATTTTAAATCGTTTATAAGTTTACAAAGGGTTTAAATATATATATATGTGCAATGTTCAGTCACCAAAACTTTAAAAGTTGCTACACAGATTTCAGAAAAAAAAGATGAATATGAAGGACATGCTAAAATCAGGGGTGTGCTATTTTTTTGAAACTCCCCGTGTACCATATTTTATGATTTATGTTTAAAAAATAATATGTTTGTTTGCTAGAAATAATATAAATATTTAACAGTATTCTGGTTAGTCGCAAGTAATGCGAGTCAAGAAATCGACGTAACGCGAGTTCGTAATATTTAATATTTTAATTAAATAAATGTATATCTTTGATTTAATTTGGTTAAGTATTAAAGAAGTTTGATTGTTTATATCATTGTTTTGTCATTTTGTCAGTAATTAATTCATTCAAAAATCAAAGGGAAATCAATAAACTTATAAGGTATTAAACCCCGTGTCCATTTCATGTAACGCGAGTCACCGAGTTATTTTCCACTTTTTTTCGATTTTAATAATTTGTTGGGGGTAAAGTACTTTGATTTATTCTTCACACTGATATCCTTTGTGATATTAACATAATTTTTCGGTATAGGCAGCAATAGATTTGAAACATACGTCAAGGTTGTCACGTATATAGTGACTATGAAGTAACGCGAGTCACCGTGGATTGACCCCTATTATTATTATAACTTAATAAAAAAAAGAAAAAAACTGTTGTTTTTAATATACGTAATTTAATAGATGTCAAAATATTTTTAACAGTTTATTATACAAAATAGAATGTCAAGTGTTCACTTAACGCCAAAACTGATTATCCATTATGACCGTAACCATGGTAATAACAATGACATAATAATAATTATTATAAAACTGTTACTACTCATTATGTAATTGTTTTCATGCTACGGTTATGCTATAGGTGGTATTCTGATACCATTAACGATATCAATGTATCTTTTTTGAATACAATGCCTACGCCGCAAAACGACTTTAAAGGATTACTCCCAAACAGCTATAAAGCTAAGTGGCAAAATTACTAATATTTAAAACGCCTGCAAAGCAAAATGCCTCAAATCAAAACGACTTATTATTACTGCACCTCTAATGCAAATGGACTTTAATTACAAGAAATCAAACAAAAACCTTGATTTTCACATCTGCCATTTTGCTTCATTCTATAACTTTTGGAGAAAAAGTTACATTTGGTGGCATGCGAGCATTTATTGGTCGGTGCCATCCCTCCAATCCGTTATTCGTGCGGTTTGTTTCTGATGCACAACTAGGAACTTTTGGTAATAATCTCAGCCACGGCCTCTCAAAATATGCCGTGAAGTTTTTCATAGCATCGCTACATTCAGTGTGATCTTGTACTATTGCCAACCATCCGTCCATAATATATTCTGTTGGTAGAAGAGGCAAATTTGCTATCAGAGCGGTTGTATGCCTACCTTTTTTTGATTCAAACATCTTGAGTTTCTTCCAAATAGTCTTATTATAGTGGTAATAACATCCACTTATATCAATTTTAGGGAACACTTTCTGTAAAGCGTTTACTTGTGCTAGTTCATAATCACATTTCATTTTATGAAATTCGATATCAAGGTGTTCTTTTACGAGAATAAATAATCTTACAACCGTTTCCTGTATGTTGTTGGGAAATAAGGCATAGCATAAGGAATTCGCGGTTCTCTAGCATTGACCGAATAACTTTTAGAGAATTAGAAACTCGAATCGTATGTTATCTCCCTTCGACCACCAACTGTAAAATCTTCATTGCTATGCACAGAACGTGCTGCGGAATCACTCCTCGACGATCTCTGCGACGAATCTCACTGGTGGCTAGCATGTACGGAGGCACCCTCATGCCGTGACGATTCCGTAAATTGCGTCGTGTCGCAGGCGACGAATATGCATAGACGTCAGCCTCGACGAGATCAATCTTTGTGCGATGGCGTTCAATGGTTGCAAAGATGCCGGTTTTGATGAATAAATGAAACCGTCATAACTACACGGCCATGGCTGGAACTTTCGGTGAATCCAAACTTTCGCTCAGCACGGAGCAGAAACACGTGAAAATATTAAAGGATCCACAGAACAGTTTGTCGGCCGATATTGATTGTCAGTTCACCGTATTAGATCACAGGACTGTCATGGGTCGTCGACGTCCACTTATTAAACAATAGTACTACTCAAATACGACATGGATACCAAGCCACCTGTTATGTCCTCAAAGAGGCATGAATAAAGTATATCTCCAACACTGCTAACTTCACACGGATATCTACCGGTAAGTCCCATGGGCATCAATCAGTGTTTGCATAGTGTAGCTAACGATAACTGCAACTGCCCATCCTGAAACTGGTCATTAGTCAATCATAGATATTTAAGAGGAGTAAGATTCAATAGATTTAAGTGGAAACTACCCATTGCAATAAACTAAGAGTTTAACAATCAATTTAAAAATATAAATTACCCTACAATATTCTAATGACACTTTACTTATATACCTATAGCTTGCAGACTCGTTAATATGTTAATTAGGTAGAACGATAACGGTTCTTACGTAAACTCCATCGACCAGAGCCCAGTACTTACCGTTCTATGGGCCGTCACTGTGGGACACTTGGTGGTTTAAGTTCTGTATGCACGGTTTTTATGGAATTACTGGACTTTCGCCATATTTGGCCAAAATAATGTTGAAGTGCTTTTGGAAAAAAGTTACCAGGCGTTTCCATAAGCACTCGTTAATAATGATTTCCTTATTGATTGTGCCAATCGTTACAAAAGCTCGGCTGCGACCACCGCATTGACAAATTGCCTGCCACACTAAATATATGTAGCCAACTTTTCAACTCCAATAGTTGTTTCTAAATCGGGAAGAACTTCTCCTTCAGTGTAATACTGGTCACCTGGTAATGTTGGCTTTGACGTAGGTTTCGTCATCAAGTATTAAGTAACAATTTTCTGTGCCCAAAAAGTCAGGTTAGGTTCGGTTCGTAAGGACTAGATTGTATAATGACTATAAAAGTAAAACGTCTTAGTTTCATAAGACTTTGGTCGCTAAATGTCTAATTGTGCAAACGTGCGTGGGTTTAAGATTGGACTTAGTTCTATAACGTTTTGTTTGCTTAACGCCCAAATATCAAAATGGGAATATCAAACTTTTTACCAGGTAACCACATAATCACAGGTACACAAACTTAAGTTTCATTATCCTGGCTCACCAATCTCACGATAAAATCAAATAAAATTCAAGCGTTTCCTCAGCTTGGCCAACTTAACATAATTTATAATTATAACAAAATAAGGCTCTGAAAATATCTGAGATCAAGAACTCAAAAGATTTGTATTATTTTTAAGCAGATAATACAGCTGCACTATTTTAAAATAATAAACAATCTCACTATATTTTTAAACAAATTAAGACGCACGACACGAGCCAAGTGAAGCGACGCTCGAATATTTCATTGATTAAATGCAAACGGGACTCCAAAATGAGTCGCTATTTCGTTTAAAAATAGAACACTTTACTTTACCGGATCCGGTGAATATTACCGGATCCGGTGGCTTACAAAAATTGCCGGATCCGGCCGGATTACCGGATCCGCCGGACCGGATTGCAATCCCTAGTCTTCACTAATATTAATATATGTTTATCGAATAATAAACATGGGGACTTTATGTTTGTTAAAAGTCACAAAGGCAACCAGGCTTTGATTGTAAATGTGATGGACATATGTGGTTATAATAAGTCCATCAATAATGTCAGCGGAACTTCTTTGTGGCGATGCTGTAAGCGTAAGGAGTGCAGTGCCTCGTTTACCTTAAATAGGTATGGAAAATACCGCAATTGTTTACCGCAAATATTAAGAATTAAAGAAATTGAAGTTTAAGAAGAGATGTTTGTGTTATATTTGTATAACTAATAGGTAGATGTTACTTTTCCGTAACATTATCTTATTTAAACACCAGTTTCTGCCCGCGACTCCGTCCGAGACCTAGACAATAACAACTCGTTACTACAAAAATAAAATTCATCTAATATTACCTAGTCATTATGCAACATGCATAACGTTTTGCTACCAAGACCATATGCTACCCAGGCACTTTGCCTTAGGGTCTCCCCAAACCAGTCGACGCCGTTTCGGCAAATCGCGTACGGAAAAAGCTTTATGCTAACGCAATAAGAGCGAAAACGACGTCGCTCCGCTCGGCTCGGCGTTGCTAACGGAACGACGACGTTTTCGCTCTTATTGCATGGACATAAAACTTTTTCTTACACGCTCAAGCCGATTCGGCGTCGATAGGTCTGGGGAGACCCTTATGCGTCATTTTACAACCAAGACTTCTGTAATACTTGGTTGTAAACTCTATTAGTCATTTTGCAACTTCACCGTTATGCGGTAGTTGCCAATCGTGCAACTAAGACATTCTGCAAAAAGGCTTTGTGCTTACTAAGGCACTATGGATTGCGACGTTTTGCTTAAATAGTTGTTATGCAATCTAATCCTTACGAACCTAACCCAAAAAGTCATACAATTTTCGTGGCCTGATTTTGATGGTATTTCGTTGTTTTGCAGTAGTTTTAGCTTCATACTTACCAGCTCGTGTTTTTGCACGTCTAATCATGGATTGCTTCAAATCGAGTTTCACATACGTTTCATCGTCCATTTAGAAGCATCCCATCCATAATCGAGCTTGCTTTTTGTTACGTTATTCTTCATGATACGATTTGGCTTCTTAATAGCTCGATAACTCTTGTAGCTAGCTCGAAGACGAATACGACTTACAGTACCTACTGCGACTTTTGTTGAGTTTACGGGACCAGTCGAAATCAGACAGTCCTGGATTTTGTTTACCAGATCTCAACTTTTTTTTCTTCAGTTCTGTGTCCTTGGTACCAGATTTGACGATTGACCTTTATCTTCCTCTCGAAGGACAAGGTATCCTTGTATCGTTTGATGACCCTACAAACTGTACTTTTATAAAAAAAGTGTGCCTTGTTTTTGATCCGGAAGAATTATCCGTGAACTTGTTTAAAATTAGTTTTCTCATTTCGAGTTTTTATATAAATCTGAAATAAATTGAGCAGTCTACAAAATGTCCTCTATATAAACCTCAACATATCGTCAATAAATGAACAGTTTTGAATTTTGAACACTAATATTTTTTTATGTATTATTAAATACCTACGTGCCAATTTTATATGAACTAGATAAACTTTAGGCATTAAAACACTCGTGTATTAGAACCTCTCATTATGCACCAGGCACATAAACTACTATTACGTTACAACGTAATCAATTGATCTAATTCTAATGTAGATTTTCGATTGCACTATCGGCTAACAGGTCAGCGATAGTATAAAAACATTAGGTACCTGTACACATAGGTCTATGTTAATTGGCGGCATGATAATTTTTTTACTTACCTCCATTCTGAAACAAATAACAGCAGCGAGACCAAATGAAATACCTACGTTTTATTTTAATGCTTGCGCATCGTATTTGGGACATAGGTAAAAAGCAATTGGTCAACTAAACCATGCCCGTAGGTAGATTATGCACCAGGCAGGGGTATCTGCACATCAAGGCAGTGTCACGCGTTGCAGCTCTCGGGAAGCAGGGGAGCATGAATCGGACTGTATTAGGGATTTGGACGCGGAACTGAGAAGCACTTTAGAGAATGGATGCGATAATTTATTTCCGTAATAACGTATAAGAGATAAGGAAAACCTATTATTATGACCCGACTTTCGAAGAAAGATAATGTTTTGTCCTGTTTTTATGTATGTATATATGTATGTGACGTTTTGGTTATCTCGTGGACCTTGAACAGATGGTCCAATTTCGACAAATGAGGCGTGGTTAGATTCACTTTAGCGTCGCGGGAACATGTTTAGATTCTTATAAATAAGTAGGCTAAAAAGTATATAACAGTGGTAGGTTTTTAACACACAGGATGTCCTGTATTTATAGCTGCAAAGCAAATAGTAAACAGACGAGCCTTCGCTCTATCTCGACAGGTAACCATGGGTGGAGTCGAGTAAAAGTCTTAGAGATTTCGATATAATCGAAACTTATTGAAATTTCGACATTTCGCACCATGTTTCAGATTTTTTTATCCTTTTTCCGTATATAGAGGATAACTTAATTTATTTATGAACTAATATTGCTAATCACTCAATAACGCTACGAGCCGTTAATTATTTTATTTTTATAAAATACCTACTTATTAGCAGTTTTCTTGTAAGTAAACATTTACTTACAAGAAAACTGCAAACTTCAAAGCACTCTATGGGAAAACGTTTTTTACAGATACATTTTATAAGTCGCCTGTACCTACAATATCGTCTTGTCGCCAATGCCAAATTTGGAGTGTATAGAAATATCTCATTGCTAAAATGCACCATATTTTTTTAAATTCTCAGGGCAATACTTAAATAATGTATTTGGTTACTGTTAGTGTCGACTACGCTGTTTATAGTCTTGGTTTTGAGGAATGCAGCTGATTTGCTGGGACCACTGCAGTTCCGTAGAGGACTGTGATACTTATTTGTGGTTTTAAGTTTAGCGAAGCGATATTCGCAGGTCGATGACAAGAGCTCACACGGGCCTCACAAGATGCGGCACTCCCCACTCCGCCATCCGTCAGGCTGTCGTGCGAGCGCCACTACACGGCTCTGCACTTAGCTTCACGCCAACCGTACATGTGTCTATGGCGATGAGGGGCTAAGTTGCTACTTGTTAATAGTTATGAAGGGGCCGCGCCGAGTGGTCATCCCGTTACAGACACCCAATTATAAGGGCACATCGTGATACATACACGTCAATTTTAAAACATATCTGTTATTTTTCCGTAGAGATTATGAAGATCCAACTTATTTATATTTCTAGGGTCTTATTGAAAAAGGTATTTTTCTCAAGATCACGTGAAAAAGGGTTTAAGTCTAGTAACAACGCCAAATATACTTTATACTGTTTTTATTGATATTATATATCTACATTTATTGATGTTATATGAATCTACAGGGTGTCCGGGATATAGTGGCCAACCTTATAGTAATCCCAGCTTCTTAATAGCTTTCGGATGGCTATCGCTATCACGCTTGTACTCGCAACTGACAGTATATTTGTCACTCGTGGGTCATTGAAAAACGAAGATTGCCGATCGCTATTAAGAAAATGGTAGTACTGTAGGTACCTACAGGGCTGGTTAGCTTAGCTCAGGAGTATCGAAAATATGATAAATTGTGGTTACAGAGTTATCAACAAGTTTTTAGAGTTATTGGTAATTCTGTAGCTCTGCCTACCCCACTCTGGGAATGAAGGCGTGAAGGTATGTATGTATGTGTTTAGTAAAAGTCGCACGGAAAACGAAATAACTCAACTTATCAAAGTTTGAAAATGACATTTTCGTGGTTCACTATTCTCGATGTCACGACCACAGTTATTAGAATTTTTCAGTTTCGTTTGCTATGAAAGAAAGCTTATTAAATTTGCTTTAAGACGCTTTTAACGAAATCAATAAATAATTAGCAGTTTTTGTCTAAAGTGAAGTATGGGCAACTGTCCTAGCAATTAATATTGCAAATAGTAATATGTTATGCTAATGAGCTGAATATTAGTATTCCGCATGAAAAAAGTTTCAGGAACTTTTCATATCGTTATAATCCTGAAAATAAATCGTAGAAACTCCTTCGCATACAAACTGCAAAAAGGTAACAGAAAATTATTTTGCTAAGAAGTTTTGGCTTGGCGCTTCTACAGGGTGGTCCAAAGACTGACGTCTGAAAAAAATATTTAGATGCCGATCCGGGGCTATCCGAATATACCCCATGTATGTTGGCCGATTTTTTGTTGTTTTCGAGTAATTCATTTTTAAGAATTTTCGGGCCGAGCCGTTTATTATCATGTAACTTTTTTGATTACGTTTTTTCTGGATGTTTTATTTTGCGACATTATCCTCACAAACTGTACTTTCACACATACCATAATCAGCTTCCCAACCTTGACGCAAGTTACAATAAAATTGACCGAAAGTGAAAGTTTTACCTTTGAGCAAATCGAAGTTTGATTTTGTAATTTAAAAAAAACCTAAAAATCTTAGAATTCAAAGACCAGAAGTAATTTTAAAAACTTTGCCAGTCTCTAAACTTTCAGAATAATACAAAAAAGTGACACTTAATAGGTCGCTGGATTCGACTTTCAAACGTACTAAGGTAGAATATGTAATAAAGAGTCTGAAACATAAAAACTGTTTTTTATTTGGTCGAACCTAATTTGGTACTGGCCATCAATAAAGCCATGTAATATTTTTTATGAACGAATAAATTTGTTCTTCCTTTGTCTTAAGAAAGGAATCACGTCTTTTATTGTGAAATAACTAATAGTTACTTCTGCTCTCGTTACGTTTAATTTCAGAATTCTTCTCGCTTTGTTAACTGAACTCTGATTTATTTGCCTTACGACCGACCTGTGCTTGTGTTTTGGACTTTTGAACTTAGCCTAGTGATTTAATTTACTTTCGTGTAGCAACATGAACTACACTCTTAGTGAATATGCAGAGATGCATTATTATTATGGTGCAGCTCAAGGTAATGGACATTTAGCGGCAAGGCTGTACCGGCAACAATTGGAGCACCGGGAAGCCCCACGGCAGCATTACCCGGACCACAGAGTATTCATAAACACACATTTGACACTGATACTGGCTGGACGCGCGGGCTGGACGCGTTCCTGGCCATCCAACTCAAGAAGGAGTTCCCAGAGTGGATCCACTCTGGGAACTCGGCCCGAAAATTCTTGAAAAAAACTTTAAAAATTAATTACTCGAAAACAACAAAAAATCGGCCAACATAGGGTAAGATGGGGGAATGGCAGTCAGCGGGCAATGCCGGTCACGTCAAAATATAAAACTTCCAACAACATTATGCAATCGCTACTAGTGTCGCCATCTAGTATGCGGCCGAGTAAACTAATTTACCGAGCGGCACCATTGTCTTTCGCGCGCAGTGAGTGTGACAGCTGTGTACAGGTTCGGACGTGTTTTGTTGTAATAAAATTTGATGAAAGGTAACCTTAAAGTGATTTATACCAATTAATATCTTTCTTAGTTAATTACTGTACGTTTGCAAGTGGATCAGAATCAGAATCAGAATATCATTTATTTGCCTACTTTGTGTACTACATAAAATGTCCCTATGGCCGGTGGGCCGTGTAGGGGTGCGTCAGCTAACTTATGTCCTAGTGGATCTGTGTTTGCTGTGCTCTATTTATTCGTAATAAATTTATACAAATAGATAACGGGTTTCATTTATTTTATGTGCTTACAGACTATGGTATTCTAAGGGGACGCGGGGTTTTCGTTTTATCGATAGGCCACCGCCTATGTACTTTTTTATTAGGGTCATAAAATATTTCGCCTATTCTGTAATTAACCCTGAGGGGGTTGAATTCGCCGTACGCCATGTAGGCGTCGCCGGGGGTTTCAAGGTCTTTTATTTGTAATCTTGCGATATTTTCCAGCATCTTGGTGTTGAGGTCCTCGGCACGTAGGTGCCAGGCTTCGATGTCAGCCATCTCCCAGATCGCTTCTGTGGGTGTTCGTCTTGGTAATTGTGCGGCGCTTTTTAGTGCCATTCTATATTGGCGTTCGATTTTGCACAGGTTTGTTGCGCTGTACCTCGAGAGTAGTTGCACCACTCCGTAGTCCAGCAGCGGTAGGATGCAGGTCTGTATGATAGCCAGTTTCGTTTCCAGTTCCGTCTTCGCATAGTATCCTATTATGGGGCCAAGGGCTCCTCTGACTTGCTTTAGTTTTTTGACTACCTTCTCGGTGTGTTGGTTCATCTTCATGTGTTTGTCGAAAATGACGCCGAGATATCTGATCTGTTTTTGGTAGTGCAGCGTTTGTAGTTTCAGTTTCACCGTTGGCCGGTATTTTTTCTTTTTCGAGAACATGATGCACTCGGTTTTATCTATATTGCACTTGAGTCCCCATCTCGTGTGATGGCTTCCGCTGCCCACTCCGCGCGCATGGTCGCATGGTCTGGGTTCGTGGCTCTGTTAAGTATGCAGAGGTCATCCGCGTACTGTGAGAGTTTGAGTCCTCTGATGTGGTCGTGTATGTCCCAGATGTCATGAACGTACAGATTGAAGATGACTGGCCCAAGGATAGAGCCTTGTGGCACGCCGAGAGGTATCGGTTTGTCGTCGGTTTCGGTGGTTCTGAATCTACCTTTCAGGTTTCTGTCTGCGAGGTAGTTTTCAATGATTTTAATGACATTGTTGGGGACATCTTTATTTTGAAGTTTGTTGATTAGGCCCTTGTGGTTGATCGAGTCGAAGACCTTCGAGAGGTCCGTAGATATCATGGACACGCTATCTCCCGCGGCTAGAGCGTCGGTAATTATTTACGTAGGATCTGCGTCGCTGTTCCCCTTGCCCTCGTGAAGCCATGCTGGAATGTTGGTTGCAGCCGGTCGACCGTAGCAGTGAGTCTTGTCAGGATTAGTCGCTCACAAAGCTTACCCCATGATGTTGAGCAGTGTTATTGGGCGGTACGATGATGCCTGACGGTGATCTTTGCCGGCCTTGTGCAGAAATATGCACAAGCCGGTTTTCCAACGGTTAGGGAAGTACCCTGTGGACAATACAAAGTTAGCGAGAGGCACGAATGCGTCAGTGAAGACTTCTCCCCCAAGTTTGAGAGCGTCTGCCTTGATTCCGTCTGGATCTGGGGCCTTCTTGTTTTTGAATTTCCTTAGTGCGCGTTGGACTTCGCTCTTACACGTTAGGTCGAGCGTTTGAAATGGAGTCGTCTTTTCGGTACCCTCATTGTCTTTTGCTATCTTGGCCTCTTTCACTACGGCTGTGTCGGTGAGCGAGTCGATCGTTTCTCTCTCCGTACTGCATCCCGTGATGTTTGGTAGTTTGGCAATTGGCTGTTTCATGTTCCGTTGGATGCGCCACATTTGTGATCTGTTATCTCGCGGATCTTGAAGTTTGTCAAGCCAGCCCTTTTCGGAGTATTCCTTCAGGGCTTTTTCGGCCTCGTTCTTAGCAAGGTTGTAGAGTGTGCGTGTTTCGAGTTGGAGTCTGAGGCTGCAGTTTCTTGCTTGCCATTTGATTTGTTTCAGTTTGTTTCGAAGATCTATTTTATCATTGATTTTCTTCGGTAGTAGTTCCTGTCTTGTTGCTCTTTTGAGAGGGGCGTGACTGTCAAGGGGTGCGACAATTGCTTGTTCCACTGTCTCGACATACTTCTCGCAGTCGGCTTCGGTGGTGATGTCTTCGTTGAGGTCACGGAATCCTTCCCACATTGTCTGTTGGTATGCGTCTCTCAGTTCTTCGTCCTCGTAGATTATCTTGGTGTTACGAGATAGGCGTTCTTCTACATTGTGTTCAATCCTCACGGTTAGCAGCCAAGGGAGATGGTCCGAGCCAACACTTTCTACCTGCTTAGCCTGCGCTTCGAGTTGTTGGTGTGTTATTATAGCCAGGTCCAGGATGGTGTTGCCTTGGCTAGTGGGTCTAGAAGGTGCGTTTGCGTGTTTCAGTGTGCAGATTCCATCTTTTATTGCTTGCTTAATGATGTTACCGAGGCCGACGTTTCTTTTATGTCCTAGAGTGTGCATCTGTAGGTTCATGTCACCGATGATGATGGATGGTTCGTCGGCTAGGGTCTCCTCTAGTTCTTCTCTGGCGTGGTGTTGGTTTGGAATCTGGATATATATTCCTTTTATCTTGATATATTGTCCGGTTGCGTGGTTTGTGAACAGTTTGATACCCACACCTTCTACCTTCTTGTTTTCGTCGGTCCGACCCGGTGTGACTTCCGTTTCGGCCCATCTTAGTCCTCTCTGTATGTACATGGCCGTGGCTAAGTGTCTTTCTAGTGTGTGGGTGAGTTTGTCGTATCCTTTTATGTCGTATCTTTGTTTGTCGAAGTCGATTTTGCACTCGTGGAGTATGATTATAGCCGGTCTGTATTTCTCGACTAGTGTTTTTATTTCTATGATTTTGTTTCTTACTCCTTGGGTGTTCAGGTGTAAAAAATTTAAATTCTGTATTTTTTTATTCTTCTGATTAGCCATTGAAATGCGAATGTGTCTTATTTATTGTGTCGATCAGCCTAATCAGTGTCTGTTGCATCTGGATCTGCATCTGGTAGAGGCCCTCGAGTGTGAGACCGTTTATGGTCGGCGGTGCCGGTTCTGTGGGAGGTTGTTGTTGTGGTGGTTCTTTTAGTGGCAGACTAGGGAATAGTCTCATGTTTGTGATGTCTGCGTATCTGACACCCGGTCTTACCACTGAGCGTTTGATTCTCTCCTCTCTCTTTGTTTGTTTAGCCTTTCCTTGTTCTATTTGCCTCGCAATCATGTTTTTGAAAACTGGGCATTTCACGTTGTTGGCACCGTGATCTTCTGTTTTGCAATTTTTGCAGACTTTCGTCGTTGTGCCTTCGGGCGTAGTGATGAGTATCTGCGGTTCCTCTTGTTTGCCGTAACACGATTGCTTGGAGTGGTCGAATGCATAGCACTTTTTGCACTGTACAATGTGACTTGGGTTTTCTCTGAAAGCCTCAACCTTGATGGAGGGAGCACAGAAGAATTTCCTATCGGAGGTTTTGAAGGACTCCAGGATGTCTCTTGATTTGTATTTGCCATCGAAGATGAGTAGGTGTATTTTCCCTGTTCTCCCTAGTGGCTTGATCACTATTGGTTTTAAGCCGATGCAGTCTACTATTTCGTTAGCGATGGTGTCGGTATCTCCTCCATAAGTATCATTTTTAAGCACAATCCTGATCGCCGGCTGTCTGTCGGCCTTCGGTTTCGGTGCTATTATCCTATTTATGCTGCAGGCGTTGAGCGCAGTGAGTATATTCTCACGGGCCGTCGCACTGTCGGGGTTGATTTTCATTTGACTACCCATAACGTTGAGCGTCGAACTGTTTTTAGCTACTGTCTCGGATTTTCTTCAGTGTGTCTCGATTTTTAGTTGCGTTTTCATCCCTGATTATTATAGTAGGGATATGGGTGTTTCTCTGTATCGGTGTTGTACTATTGTATACGCAAGTACGTTTTCGTTTGGCTCGTCTGTTCTCTGTTTGTAATAACTCGTGTTGATCTAATTGTAGTACCTCGTATTGATTGGTGACTGGTATTCTAAATTGTGAAACACCGACCTGGCTGACTTGCACGTTGAGGTTGCTGTCACTCGTCGTTTTTTGTACTTTGGACCCGTCTGCAATAGGCGCAGGTCGAGCGGATCTTGGGGTTATCGACACGTCAGGCATACTTTGTACTGTGCCTGCACACCTGGAACTTATTTGTGCGGTTTGGCCTTTTGCGTTTTCGCTGCCCTCCTTTAACGCGGGCGCATACACGTAACCGCTATCCCATTGTCGTATGGCGCCGGTGGGCTGAGCTTGTTTGACGGTAGGGGGCGCTCGCGCGCCGCCGCTTATCTGTAGCCTCGCTCGGTGCTCGTGGTGCACCGGCGCTTGCTGGCGAGTAGTCACGTAGGTACTAGGCGATTGGAGCGTTCTAGAAGCTTCGATGTTTTTTATCGCTCTGTTTCCGCGACTCTTATTTATTTTTGGTTACCAGGTCGCAGAAGGTGATTTCACGCCTTCTGGAATGAATTCAATGAGTGCGCACTGGTTTTTTCCGCATTTACAGATGAACCACTCCTCGGATGAGAAAGTCTCGATAGGTACGAGGGCTGTTTGATAAGTCCTTTTAAAAACTATTTGTAAAACCTTTTTTCTGGTAAATGGCATTAACACTGGCAGGCACAATCTTTCAAATGAAGACTGTCAAAAATTCAGCAAAAAAAAAACAAGTTTTTGTCAGTTTAACTGTTGTTTAACTGTGATCACTCGTAAATTTTCAACAACTATGGAAAAATCTGAATTTCGTGCCGTTATAAAACATTTTTTATGAAGGGTTGCAGTGCTGCCACAATAAAAACTGAACTTGATTCTGTTCATGGCACTAACGCACCAACGTTGCAGACTGTTTATAACTGGATAAATTATTTTAAACGTGGTCGGTCAAGCACATCTGATGCTCCACGCTCTGGTCGCCCAATCGAAGTCACTACTGAGGATGTTGTTGAAGAAGTCCAGGAATCATTATGATTGATTACTTGGAAAAGGGAAAGACTACCACTGGTCGTTATTACGCAGAGTTATTGGACCGTTTCAATGCCGAATTGTTGGAAAAACGACCAAAATTGCCCCCCAAGAAAGTCCTCTTTTATCAAGACAATGCCCCAGTTCACACGTCCACTATTGCAATGGCCGAAATCCATGAGTTGGGCTTCGAGCTGGTTCCGCATGCTCCGTATTCGCCGGACCTAGCTCCGTGCGATTATTACCTATTTCCAAATCTGAAAAGATAGCTAGGAGGGCAAACATTTTTGACAAATGAGGACGGCATTGAAGGTGTAAGCGGCTATTTTGAAGACCTCAACAAAACGTATTTTTTGGAGGGCATAAAAAAATTGGAAACTCGCTGGAACAAGTGTTTGGCCCTCAAAGGAGACTATGCTGAGAAATAAATGTAAATTGTTAAAAAAAAAACAATCTTTTTTGCTTTTTAAAACGACTTATCAAACAGCCCTCGTATAGTGGTCAATTCCTTCCTGGTTTTACAGCTGATACATGGGCGGATGTTCTTTACGCCGGTGTTCAGTCCTGTCGTATAAATTGTCACTGCAGATTCGATTTTTAGAGTGCCGTTGTCGTACTTTGGCTCTGCTTTGAGCGTAGCCTTTATGAGGAAGAATTTCGTACACACTTTGCACTGGATTTTCCTAGTGTTCATTTGATTTGTACCCCATAGGGGAGTGTCCATCTGGAAGCTACTTTCACATTCCCAACACCGCACTATATTTTTGTTAAACTCATCTAAGTCTACTTTCACTAATTTCACTTTGTCCTTAACTGTTTTATTGCCTGATCCCGAACTGAGTGGGTCCATGTCCATGCTAGTATTATTGTCCGAATTTACACTTTTGTTCTTCGAAGACATATCGACGTATAAACTAATGGGACTCACTATTTGTACCGTTTCCCGGGGGTTACGAGTGCCCCCGGGATCCTCGTAGTCCTTGATTTACAGTAAATATTCACTTCATGTCTAAATGTAAAAAAATCCGTGCTACAAACGTATTTAAAAACGCGGCGGTAGTAGCACAAAAACCAGTCGTGCGAGACACCGGCCGCCCGTACAGATCAAATCGTGATTATTGATATGATCCAAAAATTAGAACCTTTTGCATGGTGGAAATGTTTTTATGCACAAAGTAATTTAGGTAAAATTGCATTATAAATTCTGACAATACCCGCTACTTCAGCTTCTGCGGAGAGATTCTTCTCATCATTCGGAAACCTTCATTCAAAAAAAAGGAACAGACTTACTACTACAGACAGGGCAAGCAAACTTTGCTAGATATCACATAACTGGAATATGCTCAACAAAAAAGTTAAAAATAACGTTCACGCTAATGATGATTCAATGCATATTTCACCTGAGCCCTCTATTACAGAAAACCCTTAAATTTCTACTAGTTTTTTATGTGACACAGAAGAATATAGTTTCACTTCTGGTTTCAGAACATCGTACTCAGGTTCCCTTAGATCAGTTAGCAGCAATCTTAGTCTTGCTGGCACGTCTGACTCTGATGATTTTATGTAAGTAGTTTTTTGTTGTATTACAATAAAACCTTAAATTAAACTTTTTGAATGTCATACGATGCCATTAATGTCATTATTGACAAATTTTTGCTAGCCAAAAAAGCACACGGTGAATAACAAACATCTTTTACGTCTAAGAAAACCTAACGTGCAAAAAATGCAAGTTTATACTCTATATGAATTATCAATAAGCGTTATTGTTCAATCCTTAAATAACATAATATACAATTACATAAATGAAAATCATATTAATTCAACTAGTAAGTGAACTCGTAGTCTACGTGTTCGTAGCATAAGCGTCTTCTACTTTGTGGTTTCAACAAATCAAATAACGGACAGATAAAAGATAGACAGACCTTTCGCATTTACAATAAGTAGATGAGCATACTTATAACAATTTTTCTTATTTTCAGATAAATATAATTAAAGAAGAAACGTCCAGTCTTCGGCTCCCACAAAACATGGTCAAGGATATATTTTATACTCGACGGGATCAAATTGAAAATTATTTGATCAGAAACCAAGTCAAATGTAATGATAAATGTGACTGTGGAGCGACTCAATATTTATTTTTTGGCATCGCCGAATTTAAGGACAATGTAAAATGTTTTAATTGTAAGAAAGTTTATTTCATTGCTTGTGAAGTGGTTATTCAGGCTTAAGTTCACTAAAAAAGAAGTTCTTGTTTTATTTTTAGTTTATTACGTGTACAAAATAAAGTACCAACCGTTTAAAAATATATATTTTACTGAATTTTTATTTCTAAGTAAAAAAAAAATTGACATGGCTACCACGATGAATCGATCGACAATTACACGTAAAAAAATGATTTCAATGAAATACAAAATAGAATACATAAAAAAAACAAAAAAAGATTTTAAAGCGGTGAAATACGAACCCGGAATCGTAACGTAACAGCCATTGCCGTTAGCCCCTAGACTACGCGGATACGACAGATTACAGTTGAATTTTTCGTTTACTTCCAATGTATGAAATTTAAGTGAAATTTAAACAGAAATTTTCTTCAGTGACGTTTCTATAAGTTACAGTAACAGTAATATTTCACCGTTAAGGAAACTTTTGAAATGTTTCTGAAATTGCCCATTACTGCTTGTAACTCGCAAAGTATGAGAAAAAAAATGTTTTATCTTTCCCAAAAATCACTAAAAAAACATCTGTACTGTGCGTACTACCAAAGTATTCGATTTATTCTTAAAAAAATGTACTTTAAAGGGTTAAAGCTCGACGACCTTTTTCGCCTGTGTTTACTATTAGAAGTTCGCGTAGGTACTTAGGGTCAAACACGGGCGAGTAAGGGCGCCTAGCCATAAGTACGACGGCGTCGTTACTCGCACGTCTACCTGGACCTTTATGTTATAAATCAAATAATTTTTAGCATCCAAGTGCCAAATATATCGCAACACATCTTTATTCTTATGGGTATAAATAACGTGACAACGTGTAAACGCGGTTATTTTGTTGTGATAATAGCTTAATTACAAAGATCATCACAGTGAATTAAGTTTTTGCGAGAATAAGAATACCTAATAATTACCTAAGCATGCATATGCATTATTAACCCTTAATAGGGCCTCGTTAACTAAAAATACTAGACCAACATCAAATACAGTAATGGAATCGCAAGTCTCTAAAGAGTAAAAATACATGAAATTATTTTTCGGGAAAATACAATTAAAATTGTATCATAAAATGTAGGTAGTAAAGTCAAATTTCAGTTTATTGATATGTGGTAAATATATTGCCTCTGCCTTATTAAGGGTTAAGCATATCGATCATAAGTTAAGCAGGCTCAGGTTACCTAATACGAGACAGGTCTGAATTTTTTTAGTTAAACAAAATATAAAAGGAATATAATAAAACTTTATTAACAACTGTTCAAAGTATTCTCCTGCTACATCTGTGCACTTATGCATCCGACTAAACAATCTTTCAAAACAGGAAAAAACCGTTTTTGCGGAAGGTCAAAAAAAGTCGCCTGTATTCGTACACTGCTTCATCCGCCGTCGAAAATTATCGTCTATGTAATTATTTTTTTACCGAATGGAATAAAAAATTCAGACGGAGCCAGATCAGGGCTATAAGTAGGGTGTGGTAGCAGTTCCACTCCTGATTTGTTCAAAAAATTCATCATGAAAAATTATGTCCCGGATTCTACTACTTGGACGACTGACGCTCAGCTCCTGGCATGCTTGTGGCAAACAAACTTCGCTATATCATTGGCTGGTAACCGTTTTCCGATCTTCTAGTGAAATTACGGCTAAAGGCCCACTTCGTCGATAAAAAACAGCAAGCATTTTTTTGTTGACGATTCGGTCGGGAACAATTTTATAGGGTAAATCATCTTCTTAAAATACCCATACCTACTGTCGATTGCTGTGTTGTAAATGGGTCGTAGCTTTATATCCAAGATTCGTCGGATGTCGCAACGTAGGTCACTTGTTGGGAATTGCCTCCTTCGAATTTAGTTAACATAAATTTGCACCAATCGACACGTCTATCTTTTTGCTCTTGTGTGAGAGACTGTGGTATCGAGACGCAACTGCCTGGGATCCAACCTTCTGTTCGTTCTGAATCTCACACTTGGTAATGTTTCGAGATTCCTTGATTAGCCACTTCCTCCTGATGATGTTTTCACGAGTGACTGCCGTTGGCGGTCGCCCCGGTCCAGGATCATCATTCACGTCGCTCCGCCCACGCTTAAATTCACGGAACCATTATCAAAAATCAAAATCATAATATTTATTGAGTAAATTGGTCACATGAGGGCTCTTTTACACGTCGGTAATATGGACTGAATCTACTAGCGCTTCGGACAAGACCATCATTGCGGAGAAGACGCGCCGCAAGAAACTCCATTAACTTATCTCAAGTACACACAGCAACACATCTAGCTATACACTTCAGAAATCTGAAATATTGCATGAAAGAGAATCGGAGGTGAAATTGTTTTTATTTTTCATATATTAATTTTGTTTATCTCGGCCTATTTGTGCAAATTGTGGTTACAGAATTAACAACAAGTTTTTAGAGTTGTTGGTAATTCTGTAGCTCTGCCTACCCCACTCTGGGAATGCAGGCGTGAAGGTATGTATGTATGTAATTTTGTTTATTATTGCCGAAATGCCGAGAGGACACACCAGATGTAAATGACGCAAAATTCCCTTCCCCATTCTACTTTACAATTTTTTTTATAAACAAACTGAACAATAAACGAGATAAGTATTTAAAAAATAAAAAAAAACATAACCAGATGTAAAAGACACAACATTTCCTTCTACATTCTCCATTACATTTTTTTTATAAATAAACTAGATAATAAACAAAATATATGAAAAATAAAAACAATTTCACCTCCGATTTGAGTAGGTATAAATCCGAAAATATTGATCGTGGAGTAAAAAAAGTGCGAGAACCAAAGTTGAAGAAAATAAAATTCCACCCATTACAATTTTTTTGATAAACTTGATAGTATAACTCTGCAAATATTGATCCTAGCGTAAAAATGATAATGACCAAACTTGTGAGAAATTAAATTTCCAACAACTTTGGATACTACCATTTTTGCTCTAAAGTTGAAAATTAACGAGTTATTTAAGAAAAACGAAAAAATTGAACTTTAAAACAAGATGGCGGCGAGCCCTCTACCGGGATTAGTTAGAAAATCGAGATTTATACTTCCAATTCCAACCACACCGCCTGACGTTTAAAAAAAAATCGCTCCCCGGATTTTTTTCTATTTAAATGTCTGCCCCGACTGGACTAATCCGGTTTCCCCCAAGGTTCGAATTTGGTGCCTATCCTCTTTAAAATATTCGTGAACGACTTCCCTGACTGTTTTAAATACTGAATCTCGTTCCTCTATTTGAAATTCGCGTGAACTGTCGCAACGATCAATGAACCGTTGCTACTCCAGGCGGATATCAATAGTTTATTAAGTTCATGCGAAAGTAAATGAATATGAATCCTAAAAAAAAATTCCAAGTTAAGTACACGCGAAAGCACAGAACAATTCCGTGAATGCACAACATTGCTTGCAGTAATTTAACATTTTTGACGAAAAGTTAACATTTCACATTTGGACAACTTAATAAAAAGGGCTTCAAGGATGTTGGGATTCGTTATTAGAAATAGTTAAATATTCTGTATACTTACTAAAAACTAAACAAAAAACTCTATTATTCGCTAGTTCGAAGTATCTTGGAATATTGCAGTGTAGTGTGGAGACCTCATTTTGCCACGAATAATCTAAGGATAGAAATGATACAAAACCGTTTCACATTGAACTTAGCACGTTCCTAAGGAGTAGTAAATAAAATTGCGTCGTACAACAAATTTAATGTCTTCATTACTTTAAAATATCAAATTAACTGTCCTCAACTTTTGGGAAAAATTAACTTCAAAGCTCCACAAATATATTCTCGAAACCCCATCAAACCATCGGTACCTCCCTTCCGTAGAACTGTCCTTGGCATCAACTCACCTGTTCCACGTCTTAGCAAGCTCTTCAACGACAACTGCAGCAAGTGCGATATACATTTTAAATAATATTAGGTCCTTACCTATGAAATTGGCGTTTTATATGGAGAATTTTATGAAAACGGTGGTTTTCATACATTTAATTTTGCGGATTATTTAGTAACGTCAAATGCAAACCAAGCAAAATTCTGTCAGGAATATTGGACACTTCTAAGCTATATTATACATATCTTAGTTACTTAAAAATAGTTCGCTTCATAAAACTCTGCGTAATTGAAACACTTGAACTTGCAGCACTTAAAAAGAGTTAAGTTCACACTTTAATTTTAAACATTAAGTAAGAAATTGAACCATATTAAAGGGTGAGTACTATTAAATTGTCGCCATTTGAATTAAGTTTTACAAAATGAAATAATGTTCTAGTAACTCAATTTTTTTTATTATAAGAAAGTTTAAGACATAAAATGGATCAGCTAACACAATTAGGGTTTCTCCAGAGCACGACGAGAGAATTCGCGGACTTTACTCTTGACGCGACTCATAGAATTTTGCACGGATTCATTTGTGATCAGTTTTGTACATTTCATCTACTTTCTTTTGAAATCGGGCAATGATGTGGCCGGTTGGCATGTTTTCCGCAACTTTGTTTTAATATTAGCCCAGTATTTTTCTATCGGCCGTAGTTCTGGGCAATTTGGCGGATTCATATTTTTCGATACTACATCGACAGAATTCTGATTATACCACTCCAAAGCTCGCGACGAATAGTGACAACTTGCCAAATCTGGCCAGAACAATGTCGAAAAAGTACGTTTTTTTACAAGTGGTAATAACCGTTTTTTTAAGCATTCGGATATATAAATATCCGTGTTTATTGTGCCAGTGGTTACAAAAGGCGAACTTCTCATGCCGCACTGGCATATCGCTTGCCACACGAGGAACTTCTTAGCGAATTTCTCCACTGGAATCACTTTTTCTGATTCATGTAGACCCGAGACGTTGCGAGAAGAAAAGTACTGGTTTCCAGGTATTGATTTGAAATCAGCTTTCACGTACGTTTCGTCATCAATAATTAAGCAACCTTTTTTTTGAACTAACAAGGTGTACAGAAATCTAGACCGTCTATTGCTCGATTATACAGTTCTACAGTTCTTTTGGGGGCTTTTTGCTTCTTGTAAGTAGAAATACCATACTTTATTTTTATTTTTTGTACATTTCTTTGACAAGTACCAACTTTTTTGGACACATCTCGAGCATCGAAATATAATAAGTATGGAAGAGTAACGTCTAACAGAAACGACTGACAAATCCGCTCCAAAACGCCCACTTTTTGAAATGAAAAGATCTTATGTGGTTTCAATAATCAACTAAATATTAATTGAGTTAAGGTATGAAGTCATTTATGTCAGATGCTGGTATAACGTTTGAGTAGACAGTAATTTCAGTAAGGTTTTATACCGTTTGAAAGACAAAAATCTGCAATTGGTTACAAGCTCTCTGACACAAGATTTCCATTTGTCAATATTTTTTTTCATAAGGGTTATTTGAACGCGGCCATGTCTTTCAACATTTGACGTGGATGGTTTAATACAAAAACAACACAGTAATTGAATAATGAATTTTATTAATATTTTTTTATATGATTGAATGATTGTTCCCCTTGAATCATTTAACATACTTATGTTACACTATTATAAAGTTGTAAAATAGTATATCAGAAGATATTATGTTGTAAGAGTAGTCAGCGTCAAATAGTCTTTAGCATCTAAAGTGCCAAATATATTGCAACCCCTTTTTTATTCTTATAGGCATAAAGATACGTGACAGTATAATACCTATATATATATATATATATATAGTCGCTTTGGATGGTACAGCCTATTTGATGCTGCCGAAAAAACATGACAAAAATTAACTTTATACGAGTAGTAAGACGAAAACATCACAAATAATCCATTTGGCACTGTTTCTATTCTACAGTTAGAGATGTGAAGCCAACTCTTAAGTTAGATCATATACAATAGAGTATAATTTATATTAACCGCCTGTTTCACAATCGACAAGTAAAGCGTATTTGACAGATAAATTTAGCCCTTTCTCTTTCTTACACTTGAAAATAGACAAGGAGAGAGCCAACTTTAAATGGCAGATAAATTTACTTGTCGATTGTGAAACAGGCCCTTACAATCTTAGCTTTACCAACTCCATTATTGTACAAGTATCAATTAATTAAGCCTATTGCTTTTTAGGGTTCCGCACCTCGAAAGGAAAAGGGAGGAACCCTTATAGGATCACTTTGTTGTCCGTCCGTCCGTCTGTCAAGACCCTCTTTCTCAGGTATCAAGCTGAAATTTATATCAAATACTCAAGTCTACTGTCCCTTGGAACTGTGAAAAAATCAAACTTCCAAGCCAATGCAATCAAAAGATACACGGCGTTCTTCATTTTTTGGAAAACTTAAAAAGGTCATATTTCGTTTTTTTAATTATGTACATAAACTAACGATAGTAAAGATGACGTAAAATTTAATTTCCTATTCATTCGAAGTAGTTGCTTGTAATTCACATTTTTCAAAGATATATTGCATATCATCGGCCATGAAATTTTGGTATGGGAATATTAAAAATTCAATAACTTACTAATGAAAATAAATATCGCTTTGTTTTGCATCTGTGTGGGTCCTGCACCAATTTACAATGCAACTTGGCATGGTTGCAGCGTCATTTAAATCCGGTAATCATTAATATCGATTTTTTCTTTTGTGATTGTAAACAACTGTTTGACACTACGTCAGAAAGTCGACTGATAGACAGTTCGGCACTCATTAATAGCTCCACCCCCGCCGGCACTAAGTCAGTGGGGCAGATTTTGAGCGTCGATTACTCTTCCATACTTATTATATTTCGATGATCTCGAGAAGAGATTGCCGGATTCTGATCAAACAGCTTACACACCTTTAAATCCAATTTTTTGTTCCGTTTCCTTGTAGGATGGCCCTCTCGCTGCTTTCTTTCAATAGTTCCACCTTGTTTTAGTTTTTTTAGGGTCCTTTGCACTGTTCTCCGACTTGTATTACACGATTTCGCAAGATCCAAAGTAGACATATTGGGATTTATTGAAAATTCTCGCAAAATTAATTCACGAACGCTTTTTTCTTTTGACGACATCTTGACTGATAAACACAACTGAATGTTTTTTTAAACACTAAAACATGCAAATACGTTCTAAATTTGAAATATGATAAGTTTAGTCAAAAAGGCTGCGAGACGGAAAAAAAAATACGGAAAATGTTGGCGACAATTTAATAGTACTCACCCTTTATCCCCCGGGAACATGAATGAGTAGAAGGCTAATTGTACTTGGGTTAATATGCTCCAACGTCAAAATGTACAATGGTTAAAAATCTCAGTGATTGTTATAAAGAACAAAGGGCAAATTATGAAAGTGTCAAAATTCGTAAAGAGCGAAAAGTGTCTATGTCATAACGTACAATGACAAATTATGAACGTGTCAAAATTCGTAAAAGGCGAAAAGAGTATATGTATTAACCTACATGCGACAAAATGTACAAGGCCCCCGGGAACATGAATGAGTAGAAGTCTAATTGTATTTCGGTTAATACAAGTGGTATTTCAAGGGGTTTGTTAAATCATTCTCCCGAACTCATTATTTCTTTGTATTAAATTTTCCGTTCGCATTTTTCCCCGAACGCGATATTACCTATTTTTATTTTTCACCATTCGATTTTATTACAGTCGCTTTTTTTGTTGTTCGACTTTTTTCCCAGTCGGTTTTTTTCCCGTTCGATTTCTATCTCAGTCGCACTTTTCCCAAAAGTATTTACATCGTAATTCGTAGGTAGGTTTAGGTTATGTTAGTTTTGCATCAGGCCCGGAGGGCCAAACCACCCAGAAATAGGAGCTCCGCGGTAGCGGAGCTCCGTCGACTCTGTATCTTCGACAAATTGGAACGGGAAAAACACGACCGTGAAAATATGGTGGTAGGAAAAGAAGCGACTGGATAAAACTCGCAAGCGGAAAAACACGACTGTGAATATAAACTGCCGCAGGAAAAAAGGCGACTGGTAATATCGCGTTCGGGGAAAAATGCGAATGGAAAAATTACTACGAAGAAATAATGAGTTAGGGAGAATGATCTAACAAATCTCAAGGAGTTTTGTTATCAAGAAAGAGTTCTTATTGTTACGTAACAATACCTCCTTACTTAAACATAAACTTGTCGATTTCCTTTATTGTACATTTTGACGTTGAAGCATATTACCCTAGTACAATTAGACGTGTACTCATTCATGATCCAGGGGAAATTAACCATTATACGTTATGTCGATTGTACATTTTGGCAGTGTACTTTTGTGACACAGGATCATTATGGTCGTGAGAACATTATGACAATGACATATTGTACATTTTGACATTGGAGCATATTAACCCAAGTACAATTAGCCTTCTACTCATTCATGTTCCCGGGGGCATATTATTTGTATCTAAAACCTTTGTTGCCTTAGAATAATAACACATAGAATGATAGTTTCCTACAGCCAACCGGTCAAAAGTGACGCACAAAATGGATTCATGTGGGCGTAATCAACTCGTACTGACACACGACAACACGCACACAAGTAAACAAATAATGTTGCTAGCGGATTACATTTCCCCCTAAACTAGGGGATTTTTTCATATAATAATATTTGTTATTTACTAAATTTACTAATAAATTTAATTTAAATTAAATTAAATCTATAAGTAGATTTAGTTAATTTAGGAACTAATCAAATTGTTTTTAATTAGCGTACGTTTATTATTGTACTTTTCAGTGTCATTAAAATAACATATTTTCGTCCTCTTAGACGGCTTCAACCAGCTTTCGTTACGATTAAGCCTAATTTTTTCAGTCCAACGTGCGGCAATAATTGGATCAGGAAAGGAAATCTTAAACGAGAAAAACAAGTAATTATATAAACAGAATTCAACTCATATCACAGAATAGTACAAGTACTCACTATGACAATTTAGCGGAAATAATTTCGTTTTACTGGCAACATTTTCATGTAATGTCGGTAGTAAATACTACAATATTTTAGTGAATGTTTTTCGTAAAACGACAAGTCAAAACATAGTACTCACACGTGGTATGTTATTTTAGAGTGTTCGTTTTCTTTGTCTTAAGTGTTGTGGCACCCATTAACAACGCAAACCGTCATTATAAATAAAAATCCGGGAGCTGTTGACGCTGTGTGACGTGATTGCGACTGACAGGCGGCCATCGCCGAGTACACCATTATGGTGTAGTTTAAGTCTGACGGGTTAGGTGCGCGGACTAGGTTTCTATGTGTTATTATTCTAAGTTTGTTGCATAGTGTATTAATGAAATTAAAAAAAAAAATTGAAGTTAAAATTGAAATAAATAAATTCCGTACGAAATAAAACACGTAAAAAAAACGCCAATTTCATAGGTAAGGACCCAATATATAGTTCTAGTACCTTCTTTAACTAAACGCCTCCTCGACGAACATACATTATATAGTTTGTCGGTAACGCCATGTAGCTTACTTAGTTATATGTGCATGTGGTGAGTCAACCAGTAAGTAGCTGTGCAATTCGTTCATTAATACGTTTATTAAGATCTTTATTAACAGTAGCATTGTAATAGCTGTTGGTAGACCGAATCAATAAATAAATAAATATCGTTTTTGACCTGTTATCTTCTGATCAACGTTTTGATAGCTCCTATTTACTTTACAGTAATGGCGGCCGCGGTAAAAGCAACAACACACCAACTTTTCTCTAGCTAACTTAAAAACCGCTACCAGAGTATCAGAATAGGAGACTTAAAAAGTGACTACACTGAAATGAGGTTTGGCGTCCCGCAGGGAAGCATACCGGGTCCTACTCTTTTTTTATTTATATAGACAAGCTAAGTCAACTGAATATACCAAACGCCCAAATAGCAACATTTGCAGATGACACCGCTGTTCTGTTCTCTGGTGATAACTGGGGCGAGGTTGAAACGCTAGCCCAACAGGGACTCAATAAAATCAAGGACTGGCTGGACAATAATCTACTTACCCTTAATATTATATATTTATTAACTTCAGCATTAAAACACAATCTCAACAAAACTTCGAATTTAAATTAATAGCCCACACCTGTAACCCAAACCACAACCAGACTAAAACGTGCAATTGCTTACCAATAGACAACAGACAGGGTACTCCCTGTATTCGATACCATGGCGTCATTGTGGACCAACACCTCTCCTGGACAGACCATATTAGATACTCGTCTAACCGAGTTCGAAAGCTGGTATTTGTATTTCAAAGGCTCAGACGGGTATCAGACGTAGATCTCATCAAAACCATCTACTTTGTACTGGCAGTCAGTGCTGACGTACTGCATTTGGGGTGGTGCTGCAAAAACACATATTCTTCAACTTGTAAGAGTGCAAAGGTCAACGCTTTAAGTTTCATTTTTTAAGCCCATGCGATATCCCACACAAACTTTATATAGAATAGTTGGTGTATTATCGGTCCGGCAACTGTATATTTCGCGGGTTTGCCTCTGGCGACAGAGTCGCCGTGCGTGACATGGAACTTCCGAGTACATTCGCTCATCGCAGACTAGGAAGCAGAAGGCCCTATAAACTTCAACTCAAAACGGCTTTCTTTCGCAGACAACTTAACTTTTTAGGTCCTTTCTTATACAACAAAATAAATGATCGCCTGCACATACATAACTGCAACAAATTTACGTTTAAAAATAGTACTACTAAATGGTTTTGTAGCGACATGGATGCATAGCTAACTATAGGGCGTGTGCGCGGTACGTTAGCTATGCAGTCGGGTGCGTCAGTAGTTCCGTGCCCATAGGACAGTTGACACCTAACTGAAATAAATATGTAATTAATTGGGATTATAAAGTTTCATTTAATCGAAGATCCCTAAAGTTTCAAACATTAGACTATGGCGAAACTGAAAATCTCTTTCACATAATTACTCTCTCTTGCACCCTCCCACACCCACGCACAACACACACACACCTAAACACATATACATACACACACACACATACACACACACACACATGATTAATTTTTATGTTTAATTCTAATTTAACTAGCTATATATGTATCCATGCATGATTTTATACAACATTGTTACGCAATAACATTTAAGCCTTTAATCACTGTTTGAACTGCATACGAGTAGGTATATCATTTTGTGTTAGCACTGGTACAAAAAGGCTGTAATTTGTTCTTACTAGGTATTAAGGGGCCGGAGGGGCCCTATTCCTTATACGACAGGTTTACCTAGTTTAGGGAACAGGAATCCAACTCCAAGCCTAGCAATTTTTTTGTCTAGTACTAGATAATTATACTACAAAAATGTATTACTCAGGTACCTACTATTCTGCTTATACTTATACTTACTTATATCTTAGTGATACAGTAATGTAAACTAGGCTACTCATGTAAATTTCTGATATAAACGATTAATTGATTGATTAATTGATACCAGATCAAATATGATTTGAATTTTACCGCCTAGAATAGAGGCACAGGTTCAATCTTATTCATTGTTTCTGAATACATTTTGCTTTATGTTGAACATGTTACCGATTGCATAAGAATAAATAATAACTACGTAGAAGCGAAAATCCAGGCTCCCGACTCGCGCTCGGCGTGTTAGATAGGTACGTACCGCCTGGCGACACCTTAGGTGTCTAGTCAGTCAGGGGCGTCACTCACAGATTATATATTAATATGCCAAAATATATATTATAGCAATGCATCTTAAGATATATTTTCCGTACTAGTTGACGGAGTCCACATACTATATTATAGCACGGTATCTCAAGATACCTTAATAGACCTTGCTAAAAGATATATTTATCTCTTTCCCTCGCCAGTATACTAAATGGGATGGATATATATGTATCTTCATATCCTAGTAATGTGTGGATTTTTGATCATTTTGATGAATAATTTCGTCCCTGCATAATTTTGTCAAAGTATAAAAATGTCCACATATATATTAGACGACATATAAAGATACATACATACATAAACTCACGCCTTCATTCCCAGAGTGGGGTAGGCAGAGCTAAAGAATTACCAACAACAACATATAAAGATGTTGCAACAATAGACTAAAAGAAAATATGACGATGTATACAAATGTCCACTTGAATAATTTTTGTGGAGGATACAATGAATAAGTCCAGTTTTTAACGGAGCGATTAGTTTTATGGGTTTTGTTAAAATTAATGAATATATTTCTCGAATGTTTTCCGAAGTTTATTTTTTAATTTTATTTAAAGACAACTTGTTTGTTTGTTTTTAGTCGAAGCGCCGTCCATATAATATACGCTAACGTTTGTCCATAATATTTTTCGGTTTGATTGAGAAACTTGATAAATTAAAACGAAAATTGATGCCTCTAGTTTAGCGTGGTTACGCGGATACTTTTTGAATATGTATTATTATAATCCTTGGCCTAGGTAAAGAAAGTAGACATTTTTATATACAGGGTGTCTGGAAAACCTTCGGAGAAATTTGGGGGGGTAATAGTTGGCACGATTCTGATCACGGGGGTATGGTTCATTTTTGTTTCTGTTAATGTAAACAAAAAAGAAGGATTAATTATATTCATTTTGTTACTTGATGTATCGCAGCCGATATCTCGACCTTGACATTTTGACGTTGATAGTATACTACTCCAACGGTTCGTAGTATCTTACGTCAAAACGTTGTCACATGGTATGTAAACAAACAGTTCGCTCCATGTAAACAAACAGTTCGCTCCATGTAAACAAAAATCAAGGTAGCATTATAATAAAAATAAATGAGTAATTTTAGTGCAACTTACTGTATTTTCGTTTTTGCAATTTGAACACTAATTGGTTTTAAATGTGAAATCACTAGGTCTCTTGTTCATGTTTTACCGAGACTGATCATATCGTCCGTCTTTTACTGTGGAGATCTAACCATTTACCATTGTTTTCTGCTCTAAAGTAGCCCATATAACTGATTTACAGCAAAAATATTGAAGACGTGAATATTGAAAATAACATAATTTAACACTGACATCTAATGACAGCCATAAATTCATAGACTTCTCAAAGTTCAAATAGACGGATTGAACGATCCGATTATTGCTCTCCGTATTGAAGAAAAAAAAGGAGAAAAAGAAAATCGTTTATTGGTGCAAACCACAGAAAAATAATAATCAAATTAAATTCAGTGAGAAAATAATTTAAAACAAAACCTTAAAACTATTTTATAAAATAATAATGCACCAAATACTACTCAGCATCATAGTGTCAGACATGCCGTGACGCTGCACGCGCTGATTTTCAGGGCAACCAGACGGGGAGAAAGCGCTGCTGGCTGCTGGTTCTTTCCTTTTGATCCGCATGGTATTTGTGGCAGTAGCCAAAAGTCCAAGTGCAAAACATTTTGTCGATGGATATAAAGGTCGTCGCATAATTGATTATAATAGGCTATTTGACAACATTGAAAATATACTACAAATTGTGGTCATCCTATCTGATACTAGCGTAAAATAACGTATTTCACTTTATTTCACATTAAATTATGTCTATTTTTTTGGAAATTACACGAAATAATAAGGATTTTTTTTGAAATTTAATCTGTGGCAAAAACGCTATGTGATGTTAGAAATACTTTATAACCTGTGAGTGTGATGTGAAGTCACATCACATGCAAGTAAACAAAACAAACCCCAAACCAAACATCGCTTCGCTTGTGACATCGCTTCCTTGACTGATTGTGATTGTAGTCCACGTTTTATACTTTCTGGGTGTTCCTTAAGCCGGCTACTCACACACCTGCTGCAGGGGCAATACCGGTCGCACGGCGGTTGGACCAATTTTAGGCTGTTCTCTACACACTAGCCTGCCGTTCAGTGTGTAAGATAGTCCCGCTGAACGCACGTCCACGAGAAAGCCTCCTGTATTGTCGAAACACCAGAGGATTGGTATCGCCTTGGCACTTTCTGTGGTGCTACCAAAAAAAAAGGAAGAGAAGATATTGGGTGAAGAATTGGTTGCAGAAACGAAGCAAATTGTGCCACATGAATATTATGAAAGAATTGGAAGTAGATGATCTTAGAAACTTTTTGCGAATGGATATTGATTCTTTTGAAGAGCTCCTGGCTATGGTAACACCATTTTTTCCATTTTTGTCCACTCCGCTCGGTTGTCACCAATGAACTGACTGGAATTGCCCCAATCCTACTACACACTCAGCAACCTTGCAGGGCGGTAGACACAATCTAGGGAGCTAGGAAGGTCTTGCGCCCCTGCCGCCCTGCCGCAGGCCTAATCTAAAAATTGCTCCTGCTTGCCTACACACATCACAATTAAGGAGGCAATCAAGGGTCCAATTCCCATATTGCCCCTGCAGCAGGTGTGTGAGTAGCCGGCTTTAGTGGCCTTTTTCTTTTAAGGGTTTTTACCACAGAGTGTAATCACGTCGACCTCTTCTTACAAAGCGATCCTATTTTTCTCTTTCTTCTATGATACGAATATCTAGCAACAACATGTATGATGCCAGCTTTAAATGTAATTTTGATAAAACGTAACGTGTAGGTAGGATTTTTTGTTTACAAATGAAACCTAAAACTCTTTTCATAAAGAGTTTTAATGGTCCAATATTTAAAAAGATAATATGTCAAATTGTCAATAATGAATTAATGTGTTTTTTATTCGTCGGAAGCCCTGATAGTGGTACAAATCAATGAAATACAGCCATGATTCATGATCTCGTAAAAGAAGTAATGTGCCTACGAGTGCAAGTGCTATTTTAGCCGTGTGAGTGTGAGAAAAGTGTGAGTAAAAATCATAATCGTAAGTTTCAGTTTTAGATTATTTCACATAATAGCCCTTATCAGACACCGTCTTTTCATTCACATTACAGGATAATGTGTCAGTTTTCTAAACTCCATGGAGCTTTTGACCATGATTGGAAACATTGTTCATAAGGAACAACTTGTTTATTTACATTACGTTGTGACACATATCGTCGATGAAACTGCAAAACCGCGTAAGTGACATTTTAAATAAGGAGCAAAATGCACCTTTTTAATAAGACCGTAAGGTTTATTTTGCTCTATCATAAATTTGTTACTTATGCGGTTTTGCAGTATCACCGACGATATTATGAATGAATCAGTTAAGATGGGGCACACTGATAGCATCGTCAGGAAAGTCGATGATAAATCTGTCTGTAACTCAGTCAAATATTAACTTAAACAAAAGTTACCAATATAGGGATGATCCAAATCATCCACCCTATCTACAGTTAAAATTTCTCCGAAGGTTTTCCAGACACCCTGTATAGTGTAACGCTCCTTGGGAAGAGGGGAGCACTAACTGATCCTAGGACTGAGCCTAGGATAAACGTAGAAATTTAATACAAATAAAAAAATGAATTAAAACCTCAAGATAGTTTATTTTATAAATTATAAGTGTCGAAAATAGATAGTTGCGACAAAGATTAGTATAAAAAATAAATAGAAACTGGTTTGGGTGAAGGGACGATAATATAAAATTAACAAACAAATTTAGTGGTTAGAAAAGACGAAATTAAGGATTAACACAAAAATTTAGAGATAAAAAGGTATTTCAAGAATGATTTAAGTACCGTTTCCGAATATTGGCCGAAAAAGAACAAACGTTCAAGGAGCGCGCGGGCTCTTTTAGAATTTGGAGAAACAAAACCCTACAACAATTAATATCAAAGGGACCCTAAAAAATACGCGTATTTTTGTATCGAAGTACCTAAGATGGGAAATTTAAATGCTTAAAACATAATGAAACAGAACATGTACGCAAATATAAAAATATTGAATGTAGTTTCTTTTTAAAATAACAAAAATTAGAAATAATTATAGGCTTATCTTGAAAAAGGGGGAAGCTAAAGATCTCGTAGCCGAAGTCTCCGGAGTCACACGCGTGTGTTGTACACAACGCGTGTAAGTATATGCGTTTCGCTATACGCGTGTGATTGCCCAATAATCGTCAGAAGCTGTTTAGTGGACTACTTCTTCAGGGGGTAGGTGGACTAGAATAAAAGGATCTAATGAGTAACGAACGACAAGACAAACAGAACGGGGCGTAGCGGGGAAAGATCTCAATAAATATCAACTTACCCGGATCAAGCCGGTATTATTTGGTGCGAATACCACTAGGAAGTTCCTTCCTTTCGCTCAGCAGATAGAGTGACCGTGCACCCAACTATGCGAACTAGGTCACTGTTAAAACTGCAATTGTACTTGTAATTGCAAATGTACGAAGTCGAGAACAAAAAATATATCCCTTCGGTTACGAGACTGAAGCACCAATGTCAAAAAGAAACATCTTACGTCCATGCCGAACAATCTGACAACACATTCAAAATTTTAAAATAATAATCGAAACCATCAACAACGCAGGCCAGCAACTCTAACACACAAAGGAGTTCGACACCTAAAAAATAAACAAAATAAACGCGCGAATTTGAAGCGATTTTGTAGCGGTAACGCTACAATAGGTACTAGTCGATTTTTATACAAGACATTATTTATTACTTACTATGATTGCAGACATTTTTATACTTTGATAGTAGTCATTTCTATATTTCGACTTGATAAGGTAAGACTTAAACGTTTTGAAGTATTGGCTTTCTTATACTCAGACAAATTTATGTTTTAAAGGTAGACATTTTATACTTTGGCATGTATGCATAAATCGGTCTTAACAAGTAGCTTTAACGTTAAAAAAAGTGTTTTTTAATCTGCCTATACGTGTATCTGACAGCACGGAACACTAATTGCCCAGAATCGACTCTATTCGCACTTGGCTGATTTTTTTTATTGTCTGTCCACCATGGGACGTTTTGCTTATAGGGCGTTTTGCTATTACGTCATTCTGATTTCATGGCGTTTCGCTTTCGGGACGTTTTGCTAAAAGGACGACCTGATAATAGGATGTTTTGCTTTCAGGTCATTGTGCTATTTAATGGGTCAATTTTCTTTCAGGTCATTATGCTAATAGGACAATTTGCTTTTAGGCCGTTTCGATACGAAGGGATAATTTCGGCAGCCTCGACACAAGACGGCATCGCAGATTTGAACTTTAATACTTGGTGCCTCTGCTATCTTGCGCAGGTTCTTCGAGCGGGTGCACGCTTGGCGTGTCTGTATTGAAAATTATAGCAAAAGGCAAGCTTTAAAAAACCCGACTGTTGTCGCTAACCAACTTTAAATCGATATTAATCCTAAATGATCGTTCAAAATATAAAATGAATTAAGAAACCTAAAAATGATTTATAAATACCTATTCAATGATATCCCCATTTGTCATAGTTCGCAGACTTTCTTTTTTCTTTTTTACAATGTGGCGTCTAGCTGCCGCCATACTGAATTTTAATTACTCTCATATCTTAAGTGACACTCACAAGATAGAGACAAATTTATTGACGTAAGAATCGTCAAAATCGGTCCATGCGTTTGGTTTCTAGTGCGCCACAAAGGAACAAACAATACAAACATACATACTAACTGGCAGCGCGCGGGTGACGGGTTTTTGTATGTAAATGGCCGGAGCAGTCACCCGCTCCGTGCACTCGCGCAAGATTTAACTTTAAGTTAAAATCTTATGCAAAACCACGTAATACGCCGCGTTGCGACCGGCACACTAAAAAGCATACGAGCGGTTTCGCAACAGTATCGTAATAGTAAAATTCACAAATAACAAACGAATAAGCGCTTTGTGATACCGAGATTCATTGATGCAATCCTGCATAGTGAATATTGTTGAAGCAGTTTTTTTTAATCGTATGATATGATTGTTGAAAGGGTTGGAAAAAAAAATTAGGTATATAGGTAAATAAAACTTTTATACAGGTAAACAACGATATAACACAAACAAAACGTATGTAAATATACAGCAAATACCCAATTAAAATAAATTACTATAAAACCAATATTCTTATTAGAACACGAGATTTATCTATTCTACTATTGAAAAATATACAAGTAAGTGCGCTATATTTTTCTGTTTTACTAACTTTATTTGTAACCGATACTCGCATTGAAAATGTGACGTTCCCAGTATAAAGACACCAACCAAGTGTCTCAACCGACATTATTATATGGTAATAAATCATCACTAAGAAAATACTTAAACGCCTTTAACTGACTATGAGTCCTGATGTAGGTACTGAATCACAAAGCAGTGACGATAATTCCTGGCTAATTTATAATGTAGGTATACAGGGTGTTTGGTAGCGGGTTCGACAAACGAAAATGGGAAATACCTGGGTCCAATTGGAACACATTTGCCATAGTAACCCCTATGCTAAAGTTGATAGTTTTTTTTAAATATTTTTTTTTCCGTTTTTTTGAAAATATCCCAAAATTTTACCTTTAAACCTTCTTAATTACATACCTAAGCAACTGAAACCGCCCATTTTTTTTTTAAATCATGCTCTGTTAATGGTTTTATTTTAAAACAAAACCAAAACCCATAAATAGTGCTTTAAAAAAAAAATATGGGCCCTTAAAGCTATGACAAAATGAGAAAAATAAAATGACATTAAAGTTTCGCCAAGTACTTATAAAAAAAAAACAAAAGTCATAGACGATTTCAAATTGATTAAAAAACTTCTCTGGTTAATACTCTTCACAACGATATGCCATTTAAAAGAAAAAACACAGAAAAAAAAAAAACGCAGTACATTGAAATTTCCTCACGAAGATTTATTAAAGAAATCACTTATACCACGGTTATGAATATTGGTGAATACGTTACAGTTAATAATCGCTGGTAAATTACTATTAATAAAAAACATTTTAAGAGTAATAATAAAATTGAAAACAAAACACATTTTTAAATTTTGATCACAAAATTTAAAAAATTCTTTGAGCTTCACGGGCGTTATTGCGAGCTCGACCATACGCTAAACAAAACACTTTTTTAAATTTTGTGATCACTTGATCAGGAATACATTCCGTACATTTTCGTCGCATTTGCCACATTGATTTGAAAAAAAAACATTAAGCTAAATAAGCTTTTTAATCTGTGTCTTAAATAGCTTGTAGTTCTTTAAAAGAAAAGTACACTTTTTTTTTTAAAGGCGGCAAATTCTAATTTTTTTTCAAACAGAAAACTTGTAGAAAAACACGTTGATTTGTATTGGTTTTTGAAACTTTCATTACAATGGGTGAACGTACACCATTTACCAATGAAGAGTACGCTGATATTATTTTAGCGTATGGTCGAGCTCGCAATAACGCCCGTGAAGCTCAAAGAATTTTTTAAATTTTGTGATCAAAATTTAAAAAAGTGTTTGGTTTTCAATTTTATTATTACTCTTAAAATGTTTTTTATTAATGGTAATTTACCAGCGATTATTAACTCTAACGTATTCACCAATATTCATAACCGTGGTATAAGTGATTTCTTTAATAAATCTTCGTGAGGAAATTTCAATGTACTGCGTATTTTTTTTTTCTGTGTTTTTTCTTTTAAATGGCATATCGTTGTGAAGAGTATTAACCAGAGAAGTTTTTTAATTAATTTGAAATCGTCTATGACTTTTGATTTTTTTTTTATACTTTGCGAAACTTTAATGTCATTTTATTTTTCTCATTTTGTCATAGCTTTAAGGGCCCATATTTTTTTTTTAAAGCACTACCTATGGGTTTTGGTTTTGTTTTAAAATAAAACCATTATCAGAGCATGATTTAAAAAAAAATTGGGCGGTTTCAGTTGCTTAGGTATGTAATTAAGAAGGTTTAAAGGTAAAATTTTGGGATATTTTCAAAAAAACGGAAAAAAAAAATTAAAAAAAAAACCATCAACTTTAGCATAGGGGTTACTATGGCAAATGTGTTCCAATTGGACCCAGGTATTTCCCATTTTCGTTTGTCGAACCCGCTACCAAACACCCTGTATATTTGACTGTAAAAAAAAACTTCCGTAAAGCCTCTCTTGCATGTAGTAACATAACACATCTATATAATCCGTTCGACATCCTATATTGGAATTTTGACGTGAATCCCATATTAGTTTTGTGCGCAACTACATGCAAAAGAGGCATTATTTACGTTTTTTACCTATACTCCTTCTAGACCTTATAAATCCTAGTGCCATCTGTAAAAGTAATATAACATAACAAACGTTTTATATGCATTAAAGCCGCCAACGATGTTGTTTCTGTAAATCGCTTCGTGGGAATCTTCTTTATTTTTAATTAAGTACGGTTCGATATATGTGCGAGTATGTCCTTGTCAAATTTCTTTGCCGCTTTTAACAATACACTGTTAGAACTATTTTATCTACACACATATCTTAAGTGCTCTAAAATGCGTTCAGAAACCGTAGGAAATGACTAGCACTATTAACCAATTAATCAACCAAACCAATAACCAATTAACGAATTTAACCAACTAGTTTTACTATGAGAACTTTCTTGTCGTTGCGTGAGTCGAATGAGTTTAAATTGGGAACAGCTGTCAAAACTCAAGAGGGCTCTATTCTAGTATCCAGATATTCAAATTCAGGATCAGATTTTATTACTCAATATAACACAGTATAATAGTACATTGTGTATTAAGGTCGGTAAGTAAGGAATTACGATCGAGGCTCTAGTAGAAGCCCGAAGTCGAAGACTGAGGGCTTTCTGAGTCGAGGTTCGTAATTCCTGTACCGACCGTGAAACATACAATGTTTTTCATCACATTTGCGAGTAAATAAATAAAATTATAGGACAGAAAACACTTATAATACTTACACAAGTCAGCACAACTATTATTACGAATTACTTGAACTTTTTTTAAGCGGATGACGGGCGGACTCCACAGATTATACAAATGTTTCGTTCAGAAACGTTAAGGGCAAATACTTACGTAGGTATACATACAACCCTGAAGGAGTGTAAAAAAAAACGACGTTTTGATACAGAAAACTATTAAAATCGATTATTAAGAACATTAATTGAGTATTTAAGTAACATGTAGCGAGATTGCAATGAAAATCCTGTTTAAATAACATTTTAAGACAATTTTTCAATTGCGTGTAAACTCTGCTTGAACTTGCATGACCTGTGTGCTGTGCTATAAATTAAAAAAAAATTACTTACCGACCTTGGGTTTCATGGTAAATAAAAAGGTCGAGGGTTTTATATGGGGCATTGCGGCCAAGTTAACCTGTATGTTTTGATACTGTTTACGTGCAAGTGTGATGAAAATTACATTACACGTCAAATTATATGCACTTACATTGAGGTCGTCAGAAATATAATTAAATGATAATAGTAAAAATGATAACAGTCAACACAAATACAAGCACATTTATTTTTTAAAGTGAGTCTTAGTTAAGTCAAGTTTCATATACTCATTTACCGAATAGACTGGACTGGACTGAGAAACAGTTATCGATACGAAACGTCAATTCAGTCCGAGTTTTTTAAATATAAACCGCACGACATTTGATTATCGAGTGACATGAGAATAGGGACTTCATTAGTTTGTCAATGATTTAAAAAAAAAAATTATATTCGTGACACTGAAACAGCACAAGTTTGTTTTGCCGGATTTTTGTCGTCGGCTTCTGAACCCATCTTAGAGAACTTATGATATATTATGTGTGTTGATAAAGTAGTGTTGCATCAGTTGCATAATAGTTATTTATGTAACTGGTACATTAATAGCTAATTATGAACCGTTGCATACATAACTTTGTCTACAAGCTTAAAATGATAATGACAAATATAAACAATCGCTAACTTTACTCGTATACTTTACTCAATTTTATGATTTCATTATTCCGATTGGCGTAGTGAATTTTATAGTTTAAGTAAATGTTAAAAAAAGCATACAAATTTTAAAAATTAACCATGGTAACCAAATAACAAATCGATGGATATTATCCATCTATTTTTAGTAATTTAATAAAAGTCTCATATTATATTATACATTACAATATTATAAGTCTCAAAATTAATTTTGATTCAAATATACGTAATTGCAATTGGTATTAAAATATTTTACACGATTTATTATACAAATTAGGATCTCAATTGTTCACTAAACGCCAAGACTGATGATTCGGAATGACCGTAACAATGGTAATAACAATGCTATAATAATTATTACCATGGCAACGCTCATTATAGAATTGTTATCCACTTCGGTTACGCTATAGGTGGTATTCTAATACCGTTAACGATATCAATATTAGCGCTTTATAGTACGAGATAAGTAAAACTACTATAGCTTACAGAAGTAGATAATTAAAACACGACATATTAGGTCCTTACCTATGAAATTGGCGTTTTATATGGAGAATTTTATGAAAACGGTGGTTTTCATAAATTTAATTTTGCGGATTATTTAGTAACGTCAAATGCAAACCAAGCAAAATTCTGTCAGGAATATTGGACACTTCTAAGCTAAATTATACATATCTTAGTTACTTAAAAATAGTTCGCTTCATAAAACTCTGCGTAATTGAAACACTTGAACTTGCAGCACTTAAAAAGAGTTAAGCTCACACTTTAATTTTAAACATTAAGTAAGAAATTGAACCATATTATTTGTATCTAAAACCTTTGTTGCATAGTGTATTAATGAAATTTAAAAATATTTTGGTAGTTAAAATTGAAATAAATAAATTCCGTACGAAATAAAACACGTAAAAAAAACGCCAATTTCATAGGTAAGGACCCAATATTTGGAGTTATGTACACTGGCCCGCAAAACTAAGTATCACACTTTTATTTTTTTATTTTTTTATAAACTATAGAAGTTAGAGATTTAAAATAAATAACGTTTTATAGCAAATTTTATCAGCTTTCTTTTACAACTATTGTTAACTATACAGTAACATTTTCAACTTAAAAAAAATTATAAAACAATAAAATACCCATTTTTAGCTTAATTTAAAAGCTCAATTAACATTTATAAGTATGGTTTACATGTTTTTATTTAATTTTTAATAACTGGTATTGCCTCCTCGGGCTCTGACTACAGCTTCGAGCCGGTTTGGCATACTGAACACGAGGTTTTGGAGCCGATGTTGGGGAATATTCTCCCATTCTTCTATTAGGGCCTGTTTTAGAGCCCTGAGGGTGGTAGGTGGTGGTCGGCGGCTTCTGACTAGCCTCCCTAGCTCATCCTAGGCGTGCTCAATTGGGTTGAGATCAGGACTTCTTGATGGCCAAGCTATCACGCTGATACCAACTTCCTGAATATACGTTTGCACGACTCGAGCCGTGTGTGGTCGGGCATTATCATGCATCAGCATCGATCCATCACCCATATTTGCTAAATACGGCCCTGCATTACTCATTGAGAATCTCTTGGGCATATCTTACCCCAGTCAGAGTGCCATTTTCTATGGCCACTAACTCTGTGCGACCTTCTGAACATATGCCAGCTCATACATGTACACTGCCTCCACCGTACTGGACTCTTTCTGAAGACAGGCTTGAAGGTATCGCTCACCAGATCGCCTGTAGACACTTCGCCTTCCATCAGAAGTGTAAAGTGAGAATCGAGACTCATCTGTGAACAAAACTCTTGACCATTCTTCTTCATCCCATTGTCTGTGTTCACGGGCGTATCGCAGTCTCGCTACTCGATGCTCTCTCTCGAATTTGGGGCCGCTCGCTGGTCTTCGGGGTTTCAGATTTCCTTCAGCAAGTCTTCTTCTCACTATATCGGCACTAATGTAGTCCCTTCGGGTCTGAAGAAGCTGTTGCTGAACTTCAACTGCATTTAGGTGGCGATTTCTCAACACAGTGGTAACAATATAATGGTCTTCTCGGGCACTAGTACATCTGGGTCTGCCATTACAAGGTCTCCTCAGATGGTTTCCAGTCTCTTCGTACCTTCGCTTCACCTTCTGGACCGTTCGTAACGTCACACCCACCATTCTTGCAGTACGACGCATACTGATACCTAGTTCCAGATAAGTCATGATTCTAGCACATCCTTCAGTTGAAAGAGGCATGATAAATAAAGTTTATGGGCTGTTGTCTAACTTAGCTTTTGTAACAAGAGTCATCGATCAAGAAAAAATTGAAATCAAAAACAGAAACAAAAAAATGAATGGTAAAATTGTAAATTCAGCCATTTCTTAAAAGAAGGTTACTGACTATGAAGTTTTTATATACAAAATTAAACTCGTTTTCGAGTCCCTTTTATTCCGAAAGTATATCTTGTGTACTTAAAAAGTTATTGCAATTTTAAAAGTGTGATACTTAGTTTTGCGGGCCAGTGTATGTTTAATGAACGAAATATTCGAAAACGCCAGAATTATAGATCACTAAACTTTAACTGAACATAATTCGGGGATAAGACTTGGGATCTGCACAAGTACAGCAAAAGTACTTTTGAAAGAAAGATGTGAATGCTGGGTTTTCGATTTGCACCCATGGGATATTGCACATTATGAGGAACTCGATCAGGTCGAAGTAAAAACCTTCATCTGGTTTGCGAGGCAATCCTGTGTGTACAGGTCCTTCGACGTGTCTTTTCACTGTACTTTTTCTACACCCTATATCAACTTCACATTTTTTACAGTGTATTAAATGTCTTGTAGAGTCATACTTTAAATCGGGATATAGTTCAATCCAACTTAGAACAGTTTCTTCCTTAGTTTTCCGAGGCATGTTCAGTGAGGTAGAAAGATCCCCTCCGGAACCATCGGTCTACATTCCCGCTCCGTCCACTTGTGCAAACCGTCTACTTTCCCGATCCGTCCACTTTTGCAAACCGTCTACTTTCGCGATCGGTCAACTTGTACAAACCGTCTACTTTCCCGATCCGTCCACTTTTGCAAACCGTCTACTTTCGCGATCGGTCAACTTGTACAAACCGTCTACTTTCCCGATCGGTCCAGATGAGCGAAACTTTTACATGAGGCGGAGTGATCCCTCCCTAGAAATTTTAACACGCAAATCTTCATTTGCGTTTTTCTCAAAAGTACGTTTCATGTGGTTAAGCGGTTTTGGCTCCCGAGGGACGATATAGACTTAAACCACAGAACTAAAGGGTATTTTTAATGCAATCATTATATGAAAATAAGTATCATAATTTCAATCCAAATAGGCAAAGAAAGTATTAAAATGTACACTATCGTTTAACCTTAAACTCAAAAAAAAAAACAATTAATTACATTCAATTCTCTTTCGAAGACGTTTAAAGATATAAGTACTGGCCACTTAGAGAATGATTAGATTGCAGCATGAGTACTTTCTGTTTCAGTGTCACTGTCGATTACTATTTATATTTCGTTATGTTCTCAGTAATCCGATTAATATTCTTTAGAGTAATTTAAAAATGCGCGTATTAAAACAGACAAATGGGAACGAAATTCTATTAGAACATGGATATAGGTACGTATAATTGCAGTAAATCCAATAACAATGGGTCCACTTTATGGCGTTGCATCAATCGAAGAGAATGCTCGGCGACTGTAACATTAGACATAACTAGAAAAATAATATTGAGAAGGAGAGTGCATTCGTGTCCTAAGGATACTGTAAAAAATAAAGTGTTGAAAGCATTAACCAAGTGCAAGGAAGAAGTTTGTAAGGATTTTGGTCCGATCCAACCAATATACGAAAAATGTTTTGCAAAAATACAAGAGAAAGGCGGAAGATATTTAAGCGAGACTCCAACATTTTCGACGGTCAAAAATGTGCTATACAGAGAGCGAAAAAAATACCTTTCCGCCAATAAACTAGTATTCGAAAGATTAGAAGACGTCAAGGTTCCTCCAGAAATTGGCAAAAAAAAATCTTGTATGTGCGGATGGTGTTGAAGAAAAAATATTGATATTTGCAAATAGAGTAGCCAAAAATTTAATAAAAGCACGAGCTTCAATATCAACAACATATTTTGGCGACGGAACATTTAGGTGTGTGCCTAAACCGTTTTTCCAACTTTTTACAATGCACATAGACCTAAATTCGACGAAAACAAGCACCAACGTAGTTCCAGTTATATATACGGTCTATTACCGAATAAAACCGAAATCACCTATACCAGATTTTTCCAGCTTATCAGAGACTTACTCGGTGTAAATATCACAAAATATAAATGTGATTTCGAACAAGCTCAAATGAACGCCGTCAAAAATATATTTCCACAAGCCCACGTGAGTGGCTGCTTCTATCATTTTAATGCGGCAGTTTGGCGTAAAGCAAAGGAGCTAAAAACGAGAGTGTACAAAGAAGGCAGAAATATAACAAAGATGTGTGCTGTCCTGCCGCTTCTTCCGCCTCAGGCAATGAAAGAAGCTTGGTGTAATATACTTGACTCCGCTCCAAGGATACGAGAAATCCAACAATTTTCAAGATAGTTCCAACATCAGTGGGACCCTGATCGACATGCCGAATTGTTAAGCAATTCTTATGAAAGACATCGTACTACGAACCCAATAGAGGGTTGGCATAGAAGAATGAATGCCTACATACCCAAAAGGCCCGACTTCTATTACTTCCTCTATAAGCTGAACCAAGAAGGAAGATGTGTCAAATAAAATTCAATTCAGCCTCTTAAACAAAACACCAAGAAATAGGCGAAAAAGCGATATAGCCTTTGATAGCAAACTATCAAAACTTTTACGGAAACTAGAAACCAGGCAGATCAGTAACATAAACTTCTTAAAGAAAATTTACTTAATTAAAATAGCTTTGGGCGTTCATTTTAAATTACGCATCAAGAAAAACAGACGCCGAAATTAAGATAATTTAATATAATCGAACAAGAATATTATAATAATCGAAGATATTTTCAGTTGTTTTGAAACTAGTCTGAGACGACGTTTTATTTGTTGTTAATTTAATTAATTATTAAATAATAAATCCCTTTATTATTTTTTATTTATGGATCGGTAATTGATTGAACCGCAATACATGACTGCAAGTTACTTAGCTGCAATAGAGTTAGAATTGCAGTTCTGTTGCAGTCCTTAAAACTGCAATAGGAATGCATTACAACCGTGCAGTTGGCTTGCAGTCGGTGTGCGGCCAATGGGACTGCATCAGAACTGCATTTGAACGGCAGCCGAGTTGCAGTCAGAATACTGTCCATCTGTCTCGGCCCTTACACCCTTACTGCCTTCTACAGGGTGTCCCAAAACTCAACGATAATCTGGTACCAGGCGAGAGGCCAACTTATACCAGAATAAGAATAATTCTTGTACCTCGTTAGTTGAAATGGAATACTAGTGAATAAATCATGGTACTTTTATTTTAAATGAAGAATAAAATTTGAAATAACTATTTTGGAAATGGGATTATTCTAACTAACGTTTTATTCAACTAACATGTTATTTGAAATACAATTAATTTTGTAGTACAATAAATATTGGTTTTGGCACATTTTTTCATTGTACTTACGTGTAAGTAAGTTTTATGACGTTTTTTTTGGTACCTTTGATACGATGGTGATGAAGTGAATCCCGGAATTATTTCATGGCTAAATGAACAATTCGCATTAATATATCTTAAGTTTAATATGTTTTGTTTGTTTATATGAGTCGAATACATTTGATGTCATTGGTTTGATAATGAATCCAGGAGATAGCGGAGGTTTTTATTGACGTTGTAGTATACCAGCGTATGGTTATACCATAAAGCAGTAATAAGGTAATTATTATTTTATTTGTTTACTCAAAATATATAAAGAGTCTAGCGAATGGTTATTGTAGCTTTTTAAATAATTGGGATGTGATATGGGAGTTGGAATGAAAATTAAAATTGTCAGACATTTACCTACTGTATTCTTATTCAGATACTTTTATTCAAAATAAAAAATCATGAATAAATGTAATTGACTAAGAATAAGTTATTTTTATTAAATTTTCCCACGTACAAATTATTCCCGACGAAATTATTTGAATAACTTTGGCAGGAATAAAATCGAAATGATTTTATTCTTACGAATCTTCATTCAAATAATGATTTTATTCTTGAGTGCCCAACACTGCCCGAGCATAATGAGCTGGGCAACCATCTTGTTGTTCAATTTTATGGCCCCCTCGTTAAGGTGACGCAATTAAACTTAATTAATTTTACTAAATTAACAACGTTTATTACGTTCATTCGTGGTTACGATTAATAGCACCGTTATTTGAGATTACGTAATTAAAAAAATCACGCCAGAATTGTTATATTTGTGATCACAGTACCTAAAAATGCGACCAAAGGTGTTGATTTTCAACTTTTTTTTTAAAATGTCTATTATCGCTTAAGAAAGTGATATAGAATTTTTATCTTATTTTTTCCAGAACTGGTATAAGTTGGCCTCTCGCCCGGTACCAGATTATCGTTGAGTTTTGGGACACCCTGTATACCTACGAGTACAGACCTGAGTTGTTGTGACACTAGAGATAATTTTTTTGTATGCCAGTTCATACATGAACATGACGTTAAATGACAGCGCCACCCCCGCAGAATAAACCCATAACTTCAAAATGTCAATTTTACAGGAGAAATAAAAAGCCGTAATTTTGAAATAACTTCACTATTAAAGAAAAAACACATAATATTTAAATTACATCCGAAAGCCAATTTTTAGTTCTAACTGTTGTGGATTTCCTGTTAATTTATGTAACGCCGCCTTGAAGATATAGACAAAAATGTACTTTACGGATAATTACATCTTAATAGTGTTTGGTAATACACTTTTAAAGGCTTATTCAAGTTGGTTTCACAAATAATTACACCATGCTATAATATATTACATGGGTATTAAAGGTATATTTATCTTGCATCCAAATTCGCTACTGTAGCGTTATTGGTTTATTCTGGTGTGCGTAAAATATTATCAGAAATGTAGTTTAATGTAACCGGGGAATACAAAATATTTTCTTATAAGCTTGCACACGAACAAACCTATAAAGGAGTTTGCTGTCAAACGTCCCGTTCTAATGAATTTGAATAATATCATAACAATATATCACAAAAAAATAACTAAAATTTCGTTTTGTAAGATAATATTATAGGTTTTTTGTAAATACTTTTATTTCATAGAATAATTCCTTATAAATCGGTATCTTCGTTAATAATCCACATAAAAATCAAAAAAAAAATGAGGATATGTATTTGAACTTGTACATTCCAAAAATGCATGAACATTAAAAAACCTATAATAGCACTTTATGGGTTTATTCTGCGGGGGTGACGACAGGGTAGGTTGTTGCAGTCTGTACTAGACTTATAATCTTTTTTAATTTTGGACCCAAATGTAAGGACAGAGGAATGACGAGAAGCAAGTAGACAGTTAGGGAAAGTGGACCGTTTGGTAAGTAGACAGATCAGGAAAATGGACTGATCAGGAAGTAGACAGATCAGGAAAATGGAGTGATCAGGAAGTAGACGGATAAGGAAAAGCAAGTGGGCCTATCGGGAAAGTAGACGGTTTGCGAAAGTGGACCGATCGGGAAAGTAGACCGATGGTTCCAGAGGGGAAAGATCTGATACTGTTCTTATTTACAACAAGACTTTACTTAGTCCAATCAGAAGTAAATCGGATTCGAGTAAGTATCAGCCAAAATAGTCACAATAAGAATATCACAAAGTCCGGTAACTTTTGCGATTATTGTTTTTTTTTTTTTTTTGCCCCCGCGGCGACTTTAACAGCTACTACCGCAGGGATATTATGGCGTTTCCACGTGAAGTGATTTCGCCAGTGTCAAGGTTTATATGAGTATAAATCAATATAGCAATAAAACACAATCCAATCTTCTCTAGGAAGATTGGGGGCAACGTTGTACGGTGATTTGTAGGTCAGAGGTCAAGATAGTTTTAACCTCTGCACCACTGCGAGTCCACTTGAAACGAGAAGAAAGATGCCAGATACACGAAATAAGTCCAAGTCTTCAATCACTGTGCGACACAAAGGCATAAAAAGTACAAATCACTATCAGAAAAGAACTTTGAACACCTAATTACCCAAAAATTAAAGTCTAAAACAAATTACACGTCCGCAATCTTTTAACGTTGCAAATGGCCCCCTAATGAATTTATATTTATATGATAGGTACAGATTGCATATGACACTGACATGCATATGAAGTTGACATTGCAATCGTTTTATCTCTATTTTACTGGCCAGCTTATCACAAAATAGGTTTAAACTAATGTCAATTGTTTAAATAGATAGAGGATAATTACAAAAACAGAAACATTGAAAGGGACCCGATAACAGTGGTAGCTACTATAGAGACTTTTATTCAGGGTATTTATCTGAAAGCACATTTTCCATACATCATTTTCACATTACATGTTCTTTAAATATTTTTTAACACGTTCATGGACGCGGATGCTATAGCAGTCGTGTATCATACCGGCTATAGCATGGGCGTCATAAATACGGGGGTCAAATTAAAATGGTTTTTTATTACTGTCCGTGAACGTGTTAAACACAAACTTAATTTTTTTCATATCAAATCCCGGGGTTAAAAACTATATTCATACTAATCTTACGTACCGAAGTCCCGCGAAATGGCACTACCAATTCAGATCACTGGACAGTGGACATGATACATTTGGGTGTGGTGTTTAATGGTCACTACTCCCCCTCCCTCCCGCTGACCCTTCATACCCTGCATACCCTTCTCATGTCAATGAGGGCAAAAATGTACCAATGCTAGTGATTCATTAAATATTGACTAAATTTATCGACAACCTTATTTCGTGACATATGGTTATTATATTTCTTGCAAAAGTAAGTCGCACCTTTATCTTCTAAATCTGAATGATCAGCTTTCCATGAAGACAAACTATATTTTGTCTTTCGATTCATAATTAACAGAGTTAAAAAAAAGGTTCTCAACTCGTCAGAATGCTAAAGAATATTGTAGTACTGAATGTGACTCGAGTCCAAAGTCAATGTCAGATACCAGTTGTTAATAGTTGCTATAATCTATATAAATAAAAATGAATTGCTGTTCGTTAGTCTCGCTAAAACTCGAGAACGGCTAAACCGATTAGGCTGATTTTTTTTTTTGCTGTCAGGACAAAGTTTGTATGAAAGAAAATAATTGAAAAATCCACCGGGGTAGTCAGAAATTTGCAGCGGGGCGAAGCCGCTGGCGGGCCGCTAGTTACAAATAAAAGAGGTTTACAAATAATTAAAAGGTATTCAAACTTGGTTATTACTTATGATAATGATGATTAAAAATTGCTTTTTATCGATGTCGATAAAATTAGTCGACATTTAATGAATCACTAGCACTGGTACATTTTTGCCCCCATCAATCCGGTGTTTGCTTATGATTTGCGAGTTCGATACATTCTAGGTACCTATTTATCCCAGAATCTTCTATTGTTTTGAGTTTTTGAGTTTAATTTTTCGTTTCAATTTGCATGTTATTGTTACTATCGTATTAATACATCATTATCTTCTGAAGAAAATGGTTAACGACATCTGCTTCTTTGTTAACCGAATTTCTAATGCTAAAATAATAAAATATAAGTATGAAAAGGTCGTATTTCCTCGTTTGAACACTTCATACTTTATCTGAAATATTGTACGCTCGAAAAACAATATCCTCTTTTTTTACTGTTTTGTAACTAAAATTGCGTAGGTACTTATGTATAGTTAGGCTAGCAATCTAGGCAGAATTTTAATTACCTGTTATTTTTTTTACTTACGGTAAAAATAATTAAAAAAGCCAAATATTCCGAAAAAGTAAAATTCTATCATGAATTTTATGAATCATACAAATGAAAATGCTAGAAAAAAAATTGTTCATGCCTTGGATTCATTCGATCACGCGGCGTATGTATGTTGTACATAACTATATATAAGTACGTAATAATAATTACAAAATAGAAAAATAGATGGAAAATAGAGAATAGCGGGATGGTTTTTGAGCGTATGTATGTATTTATGTCTATTTCTGGACACTCTGCAGCCTAAACGGCTTATCGGATTTTAATGTATGACAAGACAAGTCATTCGATTCGTCTTAATTCTCGAAGTGACATATGGTAGGTGGTGGTGGTATGGTGTATGTGGTGTTTTATTTTAACACTATTAGAAATGGTATTTCAGGCCTGACAAGAAATTAATTACAAAACATATTTTTTGAAAAATCATTTCATTTGGACTGTTACCTTGTACTCGCCTGGAACACCTTTTATGTATTACCATCTATGGGACTCGTCTGGATTCTGAATAAAAATAATTTTTAGCAAGCTTGTCTGCTAGATGCCTAGATTAAAGTAACCTCACAGCAATGTTGTCGGAATAAGTCGTCGTAGATATCACCGTACTAAAGGTACCATAAAAGGCTGGCTGTGGTTTAAAATATAACTTACTTGTTATAACAAATGGAGCATGAGCCAACGATATTTTGTAAACGCATTCTCAGCGCATGTCCCCAACACAGGTAGCAACGATGAGCCAGTATGAAGTTTGGATTATCATACCTTTGGCAGAAAACAGGTAACATACATAGAGGTATACAAAATTGCTCCCCAAATTAGTGAAAGTATAAAGGGTAATCAATAAATTTGTATTTCACACATTATTTTGTAGATAAATAGATATTGAAACGGCTCTCGGTTAACAATATTGAGGGACGGTAACTTCAGTTGGACTGACCTACCATTTTCAAAGAAGTTATTTTTTGCATTTTTGTAAGCGGGTATTTTTAAAACATTTATTTTATTTTAAAAATTTGCAAGTGATTATTTTTATGCTGTTATGTAGTCGCACTTCTCAATTAATGAGTAACTATAGAATATTTCAAGCTCACTGTTTCGACATTTTTTGAGTTGTGAGTCGCGTAATTTCTGCTCCTCCATTCATCATACTACTACTACTACTATGAAACTGAATGGAGGAGCAGAAATTACGCGACTCACAACTCAAAAAATACGCTCGTCTGGCTTCAGCCTTAGTCGCTGAACTACCTTAATTGAAATATCTTATCGCCACCCTTGAAATAGGTACTGTTTAAGAGTTCCGGTGGTCATCTGTGGTCTTTATCATCAGTTCCACTTCACCAAATAGTGCTTTCCAAGAGCAAATTACACGGGTTACTATAAAATACACACGCTTTAGTTGTGTCTATAATATTTGAGGAGTTCCCTCGATTTCACCAAGATCCCATCATCAGATCCTGACGTGTTTACAATGGGACCAACTAGCAGTCTTTGAATAATCAGGGAACAAACATTAAAAAAAACCCGACGAATAGAGAACCCCCTCTTTCTCTTGAAGTCGGTTAGAAATTAAATTTTCATACAATCGACTACAAAGAGATGTGTCCCTCTTTCACCGTATTGCATCGTAATAAGGTCCAAAAGTGGACACATTTCTTTGTAGTCGACTGTACAGATATGGCGACGATACGCTACGCCAGTAAAATGCACGTTGCAAAATAACGTCAATGTATAAAAAAAATATGAAGTGCGACGAGTCGTCGTGGATTGAAAACTTCGTTCGATTGAAACTTCCTTAGCTTAAGAAAACCTACATTAATGCTTGCTCCATACGAACTTGTCCTGTTTATAAACAGGGTGCGGTAGGCACGGTTGGACAAAAATAAATTGGGAATAAGTGGCGCCATGTATTTACTACTATACAATGGTCTTATCTAACCCACTTCTTTTATTACTATATTTTCATGAATTGAAATCGGTGTCTTTGCGCTGGTTACATCACAATATGTAATTTAATTTTAGTGCCAGTACGCAGTAAAATATAACATTACTTAATTAATTGCCCACTTAATAACATTATTTACGTAATATCATAGAGCCAAGTATTTTAGTACTACAATTAATTTAAACTTTTAACAATATTTATAATAACCACCGCTAAATTCTAAGAATCTATTTCTTTTACACATTCCTTTAACAGTGTGTAAATCATCTAATTTCACCTAAAACTAATTATCACAAGCGATATTTTAGGCATGAAATCTAATTCTGGTCCCAACCTAATGACCTCTCAACTGCCATTTTCCATTGTTTGTACCTCATGTCCCGTTCGTCTTCTGTGATTCGAGGTAGGTAAGTGGTGCCATCTGTTATAGGTATCGGTGTGATCGGCTTGCTGCTATCTACTCCCCAATACGCCACTTGAGCTGCGCCCAAGGCGGTGCTTTCAGTAAAACCTGCTCTTATGACATTGATTCCTATCAAATCAGCTTGCATTTGCATGACGAGAGAGTTCGACGTCATACCACCGTCGACCTGAAAGTACACAATTATTTACAAGAGTAGTCAATTAATTAACAAATGTAAAGGGAACACGACGATCGAGGATCATGAGGCAGTACGAGGAGCTAATAACAACTTTGTAATTACAATATACCAAAAAAGTTAAATAATTTTACGAATACAGAATACAAATAAAGAAACGATACGAGATTTCAATGTCAAATTATACAAAATATCAAGCAGACCCCCAATTTTTTTGTGTCGCTTATGACCGTGGATAAATCTTGGATCGCCTATTTTGATTAGGAGACCAAACCGCAATCGATGACTCAGAACCAACCATCCTCCTCCCTAAGTCGAAGAAATTAAACGTTAGCGGGAAAGGTTATGGCCCCAATTTTCTGGGATGCTGTAGTGGTTATAATGATAGCCTATGTGTAAAAGCGAGCCGCTATTGCTACGAAGACCAGATAAGACAGTAGCAAGAAGCAACCAAGAAGCGACAGTCAGACATTTCACCGGCTGTCTTATCCCCAAACCGAAACACAACAATGCGAACACTGCTGTTTGGCGGTAGGTTAGTGGATAAGATGGTGGTAGCGATCCGGACGGACCCTGCACAAAGTCCTACCACCCGCAAAAAAATATAGTATGTTTTTGATGCACCTCATCTCATTAAACTGGTTCGCAACAATTTGTTTTTTTATGACTTATTTCCAGGATCGTGTCGCTAAATATGAGGACTGGAAGAGATCCCATATGGGATTTCTTTATTTATATTGATGCAAACATGTCTTGTAATTGTTTATGTACAATAAAGAGTTTACATACATACATGTGTACGGTCAACCAATTTGTTTCCTAGGCCACTGTACGACCTTGTCGATTTAACTGCTAGGTTGCTAGGTGATAACACTGATATACGACAGCATATCTCAGTGCGGATCAAAGGATTATTGGCTTTCCGATCACAACATGAATTAATACTAATGAGTAATGAGGATTAAACGTTTTTGCTCTATGGGATGAGAAGAAAATGATCTTGACAGAATGACACAAAGGTTCCCGTTGTCAGTTTTTTTCAAACAATATAAAGTTTAAAATATGGATATGCCTGCAGCTAAATTGGAAGAGCGAAGAACACGAATAATAGTATTGCATCAGGAGGGTCACAGTAGACGTGATATAGCAGAATCATTGAATATATCGGTAATATCGGTCGATCGGTCAGTCGGTTCATGGAAATGGATATTCAAGCCCAATTCCTAGAGTTTTATTTCATCTTTTGTTAAAATGTGTCAAATGTGGCAAAATGAAAATAAGAGGTCACGGGCTGTATTGGTAGAACATTGCCAAAAAGTTTGGGAAACTTTAAGGACCTCAGACATTTGCACTGATCTAGTTGGCTCTATGCGGTCAAGACTTCTAGAAGTGATAAGAAATAATGGTGGATACCTATACTCGTTATTAAGGTTAATGTGTTTATTTTTTCACCTTAGTGATAAGAAACACAGGGTAAATGAATGCATGTTATCCTCTTTTTATTAAATAATATAGTTTTTCATCTATTTATTTTACTACCTTCTCCGTCATAAAGTTTTTGCCCTACTTAACTCGTCTCGCATACTCTAGAAAAAGACGAACACCTTAATTATGTTCAAAATAAACGAATGTGCTACTTCTACTGTGTAATCTCACAATACAGTGCACTATTTGAGTGAGAGGGACGACACGATACGGCGTTCGAACTGCGAATTTTGGAGTAGCTCCAGTCATTTTACAACATGTGCAACAACAATTTAATTAGACATCATATTGACAAGTTTTTTTTAAACTCAAATTCCTAATAAGGTTAATACGGTAATAAACTCTTTTTTACTATAGAAAGCAAACGACGACAGTTAGGATCAAAATGTCATTATCATGACATGACCCTTAGCAACGTCAATCAATAAGCACTGTCATAGACGTCATACTAGATAAATTAATTGAATACGACATGGTTCTAGAGTGGCCTAGGAATCAAATTGGTTGACTGTACATACATAGTTAAATTCTACGAAAATGATAAAAAAAGGACTTTAAACTTGCACACAATGTGACAAACATTCACCGTACAAATTTTGAAAGAATTAAGATTTGTTATGCTACACAACTTTTGAGTAATTCTTATGCCGCTGGTATTTCAACTTACGTAGACTTTAATATCATTCAAGAATCTGGAACAGACACCGCTTAACTTATAAAAGTTATGAATAATTTATTTGATGCATTAAACTCCTCAAATCTTAAAGATAATTAAGAATTCAGAGAACGTTTTGTGGAAAAGAATCGCAAATAACTTTTTTTAATAAAATGTTGATTTTTATCAACATACGATTAATTAATCCGAAAAATGGAAAAGATGGCACGTCAAAGGTGAAGTTTATACATGGATTTCAAACAACAATTACCTCTATTTGGCTACTTTTCGAAGATTTAAAGACAGAAGCATGCACGTTTTTACTTACAAGGAGGCTCAATCAAGATGTGCTTGAATTTTTTTTTGGAAAACTATAGACAAAAAATGTCCACAGAAACCACGAGCAGACAGACTGATCGTATCACCTTTCCAAAAAAAATAACCTTTGTCTTAAAACCGCCAAAAGCAGGTAATTGTGAAGACGTTTTGGCAATACCTCTCATTCAGACCAACGAGTTAAATCAACGAAATTACCAATCAATAAGAAATGAGCAAATAGAAGTCCCCGGTACAAATGATGAAGACCCACAGAGCACGATTCAAATCATAAGCTCAGAATATAATCAACTGGATATTTCCGATAAAAACTCACTTTTTATGTTTGTGGCTATCTCTTAAAGAAATTTGCCGAACACCACAACGATTGCCAAAGTTTGAAATCACATATGAAACCAAATCAGACCGTCCAAAACTTAAGCTCCGAAAGTCACTACATGATATACAGAGAATACAGCAAAGATGGTAACCGAAGTTTACTAGTTGTACCACCGAATGATTTTGTCCAGTATGTCGATAAAATGAACGACATTTTATGTATTAATAGTTGAATTAATCTACAAAGAAATTAACAAAATGAAATTCATCGTCCCATGTCCATGTTTCCCGATAGTTTATTTAAAAAAGCTATTCATTAAAATGAGAATTTTGTACAATATAAATTTGAACAATAAAGCTTTCCGAACATTTCGTAGTAGCAGGCGAAAGAATTTTTCAGTGAGTAATTTGTAATTAATGTTAAAAAGCAAAAAAAAAAAAACGGTTTGTTTAAGCTTTAGTTTTATTTCATACTGTGGTAACGCAGTTGCTATGCAATTCGAAACGTGTTACTAACGAAGAATAAGGACTTCTTAAAATGCCAAAGTTATTTTTATTTACCAATTTTACTGGCAGGGCTACTTTTTATGTTAACGGATTTGTTATCGGAGACCGCATAGATCCTCAGTTATGGATTTTGGAAGCACTCAGTCGAATAACTAAAAGTTCAAGATTGCTGTTACTTCTTCTCAATCTGTCAACGGATTCGTTGTTGGAGACCACACGCATCCCCAGATATCGATATCGATTTTGGAAGCAGTCAGTCGAAATAACTATAAGTTCAAGATGGCGGCCACTTTTTCCCATTCTGTCAACAGATTCGTTATTGGAGACCACACACATCCCCAGATATTAATTTTGGAAGCAATCAGTGGAATAATAAAAAACTTCAAGATGGCGGCCACTTTTTTATTATGTTAACGGATTAGGTATTTGTCAGAGATCACACAGATCCCAAGATATCGATTTTGAAAGCAATCGGTGAAATAACGAATAACTTCAAGATGGCGGCTTCTTTTTTTATTAAACATAATAATAATATTTATAATATTTGTCGGAGATCACACAGATTCCCAGATATCGATTTCGGAAGAAATCTGTCCAATAACTAAAAAGTTCAATATGGCGGCAACTTTTTTCAATCTGTCAGCGGATTCGCTATCGCAGACTACACCAGATATCGATTATGCACTAACTAGCTCAGATACAATTAACAAGTGGAGACGGGTTACTATCATCTCGTCTAAAACGCAACTGGTAGAAGTAGCATATGGTCTAAAACGCAGCTGGTCTAAGTATCATCTCGTCTAAAACGCAACTGGTAGAAGTAGCATCTGGTCTAAAACGCAGCTTGAACAGACGAGATGATAGTAACCCGTGGAGACTCTGGGACCTTGGTCTGCTGACATGAAGCGCTTTATAGAGACCCTGTCTGCGAAACTTATTGACGCCTCCGGAGATCCCAGAGCTGGCGCTTACCTCTCCCAAAGGATAGATTTAACTTTCCAGAGAGGTAACGCAGCTAGCATCATGGGTACAATGCTGCGAACGGATTTATTAGAGGGGGTATTCTTTTTGTAGTTGTGTACACAAATATTATATTTAATAGTTCTAGTTTTAAGTAATTAATAGGTTACTTTGTTTTATACTTGATAAAGTGGATATTGATCCCTATAATTATAATTGAGTACCTACTAAAATAATTATGAACAAAACTTTTTTCAATTTTACAAAATTTTAGTGGACAACCCTTACGCTCTATTGGTGAGTAGGTATTTATCTTCAAAAGTAGGTAAGTATAGTAGTTGTAAATAAAATATATTGTACTTAATATTCCCAACCCTGTAAAATCTTGAAATTCATTGAATGAAACGATCGTCGGACCAATCTCAAAATATACTAGACTAAATAAATCTAAGTATAATAATTGGCATAATATCCTTGAAAACATAGATTCTTGCAAATAAATATTTTTATTAAATTAATGAACCACATTTAGCTGAAACCGTTAAAAAAATATACTGGTATTATAGTTACTTTTAGCATTTTGGGTGATTACACGAAATAAAAACATGGGGCGTCGCGGATTAGGGTGTTGACTCGTGGTCGGTTTTACCATTTATGAACCCTACTGAGTTTTTCTAACTTAAGTACATTGTCCAATACTCTTACGGAGAAGTAAAAAATCCTACAGAAATCGGCACATTCGTACAGCCGACCGTGAAGGAAGGGTAATAATTGCAAGAACTATCCTGGAGGTTCAAATAGTATCCGAATGGGCCAATCTGTACAAGATAAAACGAAAAATTAAAAATATTTTATACCTTTAACAGTTGTAGCGGTATCCCACAGTCTTCATTCATCGCGTCCAAAATGTCTCTCACTTGATAACAAACTGCCTCAAGGGAAGCTTTAATTATATGGGAAGAGTTTGTATCCTCAGTGATTCCACAAATCACCCTGAAATCAATGTGTTTCACGTAAGCATACAAAACAATTTGAGCCGTATACAGAAGATTAGGTTTAACAAATAATTGGCCAAGAAATAAAACAAAATACAGAATGTTACGAGTAACTTTACGTATGGTACTTGTACACGATGCATGCAACTGGAGCAATTAAAGGCGCTGGCTACTTCCGCAAGCAGTATATCATGTATACAAGACGCCTGACCCGCACACTTCTATTTCGTTTTTGACAAGTGCCTTAATAGTTGTGCGCAAGCCAGTTGCACCTTGTACAAGCACCATAACTTAATTCTCACAAGGCAAAGAACCTTTTGGAAAAATGCCCGTCGTCAGTGTCGTTACCAGAGAACAGAAAAAAAACAGTAGAAATGTGAAGTGGGCGTGTCACGTGTGGCATGCGGAGTTCCGCGCAACCTTGCCCAGATTGACATAATCGAATGGCAAGGAAACAGTCACAGAGAGGTTCTTTAATAGATTAAGAAACTTCACACCTCAGTATCTGGTCACTTATTAGTTACAACCAAAGATAATGTAGGCAATCATGTAAGTCATTTTAATTGTCAAATTGTGCTTTATACAGCAGTTATGTATTAAAATACTATCAAGAGTAATATTTAAATATGTTTATAGAAAGAAGACTGATGTTACATTTGACAAAAAATGTAGAACAGAACTGCAAAAATTTGTTGAGGGAGAGACTACAATTATTGAGTATCTAAACAAGATCGAAACTTTAAAAGCATTAAAGTATTAGACTATTTTAAGTAATTAAGTAGGAGTAAATATAAAATATTACGATTACTTCTTTGCATAGTTTCGTTACAATAAAAAGTGTATGTTTAAAATAAGATATGTTTAAGTTACTAAGAAAGGATTTTATTTATAAATTAGTTATGAAAGAATACATTAATTATTATTTTATTATTGTTTCATTTAAAAACTGCTATGGCCTCGGTTTTGCTCGCATACGACAACATACAATGCGTTTCACTAAATTACCCGCTTTGGATCCAAAAGCCGAAAAAGGGTAATTCAAAATAACATTTTTGCAGGCCTTACATGTCTTTCTTTAGTCATCGAGATGTTGTTTTGTCAAATTACGTCAAAATCAGGATAATAGTTGAGTTAGAATAAAGTAACAGTATTTGTTAAAATAATATTTGCGTGCTTCATGTAAACCCCTGCTTTTGTACAAATATTCAATTCCTGTTATAACTTGGACGTTGTGCGATCACGACGTTTTGCTACCTAGACACTTTTAATCCAAGACGTTGTAATATCTAGACAAAATACCTAATGTGTCATTTTACGACCAAGGCATAATGCAATATGGCCCAAAACCTACTTAGTCATTGTACAACAATGGCTTTTTGCTATATATGACAATCGTGCTACCAAGACACACTGATTACTGGTCATTGTTAAAAAAGTCATTGTGTTTACTAAGGTATTATACAATTACGACGTTTCGCGGACATAGTCATTCTTCAAACTAGTCGTCACGACCCTTTTAATTTATGTTTTCCGCAAGACATTATCTGATGTAGTACAAAACAAAAATGAACTTTATGTCAATGGAATAAGGTTGATTCCTATCCTTGATAGAATTAGGTAAACGCTGTTCAGACTTACTTGACTTATAAAATATAGTAAACTACTTTCTAACTTCAAAATGAATCTCTTTTATCGTAAATAAAGTCAACTGAGAAAACATTTTGGACATCACTTGGCCAATGTATTTTCAGTGAAAGATTTTTTTTTAAGTAACGGTTTCATACAAAAAAGTTGCCTTTTGTTTGGCGGTCGACTGTAAAAAAAAGTGTTTACAGTATTACAATAATTTATAATAATAGATACATTTACGGTATTTCTTTATTTTAAGGGGGCATAAATTCGTCAAGACTGTACATTGTTTACTCGATCAACCATTTCTATAATGTAATTTTAAAGGCTACGTTACTAGGCGCGTTATAATCGTCTAGGGCAAGCGGTTGTACACCGCGGGCCCCAGCACGCGAGTATGTCTGCGCGTCTATCTAAGTCCTCAGGGAGCGATAGGTTATAGCGGGCTATTTTCCGCAACTCAACGACTTAATGTATGCGCCTTTTTGCGTGCTCCAGGGAGCGATAATAGTTTGTCAGCGCTGCGAATGCAGTAACCGTAAGTTTCTCCCCGATTGCGGTATGGTTTTAGATTTGTATGCACGTATACCGCCACCTGAAAGACTAGCTGATACTATACATTCTATTACTCGAAATATAAATACTACCTAGTTGGTTACTAAGTTCTGTTACTCGATTTGCAAACTCTTTTCTTGCGTTAAAACAAATGCTACCGAAAAAATAAAAAATGACATAATATGGTGGGTTGTCAGTTATAAATGTTATAATTTTATAGCACACACAACACTTATCTCGTCGTATTTATAATGGATTGGGGTCTAAAAGAAAATCGTGTCGCTGTAATTGCGTTGCACAAATGCGGGCATCCGCCAAACGTGATTTTGAAGTTGCTTCAAAATCTGAAAATCAACAAACAATTCGTTTATCGTACCATTAATAGGTACAATAGTACCCTGAGCTTTGATGTCCGCAAGCGGTCTGGAAGACCACGCACCGATCGGACCCCAGCTCTAATAAAGGCAGTGAAGGCGAGAATCTCAAGAAACCCCGTCCGGAAGCAAAAGTTGTTGGCAATTCAGATGTCTGTGAAGAGAAGCTCCCTTAAAAAAGTTATCAATCAAGACCTTGGACTACACGCTTATCGTAAAAGGAAAGGTCATTTGCTTAATGGACGATTGAAGACTATGAGGCTGGATAGAAGTCGCGTGCTACTGAAGCGGTACGCACAAAATGGCCACCGAAATATATTATTTACAGACGAAAAAATTTTTACCATTGAAGAATGTTGTAACCGCCAGAATGACAGAGTATATGCAAAAAACAGTCAAGAAGCGAGTGTAGCTGTTCCGAGAGTGCAACGAGGCCATCATCCCTCTTATGTCATGATTTGGTTAGGTGTGTCATACTCAGGGTTAACACAGGTCCATTTCTGTGAAAAAGGTGTCAAAACTGGGGCTAAAGTTTACCAGGAAACCGTTCTGGAACCAATAGTGAAGCCTTTAAGCCACTCTCTATTTTAAAACCAGCCCTGGGTCTTTCAACAAGACTCAGCCCCTGCACATAAGGCAAAAACAACTCAAGCCTGGTTTCGAAGCAACAAAATTGACTTCATTGCCCACGAAGACTGGCCCTCCTCCAGCCCGGACCTCAACCCCTTGGATTATGCTATATGGTAGGTTATTGAGGAGAAAGCCTGTGCTAAGCCCCACACAAATCTTGACTCCCTCAAGCGGGCCGTAGTCAAGACAGTGACGGAATTAGATATGACAACCGTGCGTGCCGCTATTGATGACTGGCCTCGTCGTCTGAAGGCCTGTGTTCAGGCCCAAGGAGGCCATTTTGAATGAAATTGACAAATGTAAATCCTGATTGTGTGTACTTCATTTTAATATATAATTTATTTAACTTTCGTTAGTATATTTTATGTAGATAAGGATTATTACAGTAACATAACTTAGTAACCTACTAGGTACTAATGTGGTTGCCGGGTTAGAATAGTGCCACTCCATGTCATCCCGTGGATGTCGTAAGAGGCGACTAAGGGAATAAAGGCTTGTCTATTAGGCGATGGGCTTGCAACCTGTCACTAATACGCTGGTAAACATCTTAGCCTATTTGTGCAGAATGTGGTCACAGAATTATCAACAAGTTTTTGAAGTTGTAGGTAATTCTGTAACTCAGCCTACCCCACTCTGGGATTACAGGCGTGAGGATATGTATGTATGTATGTATGTATTATATGATTATGTCATAATGAAAAATCTTAACCGCCGGGCTGCAATGTTTACAAGAATTGATGCAAATAACAATTTATTGGATTTTCCACGTTTAACCGAAGCGGATATAATTATCTACGCGTTAGGCACTTATCAGCTGAGGTTATCGAAATCATATGTGGCTGAACATTTGCGAGACGGCGACTACGTCATAGATATTTGTCGTGAAGATAGATTACCCGATCTTCAACAGTGCAATATCATGCAGAACAACGTGTGGCTACTTCGGGGACGTATCCAATCAAGACACGTAACAGCACGCAAATATTATTCGTATGTATTTATAGATCGTGGGCAAAATGGTACAGGTGCTCTTGTTTATTATTATTTTTCTATTTATAGCTCCATCGATACATTCGATGATTCCGCCAATGTCAGGGTTTAAAGAGACACGTGGTTGCTGATGTGTATTTGACCGGTAATTTTGATAGCGGATTGACGCTGATGAGGATCTAAAACAAAGGACAAAACATACATTTAATGTTAGACTACCTACTTACAGAAATAATTTGTTATTCTTTAAAAATTTACACAGAACATATATAAAAGGGGAGTGTACCAGTGTTAGGAGGAATTCAATATTTACAGGGCGGGGAATGTTAGGGGGGAGGATATCATACAGAGGAGTTACGATACGATTACAATAAAAAAATAAATGCTCGAGGTCACCCTCCGCGAGACCACACTCGCACAGCGAGTGATCCCGAACACGAATTTTGGCGAGAAACACCGGAGAGCACACGTGGCCCAGACGCAGTCGGATAATAGCAGATGTCACATTTTTGGGGATCGATCTGCAGGTGAAAAACCATGGTCTCGTTGGTAGTTCGGGTTGGATTTTCCCGTATTGTTTACCCACCAACCGTCGGGAGGACTGCCAACGGTTGTTCCAGGCATCACGCATTTGTGGCAAAGCAAGAGATTTCACGTCACGAGGGTAACAATGGTTGTACGCGTTGGTGCCCAAAACAATTGCTTCTTTAGCGTAAAAGTCTGCTTTTTCATTTCCCTTAATTCCGCTATGACCCGGGATCCAGGCCAGGACAACCTTTATGCTTTCCAGGTGACATTTGTTCAGTACATCTCTTATTTTTAAGGTAACATCAAAATTTTCCTTGGCCCGAAAAGGGCGTTTCATTATGTCCTGAAGGCAGCTCAAAGAGTCGCTCAAAATAAGGGACTTGTCTAGATGGTGGGAATGAACATATGTCACCGCTTCCAACAGAGCCACAGCCTCGCCTGAGAAGACTGAATTGCCAGCAGGAAGCCTAAAATTCAGCACTATGTTATATCTAGGGATCCACACCGCGGATCCTACCGGACCCACCTCAGTTAATTTCGAAGCATCAGTAAAAATAGTTAAGTAATCTGAGAATTTTTCGTTAATAACTTTATTAAAAATATTGTCGGCACCAATTTTATTTTTAGAAATACCTAAGCTAAATAAAACTGTGGGGTTAAAAATTAAGCTATCATAACTAGTTTCAAACAAGGGATTTATGTAACTTTGAAAAACTTGGACAGGTAGGCTTAAAAACTTGTTATAACTATTAACTAAGAGAGGGGATACTTTGTGCGTCCAATAAGGGGAACTTGCTACGGTCTCTTGAAGAGATTTGAGTATGGGAAGAACAGGATGGGAGGACGACTTTAAACATTTAAAAAAAAAACGGTCAGCCAAATATTGTCTACGTAGGGAGAGAGGCGGGTCCAAACACTCCACCTGCAAGGCATTTGTTGGAGAGGACCTCATGGCTCCAGTTATTATTCTTAAGCACCTGGCTTGAATTCTGTCCAATTTAACCAGAGCTAATTTGTTACAGGGCTCTAGAACGAAACTTGCGTAATCAAAATGGCTTCGAATAATAGCGTTGTATAGAACCTTCTGACTGTAAGGGTGCGAACCCCACCTGACGCCAGATAAGGCCCGGAGGATATTTACATTTTTTTCCACTTTTTGGCATATATAGTTTAAATGCTGAACACCAGATAACTTAGAGTCTAAGATAATACCCAAAAATTTAACACTCTCACAGATAAGAATGGGTTGATCATTTATATGAATATTTAAATCAGGGGCGCACCTTTTGCGGGAAAATATGACCGCACTACTCTTTTCTGGGGAGAGGGAGAGGCCATGGTCAGTGAGCCACGTATCCAAATAATATAGGGCAGAATTTAAAGATCGGGAAATTTCTGAGGGAACCTTAGAAGAAGAGTATAAAACAATGTCATCGGCGTACTGAATAATTTTACAGAAACAGTTAACGGAGGTGTCGAGATCAAAAGTATATAGACTATATAGAAGAGGACTAAGCACCGACCCCTGAGGGAGGCCCTTCCAAACCAAGTAAGGGGAGGACATCGTTCCATTACTTCGAACATGTAACGAGCGGCCCATGAAGAGGTTACAGACTATATTAACAATCCTCACTGGGATACTCAGATTGAGCATTTTCTGCCTGAGTATAGGAAGATCTACATTGTCGTAGGCTGCCGTGATGTCAAGAAAAACCCCGGCTACATGTTCATTGCGAGATAAGGCCACCCGGATATCTGAAGTAAGGATACTGAGGCTATCCACCGTACCCATACCCTTCCTAAAGCCAAACTGAGTTCTAGAGATGACGTTTTTGTTTTCTAAAATCCATTCCAGTCTGTTTTTGATCAGGTGTTCCATGGTTTTAGCCAATACTGAAGATAAGGCTATGGGTCTGTAGGAATTTGAACACGATGGATCTTTACCAGGTTTTAAAATCGGTACGATAATTTGAGATTTCCAGCTCTCGGGAACGCATCCAGTTAAGAAAATAATATTTAAAATTTCCAAAAAAATCAGTTTAGTGGTTTTTGAAGATTGAGTCAGAAAGGAATATGGAATACCATCTATGCCTGGCGAAGAGTCGCGCAGATGTTCAAAAGAACAGCATAGTTCATCGTAACAGAACGGTTCGTTCATCCTTTCCGATGGAGCCGATAGTGAACCATATCCCCCGAGACCCTCCTGGGTTGGGGCAAACGGAGGGGCTAGTCTTGAAATAAATTCATCAATCCAGGAAGAGATGTTACTGTTGATATTGCAATCTACTTTAGAAAAACGAAAAGCCTTAATTTTTTTCCAAACCGTTGAAGACGGGGCCCTGGGAGAGAGGGATTCGCAGAAGGTACGCCATCCCTGTTTTTTTTTTGTACTTAATAATCTTCTGCAGCGTGCAGAAATTCTCTGGAAGTCCAAATAATTTTCCACCGAAAGGTCATTTGAGAAGAGTGATTCAGCCCGATTACGCTCCTTGACAGCAGCAGAGCACCCGGCATCCCACCACGCTGGGGAGGGAATTTTGTCCCGCACAGCGTTTTTCAAAGGGATTGAGTTATCCGCCGCAGCCAGAAGGGCCGTTGTAAACAGCGAGTAAATTTGTAGAAAGTTCATCACAGTTATACTAGGTAGATCTCCAGTGGACTCCAGCATAAAGGATCTAAATTTACACCAATCAGCCTGACAGACTCTATATTTTAAAAGGGGGGCTTGGGTAGAGGATGGGGAAATGGGAGAATTTACAAGGGTGGTAACAATAGGAAGGTGGTCGCTACCAAGAGAGTTGGGAGCAACCATCCATAGTAAGGATCTGGCTAAACTTGGAGAGGCTAGAGTTAGGTCAGGTACACTAACGTTTTGATGAGGCGATGACCTGCGAGTGGGAGTTCCGTCATTTAAGACACACAGGTTAACATCATCCATCAGCCCGAGAAGGACAGATGAGACAGAGTCACAGAGGTGAGAGCCCCATAATGTATGGCGGCAGTTGAAATCGCCTTGTACTATGAGAGGACCTGGAAGAGATAACAGGATAGATTGGAGTTCAAGAAGAACCGTAGAGTTGGGATGTGGGATATAAACAGAGACAAAGGAGATGTCGAGGCAGCGGACTGCAACAACATTTAAATCAGAGGAGTGAGTGGGAATGAGAAGGTTAGAAAATGTAAAATTCCTTTTTACAAAGATAGCACAACCTGCCCAGCCATCATCCCTATCATCGCGAAGGCATGAGTAGCCCGTTACCCTAAAGAGGGATCCGGGACTTAACCATGTCTCAGAGATGGCAAGGATGACCGGACTATATGTGTTAATGATATGGACTAATTCTTGTTTCTTATTTTTAATATTCCTGCAATTCCATTGAACAAGGTTGTGATTGGCCATCTGAGATGATTTTATTTATAGCACTACTAATGTGACCCTGGAGGGTTTCTAAAACAGTGTACGGTATAATGTCAGAGAACTTCGACAGCAAGTTAATCAGCATTTTGGTTATTAGTTCTGCCAGATTATCATTCTGACCGGCTTGGTCAGTGTTGCCCATAGCACATCCATTAGGCTGCGAAGATTGAGGGGTAGATGTAATATCTCTATGAGCTTTAATATACGCAGTGTATTTATTTAATGTGTTTTAGTATGATTTATATTGTGTATCTTGTTTAAATAACAAATATGCATAATAATAGTTCATTTACTAATAAAATGTAATTTTTACAGCCAAAATTAAAATCTTAAATTATTTTAAATTTGTTTGTTTATTTCTACATGGAGACGAAGTCATTTCAAATAATAAAACATCAACTAAACACTTATGCCGCCGGCAGTCACCGCTAGCCGCTCAGCTACCCGCGGCCGTCGATACCACGGCCTTATGTTTTATGACACGACTCTGACGCGTCGAGTCAGGGGTGCGGCACGCTCGGTTCGCCATTTTGCCAGAACTGCCATTCCATTTTCGGGTTCGCTTGCGTTCAGTCGAGTTTCGGAATATTACTACGGATTTTTGTCGTTTGTTTAGTTTGTTAATTTGTTGCTTGTTGTGTTGTTGTTATTTGTTTTGTTTACCTTATTTGTTGTGTTACGTTACGTTTGTTACGGATACTGAAGTATGGAACCAGAGGCTGGACCATCTACTGGTGAACCCAGTAAACGTCGTCGTCGACGAAATATATTACAATCCCAACAAGGTTCTGACTGGATGCCTTTTACTTCACCACCAGCAAAACGGCGTAAGACAATTCTTAGCAGTGGAGAACGGCTAATGATTATTAACATTTTTAAATATGTTACAAAAACAAAACCCGAAGATAAGTACATATCCAACCATGACATTGTGAAACAAACTTCGGTAATAAGTGGAGTCAATGAAAGGTCTGTTTACAATGTGTTAAATGAATATAGAGACACTCACAAAATAACAGAACCTGAAAGAAAACGGGATCGGCCGACTGTGCTTGAGAAAGTTGACGATTTGGATAAATCGGCCATCAGAAGAATAGTTCACAGTTTTTTTCTTAAAGGTGAACTTCCAACCCTAAAATACCTAAAGTACCATTGCGAACTGAACCCGATTGAACTAATATGGGCTGATATAAAGGGTTATGTAGCGAGACATAACACCACTTTCAGTTTCAACGACCTGAAAAAACTTTTAGAAGATGGGATCGAACAAGTCACAAGAGAGAAGTGGGCCAACTGTGTCAAACACGTAAAAAGGTGGAAAAAAATATGTGCAACCTCGACCACACAATTGACAAGACTGTGGACAAATTTATAATAACCGTCACAGATGACACCAGTGAGAGCTCGCAGTATAGCTCCAGCTCTGACGATGAAAGTAATAATTAAATTATTAAAAATAAACTGTCTTTCAATAGTAATAATATAAGTATATTTTATTTAAACTAACTTTTATACTTTCGTAATACCACCTGGCGACTAGGGCAATAAAACCTTTTTATCGTGCTATCTCATTCGCACCTGCACAGCCTTAGGGAATGTGTGTCACAACTCTAGTGCAGGTAGCAGTACGCACGAAAGGTGACCGGCCGACTTTTATTGCCCTAGTCGATAATGATGTTACGGAAAATACTTTCCGTAACACTTATAACAGAGCTTTCACACAAAACTAATATGGATAGCGTCATCACCTAAATCATAAACGACAACATTGGCTAATATGAAACCTAAAGCGTAGGTACAAATATAAATCAATTTTGTATGAAAGCCAAATTTAAATTTATAATTAACCTCCTTAAAACCCAGCCTTTATCATTATTGAAGTAATTTTAATTTTAAAATAGTTATTGTAAGCGTCAAGGTTTACAACCCCTGCAACGCGAAGTGGTTTGACTAGATGAACGTATTACCGGTACCAAACTACATTAGCAAAAGTAAAAATATTCATTTCGGGATGTTTCGGGGTACATGGGTAGGTGTAAAGTCGAGTCCGGAATTAGGCGAACTAACTTGACAGTTCATTGTACACTAATGTTGCCACAGTTTGGCTAGTGCTGTTAATATCGATATTTAAAAAGTCTAGTTTATCATTATTATTGTGTTTGAAATCTAACTAATAATGTGGAAGCCACCTAAAAGGATCACAATGGCCTGTTGTAATGTCAGCATTATTTTTGTATTTTATTCCTAATTTGAGGAGTAAGTATCGTAAATATCCGCTTGAAACCGTACATCCTTCAAATCATATTATATCGTAAAAATTGCTGTAGTTTTTCCCTATTTGGCAAGTATGTATGAGTGTGAAAGTTTATAGATAAAATATAAATATAATCAGATTTATAGAAGGCACAAGGTTATATCGACATATTTGTGTCGACATTAACCTATCACTATTTATTTTTTCCTATGTCTGGCAACATTTTCGCCTGTCAAGTTAGTTCGCCTAATTCCGGACTCGACTATAGTTATTACTAACGGCGTTTTCTTGGTAGAGGGGTGTCAATGTCCGCTATTGAAATGCTAACTGGCACAGACCATATCGTATGGTTTCTTGGTTTAGGACGATATGAGCCTTTTGTTTGTCCTGCATTATATTTAGAAAATGTTTTTGTTTAAGAATAACGAATGGACATAGTATAAATATCTAGGTTAAGTAATTGGCTACCGCTTTGTAACTATAACCTGTATATACAGGGTTATTGGTAAGTCGACTTATTCCCGTTAGGAAGTGATAGGGGTGACTATTTGCGATAATTTTGACCCTTATATGCATTATGCAAAAGTGAACCATTTTTGAGTTATCGCTTTTTTTAGTTTTTTTTTAAATTAGTCAGAAATTCAACTTGTAAAATTTATTACAAAAAAAGTATCGATTTAAATCTAATTTTTTTTCTGATTTACAAAAACGATTGAACATTGGTTATTTCTCAATATTAAAACAGTAATAATCGGTCCAAATTTAAAAAACCGAGACGGAAAACGAAATTTTTTCAATATTTTTTTGCGATCGCTTTCCACTAAAATGCCTTAAAAACAAAAAACAAAACGTTATGAAACTTGGCTTGCAGATTATTTTAAAAACTTAACTGTTTTCTTAGCTTTCCAAAAATGCATAACAACTAGGAACTTATTTAACAAAAAAACTGAAAAAAAATCATCACAAAGAAAGCGGGCGGAAATTCGTATTCGAACTAAACTAAATTCAGAAATGCAACTTCAAAAATTTAAATTGAAAAAAATACCAAAATTAAATCAACTTTTTTTATTTGCTTTTGTACAAGATGAAATTGTTGTTCTTATGCAATATTAAAAAAAATATTATCTGTACACGTTTGAGAATGCGAGGCCGAAAACTAAAAAATACATGTTTTTTATCAAACTCCAACATAAATTATACGAAAACAGAAAAAATTACCAATACATTTGGCGTGCAGATAAACATAAAACATTGACGTTTTTCCAGCTTTCTAACGAGCTATTAAAACTAATATGATTTTTTTGGATGGTTTTTGCGATTATTACCTACTATGAAATATAAGATTTGGAATTATTTAACATTGACATCCCTAAGCTTACATTCCTACGAAACATTTAAAACTGCTTCTCTATTCTAGGCGATAAAATCCAGATCGTATTTAACCTGTCATGGTATTGTTTTTTAACGCAGCCGCCATTACTGTAAAGAGAGGCCCAGTTTAATTAAGACTGCACCGAGCAAACGTCGAGCGTCCAGTGGCGCCCTCATTGCTATTATAGTGTTTTCTGATAAACTAAAGAATTTCCATGGAATTGGACGATGCTTTTTTGTAGCGCAAGTAAAATCACAATTTATGGGATACGTGATAAACTTTGATAACAGTTATCCTTTGAGTAGTCAGCTTAACGGGAAAAGGTGGCCACTTTTTTCCGTTTAGTTGATAACTCGAAGGTCAATTGTTAGTAAACTATATGATATATCCTATAAGTTGTGTTTTCATTTGTAGTACAAAAAAGCATCGTCCGATTTCAAGAAAAAACTTTAGTTTTTTAGAAAACTCAATATTAATAATGAGGGCGCCACTGACATCCGGCGTACGCTCGGCGCAGTCTTAAGTTTAGCACCAGTATAGTAAATGAATGGTAACAAATGGGAATTTTTATTCTAGGGACAAATAAGTTTTTTTTTAACTTTCTACACACTTGTATTTGTATGCTGTGTACGCTGTCTGTTTTCCAATAAAAAAAACATGAACATTTGTAAGTCAAGCAAGAAAAAAGATAATCAACTATAAAAATAACTTACCCTCTAGCATCTTGCCTCCAATAAGGCGCATATAACCCGCTAAAGGCAGGTACGAATACAACGCTACCATTTTCGGAAGCTTTCTCAGCAAGTAGTTGCGAGTCTTTAGCACATTCCAACAAACCTATGTTATCTTTTAACCATCCCAATGCCGCGCCTGCTATAGCCACCTGTAAATTACGCATAGTTTTACTTGTAGATTTTTTTATTAAGACGAAGATTTTTTTATTTATTATGTGAACCGCTTGGGACTCATGGAGATCAAGGGGAGAGGCCTTTGCACTGCAGTGGGACACGTACATAGGAAAAATAATGATTATCCTGTCATTCAAACATAAATCGAACCGAATCGGAATACGTTATACTTGAGAGTATTTTTAGCACTCAACCATTTCTTATGACCTACCTAGACATCAAATAACACACCATTTCCTGCATGATCCTCCTTTCTATGAATAGTAGACATTTTTCCCGCAAAACACACCGCCTTCAACGAGTCGCAACAAGCTACTGAGTGAAATTAGAGCCGAAATTCAACCGCAGTGTTGTTACAGATAATATTAATTTTATTAAATAGCATAGTAAATAATGTTGCCACAAAGTAGATGTTTTTTTTCCACATTAACGAATTTGATTTGTTAATTGAATTATGGGCAATGATACCCTAGGAGGTAATGTAGTCGTATTTTATGGTAGTACATTTGGTAAACTCATCATATTAAATTTATTGATAAGGAATATACTTCATTACGATACTTCCAATCACGGGTCTGCTTTACATATTCGTGTGCCGTCGTTTTGAACCTCATATAAAACCTCACGAGATATATTTTTTATATAAACATATTAATATTATAACAAGAATAATATTCGCAATTAAAACAAATAGCATTTACATTAGAACAGCTGTCGTCACACTTACATTGCACCCAGCTGGGTAACCTTTCATTTGGCACAAAAACGATTCCCAAACTGATTAATTTCCCAAACATATCATATCGGCAAACGCTTTATTTTCGAAACTGTAAATATTTCAGGATTAATTTCAGGTTTGGTTAGGTTACTTTTATAAAAATCCGGAAATATATAGTTTCGGAAAAAGAAAGCGTTTGCCCATATGCTATTTTAGGGGAAATGAATTAGTTTGGGAAACGTTTTAGTGCCAAACAATGGTAATCCCAATTCCTTAATTATGAGTTATTTTTAATCTAAGTGCAGTGCAGAGATTGATTCAAAAAACCTATTTCTCTAAATGGTTGTCAAATGTTCACACATTGTTAAACACGGGTGTGTCCCAATTACGAACGAGAACTTAAGAAAATATTTAAAATCATATTGGAAACTTACCGAACCTTCTAGTGCATAAATCGGTGGATTTTTGCTGCCCAATTGAAAAGCAACTGTTGTGAGTAGACCCCTACCGGAATTCACACGAACTTCACCGGTGTTATAAAGGACGAAACAGCCTGTGCCGTAAGTAGCCTTCGCTTGACCCCTTTGTAGACACATCTGGCCAACTAATGCGGCTTGTTGGTCGCCGAGACAGCCTGATATTGGTATATCCTTAAGCGGTCCATCAGCAACATAACCGTACACCTTAAAAAATACAATCAATTCGTTTATGACTCATTCTTACTCCTAATTTAGTATAAATATTTTATTCAGTTAGCTGCAGTAGTACTTTTATTAATGTTTATGTAATGTAATAAAAAGCTTGCTTTAAAAACCCGACTGCATTTTTTATACTGTAGTTGATACACCTATTTTCATAATTGTAATTTTGCCAGAGTAGTTTTTTCAATTTTAACATAAACTTAAAATTGAAAAAACTTATCCTATGTCAACCGAGATGTTAAAATAAAGAATCGTACATACATACATACAGTACTCCCAGTTTCTTAATAGCGTTCGTGTGGCTATTGCTATCACATTTGCACTCGCAGCAGACAGTATATTTGTCACTCGTGCTTCATAGAAAATCGAAGATTACCGATCCCTATGAAGAAACTGGTTGCACTGTACATGAACCCTGAAAACATTACACTCCTTTTTTCGGGCAGTCGTAGAAAGTGTTCCATTGTTCATACAGCCATTCTACCTATACCCATTAGGTTAGATTTAAGTCAAGAAAAATGCGTTCTACATATTTTTTTACAGAATGCAGTTATAGTAATACCTTTAAAATACATGCCACCATCAGAAACTGTTTGAAATTTCTATACTTACTTGGAAACTCCTTGAAAAATTCAGCTTATACTAATCGACTAGAGCCTTTAGCCAGGGACCGGAACCGCTTACCCTTTAAAGGGTTTTCGTTAGGGTACATTGACTGGTTTTTACAAACCCTAACGATGCGATAAGCATATCTTCGACTTACCCCAATGAAAAGCTATCCCATACGATACAATTAATTCGACTAAGCGCTTACCAATTCCTTAAAACCCTCGTAAGGCTTTCCCTATGAAGTGTTTATTGAACAGCTTCAAGCTATTTTAATCTCTACGCGCAATCCATAAAAAATATTTTCACTTGTTAGCACTAAAACTGACTTTGAACATGAAATTGGTAAATGTTAAAAGAGATCGCTGTCTAGCGCCTGTGGTTTACCTTTACTTTTAATTTTGATTGATATGTTGTGTTGTGTTCTATAATGTAGCGATATAATATATGTATATTGGAAGTCGATAAACGAGAAGTTCCTATGACAGCTCAAAAGTGCTACGAAAATTCCGGGGTTTATATAGTTGCTAGCCCTTACGCAGGATCGAATTAAATAGCATTCTATGACGTCGGTAAGAGAAATACGTAGCATGCGGGCAGAAGTTACAGCTGGAGATGTGTAGAAAGAAGTAGGTAACGTACACGTCCGAGAAGTACTCTGCTGTAAGGAGTGAAGGAGTTGTGAATGTTAAGTAGCAAACTCTTTTATAACTCAGTAATATTCATCTTTTGAGGCGACCGTAACGAGCGGCCTCATCGCGCTTTTATATCGGCGCGTGCACTTTCTTGTCTTACTAGGGGTAAAATTCGTTAGGAGCAGGAACTGCAGACAAATACAGAAGTATAGGTCACGTACATGGAAAAAATAACAAATTGAGTATCTACCTCTGAACTAGACTCTATTTCTGGCAACACTGACTTAGGGACTTCAAAAAACTTCAACAACATTGGGTCCCACTTCATATTTTCTATATTCATGAGCATCGTTCTTGACGCATTTGTTACATCCGTGACATGTTTTCCTCCATTAGGCCCACCTAAAATAAAGGACAAACATAAATGAATATTGGCAATTAAGAGGAGTTTTGGCAAACATAGTGCACAGATTAAATATTAGACTATTATAAAATGTGCAAAAGAAATTTCATAACTTTTACAGAGCATTTTTTTATTAATTCGAGTTTCCATACAGGTATGTAAACCTAAATCAACTGTTCCAAACGTGAATAAAGCCAGTATGTTTGGCGAGTATACACACATACCTACATAAACTAACGCCATCCTCCCAAAGTGGGGTAGGCAGAAATACAGAATAACCTACATCTCTAAAAACTTGTTAAATAATTCTGTAACCACATATAGCACAATAATATAATACAATAAATATAAAATAATCAGGTTTGTCGTTATTGTGTGAATGAGGTTTCTTTTTTTCCTTTTAGGTCTGGCATAGTTTTAACCACCGCTGACCTGTCAACGTCGCCTCAAATTTACTTAAAAGAGGACCGAAGTCGGAAAGTGCTAAGGGTCAGGAGAGCGTTATGCAGAGGTAGGTATTTTAGAATTAGTTTATTTAAGCCCAAATGTCGATTCGACTAGATATCGATACGACTAAATCGCGATTAGACCAGATATCTCTACACCGTGTTTTTATTGATTTACGATAACTTCGGCATATTACTAGGTACATCCATAGAAACTAAGTGGTAGATTCTTTTTTTTTATATTGCAAAAAAAAAAAAAAAACTCTATGGAGCAAAGTAACTAAATGAACTTAGCTCCATAGAATTTTTTTGCAATATAAAAAAAAAGAATCTACCACTTAGTTTCTATGGATGTACCTAGTAATATGCCGAAGTTATCGTAAATCAATAAAAACACGGTGTATAAGCCCAGATCTCGATTCGACTAGATATCGATACGACTAAATCGCGATTGGACCAGATATCTCTATAAGCCCAGATCTCGATTCGACGAGATATCGATACGACTAAATCGCGATTGGACCAGATATCGATACAACTAAATCGCGATTGGACCTGATATCTATAAGCTCAGATATCGATTTTACTAGATATCGATACGACTATATTGTGATTGGAACATATTTCTATAAGCCCAGATATCGATTCGACTAGATCGCGATTTGACCGAGTCGCGATTGGACTACATCTCAATTGGGCTGCATTGCCATTTGACTCGATCGGTTGAATGCAAAACGAGAGAGTCCGTAACGTTAAACCATGTTAAGACAAATCGTGCGAGGGTTTGATAGTTAGCTGTGAACAAGATTTCGCCACGATGGCGATGCATCAAGACCTCATCATGGATGTAACAAAAAAGATGTGTGTGGTGATATGTTGGGAGTAAAAAAAGTCAACGAATGTACAGTAGCCGACTTTGAAGACTCAAATCCACGCTCCCGGCCCGAGAGAGACTTTACATTTCGGTAAACATATAGAGCATGTAAAGATATCCGGGTGTTAATAAAACAGTATCACACGTCAATTAACGTTGTAGTGCCAAATGTTTATTAAATACAATATTTTAATCGCAGAATATGAGCTTAACCTCGTAAGGCCCAACGTCCTAAATCTAGGACATTTGTTAAAGGGACTTTTGACTTTAGTCGAACGACACAAGATTATTTTTCGAACTAACGAAATTTGACGTGGGCCTTACGAGGTTGATGAAAATGAAAAATTCCTTGTATTTTGCTCTCAATATTGCAAGGAATATATGCAACATTATGCAATGCAATAAGAAATGATCTTTGCTGACAGGACATTTAAACGGGTGCCGATTTGCCGAACCTTTTTTATCAACTGTTTTCTATACATGTTGGTGTAAACAGTTCTCAAAATGGTACAAACATCGTACGACTCAAACAACATTATATAGCTTTGTTTACTGTAATTCGCGATGTCCTCGGAGTACAGATAGAAATATTGAAATTGTATTTAAATACCATTTATATTCTGTAAACATTGTATTTGAGTTTCTGTTTTGTGTACTTATAATAAATTGCACTTATTAACGCATTTAGTAAAAAAAACCCAAGTAGCATAATTACCGGTTGCTGCTATCATTTTAACAGGAAAATGGATAAGGAGTCCTACCTAATCTGGTTTCATGTGCAAAGGAAAGACACCGAACAAATAAAGGATTGGAGGCTTGGCATCATCGACTAAACATGAAATATAAATCAACACTGATTTTATTCTTAAAAAAGAGGCAGACCTGCAAGAATCTGAAATGAAAAGAATACAATTTTGCACGTGTCAGTTGCAAAAAGGAAGATATACGAGCCCCAATGCATAATAGATCGTCTAGTTGCACTTCAAAATACAATATTTAATTGTAAGGCAGATATTTAATCTCGGATTGACTTTGATGATTAATGGAATACGCTACACACGAGGTCATTACACCTAGTTTAATCTTGTGTTGTACAAAGTGTGATCATTTTAACGATCTTAATGTAATTCTATCATAAAGTTATCATCTCGTAAGCAAAAAATTACGTCTAGTTCATATTTGACGCAAAACAGGTCGTCTATTTAAAATAAAAACTGCTTTTTAAGTGGTATGATGTAAAATAATAGTTCAAATTGAATAAAGAATATTCTCTGTCATCTAATATGTCAACGGCCAACGGGCTATATAAAAAGCCAAATTACAAGCAAATTATCATTACTTCTTAATCATTATTCTATAAAAATGGCACGAGGTAAACCAGTGCCCGAAGAAGTGCGGAAAATTATCATTTCTCATAACAATAAGGGCAAATCGACGTACCAAATATCCAAGGACCTGTCGTTGCCACGATCTACAATTCAAACGATCATCGAGCATCATCGAAAACACGGAACAGTCTCCTGTTTAAAGAAAACTGGCCGTCCACGAATAACTAGCAAAGCAGAAGACAGGATTCTGAGGAAGATCATAAAGAAAAATCGTCGTGCAAGAGCAGGAGAACTTACCGTACTATGGCGTGACGCTATTAAAAATAATATATCAGTCGACACCTGCAAGAGAGTACTGAAGAAAATGGGCTACGGTTTTTACACAGCTAAAGAGAAACCGTTACTTACTCAAAAACAGAAAAAAAACCGGTTGAAATTCGCTAAAGAACACAGAAACTGGACTGCCGATCAGTGGCGAAGAATAATATGGAGCGACGAATCGAAATTCGACGTCACAGTTGGCGACGAACGAAGTAAAGTCATTCGAGAAAAAGGAGAGGCATTTCATAATGACTGTCTTAAGCGAAAGGTGAAGTTTCCGGCATCTTTGATGATTTGGGGCTGTATGTCGGCACAGGGTGTAGGCCGTCTGCAATTTATAGATGGAACCGTTAATGCCGAGAAATACAAAAGCATCTTGGAAGAGAGTTTGCTGCCGTCTATACCGAAGTTGAAACTTAGAAATGCATTTACTTTTCAACAAGACGGTGCCTCATGCCATACCGCCAAGTCAACGATGGCGTGGCTGAAGTCCAAAAAAATCCCTACCATGTCATGGCCGTCCAGCAGCCCAGACTTGTCTCCCATAGAAACTTTGTGGTGGAAAATGAAGAAGAAGTTGCGAAAAGACCCTTCTAGGTCAAAAGCTGATCTTAAGGAGAAACTAAGCTGTGTCTGGAATGGAATAACCCCTGAAGAGTGTCGAGAGTTAGTAGATTCAATGCCGTTCAGGATCAAAGCCGTTTTAGATGCAAAAGGTGACGCCACCAAATGGTAGACGTTCTATTCTGCGTCGGTTGAACTGAAGACGAACTTTTTTGCGGGTGTTACATTTTGCGAAATAATGTTTTTTTTTTAAATTACCGTGGAATGTTATAATTTTTTTTGTTGGAAAATAAAATATTATTTATAATCTTTATGGTTTTTATGTTAGATTTTCTACTAAACATCTAGGTCTCCCTGAATTTTATGTTGAAGTTAGGTTAATATTTTTTTTCCTGGCGGACGAACTCATTTGAATTGGGGCTCGTATTTGATCGCGAATATGTTGAGCCGCGTCTCCACCAAACGCACGCGCTCGCGCGGCAGTCTCGGATGCGTGGTTTGCGGCCCAGCTTCGCGATTAGCTCGGAGACACTGGAGCCTCTCCTTGCGAGGCAGACCGTGTTATTTCTGCTGCTGTTATTTTTCTAGAGGCTAATTGTTAAAAAAAGAGAAAAAACTCACGTTTTAAGAAGAGACCAAGACGCTGGTGGATAAAAAACTTAATGAGCGTCGCAATCAACACGGAAATAAATTATTTCAAGATTTGAAACATAACAAATCCGTACATAATTTTACACGCATGTCCCTGCAAGAATTTCAAAATGTGTGCTCATTGTTGTCTGATACAGTCAAAAAGTGCGACACAAATTCAAAAAATTTAGCAAAAATGGAAGGCTTGTTTGTATACTAAATGAAAACAAATTGTTTTGCTTTGATTGCGATTGCGAGTGCGTTAGACAATAGGCCCACGGAGTAGGAGTGAGCAGATTAGATGAATGACCGATGATTGAGACGATTGAACGAATGTATTAGAATGATTGAAAACGATGGGTGATTGAGGGAGATAGATGACGACTACCAGAGTGATAGGACGTGTGCGCTGCAAGAGCTTTGTACTAAGTATTTATTGCTATAAAACCTAAAAATCAGTAAAATAAACTCAGTGAACGATTGTATGGTTTAATTCCTGAAACCCAGAAGCTACATATATATCTGGTCCAATCGCGACTAAGTTGAATCGAGATCTGGACTTATGATACAACCAACCCTTTTGAAAAAATTACGCCGTAGGGTGAAGGCTATGTAATGTTTTGGGCTGGAATAACTTCTGAAGATCGTACAGAGTAAGTTTTTGTTGAAAATGGCTCTCTCAATGCACAACGTTACATCACAGAAATTCTAATTCCTCATGAACAACTAGCACTACCTATTACAGGAAGTGCTGCTGTGTTTATCGACTGGTCGAGCACACCGAGCGGGCGACGTAGACGCTTAATTAAGTGATGTCGGGATTCGCCGTTTAGATAGGGCAACACGAAGTCCCGACCTCAACCCCATTGAGTATCTATGGGAGTTTCTAAAACGGCGTGTTACAGATGTTCCTCCAGCCCCAAGAACATCAGAGAGCTGAAAACTGCTAATACGGCCGAATGGGAGAGCGTATTTCCCAAGAATTCATTAAAACCCTAAAGCATGTCACGAAGAATTGGAGCAATTATTTTAGCCACAGGAGGCCACACTCGATACTAATTTTCTATTTTAATCTTTTGTAACTTTTTCTAAATAAAAGAGATAGTCAATTGAAGGTAAGGATTTCATAGTTACAGCAGTTCAATGGTTTGCAAAATTCCCAAAAAAATATAATTTAACTCATTTTTTTTATATTTTATACTTTTTTAATAGTGACCATACATAATACTTAGGCTGCAGGTCCACTGAGGCGGAAACGAGCGGAGCTGTGCCAATATTAACCAATAGAAGGCGCATGCAGACACGTCGAGCGTGTCTTGCGCACGTTAGTCTAGATTCTATTGGATAATATTGGCAAAGCTCCGCTCCGCTCGTCTCCGCCTCAGTGGAGCCGCAGCCTTAAGCTGTAATGCAGTCCCACTTCTTAGTTGATATGAAACTTAAAGATATTTCAAGCTCGTCGCAAGCAACGCCGACGGAAAGAAACAGTCATGTTTAAACAATTAGGTAGATGTTCTTTGATAAAGTCGCTGTACTATCTTAATCGAGATATCTTATCACCACCCTTGAAATAGGTACCGTTGAGGAGTTCGTACACCAAATGTATTCCAAAATTATGATGTATATTAAAACATTCTCCAGAATGTAACAAATACTTTTTGAAGACCGCGTCAAAATCATTAACAACCTTATGCGCAAACATCGCAGCTAATCAATTCTCATAAAACTAACCTGTTAAATTCCAAATAATCCAGGTGTCGACAGTACCAAAACAACATGTGCCATTTTTCATAGCCTGCTTGACTGAATCCACATTATCTATCAGCCATCTCAATTTAACAGCACTGAAGTATGGAGAGAGAGGCAATCCACATAAAGGCTAAAATTAAAACAAATTAACTATGATCATCTGAATTAGTGTTACAGTAAGTAAAAACATAGGTATATAAAGCACCGCTGAATCCTCATTCAACATCTCAAGCACATTTGTAGAAAACTAGGTTGTTAATTATTTGTTCATCAGTAGTATTCCCTGATGTACTCATTATTGTGGCGACACGTTAGCCTATTTTGTTAGTGACCTTCGCCTACGAAAATAGGGGTCCCGGGTTCAGGGCAGATATTAGTGAGATGAGCGCGAGTCTCGGGTAGACTAGGGAACAAATTCTATGTACTTAATTATGAATTTCTCTATAGTGTGTCCATACAAACGAATAGGGTGTAACGAGATGCAATTTCAACAAAAAATAAAAATAGTGTCATTAATATGTTCAAGATTTTTTACATTAGATAATTTATTGCTGTGAACCCTATCGGAACAAAGTGAAATATCTCGCCTTAGGGTGCGGCTCCACTGAGGCGGAGACGAGAGGAGCGGAGCGGAGCTGTGCCAATATTAACCAATAAAAGGCGCAAGCGGTCACGTCGAGCGCGCCTTGCGCACGTTAGTTTAGATTCCATTGGTTAATATTGGCACAGCTCCGCTCCGCTCCTCTCGTCTCCGCCTCAGTGGAGCCGCACCCTTATACAGTTGTGGTCAACTAATTAGGGACACACGGCAAACTATGTAAACGTTTATTTAAATTCTTACAAATTTCGAAATTGGGTAATTTCCCGGCTCAATAAATTTTCAGTGTTTGCTTACATTTATATACTACAGATATTTATACACAAAGAAAAACAAAGTATAGTAAATAAAATATTTAATACGAAATAACAAACAAATGGTTAATTTAGGCATTTTACAGCTGGACATTTAATTAGGGACACGGGGGTAAACGTTAAATAATGAACAAAAACAGAAGTATTTACATATAAATAATTGTGTAAATAAGAAATTTAAACAACCCCGGCTGAAATGAAAAAATAATTAGTAACCAGTAGCAAAGCCTTTATTTTTAATGACAGCTTGACATCGGCGTGGCATGAACGATATCAGTTTACGGCATATCTCCACAGGAATGTTAGTCCATGCTTCATTGAAGGCTTCGTAAAGCTCATCTAAGGACTTAGAGCGATAGCCAGCAACCCTTTTCTTAATCTCATGCCAAAGGCGTTCGATTGGGTTAAGGTCTGGGCTATTTGCCGGCCAGTCTAGAACCGAAACGGATTGACTGGTAAGGAACGCCTTGACAGATCGTGCAGTATGCTTTGGGTCGTTGTCATGCTGGAACGTCCAAATAACCGGAAGGTGTTCCTCGGCATAGGGTAACATGGTTTCCTCCAATATAGTTCTATACTGAAACTGGTCAAAATCCAAGTCCAGAAAATGACCCCCAAATTTTTATGTTTCCTCCGCCATGTTTCACTTGTTTTTTTGTGAATCTTGGATTCATTTCTGCGTTTACTGGTCGCCGTACATAATGTCTGCCGTCTGATGAAACCAGATTGACATTGGTCTCATCAGAGAATAAAACATATTGCCATTGGGAATAAGTCCAATGTTCATATTTACGAGCAAGTCAGACGTGCGTCCCGATGTTGTTTTTTTAATAAAGGTACTTCGCGAGCTATTCTTCCAAGTAGCCCCGCTTCTTCTAACCGCCGTCGTACTGTCCTCGCTGACTCGCTTTTTATAGAAACTGAGCCTTTAAAAGGATCGGCCTTAGCCAATCTTACCATCATCCTATCCTCTTGGGGAGTTGTTTTTCTTGATCTTTTTTTTCTGGGCACATTTTGAACAGTTTTATTGCGTCGCACATGTTGCACTGCGTTATACACTAAGTTCTTAGAGCATTTTAAATGGTCTGCTATCCTCCGATAAGACCATCCACGCTTAACAAAGTTAACAACAATATTTCGCAATGTTTCATCACAGTTTTTACCCATCTTTTTTCAATAAATTAAACTCGAAAGAGGAAAATTGTTAACTCAAATGCCGCGGAAGGAACAGAAAATTAGAACACCAAAAAATAATTCAAGCAAAGTTTTTTAATTTCGAAAATAGAACACAGAGTCTGAGGGCGTCCCTAATTATATGACCGGCCAGTCGGGTTGACAAAAAAGGTTTGTATTGTATTTTATGAGACGATATTTATAGGGTGTGTAAATTAACTCATGTATCATATTATTTTAGTTAAGAAAATAACTTTAGCTACCCGTTATTGAAATAAATCATTGAAGTTTTAAGAAAAAAATATTAAAAAGGAATTATGAAATTCAAAACTCTGTGTCATCACCAAGTGTCCCTAATTAGTTGACCACAACTGTATATGAGGTCTATTGTGGTGAATTAAACGGTTTTTTAATCCCAGAGCAATTTCGAGGGTTCACAGCAATCAATGTTTATTTTTTAAATCATATAAAATAAAATAACGATACCATTTTTATTTTTTTTGTCTGTTAGATTTCATCTAATTTCATCCCTTTTCGTATAAGCAAGTTTATCGTTGTCTTTTTTACCCATTATACAAGCCAAGAGCTTAGTTTGGGACTAGTTCAATCTGGGTGAGATTTTCCCCTGATATTTATTTATTTTATTGTATCGCCTGAACAACTATTACTAGGCAGTTAACTTAAGTATTTTAGAATTAAATTGGTAGCCATTTCGTTACTAGAGAGTGTTTGTAAAATTTTAGGGAATTTGAATTTGCATAACTAATTATTCATTATTTTTTACGCCAGAGCTCAATTAATCTAAAACTTGTTAAGGAAGTTGTATGGTGCTGTGTTAGATTGTTTTAGTACATGTAAACACTTTAGTCGCCTGTATCTCAGGAACCAATCAAGTCTACTTAGTCTTCATAGTTTTCCTTTAAATTTTGTTATATGTGCCTTAATTTTATATATTTTTGTGATATTAATTACTTTTAGTTTTGGCTGTAAATCTAGCGAAAATTACACTTTTCAAGTTCATTATTTCCTAAATCGTCTTTTTAAAGTATCCTCAATACCAGGCTTGTTCAGGCGTGGATTAGAGAAAAATAAGAACAAGAAGAATTGAAATAAATTAAAATCCCACGGTAAAGCTCATATTTGAACTAGGGAATGCAAACCGGTAAACCGACCCTTTTTATAGCCGGTAAAATACCGGTAATTTATAGCTATTACCGGTAATGAACCGAACCGTGAAAAACTAAAAATAAACGGTAAATAAAATGATTTTAAGTGCATTTTACTTTCAGCCACTCCTTAAAAATGTATTTGATTGAAATTGGCTTTCAAATTATGAACAACAGTGATCATTATTTGTAAACTTATATTACTATTACGAAGTAAGCAACGACGAAAACTCAAACACTGTTTGAGAAATACAAATAAGTTAGAACTGCGAAAAAATAGAACCGGTTACGGTAAAAGTAGCATAATGTATGAGGGGGCTCGGATGTATAATGAACAGGGATCGGAAATTCGGATCGATATTTACCTATACTGTCGCCCCGGCTTTGTTGTTCAGTTGTATGGAGGCGGACTCAATCATAGAATTCATTACTAACATTTCTGGGGTTTCAAAATAAATAAATTGCACCGGCATTAATTCATAATCAATTATTTATAGTAACTGTTTGAAGTTATTTTTCATGTATAGATTTACCAAATGTTATATAATTTACCTGTAACTCATAACTAACGAATTAATAGGAGCAAAAATGAAATTTTTACCCTACATGTAAAGTAATTATTATATTAACATTTTGTAGAATCCCAGAATCCCGGAACTTATATCATTAAAATAATATTTTTAAGGAGCCGACGCCATGTTTGCCTATCTTTTTCCGGGATTTTGACAACTTTAGGTAAATATCGAACCGAATTTCCGATCCCTGATAATGAATTACCAAACAATGTGAAAGATTGTGAGTCTCTCAGTGTATTTAAAACCAAATTGAAAGAACACATATAAAACTGTATAACAAATCTCTAGCGATCACGCTAAACATGTTTTAATTATAAGGAATTCTAGTATGTAAGCTCATTTTAAGTGAACTGTATTGTTCTTATGAGTAAATAAAGCATCTCTAAACCTAAACCTAAAGTAACGCTACGCTACGTATTCCAGGATCAGCCGAAGATGTGCCTTATTAAGTAAGGTATTATTTGTTTACTGTTTCTTTATCTTACTATCCCTTCCCTTTCAACCTAAGCGTCCATCTGAGCCTATTGTTTTAGTTTGCTACCTGCTAAACTAATCCCGTCTTACCAGGGGAATATTCTTATCAGTCGTGCCGATGACGAGTTGACGAGTGCCGGTTTAGTTAAAAGCAATTTGACAATAAATAAAACAACACATGCTTGAGTGACTTTGAGTGCATATTAAATTGAACAATGTGATTAGTGATTGATTACAAGTGCTTATTTTATTGTGTTAAGTGAATCATTTCTTTATATTTTTACGTTGACTTTTGTACTTATTTACTTCCTAATTGAGAACAGATTTTTAATCTTTAAACTCAGATTTGTGTTATGCTTTCGTTGTTGATTATTTAAAAATATTATCGTATGCATGTGCAATGACGTGTAAAATGTGTGTGATAAATGACTATTAATCATTAAAATGATTTCTTTAATTTTAAGACTGATTGATATAATGACCACTTGAAGTAATAGTTTAAAATTATTACTTCAAGTTGTCATTATTTTTAAATGACTTGTTAAAGTAAAATATACGATTTTCAAATATTTTATTGCTTTTATTTGAGAAACACAAAAAACCGGTAATTTATCGGTTAACCGGTTTTGCCGGACCGAAGTCGGTAATTTACCGGTTTTCAAATTTGGCCGGTAATTGCATTCCCTAATTTGAACCCCATCGACAATGCATGATGCATGAGTTTGATGATGCAAGACTCTACAAAGGCTCAAACTCTCAATAGGTAGTTTACGAGCACACGTCAAAGATATTTGGGAGACATACAGAGCGATTGAAGCCTGTCAAAATATAATACGTTCGATGAAAGACCAATTGCAGGCGGTTATAAACGCTAATGGTGGTTACAATAACTATAAAGTTCAATACAAGTACCTAAGAATAACGAATACAATAAAAATATAGGTACTTAATATACATATACGTAATTAGTGTAACCCACAAAAATATAGGTATTTTTAAAAAATATTGACATTTGTTTGTAGTTATTGCTTAAATTTATATTAAATCTTAAAACATATATTGGGTTTTATTTATTTACGTACAATCGAATTCATAAAAATACGAGCAGTACCTATGTGTTCACTTTAATCCCTTGTCACTTTATCCGCTCGGACAATTTAATATGGAAGTTTAAACACGACGTTAAATAGACAAGACACTAAACTGTTGGTACACATATTTATGAAATAGCCGTAACGTTTTCGATGCAGTCTTAGGTTCACTGATAAAAAAAATCAAAAGATGATACGGCACGATGTTGCCTACCTACACGGAATCAGAGCTTAATATTTCGATTTCACCCGATTTATTTTGATAAATAGGCTGTGGGAACCAGATGATTTATTTATTTACTCAGTTTTATTTAGATAAGTACCAGCCCGCGAATAATTCGTAATTTTATCCTTGTTGTATTGGCCACTTATAAATAAATAACTGACAAGTAGTCATATCCGTGTTGACATTAGTGACACATTCCAATATTAAACATTATTTGGATTGCATTTGCTAGAAATATATCGCAAAACAATGACGACAGCTCCGCATCCGCAATGAACCAAATGAAGGCAGGTTCGGAGGCATATCCGAACTCAAGAAGTCGTTTATGAAACGCTGCCGAGCCTGCAATTTGAACACTTGCTTTCATTGTAAGAAAATGTAAGTTATTACCTTTTATCGTAGTGTCTTTGTATTTAACATTAATGTAAATTGTCATTTAAAACCAGCTAACTTGATTTTAAACGGACACAAAAGTCGTTTTTTTAAATTCGATGGTTTGATAAAGCGATAAGACCGCCTGTTGTTTACCTCTACTTTTAATCTTCTTTAATATGTTGTGTTCTATAAAGTATCGATAAAATATGTATATCCGAAATCGATAAACGAGAAGTCCCCATGGCAGCTCAAGTGCTACGAAAATTCCGGCCTCTGTTTATTAGTTTTCCGTTACTTAGATATTATTGAGAGGCTTGCTCAGATTAATTTGACTGGTAATATGTGTACATATATTTGATTGAAAAATCTGTTCAGATGTACAGTCACGACACGGGATTGTTGAGCCACTTCCACTGTTTATTATTTAGCCACGTAATGCAAATCGGGCATACTCGTGCGACATCGTCGTGAACAACTGATGATAACGAATGATATTCGTGTAGCAGAAAGAGTATTAGGTATATCTTTGTCATTCGGTATTTACATCAAATCAGCTGTCAATAATAATCTGACAGAACATCAGTAATTTATTAAATTATTACACTAGTAAACAACGTACGGATAGTCATTGATTCAGTTTTCCCGATGTCGTATGACATGATTTTTCCGCTGATATCGTTACGTTATAACTAGACCTAGAGATTTTCCTAGCACGAACGACGTGTTGTTAGTGTTTGACATAATATAAACACCGACAATCTTGCTATCGATAAATCCACTTCAATGTCATAGAGCGATTTTTATTGAAGTATGTGCCTAAAATATTAATAATTTGAAAGTTTTGTTATTAATTTATTATTCTTATCTTACTTTTTAAAACGTACCACATTGTTATATCTAATATGACATTATTGTATTTTTTTTCCTTGATGAAATGATTTTGCTATTTCCTTATTAGGTACTTCAATGAGTTTTAGGATATTTGGATTATTTTCTTAATAACTATATTATAATGATGTACTTACAATTATTTCCTTTATGACGTTGAATGTTGGTTATCGATAACAGGATTGTCGATGTTTTTACTGTGTCAAGCACTAACAACACTTCGTTCGTGCTAGGAAAACCTCTAGGTCTAGTTATAACAATTGTCACTAGGTTGCTGTTTCTAGACCTGTAATTTAGGTTGCTGTTTCTAGACCTGTAATTGGTTGGCTTTGGGTGTAATCACTCTATTGTCAGTAGGGTTTGCAATATCCGCCCAGTTTTTTAATATTCGGATAATTGAATACTTCAATATTTATTATCCGAATATTCGGATATTTGAATAATTTCGGATAATTTTGGTATTTTATAACATAAAACAAAATTAGCGTATTTAAAGGTGTGTAATGCATAAAATCAACAAGTCAAGTAACAAAAAACCTTTAAATCAAAAATACAACATGCTTTTATAATCATTATATGAGTTGTCATTATCGCACCACGTAATTTGTAATTTTTATAATAAAAATTAACACTGAGAAAATGTTTTATTAATTGGAAACTAGGATTGTGGGAAGTGGACTGTATAATAATTAAAATAAAACTTCTTGATTGCTTCTGTAGATGGTGCTCAGGCAGGGAAGAGGGTAAGATTGGCGACGTTTATTGATTGAACCAATCGACCCGTACGAATACAATAGTTCCGTTAAAGATTAAATACCAATATAGACATAATTACGATAAGTTATTCCAATACTGTAGAGTTCTGAATGTATTTGACAAGGCTAGGCTTGCGGTAATTTTAGAATATAAGGACGAGCTGGGGAAATTATCTAGACATAAGAGACCAACCAACCTCCGAAGCTTGGCGAACGAGAAAAATTTCATCGTCCCGCGAAGCAATAACCAGTACGGCTGTAGAGTGTGGTCTAACTACCTACCTTTGTTGCTAAATGATTTCCCTAGACACGTCATAGAGAAAATGATTGATAAACCAAAGTTGGTCAAAAGTATTATTAAGAGGGCTATGATGTGTGGTTGGAAAGATAAAGATATTTGTGCAATACCAAAGTCACATTAAGTCACATTAAGTTTTAAGTAAAGTTACTATTATTTAAGTAAAGTTACCATTATTTAATTCTAACTTATTATTGTATAATCTTAGCTAATACAATCTTAAAAGTAAAGATTATAGCTAAGACTGTTTTAGATTTTAAGGCTTTTGGAAATAAACAGTTTAAATTTTTTTTTTTTGAATGAACGAGTTACGCTCGGATCGGCCTATTAATATTGCATGAGGCGGGGGCGCAATTAGTCCCTTGACCGTCCAGGTCCGTCCGAGCGTGGGAGTTTTTAGGAGAGGGAGAGGGAAGGTTTGAGCCCGTGAGACAGCATCATTTTTATTACCTTATTAGTAATATCACAGGGTTACAATAAAACTTTCCTTATATAATCCTAAATCTATCCTAAAACTATATAAATATTAAAGAAAAACGAAACAAAACATAACACTTCTGGACACAGGTAATGATCAATAATTAATGAATTATACAAATAAACAATAATTAACAAAAATAGACAACGAAACTTAACTAACTGCCGGCCTATGCGCGACAGTCTCCCCCACGTGCGTTAGCGCCAAACTCGTTGACGGAGCAAATAACAATGAAGCGGGAGGCTGGGCGACGAACTATGCCGGCGCGTGTTTGGACATCGGCGACTCTAACGTGGCCATCAGGGCCGGGATAGGTCTTGGCAATGATGCCCTTCGGCCACGTCCCACGCGGCATGCTTTGATCGGCGATTATAACTATGTCGCCCTTCTGTAGTTTCGTTGGTTTCGTTCTGTTGTTGTAGCGGGGTGATAGGGTGTGGCGGTATTCTTTTACCCACCTGCACCAGAATGCGTCCGCTAGCGCCTGTGTCCTTTTCCAGCTGTGTATGGATAATTTCTCGTCTTTAAATGACCCGAACGGGGTCATGGCGTTTGACCTCCCGATCAAAAAATGGTTTGGGGTCAGTGCTTCTTCCCCTAAGTTGGGGTTGACGGGAGTCAGGGGGCGCGAATTGACTATATGTTCGGCCTCAAGTGTCAGTGTATGTAACACTTCTTCGGTAGGTGCCTGGTCGCGTAGGGTGACCTTGAGTGCGGTCTTAACGCATCCTACCATGCGTTCCCAGGCGCCTCCGGCTGCGGGGTTCCCCGGTGGTATCCGCTTCCAGGTAATGTTGCGTGTTGTAGCGAATGCCTTCATGGCCTCGGTGATCTCGCGGTCCGCCCCTACGAAGTTTGTTCCGTTGTCTGAATAAATGACTGTGGGGGTACCACGGCGAGCCATCATTCTCCGCAGTGTCATAATCATTGAAGCGGCTGACAGCGAGGCGGCCAGCTCTAGATGTACGGCCCTCGTGGTGAGGCACGTGAACAGGGCGCCCCACCTCTTCTCGTGTCGTCGGCCTATGGTAATCGTCATAGGCCCGAAGTAATCCACTGCGGTTGCTGTGAAGGGCGGCTGCTTGTCTTGGAGCCTCTCAATAGGTATGTCGCCTACGGGGACTTTGAGGGTTGCCCCTTTGTAGGTCCGACACCACTGGCATCGGTTCGTGACGTACCTTAGGCTGCCTCGCAGGCCCACGACGAAGTATCTTTGATTAATCTCGTTCATGACGGTAGCGTGATTCCCGTGGTTGAACTTACGGTGGTAATGTTCGATGAGGAGCTTCGTAAATGCCTCTCTGGCGTGTAGCACTGGGATATTCACGCCTCGATCTATGCGTGAATCGAGTATGATCACTCCGTTGCGGTCCAGTTTGACCGCGACCTTCAGCGGTGAGTTTCTTGCTGTCGGTCGCCCAGCCTCTAGGGACTTGATTTCTTCACTGAAAGATTCGTGCTGGCTCCGTATAGTGAGCAGTATCTCGGCGATTCTTAAGTGATTTTGGTTCATTTCTATTTCCTTCTTTCTCGATGGCAATTTGGCTTTAAATACCTCGACCACAACCAGAACGTAAGCAGTAGCGCGCAATAATCGTGAGTAATTTGAAAACCTGTTAATTTCGGGCAAGTGACTAAACTTAGTGGACCTATTTACTTTGCATACGGTTTTCGTTACGCGCTCCTCGCCGGTGGGCGCGGTCGGCGACGGTGCCGGCTTTTCCACGGGCCATTCGGTTGGCTCCCTACGGATAAAGTCCGGCCCGAAAAACCACCGGTGGTTATTGTCGAACTTGGCCGGGACGCCCCTAGTGGCGTCGTCGGCTACGCTGAGTGAGCTAGGGACCCAGCGCCAGTCGACTGGCGTCGTAGTGTCCTCTATCTCGGCTAGCCTGTGAGCTACGAAACTTTTGAACGTTCGCGGGTCGGACTTTATCCACGCTAGGACGGTGCGTGAATCTGACCAGAAATATTGCTTTATAATTTCGTAGTCCGTTTCCTTTCTAACCGCGTTAGCTAATCTTGTTCCTAATACGCAGCTTTGTAGCTCTAATCGAGGTATAGAAATAGTTTTGAGAGGTGCCACGCGCGCTTTGGCAGCTACTAGTATCGACGTCTTAGACCCGTCGATGTCTTTTGAAACAAAGTAAACTGCGGCCGCGTATATTTTTTCGCTCGCGTCGCAGAATATGTGTAGCTCGCCTTTGCGGTCGGTGGCGGGTACGTACCTCGGTAACTCTATGTTGTTTAATTGTTGTATGTTATCTATGAACGACCTCCAAGCGTCTCCGCACGACTGGGGAATTGTATCGTCCCAGCCGACGCCCGTGCGCCATACTTCCTGCATAAGGCTTTTACCTAGCACTGAGATGGGGCTGACGTATCCTATTGGATCGAATATTGACATTGCGCTGCTCGTAACCTGACGCTTTGTCGGTAACGTCGTACCGTCCAGTACTTCGGTTGGCGTGTTTCGTAAATTAACGTTGAAGCCTAGAGTATCGCGTTGGTGATTCCATTTGAGTCCTAGGGTACGTTCTACTTCGTTTTTACCTATTGTGGATGTATCCGCGTTGCTAGTTGTTACGTCGCGAATAACGTTCTTATTGTTGGATGCGAACCCGCGGAGTTCGAAGGAGGCTTTTTTATTTAGTTCGTAAATGTCGTTAACTATTTGCCTAGCTTCGGACTCCTCGTTGTCGAGTGCGATTAATATGTCATCCATATACGTGTTTCTGATTGTTTTGTCCGCGGCTATCGGGTATTTGGATTTGTGAGTTGACGCATTTTTATTTTTTACGTATAGCACGGTGGTGGGAGATGAGGCGGCGCCGAATATTAGCCTTTTCATTCTATATTCTTGCGGTGCGCTCGTGCGGTCCTCCCCCCTCCATAAAAATCGTAAGCTGTCGCGGTCTCTTTCGTGAACGTCGACCTGAAGGAACATTTCCTTCACGTCGGCTACTATCGCGGTCCTACCTTCCCTAAATCTAATTAAGACACCGAATAGGGATTCTAACAGGTCCGGGCCGGCGAGTAGAGCGTCGTTTAAGCTTTTACCGTAAGCCTTGGCTGCCGCGTCAAAAACTAAACGCATTTTTTGTTTTTGTGGATGCGTTGTGGGGAAGTGTGGTAGGTACCACACTCGGGGTGCGTCCGCCGGCGGACGTGAATTGGTGATTTCCGCGTACCCTTTATCTAATAGGTTTCTAATTTGCGCGGTATAATCTTCCTTCAATTTCGCGTCCCTATCAAGCTTGCTTTCCAAGCTGTATAGCCTTCGTAATGCGTGCGCTTTGTTGTCTGGGAGAATTTCATCGTCTGTACGCCACAACAGGCCGGCCCGATACCTATCTTCGTTAGGGATTTTCTCGCACGTTTCGTTCAGTACGTCTAACGCGCGTTGGTTGGGGTCGGTTTTCTGTAATCGCGTTTCTATCCCCAGAGATTCGATACTGAAATGTTGTTTCATTAATCTGAGAGCCTCGTCCTCCGCGGAGGCGAGTTTTACGTGATTTATGGTAGCGAATTTCCTATGAGGCGTGGCGTACCGCCCGTGCAGTACCCACCCTAAGTTCGTTAGCGATGCTACCGGTAGCGATCTGTCTCCGCTTAGTATATCACGCGAGACGATAAGATGCCAATTGTCTTGCCCTATTAGTACCGTCGGTGTTCCCTGCTCATAACATAACTCGTCGATAATATGATTGAGATGCTCGCATCGTTCAACCAAATCGCGCGATACCTCTTGCGTTGTTATGTTGAGTTTCGCAATGGTCCGTGCGCTCATCGTTTCGAGATTCCTACTGCAAAAACCGCGGATGTTTAACTTAACCTCACACGATTCGGAGTCCTCAACGATGTGTCCGCCCACTCCTTCTATTGATAGAGCTGCGCTCTTGTAGCGCGGAGCTAGTTGGTCGGCGGTTTCTCTCTCGATGAGCGTCATGGTAGACCCTTCATCGAGGAGCGCGTGTGTAGAGATTGTCCCTAGGGGACCCGAAATCTCTACCGGAACTATTTTTAGGTACGTGTTCAACTGGCTAACGTGGTTTATACTGCCTACATTGCCGTGAGCGGTCGGTACGTTCGCGCCTAATCCGTGCATTAGCTTGTGGTGCCCCGCTTCACATTGGTTGACACCGCACGGCACGTATTTGCATCTAATTGGTCGCCTGTGCGCTAACCCTAAACATCTGAAGCATAGTTTCGCGTTTTTAGCGACGTCCCATCTTTGGGCTACGGTCGACTTTAAAAATTGTGGACACGCGCTAACTTGGTGCTCCCCGTTGCACACTACGCATTTAACATTGTCCCTACGCGGCGCGGCGTGTTGTGTTCGCGACTTTTGCGGCGCGGGCTTTCTATTTACTTGCGCAACCGTGCGCGGCGCGCGCCGTTCGGTTACCTCCTCGTCGGAGCAACTTGAACTTCTGTCACGGCGACGACTAGCGGGTGCGCGCGAGTGTGAGCACGCGTGTCTAACTATATCCGCGCGATCGTTTTCTTGCGCGGTATGTACACGGTGCTTGGGTAGCCTTACGTGTGTTTTCTTAGCCGCACTACATATTTCGTTTAAAAAATTCGACATCGCGACTAAGTCGGGCACGTTTCTGTTCAACGTTTTATATTTGGCCCATTCGTATCTGACTATGAGATTTAATTTGTCGTAAATTTTGTTGACTAATTCGGGCGCGTATAAATATTTATCTTGTCGTAAAGATTTTATTGTCGCCACAGCGTTGGCCACGTGACCCGCGAACGTAATTATATTGCTGTTGTCCTCCGCGAGACGTGGCATTTTTTTTACGTTGTATATTTCGGTGAGCACTATTTCCTCGGGATCCCCGAAGTGCCTTTCTAAGGCTTCCATAATTTCGAAAGGATCCGTCACCGTATACATTATTGATTTTACCGCGATCCGCGCCTCACCTCGTAAGGCCCTGCGTAAGCGGCTAACGTTGTTCACGTCGGTGAACGTTGACGCGCTATCCTCAAATTCTGCCCTAAATGCTATCCACTCCAATATATTTCCGTCGAACGGTGGGAGTTCAGGCGCGGGCCTGTGAATTATCGGCGCGTAGGGATGCCTATTTACGTTGTCGTGGTACGGCGCGATTCTGTCATCTCGGATTCGCGACGTCTGAGGACCCGGGTCCGGCTGTCTGTTCTCTTCAATATTTGGCTCCTGGTGTTGCTCAACCCAGCTTACGATACGAGCATCATTCCTTAAATCGGGAGGGGCCGCGCCGCTGGACGATTGTGCGGCTTCCATGCGCGCAATCTCCAGCCTATTTTTGGCGGCGGCCTCTGCCCGTTGAGCTCGCTCCAAGCTGGCCTTGTGCAACTCCAATTCGGCCATGAGAACAGAGAGCTGACTACTTGACTCCCGAGCGGCGTTCGGTAACCCTATGACGGTGCCCGGCGCACTCCTATCGTTGACTAACGTTTCATCATTATCTCCCGCCCGCAGACCGTCTGCGGGGGGCGGCACTGAATCCCTAGCGTTTGCGCTACTGCTTTTGTGTCGGTTGTGGTTGGTGCCATTGCTCCATGTGTTTGATTCGCCGGTTGTGGTATCGCCTGGTGATGGCGTCGGCGTTTCGGTGGGTGGTCCCTGCGACCTAAGACCTTTCTTCGTGGAGGCCATTCCTAACACACACGCGGGGGGCTCTAATTAATTAACCCTAGCACTTATCCTAACCACCTAACGCGGGCGTTACTTTACGTCACTGTAACGCCGGCGTCCTAACGACCCTACTTGTTGTTTCACTCGTACTTCCCTCGTTGGTGTCGTCCCTGCGACACGTGACTAAAGTCACCAGGTCGAAGCACTTAAGCCTCAAGACCTTTTGATGCACGACGATGTTGCGGGTACAGATTCTGCGAGAGATTCAATGTACCCGATTGTGGCTCGGCGCAGTGGATACGGATAAATCCGGTAAACACTGATATATCGGGTCCGAGAACTTAATCTCAAGGAACACCGTGATAAATCGGGTCCGAGAACTTAATCTCAAGGAACACCGTGATACAGCGAAAGCTGCCGAAATATCTTGCACGCCTTGATCTTGAACGCCAATATATCTTGAGCACCTTCTTGCACGCCTGGTTTTCTTAAAAATCCCGGTCGAATGACCATTACTGTGGGAAGTGGACTGTATAATAATTAAAATAAAACTTCTTGATTGCTTCTGTAGATGGTGCTCAGGCAGGGAAGAGGGTAAGATTGGCGACGTTTATTGATTGAACCAATCGACCCGTACGAATGAACGAGTCGTCGGGCGGTCTTCTCGGTCCGCCTGAAAGGCGGACGAGGAGCCGGTGTCGAGACTGTTGTCTCCTTACCGGGGAAATCTGCGCCGGCCGAAAATACGGCCGGGTCCTTGGTGAGCGGCCGGCGCCGACGGCGCCGGCGGCGGGGGGGAAATTTGGTTAGGGGTGGATATTGGGAGGGGGGGGGGGGGGGGGGGGGCGTCATGTCCGGGTGTACGCTGCTCGCGAGGTCGAGCCAGCTGGGTGAAACCCCGTTGGGGGAGGCCCGGCTAGCGACCTACGAGCAGAGCAGCGTCTTCATGGGTCTTCACGTGGGTGTCGTCGTCGCCTTGACGAGGTCGCGAGGGTAGGCCTTGCCGTCGGGGGGTCGCGCGTGCTGCGGTGCGATATCCCTCAGGTGGGGGAAGCGCGACTCCTCAGCTCGCGCGAACATCGACGTGGCAAGGCGTCCGACAAAGTCGTCCAGGCTCTCGATCTTGAGGTCCCTCTGAATGGTAGCATTCCTCACGTAGCGGGGGGCATTGGTGACGGCTCGCAGGGACAGATTTTGCTGGGAATTCAGCTTTTTTCTGTGCCCTGCGGCCAAGAGGGCGTACCAGGATGGTGCGGCGTACGTGAGGCGGGGTCGTATGTAGGTCTTGTAGACCCCGAGCTTCACACTCAGAGGGAGGCTGGACTGGAGCACTGGACGCAAGAGTGATCTTGCAGTTCTCGCGGCGGCGACGACGGTTTTCGTGTGGGGACCCATGGTGAGTCGCTTGTCGATAGTGATCCCCAGGTATTTAACTACCGGGGACCACTGAATGTCATGTCCGTGAAGAGTAAGTTGTGGAAGGCGGCGTATGCAGTTGCTCACGAAGATCGCTTGGGTTTTCGCCACGTTGACGGATAGCCTCCACCTGGAGAGCCACGCTGGTAGGGCATCTAATTGTCGCTGCAGCTTGATGACGGCGTACTCTGGCTTGTAAGAGGAGGCAAAGTACGCCGCGTCATCAGCGTACAGGGCCAGGTGGGATCCGTCAACCACCGGTATGTCATCGGTGTAAAGGCCGTAACATACCGGCGATAGGCAGCTGCCTTGGGGGACTCCGGCTGCGATGGGGCGATCTTCGGAGATGGCGTCTTCCACAACCACTCTGAAGGTGCGGTCCGTCAGGAACGACTGGACCACCTTCGTCAGTCTGCGGGGGGCCGAGGACAGTGCGAGCTTATAGACCAGGCCTGCGTGCCAGACCCGGTCAAAGGCCTTCTCCATGTCCAGGAATGCTGCGGCCGTGTGCTCGCGCTTGTTCGCGGCGACAGCCATGTAGTGCAGCACCCTGGACAGCTGGAGCGTTGTGCTGTGTTCAGAGCGGAACCCATGTTGCTCGGGACGAGGCGTGATGTGCGGAACCAGCTTCTTTAGCATCAATTTTTCGAGCACCTTCGAGATGCACGGGAGGAGGGTGATGGGCCGATAGCTCTCAGGCTTCAAGATGTTCTTCCCCTGTTTTGGCAACATGATCACGTTTCCAGCCTTCCAGTTTGCTGGAAAATGACCGGTGCGGAGGATGCCATTGAAAAGGTGTGTTACCGCCGCGATTGCTCGAGGCGGTAGATGGCGGAGGGTGGCGTTTGAAATGCCATCCGCACCGGGGGCCTTTCTGGGCTTTGTCTTTGTGATCATGTGCCAGAACGAGTTACGCTCGGATCGGCCTATTAATATTGCATGAGGCGGGGGCGCAATTAGTCCCTTGACCGTCCAGGTCCGTCCGAGCGTGGGAGTTTTTAGGAGAGGGAGAGGGAAGGTTTGAGCCCGTGAGACAGGATCATTTTTATTACCTTATTAGTAATATCACAGGGTTACAATAAAACTTTCCTTATATAATCCTAAATCTATCCTAAAACTATATAAATATTAAAGAAAAACGAAACAAAACATAACACTTCTGGACACGGGTAATGATCAATAATTAATGAATTATACAAATAAACAATAATTAACAAAAATAGACAACGAAACTTAACTAACTGCCGGCCTATGCGCGACAAGGATACTTAGCTTAATATAATTACATAATAATAATTCACATAAAATTTCGAGATAAAACTAATCAACTTTAAGTATAACAATTGTAAATCAATTTTTATTTGGGCAATACAGATGGACATAAAACGTCATTAGTCATTAGTGTTTTTTCTCGTAATTTTTTGAATTTTTCCTGTTTATAAATGATTTTATTCGTGTTTTCAAAATATCCGTTTATTCGGATAATTCGCGGTTTTGTATTCGGATAATTTTGAATATTATTTTCGGCGGATATTCGGATAATTGAATATTCGGATTATTCGGATTGCAAACCCTAATTGTCAGGTTGACAGGCTTGGCCTTCGGGTTAGCCAACAGTTAAATTGCATTGATTCTAACCTAAATGGCACTTCTCGCCTGTTAAACACGATGATTAGGATGGAATACATTCCTGCGATTTTCCTTGTCTGGATATACGATCATAACCGACTAAACCCGATTTGTACTACACAGCCAAAATACGTACAGAGTCAAGTGACTCAACAATCCCGTTTTGTGACTGTACATTTATTTTGAAGCCTCGGAAATGCTCTATGAACTCAACTGTACGTGACGAAAAAAAAATATAAAAAAAAAAAAGTTTTGAAATTTTTCAGATTGTGCCCTTTTATATGACACCCTATTTGCTATGCTTAATCAAATCACTTTCTTTTTTCAACTCCCACTCTAGATTAGACCCCTTTTCAAACATTTAGATAAATATTTTCATGGTGTTTAAATTTTTGATATTTTGATACGGAACCATAAAAATGATCACAACATACACATAATGTTATTTTAAGAGCTACCCAATGATGTCTCACTAGATGTCATAATGAAAACCAACCTTTGCTTCACATGGGAGGTAAGTACCCGAAAACATGATTTTTTTTAAAGATTATTTTTACAACTTTCGCTCGAAAATGGCATTCGCCCCTGGATTTTGTATGCAAGCCACGTGCAGGGACCCGGCTTAAGTTTCTCATTTGCCCCCCTGGGGCAAAAGCTAAGTATGCCCTTGCCAAGAGAAGACCACTGTTAAGAATTACTGTAGGGCACTCAATAGTTACCGTTTGTTTTATCTCAAGAATGCGGGTGGGCTATAGGTACTTGTCCGTGTCGATGAATGTGCAAGTTGGCTTTGGGTGCGTAACTATCCCCGCTTAGCGTCCCCGTAATGTACCTGCGTATACGCGTTACAACTACAAGTATGGCCCTCCCGCATTCGTGAGATAAAACCACTGTATCTGAAAATTAAACGAAAAATAACAATAAAAATATCTTAATCCTAAAAAACGGCCAAAATGGTTTACGTTCTCAAAAATGTTGAGATAACTTATGGTCATGCACATCATAATGAATGTTTGATGAAAAAGTGTTATGAATAATACGAAACAAAAAGCTGGGTCTATAGAATAAAATGCTGTCACCTTAAGATAGTTTTGATTCCTTGTCTTATTCGGTACAGTGTCAAGCAGCTTGTCTATAGTGGCTGTTGTCCTCATGTCCAGCCAAACTATTGCATTGTGAAGGGGCTCACCAGTATTTCGGTCCCACACAATTGTAGTTTCTCTCTGATTTGTAACTCCCACTGCTATTATGTCCTAAATTAAAAAAGTTATTTACTGTTAATAATCAATAAATTAACCCTTAACCCTCAAGTGTCAAGAATCAACAATAACTTACATTAACACAAATAAAGTGTGTCAAAAATTGAATAACTTAGCTAAATCTAGTAATTTTGTTTTTTTCAGCAACTACTTAGGCATTTTTATAACTCATACGTGTGATATAACATTTTTCAAGGTATCATAATGTCTGCCATAAAATTAATGTTCAAGAATTTTACAGTTTATTTTAAAATGTTTAAGTTCAAAAGACAATTAATTTTGCGGTTCCAATGTTTGCAGGTAACGTTTGATGTCATAATGTATTAACACTATATTTTTTATCTTTTAACTAATAATATTACTTGACATTGCAGTTAAAAGGATCTAAAATTCTTGAACATAAAACTAAAATACATAAAATAGCATAAATGTTGGGCTTCTGAACGTAACCACAGAGCCAGTTTTACGTTGGGCAGACTTGTTTGCTTGCCACACTTACACTGAAATTTAAAAAACCGTCAATTGTGAATCACACTCACATACAAAGGGTTCCATTGTATATCATACTTTAATTTGGGTTTTTTTTTGCGCCAATTACTGAAAATATTTTTCCGGGGTCCTCCACATGTTTAAGAAGATTCAATGGTGTTAAAAAAACAATCATCTATGTTTGATACGAGTATAGATAGATTAGCTAATTAATTACAATTTCTCTTCCAGTCTGCACTGATTACCAAACATCAAAAACTATTGTGCAAATTGTGGCATCAATTTAAGTACAAAATGAGTTTTTTGTGACCTATGGGTTATGTTAGGAAAGTTAAAAAATATATGTCAAAAGCTATCATTTTGTCCCCTCTGGCACATAATAATTCCTAAAATTACCATTTTCTATTATGTCAATTTTTCCAAATGACTACTCCCATATTAACCATGTTTTAAAGTGACCACTTTTCACAATGACCCCATCGTATAATGACCACTCTTTAAATGACCAATGGTCACAAAGACAAATTTTCATAATGATCACAACTCAAAGTTACTAATTTTCAGAACTACCATGATTCGATAAGATTATTTCTCAAAATTTACTTTTTAAATGACCACAATCTTAAACTAGAGCTAAAAATATCCTTGGTAAGAAAAACTTGTTGACTATCTCTGCTGAATTTCTATCGATCACTACACTGACCTGACAATGAAGACGTTTCCTGATATTTATAGCTATCTTAACTGCTCCATCTTTATGACACAGACTGTAAATAGACCAATTAGGGTGGACAATACTATGCTGGTCTAATATCTCTAGTAAAAGGTTAAATATGGTTTTAACCCAATGAAAAATAAACATCATAGTTGTTAAAAACACAAAAGAAAAGACATGTTGAGATTTAGTAACTTTTGAAGTATGCTTAAAGTTTCATTTTTTTACATTATGGGATGGATACATATTTATTACGATATACATATCCATCTAACAGATGTATAGACGCTTACATAACCCATATGGGTGAGGACCATAAATTTAAACCATAGTTAAGCATTGATAACAATACAAACAATGAAGGGGTGAAAGAAATTCCATTGTGCTATGAAAAGTATCCTTACTAGTTTTTGCCACATTGAAAAAGTTTAGCATGCCCTACTTTTTGAACCTTACCGATATGCTACAAACATTATTACCAATCCGGAAAGTGTTGCTAATTGCATAGGTAGTAGTTACTTATGTTTGCTTACGACAGACAGAACACTGCGGCTTAGTAGTATTCTAATTCTGTGCTGCAGAGAAAACTCAGTACCACCTACCTTAGCTCTTCCTCCCAATGTTATCAATTTGTCGACAGCTAGTTGTACACAAGTAGTAACAACTTCGAGGATAGCTTTAGGATCTTGTTCGACCCATCCTTCTTGAGGGAAATGCTGGTCCAAAGACTTCTGATGCAATGCAACAACTTCGGAGGAGTTTGCTTTGAAAATAATAAATCTTGCACTAGAGGTGCCCTCATCAATGGCGCCGACTAGAGGTCCAAATTTTCCGTATTCAGTCATCATTTAAAACGATAGACGATTATTTTAATAGAATTCAACGATACGACCCGTTACCTACGGATTAACTCAACGGTAAGATACAATTTATCTTTATCTATGTTGGCGTGACGCTTATCACGGTTATATTCTCTTTGATCACAACAATGAAACTCGTCTTCAGTTTAATGACTTCGATATAATTATGGCACTGAAGATCATTAATTTGCGAGGGCACATATTTCATTGCATTGCCTAACATTAAAATAATCAATAACTGTACAACATTATCACAAACTGATTATAAAAGACCCTAGCAGAAAATGAGGAAATCCTAACTTTGTTGAAGTCACAACCTAAGTTTAACCTTACCCCTATAGTAATCTAGATAGGTACATAGGATAGATCTTTATTTTGTGGCATGTCATTCATTTGTCACAAAAGCTTTTTTTTTTAACTGAAGCTTTGGCTACTAGGCCATTAGCTTAAAACGAAAATAACAATCACATCACTTATTCTAATAACATAAACATACCACCTATACACATATTATGGGTCAGGCCACCAAAAATTGTACTTTTTCTACTTTTTACACGTCCTATAAAGGTATATGTTAATAACTTATAAATAGTTTACTTAAATAGGTTAGTCTAGTAACCATGACGTAATGAGAAATACATTTTAATGTAAACGCTGTTTAAATTCGACAAATCGTACCAATATTCATTAAATAAAATATTTTCAAAAATTGATGTTTTGTTATTGACGTGTCCAAAACTTACCTTAAGACTTTTACGTGCAAGATTATATTTAAAACAACATCTTTTACAGAATGGAATAACTTTAATTTACTTCATTATATTATTTTCTCGGTAATGACTGTTTATTATTAACGTTATTACGAATTATTAGATATAACATATGTTCAAATAGTTGTAGGTAATTCTGTAGCTCTGCCTACCCCTCTCTGGGACCGAAGGCGTGAGGTTATGTATGTATGTACATATGTACATGAAACGCTTGGTCCGGCAATATGTTGTCTCGAGAGTTACATTGCGAGCGTTACGAAATATTTGCTTAATTTCCATGTCTCCAAAGTTCCAAAACCAGTGTTAATATGGCAACACTAATGCTCGTCCTGCCTAAAATTAAAAAAAAAAGTCAAACAATTACCGCCAACAATTGAGATTGAATGTGTGAAGATTAAGTTGTCCACGTAAGTTTATTGAATTTATATACTTACTGATTTTTATGTTAAATTGTAATTCTATTACAAATTCTATTTCTATTGTAATTCATTGCTACATTCGTACTGTTGTGAATTAACCATTAATTGAGTCTTTACGGTGGATTAATTTAGAGACATCACAATTTTAGATTACGGCCGCAAGCTTTTTCTGTCGCGAGAGTTACTAGAAGAGTTACCAAGCGTTGCTGCGAGAGTTATCGAGAGTTACCGAGAGTTACCTTAAGCTGGTTTCACATGAAGTTAAAACTATTAATAACCCTTTTATAATATGTATTGATATGACAATTATGTTACATATTTCGAATAAATTTCTAGACACATAAATGTATGTCAAATGAGGTTATATGTAGGTATTTACTAATATTATTAAGTGGGTTAATTGATTTCTTTTACATTTCGCACTGTTAGATCAAAACAGGAGTAACTCAAAATAGAACTGTATTTTAAAATCAACTTTAATACAATTTCTATGAACTTCAAACAAAACTAGCAAGGACACTGTTTTGATCAAGCAGTGCGATTTGTCCCTTGATTTGATGGTCTTTTCTGTATGGGTAGTGAGTGAGGATGCTTTTACGTTATTTTCAGATGGCTCCCTTAACTGCCGCTGAAAAACAGAAAAAGTACAGAGATCGTATGCGGCAAACTAATCCTGAAAAATATTCCAATACGCTAAAAAACAATGCAGAAAGAAATAGGAAATACAGAAAGACGTTAAAAGAAAGAACTACAGAAGAAGAAAAAAACGAGCAAAGACTACAATGGCGAGAAAGAAAACAAAAACTAAGGAAGAAGGACTCTAACAATACGCTTAGTGACGAACAAAAAAAGTTTGCGGAGCAGAAAGCATGGAAGATTTTTTTTTACAGAATGTGGATGGCTAAAAAAGACCAGTCTGATAGAAGAATAAATTTATTGAAGCGGAAAGTTGATAGCCTTCGAAAGCAAGTTGCCCGACTGAGACAAAAAAATGTTCAGTTAGAGGAACTACTATGTCAACCAAAAGATTCAGATGAAAATATAATAACCCATGAGAATGATACGACTACAAATGAGAATAATATGACACCACTATCTAAATCTTGCTCTTTTATTGATCAGAATTTACCTAATGTGACAAGTGAAGAAAAAGAAAAAGTCAAAAGAGTCCTTTTAGTCCACAACATTTTGACAAATGCGGTACAAAATGCTTATAAAAATACAAAAAGTAGTAATGATGAGCGTAACATTTTTAAAGGAATGCGGAAAACGAATATGTTACGAAATACAGAATGAAGAATAAACTGACATTGATATTAGGACTAAAAGGGAAAGCACGACGTATTAAGCAATTTGAAAAAAAAGACACACAAAAATAGTGGATGAAATAAGGCAATTTTATGAAAGGGATGATGCAAATCGAGCTACCGCAGGAAAAAAAGAAGTGAAAACGTTGAAAAAAGAAAAACGACAGCGACGTTATTTACTCAAAACTCAAAAAGATCTTTTAAAAAAATTTAAAGATGAAGGCGGTAAAGCAAAATATTCTACGTTCAAAAAACATAGGCCATTTTATATTCTGCATCCAAAACTCACTAACAGAGACACATGTGCATGTATTAAACATGAAAATTTCATGCTAAAAACTAACAAACTATATACTTTGGGAATGATCGATTCCAAAAATGTGGATGATATCGTTGCAAAAGTACTGTGCGATCCTAATTCGAAAGATTGTGCCTATAGACAATGTTCCACGTGTCGTGATAAACTTATCACTTTTGATTGGGCTACTCACAGTAAGGATGAAATGGTTGTATGGGAAGAATTTGCACGCGAAAAACATGAATATGTCGATAAAAGCAGTGAAAACCATAAAACTACTGAAAATATGGTTAAAAGGGAGAACAGCTACACAATAATTTCATTAACTGATACATACAATAATGATTTTAACACATTCAGTAAACATATATACAATATTAAACATCAATATGCTCAATATTTATCCTGCATTAAAAATTTGACACCAAACGAAGTTGCAGTGCACATCGACTTTTCGGAAAATTATACGTGCAAATACGCAAAAGAAGTATAGACCATGCATTGGGGAGCATCTAAAGAACAAATTACTCTACATACCGGAGTGATATATGCCAAAGACAGAGCACCTCAAACGTTTGCATCCATTTCTCCGAACAATGAACACGGACCAGAGGGAATATGGGCACATCTGACACCAATTTTAAATTACATCAGAGAGACATTACCGAGTGTCACTGGAATCCACTTCTTTTCAGACGGCCCAACAAGTCAATATAAGCAAAATAAAAACTTTTACTTCTTCTCTAAGCTAACAGAAGAAATGGGATTCCAAAATTCTACTTGGAATTTTAGTGAAGCTTCGCATGGAAAAGGAGCCGCCGATGGCGTCGGTGCCGCAATAAAGCGACGTCTTGATAACTGTGTTTCACAAGGCCTAGACATACCAAATGCTGAAACTGCTTACGATGTCCTGCAAAAATCTGATTCATCAGTATTGACCTTTTATATACCTACCACGGGACGCTTTTCAAAATTACTCAGTATTAGAAGATTTGATACCAGTACCTCAAACAATGACTTTGCATCAAATCGTTAAAACGGAATCGGTGAATACTATCAGATGCAGATGTCTTAGTTGTTTTTGTTGCGACGTGATTTCTTTCAAAGGTTCCTGTAATTGCCTAAATATCAGATCTCATATCGACGGTTAACCACCAATACCTCCTAACTGACATTTTTGGTCAAACAACTTTTTTTCGCAATTCATGATAAATACCCTCTAACGCACACATTAGAAAGATCTCCTATTTCAAATAAAGCATATTTCTAGTGGTTTTGTTATCCTGTCAATACCTGCTAAATGACAACGCGCGATTTTTGCCCAAAATACAAAGTTTTTAGTGTCTACTGTAAAGTTTTAACATATTGAGATAGGAGGGATTGGTGGTTAACCGTCGATATGCTTTACAAAGAACAACAGCAGCCTACGGCTTCGAAACGAAAAAGGAAAAGTAACTTAGAGATGAATAGTTTTGAGAAGAAGAAAATTCAAATGGATATCACCAAAAATGAAAAAAGTATCAGTAACAAAGTCCAGATCTTGTCCGAAGTCAGTTACTTACCTGAAAACCAAGGCTATATAGACTTGAAAACATTTGATGCATCACAATTCAATACGATTTCCGAAAAAAATGATATTTTAAGAATTAAAAACAACATTATTTTTATTTATATTATATTTATAACTATAATATTAATATATTAAATTTATTATATTATAACTTTTAATTATTGGCGGTGGCAAGAACTATCGGAACGGAGTTACATAAAACAAAGAAAAGCTAAGCCAAAATAACACTTTATTAAAGAAGTTAATATACTAACGACGGTTATGAAGTAACGGTCGGTTATTAGAAATAAAAATGGTTAAAAGAATAATTTGGAATAATCTAGAAGAACACACAATAGGAAAATATAAAACACGATAACATTACACAGCAATATAGAAGAAGAATAAATAGTTAATTCGTTGCACTGAACTTACCCGATTTGGGGATTTGCACCGATTTTATAGATAGGTATTAAGTACCTATATGAACGTTAATACTAGTGTTCGAAGTGTAGTAGCTGAGGCGGTAAAGAGGACGAATGAAATGAGCGCGGCCCTTTTATAACCTTTCGCCCATTTCGGTTAATTTTGAATATGAGTAGGGCGAACAAAGAAATGTTAGAAAGCCAATTCGCGTCATGAGTGAAAATATCGGGTCATGTAGGTATGACACCAACATACCCTCCATTATTTTCTCATGCGCTGAATCGGATAAGAAAGAATACATTATTTTATTATTTTATGAACGAGTAACAATTAAAAGGTTATTTTATATTTATGTTGAAGTTAATTTTATTAAAAGATTTAAATATAAGTAAAGTTACACAGAATGGCTAGTAACGCCATCTGTTGGATAAGTGTCGTCAACACTTGACAAAGATCGATTTGTGGTTAACGCAACTCAAATAATCTATGGAATTGAGCTGTCTGTTTGACAGTTATTAGTAAACAATTCATAAAGATGTTTATAATACGAATTTAAATGAAAATGAAGTGAAATTGAAGTGAATTGAAGTGAATTAAGCTTGTTTGTATGTTAAAATGCAGCACAGGTAAACAGCGTAACAACTGCATTGTTACACACCTGACAATATTTACCGGAATCCTGTTCCATCAACATCAAAGGAAGGTTTAAAAACTATAAAGAAATCTGAACTGAAGAGTTTAAGACGAAAGCGGCCACATTTTAGCGACGACTCTTCAGACACAGACAATGAAAACTTTTCTCTTCACGACTCTTCGGATTATTGTGATGAAGAAGAGTTTTTAGATGAAAAGTATTTAGAAAATACACAAAAAGACACAAAACTAAAATAAAATACCAAAAGAACAAGAAGAAAACAAGACTACGGAACATGACCAAAGAGTACCAATAGAAGAGGAAAAATAATATGGGATCTGAAAATATAATACAGAGAGAGAAAGAAATAAAAACTACAGGACTTGAAAATAGAATACAATTAGACGAAGAAGAAAACAAGACTACCGAACTTGACCAAAGAGTACTAATAGAAGAAGAGGAGATAAATACTACAGGATCTATACAAGAACAAAAAGAAAACAAGACTACGGAATATGACCAAAGAGTACTAATAGAAGAAGAGGAGATAAATACTACAGGACCTGAAAATAAAATACAAGAACACCAAATTGAAAGCAAGACTACGGAATATGACCAAAGAGTACCAATAGAAGAAGAGGAGATAAATACTACAGGACCTGAAAATAAAATACAAGAAGAACAAAACGAAAACCAGACTACGGAATATGACCAAAGAGTACTAATAGAAGAAGAGGAGATAAATACTACAGACCTGAAAATAAAATATAAGAAGAACAAAAAGAAAACGAGCCTACGGAACATGACCAAAGAATACCTATAGATGAGGAGAAAAAGATTACAATACCTGAAAATAAAGCACAAACAGTAAATAAATTTAAAATTATGATAACCGAAAATAGACTTCAAATAGATGGAAAAAAAAATAAACGAAATATTGTTCAAATTGGAGAAGAAAGCGAGTTGCAAGAAGGTGACAGTGTGATCGTTAAATATTACGAGAAAATGTCTTGGAAATTCTACATAGGTTTTATTGAAGATGTGCAAAAGGCAGATAATATGAAAATGTATCAGATATCTTTTTTGAAAACTATTAAAAATCCACTAAAGTTTGTCAAACCTCGAAAAATTTATAGGGATTTCGTTGCAATAACTTATGTTGTTAAGAGAGTTAATAATACTCAGCTCCAAAGAATACGTTTTAAAAAACGAGTTTGATAAGATTTATTTTCATTAAATGGTCATTCTTTTAAACCTTGTTACATTTTTTAGTTTAAATAAAAGTACTAGTAAAACTTATACATTTGTCCTTTTATTGTTAGTATAAGACAAACACCACACCATTATAATGTCATAATTTTATTATTAATTTTAAACATTAAAAATCACTACATAGTTTAATTAAAAAAAATGTAAACATAGCTTTATAATGTCTCGAGCGTTACTACTTGTCACGTACGTTACTGTGTTACTGTCTCGAGAGTTACATTTACAATTATTAGTGGCCTAACCCTTATACCAACGTATTTACAAAACAAAGCATGAATATTAGTACTTAACATTAAACTAAATAAAATGAAAACACTTTACATTATACTTACAAAGAAAATCTAGTTCCACCAGCTTTTTTTCAAAATTGAAGCATTGAAAATTTATTACACCTCACACACTGTACCCAAAATAAAATCATATACAATACAATATATTTCCGACAGCTTCATAAGGTCTTTAACAGAACTCGGAATATTAGTTGAGGAGTGTCTTTTCAAAAGGACTTATTTCCACTTTCAACTTTTTTTTAACAATGAATGTAGTATTGCTAAAAGTAGAGAAATACATTATATACTTTGAATTTCAAGTTCTAATAAGTCTTCTTGTCCTCTAAAAAAACTAATTCGAAAATCAAAGTCCGGATCAAAAGGCCTTATTTCTCTCTTATAATATGAGAAACAAATAGGCCTTTTTATAAATGTATAGTATACATTATTTTTTATCTACGTTGAATCAGAACTTTTTGTAGGACTGTAAAATTTGAAGCTAGCCAATAAAAAAACAGATAAAGAAAAAAACAAATGCGTTGGGTACCTTTTGTCAATGTCGTTGGAATAATTTCCCGATAGTAAATAATTAATTTTACTATGGCACCTAAATCGCTTTTAGATTTAACAATGATCGCTATTTCAAAACGATTAGCAATCAAAGCTATAGGTATATTCTTTTCATTGGATGAAGGGTAATAGAAAGAAAAAGTAAGTTGAAACTATTTATTTCATTTAAAATTGGCTCTTACATTTACTCAAAAACGAACGAAAAAGTTAATACTTCCGAATTCTTGATAATTAATTAATGTGTAGGGGAGAGGGGGGCAGCCTGGTACATTTTTTACACTCATTGACGTATTTCAAAATATTACCTTTAAAAACCAGTTTCGAGCCTCTACACAACAACGTATGTTATTAACCTATGTAGTTAACGCATTTGCACATGTCCAAAGCTAAAGACAACGGCACAATTCAGAATTTTGCAACTCAAGGAATAATGTTCAATACTGCCCCAAGCGTGGGTAGCTTTGAATTTACTTGGGGCAGATTTGAAATAAGGGTTGTAAGGCAACAATATCGAGATATACGTGTTTTTTTTACCTGTACTTAGTACAGTTAGTCACTAGAAATGGTCGTATTAACATTTTAGTCGTATAATTTGCAGTTATAACTAAGAGGGGGTAGTTTTGTACAGAAGTATTTTTTTAGTGTTCAAAGGTGCCTCAGGGGGGTACTTTTGAAAAGTATTGAAATCCTACTAAAGCTGCCCCCCTTGAGGCAGTTTTGCACACAGTATTGTTCAAAACTACCCCAACAATGTAACGGGGGATAAAACTTGTGAGACAGTGTATTTTGTTGTGAAATTCACTGATTTGAGCTTTGACCCCACTTTAAGTTTCTTTATTCGGTAGTGTAAAGTAGTCGGTCTTATATTATACACAACAGCAGCCTGTCTAAGTTTCATGGTGCCATTCAACACTTCACGTACAGCATTAGTTACATCCTCTTCGTTTAATTCGGATTCTCTTTTTTTTTGTAATTCCTTACCATTTTTACCTGCAAACAAATAAACCAATAAATTAAAACGATTTAATTAAATTTATATAATAGTAATATTGTAGATAAATAATTGACATAAGTATTATACCAAACAAGACTAAACGTAATAAGTACAAAACTAACTAATTCAGGTAGATGCATTATGAGCGTTTACTGAAATAACTAAGATATTATTTTAGTTTACGTGCCTACATGTCAGTTTATATCGGGGCAGATATGAACATTTCTTATAGCCGGGGCAGTTTTGAACAGACTGCTAATCAAAACTGCCTCCTATATTTTTTTCAAAACTACCCCAACACCTATTTAAAAAAATAAACATCGATATCTTCCAAAACAATAGCAAATTCTAATTGTTTATTCTTTGTCACTAAAGCTAATAAATTGTACTTTCGAATAAATTAAGTTTCACTTACCGCTTCCTTCAAATACAGCCTGAAAATCCTTACACACGGGGAGCAAATCCGGTAACGGATGACATCGAAATCAAAATATGCTACTGGTTCGTTAATGTTCTGTCAAACGTCAAATCTGTCAAGTGACAGTTGTGTGGGTCAGTGTTGCGAGCCCAAAAAATGGATTAGGACCATAATCGCACTAAAAATACGTCTTTGAACGCATTTGTTCTAAGCTGCCTCCAGTGATAGCTGCCCCCCTCTCCCCTATCTATATTTTCTTTCAGATGTCTATACATTAAGAACGAAATTCTAATAAAGATAACTCGTAATAAAGATATGTTTTTTTAATTGAATGTCTTTATTTTAACCATAATACAAGTATAAATAATTTGCACAGCTACTGTACCTACGCATCCTACTTAAGAAATTAACTGAAGAGGTTTGATATCACATTGATAAAATAGTCTGTAAAATACAAGATACTTAATGGCTGGCTATAATAATATAGGTACTTGCGAAATACGAATGCTGTCTTGTCAAGCGTCATTTCGTAAGATTGATTTTGTTCTCTTTTACGAAAAAGCTAAATATTTTAAAATATCATTCACAAAATCGGACAGTGTCGAAAAGTTAAATGTAGGAGGACGCAAAAGTAGGTCACGCCATCGAAGTAATACAAGGAAGAAAAAGTAGGTATTTTTTTATTGTTTTAGTTCACTGTAACGCATACTAATATTTTTTATTATTAATTTATTCATGTTTATTTTAGGTATGATGATAAGGACCCGTTGGCTTTGCCATTTAAATATCCATGTTGCCACAAAAATACAACGAAAAGATTTAATTGCGATTCCTTTACTATGCGATTAGTACTGAAAAACCGTAATGCATTTTATGCAAAGAAATCGAAAGTTGAGCAAGACATTTACTTATCAAGACTCATGCATACGTTTGAACCTGTAAATAAAAATAAGTCGAAAAATATGAAGGCAAGAAATACAAGTTGCACGTACCTACAACTTGTTTGTAAAAAAAAAAGCGTGTGTAAAAAGATGTTCAGTGCAGTTTTCAGTGTTTCTGAAAAACGATTAAATAACATAAATAAAGCTACAGTAAGGGGAGAAATCCCTAAAGAAAAAAGAGGTGGCGACCGTAAACTACACAAATACCTACTCGAATAAAAAGGAAGCATTGATTTTTTTTTTAAACGGCCTTCCTGCTACAGAAAGTCATTATGGTAGACAAAAATCAAAAATAATATATTTAAATAGTGATTTGAACTGCACAAAGTTGTTAACATTATATAATGCATCCGTTACTCCAGACTTACAAGTGAAAAAGACGTACTTTTATAAAATATTCCACGGAGAATTCAATATAGGTTTTTCAAGTCCTGCCACAGATGCTTGCAATGTGTGTACACTATGGCTAAACAAAATAAAAAATGAACAAAACCCTTCCAGAAAACAACTATGTATTAATAACACAACTGAGAGTACATAAACTCAGAGCTAAAGCTTTTTATGACCTACATACACATACATACCTTCACGCCTTCATTCCCAGAGTGGGGTAGGCAGAGCTACAGAATTACCAACAACTCTAAAAATTTGTTGATAACTCTGTAACCACAATTTGCACAATTAGGCTAAGATGTTTAACAGTGTATATTAGTGACAGGTTGCAAGCCCATCGGCTAACAGTACTACAAGCCTTTTTCCCTTAGTCGCCTCTTACGACATCCACGGGAAGACATGGAGTGGCACAATTCTAAGCCGGCAACCACACCTGGACCTTATTTGACAAAACCCACCTGGATCTGTTTCGCTATGTTTTGATCTACAACAGGTTCAACCCTTACCTAAAACTCCAATACAGGATGCTTTTTATTTTAGGCAAATCAGTTTATACAGTGTGTTTCGTCATCGGTGTCGGAGATTTTAGGGGTGTGTAGTACAATCAATTTTATCGACAAATTTACCGTATTTTTTTTTTTTTCGAACCAGTGTCGAATGGCAGCAATTTTTATGTTAAATTTACCTAAATACGGCCACACATAGTAATTACGTCATACCTGACCAGGAAACTCTCTGACTAACCCAAAAAAAATGGTTTTTGATAGCTAGACCTATGAGCAATAACTATGCGTTAATAATTGTGCAGCAATATGGGAATTACATGGTAAAAAAAAATCATCAAAACAAGAAATGGGGAAAAAACAGTGGTTAATTATTAGTTATCCTTATTTTCTGAGAAATCTATGTCGTTAACCTGGTTTTTTTTTATTTTTCATAAGAAGCAGGCAACATAAGCTACATTTTAGTCTAAAAATTGTAGCTCTACCTAAAGTAAGTCGAGAATTACAAAAGCTCAAACATAACCTCTTTTAACATACATTTACTAACGCTTTTTCAGTAGTAGTTCAAAAATTAGAACAACGTACAATTTACGATTGATTTATTTGATATAAAAAAAATTACAACAGTTGTTGACAAATTTACAACATTTGCTCGAAATGTCCTCCACGATTTTGCAGACAAACGGTCGCTCTTATCCCAAGATGCTGCGTAGCACGTTGTATCATGGCGTGGTCTTCCCTTATTTGATCTCCAACTTGAAGAATCTTTTCAACCAGCTGTTCTCTTGATTCCGGTATCTCCACGTAAACCTTTTGCTTCATAGTACCCCACAAAAAAAAATCGAGAGGCGTTAAGTCCGGTGAACGGGGAGGCCAAGCGATGTTTCCTCCACGTCCAATCCACGGCGAATAGCAGGCATTCAAGTGATTTCTCACTATTATTGCAAAGTGAGACGGAGCACCATCTAATTGCAATATCATTCTGACTCTGTATGATAAGGGTATCGACATCAATTCGTCCAGAAATTGAGTTTCCAGAAATTCCAAAAATCTTGGGCCATTCATTGTTCCAGGTAAAATGATCGGACCAATTAAAATATCGTCGATCATACCTGCCCAAACGTTTACAGAAAACTGGTGTTGAAATGTGTTTGGCCTCACGACATGTGGATTTTCTTGCTGCCACAGATTTTGATTTCGGTGGTTTGTGACTCCAGATCGAGTGAAAGTGGCGTCATCTGTCCACATTATTCTTTTCAAAAAAAAACATTACTTCGTGTCTCTAACGATCCAGGAACAAAACACTGATCGGGAAGCATAATCCGGCTCGATGATGTCCTGAACTCTTTTAAAGTGATACGGATGTAACCCTTCCCGTTTCAAAACTCTCCACACTGTACAAATTGATAAATTTAATCGGTTTGCCATCCTTCTGACACTCAATCTAGGGTCTTCGGTAATTGAGCGTAAAACCTCTTCTTCCTCCTGGGGAGACACTAGTCGAACACGTTCGTTGGCGGGCCTTCTTATACCATTTTCTACAAGACGCATATGGACTCGTATGAATGTGCGAGCATTCGGCGTGGGTCTGTTAGGAAACCTCCTTGCGTACTCTCTTACAGCAGGATTAGCGTTCCCGTTGCACAAACCATAAACAAAGTGGATGTCAGCGATATGCTGACTAGAATAGCCGTCTTCCATAACACAAACGTAACGTAAATCCAATAACAAAACAAAAACGTAACAAAAGAACCAACAATAACAAAACCGTACTGAAGTAGACATGTGATCACAACGCAAAGCGGAGGATAACTAAAACTAAATAACCTTACAACGCTCCTTTAGCCGCATTGAATAATCTGTCTCTCTCACACTTAAGCTCTTTTTACCTGCTTAATGGGTTTTTGTACCTGCCCTAACAAAAGAAATGTTTTCAAGGCGTTGGGTAGAAGTGTTAATAATTCGCGATTTAAGGTTCATGTTTGAGCTTTTGTAATTCTCGACTTACTTTAGGTAGAGCTACAATTTTTAGACTAAAATGTAGCTTATGTTGCCTGCTTCTTATGAAAAATAAAAAAAAACCAGGTTAACGACCTAGATTTCTCAGAAAATAAGGATAACTAATAATTAACCACTGTTTTTTCCCCATTTCTTGTTTTGATGTTTTTTTTTTACCATGTAATTCCCATATTGCTGCACAATTATTAACGCATAGTTATTGCTCATAGGTCTAGCTATCAAAAACCATTTTTTTTGGGTTAGTCAGAGAGTTTCCTGGTCAGGTATGACGTAATTACTATGTGTGGCCGTATTTAGGTAAATTTAACATAAAAATTGCTGCCATTCGATACTGGATCGAAAAAAAAAAAAAAAGGTTAATTTGTCGATAAAATTGATTGTACTACCCACCCCTAAAATCTCCGACACCGATGACGAAACACACTGTATAATTTTTGTGTCGTCCCTTTAGACACTAAAAATCCGTGTTTTTACTCTTGGGACGAAACTGTTGCTAACAGAGGAGCTACTGAAGTAGGATCCGCTCTTTATGACTACTTGTCATCTATGGATTTAGCCGATGATGTAAATACTATTCGTTTATTCTGTGACGGGTGTGGCGATCAAAATAAAAATTATCATGTCATACAAACATTGACCCAATGGCTGTATTCAAAATCTCCGGAACACATTAAAGCGATACATATTTACTTTCCTGTACGGGGGCATAGCTTTCTGCCAGCAGACAGAGTTTTTGGGCGTCTAGAGAAAGAAATCCGTAAAAAAAACTATTATCACGACAAGAGACGGTTACGATGAAATTTACAAAAGACGTGGAAATTTAAAAATATTGTGGCAGGATTGGCAATTACTAGAAATAAAAGATCTACAAGAAAATTTAGCTGGGCAGAAACAGAAAAAGATCACAATAGCAAAAAAAAAATAAGGGACAGAGGACATTCACTTGTGAAATAAAAGCTAACGAATACTATAAGTATGAAACTCAAGATAGCAAATTACCTAAAGCAATATTAAAACAAAGGAAAAGGATTCCAATGCAAATTGATACTGCAGAAAAATCAACTCGGCCTCTTTCAGCGAATAAAAAAAAGGATGTAGAAAATTTGCTTAAAAAACACGTTGGAGACAAATGGATTAGGTTACCGGAGCTGGTTTGGTATAGAACCATATTAGATAAATGTAATCTATCAGTACATGAAAATCGAGACGAAGTCGAACGCGATTGTTGCGAAGATGATGTAGAAGAAGTTCACGTGTAATAATAATAACCAAATGTATTCTGCTTAAACTTAAGCTAGCTTTTTTCTGTAGTAGTTAAGTTAATTTCACAATAAAAAGGTATCCGTTTCAAAAGAGTTTATTTCTGTAATGTACAAATCAAAAAGGTTTATGTCTCACAAGGCCGCAACAAAACGGCTTAATTCCAAAAGTTCGCATCAAAAGGACTTAACTCTGAAAAAGATATGTTAATTAACACAATTAAGTAGGTAGATTAAACAATGTATGTAGTGCCATAACATTTATGGCAACTTAATTTAATATAATATCGAGAAAAAAGTAATTATTTCGAAATGGAAAACGTGGATTTATGTTTTTCCCAATTTCCCAAAAAAAAATGAAAGTGGAAATAAGCCCTTTTGAAAAGACACTCCTCAGTTAAGCCCATCGAAATATAATAAGTAGGTATAGAAGGATAACTGTCACTCAAAAAGTATTCCACATACTGAGTGCTGAAATGGGCGGAGCTACTACTTGGTGCTCAACCGGCTTCCAGTAGGCTTTGAGTTATTGTGTCAAATGGTTGTCATTATAGTTTTGTAAAAATATTATAAATAACTGATAAATAAGATAAACTATAGCAACAACGATGCCGACGTGCATCGTAAATTGGTGTAGGAGTCGCACGGACCCTAAAAAGGATGTAATTTCATTCCATTAGTAAGTAATTACAATTAAATAATTTCCTTACAAAATGGACATGGCCGATGTTATGCAATATAAGTTCTGAAATAATTATACTTAATATTAAAGATTAATGATTTTTTTTAGTTTTCCTAGAAATGAAGAAAAGCGTTTTGCTTGGATAGCTGCAGTTCGTTTAGAAAAACGCGATGAAACGTGGCTTCCCAGCAAACATGTAGGATATGCAGTATCCATTTTGAAGAAACTGACTTTTTAGTTTCAAAAACTGGGAGACATTTTTTGAAATGCTCAGCGGTTCCAAATTTGCACAGTACGTTAAAAATATATATTAAAAATGGATACATTAGATTCATGCATCATCATCAGTGATGGGAAATAGGTGAGCTAAAATACCTAAGGACTGTTCAATTTACTAAGCGGACATACTTAATTCAATATAAATCCTTCAACTAAAAAAATACTGATAGGCAGTGCCTGGTTATAAAATAAACATAGACAAGTCTATCAAGTGTCATTTTTTTTTTTTTATTGTCTAAATATTTTTCACGATGGAGCGAATTAATATTAAAGAACGCAAATTAATCTTGCAAAAATGGTGTACAGGCCAATTTTCACTGCGGAAAATTGCGAATGAGTTTAAATGTTCCAAGTCAGCCGTGTTTCAAATCATAAAAAAATTTGGAGAGCACCATACGCTCGACGATTTACCAAAATCGCGGCGGAGAAGTGGCCCGGCAAACCCAAATGTCGAAGAAAAAGTCGTGCGGCTGTTACAATCAACAAAGTACATGTCCGTTCGTGAAATGGCTAAAAAAGCAGGTATTAGCGTAGGCACTGCACAAAACATCAAGAAAATAAATAATATACGGACATATAAGAAGCAAAAAATGCCGAAGAGAAGTGCCGAGCAACAAATACGGGCCAAAAAAAGATGCCGCAATTTATACGATATTTTGCTGCAAAATAAATCTCGATGCATTCTCATGGACGACGAAACTTACGTGAAATTCGACACAAGTACGTTACCGGGGCCCCAGTATTACAATGCGGCTGTAGGAGAAATTGTACCCGATTCCGAAAAAACCATAAAAATTGACAAATTCGGGAAGAAAGTCCTTGTATGGCAGGCAATTTGTTCCTGTGGCCTCAAAAGTACGTCTTATTTTGCAACTGGAACTATTGGTGGCGTAATTTAAAGAAAGGAATGCATCACAAAACGGTTACTTCCTATGTATAGAAAGCACAGTATTCCCCCTTTGTTTTGGCCTGACCTAGCGAGTGCTCACTATGCTGGTGAGACTGTGGGGCTATTAAATTCAAAAAACATCGATTTTGTTAAGAAAGAAGACAACCCACCAAACTGCCCGGAGCTCCGCCCCATCGAGCGATACTGGGCCATTGTAAAAAGATACTTGAGGAAGGATGGCCGAGAAGCTAGTACATTGGCAGAATTTAAACGCATGTGGTTTGCTGCTTGTAGAAAAGTATCCAAAAGCGATATGCAAACACTTATGCGACGAATCCGGGCTAAAGTCCGAAATTTTTACCGTTGTAATTAATTCTTTTTTTCTTGTGTTATATATTACTTTATTTTAATGTTGTAAATAAATATTCACCGTAATAAAGATATATTTGTTAAAAAAAATCCGTAAATGAACCTATTTTTGATGTCCGCTTAGTAAATTGAACAGTCCTTATTCTTTGCGAGAGGACATAATATGGAGTGGTTACAACCGGATAAAAGTATATATTTTTTGGATTCCGGGTATTTGATATTTATCCGGGCACTGCGAATACTAGCCGTAATGTTGAACATACATTATTTTCCTTATAGAATGTTTGTAAAGTTTGTAGTAAAAATGGTAACATTCCTGCCATAAAGTTAAAATTATAAGTAATCCGAAAATGTGAACGCCCATTTGCAAGTCATAAACAAACAATGCGTGGGAAAACCCATATTATTAGTCCTGCTACTACTTTTTAGAAATCTTGTACATTCCTTCTTTTCTCTAGCCCTTCTTACTAAAAACTAAAATTAAACATGCCGTACTTTAAACAAAACATGTCATGTTTTACATTACGATAATTACCCGAATAAATATCGAATACCCGGAACAGAAAAAAAATATTTTTTTATCCGGTTGTAACCACTCTATATTATGTCCTCTCGCGAAGAATAGGTATTTAGGTAGTTAACCTATTAACGTTTGTTTCCGTGAGGATCGGTTCCGGAATAGCCACGAGCGGCTGCCCTATAATAAAATGCCCGGGTGTCAGCTCTTGCGGATCACTCAGGTCGCTACTCAGAGGACAGATCGGCCTCGAGTTCAATATCGCCTCGATCTGACACACGACCGTATGAAATTCTTCGTAAGATAACGTCTGTTGTCCTACTACGCGTTTTAGGTGATATTTAAAACTACGCACTTGTCTCTCCCACAAACCTCCCATATGTGGGGCATAAGGGAAATTAACATTAAATTGAATTTTTTGATTAACGCACTCATGATTAACCTTAGTCTTAAATTCATCCGTTTTGCATAGCTCATGGAACTCCGACAATATTTTGTTCGCCTTAACAAAGTTACGGCCGCAATCGCTATACAAATCTGTACAAAGGCCTCGACGACTGCAGAACCTTTTCAGAGCTCCTATGAAAGCTTCAGCGGTCAACGCATTGACCATCTCTAAATGCACAGCTCGAGTTTGACCGCAGATAAAGACACAAACCCAAAACTTACTTAATTTGGAATTACGTTGTCGACTTAATTTAATAAAAAAATGACCACAATAGTCGATGCCAACCTTCAAAAATGCACGACATTGTTCTACACGAAATCATCATGGGTGTTACGTTTTTAGGTTTACTTAGGGTTCCTAAAACAAACAACAGACAAAATCCAGTACTTCTGTTGTAACAGATACTGCAACGTTTAGGACCGACATGCAAATTAATTTTATGAAAATAATCCACGATAAGAACCGTCAATCGACTCCTTTTAGGAAGAATCAGTTGATGTTTTGAATCAAAATCCAAAGAAGATTTCGACAGCTGCCCGCCAACACGCAATAAGCCGGCCCCATCAACAAATGGCCTAAGGCGCTGAACAGCTGTTAAACACGGTTTATTATTTTTTAAACAATCAAACACGTCGCTAAATTCAATTCGTTGCACAACTCTAACAAGATGCAATAACGCGTTGTTTAACTCCGGGACAGAAATAAAATTTGATTTGGTTTTGACAACATTCAAAGAATTACCTTTAAAACGTAAACACCAAGCAGTCACTTTCAAAAGTTTAGTCAAGTCTGAGTACCTACTGATTAAATCCGTACAATCAGCAAATGAAGAAAACGATTTCACGGGGCGCTTTTCTCCGTTAACTACGTCAATGTCTACGTCAAACACATCAGACCTAGACACGGACGTAGGCCACTCATAATAAGGCTGCGACAGCCACTGAGGACCTCGCCACCACAACTTATGCTGTACTAGCTGCGACGGCAACACTCCGCGCGACTCGCAATCAGCCGGGTTGTATGCTGATGGTACGTGAAACCAGTTCTCAGGGGAAACATTACTCTGGCATTCACTTGCCCTATTAGCCACGAAAGTCTTGTACTCATACGAAAGTCCTTTGATCCATGCTAACGCTATTGTGGAGTCAGTCCACGCACAAATCCTATCGATTTTGAACTTTCCCTCATAGACAGACAATACATATTTCAATAACCGGGATATGATCACAGCGCCACACAACTCAAGACGCGGAAGGCTAATACGCTTAAGAGGGCTATCGCGTGACTTCGAAATTAACAGGTGAGTATTCCACACACCATCTCCTGTAAAAACACGCAGGTACACAACACCTGCAAAACCTAACTCGGAACTATCAGAGAACGCATGAAGTTCGGCTTTCACAAAGTCCTTCAAAATAAACCGATCTATCGAAACATTCGATACAAGCGATAGCTCACCAATATATCGCAACCAAACATGTTGCAGGTCATTAGGTAGAGGCTCGCCCCAAGTTACACCTAAAACCCATAATTTTTGCATCAAACACTTCGCAATAGTGTAATTGGACATAACCATCCCAACGGGTCATAAAACTTGGCGATCTGTGACAACTGACAACACTGCTCTCTTCGTGCACTCCTGACTACCAGGCGAAAAATTGTAAATAAACTGGTCGCTTTGCGGTTTCCACTGCACACCCAAGACTTTGATGACACCTTCATCATCAGCGGCTGAAAACGACACACAAGTTTCCTTGTCGCAATCTGGAACGTCATCAAGAAGAGAGGGGACGTTACTAGCCCATTTACGTTCGGAAAAACCACCCGCACCACACAACTGTACCAGCTCGTTCTTCAGCCCTCGCGCAGACTCCAGCCCCGTCGCACCGCTGACCACGTCATCGACGAACACATCGTTGATGAGTACAGCGGCCGCGCGCGGGTACTTCTGCTTCTCATCAGTGGCCAACTGCTGCAGCGTCGGTAATAAATACGACATCATGCAGTCGGAAATTAAGTATAATTTTCTCAATATTCTGCTGAAGCTTTGGACCAACCAGGAGTTCATCGTTAATGGCTACACCGTTACTCGACTTCATTGAACCATCGAACACGACACGCAGCTTCGTCGTTGAACTTGATTCCTTTATAACACAATGATGAGCGATGTAAAATGGCTTCGAGTCACTTTCTGAATGATGTTCCACAAGCTCCATGTGTCCTGCCTCTAAATAATCCTTCAGAAAATCGGAATACGAATGCTTTAAAGAATAGTTACGAGCGAGCCGTCTCTCAAGAGAATGAAGACGCGACAGAGCAATATCTCGAGATTCACCGAGGTTTGGTCGATCAGTTTTAAACGGGAGTCGAACCACGTACCTACCCGTCTCGTCTCGATGGTGACCATTACCAAAAATATATTCGCAACGCATCTCTTCAACACTAAGAGGAGGCGCGCGCGTTGGCTCTGACTCAACCTCCCAAAGCTTCTTCAAAATAACATCGAGGCTTTCCTCAGATGTCACCGAAGCGAAGGAAACGCTTTCAAGGGACTTTAGGCTCTTGCCGGAAGTTCCGCCCATTACAAGCCACCCGAACACACTATTGATGGCAGACGGAAAGCTGTCACGACCTAAAATACGCCCGTCACGTAATAACTGCGGATATATCTCCGCTCCTAATAGTATATCTATCCCAGCAGGGCGATAAAATTTAGGATCAGCAAATTTTAAATTGTCCAAATGTGACCACTTGTCACGAGGTAAAATCGAACTAGGTAAATAACTAGTGATTTTATTTAATACTAAACACTGAACAAAAAATTCGTCATCACTGTCAGTAGGTAAGATCATACACGAAACAACACTTTTCGCCTTACCCACATCAGACATACCGAGACCACTGACCGGCACACACACACGCCGACGCGGTAAATCTAGACAGCTAGCGAATTTAGACGGTCATAAACGACGACTGAGAACCGGGGTCCAATAGCACGCGAGCAATGTTCGTGCCGCCATCACTACGGCGCACGCGCACTACGCAGGTCGACAGCAGCGCGGCCGAGCTCACAGAATCAGAGCCCTCCATGGCCGCATGGTTCATCACACCCTGCTGCGTCTGCGACCCAACATTCGCCTCGGACTTACTCCCCTCGGTGCTCGCGCGAGCCACATTGGAGTCACACTTGGCCCCGGACTGGGACCCCTCCTGCCCGTGAGCGCCACGCGAAAAATGCAAGAGTTTGTTATAAGGCCTATCACACTTGTCGCATAACGAACCCGACTGACAACCATGCGACGCATGTTTGTCACTAAAACAATTAAAACATAAGCCAAAATGTTTAACTAAATTCATTCTTTTGAATGGGGCTAAGCTCAAAAACTTCGAGCACTTACTCAACGGATGCTCAGCACCACAAGAAATACACACTCGATCGTGGGCGACATGAGTCGCAAAAGAATTCGTGCCCTTAGCCTTACTCGAACCCGCGTTACCACTAGGCTGTGGCTGTGAGACCTGGTGAGATGCTTCACACGCATGCATCTGTTTCGTCAGGAATTCCATGAACTTTGCATAAGTCGGATAATCGCGGCCGTCGTCTAACGACAATTCATAACGACGCACAGTGACCCGCGTAGAACAAGCTAGCAGGACAAAAAGGCTTATCGAATTTCCTTGAAATTCTTATCACGTTATGTTAACAACATGTGGTCATAAAGAAATACATTAATTATTTTTAATTATAAGTTTCTAATGAGGAGTCATTAGCATGGAAATATAAGGTAAGGCAAAAATTTCTTACATTCATTACTAAAATTGCATTCTAACTATTCACTTACTGTGCTTGTTTACTAAACCAAGTGATTTTTTTATATGATGGCATTGGAACTAGAAGGTAAGGGCTATTTATTTTCATTGTTACCACTGAATTAAACTTAACATGTAATATTTAAAATGTACCTCATTTTTAGGAGTCAAACTTTTTACCATCATTTTGAAATTAAATAGTCATAAAAATATATTACCCCAAGTTACTCCAATGTAATTTTTTTATATGTTAGGCCTATGCTATTGTAGTTTTAGAAAAATGTTGTTTTAACCCTCGGAACTCATCGCATTTAAATTTTTTCAGTTGTCAAGTTTGTCGTGTCCGAAATGGATGGAGAATGGATTTTTTTGAAGAATGGCTCAAACATTCCAAACCGACTAAAACCGAAGAATTATTTAGTTTTTTATTGTCAAAACATGATTTGAGCGGTGCAACAATAGATTCCCTGAAGACCCTAAGAGCGAATATTACAAGATTCTCGGCGAATTTGACGAACGATGGAAACTTGCAGGGAAGAAGAGAGAATCCTTTTGTAAAAAGTATTCAGAGTGGCTGCAAGGTGCAGAATTTACATTTGAAGTCTCCATAGAACCATCTGTCCCATCGTCATCTGCAGAAAGCCTACCAAATCCTGGGGATCATTGTAGATAAGCCAAAACCTGGATCTGGTTATACAAATGATGGAAATACCGCTCGGCGTTTTTTTGAAAATCCCGTGTTATTTGCAGAAATAACTGGGTTAGATGTTTCAATTATTAAAGAGTTTAGCATTTTACTCCGGGCATTATCATCAGGATATGAAATTAATATTGTTAAATTAGAAATCTTAACAGGAAAAATTAGACAGCTTTATTTGAAACTCTATCCGTGGTATTACATGGCTGCTACTGTGCATAAGTTGCTTATACACGGTCCTGAAATTGTAAAGTCTGCCCTTTTGCCCATTGGGCAACTTTCTGAGGAAGCTCAAGAATCACGTAACAAGGATTGTAGGAGATTTCGCCTTAACAATACACGAAAGCAGTCACGTATTGCCACGAACAGAGATTTGCTTAATATGTTACTGATAACATCTGACCCAGTTATTAACAGCTTAAGACAGGTCCAACAGAAAAAAACGGGAAGTTGACCTGTAATAAATCTAATAATGTAATTACTAATAGTACTGTTGTCACTGTTAATCATGACTATTCAACAGACGATTCACCTGATGAGATGGATGTGTAATTAGTTAACGCGGTTAGAATAATTAGCTATAAGATTAGAATTAATTGTAAATAATGATAGAATATTTTGCTATAAGATTAGAATAATTAGTAAATAGTATTAGACTAAGTAGTTATGCTAAATTATTATTTTTTCCTTGTCACGTAAATAAATTTAACCTGTTTTCATACATATTTTATGACGATTTTTATTTTTTCCACTTAAAACCAGTTTATTGTATAAATGTAAATATTCATACATGTAATAATCCATAATAACAACAAATAAAGAAAGAAATGCAAAAAAATAATATTGTCCGGCTAGCTTGTTCTACGCGGATCACTGTGCGACGCCTCGTTTCACAATCTATTTTCTTTAAAACAATATGCAACAATAAAAAACACCACTTGTCTGTAGGAAAATCCAATGCCTTTAACGCACCTACATTTTCAATTAAAGTATTCGTCAGTCGTTTCATCCCTTCGACATCAGTATCACAGCGTAATGGCACAATTAAGCAGAGCGTCCACATGCTTGTTCGCTATGCGCCGCTTATCAGAGTACCTATCCTCTAACGTTTGCCAAGCTAGATCAAAATTTTCACTCGTTAACGGCAGGCACTTAACCAAACTAAATGCTTCGCCTCGCAAACTTGAACGAAGATACTGGAATCTTTCAATGTTCGACAAATAGGTACTTGTTATCTTTTATCGTTGAACAATAACAATCATTAAAGCTATTCCATTCTGAATAATCACCGGAAAATATTTGTAAGGCAATTTCGGTAATTTAATATTACTTTTATTGTCACTCGAGTGATAACTGTCATCCAACTTACGATCACTAGTTTCTAAATTACGTTTTATGAGTTTCGCATACTTTGCCCGAATGTCATATAATTTAGTAAAAAATGCATCAAGTATTTCTTCCTGATCAGCTTCAACGAGCTGCCTATGAGATATAAGTTTTTTTTCGATTGACTTTTGAACATCTTCGAACTGCGAGCGAATCATATCTAAGTCACCATAACTAGGGCATGCGGTACCGGTACCATTCCCGGAACCGGGACTAAGATTTCCGGTACTGAGTCGGAACCGGGAATTCCCGGGATTTCGGTACTTTTCGGTACTGAGTAAATTGTTTGTATTTTTTTTGTTTAATGGTTTTAGACACCAGTTAAGTGATAATTATTAATTATTTAATCCAGAACACGAGTTTACCGGTTGGCCTTGGACTGGGTCGAGGCGTCGGGTCGAAGGGTGGGGCGACTGGGGTCTCATATCGCATCCGAATAAAACCGAGCTGGTGCGAATCGGCCGGGGGAAAGCGTCACCAGGCCACCAGGTAGTTTTAAAAAGAGAAAATGACAATTAGTCTCACAAACTCAGTACCGAAGGAACCGAAGAACCGGGATTTTTTTTCGCCAGTACCGGTACCAGATGAAATGATAATCCCCGGGATTTCCCGGTCCTTTTAGTACCGGGAATTCCCGGGAGCATGCCCTAACCATAACCTGCTTCCTATTCGTCAAAATAGTTCGTTCTCTCATACTCTAATAGCCGATCCAATTGTTTAGAAATTAATTTTCTATGAAATAACAACTGTTCTATCTCCATTTTAGCGAAAACAATCGTTTACAAAATACCATAAATAACTTACGTGAAAGTTGTAAACAATCCAGTCAAAGGATAATATAACACGGCTCAGTATTATTGATATCACATCACTTCAATACTAATAATTACGGCGACACAACACAATTTAGTCGCGTAATGCTTAGGAGAAAACTCAAATAATTAACCAGTATTACTTTATTTTATACTTGTTCAGTAATTAATATCGAAAATAACGAGGTCACAGTACGCAATAAACACAAAATTAACACTACGTATCGCGTTATTACACCTTCAAACACAACTTTAAAGATAACAATATAATAACCATAAGCGATAAACGTCACAACTTCTCGTTTGACTGACTAAGTCACCTCAATCACTGCAGCGCAGTTACAAGAGTCTACCCTACATTCAAAATATAAAAAACTACTTATTTTTGTCGTGTCAAATATCTATCCGTATTTAGATAAATTACACTAAGATTATTCCGTACTAAATAAGTAAATCATGAATCCTGATGCTAACTATCTCAGCTTTTCAATTATTTAGCGAAATACACACACAACGTATTTATTAACTAAATAACGACACACGAAAAGTTCGTGAGCCAACGAACAAGATCATCAACGATCAAGATGGACGTCGTTTCATACAGTTCAATCGTATCACCAATGACCAAACGCGACGTCAAATTTAGAAATAATGGAATTCTAATTTTAAAATAACTAGTTCCAATTTACTTTCGGATCGTAAGGACCAAATTATGTACGATAAACAAACGCAGTGGACTGTAGAACTTTTCTAGATGTCTTGCATGCATCTCTTACCTTGTGGTGGCTTCATTCGACTTTACCTAGGGCCCTGGTTATATCCTGGCTTCTGACACACAATCTGCTCAGGAGTACTCCAACCACAAACAACAGCACATAGACGCTTGCAAGCATTAAACAATATGTAATTTATAAGAGTAGATCTCGAGAACGTGACCGAACTCAATCATTCAAAAAACGGAAGTCGCCATTACGGAAATACGTCATATGGCAAAACGATTGAAAAGCGTTCCTAATCACGCATACAACTATATATATCGCACCTTTGTGACAAAACTGTGACATCTCCAAAGTTGTGATTTGCCCAGATGTCACAGTTTTGTCGCAAAGGTGCGATATACTAAATTACTATACAAATGTCAACAAGCTGAGACAACAAGTAAGAAAAAACTAATTCAATACAAGCGTGGAGGTGTGGGATCTATATAGGGCTTATTAGATAAATGTAATGTAAAACCACAAAGGTCTTAAGTATTCGCTTTTTAACTTTTGAAATACGGACTAAAACAATACTTTTAGGGCCACTTAACCGGCTTTTAAATATTACAGATGGTTAATTCACGAGAAATACACTCAAATGCAAATCGCGAACTTGGTATTATCGCAGAAAACAAGAACAAGACACCACCTCACGTAACGTCACGTAAGCATAAACTGGCGAGAATCAAAAAAAATGTTTAGCCGATGATTTTTTTTCCTATCTTAAATGACTAGATATATTTTTTTTTTTTTATTGCAGCAAAGCTCAATGATTCAATGCCCGCACTGTCAATGCAAGTTTAATGTGCAAGGTAACTTAGACGATGACAACGAAAGTCCCTCCAAAGTCATGAAAAGACAAGATAACCTCGATTCAATTTCATCTTCTGAAATGGAATCTACTTTAAATTCTCCAAAAACATTTCGAATCAAAGAACAACTCAGGCGTAAAACACATTTAGCAGAAAAGCGACTTACGAAAATTTAAAAATTACAACGGAGAAACCGAACCATCTTGAAAACAAACAAGTTTAAAGGATGTTCTTACAGAATTAAAGAAAAAAGGCCACGGGCAGTCAAACATCCATACCGCATTTTCTGGCGACTTAGTTACTAACTTACAAAAAAAAACAATCTCAAAAAAGAAGGACTAGTTTTAGCTTCACACCAGCCATAAAAAAAATTGCTTTGACATTAAATTATTACTCCCCAGCTGGTTACAAATATGTAAGAACGCAATTAAACTTATGTCTGCCGCATCCTTCCAAATTAACAAAATGGTACCAATCTATCGAGGGCGGGCCAGGTTTTACAAAGGAAAGTTTCAGGGCACTTAAATCAAAATATAAGCAAAGTGACAAAAACCTTGCCTGCTTAATGGTAGATGAAATGGTTATACGACAGCAAAGGATTTTAAATGGCAATGATTTCGTGGGTAATGTCACTTTCAGTCCTAAAGGAGATATTGCCAGCCAAGCCTACGTGTTGATGATAGTATCCCTAAACGATTCATTTAAGTTGCCTTTGGGATATTTTTTTGTGAATGGGTTGGCTGCAGAACAGAGATCAAATATCATTAAAATGTGCTTAAAAACATGTCATGACGCTGGTGCCGAAGTTGTCAGTCTAACTTTCGATGGGAGTCCATCTAATATTGGAACCGCTAAGCTTCTAGGATGTAATTTTGACGATCCAAACAATTTAAAAACTCATTTCAATCATCCTTCGACTAGAAGGCCGGTTGTTCTTATATTAGACCCATGCCATATGTTCAAACTTGTAAGAAAAACATTTGAAGCGAAAAAAACCATAATCGATCAAAACGGGGAAAAAGTTGAATGTAAATACTTGCAAAATTTGAAACTTCTACAAGATAATATTGGACTGCACTTTGGAACAAAATTGACGGAAAGTCATTTACAGTTTCGAAACAACATTATGAATGTCAAATTAGCCACACAAACACTCAGTCATAGTGTTGCTTCCGCTCTTAAGTTGTGTGCTCATGAATTAAACATTCCCGATTTTAAGAATGCGGACGGAACAATTAATTTCATAGAAATAATCAATTATTTGATATTTTGAACACTAGATCACTAGTCATGGTTTTAAACATCCTTTTTCCATTACAGAAAAATATTATTATTTTAAATTTCTCGATAAAGCTAAAGCTTATATAAAAGGTCTTAAGATTGACGTTCAATCAAAATCAACGCGAAAAATACAAGGTCAAAAAATAACGGTAAACAGTACAACCCAAAAATTTATAACAAAAACCCAATACAAAACTGGCTTTTTAGGACTACTTGTATGCATTGAAAGTCTAAAAACGCTATTTACAGATCTCGTTGAAAACCGACAGAAACTGAAATTCATACTGCCATATAAATTCAGTCAAGATCACCTTGAGCTATTTTTTGGAGTCATTCGGAACCACGGCCGTTGCAATAACAACCCAAACGCAAAACAGTTTATGGGTATTTATAAAAAAACACTATTACATTTAGAACTACGATCCAAATTCACCGGTAATTGCATTGCATCCCTTTGCAAGATTTTCCAATCCTGAACTGCTCATCGACAATTAATAAGTCCACTCTTGGGTATCGACATAACGATCAAGAGTGTGAAGATGTTTTTGCAACTAGTACGGTCGACACGGAAATGCAAAATTGCTCAATATTTTCCAATATGCTGGATAGTGAACGACCACTGCCAGAAACTATTGAGCAAATTGTCGGATACATTGCAGGATTTGTAGCAAATAAAGTTCATTCAAAATTACATTGCCCAGATTGCGTCAAATGGCTATTTGCAAATGAGAAATTGTACTTTCATAAGCTCATATCTTTGAAAGATTTTGGCGGTTTGGTTTATTCGTCAGTAATATTATTTAAAATATGTGCCCAATCAGAGCGGATACTAAGAGAAATGATAAAACGCAATAGTCACGAGAAGATTTTGTACAGAGCCAAAAACCTTCAAGTTATTGTGAATCAGTGTAAAAGGTTAATAATAGAAAATGGTGATATTTTAAGGGCATTGTCAAACAGCCATCCGTTCGACAGCAACCATACCATGCTGTTATTGAAAACGGTTATAGAAGAATTTCTAAGAGTGAGGCTTCAGTACATCGCAAAAAAAGATTCTTTATTAAATTCCAGTCGTCAAAAATTAAACAAATTAACCATATTTCGCGGTACATAACTAGGTTTTCATTTTTTTTTCTAAATTTTTAGCTATATTTTATGAAGTTTTGAATATGAAATATGCCAAATTTCATGTATGTAGGTAGGTTAAATAAGTTTTGAGTTGTGATGGGGTCAAAAATAAATAGAAATGTTTCGTGTAACAACACACGGCTGCTACGTCGCCAGTTTCTTTATCTTTGAGCTTGGCTGGACACGCTGCTGCGTATCGAGATTTTGATAGCTAATCTGTAATTTTGTATTTAACTTACCTGAATCTGCCGAGTTAAGGTTTGATCAAGGTTGTAGATGATGATTTCGTTTTTTCATGTACAGTGTGGAAAATAAGTCAGGCTCTGGAGGGAAACTACCTTAAATCCTTAAGTTGGCTCATTTTACTTTAAGGAGACATTCCTTTAAAGAAACAAAACTGCATTCAAAGATTTTCTAAAAGCCGCTAGCCTCGCCCGGGAATCGAACCAGCTAAAAAATAACAAAATAGAACTAGCTTTTTTAATCTACTAATCGATAGGGTTATTGTTCAGGATAAAATCTCTCTAATTAACATTTGGTCTTAGAAAAAAAAAAGATCGTAAAAACTATTATTAATTAATAGGGAGTGTTAATTTTTTGAAATTTTAGCTGGTTCGATTCCCGGGTGAGACAAACAATTTTAGAAAATCTTTGAATGCAGATTTATTTCTTTTTAAAATTTAAAGAATGTCTCTTTTTATTAAAATGAGTTAACTTTAGGATTTAAGGTAGTTTCTCTCCAGGGCCCGACTTATTTCTCCACTCTGATTGTATTTTGTATGTATTTAGTGATGTTTTAAGCGTTTGGACAAGATGATATTAAGAATAAACGACTATATTAATATTATATTCCGAAAGTGCAGTTTTACTATGTTGAATAGCCACACACACCTCGATATTCATTTTATGAAATTTTATAAAAAAAAATACAATATGTGTTTTAGTAGGTAATACTAAACTTGTTTTATTTAAATTAGGTACGATCAAATACCACCATGCCTCATCATAAAAAATCATGATTTACCTATTATAATAATGCGAGTTTTGTCGATTTTCTATGTAGATACTTATATCCGTATATAATATCGTTATTTATTGCCTACTAAATATTATATTTTTAATAATAAATATTTACTAAAACATTATTTATTGCTGTATAAATAAAGTATACACCTTAACGTATTTAAAGTACGGATCACTTCTGCATTAATCCATCCAAGTTCAGCAAAATGTCAGATGTGTCATTTTCTAGCGTGTTTGAGTAGCCATAACGAGAAAAAATATAGACCAATCAAATCTCTTGTCATAGCAGTTTCTAATCAAAGTTTTCTTATGGGTGAAAATATATACAACCTCTACAGTAATGGAGTCTACTCAAACGTTTCAAGCGTAGAGGAAATGGGACGTATTTCAACGTCAAGTTTGTTCGGTGTTACTCTTCCATACTTATTAAGGCCTGTACCGAAAAGTTTTTTTACAAACTCTGCACATGATATGGTACCTACTCGTACAGTGGGCTGCAAACGTGCATGGACAATTCGGAAAGATAATGCTCTGAGGCAAACTGACGCTATCTATCTGCTCGTAGTAGTTCAACAAGATCTTACTAGATGGCGTTGTTGCAGATAATGATCTAAAAATATGCAGAAAAAAAACCGCATACATCAACCAACCATTTTTTTTCTTTATTTCATAGATTTTATATTTTAGTATAATACTCGTAGATGATTTAAGTAGTTTCAAAGACGTATTAGTCAATTCCAAACTAAGAGGTTAAATTTATCAAAAACATTTCATCCACGATGTGGAATCGAACCCGGGACACTCGGGGTTCTGAACGTTGGCGGCCTTATGCCATCGGGCCATCAAACCATTTATTATTGGGTCGAAATTAATTACCAGTTTATTATGATTTGCTTATTTTCGCATGACACAGAAACACATTAAGTATTACTTCTAGGAGGGTAGACTAAAGATTTATAAATACCAGACTGATTATTACAAAGACTTACACTCGTTCGTTCGTTAGCTGCTTAATCAATTGCCTTTGTTGTGTAGATTTACTTTCGTTGAAATTTCCTTAAAAAATGACTTCTCGTTGCAATATTGACCTAGTCAAAAGATCGCAAATAATGGGGAATATGCATGTTTTTTTTTTACAGCTTCAATTGAAGCTGATTCATGTGACAAACAGATCACAAAAATCATTTTTTGAATAACTATAAAAATAACCAATATATAAGCCAACAAAGATTTGTTCCTATCTCTTTCTAGAAAAACGGAATTTTACATGGAGTTTATATGGCCGCAGTGCACAATGACGTCACGGTGCACATCGGATCTCTCTGTCTAATTAGAAGTTTGAAATGCTTATAACTTCCGTATTTCTTGACCGATTTTAATTTTAATTTCCGTTTTGGTGATCTCTTTTACGGTATTTTCATATTTTGATGAGAAATGCGATTTTTAAAATCCATGCATATTCCCTATTGCTTTGCACAGTGAAGGCAGAAATTTGTCAGAAATCGCTAGAGAAACCGGTGTTAACGTAAGTAGTAATTTTTTTGGTCAACTTTTTATAAAATAATTTCGATTTAGTCTTTATTTATTTTATTTTATATCTTTAATTGTTATAATAAATGTCTGTTTTTTTTTTTAGAGGAAAACTTTTGTTTTATGGGTACGGCGGTTTGAAGAGGAGGGATCTTTGCTACCCCGGCAAAGAACGGGTAGACCACGACTCATAAGCACACCCCAGCGTCAAGCCATGGTGAGGGAGTATGAGGAAGATGGATTTAAACCAACAACCCACTACACTGGTTTATTCAATACGAGTGCGGATACTATTCGTCGTGTTCTTCACAGTGAGGGTCTGCATCATCGTATCGTAGGCATGCTGTCAAACCCTTGCTAACAGAAAGCCATAAAAGAGCACGGTTCGCTTTGGAGTATTTAAATTTTGACTGGAGTAATGTCATCTTTACAGATGAAAAGACTTTTAAATCGAGCCAACACGGACGACTAAGCTTGTGGCGCCGAAATAATACTCACTCGGTATAATGACAATCATGTAGTGCCCAACATGGAATCTGGTCGTATAACCGTAAATATGTGGGGATGGATGAGTTCGGCTGACCCAGGAGAACTGGTTAGACTTCCCAGTCGAGCGAACAGTGTTCATTATGTAGAAATGCTGGAGGACACCAGTTGCCCACCGTTCGCAATGTATATCCAGAGGAGGAGTTACCGGTGATAACGTTTGTGCAAGACAACTGTCCCATACACCGTTCACGAAGTGTGAGGGAGTGGTTTTGGTCAGCACAATAATATTTGGGTTATTCCCTGGCCTTCAAGGTCACCGGATTTAAATCCAATCGAAAATGTATGGGATATTATTGTCCGACGTTGGGACCACCAGAATGAGCGAACTCCGAAAGCCTTAGAAGACCACTGTTTAAACATTTGGGATAGTATTCGTGGTTCCAATCTGTGTCAGAATATTATCGGTTCAATGCGTGCTCGACTCCAAACTGTAATCGAACAGAGTAGGAGATATACTCGTTATTAAAGTTTAGTATAATTATAAGTAATTCGAGTGGACGATTGGAGATCGGGTTAACGTAAGTAATTATTACAAAATTGAATATTATTTTCGCTCTTTTTGCATGTCTATACTATTTTAGGGAATAAAGGCTTGTAGTATTGTTAGGCGATGGGCTTGCAACCTGTCACTAATACGCTGGTAAACATCTTAGCCTGATTATGCAAAATGTGGTTACAGAATTATCAACAAGTTTTTAGAGTTGTTGGTAATTCTGTAGCTCTGCCTACCCCACTCTGGGAATGAAGGCGTGAGTTTATGTATGTATGTATGTATGTATACTATTTTGTGACCATACATAATTGTCTTATTTTAAATATTTACGGTCAAACAAATTACACCATTTATACACGAATTTTATTTTTTTATCTATATACAGGGTTATTGGTTATTGTATACATTCCCGTTAAGGGGTTATAGGGGAGGTCATTTGCAGTAATTTTGACCCTATAATGCATTATGCAAAAGTGAACCATTTTTGAGTTATCGCGTTTTTTAGTTTTTTTTTAAATTAGTCAGAAATTCAACTTGAAAAAATTATTACAAAAAAACTATCAATTTAAATCGTATTTTTTTTTCTGATTTAAAGAAACGATTAAACACTGGTTATTTCTCAATATTAAAACAGTAATTATCGGTCCAAATTTAAAAAAGCGAGACGAAAACGAAAATTTTTCAATATTTTTTTGCGATCGCTTTTCACTAAAATGCCTTAAAAACAAAAAAAACGTTATGAAACTTGGCTTGCAGATTATTTTAAAAACTTAACTGTTTTCTTAGCTCTCCAAAAATGCATAACAACTAGGAACTTATTTAAAAAAAAACGGAAAAAAATGATCACAAAGGAAGCGGGCGGAAATTCGTATTCGAACTAAAGTCTAAACTAAAGTCAGAAATGCAACTTGAAAAATTAAAATTAAAAAAAAATCCAAATTTAAATCAACTTTTTGTATTTGCTTTTGTACAAGATGAAATTGTTGTTCTTATGCAATATAAAAAAAATATTATCTGTACACGTTTGAGAATGCGAGGCCGAAAACTAAAAAATACATGTTTTTTACCAAACTCCAACCTAAATTATACAAAAACAGAAAAATTTACCAATACATTTGGCGTGCAGATTACACATAAAACATTTTTCCAGCTTTCTAACGAGCTATTAAAACTAATATGAATTTTGTTAAAGATTGCTTGAAAAAATTGATCACAAAAGAAGCAACAAGGAAGTCACTTCCGAACATAACTTAAGATTAACTTAATAAATTTATCAAAAATAACTGTTATACTCGTTAACACAAAGAACATCAATAACTTATGTAAAAAGTAACAAATTTAGGAGTTTGATAAAAAAATATGTATTTTTTAGTTTTCGGCCTCGCATTCTCAAACGTGTACAGATAATATTATTTTTAATATTGCATAAGAACAACAATTTCATCTTGTACAAAAGCAAATAAAATAAGTGGATTTAAATTTGGTATTTTTTTTAATTTTAATTTTTGAATTTGCATTTCTGACTTTAGTTTAGTTCGAATACGAATTTCCGCCCGCTTCCATTGTGATCATTTTTTATCAGTTTTTTTTTAAATAATTTCCTAGTGGTTATGCATTTTTGGAGAGCTAAGAAAACAGTTAAGTTTTTAAAATAATCTGCAAGCCAAGTTTCATAACGTTTTTTTTTGTTTTTAAGGCATTTTAGTGGAAAGCGATCGCAAAAAAATATTGAAAAATTTTCGTTTTCCGTCTCGCTTTTTTAAATTTAGACCGATAATTACTGTTTTAATATTGAGAAATAACCAGTGTTTAATCGTTTCTGTAAATCAGAAAACAAAATACGATTTAAATTGATACTTTTTTTGTAATAAAGTTTTCAAGTTGAATTTCTGACTAATTAAAAAAAAAACTAAAAAACGCGATAACTCAAAAATGGTTCACTTTTGCATAACGCATTATAGGGTCAAAATGACTGCAAATGACCTACCCTATAACCCCTTAACGGGAATGTATGCAATAACCAATAACCCTGTATAAATATAACCGCCTGTTTCACAATCGGCAAGTAAAGCATATTAGACACATAAATTTAGCCCTTTCTCTTTCTTGCACTTTAAATAGACAAGGGGAGACAACTTTTAATGGCGGATAAATTTACTTGTCGATTGTTTAACATAATGCATTTGACTGTTAAGGTAACCCAATCTCTAGTTTAATTTTTGTTTGTTAATAATTACTTTGTTATTGTGGTGAAACTTCAATCTCTTTCCGATTTCGGAAACGAATACTTAAGTTATTACCTCAATAATATGTTAGGTAGACTAAATTAAAATGTTATTATGAGAAATAAAGTTTTTTCATTTCAAATAACAAAAGTTGTTTCATTTCTTGAAAATGATCATTATTTAAAAAGATAATACATTAATATATTATGTGAAACAAAATTAATTAAAAAAAGAAACAGGTGGCAATAGGCAGACCCGATCTCCCGACCTACGGAGTAGCCCCATTTCTAAGCAAGTTGTCAACTAACTCGGCCAACGATCCTTTAAATTAACTGGCGAAATTATCGATTGTAATACTGAAACGTCATAAAGTTGTAGCAAACAACAATTGAACTAGCTCAGATAACAACGCCATCTGGGTGGTTTCTTACGAACGTCACCTCACGTGTTCACAGGATTATAGACATTAAGGTGTCCATGCAATTTTGCAGCTGACCGTACAGGCCAGTAATCATTTTTTTATTTTTTATTTTATGACTTCGTTTTTGTCATTTTGAACTGTCAATCGACACAATTATCTCCGAAAAAATATCGCTTTTATTTAAAATGCAGGACGATAAAATAATTCGAAGAGAAAATTTTCTGCGACTTTACCTGGAAAATCCTAATTCCACTTTTGCGTCGGTCGGAAAGAGAGTAGGGTTGACTGGGTACGGTTGTAACAGGGTACGGTTGTAGCAACTCGAATATTTCCTAAACTATCTACAGGAGAGTGATGCGTTGGAGGGGAAAGGGACGCGGCGGGTAGGTATGAACATGATTACCAGTGTATTTTTATGGGTACGATTGTAACATTTTTTTTTCATTGTAGATGCCAAGGAAACGTGTCAGGAAGGCATCTAGAGGTGAAAGCGACCAACAACGCTTTAAAGACGCTTACAATGAAGTGAAAAGTGGAAGGTCTTTTCGGCAAGCAACAGCTATATAAAATCTCAATTATGTTACTCTGATGAGATACATTCGTAAGAGAGACGAAGAACGAGAGAAAGAGAAGACAGTGCGCCAGAAAATGTTAACACGGGGTATGTAGCTCACAACAGAGTTTTTACACAAGAACAAGAGCAGACTCTAGGTAAATACCTCATGCGTTGTGCAGACATTTATTTTGGTCTATCTTCCAAAGAGGTAAGAAAATTTTCGTTAGAACTTGCCTTCAAATATGTATGGTATAATGGTGTACGGTATTTACTTTGTTAAATATTATTGTTTTTTTGAAATAAAACTCATTGAAATCACTTGTTTTTGGTTTTTTTTGGGTATGTTACAACCGCCCCCCATCAGTGTTACAACCGACCACGTACATACATACCTTCACGCCTGTAATCCCAGAGTGGGCTAGGCAGAGCTACAGAATTACAACTTTAAAAAGTCGTTGATAATTCAGTAACCACAATTTGCACAAATAGGCTAAGATGTTTACCAGCGTAGTAGTGACAGGTTGCAGTTATCAGTTATCACGTAAATGAGACTATCACTGTTTCATACACAGGGTAAATTACTGCTAAGACCATGAACCAACCATGAGAATGTACCATAAGAATACGTACCATAAGAATGGGTACGGTTGTAACAGTGGAACACAAATTGAACAATGCCTCGCTGATAAAAAACTATTGCATATATGTTATTAATGTTAAATGAAATGTTAACCCAAAAGAGTAATTTTCACTTTATAACATTTTATTTATTTCATTCTTAGAGCTATGATAGCAATTTTACGAGCCATATAAGCAAAATTGTTACAACCGTACCCAGTCTACCCTAAATATGAATCGTGCCACAGTTCGAAATATTGTTAACCGATACTTAAACGATTATAGAATCCAAGAAAAAGCTCGTCGTGGACGACCGACAGGTCCTTCAAATAAAAAATTAGAAATGAAAATAGTGTCAACTTACAAAAATAATTGTAATCTGACTGTGCGAGATGTGGCAAAAAAAGTTAAAACAAGTGCATCTATGGTGCAAAGAGAAAAAGTGCGTCAGAATTTAAAAACCTACAAAAAATTAAGAGCCCCTAAACAGTCGGTAAAACAATACAATACCTCCGTAACAAGGTCGCGAAAACTTTACAAACTGCTGTGCAACTTGAGTGCAACATGCGTTCTTTTGGACGATGAGACATATGTGAAAAAGGATTTTTCGACTTTACCAGGTGACCAATTCTTCACTACCGAGAATAAAGAGAATATTAGCGATAAGAATAAGTACATTTATATAGAAAAAATCGGAGAAAAATATTTGATCTGGCAAGCAATATGTTCCTGTGGCAAACGCACGGGGTCATTTATAACGAAAGGGACCATAAATGGTGATATTTATGTTCAAAAATGTATAAAAGGGTTTTTATTACCATTTATAAGGAAACATGAACGGAATGTGTTGTTTTGTCCCGATCTGGCTACTTCACATTATGCCAAAGCAACACAGGAGTGTCTTGCTTTGAATAATGTGCAATATGTGCAGAAGGAAATGAACCCCCCTAACTGCCCCCAACTACGACCCATTGAGCGGTATTGGGCGTTAGTAAAAGCGGAACTAAGTAAAAACTGTGCTCCAACAGTATCAGAGGAAGATTTTAAAAAGAAATGGAAAAAGCATGCCACCAAAGTCTCCGAAACAACTGTGCAGAAATTAATGACGGGCTTGAAGAAAAAAATTCGCTGCTTCAGCCGCCAAACCCTCAAACCATAAAATGTGTATATTTATTGTAAAAAGGCACAATTACTCATTATAACTAAAATAAAATATCTTTACTATTAGTTACAGTTTTATTGTTATCGTGAATATGGTATGTAAAAAAACTTTTTATACTCGTCGATTAAAATCTGTGTATTAAGATTTCATAGAGAATACTGTAACGTCACTCTTTTCATCGATGTTCCTTCCGAAACAACCGAAATAACTATTTCGATACGCTCTAGACAACCGAAAAAAATTTGAAAATAGAACTTTGGATTTCCATGTGTGTCCTTGTTTAAGGAGACTCGATCCGATACAAAATTGCCAATCTGTGGCGTTTAGGAACGTAGCAGCGTCGCGTCATCTGTCAAAAATCTACTTTTCAATTATCTTGTGTCAAAAAAGTCGGATAGTAGAACACTTACGATATTTAGTTTTCTTATATACTCGTATTAATGACTTAAATTATTAATTTTAATGAACTCGTACAAAAAGTATTGTTCACAATAGTGTCATAATTAAGCTTTTTAATCTCGTACCTTACTTAGGCCACTCAGCAAGCTTCGTGGCCTAAACACGGTACTCGACTAAAAAGCTCTCTATTATAACACGATTGTGAAAAATACTATTTCGGTACAGGCTTTATATTTCGATGGTTAAGCCTAAGTTCTTACACAAACAAATAAATAACAATCTTTGAAGTTTAAATTTAGGGCAAACGAAAAAAATATGATCTAGATCACAAAAATGACAATCACAATATTTACAATCGGGACTAATACTTAAATTTAATCTATACAATAATGAGCAGGAAAGCGACAGTGACCTATTCGCAATCTGCTAATGATAGTTGTAGTCTCTTCCTGGGAATCTATTGAGTTTATCAAACCAGGAGATAGTACTGGGTACAGGTGCTGTATCTGCCAACCATTTATTTACCTTTAATATTTCTAGTAGCTATAACAAATAGCGGGACCAGCGTTTTAACATTATTAGTTTAATAAATGGGACAAGGTCAACAGAAGGAACTTTCATATTACACTTATGCACATTTTCAGACGACTTAACCAGAGCATCAACCAGCTCATTACCTAATATCCCACAATGACCAGGTACCCAGCAAAATTCAACAATAATATTTTTATCAAACAAGTTACTTAAGCAATTTCTTAATGTATATATCAAATAATTTGTTGACGCACTTACATTTGTCATTGTTAATGCTTGCAAAGCGCTCATAGAATCGGATAGAATAAAAAAATTGCCTTGTTCATCATAATTACAACTGATATATTCTAAGGCATAAACAATTCCTAAAACTTCTGTCGAAAAGACAGAAAAATAATAGTTACACTTAAAAACTTTACCTACGTTCAAAAAGGAATCATAAAATGCAAAACTAGTCCTATCAATGGTTTTAGAACCATCTGTATAGATGTGAACAAAATCTTTCTTTCCGTAAAGGAACTCTAAGAAGTCAAATTTTCACCTAAATTTAGTCAAATTAACTGTTACATTTCTAAATATAGCAGGATAATTACATTCAAAACATGGTATATAGCAAACCAAGACATTATAATCTTGGAATTCAAAATTTAAATAAGCTATAGACTCACAAGCACAAGCACAAGCTATAGAGGAAGACTTTGTCAGGGAAATTGAGTTAAAGTAAGGTATATAGAAATTTTCCAAGTATTTTGTAACTATTTGATTGTCTCTGCTAACAAGTTTTAGACAATATTTGTCTGTTATATAGCTCCTACGAATGAATAAAGGCACGACACCGGCTTCAACTTCTAATGAATTTATAGGGGACTAGCGACCCGCCCGCGGCTTCGCCCGCGTGGAATGTATTATACATATAAACCTTCCTTAAGAATCACTCTATCTATTAAAAAAAACCGCATCAAAATCCGTTGCGTAGTTTTAAAGATTTAAGCATACATAGGGACAGACAGCGCCAGCGACTTTGTTTTATACTATGTAGTGATGACATCATCTTATATCTTAGATCTCTGTTCTGAATTATGTCCAGGTGTTTCAGTAAATGACTACTTGCATTTGAAAAAAAACATGCATCCATAATCAAAATGGGTTCTTATAGCAGCAATATAAATTATTTTTAGAACCTCGGGATCAGCACCCCATTTTAGTTCGGCTAGTGATTTTAAAATATTTAAGCCTATTTCAATTCTATTACAAATTACGTCGATATGAGTTTTCCATGATAAATCCAAATCAAGGACGATACCAAGATATTTATCACATCGGTGGACAGGTATTGTAGTATTATTGTAAAAAACTCGAGGGAGACATAAACCATTATTTGAAAATAAAATTACGCAACATTTAGCTACGTTTACCTCTACGAGTAGTCTCAGCACTGAACGTCAACCAGTTTAAAAACCGACTAGAACAACACATAAGCAGTACAAAGACCACTTGATCAAGGAACAGCTGGATACAGGCATCTATCAGTTTTTGCAACTGCCGCCTGATAAATAAATAATAATAGTAATAAATAATAGTTTTAAATTATTCGATAATATTAAATGTAGTTTAAGTATACAGACAACTATTAATAATAGATTCGCCATCTTTCATGACTTTACAGTTTACATATAACACTAGATCGTCCGCAAAAAGTAAATATTTTACTAATGTAAGAATATCGTTCATAAAACATAATAAACTTAAAATAAATATAAGTGGAGATATAACCGAACCCTTTAGTGGTAAGTTTAGGGCCAAAAAAAATCGACTTAACTTTTAGTGACAATAACCTATTACTATTACTTATCTATAGCAACACCTCCGTGAGGTCGATCTGAATCTTGATGAATAAAATTAAAACCTGAAAGTTTTAATAAATTATCTGCATTATGCCATGTTTCATCAAACAATAAAATAACAATTTTCTCACTATGACGTAGAATGAAATTTTTAAGTTGGTCAATTTTAGGTAACAAACTTCTAGAGTTACAGTGTAGAATATTTAATTTTGTAATGCTACTCAGGCATATTTAAATGGAAAAGTTAGCGATAAGCAGTTTTTTAATTAATTGAGTTGAAATAGGACCATACTGAGTTTTAGATTCTTTTTTTTTAAGGATGTCAATTACTGTTTTTGTAATAGAGCATATTACAGAATCTGAATTTAAGATCTCTGAAAGTAGAGCACGCACCTTTGATGGTCTAGACTGTGAAGATGCTGAAGCTTTACTAGCACTGACTTGTTGAGGCGGCAGCGCTGGCACTTTAGCAGCAGCGGAGGCATAGATAAATTTCCCATTGATCTTATCCTTGATTTCGGCTATTTTGGCTGACTTTACGGGGCACGTATATTTTTATTATTTTTAGGGTTGGTACACTCCTTATAGAAGTGCAAACTGGAGCAGATGGAGCATATCTGAGTGCTCTTGCAGTCTCCACTTCCATGACCGGATTAGTAACACTTAAAACATTGCAATACTGGCCTTATGTATTCAGACACATTAAACCAAATGTGATCATAGGTCACATGGTCCGGACGAGCTGATGCTAAGAAGGTCACTAATACCGTTTGAAGTGGCTTGGGAGGGCCCACCTCTTGACGTTTTGTAAAAGGTTTTACACTCTTAATGGGGCATGAGGCTTTTAAGTTTTCTAACAAATCTTCTTCGGTTAATTCAACTGGGGCTCTTATGATACCTTGGCATTCTATGCTATCATAAGGAATTTTAGCAATCCACTCATTCTCTTCGAATAAGCTGCAATAAAAATGAATTGGCATCATTCATTGCTCCAAAAAATACTTTTGTGTAAACGTTACCCACAGGCTTTACATATTGAACACCCTGCACAGTTTTTAGTATTTTATTAACTTGAAGCAAGTCCATCCGAAATTTTGTCTTCTCATTTTATTTTGAACATTTTAACAAAACAGGGTACTCCATTTTGGACAAATCATTGTACAAAGGATGATGGTCTTTAAAAAGTCCTCTGTTATTACGAATGTATGACATTTTTTGTTTAGAAGTTCCACTATCCTCCACTGGCATATCCGCCTTCCTTATGGAGGATCTAGCCACAAACTCTGTGGGGATGGGATCTGTGATCCCACCCCCGCCCTCGTCAACCATATGTGTATAAAATAAACGACTCTAATTAACATTGAAATTTATTTTAAAATAAAATAACTATTAACAAAAAAAGGGACTAAAATAAAACATTTTAAAATTTCATTAAAAAAACCGCCTTATCTTGTCAACGTCCCCACCCTTTTTTCCGTCACAAAAGCCTACGCTCCACAGATTACCACAAACAACACGACAGCATACTGTGTTGCCAGATCGGATCGGACCGGACCGAAATCAAAACCTAGAAAAAGAAAAGAAAAAAAAGGGGGAAAAAAAGCTTTTTTCTACTCGCGTGCTATAAACCGCTAATATTGGTATCATTAACGGTATCAGAATAGCACCTAACTAAAGCGTAACCGAAGCGTAAAAACGATTCTATAACGAGTGTTGCCACAGGACTATATTAAGTATCTCGATATAAATCTGTGAGCGTTGCATGGCAAGAAAAGTTTTGCACAATTATCATCACATTGCTACCACCGCCCAAAAAACGCACAAGCATGATAAATAAATGTTAGTTTAACATGTTTCACGGTTTAAAGTTACCAGATGTAGGTGCAAAAGCTACATAAATTACCAAACTCTGTATTACGTTGTTTCGGCTTTTACATGTCCTTATGGTTAGTAAAGTTGTATAACATTGGTTTTCTTTCGGCTTAGTAATATAGATCTCCTGGAATCTCATGACTAATAGGAAATTTCCAATTTAGGTCTTGCAACTCCTATTAATAGACTTTAAAAGTCTTGATACTTAATGGTCTAAGATCCGAATAGGAGACGACCTTCACCGTGCTGTAAATTCGATAAAAAGTATTTTTCTCAAAAATTACCGGAAAAGTTGACATTACTAATTCCATACTGAGACGCGAAGTACATAGTTCACAGACACTTCCCAAATAAATAAAAAAAAACATTGCGTGCTCGCTACACAAGCCCGCAATGTTGCATACAAATTTCATTGTTATCTAGTTTGGGAATGAAGGCGTGAAGGTATGTATCTAGTTTGTAACTTTTTAAAAAGTGAAAACGGCCATAATAAAAAGAGGGCACAAGTCTTATACATCCATATTTTATTCGAAACGTAACTTTTTTATCTGTCTGGAATAGCTTGAGTTTTTTTTTCTAAAAAAGCTTGCGTTTTTCCTTGTCATAAACATAAAGGCGGTAAAGAGTGATGTTATTTCACGTGAAGTTTCTGTTTATATGCGATTTGTATCTTGCGATTTTTGAGATAAGCACTATATATGCCTCGGCAGGAACGGCAATTGCGGGCCTCGTATTTTTAATCTGACTCGCAAGCTCGTCCGTTTAAACCAATACTCGGCCCGCAATTGCCTGCTTCACTGCCTAGGCAATAATGTACTATTATATCCAATTTAATATGTTAAGTAGTATACGGCGAAAATTTTGTTTATTAGACATATCGAAAGTAATACAATATGCAAGCATTAGGTTGACAATTTTTTTCCCGTCATAACAATTAGGTAGGCAGGTATAAACAGGACGTCGGTAGGTAGGTACTAATAATTTGCTCCGGCCTGTTTATTGAATAAAGAAGAACATTCATCCTTCATATCGTATCGTATCTGAGATTTTACCATGTGGAATAATATTTCGTAAGTTAATTGTTTTTTGTTTAGCAGCAGGGCATAGACCAAAGGAATTAATTATATTAGTCGACTCTTCGTCACTAACTAAATCACCGTAAATGACATAGAGCTGATCGAAAGGCAGACAACACCCAAATCCCCATCTGCGAAATATTTGCTACATTTGGAGATTAGTAGTCGTTAGCGATGAAAATTACATGAAAGATACATGTATCTTTCAAAGGCCCCTGTATTTTTCAGTAAAATACAGTATCTATCCTTGCGGAGCTTCGATTGAATCTTTCGCAAGTTTAGTTTTTTTACATGTAAAATACATTGTATTTTTCGCATTATTATATTTATTATATTATATTATGAATAGTGACTCAGAATGTATTGGCTCTCATACAAACAGGTGACTTTTCATTCTGCTCAGACTATATCTCGATATCAGTTAACTAAAGAGGTTGAAATTATCAATTATGAGTGACGAAACACTTATAAATTATTTATTTATTTATTTAAATTTATTTGATATAAAAAGTTACAAAACATTAAAACAAATGTAACATAAACCATGCAAGGTTTTTCTGTACACCTGGATCGTCGAATACATCATAAATATTAAAGTATTTTCTGCAAGCTATTTAAATACGCACTGCCAGATCAAAAGTGCAGCAACCCAAATTACAACTGTATTTCAAAATAATCTTTAATACTTACGACTATGAGCTTGAAAAAAAAAAAAAAAAAAAACTAGCAATGATTTTGGGTTGATACTGTCTTGACCCACCAGACATAACAAGAATGATAGTGCCGCGCCAATGTGCACCTTCTCAACAACTCGAGAATGGCGATGCGCATACGACGCAACACAATAACAAGTTTCTTATCTAATCTATCGCGCGAGCGTCTTACTCAGACACCGCATGTACAGGATGTTTGCGTTCACTTTAATTTAATAGTCCAAGGTAATATGAATCGTAATCAATTGGAATCGTTAATCTATGCTCTATGTGACGTGAACATGAAGTCAATTTTGCGTCAAAGGCATGACAAGATTGACAAGTGCGGGCCCTGATTTGATCATAATAATATATTAACACATTTAATATACTAAAATATTTTCTTGTGTTGCCTGCTCCGGTTGAAACACGATTACTAGGTATTATGCCGCGAAGAAAAAGTAGTATTTGGGAACATTGCACATTAATTGATAATGACGATGGCAAAAGTGTGAAGTGCAATTATTGTTTAAAACAATATGGATATAGAAGTGCGACACGTTTGGAGGAACACATGACTAACTGTGACCAATGTCCGGGTGATATAAAACAAAAGTATATCAAATCAACGAAAGGATCCCCTGTGTCACGATTATCCCGACCAGCGTCAAGCACGGTGTTTGTGGAATCTGTAAGGAAGAATGCTTCTATCACAAATCAAGACACTAGTTCAGCCAACACCCCAAAAGTGGATAATAAAGAAAAAATTGACGCCGCATTGGCTCGTGCTGTGTATGCCACTAACTTGCCAATGTCATTATTCGAGTCGCCTTATTGGAAGACAGCGTTCGCAACGTTTAATCCAAATTACACTCCACCCAACAAATATGCCATGAGTAACTCTTTATTAAATGCAGAATATGTTAGAGTGAAAGATGAGACTGACCGAAAAATGCGTAATGCTAATAATTTGGGACTTGTCACCGATGGATGGACTAATGTTAATAGCCAAGGAGTACTTAACTTTTTGGTAACAACACCCAAACCCATTTTTTTCAAATGCGTTCACCCCGGAACGAATAGACAGACGGCTGAATACATAAAAAGAGAAATAAGTAAAGTTTTCGAAGAGATAGGTGTCACAAAATTTTCATGCATAATAACTGACAATGCAAATGTGATGAAAGCTACTTAGAGACTTATAGAAGCTGAATATCCACATATCGATTGCGTCGGTTGTGCGGCTCATGTTTTAGATTTAATATGTAAAGATATTATGAACTTGGATTGCTTCAAAACATTGTTCAAAAATTGTAAGAAATTGATAGCTGAAATTAAAAAGAGCCACACACTTTTGGCTTTATTCGAACAAAAACAGAGAGATCAGCATGACTTACAATTAAAAACATTAAAAATTCCCTCTCCTACAAGATGGGCTGGGGCTCATCTTACATTTGAATCATTGATAGAAAATCAGAAAGTGCTTCAAGCTTTAGCTACTTCCAGGGAGGCAAATATGAAACCCAATACGAAACAATTCCTCTAAGCGAAGAAACCTGGAACAATATAAATAATGCAAAGAAATTGCTTACTCCAATTGCCGCTTATATTGCAAAAATAGAATCTGATGACTCAGTTTTATCGGACGTCCTGGATGCTTTATTTATTTATTTATTTATTTATTTATTTATGAGACTGACCGAAAAATGCTAATAAGCGTTATTGACCTGGAAGTTACGGAATTCTTGACTGCAGATACAAAAGGGAATATTCTGAATATATGCGATTTTCGCCGATCTTTCTGTATAAAACCAATCCATTTAGCAGCATATTTGCTAGATCCAACGTATCACCCATTTGTAAACAATAAAGCAGTGAACCTTGATGACAACGAATATCACTCAGCTACGCATTTTATATCTAAGGTTGCAGATGTTATGTCTATCGACAACACCTTGGTATTCAAAAATTTGGCTGAATATAGGTCACAAAGTCAATTTTGGAGTAACGAGTTGCTGTGGAAAGCTATCAACGATACTGAGACGAAGGCACCTACTGAAACAAACAAACTTCACCCACGCGACTGGTGGCAAGGTTTGTGTCTTTCAAAGCCCTTAACACCTCTTGCTGTAAGAATATTAAGCAATCCACCGTCGTCAGCTGCCAGTGAGAGGAATTGGTCTTTAGTTGGGAGAACACACACTAAATATCGTAACCGGTTAACGGCGGAACGCTTAAATAAGTTAATTTTTGTAAACTGCAACCTGAAAATTGATATGTCAAAGGAACCTACATGTTTTGAATACTGATGACATCTTTGATGACTGTGATAGTGATATTAGAGTTGTAAAGTGTCCGACATTTTCCATATGTGACGGTCATTTTCGATAAATGTCCTGACATTTTCGTCATGACTGGACAAGACGGACATTTATTTTTCATATGCCTTGCTTAGAAATACAAACTTGTACATGTATTTACACCGAAATAGATCGTTTTATTAATGCTTACTTAATATTAATGTGACTCTTTCACGGCAAAAATGTAGTAACGAGACTAGAGTAACTTGAATAGGTTGGTAGAGTCAGTGCGGAAAGAGAAGACTTGTAGGATTTGAGAGCGTGCCAGTGCTATTTTATGGCTTTTGCTATGCTGACTATGTTAGTTCCCGATTCTGCCACGACTCTTCTCTTTTCGCCCAGACTCTAGGCATATTTCATTCCGTGTAATGATGAGTATAATTATCTTTACGTTTGAAACTTTTTGAGTTTTTAATTATGACACTGACAAAATTAGAACACGTCATTTAAATCAAAATATTTAGATTTAATTGACACTCGTGTCATGTGATAAGTTGAAGTTTTATTTGAATCCCGTTCGCAATTAATTGCTTTTAAAATGCCCCGACGCGTTGGCGATATTTGGTTGCATTACCAAATTATTGGCGGTTCCTCAATCAAAAAGCACGTCGTGTGCATTTATTGCAATGCGGAATATAAACAAGCACATGCTACTCGCATGGTATTACATACGATCAAGTGTGAAAAGTGTCCAACAGACGTCAAAAATAAATTTACAAAGATAATTCGGTCGATAACTCCAAAGGCTTTACCTCCAAGAGCAGTTGCAGGCAATAATTGCTCTGGCATACCTAGTCCCAGTGCCGTAGAGCCTTCCGTAGAGCCTTCGTGTTCCCATACGTCATATGTAGACTAGATAGTAATTCAACTATCAATTCCGGTCATGAACATTTTCAATCAAATATGAATGACCCACTCGCGTTGTGCACTTTGCAGCTTTGCAAGAGCTATATATGCAACAGGGGCACCTCTGTCATTGTTAGAATCAAAATACTGGAAATCTGCATTGCAATCCTTAGATCCCAGTTATGATCCACCGACGAGACATGCTATTAGCAATCATTTATTGGAGGCCGAGTACTCGCGTATAAAAACCAACATCGACGAAAAAATATAAAATTCAATGGCTCTAGCTCTTATTACGGATGGTTGGAGCAACGTCAATAGGAAAGGAGTGTTGAATTTTATTTTGACCACGCCACAGCCAATATTCTTAAAATCAGTTTATCCTGAACGCGAAAGACAAACAGCTGAATATTTAAGCTCCGAAATTCTAAAGGTATTGGAAGAAATCAGTCCTACTAAAGTTGTAGCTATAGTAACGGATAATGCCAAAAATATGAAAGCTGCCTGGAGGATTATACAAAATGTTTACCCGAACATTGCATGCATTGGCTGTGTAGCTCACGCTCTCAATCTTATTTATAAAGATATAAACGAAATTGGGCCTCTTAAAGATTTAATAGAGACTGTGAGCCGCGTCATTAAATTTATCCAAAATAAACACCGATTACTTGCTTGCTTCGAATTAATACAGACAAATGTTTATGGACGCCTTAAACAGACCCTAAAACTGCCATGCAGAACAAGATGGAATACTTTGGTCACTACTCTAGAATCTTATTTAAACAATAAAGATGCCCTGAAAGCTTTGGCCATTCAAGATGGAATGGATTTGGGAACGAACATTAAATCTACTTTGTTAGATGACCAAATTTGGTACCAAATAAAAGATATTCTTAAGATTCTCAAACCAATCGCAGTTGCTGTTACTGAATCGGAATCTGACATTGCGAAGGCCTCCGACGTCCATAACATATTTTTGAAACTTGCAGCATCTTTAGAAGACAAACTCAGTTTGGATAATATATTTTCAGAAGCTGAAAAGAATAAAATTAGAACAGCCGTTTCGTACCGCCGCAATTTCTGTATACAAAAATTTCTGGCGGCAAATTTGTTAGATCCTAGGTACATAGGCTCCGGTTTGACAAGCGATGAAATGGCTGACGCTACGAACTATATACATAGTCAAGCAATGTATCTATCTAAAGATCCCGTCAAAGTTATGATAAATATTGCCGAATTTCGTACACGAACAGGATTTTTCGCTAAATGTCATTCAGCATGGTCGGCCGCAGAGGCCATTGCTCCTCAACTGTGGTGGCAGAGCTTTGGTTCTAAAGAAGAATTATATCCCATAGCACACAGACTCTTAAGCGTCCCACCAAGCTCTGCCTCCGCAGAAAGAAATTGGAGTTTGTTCTCCATTACACATACAAAATTACGCAACAGACTAAATAATACTCGCTTAAATAAATTAATTACAGTGCGGCAAAATTTAAGATACGTGGATTCAACAGATCTTACGGTGTCACCCGGTATTGACGAAGATGAGGATAACTATTTCAGGACATTGAACTTCACCGACGTTTCATTGCAACGCATTTCTGATAATAGCGAAACAGAAGATGATGATCACTAAGCAGTTGTCTATGTACCTACCTACTTACTTCACAATATGGCTGAAAATTAAAAGTTTATGTTACGTTTACTCACAATAAATAATAGTATTTGAAAATGTCGAAAATGTCCATTAATGTCTGCTTAATGTCTAATATGACCGACAAATTGACAAATGTCGGACAGACATTTTGAAACTGTCGGTCACTTTGCAACTCTAAGTGATATAGAATTATAGGCATTCGACTATCTTATCAGCCGGACGGTCTGTAATTTTCTATTCGACAAAGTCTGCTGTTTTTGCAGGGTAACGTCAATGACTGCTCCGTCAGGATTGATACTCGAACAAAGTACTAAGACTATTTGTTTTTCTTTTTATTTTTTATCTACGGAGACATTGGTTTGTTTAAATAAATACTGGCGGTTTATTTGTGGTTTTGTATTTAAAATTACTAATATTATCAATAAATACATTATTGTTGAATTAATCTCTTTATTTCTTTTCAATCTTAGGGTTGGATTTTATAATACATATTATACATAGTATGGTTATAAAATTTAAAAACAAAAAACAGACAAAAAATACGAAATACATAATTATAAACATATTATAAAAAAAGTTAACTTAGAGTACCGCCGGCAACGGTGATCAAACCACGAGAGCGGAGTCTCTTAATATTATTATTATTAAATTTACTTTTTTACATAGGCTAGGCTTTTTACAATATGTTTATAAAAGTAAATTACAAAAATATTATTATTATTTGTATGTCTTGCTTTATCGTGGGTCGTGGGACCATGGGGCAATTATTTAATCAAGTCATTATTATTAAATAAACATGTAAAATACACAGTATTAAACAGGTATTATACGTGTATGATTGTATTTTTTAGGCAAGCGTCAGTTTTGTTTTTTTCGAAAATTACATGTATTTTATAGGAAAGATACAAACTTTCGAAAGAAACAACATGAATCTTTCGCCATTTTCATCGCTAGTAGTCGTGCTTCTTTCGAGGCAAACATTAATATTTTGTTATCGTCTTCATATTCTGCCAATATAAACGGTCGGAAATTTACTGGAATTTGGACCTCCGTGTGTTTCCGAAATACACTATTTTCAATTTTCTGCATTTTTTTTCTAGCGTTGTACAAACCAGTATGTTTATTTGCAAATTTAGGCAACGGCTCCAATAAATGCATACCTTCATTTTTCAACCTACATATTGATTCATTATATTGCTTCGGTATAGGTAGGTTGTTTTTGGTCACATTATTAGGTACGTAATTGATCAAATTCTTTTAGCACAATGTTTTTTGGTGGATTTAGGGTGCAACTATTATGATGCAGGACACTAGCTGTAACTTTGTTGTCGAGCACTGTTAAACTGCCGCTACATATTTTGTAGTTTCCACAGGTCCAATATTGTGATCCATTTCGGAAAAGTTTTCCTTTATGATATTTACGGCCGTCGTGTAACAATATTTGGCCTCCTCTTTTGGACGTAATATAAACCAGTTCTTCCATAGAACTGTCCGGCGATTCAGTAGACATTATGAACTATTTGTTACGAAGAGCAACTGTCCTCATAAGTTTGCTGAAGGGCCCTTGAATTAAGTACAATAAATGCGATAAATAACGATAGGTATAGTATTTCCCCTGTCCTTTGTATTTCTGTCTAATGAAATGTAAAGCTTGTCAATATTTATTTGAAAATAAAAAGATAACCCACATTAGGAAGGTTTAATTACACTACTCAAAGAACCTCCTTGGTTTTGTACACGGAATAAAGATTTCTTTGAGCAAAACCAAGTAATGTAGGAAGAATATTTACATCGTCGTACAAAACTGGAAATGTTACCGGTAATGTGCAAAGAAAAAATATTTCTTAATACATTACCCGGTTTTGTGCGAAGAATATTTTTTCCTTGTACATTGCTGGTAATGTAACTTGGTAATGTACGAGTAACAAGGGGGTGAGAATCTGCTCCACGGGTTTGCCGACAATGTTTACTGCAAATCAATGATAAATGATTACTTTATATGGTAAGCCGTAATCCGATTCCAAAGTATAACCAAAAAAGGAACAATTCGAGGTTCGAAAGATCGACTTTTTCATACATAGGCTACTACGAAAGTTTTTAGCTGTATAAAAACTAACTACATTTACTTTTCAAAGTGTGTGGCAAATTAAGGGTAATTTAGCTATAAACCTCTTTGTAAAATAAAATGGCATACTGGCCGGTTAGTTTTTTTTTTTTTTGCTGACATTGTCAGTCCAGTTTTGTTTCTTGCAATGGAGCTGTCGCGAGAATCGTTTCGTGCTATGATGTTCTACGACTACAAAAGGAACTTAACCTTTAAGGAATCTCATAAAAATTTAAACGACACATTCGGGGAGTCCGCTCCATCGTTAGCCACAATTTCATATTGGTACGGCGAGTTTAAGCGGGGTCGGGAGTACCTCAAAGATGAGCCGAGACCAGGACGGCCGTCGTGTGCTGTAACGCCGGAAAACGTGATCAAAGCCGAATGGTTGATAAAAGAACACAGGAATATTACACATCGGGAAATAGAGCATGAACTTGGCATTGGATCACCCGCAGTTGCGAGCATTTTACATGATTATCTCGGCGTCAGGAAGATTGCTTCGCGTTGGATACCGCATTTGCTGACCGAAGAGCAAAAAGCCCGGCGAGTAGATTGGTGTCAGTTTATGCTCAAAAAATTCGACGGAGGCAATTCCCAACAGGTGTCTAATATCCTTACTACTGATGAGTCTTGGATATACTACTATGACCCTCTAACAAAGCAACAATCTATGCAATGGGTGTTCGAGGAAGATGGGCCGCCATTAAAAATTGTTCGTGGCCGTAGTGTAAACAAAAAAATGATCGCCGTTTTCTTTCGCCGCGGGGGCCCAGTAGCTGTAATTCCGCTTGAAGATCGAAGAACACGATTCTAACCCGGCAGTCTATGTCGATGATTTGTTGATTTTTTAGAATGATGAAGCCTTCGATCAACAATACAACTAGATAACGGGTCAGAGAACAAAACACGGCCCAGCGAATATATACCCACTTCAAATTGGGAGTTTACTTGAATTTAGTTCGTTGTCAACTACGCCAACAATGACACGTGTCACAATGCCTCAATGCGTTTTCAGAAACTGCAAAAATAATCACCTTTACAAAAATCTTTCAGACGGAATGTCATACTTTCGGCATGTAAATGTCGATTCGTAATATTAATTGATAAATAGCTAAGTATTTCTAATAAAAAAATATATTTTAGTTTCGGACCAACAATTGTCAATATTTGGATGTTGGAGAACAGTATGTCAATGGAGTTGTTTTATACTTTATATTATTGCAGTAATAAATTAAATATTAGTTTGTGGATTCCTCGTGATCCATTTTATTGTGCGATATAGAGTTATATTGTCGCGAGTGAACGGCAGGAGTTTTTTAACTGATGAAGACCAAAGATGAACACCGGAAATCATTAATCATAATTGTTTAACGGGCAGTGATGAGATTTCTCTATTAAGAATATGAAATTACTTTTATTCACGTAATGCATGTAGTGAAGTGCAATTGATGGTGAAGTACCGGGAGAACTCTTTAATAATTAACGGCCCTGCTTATTGGATAGCGAAATATTATTAAGGCTGATTGGAAATTGTTATTAGACTAAGGTTTTTTAATGTAATGAACGAGTATAATTATGTGCTGTAGAAAATCTCAATGATATAAGAAATATCACAAAAAGCGATTTTTCTTTTTAAAAATAAAACCGTCTTTAAAAATCCACTAAACATACCTATACCTCGCTTCACATTTGTTCCCCTGTGGTATAGGCAGAGACTACGGAATGCCAGGGCTCCGGTCTAAGCATACAAGTATAACTTTCGCTTCCTCTACATTCATAATTTTGACCCACTGAACAAGGTGAAATAAATGACCGGTCTCCTAGAAATTCCCTATCGTTATATCAAATATATGACATTTTATAATTATATCCAAGCCAGTGTCAAGTAGGTATACTTACACAAATAGCAATGCCACATGATTTTTGCCACCGAAATAATAAGTCAGTCGATATAAGTTTTTCAAGTAGCTATTAGGGTTTTTGAAGATGCTTTTACTTTTTGTTGCTAAAAAAATATATGATGGGTTACGAGCCCACAATATTATTTATATTGTCTTAAATAATAAAAATAGCGTTGAGTTTTTGTTTAAATGAAACCCACCTGAGACGTCAAAACAGAAATCATATTAAGTATACCTAAAGCTACTCCATTTGTACTCTGTTCGCGGTGACATTGGCACTCCGCTAGTAGAAGCTGCATAAGGTAAAAAAACGAGCCTCTAGTCGAAGCGACATAAGATGATAAATTGTTTCATGCAAAATTAAGCATTGCGTTAATGATATACCATTTAAATTAGGATGTTTTATTTTGACAATGATTTTATACAAGTATGAAGTTTGTATAGGTCGCCCTAGGACACTTTTGGGAGAGAATTCTGTATGGAACCCGGTGTCTATTGGTTGGTATGTCGATGGATGAAGCCGAGTTTCAGAAGGTCAAGAGTGATTTAATGTCCAAATTTGAAATGAAGGATCTTGGGAAAGCTGAACTTATTTTAGGGTTGCAAATAACTCAGACAAAAGATGTGATCAAAGTTGATCAGGAGAGATTGGATTGATGTGGAATGGAGGACTGCAAGACTGCAGCTACTCCGGCAGCTGCTGGCTGTCATTTGAAGAAGTCAGAGCACAAGCCTGATGATAGGATCCCGTATCAGAAACTTATTGGATCTTTAATGTATTTATCAGTGTGTACGAGGCCAGACATAACACATGCAGTCAGTACTCTGAGTCAATTTAACACCTGCTATGCAGAAGAACACTGGGTAGCAGCCAGGCGTGTGCTCCGCTATCTCAAAGGAACCAAATCTCATGGAATGGTGTATTCTTAAGGATGCAGTTCTGACAATTTTTTTCAAGGATATTCAGATGCAAGTCACGGAGGTGACGAAGACAGAAAATCCTGGACTGGCTATGCATTTACAGCTCAAGGAGCAGCTGTCTGCTGGCAAAGTATTAAGCAGAGGACAATAACACTATCAACTGCTGAAGCAGAATATGTAGCCATGTCAGAAGCTGCAAGAGAGGCAATATTTCTCAAGAGATTAATTGCAGAGATTACTGGGAAGAAAGAGAAACTGATTATCATTCTCAGTGATAGCCAATCTGCAATAGCAATTGCAGAAAATCCAGTACATCATCAGAGAACGAAGCATATCGACGTACGCTATCATTTTGTGAGGGAAGCAATAATGAATGGGCAGATAGCTGTTTCGTATGTTGAGACTGATCGTATGATAGCTGATGCATTAACAAAACATTTGCCAAAAGGAAAGTTTGTATGGTGTACAAGTAGATTGATGGGCATGCAAGAGGACTGAATTTTATTAATGCTCATGTATTCAAAGTTAAGGAGGAGTGTTTGAAATGAGGTTGTGAACCGCTGATCATTTTTGTCTATGGACTCATTGACAATGTACTTCTAACTTTGAATTCAAATAGTTGTTGTGTGTCAAGAGCGTACTGTAAAATGTTCAGTCTGTCTATTGTTATCCCTATACATTATATTATTTATATTATAATATAAATAATCTATTTAAATTCGTTGTTATTAATTTGTGTCACTGTCCCCTCTGCTATACCTACACTATCACTCCTTTCTCAATAATTGACAAATTTGGTAGAAACTAGACCAAAGGACATCTAAATAGATTATTTATATTATAATATAAATAATCTATTTAAATTCGTTGTTATTAATTTGTGTCACTGTCCCCTCTGCTATACCTACACTATCACTCCTTTCTCAATAATTGACAAATTTGGTAGAAACTAGACCAAAGGACATCTAAAGATTTATTTATATAGGCCAAACTTGTCCGAGAGATTTTATCCAAAAAGTCGAAGAATTTGCAATTACTCGCAACTTAGATAACAAACGCCTTTATAATTATATCTATGACATTCTCCAAAATACTGCATTAGACTGGTTTCGTACAAAAAAAAGATCAACTACCAGATTGGACAATTTTTAAACAGAAATTGATAAACGACTTCGAAATGTATGACTATGACTACAAATTAAAGAAAACTATTCACGGCCGTAAACAGTATAAAAACGAGAGAATCATAAATTATTTTAAAGCTATGGAAACTCTTTTCTCAAAATTACAAAATAAACTTTTCGAACAGGAAAAAATCACCGTTTTACGACGAAATATCAAACCAATTAACAGCTCTCGTTTACTTCCTGTGACTTCTCGTGACTTAGTCGATATGACAACTTTCTCCAAGTCGTGCAAGTGGTATGAAAATTGTATTTATACCAAATTATGAAGATCATTACAACAATTATTTCCAAACTCAACCATCAAATAATTAGGTAATTCATGATTCTCTAAACACACCCACGACTACAAACATTACTTTTAAACCCACAATACCAGAGTTTCCTTATAATAAATACCCTTTTACTTCTTCATCACCAGTATATTTCTTATCTACCCGTAATCCAAACCCAGTTGTTGCACGATTCTCTTGCCCACGCGCCACGGTGTAAAATCTATAGCCATAACTTGGAAAATTATACATCTACAACCATAGTTTATTTCCGTTGTGGTAAAAAAGGCACCACTTTTCCAAAGGGTACAAAATGTAATCCTACTCCTTCTTCTTCTATTCTAAATCAAAAAAACCATTTACCGAGAAAAGTATTTCATTAAAAACTACCACATCAGAATGGGAACTTTGGCTTCAGAAACTTAAACTATTTATGCAATCTTATAACTTTGTCAGCTATTAACCAATCAAACCATCAGACTCAACCCAATGACGAACGCCCCTACATTGGGTTACTATCATCTCGTCTAAAACGCAACTGGTAGAAGTAGCATCTGGTCTAAAACGCAGGTGGTCTAAGTATCATCTCGTCTTAAACGCAACTGGTAGAAATAGCATCTGGTCTAAAACGCAGCTGGTCTAAGTATCATCTCGTCTTAAACGCAACTGGTAGAAGTAGCATCTGGTCTAAAACGCAGCTGGTCTAAGTATCATCTCGTCTTAAACGCAACAAACGCAACTGGTAGAAGTAGCATCTGGACTAAAACGCAGCTGGTCTAAGTATCATCTCGTCTAAAACGCAACTGGTCTAAGCAAGTTACTTATTAATAATTATAAAACAAACCGCACCTAACCTTTTGGTTTCTACAAAAAAACATGTTCTAAAATTAGTATCTGTAAAATATCTAATGAAAATACGTTATTACAAAATCATTTTCATCGCAGATCATATTTTATTATCACTGATTAGTTTTTGATTCATGTAATTTATCCACACAAAATAAAAGTCGCGAAGTAATAAACTGGTAACATCATACGTAAACAAGGAATAACAACACATATTATACGTCTCTTTCTGACGCATTAGTTGAAGTTATAAGGACAGATGATGTTGTATTTTCTTTATATTTTGCCAAGTTTCTATACTGTAGTTATTGTTCTGAGATCGAAACTACTTCAGACGGTAAAGATAAATACTGGCCACTTTAGATTACAGGTAGTTTGACTATTGTCATGTAACGATTGTCATCCTATTATTTTCAATTTTCCTGCAGTATGGCCTGTTTGATTTTAAATACGATTTAATTGAAATGGACCCGGGACCAAGTAGTAATGGACATGCTAACCAACCAGAATTGGTATTCATAGACAGCCAGCGGGGTCATCCATCTCTATTGCATAATGGCTATAGATATAACTTAAATAAAAATAATAAGAAGGATGACAGTACTAGTTGGCGTTGTGGAAACCGTGGCGAATGCAATGCGTCGATTAAATTAGGCCCAGGGAGAAAAAATGTCGAGACGCCCCCAACCCCACATTCCTGCAGAAGAAATAAATTTAGAAACTTCGATCAACAATACAACTAGATAACGGGTCAGAGAACAAAACACGGCCCAGCGAATATATACCCACTTCAAATTGGGAGCTTACTTCAATTTAGTTCGTTGTCAACTACGCCAACAGTGACACGTGTCACAATGCCTCAATGCGTTTTCAGAAACTGCAAAAATAATCACCGTTACAAAAATCTTTCAGACGGAATGTCATACTTTCGGCATGTAAATGTCGATTCGTAATATTAATTGATAAATAGCTAAGTCTTTCTAATAAAAAAATATATTTTAGTTTCGGACCAACAATTGTCAATATTTGGATGTTGGGGAACAGTATGTCAATGGAGTAGTTTTATACTTTATATTATTGCAGTAATAAATTAAATATTAGTTTGTGGATTCCTCGTGATCCATTTTATTGTGCAGGAGTTTTTTAACTGATGAAGACCAAAGATGAACACCGGAAATCATTAATCATAATTGTTTAACGGGCAGTGATGAGATATCTCTATTAAGAATATGAAATTACTTTTATTCATGTAGTGAAGTGCAATTGATGGTGAAGTACCGGGAGAACTCTTTAATACTCAACGGCCCTGCATATTGGATAGCGAAATATTGTTAAGGCTGATTGGAAATTGTTATTAGACTATAAGGTTTTTTAATGTAATGAACGAGTATAATTATGTGCTGTAGAAAATCTCAATGATATGAAAAATATCACTAAAAAGCGATTTTTCTTTTTAAAAATAAAACCGTCTTCAAAAATCCACTAAACATACCTATACATCGCTTCACATTTGTTCCCCTGTGGTGTAGGCAGAGACTACGGAATGCCAGGTGCACCGGTCTAAGCATTCGCTTCCTCTACATTCATAATTTTGACCCACTGAACAAGGTGAAATAAATGACCGGTCTCCTAGAAATTCCCTATCGTTGCCTAACAGGTATATCAAATATATGATATTTTATAATTATATCCAAGCCAGTGTCAAGTAGGTATACTTACACAAATAGCAATGCCACATGATTTTTTAAAAAAAACTGAATTTCAAAATTTAAACGAAATCGAAGTGCCTGAAATTTTTGCCCGTGATTTTTTAGTCTGGAGTGATGGGGACGATAATGATAAAGTATTGGTATTTTGTACCAAAAAAAGGCGGAACACTTTGAGCAAAGTAAAGGGCCATCAGTTTTTTGGAGACTACGTTCAAAAGAGTGCCCAAACCCTCCTACCAATTTTTTACACTGCACTTGGATATTGGGAGTGACGGAAACCATACCCACATTGCACCTATGGTCTATGCCCTGCTGCCCAATAAAAATAAAAATACTTACATCCGATTGTTCGAGGCTATCAAACAGAAATTATCACTTTGTATAGATTTTTATAAATGCGACTACGAAATAGCCCAGTATAATGGTTTTCAAACAGTATTTCCTGAAGCGGTCTTAACCGGATGCTACTTCCACTTTAATAAAGCTGTATGGAAGAAGGGAAACGATCTTAATATAACCATTACCAATGAAGGGCGACAGACTGTAAGATTGACTGCAAATTTACCGTTGCTACCTACCACCTACATATCCGATGCCTGGATTAACATTTTGCAAAGTGCATCTGACACAGAAGATATGCAAAAATTCCATTCTTATGTCAACAGACAATGGCTGTCTTTGCCTATGATTAGCTGTGCTCACGAAAAGCATCGCACGACAAACAGTGTCGAAGCATGGCATCGTAGATTAAATAGCCGAGTGCCCTCAAAGCCCACGTTTATTCAATTTTTGGAGAAATTACTACGAGAGGCGAAAATACAAGATATAATGGTGACGAAGAATGTGTTTAATGTCAATAATAAAAAAAACGGGAGATAATAAATTCAATGCTGAGTACTCGAAGTTATTGACTGCTTTGGAAGGTGGATTGATTACACCATTCGATTGTCTAGAGAAAATAACGGAAGCAAGAAATAAAAATAAAAAGTATAAACAGTAGTGAATGACTAGTACAAAGATTTGTTTAAAGTAAGGAACATTTTTAGTTGAACAGGGATCATTTTTAGTTCAATAGTTTAAGATTATTCCATGTTTTTATGAATATAGTTTTAAGGTAATAAAATACTTAACTATTAATAGCTATTTCTCATATTTCAAACATCCTTTGATTTGTGCAAAAAACCCACACCAAAGCCTATCACTGGCGAACACAAACACACACAGGCAAGCACACCTGCACATGTTCGTGTTTGTTGTTTGGTGTTCGCTGTTTGCCGTTGTTTGCCAAGCGTGTGGAGCCGGCATTATAATATTTTTTAATGATATGCGACAATGAGGTACATTTTAGACCAGTTGCGTTTTAGACGACATGTATTTTAGACTAACTCTGTTTTAGACCAGTTGCGGTTCAGGCGACTTGTATTTTCAGACTAGTTAATACTTAGACCAGCTGCGTTTTAGACCGGATGCGTTTTAGACAAGATGCGTTTTAAGCACAATGACCAGCTGCGTTTTAGACCAAATGCTACTTCTACCAGTTGCGTTTAGGACGAGATGATACTTAGACCACCTGCGTTTTAGAACAGATGCTACTTACTTCTACCAGTTGCGTTTTAGACGATATGATAGTAACCCCCTACATTAAAGTACAATCAAATAATCTTACCTTAGCAACAGTAGTGAAGGTACAATTTGCAACTTTGAACTGACTTTGAACTGACATTTATTGACGATATGCCACTGGAAACACTGATTCAGATAGATATTTACCTAAAGTTGGCAAAATCCCGGGAAAAGTTAAGCAAATATATGGCGTCGGTTTCCCAGAATATCTATTATTTTAATAATATAAGCTCCGGGTTTCAACAAAACGTTTATATTTATTAGTTTACATTTAGGACAAAACTTTACCTCAATTTTATAACTTCGTTAGTTCAATTAGTTACAGGTAAATTAATTAACATTTAGTAATCAATAAATGGAAAATAACTTAAAATAGCTAATATAAATATTTAAATATGTATTTATGCTGGCGTAGTTTATTTATTTAGAAAACCCGGTATTATTCATAAATTTACCGCTTCCATACATCTGAACAACAACGCCGCCGTCAAAGATTAGGTAAATATCGATCCGTTTTTCAGATCCCTGGTAATAAATATCTGAAGGCTGATTGTTTGTATTATTAATCTTTACTAACTAGGTAACACTGGCTAAGTTAAAGTTTGCTCTCTATTTTCTTCCACTTTTGGGACTTTCCATTTCGAGTTTACGACACACTTATTTGATGCTAAGCCATTGTTGACTCCGAACTTTGGTTACTCGCCCCTGCTTCGGTGGGTCGATTCGCCGAACTTTGATTGTGTTGCCACATTTTGTTTATGTTTTCTAAACTATTAAAATTATTTGTTGTGACCACTAACTTTGGTTTTATATTTCGCTGCATTTACGAACCCGCCACTTACAACGTAACGAACGTATCGCTCACTTAAGAATAAACTGGCTTAACTCAAAATTTGGAAAAAATAAGCTTTAGTAATAAAACGCCATTAATCCAATAGGACTATCATGTCTCTTTCTTAGAACGGCCAAATCGAGCGAGAAAAAGAGATAGCCTTAGTTAACGCGTATCATTTTTAATATATTGACTAAGTTTGTTTTGTGCTAAAGCGGCTTATTTTAGACATGAGCCAGTCGCTGAGAAAAGAGGACGGCGCTTGCGTGTTACAATTGGAGTTATATCGATATTGAATTAAAGATCAATGTAAGAATAATTATATTTTTGTGAAATACTAATGGGCACATTTTGAGTAAATTCGCTTTATTGTACAAAATGTTCCAGACTTTGTGAAGTAATGATCAGAGCCTGGATTTTTCATGGCAAAACAAAACACTATCGTAATCTGGCTAGTGATAGAAACATCATTTTATAGATATCGAGTATTACTTATAAAAGTTATTTATTTAATAATAAAATAAACTTTCCTTTCAGCTGTGCCATACTCAGGCAACAAAGAGGCAGGTACAAGATTGGACTAAGTGATTATCTATACCACCTCATTGAAAATAATAAACACTTCAGTTAATAATAGATACTCACTACTTCATAAGACATTAGATGTCATTTCATTACGTACGACAGTGATAAAATATAAATTGCGTCTAGTTAGATATTATTTATAACCGAAATCGCCCTGAAATCGACTTGTTTGATAGTTTAATATTACAGTTTTGAATTAAAGTAAGAATGAATAATGTGCAAGATCGAATCAAAGCGTGGATAGTGAATCATCCCGAAGTAGTCTATAATGAAGTGACCTCTACTATATACTGCTCTATGTGCGATTTAGAATGGTTACAGAATTATCAACAACTTATTTAAGAGTGCTTGGTAATTCTGTAGCTCTGCCTACCCCACTCTGGGAATGAAGGCGTGAGTTTATGTATGTATGTATGTATGTGCGATTTACATCTGAAACTAAAGAAATACAATACTGTCACTCATCTGAAAAGCGACCGCCACAATATACATTCTGGATAACCAAATTCGAAACATCCATTTTATTTCGATTTACTTATTTTCTTATTTCATGCAACATACCATGGACAACAGTTAACAACGATAACTTCCGTAATTTTTTCAACAAATATTTATATTGTGACTGCACAAAAGTGCCCCTACCGGATGAATCGACACTGCGGAAAATATATTTAAACCTTGTAAAAAAAAACTATACAGGGTATAAGAGAGGCAAATAAAACCAATTATTTGTGGATATCTGTGGACGAAACGCCAGATTTTATGGGTAAATGTGTGTCAAATGTGGTAATTCGATCTTTGCAAAAAAAAAATTCGCTGTCATTTTATCTTTTGGGGTCGAAGGTATTAATTAGAAAAGGTCAATGGCGAAGCAGTTGCTAATTTAATAATAAGCCAACAATTTTTTTTGTTTCAGGATTCGTTTAACGATAACGTATACAATGTACTTTTACTTTTGCACAGATAGTGCCGCATATGTACATGCTTAAATCTGGTCGTACTTTAAAATCAACGTTTCCGTGTATGAGACACATTACATGTTTAGCTCATGGTCTGCATAGAGTTGCAGGAGAGGTGCGAGATAATTTCAAAGGTGTGGATGTGTTTATATCGAATGTCAAAAAGATATTCCTCAAATCGCCAGAGCGTGTTCGCCTTTTTAAGGCAAAATATCCGTCCATTCCGCTACCTCCCGAGGCGATAATCACCGGATGGGGAACATGGATAAATGCTGCTGTATATTATGCTCAATACTATGAGCAAGTACGCGACGTCGTTTCCACACTGGCTAACAAATCGGCTGCTATAAGATCTGCAAAAAAACGTTTTCAAAAGATCAAATTACGACAGGAGTTAAATTTCATTAGAGATAACTACGAAGTAATAGCCTCTTCGATAGAACAACTGCAATGTACGACTTTGTCCATTGCGGTATCGTTCCTTCTTTTGGACACTGTTCGTTGTTACCTAAATTGGAGTAAAGTTTTACCAGTGATACGTAAATTTGAAGCTGTGCTTGAACGAAATCCTAATTATGAAAGTTTACGAGATATATCTGAAAATTGTACTCAAACTGAAAATTATACCAATTACAATGATTTTTTAAAATTTGCTCCCTTGACGTCAAGTGAAGTTGAACATACATTTAGTATACATAAATGGCTTTATAGTGATAAACGAAACTGTTTGCTCCCAGAGAATGTAAACAAACTAATGATTATCAACTCCCATCACCATTACACGAATAAAACGCCATGTGCAGCTGTGTGTACTAACGTGGATTACGTCGAAGAAATTGAATATGTTTCTATATAACTTCATACAAACTATGTATGTTTTTTTAAGTTGTTTAGGTATGTTATTTTATTTGGTCACGTTTTTTATTCTATTACGCAATAATCGATATCGATAAAATGATGTTTCTATCACTAGCCAGATTACGATAGTGTTTTGTTTTGCCATGAAAACTCAGGGCTCTGGTAATGATACTTAACCAGTTACATGTTTAAAAACCTATTTAATATTCGTTGTATCATCTTGACAATCGCTAGTTTATTTTTATGTAATAAGGCATTTTGTTGTGGCTATTTTGTAATAAGGACCGTATCGTTGAGTACACATACAACTGGCTGGAAAAAGAGGCTTAGCGAAAAAAAAAAAGTCATCTGTAAAATCTTTGTACGTTATTATTATTAAACAACAAGATTGTTATGTTTGAAATGTTCGTTTTTAAAATGAAAGGGCTTTCAATCGAAAAGCGAAAATCTGTTGTTTCCAAATGGTGCAATGAAAGTGGCATAACGTACAGGAAGTTGGCTAAAGAGGAAGGTGTTAGCGTTTATGCTGTTCAAAAAGCTATCCGAAGATTCGGGAACCACTATTCGTCTTCCTGGACGCGACGGAAAACCAGGTCCTTTAAGGCCTAGTTTGGACCAGAAGATATGTACACTGTTTGCTGCAAAAAAAGTGCTTTCAGTTCGTGACTGTGCCAAAAAAGCGGGTACTATAACAAAACTCACACACACAACACAAACACACAACAGATAACAGATAACAAGTAACAGATAGTATATGTTAAATAATAAATTTGACTGTAAAATAAAATTTAATTTTGAAAGAGGGAAATAAAAATAATGGCAGCTTCATAAATGGAAGTAGATACTGAAAATAAACTAGCAGAAAGAGACAAACAGGTAGAGTTAATATTTGGTACCTGGATGATGGCACAATTGTAGGTAATACGTCCTCAGTCCTCTCCGATCTTCAACTCATCATTAATTGTGTTTCTGATAAAGGTCTGTCACTAAACCATAATAAGTGCGAAAATATTATATCAAAATATCTCTCAGCGAGCGCCCACAATGACATTTTACACAAGGTAAACCTTCTCACTCCTAACGTTTCTATCCTATCCCCTAATCCTATCCCAGTTTTTAGTAGTTCTAGTCAACCTAGGTTGTATCATTTGAAATATCAGTTGAATTACTGAGTATTGCTAACGTTCCGACAAGGCTCTCCATACGTCTGGTTAAGTTTGCTCAACTATGTAGGTCAGATATTCAAATTTGACATTTCGCAAATATCGTTATAGATACCAAAGAGTGTTTGTCGCAATCGCGTTTCAGTAGAATTCAAATCAGCTGAATCAGCTATTCCATTTTGACTAGGGTAAACACAAATTTAAGGCCATTAATTCCAACTTTAATATGACCCGCATGGGTCTTATACGTGGTTTTCCAAGGTCTAAGGAATACCTTTCATTGCCACAATTGTAGGAAGGTCTTAAACGCTCGTAGACCAAATCGAAAAGTTTTTGAAGAAGTAGGTAGTTTCGCTAAAATCCCCACACAATCTGTAGTTATTTCGTTTAGAGGACAAAACTTCCTTAGTCACGTGTAGTTTCTATTGCTCAATATCTGTAGAATCTTACCAACTGCCATCAATGCAATGTAGATCCTGATGCAGATAAAAGTACGGCTACATTGCTGCGCAGAGTAGGTCTAAATTCAGATGGTATGAAATAAATGCTCTCAGGACACAATAAACTTAACAGACTAAAAAAAATGCACTGTAAGCTATAGGTACCAATGCGACACAGCTGTTCGAAATCAGTGCATTAATGTAAGAACTAAGCTAAGCACGACAGACAAGGCGAACTGGATCCGCCCGGACTTTGGCCTAGTAGGCAGGATCACTACAAACTAGGCCAACGTGTCGTCAATAGTGTTGATGACTACGGCCACTAACATTTGGATCAGCATTTACGAAATGGATATTGATCATGCTTTAACCCTACCATGCATGATTATTTTTTTGGGGGTGAATAAAATACGTGAGGTTTTAGTGAGTGAGTAGATGACGGGAAAAATAAGGAAAAACTTAAAGTCAATATTTTTAGTAAAAAAAACTAAATTTTAATGGTTGTGACACATAAAGGACATTATAGCTTAATACTAAGTACAGTCGCCATCAGATATATCGGAGCGGCCGAGGTACTCAAATATTTCTGAGCAGCAATAAATTTCAATAAATTATTTACGGTAAATAAGGTCAATAACATCTGAACATCCAATTCGCCACAAATATATGAGCAGTGGTTTTTCAATTAAATCTGAACACACAACGAGACAATAATATCTGAAAGCACAACTCGTCAAAGTTATCTGCACAGACAGGGTGATCATAAATATCTGAACATTTAAGGAAAATATACCTTAAAGCACTAGGCATACAGTTTAAATGTAATCGTACAGATGTAATGAATTTTCCTTTTACAAAATAAGTAGGTATACAAAATATAAATCTGCGAAAAGCAACTTCACGGTCTTGTTACAAGAGACACATTTGAATAAAATATTTGGCAATTCACAAAAACGGTAACTAACTGTAATTGCATATAATTCACTGCCTGTATTTATCAAATGTAATAATTATATGTAATATTGAAGCTGCCAAATTAAAATAGGTACGAATGCTTTGCAATATTTCATCCACTATTGTGTCCGTCACCATGGCCTAGCGGTTTAGTAATAAGAAATCATAATTATATACCGTTGCGTCAGGGTTCAAATCCTCAAATGTGCTTATTTTTTGTATAATGTACAAACAGTCAAAATGCACATACGCAAAATCCACATCATGATAAATGTACAGATCGAGAAATGTACAGTACGCAAAATGTATTTACGCTGAAAGCACATAACTCATAATGTGTAAAAAGAACAATCTACATTTCGCGAATTGTTCAATGCAAAACGCATAATCCGCAAAATGTTACAAAAGCTAAATGCTCAATCGCCAAACGTACAAAACGTTAAATGTACACAAAGCAAAATAGATAATAAATAATAATGCTCAGTCGGAAAAAGAGTGTAAGTATTGTAAGTTTGACCCCTTGTTAAATGTCGTTAATTCTACAGATATATTTATATATACCTATCTATATTTATTTATTGTCTTATGACAATACTAGCGAATTCTGTTGTACCGATGTGTAACTTGATTTGAATACTCGTTTTCGAGCTATTTAGCCCGAGTTGAAATGGTTTTTTTGTGACCTATTATTACGAATGTTAGATTCCAACGGACACTTATTAGCACCAAAAACTATAATTTATAATCAGTACATCTTGCGTATTGTTATTTTTCCGTAATGAACAATTTGCGTATTGATCATTCTAACTTTGCACATTTTGCCACTTTCGGGTGGAGTACATTTTGCATATTGTACAATCATCATATGTACATTTTATTGTTTGTACTATCTGCGTACTGTACATTTCTCGATCTGTACATTTATCATGATGTGGATTTTGCGTATGTGCATTTTGACTGTTTGTACATTATGCGTGCAGTGAGCATTTTGCGTATTGTGCATTATCAGCGTAAACCCTTCTTTTTTTCTAATTTATTATTTTTATTTAATGAAAACTGTAAAAAAACTTAACATCAACATTTATAGAAACTCGTTAGTTTTCAAAACTACAAATAAAACAAAACATAGTGAGTTCAAGCCTCCGTACCGCTCAATTTTCTTGATGATTCCGAATAGTTTTTTTTTTACAAAAAGATGGTCTTTGATTTTGTATAAACGGCCATACATTGCTACTTTAAGGGGTAAAATTGTAATGATCATACGTAGTTCATAGCAAGTAATAAACAATTCATTACACACGTGCAAACTCTTTAGAAGAGTTTCACACTTCAACTAATACTAGATAATATAATACTCGTACGTTTTTGATTCCGTCGTCGTTGACAACTATCTAGCAATTGTTATCGTCTTGTCATGTCATGTATCAATTGGATCGCATTGGATGTAAATTGCTATACCTATTAAGTGTTAAAAAATCTTTTAAAATGATTACCTATCGCACTAATAGTGAAATAAAAAGAAAAATCATACAACTAAAGAACGATGGTGTCCCCGTAACAGAGATCGCCAATGAAGTCGGAGTAGCGGTGAGTTTATTTTATGACATTCAAAGCGGGGAAAAAGAGAATGTTGATGAAGTTAGTATTTTTAAATTTAACACAATGAAAAGTAAAAATAAGTTTTTTATTTCAGATAAACACTGTATATTTATGGCTGGAAAGATGGCAGCAAGAAGGAAACTTAAATAACCATGTTTCGTATGGACGTCCGCGTTGTACTACAAGAGGGCAAGACGTCGCAATTGTGAATAAAGCTCGCGATGACAGATTTATTAACACAACACAATTTGCAAATATACACCAGCAGTCCAGTCCAGCAGCACAATACGAAGACGTTTAAATGAAGTTGGCTTGCGAAATAGAGTGCCGGCAAGGAAGCCGGCTCTCACTGCCCGACACAAAGCTGAGCGGTTACAATTCTTATTTGAACTACAATTTTGAAAACGTCATTTTTATGGACGAAAAGGTTTTCTGCTCATCTGATAACGGCAGAATGAGTCTATGGAGACCAGATAATACACGGTATCTCGAGCCAAATGTGGTGCCTAATCGTCAGAGCGGGCGTATCACGATTGGTTTCTGGAGCTGGATGAGTAAGAATGGTCCGGGGGAGTTGGTAGAGATAACAGGACGAATGAATGCCAACGATTACAAAGAGATACTGGAAAACTCATTTCTACCAACTGCCAACGTTGTTTATCCGAATGAACACATTACGTTCATGCAAGATAATAGCTCCGTGCATAATGCTAGGTTAGTACAAGCATGGATTCATGAAAACAGAGATGTGTTGACTAGAATCAAAATGCCGGCTAAGAGCCCCGACCTCAATCCCATTGAGAACTTGTGGGGGAAAATGGCCCAAGAATGGGACGAAAGCCGGTGTTGCACAAAGGAAAACTTAAGACTTCATGCCTTCAACGTGTGGGAGTCGTTTATAGGCCGCACTACCTGCGAGAATCTAGTCGATTCGATTAGAAGAAGGCTGCAAGCGGTACTTAATGCAGAAGGAGGTTACACCAAATACTAACATTTGTTACCCATGTAGTAGTGTTTATGATTTTATTATTTCAAACTAAGGTATATTTTCGTTTTATTGCTTACTTTTATTTGCCCTACTCTTAATATTCCTAATGATATCATTCTATGAAAAGAAATAGGATCATGGACTTATTTGCCGTGCATTTAGCCCTTAACCATATTTTGTTACTTTACGAACTGAAAATGAGCAGGCACTTGTCCCACCGCAGACGGTTAGCGAGAAGCGAATTTGTAGTTGCGATAGTATTTTCGGTGGCCTATAAGAGGGTATTCGATTGCGGCGGGCGTCCATTCGCTCAACGACCAAGCTTGCGGCCCTGCACAAATCCGCACACAAGACGCATGTGTTCAGCGGTATTAAAATAAATTAAAATTATCATTGTTGTGTAAACTAGATCCCAACAAAAACACAAATGTGTACAAAAAGGCCATATTTCTAAATTCTGCCAATTGTTGTATCTGAAAGAGTCACAGAGTCCGGGCGACACATGCATACCGCACGTTTCGCACAGTACGAGTAAGATAAGGACGCCATTAGTATCACGATGACGTCACGCTCTATCTCAGGCAGTGTATACACCCTACATCCAGCAGAAAAATCTTTTTAGTTTTGACATTGATAAAACCGAATGGTGGTGGTGTAGAAAATGTATTCCAGCGTAGTACGTTAAAGAATTTTAAACTGTGTGCTAAGTGATTTAAGGTATATTTTCCCTAAATGTTCAGATATTTATGATCACCCCATTAAAGATATAAGACCCCCTAAACCTAGCAACTCCACCTGCTACCAACCACCAAACAAAACCAAACCAAAACCAAAGTCAAAATCCTAGCAAGTTACCTTAGACCATACAATACCTGGACTGGCCTTATAGGTTGTATTCGGGTACAATCATGTCTGCCGAGATTTGCGGGGGGTGAAGAAATAACACATGCAAAAGATTACTTACAAATGTAAAATCTATCTGTGTGATTACACACGCACATTTTGACAGAAATCTAACACATAATATATTTTGACGCACACAAACATATCACACATGTAAAGACTTTGTACAAACGCGGTATAAGAATACGTAAATGTCAATGTGGTCGGCATAACCTACGGTGCGAGGATTAGCTCGATAGCTCATATCGATATTTTAACTGACATTTGCAGGAGCATACAATTTTTGCCCTGCCGCCTAGCAGCAGTGTTCGCATTGTTGTGTTCCGGTGTCGGAATAAGACAACCGGTGAAATTACGAGCATAGAGATTCCATCGTAGAACTCAGAGTTGGCAACGCCTTTGAAGTCTTAGGCCCGTATTAATAAACTTATCTCGACTTTAATGCCAGTCTCAAGATGCGTCAAAATAACAGTTTTCTATGGCTTGTCGTTTACTCTGACGTATCTTGTGACGGACATCTCTCAGCCAAGGAAAGTTTATTAATACGGCCCTTAGGATTGCAATCTTGATATTGTCTCAGTTCCCACTTACCATCAGGTGGCCCGAGTGCTAATGTGCCGTCTTCTTTGTCATAAAAAAATCAGTATCTATCCTATTACGATAGGATATTATTGGTCAATGAAATAGTTGTTAAGTCATGTTAATTATAATTAACAATAACGGAAAAGTACGATGTTTTTTATATATTTTTACAAAGTTTGCCCTCTTGACCAATCATGGAGATTATAGCACAATTTTTCTTATTATTGTTTTATGAGAAGAAACCTTATTGACCGTATTTTTATTAGATATTATTTGACAAAGTTATGAAAGTTTTAAAATATCGTGGTCATTGGTATTTCTTTGTATAAGTAAATATTTACTAAAATACTAAATATACTAACTTTTTCATATAAACATAAAGTAGGAACAGCAAAATCTATTAACTTTCGCCTCTTGCAGTGTTCGATACAGACTTGCATCAAAATGTTTCGAACATATGGAACTAGTACGCGTAGGCACCCTTTTTGCTTGTCCGCTGCATGAGGCGGTCCATATTTGTTCAATTCTGGGTCTTTTGGAAACTTGTAAAATATACACTTAAAATAAATAGTGTTCACTAGGCAATTTTCAAGTCCTTAGTAAACATTCCTTACTGTCGAAAAATATTGATTTCATCGACACTACCCTTATCAATAAACCGAGTCTCGCTAAGGAGTATGCTGACGACATCATTTTGATGCAAACAATTATAGACTTTATTTCAAAAACTGTTAAGTTATTTCTTACAAAGCATTAAAACCGAGTCTCGCTACCCGAGTACGCATTCATCCAAGTAAGAATTTAAATCGATTGATTTTAATCGTTAAATTTGACGTGCTATGAAAATATTTTAAAAATAATATTTTACAGGTATTAAATATTATTACTAACAAATGAAATGTTGTGCCATCTTTTTCTAAGCTTGAAATAATTGATCGTTTTTTACACGAACTTATAGCACATGCGAGCATTTTTCCACTAAGTGTGTTCTCTGGCGAGGCGATTTTGTGAATGACCATTAATCGATTATGAAATTGGTTTTGTATAACTTTTTGCACATTGTGCAAGTTTTTCGGCAGAGGGGAAATTACCTATAAGGCCAGTCCAGCTACTGTTTGGTCTATGCAAGTTACATATCCAAATTCAAACAAATAGTAACTGCGACTTATAATAGGTTTTTGATTTTGGAATTTGCACTTACTAAGTTTTTGTATTTGTAAAATAGCACGAACTAGGTTTTTGAATTGGGAAATTACCCACACTAGGTTTTTGATTTATGAAACGGACGGCTTATACTAGGTTTTTGATTTTGGAATTTGCACTTACTAGGTTTTTGTATTTGTTAAATAGCACTCACTAGATTAATTTAATTGGTAAATAATCAAAAAAAAATGCAAGTTGATGCGTAAGAAGCGCTCTGCGGGCGAGCGGTTGGGTGAGCGGCGTCGGGAGGAAGGGTCTTCGACGCACGCGAACATTCACTAAGTTTGCGTTGGCGCTGAACGATGTGTTTTTGTTAGGGTTCCGTAGTCAAACTAGGAACCCTTATAGTTTCGCCATGTCCGTCCGTCCGTCCGTCCGTCCGCAGCCTAGTTCAGAGACTCTTAGTACTAGAAAGCTGTAATTTGGCATGAATATACATATACACTAATATACACTGTTAAACATCTTAGCCTAATTGTGCAAATTGTGGTTACACAGTTATCAACAAGTTTTTAGAGTTGTTGGTAATTCTGTAGCTCTGCCTATCCCACTCTGGGAATGAAGGCGTGAGTTTATGTATGTATGTATGTATGTATATACATATTAGTCACGTCAAAAAAGTGTTTTTTTTTTTGTCTAGGTACTCCAAAATGCGGGGCGTTGTTGGATAGGTCTTTCAAAAATATTGCGGGTTTGCTCAGACAACTTTCCGATCAATGGATCCGTTTATGAAATATTAAGCTTTAAAGCGCTAATATTTTGTAAAAGGAAAATTCATTACATCTGTACGATTACATTTAAACTGTATGCCTAGTGCTTTAAGGTATATTATCCTTAAATGTTCAGATATTTATGATCACCCTGTCTGTGCAGATAACTTTGACGAGTTGTGCTTTCAGATATTATTGTCTCGTTGTGTGTTCAGATTTAATTGAAAAACCACTGCTCATATATATATGGCGAATTGGATGTTCAGATGTTATTGACCTTATTTACCGTAAATAATCTATTGAAATTTATTGCTGCTCAGAAATATTTGAGTACCTCGGCCGCTCCGATATATCTTATGGCGACTGTACCTACATTAACACGAGATCACACAATTATAATGTTTAATTTTAATTTCGATGAAAATTAGCAAAAAAATTGTTACTCCTATTTAAACAAAGCTCCACTTTGCATTTATCGCATGATATGAAAGAATTTCCGAGACATCCTGGATATTTGCAGCGTTGGCGTTTTGTGTACCATGTTGGGAGATGATCAGTTCCGTCCAGCCTTACATCACGAGTAAAGACAAGAATCGCTACATTTGGCTTCTCTCTCTTTGCAGCTATTACATCTTCAGGTAAGGAAGATGAGGGTCGACCCCTTTTCTTATCAATTTGGGGACCACACATATAAAGCGATTTTGCCAAATCTAATTTGAATTCTCTGAGTTTAACTTGAGTGGTCATTTGTGTTTGTTCTTTCACTCTTTTATATAGCAACCAACTATTAATGACCATTACGTCAAGAAGATGATATAACAAACGCAAGTACCATTTCTTTGTCCTCATTTTAGTTTTTTCCTTTCTCAGGTAGGAGTCCATCAAGCCGACTCCACCCATGTGTTTATTATAATTTTGCACGATGTGGGGGCAATCGACTTCTACGTACTTTTTTTGTTTTTTGCAGAATCGGCAATTTTTTTGTACTGGTTGCTGCTCGGTAAAACACGATGACAAGACAACGGGTTTATTGTCAAACCACATGACAGTGAGAACATCGGTTCCATCCACGTCAGCCACCCATTCTTCTGAATACCCCCTACCTATTTGTTTTTTTTTTAAATCCTTTTCTAAAGGAATTGGCAAATCCTTCCCCAGTCGACCTTTATTTATGGTTCCTAGCGAGTATATGCCTTCCTTTGCTAGGTATGTTATCGACTATGATCGGCCACTGGTAACATTTTATGTCACTTTGATGACGAAATTATTGCATAGATTATTAAATTTCGGTTTTAATAATTCTATCATGATATGATTATGAATAGGCATCGGAGTTTTCATAGCGATGTTAGCGAGCTATAGAGTCGACATTAACAATAAAATTCAACTCGTATTTATACTTATACTCGTTCATTTATTTAATTCTAAAATGCGTTTATAGCGACCGTGATTCAAAATCGAGAGAAATATGTTATTCAAATTATAAATAAAATTAATATTCTATTATATTACAAACTCATAGCTTTAACTATTTTAACGTAGCTATACATACTCTGAAACACAAACTATTCACTGACGATTCCAAACGTGTCAGTTATTTATATCTGTAAGCGGTGAATCAAACGTTGTGGAATATTATGTCTAACCCGGAAATACATGCAAATTTGGCGTGGATAGAGCCATACAATGATCTACAATATGAATATGACTAATGTGCTGGTGTGTGTCTGAGTTGTGGATTACCACTCACCAAATTAAAACATACATGTGATATTTCCTTCACTCGGCTAAAAAAAGACACAAAACACGTAACTAGTGCTCAGCATTATAAAAAACACTGGAATTACAAGTGACTACTATATATAAATCTCTGTTTGTTTCTAATAAATTGTAATATCCCCTGGAACAGACTCAATAATCCTAAATTCCGTAAATTGATAAAACGCATCTTTGCCGCAAATGTTCAAATAAAAATTACCAGAAGAATCTGTTTTAAGGAAATATTATATGCAAAAATACCTTTAAAAAAAAAAAAAATTGTTTTCATAAGTACCTACATAGTAATTACAGTAGGTACTTAGTTGACTTTGTAATAATAATTATCAACAAGTTATTATGTAGCTCTGCCTACCCCACTTTGGGAATGAGGGCGTGAGTTTATGTATGTAAAAACTCAAAAGAAAAATTAAACGATCGTTTATTAACTCTTCAACATTTATTGTCCTTGATTATAAAATTAAAAACACGAATTAAATAAATGAATGAGTATGAGTATGAATAAGAGTTGAATTTTATTGTCAATGTCGACTCCATAGCTAAATATTGAAATGAGTCTTTTAAGAGCATACGAAAATTCAAATCGATGCATATTTATTGGGTGTCCAAATACACCATTATTATTAATACATGATCAGGGTGAAGTTACTATGCGAGTTATACTTTTATATCCCACAAAATAAATATACGAAAAAAAAATTACACAAACTGCTTGAAAATCCCGCAAATTCTCAAAATACAAGTGTGGTGAAGTGACTCCGACGTACAATTGTGGAAAACGTTATTCTCGGCCAGTGACTATGAAATTTTAGCGAAATACTACAGTGCATTAACAATCGTGACCTACCTGTTGTTTTTGTTAAAAATAAAAAAGGAACTGGATAAGTGTATCGGAAAGACAAACAGCCATATTCTACTGTTATAGTGAACTGAAGATATAACGATATAGTGTTTTGAACAATAAAATAACCTACGAATCAATTGTGCATCATCATTACTTGTCAGTCAATATTGACTATAAGCAGCGCCATCTACCGAAATATAGGAACATCAAGTTGGTAGCGTCATCTATACAAACACTTGCGAAACAATTAGCACAACGACTTCGCTGACTACCGAGTCGTGGGTCGATAGCGTATCGAGCAACATCGGAAATCAACTACATTCCAACAGAGGGCATTAGCAGTAGGTAAACAATGGAAGAACTACAAAGAATAATGCTGGAAATGAGGTCGGATTTGGACTATAAGCTGAATGCTATGGACAAAAAAAATTCGAATATTGAAAAAATGGAAGATAACATCACAACAAAAATATCCGCTCACCTAGATGAAAACTTCAACCAATTCAATGAAGATCTGGGAAAAGTACAAAAACAGGTAGATGAGCAAGAAAAACGGCTAGATGCATTAGAAAAACATAACGTACAAAGGAACCTGGTATTTTTTGGAGTACAAGAAACCGAAAAATCTTACAAAAATCTTCAAGAAAATATCATGAACATTATTAAAACAAATTTAAAAGTAGAGATACACGAATCAGATATACAGGCACTTAGAAGACTAGGAAAAAAAGGAGATCAAACCAAAATTAGACCTATTACAGTGACATTCACTACACTTGGCATAAAAATCTCAATTATGAAAAATAAGAAAAATTTGGACGACACGGGCATGTATATTAAGCAAGAATTTCCGCAAAAAGTTTTAAAAATAAGAGAAGAACTTAAACTTCAACAACAGAAAGAATTAGAAAAAGGCAATACGGCATATATAAAATACGATAGATTAGTAATATCGAAAAACATAGAAACTCCCACCAACAAGAGACCACTTTCTGTATCTCCACCTCAAGCGCAACAAAATACCTCATCTGAGACCCAGATGCAAGCGCAGATAAGTAGCAAAGAAGCACAAACAAATAAAAAATACAAAATAAACAAGAATACTATGCTATCCTTTGTTAACCGAAATGGAAACATCTGACTAGATGAAGGCCCCTCGCTCAACCACACTAAACATACGAACAACAGAAACAACAAAACAAAACAAAAGCTTCCAACATGGGTGGTCGCCGCGGAAGTTAAAGACCAAAACCCCTCAGTACATAATAAAACATCACTTAATATCGCCACTTGGAACGTGCGATCCTTGTCATCGGCGGAACGATTGCTAGAGCTTACTTATGCTTTACAACGGATACGGTTCGATATTATAGGCCTAGCTGAAGTAAGGAAAATGGGAAATAAAATAGAAGAACATAAAGACTTCTTATTGTGCTACAAAGGAGAGACACAGGGACAGTATGGAGTCGGCTTTATAATAAAAAAGAAATATAAGGATAATATTATGAATTTTATTGGACTATCAGAAAGAGTGGCCATACTACAATTAAAATTTGAAAACTCAACATTATGCATTATACAGGTGTACGCACCTACATCTAGCGCCACAGATGAACAAATTAATCAATTTTACGAAACCTTAGACGAAGCATTAAGAATCGCTAGTGAACACAAGAATATGCTCATCATCGGAGATTTTAACGCACAAATCGGGCAACCTAAGGCTAATGAAAACCTTATTATGGGTGGTTATGGATATGGAAAGAGAAACCAAAGAGGTGAGACACTAATACAATATGCATACGAACACCGCCTCGCCATTATGAACACATACTTTAAGAAGAAGCCAAACCGGAAGTGGACATGGATTTCACCTGATCAGAACACAAAAAACGAGATCGATTTTATATTAACAAACCAACCTCAACAAATAACAAATATAGAAGTATTAAACAGAGTAGAATTTTCGACTGATCATAGAATGGTTAGAGCGACATATAGCATGGACAACGTCAAAAAATCGAGAAAATCTTTTAGCACTCTTCCAAGACCACCATCCACAGAAAAAGATATAAAGCTCTATACAAACAACCTTGAGAAAGCAATCATGGAAACAAACACGCTACTAAACATCGAAGACCCACAAACTTACTACGATAGACTGAAATCTATAATTAAAACAAGCCTTCCAGCTACAAAATCACACGACAGAGACAAACATCAAAAGGGCATCTTAAAAGACCACACCAAGTACCTTATGAAAAAACGGGCAGACCTCCTACTAATCAAAAACAAGTCAAAAGAAATGAAACAAGAACTGAGTAATCTATTTAAAGAAACAAACAAAGCAATAAGAACAGATTACCAATCCCACAGAAACAACATCATTGAAAAAAAATTAATAAGTCACAAAAGTACTAAAAGAGCGTATAAAGAACTAAATACTCATAAATACTGGATACCGGTCATTCTCCAGAATTATGTTCTCAGTCTAATTAACACGGCACTTTTTTCCCACTTGCTTTTTGATAAATTTTATACTATATGTAGTAACATATCGACCATTCAAACTTTAATATTTATTGGGCACTTAATTATTATTAGCGGGTAATTAACTAGAAGGGTTTTAGTATTTGCGTGACGCGCGAATTAGAAAAGCTACGCGTTAATTAGAATTACTTGCTTGCGAATTAGAAAAACTACGCGTTTATTAGATAAATGTGGTTGCCAAATATATATATTTTTTGGGAAATAAGACAAAAACGTTTTTAAACGGTCTTTATTAATAATTTGACAAATATCAATTATATAAAAACACATTATGAATAGGTATTCATAAGAAATCACCACAAAATTCTCTTACAAAAATAAGTCACCACCCTCAACACGCGACCAACTTATCAAAATTATAAAAATATAAAAAATCAACTTATAAAATTTGCTCTTAATTAGTAACTATCACATTATTAGTCTTCTTGACGATTAAAGATACTAGTTTAATTAACGCTAAAAGAAATTAAAAAAAAAATTAAGTAGATAAGTACCTAACGGAAAATAAAAAAAAAACACGAAAGTAGGTAATTTTGTTTTAAAGATAAATTATATCTTTGAAACGGTTAACAAAAAAACTTTCATTAAACATAACTTAAATGAATTTAAAAATATTAGCAAAACAAAATAACATAGCTTTTCTGCCTAAATATAATAATTAACATACAAAATTATTCTTTAGAAAAAAAAGCTTGTATCTTCCTTTAAAAAGTATGAGACACAAGCTTTATATCAAAATTGTGACTATCATATATTATCATAGCATATAAGTCACAATCGGCGCAGATAATATTAGATGCTACATAATATATCGCACTGCCAGATCAAAAGGTGTAGTAACTCAAAATACAACTGTATTTTAAAATCAACTTTAATACAACGTCTATGAGCTTGAAACAGAACTAAAAATTATTTTGAGTTGATGCTGTCTTGATCTAGCAGTGCGATATTATCTTACAATCTTTCTCTATGGAGACTTATTATTTAATTTGTACGGTGGGATAATCTTCAGTCTTTTATTTTACTAAAATATGTTGTAATCTGAGTCATCTGATTCTAACTCTTCATTATTCTTTCTAGACTCAGCCAGGTCGTCGTTAATTCCAGAACTAGGCATTTCAATACTACAGTCAACGGAGGACACTGGAACCCAAAAACTGTCTGTTTCAGGAATACTAAAGCTTGACTGTTCATCATCATTATGATGAGTAACATTTTGGCCCGCCATTATTGTAGGATTTTTCAGAGGATCATTTCCAGGCTTTATTATTTTTTGTGTTAATATTTTTGGCCGGTCAGAGTCAGATTTTTGTACATTAATTCTCGAACTTGGCTTCTCAAAACTACAAGATGGCCTTGGATCCAGAAACAGGTTTATTTTAGCAATACTACGACTTGACTGTTTAAGACTATTAGGTTTCTTTGTTTCGTCTTCATGATTCGTCTTTGTTTTTAGAATTTTTGCAGATTTTTTTTCAGTTTTCTTTATTTTGTACGATGATATTTTAATCGTGGCACTGTTATTTTCGTCCATTGCAGGTGTAAATGAACTTGCATTTAACAGGTTTTGGTGAAGGTTTGTACATTTTGGAGAAGTTTCATGTAGAGGTTTTATTGTCACTTGGTTGGAGTCTGTAATCTGTGATCCATCATCTATGAATAGGAACCCCATGTGTTTTCCGTGTTTACATTCGATGGATTGATAAATGCATTCTTGCAATAGGCAGCTAAGTTTCCGCATCGATAACACATGAGGACTATTTAAATTCCAAACTACCTGATGCACCTTCATAGTGCCTGGAAATTCTCTCAAATTGGTTGGCATCAGTAGATCTTTTTGAAGTATGTCTGACTCGTTTACGATATGTGTGATGATTCCTGGAACATTTACCTTTAAATGTGTCACTAGCGATTCGACATCAACAATGTCATTTCCTTGGGCAACGATTCTGTCCGCGGCTCTTTTAAGAGTAGCACCAACACCGTCCGCTGCACTTTTTCCATGGCCACTTTCAGTGTAATTCCATCCTACAAACTTCAAATTCGGTAAATTCCAATGAAGCTTTGACATGATATAAAACATCTTTTTGTTTCTGTATTGTCCCGTCGGGGAATCGGAAATAAAATGGATACCGTTTAGTTGAGGAGCTTCTGATTCGATAAATTGAAGTATGGGAATTAGGTGTGCCCAAACTGCAACAGCGTCATGCCTCAAGCACTCGCTCAATGTGCAAAAGCAGCGGTGGCAAAGGTTTCCTTCTTTGATATAATAAATAATAACAGTGTGCAGGGTTATTTGCTTACGACTACCTCCAAAATGAAACGATTGAATTTCGTTCGTATACTTAGTATTATAGTTCTCGCTGAAGTCTATGTGCACTATGCAATCAGTTTCTGGCAAATTATGTTTCAGTTGATTGATATAGTTACATTGAGTAATTTTATTGACACAGTGTTGCATGTAAGGTTCTAACATCTCATTGAATCGGTTGATTACGTCTTTGGGGAACGCTGCAATTTTTTCTTTCACAGTTTGGTTTGCACTCTTTTCCTTCCCGTCCTTCACATATGTAACTTTTTTAGTAGTCCAGTGCCAGTAGAAAATCTGTTCCTTATCATTTATTTCTTTCCAATCAATAGCTCGGGTTGCACATAACTTACATTTCCTGGTAAGACAATCCACTTTGTAAGGGTCACAGCAAAGAGACGACAAAACCTTGTGCATGTCACTTTCATTAATAACGTTAAATCTTTTAAGAGACATTACTATGAGGTCCATATTTGCGTGAATTTTACACATGCATGTTTCTCTAGCCTTGACATCAGGCACAATTACCCAAAACGGTCGCAACTTGCAAAAGGATGAATAACTAATTTTGTACGGGTTTGATTCTAAAAACTTTTTATGAAGGTTGAGCAGGGTTTCGGTCAAATATCTTTTTTGTTTCTTTATTTTGTTTTTTGTAATAAATTCACGTTTACCGGGGCAAATGCGACTATTCTCATCATTTTCGACAAACATCTCAATGTCTTTACGGATTTTAGGTATTTCTGATTTAGCCTGAGCAGTTTGGACAGATTGAACGTCTTCATTCTTTTTTACAATTTTGTTCTTTTTATTTTGGTTTATGGCCTGGTCATTTGATTTTTGGCGTAACCGTTGAATTTGTTTTTTAAATTTGTTATTATCATTTTTCAAATCACGTATTTTTTTATACAGGCGATTAAATTCCTTGTTTGTCTTATTTCTGTACCTGCGGAGCAATAGCCTTGACGGAGAAGTAACCTTTTTTTTGGGTGTTATCTTTGTATTTGAACTTTCAGAATAACAGGTAGAAACAGAACTGTTTGAATTAACTCTTGAAAGAGATGAACCGGAGCATGCAGAGGGCGTTGTACAAAGGATAACCGTTTCATTTTCGCTGATAGCATTATCCGAATACCCCTCTATGTTCTGTTCCTGATCAGATCCCAAAGTGTTAATTGGTGAGCTTAAAGTCGGCAGCGGAGTTGATGAATGTGGGACTATCAACGTGGATGAACTCTCTGGAAGCAGTGGCTCATTGCTAATATTGTTGCGTAATGTATTTGGAGAACCCCGGGAGTCTGTAGAAATAGTTGTGTCAGGACCGCGACTCCTATAACAATGACCTGAACGAAGACTGTATCTGCTAGTCCTTGAGATTGCCGGAGATAATGTTAAGGGATCATTTTCTTTAAGTGATTGTTCGGTAAGTTGTGGTAACGTGATCTCTGGCTCAGATTCTACTTCATTAATAGTTTCTAATTTTCTTGCTTTAAGTCTCTGGTAATAGGCACGAAATCCTTCTCTGTTTCTTTGCCTTATAATTTTTTGTCTTTGAGGTGGTAGTTCACTTATTGGCAACGCTTTTTTTTCTTGCTTTCGTCTTTGATACCTTCTTCGTTCGCTGTCCCTAAATTTTCTATACATCTCAGGATCATTTTTAATTCTTTCCCGTCTTTTACGATCCCTTTGTCTCTTTTTTTCAAGAGCGTCTACACTTTTATTTGTTTTTTCCATGCTGAAACGGTATTTTTTTTAATAAGTATTTATTTTTTCTATTTTATTAGTAATGCCAATATATAACAAAATAAAGAAATACCTAAATGAAACATTAAGACCTCCGGAGGCCGATTTTTGACTTTCGCAAAATCGGCGAAACCGTGTTTTTGAAATTAAGTGCGATAGAAAATTTAAAGACGACTGGTCATTCTACCGCTCGTTTTTCAAAAACCGTTTCACAGGTTTTGCTTACTTCCGAATAAAACTTTCGAGCGCTCGAAAGTCAAAAAATGGACCCCAGGTTGATTTAAGAAATAGTGAATAATTATTTTACTTTTCACGTTCCCTATCTACTCGTATCTTTAAAAAAAGTAATTTAAAATTAGTAAACCTGATGAAATGAAAAGATATAAATAAACTAAACAAGTTTAAGTTTTAAGTTAATGACACCTCATAATTCATAATGCAAAAATCCGTTGAGCCGTTTAAGCTATACATGCATACATAAGTATATTTATAACATACAGATATTCAACATTAGTAAATAGCTTAATTGTTGCGGGTGGGTTTAATACATAATTTATACCAATAAGAAGAATGATGATGGCGGGTCCATAGGATTTTCCTTACATGATTAGAATGACAGGTGTCACTTTTTGAAAAAATGCAACTTTTTAATGCGGTCAGCTAAATTTTAATGTTTTCCAAAAGAGAAATATGCTAGAAAAAATGAAGTAACCTCTAAAAGCATATTGTTCAAACATTTAAGTACATAGATACGATTATAAGGTTAAGAATTTATGGTTACGGACCCGTTAATAATGTCAGTTTGACATAATAATATGTCTTATCATCTAAGGAAAATCCTAGTAAGATCGAACCCGCCATCATTCTTCCGGGAATTACCTTTTTGTTAAAAGATTATTCCTGTGTATTCATTTAAACTTGTTTAGCTTAAGCAAGAATTTAGAAATAAAAACCTTTTATATGTACCAAAAACCTTTTTTACTACTCTTAAACTAATTAACACGTTCATTTTTAACCCGTGAATTAGACGTGTGTATTAGGGATTCTTGATAAAAAAAATATAACTCCTTGTAGGTACATGTGATAAACTACAAAATCCAGTAACTGGTAAATACTGAGGTCTTTAATGTATACAATAATTTACAGAGCTAAAGAGTTATTGGCTGATTTTAAAAACGTTAACGTGTTAATTAGAATTTACGAGAACCAAAACGCGCGAATTAGATACTTACATTTGTAGTCTGCGATCCACACAACACTAATACGTCTTTCCCTCAAGAGGGTCTCGACACGACTGGCGGCTCACGCAAAATGCGTTAGCGATGTTTGTCTCTTTCTTCAATGGCCTTGCACGGACAATAATGAAAGCGGCGCGTGGATTAGTACACATCTCGGGACAAAGTTACTTTACTGTATATCTTAGTGATATATTACTTAATACATTTGGTTATTTTTTTGTAATCTGGACATCTTATCTTTAATTAAATAAAAATACTTTCATTTATCTTTCTTCTTGTATATGATCGGGGGAAGTAGGTATATTAGTGATTTCGGAAGTGGGACGCGAGGTGTTAATTAGGAGAATGGGGTATTGATTTTTTTTTTCACCTATAAGGGTATCGAATATTTACTTGAAAATTCATGTACACCTCAATACAAGTACCTCCTACGTTTAAAAAATATAAATTATACCAAATTCAATAGTTTTATATTTTTTAAGTCCGAGGACATACAGAAATGGCTGTCTGGAGAATGACCGATACCAAGCCTTGAAAATAATGATAAAAAAGAAATTACCGACAGAAAAGACATTATTGAATGCGCTACGGCTTTTTATAAAAACCTATACGCGAAGCAGCAAAACCAACACAACCAGGAAACGTCTCAAAACGATACAGTATCATCTGACATTAAACCTATAGACCCACACGATGTAGTCAACCACATCAAAAAAATTAAATCTGAGAAGAGCCCCGGCCCAGACGGTATACACAACGATGTACTAAAAATTGGTAATCATCTACTAGCTGCACCACTGGCTCACTTGTTCAATATGGTACTTAGAGCAGGTCGCGCTCCCAAACAATGGAAAAGCTCTGACATAATCCTGCTGTATAAAAAAGGTAACCCTAAAGATATCGCCAACTACCGCCCGATCAGCCTGCTCTCAAGTATTTATAAACTATTTACCTCAATAATGCTAACTCGAATGAGCCCAACAATAGACAAATTACAGCCAATAGAGCAGGCGGGTTTCAGGAAAGATTTCTCTACTGTCGACCATCTTCAAACTGTTGAACAAGTAATAGAGAAGTATAAGGAATTCAATAGGCCATTGTATCTAGCATTCATTGATTACACAAAGGCGTTCGACAGCATATCACATGACTCCATATGGAGGGCACTATATCAGTGTAATGTCAACCACACATACATAAGAGCCCTGAAAAACATTTATGAGGGAAGTTATAGTAGAGTGAAATTAGAGACAAGAGGTCAAGCGATCCCGATAGGTAGAGGCGTGCGACAAGGAGACCCGCTATCACCCAAGCTGTTTATAGCAGTGCTAGAGGGTGTCATACAGAAAACAAATTGGAGGAATGAGGGTATCCGAGTGGCAGGCCGGTATCTGGGTCACCTAAGGTTTGCAGATGACATCGTTCTCTTCGCCGAAACCAGTACAGTTCGTTGAGCGAAGAAAGCCTCAAAGTAGGATTGACCATGAACGAAAGCAAAACCAAAATTATGTCTAATAACAAACAAGACCCAATCAAACTTAATGAGAGATGTATAGAGTACGTGAATAAATACATCTACCTCGGAAAACAAGTATCATTTAGCGAAAATAGTAACGAGGAAGAAGTCGACAGAAGAATAATAAGCGGCTGGAATAAATTTTGGTCACAAAAAGAAATTTTGAAGGGAACATATCCACTGCCTCTGAAGAAAACCGTACTCGACACTTGCATACTACCAACTCTTACTTACGCGTGCCAGACATGGGTGTACTCGAATAAAGTCAAAACTAAAATACAGACGTGCCAGAGAGCAATGGAAAGAAGCATTTTGAAAATAAGGAAAATATATAAAGTTAAGAGCGAAATCATTAGAAATAGGACCAAAATAATAGATGCGCTCAGATTTGCTCTCAGACAAAAATGGAACTGGGCGGGACACCTCGCCCGCTACACCGACAAACGTTGGACTAAATTGTGCACGTCATGGAAGGGACCTCCTGGTAAAAGAAGAGTGGGTAGACCAAGAAAGAGATGGGTAGACGACATAGTGTCTACAGCGGGAAGTCTCTGGCTCAATAAAGCGCAGGACAGAAAAGGATGGAAGAAACTGGGGGAGGCCTTTACCCAAAAAGGGGTCTTTATTCAAAATAATGAAGATAACCAAACTAACATACCTATTAGCATGTAAACAAAAATTACTAACACATTTGAAATGTATACAATTAAGGGATAAAGAAATAAAAGGCTTAAATATAAATATAAATATATCCCACAAAATACTCGTGTGTGCGGCGAGCACTTGGCAGCTGGTGCATGGGAGAACCTGATGGAGGCACCAAATGTTTGCGAAGACTTCAGCAAATCTCATACAGAAGATATTGTTCACGTTATGCGATTCTTTTTATATATTACACAGTTTCATATTTATGTACAACATCAATTTGAGTGATAAAAAAATAATATAATATGCACTTTTTCTGCTGTGATTCGGCAGCATTATATTGCTCGAAGGGACCACGAGGATTTTTATTCCCCGTGGCGTGGTCCCTTCAAGGGACTACGAGAGGGACCACGAGTAACAAGGGAAAGTAGGCTTAACCACTGTAATGTAAATATTATTCATTATTATTATTACACATTACACTTTGACTATCATCGGTAGCTAGCGGTCCTGGGTTCAAATCCCGGTAGGGCAGATATTTCTGTGATGAGCTCATATATTTGTTCTCGAGTCTTGGATGGTTCTTATGTATTTAAGTTTATATTTCTATATATAAGTATTTATATCGTTGTCTAGTACAGATAGTACGAGTATAAGCCTAGAGCTTAGTTTGGGACTAGGTCAATTGGTGTGACATTGTCCCCTGATATTTATTTATTTATTATTATTATTTATAGCGTATTAAATTGACCTGGCATACCTTTCTATTAACAGGGCTGAGATCATTTGCTACGTGGACGACACGGCAATCCTGGTTTAAGAAAGCACATGTACTCTGTGTTTGCGTATAGCTCAAGGTGGCATAGCAACCATATTCTAATGGCTTGCAAGTAACCTCCTAGCATTAAACGCAACTACATTTTCAACAACAATGTTGTTTCGAAAAGTAAAATATACTAATCAAAACAAAATAGGGGCCACGCTATGTTGTGCATACAAAAGAACTGTTTTCGGAGAAGGATTATTATAACAAATGTTAACCTGTTATTTTTGAATTTAGTACAGTCAACAGCATAAATAAATGATCATTTATGTACCTTGTCGCTTTAACGTTGTGTTTGAAATGTTATACAAAATTGTGAAACGGTTGAAAGCGACAAGGTAAATAAATGATCACTTATTTATGATGTTGACTGTACCATTCGAAAGCTGCAATGTTCAAATTACAAGCTATGTTTTTTTATTTTTTGTGCCTTGTCTTGTTTTTACCGTGCTTGTGGTTTTTTAAAACACTTTCCATATTTCATACAAAATGAGCAAAAAAAATGCAACTTTTTAAAAACCACACGCACGGTAAAAACACATCAAGTTACAAGAAATAAAAAAACACAGCTTGTAATTTGAACATTGCAGCTTTCGAATGGTACTAAATTCAAAAATAACAGGTTTACATTTGTTATAGTAATCCTTCTCCGAAAACAGTTATTTTGTATGCAGAACATAGCGTGGCCCCTATTTGGTTTTGATTAGTATATTATGATAACCATGTGTCAGCTCTCATTGCTTTTTCACTGAAAGTGCTTTTCATAAAAAAAAAAACAATGTTCAGTAGAGATTAATACCATCAAACTAAACATGAAGATTATGATTGAGTTAAGTGACTACATAAATAATATGAACATGTTCAAAATTCAAAAGTACGTGATTACCAATGATCGGGGTTTTGGATGCAATTTGCGGGATTTCGAGTAGTAATCATAGTATGGACCCCGCGTCCGCGTCAGTATAAAAAATGTATTTTTTAAATTATATTTTATTTTATTTCAAACGTTGACCTGTAATTACGATTGACATCATGTAAAATAAAAAAGATTAATTATTCTCCAATATCAACACAAATCCCGGGATCCCGGGCATATCCATTATTAGCATAATGTTTAAGGTCAATCACACCAGATTGCACTGGGAATTCCGATTACTGTGATAATCTCAAGAGTAAGAAGTAAACATATTTACACGTATAATATCTAGATGAATTAGCGAGAGCGTGGAATTGCATATGTAGTGGTATTGTATGTTTATAGGCATTCTATATTTGAAATGTCCCTTTTCCCGTACTATCAGCATGAAAAGAGGTTTGTAATAAAATAATTACATAAAGAAAATAATTCAAAAATAATGTGAGTGTCAAATTTTAAATATTATTTACGTTGTGCGTATTATATTTTAACGGCTGATTTTATTGTACACTCACAGTTTTAAAAAAAAATCTCCCTGGGCCCGTAAGATTGTAAGTTACACAGTTTTTAACGACTATGGCAGAAAATAATTTTGGTCCGATTGAGAGTCAGAGTAAGGAAATTATTTTGAACTGTTAGAAATACTTTGAACTTGAACAGATAAAAATAAATTTTTCACCTTTTACCGCTGTCCAATTAGATGAAAAAGCTACAGGTGTTTTTCTCTCGACTGTTTATAATATTTAGTCTGAGAGTAAGAGTGACAAATTCAAAGCAACAATAATATTCACCTCTCCAAGTAAGAAAAAGTTACGTACTTGTCCGTCATCGGCACTAGACGATTTTGATCAAGAGGTGATCCGGAGAACTATATATAATTTTCATCTGTCCCATAAGCAATTGCCAACCTTAAAAGCACTACACTATGTGTTAAAAGCCAATATTGATTACAAATTCAGCATTTCTACCTTACGGCAACAAATAAAGAAATTAAGTATTAAATGGAAAAAGACCGAGGACAATCGTAAAATATTACTGGAAAGACACAACATACGACTACTAAGAATAAACTACATTATCAAAATTGCAGAATATCGGTCTCAAGGTAGACCAATACTTTATACTGATGAAACCTACATCCATACTTCACACATGGTCCGGTCAAGCTTGGACCAATTTTGATGTCAAAATTTGATGTCAGAATTTGGTGTCAAAAAACCGATCAGTACACGCCAGAGGTTAATAATAGTGCACGCAGGAGGAAATTATGGTTTTATTCCTAACGCTTTGTTAATGCTTAAGGCAAACCAAAAAACCGTAGAAAAATTAACACCGAACCTTAATCCTAATAGCGTACTTATCGTAGATAGCGCCTCCTATCACAACAAACTTTTGAATCCTGCTCCACCGCAAAGAACGGCAAGAACACGACATATCTTATTGTCCGTTGATGTACAAAATCAGTTTGCATGAAGTAATCAAACAAAATAAAGAGCGATTTAGTGAGTACCACATAGTTGCAATTTTAAAAGAACATGGCCATTCATTTCTGCGATTGCTACCGTATCACCCGACATTTAATCCGATCGAAAATATTTGGTATATGGTTAAAGGATTTGTAGCGAAAAGAAACGTTTCATTAACCATGCAAGGCATTATTAATTTAGCAACTGAATGAATTAATACTATAACGGCTGAGGACTGGGAATATATTTGTCGCCATGTCGAAAGTGAAGAAAATAAATATAGATGTCAAGAAGGGGTAATGGATCGAAATACAGATCATAATATTATTATCAATACCTACTTGTGTCAGCACAGATGAAGTATTAAATAATAGCGCATGAAAGAAAAAAAAAGACCGACTATTGTTTCGGTATTGAGCGAGTTGGCTACAAAGTGTAATACAAATTATAGTGGAATTACCAATCTTCAATCCGGAGGTGAGCTTCGAAGACATCAGAAGTCGAGGAGACCAATCGATGCACACGCTGCAATCGGAGTATGTGACACCGTACAGACCGCCGGGTATGATTGCGACACCGCGCAGGGTGCATTTCGAACCGCAATCGCCACCGTCACATAATTTGCGTCCACGTCAATGAAGTCAGCAACAAACTTCACGAAGGCAGCAAGATGCAACACCTTCTTCGAGGCAATACCCAAACTACAGTCCCCGTCGCCAGTAAACCGGGTTGCGACAAGGTGGAGAAATAGTCCGGTTATGCAGCAGGAGGATGATATAGATAGATCTAGGGATGTTTTTGTACCCATTATTTATTTACAGTTAAATAACGTTGATTGCGAGGTACTCATAGATTCAGGAGCGTCCGTTTCATGTATATCAAGTATATGAGTTTAAACGGAATATCCTTTGTGGAGTCCCCTCAGATACCGTTGAGAGCCGTCGGTGGTCATGCCATCAATGTGGTAGGCAGCATAGATACAAGGTTCCTAGTCAATAACGGGTATTTTCGCCATAAATTATTGGTTATTTCCGATCCCGCAGAGCTCTTCATATTAGGGCAGGATTTTCTACGCGATAACAGGGCCATTATTGATTTTAAAAATGGTGAATTAATATTAATATATTGAAAGAACGAATTACAATACCTTTCAAGTCAATGTCAAACCATAATGAGAAAAAAAAAACAGAATACATACCAAGGAGTTTGTGAATGACTCTTATATGAAGAAAAATGATTATGTTTATTTTACAGATTTGGTGCAACAGAATGAAAACTATTTGCTGAACCTTTCGGAAACAAAACCGGTTGTTTTTGACATAAATGATGAATTTGTTGGACAAGCAGAAATCACAACTTAATAGGTTATTAAAAGGGTTCCGCAGAACATTTTCATTTGCAACACATGAATTGGGATGAACCAGTCCATAAGGCACCCTATCGAGTGTCGGAGAAGCAAAGACGAATCATCGATGAGCAAGTGCATGAGATGCTAGAGAATGGTATCATTCAGGAATCAAGAAGTCCATATGCTTCACCTGTCGTGTTGGTTGACAAACCAGAAGGTCCGCCAAGAATGTTGGGGCTGTATTCATATTACAGGAAGTTTATAGACAACGTCGTTGAGGTAGCGTTTCCCGTAACAAACCTAACGAAGAAAAATAAGAAGTTAGTTTGGTCGAATGAGGAACAAAAGGCGTTTGAGGAATTAAGGAATAGAATATGTGAAGCTCCAGTTTTGGCATACTTCTCAAGCGATAAGGAAGTAACAACAAGATTGTATATAGATAGCTCAGACAAGGCTTTGGGAACTTGCTTATTTCAAGGTACGGAAGAAATGAAACCTGTCGCATACGCGTCGAGGAAATTAAGTGCGGCCATAAAAAGATATTCGGTGACTGAAAAGGAATGCCTTGGTATGATATGGGCTCTACAAATACTTCAAGCATTATTTGTGGGGGGGGGGGGGGGGGGCTTAAGTTTCAAGTCGTCACAAACCACAGAGCATTAGTCTGGTTAAGGAGTAAGCGTGACATGAATGGCAGACTTGCAAGATGGGCTTAATCGGTGCAGTCGTGGGATTTTGATATTGTGTACTGCTGTGGATGAGATAACGTAGTAAGTAGCAGATTTTTTGAGCAGAAATCCCTTGATTGAAAATCCAGATGCAGAACGCATAGAGAAAGTTCCTGAACAAGAGGACGGATTTGTCTTATATGCACTGAATAGCATCGATGTGAAAACAGCGCAGCAGTCGGATATATTTTGCTGTGATATTCTAAACCGAATACAGCAAAATAATACTCGAGTATATCAAAATTACTTTTTACAGGGAGACTTATTGTATAAAAAAAGGAATATCGGTCAAGAATCAAAGGAGGTACTGGTATTGCCAAGAGAGTGCTTTGCCGAATGCATGAACGAGCTCCATGACGATCCTGTGACTGGAGGTAATTTCGGACGCTTTAAAACTTATGCAAAGTTTAATGACAGATACTATATAGATAAGGCAGAGAAGAAAATCAGTGATTATGTCAAGTCCTGTCATCGTTGTCAAGAGAGAAACGTAAACAAAGAAATTGCACCGTTAATTTCGATTTGTGTTTCATATTTATATCAGAAAGTTGGTATAGATATACTAGGCCCGATGCAGACCTCTGATTAAAGGAATAAATTTATCATCGTGGCAGTGGAATATTTATCAAAATATGCCATATGTTAAGCGGTACCCAGAGTCACGGCGGAAACAATAATAAATGATTTTTTAATTGACAACAATTCATTTTGTGCTAAGGTAGTAAAATAAAATACCGTTTCTAGATTTTACACTGCTGATTACAGTAAAAATATCTTTGGATTTTTTTATGCAGTAGTTTATTTTATATTTAGGAAAAACAGTAAAAAAAGTTGGATTGTGAATGTTAGGAATACACTTATAGTGCCCTTAGTCCATTTATTACCAAAGGAATTCAAAAAAATATATAACTGTCATGTTCATTGTTTATCTGTCTGACGGATTACTTGATTCTGACGACACGCTTTCAATTCTACGCAAAATAGTTTATTTATTTTAATGGCGTCTACAAATTACGTAATTAATTAAATTACGCAAAATAGTAAATTTGTGAACGAACGGCAGCGAATGATTGACATGACATGACAGTCAGTTTTGTTTACTGTTTAAAGTTACTTTTTTAAATTTTATATCAGGCTAAGATCACGACATCAGTATTCCTAACTTTGTATATACGGTCTTTTTAATGACTATTTCTTTAATAAATTATTAACGACGAATTTAAGTTAAATAAGGAAAAACCAAGAAATACGGGTAGTCTAATTTTTAACCAGCTATTATAAACGCGAAAAACCAATAATGCTTTTTTTTTTGTAATGTTGTCAATTACAGAGTTATTGTGCCGGTTTGGAGGCATACAGCAGTTAATAACAGACAGGGGCTCAGTCTTTACATCCAATATGGTTAAGGAAACGGCCCGATATTTCAATGTGACATTGTCGCATGCAAAGACTTTCCATCCACTAACAATTGAACTGGTGGAACGTTTAAATAGAAGACTCTTAGGCATGTTATCAAAGTATGTTTCAGATGAACAACGTAACTGGTGCACCTATTTACCTTTCGTATGTTATGCATATAACCGTGCGAAGCAATCCAGTACGGGGGTGTCGCCGTACATGGTAATCTACGGAAGAGAACCGCTGTACAGGTCTGATGTGGAATTGGGAATTAATAGGATTAATGTTTCAGAAAACTTGGCGAATAAGATGACGCAAATGTCATTATTAGTGTCTAAAGTGGGCGAAAATATCTGTGAAGCGTAACAGAAGCAAAAAGCTCATTATGATGAGAAGGCCAAAAACATAATATATAATAAAGGCGACCACGTGATGTTGTATAGTCCTTAACACGTTCACGGACACAGCACCATCCTCGAAACTGCGTGTTATGGCACAAATAAATTTAATACAAAAAAAAATTACGGCCATGGACGGACTGCCACATTTAACGTTTGTCCAACATTGTGCCACTTTATGACGGAAAATATATGTATGTAATTTAGTACAATTAGAACTTTCCTAATGTGGCAGCTCGTCCACAGCCGTTACGTCCACACAGCCGTGATGTGCCACAACACGCGTCGTTCCCGTTTAAGAGTAGTGCATGAGGTTGAGGTTGCCCTAGAGGTTTTTTGATGTGACACTAGCGGCTTGTGTTTAAACCAAAAACGGCACAGAGTCCTTGCTTCCTATAAATGCTATGGGAAATAGCCGGCCGTGGACGGAGTTCCGTTTTTGGTGAGATTAATCACACCGGCCACAGCCGTAGTGCCATATCACGAGGGTCTCAGTTTACGTCTCTCGACGTACTGTCCGTGAACGTGTTAAAGGAAGACTGGCATGAGTTTTAAGCTCTCCAAACGTTATAAGCAGTGGGCGGCTGACGGATGCAAAATATAGGGACGTAAACAGAACATGGATAAGACTTTTATTTTTCGAGAAATATTTTGTTATTAGTAAATACATAATAAGATAGCCTCTATTGTACAGTCAACAGCATAAATAAATGATCATTTATGTACCTTGTCACTTTAACGTTGTGTTTGAAATGTTATACAAAATTGTGAAACGATTGAAAGCGACAAGGTACATAAATGATCACTTATTTATGCTGTTGACTGTACGTAGATTGTATACTAAGAAGATACTGGCCACTTATTATTTTATCACCTCTTGAGACTGATGAGCGTTTATGTCTATTACGTCTTAGACTTGTCAATTAAATTTGCTTAGTTTTCAATATTCATATTTAAGATGGCAAAGGAAACCACAATTCGTAAGTGGATAATTGATAAACGTGATCTAATTTACGGTATACTCTTGGCTCGTCTCAGTCGTTTTTTGTCACGTTCTTAAATTCGTCCCTTTCTGCTTTCGTCACCCATTCTTCATTCGTCACTTTCGATATTTGGCTATTTCTTATTCCGGCTTAGTTCGGTATTCGTCACCATCATCTTTAGGCACGTTCAATGTTAGTCTATGTTGTTTTAAGACTCACTCTTTATTTGTATTTTCGTTTTTGGGACTATTCTTAGTTCGTGTTTTTCTTATTTCGCCTCTTTAGAAATTTTTATATTTCTTTGTTGGACGGATTCTCTGTTAATCTCTTTCGATATTCGCTCCACTCACTATTTGACTATATAGCTTATTGGTTTGTTTTAGGCGGCATGAATGAAAAATTACAAAGCATAATAATAATTAATAACGAAGCTTGTAATTTATAATCATATTATAAATAACCTAGCCTAAGAATGAAAATAAATAAAGAGTACGAAGCTAACGCCATCCAAAGGTCCGGGACACTATTGTTAACGTTATTATTATTATTATTTATTATTATTAACGTGCCGGGTGAAAACAAAATTAAAAAGTGAAATTCCCATCTTGTTAGCAAGATAATATAATACTGAGGTAAGCAATTTTTCATGATTTCGTACTTTATTATTTTAAAAAACAAAGGAAAGTCCTCTTTCCTCTCCTTTTCACATAATGTACTATTAACAATTATTAAGGCAGTTGCCATTCATGTGGCATTCGATCTTTTCCATCCTGTATATTGTTTCAAATAAGTTCCGAAATGTAGGCGATAACATCAGGAAATGAAAACATGAAGTTTCTGGTTTATGGCTTCCTTCATTACTAATACCCAACGCTACGCTAGGAAAAGACGAACAACAAACATGACGAAAGATGACAAAGACTTCCAGCGTAAGTGACGAATGCAGAATAAGATGAATTAAGAACTTGCCAAAAATTCGAATATGACCAACAACGAACCTGCCGTGAAAAAAATGACGAATAACGAGTGAGTCTAAAAACTACATAGACTAACATTGAACGTGCCTAAAGATGATGGTGACGAATACCGAACTAAGCTGGAATAAGAAATAGCCAAATATCGAAAGTGACGAATGAAGAATGGGTGACGAAAGCAGAAAGGGACGAATTTAAGAACGTGACAAAAAACGACTGAGACGAGCCAAGAGTATACCTAATTTACGATACTTCTAAAGGCCGATCTTTTGTACAAAATGTCAAGTAGGTTTATTTGCGAAACGAAAAAGCGTGATTGATAGACATGTTAAATCTAATACGCATCGCCGTCAAGAATTTTGCACGAAACAGAATCAAGAAGATTTTAATATTGATTTGATAAACTTTTTAGTTTTATGCAATATTCCGTGGAAACGTGTTAACAGTGCCGCTTTTCGACAGTTACAACAATACAATTATATAACTATTTTCAATTTCGTTCCTTTTATTAAACCCCTTGGAGTCATATCCATATTACGTATAACGTTCGACATTATTTTGACGTAATTTGCATCCGTCAGCCGCCCACTGGTTATAAGGGACCTTTCGAGGTGGCGGCCAGACTTAATAATGAGAATTATTAGATAATAAAAGTCAGTATGCCATCGAAAACCCTAATCGTTCATAGGAATAGGTTAAAAAAGTTTTATTCTAGGGTTTAGGTCTAGGTTGTATAGAGACCTTAGGTTAGGTATTTTAGTATTTAAGGTGTGATAATAATTGTGTTTTCTTTTATAGTATAGCAAGTTGTGGGCAAGCATGAACCACTATGGGAAACAGAGATGAGTAAGGAACATGGTGTGGACATGTCTCCATGGGTCCAGGGTGCCTGGGGTTGTGAGATTTCATTGAAACCAAACAAGTTTCTTCCAACCTTATAGGTTACCCCAGGTTATATGTACCCCATTCAACACAACCTACTGCTTCTACACGTAAGGTTCATTTAAAGCCACTAAAAATCACATGATGGTAAAGAACAATAATATTTTTAAAGACTGTATCGTTAACTATAAGCACAAGTAAAAAACGTTTTTTTTTTTTATATACATGCAAATTAAAAATAAAAATTTCTTATAACGAACGAGACTTTAAACAACATGTGGACTTGAGAATAAAAATAAAATCAAACACCCCTAGCCATTTTTCGGAATTTCTTTCTGAACGTCGACATCAGAGATCGGACAGCATCTTGATCGAATGTTTTTGCGACCCTGTTCCAGTCTCGACGAAACTTCTCTTCAGAATCAGCAGAATTACCACTTTTACGAAGTTTCGCTTTCATTATATATAGCCCAAAAACGTTCGATTGGCCTAAGATTAGGGCAATTTGGTGGATTCATGGTTTTTGGTACAAACTTAACATTTTTCTGTTAATGCCACTGCAACGCCTTGGATCCATAGTGGTACGACGCTAAATCAGGCCAAAATACAGTTGGGACACTGTGTTTTCTAATCATAGGCAGAATTCGTTTGTTGAGGCATTCCTTCACGTTAGAGATCAGCTGTCATTGTAGACGTAGTACAAAATGGACTTGATTTTAGGCCACATTCACAGATTGCCTGCCATACCATGATTTTCCTGCCAAATTTCTCTGTGAAAATAGACTTCTGAGATTCACTAATATCTGAACTTTTGTTTATTGTATAAAACTGAGGTCCTGGCAGTGATGAATAATCCAACTTCACGTACGTTTCGTCGTCCATTATTACACAAACGTTTTTGTTTGAAAAAATAGAGTCATACGCTTTTCGAACTCGTGTCTTGACGGAAATTTTCTGTTTATCACTTCTCTTCGGCTGCCTCTGCTTTTTATATGTCTTCAAGTTATTCCTTTGCTTTGAATGTTGGACCATTCCTGCAGATGTACCCAATGTTTTGGCAATGTCCCGGACAGACCTTTCTGGATTTTGTTTGTATGCTTTCTTTTCCAAAATGGGGTTTGTAGGACCCGGTTTTCGTCCCAATTTTTGCGTGTCGTTGAAAGTAAACTCTTGGCCATACTTTTTAATGGCAGTTTGAACTGCACCAACACTTAAATTTTCAAGTTTTGCCAGCTTTCTTAAAGTAATTCCTTTTATCGTACACTATTTGTCCACTACAGATTTTCTTTTTTCTGGAGTAAGTCCACGCATTTTTTATTTCAAACAAATATCGTGAAAGCTATATATATGAAATAGAAGCTGACATTCAGAAGTACACATTGACAGTAATTTGAATTTAGAATAGTATTGTTTTAACTGAAATAAACCTAAACTAAGGTGTGCTTATACTTAACGATACAGTCTTTATGTAGATTTGATTATAATTCTAGTTTTTTGCAGCATCCCTCAATTCCATATTTTGTTTGAAAAAATATATTTGTTGTTACTGTTAAAAAAAAAACTGGTCGTGGGCTGGTATAATTTTAAAAGGCATAAGTATATCCAAATTTACTGCACGATACATGCTTTGCCTATGGTTTACATCGAGTCTCAGGGCATTTGCGATCAACATAAAAACGTAGATTCATTAATTGCCAATGTAAAAAAAAAAACATCACAACAATTCAAACAAATATGTCTATCAATAGCACTGCCCCCGAGTCCCGTTATAATAAGATAAGGCACAAGGCTGAATGCAGTTCTTTATTTATTTATTATTTATTTATTTATTCCTTGATAAAACAGAGTTTTATTATGCAAAACGTTTTGATCGTGCTGAAGTAACTTCACAGTTAAACCCAAGCGAGTCAGCGGCAATTTGACAAGCAAAAAGAAGGATGAACATTTGAGAAATGATTTAATGTGTATTAAAGGCAATCACAATTAAATCACGGTGTCCCGATTTTAATGCATCGAAATTCACGGCAGATGTGAAATTGGCGGCGTTGAATGCTGTTAACAACAAATCAAAACTAAAATAAAAACGTGTAACTATCACTTAAAAAAAAAACAAGAAAGAAAAAACCCTTGGTTTGATGAACACAAGAGATACAAGACGAAACGTATTACTCTGTGGAACATTACCTTGGAGGCCTATATGAATTTCTGGATGCGGTATAAAGGTTCCTTCAAAAGGTGGTCAGTTTTCGGCGAACGTCACCGCACGAGCACGACCAACCCTACCGAAAAATGGCATTCCCACCACAATAAAAAAACCGGGAAAGCCAACGCTCCAAGCCAACATCTTTTAAACGCTCTTAAAAATGAGTCACGGCCAATGCCCAAACCACGAAAGCTTGAGGATATAATATAATAAACGACCGATGTATTCAAGAAGCTCAATTAGAATTACTTCACGGCGACATAATTGTAGGCACTTCCTAGAAATGATAAGTAAGTAGGTAGTTTTAAATCACAGTTCGAGTTTCTGTTATCTAATATGTAGTACCTACTTATGATTTTTTATTGCTAAACATAATATTTACATGCAACATATAATTACATTAAATATCGCTTTGGTTTGTTTCATAATATGGCGTTAATTATATATCATGTCATGATTAATAGTACATTACTACAGACGCCGGGAAGTAGGTGGTTGCAGGCCGAGTTCACATAGAAGGCCGAGCGAAGCGAGGTCGGATAGTTACGAGGCTGGCAACCCCTTTTCACGGCGAGGTATGTATAGTGCTTTTCTCAAACATAATGCAATGAAATAAAAAAAAAACATCACTCAAAAAACATTTGTGTAATAGGCATTAACGCGGATATTTTTGGTCCGAACCACACAGATACAAAAAAAAACGATTTTCAGCTATTCAGCCTGTTCATAAAACCAGCTGTCATGGCCATATTAAAATTTAAAAAAAATTACTTCCCGGTCGATATAATTTTCATGGGAAAGTAATAATTTTATCAGTTTGATACCCTTGTTTAGGGGATCGTAGTGTAATAGCAAGTGCTTTTCGATCCCCTGATAGATTGAAATATCGGATCCTAGTGAAACACGGGCTCAGTGTAGGGTTCCGTCGCCATTAAAACAAACACAAATACAAAAAACTATGCCTAAAAACCACCAGTATGAGTAAATTGCGTATATGATTTTCAGTAGGTATAAACATTTCTCGCCTGGAACTCAAGAACCAAAAATCTGTATATATAGTCGTACTAGTTTTTCTTTTCAATTTTAGATTTTTAGTATTTGCAGTCATGGCTGTAGGGGGGGGGGGGGGGGGGCACACTTGACTCTAACAAAAATAATATTTCTCAAACGGATCCAAACAAACGCGCCATACTTTTGAAAGATCTATACGACAAGTACCCTAAAAAGATTATATTTCAAGATTTTATTTTACCACTGTCGGCGTGTAGTTAGTATGTTCATGCCAAATAACAGTTTTCTAGAGCAAAGCGTCTCTATGCTAAGCTGCGGGCTGACAGACGAACTGACGGACATTGTGAAACTATAAGGGTTTTTAGTTTGACTTCGGAACCCTAAAAACCGGGCAAGAGGGTGTCGGACCAAGCTCTGTAGAGGAACAGGGTTCCGAAGCCGTTACTAGTTACAAGCACAAAAACTTTCTAAAAAATAACATCTATGCAATAATGTTCTATTACAGTTTACAGTATTAGGCAGATAAGAAGTCAATCCTGAGACATTGCACGACCATGAAGTTTCTGACTATTGACATTCTTGACAGCAGTAAAACAATGCTACAGCAGATTGTACAACAAGGGCATAAAACAAATCATTTTATCCAAGACTTATGGAATCCGAGGGTGGATAATTAAGTCGAGGATAAAATGGGTTTTAAGACCGAGTTATACACTCTGCTTTTCACTTCGATAACGAGGAAATAAAAGAGTGATAATGTAAAAAAATTACACGAATAAGAATGTACTGACATGTTTGCCGCTTCTCCAGACTTTGAAATTTTCAACGTGTTAATAGTACATTATTGCCTAGGCAGTGAAGCAGGCAATTGCGGGCCGAGTATTGGTTTAAACGGACGAGCTTGCGAGTCCTTTTAAAAATACGAGGCCCGCAATTGCCGTTCCTGCCGAGGCATATATAGTGCTATTCCAGACACAGATAAAAAAGTTACGTTACTAATAAAATATGGATGTATAAGACTTGTGCTCTCATTTTACTATGGCCGTTTTCACTTTTTTTAAAGTTACAAACTAGATAACAATGAAATTATTTTTTTCAATTTAGGAACTGTCTGTAAACTATGTACTTCGCGTCTCAGTATGGAGTTAGTAATGTCAACTTTTCCGGAAATTTTTGAGAAAAATATTTTTTCTTGGATTTAGGCGGCAATGTCTGTTCAATAAGTTCTTTTGCATTTTTTTCAATTAGTGTGTTAGGTGTGAGCCTCATTTCCACTTCACTAAATTCCTTAACACCACAAGTTTTGCAAAGAAAACAACTACTGAATAGTCCAAAATTAATAGTCAAAAACCTCTTTTACGCCAAATACCTACTGCCACAAGTGATACGTTGATTTTGTGATGTTTTTGTTAATAATGCTTGTTTTTAATAGTTTTAAAATACAGTTTTGTTAGATGCAACGCAACATAGAAAGCAAATAAATTAAAGTAAATGTATTGTATGAGGACAAGCACGGAAAAAGATTGTAATCGTATCCTAGAAAACGACATAGGGTACGTACTTTTTATGCAGATAAATAAAATACGAGGGCAGAGTGAAAAGTCTGGAAAAAATTAAACAATTATATTTTTTTTGGTCCAAGTAAATATTTATTTTTCAACGTAGTCCCCATGTAACTCAATACACTTGGTCCATCGCTTTTCTAGCTTTTCGATTCCCTCCGTATAGTACGATTTCTCCAACCCTTCAAAATACGCATTGGTTTCTGCGATGATTTCTTCGTTGAAACCAAATCTTTTTCCACCGAGCCATTTCTTTAAGTTTGGGAAAAGAAAATAGTCGCAGGGGGCTAAATCTGGAGAATAAGGCGGATGCGGGAGCAATTCGTAACGCAACTCGTGGATTTTAGCCATAGTAACTGCACAAGTGTGGACCCGTGCGTTGTCTTGGTGAAAAATGATTTTAATTTTCGCCAAATGGGGTCGTTTTTCCATTAAAACTTCATGAAATCGCTGTAACAAGTTGGCACAATATTCGCCGTTAATCGTTTTACCTTTCTGAAGTTAATCAACATATATTACACCACGAGCATCCCAGAAGACAGTAGCCATAACCTTATTCGCCGATAAAACTGCATTGGCCGTCTTTGGTGCAGGTTCAACTGAAGCAATCCATTGTTTTGACTGCTCCTTGGTTTCTGGTGTATGATGATGAATCCAGGTTTCGTCAACAGTTATGAAACGACGCATGAAGTCCTTTTCATTACACCTAAACTTCGCCAAACATGCCTCTGACAGGGTCACCCTAGTGCGTTTTTGATCTACTGTGAGCAATCGCGGCACCCAACCCAACGGGCGGAGAGCTTCTTCATATCCAAATAAGTGTGAAGGATATTACGAACCCGTTCGTCTGAAATGCTTACAATATCAGCTATCTCACGGACCTTTATTCTTCGGTCGGTCAATACGATGTCATGTATTTTGGTGATCATCTCTGGTGTAGTGACCTCAACTGGGCGTCCGGGTCGGTCGGCGTCAGCAGTGCTTGTACGGCCACAACGAAAATCCGTAAACCACTTGTGGATCATTTTAATCGATGGAGCAGAGTTCCCGTAATATTTGTCTAATTTTTTTTTGTATCCGTAATGGTTTTTTTTCGCAAAAAATAATGTTTAATCAGAACACGAAACTCACTTTTCTCCATATTTGCAAACTCCGAAGTGATTGTTTCTTTTTCATAGCTGTCAAAAAAAAAACTAGTCGCGTGAACTGGCTGAAAATATACGATTTACCTCCAAAAAGGCTGCATTACAAATTGACATTAATGAATTTGTGAAGAAAATACCTTTAATATGATTTTTACCAGATTTCTCACTCTGCCCTCGTAGTTTCCGAAGGAATAGCGATAAACGACTTGTATGGGGACAGAATCGAAAGCTATAGACAACAAAAATGACCAGGGATAAAAAAGATATGTATCCACTTTTGGACCTAATAAATTACAATGTAATAAGGTGAAAAAGTAGTCGATTGTAACTATAACAGTCCTTTTAAATTTGGTCGGACGAAGCGATTGACTTTGCAAAAAGAGTAAACTTGTTCGGGAATTATTTAATTCATTTAGAACGTTAGCCTTAGTTGTAGTTGTAAGTAATTACTACCATCACGACCACAAAACATTGTAAAAAGTCAAACACTTAAGTCAGTGAACAATGCATGTGGACGATTGTTTTCGCTCTCCTCTTACACGGACAATCACTGCTAACGATATTGGTAATGGGAAACGAGGAATTCTACGAATATTATTAGATAGGTACCTGATAAGGTCTGCATCACGTTTACTTACCTGATAATATACTTAATACATTAAATAAACCTTTTAACGAAGCCTGTTGCTAATAATAAGGTACTTACTGTGTTATTTTCTTGTTTGTTATACTGAAGTAAACAATAATAACAAAACTTTGTTTTTCAAGCATTTCTGTTTCGCTTTACTTATATTTCTTCTTCTTCATTTTAATTTATTTACTTATGATTTCGCCAATGTCATGTAAATGAGAATAAAATCGGTAAATAATAGAAATCATAAGTAAAGGCACACACACACAGGTCTGACACTACAATCACTCAAATAAATTGATCATTTTTTTATTTCATTCATTTCGTTTCAGTTTTGTCCTGCAATCTTGTTTTTTTACCTTTTATATTCTTCCGTTTGTGCCCTAATAAAACATTATCCCCTGAAGAGCTATTTAGATACTTATTTGCGTGCAATTTAGATTAAAATATATTAAGACCAGGTTCTTCATTTTTATTGATTGATGATGATCACCCAAATAAAAAGCAAAATAAATAAGAAACATGGTCAAATGAATATCTTGAGAAGGTGCTCGTTCCTACTAACTGGTGCTTAAAATGAAAAGTAGGTATTTCAAGAGTGCCTCATAACTATTGTGAATGAAATGAACGTATAACAAACGAATAAAGTAGCGCCATAGTATGAACGCGACATAACTATAGGTACGTTTATGAACTGGGAATGTGATGTGGGAAGTGGAAAGAGAGCAGTTGATCTCCAGTCGCCGGCGTACGCGGTGCCCATCTCTACCGCCTCTCGCTCTCGTGGTCGACTCAAGCGCAACGACGCGCGCTCCTACAAAATGATTACAGCGCTTCTTTTAGCCATATTAGTGCTGTTAATGATTGGATACATACTACAAATAATTACTAAACCTAAGCGGTTCCCACCAGGTAAGTTAATTTAACAGAAGTGGTAATATAATTTTAAGTTACGTTATTTCACAACAATGAGTATTAGATCTTTTTTTTTGTCGAGTTGTTACGTAATAGTATTAATGAACCAATGCATTTCTTTAAGTGATTTAACAAGCTTGCTTTTGTGTTGTATGTCGGTTGTCAGTCAATTATCATTGACAATTCAGTGATACATTTTATAACAAATTCTAACCTAAAAATGGCGCTGATAGCAATGAAAATAACACTAGGTGTTTTGTCTAGTACTGTCATGCAATGTTCTGCAAACCACGTGATGTAGATTTTCCGAACACATTAATAAATCAAGACGTCGATTTGAGCATTGTGTTACAATGGCCGTCAGGGTTAATTTATATTCATTACTCATCCGACGCTTAGCATTCTTCTAAGACTTGCGACGTACCATAAAAAAAAAAAAAATTGTTGATAATGTCATAATTTCATGTGAAGTATTTATTTCTACATGGTTAAATTTATTAGACCAGGTTTCATTTTTGTTTTATCATAAGCACAAATAATTCATTAAAATAAACACTCACACTATATTTAGTATGCATCATAATGTAGGTAATTGTAAATAAAAACTCATCGTCTGACTGTTTGTCGTGAAATTAATTCCCTCAAACATTATTTTATTAAACACCAAAACCTAAACTAAATCTAAACTAAAGTACTGACTTGACTAGATTTTATATATGCACTAATATCTTACCTTCAAACGTATTTATATAGTACCTACTGTAGCGTTACCGCTACAAAATCGCGTCAAATTCGCGTCAAATATCGCGTGATTATTTTGTTTATTTTTTAGGTGTTCGAACTCTTTTGTATTAAGAGTTGCTGGCCTGCGTTATTGATGGTTTTGATTATTATTTTAAAATTTTGAATGTGTTGTCAGATTGTTTGGCATTGATGTAAGAGTGTTTTTTTTGACATGGGTGCTTCAGTCTCGTAACCGAAGGGTTATATTTTTTGATCTTGAGAAATAAGACTTTGTACATTTGATCAATAGCAGATCTAACAGTGATCATGATCGCATAGTTGGGTGCACGGTCACTGTAAACACTTTTTCTGTTGTGCGAAAAGAAGGAGCGTTACAAATGGCGCCCGAAGTAAGTGATTTTCATTGTTTTTCTTGTTATATATATATATTTTTTTTGTGTCCTTTTTGGTGAGCTTGGTCTAGAAGACCAATGTAAATTACCCATTCTACTAATTCTTTTCGCTGTGTTCTAGGTTTGCGTCCCCGTTGGCCTTCCTGTTGTGTTGAGGTGTTTGTTTCACCGCGCTTCGTTTACTTCGTCGGGTCGTTCCCGCTTCGACGGTGATTATTTTAATGTGGTGAATTGTAATTGTTACATAACTTTGAAAATAATAACCATAATTGCAAAATATCTAATTGCCGATATACATGCTTACCAAAATATTAGATTCCCACAATACCAGTATTTTTATATATTATGTTCCTTTTTATATCAGTTTTATAAAATACCATGTTCTCAATACACCATGTTCCCTATAAAACCTTATACCGAAAATATCAAATTTCGAAATCACAAGAATCTCAAAACACTGAAATACTTTATAGTTAGGGAGGCGAGGTAGCTAAATGGCGTAATTCAACGGCGCCGTGGAGACCTATCAAAATCGAAAGATAAAATAATTTCGAAAAGAAAAGCTCGTATGGTAAAAACCATTTTAGCGGTGGGTTTGGCGTGTACGGTTTTTCAAAAATATTTAAAAAAAACAGTTACTTGGGCATTCTCGAGCGCGTCAGATATTCATACTACGTATGCCCCAAGTGCCTCTGATAACAACGGTATACTAATCTGCCGGTTTGCGTGGCGGGGGTAGGCATATAAAGTAGTCAAAAATGCAAAAAAAAAAAATTTACTCGAGCGCGTCAGATTTTCAGAAGGGGTGTTAAGTAGGCCCCAAGGAAGCTCCCTTTAAAAAAACTGACGATTTCGGCGTGACGATAAGTTACGATGAATTTCTGAAAACGCAAAAAAATAAAGTTTTTTTTAAATACTCGAGCGCCTCAGATTTTCATAGGGGAGGTTTATCTCTGTATCCTGAAAGCATATTTTCTTAATCTGACAAAAATGTTGGTGGGTTCTCTTAATCTGACCGAAAGTTTGAGTTTTTATGATGCTTCAAGTCAAAAAGTTTTAACTTTGGACAAAAATGTAAAGAGACCTTTTTTGTGTAAAATAAAATTACCTTTTTTGTTTATTTAAACTTTTTTTTTTGTAAAATGTATCGTTCGCGACTTATATGCCGCAACGCGTTTTTCGAAAGCTCCTCCACACTTCCGGTCATGCGGAAACCGGCAGATTTTGTATTTTTAGTAAGTTTTAGATTATATTCTTCAAACAAAACAAAAAAAAAATCTCGCTCGAGAATGCCGGATTAACGTTTTTTTTTTACAAGTTCGCGACCCTATAACTTGGCGGCGTCAAGGACTTATCGTCAGATTAGTTAAATTTAGTCTTAAAACACTAAAATCAACCCCCAATATCTTAATCTGACGCGCTCGAGTATTTCAGACTATCGATTTTTTTTTACTAATCTGATCGTCTATCCTAGGCGCGCGTCACTACATATAGAGCTAAATACTTTACAAGGTTGTTCTATTAGGTCTAAGGTATCTCTCATATCTTAAACTGCCACGCTCGAGTATTACCGAAAATTCCCCTATTCGCCTCCCTAACTATTACAAACCTGATTAGGAAAACACAATTTTCTCGAAAGAACTTGATCTCGCCTTAGCATGATCATGTAATACTAAATTTTTCAAAGAGCAGATTTCAGATAAACCATATTTTTGATATACCAGATTGAAGAACATCAGATCCCCAGAATATCAAATATCAAACAAGTACGGTCAGGTGCTTCAGGACTTCGTCTGCGTTAAATACCAACTTTGTCACTCCTTTTCTCTTCTTTTGGGGATGAGTTGTAAAAAATGCTGAAATACATGTCTAATGAATTTTATTCAGAGATATTCAATCCAAGATTCAAAAAACAGGTCAAAAAAAAAACTCTTTCACACCTAGGTACTTAGTGTTTGAATTTCAAAAAACCCCGTCTTTTCGGATCTTTACGTTACAAAAGCAAATCCAGATTTAATGTTTCTAGCTTCCGAAGTATTGGCTGGGCGACGATGAATCAGTCCGTCAGGACAGGTCTTTATAATATATAAGACTAGCTTTTGCCAGCGACTCCGTCCGTTAGTAAAATAGTGGTTTAATTAATTATTACTAAGCGATATATGAGCTCTGGACATACATACATACGCTCGAAAAACATAACCCTCCTTTTGACGGTGCATTTACCTTAATTAGGTAACATACGAGTACGTAAAAAAAGATTCCGGGGAATTGTGAACCACCTCCTTTTTTTGAAGCCGGTTATAAAATGTGTATATACTTATAAATATTTTGAATTCACCAAATGTTTTTTTTTCATTACTTATTATTTTATTCATAGACTGTATTTGCCATTTGCTAATGATAAAGTTCAGTACCTAGTTATAAATAGTTGACAATAAAAAATTAAAATTTACGGTTGGTTTTGTTGTCTAACCGTACTTATGTCATCTACCAAAGTAAAAATCCGGTGTTTTAGGAATTTAGGCATTCGGAAATCAAGTATGATCAGCATCTGGTGTGTTGGGAATTACGTAAACTGGCAATCTGATATTTTGAGTATCTGGTAGCTTAAGAAACTGGGTGTTTCAAGTACATTGTGTTTTGCCGGCCTAGTGTTATCAAAATCTGGTATTATGGGAATTCGGTTTTAAAGAGAACATGATGTTTTGAAAACATGTTGATTTGCCAATCCGATATAAAAAGAAACACGGTAAAAAGAAAGTCTGGTATTTTGGGTATTTCATATTTCAGAAAACGGGTAAATCGGCCATTAGATATTTTGCAATTATGGTTTTATGGGAACGAGCGGTACATAAACCAAAGCCGTAGATTAATGCATTTGTACAGATGAGGATAAAATATCTACATTAATCGTGTTGTTTTAATTAAGTCTGATAGATCTAACGTACGTACCCTATACGAGTACTTTGTAGTTAACTGCACTTTTTTCTGCATATTGCGACTTAGGATTTTGTTACTGACTTCGGATTTAATGCTCTGGAGCAATTATTTAACAAGAACAACGCCTTCATATTTGAATGAAGACACCTGTCAGTCAGACACCACGTAAGACTAAGATCGTAACATGTGAATCAATAAAAATATAACTATAAAAATATATCAGAGAACATCTTACATAAATCAACCGAATCCCAAATTAAGTTATAAACTTGTGTTATGGGTATAAGCTGACGATACATATACTTATATAGATAAATATATGCTAAATATACATAAAAATCATTTAACCCAAAGAACAAATACTCGTGCTCATCACACAAACTCTTGCCTTGGCTGGGCAAATCCATCAATCTCAGGAGCGCTGCTTAGAAGGCAACTCACGTTACCGCTAAGCCAAAACGTGTTGTCAAAGATTTATTTTACATTTTATTCATGATCAAAGTAGACCTTACTTTAGATATCTTCAGAGATCGTTGGCGTGGTAGACACGGCAGTATACGTTAGGTGTTCGTGGTGTGCAAAGGTTTCATATTTTGGCGGGTAGGTATACTAGATTATCTTAGACACAATTATCATAATTACCTTTTGCATCAACCTGTACTTAATAATTATGTGATGCACACGTAGACATTATCTAAATCTGCTTTTCTAAACCAGTCTGTTAGTCCCATTGCTAACAGACAGGAGATCAACTGTTGTTAATTTCTGAACGTGCGAGTTTTTTGCTACTGGCTGCACAGCATTTAAATCAGCCAATGACGTTTCAGTAAGAAAAACACGTTAAAAGTGAGGTAGTCGTGAACACGCGTTTAATGTACCTTTTGATTTCAAGTTTTAGATGAGTCATATTGTGAAAACTGTTAAAAATGGTGTAATATCGATCATAATAGTGGATTGTGGTTTAATTAAATAAAAAAGTAAGTAAATCATTGCAATATTTTATTCGAAATCTTAGTTTTAGATACCCCCTTGTTTTTAGGTTATTTTGGAGATAATAGGAACGGCGAACAGGGGAAATTTAAATTTAAATCTAAATAAATTAAAGGAAAGGATAAGGGATGAAAAAACGGCTTTCGTGATTAAGAAGAGCTGGTTGAGCTTTTACATTACAAAGGACATGATTTTGATTGTCAAGAAGTTATTGTGAGAACTGATGATCAAGGCCAAGGGTGCCAAAAAAAGAATAAGCAAGACTATAAGAAAGAAAACGAAAATCTTCAATCAAATAACATACAGAAGCCATTTATTTAAGTTATTAATAAATATATTTGCATCTCTACCTACCAAATTATAGGAACTAAAACTAATTTTGTTATTGATATGAAAGAAGAATATTTAAGTTTTGTTTTGTTTAATGTTATCTACCAGTTTTTTTTTAATTCAAATAGTTGATACCTATTAAGCTAAACATTTATATGTAATTAATTATGTATAAGTTAAAGTTACTTACTTCCTAATAAATATTCAATTCTATAAAAATATCATCTGACGAAGGCTTTATCAATTTAGTACCTATTTTAATGTTTTTTTGACACTATTTTAGTAGGTACCTAGGTAGGTACTTAGCTTTGGATAGATTGAGTGACAGCCCTGGTCAATTTATACAGGGTGAATGATTCGATTAGTTTGACCACGAGGAAGCATAATTCCTCGTAGTCAAACCAGTTGGACAAAATAGTTTGACTACGTGGAAGGAGGGATAAATTCATCGCGGTCAATGTGGGATCACTGATTACTACTAGTTATATTAAGTTTTGCCAAGTTTCAGCCTTTCTAGTAACAAATTCATGACAGACAAAGTGGTTGTAATCGTTTTTTTAACAGGTGTTTTACTAGCATACTTCATAATTTTTAATAAACTATGTAAAAAAGCAGATAAATTTGGATGTTTGACTTTGATATCCTTAGCCATTTTTGCGTGCCATGATTCCAATCTATTGGTCCGCAAATGTGAATTTCACGGGATTCCACCCTGTAGGTATTTTGTGTCCTATCAAAAACTAAAACAAAAAAATAGTTTAAAAATTAATTAAGTTTTTTTTCAATAGCATATGATAGTTAATCCCTTACATGACGCTTGAATAAGGAAAACTGAGTACAAATGTCAGGGACGTGACAATGGAATGCACCAATACTTTTGGGATGGTACGTTCATAAGGGGACCTAAACTCTTTCTATGTAACTATTCTTCATACATGTTGATTTTATTACTTATAGGAGATCGTCTAATGTGGTGCCAATAATTTTCGCTCCGCTTCCTATAACAAGACCCAAAGTACCCTATTGCCAACTGTTTACACTATTACAGCATGAATTGAACGTGAAATAAAAGCGATTTTGAAATTGGCTAATAAATGCGTGCAAAAACTGTTCCAAATGTCCATTAAATAGACCTTTTTTTCTCTATTTTCGTGCTGTATGGGAGACAGCCAGGGCAATCAAAGCTAACTTAACAGTCGCGAGATTATTGAGTTATGTACGAATCTGCCTCTACTGCCGGAAAAAAATATAAGCAATTGTTGACATAGCACCACAGACCGAAAAATGGGAGACTAGTTACACTTGTGGTTCCGGCCGTATGTCTGCCAACATTTGGGGATGGATCTCGGCTGATGGAGTAGGCGAGCTGGTCTACTTTCCCCCTAGGGACAACGCAGTAAATTACTTAACAGTTCTGGATGACGGTAATTCTTGATGAACTGGCACAGTTGGAGTATGTCCACGACAACGCCAGCATTCAAACTGCTCGTATAGTGAACGCGTGGTTCCAACGGTATCCCGCAATACAGGTGATATCTTGTTCTGCAAAATGTGCAGATCTCAGTCCTATAGAAAATCTATGGGGTTTGATGTTTGCAGCGGTGGATGAATAATAATGAGAGGAGAAAGGAAGCGATCGTACAGCACTGCAAAATCTTTGGGAAAGTTTCCGAGGAACAGTGATAATTATGTTTTCGCCTTTTAACTCAATGCGAGAGCGACACCAAGCTGTAATCGACGCTGATGGGGGATATACACTTTTTGAATTAGTTTTTCTTAAATAACGAAATTATAATGCATATGCATAACGATAAAAATAAATTATTCTTTTTTATTAGAACTTTTCCCTAAAATACAAACTCATCAGTTATTCAAACGTTATCTGGACTTTCTTATTAGCATCTTAGGAAAACTGGCATACCGATAATGTTGACATGTCTGTTGTATATTGATTGTTATCCATTTTAACCTAATACCATAACATAATGGCGATTCAAGTTGAAGAGCTTTTATTTTCTGCCACGCAAATGGGGTGTGGTCTTTTTAAATAAAGGATATCAATTCTACTGCTAAAAAAAATCTTGCATGTCAAAAATTCATGTGCGTGCTCCAACAAAAAGAAAGAAAAATGTCGAGAAACCTACTTTTAATTTAAAAATAAGTTATTTTATAAAAAAATAAAATATTGATTAAAAAGTTTCTTGAAAATTTCTTCCGAAACTAGTCATTGCGTAAAAACTTCGTCATTTAGAAATAAAAAAAGCATTTTTCAAATTGCCTATGAACTACTGATTACGAAAAATAATAAAAAATGCCAAAGAATTACAAAATTTTGCAAATAAAAGGATTTGAAGTTAAAAGTTCTAGTAATTAATTTCCAAATTTTGTAACATTTTAAAGCATAACTAAAAAAAAAAGTACATCTCTTCGCGTAGAAATGACAGGAATAGTTTGCTCAATTTATAAGCTTTCTAAAAAGGTACAATTTATGACACTTTAAAATTATTTTTTATTTAAAAATGTACAATTAATAATAATAGCAGAAATGTTCGCGGTTAAGCTCCATCGTTTCAACCAAAGAACGCGGGATCGTTCTCTTTTTAAATTCAGCTAATCGTGTTATTTTAAATTTGCATTTTAATAACATAAAGTGCGTCCCATTTTTAACTTAACAACGCGGGAAGTGTTGTAGTAAAATGAATAGAACATCGTTCTCCTTTTAAAATTCAGCTAATGGTGTCCTATTTTTAAATAAATTTGCTTTAAAACAAAGTGCGTTCCATTTTGAAATTTCGAGCATCTCATAACTTTTTGAGTGACCTACGTAATCAAATCAGTTACTTTCAACTTTCTTTCCATTTTGGACGATATTGATAACTAAGCTTCTTTCTCAAATGCCTGCTTGCCAATTCGAAGAATACGCAGATATCATTAACAATAGTTACGCATTCTGCGATGGAGACGCCGCTGCAGCTGCAAGGGAATACCAACGTCGTTACCCTAGCCGCCGTTTACCTCACGTAAGCGTGTTTGGTTCATCGTACCGTCTTATTCGGGAAAGAGGATCAATTCAACGCCACCAAGCTGACGCTGGAAGACCTTGACATGATACTGCTGAAGAAGAAGAAATCCTTCAGTGTTTCCGGGCAGACGGCACTACTTCGACGAGAATTGTGACTAACCGGCTCGGTATGTCTCAGTGGAAGGCATGGTTTACTCAGCACTCAGTTCGGCAGTACCCGTGTCATTACACTCCAGTACAAGCTATTGAAGAGGGAGACCCAGCGAGAAGGATCCCCGAAGAAAAGCCCAGACCTGAACGGCCTTATAGAAAATCTTTTGGTCAAAGCTTGGGACCCCGATACTTCTCGCACTAAACCGAACATATTTAACCATGAGACGAAATGCTGGGAGGATTTCAGAGGAATACGATTTTGCGAGAATATGGTATATTCAATGCACGAGCGTTTGCCAGCAGTTACAGACGCGAGCGTTTTTAATTTAAGTTTATAAAATGGATGCGTAAGAATAATTATTTTGTTTGTTATATGCAATATTAAAGTTGATTTATATTTTATGTAATTGTGTAAAATAAACGTAAGTAGTTAATTTTCAGCACATTTTTTAAAGGTATCCCTAATTCGAGTTCTAAAATTAGCGTTGACAAAACTTACAAATACTCTCAAAGTAAGCTACTGAAGATCTTTTTTTCCCTGGATACTACCGATTATTGAAACAATAGTTCAAAACAAAGATATAAAGTCCAAAAAATAGGTCAAAACGGGTTAAAACTACATTAACAATTACACACTAATGCCCCATGACTGGCTTGTTTTGATCGAGTGTTGGTATCCAGTTTGTTTTGGACTTCTTCGTGGAAGTTCTTCTTCTTCTTTTACGGCGTTACTTATATTATAAACGTGGAGTAACCGTGGAGTAGCTAAACCATGCTTTGTCCTTACCTTTCAAATTCAAATGTCACAATGACGGATAACAAAACTCGCCGGATGATGTCGTAAAGACAGGCGTGACGAGATAGGCGACTAGCGCATTTTATGCACTCTAGGCCGTGGTGGCCTGCCACGAGGTGCTTTTTGTACGAGTCAATTTCGTTGTTTTCGGGTCATTTAGAAACGCCTCTACACTGTTGCTTTTTGTTTAGTTTCGGGATCATACGCATAGATCTATGATTCGTCACCTAGTATATTATAAAATTAAATAGCTTTTGAGTCACCACGGTTAAAAAAATTCAACATTTTCTTGCACTATTCGACACGAGCCTCTTTTTGATCCTAAAGGAGCGACCTCCCTGAAAGCATTCGCGTGTAATGAGCATTCGGCGCGAACATTGAGTGTTGTGTAAGCATTGTAACGCTCGGCTGAACGTCCACACCATTCGAATGTTAACGCGAATGCGTTCAGTGAGGAAGCTCCATTAAGGTAAATGTCCCAGTGAATGACACTATAAGGGGGAATTCTTACATATTTCTATACAACTACACAATTATCAAAGTTATCAACTACACGCATATGCAAAAGAATAAACCGGTTCTTCATTAATGTTATAAGTACCATAAATTGTATAAAAATAATACCTATATTTAGTTATTTCAGTTTATCGCAACCCCTAAAATTGTACCAGTGGATGACTGGCATTATTTCGAATGTCCCATTATATGACTATGAAAAAAATGGGCGGTGTACCAATATATGACAGGACGTTTTCGGGTTTTCATGATCAATTAATTATAATTTAAGTATTAGTAATTAAATATATGTTTAACTGTCAATACTAAATGATGATAAACTTGTAAAAAAAGTAAATTAAACCAAATATATATCAATTGTTTAACAATATTCTTTGGTTAACAAACAGTACATTAAGAATAAAATATGTTTTAATTTTAATAACAATTAATTAAAATATATTTTCGTCCTCAGACGACACGTCACATGTACTTCCTCTCGATTCTTGCCATTCTTCATATTTGGAATTCGGAGTCACTGCTAGAGGCGAATATATTTTTAAAGATTGTTCTTTATGTCTTATTCCCTTTTTTATAGTATTTTTGCTTATTTGGCTGTATATTTATTATGATCTCGGAGGCATGTTTGCATAGCAAAATACCTGTAACCAATGTATGACTATAGTTATGAGCTAAAGAATGACACCTCAATACGTAACTGTCATTCATAGTCAATGACACCCCTGTCAGACACTACTCAAACGATAGATAAAGGCTTGCTTTTTACAGGGTATCTCAAATAATTATGTTCTACATCTTTTAAATACGATCAAAATGCATTTTTAAGAATATTCATTTGTATCGAGTGAATGACATGGGTGTCATCCACTGCTAAACACAAAAAAACATATCCAGTGTATGACATACCTCAAAAATAATAACTTAATTAATATAATAAATTTAAAACACTTAATAGCAATGGTTTGTTTAATGATTGACCTGTTTCAATAATCACTTTACCGATAAAACTTGAATTCCTGGGTATAATATCCACTTTCCCGATCTCATGTCTTAGCAGATTACATAAGTAGACAGACGAACGGCAAACTCGAAGCGCCTGCTCGCGAAAACTTATCCTCAAATTAAAAATATTTTATCGCATTGATGAAAACTTCTGCACAAAAATCATAGATAGAACTAGTAGTCGGTTAGACCCGATTTTCGGGTTAAATTAAAATCCGTAATCTTATTATTTCAAATTAACTGCAAAAGTGTCATACAGTGGGTCAATGTCGTCCACTCGGACATTTACCTTAGTTAAGTTGTGCGGAGTACGCGAATAATTATTTTTACAGCTAAATGTTTATGTAAGTAATATCTTATTAATACTCGTCCTACATACGCAACGATACGATAAGACGCTACGATTGCATACAGCAAATTTATTGATTTATATAAGCTTTTCTATGAACTTTGTTTTCCGAAGGAACGTAAAAAAATTAATAGTGTTAATAAAAATAGATGGATAACAAAAGGGATAAAAGTATCAAGTAAAACAAAAAGGAATTTACCTATACATATCGTTTCGATACCAAGGAAATAAATTAAAACAGAAACCATACGAATCTTACTCAAAACTTTAAAAAATGCATACAAATATCTCTAAAAAATTCAAACCAAAAAATAATTGAAAATTCTAACAATAAATGTAAATGTATGTGGAAAATCATAAACAAACAAACAGGGTTAAATAAAATACCAGAAGCAACCAAATTTATATCCACTAACAGTCAAGTTATCAAAGATCCTCAAGAAATAGCAAGAATCTTTAATGATTTCTTTATAGAGTCTTTACCAAAATCTAAACATCAATTTCCAAAATCTTCAAATAAAATTCATCGCCTATGCCCATCTATTTATATTGATCCAGTTACTCCAGAAGAGATATTAAAAGAAATAAAAAGTCTAAGGAATACAACATCTGTAGGATACGATGAGATATCAACCAGAATAATTAAAGAAACCGCGTCCGATTTAGCACCTCCACTGACTCATATCATTAATTTATCATTAGAAAATGGCATCTTTCCAGAAAACCTTAAATTATCAATAATAAAACCTGTTTATAAAAAATCAGAAAGAGATAACCTAAATAATTACAGACCAGTAACTCTGATTCCAATATTCTCAAAGATTTTTGAGCGCATAATGTTTGCAAGTTTAGTTAAATTCTCTGACAAGCATTCTATCATAGTAAATGAACAAAATGGATTTCGTAAGAATAGGTCTACTAACTATGCAATTTATCAATTACTTCAAACCATATACGATTGTATTGATAAAAAAGTTCATGTATCTACGTTATTTACAGATATGTCAAAGGCATTTGACTGTGTAAACCATAACATTTTACTTCACAAACTTGAATTATACGGTGTAAGGGGTGTTACTATAGATTGGTTCAAATCGTATTTGGTTGACAGAAAACAATGTACAGAACTAAGCAATTTTTGTAGCAATAGTAAAGAATTAAAATTATATAGATCAGAATTTAGAACTAATGATAGAGGAGTACCACAAGGTAGTATCTTAGGACCACTTTTATTTCTGTTTTACATAAATGATCTCCCTGGATATAATGAAGAGAAAATGGTTTTGTATGCCGATGACAGCACCGCAATAGTTAAGTGTAAATCACCAGATCAATTTGAAATTAACATTAACAGTACACTTGATTATATTGTAGATTGGCTTGATAACAACGATTTAAACATTAATTTGTCAAAGACGAACGTCATGCAATTCCATACTTCACAAAGGACCCCATTGCACTTAAATATTCGTCATAAATTCACAAATGTAGAAGAAGTCAAGCAGGTAAAGTTTCTTGGACTTGTTCTTGACAGTAACTGTAATTGGAAATCGCATATAGAAGATCTCTGTAGTAAGTTATCACGATACGTTTTTCCTTTGAGACGTATAATAAATAATTCTTCATTGGAAGCAGGATTGATGACTTATTACGGGTTTGTACAATCTAGATTAAGCTATGGCATTATATTTTGGGGAACTCCTACCGACTTTATTAAAGCATTTAGAATGCAAAAGCGTTGCTTAAGGGCACTTGGTGGAATTTCTCAAAGAGATTCTTGTCGTAAGCTGTTTGAAGAATATAGAATACTGCCTCTTCCTTGTTTATATATTAAAGAAATTTCCATATTTGTAAAAAAACACCCACATTTATTTGAAACAGCCAAGCATAATTTTAATATTCGAAATAAACATAAATTATTAGTCACTTCTCACCGCACAACCACATTTGCGAAAAGTATGTTCTGGATGGCTGTACAAATTTATAATAAAATCCCAGACGCGTTCAAATTGTATAGTTGTGATAAATTTAAATCTGTAATTCATAACTGGCTATTAAGTAAACTTTTCTACAATATACAAGACTTTTTAGAAAATGCCGGAAAAATGTAATACTTAAATATTAATTTGAAAAAGTAATGTAGTAGTTTTTAATTTTTAATTTGTTGTTTATTTTTAGTTTTATTGGTATAAGTAATTAAAAGTACTACTATTTTAAATATGTAAGTACTTATGATAAATATTGTACACCATTTTAAGGTAGACTGTAGCGGAATTAACTCGCATATTTTTTATCATCTCTCATATTGTACCTACAGTTAAACAATAAAATATTTTGATTTGATTTGATTTGATTTGATTTTGGACTGATGTTTGGATTTTTTTTTAACCCGGCGCTCGCGTCATGTTTCAAGTACAAAATTCTACGTCTACTGAATATTATTGAAAAAACTGATTATAACTATATGAACGATTTTCAAAACACGTCAGAAATATTTGGGCTGTCTGTTAACTGCGTCCCCTCAGGTATAAATTTCAGTGAGCAAAGTATCTGCCAAATATTTTTTCGTATCCTCCCTGGATGGAATGAATAGTATGGGCACAATGAGAACCGTATGCAAAGCACTGCATAAACATTTTTTTTAAACATTTTTACAACTCCGTCTCATGATATCGGAGAGCCCTGAATGTCTGCCTCTTCGATTTTCTTCGTTTCCAAGATGAGTGAGACCATGAACCTCAGAGGCATACATGTGCAAATGATTTAATACCCCCTTTTTTAGGCAACTTTAATCCGCTGTATCGCGAAAACGCAGCGACATAGGACCTTAATTGACTGGACCAAATCAATTTGTACTGACCTAAACTTCAATCCACCTCGATATGAAACATGTGCAAATGAAAATTATACCGAAATGCTCGTCAACTCGCTAACTACGAGTATTAACTTCGTCCGTGAGCATAAAACGTCCACGATTGAACACACTTAACCAATGACACACAGGTGGTTTTTGATGGTATAAATCCATTCTACGTTGATTTATAAACGACCTATATTATAACTTTTCTACTACAAGCATTCAATAAAATATGAATGACGAAGTGGTCAAATTGCTGAAAATTACGAGGACGCTTTACTAAAAAACTCAACCACGAAACAAGCAAAGTCTCGATATTTATTACTATAGATGCTCAAATTCCAATGATACTCAATGTTTTTATTGCAGGTCCAATATGGTTACCGATCGTGGGTTCCAGCAATGTAGTTCAAAAATTGACCAAGATTTACGGCTCTCAATGGAAAGCGCTATCCCATTTAGCCAAAGAGTATTCCACGCAAGTGTTGGGCCTCAAATTGGGGAGCGATTTAGTGGTCGTTGTGTATGGAGAAAAGAACATACGGCAAGTTTTCACTGGAACCGAATTCGAAGGGAGACCAAATAGCTTTTTTATCAGATTAAGATGTTTCGGGAAAAGGATGGGTAAGTTCTCAAGACACTGACCTAACAATTGTAACGAATAAATATTTCATTTCATTTCAACGAAATTTATGGTCTACTCGGATAGGGATTCAATAGTTACAGATTTAGTGAATTAAGAAACGACATCTTATTTTGTCGGATGCGTTCGGATTCATCTTACTTTCTCAATTAGCTTCAGTACCCGTCGAGACGGTCTAGGTAGAAGGTAAGTAGCATCGAACAAGTTATACGTATACAGAGTGGTTATTAATTATCATGTTGCCGTACTTATTAAAATATTTGCATAATTTTACTGTCTAAGCAATTTTTAAAAATCCTATAATGCTAAATACCCTGAAAACGGTAAACGTTTAGAGCAATAGGCCCGTAACTTATTTTTCAAAATTAAATTCGTCTTTTTAAAATCAGGAAATAAAAAGAAAAGCTATATTAATTATCTCTGACTATTTAAATGAAAATGAAAAAAAAATGAAAAAATGTTTATTTTTGTTAAAAATTACGGTTACAAAACTTGAAAGGGTTGAGACCTCCTAGTAAGTATAGTAATACCTGTGACAGAAGGCCTCGCTCTTCTATAATAAGTGAATAGTTATTTAATAACAAAAACAATCATAAAAAAAGTATTAAAAGTTCTACAAAACCAAAGCTTACACGTGAAATTTGAAGCTATATTTTGTTTCGATAATAAAACAAAGTGAGTCGAGGTGGGTTGCTAGTATTTTTTTAAATTATGTTATATCCTTATTGGTAATGTACTAATGATATTTACCATTCTGAATCTTTTAGTATTACTTGTGGGAGGACCTTGTGCGGGGTCCGTCCGGGTTAGTACCACCATCTTATCCATTAACCTACCGCCAAGCAGCAGTGTTCGCATTGTTGTGTTCCGGTTTAGGGATAAGACAGCCGGTGAAATGACTAGCATAGAGGCATTCCATTTTAGTCCTCAGGGTTGGCAACGCATTTGCAGTCTTTGAATGCGAATGTCTATGGGTCACAGTTTCCACTTACCATCAGGTGGTCTGTGTGCTAGTTTGCATTACCATGACATAAAAAAAATATATCTCCTAATACTTACTACAAGGTTTATTTAGTGTGTTTTAAGAAGCGTCCTCACTGAGGGCATTCGCGTGAATATTTGAGTGGTGTGCACATTGAGCCTAGTGTTACGAGGGTTGCTACAAATATTTTTAGTTAATTAAAAACTGTTAATTTTTTTCCAAATTACTTACTCTTATATTTTTCAGAATATACTCCTCCAAGTTCAGTACAACGCCTCATCCTAGAAATCTAACCCTAAATACATTTAAAAAATGCGTTCTGCGGGAGGTCAAAGAAAAGTCGCTAAAATTCTAGTACTGCCTCGATCGAGTCCATAAAAGTCCGACCACGCATCATTTTCTTTATAGAGGGGATTAAGAAATGGTCGCATGGGGCCAGGTCAGGATTGTAAGGTTGCAACACAACCTTTACTTTTCAAAAAATCCATTGTTATTGCCGCGGTGTGTGCTGGTGCATTATCTTGGTGAAAATTCTATAAGTGCCGCTCTTTGGACGATGTGTTAGCACTGCCTAGTAACTGTTCTTCGATAATCGAGTGGAACTACAGCTATTACCTGGCCCCCGGCGGCGAAAGACAACGGCGATCATTTTTTAGTTCACAGTACGGCCACGAATAATTTTTAATGGCGGCCCGTCTTCCTCAAACACCCATTGCATAGATTGTTGCTTTGTTAAAGGGTCATAGCAGTACGAGCCCAAATGCAAAAAAGTTCGTCTAGTCGTTTGCTCAGCGACAAAACATTCGCACAAGCGAAAAAGTTCGTTTCACGTTAATTGGTGCAAAATAGTTCGTCAAATAAATAATAAACGCTTTAAAATGGATTTAAAAATGAATATGGTTCGAGAAAATAATTATTTGATAATTTTGAAATATCACTTGGGCTTTATAAAGAGACAAATTTTCCGAATTTTGTATTATTCACCAAGTTTTCATATTCAATATGGGTAAACCAGTATCGGATGACGTTCAAAAAATTATAATTTCAAGCAGTAATGCAGGAAAATCCGCGCATAATATAGCTCAAGACCTTCATCTAGCGAGATCTACTATACAATCTATTGTCCAGCATTACAAGAAAACTGGAAATGTATCAAGCTTGAAGAAAACTGGCCGTCCTCGCATTACAACACCAGCCTAAAACAGAGTCTGAAAGAAGATTATTAAGCAAAATCGACGTGCTCGGGCAGGGGAACTCACCGTGAGATGGCGAGCATTGATCAACAAAGATGTTTCCGTCGATACATGCAAACGAGTCATGAAGAGAATGGGATATGGATTCTATACGGCAAAAGAAAAGCCATTACTTACTAAACTTCAGAAAAAGAAGAGGTTGCAATTTGCTTCAGCTCATCGAAAGTGGGCTATTGATCAGTGGCGGTCCATAATATGGAGCGACGAATCGAAATTTGAAGTGACTGTTGGAGATGAACGGAAAAAAGTTGTTCGCAATAAGGACGAAGCTTTTCATAAAGACTGCCTAAAAAGAAAAGTCAAGTTTCCCGCCTCACTCATTATCTGGGGCTGCATGTCAGCTCAAGGTGTGGGTCGGCTGCACTTTATAGACGGCACGGTGAATGCCATCAAGTATCAAGCAATCTTAAAAACGAGTATATTACCTTCGATTCCCAGTCTACAACATAACAACAAGTACGTTTTCCAACCAGTACGTTTTCCAACATGATGGTGCTTCTTGTCATACTGCCAGGAGCACAAAGGCTTGGATACATTCCCACAGAATTCTTATATTGGAGAATTTGGGCACCTAGTAGCCCCGATTTATCCCCGATAGAAACGTTGTGGTGGAAGATGAAAAAGAAACTGCGTCAGGAGCCCGCCCACTCAAAGGAAGATTTAAGGAACAAGATAAACGCAGTGTGGAATTTAACATCCTCTGCAGAATGTGCGGCGTTAGTTGACACAATGCCACTAAGAATTCAAGCCGTCATCAAGAGGAAAGGCGACACGACGCAGTGGTATAGTCTTTATTATTTGAACTGAGCTGATCTTCTACACAAAGGCCATTGTTTGTGTACAATACTATTATCTTTCTTTGTGTCCGTAACCGAAAGCCGATTACATACAAAAAAGTTAGAACTACATTGAATGTACATTGAATTACCAACCCTATCCTCTTAGTCAGTAGGTTTAAAATGTAAAGTGTCAGGATACAGATATAAGTCTTTATTATTTGAACTGAGCTTATTCTCTATACAATACTATCTTCTACACAACACTTATATCTGTATCCTGACACTTTACATTTTAAACCTACTGACTAAGAGGATAGTGTTGGTAATTCAATGTACATTCAATGTAGTTCTAACTTTTTTGTATGTAATCGGCTTTCGGTTACGGACACAAAGAAAGATAATAGTATTGTACACAAACAATGGCCTTTGTGTAGAAGATCAGCTCAGTTCAAATAATAAAGACTATAGACGACTTATTTTGCACCTAACATAGTGGCAGGAACTATTTTGCACCGGCAATAAAAATTTTTTTTTTTTTTTTTAAGTTAAATTACAGAAATGTGTTATATATCAATTGATAGTTTTGACGATATTTGTTTATTGCCTTCAGTATTCGCAGATCTCGATATTTCATTTATAAAATACGGGTTATCGTAAATTTGTTAATAGACGAACTCTTTTGCATTTGGGCTCGTATATCCAGGACTCATCAGTAGTAAGGATATTAGAAACTTGTTGGGAATTGACATCGAAACTGGCACCAATCTACTCACCGAGTTTTTTGCTACTCGGTCAGCAAATGCGGTATGCAAACGCGAACCGACCTTCCTGACGCCTAAAGTAAGCTCGCAACTGCGGGTGATCTAATACCAAATTCATGCTCTATTTACCGATGTGTAATATTTCTGCGATCTGTAATCAACCACTTGGCTTTGATCACTTTTTCCCGTGTTACAGCAGTCGACGGCTGGCCTGGTCTCGACTCATATTTGATGCCTCAAAGATGAGGCACTAACTACTCCACTTAAATTCGCGGTACCAATATGAGATTGTGGCTAAAAACGGAGCAGACTCCCAAACTGAGTCGTTTTTTTTAAAAGATTCCTTAAAGGTTAAGTTACTTTTGTAGTCGTACAATATCATAGCACGAAACGAATCTAGCCACAGCAAAAAGCTCCATTGTAAAAAACAAAACAGAACTCAAGCAAAAATTTTAAAAAGAAATGTAACCGGCCAGTATGGAATTTTATTTAACAAATTTGTTTTTTAGCTAAATTACTCTTACTTTTGCCATACACTTTGATAAGTAAATATTTTTAGTTTGTATACAGCTAGAAACTTTCGTAGCAGCCTAGGTACGTACAATTACAAAGCTTACACACCACTCGATGTTCGCGTCGAATTCTCATTACACGCGAATGATCTCAGTGAGATCGCTCCTTAACTAAGTGTAAAGGTAAAGTATAATATCCTAATATTACTTTAAGAAAAATGCATTTTGCGGCGTCTGTTTTCTCATGGTAGTATTGGTTGGCTATTATCATTGACTAGGTTGTTAAGTTTTGTATTTATTGGACACAAATTCATCAGTAAGTTATTATTACATTTTAATAAAATTTCAGACACGTTAACCCCATGCAAATCATACGCCTCCTCTCGTACCAACCTGCCCGATCCCGCGACTTAGTCGATTTTGATCTAGTTAATTAACATTGCGGGAAAAAATCCTCTATCACCATACAACCGATCCAACGGGCTATTAAAATGTTTTTATTGTTTAAGGTATTACGTCTGCAGACGGTCCGCTATGGAGGTTACATAGGCGGTTTACAGTGACGCATCTCAAAAATGTTGGGTTCGGCAAGACGGCTATGGAAAAAGAAATTCAAAATGAAATGCATAGCATATTGGACTACATATACAAAAATAGGAAGCCAATCAGTCCTAAAAGTATTCTGGCTCCTTCTGTTATGAATGTGCTGTGGAAGTATGTCGCAGGTACAAATTAACGCATTTTTTTTATGTGTGCATATGTAATAAGCTAAACGAAAAAAGAAAGTTTGCAACGGCCGAAGACGACCCGATCGAGATTGTACCTTGCTTTAATTAATTCCATCTGCATTCTAGTTTAGGTCAATAGCGGCTTTTCCTCGTAGCTATCACAAAATATTACCTAAGTTAATATTAATAATACCGTAAAATTACACATTAGGTACTCATTGCGTTGGAGTTGGATAGTTCTGAATTCTAGCGGATTTGTTTCGAAAGTAGCGGCAACGAACGCAATGTTCGACAGTTCGATAGCAAAGTAAGTAGGGATTTCCAAAAAAACGAAATCGGTCTAATTTTAACCTACAACCGATTCTTTAAGCTAAACAGTTTTCGAAATAACAAACAGTTTTTTTACCGCAACATGTAAGTACCTATATAAGATGATTTTTAAAATAAAGTTATTATTAAAATCCATCGATCGTAAAAAAATAATTATTTAAGTATGTATGTTATGTGGTAGGTAAGCTTTAATAATTAGGGTGCGGCTCCACTGAGGCGGACACGAGAGGAGCGGAGCGGAGCTGTGCCAATATTAACCAATGGAATCTGCGCAAGGCGCGCTCGACGTGACGTGACGTGACCGCATGCGCCTTTTATTGGTTAATATTGGCACAGCTCCGCTCCGCTCCTCTCGTCTCCGCCTCAGTGGAGCCGCACCCTTAGGTTAAGATATCTAAATCTTATGTTGAAGTAAAAAGAAAAGGTAGACAGTGGATATGTCAAAGACATGTTTACATTTTTGCACCTTATATATGGAACAAGGTAAATAAACGTTGACTTGGGTCGTTTTGTTTTATTGTTTACAAGAAAAAAAATGATTTCTCCAACATGCTTAAAAATGTTTATAAAAACGTTGCAAAAACAGCACGTAAAATTAAGTTAAAGGTTTAAAAAGGAAACATTAAAGTAGAATGCCCGCTGCCGGGAAAAATGTGTAACGACCACACATTTTTATTAATTTTTAAAATCATGTTTGCATTGGAAAAACAGACATGACATATATAGAACTTGAAGATTCTTGGACAAATAATGAACAATACACTGTTTGAATTTATCAAGTAGAAATTTGTGACGTTGACGGTGAAATGAACCCTGGTAAAAAACTATTTTATATGATAATCTGAAGTCATGTTTTTACAGATAGTCAATGCCACTGGGAAGGGTGTGTAATGTTAAGTATAAAAACAAATGGTCTAATTTTCATTTAGCATAACACAAATTACATAATTCTGATTTGTATAATGATCAAAGTATATAATATTAAAAAGCATTAAAACAAAATGAATAATGCCTCGAATCATAATTATGAGTCTGCATAATAACTAGATGCATATCGCACTAAAATTATAACAGTCATTCTGTATATTATTGAAATACATGACGTAGGTATGTAAGTTTGTATAACATAATAACGCAGATAATAACGCTGAATAATTATATTATTATTTTCCCCCATATACACCTCAACTACCTATAATACTGACTCAGTAAATAGTATAATAGTAACTTGAAAAGAAGAGTACGAATACGTCGTCGGAGCTCGCCTATTCTGCGTACTAACCTAACCTATAAGTAAAAGCGAGATTGACCAAATTTGGCAGATCCTAATTAAACATTTATTATAATTTATAATAAGTAATATCATTATTGCAAATGTTTGTATATTTTTTAATAATAATACTTAATGTATAGTATATCAAATGGCATGATGTCACTTATGAACGTTATACAAAAAGTTGTTATGCTAACTGAGTATTATATTATGCGAATGTTATGCTACAAAAAATATACAATTTGTTTGTATTCTGGACATTCGTTATCCATTTCGTTGTTTGTTAAATAAAATAACGCAAAAAGTGTTTATACTGATTAAAGCGCACCCCTCTGGGAATAGCGAGAGACTTATTTCTTTGGTTTTTAATCCTCATCTGGAAAAACATATATTTATTGAGGTCTATTAAGGAATTGATCAAAAATTCCAACACATTTTAACCCATTCTAAGAGTACGTCTGTAGTCAGAAAAAACCCAAAAAGATAGACGCGATGAACAAAATACTATTAATTTTTCACTGAATAAAGCAAACTATCCCCATCCAACATTGTATCACAATACGTCAACGAAAAAGAAACTGTTTGAAATGCGCTTGTGCTTGCTTGCAATGTGCGAAGGAGGTGTCGTGCCATCTTAGAATAGATTCATCTCAGGGTCGCTGAGTTCTTTAAGAAAACAGTCGTAACGTGTAAATAATGCAAAACGAAAATGTTTAACATATTCCAGGAGAATCTATCCAGAAAGAACGTCTCACATTACTATTGGAGTTAGTGACTGCTCGCTCAAAAGCTTTTTCCATGGCGGGGGGCTGGCTTAATCAATTTCCGTGGTGCAGATTCTTCTTCCCCGAAGCGAGTGGTTACACATTAATAAATAGGATAAATGAACAAATTTCTAATATTATCGAGGTATGTAACAAAAATTGTAAAGTTTGTAGGGTGGGTGTGTGTGTGACTCGTTAACTCGTTAATAAATTAATTGAGTAATAACTAAATTGCCCAAAACTAAAGTTTCTTAATGGTTGAAAATCACATGCTTCAGTTAACTATTATATTATAAGATTGTACCATTTTAAAAGATTTATCAAAATTTATAGATTACTTGTTTGAAAGTTCTGCAAAATGGCGGCACCTCAGACTACTTGAGATACTATGGCAGTAACACACCAATGGCGTTTGGTGAATTAAACATACAAAATATTATACTTCGTTGTTCGAAGTATTGAAAAAAAAAGCAATGTGTCAAAATCACCAAACTATTAAATCAATAAGCTTAACTAACTGCCGCGCTCAAAGACGTCAATAGAATTTAATGCTTGATTAAAGTATCTGCTGTCACTTTCTCTGCTATAGCAATATAAAAACACGTCACTAAACAAGCATTAAATTTATTTGACGTCTCTGAGTGCGGTAGTACGAGCATTATCTAACTATATATATATACAGGTCGAATCGAACGATATGAAGAGTTATTAAATTCAAAAGGCTACGATTTTTTTGTTGTTGTCACAAAGTATTTATAATTAAGAAAACATTTAGAAAAAAATATCTATGTTTTAAAATTGATTTATTTTAGCTCGATATGACCACATTTTGTCTTGACTATGGCCTTCAGACGGTAGAAAAATGAGTTGCAAGCTGCACGAATGTGGTCCTGCGGTTTGTAATGCCAATTGCATACAAACTGGGATATTTTCTTCTCCTCACCTTGCTCTTCAAAGGATCAGATAGAAAAGTCCATCGGGTTCGCGTATGGGGAATTCAAAAGCCATTGTGTGGACGAAATGAAATGTGGAACGCGGTTTTTCAGCCATTCTTGCTTCACACGAGCTTTATGAGCCGGGGCCGAGTCTTGTTAAAATATCCACGGTCTACTACCGAAATATTTGCGTGCTCAAGGCTCCAATGCAGCTTCCAAAACATTTTGCCTATAGTAAGTCGCATTTACTTTGACACCAGGCTGGATTTTGTGAATTTGGTAACACTTCATATCATTCGCCCTGTATATAAAAATGAACCCCTATTTCTCCTGGTCACGCTATAACTTGAGAACGGCTGTACTGATTTGGCTGATTTCTTTTTTTGTATTAATCATTGTCAGGACAAGGTTTGTATGAAAAAGAATAATTGAAAAATCCACCGGGAAAGTCAGAAATTTTAGCGGGGCGAAGCCACAGGGCGGTTACTGGCTGGCCGCTAGTATTAAATAATCACAAAGAAACTGTAAAAAATTATATACAGTACCGGCAAATAATATATCATTTTTGTATTCGCATCTCATAGCGCCTATACATATATTACCTACCTACAAATGAGACTCCCGAAATTGAAAACCAATCAAGAATTAGTTGACCAATTGTATTGCTATTATTCAATTCGTTAGCTGATTAAATAAGGTTTAAAATGGTTTATAACAAATGTTTGTACATATGTGAAATGACTAGCATAGAGGCATTCCATCTTAGTCCTCAGGGTTGGCAACGCATTTGCAGTCTTCTGAATGCGAATGTCTATGGGTCACAGTTTCCACTTACCATCAGGTGGCCTGTGTGCTCGTTTGCCTTCTCATGCAATAAAAAAATAAAATAAAAAAATATCGTAGTTTAAAAAAGTATTGTATTTAAAAAACCATTGCTGACGTGTTCATACGAGGGGTGCCTTTTAAGTTCTGTCGTTTGGAAAAACTAAAGACAATTCAAGTGTTCAATAGTATTTATTGTTTTTGAAAGTAATCACCGTGATATGTAATACACTTTTTCATTCGATCAAACCAGTTTCCAAAACACTGACAACGACCACGAAGTCATTGCTTGATTTTTGGAAAAGTAAAGAAATCATTAGGGCTTAAGTCTGGGCTGTACGGCGGGTGATCCAGATTTTCGACGTTTTGCTCTTTTTAAAACACAATTGTCTGCCGGTTAGAGTCTCCTCGGTAGAATTGCCGTAGAGTTTTGCGACACCATCTAACGCGAGCCCTTTTTGGTCTTCATTAAGTAAATGTGGTATCCAGCGTGAGATCATTTTTTTACACCTAAGTGATCATTCAAAATATTTTGAACACTGGTCCCTGAAATGCTTAATAAAGCTCCTATCTCACGGTATGTCGCATGGCGATCTTCGACGATCAGTTGCCGTACAGCATCAATGTTTTCCTGGGTTACGGCTGTTTTTGGTCGGCCTTCATGATGCCTATCACTAAGACTAGAGCAACCACGTGGAAATTCCAAATTCCAACGTTCCACAGTCCGGATGCATGGTGCTTTATTATAAAAACCGTAGTCAGCTCTTCAAAGCACCGAAGACACGTTAAACCCCTTTTAAAATTGTAAAAAAATATCGCAAGTAAATTTTCCTTCGAAATAATTTCTATTTTCACAATTGACTGATTTCGAGACATTCTTTTGTTTTCGAATTCTAAATTCAAATATTTTATTATGATACTAGTTTTTTATTAAATAATCACGGGAGTTTTGCAAAGGACTGAACTTAAAAGGCAGCCCTCGTACAAATCTCGTAAATTTGGTATCGTATGTTCAAAGGTGATATATTATTTGCCGGTACTGTAAATCAACTAGGCTGTATGACATATGACGCCATAGGTTTTTTCTGTGGTCGACTGGTCGCTGTCAATTTAGATAGTACCTGTAAGAACTTAACTAATTATGACTATATACTTTTTTAAGCTTGAACACAAAGTTATGTACTGAACGGTACATAATTAGCTCTTAAGGTATGAGTGCCGGTCGAGATTAGAGCGCGAACTTGTGAGCTTAGTTACTCGAACGTACCAGTTACACAAATAACTATTTCAATACCTTTTCTCAAAAAGTTGCACGTTTCGTAGCTGTATGTCGTGCGGAAAGTTTGAATTTTCGACTTCGTGCTTTTTAAATCAATATTAACTCAATTAAATCAATTTTTGTATTGGACTAATTTTACTTATTACCTATGCCTTATACTATGTATTATTTATTATAATGTTATTACTAACTATATCGGTTTGGGCTTATAACTGCTAAATTGCATTTCATCTCATTATATTACCAGACCCTAAACTCTTTGGTCTCAAAATACCTAAATTGTAGAATGCCTTATTTTTATTATTTAAACACCGGAATCTTAATATGGTCGAATTTCAAAATAGCTTAGTCTATGAGAATATCATGTCAAAACAATGTTTGCTTATACCCAAATTTCTATTACACGGTATTCTTTTGGCACAAACTTTATAGTTACCAATTTTGACAGCTATCCTACTTTATGCTGGCCACTTCAAATTGAAGTATAGTTTGGGAAATATAAATTGGTCACTTCTTATCTACTTTGTGATCTTTTGTTCGTTGTAAACACTTACCGGACAATGAGGACCCGAGCACGCGTAACTATTGTTACCAACAACACTAATCCTTACCTGAGAGCCGGAGTAACACAAGTTATTTTTTTTACACGCGATTATACTGCTTATTGTCATCGTCGTATAGCCTTGAATGGTGCAAACATGTGCCTTTTTATGAGCCGCTTCGACACTCGGGCTACTACTCATGGATTGAAAAACATTGATACTTTTTGTTTTTTCTTCTTCACTTGGGTGCAGGCAGACGGTAATCTAAATAATTGAAATAACATAATAACCTAAGTTAGTAAGTTTTACTTTTTTTTTTTGTGTGATATGACATTTTTACTGATAAAAACCAGTATCATTATTTTTGGACATTTTAAATTTTACTGTTCTTTTACATTTAAAATTGTCATGTGCAATTGTGATTGTGATGCAAGTATCAAAACTTTTCAATCCGCTGCTGTGTTGTTCGAAGAACGTGGGCAATTTTACGTCTATTGTTTGAAATTTACAAAAAAATCTTAGTGAAGATTACAAACGTTCAATTCATATTTCCTGAACTATACGTACACCAAACAAATCAATTGTATACACTAACGTTTTCTTGATTTAAGTAGTATTTATATTAACTACCCAAGCAGCACATTAGTGAATTTTGCAGCTTATCTTATAGCTTTATGTTCTAAATGAGTGGTTTAACAGTGTTTGACTACACTTATAGCTTTAAACACAACTCAAACTTGTATACGAGTTCATCCTGTCACTTATAGTTGCTTAGGAACGTTTTTTGTTTCTACTTTATTACTTATAGTTGGGTAAAGTCGATTTTGCTACTTAAAGTTGCATGCAGGTTGTAATTGTCACTGAATAAGAAGCATTAGTGATATATAAGGCCCTAAAGTAACTTATAAGCCACTTTTATATACAGGGTGTCCCGTAAGTACCACGTCAAACTTAAGGGGGAGGTAGGTGAGCAAGCCACCTACCTAACATGGAAAAATCGCCTTAGTAAAAGTCGCACCGTTTTCGAGTTATTTTGAATTTTTCTGATTTTTAGAAAAATGTACACCCGCACTGAGTTTTTGATCTGTGGTATTCGGAATTTATTATTTTTTAATTTTTATTTTATTGCAAAACAATCTTGAATAGTTGTGTTATCAAATGGTAAAAACCATTGAAAAGTAACTATTGTAGTTTTTTTTATTTTTAAATTAAATTTAAAATTTGCCTCTTCCGTTTTATTTTGGTAAAACTTTAGCCCCTCCTGGTGAAAAAAAAATACATGACCACTGGTTAGCCAATAAGATTAAAAACATGCTCGTTTAATGGGCATTTAAAAATGATAAATACTTTATCATCAAAACACTAATAAATATTTTTTTTAAAGAAAAGCGTAAAATACACCGCAATTCACGTTAAGCCAGTACTGCCACCCAAGCGTACTTGCGACTTGCGACGTGAGCTGTATCAGAATTCCATTCTAGTTTAATTCAGCAGCAATGCAAAACTAATCGCTCAAATTAAAATCTTTTTAATATAATTTTTTGAACCCAATCTTACTGTTTATTTGGTGTGTGGTTTAATTTAATTACTTACTTTTGTGATTTAATCCACAGTCACAATTGTCACAAAGGCCAAATCGTTAAGCAAATCAGAGTCCGAAATACAAGCAAAAACAGTTAGTCCGAAAAACATCAAACATAAACGACAAATCACAAAAGTAAGTAATTAGATTTAACCACACACCGAATAAACAGTAAGTTTGGGTTCAAATGTGACAATAAACAAATAAATGAGGAACAAAATTAATTTTAAATTTCGAACGAATTTCGAAGAGTTTTAGGACAGTTTTTTTTTAAATCTACGATACTGCGATATTCCGCAGATTAAAAGTTTTATAACTTTTTTTTTATAACTTTTTTTTATAAATTAAGCGAAATTTAAAGATTTTAATTTGTTCGATTAGTTTTGCATTGATGCTGAATGAAACTAGAATGGAATTCTGATACAGCTCGCGTCGCAAGTAAGCTTGGGTGGCAGTACTGGCTTAACGAGAATTGCGGTGTATTTTACGCTTTTCTTTAAAAAAAATATTTATTAGTGTTTTGATGATAAAGTATTTATCATTTTTAAATGCCCATTAAACGAGCATGTTTTTAATCTTATTGGCTAACCAGTGGTCATGTATTTTTTTTTCACCAGGAGGGACTAAAGTTTTACCAAAATAAAACGGAAGAGGCAAATTTTAAATTTAATTTAAAAAATAAAAAAAACTACAATAGTTACTTTTCAATGGTTTTTACCATTTGATAACACAACTATTCAAGATTGTTTTACAATAAAATAAAAATTAAAAAATAATAAATTCCGAATACCACAGATCAAAAACTCAGTGCGGGTGTACATTTTTCTAAAAATCAGAAAAATTCAAATATCTCGAAAACGGTGCGACTTTTACTAAGGCGATTTTTCCATGTTAGGTAGGTGGCTTGCTCACCTACCTCCCCCTTAAGTTTGACGTGGTACTTACGGGACACCCTGTATAAGTGGGAACATACCCTTATTTGGAACTTTTAATTCCAAATGACTAGTATAATAGAGTAGTGTATCACCAATAGTGGCTGTAGATATGATTAAGAAACATCTATGTATGGGGGTAGATTGAAGAATATACATACGGCAGTCGTTACTCAAGCTTGTTGTTTTACTGACGTGTCCCTAGTAGTTAACATGGCGCAGCCGATCTAAAAGAACCGATAGTTTGAATAAATAAGTACATTTGGAAGCCAAGTACAGTAGTGACTTGTACTGAGCTTGGATTTTGGATAAATTGAAACTAACTGATTTTAAAGCAATGGAGGCCGTCTTGCCACCACCGCCGCCATTTGTTTTCGACAATAATTTAGAAAACGTTACCTCGGGAAATTTATCACTGGAATGGACGAAGTGGAAAAGTGCATTTCAAATTTACCACGACGCGTGTGAATTGTCTGGTAAAGATAATAAAGTGCAAAAAAGCATCTTATTGCACATTATTGGTGAGCGGTGTCGTGAAGTGTACCTTCAATTCGGAGACACGACTAAGTTGACGACTTTGGAGAGTGTCCTTGAACGTTTTGATTTGTTTTTCTTGCCCAAAAAGAATTTAACTATAGAGAGGCATAAGTTTTTCACGCGTGATCAGCGTGAGGGCGAGTCCATTGAACAGTACTCGTTTGAGCTCAAAAAGTTAGCTAACTCGTGCGAGTTTAACGAGTTAAAAGACGACTTAATCAAAGATAGATTAATATGTGGAATCAAGGAGAGTGCCCTTCGGGAGCGTTTGTTACGCGAACCAGACTTGACCTTAACAAAATCTTTGGATATTTGTAATTTGGCCCAGATATCAAAACTTCAAGCAGGAACAATAAGCCAAGAGTCAGTGGCGCATCATGCGTATCATATTGATAAAAAAATGGGTAACTCGGACGAATACGATTGGAATGAGGATAGTCAACCATGTAACGTAATGTGGGTAACTCGAAGAGGTTCACCTGGAGGCCGCGGTGCTGTGAGAGGGCGTGCGCGCGGGCGCTGGCCGGGCCCCGCGCCACAGCACCCCCCGCCGCGCGGACACTTTGCGGAGCCCTCGCGTCGTGGCGGTCAGTCATATAATCAACACATGCGTGGATTTGGTGTTAATAATAGTGGTGCAAAGTTTATGTGCTCTCTGTGTGGTTTGGTTCATGCCAACCTAAGGTGTCCTGCAGCGGGCAGGCGGTGTCTAAAGTGCAACAACTTTGATCATTTTTCACGTATGTGCAATGTGTACGAGGTTCGAGCTGACGAGTCTGCCGATCAGGTAATCTACTTTCTGGTTCGCGTAGTGATTGGTCAATTGATTTGTTGATAAACAAGACAAATATTAAATTCAACTTAGACACTGGGGCTGATGTTAACGTGTTACCGCGAACTTACTTACGTAAGATAGATCTAGCTGAAGGCGATTTAAGCACTACCTCAATTAAATTGTGTGGATACTCGGGCAATGATATTAAAGTAGTTGGACAGTGTAATTTGAAAGTACAATACAAAGACCGTGTATACATCTTGGGCTTTGTGGTTGCAGATGTGTCTTCTCCTCCGATATTAGGCAGGGATGCGTGTAGCGAATTAGATTTGATTAAGTTAGTGTTAGCCGTCGGCAGTAATCGGGTAACGGAAATAGAGAAGTACATATACAAAGAATACTCGGATTTATTTGAAGGTGTAGGATGCATGCCAGGTGAGTACAAGATTGAGTTAGACAAAAGTATTAGGCCGGTGATACACGCGCCGCGAAAACTGCCGATAGCCTTGAAAGATAGCGTAAAAGAGAAGCTTGATGAAATGACGAAAGATAAAATTATTGCTAGGGTTGAGGGTCCTACTGATTGGGTCAATAGTATGACGGTGGCTAAGAAGGCTAACGGGGACATTAGAATATGTTTAGATCCGAGAGACTTAAACCAAGCTATTAGGCGCGAGCACTTCAAACTACCAACTTTGGATGAAATGACGGTCAATTTGGGTGGATCTAAATTGTTTAGCACTTTGGACGCGAAACAAGGGTTTTGGCAATTGCGTTTACATGAAGAAAGCACAGATTTATGTACCTTCAATACTTGCTTTGGTAGGTATAAGTTTTTGCGCATGCCCTTTGGAATAACTTCTGCGTCTGAGGTGTTCCATAAGCGGATGTATGAGCACTTCGATGACTTGGAGGGAGTGTGTTTATTTATCGATGACCTTCTAGTGTATGGCAGAAGCAAAGAGGAACACGACATCCGTCTTAAAAAACCTGCTGCTGCTAGACCGTTGCCGCACTGTGGGACGAAAATCGGCTCTAGAGGACATAGAAATCGAAGTTCTCATTTTTATGATTTTTTGATTGGGATTGGTTTCATTTGCAGTTATAATGCTAAAATATTATTTTGGTTGGATTGTGTTTGGAAACTGATGAGTTATAATTTTTTTCCTTAAAATTTGTATGGGACGGCATGAAAAAGTCCAAATATCTCTGAAACCGCAAGAGAAACCGTTATATCCTCGCAGATGGTAATAAAAATAATTATTTGTGATTTTTTGGCGTAGTGCATATTTCAGTCATAGCTGCGGTTTTTTTTTGAAAAATCGATGTTATTTTGTCTTTTTTTTAAGTCCGTGGCGTATATTTTTTTTCAACTTATGTAGGAGGGGGAGGTAGCGGAATGCAAATACTCTTCTTACATATATAAATATTTATAATAAAAAGTAAAATAAAATAAAAACGTGATAGAATAGTATTTTTTCTGTATAACTAATTAGAAATAAAAGTAGAAAATGTAAAAAAAATAACTATCCATAATGTGACTAAAATAAACACAATACATAATATTTTTTATTAGGGTAATATATCTAACGAATGCTCTATATCGGACTCATTTTGATATAGATCACACGGATCTGAAACCTCTTGTTCCAGTTCGACTTCCTGAACCGAAAATAAAGACCTAGTTTCGGCAAAAAATGCCTGCCTTTTCTTCTTATCCAGACTAGGTCTTATTGCCGTAATATGAGGATCGGAGGATAATAGAAGCATATTCAGTATATCCTCGTTACAAGCTTGCCTACTCCTTTTCCTAGAATTATGCTCCCTGAACCTCCTAAAATCTTTATTTCGAGCTTCGGAAGCCTCTTCCGAGAGACTTCCGATAGGAACAATGGCGTTGCTGGCGATAATGTCTGCTCCATGAATCAATAGCTTATGCACAGTTGACGGCATATAATACCAATCATACATTGCTACGAACTTTTGAGCAGTCTTAAAGGCATATTCCTTAAATTTCATAACATCAATTTCTTCTCCAGATGTTATTGCTTGCAGTATTACAGCAAATCTGCGAACAAGTTCTTCATCCAATCCAGTTATTGCTGCAGTTTTTTCAGGAAACTCGAAGAACCTTCTTGCTGTATTGCCATCGTTTGTGGTACCCGATCCCTGCTTTACATTATCGATCAAAAGGTTGAGCTCTTCCTTGAATCGGTCTTGAACAACTTTTTTCGTCTCGTTCATTATTTTTTTGAGTTCCTCGCCTTTTGCAGCCCATTTTTTAATTCTCAGTCTGTAAGAAATGTGTAAAAGGCACTCCATTGAATTTATACGAGCATGTAGTGAAGATAACCCGAATTCATATAATTCTGTCGAAATCTGCTTCACTACAACTGAATCTAACTTATTCATTTCGGTAGGCTTAGCCAAACACAAGTAACACGTAGCATTTGACTTAGCTTCCGATAGATAAGTACAAATTTTACCATCTATCATGGTCATCTTCAAAAGGTGTTTTATTTTAGCTGTATTGTATTCCGTAGGAAGTAGAGCCTAGAGATGTACGCCGACTAATTTTTTTTCGGCGGCGGCGCGCCTGCAGAAATAAGCCGGCGGCGGCGTGGCGCCGGCGGCGTGACCAAAATTTCTTTTTTATTTGGGAAATTGGTTCCTCGTCAAATTCTTGAGGTTAAATTACTGACTCGATAAGATTATATCATAATTTCTGATATTTAGTATCTGTTCTAAACGGTAAAAAGACGTTTATATTGTATGTTATTATGTATTAGTAAAACTATATTCTAATTATGAAATCAACTTTAATTTTAAAAATGAACATAAAACTTAGGGACTAGTGGTAATTGAGATCAATCAATTTATATTTATAACTAGTATTACAGCGGTATCATCTTGGGTCGTCCCATTCATTTTTTGTCAAGTTCTTAGTTCGTCCCATTCTGCTTTCGTCCTCCATTCTTAATTCGTCCCTTTCGCCGGTAGTCTTTGTCGTCTTTGGTCCAATTTGTTGTTTGTCTTGTTCTTATTCAGGCTCATTCGGTGTTCGTCACTTTTTTTTCGACACGTTCGTTTTTGGTCCCATTTGCAATAAGTTACTATCGTTTTTAGGTCCATTCGCAATTCGTCTTGTTCGGCTTTCGTCTCCCGTTTTAGTTATACAACCTCCGCCTTTCTTTGCTATTTAAGCGTTTTGTCTAGATCACTAGGAGCCGAATTTGCCCGTATCTAGGTCGGGTAGAAAAAAAACTTGTATTGTTTTTTTAGAACTTGTACCCTCCTCTCGTAGATCATGATCATCGCGAAGATGACGAATAAGGTTTCCAGTGCTCACACTTTTATTGTAACACTTAATTTTTGTTCTAAAATCATAAAATATAGAAAATTCATCAAATTACATTGTTAAACATACCATCATCTGAATTTATGTAGATATAAATATTAAATCGTTATTTGCAGTAAAATTTATTTTTAGTAGAAAACTGATAAAAGCCAATTAAAGATCTTTGCCACAAATTAAATAAGTATTAAATTTTACTTACGACCCGAACAACATCGTGTCATTTTCAGACTTTGCTTCTGACAAGCAAACGTTGCAGAACACTTGTTCCTCCAGCACATGTATGCATTATTTTATTTTCCTTTTCTAAAACAAGTGTCCCAAAATGTTTCCAAACGAAACTGTTTCGCCTTTTCGCATCGTATAACGCACGCACAGTAAAGTTTGCTAGTCGAACTTTTTGGATATAATTCTTATCCAATACTTCACTCGCCGCCGCCATTTTGTGGAGCAGGAATACACGAAGAACAGACACTGAACTCGTACTCGTAGCTCAGAGTCTTAGACTCGACTAAGCGGCAAGCGACGCGGTCAGTCCACCCACGCCGATTCAATATGGCGGCGGCGGCGGCGGCGTGTGATTGGTCGGCGGCGGCGGCGCGCCGGCGCGGCGTACATGTCTAGTAGAGCCTTAATTTCTTCTTCGAACTTTGATTTTAACTCCAAAACTACGGCTTTACTTTCCTTAACAAAACGGAACATCAATGGGCGACAATAAGACGGTGAGCAGGGTTTTGGATTCGTCCATAAAATGTCCTCACCACAAACCAATTTGAGTGGTGCTAATGATGCCATGAATATGCTCGAGTCATCGTTTTCGCCATCCATTTTTTGTTTATATTTGCTCTGGCTGGATGCACCATCAAAACCCCATTTCGATATCAGCGTCAACTCTTTGTCTTCAATATTAGATGGTAATTCTTTTAGAATCCTCTGCGTAGTTAAATCCAGTAAAGCTTGAAGTTTAATTTCAGCTGATGAATCCGTTATGGTTATAGCGGATTTCGGAGGGTAACTTTGTAATTTCGCTGACTGAATCTTGTAGTATGATGGATAAAGATCTTCGGCTCCTTCTTGAATAGCTGACTCCCTTAAGGTCATGTATTGCCATTTAGTCAGCTTTAATGCCACGTAAAGACCGAGTGCCTTATCTGGTGAATATGTAACTGAAGTATTTGATTTCTTGATCATTTTTTGTATATTTGCTGCTGCTTCAGAATTTTTGAGCATGTACTCAATTACGGATGCTATATCTTCACGCCCATCTTCTTTCAAGAGTTTTGCCGCTGCATATGTTAATTCAGTTGAGTCTTCTCCTGTATAACTGTCGAATCTTCTCTTTTTTTGCTTGATTGATAGTTCTTCAAATGGTTTTCTGGATCGAATGGTCATTGTTCCAGTTGAAGTAGATGGTATCAAACATTCTGGTAAAGTAAAATCAGTCGTAGTTGACGATTCCAAAGGCTCAGAACACGACGAATCTTGAAGTAGTCCAAGGCTGAGTAGATTAGTTTGTAGACAGCTGGGCCAATCAACATTAGCTTGAAGCCAACTTTCGTAGTATTTTCTGAAGTCTTTCGTATTCCGGTTACTTTTTTGCCATTTCGTAACTGCAGATCGAGTAAACTTTGTACAGAATTCTCTAAGTATTTCTATTTCGTCTTCAGATAAACTGGAACCCAAACGTTGCACCACTGCTTCGAACAATACTTCATGGTTAAATGCCGGCTTCTTGCTTTGTAAAACGACCAATAGGTCATGTCATTTTTATTTATGTGAGCTAATGATGATTCCTTTACCACTTCGTTAAGTAATCACCTACTTATTTATCAATCACTTATCAGAATTAATTAAGGGATCTCATTAAATCTTATAACTAATTACTCAAGAAATAATTACAAACTATTTACAACCAAAATAAATTAAGTATAATCCCATTACTGAATATAGTTCATTAAACATGCACAATAATCGCCTCATTACCGGAAAAATATTTAATTGTTTATATTTTAAGCGATCATAATTAATCAAAAAATTGTTTGATTTATAATTTGAGTATAAAATATACAAAATATAAATATTCAAGACGTGTATTGATAAAATAATCCGCCAGGACTCACAAAAAAAACATCGATTTTAAAAAAAAAAACCGCAGCAATTACTGAAATATGCACTACGCCAAAAAATCACAAATAATTATTTTTATTACCATCTGCGAGGATATAACGGTTTCTCTTGCGGTTTCAGAGATATTTGGACTTTTTCATGCCGTCCCATACAAATTTTAAGGAAAAAAATTATAACTCATCAGTTTCCAAACGCAATCCAACCAAAATAATATTTTAGCATTATAACTGCAAATGAAACCAATCCCCATCAAAAAATTATAAAAATGAGAACTTCGATTTCTATGTCCTCTAGAGCCGATTTTCGTCCCACAGTGCGGTGGGGCTATTGAACACCTCTACGAACACGCCGATGCACCTTCATGTTCCAATTTAAACAACCCTTATAAATAAGTTCTTATTAGGCAGATAAATTATAATTTTATCATACAATAATTATGTTGAGTATTTAATTATAAATACGAAAGGGTGAGATTAACACTGATATTTTCATCGTTTTTTAATTAAAATTTTGCATGAAAAATAAATAAATAATAAAATAGTAATAAATGTAATAAATCCTGCATAGTGGCAGTTTTGATTTAATTGAAAATTAACTATAATATGTATTTGTGCATGATATGTAAGTAGTTTACGATGTGTCAGTTTTGATAACCACAATAAATATAATGTATACTTTTCTAATTTATTTCAACATAAATTAGAAGAAATGTAATAAACATGACATGAAAGAGCTTGTCATAAGTATATTCAATTAAAATCAGTAAAAAAAAAAAAAATGTAAGTAGGTAGCAAGATAAGTACCTAAATGCTTACTTTGGATTCTGTGTAAATTTTAGTGAAGAGAATGTTACTACTTATATTAGATTACAGGCTTGTACACAATTATTATTATTATTATTATGTACACAATATGCCAATTTCATTAGTTTGTATAAATAGTATTTGCATGAGTCCTAGAACTTAAAAGGAGGGTTGTAGATATGATTAAGAAACATCTATGTATGGGAGTAGATTGAAGAATATACATACGGCAGTCGTTACTCAAGCTTGTTGTTTTACTGACGTGTCCCTAGTAGTTAACAGTGGCTAAAGAGATAATTTTACGGCCCTTTTGGAAACTAAAGTGATTGCAACTTTAAGGCCTAGAAGGGTCGTAAAATTATCTCTTTAGCCACTATTGGTGATATACTACTCTATTATACTAGTCATTTGGAATTAAAAGATCCAAATAAGGGTATGCTCCCACTTATATGTATAAGTTGCTTATAAGTAACTTTAGGGCCTTATATAGCACTATTGCTTCTTATTCAGTGAAAATTAAAACCTGCATGCAACTTTAAGTAGCAAAATCGACTTTACCCAACCATGTAATAAAGTGGAAACAAAAAACGTTCCTAAGCAACTACAAGTGACAAGATGAAGTCATATACAATTTTGAGTTGTGTTTAAAGCTATAGGTGTTGTCAAACAATGTTAACACGTTCACGGACAGTACGTCGAGAGACGTAAACTAAGACCCTCGTGATATGGCATTACGGCTGTGGCCGGTGTTTTTAATTACACCAAAAACGGAACTCCGTCCACGGCCGGCTGTTTCCCATAGCATTTATAGGAAGCACGAACTCTGTGCCTTTTTAGGCTTTAACGCAAGCCGCTAGTGTCACAGCACAAAAGCTCTAGGGCATAGCATTCACTGCTGTGCCACTCGCAAGATACAAATAAGTGATTTTCAGACCTGATAGTTTCAAATAGAAAACAAATAAGTGAAAATAAACACTGTAAGATCTTTTTTGTTTCGCCATGTTTACAAATTGGAGTCCTTGAAAATGATTTATTTTAAACAGAATTTTATCACACTGACGCATAATCATAGACTTTTGATAGTTGTGACGATGTTACTTTAACATTGTACGTAACCTACAATCATTAGGTCTGGTTTTTACAGTTTTAGTTCTTATCAGTATCAATTCCTTATATGATTTAACACTCTCTTTTTAAATATTCCTGATCTAATCAAAGGCGCATCGAAATTTACAAAGAAACCATACTATAGTTTCACGGTAAAAAAGCATTCGCAAGAATTTCGTGCTTATTTCAATGCCTGAACGTGAATTTTAATCACTTAAATCAAAATTAAAATGGCAGATCACATTCACTTTAAAAAACTTACCGACTTAATTGTTGCCACGTCACTCAAAGGAACTTTGGCGTCCCATTTATCACTCATTGACCGAACTGAAATATTATTATTCATTCGTTCAATAATCGTCGTTCACTGCGCATAACTTTCACCCATAAGGACCGTATCGTTAATTATGGAAACAAATAAAATGGTGTAATCTGAATAAATACTTTTTATTACAAAAAAAACAACTTAAAATACGCGAGTCTTAGATCTTCTAAGTGAATCATAAAAGCTTCTTTTAGTTATTTATTGACCCCCTTTGCCAGTTTTCTCACTTTGCTTTTGATGCTCTTCATTAGCCCTTGGACATCGACTGTTTTGAAAGTTTTTTGGGTACGGATCCAGTCTTTTTTGAATTGGTCGATGTTATCTGTTGGTTTAGCTTGTTTTCGTAGCCTTGCCTTCATCAGAGCCCAAAATTTCTCGATGGGCCTGATCTCAGGGCAATTCGGAGGATTTAATGATTTCGCGACAAATTCGACATTATTCTCTCGATACCAGTTCAACACATGGCGAACATAGTGACACGCAGCTAAATCGGGCTAGAATAATGTACGACCCCTGTGCTTTCGAATCAGTGGTAGTACCCACTTTTGAAGGCATTCCTTCTTGTACACATCCGAAGTTAAGTTTCCCGTTACAAAAAACGGAGATGTTTTCATGCCGCATTGACAAATAGCTTGCCAAACCATCACTTTTTTCCCAAATTTTTCGCAAAAAATGGATTTGTCCTCTTTAGAGACCTTCGTTCCTTTTATTACGGTGTAAAACTGCGGTCCGGGTAGAGTTTTATAGTCAAGTTTGACATAGGTTTCATCGTCCATTATAATACATTGTTCATTTTTAGTTAAGACTTGGTCGTACAACTTCCGAGCCCGAGTTTTGACAGAAGACTCCTGGGTTTTGCTGCGTTTAGGCTGTTTTTGCTTTTTGTACGTTACAAGCAAGTTACGCTCCTTGGCACGCTGAACCATTGCAATAGAAGTACGACATTTTTTCGCACAATCCCGAATCTCTTTTTTTTGGGAAAAATGTTCGCATATCTTTTTGTCTAAATTAGGACATGAAGGGCCTCGTTTTCTACCTCGACCAGGTAAATCTTTTAAAGTATTATTCATACCAAACCTTTTTATCGTATTGTAAACAGCTTTCAGGCTAACCCCTTCCTCTGAAGCAATCTTTTTCATAGGCATACCTGATTCTTTACAATATTTGGTCACAATTGAAAGTCGTTTTTTCTCTGAGAGACCCTTCATCTTGCAGTGTGTAGGAATTATACTATTTTTTATAATCAGTTTTAATATTTGACTATATGCTTAACAGATTGACATATGACAGACAAGATAAAATATTGTAACTTTTTTTTTAGAGCTATTCAAACTTGTTTCCATAATTAACGATACGGTCTTTAGTTCTAATTGCCACTTAAGGTAATCGTGAGATCTCTTATGGATTCAATATAGAACCAAAAATAAGCTGCAATTTTTCTCCCCGTGGTTCTATATTGGTTGCCTAAGGGTTCTTTCCACCTATATAGAACTTAGTCATGGCTATATATTTCACTTAAGTATCTAAATAGATATGATATACGAGCTATTTCCCACCCAGTGTGCTACTTGGGTATTTCCATCAAATTGAAATCTTTTTCAAAGTCAAAAAATCCTTAAGGGTTCATTCACTGGTACGTTTACTCTATTCTAAAGTCAATCAAAACATTCTCAAATAACCACTCGTGATAATAAAATTAGGTATTTTGGTTTTGAGTTATTTTAATATTTTGTCATTTCTGTCATTCGGTATTTGAAGGAATTATGGATTTCAATCTTTAGAGAATTAGTAGTATTTTGAGAATATGACGTGTTAGTAATAAGAATAAGTCATAATAAATTTCGTTCATTTTAGCAATAAGACAATTTGACATATTGGTATTATGAGTCAACAGTAATTTGAAAATTAGGGGTATTAGTGAATACAGATGTAGTGCATAATGGTTTTCCATCGTATTTTCTCGGCAACTTGCGTATTTGTCATGCTGCTTCTGTCAACCTCAGTACTTTTAGTACTGTGACCGACTGAAATAGCAAGACACGTTCGTACGTTTCCGTGAAAATACGATGGAAAACAATTATGCACTACATCTGTAAGGTGTTATGAAATCAAGCGGTTTTAAGCACAAATCACTATTTCTTGGAGTGGCCTTAGCACTTAACAAGACGCGATGATGAATACGACTTATACGAAAGAATGTTCTTTTATGCCTAAAATACTTTATTGCTAGACAGTGAAACGTCTATACTGGTACCATTATTTATTCTGTGATAAGGGGCTATCCCATTGTATCAACTATTTCTTCTACAAGTTTACTATATTAGCGATGATGACGACAGCAAGTACAACTAGGTACATTTATTTTAATAATAATTAAACTATTTTGTTTTAAATTACAGGATGCAATAAGAAAACACAAAATGAATTCTGCACATGGAAATGACTTTATATATTCCTTCTTGGCTCAGATGAATGTTGATAAGGATACGTTTACAGGTATTAAGAATACGTTTATTAATAATAACTCAACAACGCTTTGTGATCGCCACAGGTTTTAAAGGTGTTGTGTTATACCACGACCGTGGAAGATTTTTTGACTTATTTCTTTCCCCGGTACATATTCTTAAAAAACATACTTTTATTAGGTTCTGATTTCAATTATACTTCGCGCCTCGTCCTCGAGATTAGTACTGTAGTTATTTATACACATGTAGTATCGCATACTTGCCACCACTCCAGCACTTAGTTTAGAGATCTATGAAATCTTTTTTTTTTTTTTTTTTTTTTGTAGGGTAGGCAGATGCTAGTTCCGCCCAGGTCACTCCGTCGCCAGTCATTCGCATTTAAGTGCTCAACCACTCAACACGTACCTATTGTTTGTTCTCGCAAATTCTTCTCTTCTCTTCTAACATGCCAAAACGTAAACGCTCTAAGTCTGGTGATATTGAATATTATAAAAATAAGATAAAAAAGTTACAACGTAAGATTTGTGATCGTGAAAACAGTGACTATAACGAGCGGAATAACGATTTGGGAACACCTGATGCCAAGGACGACGACATCATGATTGCTGACGAAGACCATGGCGCGGGTAGGTACCCAATGTAACACTTCTAAGTGCTAAAATATATTCACGTATTTACGTGTCGATGTTACCATGCAACCTGAACAGTCACTGGGACTGATTCGACGCATAAAATAAAGGTTGGCGTTCCTTCCACTGGGGATTGTAACCTAACCTAAATTATTAAACTTCTCAATTTTGAGGTAGTTTTTTTTAATTAGATAGTTTTATTTCCGTGCTAACAATGTGTTAATAGGTCTATGGTATTTCACAGACACACCTGCCTTACGGCCTGATGATTGGTTAATACCATGGCCAGAGGAATACCATGTAAATTTTGAAACCACGGATCCTCCGCCGGCGGACCCTCAGCCAGGCCCTAGTACTTTGACCGAGGAAGCTCCCACAGCGCAATCTAAGGACCTCGATGACTTGGACACCGAGGTCCTAGAAATTCTGGGCATTGACCCCTCGTGCAACGAAAAATTCGGACCGGAAATACGCAACGAACTAGCATGTCGTTTTATACACATAGCTCAAGAGGGTCTTACTAAAGATCTTCGCAAGGAATTACTTTCCAAATATTTATTGCCCGCTAATTGTGCTCAGTTAAATGCTCCGAAGATGAACCCGGAGATTAAGGCAGCAGGTGGCGAGGCTGCCACGAAACGCGATAGGGGAATCGAAGGAAAACAAAAACAATTATCAAGCGCAATAGCTTGTCTATGCTACATCATAAATAACGAATTAAATTCGAAATCGAGAAACAATGAGCATTTGCAAAAATTAATGGACATCGGTCGACTAATGTGTGACTTGCAACACGCCGATTCGGTCACTAGAAGAAACTTCTATTTATTTGCCTTAAAGACTGACCTGAAAGAGCATATAAAAAGTACTAAGATTGACACACATTTATTCGGTGAAAATTTGTCTGACACATTAAAGTCCGCTAAGGCTGTAAATAAGTCTAGCGTTGAACTAAAAGCTGATTTAAGCTCCAATACTAAATACCAAGGACCAGGGCCAGGACGAAGGCCTTTTTTAAACCGCAGGCCTCCCCCTCTGGCGCGCAGGCTGCCAGCGGGGCCGGCGCCGCCAGCGCCGCGGGGCCGCGAGCCTGCCGCAGCGCGCGCGCCGTACCACCCGCCGCCGTACTACCCCCCGCCGCCGCACAGACTGCCACCGCTTGCGCGCTCATCGAGGATGTCATCGCAAGTTCATCCCGCGACGTACCCTCGCCGCCGATAGACACAGTTAAGTACGCAGGCCGCTTATCTCAGTTCTATTATCAATGGAGCCTCATTACCAACGATCAAAAAATACTCTCCTGGGTAGAGGGCTACAAAATCCAGTTTACATCACCGGTAGTACAACATACACTACCATCATATCCTAGTTATACCAATAGTGAAAAAACACATTATTTAGAAGCTATAAATAACCTACTTAACATAGGTGCTATATCGGAATGTTCACCTTGTAATGATCAATTTTTGTCGGGTATCTTTTTAGTACCGAAACCTAACGGCAAGATGCGTTTTATTCTAAATTTAAAAAATCTTAATGTTTTTATTAAGACCGACCACTTTAAACTAGAAGACCTAAGAACTGCGGTCAAACTAGTGACACATTACTGTAAAATGGCTACATTGGATCTTAAGGACGCTTATTTTTTAATTAAAATACACAATGAATCTCGAAAGTACCTTAGATTCTTGTTTGAGGGTAAACTGTACGAATTTACTGTTCTACCATTCGGTCTTAATACCGCACCTTACATCTTTACAAAAATAACAAAACCTATTGTCAAATTATTACGTTCGGCCGGTTATATGTCCACATTATACTTAGACGATTGGCTTCTATTCGGTAATTCTCAACAACAATGCCTAAATAATATAAATATAACCAAGAGGTTATTAATTTCACTTGGGTTTATAATCAACGAACTAAAAAGCGTTTTACTACCGTCGACTAAATGCAAGTTTCTAGGAATGATTTTGGACTCTCATAATCTTCAGCTCTGTTTACCTGCTGATAAGAGGTCACGAATAAGGGCACAAATAGAATATTTTTCCAAATTAAAACGATGTAAAATTAGAGAGTTTGCCCAATTATTAGGTTCCCTTGTGTCCTGTTGCCCAGCCATCGAATATGGGTGGTTACACACGAAAGAGATGGAGCGTTGGAAATATCTCAACTTGAAAGATCACGATGATTATAACCGATTCATGACGTTATCAGATTCGCTTCAGCCTGACTTTAACTGGTGGCTAATGAATATAGACCTTTCAGTCCGCAAAATACGAACTGATGATTATCAAGTGGAGATTTTTTCTGACGCCTCAAAGAGTGGGTGGGGGGCTGCTTGTAATGGTCAAACTGCTAGCGGTCAGTGGTCCAGTGTCGAACGGACTTGGCACATAAATTACCTTGAGCTGCTTGCAGCCTTTATTGCTTTAAAAGTTTTTGCGCGAAATTTCTTCAATTCTCAAATTTTATTACGCATCGATAACTCCACTGCATTAGCCTACATAAACAGAATGGGTGGTATACAATACCCGCACCTCACACAAATCACCCGCGATATTTGGAACTGGTGTGAGACCAAAAAACTTTTTATTGTAGCCTCATATATAAAATCTAGTGACAACATAATTGCAGATTTTGAATCACGTAGGACACATCCTGACATAGAATGGGAGCTATCGCCTTGGGCTTTTAATGTTCTCACTGACTCATTTGGGATTCCTGGAATTGACTTGTTTGCCAGTCGCATCAACAAAAAATGTGCCACTTATATTTCATGGCACCGAGACCCAGACGCACTGGCAATAGATTCGTTTACAGTATCGTGGTCGAACTATGCATTTTATGCCTTTCCACCCTTTTCTGTAATACTGAAAGCTTTACGAAAAATAATTACAGATAAAGCTCAAGGCATTATGGTTGTACCTTGTTGGCCAACTCAACCATGGTACCCACTATTTAGGTCTCTTCTTATTTCGGAAACGATAACTTTTTCCCCGAAAAACAATGTCTTGTTGTCTCATTCCAGCTCCCAGCGGATACGGAAGTCAATTACCCTGGAGGCAGGCATATTATCCGGATCGCATTGTCCAGAAGAGGTTTACCGAAATCATCTTTAGACATCATGTTAGCATCATTATCATCTAACTCCATCAAACAGTACGATGTTTGCTTAAAAAAGTGGTGGATATTCTGCAAAAATAATTCTGTTAACATTTATGAGGCGTCCGTCCCAACAGTTATTTATTTCTTAACTCAATTATTTAACAATGGCTGCCAATACGGTACCCTAAATTCATGCAGATCGGCTCTTTCCCTTATATTAGGTCCAGTACTCACTAGTGACGATAGATTAAAAAGATTTTTAAAAGGAGTGTTTCGACTGAATCCGCCGAAGCCTAAATATAACGCCACGTGGGATACTAATCTTGTATTAGATACACTAAACACCTGGTACCCTAATGATACTTTACCTTTTAATAAACTTACTATTAAAACCGTTACACTACTAGCTTTGTCGACTGCACAAAGAATTCAAACTTTGTCTAAAATTAAAATCAGTATGATCCAAAACCTTTCACAGCGTATAACAATAAATATACCGGATATTTTAAAAACAACCAAGCCGGGATGTAAACAGCCCATATTACATTTACCATTTTTTGCTGAAAAACCAGAAATATGCCCGGCTTCTACTCTTATTTGCTACATCGAACGGACTTCATTAATTAGGACATGTGACACACTATTCATTGGAATAAGAAAACCTCATAAATCGGTTGGGTCCCAGACGCTCAGTCGCTGGGTGAAGCGCGCGCTGGGCGAGTGCGGCGTGGACACGACCGTGTTCGGCGCGCACAGCACGCGGCACGCGTCCACGTCGCACGCGCACTTGCGCGGCGTAAGCCTCGACATCATTCGTAACACGGCTAGCTGGAGTAGGAACTCTTCAACCTTTGCAAGGTTCTACCATAGAACCATTATCGACAACCATCATGACACTGCATTAGCAGAATCCATCTTTATGCAGCGTTAACCAATTAAAGTAGATACTTATAGTTTTTTTTCATCGATTGCATTTTTTGTTAGGGCTTGATTGCTATTAAAAACAATTAATGATTATTATAATCAAAATGTGCTATTATGATCATTATAATAATAATCATTTTTTAGTACTTCTTCTCTATGGCATAAGTATTGTTAAAATAATAATAATAATGAGCAGTTGTTAATATTCTGAAATGTAAATTTGTCACAAAATAAATGTTGTTTCATATTTACAACATTGTATATTTTTATCATTGATGATATTCCCGTTCGAGTACTCTCAAGGTCTACATGTGTATAAATAACTACAGTACTAATCTCGAGGACGAGGCGCGAAGTATAATTAATGATTAAACGAACTTACCTGTACGTGAAGTTCTATCATAATTATACGAGCGCCGAGTCCGAAGAGATTAGTACATCCCTCCCTCCCAATGTTTAACCCTATGTTTTTTCCGGCAATACATCAATGAGGTTGCAGGTGCAGATTAAGCTCTAAACTAAATGACTGGCGACGGAGTGACCTGGGCGGAACTAGCATCTGCCTACCCTACAAAAAAAAAAAAAAAAAAAAAAGATTTCATAGATCTCTAAACTAAGTGCTGGAGTGGTGGCAAGTATGCGATACTACATGTGTATAAATAACTACAGTACTAATCTCTTCGGACTCGGCGCTCGTATAATTATGATAGAACTTCACGTACAGGTAAGTTCGTTTAATCATTAAATATTTGTACTGTCATAGTTTCGACTTTCTGACATGGTGATCGGTGTTTTTTCGAGCCTCATGTTGGGACACCCTAATATAATTCTAGTGTGTTGGATCATCAAATGGAGAAATAAAAAAAAAACGGGACAAAAACTCCCAATAGACCAACTACAAAAATCTAATTTTTGGAAAAAAATGGCGGATTTACATTTTTTTTTTTTTCAATTTAACTACGCTCAAAAATAATAATTTTGTACTGTCGTTAGAATGGTTTAACATAAGGCTAAATTATTAACCACTTTATATCAGAATAAAGCTCGCTATTTTCAAGATATTCACGATTATGATGAATACGTGTTTATTTTTTTCTGACTGAAGTCTACGGTATTTGCAGTTTATTTCAAGTTTAAAATGTAGGTACATGCATAGACTACTACTACAAATAAAATTATTACGAAAACAATGGTCTTTCGGAGATATTAATTTTCTAAAAAGTCCTGGTTCGATCGCGGGATTTAATAATATTTTTGCCGATTTCTCTGTGTCATGTTCGTTTATGAGAACAGTGTCATATTCAGTTTCTTCAGTTTCCGTATGAACTACCCCCTCGTTGTCATTCTCTTCGTCATCATCGTTATTAAATTAAAATGGTGATCATCCATTTGATAATTTATTAAACTAGAATTACTTATATTAGGGTGTCCCAACATGAGGCTTTAAAAAACCCCATGATGTGAACGTACTAGGTAGATGCTAGCTTTAATAATCCGAGATCAATGATAAATCGTATTCTACAGGATGCTTATAAAACTGTACACGATGAAATCCGGCCGTTTTGTTCCTTGTCTAACTGAAACTGGAAATGCTCTTCAATGCAAATAATCTAGTTCAATGTATAAATGGCAAAATATTACTCTCGGCAATTCAGGAAAATCAACCTCTAAGGTGGTCAAATGGGGGTACAAAATTGTATATTTATTATAATAATATATGTAAAAGGCAAACCTGACTCACTGACTTTATCAACGCACAGTCGAAACCGCTGGGCCTAAAGATTCCTGGCACGTAGGTTCCTTTTTAAGTCTAGGGGTGCACTAAGAAAGGATTTGACGAAAATCGACCCCCAACGGGAATAAATAGGGGGAGTAGCGTGAATTCTACGGGTACGAAGTCGCGGGCGTAGTCTAGTGTTATATATAGTGCCATGGCACTGTGGTCCCGTAGAAGGCCATAAGTCCAGATTGTTGGTATAGCCCACCTATAATTTCTCTATGCCTAATTACTCACTAGTAGCCATACATCCATAAACTATAAATTATTTGCAAATTATTTGAAATAATCATTACGTTTCGGACCTTCAAAGTGAACGCATCTGCCACTCGCAATTAGCGTTATCAGGAAGTCATTAAAGTGAAAGTTTGTTTACGACATATATCTCGGGATTGTTTGTGTATTAATCTTTTACACCATTATGGAAGTTGTTGATAAAGGTATGTATTATCATTATCTGTACTATTTCGTGCTATTTTTTTATAATAATATTAAACTATTTGAGGTCTACGTGACCCTTAATTGCAAACAAACTATTTGTGTACTATGTACGTTCACGTAAGGTTTTAACTATGTTGCTAAAATAATCTAAAGATGACTCTATATCTAGTAGAATGCTCATAAAGGCTAATTTATTATTATATATTGTCTACTGGCCGGTTTTTGCCGGACCCTTGGCCAGAAGCCTTCTACGGAACTAGTAACAGTGCTACGAGATTGCTCCCCCGTAAAGAACTATCAACAACCCTTCTTAATATATGCCCTTTTCATTTCAGGTACTTTTATTCTTTACAAAATTGCAAGAATGCATATATTTGAGTTGTAGCACCTTGCTCCTGGTTCGCAAACTGAGTAATCAAGCCACGTACTTAAGTTACTTCTACAAAATATTTCGCCGGACTTTATACACTTATCATATCGATTAAAAGTTAAAAATTGGCAAGTGCGATCAACTGAAGAGAAAGAACTCGGAGGTAAAAAAAAGCAGACACTTCAACGTGAACTTAAGGCAAAGTTAGGATCGATCGTTGACAAACCACGTAGTGGCGGAAGTTGTACATCAAACGACGGTAACACGGCACGTAGGTTTTTTATTAATTCCGCTCTTGCAGCTGAAATTACTGGCATCAAAAAGGATCTCATTGATAGGTGTGGCACAATTTTGAACTGTTTAAACTATGTTTATAAAATAAATTCAGATAGGTTTAAGATTTATGCTATAGATACGGCTCGGCAGCTTGTTCATGAATATCCGTGGTATAATTTACCGGCTTCTGTACATAAAGTCCTTATTCATGGGACTCAAGTTTTCGACCGTGTATTTTTATCCATAGGACAGCTTTCAGAAGAAACTGCCGAGGCCACAAATAAAAATATAAAATAATTCAGACTAAATAACACGAGGAAGATGTCACGCGTCTTGACAAATACGGATCTCATAAATCGTCTTTTGTTAAAGTCAGACCCACTAATTACAAGTCAAGAAAAGCTACCTACTTAGAAATAATAAAACTGATTTTTCCAACTCTGTTCTTAGTCTTTTAGATGTTTAGAGTAAATTCAACAGTAATTATTAATTGTAACATAGTTTAATTTAAGTATTTTTAAGATGACAACTCATAACGTGCAATTTTTTATGTTCCATTAATAGCACGGTTACGAAGCAACTTTATTACTATATTTTTGTAGAAAACGTATACTGTTTTCATATTGTAAATAATGAACATGTATTCAATTTTGTTTTTTTGATATATTTTTTTATTAATATTCATTATTTGTATTTTTTATAAAGGATTGAAATAGAGAGAATTTTGGTATAATTTGAATTATTTTGTTTTATTTATTTTGGTGAAATAAATAAATTCAATTCATATCATTTTCGGTTTTTTATTAGACCAAATAATAATACGTTATTTATAAAATTATATAATATATAATATACATATACTTTTGGAGATATCGAATTTTGACACTTTCTCCATACAAGCTGAACCACTGTGCATGGGAACTAATTCAAATATGATCTTTACTGCTACGGATTATAAAGCATTTTTTTTAATACGTCTTCAAAAGAAGAATCATTGCGTAAAATAATTGTTTCCGAGCATTGTCTCAGTCCGCACTTGTCGCATCGGTAACTCGCAAAAAAAAATGTCGGTAAGTCAACCGTATCTGATGTATTGAAACATTTTTGAGAGAGGATGACGACTACTAGGAAATCTAGTATAATCTTATCCGTGCCTATAATTACAGCACTCGCGTCGTACCTTAAGAAGCTTCATTATGTACCAGTTACATAAATTAGTATTTTACGGTAGGCCAAAAAACTTTTTTATATTTTACGACTTTATTTCTAAAGGGTTAGCTCCTAAAGGAAAGTTTATTATTTGATAATAAATGTTAAAAAAAGTCACTCATTATTTCCACTAACATACAAAATACCACTTTATAAATGGTGTTTTATTACAATTATTACTTATCTCAAAAATGCTATGTAATCTTGTCATAACATCATCAAATAGGAGCCAGTAGGTAGTAAAGCCAGGAGCCAGTAAAGTTCCTGGAGCACTCTCAAAAGTGTCCAGTAAGTAGAGTGATTTTGAATTAGGAAACCAAAAAGTGTCCAGTAAGTAAGTATGGAAAATCCATAACATACCATATTATTTGAATTTGGAACTATCTGTACAGACCTGTGACAGCCTTTGAAAAGACTAAAGAAGTAGCAAGATAAAGCCACATGAAATAAAAATTAATTCAGACCAGTATATTTTCTCAATAAGGATTTTCACAAAAACGCTTTATAGTTTAAAGTTTCATATTTATATTACATTTTTAATTGTTATGAAAAACTGAATATTCAGCTCTACAGAGGTAGGCAGATTGATACTACAACAAGGTATTTAAAAAAAAAAAAAAACGAGGTCAGTTTTGCCAGTATGTAAAACCCAGGTATGCTGCCAGGTAAAATAAGTTCAATCGTTCGGTGTTTTTTTGTAGACTTGTAGGAAAATATACGAAAAGTACATTAATTTATTAATTAAGTAAATATGTTGAAATAAATTATTATGATAATTATACTTACCCAACAAAAAGCAACTGAACATTTTATTAAGATGGCATAATAGAAAATAGTCGTCCGCACAGGAAAATTTGCGATTAAAAAAAAGTCACATCGAAGTAAAAGCGGGAATCTTTTGGCAATCTTTGTTAATTTTATTCGTGTTTCGTGAAGTACTTGCCAAAATGAGTTCAGAAGAGTCTGAAACTGACTTTATTCCTCCAAATTTAATAGCAGAGGCGGAATTAGCGATCAATAATCTCCTTCCGCCTAAGTCCAAGGAAAGATACTTGAAGGCGTACGAAAAATTCATAAGTTGGAGGAGAGAACTAAAAGTTTGTCAGAGACCGTGTTTTTGGCTTATTTTAGCTACCTTCGTCAAACAATGAAACCGTCTTCCTTATGGCCCACGTATTCCATGCTTCGGTGTGTTACATAACAAAAATAATCTGAACTTAAGGAGTTACACCAATTTAACGGCGTGGTTAAAGAGACAGTCTGATGGCTACCAATGCAAGAAATATAAGATATTTAATAGCCAAAATATAAAAACAGTTTTTGAATGAGGCCCCGGATGACAAATATTTAGTGACCAAGGTAAATACTTTCGCTAATTAAGTCATATTACTACGAGCCCCAATGCAAAAGAGTTCGGCTACTATTTAAAATTGAAAGTAACTTTTTTTCAAAGTCAAATCTAGTTAGTAATTTTAATAGCATGGGAGCAAGAAATAAAAAAAAAGTATTGTAAAATTAACCAAGTTTGTTTCCTATACAGGGTTACTGGTTAAGTCGACCTAGATACTTTAAGGGGTTATAGTTTCCATAATTTCTGACCACTTTTACTTGAAACATCTTATTCCAAACTTAACCGTTTTCAAGATATTTAACTTTTAAGATAACTATTCTTAAATACCATTTTTTTCCATATTGCATCATTTGTTTTAGAATCCTTGCATTTCATTTGTTTTTTTTTACAACAATTATGTAGTAGATAAGTGTCTTCAACATTCTGGGTACCTAAATTACCGTTAAGTGTGCTAACCGAGTCGTATTAGATGAATGATTGCAAAAGAAGGAAATAAATTTCCACGAAATATTTTTTTCTAATAGAAATATTTCAAAAAAACTCTGGCAGTAATACTGCAGATAATCTAAAAAACATCTACATTTCTTCAGCTATCTAACGAGGTATGGCAATCTTGGCTATTATTAAAAATAAATAGAAATATCTTAGTTGAAAGTCTGCCAGGTAGTAGTAAAATTTTACTGTAGTACATCAATGTATGACTTTGGTCCTAGAAAACTAAATAAAATAATTCAAATACGTACAAAATTACATGTATTAAACATTCTTGTTGAAAAGTGTAGACATTTTCATATTTCAAGCTTGGAATAGATGGAATTAAACTTGTTTTCAAAATGTCCTGGTATTTCACTGCATTAACTGTCCCTTCTACAAAATGCAGGCGGCCTACCCCTTGTGCCGACATGCAACCCCATATCATCACAGACCCAGGAAACTTCACTTTTCTCTTAATGCAGTATTTGATGAATGCTTCGTCTTTCTTTCGAATGATTTTTTTTCGTTCATCGCCGACAGTTACTTAGAATTTTGATTCATCACTCCATATTATTTGACGCCATTGATCAGTAGTCCAGTTTGAGTGCTCGCGAGCGAATTTCAGCCTCTTCTTTTTCTGTAACTCCGTTACTAAAGGTTTTTCCTTGGCCGTATAAAAACCATATCCCATTCTTTTGAGAACCCTTTTGCAGGTATCCACTGAAACGTCTTTCTGGATCATATCACGCCATTTTGCGGTAAGTTCCCCGGAACGAGCACGGCGGTTTTGTTTGATAATTTTCTTTAAAACCCGGTTTTCAGCTGCACTCGTCATACGCGGTCGACCCGACTTCTTCAAACACGAAATTGTGCCGTGTTTCTTGCGATGCTGGATGATTGAATGGACAGTAGATCTTGGCAGTAATAAATCTCTGGCGATTTGGTTGGTAGATTTTCCACTCTCACTACTGGAAATTATAATTTTCCTGACTTCTTCTGTGACTGGTTTTCCGCGGCCCATGTTGCTCTAATTAATTACTTATAATAATGAAAAAATACTTGGAGTTTGTACTTATATATACCCTTTGACATGTTAAATGACAATGGGTTCCTAATTTATTTGAATCTTGTTTTTTTTTTGAGTAATAAAATTAAAGAGGCTTAACGCTAGGCATGTACGAACTATTTTGCATCAATTAAGAACCTGCCGAACTGTTTTGCGAAACCATAATATGAATTAATATATCTAGGATTTTTTTTTCTTATAATATATTTATTGTGCAATAGTGTAAAAGCAACGTTGTATTTATGGAGTATAATATTGTATAAATCGTTTGCTGCTAATGCCTTTCTAGAAATAAAACGAGTTATAATAAGATGACTTGACGAACTCTTTTGCATTTGGGCTCGTATATGTAGCGACAGTTTTGTCCATTATCTTAGTGACTATTCATTCAAAGGGTAATTGGGTCGTTCTTCTTTTTTACCGACAATAGCCTGTCTTTCATCTTATTAAGCGTCTCATTAGAGTATGGATAATTATGTTTTTCGTGTTTAATATACGTCCATACTTTTATTTATGTAAGAGTACCAAATAATTGTGCTCTTTCTTTAACCCACGATTTTTTAAATAATATGGTTTTCCGTAGAATGCCGTGACAGAGTGGTCATCTAATACTTGGTCTCGGCTGAAAACGGCCACTCTGTCACATTGTTTTTGGTAAACCATATTAAAAATAATAAAATATGAATGCAGGACAGGAAGCATTAATTAGTTTTAATAAAGAATAAATGCAACTTTTTTGAAATCGAACACTGAAACCATAGTTATTGATAGTTCAAAAATCTAAAAAACCGAAAATCGACGGTTTATTGTCGGTAAAAAAGAAGAACGACCCAATTGCCATTTCTTTGTCACAATAAAATTGTATTTTTGTTTTGTTATAGGTTGTCCTTATCATCGGAATTAATGGTGCGTGTAGAAGTCTGGAGATTGCAAACATAAAAATATCAGATGTAGAATACCATAACGATATAATAATTAATGACCGGCGACCGGTAGCATTTTATGTCACTTTAATATCACAAGTAATGACTAATATGGATAAGTCTGTGTTATAAAAAAATCAAACTATAATTATATTGTTAAAAGCTCACGGATTTTAATTTGTTATAGTAAATTATCACATTTTTCTATATCTGATATAGTCAATCGATTCCTTTTAACATTGAGGATCCATTTATATTAAGATATAAATTGAATATGAATATGAATACTTTTCTGTATCAACAGATGATGTGATGTAAGAGAGATGCGAGAGATGCGTAATTGTAAACCGATATTTCATGGTTTAAGACATGTTAAAGTCTCAAAAATAAATCTGAATACATTTATATGTATGTAAATTGTGCACCAAATTTAAATATAATCATATCCATGTAATACTTTCGTCGAAAAATTGCTACCGGTCGCCGATCATTAATAATAATAATTAAGTTACGCGAGACGAAAACGAAACTCGATCGCTCGTTTGTCATTCGTGACGAGTCTGCAAATATAGTAAAAAAATACCAAGCACTTCGCCCTAAGGAAATGTAATCCGATAATTTATTAGTGAATTATAAAAATGGACGGTGTACTAAGCAGAACATTGGTCGACATAAAATAACAGCGGTGCCAAAAGATATCGCTACGTATCTGAATTTATCAAATCCAGAAGCCTACACCGGACATTGTTTCCGTCGGTCGTCTGCCACTCTTCTAGCGGACTCAGGGGCAAATCTTTTAACGGTGAAAAGGCACGGTGGATGGAAATCTGACCGAGTTGTCGAAGGTTATATAGAGGACTCCGTCGAAAATAAAGCAGACATAACAAAAAAAACAATACTCACATCAAACTAAAATCTCACAGTATTCCGGAGCCACCCACCTCTAACCAACAAAATACGTTTTCACTTCTCATGCTCGTAAAGTCCTTCTTTATGCTGGGTATAGGCTGCATAAAATCGCATTTTATGCTCTAGTGCATAAAGTAATTTCTTCTTTTAAGACTAAGGCAATAAGGACTTACAGCCACATACACAATACACCTTCATTAAATTGATATATTTATATGAGATTTAGGTTATATCTTATTTTAATTACGACATATGTAATACTATCTAAATACACTAAGATTAATAAGGGCGTGCATTTACGTAAAAAAAATATAAGTAACGCAAATATTTATAATAATTTGGCATTAAGGCTCAAACCATAGTGACCATAGTCAAACGTCACATAGCGTCGGTGAGATTGCCAATTCCGCTATGTGCATTTTAGCAACTTTTCAGGAGACACAAAAAACTGATTTATTATATAATTGGCGACATACCTACCTTAAATATATGTCGAAATAGTGTTAAAATATTTAAGAAATATAATTATTTAGAATAAATAATAATTCATACATTACAAATGAAGTAATATTTTTTTTTCTACTTTTTGTGCACATATGTGTATTGGTTTTGCTCTTACTAAATACATATGTGTTGATCATGCACATAAAGGAATTGAGTTTTCATTTATTTAAGGATTATTAGATTTAGTTATGTGTTTTTGTAAATAAAACAACAACTATAATCTGAGATCAATCATTTGTATTCAAAATACAATAATTGACATTTATCAAAATTAAACCTTATAATTAAAATTAATTAGGTTAAGTTTATTATTATATAAGCAATATTAAAAAAACGTCTGACTGTTGAGTTTCTTGCGGCGTTTCTTCTCAGCAGTGGTCTCTTGTGAAGCGCTGGTAGATTTTTTTTTGACGTGTAAAAGTGCCCGTGCGGCCTACTTACTGAATAAACATCTTTTATCTTTTTTTTTTTTAAATAAACAAACCACTCCGTAAAACTTTTTTTTTTTTTTAACTATCATCAAGTTGTTACATAAAAACCTCTTCTAAAAGGTATAATATATAATTCTTTCATGTTAGATTTTTTTTTTATAAAAACTTCGTGAGAAAAACATAAAATAACATAATAATAAAGTTATAAAAAATAGAAACAGTCTTTGGTTCCTTAACAAATAATTGGACTTCAATATTATTAAAAATGCTTTCCCGTTGATTCTCCGATATTTCACCACAGAGGAAACTTCTAGCCGTTTTTGATGAGGGACAAGACTTATCTTTTTTAAACCTCTTGGTTTTCTCAACAAATTCAAAAGTGCAATTCCCATTTACGCCCTTTACACGTTTTCCACCGGTATACTTTTTCCATTTAGTCTTTGGTTCTTTTAAATCCTCGCTTTTTCTTTTACTGTAAATCTCAGATACGTCGTCAATGTCACTAGATACGATTTGCGGTTCCACTTCTCTTAGTTCACCACTTATTTCATCCAGAATACTGCAGCATTATCAACTCCGGTGCTAATAGTCGAAGGTACAAGACGTCCCGTTTGTTCATCTAGCACTAAGTTACAATTCGAGAGTGCAGGACTTGGTGATGGAGATCTCGAACCATTAGCATGGTTACACGGGATTTCAATCATCTCATCCTGTGTTTTTGTACATAACACAGTTTGTGAAACTTCAGATGAACTAGCTCCTACAAGTGACTGTGGATCTTCTATCACATCAAAAGAAACATTTGGATCAAATGTGTCTGCAAATTTCTTCAATGCACGTATAACTACATAGTATAAAACAAAGTCGCTTGCGCTGTCTGTCCCTATGTATGCTTAAATCTTTAAAACTACGCAACGGATTTTGATGCGGTTTTTTTTAAAAGATAGAGTGATTCTTAAGGAAGGTTTATATGTATAATACATTCCACGCGGGCGAAGCCGCGGGCGGGTCGATAGTTTACAATAAGAGTGGAAGTTGGGGAAACTAGAGCACTTTGATCTTGATATATCTCTTGGTAAGAGTTGAAATTCAGCATAAGACTTTCAATATTTTTAGGGGGATCATTTATGTTTTGATACTCATTTGGGTTATGGTTTGTTGGATCATATGAATCAGATATAAATCTTTCAGAAGTATAATTTGGGTCGGGTTCATGGCTACTTATTTTTCCTGTGCTAAGATCAACTAACAACAATCGCCAGTGTTTGCCTTTTATAGACGTCTTCGTTTTATTTTATTTTTGTGGCCTATCTGTAAACAAAGATGTAATTATATAAATTTATAAGTAAACTAGAATAATTAAAAGTAACAAATCGCTGACGTAGAAGGAAGGTTTAGTTTAAAAGGATTACTTAAATAAAACAAAAGAGATGAATAAATAAATATCAGGGATAGTCAAACACAAATTGACCTAGTCTCAAACCAAACTCTAGGCTTGTACTATGGGTACTAGACAACGATAAAATTACTTACCAAATAGGTCAACCACTTAAAAACTCAATTTCTTCTAAAGTACGTTATGATAAGTATCTTAAGCACTTTCTTATATCGATAAATCCAAAATAACAACAAAAAAAAACACAATATCAGGGAACGTGTGGGAACGAGAGGCCAACAACAATACAACACTTTAATTATACTATAAAACTTCCTTGGTACCTAATTTTATTAGACGAAATAGGACCAAAGAGGTATTCCTTATATTAAATACAAGTAGGTAGTTAACAACACAAACAAAGTTAATTTTAATATTATATACTTAAGTACGTAACCCTATAGGTACATTGAATTATTTTTGAGTGTTAGGACTGAGTGTAGGTAGATACCTACACAAGACTCACAAGGTTTTTGTTTGTGTTTTAACTACCTACCTACTTGTATTTAAAAGACGAGGAATAAGTACCTACTAGTCGGTCCTATTCGGTCTAATAAAATAACGTAACGTAAGTTACCTACTGTATTGCAAAGAAGTTTACTACAGATAAGGAAGCATTGCAATAAAACTAAAACTAACTAAGAAAGGTCAATGTCAACTAGCAATAATTGACAATATCATCAATTTATAAACACCTTTATGATAAAATACCTAGTTTTACTTACCAAAATCCAAGAAACTAGCGAAATAATGTTCTCTAAACAAAGTTCACTGGCTCACTGAGCATTATTTTCACAGCACTAACATTTGATACTAAATGCACGCATGTGAGGCGCCGGTTATCAATTTTTTGAACTTTTTGACAACCAAAACCCACAAGTGTTTTGATACAATACTGTCACTTGATACTAAATCCACGCATGTGCATCGGTGGTTATCATATTTTTTGAATACGGTTTGCAACCAAAACCAAGAAGTGTTTAGATGCACATGTGTCATTATTTTTCGGACCAATATCACAAAAGTGTTTTGTCAAAGCCTGATCCAAGTCGAATTTGCGTATACGGGTTTTTGCATTAGGTGCGGAATTCAACTCTAAATGCAAATCAATAAAGATCAAAAAATCGAAAAAATGCACATAACGGAATTGGCAATCTCACCGACGATAGTCGAAAATTAAAAAAAAAAATAAGAAAAATTGTGTAGCGGGAAGCTAATTATTCGTCAAACAAAATTAAAAACTATTTAAATTTGTTGTGTTGCGATTAAAAATTCAATAAATTATTCGTAAGTAATTGAACAATGTCTTCAAGTAGTGATAGTGACGATCAAAAAATGATTTCGCCTGAGACTTTAATGGAAAGAAGTGCGAAAAATGTTATTGAGCAGATATTGCCGCCTAAATCAAAGAAAATCTATCTCAGCACATACGAAAGTTTTATGATTTGGAGGAACCAAAAAAACGTAAACACGTTTGCGGAGTGTGTTTTTCTAAGCTATTTTGACGAACTGTCGAAGAAATTGCAGCCACCAACCCTCTGGAGCATTTATTCAATGCTAAAATCTACCGTGCAGTTGAAACATGACGTGAATATAAAAACCTATTCTAAGCTAACAGCTTTTCTAAAGAGACTTTCCAGCGGATACAAAGCTAAAAAATCTAAAGTTCTCTCAGCAATCCAGGTGGAAACATTTTTAAATAACGCTCCCGACGAAATATATTTGGCCACAAAAGTACGTACTTATTCCGTTTTTGTATTAAAATGCTTTAGCACATATTATTTGATTGTTTGAAAACATGTACATTTTTATTTATCATAAATATTTTTGTTGTAGGTAGCCCTCATTTTCGGCATCAGCGGTGCATGCCGAGGAATAGAACTTGCTAATATTACCATGAAGGATGTGAAGACAGATACCCAATTACAAGCAATAAACCTGCCAAATACTAAAACTAACATAGAAAGGTCGTTTGTGGTAAAAGGAGAGTATTTAAATATAGTAAAAAAATACCAAGCCTTACGGCCTCAAAATATTAGCACAAATAGGTTTTTTCTTAATTACCAAAACGGCAAATGTACAAGGCAAGTCATCGGCCGGAACAAGTTTGCAGCAATGCCCAAAGAAATTGCGATTTTTTTAAACTTGGAAAATCCTAAAAGCTATACTGGGCATTGCTTCAGGAGGACATCAGCTACCCTCTTAGCTGATTCAGGAGCTAACATTACAACCTTAAAACGGCACGGAGGCTGGAAGTCCGACCAGGTTGCAGAGGGCTATATAGAGAACTCTATAGAAAATAAATGTAAGATATCAGACTGTATTACAGAGGCCATAAATTTGGCTCCAAATGAGCCAGTTCCTTCCACATCCAGGGACTGCAAGATAAAATCAAATATGCGGCCGATGGATGAAGATAGTGTTACTTCAGAGCGACCTCCACATTCATCTGATAATAACCCGTGTACGATTACGTCGTCACAAACGAATACTGTAAAAATGCCAGGAAAGAACATTACATTACATATTCAAAATTGTTCGAACTTTACTTTTAATTTCAATTAATTTTACATTTTATGCGCGATAGAACATAATTAAATTTTCTTGTATATGCTTAATCGTTGTTTTATTTCCTTGCAATCGAAGTGAAAAGCAGAGTGTAAAACTCGAGCATAAAACCCATTTTACCCTCGACACGTGACCATCCACCCTCGCCGTACCGGCTCGGGTGGCTATATGCACGTCTCGGGTAAAATGGTACGTTTTATGCACTTGTTGTACAATCTACTATTTTAAACCCACAGCCATCCACCTCACGCCAAGAATCTGGTCCTTTTCAGCTGTCCAATATTAGGCCATCAACCCCCCCTCCCCCCCGCTACCGAAAAAAAATCGGATACTAAACAAACCAACATAAGTATGCCAGAGCCATCCACCTCTAACCAAGAACAATTTTTTTAAAAGCCCGCGGCCATCCACTGTACAACAAGAATCCGTTCCTCTTCAACTGTCCAACACTGAGCTATCTGTTAATGGTCCAGTGTTGGATTCCCACAAAAAAAAACTGATATTAAACAAACCAACATAAGTATGCCGGCGAAATCTATTACAATTTCGATTGAAAACTGGCCCAACATGAATAATGTGACATTTAATATTTTCCCCGTGTGGTTGCCGGGTTAGAATAGTACCACTCCATGTCTTCCCGTGGGTGTCGTAAGAGGCGACTAAGGGAATAAAGGCTTGCAGTACTGTTAGGCGATGGGCTTGCCACCTGTCACTAATACACTGGGAAACATCTTAGCCTACTTGTGCAAAATTTGGTTACAGAATTATCAAGAAGTTTTAGGACTTGTTGGTAATTCTTTAGCTCTGCCTACCCCACTCTGGGAATGAAGGCGTGAGTTTATGTGTGTGTGTGTATAGTCAGTTGGTACTTCACTTAAACGTCTAGGTAATGTAAAAAAAAAACAGCTCTCATCAAGATGGCTGAATCTGAATGAGTATTACGAATGATCGGATAGTTGAGTATTAAGGTGGATTCACGTTACACCATGCCGAAGCCGGGCCCAGCCCAGCACGGTGTAATGTGAATCCACCTTTATGCGTTACCACTGGCTATTAGAGTATTTGTGCTTCTTGATTTTTAAATAATATAGGTAATTTAATTACTATGTTTCTTTTTTTTTCTTTGATTTGGCTGAATGGTCACAACCATTGCCATTATGAAAAAAAATGGTCAATTAAAAGTAAAACAAAAACCCGCCTTTTTAGCTAACTAAGTAAATTTGTCTCTTTTAATTGCTGTTTTACTTATTATTTATTGTTATTTTTTCGCAGATAAAAAAATGTCGTTTGATATACGTGCGGAACTCTAATTTTCACTCGTCCCGACACCTCGGGACTCGTTTGAAATGACATACTTTCCGCACTAATATCAAAATGTACTTTTCGTCATAAGCAGAAATCAGCTTTCAAAATAACGTATTACGGCGCATTTACTTAATGTCAGTTACAGAAACGGCCGCATTTGGTTCAAGCCTATTCGTAATGTTTTATGAAAAAATACTGTTTACACTAGTCGGTGACCGAATACGTACTGGCAGTCGAATGCGGCCAAACCGAATAATGTAAACGAGCTACTCTACGCCTTTTACTTCCCTATTTCCTTGAATGTTTTTACTTAATTTACAGAAGAACAATTGAAAGTCATATGCCTGGACTTGTTCATCGCTGGTTCTCAAACAACAAGCAACGTGCTCGAATTTGCTCTACTCGCTTGTTTAAGGAACCAATATATCCAAGAAAAAGTATACGGGGAAATTTACAGAGTCATCGGTGATAGCACACCCAGCTGGGTAGACAGCCATAAGTAATTATACTAATATTATATGTATATCATGTAATCCAACAGTTGAACTAACTTCAAATCAAGTTAGGTACATAGATCATTCATGTCCTAGATAAGAACCTATTTAGGATAATATTTCTCGCAGCATTGTTTCGAATGTTGACCGGCATAGTTACCACGGCTTGTCCTGAACTAGGAGAGCTGGACAATGTTTCAATTCACTAGGCAGCCGTATGGCGAAATATTTGGTTCCATTTATTTATATGTTATCCAGTGCCAACTATTATAGAACCGGCTATTATAGAACTAAGTGGTGTAAATCTTGCGACCACCCTTACTTTGTCATAATATGAAACATATTATGTTTCTAGAAACCAGAATAATGAGGAAACTCTCAAAAGGGTTTTCGAAGTTTACCTACTTGGCAGTGACCATGGAGACCGGTACCCACTAAGTATTCAAGGACCTTTGTAAGCGCCTAGTTGACACAACAAAACTCTACTACTAAACGTTTACTTAGGGTGGATTAGGATATAATTAATTACTTGAATTACTTTCAATTTTGAAATATATTCTCGAGTTAAGTAAAGTAAAGAGTGGACACTATCCCCCCAATCTATGGTATAGTTATACATGGCATTACTTAGCTCGAATTAGCACCTAGAGAGAATGATGAACGAATGTATTACACGCCAAAAAATGTTGCTGTACTGAACGATGTCAAAACTGGAGTCATGACCACTTATGTTTATAGTGTTCTATAGTACTGGAAAATAATTGTCATTAAACATGAGTGTTAAGTTGATTTTACAGCAATGACAGTACAAAACAAAATGTGAAAGTGATAAAATTATTCTTAGAATAACTCTGTTATTATACGCGAAACGGTCGTATAAATAGTAACTAACTATTACCGAATAAATAGGTACACTATTCTTAGAATTATCGTTGGTAAAACGTAAAACTGAGTTGCTCTTGATTAACTGGTTATTTATTGTAAGAGTAATATTTATTCTCGTTAGGTCGAATCTGCTCTTAGCACAAATCCGTCTATCCCACTAGTCCCATTGAGTTGTCCCATCATGGGACAACTGAGACGATTACGTCCCAGTAGTCCCATGGGACGAATGGAACTAATATTTTTATCATATTGTTGTCCCAAAAGTCCCATTACCGTCATCACCGTACATATGATCTCTTTTTTCTTTAGCCGTGTCATGCCTCTTTGGTATTAAAAAAGTATTTAAAATAGGTATGATTTATTATGCAATGACGTTGTCACTTTAAAAATAATTTATCCTTATGTAACTAGGAACCTACCCACCACCACATTATATTGTTATTGTGAGATGGTTTTTGCAAATAACAGTAGTGGCTATGTCACAGGATTTTGTCATAATAAAAAGAGGCCGAGGGCGTGTCTTACTTTATTCCGGCCATGAACATTATAAACATTTAACATACTCGGGTGGAGAAACGATATGGAGTTGCTGTAAACGCAAGAAAACAAAATGCACGGGCTCAGTTACTGTTACGATAGTGAGTAGATACACTAATACGTTGCTTTCTTTTCACGCAAGGGATCCATACATCGGTACTTGAGAAGCGTAGCTAACTTTAAAGAGTGTATTGTTTGTCGATCAGTGCTGCTCAAAGACCTTTATATCCTCCTGACACCTAGCGTCCTTTACAAAGTGCTAAATGAACCATGCTATAAAGGCCGAATGTTTATGAACTTTTTATATCGACATCGGCCGACCGGCCTATACATAGTATCAATTCCAGAGTGTTTGTTTTTTCCCGCTAAAAAGTATTGGACGCGTGATTTGTTGCAGCCAATCAAATTTAAGCAATGGCGATAGTTTGTCCTTGATGTTCGACAGAAATATTATACCTAGTGCCCGCCATTATTGCAACGCGTCCTCAAGAGTCAACAACGATGGCGGCACGTGGTCGACGCGGTAAGTAAAACTTAATTTTTTTTTCTTAAATTCACTTGTTTTTATGTAGGTTATTTATGAAATTGCAAACAAGTAAACTTACTTTCGAAATCATATGCTTTTGTGGAAAAACTAATGAAAATACAGGAAATAAACCGTCGTAAATATATTAAACCTATAGGAAGGTACTTCGGTCGCTACTTATGTTTTAAGTTTGTTTTGTGTAATTGATCTTACGTTAATCACTTTCGGCGTTAGTACGAGTACTAAGTAGTGATTATACCTACATATTATTTTCAGCGTTACAAGACCGCGATATTACGGAATTATGAAGCGTGGCAGACAGTTTGTGGTGCCTTTACCTCCCGTGGCTAAACGACTTCATGCAGCTAATCATTTGCCTGACATGGGATCCAAACAACAACGCTACAGAAAACCTTCATGCGTAAAAAAAACAACAGTAGTTTGCATAAATTGTAACCTGCATTTGTGTTTGACACCAAATCGCAATGGTTTTGTGGATTTTCACAGTACGCAATTGTAATAATTTTGTACCTACCTATTCGCAAAGAATGATCTCAATTTGACCAATGTAGAATTAAATTGTTTTGATTATAAATATGTTAAGATTTAATTAAAGCTAACATTGCATGTTACATGTAACGTGTTCAATATTAATTATCATGTTGTTGATTAGTACTATTGATAATTATTAAATATGTAAAATAGGTACTTGCAATATTACTCCTATTTGCAATGAAAGATCTCAATTAGATAGGTTGTTGGATTGTTTTGAGTTTTGTTAAAATACATATAATTATGAAGATTTGATTTTAGTTTTATTTCATGAAAAATATAAACAAAAATATTTTATATTGTTTATTCTTGTGACTACATTTTGTTATGTTACTAACATAAATAAATATGATTAAAGTCAGTACTTAATTTGTTGAAATTTCATTAAAATACATTAAAAAATTAATAATTTGTTTTATTTACATACAATACCTAATTATGCCATAAAGACCGAAAGTCCTTTATAAAGGACAAAAAATACCTAAACCTAATTGTGTGCGTTGGCTTTGTCAAATAATGGTAAAAAACATTTGTTCCAGTGAAAATTCAGGCGACATCTAGTTTACGTATTATTCAACCGGCAAAGTCTCGGCCTTTACAACAAAAAACTTTTAATGCTTTGTAAAGTACATTCGGCCGTAGTGACAAGTGATCTCAATAAATGCTTAGGTGTCAGGAGGATATAACTAACGTAATAGACGAACAGACTCCCTTTTTCCCGCGTTACCAAAACGGAAATGTCAACGTGTGCGTGATTTTACAAGTGTGTGAGTAATTTAAGTGATGTCCGTACGTTATATCGAAAAAATATCGATGAAAAAGACTCGCTTATATAAGACTTGTTTGTATCTTGCGTGGAACTTAAAACTAGCATTCTTCACTAATATAACACAAGATTCTTTCATTATCTATAATAATAGGTACTCTTTTCGTGGTAATTACCACACACATATCATACAATCAATTTTTAACCCATTCATTGCCGAAGACGCGAATTCGCGTCCCATGTACGTGTAATCGTAATGCCGAGGACGCGATTTCGCGTCCTCGAGTTATTTGTTTTTTTTTGCTAGAAAACAACTGTACTAAAATGCTGATACCAATATGTTACTTTATTTATGAAGGATAATATTATACTGTTGCTGGTTTTCGGATTCAGTGCATTTGTAATTTTCATAATTCTTATCTCGGATGCCGAAGACGCGAATTCGCGTCCCATGTATGTGTAATCGTAATGCCGAGGACGCGACTTCGCGTCCTCGAGTTATTTGTTTTTTTTTTGCTAGAAAACAACTGTACTAAAATGCTGATACCAATATGTTACTTTATTTATGAAGGATAATATTATACTGTTGCTGGTTTTTGGATTCAGTGCATTTGTAATTTTCATAATTCTTATCTCGGATGCCGAAGACGCGAATTCGCGTCCCATGTATGTGTAATCGTAATGCCGAGGACGCGAATTCGCGTCCTCGGCATTACGCCGGCACTGCGTGATGAGTAAAAATGTGAGGCGTCGGCAATGAATGGGCGAATTCGCGTCCCATGTATGTGTAATCGTAATGCCGAGGACGCGACTTCGCGTCCTCAAGTTATTTGTTTTTTTTTGCTAGAAAACAACTGTACTTAAATGCTGATACCAAAATGTTACTTTATTTATGAAGGATAATGTTATACTGTTGCTGGTTTTCGGATTCAGTGCATTTGTAATTTTCATAATTCTTATCTCGGATGCCGAAGACGCGAATTCGCGTCCCATGTATGTGTAATCGTAATGCCGAGGACGCGATTTCGCGTCCTCGGCATTACGCCGGCACTGCGTGATGAGTAAAAATGTGAGGCGTCGGCAATGAATGGGTTAATGTAAATAATTAATAAATTTCAGTCTTACACAAATTCTAGGCTTTTAATATGGGCACTAGGCGACAATAAAGTTACTTATATAGAGAAACTAGCGACCCGCCCTCGCGTCGCTTCGGTTAATATAAATAACAAATAACCCAAGTTCATCTGGAATAATTTACTTTTCAAACGGTGGAAGTATTCACTTTATTTGGCCACAACTTAGAAGTTCTTGTGGACTTACGTTCGGACCTACTTTCATGTTCAGTAGAAGATTCTCTGGCTCTCTCAGATGTGTCTATCCCTGTCGCCTATAAGCCGAACGTCACGCTCAGTAGAGGATTCTTTGGCTTGCTGAGTTCTGTGTATCCTTATCAACTTTAAGACGAACGTCACGTAAATGACAATTTTCATGTACATTCCCAAGCCCAAGGTAACTAACGTATTTATCTGGATAGGGATAAATACCATATCGGAAAAAAAGCTTCGCAAATAACCTAATGTTTTTTATTACAATTTTAAACTAAAAATGGTTACTGTGAGTCAACCTTAGGAGATAGTCATATGCCATTGCGGATTCTCTAGGTTTATTGAAGATGTGCAATTCTTCAGTACATTATTTTGATATCTCTTAAGGTTTAGCCAGCGTAAGCTATGTGCGTCCGAAAATCGTTTTTTTTGACGACTAAGAGATTTTGAAAGTTATCGATCTGTACTAAAGTTTTATAAAACCTGTGGCCAAAAGGTGACGGTTGGTAAGATATTTGGTTGGGTTAATAGGGGCAAAGGGGGCCCGATTTTAGGACTTTTAGGTAAAAGTTTACACAACCAAAGATGGTTATTTTAGTACTATCTACACAATACATAAATAAAAACCGAATGTTATACAGACATAATTTTCACCCCATCGAAATTTCTCAAACGCCTTGTAGGTACCGAATTTACTAACTTTCGGACCCCCCATATCTCGGTAATTATCAACCTGCGAGAAAAAGTTTCAATAAGAGAAGATGCTTAGTTTAGCATTGTCTACACGATTTAATTAAAACATACACAAAAAACATTTAAAAAAATTGGAGTCCTGTCGTAGCCTGGACCACTGCATTTAATGATAAATAATAAACTGCGATCAATTTACCTAGCTGCGTTTTATAATCGCTCGGAATAATGTTTAAATAATTATGAGAAGGAAGGAAGAAATATCGACATATTGATAACTTATCGATAGATGAGTGTGATTCAAACATTCAATCACTACCTGAAAAATGGAAATTTTCACGAACACAACATCTTTTCATTTTACATATTAAAATTAAAAATATGCATAAAACACAAAACTACATGATATATCGTACTTATTAGACCACTAACCGTATTCCTTGGACCTAGGAATCCTTGAAAATATGAGTTCAAAAATGACTATGTGTGGATCATAATTACCTGTGAAATGACTCATTGTTTGGATTATTCCTATGATTGACTTCGCAATCAGGTACTGCACAGCCCACCATTGTTGTTTTTAACGGCTTTGACACCACGTTTATACATTTATCCTGAATATTTTAATAAAAACTAAAAGACGCTGTCGCCAGTGGGCTACCGTGGGCTACCATTAGCTTTCAAAATGGTTACAACGTCAACGTCTTTCGCTGTCACTGTCGCACTCGTATTCGTGCATAAAGAAGCTGCACTCTCGCTTCCACAGACTGTTCGTCTATTATGAAGGTCTTTGGTGCTGCTAACACTTATTAATACGTTTACGTTTATAAAAGTATGTTCTACGAGAGCAGTGCCATTTTCTTCTCGTTGTTCTGTCGATAGATACCTACTTGTATCCTCAATTTATTTTTTATGTATTTTGTTTACCTAGGATCAGCGTTCGATAGCTCGTACAAAAGAACACATACAATCTTGTACTGCAGATCACGCACAACAGGAAATCGAAATAACTTTAAATAAATGCTTTGAGACTGCTGCTCAAGGGACAGCATCTGTAGGTACCTGAGGCGTTTGATAAAGGGATAGTCGAATTGAAAAATAGAGGCATTGACCTACCCAAACGTCTGCCGAAATATACTCAAAAAAAGTCGGCAATGTACCGTTATCGTAACAAAATAGCTGGTGTATCAAAAATATGTGCGAAAAATCCTGAAGAAGTGGAAATTCCGAAACAATATGAACATTTTCTCTTTGCAGACTATTCTTGTGATGGAGTGAGGATTTTGGTGTTTGGGTGCAGTGAAGCAAAATACCATCTTGTGTCAGCTGAACACTTTTTTATGGACGGTACATTCAGATCATGCCCAAAGCCATTTATCCAAATGTATTGCATTCACGCCGATTTAGGAAGTGATATCAACAGTAATAACGTTGTCCCGTTACTTTATGCCTTTATGTCACATAAAGACGAAAAATGTTATACGATATTATTTGAACTGATTTTATCACAACTGCTTTGGCGACCACTTAAAGTGACAGTTGATTTTGAACAGGCAGTTATTAAAGCATTGGGCAATACATTTCCAAACACTGTCGTAAAAGGATGTTTTTATCATTTTACAAATAGTATAAAAAGAAAAGCAAAAGCACTGGGACTCAAAAAATCAAACGGGATTGTTGGCTTATGTTGTGTTATGCCTCTTTTACCGGAAAATATGATAAACATAGGATGGAAGTATATCTTGGACGAATTACCATGTGGTGATATCAGATTTAAACAGTTACAAAACTATACAACTAAACAGTGGCTTAATAAACAAAAACTATGGTGTGTATACGAAGAGAGACATCGTACAACAAACACAATAGAAGGGTGGCATCGCAAGATTAATAAAAAGGTGACAAAGGCTGAGGTCAATTTTTTAAAGATTTTGCCAATATTAATCGATGACGCCACGTTAAACACTGTGCGTAATGACGAGGAAACAGCAGCACGTAAACGGAAAACAGCTCATGTGAAAAGAGATATATATATTCAGAATGCTCAGATGGAACTCATAACGGGTGCGATCACAGTAGGACACTTTTTAGAAAAAAATGTGCGGTATGTCTACTATTAAAACAAGTTTCATTTATGTGGTGGTGGGTAGGTTCCTAGTTACATAAGGATAAATTATTTTTAAAGTGACAACGTCATTGCATAATAAATCATACCTATTTTAAATACTTTTTTAATACCAAAGAGGCATGACACGGCTAAACAAAAAAGAGATCATATGTACGGTGATGACGGTAATGGGACTTTTGGGACAACAATATGATAAAAATATTAGTTCCATTTGTCCCATGGGACAACTGGGACGTAATCGTCTCAGTTGTCCCATGATGGGACAACTCAATGGGACTAGTGGGATAGACGGGCACAAATAGCAAACCAGCAGCACTTAGCATTTAGTATCGATTTACACTATATTGGGTAAATCGGAGTAGTCTATAATTATGATTTATAATTTCAGGTTAGTTTACACCTCTGCCTTCTTACTAGAAGTTCAGAGGTGCTACCCAATTGTGCCGCTGGCGGGGCCAAGAAGAGTTCTAAGCGACAGCATATTAGATGGATACGCCATCCCGAAGGAAACCACGGTTTTGCTATCAGTTGGTAACCTCAACTTCGACCCAAACATTTACAATGAGCCTCATGAATTCAAGCCGGAGAGATTTATTGACGAGCACGGCGCGCTGAAAAATGCAGAGCATATTTACACCTTCGGCTTAGGTATTTTACTTTTATTTTTATTAAATGATATATTTTATTATATATTTCATAGTAATACAATCTAGTCTTACTAATAAGTATTTAAAATTTGACTTTCACTTCCAATACAGACTAAGCTAAGAAAGTGTCCACACTTTTCCTATTGTCTCTGTTAAAGGGAAGACACTTTGTAAATGTGTTATTTTATTTGTGTGTAGTACTCACTGCACTAATATAAGTAATATAATAACACTATCACTACACTAAATGAACTCGAAAAGGCTTTAAACGCGTGGGGATAGCCTGCCTTGGTGGCCAACAGTGTGGCCCAAATTACCCTATCTATTGGTCTCCAAACTCTTCAATTTCTCACGCAGTTTAGTTACTGAATAGGTTGGTGCACCATCTTGCTGGTAGCAAATGAGTCGTCTTTCAGGTAGTGGTAAGCTGTCGAGATAAGCATCGACTTCGGAGTTCAGAAGGGCCATGTAAAAATACAATAATTGCTTCTCCATGAATTGACAACAATTCATTTTGTGCTAAGGTAGTAAAATAAAATACCGTTTCTAGATTTTACACTGCTGATTACAGCAAAAATATCTTTGGATTTTTTTATGCAGTAGTTTTTTTTATATTAAGGAAAAGCAGTAAAAAAAGTTGGATTTTGAATGTTAGGAATACACTTATAGTGCCCTTAGTCCATTTATTACAAAAGGAATTCAAAAAAATATACAACTGTCATGTTCATTGTTTATCTGTCTGACGGATTACTTGATTCTGACGACACGCTTTCAATTCTACGCAAAATAGTTTATTTATATAAATAGCAAATTTGTGAACGAACGGCAGCGAATGATTGATATGACATGACAGTCAGTTTTGTTTACTGTTTAAAGTTACTTTTTTAAATTTTATATCAGGCTTTGATCACGACATCAGTATTCCTAACTTTTTATATACTTACGGTCTTTTTAATGACTATTTCTTTAATAAATTATTAACGACGAATTTAAGTTAAATAAAGAAAAACCAAGAAATACGGGTAGTCTAATTTTTAACCAGCTATTATAAACGCGAAAAAACAATAATGCTTTTTTTTTGAAATGTTGTCAATTGCTGCCCCATACGTTGACTGACCAGCGATATTGGTTATTCGTTTGACGGCACACGAATGGATTTTATTCGGCATAGACGTGTTCGTTTCACTTGTTCCACATGCCATTACGTATAAATAAACTTTCATCAGTCCAGATAATACGACTAATGAATTTGCCCTTATTGATGTATTCTAGGCGTGTGACAAACCTAGTACTACACGTGCCGAGTGCGAATGAATACAAGTTATACGACAGTAAGATAGGCATAGAGTAGGGAGGTTTCTGATGCCTAAACAGCGTTTTTGCAAGGAAAAGCAACTTCTGTAGGGTAAACTCGGCTAAGTACGTGATTGAACAGTTTTTGAAAGAATGAACCATTATTTGTTAATAAATATTTTGAATTTGTTAATAGCACACAGAATTAGTCTTTCGTTAATATTATTGCCAAAAGAGGCCTGGTTCTGACGGATATTACATGAAATACAACAAATTTTGTCAGGCTTGAAGCGTGGTAATCAGCTTAAGTCCGTGATACATGTCCGGTTAATTATGCTATAACGGAATTAAATGAGCGTAACATTTTTTTATCACGATATTAAAATAAACGTAAAAAAGCGGTCTTCCCATCAGAATACTTTCTATTTTTTTTATTTCGTTGGTCAACTGTTATCATCATCTTTGGTATCTGAAAATAGAGTCCATTATGTATTTATAAAGAAACTATTAACATTTACAAACCTTTTTATTAAAACCATGTTATTTTTCTTTATACCACGATGGTGGTAAACCACCTGTATAGCCTGCAAAACTAGAAGTACGAGTAGGTACAATAATGCTCAATGAGAACCTAGATGTAATTCTGCCCACAACAAATCAAGTGATTCCCATTAGGATCCAAAGAAATCAGGTGACTCCCTTCACTGATGACGTGCGATGCGCAAGTTACAGGTTGTTGAATTGCTTTAACACAAGATCACTGATAAAATAAATGTACTATTATTATGTAATAAATCAATATATAAAGACTGTACGCGATAAAATCCGGGCATGCATGCTCTGGTGTATCTTTGCAACGAATGCATATTTTCAAGCAGTTTTTTTTTCATAGCTTGTATAGTTATATTACTATATAATAAAATAAAATCATATCACATAATGTATGGGTATGTGTGAGTTTTCGTCGAATATATTCTATCATACCTTTCCACTTCTGTCCAGCGTTTTTTGACCATCTTCACTCGCTTCCTGCTACAATGTCACAACTGTATTTATATTTTTACAAGCAGTTTTACTCACATTAAAATGTCGTCTTACCAAAAAAATACTTTTTCTAACTCATTTCTATTTGTAGTAGTCGGGAAGCACTGAAGGTTGTTTTTGTATGGGAGGCATTTATTTGTCAAAAAGTCAAATTAGACAAAGTTAAAAAAAAACAGAACTATCTCAATCTCAATACAATTAGAAAAGTTTTAACTACTGTGAAAATATCATGTAATAAGGTATAATTTAGCTTGTATAATTAAAAATAATAAAATGTTTTTAACACGAGAATTTAGTAAAGACTGTCAGAAGACCGTGTACAAAAAAATATTGGTACTGCGGATTATACAGGGTTATTGGTAAGTCGACCTATTCCCGTTAGGAGGTGATAGGGGTGACTATTTGCGATTATTTTGACCCTCATATGCATTATGCAAAAGTGAACCATTTCTGAGTTATCGCGTTTTTTAGTTTTTTTTAAATTAGTCAGAAATTCAACTTGAAAATTTTATTACAAAAAAAGTATCAATTTAAATCTTATTTTTTTTTCTGATTTATAAAAAACTATTAAACACTGGTTATTTCTCAATATTAAAACAATAATTATCGGTTCAAATTTAAAAAAGCGAGACGGAAAACGAAAATTTTTCAATATTTTTTTTGCGATCGCTTTCCACTAAAATGCCTTAATAACAAAAAAAACGTTTTGAAACTTGGCTTGCAGATTATTTTAAAAACTTAACTGTTTTGTTAGCTCTCCAAAAATGCATAACAACTAGGAACTTATTAAAAAAAAACTGAAAAAAAATCATCACACAGGAAGCGGGCGGAAATTCGTCTTCGAACTAAACTACTCGTAAAGTCAGAAATGAAACTTCAAAAATTAAAATAAAAAAAAATACCAAATTTTAATCATTTTTTTTTATTTGCTTTTGTACAAAATGAAATCGCTGTTCTTATGCAAAATTAAAAAAAATATTATCTGTACACGTTTGAGAATGCGAGGCTGAAAACTAAAAAAATACATGTTTTTTAGTGCAACGTCAGTCTCCCCTTTTGATGGCCCCATTTTTTTCCGGTGCAGTGAAGTGAATTGAATAAGCGTCGATGTTGACCATGGCGTAGATTCCAGAATCACTTTCATTTCGCCCATATTTATAAAATAGTGCTATCGGCGATGATATATAATAAATGTATAGATGGCCATTGCTTTATTATTTTTAATTATAATCGCAACTGGTTCGTAACTTTCATTTCCGGGGTGGGTCTTGAAAACGATGAGGCATGAGGCACTGCGTCGACTCATCCTCCTTAATCTTCATTCACTCATTTTTGCTGGTAGAGCATACGCTTTTTGCGAGATGTAGCGGGATGTCTTTCCATATAATAGATACAAGGAATGTGGGGTTGTATCTGTAATGAAAAAACTGGTAGTGCTACTTTTAAATATACTTTTTATTCACTTCTTCTTATATTTTACTCAATAATACATAGCGGTGCGCACTCGGCTCCAGGTTACGTGCGACTCCCCGAACTATACAAAACAAAAGGTTTATTTTAAATGTTATGACCTTATTGTATTACAGTACCTCATGCACGTCGCCAACCGTTCAAAAACCTTATTCCCTTTTTGAAGAACCCCACACTGCAAACCCCAGTGAAAACCTCAGCAGGGAGGTTATTCCACATTCGGAGTGATGGCGGTAGAGAAATCCTGCACGACCACTTATTACCACCACTCGCAATGTGTCTGTATGGCATTACAACCGAAAGACAATATTTATTTACCCGTAAGAAAATATTGGTTGATTCCGTGATAAAATCTTTAATAAATATACCCTCCTGGATCCCCGCGTCCTATATAAAGGACAAAATGGATGCTCGCTTTGAGTCCCGACACAACGCAAAAAAACTCATCCGTAACGGCCGAGTGTACTTTATAAAGTACTTATCATTTGCCGTTAAAAAACGTTAATACAGTGGCGTGATCCAAATGACCAATCGCTGTCCACCGAACCGAAATATATTTATCTCCCTTTAGCAAAGGTGATCCGATGATCAAAACGAATATTTCCGATCAGTGCGACGCCACGAGTCAACCAAGATGTCGCGTCTTCAGGTGTAGGTAAGTGAATCTCGATTTTTCCACGCAGTCTGTTAAGTTATTGTTTGCAAATGAATGTTTTCAATGAGTTTAAAGGGTGTGTTTTGTGTTACCGTTATTATTTTTGTTGAAGGAATGATGGTTTGAGTAAAATTTGGAATATCTTGAATTTGGAATATCTTGAATTTGTACTTTATAAAGTACTCCCGGTCTATGTTATAAAGTTAAACCGCCATATTTAGTTATTTATGTACGACTGTCGGTCAATATACTTATACATTAATTACCATTGCATTGTGGTAATTCGCAAATATAAATTAGATTATGACCGTATAAACGCGGATGGAGCTACTGTAATTATATATTTTGTATTATTTCAGCTCTGGGGCTAGAGGATATCAGTTTAATTTTAAACAATTCGGACTTTGAAGATGATGACTCTTTGACAACTATTACTTTTTGTTACTGAGTTTGTAAAAAATACTTTTATTTGATTGAGAATATTTTATGTTTTTTTCAAGAGTAGAGTTCTTTGTTTTTTATTTTTTCAATAAACATAATATTTTGACATGCCCTTCTATTTTATTTCTTAAATTAAAAAGACCTCCATTTTCAAACAAAATGTCTCATATTCGCCATAAAAAGCGACCAAAAGCACTCAAACGAAAGCCGAGAGACCTTTATAAAGGACAAATAATTTCTAAATAAAAGTAAGCTTAGCGTGTTCCTCACCGAGTATAAAAGCAACTTTGTTCCAGAGAAAAATAGGCACAACCATTTTAGACCTTATTTCAAGTGTTTGAAGGTGCAGGACTCAAGGGTAAAGTACTTTATAAAGGACATTCGGCTTTTATGACAACTCGCAAAAAAAAAACTCAGGATCCAGGAGGATACATACATAATTCATCATTTTAAGCAGCAGAGGTAATAAAAACATAAAAAACCAATGTATTAACGTAAAAACCAGCTTAATAATACAGCTCAAGAAGAATTTCATAAAAACGTTGTACTTACCTTCTCTAAAGGCGTGATATCATTTCTTCGATAAAGATTGAAAGTCGTTATTTATTTAGAATACTAAATAAGCTATTGACCACAAAATAATAACAATGTGGTAAAACTTTCTATTTTAAATCAATAATTGAACTAGACTGCATGCACTTCTCATGCGCCCACTGACGAAATTACGAATTGAGCGACAAATTGTTCCTAATATGCTAACCCAAGCGCTACGAGACTTCTTCCAACATAAATTCAGTGCAGTGCGATGAGCGACCGGAGACGGACGTGTCACATTGCACAGTTGGAATTACGTAATTCGCGAATTGAGCGGCGTTAATCGTTGCCCAGACTTTTGCTATGGGAACTCAAGAACTCATAGTGAACGAACTGTTGGCGTTTATTCAAAATGCCGTCAACCAAGGAGCCATGACTGACATTAGTATCCTGCCAAAGCCAGCTTCACAGAGGATGGAATTTGCAGTAGCAAGGTGCTAGCAGCTGGATAAGTTGCCTCCTGTCAGTATCGACCACATCGACGTTACCAGGCTGTTAAAGGATATTGTGGTCCTAAAAGCAAGCCTGGCTGAGATTGCAGATAAGTTCGATGAATCGCAGATGACTATTACCGAGATGCGCAATGAAATTGTCGAAGAAGAGAGTTCCACCTTCCGTGAAGGAGCTCCCTCGTACCGGTGTGGATAAGGAGGGATTCACATTGGTGCAGCACAGCAAACCACGTAGGAAGCCTCATAGGACTCGGTGTGGTACTGCAGTAACGGACCCGAGTTCCGAGCTGCGGGCAGCTATACCGAGCACGCACGGCGCTCTACGTGTCTCGCCTGCACCACTCTGCAACGGAAGACGACGTGGTGGAGTACGTCCGTCAGAAGGTTGGGTGCAGTCTGACGGTGTTCCAGCTGCGGTCGCTTCGCTACGTACACTTCAGTTCGTTTGTAGTGCGCGTGCCACGGTTTATGCTGACAACCGTCGACTCCTGGCCGAAAGGTGTTATGTTCCGGCGGTTTTGGGGCAACCTACCGGCAACGACCATCACGCCAAGTGTGACAAAACTGAACCACACTTCTGTCTGTATGTTAGGGCCCGGTAGAAGCGTCCGTGAAGCTCCTTGCTCTTCCATATGTTCTTGCGGTCTTCAGTGCTCAACACTGTTGGTCTGCGCCAGTTTTCGTTTGCCAAGGAGAGAGGCATGAGGCTCCTGTCTACTGCAACCACATCACGATGCAACCCACATTCATTGCCAAGGAAATAATCCCTGAGATTGCACATCACGCGGTTGTAGAGATTCTTAGCATTTAAAATGCCTCGACCTCCACATTTCCCCGGGATGTATAATCTCATGACAGATGAGCGTGGGTGCAACATGCGATGTGATTTGAGCAGTAGACGGACCTTCCTATCGAGGGCGTCCAGCTCAGTCTGAGTCCACCTTAGTATGCCATAGGAGTATTTTTATTATTTGTATGTCTTTACCAATCACGGGACTAATGGGAGTCTCGGACCTTTGGAAGGCGTACTTGGAGCCGAAGCCAACGAGCAGAGGCCCTTTAGACAAGTTTAATTTAGTAAAGTGATGGGACACCAACCGGCGATTGTCCCTGAGTTCAAACTATAGAAGTATGCTCCCAAGGACAACCAAAGGTTAGTATAGGACTATTTAAGAAGGATGGAAGTATTCAAAATAGGCTCTACGAATGAACAGATATGGATTGGTTAACTAGGCTATTGATGAAACTACGGCGCCTGCCTGGCCAATGCTAATTACTTTGGTTGAGATGGCAGGCGGTGACTCGCCAACTCAATGGAATGCTCGAAATAGCCGCATGTATATAGCAGCAGGGAGGTAACAGTTCCAGAGGGGCTAAGGGTGGAGAGGTGCTTGCATCCACCATTCGAGCATATAGCTCTTGCAACTCCACTCTGACCGGCTAATAAAGGCAAGCCAGAGGCGAGGGTCTGTTCCTCGTCATTATACACTCCAGCCGGCCGGTGAAGGCAGGCGTGAGGTGAGGCACTCAGGTCCGTGGTGTTGCCACTCAGGAACAGCTCGCCACTAGCTGCCTTGCGGTTATTATTATTATTATAAAGTAGACTAATTACCGCACCGTAAGCTTGCATTTAAATATTTAAAAGTAGCTCTTTTGACTCTACAATAATGAGTATGAAACATGGTATCACGGAATTATACGAATCACGTAATTAGCCGAGTTTACCCTACTTGTACTATTACTTAGTCTGTGGTCAAAGCACGACCTTAATATTTGAATATTTTTACTACAGGATAAAAGATCTCTGCGAATTTCCTGCCCTGAAGACAAGTATTTCAGACTTGAGCACATTGTATTGACATAAAGCTTGTCCCAGAAAAAAATGTCGCTCATTATTAGTTGGGGTTGTATATCAGGATGAAATCTAGAGAGGTTTGAAAACTATGTTTCCCGTTAGGATGCTCTATAATGTATAAATAAAAAATAAAAAAAACGTTGTCAGTACTAGATGTTCAAAGATGTCGTCGGTGCAAGAAAAGTTACACAAATTTATTTTGTACAAATATGTTCAATATAAAGGCATCTCTGCAAACAAAGTGGCGTCGGAGCTGAAAACGTCTACAAGAACCGTTCAAAGGGTTTTAAAACGGTTCAAGGAGACAGGTGGTATACGGCGACGGCCTGGAAGTGGACGTAAACTAGGGTTTGTAAACCAGAATATCGAGAAGAAGATTATAACAGCTTTACAGAAAAAACCTACCCTCTCTGTACGAGACTTGGCCAAGAAGTTTAAAACATCGAAATCTACAGTGCGACGAGTGAAGAAAAATTGTTCTAAAACAACGTTTAAACAAACTAAAGTGCCCAACAGAAATGCAAAACAGTCAAAAGAGTCTAAAACGAGATCTAAAAAGCTTTATTCAAAAATGACTAAGAAAAAATATTGTACTGTTATGGATGACGAAACTTACTGCAAACTTGAATTCAAATGACTTCCAGGACACCACTATTATTCTGGGACCGACTGAAAAGTAGTAAGTGAAGAGTATAGGGTTATCAAAATGGATAAATTTGCAAAGAAAGTTCTCGTGTGGCAGGCGATCTGTACATGTGGCAAACGCAGTACACCATATTTTGCTAATGGAACCATAAATGGTGATGTATACACCTGAATGAGTGCCTCAAAAAACGATTGTTGCCATTCATTAAGAGGCATACTTCACCTGTCCTGTTCTGGCCTGATTTGGCCACGTGTCACTACACGAAGGAAGCAATAGAGTGGTACAAAGCAAATAATGTCGATTTTGTTGAAAAAACTCTCAATCCTCCCAACTGCCCGGAGTCACGACCCATTGAAAAATATTGGGCTCGTGTGAAACAGAAGCTTATAAAACATAAAAGTAGTGCCACTTCAGTTCAAGACTTCAAGCAGAAGTGGAATGAAGCTTCCAAACTGATCACCGATGACGCTGTACAAACTTTGATGGCAGGGGTCAAGGGAAAATTAAGAAGTTTCTGGATGAACTAATCCTAAACTGGTCTTTATGCGTAAATAATAATATTTTAAGGAATATCAAATAAAACGGTATCAGGAAATTTGGTGAATTGAAATATTAAATAAGGATTTTTTTTAAGTTTATAAACGAAATTTTTTACTGGGACAAGCTTTATGCCGTCCAACGGTCTTGTTCGGGCATTATGTCAAAACTGCGTCGAACAGCTGATCACGGGCCCTATCGTAACGTGCATTGATAATTTTGTGTGGTGAATTTTAATATTTAATACGGATTTTTTTTAAATTTATAAGCGACATTTTTTACTGGGACAAGCTTTATCTTTCCGTTTAGCCTTGACTGAGACCCAGCAGTTTTCTAAGACCATTGGTCAAGCACCACGTGCACCACGTCGTCCGCATAGCTCAGAATGTTAACACAAATGTTACTAAAGCGCCATCTGATGAAATTTCATAAATATCATTAACATAATCTGTAACTTCCGATGGCAATAAAACTAATAAACCTAGTATTGGACGGACAATACATGTATAACGTACCTATAACTAAGACTAATCGATACTAAAACATCAACATTTCTTTACCATTAAGTAATTTCTTGAATATCTGCCATCTCTTCATTTGTCGAACTACCTAGTTCGCCTTATAAAATAATTGCCTGAAGCTGCAGGTGAGGGGAGGCAAGATGAGGCAGAGCGAGAACTTCAATTTATATTTAAAAAACCATTCCCACCAAAGATGCGCGACTCTCGCCTCCTCCCCCTCCTCGCCTTGGCGGTGGAAAATAACCTCTAGATGTTCACTACGTTTCACATTAAACTGAAATAAAAAAGTACAATTTTGTTTCAGGTCGCCGAAGATGTCCCGGCGATTCGTTGGCTCGTTCCTTTATATTTATAACGTTTGTGGGAATACTGCAAAAATTTAAAATTCAGTGCGTCAATGGAGTACTGCCCAACGATGAACTAGTTATCGGCTTAATATCTTCACCCAGACCTTTCTCTGCACTTTTTGTGCCACGACACTAATGATTTAATGGTAATAGAAAATAAATTGGTAACTCAAATAGAGTTAGAAACGACATATATTTACGTACGCACGCAGTTAAGTTTATTGCGAGTGTGAAGCCTTTGTCACTTTCTGTGAACTGTCAAGACTCTTTTCCTCTATTGCGGCGTTATAAATAGGGATCGGATATTCGGATAGATATTTACCTAAACTTTGGCGGCGTGAACGGAATGGAGACGGCCTCGACTTTATTTATTTTCGTAATAAAATTCCCGGGATTTCTTAACTAAGTAACAAGGCAGTCCAAACTCATATTTGACTTTTTAAATACGCTTATTTATTATACGTATTTAATGTAATTTACTATGGAGAAATATTAAATTTCATTTACCTGAGATTTATTAAGATTTATTTACCTGAGATTTATTAAGATTTATTAAAACTTGTTGGTAATTCTTTAGCTCTGCCTACCCCACTCTGGGAATGAAGGCGTGAGTTTATGTATGTATGTATTAAGTATCATTATCATTACTTAGTTTATCGGAACTAATCGTGAGTACTAGTACTTTTAAAACAACTAGTACTTTTAAAATGGTTTACCTCCGACGGTTCAAGGACGACATTATCGCCGTGGTCTCAAATTTTTACCCTTCCGCTATCTCTGCTGCCGCCATTCTCACGCTTAGCAGGTAAAAAAGGCGGGCAATACAAAGAAAATTTATCACCACGTGTACTATAGGTATATACGTGGGCTTTATCTTAGAAGTTAAGTGGGGTGTTGAGCGTAATATTAATAGTTTTCTTAAAAGCATAGATCATTCGTTGCTGTACTGTACATTTGTTAGATCTATAATAACAACTTATTTCCTTACAAAAATAGTCAAAATATCCATAAACTAAACATGTTGGTAAATTTGTGCCGTCCTTTATCATTTTGTAAGATCCCGGAGTCCCGTGGCATATTTATTAAACTGATTACAATTAAGAAGCCGCCTCCATATTTTCTCAACAATTTCCGGGATTTTGCCAAGTTTAGGTATATATCTAAACGAATATCCGATCCCTGGTTATAAAGCATTTGGTCTGTTTATCGCAACGCACAACGATACGGACACGTAATTTTGTTAAATAATTCAAGAATAGTCCGTTGTTACGATGACGCACGCGTCGGCGGCGAGGGGCAACCGCGGGACCGGACAGTGGGAAGGGGGAGCCGCACAGCGCGGCGTTGGCGTTGTACTCATTAATTCGCTGCGGTGTGCGGTGTGCGTAGCACAAACAAAATGGATTTGTTTGAAGGTGATTTAATTGAGTTAATCCGTAATTACCCTTCTTTATATAGAAATAAAGATAAAAAACACAAAAGTTTAATAGTGATAGAAAATTACCTGGGGGTGGGAGGGATGCTAGCTGGTAAATTAAATAAAACATGTAGGTTTTTTTAATTATATTTGTTAAGTATTAGTTACTCATAAAAACATATTACTAGGACTACTTCTAATTCTGTCCCAAAGCACGATAACTTCCTCTTCTGCTTCGTCTTATTCCTCCGCAAGCAAAGTAAAAATGTACATGTTGTTCATCACACACGTCTACTTTCGTGGCTGCGAAAATCAACTGAGCGCTCCAACGGACAGACAGAGGGCGTTGCAACGTACCGAGTACCGCAGCGTTGTGTGTTGCGATCAACAGGGGCCCTAGACAAGATGCATTACGCCGAGTCGCTTTTCTGTTCGTTTCGTTTTTAAACCAATCGCGTCACTGCTAGATCACGTAATACGAAAAGTCACGTGATCTAGCAGTGACGCGATTGGTTTAAAAACGAAACGAACAGAAAAGCGACTCGGCGTAATGCATCTTGTCTAGGGCCCCAGAACAAAGCTTAAGGCTGAATGAAAATTTATATATCTGTAGTAAGAGGCCTGCTTTTTTATTCATGTCGATTGTAATTAAAAAACTCATGGTATACTGACCTTTTTAGTTTAGAATAAAAATGGTTGCCTAGTTTGTGGCAAAGGGTGTTTATATCGCCACTATTGTGCAAGAAGGTCATATTTAAAATAAGGCTCGTTGTCGTGTCCGAGTTTTTTATACCCGTAGCCGTACGCCTGTTTCCGTGTTACAAGTCAACTGTTTTATGGCCCGTTCGGCACGTGAAATTCGGCTACGTGTAATTAAGTCACGTGTACCTGTGTAGATCCGTGTACACGGGTTCACGTACCTTAAGTACACGCGGATCCAGTCCGCCAGCGGCCTTTAGTCAACATAAGATGCAGTGTCTCTAAAGGCAACAAATAAAAATGTTTCGTGATTTTATTTGTACCTCTTTATTCCGTTTCATTCATTTATTTTTAAGAGCATGGACTTATTAGTATTGAGTAAGTAATACATAAAAGAAAACCAACATTAAACTTAAATATAATAAATAGGTAATACAGTTATTAATCGGGGGCTATAATAAAAATAACAGAACAATACAGGGTGGAAAAAATCTATGGGCCCTGGAGGGGAACTACCTTAAGGCTACGCGCGCACTACGGATTTTTGCCGTGCGTTTTTTTTCCGCAAAATCTGTGAAGTATGGAACCTCCTTGAAGTGCGCGCACTGCGGAAAATAATCCGTATGCGGATAAAAATCTGTGGTTTGCTGCAGATTGGTTGCGGTGCGGAGCCGCACGAATATTCTGCATCCTATGGACCATTGAGTAAATCCGCGCACTGCGGAAAAAACAAAATTTGAAATTCGAACGAATACCTTACTTCTTTTTCATAGTTTTTAAAATGTTATCGTTCGAATTTCAAATTTGCTGCCCCGCTTTGCAAAAAAGTACGTGCCATTATTAAACTTTCGTCAGAACGAACGTCTAGTGTAAGAAGGAATCGTGCTGTGCATAGATTTATTAGTTTAGTTTAGTTTATTTATTCATCAATGTAATATTACAATATAAATTGCATTGCATGTCAAAAAATACGAAATTACATTGAGATCGTCAAAACATAAATACTAATAATCAAAAAATACAAGAGTAATTAATAATAATTAATTAACACAACAACAATTAAATATCGAATTATGGTCACTCGTTCGATGTCAATACATACAATGATTAATAAATTTCAACACAATAATAAATTTACATGTCCAGCTTCATATATTCATCCACGGAGTATAATGGATTATCTAATAAAAGGTTTCTTAGCTGATGTTTAAATGCTTCGTCGGATTGTACATTTTTAAGTTGAGCGGGTAGACGCTCGTAGTACGTGGGACCGATGACACGCGGGTTCTTACCCGCAAGTGCCATGCGACGAGGAACTGTTCTCAAACGCCCCGTGTGGCGGAGCTCCTTGCCAAGAATATCAACGCGTGCAAAGGAGGAAATATGATGTCTCACGAACATCAATATTTGGAAAATGTAAGCTGAGTATTGCGTCAATATGCGGTACGTTACGAAAAGGCCCCTGCAAGAGTGCCTAGGTTTCACCCTAGCTAACGTGCATAAGGCGCGCTTTTGCATGATCATCACCCTATTGGCATCCGTGGAGTTTCCCCATAGGAGGGAGCCATACGACAGGGAGTGAAAATGTGCAAAGTACACCTGTGTACCGATTTTGTTATCCAATACTTCAACAAGGTACTTAGAGATAAATAACATTAGCAAGCTTGTACTTCACACGATGTCTTTAGAAGTTGAAGAGATAAGAAAATTATAACGTGTCATTTACTTATTACAAGTGAACAGTACTAGGTAAGTATTGTTAGTAAAGAACTTGTAATAAATATTATTCATGGGCATCTCGTACAGTCACGAGATTTAATTTGGTACCCACCTTAGGGCCAAAGTCAATCTGACATTCTACAACAATAAGGTTGAGTTTCCTAAAAGTTACAATCACCACACGGGATTGTTGAGCCTCATAATTTAGCCGTGTAATGCAAATCGGGCGTACTCGTGTGACATCGTCGAGAACGACTGATAACGAATGATGACACGTCTATATTCATTCATAATGCAATAAGGTTGAAACTTCAGTTCGATAGGGTTGAAATGTCAAGTTAAGACATTTAAATGTCTTATCGAATCGACCCTTGAAATGATAACCTCTTTGCAAAAAGCTATCACTACGGTTTTCTGATTACGAACATGTGTCAGTGCCAGTCAAGAAAATTATTTTGATCTGTAGTGACATTTTCACAAAATATAATTTTGCAAATAGTAAACATGCTTGCGGCTAATCGTGAGGAAGTAAGGCTTCAAATTATTGATTTGCACGAACAAGGAGTAGGCATTCACGAGATATCACGACAAATAAATGTGACAAGAAATACAGTTCGCCGTTGGGTTCGACGTTACGGGAACGAGGGAAATCTTGACTTACGGCGAAACAACCATCGCCCGCATGTTATAACGCAAGAGCAGAGCCGCCTGATGCAAAGGCAATACTTGATGGACGCCTTTACGCCGACGAGGCATTTTGCGGAAACGTTTGAAGTCCACCCTTCAACAGTTAGAAACCATCTACACGCTATGGGACTGCATCACAGGTGGCCCGCAAATTGTTTTAATTATGCTGTCTATATTAGTTGAGTTAAGATTGAGTTGTTTTGTGTCATAATAAAAAATGATAAATAAAAAAGTTTACTAAATATTGTGGCTGGAATCTCCTAATTAATAGGTTAGTTTGCTAGCTTTAATATATTATAATAAAGGTCGGGGCTGGCATGATCAAATTATGATCAAAGCCCCTTTACTGCAGATTGGAAAGGTAATAATTTTAGAATGGTATTTTTTCTATTTCCATATCACGAACAATAAAATGAATATTGCCAGATAGAAGACAGAGCCAAAAACCTTATTTTATTACATTACCTACCTAAGTGATAATTACTCGGAATAAATCGGGAATCATCGTTTGCCCTCGCTCCGCCCGGTTGACGTAATTGAGCTCAAATAACGTCAGTTTGCTACACGATATTCAACCTTAGGTGGGTCCCTAATTAAAGCTCGTAGCCCTGACCAATCATGACATGATATGATTTTTCCGCTGATATCGTTACGTCAATTGTCAATAGGTTACTGTTTATAGACCTGTAATTGGTTGGTTTTGTCAGGTTGGCAGGCTTGGTCTTCGGGTTAGCCAACAGTTCAATAGGAAGTGGTTACCCATAGCAACAGCCAATAACGTTCGCCATGGTGTTGACCAATGAATAGGTTGATTAATTCGTAGCTAATCGGACAAAGTCGGCTAAATTCGATTGTGGTAAGAAAGACATGCTACTGTTGTCTTTGTCATGTATTCGTGATTAATCGTGTAATCTCGTAAATGCTCGAGAATGCCATAATACTGCAAACTTAAATAACTTCACAATGGCATAACAATAGGGAATATGCATGTTTTTTTTTTACAGCTTAAATTTAAGCTGATTCATGTAACAAACAGATCACAAAAATCGTTTTTTGAATAACTATAAAAATAACCAAGATATAAGCCAACAAAGATTTGTTCCTATCTCTTTCTAGAAAAACGGAATTTTACATGGAGTTTATATGGCCGCAGTGCACAATGACGTCACGGTGCACATCGGATCTCTCTGTCTAATTAGAAGTTTGAAATGCTTATAACTTCCGTATTTCTTGACCGATTTTAATTTTAATTTCCGTTTTGGTGATCTCTTTTACGGTATTTTCATATTTTGATGAGAAATGCGATTTTTAAAATCCATGCATATTCCCTATTAACGTAACTTCTCTAATGACATTGATGACATCAAGCATATTTTTCTTGAAATGGGTCCCAAATTAAAGCTCGTGACTGTACAACATATGAGTGTAAGACCAAATGTTTATTAGACAAATTTTATCCTGAACAAAAATCCTACCGCTTCGTATAATAAAATAGTGAGGGATTTTTATTTTTAGTTGGTTCGATTCCCGGATAAAATTTTAAAAATCGTTATATGCAGTTTTGTTTCTTTTTAAAAATAAACGAATGTTTCCTTTCAGTAAAATGAGCTAACTAAAGGATTTAAGGTAGTTCCCCTCCAGGGCCCATAGATTTTTTCCACCCTGTATATAAACTTAAATCCACATAGAGAAAAAACCCCGTTCGTCCCGAAATAAGTAATAATTAGTAATTCATTAGCAGGGGTCGGACAAAAAGTGCAGATGACGTCAAACCACTTATAGGATGATTTCAAATAGTATTTTTGATTTTCATAAACAATTATCACTTATCATTTATCAACCTCTTTATTAAACGATATCGCCACTTGAAATGAGTAAGTAGGTACGGGTTTGACTGACATATTGTCAATCAGATGAACAATAAATTGACTTCGTTATTGTTTAGCTATTGTATCTTCACGATTATATTTAGCTAAAAATTATATTTACTAATGTATAAAAAACGCTGTAAAATGTCATCTTTACTCGAATATTGTGGCAATATATATATATATATATATATATTCTACAACTGATATTTTAATATCCGTAGGAACGCAGACTACAGGACAAGGCAAAGATATCTCTACACAAACTGAGCAATCAAGTACTGCGATTGTTATGGATACCGCGAAATTGTTGGCTAATTTTTTTTCCCCCGGTCAACCAATTGAGGAAAAAAAAATCATTCAAGCATATTTTAAGTCTGTGACAACAATAATAGACTTGTTAGAAATGCATAATTTCATTAAATAATAAGTATAATAAAATAACACCAAATTATCATTTTTTTATTTTTACTTATCTTACCAACTGTTCCTACTTTTGAGTATTAAACCTATTTATCTGAGGTTCCCACAGACTTGTTCTAATTTCAAATAATTATACCTTATGGTAACAAGTTTATGTCACACCTGCCCATAAAGTCGCTTTTTAGGCCCGCTACGCGTACGGAAAAAGCCGCAAACATCTGCGATCTCGGACTTTCTTTGTTTTATCTCCCTAGTGGTGTAATATACCTACTATTATTCACTACATCACCCTCTCTCTCTCATCATCACCTCTGTTTTATTAATTGCATGGATAATTTTTTTACGATTATTTTGTTATGTTTCATTAATGGGCGTTTTCACTAAAAAGTGTACCCAATTAAGGACTGAAATTAAGGAACTTTAACTTTGTCAGTTTTGTGACGAAAATTAGCTATATATTAACGGCCGCAATGTATGGCTAATTTTCGTCACAAAACTGACAAAGTTAAAGTTCCTTAATTTCAGTCCTTAATTGGGTACACTTTTTAGTGAAAACGCCCTAATACTACTTTGTTACTACATGTCACACGGAAGTCCAAATACAAACTTAAACATCATCCTGTGTGCAAGATTACGTCATTTTTACGTCATCCGCACTTTTTGTCCGACCCCTGTTCATTAGTAGTCCTTATTTGTTTTAATTTTAACTCCAATCGGCGGCGGCCCGGGTGTATCGTTCCGAACGGTGCACACGAACGCAGCCAGGTACGGGCTACGTATCTTGGCGAGTCACGTGAATCCGGACGCGAACGCAGGTACGGGGTACGTACCCGCCGTGTTCGTGAAATTCGTGATTTTAGTACCGCCGCGGTGAGGAACACGTAGCTACGAGTCGGCGTGTATCACGGATATCCATAGCCCATTATCCATATATATCCATAGTATATAAATTATCTAGAGCGCGGAATAGCATATGTAGTGGTAATGAAAAATATCAATTCATCTTACAACGCTGTCCAATTAGTTGAAAGAGCTACATGTGTTTATCTCTCCACTGTTTACAAAATTATATCTGAGAGTAAGAGTGTCAAATAAAAAGATATTATTTCTATGTCCCGTAAGCAATTTCCAACCTCAAAGGCACTCCACTCTGTGTTAAAGACCGATATCGATGACATATTCAGCATTTCTACTTAACGACAACAAATAAAAAGAGATTAGGTTTTAAATGGAAAAAGACCAAGAGCAATCGAAAAATATTAATAGAAAGACACAACATACAAATACTATGAATAAAAATAATATATGCGACAGTGTAATCTGTCGTTTAACAATCATAAATAAAATGAAATAAATTATAATTGAACAATACCAAGAGTAATACTTGCATACAAAACGTATTTTTATTTGCGTTTTTTTTTAAATTTCTGTACGATTCAGAATTTACAAATGGGTAACTATCGCAAAAGTCAACAGGAGGTGAAATAATAGAATAAAGCTTGTCCTGTAAGCTTGTGTGTAGATGGGGTTGTGTATCAGGATGAAATCTAAAGAGGTTTAAAAACTATGTTTCCCGTTAGGATGCTCTATAATGTATAAATAAGAAATAAAAAAAAAGTTGTCAGTACTAGATGTTCAACGATGTCGTCGGTGCAAGAAAAGTTACACGATTTTTTTTTGTACAAATATGTTCAATATAAAGGCATCTCTGCGAAGAAAGTGGCATCGGAGCTGAAAACGTTACAAAAACCGTTCAAAGGGTTTTAAAACGGTTCAGGGAGACAGGTGGTATACGGCGATGGCCTGGAAGTGGACGTAAACCAGGGTTTGTAAACCAGAACATCGAGAAGAAGATTATAACAGCTTTACAGAAAAAACTACCCTCTCTGTACGAGACTTGGCTAAGAAGTTTAAAACCTCGAAATCTACAGTGCGACGAGTGAAGAAATATTGTTCTAAAACAACGTTTAAACAAACTAAAGTGCCCAACAGAAATGCAAAACAGTCAAAAGAGTCTAAAACGAGATCTAGAAAGCTTTATTCAAAAATGACTAAGAAAAAATATTGTACTGTTATGGATGACGAAACTTACTGCAAACTTGAATTCAAATGACTTCCAGGACACCACTATTATTCTGGGACCGACTGAAAAGTAGTAAGTGAAGAGTATAGGGTTATCAAAATGGATAAATTTGCAAAGAAAGTTCTCGTGTGGCAGGCGATCTGTACATGTGGCAAACGCAGTACACCATATTTTGCTAATGGAACCATAAATGGTGATATATACCCGAATGAGTGCCTCAAAAAACGATTGTTGCCATTCATTAAGAGGCATACTTCACCTGCCCTGTTTTAGCCTGATTTGGCCACGTGTCACTACACGAAGGAAGCAATAGAGTGGTACAAAGCAAATAATGACGATTTTGTTGAAAAAACTCTCAATTCTCGGAGTTACGACCCATTGAAAAATATTGGGCTCGTGTGAAACAGAAGCTTTTAAAACATAAAAGTCATGCCACTTCAGTTCAAGACTTCAAGCGGAAGTGGAATGAAGCTTCCAAACTGATCACCGATGACGATGTACAAACTTTGATGGCAGGGCAGGGGTCAAGGGAAAATTAAGAAGTTCCTGGATGAACTAATCCAAAACTGGTCTTTATGCGTAAATAATAATATTTAAAGGAATATCAAATAAAACGGTATCAGAAAATTTGGTGAATTTTAATATTTAATAAGTATTTTTTTAAAGTTTATAAGCGACATTTTTTACTGGGACAAGCTTTAGGTTATTTTGAAATTAGCTCTATGCTTCGTTTTGTCCTATCTTCTTTACTTTTCCATTGCTCGGTCATCGCCTCCTTGGTACTGCCCGCTGCTGTGCCGCGCCCTAGGCCTGCGTGGGCCGCGAGCCAGACCCCGGCGCGGCCCCTTTGTTTGACATCCTGTGTCTACTTTTGACAAATAGTGCAATATGTCTACCCTGTGTTTTTGTGCTATGTTGTTTTTGTTTTTATTATTTAGTTTTAATTCTGTAATCAGATAAGTGCCTAGATTTTAATAGTGTGCATGCAACCCCCGACACAACTCGGTGATGCTGATGGCACGTCGACCAACTTACACTCGTTCCACCAATGTTTAAAATCAAAGAGGGAAATCAAAGGTTTGAATATTCATGTCACCAAAACCCACAGATCATGCCTAAGCCAAAATTGTACCCTCATAAACTATAATCATCTTATTCCGTGTTTTACTCCTGCTACTATTGTCCCATTTAACTCATCTTTCGATTTTTATCTTTGTCAACTTAAAAATAACTGTTTAGTTTTAAAAATAATTCCCCGCGGTGCAAGAATCTCCGTCGCGACTCGTCTTTCTCACCTCATTGATAAATGCACACAAAACAGTAGCACCGAAGACTGGCAATACCTTTTACTTTTCTCATACATGTCCACGAAGACAACTTGAAAGTTTCCCTCACACAAAAAAATATTCAACTGTGTAAATCATTCATCTCCCTCTCTTAGTTTTAAAAAGAAATCAACATCATTTTCTAACCTTTACAAAAACGTATAATCTAAAATTAGCGGCGGAGATTTGAAAGACGTCTATATATACTCGTATATATTTGCAGTCTATTCGAGTTTGAGTTCAAGTATTATTATGTATTCTTAATTCAAGTAGACTAAGAAAGTAAGGTATTTATAAATTCCAAACTAATGTGATGGATAAGCCATAAAGGGTAAATAATAAAGTATTATGAACGGTTCTGGTTATTTTCTTTATCCTCAAATTTTTCAGCCAATACATACATACATACATTAAATCACGCCAGAGGGGTAGGCAGAGACAATTTTAATAATATCAATAAATAAAAAATATAAAATTCTATTAGGTAGAACTGTCACACAAGCGTTAATACTTTGCAACGACTTAGGTGCTAACAGGAAAAACAAGTGAAAACGTTTCTGCTACGGTGGAATTCCGCCGCGACCCGTCCACCCACCAGCTTCACCCACCAGTGGGTCCACGGGGAATTTCTTTTTCCCCGTCCACCCACTGCATTATGGCGGGAAAATATCGATATCAATTCAATCCGGTCGCCACGAGTGCACAAACTGGCCACTTCATTGTTTATGTTTACACTGATAAAATAATACTAGTCATCTGTCTGCTGTCACTTGTCTTTCAAAGTAATAAATTGCCCTTTGTTTCAAGAAATTATATTACTTTATAATAATTATATTCCGAAAGAAACGTAACATAATGGATATAGAAATTAAGTTTATAAAAAGAAAACGTGGCCTTGTGTTAATAGACAAGGACCATCAATATTTTAAGCATAAAGTTTATGCTAATAAATCGTCAATGTGGAATTGTACGCAAAAACAGAAGCTAAAGTGTAAAGGATCAGTTACTATTAATGAAGTGAGTAATTTACTTAAACACCTAAACAATAAATGGCACCCATTTTGTGTTTCACACACACGTGATAGGTTTCCGCAACCATTCAATTTATTGTTGTTGTTTATTTATTTATTAGTAGATGATGCCCGCGGTCCCGCTCGCGATAAAAAGTATATCCTTCCCTATGGTCTAAACTATCTCCATACTAAATTTAAATTATGTGTCCATACTAAATTATGTGTGGTTTTTACAGGATTGCCATTTCATTAAAAGTATTCCACATAAAGATGATTGTGTTCCAAGTGAGGCCCAAAATGAAGTAGCGTTGGCCATTGCAAATGCGAAAAAGGAAGCTGCATCTACGAGCAAACCTGTTTCCAAAATTTACAAAAAAAATATAGAGCCATTAAAAGATAAAGGTTTAGCAATTGTAACAAAGGTCCCTTCCTTTAATAGCACCAAGCATGCGTTATATACGAGCCGGAATCAGGGTTATCAAGTGCGGAAAACTATTTATATGCATGGCAGCGAAGTGGAAGTACCGATATAATTTATAAAATATTTGATAGCAGACTATTATGACGCGGAAGATAACAGTAGGATTCTGGTTTTTGCTGATGAGGAGAATTTAAAACTAATACGGGATATTGAAGAATTTTTCCTCGACGGAACTTTTAAATCGGTCCCTTCTCCATTTTATCAGTTAGTGACAGTACACGGTGAAGCTGGCAGCACAGTAGAAACAACAAATGTTGTACCATTAATGTACATACTACTGCCCAACAAAACTGAGAAGATTTATCGGGTAATGTTTGATTTGATAACAGTAGCTGTTCCAGATTTTAAGCCAAAAATGGTACACGTTGATTTCGAGTTTGCTATTACCAACGCACTTAAGAATTACTTTCCTAATACTATATTGTATCGATGTTATTACTATTTCACACAGAGTCTGTGGAAGAAGGCTAAAAAGATTGACGGACGTGCACGAGCCAAGACCGTTAAAAGCAAAATTTTACGACGCCTCGTGGGCTTATGCTGTATCCTTCCATTGTTACCAATTGACATGGTATCTAAGGGCTGGAGTTACATTAATGAAGAATACCATGAAATCAATGACAAGAAAGTTAACACTTTTATTAAATACTTTGCCAATTTTTATTTAAAAGAAAAAATCATCAAGGAATGGTGTGTTTACAACAGAAGGCACAGAACTAATAACGTTTCCGAAAGCTGGAACGCCGGCATTAATAAAAAAGTGAATAAAAATTATGTAACGATAGCTAAACTTCTGACTAAAATATATTTAACGCCAAAATCTAAATTAAACGATTCACGGGATACATATTATAAATTAAGAGACAATCAGATACTTCAAGCACAAATGCAACTTATTCATGAAGAAATTAGCGTTGGTCATTTCTTGGAAAAGTTGCGTTAGGAATGGCTCTAAGGATGTTTCTCAAATTTTCGTCATCGAGGACACTTATTTACCTCTATTAATTTCCCATAGGAATGTGTTGTTTTGTTTGTATTATTTCTCATAGGAATGTGTTGTTTTGTTTGTATTACTTAGTAAAGAATTTTAAAAATAGTATTTATATCGATATATATTTTTCCTGCCTTATGCATAAGGTTGCAGTGGGTGCACGGGGAAAAAGAAATTCCCCGTGGACCCATTGGTGGGTGAAGCTGGTGGGTGGACGGGTCGCGGCCGGTGGAATTCAGTACTTTTTAACCCTTTAACTGCTTCGAGTTTTTCATCGTGCATACACTCATGTCGCCTCCGATACGAAGGCACACCACGCAGAGTAGGACTTGAATATGCATGGCACGATAAAAGTGTATTTATGTTATAAACTATTTACTACGATTAATGTTATACTTTCTACCTGTCTAAGAAATAATAACACATGATAGGATAATTTAGTACATTAACCTATTAATTTATTCAAGCTTTCCATGAATTATCGGTGTTTATGTATAGCCATAGACATTAACATTGTCAGCATATAATTTGAAATTTGACTGGTGGAAACTACATTGTACGTTCAGAGCCTCTATTTTAGGCGGTATTGATATCGTATTTGACCTGTTATGGAATTATTTCAAACTCGGCCGCCATTAACTATCAAGTAGCAATAAGAGCTATCAAGACGTTGACAAAAAGGTTTTTTACAACCTGAAATACCGGCCCTGTTTATTAGTTGACATTAGTAGGAAGGGGTTAGAATATATATTTGAATAATTAGCCACATATCATCATCATCATCAGCCTATATTAGTCCACTGCTGGACATAGGCCTCTCCCATTGCACGCCAACGAGCACGATTCGTGGCCACTCTCATCCAGCTCTTGCCAGCCACCTTGCGACGATCGTCACTCCACCTAGTCTGAGGGCGTCCAACACTACGTTTGCCGATTCGCGGTCTCCACTCAAGAATACGATAACTCCAGCGATTATCGGTTCTGCGGCACAAATGGCCGGCCCACTGCCACTACAAGCTGCTAATTCGATGGACTACGTCGATAACCTTAGTTCTCTGTCGGATCACCTCATTACGGATCCGATCCTTCAGAGAAACTCCCAACATAACCCTCTCCATAGCTCGCTGAGTGACTTTAAATTTGTGAACCAGCCCTTTTGTAAGTGTCCACGTTTCGGCTCCGTATGTCATGGCAGGTAGGACGCACTGATTGAAGACTTTAGTCTTCAAGCTCTGTGGAATAGTCGACGTGAAAACTTGACGCAATTTCCCATATGCTGCCCAACCCAGCTGTATTCTTCTGTTGGCCTCCTTCTCGAAGTTGTTTTTACCCAACTGCAGAGTTTGGCCTAGGTAAACATATTCTTGAACAACCTCAAGAGCATCGCCCTGTACTACAATCGGTCCCCGCATGACATGCTCATTGAGCATAATCTTGGTTTTGTCCCAGTTCATGCGGAGACCGATGCGTTGAGAAGAATCAGCTAGGTCATTCAACATAATGTTGTAAATCCTGCAACGTTCGGGCCATAATGACGACGTCGTCTGCAAATCGCAAGTGTGAGATGTACTCGCCGTTTATAAATGTTAATGCCACGTCCTTTCCAGACCAGCATCTTAAACATATCGTCCAGTGCATTTGTGAACAATTTCGGGGAGATTACATCCCCTTGTTTCACACCTCGATGAAGGCGGATAGGTCTAGTCCGCTGGTTCTGTACTTGGACGGCCATAGTTGCGGCGTTATACAGACATCTCAACACTTGGATATATCGCCAGTCTACTTGGCATCGTTGCATGGACTTCAGAACTGACCAGGTTTCGATAGAGTCAAAGGCCTTCTCATAGTCCACAAATGCTATGCACAGGGGCTGATTATACTCCTCGGTCTTTTGTATAATTTGCCGCACTGTATTAATGTGGTCTATGGTGCCATATCCTCCTCGAAACCCGGCCTTCTCCGGGGGTTGAAATTCGTCAAGTCTTCGTGCAAGGCGGTTCGTGATGACTCTTGAAAACAACTTGTAGACGTGGCTTAGGAGTGAAATGGGTCGGTAGTTCTTTATAAGGGTTTTATTACCCTTCTTAAAGAACAACACGACAATGCTCCTACTCCACGCCTCTGGAGTTCTTCCATCGAAGAGAACGGTGTTAAAGATTTTCTGGAGCTCCCTTAATACAGGTGTGCCTCCTGCTTTAAGGAGCTCAGTTGTAACACCGTCCTCCCCGGGAACTTTCCCATTTTTAAGCTGTTTAAGAGTCATCTCGATTTCGTGTAGGCTTATCTCTGGCAAGTCCTCAGTATAGTGACGGGTTAATGGGGCTCTGGTGTCCTCATTTTCGGGATCAGGTGGGGATGCGTGCGAGGCGTATAAACGGCTGTAGAAGTCCTCAACTTCCGAAAAAACCCCCGGCTTAGAAGTAACGATTACTCCACTGGCTGTGGTCAACTTCATCAGATGGCTCCTCCCAAGAGACTGGACAAAAACTTTCGACTCCCGATTCTGCTCAATCGCTCGTTCAATAGAACGTGTATTGATGGATCGTAGGTCGTGTCGCACCAGTTTGCCAATCTTCTTGTTGAGAGCTCGACGTTCTGACGGAGTGACGGGTGGGTTTTCTCGTCGTTCCCTCATAAATTCGAGAGTTTCAGTCGAAAATTTGGACCCTGCCCTTACGCTGTATCGTGCAAAATTTAACCCCTTCCTCCCTGAGGACTCCCACCACATTTTCGAGGGCCTGATCAACGTCAACGACATTTGTGGTTTCCACGGCAGTAAATCGATTCTCCAGATTTGACTGGAATGTTTCAGATCCCACTATAGTTTGGAGCATGTTTGGTCGGAGCCTAGACTTCATCAAACGAACACGTTCAAGCTTAAAGTTGATATTCAGAGAGCCTCGGACAAGTCGGAGATCACTTCCGGTATTAAACCTGTTGATCACTGAGACGTCTCTGAATATATGCCTCTTGACCGCTATGATGAAGTCAATCTCATTTTTCGTTGTAGTATCGGGGCTTTGCCATGTCCACCTCCTCTGGGGCTTCTTCTTAAAGAAAGAGTTCATTAGGAAAAGCCCCTCTTTTTCCAGGAAGTTGACAAGCATTTGCCCCCTATGGTTTCTGCAACCAAAACCGTGGGATCCTACTATCGATTCACTGCGATTCTGTACTCCCACTTTAGCGTTGAAGTCCCCCATGACAACGTTGTAATGGGCTTTGGTGGTGGAGTGTAAGGCCTTTGATATGTCCTCAAACATATCCTCCACCACCTCGTCCGAGTGTGCCGAGATCGGTGCATAAACCTGTACCACCTTGAGGCTATACCTCTTGGTGAGCTTTATTATGAGGTATGCAACCCTGCTCGACACACTCAAAATTTCCACAACGTTGTCAGAAAGGGTTTTATTGACCAAGAACCCTACGCCACCCTGGGATAGCTGGTCTCCCTCTCGAAAGTACATAAGGTGGCCTGATTCAAGGGTTACAGTGTCCTCTCCCTCTCTTCGGACTTCGGATAGCCCAAGAATGTGCCACCTTATCCTTCCGAGTTTTTCCTCGAGTTGTGCCAGGTGTTCGTCGAGCCGTAACGTCCGTCCGTTATACGTCGCCAAGGTCAATTGTTTTTGGCGGACATCCGTAACCCGGGGATTCTTCGCACCCCCGCTACCCTGCCGTTACCGTGACCGCCGCCGTGATCAGGAATAGCAGGGCGGCCGGGAACTGGGGGCCGTGGTTCGTGGTGTGCAGCCATTGGAGGGTATGCCCTAATCGCTACGCTGGGCAGGTGGGTTGGCGATCGCAGGGTATAGCTCTTCGCACCGGTGACGCAGCTGCCCGTCCCCAGTCTGTGGTAGGGGAGAGCGGGGCTGGAAGTTCAGATTTTCAAAAAACATCGAATTTCATGATGAAAATAAAATGTTACATTTTTGATATTTGGAACTATGAAAAGTTATTTATCGGTCTTTGTAATAGTATAGTCTTTTTTGTCATTATCTTAATAGTTTTTTTTTTACAGGATTTTTTTTGCAAAATTTCGGAGAGGAACATTCAACCCCACTTTGGGGCGAGTTGTTCCATGTGTGGGGCAAATTGTGCCACTTGGATAATATAAATAAAATTTAAGGATAACAAGGTTCTTTTAATTAAAACAATCATTTCTATAGTTTCATTTATTGTGTGTTCATGCTATGCTATGAACTAAAAAAAAATCAACAACAAAACATTACTGGTTCCTCCCAGAAAAACTTTTTTTGTGTTACTTACTAAAATTGAAATCTATTAGCATATACGAGGGTGCATTGAAAAGTTCTGAGCCTAAGGTTTAATATAATAAAAAAAAACAAATAAATACTGGCAGGTCAAAGTGCCATATTTAGTCGCCATTATGCACTATCTTTTGTTTTTTTCCTGTTACAATTTTGCATTTTATGCTCGAACTGCTACATAAGGTCACTGATTTTTCAAGTAATGGATAAAATTGAGCACCGTTCTGTCATAAAATGTTTGCAAAAGAAGGGGTTAACACCAAAACAAATATTTGAAGATATGAATCAAACATAAGGGTAATCTGCTCCATCGTATGCTACCATAAAAAGATGGGTAGCTGGTTTCAAACGTGGCCGGGAGACTGTTCAAGACGAGCCTAGGAGTGGGCGGCCGTTGACGGCTACTACGGACGAAAATGTCAATAATATATTAGATGCGATAATGAAGGACAGGCGATTGAAGATTGTGAAGATAGCGGAAGCAATGGGTATTTCTTATGAGCGGGCACAGAACATCATCACCGATGTTCTTGGATTTTCTAAGGTGTCAACCAGGTGGGTGCCTAGACTGCTTTCAGTCGAGAACAAACGAGTACGTGTTACAATTTCCCAAGATTGTTTATGTATGTTTCAACGTGACTCCGACGATTTTTTCAATCGTTTTATAACTATGGACGAGACATGGGTCCACCACAGTACACCAGAATCGAAAGAACAATCCAGGCAATGGAAAAGACCAGGTTCACCACCACCCAAAAAAGCCAAGGTCATTTTGTCAGCTAATAAGGTAATGGCCTCAGTTTTCTGGGATTGCAGGGGGGTTATAATGAATATCATGATAGACTATCTCGAAAAGGGCAAAGCAATAAATTCGGACTACTATTGTGCTCTTTTACGTCGTCTGCGTGAGGAAATTAAAATAAAGAGACCTGGAATGCTGTCGAAAAAAGTACTGTTTCACCAAGACAACGCTCGCGTTCACACTTCGGCGAAATCAATGGCACAAATATATGATTGTGGATTTGTAGTGCTGCCGCATGACCCTTACTCGCCGGATCTAGCTCCTCCCGATTATAATCTCTTCCCAAACCTCAAAAAACACTTGGGAGGACAAATATTTTCGACAAATATGGAGGTACAAGAAGCAGTAGACTCATATTTTAACGACCTCAGCGATTCTTTTTTTTTTGATGGGATAATGAAGTCGGAGGCGAGGTGGACTATGTGCATTGACCTTCATGGAGAATATGTCGAAAAATAAAATTGTTATAAAAAGTGAGCCCGTTACTTTTTTTTACCAGGCTCAGAACTTTTCAATCCACCCTCGTATAAATCTTACTAGATGCTTTATTAAACTTAAGGATATAAAAAATATAACTTGAAACCTTGAAATAAACACTTTTTCAAGTGTTATTTTGTAATTAGTATACATAATAACTAAGAAGTGATGATGACATCATTTCTTAGTTAATATGTATACTAATAAATCTATAACAAAACCTTAAAAACAACAAAAAATAACTGGTAACCTTCAGATAACCGTTTCTTTTATCAATTAAACCATAATAGAGATCCATCAAGTTAAAAATCTTATCATTTGCATAACTGCACATATAAAAACTACATAACATAACTGGTAACCTCCAGATAAACGTTTCATTAATATTTGTTATGACAATTGAGATCAAAAACTTACAAATCTAATCAAGTTACAAAACAAAACTGCTAACCTCCATATTATTTTTCATTTAGTGTAATCTTTAGGATATCAAATTATTTTTAATTTAGTAGAGTTACAATGAAGATAAATTATCAGTCTTGTTTTAATCAGTCGTAATAAACTATGGCAACTTTCATTCTTATTCATCACTCATATCTTCATCTGACTCACAATTGGGACACACATAAGTAATACTATCGGCTTCATTTATACATTTAACATGTGCCCAATTTTTACACATGCTACATTCTATCCACTGTTCTCTTGGAAGAGAATTTGAATTTGAATCACAACAAATTATGCAGTACCATTCCAGATCCTTGTCACTATCACTGTCGCTTTCTTGTAATACTCTTCGTTTAGCTTTTTCTTGAGCTTTTCCCTTTCCTTTCCCCTTACCTTTACCTTTATCTTTATTATTGTTTTTTTTTCCCTTCCCTTTCTTTGCAATGTCTTCATTCTTCTTTGCCTTCTTCTTTGACTGTTCTTCAGCTAAAGCATTTTTTTCTGGCGTGTCAGTTAAAACAGCCGTCTTTCTCGTACGTCGTTTTGTAGCAGTCAGCAATCTTGGTGGTGCCTTTGGTAAAGGTTTCACGATTTCCGGGCTAAACACAGAAGCATTTGTTTTTTCTGGTGTTAATTGAAGTTCTTGTCCAATATTACTGGTCGAAGCTGCAGTCTGAGAGGCATCACCCTGATCTGTTGTCGAATGCTGAGGTTGTTCCCCAATTTCTCCCGATGTTGAAGTGGTTATAGGTTCCGGCTGCATATTATTCTGAGACAAACTGATAAAATTGAAGGTCAATTGGGGTAAGTTGTTCCGAGGAACAACCAGCCCCTTCGGGAGGGAACTTGTAACCCCAAATTACGTTTTTATATTAAGACTGTCATGCTAGCAAATCAATGAAATCAATTTAAAAAACACTCAAACAATATGAAACCTAAATAATGCCACCACTAAATAGATAAGTTACACATTAATCGGTCAATAATAAATAAAAATAGACCAAAAAGTTTACTCACGTGGTGTTTTAATAGCACGGTACACGCAGCCACTTGTCCGCCGCCGAAGTCGGAGTAACTAAGATGGCCGCCAGCGCTGCGCGTCACCTGATGCTTAAACTACGCACTTTGCGTGTATTGCTATCTCTTTTCTTTACAAAGTTATTACTATCGGAACAACTTACCCCGGGAACTTCCAGCCCCGGCCTCCCCTATTTAGCTACCCTATTCCGATGGTTATACCGCCATAAGTCGGTCGCCAGAGCCTCGTTTGTTGGTCGGCAGGATGCACCGCGGGCAGGTGAGGTTGGCTGGGAGCGAGAAGATAGCATTTTGCTCCCTTACATCCCACAAATAAATTTTACTTTTTACTAGACTACGAGCACAGAGGACAGCCTAAAAGTGGGAGGATCACTTTTTTTGGAAAACGCTCATGTCTTGGGAAAGAAACTTCAAACAGTCATATAATTGAAGTAAAACCACACAATAATATTGATATAATGTCCATCTCTGTTTTTTGTAGAGGGACGAGAACCATGAAATAAAGAGACGGTACATAACGTTCCGTCTCAAACTGTTCTTTTCTAAAACCAACATGCTTCTTTATTGAATCCAATTATACCGAATGACTGACTACCTTTACGTATTTGATACAATAAACGGACCGATTATACATATTTTATATCCAATTATACGATCTGGCAGCCATGAGTAGGATACTCGTATTAGTACGATTTGTGGATAATATCTTTGAACGCGCCTACGTCCGTTAGCATTTTGATTAATAAGTTATTCATCGAGAAATTCCGGGATGAAAAGTAGCATATTATTATGTGCTAATCCAGAGTATAAGTTATATCCATTGCAAATTTCATTCAAATCCGTCCACCCGTTGCAGCGTGAAGAAGTAACAAACACACACACCAACTTTCGCATTTATAATATTACTAGCTTCTGTCCGCGACTTCGTCCGCGTAGATTTGGATTATCGTTATTCCCTCGGGAACTTGTAAAATTTTCGGGATGAAAAGTAGCTTATGTGTTAATAATAGGTATAAGCTCCATTTTAAATTTCATTTAAATCCGTCTAAGCATTTCAACGTGAAGAAATAACAAACACACACACAAACTTTCGTATTTATAATATTAGTAGGAAGGGGGTTATATATATATATATATATACATATATATATATATATAAACCAAGACCTTACCGGCAGATGGGCTCACCTTGAATTTCTTCGGATTTGGAGATGATGGCTTTTTCCATGTCATAGACTGCAGTTTCGTTTCAGGGTTATAATGATGGAGCCATGTTTCGTCCATTGTTATAAATCGCCCCAAAAAAAGTTCTCGGTCTTGCTGTATCAGGACCAAAGCTTCTTGGCAAATCTCGACTCTAGTTTGTTTTTGCGTGTCAGTAAGGATTCTTGGTACCCAACGTGTAGTGAGGTCACCAATGTAACAGCTGATACATACAGCTGATACCTACCTCTTCTCTAATTATTAGATTAACGATGCTATAAAACTTTATAGTCTCTACGAGCCCCAATGCATAATAGATCGTCTAGTTGCACTTCAAAATACAATATTTAATTGTAAGGCAGATATTTAATCTCGGATTGACTTTGATGATTAATGGAATACGCTACACACGAGGTCATTACACCTAGTTTAATCTTGTGTTGTACAAAGTGTGATCATTTTAACGATCTTAATGTAATTCTATCATAAAGTTATCATCTCGTAAGCAAAAAATTACGTCTAGTTCATATTTGACGCAAAACAGGTCGTCTATTTAAAATAAAAACTGCTTTTTAAGTGGTATGATGTAAAATAATAGTTCAAATTGAATAAAGAATATTCTCTGTCATCTAATATGTCAACGGGCTATATAAAAAGCCAAATTACAAGCAAATTATCATTACTTCTTAATCATTATTCTATAAAAATGGCACGAGGTAAACCAGTGCCCGAAGAAGTGCGGAAAATTATCATTTCTCATAACAATAAGGGCAAATCGACGTACCAAATATCCAAGGACCTGTCGTTGCCACGATCTACAATTCAAACGATCATCGAGCATCATCGAAAACACGGAACAGTCTCCTGTTTAAAGAAAACTGGCCGTCCACGAATAACTAGCAAAGCAGAAGACAGGATTCTGAGGAAGATCATAAAGAAAAATCGTCGTGCAAGAGCAGGAGAACTTACCGTACTATGGCGTGACGCTATTAAAAAGAATATATCAGTCGACACCTGCAAGAGAGTACTGAAGAAAATGGGCTACGGTTTTTACACAGCTAAAGAGAAACCGTTACTTACTCAAATACAGAAAAAAAACAGGTTGAAATTCGCTAAAGAACACAGAAACTGGACTTCCGATCAGTGGCGAAGAATAATATGGAGCGACGAATCGAAATTCGACGTCACAGTTGGCGACGAACGAAGTAAAGTCATTCGAGAAAAAGGAGAGGCATTTCATAATGACTGTCTTAAGCGAAAGGTGAAGTTTACGGCATCTTTGATGATTTGGGGCTGTATGTCGGCACAGGGTGTCGGCCGTCTGCAATTTATAGATGGAACCGTTAATGCCGAGAAATACAAAAGCATCTTGGAAGAGAGTTTGCTGCCGTCTATACCGAAGTTGAAACTTAGAAATGCATTTACTTTTCAACAAGACGGTGCCTCATGCCATACCGCCAAGTCAACGATGGCGTGGCTGAAGTCCAAAAAAATCCCTACCATGTCATGGCCGTCCAGCAGCCCAGACTTGTCTCCCATAGAAACTTTGTGGTGGAAAATAAAGAAGAAGTTGCGAAAAGACCCTTCTAGGTCAAAAGCTGATCTTAAGGAGAAACTAAGCTGTGTCTCGAATGGAATAAACCCCGAAAAGTGTCGAGAGTTAGTAGATTCAATGCCGTTCAGGATCAAAGCCGTTTTAGATGCAAAAGGTGACGCCACCAAATGGTAGACGTTCTATTCTGCGTCGGTTGAACTGAAGACGAACTTTTTTGAGGGTGTTACATTTTGCGAAATAATGTTTTTTTTTTAAATTACCGTGGAATGTTATAATTTTTTTTGTTGGAAAATAAAATATTATTTATAATCTTTATGGTTTTTATGTTAGATTTTCTACTAAACATCTAGGTCTCCCTGAATTTTATGTTGAAGTTAGGTTAATATTTTTTTTCGTGGCGGACGAACTCATTTGAATTGGGGCTCGTATTAAGTTTTATAGTTTAATTCCGCTGACAATGCATAACCATTAGTTCCACAACATTAACCTTAAGCCCAGATAATGACTAGAAACCATAGTATATAAACTGTACACTTTTACCAATAAAGCATCAGTATTCTCCAGACTCTTGAGTTGTCATTATACCTCTCACCCTTTACACTTCATGGCGACCCTGCCAGTCGGGCTGCTCGAGGCAGCCTCAGCTTCAGACAGCACGCCGCAGCTCGGAACAACCAAGTAACCAGCTCCAGCCAGCAAAAGCCAGCTCCAGCCAGCAAAAGCAAGCTCCAGCCAGCTCCGAGGGACCATCCGAAAAACCGATCCGCCGCAGCTCCAAGCACGACATGGGACATCAATGCACGAAAGAAGACCAAAAGAAGAGGTCATCATCGCTCAGAACGGGCAGTCCAACGACGCAACCACGAGCCAAACCTACAGAGGCGAAGTTACGGTGTATTTGACCACGACACTACTCATTGTCGTATGCATTATATTCATCTATGTATTGTGGAAGAAGATCCACGAATGTCTAACTAAAAAGATCGAGCGACAAGCAGTAGCAGCAACAATGCGGAACCGACCGGAGCAGATCGTCTAGCAACAAGCCTACGCAGCAGCAGCAGCCACCCAGCAACAGCACGCAACCGCAACCGAACCACAGCACAGCAACGTTATGAAGGTATCAATTTAAGATAGCCGTAACCATAACTGTGTAAAACCTTGTATTGTTCGCTTACCCAAAATTAGTTTGCACTAATTAACTAAATGTAACTAAAAGTTATTAATGACATCCATTCAGGTGTTATATAATCAATTAAAATCACTACAGGAGGATATTAGATAGTTAGGACCCAAACGCCGAACTGAGGCAATTGGTCAAAATAAACTTCAACAAGTAAAAAAATTATATACGCAGTACGAAGTATACATAGAACAATATAGCTCAAAATTAGAAAAATCAGAACTTACTGTAAAAGACAGTGAATTAATTCAGTCTTACTTCCTAAAAATAGAGGAAACATATAGTAAAATTTTGGCAACATACAAACAAGACAACAAAAATTTAATCACAATGACGTCCAACGACAGTTTTGACCTAAAAACAGCTGTATCATTATTACCAGCCATGGACGGCTCAGAAACAGTCACTAAACAACTAATAGACGCCATAGATTTATATTTCACAATGATTAAAGACTCAGACTATAAATTATTAATTAATTTTGTTATTAAGACAAGGTTGACACAAAACGCAAAACTGAATATCCGAAAACCACACCAAAATAAGCGATTTAATTGATGAAATGAAGCTTCATCTTTTACCAGTAAAATCAGCAACCGCGATACAATCCAAACTAACGACAGCAAAACAAGGGAATAGGTCCATCGAACGATTCGGACAAGAATTAGAGGATTTGTTTGTAAACCTCACAATAACACAGGCCAATGGAAAACCAGAAGCCTATACAGTTTTACAGCCCATAAACGAAAAAATGGCAATTTCAAAATTCTCAGAAGGATTGCGAAATGATAAGTTGAGTACCATTATAGCGTCCCGAAATTACACCTCGCTCAAGGACGCTATACAGGGTGCAAAAGACCAGGAGGTGTCAGTAACACCCTCACCTGGACCGGAACAAATTTTCCACCTACGGAAAAAAGGATACAATGTCCGTAGACCTTACCGAGGACATTGTAGTAGACCTATGGGTAAATACACTCGCCCGCAACCGGGTACAAGTGCGCAAAATAAACCCACAGGGAAGTACGCTCAAACAAATAATTCTCGACCACTAAGAACCTCAAACAACTTTTACACGCGTACACATACAAGTTACCGTGGCCGACGTCAAAATCCAACATACAGACGTCATCAAGTTAATACGGCGATAGGAACTGAACAAAATAATAGCGATATGCCAGAAGATTTAGATTTTTTTCGTCCCTAAAAACTACATTCTAACGTATTGTCATATGAATTCAGTTCAGTTTGCAATAAACGGCACAACGCACAAATGGTTTATTGACACGGGCGCAAGTCTAAGCGCGATAACACATGACGCAGCGAAATCAGCCGGTAACCATATGACACCCAAGACTACTCACATTAACGGAGTAGGAGGAAAAATAACGTCATACAATATAATTACTTTAAACTTACAAACAAAAAACCAAATATTTGAACATAAATTTCATGTATTCCCAAAATTACCATTACAAGCAGACGGAATCATCGGATAAGATTTTTTGAAAAAATATAAATTCGTTATAAATTACGAGAAAGAGACAATCACGTTAAATAAAAACAACGAAATAATTACAATACCATTAACTTTAAAACATAATAATAACGAAATAAATAGTTCAAATCAAATACAGATACCAGCTCGAAGTGAATCAATAATACAAGTTTCAACAAACTGTACAGAGGATTGCGTAATATTGTCAAGTGAAATTGCTGAAGGAATTTTTGTAGCAAATTCCATAACTTGTAGCAAAAAAGGAAAAATAACAGTAAAAGTTTTAAACACGCGCGAGAAACACGTAACTTTAACAACTTCACACCACAAATAAGACCATTACGAGACTATAATTGTTTTTCTTTTCAAAAATGTAAACAAAAATGTAAACAAAGTTCAGATAGAGTAAAATTACTATTTTCACTTTTAAAACTAGAAAATTTAAATAAGGAGGAAAGCAACTCCATTGCTAGTATTTGCGCGAAATACGCCGACATTTTTCAACTGCCAGGAGACACATTAAATACCACAAACCTATACGAACAAAAAATTCGATTAAAATCAAATGTGTCACCTATATATAGTAATCCGTATCGTTTACCTCAATCACAAAAATCAGAAATAAATAAACAAATAAAACAAATGTTAGAAAATGACATCATAGAAGAATCCCAGTCGGAATGGGCAAGTCCATTACTCCTCGTTCCCAAGAAAACAGACTCGAGTGGAGAAAAGAAATGGAGATTAGTAATAGATTATAGAAAAGTCAATGACGTAATTGAAAATGATAAATTCCCCCTGCCAAACATCACCGAGATCCTAGATTCTTTGACCGGTGCTATGTATTTTAGCACCTTGGATTTAAACCAAGGTTATTATCAAATCAAACTAGATCCCGAAAGCAGAAAATATACCGCGTTCATAGCAGATAAACACTATCAGATGAAACGATTACCAATGGGATTAAAAACTAGCCCAAATGCTTTCAGCAGAGCAATGACCATAGCTATGTCTGGACTAAACTACATACAGTGCATAGTTTATTTAGATGACATCATTGTCATGGGTCGAAATTTACAACAGCATAATAAAAACTTAATTGATGTTATCGAAAGATTAAGAAAAGTAAATTTTAAACTAAACCCTCTGAAATGTAATTTTATGCAAAAATAAATTTTATACCTAGGACATGTAGTAACTCCCGAAGGAATAAAACCTGATCCAAAGAAGATTACAATAGTTCAAAATTATCCAGTACTAAAAAACGCTGATGAGGTCAGACGTTTTGTAGCTTTTGTAAATTATTATAGAAAATTTATTAAAAGTTTCTCCGAAATAACCCAACCATTAACCAATTTATTGAAAAAAAACGTAGAATTTAATTGGACTAAGCAGTGCGAAGATGCATTCAAAAAGTTAAAATTAACCATCAGTACCCCACCAGTACTACAATATCCGGACTTCTCAGATAACAACACGTTCACGATACACACAGACGCATCAGGCACAGCTGTTGGAAGCCTATTATCGAATCAAAATGGATTACCAGTAGCTTATGCAAGTAGACCTTTAAACAAAGCAGAAAAAAATTATCCCACAACGGATAAGGAATTATTAGCAATCGTATGGGCAGTGAAATATTTTAGACCATACATATATGGGCGAAAGTTTAAAATTATCACAGATCACCGACCACTAATATATTTATTTGGAATGAATAATCCATCAAGTAGACTCACCAAGTTTCGTTTATGTCTAGAAGAATATGACTTCACGGTAGAATATTTGAAAGGTAAAGATAATGTAGCTGCAGACGCGTTATCTAGAATAGAAATAACTAGTGAAGAACTCAAACATATGACAAAACAAGTGGTATCAGTGATGACCAGAGCACAAACGAAACGAATGAAAGAGCAAAACATACATAATGGCTCAAGAAATACGGATTCCCACAATAACGAGTCAGGCCAACCCAGACTTGTGGAACTCCTTAAAAAACCAGAAGACTTACCTGAATTAAGTTTCAATGAGCATGACTATTACAAAATACTCGAACAAAAAGATTGCGTTACGAGTCAAAATAATGAAATCGTATACTCGCCATCCTTGGCGACATTGTGTGTCAAGCCTAATATTCAATCGCGTACGAAACGAGCTTTTCTCGCGAGGGAATTAGGTGCATTTTGCAAGGCACAACAAATAGAGGAAGTATGCATACTATATAAAAATGACACCGCGTGTATAATAACAGAGCTAGCTCAATGTATAAACAATTATGGTACAGGGTCCGGACCCCGATTATGTATCATTAAAGGTGTCACAAAAATAAATAATAAAGATGACAGACGTGTCATATTGAACGATTTTCATTTATTACCCACAAGCGGTCACGCGGGGATTCGAAGAATGACCAATAACGTGAAGCGTTACTACTACTGGCCAGGAATGGATAATGACATTATGAAATTCGTAAAAAGATGTCATAAATGTCAAACACAAAAATATCATAAAAATTTAAAACAACCACTATGTATTACTAGTACGGCCACAGCTTCTTTCGATAAGGTATTTTTAGATTTATGCGGACCACTAACTAAAGATACGAATGGGTATTGCTATATACTTACGTTACAGTGCGAGCTCACAAAATACGTAGAGGCATATCCACTTCTAAATAAGGAAACAGACACAGTCGCAAGAGCATTAGTTGATACCTTTTTCATACCCAAGCGTTCATGTAAAATATCATGCACGCTCTCCGTTGAAATCTTTATATTTTCAATAATAAAACGAACCGTGATACGACGATCCGCCAAAACTAAGTTTTCGACTTTTTTCACAATTTCAGTTACTGCTGTAGTAGGGCGTCCGGAGCGGGGGTCGTCCATGGTCGATGTTCATCCACGTCTAAATTCGGCGCACCAACGTGCGACTGTCGAATACGGAGGAGCATTGGACCCTAAAGTGTCCCCGCAAATCTAAATTGACTTCGTAGAACATTTTTTTCAAATACAAGTATTTGATAACGGCGCGCAGTAAAATTTTCTTTATTTTCGCTAACGTACTCAATAGCATTGCAAAGAAACTAACGGTTTTTTTTTAAATCGAAAGACAGTTACCTAGATTTTTTTTCATAGCAGTCAGCTAGATAGATTAGCTTTACGGGCTGGTTTTTAATTTCCTAATATTGAAAGAGTTTGCATCTGATTCTCACTTTTTTTTGAATTTTGAATTTTGACTTTTTCCGGACATGATCAGGATTACCCTACTAAACAATCGATACGATTTGATGAGAATACTTCAGTACCTCTAATATTCCCTTCAATTGTCGATGAAGAAGTAGTAAATTATATGGTTCGCGAAACTAATTTATACGGACAACGATTTTTGGAAAAATCACGCACGCTTCATAGCAGAATAAAAAGATGGTCCGATGTTCTTTCTGGTGTTATAATATAATCATACGTCGTTATCGCGGGGGCAAAAAAACAGACGTGAAACTCATTTTGAGTTTATGCCTACGAGATTAAAATTTATCAATATTATTTGTAACATCCGACCTCTTATACTTGACTAGAGTACCAATACATACCTACTTTTAAATATGCAGTCGCAATGCAAACTCATTAGTGACTTTTCCTATCTAAACTTTTTGTATTTAAATGCAAATTTATTTTTTCGTTTTCTATATTTCCTTTCAATCAATTACATAGAACGTCAAAATAATAAAACAATTTGTATTGCCTTGACATCGCTTCCAACGATTGATAATTTTGTGAATGGTTTTTCCTATAGATACTGCTTCACCCCCTGACCCCTTGCTTGTTATCTTGTAATTCGAAAACGCTTACTAGGTATTTGGACTTGCTAAAATGGCGAAACGATCGAAGTAATTCGTTCTTAACAGTTACTCTCGTGAGATTGTCATACGTGTTCGTAACTATTTGAAACGAGCAGCTCAAAACGGCAGACCGATTTTGCCCGTGACATCGGTGTTGGATCGAGTTGCAGATGCTCTCGATATCAGCAAAAAAACGAACATAAAACGATAACGATAACGGTAACGTTCTACGTTCTCCCAAAAAGAAAAAAAGAGCAAAACTTACCGATATAGGTAGACAATTTTGACATTGACGCTATCCGTAGGCATATATACAAATATTACTCACGTAAAGAGTACCTGACTTTATCGAATTTAGTGCAGACATTAAAGGAAGCTGGCTTATTTTCCGGATCAGAAAAATCGTTGTCATAGATATTAAAAATCATTGGATTCCGATACAAACAATGCGACAAACGAAAGTTGCTAATGGAAAATTCCGCTGTTGCCATGAAAAGGGTGGATTTTTTACGCGAGACGAAAACCATAGAAGATTGGGATGGTGTCGGTTTTTTGGATGAAACGGGGCTAAATACCAATCACACGGTTGGTCAATGGTCGCTCGTGGACGGACGGACGGACGGAAATTAATGTGCTAATTGTTTCATGGAACATTTAGGCTTCAAGTTTAACATTTGTTCTATGGAACTGATATGCCCTGGAACGAAATGATAAGGCAGATTCGCATGTTGTTCTATAGAATATATGGGAAAAGTATTTTTTTATTTATCCCATAGAACTGTCATTTACAACTAAAAAGCCAACACTGTCTTTAAGGTTATCTATACTATTAAGAACTCTTTACTTTATCGCTATTCACTGACCACTTGAAATCACTGACAACTGATCTGGGCAATAAGACTTAACATATTTAGTGAAATAATATATTAAAAATGGAGATTCATCAGACCGGGTCGGGAGGAAGTAATTTCAATTTCGATGATATAATACTAGAAAAACGTGGTCGTGGCCTACTTCTGAAACTAAACTCGAAGGAGTACTACATTCACGTTAGTAATAAAAAGACGTCGACATGGAGATGTAGTAACTACGCCAAAACAAAATGTGTCGGGAGATTGAAGATTTCTCAGGTGAGACGAGATACCGAGTAGGTACTCATAAGTCCCTTGTTAAATGCAACTTATCACTCTAATTATCATTATTTTAGGATATGAAGCAAATACTCAAATACAAAGAGCATAACTCGGATTGCATGCTGCATGAGAAAAGACTCTTAGCGAAAAAAATTATAACTATGTGTGCTGAGGAGGCAGTTCTAGGCCAAGACACCGTTCCTGCGGTGTACAAAATACCGAGAGACGAAGTGAAGAAGTTGATAGGTCTCGAATTCTTCTGGTGCTCGGGTGTTAATTGCCGAAACGAGGCCTACGACCATCACCAAGTTCACTTAGTATTATGAATTCTCGTAATTTAAATAAATCAGACTCGTTGTTGTACCCACAATTTTCAAAACCACATGCCTTAATCATGAAACGCGAATTATCCCAAGGCCAAGTGATTGGCGGGTATATTAATAATTGGTAGTCAGCGAAGTTAAAAGAAAACAATTTAAGAAGAGGAAAACCCAAACAGTAGTGAAATACAGAAAAATAGAAGATGAGATAAATAATTTATTTAAATGATGTTGCTGCGGTTCCGCCAAACCAAACAGAAAAAATATTGGGCACACAAAGCCATCCAAAGAGGTAATGCAGCCAGTGTCATAGGGACCATGCCGCGAGCGGACCTGCTAGAGGGGGTGTTCTTTTTATAGTGGTGTTTATGTTTGATATTTGAGTAGCTTAGTTTAATTTCATTTTAAATAAGTTTAGTTTTAACTTTTAAATGTAATCTTGATTGTGTTAATAATAAATTTTATCTATGAATTGTATAATAACACATAACCTCAATAAGTACGAGTAGCAGTGTATTATGTACCTATGTTGATTAAAAATAAGAAGAAACATTTCAGTTCTGTATTTTACTACAAAATTAAACATACCATATACATACATACTTTTACTTACCCATAGCTATCTATTAAAAGAAGATGACACCCTCGCAAAGTTCAAGGCCGACCAAATGAAAAGGTTCGTAAAACCTATGTCTAAAAGAAGTAAAGGGGACGTAGAAAAAGACGATTTCATTAAAGACGCTCAGCAGATGCAATTAACTTGTGGTGAAATAGCAGATGAATATGAAAATATTAATACAAGAATTTAACAGGGTTCATGCCCTGGATAAAGTAAACTTAATATTGTTACCATTAAAACATCTGGGATTTTTCCCATCTCTTACCAACTGACTAAAGGTCTCAGTAGTCCGATTTTGTTTAGCACCGGACTGCTGAGACGAGAAAGTCTCATTAGTCCGGTCAACGGACTACTGATACTAGAGGCAAAATTGCTTCTAGCATATCGGGTATAACTTTTGGGGGCATGGGGCATCCTCCAAAAATTCAACCTTCGTTCTCCGGAGTTCGTGTAATGCAAGCATTTTCGGTTTCGTTACCATGCACAGGCACGTTTATTTGAATATTTGGGAAATCCATGTTTTGTTTTAGAAAGTTAGTTTGTCTCGACTATGACAACTAGTGTGACATTTTACTTTTGTTGTGACACTATTAGAACAAACAATTGTTGAATTATGATGACCAAAAGGTTACCTCAGTTTCTGACAATGTTTTTATGTGCAAGAGAGATGTTCCTAGCAGTATCTAAGTATAACCGCTCAAATGAATTCTTCAGTCCGGTTGCGTATTAAGAATTAAAGAAATTTTATCGCAACTACACTGTTAATAAAATTTTTCGTTGGCAACTGGTTGCGTAGGTATTCAGAGAAAAATTCTTCTATCTTAACTAGTTGCCAACAAAGGTAAAAAAATCTTCCATCGCAACTGGTTGCGAACCACAGTTGCGATGACGGCCGAAGGGGTTTGGCCAGTTATCATCAAACGTATTATTAGCGTATAAAACTCTGTGGAAGGTCCAAGTGCACCTTAAAGTGTCTTAGAATCCATTATTTGGAAGTGACGTGTTCGATGGACTCAGGTAGACGAAAAAGTGTACTAGGATCCATCAATGGAGCCACGCAGTGGATCCAAGTGGAAGGTATAGGTGAAAAACTTAAGTCACCTGTTGTATGTGTGAGTAATGTGTGCGAATAGACATTTTATTTTTGAAATTTGTAAGATATAGTATGGTTTGCAAACTCGTTATTTGCAAACTCATTATTTGCTTAGCTTTCAAGTTTGATTATTCCTGTCTACTTATGATTCTATTCTCATGATAAGATTAAATAGTTGTCAATGTCTAGCAATTGTCTTCGCATTTTTTGCGTCGTTCATGAATAAACAATAATACTTACAATTTACCACAGAAGTAAATTGTAAAACATCGATTTTGAATTCAGCTTGGCAAATTAATGGCACCATTTCCTGGAATTGGTAGAGGACGACCACTGCATATTCAAACGAAAACTTAATTTGTACAAACATTTCCAAGAGGCTTGCAACCTGTCACTAATACGCTGGTAGGCATCTTAGCCTATTTGTGCAAATTGTAGTTACTGAATTGTCAACAACTTTTTGAAGTTGTAATTCTGTAGCTCTGCCTACCCCACTCTGGGATTACAGGCGTGAAGGTATGTATGTGTGTATTTTCAAGAGGTTTGCGACAAAGACTCGAATCGTTTATCAACACCAAAACAATTGGTCATTAAAATATCAGATGTACCGAAGAAACACAGTAAAAGAATTTGAAAGTATGCATTCAAATCAAAAATTTAAAACACCCATTAAGAAATCTAACAGAAAATTACGCATTACTGTTGACGAATTCGATCGAGAGGTGATGAGGACAACGATATAATATCACCAATAAAGAGACACCTAGGTTAAATCTGGTCCTTGAAAAACTTAAAGATGATATTGATTATCGGGTAGCATTAGTACATTAAGAAAACACGTGTCGTTCAAATGGCATAAAACTGAAGATAACAGGAGGCTCCTGATGGAAAAACATGAAATTCGCTATTTACGTATCAATTTGCAAAATTAACGAATACCGTGCACAAGGGCGGCTGATCGTATTCACTGACGAGACAAACATTGACACATCATCACATTCCACACAAAAATCACGGTCTGATGCAAGTACTTCATCTTATGAAGCAGCCAGTTTCAAAGGGAAAACGTTTCGTGATAGTCTATGCAGTCGGAATAGAGGGATTCGTTCCTAACGCATTATTAATGTATGAAGCCCATAAAAAACCGGTGTCTATCATGATGACAGCGACACCATCTTGTCAAAAACCCCAAGAGAATATATCTTTGAAATAATGTAATTGACTGATGTCGGAGTCATGTCATAACTTAGTATCGTCAAGAATTGCGTGTACTTATTTGTAACCAGCCAGCTTGTGAAGATCATGAAGGTTTCATATTTTAATCCTTTAGTATAAATTACAAACAATAAAACACATTCATGTTACTTACTGAAAATGATAGGTTGTAAAATCGACAACTGAGGAATTCGACTTTGTCAGAAGTTGGGAAATTAAAAACTTGTCTAACTACTATTTTGAGGAAACAATAATTCGCCATTTTACTAAACAAACGAATTCAGATACCGGCAAACTGAGAAGTGGACCAATTAAAAAGTTAGCAAATTATGGTTATGACGAATTGACAACAATTCATTATGTGCTAAGGTAGTAAAATAAAATACCGTTTCAAGATTTTACACTGCTGATTACAGTAAAAATATCTTTTGATTTTTTTATGCAGTAGTTTTTTTATATTTAGGAAAAACAGTTTAAAAAAGTTGGATTGTGAATGTTAGGAATACACTTATAATGCCCTTCTTCATTTTTTATCTGTTTAACGAAAGAACCTCAAAGCAGATGCATAGCTGTAAACGAAAAATAGTTTATTTATTGTAATGGCGTCTACAAATTATGTTTATTAATTAAATTAAGCAAAATAACAAATTTGTGAACGAACGGCAGCGAATGATTGACAAGTGACATGACAGTCAGTTCTGTTTCTGTTTAAAGTTACTTTTTTATTTTATATCATGCTAAGATCACGACATCAGTATTCCTAACTTTGTATATACGGTCTTTTTAATGACTTTTTCTTTAATAAAGTATTAACGACGAATTTAAGTTAAATAAAGAAAAACGGAGAAATACGGGTAGTCTAATTTTTAACCAGCTATTACAAAAGCGAAAAAACAATAATCCTTTTTTTTTGAAATGTTGTCAATTAAGAAGTGAACGACGCTGACTCCCGTGTGACATATTGGAGTTATTTCCTTCTTCTTCTTCTTTTTTAATAATGGCGGTCTACCGTTTTATTTCTTCTTCGCTAACAAATCGAGATCCATTAGAAATTGGATGTCTTAAAACCTTTTGGCAATAACAGTTAAAGAAGAAAAAACAGCTTACATTGTGTTTCCTGCAGTCGAACTGTTGTAACAGTTTTGCAGGGCGTTTAATATTATTGTACCGTATTGTTTGTTTATGATAAATAAATAATAATAATAAGTTATAATTTCCAATTATTATGTAATACGTGATCTAAAAAGTAGTGAAATATAGCTGATGCAATGTTCATCTAGTAGTCCGGCTTCTATACTGTGAGTATAATATGTCCTTGTTCTATAGATAGTGTGTATTACTAAACCGCGATTAGAATACACTTCGGAAGTAACGTCAGCACGCTGTCATTGCATATTATATCCGCCATTAGTAATTGTTATTTATATGCAATGACAGCGTGCTGACGTTACTTCCGAAGTGTATTCTAATCGCGGTTTAGTAATACCACGGAATGAGTACTATGGCAATGTTGCCTTACGCCTATCAATTCAAATTACAGGGCATATCAGAGTTTGTTATTGTTTGTTGTTTTTATTCAAATTAAGCGTATCTTATCAGGGGAATATCCTAAAAGTCAGTCATGTATACTGAACAATTTGTAAGCAAAAAGATGTAATTAAACACAATCGTGTTTTTAATAGACTAGTAAATGAAACCAAATAATATTGATACTTGCAGTTCCTTTGCATAATTGCAGAAACTCCGCCCGGTGATAAGAAATCACCAGAGGGCGGAATTTTCATGGCAAAAATTTAACTTCAATAGGGTTGGAATGTTAAATTTTATCGACTTTTCCAGCTATCGATAAATTAAATCTGCTTCTTTTATTACTTAATTTTAACGTTTACCTCTTTGATTAGCGAGTTGAATCGCCATTAAAAGTAAATCGCATGGCAGTTAACTGGCATTTCTGCCACTACTCTATTTGCGACTAATTCACGTATGTGAAAAATGGTTAATCCAAAACGAAAAACCTTATCCTTTTCCTACTTACAACGAAAATAATTCAACAATATATACTGCTCTACATGTAATGTACGCGGGAATGGACGATGATAGTTTTTAACTAGATTTGATTATAGTTCTAGTTTCTTGCATCATCCCATGAAAAAAAAATTACAATCTACAATTTTAGGTCTATTTTTATTAATGAATAAATACCTACAGATACGCTTCATAAATATAATTCATCGATAGTCGATAAAATTCAACGTTCCAACTCTATTGACATTTGATTTTTGCCATGAAAATACCGCCCTCTGCTTAATTTGGCTTTTATGTTCGATCTACAATGCGAACTAGATAACCAGTCCCTTACAAAATCAAAGCTAAATTTAAATAATTTACGACAGTTGCTTTTTTTACTAACGAACCGAGACAAACGTTTTAAAACAGTTTTAAGTTCGACCTAATAACAACCGCGGTACTTATTAATAAAGTTAGAAATCTTCAAGATTCGACCTACGACCATTCGTCTTATAACATGAACACGTCAATAAATGACATCTGTTACAATCGAAAAAAAATATGTTAATTAAAATTTATTGCAAAATCAATCTCATAGTGCAAAAATCAAAGTGCTTTTCCTGGTTGTTGCCCTGGGACTTAAATCGATTTTTATCGATTTATTTCGCTTCTCGTGTTTTACTGAGGGAGGTATAAAGTCGCATCGAATTTAAAATTCATGTAAATAGGTACTCGTACGTAAAAGTTTTGTTGTTTAGTTAAGATTACTTATGTTTTGGGGTAAGTAAGTATGCTTATTAGTGTTTAGTTGTTGTTTGCTTATTTGTCCGTTTATAAACTCTTTATAGTACAAAGTTATTTATTATTTTACTGGCGTTATCTGTTTTTAATATATTTTTGTGTATTTAATATCGTCCCTCTGTATAAAGGAAAGGGGTCACAGCAAGACTGCAAAAACTACCGCGGTATCAGCCTCCTTAGTGTTGTCGGCAAAGTATATGCGAAGATTTTAATTGAAAGGGTATTGAATGTTACGAATGACAAAATCTGGGATGTACAAGCGGGATTTCGAAAGGGAATGGGATGTACGGATCAGGTCTTTTCACTACGGTCCATCACAGAAAAGTTCTTGGCGGTGAACCAAAAGGTTTTCTGTGCTTTTGTGGAACTGGAAAAGGCCTATGATAGGGTTGATAGAAAGGAGTTGTGGACGGTGCTGTCTATGTATGGAGTGAGCAGCAACCTGGAGCAGGCTTTGAGGTCCCTTTAGGAGGGTTCCAAAGCCTGTGTCAGAATCAATGGCGCATACTCGGCCTGGTTTAACATCTCTAAAGGTGTTAGACAGGGCTGTGTTGCCTCACCATGGCTGTTCAATCTATTCATGGACAGTTGTATGTGGGATTTGAAAGAGTATGATAAGGGTTTGCGTGTGCAAGAGTTGCTAATCAAATGCCTCTTATATGCCGATGATCAAGTTATACTTGCCCCATCGGTACTTGAGTTGCAGGAGATGGTGACAGTGATGAATGAGGGATTTAAGCAAAAGGGGATGAAAGTAAATGTTACCAAGACCAAGGTCATGGTGATAGAGAAGGATGAGGAGATGACTGAGTGCGTGATAAATATAAATGGTGAATTAGTAGAACAAGTGAGCGAATTTGTGTACCTGGGAAGTATGTTTACAAGAGATGGTAAGTGTGAGAAGGATATCGAGAGGAGGGTGAATGCAGGGAATCAAATTTATGGGGCCCTGTACTCCTTTGTGAGCAGACAGGGCGTTTCACAAAAAGCCCGGCTGGCTGTTCACAATGGAGTGCTGGCACCTACCCTGATGTATGGTAGTGAATGTTGGGTGTGGCAGTACAAGCATGTAAGTCGTGTAAATGCAGTTGAAATGCGCTCTTTGCGTAGTATGTGTGGTGTGAAACTGATTGATAGAGTAAGAAATGAAAAAATCAGAGAGAAATGTGGAATAAAAGAAGATGTAGTGTTTAAGATTGAAAAGGGCATGCTTCGATGGTTCGGTCATTTGGAAAGGATGGATGAAAGAAGATTGACGAAAGAGATATACAGATCGAAAGTGAGTGGAAGGGTCGGAAGGGGCCGCCCTAGGCGTACTTTTTCGAATCAAATCGGAGAAATACTGGAAAAGGGCCGAATCTTAAGTACCCGAAACCGACGTGCGTGCATGACTCGATGTATGAATGTTGAAGAAGCGAAATAAATTTGTCAAGATCGTAGCAAGTGGAAAGAAGTGGTCTCTGCCTACCCCTCTGGGAAACAGGCGTGATTTAATGTATGTATGTATGTAATATGTCGTGTGGTTGCCGGCTTTAGAGTTTAAGTTTTTAGAGTATTTGGTAATTCTGTAGCTCTGCCTACCCCACTCTGGGAATGAAGGCGTGAAGGTATGTGTGCATGTATGTATTTATTTAATTACATTATGTTAAATTAAACAGTACCAAAATAAATGGAAAACGAACAAATTTAAAAGTAGACTCATACTACTAGAGCTTACATTTTAAGATACACAGTCGTGGTATAAAAAAAAAGGATCTCCGGCCGCAGCTATCGTTTTTCAATCAATAATTTATAATTAACACGCGAGAAGAGTGCGCGTCTGGCGTTTTAGACACGGTTTTGGAAGGAATAGGGGAGACCGGGGACAATTGAAACGATTTGACTTTGACTGCCTGTTGCCGTTTTATTTTTAAAGTTAGAAAGATGTTTGCCATAATTATTTCAAGGTTAGTTATCTGGTTCCTAAATAAAGTATATTTGGTAAGTCTATCATTAATAGTTATTTTACAATAATGTAATAAAGAGAATGGGGGAATGTGGTTCAATTGACCTCACACCGTTGTTAATTGAAACACTATGTAAGGTCAATTGAAACACCGTAATATCTTTGACACAATGAAAGTAATGTTATCAGTCCTACTCGTTTTCATCGCTATATTGGTATATAATACGACCATCAAAAGTTCACAAGCATAACATAAACATATCGTCATTTATAAGCATCAGAAAATCTCGATCATCAAACGCAGATAAAAAAAAATATATGACTTGTAGCTTTCTTTGTTGCTGGCTACCTTATACATAAAGCTTAATAGAAAATAGTTTGAATGTTATAATAAGCTATAATGATATGGAATTGTGTTAAAAATACATAATTATACTACATACAAAAATGCTTGTTTCAATCATAACAGTGTTTCAATCATAACTTAATGAATGGATAAACTTGAAACGTCGGGATTTTAAATAATATACACAATATAATCGGTTAAGATCGTTTTATTATAAAACAAAAACAGTTACAATAAAAATAATACCACGGCTACTTATATGCCGAATTAAAATAAAATCAAAAACGTAATTCCTCTTGCATGTAGTTGTAACACATCAGCTGTATAGACTGTTCGACATTCTATATTTGAAATTTGACATAAATTCCATTCTAGTTTTGTACACAACTTCATGCAAGAGGAGCGTTACTTAAGTTTTTCACCTATTCGTCAGAATGATAGTAAGTAGTAGGTACACATACCTGACTAATACCAAAAGTGGCACCTATATCTATACTTCTATAATATTAATATGAATAAAGTAACTCTGTCTAGTGGTTTATTTATCCAAATCACGGGCAAAAGTTAGTGTAGGTATAATAATTATTGACCATGAAAGAAATCATTATAAAAAAGAAGCCATTTGCGCAAATTCATTTTCACATTTATTAAATAAAAACATGCGTCAAATACAGAACCACCTCATATTTAAAGGCGACTATATTTGGGGACCATTAAAACGCCAGGACGAATGAAACGTTTCAATCGTCCACACGCAAGTTGTTCCTACCATCCCCAAATCACAGTTTTTAATTCAAGGTCAAATATTAAACGCAAAAACAACTCGAACACTGATAATTGGCAATAATAAACATTCGTTAATTTATCACAATCACGCTAAAATAGTTAAATCAGTTAAAATACAAGAACAAACAAAGTTATTAACAAATATACAAGATGAGAAATACTTACTTTTGACCGCGAAAAAATTAAATCGCTCCGTGACACCGCTGCGTTGCTCGGTCGCTCGCGCTCTACTGACCATAGATTAAGATATGGCCGGCGGAGTCCTGAGTGTTGCGTCATACTCGTAGGTATTATAGTTTTTGAGAAATTTGACTTGTTTCAGTCATGACGTGTTTCAATTGTCCCCGGTCTCCCCTACTATCGTAAACACTGAAATTGTGACAATTTTGGTATATTCTTCACCATACAAAATCTAACTAATAACTCGGTGGTAAGATACGAGTATTAAAATTACACATTAATGTTTGAGATTTTTTCGATGCAGCTAAGTGAAAGTTGTTTAAAGTAAAATTCCGGTACATAATTCTCGAATACAAAAAAACCGGGCAAAGGCATGACAGACCATGCTCAGTGTAGGGTTCCGTCGCCGTTTCTATATACCCAAATAACTATTTTGAACAACAACAAGTGACATCACCCAGTGTTGTTAAGCAAAAAGAAAAACATATACCCTTTCTTTACATGTACGTGTGGACCGTTTTAGGGTTCCGTACCTAAAGGGTAAAAATGGGACCCTATTACTAAAACTCCGCTGTCCGTCCGTCCATCTGCCCGTCTGTCTGTCACCAGGCTGTATCGCACGTACCGCGATAGCTAGACAGTTGAAATTTTCACAGATGAATTATTTCTGTTACCGCTATAACAACAAATACTAAACACAGAATAAAATAAATATTTTATAGATAGTGGAACGGAACCCTTCGTGCGCGTTTGACCTCGGAACTCTAAAAAGGCTTCAAAAGGAAAAGGTTCGCTGTTCTGGTAACAAAATACCTACCAGGGCCTCTATTCAACATCAAAACCAAATCATCTTTGATCTGTTATCGTATTGTCAACGTTTTGATAGCTCTTATTTACTTGACAGTAATGGTAGCCGAGTTGAAAACCATACCATAACAAGCCAAATACGATTTGGATTTTACTGCCTAGAATAGAGGCGCAGTAGTGGTACAATAATAAAAATCCACTCCATGCATCCAATGTTCCGTTAAACAAATGCGTGCGCACTGCGCTTATATTGGCTTACCTTGGCGAAACATTCTTAGCTGAGGTTTAAATATTGTTAATTTGTTGCAAATATGACATTATTTTGTTAGTGTAATATATTACATGTATTTACCGACGGTAAGACACTCCGACCGATACATTTCTTTTTCGATAGTTATGTTTGCAAAGTTTTAACATTGTTTGCACATTCTGGCATTGTGATGCGTGTTGACATTGGCTGTCAGTCAACAGAACTAATAAAAAAAAGGATATTTTTTGCGCTGAGCCGTTATTGAGTTGGTATTGTTGATCGAACCCTGTGCGGTATTGATAGCTACGATACGTCTTCGAATTTTTTAAGTAATTTTCAACCAAATCCTATTAAACATACATGTTATTGCGAACGATTGTTTTCATTTAACCTTAATACTTGCAAATAATAGGAAATGCAAATCCAAAGTTGGTTTAAAGGGTTACGTAGGTAAATAATCGTTACTAATATTATAAGTGTTGGGTTGTTCCATTTTCACGGCATAGATAGGCGTAGTTAATTGCACAGACGTCATATTTTTCTTTTATCCTGACAAATGTAATAATTTCCAAAGAAATTAAGACTTCTCCGCGGACTGCGCCCAACACATGATACTTTTACATAACTGGTGAAAAAACAAATATCAAGACCTTTAAATCCTATTACCCCGAAGTTGCAGCGCTAAATTTGAATTTCTCTTTTAGTCATGAGATTTTGGTGGACCTTTATACCGTTCTTATTCTATGGTGTTTTAGCTTGTTTTAGCAAGAACTGGACACTATACTCTTTCCTTTTTTAACATATTGAACATTCATATTGAAACTTTCGGTAGAGATCTGATGCTTTCATTTTAAGCCTCCTTCTATGCTGTTCTATGATTGCGTGACATTAGCTAAATCATTACGAAACTGCCATATTAACAAAGAAGAAGAATAACTATACAATCTATGGTCATCAGTTGTTTACATACTCAGATCGATGACTCAGATGCGTTCAGGATGTCAGTCGAAAGTCAATCAAAAACTTGAAAATGTATCCAACACAATTTTGTTCTATAAGAAATGGATTTTGTTTTTAATCATGTGGTTTAGCGTCAAATCAAAATACCCAAAATCAACTGAGCTACTACTTTTGTATATTTATTATTCTTGTCTACATTTGTCAAAATGGCTAGCCGGTTGTCAGATGGGTTTACATCGGGGAGTTCGGTCACTTGCCATGTGAGCTCACAAGTAAGTAATAATTTTCAGTGTTTTTGTTCAATTTTCACCACAATCTTAGAAAATAGATTTAATAATACCCTGTTCAAATAAAGCAGATGGGAAACGTTGCTTTGGGATCTACGGCAAATTTGTTTACATTTAGAGTTATGAAAAACCATCGTTGCGTGCATTTTTAAGTTAGTAAGTTTGCCAGAAGCACGTGGGTGAATCAACTTCTAAGGTACTCCCCATTTTTCGACATGTTTCACAAATTATATGTTTTTAGAAAAACTATATATTTGCCAACGACGTAGCTTACACGCTTATTAAATCAGACAATAAGGCTAGCATTTGAAATGATTTGATTTAAAAATAGTACAGTTTGAAATAATAATATAGTTGGTAACGCAGCGGACGATGTTGTCCCTAGGTCTTGTATGGAAAATGTGCATTTTCCCCTGAGTTACCAGGTTTTTTCGAAGATTAAATAATATTTGAGGTGTTTAACGTGTAAGGTCTGTAAATTTGGTGGTCTGATATTAATATTCATACATTATTATTAAAGATAAGTCACCAGGAAAGTTTTGATACCGCAGAAGAAAAGGAGTACCTTAAAAGTTGATTCACCCACATATGTAATTTTATATCGTACACATAATAAAATCAAAATTGTCGTTGCTTTCTCTCATTATTTTTTTCCTTGTCTTTACGCACCGACTTTGAAGTACGAGTATAAAGTACTGAAATAATAAAAGTCGGGAGGTCTTTTCACCATATTATACTAACAATAGTTTTAATTTAAACTATATAAATCGCAAATACACGTATTCGGGTAGCTGTTCCCAACCTGGAACAAATAAAAAAACCGGTCAAGTGCTAGTCGGACTCGCGCTCAGAGGGTTTCGTACCGGCGCACATTATTACATTCCTTTTGAATTATTTGAATCTAATCAGTGTGAGCCCAACTTGCACTTAACTTTTTTTTTTGTGTTTGTGGTTTTTTATAGGGTTTGTACTATAACTAAAAACAACTCCCTATCTATTGCGGTTCAAAATATACAGCTCTTCAAAGTTGGGACGGACAGACAGCGGAGGCATATTCCCGTTAGGTCCCGTTTGGGCTCTCTTCGGACACGGAGCTCTAAAAAAGGAATATCAATAGTTTTTTTTACTTAATAGTCTGATCGGTTAAACGTCACCCACAAGGAAGGAAAGTTAGTAAAGACTGTCAGATGATGCTGTTCGGGGAAGGATGGGTAAGATTCTTATTTAGCTAGGTTTTATGAAAATCGCTCAGGTCGTTTAAAGATATAATAGTTATCAGAAATTAATAACTCTTTATTGTCATTAAAGAACATTAATTATCTTACTAGGCTGTGAGATCATCAACAGCTTCCTGGCTGTCCTCTGAAAAAAGTTACGAGGGTGGGAAAAAGGGTTCGTGTAAAATATACACACTGCAGTATCGCTCGGTTTTTATTCGAACATGGCCGGACACACTGCCGCCGCCTTGATTAAAGAAAGTGAAATAAGACATGGGGCCCTATACAAAAATTGTTTTTATTTTTCAACGTATTATTTACTTATAAACGTTTGTATGGGTTATTTTTTTTAAAACGTGTTTTGTAAAAACGATAAAAAATACAAGCGTAAAGTACACCGTCAAGTGCAACAATATGTCGCACTGCTAGATCAAAAGAGTAGTAACTCAAAATACAACTGAATTTTAAAATCAATTTTAATACAACGTCTATGAGCTTGAGACAAAACCAACAATGATTTTGAGTTTATACTATTTTGATCTAGCAGTGCAATGTTATGGTATGGAAACCTCGGTGTGCAAGTCTGACTCGCACATCACCTCTTTTTTTTCTATTTCTGAATTTCATTCTTCACCAAAACATGTGCGACGCTATTTATATGAGTGAAGATCAAGTTTAGAAATAGTAACAGTGATAAAATGTAAAACAAAATAAAATGCAGTGGTTTTAAGAAAGTGTCATTAAAAAGTTAAGTACGTACTCTGGGTCTAGACAGGTTTAGGCTCAATTGATGATGATGTATTTGTAAAGGTTAAATATAAATAACGTGTACGGTACAGTAGATAACAATTAAAAGGCCATAGCCGGGTTTCGATAGTAAGTCGGCCCTAGTATGACTGATCTTGCATCACGGTGACATTAAGTTGTCATTAGCATTTTACTCTTAAATACGACAGGCTGATAAGAAAACTCAAACATAATCGAAGAGTTTGAATACTACATTGAAAAACACCGATTGAATACACAACTTGGTCTCACATTCTGCTGATTTTTTGTAGGATACGCCTGGAAAATTTTGATATTTAGGCAAGTAGTGTAGGCCAATGTTTGGCTATTTTGAGAAAAAAAACTAGGGGTTCAAGGGGTTAGAAAAAAACGTCACTACTTCACAACCACATAAAAAAAGTGGTATTTTTTTATATACGATAACTAGTATTCGTTTTTTGGGTGGCGATGCAAATCAATCTAAAGAACGTCATTTCAAAATTTGAAGCAAATCGCTTGAATACATCCAGAAAAAACAAACATTAAAAAAAAAACTTGAAAAAATCATAAGTCAAAAACTATTAGGGTCAGGTGGGGTAAATATAATATAAAAATAAAATAAAAAAATAATATAAAAAAAATAAGACACGGGTAAAAATAAGACCAAGTTTTTAACACTCAAAAACTTACTCTACTTCATTCCTATTCAATTTAAAAGGAAGCATTGTGTGTTAATGCTTCTTTTTAAATGGAATAGTAATGAAGTAGAGTAAGTTTTTGAGTGTTAAAAACTTAGTCTTATTTTTACCCGTGTCTTATATTTACCCCACCTGACCCTACAAGTAGGATGTGTTCATACTCGGCTAAAATATTCTTCATTACAAGAGGTACTGACAAAAAAATCCCCGAGCCCATTTGATGTAAGGGCCGACTTACTATGGAAACCCGGCCATGGCCTTTGAGAGATGTTACTTATCCTAATCTTTCGCGTTTGCATGTTTTAAAGTAAATACATATGTTAGCATGCCGCTGAAAAAAGAGATAAATTAGATTATACTAACTTAATGTTATTTTACAGGATTTACACAGCCAGTCTCATTTCAACTGGAAGAGCATACAAAATTTTGTATATTTTGCATTTGTTTATTCATCACACCCATATCAATTTGACATGTTCTCCAAATTGATTAAACCAGATGGTAAGAACCGAACTATTAAGCCAATTATAAGATCTATCACTTTGCTTACTGTACGTGTTAAAGAGAGTGTTCTCGTATTTTTATGGACCAAATCAAAACCCGAAAATGTAAGGTTTAATGCATAATATTTCGTTTACAAATTAATTAAATACAAATCAATATTAAGGGACGATATCAGGAGACAAATTGTATAGGTTCTAATGTCGTTTAGCTATTGATTGTTCTAGTTTTTTTCACTGTCAAATGGGTCTTTCAGATTTCAACCTTGCTAAAAATCTAAACAGCAGTTTCTTGCCTGTGTCATGTATTTGAACTTAGCTCCTCAAATAAGCACAAAAATTTGCTTGCTTTCTCCTTCCGTTCATAAATGTTATTATTAAATAAGTTTCTGCTTATCACGCTTTTATCTCCTCTGAGCATAAATTGTGCTATCTAGTAGTGAAAACTGTTTTGGCTGATGTATTATCTATATTATTTTATATTTTTTGTAATATTTAAGCTGTTTGTTTTCCAATAAATAAATAAATAAAAATACCGGAGAAAGAAAATACCGGAGAAGGAATTCATCTATACAGTCAGTTTATGTAACATTGACAGAAACTTAAATCTTTATTGCCTGAAAGACATGAAATAAATTACATAAAATACGAGTAAAGCCCGAACAATGTCGAATTTTAATTAGTTCAATTTTTGCATTCATCTTCTTGCAAAATTGACGTTATTCATCAATATCAACTAAAAGATTGGCAATGTTTTCTCATATTATATAGGTACTATGAATGATTGACAAAATAAATAATTTATGTCAAGGGAACCCACAGAATAAAAATGTAAAAGAAGACATGAAATAGGTTTCATTAATTTTAAAGAAAAAATACTTGTTATATCTTCACAAAATTATTAAAACTTAAGCTGCTCGTTATTATTAACAAAACGGGACTTAATCGTGAACTAAATAATTAATATTTACCCCTGATGTTAAATTCCTTATACCTAATAGGCACCTACCTAGTAAGTCGTCTCTGTACTATTCAATAATTGTCGCCCTCCTATCCGATCAAATAGATGCAATGAATGAGTTATCTCAAGAGCATTCACAAAAGAAGAGTTTTATTTGAACAAATAACTCTTTATAATAAGTAAATATGAATCAAATAAGTATGTGAAGTATCATTACTATTTTAGCTTTAGCTTACTGAGCGTTAGATAACGGGGTTTAGTTATAACCAAAGTCCGACTTTCGTATTATATTTTTAACAATTTGGTTTCTTCTTCTTGCAGTTAACATATATATATTTACATCAGCATCACTCTTTATTGGCGTTACCTACATGTTTGTGGACTTATTTATTCAACAGTACACGAGACAAATTGATGGTTGTCAACGTCTATGTCCCCTTCTTAAAGGATTATCGATATCTGTTTTATTGAATACTACCTTTTGGAATTTGATGGTAAGCATTTTTCTTAACTTTTGTTTATTGTTTGCAGAAAATAATGATATATTTATACTATAAACTAGTACTATAAATAATCGTTGGTACCGCAAGTTCAATTTATGACACTGATTTAAGAAGCCACATATACTATAGGCCATAATGCAACTCTTATGCAATTAAGTGATTTACTTTTAAAAGGCAGTTTTGACAGGACCACCTCTTAAGTAATTTTGGTAGGAAATAGTCTTAGTGTAAATAAGTCCAGTGTAGATAAATTAATGTCAACACTAAACATATTGAAGGTTGTGTGATACGTAAAATTATACTGTGTGCGCTACTATACTCACAAGGTATTCCATTTAGTCATAATAAAATAATAGCACGCTTCTTTTATTTTTATTAAAAGCTCAGTAACAACAAAAAACTTAATATCTAATTACAAACTTCGCTAAACTGCGAATCAGTTTTCCTTAACCTATCTATAACTATACTCTAAATATATTCACAGCTTGGTAAGAATTGGGAAACCTACAGTTCGTACCTTCGGTAGAACAACGGCATAATGTCTTATATGACAAGAAAAGCAATTGTGCTTTTGTCCTATCGAAGGTGAAAGTTGATGCGACAGTTTATCAGAAAAAATAATAAAAAAAAACAAAAGGAAAGCTAACAGGTTGAATTACAAAAGGTACTAAGCAGTGTTCTTTAACTACACTCGGCGTCAAAAAAATCGCACCTTTTGGTATGTTGACTTCAAGCAGCTATAAACCCTATTTAATCTAAGATAAGGTATGAGTGTGGGGCCTCATTTTAAAGGTTATTTAATCCTTTAATTAATAAAAATGTGATAATAAATACAAAGCTTAAAAAAAAAGTTTTTCATGAAAAGAGGAAAAACATTTATTCACGCCAAAAATACACAATCTAAAAACATAACAAAATTAAAAAATACAGTAAAACTCATCATTCATTCATACCTTCACGCCTGTAATCCCAGAGTGGGGTAGGCAGAGCTACAGAATTACCTACAACTTTAAAAATTTAACGATAATTCTGTGACCACATTTTGCACAAATAGGCTAAGATGTTTACCAGCGTATTAGTGACAGGTTGCAAGCCCATTGCCTAATAGTACTACAAGCCTTTATTCCCTTAGTCGCCTCTTACGACATCCACGGTATGACATGGAGAGGCACTATTCTAACCCGGCGACCACACGGTTAATACAATACAGTTAATATAATTACAACAATACAGTAAAACAAATTCTTAAAACTAAACTTAAAACCTAGTGTTACCTCCCCTAGCCCTAATAACAGCCTCCATGCGATCCTTCATTGACCTCACCAACGTCACGATGCGTTCTTGAGGAATGTCACTCCACTCCTCGACGACGGCGTCCCGAAGCTGTTCAAGGGTGGCAGGGGCAGTATCACGAGACCGCACCCGGCGTTTCAGATCATCCCAAAGGTGCTCTATGGGGTTCAGATCAGGACTTCTCGCTGGCCACTGCATCACGGGGATCCCAACCTGATCCAGGTAGTCCCGAACAATCAACGCCGTATGAGAGCGGGCGTTGTCGTGCATGAATGTGAATTCAGGCCCGACAAAACCAGCATACGGGACCACGTGGTCCTCCAGGATCACTGTGATGTACCGATGAGCAGTCAGGGACCCCTGGTCACGTCCACCTCTAGTGCGGGAGACGCACACAAGGTCGGTTTTGCCCTGGATTGAAATTCCGCCCCAGAACATGCAGGATCCTCCTCCGTAGCTGACGGTTTCTTCAAAGCAGGCTTGTGAGTACCGTTCTCCCTGCCTCCTGTACACTCTTCTACGCCTATCGTTGCAGAAAAGGCATACCCTCGTCTCGTCGGAGAAGAGGACAGACTTCCATTGTTCGAACGTCCAATCCGCGTGGTCTCGGGCAAACTGAAGTCTGACTCCCCTATGCTCTGCTGTCAATTTGGGGGCAATGTTGGAGAATCGGTTACGCAAACAAGTCGACACAATATAGCGGCCGTCTGTGTCGGAAGTGCAACGTCGTCTCCCAGATCCATGCTTCCTGATGTAGCCTCCAGTCTCCTGGAACCGCTGGGATACTCGTTTCACCCGGAAACGGCTTATGTTGAGTTGTCGAGCAACATCAACCTGCCGTAGTCCTGATTGCAGTAGTGCTACCACTTGAGCTGCTTCTTCTGCCGTGGTATCCATTTTTCAGAGTTTTCTCTTACTGGAGCTGTTCAGGTGTGACTTCTGTGATGTCAGGATAGCAAATGACCCATAATTCATTTTTACTCTCCCTTTTATTCGTGTTCAGGGTGGCACAAGTAGTGAGTCCTCTAATGAGTTTTTCATCACTTTTTTTTAAAGACCCTAACGTGTCGTGATCATTGTTTTTACGAAAAAGAACGATTCGCGTTTTTAAAGTTTATTATAAGCCACTATAAAGATCTTAGTCATAGTTCTCAGGACATTTAATCTTCACAAAATACACAATAGTACACACGATGTATAAGTATACACGGATTTAACAAAATCATCAGACACAATAGGTTGGTAACATAAAATTATTAGGCAAGAGTTAGCGGTGGTATATCGCGACGGCGCGCGTGAGACGTCTGGCTCGCGGCTGGGCGTCCGCGAGGGAGACGCGCGCGGGGCTCGTTGTCAGGGCGACCGAAAGATGGCCGCGCCATCGGCCATCGCGAGCGCTTAGGGTAAGCGTACGTTATAGACTCCCCCTCTAGTCTGAATAAACGTCCTCGCATTCGGGCTAGGACTGGTATTTACGTGGCCTACCGCGACGTCGTTTTGGTCGCACCGGGGTTTCGACACGACCTGTAAAGGGAGTAAGGTGTGACACGTGGTACTTACCTAAGTTGACACCGTCTTGGGTACCTTCTAGTTCGTACGTAGTGTTACTCAACGCCCCCTTGATTTGATAAGGCCCATCGCGCCGTGGAATAAATTTGGCCGATTGACCAGGGCCAGTGTCGTTTGGTCCTTGCGTTTTGAGTAAGACAAGATCACCTACTTTGTAATCAGGTGGCGGGCGACGTCCTTCGTCAGCATACTTCTTTGATAGCGCCTGCGCCTTCTCGTGGGTGTCTCTTGCCTCTGCTAAAGTTGATGCCATTTTCTTAAGGTGAGGTGTTATGACCGGGACGAAGTTATCGTTTTCCACGATCGCTCGTAAGTCAGCAGCGGCGTCAGCAGGAGCGCGCAGCTCTCTGCCAAATGTAAGGTAGGCCGGAGAAAACCCTGTGCTAGCAGTTACTGCTGAGTTCATGGCATACCTTACTGCGGCGAGGTGGAGATCCCACGTAGAGTGATCCTGCCCGACGCAGATAGCCAGCTGGGGCTTGAGATCCCTGTTCTTACGCTCTATCGGGTTCGCCTCTGGGTGATAAAAAGGCGTGAGGTTTTGGTCTATGCCTAAGACATAGCACGCCTGTTGCATGACTTCACTCAAAAATTGTACCCCATTATCGCTAATGAGGCGACGAGGCACTCCATATCTGAAAAACATTTCGTTGATGAGAGTCTTTGCACACTCGAAACTAGTTGCGGATTCCAGCGGGAATAGCTCGACCTAACGCGAGGAGACATCCTCTATAATTAGGATCCACTTGTTGCGTCGCGGGGTTTCTACTAGTGGGCCAAAGAGATCAACGGACAAAACTTCAAACCTTTGCGACATCGCAGGGGTTTGGAGTAAGCCTGCAGGTTTTCTGTTATTTACCTTGTAGCGCTGGCATGGTAAGCATTCCTTAATGTGGTTACTTACATAAGCTTTCATGCCAGGCCAGTAAAAGCGTGACTTGATGCGGCTCAGCGTGCGGTCGACTCCGAATCATGGGCATCATGAAAGTCTGCCAGTACGGCAGCGCGTTCGTGCTCCGGTACAACTAAGACAGCATCGTCGTTGTCATTACTTTCGAGTTCGTACCTGTAAAGAACGCCGTCAGATACGATATATCCGCGATCAGACCATGGCCTCCCCCTAAACGGATCGTCGGACTCCATGTCTTCCACTTCCAGTTCGCTACCGAACATTATAACACAGAATAACTACTTTAGTAAATTAAAAATATGACTTCAATATGTAAAAATCTTCGATCTACTAAACATCTGTTAGTATGATCATGGCCTCCTAACTCGAACAACGTATAATTATTACTTTAATAAACTCATAGATGGCGTCACAGGTATTGAGCGAAACATTTGAATTAGTAATCGTGAAGATTGAATGATTTTTGCACCTTAATAAATTCAACGTACCTTAATTACATCAAAAACATCCTTCTCTACATAAAGCAGGGTATATTTTATAAGTTTAATAAATGCAATAAATTTTATATTAACTCCATCTAACTCATAAAAAACTTATAAGCTTTCAAGGTTGCTACTCATTATTAGGTACTGTCACTAGATAGTGCCATCACGGATCGCGAAACTACTATGCACTCACAGGCCCCAAGCGTTTCGTTTTTACAAATTCTTGTTTGATGCGTAAAATCAATACTCAAAATACTTCTTTTATATTAAAAACAAAAAAACAATAGAGAAAATAATGTCTTGACGAATATAAATGAATATTACAAAATACTGTTTTGGCGGTTTCGGTGAATTAAAATGTTAGTTTGTACTTTCCGTGTTTGTACACGGAACGAACAACGTGCTATCTTTAACCATTGAAGTATCAAAACGCGCTGACAGTTTGTGTACAAACATTTAAACTACACCAAATTCACCAAATCAATTTAATGGATAATGTCAAAAACACAATTAACCTCCCTGATGATTACCACGACAAAAGTCATCTTGATTTTTTGATTAAAAAAATATTTCAAGTTAAAATTCACGATTATTGCATCGAGAAAATCATCATTTGATTCCAAATCGAAATTAAGAATTCTACAAAATAAATAGTCCGAATATATTCGTATAATCAATTATCAGATTGGTAAAAAATTAAGCAAGCACTTATTCTAAACTGTTCGAACCGTGTTTGAACTTGCATTAAAAAATAAAGTTCAGAGTAATCTTTCAGTGTGACCTTTCTTACACAATGAGTATAATTACTTGTTTGGCGTAATTCTGCATCAATTTAATATCAATTTTAAAATGAAAACTATCACTAGATCGAAAACCAGATTGAGTGAATGGGCTACTGCAGGCATTCATAAAAGTAGAAATAGGCTTTAAGACCTATATAGAGAGAGGGAGAACAATAAGAACGCTGACTTTCTAAATTATGTTAAGAGTTATTCAAGGACCTTTACGCAAGTTTTTTTAACTGCTAAGGAAAATTTTCATAGTCTTAAACTCAAATCATCTGACAATGAGGTAAAAACTGTATGGAATATTATAAACAGAGAAACGCGAAAATCTAAAACTCGTGATAATCAGGTCACCCTAAACACAGGTGACAAACAAATCAAGTCAAATAAAGAAGTTGCCTTAGCAATCGAATATTATTTTTCCAACATAGCCATTAAGACCGCGAAATGTCTTAAATCATCCGCGGTTCAAGCTCAATCATTACTTTGCACTAATGTCAGTAAATGTAATATAAACTTTGAATTCAGCCCTGTAAAATCAGATTCAATAGTCAAAGTATTTAAATCGCTTAGTTTAAAAAAGACTGAGGATTTGTATGGCACATCAGTAAGTGTACTTTTTCATATCATAGATGTAATTGCACCCCATCTAGCATTAATTTACAATAATTCCATTTCAGAAGGGATATTTCCAGATCTCATGAAATATAGTAAAGTCATACCTCTTTTTAAGTCGTTTAAACAGAAATAAGTCGTACGAAAAATAAAATTGAGAGATTGTAATAATCTAGTACTTCGTACTCCTCGTACTAATTACGGAAAAAAAAATCTCTATGAAGGTGCAAACTTATATAATAAATAAGCTTCCTGAAAGCATAAAAGATGCTAAGACCATGCAAAATTTCAAAAGATTACTTAAATTCCATCGAAATATAATAAGTATGGAAGAGTAATCGACGCTCAAAATCTGCCCCACTGACTTAGTGCCGGCGGGGGTGGAGCTATTAATGAGTGCCGAACTGTCTATCAGTCGACTTTCCGACGTAGTGTCAAACAGTTGTTTACAATCACAAAAGAAAAAATCGATATTAATGATTACCGGATTTAAATGACGCTGCAACCATGCCAAGTTGCATTGTAAATTGGTGCAGGACCCACACAGATGCAAAACAAAGCGATATTTATTTTCATTAGTAAGTTATTGAATTTTTAATATTCCCATACCAAAATGTCATGGCCGATGTTATGCAATATATCTTTGAAAAATGTGAATTACAAGCAACTAGTTAAGATTAATAATAATGAAAATAAATCTCTATATAGAGCAAACAACCTCAAGGTAATTTTAAACCAGTGTCAGCATAATATAATAGAAATCAGTGACATTTTACTTTCACTACAATCCAGCCACCCTCACGGCAGCACTCATGCCATGTTATTATTAAAAACAATAATTGAAGAATTCCTTAAAATCCGGCTTCACTACATGGCTAAAAAAGGGTTCTCTATCGTTTGCCCGAATATCAATTGCCATAATTGTATCACTTGCCATAATGTTCATTTGCCATAAAGGCATTTTTTCTAAAACCGTGAACTATTCAGAATTGTTCAAAATCAAACCTAACCTAACCTAATGGGCTCTATACGATGGCATGTAAAATTTACCTGAAAGGTTTACAGTTTCAGAAAAAATGCCTTTATGGCAAATGAACATTATGGCAAGTGATACTATTATGGCAAATGAAATTCGGGCAAACAAAAAAGACTTGCTGTTAAATTCCAATCGCCAAAAGTTGAATAAATTGGTCATATTCCGCGGAACATAAATGTGTAGCTTTATTTATACAGATTTCTTGTAGGTATATAATGTTAGCGGCTAGTTAAAATTATATTGGCATAAAAAGAGGCGGTAGGTATGGTGAGTTTTCAAGGAAAAAAATCAACACGTAGAGTTAATTAAAAACCGGCCAAGTGCGAGTCGGACTCGCGCACCGAGGGTTCCGTACAAACCTTGATATGAATTTCAATTTAATACCTCGACGCGTTCCTGAGGAAAGGGGCAGTAACTTTAAAAATATTTATTATATGATGTAACTAAAAATATACGCTTTTCGCAATTTTTCCTTTATTTGTGCTATGAGACGTTGCTTCGTACCAAATTTTGATTCCCATGCGAGTTTCAAAAATTTGCGGCATAAACGGCTGTATCTTTTGATTGCGTTGGCTTGGAAGTTTGATTTTTTCACGGTTCCAAGGGACAGTAGACCTGAGTATTTGATATAAATTTCAGCTTGATACCTGAGAAAGAGGGTCTTGACAGACGGACGGACGGACAACAAAGTGATCCTATAAGGGTTCCTCCCTTTTCCTTTCGAGGTGCGGAACCCTAAAAAGCAATAGGCTTAATTAATTGATACTTGTACAATAATGGAGTTGGTAAAGCTAAGATTGTAAGGGCCTGTTTCACAATCGACAAGTAAATTTATCTGCCATTTAAAGTTGGCTCTCTCCTTGTCTATTTTCAAGTGTAAGAAAGAGAAAGGGCTAAATTTATCTGTCAAATACGCTTTACTTGTCGATTGTGAAACAGGCGGTTAATATAAATTATACTCTATTGTATATGATCTAACTTAAGAGTTGGCTTCACATCTCTAACTGTAGAATAGAAACAGTGCCAAATGGATTATTTGTGATGTTTTCGTCTTACTACTCGTATAAAGTTAATTTTTGTCATGTTTTTTCGGCAGCATCAAATAGGCTGTACCATCCAAAGCGACTATATATATATATATATATAGGTATTATACTGTCACGTATCTTTATGCCTTTAAGAATAAAAAAAGGGGTTGCAATATATTTGGCACTTTAGATGCTAAAGACTATTTGACGCTGACTACTCTTACAACATAATATCTTCTGATATACTATTTTACAACTTTATAATAGTGTAACATAAGTATGTTAAATGATTTTTTTTTTATTATTTTTTTTATATTGCATGGGAAGGCAAACGAGCACACAGGCCACCTGATGGTAAGTAGAAACTGTGACCCATAGACATTCGCATTCAGAAGACTGCAAATGCGTTGCCAACCCTGATATGATATATATTTTTATATGATTCAAGGGGAACAATAATTCAATCATATAAAAAAATATTAATAAAATTCATTATTCAATTACTGTGTTGTTTTTGTATTAAACCATCCACGTCAAATGTTGAAAGACATGGCCGCGTTCAAATAACCCTTATGAAAAAAATAATTGACAAATGGAAATCTTGTGTCAGAGAGCTTGTAACCAATTGCAGATTTTTGTCTTTCAAACGGTATAAAACCTTACTGAAATTACTGTCTACTCAAACGTTATACCAGCAGCTGACATAAATGACTTCATACCTTAACTCAATTAATATTTAGTTGATTATTGAAACCACTCGATACATAAGATCTTTTCATTTCAAAAAGTGGGCGTTTTGGAGCGGATTTGTCAGTCGTTTCTGTTAGACGTTACTCTTCCATACTTATTATATTTCGATGTTAAATTCTATGTAACTGAGCAAGTGCGCTCTGATATCCGCAACGCGCTTTAAGCCACATCCATTCAACCTTAATCTGTGTCCACCTTATCGCTGCAACTACGCGGGCGCTCAGCCTCGACTTTGTCTATCTACTAATTTAAGTCTACCCACCTACTTCGTAAAGACATAATAATACATATTGTCTTAGTAGTAAATTAAAATTAAAATCTTCTAAGTTAAAATGTATGTACCTAATTAAATTTAAGGTACCTACCTACTAACTATTTTTCTTTTTTCTTTTATATTTGTTTTGCGTGAATGTAAATACGCACGCTTAAATACGCTCACCAAACTATTTTTAACTTATTCTTAATTCTCATGTAAGTAAATTGTAAAATTCTTATGAGAAAATAAATTCATTAAACCTAATAAGTCAGTTATTTTTACCTATTGCTTTTATTTATTATCAGCAAAAAACTTCCCGAACATGTCATTAAAACATTCCTATTTTGTCCTGGACATCATTAATCAGGGCAGATGTTCCTATGAATTAATAAAACGCTACCACAATGTCACCGGTAGGATTATAGCCATTACATATTAATTTTAAGTCAACAATTTTCTTGACATCTCATTCTTGAAGTCAATGCCATCTGGTGATACGTTACTAAAACTATTAAGTAGGCTGCCAGCATCCAGTGGTGGCTCAGATACGGCATCTACTGGTGTAACTACGGGACTAAAATTGCCTACCGAATTGTCTACATTAGGACGGCACGCTTTTGCTCTATGAGATTGGGTATCTGTACTTGTATTCTGTTATCTGTGGTATGATAAATAAAACATAAACATATGAATTTACTCGGTCGGCTCAATTTCAACTTATTTCTGTATCAAAATTGCAACTTAAAGATACCCTTAAAGAACCTATTCGAAATTAACATTAGGTGTATTTATCAATTTTACTTATATTTAAGTACCCACAGACAATAATTTTATACATCTATCTATGGTGGTGTGTCCCAGAAAATAATTATTTACTTAGTTAATTATTTAGTTCTGACATGAAAAACAATAAGTTGGTGTTTTTATGAATTCTACAGTTCATCCTCTTATGCCAGCTTTCCACCACATTGTTTGTTTTGTGGCGGTGTCTATAACATGACAGAATATGTATGGTGTCAATTTTAGTCCACTGTTTTATCATGTAGTTATTAAATCTTATCGTTTCCACTGTTTGGGGTGATGTTGCCAGTATGGAAATCCACCCTTCGTGTATCTTTGTTGCAGGCAAGTGTGCTAACGCAGCACATTTTGCGACGTGACTGTACCCTTCGCGAGTATTGGTTACCCCAAATGTGTCGGCATTTTTATAAACGGCTTGCGTATAGTGGAAGTAACAACCACTTAATTCAACTGTCGGGTATTCAGCTTTAATAGCATTAATTGAAGCTAATTCATAGTCAATTTTTATTTCATCGGGCTGAACATTCGGTACGTGTTCTTTGATGAGCTTAAACATGACCGCTGCTTTTATACAATACTGCTACAACTCAAAATAAGTTGCTGTTGCATTTAAATTCAGAATACTTCCTACTTAAAGTTTTCTTTAAAACGTCATCATTTTTTGAGTTGTAGCAGTATTGTATAAAAGCAGACGTTCGTATGTATCTTGCCACTTGTTGGGTAGCAAAGCATATATACAGGGAACTACCCTCGTGTGGCTGTCGTCAGAACCTATGTCGCCATGTAACGTGTACAATTGAACAAATGGGTTTGGCACCATTTTAAAAGTGCCATCTAAAAAAAAAATTTTTAACCCTGTTATCCACTCCTTGCATTCACTTGTACAACAAATTATTATGTCATAGTCGTGAACGCAAACGAAATTTGCAGATATATTTACTGGTATGTCAACATCTTCAAATGTCTCGAACTTTGATGTCCTCGCCGATTTCTGGCGTGCTTTGTATAAAGCATCTCTTACAGAATGAAAAGGTGGTAATTTATCAATGTATTCCTCACACATGAATATTCTCATTTGTTGTTTATGTAACGTAGGAATAAGTCTATAATCTGCGGTAACTGTTTTTTTTAAGTCGATGATTTATTTTTCAATATCTATGGATTCGTAATCAGGCACACAGGAATGTTTTACATCTCGCACAATGTTCCTTTCCGATGCATCTAAAACTTAAAATCCATTGCACGAACCTTTTCTGTGACAAACCCACACCGAAGAACATTTTTTGAACCGTTTTAAATAATGCCGGTAACCAGGTCGTATCAATATAAGCCCTCCATGTGTACTTTCTAAGAAAGTGAATGCACATGGACCCGATGAACGCCCTGGGGTTTCTTCACTTGGATCCATCATATTTTGCCACTATCAATGTAATATTCTTTGATAGGTAGGTACAGTCACGAACTTTAATTTAGGACCCATCTAAGGTCAAATTTCGCTTGGCAAACTTATACCTTTAAGAGCTACTAAGATATTATAAAGTTCAGGTGGGGTAAGGGGAACTACTGGGAAAGGGAAACACTAGTTGATATATCAAAAACTATAGACCGCAGAGTTGTGATTACACGATCGATAAAGCAGTAACTGAGATTTATTTACAAAAAAAAACACAGATAGCGTTATGACAACTGAAACTGCGAGTGTGACAAAAACAATACTTTAGTTGACAAACAACGAAAACACGAGTTCGACGTACCTTATTTAGATACTGATTTATGTTATAAAAAGTCTGGTAACAAGTCTGGAAATGTCAGTAAGTATTGATTTATAGATATATTTTGTTTGTATGCATATAATTTTTTGCTGAATATGCTATAAATATTAAATTTTAATGTGATTCTTAACATAACCTACAAATGCATAAGTGGGGTAAGGGAAACTATCATGACCGGGTTAAGGGGGACATATGTTTCTCTTTCCCGACGTCAGAAGTAACAAACATTTTGAGACAGGCATATTTTATAAAAAGTAGAAATAGTCTCTTGAATCGGTAACTAACTATAAATGTTATGATATTTTACACATTGCTTGGGTACCGTAACAGCTGACCCCTCCATACCGATTATACCCTAAATGGCAAAATAGGTTATTGGTTTATAAAAAAAAATTGGGAAAAAGTTAAGTTATGGGGAAAAAATGTTAAGTATTAAACGATTCTATTGGTTATAATTATTGGTTATCTATTAACTATTATTATATGTTATTACTTACTTATATTATGCTATTTTGTATGATGTCAAATGACGGTTGGCGATATGAACATCTTGTTTTAATCAAGACTACCTACAATACCTACATTATTTTTTACAAAAAAATGCCTAGGAACTATGTGAGAACAATTGTATGCCAAAGAAAAGTAATTTAAATACGCTACTTGATTTTAACCATTACTTAATAAACATTACCCTTCCGGCCGTTTTCACTACTGCGATTCGCAACCAGGTGTGAATAAAGAATGTTTATGTTTTGTTCACAACCAGTTGAGAATCAAGAGATTTTTTTCTTTTACCGGAACTTGGTTGCGAACAAGGTATCCTTCCGGTCGTTTTCACAACTGCAGTTCGCAACCAGGTGCGACAAAGGATTTACTCTTCTTTGTTCGCAATCTTCGTTATCTATTTGTTTACAGTCTGTTTAGTCGAAGTGCATAAGTACATACTTTTCAAGAGGATATTGGCCACTACAATAATATCTATAGACAATTACAGGTATTGATAATGACAGCGTTCACTCATTACGACGTGCTCACGTCAAAAGTAATTTCACAGCAGTCATTTTATGTTCTAATAGTAAGTATTCAAAGTAAAAAAGTATTATTATTGGTATTGAAATAAAATAGCTGCAAATATGTCTACTTCTAACGTGTTTCCCACATCTAACATAGAATTTATATCCACTAAGCGAGGAGGCTCCAAAATGTTACATGAAGGCTACCAGTACCACCGTAAGAAAACATACACGAACGGTAATTCATTTTGGAAATGCTGTAATGAGAAACTGTGTAAAGGAAATATAACGCTAAATACAAGGAATTAAATAATAATTTTCAAAGCACACCACACAAACTGCAAAGCTAACATCGCTAAAAATATGATACTAAAAGAGATGGATAATCTAAAGCAAACAAGTAGCTGCAATTTTGACTCTATACAAAAACAATACGACTCAACAGTAAAGCGAATTAATGATTTCGGACTTCAACAGCTCGAAGAGATACCAAAATTTGCAAGTGTCAAAACAGGGCTATACAATGCACGAAATAAAGTATTAGGTGCTACTAAGGTACGTTTCCAAAATCCTGGTGACGTAGTAGTCCCTACAAAGTTTCAAATTTTTTTACTTATAGACAATGTGGATTGTGATGACAGAATTGTTGTATTTTGCTCTTCTAAAAATAGAGAGCAAATAAACAAGTACAGTCATTTCTTCGCTGACGGAACCTTTAAGAGCTGTCCTAAGGGGTTCAAACAACTGTACACAATTCACGCGTTTGATGAAGATAGCAAGATTATAACACCATTAATATTTTGCCTTCTGTGCAGTAAAAAAATGCGAACCTTTGAAACGTTATTCAATTTGATTAAGGCTAATCTGCCTGCATGGTTGCCGAAAAAAATAACCATGGACTTTGAATTAGCTGCAATACAAGCTATCCAGAAAGTGTATCCAGAAATTATATTTCGAGGGTGTTATTACCATTTCAACCGGAGCCTCTGGAAAAAAGCTAAAGCTCTGGGCATAAAAACAAGACCAAAGAAAAGACACGTTGCAAGGTGTGTTGGGCTTGCTCGGCTGCGTAAAGATTTTATTAATGCTGGATACAAATATGTGATAGCTAAAAGCCCAGTCGGTGCAGAAATGACAAAATTTAACCGATATTTTAATAAGCAATGGGTTAAAAAGGACAAATTACGGAGTCATTGTTGCTGTGAAAAAGAAAAGATTAGGACAAACAATAATATAGAAGGCTGGCATTCAAAAATAAACAAGTACATAGGTCGCAAGAATCCAAATATAGCCCATTTACTTGATGTTTTAAGTACAGAGTCTACGTGCTTTAACTTAAGAATAGTCACTTACAAAAAGAAGAAAGAGTACGAAGAAATTGACAAATAGATTGACTTGGCGATTAACGATCTGAAAAGTGGAAAAATTTGTGTAGGGCATTGCATAGAAATTATCTGCCCATATGTTATCTAATGAGGACAAAAAGTTAGAGGAGGTTCTTTGAAGATACCTATAGCCTATTAAATTCTTTACAAAAGAATATTATGTAGCTTTTTTGTTTCGTTTTGTTAAGTTTAAAAAATGTTTTTAAGTTAAACCTTTTTTTTTCTAAATAAAACCCATTTTTAAATGTATTTATTTTATTTAAAACGTAAAAACAATTTTTATACACTTTCATGTTTTGTTCATCGGTCGCATGTTTGCACAAATCCTTCTCCCCGTCCCTTCTCGCACCTCTTAAAAACTTAAAACTTGCACAACCTTTAAAATAATACATTAATAATTCACAAAGCATAAGAAAATAAAAACGTATCTCTCGATTAACGACTCGATGAATAGTGTTATTATCATTATTCAAACATGTTAAATACACTCGCGAGCAAAAAAATCGACTCAAGCTGCACGTTTGGGTTCTCCGTCCAGTATCTCTTGACCTATTCAGAATATCTCTAAAAAAAATGATACCAAACGAAAGCTGATAATGTAACGATTTAAAAAAAAAAAAATTCAGTCATGCCATTTTCCACAAGTGACAGGAGCCAGGTTTTGCAGAGATGCATGAAAAAAACAAAAAGAAAAGAAAAGGGAAATCGTAAAATAAAAGGCATTTTAAGGAAAATAAGGTTTCATTTATTCATTAATACTTAGTTTTTCCACCCCTGGCCCTTATCACAGCATTCAGGCGGTTTTTCATGGATCTTATCAGCTTTTTGATAAGCTCCTGGGGGATGGCATCCCACACCTCCTGCAGAGCTGTCTTCAGCTCCGTAATATTTGAAGGAGCTGGATCCCTCTTCCGAATCGAGCGAGCCCAATATTTTTCAATGGGTCGTGACTCCGGGCAGTTGGGAGGATTGAGAATTTTTTCAACAAAATCGTCATTATTTGCTTTGTACCACTCTATTGCTTCCTTCGTGTAGTGACACGTGGCCAAATCAGGCCAGAACAGGACAGGTGAAGTATGCCTCTTAATGAATGGCAACAATCGTTTTTTGAGGCACTCATTCAAGGTAATCCATCCTCCATTTATGGTTCCATTAGCAAAATATGTGGTACTGCGTTTGCCACATGAACAGATCGCCTGCCACACGAGAACTTTCTTTGCAAATTTATCAATTTTGTTAACCTTATACTCTTCACTTACTACTTTTTTGTCGGTCCCAGAATAATAGTGGTGTCCTGGAAGTCATTTGAATTCAAGTTTGCAGTAAGTTTCGACATCCATAACTGTACAATATTTTTTCTTAGTCATTTTTGATTAAAGTTTTCTAGATCTCGTTTTAGACTCTTTTGACTGTTTTGCATTTCTGTTGGGCACTTTAGTTTGTTTAAACGTTTTTATAGAACAATTTTTCTTCACTCGTTGCACTGTAGATTTCGAGGTTTTAAACTTCTTGGCCAAGTCTTGTACAGAGAGGGTAGGTTTTTTCTGTAAAGCTGTTATAATCTTCTTCTCGATATTCTGGTTTACAAACCCTGGTTTACGTCCACTTCCAGGCCGTCGCCGTATTCCACCGGTCACCCTGAATCGTTTTAACACCCTTTGAACGGTTCTTGTAGACATTTTCAGCTCCGATGCCACTTTCTTCGCAGAGATGCCTTTATATTGAAATTATTTGTAAAAAAAAATTGGTGTAACTTTTCTTACACCGACGACAACGTTGAACATCTAGTACTGACAACGTTTTTTTATTTTTTATTTATACATTATAGAGCATCCTAACGGGAAACCTAGTTTCAAACCTCTATAGATTTCATACTGATATACAACTCCATCTAATAATGAGCGACATTTTTTTCTGGAACAAGCTTTATAACTTGTGCCATTATTTGTTGGGTCAAAATCATCGTATCTAAAGTAACCATATTACTAGAGTCTGGCAAACGAAAGCGTGACCTGAGAAAACGCGGCAAATTTAAAAAATATACATGTGGTAATACTAATTATAGTAGGAAAAAAATGTGTTGATACTTGATTTTTTTGTATTTTTATGACCGTAAATTTGTATAATAGTTGTTTGCGAGCTTCATTTCTTATTTGAGGAACACGCTACATCTTTAGAAATATTAACCTGTGGTTAACACACACACACTTCAAAAAGTCATTTGTTTTTAAAGGCTCCGTTTGGTGTGACCTAAGGTGTGATGAAGCCTTGACTGTCATGGAAGTGAGTAAAAAAACGAGTGTGTTGATTTATTTATTAGAATGTACCTACATAATATTTACCAACTTAACATTTACTTTCTTCAACAATATGTTTAATCTAGTACAAGTTGATGATAATAAGATAAAGATAAGATAAAGATAAAGACAAAGATAAAGATAAAGACATTTATTCAGTAAGTAGGCCACACGGGCTCTTTTACACATCAAGAATCTACCAGCGCTTCACAAAAGGAGACCACTGCTGAGAAGAAACGCTGACCCTTCCTTTTTTTTTTTTTAGTGTTGTGACACCAACCTCTGCAAAACAAAGTATAAAATTCATGTTTAATGATGTCGTACCCAAAGGGTTCAATGACATAAAAAAGGGAAAAAGAAAAACGAAATAGAAAATGGAAAAAAAAGTAAGTCTTTTTAGTTCGGCAAGAGTCAAACAGAGAACCACCTTTTTTGAAGTCGGTTAAAAATAACACAACTTTGTGAAATGGAACAAAAACATAAAAATACACAACTTCTGAAGATACTGATGGTTCATCAACGTTTAATATTAAAGCTTGTCCCAGTAAAAAATGTCGCTTATAACCTTAAAAAAAATCCTTATTAAATATTAAAATTCACCAAATTTTCTGATACCGTGTGATGTAAAGATGAAGTGGACAGAGACGTAGGTAGATCGTATAAAAATGTTATTTTATAAGTTTGCTTTCATTTGTGTTATACGAAATAACCTAGTTGCAGCCATAATAAACCTTATGTACTAGGAAATAAGAGTCGCGTTGAACGCAAATAACACAATGTGGGGTGGCATAAGACTACGACGAAACCGGTCACCTATTTTGCAACTAAGTTAAATGCATTCATGGCTTAGTGGTGCGCGGCTGGAGTCGGAGGTCGTAGTATCCAAGTTCGATTCCACGCTATGGCAAAATTATGTTAGTTTCTTTTTCTTTATTTTAGTGACTCGTGTTTGATATTTTATTCTTAAGTTTGGGTCATAGGTGGGTTTTGAAATTTAAACGACACTTCGACGGTATACACTAAGGAGGGCACACAGTTTGCGGTTGTCTCGTGTGTGAATTCTAGAAATATTTGGAAAATACCGAAATTACTTCTTTGTGACGACAACTATAGAAATCATATAGTAAATTATTATTTTGTGTGTGAGTGAGGCTCAACAAAGGGGTAAGTTTAGGTTGTAAGATTTTATAATAATCTACCTACTATGGAAACTCATACCTAATTAGATTCTAATCAGTTATTCGTTTAACTTTGTAGCTTGTCGCAACGCCCTTTTTACCGCTGAGGGAAATTAGAACGACCGAGCTAGACCTTAGGCACAGGGTTAGGCAGAGTACCCCGTCGACCATCGGACGAAACCTCTCCTGGCGCCCTCATTCTTAGATATAAGTTAGATTAGACCTAGATTTAGTTAGCATAGTCTTCTATTACGTGTAGCTCATAAGTGTAAGATTAGGATTTTAGTTAGCTTATAGAATAAACATCAGTTGTTAGTACATTGTGTAGCCTTATTTTTAGTTACCCTGCCTACCGTCCGTAACAAATAGCGCCCAACGGAAAAACGTTATTTGTAGTAGTTTATGTTTATTTTTTGTAGTAGTAGGCAGGCAGGTCATTGTGGTGTTCATTAATTGGGGTTGAGTGTTATTGGTAGTTTTTTTAAAATCACATTCGGGTATAGTTCATACGTTGACTAGCAACTTGTTCTGCTGTTATATTTGTAGTGTTTCCATTATAAGATATACTAGGAGTTATAATTATTAAATTACTGGTGCTGGTCTGGAATTGTTTAGTTACGCATTGCTACATAATTGTTTTATTTAAATGTATGTGTAAAAATAGTGGGTTTTTTGCCAGTTTTTTTTTTTGTTATTGTTTTTAATTGGTTAACTATAGTTTGAATTTATAATTATAGCTCTTGCTTAAGATTGATTTCTACTTTCAGGTTTATATTAAATATAGTTCTAGTAATTTGCTTGTTAGGTGTGTATAGATAACGAGAGAATGGACCCATTTTATTTATTAAAAGACGAACTAGAGTATGAGCTGGTGAGCCGTGGCATTAAATTAAAAAGTAGTACGATACCTGTAATGAAGAAGTTATTGAAGGAAATAATGCTTTCGGAGCAATCGGTGGGTACCGCTTATGAAATAAAAGCTCCACCAACATCATCAATTAACTTTGAGCTGGAATTGTGTTTGTCAAAGCTTAATGTCCTTTCGAATTACATTTCGGAGTTAACCGGTAAGCCTGATAGAACGATTTTTAAACGTTTGGTCTCCAGACTGTATCACGTACAGAATAGAGTAAATTTGGTGAAGAATGAATCGGAGGATGACAATTTACGAAAAGAGGCGCTACTACAACAGTGTCAGGTTCTCTTGGATAGGTTAGAAAAGCAGGATGATATTGTGGAGGACGAAAATTTAACAGCTCTAGACAAAGAGATTTTACAGGAAACGTTAGGGGACTTGGGTCTAGACATTATAAAAAAACTAGAAGGTGAGGCCAGCTCATTCAAGGACGGTGGGGGTATCTTAAAGGGAAAAGTAGGGAATAGCAATCATGACGTTGATAATAGGCATGATAAAAGTGTGGGTTTTGCGCCGGCCCAGTGGGATCAGGAAAGAAGTGTTAGGTCGAGATTGCTGAGGTCATCTACTATCGATGAAGATTTCCCGAAACGAAAGTTAGTGCCTATTTATCAGTGGGGTCTCAAGTTTTCGGGAGGAAATAACACAAGTATTAATGCATTTTTAGAAAGAGTCATGGAGTTGAAAGAGGCAAGAAATGCATCTGATTTTGATTTATGGCGTTACGCTATTGATTTTTTCGAAGGGGACGCATTAATTTGGTATAGAGCGAATAGGGAGTATGCTAACAATTGGGAGGAACTGGTTAGATTGCTAAGGCGTACATTCCAGAAACCATACTACCAGGAGGAGCTTTTGGCAGAAATAAGGGCAAGGACGCAGGGCTGCGGCGAATCTGTGCTCATCTACATTTCCGTTTTACAAAACATGTTCAACAGGTTACCTAACAGAATTACGGAATCAGAAAAGGTACAGATTATACTTAAGAATTTACACCCATATTACCAACAGGCTGTCTGTAGGGATCATTTTGCTTCTGTCCCTGAACTAATTAGCGTCCTGCGTATTATAGAAAGGACAAAAATCAACTGTGACAATTTTGAACCCCCAAAAACCGGGAAGTTTACGTTAGAACCAGACCTCGCTTATCGAGTGGTTCCAGAAAAAGTAAAACATGAGCTAAATGATCTAGAAGTTACAGAAGTACAATCGGCTACAGTTGCGGTAAAGCGATGCTGGAATTGTCGCGAAAGCGGTCATGTCTTTAGAGAGTGTGGTGTTCCCAAGCAGCGACTTTTCTGTTTTAGGTGTGGTCGTTTTGGAGTGACCTCGAAAGACTGCTCGTGTAAGGGAAACGATCAAGGGGGAAATTCGAGTCCTGCCAATTAAATTTCTCCCTTAGCCGTAAGAGTAGTGAATGGCAGACATGGTTAAATACAGTTAAAAAGTTTTTCGGACATAGTGATAGGGATTTATGTCCATTAGTTGTAAAAAAAGGAAATGACAATAGGTCTTATGTTGTACTGAACGTTCTAGGGGTAGACTGTGAGGGGTTACTAGATTCAGGGGCAAACCGGACGGTTATTAATGCTCAGTTTGCCGAGGTATTAGGAAAACTGGGCCTGAAAGCCACCACTATGCATCCAGTGGGTATTGCAACAGCCGATGGAGCAACACACGACATTACAGAAATTATGGATGTTCCCATCAGCTTTGACAATCAATTTAAGGTATTGTCTATAATGATAATGGCAAATCTCACGCAACCTTTGATCTTGGGCAAAGACTTTTTTGATGATTTTGGGGTAGGTCTGCAATTCAAGAGTGACAAGATGTTTGACAAAGCACAAATAGATTCTCTAGAACTAAAAACTCCGGCAATTATATCTAGAGATGATCTAAGCGATCACCAACAACATCTTCTAGGGGAATTGGTAGATGAGTTGAAACTAAAGGTAGGTAATGGCTTGGGGAGAACTGAAATTTTAAAGCATGACATAGACACTACTGATCATAAACCAATACATCAGCGGCAATACAATTTTTCACCAGTAGTAAAAAAGGAAATAGAAAAAGAGTTAGATGAGATGCTGGCTAAGGATGTGGTAGAACCATCCCACAGTGCGTGGTGTTCTCCCGTGTTAGTGGTTAAAAAACCAAATGGGGAAAATCGTTTGTGTTTGGATAGCAGGCAATTGAATAGGGTTACAAAGCGGGACACCTATCCACTTCCGAGGGTGGGCAACATTATCGATAACTTGCGAAATGCAAAGTTTTTGAGCACCATCGATTTGAAGTCAGCGTTTTGGCAAATTAAGTTGGAAGACAACAGTAAGGAGAAGACTGCCTTTGCGGTTCCAGGCAGAGGCCTTTTCCACTTTAAAGTGATGCCGTTTGGGCTGGTAAATGCGTCACAAACGCAACAGAGATTGATGGATATTTTGTTTAACGCCGAAGATGATAAAGTTTGGGCATATCTGGATGATATCGTTATTTGTTCATCGGATTTTGAAGAGCATATGAGGTTGTTAAAAAAGGTGATGACTACTCTGCATACGGCTAACTTAACAATTAATATCGAGAAATGCAAGTTCGCGAGACCAAGTCTACGTTACCTCGGATACATTATAGACAAGGATGGTCTTAGGACAGATCCGGAAAAAGTTGAGGCCATAATAAATTTTCCGAGACCAAGGACATTCACGGAATTAAAGCGGTTTATTGGTCTGGCCAGCTGGTATAGACGTTTTGTCAAAGATTTTTCGAATGTAGCGGCACCATTGCACGATTTGACAAAGGGCAAAAAGACAAAGAAGTTCATCTGGACAGATGATGCCGAAACAGCCTGGCTTAACTTAAAAACCCTATTAACGTCAACACCTGTAGTTACATGTCCGGACTACACAAAGCCGTTCACCATCCAGTGTGACGCGTCAAATACGGGCATAGGGGCAGTACTCTGTCAAAAACTGGATGACGCTGATCAACCAATTGCATATCTAAGCAGAAAATTTAATGAACGCGAGACTAAATATTCGGCGTCGGAAAGAGAACTGTTAAGTGTGGTGTATGCAATTGAGAAGTTCAGACCTTACATTGACGGAGTGCATTTTACGGTTGTAACTGACCATAGTGCACTTCTCTGGCTACACAAGATGAAAGACCCACACGGCAGGCTGGCACGCTGGGCTATGAAATTGCAGCAATTTGATTTTGACATTATTCACAGACCAGGTAAATGCCATACGGTGCCTGATGCCTTGTCTAGAAGCCAGGGGACTCAAGATTTCGAAATAAATACTATCGAAATATTGGACGAGCACAAAGACGATTGGTATCGGAATAAAGTCATACAGGCAAATGCTCAGGATCAAAGTTTGGGCTGGTCGGTAATTGATGGACTATTGTACAAGAAAGTACCGATGAAACAGTTTCCTGATCAGGCGGATTTGTGGAAACTTTATGTGCCAGAGGCATTGCGAAACAATGTTTTACAGGAATTTCATGATAGTCCTACGGCAGGTCATTTAGGTATAAGGAAAACATATTTTAGAATCCGGCATAAATTATTTTGGCACAACATGTTGAAGGACATAAAGAAATATGTAAATGAATGTGAATGCTGTGCCAGTCACAAGGTTTCTCAGAAACTACCTTTAGGACAGATGGGCCACCACAGAGAAGTATCGCGCCCCTGGCAAATAGTAGCACTAGACTTGATGGGTCCCTTTCCTAAGAGTAAGAAATGTAACACCATGCTGTTCGTACTGACGTGCTTATTTAGCAAGTTCACTTTGTTATTTCCTCTCCGAACGGGTAAGGCGGATAAATTATGCGAAATCGTTAGTAAGCAGTTTTTGTTGTACGGGGTTCCCGAGTTCATAGTGTGTGATAATGGGAAGCAGTTCGAGTCTCATTTGTTTAAAGATTTAGCCTCCAAATGTAATTCCACAATTTTGTATACTCCGCATTATCATCCCCAAAGCAATCCAACAGAACGCGTAAATCGTGTTATAGGCACTATGATCTCTTCGTACACAAAATCTAAAAACCATAATGAATGGGATGTTCATTTAGACAAAATAGGGCATGCAATTAGATCAGCGGTGCATGAGTCCACGGGTTATACACCGTCGTATTTATTTCTTGGTAGGGAAACGTCGACTTCCAATTTGGTAACACCCTCGTTACAGCAATCTGTAACAAGCTATACAGACAAACGTAATGTCAATACAGCATGTTGCCTTGAAAATATAAAAAACAGGGAAATTATCTTTAAAAATGTGCAAAATAGGATAAGACGGGCACATTTCCAAAGCAGCAAGCATTATAATCTTAAGTCGAGACCGGGGACTTTCGAGGTGGGTGATACAGTTTGGAAGAGAACTAAATTCCTATCTAAGGCACAAAATAAATTTATGGCCAAGTTGGCACCAAAATTCGAAAAGGCGTTAGTTGTAGAAAAAAAATCGGATATTGTATTTAGGTTAAACAATGCATACGGCAAAAATGTCGGAGTCTGGCACATTAAGGATTTAAAGCCCTATCATGTACAAAAATAAATAAATATAATTTATTTATTTTAATGAGGGAGAGGGCATGTGATGTAAAGATGAAATGTTATTTTATAAGTTTGCTTTCATTTGTGTTATACGAAATAACCTAGTTGCAGCCATAATAAACCTTATGTACTAGGAAATAAGAGTCGCGTTGAACGCAAATAACACAATGTGGGGTGGCATAAGACTACGACGAAACCGGTCACCTATTTTGCAACTAAGTTAAATGCATTCATGGCTTAGTGGTGCGCGGCTGGAGTCGGAGGTCGTAGTATCCAAATTCGATTCCACGCTATGGCAAAATTATGTTAGTTTCTTTTTCTTTATTTTAGTGACTCGTGTTTGATATTTTATTCTTAAGTTTGGGTCATAGGTGGGTTTTGAAATTTAAACGACACTTCGACGGTATACACTAAGGAGGGCACACAGTTTGCGGTTGTCTCGTGTGTGAATTCTAGAAATATTTGGAAAATACCGAAATTACTTCTTTGTGACGACAACTATAGAAATCATATAGTAAATTATTATTTTGTGTGTGAGTGAGGCTCAACAAAGGGGTAAGTTTAGGTTGTAAGATTTTATAATAATCTACCTACTATGGAAACTCATACCTAATTAGATTCTAATCAGTTATTCGTTTAACTTTGTAGCTTGTCGCAACGCCCTTTTTACCGCTGAGGGAAATTAGAACGACCGAGCTAGACCTTAGGCACAGGGTTAGGCAGAGTACCCCGTCGACCATCGGACGAAACCTCTCCTGGCGCCCTCATTCTTAGATATAAGTTAGATTAGACCTAGATTTAGTTAGCATAGTCTTCTATTACGTGTAGCTCATAAGTGTAAGATTAGGATTTTAGTTAGCTTATAGAATAAACATCAGTTGTTAGTACATTGTGTAGCCTTATTTTTAGTTACCCTGCCTACCGTCCGTAACAACCGTTTTATTTAATATTCCTTAAAATATTATTATTTACGCATAAAGACCAGTTTAGGATTAGTTCATCCAGAAACTTCTTAATTTTCCCTTGACCCCTGCCATCAAAGTTTGTACATCGTCATCGGTGATCAGTTTGGAAGCTTCATTCCACTTCCGCTTGAAGTCTTGAACTGAAGTGGCATGACTTTTATGTTTTAAAAGCTTCTGTTTCACACGAGCCCAATATTTTTCAATGGGTCGTAACTCCGGGCAGTTGGTAGGATTGAGAGTTTTTTCAACAAAATCGTCATTATTTGCTTTGTACCACTCTATTGCTTCCTTCGTGTAGTGACACGTGGCCAAATCAGGCCAAAATAGGGCAGGTGAAGTATGCCTCTTAATGAATGGCAACAATCGTTTTTTGAGGCACTCTTTCGGGTATATAATTATCACCATTTATGGTTCCATTAGCAAAATATGGTGTACTGCGTTTGCCACATGAACAGATCGCCTGCCACGCTAGAACTTTCTTTGCAAATTTATCCATTTTGATAACCTTATACTCTTCACTTACTACTTTTCTGTCGGTCCCAGAATAATAGTGGTGTGTAATAATAGTGGTGGAAGTCATTTGAATTCAAGTTTGCAGTAAGTTTCGTCATCCATAACTATACAACATTTTTTTCTTAGTCATTTTGAATAAAGTTTTCTAGATCTCGTTTTAGACTCTTTTGACTGTTTTGCATTTCTGTTGGGCACTTAAGTTTGTTTAAACGTTTTTATAGAACAATTTTTCTTCACTCGTTGCACTGTAGATTTCGACGTTTTAAACTTCTTGGCCAAGTCTCGTACAGAGAGGGTAGTTTTTTCTGTAAAGCTGTTATAATATTCTGGTTTACAAACCCTGGTTTACGTCCACTTCCAGGCCATCGCCGTATACCACCTGTCTCCCTGAACCGTTTTAAAACCCTTTGAACGGTTCTTGTAACGTTTTAAGCTCCGATGCCACTTTCTTCGCAGAGATGCCTTTATATTGAACATATTTGTACAAAAAAAAATCGTGTAACTTTTCTTGCACCGACGACATCGTTGAACATCTAGTACTGACAACGTTTTTTTTATTTATTATTTATACATTATAGAGCATCCTAACGGGAAACCTAGTTTCAAACCTCTATAGATTTCATACTGATATACAACCCCATCTAATAATGAGCGACATTTTTTTCTGGGACAATCTTTAGGTGCATTAGATTATCGGTATTGCCTTTTTTATTACTTGTGTTTCCATTTGCAACTGTGTTTTTCGTATTTATTTTTACATGCTTAGGTTTTATTTCTATTACTTTACTTAGGACATCTACATTTACTTTTGGATCTTGGTTAATATTTTTTTTTCAAATTCTTTCGTTTTTTTAATTTTGACTTCGATTTTAGTATTTAAAATATCTGCATTTGCTTTTGGTTCATGTTTCACATTTTTATTTGCATTTGCTTTCACTTAATTAGATTTGGCTTCAATTTTAGAAGTTAGAACATTTACATTTACCTCCGGTTCTTGTTTCAGGATTTTTTTTGGATTTACTTTGCGTTTTTTAGATATTGTTTCATGTTCCTTCATTGCCTTTTTAATTCTTTTGCCCTTTTTCTATTTGCTTTTTCTGTTTCTTTTTCTTCTATCTTTTGCTTTTTCTCGGACATTGGTTCTCGGTTATAGCATATGGTTGTCGTTCAATTTTCGTTTTCCCTGTCCGTTGTATATTTCCTGGCCTTTTTCTTATTGACAAATAATCAATTAATAAATCATTAGATAATATGTGGACATTCCTTTCCACTGCAGAGTGGTATGTTAAGGAACTTGCCATGTGCTTTGATCTAAAGTGACTTTTATTTTCTTCGTCTACAGCATCCGTATTTACATCTCCTATAGTTTCTTCTGGCATAAACTTTGACTCGTTATTGTTTACATGCAATAGATTTCCTGTAGTTTCATCAAGTATAATATTAGACTCTTCATTATTCACACCCAATAGATTTCCTGTAGTTTCATCAAGTATAATATTAGACTCTTCATTATTCACACCCAATAGATTTCCTGTAGTTTCATCAAATATTCGAGTTCTTCATTTCCATTTTCTTTTTCACGTGTTTTTTTTCTTCCCTCTAAGTTTTTTCCAGATTCATACTCTACAACTGTGTAGTTACTGTAATCCAAATTTGACTTTTTCATATCATAATTTTCAGATGAATGAATAGTGCTCTGAAACTTTTCCCATAGTTTATAAACTAAAAGGAAATATTTATTACCATCTCTCTTAAATTTATAACATTTACTTATTACTTCTTCCCCTACTACATTACAAAAATCGATGTAACTTATTTTATAGTCAGCATTTGTCGTAGGTGTTGCTATGTATTCAAGTTCTTCCTTATTACTGGCCATTATCAACATTAGTATCGTCAAACGGAAATAATCCACTGACGCGAAATCCATTTATCAAGGACTCCGGTTGTAAAGTTTTGTCTAATATTGTTTTTAGCAATGGGGCAAAAGTCAATTTGTAAAGGCTCTTTTGGTAATTATTTTTGGCATACCATTCTCGTAGACCCTACTGCCATGCGTTTTTAATGGGCCGAAATGCTGCTACATCGGCAGGCTGCAAAATTCTAGTTGCATTACGGTAAAGGGCAATTAAATGTATTTGCAACTCTTTACATAATTTAGCTACTTCAAGAGTAAGATGAGACTTGTGTCCATAAACAAAAAGTACAACCGGAAATGTTACTTTCTCTTGTACCAGGTGTGCGTAAAAGACATTTGCTATGTATTCATAAAACGTGGAAGCTGTCATCCAACCATTATCGCTTTTACCTATGCCCCAACCTGTTGGAACACTTTCAGCAATTTTACCAGGGATTTTTTTAAATGGATATCACAGATCACAGAAACAAGGGAGATATGTTATGGGGGCGTGGTTCGTGTCGCCTCGATATGGTCAAATTGACCATATCGGCACGAGGCGTGTCAAGCGTTGACACAGTCACTCACTGAACGCTGTCAGTATAGAAGCTCCGTTTAAATGATAAAATGACTGTATGTAGCGTAAAAGTGTGCAAAAATCGAAATACAAACGTTAATATAAAACCAAAGGGCATAACTTACCACCGGTAAATTTTATTTTTAAGCATTATTTATATTTTTAAATGAATATTTTATATTTGAATGGATTTCAGACCGTAAGGTTGTGAAAGTTGTGTTGACGTGATTTCTATCGACTATCGATAAATGGCTTATTCTACAGCTATCAATAGAATTCAATGTGTTAATAGTTCTCGTTATTTATCACTACCACGACACGCTTAAAACAGAAGAAAAATAATTTTAACAAATTTTCACGTTATACAAAATTTAATTTTCTTTACAATATTAACGAACGACGAAGGACTCTAGCAATTCAAATATAAGTAGGCGAATCATACAATTAAGATAAAAATAAATTAACCAACCACAAAGGCAAAGGGCTCTGGCTCAGTATTGAGCTGTGCTTGCACACAGCGCTGATTGACAACTCGCGCCGACTCACTCTTAAAAGGATTCAAGCCTAAAGGTTGGATGGTAGAGATTGCCCCAAGTATTAAGTCTATCTTTCTGTTTTAAGTAATTTGTACCATTTATGAAATAAAGTTTACATAATCAAGTCGGTAAACTACTGGTTTGTCCCAAACTGAGATCTTGTGACGTGACACTCAACCGAACCCATTTTATTAGTATATTTGTATTAACATCATAAAGTCCAAGTTTACAATTTAGACTTTTATGTACTAATCAAAACGAAAATCTTTAACAGCTCCAGAAAATTTAACCAAAGAAATTCGGCCATTTTTTTGTTACGTTCTAATATAGGTATCGTTCCAAATTTAAAATCTTATGTATCAATTTTACGCAAACCGTATTCTTGCTAATAAAATATTATTCTATTCTAACAATAATATATTAAGTTTAAATGATGTAATTGTATTAACCTAGTAGTAAAATAATAAAAATAGTACTTATTGCCTGTAAATTGAATAGTACCTATATTAACGTTGCAAACAAGTTTGAATTGTTTATCGATATATTTTGAAACATTCCTTGTGGCATCCCTAAGTGGACGACAGGAGAGAAACGCACACCTCTTGAAAAAAGTATTACTAGATGTCGCTGTGTGTGGGTAGTCCTTAACCTGCTGAATATAGGGACTACTATCTTGGCGCCATCTAGCTCTGAGGAATTAAATAATTACTCGTCGCATAGATGACAGCTAAGTGACGAGTAAGCGCTACCTTACGTTCAGTGACTGAACTACGATGGAAAAAAAACGATCTTTCAGCATTTTTCAACCTTGAGAACTTAGTATAAAGCTTAATTTTCTGCTACTATCAAAACTATGTTACGGCGTTTTTAGTTCGTAAGCTGTAACCAATTATGAGGAGGTTGTTTTTGTAGTAGTTAATAGAGCGTAAGCGTAAGACGCACACATGTTTAAAAGTGGCGACACCGGGTCTTGTACGAATTGGCGTTCATGACATATCTCCCTTGTTTCTGTGATCTGTGATGGATATATTATTAAGGGATTTCCCTGAAAACCATTAGCAGAAAAAGAAAACACAAGGGTTATCGTTTCCTTTGCAGGCGCTTTCTCAATCTGGTAAACGTTTTTACTACCTCTCTGAGCTTTTCCAGTCTTCGGACACACATTAAATCCCGTCTCATCAGCATTAAATATTCTGCTTGGATCTTCAATCACATGAGTTAAATTTTCTTCTAATATACAGGGTTACTGGTTAAGTCGACCTAGATCCTTTAAGGGGTTATAGTTTCCATAATTTCTGACCACTTTTACTTGAAACACCCTATTCCAAACTTAAACGTTTTCAAGATATTTAACTAATTTTTTAATTTTTTTTTTTAATTTTTTTTTTTATTCTTAAATACCATTTTTTTCCATATTGCATCATTTGTTTTAGAATCCTTGCATTTCATTTGTTTTATTTTACAACAATTATGTAGTAGATAAGTGTCTTCAACATTTTGGGTACCTAAATTACCGTTAAGTGTGCTAACCGAGTCGTATTAGATGAATGATTGCGAAAGAAGGAAATAAATTTCCACGAAATATTTTTTTCTAATAGGAATATTTCAAAAAAACTCTATGGCAGTAATACTGCAGATAATCTAAAAAACATCTACATTTCTTCAGCTATCTAACGAGGTATAGCAATCTTGGCTATTATTAAAAATAAATAGAAATATCTTAGTTGAAAGTCTCACACCCTTTTTATAGCCGGTATATTACCGGTAATTTATAGCTATTACCGGTAATTTACCGAACTGTGAAAAACTAAAAATAAACGTGAAATAATATGATTTTAAGTGCAATTTACTTTCAGCCACTCCTTAAAAATGTATTTGATTGAAATTGGCTTTCAAATTATGAACAAAACTGATAATTATTTGTAAAATTATATTACTATTACGAAGTAAGCAAGTAAAGTAACGCTACGTATTCCAGGGTCAGCCGAAGATGTACCTTATTAGGTAAGGTACTATTTGGTTACTGTTTCTTTAGCTCAGTCACACAATTAAAAGTACAACTTTTATTCACACTAGAGAGCTATTATTAAGTTACGTATAAATATATTAAAAGTTACGTATAAGTATAGTATAAATATCATATTTTTTACTTGGGTCATCCTTGAAACAAATAAAATCTTTGAGTTACCTTGGTGATAAATGACTGTTAGTCATTAAAATGATTTCTTTAATTTTAAGACATTGATATTTTTTCTTATATCGAAGTTTAAAATTATTACTTCAAGTTGTCATTATTTTCAAATGACTTGTTAAAGTAAAATATAGGATTTTCAAACATTTTTATTGCTGTTATTTGAGAAACACAAAAACCGGTAATTTACCGGTTAACCGGTTTTGCCGGACAGAAGTAGGTAATTTACCGGTTTTCAAAGGAGACCATTCACGTTTCATACAAGTTTGGGCCCAAAATCAAAAGTGCCGGCCAACGAATAAAAGTATTTTTAATCTGATCAGATTATTGCTCTGAGTATTTCATTATATGACATCAAAACTCTAGAACCATCATTTGTTGGTGTTATAGATGTTCGAAAATCCTGACTTTTCATACAAAATCAAAAGTGTCGACTAACGAATATAAATGTTTTTAATCTGATCAGATTATTGCTCTGAGCATTTCATTATATGACATCAAAACTCTAGAACCGTCATTTGTTGGTGTTATAGATGTTCGAAAATCCTGACTTTTCATACAAAATCAAAAGTGTCGACTAACGAATATAAATGTTTTTAATCTGATCAGATTATCGCCCTAAGCATTTCATTATATGACATCAAAACTCTAGAACCATCATTTGTTGGTGTTATAGATGTTCGAAAATCCTGACTTTTCAAAGTGTCGACTAACGAATATAAATGGTTTTAATCTATCAGTTGTATATAATCTAAGCCGGCATCAGTTGCGCTCGGCTCGGTTCACTCGCATCCCTCTTCGACCACTACACCCTGCTCCCCGCACGGTTTTCTAGACTTACCTATTTGGTACACCGATGCTTTTTTCCGCGCGCTTATAAATGTTTTGTATACCTACCCACTGTGTCATAAATGTCATTGTCTAAATGACATTTAATATTGAGATGATTTAAGTTAGTACTTTTCCACACTCCTTTTACGTCGGACTGTTACTGGATTAAGTGCTTTGGTTTTCGTTATCACTTCGAGAAAATGAATGAAACAGTGTGTATTCGGTGTCGTGAACCTATGGGGAATCGAAGACGTTACACTTGGGATTCACGAGAAGAGAATTATAGTGATATTGCACAAATCGTTATTCAAGAAATAATAGATCAACAGGTATGTACCTATTTTTATTTTTTACAGACCAACTCCTCCTATAATTATCTGTATTACTTACTGGTGAAATGAGAATCTATGCTTGGGTAAGTATGTTTAATGTTTATGATTTATTAGACGCATTCTATGCTATTTTTTCACTCCCAGTACAGTATAGGAGGCGGAGGACGAGGAGTAAAAAAATATTACAGCATTAACCATATTTGCTTCTTTTTTTTTCAGTTACCGGCTATGGATTTTATCTGTCGTCCATGCTGGCAAAGAGCAGAAAGGACATACCAACGTCAGGTTCGAGAAGGAGCTCCAGAAGTTGTAGGTGATGACGTACCCGAAGCCGTGCCAGTGCCAAACGACCCGGTTAACGAGAACACAATAATGCTTCCGTGGTATGTTCGGACACCAAACACTGCGCGTACTTGTGTTTTCCAATATTGCGAAAACGAATCCAGAAACCGAATACCGGAACATATTGTGCTACGGTGCCTCGTAAGATACAACATACTTTTGTGTGAAGAAAATCGTGTATGTCAAGAACATCTTGAGCAGAACGTATGGCACGAAATAGCAGTGCAAGAAAATCTTATAGAGGAATTCTCTAGTAGTCACGTTCTTCGGGCTATAACGATTATGAGGAAACATATTACTGGCCAATGTTTGAACTTTAATGAGTATCTGACTATTGACGAGAGAGAATTTCAAACTTGGACCGGACGAACACATGCCCAGTTTGAAGATATACTGGAAAATACTCCAAGTCTCAACAACAATCACAATAAAAAAGCTATTCTGGCAGCTGTGCTAGTTAAAATGCGCACAGGCGACTCAAATAAGAGACTTTCTGTTATATTTAAAACCAGTGAGTCTACTTTCTGGAGAATGTTAAAAGAAGGACTCAGTTGCTTCATTCAAGACTTTGTGCCCTTGCACTTGGGTTACAACATTACTCGAGAAGAAGCTGTTCAAAGAAACCTTACTGTGCCTGAGGGCCTTTTTGGTAACGCTGGAAGTCCACTTAATGAGAGAAAGCTGATTATTATTATCGATGGGACTTATATCTATATTCAAAAAGTTCCAATTATTTTTTCCAAAGAGAATCTTACAGCGGTCATAAGTACAGGAACTTAGTCAAACCTTTTTTAATCGTTTCTTGCGATGGCTACATTCTGGATGTGGCTGGACCGTATTCAGCTCGTACAAATGATGCGACAATCATGAATAATATCTTGGAAAATGAAAACGAAGATGAAAATGGTATACTCAACTGGCTTTGCAATAACGGCGATGTTCTTATTGTAGACCGTGGATTTAGAGACGCTGTCCCTAACATGGAATTACATGGCTATACGGTGCAGATGCCGGAAACAAGGTACCCCAATGAAACACAACTGACAACGGAACAGGCCAACAAATCGCGCCTTATTACCATTTGTCGATGGGTGGTTGAAGTTATCAATGGCCGCTTTAAAAGAGACTTTCGTGTTTTAAGGAATAATTACGTAAACTGCGCCTTGAAGAACATGTTCGATTATTACAAAGTTGCTGCGGCTTTAAACAACGCCTATCATGTTTTAATTGAGGACAACGTCCACGCAGCAACATTCTTACAGATAATCCAAGAAAGAATAGAACTACCTAACAGATTAGCAGATCTCGTCCTCAGGTACAATTACAATAGACGAAGAACTATGTTTCGATCTATTTCCGCCGAACTTCCAGAACAAAACGATCTACCAAGATTTACAGAAGAAGATCTTACCTTGTTAAGTCTCGGCTCCTACCAAATGAAACAAGCCAGGAGTTATTATGCAGAGCATATAAAACCTGACGGTATATTTACCATAGAACTAGGAGAAAGACTACCAGAAGAACATACAAGGGAGCTAGGAGAAAACGTTCGCGTTATTAGGGGTAAAATACAATCCCGGCACGTCACTGCTAAAACCTGTTATATATATATATAGGTTTCGACAGAACACAACAAGGTCGTCATGCAGTTAGCCACTACTATTGCACATGCAATGTCGGAAAAAGAACAGTAGGATGCTGTTCGCATGTAATGTGCGTAGTGTGGTTTCTAACCTATGCAAGGCATGAACCAAACGCAATACGCCCTCCAGCAATCGAATTAGAATACATTTTAGTTAGAATATAGTAGAATTATGTACATATTATTCTAATAAAGATGGTATTTGTACAATGATTAACATTGTTTTATTTAATGGTTTCTAAACAATATAATGGGAAATCAGATTTTTTCAACTTCTATAAGCAGCTACTATTCTACTAGAATGCCTTGTTCAACAGAAAAAAAGCTATATAAGTACCTATGTCAATCAGCTGTCTAGTCCGTAGTACAAGCTGTGCTTATTTCGACCTGGATGGCGCTTTGTAAAAAATATGTCCTAACGCTCAAACGCTCAGTGTAGCCCCAAACAGTTACATAACATACATACGAGGGTGGATTGAAAAGTTCTGAGCCTGGTAAAAAAAAGTAACGGGCTCACTTTTTATAACAATTTTATTTTTCGACATATTCTCCATGAAGGTCAATGCACTTAGTCCACCTCGCCTCCAACTTCATTATCCCATCAAAAAAAAAAGAATCGCTGAGGTCGTTAAAATATGAGTCTACTGCTTCTTGTACCTCCGTATTAGTCGAAAATATTTGTCCTCCCAAGTGTTTTTTGAGGTTTGGGAAGAGATGATAATCGGAACGAGCTAGATCCGGCGAGTTAGGGGCATGCGGCAGCACTACAAATCCACAATCATATATTTGTGCCATTGATTTCGCCGAAGTGTGAACGCGAGCGTTGTCTTGGCGAAACAGTACTTTTTTCGACAGCATTCCAGGTCTCTTTATTTTAATTTCCTCACGCAGACGACGTAAAAGAGCACAATAGTAGTCCGAATTTATTGCTTTGCCCTTTTCGAGATAGTCTATCATGATATTCATTATAACCCCCCTGCAATCCCAGAAAACTGAGGCCATTACCTTATTAGCTGACAAAATGACCTTGGCTTTTTTGGGTGGTGGTGAACCTGGTCTTTTCCATTGCCTGGATTGTTCTTTCGATTCTGGTGTACTGTGGTGGACCCATGTCTCGTCCATAGTTATAAAACGATTGAAAAAATCGTCGGAGTCACGTTGAAACATACATAAACAATCTTGGGAAATTGTAACACGTACTCGTTTGTTCTCGACTGAAAGCAGTCTAGGCACCCACCTGGTTGACACCTTAGAAAATCCAAGAACATCGGTGATGATGTTCTGTGCCCGCTCATAAGAAATACCCATTGCTTCCGCTATCTCCACAATCTTCAATCGCCTATCCTTTATTATCGCATCTAATATATTATTGACATTTTCGTCCGTAGTAGCCGTCAACGGCCGCCCACTCCTAGGCTCGTCTTGAACAGTCTCCCGGCCACGTTTGAAACCAGCTACCCATCTTTTTATGGTAGCATACGATGGAGCAGATTGCCCTTATGTTTGATTCATATCTTCAAATATTTGTTTTGGTGTTAACCCCTTTTTTTGCAATTATTTTATGACAGAACGATGCTCAATTTTATCCATTACTTGAAAAATCAGTGACCTTATGTAGCAGTTCCAGCATAAAATGCAAAATTGTGACAGGAAAAAAACAAAAGATAGTGCATAATGGCGACTAAATATGGCACTTTGACCTGCCAGTATTTATTTGTTTTTTATTTTATTATATTCAACCTTAGGCTCAGAACTTTTCAATGCACCCTCGTACATACATAAACTCACGCCTTCATTCCCAGAGTGGGGTAGGCAGAGCTAAAGAATTACCAACAAGTCTTAAAACTTCTTGATAACCTGTAACCACATTTTGCACAAGTAGGCTAAGATGTTTCCCAGTGTATTTCCCCAAACAGTTAAAACCATTTATATTCGATAGTCGACACTTGATTTTGTATGAAAAGTCAGGATTTTCGAACATCTATAACACCAACAAATGATGGTTCTAGAGTTTTGATGTCATATAATGAAATGCTTAGGGCGATAATCTGATCAGATTAAAAACATTTATATTCGTTAGTCACGCTTTTGATTTTGTATGAAAAGTCAGGATTTTCGAACATCTATAACACCAACAAATGATGGTTCTAGAGTTTTGATGTCATATCGTCGTTGGAAAGGCAAAACTACTAAAGCGCCATTATGGTCAAAATGAGTTATACATACAGTTCGACTGCTTTTTTTTTTCTGCATCGATTGGTCTGGGTCTCGTGGCGATCGGAGCATGTTTTTGGCGCTTTAGTAGTGAAAATTGGGACAAAATTTCAATAATTTCTAAGGATTTTTTACTAACATCCGACTCATTTAGACATATTTTTGAATAGATGGCGGTTAAGTATTGTGCTTGCTGTATCCAGCCATTTCAAGCTTTATTAGTAATTTTAGATAACGTAACTGAGGATACTCGGTGGTGATTATGTAAATTTCGCTTCTATTAAATATTAAATGTAATGTCTCTTAGTCAATAACGTTTACACAATAACCGTCATTTGTAGTAATTTCGTATTTTTTCTCTATTGAAACCATATGAAGTCATGCTTGTTAGTAAATAATCTTATAACAGGAATCGACAATTGTGGCGCTTTAGTATTTTTGCCTTACTCAATAAACAAAGTAAAAGGATATTAGTAAATTTCAATGCGGGACCTCTATCTGTTACAACTGTTAAGAAACTTTGCACTATATACTTTAAGAATATTAAGATATATTAGTAATTATTAAGTTATAAAATAAATTAGAAAACTATAGGTAAGGCGTTATGCGATTCATAAAGTTGTTACATATTCGACCTTTAGTCTATTTCTCAAGCTAAATTTCAAGGCAAGAAGCAAGGGAAAAAGCCCCCCAAAGGCGGAAACAGCGCGCCTGTGGTCGACGCTCCCTCAACTTCCTCCGCAATTGCTACCACCACCTCTACTGCCGCCGGTCCAGCTGCCACTAAAGCCGCGCCCCAGGCCACTATTGCCCCTGCACAAGGGCCTGGTCTGAGTGGTGCAAACTCAGGGAAGGCGGACACGGTCAAGGTGGCCCTGGAGATTCTCCAGGAGGTACTGATGGCCCTCCATACCGGCGCAGACATTGTCGCCATAGTCCTCAGAGGGATCACTCGGCTGATTTAATGGACCCTCTGAGGATTATACACTGGATCGCCGCGAGCCTAAAAAAGAAGACTTCGCTCCTCATGGAAGTCCTCCGAGATCAGAGGATACACATAGCCCTGATCTCGGAGACCATGCGGTCTCCGGCCATCAAGCTGAAGGTGCCTCACTACCACATCTACCGACAGGACGAGGAAGGGCCAAACAGGGCCTACCGAGGACTGGCCGTCCTGGTCCGTAGAGGAGTAATCCACCAACCGCTGCCGCAAATCCGCCTGGGCTCTTTACAAGCCCTAGGTGTGGAGATCCTGGTCGCCGCCGCCCGCATGCGAGTCTACGCCGTCTACAAGCTCCCGCACACCCGTCTCGACCTAAACGAGGTCAGGGCTCTGCTGGTCTCGCCGCTGCCTACCCTAGCGGCCGGCGACTGGAACTGCAAAAACCCGGCCTGGAACTCCTCTACGTTCAACCAGAACGGACGCCGACTCCTCCTGGACGCTGAGGCCGACGGCTACCACGTGGACGGTCCGGAGACTCCGACGTACTATCCCAACAACAACGCGTTTACTCCGGACGTCCTGGACATAGCCGTGCACCGCGGACTCCAGGGACAGCTCCTCCAGGAGACCCTGGACGATGAGGTCCAGTCCGACCACCAGCCGGTACTCCTCGTCCTGTCTGCGGCACCCGCAGTCTCCACCCCGAGAACTCCCAGACCCGTGACAGACTGGGAGGAGTTCTCGAGGCGCATGGATGCCCCAGTTCCTCAGCAGAAGCTCACTGATGCAGCGGGCATCGACAGATTCTCGATGGACCTAACCAGTCGCATCCGAGAAGCTCTGTCCGCTGCATCACACACCAGGAAAACGACCAACAGGCTGCCTTCACTGCCAACGCACATCGCCAAATTGATAGGGGACAAAAGGCGTCTCCGAAAGCGTTGGCAGATTATTCGCTGTCCGGGGATGAAGACCCAGCTGAACGCCCTGACAGCGAAGGTCAAGGCAGCCCTAGAGGACCACAGGACAGAGCAATGGGAAGAAACGCTAGCCGGCGCGGCGGACGATTGGAACTCCATCCGTCGTCTATGCCGCCGACTTAGCGGAGCCCCCACAACTGTCCGACCCCTGCTACACACCGATGGTACCCCTAGGTACCGGGCCTAGGACCGGGCCGAAATATTCGCCGAGTGCCTGGAGCGTCAGTTCCAGCCGAACCCATCCGACGAGGCCGACCACATAGCCGCAGTTGAAGAGCACCTTCGAGTTTACTTCGAGGCGCCGATAGCTCCTGAAGAAGACCCCATCTTCTTTTCCCCGGGCAAAGTGAGGCACATGATCGCGAAAACAAAGCCCAGAGAGGCCCCCGGTGCGGATGGCATCACTAACGCCACCCTCCGCCACTTACCGCCTCGAGCGATCGCGGCGGTAACCCACCTCTTTAACGCCATCCTCCGCACCGGCCATTTCCCAGCCAACTGGAAATCCGGACATGTGATCATGTTGCCCAAACCGGAGAAAAACATCCTGAAGCCTGAGAGCTATCGGCCCATCACCCTCCTCCCGTGCATCTCGAAGGTGCTCGAAAAACTGATGCTGACGAAGCTGGTCCCGCACATCATGCCTCGTCAAGAACAATATGGGTTCCGCTCGGAACATAGCACCACGCTCCAGTTGTCCAGGGTGCTGCACCACATGGCGGTCGCCGCGAACAAGCGCGAGCACATGGCCGCAGTACTCCTGGACATGGAGAAGGCTTTCGACCGGGTCTGGCACTCAGGCCTGGTCTACAAGCTGTCACTGTCCTCGGCCCCCCGCAGACTGACGAAGGTGGTCCAGTCGTTTTTGACGGACCGCACCTTCAGAGTGGTTGTGGAAGACGCCATCTCCGAAGATCGCCCCATCGCAGCCGGAGTCCCCCAAGGCAGCTGCCTATCGCCGGTATGTTACGGCCTTTACACCGATGACATACCGGTTGTTGACGGATCCCACCTGGCCCTGTACGCTGATGACGCGGCGTACTATGCCTCCTCTTACAAGCCAGAGTACGCCGTCATCAAGCTACAGCGACAACTAGATGCCCTACCAGCTTGGCTCTCCAGGTGGAGGCTATCCGTCAACGTTGCGAAAACCCAAGCGATCTTCGTGAGCAACTGCATACGCCGCCTTCCACAACTCACTCTTCTCGGACTTGACATCCAGTGGTCCCCGGTAGTGAAATACCTGGGGATCACCATCGACAAGAGACTAACCATGGGTCCCCACACAAAGACCGTCGTCGCCGCCGCGAGAACAGCAAGAGCATTGCTACGTCCAGTGCTCCAATCCAGTCTCCCTCTGCGTGTGAAGCTCGGGGTCTACAAGACATATATACGCCCCCGCCTCACGTACGCCGCACCATCATGGTACGCCCTCCTGGCCGCAGGGCACAGAAAAAAGCTGAACTCTCAGCAAAATCTGTCCCTGCGAGCCGCCACAAATGCCCCCCGCTACGTGAGGAATACCACGATCCAGAGGGACCTCAAGATTGAGAGCCTGGACGACTTCATCGGACGCCTTGCCACGTCGATGTTCGCGCGAGCTGACGAGTCGCGCTTCCCCCACCTGAGAGATATCGCACCGCAGCACGCGCGACCCCCCTACGGCAAGGCCTACCCACGCGACCTCGACAAGGCGACGACGTCGACACCCACGGAAGACCCATGAAGACGCTGCTCAGCTCGTAGGTCGCTAGCTGGGCCTCCCCCAACGGGGTTTCACCTAACTGGCTCGACCTCGCGAGCAGCGTACACCCGGACATTGAAATTTCTATAAAGTATTTTTGACTTTTAGTATTTTCCGCTTATGATTAACATATTTTTTGATACATGGAAGTATTTTTTCTCAAGAGAAAGTAAAATGAGACAAATCGTACGTATTTATTGACTCCTTACCTAAAACTTTAATGTGGAGGTTAGTAATTTTGTCTTACCAGCATTTTTTTAGGATTGAGAGCATTAATGCTAAAGCGACACGTAACTCCGTAAATATTGAGCACATGTACAATACGATAAATGATTCGTGCAGATAAAAAAAGAACATGATATGTTACTCTTTACATCTTCCGTTTTCATTCCAAAGAAAAAAAGTGTAAAGTGTAAAGACAAAAAAATCCATTAAAAATGCTTTTTCTCGAAATGACCCTTTTGGAGGTTAGTAGTTTTGCTTTTCCAGTGACGATATAATGAAATGCTTAGGGCGATAATCTGATCAGATTAAAAACATTTATATTCGTTAGTCACACTTTTGATTTTGTATGAAAAGTCAGGATTTTCGAACATCTATAACACCAACAAATAATGGTTCTAGAGTTTTGATGTCATATAATGAAATGCTCAGAGCAATAATCTGATCAGATTAAAAATACTTTTATTCGTTGGCCGGCACTTTTGATTTTGGGCCCAAAATGAATGGTCTCCTTTGGCCGGTAATTGCATTCCCTAGTTAGCACACTTAACGGTAATTAAGGTACCCAGAATGTTGAAGACACTTATCTACTACATAATTGTTGTAAAAAAAAACAAATGAAATGCAAGGATTCTAAAACAAATGATGCAATATGGAAAAAAATTGTATTTAAGAATAGTTTTCTTAAAAGTTAAATATCTTGAAAACTGTTAAGTTTGGAATAGGGTGTTTCAAGTAAAAGTGGTCAGAAATTATGGAAACTATAAAGGATCTAGGTCGACTTAACCAGTAACCCTGTATAGTGTTTTATATTCTCAAACCATTTTTTTATATTTTGTTCAGACACGCAAGCACTGGTATTTGTTACACCTTCTGATTTTCCTTTTACCACATCAGGATGTCGTCTTAAAAAAGAACGAAACCACGTGTTTCCTGGACGATCGTTTATAAATCGATTCGTTCTAGGATTCGCCTTAAGCAAATCAGCAACGCATGATAAAACATTGTCTTGATTTAATGGAAAACCAAGTTTAGCATATTTTATAATAAAATCTGCTAATGCCCTTTCTTCATTTTCAGTTAGAATAGTGTTAGGGCCTGAGTTAAATTTTGTGTGAGGGTTTTTAATTTTAAATTGGATACTAGCTCTTGGCACACCGAACAATTTACTGGCAGCTCTTATTGAGCCTTCATTATTGACAACATAATGTAGGTATAGCTTTGTCAATAGCGTCTTTTGAATAATTTCGTTTTTTAGACATTTTACATGATCTGCGATACAAAAAACATCAAATGTTATTAGGAAATACCTAAATATTGACTTGAAATTGAAAATGGTGAATAATTGGCGACTTGACAGTTTTCAGAAATGTATTTTAAAATGTGCGTTTGCTTATTTTATACATCTCACAATAATTTTTTTCTATAAAAAATGTTAATTATTAGAAAAAACACGTATATAACGAAATTAATTTGAAATACGCGCGTAAACGGTAGGTCACGTGACTTTTGTCGTTGGTGACGTCACTACACATAAAACAACGAACCGAATTATTATAAAGCCAACTTAAGCGAAAGGATAAAGTTTTAAAAATATGTTTTGTGAAAATGTCTAATTATAAGACGTGTGCCGTACCAATGTGTGACGATCAAAACTCCTGAAAAATTATTTATACACGTTCCTAAAAATCCTCAAAATCGAAAGAAGTGGTTGCAGTTGGCAGTGGCACGTCGAGATTCGAAGTTAACATCTGTCCACTTTTGGCAGATTTGCACTATCTGCCTTTAAATATCCCGCCTCCATTTAGTGCAACTTCTCACGAATACAATTATGGTAAGCTTACGAGTCGTTTATTTTGACTACGGAGATGTTTGACAACTTTGTATTTAGCCTGCAGTGACGTCACACGTAAATCAGTCATGGCCGCTAGCGTTTGGGTTCATTGGAGCCACAGGTAAAAAACGACGATGTTATTTTCCAAAAATAAAGTACTTATCATATTTTTTATTGCAAATAAAAATATGTGCAGTTATTTTTTTAGTGTAAACTACGATATTCAACACTTTTTATATTTAATTATTACAACTGTCAAGTAGCCAATTACTTGCTAGATGGCTCGCTGAGATTTTTTATATCATAATTTATTTATATCTAGTAATTTAAAAATTAAAATAGTGGCGAAGTAAGTTTCTGAAATTAGCCACAATAAGTTAAAGAATTGGAAATTATTATGTAAAATAATAGTGAAATAATTATTCTCTTACCTTTTGTGATCACAATTTACTACGCTGACATAACGTCATTAGTAAAAATTATAATAAAATTTCTTAATTTGAAATGTCTGTTCGCTAATAGAAAAAATAAGCAACTAGCCAGTTCAGCGGCTTGTCAAAGTGAAACTCATTTTATTATGAACTCTTACGTTAATCGATGGACATACATAATGTTTGAGTAATACTAGAGATAACTGTTGTTATCTGGTGATTTACTTGAAGTGTGTGAATTTATTATAAATTTCTTAATTTAATCACTTTAGTCTAAGGTGGCCAGTTATTGGAGGGTGGCTAGTTACTAGCGATTTACCCTATCACGGTGTCGATTTTTCGCGTACCGCTTTAACAACTTCCGGGATCTTTTAAGCCTTATTGTTTTAAGACGGGCATTAAGTAAGTGCCCACTCTTTTTTTTTGTATGTAAGACTAAGATCTTCGTTTAAAACCTTTTTGACGGTTTGCTAAGCGCTATATTTAAATTTTTGAGCAACTTGAAAATGGTACTTGGCGAGTGCCCACAGCGGTGCAATGCTAAAATAGCTATTCGGTTTTCTTTCAATGTCCACTCCATCGTGACAATTTTTTTGTTTTAAAATAATTGTCAAACATTCAAAAATGGAATTCAATAAAATTTTCTTAAAATCATTTTCTAAATTTAAAAATGTGCCAGTTACAGAACTTTGGGACCGACTACGTATAACTTCATTATTTTCCTTTATAAATCTCATTCTGATTGGATGACAGTAAAAAGGAGTTGGATTTTGCCCAATAACTTTCTTTGTATTTATGCCATAAACTAATCGAAACGGAACTAGGTAATTTTGAAAAATATTTGAATCTGAAGAATCGCCATGCAGCATATTTTGCTTGAATACGGATTCTTTTGACCCATCACAGCCCCATTTGCAGATAAGCTCTCTAGAACCAATACCTCACATCCATCCCCGGTCTTCTACGTATATTCTTACGCTTGACCTATTTTAGGACATTACGCATTATTACGAATGATATTCGCCCGTTTTCCGACAACTTAAACGTTTTTTCATTGGAAAATATAACCTTTGAGAAATCGTATATTAATTATGTTTCTGCAAATCGTACTCTTAATAATTTGTGTCTTGCCGACAGTTTCAATTTCCTTGCCGGAGCACAATTGTGAGACCACTTTCGTGGAGTCGTCGCCTCAAGGTATTCACTGAAATATTATTTTGTAAAGTAACGGCTCGAGTCTGCACAAAACCATTTTCTCGAAAACGTGCAATCATGTCAAAGTCTGGTTGACGTGATGACTTTCTTGGACTTTCAGTTATTATATTTTCGTGGCCATTGCCAATACTCTCAACCCAACGTTCAAAGTTCTATTGCCATATATGCTGTGCCAATCGCCTTCATTAATACGCACGCTTTATACCTTAATTTTTATAAGTTTTATTTTTATATTTTTTACAGTAATCACTAGGTACTGCAGATGTAACTAACTTATATTGACAGTATTGAAAAACAAAAGATTATTATTAGAGAAAATAGAAAGCGTGGAGCCACTTCACATGAAGTGCTCACTTACTCTTCACTGTACTCTATTATTGATAAGCCCTACTATCAATTCACATGAGTGTATAACAACAGTACAAGTTACTACTCGTAAAGCAACCAGCTTTTTTACTCGTTTACTGTAAACCGCCAATATACATACATACATTAAACGCCTGCATTCCAGAGGGGTAGGCAGAGACCACTTCGTTCCACCTACTACGCACCTGACAAATCTCTTTCGCTTCTTCCACATTCATACATCGAGTCATGCACGCACTTCGGTTTCGGGTAAGTACATAGAATTCGGCCTTTTTCCAGTATTTCTCAAACCGAAGCGTAAAAACAATTCTATAATGTACAGTCACCAGCATAAATATATTACTATGGACAGCCGTGCAAAAACAAATGATGCTCCATTGGGCTCATAAGTATGTGACGACATTACCTCGGTAAAAATATGTGATGCTTTTAGTACGGCATAAACATCGTTACACCGTAACAACATAAATATCGGATCGGGTCGCTCAAAAATAAATGATGTTCCATTGGGCTCATAAGTAAGTGATGATATTACTTTGGTAAAAATATGTGATGCTTTTTGGACGGCATAAACATCTTTACACTGCATCAGTATAAATATCGGATCGGCTCGATCAAAACTATTTGATTACCTATAAAAATCAAAATTAAGGGACCTCACCTCACCGGCATAAATATCTCCAGGTCGCCACACCGGTAACATCTATCTGGGGGTCCTCACGGTAACATTGTAATTGCAACCTTGTCGAATAACTGTAGGGTGCCTTTTATGTTTAGTATTATGACCTCGAGCGAGGACCGGGGGATAGATGCTGGTCTAAAATTATTATTAACTTAAAACAAATAATATGGCACAAAATAAAAATAAAAATTAAACCCGAAAAGAAAATAAAAAGTGTTATCTCTATGTATTCGACTGAGTTTTGAACCCGTGATCTCTGCTTAGAAAACCAACGAATGCTACTGAGACCACAACCGACCCCTGATAAATCGCTCTAAATTTGGCTTCACTTAGCTCTCGCTATGATGTGTCAGGCGTTTCGACGATTCTGTTGAAAAGAAAATAAGTTACAGTTGACCGAGAGGCACCTGTCAAATGATTGAAGAGAAAAACGTGAGATAGACATATGCAATGACAAGTCTGCACCGTTTTCGTGAATTGTCAAATCACTTTACACAATTTACGTCTCTATGCCAGCCAGGAAGGTAAGAATCGTTTTTGCAGATCGATTACATATTTTTGAACCTCTCAGATATTATTATGGGTACCCTCTATGACGTCGAATGTATAGTGACGCCGAATTTTGTTTTTGCATAATTTTTCTCCAGCTTAAAGGTAAAGTGTTTTTTTTTGTGTAATATCCTTGTAGAATAGGTACAGTAGGTTAGGTGAGGTTTAATTTATAACATTCAAAAAAGTCAACGGTATCAGTAGTATTAGAATAGAATAGAATAGAAACATTTATTTCGAGTAAATTTACACCCATATATTGTTAGTAGTTCATTAATCCTAAATGTTAGTAACAATCTACAAACTTACACTAATTGTAAGGGGCGTGTAGCCCACAACAATGACGCATGTAAGGGCAGTCTACTCTGCCCCCTATCATGCTGAGGATGATATTGGGGCTGGCCCGCACGCGGCGCACCAGGGACGCGGCCCGCTTGCGCATGGTAGTGTGAAAACAGTCGACCCCGGCGGCTGCGAACATCCCTGACGCGCTACAGAAGCGAGGCAGCCCCACTATCACCCGGAACGCATTATTGTACTGGACACGGAGGGCCCCATAGGCCCGTTGCGTGTATTGCATCCATAGGCTGCACGTGTAAAGGGATGTACAGAATGCTCTAAACAACGTAACTTTTACCTCCCTTGTACAGCGCGCAAACTTACGAGCTATCATATTGGCCCTAACTGAAAGAGCCCTCCGTTCCCGCTCAACGTCCTTGTCATCCTTGAGGTCGGACGTTACTAAATGCCCAAGGTATTTAAAGGCATTTACCCTATCAAGAGACGCACCGTTAAGGGTAATTGGAGACAATACAGCTGTACGACTACGTCCGACTTCAAACACCATATATTGGCTTTTGACCACATTGTATTTTAGGCCGTGGGATTCGGTATAAGATTCGCACACGCTTAACAATTTTTGTATACCGCAAACTGACGCGCTCAGCAGAACCATGTCGTCCGCATAGCTTAAATTGTTGACACAAACACCGTCAATATGACAGCCGACACGCATTCTGCTGAGCACCTCGATAAGCCCATTTATATACAAATTGAAAAGCGTGGGCGAACTCAACCCCCCCTGCCTCACGCCACACTCCAACCTGTATGGATCAGACAGTGTGTCCGCCCACCTAACGCTATTGACCTGGCCTCCATACCAGTACCGGAAGATTTGTATAAATTCGGGAGGGAGTTTTATGGCTTCCAGTTTTTTCCATAAAACTTCGTAGGAAACCAGGTCAAAAGCCCTAGACAAATCGAGGAAACAGGCAAACACAGGTGATTTTCTAGCAACGTAGTATTTGACAGTGTGCTTAAGACAAAGTACAGCACTTTCCGTGGATAATCCCGGGCGAAAACAGAACTGGTTGTGACTTAGCTGCACGTACTTGTTTAACTGTGTGTTAAGCACACTATCGAACACCTTCGCTATGACAGTAGCAAGAGATATTGGCCTATAGTTATTGACGTCTGACAAGTCTCCCGTTTTATTCTTGACTATAGGTACAACTATTGTTTGCATGAGATCATTAGGCAAGAAAGCATGCCGTACACACAGGGTAAAAAACATTGACAACACTCTTGACATGTGGGGGCCGGCATGACGGAGATGCTCAATGCTGAGACCATCGTGGCCGGGGGATCTACCTCCGGAGATAGATTTGATAGCCTTATCCACGTCAATGGAGGCGATTCCAGCTGTTGTCCCTTTTACGTTGGTCTCAGCACTGCTCACCTCGCCCAACGAAGGCCTTAAGGGAGATTTTACAGAGAAATGGTCCCTGAAGAGGTTAGCAATGGCCTTTGTGTCATTTACGCCATTAACACTCACCGGGAGGCCAGACCGAACTCTCACACGATCGGTAGCTTTCCAGAACGAACGAAAATCCTTATTAAAGTGGTGCGAGGCAATAATATCCATTCTTATCTGATTTTGATGATCTTGGCACCATTTCAACCTAGATTTAAATACTTTTCTACTCTCGCACATCTTCTCAAAAATTACACCCGCCATTGGTCTTCCGTGTACCGTCCATACATGAAAATTCTGCCTAGCCACCCCGTGCGCCTCCCTGACGTGCTTATTCCACCCCACTATCCGATTTTTATTTCTAGGCTTACCAGTTTCAAGAGAAATGGTCGCAGCCCTTGTGAGGGCAGACACTATGTCATCATACATATTTTTTAAGACGGCTCTATGACTGGCCAAATTACAACACTCATCTGCACACTCCCTAAGTTCCGAAGGAAAATCAATCTCCCTCAAGAAATGGTTACATTCATCAGTGTAATGATTGATTTGCACGTTCGTTCTCTCCCCCCACACAATAAATTTATTAGTGGTATTTGGTTGAGAATGCACTCTGGGTGTCAAGACATTTAAATTTAATTCCATTACTATCGGGAAATGGTCTGACCATGTAACATTGTAATTAACAAATATATTACGCACTGACGTCAGTGCGGATTGCGTTACAACAAAGTGATCAAGCCATCGCCTGCACTGATGAGCATCACTAACAAACGTGTATGCGTCGGATGAAACGCCCAACGATTCAACGTCAACACAAGTCCATTTCTGTTCCTTACAGTAATTAATAAGTTCTTTAAAAAAGAGTTCATTAGGATGAGCGTTGAAATCACCCATCATATACACCGATTCTACACCATATTCACTAATGATAGCGCTTACCGTTGCCAGGCAGTCTGTAAATTCCATTAAGTTGTCCGCACTATCCGTTGGCATATAGACACTTACGGCTATAAAAGGCCGCCCACTGGTCACAACCTTTATCGCGCACACTCGAGGGTTACCGCACTCCACCACAGACACATTGTCGAAAATAGCACTTCTCCACAATATGCCTACTCCGCCAAACGGTCGCCCACGCAGCACTCCGGCCGCGGTGTCAACTGCCGAAGTCCCCGTTGAACAAAAATTGTAGTCTATGCTGCTTAAGTACGGGATCTCTTCCGGTAAAAGCCACGTCTCCTGTAGGGCTATGATGTCTGACGATCGACACAATTCCTTAACTGCATCAACGGAGCGCTTAACGCTTTACTTACGTATTAACGGTGCGGCGGTCCACCTGTCGTCCGATGCCTATGCTTTCACAGAGGGATAGATATTTATGCCGGTGAGAGATGGTCACATAATTTTGATTTATATAGGTAATCAAATAGTTTTGATCGACCCGATCCGATATTTATGCTGATACAGTGTAACGATGTTTATGCCGTCCAAAAAGCATCACATATTTTTACCAAAGTAATATCATCACTTACTTATGAGCCCAATCGAACATCATTTATTTTTGAGCGACCCGATCCGATATTTATGCTGTTACGGTGCAACGATGTTTATGGCGTACTAAAAGCATCACATATTTTTACCGAGGTAATGTCGTCACATACTTATAAGCCCAATGGAGCATCATTTGTTTTTGCACGGCTGTCCATAGTAATATATTTATGCTGGTGACTGTACGATGTCTGGTAATAACAGTTTTATAACAATTATTATAGCATTGTTATTACCATGGTTACGGTGAACACTTGACATTCAAAGTTGTATAATAAACAAAGCCGGATGACGGGAGAAAAAATGCACTTTTCCCTAGTGCTTAGTTAAATATCGACTATTCTATCGACATCCATACGAACAATTTTGGAATCAGTTTTTTTTTGATCAAACTCATTATCTTACATATCAGGTTGTTACACAATATTACATTAGTTACCTAGGTAAGCTTACATTACATATTATTTCAGTTAACTAATAACATACTATAATTATTTCCAATATTATCATACTCACGGGAATGATCGTAATAGTAAACTAAGATTTACAGTTCTAAATAGATACTTTTCTCATAACATAACTTACAAACCTCTTTCATATCATATTTGCTTATTACAATTATAAACAACCGCTATCTGACATTGACTCAAATTAATCAGCGTCAATCTTAGAAATTATATTAAGACGAATTAATTTACTATCATTAATTAATTAACATTATCGAGCCGACATGCCACAAAAGAAGAAACTACGTACTTGGATAGCCGACTACGCGGAATAAATAGAAGATCGAGGTGAAAATTTCTTTTGTAAAAAATGTGAAGTCAAAAGGTTACATACCAAATTTTCCATACAAAAACACATTAGAAGCAAAGAAAGTTTCAAAAAAACTCAAAATTTATTCAATTTTGAACTGTTTAAGCTTATTTTGGCTTCCAACATCCCCTGGACCCAAATTAAGAACCAATTTTATTTCCAATTACATATGCGGACAATTTAGTAAAGAGACATTAATTCCCGATGAATCTTTTCTAAAAAAAAACTACTTTGGACGTCGCATATAAAGAGAAAATGCACCAAATCAGGACTGAACTCGCATATGCTAGAATTTACGTAAGCGTAGACGAATCCACAGATGCCAACGGACGTCAAATCGTTAATGTAATGGTTGGAGCTTTATTTAAAAAAAAAGATGGGTAACACACCAACACACCCTACACATCATATCTAGTGTTTGTTTTAATGATGTGACTATATCAACACTTATGAGAATTGCCTTGGATAAATTATGGGGGAATGACCATAACAAACACGACGAAGTCTTGTTACTCCTTACGGATGGCGTAGCCAATATAGCACTGCTAGATCAAGACAGTATCAACTCAAAATCATTGTTAGTTTGGTTTCAAGCTCATACACGTTGTATTAAATGTGATTTTAAAATTCAATTGAATTTTGAGTTACTACACTTTTGATCTGGCAGTGTGAATGATAAGCTAAAGGCAGGAAGGAACTTGAAAATACTTTTTCCCAATTTAGTGCATGTTACATGTCTAGCTCACGGCGTAAATAGGGTGGCTGAACAAGTGCGATTACTATTTCCCCCTGTGAATAATTTAATCGCATACCCAAAAAAGGTGTTCCTGAAATCGCCTAAAAGAATAAGAAAGTTTCGTCAAATGTCTATCTGTTCCTTTATCACCGCAGCCAACTATAATAAGATTGTGAAACATGGATAGAAGCGGCTTGCTATTATCATAAATATTTACCTGAGATCAAGCGAGCCATACAAAGATTCCCTAAAATAGGGAATGAACGATAAACGAATAGGTAAAACGTGCAATGAACGATATAAATATTTTGAGCGATCTAAAATGGATAAAACAATAATTTGTCAAAAATACCGAGTAATATAAAACAATTACAAAATCAAAATTTAAGCCTGGAAGCCAATTTGAATATCGTCCAAAAGTTGAAAGTGCACTTGTAAAGATTACGTTTACATCCTCAAGGTAATGTCATTCAAAATAGATATTAGAATGTGTTGAAGAAAAACATTGGGGTTTCAAATTTAAAAATCTTAAATTATTTGATATCTGGAAAAGAAGTGGAACTGCGTGGTACAGAAATAATTTATAACCACTATGAATTATTTCAATTGGCCCCGATTACTAGGTACATTATATTTAGAACGGTCCTATAGTTGGCTGAAATGGATTTTATCACCAAAACGAAGGAGTTTAAAATCGGAAAAATGTATAATAATGCCAATTGTATATTACGAAGATTATATAAAATATTTAAAAAATACAAAAAGTTCATTTTAATTTTGTTTACAACTATGATATTTCTGACATCCAGTCTCCGTCCAGTACATCGTGCGTTTTAATCGACATCTACTTATAAAATGTGTATCCTCGCACTATTGAGACGTTAACACATAATTTCTCCCGTCATCTGGGCTTTGATAATAAACCGTTTCTTTTTTTAACATTACATTACTTTAAAATTCGCTTGTTTCCCAGAGGGGGGCAGTGACCACTTCTTTCTTTATTTCGTTTTTTTTTAAATACCAATTCTTAATACGAATATTAAAAACAAAATTATTTTTTTGACTAATTATTTAAATAATTTGCATTTTTATTATGGTTTTAAAAATAGATGATTGATATCCATCGATTTGTTATTTGGTTACCATGGTTACGTTCAATACGGAGGTCAACAAAATGGGGTTTGGTTTTGCATTCCGACTTTTAAGATTAACCTGTGTTTATATTCAAATTTGCATGAATTTGTAAACATTTAGCAATAAAATTTACCCACTTTTAACGCCAATCGGAATAATTAAAAGGAAAGTACCTATACAAGAAAAGTTAGTGATTGATTATTTGTCATCATCATTTTAAGCTTGTAGAAAAAGTTATGTGTAGCCCTTAAAGTACTCGTGCTTGTAATAAGAGCGGGAGATTGTGAGCACCTCGGCACTCGTACCTTGAGAAGCTTCATTATTTACCAGTTACATAAATAACTATTATCATGTTTGGTACAGTCAACGTAAAAAGTAGCTGAACATTTTAGTACAGTTTAAAGGTAAAAGTAGGTATATATGCATATTATATACTTTTGAACTAAGGGAATATAGGCTTGTAGTACTGTTAGGCGATGGGCTTGTAATCTGTCACTAATACGCTGATAAACATCTTAACCTGTTTGTGCAAAGTGTGGTTGCTGAATTATCAACAACTTTTTGAAGTTGTAGGTTATTCTGTGGCTCTGCCTACGCCTTTCTGGGAATACAGGCGTGAAGATATGTACGTTGTATATACTTTTGAAAACATGTGACGTTGAATTGAGAACCTCTTCCTTATGAAATGTCGGTTGAAAATCTAAAGTAGTAAAAAAGTGTAAGCGAGAGGCTGGCATAAGCAATTGATTAATACGTCAATGACTTCACGACCAATATCAAAGAGATAAATGTATTAAGTATTATGACAGTGGTGTACTTTTTTGCTATCATTCTTAATTCTAAAATTGATCTGGCTATGATTGAACAAATAACTCTGAAACGTATACTGTCCAGCAACTTCTGGAAGTTTACCGTCCAGCCACTTTTTAAAATATAATGTCCGACCATTTTGGACGCAAACTATCCAGAATCTTTTGGAAATTTACTGTCCAGCTACTTTCGGGAATGTACTGTTTAGCTGCTTTTGGAAGTAAACTATCCTTTTATTTGCCTTACGCGACAAAACATGCAATAATTACGGCATCTGATGAATAAAAAAATCTCTTTTGCTGAACTCAACTATACAACCAAAGGGTTATTAAACACATTACTCTCCTCCTTCGGCAGTCGGGTAAAAAAGAGAGCCATTAATATTTTGATGTAATTTTTAAGGTGGGAAGTGGTGATATTAAATATTTGAAATTATTCTGTATACATTTTAAGGTTTACTCTTAGTTAGACCTACTTCATGGATTAATTATAAAATTGACGTTATTGACAGTCATTTTCCAAGAAAATCATAAACGACTTCATCGCTTCCCGTAAAGTGAGATTGTAGTCAAGAGAAGTTCTTTGGTTTTATGGTGGAGTTGGTTCCTTGTCTAGTAATACCTTATGCTTTTTTCAAAGCTAATTACTTAAAGCAATACGCCATGTGCATATTTTTTATAACGTAAAATGAAAGGGCTTTCTAAATACATATCATGATTTTTTTTTAAATTTCGCAATGTATGTTGGCATAAAGAAGCGTCAATTGAGAAAACAAAGACGTATCAAGGTGTGTAAGAAAATACAGACATTCAAGAGGGAAGAAACCAGGCGGCTTGAGATATTTGGCGGGGGATACGTCACAATAATACCGAACGCCGCAATCCTTTGTAAAGTTTTTTAGGTACATTTTAGCAAAAGACGCCCCTTTTTTCGTGGTGTGTGATTTTGGCCGTGCAATAGTAAATACCGTGGCAGAGATACGAAATATGAAATCTGCAGAGGTTACAAGACTACCTCCAAGATCCTCGAAGGCTCCCCTGGATCTGTAAAAACGGATAACGACGACGAAGCGAGTTGAGAAAACGATGTTTCCAATGCACCAGATGACAGTGATAATGATGACTGCAAAGCGGACTCCGCTGTAAATCGGAAAATAAAATGTGTATGAAGCAGCGGAATGTAAGGAGGGGAAATGATTAAAGGCTGATATCATCAAAAATTTGCCCAACGTCTTATGAAATAGTTGTGGCCATATTTTCCCTTCTGGACCGGCATCATGCAATCGTACTTTGGTGGAGGTGTTGCTATCGCGACATCAATTTGAAAAATTGCGTTTATGTAAACAAATTGTTTTTGCGAATAAACTGGGTTGTACTGGAACATCTTGAGTATGTGTGGCCGGGAGAGTAACAGAAACTTCCAATCAACCTGACATACAGTCCCGCGTCTAAACGAACGTAGCCCTGAAAGTAACTTTTACGACGTGCAAATCTATATTTCACCTCGACCTCGTCGTAAGACCGATTTGACTGCAGATTGTGCGATTTTCATATTTAATATTCTCAAAATTATAGAGCCACTGTCAAAAGACCAGCAGTCGCACAGCCGACTTTGAAAATTTAGTTTAAAGGAAACCAAAAGAGTTAACTGGACTCATGGAAGAAAAACTATCGGCTTCCCTTTGCGAGATAGCAGGTGTAATTATTGCGGAGACATAAGTGGACTAGGCTCCGGTTAATATACTCGGAAGTTTTAAGTTATGCAATGAATGCGAAGATTGGCGAGGATTGGCGACAAAAACAATTTCAAAAAACATAATGGAGGTAGTAATTTCTCCGGTCATAAAAAGATCCAGGAAAAATAAATGGAAGATGAAAAGTGGTCTCTTAAACCCACTTGTGATTAAAAATCTTACCACCAAGTAAACTTGGTAAACCGAAGATGTCAGAAACGATACACACAATAAATATGTTCATCTGAACTGGGAAAGAAGATGATTATTTATTCAATGCATGCGTGAATCAAAAATAATTAAACGCAGAACTAAGAACGATGAAAGAAATACCTACTGTTATTACCTTCAAATAAACAACGAACAAATACGATTGCGTAAAACCTTCTTTCTGATGACACTTGGGAATAATTAAAAAACTGATAGACCACTTTTTGCCACTATGCAAAGATATCGACGAGCCAAATGACAAATGTGGTAGTAATGAACGACAGATTGTGATATTTGTGATAGACATATTAATTCTTAATCCCACAATTTCACTCTATCGCAGTGAACACGCTCCAAAATTGCAGCTAAGTCCATTAGTACATTGTGTATTAAGGTCGGTAAGTAAGGAATTACGATCGAGGCTCTAGTAGAAGCCCGAAGTCGAAGACTGAGGGCTTTCTGAGTCGAGGTTCGTAATTCCCGTACCGCCCGTGAAACATACAATGTTTTTCATCACATTTGCGAGTAAATAAATACACAAGTCAGCGAACTACGAATTTACGAATTACTTGAACTTTATTTAAGCGGATGGCTGGCGGACTCCACAGATTATAAAAATGTTTCGTTCAGAAACGTTAAGGGCAAATACTTACGTAGTTATATATACAGCCCTGAAGGAGTGTAAAAAAAAACGACGTTTTGATACAGAAAACTATTAAAATCGGTTATTAAGAACATTAATTGAGTATTTAAGTAACATGTAGCGAGATTGCAATGAAATTCCTGTTTAAATAACATTTTAAGACAATTTTTCAATTGCGTGTAAACTCTTTCCTTGAACTTGCATGACCTGTGAGCTGTGCCATAAATTAAAAAAAAATTACTTACCGACCTTGGGTTTCATGGTAAAAAAAAGGTCGAGGGTTTTATGTCGGGCATTGCGGCCAAGTTAACCTGTATGTTAAGATACTGTTTACGTGCAAGTGTGATGAAAAATAATTAAAACTTTTGAATCGGACCATTATTTTATGTCAGCAAACCATTACCATCACTAAGTGGAGTTATCGATGAAAAAGAAAAAAACACTATTTGATTTTAAAGATTTTGTCGATGCAGTACAGATGTCAAATTCTAAGAACTACGAACACTGTTGTGAAAGTAATGGATATCTCAGATTTCTATACCTACGCCAATGTTTCATCGCAGTAAAATCCCATCCCATATGATTTGTGTTAAATTTGTAAGGGCCGAGGACGAGGGGCCATATGACAGTGGCAATGATAACTGCAGTACGGACTCCGCTGCAAATCGGAAATCATGGTCTAAGAAAATGTAATATGAAGCAGCGGAATGTATTGCAGAAAAGTCCAAGAGGGGAAAAGTGATTAAAGGGCTGATATAATCCAAAACTTGTCCGACGTCTTATAAAACAGTTGTTGCCATATCTCCCCCTCTGGACTGGCATCATGCGATCGAACTTTGGTCGAGGGGCTGCTATCATGACGTTATCAGTCGAAGGGGAGTTTGACCATCTGTAAAATTGCATTTATGGAAATAAATTGCCTATGCGAATAGACAGGTTTGTACTGAAACATCTTGAGTATTTGGATGGGTTCAACCATCAAAACAAGTCGCGCGTCTAAACGTAGCCCTGCAAGTAACTTTTCTGACGTACTAAGATATATTTCACCTGGACCTCGATGCAAAACCGATTCGACTACAGATTGTGTGATTTTTATAAATTCTCAAAATTAGGCCGCCACAGTGGATAGTCCCGTGGTCGTATAGCCGACTAATGAAAATGTAGTTGAAAAGAAACTGAGAGATTTAATTCACGGAAGAAAAACTAACGGCTTCACTTTGCGAGATAGCAGGTATAATTGCGGTGACATTACTTACGCCGCAGTGATAGGACTACGTAGTCCTACGTTAGGGGATAGAGCAACAATTGCTCAAAATACACGGTTTAGAATATGCAAATATTGCAAATGCTCCATTAAACTTACTTTATAATGCAAGGTATGGCCAGTTTAGTTTTACCATCTCGCTGTTCAAAATTTAATTGCGTCTGGTGGAACGAGGAATAACAGCAATTATATACCGCTAGGACCAAAAGAGAAGGTAATGTGACGTTAAAAGGAGAATCCACACGCATTCTTTAGTTCATGTTGGTGACAGCAGAGAAAACCGTACTAGTAGTTCAGATGGTCTCCGCAGATCAAAGATTCCTCACAACTGCTCAGTTTTTAGGTACATTTTAGCACAAGGCGCCCATTCTTTGTGGTGTGTGATTTCGGCCGTGCAATAGTAAATGCCATGGCAGAAATATTTGAAATCTTCAGAGATAACAAGACTAACTACAGCAATGCTACGGAATCATTTGTAAGCAGCCCAAAGCCCAGCACAGGTATGCATGGAGGCCCTCACGAAGATCATCGAAGGTGTCCCTGGATCTGTTAAAACAGATAACGAAGACGAAACGAGTTGAGATATCGATATTTTTAATGCACCAGATGAAAGTGACAAAAATGACGGCAATACGGACTCGGGGAAAAACCATTAACGACTGATATGATCCAAAATTTGCCCAACGTCTTATGAAATAGTAGTTCCCATATCTTCCCTTCTGAACAGTCATCATGCAATCGTACTGTAGTCGAGGTGCTGCTATCGCGACATCGTCGTCAGTCAAAGGGGTTTGACAATCTGAAAAAATGCATTTATGTAAATAAATTGCCTATGCGACTAGACAGGTTTGTACTGGAACATCTTGAGTATTTGGATGGGAGAGTGAAAGAAGCTTCCAATCGACCCGATCAACTATCAGAACAAGTCACGCGTCTAAACGTAGCTCTGCAAGTAACTTTTCCGACCTACAAAGCTATATTTTCTCGCACCTTGAAGCAAAACCGATTCGACTGCGGATTGTGCGATTTTTATAGATAGTCAAAATTAGACCGCCACAGTCGAAAGTCCAGTGTTCGTATAGCCGAATAATGAAAATTTAGTTAAAAGGAAACTGAAACAGTTAACTAAAATCATGGAAGAAAAACTAACGGCTGCCCTTGGCGACATAGCTAGCAGGTATAATTGCGGAGACATTGGTGGACGATGCTCTGGTTAATATACTAAAAGTTATAAGTTATGGAACGAATGCGAAGATTGGCGAGGATTGGCGACAAAAACCATTTCGAATAACATACCAGAGGGGTCATTATGACTATCTTTTTAGTTCAGTTTACGCTGAGAGAAAGAGACAGATTTATGTACATACAATTCGTGTGACATTGTTCCCTGCCTGATTTTTATTTTATTTATTTATTTATTAAATAACTGTGAGTTTTGTGTACAAGATGTAAGTATGACATTGAATAGGTACTAACTGATTAAAGTCTGTTTATTAATTTGTGTGTATGTTTAAACAAGTGCTTATAAATTTTACGTAAATTGTATAGACTGTTTTATTATTTTTATAGTGCTACTCGTATTTATATATTTTTAGGATTTCATTAGTATGCATGCACACAAAAACGATTATTTTTATATAGGTTTCTTTGCTGTAAATATAATTATTTACGAGATACACATAAAATAAGAACTCGATCATTTACCGCTTTTTCTCGAAAAGTGGTTTGGTCGAGTTACTGCATTTTTCATAAGGGGGACAGTTTTCTTGACATATTTGTAGGATTACCATCTACGTATAACTTAAAAATAAAATAAAGCATATCACCCGGGGCTGTAACCAAGACACAATCGCTAATAACGTTCTTCTTTTGTATCACTTAAAATGTACGGTAATTATTTTTGTGGATTTTCGGTAGAACTATAGTTGTGTTGCATTTAGGCGATAGAGATATGCAGATTTGTACGTGTTTTAAACCCACAGAGATGCTATCAAGATTTTTTTACAAATGAAATTAATACACACTAAGAAAATAAGTGAATAGTGATGGGGATTTTTTATGATAAAGCATTCGATACGATTGATACAGAAACTCTTTTACACGGAATGGGTGAATGTGGTGTTGTGCAGCCGCTGAACGAATGGTTCAGTGACTACCTAACGTCACGCACCTATCGTGTTTAAGTGAATGGTGTGTTACAGATTAATCTCGAATACTGTTATTTTAGTATCATGACGGCGACATCTCTAGACTACAGGAGATAACACTTCGACTTCTCGCCGATGATTTAGTTAACTAATTTCTTCTGCATTTAATTAAATGTTTGTTTTATCTTTAGGAAATCGTTTCTAGCGGTATTATTTATTATTATTTATTATTATATATTGTTTGAATCTGTTAGAATTTATGTTATTCTAAATATCTGATCGAATTATCAATCGATACGTTTAACTCTAGGTTTGGTTATGGACGCTTGTCTATGGTAGGAAGGACTTGGATTTGGCTTGTCACTCCCGCAGTACAGATATGTAAGCACGTCAAACTTATTGTGTGTGGGAGTCTCGCTACGGCCGTATGGCCATCTTCTTCAACTTAGCTTCTTAATGCGCAATGCATCTTTGGAGTGATTCCTATCTTCCAACCTCATTATCATTCATCAATATCCACCCAGGTTGGATATTGGGAAATCATAGTGCCATCTTCCAACCTGCCTCAGGTTGGATAGTGGGAACAAAATGTTATTTATTTTTCTTCCCATCTTCCAACCTGTATTGAATTTTATACATATACTAGCTGCCCGCCAGCGGCTTCGCCCCGCTGCAAATTTCTGACTTTCAATTCATTTGTTACAAAAAATGTGATAAATGAAGAACCGCTCGACCGGTTTTGTGCAAACTTCACATAAACCATCTACTAAATAGTCCGAACATAGACTAAACATTTGGTTTGGACAGGTGAGCCCGTTCTTGAGTTGTAAAATTACAACGAAAAATGGCATTGATTTTTATATATATAGATAAAAAAAAACAACCCTACGGTACACGCTATCACCGGACAAATCTAGATACAGACAAATGTACAAACCTACATAAATATAAACATATAAACATACCAACGACTTGACTATATAGAATTACATGTGACTGTACCCTATTCAATACAGGTTGTTTATCTCCTAGCACAATCAAAAACCTAAGTACCCAATCGTCACGCAAATTGGCTCTTCAAGAGTGATACCTCTTCACATTTACCTGCAATATAATAAATAGCTGGTTATATTTAATTCATTTAAATGTCAACAGTAGTCAGTCATTGAAATTCTTAGTATCTCAGTTTTTGCCTTGAATAATTCCATTGAAAATGTTTTCTCCTACTGATGAACCCGGACCGAATGGCACGATGCCTTGTAGTAAAATTATTTATTTGAAAAGAGGCAAAGGCGAAGTGCTCTTATATGAGGGCTTTCAATACCATCATCAAAAAGTTTACAAAAACAAGGCAAGATATTGGACATGTGCTAGACGTAAGAAAAATAAATGCGTAGGAAGCAATACCATAAAAGTGAGTAGTACTTAGTACATAATAAATGTAAAATTAAGGTAAACAATAAGTGACAGATTTTCAACGATTGGCCTTATGCCTGATGGAAACCTAAGCTTAGTTGAGGCCTAGAGATAAGCTCACTGGTTTAATGATTGATAATAAACAATTTATTTCAATAAATTTTACTCTTGCAGGATCAAGAGATTATGAGCAGTAAATTACATATAGAGTCGTGTTTGACCGATAGCCCTAAAAATGAAATGGATATCTGTTTCAACGAATGTATCATCAAAGTGGAAAATACACTATCACCCGTACCAACTATTTATAGGGATTCCCTGAAGTCGAATACGCTGGGTTAGATTTGCTTGCCAAGGTTCCAGAATTCAAGAGTGTATAAAGTACTCTATACAGGAAACGAAACCAGTCAATAGGATTGAAAAAAATTAACTTTAAATCTGTTTCCGAAGTCCAAATCCCGCCAAAGTACAAGTCATTTGCTGTAGCGGATTATCTACAAGATGCAGTTCGAATAATTATATTTTGTTCTATGTTTGCAAAAGAACAGATTGGCAAAATCAAACATTTCTTAAGCGACGGGACATTTAAATCTTGCCCTTATCCGTTCTGCCAGTTGTATACAAAGTGGGGATATGGACAACACTGATAAGTCCACAAATATTACGCCATTGATATTTGCCCTTTTAAGTAATAAAACTAAGGAAACTTATTCAATAATGTTTTATCTAATAAAAAAACATATTCCACAGTGGAACCCCCTTAAATTTTCAACAGATTTTGAACATGCTGCTATGGGAGCTATAAAAGCATTTTTTCCTAGTGTTCAACTTAAAGGGTGCTACTTTCATTTTGTTCAGTGCATTAGAAAAAGAGGTAAAAAATTGGGACTCATGAAATTTAAATTAACTCGGCGAATAGTTGAACTTACAGCAGTATTACCGCTACTGCCATTTGAAAAAATATATGATGGTTGGTCGTATGTGCAATCTGAAATTACCGACGGCAAGAATTTAACTACATTTAAACGTTATGTTGAAAAAACTTGGTTCAAATATCAAGAATTTATTAATCTGTGGAATGCATGTTCTGAACGGCACAGAACCACAAATTCACTAGAATCGTGGCATGCCGTTCTCAATAAACAAATTAAGGAAAAAAACCCAAATATAGCTAAATTGTTAAACTGTTAACACAAAAACAGCATATTATATAAAATTGAGTTTTTGCTTCTTAAAAATAACGTTCCAAATAGAAAGGAAAGAGGGAAAAAATATATTCAGACGGATAATTTTATTAAACAGAATCAAGATAAATTATTTTATTTTAGTTGACATCAAGAAACTAGTCTTCTAGAAGGTCTTTTATCGACTTCATGGGCAGCTGAGCCCACACACGACTCAGCCCGCGGGCTTACTCGACCGCTACTATTTATGTTGGGGGCGACTCGGACCACTCGGTCAACTCAGCCCGCGGGCTCATTTAACCACTATTTACCGCTATAGGGTCAACTCAGCCCATTAGAAAAATATTGAAAGATATTGTAAGCTGGTATAGTCAAGTGTATAAATAATACACTGTGTTACCGGTATGAGGGCTTTCCTTGATATAGAGTAATAATGGGCAACTTCTTAATGCCCCTACATGTTTATTTTAATTAAAAAAAGAAAAAATAGTACACACTTGTTTTCTAACAAAAAATAAAAATGCAAGCAATGCACACCGCACCGTTAAAGCATAGGTTAAAGTTTACCATGATATATGTATATGTATAGATGCATCGTAAATACATGAGTATATTATATTACAATTGTGTTATTTACTTACTATCTGGAAAGAGATTGCATAACCTTCGTAATTGCCATTGTCTTTGACATGACATTGAATTCTTCATGAAATCAAATCGTAAGTGTAATTAATACATTTAGATTTTTGAACACTGAAAATGAACCCGTATCCATACAAACCTAGTGCATCCGCATCTTCCAGTTCCGATGCTTTGATGTTTCATAACGTCCCAACGTGGAGGGCGTATAATGCTGAAGTCGGGTCATCGATATCGCGTCAAGAGGAAAAATAAATCAGATAAATCAACCTTATGGAGATGCGTAAATTGCAAATGTTATGCTGTCATCAAAACAATCGGAGATAACTCGGACATTGTTCACGAGACAGGACACAACCACGCTCCTGATTTTCCTGATAACGAGATTAAGAAACATATGGATAGCCTAGAAAAACAAGTCGTCGAAGACATAACTACGCCCATCTCCCACTTGTATAATGACATGAATTATAAAATTAAGGACTCGGGTTTGGACAAAGTCAAGAAAATTTCTACTTTCGAAAATATTAAAAAAAAATTGTATCGTAAACGCTACAAATCTTTAGGGATAAAAAAATGCACTTTTAAAAACGCAGTTGACGTAGTTATACCACCAAAATTTTCGTTTTTATTGTTCGCTGATTACACGTACAACAGCAAAAGAATATTGGTATTTTCATGTAATGAGCTTCGCATTCTATTACCACAATGCAAAGAATTTTACATTGATGGCACATTTAAGTCGTGCCAAAGAAACTTTTACCAACTGGTAACAATCCACGCTGATCTCGGAAGTGATCGAGAAAATATCAAAGTTGTGCCAGTGCTGTACGCCTTATTGCCAAACAAGCGTAAAGAAACTTACGAGATTCTATTTAAGCTAATAAAAAGCCAAGTTCCAGATTGGAACCCAACAAGCGTTAAAGTGGATTTCGAAATAGCGGCTTTAATTAATACTTGCCAGGGTGGATACCTAAATTCAGGGATGTTTTTACCATTATACTAAATGTCTGTGGACCCATGCAAAGGCTTGTGGTATAAACAAAACCAAACTAGGCAAAGCTCATGTAAGGCGTTTGGCAGCCTTAGCATATTTGCCATTTGAGCACTTATTAGACGGTTGGCTGTACGCCTTAGAAGAAAGTCCTAAAACAAAAATGGCAAATAAATTCAATTCATACTTTTACGATAACTGGATGGATCCTAAGTCAATGTACTTTAGTCGTTGGACATGTTACCGACAATTTAATCGCACTAATAATGCGATTGAGGGATGGCATGCTAAAGTTAACAAGCTTTTGAAGCCCAAACCCGATATTTTGAAACTTATCGTAGTCATACAGCGGCTTATGAGAACAGATGTCAATAAATTAAGAGACAATAACTTTAGTAAAAGAAAAAGTGAAATAATCGATGTAAATGACAGGATTCATGACATATTAATGGATCTAGAACATAATAAAAAAAGTTTATCGTTATGTGTTGAACATCTAAGATTCTAGATTTATACAGGATGGACCATACTTATTTAGATCGGTCAGTATGGGAAAGTTAACTTTATTTTTCAAAACGCCCGGGTTCGATTCCTGAGCTGAGTACCTACTGAGGGGTAAGTTTTTTTTAAATGTATGAGTGCATTTTTTCCTTGTTACTAGAATCGATGTCATGGTCCCTAAAAACATCTTCCTGTGTCTTACAGTTTTGCCAAGCTTTCCGATACTGACCGATCTAAATGGACTTGAATGTTGTCCGTTCGCGTACGTGACAATTCACGAACTCATATGGAAGGAATTATTATTTTAGTTCAATTAAGATGGTTTTGTGGTTAAGTTTGTCAGACATTTAAATTAAACTTATATTAAATATTTAAATTTGTTTTTGTTAAGCGAATCATGAAATTTGACAAAAAGCAAGGACAAGTGCGACAGTCCGACGGTCAGAACGCCGGATGTATTTCAATTTTCATATTTTTTTACAGACCGGTTCATTTTTTTTAATAAGTGATCCAAAGTAAAAGATTTTTTCTACATAAATATGTTTTTGGTATCAGTTCTGGCTCACCCGCCATCCTGACCCTCACAAAATAATACTTTTTTGTAGTTTTCATGCAATGAAGTAGAATTCCAAGCCCCTTCTCACTGCTTAGTGTCAAGTCAGCTAAGCCCGCGGGCTGAGTAGCCCATATAGCGGTGAACTGGTCTCGACTAAGCCCGCGGGCTGTGTAGACATATAGCGGTGAACTGGTGTCGACTAAGCCCGTGGGCTGTGTAGACCATATAGCGGTGAACTGGTGTCGACTAAGCCCGTGGGTTGAGTAGATCCCTTGGCAAATTAATGGGCCGAGTCACCCCCTACAAAATAAAAGGTGTCAATTGAGCCCGCGGGCTGAGTCGTGTGTGGGCTCAGCTGCCCATGAAGGGCTTTTATCGTAGTAACGGACTTGAAATATGCTTTGATAAATTTTTCTTTTTCTGTTGTTTTTCCGGCAAAAAAATGCTCAGCTAACAATTTGGCCGTATCCATGACAACTGTGGTGTCGCTTGATGGGTCGGTTTGCGTAGAGTTATCTTTTACTTTTTGTTTGGTTTGAGTACCGACGGACATGTAAATATCTGGTGTACTGTCGTCACTTCTTAGTTGGCTTTGGCCGTCGGGTAGTTTAATAAAATATTCTTCAGTATTCGGTATATTAATTTCGTCTTCAGATATATACTCATGTTCAGGACGTGAACACAAAATCGACTGACTCTCCATGTCTTCATAACTTCCTGTAATAGGAACATAATAGGTGACTTGGTGTAAATAGACATATCAATATAAAAACAATGTGTATATTATTAAGATTTAAAAATGAAACTTACTTTTGGTTGCCATTGTTATGGAAATACAATTTGATTTCGTGATTTTAAAAATATCAAATCATTAAATGCGTTTTTCAATTTCCATTAAATTATATGTCAGTTTTCAATTATCATAATGCTGACGTATTTCAGTATTAATTAACGGCCAGTATTTTCATACATAATATATTAAAAAAAAGGTTTTATTTGGCTATATTAAATAAAAACATTCCTTAATTTAAAGATATAAAATTTACCAGATCAACTACGTACAAAATGTCAAACATGTAAATATTATAATTATCTTTTAGTGTTTTTGTTGGTTAGATTTTATTTTAAAAACAACCGACCAACATCATGAGAATAGTTTGTTTTTGGAAATAATACCTATTCGTAATTCATATCGTTGTATGATATTTCGCAGGCCATACAATAATACTTACCACTTCTTCTTGAGGAAAGGACATTGTTAATGGTCAGAAAAATAGTAGAATCGTAAAAATAAGGATATTAATATTGTTGTCGTGTTATTAGTTTATTTTATTAATGTGATGTATGTAACGACTGACAACGCTGATGTTTTTTTTTGTGTAGAACTGATGTTTAAGTATAACGTCAAAAGGTATCTAATTAAAAAAAAATGTAATGGAACATTTTAAAGGAATAAATATTATATGTAAGCCCTTTTTTGTTTGTGACTGTACTTAATTAATTTAATTATTAATTGAATATTGTTCGTGAAGCCATACTAATTCATTATTTGGTTTGTATACCGTTATAATCTTCTAATTCTTACTGTAAGAAAGTTATATATCCTAAACTGTATTCTGAAAATTCATAAAAATTTGAAACGAGATGATAATATATTGAAAAAACGTAATCCCTACACAGTAGGTAATAAAACAAATATCAATATCTAGGACTAATTTTGCTAAAAGACAATTCAATATATTATCTGTATCTCTTTATAATAAAAAAATAGAAAAACTAAAATTTACTACAAAACCTTTAGAGAATGTAAAAATCTAACTACAACTTGGCTCAAAAGTAAAAGTTACGATGATATCGAACTACTTATGCTTTAACTCATAATTCGCGTTCACACATTTAATTGTAATTTATAGTAAACTCATCTGTATGTAATGTATTCAGTAAATTATTTTTTAAGCAAATTTGTAAATATCTAATTGTAAGGTGTTATGTACTTAACGGAAAAGATTTGGCGAGATATTTAGTTGTAGGATAGTTGCTGTAGACTACAACTATACTTAGTTTTACTTAGTTTTATTTTTAACATTACAACCTACAAAAGACCGAAAAGCCGAAAGAGCGAATTCCTCCTAATACAAGTGTTTAACTTAAAAGGAGGATTCGACACCACTGTAAAAACTTTTGTTGAAAATAAATAATTTTGTTTTTTTTTTGAACCATGCTTCGAAAAGACCAAGAAACCAAAAAGAAAATTATTGATTTGAAGAACTCTGGTCTGTGTGTTATCGATATTTCGGATGAAATAGGTGTATCAGTAAGTATTGTTTTAACTAATTCGACTCACATTGCTAAATATCTTTAACTTAATACAATGAATGGTGTACATTTTATCATTCTCTTTCAGAGGAATACTGTTTACCTTTGGCTGGAAAGGTGGCAATACGAAGAAAAGGGTGATGGGCAATTTTGTATGGACCCCGACCCCACCCTCCAACAGTCACGGGATGCATGTTTATATGTTCGTTAGGACCCAAAACAAGACAAAATAACTATTTCAGTACCTAGCTAAATCGATGGGATTTTTTCCATAAAAAAAACCTTTCAAGAGTCATGCAATGCAAGAATGTGTTCATTTTTAAACCAATTCCATACGATTTGATAATGGTTTTCCAAGAAAACCCCATACATAGGACGGTCGTCGTCATAGTAAAAAATCATCAGGTTGCCAAGATCTATCAAATGAGATATGTTTCGTTCCTGTTGGTGGGTGGGGACATTTTGCCCATTGTCCTTTGAATTGCCATGTTACTACAGGCCGCCCCCGGTGTACTAACGTCAACCAAGACAGGCTCATTGTGGAAAGGGCACGAGCAGATGGATTCGTGAATACGACGCAGATCGCTGCTCAAATACAAATATCCAACAGCACAGTAAGGCGAAGACTGAATGAGAGCGGTCTGAAGCATAGGATACCGGCCAAGAAGCCAGTTTTAACACAAAGGCACAAAGATCTCCGGTTAGCATTCGCGGCAAGATACCTTAACTACGACTTCAGCAAGGTATGTTTCATGGATGAGAAAGTATTTTGCTCCTCTGATACCGGAAGAGTCAGTTTATGGAGAGTGGACAACTCAAGATACCACGAGCGGAATATTTTAATTAACGAGCGAAGCGGTCGTATTACCAATGCATATTGGGGGTGGATGTCCAAAAATAGTCTCGGGGAGCTAGTTGAAATTTCAGGCAGAATGAACTCAATGCAATATAAAAGCATCCTAGAGGATTCATTCTTGCCGACAGCTCAGGTGGTGTATCCCGGTGAACATACTTCATTCATTCAGGACAATAGTTAGATTCACAATTCGAATATAGTCCAAAACTGGATTGATGGTCTACAACGGAGAGGAGTATTAACGTTGATAAAATTACCACCCAAGAGTCCGGATCTAAACCCTATCGAAAATTTGTGGGGAAAAATGGTACAACAATGGGATAACTCGTAAGCGAGAACACGGGAGTACTTAAAGAGACACGTATATAATATATGGGAATCCTTCAGGGGCAAAAACCTCTGTGAAAATTTAGTAAGTTCGATGCGACAACATTTACAGGACGTTCTCAATGTTGAAGGTGGATATTGAGATAATAATTATATTTTTTGTTTTTCATATAGGTCAAGGAGCATAGTTTATTTTAAATAATGTTATTTATTAAATAAAATTAGCGTATAAAAAATATTGTTTCATTTGTTATTAAAATCTTTTAACCTTTTCGCTGCCATTGACTGGATATGAAGTCAGAACATTTCGTGCCCCTTTACTTGCACCTTCATTTGACAAGACAAAGTTGACAGTTGTAATTTGTTGCTTGTCGTGGGTGACACGCTTTTCCTTGTTTGACTTGGCGGCGAAAAGGCCTTTTTAACGATTTCCCTCGTGTTAAAATGTGACTAACACGTCAATATCTCGATTTACGAATAATGAATAAATGAGCTTTATTTTTTACTGCGGTTTTTACCCCTTGCTCAAGGTGGATTTGCCAGTGTCAAAGTGCAGACATTTCACACGCAAGAAGAATGTTCGGTATAATAGTTACATACATAAATACATAAACTCACGCCTTAATAGTTTTGTCGAATTATTAGGCTGGGGACCTAAAACCAAAAGATATACAGGGTAGGCCAATGATAAATGAATTTTAAAAATTTAAAATAATGTATACCTTTTCGTGTTTTGAAATAAAAAGTATGCTTAGAATTTGCGACATTAAATAAATTATACGTTTAAAACATTTAGTCATCAAGATGTTGTCCGTGGCGGTTGCAGCACTCTTCCAGTCTTGCTTGTTCTCTTTTGCTTGCATCCGCTCATAGACGCTCTCACCAGTAGCGGAAAAAACAACAGGAAGTAATTTGGTAAATATAAAATAATTAACTATCCGTTCCGTTACTGTACTTATAATAAAACACAAATGAAAATCGACCAAGTAAAAAGTTTTTTGCTAAAACTCAAATGCAGCTAGCAGGACCTAATAATGATCAAAATAATTTTCATGGTTTTCTAAAGATTTTTTGAGCTCCCGTTCAAAAATTAGAGGGATGACATTAAATTTTCTAGACTCAGAGCGATTATTTCAAGCAAAGAGAAGAGGGGTTGCAAGGACACATTTTACAGAATAAATAGACGTAAAAAAACACAAAAAGATTTCCTTTAGTGCTGGGGTCTCGAATCCCGAACTTCTTGCACTATAATATCATGTCTGCTGTACCACAGAGCCAAGGACGAAAAACTGTGTTAGTAATACTTCACTTGACAACTTGACACTCGTTTATTTTCAATTCGATGGGAGCCTATACAGTGTGTGGCCCAAAACCGGGGCGAAAAAATTAAATGGGGATTCTTTAGAACATTTCAATTAACTATCACAAGAATCTAATATTACAAAGTCTATAATTTTGGAGAAAACAGCCTACAAAGTTAAGAATCGTAGGTAATGTATTTTCCCGTCGCGATATCGTCGCTTGGTCACTTGGTACGAGGTATGTCTGAGTACAGGGTGCCATTGACAACACGCGGTACTAACTTGTCAAAGCGGTTTTAAATTGAAGAGAATTGAGAGGTGTTTGAATTTGCGATTAAGTTTGTTAGAAAAAAACTGAAAGTTATGTTTTGATTTTAATTAGGTAAGACCATTATAATGTAATAATTACTGGTGATCTATAGAGCCCCTGTTTTTAATATTATCCCCGGTTTTGGGCCACACACTGAATATGATCGGAGAAAAATCATAACACCGCGAAGTAGCCGTGAGGACAGCGACATCTCGCAGGGAAATTAAGTAACTAGAACTGAAAATTTACGACATTCAACATCATAAGTTATCACTTATCAGTAAGTTTATTGAAAGGCATCTGTCAAACGATTAAAGAGAAAAACGTGAGATGGATGTATGTGATGACAAGACAGTACAGTCTTGATGATTTCGTTTCGATGATTGTCAAAACGCTTACCTAAAATTAGTATGGCAACTTTTCATTCAATATTCGACCATACTTATATGCCCTAAACGTCCATTTTCCCATGTTGTTCAGATATATTTGACACATTGACTGCTTAGATACTACTGGTTTTTTGACAGCTTCGGTAATAATTACTATTTGTAAGTATCGAAATAATTGAATAGCGACTGTTAAGATATTTGTGACACGTTAAGTGCTCACGGATAAATACAGCCATGACAGTTAACAATTTTTTGATGGTTTAATCGTTGACCTCTCTTTGAGCATCTGGAGCGTATAGCGACTTTTGCTGCTGACTGTATGAGACTTACTTTTGAGCACATTCATTATTTTATTTTTGTAATAGTCATGCCGAGGGTTTCCTAAAAGTTGATTATTACCGGAGATAAGCATCGGAGCACCTTAATAATAATGTATTTCAACGGTAGCCATAATATTTATTTATTCGGACAATCATACAATCTTCATCTGATAATCAGAATGACTAACGGAAGGTGGCACCGGATCTTCATTAAAATTAACCCACCTAGTTCGGACCCACTCCTTAGTTCGACCTAATTCAGCAGATAATCACTGTATCCTCCTAAGGCCCACCATACAACGAAATTAGTCAATGGAATATGAATCTATTGTGAATGAAGTAAAGTCAATTTTCTAATTTGACCATTTGTTATAAAAACAAAAGAAAAACCACTTTACTTCGTTTGCACTAGATCTTTATTTCAATGACCGTATTATGTTCTATTTTTAGTACAAGGAACCTCAGGAGGGTAAAATAACAAAAAAAAACTGGCATTAATATTATTTTATTAGCATATTTTTTAAATATTAAGGCAAACGAATAGACCTAACCTCATAGATTGTTACAGGACACTACAGATTTAGCGGATGCAATGAGATACTTATTCACTAGCTTTGTAAATACTGAGTGGTCGAACTGCCACAAGATCTACAACAGAACGGAGTGCATTTTACCCAGCGAACTCAAAGAGCTGTGCAAGACGCAATTTATTCCTTTTAACAGGACATCAGCGCACGTTAACTACATGTAAGCTACAATTTTTATCAGGTTACGAGTCCCAATGCAAGTAAGTTTGTCTCGGAGGAAAAAAAATAAGATAACTTCAACCTAAAAATTCAGGATGACCTTAGTAAAACGTTACATATAAACAATATAGATTACCAATAATATTTTTTTTACCGAATGAGAAAAAATATTAACTTTCCATAGTGATAAAAAAAATCCAATATTTCGCCAAATAACTCGCAAAAAAGTTCATCTTCAGGTTACCCGACGCAGAACAGAATGTCTACCACTTGTCACCTTTGGCATCCAAAAGGCTTTGATTCTGAGTGGTATTGTATCTACCCTTACCCTATTCACCTACCCTTTACTTTTGAGGGGTTATTCCATTCCAGACATAGGTAAGTTTCTCCTTAAGATCAGCTATTGATCAAGAAGGATCCTGTCGCAACTTTTTCTTCATTTTCCACCTCAAAGTTTCTATGGGAGATAAGTCCGGGCTGCTAGACGGCCATGACAAACTAGATTTTTTTTTGGACTTCGTCTTGCCACCGTTGTTTTTTTTTTATTATTTGAAAATGGGGGCAGACGAGCAAGCGAGCCACCTGATGGTAAGTGATCATCGCGACCCATAAACACCCGCAACACCAGAAGAATCAACAAGTTGTTTGTGTGGTATGGCATGAGGCACCGTCTCGTTGAAAAGTGAATGTATTTCTTTGTTTTGAGTTCGGTATAGATGATAGCAAACTCTCTTCCAAGATGCTTACCTATGTATTTCTCGGCATTGACGGTTCCATATATAAATTCCAGACAGCCAAATCATTAAAGATGCTGGAAACTTCACCATTTAGCGTAAGATAGTCTTTATTAAATACCTTTATTTCTTGTACCCTGGCTTCATTTTTTAATGATACAATGTATTGCAAAAGTGTCGGATTTGCTGGTATTTTGCAGTTTAATCTCTTATGCCAGCCTTCTATGCCGTTGGTTGATCTATTTTTTACCCCGTAGCAGCTAAAAATATCGGGAGTAGTTTTTAGTAGCCACTGCTCATTAAAATAAGCATTAAATTTATGAAAAAACGTAGAGTCAGGAGCTATATCGCAAATCGTCAAATAGACTTCTGGAATCACCCCAGGAGGGAAAAGTGCCAATAACGTAAAATAGCGAATAATTTTACGATTATCCTTTGTTTCATCGTAAGTAATATATTTTTTTACTTTTCTCCAAACGGCTTGTAAAAAATGGTAATAGCCTTTGATGGTTGCGTCAGGGAAGACTTCTTTTACAGCATTCATAGCTGCTACTTCATAATCGCACTTGTACGTCATTACATTCAATTAAACTGTTCTTTGAGAATGGAAAAAAGGCGTTTGTAGGTGTTTTGCGTCTTGTTTGGTAACATGTACAGTGCGAAAATAACGGGAACAAATGTTACCGAGTCATCATTCTGAGCAATATCTATATGTAATGAATACATCTGGTAAAACGGCGTAGGCGTTGTTTTAAATGTTCCGTCGCCGTAATAGGTAAAGTTTGATTTTATTAAATATTTACAAATATTAGTTCCGAACAAGATAATTCTTTCATCATCGCCTTCATCATATAAGTAAAAATCCATTAGGTAACTTGACATCTTTCGGATTAGTGAAAGACGTCTGCTCCATATTTAAGTACCGTTTACGACAGCGATATAGTGTCTTTTTTTGCAGAAAATACAGGAATTTCGTGTATCGGTAATTGGTTTTCGCTGGTTAAAAAATGTTCCTCGAAAATTTTAGATCGGATCAAAATTTGTACATACCTTATTTTTGCATACATCCATTGCAGCATCTATAGCATTCCGCACATTATCACGAAGACATGCATGGCGAGCTTCCTTCGATATAATTATCTCTATTTAATGTTATGGAAGTGTTGCATTCTTTCTGGTTATCTCCAATTAGTTGTGCCAGACTTATTTTTTAGGCAAAAATTGTACCTATAGCCTCCACGTAAAAGTACAGGCTTACCTTTTTGGCTCGTTATAAATTTTACGTCGTTATCCATTCATTATTTATTTTTTATTTTTTTTGCCCCCGCGGCGACTTGAACAGCTACTACCGCAGGGATATGGCTTCCACGTGAAGTGATTTCGCCAGTGTCAAGGTTTATATGAGTATAAAACACAATCCAATCTTCTCTAGGAAGATTGGGGGCAACGTTGTACGGTGATTTGTAGGTCAGAGGTCAAGATAGTTTTAACCTCTGCACCACTGCGAGTCCACTTGAAACGAGAAGAAAGATGCCAGATACACGAAATAAGTCCAAGTCTTCAATCACTGTGCGACACTAAGGCATAAAAAGTACAAATCACTATCAGAAAAGAACTTTGAACACCTAATTACCCAAAAATTAAAGTCTAAAACAAATTACACGTCCGCCATCTTTTAACGTTGCAAATGGCCTCCCCTCCATTCATTATGTTTTCTTTGAACAAATACAGACGCTATTGACAAGAAAATTTTATGACTTTTCATGCATGACAAGTGTCAAGTGTAGATAAGAACAACAATCATTCCAGCCTGCCAAGTACTACTCAAGTACTCATATTAAGAATCCTTCAAATTATCTGTATTTGAAGAGTTCTTAATATTTCTTTTAGACTGTCAGTCCTCGTCACTACGCATACATTAGATGACAAATCCATTTCTATACTAGCTTCTGCCCGCGACTCCATCCGCGTAGAATTCGCAATTTTGCCATCCCACGGGAACCGTAACTTTTTTTCGGAATAAAAAGTAGCCTATGTCCATAGCATACTAGTAGATATTTCTTACAAGTATCGTCAGTCTGTTAGTGGCAACCTGTGGTGGCGACATTTTATCTAAATCTATTTTATACAAAACTATACTATATATATACAGGGCGTCCCACGGCTATGCCACATGGAGGAAAAGTACCTTGAATATTGTAGATGGAACATATTACTGAAAGAAGACATTTTTTGAATTAAAATAAATAAATAACTGCATTCACAGATATTTAAATATTTTTATGGTTGAACCGGGAATCGAACCCGTTACACGAGAAAAATAATTACTCTGTAGCTTTATCATACCGATTGAAAGGCTTCATCATAAGGATTATTTTTTGCTTAATAACATAGTGTCAGAAATAAAAGGAAGACCATGAATTTTAACATTTGATGTGAAATTTTGTTCACAAAAATGAAAAGCTGACATTATCATAAGTACCTATTACTAATAAATGTACCCACTAGAGAAGAACGCATCATTTCCCTATTATAATTTAAGTGCATGATAAAGAGATACGTAATTAGTAGGTGCTGGTTGTATGCAACAAATCGAGCCATATCCTGAGCCGAAAGACGCGTAAATTATTTTGTCCATCGCAATGCGGCTGGCTGATTATAAAGAAATAATCCTTTTGTCCGGGTCTGCCTAAAACGCACTCTGACTAATTCGCGTTATGCCTAAACGTCATTTGAAATTCGCTGTTAAACTATGTCGCTATTCGTCTAATTCTTATATTACCTATTTCGCAATCTGCCTCAAACGTAGTACGCCTAAGTCGCTGTTTGTCCATTTCGCGTTACGCCTAATTAGCAGTCAGGCTAAAACACGTTACGCCTATAAATAAAAGTATAACAAATATGAGGTAGGTTTGGGTTATGTTAGTTTTGCAGCAGGCCCGGAGGGCCAAAACCACCCAGAAATAGGAGCTCCGCGTAAGTGGAGCTCCGTCGACTCTGTTAAAATTAATTTTGGGGAAGAAGGGGAAATTTGCTTTTGGACAAAATCGCATTAAGTTCAAGTCTCACTCAGCTGAATTCGCTTTTGGACAAAATCGTAATACGTCCGAGTCTCACTGTGCCAAGTTCGCTTTAGGACAAAAACTCATTACGCCTAAGTCTTATTTCGACTATTTCTCAATTGGTCTAGGCATAACGCGAATTAGTCAGAGTGCGTTTTAGGCAGACCCGGACAAAAGGGAAATAATACCCCACTCTGGGAATAAAGGCGTGAGTTTATGTATGTATGTATGTAATAATCAAAAGAATGCGACTTTGCCTTCAACAGGATGTGACTCATTTTGAGCATTTGATTAATTGATTAATTTTGTATTATAAATGTTAAAATTCATGGTCTTCCTTTTATTTCTGACACTATGTTATTTAGCAAAAAATAATCCTTATGATGTAGCCTTTCAATCGGTATGATAAAGCTACAGGGTAATTATTTTTCTCGTGTAACGGGTTCGATTCTCGGTTCAACCATAGAATTATTTAAATATCTGTGAATGCAGTTATTTATTTATTTTAATTCAAAAAATGTCTTCTTTCAGTAATATGTTCCATCTACAATATTCAAGGTACTTTCCCTCCATGTGGCATAGCCGTGGGACGCCCTGTATATATATAGTATAGTTTTGTATAGAATAGATTTAGATAAAATGTCGCCACCACAGGTTGCCACTAACAGACTGACGATACTTGTAAGAAATATCTACTACTATGTTTTTATCAAACGTAATCGCAGGTTAGTCCACCAGTATAGATATTGTTTGTCTCATCTAATTAACTTGTGTATACATCTGTACGTATCCTGGTATTATAAGAATCTGATCTTTTGCGAATCTGCTATTATGAGAATCAGGTATTATGAGAGTCTGGTGTTTTGCGAATCTGCTATTATGAGACTCTGGTGTTTTGCGAATCTGGTGTTTTGCGAATCTGGTGTTTTGCGAATATGGTATTCTGAGAATCCGGTGTTTTGTGAATCTGGTATTTTGCGAATCTGGTATCCAGCGAACAAAGGATTCGTCCTTATGATTTTTCGCCATTGTTTTGCAGTCCAGCAGGCCTATTGCCGGAATCAATTGCGATTGCGGGAAAATTAGGCAATAGGCCTGCAGTTTCTGCGTACTATAAGTTCTTCAGCTCCTGCACAACGATTTTTCTTGATGATCTTCTTCAGAATCCTGTTTTCTGCTTTGCCGGTTATTCGTCGACGGGCAGATTTTTTAAACCGTTATGGTTTGAATCGTAAATTTTGGCAATGAAAAGTCCGAATTTGATTTCGAATACGTACGTAGGTTTGCAGTCATTGTAACTGGAAATTATAATTCTCTGCACTTTTTTAGTCACAGTTCTACCTCGTGCCATTTCAATGGAATTATGTTTATGAAGTAATGAAAATTTGGTAATTTTATAGCCCTCTATCATTTTAGATGACAGAAAATATTTAAATATCGAAATTAAAATATAATTTTATATTAAACCCCTTAAAACAGAGTTTGTATCTTGTATACCTAGACGACCTGTCTTGCCTCAAATATGTACTAGACGTATTTTTTTGTTTCCGAGATTTAATTTTATGAGTACACTAAATAATTCAGAAAAGTCATTGTTCCGAATTAATTAAAGTCCCGAATTTTCATTATTCCGATTTTATTATACTTTGATAAAAAACTTTTTTCCAAATCGCTTATAAGGTAAACCTAACCTAACCTACGGAGCCGTGTCAGGCACAACTATACATCTCAAAAAGTGGCGACACGAGAAAGAACGATCTTAAAGATTTTACTTAGATGAATGAGTAGGGCAGTACAACTTGTAGTGAATCAAAATACGGCTATGTACTGCAGCTATTACTTGCCTGTGATAGTCGTTACGAAGGAAGGCAAGTTGAGATATAGGTATTAGATAGTCCTGGGCGCGTTCTTACTCGTTAGTAATACACATCTACTGCATCTCAACTTGTAGGTGTGCCGTGACCGAGCTGTGTTGGTTGGTCAAGATACATGAGTTGGATTTACGCTAACAGGGTAAATTCACGAAAAAAAAAAAAAAAAAATTCATAGTGCTATGGAAAATAAGCTATGTGACACCTGTAGTGCGTAACTCAGTTATCTATAGATAATTAAATTATGAATATTTATATTATAAAACAGCAATTACATAACATAGCTTTCGGATCAATTAAAATTGGGACAAATTAATATTCGGTAGAATATATAGCGGAATTTTAAGTTGTTCCCTAATTTTATGATATAATGTATTATTCAATTAATCTATATTATTACACTTTGTACAACGAAAGATTTCGAGTATGTTGAATGACTTCATGTGTAGCGTATTCCGTTAATCTATCCAATTCTGGGTAAGTACCAGTTTTTGATATAAATATCGTACGTAAGTGCGACTAGACGACGATGCATTGGGGCTCGGAAAACCAGAGCATAAAAAGCCTTATTTAAATTCTCTAGATTTATAATTTAAATTCCAATATGCAAGATTTCGTTTTTACCCGACGACGGCAAAACAAAACGGAGGGTTACGATTTTAGCAGTTAAGTATGTTAGTATGTTTGTAAATATTCATTTAAAGGGTGAGTAGTAGTGAGTACTATTAAATTGTCGCCATTTGAATTATAATTTACAAAATGAAAAAAAAAAGTAGTATAGTTCAGGGAATATGATTTGGCCGAATTTGGATTGTTAGGTCGTCGTAGCAAAACGTCCTCGTTTAAAAAATCAGAAACGTAATATGAATAAGTCATAGGAGCAATTAAAAAAAAACCTGTATCAATAAATCAAAATGACATACCGTAAAATGTGCCTACTTTGCTCCGCCATGGGTAACCATGCTCCATAGTGACTTTTTTGTATGTTACTTATAAGACAAGGCCGATGACAAATTTTCTAAAAATAATAGATGTATACATCCAGCTGCGCAGTGAATGAAAGCACTAGAATGATTTACAATACAGAATACCTCAATATAACGATGGAGCAAGATTACCCGTGGGGGAGCAAAGTAGGCACATTTTACGGTATCATATTGATCAAACAACTGTAATTTAAATAACCACGGGAGCAAAACGTCCGCAGTAAAAAAAACACTTTACATAAAAACTAATTTAAGAATTATTTCTAGCAAAAAATAGCATATTTCTTTTTTGGAGGAAATGAGTCATTACATTAAATAAAATGAAAATTGATGTTAGCTAGAAAGTTGCACACAAAGGTTTCATTATTAATTAATTTATTGGTTCGTTGCAGCTATAGTATTGTTACGTACAGTCAAGGGTAAAAATACCTGTATAACAACGTGCCAGGTTTTTCATCCTCCGTTATATAGTCGAGTCCGGAATTAGGCGAACTAACTTGACAGCCGAAAATGTTGCCAGACATAGGAAAAAATAAATAGTGATAGGTTTATGTCGACACAAATATGTCGATAATAACCTTGTGCCTTCTATAAATCTGATTATATTTATATTTTATCAAGTAATTGTCGTCGAAACTTTCTCACTCATATATACTTGCCAAATAGGGAAAAACTACAGCAATTTTTACTATATAATATGATCTGAAGGATGTACGGTTTAAAGCGAATATTTACGATACTTACTCCTCAAATTAGGAATAAAATACAAAAATAACAACAGGCCATTGTCGGGCTAGTACGGTACATTTCATGTACCATCAGTACCATACATATAGCATTCATTCCTTTCTTGCTGACAAATATGAAAATGCTATAGAGACAAACGCTATATATCGTCGATGATAATTCCAAATCCTTTATGTGTTCGATTTAATTAATTTTATACGCTAATAAGTATTGTTGCTAGGTTACAATCTGACCAAAAAAATCAATCATAGGATGACAGAAAGCCGAATGGCTTGCTTGCTTTGTTTGTTAGGCATGGTCCGAACTGTCAACAAAACAAAATGGCGGACTGCGTCGTTAACGATGTCTAAAACGATGTTCGATGTATTTTTAAATCCAACCAATTTTTATTATTATTATTTTGCTTAGTAAAATTATTAGTTAGATTCCAAACACAATAATAATGATAAACTAGACTATTTAAATATCGATATTAACAGCACTAGCCAAACTGTGGCAACATTAGTGTACAATGAACTGTCAAGTTAGTTCGCCTAATTCCGGACTCGACTATAGTTCACCCGAACAACCAACAACAACGTACTAATATGCAATTACTCAAAATAGCGTAAGCCACTAATACTTTATTTTCTCATGCTCTTTTATTTTTATTCTGTATTTCTAAGTATAAAAATGACAATTCCAGCCGAGTGCTTTATTACTCACTCATAAAATTCAAACGGCTTCCAAATAGGCTTCACTCACTTCGAATTGATTTCTATACCCAGATGTGGAAAGTATGTCCTTTTTCACGAGTCTCGAGGTGTCTTGGCCCGAGCTGCAAGCGAGGGAGAAGACTCGGGAAGAATAAAAATGAAACCCGCACGTATCTCGAACGACGTTTCTTCATAGATTTGCGAGAAAAAATGACAATGAAAGAGAAATAAAATAGTAATTAAAAGAGCTGACATTAATAAGTACACTCATACCAACATACACACATACCCCCATACACACATACAAAACAAACAGTGGGACACATAAGGCTCTTAATAATAATAACGTATGGCTCGAAAGTATCTTGAAGTTACATAAAGGATGCATCTTTGAGTATCGATAATACAGCTAAAAAACGTACCACTTTTTGAGCAACTGTATTAAAAATAGGGTATTATGCGTTAGGTTCATTTTTTATTGCGGAAGATTTGCTCCACGGGCTTTCTACCCTGTGGTCTTTCTCAGTAAATACCTAGCAAACCAAATGCACAGGACGTTTTGCTCCAACTCTTTGCGATACAATTTTTGCGTTACGATTTACTGGACCTAACCTTAACCTCGACCTTTCAACCCACTGTGCTATTTCAAGGACGAGGGCAGTTTTACGAGCAACGGAACACAAAAGGTATTTTGTGTTCCTCGTGCCTGGGCTTGTGACGTCATATGGAATTTATCATGGCGGCAACTATCGTACAAAAAATACGTTGTCTTTTCTTGATATTATGTTTAGTTTCAAATGAAAGATTCTAATGCGTAGACCTACAGAAGTACAAATTATAAATTAGTGATTTACGTGTGTCAATTTTGTACTAAAGATTTAATTTTAACTTAACTGCTTAGTTTGTCTATGTCTATACATCTATTATTATTATATTATTAGTAATATTTGTTGAAATAAAAGTATACAATAAAATGTAATGTCATCTATTACCTTTTTCAGGTACCGATTCATAAAACAAGATAACTCGATTATTACGACTAGAGTTTTTGTCTGTGTGTTGCTTTGGACAGCGTGTTTTTTCATTACTACTGTTTCTGACAAATTTATATTGAAGGTAATGTGGCAAAAACTATACATTTGTATAGGACGTGATTGAAAATGAAATTAGTGAAGTCTTTTTGTATTTACAGTTTTACAAAATCATTTTTTGGTTAAGGCAGATTTCCAGCGTACTAACCTTGATTTTTTTAATAATTTCTGCTAAGAGTTGCGCTAGGCAAGCGTTCTTGGATATTATGAATGTCAATGGGGATATGAATTCCGTGAGTATCAACCAATCATTTAAGCCTGGTTTCACACGGCGTAAGTAATACACATTATCTTATCACAGGTGTACGACCACCAACCACCACCTTTCTAAAACTTGTACAATGTCTAAATTTAAAATAAAACTAAAACATTTAGAAATTAAATATTAAACAAGTTATTAAGGAGCTCTGTTGACTTTCCATCTATCCCATGACCAGATCTTGACGAAATTAAAATGGGACCCCTGCACAAGAGAAAAACATTTTAATTGGTTGACAATAGGGAATATTCATGACTTTTTTCACAGCTTCATTAAAAGCTGATTCATGTACTTAACAATAAGTTAAAAAAATGTTTTTTTTAATAGCTATAAAAATAATCACGATGTAAACCAACACAGATTTGTAACTATCTATTTCTAACTTAACATAATTTAACATGGAGTTTATATGGCCGAAAAGTTACATGACGTCACACGGCGTATCGTACGAGCGGTCTAGAGTTCAGAGTTCCGCGTTTAGAGTTCTGCGTTCTTACGAATGTACTGAGTCATTGCGATAACGCACACAGCAGGCGGTCAAAGTGGAACATCGCGTTCTAGAGTTCTTTTGCCGCCGAGACAGAGTACGCCGCGTTCGCCACGATGTATGAAGTTGCAAATGCAGAAAAGCATATTGAATTGGTTAGAGAATGGAAATTATTATACAGGGTGTTACAAAAATACCCGTAAAGCCGAAAGGGGGTTAAATGGTGCCTTATAACAAGTCCATTTACAATATTTGAGTACCGTACTATCACTGTATGACTTACCGCAAAAAAAAAAACTTTTTTTTTTTCATTGATGTGCAAACCCTAGTTCAGTAAAATTAAAGAGTAAACAACTCAGAATGTTTATCTACATTTTTACCTAATTCACGAAACCGTAAAGAGATATAAACAAAATGAACAGAATTCGATTAGATAAATATTACAACTATTACAAGTCGAGTTTTGGAAGATTTTAAACTAAGAAACCTAAAGTAATACTTACTTTTTCGTAATGAACGTCAAATTTACAGGATCGGCTCAAAGTGAACTCCGCCTTGCTCAATGCACAACCTCCGATACAGTTCGCGAGCACGATTTAAATTGCTATCTTCATGGCCTACGCATAACATCATATCGTAATATTCTGAGATAGAAAACATCGTAATTTTGGAAAAAAATATCGAAAAACACGGATCAATTGTAGAATATCGATAAGAAGATTTGAAATTGAAAACATTTTTCTTTTCCGTCTTGACGTTTTTTGAAGCCAGTACTTTAAGCATAATGGCATCATAGTATTGAACCTTTGTGGATGAAAAACAGAAAAACCATTAAAGTCGACATTTATTAAAATTGGTAGGTAGGCCTCTCTGTTAAATAATTTATGCTAACTCCGGTTCCCTGACATGACAGCTTACTAGGGTTGACAATATTTTTCGCTTTGATAATTTATTAAATTTTTTACGGGGTATTTTGTAACACGTTGTATATGATTTAAGTCATGAACACTAAAAAAATCATGACAAAACAGAAAAAATATCTAATTCGCATTGTTTTTCTCGTGTTATGTTAATTGGGTGAATCCAATACTTTTGTCTTTTAGAAGCTTCTAGACTCCACAAAAGCAATGCTTCTTCTTTGGGAGATGAACTTTCTAGCGACATGTTACACGTACAATGACACGGATGAAAATGGAACGCCGGACTTTGAATGCCACTTGTGTGCGTTCGATCTCTTGAACGGGCAAAATTCAGAACCCGGAACTCTATTAAAATGTTTTTCTCTTGTGCAGGGGTGCACAAGAGAAAAACATTTTAATTGGTTGACAATAGGGAATATTCATGACTTTTTTCACAGCTTCATTAAAAGCTGATTCATGTACTTAACAATAAGTTAAAAAAATGTTTTTTTTAATAGCTATAAAAATAATCACGATGTAAACCAACACAGATTTGTAACTATCTATTTCTAACTTAACATAATTTAACATGGAGTTTATATGGCCGAAAAGTTACATGACGTCACACGGCGTATCGTACGAGCGGTCTAGAGTTCAGAGTTCCGCGTTTAGAGTTCTGCGTTCTTACGAATGTACTGAGTCATTGCGATAACGCACACAGCAGGCGGTCAAAGTGGAACATCGCGTTCTAGAGTTCTTTTGCCGCCGAGACAGAGTACGCCGCGTTCGCCACGATGTATGAAGTTGCAAATGCAGAAAAGCATATTGAATTGGTTAGAGAATGGAAATTATTATACAGGGTGTTACAAAAATACCCGTAAAGCCGAAAGGGGGTTAAATGGTGCCTTATAACAAGTCCATTTACAATATTTGAGTACCGTACTATCACTGTATGACTTACCGCAAAAAAAAAAACTTTTTTTTTTTCATTGATGTGCAAACCCTAGTTCAGTAAAATTAAAGAGTAAACAACTCAGAATGTTTATCTACATTTTTACCTAATTCACGAAACCGTAAAGAGATATAAACAAAATGAACAGAATTCGATTAGATAAATATTACAACTATTACAAGTCGAGTTTTGGAAGATTTTAAACTAAGAAACCTAAAGTAATACTTACTTTTTCGTAATGAACGTCAAATTTACAGGATCGGCTCAAAGTGAACTCCGCCTTGCTCAATGCACAACCTCCGATACAGTTCGCGAGCACGATTTAAATTGCTATCTTCATGGCCTACGCATAACATCATATCGTAATATTCTGAGATAGAAAACATCGTAATTTTGGAAAAAAATATCGAAAAACACGGATCAATTGTAGAATATCGATAAGAAGATTTGAAATTGAAAACATTTTTCTTTTCCGTCTTGACGTTTTTTGAAGCCAGTACTTTAAGCATAATGGCATCATAGTATTGAACCTTTGTGGATGAAAAACAGAAAAACCATTAAAGTCGACATTTATTAAAATTGGTAGGTAGGCCTCTCTGTTAAATAATTTATGCTAACTCCGGTTCCCTGACATGACAGCTTACTAGGGTTGACAATATTTTTCGCTTTGATAATTTATTAAATTTTTTACGGGGTATTTTGTAACACGTTGTATATGATTTAAGTCATGAACACTAAAAAAATCATGACAAAACAGAAAAAATATCTAATTCGCATTGTTTTTCTCGTGTTATGTTAATTGGGTGAATCCAATACTTTTGTCTTTTAGAAGCTTCTAGACTCCACAAAAGCAATGCTTCTTCTTTGGGAGATGAACTTTCTAGCGACATGTTACACGTACAATGACACGGATGAAAATGGAACGCCGGACTTTGAATGCCACTTGTGTGCGTTCGATCTCTTGAACGGGCAAAATTCAGAACCCGGAACTCCCGACCGCTCTCAGTCAGCACGGGCTCTTATTGCTGTCAAATTAGCAGTTTACTTTTTATGATCTACGTATTGAGAACCACCTTCGTTTTTGAAGTCGTTTGAAAAATATTAGTTTAAGCAACCTATGGAAAATAATAATTAAATAATAATACAAATGCTCGATATTGAATAGCATAAAAACAAAACACAAAACAGTAAAAATTCTCTTTAGGTACATTTATCAGGCAGTCTGCCCTAAATACCGTTTACTTCCAGAGAATCTCACTAAACAAAAACAAATGACGACGAAATACTTACTTTTACTTGTGGGAGGACCTTGTGCAGGGTCCGTCCGGGTTGGTACCACCATCTTATCCATTAACCTACCGCCAAGCAGCAGTGTTCGCATCGCTGTGTTCCGGTTTGGGGATAAGACAGCCGGTGAAATGACTAGCATAGAGGCATTCCATCTTAGTCCTCAGGGTTGGCAACGCATTTGCAGTCTTGTGAATGCGAATGTCTATGGGTCACAGTTTCCACTTACCATCAGGTGGCCTGTGTGCTCGTTTGCCTTCACATGCTATAAAAATAAAATAAAATAAATAAATAATAAAATACACCTTATTAAAATATACATAGGTCTTCTTACATTCTGTCGTGATTCTGGCGTAAGTTTTTTGTTTTGTTGTAGGCCTTCATTCCAAAATTATGTCGTAAAGTCTGAACAATATTTTTCAAAATGGTTTTTTCCTAGTGTTGAATAAAACCTTTGGCATATTTTACCACTTAATTTTTTTCTCAATACTTACGATATTTTGCCGCAGGGATTCTAACCATTCGCATAATTGCCCACTGTATTGATATTTCAATTGCTTATTTTTCTGATGGGTTTTCTAACCACTCGCATAATTTACCAGTTCATATATTTTCCTAAAGGCATTGTTAAGAGAAGCGGATCTCCGCTGTTGCATATTTTCCTAATCTCCTTACTTTTATCATTTATAATTGCAAAATATTACACTGTAGACGAGAGCAAAAATTTGGGGTCACTATAATATATCGTCACCCCCGCAGAATAAACCCATAAAGTGCTATTATAGGTTTTTTAATGTTCATGCATTTTTGGAATGTACAAGTTCAAATACATATCCTCATTTTTTTTTAGATTTTTATGTGGATTACTAACGAAGATACGGATTTATAAGGAATTATTCTATGAAATAAAAGTATTTACAAAAAAAAGATAATATTATCTTACAAAACGAAATTTTCGTTATTTTTTTGTGATATATTGTTATGATGTTATTCAAATTCATTAGAACGGGACGTTTGACAGCAAACGCCTTTATAGGTTTGTTCGTGTGCAAGCTTATAAGAAAATATTTTGCACTCCCCGGTTACATTAAACTACATTTCTGATAATATTTTACGCACACCAGAATAAACCAATAACGCTACAGTAGCGAATTTGCATACAAGATAAATATACCTTTAATACCCATGTAATATATTATAGCATGATGTAATTATTTGTGAAACCAACTTGAATAAGCCTTTAAAAGTGTATTACCAAACACTATTAAGATGTAATTATCCGTAAAGTACATTTTTGTCTATATCTTCAAGGCGGCGTTACATGAATTAACAGGAAATCCACAACAGTTAGAACTAAAAATTGGCGTTCGGATGTAATTTAAATATTATGTGTTTTTTCCTTAATAGTGAAGTTATTTCAAAATTACGGTTTTTTATTTCTCCTGTAAAATTGACATTTTGAAGTTATGGGTTTATTCTGCGGGGGTGGCGATATCATAATATTTTGAAAAATGAAGGTATAATAGACAATTTCATCCCCCTTAATTACAAGTATTCGAACTCATTGGCTATTTTGAAATAATGACACTAAAAACGACAAACAAAGTTATCGTTTTGAAAAATAATGGCCTACTTTAGGTGTTCATTTAGCAATTTATGTCACTTACACCCGAAGAAGGCACGAGAATCCTCACAGTACTGGAATACAGGCGAAGCCAGCGAGATTCAGCAAATATATGTAGTTAGTGTATATATAATACGTTTAAGTAGGGGCCTCAAAAGTACACAACTTTGAAGTAACATTCTGCTGTCCGCGAGAATACAAAAAATCTCATTATTTCATTTTAAACATGCCAAAAATAACACCTGAAAATCAAACGTCTGAAGTTGGTTACCCAGCTACTTAGTTAGATATACGTATTAATTATACGTTACGTATCGATTTCTTAATAGGTTATGTTAGGTCCTATACTGTTAACCATTGAAATGATTGAAATGAAACTATAAAATAGAAACGTAATTACCGTTTTTTATTTGTTAAAGCTTAAATAAAATAAAGCCTGTACCGAAAAGTTTTTTTACATACCATATTCACGATAACAATAAAACTGTAACTAATAGTAAAGATATTTTATTTTAGTTATAATGAGTAATTGTGCCTTTTTACAAAAAATATACACATTTTATGGTTTGAGGGTTTGGCGGCTGAAGCAGCGAATTTTTTTCTTCAAGCCCGCCATTAAGTTCTGCACAGTTGTTTCGGAGATTTTGGTGGCATGCTTTTTCCATTTATTTTTAAAATCTTCCTCTGATACTGCTGGAGTACAGTTTTTACGTAGTTCCACTTTTATTAACGCCCAATACCGCTCAATAGGTCGTAGTTGGGGGCAGTTAGGGGGGTTCATTTCTTTATGCACATATTGCACATTATTCAAAGCAAGACACTCCTGTGTTGCTTTGGCATAATGTGAAGTAGCCAGATCGGGCCAAAACAACACATTCTGTTCATGTTTCCTTATAAATGGTAATAAAAACCCTTTACTACATTTTTGAACATAAATATCACCATTTATGGTCCCTTTCGTTATAAATGACCGTGTGCGTTTCCCACAGGAACATATTGCTTGCCAGATCAAATATTTTTCTCCGAATTTGTCCATATAATTTACATATTTGTATGCTCGTTTGCCTTCCCATGCAATAAAAAAAATAAAAAAAAATTATATATAAATGTACTTATTCTTATCGCTAATATTCTCTTTACTCTCGGTAGTGAAGAATTGGTCACCTGGTAAAGTCGAAAAATCCTTTTTCACATATGTCTCATCGTCCAAAAGAACGCATGTTCCACTTAAATTGCACAGCAGTTTGTAAAGTTTTCGCGACCTTGTTACGGAGGTATTGTATTGTTTTACAGACTGTTTAGGGGCTTTTACTTTTTTGTAGGTTTTTAAATTCTGACGCACTTTTGCTCTTTGCACCATAGATGCACTTATTTTAACTTTTTTTGCCACATCTCGAACAGACAAATTACAATTATTTTTGTAAGTGGACACTAATTTCTTTTCTAATTTTTCTGTCGGTCGTCCACTCCGAGCTTTGTCTTGGATTCTATACTCGTTTAAGTATCGGTTAACAATATTTAGAACTGTGGCACGATTTAGGATTTTCCAGGTAAAGTCGCAGAACATTTTCTCTTCGAATTATTTTATCGTCCTGCATTTTAAATAAAAGCGATATTTTTTCGGAGATAATTGTGTCGATTGACAGTTCAAAATGACAGAAACGAAATCATAAAATAAAAAATAAAAAAACGATTACTGACCAGTACCATATCATGTGCAGAGTTTGTAAAAAAACTTTTCGGTACAGTCCTTAAATTTACCCTTCTACATAAACTTAATGAGTGACTACTTTGCCAAACATACGTAAAATATTACTCGTAATTAAATTAAAACCTAGGAAATACTTTATTACTTATACTTTAAGTATGACAAAAATGAAATTGTTTTTTTTACGTCGTATATTTCTTGTAAATAATTATTGACAGTTTGTTCTATTTTTGTAACCATAGCAATATAATTGTTGTGCCTTTTGCTAAAAGTATCATGACGAACTTCGTTTTGCATCACATTCAAATCAACTGCGTGTGCCTCATCCTTAAGTTCAGACAGAGCTATTATCAAACCGCGTTTAGAAAGGGATTGAGCTCATATGTCATTTTTGAACTAATGCATGATATGACATTGTCAGTGGTAGAGTATGCAGATAAATTAAATTGTTATTTTGGTACAGTGAAGTTCTAAAGCATGAAAAAAATATCAAATTATACAGCGTGTTTTTATTGATTTCCGATAGCATTAAGAGATAATTGTTCAGATCAAATAGAGTTACTTTCTTAAACCTGTACCGTTTTTAAAGTATTTTAAATATTTCTAAATATGATTTTATAATTTATGTACAATTGGTAAGTGTTGTCATTGATGTAAAGTCAAAAGTGTCAAAACTGTCACAATTGAAATTTTACATTTACGCTAAAGGACCTCTCACACTTGTTATCAACACGATTCTGATTTAGTTTGTATGAAAAAGTAAAAAAAAAGTCTCATTTCGAATTTAAAAGAAACCCATATACAAGGTGATTGCTGTTTATGTACACACAGCAACAAATCTAGCTATACACTTCAGAAATCTGAAATATTGCATGAAAGAGAGTCGCACTAGAATGCATAGAAGTTGACATAATACACATATATACATTTCTTTCTTTTTATCTCTGCTCTGTCTTTAATGGTTAGTTAGGTGACGGAAAAAAAAAAACACGGTGTATTACTTAAATAAAATACAAATGTTGTAAATAATTACTTTTAGAACCATAAAAATTACTCAGTCATAACTAAACCCCGTTATCAATTGCTTAGTTTCGGGGCAAACGTCACAATAGGGTACTCTGGGGACTAAATGGAACGGTGTTTATTAACACGATATAAATTAAACTATGATAATAAATTACTTACAAGTCAATTGTCAATTGATTAATTTATCAATGATTAAACCCCGTTATCTAACGCTCAGGTTGGGGGCAAGTGATGGGGCAGTTTCGATAAAAAACGAAGTTTATTTACTCACACAATAACATATCAAAAGATCTGATTCATACTTAACAGAGCTCTGTTATAGTGTTTTTTTTTAAATATTATGAAATGAAAGATTTTTTATTATTATTCACTATTGTATGTTTCATAATAAATTAACAATATTTTTTCTAAATTATATGTAGTCAAACTTCGTCGCCTGCATGTAAAAATCCATTTTAAAAATGAAAATGATTTTTCTACCTCTACAGATGTAACTGGCAAAAACTGTAGTTTTTTGTAATGCTCTATGCAGCTTTTGTTTACAATACTGTTATCAATTTGAACTTCCTTATTTTCTAACAACTGATTAATAATTATTACAGATTTTAAGCCTGGGTTTTTGTTTAATATGTTTGTTAATATTGCATGAATCAATTTGCCTTTATCGTGCAGCCTCACTAATGAAATTCCATTTTGAATATCATGCAAAATATTCAGTGACTGATGACAACTTGGGATCTTCTAATTTTGTAATGCTTGTGGATAAAATTGTGAAATGGGTGTGTATAAAATTGATTTCGTTTATTAAATCATTGTCCGTCGACAGCCTTCAGTTGTGTGCCTTCAATTTTATTATTTCATTCCGCGTATTTAGCGTTAAATTTCCTTTACACACTTTTTCATTGCAGCATTTCCAAAATGTATTACCTTTCGTGTATACTTTCTTACGGTGGTACTGGTGGCCTTCATGCAGCAATTTCGAGCCTCCTCGCTTAGTTGATACAAATTCCATGTTGGATGAAGTCGGAAACACGTGGGAAGTAGACATTACTTACAGTTTTATTATTAAAATAGACTTTGAAATACTACAACAGATAAAATTACCGTTGTGAAATTGCATTCTGGCCTCGAATGTCCAATTCCTGGAATGTCCATATTCCTCGTATGTCCAATTCCTGGAATGTCCATATTCCTCGAACGTCCAATTCCCCCAATGTACATATTCCTCGAACGTCCAATTCCCCCAATGTACATTGCCTCGAATGTCCAATTCCTGAAATGTCCATATTCCTCGAATATCGTCACAACCGAGCCGAGCATCGTCTCTAAGGTTAGCTGGAAGAAATACCTTAAAGTGATAAGTTCGCCTTTGTATAATTTCTCTTATAAATGTTCTGTAATATATATTTTGTGTACATACAATCAAGTGCTACTACTACATATTAAGAGCATTCTTATTACTCAATTCACCTCCCAACAAGCAAATTTATTTACTTGTTTGCCACCGACGTGGTAAAAACAATAGTTTGCTAGTTGGGCTCTGCTTTAATAAGTGTTACTTAATAAAATTCAATTATAAACTGCATAATACATGTATTTGGGTACCTGTTACAACTAAACTAAAGTAGGCTTACACATAAATTAAAATTAAAATATATTTCTCCTTATAATTGTAAAAAAACTACCCAAAATTCACACTTATCTGGTACAGTTTAATCAATGACATCATATTATATTTTATTTCCTCCCTCTATAAGTTTTCTTTGTGAGATTAAAAACAAGACGTAAATGAATAAAAAAAATTAAGAATTTTATAGGCTGCCATGCATTGTCATTCATTTTATTTAAAAATTTTATGTATTGGCGGTCAAACTTTATGTCCATAGGTCTTCTATTTTTTTTTGGTGCCTCGTATATAGTTTGCGAAATTTTCAAATCATAGAATGCTGCCTCTCTTTTCATACATTGTATGAAGAAGTAAATGTTCGGGGTCTGTGGTAATTTCATGTTGATACGATGGTGCCAACCTTCTAATGCGTTATTCGTTCTATTTATTTTCGCATCGGGGGGACGGGGTGTGGACGTTCGGGGCAATGGACATACGAGGACTGGACCTTTTGGGGCCATTAGACATACGGGGACTGGACGTTCGGGGAAATGGACTTACGGGGACTGGACGTTCGGGGAATTAGACATTCGGGGAAATGGACTTACGGGGACTGGACGTTCGGGGAAATGGACTTACGGGGACTGGACGTTCAGGGAAATGGACTTACGGAGACTGGACGTACGGGGAATTGGACATTCGAGGCCAGAATGTGAAATTGCTTATTACCTAAGCACGTCACGATGAGTGAAGTGCATTGTAAAGATTAGATACCAAGTAGTTGTTTATGGATATAATTGTAGTGGCCAGTATCCTCTTGAAAAGTTTGTATGCAAAAAGGAAAGGTTGGTTGTAAGGTTGCGAATAAGGAAAAATAAATATTTTGTCGCAACTGGTTGCGAAACTTAATCAACAGGATGCCTAGTTGCGGTTAAGGAAAAAGTTCTCTTGATTTGCAACTGGTTGCGATTCGCAGTTGCGGCAACGGCCGGAGGGGATGCTTTAGTATTTCATGGCAACCAGTTGTAATAGAAGAATATTTATTCCTATTACGCAACCAGTTGCCAACAATGAAAATTTCAAAAAGCCTGGTTGCTATAGAAGAGTTAATTTTCCTTGTTCACAACCAGTTGTCTACGAGGATTTTTAGTCTTTCATGGCAACCAGTTGTGATAGAAGAATATTTATTCCTGTTACGCAACCAGTTGCTGTTGTGATTTATAATAAGTATGATTGAGATAAATAAACTTACATAAGTATTTTTTTCACAAGCTTTTATTTAACATTCAATGTCATATTTTACAAGAAATTAAATAGCTGTTTGACAGAAACAAAATCCATATTCGTAATTAAGTTACCTACTTACTGAATACAACAACATAGTAAGCATATACAGCTTGTAAGATGAAACGATGGTTTTAGACCATATCGTGAACTGAAATGAAGTGCAAGTTTTTGACATTGACCTTTTCCAATTCGGAATAAGGGTCTGAATCCAGGGTTTTAGTCTTCGCGGCCGTGTTCCTGCCACCCTGTATAACGTTAAAAATAAACAATCGACCTATCGTTCTAAAACATTACACAACATTTCTGACACCACGCCATGAACCATATTTAATGAAAACCTGAGAAGGTCAGCCATTGTCTCTGCATGGGTCGTGCCAAAATCCGTACAGTTGTTGGGCGATTCAAACACTGCAGTCCACTCTTCTTCCCCAGCTGTGCAGTGATAGTTGCAAACACGCGTCCCGCGTGATATTAAAAAGTTTAGTTTGAATAGGAAGTTTATTTTAACAATATTTGAAACTTGTCCGAAGTCTTTTCGGGGACACCCAGGAAATACGCAAATGCCTTCGACTTTTGGCGTCCGCACTAATCGGTGGTAGTAATTGTTTACAACGCAGATATCCGACATTTTGCTGATTTTTCGTATCCTCGAGCAGTGAGTAATTAATTTGCTAGTACACATAAGTTTTCTTTTATATATCACATTAATCATTTCATGACATGAATGCATGATATGTCAAACTTGTAAATATTTAAAAAGTAAAAGATGAACACACATTAAGAAGTTAGATACACTGCTCGGAGAACCTCCTTGGTTTTGTAGTAAGAACAGCCATTTCTTCGTACAGAACCGGGTAAAGTAGGAAGAATATTTACTTCTTTGTATATAACTGCCAACGGAACTAGTAATGTGCAAAGAACGAAAATTTCTTCGTACATTACTCGGTTATTGTACGAAGAATATTTTTTCTTTGTACAATACTAGTAATGTAACTCAGTAGTGTACGAAGAGCGGTTACGTAGCAAAACGACTAAAATCAAATGTTATAAACTTGATACACATACGTCTAGAATGCCGAAAGCCTAAATGAATAAAGTTCGTAATCTATAACGTTCGAAATATATACAACACGACTGGTCGAATGAATATAATATCGAATTACAAAATGAATAAGATTATTTGACATAAACTTGATACACATAGGTCTTAGAATGTAGAAAGTATGAATTAATAATGTTCTAAATCTATAACGTTTGATATTATCTAGCCGCGATTAGAAAGGGATTGGAGGTGACAGTTTTACCATATACTTACGTCAAAGTGCATATGAATTGACAGATATTCCAATCCCAAACTAATCGCGGTTTCATAATACACATAACATACATACAACACGACTGTACCTCTGATACATTCCGTAAACGTGCCTACTACCTACTGATCAAATGAATATTTGTGTAATAATACAAAATATTGTATGGTATGAAAATTTATTTAAACTTAAACTAAAACACGGTACTTATTCCTTTCATTACAAAACAAACATTTCAAAGTAAAATCACAAATTGGCAGCAATAGGTACTCTTTAAAAGGTCGAAATGGCTGTATTCGTGTATTTTTGTAATAATATTTGCTATACTACAAGAATCATTTTTTTAAGATATTTGATATACATATTGATAGCCTGATAACTAGTTAAGAGTAATTTGCTGCACGCATTTGGTATTTGCCATTTAAATTAGTTATAAATTTCGTACGTTATGTAATTTGACTTAATGTATTTTGTACGTTATACATAGTTAGCAGTATAGATTATAAACGTTATGAATTTAGATCGTAGACATTTTGAACTTATGATAAATGATGTTATTGATGTCGTACGTTATGGAATTTGACTTTATATATTTCGATCGTATGAAAAACGAACTTATAATATTTGATTTTAGACGTTTTGCTACGTAACCCGAAGAGCAACCCTTCACAATGTTTAATAAAAGTTTGATTAAAATACGTATGTTTATTTAATTATTTAAATTATAATTTATTAGTACGGTAGAACCACAATAACGTAAACTTCGATAAAAACCTCTGCAACTTCCAATAATAATAATAATCATCATCAAATAATCTGTTCCGTTCTCCTAAGCCTCGAATGAACCACCACGAGGTCTATACAAATTTACAGCAGGAACTATTAACTTGTCCCCAAACATAAACTCATCGAGTTTCTACTGTACATATAGTAATTTATTTTTAAAACGTTATAGAAAAAGGGCTGATTATCTCCAAGCAATGGCCCACTGTAATTTCATTTTCTTTTAAGTCTTTTACGGCTAAACAAATTTCCTGGTCGATCAACCGAAATTCGTTGTCCTTCTTACTAGTATTTTTCAATTCATACGCAGAACTCTGCGTTCGCAAGACATTCAACAACTGGGGCAATGTTGGATATCTTCGTCCAATGTAGCGATTTATTTTGGAATGCCACCCTTCTATGTTATTATTAGTTCTAACGTTTTCGTCGGTACAAGAGCAAGATATTAAACATATAATTTTTTTTCAGCCATTGTCTTTTGAAATACTTATAATTTTTTTGTATTATATCACTTTAGGGCTTTTTTTCATGACGTATCGGTAACCATTCTCAATATATTCAGTAGGTAGGCGAGCTAGCCCGACACATCTTGCAACGTGCCGTTTTTCCGTTCTGAGTTTTATTTGTAAAGTTTTTGCTTTTCTCCATAAACAACGGTTAAAATAATAATAACAACCTTTAAAAATAATTTCTGGAAATACATTTTGAAATACATTTATTGCTGCAACTTCAAAATCAACTGTTATCTTTTTTGGATTCCAATGAATAGTTGATTGAATGATATTGAGCAAAATTTCATACGTATGTGTTTTTTGATCAGGCAGAAGAGCGAATATCAAAGGGACTATCCTTTTATTATCTTTGTTAAAGCCATTTATTGAATGGTTGTGTAAAGCCTTTCGGACAACTCCACAATGTACCATCTGCGAAAAAGTGATCGTACTCCCTAATTTTAATTCTATATTCATTAGCACACAAGACAGTGATACGTTTACTGTCATCCACGTAATCGCAAAGAAGGAAATCTTCAAATTTAGAAGGCACAACAACATCGTGAGCATTAGCAAATCGTGATTTGGTAACACCTAGTACTTTATTTCGCTTACTGTACAGTCCCGATTTAACGCTCTCAAAAGTGGGTACATTACTGACCAAATCTATACCTTCTGTTTTAAGTTCCTGGATGACTTCTTCATATTGTTTCTTTATTGATTGAAAATTGCAGCTGCTTGTTTGTTTCAGGCAGTCAAATCTTTGTAATATTATATTCCTAGTCCAGTCAGGTGAACAGTCACTGTCATGTAACTTTGATATCTTTATCACCTCATTACGAGCGTTTAAAGTTAAATTTCCTTTACATCCTTTCTTTCCATGACATTTAAAAAACGAACCACCATTTGCACGTGTATACTGCTATTTCCGGTGATAACGGTATCTTTCATAGAGCACACATACATCTCCTCTTCTTGGAGATATAAATTCAATCTTCGATGTGCTAGGATAAATATTTGAGGTTGAATAGTGATATCAATAATCCTAGAACACGTAATGCATTTGACCGATAACCTATGCTCTAATTCGTATAGTAATAACGAATAGTATTGCCTCTATGCTGCTAAAGATATTAAATGAATATGACATGACAGGAATAATCATTGACTGCTTTTTATTCAATGTCAGATTAACGGCTTTACATGTAGCGAGAGCCGTAAGGTTCAAAAAGATTTATACCTCATCTAATTTATCTATCATATAACTTCTTGGTTGCGTAGCCAGAAAAGAAAAATATGTTTGGCAACTGGTTGCGAAACTTAGTTGCCATGTTGGAAAATGGATTACATCTTCGCAACTGGTTGCGTATTAAGACAAACATTTCGTCTAACGCAACTAGTTCCCAACAAAGGAGGAAAATTCTTCCTTTGCAAATGGTTGCGAAACATGGTTGCGGTGGCAGCCGAAAGGGTCTACCCCTTCATATTCCTCGGTTATAATACTGTCTCATTTATTTATTAAATTGGAATGGAATAGGCTTATAGGAAGTAGTCACCATCTTTTTTATCTTTTACCTGCCGTGGTATAGGTCTCACAGACGTCATGACTATTATTTTAAACTTTATGTCACAATGGCCTAACTGTTACTTTGAGTGCTCGGAAACCACGTCGTCAATTAAAGTATTGACTATACTGCGTTCAATGTCTATGCTTTCATAGTCCGGTACGCAGAAAACGTTCACGCTTCTTGAGTATTTGCGTTTCTTCAGGATTTAGCGTGACCATTGCACACAGCAGTCTTATCACAGATCCATACGGAAGTGCCAGATAATGAATTTTCTCTTTTGCGATAATCTTAGACCGCTTTGACCAAAATTCTTCCCTTGTGGCTTGTGGCTACTTTCATTGGAGCTATAGAATGTCCGTAAAAAATGAGAAGCCAAAAACCGTTCATTTTCTTCATTGGTTTCCATTTGAATTCTTACCAGGACTTTTAATTAAATTATTTTATTTCGTGGAAATAATTATTATTACTCGCACTACGATTGTAAATTATGTGACAATGTAACATTGAAGTGTTGGCATGATGACTATTATAAGTATCTGTGACTATTGAAACCTTTGTGTGTAATCTGAAGTAGCTTGGCAAATCATGCGACAATGTTCGCCTTCTTCAAAATACATAATTTACTAAATTAACAATGACTGATCACCTAAAGTCGCCCATTATTTTTCAATACGATCATTTTGTTTGTCGTTTTTAATATCATTATTTCATAATAGCCAATGTGAGATTACTGCAGCATAGGGTGAAACAAACACTTCCACACAATTAACTAAACATTTACTTTAGAACCAATAAAGTATATATTTCTCTATATAAGTATTTATATCGTTGTCTAGTACCCATAGTACAAGCCTAGAGCTTAGTTTGGGACTAGGTCAATTGGTGTGACATTGTCCCTGATATTTATTTATTTATTTATTTAATAAATAAACAATTGTTTCTCTTAGGTTTTTTAAGGGCACGCATCAGCCAAGTCTTTCGCACGGTCAGAATTTTTGCTTGTATACATTTACAGTGAGCTGGCGTTTCGCGTCCATTGTTGAAAACAATTAAAACAAAAGATATCAAGCTGATGTCAAGAAATCATAAAAACGAATAAATTCGCAATGAAATAAAACACATTTATGTGAAAAAAGTTCGTTACATTTAAGTAAAATACCGATACAAATCTGGGACACCTTATCTGCCCAACCCTGTACGTATTTTGACTCCGAGTATTACGATCCCTCGATAGTATGACCATTTCGAAAACCCATATTCTAGATTATAATTTACTCTCGTTCTGAAACTACTGCTGGTGGCGGATATTTAATCAATCACAACCGAACACGTTACCCCACATACCTCATCTCTTACCATATGTCCCAGTTTCCAGATATAACTAATAAACAAATAACCTTTTATGTAAATAAAAAAAGTTTTCCTCTTATTACATTCTGACATATTTCAAATTTGTCATTAATATACCAATGTCTGATTTTGAGCTTTGAAACCGAATCTAAAATGAGATGATGGCATTTTAGATAATTTTTGCCAAACTACGTATCTTTTAATATTACTCGTCGCTCGCATAGAATACGACATAAAAAGTCTTTACAATGGCGGATGAGGTTAAAGGTGTGTTGTATTTCAGGAAAACTTTCTTTATTGCAGGATATTTGTTCTGTACTGAACAAGACGTATCTGCGATATCCCTCAATACAAAGTGTTCGCCTGCGATTGAATGTCCGCCGCTGGCACCGATGGATACATCAATAAAACTTAGTACGTAAGTCACTGATTATTGAGGAATCATAATAACAGTAGTGTTAAAATATTTTTCCGCGCCTACATTGGCACATTAGTGGCCGAACCCCCCTGCGGACAGATAGCCTTACTTTGGATTAAAATTTGACACATTTTGTATGGGCAAATGACAAATTTTAACCCGAAATAAGCCTGGTCTATCCGCGGTTTGCATATAGGGTTCGGCCGTTAATAGAAGTTCGGAGTTCCTTTATTGTATTTAATCTTCGTATCCTTTACAAGGACCGACCACACCGCTGCTTAAAATACGGTGACGGTACGGAATCGCAGTGACGTGCCGTAAACGTCACGACCACGGAATTGAAAAAACAGTGGAAGTGGCATAAGCTTCGCTAACTATGAGAACCGTTGTCGCCAATACTCACACTATCATAACAACGACCACTAAGAAATCTTGAAAATGATTGGTCGAAGGATTTTAAATCATAAAAGAATATGCACCATAATCCGTTAACGTAATTTAAACGTTAATTCCATGCAGCATAGTTTAAATTATAGAACGCATTTTTACGACTTATGACTAACAGATATAAAACCACAAATTTGTTTACAAAGTGCTGCCATCTAGTGTTGAGTAGCGGAACGATAACGTTTGTTTTTGTGAGAGAGCGAGACAGACACTTTCTTTGTCAAAACCTAGTGTTGCACGTAGCTCTTTGCAGTTGTTTGTCGATAAAATCATTAGAATTACATTTTTCATGTTATAATTCTTATGAATTTTATGATATGAATATTAATTATCCGTAAGATGGAAAATACTATGCGACAAGTATCTAATACCTTTAAACGAGCAATTCTTGTATATATGTATATATTATAATCTGAATCTCGGAAACGACTCCAAAGATTTCAATGAAATTTAAAATATAGGGGTTTACTGGGGCGAAAAATTGATCTGTCAAGATGTCATCTTCGGAAAATTTTGTTTTCAACCCGAGCGACGCTCGGTCTTCCGGATACTACATATAATAAGAGGTATAAAAACACGAGGATCGACTTAAGAAAACAAGGTGAACGTACTTCTAAGATGGTTTTTAGATAATTATTTACACTATGGCTTTCACTTTCACCTGGCGTTGCCTGTGGTTAGGTTAAAACATCCTACATTCTACGTAATTTATCCGCTCGTCTGGAGAAGCGAAACAAGTCAGACATTCTCATTCATGTAAGTTTTTTTTATATTATCACTGTTTTATTTCCTTGCAATCGAAGTCAAAAGCAGAGTGTAAAACACGAGTATAAGACCCTTTTTGCCCTCGACGTGACTATCCACCCTCGTCGTACCGTAAAATGGCTCGTTTTAGGGTCTCCCCAGACGTATCGACGCGGAATTTACTTGAGCCGGTTAGAAAAAGTGTTATGTCCATGCAATAAGAGCGAAAACGACGTCGCTTGGCTCGGCTCGATTCGGTGTTGCGACCGGAACGACGTCGTTTTCGCTCTTATTACATGGACATGAAACTTTTTCTTACCGGCTCAAGCCGATTCCGCGTCGATAGGTCTGGGGAGACCCTTATACTCTTGTTGTAGAATCTACTTTTATATCGATCGTTTTTTTAAGTTGATTCTTAAGGTATTTATTACGGACAAGGCACTCCTGCATTGATCTTCATACAACATTGACTCCTAGCAGGAAATATGATTAAAAAAATTATTACATTGTGGCTAAAGCAAACGTAACTTCGGTGACAATGCAATAATATGGTACCATGGAGCTGGTCTGATGATGCAGTCGGTCATAGGAACTTTGCAATGAAACAAGATATATAAGACAAATAAATGTTTTTTTACTGTCCCTGAAATAATACATATTTATTCAACAGTTGCCTTTTAGATATTCTCAATTTTAATTTCAATAGATGATGTATGCGAACGTTAAGGTAACGTATAATCACAGCTTTAATTAAATCCGTTACATGATTAGAGGCAGGAAACTCTCCTAACTGATGACTTATAATGCCATCAAAGATGTTTGTGCCAACGAACTGTCTCATGATTTTTGCCATGAATACATCTTTTTTTATATTATTGCCATTCAAGTCTTTGATAAATTTCTCTGCCATTTGGCATATTCGAATAACATCCTTTGAGGGATACTGCAAACCTCCTTTATCTTTTGTAATTATTAATTTATGAAGATTCTGATCTTTCGACGTTACGAGCGCTTTTACACAGGTATCACAATTTATTGCCTTGATCATTTTTTTAACGATATAACCAGCAATGTGGACTATGGCATGTTGAGTAAATTCTGATACATGAAAATCAGATTCATCAAGATCTGAATAATCTTCATATTCTCCGGCATTGTTTCCATCCTCTTCAGTATTTAGACCAGATGTCCTGTTGATGCGTTCTTCTGCAGATGAACAGTTTAAAATGGATAACTGTTCCAATGCCGTGCAGTTTCCTCTGTCTGAGTCTTTAAGTTCAACATGAACTAACATTTTTTTGTAGGCAGATATGAATTGCCTCGCTGTGGGATTGTTATTGGATCCTCCATGAGACCTTATATTACAAAATAAAAGCTCAAGATGATCCTGGCTCAATTTGTAAAAAGGTAAATAAATCAAAATTTTACTTTGAATCAAGCTCGCGTACAAGTTTTTTAATGCTTCGATGCAATTCATGAATCCAAGGAAACCAGTTTTTCTTAAACTTTTAATTACAAGAGTCCCGTTTTCAAGTTTTAGATTAGATATATACTGCGATGCCATGTTCAAAAACTCAAACACATCTTTGGCGTTGTTTTCGTTCAGTGCCTTTTTAAAACCATACTGATGCAAGTTTTTGGAGTTGAAAACATCAAAAAGATTATTAAAAATGACTAAAAACTTCTCTGTAGGCTCGGTGAGCCGAAAATTTTCTAAATTCAAATTTTGTCTGCAGAATTTTAAAGCTTCTGCAACGCTAAGGCTAAAGATCTGCGTTGCCAGTTTTACCTTCATCCTCTCGTTTTTAAAATATATATGTCGGTCCTTTAATTTATTTGCTAAATGGAATGTTTCCGCGTATTGCAAGTTATTTAGTTGTTCTAAATATTTCCATTCTATTTTTTTACCTTCCGCGTCTATAAAGGTCCTAATATGTTCAAAAGAATTTCTGATCAATTTTATCATATGGCATGGGTCTAGTACTGCAACGATTGGCTCATCATGCGTAACAGGATGATCAAATTTAATTTTAAAATCTTGAATGCTGCATCCAAGATGGCCAGCCATTGAAACATTTGCAGCGCAGCCATCAAAGGTCAAAGCAACGACCTTTATACCAGCGCTATCAGCCATTTGCAAGCATTGTTTAACAAGTTCTGCACGTTGTAGTCCAGTGACACCGTCCACGAGGAAAAAACCCACAGGTACTTTGAAATTACTATTAATTGCCGTTATTAAAAATACCAACGCTTCTTTTGCCTCGGCTAAATGATCTCCCTCTAATCCAGTGCCCATGTCGACGTATCCGTGCAACTTTTGCCCATCCCATTCGACGCGGCGACGAATACTCATCTCGTCTATAACTAACGTGGCAACTAAGGGTGATTCCAAAGAGTCCGCTTTACATTTTAAAGCTACGAAAGCTTCTTTTGTGAAACCTGGATCTCCACCAATCTTCGAGTACCATTTTTTCAAGGTCCTCGGATGGGGCAAACTCGTGTTAAATACTCTTCGGACATATTCATAAGCTTTTGGCGAGTAGTAATTTAAAGTAAGCGCGAAACTACGGAGGGCCGGTGAGTATTTCTTTTTTGATATAACGTTAGCTTCAAAGTTAGAACTTTCCCGCACAATGAGATCTTGCACCTAAAATTAATTGAAATTTTATTATAACTTCATATCAGGTAATACGCGCGACTTAAAAAACACCCTACTTTTACTATCACAAACAAAGAAAATTGTATGTTTGCAAAAGTAAGTATAAGAAATACAAACCTGCACATTAAGATTTTGTAAACTTGCCAGGTTCTCACTTGTCAAAGCAAACTTTTCTTTTAATTCGTTCAAAACTTCTTCTACATTAACAAGCTTTCTTTTTAGTCTACGGCCTTGAGTTTGCAATCTTTTGATTTTTAGTTTTTGTGCTTCTAATTTATTTTCAGCCCAACGTAACATACCACTAAGTTTTTGCTTCCGTGGAGATGAGTCAGTAGATCCAGGTTGAAAATTTTCATGTTTTCGTGGTTTCTTTGGACTTAAATCAAAATACGCGGTAATATCACCCAATCGTTTTTGTGCAGAACCTCGTACATCTCTACGAAACTTTTTTATTATTACTGAATCAGCTTCCAGAAGCGCATCCGACGCTCGTTTTTTTAATATTTTTGGCGAGCCAATGATTCGATTTCTTTTTTGTGGGATTAAGTCTACATATTTCTCTGCAGCCCTTTTGGTTGAAACTTTTGGTGCAGTTTCAGCTGTCTGATTTTGTTTATTTATGGCATTTTCTTCGTCCAGTCGTGGTTTCTTTTCTACTATAACTCCACCTTTAGAGTCGTCCATCTCATGCAAAGTTCGTTTTCTTGAAGTGCCAGGCCTAACTTCATCAATGAGATCTCTACTCGATGTATCTATATTAGGTCCAGAAGCTTTTTCTGTACACGGTTCGGACAAAGAATTATTGGTGGAATCGGACTTCCATTCCTTAAAAGGACTCATTTCACTGGTCGTATTAGTCTCCTGTAACTAAAAATTAAATTTTAACTACACATCGGTTAACGGAATTATATCTAGTCAATTAAAGTATGGTTTTATTTTAAATAAAAAGATCGTTGCTGAAAAAACTGTATATACGTACATTCACTACGGTGACAACACGTTGTGTTGGTACAGCCGTGCTATTCAAATATCTATAGCCTTTTTTTGAAATAAGAAAGTCATACTGCTGGAAATGTACCGAGCATATCGTGCTTGTTGTTATTGGCATCCAATATTGTCTTCCAGTCGCATCAATCCATTTAAGTTTCTGAGAAGGATCTTTCGGGAATCTGAAAAGTGGTTGAGGTACCTTTGGTGCAGTCGTTCGGAAGTTAGACGCGTACATAAATTGAATATATATACATATATATAAAGTATATAGAATGTAGTTAGACTATATACACATTTTTTCCAATCAAAATAATAATTCAAATATGAACATTGTACAAATAAAATATCGATAACTTTATCGACATCACCCTCTCTCTACTCAGCGCAGCGCGTTCGGTCCGAGTAGCGTGGAACATTCTAGAATATTACCGTATTCTGTCAAAGATACAAATCGACCTTATTCTTTTGTTGTAAAGTTCATTTTTGGTTGGTACACAAATCATAATGTCTTGCGGAAAACATGAAATGAGAAATATAAGAAAATAAATAAAATAATACTTACCGATGATACGACACGCCACCATGGGAGATGTTTTTGGTGCGGCTATCGTTTTTACATTCCAAAATAGCACAATAAGGCATGTTTTGTGGTTTATTTAATTTTCTAGATAAATTATTGACACAACTGTCACGAACAAGCCATCGCGTCAAACAAAGCTAGGTTATGCGGAATTCCGCATAATTATGGCACACGTGCCACGCCCACATCCCACTTCTACTGTTTTTTGTGTTCTGTGGTCACGACTTTATCGCGCATGCTCTCCACCCCGCTGCTGTGACGTTAACGGCATGTCACTAACACACGTACCGTCACCGTATTTTGAGCCGAGGTGTGGAGGATATGTGGTAAAATCATGACGTTTACAACACGTCACTGCAATTCAGTACCGTCACCGTATTTTGAGCAGCGGTGTTGTCACTGGTAACGTGTCATGTCATGTCCTTTACGTACATTGTTTCTGAAATATCTTTAAAACTTCTGCCATTCTTCTGTCGTTGTTGTTAGGTGCTGCATCATCTCTATAATTCCAGGGTTCTCTCATGAAATTTGCTCAAAGCAAGGAAAAAATGGGACACAACCTTGCAATATTTCGTCACTAACACATGGATTTAGTTCGTTTTTAAATGCCTCTAGCCGGCTGTATACAGTATGTAAACTTACTTAAGCCATTTATTTGAATCCGGCTTTGTCTAGGCGATAAATAAGGTTGTAGTTTATAAATTATTGATTCCCGAATGCTTTTTACAATTGATAATTGATTTAAAACACAAATTATGATTATATAACATCCTAATTATTTGTTAAAAATTATAACATTTTGTTATCTGGTTGTCAAGTCAAGGTCAAGTTCAACCCATGCAATGTCAGTTAAAATAAGGCCATGTGCACACTGACAATTAAATACGACGTAGTTCAATGTGGCGTCCGCGGTTAGTCGTTATTTGAACCAAGTGACGGTGGTTGTTTTCGTGATCGCTACGCATCAAATCTGGGTTTCGCCGGGCACGTCGCTTGATTATGTTTAAAGCTTGTACAATCCGCAGCCTCATTTCTTCCTTCGTAATCGGCTTTTTTTTTAATACTATCTGCCTTACACAACCCAAAATAAATAATCCAGAGGTGTGAAGTCCAGCAAACATGCCGGCCATGGAGTATCCAAAGCGAAGCGGCCAATTCACTGACGTCCGACGATTTGGTTCAACCTCTGCCTCACTTGAATAGCAAATAAGAGCTGTGCTCCATCATGCTATTACCATGTTTCTCTGAATTGGGCCATTGGTAACTTGTCCACATAGCAGCTTACTGATTGGTTCAGTACTTCCAGGTATTTTCGCCCGTTTAAATAACGGTATAGATCCGCGAAAATTCATCCCGCATTTTGTTATTTAACTCTTGCATTTTCTCTCTGAAATGTACACCCAAGTATTTTTTCCTAATATTGGATTCATCAGGTTTTTCGCATTGATTGCAATTACAACATAAATACTTTTTAAAAAATACTTTAAAGCGCGGATTATTGAGTTGATGCCATGGAATAGATGAGGATGCCGAATCGATGCAAAAAGTAACATAAGACGTTGCTGGCTGTACTATCTTCCCTTTGTGATTTGCTGAGCTAACATGTTTGAATTAGCATCTTTCTTTAATACCAATGTCACATGCTGTACAGAATACTTCCCTGACATTTTCATTATAATAGAGCTCGGGGAAGTTCTCAATCCACTTATTAATCGTTTTTAATTTCACCATATTTAAAATATTTAGAAATAACCATAAGTAAATAATTTTACAAATTTAAATTGTCACCACAAAACTGTTTCAAGAATGCCACTTTGACAAAACCATGACAGATATGCAACTAAATAAGATTTAATGTTAAATTATGATTATATCCTCTTTCGATAATTATAATCTTAAGTATCGACTCTATTGAGTCTTGTTCTAAAGACCGTATCGTTAATTATGGAAACAAGTTTGAATAGCTCTAAAAAAAAAGTTACAATATTTTATCTTGTCTGTCATATGTCAATCTGTTACGCATATAGTCAAATATTAAAACTGATTATAAAAAATAGTATAATTCCTACACACTGCAAGATGAAGGGTCTCTCAGAGAAAAAACGACTTTCAATTGTGACCAAATATTGTAAAGAATCAGGTATGACTATGAGAAAGATTGCTTCAGAGGAAGGGGTTAGCCTGAAAGCTGTTTACAATACGATAAAAAAAAATGGTATGAATAATACTTTAAAAGATTTACCTGGTCGAGGTAGAAAACGAGGCCCTTCATGTCCTAATTTAGACAAAAAGATATGCGAACATTTTTCCCAAAAAAAAAGAGGTATCGAATCGGGATTGTGCGAAAAAATGTCGTACTTCTATTGCAATGGTTCAGCGTGCCAAGGAGCGTAACTTGCTTGTAACGAACAAAAAGCAAAAACCACCTAAACGCAGCAAAACCCAGGAGTCTTCTGTCAAAACTCGGGCTCGGAAGTTGTACGACCAAGTCTTAACTAAAAATGAACAATGTATTATAATGGACGATGAAACCTATGTCAAACTTGACTATAAAACCCTACCCGGACCGCAGTTTTACACCGTAATAAAAGGAACGAAGGTCTCTAAAGAGGACAAATCCATTTTTTGCGAAAAATTTGGGAAAAAAGTGATGGTTTGGCAAGCTATTTGTCAATGCGGCATGAAAACATCTCCGTTTTTTGTAACGGGAAACTTAACTTCGGATGTGTACAAGAAGGAATGCCTTCAAAAGCGGGTACTACCACTGATTCGAAAGCACAGGGGTCGTACATTATTCTGGCCCGATTTAGCTGCGTGTCACTATGCTCGCCATGTGTTGAACTGGTATCGAGAGAATAATGTCGAATTTGTCGCGAAATCATTAAATCCTCCGAATTGCCCTGAGATCAGGCCCATCGAGAAATTTTGGGCTCTGATGAAGGCAAGGCTACGAAAACAAGCTAAACCAACAGATAACATCGACCAATTCAAAAAAGACTGGATCCGTACCCAAAAAACTTTCAAAACAGTCGATGTCCAAGGGCTAATGAAGAGCATCAAAAGCAAAGTGAGAAAACTGGCAAAGGGGGTCAATAAATAACTAAAAGAAGCTTTTATGATTCACTTAGAAGATCTAAGATTCGCGTATTTTAAGTTGTTTTTTTTGTAATAAAAAGTATTAATTCAGATTACACCATTTTATTTGTTTCCATAATTAACGAAACGGTCCTTATTTCCACATCTGTTTTTGCTATGACCTGTCCGAGCTCTGATAATCATTATAAGCTTGTAGAAAAAGTTATGTTCGTAACGCTACATAATTAGCTCTTAAGACAACCTTGGCACGTGTTTTAATGTTATTGGGCAGCATGGCAAATTTTACAGGGTATATATATACGTAAACTATTTTCATCAGATTAGTCTAAGTTTACTATAATAAGGACTGATTCGAAACGAAGCCATTTTTAGTATAGGGACGCGCCGCAACGCGCCGCCTTCTCTCTCTGAGCGTGTGAGCTAAAAGGAATAGGGATATCGGCTTGCCAATATTGCTGTATTAGAGTTTAATATTTTATTAACTAACGAATATTTTCAGTTGATGGCGGTGTACTATGTACTAATGATCTACGGTGTGGGATTCAATGGCGTTTACGATCTCGGCACTATGTCGCCTTCCACAATGATTGACAATGCAGTTTTAATTTTCTTTGTTGTATTTACCCTTACCGCATCCATTAGATCAATAATTGTGAGAATTTTGTTTATGGGTATAGCTGATTGTGTCCAGTTAGATTCAACAATAATGACTACCCATTATCTACGATTTGCGCTGTTGCCATTGAGCACTGAGTTTCAACGTGGCCAGAAATACTATACTATATATTTATATTCGAATGAAATACTCTCTGTAATATCTTACGTGGTAAGTATTAAATCATGTAAATACTTAAAAATCTATGTAAGTAGTCACTATTATTTCCTATCACTGAAGTGTTTTCATTCTACACAACGTTGATTTGGATTGAAAACACTAAAGAACACTGCTGCCATATACGTGTTACAAAAATAGCAAAAAAGAAAAAGTTTATGATAAGTAAGCTGTCACAACAGTCAATTGGAATTGGCATAGACTTTTTAATTAAGGGTGGTAGGTATTTGTACCTACTTTAATAATAATTGTCCTGTTTTCCGTTCAAAAAGGTTTGCAATCTCAAACTAAAAAGTCATGATGCTTTAAGTACTGGCTTTAAAAAAGGTAAAATCAGAAAAAAAAGTAATGTTCACAACAAGGAACATTCATGACTTTTTTCACAGCTTCGAAAAAATCTGATTCATGTAACAAACAGTTGGAACATTTTTTGAATAGTTATAAAAATAACCAAGATATAAGTCAACAAAGATTTGTTCCTAACTCTTTCTAGCAAACCAGAATTTAACATGGGGTTTACGAGCATATGTAATCGTATATGGCCAACGTCATACATGACGTCACAGTGCATATCGGATCTCTCTGTCTAATCGCTGTCTAATTAGCAGTTTAAAACGCCAATACATATATTTTGTTAAAAAATGCGATTTAAAAATTCCAACAAATCTTCCTAACACCCAATAACTTAACATTTTTTCCCATTTATTACAAATTGTGCAAAATTACGACGACGATTATATCGGATTATTACGAGACGTTTTTATGTGTAGGCCATGAAGATGGTAATTAAAATCGTGCCCGCGAATTGTATCAGCGACGGTTTATCGATGGGTGTATTAAGCCGTAATAGGTATTTTACTTAATATAAAGCCAAAACATAGCCTACCTTAACGAAATCTGTTTTTATTTTTTATAACAAAGTTTTATCTCTTTTTTTTATCACTAAATGTAAATAGAATTTATGTGTTGTTTGCTCTTTGATTTTACAATTTAGTAGGGTTGGAATTCGAGAAGAATTATTTTATAATTGATAAAACTAATACAGTCGTAAAGTCAAGAAACGGTGTTAGTACATTGTCAATGGACGTTTGACAAGGCACCATTCAACCCACTTTCTGCTTTACTGGTATTTTTGTAACATCATAACATAAAGGATCGGGTAAAAGTGGAGATATGTAAGAAATCCTACTGTTAATGTATGCAGTTGCGCAGGTTTTTTTTGGGATTCCATTTGTACCACTTGCTTCACACGCTAATAACAACCAATAATGGATAACTTCATGAGAATCATGAGATGCACTATATCATCATGATCCACTTCAGTAAACGTAACCAATTCTTAATTTTGAACCGAATATGTAGAATTCTGACAATTCGTTCAGTAACTAACTACTGATCCAAAAATCGTCCAATACAAATAATTAATTTATCCCTTATTCCTTAAAATATTTGTTTAAGTTAACTGTACAACATATCTTTTTTGTTTTTTTTTTGCAATTATTATAAATTTCAATAGAACTATTTTGATGGGTTTATATCGCATGGGAATATTAGAATCTTTATTTTTCACTTATCGTAACAATTTTTTAGACTTTGTATACACTCACGCTGACAAAGATGCTACAAATTCAATACCGCTCGATGAAGAATGTGTACCTTGTGGGCTTAGTATGCATTTTTGGATTTATCATGTCTGTGCCGATTGCAATGGTAAATATACTTTTAAGTATCTAGTCTTCTTTATACGAGTACATGACTGAGCGCCCTACTACCTCGTTTTACGTTTACATTGACGCGCTACCGTGGAAAATAAATTTGAATGCCGGGACGCTCCGTTGTGTATCGCAAATACAATACAGTGCGATTGCTCTGAGAAGTTGCATCGGGTTTTTACTTGTCTGTCACACGCTTTCATACGATCTTATTAAGAGCGAGTGAGAGAGGAGTTTGTCCCGAAGCACTTTTTTTGTGCTCACAATTTAACAAAAATATTTATAATTGATTAGGAAGTTTGTTACCGATAACCCTGCGTAAGGTTTTTCTTAACTAATCGGACCAAGATTCTCGACCTCAGTTTTATTAAATGAATTTTCCAATAAAGAACTCTATTTTTGACGTATTTTGTTAAAAATAAACAAAAAGTACGGAGGAAATAAGAAATAGAAAATACGTTATAAGAGAAGTGTCGTTTTCGAAGGAAATACTACCACAACTTACTAGGCTCACAACCAATTTCGTGTCATTTCAGAATATTGTATACGACGCTAGGTTGGTTTTAACTTTTAAACATATTGTATAAAATTAAATTTTTAATGTACTTAATAATAAACATAGGCTGTTCTCATATAATTTGTAGGTAATTGCAAAACATTTCCCTAATTTACTAAAACGCACACGAGTCTCTCGCCACAAATGTGGTTTCTCTATCGCGATAGCAAAGCGCCACTTTACCACCACATACTTTGGTAGGGTAATATTTTTTTGAATAAACATAGAAAATATTTTTAACGCACGAACGATAATGGCTGGATTATTGTAATGCAGTTATTATTAATCTTTATTAGAGGTTATATTTCCTATCTCCATTGTTCATTTATATTTTTTGTAAACGTATTGATGTTAATGTATTTTATGCATTGGTAACCTTATGCACGCTTTTCAGAGAAGGGTCCCTTTTTAACTAAAATAGCTTGTATTGACTAAAACTATGGCTTCTCACTAAAGCGGTATTCCTTCACCCGAGGATCCTATGCGCTTGCCGAATGCAATAAGGGCACAAATCAAAAAAACAACATTTGGAGAAATGGGGTGTCAAAGTTTTCATGGGTGGGTGTGTGTCCGCAACAACAGATGTATTTTCTCTAAATGTGCAGTTATAAATATGATGTTTGGTATTATCTATTATTATCTTATTATTATTATTTTAGGCGATGGGCTTGCCACCTGTCACTTATACACTGGTAAACATCTTAGCCTATTTGTGCAAATTGTGGTTACTGAATTATCAACAACTTTTTAAAGTTGTAATTCTGTAGCTCTGTCTAGCCCACTCTTGGATTACAGGCGTGAAGATATGTATGTATGTATGGTATTATCTGTACTGTAGAATATATTCCTTCGTATCAATTTTTTTAATTTAATAAAAGTTTAATCATTTTCATATTATATGCATATGTCAATACTTTTACATAACACTTTTAATATAACCTTTATTTATAAAATAAGTACTTAACAAATATAAAGACAAATATTTAATAAAAAATATCAAGTTACCACATGTTTAAGTGTTATCTTAAATCGTAATTCCTTTGTGAACATCTCGTTATAGTTCAAGGTAAAGTTCCCAAATCTTAAGCGGGATAAATATTATGTTACATAAAACTAAAACAAAAAACAACAAAAAATAACTCTTCTCCTAAAAAAACGAAAAATAAACTTTAACAAACCTTTTTTTTTTAAAAAACTTTGAGATCAATAATACAGTCAATCAATCAGTCATGTTTAAAGTTGTCATTGCTTTTACATAACACTTTTAATATTACCTATCATCATCGTCATGTCAGCCCAAAGACGTCCACTGCTGGACATAGGCCTCCCCCAAGGCTCTACACTCAGACCGGTCTTGTGCTTTTCGCATTCACCGCGTTCCCGCGATCTACACAAGGTCGTCACTCCATCTTGCGGGAGGCCTACTTATAGCTCGTCTCCCGGTCCGGTCATTTTATCCAAACCTGAGCCATTGACGGAAGTTGAGAAGTTTTATGTACAGCTGTACACGACAATCCAAACACCCGTCAAAAATCTAACTAAAGACCTGAGGGCGACATTAACCCGACACTATACCGAAGATCTCCCCGACGTCAGCGTGTACGAGATTAGTATGGCCCTCAAACAGCTTAAGAATGGCAAAGCCCCAGGTGAGGATGGAATTGCAGCCGAACTCCTGAAGGCGGCAGGTAAATCCATCCTTAGGGGCCTTCAGACGCTGTCCAGCTCCGTCCTCTACGAAGGAAGAACGCCGAAAGCATGGAACAGAGGTGTGGTTCTCTTCTTCAAGAAAGGTGATAAAACTTTACTAAAGAATTATAGACCCACCTCACTTCCGAGCCATGTTTACGAGCTGTTTTCGAGGGTCATCACAAATCGTCTCGCGCGCAGGTTTGACGATTTTCAGCCTCTCGGACAAGCCGGTTTCCGAAAAGGCTATAGTACCGTAGACCACATACATGCGTTGCGGCAGGTTATACAGAACACCGAAGAGTATAAACTCTCCCTTTGCCTTACATTTGTGGACTACGAGAAAGCCTTTGATTCGATCGAGACTGTGGCTGTGCTGCAGTCTCTCCAGCGGTGCCAAGTTGACTACCGATATATTGAAGTATTGAAGTTTCTGAACGAAAACGCCACTATGTCCGACCGACTACAGGACCGGAGCACGAAGCCTATTCCTCTGCAGCGGGGAGTCAGACAAGGAGATGTGATCTCTCCGAAGCTGTTCACCGCTGCATTGGAGGATGCTTTTAAGGTTCTGGACTGGAAAGGACGAGGCATCAACATAAATGGTGAGTACATCACTCACCTTCGATTCGCTGACGATATCGTAGTCATGGGTGAGACCATGGAGGACCTCAGTGCAATGCTCGCTGATCTCAGTAGAGTTTCCGACCGAGTTGGCTTGAGAATGAACATGGACAAGAAAGACGAAAGTCATGTCCAATGTCCATGTCGCGCCAACTCCTGTGATAGTCGGAGGCTCTGCGCTTCAAGTTGTTGACGACTATATTTACCTGGGACAAACGGTCCAGTTAGGTAGATCCAACTTTGAGAAAGAGGTCACTCGTCGAATCCGACTCGGCTGGGTAGCGTTCGGGAAGCTTCGCAGCACCTATTTGTCCAAATTACCGCAGTGTCAAAAGTCTTTGACCAGTGTGTGTTGCCAGTGATGACTTACGGGTCCGAGACGTTACCGACATAGCCCGAAGAATAGCTAACCTGAGGTGGCACTGGGCGGGGCACATCGCTCGCAGGACTGATGGCCGATGGGTTCAGTAGGTTTTGGAGTGGGTCTCGTTTATAGTTCAAAATAAACCTTTCAAATCAAAAAATAACTCGTCTCCGTAAATAAACTAAAAATAAAACTTATCTGAAAAATCTTTAACAACCCTTTTTAAAAAACACTTTAATTACTTATCTTCGAGATCAATAATACAATCAGTACAATCAGTCACGTCTAAGATTGTCATTGCTTTTATATAACACTTTTAATATTGCCTATTTTTATTATTCATAATATGCTTGACAAATAAGTCAAAAAATAGGGTTCACTTAAATTGTCTCTTATCACAAGTTTAAGTTGAAGTTGAAGTTGGTTGTGTCGTATGTGTAGGATCTGTAATATCTTTTAAATCCACAAAAAAGTCATGATCTTTAAACTGTCAAAACATTGAGAATTATATGGATAGTTGTAGACGTGTAGTACCGTGGATATAGACGTAAAAAATCTTGCTGTTTCCACACAATATATCTTAAACTTTTCTGTATCAATGGAAAAGCCACTCGACATGCAATGAAGTATTTTGTAGAATCGATGCAGTTGGTAACCCAACCCGCTTAACAGAAAGTTTAAAGCATTTAATTTTCCCATCAACCCACTTCGATTGGTTTTGCGAGAAAGTTGACTTTGTTCGATTACTTTGACTTTGCATATATCACACAAAAGGAAATCAAAATATATTCAAATCAAACAAGTCAAAATTTCAAAATTCAAATTCATTTTCGATTAGTCAAATTGTTATATTAATTTATTTTGTTAACAGTTCCTTAAATTTTGCCAAAACTAAATTTATATAAAAAATGTGTACTAAGCAACAGATTTTTATGCTTTATTTTAAAACTGTTTATTAAATACAAAATCACCACAAAATGTTCTTAAATAAATAAAATTAGACTTGTCATATTATGTAATTAATAAATTGACATAAGGACCGTATCGTTAATTATGAATGCATGAGCAAAGTTACACAAATGTGGTTTTAAATTTTTTTTACAAACTTTTATTTAATCTGCACAATATAAAACATATTTAAAACAATAAAATGAATATAAATCAATAGGGTGTACCAGAAAGTATAAGCATAAGTTAAAATGTAATAAAACTGTAAATGGTAGGTTTTTAAACATATTTAATGAAACGTATCCATAAAATGTTATTATTTCTACAAGTTTAGGCAAGTTGTACACCTTAACATTCAGTCATAAGCCAAAGACCGCACCTTGGACCTGACGCTTGCCATAAGCTTCAGCACAGATTTATTTCCAACGACTTTGGAGGCTTTTGTCCAGTTTATTTTAAAAGCATCGAGTGAATTTGCTGCCTTAGTATGTTTTCTAAGGTACTCCTTGGTGAGAGCCCAATAAGTCTCAATCGGCCGGGCCTGGGGACAGTTTGGTGGATTCATCTCCTTGGGCACGTATTGGACTTTGTTGTCTTTGTACCAAGCTAATGTGGCCTTTGAGTAGTGTACCGACGCCAAATCTGGCCAAAACAGTACGGGGCCATCATGCTCGCGGATCATGGGCAATAGGCGACCATTCAAACACTCTAAGACGTAGGTATCAGACTTCATAGTTTGCGTTGTTACGTAAGGCTTTGATATTTTACCGCATTCACAAATCGCTTGCCAAACCATTGCCTTTTTAGCGAATTTCTCTGTAAAAATAGACTTTTCAGCATCACTGATGTCTTGACCTTTCCTTACAGTATAAAATTGGTCCCCTAGAAGCAATTTGTAGTCGAATTTTACGTATGACTCATCATCCATAATTACGCACACATAATTTCGACACAACATATGATCATATAGCTTGCGAGCCCTCGGTTTAACGGATGCAGTTTGTATATTACTTCGCTTAGGCTGATTCTGCTTCTTAAAAGTCTTAAGACCATTTCTTGCCTTGGCAAGTTGAACGTTACTTGCTGATGTCCGCAGTTTTTTCGCCACGTCCCGTACCGATAGGTCCTTTTTCTTTTTATATGCTTGTACAATTTTCTGATTCAATTTTCGGTTAACGGGACCCGGTTTCCGCCCATATTTAGGCTTGTCGTGAAAGGTGAAACTCTCGCCATAATTTCGTATGGCTGTACGAACAGCTCCGATGCTGACCCCTTCCATTTTTGCCAACTCTTTTCAGGAGATATTCCTCGCATTCTCCGTTTTAAGAAAGTGACATGAATTGTGACGTATAATTGTTATAAATAAAAGTATAGATTCTTAGTTTGAATGTTTTTTTTTATAATATGGTCTTGTAGAAAAAAATGCCAGTACTTTAAATCTGTGCTTATACTTTTTGGTACACGTATACGTATTTATTGATCTTTGCCAATTTTTCGTACTTTGCTTTTAATGTGTCGCATAAGGTTTTGGACAACACTAGTACCAAGGATTTTGGCCACCTGATTCTAGTCTCGCTTGAATTTTTCCAACTAAGTGGCAGCATAATCTTTTTTTCGCAGATCTCTCTTCATCAAGGTCCAAAATTTTTCGATTGGACGAATCTCTGGGCAGTTTGGTGGAATGGTTGTTTGCCCACGGAGTCATTTTTTTCTTCGGCGTACCACTGAAAAACAGACTTAGCATAGTGACAGCTAGCCAAGTCAGGCCAAAACAAAGTTTGACCTTTATTCTTTCTTATGAGGGCAACAATCTCTTCTTCAGGAATTGCTTCTCATAGATTTCTGCATTTAATGTTCTGTTTTGCAAAAAATAGCTTTTTCTAAAACATGCTCGGAAAAAACGGTTTTCCGATTGAAACACAAGGACGGAAAGAGCCTCATTTTACTCCTAGGAGTAAAAAAACCATATGAAAACACTTTCCGTCCATGTCCATATATTTCTTAAAAATGCTGTCAATTTGCATACAAAATCAAAAGGACCAAGACAAAAATTCCAAACAGCCGAGGTAACTGCTCTCTTTTTTAGCACAGTGCGTGTGTTTCTTTTTGAATTTGCATTCCAATGTCTATGGTTAGTATTTAAAAACAATTGACAGTCGGTAACATTCGTTCATTCTGCATAATATAATTGTGAAACCGAATATTAAACTATTTGTTGTGTGAAATACTTACTATAAAAAATGAGCTCAAGCAACGAAAGCGACGAAATAGGTACCACACCGCCTATATTAAAATCTGAAGCTGCCTCGGTTAGGCAAAACCTGCTTCCCGCTAAATCTAAGGAAAATTATAACCGAACTTATGACCAATTTATGCTGTGGAGGGCAAACAAAAATGAAAATTAAATTACTTGCTTTTTAGAAATGTATTTGTATTATTTCCTCGCATATTTGAGAAAAGCATTATGTATGCCTCGGCGGAAACAAAGATTTCCTGACTCGTATTTTAGCAGGCCTCGCTGTTGCTCGGCCTGCTAACCACCTCGTCAGGAAAACCCTTACTTTCCGCGCCTAGGCAACAATGTACTATTTCGGTATTACTGACGATTGTTTCTTGCTTCGCCGTATAATATTGTGCTCCTGGTAAAGTTTTGTAATCCAACTTTACGTAACTTTCATCGTCCATCATAATGCATTGCTTTTTTTTGCTTAAAATCTCTTCATATAGCTTGCGGGCTCTAGTTTTTTGCCGTGTGGTTGCCGGGTTAGAATAGTGCCACTCCATGCCTTCCCGTGGATGTCGTAAGAGGCGACTAAGGGAATAAAGGCTTGTAGTGCTGTTAGGCGATGGGCTTGCCACATGTCACTAATACACTGGGAAACATCTTAGCCTACTTGTGCAAAATGTGGTTACAGAATCATCAAGAAGTTTTAAGACTTCTTGGTAATTCTGTAGCTCTGCCTACCCCACTCTGGTAATGAAGGCGTGAGTTTATGTATGTATGTATGTGTATGACTGTTGAGCAGAGCAGCAGTTTTGGTTGTTTTTGCTTTTTATTGCTCTTTAAGTTAATACGCTTCTTGGCTCGTTGTACCATAATAATAATCTTAATCTTAAATTTAGTAGTCAGATACAGGTTTTATTAATAAAACATATATATGGTTTTTTAAACACCAAAGAACTTATTAACTCCCTCCACAGCCTCAAATGAGTCCTCTACCCAATCATCATCTTTCTTGGTCTCCCACTCCATAGTTCCCGCCTTCAAAAGCTTTACAGTTTCGATGTCTTCCATGACTTGATCCTTAGTCTTCTTTAAAGCGTATTGCAGCTGAATAGGATCACTTGAAAAGTTATGAGAGGACTTTCCTGTACGTAGATAGTTGAGAAACTCTGAAGTGAATGCTCTTTTCCGTACACCTGAAAACGAGAGTCCGCATGCATGTCACGAATAAATGATTTTCTTTCTTTCTTTCTTTCTTTCTTTCTTTCTTTCTTTCTTTCAAATGTCGACTGGTTTAACGTTTCCTAAACTTTTATTCAACAGGGCTTGAGCCATCTTTGACACGTATTTAAAAGTGATTGGAGTAAAGGTCACCTTGCTAGCCTCACTCCTCTTCGAAAAAACTGCATTCACTTGTTTCCTTTGGAACCACTTCCCAGTGTGCGTTGTAATTTGAGCACTTACATCTAAATCGTCAAGATACGTTCCAAAAATGGCATGGAATACCACTTGTGATGTTTTAACGCTGTCTGTTCCACTCTTCATAGTGAACCTAACATTGTTTGTTTTGACAACATCAGTATAAAATTTCATCATTGAGCTACCAGAGCAGCTCCAAGAAGTTCCTGCCGTCTTCCTTCTCCAAAAATATACAAAGAAAGTGAGGGGAAAGAAGAACTTTTGGGTAGATCTCGCAGTTGACATTATTATTAGATCTCCTAATTTTTTTAGTATCCCTACACTACCGGGGCTTCTGGCTTCTTTCAGACTGTTGGTTATTTCTACAGCCATCGGAAGCATTTGCAAGCTATTCATCAAAGCGGTGTGGAGTTTTGTATAGTATCTATCCTCCATCACCATTATTAAAGCTTGAGTCAAGGGACCCAAACTTTTCACAACCCCTGTTCTTCGCTCAGGAGCGAAAGTGATACCCTGAAGAAGTGGCACATGATGGTTATTCAACCCGTGCTGAGTTATGTTTTGTGTTGTATCTTTCGCATTGGGTTGCCTTCCTACTACCTTTCCATCTGCATCTCTCTTCGAACCGCGCTTAGCTACCGAATCCCTTACTCTGAATCTAGTAACACCTGTTCTGACTTCATCAAAGCTTGACTTGAATAATGTCAAAATCTGAACTATTGGAGTTGCTATAAGTACATCTATATTTATAGCACCTTTCTTTATAGCATCAACTATGGCAGTAATACTAACGCTGACACCTGCAATAGTTGCAGTGTATGCCTTATACCTAGCTGAACCTGGTTTATCACCTGATTCTTTGAGGATGCAAGTGTAAACTGTTATTAGGACACCAGCTATCTCGTCTGAAGTGTCGATGTCAAATAAGTGACTGGCAATTTCAGCTTCTAATTTTGTTTTGCCCTCTCCTAATTGCTCGATGATGATGTCTACCATTTTTATAATCAGCTCTACCTGTTCCCTCCCTTTCTGCTTGTTGATTTTCAAGATCTACTTCTTTTTGTAAAGCCGCCATTATTTTTATTTCCCTCTTTAAAAAAATATTTTTATTTTAAAGTCAAATTTATTATTTTACATATATTATCTGTTATCTGTTGTGTGTTTGTGTTGTGCGTTGTGTGTGTGTGTGTTCTGTTATAGTACCCGCTTTTTTGGTACAATCACGAATTGAACCAATCCTCTATTATAATGTTTTCCACATTTTCGTCATTTTTTTGAGAAGTGGCATAAACAGGCCAGCCCGATCGAGGGTCATCTTCAATGCTTCGTTTGAACTCACTAGACCACTTTTAAATCATCGGCAACGAATGAGCAGACTTGCAAAAAACTGTATCCATTTCTTCTTTTATAGTTTTTGGCTTTTTCCTGGTTTTGTTAAGATCTTCATTACGGCTCGTTGCTCAAATATTTCTAACATCGTGAAATCGTACATTGTTTTTACGGCAGTTTCAGCAAAACAAATGAAAGTAATGCCTCCATATTTTTTGGCTTTTTAATCACAGTAAATGACACTTACTGGCCAGAAATAAAATTGTTTACTAAAAGAGGTTGTAACATATCGGTATTACGAATATACTGAACGCCCCTCGTACACAGCCATTGAATTGTAGAAGCATTCGACATAAAACATGAAATCATCCATTTCATTAATAAATTGAATCTCTCAATTGCTGCCTTCTCGGAGACATGGTCAAAGCCTGGGTCCCTTATAAGGGTTTCAAGTTTCTCATGTCTTGTCTGGTGTCAGGTCGGGATGTCAATGTTGATGTTTGGAACGATTGTGCCGTTCTTATTAACCGTTCCATCATTCTTTAGGCGAAATACTCTTTAATTTTATTATATTTTATTTGTCTTTACATTCTTCATACTAATCTCGCGACCCTATCCTCTCTCTCTGTCTGGCCCTTTTATTGTGATGGGTTATTTTATTTGTCATCACACTTTGTGGGGTAATCATTCCTGAAATTAGAATTAATCTCATCTTTTAAATGTCTTTGACAACATTAATTCATGCGTATCGAATAATGGCTCTCAGAACTAGGAAATCATCCTCTTTGCAAAACCCTAGTGGACTTAACTCTGGCATCACCTAACTTGGTTTCTGGGTTCTTTTGTAGGGTTCTCTCCCATTCTCATGGTAGTGGTCATCAACCTATTCTTATTTATTTTTCGTCTAATGTATCTTTCCGATTTTATCTTCGCCCTTCTCCTTAAATGTAGTAGAACTGGAAAGGCTTTTGCATTTTTGTACATAATATTATGTTTTTGATGGGATCTCATTTCTTTTCGTAGGTAATAGTCTTCCTTTTTTCTTTTCGTTTGTGATATATTGTGCCTCAGCTGCGATTTTTCTCAAACCCCACTCCCTGTATCCGTGGGCTTTTCGCAGAGGCTTTGATGTATTGATTTTTGACAACGTTTGGACAGTAAATGCATCTAAGTATATTTTATTCAGAAACTGCATACTCCTGCGCTTTAATGCAACAAAAGTTGACATTGATTAGACTTGTCACTCTCGAAAGTGCCTCATACGCTTGACCGCATGTGAATACTGAAGAACCAATGTCCATCAATGCACTAATAAGATTTAGCCCTCGACTCCTATGTATCGCAATAGCATAGATTATACAGATTGGAAAGTATTCGCGACGAGCTTTATTCGTAATTTCATTTAGTTTTGACCGGACCAAGATGGTAAACATGTTAATTATTGAAAATATGTTATTTTTACTGTTTGTTTAAAATATGATTGTATTTTCATGAACTAGCTTTAATCCTTGTATAATACCGATAAAATCGTTACCTAACACGAACCAATTTGAGGAATAGGAACAACCCAGTGTGGACAAGGATCTTCATTTACGTACAGTATTTCAGGATTCATTGCAACATTAATTTTCACGGTAAACAATACTTAGGTATGATTGTATGTAAAAATGTAATAATTGTGTGCATGTAACTAAACGCCGTGACAGTTAATGTTTTTATTTTCTGTTCTATAACCAGGTTCTCTTTGCTTTCTCCGGATGCGTGCTTCTGCATGTCTGACGATCTTTTTTGTCATTCGCAAGTTATAATAAATCCTAAGTTATACACTTACGGACAAAAAAATCGACTCAAAAATTATTCTAGTTTCAATGTGCAATATCTCTGATACTAATATTAGTATTGTACGTATACTGGTATTTTTAGAAAGCTTATAATTCAGGCTTTCGAAAAATATCAAATCCATGTCATTTTCGTTTCAGTTACTGAAAAACAAGTGATTTTAACAAAGTAGGGGTAAAAAGTGGCTAAATTAATAACCATAAAATTGAAAGAAAAGATTTTTTAATATGGGAAAACGTTTATTCTTTTTTCATATTGTATTGCCACCGCTTTTTTTACACATGCGATGCGGTTCCTTATTGATCTCCTGTGATTCCAGTGAGTAAGTAACTGCGGGAGATGTGCACAGGTCAACTTCTGATAAGCGACGTATAAAAGATAAAAGATAAAAAGATAAAAGATGTTTATTCAGTAAGTAGGCCGCACGGGCACTTTTACACGTCAAAAATCTACCAGCGCTTCGGAAGAGACCACTGCTGAGAAGAAACGCCGCAAGAAACTCAACAGTAAGTCGTTTTTTAAATATTGCTAATGATATTATACAATAATAAACTTAACCTAGCATTATATAAAACAATGAATCTCACATAACACCAAAAATGTATTCATGCGTAGTTGAGCAGGAAAACCTGTCAAAACTCAGAATTGTCACAAAACTAATAAGCAACAGTAATATAAAAAATATATATATATAGAAAGTATACAAGTTATACTTACCTGTGAGGGTGCAAGACCACATGCATTAAAGTTTCGATACATTCTCCTACAGAAACCGTGTCCCCTAGACAATAATACAATATTTACATATTTTTTAAGACTAATTTAAATTATTAAATTATTTAGGTGTTGGCCAAGCATTTTTATCTGTTAGATAGTCTTCGACCCTATAGTAAGCTTTAGACATCAACGACTTTTTCAAGTAAGTTTTAAGTATTGGAAATGGTAACTTTAAAACAACGTCAGGTAATTTATTAAAGAAAAGGATGCATTGACCTACAAATGATTTATAAACCTTACGGACACGAAATTTTTTAATAGCAATTTTATTTTTATTTCTCGTATTCAAATTATGTACATCACAATTCTTAACAAAAGAGTCTTGATTTTTAATGACATAAATAATATTCTCATAAATAAATTGTGATGCTACTGTCAAAATATTAATTTCTTTAAATAGTACTCTTAAGGAATCACGGGAGTTTAGATTATATATAGAACGAATGGCTCTTTTTTGCAACACGAATATAGTCTGTATGTCAGCAGCTTTTCCCCAAACCAGAATACCGTACGACATAACACTATGAAAATAACTATAATAAACTAAGCGAGCTGTCTCAACATTAGTAAGTTGCCTGATTTTCCTAACAGCATAAGCTGCCGAACTTAATTTACCTGCTAGTACTGCTATATGGGGACTCCATTGCAAGTTTTTATCTATAGTTATCCCTAAGAAAAGCGCCTTATCTACCATTTCCAATCTCATTATTAAGAAATATACTAGATTCTACCGGTCTAACATTAGGCAAAGCGAACCTAACACATTTAGTTTTCGTAGCGTTGAGTAGCAAATTGTTACTAGTAAACCAATTAAGTAATTTACCTAGTATGGTATTTATCCTACTGTAATCGACGGATTTTCGGTCTACCTTGAAAATAAATGATGTATCATCAGCGAATAGCACAATATCACAAAGATTATCTACTGTGCGTGGTAAGTCATTAATATAAACCAAAAATAAGAAAGGACCTAATATAGAGCCCTGAGGCACACCTAACTTAACAGGGGCTCCAATAGACTGTGTTTGGTTTACAACAACTGTTTGTGTTCTATCACTAAGATATGAAGACATAAGATTTAGAGAATTATTTGACAGACCATAATGTTCTAATTTTAATATAAGAGTCGCATGATCTACGCAATCGAAAGCTTTGGAAAGGTCACAAAAAATTCCTATAGCATCACAAGATTTCTCCCAAATATTGTATATATATTTAATGAGCACAGATGCTGCATCAGTAGTGGATCGTCCTCTGGTGAAGCCAAACTGATTACTGTTAAGCAGTTTATTTCTATTGAAGTGACCTACCATATCTTTTAACATTAACTTCTCAAAAACTTTACTTAAAACAGGTAGAATAGAAATGGGACGGAAATTCGTTAAATCACTCATATCGCCCGATTTAAAAAGTGGTATGACTTTACTATATTTCATAAGATTTGGAAAGACCCCCTCTGAAATGCAATTATTGTAGATTAAAGCTAAGTGCGGTGCAATTATATCTATGACATAATGGATGACTTTAACTGATGTTCCCCATAAATCCTCAGTTTTTTTTAAACTAAGCGATTTGAATACCTTAACAATTAAAACTGAATCTACGTGGCTAAAATCAAAGCTTTCGTTACATTTAGTAACATTAGCACAAAGTAATTTTTGAGCTTCAATCGCAGATGATTGAAGACATTTCGTGGTATTAACGGCTATTGTCGAGAAATAATCTTCGAACGCTAAGGCCACGTCTTTGTTTGACTTGATTTGTTTGTCACCCTTGTTGATGGTTACTTGATTATCACGAGTTTTAGATTTACCCGTTTCTCTATTTATTATTTTCCACACGGTTTTAACCTTATTGTCAGAAGCTTTGAGCTTAAGACTTAAAAAGTTTGACTTAGCAGTCAAGCAAACTTGCTTGAAAGTCCTTGAATATTTCTTAACATAAACTAAGAAGTCTGCGTTCTTGTTCTCCTCCCTCTCTCTATATAGTTCATAAAGCCTACTCCTACTTCTATGAATGCCTACAGTAGCCCATTCACTAAACTTAGTTTTTGACCCAGAAATAGTTTTCATTTTAAAATTATTATTAAATTGATGATGAATTATTCCAAACAAATCTTTATAATTACTATTAGAATCATTATGTGAAAAGGATAACCCACAGAGATTACTCTGGACTTTATTTTTGAATAATTCCAAACGATTGCTAGTTATGGGTCTGTATGTTATTGTCTGTGGTACTTGATGAAAATAATTTGAAAAAGAAGCCTTTTGACCACTATGATCAGAATTAAAGCAGTTAAATATTGCTTTATCCAAACATTCGCAATTACAAAAAATGTTGTCTAAACAGGTAGCACTTGAAACACCTATCCGTGTAGGTTCAAAGAACAAATTACCTAAATTAAAAGATTTAAATAAACTTAAGATCTTAATAGTATTAATTGACGATTCCAGTAAGTTAACATTAAAGTCTCCACAGACAATAACATGCCTTTGAGTTTTGCAGGCTAATTTTAACACATTTTCCATAGTAGATTCAAATGTGCTAAAATCGGCTGATGGTGGTCTGTAAACGCAAATAATTGTGTAATTTTCTACTTCTATGCAAGAGATTTCTACAAGCCTCTCTAGAGATAGCCTAAAAATATCTTTCCTTTCTTTGGTTTTTAAGGTATTTTTCGCAATTATTAAAGAACCACCATGAATGGCGGATTTCCTGGCAAAAAAACTAACTAATTTAAAATTAACAAAATCAAAAATTAATTGATCTGGCCTAAGCCAATGTTCAGTAACACACATAATGTGTACACTTTCCGTATCTAAAAAAAATCCTACTTCTAATTCTTTGCTGGAAAAACCTTGAATATTTTGGTGAATTATATTTATATTCAATGGTGTTTCCGCTGTCCTATACTTTAGTTTAAATTATTAGGTTTGGCATTTGTGCCACTATTGTATCCCTTTGGTTCTATGTTAAAGGCCAAAAGATCTACCAAAGTCAATATATATTTCTTTGGCAAATGAATTTTTTCAGCTGTTAGCGTGAGGAGCTTTATAAATTTATTTATGTCGAAGAAATGATATCTGCCATTATAACATGTAGCATTATACATTAAAGAATTTAATTGAGCTATTTTACTATTATAATTATATGGCATATTTTGTGAATATGGTAAAGCACAAAGTATAATTTTACCTATTCCTTCCTGTTCAACAAGGTTTAATGTTGATATTAATCTGTGTATACTTGACTTATCTATACCTAGACTGTTTCCTACTACAATCACTAGAGTATATAAGAAATAATTTATTTATTTATTATGGTTGACAATGTAGTTGGTATCTTTACCGTTACTACTTCACCCGGGCACGGGTAGCAGTGCCCCTCGGGGGGGCATGCTGAACCCTAAGTTAGAGGTGCGGTGGTGGTCGCACCTCTGGAGGGGTGCCTTCGTCGGGTTTCAGGCCGGTCGAGCGCAGCTCGGCCGGCTGAGTGTCTTGAAAGTCTTCGTTTTCTTCGGTTTCTTCAAAGTGTTCGGATTCTTCGGTTTCTTGAATATGTTCGGTTTCTTCGGTTTCTTCAAAGTGTTCGGATTCTTCGGTTTCTTGAATATGTTCAGTTTCTTCGGTTTCTTCAGTGTGTTCGGATTCTTCGGTTTCTTCGGTCTTCTCGATCCCTGCAGTGATGCTATGAGGCTCAGGTCGGGATCTGGGATGGCGGCCACGACGATAAGAAATAACCGGTTACACCGGTTTTTATGGCCCTCAGAGGGCCGCAACTCGTGGGGTATGCACGCAGCTAAAATTCCATTTTCCACGTAAACAACAATATCCTGAAAATTACGCAACCGATTTCATCGGTTGTTACTGTTTTTCATTGCTTAATAAATGTTTTATAAAACTGCAATTACATTTCTGATGAAATATTTCCCGTTTCCCCAAAATACGACCAAATCTAAAAATGTTGCTTGAGTCGATTTTTTGTCCGTAAGTGTATATAACGTTGTGTATTTATTTTTAATAATAAATCTCGTGACGGTACTATAATTAAATTAGAGTTTATTATAATCGCCACGCGACGCAAACCTCGTTGTGCCTTACAGAATAAGACACGCTTGATTGACTTGGCTTCTCAATACGTAGGTATAGTTATTATATTTTTCACTTCTCATGCTCGTAAAGTCCTTCTTTATGCTGGGTATAGGCTGCATAAAATCGCATTTTATGCTCTAGTGCATAAAGTAATTTCTTCTTTTAAGACTAAGGCAATAAGGCCTTACAGCCACATACACAATACACCTTCATTTAATTGATATATTTTTATGAGATTTAGGTTATATATTATTATAATTACGACATATGTAATACTATCTTAATCATCATCATCATCATCATCAGCCTATATTAGTCCACTGCTGGACATAGGCCTCTCCCATTGCACGCCAACGAGCACGATTCGTGGCCACTCTCATCCAGCTCTATCTCAATACTATCTTAATACTTTAAGATTAATACGGGCGTGCATTTACGTAAAAAAAATATAAGTTACGCAAATATTTATAATAACTTGGCATTAAGGCTCAAACCATAGTGTCCATAGTCAAACGTCACATAATTGAAAATTAAAAAAAAAATAAGAAAAATTGTGTAGCGGGAAGCTAAATTATTCGTCAAACAAAATTAAAAACTAACTAAATTTGTTGTGTTGCGGTTGAAAATTCAATAAATTATTCGTAAGTAATTGAACAATGTCTTCAAGTAGTGATAGTGACCGTCAAAAAATGATTTCGCCTGAGACTTTAATGGACAGAAGTGTGAAAAATGTAATTGAGCAGATATTGCCGCCTAAATCGAAGAAAATCTATCTCAGCACATACGAAAGTTTTATGATTTGGAGGAACCAAAAAAGCGTAAGCACGTTTGCGGAGTGTGTTTTTTTAAGCTAATTTGACGAACTGTCGATGAAATTACATTTTATGCGTGATATAACATATTAATTACATTATAAAAATTAATTTAATTTTCTTGTATATATATGCTTAATCGTTGTTTTATTTCCTTGCAATCGAAGTGAAAAGCAGAGTGTAAAACTCGAGCATAAAACCCATTTTACCCTCGACGTGACCATCCACCCTCGCCGTACCGGCTCGGGTGGCTATATGCACGTCTCGGGTAAAATGATACGTTTTATGCACTTGTTGTACAATCTACTATTGATATATCTTATTTTATTTTTCTCTTACGAATTTCATTAATGAGAAAGTTTGGATGCTTCGTTGTTTGTCACTCAATCACGCGTCAACCACTACTGACCGGATCGAGATAAAATTTAGGCTCATGTATATAATGTTACGTCCTAGAATAGGACATAGGATAGTTTATCATTGACAAGTTACCCCGAGAGCTTAGTTTGGGACTACATCAATTTGTCAAGATTGACCACTGATATTTACTTATTTATTACATTATTTCTGTTTGGATATACTAATGTAATTCCCTGTACTATTTTTTAAGGCGAGTGCTCTAAACGATTACTTTATTGGAATGTTATATGGAATGTACGCAACTATGCCATTTTTGGGAGGAATAAGAATGGCCGTTATAATGTACATTTATAGCGTTGACAAGTTTTCGACCGACATTAGGTTTTGGCTTGGTTACAAGCCTACATTGTTCTGGATTTGGTCTTGGAGAGCTCTGCCGGTTGTTTTATTTGTAAGTTATTTTTTATTATCACGTCACCATTATAATACCAAAAACGTCAAAGAAGAGGTTTTGTACAATCTTGTACAGGGATTTCTTTCTCGGTTGTACAGGATGTAACAGGAACGAACTTCAAATGTCTTTATCCATGTATGAGTCATATTCATGGTGTCTTACTGAAAGCATGGCTATCGATGGATGAACGTGTGCGAAACACTCGAAATAGTAGTTTACTTTTTCGAGTGTTTAACACTGTGGCGTAAATCTCGCCATTTCATTATTATTTTAATCTTTGTCTCAATATAAATTCATTTAATTGTTACCTTTTTAAATGTGTAGTCGGTCTCATTATAAATAGTCTAAATATTTGTTTGTGGTATTATTGTTATTACTTATAACATCATTAAATTTTGCATAATTATTCGGTGGCACTCGTAATTATTATTTATTCTACACTCATATTGTAAATGCTCTTTACTGAGTGTCGTATACATTTGTACAATCTAAGTCAATAGTTCTTTAAGTCCATTTGGTAATTCAAAATATCAATATATTATGAACAATAATTGACGCATTTTTTTTAACTATTTGTAAATTCATAAGCACCCTTTAACCTACAAAAATCAAGTAATACGCGAGATATGTCCAAAGGATATATAAAACATATAAAAGATTCGGGCACTTTTACCCGTCAAAAATCTACCAGCGCTTCGCAAAAGACCACTGATGAAAAGAAACGCCGCAAGAAACTCAACACTCAGTCGTTTTTAAATATGACATATGATATTATACAATAATAAACTTAACCTTGCATTATATAATAAAACAATGAATCTCACATAAAACAAAAAAATAATATATTTATGAGTAAAGTTAGCAAAAAAAGTGTCAAAACTACTTACCTATGACGGTGCAAGACAACCCACATATGGCACTTGTCCCACCGCCGACGATGAGCGATAAACGAGTAGAACGATAAACTAGAAACGAGTGGGCGAGCGACGAGAAGCGAGTGTTAGCTCCAATAGTTTTGTCGCTCGGCTATAGGCGAGTGTTCGAGTGCAATTACAATTCATCATCATCGTCGTCTGAACTAGACAACAATGACAGCTCAAATGCTTTGCTCAAATTCATAGCAAATATCTGCACTGAAATCCACGTCGTAAAATCACCGCTTTGGTATCGCAGCTTGAGTTCTAACTACCAAGTGAGTATCGCCGAGCGAGTATCGCTGAGCTAGTTTTATCTTATCGCTCTTATCGCGGCGACAAACTAGTAGAGCGAGTGTTCTCGCCGGCAGTGTGAACAGCCAGCGATGAATGAGTAGTATACGTGTCTCTTTTACTAACACAGGATCCTTATATTTTGTTCGTTTCTTGGGCGAGAAAATCGCCGATAGCTAATCGCTTACACGCTCTTGGTGGGACAAGTGCCTAAAAAGTTTCGAAACATTTTTCTCCAGAAACCGTGAATATTTTTTTGACATTTCTTCTTGATTGATGTTTCATCTCGAGTGACATGAGAATTTTAGCCGAATTAAATTGTGACACGAATCGAATAAATTCGAAATTTAAAACCCATAACCAGAGATAACCTGAAATGAACTTAACGTTACAACCACAGATAAGGGAAAACACTGACTGACGTAGGTAGTTATACTAGTTATAATCTACAGTTTCTGATAAATGTGAAGTGGAAATCTATATTACTCCGTTTTCACGTATCTTTTTAACAATTTGATAACTGAAGAGGTACGTTTATTATTTTTGCTTTATATTACAGCATTGATTTAAAGTGTATGTAATATTACAGGTAATCGCCGTAAAATGCTGCATATTCGTTCTAAGTGGTTCTCAAATAATAAGCATTGTGGTCTCGATAGCATGGTTCAGTTTATCGTGCATCATCGCGGCGGTATATGTGATCAAGTTGATAGTCAGTTCCGCGCTGCAAGAAGTGAGTGTCACTCAGTGTTCTTAAATTCTGCTTTTGTTTATCTTATAAATGTGATCTTAGCCTACTTGTGCAAAATGTGGTTACAGAATTATCAAGAAGTTTTAAAAGTTGTTGGTAATTCTTTAGCTCTGCCTACCCCACTCTGGGAATGAAGGCGTGAATTTATATACAGGGTGTTTGGCAGTCGGGTGTAGGGGTTTTAAGGGATGATAGTTAGGCTCATTTTGAACATTTTTGACCACATTTATTATTATGCTAAGTGTCACGGTTTTTGAGATATTGTCATATTTATTTATTTTTTGAAAAATCACTCTCTTTGCCAGTTTTTTTTTATTTAACATCCTGTATAGCTTGTATTGAGTTATTTTTTAGTGTTTTGCCATTGCTACACCTTGGTTCTTCAAAATCAATTCAAACAATTACCTTCTACTGCTAGAATTATTAATAAAACCTATTTAAACATGACGATGTTTTTTTTTTACATAATTTTACAACTTTGCATGTCTACAAAAAAAAAGTAACAGCGATTTACGCGTAAAAAATACTTAATAAACTTTTTTGATTTACGGGCTTTCTAAGCATGTGCCATTTAAAACCAGAAAACTAAAAAAAATAAGGTATTTCCAAAAAAAGAGACCTCACTTCCATACGTTGTTTAGTGTAGTGACTGGATAGTTGGAGTATTTTGAATTTGAATTTAGAATGTTCTTGTAAATTAGTCGCTCACTCCTCGTGAGAAAAAATCAATTTTTAAATAAGGAACGTTCTAGTTCAGCTTATTTTTCAATTAGTCTGTTTTCGAATTTTGCTTTAAAGACACGTTTGTTTCGCTTCAAATGTAGTATAGTGAATTAAATTACAGATATTTAAGTTTTCAAGTTCAGTTCCTTAAATTTTAACGATTTCACGATGACTTCGTTTTCCAACCACGAGTACGCAGACATAATTTTTATGTACGGGCTTGCTCACGGAGACGCAACAAGGGCTCGTAATTTATACCAGGAACGTTTTCCCTCTCGAAGACTTCCAAACGCACAAGTTTTTAGGAATACCTTTATAAAACTTCGGGATACTGGTAATGTAGCCTCAAGACGTCCTGGTCTCCACTATCCTGAACATTATGTTGTTGATGTCGACGAAGAAATATTAGCACAATTCAGTGACGATCCCATGACGAGTATCAGGAAAGTTGCAAGACAATTGAATTTAACTGATTGGAAAGTGTGGGCAGTTGTTAATGGTGATGGCAGGCACCCGTTCCATTACACACCTGTTCAAGGTTTAGACGAAGGAGATCCGATTCGTCGTTTAGCATTTTGTCGTTTCCTATTAAATTCAGACATTGAAGAGCCGTCTTTTCTTAAAAGAATACTTTGGACTGATGAATCTAAGTTTGATAGAGATGGTATTACAAATTTTCACAATCTCCACTATTGGGAGAAAAATAATCAGAATCCACACATGAAAAAGCAAATTTCATCCCAAAGGCGTTTTAGTGTCAATGTCTGGGCGGGCGTCATTGGAAATACTTTCGTTGGGCCACACTATCTGCCAAATAATTTAAACGGACACGCGTATTTATCATTTTTGAACAACGATTTACCAGTATTACTTGAAGATATGCCTCTGAACATAAGACGCGATATGATATACCAAAACGATGGATGTCCCGCACATTACGCAAGATCTGTGCGTGATTATTTTGATGTTAATTTCCCAAATAGATGGATAGGTAGAAATGGCCCAATATTGTGGCCCGCTCGCAGTCCTGACTTAACTCCAGTTGATTTTTTTGTCTGGGGTAGGCTAAAAGACTTAGTTTACGATGAGGAAATTATGGACATAACACATTTAAGACGCAAAATTGAAGCAGGATGTCTCATAATGAAAAATGAAATGAAAGTTGGAGTGACGACCACCGAGGTACGAAGGCGTGCTCGTGCTTGTGTCAGGAACAGTGGAGGACATTTAAAACGACGTGCGGCCTACTTACTGAATAAACATCTTTTATCTTTTTTTTTTAACACTTAAAACGTAATTAAGTAGTTAACAGCATCATCTTACTGTTTTTTTTTTTAATTATCTTACTGTTTTGTACATGACATAAACGCTATCTATCTGTTTAACTATCTTAGTAGGTTACTTAGTTACTCGTCGTTTATAAGTTCGTAATTATTCTGTTTAGTGACAATACTATAAAAATCTGACAAAAGTTGAACGTGTTTTTTAGACTAACACAATTTGTTTGTTGATCAATAATTCGCTTCTATCAAAAATTAAAGAGATGCACTAATCAAAAAGCAAGAAAACACTAATCTTTGTAGTTGTATAGCCAGGTACCATCATCGTAGTCGTACACAATTGCACTGTATGGAAGTGAGGTCTCTTTTTTGGAAAAACCTTATTTTTTTATTTCTTTTTAGTTTTCTGGTTTTAAATGGCACATGCTTAAAAAGCCCGTAAATCAAAGAAGTTTATTAATTATTTTTTACGCGTAAATCGCTGTTACTTTTTTTTTTGTAGACATGCAAAGTTGTAAAATTATCTAAAAAAAACTTCATCGTCATGTTTAAATAGGTTTTATTAATAATTCTAACAGTAGAAGGTAATTGTTTGAATTGATTTTGAAGAACCAAGGTGTAGCAATGGCAAAACACTAAAAATTAACTCAATACAAGCTATACAGGGTGTTAAATTAAAAAAAACTGGCAAACAGAGTGATTTTTCAAAAAATAAATAAATATGACAATATCTCAAAAACCGTGACACTTAGCATAATAGTAAATGTGGTCAAAAATGTTCAGAATGACCCTAACTATCATCCCTTAAAACCCCTACACCCGACTGCCAAACACCCTGTATACAGGGTGTCCCAGAAATAGCACGTCACAGTGACACTGGAGATTCCCCAGCCTCAGACGAAACAAACCAGCCTAAAATGACTTCAGTAAAAGTTGCACCGTTTTCGAGTAATACCAATTTAAAGATTTTTCCAATTTTTCACCTCTTTTGACATTGTAAGTGCTCGCATTTACTGGGATAGCTTTAGAATTTAGTTTTTTTTATTTGTGCGCGTTTATGAATAGTTGATTAAGATGATAGAAGCATTATTATGTCAATAACTAATGTAAAAGTTGGAAAAATACTGGAATGAACTTGACTTAAATTATCATCAACATAGTAATTTAAACTTTGAACACCTGCCATAACTTTTTTTTACTACAAACGAAAAGAGCAAATAACTTTAAAAACATGCGTATTTTATGCCAATTCTAAAATGGTATGACACATTATATCTTATTCATAAAAGTAGGAATTCGTATCACATTTGCCAATATGGATCCTCGGAAACCAATGCTAATCATCTAAAAAATTATCTTGTACTCTACGATATCTCATTTGTTTGTGCTCCTTTGAAGAATATGATTGATTTTTGGTTGACCTTGGTTCCAAGATAATAAAAAACAGGTTTAATTTTCATTAGTTTTTACAATAAATGTTCGAATTGTTTCCCTCCTACTCTAAGGCACAAATGGCATCTTCGGATAAAATTTCGGTTTAATTTTCGTAAACTGGTTTCCGATATGTCTCGCGCTGCATTTAAGACACGACACGTCGCCGTAGTTCCTCTTCGTTACTTATTGGTTTTGAATAAATATTGTCTTTCAAACATCACCAATAAAAAAACCATTTTACAAAGCGAAATCAACTTCCGTTAAGAGTGCCGAGTAGTCGTTCCAGTTCCACAAACAAAATCAGACTCCAGAGGTATGCCAAGTCGATTTAATTCAGGAACACCACCGGAAAACGGACGCAGTCGTAACTAAACAGTCTGCTATTAAAACGAGGTTTAATATTAATCAACGGGTATAGTACGAAACGCAAGGTAACGAACTACGAGTAGTTTGGGTCACAGGGCTACAACTGCAATAAATTAATAACTATCCTACAATTCTTTATATGATAAACTTGCAAAGCGGCTAATCGCGTTTCATTTGTTAGTTTGGTTGCCGGGATCCTTATTGGCAAATGTGATACAAATTCCATTTTTTTTTGGAATAGTTGGCAATTTTAGTTGGTTAAGATGATAGAAGCATTATTATGTCAATAACTAATGTAAAAGGTGGAAAAATATTGTAATGAACTTGACTTAAATTATTATCAACATAGTAATTTAAACTTTGAACACCTGCCATGACTTTTTTTTACTACAAACAAAATAAGCAAATAACTTTAAAAACATGCGTATTTTATGCCAATTTTTTTAAAATTAAAAAAAAACTAAATTCTAAAGCTATCCCAGTAAGTGCGAGCACTTACAATGCCAAAAGAGGTGAGAAATTGGAAAAATCTTTAAATTGGTATAACTCGAAAACCGTGCAACTTTTACTGAGGTCATGTTAGGCTGGTTTGGTTCTTCTGAGGCTGGGGAATCTCCGGTGTCACTGTGACGTGCTATTTTTGGGACACCCTGTATATATTTATATACAGGGTGCCATCGGAGACGTAATCAGAAACCACTTTTTCAGACCTGGTAATTGGTGGTCATAACAACGTAATAGGAGTTACTTGAAATAAACGTTCTTTTTTTTTGTTAATTTTATTCTTCAATTATGTCACTAATTCACTAAATCATGGTTACCCTAATTATTTCATGAAAACCTCTTTGGTTTTCGTTCAGAAAAGTTTATTATTATGATACTTTTAAAAATAAAATGACAATGTCACTGTAAGTGTCACTCTTAGTAAACAATTATCTGTAAGTGAAAATTAAAAATATCTTAATAAAATATTTAATAATGCCTGCACCGTATGAGTTCTCCAACTTAGAACGATATGATTTAATATCGTTTTATCATCGGACCAACAGCACGCTAGAAGCACAAGAGTTGTTTCACGAGAAATACCCCAATTTACCAATACCGACCCATGGACTTATTAATCGAATGGTGCAAAACTTACGCGATATCGGTCAGTTTCAAACACCACAAAATGCTCAAGCTCGCGGTGGACCACGACGCGTACATGAAAATGTAGATAGACTTATCCGCAATTACATTTTACGCAACCCGCCGGAAAGTACGCGAAAAGCGGCACGGCGGTTTAATGTCAGCAAGTTTTTTGTTTGGAAGCTATTGAATGCATCAGGACTTCATCCTTACCACTTTCAACCTGTACAGGACATGGTCTTAGCAGACTACCCCAAACGAGTCGAGTTTTGTCGGTGGTTTTTACCTTTGGGGAGATGTCAAGAGGATTGTTTACAAACTGGAGTCTAACACTGTGCACGAATTGCGTCAAAAAATTATTGCTGCATTTGAAGAGGTAAAAGCAAATCACTTCGCTCTTAACCGTCTTAAAAATAACCACATGCGACGAGCAGCATTATGTCAGCAAGAAGGAGGTGGACATTTCGAGCACCTTTTGAAATACGTGTAAATGCAGCTACTTAACTTACCTACTGGTTAACAATTAAAGTTTTTAAAGCATAAAATGTGTGTTAATTATTATTTGTGTTACGGTTAAATTTGCGATAGTAGTAGGTAAACACGTCGAATGGCAGTTTTTATAAGTTTGATATGACAAGAAAATAGCAATACAGTGCGATTACACTTAAATACTTGCACAGGTACTCGAATGATAAATGCAATAATGTTGAAGTGCACAATTACGCATGTGGAACAAGTGTATCTTTGCATCTCTTTCTTGATTGTAGGGTGACCACGCTGTTTGAAGGTCATAGTTTAATTTTAAAGATTACATGATTAAAATTAAATAATGCAACTATCGACCTGCATTCCTGTGTTACTGTAATCTCAATTTAATGCTTAATTAAGTATTGTCACTTCTGATTACGTCTCCGATGGCACCCTGTATATATGTATAATTGTGATCCGTGTAATTAATTACATATGGAAAATGTAATGGTTTCAATATCCTATTTTTAGGCAATAACGTGTGCAATATAATATAATATTTGTGGGTGATTCTTCGAGGTCGTGATTTTTGTCTTATTCCTCTGTCGTATTTTTATTGCTTATTTGAGTAATTAATATGTTCTTCCATGAAAGTAGATCTATTTAGAAACATGAATATGGTTGAGGTACTCATTTTTATGAACTCGCTCAGAAAATAATTAACTGTTAAATTTTTGTGCCCAGAAAAATAAGAAATTGACGTCAGAGGAGTAAGAATAGGTTTAAAAAATTATCAAATATGTGATTTTCTCGGTATTTTAATTACTTAAAAATAAAACAATGTGCAATTATTCATTGTCGTTTTAATCAATTCAAGAAATCACAATATTCTTATAATAAACCTTATTAAATATATTGATAACATAATTTTTTGAAGCAGGTTAAATCGACTGCATGTGTCTCTACTTAATTACCTCGTATCTTGGACGTAATAAATAAATAAATAATAACATCTAAAGTGAAAAAAAAACGATGAATACTGTCAATTTTCTCATTCCACTGTCCATAACTCCAAAGCAATAAGGGACAGAAGAGTAAGAAAAAATTGAAAACAAGCTGATGGTTCATAATACGATCATACTGGAAGGCAAACGTTAATGCTACGGTAAGATAGCATTTAAAGCAGTTAAAAAAGCACAACTCATTTTTTTTAAAGATTACACAAGTGTTAAAAAAACTAACAAAGTAATAAGAATGTTACGTAAACCAAGGACAGAGTAATGACATATTTACCTTCGTAACTCCGGGGCGATGAGCATCAGCCGACACGTCCACCACCTGACACGTTCGGAGCGCCAGTAAAAACCGGCCCACATGGGAGTTTTCGCTAGGTTCTGAAATGTCTTTATGATACGGCTGATTGAAGCCCGCTCCAGAGTTATAAGAATTTAACGGCGGACAAATCTTATATCCTCAGTTATAAGAATAATATTGCATGTAAAAAATATTTGTTGAATTTTGTTAATGTAACAACTAATCTTGTTTGTATGTGGTCACTCAAAATATTTATCAAGTTGAGTACATACATACATACATAAACTCACGCCTTCATTCCCAGAGTGGGGTAGGCAGAGCTACAGAATTACCAAGCACTCTTAAATAAGTCAAGTTGAGTAAATTTCAGTTATTATCATATGTTTTCAAGAAAATGGAGAACGGACACGACAGAGTAATAAGAATAATGGGTTTTTTTTTTTGTAAATGTTTATATTCAGTTACACAAAAATCGACCGATGTCCTAGTTAAACATGAACACCTCTGTGACCTCTGAAAAAAATAACCAACCTTCTAAACTAAGAGTTCATTGAACTAAGCACCCGGACGTCAAAAATCAGGGCCTCGAAGAATCACCCTTGTTCTACCCTATGCCACTCGGTCGGCCTCAGCAAGATGGAAAAAAATCTTCCGTCTTGTGCTTCTGTACGTGGGTTGAGCCACTGGAGGCACAAAACGGGGAAAAAACTTCTGTTTTGTGCTCCTACACTGGGTAGAAATCTACTTTTATTTTAACACTAATGAAATCATCACTGCATATTAAAATGGTTACCACGTCGAAAAATAATTAACGCATTATCTCTAAAAAAATACCGACCATTATTTGTCCATTTATAATAGTTAGGCAGCTGGCGAGTAAAATTTTGATATAATAAGCACACGTGGCAGACGTTATTAATAGCGTTTATGATACCCTGAGAAACATCAAGAAGCCCGTCTGCTACCATGATGGCTCTGCGTTGTCAGTTAACAGCGTTTCAAAAATGTATAAAACAGGTGAGGTGAATTATGCGCACATGTCTGCCTCTGGGGCTGTCGTCCTGTACACACAAAAAATCGAAGGGGCAGACATCTAGGGCTCGTGACTGTTGTAGTACCGTAAAATGTGCCTACTGTGCTCCCCCACGGGTAATTATGCTCCATCGTTATATTGAAGAAAACTGTATTGTAAATCATTCTATTGATTTCATTCACTGCGCGGCTGGATGTATAGGTACATCGATTCTTTTTAGAAAATTTGTCATCGACCTTGACTAATAAGAAATAAAAGAAATAGTCACTATGGAGCATAGTTATCCTTGGGCTCCCCCAAAGTAGGCACGTTTTACGGTATTCATTTTTTTTCTTTATTATTTAAAAAACTGTTTATGAAGTGCACACTTGGCAGACTTGAATGGTTTGGTTAAAAACAATTAGAAGGACCATGCAAAAATAGTCTGCCAGCCTGTTGCCTCTGTGTTGTTTATTGACAGCGCTTCAAAACTGTTAACACGTCAGAAATATTTAGGTTCCGTCTGTTAACTACGTTCCCGCAGTTATAAAATATCTCCTTAGATTGTGTCTTGTAGATATTATTATACTCGTAATGAATCAAATGGGTACAGTGAGAACCGTTTGCAAATAACATAGTAGAGCATTTTTTACATTTTTCCAACTCTATCTCATGATAATGCAGAGGCCTGAATGTCTGCCTCTTCGATTTGTATTCTCCGCATTTTTTTCTGTGAGAAACTAAAATGTTAAGCATAATTTTAAACCTACAACTGTATTTGCATGCATTTTATGTTTTACGCATATAATAAATGACTTGATTGATTGATTGATTAATTAATGACGATATGAAAATAAACGATAATGTCGATTTGCGAATAATATTTTAGAACTTAATACACACTAGAGGGCGTTGCTATCGATGGCCACACACGGTTTGTCGATAACGTTACTTACTCGATGAGAACGTGAAAGTTCGTCCTTGGGGTACAACTTACATAATAATATGTGCTTAATGGCTTTTGAAATGGTATTTTAAATGTTACCCAAATAAAGCCTTGTTAGTTTTATATAATCATTAGCTTCTACACCCTTCGGAACCCCTATATGAAATCGATGTTGTTACTTAAGTGAAAAGTTTACTTTTATCCCATTTAGAATTTGTTTGGAGCGTTTAAAAGCACTAAAAAGTACGGTCCACCAGACCCGGAGGACCGTTATTTAAGGCGCAATTTTAATAAAATTCATAAAAGAGAGTGCTTGCACGACTGCATGGTTCTGGATGTGAGTAGATACTCCTAATACCTAATAGACTAGTAAGTATGAGAATTTTTTTTTGTAAGTAAACATGTGTTTTTATGAAATTAAAGTTACGTTACTGAAATTCAGTTTGCGCTATCAAAACACAATAAAGTAAGTTTTGTCTAAATTTTCGACTTGACTGTGCTCTGGGCACGGATTTTTAAGCGATTATGAGTACCTTCTGTCATGTTTGTGAAGACCACATAGAGAATATAAACCGCTAATGTTGATTTCGTTAACGGTATCAGAATACCATCTATAGCGTAACTGAAGCGTAAAAACAATTCTAAAATGAGCGTTGTTATAATAATAACAGTTCTGTAATAATTGTTATAGCATTGTTATAACCATGTTTACGCTCATGACCAATGTCAGTGACGGTGTTTGGTGATCAACTGACATAATCATTATTTTTATTATACTTATCTCTCTATAAAAGAAGTTCTAAAAGAAATAAAAATAAAGACCAGATCAATAAAATTAATTTGTTAAGCTGTTTTGCAAAATGGTAATGTGCACCGGAAATGGTGTTTAGTGAATAATATTGATATTCTTGAACTTTATTATCTGAAGTATTAAAAAAGTTAAATGTGTCATAATCTCCAAAATATTAAATTAATCAAAAACATGAAAAAACAGTATATTTAATAATAACAAAAAATAATGACGTATTACGTCATAGTTTTTCTCTGCAGTCGCTGTCAATATAGTAGAAACTGTCTGTGAAAACTAAATTTATTACGATAATTTTTCTTATTATTTTTTTAAGCTTGTAGAAAAACTTATGTATGCAACAGTACCTACATAATTAGCTCTAAAGGTACTCATGGCTGTCACCTCGGCACTCGTACCTTAAGAAGCTTTATGTTGAACCAGTTACATAAATATCTATTGTTGTACAAAAAATACTTAAAATTAGAAAATGCCTATGCCAGTGGATACAGGAATTATACTGTCCCCTTACTTCTAGAACCGACTAAATGCATGAAGTATAGTTTTGGAAAAAACGCAATCGAAGGTTAGTGGTAAAAAATCTAGTTAAACTCAATTCTAAGTAGGTAAATTATATTTGAGTTTTTAATAGGAGAGGTTGATAGTTATCAAAACTGTACGTAACAATTCAGTATATTCTTAAAACAAATGGGTAAAATTAAAGGTTTTGTGAAAAAGGTGGTGCAGATAAACGGTTTTTGCTGTAAAGTAATTTTTCTCGTATGTTTGAAACGAATAAGTTAAGGCAGTATTAATCCAAAGTTAAACTTTCTTACTTATATAAGTTACACTCTGTACTAGAAAAATGTTGAAAACTGTGATTTATTTTGCAGATATCTTAGTTAGTTGGATTTGGCTGTGGACAATATGATATTTCAGAATTAAGTGCACTTAATATGTTACTACTATGTTTTGTCCTGTAACTAACTTTACCGACTGCCCCACCCGCGCCCCTACAACATACAGCGTTACGTTTGCACTACCTAAGACCTCAACCTATTCGTTTATAAAGTTTTATCGAAATATGCTAACTAATAAAGCGTTTATTCATCGAAATATAATAAGTATGGAAGGGTAACCACAAACAAAAACGATGGAAAAATCAGCTAAAAACCACCCACTTTTTGAAATGAAAAGAACGAGTGGTTTCCACAATCAACTTAATATTAATTGAGTTAAGGTGTAGTCATTTATGTCAGATGTTGATATAACGTTGAGTAGACAGTAATTTCAGTAAGATTTTATACCGTTTGAAAGACAAAAATCTGCAATTGGTTACAAGCTCTCTGACACAAGAATTCTATTAGTCAAAAAAATATTTCATAAGGTTTACTTGAACGCGGCCAAGTATTTCAACATTTGACGTGGATGGTTTTATACAAAAACAACACAGTAATTGAATAATGAATTATATTAATATTTTTTTATAGTAGTGTTTTGACAAACTTACTGATTGTTCCACTTGAATCATTTAACATTCTTATGTTACAATATTTAATATAAAGTTATAAAATAGTATATCAGAAGATATATGTTGTAAGAGTAGAGTTATAAGAGTAGTCAGCAGCCAGCAGCCTTTAGCATCTAAAGCGTCAAATATATTGCAACACATCTTTATTTTTACAGGCGTAATGTGACAGTATAATATATTATATATATTATACTGTCAGGTCAGGTGGGGTAAGGGGATAATACTTTATTCTTCTTATCTTATTTTGAGTTATATACTACAAAGTATAAGGTTCTAAGTTTTTTCGCTAAAGACAAAACATACTTATTTGCGTTAGCTTTCCAGGACAAAATACTTTGTATGCTAGTTCTAATGCACATCGCCAGAAAATGATTATTCGTAAGACTAGTTCTATCGTTTCCCTTTCCCTATTTTTGGGGTAAGGGAAACAGTCTCAATAAATCTACAACTAATAATACTAGTTTGGATTATTCATACGCAAAACATTTTTAAAAACACCTTTATTAAATGTGTACTTCATACTTGACGAAATACGGTTACAAATATAAAATATTTACCACAATCGGTATTTGGGGTAAGGGAAACGTACGAGTTTCGAACAGGGGTAGTCAACTAAAAACAAAGGAAGTAAAAAGTAGGTGCAATTTTTTTATTGTAATGTTTATTAAGTAATGGTTAAAATCAAGTAGCGTATTTAAATTACTTTTCTTTGGAATACAATTGTTCTCACATAGTTCCTAGGCCTTTTTTTGTAAAAAATAATGTAGGTAGTCTTGATTAAAACAAGATGTTCATATCGCCAACCGTCATTTGACATCATACAAAATAGCATAATATAAATAAGTAATAACATATAATAATAGTTAATAGATAACCAATAATTATAACCAATAGAATCGTTTAATACTTAACATTTTTTTCCCCATAACTTTACTTTTTCCCAATTTTTTTTACAAACCAATAACCTATTTTGCCATTTAGGGTATAATCGGTATGGAGGGGTCAGCTGTTACGGTACCCAAGCAATGTGTAAAATATCATAACATTTATAGTTAGTTACCGATTCAAGAGACTATTTCTACTTTTTATAAAATATGCCTGTCTCAAAATGTTTGTTACTTCTGACGTCGGGAAAGAGAAACATATGTCCCCCTTAACCCGGTCATGATAGTTTCCCTTACCCCACTTATGCATTTGTAGGTTATGTTAAGAATCACATTAAAATTTAATATTTATAGCATATTCAGCAAAAAATTATATGCATACAAACAAAATATATCTATAAATCAATACTTACTGACATTTCCAGACTTGTTACCAGACTTTTTATAACATAAATCAGTATCTAAATAAGGTACGTCGAACTCGTGTTTTCGTTGTTTGTCAACTAAAGTATTGTTTTTGTCACACTCGCAGTTTCAGTTGTCATAACGCTATCTGTGTTTTTTTTTTGTAAATAAATCTCAGTTACTGCTTTATCGATCGTGTAATCACAACTCTGCGGTCTATAGTTTTTGATATATCAACTAGTGTTTCCCTTTCCCAGTAGTTCCTCTTACCCCACCTGACCTTAGTTGACGCTTTGGATGTTACAGCCTTTTTGATGCTACTGAAAAACATGACAAAAATTAGCTTTATACGAGCAGTAGTACGAAAACATCATCTTATCTTACCAATATACAAATGGTAAACATCTTAGCTCGTTGTGCAAAATGTGGTTATAGGATTAACAACAAGTTGTTAGAGTTGTTGGTAATTCTGTAACTCTGCCTACCCCACTCTGGGATGAAGGCGTGACGGTATGTAATACAAAAAAATCATATATAATCCGTGTGGCATTGTTTCTATTCTACTGTTAAATATATGAAACTTGAGAGTTAGATCATATAATAGAGTACAATTTATATTTACAATCATGAATTTACCAACTCCATTATTGTTCAAGTATCAATAAATTAAGCCTATTGCTTTTTAATTAACTCGACATGTTGATTTTTTTCCTTGAAAACTCACCATACTTAGAGCCTTTTTTTATGCCCATATAATTTTACTTAGCCGCCAACTTATACAGGGTGCCTCTGACCTTGGGGCTTTAAATGCATAGATCATTTCTACTCCTGAAACTAAACTTCTTTTGTTCTGTAAGTTGTTAAAAATATGTTCAGTTTAAATTTATTTTTTATCATACAAGTTAAATCTAATTTTCAATGTACGCGATCCAATTCTCCATTTTCCTTTAGCCCCCGTACCAAGGTAATGTCGCCCCCTTACCATGAGATAGTGATTACATGGCTAGTATGTAATACACTGATTTTACAATTAGACTTTAACATCTATTAGTTATCTAAATTTAAGTTATTTTTTCATGTTGCAGAACAAAAGTAGTTCAGTTTAGCGAGTAGAATCGATCGTTGAATTTAAAGCCCCAAGGTCAGAGACACACTGTATACAAGAAATCGGCGATAATAGCTGTTTATATAAATAACTACCCAACAAACAAAAACGTCGTATAAATCTTGACTTATACGACATAAAGTTGGATAGTAGTCTTATAATGGTAATGAGATGACTACTAGGTGTTATAGACGTCTTTAATTTAACCTATTAGTCGTGCGACGAATATTTCATAATACACTGGTCTTAGCAACGTCGGTAAGACTAAACTATACTACGTTATACAGGGTGTCCCGTAAGTACCACGTCAAACTTAAGGGGGAGGTAGGTGAGCAAGCTAACAAGGAAAAATCGCCTTAGTAAAAGTCGCACCGTTTTCGAGATATTTGAATTTTTCTGATTTTTAGAAAAATGTACACCCGCACTGAGTTTTTGATCTGTGGTATTCGGAATTTATTATTTTTTAATTTTTATTTTATTGCAAAACAATCTTGAATAGTTGTGTTATCAAATGGTAAAAACCATTGAAAAGTATCTATTGTAGTTTTTTTTATTTTTTAAATTAAATTTAAAATTTGCCTCTTCCGTTTTATTTTGGTAAAACTTTAGCCCCTCCTGGTGAAAAAAAAAATACATGACCAATTTATTTATGCCAATTAGATTAAAAACATGCTCGTTTAATGGGCATTTAAAAATGATAAATACTTTATCATCAAAACACTAATAAATATTTTTTTTAAAGAAAAGCGTAAAATACACCGCAATTCACGTTAAGCCAGTACTGCCACCCAAGCGTACTTGCGACGCGAGCTGTATCAGAATTCCATTCTAGTTTAATTCAGCAGCAATGCAAAACTAATCGCTCAAATTAAAATCTTTAAATTTCGGTAACTTCGTTCGAAATTTCAAAATAATTTTTTGAAACCAATCTTACTGTTTATTTGGTGTGTGGTTAAATTTAATTACTTACTTTTGTGATTTAATCCACAGTCACAATTGTCACAAAGGCCAAATCGTTAAGCAAATCAGAGTCCGAAATACAAGCAAAAACAGTTAGTCCGAAAAACATCAAACATAAACGACAAATCACAAAAGTAAGTAATTAGATTTAACCACACACCGAATTATCAGTAAGATTGGGTTCAAATGTGACAATAAACAAATAAATGAGGAACAAAATAATTTTAAATTTAGAACGAAGTTCGAAGAGTTTTAGGACAGTTTTTTTTTTAATAAAGAGTTTGGCATTATGCAGGTTGTAAGCCCAAATCGAATAATTATCTACTTGGAATATCGCAGATTAAAAGTTTTATAACTTTTTTTTTATAAATTAAGCGAAATTTAAAGATTTTAATTTGTTCGATTAGTTTTGCATTGCTGCTGAATGAAACTAGAATGGAATTCTGATACAGCTCGCGTCGCAAGTAAGCTTGGGTGGCAGTACTGGCTTAACGTGAATTGCGGTGTATTTTACGCTTTTCTTTAAAAAAAATATTTATTAGTGTTTTGATGATAAAGTATTTATCATTTTTAAATGCCCATTAAACGAGCATGTTTTTAATCTAATTGGCTAACCAGTGGTCATGTTTTTTTTTTTCACCAGGAGGGGCTAAAGTTTTACCAAAATAAAACGGAAGAGGCAAATTTTAAATTTAATTTAAAAATAATAAAAACTACAATAGTTACTTTTCAATGGTTTTTACCATTTGATAACACAACTATTAAAGATTGTTTTGCAATAAAATAAAAATTAAAAAATAATAAATTCCGAATACCACAGATCAAAAACTCAGTGCGGGTGTACATTTTTCAAAAAATCAGAAAAATTCAAATATCTCGAAAACGGTGCGACTTTTATTAAGGCGATTTTTCCATGTTAGGTAGGTGGCTTGCTCACCTACCTCCCCCTTAAGTTTGACGTGGTACTTACGGGACACCCTGTATTATAGTCTTAGCTTAAACGTTTGTACGACAACGCAATAGTCATACTAACGTTATAGTCCATTAAACGATTTGAACTGACCAAATTAGGTGTTTGAAAAACATTTATATGACATTTATATAATGTAGCATTGTATAGACGTTTTTACAATGACGTTTTTAAAACGATCACTATCTTGTTTTTCCGCGATCAATTAGCGACTCTTAAATGACTTTGTTGTTTATTTTCGACTGAAATATAACGTTTATTTGGTAACCTATCACAAACGCGAATTTTTTTTGACCGAATTTCATTTGACCGAAAACGTTTCGTTTTTCATCGTTTCTCCGATGGCACGATTCGTCAATTTTTTATTTCACCATTTGACTTTAAGTAAATGGTTCGTTAGTCCAAGCAACTTTTCTCCTTGTAGTCACGTGCCCTATGTATTGTTACGTATTTTATTTCAAAGCCCATTTTTCATTACACCAATGCTACAACTAGCCTGTGGATCGTTTTGTATTTTGTTTCTTAACCCATTTTTCACTTCATCAATGTTACATATAGATTTCACTACGTTACGTCAAATATTCATTTCGGCCAAAAAATCTTGCTTGTAATTAGTTTCAACTATCTACAAAATGCAACGAGCAAGACGAGTCAGGGCAGAACCGACTCAGATAGGTTAGGTTAGAAGGGTATAGATAATTGGTCAAATCGTTAAAAAACCAAAACAAGTAATGAATAAATAAAACTATTCGAAATGATCATTCAGCCAAACATAAAAAAACCCAAACCATAATTGACGAAAAGTATTCGTCGAACCAAAATTCGGTCAAACATTTTTCGAAGTTGTGATAGGTAACCCGTTTATTTACATGATGTCCGTTTAATGTCATTCCCTGACTTTAATCAAACTTGTAGTCGCATTTAAGTCAGGTTTTGACTTTAATTAGCCATAATTTAGGGAACGTTTGATAAAAACTACGAAAAATGGAAGCAAAAAAATCGTGGAGAAGACTTAAACGTAGTGGAACTTTCAAAAGGAAAGTTAATCGAGATTTCCTTTTATTAAAAAGTACAACGCCGACCACCGTGGCATTAACGGGTGATAACAAAATAATGAGAATTATTTGCAAGGGTGTAAAAAAATAATTGTATATATTTATATATATTTATTATAATTTGGTGTATATATTTTTTATAGTAAGGGTTACAATACACATTTAACTATTTACAAAATTATCAATGCACGTTACAATAGGGCCCGTGATCAGCTGTTCGACGCAGTTTTGACATAATGCCCGAACAAGACAGTTGGACGGCATATTTGTCCATTTTTCGCACACAGGTTTTGATTATTTTTATCAGTTGGGCACAATTTTCTGCTCCCCAATTAATTTTGTAAACCAAACTGCTCAAAAAACCAGAAAAATCTTCGATCGGCCGACATTGTGGAGGGTTTTTGGGATTTCGGATTTTCGGTACAAATGGCACATTATGGGAGTCAAGGAATTGCAATGTTTTTTTGGCGTAATGCGACGATGCCTTATCTGGCCAAAACACATATTCTCCATCAGAGCGATGTTGGCGATTAAATGGTATAAGTATTTTTTTCAAGCATTCACTCGGTTAACGAAGTCGGCTTGTGACTTCTGTATGACCATTATACGACAATGTAGGTCGTATAACTGGGGCCATTTTCGCGTTTAGTAAACGTTATTATAACGTTAGTGTAACTTAGCTATTACGATCAAGGTTTTAAGATAACGTTTACTAAACTTTTGAACGACGTTTAATTGTTAGTTGGGTAGCGGCCCGCTCTCGCTTCGCTTCAGTTTATGTGAGTTTTCTGTAATTTATTCTACACATAAACCTTCCTCTTGAACAGCGGGAAGCGACTTTGTTTTATACTATGTGGTGAAGCTACATGTTTATGTTCCACGGAATATGACCAATTTATTCAACTTTTGGCGATTGGAATTTAACAGCGAGTCTTTTTTAGCCATGTAGTGAATCCGAATTTTAAGGAATTCTTCTATTATTGTTTTTAATAATAACATGGCGTGAGTGCTGTCGTGAGGGTGGCTGGATTGTAATAAAAGTAAAATGTCACTGATTCCTATTATATTTTGCTGACACTAGTTCAAAATTACCTTGAGGCTGTTTGCTCTATATAGAGATTTATTTTCATTATTGTTAATCTAAACTATTTCCCTCAATACTATTTCTGACCGGGTACAACTTTTAAACAAAAGAGCCGAGGAGTACGCCAAACCACCGAAGTCTTTTATGCTTATACGAGTAAGTTTGTGAAAATATAGCTTTTCAGTCGCAAATAACAGGCTGACGCAATCTGGGCAGTGTAATTTCGAGTGTTTTTTTTTTGCTACGAATCCTGCAATATATCCGACGATTTGTTCAATGGTCTCTGGCAGAGGTCGGTCAGTGACTAATATACTCGAAAAAATATGGAACAACTTTGCATTTCCGTATCTATTTTGTTTTGTTGAAATACCTCATCTTCTTCATATTTTTTTTTAATCCCAGGTGTGGACTTGTTGATAGCTGAAGAACAGTTCAAAATTGGGATATCTTCTAGTGGTATGCAATTACCAGTAAATTTTGATCGAAGTTCATGGTTTTTTGTAAATACCCATAAACTGCTTAACTCCAAAAAATAGTTCAAGGTGATCTTGACTAAATTTGTAGGGCAATATGAACTTTAACTCTTGTCGCTTTTCAACGAGTTCTGTAAAAAGCATCTTTCGATACATATAAGAAGCCCTATAAAACCAGTTTTTGATTGGGTTTTTGTTATTACATTTTGCGTTATAGCATTTACAATAAGTGACAATAACTTTTTGACCACGTATTTTTCTTGTTTTTTTTTGTTTGAACATTGATTTTTCGACCTTTGATATAAGCAATAGCTTTATCGAGAAATTGAAAACGATGGTGTTTTTCGTTAATTGAGAATGGATGTTTGAGACCATGGCTATCCAGTGATCTCGAGTTTAGAACGTCAAATAAATCGTTCATAATTTCTATGAAACTAATTGTTGCATCTGCATTTTGAAAATCAGGCATGTTTAAATCATGAGCACACAACTTAAGTGCTGACGCAACATTATGACTGAGCGTTTGTGTGGCCAATACATTCATTATATTGTTTCTGAACTTTAAATGGCTTTCAGATAATTTATTGGCAAGATGCAGTCCAATATTGTCCTGTAGGAGTTTCAACTTTTGCAAATATTTCCATAATACTTTGTCTCCATTTTGATCAGTTATAGTTTTTTTCTCTTCAAATATGTTTCTCACAAGTTTGAGTATGTGGCAAGGATCTAAAATAAGGACCACAGGTTTTCCAGTCGAAGGATGGTCGAAATGAGTCTTTAAATTACTGCGATCTTCAAAATTACAACCCAAAAGTTTGGCGGTAGCAAAATTGGAGGAACACCCGTTAAACGTCAGGCTAACAACTTCCGCACCTGGGTCATGACATTTTCCTAAACACATTTTGATGATGTTTGATCTTTGACCTGCCGCCAATCCATTAACAAAGAAATATTCCAAAGGCAATTCGAACGAATCGTTCAGCGACACTAATATCAAAACGTAGGCTTGGGTTGCTATAGCTCCATCACCACCGAAAGTGACATGGCCGTCAAAGTCATTCCCATTAAAAATCCTTTGCAGTCTTATGGCCATTTCGTCTACCATCAAACAAGCGAGTCTTTTATCACTCTGAGCGTACTTTAACTTAAGTGCTCTAAAAGATTTTTTAGTGAAACCCGGGCCTCCTTCGATACATTGGTACCATTTTGCTAGTGTAGATGGATGCGGTAGGCATAGGTTTAACTGCCTCCTTACGTATTTGTACCCAGCTGGAGAGTAATAGTTAAGCGTAAGAGCAATTTTTTTAATGCCGGCGTGAATTTGAAGGTTCTTTTGCCTTTTTATGATTGCTTTTTTTGTAAACTTGAAACTAAATCGCCTGCAAAGCCATTTAATGCGGTGTGAACCTTCAATTGCCTTTTCTTTAACTCTGAAACAATATTCTCTATTGATATGTTTTTTTTTCATTAGCAGTCGATTTCTGCGTTGCAAGGATTTATTTTTCAATTGTCGCTTTTCTGCAAGATTTGTTTAACGCCTAAGTTGTTGTATTGCCACTTGTGTTTTTGGAGAATTGAAAGCCGATTATATATCAGAAGCCGACATTTTTGTCGGAGAACTACAAGTTGGCATCAGGTTATCGAAGTTATATCCTTGTATTTTCATTACTTTAGGCGGACTTTCATCGTCATCTTCTACATTACCTTGCACACTAAACTGACAATAGCAGTTAGGACATTGAATATTTGAGTTGATCTGTAATTAAATATATAAATTAAATATACAGGATGTATGGTACATTGTTTGACAAATTAAAGTGGGGGACAGAAGGGGTCATTGGCTACCTATTACGGCCCCTAAAAAAATTGTTAGGCCCACGGATTTTTTTATGAATTTTTTTTCATTTTTTTTGTAAAATCCTAGAGAACGACTCGTTTAACCCACTGCAACTGTGGTGACTTTTTTAGAAACATTCTACTGAGGTGGAGTCTGTCAGACGTCATTTTTGATAAAATATAGAAAAAATACTAATGGTTGAATGATAACTATTGTTTATTTAGTGCATAGCATGATTATTTAATTCTAATACGGAATTAATAATAAACATGTAAATGAGCTTTTAAATAAAAAAAAATGTAATTTACTTGAATAAGGTAAAAAAAACTGGTCTTTTTCACAAATATTAACTTACAATGCCGCGAGTCGTTAGAAGAAGGTACTGAGCGATACAGAGCTATATCACGGAATATGGTGTTTTTTTTCTGGCGACGTTTGATAGACGTCACGTCAGTCGCAGAGGGTTAAACTTACATTACAAAAAAGGTTTAGTGCCTAAACCTGATTTTTTATTTTATTGCAAGGTGTAATGTTGTACGGTTCTATCAAAAGTCGGGTCTAATTTTTTTTTTATTGACCCAGAAACGTTTTTCAAGACGTAAAAATTCAATGAAACTGAAACTTTGACTATAATTTTTTTTTTAAACTACAAAGAACAATGCTCTTAAAATGGTTTTAAAAACATATTTCGTTTATCCTTTTGCTAATGATGTACAATAATGTCATACAAACCTTAAAGAACAACTTCCTAAATTTTCCAATTTTGTGTAATAGGGACGCATAAGGATATATATACCATAGCTTCAGACCATCGTACTGAACTGAAATCCAGTGGAAATTTTCGCGGGAAAACGAAAATTTTCTCGTAGGGGTCAGTTTTCGGTGAGACGTCCCTTACACCCTGTATAGGTATATATACAGGGTGTAAGGGACGGCTCACCGAAAACTGAAACCATAGCTTCGTTTTCCCGGGAAAATTTCCACTGAATTTCAGTTCAGTACAATGGTCTGAAGCTATGGTTTCAGTTTTCGGTCCCTTACTAGCGGCCCGCCAGCGGCTTCGCCCCTCTGCAAATATCTGACTTTCAATTCATTTGTTACAAAAAATGTGATAAATGAAGAACCACTCGACCGATTTTGTGCAAACTTCACATAAACTATCTACTAAACAGTCCGAACAAAGACTAAACATTTGGTTTGGATAGGTAAGCCCGTTCTTGAGTTATAAAATTACAACGAAAAATGGCATTGATTTTTATATACAGGGTGTCCCGTAAGTACCACGTCAAACTTAAAGGGGAGGTAGGTGAGCAAGCCACCTCCCTAACATGGAAAAATCGCCTTAGTAAAAGTCGCATTGTTTTCGAGATATTTGGATTTTTCTAATTTTTAGAAAAATGTGCACCCGTACTGAGTTTTTGATCTGTGGTATTCGGAATTTATAATTTTTTAATTTCTTTTTTATTGCTAAACAATCTTGAATAGTTGTGTTATCAAATGGTAAAAACCATTTAAAAGTAACTGTTATAGTTTATTTTATTTTTTAAATTTAATTTCAAATTTGCCTCATCAGTTTTATTTTGGTCAAAATTTAGCCCCTCCTGGTGAAAAAAAAATACATGACCACTAGTTAGCCAATTAAATTAAAAACATGCTCGTTTAATGGGCATTTAAAAATGATAAATATTTTATCATCAAAACACTTATAAATATTTTTTTTAAAGAAAAGCGTAAAATACACTGAAATTCACGTTAAGCCAGTACTGCCACCCAAGCTTACTTGCGACGCGAGCTGTATCAGAATTCCATTCTAGTTTAAATCAGCAGCAATGCAAAACTAATCAAACAAATTAAAATCATTAAATTTCGCTTAATTTAAAAATAAATAAATAAATAAATAAATATCAGGGGACAATCTCACACCAATTGACCTAGTCCCAAACTAAGCTCTAGGCTTGTACTATGGGTACTAGACAACGATATAAATACTTATATAGAGAAATAAATACTTAAATACATAGAAAACATCCATGACTCAGGAACAAATAATCGCGGTCATCACACAAATATCTGCCCTTACCGGGATTTGAACCCAGGACCGCTCGCTTCGTAGGCAGGGTCACTACCAACTAGGCCAGCGCGTCGTCAATATCTGCAATATTCCAAGTAGGTAATTCGATTTGGGCTTACAACATGCACAATGCCAAACTCTTTATTTAAAAAAAGTACTGGCCAAAAACTATTCGAAATTTAAAAATAATTTTGTTCCTCTTTTGCTTATTGTCACATTTGAACCCAATCTTACTGTTTATTCGGTGTGTGGTTAAATATTATTACTTACTTTTGTGATTTAATCCACAGTCACAAATTGTCACAAAGGCCAAATCGTTAAGTAAATCAGTCCGAAATACAAGCAAAAATAAACGGCAAATCACAAAAATAAGTAAGTAATTAAATTTAACCACACACCGGAGAAACAGTAAGATTGGGTTCAAATGTGACAATAAACAAAAGAGGAACAAAATTACTTTTAAATTTCGAACGAAGTTCGAATAGTTTTAGGACAGTATTTATTTTTAATAAAGTGTTTGGCATTGTGCAGGTTGTAAGCCCAAATCGAATAATTACCTACTTGGAATATTGCAGATTAAAAGTTTTATAACTTTTTTTTTATAAATTAAGCTAAATTTAAAGATTTTAATTTGTTTGATTAGTTTTGCATTGCTGCTGATTTAAAATAGAATGGAATTCTGATACAGCTCGCGTCGCAAGTAAGCTTGGGTGGCAGTACTGGCTTAACGTGAATTGAAGTGTATTTTACGCTTTTCTTGAAAAAAATAATTTATAAGTGTTTTGATGATAAAATATTTATCATTTTTGAATGCCCATTAAACGAGCATGTTTTTAATCTAATTGGCTAACTAGTGGTCATGTATTTTTTTTTCACCAGGAGGGGCTAAAGTTTGACCAAAATAAAACTGATGAGGCAAATTTGAAATTAAATTTAAAAAATAAAATAAACTATAACAGTTACTTTTAAATGGTTTTTACCATTTGATAACACAACTATTCAAGATTGTTTAGCAATAAAAAAGAAATTAAAAAATTATAAATTGCGAATACCACAGATCAAAAACTCAGTACGGGTGCACATTTTTCTAAAAATTAGAAAAATCCAAATATCTCGAAAACAATGCGACTTTTACTAAGGCGATTTTTCCATGTTAGGGAGGTGGCTTGCTCACCTACCTCCCCCTTAAGTTTGACGTGGTACTTACGGGACACCCTGTATACAGGGTGGTCCAAAGACTGACGTCTAAAAAAAATATTTAGATGCCTCACATCCGGGGCTATCCGAATATACCCCATGTATGTTGGCCGATTTTTTGTTGTTTTCGAGTAATTAATTTTTAAAGATTTTTTCAAGAATTTTCGGGCCGAGCCGTTTATTAACATGTAACTTTTTTTGGTTACGTTTTTTCTGGATGTTTTATTTTGCGACATTATCCTCACAAACTGTACTTTCACACATACAATAATCAGCTTCCCAACCTTAACGCAAGTTACAATAAAATTGACCGAAAGTGAAAGTTTTACCTTTGAGCAAATCGAAGTATGATTTTGTAAATTAAAAAAAACCTAAAAATCTTAGATTTCAAAGATCAGAAGTAATTTTAAAAACTTGGCCAGTCTCTAAACTTTCAGAATAATACAAAAAAAGTGACACTTAATAGGTCATAATTTGCTGTATTCGACTTTCAAACGTACTAAGGTAGAATGTGTAATAAAGAGTCTGTAACATAAAAACTGTTTTTTATTTGGTCGAACCTAATTTGGTACTGGCCATCAATAAATCCATGTATTTTTATGAACAAATAAATTTGTTCTTCCTTTGTCTTAAGAAAGGAATCACGTATTTTATTGTGAAATAACTAATAGTTACTTCTGCTCTCGTTACGTTTAATTTCTGAATTCTTCTCGCTTTGTTAACTGGACTCTGATTGATTTGCCTTACGACCGACCTGTGCTTGTGTTTTGGACTTTTGAACTTAGCCTAGTGATTGAATTTACTTTCGTGTAGCAACATGAACTACACTCTTAGTGATTATGCAGAGATGCATTATTATTATGGTGCAGCTCAAGGTAATGGACATTTAGCGGCAAGGCTGTACCGGCAACAATTGGAGCACCGGGAAGCCCCACGGCAGCATTACCCGGACCACAGAGTATTCATAAACACACATTTGACACTGATGGCTGGACGTGATCCTGGCCATCCAACTCAAGAAGGAGTTCCCAGAGTGGATCCAGATAGAAGGGATGAAGTCTTGGCAGAAATCCAAAGAGACCCGTCTACAAGTTCAAGGAGGATTAATAACAGAACTGGAAGCTATGCAAGCAAGCTAAGACCAGAAGTAATTTTAAAAACTTTGCCTTTGCCAGACTTCATCCCTCCTATCTGGATCCACTCTGGGAACTCCTTCTTGAGTTGGATGGCCAGGATCACGTCCAGCCATCAGTGTCAAATGTGTGTTTATGAATACTCTGTGGTCCGGGTAATGCTGCCGTGGGGCTTCCCGGTGCTCCAATTGTTGCCGGTACAGCCTTGCCGCTAAATGTCCATTACCTTGAGCTGCACCATAATAATAATGCATCTCTGCATAATCACTAAGAGTGTAGTTCATGTTGCTACACGAAAGTAAATTCAATCACTAGGCTAAGTTCAAAAGTCCAAAACACAAGCACAGGTCGGTCGTAAGGCAAATCAATCAGAGTCCAGTTAACAAAGCGAGAAGAATTCAGAAATTAAACGTAACGAGAGCAGAAGTAACTATTAGTTATTTCACAATAAAATACGTGATTCCTTTCTTAAGACAAAGGAAGAACAAATTTATTTGTTCATAGAAATACATGGCTTTATTGATGGCAAGTACCAAATTAGGTTCGACCAAATAAAAAACAGTTTTTATGTTACAGACTCTTTATTACACATTCTACCTTAGTACGTTTGAAAGTCGAATACAGCAAATTATGACCTATTAAGTGTCACTTTTTTGTATTATTCTGAAAGTTTAGAGACTGGCCAAGTTTTTAAAATTACTTCTGATCTTTGAATTCTAAGATTTTAAGGTTTTTTTTAATTTACAAAATCATACTTCGATTTGCTCAAAGGTAAAACTTTCACTTTCGGTCAATTTTATTGTAACTTGCGTTAAGGTTGGGAAGCTGATTATTGTATGTGTGAAAGTACAGTTTGTGAGGATAATGTCGCAAAATAAAACATCCAGAAAAAACGTAACCAAAAAAAGTTACATGTTAATAAACGGCTCGGCCCGAAAATTCTTGAAAAAATCGTTAAAAATTAATTACTCGAAAACAACAAAAAATCGGCCAACATACATGGGGTATATTCGGATAGCCCCGGATGTGAGGCATCTAAATATTTTTTTTAGACGTCAGTCTTTGGACCACCCTGTATAGATAGATGAAAATATCATGTGCATAATAAAACAAGTAAAATTAAATAAAGATCCTACAACCAATAGTCTATTAAACATTGTTTTATTACTTAAACAATTTTGGTACGTTATATAAATTACAAATATGATTTGATTTATTTACTTAACTTTCGTTGGTAATTCCTCTATGTTTCGGACGTCGCTTTACGTCCATGGTCTTGAAGGATCTCTCGACTTATAATGCAACGTCCGAAACGTCGCGATTAAACGCGGTTACTTTGTTGTGATAATAGCTTAAATACAATGTTTTTTGTTAAACTTGTTGACCTGTGATAAACTCCTCGACGTCTGATATTCATTAAAATATTATTTAAATTACTTTAAATAAATGTTGACAACGTACTGTACAATTTGGGACCGCTGGCTGTGACTTTTAACAAATGTCTTCCAGTTTTTGAGATGATATAATCCGAGTCATCAAAATAGATGCTGCAAATCCTGCAATGTTTGCTAGGCATCCAATTTTCGTTTTGCAATTCGCGACGAACTGCATCCACCCAAACCAGACGTCGAATTTAATTTTTTGGGAAACTTAAAAAGATCATAATATTACGTTACGTATTTGTTTTACTATGTAAACTTTTACCCGTGTGGTTGCCGTGTTAGAATAGTACCACTCCATGTCTTCCCGTGGATGTCGTTAGAGGCGACTAAGGGAATAAAGGCTTGCAGTACTGTTAGGCGATAGGCTTGCCACCTGTCACTAATATACTTACTGGAAAACATCTTAGCCTACTTGTGCAAAATGTGGTTACAGAATTATCAAGAAGTTTTAAGACTTGTTGGTAATCCTTTAGCTCTGCCTATCCCACTCTGGGAATGAAGGCGTGAGTTTATGTATGTATGTATGTAAACTAACGATAGAAAAGATGACATAAAAAAAATCCTATTAATTCGAAGTAGTTGCTTGTAATTCCCATTTTTCAAAGATATATTGCATAACATATGCCGGCCATGACATTTTAGTATGGGAATATTTAAATTTCAATAACTTACTAATAAAAATAGATATAGCTTTGTTTTGCATCTGTGTGGGTCCTGCACCAATTTACAATGCAACTTGGCATTGTTGCAGCATCATTTAAATCCGGTAATCATTAATATCGAATTTTTTTTTGTGATTGTAAACAACTGTTTGACACAACGTCAGAAAGTCGACTGATAGACAGTTCGGCACTGTATATATTAGCTCCACCCCCGCCGGCACTGTGTCGGTGGGTCAGATTTTCAGCGTCAGTTAGACTTCCATACTTATTATATTTCGATGCGTTTTTTAGATGAAGAGCAACATTGAGACAAACACTGGTGTTGACTGGAGTAATTCGTGGTTAAAACAAAAATCAACATCTCATAGGTTTCAAAAATAGTTTATTAGGCTACCTATCTTTTAAACTGTAAGCAAATCAAATAAAATTAAAACGATTGAAGTTTTTACAACAATTACGCTATTGAGTAGATTAATTTACTCTTCATCACTGCTAGTCACGGCTGCGGCCATATCTGGCGCCCGATGTACGATATCACTCTCGCAGGCGAGTGAGCTTAACCAGCCGTGGTACTCCTTCGGTATAATGCCTTTATCACTTGTACTTGTACCACTAACAACAAAATCGCTATTAAAAGACAACTCAAACGAGTCTAAACTCTATGGACCCACTATATGGACATACTAAGTGAAGTTATAATAAGTAAGTTATTAATGAATAATTAATTGTATAGGAAACTATATTACACTTTTTATCAAAATTCTTAACTTAAACGTTCATTTTACCTTTATAATATATAAATAATTCTTCTGTACGTGTGTTGACAGTGAACCCCCCTTTCCCAGTAGTTTTACCGAGTAGTCTTACCAGTTGAACTGGTAAGGGAAGGGAACTGGACTGGGAAGTTTCTTCCCAATAGACTTACTGATAGTAAGACTTCGCTGGTGTTATTTTTTCCCATTAGTTTTACTTTATCAAAATTTATAAAACATAGACCTCGTAATTGATTGACAGTCGCTTTATTAAGTCTAAGAAAAAAAACATATCCCCGTATAGTTGCTCTCCGTATGGTTGCCGGGGTAAAATAGTGCCACTCAATGTCTTCCCGTGGATGTCGTACGAGGCGACTAAGGGAATGAGGGCTTGTAGTACTGTTAGGCGATGGGCTTGCAACCTATCACTAATGCGCTGTTAAACATCTTAGTCTAAATTGTGCAAGTTGTGGTTACAGAGTTATCAAAAAGTTTTTGGAGTTGTTGGTAATTCTCTAACTCTGCCTACCCCACTCTGGGAATAAAGGCGTGAAGGTATGTATGTAGAAAAAAAACAAAAATTGCATTTTTTTTCCAAATGACAAACAATCAATAGGGAACTAAATAATTAGTTCAATTGAAAAAATAATCCATTTCACCAACGTAACTTTTCCAAAAAATGTCCAACGCTTAGGTATATCCCCATTAATTAATTGCATTTTAACATTCTGAATAAACCGGTCGCGTTCAATGTAAACATTGTCTCTTTTATTCAAATTCAAATTGTTTTTGACTTACTTTTTGATACTACGCACGTTTTGATACGATGCGTCCGAAATTAAAATGTTCACCAATTGGTGTAGGTTGCTCTTTTTCTTACCAAATTAACCATTCAATACAAAATGCCACGATTCCAAATAATTGGTTGTGCGATGCCGTTGGCCAAACACGCATATCCTCTCAATTATAGTTTTAGACAACCAATTTTTTTTGGGTGCGTCCCACGAGATATAACTACATAATAACTATTTTCATGTTACTAACGTTTACGAGATATAATGAACGTTAGCTATAATAACAAAATCAATATTTTTATAAGGAATAACGGTCAAGTCATATAATATTCATTTTATATAATATTTTTTAATATAACACTCACAATGACTAATTTCAGTTCGTATAACATACATGACATATAGCGATCATAATACATAATATCTTTTAGTATAAGGATTATAAGATCTAATATCGTATGCTATACTCAATGGGCGGGTACTGTAAGGAGCGGGTACAGTCGAGTTCATAGATATGTGTACCCTGTAGTACTTTGTCATTTTAATTGCTGTGACAATTCATATACTTATGGCAGTTTAAACATGACATAAAATAAATAGACAAGGTACTAAAGTGTACACATATTTATGAACTCGAGTCTACCAGAACGGTCTTGCTTGTAATTTGTTTTAATTAACCAGAAAATGCCACGAGCATGACGAATCAGGTCAGAACCGACTCGGTTAGGTTAGGTTAGAAGGCCTAGGCGGGAGCAAAGCTCCCGCCTAGGCCTTCGAGGTTATTTTTTTTTCTGCCCAGAAAATTCAGACTGCTGCCAGTAAAGTTAGTAAGGTAAGGTTGATTGTTAATTAAGAAGGCCACTTAATACTGAAAATAGATTTTAATTTCAAATAAATAACATATGCATGTTTTTATATTATACGTGTATTATGTTTTTTGATGTTAGATAATTTGATTAATATATCTTTTAAATCTTAGGCGTTATGAACGTTATACGTTTTAATAGTTATATAAATTGATATTATATATTAATAACGTTATACTTTATGGAAATAGATATTTTGAAATTATATCTTCCGTTCATTATATCCAGTGAACGTTATACTAAACGTGTTTATACAAAGTGAGCGTATATATTATGAGTGTTATATTATCAGTTCTTATATCTCGTATTACTTACCCATTTTTTTTATGTATTTTTTAAATACGTTCATATTTTCTTGCAGATAGGTGTTTTCCATTTCATCTATTATATACTCCATTCGTCTAAAATATTTTCTTTACGTAATAGTGGCAAAAGTTTGCAAAGTGACAATATTCTGTATGCCTTTAATTTTAGACATTGGCTTTTTCTCTTCAGACCCTCACAATAGTGATAATAGCATCCGCTTGGTAATATTTGCGGAAAAACGTATCTTGCAGCCTTTATCATGGCGTCTTCATAGTCGGTTTTAAATTGAGTAGGGTTCCAGTTCGGTATTTGGCTTTTTATGAATTGCAATAGTGTAATGTATGTTTGCGTGGTTTTATCTGGGAGGAAGGCGTAGATAACGGGTATTATATTTGTAGTCTCCTGAGAACTACCCAAATCGCAATGTATAGTACACAGCTGAAGAAAGGGTACTGGACTTACTCCAAATGTGCCATCGCTGAATTAGTCCTTACTTTCCGTCATAATTTCCTTTGCCACACTGGATGCAAACACTAAAATTCGTGCACCGTCATCACGATAGTAGTCCGCTAACAGAAAATAATCAAATTTAGGCGGAACCTTAATGTCAGAAAAACTTTGTGTGAAACAGTGTTTTATTTCGATGTCGGTAAAGTATCGACTTTACACTGGAGAATTCTGGTAACTTGCTAATAATATTAATCCCAAATTTTTCGAGTGAACCCACGGCTTTTCTGCAGATCCTGGGTACTGACGCTATGTCTGATTCACTAACTTGTTTTTTACAATCGTACATCTTTATATCTATTTTGTTTTTGACGTGATCAGGAGAGCACGTTGCTAAATGTGATGTACTTTTTACCACAACATTATTATCAATAGTAACAGAACTGACACATTTGCTTTTACAATTTAGAGCACAGCGCCGTATAATGCCCGACTCTTTATAAGTCTTTAATTTATAGTACTGGTCACCATTGAACAATAGTACCTCACAATAGTCCCCTTTTTATTACATTTATATCACACATTTCACAGAACAAAAAATATACAAGTATTATATTCATTACTTTTTTTTTTTTTTTTTTTTTTGCCCCCGCGGCGACTTGAACAGCTACTACCGCAGGGATATGGCTTCCACGTGAAGTGATTTCGCCAGTGTCAAGGTTTATATGAGTATAAAACACAATCCAATCTTCTCTAGGAAGATTGGGGGCAACGTTGTACGGTGATTTGTAGGTCAGAGGTCAAGATAGTTTTAACCTCTGCACCACTGCGAGTCCACTTGAAACGAGAAGAAAGATGCCAGATACACGAAATAAGTCCAAGTCTTCAATCACTGTGCGACACTAAGGCATAAAAAGTACAAATCACTATCAGAAAAGAACTTTGAACACCTAATTACCCAAAAATTAAAGTCTAAAACAAATTACACGTCCGCCATCTTTTAACGTTGCAAATGGCCTATTCATTACTTATTAATTTGTGATTTGATAATTATGTGACAAGATGTCAGTCAAGCAAATGTTTTATCTAGGGTCATAGATTCAAGTTCACTATGTAGGTTGTCTATCATTTACCTAGGTCTACATAAGAGTAGGACTATTGGGTGTTTTGTTTTACTGGTAAGTCTACTGGGTACAAAGTTCCCAGTGGTCTTACTAGTAAGTCTATTGGGAAGAAAATTCCCAGTAGTTCAACTGGTAAGACTTCTCGGTAAAACTACTGTGAAAGGGGGCAGTGAACTGTTCCTAAACGGCTTAACCGATTTGAATGTTTTTTTTGTTTGTGTTCAAGTGAATTCGAGGATGGTTTAGATTCTCAAAAAACCCGGCAGATGGCGTTGTCCTGCATGGCAGATATCATGCAGGACAACGTCTGTCGGGTCCGATAGTATAATATATATATTATTTATTATTATTAGAGTACAAAATAAAAATAAAATATAATTACAGCAAGGGCATTTTTAAGTTATTCTCCGATTAAAATGATCAATACCTCGGAAACTAATAACAATTACTGAACATACATTGGGGTTAAATCGATAGCTTATGAGCTGCTCTATCACCCCCTTAAAGTTTTACACCAAGCTACTAAACACCCTGTATATTATTATATGCATAATATTTTTATATTTTATTGCGTTTATATTTTATACTGGCAACAAAATATCCTTGAACAGAAAAGTGCCACTTTGATCCCTCCTAGCAGGGAAGAAAAGTCCCAATATATAGATAGATGAACATTATATCTGTGTCATAACATTTATGCCGTTTTACAATCACCAAGTTAACGTTATCTTTCAGTTAAATGAAATTCTTCTTTTAGTATCTAAAAGAAAAGAGAAGAGCTCAAGTTAACTGCCAGATAACGTTGACTTTGCAATTGAGAAACAAACCCCTTATATTTATCTAAAATAATAACTTGTCTTTAGTTTAATCTTTGTAACAAACTTGTAACTTAGAACAATCGTTTATTACTAATATTATAAACCCTTAAAGCGATGGACCTCCATAAGTGATAAGATAAAGAAGAAAAAAATAACCCATAAAGTTGCTGAAAAAGACAATGACATTTAAAAAATAAAAATTGATTCGCTTCGATGGTGTAAAAGAACCTAGAAATGTCTTCATAACTGCTGCCTGCAGTTATTTAAATGCCCGGAGGGAGTGAGGTGATAAGAGACAAGATAAACCACTTTGTTGAGATACTATTTTAATCACTGGTTCTTAAGGCTAAGTAATACAGTGAGGTACAGTCGAGTTCATATTATTATTATATGTGTACACTTTAGTGCCTTGTCACTTTAAACTTGACATTAAATGGACAAGGCACTTAGATGTACACATATTTATGAACCTGTACATACTCGTATTATACCATCAAAACCAAATTATTTATAATTCCAGGAAAGCATCGATTGTAATCATTTACCGTTAATGAACAAAGAAGCAAGTGATACTTTGACACATGTGTTTGAGGCTGAAGAAAAAATATCCTCTTCTAGTATAATAATATCTAACATTCTTACGAGGGGTTAGCATTAGAAGAACCCACAGAATGTTTTTGATAAACCGCAGTTCGATCGATATTCTTGTCGGATGCTATTGCGTTTTTACTTGAAGGTAAGACGATTACATACATAAATATTGTCTTTGTATAAGTGTGTATTGATTATTTTTGTGTTCTATAAACTTTGTTTTTGTAATTATGTCTACTCGTTGCCGGTTTTGCTTTTCTTATAACATCCGGATGTCAGCTGGAAGAGATCCCTAAGGCATTTTTCCATTCCTATTTAGTTCATAATATTTACAGAATACATAGGAATGTACAAGCGCGACCTTATCCCTTTATTTGAATTTCTGTGTTTTGTAGAGTAAAGTTAAGTGTAAATAGAAATACATACAAACAATTGTTTTTAAATTTTTACTTACTAACTCGTATGTGTATCGTGAACTGACTTCAAATACCCAAATCGCGATATGCGGTGTGCCTATAATCCCATCATCAGATCCAGACCTGATGAGTGATGACTACTGATGACAAATTTTACGGTTTTGTTTACGGTTTAGGCCCAACTTATCGATCTCGACCACCTGTTTCCATAACTTCTGTCCACCTTATATCTTTGCCTGTAGGTGTTCAATAAATTGTATATAGCCTCCTAAGGTCCACCATACAACAAAATTCGTCAAAGGAATATGAATCTATTGTGAGTGAATTAAAGTCAATTTTCTAATATGAAAATTTCGCACAAAATAAAAGAAATTCTACTTTACTTCCTTTGCACTAGTTCTTTATTTCAATGACTGTATTAGATTATGTCCTATTTTTAGTACAAGGAACCTGAGGAGGGTATAGAGGAGATTGTCATCTGAAGACTCCTTAAATCTAAATCATCATCATAAATGAACGAGATTAATAATGGTTTCAGAAATACATCGGTTGCAACTATGTGCTGCTTCATCGGCTTCTAATAAGATTGTCGAAGCTCGTTTTTGTGAAGTAGTGCATCGCGCCGTCCTTGTATGAAAGGAGAATTTCTAGTCGAATATTGTGTGTAAATTGTCTGAAATCCTAATGTAATCAATGTTGTTATCTTGTTCTACTTAGGTAAGCTGTCGATATTGTAATTAAATTAATTTATTAGCTGAAGCTAAGTTATTTTTTATAAATTTTGATGCTACTGAAGTTGGTAGCATGTTTTTTTTACAGCTACATCTGAGAACGATTTTTATGCTATCATTTTACATTTAATTTATTATAAGTTTTTCCCATTGTAGCAAATGTAGCCTTAATAATTATGGCCGATAAAAGTTCCATCATGAATCTTATTATTTATAAATATGAAACGGATTATTCAAAAGATTATGACAATAGACTATGTCGCCGTCGTCATCAAATCAGCTGAATGATGCCCACTAATATTAAACAGCAGGATCATTCACTGTGCCGATACAAGAAAACCGATAACGGATACCTTCATATAAGAAGGGTACGAGTCTAGATAAATAACACTGAAAGGTAACACAATAAAGTGCGGATCAAACATGAACACATTAGCGTGCTGCTCGATATGCCTACAATAACGCGTTCCATGCAATAACGTGCATTTCTTTCAGTTGTCAAGCAGACACTTGCTGCATTAAAAAAAACAAGATTCATAGTGTCGTTTTATGTATAGTTTAAGAGCGTCGGTGGCCTAGTGGCTTACGGCCGAACCCTATATTCAAACCGAGGATAGATAAGGCTTACCTCGGGTTAAAATTTGACATTTGCCCATACAAATTGTGTCAAATTTTAATCCGAAGTAAGCCTATCTGTCCGCGGATTGAATATAGGGTTTGGCCGTTAGGGTGTCGACTCGTGATCGTAAGGTACCGAGTTCGGACCCCCGCGGTCATCATGTACGTGCATTATCCGATGCTCTTACTGTGAAGGAAAACATCGTGAGGAAACCTGCACATTCGAACAGCTGAGTGTATAAGAGGGTAATTGCACAAAAGATTCTAAAAAGGGGTCGAAGTGCAAAAATAAGTTGTATAAATGTTGTGCAAACGTTTTTGATACAACTTAACAGTATGCAATATGTATGCAGTATGCTATTTCTGGCTTAGGTCAATGATCTGCCGACCAGCATCACAGCCGGTGTTCCGCGAAAAATTGTAAGTTTATTTAGCTTTTGACGAGATGAGTGAAGCAAGGAGTCTCTTCTCGCAATGTAGTGCATGAGTGTTGTAATAAATTCTTGAATGACGCTCTTGATCAGCGGCACGTCATGCGTAATATTAGTTTGGTGCTTTATTAGGGAACAAAACGTATCTTTGAAGCTTGCGACATACTGAAAACATTTATTAGATATTACTGTCATGTTATGTTGGCTTGTCAAACACTTTCCTGATTGCACTTTCATAATATTTCGTAATAAACATTCAGATCGGTAGCATATTTTAAACAAACTGACTGATGGATATGCCAATCCACCGAAATCTTTTAAAGAGATCAGTTTGTGAAAATAAAGTTTTTCTGCTGCGAACAAAGACTCGGTGCATTCCATACAATTTATTTTCGAATTTAGTTTCCTTGCGACGAAACCTGCTACGTAGCCAATTATTTTCTCAATCGTTTCTGGTAATTGAGTATTTTCATCAAGCATGGTGGCAAACACATCACAATTATTTTCTTAGGTGTTTGTCGTTGCCTGAGCATCACTGTTAGCTTGATTATCTTCAACAAACCTAAAGCCAGGCGTTGTTTCATTAATACGTCTCATAGAAGAGCTACTGTAGTTTAGGACAGGAAAATTAGGGTTATTGTTACAACGTCCATGGTTGCGTATAACGCCGAAAAAAAGTTCCAAGTGATCCTGACTGAACTTGTAAGACAGAATAAACTGTACAATTTTTCTTTCTGCAACTAGATCGTTGATGAGGTGTCTGAAACTCTCAATGCATACGACAAGTCCCAAAAACCCAGTTTTTACCCTTGTTTGTACCACTCGTTTCACAGTTTTGGAGATAATTATAATTTGGCGTCCATTAACCTTCTGCTTTCTCGTCGTTGATACTTGTATAAGACAGTCCAAGTATATAAGACTTTGCAGCGTCGAGAAAATCTGAGAACTTATCTATATCCTTTAACGATATAGGATGTTTGTATCCTTTATTGGCCAGCGAACTTGAGTTTAAAACGTCAAAAAGATTATTCATAATTTGTATGAAATTCACTGTTGGAGAGACATTCTCGAATTCATGTAATTTTAAGTCATCGGAGCATAACTGCAAGGCCTTGGCAACACTTTCGCTTAACAGTTGAGTTGCCAACTTTACGTTCATTATATTGTTACGAAAGTTTAGATGTTTTTCAGTTAGTTTATTGGCAAAATGAAGACCCAAATTTTCCTGCACTTTTTTCAACTCCTGCAGATAACGCCATTCTACAGACTTTCCATTTTGGTCAATGAATCCCTTTTTTGATTCAAAAGTGTTTCTCACTAATTTTAACATGTGGCAAGGGTCAAGAAACACCACTACCGGCATGCGGCATGCCATTTGGGTTACGTAGCAAAACGTCTAAAATCAAATATTATAAGTTCGTTTTTCATACGATCGAAATATATAAAGTCAAATTCCATAACGTACGACATCAATAACATCATTTATCATAAGTTCAAAATGTCTACGATCTAAATTCATTACGTTTATAATCTAAACTGCTGACTATGTATAACGTACAAAATACATAAAGTCAAATTACATAACGTACGAAATTTATAACTAATTTAAATGGCAAATACCAAATACGTGCAGCAAATTACTCTTAACTAGTTATCAGGCTATCAATATATCAATTATCTTAAAAAAATGATTCTTGTAATATAGCAAATATTATTACAAAAATACACGAATACAGCCATTTCGACCTTTTAAAGAGTATTGCTGCCAATTTGTGATTTTACTTTGAAATGTTTGTTTTGTAATGAAAGGAATAAGTACCGTGTTTTAGTAAGTTTAAATAAATTTTCATACCATACAATATTTTGTATTATTACACAAATATTCATTTGATCAGTAGTAGGCACGTTTACGGAATGTATCAGACGTACAGTCGTGTTGTATGTATGTGTATAATGAAACCGCGATTACTTTGGGATTAGAATAGCTGTCAATTCATATGCACTTTGACGTTAGTATATGGTAAAACTGTCACTTCTAATCCCTTTCTAATCGCGGCTAGATAATATCAAACGTTATAGGTTTAGAACATTATTAATTCAGGCTTTCTACATTCTAAGACCTATGTGTATCAAGTTTATGTCAAATAATCTTATTCATTTTGTAATTCGATATTATATTCATTCGACCAGTCGTGTTGTATATATTTCGAACGTTATAGATTACGAACTTTATTCATTTAGGCTTTCGGCATTCTAGACGTATGTGTATCAAGTTTATAACATTTGATTTTAGTCGTTTTGCTACGTAACCGCCATTTGCAGGGTGACTAAAAAACGTTTTTAAATTATCTAAACTGTCAAAATTACACCCAAGTAATTTAGCGTTAGCTAAATTCGCTGCACACCCATCGAAGGTAAGGCTTACTACTTCTGCGTTTACCTCGTGGCATTTTTTTAGACATGTTTTAATAATGTTGGCCCTTTGTTCTGCGGACATACCATTGATTAAATAAATAACCCAACGGCAACCTAAAAGCGTCATTTAGTGACACCAACATCAAAACATACGCTTGAGTTGCAATTTCATCGCTAGGCCCAAATGTTACTAGACCTTCTACGTTTTTGCCGTTGAATATTTTTTGCTGTCTTATGGCCATTTCGTCGACCATAAGGCAAGCAAGTCTTTTATTGTTTTGAGAAAATTTTGTGCGCAGAGCTCTGAATGCTTCTTGCGTAAATCCGGGATTGGCATCAATGACCTGGTACCACTTAGACAATGTTGATGGATGAGGTAAGCACGAATCAAATTGTCTACGCACATATTTATAACCCGATGCACTGTGGGAGCGCGTAGAACAAACGGTCGGACATGCGAGTGCGCGACAGTAAACTGTTTATTGCAGATTAACTGCTATTATTATGGACTCTAAATTATAACGAAATGCTAGTATAGTGCATTTTTAGCAACATATTAATAGGGGAAAAAGAATAATCTTCCGATTATATAGCAAAAAAAAATAAAAAAATACGTAAGATTTTTGGCGGTATTTTGTTTTGGTCGCATGCAAACATCCATTGATAAGTTTTTTATTGGTCCTGTGCTTAGGATTCACTTAAAAATGCATATTTCTTTATTACGCCTACAATTTAAAATTATTTCATCTAAAGAGATTCCTATTAAATTACACAAGGCGCACTGTCGAAATAGTAAATAGTATTGTAGATATTATATATGATCAAACGAACTTCTTGAAGTGAAGTTCGATCGATATTATATTAGTCGCTTCATTCGAATATATAACAAACAGTATACTTTAACCCACTCGGCAACTTTCGCACGTATTTAAAAAATAAAAAGAACGTCAATTGATTTCCCGCCTTTCCAAGCTGTCACCGCTGTGTTGGCGGCCCGAAGCCTCATTCTTTTCAGAGACTATCTGCAAAACTTTCAGTATGGGATACCGGGAGGGCGGGTAGTTATATATTCGAATGAAGCGACTAATATAATATCGATCGAACTTCACTTCAAGAAGTTCGTTTGATCATATATTAGTATTTCGTCGCTTCATTCTTCATATATAACAAACAGTAGATGTTTAGAGATGAAAGTTTTGTTTGAAAATAAAAATAATAAAAAGGTCTGTTTACATAACTGAATATTTTTTATTTCCATAAATCATATGAAACCTCTTAACAATCAAATAATGATATCGATCATTTATTTATCCACTAAACAAATTGCCCTAGCAAAGTTTCCTTCCTCAGTCAGTGGACGATTGTAGTATCTAGCAAATGTCTCCGAGGTCCTTGACCAACCGGCTGCTTTGCGTATCTAGTGAGACACCCGCGCGGCTGGCGGCAGACGTGGCCGCGTGGCGTGCACTGTGCGCGCTGAACGCGGTCACGTCTACTCCACTCTGCGCGAGTACCTGCTTAATCCATCTGCTGATGGATTGAGCAGATGCGTTTTTAAATGGTCGTTTAAAAGTTAGTAGCAGATTCTGTAATGTATCAGATCTGAGTTTCTCCGTAACCATGAGATAATCTCGAATGACAGTTGCGGGACAGATGTTTTGATTTTCGTCAAAATAAGGGATAAAAAGAACCGGTTGCTCACGACCTGCAGCAGACGTTTTAATTACATCTGTTATAATAATTTTAATTCCATTAGCACAAATGTTTATATTCTCTAATTTAATTAATGATAGTATTTGCACCCTATGTGCAGTACATAAAGCTAACAAAATCACAAGCTTCTTTGTCAGTTTTTCTAATGCTAATTCTTTGTTGGGAACCCATGTCGAAATGTGATCAAGTACTATTTGGGGGTCCCAAGTATTACTATATTTAGGGACAGCAGGTCTCAACTTATAAGCACCCTTAAGTAGTCTCTTGACTTGATCATCTGAACTTGTATTACTCCCAAGTAATAAAGACAGTGCTGATCTGTGATTATTCAAAGATCCATAAGAAGATCCATTATTGAATTGGTCAGTCAAAAATGACAAGACTGCTGAAACAGAACCCGTGTAAAAGTTGAAACCGTGTTCCTGACTGTATTTCCACCAGAGTTTATAGGAGACGTTATATTGTAGCATGGTGTTCTTAGATAAGGATGCTAGCATTAAATTTAAAGAAGCTTCAGGGGTTCCGCGTTTAACAAACGCGCATCGAAGAGCTTCGCTGCAGCCAGGGTAAACTGGTTGAATCTCTGGCAGCGAGTTCTGGAACAACAGAACTGATTGATGAATTTGTTAGGGTCTATGTATATAAGGTCAGATACAATTAAACGTCGTAGGAGTGGAAATCATGGCTGCGAAGGCCAGTACGGAAATACTACAATTCCTGTTGCGTGGTCATTAATAATCTTATATAAACATTTAAGCATAAGCGTAAAGGGAGGGAATGCGTAAAAAAACTTAGATTGCCAGCTAACGGTAAAAGCATCTACGGTCACGGCATCTGGGTCAGGTTTCCACGATATGTAGTCCTCACATTTGGCGGTGGTGCGAGAAGCAAAGAGGTCTATGTGTGGTGCTCCGAACTTTTCAACTATCATCTGAAAAGCTGTGTTATTAAGATTCCATTCGATATCAGGGTTTTTTCGCGATTCTCTGTCGGCTTCCACGTTGTCCTTCGTATTAATGTACGATGCAACCAGCCATATTTGTCTTTGCTCGCACCACTGCCAAATGAATCGAGTAAGATTGTTTAAATGAGGGAATTGGATTCCACCCAGTCGGTTAATATAACTTATTGCCGTAGTATTGTCTACTCGTAGCAATATAGCACAATTCGATTTATGATGAGCAAAACATTTCAGACCCAAGAACACTGCGAGTAATTCTAAATAGTTTATATGGTATGCTAGCTCATCGTCTTTCCATACGCCACCGGCGCGCTGGTCATTACAGTAAGAGCCCCAGCCAGTTCGGGATGCGTCTGTGAAAATTTCCAATTCAAATCTTTGTATTGTCAAAGGATAGGAGGCTAATTCAATCTTCCCTATCCACCAATGTAAGTCTGGTAAAATATCGCTAGATAATTTAAATTTAGTATCGTAATTTTGGTATTCTTGAATCACCAAGAATTTTTGTCTTTCTAACAGTTTGGTATATAACCAGCCATATTTAACTGCAGGACAAGCAGCAGTTAAAACGCCTATTAAATGAGCAAACTCTCTCAGGGAGCATGTGGGCAAGCGAGAATATTTTTAACTAATTGTGTTATATTGTTACGTTTGTCTACAGGCAATGATATTGACATAGCAACGGATCAAAAATGAAACCAAGGAACCTGCAACGCTGTTGCGGCTGTAAATTACTTTTTCGTAATTGATCACGAAACCTAAGCACCTAAGTAAATTAAGTGTTTCTGTCAAATTATGCAAGCACTCATCATAGTCTTTTCCTATACAAAGCAGGTCATCGAGATATACAATTGAGATTAATCCCTGGCTTCTTAAGTGAGAAACAACTTCTTTCATTAGTTTAGTAAACGTCCTTGGTGCAACTGAAAGGCCATAAGGCATTGCATTAAATTCATATGTAATGCCATCAAATTCAAATCTCAAGTACTTTCGATGTTCATTTCTGATGGGCACAACGAGGTAGGCTTCTTTTAAATCTATAGTCGCCATATACCCGTTTGCTGAAATTAATTTTGCTGCGGTTCTATAGTCCTCCATTTTAAAATGAAATTTCGAAATATATTTATTAAGTGACTTGAGGTTGAGGATGAATCTTTTACCGCCATTAGCTTTAGTAGCTAGAAATATTTTTGAAAGAAATTGTTTCTCAATTGGTTCACAACACGAGATGGCGCCTAATTCAATTAAATTTTGAATGGCTAAAATCATCTCTTGTTTGTCTTTACCATACAATGAATTAACTGGTTTGCGCAACTGGGAAACATTAGTGCAAAAAGGTATTGGAAACCCATGTTTAATCCAATCTAATACTACTTGATTTTTAGATATATAAGACCAACATGTATAGAAAGCTTGCAGTCGACCCGCATGTACCTGCGTTACTGCCGCGCCGGGGCACGTTGCTTGTTGTAGCCCGCAGTCTTGGTCTGCGCCAGGGCTGGTGGTACAGCACGGCGGGGTGCGGGGGTGCTCCGTAGATACCCTCCTCGCCCCCCCCTGTTCGATGACTGGAAGCGAGGGGGCCCCATCCAGTTTCCCTGGTACCGGGGACGTATTGATTGTGATGACGTACTATTCGCCGTAGGTGTTCTTTGAGTGACCGCGCCTTTCTTGATTTGCCAACCTTGTTTCTCAATGGCTTTAGATGCTTTGATCTTGTCGGATAGCTTACAACCAAAAAGGGTCTCGTCACTTTCTAAATCTTGCATAATATTTAAAAAGGCTTTGTCTAATCCAGGCGTAATAAGTTTTATGCGGACCTGTGTCTGCGTGTAATGTAAATCTGTCAGTAAGCGACAGCCATCAGACAGGGTTTTTATGGCTTTGATTTTATTAGGTTTGTCCTCACTCGTCAACAGAATAGTCATGGCTCTGTTGACAGCGGTAATGCCCACGCCTAACTGTTGTTGACCCCCTTCAATTCTCTTGTCACGAGCGCGACTTAAGTCTGAAATTGCCGCGGATAACTCGGCATTTAAGGAAGGTGCCTTTAACAGTTTGCAGTTTTCAGGAATACTGTATTCCTTTAACAGGGTCTGTTTACTCTCTTTGAGTACACCTTTTCGCAAAATAGGCAGCCACCTCTGAGCAAGATCAGGGTAGATTGGTTCACCATATTTGGGGACTTCGTCTGCAGCGTCGCCTAACGCGCTCAATAACTCTGCATCGATTTCTGGTGTATTTTCTATCGGATCTCCATCTTCTTGGATAGCCGGAACCTCTGCAGGGGTATCAGTCAATTCTTGGGATACCCCATCGGCAATGGGGAGAGTGACGTCTGGCAATACAACATCAGAACTAATTTGTTCGTTTTCTAGAACGTAAAAAAAATAAAAATTCAAAATTGAGGGTAAATATGGGAAAAAAAAGGAAAGGAACATCTACCCTGATTAATGATGTCCAGGACAAATAGGAATGTTTTAATTACATGTTTGGGAAGTTTTTTGCTGACAATAAATAAAAGCAATAGGTAAAAATAACTGGTTTATTAGGTTTAAAGAATTTATTTTCTCATAAGAATTTTACAATTCACTTACAATGAGAATTAAGAATAAGTTAAAAATAGTTTGGTGAGCATATTTAAGCGTGTGTATTTACATAAAAAGGAAATATCGCCTTCAACTTCAACTTTATCCGAATCCAACGAAACAAAGTTATACACTCGGCTTCAAAAAAATCGCACCTTTTGGTATGTTGACTTCAAGCAGCTATAAACCCTATTTAATCTAAGATAAGGTATTAGTGTGGGGCCTCATTTTAAAGGTTATTGAATCCTTTAATTAATAAAAATGTGATAATGATTACTAAGCTTAAAACAAATCGTTTTTCATGAAAAGAGGAAAAACATTTATTCACGCCAAAATTACACAATCTAAAAACATAACAAAATTAAAAAATACAGTAAAACAAATTCTTAAAACGAAACTTAAAACCTAGGGTTACCTCCCCTAGCCCTAATTACAGCCTCCATGCGATCCTTCATTGACCTCACCAACGTCACGATGCGCTCTTGCACCCGGCGTTTCAGATCATCCCAAATGTGCTCTATGGGGTTCAGGTCAGGACTTCTCGCTGGCCACTGCATCACGGGGATCCCAACCTGATCCAGATTGTCCCGAACAATCAACGCCGTATGAGAGCGGGCGTTGTCGTGCATGAATGTGAATTCAGGCCTGACAAAACCAGCATACGGGACCACGTGGTCCTCCAGGATCTCTGTGATGTACCGATGAGCAGTCAGGGACCCCTGGCCACGTCCACCTCCAGTGCGGGAGACGCACACAAGGTCGGTTTTGCCCGATTTTAAAGTTTATTAACTGTGCTTTCAAATGATACTAATATTGGTAGGGTACAAAAAATAAGTTAAGAGCTTTATTCGCTTGAAGTCAAAATTTCAAAAGGTGCGATTTTTTTGACGCCGAGTGTAGTTTAAATGTTTGTACACAAACTGTCAGCGCGTTTTGATACTTCAATGGTTAAAGATAGCACGTTGTTCGTTCCGTGTTTGTACTAACATTTTAATACACCGAAACCGCCAAAACAGTATTTTGTATTATTCATTTATATTCGTCAAGACATTATTTTCTCTATTGTTTTTTTTGTTTTTAATATAAAAGAAGTATTTTGAGTATTGATTTTACGCATCAAACAAGAATTTGTACAAACGAAACGCTTGGGGTCTGGGAGTGCATAGTAGCACAGTATATAAATAAACCAGTAAAGAAGCTACGAACAAATGCTCGAAACGACGCACTCACACAGACGCACGCCTCTACGAGACCGCTAAGAGGATTTGGCGGTGCTGTCAGCCGCGTGTGTCGCGTCTAGACGAATGGGCTCCTTCGCATTTTACGTTCGTTCTTGAGAAAGATGCCACAAAAGTATTGCGTGGTATATACGGTTGTTTGAATTCGGCTCCTTCAAACCCGGAACTTTCATTTTTTAAACTCTCTGCTGGTGTTGAAAGGTAAGAATAAATAAAATATTTAAAAAAAAAATGCTTTTTATAATACGATGACGTGTTGCAAAAGTAAAAATATAAAAATCGTTTAATTTCCCAGCGAAAATTCAAGAGAATTCGGGAGATTTTAGTCGAAATAAAACAACTGTATTTTACACTAATTACTTTTTTACAATTTTACATTTACAAACTATTAAATTATTAAACGATATAAAATAATAAACATCTCTGCAATATTTGAACATTGAGTGTTTTTTTTTAAATATTTTTCTCGACCGTGGATAGGTCCTTCTTTGAGTGTCTACCATTGGTGTTGTCGTCTTAAAAATACTGTTTGAATTTGTTACTTTGGTTCGAAATGTATAAATTCGGGAAACGGGGTCGCTAAATCGTGATATCGGGAGGGAAGAGCCGAAATCGGTAGATTTCCCGATGAATCGGGAACTTTTGCAACACGTCTGACATTTTGTTTATTAGGTTATGAAATATGTCAAATAAGCATACTTCCTTCTCTAGAAACCGCCGCCATGTTACACTGTGTTGTTCTACCTATTCCTTCCAAAATCGAAATCTGGGGATCTGTGTGGTCTCTGACAATGATTTCGTTGGCAGCATGAGAAAAAGTAGCCGCCATCTTGAACTCTTTAGTTATTCAACCGATTGCTTCCAAAATCGATATCTGGGGATGTGTATGGTCTCCGACAACTAATCTGTTGGCGGAATGAGAAAAAGTAGCCGCCATCTTGATTTTTTTATTATTCGACAAGCTGCTTCCAAAATCGATATCTGGAGATCTGTGTGGTCCTAACTCTCGAAATTGACACTTGAATTAGCCTGTCGAATAATAAAACGTTCAAGATGGCGGCTACTTTTTCTCATTCTGCCAACAAATTCGTTGTCGGAGACCATGCACATCCCCAGATATCGATTTTGGAAGCAATCGGTTGAATAAATAAATAAATAAATATGGCCTCTACTTTTTCTCAATCTGTCAACAGATTAGTTGTCGGAGACCATACACATCCCCAGATATCGATTTTGGAAGCAATCGGTTGAATAACTAAAGAGTTCAAGATGGCGGCTACTTTTTCTCAATCTGCAACGGATTTGCTGTCGCAGATCACACGTATCGATTTTGCACTAACTAGCTGAGATAATAAACAAGATTTTTTAACAACCCTTAAACGCTCAATTGGAGCGTAGGTATTTATCTTGAAAAGTAGGCCTAGTTTCTTTACTGGTTTATTTATATACTGTGATAGTAGTTTCGCGATCCGTGATGGCACCATCTAGTGACAGTACCTAATAAGGCGTAGCAAGCTTGAAAGCTTATAAGTTTTTTATGAGTTAGATGGAGTTAATATAAAATTTATTGCATTTATTAAACTTGTAAAATATACCCTACTTTATGTAGAGAAGGATGTTTTTGATGTAATTAAGGTACGTTGAATTTATTAAGGTGCAAAAATCATTCAATCTTCACGATTACTGATTCAAATGTTTCGCTCGATACCTGTGGCGCCATCTATGAGTTTATTAAAGTAATAATTATACGTTGTTCGAGTTGGGAGGCCATGTCCACGTGTAGCGTTCGAAATTTGAATTGACAGCTAAGAAACGTGTCCGTTCGTTGCCTCGCACGGAAAAAGAATGAGGCTTCGGGCCGCCAACACAGCGGTGACAGCTTGGAAAGGCGGGAAATCAATTGACGTTCTTTTTATTTATTAAATACGTGCGAAAGTTGCCGAGTGGGTTAAAGTATACTGTTTGTTATATATCGTCGCTTAAATGCTAAACGGCCCCATCACAAAAAAAAATAAAAAACTATTTTATGACAAAAACGAGTTTAAAAACGGTAAAATTTTAATATTACACGAAGACACCTATCAATTTTGATTTATATACAACGAAATCACGCAAATGCCCGTTTGGAATTTTAAACTTTCGCGCCTAACTTCAGAGCGAAGCAGCCATTTTGTTAGTTGCGCTCTGGCAGTCAGCGGGACCGCACTTCACTTTTGAGAAAAAGGGTCGTATATCAAAAAATCTTCGGGATTTTAAAAATATTTTTAAGTCTAAAGTGCCTTATTTTGGATTGCGACCGTTTCGACCGAATTTTAAGGTAAGGTAATATATTTTTGTTATCAGCCAAGGTGTCACTTTTGCGATGTGGCTGTATCGCTTATAAATGAAACACGGTTATAGGGTTATTTATAAGATTAAAATGCCAAATTAGAAATGCGTCTGTTTTAAACAATAAAATGCTACTACGAGATATGTATTATTTAATGCTAAATCGATTTTTTTTGGGATGTTGCTGCTTTGCATATTGAATTTATGTGGGCGTTGCTAAACTTTATTAAATCGAAACTGCATTTTTTGTTGTACGGCCGCATCGCATATAAATTAAACGCGGTTATGGGGTTATTTATAACATTAAAATGCCAAATTTGTAATGCGTCTGTTTTAAACAATAAAATGCTACTACGAGAGGTGTATTATTTAATGCTAAATCGATTTTTTTGGGATGTTGCTGCTTTGCATAATGAATTTATGTGGGTGTTGCTATAGTTTATTAAATCGAAACTGCATTTTTCGTTATTGCGGTCGTATCGCAAATAAAAATTAACATGATTATAACTAAAATGCCAAGTAACAATGAGTTAATTTAAAAAATATATACTTATATATTTTTCTGTCTGTTACGCCTTCACGGATCAACCATAGAACCGACTGTGATAAAATTTGATTTATAAGTAGTGAAAATTTGTATTTAGGTAAAATAGGACATACAGTAATTTTAATAATTATATTGTTTTCTTGGGAATTTCGAAGCAATATTAAATCAGAATATATTTTCATAGTAATGAAGTAAAGACACGTCTCTGTGTTATTTCCTGTGATATTTTAATATTTCTAATAGATATAATATTTACCAGTTTATCTTTTATTTAAAATTTGCAGAATGGGTAGCAGAGCATACCGTATTCTGAAAATGGTGAAGAAAGGGAGTGAAAAAGACGATTCTTGTGATTCAGATTCGATACCGGATAGTCAACTAAGCCTAAATATCTCATGTCTGCAGGAAAGCGATGAATACATTGTATCTAAATTAAATGGAACAAATAATATAATCGTCGGCGATAGTTTTATACAAATCTTTAACTTAAGGGTAGGTAATATTGTTATTACTTTACTTTAGAAGAGTATTTGTTTTGTTACTTTAATACCACAGATCACAGAAACAAGGGAGATATGTCATGAACGCCAATTCGTACAAGACCCGGTGTCGCCACTTTTAAACATGTGTGCGTCTTACGCTTACGCTCTATTAACTACTACAAAAACAACCTCCTCATAATTGGTTACAGCTTACGAACTAAAAACGCCGTAACATAGTTTTGATAGTAGCAGAAAATTAAGCTTTATACTAAGTTCTCAAGGTTGAAAAATGCTGAAAGATCGTTTTTTTTCCATCGTAGTTCAGTCACTGAACGTAAGGTAGCGCTTACTCGTCACTTAGCTGCCATCTATGCGACGAGTAATTAATTAGTTCCTCAGAGCTAGATGGCGCCAAGATCGTAGTCCCTATGTTCAGCAGGTTAAGGACTACCCACACACAGCGACATCTAGTTATACTTTTTTCAAGAGGTGTGCGTTTCTCTCCTGTCGTCCACTTAGGGATGCCACAAGGAATGTTTCAAAATATATCGATAAACAATTCAAACTTGTTTGCAACGTTAATATAGGTACTATTCAATTTACAGGCAATAAGTACTATTTTTATTATTTTACTACTAGGTTAATACAACATCATTTAAACTTAATATATTATTGTTAGAATAGAATAATATTTTATTAGCAAGAATACGGTTTGCGTAAAATTGATACATAAGATTTTAAATTTGGAACGATACCTATATTAGAACGTAACAAAAAAATGACCGAATTTCTTTGGTTAAATTTTCTGGAGCTGTTAAAGATTTTCGTTTTGATTAGTACATAAAAGTCTAAATTGTAAACTTGGACTTTATGATGTTAATACAAATATACTAATAAAATGAGTTCGGTTGAGTGTCACGTCACAAGATCTCAGTTTGGGACAAACCAGTAGTTTACCGACTTGATTATGTAAACTTTATTTCATAAATGGTACAAATTACTTAAAACAGAAAGATAGACTTAATACTTGGGGCAATCTCTACCATCCAACCTTTAGGCTTGAATCCTTTTAAGAGTGAGTCGGCGCGAGCTGTCAATCAGCGCTGCTGTGTGCAAGCACAGCTCAATACTGAGCCGCAGAGCCCTTTGCCTTTGTGGTTGGTTAATTTATTTTTATCTTAATTGTATGATTCGCCTACTTATATTTGAATTGCTAGAGTCCTTCGTCGTTCGTTAATATTGTAAAGAAAATTAAATTTTGTATAACGTGAAAATTTGTTAAAAAATTTTTTTTCTGTTTTAAGCGTGTCGTGGTAGTGATAAATAACTAGAACTATTAACACATTGAATTCTATTGATAGCTGTAGAATAAGCCATTTATCGATAGTCGATAGAAATCACGTCAACACAACTTTCACAACCTTACGCTCTGAAATCCATTCAAATATAAAATATTCATTTAAAAATATAAATAATGCTTAAAAACAAAATTTACCGGTGGTAAGTTATGCCCTTTGATTTTATATTAACGTTTGTATTTCGATTTTTGCACACTTTCACGCTACATACAGTCATTTTATCATTTAAACGGAGCTTCTATACTGACAGCGTTCAGTGAGTGACTGTGTCAACGCTTGACACGCCTCGTGCCGATATGGTCAGTTTGACCATATCGAGGCGACACGAACCACGCCCCCATAACATATCTCCCTTGTTTCTGTGATCTGTGTTTAATACTATTATAGCCATTTTACATAATAATAATAAAATGTAAAAGGGTTAAAGCAAATGTGATACTTTGTTCTATGTGATATTTGATTCAACATGTTAGATTTGCTAGTATTTTTTACGAATTTATCGTTTGATCTCATTAACAATTTGTTCCTAATAACATTAAGATCTCAGAATATTGCCAAAAGTGCCTAATATTAGAATATTGTTAAGTTTTAAGATCATTTTTATGATATAATTTTCGTGCTGCAAATTTTTTTGACATTTCGGAGTAAGTTTTTATAATTTTTGGGTTTTTAGGTTTTTTTTTATTTGAGACTGTTATTCCAATAAAGTCTGTAACTTTTTTGTATTTAATAATTAATAAATTTAATAAATACTTTATTTACTGTAGTTTCTGTTGTTTTCATTAAATAATTTTAGATATTTCTCACGACATAGAAGCGAATTTTATATGCTAAAGGGCCTTATGTGCTCCTCTACGCCTTAAATGACAACCTAGCGAACACTTACATTTGCAGACCAATAGAGGAATAAAAAACGCATCCGTTGATTATATACACAATAGATATAAAACAAAAAAACTTACACAAAAATTAAAAAAACATGTCGAAAACTTTGATTACCTCTCCTGTAAAAAAGTTCACTTTTGACATAAGGCCGTTAAGCATTTAAGCGACGATATGAAGAATGAAGCGACGAAATACTAATTGTTATTTATAACAAAAGAAAGTCATATTTTCATCATTTCTCTGTTATGGTTATGATATAAAAAATTACAAAAGGTTACTCATACTCTATAATTTGGATTTCGGTTTCACTGATGAGTGGCTGCGCTTCGATGTACAGTTTTTTTTTCGTTGTCCTTTTAATGTTACTGAGATAACCGGATCAGACCGTAAAATTAATGCATGTATCAGATCAGTATTGCAAGCAATCCTAGATATTTTGCGTGTGTGGTGAAGTCTCACATATCGAAAATAAATATGATGTATAGATTTTTCACGGATGGACTATGTTAGAACTGCATTTCTATTTGGCTGCCTTAGCACATTTAAGTAACAAATTGCTATTTCTTTTAAATAGGCGCTTTCGAAAAATGACCTCCAATTGCAAATATCTCTAAAATTCGGCTCAATTCGGGTAAGGTTAAACTGCAGCGTATTAAAATTATCTTTAACTTATAACTTGTAATACTTAGTATCTTGGAATTGTTTGGCACATTTTTTATAATCATGACTTTCTAGTTTAATTTTACATGAATGATAAAACAACAATTATAATAATTATAATATAAAACACCTAGATATTATTTGTTATGGCAATACTTAAACATATATTCTTTGTAATAAAATCAAGAAAAGGACCTCAACTACTAAACAACAGATAAAATCGTACCTAGAAGTATGGCCGAGTTTTACGGGTAGTGATGTTTGATCGATTACTATTCACCAACAAGGCAAATTAGTGAAAAAAATACTATAAGACATGATGGTCTAAGCGTTAAAGTTTACAAAAAAGTCATTTAACAGCAAGAAAGTGAAACATTTTATTTTCAAGCATGTCCGACCGTTTGTTCTACGCGCTCCCACAGTGCGATGGTGAATAGTAGTTCAGAGTAAGAGCAAATTTTTAACAGCGGGTGTGTACTTTACAGTACCTTTTATTTTTTCTTGTTTTCTTTTAATACTCGAAAAAATATCACCAGCAACATTTGAAAGTGTAGTTTGAAGACCAGTATCAATAAAGGCCGTGCCAGGATAAGCTAAGAGATTTTGCCCCCCTTGAGTTTGGGCTTGTAATTTTTATAGATTGTGTGGCTCTGCATTAGTAATTGTTTTGCCAAATTTGAGCATCCTAAATATCATAGTTTTCGTTTAAAAAAAAAAGTATATTTAATTTTTCTTTGATATTTTTTTTTCCTGTTAACCAATTTTAATGAGCTTGGCATATAATGTACATTTAACCAAGATGATCAAATGGCCATAATTATATTTTCATTATGCCATAGAAAAAAAATTAAAAAAACCCATTCAAACTTTTCAGTTTTTTTTTATCACTTCCATGTTAGAGACCGCTCTAATTTTTTCACTGGTAAAATTCCCACTAACGTCCTATAATAAGTATTTTTTTCAAAATTTTTGCTAAGGGAGAACATGGAGTTATCTTGACATGAAATTCTTTACATACATTTCCTAGAACCGCTATAATTTAAATCGGAATGATTGCAACCTCTTTAGAGGAACGTACATGTTGCATATGAAATACTTACTGGCCACTTACATTTCAACTTTTTAAAAAAGTAAAAAAAAAGACAACAAAAAGAACTCCTTTCAATTGTCGTGCGGGGGCCATTTGCAACGTTAAAAGATGGCGGACGTGTAATTTGTTTTAGACTTTAATTTTTGGGTAATTAGGTGTTCAAAGTTCTTTTCTGATAGTGATTTGTACTTTTTATGCCTTAGTGTCGCACAGTGATTGAAGACTTGGACTTATTTCGTGTATCTGGCATCTTTCTTCTCGTTTCAAGTGGACTCGCAGTGGTGCAGAGGTTAAAACTATCTTGACCTCTGACCTACAAATCACCGTACAACGTTGCCCCCAATCTTCCTAGAGAAGATTGGATTGTGTTTTATACTCATATAAACCTTGACACTGGCGAAATCACTTCACGTGGAAGCCATATCCCTGCGGTAGTAGCTGTTCAAGTCGCCGCGGGGGCAAAAAAAAAAAAAAAATTGTCGTGCGTTGGTAACATAATATAAACCATTCCAATATGAATTCATTATCAAAAACAACTGCAATACAACGCATTTTCCGTAAAAAAGTTAAAACGCTGTATTGTCTCGCAATGAAAACAATTCTGCAAAGTATAAACGAACAATACGATTTCTTTAATAATACACTTCCAATTTTTGATCAGGTAAATGTCACAAAGGCATATTGTGCATTTGTATAGTAATTAATGGGTACTTAATTTTAAATAGGTAGTTTAAATAATTAGTAGTAGAAGTAGTAGTAGTAGTAAACTCTTTATTGTACGTACACACAAATAATTACCTGTTCTTTTTGTTGTCTTTTTTTTACTTTAAAAAAAAGTTGAAATGTAAGTGGCCAGTAAGTATTTCATATATCGCACTGCTAGTTCAAGACAGCATCAACTCAAAATCATTGTTAGTTTTGTTTCAAGCTCATAGACGTTGTATTTAAGTTGATTTTAGAATACAGTCGTATTTTGAGTTACTACACTTTTGATCTGGCAGTGCGATATGCAACATGTACTTTCGTCTAAAGAGGTTGCAATCATTCCGATTTAAATTATAGCGGTTCTAGGAAATGTATGTAAAGAATTTCATGTCAAGATAACTCCATGTTCTCCCTTAGCAAAAATTTTGAAAAAAATACATTTTATAGGACGTTAGTGGGAGTTTTACCAGTGAAAAAATTAGAGCGGTCTCTAACATGGAAGTGATAAATAAAAAAAACTGAAAAGTTTGAATGGGTTTTTTTTAAATTTTTTCTATAGCATAATGAAAATATAATTATGGCCATTTGATCATCTTGGTTAAATGTACATTATATGCCAAGCTCATTAAAATTGGTTAACAGGAAAAAAAAATATCAAAGAAAAATTAAATATAGTTTTTTTTTTTAAACGAAAACTATGATATTTAGGGTGCTCAATTTTGGAAAAACAATTACTAATGCAGAGCCACACAATCTATAAAAATTACAAGCCCAAACTCAAGGGGGGCAAAATCTCTTAGCTTATCCTGGCACGGCCTTTATTGTTTCTCAGTTCTTTAGTCATGTCTTTTAAGGAAACACATTTTTTTATCAGTCTTTCATTTCTCCGTCTTAAGCTTTTTATCTTCGACAACCTGTTTTGGGAGAGCATTGTCTGTTTTCGTAATGTTGTTTTAAGTTTTTGAGTCTTCGGTGTATTAAAAGCCGAATCGATATCAGATGATAATAAGTTTAAAGGCGTGACACATAGTTTTCTGTCTGTAATTTTTGAGTCATCTGATGGCAATAGCGGCGATGGTTGTCGTCGATGAAGTATCTCGCTAGAATCTTCCGCATCAATATGACCTGGAGCGGATGGAACACCAAAGTGATGCCCACAGCTAGGACAAGAGATCTGAAAAAAAAAAAAAAACTGGGATGGTCATAACGGAATAAATGAATATAAGCGAAATTATAATTAGACAAAATTAAACGATTTCAATCGAGTTAACTTTAATTTACAAATTTAATCTACAACTTTAATTACGAGGGTCTGTAGTTAGTATTTTGGAAGGAGCTCCTGTTAGACACGAATTCCTTCCTTTCTTCCGAGTCCTAAAATCCTAAAGACCCTCGATGATTTAAATTTGTACATAGTACAAAGAAAACTGGGATCTACTACAGATAATAGATTAACTGACCAATCGACGTTTCTGAGAACTTGGCGTTCCTGCAACATTATCTTTGTTAATAAATTGGAATGGCAGCGTCGTTGAAGAAGACAATGCAGCAGAAGGTACCTCATTGACATTTTGTCTGTCATGAATTTCACTTGAAAATACCATCTGAAATTGTTCAGGTTAAACTAATTTACAACTTAAACATCTCGAATGCCATTCCCATTATGTAGGCCAAAAATACTTACAGTACAAATAGGTATAGCGGTTTTATTAATCATAGTAAATCCCTTCTTCGACAAATAAAAATCTTCATTTTTGAAATGAAGTGAACATATGCTAGAAGTCTTGCTAGGCATCCAATCACTGTCATGTCGTTCTAATTGAACAGCTTTTTTCCATCGTTCTCTACGACTAGGATCTTGTGGGAATCTGAATCAAATATAAAGTAAAATAAAAATACCAAATTTGGTCATCAAATTAAAAAAAACTAGTTTTGCATTGCAAGCAAAGGAAAAACCAAATCCATTAGTAGTTTATAACAATAATATTCATTATATTAAAATCAAATAAGTTAATAAATTATTTTACTTCATATAGCATAATGCCATCCCTATAGAGAAAATGTGATATTTTTTTTGTAGGTTTCATCGAAGTTATCGGTTTACTTACACGTGAAAAGTGATCCCACTGTCCTTAGAATGATCTGAATGATTTTTGCACCACTTTACTTTTTAACTACTTTAATATTAAAAAACCTCCGTTTTGATAACCCCGTTCAGCCGTCCGTCACTCACTGTCATCCCTTTCGAACTGAAGTCGTATGCGGTAGAGTTTGTAAGGACTGCCCACCGCGGTATAGTTTTCGTTGCGCTATAATGGAGCGGTCAGAATGCTTCCATGTTTTATTTCCGTTCACTGATCGCCGCACATACCCTTTCGCTCAAGGCTTGGGTGCAGTTTCGCACTTTCATCTTCTTTATCTGTAAAAATATAAGGAGTGGTTCAGTAAAAAAGTACCAATGAATTATCTGGTATTTATTTTTTATTTGTTACTAATTATGAAGCAGTTTTTTTTTTAGTAATCTGTAGATATCATACAATTAAATAAAAATACAATCATATTGAAATATATGAGATTCAAAAGTTTTCTCAATATTTATTGCAATGTACTTCATAAGATTTTGTACAACACAATTTGACAATCTTCGCTTGCCGTTTTCTACAATACCACAATTGAATTTCCATTTTCAGAACTTGTTTTATGCTTTTAAGAATATTATTATACGAATAAGTTATACTAATAAACTGGATTTCACGTTTGGTAGTAAGGAAGTTTCTCCAATCTAACCTCTGACAGGGGTTTTTCTATGGGAGACAAATTTCTGTAAAAATGGCAAATACACAATTTTTGAAAATCCATGTAACTACCCGAAACTAAAGTCAAATCAAAAATATTAACTAATGATCAAAAGACAATTTAATAAGGTATTAACTAGCCCATCAAACTTAAAGAAAAAAATTACGTTTATGATAATTGATAAACCCCTCATAAATTCTCTCAAAAGACACTGTTCAAAAAGTTTTAGGTGAGATTTAATGTAAAAGGCGAAAACTTGAAATCCCTCTTTAATTTTTACCATTCTTATTGTTTATTTTATTTAATAGTATCTACAGATTACTATTACAAATGCACTGCTTAGAAATTAGCACAAAATAAAAATAAATTCCATATTATGTGCTGCTACTTTTTTTCCGGACCACTTCTTAATAACCTTCTTAAACACTTTCTTGCTTAGTTTCTTTTTGTGTTTAGACGGTTTTGACACGTCCGAGGAACAACAGGTTTTTTCAGTAAGAGTGAAAGGGATAGCATGACACGTTTAAGAGGCCTTTGCCAAGCAAGATGCACTATGCTAACGAGCGTTTCTATTCGTGTAGTTTTTAAACCAATCGCGTCACTGGTAGATGAAGTGATACGAAAAGTCACGTGATCTACCAGTGACGCGATTGGTTTAAAAACGAAACGAATTGAAAGGCTAGTTAGCGAAGTACATCTTGCTTGGCAAAGGCCTCAGAACCGTTTGAGAGGGATTTTCAAGGAGCAGCAGAGCTGTCTATCATCAATATCGATATACACTATATATATGCATACGAATTTCATTGTTATCTAGTTTGTAACTTTTTAAAAAGTGAAAACGGCCATAATAAAATGAGGGCACAAGTCTTATACATCCATATTTTATACAAAACGTAACTTTTTTAACTGTGTCTGGAATACGTTTAGTTTTTTTTTCTAAAAAAATCTTGCGTTTCTCCTTGTCATAAAAATAAAGGCGGTAAAGAGTGATGTTATTTCACGTGAAGTTTCTGTTTATATGAGATTTGTATCTTTCGATTTTTGAGAAAAGCACTATATATGCCTCGGCAGGAACGGCAATTGCGGGCCTCGTATTTTTAAACGGACTCGCAAGCTCGTCCGTTTAAACCAATTCTCGGCCCGCAATTGCCTGCTTCCCTGCCTAGGCAATAATGTACTATTGGATCACCGATAATTATACTTTTGGGTTTTCGCTAGATGTGTACCTACATCGATTATTCTCGAGTTTTTAATGGTAGGTGATTAACAGTGGTAGTATACACCTTTTCAGGGATGATGTGTTCGTCGGTGATATGTTTTAGGGTCCGGATTTCCCCAATGGCGCAATCTTCTTTGTAGACCTCTACAATATCCAACCATTTTGTTATTTTTCCCTTGAAAACCATATCTTTGGAAAGAAAATTGTTTCTTATCCCTTTGATAAGGTGTGGCGGATCGTAAACAATATTTAATTTGTGTCCGTTTATTATGAGACGACCATCTGTAAAAAGTATTCTTATTGGTTAGTAATGAAAGATTGGAAATGCTGGTAAAAAAGATAGTTTGGCATTTTTTAGGGATACTGTCAAAATAGGACTCTTTATAGTTTCGCCATGTCCGTTTATCTGTATGTCACACTCACTTTATTTATACATAATATACATTATGTTATCATCATGTTTTTATTTGGGGAACTCCTTAAGAAATATTGTACTCTAAAAGTGTAATTTTCGCCCGAGTTCCGATTACATCCATCCAAACCCTATTTAAGTTGTATATGGCACGGAACCTTAAATAAACGCGGGTTCGCCATGCACTACGCCGGATGTTTCTAGATACCTAAACGTTCATTATTAAGTATTTGTTGCCTCCTGGTATCATCCTGAAAACTTTTTACGGCTCTCATTTTTCACTGTGGAGTAGGATGTAGTACCCTCACAGAAGTAATACGCTATGCCTTGTCTCCAGACTACAGATGCCTCTTATCATGAACACCAGGACATGATCAGCAAATTTATTGTAATAATAGACAAAACCTAGTCAATAGGTTTTAATTAGCAAATCTTGACGTAATAGTATAAATGACAATGTGATTTGAAGTGGACATATGCATGCATAGAACATTTAATATAATAAAGAGGTTTATCACATTCACCCCGGCCAGATGTAATCTAGTAAGAGCTTTGGCGGATTCCTAATTCGACCTGATCTGCGCTGTGATTCAACCACAGGTTCTCTATTGTCTGGTCTTTCTCGCTGCGGCACTTCTTGCAGTCCCTCCGATGGAGTCGGCGAGGGAGTAGCCGGCGGCGAGACTGGTGGCGAGTGTGGTGACGCAAGCGGTGTTGCCAGAGGCGATGGTGATGGTGCACAGTGGTCCCGCGTTCATACAACAGCGGACGAAAATAAACAAGTTGCAATAAAAATATGATAGATAGTGTTAAACGCCTCATTACGTTATGTTTGTTCTAAAATTAGAGAAACAGTCTTTCGGTAGTGATCCTTTCTTTTTTTGGGGCAAACTTCGCAGGCCGGTGATGAAAGGATCGGATGTTAATAGTAGTCGATTCAGTAAATCAGTGTTGCTCGTCACCCTAGATTGTTTTCTGGTGTTATGTTGCCTAATGTATTTCACATCTTTATTTTTTGCTTCTGCAGTTTCTTCTGACATCTCGCCTATAGGTAAAAGAGCATATTCTATCACTTCTGACCCATTAATTAAAACCTTATGCACTGAAGCAGGAAGGTAGTAAGGTCGATACGGGTAAGTGTAGCTAGGGGGTAAGTGTGACTACGTGTTATATTACGAAAACTAAAAAACTTCTGATTTAAGTGCCATCTATTGGTGTGAGTTAAGAAAGTGTTGATTAATACTTTTTGTCCTATACATGGCGTTGCCGAGCAACTTTTCGTAGTTATTGTCATTTTGAAATTTGACAATTTTTTTAATACGAGTTGCAGTTCACACGTGATTTTAAATTCCTAAAAATCTTGGTGTCGTCGACGAATCCGTGTATTTTGAATAGGTAAGTTTTTTCTATTCTTCTTGATCTTAATATTACTCTTATTATCACACCCCGTTATCAGCGGTGAAAATTCATTGAAATCGAATCATAGGGTTGTCACACTATATTCATTTAAGTCTAGTACATTTGACATACCGGTATAAATGTCGCTATTTTTTTTTTAAATGAAACACATTACTTTGGTTAATTATTATATTTTGTTACATCTGTGGCTGAATTATAGAAACATTTTGTTAATATCGTTAATCATCTGATATGTGGATGGTCACCTTGTAAATAAAACAACAGACCTGTAAGTTATATACTTCCATTTACTTTTCTGAATATATATTATTAAAAGTTTTTCTAAATTGTTTGGTGTCAAACTTTGTCGCCTATTATTGTAGATCCACTTAAGATACGAAAACGATCGCTCTACTTCAACAGATGTTATCGGTAAATATGTCAGTTTTTTATAGTGTTTTAATGTGCTCTTGTTAATATTTTTTGCAACTTCACCTTCTCTATTATTAAGTAATTTTAAAATTATTTTCACTGTGCTGTAGTCAGGATTATTTTTCAAAACTGTGTTTAACTTCATATACACATTTTTTCCAATGGGATGGAGTTTCAAGATGGACATTTTTCTAATTACACCATTAACGATGCTCAATGATTCTCCTAAGCTTAGTTTGGAATTCTGTAATTGATCAATTGCTATTGATATGCAACTAAATTTGTCAGCTATAAAATCAATATCATGTTTTATATTCGGAATTTGAAACAACCGTTTCGCTTTTGCTATTGCAGCGGCATCTTGACTGTTAAATTCATTTATTATGTGTTTAATTTCTTTAAAATATTTTTTTATAATAGACAACCGCATCCAGCCATGTTCCCCATCTTGTGATCACTGGACGAGGGGGTTTCGGGATCAAAGGAAACTCGTTTTTGAGTTTGTGAAGTCGACTTGGTGATTTACAAAATACTTTTTTTAAACAGTCAATTAGTTTGTTGACGTTTGGATACAGACTTCTTATTTTGTCAGCTACTCTGTTAAAAGCATGGGCCACACAAGTTATATGAGACATGTTCGGAAAAATATGTTTTAGAGTCTTTGCAGCCTTTTTCATGTAAGCGGCAGCGTCTGTTGTTAAAATCAGTAATTTACCGACATTATTTTCATAATCGCTTCCCCATAGGTCTTTTAGAGTTTCAACTACTAGATCCGACACAGTGCTGTGATTTGTTTTCTCTAAGATTTTACTTGCGAATATACGGGGTTTCGAGACACAATTGTCTAACTTCCCTAGAACCACATTCGCAATGCTCTTACCGTGGTTTTCAGTTTCATCAATACTCAAATAAAGATAGGAATCCTTTAATTCTTTTCTTATTGTTTATTTTTTCTCCTCATAAATGTTTGGCAAGTAATTTAGTTTTAAGGTAGACTCACACGGAAGGCAGACTTTATTTCCATATTTTTGCATTAAGCAATTTTCAATAAAAACTCTGAATTTGGGGTTATCCAATTGGCTCCAGGGTGTATTAGTTTGAACTAAAAATTCTGTCAAGTCTTTATTAAACTCCGGTTGAACATTTATTACATTTTTGTGTTTCAGTGTAGTACAATGCTTTTGTACAATATACCTACTTAGAGGCTTGTAACGAAACATCACAAGATTTGCAATAAACTGTAGAACCTTTCATTTCTAAATTTTCTCCTTCTAAATGCAAGTCAAAGTGAGTTGAACAGTTTGTTGAAAACACGGAATATTTTAATTTTAATACATTACACCGCACGTAAACTGAGTTGTCTACTAGAAATAAAACAATAGAGTCGTTTGTCATATTTAATCAGTACAAGTGGCCAGTAATTTGCCTCGATAGATAAGGTTTATCTCAAGATTCTTTTACCTTAACAATTCTATTCTGTACCTATAGTCTGAAGGTTTAGGTATTTAAATAAAGGTAAACAAACAAGTTGAATATTGTTGGGTAGTTATGATTACCCAACCAAATACAAAACCGCTCAGATCTGTCACTGGACAACCTGACTTTAACCTACATTATTTGGTCGTGTAATGCTTGAGGAGCAATTTGAGGGTAAATTTTGTTTACCTTTATTTAAATACCTAAACCGTCCGACTATAAATACAGTTAATACCTTTCAATTACATTGACCACTTCACACCAAAAAGGTTCCATTTGATGAGATGGTACTTTCATTAACATTTTCCGTAACTCTGATGTTGGGTTATTGCATGTGCAATACAATCCATCTTTTAGCCATTCATTTTCACTCGTCATAAATTTTCTGAATACTCCGCAAACTTTATCCCAGCAATCGTCATATTTAACGTATTAACATGTTTTAACAGGAATCTTAGGCATCTTTCCTTAAAATTTATAATGCATTTGTATAATTTTATCATATCTGTAGGATAAAAAAATGAAATTTATTTAGGAAAAAATAATCAATAGATATTGGAAGAAAATACACAGAACAGTTTTACTAAAATTGCGAACTATTTTTTCCGCGTCGCATTCGGTTTATTTCCAGTTCTGCCATTAGCTCAATTTTAAACTGAATAAATTCAGCACGATTATCCATGAAATTCATATTTTTACTGAACATAAAACGAAATATGACATCAAACATATTTTGACAAAATTAAATGTCAATTTGACAGCTAAGTATTATTAAAGTGTTCAACAACCAAATTAAACCTTTTTGAAGTGAAATTTACATACATACATACATAAACTCACGCCTTCATTCCCAGAGTGGGGTAGGCAGAGCTAAAGAATTACCAACAAGTCTTAAAACTTCTTGATAATTCTGTAACCACATTTTGCACAAGTAGGCTAAGATGTTTCCAAGTGTATTAGTGACAGGTGGCAAGCCCATCGCCTAACAGTACTACAAGTACGTAGTAGTAGAAGTGAAATTTCTTCACAGTATATATAATAAAACAAGTAGTTATATTGATTTCCTCAAATAGGTATATCAAATTATACCTACCGGTAAAAATATGAATGTAATGTTAATGTGTAGTGTCAGCCCTAGCATTTTCAATGTTTTTTCACCACTGATAACGGGGTGTGCTTATTATTATATATGGATTAGCTAAAACTAAAGATTTATGAGCAGTGATGGGAAATAGGTGAGCTAAAATACCTATTATTTGCGATAGGACATAATATGGAGTGGTTACAACCGGATAAAAGGGTATATTTTTTGGATTCCGGGTATTTGATATTTATCCGGGCACTGCGAATACTAGCCGTAATGTTGAACATACATTATTTTCCTTATAGAATGTTTGTATAGTTTGTAGTAAAAATGGTAACATTCCTGCCATAAAGTTAAAATTATAAGTAATCCGAAAATGTGAACGCCCATTTGCAAGTCATAAACAAACAATGCGTGGGAAAACCCATATTATTAGTCCTGCTACTACTTTTTAGAAATCTTGTACATTCCTTCTTTTCTCTAGCCCTTTTTACTAAAAACTAACATTAAACATGCCGTACTTTAAACAAAACATGTCATATTTTACATTACGATAATTACCCGAATAAATATGGAATACCCGGAACAGAAAAAAATAATAATTTTTATCCGGTTGTAACCACTCTATATTATGTCCTCTCGCGAAGAATAGGTATTTTAGCTCACCTATTTCCCATCACTGTTTATGAGCATTTAAAATTATAACCTTAAAATTCAGTGCACGGGAAAGTGTGTCCACTTTTCTTGAGGCAAGTGTGTCTATATGCCACACTTGCCTCATGCCAGAGGTTACAAACATTTATTATTTTATGCACGATATAAACGTGTTTTTTTTTAATTGGATAAAACTAATTACTTAGGTTTTATTTTCGTGTAAGGCGGTTTCAATAAAATAAAAAATTAAAAACTAATTACTTAGGTTTTATTTTCGTGTAAGGCGGTTTCAATAAAATAAAAAATAAAAAACACTTTTATTAGTACTTAGTACACTTAAAGTCCCTATAATAATTTGCAAGTAGCGGTACGGTCCGTACCGGTCGGCTGTTACCACCCGATCGTAGTAGTAGGTATATAAGTGTGGTTCTATTTTATTATTTATATTTCAGGTTTAAAAGATGGTTCGTAACTACGTTCGCAAAAGGAAAGGCCCTGAATGGAGTAAAATTAAGTTAGACGAGGCTGTAGAACAGGTCAAATGTGGTCGACTATCGGGATATGAAGCTGCGGCTCAGTTCAAAATACCACGAACTACAATAATGAGTCACGTCAACGGCATTAGAGGCCAAAAATCCGTTAATATGGGAAGACCAAATGCTTTAAATGTTGAAGACGAGGAAAGACTAGCCGAATGCTTGCATGTAATGGAGAAAAACGGGTTTGGCCTCAGTCGAACAGAGATACTCGAAATGGGTTAGACGTTTGTAAGAGAGAACAAACTTAACACTCCTTTCAAAGACGATAAACCAGGCCAAGAATGGTTTAAAAGTTTTTGCACCAGGCATAAATTGTCTATTAAGAAACCTCAATCAGTGGAGCATTCTAGAAATAGAGCAGCAGATCCGTTCATATTCGAAGAATATTTCAATCTCCTGTCTGCAACAATTAAGAAATTAGGACTGGAAAATAAACCACACAGAATTTGGAATATCGATGAAACAAGTTTCGTAAGTGACCCAAAAAAAACTAAAATCGTCGGGCTAAAGGGATTCGCATCGACCAGAACTACTGCTACTGCAGGAAAAGATAATACAACAGTTCTATTTGCATGCAGTGCAGCTGGCGAAAAAGGACCACCTTTTATTACATACAAAGGTAAAAATACGTGGAATGAGTGGACTTCCGAAGATGCGTATCCTGGTACGGTATATACAGCGACAGAAAATGGATGGATTGAGACCAAGGCTTTTAAAGAATTCATCTTTAAGTCCTTTATACCAAATTTAAGTTCGACATCTGAACCAACACTATTAATATACGATGGGCATAGTACTCACATTCAACCATCAGTACTCGAACTAGCAAGAGACCACAACATAACTATAATTAAGCAACCGCCACATTCAAGTCATTTGCTCCAACCTTTAGACTTGTCCGTTTTCAAGGCATTTAAAGACAAGTGGGATTCTGTTATGGTGAAATGGCAGAGGTCTAACTATGGCCGGAAACTGATGAAAAAAGAATTTTGTGTTCTCATTGGTCAAGTTTGGCAAGGTCTTGATCCTGTCAACATAATAAATGGATTTAAGAAAGGCGGTATATATCCTTTGAACAGAGATGCTATAACTAAAGACAAATTCGATCCACTTGCTTTAAAACGATGGGAAACTATGAAAATTAATTCCGGCTCTTCAATGAATAATCGTCCAACATTGGCGTCGCTGTCTCTGCAAAAACTCATGACGAGTGTTTGTCCTAATAGCTCATATACTCCAACAGCTAACAATTACTCGCATTTTGTAACAAGTCTTACACAATGTGACACCATTGAAGGTTCAACAAAAAAAAATGGACAATCATTTGAAGAAATTGTTTTAAATTCAATAAAAAAGCACGAAAATGTAGCTACAGCAAAAAAAAGACAAGAATTGCAGGTGGAGCAGAGGTAATAACGAATGAAGATGTGATAAATAAACTTAAGAAAAACGAAGAAGAAAGACTCAATAAAATTAAAAAACGAAAAGTCGTAAGGAGCAGTGCGGAAAATGGAGTTAGTACAAAAGTTGCCAAAAAGAATAATAATGATAATCAGATCAGTGTTTCAAAGAAAGTCGTTACCGAAATTGCCAATAACAATACTTATAATCAGACAAATGACACTGGGAAATCTCAAGCATCACCAGTGCCATCAAAGTCAAAATGTCTCACACAGAATTACGAGGGTAAAAAAACAAATAACATTAATGTCATAGAGAATGAACGTATCCGCAACGGTGAAAAAATATTAAAAGACTTTAATAAAGGCACGAATCTTACTAAAATATTTAAAAATACTGTACTTAAAGTTACTAAAAAGACTGATAAAGACGAAAATTTGGAGCCAAGACTGAAAACAAGAAATTACAAAAAGAAGAAGAATACTAATAAGCCTGACATTATGGTTATAAAACAAGAAAAAAGTGTGAAAAATAAGAAAAAAACAGTAATAGTTTCCTCGTCTGATGAGAGTAACTACTCAGTTCAAGACAGTGATGTGTCTGACGAAATATGTGCAAAATATTGTGATGGAATATCTAATCAAGATGACAATGACTTGGCCCCAGAAGTTTTTTGTCCTTTGCCCGATTTAAAATATAATTCTGCGGAAAAATGTAATCTGAATGATTGGATTTTAGTACAGTTTTGTACAAAAAAGAGCAAAAAATTATTTGTGGGACAAATTATATCGTACGATAATAATTTACCTACTGTCTTCTCTCGTAAACAATGCTTCATCTTTCCATAGTATTTTGCTAATAAAATCGGGATCTTCTACAAGCATCTGATTCATCCTTTGACAGTAAGCCACTCTGGCTAGCCCATCACTACCTATTAGTCCTTGCACTGTCCTATAATGGTATGGATGAAGGCCATATCTGTTCCACACGAGTAATACCACTCTGTAGTTGACGTTTACAATTCTTCCTACAGCCCTTGATGACAACGTTGGATCTTCGATAATTAAATTCATTATGCGAATTTCTGTTCGCAAGTCCAAATTAATTACTCTTTCTGACCGACTTGGTCCTAAACCCACTTCACGAAATCTTCTATGAACATCTACAAAAGTAGAGTGGTGCGGTGTGCGACGTCCAGGAAATCTCCTCCTGTATTCAACCACGGCTCTGTGCGAATTTCCGTTGCAATATCCATAGATAAAATGTACCTATATCCGCTAACTGATCAGGAGGAAAACGGTGCTCATGTCGCGACATATCGAATGACGTGATGTGATTTGACAATGATTGGTTTTGATTATTATTTCGTATTTCATTTCTAATGGCATCTTAAAACTCGTATTACGGCCAGTACTTTTGCACATTCGCGGACTCGTTGGTAGAAAACGGAAACAATACTGAAGTCTTAGCTGATAGTAATAAACTATGAGTGCTCTTTGTGATTAAACGTTATCATAAGCACAGCTACGAAGGTCTATTTTTTTTATAACCGGCGGTACCTACATTGCGATATACAAAATATTTTTTTCTCAAAAATGAAAACTTTTTGTTGCTTACACCATAACGTTTTACAAAATGATGGCACCTGGCCAGTAAGACTAAAATTATCGCTTTTGCGTACAAAGTAGCTAGGTGCGTCACATGCATTAGGGTGTGTTAACCTAGAGATTTTTAAACTTGTTAATTTCTGAAAATTATTAATATTTCGAAAGTTAAGCTATATCCAACAATGTCTGTACTTCTTTTTTTTCTCCTCTTAGGCATCTGTATCGATGGTTAAAGTTTGTCGGATTCCTTGTTCCTACGGTGTATACTTAGTGAAGAATTGAATATGAAAAAGCCGTCCGCACGTTGGGTGCCGCGATTGATTATACTCGTTCAAAAAAGAATTCGAATGCAAAACTCACAACACTGTTTGGACCGTTTTCAAAGAAATAAATCGGATTTCATACGACGATTTGTAACAACGGATGAAACTTGGGTTCATCACTACACACCAGAATCCAAAATGCAATCAAAACAGTGGACAGAATCCGGGTGCTCGGCTCCGAAGAAAGCTAAAGCCGTGAAATCAGCTGGAAAAGTGATGGCATCGGTCTTTTGGGATTCGAACGGAATTTTGATGATAGACTACCTCCCAAAAGGTCAAACTATAAACGGGGAATACTACGCTAATCTATTAGATAAGCTGCAGGAATGCATTGATCTAAAAAGACCCGATTTGGCACGAAAGAAAAATATATTTCATCAAGACTATGCAAAAGTTCACACTTGCCTCAAGGCCATGGCCAAAATTAACGAATTGCATTATGATTTGTTGCCCTACCCACCGTATTCACCTGATCTTGCACCGTCTGACTTCCATCTATTCCCCAAAACTAAAAACTTTTTTGGGGGGACAGAAATTCAAAACAAATGAAGAGGTCATAGCTGCTGTAGAGGAGTATTTTAATGGCCTTTAGAAAAGCCATTTTATGGACGGCATAACAGCATTGGAGCGAAGGTGGACTAAGTGCGTAGAGCTTAATACTTATCATCCCGCCCTCGTATATTAACACATTAACAGCGAATAAGTAAACAGAACATCTTTTTTCAGTGACAGTTTGTCATTATCTCCTCTAAAAACTTTTGCCGCTCAAGAGGCCGATAGTCAAGTAAAATAAAACTGAAGGAGGTTTGATACGTGGCAAAACGCCACACCACCCCCCCACGGAGAGAGATAAAGCACAAACAAAAAAAAAGAACCTAACTTTTAAGCTAAAAGTAACAATAATCGTTACAGTCATTGAATTTCACGTGGCGACCTGAACGAGTGGTATATGGTCCATTTAAAAAGGAAGTGGTAGTAGTGGTGGCTGAATTAGTGGTATCGTTAAACGTGTATCTATAAATCAAACAGCACGCTCAGTGACACAAAGGAAAGTGATATATTATTAAAAACAGGTAGGTACATTTAACGTCCCTATAGATGGCAGCACAAGTGACAAGTACATTGTTATATAACTTTAACACCCCCACTATATCTAACAATGTCGTCATACACCTGTACATAAACATTTTTCTTAAACATGTTGAACGCCTAACTTATTCATAAAATTATAATGTTTAGCAGTACATAAGCTCATTGTTAAAATATCAGCAGGCATTTCAGCTGTAGGCAAATACTTTACTTTTACAATTCCATTAGTTACACAATCTCTACAAAAATGATATCTTATATCAATGTGTTTGGTCCTTTTGTGAAAAACTGGATTTGCAGTCAGCTTTAATGCACTCTGATTATCATTAAAAAGATCAATAGTGTACATTTTATTTGTTATCTCAAACTGTAAATTTCTCAAATAAACAGATTCTTTGCAAGCTTCGGTCAATGCCATGTATTCGGCTTCACTACTAGAGAGGGCAACCGTTTTCTGTTTTTTAACCTCCCAAGAAATTACACAGCCAGATAATGTAAAACAAAAACCTGTATATGACCTTCTGTCAATAACGTTAGCACCCCAGTCAGCATCAACAAATCCTTCTAAAGTTGATCTCCCATTAACAGTATACTTTAAGCCATAATGTTTAGTTTGTTTCAAATATCTTAATATTCGTTTAACATATGAACAATGTTCTTTAGTGTAACAATTATTAAATTGACTTAAAAAACCTACTGTAAATGCTATGTCAGGCCTAGTGAGTACAGCTAAATACATGAGACAACCTATTATTTGCTGATAAGGAAATTTACCCACATAACTCTCATCTCTGGATACATGCAACTTTGTCTCCATTGGAGTCTGAACAGTTTTACACTGACTCATATTAAATTTTTGCAACACTTGATCAATATAATCCTTTTGACTTAATGATATTGATTTCTCAAACTTATTAACAGTTACATTAACACCGAGACACTTTTTAATTTCACCCAAGTCTTTAATTTTAAATTGATTAGCTAAAACATCTTTTAAATATTTGGTCTCTTTACCATCATTAGAAAAAATAAAGAAGTCATCGACATATAAGGTGACAAAAGTTCTCAAGTTTTCCTTATTTTTTAAATACATACATGGTTCTATTTTAGATCTAACATAGCCAACCTTCAACAAACATTCATCTACTTTCTTGTACCACGCTCTTGAGGACTGTTTAAGGCCATATATCGCCTTTTTTAATTTAAGAACTCTGCCATTTTGTTTTATTTCAGAATAACCCTCTGGTATCTGCATATAAATATTCTCCTCAAGAGTTCCGTTCAGGAAAGCAGTTGTTACGTCAAGATGCGTTATATCAAGACCTAGTTGTACAGACAATGCAAATAATAACCTTAGAGTAGTATATCTCACTACAGGCGAAAATGTGTCCGTATAGTCTACACCTTCAATCTGCAAAAAACCTTTGGCTACTAAGCGCGCACGAAATCGAACATTATTCTCACTATCATATTTCTTACGAAGCACCCACTTGCATTGTACAACTCTACCATCTTGTGGAGCATCACTCAACTCCCATGCATCATTGTCTTTGAAACTCTGTAACTCCTCGATCATAGCATCCTTCCACTGCTCCTTCTCTGGTCCATTTAAAGCTTCATGCAGGGACAAGCCAGCTGCATCATCATAAGTATCAATACCTAAGCACAAGTTTGAAAAACCATACCAGTTTGGCTTCTTCTTTTCACGTACAGGTCTGGCAGTGCGGTCTACTCTTCCAATCTCTGGTATGCTGCTCGCATCTTCATAATCACTGGGAACATAGGTTTCATCATTATCACGAAGTGTATCATCTGACATAAGGCTAGTATCATCCAAGGCTTCTGTGTCATCTTGACTAGGTTTTGGTTCAATTTTTTTTATGTCTGCTTGTTCCCCCACTGAATCAAAAACCTGACCTTGCACTTCAATCTGACACTCAGGTTTTGATTCCTGCTCAATTATAATGACATCTCTACTAGTCAACACCTTCCTTGTTACTGGATTAAAAAGTCTATATCCTTTAATATTGTCAGGATATCCGATCAAAATACATTTCTCTGATTTCTTGTCCCACTTCTTTCGTTTTTCCTTAGCTATATGGACCATCACAGTGCTACCAAAAATTCTGATATGGCTAATGTCTGGTTTAGAGCCAGTCCATATCTCATATGGTGTTTTATTTTCCAGAGCTGCTGCCACAATTCGATTCTGCAGATATACTGCCGTATTTGTGGCCTCACTCCAGAATTGTTTACCTAAGTTGGCATCAAATAGCAGGCATCTCGCCTTTTCAACTATTGTACGGTTAAACCTCTCACACAATCCATTTTGCTGTGGTGTGTAAGGATTGGTCTTTTGATGAACTACACCAATACTATTTAAATAATTGTCGAATTCTTTGTTGCAGTACTCTAGCCCGTTATCACTTCTTAATATTTTGATTGTCATCTTCGTTTGATTTTCCACTAGAGCTTTAAATTCTTTGAAATACTTCAAAGCTTCATTCTTGTGTTTCAGAAAATAAACAAACGCCATACGACTGTGATCGTCAACAAACAACAGGAAATATCTTGACCCACCTAAAGAGACATTCTCCATAGGTCCACAAATATCTGTGTGCACTATATCTAGCAAGGCTCCACTTCTTTGGCCAGTACTCTTGAATGGCAAGCGACAGTGCTTCCCTTCACAACATGTGGGGCACGATGACTTGCTTATATCCACTTTATCACCAATGGACATACCTAGTACAGCATTCTTCATTTGATTCAAATAGTCTTTATTTATATGTCCCAATCTGCGATGCCACACGATACTTGGTAAAACTGATGCAGCCAAGTGTACTTGTTTACACAAGTTTACTCTGTACACTCCATTAACCAATGACGCTGTAGCCACTAATTGATTCTGTGTATTATATACTGAGCAACCATTTTCCGAAAACGATAACTTGTTCCCTTTTCTAATTAGTTCGCTAGCTGATAACAGATTTGTTGTTAGACTGGGAACACAATGCACATCTTTTACCACAATATCGTAATCAACATCATCAGTCGTGGTCGTAATTTTGACATCGCCGGAACATAAAACTGACACCTTTTCACTGTTTGCTACTATAATTTCTTTTTCTTGTTCATACGAAGCGTTAATCACCCAACTCTCGTGTGCTGTTAGGTGTATACTTGCGCCCGAATCAATATACCATTCATTAACGTTGAAATTTCCACTGAGGAACACGGCACTAAACGCATTCGATTGCATTTTACTGTTATGCTTGGAAATTGATGAGTTATTGTCGTAATTTGGACATTTATTTCTGTAATGGCCGGTTTGTTTACACCGATAACATTTCACCAACTTGACGTTTGAGCTTGACAGGTCAGTGCTACCATTACTACCATTTTTTCTTGCCATAGACAAATTAGTGTTCTTTTTTCTTGTGACTTTTAAATTCGTAGCGAATGCACCGCTAACTTCACACTCATCTTGTTCCGTAGCTAACTCCATGTCCAACAGTTTTGTCTTGATGGAATCTGCCGATATCACAATTCCCGAATGTTCGATAGCCATGATCATTGGGGAAAATCGATCTGGCAATCCCGCTAACAGTAACGATCCTGTCCATTGATCATTTATTTCGAATCCCGTTCCGCTTAACTTTTGTGCTGTATCGATAATCTGAGTCACATAAGACGTCATCGAGCTGCAATTTTCTTGGCGAATAGAAATTAAATTCCGTAGCAAACTAATTCTTCGTGAGAATCCATTATCATCAAATAATTGTTTCAGGGTCTCCCACAAATCCTTTGATGACTTAACACTTTTCACGTGTACGAACAAAGACGGGTCGATTGTCATAATCAATTTGGCTTTGGTTTTTTCGTCATCTGCAGCTCCTATAGTCGCTCCTCCTTCTGGCTTCACACAGTGTTTCATGCCTTCGAGGATTAGGAAATTCTCTGCTGCGAAACACCACTCGCTATAGTTTTCGCGTCCCTTTAACTTAGGCACATTGACTAGGTAGTTAGCCGACATTGTAACGCCGGTCACTTTTACACCAAACTTGTACACCGCGAAAATATACGACAATCCTTAACTTCACAGTCCTTGAATTGTTTTTAACACTCGTTATTTTATTCACTGTAAGCCCATAACCTATAAATCAAACAGCACGCTCAGTGACACAAAGGAAAGTGATATATTATTAAAAACAGGTAGGTACATTTAACGTCCCTATAGATGGCAGCACAAGTGACAAGTACATTGTTATATAACTTTAACAGTATCGTTATTTATCGTTAAACACACCACTGACAAGGACTGTCACTCAGAACATTTCATAATTTAATGCATTCTAAAACGGTCTAATAAGTAAGTAAGTCCGTATAAGTGACCACTCGATGATAACAGGCCTCTTTAAACACAACGATAATACATTAGCATTACCTAGCCTTATTAGAATAATATAAATTTTCAATATGAAATTATATCAAACGTTAGTCTGCATAATAATAATAATAATAATAATAATAAACTTTTATTTCGAGCAACGAGGCCCATAGTTACAAATACCTTATAGACTAACATACATAACAATATAAAACTTAAAAACTAACACCGAGGTGACAGAACAGTGTGGTTCTGTTTTGCCAAAAATGAGACGCACCCAATTTTTACCGACTTAAAAAAGGAGTTTCTCAGTTTGACTTGCATTTACAGTCTGTGAGCACTTAGAAGAGGCTTCGGTTTAGTACTTCTCTCTCACTCGCTCTTAATAAGATCGCATGAGAGCGAGTGAGAGAGAAGTACTAAACCGAAGCCTCTTCTAAGTGCTCACAGACTGTAAGTATGTTTGTCCGCGATTATTTCAGTAACTTGTCGAGCATTTGCATTCAAAAAGTATCATTTGGTGAAGTGGAACTGATGATGAAGACCACAGATGTGACGACACGTTAGCCTAGTTGGTAGCGACCCTGCCTACGGAGGTAATGGTCCCGGTTTTGATTCCTGGTATGGGCAAATATTTGTGTGATGAGCTTGAGTATTTGTTTCTGAGTCTTGGGTGTTTTCTATGTATTTAAGTATGTATTTCTCTATATAAGTATTTTATCGTTGTCTAATACCGTGTATCGGGGTAACTTTGATCAAATTCAAAGTTTAACACGAGTTTTTAAAGAAACTAAAAGACGAAATAATAAAATAAAAATATTCAATGATCGGTTTTTCTTGTTTTGTTGACTTGACTAATTAGAAAAAAAATTAGACCTTTAGTTTCCCGTTAACAAAATAAAAACACTATGTATGATCAAAGTTAAACTACGAATACTTACTTTGAAAACACTAAATATTTGAGTGAATATCTGATTGTGCAAAACGTGGTTACAGAATTATCAACAACTTATTTAAGAGTGCTTGGTAATTCTGTAGCTCTGCCTACCCCACTCTGGGAATGAAGGCGTGAGTTTATGTATGTATGTATATCTCAAGTAAACCCGCTGAAAATCACGTAAAATCTAAAGAAATATAGAATAGATGTTGTTGTTTTCCGATACCACTAATTAGATTTGCTTAACATATGACACCATTCAAATTACATGCGTTTTTGCATAACATGCCTCAAAAATCAAGACAAAAAGCACGCTAACTGTTCATATTTTTTTCTATATGAAAATAGGCAGTAACATGCGCACTACTTTAACTTTCGGAAGGAGCACCTATCGCCGCTACCAGTGGCGAAAAAAATATTATAGGTTGTTGCAGAAAATATAAGCATGAGTTATATTATATATGATATAGAACAAAGTTTTTAAAAAAAAATTACAATTATATATTAATTGATGTAAAATTAACTTATTGTGTAACAAGATACAGGCATAATTTTTTCGACATCATGAATTGTAAGCCAGAGACCGCACCTTGGACCTTACACAGCTCAGCTCAGCTCAGCTTCAGCACAGATCTGTTTCCGATGACTTTGGAGGCTTTCAACCAGTTTCTTTTGAAGGCATCGATGGAATTTGCAGGCTTAATGTTTTAAATAAAAAATACACATGCGACTCTGTTGTCTTTATACCAAGCTAACTTGGTCTTCGAGTAGTGTACAGATGCCAGATCTGGCCAAAACAGAACAGGGCCACCGTGCTCGCGGATCATGGGCAATAAGCGGCGATTCAAGCACTGCGAGATGTAGGTATCGGCCTTCATTGTTGAGTGGTGACGAATGGCTTGGACAATTCACGCACTCACAAATTACCTGCCAAACCATTGCTTTTTGTCCGAAGCTTATTTTGTTCTAATAAGCACGCCGCCGCTCGTATGCTAATTTAAGTACGTAACTCGGACGCTTACGCTAATAATAACATACCCAAAACAATTTAAAGCATTATTTGCACATGATGTAGGAGTACAATGCAATGTATTAACTGCGAATAAGAGCACAAATTATATTGCCCGAGCTGAAGATACACTGCATTCTGCATCAACGAGTAGTATAACTCTGACAGCAAGCGAAAATCAATCGGCATTGAGCTGGACTTCAGAGTCCGAATCTTCAGGAAATTTCACTGTGAAGGAGCTACAGCTACGGAAACTGTTCTTAGATCTAATCAAAAAAAATCGTAAACGTTACTTAGGCATTCCACAACAGTACCGGTGGGCCCTTCAACATATATGTATCCAGAATGGCAATAAAATATCACAGCTAAGTCTCATTGTAACACTTTTTATAATAAAACAGAATCATTCCATGATACGAATCTCAGAGCAATTTTAGATTTCGTCTTGTGCTCTTACTAAAAAGTTTCTAAGGGGAGTTGAATGTCTGGCAAACCATCACCAAAAGAAATAAAAGGAAATTTATAGACGGTTAACAAAATGAGATATTCAAATGTACAGTGCATATTGGACTGTTTTGGAATCGAAATTGAAAAGCTATCAGACCAATGCGTCAAGCCCAAACCTTGTCACAATCTCACAATACAAACATTGCAACACCTTAAAATATTTAATAGGGTGTACACCCAATGGGTTTGTGGTTTTTATTTCCGAAGGGCTGGGGGGACGTATATATTTTTTATTTTTTATTTTTTTTTATTATGGCATAGAGAAGACAAACGAGCACACAGGCCACCTGATGGTAAGTGGAAACTGTGACCCATAGACATTCGCATTCACAAGACTGCAATGCAATCCTAAGACTGCAAATGCGTTGCCAACCCTGAGGACTAAGATGGAATGCCTCTATGCTAGTCATTTCACCGGCTGTCTTATCCCCAAACCGGAACACAACAATGCGAACATTGCTGTTTGGCGGTAGGTTAATGGATAAGATGGTGGTAGCGAACCGGACGGACCCTGCACAAGGTCCTACCACCCGACAAAGACCCGTCCTATATCTGACAAAGCCATATTAGAGAGAAGCAAGTTTATACAGGGTGTCCCAAAAATAGCACGTCACAGTGACACTGGAGATTCCCGAGCCTCAGACAAACCAAACCAGCCTAACATGACCTCATTAAAAGTTACACCGTTTTCGAGTTATACCAATTTAAAGATTTTTCCAATTTTTCACCTCTTTTGACATTGTAAGTGCTCGCATTTACTGGGATAGCTTTAGAATTTCGTTTTTTTTATTTGTGTGCGTTTATGAATAGTTGATTAAGATGATAGAAGCATTATTATGTCAATAACTAATGTAAAAGTTTTAAAAATACTGTAATGAACTTGACTTAAATTATCATCAACATAGTAATTTAAACTTTGAACACCTGCCATAACTTTTTTTTACTATAAACGAAATGAGCAAATAACTTTAAAAACATGCGTATTTTATGCCAATTCTAAAATGGTATGACACATGATATCTTAATGCATAAAAGTAGGAATTCGTATTACATTTGCCAATATGGATCCTCGGAAACTGTAACACTTCCAGATCTCCGAAAGTCCAAAATCCCTTCCTTTCTTAACTTTACTATCTTAATTTTAACCAATCAAACTAACGCGGGAAACAGTATGTCACCGCCCCCAAGCTCTATGATTTTAAGGTTGTGTTTCGTTGCTCCCTAAGACGATAGTCCTTTAATTTTTTATCTACAAATTGAATGCCGAGAGTCCACTTGACAATAGGGTCCTGCACATGTTGCAATACAGCAGACCATCCGTTTCGAAGAACTGTGAAAGCCCCGGCGAAGTGTTATTTATCAATCTAGCAAAAAATATATAGACAAAAGAAATTTGTCTAAATGACCTGCAGCTGTTGCGTTAAAAATCCCAAAAACCGCTTCTTTGTTTGTAACGTTTCAAAAGGTCATTCTAAGATTTCGAATAATACAACGAAATAAATTTTAAGTAATTTAAATATTTGAAATATTTATTATATTTATATATTAATGTATAGCGGGTAATATACACGCGTTACAGTCGCCCCTTTGATTTTGAGAAATTTAGTACTAGTCGAGTGTTCAATTTTGAAAAATCAACAATTTGTCAATTACTCATTAATAATATTTATGTTGACTTAGTTACCCTTTAAGTTAAATCGCCATAATTCATTCCTATAACTTTTAATTTCACGCCCCTAGTTCCAAGTAATGTTGAAAGGTTTTCTACTCAACATACCCTATTTATAAATACATACATCATCGTCATACATACTTGTATAAAAAATTAAACATATTATAGATACTTCAAACTTTTGACAACTATTACCTACAATGTATGAATTCAAAGATCAACAAAGGCTTTTTTTTTTTTAATGTCGAGCTTCTAATTTACTATTGCCATGTTTTTCTTCTTCTTATTACGACGTTGACGTTGTTTGACCCGAATTCCTACTTTTATGCATTAAGATATCATGTGTCATACCATTTTAGAATTGGCATAAAATACGCATGTGTTTAAAGTTATTTGCTTATTTCGTTTATAGTAAAAAAAAGTTATGGCAGGTGTTCAAAGTTTAAATTACTATGTTGATGATAATTTAAGTCAAGTTCATTACAGTATTCTTCCAACTTTTACATTAGTTATTGACATAATAATGCTTCTATCATCTTAATCAACAATTCATAAACGCGCACAAATAAAAAAAACTAAATTCTAAAGCTATCCCAGTAAATGCGAGCACTTACAATGTCAAAAGAGGTGAAAAGTTGGAAAAATCTTTAAATTTTTATAACTAGAAAACGGTGCAACTTTTACTGAGGTCATGTTAGGCTGGTTTGGTTAGTATGAAGCTGGGGAATCTCCAGTGTCACTGTAACGTGCTATTTTTGGGACACCCTGTAGATATTCTATCCCTCAACGCGGTAGTTAAGGCAGATTAGGGGTTTCAAAGAAGATGAACCTTCTACGCCCTCCAAGTGTTTATTATGGCACTAAATCCACAAAAGAACAGGTGGTGCTAACCAAACTTATCGCAAGTTTACGGGTGCATGTTGAGAGAGTAATAAGAAGGTTACGGGAATTTCAAATGCTTAAACCTCATTCCGTGGTCAACCACAAACATGTAGGATACATGGATCAAATCGTCCTAATAGCATGTGGCTTAATTAATTTACAAGATATAATTATAAAAAAAATATAACTCATGTGTCTATTATTTATTTTATTTCATTTCTTAACCCAACACCCATATCACTAACAGCAACACCCTTAACGGACAGACAGTAGACCTTAGTTAGTTGCAATAAGGACTACAAATTGTCAGTCAAGAGTGTTGGCGGTGGTATTTATTACTTTCACAAAACTTACCATGGCATTATCACGTTCTTAGCAGTAGATGTTAAAAGAGTACTCGCCCAGTATTTTTGACTCTATTCATTTAAAATTTTCTATACTATTGTATCTATAATAGATAATTGAATGGTTTACCTTTGAAATATCGAAACTCATTTCATCGAACGCTTCACTTTGCCGAATTTTCATTTCATCGACAGGCATTTCCAGGTGCAGGAACTTTTTTTTTGTGGTAACAAGTGTAAACCTAACCTAACCTACGTAACGAATGCTTCAGATAACCTGAAAACCATAAGGTTTCAGCAGAAATTAGCTGTCGATGAAATGAAATTCGGTGAAATGACCAAAACGATGAAACGTTTGTTGATATTTCAAGGAGATCCCTAAATGAATATTTCAGCACAATAATAAATATCAGTAAGTACTCACCACAAAAATGAATACTCTGCTGGACTCCACAAGGCTAGAGTGGCGGCAAGTGAGTATTAAGGTGCGACCGCACCGCTGCCTAACGTTGCGTAGGTATATTACGGTGCGTCAAAACGGTGCTATGTTACCCTTAGGGTGCGGCTCCACTGAGGCGGAGACGAGAGGAGCGGAGCGGAGCTGTGCCAATATTAACCAATAAAAGGCGCATGCGGTCACGTCGAGCGCGCCTTGCGCAGATTCCATTGGTTAATATTAGCACAGCTCCGCTCCGCTCCTCTCGTCTCCGCCTCAGTGGAGCCGCACCCTTACCCCTTCTTTTGTTTAAGCAATGACACCGTATTTTACGCAGCGGTGGGGTCGCACCTTAAGGCAGTTAAGAGTAATCAATTTAAAATAAGGTATTATATATTAAAAATCGTTATTTTATAAATCTCAACCATTTATTTATTGTTTGTTTAGCACTATGTAACAACGTCGGAAAAATAAAAGCTTTCCAAAAATTTGTAGCTTCTTTTATCAATCCTTCAGTAAAGTCTTTATCATAATTCACTCAATACATATGAACCTTGTTGTTATCCTCAAATTTGGGGTTAGCCACACAAAATAATCCTTTGTTTTTATTTGCTGCCAGCATTTGGCAGTAAATTTCTGCTTTATATTTGCACTTGATACTCTTGCCCGACACATAGTTTTTAAATGTTTTATTTGAGATCGGGCATTTTATTTCCAACACAAAATCATTGCATAAGTATGCCATCTGGGGATGCTCCAATCAACCCATTAATTAGAGTTAATCGTGAAGTCTCAATAGTCACCTTAAGTTTTTTTTCAATTTCCCTCCAGACCTCGTTTTTTAATGTTTTGCCTCGTTTGATAGCATTCGTTTCTGGAACCTTGTAGCCCCCAAGTATTTGTTGCTCTAGAGAGCCGATATATCGACCAATAATATTATATCAAAAGTTGTTATAGCAACCGTTACGCAACCTGGTAGATCAGCTAAAATGGTTACTTTGTTGTCGATAAAATAATGTAGGCTCAAGCCCTAATAATAATGTTCACTCATTTATTTTTTAATTTTACTTTGATTTACCCGAAGATTCCCTGTCTTCTTTGGTTTATTCATCTAAGCCTATTGTGGAAAGATATTTGGTATGGTACCTACGGTAAGAGAAATAAAAGAAACATGTCGTAAGTTTTTAATCAATGTATATTTTTATTCAGAAATAGCATACATATAAAATCAAAATATTGTTTTATGTCCATTGTCAGCTAAAGATATTTATCTGTAGGTAGATGTGCTGATGAAATAGATAAAACTGTTTAGTAAAATTGTACTTGGGAACCTTTTAAGATTTGTCCCAAATTAAAGACAAATCTGTTTCATTTTGCATCAATTTCCATGCGTCTACAAGAGCCAGTACAAGCAGCCATTGTTATTAAAAAGTCAATACGGCATTTAAGCACTTATACATCTTGAACTGACATGCTTGATATTATATCGATTCGTGCATCAAGAATGAAAAATAATTTTGCTCATTTAACAAATCAACTAACTGATCAAAATAGCAAAATCAACCCACTGTTTCAGTACGTTACATACCTATATTTAATGTAATGTCGATTGTGCAATTACATCATTAAATAAAAATTAAAAAAAAAACTTTGAAAGTTAAATGAATTTAATTAATACCTTGACATTCCCTCTTCGCCCGTGGTACGGTTGTCTGTGTCCGGTTGACTAAAATTTGTATTTCATAATCAAATTTAACAGAGTCGACGGAGCTCCGCTATCGCGGAGCTCCTGCTTCTGAGTGTTTTGGCCCTTCGGGCCGGCTGAAGAACTAACATAACCTAAACCTACCTCATATTTATTGGTCAACCGGACATAGACAACCGTACCACGGGTGAAGACGCCTTGACATTATTTTATTGTTTATTTCTGAAAAATAAATAGGTTCTACGATGAATTCAATAAAAAAGGACAATTTTTTTTACTTTGCTAAGGTCTTGCGAAATGTTTTTCTTTTTGGTCAAGAAATAAAATATTGAAGATTTAAAACGCCTCGTGCAATCTCGTTTTTAGTCAAAAGGTAAATCTTAAAAAAAGGTAATGAAAAATATTTTTCTTGCGATTAAATACTTCAATTTTGGTTAGCTTCAGCTAGAAATACCTGTTACTCGTACATTGGAAGACAGTGTGTGTAATCTGGTCTTTAGATGTCAGTTACGAGTGTGAGAATGTCTTTTTTTCGAGCATATCATGTTGATATATATTTCAAAAGGTTGGTTTTATGTAGAATGGTGTGCTTTGTTCAGTTAGTTTGCTATAAACTTAAGGTACTGTAATAAATAGCAACATAATAGTATGCCAATAGTCTTACATTAGGCAAACTTTTAAATCTTCCACTACTGAACATTTTGCAATGTTTTCAGATAATTAAGAAAATAATTATATTTACATATTGTTTTTTCATTGTTTCTATTTCTAACCTTACATACATACGATGTTACAAACTCTGATCTCTTTCTTGTTCCTTGAAATTAGGACATAATACAATATTGTAAGCCTTTATTTGGAAACTTTAAATCTTAATAGGTATAAGTAATACTCCTACATGTTTATATTTTATCATTTATATCGGAATTAGATACAATCAAGTTTTGAAAATGAGCAGTCATGTGGATTTTAATTATGTATACATTTATAATAAGCGGCTACTACCCCTATAATACAATTGAAAATACTTAATTGCCGATAGTTACTTAATACTTTTAACGGTACTCAATCAGTCAGTTAAGCCAACATATTTTTTACAATTAAAGTATAAAAAACAATAAATCACTTTAGTCCTAAATCTGATTCCAAATTTCAACTGTTTCAAAGTATATCACAGTGATTGAGATTCGTCTCTTCATTTTTTAATAAATGATGGTATTATAGAATGATCTACGAATAATATACATAGATAGGGACCGTTCTCAAAGTCTGTCTCAATATGGTTACAGACAGTTTTCCCCAAAAAAGTAGTGTTATAATGGTAATTCCTCTTATCGTAAAAACACAGAATGATTCATTAATAATACAAACATTCTTTGAAAGTTAGACGAGCTCAATTGCAACAAAAAATGACTTTGTTTAAATTTTGTATAATTTGAATAGATGAACTCTAAAATAAATGCCTGACAAGTAGACACATACAGGTATGGAAAACCCGATTTGTGGGAGAAAATTACTGTGAAAGTATAGTTCAAATAACTTACTCTCTCTTTTAATTCAGTTTTAAAACACGGAATAATATACGGATATTGCAAATGATTAGGTAGCAATTTCTTCTAGTAACTCTCGTAAAATATCCCAGTTTTCCAGAAAATGCCTTGTGGTTGTATGTAAATATTTATTTTATTTATTTATTTTTATAACACGATGGTGGTAAACGAGCGTACGGCCCGACTGATGGTAAGCAGTTACCGTAGCCTATGGACAGGTACTGTGTGTGTTATTTCGGGATGGGATCCAAATAAAAAGTGAAGTTTTCGATTATTATAATAATTTCTTCACAAATTACTCTAAGAGAAAGAAGTATGAAAAAGAAAAAAAAACAGGTTTATTTTGTAGGTCTTCAAGGTAACACGTAACAAGCAGCGCAAAAAATATAACGGTTTTTGTTGTAAATAGGCTCCAGAAGATAATTATGTATTATTAATAACTAATCACTCCGTATAAAATGAGTAAATCTACATTACATTAATATTTTAACAATCACCTAAATGACCAACAAAAAAAAGTCTGCATTTATCGTTCCATCTAAAGCATAATTGATTTAATAACGATTTTAGTTTACTGATCTCGAACCGAATAAGTATAAACATACTAACACTGAAATTTTGTGTTAGTCATTTAGGTGATATTACAAGTGAGGGTTTGGCTAAATATGGGCTAATATAAAGAGGAATCCTAGAAAATTCTTAACTTCTTGTTATCTTCCTTGACCGCTTCGAGTTAAACAATCTGTAGGTATAGGTACATTTTACATCCACCGGAGGTGTCTTTTGGTGGTGTCATGCGGAAAACACACACTGATAAATAACGTAGTTACCAAATATATTTTTAAACACAAATAATGTTACATAAACAATGGATAGCGAAATGCCGTGATCTAGTTACAATAAAATGTTGGTACATGAAGAAATATCAACGTAAATTAAACATTTTAATCAAAATATGACAACTGAGTATCTTTGCTGCACTGCGATATTTTAAAGAATAGGTTGTGTTGAGTAACCTTTTTATTATATTTATACTTGGCATTACATCAACCCGTAAATATCTGAAATTTATGGAGGTAGATGTTAATGTAATGAATAAATATGAAATAAGATTATTAAAGGCAGTAAGTATTTATTTGAAGCAATGTTATATCGGGAGGTGCCCCAGGCTTTTTTTACGATGGCATCTGTATACATGAATTTGCTTTATCAAATATCAATGTCGTACACAATATAATTGAAAATTATTGATAGTTACAAGAATACAAACAACTGTTTATGAGGAGGTAGTAAATAGGAGAAAAAGTTTCTATCTATTTTATTATCGTGTAGGGAATAGAAAATTGGGGAACTAAACACACTAACAATAGTACACTTACTACACATGAAATCCTAGCACTTTACGACATTATAGGTACCTACACAAAATGACACATAAGCTAACTCTTCTTGTATTATATTTAAAATAAAATAGCTCCACATATTTTAAACAGCTCGTTGCTAGGAAATGAACTCTGATTATTATAATTTCCTAAAAGATCCCGTTTACATTAAAAATATGATTGACAGAGAATGGGACTTTAATTAATTCTGATATCAAGGCGTTTTCGTTCAAGTGTACCTTTCATTAGTTTTATAAAATATATATTTTTAAATGACATGTGGGGGCAGTACACTTTGAAACAAACTAGGCTACACACTTGAATTTAAAGTTCATATTTATGTAAAGTTTAACATATTTATTGATCGTGGTTAAGATCTATAATAAAAAAATATCATAAATGCCAGATGAACTATTTTTTGTGGAGCTATATAAATAATTAGACTGCAATTTGCTTAAAACTTACTACAAACCCAGAGTACTGTATAAATTATTATGAATAAATAATAGCAGTAACATTTCATAAGATCATAACATATTTTTCATCAAGAAATTGATTATATTTGGAAATGATGAAAGGGCCTGAAATCTGGAAAGCTTTTCAATTAATACGATACGATACTAAAGTATTTTAATTAATTTATTCATTAAAATATTTATTAATTATTATTAAACATACCTTTGGATACGTACCCGTGCATATATTTTCCTTATTATACTTATGTTTACATTCCTAAAACTAGATTTTATAAATATCTCTTGTTGAACTACCTACCTTTTTTAGTTATGCTATACATGTAATTTTATATTTCTAAATATTTCTAAAAACCTATGAATTAGTATTTGTTTATGTATTACACAAAAAACGTCAGACCTACCTATTTTTTTTTAATATAAGACGAACTGTTTTCTGGGATCACAATCTAGTTATCGTATGTCGTTAATGTTGTCATCCGAAAAAAGATCTATCAGACGAACTCATGATAATTAATTTAATACTATTATAATAATAAATCATATTTAAACCAACGGTGGTAAACTGCGGATATAGAAGCGTTTCGACAAGTCGTTTTCGCATACAAAGTATAATAATGTTACTGTTGAATTTGACTTAGTTTCACTGTTTATGAGTGATTGGTTCCAACCATATTTTTATATGTGTAGAATTGGATTGGTTTTAATGTGCTTATTTAGGGATTTTTCGCTAAACTGGATAACTTAAAACGTAAAGTCTAACTCATAGAGTACTTATATCTCATTAATCAGTAATTTTAAATTTACAAGTGATGCCTCTTAGACATGCTTAAATCTATCCCTTATTATTAGAAATCGAGATTTTATGAGCGGCTCTTTAGAACGAGAACTAATTTAAAAATTGTAATAATATACACTAAAATAGCTGGCAGATCCGAATGGATCATATTGATAAATACTTCATTAAAACTTATCTTTACTGTTGTTTGTTAACATCTAAGCCATTATAACAAAGTAGGTATACCTCGACTAAAACAAATATTTATGTACGTAAAGAATTAGAATACAGAAAAACATTTTGTCGAGTAGTTTTACTTCCATCTTCCTAAAAATACGAAAATAAGAAAATTAAGTTCTTACAAGCACAATTTTGTATACCTGCATCCTGTTAATAGTCGTTATCTACTAAAACACGAAAAAAGCATCACAAGCCATACGAGGCTAGATCCTCTGGAAACCATTGAAATTCCTACCGGTTAGTAAGGGATTGTCCAAAATAGACACTGCGAGGAGACGAGCCGTAGCCGCGTCACTATTCCACGTATAAACACGCTATAGTGGTTATCCGTAACCTTAGTCCAGGCCCTCTATACTTCGACTTCGAGCAATATTGCTTTGGTCGTGTTATGGTATTGTTTTGACTCGGCCGCCATTACTGTTAAACACAAGCCTAACCTAACCTACAGGTTCTGTAAGTATATCGCTTTAAATATTTTAAAAGGTTAATGATTCAGAAGGATTTTAAACATAGGATAACGACCAACGGAAAACATCGCCAAATTAGAACAGGATCAAAGTGGAACATGACCATAAACTAAAAGAGAACCTGATAAGAGTAGAATATGACGTATAAAAGAGCTATCAACACGTTGACAGTACTATAACAGTTCAAAAGCAATATTGTTCCTCTTCGTAGAATAGAGGCCTAGCTATAAAACCAAAAACACAACTAGAAAGTACCGAGGCCATTACTGTCAAAGTAAGAAGAGCTATGTTAACATTGACAATACGATGACACTAGAAAATAAGATTTAAAAAGGCCCCTGATATTAATGAATTCTGTATTTATAAAACCAATTCGTTTCATTAAAAAACTAACTTATTGACTCACAATTTACTTAAAAATCAAACAATGCTATTAAAAAAAATTAAAGTAGTAAAATAATACAATTTGATAAAATACTGTTATATTGTGATATGAATCTAGTATTTTATTTTACTAGACGGTCCAATACCCAGACTACCGGCTAATAATATTTATAGGTAGTGACGACACCAGATTGCACGCACGTTCTGTCGATTGAAATGAAAATATTTTCCTTCATACAAATCTATCTGTTTTATTTGATGAGGTCTATCTTATTAAGTATTAGGGTATAAAATTAGTTTAAAGTAAATAATAAAGTACCTACGCAAGGAAGAGTTAGTTTTAGTTTTTTAATGAAAACTATTACGACGTCTCCTATCTACTTATTCTAGACTAATTAGCTTCTAATCCTATCTTTGTCAAGTCTCACCTTTTCCGGTATCTTATTATTAATTTAGTAATTTAGTACTTTTTCGCAGTTAAAATAACTTTATTTACTAATTCTTAACTATAACTAATTTATGGTAGACTCATGATTTGTTTCCGTCGGGAAATCTTTTTTTTTTTTACCTTTTTTTATAAAAATCTATCTAATAAAGTCCTTACAGTTTAAAAAGCGATACATGTAATTTTAAAAAGTAAATATTTTAGGGAACTTAACATAATATATTTCTTTGGGGAAAAATAAAGGAAATTTCATTAAGTGCAAATTGGTGTTTGATAGTCATTACATGAAAATAAGCGTTTGAAAAATAAAACTCAATTTTAACGGAGACTGTTTATACAATTGGTGTCTTATAAAACCAAAAAAGAATCCTATTTAATCATTAGTTTAAATATTAATACAAAAAAAACATTAAACGCTTTAATTTTTTTTCTATTAATACAAAAGTTATTAAGTCCGAGTCGAGTTTTTCATACTCATGTTTTTTTTTAAATGTATAGAGAAATAGGATTGCAAGTTAAAAGGAGAGTAAAATAAAAGAGCCCGTGTGGTTTTTTAAAAATGTGTAAAATAATAGTATATAAATGAAAAAATGTGTTTCTTCTGGCATTTTTTGCTTGACTTTAACATTCGCTGTATCTATTGAACCGTAATAAGATCCGTAATAAAAGTTAAGTAAAAATTTAAATTAAAGGGGGGGGGGGGGGGCTATACAAGAACGGTACGGCAGCCCTCGTGTGCGAGTCCGTCCGCACTTGGCCAGTTTTATTCTACTTCACCCGGACGACGCACCGGGCGCGAACAGTTAATATAGAATACGGGTAAGGACCAAAAAGTTGTCCACGCTAACTCACTCAATTAAATTTTCTATGAAACTTTTCCGTTGTGACACGAAAGTTAGCCATACAATTGTAGGGATAATTTTCGTCGCACAACGGAACTTTTTTCAACTTCGCTGTTTGTATGGTTAACTGCGCTTAACAGTGGTCCAACTTTTTGGTCCTTACCCATACAGGAGAAAAACATTTTTTAAGTGAATAAAAATATATAGGGGAAATATTTTATAAAATCCCTAGAGGTGTTTAAGTAATTTGTTAGAAAATATCAAACATGTTATTTTAGAGAAGCTTAAAAGAAACGATGGAGTGATTTATTACAGTTAATTTAAAACTTATAACCATACAGGAAGGTTATCATTTCAAATTTGTAGACTCCCAATATTGCCTTGTCCTAAGTCAATATGGTAAGTTTAATACCTACTTCGCATTGGAAGGAATATCGGACAAACGGTACTTGAAAGTAAACTTGAAGTTATCTTAAACAGTATATAGATTCTACTGTAAAAGAATTGGAAAAAGTTATATTTAAAATTAAGTACGACTGCTAAGCTATTATTACTAAGGAAACATTAGCATACCCTACTCTATTTAAAAATATACTCTTGCTGAAAGGCACGCTATTTTCTTATGTCTACCTATCGTAATAAATAAGTCTATCGTTATATAACTTACAACAACATTACCAACTGAATTGCTACGATCTACTTTAAATCATTTATTGACGTCTTCAAATTATACATTTCATTTTCTTTTCAATAATAACTCATGAATAATTAAACTGATATAATACAATGATGAATTTTTCAAAGGAGTGTTCATTTCAATCTTAGTATAATGATTAAGGAAAAGGGACATAAGAATATAAATAAGGAAGTTAATAAATAAATGTAATTAAGAGACCCTATCGCTAGTTAATCCGATTATTATTTAGTAATGTTGTGAGATCTCGTGGCATTTTGTACAATGAGTGCAATGGAGACGTTATTAGATTAGATCAGACGTTTTAGATTAAAGAAGAAGGAGGGTAATGTTATGTTGCCAAACTACGAAGTTAGAGAGTATTTAATGTTATTGACCTGTTTGTATTTAGATGTGTATGGGTTTTTGTTCCGTTGATGGTCCGAGTTCGGCAAACGAGGTGTCGTTAAATTTATCTTATCATCGCGAGTGTCACTGGGTAAGGTAATTAAATAAAACGCCAAATGTAAATAGAAACCGTAAAACCTGGTAACTATGGTCCAAAATCTTCCAACTATGGTCCAAAATCAATGACCAAAAGTACAAGTTCCCATTATCTTTAGTTAAGGAAACGTGTTGTTTTATAGACATTTCTTGTTGAATAAAGTTTTAAAATGCTTATACTTAAGTCATCTATGAGGAATGAAACAAATTAGACTTGGACCACCGTTGAAGTACTGGACCATAGTTACCAGGTTTTACGGAACTTAAAAAGGTCCATAACATGGGTTTTCATTTGAATAGCTGGTTACGCAAATAGAAGACGTGTTGTCAAACCTACTCTTTTAGTACCTCCAATCCACTATCTTACCTAAATGCCACTAAAATGCTAACCCTAATCTATATTATTATATAAAAAGCGAAATTCCCGTCGTCTTATATGTACAGTGACTCGGTGTGAATAGCATAAAACTACGTATTGCCTTACTACGCCTTACCTTAGAAATAAGTGTTAGACACGCGGATGTTGAACCGCCTTAAACCTAACTAAATCTATTATTACTTTTGATGCGCGTTACAAAGTCCTAGATATACAAGGACTTTGATTTATAATAAATAAAAAACCACTTATGGCTGGTAACCTTATATCTAAAAAATAACTCAAAACGATGTTGTACTTTTTCAGATTCACTGTCCACTTAAACAATACTTGTATACTCGTACATATATTACAAAACATACTATTGATACATTTTGGCAGACTCTTGTGATGTTTGTTGTTTAGATGACTGTCAAAAAGCAGGTGTTTCCATTGCATACAGTCTACGTCCGACTATGTATGTTATTTTATAATTACACTAAAGCATTTTTAATAATGCTACAACATACATACATAAACTCATGCCTTCGTTCCCAGAGAGGGGTCGGCAGGGCTACAGAATTACCTACAACTCTAAAAACTTGTCGATAATTAATGCTACAAGATGAACCCTATCTGGGGAAAATGGGAGTCTGCTGTTGGGGCGAAATATTTTTAGTCAAATATCACTTCCCAAACATATTGACAACTGTATTTTTGCGAACCCAATTTTCGGCATATATTTACTTGGTATACTATAATTTAGTCAAATTATCATTAGGTAAAATATTACTATAGCAACTTTCATAAAGACAACTTATAGCTTGCCAAATGTTTCACTTAACCAAATCCAAAAGTTAGTCACAGAACCGAATCTGTCAACCCTGGTTCCACGAGGTCTTGTCTGCCCTACCCCTAGAGTGTATACAGGGCGTCCCACGGCTATGCCACATGGAAGGAAAGTACCTTGAATATTGTAGATGGAACATTTTATTGAAAGAAAATATTATTTGAATTTAAAAAACAATTTAAACTGCATTCATAGATATTTCAATAATTACATGTTTGAACCGGGAATCGAACCCGTTACACGAGAAAAATAATTACGCTGTTGCTTTATCATACCGATCGAAAGGCTTTACCATAAGGATTATTTTTTGCTAAATAACATAGTCTCAAAAATAAAAGGAAGACCATGAATTTTAACATTTTTAATACAAAATTAATCAATTTATCAAATGCTCAAAACGAGTCCTTTCCTGTTGAATACTAAGTCGCACTCTTTTGATTATTTCGCTCACAAAAAAAAAACGCATTAAATGTTAAAATTCATGTTCTTCCTTTTATTTTCGACACTATGTTATTTAGCAAAAAATAATCCTTATGGTGAAGCCTTTCGATCGGTATGATAAAGCTACAGGGTAATTAATTTTCTCGGTTCACTAATGTTTGACCAAAAAATTATTGACAAATGGTCATTTGACAAACAACGTTTCACCAAATGATCATTTGGCAAACGAGACATTTGACAAAAGTATCATCTTACAAAAACTTACTTAGCAATTGATCATTTAGCAATTAGTTTACTTATTTCTAGGCAGAAAAAAAAACAACCTCGAAGGCCAAGGCGGGAGCCAGGCTCCCGCCTTTACCTTCTAACCTAACCTATCCGAGTCGGTTATGCCCTGAATCGTCTTCCTCGTAAAATGTAAATTTAACTGTTGATCATTTGGAAAAGTAAGTCATTTGTAAAATGATTAGTAGTAAAATGATCAATTGACTTAACATTTTTTTGCAAAACGTTGTTTGTCTAGTGTAATTTTGCCAAATGACTTTTGGTCAAACGGCAGGACACCAATTTTCTCGTGTAACGGGTTCGATTCCCGGCTACCATGTCACTATTTAAAAATCTATGAATGCAGTTTAAATTGTATTTTAAATTCAAATAATGTTTTCTTTCAGTAAAATGTTCCATCTACAATATTCAAGGTACTTTCCTTCCATGTGGCATAGCCGTGGGACGCCCTGTATAAAAAGCCGGAGGCGCGGAGGCAGAGCAACCTTCGCTCGCCGTAGCAAAACAGAGGCACAGTGCGAGACGTAGCGGCTGAGGCTGCCGAAGCAGCGAAGTCGAGCGTTGGTGCCTCTTCTTTGCTACCCAAGGGCGAAGGGGCTGCACTTCGCGCAGCGCCGGAGTAGTTGCGGAGTTCGACCCCTCTTTTTTGCACTTTTGACTGCATTCGACTAAATAAAAATTGGTAAATAAATAAATTACAGAATTATTCAATGACCAAACAAACAAACATTTGCAAAATAAGGGGTGGGGAAAATATATATGGAAAGTGTCCGGTTGCCAAATGAATGTTTGGGAAATGAAAATTTGCGATTAAATGTTTGGGAAGTGATAATCGGTGAATGAAAATTCACCAATGCATCAGTAACCCGGGGAAAATATTCAGATTCCTACTTATTTAGATTGGTAGTTAACGGTAGTTAAAGTTTCATGATTACATGATTTTATAGGTATGAAAATATAAGACTAAATATCGCAGTTTTTCGTTATTTCACAGTCTCAAGGTATCCAATGCATTATGTATGATAATTCAAAATAAAATAAACCTTACAACTGGAACGATTATTCGGTTTCTTTGCATTTCGCTATCCACTTCGTTTATTTCAATTCTTACCAGTTTTTGTGTGCTGGTCAAGGTTTACAGATTTGATTGCAGATAAATAACTATTTACAAGTAATTAAGATAGGTTTGCTTAACTGCTTACTAAAATTTAGCCATCGTATTTTGGCTTTAGTAAACTAAAGTTATTTAAAACATAATTATTGAAAAAAACATAATAACTCAGTAAAAATATCGCTTAAAGTCACGTCAGTAAATCTTGCAGGATAATTTTAAATTCAATCTTAATAAATAATAATAATCAAAAGTTTTTCCATCATTTTGGTAGGCGACATATTCGACTACGAGTTTAAAGACTTGGTTGACTTGTCACAGCAAACGTGTGTAGTGCTACCAGATTTCCTCCTTTAACAAAATATAATATATTTATGTGTAAGAGAAAAAAATGCCACGTTCTTTTGAATTTCCAAAACAATTTATCAAAAACTCGGTGTTTCTACTTTCAAAAGAGGAGAAAAAATGATAGCACCAAGTGCACCATATTCGGCACCAACCATTCGTTACGAATATTCGTTCGTTTAAACCGCCGTCATTATAGTGTTCAATAAATTGACGAAATTAAATATTACATCCAACAACTTTTTATATCAAAAACAGCGGACTCAGGGGCAGTTTCCATTCCATTTAAAATAACAAGAAAGGTCTTAAGTTTATCTTGAATAATATGCAAAGACAATAAAGACGGTGGTTAAAACGCTGAAAGGTCATCCTTTAAAGAGTGTTTCAACACGAATTCATATACCTAAGTACTTAGCTACGTACAGTTTGTCATCCAGTCCATCTTCGATAACTGTGACAAAGCAACGGAGAAGGTTATAGAACTGCTAGTGATAAATAAAGCTTTACTCAATATAGATATCCTCAATTGGATATGCTGTTTCTATAAACGTTTGATAAAACCGCTGGAATGCTCGCCTGAAAAAAAATAGATATATTACATGCGACACTTGAAGACAGTAAATAAGTACTTAATTATAACAGACTTAAAGATTTTCCACTGGTAAGTTCGTAAATACTTGATATTTAAAGTTGCAGGTATTTGCCGTAATTTCTGTTAAAGCCTATTTATTACTCTAACTGCCGCACTCAGAGACGTCAACTAAATTTAATGCTGGTTTAGTGACGTGGTGTTTTATTCTATTGCTGTAGCAAAGAAAGTGTCAGCAGCAACTTTAATTAATCATTAAATTTAAGTTACTTCAGTTCTCTGAGTGCGGCAATAAGATACGGTATTGGAAATATATACCTCCATCAGTTAAGTATTAACGATGAAAAAACTTCGACCACACCTAAACCTTAATTATCTCAGGATAATGTTCAATATACAGTGTGTGACATCCATAAGAACATATATTTTACGTAAAGATAGCTTTAAGTGTTGTTAGCCGTTTAAAGACGGAGTTAAGTTATTAGCTAAATTACATTTAGTGTAATTCATTTTTAAAGGGTACAACGAGCAGCAATGTATAACATTAAGTCTAAGTTAATTGCAAGTTAATTGAGGGATAATTGAGCTATGTCTGATACATTGCGTGGCAAATTAGTTAGTATGAAAAAAAAAGTACAACTTATGTTAACAAAACACTTGTTTTTATGATAATTAGGATGCATATTAACTGTTGTCAAAATATATGTTCGTATGGATGTCACACACTGTATAACATTTATTAAATTAAATTATCTATAAGATTGCATTACGGTAAGTAAGTAAGTAAGTAATAAATAAAGTAACTGTAAGACCAATAAACGACATGATATCTAATAAATAAATATATCTATCTAGCCAATCGCACTAGTCATATCCATATTAAAATATCAGTATCAGTTTACTACAAGGAAAATAGAATCCTTGCAAGTAAAGAGTGGCCTGGGATAAAAAAACTTTACAGATCACTGGTTACCTAATCCCCGCTATCTACACGGAACAAGTGGTATGCCGGTAACATACGGATGGACGGTCGGACGTAAGAGCTCCGTTGAAGAGTTCCGTTTTTAGCCATTTTGGCCACGGAACCCTAAAATCGAGATGGAATTGTGGCTGGTGACATAGTCCCCGGTTATAGAAATTTGAAACAAATTTAAGATAAATTCACTATTCATTCATCAATCCAAGGGCTCCATGCCATGAAGGGGCATCAGGAATATTATAAAATATTTGGTTCAACGTTGTTGTATGTAAAAAACACACCCTAGATTTATTTTTTTCTTTTATTAGGTACCTATACTTTATTTTTTATTTAGCATGTGGAAAATGTCATAATTTAACTACAAAATCTATTCCCGGTTTCTGTATTAGGAACGACGACCATTAAATGTCGTAAAGGTACTAACTTTTTGGATCCTGAAAATATAACTTACCCTACGGACTCAGCGACAGGCCTTGTAGACTCTTGGCCACGGAACACGTGGCAAGCAAACCGTTGTACCGTGGGGTGCTTGGTGATAAAGCCCAGATACCGGTGGTCTCGCGGATGGAATGCGCAGAACGACACATTTTTCAGTGCATAGAAGTAGTCGACGGAAAGACGACTAGTTCGAGGTCTCTGTACCAAATAAGGAACACGGTTAATGGAAGACTTTCGGTTTGACTAGAGGTGCACAAAAGAAAAATGTTTATAAGCATCTATAATCAAATCATCATCATCTTCCTTCAGTAGTTAAAGAAGCACTTAAAAAAAAAGATTTAATAAATCTATGAAGGCGCGACCCAATCAAGCCCCACAATGGGCAATTGAGGTGGGAGGGTCAAATGAAATATGACAACAAAAAGTAAGCAAATCGTTATACTCTTTAAAAATATAAATTAATCTTACGCCTGGTTTGTTTCGGTCTACCATTCGCAGGCCCTGGTCTGAAACTTCTAAGATACACGGGAGCACTTCGGTCGGCTCTCCACACTTGTCGCCCACTATTTTCTTGACTGCCTGGCACACAACTCCCGTTCCTTTGTGGGCTAATGTCTCCACTGACCCCATATACCTTAATAAAAATACAAACATATTGCACTTATACGTAGATACTCGTAACTAACTCTTAATGAAATATGTCGAGAGCAGTTCGTAGCGACCGAGGTTACGAAAGCACCAGTTGCATTTACCGCAAAGATAACCATGAATATTTTTTTGCGGGTCTTGGTATCTATATAATTTTATTCAATATAAGTATATATAAATTGCTGACTTCTACTCGTAAAACTCGAGCCTAGACCTTAGTTTGGGACTAGGTATATTTGATTAGCCCTATCTGACAATGAAAGGGACAGGTTTTGAATGGGAAAATTTAATTAACCGCGTTAGGAACCATTTAGTAGATTTTTATTTTCTGCATTCTAGCAACACTGAGCCATAGTCAATATTGACGTTTATTTCACTTGGCTTGGCTTGGCTTGGCTTTTGGCTGTCTTGAGAAACAAAATGGCAAAACGTGGTTAAGTTATTTCGTACTTCTAAGTTTTTTTTTTTGTGTTTTTGGTAATCGTTTATAAAATTGTTCTGATAACAAACTTATGGGATCCTGCTGTTTTGACAAAATTATTTTGGTAAAATTTCATTACCCAAACAAATTTTCGCAGCTGTTTTTTTGCCAATGCAATCTTTGGCATAACTATAATACGCTAATTTTCATTTCGTCAAATTTTCATTAAGCAGAGTTTAACTTCGGATACAGATATTTAGGCATTTGGTCTTTTAGCAAATTCTTTATTAAGGCAAAAAACATTACATAATAAACATTTAGGCAAATGAATTGATATGACAATACATATAAAGACAAAAATCGGAGTTTGTTTAAATAATATAATATTGGTAAAACGGCACGATCCCATATATACAAAATGCACTGCTATTTTCACAAATACATTTATTTGTGTATTACAACTGCATTTGTAACTTACAACTTTAAGTTTGTTGCAATGCTCATTAGCGTTTTTTGTAAGTTTATGTGTGCTTGAATTTGTCTGAAAAAATTTTAAAGTTTAAGTAATAATTTTGAACAACAATAAGAATTTATTACCGAATTGCTGCCAGGTAAGTAGGTAAGGATAGGTTAGAACTTAGACCCCCAACAAAAACGAACTGCTACAAGAACAGTAGGTTAGGTTAGGTTAGAACTGCGACCATAATAGCGCGGGAGCCGAGCGAGTAAAGCGAGCGTGCCGCGGCAGCGGCCGGCGAAGCGCCAGAACGCAACTGCTGCCAGGTAAGTAGGTTATAGGTTACAAATTCTACCAGTAAACTAGGTTAAGTTAGGTTAGAACGACCCCCAAAATAAATTCACCATTTTTATACCATACAAATCATTTGCCTTATTTTGTTTTGCGTAAAATATGTTATGCCAACTAAAACATTTGACTAAATGAAATTTAGTCAAATGTCCAGTTGGTAAGCCAGTCAATGACTAAACATTCATGTGCCAAACATTAGGTTTGCGTAACTATTATTTGTGAATAGTTAATTTGGAAAACAATTATTTGGCAAATGAAATTTTACGAAAAAAATATTGGGAAGTGATAATTTGTCAAACATAATTTGATAAAACAAAGGGGATCCCAAACTTATACATACATTAAATCACGCCTGTTTCCCAGAGGGGTAGGCAGAGACCACTTTTTTCCACTTGCTACGATCTTGACAAATTTCTTACTTGTTTTATTACCTAAAAGGCCAGTATACATTTATACGAAATTATTATTAATATTTTTTTTGTGAGGCTATTTTTTAAATTTAAGAATGTCTGGTTTGGAACAGCTGGGCGAGTCTTGAAAGGGAAGTGTGCATTCAAAAAAAATTACCAGCAAGGAAGACTGGTTTCAATGTAAAATTTGTCCAAAATAGGGATATGAAAAACATGGTGCCAAAGGCACCTTTAATTTTTTTTTGGAATCTGTTTTATTAATTTTAAGTTTAAACAAATCTTAATAAGATTAATTGTGATCTCATAAACGAACTTATATTCAGATAAAAAAGATCCAAATAATAATTTAGTGTGACATGATTATAAAACAATTTTTCAATGAATATAAAATATCCATTTGTTAATTTAACTTAAATTACTACCATTGTCCCTTTTAAGACCGCCTAGTGGTGAATGGGACACGTGTTAAATGGTAATTGTCAATGACACATGGACCTTTTAATTTGGTTTGGTTTTAATGCTAAAACGTCTCGTGAAGATATTGCTTATGTTTAATTTTTTCAAAGATAATTTAAATAGAGTTACGTCATTAACAAACTTTTGTTTTATTTTGCTTAATTTATTAGGTACTTGAAATCTTTGATTAAATAAAATTGAACCATTTACGGCACCTACTATTTATTTTTACCATCAACCCCTTTGTAAATAAAACGAACCCCTACGATTATTAAACTACTTAGTTTTAATTAGGTGCTTGGGATGTTGATATTTATGTTTTAAAATGTAATACATGTTTTCTTTAATACAACTTGTTATTTATTACCCTTGCTAACATTCGTGTTTATTCCGTTTTGTAGCGACAAATGTTATTTCTGTATATAAAGGGGTGTTTTTAATACACATCCCTATATAAAATACACACCCAAGTAAATATCGCTCTCTTTTCACTTTTGGATTTGCTGGATCGAAGTCATTGTATTCCGTGTCTACTGCATACGCTGATGGGAATATTCCTTGCTGTCCCGATCTCAAATTTACTCCTGTTAAAAAAAAATCTCCTGTTACATTTTGTAGTACAAAGTACCAAACTGCTTTCCTGTTTTATTCTGCATTACCTTCGCACCATAAGTCCTCGGCTTCCTTTTGGACATAAATTGGGTCTCCTATTTCCACTTCGATTTCATCATGGTGCCTCGGATTGAACTTGTGTAGACCCCTGTGAGTAGCTTCGAGCATCTCCAGCTGACTGTGGGGAACTGTTATCATGTTACCCGCGAAATTAATTCCGCTAATACTACCGCTTGATGATGGTGACGCTGAAATGTTTGCTTCTGGTGAAATAAAATATGATTAAGGTTAATAACTATCGAAAAATGACCAACTTCGCACGGTGTAATAATAATAATAATTAATATAAATAACAATATTAAAAGCATGTCAAATTTTCAACTTAATTCTGACTTGAACCCATAGACTTTAAAAATGGTAATTGTCAATGATACACCTACCGTTTTGTTGTAAAGCTGTTGGCGATATGCTTTTTGGCCCTGTGTCTATGGGTGAGTGGGCAGTGCTGTGGCCACTGTCGACGTCACCCAGGCTCTGCAGCCTCTCCGAGTCTGGACTCGAGTCTTCGTCGAGAAGGTATCCGCATTTGAGCGCTGGGTGAGGCCGGCCCTGGCAACTGGGTCGCATCAGAGGTCCCGCTAGGGCGCTTAGTTCGTCGGCGAGCGACTCCGGCTTGCCACATGCCGGTATGGATGCTGCAACATTAACAAATGTTAATTATAGAGTATTACACAAACTTTTCACTGACATAATAGTCGTAGCAGAAAAAAAACGATATTTTTTTTAACTTTTCTTTAAAACAGTTTTTACTTAGAAAAGCTAAAAATACAACTATCTTATTTATACGGGGCGCGGTAAAAATAATGCTACAATATTGAACCTTCCTTTTTCTTTGCTAAGTTTTGTGAATGGTTGTGTCTGAGTACCTACTACCAATAGTTTCTCTCACTTGAAGAATGATATACGCTGCGTCATCCGTTCGGTACTGCTGCGACGCATAAATGTGTATGACAATGATTCTTTTTTTGTTTTTGTCAATCGGTTCTTTGATTAACCTTGCGGTTGGCAGGTCTTGCATGGATCGAGCCATGTTCATTGTCAAACTCAAATATGTCAAAAGACTCTGAGAGTCTCGATTTGTACCTCTACGAGTGCGATAAGCTCTCTGAACTAAAATCACTGACCACCTCATATTTAAATTTCCCCTACATTTATTCTAGCTTGACTATGAACTTGGTCCATAACTAAATTTAACTAACAAATAAGAAACATTGCAAAATAATGCTCATTTAACTTAAGTAGGTATACTTTTTTAAAGAACCTGGTAAAATAACTACGCTTTTATTGAGTTCTTTAGGTACCTTTTAGTTTCGCTTATTATAACCGTCTGTCTGTCTATTTGCATGTCAAACTTACTTTTTCTCAAAAACTATCCAACCCATAAAATTAAATTTAGCTGAAATTGTGTACATATAAGGTATTAATACCGCGCACTAAGACCAACACAAAAAGGCAAAATCATTTTTTAGTCTACCTCCCTTTCTAGAAGGTGTTAAAGATTTTTTTATCTTATAACATTGTGTAGGGTACAGTTGGTTGGTATGGTAGGTCTTAAAAAACGAATTTGCTCGTGTTATTTTTATTTCAATTTGGCAGCCCATTTGTAAAATATTGAACAGCAAAAGAATTACTTTCGCTAGAATTACGTGCCCCCCATGGGTGCCGTGCCATTTTCTACCGCCACATTTTCAAATATGGAAAGTCTGGAAATATCCTAAATGAAAGCACATAATAACAAAAAAGGAATTCTATCACGACTTTGTTAGTAGTCGATGGAGAAAGAAGTATCAGCAGGCCTTTTTGTACTCTCTGATTTAAAATGGCATTAATTGTTAAGGCGCAATTAAGCCTAATGCGGTCGCCGAGCTAGTTTCAATCTACTTCCGTCCAACTAGTGTCGTCGTCTTAACATTAGCCTGTCTGACTAATTCAGTGGCCGCACTACTCTCAAACGGTTTCGATCAAATAACGTTCTCTTAACACTAGTATCCGCCTTAAATGTGTCTCTGTGTACGCCGCATATGGCGACCTAATGAGGCCGACAGGCGCTGGCGCCTTGTTCACATAATGAGGCGATCACAGTTGTCACGATCGAATCCAGCCGACTACTGTTTTCTTTACATTTTTGTGGTCGCGGTGAAATTGTCCTTTTAATTAATTACCTACTGTAAATTGGCTAGGAGGGAACTTTTCAAAAATATAGTGTGTTATATACACATTGAAATATTAATATTTCATCTAAATATTTGGTAGCAATAAAAATGTCTACTCAAACGTGACTCTAACCGTATAGAAAAAGAAGGGTTGGCGGGAAACTTGATAATGATAATAATAAATATAAATGTATGAAGTATCTGTTTTCTATTAAAACCGAGTTAAAATATAGTGAAATAGTAATATAGACACGTTAGTTTTAGTTTTTGTCTTGTTTACTTATAATTTAATTAAAAATAAAACTTTGATTTTTTTATTGTTTATTTCAATGCATGTTTGAAAGAAGCACTTTATATACCTCGGCGGGAAATATGGGGTAGTCCACCTCAGACCTATACGGCCTCGCTTTGCTCAGCCATCTATATGTCTTCGGCCGGCAACCCCTTTTGTAATGTACTATTTTTCGAAATCTATTTTTATTAGTACCTATTCAATAATCTTATCCTATCCTATACTATTAAACGAGCAATATTTGCATATCCATAATAATATGCAAGTACTCAAGGAGCGCCGAAATGATGATGATGAAGTAGTAAGTACTTTTAGAAAGGTATTTGTTAGATGACAGAATGTACAAGAAACTTATTCCATGTGGAACTAAAAAGGTTAGTCAATAAAAATCTATGACGTAGTTCAATAATTACGATAGCTATTTATTTATAAGTTGTCAATCATGTATCATTAAGTGGCAAATAATAATTTACTGTAATATATACATATAAAGAGGTACACGTTAGATAATAAAATTGATCCATATGGATACTCGTGTTTTTGACGCGAGTTAGAAGTTTGTTTTTGCCCATGCTATTCTGCTCCGTAGTTATCCAATCAAGGCACCTAGGTAATAATTACTGCAGTATCAGCATTATCACCATAATAAAAAAACATGTCATGTGTAAGTCAGAAAAGCGAAATATAGAGTGTTGAAATACTCTAAAAAGAAGAACGGATTAGACAATGTACTCCTATCTATCTTCAAACGAACAGCGATGGAGTATACAGCCTACTAGTTAATTTGTCGTTGTTTACGGCCATGTTGGCCGCAACTCAAGCGGGACGGCAGGTAATGGCGTTGTTTGCTTTGGTTATGACCCGATGGTTGACGCATGCGTACTGTGCGAAATTACGTCTTAAAATTGTAAAACAAAACCACCTTATTAGGTGACATGACGTGACTTAATAAGCTAAGTGTGATATAAATTATTTTATTTATAAAACTATTTTATTTACCACAACGGAATAATAAGTTACTTTGCTCTATATGACATATATAAATTCAAATTAAGCAAGTATTTACTCATATTATGCTTTATTAATTTCATTTGTTTATAAGTTTACTTTCTATCATTATAAACTAACTCCGTAAACCGAAATAAATAACAAAAATGTAATATAAAATGGCATATAAAATGCAATAACCAGAGTTCTTTAATTTGAGATAGGACAAACAAGAATTCGATAGTGATAAAGACACCAAGAAAGTTTTTGACTTTTAAAAAACTACTTATAACGAATAAGATGTCTATAGTTTAGAAGTGTATAATATAATAAATTAATTCGAATTTCCTTTTCTTTACTAACCCTTAAAATCCATGTTCAGGTGAAAATGGCTTGCCAGGCTTTAGCAATCGCATCAGCACCGTTGGTCAAAGTCTGTTCCCGACTCAGTTGCATTCGCCAAAGCGCAGGTGCAGATTTTATTTATAGGAACGATGCAAGCGCCAGCGTAAAATTATTGAACCAGGCGCTCTCTGTTAACTTTGGTCTTGACCCAACGATAACAATCAACAGGAAGCTGACGTTAACTTTTTATAAAATAGGACTTACGTTTTTTATATAAAGGTATTTCGGGGAGTTTTCGTCGGCGCCTCTCGCCGTTTACGAAGGTCTGGTAGCGCGGGCTGCGCTGCGGTTGCGGCGGTTCGGGCGGCGGGCCCGGCGAAGCCATCCCGGTGTTGGGCTCACCCTCGCCCACGCAAACCGGTTCGTCTTCGGGTGTACCGCCGCTCTTCGACGATGGGGACTCGGCTTCCAAACCCACATTAGGCACTATACTGTAACACCACATTTCGATTATAAGACGGCTCACCTACACTCTTGACTTCACCCAATTTTTGTATCACGCAATACGTCCATAAACATTTTCGTGACTAATAGTTGGCAACCGCGGATAATAACAAAGCGCGGAACGATTTATAATATGTTACGTTAAGAGTAATAAATGCGCTTACGAATAGTACGGCGTCGGGATGTTTGTCTGCTGTGGCAATCCGTCGAAAACCTTCCGAAATTCTTCAAACTCGCTGTCGGCCATGTCGCTTTTGGACCTGATTGTTGAGTAAAGACCGTGTGTCATGCGCGTCGCGGCCTCGGCAGCGCTATCGACCGGCGCGGCCTGCGCCGGGGGGCTGCGCGCGCAGGGTGCTGGGGTGCCCCACGCCCTATGCATCAAATGCTTTGTTGTGTTCCCGATTTGAATTAAATGCATCACCAGGATTTTCCCAGCTAATCTTGACTAGTGCTAATGCTTAACACCAGCTATTGCGCCTTATTTAAAACCCAACACAAAATACAATTAAATGAATCTTCAATAAAAAATAGAAGTATCCAGGCTATGCATGGTAATATGCTTAAAGCATAAAAGTTAGCATTTATTTTTAAATTAACAGCAGGAAATATGTAAGTACAAGAAAGATATTCGAAATATTTACAACACAAACAACCACTACTAATCAACACACTTTCTCATTGATAACTAAATATACAGGGTGTTACAAAAACACCCGTAAAGACGAAAGGGGATTAAATAGTGCCTTATAGTGAGTCAATTTACAATATTTCAGAACCGTAGTATTCCTGTATGACTTAGCGCCGAAAAAAACATATTTTTTTCATTGATGTGCAAACCCTATTTCAGTGAAATTAAAGATTTTTTTATGTACATTTTTACCTAATTCGCGGAACGATAGAGGTACATAATAACAAAATGTATAGAATTCAGACGTGATGGCAAAATACCGGGACCTATGACATGCCCGTCATAAATGCCAGACCCACACATTCAGCCGCGTCTGGTGTTAGAATCTGCCCTGCCGTGAAGCCTGTGGATTCTCGCGAGCAGAAACGTGATCGTTATGCATATTTGAAAGTCTTGACCTCGTGCGACATGGTTGATACCGAATCTTACTCGGGCACATCTCGTACTCATGGTTGGCTCTTCTTAAAAATGATATAACATTAATTTAGCTCCCTGGCATCGACTGTGCTTGGACGTCCACTTCCAGTAGACTGATGAAAGAAGCCTATGGAATTTACGCGTCTTAACATTTTGAGAGAACACTACTGGTACGAAAAGGTAGCGGTATGGAAGGTAGAGGGTCTTCCATCTAAAAATCGTTTCCGATACAGTTTGCGAGCTTGATTTAAATTTCTATCATCATGGCCTACGCATAACACCATATCGTAATATTCTGAGTTAGAAAACATCGTCATTTTGGAAAAAAATATGTAGAATACCGATAAGGAAATTTGAAATTGACAACGAAACATTTTTTCCGTCTTGTCGTTTTTTGAAGCCAGTACTTATAGGTACATAATGATATCCCAGTATTGAGCTTTGGTATTGAGATAGCAAATCTTTGTGGATGAAAAACAGAAAAACCATTAAAATTGACAATTATTAAAATAGGTAGAATCTGTTAAAATAGTGACTAAGATTGAAAAGGGCATGCTTCGATGGTTCGGTCATTTGGAAAGGATGGATGAAAGAAGATTGACGAAAGAGATATACAGATCGAAAGTGAGTGGAAGGGTGGGAAGGGGCCACCCTAGGCGTACTTTTTCGAATCAAATCGGTGAAATACTGGAAAAGGGCCGAAGTACCCGAATCCGACGTGCGTGCATGACTCGATGTATGAATGTTGAAGAAGCGAAAGAAATTGGTCAAGATCGTAGCAAGTGGAAATAAGTGGTCTCTGCCTACCCCTCTGGGAAACAGGCGTGATTTAATGTATGTATGTATATAAAATAATCGGAGTTAACAACTCCGGTTCCCTGACATGACAGCTTCCTAGGGTTGACAATATTTTTGGCTTTGATACAAAATAACGGGATATTTTGTAACACGATGTATAAAAAAAATACAGAAAGAAATATTGACTTACATTCTCTCAATATTAACAACACAATCTTAAAATATGCAAAAAAAGCATAAAACTTAATTTATTTACCTAGATTAATTTATTTATCTATAACCTATATCAATTTATCTACCTACATAATCGTACTATGCATTACAAAAATATGGAAAACAACATAAAAGTATCCAACTTTTAATCAAAACCTAAACTCAATCGCTCCAGTAACCAGAGAGCTCCGGTGAACGTCTGATAATTTCAAAAAAAAAATTACCCTACGTACAGTCAGCGTCATACAATAAGGTAACATTCAAAATACTCAAATAGTTCGTTACACCATACAATTAATATGGTCTACCGACCTATTTGAACACTTTGAATGTTACCTTATATACGACGCTGACTGTACTACAGGGCGGCTATAGGCCCAGGTAACCGTTTCGATGATACAGATTTAGGCCGCCGCATCTTGTAAAGTATTTTTCTAAAATTAATGCCCGAGGTAACTAACGTACCTACCAACTGAATCGGAGAAAATTGCTTTGCAAATAACCTAATATTTTTTCATAAAATTTTAAACATAAAAATGGTTTCTGTGAGTCAACCTTAGGAGAGAGACATATGCCATGGCGGACTTTTCTCTAGGTTTTTTTGAGGGACTACAATTCTTCATTACTTTATTTTGATAAATCTCTTAAGGTTTTGCTAGCGTAAGCGCCCGAAAATAGATTTTTGACGACTTGGTAAGAAAACTGAGTTTTCTCGACTATATTAAAACTTAATTAGAATGAAATGTACATATAAACCATCTGGAATAAATTCTCGAAATGACAGTGAAAATCGTACCTAATCCGTAGCGTGGTTTAGAAGGAGTTAGTGGAGAAACACACAGACAAGGAATTTAATTTATACTGTTTATAGATTAGAGAAAAGTTAAAAGAGTAATAAAGGCATGGGTATTGTTACATCTGCTTGGTAATTTAAACAAAAAACCTTTTTCTACAATTTGACTTGAGTATTTACCAAAGTTAATCAAAAAACTATCAAAACTGAAACATAAGGGTATAATCTACACAGCGATAGAAAAGTTATAACAAGGAATCACACAAGATAAATTATAGGTACTCGAGTGTCTATAGTTTAAATTATTTGTTTGCCAAGAGTGCCTAGCCCTCATCCTTACTGGAGCCGGTTGCGCACGTTCCGAGGGCAGTGTACACACGCCTACCAGCTACTCTAGAAGATTAAAAAAAGACTAAGGCTAAAAAGTGCAGTGGGAAGATAGGTACGACTAGGCATGAAATTTTCTTCTTTATTCGTGTAAGCCCAGAGTCGTGGCCAGGGATAGTAAAAAATAGTACATTATGAGGCAAGTGCGGAAAAAAATTCATTTTACACGAGTCCCAACGACTCGGGATGAGTGAAAATGACAGTTCCGCACGTGTAAGAAACGACGTTCATCTGTCAACTGTCGACGTTCAAAAATGTGTATCTGTGTAGGTATACATTGTGACTGGATATTCGATACAAACCTTTTAAGGAGGCATAGTAGAGCTCATTTGGAGCCCCTAAGGTCAAAGCTGAAAATTATTCGTTTTGAGATATTTGAGATTTATTTAAATCAATTAAGTACTAATTAACACAAAGAAGTACACTTTTTATGAACTTCGTTTGTATGGTACAAACTCCTCACAAATAATTTGGCATTTATCATTTGGAGTTCGTACCATATACAAACGACGTTCATAAAAAGTGTACTTCTTAGTGTTAATGAGTACTTAATTAATTTAAATACCTATTTTTTGTTAAGTGTTGTACGCTGCATGTCATACAATGATTTACAAAAAAAACTCGTTCAAAATAACGGAATAAGTTTTGTGTTTATTTTTATTGGAGTTTTATTAAATAACTTGAAATGTAGCATAGTGTGTTTATTTATTTGTCATTACATTACATTAAATTGCTGACATTAAAGCTTTTAGAAAATACATTAAAGAGCATTAAAAATGGCAACGTTTTTTTTATTTTATTTTTTTCAATCTTCGTTCCGCAATTTCGAAAAAATACTTAAATACTCAAATATCTCAGAAACTAACAATTTTCGGCCAGGGTACTACATGACCTTATTGGCTCCAAATGAGCTCTACTATGCCGCCTTAAAAGGTTTGTATCGAATATCCAGTCACCCTGTATGATTGTGTATTAGTGTCCGACCGAAGTTTCGGTTTCGGTTTCGGTTTCGGCCAATTTCGGCCAAAAAAGTGATTTCGGCCGCAGTTTCGGTTTCGGCCAGAATCCGGCCGAAACCTTCGGCCGGGCCGAAATTGCTTCGCGGCCTCTCGCGGCTCTCGCATCGGGAGCGCTCGGCTTAATTCGGGCGCGCTCGGCCGGGTAGGTATAGGTAATGCATCGGCGGCCATCCCTGCCGGGACCACCGACAGTATTCATATTCATCCCGTTTGTGACGTTTGTTTGTGAACCATGTGGCGCGCGAGAAAATATGGTGAGTGTTGTTTATTTATTAAATTATTATTTATTTTTTAGAATCTGTTACTGCATTTTATGCTGTGATTAATGAACGATACGTTTGATATTAGGATTGTGAATTTAGTTTAGACGTGATAAGAATAGGTTGTTTGTTTTGAATAATATAATACCTATGCCGCGAATTAGTGAAGTCTTGATAACTGCAGTAAAATAATTTAAATAATACCTAATTAAATTAACGTTGTTTAAAATTTTGATTTTATTTGGTTTAAAATTTCATAGTTTACCTCTAATTATATCTATTTTCATTAAAAATAAACGTTTTTTATTTTGTTTAACTAAAACAGTAGCTGTTCTCATATAAGAAATCCTTACGATTTGTACAGTAATTTTGAATAATTTCATAAGTCTTAAAAAAAATCTGTTTCGGTTTCGGTTTCGGCCGAAATCAGAAAAAAAACCGAATATTCGGTTTCGGTTTCGGCTAAAAATCGTGTTTCGGTCGGACACTATTGTGTATGTATGTCCTTTAGTCTAAGGCAGTTTTAATCAAGAAGTAAATAGCTTCCTCACTTCTGATTTCTGCCAATAATGCGTGCATTGACTGCGGCGGCTACTTTGTAAATTTTAGGCGTGACAATTACTCGCTTACACTTCCCAGGGATTCTCTCGTTATTTGTTTTTTGGTTAAGCTCCGAATGAGATCTTCAACGGACGGCAATCACAATCCGACTCATATCAATCCATTTCAAAATAGCATCAAAAAATGAGAACAAAAATATTTGAAAAGTGAATGTTGTTGTATGTACAGAGGTGGTCACATAATTAGGGACACTTGCGTTTTTCCCATTCAATTTCCTACAAATATGAATTTTTCAATTTTGAGAACCAATCAAAAACTTACCATTATTAGTAAGGGAGGTGGCGAGCATTTTGGTATATGATTTGCGCGAGTTCACATAGAGGTGGACTGCAGTTTAGGTCAGTACGAATTTATTTGGTCCAGTCAATTAAGGTCATATGCCGCTGCGTTTTCGAGTTACAGCGGATTAAATTTTCTTAAAAAAGGGGGTATTAAATCATTTGCACATGTATACCTCTCGGGTTTATGGTCACAACCATCTTGAGGACGAAGAAGTCATTCAGGGCTCTGCATTATCATGGGACGGAGTTGTAAAAATGTAAAAAAAAAGCTCTACTAAGCCATTTACACACTGATCTCATTGCGCCCATTCGAAACACTTAGGATACGAAAAAAACATTTGCCAGATACTTTGCTCACTGAGTATTAGCTCTACTACTGTTTGAAATTCAGGGAATCAAGGGAAAGCAGTTATTACATGAGATTATTAATCGGGGACATAATATGCTAGTCCGTCTAGTGCAGCAATGAGAGAGAGAGAGAGAGAGAGGAAAGGCGTGCAAAATAAAAGGGAAGACTGTCTTTTGTTTCCTTATATTTACTTCTTATACTACGTCATCTTATACGGAGTGTTGTTGCTGGGTTAGAATAGTGTCACTCCGTGTCTTCCAGTGGATGTCGTAAAAGGCGACTAAGGGAATAAAGGCTGGTAGTACTATTAGGCGATGGGCTTGCGACCTGTCACTAATACATTGGTAAACATCTTAGCCTAATTTTGCAAAATGTGGTTTAACGCGTGTATATTTACCCATTAATATATATGTTTAAAGAGCTTTTTATTTCTCATAAAGAATTACAGAATTCACTTACATGAGAAAGGTTACAGGTTAAAACTAAAACTAAGCATACAGTGTTTGTTAAATACAAAAGTAACATAATATAAAAATCATAGTGGGTAGAAATTCATTACAATAATATTACTTTAAGTTTAAATGCACGGAGCATAAGCATGCGTCACCAAGCGCACCTCAGACACAGCGATGTAGGAATAAGATAAGACGGTGTCCGAAGCGCGCGGTTGGATGTGGCATCTTTAGGTGTGCTCATATTAATAAGTTTGATTAGAATTTTTGTATAATAAAGAAAATTTCCAAGTTCATGTGGGTTTGTGTTGTTAGTAAAATGATAGTATTTTGCAAAATATACCTATATATACTTACTTTTTCCTTTAAATATATATTTTATATTTTTGTACATTTTTATTATTTAATTTTATTTAATTTTATACATATATACATAGATAAATATATATGTATTTGTTTATTTCATTGCAGTTAAAGACACGGCGTTATATTCTTAGCAATGTAGAATATTAGATATTTTTTAAAGCTAACCATAGACTTGGCATCTTTAATATATCTCTCGGTAATTTATTGTATAATTTGGCTCCATCGAAACTAATGCACTTTTTACCGTAATTAGTTCTAGGGGTTCTCAAAACTAAATGATCTGCGTTCCGTAGTTGAATTCTTTGGACGGGGGCTTTTGTTTTGAAATTTATATTTGTGTGGATGTTCTTATCCAGTATTTTTCGCACCAATAAACATGTGTTGTAGATATATGCTTGAGTTATGCTGAATATTTTTGTCTTTTTGTATAGCGTCTCAGATGGGGTTAAGTAGTTGTAATTAAACAAAGTTTTTATTAATTTGTTCTGTGCGATTTGTATTTTTGGTGCGGTCCCCCAGATCTGTATTAAGTAATCAATGTGCGGCTTAATTAATGAGTTATAAATTAAATAGCGTACTTTAAGGGGAAGACACCGTGACACACCACGAAGAGCGCCAGTTAATGACGATAGTTTAGCCTTGATTTTCTGAACATGTGGTTCCCACGTGAGCTTACTGTCTAGTATAAGGCCAAGGTATTTTTCGGATATCTTTTTTGTAATGTATTTGGCGTTTAAGGTGGGATCTGTAAAGGCTTCTATTTTTTTGTTTTTCGCAGCAAAAACTATGTAGTTTGTTTTTTCTACATTTATAGTTAGTAGATTGCGCGAAAACCACGTGTTCAGTAACTGTAGGTCAGATTGTACATTACAGAGAATATCAGTTATAGAACAGCCGTAATAAAAAAGACTCGTATCGTCAGCGTAGTGTCAGGTCTCCTCTCAGTCCAATTTCTTGTATGTTATTAATATATATTAAAAATAAAAGTGGCCCTAAAATAGATCCTTGGGGGACGCCGTAGATGATAGGTCTGGGACTACTTTTCTGATCATTGATTTTTACAATTCGGAAACGGTTTGATAGGTAAGATTTTAGAACGTCATAAGCTTTGCCAGTCACTCCTATACTAGTCAATTTGTTCAGTAGTATTTTATGGCTCACCGTGTCGAACGCTTTCTTTAAATCAATAAAGACGCCTAGTACAATATTCTTTTCATCAATATTGATCTTTATTCGAGTGACGAGGTCAATTGTGGCTGAGAGAGTGTTTGACTTTTGCCTGAATCCATATTGCTTTGGAGAGAGTTTTATTTATGGTTAGGAATTTTATAAGACGATTGTAAATAGCTTTTTCATAAATTTTTGATACAACTGGGAGAACAGAAATGGGCCGATAGTTATAGTTACCTGGATCTAATTTACTGCCGGATTTATGTATAGGTGTAACTTTAGCAGTTTTTAAACTCTCTGGGAAAATGGCTTGGTCAAAACAATTATTTATGCAAATGGTAAGTTCATCGATTATTAACGATTTAATGGATTTTATTGATTTAGTAGTTATCCCATCCAGGCCAGAGCTACTATTAATTTTTAAGTTTTTTATTATTTTATCCACTTCATCCGGGGTTACTGGATCAAATATGCTAAGTTCATTTTCATTTGTAACCTGAGGCAACGTTGGTGTATGATAAATTAAAGGTATTTTATCAGCTAAGTCTGATCCTATTGTGGAAAAATATAAATTGAAATGTTCACAAATTTCTGCACTATCAACAATAATTTTTGAATTGATTTCTAAAAATATAATAAACATTTTATATAATGTTTTTGTAGTTTTCGAATCTTACAATTACCTTTAAAATAACATGTTACAAACAAAGAAGCCGCTTTTGGAATTCTTAAATCTGTAGCTGCAAGTGATTTAGAAGGATTTCTTTTGTCTTTATATTTTTTTTGCTTGATTGTTAAAAACAGACGTGGGTCGTTCTTCTTTTTTACCGACAATAAACCGTCGATTTTCGTTTTTTTTGATTTTTGAACTATCAATAACTATGGTTTCAGTATTCGATTTCAAAAAAAGTTGCATTTATTCTTTATTAAAACTAATGAATGCTTCCTGTCCTGCATTAATATTTTATTATTTTTAATATAGTTTACCAGAAACACTGTGACAGAGTGGCCGTTTTCAGCCGAGACCAAGTATTAGAAGCGTTTGTTAGTACTTTACCTCAAAAGCATAAAATCCTTGTAGCGATTCACCGGTTCGCATTTCACCTCGGTTGTACAAAATCTCAATAGCTTTTTTTCTTGAAGCAATTTTTCGTGTGGCTGTTCACATTAGTATACTTAATTTGTAGCATCTTATTTTCCGAGTAGTGTTTCACCATAATCGCATTTCACCGCGATCGAGTTTTATTTGGAACGCTGTTTTATTTGACGCGTTAATTGCTTTTTGGAATAAACCTCGATAGTTTTATTTCTTGCATTTCATTTTTCGTGTAGTATTTTACCCTAGACGCATTTCGTCGCGATCGATGTTTGTTTGGGACTCTATTTAATTTGACGAGTTGATTGATGTTCGCACTAAAATTCCGTAACATTTTTTTTAAAACGTGTTTTGTACCTATAGTTTCATGTCATTATTTAGTCATAATCCCAATGAAATCCCGTTTAACGTTTCATTTGAACATGTAGGTCGTAAGTTAATATACATCAGCCTAAAATGTTGTTGTAGAGATAAAGTGCTACTTGGCAAACTGTGATATTAAATGTTCACGATGATATGCTATTAAAAAAAAGCAAAACCAGTACATTGCGACTAAAGATACTGTCTAATACTGAAATAGACGATTAGGATACAAAGCGAAAATTTATCAAACGATTGAGGTGAAATGCAACAATAACTAATATCCACTAAAAAAAATAAGATTGAGACGCAACGCTATAGTTAAATGTACGATCGCGGTGAAATGCTACGAAAACTTATAGCGACTAAAAAAGTAAACGATCAAGATACAACGCGATAATTAAATAAACGTTCGAGTTGAAATGCGACTAAAACTAATATCGACTAAAAAAAATGAAGATTGAGACGCAACGCTATAGTTAAATGTACGATCGAGGTGAAATGCGACTAAAACTTATAGCGACTAAAAAAGTAAACGATCAAGATACAACGAGAAATTAAATATACGTTCGAGGTGAAATGCGAACCGGTGAATCGCTACAAGGATTTTATGCTTTTGAGGTAAAGTACTAACAAACGATTAGAAGACCACTCTGTCATGGCATTCTACGGAAAACCTTATAAATAAAAAAAAGTGGGTTAAAGAAAGAGCACAATTATTTGGTACTCTTACATAAATAAAAGTATGGACGTATATTAAACACGAAAAACATAATTATCCATACTCTAATGAGACGCTTAATAAGATGAGAGAAAGACCATTGTCAGTAAAAAAGAAGAACGACCCACGTAGTGTTAAATAACACAATGCAGGGGCTTTCACAGTTCTTCAAAATGGATGGTCTGCTTTAACGCAACATGTGCAAGACCCTATTGTCAAGTGGACTCTCGGCATTCGATTTGTAGATAAAAAAATACTACTATAAAAATTACTATCGTCTTAGGGTGCAACGAAACACAACCTTAAAATCATAGAGCTTAGGGGCAGTGACATACTGTTTCCCGCGTTAGTTTGATTGGTTAAAATTAAGATAGTAAAGTTAAGAAATTCAAAAAGGGATTTTGGATATTCGGAGATAGGATCTGGAAGTGGAGGAGAGGAGTTGGTAACGAACCTAGGGACAAGACGGTCGGTAGAGAAGCTAGAAAGGTAGTTGATCAAGTATCTAAGTAAGGACGGGTTCGGTGATACAAGTAGTTAGGCAGTGATGATTTTAGTTTAGAGATTTACTTAATTAGTTCTGATAAGTATTACTAGTACAAATAGTTTGGCGTGTATTTTAGATGTGTGTGTGAATTGAAGATGAAAGTGTGTGTTAAGTAACTAATGATCAGACAAAACATTAATTGTACGGCTGGATTTCTCCGTTATCATTTTTAAATATTATTTGATTTATACTCTTATTTTAAGTGACATTCGCGGAAAGCGTGATGTTATGATCGGCAGCTTCTTACATTATCGAGTACTACATTAATTAGGCGGATGACGAATGCAAAGGGCTGTATGATTCCTACGAGTACATCAACGAGAATCGCCTTTTATTTACACACTTATTTCAAGTGAGATTGGCGAAAGGCGCGATGTAATGTTCTGCAGCTTCTTACATTATCGAGTACCACATTACTTTGCGGATGGCGAATGTAAAAACAAAGGGCTGTATTATTTCTACGTCATCGAGTATCACTTTCTCAACTTGGACAGAAAAAACCAGACGTATACTGATGACTTGTAAGGTCATAACTTGAGAGAATGGATGCAAGATAACAGGGTAGCTTGTCTTATTGAGGTCAGACCCCATCCAAAGTAAGAACCAATTTGATTTATTTCCTTCTTGTTCAATTAAATATTACGAGTACTTAAGAAAGTTGTTTTAAATCTAACATCAAATAGGTTCTTGCTGTAACCGACCTCTATCGAGGTTGGGATATAGGTAGGGATACCATTACATTATGTTACATCCACGTAATATAGGTAGGGAATATTATTAGGCACAAGACAGGTACACAACGGTCAAGGTAGTACAAGGAGAATCTGGGTAAGTCAAACCTTTATTTCAACTGTGAGTTATTTTGTGTGTATTTCGTGATTGAAGTTAATGTCATATATTTTCAGTTTTAGCTTGTTTATTGATAGATTTTGAGTTTGATTAAGTTAGATTACCTTTTCTTTTACACAACGTAGAGGGTCCTAATTTAGATAGGTATAATTATAACTAGACGATCACATGTTTTATTTTTGGCCAATTCATTTAATTACCCAACGTAGGATATTTTATCGATTCTATGTAGCCTGGGGGTAGGAGTGTTACAGTGGTTACGGAATTGTCAACAAGTTTTTAGAGTTATTGATAATTCTTTAGCTCGGCCTACCCCACTATGGGAATAAAGGCGTGACTTTATGTATATATGTACTAAGTCGTGTATCTGTATACATACATAGATATACGCTATATAGGTACATTTAGGTACACAATACGGAAAATTTCGGAACTGAATTATACTGTTCTCACTCATATTCGCTAATAAAAGAGAGACAATACGAAAGGAACTATGGAAATATTTTATACCTGCGGGGACGCAGTTAACAGACAGAAAACAAATTTTAAAATTTTGACGCGTTTTAAACATAATTTATTTGGATTATGGGGCATTCCAAGCCAAACGGACTGGTAAAAAATGTTGTTGTTTCAGATTTCAGTAATATTTTAGTATGTTATACCTATACAGGTCCCCAACCTACACAATCAATATTTTTACACCGTGATGTATACATATAGTTAGCGATTTTGACTCTACAACAGGTGCACTATTTGTAGTCCCAAAAAGCAAGTTCTTAAATATAAAAACAAAAAAAATATATATGAATTTTATACTTCATTTAATAATCCTTACGACCTTTATATTTTAAACTCGATTTTCTTAAACTTGGACCACTTGAATGTTTTTTTATTTTTAAATAGGTCATTGTATATCAATAATCCTTGCCAAGTTTTATAATGGGCCCGGGAGTCGTTTAGGAGCTAGATAAGTTACAAAGCCGGAGCGCACGGCAGGCGCCGGGCCGCGCTTGCCACCCGTTAGTAACAGTTTGCAGAAACTTTTGATTTTATAATTACTTACCTTATTTTTCCTTACAAATCTGAATAATACAACATATTAATGTCATAAAACAACAGGTTTATTTACAATTTTTTAAAATTTTATGAGCCTTAGTATTGCTGGTGCGCTTTATAATAAAACCCTCAGCAGTTGGAATAAAGGCATGGTATTTTTTTGCACCGGTTATTATCACTGAAGAAGCAAATCGTACAATTTTTCAGGTGTCGTCATAGATTGCCGCCAAGGCCGTCACACGGCCCCTTGCCATGTGAAGTGGCATAAAAATGAAATTCTGCATCTTCATCAAAATCTTGCTTGAAATTGAATAGATTAATATCTGTCTATCGTTATGTTGAATTGAATAATTTCGTTTAGTTTAATGGTCATATTGCATAAAATGTGGTGTAGCATAATGTGAGCGAGCGAAGAGAGCGAGCAACATGGGTCGGGGCAGAAGCGACTCTGGTAAATTAGGTCTTTTTATTTATATAAGTCGGGAACTTCTTGCTGCCTTATTTTCATGCTTATTATGCTTGAAACGATTATGCAGTAACATAATTCTGCTATATAAGTTTATGCGTTTGATGCTTTATTCGTTACGATCATTCGACTCATGAATTTTATTAATAATTTAATCATTTAATACGTACCTAATGATTTCTGTGAAACAATACTATACCTATACCATATGCGTACTTATGCTTAAAGTAATTATGCCATATATGTACAATAATACAAAAAATCATTCTACCAAACAAAGGGGACCCCAATTTTGATCATAACTTATTCCCTCCTTTGGGATCCGCAGCATTATAGTAAAAAGAGAAACCTTGTAATTTAGCCATCTTTAGCGTAATTTTGTCAAAAATACCAATTTTTTGGGGTTTAAGTTGTTTATCAATCAGATTTCGAAATAAAAAAAATATTTCGTTAGTAGTAGTAAAAAAATCAGTAGGTACCTACCTACTGCATAACCTAACCCTTATAACGATTATTTTTTTTAATTCATGAATTTCTTTCAGCATCATAGGGTTCCATAAATTGTAAGTAATATTATAAATACTATTCTATATTTATAATTATTTAACAAAAATGTTTAATTAATATTTTATTTTACCTATGGCTTTCATCACCCAGTGAGACAAAATGGGATAGGCTTTGTATAATTCGTCGCTATAAATCAATAATGCTGTAACCCTCAAAAACCAAACTTTATACTAGAGCCAAATTACAAAAGCAAAATTTAAAAAAATATCATAACTTCTAAACGGCAGGAGGCTTTTCGGTCCCATTTTGCAAATATTATTAAAATAAATAGTTTTGTTAAACTGAATACTCAAATTTGATATAAAATGGGTTAAGGGTGATTTTTGCGGGTTACAGCATTTTTTTTTTTTTTTTCCCCCGAAAGAATGCTGTAACCCAAAAGGGAAATGTCGTGGTGTAATTTAACAACCAAATGAAAAGGCGTTTTAAATTGCTGTAACTAAATAACAGCCACTACAACAATTTTGGTCCGAAATTACTTACTGATTTAAAAAAATAAGACCAAATTAGTTAGGAAAGCAAAAACGCTGTACAATGTTCCAGAGATTAAGTTTCTTACCTTGTATTGCTGTAAGTCTCATTTCGACAAAAAATACCGGAATTTAAGCGGGTTACTACATTTATTTGTTCTCCAATAATCTAAATATCACAAATAACTAATGCTGTAAAGTTTTTATTTTTCATCGTAGAAACACGAGACATAGACCATTCGACGCAGAAAAAAATATGAAGTAAAAATATGCAAAAAAACGATTTTGGTAGGAGGTGCAGGTTACAGCATTATTGCTTTCCAGCGACGTATAGTCGCTTAGCTACTTCGATCAACAATACAACTAGATAACGGGTCAGAGAACAAAACACGACCCAGCGAATATATACCCACTTCAAATTGGGAGCTTACTTCAATTTTCGTTGTCAACTACGCCAACAGTTTCACGTATCACAATGCCTCAATGCGTTTTCAGAAACTGCAAAAATAATCACCGTTACAAAAATCTTTCAGACGGAATGTCATACTTTCGGCATGTAAATGTCGATTCGTAATATTAATTGATAAATAGCTAAGTCTTTCTAATAAAAAATATATTTTAGTTTCGGACCAACAATTGTCAATATTTGGATGTTGGAGAACAGTATGTCAATGGAGTAGTTTTATACTTTATATTATTGCAGTAATAAATTAAATAAGTATTAGTTTGTGGATTCCTCGTGATCCATTTTATTGTGCGATATAGAGTTATATTGTCGCGAGTGAACGGCAGGAGTTTTTTTACTGATGAAGACCAAAGATGAACACCGGAAATCATTAATCATAATTGTTTAACGGGCAGTGATGAGATTTCTCTATTAAGAATATGAAATTACTTTTATTCACGTAATGCATGTAGTGAAGTGCAATTGATGGTGAAGTACCGGGAGAACTCTTTAATAATTAACGGCCCTGCATATTGGATAGCGAAATATTGTTAAGGCTGATTGGAAATTGTTATTAGACTATAAGGTTTTTTAATGTAATGAACGAGTATAATTATGTGCTGTAGAAAATCTCAATGATATGAGAAATATCACTAAAAAGCGATTTTTCTTTTTAAAAATAAAACCGTCTTCAAAAATCCACTAAACATACATATACCTCGCTTCACATTTGTTCCCCTGTGGTGTAGGCAGAGACTACGGAATGCCAGGTGCACCGGTCTAAGCATACAAGTATAACTTTCGCTTCCTCTACATTCATAATTTTGACCCACTGAACAAGGTGAAATAAATGACCGGTCTCCTAGAAATTCGCTATCGTTGCCTAACAGGTATATCAAATATATGATATTTTATAATTATATCCAAGCCAGTGTCAAGTAGGTATACTTACACAAATAGCAATGCCACATGATTTTTGCCACCGAAATAATAAGTCAGTCGATATAAGTTTTTCAAGTAGCTATTAGGGTTTTTGAAGACGCTTTTACTTTTTGTTGCTAGAAAAATATATGATGGGTTACGAGCCCACAATATTATTTATATTGTCTTAAATAGTAAAAATAGCGTTGAGTTTTTGTTTAAATGAAACCCACCTGAGACGTCAAAACAGAAATAATATTAAGTATAAAGGTACTCCATTTGTACTCTGTTCGCGGTGATATTGGCACTCTGCTAGTAGAAGCTGCATAAGGTAAAAAAACGAGCCTCTAGTCGAAGCGAAATAAGATGATAATTTTTTTCATGCAAAATTAAGCATTGCGTTAATGATATACCATTTTAATTAGAATGTTTTATTTTGACAATGATACAAGTATGAAGTTTGTATAGGTCGCCCTAGGACACTTTTGGGAGAGAATTCTGTATGGAACCCGGTGTCTATTGGTTGGTATGTCGATGCTTAGCTAACAATACCGCACAGGTCAAAATCGAATGTTATCTAGTTTTGAACTTTATTTGTATTATATTAAATTAACTCTTAATTCGTGTTCAATCGTTGACTTACGCGGTATTGTTAGCTAAGCGACGATATTCCGTTTTGTTAGTCTATGTCAAACGCAGCGGTGTCAGATCGACGTTGACAGCGTTGACATACCCAGATTTTAATATTTTTTCCGCCATTTTCAAGACTTATTCAAAGCAATAAAAAGAATTCCTACTTATATTTTTTGGCAATTATGATCAGTAGGAAAAAAACTGGCAGTCATTTTATTTTACGGCGGTTGGTTTATTAGTGTGGCAATATAATATAATTATTTGCTTCTTCCTCTGGCTCACTTTTTTATTCATTAGTCAGTCGCATAAAATGTTTTCGAATAGAAAAATAAAAAGACATTTCGTAAATGGCGTGAAAGATCAAAGGTTTTACGCATAACTATTTCTACGCGAACGAAGTCGCGGGCAGAAGCTAGTAATAAATACATTTTTATTGATGTGTAGCGACACTTTTCTCGTAACATTTTGAATTTGCAGATTCCCTGCAATATCTCATTCTTAATATCTTCTTCAAATGCAATAAAAAAGATGCATTCCAACTCTTTGATTACGATTTCACATAACAATAAAATGTCCATAATATCACATTACCGACTTATTGTTCGGGGGCCTCGATTTACAAACCCAAAAATTGTATTTTTTTTTAATGTTTGTTAGAACTAGTTGATTTGTTGTTTGTTTTTCTTTTGATTATATAAAAGAGGAGTATTTGAAGAGCAATAAAGATAATTTAATAGTTTTTTTTTACCATGTTTCTTCCACTCGAATATATTATGTAATCAGCCCAATGGAACCCTGACCCACCATAGAATGGTATCACAGTAACATTATAAAACAATTTGTTCGACCCTTCTTACGGCTTAAATCATAACGTCTTTGTGACACGGTTCTATGGTGGGTCAAGGTTCCAATGGGCTGATAGTACATTTCATTTCTATAGAAACCTTCATAGAGACAACCGTCAAAACACTTATAGGCCTTTTTGGCTTAGCACTGGTAGTCCTGAAAAGTTAGTACATAAATATGAAACGTAAACCGAGTTATAAAATATTTTTCTTAAAAATTACCGGAAAAGTTGACATTACTAACTCCATACTGAGACGCGAAGTACATAGTTTACAGACAGTACCCAAATAAAATAAAATAAACTTTTCTCAAAAATGACCGGAAAAGTTGACATTACTAACTCCATACTGAGACGCGAAGTACATAATTTACAGACAGTTCCCAAATTAAAAAAAAATTACATTGCGTGCTCGCTACACAAGCCCGCAATGTTGCATACAAATTTTATTGTTATCTAGTTTGTAACTTTTTAAAAGTGAAAACGACTATAATAAAATGAGGGCACAAGTCTTATACATTATTATTTTATTCAAAACGTAACTTTTTTATCTGTGTCTGGAATAGCGTGAGTTTTTTTCTAAAAAAGCTTGCGTTTCGCCTTGTCTTAAACATAAAGGCGGTAAAGAGTGATGTTATTTCACGTGAAGTTTCAGTTTATATGCGATTTGTATCTTGCGATTTTTGAGAAAAGCACTAAAGCATGGTTCATGTAGAATTGGCACGCATAAATGAATTTAAAAAAAATGTTTCTAGAATTCTTATTTCAAAAGTGACAATCATGGTTTGTTAACAACCTTTTGATGTTTAAATAGTGCAAAAATTATAGACTTTGATCAATGCGTTTAATAGTTATCGACAATGAAACTTGAAAAAAGGAAAGTAACTGTGAACAAATACTTGGAAAATCCATCGTGGTCTGGGTCGCAGGTAGCTAAGGCACTAAATTTCCACAAAAGTACTGTTTGTAGAGTTATAAAACGATACAAGGAGACCCTGTCTTGCCGCCGAAGGACACAGATCAATCCTAAATCGGGTGCCAGGGACAGATAACTTAAAAATAAAGTGTTGAGAGCAGTTGAACGAAATCCAGGGCTGTCCGATACGATCTATCCCCTAAATTAAAAAAAAATCGGAGTACTGTGAGACGGATTCGCCTTCGAGCTGGCTAAAAGAGCTATAAAGCTATTAAGAAGCCAAATCGCACCATGAAGCAGAACCTTCAAGTTAAAAAGCGAGCTCGCTTGTTGTATGACAAAGTTTTAACCAAATTCAAAGGGTGCTTCTTGATGGACGACGAAACCTATGTTAAACTCGATTTTAAGCAACTGCCCGGTTCAAAGTATTACTTGGCTGATGCTAGAGGAAATGTTGAAGACAATTATAAGTTCGTTAAATTGGAGGAATTCGCAAAAAAACACATGATATGGCAAGGGATCTGTAGTTGTGGCTTAAAGACCAAAACTTTCGTTACGTCTTCTACAATGACGTCAGATGTTTACATGAAAGAGTGCCTGCAAAAACGAGTTATACCTTTCATTAGAAACCACCGTCTTCCTGTGAAGTTTTGGCCAGATTTAGCTAGCTGCCATTACTCAAAAAAGGTACTATAGTGTTATGAAACCGATCAGGTCGATTACGTGCCTCGTGACATGAATCCTCCAAATTGTCCACAGTTTCGACCAATTGAGAACTACTGGGCAATTATGAAAGGGAAACCCAAAAAGAGTGGCAAAATGGTCAAAGATGTAAATTCGTTGCGATCTACATGGAATCTTCAAGCCAAAAAAGTAGATAAAAGCACTGTTCAGAAGATGATGGGATCTATTACGAAGAAAGTTCGGAATTACATACATGGTTTTGACAACTGAATATTTTTAGTGAAAATGTAAAATAATAATACATATTTTTCAATTTATAAGACTAATTGTTTTATTTCATTAATTATTTTAAATTTTATAACCCTGGTAATATGTACCAATTCTAAATGAACTATGCTTTATATATGCCTCGGCAGGAACGGCAATTGCGGGCCTCGTATTTTTAAACGGACTCGCAAGCTCGTCCGTTTAAACCAATCCTCGGACCGCAATTGCCTGCTTCACTGCCTAGGCAATAATCTACTATTGCGTGCTCGCTGCAAAAGCCCGCTATGTTGCATACAAATTTCAATGTTATCTAGTTTGTAACTTTTTTTAAAGTAAAAACGGCCATAATAAAATGAGGGCACAAGTCTTATACATCCAAATTTTATTCGAAACGTAAGTAACTTTTTTATCTGTGTCTGTAATAGCTCGAGTTTTTTTTTCTAAAAAAGCTTGCGTTTCTCCTTGTCATAAACATAAAGGCGGTAAAGAGTGATGTTATTTTACGTGAAGTTTCTGTTTATATGCGATTTGTATCTTGCGATTTTTAAGAAAAGCACTATATATGCCTCGGCAGGAACGGCAATTGCGGGCCTCGTATTTTTAAACGGACTCGCAAGCTCGTCCGTTTAAACCCATACTTGCCCCGCAATTGCCTGCTTACAAACTACATCACAATTATCTTTATCCAATTTTTTTCTTATTCCATTTTGACATATCTCTCAATCTTCCTTTTTTAACCCAGCTAGTATGCCGGTAGTAAACTATAGTTCCAAATAAAACATTTCCGTTCGGTTCGAACAAATCCGACTAAATGTTGAAGCTTAACAATATTGAGTAAAGACTGTATCGTTAAGTATAAATACAAGTAAAATAACGTATTACTGACAACTTTCATATATTTATTAATAGATAAAGAATGTCCTATTACGTTTTAGACGTTAAATAATAAAAAAAACTTCTTTAAACCCAACAAAATCATTCATTTCTAGCTAATTTTCTAACTTTCTGTCTGAACGTAGACATAAGAGATCGGACAGCGTCTTGGTCAAATGTTTTTGTCACTCTGTTCCAGTCTCGACGAAATTGCTCTTCGGAATCTGTAGAACGGCCATTTTTCCGCAGTTTAGCTTTAATTATATCCCAAAAACGTTCAATAGGCCTAAGATTTGGGCAATTCGGTGGGTTCATAGCTTTAGGTACAAAACTGATGTTTTTCTCTTCATACCACTGCAAAGCCTTGGACCCATAGTGGCAAGATGCCAAATCGGGCCAAAAAACAGTCTGAACACTGTGCTTTCTAACCATAGGCAGAAGTCGTTTATTAAGACATTCCTTTATGTAGATATCTGCCGTCATTGTAGACATAGTGAAAAATGGAGTCGATTTGAGGCCACACTCGCAGATCGCCTGCCACACCATAATTTTCTTGCCAAATTTTTCTGTGAAAATTGACTTTTCAGATTCACTAATAACAGATCGATCTTGAACTGTGTAATATTGCGGTCCCGGCAGCGATTTATAATCTAATTTCACGTATGTCTCATCATCCATTATTACACACAATTTTTTCTTTGAAAGGTTAGAGTCGTATAACTTTCGAACTCTTGATTTCACTGAGCTTTGCTGTTTTTCGCTTCGTTTTGGATGCCTTTGCTTCTTGTAAGTCATTAAATTGTTTCTCTGCTTTGCACGTTGGACCATACCAACAGATGTACCTAACTTTTTAGCCAAATCCCGAACAGATGCCTCCTTGTTGGGTTTGTACGCCTTTACTATCTTTCTATCCAAATTGGGGTTTGAACAAAGACCTTTATATAACTAACGTAATAGACGAACAGACTCCCTTTTTCCCGCGTTACCAAAACGGAAATGTCAACGTGTGCGTGATTTTACAAGTGTGTGAGTAATTTTAGTGATGTCCGTACGTTATATCGAAAAAATATCGATGAAAAGACTCGCTTATATAAGACTTGTTTGTATCTTGCGTGGAACTTAAAACTAGCATTCTTCACCAATAAAACACAAGATTCTTTCATTATCTATAATAATACTCTTTTCATGGTAATTACCACACACATATCATACAATCAATTTTTAATGTAAATAATTAATAAATTTCAGTCTTACACAAATTCTAGGCTTTTAATATGGGCATGATGGAAATCTGAAATGTACCTTTACTTTTAGTGGACGGTGTACGAAGCAAATATTGCTTGAAAACCGCAAATCGATGTACAGGGTAGCCTTTTGGTATACGGGTACTTTAAGTTAAAATATTTCTTCAAAATATTGATATGGGCCAGTACTTAATGACATAATATTATTGTTGTATGGGAATTATATTTTTTTTCGGACACCTATCATGTGTGGTATCAAATGAAAGGACTTCATGAGCCGGTCCTCAAAATATACTATACCACCACCTTTCGGCCCCCTTTTTTCTAAAAAACCATGAAATATTTTTAAACATATTAAGTTTGGGTTTTTCCAGGTAGGAGACAACTTGGACTTTTTTTGTACAACATACCAACGCGAAATGATTCTTAATATAACCGTACCTTATCACAAAAACGCGATATTATTAATATTGAGATTCACTGTTTTTGTTTTTTATTTATTAAAATGTAAGAGATTAAGAGATTTTGAAAGTTATCGATCTGTACTAAAGTTTTAGAAATCCTGTGGCCAAAAGGTGACGGTTGGTAAGTATATTTGGTTGGGTTATAGGGGCAAAGGGGGCCCGATTTTAGGACTTTTAGGTAAAAGTTTACACAACAAAAGATGGTTATTTTAGTACTATCTACACAATACATAAATAAAAACCGAATGTTATACAGACATAATTTTCACCCCATCGAAATTTCTCAAACGCCTTGTAGGTACCGAATTTACTAACTTTTGGACCCCCCATATCTCGGTAATTATCAACCTGAGAGAAAAAACTTAAATAAGAGAAGATGCTTATTTTAACATTTTCTACACGATTTAATTAAAACTTTAAAACATACACAAAAAACATTAAAAAAAAAATTTGAAGTCCTGTCGTAGCCTGGACCACTGCATTTAATGATAAATAATAAACTGCGATCAATTTACCTAGCTGCGTTTTATAATCGCTCGGAATAATTTTTAAATAATTATGAGAAGGAATGAAAAAATATCGACATATTGATAACTTTATCGATAGATGAGTGTGATTCAAACATTCAATCACTACCTAAAAAATGGAAATTTTCACGGACACAACATCTTTTCATTTTACATATAAAAATTAAAAATATGCATAAAACACAAAACTACATGATATATCGTACTTATTAGACCACTAACCGTATTCCTTGGACCTAGGAATCCTTGAAAATATGAGTTCAAAAATGACTATGTGTGGATCATAATTACCTTTGAAATGACTCATTGTTTGGATTATTCCTATGATTGACTTCGCAATCAGGTACTGCACAGCCCACCATTGTTGTTTTTAACGGTTTTGACACCACGTTTATACAATTATCCTGAATATTTTAATAAAAACTAAAAGACGCTGTCGCCAGTGGGCTACCGTGGGCTACCATTAGCTTTCAAAATGGTTACAACGTCAACGTCTTTCGCTGTCACTGTCGCACTCGTATTCGTGCATAAAGAGGCTGCGCTCTCGCTTCCACAGACTGTTCGTCTATTATGAAGGTCTTTGGGTTTGAAGGACCTGGTTTTCGGCCTGATTTCGGTTTGTCAACGAAACTATACTCTTGGCCGAACTTTTTGATCGCATTTTGGACTGCACCAACACTAACGTTTTCGAGTTTAGCTAGTTGTCTGAGAGTGATTCCTTTTATACTACACCATTTGTCTAGAATCGATTTCCGCTTTTTCGGTGAAAGTCCACGCATTTTTAGTTTAAAACGACTAATGAGGAAATCAAACAATCCAAGTCAAAGCCGACATTCAAATGTACAGATTGACATCAGTTTGAATTAAGAACATCCATGTTTTAATTGAATTAAACCTCTGCCAAGTTGTATTTATACTTAACGATACAGTCTTTATTACCGAGATTACAAGAAACCGAAGCGAGTAGACACTATTGCAGCATGAAAGACCCTTTAGTAAACTCGCTGTACAGTTGCTTTTAATTTGATTTCCTCGGAGACCGTCTCTGCCTCGGTCTGATTTATACGGCTTGATGTTTATTTGCCAACATCGCACACAGAAACGATTCTATGAATTTGATTTTGTCCATAAGGCTAAATCACTACATAGAAGAAAAAATCACTTCCCGAAATTTAATTATACTTTTTAAATTAGATACTAATTACAATTTTGAATATTATTAAACGTTTCAAAGTTTTGTGCAACTTAAATCCGGGTAGATATGAGACTGATGAAACAATTAAAGCTTTATTAAATACTATTAAATATTATACCTATATTATGTGCGCTACGAACAGTCCTAAAGTGAGATAAGGCCCACATTCGCCTCCATAGTTCTTACTGACGTCACGACCTATCTAATCCAATTCACGCCTCGTTAGCGGTTGCGGGTCTATGTGTGAAATATATAGATGTACCTACTTCGAAACTGAGCAGCTACCCGTGGTTCAATAACATATATAACGTATTTAGATATTTTATAGCGAAATAAATATGGGTATGTCGCTTGTGCTTCTACGTCGCTCATATTTTTAAAAACCTCATTTTTAAAACTGGGAGGATGTAGTCAAACATACTTAAGCTTATTTATAATATTATAAATATGTTTCGTATATCAGAACTTGTCTAAAAATTTAAGAAAAGGTATATTGCGTTTAATTATTTTCATTCGCCACACCACTTCGTTAGTAAATTTGCAATTTAAAAATAAAACCGGCCAAGTGCGAGTTGAACTCGCTGTGGAGAGGGCTCCGTACATACGTACTTTTTTAAATAGTTTTTTTATAGTATTTGCTGTAATTTACAAGCAATATACGTTTAGTATTTTTATTTTTTTAGGTTCAGTTGTTTCGGAGATCAGGGTGGGGGGAATGGTAAATTTTCGTCCACTCTCATGAATAAAATCAAAACTATATATTTTACAATAATAACAATAATATATTTGGGATTCTCATAACGAGCCCTTTCATTGGATATATGACACAGTAAGCTTCGCAAAACTTTTTTTTAATTACCTAATTGTGTTTGGGTCATCAATTAACATATGTGTACCAAATTTCAACTTAATAGGTCCAGTAGTTTCGGTGCAAATTGGCTGTGATAGACGGACAGACAGACAGACGCACAAGTGATCCTATGAGGGTTCCGTTTTTTTATTTTTTTGTACGGAACCTTAAAAACTACTAAACGAGAACTAACATTATATTCATTAATCAGATTGTATCGGTTAAAATTTTAGTCAACAAATAGCCAAACTTGACCTCGTAGAAAATATCGCCGGTCTCATTTTATACCGTAGCTAGCGTGAATAAACTGCGCTCCCTACTAGATAATGAATGATAGGGAACGCTCTTTTGCTAAACAATGGTAATAAATACAGTGACTGAACCGCTTAACTCCCGACAGCCTGAGGAGTGCCTCCTCGCGGTCTATACTTACACGGAATTTATATGTATTGGCGGTCAAGCCACGCACATACTGTAGCGACTTCGTTTTGATCCATAGTAGATTTAATACCAAATACCAAAAATCAAAGGACCTAAGCAAACGTAATTGTATTATTAAAATAAAAATATCTACCTACTAAACAAACTCATTTATGCCCGGTTCCTATATTCCAGAAACGAATCGTTTTCCTTACGGGCAGTAGCGTTATGACATTTGCTACATACAAAATGTGTAAAATTTTAACGAGACGTCACAATTCTACCAACGGTTTTGAATATAGGAACGCACCATTAATGATTCAATATCTACAACTCTCCAAGTAAAATGCGAATTATTTTGCTTGCCTGCTGGTTACGCCTTTCCAGCGATCTCGCTGAAATTCGGTAAAAATAATCCAACGGACAAAGCACTGTTTTTAACGCGGTTAAACTAGACTCTTTTTTACTTATAGGCATACCTGGGATAACTCGGGGCATCTGTACGAAAGTGTTGTAGCAAAATATTTTATCGACATAAAATATATCGATGTTTCTGCCAACATCTAAATGTTATTCGACATTTACTCATTTTATAAAATAATTACTCATTTTCTCCTCATTTAATAAAATAAACAAATTAACACGTTTATTTATATGTTTATTTTACAACAGTTTTCATAATATAGGTACAATCAATATTTTTTCCATATTCGTCGGTATTAATGATTGACGTCTAGATGAAAATATCCACTTTAAACTGCTAAACGTACGAATATGAATGGTACTGACAGTAAATTGTCATTTTGATTGAAATGACATCCGCATACTTTTATTATCTTAAGAGGCTCGATATCAGATATGACATCGAACCTCTTTACAGTTATCGAGAATGTTCAATGTGCACATGTATTAATTTAATTATATCGACATCTTTTTTATCGATATCAAATCCCTACAACTTGCCCCGAGTTATCCCAGGTATGCTTATAGGAAAACAATAAAAAAAAAAACGCTACCACTTTTCGAACTTAACATACAAATAAACGCGGAAAGAGGTAAAGAACTTTATTGTTCGACTAAACCAACTAAAGTTAGAAGCACTTGGTAACAAATACATTCAGTGACCTTCATTTTCAGTTGATACATTTTGACCAGTGTGACTAAATTGCTAAGTTACATAACTACGATAACATCTATATAAAATTGCCAAACCTATTTGGTTTTAAAAGTCAATCAAAACATACTGCATCTACAGGTAATAATGTATGATTAATCCTAATATAGTCGTACATGATGTTTTCTTTCTTTGAAATGTTATTTATGGTCGTATGGAAATATAATTCACACTTTGAAAGAAAACTATGAAAGGTACAGTAAAAAATACTGATAATATTTGAGTGTGTCTCCGGCTTTACAGCGTGAAAAGAGAACATTTTCCAAGTAACTCCGAACACTTGATTCAGCCAATCAAATACACCCACCCTCCGGCGTGTCTCCCGCGCCTCTTCTCTTTATAAGGCGAAATGCTCCGGGAGAGCCCGCAGTCCGCTTCAACCGATGCAACGGCGCATCTCGGTTCCGGCAACCAGTTTATTCGATAAAATTTAACATTTTTGACATTTTACCCTTTGCTAAAACTTAAAATGAGCGGTTCAGGCAAAGGCTTTTTGGGATTATGGTTATACAGAAATGGTTCTGAGTGGGAAGTGAAGACTCCAGTACCTCATCATCCGAAGTTGGGAGACCTGGGGATGTCATCACAGCAGCCGCCGCCGGCTGAAGGCGAAAGAATTTCCGTGATATTTTCTTTAAAGAATCAAGTCGGAGGTTTGGTTCGGGTCCTCTCAGTTTTTCAAGATCTGGGGATAAACGTGCTGCATATTGAGTCCCGGAAATCTGCCACTGAATTGGCTGGTGTGAGTTGCCTTTAAACAATATAAAGCGAACCTAAACTATAAATAAACCGGATACTGCTTTATTTGTAACTATGTGATTTGTGAAAATAAAGAAATATTCTATTCTATTCTATTCTATTCTAAATAAATAATTTTATTTAAACTTGTCACGTTACTTGATTACGTTTCAGGCTGATATCCTAGTGGATGTAGAATGTGATCCACGTAGAATGGAGCAATTGAAGCGAATGCTAAAACGTGAGGTCCAAGACTTTGAAGTGATTCCACCTCAGGTCGATGAGAAGTTTCCACCACCAACGCCTCTTTCAGCTGCCGCTAGTTTCGGTATGACAGTTCTTTATATGTATTTATGCCATACCATGTATGTATGTATGTCATTTAAATTGGATGGCAAAATCTAAAAAAAAAAAAATGTTTTACATCGTTTAATATGCATCTTATTTCAGATTTCGGAGAAATGCCTTGGTTCCCTCGTAAGATATCTGAGTTGGACCGCGCCCAGAACGTGCTGATGTACGGGTCCGATCTGGATGCAGACCACCCTGGCTTTAAGGACCCCGTCTATCGCAAGCGCCGAGAGCAATTCGCCGCTATAGCTAACAATTTCAAGTAGTAAGTACCTATAATATTTAGTTTATTCTATCTCTCTTATATTTGTCATTTTGTGCGGGTCCTGATGAGTTATCGTTTCACAATTAAAAAAAAAAAAAAAAACTCATGTACTCAAAAAGCTTGCTCCGTTTGTGTAAACGAGTAATTCGATCTTTAATTGTTGAGCTACTATAGAAGTAAAGAACCCCCAATACATTTTAATTGTTGTAAATTTTGTAATAAAAATAATTATTTTTTGGTAGTGATCCCTTGGAGATGATGCTATGGGCGTACCTATATAATGTTTTAGTACCAGACTTCTGTAAGCCTTATCGCGGATTGTATCGTTGATATCTAGGCACACACGGCGGAGTGTTCGGACAAGTTCGAAGAAAAAGTCGAGCGGTACTGTAGTGTAAATTTCCTCGAACCCATTCAAGCTTCGTTTTCCACCCTCAGAACTATTTTCACAGCGCATATAGGATCCAGATATCTATAATCCAGTAACATTATACCAGAGACTGACTAATTCACGTATCAAAAATATGAAAACGAACCATCAAATACAATAAAACATCGTTAGATTTTAGTAGATCATGAATGATATGTGTAAGTACAAGTTAGGGCTCAATTATCATTTGCCGAATTAACTCAAAATGTTAAAGTAATTAAAACCCAATTTATTCACTTTGTGATTTTATTTTATATTTAAGTTTTATGCTATCTCGTTCCTCTTGTGAACGTAAATGACATTATGAGTGATATCACTAACATAAAAAAATGATAAAATAAATTTATATTTCGTTTGAAGGCAATTGTGGAACGGTGGGTGCTTTAAAAATTGTATTAATTTTTAACGCATTGATTGTTGGAGAAAAACGTCTGTCGAAAAAAGCAGTTACTCGCCTGCGTCTCGGCCGTGCTAACTCATAGTTAACTCGCGCTTTCTTCCCGGTATTTGCAGTAATGTACTAATTTGTCTTAAAGCATAAACTGTTGGATGCATAGAAAAGGCTACATTTTAACTGCGATATTTCATTTTGTAAAAAGCTTAGATTATTTTAAAAACTCTTTATTATTTAAAAAACTGTCATTAAACATTCGTTGTTTTTTTCTACACAATTTATAGCGGCCAACCGATACCCAAGGTTCAATATACTGAAATTGAAATAAAAACATGGTAAGTCTTTGTAATGAGTAATATTTTCCTTGCTTGCTTATTGTCATTTCATTTATAGCCTTTCTGCTGCCGGAATTGTTTGTTGATATTTTTTGAGATGTATGCTTACTTTTAATGTCACTTCTTAGTAGGTACTAAAACTATCAACCTTGAAAATCCTGCGCTGCTCAAGTTATAGTTCATAATGTACATCGGTATAGCGTAGCATTTATAGTACCGGGCTGATAATCTTGATACATTGCACAACCATGAAGTTTCTAAATATTGATAATTTTGAAATTAGTAAATCGAAATGTTTGGTGCAGGTGACAGAATAGTGGGTAGTGTTTTTTTATCGATCCATGTCACAAAAAGATTTTATGTCCATAAATATTGTCTATAGTACATATTGTGATAAAAATCATTTTTTCCGCGTGAAAATCACAACTACATTATGCCTAAAGCGCTTCAGGGTTTCTTTAAGTACCTACGTTCCTCCTGGATCACCACCATAACTTGCAATCTATTAGTCATCTACTGACTCGTACCTGGTTGCCCGCGACTCCGTCCGCGTAGAAGTTTATCGCTCTTTCCTCGGGAACCGTGTTTTTTTTCATGATACGAAGAAGCCTATGTCTTTTAATTTTATCCAAAATCGGTTTGCATTTGACCTCAATCTCACATGTGGTCCTAGAAAAAGATATGCTGCTAGAACTTTATCGTTATCGAAAATGTAAAGTTGACGTAAGCTGCATGACGGGCACGTGATTTTTTTTGTGATGGTTGGGCATTAGACTCATAGGGGAAACACGAACAAAATGACATATTTGTACAAAATGACACATGCACAAAATTACACAGGTTGGTTATTTTAATTTTGGCGGGCTTCTAGGCGAAACTAACATCGAGACCACTATAATCTGCCCAAATTTGAACGTAACTATTTCATTCGTTTGGGTGTAATGTTATGGCCAACGAAGGGTATTCACACATCACGAGTTTTTTTCATGTACCGACAAAGTTTTTTTTACAAGGTAAGTTTTTTGCTATTGTATCTAATTATACAGCATTTGGGTTTGGGTCTATCTAATTATACAACATTTATCTGTGGATTAAATTAACTTTTTTTTAGAAAAAGAGTCTGCTTCATATTTGTTTTCGATTTTTTAATACGCAGTACGTACAAAGTAACATACATATAGTATAACGGACAATATGGCATTGGTATTTTTAGAACTAAACTCTAAAAATTTGTCCGAAGCCCAGCTAAGAGAAAAGAAAGCTACCAAAAATTGTTTGAAGATAGTAATGAAGATGATGTTTCTCGCGGGGATTGCATAACCGAAAAATAAAGGTTTCGTTTTAATTGGTTTCGGAAGCTGAAAAGATTTTATCGGTACTGGAATATAACGGTACCGTTATTTTTTTTCCATATCTGAACCGTTTTTGTAAAATTATCGTTTGGTCTTTATGAGGGTGCCACCAACAGCGCTAACCAATCAGCGCTAGTTGTTAAGTGTATGCCTAAAACCTACCAAATATTCGTTAAATTTCGTTCGGCGAATTAGTTATTTAATATCGGTACCGAAATAATCCCGGTTGACTACCGTTTTAATAAAGGTTCAAGTACACCTATGATAAATAGCGATACCGTTACTTTATACCGGTAGCGTACCTTTATATTTCAACCGGTATACCAACCTCTACCTTTATAACAAAGCGGTATCGATATCCAATACCGGCACCATACCGTTAATCCCGAAACGAAAACGGTCCCTGGTTTCTCGTGATGGTAAAGAGGTCTGTGCTTGCATGTATTGTAACGACCTTTACTCACGGTCTAAGCCCGGAGAAAACTGGTTGCGGTGCTTACCATGTCCGCATTGGGCCTACGCTCCTTGCGCCGAAGATAAGGAAATAAGCGTTTTATTTGCGAGCTATGCCAATAATAATATAGCCTTTATGTATACGAGTATGTCATTTTGTCCGAAGCATATGGACAAAATGGATTATTATTGATCTCAGTTAAATATTCTTTGATTTTTTCTGTTGATGTGTTGATAAAAATGTTTATTAGTTTCCATAATGTAAGGACCAGAGATGATTGATGTAAACTATGTATAGCTGTGCTGTGTGTTATCTTATAATATTTTTTTTATAAGGATCATTTTCGTCCCTGACACTTTTTTCGTATCTCTTATAGTTGTCCCAAGAAAGTTTATAAACCGTTAACGGGGACATAATTCACGGTGGACGGGTGAAGCATCGGGGGAAGGGGGTGGGAGAGTAATGAACTTTAAACACCACACCCAAATGTATCATGTCACACAAGGTGTTAAACTTTATTAATTTGTTTGTCATATCTAAAACATAATATAATTACTCTACTAAGGATAAACATGGTTTGATTAAGCGACTTTATCATACGGAGAAATAATTTTCTTTCAGATTTTAGATTTCATTTATTTTCTCATCGAAACCTCAAAAGTGCGACTTGTGTCTAAGACAAAAATATTGATCGTAGCAAGGCCTATCACTGATAAAAAAAAAAAAAACTACAATCTTTTATGAGAAATAAGTCATTTCGTTCTAAGGTCAAAATGATATAAAACACACTGTTCAATAATGAGCATTGCCATAGTAATAACCAGGGGTCGGAATTTTCGTAGCACTTTTGAGCTGTCATAGGGACTTCTCGTTTATCGACTTCGGATATACATATTTTATCGATACATTATAGAACACAACATGTTAAAGAAGATTAAAAGTATAGGTAAACAACAGGCGGTCTTATCGCTAAAGAGCGATTTCTTTCAAATAACTTTCGAGTAATTGAAAACGTGAAATAGAGATTTGCAATGAAAATACGTACAACTGTAGAAATACGAAAAAGGTGTCGCGAATGTATCAATTGTGGAGGAAGACAATTTGAACAAAATTTGAAGTAATTATAAAAAAAAGATGATTTTTAACCATATTGCGTTTTGTATTGTGCATTTAGCCCATTTAACTGGCTGGATCTACTGACCGAATAAAACCACCATTTAGCAACTGGGGAAGTTTTTGTGATGTTGGAAGATCTGAGGAGCTTCTACTTTTTTTTTAATTCTGCCGTAAAGTTGACCGTGACGATTTTTTATTTTCTGTCCTTCACACTGTTGGCTAATATTTTTTTATTTGTTTATTTACTATATGAATAAAAATTACATTTCATTAGAATGCGCAAACATTAAAGATAAAAAAAACTACAAATACTTTTGTGCTGTCACATTTAAAAAAAAAGATAGGTGAACAAAATGGTTAACTTTTGAGAGATTCCGAGATTTTTTCAAAAAAAAAATTAAAAAAACACCGTGGGTAGGATAAGTGTAATGTTAATTGGCCCAAAACGTGTTGCAAGTGACCTTAGCTACCCACCCTATTCATTTGGCACACGACTTGCAATACACCCTGTATATTTATCTGTATAAGTATTTACACCGTTGTCTAGTACCCATAGCACAAGTAGGGGACAAGGTCAATTGGTGTGACATTGTCTCCAGGTGTTTATTTATTTATTAGAGCGCTCGCCAACTCGCGCTGTAATCTCGTCACTCATGACATATCTTAAAAATAATAATTATGCACCAGCTACATAAATAACTATTGTCTATCCTAAAGTTCCTTTAATTTCTGCAGTCATTAACGTTCGGAGCATGCAACTTGTTTAGGCCCTAGTAGTTTTTATTATATGTTGGAATATATAGTTACGTAATAATAGTAATCAGTCACTTTAACACATTAGCCGCCCCTCTTGTTCAAGGTTTTTACCACGTACTGCATCTATTGTTTTTTACGAAACTGGAATGGATAAGTCAAGAAAACGCTCTTATACATTCCCAGCACTGTACTGTTCGTTAAAGTTCAATTGTTATTCTCTCTGAATTTGTTAAAATCTGTTGTAAGATTTACACGAACACTCGGGTGCACTCGCACACGCATACTCACAATGACACACATCTGCGTTAACACTGTATTGCATCTGCATTATTGATATACAGGGCGTCCCACGGCTATGCCACGTGGAAGGAAAGTACCTTGAATATTGTAAATGGAACATTTTACTGAAAGAAGACATTATTTGAATTTAAAAAAACAATTGAAACTGCATTCATAGATATTTAAATAATTACATGGTTGAACCTCGAATCGAACCCGTTACACCAGAAAAATAATTACCCTGTAGCTTTATCATACCGATCGAAAGGCTTTATCATAATAATATTTTTTTACTAAATAACATAGTGTCAGAAATAAAAGGAAGACCATGAATTTTAAAATTTGATGTGAAATTTTGTTCAGAAAAATGAAAAACTGTCATTGCCGTAAGAAGATACAACTGACATTATCATAAGTACCTATTACTAATAAATGTACCCACTTGAGAAGTACGCATCATTTCCCTATTATAATTTAAGTGCATGATAAAAATATCCACCGCAACAAGATCATAAAACCGACAGGGAGCGAAATAATTAAAAGAGTGCGACTTTGTATTCAACAGGAAGCGACTCATTTTGAGCATTTGATAAATTGATTAAATTTGTATTAAAAATGTTAAAATTCATGGTCTACCTTTTATTTCTGACACTATGTTATTTAGCAAAAAATAATCCTTATGGTGAAGCCTTTCAATCGGTATGATAAAACTACAGGGTAATTATTCTTGCCGTGTAACGGGTTCGATTCCCGGTTCAACCATGTAATTATTTAAGTATCTATGAATGCAGTTTAAATTGTTTTTCAAATTCAAATAATGTCTTCTTTCAGTAAAATGTCCATCTACAATATTAAAAGTACTTTTCTTCCATGTGGCATAGCCGTGGAACGCCCTGTAAATTATAATAATTAGAAAGAATGAATCATATTTGTAGAAATTGTTTATTTTATTTTGCAATGTGTAATGGTTGGTTTAAATTACTTATTTGTAAATCCACTTCGCCGAATTGAACTGTACTTTTTCTATTGTACGCTTCTATGATACTAGTGACACTTTCTTGTTGATCAGTATCTATTTTTAGTATATATATTAGACAATTTTGTATGGCGATGTCAGTTCTAGGTGCGGATAATCTTTGATACTTTTCCACAGGGGCATAGTGTTCCGTGAACTTCAAAAACTGTACCTGAAACATGCTTGTGACGAATACCTTGAAAACTGGCCTCAGCTCGTCAAGTACTGTGGTTACAGGGAAGATCACCTTCCGCAGGTAAATACTGAATTTTACCGTTTCGTGATCTTAGAAAGTAAATATATTAGATTATCTAAAACAACATTTCTAAGACAAGCTTTTGTAACTGACTGCATTTATTTAATTAACATCCTTCTCATTGAAACCAAACAAGCGTGGCCGAACTCGGTAGGTACCTAGGTCTGAGTTACGTGCAGCGGAGATCCTGTTGCTACCTTTCGACTATATCATTAGATAAACTATTAAACATGATTTTGCATTGTCATCGGATTAACAAAATTTAATAATGTATTCCATATTTCATCCCACATAATGATACCATGATTCGATCTAAATGTAGTGATGGACAAACAAACTTTGACCTTACGTAGCTACTATTGTCACATTAAAATTTGTCGGAAAATAACTAAGAATATTTTATCTAAACTAAATTAAAAAGGGATATAGGGTTAAAAGTTACCCCCTACACAAAAGACTGGTATAATTTGTCTAACTGTGTTTTCGTCTGCATTTCTATAGATGTTCGAGTATACAGGGTGTCTGGAAAACCTTCGGAGAAATTTTAACTGTAGATAGGGTGGATGATTTGGATCATCCCTATATTGGTAACTTTTGTTTAAGTTAATATTTGACTGAGTTACAGACAGATTTATCATCGACTTTCCTGACGATGCTCTCAGTGTGCCCCATCTTAACTGATTCATTCATAATATCGGCGGTGATACTGCAAAACCGCGTAAGTAACAAATTTATGATAGAGCAAAATAAACCTTACGGTCTTATTAAAAAGGTGCATTTTGCTCCTTATTTAAAATGTCACTTACGCGGTTTTGCAGTTTCACCGACGATATGTGTCACAACGTAATGTAAATAAACAAGTTGTTCCTTATGAACAATGTTTCCAATCATGGTCAAAAGCTCCATGGAGTTTAGAAAACTGACACATTATCCTGTAATGTGAATGAAAAGACGGTGTCTGATAAGGGCTATTATGTGAAATAATCTAAAACTGAAACTTACGATTATGATTATTACTCACACTTTTCTCACACTCACACGGCTAAAATAGCACTTGCACTCGTAGGCACATTACTTATTTTACGAGATCATGAATCATGGCTGTATTTCATTGATTTGTACCACTATCAGGGCTTCCGACGAATAAAAAACACAATAATTAATTATTGACAATTTGACATATTATCTTTTTAAATCTTGGACCATTAAAACTCTTTATGAAAAGAGTTTTAGGTTTCATTTGTAAACAAAAAATCCTACCTACACGTTACGTTTTATCAAATAGTACATTGTGTATTTAAGGTCGGTAAGTAAGGAATTACGATCGAGGCTCTAGTAGAAGCCCGAAGTCGAAGACTGAGGGCTTTCTGAGTCGAGGTACGTAATTCCCGTACCGCCCGTGAAACATACAATGTTTTTCATCACATTGGCGAGTAAATAAACACACAAGTCATCACAACTATTATTACGAATTACTTGAACTTTTTTTAAGCGGATGGCTGGCGGACTCCACAGATTATGCAAATGTTTCGTTCAGAAACGTTAAGGGCAAATACTTACGTAGGTATACATACAGCCCTGAAGGAGTGTAAAAAAAAACGACGTTTGTTACAGACAACTATTAAAATCGATTATTAAGAATATTAATTGAGTATTTAAGTAACATGTAGCGAGATTGCAATAAAATTCCTGTTTAAATAACATTTAAAGACAATTTTACAATTGCGTGTAAACTCTTTGCTTGAACTTGCATGACCTGTGTGCTGTGCTATAAATTAAAAAAAAATTACTTACCGACCTTGGGTTTCATGGTAAGAAGAAAGGTCGAGGGTTTTATATGGGGCATTGCGGTCAAGTTAACCTGTATGTTTAGATACTGTTTACATGCAAGTGTGATGAAAATTACATTTAAAGCTGGCATCATACATGTTGTTGCTAGATATTCGTATCATAGAAGAAAGAGAAAAATAGGATCGCTTTGTAAGAAGAGGTCGACGTGATTACACTCTGTGGTAAAAACCCTTAAAAGAAAAAGGCCACTAAAGCCGGCTACTCACACACCTGCTGCAGGGGCAATATGGGAATTGGACCCTTGATTGCCTCCTTAATTGTGATGTGTGTAGGCAAGCAGGAGCAATTTTTAGATTGGGCCTGCGGCAGGGCGGCAGGGGCGCAAGACCTTCCTAGCTCCCTAGATTGTGTCTACCGCCCTGCAAGGTTGCTGCGTGTGTAGTAGGATTGGGGCAATTCCAGTCAGTTCATTGGTGACAACCGAGCGGAGTGGACAAAAATGGAAAAAATGGTGTTACCATAGCCAGGAGATCTTCAAAAGAATCAATATCCATTCGCAAAAAGTTTCTAAGATCATCTACTTCCAATTCTTTCATAATATTCATGTGGCACAATTTGCTTCGTTTCTGCAACCAATTCTTCACCCAATATCTTCTCTTCCTTTTTTTTTTGGTAGCACCACAGAAAGCGCCAAGGCGATACCAATCCTCTGGTGTTTCGTCAATACAGGAGGCTTTCTCGTGGACGTGCGTTCAGCGGGACTATCAGTTACACACTGAACGGCAGGCTAGTGTGTAGAGAACAGCCTAAAATTGGTCCAACCGCCGTGCGACCGGTATTGCCCCTGCAGCAGGTGTGTGAGTAGCCGGCTTAAGGAACACCCAGAAAATATAAAACGTGGACTACAATCACAATCAGTCAAGGAAGCGATGTCACAAGCGAAGCGATGTTTGGTTTGGGGTTTGTTTTGTTTACTTGCATGTGATGTGACTTCACATCACACTCACAGGTTATAAAGTATTTCTAACATCACATAGCGTTTTTGCCACAGATTAAATTTCAAAAAAAATCCTTATTATTTCGTGTAATTTCCAAAAAAATAGACATAACTTAATGTGAAATAAAGTGAAATACGTTATTTTACGCTAGTATCAGATAGGATAACCACAATTTGTAGTATATTTTCAATGTTGTCAAATAGCCTATTATAATCAATTATGCGACGACCTTTATATCCATCGACAAAATGTTTTGCACTTGGACTTTTGGCTACTGCCACAAATACCATGCGGATCAAAAGGAAAGAACCAGCAGCCAGAAGCGCTTCCTCCCCGTCCGGTTGCCCTGAAAATCAGCGCGTGCAGCGTCACGGCATGTCTGACACTATGATGCTGAGTAGCACCCAATTTGGTGCATTATTATTTTATAAAATAGTTTTAAGGTTTTGTTTTAAATTATTTTCTCACTGTATTTAATTTGATTATTATTTTTCTGTGGTTTGCACCAATAAACGATTTTCTTTTTTTTCTTCAATACGGAGAGCAATAATCGGATCGTTCAATCCGTCTATTTGAACTTTGAGAAGTCTATGAATTTATGGCTGTCATTAGATGTCAGTGTTAAATTATGTTATTTTCAATATTCACGTCTTCAATATTTTTGCTGTAAATCAGTTATATGGGCTACTTTAGAGCAGAAAACAATGGTAAATGGTTAGATCTCGACAGTAAAAGACGGACGATATGATCAGTCTCGGCAAAACATAAACAAGAGACCTAGTGATTTCACATTTAAAACCAATTAGTGTTCAAATTGCAAAAACGAAAATACAGTAAGTTGCACTAAAATTACTCATTTATTTTTATTATAATGCTACCTTGATTTTTGTTTACATGGAGCGAACTGTTTGTTTACATGGAGCAAACTGTTTGTTTACATACCATGTGACAACGTATGGTCTCAGGTCATTGACCTCGACATTGAATTTTGACGTAAGATACTACGAACTGTTGGAGTAGTATACTATCAACGTCAAAATGTCAAGGTCGAGATATCGGCTGCGATACATCAAGTAACAAAATGAATATAATTAATCCTTCTTTTTTTTTTACATTAACAGAAACAAAAATGAACCATACCCCCGTGATCAGAATCGTGCCAACTATTACCCCCCCAAATTTCTCCGAAGGTTTTCCAGACACCCTGTATATCAGTGTTCCTGTCATTTATGCGTTTTTATATATGTTTACCCGTCACATTTGTTTGCTTTCGTATAGGTAGAATACAATGGGCCATACTAAATAGGTGTCTACTTTGAAAATCAAAGTTCGATAGGTTACCTTCATCGCTTTCTCTCGATTTGATCTTAAATGACGAGTACAGGGATGTGGAATCTGAAGTTTTTAATTCCTGTCAATGTCAGGATTCAAAAATCAAATATACGTTTTGACACATTTGGTTCAAATTTAACAACGATTTTCAACTATTCGTCTGTTTAACTACTGATCAAACAACGGGCCCTTAGTGTTATAATTATCACTGTCTGAAAATTAATAGAGAAACGTGCTAGGAACCTGTTACGTTAACCTCCTTTCACTTCTTGCGAAAACTACTACTACTACTACTTACTTATGCATTTGTTCCTTGGTTACGCTTGACGTAGGTTAGTGATCGATACATTAATCTGGGTAGGGCTTATCGCACATAATTTTCATAATACCTTATTCATTAATTTCGCTAAATTTCAAATTACCAAGGGCTCATAATACCTAAAAATTAAACTGCCTCATTCCTAAGATACACAAATGTCATAATGACATCGACCTAAAACGTCTCATGTCCGAAATGTCTAAATTTTGAAATGTACATTTCCTTAAAATACCGAATCATAGATACGACAAAATGTCTAAATAACTTAAACTGAAAACTCCAGAATGTCAAAATGTCACAGGTTCAAAATGCCTAATTTTTTTGTACCAAGAATCATGAGCTCTTTTTGAACCTGATATGTGAAAAAGTTCCCCTAAAAAGTCCTATATTTTTGGGAACCTTGTCAGTTTTGTTACGGCCATAGGGTGTATTGAAAATGTAACCAAATGGATCAAATATATTTGGGACATTTATTTATTTTAAAAAATGGAATGAACTCGTGATTCTGATCATAGTGGTTAAAAAAAATTAACTTTTTCACCTCACTAGCTCGGAAAGGCTAGTTTGTTTGATATTTATTGAGAAAATCGGTTTTTATCCACATGTTTATGGGGTGAAATAATTACATGCATTTAAAAATACATTTTTATTCAATTTTACTTAACTTAAATCTAAAATTTAAACGTACAACTAAAATGCAACTTCTAACTTCATACATAATCTTAATATTGGTACTTCAATGTAAGTGGCCAGCACTAAAGAAGATAATAAATAGATTTTAATCATCAATAGAAAGGACAATGGGCAAAATGTCCCCACCCACCAACAGGAACGAAACATATCTCATTTGATAGATCTTGGCAACCTGATGATTTTTTACTATGACGACGATCGTCCTATGTATGGGGTTTTCTTGGAAAACCATTATCATATCGTATGGAATTGGTTTAAAAATGAACACATTCTTGCATTGCATGACTCTTGAAAGGTTTTTTTCATAGAAAAAATCCCATCGATTTAGCTACTAAAATAGTTATTTTGTCTTGTTTTGGGTCCTAACGAACATATAAACATGCATCCCGTGACTGTTGGAGGCGGGGGGGACGGGTTCCATACAAAATTGCCCATCACCCTTTAGGTATTCTGCTGACACTTGGTTGTTTTGAATATACGGTATACTGCGATAAAGGTGTTGTGAATTTTGAGTCTTATGAGAATTAGACATTTTAAAATTCAGTCATTTTGGGATGAAATTTCGACGGAATGAACCTAAAACATTAATCTTTATGAAACTGTAGGGCAAATAAAGATGTTTTATGAAGTAATGCGTAAGGTTGAACGACTAATTCAATCAAACTGAATTGAGACTTTGAAACATCGATTATTTAGTCGAGAATTCCTAATTGCTATAAAATGTCGGTATTTTAATGTCGAATAATGGTAATAAAACGTATTATAATTTAACGTTTAAGTAACCTAACACGGATTTAGATAATTTAAATAGTACATTATTGCCTAGGCCCGGAAAGGGAATTTGCCTGACGAGGTAGTTGGCGGACCGAGCCTCGGCGAGACCTGATAAAATCTGAGTCAGGCAATCGCCGTTGCCGCGTAGGCATATATAATGTTTTTCGCAAACAATGCGAGGAAGCTTCCGACAAATTCAGAGTCAACTTTTTTTTTAGACTACGAGTATTAAGATGCTGCACCTGCGTCCCTTTGATTTTATATGCAATTGAGAGCATTTTTAAATAATATATCGCAGCGGACGGTAATGGGATTTTGTACGCTTATTTTACTACTTTGAAGAAAATGAGGCTATTTCAATCTTCGGTTTTCAAAACAAAAGCCGTGTTTTTCGAGCATGTTTGAGTTTTTTTTTTCCATACCTTACTAATATTTTGATTCCGCTTTGCCTCGTATTCTATATAAATATCAACCTACAGCCAAAAACGCTGGACGCTGCAAGAAAGTATTTGTTGGAGGTACCTAGGAGTGTACCTAGGACTGAACTAAGAAATTATTTTCTGTAAATCAACCGAGAAAGAAATAGGAGTAGCGGAAAACTAATTATATTTGTAGGTACGAAGTCGCAGGCGTCCTCTCTCGTAGTACAGTCGAGTTCATAAATATATGAGCAAATCCGAGGCTTCAAAAATAAATGAGCATAGAGAGGTACATATGCATCTGAACATATTCACTTGTCAAAAATATATGTACATGGCACCTGTCATATTTATCTGAGCAAGTCGCACAATAATATGTGAACAACGAAAATCTTATAAATATCTGTACTAATATTTTTCAAAATTAGTTGACCGAATGAAAATACACAACAAATACCTACGCAAAAGTTTTAAGGACCTTATAAGGACCTATTTACCAAATTTGGACATTCTAATCCCAGCGGTTTGGGCTGTGCGTTGATTTATGTCAGTCAGTCAGTCAGGACATTCACGTTTATACATATATATATATAGATTACTACGCAATACTTTCGTGGCATCTCTATAAAGAAGGCATATAAAATGCGAAGAAGACCACTCGCTCGACGTGACACTCGCGAGTACTCACGACTGACAGCTTCGCAGTTGCCCGTAGCCGGTCTCGTAGAGGCGTGCGTCTGTGTGAGTGCGTCGTTTCGAGCATTTGTTCCTAGCTTCTTTACTGCTTTATTTACTGTGCCGTCGGGTTATGTATTGTTAGCTAATGCACAGTCAAGTATTTCGATCTATGTATCATTTCGTTACTACTTTTAAAAAAGCTCGTATCTCAAAACCACCCCACTAAAAACGTCGTAAGTGCATACGAGACACGTATACGGTTAATACCTTTTTTCATAAGCCTATATGAGATACGAGCTTTTTTAAAAGTAGTGACGATTTCGTACCTTGTCACAGTAAATCAGTATTATACATTTCTATTGACTTTCATAGTGCTTGTCATTGTGACAAAGTCCGAAAGGGTACGTATATCAAGTTCCTCGACTAAAAAAATAAAAAAATATGATTTTTATTTTTAAATTTCATACAGCATACGAAATTATTAGAAAATTTAAAAAAATATGTAAGTATATTGAATGATAATGATTAAAAATATTGAAAGTAATAAGAAAGCTCATAATAATAATAGAAATGAAAAAAATAAAAATTATATATTATATATACAAAGACCTTCATAATAGACGAACAGTCTGTGGAAGCGAGAGCGCAGCCTCTTTATGCACGAATACGAGTGCGACAGTGACAGCGAAAGACGTTGACGTTGTAACCATTTTGAAAGCTAATGGTAGCCCACGGTAGCCCACTGGCGACAGCGTCTTTTAGTTTTTATTAAAATATTCAGGAAAATTGTAAAAACGTGGTGTCAAAACCGTTAAAAACAACAATGGTGGGCTGTGCAGTACCTGATTGCGAAGTCAATCATAGGAATAATCCAAACAATGAGTCATTTCACAGGTAATTATGATCCACACATAGTCATTTTGAACTCATATTTTCAAGGATTCCTAGGTCCAAGGAATACGGTTAGTGGTCTAATAAGTACGATATATCACGTAGTTTTTTGTTTTATCCATATTTTTAATTTTTATATGTAAAATGAAAAGATGTTGTGTCCGTGAAAATTTCCATTTTTTAGGTAGTGATTGAATGTTTGAATCACACTCATCTATCGATAAGTTATCAATATGTCGATATTTTTTCATTCCTTCTCATAATTATTTAAACATTATTCCGAGCGATTATAAAACGCAGCTAGGTAAATTGATCGCAGTTTATTATTTATCATTAAATGCAGTGGTCCAGGCTACGACAGGACTTCAAATTTTTTTTTAAATATTTTTTGTGTATGTTTTAATTAAATCGTGTAGAAAATGCTAAAATAAGCATCTTCTCTTATTTAAGTTTTTTCTCTCAGGTTGATAATTACCGAGATATGGGGGGTCCAAAAGTTAGTAAATTCGGTACCTACAAGGCGTTTGAGAAATTTCGATGGGGTGAAAATTATGTCTGTATAACATTCGGTTTTTATTTATGTATTGTGTAGATAGTACTAAAATAACCATCTTTTATTGTGTAAACTTTTACCTAAAAGTCCTAAAATCGGGCCCCCTTTGCCCCTATAACCCAACCAAATATACTTACCAACCGTCACCTTTTGGCCACAGGTTTTCTAAAACTTTAGTACAGATCGATAACTTTCAAAATCTCTTAATCTCTAACATTTTAATAAATAAAAAACAAAAACAGTGAATCTCAATATTAATAATATCGCGTTTTTGTGATAAGGTACGGTTATATTAAGAATCATTTCGCGTTGGTATGTTGTACAAAAAAAGTCCAAGTTGTCTCCTACCTGGAGAAACCCAAACTTAATATGTTTAAAAATATTTCATGGTTTTTTAGAAAAAAGGGGGCCGAAAGGTGGTGGTATAGTATATTTCGAGGACCGGCTCATGAAGTCCTTTCATTTGATTTGATTTCATGTGTCCGAAAAAAAATATAATTCCCATACAACAATAATATTATGTCATTAAGTACTGGCCCATATCAATATTTTGAAGAAATATTTTAACTTAAAGTACCCGTATACCAAAAGGCTACCCTGTACATCGATTTGCGGTTTTCAAGCAATATTTGCTTCGTACACCGTCCACTAAAAGTAAAGGTACATTTCAGATTTCCATCATGCCCATATTAAAAGCCTAGAATTTGTGTAAGACTGAAATTTATTAATTATTTACATTAAAAATTGATTGTATGATATGTGTGTGGTAATTACCATGAAAAGAGTATTATTATAGATAATGAAAGAATCTTGTGTTTTATTAGTGAAGAATGCTAGTTTTAAGTTCCACGCAAGATACAAACAAGTCTTATATAAGCGAGTCTTTTTCATCGATATTTTTTCGATATAACGTACGGACATCACTAAAATTACTCGCACACTTGTAAAATCACGCACACGTTGACATTTCCGTTTTGGTAACGCGGGAAAAAGGGAGTCTTGTTCGTCTATTACGTTAGTTATATAAAGGTCTTTGATATATGTATAATAATACGTATGCCCGGTTTTGAACCCGTGATCACTGCTTTCAAAAGCAAACGAGTTACACAGAAGCCAAAACGTGCCCTGACAGTTAGGTTGAAATTAGGCTTCACTTAGCTGTTATGCGTTCCGAAGATTCTGAAAATCAAATAATTCTGTATTTTTGCCGAGAGGCTCCTGTCAAAATGATTGAAGAGCAAAACATGAGATAGATAGATGTATGTAATGACAAGTCTGCACTCTTTTCGAAGATTGTCAAATGGCTTCTGGTATGTAAATATGGAAATTATGAACTGTCACATCAGTGTTTTAAAAAATGATTTCGGAAATACTAAAGTAAATAAAAATACAAGGATTTTTTTCTCAGATCTACATAATAATCCCTATCGAAATAAATTATAAAATATACCACTTCAAAAAACTATACTTACCCAATTGTAAAACGTTAGTACACATATTTATGTGCCAATATATGCCTATAAATATTTGAAAAAACTTTTGCGTAGGTATTTGTGTATTTTCATTCGGTCAAATAATTTTGAAAAATATTAGTACAGATATTTATAAGTTATTCGTTGTTCACATATTATTGTGCCACTTGCTCAGATAAATATGACAGGTGCCATGTACATATATTTTTGACAAGTGAATATGTTCAGATGCATATGTACCTCTCTATGCTCATTTATTTTTGAAGTCTCGGATTTGCTCATATATTTATGAACTCGACTGTACCTTTGTGTTTGGCATGAAATAATATCAAAACTTTATACTAATTAGCTTACTTATTATTTTATTTCTTACATACATACCTTCACGCCTTCATTCCCAGAGTGAGGTAGGCAGAGCTACAGAATTACGAACAACTCTAAAACTTGTTGGTTAATTCTGTAACCACAATTTGCACAAACAGATTCAAATGTTTACCAGTGTATACAGGGTGTCCAGTAAATAATGGATAACCTTCTACCCATCTATGGGGCACCTCAGGCTGGTCCCGAAAAAGGACTTACAGGTTTAGTAAAAGTTGCATGGTTTTCGAGATAATCGAACTTTTCTATTTTCTTAATAATTAGCACCTTGCTTCACTGTAATGACCGCCAAGGCCACAAATAAAGAGATTTTGTCGTTCTGTTAGCTGTTAAATATTCTTTAATAGTGATGCTAACGGATGTGTCTTAGAGCATTATGGTAGCGACACTAATTTCTTGTTAAACATATCTTACTTTATAACATCACATTTTGCTTTAAAGTTTACAACAACTTTGACTGCTTGTGGTGAAAAAAATTTGTATGAAGACCAGAGTGGCCAATATGTTGAAAAATAGTGTATCTAATACTGATTCTAAACTGGTATAACACATGGTGTTTACGTCTTTACAGATAAAGTTATTGCTGTTAGTATTCACTAAGAGTGAATTTTACCAAAACACCAAGTTATCGATAAGTAACTCTTTACTTGATTGGGTTAGTCATATCATAAAAAACGCTTCTCTTATGAAAACCAACGTCTAATTACTGCAAGTGTGACGTTCGGTACCATTTGATGTGGTAATGTTTAATAAAGGAACAACCGAGTCATCAACATAAATTTATTAGAGTTCGGTCGTGAAGGGTTTTAATAAATAGCTTAGTTCTGGTTCTGCAGTCGTAGGTCGGTAGTCCCCTGCAAGGTGGCGGAGGCTGCTAGGTCTTCAGGCAGGCAGCAGTTTGGGAGATGCACCCGGACCGGGAAGCGCCGGCTGGAGTTGGTTGGTGTCTTGTGTTTCAATATTCAGTATACCAGACTTGTAGGGTAAAAGTGACACCCCTTATCGGGGTCCGAGATGTCACTTATAAATCACTTATGTGAAACCAAAAACTTCGACGGACGACGAATGTGAAATGCGACTACCTACTTATTTGGTACTTACATTTATTCAACTTTTAATGCAATTCTTTTATTAGTTTTAAATAATATTTAGGGTGTTAACTAAGTACATACTTTGCTTACAATCTCTCCTTTCTCTGCTGAGTAATACATACTATTTTACAATTTTATTACCTAATGTGTATTTTTGGCTATGAATTTTTTATCCGTTTTGATGTTTTCTTTTGACATTTATCAAGTACAGTTTTGATTCCACGAAGAACAATATTTTGGGTAACTATTTGGATTTTGTTTGCGACGACCTAGTTAGCTTTGCCCTGGACTTCGAAAAGGAAATACAAGGATTCATTATTTTGCAGTAATTAGACGTTGGTTTTCATAAGAGAAGCGTTTTTTATGATATAACTAACCCAATCAAGTAAAGAGTTACTTATCGATAACTTGGTGTTTTGGTAAAATTCACTCTTAGTGAATACTAACAGCAATAACTTTATCTGTAAAGACGTAAACACCATGTGTTATACCAGTTTAGAATCAGTATTAGATACACTATTTTTCAACATATTGGCCACTCTGGTCTTCATACAATTTTTTTTCACCATAAGCAGTCAAAGTTGTTGCAAACTTTAAAACAAAATGTGATGTTATAAATTAAGATATGTTTAACAAGAAATTAGTGTCGCTACCATAATGCTCTAAGACACATCCGTTAGCATCACTATTAAAGAATATTTAACAGCAAACAGAACGACAAAATCTCTTTATTTGTGACCTTGGCGGTCATTACATTGAAGCAAGGTGCTAAAATTTATTAAGAAAATAGAAAAGTTCGATTATCTCGAAAACCATGCAACTTTTACTAAACCTGTAAGTCCTTTTTCGGGACCAGCCTGAGGTGCCCCATGGATGGGTAGAAGGTTATCCATTATTTACTGGACACCCTGTATATGTAGGTGACAATGTCACTCTATGTTTGTTAAAGAAAAAAATAACATTAGCTGTACATGTATGTAGGAGTGAGCGGATCAGAAGAATGACCGATGATTGAGATAATCCAACGAACGGAGGCTAATAGTACTAAAATGAGAATTAATAAAATATATTACAGAATGTTGCTTGTACCTCGTTTTGGTTTGATTTCTTGTAATTTGGAGAATTTTGTTGTTTTGATCATAAAACTACCGAGACGTTTTGCAGTAGAGGTATTTGGTATTTCAAGTCTCCTTCATGTAGGTATAGGTATATATTTTACTACAGAGAGTTTTGCCGTTAAAGTCACATTGCGTTTGTAGCCATTACAATGTTAAGAAAATTTACTTTAAAGTCTATTTGTATTAGAGGTGCAGTAATGTTTTGATTTGAGGCATTTTGCTTTGCAAGCGTTTTAAATGTTAGTAATTTTGCCACTTAGTCTTATAGCTGTTTAGGAGTAATCCTTTAAAGTCGTTTTGCGGCGTAGCATTGTGATCAAAAAAGAATAGGACGTGAGCGCTGCAAGAGCTTATACATTTTTGAAATTAGTTATTTTCCTGTAAAACCTAGAAACCCTTATTTAAAAGAAACCCAGAAACTACTCGGATAGATTTAATTTTACAGCTTTGTCGGTCTAGTGTTTATGTGTAACCGTGTCAAATTACAGCTTTGTAATACCAAGAGTATCTGAACTAGACTATTTACAGATGGACAGACGGACATGGTGAAATTGTAAAGGTTCTTTTTTGACTACGGAACTAAGAGTTATTGATTAGTTATTGAGTGATTGTATTGTATTAGCTAATATGGTTGTTAAATGGCGGCAAGCAAGCATAACTTCGCGCGTCGTGCCGCCACAGACATACTCTTGTAATCTGTCGCGTCCACCGTGACCTTTAAAATATTAAAAATCTGATTGCAATCCGATTAATGGTTTTGGAGGGTTGTGCACAAAGTTTGGAATGTTTGGAAGTAATAATAATACACTGTGGAATATTTTTATTTCGCTATCTATTTATTTCAGTTGGAAGATGTGAGTACGTTTTTGAAGCGCAAGACGGGGTTCCAACTGCGTCCCGTGGCAGGCTACCTTTCGCCGAGGGATTTTCTCTCGGGGCTGGCCTTCCGTGTGTTCCATTGTACGCAATACATACGCCATTCCTCGGACCCCTTCTATACACCAGAACCGTAAGTAAAATAAGCTTACTTTTTCGGTAGACTAAGGGAGACAAAAACATAGTCAGATGAATGCAAAGCACTATTTAATATTAAACAAGACGTCCTCCGTAACAATTTAATGTGTTAAACTACACACATCTTGTCTACACACAAATTGTCTAAGGGTTAAAAATATCGCAACGCAGTAAGTAGATTGAAAAATATTTAAATATTTTTGATCCTTAGAAATTTTTAATGTGCGCTGCGCCATTTTTATACCTACTTAAAACTTTTCAGAATTGTATACTTAAAGTCATTCACAATTACACCTGGGTAAAACTCTTCAGTTTAGTGGGTCTGTTTTTAAGAAAGAGGTCAATCGCTGGATATGTCTTGGATGGACAGCGTTCGGTAGATTGCACAATAACTTCGCGTCCTAAATACCACTGTGTAGGAAGACAACATTTTTAACCAAAGTTTCTCGATATATTCACAGTATAGAGAAGTAGTTTTCTTAGGGCTCATGCGAAAGGTTAAGGCCCCTATAGTGTAATAGGTATTAAATATTTTCAAAGTGAAAAGTAAATTTCGGGCGCTATCACAGACAAGAAAATAAATAAGTATAAATTATATAAATTCATTCTTCATGACAAAAACACATGTTCATTGTTAAGTTTACCTCACAGCTGTTCATTTTATTAAAATATGTTCCATTGTTTATAGGGACTGTTGTCACGAGCTTCTGGGGCACATGCCTCTGCTCGCTAACCCAAGTTTCGCCCAGTTCTCGCAGGAACTGGGGCTTGCATCCCTGGGTGCCTCCGATGAAGACATAGACAAATTGGCCACGGTTATTATTTCAAAGATTAAACATTTTCAAACTTTTAAAGGCTCCCACAGACTAATAGACCTGAAGTCCCAAGTCTGCCAGGCCGCCGCGCCGGATAGTCCAAATTCTATTAAGGCCACACATTATTTATGCCTGTCGGAAATATTCTTACGGCTGGGTTTAAAACTCTATGTTTCCACACGCAAACGACAGTTTGAGATCGACCGACCGAGAAGTAATTGGCTATCGTCAGGCAGCCTGCCGGTCATCCGCTGGTATTTGGCGGATTTGGCCGTTAGTCTTCGGACTGTCCGGCCCGGATCGCTGCGCGCCCTACAATTGCACTCCAATGAAAACGTCACTCGTAAACCTTGCAAAACCTGATAGTCTGAGTTTTTAATACATTTGATGAACGGATAGGCCAATATCGGCCAGTGAACTATTAATCTCTGGGACCTTAACCTACCTAGTCTTAATTTTGTTATAAATGTATTTGCATTTGGTTAAATAATAATAAAAATCCTGTTTTAAAGATGTGCTACCTGTTGACACTTCAGGTTCTTACACCGAGTTGCAAACACTGGTTTTAGCTTTACTTCTTCACGGTGGAGTTCGGCCTGTGCCGGCTGCCTGACGGCTCGTTCCGCGTCTACGGCGCCGGACTGCTCTCGTCAGTCGCAGAGCTGCAGCACGCTCTCAGCACGCCAGAGAAGATCAAACGGTTCGACCCCGATGTCACCGTTCACGAAGAATGCATCATTACCTCGTACCAGAACGCTTACTACTACACCGATTCTTTTGAAGAGGCTAAGGAAAAGATGCGGTAGTATAGTTTTTTCTTTCTGCTGAAGGTATTGTTACGTACGTGGGGCTAGTTACTGATAAAAGCACAATTTAACGGATAATTAAGAACTAGGTTTATTAACTCACTATAACTCTTCTTATTCGTTTCGGATGTTCTTAGCACATAGTTAGTCTTATTCGCAATGCTCTCTGTCCAAGTAATATCTGACTATCGCCGTAATCGTTCCTTCTTTCATAGTACCTACTCTCCAAAATTATTCCAGAGTGCGCGCTGGAATGATCGATGTGGTTTGTCCGATCAAGGACGAACTAGACTATTCGTTACTGGAAGATATTACGTACTGCTACCGCCTACCGCATTAACTACCACGATGACCCACAACAGCGACGTTACAATTCAAGTCGTATGAAGTGTCAAACATTTTTTTTCATAAGGTCACTGTGACACCGTTCCATGATGGGTCAAAGTTCCATTGGGCCGATAGTACTTCAAAGGTCTATACGGGGTTCTGAATACGCCTGAAAATGGGTTTTCAGGTGTAATCTGACAAAGGGTGGCCTGAAACGGATAGAAGACATGATTCAGGAGTCCGAAAAAAACGGCGATTAAAATTTTGATTATCTGGTATATAATGAGCTACCTCAAATTGGACTGAAACGGTATTTCAGCCTTCAGAAAACATTTTCAAAGCACCAAAAATCACGATAAAAAATTAGACGCCTTAATTAATTGCCCGTGTGGTTACCGGGATAGAATAGTGCCACTCCATTTCTTCCCGTGGATGTCGTAAGAGGCGACTAAGGGAATATAGGCTTGTAGTAATGTTAGGCGATGGGCTTGCAACCTGTCACTAATACGCTGGTAAACATCTTAGCCTGATTTTGCAAAATGTGGTTACATAATTATCAACAAGTTTTTAGAGTTGTTGGTAATTCTGTAGCTCTGCCTGGCCCACTCTGGGAATGAAGGCGTGAGTTTATGTATGTAATTAATTGCATCGGCGTAACAGTATTTTTCTGAAATGATTTGCCGCTTACTAACTAATCTTTATCTGCGTCACTATTATTTTCATAACGTTTTTAAGGATGTTTGTCTGAAGCGTAAAAAGCTAAATGGTGGAAATGAAATTAAAGTTCAATCCGCCGCGACCAAAATGTCAAAAATCAACTGTCTACTTTGACTTTTAATGTTGACAATAGTAGAACGTTTTAAGGGATAAGGGTTGAACCCGCCAAAACGTGGGCACAAAAATAAAAAATGAAACTGCTATTAAGACCCGTAGAATATTCATGAGGGGCGTCTTAGCAATGTTTACTGGTACAAAACTCTTACCCGTGAATTTGTTAGAAATCCATCACCTCGCATTCATATGTCATTTAGAATTTTTTTTATAAACTTTCCTCGACCGGCTTTTTGGTTATCAGTCCCCATCAGGTGCGGTCTGGACTTAATATCTCCGTAGTTTCACTTTTTGCGCGTAAGATTGAGGCATATTCACGTCCTACATGCATCGCGGGATGAAATCTAATGATTTGAGGCAAAAATCTTTAAGACGCTCCTTTTCTTTTTCTTTACTATAATTATTTCTATAGCTAAGCGTTCTCGGAATCTTTTCAATACGGAACAAACACGTGGATTCAGGACATTCTAGTCTTTTTGCTACATCCCTGTAACTGAGCATTGGATTTTGTACTTGTTTGAGCAAAATCATTTCTCGTTGTTGAAGTTGGCTCGACAATATGACTAAAAATAAACTTCAAAAAATAATGGTCACGGTTTGATATTAGCTTTTTATGAATAAATCAAGATTAAATTAGAATTTTCATTTTTAACTTTTAATTATAAAAAAAAAGATTTTCTAGGTTCTGGCGTGATCAGCCAAACTCTTGTTAGGCTCCCTTCAACATACATATTCCTCAGCGGCACCAAAACAAAGGGTGTCTTTGCCTCCAACAAGCGTGCATCACTGGTTCCAAAATATTGCAGTGCTCGCTGATTTTCAAGTTAAACCTCGCGCAGATCTGTAATATCTGTATACACCATTTAAGCCCAGCAGTTGCCATAATAGTTATATTTTTGAAAGTCATAAGCGACTAGTCGAGCCGTACTTCTTAGATCACCTTATTCTTTCCCTAGAGCGTTTGCTGAGAGTATCCAGCGCCCCTTCGGTGTCCGCTACAACCCTTACACCCAAAGCGTGGAGGTGTTGAGCAACGCGCAGAAGATAACTGCGCTGGTGCGGGAGCTACGCGGAGACATATGCATCGTTTCGTCCGCTATCAAAAAGATATCGGCGCAGGACTCCACGCTTGACGTGGAAACTATCGCCCATATGTTACACACTGGCTTACAGGTAACGAAATCTTATTATGGTAGTTTTTTAAATCCTTTTATCATTTTTTTGTTGGCTGAAATGTTGAAAGCGTTATTTATTTATAAATCAACGACTGTTAATGCATAAAATACATATAATTCTTAGAATTAATAAACGTCATAAGGATACGTAGGTACGTGTAAAATAAAATAACCACTTAAAGTTCTCAATTAACCGACCCTAAGACTTGAGTCTATCTGAAGGATTTCAGCTCCTTCACCCGCTCTCATTAATGGAGGACTCTTAAACCATGCTTAACGGTTTTTTCTCTTGAAAAGGTCCTTAGCTTTTACAATATTACCTTAAAGCTATAAAATAAATGATCTTTAATAACTCTAACTGCTTTAAAGCTAATTTGTTTGAAAATTAACGCGCATAGTTACATACATACATACATTAAATCAAGCCTGTTTCCCAGAGGGGTAGGCAGAGACCACTTTTTTCCACTTGCTACGATCTCGACAAATTTCTTTCGCTTCTTCCACATTCATACATCGAGTCATGCACGCACTCACCCCTTTTTTCTTCGTCTCAGTCACACATAGGACATCCAGCTTTCTCTTTTTCATCATCATACATACCTCATCTAATTTATGCTCCATCCCTCCACAAACATTCATCGTAAATCGTATAACTGAATGACTGCCAGACAACGCACAGCTTAAACACTGAACCTAGGTGTTGAAAATAAGGGAGAGAATATTCTTTGGGTACCCTACACTCGGTGCACTCGAAAATCGGTACCCCCATTTGGAAGAAATAAAGAGAGTATCGGAAATCTAATTCTACCCGTTTGAAGACGCGAGCGTGTAGTTTATTCTTGTAATAAAAAAATGGAATTAAATGAAATTGGATTTTCATATTATACAGGGTGTCTGGAAAACCTTCGGAGAAATTTTAACTGTAGATAGGGTGGATGATTTGGATCATCCCTATATTGGTAACTTTTGTTTAAGTTAATATTTGACTGAGTTACAGACAGATTTATCATCGACTTTCCTGACGATGCTCTCAGTGTGCCCCATCTTAACTGATTTATTCATAATATCGGCGGTGATACTGCAAAACCGCGTAAGTAACAAATTTATGATAGAGCAAAATAAACCTTACGATCTTATTAAAAAGGTGCATTTTGCTCCTTATTTAAAATGTCACTTACGCGGTTTTGCAGTTTCACCGACGATATGTGTCACAACGTAATGTAAATAAACAAGTTGTTCCTTATGAACAATGTTTCCAATCATGGTCAAAAGCTCCATGGAGATTAGAAAACTGACACATTATCCTGTAATGTGAATGAAAAGACGGTGTCTGATAAGGGCTATTATGTGAAATAATCTAAAACTGAAACTTACGATTATGATTTTTACTCACACTTTTCTCACACTCACACGGCTAAAATAGCACTTGCACTCGTAGGCACATTACTTATTTTACGAGATCATGAATCATGGCTGTATTTCATTGATTTGTACCACTATCAGGGCTTCCGACGAATAAAAAACACAATAATTAATTATTGACAATTTGACATATTATCTTTTTAAATCTTGGACCATTAAAACTCTTTATGAAAAGAGTTTTAGGTTTCATTTGTAAACAAAAAATCCTACCTACACGTTACGTTTTATCAAATAGTACATTGTGTATTAAGGTCGGTAAGTAAGGAATTACGATCGAGGCTCTAGTAGAAGCCCGAAGTCGAAGACTGAGGGCTTTCTGAGTCGAGGTACGTAATTCCCGTACCGCCCGTGAAACATACAATGTTTTTCATCACATTTGCGAGTAAATAAACACACAAGTCATCACAACTATTATTACGAATTACTTGAACTTTTTTTAAGCGGATGGCTGGCGGACTCCACAGATTATGCAAATGTTTCGTTCAGAAACGTTAAGGGCAAATACTTACGTAGGTATACATACTTACAGCCCTGAAGGAGTGTAAAAAAAAACGACGTTTGTTACAGACAACTATTAAAATCGATTATTAAGAATATTAATTGAGTATTTAAGTAACATGTAGCGAGATTGCAATAAAATTCCTGTTTAAATAACATTTAAAGACAATTTTACAATTGCGTGTAAACTCTTTGCTTGAACTTGCATGACCTGTGTGCTGTGCTATAAATTAAAAAAAAATTACTTACCGACCTTGGGTTTCATGGTAAGAAGAAAGGTCGAGGGTTTTATATGGGGCATTGCGGTCAAGTTAACCTGTATGTTTAGATACTGTTTACATGCAAGTGTGATGAAAATTACATTTAAAGCTGGCATCATACATGTTGTTGCTAGATATTCGTATCATAGAAGAAAGAGAAAAATAGGATCGCTTTGTAAGAAGAGGTCGACGTGATTACACTCTGTGGTAAAAACCCTTAAAAGAAAAAGGCCACTAAAGCCGGATACTCGCACACCTGCTGCAGGGGCAATATGGGAATTGGACCCTTGATGGCCTCCTTAATTGTGATGTGTGTAGGCAAGCAGGAGCAATTTTTAGATTGGGCCTGCGGCAGGGCGGCAGGGGCGCAAGACCTTCCTAGCTCCCTAGATTGTGTCTACCGCCCTGCAAGGTTGCTGCGTGTGTAGTAGGATTGGGGCAATTCCAGTCAGTTCATTGGTGACAACCGAACGGAGTGGACAAAAATGGAAAAAATGGTGTTACCATAGCCAGGAGATCTTCAAAAGAATCAATATCCATTCGCAAAAAGTTTCTAAGATCATCTACTTCCAATTCTTTCATAATATTCATGTGGCACAATTTGCTTCGTTTCTGCAACCAATTCTTCACCCAATATCTTCTCTTCCTTTTTTTTTTGGTAGCACCACAGAAAGTGCCAAGGCGATACCAATCCTCTGGTGTTTCGACAATACAGGAGGCTTTCTCGTGGACGTGCGTTCAGCGGGACTATCAGTTACACACTGAACGGCAGGCTAGTGTGTAGAGAACAGCCTAAAATTGGTCCAACCGCCGTGCGACCGGTATTGCCCCTGCAGCAGGTGTGTGAGTAGCCGGCTTAAGGAACACCCAGAAAATATAAAACGTGGACTACAATCACAATCAGTCAAGGAAGCGATGTCACAAGCGAAGCGATATTTGGTTTGGGGTTTGTTTTGTTTACTTGCATGTGATGTGACTTCACATCACACTCACAGGTTATAAAGTATTTCTAACATCACATAGCGTTTTTGCCACAGATTAAATTTCAAAAAAAATCCTTATTATTTCGTGTAATTTCCAAAAAAATAGACATAATTTAATGTGAAATAAAGTGAAATACGTTATTTTACGCTAGTATCAGATAGGATGACCACAATTTGTAGTATATTTTCAATGTTGTCAAATAGCCTATTATAATCAATTATGCGACGACCTTTATATCCATCGACAAAATGTTTTGCACTTGGACTTTTGGCTACTGCCACAAATACCATGCGGATCAAAAGGAAAGAACCAGCAGCCAGCAGCGCTTTCTCCCCATCTGGTTGCCCTGAAAATCAGCGCGTGCAGCGTCACGGCATGTCTGACACTATGATGCTGAGTAGCACCCAATTTGGTGCATTATTATTTTATAAAATAGTTTTAAGGTTTTGTTTTAAATTATTTTCTCACTGTATTTAATTTGATTATTATTTTTCTGTGGTTTGCACCAATAAACGATTTTCTTTTTTTTCTTCAATACGGAGAGCAATAATCGGATCGTTCAATCCGTCTATTTGAACTTTGAGAAGTCTATGAATTTATGGCTGTCATTAGATGTCAGTGTTAAATTATGTTATTTTCAATATTCACGTCTTCAATATTTTTGCTGTAAATCAGTTATATGGGCTACTTTAGAGCAGAAAACAATGGTAAATGGTTAGATCTCGACAGTAAAAGACGGACGATATGATCAGTCTCGGCAAAACATGAACAAGAGACCTAGTGATTTCACATTTAAAACCAATTAGTGTTCAAATTGCAAAAACGAAAATACAGTAAGTTGCACTAAAATTACTCATTTATTTTTATTATAATGCTACCTTGATTTTTGTTTACATGGAGCGAACTGTTTGTTTACATACCATGTGACAACGTATGGTCTCAGGTCATTGACCTCGGACATTGAATTTTGACGTAAGATACTACGAACTGTCGGATTAGTATACTATCAACGTCAAAATGTCAAGGTCGAGATATCGGCTGCGATATGTATTTTTCTTTTTCTTTTCTTTTCTTTATACATCAAGTAACAAAATGAATATAATTAATCCTTCTTTTTTTTTTACATTAACAGAAACAAAAATGAACCATACCCCCGTGATCAGAATCGTGCCAACTATTACCCCCCCAAATTTCTCCGAAGGTTTTCCAGACACCCTGTATATATGTATACTTATATGTATATTATCCTGATTTTTTTAGTCACTGAGCCAAAAACAATAAACGATTATTGCTTGGACAAAGACGCGGGCAACTCACGTATGTTATTATAAGTTAAAAGTGCATTTACTTACACGTAAAATTTAAATATAAAAACCGGGATGCATGATGACCATGCTCAGTGTAGGGTTCCAAAATCGTTCATACACACAAGAACTATCTCACAAAAACACATGTATAAACTAATATTTTGTGTCAAGTTATTTTTGGTGCTTTCTTCGATGATTTTTAACCGACTTCACTTTCCACTTTATGTATTTTTTTAAATGTATGTTCACCGATTTCTACGTCAATTATGGTCGAATTTCAAAAATACAAAATTGACGGATACAGTTTTTTTTGTTTGATAGAGTATACTTCCGAGGTTGTCTCATTATCACCAAATTGTAATCTGATGAGGGGATCCATGAGGAGTTGAGAGAACTCCTCAAATATAATAGGAAAACAAACAGAAATTTTAGTATTTTTAGTAACAAGCCCAGCATGTGCATTCAGAAAGTATCATTAAGTGAAGTGGAAGTGATGATGAAGACCACAGATGGCCAACGGAACTCCTCAACGGTGGCGAAAAGATGTCTCGATTTCGGTAGTTGAGCGACTATAACGAAGAATATTTAATTGTTTAAATATGACTATGACTTTCCCGCGGCGTTACTTGGGGTGAACTTGAAATGTCTTAGGACCGTATTAATAATCTGATTTCGGCTGTAATGCCCGTCTCAAGATGCGTCAAAAATGACAGTTTTGTATGGTTTAACGTTTAGGTACTTCGACGTATCTTGTGACGGGTGTCTCACCCAAGATTTAAGACTTTATTAATACGGCCCTTAAAGTTTCATATCAACTGAGAAGTAGGACTACATATCAGCTTATTATGATCAGTAAAAGTATAAAATAAAATAAATGTTTTAAAAAACAAAAAAACCGCAGCAGAATACGCAAATAATAACTTCCTTTAAAATGGTACCTAGGTATAGGCTTTTGCTTAAAAATATTGTGAGTCGCCGACGGATAATTTTACTTTTAATTTCTTTATACGTACGTGCTTTCATTAGGATATTTATCCCATTTTATTGCCAATAATTTTGCCTGTAGGACAAGTAAAACTAGCAAAATTGCAGTTTTTGAGTTAAATATCTTCTTAACGGTTAAAATTTAATTACTGTATTTGATTTTGAAGTGCTGTCCAATGAGGTAAAACTCGATGTGATGAGATTAGCCTTTCAATCTTAAAATAAGTCACAGCCGATATTAATTAATTAGTACCGGGTTTTCGCAAAAGCTTGCTTGAAGCTACAAATACCCCGTTACCGAGTTTTTATGTATTCATTTTATATTTAGACTGTGCAAACCACTGTCGCCGGTGGTCGCCTCTAACTACGACATCTCAATTAGGTGGCGTCATTTTTAGGGGGCGTTGCAAGGAGTTGGTGTGCGGCCACCAGTAGTGAATACCTACCAGTCAAACTGTATATCGAAATAACATTTTAGCACCTTGTCGCATTAGGTACGTATTAAAGTCAGAGTGGTTTAAACCTCAGTAAGTATATCAATAACTGTGACTAGGTACTAAAATGCACACTGCACAGCGATTTCTGTGTTCGACCATACTTCTTTTGATCGCACTACTTTGATTATACAGGTAAATGAAAGGAGCCCGCAGAGCGTCTCTGGAAATAGTTCACCTAACTCTGAACGCGGTGCGTCCCCAAAGCCAGAAAAGTAAATCTAAATGGGCAGAAAAAAGTTTTGAGGTACAGGCCACGGTTGTTTTTGTTTAGGTGTGGGTTATTTATGGTCCCAAGTATTTTACACACACAACACTACACAACCTAACCATGATGATTTTAGAATTATTTCAAAAATTATAATATATCTAAGTCATACTGAATGATTTATTTTAGTCATTTTGAAAACATTTACGTATTTTTTAAATATTTTTAAAAGTAGATTGGTAGGTAGTTAAAGGGTATAGCCGGGTAAGCATGGCGAAACTGCCCTTAGCGAAAAAAAAAATTTCCTTTTACTGGGTTATTAACCTTTACATAAGTAGTTCTTTCACCAAAATTTAAGCCTCAAATCCTTCAGGTTTAAAAAAAACCGCATAAAAAGAAATAACATTTTTATTTTATTTTAGCCAAAGTACTAATCCGATTTCTTTGTAATTTGGATATGTTGTACATACAATTAAGGTCGCTTTCAAAAAAAAAAATTAATGAATTATCTCTTGAAAAAAAAACAAAAAAAAACGAGTTAATAATTTAAAAAAAAAAAAAAATACGTGCGAGATTGCGACAATTTCCAAATTTACATATTTTATGTAGAATTTAATGATGTTTAACATATTTTTTTTTCAAAAGCTAAAATTGGGATTAACAGTGTGAAAAACTTGAATTTGTAACATCCCATACATTCTTTTCAAACAAAATAACTTCTACGTATTACACTATGAAGTTATATTTCCAACGCATTTTGAATTTGGAACGCGACTTATTTTACTTAAAAATAATGAATTATCTCTTGAAAAAAACCAAAAAAAACTAGTTAATAATTTAAAAAAAAAAAAAAAAACGTGCGAGATTACGACAATTTCCAAATTTACATATTTTATGTAGAATTTAATGATGTTTAACATATTTTTTTTCAAAAGCTAAAATCGGGATTAACAGTTAGAAAAATCGAATTTGTGACATCCCATAACACTTTATCTTCATACAAGCAAAACCAAGTTGACAATAAATGAATGAAGTATATTTTGAACGCTATCTTAAGGAATTTGAATTTAAAATGTGACGTTTTGCACTATAAATTGCTTTTGTGGCTATATATACATACGGCTACGGAGTACGCATTTTTTAATATCCAATACATATATCGACGGTTCTGTGACTCAACCTCGTATATTGAATTTTGTCCAGTATAAACTGACACACACTAATTATGCACTCGTGTACTTAGTGAGTGTCAGTTTAAATACTGGATATATTCTATATACCATACCATTTGCCTTTTTGTTTTTTTTAATTGTCTGAATGCCGTAAGCCCTAGCCGCATACAGCCACGGATTTTAAGATTCGCATGAGTTCGCACTCAGTAAAATAAGTCGCGTTCCAAATTCAAAATGCGTTGGAAATATAACTTCATAGTGTAATACGTAGAAGTTATTTTGTTTGAAAAGAATGTATCGGATGTTACAAATTCAAGTTTTTCACACTGTTAATCCCGATTTCAGCTTTTGAAAAAAAAAAATGTTAAACATCATTAAATTTTACATAAAATATTTAAATTTGGAAATTGTCGCAAACTCGCACGTATTTTTTTTTTTTTTTGAAAATTATTAACTCGTTTTTTTTTGGTTTTTTTCAAGAGATAATTCATTAATATTTTTTTTAGAAAGCGACCTTAATTGTATGTACAACATATCCAAATTACAAAGAAATCGGATTAGTACTTTGGCTAAAATAAAATAAAAATGTTATTTCTTTTTATGTGGTTTTTTTATAAACCTGAAGGATTTGAGGCTTAAATTTTGGTGAAAGCACTACTTATGTAAAGGTTAATAACCCAGTAAAAGGAAATTATTTTTTTCGCTAAGGGCAGTTTCTCCATGCTTACCCGGCTATACCCTTTGTTTAAAAAAAAAGCCCACATAACATAATTGAAAGACATTTTTTTTTGTCGCAATCTGACGTCGATAGATTTGTACAAAAACCCAAGCTGTCTGGTTACCCACTGTATAACAAGTGATAACAAAAAAATGAGAATCATTTTAAGTACTCTTAAAAAAATATCTATTGCCATAGACAAAAAATTGTTCAAGATGTTATTTGTACCTTTTTTGATATTCTTGATTTTTATTTGTATCATTTTTTCAATCATTTATAATTGTCAAAATGACGCCGAAACAAGAAGCTCTGCGAAAACGCGTTGTACATTTTTATAATAAAAATATAAACATGGGGAAAAAGTACACAGTAGATCATTTTACCAAAGAAAATGTAACAGTTTCTACTATATATAGAATTCTTGCATCCTTGACGACAACTCGCAAACGTGGTAGCGGCCGACCAGCTAAAATAATGACCAAGGGAAGACTGAAGACACTCCATATCACTTTCAATGATAGTGATTCCATGAGCCAACGAGATGCCGCGAAAATATTTAAATGTTTTCAACCGTACATTTGCCGGTCTTTAAAAAAGGTGGGTTTGAAGTGCCGCAAGAAGATAAGGGCACCGTAATACACCGATCAGCAAAAATGTAACATTATGTCACAATGCCGCTGGATGGTTACAAATTACAAAGAAAAATCGTTTATTTTGGATGATGAAAGTTATTTCCCTTTGAGCAAAACCCATATACCTGGAAATTATTGGTACTATACCAGCAACATTTCAACATCACCAGACAATATAAAACACAAGTATAAGCACAAGTTTGAGCAGAAAGTTATGCTTTATGTGGCTTTTTCCGATAAAGGTGTGTCAAAACTGTGGTTCAAACCTAGTGGTTTAGCAGTTAATCCTAAACTCTCATAGAGTGAATGCTTGAAAAAAATACTTATACCATTTAATCGCCAACATCGTCCTGATGGAGAATATGTGTTTTGGCCAGATAAGGCATCGTCGCATTACGCCAAAAAAACATTGGAATTCCTAGACTCCCATAATATGCCATTTCTACCGAAAATCCGAAATCCCAAAAACCTTCCACAATGTCGGCCGATCGAAGATTTTTCTGGTTTTTTGAGCAGTTTGGTTTACAAAATTAATTGGGAAGCAGAAAATTGTGCCCAACTGATAAAAAGCATCAAAACCTGTGTGCGAAAAATGGACAAATATGCCGTCCAACGGTCTTGTTCGGGCATTATGTCAAAACTGCGTCGAACAGCTGATCACGGGCCCTATCGTAACGTGCATTGATAATTTTGTAAATAGTTAAATGTGTATTATAACCCTTACTATAAATAAAATATAAAATGTTACTCAATTATTTTTTTACACCCTTGCAAATAATTCTTATTTTTTTGTTATCACCCTTTAATTGGGTTCGAAGTTCACATACATTTTCAATTCCGATTATCAAAAATCCATAATATATTTGTTATAAAATTTTACATCATATTAATCACTATTCATAACTAATCTCTCTAACTAACCGGCGTTACTCAGAAATATTCAACTCATAATTATTTTAAACTACTATTTATTTCAATACATTTTCTAAACATAACTGTTACTTGACGATTCATTATAGCATTACTTAGATTATATTTGTACACTTAATTTTGTTTTTTACAAAATCAGTATGGTAATTTTTTTGTTATAAAATTACTACATTAAAGAAAAAATGTGTTCTGAGCTGTTACAAAAAATAACTAACACCGAAAACTAGGGCGGGTAGCAAAATTATGTGAAACTTTGGCGAACCCCTATTTCCTACAATAACTATTGTTTTTATTCATAAACTTGAACATCATAAACACACATTTGGAGTAGAATCTTGCTGTCTGGAGTGAAGTAAAGTTATTTTTGTGGTTGTGACAGCTCAAAATATCTTTTAACTTTAAATAATCCACAATAATCCTAAATAATAAATGTATATTACTAACGGGACCCTTATAATTAGCTATTCTTGACACCTAGTTTCTGTAAAGGTATGTATATACATAAAATAGCTGGTAACATAATTAGAAACGCGATTTTTCATATAAATTGCTTATAAATATAACTTCAACTACGTAATCAAAAATTTCTTATCAATTTTACTGTAAGTTATAGTTATCGTTAAGTTTAAAGTTTAGTGATTTTAAATGAACCATTGCCGACGCGTTCATGCATGATTTGTATAAAATTTACGAGATTTGTATAAACACGTCAGCAATGGTTTTTTAAATACAAAATTGCTATAAACTACGCTATGTACAAACATTTGTTATATTTTGAACCTTATTTAATCAGCTAACGAATTGAATGATAGCAATACAAAGTTTTATATTGTTTTTCAATTTTGGTGCGTCACATCACTCGGTAATCGTATGAGTTTTAAGTAAAAAGATGATATATTATTTGCAGGAACTGTAATTAATAGTCTAGTACCCATAGTACAAACCTAGAGCTTACTCTCTTAGCTTTGGAACTAGGTCATTTAATGTGACATTGTCCCCTGATTTTTATTTATTTTGTATTTAAATTTGATAATTCTCATTTACCATAAAAAATCCTACTTTGCTCCCCACGGGTAAATTATGCTCAATGGTCATAAATATTGAGGTAATCTGTGTTATAAATCATTGTATTGCTTTCATTCACTTCGTGGCTGGATGTTTATCTACATCAATTATTTTTTGCAAATTTGTCATCGATCTTGACGTATAAGTAACATACTTAATAGCCATGGAGGAGCAAAGTAAGAACATTTTATTGTACCTATAAGTACAGCATGGGAAAAACGCAAGCGTTTCTAATTATGGGGCCACGACCGTGTATTAATTTTTTAGTATATTTATTAATGCATATATCGTGCATAAATTAAATCATGTTTTTTTGCATAAATATCGTGCATAAATTAAATCATGTTATTGTCACCAGTTCATCACCCTTCATCTATTAAATTATACGGTGTCTAAGGTGTTACTGTCACGGGTGAAGTTCTTTAAAAATACCACACTATTTAATTTATCGATGAAAAAGTAAGCAGCTAAACATAATTCTTTAAAATTAGTGCAGGTATTAAACCGGTGCTTGGAGACACCCAAATCAAGTCACAAGTAAAAATGATGCTGCCTTGCTAAAACAAACTGTAGTAACTTTAACAAAACTTTTTACGAAGGGGAGGTAATTGAATCTGCTTTGATTTTACTATTAAATTCGAGATCCCACCTATTGGCTTATGAGGGCAGAATATTTCTAACCAACATTTGGATCAAAACTATCTGATGTCTCTTTTGCTAGAAGCATAATAGTATATCAGATATTTTAAGGATATTGTTGTATAATGCTGCATTTACAAAAGTTGCCATGATAATAGGTTCCTTCATGCAGAATTTATACATCCGCACTATTATTATTATTGCAAAAGTAGTACCATATATTTGGTACAAATGTATTTAAATCCACTCTTTACCACGGAAAATCAAACAGTTTCTGTGGGAATAGCGACAACTTGTTACGCGGACTGCGGCCGGAAATAGCTAGTAATTATAAATTCACTTTTAGATAAATTGCATACAAATTCATTGGCAAACATGAAATCAATTAATTTAATAGATAAAACAATCTTGAAAGGCATGGTAGTAAATGCTATCATCTCAAATTCAGAGAGTCATTATACTAATGTTAGAAATGACTGCCCTTATTTCCCGTTACAGTGTATCTCTACGTAGATGTAAGTAATAATATTTATAATACACTCTCGAAGGATATGTTAGATGACTTTTCCAAACGATTTTTTTCTATTAAGCAAATTTTTTGTTCACGTTTTCTCCCGAAAGCTGTATTACCAGTCGCCTTTATATCCGCAGTTTATTTTCAGTGTTTTTCTTCTTCGTTTTTTATCCAGTCGCTTGTTTTTCTGGAACCATATTTTCACTGTCGTGTGGTTCGAATTCCAAAAATCTAATTTGACACAGTCGTCGGAGCTCCGCTATTGCGGAGCTCCTATTTCTGGGTTAATGGGCGTAAATGCGACTGGTTAAAAAGACGACTGAGAACAAAAGCGACGATAGTAAAACCGAACACGGAAAATGTCAAATTGTAAAATTAAGAATGGGGAAAAATGCAAACAGAAATATCGCTTCGAGGAAATAATGATTTTGTGAAAATTATCTAACAAAACCTCTCGAAGGAGCTTTTATCAAGATATATCAAATATGTAAAGTTTGCGTACCTATACTGACAATAAATGAATCTTTTATTGGAAAGTTCCAATGACTTCGCTTTGATTGTATGTGGTTGTAAGTGGTCTGCCTCATGAATATTTTTAATAACCACCAACCAATATATAAAATGGGTAAACGGATAAACTTGTATTCCAGTTGGCGTTGAAAATTTGGCCCCTTTTGCTAAAAACGCAATAATTTAGTTTTAGTAATACTTTCATAGTTCTTATATAAACTCTTCATACTCATCGTAAAAATCGTAATTTTAAGATTAGGAATGCTTGTAGTTTGTTGAACATAGTAGTCGACGTAGTCGAACTTATATAGGTAGACACCTATGAAGTTTATACATGTATATTACATTTAATTCTATACCTACGAGTCAAATCTTTCATATATATACCTATGTAGTTTTATAATCAGTTCAGCAATGTAATCATTAGAGAAGAACCGGGAGTATTACGAGAAAATAAATAATAATTAAGGCGTATAAGGGTAAATTACAAAAATATTGTACACAGTTAGGAGCTCAATTAAAAAATCGTATGGATAATTTTCGTTACACAAAGGAAAAACAATGGAAGAAAGTTAACGTTATCTCAATTTACTACTTAACTATGTACAGTACGACTAAAATCAGTTCACGATTCAACTTTTCTCGGCTATTATCGGCTAAGCCCGGAGACGAAAATGATACAAAATACATTGCTGCGACTTCTTATAGGTAGCACTCAACTTAAAGTATCGTAAACGCAATTTATATCACCTGCCATGATGACAATACTTACCAGTAGACCTAAAAAGCAATATAGATACGCATAGGGCTAGGTATATACATTAAAAATATTCATGTTTTTTTATTAATCAATAGTTACTGTTTTACGTATGCTAACAAACAGGTACGATATTATGTCGGGACATAAGGATGGTTTGAATTTGAAAAAATAATAATAATGGGTACCTAAAACAATTTTCCCGTACATGTTGTTTTATTTTATTATTTTAATATAAAGGTTATGTTACTTTACAGCTATTAGGAGGTTTTATTGCTCATATCCTTCTGTTGTGTAATGTTTAATAAGATAACGGGTAATATATTTAAAAGTAAAATCTGTAATTTGATATACTCTATGTGAAAAACGAGAGATACCTACCGACCGAACCCGATTAACCGAGGCTGGCCGAATGGTGAACTTATTTTAATCGTGTTGTACAATATTTTTGCAATTCACCCATAAATGTATTTCGCGCTTTTTAACAATGCCCCGTGGGTTACGTAGAACTCTGGTAAATCGCTTATGTATTGTTTACTATCATCATAATTTAAATGTCTAATTAAAATGTTAAGACTATGTATTGTAAACATTTAGAACATTTCTTAGCTATATCTATCATTTAATTTAAATTATTCTAACAGCGATCCACTTGAGATCCCAATATAATATTTTAAGCATAGTAACTGGGCCACGCCATGTATTTATAAATATTTTGAGCAGGTATCATACGACCTTGTTAAATATGATTAACAGTATATTTTACACGTAAGAGTTTGAACGTCGGTGCTTAAAAATATTCTTAGCATACATCACTGTCTTCTATAAATTATATGTGCCGACAGAGATAACTTTGTTTGAAATTAACAATGTATCTTCCGAATAAATAGAGCTCTATGTTAAAATAGATGTTTTATTGAGAAAATAATCACCGGTGTTCTACAGTCTAGCGTTTACCTACAGTTAATTTTATTTAATCCTTTTTAGGAGATTTATATTAAAATAGATGGTGCATTTGTGGACATGTAAGTTTTAAATCAGAATTTAACTTTTTACCTCCGGTTTTGTCTTCACGTTGTCAATAATTTTATAAAAATATATTGGGGCGATTCATTTCATCGGTTTTATCTACAATTTTCTTTGGGTATCCGGATCAATGAAGATAGCCTTGGGGGAGATCTATGTCCAGCAGTGGACATCTTTCGGCTGACATGATGATGATGATGATATGATGATCCGGATCAATGAAGGCGCGATACTAATTAATTCCCAAGACCCTATACGTAACAAACAAACCGTGTGCTGACGCCATCTATCGCTTGTTGTAAGCGTTACTTACGATCGTTTTCGTTTTATATAGTACTAGCGACCCGCCCGCGGCTTCGCCCGCGTGGAATGTATTATACATATAAACCTTCCTTAAGAATCACTTTATCTATTAAAAAAAACCGCATCAAAATCCGTTGCGTAGTTTTAAAGATTTAAGCATACATAGGGACAGACAGCGCAAGCGACTTTGTTTTATACTATGTAGTGATCTAAAGTTTTATTTAGTTTCAACATTTCAGGCTACTAGTGGTTTGTTAAGTAACCAGGGTAAGGAGTGTTTGAACTGCTATATTTAGTGCTTCTACAACGTTTGTTAGCAAATAAAGTCGCTAACAACAAAATCTAAACAGTTAATTCTACGGCTGTGCGCTTTGCTTTTTACGTAGTCAAGATCTTAAAATAAACGTTATTTTTTAATAATAAATAGATAGATTTACAAAGATTGTTCTTGATTTACGAAGATTGTTCTTTTACATAAAACTGGTTCTTTTTTGACCGCAACGTTAATTTGATACGTACTTACTCGAGACAGACTTTTAGATTAACAACAAAATACTAACCTAAAGCTCTGCTGTACTCGTAGTACTATTTTTTTTATAAAAACATCAGCAACTGTGAAGCAGCAGAAAATTGCTGGAACCTCTATCGACCCACTTCGTTTGATCCACAGCTAAAGTTACAGCCTGTATAAGGTTTTATAACTGCTTTGTGGAAGCATCATAACGGAACCAACAAGGCAAAAGTGCTGCAGAGAAGGGTGGCCAGAAACACTGATAATGTTATTTAGAGACATAATTTTTATTTTTATTTTCATCTCAGCTATATGTAAGAATACAATACGTGTGCCACGCAAGCTGGCATGGAAGCGACTACCCAATCTTCCATACAAAAAAAAAGGTCGCTGTCCTAATCAGTAATTTGCTTTAAAATTCAAATAATTTAAGAGCAAGCGAGACACATTACATAATAAGTTGAACACAATAAGGTCAATATTAGACACTACAACCTTATTGTGTTACAGTACCTACCTGATCAGTTAAATTTAAATATCGTTTTTATATCTACCAACCTTCGAAATAGTAGATTGATAACCAAGGGTGGAAAGTGACCTATTTCACCCGAGATATATAGTTCGAGGGGAAATGGGCAATTTCACCCGAGTTAGACACTCTACTTTTCATTTCGACTGTGAGGAAAATATATTTAATCTTGTTTCCCGCTTTTTCTATTGCAAACTGTTTTTTCTTTATTGAGAAAAAAGTTAAAATACTCATACTGCCAACATTAGAAAAGTTTAATCGAGGTCACGACCAAGGAACCAGCAAGGAGGTTGAACGCCGCGCCGCGAGTTTTACCTTTATTACGTATTTAAATATTCCATCTCTTTCTTTCATATTTCACAAATTACTTCCAACTCATTCTTACCCTAACTAAAGAAAGAGATGGAATATATTCGTGACGTTTCGAACTGATGTTCGGCGTTCAACCTCCGTGTTGTATCCTCCGTGTTGTGTTGTTTTGCTCCTTGGTCGTGACCAACTCGATTATTTTTTCTAATGTTGGCAGTATGTGTATTTTCAAGATGGCCATGCCGAACCGTGAAAAATAAATTGTCATGCTATGCTATCATGGCATTATGGCGGGCAGCAGAATTATAAGAGGAATAATTTTAAATGTTAATTTTTTTGTATGTTTGTAATTGCGAAATAAAGAGACCAGTCGTAAAATGATTTTAATATGAACCTATAGATCGTAATAATAAAATACGTCGTTTAACGTATAGTCGAGTTTAGATATATGAATGATTTTAATATGACGTAGCTCAATTATCTTAGACTCCATGGCCAATCGTAACTATTAAAAAAAATTACTTTCCACCCTAGAGGGGAAAACGAAATTTTTCACCCGGCTATCTACCCATTCAAATTAAACTTTCCGAACAAGAGAGATGAAAATAAAATAAATGTTTCGCATTTTATTTTATTTCGGTGGCATCAAGCGTAGATTGAAATAAATAAAGTAGCGTAATAGTAACTCAATCACTTGGAAAAGTGCCAGCTCCCTATAATGATAATAACTGTCGAAATAAGAAGAAATTATAACTAAAACATACTGAATAAGCATTGAGGGTTATATCAGTACCTAGCGAAACTCGAATCGATTTAGGCAACTTGCCAATTTATCAAATTATTTAATTTTCAGCGAAGTGCTTCAGCGGCAACGTTAGTTATTTTTAGCTATGGAGATTGTGGCTTTACGTCTTAGAATAACATAGTTAGACTAAAGTATGTTCTGGTACAATCAACAAAGTCGCGCCACACTACTTAATAAATATCAGGGGACGATCTCACACAAATTACTCATATATTTTTTATTGTTGATTTTAGTTTCTACCCGATTACATCAACGTCAAATAATATAAACTGACCGCGTCGGCTGGATGTCTGCATGCTTATGCAGCAGTCCTGTGACCAAACTATTGTTTCAGTTTCGCCTTATTAGCGTGGTATGCAGCTGCCACTGCGCGGAAGTAATAACGCGTTTCAGCTAGTGTACCTATAATAAACCCGTAGTCCTTGGCAATGCTTCTTGAATTTAATTATAACCAGTTACGTATCTGTCAAAACCGCATGAAAGTTGGCAAGTGAGCGACACAGATCTATGCAAGATTGCGTCGGAATTAGCTTTTCACACTGTTTTTTTTATGTCGCGTGATACATATTCTTGCGTTAGCCTAATTATAAAGATGACACGATACACGATAAAGGACCTAAGGCGTTTCTTAGGCGCATTATATTTTTATAGGCGTTTTGTGACAGCGAAGGTCAAGCTCCCCTCCATGCACTGTTAAGCGGTCCATCAGTAAAGAGCAATAGCAGCATAGACTGGACACCTAGTTTAGATGAGGCCTTCAATGCTTGCAAAGAAAGTATCGCTAGCGCTACCTTTCTGGCTCGTCCAGATCCTTCTGATCCTCTTGTTGTCGTTACTGATGCGAGTGATTTCGCTGTCTGATCTGTGGCACAACAGCAGGTTCACGATCATTGGCAACCGCTTTCCTTCTTTTATAGAAAGTGAACGCCAGCGCAAGCTGAATATAGTGCTTATGACCGTGAACTACTTGCTATATACGAGTCTATTAAATATTTTCGTTACATGATAATATCTGCCTTTAAAAAGTCTTCTCAAGCGTGCTCGCCGCGTCAATTCAGATATCTGGATTTTATATCTTAATTTACCATAGATATTCGTTATATAGCCGGTGAGGACAACGTTGTCGCGGACGCACTATCAAGGGTTGACGGATTGACAGACGCACTTGATCCAAACGCATAGCGGTCTCTCAGGCCATGGACACTGAACTGATGACATTGCTAAAAAAAGGTTCATCTTTAAATTTGGTGGAATGGTTCCACCGACAGCTTAAATCAGCTTTATATGCCACGCTGACGATGGACAGAATCCCTTTCACTGGTTCTGCTAGGTATACGCATGCATGGAAGGAAGACTTGTCCGCTTCAACCGCCGAGTTGGTCTATGGAGGGACACTTAAGCTTCCTGGCGAATTTTTCGAACCAGTTACTGACATACTGACTGACTATACTGACTTTTTGACAAGGTTTGATTTCACATGAAGAAGTTGCAATCCACAACCATAGCACGCCACACAGGTAAAAAAGTTTTAGTTTTTAAGGAATAGTCGACTTCGCATGTTTTTATTAGACAGGACTTAGTAAAAAGTTCATTACAGCCGCTTTATGCCGGTCCGTATAAAGTAGTTATGGGGGTCGTTTTTTTTTACTGTAGATATAGGTTACAAATGTTTCGATTGAGAGGCTTTACATTAAATCACGCCTGTTTCCCAGAGGGGTAGGCAGAGACCACTTCTTTCCACTTCTCATCACGTGTTCGTCCTTCCATTAAGAAGACTTCTCCAGCTATCCTATCTCCTCCGCAACAACCGCAACCTAAAACTACACGTTCTGGTCGTTGGGTTATTTTTCCCAAACGTTATCGACCCTAAAGGTCTCCGGGGGGGCTGATGTGGCGACTACAGATTGTATAACATGAACACCGGTGAGAGGGCCGTTCAGCAGGATATTGTACAGTCAGCGTCAAAAGTAAGTGAACAAAAACAAGGTACCAAAAGTAATAGTCATGTGTAGTACCTAAAGAAATACAACATTTAAAATTTCAGAATTATCTGACATGTTTAAAGTTTATAATAAATGTTTAAAGTAATTATGCAAAAGAAAATACCTGGCTTTTTCCAAAAGAATAGAAAATAATGTAATTTCAAAATTAACGGAAAGTGCAAAGGTTCATAATAGAATGAACGTATTTGATGCCTTACGCATTGGGCAATTACAATTGGTTGTATGACGACATTCTATAAAGCAGGGACTAGCGCATAATTTACAAAATAAAAATACGGCATTAAGTTCGTCTTCTTCATAAATACCTTCAACGTCCAAAAATCCATTATAAAGGCAGTTAGTGCATATGCCAATAAATAATACCATTTCTTTATCCAAGTCTAACTTAAAGTTTAGGTCCTGGATTACATCCAGGAAAACATCACGTACGAGTCTTTGTTTTCCATGTACTGATAACGTTCCAGGATATATCTTGCATATTGTCGTTTATGATAGCTGTAATTTTTGTTAAACACAGTGAATATAGAGAATCGACAGCAAAAGCCATGTTTTGCACGTGTCAACACTTCACATTAAAGTGAATGAAGATAAAGATGTTTAGACTAAAGACTAAAGCTTGTCCCAGAAAAAAATGTCGCTCATTATTAGATGGGGTTGTATATCAGGATGAAATCTAAAGAGGTTTGAAACTATGTTTCCCGTTAGGATGCTCTATAAGGTATAAATAAAAAAATAAAAAAACGTTGTCAGTACTAGATGTTCAAAGATGTCGTCGGAGCAAGAAAAGTTACACGATTTTTTTTTGTACAAATATGTTCAATATTAGGCATCTCTACGAAGAAAGTGGCATCGGAGCCGAAAACGTCTACAAGAATCGTTCAAAAGGTTTTAAAACGGTTCAAGGAGACAGGTGGTATTCGGCGACGGTCTGGAAGTGGACGTAAACCAGGGTTTGTAAACCAGAATATCGAGAAGAAGATTATAACAGCTTTACAGAATAAACCTACCCTCTCTGTACGAGACTTGGCCAAGAAGTTTAAAACGTCGAAATCTACAGTGCAACGAGTGAAGAAAAATTGTTCTATAAAAACGTTTAAACAAACTAAAGTGCCCAACAGAAATGCAAAACAGTCAAAAGAGTCTAAAACGAGATCTAGAAAGCTTTATTCAAAAATGACTAAGAAAAAATATTGTACAGTTATGGATGACGAAACTTACTGCAAACTTGAATTCAAATGACTTCCAGGATACCACTATTATTCTGAGACCGACAGAAAAGTAGTAAGTGAAGAGTATAAGGTTATCAAAATAGATAAATTTGCAAAGAAAGTTCTCGTGTGGCAGGCGATCTGTTCATGTGGCAAACGCAGTACACCATATTTTGCTAATGGAACCATAAATGGTGATATATACCCGAATGAGTGCCTCAAAAAACGATTGTTGCCATTCATTAAGAGGCATACTTCACCTGTCCTGTTTTGGCCTGATTTGGCCACGTGTCACTACACGAAGGAAGCAATACACTGGTACAAAGCAAATAATGACGATTTTGTTGAAAAAACTCTCAATCCTCCCAACTGCCCGGAGTTACGACCCATTGAAAAATATTGGGCTCGTGTGAAACAGAAGCTTTTAAAACATAAATTTTAACGACTTCAGTTCAAGACTTCAAGCAGAAGTGGAATGAAGCTTCCAAACTGATCACCGATGACGATGTACAAACTTTGATGGCAGGTGTCAAGGGAAAATTAAGAAGTTTCTGGATGAACTAATTCTAAACTGGTCTTTATGGTTAAATAATAATATTTAAAGGAATATCAAATAAAACGGTATTAGAAAATTTGGTGAATTTTAATATTTAATACGGATTTTTTTTAAATTTATAAGCGCCATTTTTTACTGGGACAAGCTTTACTTACTTGTAACTTCAGATAGGTATTATTACTGACAGGTACCTGTCAAGGACTTAAATTGTTATGCCACTACGGAACCCTGTAATAATAATGACAGCTTCAAGTGACGAGATAGAAATTACATGGGATTTAATCGTAGGTTTTATACGACAAGGTTCTATAGTGGTATATCAATTGAAGTCCTTGACTGTACATACTCTTTTCAGTGATTGTCAAAATTCAAATTTGGAAGAAATTGAACATAGCTACGATACAAATAAATATATTTGAATTTTGACAATCACTGAAAAGAGTATGTACATGGTCAAACTAAATTGAATCTTATGTCAATCTCATTCAGGTCTTAACATGCGTCATATTATTATTTACACACATACACCTTCACACCTGTATTCCCAGAGAGGGGTAGGCAGAGCTACGGAATTACCTACAACTCTAAAAACCTGTTGATAATTCAGTAACCACACTTTGCAAAAATAGGCTAAGATGTTAACCATTATTATTATTTATTTGTGAAAATTATGTCGACATCGGAATTAAGTAATTGGGTCAATCAACTTTTCTCTGTAGCTCGTTGCCATGGTGACGTCTCCTGGGTCACTCTTAAAAACCATGATTTCAAAGGATATAAGTCCACTAAAAAACTGTTTTATTGGCAATTACGCACCCATTCTTTTATGGCCTTTCTCCTGAGTGTGCTGGAAGTATATATTATAACAGTTTTTCTAAGAAACTCTATCACTGTTGTCTCCTGGCTTACGGGACAGAATAACAACAACAAAAAGTTGATCCACCAATTTCAGATTTTGACGAAATTCCAATTTTCCTACGTTGCGTTATATAAGTTATATTATAGTATGTATAGGTGTATAGATAATAGATAGATTATATGTATTAATTAGTAACACGGATTTTTATTTTTTTAACATGCTTTATTCAGAGAATATGTAAATTATACAGCAGTTTCTGCGTTATTAACTTAAATTAAATCACCCTTCAAAACAATATAGGAATACTAAAGAACTACTTAAAATCGTGTGTGTCCTCCAGCTTTGTCAATTATACACTGTAAACGTTTCCCCATAGAATCGACCATATTTTTGCATATCTCTTATCCTCGGTAGTATTCCCATGACTTAAAAACGTGGTCACGAAGAGCGTTTAGTCGGCGAGGAGTTGTTGGATCCCATGTCTGGACCATTAGCCCCCATAAATTTTCAATTGGATTGATATCCGGTGATTTTGGTGGAAAAGGCAAGGCAATAATTTGATCATCATGGTCTCTTAACCACGCTTTGGTCAGTCGTGATGTGTGTACAGAACAATTATCATGTACGAAATATCATCATCATCATTATCAGCCGCAAGACGTCCACTGCTGGACAAAGGCCTTCCCCAAGGTTTTCCACAACGACCGGTCCTCTGCTGCTGTCATCCAGCGGTTTCCCGCGACCTTTATCAGATCGTTAGTCCACCTTGTGGAAGGTCTGCCAACACTTCGTCTCCCGGTTCGCGGTCGCCACTCTAGAACCTTTCCGCTCCAACGGCCATCAGTTCTACGAGCAATGTGCCCCGCCCACTGCCACTTAAGGTTTGCAATCCGGTGAGCTATATCAGTTACTTTAGTTCTCCTGCGAATCTCCTCATTCCTGATTCGATCTCGCAAGGAGACACCCAGCATAGCTCTTTCCATCGCCCTTTGAGTGACCTTGAGCCTTTTTATGAGGCCCATTGTAAGCGACCATGTCTCGGATCCATACGAAATATAGTGGAGCATTATTAGAGTAGCAGATCGCTGCAGTTGGCAACAAACATTCTTGCAATATGTTGATGTACCCCTGGGCATTCATACGTTCACCGATCTCTACTAATTCTCCCGGACCAGCTGCCGACATCCAGCTCCAAAACCCAAGGTTTAGTCGTCCACTTGCGGTGACATTGATAATGTTACGTCCAAAATATCTCGTATTATTTATTCTCTACAAAGTTAACCGTCCACTTTCATTAGATGTAAAGGTCTTTTCATCGGTGAATATCACATTCTCAAAATTGTAATTAAGATATTCGCGGGCAAATCTTAACCTCTCTTCCTTATGTAAAGCTGTTAAAGCAGGTTTGCGAGCAGGTTGACGGCAGTGTAGATTGGCCTCATGTAATATTCGTTGCAATGTACACCGGGAGATATTGTACCGAGTAGCTAAGTCCGAGACTGGTTGAAAGCCATTTCGTCTCACTCTTTGGACTATTTCAGCCTTCCAGTTTTTTTTAGAACATCTAGGTGACAAAAAGGTCACCTAGATGTTCTCATCCTGTTGTTTCCCATCGATGCACCCAGAGCTTAACAGTATTTCGAGCAACACCAACACGCCTAGCTATGTCGGGTACTGGCAAACCATCTTTGTGCCAACCAGTATTTCTTATCAGGTATTACTTGTAAATTGATTAGATATCTTGAGTAGTAATATAGAAATATTGCTTCAAGATGAATTATGAAGTGACTAATGAGTAATGACAATGTCACCTGAATAAAATTTAATTGACAAAATTATTTTAATGTTAGAACAATGATTTCTGTCGATGCATTGCAAAGAGTTTTTAGATCTTCCAGGTACATGGTCAAATAATTAGGATACCTATGTAATGATCTATTTTTGAAATTTATATGTTAGTTTATTTTGACGTTGGTGATGGTCATATACTTTTGACTCAACAGCTATGTCAGACAATTCTGGCCATTTAAACCGTAAAACTAATTTGAAAATTTCATATGCTAAGTTACATTTGATGCTGACTGTACTGCTCTTTGCCGTTCGGGCCTTCGGGCTAGATCGGTCGGTAGCGAGTCGCGGTCATTCTGAAAAATGTCTGGTTTTTATCTGACTCTAATTTAATAAACTCTTCATATTCATTACAGTGCAACGATTTTTGGTGGGTCCGTAGCATAATATCGAAAATCAAATTTCATAAGTACGAAATTCCTAACACAAAAGTTCGAATATCAAACTGTCTAATGTACGTAATTCCTAAAGATGCATGTCCTAATGCACTTTTAATCGAATGATCTCATTTTCGAAAATCAATATTCCTATATATTGCCCGTGTGGTGGCCGGGTTAGAATAGTGCCACTCCATGTCTTCCCGTGGATGTCGTAAGAGGCGACTAAGGGAATATAGGCTTGCAGTAATGTTAGGCGATGGGCTTGCAACCTGTCACTAATACGCTGGTAAACATCTTATCCTAATTTTGCAAAAAGTGGTTACTGATTTATCAACAACTTTTTTAAGTTGTAGGTAATTCTGTAGCTCTGCCTAACCCACTCTGGAATTACAGGCGTGACGATATGTATGTATGTGTAATATTCCTTTGTAGAAAATGCCTAAAGACAATACTTGAAACTCAATATTTCTAGTGCTCATAATCGCTACGTACAAAAAGCTTAGTGACAATTCTTCGAAAATCAATACATTTAATGCATAAGAAGCGGCATGGCATATGAAGCATGAGAACAGAGTAAATGCTTTGCATGTGTGTGGCGTGACACTGCATGATAAATATAAAAATAGTATATATAAGAGATCGCTGCTGTTGTTTGAAAACTGACGTAGCTGTTATGGTCATGGAAATGATGAATAAACAGTAGTAGTCTGTTGACGCAGCGGATAGGGATAGTAATGCCAGGAGAGCTCGCACTAAAGTTCATTTTTTTATTCCGAAGACTAAAATGACAACCACGAGTATCGAGTTCGAGCTGACTTTTACTCATACTCATACTCATACTCATTTATTCATATTTTTCGATAAAATTACACTAATTATTTAATCTTTGAATAAAACTTACCATTGAATACTCGTGTAAAATACTTTGTAGTTATAAAGATACTATTACAATAAAACACCATATTTATGCTGAGTGTACTTTCTCATTGTAATTAAAAAACTAAAAAATCTATAACCAGCTACTTAAAAATAAAAAAAGATAAATGAACAACATTAACAGCATTTCATAAAATACGTAGGTAAGTTTAAAACTTATAAATCTAGTTTTTAACTTTTATCTACTTTAATAATATATGTCATTGACATGGTGTCCCCTTGTTTCACCGACAATCATTTCATAGAACGTATGACTTCACAGAAATTTCATTTCATAGAAAGCTAATTTCAGCAATTTAATAAGGTTTCAGCGGAAATTAGCTTTCTATGAAAATGAAAATTCTGCGAAGTGATACGTTCTCTGAAATGAGTGCTGGTGAAACAGTGTACAACCAATTGACATAGGTAGTTATTATTGACGAAGTCACAAATTTGTTGCGATACATTTTAATAATTGTACGTATTCGTACTCGTGGATTTTCCCAATGATATTTATAATGTTTCTACGTTTGCATTCGTTTTTCCTTGCTTTTTTCCAGCCAGTCGGTAACCCGGCTTCAATTTTAGCCATTTCAATTATATTACAGTTGGTTTCTTTTTTCAGTTCGCTTATCAGGGGATAAAACCCCATATTTTTCTTACCGCAAATTAAATTTAGGTGATGATGAAATGATTCCGCGTTGTTTTGGGTACTTGGGATATCTGCAACAGCATTCACACCAACAGTGCACCAATATATAGGTTTAAACGTTGGTGGGGTATTACCACTGCCATGTACCTACATAATTTTGTCCAAACCACTCGTATATTAATTTCTCATCGTCATCGTTACTACTGAGTTTCAGGGCATCGAAATACTGCTGTAGGTACATTTGACGGATGTAAAAATGACACAGCTATCAAGCATTTAATGTTAATATTGAATTGATGGTTCGTGTCATATTTTATTTTCAATTTTGATTTCTGAATTTTTCGGTAAATTATGTGTCTAAAAAGGAAAAAACATCCTCTAACATTTATATTTTCAAAATTTTGACGCACCTTCAGAATCGCACCAAGTTCAAAATCCATTATGACCCTTAACGGGTTTAGCACAATATTATTTTCGGTGCAGTACTCTTTGATCAAATCAAAGAGTACGTTATAAGACTTTTTGTCTTTGTGACTACACAAGGCAAATAATAAGGGAAATGTTTTGTCACTATTTTGAAAAGATCCGTGGAAAGTGTAGAGCTGTTGAAAAATACTGGGCACGACCCAAAATGTTCCATCCATAATCCAATAAATTGCTTGCCCCAGTAAAATCATCAAATACTTGGTAGGTACTAAAAAGTATTACTCTATGAGAATCATTTTCGAATAAGCAATCTTTTATAGCGAAATTTTCGTTTTCAAACATTGTCATTTCAGTATTTATACTATTTATAGAAAAATCAATCGATGTCGGCTCTTTCGGAAAATTGAGTACTTTCTTTTTAGTTCGATGGATCACTTGCCGCAACGCTTCCTTAGATGGAAGGCTTGTCGCCAACTGTTCGTCGGTACTGTTCAGATGATTTTGTAGTATTGTGTATGTTCTAACATAGGTTTGTTCCCCTGTCTTTCTCTTCAAATCATGTCTGTTATTTGCTACAGAAGCTCTCACGGCATTTCCTTCGTGATTGTGGTCACTAGATTTAAACACTTCTAAATTGTTCTCATTACTGTTTGTTATTAAACGTGCATTGCATTTAAATAATTCATTCGATTTAAATTCACAGGCCCAATAATTTTTTTCATTAAATTCCCTATTTTTATAATATGTAAATCCATTATTATATAAATTTTTTTTTCCTTTCTGCCCATCAATTAGTTTCAAATTGTGAGACATTTTTAATAATAGTAAAATAACCAATTAAATAATTAATTAATTTTATGTCGCACATGTGTCACTCTCGACAGCAGATGACACAGTATATTGAAATGTACTCATAGTAAGCAGTATAAAGACTACTTCAAGCATGCGAACTACGTACTTGAAGGAGTCTTTACACTGATTATTTAGCTATGGAAACTATCTTATCATTCATTACCTATAATATCAATGGAGTTGAGGTTGAGTTGATTCAATTCATCACTTGGGTAAGTTCGTTTAATTTCTAATTGTACTTCACTGCATAGTCTCTTCATTATAATTGTATACCATGTAGATGTTTAGAGAGTCGTGAAATAATAATCACAACAATATATATTTATTTTGAATATTTTTTATTAAATCAAAACAATTAAAAATAGCTTAATATTAATGAAAAATCTTCATTTGTAATAACATCTCTGTTATAGTATTGTGCAAATACTCTAGAGGAATCTGTCCATCCAGCGGTCCTTCTAATTGTGTCTATGCTAACTCCCAGCCGCTTAGCCGCCGACGTGGCTGCATGTCTTGTACTATGGCTTGAAAAAATAGAAACATCTATGCCACTCCTTTCAAGGCTTGACTTGATCCAGCGGCTAAGCGTCTGTGATGTTACTGCCTTATGCGGTTTTTTATATGCTATAAAAAGACTTTCACATTCACGAATGTTATTTGTTCTATCTATGTAGTTTAATAAGGCACTGGCTGGACAGATTTTTTCATTGCTTGTAAAGAATGGTAGTACGAGACTGGGTTGTACACGTCCAGCACATGAGCTTTTTATAAGGTCAGGTATTTTAATGTAAACTTTTTCAGAGGAAATTTGGATATTTGCTATTTTAATCAGTGAAAATGTTTGGACCCTATGAGCAGTTACTATGTCCAATAGTGTAATTAGTTTTTTAGTTATATCTTCTAGAGATAGTAAATTGTTGTCTGCTTGGTGAGACCAATAATTGAGTAACGTGGATGGATCCCAAGTTATGTCATACTTGGGATGTGGAGGGCGTAATCTATAAATGCCTTTTATAAAACGAGCTATTCTATCATCATTACAAATTTTTGGTCCTATTATAAGAGATAAAGCCGATCTACAGCAGTTAATAGAAGTAAATGTTGCTCCTTCTTCATACAATTTTGTTAAAAAGGATAGTATGTTTGGAACTGACGCCTGTAGATAATCTATATTTAATTGAAAGCAATATTCATACCACCGTCGCAGATAAGTATTATCCCACCAAAAACATAAATGTAAAAAAGGAGAGCCAAGTTCAATACAAAAATTATTCTCTGCTGTGGGCTTCGCCGCAAAAAGAATGGAGATCTGAGATTGAGTGCCAAGTTCTATGCAAAATCCAAATATGTAGTCTAAGGGCTGACTTGGCTGGTTTTCCCATACGAATTATTATTAAGTACCTACTTTTACACAGTCATGGAAGAGCCTTATGTTCGATGGGTAGTTTCTACCAGCAAGCCAAATTTTCGGAATAATAAAATAAGAACCGAAAGGTAACAGGTTTAGAACATGCGAAGGCTATATAATTAGTATGGGAAAACCAGCCAAGTGAGCCCTTAGACTACATATTTGGATTTTGCATAGAACTTGGCACTCAATCTCAGATCTCCATTCTTTTTGCGGCGAAGCCCACAGCAGAGAATAATTTTTGTATTGAACTTGGCTCTCCTTTTTTACATTTATGTTTTTGGTGGGATATCATTACTTTTTGTAGGTAAGTACATATCCTCGTAACGCCGTGGGTCCTTTTAAAAGGACAAATTCAAAACTAAAAGTAGACTTTATAAATATAAAACAATTGCATTGCCAAGCCCACAGCAGAGAATAATTTTTGTATTGAACTTGGCTCTCCTTTTTTACATTTATGTTTTTGGTGGGTACCTACCTACGTAATAAAAAGATAAAACTATTTGCTACTATCAACAAGTTCTCAAACTCAGAGTTAAGTAGGTATATACACCTACTTACTTTTAACTATACTTAACTTACCTACTTACTAAAAAATACAATTATTATTTATTTAAACTATTGCCTATACTATACTAAACCTACGTACCCACTTATTATAGGAATTGTAATAATAATAAGTATATACACCTCCCTACTTATAACTATAAAATTATTATTTATTTAAACTATAGCCTATACTATAATACTATACGTACGTAGGTACCAACTTATTAAAGAAATTGTAATAATAATATTACTACAAATTATAAGTTTTCCTTAAGAAAACTTAGCAATTTCGCAGCATAAATTGCAACCTTATAGGTCAGATATCGAGAGACAACCGGACGGACAGCAAGCCGGCGCTCGCGCTTGTGAGCGCGGCTGCCGCTCGCTCGGCCACGTTCGCGTCAACGGTTCGATTCGATCGTCACAGCGCCCGCGCCGCTCCGGCGTCACTCGGCGCGCGCGCGTCGTGTATATACCGAAAATCTAAATGCCTATTATTTTATCATTATTTATGAGTAGGTAATGATTTTACACTATTGATGTGCGCTAAATATAAAAATAATAATTAATCCCAGTTAATAACGTAGGTACCCTAAGTAATATTAGGTATTTATGTTAAGCGTTCATAATAGAATCTAATTATTTAAAAATTGCCAGTTTTTTATTTATTCCTTTGTATTCATCTAATTACCTATCTGCATACCAAATTTTAACTCTCTAGGTCATCTGGAACTGGGTTAGAGTTTTGGTCTATAGGTCAGTCAATGATAAAAATGAGGAATTTTGGACATTAATATCTAAATAACCGTTTGAGATAAGCTTATGAAATTTAGAACACATATGTATCTCGCAAGTCTCAATATATGAGCAAAATTTGATACGTTTATGTAAAATAGTTTTTGATTTATGAGGGGGTCAAAAGTGGCTCCAAATGGTTCGTGTAATATTACACACGGTGCGCCTCGCCAGTTCTGTTTCTTGAACTTGGCTTGACACGCTCCCGCGTGTCTAGATACTGCTTGATGGTGTTCTCGGAGAGGGACGCTAACATGACGGTCATCGGGGCCGAGGACACGCCTCGACGAGAAAATGCTTCTCGGACAAGCGCGCGGCAACCAGGATAAGTAGGTGATGAAATTGATGATTGCTGGAATATGATTTTAGAAGATTCTTACAAGGTCCGAAATATAATGGTTCTGTAACAACAAGCTTTTGAAACAAAGGGTACCAAGGCTGTGTAGGCCACTCTGGTACTAACGGGTTGGCTTAAAGTAATGCAAATTACAAAAACTGTTTTTATTTTTATTTTTTCACTTGTTAGGGTTATATAGCTTTTTATTACATAAAAACGAACTAAAACCAATATGATAATCAATCATTCCTATACAGCAAAAAGTCCCGCATCTTAAATTTTTCGTAGCTTTCTTCTTACCGTTTTCATCATACGTTGGACAACATCTATTTTTACATTTTTTTGTTAATTAGTTGTTTTTGTACCTTGCGCTTCAACTGAGTCTGTAATTTTGCTTCCCGCCCATCACTGTAAACTAGTCTACTGAGAATTACCAAATAATCCTCTATTGGACGAGCTATAGGGACGTTCGGATGGTTTGAATCCTTCGGTACGAAGTGAACGTCACGCTCTTTTAGTCAATTCTGGCTGCTCCCTGCATAGTGATACTTTCTCCGCAACTTCCTGCACTTCTTTGGAATATCTTCAAGCTGTTTGTTGGAATATTTGGGCATTTTTTGACACTTTAACTTCAACATTGTATTTCTCTAAAATATTCCTTATTCGCCCACGAAAAACATCATATTTTACAGCTAAGTTATCTGGGACTGACCCACTTTGTTTTGTACAAACGTTGCCACCTACTTGCGGTCTCAATCATTAAGAATGGGAGGTCTTCCCGTTTTTGGTGAATCTTTAGTCCTAATACCAAGTTCCCACCGCTGGATCAAACATTAAATTGTAGAAGGAGGTACATTTTCAAATTTGTGATGAGAGACCACTTCATATTTTTCACGCCGTCCAAGTAGGCGATAGACATGTTCACGTCATAACTTCCTCGCGGACATTTTTTATTAAACCAGTTAATCTTTTTTTTGCCTTATTAACAAAATTTACATATGTTCTATTAATTATATCTGTCAAAATCCTTTTTGTATTTTTTTATTGCCTGCTATTGGTAATTGAATACATTTTCATTACTTTAAGCCAACCCGTTACCACAATACCCTCCGATTGTTCAGAGATTATCTTTTGCAAAACTTTTGTTATCAGAACAAAAGGAGGAAAAGCATAGAAAAGGTAAGGTTTCCATGATAAAGTGAGTGAGTTTTAAAAGCATCTGCATCCACTTTCCATGCTATATACATTTCACACTTTTTATTAGCTCGGGTGGCAAATAAATCTATTTTAGGAATACCATAAGCACACACAATTGCATTAAAACAGTCATCATTAAGTTCACATTCAATGTCCGAGTGAACTTTTCTAGACTCAGTGTCTGCTATGACATTTTGGGCAGACTTTATGTAAGATGCAAATACAAAAAGTCTTCGATATTCACACCACTCCCATATTTGCCTAGCAACTGAGTTCAAGTGTGGATATTGAATACCTCCCATGCGGTTGATGTATGAAACAGCTGTAGTGTTGTCCACACGAAGAAGGATTTCACTATCTTGAAGGTTATTAGCGAATGTCTATGGGTCACAGTTTCCACTTACCATCAGGTGGCCTGTGTGCTCGTTTGCCTTCCTATAATATAAAAAAAAAAAAAAAAAAAAAAAAGTTTTAAGTGCAAGAAAAGCTGCAACCAACTCCAAATAATTAATATGCTGTTGTCTCTCTATGTCGGTCCACAATCCTGCAGCTCTTTCAGTACCGCATGAGGCTCCCCAACCAGTAAGGCTTGAATCTGAAAATATTTCAAGAACATAGCTGCCACATTTGATTTGACTAACAGATTTTTCTATGTGTGAAATCCACCACTGAAAATTAGGGTGTAGGTCATCTGATATGAACATAATTTTTTCATAATTATTGTCATATTTAATTAAGTTGAGGAACTTTTGCCTTTCCAAACTTTTTGTGTACAAGAATCCATAATCTATAGCAGGACATGCTGATATAAGAAGTCCAATCAATTGTGCAAACTCTCTGATTTTGCAAGATTTTACTGAGGTAAATTTCTTTAAAACTGACTTTATCAACTGTCTTTTTTCCACAGGAAGTTCAACAATAAATTTTTCAGATTTAAATAAAAAACCTAAAAATTTTACACTCATGTTAGGGGTTATTGCACTCTTTTCATAATTAATAACAAATCCTAGAATAGAAAGGATTTTTATGGTTTCTTGCACATTGTCATGACATTCTGAAAATGAACGTCCATAACACCAGATATCATCAAGATAGACAACAGATACAAAGCCTTTTGACCTTAAATGCTGCATTACAGGTTTTAAGATCTTGGTAAAGACATATGGTGCTGTATTTAACCCAAATGGGAGGACCTGAAACTCATAAGTTTTATGTTTCCATAGAAATCGAAGGTATTTCTTATGGTCATTATGTATCGGTATTAAAAATAAAGCATCTTTGAGATCAATAGTGGCCATAAAGCAATTTTTGGACATTAATCTGATAACTGTACGTGTGTCTTCAAGTTTAAAATGGTCAGTATGTATGAATTTATTAAGTTCCTTTAAATTCAGTATAAATCTGCTAGCACCATTTGGCTTCGGCACTGTAAATATTTTTGACAAATATTGTCCTTCACAGGGTTCACAGCAATTAATTACTCTTTTAACAAGCAGCTCAGATATGGATTTATCTAATTCTATACCATCATTTAATGAAAAGGATTGATTTTTTGGTATAAACCTTTGTGAAGGTATACTTATAAATGGTATAACATACCCAGAAATCCAATTCAAAATCCTAGGATCAGATGTAATTGTAGCCCATTGATCTTTAAAAAACATTAGACGACCACAGTGTAATAGACTGACCTGGCTTATTTGTGATTGTTGGTAAGTCGTGGAGGTGCCTTGCTCTGGAAGTATGACTTCCGAGTTTGCTGTGCAGATTGATGTTGAGGCATTGGCTTCTTGTAAGTTTGGTAATTGGTTCTTTGTGGCCCGGCTTGGTACGCATAACTCCGGGACTGGTAGTTCACCGGGCCTTTGAAGTTTAAAGATTTCCTATGTTGATACTGCGGTGGTTTTCTAGTTGATTTATTAGCACTTATTTCTTGACCAGACTTTTTAATTGCCTTAGAGGCTTTCAATTTATCAGCAAACGTTTCCCCAAATATCCACTGATCAATCTCCGTGTCTTTAACAGCATCACGGGCTGTTGGTTCGAAGCCTTGTAAAACAAAGTTTCTGCGTATCATAGACTCTTGATATTGGTGGTCACATAGCAACCTGGCAGCATCACTCACATAATTGATGGCTAGTTTATGTTTGTCCTCCGCCTTACTATTTACAAGTTCGGCAAAGATCATGGCCAATGCTGTGATTGCACTGCCAATCTGATCTTGTTTATTAGCAATGGCTTTGTCCCTTTTAAGTGCTAAATCACTTAGAGCTGCCTGAGCCTCTAAATTAAGTTTCGGAGCTCCAATCAACTTGCAATTACTTGGAAAGTTGGGACTAGAAATTTCTTCTTTAGTTCGCTCCTTTTTTCTTTAGTAAGTCCATTTTTGAAAATCTCTGTCCACCTTGATGCCAGCTCTTTATGAATATTAGGGCCAAAAATGTTTTCTTGGGGCGCTTCGCCTAGAATAGAAAATTGGTATTAAAAAATCAATATATTTATACTGAATAGTATATAGTATATTGTGCAAAATGTGGTTACAGAATTATCAACAAATTTTTAGAGTGGTTGGTAATTCTGTAGCTCTGCCTACCCCACTCTGGGAATGAAGGCGTGAGTTTATGTATGTATGTAGTATATAGTGTATAGGGTGAATACCCATTTTCATAAGGATAAATATCCATAAATTAAGGGCGAATACCCTTTATTGAGGGGTGAGTTGAATATCACTTATCCTCATAGTGAATGTACCTACAACGATGAGTCTCTTATTTAGGAGGTCTCTATGATGTCTACGATGGTTATTTAACAGGAATATTAATACGAATAACGGTATTTTCCTATTATACTTATATAGGTACATAGAGTCGTCTTTTAAGATGATCTCTGTTAACATTTACTATGAGGATAAGTGATATTCAACTCGGGTAAGTAATACGAGATATAAGAACTGATAATATAACACTCATAATATATACGCTCACTTTGTATAAACACGTTTAGTATAACGCCCACTGTATATAATGAACGGAAGATATAATTTCAAAATATCTATTTCCATAAAGTATAACGTTATTAATATATAATATCAATTTATATAACTATTAAAACGTATTACGTTCATAACACCTAAGATTTAAAAGATATATTAATCAAATTATCTAACATCAAAAAACATAATACACGTATAATATAAAAACGCCTAGAACGACTTTATATGTTATTTGAAATTAAATTCTATTTTCAGTATTAAGTGGCCTTCTTAATTAACAATCAACCTTACCTTACTAACTTTACTGGCAGCAGTCTGAATTTTCTGGGTAGAAAAAAAAATAACCTAGAAGGCCTATTCGGGAGCAAAGCTCCCGCCTAGGCCTTCTAACCTAACCTAACCGAGTCGGTTCTGACCTGATTCGTCATGCTCGTGGCATTTTCTGGTTATTTAAAACAAATTACAAGCAAGACCGTTCTGGTAGACTCGAGTTCATAAATATGTGTACACTTTAGTACCTTGTCTATTTATTTCATGTCATGACATAAGGCTGGCGGATGCGAATACTACATGGTATACAATTATCATGAAAAGACTATGCAGTGAAGTACAATTGTTTTGACTACATGTCATTCATTAAGCATAAATCTAATTAAGATATCAAATAAAGCCATCTACAATAAAAAAATGTCTACCTGATGGCAATAGCCAATAATATTACTTTGATGTAATCCTATTAGTAGAACTACAAAAAAAGCTATTATTATGATTAAATAAATGTTTCATTTACAAATCTAACCTAGTCAACCATGTTGGTTCTGGCGTTTCGCTCGCTTGTTAGGGTCACAGTTCTACCTAACAAAACTCCTGCTCCCTATGTCGCTAAACGAGTAGTATGCCATTCAACAGTATGCCAAACATTCTCGACCAAGCATTATTAGGACAAAAAACGTTATGCGATACGACAGGCACCCGTAGGCAGTAGGCACGCGACGCTGCCGCGGCCGATGCATTTATTTTAACTCAGTTATAACTGCGGTATAAATTTAACACAGGCGAAGGCGGAGTCGGAGATATGAAATAAAAGCACAGAAACGGCATTTACGGTTTGCTTAAAAGCAGGGCTCCGAACAGGTTTCAATATAGCAGTTAGTATATCGTTCATGAAACCGGTATAATTTCGTTCATCAATTAACCGGTTAACCTTAATAAGGCCGCAAATGCCATAAAATAAATTATTATTAATATTTTTTCTTAATTTTTATTTAAAATCAGTGCAATCCAATAAATTAAAAAGTTTCAGTAATATATGAGTTGAAACTGAATTATTGAGGTTACCCGTATATTGGATTAACGAAATGGATGATTTGCTATAAACCTGTATGAACCGGTTAAACTCAGACTCAGACGCCGTCAGCCTCGCCGACCTTGGCCTTCGACGTGACGTAACGTAAAACCACTAAAATTGGAACTAGTGTGTGAAAGGGATGGTATACCTCGCTCTCTCTGTATATACTGCGGTGTTAAGTTCAAATAAACCCTATAATGGTTTCGGTCCGTTCTGCCCGATTTCCAAAAAAAACCCAAAACATCAGTTTTAAAATAACAGTTTCTTTAAATTACCGTAATCCAAAAGATCCGTTTCCGAATGAGTATATCAAAACACCCGATTCTCATATCATCCGTATGCCAAAAGATCCGTCTCTCATGACACGAGTATGCCCAAATACCTGTTTATCATCGCATCAGTATGTCCAAAAACCCGGTTCTCATAGCATCCTTATGCCAAAAGAACCGTTTCTCATGACACCCGTATGCCCAAAACCGCTTCCGACCTGTATTTTACGACATCCGTAAGGAAAACCTGATTTATCTTTTTGCCGTTCAAAGACGTAAAATTTGTGACCATTCACAGCAAAAGGAACCTTGCTAAGGGTACGGAGTTTATTGGTAGTATCTAAAACTACATACTACTAAACGCATAAGCTATTCGAAAATACATTGACGAAATAATGAAGTCTCTCTCTATATTTTTGAAATGTTTAATCTTTGTTTAAATGGTGACACACGGTTGCAAATTATGCAACGGTCGGAATATCGTAAGGGCAATAATTAGGTTTGTCTGGAATTGCTAAAAGAGAACATGTTTTTAATTACCTGCATTCCTATAATTCCGACCGATTTACCATTTAACTTTACAAAAGTGCAATTCCCTCTAAAAAAAAGCGTTTGCCATGACTACAAAAAAAACTCAAGGACACACCCTAAAAGTAGCCGGTGTAAATTTAGAAGTAAACTGTTTTTCCCATGGGCAACTGTATGTAGCATGCTCTCGAGTATCCAGCCCACGAAATCTCCATGTTTTAGCGAAATATGGCACAAAAAATATTGTAGGTAGGTCCATAAGTTTAGTCACTGAGATTTATAAAAAAAATAAAAAAAGTTACAAATATATTTTTGTAAACATGTACATTAATTAAAACCTCAATTAATATAGCTTTAAAAAATCGCGTAATTTACGCTACATTATTGCAATAGGTTATTGTAGAAGCCTTAAGTATTTCCGTAAGGGGCTAGTTGAGCAAGGTTAAAAGCACGCTCAACGATGATACTTATAACGGTTACTGATTTGGTAAAAGTGGTCGCGGATTGTGCAAGTCATATTAAACAGACTTACTTTTTTATTTCAAATATGTTGCAAATAACTGAATATCTGCTTATACCATCGCCAATCTTCATGTCTCCCTAAATCGAGTTAACGATTTTGCATCAATTCTGCAGATATTCGAAATCTCACCATATTCTTGCTTCATGAGCTGGGATTGAGTGCCGTTAAGGTATCTAAAGCTAATCTTCAATATGGCCTGAGAAAAAGTTTCAAAATATTAAAACACTAACTTTCTTTCTTAATAAAGGATTGACATTTAACCACTTAAAAGTAAAAATTTGCAGAAAATTCCCACGTATTTCTTATGATACCTGCCGTAAATGTAATTATTTAAAATGCAAGATATTTCTTCAAAATGTTTATTAATAAGGCTTTTAATTAATACATAGGTTCTTAATTGCAAAAAAGTATATATTCGTTATTTTTAATTGGCTAAACCGTAATGACAGAACTTATGGGCCGACTAGGTATTAAAATATATTTACTTAGATCATGTTATTCAATTCAACTTTTTCTTTTTAAATTTCTTGCTCAATACAACATGTGTTTAAAAGATCATTCTGGCCAGGGAGGGCGTCAGACTATAAAAATACTTAAAACTATTAATTTACTGAACTGCGATAAACGAGTTCTACGCGGGGGAAGTTTCGGGCAAAAGCTAGTATTTAATAAGAAACAACATGGTCCAGTATCACCTTTTTCTCTTACAATTTTGTGGCGAATTAATACTCGGCATAATTAGAAGTTTCGCCTTGAAAGGGTCGTCCTGCGGCAATCTACGCCGCGCCACAGCCCCAGCCGTGCCTAACGGACTTGTCCTATATTCAACGCGCAAATGACCAAGGCCTCTATTCAACAGGACAAAACTTTATTACCGCCATTACGGTCAAGTAAATAAAAGCTATCAATACGTTGACAATTCACAAACACGTCAAAAACAATAATGTTTTACGAAGTAGAATCTAGCCCCGGGCCGTTATTCTACGACCAACAGTATTGCTTCGCTTGTTTCGTATCGTCAAAGTTTTGATAGCTGTTATCGACTTGACAGTAATTGGTGACCGAGTTAAAAACAATACTTATATCACGTCAAAAGTAATATTGCTGAATGACGTCGTCGGTGGAGGCCCGGAACCGATCACCACTATTGTTATTCGGCATCTATTTACCAATAATAAATTTATAATACATCTGTCATGTATGCCTAGAATTATTCAACAAATTTATTAACAAGCGGCAATCAATTTAAACGTTTCCTCTATCTACACGAAACCTTAACGAGATTAATAAATAATAAAAATTAAAATTGTATATCCATACTATTCAGCTTGAAACTTTCACAAAAACAGAACCGACCTCGTAATTAATTACGCAGGATCTGCCGTATATAGGCCAGTAGGTCAACGGTAGACTGGGCAGGATTATGTTCCGTTAGCGACCGTCTTTTTGTGAATATTTTAAAAGGCATATTTATAAAATTGAAGATCTAACCTGGTTCAAAGGAATACCCACTTACAAATGTAAATGACGCAGAGCGTTCCTCCAACACAAAATTGGGTGCTAATTTTTTTAATAAGTAACCAGTGTATGAAGTGTACGACGCTGCCATCACGATTTGGAGATTTGCTTTATGTTTCATTAACATATTATAGAATATTTGAAATATTGTACTTAATAGTTTTTCTCAATTCGGTCTTAATCAGTTGAGCTTTAGTGGGCTAGGCTAGTAGGTGCGGGGGGCCGCCGCCGTGCAGCCAGGATGCAGGCGGCGGGAGGGCCGCGGCCGCAGTCGCGCCGAGCGCTCGAGGCGTCGCCACGCCGCCGCCGCTCGCCTCCCAACCCACGCAAATCAATATTAACGTGCCATATTCCCACTTTTATACTTCATCTATACATTTTTCGGCAGTTTGAAAACTATTATTGCGTAGTTCCTCAATACTACATTTTGATTCATAACTTCCCCTTTCTTCGACGCTCTTGTCTGACAGTTCCATGCCGCAACGTAAACACTGCCAATATAAATCATCCGGCCTTACAGCTGTCTCATGGAACAGCTGACTACTGTGACGAGTATGTAGGCTAAAGAGTTTTCATCATGATTGGAACGTTTTATTTGTTTTTTTTTATTCTATATCTATTACATTGTTCTTAAATGTGTTAAAAAAGCAAGGTGCGTTTAGTGTTCAAGTGGTTAATAGGTAGCGGAAAATGTGATGGTTTAGAGTTTATTAAGGTGAGTGAAGGCCGCGGTTTGCGTGGACGCGGACGCGGCAGAGTTGGCAGCGGCGCGGGAGCGTCGCGGTGACGGTGGCGCTTGCGGCGCGCTGGGACGAGCGGAAGCGACGCGTTGTCAGTACAGCCTTGTCCGTCCTGAGGACATGTCCCTGTTATGGATTACCAATGCATTGTCGTATACACGGTCATCAACATCGCGCCGCCGCGATTTGAGGAGGCAGCGGAGTTTTCAAACAACTGTATCACGTGGCTCAAAAATAAAATTAAAAGGTCAGTAAGTATTATGTTATTAATATTGCAACTTGATTTCTGACAAGAATAAATGGTTAAGTGAAGAGGGATACTACAGATGATACCAAAATTAAATAATTATAGATATCTCTCAAACTTAGAGACTTAGGGCCAGTTGCAGCAAAAATTTAAATCTAGATTAATGCTAAAGTTCAGTTTAGCTATGTCAAAATGTATGGAACTGTCAGTGTCAAATATAGATTTAAGCTTAATCTTGATTTAACATTTTTCCTGCAAGTGCCCCTTAGATTTTTGAACGAGTTTTTTCCTTTCCATATTTTCTTGGATAAATATAATACATATCAGGATGATCTTCTTCCAGAAAATAGGCAATAATTAAATTATAATATAATTTAATTATTGCCTATATGTATTATATTAAGTAGGTAAATATTAATTACGCATTATTAAATTAATTTAAATATTACTTTCTTTATATTGTGAAATCGAGCATAATTTTGCGTGCAAGATCATTCGTTCAAAACTAGACTGATTCTGATGACTGATGCTAAAATTACAAAGGCATTCCTTAAATTAAAAGTCGCTTTCAATGTACCTTCACTCACATGCTGTCACTTTTAACTTTTTTAAATGGGTAATGTGAAAGGGACAGAAAGTGACCTTCAGCCTAATGCAAGGCTGAAGGAATATACTCGTAAGTGCTAATAAAAGTTTGCGCCACTAGGTGTTAAATTCATGCTGTATTTCAAATACTCGTTAGATAATGAGCATAACGTAATTCACCGTTTGTTTTCAGAACTGTAGCAGTCTACCTACATTCGCTGAAGGTTACTCCTAACAATGCAATTATTTACGGGAACCTCGCATGCTTATATTACAAGCAGGGTCTTATAGATCTCGCTATAGAAACTTACAAGCGTGCGATCCAACTACAGCCTAACTTTCCAGATGCTTACTGTAATCTTGCTAATGTTTTGAAAGAGAAAGGCCACGTATCCGAGGCAGAAGAGTGCTATAACCTGGCTTTACGTTTATGCCCATCCCATGCTGACGCTCTTAACAACCTCGGGAATGTCAAAAGGGAACAAGGAAAAATTGAAGAGGCAACTAAGTTGTACTTAAGAGCTTTAGACGTTTTACCTAATTTTGCCGCTACTCACAGCAACTTGGCGTCGCTTTTACAACAACAAGGTTCGTTAAACTATTTACTACAGACGGCAAAACAATTCTAAGCATGATAAAGTTTCTTGAATAAAAAACAACTGCTTTTATTTTTAAGTAGTGTTAGGCCAACACTAACTAAGGGTACAACTGAAAAAGAACTTTTTATTTACAATAAATTTTATCATGTCGTTTTAAACAAATTAAATAACACTAGGCGATTGCCCTGATCGTCTCTAAAACCAGAATCTTTATCGATTACGTATACAGCCCTTAGCTAATATTCAGTAGAACCGTACTGCTAGCTAGACTATTACTTAAAAGGAATTTATGAGAAGATATCACGGTACACCTGTGACGCTATACATCTTGACAGTGTAACGAAAGATAATTGATTATTCCAAATTCCGTGTTTGTAAAACATTCGCAGTCGAAAAGTTCGTAAGTACGTGTAAGAACTTAGGAACTTTCTATTTGCAAATATTGACGGTTTTATTTTTAGGGTTCCGTAGTCAACAAGGAACCCTTATAGTTTCGCCATGTCCGTCAGTCTGTCAGTCCGCGGCTTAACTCAGAGACCCTTGGTACCTACTACAAAGCTGTAATTGGGATTTTGGATTTTCGTAGCTATATATCGTGCGGAAAGTTAGATTTTTAAAAACTTGTGCTTTTTACTTTTCTTATTCGCACTAGTGCGTTTTACTTTTCTTTTTTTTTTAAAGCCGCGTATCAAACCAGAGAGTTTGATGTTTAAATAAAGTAACGGTGCGGCGCTGCGACGGGCGGGCGGGCGCGCCCGACACAGCGCGGATGATTGTAGGTTAGGCAGGTACTTCTCATGTTTATGAACTCCTAGTACTTGACGATATAATTTTGGTTTTAATAATTTTATTAAAAATTAAGTAATATCGGACAGAATGTTTGCGCACGTTAAGCTCACTCCAGAGGTCCGGGGGGAAGAGGACTGATACACAGATATACACATATACACACATACACAAATGACATACTTTCCGCACTTGAATCAAAATGTACTATTTTGTGTTTGTAGTAATAGTTTCAGAACCCTGCGCTGAACATGATCCAACGTGCTCTTGCCCGGTTTTTAATTTAGAGAGGTCCCCATGTACCTCAAAAAGACCTCAAAGATATCAAAAACTCATGTTTTCCCAATCATCATAGTTATAAGATATGCCTCTATACTGGTTAACGACTACTTTTTGTGGTAGCCTGCGTTTCGCTGCATCGAAGTGTAGGTACGAGTATAATTATTATAACTATTAGGTGTAGTAATACACACTATACTTAATAGTATGCATGGTGCGACATGCTCTTGCATGGTTTTTAAGTTTAAGTTTCTTAATAAACCTTTAAAATATTTACATACATACATACCTTCCCGCCTTCATTCCCAGAGGGTAGGCAGAGCTACAGAATTACCAACAACTCTAAAAACTTGTTGATAACTCTGTAACCACAATTTGCACAATTAATTTAATTAATTAGTTTGTCTTTTAAAAATGACAACACTTTTCTTTTTGTTTTATTTGTCCGATTTTTTTTACATTTGGTATTATGGATTTTCGGACAAAATGATGAGTTGGGATATTGTCAAACGGTAATATGAAAAATGGTTGTAGCTTATCAAATGTCAAATGTATTGTAGGGTAAGGAAAACTGGTCAATAGAAAAGGACAAATTACTGCTGGGAAAAGTTTCTTCAGACAAACGATATGTTGGGATAACGTCAAATGGTAAAGTGAAAGATTGACGAAAGCTTTCATCGGATAAAATCAAACAATTTGAAAAGTGTTCGGATAGTTGAAATTCTGACTGGAGTTTATAGTGGTTTTGATAGGTTACCCAGTAAAACAGAAATACAAACCTAAATATTGTTTGAAGCCATATTGCACTATACTATAAAATCAGTTAACGATTTGTCTTTTCTCGGCTAAAGCTTGTCCCAGTAAAAAATGTCGCTTATAAACTTTAAAAAAATCCTTACTTAATATTAAAATTTACCAAATTTTCTGATACCGTTTTATTTGATATTCCTTAAAACATTATTATTTACGCATAAAGACCCGTTTAGGATTACTTCATCCAGAAACTTCTTAATTTTCCCTGTGATCAGTTTGGAAGCTTCATTCCACTTCCGCTTGAAGTCTTGAACTGAAGTGGCATTATTTTTATGTTTTAAAAGCTTCTGTTTCACACGAGCCCAATATTTTTCAATGGGTCGTAACTCCGGGCAGTTGGGAGGATTGAGAGTTTTTTCAACAGAATCGTCATTATTTGCTTTGTACCACTCTATTGCTTCCTTCGTGTAGTGACACGTGGCCAAATCAGGCCAAAATTAGGGCAGGTGAAGTATGCCTCTTAATGAATGGCAACAATCGTTTTTTGAGCCACTCATTCGGGTATATATCACCATTTATGGTTCCATTAGCAAAATATGGTGTACTGCGTTTGCCACATGAACAGATCGCCTGCCACACTAGAACTTTATTTGCAAATTTATCCATTTTGATAACCTCTTCACTTACTACTTTTCTGTCGGTCCCAGAATAATAGTGGTGTCCTGGAAGTCATTTGAATTCAAGTTTGCAGTAAGTTTCGTCATCCATAACTGTACAACATTTTTTTCTTAGTCATTTTTGAATAAAGTTTTCTAGATCTCGTTTTAGACTCTTTTGACTGTTTTGCATTTCTGTTGGGCACTTTAGTTTGTTTAAACGTTGTTATAAAACAATTTTTCTTCACTCGTTGCACTGTAGATTTCGAGGTTTTAAACTTCTTGGCCAAGTCTCGTATAGAGAGGGTAGTTTTTTCTGTAAAGCTGTTATAATCTTCTTCTCGATATTCTGGTTTACAAACCCTGGTTTACGTCCACTTCCAGGCCATCGCCGTATACCACCTGTCTCCCTGACCCGTTTTAAAACCCTTTGAACGGTTCTTGTAACGTTTTCAGCTCCGATGCCACTTTCTTCGCAGAGATGCCTTTATATTGAACATATTTGTACAAAAAAAAATCGTGTAACTTTTCTTGCACCGACGACATCGATGAATATCTAGTACTGACAACTTTTTTTTTATTTCTTATTTATACATTATAGAGCATCCTAACGGGAAACATAGTTTTCAAACCTCTTTAGATTTCATCCTGATACACAACCCCATCTAATAATGAGCGACATTTTTTTCTGGGACAAGCTTTATTATCGGCTAAACCCGGAGACGAAGATTTCACAAAATACATTGCTGCGATTTATATCACGTAGCACTCAACTGAAAGTATCGTCAACGCAATGTATATCACCTGACATGATGATTCATTTCTTATCAGTAGACCTAAGAAGCGATATAGACATGAATTACTTATTGGATACCTGTAACAAAAAAAATATCATGATTATTTATTAATCAATAGTTACTATTTTACGTAAGGTAAACAGTACGATATTACGTTGGGATATAAGGATAGTTTGATTGTGAGAATTAATAAGAAAATAAGTTACACAATTTTCCTGTTGGTACATATTGGTTACATACGTTTATAACGCAATATTTTTTATCACCTAAATACAAAATCTCTTCTCAAGCCAGATGTTTTTTTTTATAGATTTCTTACAGACACCCAGACAGCTGATTTGCTGGATCACTATTACTATGTGAATCATTTACATTAATTGTAAAACAATTGCTAAACACATCTAATTTCTCTTCTTCTGTTAAGAACTCATCTTCACGCATAATTGCATGATTAGAAACTTTCGACCATTCTTCGGGTCCTAACATTACTTTTTCATAAATAGTTTTTTCACTGAAATTTTATTCGATTTTGACATTTTTAGAGGCGACATAAAATTTTAACTGTGCCCATATATTGGTATAGGTTTTATTGCTCATATTGTTCTGTTGAATTGTGTTTAATAAAATAACGGATAATTATATTTAAAGATCATATCTGTAATTTGATACACTCTATTTGAATAACGAGGGATACCAATAATAACCGAGGATGGCCGAATGGTGAACTTATTTTAATCGAATTGTAGAACCTTTTAACAAAACTTCACTTAGTAAAAACCAACGTGCAAGGCCTACCTATATACCTTATTATTATGCGGTATTTATTTTTATGTATTTCCCACCCTAAGGCGAACTTCGTCTTGCTTCGAGCTCTATCTATATGTTTTGTAAAATATTTTATCAATAATATGAGATACTACGAGTATGTACATAAGTCATACGCAAGACGTAGCTCTTTTATTTAAATATAACATTTAATTAATACTGCACGTACTGCAGAAGTAAAGGGTGTTTCCTCATTTTTTTATCTATTATTGTAACTGTAATAAATAACCATGAGTTATTCATATTAGTAGTAATAGTAACGTTGTCAGGATGGAGCTAATTGGTTGGACACGGCTCCTGGTATAAACCCTCCTTGAAACATCCTAGCCAAATTATCCTACTTGTAAATTTTTGCTTGTGTGACTAATTCATATTTTGTTTTACAGGAAAGTTAAAAAAAGCATTGATGCATTACAAACAAGCTATAAATATACAGCCAAAGTTTGCAGATGCTTATAGTAACATGGGAAATACGTTGAGAGAAATGAAGGATATTAATGGTGCTATCGCTTGTTTTAAAAAAGCAATCGAGATCAATCCTAATTTTGCTGACGCGCATTGCAATTTAGCTAGTATCTACAAGGATTTAGGGATTATCGATCAAGCCATCGAGTCATACCGAAATGCTTTAGAGCTCAAGCCAAACTTTCCAGATGCGTATTGTAACTTAGCACATTGCTTACAAATAATTTGTAATTGGGATGATTACAGCGATCGAATGCAAAACATAATAACGATAGTTCAAGAGCAAATAAGCAACGAAAAGCTGCTGTCTGTACATCCACACCATTCTATTTTATACCCATTATCGAACAACACCAGAAAAGAGATTGCCACGCGACATGCCAACTTATATGTCAACAAAGTTAATATGTTGCAAAAAGTTTTTTTTCAGTTTAGCAAAGAATTACACGAGAGATTGAGGATTGGTTATGTTAGTAGTGATTTTGGAAATCATCCTACTTCACATCTTATGCAATCCATACCGGGATTACACGACTCATCGAAACAGGAAATATTTTGTTACGCTTTAAATTCAGATGATGGAACCACATTCCGTAGTAAAATTAGTACAGAATCAGAACATTTCGTTGATTTATCATCCATTTCTTGCAACATAAAGGCCGCGAAGAAAATATTCCACGATGGTATACATATATTGGTCAACATGAACGGATACACGAAAGGAGCGAGAAATGAAATATTTGCTCTGAGGCCAGCACCAATACAAGTTATGTGGCTGGGGTACCCCGGGACAAGTGGAGCAGATTACATGGATTACATAATAACCGATGAAGTATCATCACCGTTAACATCGGCTAGTGATTTTAGTGAAAAATTGGCTTTTATGCCTCAAACGTACTTTATTGGAGACCATAAACAAATGTTTCCTCATCTAAAAAAGCGATTCAGAGTCCAAAGTGATAGTGAAATTTTAAATGAAACTGTTGCGGTAATTAACTCTGCCGAGTGGCTTGTTGAAGCAAAATTTGACGTAAGGGAAGCGAAAGAAATTATTACGTGCGATAATTCAGAGAAAATTGAAATGATAACGAGGACTATTGACATTCCGAATAGTGTGATAGACACGTTAAATACACCAAATCAATTGCAGGTAGTAATCCTACTTAAATAACAATTATTTTGCAATCCCTTAACTCTCTTATGTTATTATTAAATTAAAAACATTAATCAGAATACACCTAAAAATGAATTTTATGAGGATTTAAGTAGTTTAAAGTATGTAATGATTAAAAGTTTTATTTAGAAAGAGACTTTTTACATCCATAATCTGTTTTTAACGAACATAAATCAAACATAATGTAAACAAACAATCGCAGTACAATATATTTATCATTTCAGAGCATTTTAAGCATTCAGCCGTTGTTTATTACCTAAACTTAAATTACTACAGCACTTCCTGCATTACCCTTGTTTTTAGAGTAGATTCACTGAACACAGTCATGTAATTTTTTTTTATCAGAGATTCAATACTTCCATTCATGATATTTCTACAATAAATGTTGGTGCCGCCGTGTTGCACTTCTTGGAAAACCTCACAACACATCTTATTAACATATTATGACACGTTACCTAATAGAGAAGTGCTCTTATTAATATATTAGTAAATTCACTGTGACAAAAAAAAAACGCAGAGAAAAAATCGAAAAGCCTATTCTTCGAAATGGTCTTGAAATTTTCATATATTGTTAAAAATGGCTGTTATAAAAAATATTGTTATTGATACACTTGTTATCATGTGTTATATTTTGTATTTAAAAGATTAATAATCATAGTGTTTTTTTCAGGCATTTTTCAACGACGTTGCTATTTTTAATGGTGCCTCCATTAATAATAGCAATAAAAAAGTTGCTTGCGGAGAAGCTGTATTTACAAATGTTATATTTACGTCAAGGATGCAGTACAGTCTTCCAAAAGATTCAATTGTATATTGTAATTTTAACCAATTATACAAAATTGACCCAAGAGCTTTGCGGATGTGGGTGCACATTTTAAAAAGAGTACCAAACAGTGTTCTATGGCTTTTATATTTCCCTGCTGCTGGTAAACCGAATATACACAGATTTGCTGAAGAATTGGGTAAATATTTAATATTTCGTTCACTGCAATTAGGTATGATAAATGGAAGATCGTCAAGTTAATTACAATTATAGTTCCGATAAAAGAACTTCATTTTGAAATACAATGGAATAATGCCTCAATTGGTCGATTCTGAAATAATATATGTGTTGAAAGATCATTTCAATTTTATGAGCTAGTAAATTTGCCACTATTTTAAGAAGTACAATGGTACTACTTAGTCTAGCATTACATAAATCTATAAATAGCAAATTAAAAAATATTTCAAATATCCTGCGTAGTTTCCGCAGGAAAACACACCAAAATCTTAAGATAGAAAGATAGAAAAGGAAAAAAGAACTCCTACGTATGTGTATATAAGACGGTGCAAGATGACCACATAAGATTGATATGTTTTCCTACATCAACGGTGTCCCCCAGACAAGATAAAGCTTTTGAATTTGAAAAAAATAAAAAAATAAATATCTTATAAATATTTCTGGGTCCTCAACCTTACCGATATTTATGACGTCTTGGGAACGTATGTATATTTTCTCTCACATGCTCTGAAATGTTAACCTTACTGTGGTAAAATCAGCTCGCGAAGTTCTGAGTTTAAGGTACAGGCGAAACAAATAAAAATAGTTATTATTTACCAACGGCAGCGGCCGCGAAAATGTATGAAATTTCATTACGTACCTGGTGTTTTACATTTTAAAACCATGTTTGGACTCTGATAACTAACTCCAAACAACCAAACACTCGTGCAATCAAAATTCATACTTGTATATTTTAATTTTTTAAATTACGCAGCTACTAAAAAGTAAAACCTCTTAAACAGCGATTACAGCGTATTTAAAAGTGTATCAAGTAGTTCACTTTTTTATTACGTTTAAATTGGGTTTTTTGTTTTCCTTTATTTCAGTTTCAAAGTATATCGTACTTCTTTCGAATGTAAATAAAATAATGAGTAACGTAGACTGACGATGATGGCGACGACGACTTATCTTTCTCAAGGAAATTTTGGGACTGTGTTTAATATTATTAACGACTAGCTTCTGCCCGCGACATCGTCTGCGTAGATTTCGATAATCGTTATTCCCTCGGGATTAACACTTAATGAATACTTTCAAAGAAAATTATTTTCAATATGATCGGATATACCGTTTTTGAGTTGACAACAAAATGATGTAAGTGCCATGAAGCTTGGTAGGTACGCTCTGTTGCTGGTACACTTTTTTAATAGTTTTTTGTAATACCTAACGGCTTCGGGACCCAACACTGAGCTTGGTCAGACATGCTCTTGCCCGGTTTGTATCAATTTTTACGTTTATCATGTTTAAAATCAATTTGACGACTGACAGGGGCGAAACTTCCCCACATTAAATTCGCCCTTAGTTTCAAATCGAAACTCAATAACTTTTAAACAGCACAGCTGATATGCTATCAAGCATCAGAACTAAGTATAACTATGAAATGAAAACCACCACGGCCACGGCTTGCAACCTGTCACTAATACGCTGGTAAACATCTTAGCCTGATTTTGCAAATTGTGGTTACAGAATTATCAACAAGTTTTTAGAGTTGTTGGTAATTCTGTAGCTCTGCCTACCCCACTCTGGGAATGAAGGCGTGAGTTTATGTATGTATGTATGAAAACCACTCTTAACACCGTTTATCAATTCAAACGCTAAACAGGGCGACCTACGGCTAACAATCGGTCAACTTATTTCAGCCTGTCTGTTCATCGTATTAGAACAGAGACGTAATAACTTTAATAGATATCTCCATTCCTCTAGGCCGGTCAGCCCGATTGTTGTTGTTGGCGCCCAGAAGACAGCCAAACCGACAGACATATACAACATATTATAACCTACGTGTTGTCTAACCGGAAGATCATTTTGGGGTTTTCTGTTCCTGCAAAAGTTAAAAACCTATAATAGTATTAAAACCATTTTATAAAGGGCAGAAGCCTTTTGAAAAAAGTTCTAGGGTTGATTTATTAGCCCCCAGAAGTATTTTTTCACAAATATGTTGTTATTTCTACAGTTATTTAGTTATTTATTTGTCACTAATACACTGGTAAACATCTTAGCCTGATTTTGCAAAATGTGGTTACAGAATTATCAACAAGTTATTAGAGTTGTTGGTAATTCTGTAGCTCTGCCTACCCCACTCTGGGAATGAAGGCGTGAGTTTATGTATGTATGTATTTCTACAGTTATGTTAAAAAAAAAATCTTCTTACAGTAATATAATCGGTATGTTTCGATGTATAGATTTTTTAGTATTGTTTGAACTGACATATTAGAATTAAATAATCAACTGCTAAAAAACAAAATGACTGCCCGTTTTTTCTTTTCAACTGATTTTAATAACCGCCCTAATATTAAATAATAATAATTACTTTGAATAAGTCTTGAAAATGGCGGAAAAAATATTAAAATCTGGATATGTCAACGCTGTCAACGTCAATCTGACACCGCTGCTTTTGACATGGACTTACAAAACAGAATGTACAAAACCTGTCCCATATTGTCACACTGGGTGTTGGAACTAAAGGAAAAATAAAATAATTAATTAAACAATTTTGACAAATAATAAAACATAAATTATATAGAATAATATTTAATGTTACTAACATTTTACAGAACTCTATGGTCCTGAAATAAATTCATGAATTAAATAATGTTAACGTTATTGGGGTGAGGTTATACAGTAGGTACCTACTAATTATTAACAACTATTAACGAAATTATTTGTGACATAATTACGCTATAGATGGCGAAATTATCAGGTTTCTTTTTTTACTATAATGCTGCGGATCCCAAAGGACAGAATTTGATCAAAATTTTGATTGATCAAAATTGCGGTTCCCTTTGCGGTGTGGTAAAATGATTTTTGGAATTATTGTATAAGGCATAATAACTTTAAACATAAGTACCTACGCATATGGTATTGCTTCTTCATAATGCATAAAATTCAGGGTTCGAATGTTCGTAAAGAATAAACAATGAAACGCATGAACTTATTAAGCAGAATAATGTTTCGGCATAAACGTTTTAAACAGCATGAGCATGAAAATAAGGCAGCAGGAATTTTCCGGCTTATATAAAAAAAACCTAACAACCTAACCTATCCGAGTCGCTTCTGCCCCGACCCATACATGTTGATCGCTCGGTTCGCTCGCTCCATTTATGCTATAAAACATTTTATGAAATATGACTATTATACTAAACGAAATTATTTGTCAATAAATTCGGTCTTATCAATGGATTACTATTTTAAAATTTCATTCGGAAATTAACTAATATGTTTTCTATGATTGAACATTCAAAATTCGTCGAAATAATATTATACTAAGTACCAATTTTACCAAACGATATTTAAACTTATCTTATCAATGTTAATCGACTGTTACTACATACATTTTGACATCCTTTAACGCTCTAAACATCTGTTGAGTTAACATAGTTCGGCGATATCGGTACTAAATATGTTATGAAAAGGACATTTTGGATCATATAAATTATGCCAAATACATGGCACCGTAAAATTGTAAAACCAAAGCTAAGTTAAAATAGAAGATTGGTTGTCCAAACATTGTCTTCATGATGTATTTGAACTTTAATTGTCGATATTAGGCATTGAAACAATGTTTTCTAACAACAAAGTGACACCGTTGTTCGTTTCAATCGTAACGTGGCTTCTGTAACGTTAATCTATGATCACGTGTTCTTTTGTCTTGATCGCTCCAGTTATGGGAGGGATATAGTTGTTCTGTTATTTGATGTCACATTAAAATGGCGTCGCATTTATTACTACAACAAATTGGAATAATTTATTTTGGCTGTTTATAACATTTTGTACGTTGAATTTAAAAAATCCTTGAATTAAGTTTCTACGTAATAAACGGAGAATAAACTTTTATATTTGTAATCAAGTAAATTAATCGACGGCCCTCATATAGGGTTTTAAATAAACACCTATAATTGGACTATATTGATAATTTCTTAGTTGTTTTAACTTTAATCGAGAAATCCTGAAATAGGTACTATAATTTAATTAGTTACGAAAAGTAATTAAACAAAGTTTCAAAAGACCTACTCAACCCGTTAAGATTTGTCCATACTAACTTTGACCCCTTTTTTCCCCCCTTTTACTATCATATCTTAGTTTTTCATTATATATAAACCTGGTCACCGTTTATTGGAACCTTTTAGTGAAAACCGCATTAACATTGGTTCAGAGGTTTTTAATGATGCGAGAGAAAACAAAATAAAACAGGCAAACAGACACCAACTCTAAAAATTGTAGAAAACTGTTCTGCTGCCCATTCTGAGGCCGCCTATAGTATTTTTAAGTTCATATCTCAAATGTACAGTGATTTTTCTACAACTTTATTATACGAGATATATACACCGTGTCCAATAAGTTTGCATACAGTTTAGATTCTCAATAAAATAAATGTACGAACAGTTAATACAATGAAAAGTATATTTTATTAATGGGACACTTATGTACAATGTTTACAACAAATGTTTCGGAATAACTCCACCTTTAACTTTTTTTACTAGCTTCAAACGTTTCTCAAATGAATCACACGCGGCACGCACCGCTTCCATTGGTATTTCGTCCCAAATATGCTCGATAACCTTTTTGAAATGATCCAGGTTTGCGATTTTATAATCATGTAGTTTCTAGAGCAAGTACGACCACACGAAATAATCTAATACGTTCAAGTCCGGAGAACTGGGTGGCCATTCATGTTTCGGCAGAAAATCGGTCAAATTAGCCTGACACCAAGCTTGAACAGCGTTTGCCGTGTGTGAAGGAGCTCCGTCTTGTTTGAAAACATAATATTCGTTCTCAAACATCCTTTTTAAATTTGGAGCAACAATTTTCTCCACAACCTCGGATTTATAGTATTGAGCATTGATTTTAACTCCTTTATCGATAAATACTAGAGGTAGTTTACCCCGCTTACAAACTGCACCCCACACCATCACCGACGGTGAGCTCTGGAACCTAGGAACATTTTTCTGGTTGTCCGGAATGTCTTCTATCATTGGTGCCCACAATCGATCATTTTGGGCGTTATGAGGCTGTTCTAACACGAATAGTTTCTCGTCAGAAAATACAAACTCATCCCCTGCGTGCCAAGAAAGTATTATGTTGGATCTTTGTACTCTCTTTTTCTTGGTCGCTTCGGAAATGCCATGAACTTTTCGTTTTTTGTAGGCATAGCATCCAAGATCCACCCTCAAAATATTGTGAACCGATCCTTTTGAAATTTTCAGCTCAGCAGCCAATTTTCGGATAGAACGGTGTTTTTTCCGCCGAAGTCGCTCTCTCACAATCTATACTACTCTATCGGTTCTAGCTGAACGTGGCCGACCGGATCTTTTCCTGTCTTCTACTGAGGAGGTCTCTATACCTTTTAATTGTGGTGTAAACTAGATTGCGTTTAATTCCAAGGCGTTTTAAGGCCTTGAAGATAGCACCTGGCCTGTCGCCATCGCTAAATTTTCTGATAACCGTTTCACGAAACTGTTTCATCGTGGATTAAAAGCAAACTACAAATGCTTGTCGTTTGAAACGATCTTATTGGACACGGTGTAGATAGATTGTGTTAAATTTTCTCGCATTTTTGGAGAAACGCAGTATGCCTCAGCCGGGACGGGCGGTTGCTGGACTCGTATATAACGGGGCCTCAACTGCGTCACGGCCACGCTAACTCAACTCGACCCGCAACAGGCATTTTCCCGGTCTCTGCAGTAATGTACTATTATGCCCTCGACCGTACGTCTAGTCACTAAGCTTACACAACACACATACAAATTAGTCTCTCAGCTTTGGTCTAAAACTAGTCGTAGAGATAGGGTTTCAATTAGGTATACTCAGTATGTCGATGAACTGCCAGGCTCCCAAAAGAATGAATAATTATTATATGGGATATAAATGAATTTTAATTTTAAAACCGACCGCAGCTTGCAATAGCTAAGCTTAGGTGGACCGACACAGATGATTTCGAATTTCGTTCATCAAACAGATGTCACTCCATCACCCGTGATGGGGTGTAAGCTAAGTTTATTTTTAATAAACAAATTTATTAAACAAGTACTAAATAATCAATGGATTTTGCACGGTAAAGGTAATTTTTTATTATGCTCATAGTATAATAATTTATAGATGAATTTTAACGACCATCATTTGTGACGTAAATAAAAAACATTAATTATTTTAATATTATGACCAAATTCAGTTTAGAAATGTACTACAGGGCGAACGACATGAAGTGTTACCAAATTCACAAAATCGAGCCTGGTGTCAAAGTAAATGCGACTTACTATCGGGAAAATGTTTTGGAAGCTGCGTTGGAGCCTTGGGCACGCAAACATTTCGGTAGTAGACCGTGGACATTACAACAAGACTCGGCCCCGGCTCATAAAGCTCGTGTGAACCAAGAATGGCTGAACAACGCGTGCCACAATTTATTTCGTCCACACAATGTCTTTCGAATTCCCCAAACGCGAACCCGATGGACTTCTATTATCTGGTCCATTGTGGAGAGCAAGGTGAGGAGAAGAAAACATGCCAGTATGGATGCATTGAAGAAAGCGATCGTACGTAATTGCCATTGCATACCGCAGGATTACATTCGTGCAGCGTGCAACTCTTTTTTCTACCGTCTGAAGGCCATAGACAGCAGAAGGTGGTCATATTGAGTTAAAATAAAGTAATCTTAAAAAAATTATATCTTTTTCTCATTTTATTCTTAATAATGAATAATTTAAGACAACAATAAAAAATCGTAGCCTTTTGAATTTGGTAACACTTCATATCGTTCGCCCTGTAGTATCCCCTCGACCGTACGTGTAGTCAGAAAAGCCATTTAAACTTGACAATTTGCCATTTAGACAAGGGTATAAAACCTGACATTTACTTACTTAAATGTAATATTTTTGTTAATCTTTGTGTTGATAATTCAAGGCCGTACGAGGCATTGGACTCATTTGTCTAACTTTGACACAGGTTTGGACCCTGGGCGCATAATTTTTTCTAAAATTGCTAGTAAAGAGGAGCACGTCCGCCGAGGACAGCTGGCAGACGTGTGTCTGGATACTCCGCTTTGCAACGGTCACACTACAGCTATGGACGTCTTGTGGGCAGGTACCCCCGTGGTGACATTGCCCGGAGAGACCTTAGCCTCGAGGTAATCTTTTAACAAAATCACATTAAAAAATCAACCAATTGAAGTTTTTTTTTAATGTTACCTAATTTAACATATGTTTACAGAGTTGCAGCTTCACAGTTAAATGCAATGAAATGTTCTGAATTGATTGCTAAATGTAGAAACGACTATGAAGACATAGCTGTAAGATTAGGATTGGACGAAAATTAGTAAGTGGTTTTTTAAGTTTGTAAGTTTATCATTTTTGTATTACTGTCTTTTAAAACATTTAAAACCAGCTAACTTGATTTTAAACGGAAGCATGTTTGTTTTTTAAATTCGCTAGTTGGATACAATTCAGTCTTTGTTGGACAAACTTAATAATAACTTCGCTGCTGTCATCAATAAACTCAATTGACAACATTTAAAAAACAAAAAAGCATTATTGTTTTTTTCGCGTTTATAATAGCTGGTTAAAAATTAGACTACCCGTATTTCTTAGTTTTTCTTTATTTAACTTAATTTCGTCGTTAATAATTTATTAAAGAAATAGTCATTAAAAAGACCGTATATATAAAGTTAGGAATACTGATGTCGTGATCTTAGCATGATATAAAATAAAAAAGTAACTTTTAACAGAAACAGAACTGACTGTCATGTCATGTCACTCACTTGTCAATCATTCGCTGCCGTTCGTTCACAAATTTGTTATTTTGTGTAATTTAAATAATTACATAATTTGTAGACGCCATTAAAATAAATAAACTATTTTGCGTAGAATCGAAAGCGTGTCGTTAGAATCAAGTACTCCGTCAGACAGATAAAAAATGAACATGACAGTTGTATATTATTTTCAATTCCTTTGGTAATAAATGGACTAAGGGCACTATAAGTGTATTCCTAACATTCACAATCCAACTTTTTTTACTGTTTTTTCTAAATATAAAAAAACTACTTCATAAAAAAATCCAAAGATATTTTTACTGTAATCAGCATTGTAAAATCTAGAAACGGTATTTTATTTTACTACCTTAGCAAATAATGAATTGTTGTCAATTGTTATATCATTTTAGAATCTCTATTAAACAATTTTAAGGAAAGCAGCACTACAGGCCTTATTACATTTTTTTTAACACCGTGCTATGTTAAACTTGCCGCAAGAAAAACTCAGATGCCTAAACTTTAAATTTGACTAGATTTTTTTTAAACTGTTATTTTTTTATTAATTTTGTTGATAGGGTCTCAAAGCAAATTTAATCAGCTATATTTCACAGTAAATGAAACTGAAAAATTCTAATAAATGGGGCCATGGCATTGAAAATAGCGAACCAGGGCATTTCCAAAATTTTGAAAAGTTGAGATATCTCGTTTTTGGTGCGACTTTTACTTAACATGATTTATCATATTTTCAGCCCTGTAAGGTTGGCCGCTATATCCCGGACACCCTGTAGATAAAAATCGTGTCATTTTTATGATTTTTAAAATATATATTTGGTTCGTATGAAAATAGGTCGTAAAGTATATTTAATAAGGCTTGTATAAAAAAAAATTACACCCGGGTGGCGCCGCGCGCGGACAGCTAATTATCAATGTAAACTAAATATTACTACCCCGAAACATTGAAAATTTTAAGAAGAGTTAGATATGTATAAACGATAATACAGAGTTATTTATATTCAGCGCTGTTGTGTTTCTTATTAACGAGCACGCGTACTTCCCGCGAAGATCATTGTCTTTATTGATGAATTAAAATTATGCCAACAAGAAAATTTTACTAACTACGAATACAATCCGACATGTCTATACAATTTTCTCATTTAATCTCAAGTTAAGTCTTTAAGCTTACATACATACTTTCACGCCATCTATATTCTTATTCGGTCAAATTGAGCCTGGGAGATTAGTTTTTAGTACCTGTCTCTCCCGTTTACTTTCCTTATTTTTGTTGTGTGTTATGTTTTTATGTGTGTTTTTGTTGTAAATGAATTTGTTTCTTTCCCAGTCTCATAAGTTACCATAAAATCGTAACACTTATAGATCATATGTTGGCAGTGGCGTGCCTAGGGTTTCAGAATAGGGCAAGCCGAGAGATATGTTTTGTAGTTTTTACGGTTATTATGGATAAATTTATCTTGTTACCACATTACTGATCAATCTTCACTTCACTCTGCAGTTGTAGGTATAGGCATTTGCTTACGTGGACGAGCTCACCAAAGCACCCTGAAGGCATGTTACCACTAGATATAATTTTACAGACATATCAGCAATTGCATACTTTCGGTGGCCTTGAAAAAAGCCGCTTGGTTTGTATGAGAGAATAAAATAAAGGTTCAACTTCTTATTTTAACTTTGCTTGCCTAGGGAGAAAGCAATAAGTACTTACTTTTATTTCAATTACCTATCTAAAAATTACATACATATTACACAACATAGTTAAATTAAATTATTATTTGTATACATCGAATGTGTTTTTCTAAAACGCCATCGTACCTATTTTGAAAGTAGCGACACAAGCTCTAAAAAATTACCCTTATTCAATGAAGTTTTAGACTCATCGTGACCTCTGAAGGGAAGTTCTTGTTGTGCTAAATGACAAACAACATCGACTAATCTTTGAAAAACGCTACTATTGTTATCAACACGCATGTTGTTTTGTAATTTCCTTTGATAATTGGCGCGATAAAGATGTCTCAATTCGCTGTTTACCAAAATCACTAAAAGAAATTACCGCGTTCATGTGTTTTCGAGAATTCATGTGTCTTTTAATGGCGCCAGCTAAATTATTTAAATCGTCATAACCAGACCAGATGTATTCCACACGTTTTTGTCGTTAGAAAAGAAAATACAACACCAGCAATGTAACTTATTAGAGTGCGAACAACCAACAATCCAATGAGTTTTGTACACTGACCTGTTAAACTGTCTTTTGTGCGATTTACTACTCTGAGAAATACACAAGTCAGGCGTAGGTTTTGCCGAAGAAATAAGTACCTTTTTCTCTGCAAAGTCCAAACATTTTACCTTTCCGTCGACAAGCAAAGTTTGTGCACACTTTAAAATATCACAGTCACACAGGACTTCTTCCATTGTCAATCTAATTGAATCACAATTCACAACACCACAAAAAAAAACTTATTATTGCACTGACCGCGCCGCGCCGCTCAACGCCTAAACAAACTATTCAACACGTGAATAAAAGCATTTGTCAACAAATAGCAATAAAGTGAAGTTGGCCGCTAACGCGGCTCAACGCGCGCTCCGCGCCTGCGCGAAGCGAATTTCGCATTTACTATGGACTCGTGTACAACTTCATACGCAATCAGGGCTTTTTACTCTCATACTATTTGCCATATTAATACACGACCAGTCGTGTTTGGGCATATGCCGTTTCGGTGGGTAAGACAGAGAATATGAAAGCCCGATTGCAAGCCAATACGTGCGAGCGAGATACGAGCTAGCCGCGTCATGAATAGTTCGACTGGTTGCCGCACAGCGCTGAGCGCTGTGCTGCGTAGGTGGCGGCCGGCGGTGCGCGGTAAAATTTAGTAGGTACTACTGTTGCATGTAATTTGATTTGAAGAATTTAGTGAGAGCGCGCGGCGCGCGAAGGTGAAATACCTATCTAATACATTACGTGCATTTAATGAATAGTTATTTTTGTAAGGCAAGGCAAGCCCGGCTTTTGGGCTTATATGGCAGTACCGCCACTGTATGTTGGTATTTTAAAACTAGGCAAAATTTTGTAGTTGAACTATTATAGAAATGTCATAAAATGGTTTAGCTGTACCTATACAGTGTGGAAAAAACGATCGCCTCATAGACGGCTAACTACCTTGAATATTGGGAATAACCAATTATACGCAAAGGAGAATTTTTTATTTTTGAAAAAAATTACTACTACATACAGGGTGGAAAGGGACGACGGCCTTTCCGTTAAATTCTAGATTATGTATCTTTAGTACTATATTTTTCTCCAAGAAACTATGCTAATATTTTTAGCCGTTTTCGAGTTACAGCTCGTTAAAGTTTAATACAAAAAACGTGTAGTTTCAACCCTAACAGCTGATAAGGTCAATGACCCCACCTTGAACTAACTAGTAAACACTAACTTTATGACGTTATTGATGGATGACATTTTGTAGGTCCATTGACAATATTTTTGTTTTGCAACCTGTTTGTTTCACAGATAATTATTACAATGACAATAAGCACGTCACAATTATGTCACACTCTTAAACTAATTAAATACTTAATAATGCCACTATTTGAGGCTAGAGATTATCTCAATTTGTTACTGTTATACGCAGAGTGCAACTACAATACCTCTGAGACTTTGCGTCAATACAGACAGCGATATCCTCCACCGCATCCATCAGATCGTCGAACGATTTTACGTGCCTTTGACCGCGTTGCTAGCAATCGTCCTATAATCCCCCGAACATCTCAAGACGACCAACGCGGAGGAGGTGCTGCGGGGCTCGAAGAAAGAGTACTGCGTTATTTTGATCGAAATCCAAGAGCAAGTTCCAGGCGGGCGGGTCAGCACTTCGGATTAACTCATACGACAGTATTGAAGATACTAAAACGTGCCCGTCGTCGTCCTTATCACATACAGAGGGTTCAAGCGTTATTGCCCAGAGACTGCCCCATCCGGGAAGCATACTGCCGGTGGTTGTTGGACAAAATAGCTGGAGACCGTGACTTCATTAGACGCATTATTTGGACGGATGAAAGTGTATTTACACGCAATGGAATGTGGAACAGGCGAAATGAACACGTGTACGCCGAAGAAAACCCATTCGCGTACCGTTATTCGAGTCACCAATATCGTTGGTCAGTAAACGTATGGGCTGCAATTCACGGGGAAACAATTATAGGGCCTGTGTTCTTACCTGCAACACTTAACAGAGTTGGATACATGGCCCTCCTAAACTCCGAGGTTGACGCTTACCTCGATAACTTGCCACTGGCCGAAAGACAACGCACTTGGTACAGTCAGCATCATAAATATAGTGGCAGAAAATAGTTCCAAATATACCGCACCATCCAAAATATCCATAAATACGTACTCATTCCAAGTGTTCAAATTGTTCAGGCCATCCACTGTATACAAATATACCGGAGCATCCACAACGCCATATACTTGGTAACATTCAAACCGCCGTTAGTACAGCAACGTCCAGAACGCCGAAGGTTTCTAAGCATCCAAAGTAGCCAAAAATACGGGACACATAAGAAAATTGAACCTTATTTACCATTAAGTACGGTTGAATATTCAGTCAAATCATTTTAATAGGTTAGCCAGTAAGCAATTTGACAAACCACGAAAACAGTACCATACTGTCATGGCATATATCTGTCTCACGTTTTAATTTGACACATTATTGCGTGGACTGCGTGGTTTTAGAAGGTTTTGCAATATTGAAGTTCCCAACTTAAGACTGCGCCGAGCGTACGCCGGATGTACAGTGGCGCCCTCATTACTATTATTGAGATTTCTAATAAACTAAAGTATTTTCTTGAATTCGGACGATGCATTTTTGTACTACAAATAAAAACACAACTTATACGATAAATCCCATAGTTTACTAACAATTGACCTTCGAGTTATCAACTAAACGGAAAAAAGTGGCCACCTTTTCCCGTTAAGCTGACTACTCAAAGGGTAACTATTATCAAAGTTTTTTACGTATCCCATAAATTGTGTTTTTACTTGCGCTACAAAAAAGCATCGTCCAATTCCATGGAAATTCTTTCGTTTATCAGAAAACACAATAATAGTATTGAGGGCGCCACTGGACGCTCGACGTTTGCTCGGTGCAGTCTTAAACGCATCAATACGTTTCAATATTTCGCCTAATTAGCCGTTAGTTACGATGGACCAGTGGTTTAGTAGTAACGCTATCGAGTCATGTGTTCTGGGTTCTAATCCCCGTATTAGGTGCTATTTGCATTTTTATTTTATATTTTTATGAGTACGTATTTATGGATATTTTGGATGGTGCGGTATATTTGGAACTATTGACTGCCACTATATTTATGATGCTGACTGTACCAACAAGACGGAGCACCAGCTCATTCCGTGATAGAAGTGCGTGAGAAATTAAACACTGAGTTTGGGGACAGATGGATAGGGCGATTCGGGCCACACCGTTGGCCCCCAAGGAGTCCGGACCTCACGGCACTGGACTTTTTTCTGTGGGGCACGATTAAAGACAAAGTGTTCAGGACAGAATGTGATACTGCCGAGGAAATGAAAGAAAGATTAATTACTGCCTTCGAACAACTGCGTAGAAAAAATCGTGAAGAAAATACATTATCGAAGGTGCATCGCCATACTCGGGCACGAGCTGCTGCCTGTCTTATTAGACGCGGTGGAATATTTGAACATCGGGTATAGATCCCTAAGATAACAGGTATCCTTTTCTCCTTACAAATGTTGGAATGTACTTAGTTAGGAACATAGGGTTGTCACCAATATTAAACATGACTTATTTTAACTTTTTTGTTTTCTTTATAATAATTGTTTCTAACCATTGCACATCGAATGTATATCACTTATGTGATATTATATTTTCGGGAACGGCCCTCGTCCCTTTCCACCCTGTATATGGATTTTCGAAAATTTGCTTGCCTTAACCGGGAATAGACTAGTCGAATATGACAAAATAATGAAGAAGGTTTTTTTACAGTCTAGAATTAATTTAAAGGTGTACGTGTTGAAGACAAATGATCACTATCACTATCAGGGACCCTTTCGATATTGATCATAAAACACAAATTTATAAATTTTGTCATATTCGACCAGTTTAATTCCCGGTTAAGATGAGGTTTTTTTTCAAAAATTCAATAATACAGTATTTTTTGATTTCAAAAAGAAAAGTAAGTCTATTTTGCGTTGAACTACTTTTTTCCTATATTTAAGGTAGTTGCTGTCCATGTGGCTATCGTTTATTCCACCCTGTATAAAATAATCACGATTGGCGAGAGCACCAATAAATACGTTACGAGAATCTCACATTTCACGTAACACGTAATACGTGCGCGATTTTTCACATTTCGCTGAATGTTGTTTTTTTTTGCAGCCGTCTTTTCATCCGAGCTAAGGTCTCGGAGGCGCGTTTGAGCAGCACGTTGTTCGATTGCGAGAACTACGCAAGGGCTTTGGAATCTCTCTATGATAAAATGTGGAAGCAATATCAAGGAGGGGATCTGTGCCATATGAAAGCGTTTACATGAACCATTGATAAGTTTTGGCAAGTTATTTGAACTGATTGGCTACTTAATTTATTGATTGAGTGCTACGAGGAAGTATTCAGAGTTGTCGTGGTTTTGACGTTACTGAAATAGGTGTTAATATGTATTTGTAAGCGATTGCTACTGACATTGATTTTTAAATTATATAATTATTTAAAAAATGTCATTGGCAAAACAGGTTATTATAATTATAAAATTGTTGTACCTATGTAAGAATTACATATTTACATCAGATTTTATTTCATCGAAACTTAAAAATTTTCACTTTGAGACTTTATTTAGATATGTAATTAAAACGTTATTATATATTAATTAATTAAATGTAATTAATTAATAGATAATAACGTTTTAATACTTCATCCATCACAGCTCAAATATTGCCAAGATTTTAAATAAAAGGTAACTTCTACAGTTATAACTAATTGAATTAACTGTAGAACTCCGTCCAGTAATAATCAATAGTAAATAGAAAAAAATAATCTTTTTAAGGTTATATAAATTTTCCGTCTGAACTAAAAACATAGTTTATAAAAGTTACTCATTCAATATTTCTTCTTCTGTACATTCATGTTTTTTAATAAAAAAAAAATGTTTCTATTGGTGTCGCTTCTTATTACATTAATTAATTACATCCTATATAATTAAATAGCACATATATTATTACATTTATTACATGCTTTAAGTTTGGGATGCGGCATTTCTCACTTTTTATCGGATCATATTAGAAGTTAAAATTAAACGAAGTTACATTGCTGCATTGTCATAAGTTGCTACCATTTTATTAATAGCTATCGGCAATATTCTTTCACCTACGAAACACGAGTGATATATATTTAGTCAGTTGCGAGTGCAAGCGTGATAGCCAGCCGAAAGCTATTGAGAAAATGGGAATACTGAACGGCAACCACGAATGCTCGGCATAGTATAAGAAAAGAAAGTAGTTCGACTTCAAACAACATCGCATGCATGTTTGCATGTGTGCGTACGCGATCGTACGGCGCGATCCACCACAAGCATGCGAAATCTCGGTCAGGGTCAGTAGAGTTAGGGCCGGTATAGACTGCAAAATGTCAGTTCGAGTACAGTTGACGTAACTGCATCAAAACGTACGTATGTCAACTGTACTTGAACTGCACTCGAACTGCAATTTTGCAGCTGGGTTGCAGTTCAAATGTCTTCCGTCTGTACCGGCCCTTAGTTAGGGCTGCGCCCCTTTGTTCTCCACCTGCCTAAAACAGATTGTGCCTATTAGGCTACAAAGTCTAAGTCGTGTATAGTAAAAAAAACTAACTTTCCTAATTAGCAAGATGCGTTCATCCCTGTTGAACTAATTGATAATAAGACTAAAAGGCTGTTAAGCTATATCGCGTTACGACTAACACGCATTAGGACTGGGATTAAGACTGAAATGCATTTTGACTGCATCAGGATTGAGACTAAAAGGCGTTAGGATTAAAAAGTTTAGGCCTAATACGCGTTATGGCTAAAACGCATTATGCCTAAAATGCATTATGCCCAAAACGCATTATCCCTAAAACGAAGTAATTAGTAGGAAGGGCGTAGAAATAAAAAAATCAGACTCACTCACTGACCGACTCATCCAGCAATTTTAAACGTTTACTGTCATTATTGAGCGATCATGGTGGCTTGACCAAGATGGCTTGAGTGAAAAACAGGCGATCAGACCCCTTACTTACTTTCCATCGGTAATGTTCAAGCAAAAAAATACAAACGTGCAGCAGCTCCGCAGATCATGCCAGTCTCCTAGCGGTCGGAGAGTCGGATGTGGCTGCAGACGCTTTCATCGTGGAACACAGTAACTTTATTAGATTCTTCAACATTTAGAATTGCAACTTCACTCCACCTGGGTTCACAATGTAGTTCTCCTCACCGCTACCAGTGTGGCGCTAGCGTCGATTGGCTTGATCACCACTGTTTATACTGTACGCGAAATCCTGGTAGATTTTCCCGTAACTCCAGCCTTAATTATGTCATCCTTGGGGCCTTTACCAGCGCCAATTATGCGGCTATTTTGGAACAAAATGGTCTAATGCGCCACGATGGTAAAATACCTGATGGGATGACACTTATTCCGTGGAAGTTCAGCCAGCCGTTGGTTTGAGATTGCGCCATCATACCTTGCAAATACAGTCAACTTGATAGAAGTTACATATTGCCTTTTGGGGTCGAAACTTTAGGACCGAGGGGGACCAGAAGCACACTGTATTTTTGAAGATATATCAAAGCGCCTTGACGAAGCGACTCGGGACCAAAATGCTGGCCTGTATTTGGCACAAAATTAAGCATTACCATTCAACGTGTCAATGCTGGCAGCATTTTGGGAACAATGCCCGAAGAACGTTTGTAAGTTCGTTCGTTTGTTTTTATTGTTTCTTTAGACTGAAAATGCACCTAGTGCCAAACCTGGCACCCCCAGACATCCAGGGGTGGCCCCCTGGCGGCACATGAAAACCCGGCCAGGCATTACTTTTATGATTTCTCTTTTGAAAAAATCAAGCAATGTCGGCACGTCATCTTATATATAAATTAATGATTCTAGATTAAATGGGTAATGAAATGGAGAATGCATGTTATTTAACTCGTTTCTAGTAAAATATCTCAAATAATACATACATACATACATACATACCTTCACGCCTGTAATCCCAGAGTGGGGTAGGCAGAACTACAGAATTATCTACAACTTTAAAAACTAAATAATAAATTAATTAATTAGCGCACTATAGTGTACCACTGCTGGGCAAAGGCCTCCTCCCTTGATTTCCACACCTCTCTCAATGCGGTAATCCTCCTGCCATCTCTGCTTAGGTCTACCTCGCCGTCTGTAGCCGTCCCGAGAGAGCCACCAAGTTGCCGCATTGGCCCACCTCAGTGGGTGCATGCTGGGCAGTCTTTTTCCCAACATCGGCTATGCCTGTCTCGGAGCGCAGGGTAGGGTTTCGCACTCGGTCCGTTCTTTTTACACCTAATAGGCTACGCTCCATCGCTATTTGACAAACCTTTAGTTTGGCCTTTGGTTTTTGGTAAATAATAAATAATATTATTTTTATGAGATTAAATATTTACTCATTGTCGCTAACATTGTGTCATTATTTTCTGCAATAATGTCATTATTCTCACAAAACGACACTATCAGCAACAACACTTTTTAATAATTTGTAAAACTGTAAAAATCTGAAATTGATGTACCTACTGGTTTCAGTGCCTTCATCACGACATAACATATATTACGTCGTAAAATATATTTGATATACGTAAAACTAGCCTTAAATAGAATCTTTGCCGCGAGGTTCTCTTTTATTTTCGTCAAAAATATTGGTTTGATGAGATTCGCCCTATAACGCGGTTGAGTTGCAGGTAAAGGCGAATTAATTAATAATACATTAATTAAATATATCTAGAGATGCAATTGGTCCTATAATACGTATCATAATTATAAATAAAAATGACACTGAACTCTTGGTTTACCGATGCGGTGTTACTCAAAAGAAGCCGCGGGGTGGCAGCAAGTGCTGCCAATAGTCAAAGGAAGCCGCTTTACACGAAAGTAGCATCATCAAAATGAACCCCCTTTCATAAAAACGGCCCCTTTAATTTTTTTCAAGTAGTTTAAACATACGTACTGTAACTAAATGCAATTTTCTGTTAAGTACCTACATCATTCAACTAACATTACTTATTTAAATTATTTTTCATCGTAAGCAATACTTTCTTCATTTTGTAGCACGAAATAAAAATTAAATTGAAAAAAAAATGTCAGTTTTCTTTGCAAGAGCGTTTATGTCGAGAAGGAATTAACATATCACATACATTATCATACAGTAAGATAAATATGTAAGTAAAAAAAAAATTACGTACTAAGTAAAAATTACATATAGATTATAATACATTCAGATCCCTTTGTTCTACCTCGGCCTTAAACGCATTATACCTGTGTCGCGTTTTGCCTAAATTTCATTCTTCGGTAGCATTTAGGCTAGTTTTCTACGGCCTTTCTACAAAGTACTTCGTTTTAGGTATAATGCGTGTTAGGCATATTGCGTTTTAGTCCTAACGCGTTTTAGTCTCAATCCCGATGCAGTCCAAATGCATTTCAGTCTCAATCCCACTGTAGTCCTAATGCATGTAAGTCGTAACACGATATAGCTTGACAGCCTTTTAGTCTTATTACCGATTAGTTCAAGAGAGTTGAACGCATGTTGCTACTTAGGAGGTTAGCGTTTTATACTATGTACGATTTAGACTTTGTAGCCCACCGAACGAAGACCAAAATTTGCCTGTCGGGGGAAAAAACTCGTTTAAAAGCAAATTTTGGCATAGTTGTAAGGTATGGGGTTTTAAACAAGACACTAAAAGTACTGATGGGTGGGGGTGAAGCTAACGGGGAGAGCGGGGTGTAAAGGTCCCTTATTTTAGTTTTTTGCTAAAAACTCGTAAACTGTGGCCTATAGCTAAAAATAGTCTGAGACACAAATAATGTACGTAAAATTCTCTACAAAAAAGATATACACATTGTTTCTCTGGGATCAATATTTCATGAGATATGGAGGGAAGTAGATGACCAATTAAGAAATAAACACATTTATTTAAGTTCGGCACGTATATTCCTAAAGATAAAATTCCTAATTATCGTCTAAATCTAAAATATTGTCATAGTATGTATTATTCGGATGTCGTAAGAGGCGACTAAGGGAATATAGGCTTGGTAGTACTGTTAGGCGATGGGCTTGCAACCTGTCACTAATATGCTGGTAAACATCTTAGCCTATTTGTGCAAATTGTGGTTACTGAATTATCAACAACTTTTTAAAGTTGTAATTCTGTAGCTCTGCCTAGCCCACTCTGGGATTACAGGCGTGAAGGTATGTATGTATGTATGTGTGTATGTATTATTATTATTTTAAAATTGTATAGTGATTTTTGATGGTTATGGTGATGTCGACAGTACTAAACAAGCAGAGCAGAAGCGACGTGGTCTGACAAAAACTTCGGTCAGCATAGATTTTAACGAACATACAATCATCACCGTTCAACAGGAGCATTTCTCCGCTAATGAAAACAAGAAAACAAGGCTGATTCAGTTCCTTACCGAGAAGATGACAGTAGCAGGAATTGAAACAACCATTGCTAGAGGAGATGCTGATGGCACTATTGTCAGGTGCGGGTTGGAGAAAGCTGCCTTACATCCAACTGTTGTTATTGGGGAGGATGTCGACTTGATAGTCCTCCTCATAGGATTGGCCCCACCACATATCAACGTGTTGTTTTTGAACCCAGGGCGTGGGAAGGTTGAGGACAAATTGTTTTCAGTGCAACAATTTCAACAGCTTCCATTTTCAAAGACAATTCTCCTTCTCCACAGCTTCTCCGGATGTGACACCACCTCAGCGGTCCATGGAAACAGCAAAGTGGGAATGGCGAAATTGTTCACTGTTAAATCAGACCTGATCCAAAAGATATCCGATATTTTCAGTGGGCCCTCGTCACCAGAAAGTATTGAACAGGCCGGCGAGAAGCTGTTTTGGTCGATTTACCAAGCACCTATCGAGGTACAAAACCTCAACAAATACCGCTACTCAGTTTTTTTAAGAGCATCTATGAGACCAAAATCAGATCTGGCCACTCTTCCTCCTACTAGAGGAGCTTCGAAGCAGCACTCGTTCAGAGTTTATCTACAGGTATCTTTAATTACACAAGCTGTGTATTATTTTGTCTTTAAAATGCAAATATCTATATAACCTAAACTTACATTGACATTATTACTATTACAGATACAACAATGGCTCGTCAACCCCCTACAACCAACTCAATGGGGATGGGCCAGAGGAGATGATTGCATCCTAAAGCCAGTGACAACCAACGACCCAGTGGCACCTGACTCAATTCTCAAAACCATATTCTCCCGGTGTAAGACGGGGTGTGGGATGCGATGTGACTGCCGGAAAGCTGGAATTCCCTGCTCCAGTGTCTGCGGTGTATGCTCCGGCTCATGCACTAACGGAGCTCCCATCGAAGACACCGCTGATGACGATGATTATGCTAATATTTTAGATTTAGAAGATAATTAGGAATTTTATCTTTAGGATTATACGTACCGTACTTAAATAAATGTGTTTATTTCTTTATTGGTCATCTACTTCCCTCCATATCTCATGAAATACTGATCCCAGAGAAAAAATGTGTAAATATTTTTTGTAGAGAATTTTACGTACATTATTTGTGTTACAGACCATTTTTAGGTAAAGGCCACAGTTTACGAGTTTTTTGCTAAAAACTAAAGAAAAGGACCTTTACACCCCCTTTCTCCCCTTTAGCTTCAACCCCCACCCACCAGTACTTTTAGAATGTGGTTTTAAACACCATTGCCTACAACTATGGCTAAATTCGCTTAAACACAAGTTTTTTCCACTGAGTTTCCTTCGTTTGGTGGACTATTGTAGCCACATAGGCACAATTCTATTTAGGCAGGCAGAGAGCAAATACTTCAGATTTGGGTAATTTATAAAAATTGCAATTGTTATAAATCATAGATCAAAGTAAAACCAAGCAGGTAAGTGACAAATATTTGATTGAACGACCCTAGGCGCCCGAGTAGCAATAGGTTTGAGAATCTCCTTAATAACCGGAGACGAGCTTTCTATTCTTATACTATGACGGTACTCTACATTTTGCATCATTATTTTACGCAGTCATTGCAAAAAAACAGACACGTGCGAGTTTAACTCGCGTGGAGAGGGTTCCGTACGTAACGTTAAAGTCTAAAAACTATAAACTGGCACGTAGGTAGGCAAATCTCAGTTTTACTTGGATTTTGAAATTAACCGTAAAATTGCATTGAAAAAAAACTATTGATATTTTTTATAGGTTTCCTGTTCCTCTAACTAAAGAACTACTTTGTGCATGTTATTTTTTAATATTAGCCGCAGTAGTTTTGGAGATACGTAAGCGTGGTGGTGGTGGGAATTGTCAAGTTTCTTCTATTTATAGGTAGCATTGGATAGCTCTTAAAAACATATATTTATTATATAATTTAATATATTATATCTATTATTACCGATTCGGAAATATGGAACTCGAAAAGTGTAATTTTTGGTCGAGTTGAGTGTCCCTCCTACAGGTAAAACTACAAATACGGAAGAAGCTGCTAAACATGTATGCTGGGCCTCCATTCAAGGCGATTAAAACCTGAAGTCTTTGAAGTTTTATGCCATTGTTTTTAACTCGGCCGTCATTACTGACAACTAAATAAAAGCCATTAAAACGTTTGACAATATGATAACAGATCAGGTAGAATAATTATGGTTTCTACCGCCTAGAATAGAAGCCCTGCACCCATCTTCTTCTACTTCTTCAGCGCATATGCGCCTCTCCAACTTTCCTCCACTTCACCCATGCGGCAATGCTCTACTCAAAAGTGTTACACTTTCGCAATAGATAATGGACTATTATCTCAAAATTTACAATAAAGCACAACATAAGCATAGATGGCGATAGTGCCTACAACCGCCATCTACATGATTTATTTAGAAATACATAAAAGCACTGGCAGCGTATCTCGTTAGAAAGTGTTGCAAAGATGCCGCTTTTAGAACAAGCGTAACAGCGTCGAACGCATGAACAAGAGTTATTTATAAAACGCGAGTTAAATTTAAAACTGAAATTCTACCAATGGAAACTACACAGGTAAAATACTTTACAAGTTGTTACATGGCGCAGTGTACAGTTTACACAAATGTTAACAATAACTTATAATATTATTAAATAAAATATGGGACTTTCATGTTTTAATAACTATTTAAAAACTATCATACCTATTTCATATTGTTTGACACCAATCACTCGTCATTGCATCATCCTCAAACAATTTCACCGTCACTATCTTCTGAGAAATCTCTTTTATTTGTACATGCAGCGGGTCGACCTATGTAAGTCCACGAAACATTGCCGTACTCAAATAATAACAAATTTTACCTCGTTTAATTAAAATGAAAATTATCAATTTAATTTATTTGGTACCCCTGTAAAAAGCTCAATTTTCAAATGAAGCTAAAAAACTGCAAATTAAAGTCTATATCTGTAGCATCGCGCTGTACGGTAGCGAGATTTGAACACTAATACAGAGAGATAGAAAAATATTGAAAGAGTTTGAGTTGTGGTGTGGGCGTCTTCGCTGGCGAAGAATTAGCTGGACGGATAAGAGAACCAACGAAGAGGTGTTGAAGATGGTAAACGAGAGAAGTCATATTTTAGAAACAATGGAATGTAGAAGAGGAAAGATGTTGGGACACCTGATACAGCACGACCGTTTTTTTTGAACATTTTGGAGGGCAAAGTTGAGGAAAAAAGGGGAAGAGGCAGACCTAGGCTTACTTACTTCAGCCAAATAAGACAGAGGGTCAATGTCGTGTCTTATCAGGAGGTTAAAAGGCTGGCAGAGATCAAAGAAAAGTGGTAATTACTCCACCGAAAAGAGCCTAGCTCTTAAGTTAAATGATGATGAATGACGGTACCCCTTTATTGAAAAATATAATTAAAGAAACAAATTAATAATGACAACAGGTACTTGACATCGACAATTATCTATTCATCCTATCTTTACAATTAAATTATAAACTAACCGGACTCACTAATCTTATTTTCTTAAAAATTAGTTTGCAAACTGCACGTTATTTATCTAATTATGTAACACTTTTGAAAAAGTATCAAATGTCTATTTGAACACTTAAGATGCATAGTTTTTTCGTAAATAAAATAAGAACAAGACAAAATTTTGTACATACGTTTTAGGGTTCCGTATTGATATTTTACACCAAGTAGGATTGATTATACTGAGAAGACGTCATTATGTAAACCAAAATAAGATTGCCCTCTTTATGACATTATACCGCTCTTGCTTGTTTTTAGAATTAATAAAGAATAACTACTTGTGTGTTTCCTTTTGTAATATATTTATTTTTGAACGCTATTTATACCTAGCTAAAGGCAGAGGCCTAGTACAAAAAAGTAAAAATATAAGGACACATTACAAAATAATAACCATACGAACACATTACAAGTTCTAATAAAGTTAAGTATTAAAAGGTCTAAATCTAGACCTCGAAATATTTATTTTATGCTAATGAATAATATTCAATCAGAGCTGCAGTTATTCTACACTCAGGGGCAAAAATAACGGGTCAGAGTGCATTTTTCATACAAACGAGGGTATTTCGAAGCCTTGGTTCCTTGCCGGGGGTTGTTTTGAGTGAGGTTTAATTAATGGTGGATACTCCGAAGTTTAATAGAGGAGGTCAAAAATTCTTAAGATACCTAACTTATCGCACAATCACAACAACACAACGAGAGAGTTTGGGTCATCATTTGGATTTCCTTCCATTTTGGATGTTTTAGTGAACATGCATAATTCCGGCGCTAACCGCAGATTCCATCAGTTGGGTATCCTAGGCTCATATTGATGTTCGGGGTATCCACAATCAGATTTCACTAAAAGCATCCCCAGGCGAGGAACCAAGGCATTTAAACAGCCTCTTTACTATTAAAAACCCACTCTGACCCGTATTTTTTGCCAGATTTTCAGAGTGACAGCGAAAATTAATGCAGAAACCTGATTTTGAGAAGTCTCTCCATCCACGTTATTATTTAGATAAAAACGTAATTATACAACAAAGCGAGACAACCGTCGCTAGAGCGTCTTTAAGCTCATTAAATAGTAGAAGCACAGAACAGATAGGTACAGAAAGCAATCTACATACAAAGTGCGCTCGAGCAACGCACACATAGACACCGCTCACGGACACGATATCTCGGAGTAGTTGGGAGGAGTGCGAGCACGAGTGCCGTCCGCTTGACACGCGTCGCGTCCGTGGACTTTTTTGTGCGATAATTTAATTAGGTACTTATAATGGAGCAACAAAAAAGAAGTTATTATAACTGTTCAGTGGACGGTTGCTTAAATTCCACTTTAAACGGTGAATTGTCCTTTTTCAAGCTACCAGTGGCTTCAGAGAGGTAAGTAGGTATCTACTTGTATTTCAATGGTTCGTTTTAAACTTACACAGAAGAGTTAGGTAGGTAAGCGCCCCGCCCCGGCCCCCGAACAATATGTCTAAGATCGATTTAAATAATAGTTTCCTATTTTGAATCAGTATAAACGAAGTAGGTACTTAACTAGGTATATTTTTGTAAGGTAAATTCACGCCACCTTACGTAAGTTGAAAACATGTTTTTTTGTTTGTGTAGATATTGTGTTGTTTTTAGTGTCTTTTGATAGGTTTAGGTCTAAAACGTATATGGTAATGGAAATTGTGTAACTAGGGTAATCCGTTTAGAAGTTATAAGGAATTTTCGATAATGAAAATTGACAAACGTAAAATTTTGTATGTTTCTGCTCTGTAAACTTTTTGTATTGTAATACCTAGTAAGTGGGTAGGTTTATTGTTTTGTTTTGTAGGATAAGTTTTTTGCTATTACGGGCTATAGGTAGGTACTGCGGGTTCGGATTAGCCCCTCCAGTCACCCCCTCCACTTTAATATTAATTCGTCTGGTCGGTTATTTTTGAAGTTACCTACGGTATTTTTAGGGTTTCGTACCCAAAGGGTTAAAACTGGACCCTATTGCTAAGACGCCGCTGTCCGTCTGTCCGTCTGTCTGTCACAAAGCATCTTACAACAATAAATCAAACGACTAGATACCTACGAGTGCTACTACCGCGATAGTTTTTTGTGCATAAGCCATAGTTGACAACCCTAGAGCGACCGCCGAGCGTAGGTATGAAAAGTGAAGTACATACATGTGATTTACTTCTGTACTTATCTGTTCTGTGGTAGAAGTATATTTAAGGCTAATCTCCATACACTCAAGTTCTATTCTCTTCCGCTAACGAGACTTTCACAATTACTCAAATTAATATTTAAAACATACGTTTCAGGAGGATAGGTATCCGCAATTTTTAAGGTTCCGTACCCAAAGGGTAAAAACGGGACTACTATTACTAAGACTACGCTGTCCGTTTGTCTGTTTGTGTTTCTGTCTGTCTCACGAACCGTGATAGCTAGACGGTTGAAATTTTTACAGATGATGTATTTCTGTTGCCGATATAACAGCAAATACTAAACAAATAAAGAAAATATTTTTTTTATAGGTAATGGTACGGAACCCTTCGTGCGCGAGCCCGACTCGCAATTGGCCGGTTTTTATTAAAATTTAGTTGATGATTCTTTCTATATACTTAATGTTAACAGAGATTCAACACTTCAAAGTATGGGTAGTAAGCGCAAAATAGTCCGGACGATTCAGATCGCGCCCGTCTCCTAGCTGTCTCAGAGTCTAGAAATCCTCGCAAGCTCCCTAACCACTACGTATTCAATCAATCAATGGGTTTTTATGAATTGCAAACTACTTAAGTAGTACTTGGTTGTTAGATTTTAGTTAATAAAAGTCTGCAGAATCTTGAGTTGGACATGACACTAGTAAATGTAAGTATAAATCATTAGTAGAGCAGTTCTTTAAAGGTTCGAGTATTAGCTAATAATCAACCCTACTTAGTATTAATAATAATTGTTCGAAATTTTGTACTGCCCGTAGCATGCAGTGTCGTATATTGGTGTATAGAAATGATTAAAAAGTTTTATTTTAGCACATTAGGTCTTGTTAATTTTATTAATATTAGCATTTCCTGTAAATCCAAAGTTCAAGATTATATTCAAGGAAAACTGAAGAAACGGCTAAATTTTCGGCAAAGTTCGCCGCAGCAGCTCCCGAAGGTCAAAAAATTCAACTTTTAAATGAGGCCACTACCTGCAAAACTTATTTAAAACGGGTACTTACTGTTTGCAATGTAGGTAAGTGGGTAAAAAATACTCTGCAAAATTGCTGATTTTGCAAAAGTAGGGTTGTAGTGGATTGTCGTAATAAAAAACGTGCGTTTGAAAAATGATTTTTTTTTAATTTTTTTATTAATTTTACATAATATTTATCGTTTATAAGTATACATTATATACTATGGTGTAGGTTATAATTAATATTTTAAATATTTAAAACTCATTTCACAAAATTTAATTTTGATAAGTTGACATTCACATTTCAAAACGTCCGGATATCTCCGTGTGGGAGACAATATTTTAGGTATAATTTAGTAACACTAAAAATAACACTAAATAAAATTGTCCCCGTAAGAGAACCTTGCGTTAGATCCAGTAGTTCTGAATCTTGCTGAGTTGTTTAGGGAATTCGCTTAATGTATAATTTAGGTTCTCTTAAGTGCCGAACGCAACCTCGTCAATATTAACGCGAAATCTTCTATCATGATGTACAGTTTGTGCCAACCTAAACTGGAGAGACTGGTTATTGATAGTAAGTATGAATGTAAGAACTCCTTTTACAAGAAACAAAATTTGCTATAATATAAAACTAACCTTGTTTTTATAAACTTAGCAGTTTTAAAATAAAGCTTCTTACATTTTATCAAATATTTGACTTTAACACCCGACTAACTGCTTTAATTTACCGTAATTGTATACATTCACACATCTTATAAACCAGCATTTGATTTGACACCAATATCAGAATATTTGTAATAAAACATTTTTCACTTCGTCTTACTTAAAAACAATACCTAATACTTTGCAGCAATCCTTTCTTTTTCTCGTTTTCGACTATTCTAGGACGTTGCGTCTATCAGATGGAGACGGTTGGAAGCTACGAGGGAATAAAGCATATAAAGGGATAGACGGATTATAAATAATACCGCATAGTTAGGCTTTGCTTCAAAGACCAGGTAAATGGAAGTTATTAATAAACCTTTTCAATTAATATGTAAAAATATAGTGTTCGAAAACAGTTTAGAGTATAGAGTACTAAGAACTTGTTACAAATTAGGTTTTCCTAGTAACGTCTTATATATTTAGTATATAAAACTAGTCCGTTTGGGTTAAATTTAACACAGTTATTTTTTTAATTTGTGCAAGGTTGCGTTCGAAAGTCAAAGTTTAATACTTGTTTTATTCATTGAGCCTACAACCTAAACAAATCTTTCCTGTATATAAAAGAGATGTGTTATTTAACTGTTCTGTAGAGTGAAAAATAATAATAATAAGACAAGTACACTGATCTACACAATAACGTTATTAAAGCGTACACATGGATTAATCCTTCACGGCTATTGCAGCTGCTCCGGCGCAGTCCGTCTACTCTGTCCTGGCGCGTTATTATCTCGCCCTCTCGATTACTTACGTTTACGGAAAGCACATTGTTTTCAATATATCGTTTCATTATTGATTTAGAATTTATGTCCTTATTACAGCATCGTTGTTAATAAATACTACACACACAGTGTTCTACTTAGTTTACTCCTATTCTTTATGACTATGAGACTTTAATATCTAAATTTGTATTTCGATTGGTGTTAATGGTTTGATTTTGCTTGATTACTTTATTGCTTTTATATTAAGTTGTACGTACATATTAAAGTTTTAGAACTTATTTGTCAACTTTGACGAGAACCTAAATCTTTTAATGTCAGGAACAAGAATTTAGTGGGACGTTAGGTTATTAAGAGGTAATAAAATATGTATTGATCCATAATGGATCATAAATCTCAGAGTGCGTGCCGGTGAGCGGCGCGCCTCTCATGAAGCGTGCCTAAGATCAAAAACCCGTGCTTAATACCAAATTGAAATAGTTTTATTATTAGGTACCGTTATACGACAAATAAGTTTTAAAGTGAGCTCCGACTTTAAGAGACAACGTCTAAATAAACTACATATCGTGTCGTTCCTAATTGTAACCAAATAATATTATTATAAAATTGTGCAGAGGAGGTATTTATACCTAGAGTTTAAAGTGAAAAGATCGACAATAATTTTAACTTATTTGTGAAATCTATTGAACGTATTCGAAATATGAAGGACGATTACTTTTATAATTACGTTCTACTCTATCATAAAGATGGCTTAATCACTTTTCTAAGAAATACTATAATACGTTTTTGTATGATTTAAGACACATGGATAATTATTGCTGGGTGAACAGTATTACGGTGGCTATTGCCGTGTAACTAAGAGTATCACTGGCGATGTCACCATCCTACGGGATGCTTGCGATACCATTTCTATGGATTACCTGAAGAGAACCAGCCATGCCACACGAAAATTACATTTAAATTCCGTTTTACAAACGTTTAAAGTGCATTAGCTTCTCAACATAGTATTTTTGACTTAAGAGTATGTGGATAAATCAAAATCCTTAAGTGGGATGTTTTTGCAACGGATTTTTACTTCACATCACAATCAATAGCATACTCGCAGCAGCCGGCATTCTGTAGTATAGCGTCACTCTGATCTACTAACACTACTGGTAGACTTAAAGACATGGGAAGCTCATTTCGGAAGTAGCGATAAATTTTCAGTTTCATATTGTCACCAGTTTCGTAATACCTTATCACACATGCTAACATCACTACTGATCGTGAGTGAACCAAAAATTTAGCATCCGCGTTGTACTAATCGCATTGATGTGGTATTAATAAAACTATAACCCTCAACAAAAGATTACATAATGGTATTGAATGTTTTTATAACTTTATACGTCCCGTCATTAGAACTAGTAGCCAGAAACATTTAAAAATAATGGCGTCTGGGTTTATTATTTACATGCATAGAAAAAAAGATGAGTTACTTCAACTTACTCTATTTTACAAAAGAATTGACTGTTTCGTCAAAATTTATTCTTAAAATTATCACGATAGTTCCACCAGACTACTAGATTGCAGTACTATAAGGTATAAGGAGGAATATGGAGGCAAAACAATGTCGTAAAGACCAAATTATTCATTTGGTACAACGTTTTAAATATTGATAGAGCAACTACGTAGCTAAAAATATAAGTTTGATTGTTTTGCTATTTAAATCAAAAAAATGTTGCTGCCGTTAATCGTAACCAATCAAAATCAATCTATATTGGCGTAAAAAAGAAGGTAATACTTACGTTACTTAATTTAAGAATAGATGTGTGAATTGGGGTTGATTTTATTTTACGAGATATCAAACTAACTAAACTGTCAATAAGTTTTCTAGCACCATTAAGCTTTTTAGTAACGACGCCATTGTTATTGTCATCATTTTAGAAAATACGTAAAATGAGTTTTGATATTTTGATGTAATACTTATATGTCTTTATATTTTTGTTGTTCATCTTTGAAATCTTACTTACTTTATTTATACAGTTTCGGTTGGTAACAAAAACACATCGAAATTTGTGATATATTTTACACCCTTCTTTTAGCTAACAAATTTTCAGTAACAACTTCGTTTTAAAACGACGTTCGATGATAATAATTTCTTTTATAAAGGTCTATACGAAAGAAACCTTGAAAAATATATCACCAGTACCTCAGGAAGTCTTTCAAACAGGCGTTTCAAAAAAAAGTTTATCAGTAAGCCTCCATTACAATATTAACTCTAAGGCAAATAAAGTTTATATATAAAAAGTAATCACCACCGCCTTCACTATTATGCAAATTAGGTAGTTTGGAAATGATGGTTGTTATTTTCCATGATCATCATTTACCGCTGGTCAATTTTGTAGCAAGATAAACCCACTATTATTTATTGTAACAATGTGTTCATATATTCTGTCTGTTAATTAATTAATGCCTTATTCAAATAGTTTGGTTTGGTAAAAACAACCATGCACCTACGTTTCGCAACAATCCCATGTTTCATATCATCAGGAAATTCGAATTTATTTTATTCTGTTATACTTTTATTTTAAACTCTCCTGTGATTTTGGTGGACGTCCTATCTACCTAATATCGACGAAGTGTTATAACGTCGTCAATTGTTTTGGCTATCCTAGACATGAAACTCCTTTTTCGAAACTTGGGTAAAAATACGGCCTTCTCAGGCCTCCCTCGTAGAAGTCGGCTGCTGCGAGCGACGCCACCTTTTAAGCACCAGCGGCGATGTCTACCATGTTTGTATCAGAGTCGTCTACAGTACCTTTACATTATCTTACGAGTGTCAGTTAAACATTATGGCACCATCATGTATTGTTATTTTTCTCACAATAACTTTCCATACGTGTTGGGGATGAGTAGCCTTACCATGAGTTTCAATTAACTTACTCGCTAGCAAGCCGAAGCTCTGTCCCTTGCACACCTCGCAAGTATTCTTATAAAGTGCGAAGGACAGAGCATTCGACTCGCTAGCGTGTACGGTAATTGTATCTCATGAAAAGGGTACAGTTGGCATTACTGTCACTGAATACGATTTTATAGCTTCGTCTTCAACGGTTGCTTGAACAAACCTTTTTATTATGAGCAGTTTCATAACTTTGTATCTCTGTTACTAATAATTGATACTATTATTTAATAAAATTGCAATTTTAATTTTCATTAAAACTGATCTACAGTTACTTATTCTTTTGAACTTATCGTTTAACATTACGAATGCGGTAAATCAAATTTTGATTTAGTTGTTCTAAATAAGCTGAACTTTGCATTTATTCAAACTTAAGTACAGAGCCATAAAACTATGCAAGCACTTTTACATTGGCGCACCATACAATGTTATGGTAAAAGTACTTTACAAAATTTACCAGCAGACCTTAATCGGTATAAATTGTACTTGAGTTACTTGAGGAGTGCTCACTTGTTGCGCCTGCACCGGACTGTTCGACAATTGGACAGTTTATCGATTCAGTTACCTTATAAATTAACCTTCAGATATTGAATATATACGGTGATATTGTCCCTATTACGAGCTGACTCTTAATATTTAAACATCTAGCTTTCTCTGAATTAAAAAGAAACCTACAAAATGTAATTATTTTGATAACGTGTCAATTGACACAATGTGTAAAGTGTTACGAGTTATGACATAAATGTCACAAAAGCAGCCACTCCCCAAATAAACGTAGCCTACCTACCCTAATGAGATCTTAATACATTCATTAATTTCGGAAGGTAACAAAAAATCTCTAAAATTAATAAATAGTGACTAACATCAAAATATCAATGAGCTTAGGTTTTTATTTATGTTTTAATTTTATACCTACATAAATATCTATTTCATATTTTATTTAGTAAATACATGAGGCAAAGTGTTCCTATTTATTTTCTGAGCAATTCATATTTAATTTAAGGTACCTACAACACGACAACATGATAATGCTAAATATATCGTCTGCTTGTTTATCTCATTACAATACTATTTACTGTTTTGACCGTAATTTATTATTATAACTTTAGGGAAATACTTGATGGTATTTTGGATTTCTTATAATAAATTAAGTTATCCGTTAGTTGGTATCGCGGATACAATAATACTTTTTTCTAGGAGATATTTCGTGCATTACTAAGCCAGACAACGGCAACTTTGCCATCCGATGATTTTAACTATGCCACCAGAAACCGACATATTCTTAATTTTGTCAAATAAATTGCAACGATCTTTACAAAAATATCCCGTATATATAAATAAATTACGATTAAAGATGCTACAAGAAGCGGAATGAGGAGTTTTCTTATGGTAAGGCAATTCCATCACATTTCCTTATTACAGCATTAGCGCAGTCAGTCTATATGAGAGGGACGCTAGACGTCGTGTCGATTGGTCGTACATTACGAGTGTAAAAAACCTTTAAATTGGCTTTGTATCTGCATTACTGCGGTGGCAAAGTTGTTATCGAACGGCAAGAAGCCTCGCCCAAACGAACTCTGTATTGTCCATCCTCGATCAACTAATTAACAACTGCGTCAGTAACAGCTCGGAGCAATAAAACGTTGCCTCCGACCGGACTAGTGTGATGGAGCTATCGTCGATTAACGTTCATGTACTCATAATTTACCTTATTTTGACGTTTTAACATGGATGCGTGTATACATTATAATATATTAATATAATAATATCTAAGATACATCTCTTACAGCTATTTGTCTCGTACTTATTATCTAATCACTAGACAAATATTTTAGAATTTCGTTTCGGAGAGACGAAGCAGATGCTACGTCGTAGTACCTACTCTTAAACGTCCTACCAGCGAACCTACCTAATATATATATATACATGTATATATATATATATATATCTAATATTAGTTAATCTATAAGTTTTTATAGTAATTTAGAATGCAGCAACGGTTTGCATTTAAATAAAATGTGAGTACACAGTTTAAGAGGTGCCATTATTATCAGAGTGCCTTTGATATACTTGTAATAATGTACGTAAATTTAATCTAAAACGTACTCATGAAGTACAATATATTAGTAGACATCTAAAATTTACAGTACTACTTTTACTTCTTAAAATTGTCAGTTTATTTTAAATAATCGCACAGACAATGTAACTTGAGGCGAATCACCTCGATGTCAAAAGACCTCGGCACACGAGCAACGATGCACCCCCGACAGTTTACTGACACCAACTAAAACACACTTGTTGGAAATACAGCAAACATGACAAACAAACAAATTATTAAATATAAACAATTGTAAACATTTTGTTATTTAAATTAGATTAACTAATACGGAAGGGTTCCTTAAGGCATATCCTACGACGGCTTTATGCCTAAAAACGGTATAAACTTATAAAACATAATTCGTACTCTTGAAATACGGTCTTAATTATTATGATCACACGGCAGTGACGTAAGAACCTATTTATTAGCAGATAATATTTATTAGCCAGTTTCAACAGCATGTGTTTAACCTTATGGAACCCGCAATAAGTGAGAGAGTCGCCGGGTAATCGTAGCTGATGACAGGAGCCCTGCTTGTCAGATATTCGAGGGTAACAGGGAACCCCGTTGTTGGTGGGAAACCGAGCGGGCGCCGCGCGGCACTGCGGGTGGCGTTAGCGGCTCGCGTCGGCTTCCCTACCACCAACTCCTCCAATGCTCAACAAAATGCTTCCAGCTACCAGAGCAAACTTCTAGCGAGCAATACAAGCTAAACATTAAGTCTAAATCGAACTAATAATGGAAAGCATTGCATGTACTACTTAACAGGTTCACTGCACGCCATAATATACTAGAATTACGTTACTAACGCTACACAATGCATTACATATAAGCACACATCCTTCCAGAAATATTTGATTATGTTTGATTTTGGAAAATAAATGTGCTCATATATGAAGCACTCACGAGATGGGAATTTAACTAGAAATGTGCTATTATTATTGGGCATGCACAGTGAACGTGTTAACTTGCAAAATAAAAATTCGTAGAATAAATTATTATAAATAAGTTAGAGGAGCTTTCACAATGCATATTAAATTATCGGGCAAATATGATATGGTTGAAATTACGGAAACAGGAAATTATTGTTACTTGCAATTGTTAGCTAGAGTCACGTTAAGGGCCTTCCTACACCGGTGACTAACGTGTCTCAATCGACTTCGATTTTTCATAACAAAATATCACACTTTGGCTACTTCACGATATAAATACAGTACAAGACAGAGCGATGACAATTTAAAAATGAGTTGGGCTCGTCAACTCGCGCTCCAGTACAAACGTAATCTACGTTTAATTTATCTTAACATTTGAGATTCAAGAGGTATTTGGCAACTATATGTTTTTAAACTTACGTAAGTCATTAAACGAACCAAATTAATAATTCTACGGCTTACTCGCATTTTAATATCAGGAAACTGAACTATATATTTAATAAACTTCTTATTTTTTACTGTAGGTGGCGCACCGCGGTATTCCACAGTGATTTCGCCAATGATTTAACAAACTTAAAAATAATAGTAATTTAAATACTTATGTACCATTATGTTCCGGGCAGTGAAATGAATGATGTAAAGATTTTGAAAAAGGTTGTGCCTTTAATAGTGTTTTATTTATTGATACCTATTAAATTTAAGAAGAAATTAGTCGTAAGTAACGGAAATAAAAATTCATTGGGAATTAATGAAACAGATAAAAAATACAGCGATTGTTTTTTTTAAGAAACGTAGTGATGCTGTAATTTCATGTGTTAAAGTTGTGTAGGTAGTCACATGAGAGTGATACTTATTGAAAAGTTCAATCAATCAATCCCAGATTTTGTTTAAAACGTAAAAAGTAGCTACGTTTGTATGGAGCTGCAAGCGTACTGGCAGCAACTCTTAACGTGTGATCTTATGTTTCTTTATCTATTGAATATCTTAACAATCCTTGATAAAGAAATGCAGTCCCTAATAAAATGCATTATGATAAAAACATACGAGTAGGTGACAGACTTAAGTAGGTTAGGGTACACACATGCTGGAGTTGTAAAAAATATTAATATTCGTTGATCGAGCATGCATATTAAATAAGGGTCTAAAGTATAGCGAGAGTAAATTGTCTATTAATAAAAAAAACAATAGCAAATGATGGATTACGTCTTTCGATCGACTTAGAGACAACAATCATTCCCAAAAATGAAGTTGAAATCTGGCATGGTAATAAAAAAATACCATAGTTTTTGCTGCAGCATGAATCACTTATGCATTAAATATTTAGTCTGCTGTTACACTTAACATGCATATAAAATTGAAAGTCTAAATTGTTGCTGATTCCAATCATTTACCATATACAAATTACAACATGAAGCTACGAAATTACATAAAATTAAACAAAGAAACAAACTGAAATGGTTTGCTACTACAATCAAACATAAAACACTTATAAGTATTATCACAACAATATAGGAGTAGCAAAAAATAAATAACTAATATTTTGTAACATACAAACGCTACTAAAACTAATTATTAAGTCAAGCCGGGAAATTTGAGCATCAGATTTTATATTACTTTGTACTCCACTCATTTTACCACACAAATAATAATAATTTGAAACTTTTAAATTCACAATAAGTATATATTTCATTTATACAACCATTTGGTACTCAACAGTTATTTAGGAACTTTTTCCATTAACTCGAAAATTGCACTGTGTCAAAATCTTAATATGAAAACGGGGAGCAAACATTTTATTCGATAAAATGTCCTGGATTGAAATGAGTCGGCCATCTTCGTAAATATTCTACGAAATATCCCTACAGCCTTATCGTAACATCTACAGTACGGCGGCTAATATTTACATCTTCGACCGCCAGAACCTGTTTCACAATCGAACTGGCAGTCTCCACGGCGCTAACAACATAAACTATCTACTCCAATTCAAATGCGACACAAAACGAAACACTATACAGAAACTTAATAAAATACGTCTTTTTCCATGTTACCTAAAATGTTCAGTCGTTTAGTTACTACTTCAGACTCCAAGAAAAGAGATTTAATATCTTAGATTAAGAAGTTCACATAATCATACCCCAGACATGTTATTTACATTTTTTAGGTAATATAGTTTTATTTAACAACTAGATAGTGCGGTTATATCTACAAATTCTTGTTTTTTTTAAATATTGTAGGTATCGATGAGACCTACGACGTACTTGTTGCTAACCTTTCACTAAACCGTTTTGATCATAACTCTAGCTCTATTTCGTAGTTCCTAGTATCCTTCCGGACATGTGTTTCTTGTTTCAAATTATTATTTGGTGTGAATAAAGTGGAAAAATCAGTGGATATAAGACAGTATCCCTCTATTTATCCTCTTCCAGAAGAACCAAATCGTCAGCCACGACGTCGGAGACGTGCAGATAGATGATCCAGTACATGAGGTTAAAGCAGACGAAGCACACTGGAAACACGATACGGGAGTACTTGTCGATGTCTGACGGCGTCATTCCCAGCAACTTGCTTATATCCTGAAAAACAGACGGGTTTCAGTGAAACATTGTTTATTTTTAAATAGCATTTCTATGAACAAAACAACGTAATAAAATAACACAACATTTTCTATAGATATTCGGAATATTATTCGCACAGCCGAATGACAGAGTAAGGGCAAGCGTCGTAAATTAGAAAATATCTTCGCATAGCTAAGCAAGGCTTAATCACATACAAAAAAGAAGTGTAATAAGGGGTACAATACAAAAAAAATACCTTTCCAGGATGGAGAATATGCGGAGGTGGACCTGGGTTCTCTTCCTCCGCACCGCTCCTCCCACCGTTTATAGTATTCTCCAACGTGCCACCTTTTGAATGTGCTTTTGGGTCGTGAACTTTGAATCGGACCTCCTGAAACATTTTGTTTTCATATTTACCAGACGCAAGCTAAGAGTGTACATTTTTAACGCAAGTAACGAAGAATCAAATTATATTACCGAACAGCTTACCGAAGGTCTCCCCGGCGGACACCTTCCTAAAGTCCCCATTTTAGACAGAGTATGCGGGTCACCGACTGGAGGGCAATCGACGGGCATTTTCTTTTCGGACGCTATTTTCTGTATTGCTACGAATCTCTGTTTTCTCATTTGTATTCGTTTTGCCATATATCCTACTGTGGCATATTCTGAAAAGATAGGAGATCACGGCTGTCAATGTAAATCGAGTTTTAATACAGAGTATGAGTTTAAGTATACATTTTGTTAAAACTGAAACTTTCGCATATTAGCTTTAAATGCAAAGCCTGTATTCATTCTACACTTGCAAATGACTCTTAATTTAGTATAAATAAATTCGCGAGTGCAGCATAAATGAAACAAACTTGAGTAGGTACCTAATAGACTGGCGAAGACCATCACGAAGCAAGTACCAAGATAAACGTCGATAGACTTGACGTAGGAGATCTTGGGCAGCGCCGCGTTGGTGGAGGACATGAGCGTGGTCATAGTCAGCACGGTGGTGACGCCCAGGGAAACACGTGCCGGCGTGGCGTTACGGTTCAGCCAGAATGACACCCAGGAGATGATGACTATCAGCCCCGATGGAATATAGATCTGGATCAGGTAGTACCCCATCGATCGCACAAATTGTATCTCGCACGCCAGTCGAGAATAATTTCCTGAAGTAATATACAATATTTAACTAGAATCGCATCACATACAATTGTAAAATTACTATAACAACAATCACAATTTAACATTTACAATGTGATACAAATGAAAGTGATTGATCAATTAAAAACTGAAGATATATAAACTGTATTCAATTATATTCTCCATAGAAACTGGATGTTTCTTCTACTTGTATGTAACTTGAAGATTTACTATCGTAAAATCACACCACTATATCGTGTTTTTTGTGCAATGATACAAAAGCGGGACGTGAAAAGAATCGTGACTGTTTTTGTCCAGTGTTTAAGGTGGTGGTCTTTTCACATGACATGTTAGTTATGGACTAAGTCCCCCGCTATACCTGTGGTGAGGGAGATCTCCATGGCTCGCTGGCGGTGGCCGAGCACCTTGAACTGCGGCAGCGACACCTCGCTCGACACGCCCACCGAGTTGGGCCCCTCGTTCCACTTGTAGCGAATGTCCCGCATGGTGTAGCCGACTGTGCGCAGCGGACACATAAATGAAATAACCCCAGGCCCATCGCAATGGGTTTTGAGCTCGAGCCGTCATTCGGTCGGGGTGAGAGCGGGGAGTCACGAGCTCGGATAGTCGCGGTCTCGTCGTGCGGTAGTCGTGTCGTGTTAGCGTGTGTACTAGTGTCGCGGTATCGATCGTCTGCACACGGGCTGGGAGACGGGGTCGGTGGTGGAGCGATGAACAAACAGTGCTAGGACAGCGGGCATGTGAGATTACCTGTCGTCAGCGCGACTACTGTCGCGCGCTGTCGGTGCCCGAGCACTCGAAACTGGGGCAGCTGCACCTCGTTGCTCATTCCGACGCTATAATGCCCGTCTTTCCAATGGTATCGAATGTCTCTCATAGTGTATCCGACTCCGGAGACATGTCAAACACACAAAACGCTATCACTTACGCTGCGGTAGCATCGCGTTTCCCTCACCCACGCGGCCGTTACCGTGTTAAAGATGAGACCGCGGACGAATGGCGAGGTGAACCGAGCAGACCCGAGCTAACTTTGATCGCTTATAATAAATCTCGGGTTGACTCGATATGGATGATAGAAAAATATAAATTCTACTAATTCTACCTAGTTGGAAAAAGGGACTGAAAGAAAACTAAAACGGTAAAGGATGTGGTGGCCTAATTTATTAATTAAATTAAGTGATCAGCATCAAAACAATAAATTATAAAGCACAAAATATGTTATGATTATAAATATTTAATAAAAGCTGTTAAATAAAATCATGCATGTGCGATCAGTCAGTGGGGTGTGGGTGAAACGCAAACGCGGTGGCCGGCGTGTGCGCCGAGCGCGAGCAAGCGCGTCTGCGGCACAGCCTCGTGGGTGGCAGACCGGCGCCCCGTCCCCGCCTCCTGGCCCGCAGCCGTCACAGCGTCGATGTCTCAGTATCATCTCTTTCGCATAATGCTCGTGAGGACAAAGGCTTACTATTATTACGAGTCTACCTTCTGCGGGTGCTGTATGCGAGAAGGAGACGGTCCAACTTATGAGAACACGAGGGAAATCACAGCACGTGATGACGATTAACGCTTGTGCTCACAAAGTATCCCTGTATAGCATCTGTGATACAAGAAAGTGATCACAACACAATATTGGTAAGCCTAGTGATAAATTTGCATTGTGGCAGACAATAATTAATGATTGCTTTGGGTGAGCACAATTATACATTTATGTTTCCGAATTGTTAATAATTATTTTTCTATCATCATTAGTAAAATCAAGCCTCGTTCTTTCAGTCTCTTTGTTCGAATAACAGTCCCCGGTGGTAATAACGTTAAGGCATATTATAATATAGTACAAATACACATATTGCTGACACTCATTTAAAAGCGTGCTTTTATGTACATTTTTTAAATATATATAAATAACATACATAAGTAGTTTTAAATCATTATTAGCTGTATTATTTTAAGGCACACGTTCTATTTTTCAAAAGGCAACACACAGTGATTTCAAAATCGATATTGTTTTACTGAAAATATCAGGATACTTACAACTCTCAATTTCTATGTGACATAATTGTCTGTCCATTGGAAAATATTGTAGATGCATAGGGCATGATGCTGTGATTGTTAACCTGAAATTTTATAAATAGAAAATATCAACGTATTCCGAAAACTCTTTTGATTTATTGTTACTGCGACACCTTATTTTACCTGATACTTCTAGTAATAGAGCCTGAGTGATGGATACGTATGAATTCGTTGCTAGTGGTAGCTATGTGGAAATAAGATTGTTTTTCATTTACAAAGAATGTGTCAGGCACCCAAATGTTCTTTATAAATTCAGAGCCCACTGACAACGTCTCGACTCCGGGGCGTTTCTTGTATGCCAACCGGGGATCTGTCCAAAACTGTCTGAAGTAAAAATCCAACGTGAAGTCCTGTTGAAAACATTGTAATTTAGCTTCCTTTGTAGTTGATTTTCAATTAAAACAATAAATGGGATAATGTGATCGAAATGGATTCAGAAAATTCAATGATTTTATGGATAGTTTATGAAGCAAGTACATAGTTCCTACTTTATTTTCTAGTTATTTTCAAGTTCAATTAACATTTTTAATTTCGTATCATAGGAGCTATGTTATTTATTTTATTTTAAAGGATATGTTTGGGTAATTATAACAATAACACTATGACATCAACATCTAACACCGGCATGCGCTTTGTAAAATAACTTCATTTTACAGTGAATCAGTACGCACTGCGAAATACGTGGTCAGCAAGTTAAAGTAACAGTCAGTCTGAAGCTTGGTTCTTAAACTCCAGATAGCGACAATTCTAATTAGATTCTGTTTTACATACTGTACTACATCCAAGAGACAAAATTCAGCGATAAGCTTCAACAAAAATAACAAGGTTGTGCACTGAGTGTAAATGTGACATGTAAGCCTACAACATTAATGGTGTGAAGTCTAAGAATGAACAGGTAGGTGGGTGCGCTACGTGATAGGAAGGGCGAGTCAAGTGGGTGGCAACTGGCAGCAGGCGGGCACCCACGGCTCGATGAAGGCAGACCGCTCTCGGAAGCTAACAAGCCGGCACGAATACAAGTTGCCACGAGTTAACTTTGAATAAGGTTTTAAGAACAACGTTCGTTAGTGATCACCAATCGCTGGAACGTGATATTTAAATAAGGCAGCCTCCCCCCTGGGCTATGGGTCACGTCTCATTGTGACCTTTCCAACCTTGATTTGGTTTCCACTTCAGGGTCTCTCACCCAATCACGCGTATCGGGCTGATTCAGCTTGATTCATTGGAAAGCCGACTTTGTTCCCTTACAAACCGCGTGCTTGTGCTGGTACTTAAACTAACTTTGTGTTCAGTCTGTGACCAAGTGATAATAACGCTTACTTCATAAGATTTTCATTCTGTTGGCTATGAAGCATTCGAGCGAAATACAGTCGGTGTTCCAATTTACTGAAGACCATGAACATACGATTACTGGTAATATTCGGTAGATACACATAGACGTACAAACACAACAAACTACAAAATGAGTCACGACAAGAATTTTACAGTCGTCGCAAATCCATAGAGCATGAAGTATAAAATATTTTGACATTAAATATAACACGATGATAAAAAATGTTATTAACCAAGGTTTATGTTGACAATGCGCTGTTCAAATGCCGCGACGTCTGTTCGATTATGAATCGCAAGACCGATCAAAATGACTATCTGTTGGTTAATGACACGAGGGAACGTCACAAATGAGATAGGACTTCTCTTATAAATGAGTACGATCAGTCAAATCTCGCCCCGTACAACCCGTCAATTGGTATGCTATCAACAACAGATGTCATTTTATTATCATTATCACAAAGCAGCAACTTTGGAGTTACGAGTACTGCTGGACACACAACTGGATAAAATTTCAAGGTTATAACGATTTGCTTTTCTTATTATGATGTCATTGCGTATGTTTCAAGTTACCAAATATGGGGTTCCAACAAGATACAACATAATAAGAAAGCAAGTGGCGGACAAAGGGCGATCTGCTCCACCAAACGCGGACATGCTCGCAGCCTCGTGTCTGGGGCTGCTCGGCCGCCGCGGCAGCGCGCCGCAGCGACCGAGACAAGCGTGAGCTGACAGTGGCGAGTACCATGAGCACTTCGGAGACGGAGCTGATAGAGAGCACATACATGGTGACGCCCACCTCCACTGGCGGACCTGCAATCAAGCCCAATTGTGAGTCGCGCGCACGCCTCGCGCCGTGAAAACCAAACCAGAGGACGGTGACGTTCCCCATCGCCGACGGGCGGGCGGAGCAGAGGGACGCGGCGGGCGGAGCAGAGGGACGCGGCGGGCGCAGGGTGCGTGCGAGTGGGTCGGGGGGATGGCGCCGCGACCGATCACGCTGCCTCCGCCGCGCTGCCAGCAATGGCGGGCGGGCAGCGCGGCCTGGCCTTGCTTCGCGCGTCGCGCCTACGTGTACGCTAATCAATCGAACCGTGGACACGGGTGCTACGATGAACGGTATAATGCTGGTGATCGTACTAAGGGACAAATCTTGCTATATATGCGCTGTGTCTTTAAAATTGTTTTGAAAGTAAGATACCATTTTCACTTCAGATAGAGAGCTGATGGAGAGCACGTACATGGTAACCCCCACTTCCACGGGTGGTCCTGAAAACGACACAACATACATACATATGACATAATGATTATTTCCATTAGTCAGATTAGTCGCTACGCCGCAAGCTCTCTTCAGTGGTACGTATCTACAAATTCTAAAAATCAAAATCTAAAATTATAATTATTTGTATTTGTAAAGTCTTCATAATAATATATTTATTTATTTTGGCGTTCATGCAAACGCGTGCTTTATTATTAAAAAAGCTCATGGTTATAATGCAACATCAATAATAAATGGTGCAAATACATAACACTGTATGTAGGTAATTGATAATTTACCTACTTATTTATTTAAATGCTTTTTTACTAATAATTACCAGTTAACCATATACTATGTGGATAAAGATTAGCTTCTAAATTTTAGATAGTTTTGCTTTGATTCTTGTTGCATTTTCTAATAGGAGTCATTCAGCTGCAAAGTTTCCATACCAAAAACACCTTCGACACGCTTAGGGAACGGTTTTTAGTATGGAAACGCACCGCGCATTACTTTTTCGGCTTTATACGTAACAACAAGCTACGTTTGCAATAAAATATAAAAACTCTTAATTCCTTAAATAAACTTTTTCTAATCACATACTATCAACCACTAATATTGATATCGTTAACGGTATCGGAATATTATTACCACCTATAGTGCATCTGGAGGGTGAAAACGATTCTTTAATGAGCGTTTTCATGGTAATAACAGTTCTATAATTATTATTATAGCATTGATATTACCATGGTTAAGGTCATTCCGGATATTAGTCTCAGCGTTTAGTGAACACTTGACATCCAAATTTGTAGAATAAATTGTTAAAAATGTTTGAAATTTGCATAAAATTATTTGTAAACATTTAACAATAAAATTCACAAGTTATTAACGCGAACCGAAATAATGAAAATCACGAAGGAATTAGTCTCGGCGTTTAGTGAACACTTGACATACTCATTTGTATAATAAATTTTATGAAATTTTATTTTATTAAAAAATATGTATGAAACGGTACATAATTAGCTCTTTAGGTACTCGTGCCTGTAATTAAAGCGCTCGCAAGCTCGCGCTTTTACCTCAGCAATCGTACTTTAAGACGCTTCAATATGTACCAGTTACTTAAATAACTATTTAAATATCTTTGTCGAATCATTAAGCAAGCTTTTATTTTATTATTATAACACTTCCTGATTCTACTAAATTGCTTTAATTAAATCGTTATCGTATCATGTACAATACGGTCGTCTTAGCTTTCTAGTTAATAAGGGCTATACGTAGTTCATTTATTATGTCAGTACTTTAATGTGGTTGCGTAAAATAACTGATAACAATTAAAAGTTAAAACTAAACTTATTTAAATTAAAATAAAACTAAGCTGCTCAAATACCTATTAAAGATGTAAATAATAATCGCCACTATATAAAGAACACCCCCTCTCCTCTAGCAAGTCCGCTCGCGGCATGGTCCCTATGATACCTACTGGCTGCATTACCTCTCTGTATAGGTAGCACAATCCTTTGGGAGATGTAAGCACCAGATCTAGGATCTCCGGAGGTGTCTATGAGGCGGGATGACAGAGCCTTAGTACTTACGTACTACCTATGTTTATCCTCAGAAATGGACAGACTTTTATCATGGTTGAATACGACCAAATAACGAATTTACTTTTCTGCAACAATTTTTACATCCGTTATAACCCAAATTATTTGTATTTTTTAAATAATACTCATTAATCCTGATTTTCCACCGGTTCTTTAGTTATTCACCCAGGATTTAGTAGCAGCTTAACTTTTTGGTAAATTTCACTATTACACTGTTTCTAGGTTTTAGGGGCAAGACGATTTCCAAACGTAAATAACATCAATCATGGATTGCAAGATTTTCTTGAAAAGGTCACCACGGGACTGATTTTCAGCGTTTTTAGGGATTCAGAATTCAACAATGACTTATTTAGATTTCCAGACGGCGGATATGACTATAACGAAAATCCAAATTCAATTCAACACCTAAAGGGGAAATTGTTATTTGAATGGGAGATTACAACGCTCTGATTGGCAACGATAACAAAAATATTGAGCCATCGATAGGAAAACATGCTTTGGGCAATCGAAGTGAAAATGGTAACATGCTTGTTGATTTTGGTTGCGAGTTTGATAGGATAATTGGTGGATCAATTTTACTGCATGAGAACTGTCACAAGGTATCGTGGGTTTCTACCGACAGACGGACAGAGAACTAGATTGACTATGTTATGATAAGCAGGATGGAAGCAATCATTGTTGGATGTTCGCAACTGAAGTGGGCAGACGTAAATTCCGACCATCATATCATAGTGGCTAAAATCCAACAGCAAATGGCTAAAGTAACATGTAAGTAAATCGGCTTCTCTGTCTCGAAGATTTGTCATAGACAGACTGCCAGATCCGAAAAAAAAACATGAGTTAGAAATGCACAACCATTTCCAGACGCAGAGTGTTTTACAATGCTGCCTTGGAAGAACAGTGCGTACGTGTTAAGGACGTTCTACACGGGTTTTGCGTAAAACTTAGGGTACAGAAACTGCAACAGGCAGCCATGGATTTCAGCGGATACGTGGAGTAAAATAGCACACAGGTAATCCATTAAGAGAAAGTGAGTGCTGCCAGTGACTGAAAATTCTTGCCTACGAGTACTTCATGTTTAAGAGCGACGTAAAGCGTAGCGCGAGGAGAGATAAGCGGATAAGCGTGTCACAGGAGCTGCAACAGCCCAGAAGGCTGAGCGGCTAACGCATGAAACACCAAGGAGCTGTACTGAGTTGGAAGGGAGTTTTGTTACAAAGCTGCAAAGGTTTCTCCGGTAGTGGAAAGCAGGGAAACTTATAACGACAGACGCGGAAAAAATCCATAGATAACAAGAACACTTTATCGAGGTTTTTCACACAGTTGGTAAAGAGACAGATTATAGCGAAAAGTGCGACGAAGCAGAGGACAGATATTAGCGTAGATTCGCCAGCTAGAGCTGAGATAGCGAGTGCCACCAGGAGTTTAGGAACTAGCAAAGCTACAGGGAATGATGGCATCCCAGGTGAAGCACTCAAGGTCAATGCAGATGCAACTGCTTATGTTTTATTATCGCTGATAATAACTGTGTGATAGACAGAACAAGTCCCTGGAAACTGTGAGGCAGGCATAATATTAAAGTTGCCCAAAAAGAGAAACTAATCGCTTTGCTCCAACTAGCGCGACATGATTTTTGGCCCTCATTCTCTCAAGTTCTGTGCAAGATGACACAAAACAAAACAGAATGACTACCGCTGTCGATTGTACGTTGAGGGACGAGCAGAATGGATTTAGGGCGGGGCAATCTTGATCTGATCAACGACCTGTGCATGATTCTTGAGCAATGTAATAAAATGCGACGCGAACTATTTGTTCTGTTCGTGGACTTTAAAAAAGCGTTCGACAGGACGAGAAGTGGTCCAGAATTTGATGAATTTTGAGGCAACGAGATATACCTAATAAAATGATAAAAAACATTAAATGTCTTTATCAAGGTTTTCTTACCACATACTACTGTTGGGTCTCTCAATAAACTCAATGAGGATGCTGGTCATGACATGTGAAAGCTGTGCTGCCCGGCATGGCATTAGGTACAACTGGAAAAAGAGTAAACTGATGGTCTTTAAGGCGGAAAACTACAATCCCATAGTTGTACCCTCGGTCTTGCTGGACGGTGTTGCTTTAAAAGTATAGTGTTGGGACATATGGTGACGGATGATTTGAAGGATGACCTGAATATTGAAAGAGAGCGGAGGGCATTGGCAGTGCGAGGCAATATGCTAGCGCGCAGATTTGCTAAATGTACGACTCCAGTCAAGATCACGCTTTGTAAAGCTTATTGTCAGTCACTATATTCGAGCAGTCTGTAGATGAGGCATACGCAGCGTGCTTACAATGCGCTTCGGATTCAGTACAATGACATTTTCAGGATGCTTGAAACTGCCGCGACACTGTAATGCGTCAGGTATGTTTGCCGAGGCGCACGCCGATAACTTTTATGCGGTCAGGCGCATGAGAGTGGTATCCCTACTGCAACGCATGCGTGCCAGTAAAAACGGCATCCTGAGGATGATCGCTGAACGCATGGACTGTCCTATGACACAGCACTGGGTTAAGATTGGTATTGGTACGATAAAGTAGATTTAGGGTTAGTTTTAAATTATGTTATTATAAAATTGTAAATATGTGCCAATATTAAAGTTGATAAGTAAACGTAGCCTACTAATATATTGCAATGAGGAACTTTACTAACTATTAACTCCAACGTCAAGTCAATAATTTAATATGGCTGGGAGACATGGCTCGTCTAAAAGAAAACTACGAGCAAGCTTCAAGTCTTCGTTATCAAGTACATGTGGCGTATTCTGGGGATTCGTTGGCCATAGACTATGTCGAATACTAGACTGTGGGACTTGTCAAACCAGAAACCTGTGGCTAACGAAATCTTGCAGAGGAAATGGCATTGGATTGGTCACGTATTGCGGCGGCCCGATAACCACATCTCCAAACAAGGCTTGACTCGGCATTATCGGGGGAAAAGAAGACCAGGGCACCCCCGTAACACTTGGAGAGTCAGTTGAAAAAGAGGCCACTTTTATTGGACAGAATTGGAGAGAATTGGAAGCAATTGCTCAAGATTGAGCGAAACGGAATTTTCCCTTTCACGAGCCCTGTCCCCGCTGAGGGATAAATGGATTCTATCACTATACGGATACCTTCTTCCAGTTAAACTACACAATAAATACTCATTAGAAAATAAATAAAAACTCGAATAAAATACAATCTAAAAAATTTAAGATATTATGTATCACAAATCAAATAGAAAATTACCTCTCCCAAAGGATCGGCCTAGCTATCCGGAGAGCTAATGCAGCCAGTGTCATAGGGACCATGCCGCGAGTGGACCTGCTAGAGGGGGTGTTCTTTTTATAGTGGTGTATGTTGCTTATTTAAAATTACCAGTAATTGAATAAACTTTAAACGAGACTCCACTTTACAAAGTGTTGTAAGCCAAAATGATTATTTCGATTAAGGTCCCAAAAACCCAGAAAATTACTGCTAAGCCAACTTTTACAAAAAATAAACTCTAATTTCTAAAGCAGACATTATTTTCGAAATCTGTATCCAAAAAACTTAGAATATTACTTCCATGAAGACTTACAAAAAGTTGTGTCATTTTCTAAATCTATAATTTCATAATTACCGCTTCAGCTTGCTCACTCGATGGGCTCGTCAATTATTGTGGTTTTCTCTTATGAATTCGTTAGAAAAAAAAAAAAAACATAATTAAATAATGCATTTTCTTAAGTCATGCTCATACTGTACATATTTACATTTAATATAAGGCGATAGATACTTATTGCTAAATAATTCTTAGCTAGTAAAAATAAACTAAATGGAATACGGTTGTCAACCCTTGAGTTTCTTACTTACCTACATGAATAATTGTACTGGTATAATAAATGAACTATAATACGATGGCATTTTCTTTTCATGCCATGGACAAGGTAAACAATTTCACAGGATACTTGATGAAAATGTGGACTAGTTTTGGCATCAAGAGGGATAGAGATAGAGGCTAAACACCAATTTGAAACGAAGCCTTGGTCTAATTAATTATTGTCGAAACGGTTATAGTGAACTATTTATGTGAGAGAATCAGTACGAATATTTGTAAATTTTTGTTTATTTAATAATTTTTTCTCGTCTATGTGTATGTCGAAGAAAGGTCCTGGAAGTGTTAACCTATCTTGTTTTGGAAACCGTGCTGTTTTTGTTGAATTGGCCAAGAGTAAAAATATGAGATTTTCATAACAGAGGCCCTTGCAGCTACGTTAACTAATAGTCATAGCGTACCTGTCTGTTCGAATATTGTTGCAAAATGAAAAAATGCAGGCTAGATCTCAGATTGAAGCTTCATCGAAATTGTAGGAATACGAGTATCAAATCAGTTTTCATAAGAATCAGGAAGAAGTATTAGGAATCTCTAAAGACAACACGCCATTTACTTTTGCCAGTTTTATAAATGTTACCAATTAATTTTACAAAACCGTCTTGCTGGGTGAAACAAAGAAACGATTGACTTCCTTAGTTCAGACTAGTGGTAAGATTTGGTAAGTTGAAATAAAACAAAAATGGCCACGTAAACGTTTTGTAAACAAACTGTGTCAAATTTAACTTTAGGTTAAATTTAGATAAATCTTTTTCGTGCAGGTGACTCAAAGTAAGAAAATCCTATTAAGTACCTATTGATTTCACTCCACGAAGTGGAATTCACTTATTAATTTAATCTACTTTTGGCACAGCCACGCAACGTCAATTTGAGTTGTGAGGTGCCCCTTTCGTCAATTGAAAACACTATATCCGTGTTCTGAATATTGGAAACTAGTATCTATAAGTCTATTACAATTTTGAGTCTCACTTTAAAGTTTAATTTTAAAATATTATAAGCAGTGGGTAAAATTTATTTTGATCTAAAGATGTTAAATTTACTAACCTCCATAATTAGGCCTTACTCTTTTGTCATAACTTATACTAAAGGAGTCCAAGATGGCTGATATATTGACATCTCCAAACATGCCACCCCCACCAGCGCCCCTGAAAAGAAGAACACATGTTAAAAAACGTAAATAAAATAATATGCCTATCTGAGAAACGTAATTGTTGAAATTAGGTATAGGACGTTCGCTAACTTATTTCATAGGACTAGTTATGTACATCTAGTTTTTTAACCAAAACATAACATGTCATACTCGTAATACAAATTCTTCCTTAGTAAGATCTTTCCCAACATAAACCTGTCTTGATAAGATTTGCCCTTAAAAGTATTTGCTTCCTTGTAAGAAGTATTCCGGCGATTACAGGACGGTATACTGTCCTTGACGTGAAATTTTAATAAGAATTAATCCACATACAAATCTCTCCGGACGGAAATCTATCTTCATACAAATCAAAGGGCATGGGGTTCTAATTAAAAAGTGTTTGAACTTTGGGGGAGAGACGTGACTCGCCATTTTGAATTGAAAGTGCCAAATATCCTTTATTTTAAAATAATTCCTTAACAATAGGGTAAGTATAGTCTGGCTTTTTCTCCTTGTTTCCTTGCTTCAATTGGGATACACCTACAAAAACAAACTGCGTGATTTTACATTTTAATTCAAAAGAATAACGTTTTCTTAGGAGCTAATTTGAAGCAGTTCATGATTATAAGTGTTATTGTTATTTGAAATAATTTATTAAATAAAATAAACCTCGCCTACTTACTATGCCAAAATGGGGGGCTATTAAGAAAGACGTCTTTTATTATTTGTTATGTGTTTTTGAATTCATAATAGACAAACGTCATTCAAATATAAACAAAACGATCACAATACAATATATTTATTATTTTATTTCAGACTATTTTAAGCAATCCACCATTGCTATTACCTAAACCTAAATTAATACAGTATTTCGTAATTTTCTAACGTAGGAGTCAGCTAGCTATCTTAATTATGTGTGTATAAGAGAGATTTTATATTTTTTATAAAACCAAAAGAAATGTGCGCATCTCAGTTGTAATATAATTAATTCACTGTAACATATTTTTTAATTTAACTGCAGAAATTGACTCGAGAAGCCTATTCTTCGAAATGGTTTTCTAGTTTTCATGTATTGATAATATGTGTGTTTTAACTGTTTGCTTGCATTATAAGACAACGACTTTTGCTCAGACCCTTGGATTTGGATACTAGGTACCGCATTTCTCGACAACTCCCGCAACGCTTTTTTGTTAACAAAGTCCTGTCATATATATATATGTATATATACAATATATTATATTATATTATATTACCGTTAATCCCAGAGAACGTTAGTTTGATAATAATAATTAATGAACCAAAGACTGTCGGAAAATACAGAATATACCGTAAAACCTTACCGTGTACCTTAAAACTTACTTCCCTACCCAATTGAGTTGACGACATTAAGTGTCTCTGAGAATTATATCTTTTTTTTTCGTTTTGGTACCCGTGTAGGTTAAAGTTGATTTTAATGGTCTTCGGTAAAATTTTCTGTCTCATACTCTGTGGTTTTAAAAACCTGCTCCCGTGATGAAATTTTGTATTTTTTTCCTTGTCATCTATATTTATTTTGATGGCAGTTTCTGTCACATTTTTTTGTTTCTAACTGTACTTTTAATTACAGTCACCATTTGTTTATCGTGAGTAAACTCAAAAATACAGATGAAACAAAACATGCCTCGTGCCTCCTTCCTTGGCAAACGAGAACTGGCGCGAACCAACGGTGTTGAGCACTGAAGACCGCAAGAACGTATGGAAGAGCAAGGAGCTACACGGACGCTTCTACCAGGCCGTAACAAGGTCTGACGTAGACTTTTTAGCGTCCGTGAACTGGCTCCGGTTTGGTGACCTTTCTGGGGAAACCGAAGAGTGTGCCGTTGCCCCGGCGAGTCCCTCACAGTTATAATATCTTGTTGTTCGCATTTGACCAACGTAGTGCTCATCGACGTCACCATCCCGTATAACGAGAACCTCGTGAAGGCTGAGAAGGAGAAGCTCAGCAAGTATCTTGACTTGGCTCACCAGGTGACCGCCATTTGGGATGTTGACTCGACGATCATTGTCCCAATAGCTGTTTCGGAAAACGGTCTTATAGAAAAGAATCTCGACCAACACCTCAAGAGTCTCTCGCTAGATGGCTGGATCAAGGGCCAGATACGGAAGGCAGTACTCCTCGACACGGCACGTATTGTGAGGAGGTTCTTCTCACTGCAGCCCTAACCACCGGTAGCTTGAGCCAGCGGCACTCGTAATTTAGGTTTTTATGTCTATTTTTTTTATCAGTATTGTTATTTTGCTTTTATATTTGAATGTTTAGTATAAAAAACTTACTTTACAGTCACTCAAATAAATTCCTGAATAAAAATAAATAATTTATTTCTACCACGGAGTCAATATTAGTAACAGTTGCTTAAACTATGTTCGTAGGTACTACACTGATAGATACTAACTAGAGCAACATTTAAACAATAATTGCATGAATTCCAGCCCTTCACAACTAGGCAATCGAACCTATTCACAATCGTATTGAGGAGACTGTTCGTACTATATTGCACACGTCGTATCAGGGAGACGACTCTCTTGCGAATTAATCAATGTATACTCGTATTTAGCGTCATTACAAGTAGGGTAAAGTCACCAGTGGTCAGCCAGAGACCAGTAGTCGACCTTATATGAGTGCAAAGAGTGGGAAATATACCTTTCGTACTCTTCCCACTCATACAAAGTATAGGCAGAGGCCGACAACAGGTCTCTGGCTGCCTTTACCCTATGTATATTTTGAGTAAATTAAGCTGAATCAAATTATTTTAATCCAGAACTTTCTCAATGCTGGGCTGTCGTCTTAAGTCCTTTCAGAATTTAATATTAACGGGATAGGCTAATGACAGTGACCAGACCACATGACATTTCGTACGACTACCTCACATCACATTTTTCTTCTTATCAATTTTTATTTAAATGAAATATAGATCTCTAACATGAAACTCCTGCATGTAGCTTAGGTGTATAAGTTAAAAAGGATCATAAGGCAATGACACGTCTGTCTAATTCCTTCGTAACTTTCAAAGTGTATCGCTACTTCTAGGTACGACGATGCTCATAAAATATTGGAAGGTAGTTTGAAGTTTTCCACTGTTCCCTTGGCTAGGGCTTCATCATTTATTTCTGGGCACAGTGTCTAGCCTCTAGCAACTGAACATGAAACGTTTTGCCTGCTACATCAGGTATGTCGAGTAAGATATTAGGTACATAAAAAATGAACAGGTTAGTCGTGTAAAATCTATCTCAGTACGTTTTAACAACTGTAAAACCAATTACAGTGTCTAAAGTAATTCTCAAAAAAAATATTTTCGTTTTTAAATTAAAGATATTAATTTAATATATTTTTAAATCAAAATGACAGTACGTATGTTTTTTAAAGAAGCTTTAGTAACTCAAAAGAAAGTAAAAGTCTCACTAAAAGAACCCTACGTGGATGATGTTTTGCCTGGTACAATTTTGAGTACAAAAGGTGAGCGTAATACCTAATAGTACATGGAAATCGTACAATAAAACGAGTTCTGCCTAGCATAATATAAGGTTGTTCTATTATTTTTTTCTATATGATGAAGTAATTATGGCAAATCCAAATCCTTGGAAACACTCCGGATCATTGTTAAATTCTTAAAAAACCATTAAATGTTCGGATTTTTTTCAGTTTCTGCCAATTTTTACCACCAAGAACTTGTATTACATCGAAAGTCACTATGCACTATCAGTCCAATTGAATTGCTTGCGGCGAGCTTAAAATGTCTTAAAGTTACATATTAACTAAGAAGTGAAACTACGTAATAGCTTATTATGATCACTAAAAAGTATAAAATATTTTAAAAGAAGTTTTTTTTCGGTTTCGTTTTTGAAGGCGGGTTTTTGTTATTTTAAACATTTTTTTTACATTTTTTTGTGATCCGATTTATGTGTACCCCACTTCTCAATTAGGTAATTTATTTTTTATTTATTTATTTATTTGTAAATTCATTTTACACGGCATTACAGCATTCCATTGCGCCGCGAAAAACCAGATCGATACATTTACTATAATAATAAATTTAAAAAAAAGTAGTTTAAACTTATATTAGTACACTGGATTGCCTATCATCCATCTTCTCACAAAATAGCAAACATTCTCGGCACACATCATTCCATCTCCAATCAAACAAATCGCATTCAGGTGCCGATGCCAGGAGCGCGTTAAGGAGCGTCAGCGCTCGGAGCAGCGGCGCCCTCTTGCGGGCCACGGTGCGCGCCGCCGGGACCGCCAGCAGCGGCCGCGGCTTAGGGCGAAGACATATAGTGGGCACTTGCGGCACGTACAGCCTCACAACCCGCTCCACTAGCTCGGGACAATCGGACTCACCGCGCAAAATGCCAAAAATTGTTGTCAGCAATTTGTTGTTACGCCTTACCTCAAGCGAATTAAACCCAAGAGTCCCGAGTAAAAACTTCGTGGGATATAAGTACCTATGGGTAATACCCATAGGCTTTTTTATACATAAACCTGAGAAAGGCTTTCTGTATCTTCTCGATAAGTAAGACGTAAGTAGACTCGTATGGATTCCATATGATGGACGACGCTTCCAGTTTACTACGCACAAGAGCGTTAAATAAAACCTTAATAGCTCCAAGGTCATGAAAGTCTCTAACATTACGAAGTACGAATCCTAACCGTTTAAAACAACTGCTAACAAGAGTTTTGATGTGATCATGGTAGGAAAGGCGTGTGTCAAACACAACTCCGAGATCCTTCACCGCAGAAACGCGGCTAATGACTTTCCCACCGAGAAAATATTGCGCCTTAATGGGCGCAAAAGCACGACTAAATGTACAAACAAAACACTTATCTGTATTAAAAAACAGTTTGTTTTGAATGCTCCAGTCAAAAACCGAAGCAATATCCTCCTGCAAAGTGACGCAGTCCGCCTGATGCTCTACACCATAAACCAGCTTGAGATCGTCAGCGTACAACAGACACTTAGCATGGTTTACAGCTGTTTCCAGGTCATTAACCAATAGTCCAAACAATAGGGAACCTAATATGGATCCTTGGCTGACCCCCGACCGAGTATGATATGGTTTCGAAACGAAGTGTCCGTGCCGTACATACTGCTGACGATCACGCAGATAACTTGCAAACAACTTAAGAAGCCTAGGAGAGAAACCGACGTCATTGAGTTTATCCAACAGGATGTCGTTATCTACACGATCGAAAGCTTTCCTGAAATCAAAGTAAATAACATCAACCTGAATACCCCTATCAAGATACCCAGAGATGATGTCAACCAAGACCATGAGATTTGTGTCGACAGAACGATTTGCTCTGAAGCCATGCTGTGCATCGCCTAACGAGGGTTTCATTTGTGTGCATATTTGACGGTGCAAAATAGACTCAAATAACTTTGCCAACGTTGAGAGAATCGCTATAGGCCTATGATTTTCCACATTAACATTTTCACCGGATTTTGGAATGGGTCATGGTAATGGGAAACTATAGAACATTTCAAGTTCGCCGCCGGCAAAGCCGCGGTAATTCTATTGTATATATTTTAACCTAAATGTGCTTCGTCATAGTCCTTCAACTACTTATATCTTATTGCCACCCTTGAAATAGGTATCTTTAACCCTTAATTTGGAACGGTCCAGAATACTTTACATACCATTCTTTTTTTTGTTAATATTGTGTTTTTATTTTTTTGCTTTTTCAAAATCAGAAAGGGTTTGAATCCCCGACTTAAGAAGTTCCGGTGGCCATCTGTGGTCTTCGTCATCAGTTCCACTTTACCATATAACTAGAGCTTCTCAAGAACAAAATGCACGAGTTACAATGAAAAATACCGAAATTGCTATAAGTCTGCCTGTAATATTTAAGGAGTCTCCTTGATTTCTTCTAGATCCCACCATCAGATCCTGACGTCTTGACAATGGAACCGACAAAAAAGTATACCCTTGCGATCAAAAGAAAAAAAAAACAAATCGGGCCCAGTGACCCGGAGAACATACACTAAAAAAAGCGACGAATTGAGAACCTCCTTTTTTTGAAGGTGGTTAAAAACTTAACTTAAAGAACTATGGATCCATTTTATGCCATAAGTCTATAAACTTTATTAAAGTAGGTACACAAAAAAATAAACAAAACGAGACCAATTTGGTCTATTAACACTTGATAGTATCTTAGATACCTACAACTGTTCTAAGTTGCTGAGCTGAGTAAACAAAATATTAGAAGGGCTTCTGAAATGAAATACGAGTATGACATAACAAATAAGCGTTACAATTTATATAAATCAATAAAAGTGTACAGTGCGATAGCTCTTAAAAGTTTTTTGGCTTAGTAATTGGGATTGTTCATAATTTTTTAATTACTCTAATATGAAAACCATTTCGAGGAATAGGGTTTTAAAGCCGTTCTGTATTATTAAGTTTTAAAAATATTTATCTATTTCGGATATTTCTACAAAAGTATATTTGACCTTTAAATTTCGTTTTTGGCTTGAAGCCCTCCTAGTCCTAAGTCCTCCTTACGGGTTAGGCGAAAACCGCTTGAAATAGTATGTTTTATTACACTATTAAAATCACTTTTTATCATTAGATATCATTTATTTGTTGTAATTTATTAGAAAATACCAACCCAAATTTAAAATACTCATGTCATCTTTAAAATGTCTGCTAAATAAATAAAGATTTTAAAACAAAATTATTGGGTCAAATACAATATTAACGAAAATGGTCTCTTAAAATTACTTATTCTTTCGAATTAGAATGTAAATCCGTGAGTTATTTTTTTTGGTCTATCCCAATTCTCTGTCACTCGCAATCACACGCTCTTATGCGAGTTTAGCCGAATTTGTACGAACCCGAATGACTTTTTAAGAGCTATTGCTCTAACTATATGCTCTGGTCAACTCAGCCCCCACCTCACTCAGCCCGCGGGCCGAAATGCCCACTACGATTTTTTTTATTTATGGCCGGAACGACCACTGTGAAATGTTTTTTCAACTCAGTTGAAATATGAATTCATTAGGTGGGGTGATAGCAGAGTTGGGCAAAAATTATCTATTTACGAATAACCGGGAAGTTAACTAAATCATCTTTTATTTGAAATAACTAAATAACCCGTCATTTGTTATTTTGAATTTATTTAGATGATTTTCGTTTTTATCTAGATAAATTAGTTGGGATTTTAAATAAAATCTGAATGTCAGTAGTACAGTCATGTAGAACTAGAAGCGGTTGGGCATGATGAAATGAAAATAACCTACAACAAAATTAATGAATGTTTTGTACATATTTAAATTAATGAAATATAAATATATGGGATATTTGTTTTCGTATTGTTCGTCGACATATTTCCGTTACCGTTCCTTTTGTCTCTTTTGCAACATTTAATGCTCCGTTTACATGTTTCCGTTTTAAATGATTTAGAAAATTTGATGAAGAAGTTAGAGAACCCTTTATATTCACTTCATTCAGCGGTAAACATAACATAAAAAAATTACCATCAGATCTTCCGGAATGGTATTTAAAAAACTTGCCGTCTAATAATGCTGAATTGGACCTAGTAGACGACATTGCAGCGTTTATGAAATTGCAACAATAATTTTCTAATTTTATTTGAAATGCCAGTGTGACGGTTTGATCCGACGTGACATTCTATATAATTTTATTTATCTAAGCTTACTTTAATAACAATCGAGGCCAGTTATTTTCATCTAGATAATTTATCCAAATAAAAAAGTTGTCAGCGCATTATTTGTGATTGAATTTATTTTCGAATAAATTTATTTGAAATGATTTTATTTGAAATAATTATCTAGCCGCCATTAATAATTAATAATTAATTAGCTAGTGCCGTGTGGTTGCCGGTTTAGAATTGTGCTACTCCATGTCTTCCCATGGAAGTCGTAAGAGGCGACTAAGGGAATAAAGGCTTGTAGTACTGTTAAGCGATGGGCTTGCTACCTGTCACTAATATACACTGTTAAACATCTTAGCCGAATTGTGCAAATTGTGGTTACAGAGTTATCAACAAGTTTTTGGAGTTGTTGGTAATTCTGTGGCTCTGCCTACCCCATTCTGGGAATGAAGGCATGAAGGTATGTATGTATGTGTAATTATCTAGATGAGAAATTGTCTAAATAACGCCCAACTCTGCGTGATAGTTGAGCATCTTGCAAGGTTATTCCGAGTAAATTAATTACCTACCATCATCTCCATCAAAATGGGCCTTGTAGAAACAATCGAAAATAAAAATAAAATGCTGTAATTCATGTGTTGTTCGATATTATTTTCGAAATCTGTGTCCCGTAATTATTATTACATTTTGCATTTAACATAATTTACTTTATATATTGTGCTGGAAGTTAGTTTAGTGTGTGCTGGGCTGCGTGCTTTACACTATTCCCTACATCTGTACAGAATATTGGTATTAATACTACAAAGGATCCCGCAGCGAATGTATGAAAAAATGGTTTTTAGTCAAATTTGCTGAAATTCTGCTATAATGTAGGTTTTGACTTCCTTATTAAAATTGTATATTGGCGTAAGCACCACAAATGACTAGTTTCCGCCTAACTTAATTTAATAAGATAATTAATATGAACTGTAAAGTACTCGTAAAATAATCAGTAGCGTGATCTTTGTAATATGACCTATGAGAAGGAATGCCGCATGGCATTCTTTAAATGAAAACCATGTTCCAAACTTCCCTGTATTAAGTAACGAAGCTCTTAAAAAATATACGGTTGGAACATATCAAATCTATTTAGCCCTAGCTTACATGCAAGACAAACTGGACCACGATGGATCAGAATTATTTCAGTTCGATGAACTTAATCATGAGCAGGGGTTTTTACGCGTGAGAATTTATTCACGCTTCCGGAATCAAATCAAATACCAACTATGTATTGCCTACCGTTATGGATTATACACCTATTGTAAATAATAAATATAATGTATAGAGGGAGTAAAATACTTTGGTATTTTTCTTGGAAACTGGTCATTTGTGGTGCTTACGCCCATATACAATTTTAATAAGGAAGTCAAAACCTACATTATACTAGAATTTCAGCAAATTTGACTGAAAACCATTTTTTCATACATTCGCTGCGGGGTCCTTTAATAATGAGTTACTGTACCTACTTACAGTTTTTTATTTTATATAAAGTTAAATTGTTTCAAATTTTAACAAAATTCGTGTACCGGGTTTTAACTGTTTAGGAAATTACTCATTAGTGATTTTTTATACCTAATTGAATAACGCGATTTAATTAGCGCAAAAAAGTACTTCTTTTATAATGATTGGTAAGACTTCGCCAAAGTGATTCAGCGATCCAGTCAACGACCTGCAACTTAACTTAAGTAAAATTTATTGCAAACAAATAAAAAAATATATTTAAATATGATTGTGCCGCCATAAAGACTATTTTTAAACTGACAGGGCTATTTAAAGTATAGCGTGTATATTGCAGTTGAGTGCGGTAGTACAAATTTAGCTGCACCTAAGAGGCACAAAAATATTTTATTGCCTTTTTTATTTTTTGAAGTGAATTTTATACCCCAATATATAGGACTGAAAATGCATTGATATCAATTTTAACTTACGATATCATGTTACTCAGGTAAAAACAACGTTAATGACATGTTCCGTACGTGGAATTGATAGCCCTCAGAAAGGTATCCATTTGTAATGGGCCAACCGAGGCTGCTTTTACTTCACCATGCAAACAATAAATTACCACATGAGTTATGTAGCTTATTCTTTATGATTTTCAATTAAGGTTGCGTACGATCTTGATGGTTATTCAATTTTGTATGTTTTGAAGGAGATCAAAATTATCCTTTTTAACTATACAATATGTGAAAGTATGTATGTTTGTCCATCTTTCACGCTTTAACCACTGAACGGATCGAGATGAAACTTGGCACACATATTGGTTAAGTCCTGGAATAGGACACAGGATAGTTTTTATCCCGGAAAATTGGACAGTTCCCGAGAGTGCAGCGATAAACGACTTCCTCGCGGACGGAGTCGTGGTCGAAAGCTAGTAAACAATAAATGTAAAGAAAGTTCACGATATATTAGATGTCAATTCCAAGAAAACCGGCAATTTTATACGCCTTTTTTAAGTTAGTTGTCGGAAAGCAGTGTGTTTTTTATAAAAAAATGTAAAAAAATAACAAGAATAATTCATGCGGTTTTGCTCAATATTCTTTTACGTATCGGGAAAGTCTCTAACAACCAAACCGTAGGTAGCATGTGTAGGTAACGTCTAATAGTTGTCAATGGAAAAGCCGTGGCTATTCTTTTATTTATCGCATGTCTACAACGGAAGGACAAAAGAATGCAACGAACAGCATTTTTCTATTGTATTTTAAAACCAGCAAACCTTTTCTTATTTTATTACAAACGATCACGATATAAGGCCACTTTATGCTCTTATTAATAACATGTATTGTGTAAGCTTTATAAAAAACTGATAGCAAATATTAGGCACAAATATGGGTTAATTAACCTAGTCTCTGCCTGGCTCTGGGGCTATTAGCACTAATTGCAAAAATACACTAGTACGCATAACTTCGTACAATATTTTCCAAAATTCTTACATATAATGATTTGTCTACCCTTGCAAGGCCCAATATCGTAAATTTACAACATTGGTCAAAGTGATTTTTGACTTTTTGACCGACACGACACAATATTATTTTTCGAACTAACGAAATTTGACGTGGGCCTTACGAGGCTACATGTGTAAATTTTTAATTTATAAACTTTGTTATTATAAAGTATAACTGTTAAAAAATATTAAGTATTGTTAATTGCCAGTGTTTACTTTTAAATACATTCATTAAGTTTTTCTTTCACTGCGTTACACTACACTCAATCATAATAGACATAATTATCAGAAATTAAAAAGCAGTTATTTGTAGATCGGTGCACATATAACTTTTTAATGGTAAAATGAAGTGAATCCTTTTTACGCTTGGTAAATTTACCTATTTAATTATTGAACAGCGTAATATTCTCTTAAATAACGAGTTTCTAGTATACAGTGTGTGAACGGAATACGAGCCAACATTTTAACTTAACGTAGGTTGCTCTACAAGTTATGTAAATGTGGATTTTCCTTAATAACTCTAATACATAGAGCGCAATTAATTTTTAAGGGTCCATCAAGCAGCAATCTACTCGTATAATGCAATGTTATTTCCAGACCTTTCGTATATCGGCAGGCTGAACCCTACCTAAGTCGCTGCCTTATTAATCCGTAGTTGACTCAACTAATTCTTTAAAATAACCGGGTTGTTCGACGTCCATCATTTTCTCGTTTTATCATATCCCTGATTCATCATACTCGCTTTTCATCATACTCGCATTTCATCATTTTTGCGTTTCATCATACTCGCATTTCATCATGTTCGCGTTTCATCATATTCCTAATTCATCGTACTCGCATTTCATCATATTCCTTATTCATCATGCTCGCATTTCATCATGTTCGCGTTTCATCATATTCCTAATTCATCGTACTCGCATTTCATCATATTCCTTATTCATCATGCTCGCATTTCATCATGTTCGCGTTTCATCATATTCCTAATTCATCGTACTCGCATTTCATCATATTCCTGATTCATCATATTCGCATTTCATCATACTCGCATTTCATCATGTTCGCGTTTCATCATATTCCTAATTCATCGTACTCGCATTTCATCATATTCCTTATTCATCATGCTCGCATTTCATCATGTTCGCGTTTCATCATATTCCTAATTCATCGTACTCGCATTTCATCATATTCCTTATTCATCATGCTCGCATTTCATCATGTTCGCGTTTCATCATATTCCTAATTCATCGTACTCGCATTTCATCATATTCCTGATTCATCATATTCGCATTTCATCATGTTCGCTTTTCATCGTGTGCGCGTTATATCATATTCGCGATACATCACAACGCGCGTTAAAGTTTCAAAGGATGTTTAGATGCTTAACCCTTTATCACTCTTAAAATTATTTTCAGATAGATCAGCCGCCATTACTGTCCAGTAAATAAAACTATCAAACCGTTGAAAATACGAGAACATATTAAGGACAATCATTTTTACTGCATAGGATGAGGCCCTGATGTATTGAGTGACGGAGCTCAGCTGAAATTATTTAAGAGTAGTTTTAAATTTTATTTAAAGCTGGACTATAAAACAGTTCCTGATCATGTAGCAGATGATGCAGTATAATGATTATTTAGGGTTCCGTAGTCACACTACGAACGCTTATAGTTTCGCAATTTTCGTCTGTCCGTCCGTCCGCAGCCTAGCTCAGAGAAAACTGTAATTTGGCATGAATATACATATTAGTCACACCGATAAAGTGGTAAAATAAAAACTTGAAAAACCACTTATTTTAGTGTACCTCCCTACACGTAACGTGGGGATGTATTTTTTTTCTCGTCATCCCCATAGTCGTTGGATAGGTGTTTCAAAAATATTGCGGGTTGAAGGAATACATTTTTCGAGGAAGGGACCCGTTTATAAATTATTAGGCTTTAAAGCGTTAAATTTTATTAGAGTGAAGCAAATACATACATACATAAGTACATACCTTCACGCCCGCAATCCCAGAGTGGGGTAGGCAGGGCCACAGAATTACCTACAACTTCAAAAACTTGTTAATAATTCTGTAACCACATTTTGCACAAATAAATGTTATTAAATAAAACATGCTTTATAAAATTAAGAAAGTCATTTCAGCAATCATTATTATTGCTTAGTCAAAGGTGATGGTGAAGGTTGTAAAGGTGATAGAAGACAAACCACAAAACAAACAAGAGAACGTCAACAAAAATGTATAATTGGTATTTTGCGTCGGAATGCTTCATATAATTGAATAACCTTTGCTTTGGTGTAAGCCTCAAATCCCTGTATGCATGCATTAAATCCCTGGTGCAATAAGCGCCGACCTTGCATCACAAACGAGAAGGTCAGACTTGTATTAATAGTCATGTTTACTGATTCAGTCTAGTTCAACATCGGTTAAGGCTGCTCGGGTCAAAATCAGGTTGACTAAATATAATCGCAGCAACGATATCTGAATATGGGAGAACGTATAACTATAGGCAAGTTTCACTCCTCAGCACGGCTCGGCCTGCTCAAACATGAACGTGAATATACATTACTGAGATCTGAAGAACAAAAGCTACGCTACCAATTATCGATACTGAACGTATTTTTTTGCAACGTAAATAGGTTATACATACCGGGTTGTGTGGTAGTCGAGTGGAAGCTTTTGGCAGCAGGGCAGGTGCGATAATTTTACTATAATAATTAAAAAACCTTATGGTTATTGAGATGTTATCTGTTTTATTTAAAAAAAAACGGCCTGCTTTATGACAATACCAGAAATAAACTCATATTTTAAGTATCGTTAGAATCTTAAATTTGTTGTTTTTAATAACTTACTAAGTTATTTTTTTTAGTTACTTAACCTAAAATACCATTGCATACAATTGATCTATAGTTATCCAATTTTATTGGGACCACATCAGCAATGTTAAATAATTAAAACAAAATAAAAGATTTTCATTTGTTTAAGTGTAAAAACAATCCCACCAAAAACCTAAATGTTAATGTGTAGCCCAAATTCACCTTTGGTTTGGACTAGTGATTGGCGTTGCCAATATCCCATATTCCCAGAATACTGCTACCGGCAATATTGCCGGCAATATAGACAAATTTCCGGTAATGGCGGCAATATTACCAAGGCCTTTTTAGGGATCCGCACCTCAAAAGGAAAAAAGTCACCCTTATAGGATCACTTAGTTGTCTGTCTGTCCGTCTGTCACAGCTAATTTGCTCCGAAACTACTGGACTTATTAAGTTAATGTTTGGTACACATAAGAAAGCCAGTGAACTAAACACGAACGTTTAATGTAAATAAATGAATTTTAAACATGCTCACTTTTGAGAGTAAATTAGAAAATTTAAAGGGCTCGTTATGAGAATCTCAAAAATATATTTTTTATAGATTTGTAGTGAAAAGATTTGAAGTTATTTAAGAAAATAGGCGAAATTTTACCAAACCACCCGATATCCCCGAAACTCGTGGGCCTAAAATTTTGGAAGTAACAGGAAATGTCAATATTTATGCGTACGAGTATGAATAAAAGCACAAATGTTGCGGAATATCCTATTGTAGGCAGAACAAACGAACGTATTAGTTTGCAATAAGGTTGAATGTCAAATAACATCGCTAAAAAGTGCAATAGCAATAACAAAGGTTTGCAACAACTTGAATTTTCAACCAGTCTTTCCTCAGAACTGATAAAATAACCACGCGTTTACACTAGTTAAATACCTATGTACTTAAGAAATAAAAAAATAACTACCTATGTTTCGCCCGTGGACGCAAAGAAAAGCTGTCGTAATCGTGTTCGGATTCATTTAAGTACCTACTGAGAGTAAGGAAATAGTGAAAAATGTTTACAACGGATTCTTCAGGAACGAATCCATAGCATTATAGAATACTGTGAATTTACTCAAGTGCTATACGCACCAGTGAACAAAATAATACGTAGTGCATGCTAAGCCCAATTGGCATTCTTACTAATATTGCATTAACATCATGGCCGCCATGTTGATTTCTATATTTAATTTCATTTTCGAAGTTTGCGTCCCCAAAAACTTGGAACAAGATACCAATTACCATTTTTTCAAAAAACATCATGGTCATTCATGTTCAAAAAACATTTCATTCCAAATTTGATATAGTTTACTAAATCGGTGTAGTTGAAAACTGCGATTTAGATTCCCTTGTCGACTGAGTAAAATAAACGTCACAGCCGCCATCCAAATCCATGCCATGGAATCCAAAATATGAAACCCCTTCTAGTCGCAGTCATAACCGCAATAAAATAAGTAAGAGCGACACATATATTTACTATGGCCGCTTCTCAACGCACGCCCTTCGCCCGAGCGCCGCCAATTTTTGAAGTAGCTCGTCGCTACCGCTAGAACTCGGTCCGAGATTGTGACGGGTCGATTTACCAGCAATACAACACGTTTGAACTTGTCAGCGTCGAGACGTCACGCGGTGGGCAAACGGCCTAACGATTTAATCCATCATGATTTATGATTCTATTTATAATCACGATTAATAAAATCATGATTACTTACATCAAAAATAAATCGAGTACACCAATTCAGAGTACCGGAAACACTCACAGACCATACTACTCATTTCTTAATTTGGTGGCAATATTCTCAGCAATATTTCCAGCAGCGTTACAAATATGGCAAAACTGGGAATATTAATGAATATATTGCAAAAGGTTGATTATTTTATGTTGTAAGTATAGATATGAAATACTTAATAAAGTATCTTTCAAAATTTAACTGTGAGAGTAATAAATTATATGATGATGATTCTCACTACGAGCAATATTACCGTCAAAAGTTACGGGCACGGGGCATCACTGGTTTGGACCATCAGTAGTAATGAAATCCAAATCGATGCCCAGTGCAAAAAAACTATTCACATTACCACCTTAGGTTCTTGAGGAAGGCACACAGATTACACATTTCGATTCTTTATGTATAATTTGACCACTATTTGATTATTTATTATTAAGTATTTATATTTTATTCATATTACTGGATACTGCATATAATGAAGCTAGCCTTATGAATTGAAGGCTTGTTTCAACATTTTCCAATAATTTTAAACAAACAATCAACCCTTTAGAGGATGTTCAATAACTTACATTTTGATAAATCCTTTAGCACACTTAGTGTAGCAATAATAAACTAACGGATTCGTAGGGCGCTCTTAAAAAAAAATTGTTCAGAAGCTTTAAGATTTCGTACCAAAGCATCGATTTGTCCTCCCTATGATAATAGAGATACAGCTTTCGTTGTTCCGAGCAGATAGCTCGTTTACACCGCGCCGTACTGCGGCATCGAGCCGCATCGCAATTTCAGTGGACAAAACGAACGCCAACGACATAATTCGGACATTTGGCGCTAACCGTATGAAATGGCGGCGGGCTAACAACCTTCGCTGTAACTGTTCCACGCACGCGATTGTGCATAAATGAAGCCCAAAGGCTGCGCTTATCCCGCTCGGTTCATTTCAATTTGCTTCGCGAGAGGACATCACGGTTGATTTGAATTTTTTGTAACAATTGATACGCTTTGTTTTTGGACATCTTTTAAAGCAACAGAAATACAAATCCGCAAGGGTTGCAATTTGTTTGCAAGAATAATGAGAAGTTATCCGTAAGTTCGTGGCACAATGCGTCAATGGCAACAGATTTCATATCGAAATGTGACCATCGATATTTTGATTGTTTGTGTAAAAATAAGTGTGATCCTATTGTTGTTGCGTTTATTGCAGTTACAAACATTAATTAACTTTGTATCAAAGCACGTTAAAGAGTTAAAAACAATATGTTAATAAGTACTAAGAAGTTTACCACATTTTTTTTTTCTACATGTACCTTCTCTTAATTGGATGGGCTGAGCTTCCTCAAGTAACAAAATAACTGAAAAATTATTTGCCAGAAGGATTAATTTAGACTTATGTAATGATAACAACGTGAAAGAAAAAGAGACGTAAATGTAAATAGCAATTGAATAAAAACGCTGTTTTTTTTATTTTTTGGGCAGTTTTATTTGTTTTTGAGTATATAGTTAACTAGAGTAGAAAATGCCTATTCGAAGAGTGAGGATGATAAAAAACATAAAACTCACTTATAATGTTAGCAGATTCGAAATAAGTTTTCGTTAATTAATGAATGAATGGGTTAGTAAAAACTAAGTACTCAGAGATAAACACATATCTAGTACACATATAGGAATTGCCGCAGCGGTCACAGACAATACACACTCTCAAAGGGTCAAATGTGTGACGCAGCTTTGATAAACCGACGACTATTTAACTTCTACGGTATTGTAGAATTACAAACTGATATATTTATTTGACACTTTTTACTTACTTATATATTCATATATTATACAATACATACATAAATCTCTGAGTAATATTTTTGCTCTGAAAATCATAGTAGGTACTTAGTCTAAGCTTTGATTTCAAAATTCATCATTGCCGACTAGGTGATTAAGCCGCGAATACTAAAACTGGTAACCCCGTAGTTTCCGAGCGATGGCTTAATCGGCTCTGAAGTTCACTGGACATTGATTATTTGAAAAATGGGTAGCACGAATCCAACGAAATTGCTATATTTAACGCTGTTCAACATGCGATCAATAAAGTTTGCCAAATTAATTTGAAATTTGTATCCAACTGTATGACATGAAATTGAGAAAGCGGACGTCCCTTTTCAATTTAAAAGTCAAGCGTATACACGAATTTGAAGTTAGGTGGATTGTGTGAAAAGGAAAGCGAAGGGTTCGTGGAAACGGTCGCCCCGGGCGCGGCGCCGGCCGCCCGCCCGCGCGAGCCGCTGGGCCTCGCAATATCCACACGCTCAAATACGCTAAAATAAAGATCAAAACAATTTTTAGTTCTATAAAGGTTGCCTGGTATTTGATAATACCGAGTTTAAGCTGTAAAATGTATTATTTTAGTATTTTACGTGCAGCGAAGCATTCGCTATAGCCTAAGCCTATTTATGTTAAAAACCAATTAGCCATTCCAATAAGTGAATTCCGACTTTCAGTTTTTTTGTTGCTCTATACGAATAACATAACTTTTATACTATTTAAAACGGGATTGATATATTTGTATTATTATTCAAGCGAGTAAACATTAAAAACATGATCCGTTTGCAAAGGTAATGACGGGTGGAATTTATATTTTGCTAAGGACTTGATGCCTTTTTCAGCTATCTAAAAATAGAAACAGTCCCGGAGTCAGGGCGTAGCTAACCCAACGCGCAGCGCGGCCCCTGGAACTGAGCCGTCCGCCGATTTTTGCCCTTGTAATTTTGGCAAGAAGGCTCCATTTTGCACGTATCAAGTTGGAACGATTCTCCTCGCTCTTTTAACATTTAATATACCGCACGATAGATATAAGATGTAAGGTATAAGATGGTTGTTTCATATTTAAGGTTTTATAACTCTGCTTTAATGGTACTTTATTTTAATAAATATAACCTAATTGCCTTGAATACCTCATATCTCACTTCATCAAAATATTGGTTTTTAATTTCTCGCTTAAGAGATGTTCGTGGAGACTAAAGCTATTCTTCGAAAAGTTCACGTAACGGAACAATTCAATTAAAAGTCCAGAAATAAAAAGTTTCTTAAAAACAACAGGATTCGTTGCTTAAATTTACTTAAAAAATTCTACAAATGCAAAAGTGTATCACAATTTATCGTCGAACCGCATCGATGTGAAATTTATATTTATAGCTCTGAGACAGATATAGGATACATTTTATCCTGGAAAATCAAGAAATTCTCGAATGCTAAAAGCACAGGCGGAGTCGCGGGCAAAAGTAAGTTTAAGCACTTATTACAACTATTCCAAAACGAAAAGATAATTTATCTTTTTTTAGACACTATCATCTTTACCTAAACCTATATATAAAAATTAATCCCTATTGCCTAGCCCACTCTGGGATTACAGGCGTGAAGATATGTATGTATGTAATCCCTATTTCTCCTGGTCACGCTATAACTTAAAAACGGGTGAACCGATGTGGGTGATTTATTTTTTGTTGTATTCGTGATTGTTAGAACAAGGTTTGTATAAAAGAAAATAATTGAAAAATTCACTGGGAAAGTTAGAAATTTGTAGCGGGGCAAAGCCGCTGGCGGGCCGCAAGTATCTGATAAAAATGTTTACCTATTTTATTTAATCTTTAACATGTGTTTATAAATCCATTAAAGACTAACTGGTCAAAGCATTAACAAACAGTATAGTCGCAATATCAGATTAGATCAATTTCTTGCAAACTATTTCGATAAAGCCTGGCAAAACTCGAAGTCGAGGTTCGCAAGGCTTTATTTAATTCGGTTTCAATCCTACGACTGAACGGGATATCGAACCACTTTGAATTTGTGAAGCTCTATAGAATGTGCTGACACCGGCAAGCTTTGAATGTCGATACCTGAACCCGTTATCACGGCGGAGCGGTATCGACAAAGGCTTAGAGAGCGGATTATCTGACTTGCTGAAATTCAGATGAATACCTGAGAGCAAAAGTTCACTAAAACAGGTTGCAATCAACGACTGAGAACACTTTCAAGATTGAATTCCTGTCGGTTACATTCCTTAATACAGTATGTATTCGTCATTTCAAATATAAGATATAAGTAAACAAAACAAGCCGGGACTAACGCAAAAATAACATAGGAAAAATAACACAGAAGTTGTAGGTAAGTGGGTGAACTGTAAAGAGAAACAATATTTCTTCAATCTATATCGCAGTCAATACAATGAACCGATCAGATTCCCGCAGGGGTTACAGGGGACACACGTACCACAAAGATATCCGTTTTGCCATTAAGTACTTTTTATACCAAAGTAATTCAGTCATTACACCTATACCTAGTAGATCGCATGAAATAGATCTTACGGACATGGTAACTTTGAGTTATCAAATGTAAAAATGGAATTCGCGGCGTTCAGTCGACCTGAGTTTTGCATAATTTGAATGTAAGAATTAACATTAAACCAACATGGTTTAGATTCATTAGATTAGTATCCAGGAGTTTTTTAAAAATTAGTATTATATGCAAATAAGGTACAATTGGTACAATAAGCTTGACTCGTATTTTTTTGTTTGTAATAATGCTACTATTTGAGTAAAATTTAAACTCTACTTGGGTTATTCACCTTTGACTCTTTGATTTTAATTAAGTGGCGACGTTGCTCGCGCAATCACATGAAATTTGAAAGAATAAGCTATAATGCCCAGCTTTATACTCCATATCACGTCGGTTTTCACATAAAATATCGGTGTAAAGCCAAGAAAATCGTCTGACAGACCATTAAGTAGGAGTTCGCGTGATTGGTTCGACACTTCAAGCTGCGTCGCGTGCGCCCGAGCCTTTGTACAGCGTGTATGCAAATACAACCTTCTGGCCGATTACACTACACCCTCCACCAACTTGAACAAAATGTTGGCTAGTAACAAAATACGAGTACCTACTTACACCACCAGCGACTTGAATATGTAGTTAGTAGTCAGGTAGTAGATTGAACCAGTATTACAAATCCAAATGACATTGAAGAGAAGACGCAAACTCATTTACACACTTTTTTTTTCGTTTTTGTTGCTTTGTGTTTTACTTTAAATATTCGCCTAAATAGGGGACCAAGAGGAGAAACGGGCAGCTTATTTTTTAAGTGGTGACCCCAAAAGTGCTCCTCAAGGCATAGCAAGGACTAACGAGCACACAGGTCACCTGATGGTAAGTAGTAAGTAAGTCGATAGAAAACCAACTTAATCTAAAATAAATAAATCGGAAATAATTTCGAAACAATAAAGATTATCAACTCGATCTTTTTAGGCGGTCACTTTTGTTTGTCCGCTCTCGTGGTTGCTTAACTTGGCTAGTAATAATTTTAACACATTAGGAACCACGCAAAACTCCCTACGAATAAAAAACCCGAGTAGCGGGTTACTGGAGGAAATGTGTACGATTCTCGTAATTGTGCTATGGGTTTAACGTATTCTTATTGTTTTTATTACCAATCAGTCTCACTCACACCTAAACGTTCCATACGGAACAAAAAAGAGCAAAAGACACCGTTTTGAGCAAAATCAAACTTCTGGGATATTTGATCCTAAAATGATGTTTTTTAATAAAATCTATACTTGAAACGTTTTATTTTATTATATAATATTATTAATCCTATAGCTATTTATGTATTTTGTTGATGGCAAGCATTTAACTTTATAATGTTCAAAAGATGTGTAAATATTTCTTTTAACGATAATACCATTAAAGTAATTTCTTGCCTGATGCTTGATTTTTTGAGAATTTATACATTTTTGTTATGTAAACATGTTCTGAGCTTAGATATGGATAAAGATACAAGATGTTTATATAGTAAGTAGGCCGCAGGGACACTTTTACTCGTCGAAAATCTACTAGGGCTTCCCAAAAAGAGACTACTGCTTCGTAACCAAAATACCGATTATACAAATCTCTCGTTTATGCTCGAATGATTATGTAGACTCACTGAATTTAGTCAAAAAAGCTAATATTGTTGTAAAGAGGTATCGGTTCATGGTCAGATTTGTCATTCTGTACATGAAATACTTTAAAAGATTACGGTTGGTTGCTGATACAGAGAGCATTAGCCTTAAATCAACTCCCAGAAAACGCGTATCTATTAAAGATCTCCAGAGTCCTCTTTGCAAATCGATAAAAACGGGTCTGCACAAAACTTACTCTTACGTGTATTCATGTTTCGCAGCGCTCTCCGTGTACATTTGAGCAGATATAACGAGATTTAAGTTTACGTGATCAATGTGTTTTACACTTTCTTAAAAAATGTATATATGGTGTTTTCGCTGTTTTAAAAACCTATATTTTAATTTAAATAAAGATGATGTATAACCAATCGTTAGCGGTATTACAACGTTCGCGTACGTGATGTATTTATATATATAACAATATACCTACTTGAAGTTTTATATGAAATAAATTACTTTACAGTTATGTTTAAACGTTACGACTTAGTACGTAATTTTTTCAAGTTAATAAATAATAAATATAGAAGTCGTTATGCAATTTCGCATCTACAATTGTGTACATAGTTATGACCATTTATCACTGCAAAAATTCAGCTGAAAGAAATACACAATCAAAACATTGATAGCTGTGAACAATATGTAAAACTTCTGATGAATGCTTCGTAAATGGTTTCACGTAGCTAAAAAAAAATTGTAACCTAAAAAAAAACATCGTAAATGTAATGCATTCCGTTTTACTGCCGCGCTGAGATTTACGATCCCGGGTTAAGTTTACGTCAGCGAACATGGTGCTGAGGATATACTCACGCGACATGGTTGGCTTGCGGGAGAAAGGCGGCTGCGAGCGCCAGAAGCAAGGGCGCGCTGCGGGGGCGGGCGCCGCTCATGTCGCGAGCGGAGGTCGCATGGAGCGTTTCGCCCCGGCCGCGCTCGCCTGCCGCCGGTCTCGCGGCGGACTAGGTGTCTCGTCTGCCACGGCGGCGCGAGTAATGCGAGCCCGGGCCCCCCGCCGCACCGCTATCGATCGGGCAGGCGTGACCCGGGACGGCACCGCCTGTCGCTCCCGCTATCGACCGTCGCGCCGCCGCAGCCGCTGCGACGCGTACTCACCTCCTAATTACTACTACCGGACTCCTTCACATTAAAACTTCAAACCTGCGCGCGACACCTTACTAAGTAAATATCTGTAGATTTTGCTACAATTCTCTTAATTTGCCGGTTGTGGGTTTCTAAGAGTTAAAATGAGAATTAATTGATTAACTTGTAATCAATGTAATGAACATAATTACGCAAAAAAATATCTCTAAATTAAATTTTATTTTTATACCCTTTAGGCACACATCATCGCTAAATGCGATAATATGTTCCTAAAGGTAGGTACGTCCACAGAATGTCGTAAAAATACTATGCCGCATCTACAGTTTTTTTGCTCGGCGCAGCTAAGTGCGGGTGAATGCATCAGATTGTCTACAAAGTTCACTGATCGTTGTGTGATTGAGATGCGTTTTCCTCGCAACTTCGACGTCGCATATCGATCCCCTACTACATTGCACGTTGAACTTTCTATCATGATACCGCTGTACTACGTTTTTCTATCGGAGAAAAATAATGCATTGACCCTTAAGTCTACACTTGTCTCAAAATTAACGTAAATTTGGTATGTGGGTATTCTTTTAGTTAAAATGGCAATAATTCAGTTGGGGCAGTTTACACGGCACACCCTAAGAACAAACAAAGCCGAGCTATACCTGTTCGCTACACATCTTGGTCGGAATCTTATTTATTCACAAGCACCGAACCAAACTTAGCGCAGATACAGGAATAAATAGTTATGTTCACAGTAAATTGCTAATGCTTACTTTCACTCACAGTTCGGTTAATTTAACTTAAAACTCGTGTATTAAATGAAAAACGTACTATTTCACTTTCCCTTTTATAAGGTATGTTTTCAAAGTCACAAACTTCAAAACAAAATTCTCGCTATGTGGAATGAAAATGAAATACGACCTCATTTGTGTAACGGTGTTTATCTCAGTTAAATATCTACAAATTAAGATAGCTACTTTTAGATTATACTTATTAGAAATAACAGGGTAGCACTGCATTGTAAATTAAATTTGTAACCGACTCCAAAAACTGTTTCTTTTAATGTACTCATGTTCACCGACTTCTTCGTAAATAGAGGACCGATTTTGAAAAAAATTATCGTTTGTTATGGTATACTTCCAAATCGCCCCCGCTCGTAATCTTCCCTTTGCTACCAAATCGGTATCTGATGAGGGCATTTGTGAGGAATTGAAGGAATTCCTCAAATATCATAGGCACACATCTAGCGATTTTAGTATTTTTATGCACAAATGCATTCAGAAAGTATCATTTCGTAAAATGTACTGATGATGAAGATTACAAATGATCATCGGAACTCCTCAACGGTACCTATTTCAAGGGTGGTTATATATGACTATAACTTTTCCGCAGCATGTGGCGAGCTTGAATTGTAAATCACATAAAATTATGAAATATAATAAATATGTTAATACCAAAAAACTACCAACAACTTTAAAAGAAATTAAGTATTTCTTGAATTTATGAAAAAGGCTTATTGTTTTTTAAATCATTTATTTTATTTACGTTAAAGTTAAAAAGAGACCGCACACACATAGAAAAATTAAATGATAAGGTAATTAATCAAGTTTTTTTTATTGCTAACTTTTGAGTCACCTTTCTGCTTATGTTCCTACTAACAAATCGAGGGTAGATAAGGTGGCTTTGGGGTAAAATTGAATAACTTTTGCAAACGTAACGTATTAAAGTGAGAGTGGATTAATATTAGTTTATCAATATCAATAGTATTTTAGTACTACAACTACTTCTTATATCAAAAATTTTTGGACAATACAAAAGAATTTGTGTTTTTGAGTATATTACCGAAAGCCGGTAAACAAATTGAAAATCGCGTAAATTCCACAAGTGAAAGAAAAAGGTCAGCAGTCAGTGAGGTGGCAGTGAAGATGTCAACACTTCCAGGTCTGAAGAGCCAATCTCGCCCCCTCTCGTATCGCCGCCTACTTAGCCGCGGCCGACACTCGCCAATTTCGAACGATGACACTTTCCACAAATCACAAACAATAAAAAAGTAACTGCTTAAGGCTATAGTCGGGTTTCCATAGTAAGTCGGCCCTTACATCAAATGGACTTGGGTTTTTTTGTGAGTACCTCTTATAGTGAAGTATATTTATACTGTTTTCTTATCAGTTTGTCGTATATCGTCGAATATATCGAAAGCAGAAACCATCGTCATCGTAATGCAACATGTTTTTTGCATTATTTATCTGATTTATTTACACATATTGCTGATTTTTGATAGAAAGTACCGCCTGGAAAATTTTAATATTTTAATAAGAAAAAAAAAATCTTTGTTTTTTGAGCGGCGGTGCAAATCTGAATAAAAAACATAATTTCAAAATTTGAAGCATATCGCTTGACTACATCCTAAAAAACATACATAAGTCAAAAACTGACACAATTAAGATGTTGTTGCTCAACATAAATATTCCTTACTAAAAGAGGTACTTACTCACTAATAAAATCCGAGCCCATTTGATGTCAGGGACATACTATGACAACCCAACTAAAGCCTTTATATTTATATTCCTGTGTGAGCGTATTTATGTAAACAACAAACGTAATTATTAGTACTCAAACTAATTATTTATACCTACCTAAATATTATATTAACTATAAAAATATCTGCGTGAGTGGAAAATATTTTTATTAGGTACGAGTAACAGAGACAGTCTTGGAATTATTAAGCTATATGCCCCTTAGAAATCAAAAATAGTTTCAAAATGAACTTTGACAATTCCATGCTCTACTGAAATCAACTAAAAGTTCTCCAAAATAATCGAATATTACAAGAAATTTGCTAAAATGAGGTATTTATTCTACGTTTAAAATCAATTCTAGTTTCAATGTGAGAATAATGTTGCCCCCTAAAGTGAGGCTAAAATCGATTATGAAATGTGTTTTTATAAATGCTTTTATAAAGCTCGATTAATTTGATGAAAATGTGCATCTTGTTTGCAAGGTCGGTGGGATATTGCTGAAAGTTGTTCGCCGGGGAGGCTGCCGCTTATTACGTGCGCGACTGCTCTTCACCACTGCCTCATGCTATGTAAGAGATTCGCATCTACTCGGGAAAGTAATTACTGAGCTCTTCCAGCCTGTACTCCTACCTTTTAATAATAACTCCTGAATACGTTATTTCCACATAACAAGGGTTATTTATTGTAAGGACCGTATCGTTAATTATGGAAACAAATAAAATGGTGTAATCTGAATTAATACTTTTTATTACAAAAAAACAACTTAAAATACGCGAATCTTAGATCTTCTAAGTGAATCATAAAAGCTTCTTTTAGTTATTTATTGACCCCCTTTGCCAGTTTTCTCACTTTGCTTTTGATGCTCTTCATTATCCCTTGGACATCGACTGTTTTGAAAGTTTTTTGGGTACGGATCCAGTCTTTTTTGAATTGGTCGATGTTATCTGTTGGTTTAGCTTGTTTTCGTAGCCTTGCCTTCATCAGAGCCCAAAATTTCTCGATGTGCCTGATCTCAGGGCAATTCGGAGGATTTAATGATTTCGCGACAAATTCGACATTATTCTCTCGATACCAGTTCAACACATGGCGAGCATAGTGACACGCAGCTAAATCGGGCCAGAATAATGTACGACCCCTGTGCTTTCGAATCAGTGGTAGTACCCGCTTTTGAAGGCATTCCTTCTTGTACACATCCGAAGTTAAGTTTCCCGTTACAAAAAACGGAGATGTTTTCATGCCGCATTGACAAATAGCTTGCCAAACCATCACTTTTTTCCCAAATTTTTCGCAAAAAATGGATTTGTCCTCTTTAGAGACCTTCGTTCCTTTTATTACGGTGTAAAACTGCGGTCCGGGTAGGGTTTTATAGTCAAGTTTGACATAGGTTTCATCGTCCATTATAATACATTGTTCATTTTTAGTTAAGACTTGGTCGTACAACTTCCGAGCCCGAGTTTTGACAGAAGACTCCTGGGTTTTGCTGCGTTTAGGTTGTTTTTGCTTTTTGTTCGTTACAAGCAAGTTACGCTCTTTGGCACGCTGAACCATTGCAATAGAAGTACGACATTTTTTCGCACAATCCCGATTCGATACCTCTTTTTTTTTGGGAAAAATGTTCGCATATCTTTTTGTCTAAATTAGGACATGAAGGGCCTCGTTTTCTACCTCGACCAGGTAAATCTTTTAAAGTATTATTCATACCAATTTTTTTTATCGTATTGTAAACAGCTTTCAGGCTAACCCCTTCCTCTGAAGCAATCTTTCTCATAGTCATACCTGATTCTTTACAATATTTGGTCACAATTGAAAGTCGTTTTTTCTCTGAGAGACCCTTCATCTTGCAGTGTGTAGGAATTATACTATTTTTTATAATCAGTTTTAATATTTGACTATATGCTTAACAGATTGACATAATATGACAGACAAGATAAAATATTGTAACTTTTTTTTTAGAGCTATTCAAACTTGTTTCCATAATTAACGATACGGTCTTTAATGTCTGTTTTTTATTTTGTTGAAAGAACGTGTCCTGTGTGGTTTTGGGTACCAAATCAACACTCACTTCGGAAGGGATTTACGACTCCCACCGGTTCTGGCACGTGTGCATCTTGATGGTGTTCGGGAAAAAAAAAACCACTTCGTTATTATTTAAATGTTTAACGTGTAATAGAATTTGGACGACCTACTCACTGAATAAACATATTTATCTTACCTGAAAGTTTACACCATTTTAGAGTTAGATACTATATAGTACTAGTATTTTAAAGTAGTGCATTACTTAAGTTATTTTAAAATTAAAAGGAAACCTCATTTACATTAAGACAAAAAAGACATCGTTGGGCTAGTATCCGTTTAATAAGTCAACAATATTTCAAAGTCAACGAAAAAGTGGTTAATCTTTTATAAAAATAGGGTTTGGAAAGAGGCTGACGGCCAATGAGAAAATGAATGTTCACCGACGACTGTAGATTTTTTAAATATAAAAACATTAAATCTCGTGCACAAGTGTCTATTAGAAAATCAGTTATGCGTCAATTGGCCAAAGTAGTAGTAGTGTAGTTAGTGCTTGCGGCGCGTAAAAAATGCCACCGCAGCGAGCCCGTGCACTGGTGCCCTACCGTTCTGATTGGCCCTCGATCGCCGCAATCCATTCGTTTGCTTTATAAACTATGACTTTGATGAAATACGTTGCTTCTAATTTGACCACATTTAATGACTAACAGCAAACCACGCTGACAGTAATATTTCTCGTCAAGTTATATTACTTTTTCGTGTTACGTACGAGTTTACAAAATACATCAAAGAAAATCTGGAGACGAGTTGTTAACCATTCAACTTTAAAACTGCCCTGAAGTTTTTCATGAAACTAACCATGAAAATATTGGCAATAGTGACACAATTAAAAACAGATGCAGTTTTTCTTGTGATTTATAGTGGCGACTTAGTACGCACGCATAGAATCAGTTTACCACTACTTCCCCTATTTTTTCCCGTCGGGGTCCGATTTTTGGCAAATCTTTTCCTAGTGCACCCCTAGACCTCAAAAGGAACCTAGGTACTTACCAAATTTGAAATCTCTAAGACCCAGCAGTTTTGGCTGTGCGTTGATATGTCAGTCAGTTTTTTATTTTATAAGATAATTGATTATTATTATTTAAAACCTCTAGTTAGTGTGTACTTTTTATAACTTGATTTATTACATTAGAGTTGTTGTTAATTCTGTAGCTCTGCCTACCCCACTCTGGGAGTAAAGGCGTGAGTTTATGTATGTATTACATAATCAAGGAAGCAAACTCAAGAGTCTACTAATAACGCACAGCCTCCAGCCCGCTAAACCTCGGCCAGCTTCTCACCATCGTTACTGAGTGTTAGAGATGGTAATCTCAGTTGTGCTGACTCTTTTCTAAGATTATATTTTTTTGCATGGTAAAATATAACCCATATGAATTTACGTCCACTTAAAATTGTATGTCACATATTTATATATTTATATTTTATCCCGGTTCTGTACCCAATAATTACAACACTAACGAATTTGGTATAGCCCCCAATATCAGTGAGTCGAGCGACGAGTGCGGCTACAGGCAGGCTGCAGGCCAGCAAGTTTTAGGTCTGTGGGGCACTCTGCTTCGTGCATGGCTTTCGCTACCGGTTCTTAGTTTAATGCGCCACTTGCGATTGGAGCCACATAACGAAAATTTTATATTATTATGCGGCTTAAGACAGAGGAACTTACCCTACATTGCGCTGCGGTCGAACACTGCTTCTTCCGTACATAAACGGTAAAAAAGGAACCCTTATGTTGAGACGTGTTTGTCTGTCTGTATCTCATAGCAGTTTTTCTCTAAAACTATCACAGGAAATCTGTGACATGAAATTTGGCATAGTTGTAGAACTTGTTTGCCCGCATATGTTTTTAGTAAAAAAAGTAAAATTATTTTTCTAATTATTTGAAAAGTGGTCTATAAAATAAGGGGGTTGAAAAATTTACGATGATTTGACTATAGGTCAGTCATATAAAAGGGATCTATCTGTTCATTTTAAAACATTTTTTTTTTAATTTTCCCGCACGTACTTTTTGATTTATAGCCAGAAATTAACAAAAAATGCCAGTTCCCCCTAACCTCCGAAGTTTACGGACCAAAAAACCAGAAAAAATCCTGGTCTTTAAATTGCACGAAAAATGAAATGAAGTAGACTTGTTAAATTTGGTCTATTCCCACTAGTTCTACTGACAGTTCTATCGATACAACTACAGGGATTTTTTATTCCCACTAGTTCTAATATTCAAATGACTTCAGATAATAGAACTAGTGAGATTGATTTTGTCCCAGTAGTTCTATTGGAATTTGATTAAAAAATAATTGAGTCTCACTAAAACTGTTAATGTAGAATGTTTTTCATAGCACAAAACGATTCTACTTTTAATATATACGTGTATAAAATAATAATGCGACCACTCTACGATACGTTCTTTTGTGAAAAGTAGCTAAAAAACTCTATCTATTCCGATCACTGATTTTTATTGAATGCAATTTTTTCATTAACGATTTTAGTATTAAAGGTCATTTACCGCTTGTTTCACAATCGACAAGTAAAGCATATTTGATAGATAAATTTAGCCCTTTCTCTTTCTTACCCTTGAAAATAAACAGGGAGAGAGCCAACTTTAAAAAGCACATAAATTTACTCGTCGATTGTGAAAGAGGGCCTTAAGGAAGCAAACATATAAAAGTTTTAATTAAATAAATGAGTAACAAAAGAACGCATTGGACTTAAAATGTTTTTGATACAGTTTATTAAGTTTTTTTTGTGCAATATACGAGTGTAATTATGTACCTACTTAAATTATAGGTTCTTACTCTAACATGTACAATTACGAAAATTGGCAGCCATAATGGTAGTAAATTTTAATACGTACCTATTTGTACCGCGTTCTGTGGCGATGGCGTGCGTAAAAATGTGCCAACCATTATAGAACAGATTATTAACAGCCTTACATGCAACTGTGACCCAGATCTATTATGCACACTTGCTATTTACTCACGCAAACAATATTTTAATGGGACACGGTAATCAACTATTTATAATACACGACGTGATCACCCGATTTATCGATAAGAAAACGATGTTCTATATAGTATCTGCATTTGTGTCTATTGTGAAAGCAGTGTTTCATTCTCAACGGTGTATCGATTGCATATGGAACTTTCACCGACCTGATGTTAAATTGTAAGAAGCTACAAACAGATTTCAGCCAATTCAATTGGTACAGGTCCCACTTTAGGTACGCATATCCAGATTCAAGTGATAATATCGTTTAAAATTTTCAACGAAAGAGTTTGTATCTTTGGGATCGATGTTAACAAGAGATGGGTAATGTGAAAGGGACATTGAAGGACGATTGAATGCTGGAAACGTGGTAAAAAAGTATCAAAGTAGGCTGTTCTTAGGGGTACTGCTAATTCCGACACTAATGTTTAGCTGTGAAAGTTGGGTACGGGTATGGCAGAAGAATCTTAAAAGTAGAGTTAATGCGGTAGAAATGAGAGAGAGAGAGAGAGAGTAGTATACGAGGTACATGGTTGTAGTGTAATAAGTTTAAAAGAATAATTAAGATTTAGTGACAATTAATACAGGAATGCTGAGGTGGTTTGATCCTGTGGAGAGAATCGATGAAGTTAGATTAACCCATAATTTGGCAAAAATAAAAAAAGTCGGGAATTCAAACCCTTTTTGATTTTGAATCAACAAAAAAATAAAAAAACATTCCAAACATTAAAAGTGAACATTATAGTATGTTCACTGTGACGTACACTGCCAAATTAAGGGTTAACAAAACAGATATATGAGGCAAGAGTAAATGGGGATGTTTAGAGGTGAAGACCAAGGCGATCGTTCCTCGATCAGATTGGAGACGGATTTTCCAAAGGAAGAAATAGGGGCAAGAGCGGGATACTAATTATGCTCGAACAAAATCGCGGTCCTCCTCTATTAAGTTATAAATCTAGAACCTTTTCGATGGAAAGCGTGAAGTCATTGAGCAATTAGCACAAAACTGACTGTCGTTGAGGCTCTTGGAAAAGGCTTTTGTTCAGCAGTGGAAGTCCACTGGTACGACGAAGTAATAGTTTACTAGCTGTTACCCGCGACTCCAACCGCGCAGAATTATATGTTACTTAGGGAAAAAAAATACTAAAGGTTGAACACGCCAAAACGTGGGCATACTAAATAGTCAATAAAAACATAATCAAGTAAAATAAAAAAAATAAAAAATTACATTTGCTTACACTACTATCGTACATTTATAAACATACAAATGTGTTTTAATTATGCCTTAAATACGCCATTGCCCTCACTTTGAGTCGCATGCGGCTCATCAAGGTTTGCACGGCATTGTCAGGGTACTTTTTACCAGCCCAAGTCCATGTTTTTTTAATACTTTTTTAATATCCCTTTCATTATGAACCAATATTCTTCGATAGGCCTGATTTCAGGGCAATTAGGAGAATTGCAGTTTTTAGGTACCACAGCAACACCATTCTGTTTGTACGAGTCTGACACAACTTTGGCATAGTGGCAGCTTGCAAGATCATGCCAAAACAATGGTTGCGAAATATGATTTCTCAGAAAGGGTAAAAGTCGCTTCTCCAAACATTATTTTTTGTAAATCGCTGTTTACAGTGCCTGTAGCGATAAATGATCGACTTTTTTTACCGCAGCTGCAAATAGCTTGCCAAAGCAAGTACTTTTTCGGAAACTTGGACCTCTTTTTTAACTTACAGTCCTCAAGAGCATTTTTGCGACTCGTACTAGTAAAAACTCCTGGCCTGGTATCTGTTTAAAGTCAGCTTTTATGTACGTTTCGTCGTCCAACCACGATGCATTTAAATTTTGTTAAGAAATTGTCGTATAACTTTCTTGCTCTTTGTTTGGCCGTCAAATTCTGCTGAGCGTTGCGGCCAGGTGCAGCTTGAGCCTTGTACGACCTTAACCCAGCTCTTGTCTTTACTTTTTGTACATAAGATTGTGACATTTGTACCTTTTTAGCGACATCGCGTGACGAGATCTTCGTAGTTGTGTTAAAAATCTGTATAAGTCTGGCTTCTTTTTTTTGTGTCTTAGGTCTTGCTTTCCGCCAGTACCTGGTTTCCGTTCTACAGTCAACTGTTCCCGGAACTTTTTTAAAACAGAACAAACAGTGGATTGTAGATATTTCAATAACTTTGCTAGTGCTCTGTAGCTTAGAAGGGGTTTTTCCGTGTGCTTGAGCAAAATCATTTCACGCTGCTGAAGTTCAGGGCTCTCCATCGTGAAATATTTTTTGTTCATTATACTATGGAGTTTATAAATATATTACTAAATAGTTTGTACAGTCGTAAATAAAAAAAATATAAGTACATATTATGTATGCCCACGTTTTGGCGTGTTCAACCTTTACTCTAACGGTGAAAGAGTTTTTAAATGGATTCATTCGTTTTTCAGTTAATAATGTTTTTCCACTGTTAGGTACTATAATACCTACACAGCAAAAAAAAACCTAACTCTATTAAACTCGCGAATTAAAAAAAGTGGTAAAATTGAAGTACACAATTTTAATGATAAAATAAAATAAAAACCAGAAAATATAAATCACCCAAAAATAATGTAAATCCCCCAAAAGGAGTCACATTGATTAAAATAAAATGATGTAAAAGTGAGGATACCGCATAAAGTAGATCAAGCTGAGTATTTTATTAAGGTAAGAGGAAAATCCAGAAACCATTATTTGTAGAAAGACTTATTATACTCACAGTACTGTAGAGGAGTACACACAATAAAAGGGTAAGTGTAGTAAGCACTCCTTTGTTTGTAGGTACTCGTATCGTCGAGGACTTAACCGGAGACTCACCATTTTTAAAATTTAAAATCGCCGCTTTGGTCGTGCGTCAAGTTAATAGTAAATAATACATACATGCATACGTTAAATCACGCCTGTTTCCCAGAGAAGTAGGCAGAGGCCAATAATAAAATAATACTTACATACGAGGGGCGTTCAATAAATTCTCGGTATTGGTATCTTGCAAACCTTTTTAGTAAACTTCTTAATACTGGCCGAGAAGAGTCATTCATTGACAGTAAAAAAAAGTAAATTTGAAGCCTACACGTTCTTTTGTTTTTCTGCTACTGCTGAACAAACGTGATCGCCATGAGCGATTTTACAATGATAATTAAATTGGAGCATCGAGCCGTGATAAAATTCTTGACTAAACAGGGAAAAAATCAAAAGTGTATTAAAGAAGAAATGGATTTAGTTTACCGTGAGTCCGCTCCTTCATTATCTACTGTCCAAAAGTGGTCAAATGAATTTAAGCGTGGGAGGGAGAGCATAGAAGATGACCCTAGACCTGGTCGGCCTGTTGAAGCTACGTCACCAGAAAACCTTCAAAAAGTGGAGAAAATTATACTGGAAGATGGTCGAGTGAAGGTTAGGTCTATAGCACAAAAAACCAATATTTCTATTGGTACAATACATGATATTATCCACATGTCCAAAGTTAGTGCGAGATGGGTACCACGAATGTTGACACCGTTTCAGAAGCACACGCGTGTTGCTTGTTGTTCCGACTTCATTGAGCTGTGTGGTGAAAACCCTGATGGTTTGCTCCAAAAAATTGTTACCGGAGATGAAACTTGGGCTCATCATTATGACCCTGAGAGCAAACAAGAGTCGATGCAGTGGCACGTTAAAGGAACACCTCATCCCAAGAAATTCAAAGTCGTCCCCTCAGCTGGCAAGATCATGGCGACAATATTCTGGGATTGTGAAGGGATATTATTAATAGATTATAAAGAAAAGGGTTTAAATATTTCAGGAGAGTACTACGCTAACATTTTACGCCAATTACGGGAAGCAATCAAAGAGAAGAGGAGGGGAAAATTGACCAGAAGAGTGCTGCTTTTTCATGACAACGCCCCTGTGCATACTGCTCATGTTGCCAAGGCTGCTGTTCTTGAATCTGGGTTCGAAACACTTACTCACCCGCCGTACAGTCCAGACTTGGCCCCCAGCGACTACTTTTTGTTTCCCAACCTTAAAAAGGATCTTCGTGGATATCGATTTTCTAATGATGAAGCGTTGAAGGCAGCGGTGCTGGAGCATTTTGTCACCAAAGACAAAAAATATTTTTATGAGGGGTTAAAAAAACTAATTGACAGATCTTATAAGTGTATAAACATAGGGGGGGAATATATAGCAAAATAAAAATAAAACACTAATCGTATGCTTTTGTTTTCCTTCTCATACCGAGAATTTATTGAACGCCCCTCGTACATACCTTCACGCCTGTTATCGCAGAGTGGGGAAGGCAGAGCTACAGAATTACCTACAACTTTAAAAACTTGTTGATAGTTCAGTAACCACAATTTGCACAAATGGGCTAAGATGTTTACCAGCGTATTAGTGACAGGTGGCTAGCCCATCGCCTAACAGTACTACAAGCCTATGTTCCCTTAGTCGCTCTTACGACATCCTCAGGAAGACATGGAGTGGCACTATTCTTACCCGGCAACCACACGGAGTAGGTAGTAATAATAATATCATAAAAAAGAATATTGGATCTATTGGATCTCATCGCTGTCCGTCTATTTGTGTGTCTGACTATTAAAACCCTTTTTCGCAGGTGCGCGTGGAGGTATCAAGTTGGTATTAGAGTCATGTGGGGTAACTGTGCGCAGAGGGTAAGTGTGCGCATTTTGAGCTGGTTGAATTAAGGTAATTTTTCTTCGAAGTGGCAAAGTTTTATTGATAATTTCTTGATTAAATCATTACCTAAATAAATACTGTGCTAGATACATATTTTCATTTTTCTTTCATGTTTATAATTTGATATTGATACTAGCTTGAATAAAAAGTGCGCACACTTGCCCCACATGACTCTAATATCAAATACTTAGGTACGTAATCACTAGAATCTGTGAAGAAATCAAACTGCTGAGTCATGGCAATCAAATGATATTTACATTCGTTTGAATGCCGCATGTTTGGACACTCGCAAGGTTATCAAAACCTATCGGATACTTCCCGTTGACCTACAATCATAAAAATTGGCAAAACATAATGTCCTTAAGCACAATACAGAGAGAATGCATAAATTTGTATGAGTCTGAGTCGCACTTTTCTGGTTATGTTATCAAACATATATGCGGGAAAGCAAGCTATTACTTTGAACAAAATAAAAAAAGGCTAATTGTTTTGTTTGAACCTCGAAACAGACCTAGGCATTACTCTTGATATATTGGTTATTTCTTCACATTATTACATGGGTACATTTGTATAAGTCTTGTTACATGAGTCTGTCTGCACAACATCTGCAACTCCAATTATAATAAATAAAAAATTACATCTCCATCGCCTGGCATTTAAAGGTCACAATGCGCTGCATAGGGAAGCGATTACGAGAAAGTCTATTTTTAGTAGGTTAAGGGAAAATCCAATTGGAACTCTTTGTTTTATATGATACAAAATACTATTTTATTACACTGTTCTTCATGTACGTCACGAACTGTTATTAATGATGTTTGAATAAAGCTGAAAGTTCCAATTCAATAATAGTTGGTCAATGAAGACTTTTGTCGTATCAAATTTAATAACGCCTTAATAATGACAACATTCTTGCTATACGTATATGTCAATGTCACATTAGAAAATCATTTTAAAGAAACTAAATAAAAATAGAATTTAAAAATAATTAAAAATATAAATATAATACTTACTTGTTACTGAGATCAATAAATAAAGACTCGAAATAATCATTTATACCCTGAAGGGGTAGAGGGTAGAGTTTTTTTTTTTTTTATTGCGTGGGAAGGCAAACAAGCACACAGGCCACCTGATGGTAAGTGGAAACTGTGACCCATAGACATTCGCATTCACAAGACTGCAAATGCGTTGCCAACCCTGAGGACTAAGATGGAATGGCTCTCTGCTAGTCATTTCACCGGCTGTCTTATCCCCAAACCTGAACACAACAATGCGAACACTGCTGCTTGGCGATAGGTTAATGGATAAGATGGTGGTACCAACCCGGACGGACCCTGCACAAGGTCCTCCCACAAGTAAAGTAGATATCGTGTTTACACGAGGTACGAGTATCGTGGTAGTTAAATGTGATTAGATATTTCGTCGGTGAATTCGACGATTCGATGCTGAAGGCAAAATAACCATCGTCACCACAGTCTATAAAAAGAGCTACGCCGCATCATGCAAAGGCAATAGACCACTAGGACATTTACATGTAAATGTAAATGTAAATGTCCTAGTGGTCGAAGCTTCTAGAAAAAAAAACCATATTTTTTTTAATGCTCATTGTCTAGTTACTTTACTACTTAGGAGTTTTATGTCAAAAGACGGTGGGTGCATAATATTTTAGACACAATGAAAAAGATATTGATCATTTCATTTTTAATTTATTGAATTTTTTCGCAACCTCTAATGTTGTACAAAATTCCCAATATTTAATGATTGACTATGACAAAAAGAGATCTGTGTAATAGCGATTGATATAACTTAAACACGGGTTATGGTAGTCCTAGCCTAGGGTAAGATTTCCCACCCTTGAAACTATAAATTTACTAGTGGTAATCATATTATATCGGTTAAATACGTTTACAACTATATAAGTAGCTTAGTCTTGATGTCAAATTTAAAATAATAATTATAAATTGCATTGTTGTGTTCAATTCTATTCTCCATACTGGCCAATTTCCTCGAGACTTCTGCCACTCAAATATAACACTTCTCCACAAAAAGGGCGACAAATCTGACATTGGGAACTATAGACCAATCAGTTTAATATCGCATGTTTATAAATTATTTATTAAGGTCATGAAAACCGTATTGCTCCACTGCTGGACAAACATCAACCTCAGGAACAAGCTGGATTTCGACCCAGTTTTTCTACTACAGACCACCTCCACACGATCAATCAAATAATTGAGAAGTCCAACGAGTTCAACAGACCACTCTACCTCGCATTCGTGGATTACAGCAAAGCGTTTGACAGCGTCAGGCACTCTGCTGTATTTTCCGCAATGCGTAATCAGAGCATCGATAACACCTATGTTGAACTCGTTCGTGCTATCTACCAGCACAGTACAGCCAGCATCAAGCTGCATGCTCCCGGCCCAAAATTCCGCATCGAAAAAGGCGTTAAACAGGGCGATCCGCTATCTCCAAAGTTGTTCACCAGTTGCCTTCAAGAAATTTTCAGACAGCTAGCGGTTTCGTGGGAGACTATGGGCATCGACGTCGACGGAAACAGGTTAACAAACCTCCGCTTTGCTGACGACGTCGTCCTATTCTCTCACACACCAACCCAACTTGAACGAATGCTCCAAGAACCTGAGCACGGCAAGTCTTGAAGTCGGACTCAAAATAAATAGGATGAAGACCCAGCTGATGACCAATGGCACGACACGTAGGGTCACGGTAGATGGGCAAGATATACAATACGTTGACGAGTATATCTACTTGGGCCAGATAGTATCCTTCGACAACAGGCAGGCTAAGGAAATTGATCGACGGATCCAAAACGCCTGGAAGAGCTTCTGGTCCATGAAGGCGCTAATGAAGGGCAACCTTCCACTTTCACTAAAGCGCAAACTCGTCGACGTTTGTATTCTTCCCATCCTAACCTACGGTGCCCAAACTTGGTCATTGACTGAAGCCCAAAACTCCCGACTCAAGATTTGCCAGCGAGCAATGGAGCGCAGCATACTCAGGGTTCGTAGAACTGACAAGATCAGAAACACCGAACTGCGCTCCAAAACTGGCATTGCTGATGTGGGTGACAAGACCGCTAGGTTTAAGTGGGACTGGGCTGGACACGTCTGCCGAATGCATCCGGAACGGTGGGCCAGGGTTGCCACCGAATGGACTCCGCAAGATGGCCACCGGAGCAGAGGCAGACCAAAAAGGAGATGGCGGGACGACTTGGACGCGTTTCAAAGCGAATGGCGGGAGCATGCACTCAACAGGGACGAATGGAGAAAAGGAGGGGAGGCCTTTGCCCAGCAGTGGGACACCAAAAGAGGCCAAAAGAAAAAAAAAAAAAAAAAAAAAAAAAAAGGTTGGGGGTTGGCAATGTAGCCCTAGGGCTAAAGTAACCCGAGTTTACGGTTCCATTTAAATAAGATTCATAACTCTCTGACTGCATAATAAAGTCTATAGTTATTACCGAAAAAAACAAGTTTCACAATTAAAAACAGAGTGTATTAAATAAGGGTGTCATCGTACTAAACGTTAAAATTCTGTGCCAACGTTTGACATACCCTCAAAATAAATAAATAATAGAGATACACCATTACACATACCAAATAATAAATAAACACTAAATTTTTGATGCTGTTATTTAATAGTTATAATCAATACTTATAAATAAACATTCAGCTACTAAACCCACTTAAACCAATTAATGTCTAAACGAAGTGCGTAGTGATATGGATGGTCATGTTATGGCAGTGCATCTGAGCCGGCCTGAGAAAAAAGTACCTTGACAATCATTAATGTTTTCGACAATTTTTGCACAGGGATATAATAAAGATAGTTCCATCAGATCTTGGCGCTTCGATGCTAACAGTTTGAGGCCTCAGCCTCTCCAATAAGTCGATAGCCTAGCCCGAAATTGTTAATATCTTTTGAATACAATGTCCGATTTGAATCATTCAAAAAGTAAGAAATAATTAATGTTTCAGTACCCGTAGTACTGAAACATTGAATTAAGTATTTATTTTATACAAAGTATAAGGATTAATACCAAGGTACGAATAACGTGGTCATGTAAGTATTAACTTATTGAACATAAAAAAAGTAGTTACTAGTGATTTAACTGTAATAGTACAATTATTACTATACTATTATTAGAAAATATAAATACAAAAAATACAAATATTTTTTCTTTATAATTTTAGTAAAGAAATGTAGATGGAATTATTACGTTGAACTAGCTGTTGCTCGTTTAGTTTCCGCGAGAACTGACAATAAAAAGTATTCTTTGTCCTTTCCCGGATGGAGCTAAAGCTATCTCCATATTCAGCGGTTTAGCCCCGGAAGCGTAACAAACTAACAGACAAAGTTCCTTTCACGTTGATTATATTGGCATAAGAATCTACGCGCAACGATCTGTGGCAGGTGTAGAGATATCCACTGCGCTAATAGCCGCTACAGCTATCTGATTGTCCGGTGATTCAGCATCCGATCGCAATTAGTAACGGTGATTGAGATTCTTACCAGCTCATTAACAGCCTGCATTCAATACCACTGCGAACTTGATAAGATGAAAACATTGTTAGACTGTCGCGTATTATGCCATGTATGTATACTATTTTCAATAGGTCTTTCTTTATTCGTACTATCCATTGACACATCATTCATTTGTCTCTTAACATCAGGTGAGACTGAGGTCATACTGACAAGCAAACACATAATAAACAAAAAAAAATACAAGTAACTACAAAACATCAGTATAAACCACATGTTTGTCGTTATGTAGTGTTTTAAAATTATAATTATAATTTGGATCCCTTTTAAAAGAATTGATTCCAACACAAGAAGTTGGCGACTAAAATTAATAAATTGCAATCAGCTTCTTAGCTGTCCTATGTTCAAAACTATGGAAATAACTTTATTTGTCGAGGTTTAGTAAAACACTTTTAACATAATATTAAAACGGTCGCCAAACCCTAAAGAATAAAATATTATATTTTATAATTATTAATAAATGAGTATTGATATAAATTTTAAAGCGTCGTAATAAAAATGATTATATTATTTATTACAAACATGCAGAAAGGCGATATTTATTTCCGTACCATGAAAAATAGGTAGTTAATTTTGCCACGCGTGTATTTTTTATTTCATTTATCTTGAAGGATCTTCTGTCTAGAATAAATTAGCACGCTTCCCATAGTTTGTAATTGAGTTTTCAGTGTTCGCTCAGTGACAAAGAGTACCTGCGCATGGTTCGGAACACAAAGAGCCTCTAACGGGATTTATTGATGTTCGGGCTACGATTGTTTACATATCCACAGTAGCAACTCGAATCTATCTTATAATCTTGAAAAAAAGGGCTTAGAAACAACAGTTAACGATAATGAAACCTACAAGAAGGCCGTAAAATGTGTTTTTTTTAATATGTATACGCAAAGTTGAGTATAAAGATATTAAATATATTTATTTATTTATGCATCGCTTTTATTTAGTTATAACTTATTCCTTTGAAATGTTATACTTACTTTGGTAGGTAACGTTATTTTTGAAGTGGAGGTCCATCTTCACAGGTATTATCGGAACCTTAATCGTATACAATGTGTGTGGGGAATTAAATTGTGCGGTAGGTCTGTCGGCATAACAAAACTCCATACGAATGTTGAAAATGAATTAGGTTCCTATCATAATCTGTTCACATACTCGTAACATTCGGATTGAGGAAAAAACTTATACCAAACACTTACTCCTGCTAAAATCTTTAAAAATGGTATGTCTAATGACATGGCCACTAAAAGAATGGTATTTAAGAATAAACGAAATGGTTTTTCTTCAGAACAATCGTACGTGTTCTGATTCGATCGAGATTTGAGAAGATAAAAATAATCACTAGAACAGTAAAACCAGAGTATTAATAGTAATCGCCTGTCTGTCGCTTTTACACTCTCCTTAACATATCAAATAGGTAATAATATACTGAGATGCCAGACTAATTGTGACTGATCTAGAGGGCCGAGTCTTCAATACTCACTGTACTATACATATATTATCGTACATTACAAGTAAAACTTATTTTTAGGGCCTAAGTACAGTCAACGTCAAAAGTAAGTGATCAAAATTAACATTTCAAAACATGTTCAAGCATGACGCCCCAGATAAAACAGATTATAACAAAGTGTCATTTTCAACTGAATATTTAATGAGTCAAAAGAAAATGATCATAAACGATGCCATAACTGTCTCTTTATAGAAAATTTCAATAAAGAATAATTTTGTTTTCTACCTGTGTGTCAAGTGTCCAACAAGATAAAGTCAAAATGACTAAATCTTAAATGAAAACTAGGGTAATCACGGCAGTTAAAAAGGATTTATTTTAAATGTTGCAAAAAAAAACAAAGCGAAGTAGTAGGAACTTATTTCAACCCTTGATGGAAATGAGAGGTGTTATAGTTGTTTCGCGTGTTTGTCTTACGAGTATAACCGACACTAACCGAACGTCTGACTTGTATTCCGAGGTGGTCTTGAGAAGACATGAAGGCCCAAACATTTATATTCACTTACATGTGATAGTTTGGTAGTATTACTGACTATTGCTATTTTAGAAAATCTGTTTAATTTGAAACACTCAGTAATGACTTTAACTGTTTGAATGGCATGTCACTTACTTATGACACATTACGAGCTAATTTACTAATGCTAAACTACAATAATCAGATACATCTGTCTTAATTTATTGTATACACTATTTTGAGACCCTATTTCATCAGTTTCTTTTGCTGTTGACTGTACAAATTTGACTAGAACTCGGCTATAAAATTTTTATTCACCATAATAGTTTTGATGGATATCAAAAATTTAAAACTTCGATTTGAACGGCTAAGAAAATCAGAAAGAACAGGTTTACACAGAGATAAGTTCCAACAACAAATCGCGTGCAATGTCTCACCCATGGTTTGCCGTTTATTAAAGTATCACCATTGTCTAGTCGTAGACACAGTACTCGTAGTGTCAACAGTATGGCATCCACATTTAGCCAAAACAGCAGCGAGATGACGCAGTACGGTTGACTTTGCGAACGAGGCGTGGCTCGCACGAATCAGTCCTGTTCGTGATCTGGCCACTGCGGCATCGATTTCGAGCGTCTCACGTTGGCGCAACGACGTCTGTTGGACGCACAGATAAATACGTGCAGACTTTTCACAATTAAATACCTATTTCGTCCTTATCTGAACTGGTGCAAGCAAGTGATAGAAGAGAAAATACATTCATATTTTTTTCAAAAATGGTTTTTAATTAGATGTTTCCACAGGTATATGATTCGTACAATTTAATCGTGTTACTTAAAAAAAATACTAAATAACACCACAAACCATTTAACGCAGTAGATAATAATATCTTCAAGCTGAAAACGAAAGTCTAACAAAGGTACAATAAACTTAAGTCGAAATATCAGAAATAGGTAAACATTTCAAAAACTTAATAATGCAAAACGTCTCTATTCCTCGAAATGGTTTTCGAATTGTAAAAATATGAACAATCCCAATTCTGTAAATTGTCCAATAAGGAGAATTTATTAATCAGAAAACTCTTATTCCTGGTAACTTCCTGAAATTAGGGGGCTCCTTCTTCTTGGAAAGTGTCACGTAGTTTTATTTGTACAATAAAGTCTTTCGTGTAACATTCATAACGCCATGTACTTTTTTACTCATTTTTACCTAATAAAATATTTCACTTACGCTTATTTTAACTTAAAATTAAGAAAAAATCTTACCTCAACCAGGCATATTAGATAGCGGGAAACCGAACGATGTCATAACTTAACAACTACTGTCAATGTAAAATAATTATTCTTTATTATCTCTCGCTAGTATATAAATAAATATCAGGGGACAATGTCCCGCAAAATGACCTAATCCCAAACTAAGCTGTAGTCTTGTGCTATGGCTACTCGACAACGATATAAAAACTTACATAGATAAATATATACTTAAATACATAGAAAACATAATTATTCCCGCTAATCACACAAATAATCTGTCCATACCGTTTGAACCCAGGACCGCTTGCTTCGGAGGCAGAATCATTACCAACTAGGCCAACGCGTCGCCAAGTAGGCTCTCTATACTTCCCTCATTATAAAAATGGCAATTCTGACATAAGATCATATCAAAACAACAAAAAAAAAATTTTTTTTAAGGAGAAAGTAGTAGTATAATAACTAAGTATCAGGTGCACCTTTTTACGGTTCCGTACAAAAAATGAAAAACGGCCCCTGAGTGCGGGGGTGTCTGCCTGTCCGTCCGTACGTCACAGCCCATTTGCTCCGAATCTACTAGACCAAATCAGGTGGAATTTGGTACGATGGTGTAATTTTATGACCCAATAAAAGATGTGCAAAGTATTTTTTATTTTTAATAATAGTAATTTTCAGGGGGAAAATAAGAATTTCATAAAAAATGCAAACCTTACTGTTTCACATATCAAATGAAAGGGCTCGTTTATGATGACCTCAAATATATTTTTGTTATTATTGTAAAATAAATTGATTTGGTTTTATTAATGAAAGAAGACGAAAATTAAATTAACTATCGAAATACAAAAAAAGATAACAGGAAATTACGTACGAGTATGTACGGAAGCCTCTCCACGCGTTCAATTAGCACTTGGCCAGTTGTACAATGTAACAGGGGCAGCATAGTATTTATTTTCCATCTTCACTAAGACTCCTTGATTATCCCCCTTGTCTAATGTTATATTATCTAATTAAAAAAAATAGGCTCTACAGGATTCGTTTATCTGGTCCCCTGTTTTAGTTTAGTTAATCTGTACTTACAGTAGTACTGAGTGATGAGATTTAATCGCATCTTCGGTAGCACAAGGGCACAATTGTACTTTTTGTCATATGCTGTGAAAGTGTGCAGAATTTTGAGTAGTTGACAATGGCAAAGTAAAACGAATTGTTGAAAATGCCTTTGCAAATAGTTGGTAGCGCTGCTCGTTACGGGTTTTAGTGTCACGGTACCGTATAGCAACTACGAGTAATAAGCGTTCGAAAATTTGTGCAATTAGTCAATAAATAGTCTTGACTGCCCATAGTTTGAAGTGTCATATCTCAGTAATTCAAAAACCAAATTGTAACGCATTAAGTGTTGCTTTTTTTTTTGGAATCATGTTTGTGGAAATCCTCAAATCTATGGAACTGAATAACTGAAAAAAACGTCAACAGTTTCGTGGTTTTATGGTCGAAAATTTGGATTATTAACAAACGAAACCTGTGGAACATTTGCAAAAATGGCGGTTACCCGAACATTTGCTAGGTAAAATGTGTAATTTTACTGAATTATTCGTGCCTGTATGCAAAATATTGAAACCAAGGTAACAAGGTAATAAGAGCCTTGGTGGACCGTTGAGAGAATGTTAATCAACGTTTTGAATAATTTATCAGAACGGCCTACTGCGAAGGGCCACACTGTATTAAACATAAGGGATTACTGTACAGGAACTATCTATAGTATTAACAAATAGTGCTATGATACTCGTAATGCATAAATAAATACCACTTTTTTAATGGTGTGATTTAAAAATACTTGTGCTAACCGTTCTCCGTAAGAGATTCAACGCAGGATTTTATTCCACTCTATCCTTCGGCTTTTGAAAAACGTTTCACGTAGTTATTTACTTATTTAAATAAGGGTAAATAAATACATTAAGACCGGGCAAGAGCATGTCGGACCATGCTTAGTGTAGCGTTCCGAATCCGTTACTAACTTACTTTACCGTTGGAAAACTGTTATCCCCATACATCGACATAGGTTGCGGTCGGTTTACTAATACCGAAAATAAGTTTGAGGTAGGTATAAACATTTATAAATAGTATTTGTAGTTTTGACTGTAAGTGGGGGGGGGGGGACACATGACTTTAACAATAATTAGCGCTTTAAAGTTTAGATAATATTTCTTAAACGGATACCTTAATCGAAAAATTGTTTTCACTAACCCGCAATATTCAGTATTAGCAACCTTACTAAAGACAAGTTGGATAAAAATCAAACTCAAGCACTCTGTTACATAAGTTGATGGTTGCACTAACGAGTTATACAATTAGACTGCGTGTCCACCTGGGCTTTGAGAAGTTGCTAAGCGGTGAGGGAGGAAATAATCCACGAAAAAGATAGCTCCGCTCCGAGTAAAGAAAAATATAGAATCCTATTTAGGTTTTTCAATAAGTACTGCCGTCCCCCAACCTTAGAACCTAACAGATGTAACAATCTAAGTGTGATAAAACCTTATTTTTTTACGTATTATATGTCTACGACATACGGAAAAGTATAAAGTACCATAATCTCGTTTTTAGGGTTCCTTAGTCAAGAAGGAACCTTCATAGTTTCCGCCATGTCTGTCTGTCCGTCTGTCCGCGGTTTAACTCTAAGACCATTGGTAATCCGAACTTGTAATTTGTATTTACATTACGCCAATAAAGTTGTTAAAATAATGTTGAAAAAAAATATTTTCGTCGTGTCGTCCCATAGAAGTAAAGCAAAGGTTAAATATTTCTTTACGTACCAACATCTAAGACAGGACCGAATAACTTTTAATAGAAAATAAGTTTAGACTTGTGGTTTTTAGGGTTCTGTCCGTCCTTAGCCTGGCTCAGAGACTCTTCGTACTAGAGAGCTGTAATTTGGCATGAATATATATCAAGTCACGCCAACAAAGTGGTACATAAAACCTAGAAAAAAAAAGTGATGTACCCCTACGCGTAACTTGCTGACGATTTTTTTTTTCTCGTCTACCCCGTAGTGTGGGGTGTCGTCTTTCAAAAATATTGTAAACAATTTTACGATTAAGGTATCCGTTTGTGAAATATTAAGCTTTAAAGCGCTAGTTTTTGTTAAGTGCGCCCCCCCCCCCCTGCAGCTAAACTACAAATACTGAAAAAATATGTTAAATGAAAGCACTTATAATGGATTTAATAAGAAAATTATCACTACTAAGTAGACTTCAGTGGTTTTTGAGTTACTAACGATTTAAATGTTTATACCTACCGAAAACCTATTTGCGGTGTTGGTAAACTGAACGCGACCTATGTTGATGAATGGGGATAACAGTTTCCAACGACAAAGTTAAGTTAGTCGCGAGGTCAAATTTGTTTGTAGTAACGGCTTCGGAACCCTATAGGTGCTGAGCATGGTCCGACATACTCTTGCCCGGTTTTTGTGATATTTTTTTGTGTTTGTAGTAACATTTTCGGAACCCTACACTGAGCATGATCAGACATGCATTTATCTGGTTTTTGTAATAGTAGGTATCGGAACGTTTTTCTTTGAAGATAGTCAATTTGTCATATTGATCTCTATATTACAACAGTTAAAAGACTACCGTACGAGTAAGAGGTGGAAGGTGATAAACAGCTGATATTACTTGCATATTAGTTGACAATACTTAATTTTAATTTGTTCTCCAATTAAACATAGACCATTATTGTTTAACTATAATAAAGTAGCAAATACATATCAGTGTAAGTGTAACATTTAACAGAGGGTTAAAATATGTGATCTAAGAATACAGATAATTCTGGCTCCTAAACTAGACTTAGCCAGTGTCGTAGGTAACTAATTAGTAGATAGGTAAAATTTGGTCAATTTTACGTTTTGACACGAAATGTCAAAAAAATGTGTTTATATACCTCGTGTGTTCATAAGTTTTGAGACGAAATAAATATTACATAAAAATTTCAAGAATAAAGCTATATTTATAAAATTTACAGATAATGATAATTAGACATTAACCAACAACCACAAGCAATTACTATTCAAAATGCCCACCCCTATTTTTAATACAAGCTTTTAGACGTTCCGGCCAGTCATCGATCGCGGCACGAATCTTCTCCAGCGGGATATCCTTCGCTGCTTTGATGAGGGCTCGCTTTAAAGAATCTAAGTTTGGGTGGGACTTTTGGCAGGCCCTGAGTTCCAATTCAGTCCACAAAGAATAGTCCAGTGGATTGAGATCAGGGCTGGAGGAAGGCCATTCTTCCGCCGCGATGAAGCCCGGCAAATTTTCCCTTAACCAAGCTTGAGTCGTTTTAGCCTTATGGGCGGGTGCTGAGTCTTGCTGGAAAATCCATTCTTTGTTGTGAAATAAACTATTAGATAGGGGTTTCACTACAGTATCTAAAATGTCACTTTGATAATTTTTTGCTTTAACCTTGACACCTTGTTGGCAAAAATGGAGCGGAGTGACACCTTCGTACGAAACCCCCCACCATACCATCACACTCGCCGGATGATGAGCACGCGAGACATTTCGTGCTGTAGCAGGAACATCTTTGCTGCTTTTGGCATAAACTTTATTATTTTGCCGGTTAAACTTTTCTTCAACCGTAAAGATTTTTTCGTCGGTGAAGAGTATCTTTTTCGCATCGTGTCTCTTGAGCAGCATCGGACAACGTTCGCGACGTAATTTACGAATGCGATCATTTAGAAAATGAACTTTTCTACGGCTGTAAGCCTTTACTTTGAGATCATATTTCAATATTCTGTTGACTGAAATACGCGAAATTTTAGTCTGCAGAGCGAGTTTTTTCTGGGTGCGACATGGATTTCGGCGAAGTCGCTCTCTGATTATTTTGATGTTTGCAGCCGTCCTTACGGACCGCGGGCGACCACTCCTATGGCGATCTTTCAAAGAATCAGTTTCCTTGTACCGTTTAATGGTGTAATATACGAAGTTGCGGCTTACCCCAAAACATTTTATGTCACGGAATATCTCCATTGGTTTTTTCCCCGCCATATGTAGTGAAATGACAGTCGCACGCAATTCTTTCGTTCCCTCCATCACGAGAAAAACAAGAGAAATGAATTTTAAAAACATACCAATAGCACACTAACATTCCAAATTCAAAATTGAAAAAATAATAAAATAGGTGCCAGTATTATTTTCTTTATTTATTAAGTATAAAGTTTCGTCTCAAAACTTATGAACACACGAGGTACTATATTTTCCAGTTAGAAATTAGATTGAGCCCGTGAACTGTCAAACAATCCTTTTAAAATTTTAATCAGTGTGATTGTGTAATATACGGGGACTGCCTTGTAACAATGCAGTTGTTACGCTGTTTACCTGTGCTGCATTTTAACATACAAACAAGCTTAATTCACTTCAATTTAACTTCATTTCACTTCTCTTTCATTTAAATTCGTATTGTAAACATCCTTAAGAATTGTTTACTAATAACTGTCAAACAGACAGCTCAATTCCACAGATTATTTGAGTTGCGTTAACCACAAATCGATCTTTGTCAAGTGTTGACGACACTTATCCAACAGATGGCGTTACTAGCCATTCTGTGTAACTTACTTATATTTAAATCTTTTAATAAAATTAACTTCAACATAAATATAAATAACCTTTTAATTGTCACTCGTTAATAAAATAATAAAATAATGTATTCTTACATATCTGATTCAGCGCATGAGAAAATAATGGAGGGTATGTTGGTGTCTTACCTACATGACCCGATATTTTCACTCATGACGCGAATTGGCTTTCTAACATTTCTTTGTTCGCCCTACTCATATTCAACATTAACCGAAATGGGCGAAAGGTTATAAAAGGGCCGCGCTCATTTCATTCGTCCTCTTTACCGCCTCAACTACTACACTTGGAACACTTAGTGTTAACGTTCGTATAGGTACTTAATACCTATCTATAAAATCGGTGCAAATCCCCAAATCGGGTAAGTTCAGTGCAACGAACTAACTATCTATCCTATTTCTATATTGCTGTGTAATGTTATCGTGTTTTATATTTACTTATTGTGTGTTCTTCTAGATTATTTCCAAATTATTCTTTTAACCATTTTTATTTCTAATAACCGACCGTTACTTCATAACGGTCGTTAGTATATTAACTTCTTTAGTAAATTGTTATTTTGGCTTAGCTTTTCTTTGTTTAATGTAACTCCGTTCCGATAGTTCTTGCCACCGCCAATAATTAAAAGCGCTATTCCCTCGGGCTTCACCCAACAGCGGCTGGCATAACTATCCCAATACTGGACACCAGGCTCACACAGCCAATGCTTGGGTTTCCAGGGTTCACCGTTCAGGGAGCAACGATCACCGTTCACCTTTCACCGTTCACCTTTCACCGTTCACCTTTCACCGTTCACCGTTCATAATCACCGCTGGGAGTACACCTCCGCTAGGAGTACACCAACGCTGCTACCCATCAACTCCTCCTCTACTCACCTACTTGGCCGGCGCGGCGTCTATCTCCGGGACCAGGATCGTCGAGTGGGGTCCGGTGCTACACACCGGGTGCTACCCCCCTGACGCCAGGATCCTGGCATCGTACACCGTCGGGCTGCCGACGGGTTACCTCCACCGCCGCTCCGCGTCACTCTAATTTACGAGGGAAGTGCTATCCACTTCACAGAATCAGACCACACCCTACGAACCTACTACCTTCTTCTGTTCACACTACCGGAGTTCTTTTCAATAAATTCTTTAAACTTTTATCGAGTTTTTCTTGCCACCCGGTAGGACGTGACAGTCTTTATTGACAAGTAATTAGGAGCAAGCAGGGATAAAGACTGTAAAATAGAAGACAGAAAGGTGAAACACATACAAATTAACGCTTTTAAGTTTAAACCCCTTACTTATAAACGTGGAATAAGCTTGGAAAGTTTATGCCATGCTATCCCTAATTCTAATTAATGACTTTCACAAATTTTATGGTGTATTTCACCAATGTCGGTTTATTTATAGGCACTCCCATGGACTTATTAGAGAAATAAGCCCATGGATATGACGCGTAAAGACAATAATTGTTCGGTGAAAGAGTATTTTCTCCGGGACTGAACAGAAGCAAATGGTGTTAGCTCCACGCGCTTCTGTCAAGTCATGCCATGCTTTGTCCTTATCTGTAATTGTGACAATTTCATCTGACAGAAGGTGACAAAGCATGGCATAAACTATTCCAAGCTTACTTCACGTTTATAAGTAAGGCGGTTAGAATGTCATTTTAAAGTGTTAATCATTGACACAGCTTTAACATTATTATAATATCATATTTATTTGAAGATGCCATGTTATTTTTCATGACCAAGGGTCACTTGCACCAAAAAGATGGAATACCCGTTTTAGTTATGTCAAAATATATGGAGCGGTAAACCATGCCTAAGGCAATACATTAAGGCCTAGGGCCTTGATTCTTCTCAGTAAAACTGAATTGCTTTTAACATATTTTCATATAGTCAACGTTAAGATAGTTCATATTCACATGACAGTATTGGCGGTCGAGTTAAAAACAATACGATAACATTTTGGTGGCTCCATTTAGCTCTGTAAAAACCATATCGTGTTTGAGCTGATATCGTATTGTCACCGTTTTGATAGCTCTTATTTACTTGACAGTAATGGCGGCTGACGTCATAACAATACCATAATAGATTAACAACGTTATCGTTTTTACTTCCTAGAACACCGGCCCAAGTTTTACTGTAATTTAAACTAGTGTTTTTTGTAGCGGTGCGAAGTGGTTTATTATTATTAGGTCACTGCAGTCATCTAAAGTTGTATGGAGAATACATTTTTATATACGATTCCATATTTTTTATTCTAGGTAGTATTCAGATTCGGGTAGTGTTGGTTAGACTCGCATAAGAGCATAATATGAGAACAAATGAGGGAAAGGTACAAACAAGAAGGGCTTTTATAAGAGCTATCGCACTGTAGGTACATATAATACAATTAATGTACATATTATATATTATAATTTAACAGCATCGCTATTACAATTTTCCAGTAATACCCTCTGGCCGTGTGGTCCAACAGCGTTACCTTCTCGTAGTGTATTAAGAAAGAAAATAATATTCGACGGCTCTTGTTCCTCGGTTTAAAAATGAGTGTCCAAACGGAGTCATCGGAAATATTAGTAACTTGGACGTTCTATCTGTGCCGGCAACACGTCGTAGGTGGGGCTCTAAATAACGCTTTTTGCTCGCGTCTCTTACACGAGTGAGATCGGTGGGCCTACTGCCAACTTCGATACAGTCGGTACCAAACGCGTTACTATGAGCTTTTAAATGAAATATTACGTGTACCCAGTACTACGTCTATTATAAATTTGAAATATATCTTTAACCCTTACATTATTTTATTCGGTCGGTATTTGGGATTATTCTATGTGGCAGGTTGAACTATATTGACATAAAACACAAATTACGCAACGATGTTCCTGAATATTGTTTTTTTTATGTCCTGTTGTACCTTTATAAGTAATTACTTTTTCTGTACAATTATCCAGATCTGTATCAACAATTAAAGAGCCCTCTCACAATGTCACGAACGAAAAATAACTACATATTTCAACAGTAAAATCAAAAAAAATCTGCAAAGACGTCCTAGAGTGGGCCAACAAAGAAAATTGGTGCCTTTAAAAGCTTTTTTGAGATAAGGTATTGATTTATTTATCTTTTGACTGACCAATATGAAATAAGCATAAAATAAAAAATTAAACATGAAACAATTCAGAGGTTGCAGTAACTGCTTATAAGAGGCGTGCAACAACTTGATACCGGTCCGGGACTTAGCACTAAAGTAAAAGGTACTTTCATTATTATTTAAAACAACACTTAATCATATGGAGATAAAGAACACACATAAATTATACTATTTAATTATTATTATTATCTGGTTCTGTAGTTTTATATTCTGGTTACAAACAGTGAGTTAGCATTATACGACGAAGTAATAAAGGCAACGAGTACGGATACAAGTATATGTCATTTACTAAATCAACTTTTTGGACCAGGTCATAGAACAGGCTGTGCATGCGATATCCTCCTGCAAATGCAGCGACGCCGAAGCGCACATACTTAATTACTCGCAAAAAATGGGAGTGGGCAGGTCACGTTGCGAGAGCTGAGACTGACAGGTGGTACAGAATGGTATCGGAGTCGTATCCTCGAACTGGATATAGAAACGATGGCCTACAAGGGGGCACGTTGGGCGGTCGGCATCACCAAGGCCGCAGGTGGATGACAGTGGCTCAGAACAGAGGGAAATGGCGCGCTTTGAAGGAGACGTTCACTTAGCAGTGGGTTTTAGGTTGATAAAAGAAGAAAAAGGAGAGATTCCCAATACCTATACTGGGAAACTGACATCCCAAAACGAAACATTCAAATTTAGGTTCCATTCATCATTTTTACTAAATGTTTCGAATGCGGTATTTTTAAATATTATTAAAATATCTGTAATTTTGGGAATGAGTGAGTGCGTTCACGTCCATACTTACATACAAGGTCAATTTTTGTGAGATTGTCCGATGAAAGTACATTTTATTAATTTATTACATAAACAGCAAATATTTATCAATTAAACTTTAAGTGAGATAGATGTCTATAACGTGAGTTTTAGCTAAATACTTAAATATGGTTGAAGCGTCTACATAAATTTCAGTATTTTTTTCAGTTTAAATTAAAGTCTCATAGTAAGACCACAAATAAGATCGGACTGCATAGCGTGTGCCAACACTGCCAACTAGATACAGCCTCCGTTTCCGACATAGTATTTGGCACAAATACAGTAAATAATATGGATATATTTAGGTACGTAAAACCTACTAGTTCCTATTGAATGGATGGCATTAAAATTTTACTCGAACTCTTTCATCAAATACGGTGCCACAACTGCATCGGCAAAAAACCAAAAAAAATAACATGTTTCAATGGAAACTTCCTAAGTAGGACAAATATTACTTGGACAGCTACAAAGAAAATGTAAAAAATTACAGTTACATATACCGTCAGATACATGGAAAATGATAGGGGGGTTTTGTTGGTATTTAAATTAATTAGTGGGCGGCAATGTATCGGCCTACGTCAAGCCATCCACTAGCAGCGGATTAGATGCATATCATTATTTATTATATTTTGTACACTCCGCTGCATTTAGGTCGTCCCTATAGCAAGTGTTAAGCAAAATAAAACCCATTGAAAGACATGATGCATTTCAGTATAAATAATATAATTACGTTAACTTCTGATTAACAGTATTTTTTTATATTCTTACTCGTTAAACCATTTCAGCCAGGAACACCTCGAATGAAGCCAAATCTGTAAGCCGACAATGTGGCAAGACAGAAGTGTTTGTACACAATCCAACGATTGATGTAGTAAACCAGGCAAACACGACACATCAGTCGAATCAAATCATGAATGGTCAGTATGGAAAGGCAGGTCACTCAGGAACAACCAGGAACGCCAAATCAACCAGGAAAGGCGAACCACATAGGTAAATCAGGAAAGGCAGAACCAGCTAAATACAACCCCGGCAAAAAAAACAGACGTACAATATATGAAACCACAATACAATTTACTGGAATATTATTCATACCAATAATTATTCCTTCAGAATTAGTAGAATATAATATTATCATAAAACATTATAAGTAAGAATTTCTTGTATATACGCATTAGTTTGGGAGTTTTTCGGTACAAACTTCAGTAGAGTCGTTTTTAATCCAAGAAAGGTTCAGGGTTCCAGGCACTATATCTCCTAACAGGGCAATAATAAGATAATAACCCATGGAAATATATTGTCAAAATAATGGTAATTAGAATTTTTACGTGTTATGTAAAGCGAGTTTTATAAGCAATCCATATTCACATGTTACTTGGCTCAGGCGAAGTAAGCTGTTTAAATTCGGCTTTAAGCCTACCTATTATGCTTAGCAATTGGTAACTGCCATTGGTAACCTAACATTGCTTTGGAAATTGTCGAGACGCTCGTATAACAATCATAAGCGCCTTGGATGTTTTGCGGCAGTTTTGTTCTCTTACACAACCTGGCAGGCTTTTTAACCTAACAATTCAAATTGCATATTAAATTTTTATTACAATTGAGTTTTGTGCAGTCCGTTTTAAAATTTTACGGTTCGACTGATATCCTAGAATCTGTGCGTTACCTTGACATGGCAAAGTACTTCATTTTACGGGTGTGAGAACGAGATATAGGCGTGTAAACAGCTTTATCTCTGTCCTTTACACTAATCCTAAACTGAATTGCTTTGCCGTGTCATGGTAACCCGTCTGTTATTCACAGAACGCCTCAGAAATGTTGTCGGATAAATGCAGTTAAAAGGTCAGCCTGAAATACCGGAGCGAAGTGTAAATGTTCGATATTTACACGGAAATCGGTTGTTGCAGGACTGTTATATATAGCACGGGCGCGCCCGACAAGTCCGGAACTCAGATATGTTAGATAAACTGAGGCAATATCGATATGTCGCGTTTCTGCGCTTTTTGAATTGAAAAACAACAAAAAAACTGTAGAAAAGGGGAAAGTCGGGAATTGTGATCACTTCACTTATAACGCTAAAAATAATAGAGAACTATCACAGGCATAATCAACTTTTATTTTAGCATAAATATTTCATATTTATTTATATATTGACGATAAAAAAAAAACAACGTTATATTGGAAATTTGACCGAAAACAAGAAACATTACCATTTATTTTTACCCGATACCCTATAGGTAGTATATTTTTCATGTGTCCAGAGTTTACAAATGGTGCACATAATGTAATGTTCTGTCAGTGGTAATTCATATTTTCTGTTGCACATTATGCAGTATACACCTTTTGGTTTTCATCTCCTTGTAGGGCCTCCTTTAAATTTATGACTCCTTTACTCTTGACTTATGGATTCTTTATTTTTCTTTTATAGTACTTTTCTGTTTTTTTTGTTAGATTTTTTACTTTTTTAGCTTACATCGCACTTTGTCTTTTCTGTTTGGTTTTCCCACGTTCCCAATTACCCGCCTCACTTCATTCCCAATTCCCATGGCCGCTACCCTCAACTGTATTTTTGGGTCAACTGCAAACCTCGTGTGATTTGAAAACAGACAGTACGTGCATGATAGTAACGAAATATGGTGCTTTGGAACAAAAATATCATATTTACATCTTTTATAACTTATAACCAGACGTCGGCAGAGGTGAGCTTTTCTCAGAGTTTGCATAACTGGGACATACCTTGTCATTCAATGGTAGATGAATAGAACAATGATTTTTGTATAGCAAGCTTTTTTCGAAAATCTCTTTAACGGAACAGATCGGGACAGTATTTAAATGTACAATTTCACTCAACTTCAATCTTTCAACTTCAGTGGATGTAGGAAGATCTTTTTCTATCTATAAGTGGATATTAAACTAAAGAAGAAATGCGTTGAAAATTGAATATATAGAAAAACTTATAGTTATTTAGAATAAATAAAATAACTTAGTACTCGTTTTGTAATTTTAGTTTAATTATTATTAATAAAATGTTATTTTCTTTTAATATTTCTTTTTAATATGTATCTATATCAATATCTACACTAAACATTAATGACGTATAAATTGGCTCACCCCTGCCGAGCTCTGATTATATATAACACACGACAAAAAATATAAAAACAATGAAAATGGAATTGATTATGCCTATACGTGGTTAGATTCGTCTTAGTAACCGCTTGAGTGTCATAGGTAATTTTAAAATTATTGGAAATCAAAGTGGTGGATTTTTATAGTATATATTACGTAGACGATAATATCAAAAAATACAACGGGTTTTTAAAGCTTGCCTTTTTTCGAGACTTGTTTAACAAACTTTAAACTAATGGTGAAAATAACAGTTTTGTAAAACACAAAGGTTATAGGGGAAGTACTTTTAAATATCTTAAGTAAAGGGTAGTGATAATAGGACGATATGCACCATTCAAAACATTCGATTTTGCAAATGGGTGCTCTTTGAAATTAAAAACCTCTGAGATTTGTCAAAAAAAATATTTTTGAATAATTAACCTTCAAAATCAATTGAAAAATTAAAAGTTACAGTTCTAAATTAGTCCCAATACTTGTATGAAATTAATACCATCTTGAATGCTATTGTTACCGTAAACATAGTCTAGTAAATTAAGTTTCCATGCTGAACCACATTATGAAACATAGCCCGCAATAAACGGCGCAGTTATAAGCGTAATAAATAATTAGCCAATTGTGGCTGTCTGTACAATAATTAATTGATAATAATAATATACCTAAGTTAATACAGCTTAAGCCTTAGTTATAGTTAGTAAGATAGAGGTAAATTAGATTCAGTAAAATAGTTCGGCATACTTGTGTTTTACGACCGCTTGTAAACATATGTATTCTTGCATAAGGTACCTGGTTAGGTCACTCTGGGAAGCCTTATTGAGAAGCCAGGCACGTGTCGATTTGTGTTCTGAGCGCATTAGCATAAATAAACATAATCACGACGCAAGCGCAATGCGGCAGCCCTATGCAGGTCACATCTTCAAATCGCAGAGGTAGTGTTAGAATATGTGCATTTATAATCCCTCTTAAAAACATTCCCCATACTTTTGAACGGTGTAATATTTTCGAATGAACACTTTATCGTCCTGGCCATCACAAAAATAGTAATTAACACTATTAAGTACTTATCAAGTTTTCTGCGTTTATTTGTTAAGGGCTCACGAGACTCAATCCTTATTTTTTATTGATGTTCCCAGGGAAAATAATGAACGTTTTTTCTTGCTAACCATCACAAAAATAGTAATAATATTAAGTATTAAGTGTTCTAAGGGCACACGAAATTCAATCCTTTTTTTTTAAATGTTTTCAATGAAAAATAAACAATGGTACCGCTAATATTCAATATGTACTTCTTTAACGACTTACTGTATGTGTGTGTTCACTGGAAATGTGGCCTTTTTCAACTGATTTGTCAGTGGCTGGCATGGCTTTTAAATTCGTTACAAACAAAATCACTTTAATTAATGTATTCTTAAAAAAAAAAAAAACATTTATAAAAAAAATATGAAACCCAAAATATAACGAACCTATCATGCGATAAATGTAAGCATTCAGACGACAACGTTGTGATGGATTTTTGATCACATTAAAAACCAATCGCAATATCGTAAATAACCTACTTGAATTAATTATGTAACGTTGCTTTAGCGGAAAATTTGCGGATGTTATTGGCAATTTTGCAGCGGCTCGGTGACTATTTAAATTAAACGAACTTAATGAGTTGGTTTGTTAGATTTAATACTTGTAAATGCATCAAATTAAAAAAGCGTCCAATTCAGGGTATCGTGACCAGCGTTCGGGGTTAAAACCGTCTTTTTTAGGGTTCCGTACTCAAAGTCCAATTTAGGGTATAGTGACCTGCATTTCGGGTAAAAACCGTCTTTTTTAGGGTTCCGTAGTCAAACTAGGAACCTTTATATTGATCTATAAATCGATGTAAAACGATTTAGAGCTTATTTATCTATCAAAAGATAACAAATCCCGACAGAGAAGTTCCAACTCTATAATTTTATTTAATTATCACGAAGAAACGACGATGGTAACTTAAAATCACAGAAAGGTATTTTTGGAATCCATAAGTATGTTATTTTTTTTACACGTGTCGCGAAAATCAACCATGACGTTTTTGTGTAATTTCGCTGTAACAATTTCAAATGAACCACTCGATCAATCCCAGGAAATAAGGTGACAAGTGATCAAGTCACTCGACTTCCTTCCACCAAAAGTACCTACCTATACTAAGACTTTTGATAACTGACTTCAGCCTCCTCTAGATTTTCTATGCGTGTGTGTTTTTGAGCCAAAAAATTCCAAGTTGCTCCTCTAAAACTTGATTATATCTGGAGCTACAACTCCGATCGGAAAAATGCAAAGTGCGTTGTGATCCTCAGAACTAAATTGCCTCGACCTAACAATCGCGATAAATTTCGAATCAAGAATCAATGCAGAGCGTTAACAGGCCGATCGTTTGAGACTAAAATCAAAGCAAACTTCGAAAATAGCAAGCTACTTAATAGCGTAGCTAGCAAGAAAACAGACGATATGAGAACATTTATAAGGAACATTGAAATGTTTATTGAACCCTACATTACTTTCCAAAGCACCAGTCTGCCCATGATTCCATGACTACCGGTAGTCCCACCACAACAAGGCAATTTTTATTTGGATTTAGGAAAATCAGTCATAAATTATTTTAAATAGTTAAAAAATATATAAAAACTTGAACACATAAATGCAAACAATCTATAAACGGGCTAGGAATGCCGTTCTTAGTTATCGCGTTATAATATTCACTCGATACGTATTTGATGGAAAACAAAGCGCCTAAACCGTCGCTTCAAAACAATCTAACGGTTGATAACAAAAAAATGAGAATCATTTTCCGTAGTCTTAAAAAAAATATCTATTGCCATAGACAAAAAAGTTGTTCCAGATGTTATTTGTACCTCTTTTGATATTCTTGATTTTCATTTGTTTCATTTTTTCAATCATTTATAATTGTCAAAATGACGCCGAAACAAGAAGCTCTGCGAAAACGCGTTGTACGTTTTTATAATAAAAATATAAACACGGGGAAAAAGTACACAGTACTTAGATAATTTTACCAAAGAAAATGTAACAGTTTCTACTATACAGGGTGTACAATCCAAATGGGTAAGTATGGTGAAGTCGGAAACTATGAGAGATAGCGAGACCTGTTCTTAGGAACCATGACGTCGATTTTAGATTTAATAATAATTACATTCAAACTTTTTTATTAACTCTCATACATAACCGGGAATCGAACCTGGTCAATATTTTTGTAACCGCGTTAAGTAATAAGGACCAAATTTGGCTATGAAATCTTGTGTAAACACAACTGACAGTAAATTAGACTAAAATGCCCACAGTTTTATTAATTTGCAAAAAGTCGTGAATAATATGAATCGATCATCAATTATCTGAAGAGACCACTTATGCATATCTTATCTGCATCGGTATTATGCATTACAAATAGCGTTTATTTAAAATTAGAACGCATTTGTTCAGCGGGCGTACCAATTCATTTAAAATTTGAAAATGGAATACTGTTTTTGGAATTAACTTCAAATGAAACACGGCTTTTCATAACCTCCTCGTGTTGATTTTTAATAACTTTCACATTATTATTGTGTTATGTGTTTATTATTATTACTGTTTATAAAATGCGTTTAACGATAATTATCTTATTGGTGGGTTTTTCTTTCAATTATTTAAACAAGATTCCTTTAGTGTTGTGCTTCTTGCGACTTGCAGAATTTATACACATTGATTTTGACCAGGTTCGATTCCCGGTTATGTATGAGAGTTAATAAAACAGTTTAAATGTAATTATTATTAAATCTAAAATCGACGTCATGGTTCCTAAGAACAGATCTCGCTATCTCTCATAGTTTCCGACTTCACCATACTGACCCATTTGGATTGTACATCCTGTATATAGAATTCTTGCATCCTTGACGACAACTCGCAAACGTGGTAGCGGCCGACCAGCTAAAATAATGACCAAGGGAAGACTGAAGACACTCCATATCACTTTCAATGATAGTGATTCCATGAGCCAACGAGATGCCGCGAAAATATTTAAATGTATTCAACCGTACATTTGCCGGTCTTTAAAAAAGGTGGGTTTGGAGTGCCGCAAGAAGATAAGGGCACTGGAATACACCGATCAGCAAAAATGTAACATTATGTCACACTGCCGCTGGATGGTTACAAATTACAAAGAAAAATCGTTTATTTTGAATGATGAAAGTTATTTCCCTTTGAGCAAAACCCATATACCTGGAAATGATCGGTACTATATCAGCAACATTTCAACATCACCAGACAATATAAAACACAAGTAAAAGCAAAAGTTTGAGCAGAAAGTTATGCTTTATGTGGCTTTTTCCGATAAAGGTGTGTCAAAACTGTGGTTCAAACCTAGTGGTTTAGCAATAATCCTAAACTCTGATAGAGTGAATGCATGAAAAAAATACTTATACCATTTAATCGCCAACATCGCCCTAATGGAGAGTATGTGTTTTGGCCAGATAAGGCATCGTCGCATTACGCCAAAAAAACATTGCAATTCCTAGACTCCCATAATGTGCCATTTGTACCGAAAATCCGAAATCCCAAAAACCTTCCACAATCCCGCCGATCGAAGTTTTTTCTGGTTTTTTGAGCAGTTTGGTTTATAAAATTAATTGGGAAGCAGAAAATTGTGCCCAACTGGTAAAAAGAATCAAAACCTGTGTGCGAAAAATGGACAAATATGCCGTCCAACGGTCTTGTTCGGGCATTATTTCAAAACTGCGTCAAACTGCTGATTACGGGCCCTATCGTAACGTGCATTAATAATTTTGTAAATAGTTAAAGGTGTATTATAACCTTTACTATAAAAAAATTATAAAATGTTACATAATTATTTTTAAACACCCTTTCAAATAATTCTCATTTTTTTGTTATCACCCGTTACACGGAGCTCCATAATTAAGTAAGTACACAGATTGAGAGAGTAGAGTTTGGTTTATAAAGGCAAGCAAAATATTGATAATTATGTTATGAAGTTTACAGCAATTAACAAAATTTCAAAACAAGCATTATTGTTTTTTCGCGTTTATAATAGCTGGTTAAAAATTAGACTACCCTCATTTCTTGGTTTTTCTTTGTGTAACTTAAATTCGTCGTTAATAATTTATTAAAGAAATAGTCATTAAAAAGACCGTATATACAAAGTTAGGAATACTGATGTCGTGATCTTAGCATGATATAAAATAAAAAAAGTAACTATAAACAGAAACAGAACTGACTGTCATGTCATGTCACTCTCTTGTCAATCATTCGCTGCCGTTCGTTCACAAATTTGTTATTTTGCGTAATTTAATTAATTACATAATTTGTAGACGCCATTATAATAAATAAACTATTTTGCGTAGAATCGAAAGCGTGTCGTTAGCATCAAGTAATCCGTCAGACTAATAAAAAATGAACATGACAGTTGTATATTTTTTTCAATTCCTTTGGCAATAAATGGACTAAGTGTATTCCTAACATTCACAATCAAACTTTTTTTACTGTTTTTACTTATTATTAAAAAAACTACTGCATAAAAAAATCCAAAGATATTTTTACTGTAATCAGCAGTGTAAAATCTAGAAACGGTATTTTATTTTACTACCTTAGCACATAATGAATTGTTGTCAGTTGCGTTAAGATTAGGATATGAATCAGAATTAATATCCAAATCAGGCTTACAACATTAATTGATATGGAACCCTGAAAACAGTATTGCTGTGAGAATACACGCTATGAGTATACACGATATGACGACGACGTTGAATCTGAGAGACATGAAAGCAACTACAACAACTTTGTCATCGCACAACTTAATTTTCAACCACTATTTTTGTATACTCACTCACGTTTATTCACAAATTGTTTAGTAAATAATAGAACCGCTAAAAACAATAATTAATAATGACGTTATTTATCGTAACTTGATGCTGTAAATGTGAAAGGGTTCCTATTGTAGCTAAACAATCAAGAACAATGGTCGTTTACACAGTTTCCATTATTCTATAACAATCATTGTTAAAATACAAGACCTTGAGTGAGTATATAATACTTCAATACATAAGTATCCAATGAAAATTCACGATAAAATCTGAAAGCTCTTGTATCGTTGTGTCACCGGATAACACTCTGTGTTGCAATTATAATTACGCGCCCGGAATAGTTAGTAGTCGTCTCTTTGATTGCCAGGTCGAGGTCTCCTCTCAAGAACCTTTCTGCCCCAACGGCCGTCGATTCTTCGAGTTATCTACCCTGCCCATTGCCATTTTAGCCTGCTAACGCACTGAGTGAGGTTGGTGACCCTTTCTTTTATTTCTTATGAGGCCTATAGTGATATACCACGTTTTAAATCCATGTGTCATCACTGGTAAAACACACTAGTTATTTATAACTTTCGTCTTGTCTATGTTCTTCTGAAGGCTTGTTGTGAAACGCCATCGAGGTCACTGAGCATTTGTCCTCAGTCCTCCTGCGATGAAGCTATGATTACGATGTTGTCGGCAAACCGAAGCTGAGTTATGTACTCGCCGTTTATGTCTTTGCCATTCCAGAAGCTTGAAACCATCCTCCAGAGCAGTAGTAAAAAGTTGTGGTGTTATTGTATAAACACTTTGATGTACCACTACTGAGAGGACCGTAAGACCGCCCAAGTTTCAATTGAATTGATAGCCTTCTCATAGTGTACAAACGCAAAGTTGCCAGTCTTCTGTATAATCTACCGTAGAGTATAGATGTGGTGTATCGTACAAAAGCCTTTTCGGAAATCGGCTTGTTTGGAAGTTTGGAATTCATCAAGCCTGTATTCGAGACGATTTGTGACGACGACTCCCGAAAACCGCTTATATATGTATGTAGCTCAGCAACGTCATGGGCCTGTTATTCTACAATATGGTATCGTCACTTAATTTTAAATAAGAGAACCACCGACTGCTACTCCACAACTCAGGCGAATCGATTAATAAATAAATAATTAATTAATATTAGGGAGCATTCTCACTTACCTTACTTTTGACGTAGTCCCAAACTAAGCTCTAGGCTTGTACTATGGGTACTAGACGACGATATAATATAGATAAATAAATACTTCAATACATAGAAAACATCCAAAACTCAGAAACAAATACTCGTGCTCATCACACAAATATTTGCCCATACTTGTACTGGGAATCAGGGTCACTACTAACTAGGCTATCGCGTCGTCGCGTCGTCGATAGATGTACGCTATCTAGGCATTCATTAGCAATTACTCAGTTTTAGCTGAAAGCTCTTGGTGTTTTGGATAAAAGAGTTTAATAGTCGGAGGGTAGACTTTATCAGACGGGAGTGTTCTAACGGATATTCAACGGATATTAATTATCACAATATTATGTATCTATCCATTCGTTGATCACTTCCGGTCTTAAATCTGTGGATTACCGAAATATCATAGAATATTCGTCTCTTGACTTGCTTGTCATGATGAAGTCGATCTCAGTTTTGGTGTAACCAGCGGGACTCATCGAGGTCCTTTTCCTATGGAGGGACTTCTAGAAGAAAGAGTTCATCATAAAGGGTACGACAATTAAGAGGCGCGAAACTGCGGAGAAAGCGTGCAAATTAATACTATGAACTATTTTAAGAACTTAATATATAAAATAAATAACAAAACATTCACACAAATTGACCTAGTCCTAAACTACGAGCATGTTAAGAACTTACCTTGGACAGCATCTAATAATTCAAGGACACGATGTATTTACCAGTTTGCAATCGGTTTAAAATGCTATTGCAGTATTCAATAGTCCATAAACTGTTTTTGTTTCATAATTTTTGGACGGATAACTCACTCTTTAGTACTTCACGTTTAAATTTTTCAGGTGTCATAGTCAAGCTAAGGCTTGGTTTAGTTTCGCCATGTTTTGTATTTCTGTCTGTGTGTATGTGTGTCACTTACTTTTTCTAAGAAACTTCCAAAATCACAATGCTTAAATTTTGTGTACAACGTGGGTATTTACACCAATACAGTCAGCGTCAGAGAAAAGGAACCCCCCGAGACTAAAGATTATCGCACGACTCACGTGACGTTCGCCGTGAGCGGCTAGCTTCCCCCGCCCCGCACCCACCTCTGCCCGAGCATCCGCCGATACCACTCAAATATCATAATTTCTTTATTTTGCTAATTGGCTTTTGGTCGACCCGAATACGAAGAATAACTTACAAAAAGACACATTTACTTTATATATGCTGTTGAAGATACGAACACCTTATACCACTAGGCCATCGACTCAGTTGTCAATCTCGGCGAATTTTTTTATTGTATTACTCCATTTATCGAACAATTTTAAAAACGATCTTATTTTCTAAACGTTTTGGTTCAAATTTCAACTTCCACCATGTTCCACTCCTCAATTAACTATAAGGTTGAATTTAGTATAGATTTCTCGTTTGGTTGAATATACTGTGCTTCTTGCCGATTGTGCAACTACCGTAATTTTACTTCAGAAAAGTAACTGCTGCATAAACTGCGACTTAAGGTTGAATTTAGAATAATTTACTTCTTCGCCTTGTGTTGGCGATATGGCGATGTGCACTCAACGGGGTCTCTTCGTGGCTCAGTTGTTCAAATTAAAAATAGTGGACTGTATATGAATTTATTATTACGGTGAAACTTTTACAAAACTAACAAAATACGGTTAAATCGATACTATTTTATCCGAGGTTCAGGGTCGAGGATCGTATAGTTGGTTCTTGTTCAGTTGCTCTTGTAGCTGTGAAGGTTCAGGATGATCTCACAACGTTACTCGACTGGTATCGCCTTTTATACTATTCTTGATCCCTTCCCTTTTGTCGGGCAACGCCTACTACTTTTACACTTTACTCGGCTTATGGCATCTAGGTTCTTGATACTACATTATATCTAGTCCTAAAACATAAAAATAGATCACCAGGGCTACGCGCCGCCATGCGTGCGCACGCTGTAGCTGGTCGGGTGGGAGTGTGGAAACATTTTTTATTTTTTTTGTGATTGATAACGTAGTTGGTGTCCACACCGTAACTACTTCACCCGGGCATGGGTAGCTATGCCCCACGGGGGGGCATGCTGAACCCTAAGTTAGAGGTGCGGTGGTGGTCGCACCTCTGGAGGGGTGCCTCCGTCGGGTTTCAGGCCGGTCGAGTGCAGCTCGGCCGGCTGAGTGTCTTGGAAGTTTCTTGAATATGTTCGGTTGCTTCGGTTTCTTCAGTGTGTTCGGATTCTTCGGTTTCTTCGGTCTTCTCGATCCCTGCAGTGATGCTATGAGGCTCAGGTCCGGATCTGGGAGGGCGGCCACGACGACCCTGGCGCCGGAGCTTCTTCTGGTCTTCAGTGCCCTCATCCACTGCGAGTTGGATGGGATCGGTGGGATCGAGCAGGATGTGCTTGGGGCGCCTGACGGGTGCCTCGAGCGCAGCAAGGACGTCGGGATCGGATGGGGTGGCAACAAAGTGCGTCGCAAACTATTTATAGTTTTTCCACACTCCCCACCCCAACTATAAATACGGAGATCCGAACAAAACTCGCCGCACGCCGCGCCAATGTTTACATTGGTTTTTGGGATCGGGTTCGACGGTCGTGCGGCCGTTCGTTCGGATGCTCGGGTATTTTGGTTCCTTAGGGGTTCTAAATTAATACGACAATCAAAAAACATTTATTAACTTAAATCTAGACATAATTCTAGGGTCTTAAACTTTACTTATAGTTATTTCTTAACTTACCATAATCTAACTAACCTAAGAAATCTTTTATTATTATAATACATTCCTTAAGCCTATATTTACATGTTCTTAATCTAATTTTGTCGCCGTCCGTAACACCTTGTTTACTAAACTGTGATTGAGGGTAACTTTATAATAACCTTACAGTAACTTTATATTTCGTTCCGAACTGATTGTGTGTAAAATCCTCGTCGTAATATTATCTGATTTATTGTTTTCAAACAGTTGCTTCGATTAACCGATAGTACGGTTAGATTAACAACTTTTTGGAAAGCTAAAATTATTGTTCTCTGGGAACAGGAACAAAGCATAAAGAAAATAGCACGAGATATGGGCATAACGGTAAGATTTACGTTATTTACATATTAGTATATATATTTATTCTTGCAATTATGTTGCAGTATTACGTTTAGATACTTACAAGTTGGATTTTAGTATTCCTATTATATTATCATTACAGAAAAAAACTGTTAAAAGATGGATACACAGGTATCAAGCCACGAGAAATGTGAAATATGAACGCCAAGGCCCTCGCCCTAGTACTTACACTGACGAATCGGAGCTACACCGTAATATTATGGAAGCTCACTCAGTGGCACCCTTCAAAACTACGCGTTCAAGTGCTGAAACTTTTGGAGTGTCGCTTAGCACTGTTCGACGACATCTACACGCTGCGAATATCCATAATTTTATAACGGCCAGAAAAATTCAGCTTAGTGACAGTCACCGCACCAACCGAGTAAACTTTGCCACTCGTTATTAAGGCTATAGCCGTGTTTCTATACAAAATTTTACTTTCTGTCAAATGTTCTAGTAATTTTATTTTTAGATACTCCTTGTAGGCAAAGGTCTGTTCCCCAAAGAAGAGCCATGTACACTTGTCAGTTTTCGTAATATGGCGGTTTGTTTTTTTTCACTTTTTAATTTTTTTCTTGAATTCGGTCTTTGCGATTAATTTGATTTTTTGGTAAACTATACTACATAATAATACCCATCACTACAAAAAAGATTGCTTGAAACTTTAGTACAAATATATGTATGTCAAAATAATGGAAACTATAAATTGTTTTTTTTTTTTTTGGTGTTCTGGTGTATTTTTATGAAATAAAAACCTACAGTTTTTATTTCATAAATTGCCCATCTATAGACCTACTACATATATTAAATTCAAATTATTAGCTTTGGTACTTCATGCCAAAAACTAACTACAAATAAAATTATTCCTTACATGTTTCAATGTTTTTACAGGATTGCTTTAATTACTTGTATGAATGAAATCGTATACATCCTATTTTTGTATTTTGTCATTTTTGGAAGTTTGTTTCGTTTTTGACATCCAAAACATTTTATTATGTAGTATAGTTTACCAAAAAAATCAAATTAATCGCAAAGACCTAATTCAAGAAAAAAATTAAAAAGTGAAAAAAAAACAAACCGCCATATTACGAAAACTGACAAGTGTACATGGCTCTTCTTTGGGGAACAGACCTTTGCCTACAAGGAGTATCTAAAAATAAAATTACTAGAACATTTGACAGAAAAGCAAATTTTGTATAGAAACACGGCTATAGCCTTTCGACTGGGAAAACTAAATTGTGATATTTACCGACGAAAAGTGCTTCAAGTCAGATAAGGATGGCCGAAAAATTTTATGGAGAAGATGGTGGCAGAGGTTTAACCCTTAAAATGTATTAGACTTGAGAACAAGCGGGCGGTTAACACTAGGTAGATAATATTTTTATTGAAATTATATTAGGTATATATTGTTGACAATTAATGTGGATTACATCTTTATTGCAACATATTTTAAACGGTTGACAATTTTTTAGGTTACTGGGGATGGATGTCTTCAATGGGCCGAGGCCGGCGAGTTAGTGGAAATAGGAGGCCGCATGAACAGTTAGCGATACGTAATACGATACCGGTTTGAAGGACGTAATGCTGCCGTCAGTGCGTGTCGCATATCATGAAGGCCAAATTTATCTGGTTCAGGATAATTCTTCAGTACATCGGTCCCGAATCGTTCAAGGCTGGCTTATGGCCCAAGAAGACATAACGGTGTTTGAGTGGCCCGCTAAAAGTCCGGACCTAAATCCAATAGAAAAATTGTGGGGACAGATGGTTTTAAACTGGGACTCCAGTGATATAAAAAACAAAAAATAATTGGATAGTGAGGTAAACAAAACTTGGGAACTAATGCGAAATAGTGATGCATGTTCCAGTATGGTTTCGACTGTTTCGAGCATGAAAATTCGACTTCAAGAAGTGATAGATATTGACGGCCATCCTCTCCGTTATTAATAGGTTTACTCAGCAGATTGATTGATGAAATACTTACGAAGCAATATGTTAACAATTTTAAATATTTGTGGGATTATCACGTAGTAAATCAAAAATAAACATCCTTTATTATTATCAATCCAGTTACTCTGGTTTACAAGTAGTCTTGTGTTAAGATGCACCATCTGACCTCACATTTTTTTTCTATTGAAGTGTTAAAGGGTTATCATCATTGTTATCAGAAAGAAAATGTGATAAAAGAGAAAGATGTATATTGCTATAGTATTATAGTTTAGCATGTTGGTTCTTCCTCTGAGATTCACAGGCACTAATGATAACATTTGATTTTTAACCAGGCTTTTTTTTGTAAAAATCATTCAGAATGTAAAAAAAATATGTTCACTGATTTAAATAAATAAATAAATAAATAAATATCAGGGGACGATCTCACACCAATTGACCTAGTCCCAAACTAAGCTCTAGGCTTGTACTATGGGTACTAGACAAATAAAGAAAGAGGTGTATGTAGGTAGTTGTTTCTAGAAATATATATGTATAAACGAACCGTTGTCTAATGTTAAACATTCTAAATCACTAATTTGTGTTTTGTTAATAAATTTAATTCAGTTAATATCCTAAGTAAATAAACCTAATTTAACACAGAAAACTAATTCGAGAAATAAATTAACATTTTTTTCGCAACATGCCTTTGTTTTCTTACATACCTCATACCTACTTTAACGTTTGATTTCTTAAATAATAAAATAATGACAAATGATTAAAAAAAAAAAACAAAAAAAAACCCCATTCAACGGCTTGGGTTTGAACCCGTGACCATCTAGATAGAAGGCCGGAGTCTAGACCATTAGACCAACATGCCATTCATGATTATTTACAAAAAACTTAAACAGTTTGATGTCATTACCAAGGGGGGTTATTACTGAAATTAGTATATTTTATCGGGTTTATTTTATTTAAACAGGCTTACACTTTTTTAAATTATTTACTTGAGATCCATTAATTTGAGACATTAAATAGGGGCCTTCTTGAAATCCTGTCATCTTTTATAATAACAATATTTATTCACAATAGTGATGCCATCACTTGCCAAATTCACAATAGTGTCAGTGATTTTGGCAAGTTGCAAGAGAACGAAGAAGCTTACACTTATATTAATTGAGTAGTTTTTTACAATATTATAGAAACTGAGAAATTATCGGGTTATAAACTGTGTAAATAACTCCGACAAAAGATAAGCGGCAAGGGAACGCTATAATATATTTTTTCTACTCGCGTACTAACCGCTAGTATTTTTTTTTTTTTGCTTGGGAAGGCAAACGAGCACACAGGCCACCATGATGGTAAGTGGAAACTGTGACCCATAGACATCCGCATTCACAAGACTGCAAATGCGTTGCCAACCCTGTGGACTAAGATGGAATGCCTCTATGCTAGTCAATTCACCGGCTGTCTTATCCCCAAACCGGAACACAACAATGCGAACACTGCTGCTTGGCGGTAGGTTAATGGATAAAGATGGTAGTACCTACCGGGATGGACCCTGCACAAGGTCCTCCCACAAGTTAAAAGTATTGTTTGTAAACAAAAACAATACAACGGGTTATTTTTAAAAATGTTCATAGGCGTACTTATCCCTTTAAGGTATCTCTTCCAGCTAACCCTTGAGAGATTGAGAAAAGTGAAAGGTTGTGCATTGAGAACGCAAGCGTACGACTTGTTTTAGGAAAAGAGCATACAAATTAAACTTACAAATAAAACCTAACAAAAAAATAAATACATTCGAATGGATATAGAAATAGAGTTACTACATTTATACATCTATATACATACTTGAAACTTACATTAACTAAATATAACCTAAACTTATGTAGAGGACAATTTTATTGATACAATATTTAGGAGCTACAATCAAGCCAGAACTTCTTCAATTTGTCTTTTAAGAAATCAACTGATTGTGACTGTCTAATACCGGCCTGCAGCCGATTCCATAACACGACAGAGTGCACCGAAAAGGATTTAGAATAGCGCTTGGATTTGTGAGACGGAAAAGCGAGAGTTAGATTGGCCTTTGAGCGCCGCCGGTTTTGGGAACCGGTGGCCATAAAGCTACACCTCTCCGAAAGATACGACGAGAGAATGAGGATTAAAAAGACTGAGAGTGAGAAAGAAAGAACGACAAGATGTGAACATTTCGTCGAAAACGAATGGGTAACTATTTTAGCTGTGCACGGAAGTGGGAAACATGATCGTATTTATTAATTTAATTTCACTTTTACTTCTATGTGCTTATTGGCGCGCGAAAAAAAGGAATGACTTTGACAGCTAAGTTACAGGAATGGCGGTTCAGAGCGGTTTAAGCATATTTTTACGCTCTGACCAAACACGTGCTACCTGGCGGTCAAATTAAGGATACTTCATGGTAAATTATAAATCGAGAACAAAACACAGAAATATAATATTCATGTACTTGTTATTTGGTTACCATGGTTACGATCAATATGGATATCAACAGTGGCGTTTAGTGAGACATTTTTTTTTTAAATAAATTGTCAGATCTAAACTACTTGTTTTAGTCATTATTTCAATTTCCAAGAAATTGCTAACCATTTAACAGTTAAATTCACGAACTGTTATCGCTAATCGAAATAATGAGAATGACTTTGCTGACAAGTAATTTGTTAGCAGAGAAATCAAGGAAAGTAGTCGTAAGTATACAACAAAAGTTAGCCACTGTTCATTTTTTAGTCACTATCATTTTAAGCTTGTAGAAAAACGTATGTTTGCAACAGGTCGTAATTAGCTGTTAAGGTACCTACTCGTACCTGTCATTAGAGCGCTCGTAAGCTGGCGCTCTAACCTCGGCACTCTACGAATTCTTCTGTGCCTTTTTATGGCACGTAGAAGGCAAAGAGCACACAGGCTATAGACAATCTCAAGATTACAATAATACGATTACAATCTCTATACTGCAAATAAATAAATAAATAGCCCTGAGAACCTGGTACTAATTCTTATTTTAATCTGTACTTAGATGACTCCACATTTCAGCTTTGTTAGCGCATTAGGTAACGACAATAATCTAGCCCGAGTTAACTGCGCTTTACATAATAGTTGCAGCCAGCTCGATCGTGCATCTCTGTCACTCGGCAATCATTCTTAAGCGCGCCCATTTGCGCCAACAATGAAAACCAACCCTTTGTGTGGACACAGTCAATTAATTTTTCACAGGTCAATTTGTACTGCAAATGCAATCGAGCGCTTCGTTGATATTAGTTCGAGGCTTAGTTAGATGATTGATGAACAACTGGAAAATAGGAGCCATATTGTTTTGTATTGTTTTCAGGAATCAGTAATTTACTGTAATATTATAATGTTACAAAGGTCTTGCTTATTTAATAGCTATACTTTTTCAACAGATCAATATGAACCCTGATGGGCACTGCAGTATCACAAAGAGATGAACTCACTGTACCTACATTTGAAATTCGTCATTTAAGGTTTTTATTGAGCGAGTAATAGGTAACATTTATTAAACAGTCGTTGTTTAAGTTTATTTAAAAATGTCTTACGAGTATTATTGGTTTCTTCTTGTAGTAATTCGGGTAGTTTATTATAAATTGTAATAAAATAAAAGTGGCCGGATAGTAAAAATTAAAGTTAAAGATGGTGCAATAAGCTTATTTTTGTGAGCGTCCGAACGTGACGATGGTAAGTCACCTCCTCTTTTATGAAATCTCTGGTTTTTATAAATTTACAAGTCCCTAATATTATGTTCCACTGACAACTACATTTGTCTGCTCTGGTGTCGTTATGCCAGAGAAGGGAGGAAAACGTTCCTTAGTTATACGGGCTGTCTATCTGGAGATAGTAAGTAGATAATAATATGATGAAATGTTAACGTGGAGATTTAGCTGGCTGTTCATGAGTGAAGGATTGAGGCAGCTCGTCAAGACCTGTAAGACTGCGCTTCGGGTAGGTAACCATAGCACACCGTCAGAAAAACACCTGCCAACGTTCCTATGTAGCTAAAGCGTAAGCGCTCGCTAACGCGCGCCCCATTAGTAACGGCTTAATACAGTCAATAGCCAGCGATGGATGACACACTGACGCCGACATAATTACTTCCTACCTGATTTGATTAATTAATTTGGTTAACTTATGTCTTAATACATGATCACTTGGTAAACTTTATAATTTAACAAACTTTTATTTTGCAAGGAAGTACTTCCTGCTGAACAAAAGGAAAAACTAACCTAACTTATTTAATAAACTCATATAACATTCTTTACCAGCAATAGTTTAAGCACAAAATAATACATATTTGCAGAATGAAAGTAACAAAAAATTAGTTCTTACAAGGGGTAGTTGAAATCTAGTCATCGTTCTGTCATTGTCTTATTTTGGGGAACAGGGCCTCTGTTTCAACACGGTAAAAACCGTATCGTTTCGATAGCTCTTATTTAGTTGACAGTAATGGCGGCCGCTTTAAAAACAATACCGTAACAGGTCAAATACGATTTGGATTCAACTGGCTAGAATAGAGGTGCAGGTAATTATTTTTTAACGTGAACAATGCTTTGTTTCGCAGCAATTACTTTTTATGATGCAGCTTTACAATTTGCCGCATAGCAGCTGCTGGTGATAGGCCACTATCATAAAGTGACAACAAGATCCTGGTCTTACCTATGTTCCCTTCAATATATTCTAATTAAGCAAAAATAAAAGTGAATCCGAGTCTTATACTCTTATAAATACTTCGGTTCAAGTCGCGGTGGTGAAAGGACAGAAAAAAATTACTGTCATACAAAATATACTGTATAAATTAGACATATTATTACCAAAAACATAGATTTTATATTGATTTATTTAATATTATCACAAAAATCGGCCAATTTAGCAGTTCTACTTTATGAATGTGTGAATTATGTTCGAATACAATCGTTTTTTGCAGCTTTTAAAAACAGTAAGTAACCTGTAACCACTGACTGACGTAAATGGAAAGAAACCGTCGAGCGTACAGGACAGAGCTATAGCAGTTATATAGCTCTGTCCTTTTCTCTCAGCGTAAAATGAACTGCATAGCTACGTCATAATAACCCCTCTGATTTGTAGATATAAGTAGTTACATGTAGTTTTATATTTTTTTTTGCTAAAATCTGGATTATGTGTATAGAACAATCTTGAATAATTCAAGTCCTAGTGGAAACTGTTGGGGAGTAGGACACGTGTTTTGCTTAAGGTCTAGAAAGTAAGGTTACTATGTACGCTTTACTCTGTTTGTTTTCCAATTAAAAACATAAACCATAAATTCATTTCATGTAATAACTCAAATAATGCATCCGCATAACTCAATACTTATTAATATATACGTACGTTTTCAATATATATGTACGTATGTTAAACTCACAACTCGTTAAATCGCGTACTGAGCCAAAACTCTTAATACTTATAATTAGAAACATAACTCCAAAATACTCAACAAATCGCGTACTTTTTAATACTGACAGAACTAGTGTTTCAATGTAGTCTTTTTGTGTACGCGTAGGTACTTGGAAGATTTAAAATTTACAAAATTTGTCAAGTTCGTCTCACCTCTATTAAACTATTCAAAATTAAATTTGTATTGCATTTTACTTTTCAAATTAGCTTACTATATTAAATGTTTAGTTCATAACATAGTAGCTACTAAAACTTGTAGATAATATGCCTTAAATTGTAATGCACGTTGAGTTTGCTTGTTATTTGACGTATACTCAATCAATTTAACCCAAATGTTATATTTAGTTTGTAAGTTTAATAGTACCTGTTGGCAAACTTTATAAAATAAATACATACATATCATTAAACATGACATAACACATTAAATCACACCTGTTTCCCGGATCGGTAGGCAGAGACCACTTCTTTTCACCGCTACGATCCTAAAAAATCTCTTTCTTTTGAATAAAAAAAAAAAAAAAAAAACTGTCGTTTTAGTGTCCTGGCAAAAGATTATTTGTAAACACATATGATTAATGAAAACTTACCACATTGCGACAGCTTATGCATATCTGTTCTTATTTCTTTACGTTTTGATGTGATCAAAGTACTTTTAATACAGTAAGTAGACATGATATGAGTTTTCGCGGAATAGGGGCCTTTGATACCGAGGAAATGCGGGTCGTACAAGAACGCACAGAGCTGTTTTGCAGAGCTAGTTTCTTAATTAAATGGCGTAATTGCTTTGTCAAAATTTCATGACTTGCTGGGATTGAATATTTAACTTAAAATACCGCACATGTTCCGATTGCTAAGTCATATTTAGATGTTTGAAAAAAAAGGATCCACGATTTATGGTGACAGTAGGGGTGGTTTTTCTTCTTCTTCTTTAAGTAAGTGGCGGTCCACTGTTGTCTACTGTTTTTTACAAATAAAAAAAATATTACTTTCAGCGATTTAGGAAAAACTATCCGATAAGTGGTACAATAAGTGGTAGAAGTTTTTATGGGTCTTTGGTTATTTCTGAAGTGAGAAATGTGAGAATTGGTATTTATTTACGCTACTGTGAATTAATAAACAATACAACTGTTGGCAATTTTACATGAAATAAAGAGATTATTTGTGGGTAGAAATCAGTAAGCGAGTTTTTTAAGTGAGGAACGTGTAAAATGGTGTTACCCTAATTTGTTATGGTTTTTTAGGGTTCCGAAGTCAAACAAGGAACCCTTATAGTTTCGTTATATCTTCGATGTCCATGACTTTTGGTGCTACGAAGCTGTAATTTGCCTATACATTTAAATTCACACACACAATTCACATAAACTATTTATTTTCGAGTACATATAAAGTAAAGTTATTTTTTTTACATCATAACCAGGGATCAGAAATTCGGATCGATATTTACCTATACTTTCACACCGGCTTTGTTGTTCAGTTGTAAGGAAGCGGACTCAATCATAGAAATCATTACTAAAATTTGTGGGATTTCAAAATAAATAAATTGCACCGGCATTAATTCATAATCAATTATTTATATTAACTATTTGAAGTTATTTTTCATGTAAAGATTTACCAAATGTTATTTAATTTACCTGTAATTCATTAACCTAACGAATTTATAGGAGCAAAAATGAATGTTTTGTCCTACATGTAAAGTAATTATTATATTAACATTTTGTAGAATCCCAGAATCCCGGAACTTATATTATTAAAATAATATTTTTAGGAAGCCGACGCCATGTTTGCCTATCTTTTTCCGGGATTTTGCCAACTTTAGGTAAATATCGATCCGAATTTCCGATCCCTGATCATAACATCTAAAGAGGTATCATTGGATAGCTCTTAAAATTAAATTTGTTCGTGTTCTAATCGTTCGTGTTCAGTTAATGGCCCTAGAGTAGCTGCTGCATTCTGCGAACGACTGTAGAAATCAATACGTGTAATAATCTGTCGTGCGTCGCCTTTCTCACTTTCATTATGATTCGATATATTTCTAGACGATGTAATACTAGCTTTTAGAGTTAGTATTACATCATCTTAAAAACAAACTTAACTAGTCTAAGTAGCATGTTGACTAAAAGCAGCTGGTCTAACAAGGAAGGGTACCCAACTGTCCGACTCCGATTTGATTAATTTTGATATATGTTATAGAGTAGTCTAAAATAACGGACACGTATTTTTTTTTAGCTGCCTAAACTCAACCTGTTATGAGAAAATGGCCTTCAAAGTACTGAAAATTGACCAAACCTTCTAATTTCTGAGAAGAGATTTGTTCAAAAAAAATGATAATTAATTACTGGTTTCGTTATATGTTGGAGAACATGAATAAAGAATGGGGACGTGTTTTGTCATTCATCCACAAACTCATTTTTTATTTAAAAAAACACATGTCAAAGTTTCATAAATTTCCTTATGGTTATTTTTTTGCTTAAAAACTTTTTGGTCCATGATCTCATGGTTTATGCTTCTGAAAAAAAAAAAATTGGCGGTTTTTTTAATTATAAAAAAAATAACTCTGAACTTTTTATTCTTTTCATTGCCGTTGTCGTATCTTCAATTTCAACCTACAACCAACAAAAACCTATTTAAAGTACCTAAATAAAAGATGACTTTAAATACTCCAAACACATTATTTTCACTTTATGATGTAAGTATACTCATACATATGCTTTATTGTCAAATCGAATTGGTTATGGCGGGGTTGATTTTTTTTGTATTTTATTACATACATACATACATTAAATCACGCCTGTTTCCCAGAGGGGTAGGCAGAGACCACTTCTTTCCACTTGCTACGATCTTGACAAATTTCTTTCGCTTCTTCAACATTCATACATCGAGTCATGCACGCACGTCTGTTTCGGGTACTTAAGATTCGGCCCTTTCCCAGTATTTCTCCGATTTGATTCGAAAAAGTACGCCTAGGGCGGCCCCTTCCGACCCTTCCACTCACTTTCGATCTGTATATCTCTTTCGTCAATCTACTTTCATCCATCCTTTCCAAATGACCGAACCATCGAAGCATGCCCTTTTCAATCTTAGTCACTACGTCTTCTTTCATTCCACATTTCTCTCTGATTTTTTCATTTCTAACTCTATCAATCAGTTTCACACCACACATACTACGCAAAGAACGCATTTCAACTGCATTTACACGACTAACATGCTTGTCCTGCCACACCCAACATTCACTACCATACATCAGGGTAGGGGCTAGCACTCCATTGTGAACAGCCAGCCGGGCTTTTTGTGAAACGCCCTGTCTGCTCACAAAGGAGTGCAGGGCCCCATTAATTTGATTCCCCGCATTCACCCTCCTCTCGATATCCTTCTCACACTTACCATCTCTTGTAAACATACTTCCCAGGTACACAAATTCGCTCACTTGTTCTACTAATTCACCATTTATATTTATCACGCACTCAGTCATCTCCTCATCCTTCTCTATCACCATGACCTTGGTCTTGGCAACATTTACTTTCATCCCCTTTTTCTTAAATCCCTCATTCATTACTGTCACCATCTCCTGCAACTCAAGTACCGATGAGGCAAGTATAACTTGATCATCGGCATATAAGAGGCATTTGATTAGCAACTCTTGCATACGCAAACCCTTATCATACTCTTTCAAATCCCACATACAACTGTCCATGAATAGATTGAACAGCCATGGTGAGGCAACACAGCCCTGTCTCACACCTTTAGAGATATTAAACCAGGCCGAGTATGCCCCATTGATCCTGACACAGGCTCTGGAGCCCTCATAAAGGGACCTCAAAGCCTGCACCAGGTTGCTGCTCACTCCATACATAGACAGCACCGTCCACAACTCCTTTCTATCTACCCTATCATAGGCCTTTTCCAGGTCCACAAAAGCACAGAAAACCTTTTGGTTCACAGCCACGAACTTTTCTGTGATGGACCGTAGTGAAAAGACCTGATCCGTACATCCCATTCCCTTTCGAAATCCCGCTTGTACATCCCAGATTTTGTCATTCGTAACATTCAATACCCTTTCTATTAGAATCTTCGCATATACTTTGCCGACAACACTAAGGAGGCTGATACCGCGGTAGTTTTTGCAGTCTTGCTGTGACCCCTTTCCTTTATACAGAGGGACGATAACGGCCTTGACCCAATCTTCTGGGACTCGGCCGCTATTCCAACATGCATTGAAAAGACGGTACAACAGACTACCCACCAGGCCATCTCCTCTCCTCAGCATTTCTATCGACACTCTATCACAACCTGCTGACTTTCCCGCTTTCATACTTTTTAAAGCTTTCATGATTTCACTCATACTAATCACACTTTCATCTTCGCTACTTGCATCTTTACTCATGCTTTCTGGCTCACGACAAATATCTTCGCATTCAAACAAGCTTTCAAAATAAGTTTTCCATCTATCAAGCATTTTTTCTTCCTCACATATTAAGTCTCCAGACTCATCCCTCACCGCGCTTAATTTAGTTTTCTCTGATTTCCCCCGAGCCGATTTAATCAAGCTCCAAAAGAGTTTAATATTCGACCGGAAGTTGTCAGAGAAACTCCTATCATACTTTTCATTCAGTAAATCTTTCTTTCTAGCCACAACTTCTTTCACTCTTTTCTTTGATCTATTATACTCTTTTTTCTTTCTGTCGCTTAGATCTTGTCCTGGATCTACAGCTACAAAATCCAACCAACACTTTTTCTTCTCTTTCACGACATCATCTACCTCTCTATCCCACCATTCCGGACGTTCATTCTTACTTTTTCTTCTTTTTACTACACCGCATACTTCAGTGGCCGATTTGACCATGCCATTCTTCATAATCTCCCATACATTATTTACATTATTCTCGACTTCACTGTCATTCATTTTATTAACACATTCAAAACGATCTTTCAGCTTTCTTACGTATTCATCTTGTATAACTTCGTCATTCAGTTTCTCTACTTTTATCCTCTCTAACGCAGTTGTCGGTACGGGAACACGATGGCGCCAACGTGTGAACAGACCCCTTACTCGTGTTACCACTAAGTAGTGATCTGAACCTACGCTAACTCCTCGAAATGCTCTGGTATCTACAACTTTGTTACGCAACCGTTCATCCACAATCATCAAGTCTATCATAGACTTCTCATTCTGACGTCTCCACGTATACTGATGAATCTCTTTGTGATCAAACAAAGTGTTTGTCACGCAGAGATTCTTAGCCAAACATACATTGAGAAGGCATTTGCCATTCTCGTTCACTCGCTCATCACCATACTTACCCAGTACAGATTCATAACCATCCCTTTGCACGCCTGTCCAACCATTAAAATCGCCTAGCAAAATAATCCTCTCATTCTCCTTGCATTTTGTTGAAACCTCATGCAAACTTTCCCAAAACTCCTCCCTTTCTTTTTTAGATTTATTCGTATCTGGGGCATAAGCCCCAATTACGAATAAACGGGTGAGACCTACCTTGACTCTCACCCAGAGAAGTCTTGGGCTCACACATTCATGCTCTTGCATACATTCAGCCATTCGCTCTGTGAGTACGATGCCAACTCCCTGACGACCGTGCTCGGATACCGGAACTCCGGACCACAAAGCCGTCAAGGTTCCGTGTGTGGAAGTACTCACCCCTTTTTTCTTCGTCTCAGTCACACATAGAACATCCAGCTTTCTCTCTTTCATCATCATACATTTGTATTTTATTGTATTGTATTTTATTTCAGGTTAATATTGTGAAAAAGAAGTTATCCTTACTAATTTTACTAAACTTACCAAGAACTATTTTATGTCAAATATTTTTTGACCTGATTCGATTGTGGATTTATGCTTTCTGAAGAAAATATTATTTTGTGCCGAAAATGCACAGTTTGCGGAAATAATAATGATTTTGGTTACAAGCACCCCAAACAGTTATTGATAAGCGATGTCTCTTGCAAAAACTGTATTGAAAATTGTTATATCGAGTAAGGAAGTGACGAAGTAACCATAAGGAAGTGAGTGTAGCGACGAAATTTATGAAACTTTGACACGTGTTTTTTTATATAAAAAATGAGTTTGTGGTGAAATGACAAAACACGTCCCCATTCTTTATTCATGTTCTCCAACATATAACGAAACCAGTAATTAATTATCATTTTTTTTGAAGAAATCTCTTCTCAGAAATTAGAAGGTTTGGTCAATTTTCAGTACTTTGAAGGCCATTTTCTCCTAACAGGTTGAGTTTGGGCAGCTAAAAAAAAATACGTGTCCGTTATTTTAGACTACTCTATAACATATATCAAAATGAATCAAATCGAAGTCGGACAGTTGGGTACCCTTCCTTGTAAATAACATGTGGTCTAAAAAGCAGCTGGTCTAAGTAGCACGTAGTCTAAAACGCAGCTGGTCTAAAATGGCAGGTCCATTGTAGAACTACCCTATAATCTATTAACCGCTGTGTCTAAATATGTAGCAGTATTAAAGCCTAGACATATAAATTACTACTACGTTTTATTAGAAATTTACCAGAATTTCGACGAAAACGCTACAGTGAAAACAATCATCACTCTCCTGCCCTTATCCCACACTAAGTGGGGTCGGCACAAAATGTCTTCTTCTTCCACTATATTCAACAACATTCATTCTCATTACTCTTCTAGTTATGTGACCTATGTCCCTCCTCATTACATGCCCATCCCTCACCAATCTATTACTCCTCAAAAATCGTTGCTACTTTCAAGCTTCCTCTCATATATTTATTCCTAGTTTTACCCATTCTAGTAATACCACACACTCATCTAAACATAAGCATCTCCGCCACATGCATCTTTCTTTTCTCATCCTTCTCTTTGGTTGGCCAACACTCCAATTCATACATATGACGACCGTGTTACTTTGGTCTTTGAAATTTTATCCTTAAGCTTGAGAGGCATTTGCGGATCACATTTGGCCCCTGAAACCTGTCTCCATTTCATCCACCCTGCATTTATTCTGCTGCTGACGTCCCCGTCAATATCCCCGTCATGTTGGATCAGTGAATCGAGATACCGAAAGTCTGAGCAGACTTGCAATGTGCTACCGTGTAAACAATAAAAAAGGAAGTTGTAAACATCCGTACGTGCTAATAAAATAGTTGAAAAAGATTTGGAGGTGTACGTAAGAAGTCTTTGGTATTTTGATGCATTGTGTTTTCGGGGTTATAGTATGGAAACTTGTCGTACTGTACACGACTCTTTAGAAAATGCGGAAAGTAAAAAAATCACGGCACATACTCGGAGGACTTAAACATACATATCTAAACACCATAAGGGACCAACAGCACAGTCTTCCAGGCAGAATTCATAAGCATTATAATGGCTACGACAGAAATAGAGTCACGGAAGGTAAATTATCGATTCCGGTTCATTACAGCCAAATATCATAATGCCCTTTTACATATTTTACTAAATCTCAAATTGTCTTAGTTCCAAAATGCCTTAATTCCCAAATTGTCAAATTTCAATACAATAAAATGTCATAATAACATTTACACATTACATTCGATATCCAAATTGTATAGTTGGTAAAATGAACAATAACTTCAAATACCGAATTATAATTAAGACTGAAAGTGAAAATGCATTAGTTTCAAAATTTCCAAAATTCAAAAATGCCTTTTGTTGACAGGCCCAAAGACCAAAATGACACTGTCTCATAATACCAAAATTTTTAACCACGCAGTATTTTTAGTGTTACTTATTTATAAATGTAAATAATTAGTTCAGTTTATCACAATTGGTTTAGCATTTTATAACTACTATGGTTTTGTAAACGATCAAACAAAAACTGTCCTTATGAGCAGGGGTGTGATTCGCTCAAGTCAAGAAGCAAAGGTGAGCGAATGTCAGAGTGATGTCCCGTCCGAGCGAACAAAACACATTTTAGGGCGTGCATTTTCAATTTGGCACGGGACTACTTAAATTCGCCGCTAGACATTCACTCCTGCGTTCGGGGTAATTCTAATAAAAGTGGCACAGACAGGCTAAACTGCCGTGCTAGTGTAAAAGGCGACTTTTCGACAAAAGACACTTTCGAGATAATCGCAAAAAAGTGATCGAAATCTTCATTTTCATATTTCTAGGTAATTTAAACAGATATTGAAATGAAACTTTTTGTGTCGGATAGATATTGTGTTTTACTATTTTTCTACATAACTAATGTATTTTTATTACCAACAGTTTTTTTTTACCCGCATTTTTTCCTTTTTGCTTAGTTGCCGATTAATAATTGCCACTGAAAAACAAGCAAAAAGGCGGTATATGAGCACTATACCGCCTTATAGGCTAGGTTTTCCTTCATACGTCTACATAATAAACTAGGGCTTGAACGTATCACAATAATGCTTAATTAAAAGGACGTATTTGTAACATACCGCCTTATTGCTTAGTACAAAATATTTTTTGAATAATTCTGATCTAAATAATAAAGCCGAATAAAAGAAATACGTTTATCTTGTCTAGTACGCAATTCCAAAAAAATATGGTTTGTTTTCGTATCGATCATTTTATATTTATATACTAGTCTAAAAAAACGTATGTCTTGAAAAGTCAGACGAAATACGGTTTTTTAATCTAGTACTACGATGAAAGGTTAGACTAATTGCTAATTAAAACCATCATAAATTCAGTACAAATATATTTTAAATAAACAAAAATTAACAGTTAAATCACAGGAAATATTATCTCTTCTAAGATTGGTGAAGTGTTATTAGGGACCAACAGCACAGTCTTCCAGGCAGAATTCATAAGCATTATAATGGCTACGACAGAAATAGAGTCACGGAAGGTAAATTATCGATTCCGGTTCATTACAGCCAAATATCATAATGCCCTTTTACATATTTTACTAAATCTCAAATTGTCTTAGTTCCAAAATGCCTTAATGATCTTGTTTTCAAAAAATGTTTGCTTTGTACCACTCTATTGCTTCCTTCGTGTAGTGACACGTGGCCAAATCAGGCTAAAACAGGGCAGGTGAAGTATGCCTGTTAATGAATGGCAACAATCGTTTTTTGAGGCACTCATTCGGGTAAATATCACCATTTATGGTTCCATTAGCAAAATATGGTGTACTGCGTTTGCCACATGAACAGATCGCCTGCCACACGAGAACTTTCTTTGCAAATTTATCTATTTTGATAACCTTATACTCTTCACTTACTACTTTTCTGTCGGTCCCAGAATAATAGTGGTGTCCTGGAAGTCATTTCAATTCAAGTTTGCAGTAAGTTTCGTCATCCATAACTGTACAATATTTTTTCTTAGTCATTTTTGAATAAAGCTTTCTAGATCTCGTTTTAGACTCTTTTGACTGTTTTGCATTTCTGTTGGGCACTTTAGTTTGTTTAAACGTTGTTATAAAACAATTTTTCTTCATTCGTTGCACTGTAGATTTCGAGGTTTTAAACTTCTTGGCCAAGTCTCGTACAGAGAGGGTAGGTTTTTTCTGTAAAGCTGTTATAATCTTCTTCTCGATATTCTGGTTTACAAACCCTGGTTTACGTCCACTTCCAGGCCATCGCCGTATACCACCTGTCTCCCTGAACCGTTTTAAAACCCTTTGAACGGTTCTTGTAACGTTTTCAGCTCCGATGCCACATTCTTCGCAGAGATGCCTTTATATTGAACATATTTGTACAAAAAAAATCGTGTAACTTTTCTTACACCGACGACATCGTTGAACATCTAGTACTGACATTTTTTTTTTATTTCTTTTTTATACATTACTAGCGACCCGCCCGCGGCTTCGCCCGCGTGGAATGTATTATACATATAAACCTTCATTAAGAATCACTCTATCTATTTAAAAAAACCGCATCAAAATCCGTTGCGTAGTTTTAAAGATTTAAGCATACATAGGGACAGACAGCGCAAGCGACTTTGTTTTATACTATGTAGTGATAGAGCATCCTAACGGGAAACATAGTTTTCAAACCTCTTTAGATTTCAGCCTGATACACAACCCCATCTAATAATGAGCGACATTTTTTTCTGGGACAAGCTTTATTCCTTTGCCATATGACACAATAATAAAATAATATACTATTTTCGAAATCCAGTAACGAACATTGTTCATCTTGCCTACTCCTGCTGAAAAAACGTTTGTTAAGTTTTGACAGTAAAAATAAGACAGTTTTAATTATAAAAGAAGAATAAGAAAGGCTTAGTTATAGTTAAGTATTTTTCCACAACATTCAAAATTACAAAATCTTGATAAAGTTAGTTTCTGTTTAATACAATAGTTTATTTCTTACTAAAAAAGCATGCAAGAGCTTGGTACCGATCAAGGCAATAGTCTTGATTCTACCCAAAAACTAACGTTACATTGCATTGCATTTACAGTAGACGGCCCTTATAACACGAAAAAACGTGAAAACATTTAAAACACGAACTACGAGTACTTGCGCTTACCTACAATATAATAAAAAATAACATGCTTTTTAATTTTTTTTGAAAACGAGCTTTTATACTTAACCTATTAAAATTTTAATAGAAAGATTTTTTTATTACCTATCTTTTTTGTACACATTTTATATAGCTATACTGTCCCAGTTGTTCGTAATTACAATTCTAACGTATTTATTTGTGTAAAATTGTTTTTTTTCACTTACACGTTTATTTGGTGGGACAATCGATTTATTATTCTCTGTTAAAACGCGACTTTTCCTTCAGATATGAATGTATTTGTTTTGTACAATAATCGGCGGCACCGTTGCTCTGAGTATTTTTTTTGTGCTGAAATGGTGTAAAACCATCTGTGGTAGTCCTCTAATCTCCTTGATGAAATGTAACACTTGCTGTTTTCTCACGACTCTCACTGCAACAACCGGTAGTTAAAGATACGAAGTTCATTATTAATGTTTCTAAAACGAAATGGTTTAGTTAAATCTGTAACCAGTACATATTTAATCACTATCAACCACGAATACAATATGGTACAGCTGTGGCTGTCAGTGCAAATGGTGGTGGTAAATTTAAATAATCATTAATCATCATCTGATAAAATCGTGTACCTATGATTTAAAATTGTTGCACTCGTAATTTGCATTAACCACAGCAAATAGCACAATACTGAAAAATTCTTTGTACTCGTAGTTACAAAACTAGCAGTCGCTTCCGTGAGGTTTTTCAATTACAATTTGGTATCATCACATGATCCAACATAGTGAGAGAGATTCCACCTCTCTTCAAAATGCTCAGCTACTTCTTTCCACTCTTCTTTCTGTCGTAAGCTTCTGGAAGTGTGTAATGTTTACTTTTTAATATTTATTTAAAGAATTCATCAACGCACGATGAAACTACGAGTATTGGGAATTCTAGCGGTCGTCGACAGAAGAGAAAAAAAGGACACCCTCTTAGAGGGTAACAAAATACCTCAAAGTATGAAAAGAAGAAGAAAGAAGAAGTGCATCACACACAAAAAGTTCACTAACCTTTGCAATCACGCAATCAGCACTAAATCTAATGCAGCTGTCTAACCTATAATCAACATTATCATCTCATCAAATAGTCAAAAATTATCGCCTAAAATCAGTCAGTTAGTAGTTTATATTTAATAAATGTTCTTGTTGAAAGTATAATTTAGAATTGTACGCCTTAAATGTTATCTGTGCCGTGTCTCTCTCTACTCTGTGTCATCATTCTATGCGAATGTGTTCTTATAATAAATAAATTTATTATTTAATATACCGGTTTACCTCTGATTATTTTATTAGGTTATGGTACCAGAAAAGCCCAGAAATAAGATCAGTGTGGAAAAATAATTTGAAAAACGTGCAAAAGGACATTAAGGTGAACATAATTTAAAATTACGAATTGTCACTTTTCTTTTCTTGGCTTTACGTCATATTCGTATTTCAAATAGTATGACAAAAAATGGCAGCAAATAATCAATTGGCATTAATTGAAAAATTAACCGGCCGTGAAAACTATGCAACTTGGCGGTTTGCAGTGAAAACATTTCTGCAATTTGAAGAGTTGTGGGACTGCATAGAATACGAGTCAGGTACTAAAGTGGATACGAAACGGGACACAAAAGCAAAAACAAGAATAATTATTTTAGTCCATCCAACGAATTACGTGCACATTCAAGAGGCTAGCACTGCAAAGGAAGTATGGGAAAAGTTGTTGCTGGCATTCGATGACTCTGGGCTGACACGCCGAGTTGGTCTGCTGCGTGACCTCTGTAACACTTCGCTTACCGGATGTCAAAACGTAGAGGAATAGTGAGCAAAATAATGGGTACTGCTCACAAGCTCAGAAACATTGGTTTTAATGTAGACGATGAGTGGCTCGGCACACTGTTACTCTCCGGTCTACCCGAAACTTATCAGCCAATGATTACAGCTATTGAAAGCTCCGGGATGAAAATAACATCAGATTCTGTAAAATCGAAATTACTACAAGATGTCAGAACTAACCAACCTGAGAATGAGTCCGTGTTTGCAGTTAACAAAAAATTTCATCAAGGTCATAAGAAACAATCAAAAGGTCCACGGTGCTACACTTGTAATAAATATGGCCATAAAAGTCCAGAGTGCAAATCCAAAACCAAGGGCACGGAGCAAAAAGCAAGTAGTTCGTCCTATGCTGCTGTGTTTGTGGCAACAGCTGCCCAAGAAGACGCTTGGTATGTGGATTCAGGTGCATCATCACACATGACCAGGCACGTGAACTTGCTTGAAAAGGAGACATATCCTGCCATACAGAATATAAAAGTTGCAAATAATAAAGTATTATCTGTGCAATGTTCGGGACAAGTGAGCTTGGATGCTTATGACAATGAAGGTCAAATAAAAAAGGTGCTGTTCACAAATGTTTTATGTGTCCCTGAACTCGCGACTAATCTACTGTCCGTGAGTCAGATTATACGAAGTAGTGGACAAGTAAAGTTTGACAAAACAGGCTGTGTTATTATGAACAGCAAAAGTCAGATAGTAGCAACAGCAAGTCTTATCAACAACATGTACCGGTTGAATATGCCTGGAGGAGGCTATGCATGCATGTCTGATGTTGAAGAGCAAGACATTTTCCTGTGGCACCAAAGAATGGGGCACCTTAACTTTCAGAGTTTAAAAAGGATGACTTCAAATACAGACCATGTAATTTTCTCCGCAAAATCAGAAAATCTGACCTGTGTCACATGCAAGGAAGGTAAACAAACTAGACAACCTTTTAAAAGTGAAAGCTCCAAGAGTAAAAGTCTTCTTGAGTTGGTCCACTCAGATATATGCGGGCCTATGGAAACGCAGACACTAGGGGGTGCCAAATATTTTCTAACATTTCTTGATGACTACTCAAAGAAAATCTATGTGTATTTTCTCAGAAACAAGTCTGATGCATTAGAAAAGTTTAAAGAATTCCGAAATGAAGTGGAAAACCAACTTGGTGCTCACATAAAAATTCTTAGATCTGATAATGGCTTGGAATACGTCAACAAGAACTTCTCTGATTATTTGATAGGTGCTGGGATCATACATCAAACGACCACACCATATACACCAGAGCAAAATGGGACTGCAGAGCGAATGAACAGAACCCTAGTTGAAAGAGCGAAATGTATGCTTCTAAATGCCAATTTATCGAAAGTACACTGGGCTGACGCAGTACATACCGCTGCTTATATAATAAATCGTTCTCCGACTAAGTCCCTGTCATACAAAACTCCTGAAGAAATGTGGTCTGGTGAAAAACCGAAAGTGAATCACATGCGTATATTTGGTTGTGAAGCAATGGTCCATCTGCCTAAAGAGAAACGAAAGAAATAGGATCCGAAAGCACAAAAGATGATTTTAATTGGATAATGTGATCACACCAAAGGCTACCGATTTATTATAGCCAACTCCAAAAAGGTGATAAAAAGCAGGGATGCTACTTTTCTTGAATCTACTGTAAAAACGGACTATGTTCCTATTGAATTGTCTGTAAAAAATCCTGAAACAAATAATGATATTACTCAAGAAAAAGTGGAGGATAATGATGTTGAAACAAATTTAGATTCAAGTTCAAGTACATATGACACTGTGTGTGAAAACAGGTCAGACAGTGAATACGTCCCTGATACCAGTTTTGATTCTCCTTCAGTCAGCAATATTACACTGAGACCTAGAAATAAAAGAAAGGTATGTATAAATGTAGATAATTCAGAAGAAGAAAATACTTACCTGTGTCAACATGAAGAGGTTCTAACAGGTATTCCTGTTACTTTCAAAGATGCTATAAACTGCAGTGAAAGTGAAAAATGGATAAAATCAATTGCTGAAGAACTGGATGCTCATAAGAAAAACAACACCTGGACATTGATTAAAAAACCCCTGAATGCGAAAGTGATAGGATGCAAATGGGTTTTCCGTATCAAAGAAGAATCAACCGGTCCACGTTACAAATCTCGGCTATGTGCTAAAGGATATGCACAAATGGAAGGTATCGATTACAAGGAGACCTTTGCACCTACAGTCAGGTATGATTCAATTCGTTTATTACTATCAGTAGCTGTTCAGAATGGTCTTCAAATGATTCAACTAGATGTAAAGACTGCCTTCCTATATGGTGAACTTGAAGAGACCATATTCATGACTCCACCAGAAGGGCTCGACTGTGAAGAAAATATGGTATGTAAACTCAACAAGTCACTTTACGGATTAAAACAAGCCCCTCGGTGCTGGAATGGTAAATTTGACTCTGTCTTAAAAAAGTTTGGCTTTGTCAATAGTAAAGCTGAACAATGTGTTTATGTGGCACAAGTCAACCAGAAGATATGCTATCATTGTCTATATGTCGATGACGGTTTGTTGTTCTCTTCAGATAGATCATCATTAAATGAAGTTATAAAAGATTTGAAAACCATATTTGAGATGAAAATATTGGACACACCAAGTAATTTTGTAGGAATGCCAATAGAATTATTAAGTAATTGTATATTTATACATCAGACTAAATACATTCAAAAAATGTTGGATAAGTTTGACATGGCTAATGTTAACCACAATAATGTTCCAGCGGACCCTCACATGAAGCTACAAAAAGGATTTATTCCTTTTTCGGCACATTCCTTTTTGGACATATTCCGTTTTCGGCATATTCTTGTTTCGGCACATTCCGTTTTTGGCATAAATCATTATATACAACAAATGAAATTAATCCTAGGTATAGTTATTTTTATTTTCAAGACATAAGTATATATAAATAGCGTGCAAGAAAGAAATACAATAAAATATTTTCCAATGGTGAATACTACAAATACCTCATCGAATAAATATGTATTGCTTGAAGTAATATTTATCAGATGTAGTAAATAATGTTTTGACATCGTATTTTGATGTAAGTTCCTGTTATCTCGCTCGCTCGCTTTGCTTGTCATAGAGATAACTACGAACTTTCCCGACAAAAATTACATGAAACATCAACCACCACACCCGTGGATGGGAACATCCCGAAGAGTCATAATTCCGAAAGCATAATTATTCGGAAATTTTCAAATGCCTAGGGCTATTTTGTAGTGTACTTAACCACAACAGATACCTAATGCAAAGTAGACGGCGGCCTAATGAAGAGCATATTAGCACTGGCCACTTATAACAACGTTTGATAAAACAAAAACAATTTAATGTCATTATCATTGAGGGAAGTTAACGTAAAACCATGTGCAATGTTATTTGAATAGCTTATTATAAAACAGTTTAATTCTTTATCTAAACAATGGATGCCAACAGGCCTAAAGATGGACTTGTCTTTATAAATAGCAAAAGAGGTTTTAATAATGTTTAGTTGCGAGAGGGATACAAATATAATTTTGTTCGAAGAAATGTGAAAGGATCGTCAAATTGGAGGTGCTCGAACAAGTCTATTTGCCAAACGTCCATTACGCTTGATAGCACGAACAAGGTAATAAAAGAATCTAATCACATTTGCAAACCAAATTTCTTACGAGGTGAAGTGGAAATTCAACTACACGGATGCAAACGTAAAGTTTGTGAAGATATGGGACCTATTAAACCAATATTTGAAAATACTGTGCAAGATGTTGTTGAAATGTGTGATGGTGAATCAGACATGTCAATCATACCAACTTTTAAAAGGCATAAAACCGCTTTGTACAATGCACGGAATTCAGCACTAGGTGTCGGAAAAAGCACGTTTAAAAAATTGTGTGACGTAATAATTCCCGACTCGCTCGCTGATAGCTTTTTGATAAGTAATGATGGTGATCATGAGAAAATATTGATGTTCGCATCACCTTCTGCCCTCGATATACTTTCAAAAGAAGACGAGTACTATGCAGACGGTACATTTAAAGTTGCACCGCCGCCATTTATGCAATTGTACACCTTGCAAGTAAATTTAAATAAAACCCCAGGCAACTCTTGTTTTATGCCTGTTTTGTACGCACTTCTGCCCAACAAGCATTCAAATACATACCAGCGACTATTTTCAATACTAAAAAATGATTTTGGTCTCAAAGTAAACAAGTTTAAGTGTGATTTTGAAATCGCTTCTATCCAGGCATTCAAAGCGGAGTTTTCAGAAGCCACAATAACTGGATGTTATTTTCATTTCAAAAAATCACTCTGGAAAAAGGCGAAAGAATTTGGTACAATACAAACGGAAGAAGGAAGACTTTACACCAAACTTTGTACGAAATTACCACTGTTACCGAAAGAAGATGTACCGTCTGCGTATATGGAAATAATAGAACTTGCAACGGACTCTGAACCTATTCATAAGTTTCATAACTACTTTCTTAACTTTTGGATGAGGAAAGTGACTGGATCATTATTTTGTGTAAATGAGGATGAATTTAGAACAAACAATGCAGTAGAAGGATGGAATAACCGCATAAACCACCGAATCCCAAAAAACCTTCACTGTTTTTATTCATAAAACTACTGAGATCGGAAGCTGGATACCAAGACATCATTTCACGAAAAATACAGATTCATTGCTCAGATGAAACACGTTTACGGCGAAAAAAAGATATGGAAAAATTTCATCAGGAGCGGGCAGTTGTAGATGATTTTGTAAATAAAAAAATAAATGTAATGGAATGTTTAAATAGGCTTTGCCAAATTTTATAAAAGACGGGTCCATGAAGCATATGAATTTAGATACCTAGTTGGTTATCATTAGTTAGTTGCCCAATTAATTTAAGTAATCAGTGTAGGTACTGTTTAATTTTTGTCTTTTATTTTTATTGATTAAAATATAATATTTTACTAATAAATATTATTTTATTTTATTACGCAAGCAAAGTCACAAGTATTTCATAGTATAATTTATTTACTAAACTGTGCCGAAACAAGAATATGCCGAAAACGGAATATGTCCAAAAAGGAATGTGCCGAAAAAGGAATAAATCACAAAAAGGAGATGAAGGGCCTGAAAAGAAAATACCATACAGGGAAGCTGTGGGCTCTCTCATGCACCTGGCCATCGTGAGTCGACCCGATATAATGTTTGCAGTCAGTCTGGTGAGTAGATTCCTTAATTGTTACAATCAAACCCACTGGAATGCAGTTAAAAGGATCTTCAAATATTTGAAAGATTTGAAAGAGTATGGACTGTGCTACTCACGCACTCCGCAACCCTCAGAAGTCACAGGGTACTCTGATGCTGACTTTGCAAATGATCTAGACACACGGCGTTCGGTTACTGGCTATGTTTTCTTAAAGAACGGAGCTGCTGTAACTTGGTCTAGTCAGAGGCAACAAACTGTGGCTCTATCCACAACAGAGGCCGAGTTTATGGCAGCTTGTGCCGCCACTAAAGAGGCAATATGGATAAAACAGATGTTAAGTGACATGGGTGAATATAAACAGGACACAGCATGTCTTTATTTAGACAATCAAAGTGCTATCAGTGTCATTAAAAATATAAACTTTCACAAACGGTGTAAACACATTGATATTAAATATCACTTTGTTAAGGAAAAGTACCATCAAAAGATAATTGCATTAAAGTTTGTTAGTAGTGATTATCAATATGCAGATATCCTTACTAAAGCATTGTCAAAAGACAAATTTAACTTTCAGAGATCTAAACTCGGAATGTGTTTGTTTACATAGCTCTTTACATTAAGAATTTATTTTATTTAATATTGCGTTGTGAATGTTTATACTGTCATTATGCAGAAGTTATTTACTTGACTTTGTTAATTATTGATATGTAAGGCTTGAATTCAGGGAGAGTGTTGAAAGTATAATTTAGAATTGTACGCCTTAAATGTTATCTGTGCCGTGTCTCTCTCTACTCTGTGTCATCATTCTATGCGAATGTGTTCTTATAATAAATAAATTTATTATTTAATATACCGGTTTACCTCTGATTATTTTATTAGTTCTTATAAAAAATAAGACAAAGAACACAATTATTAAATTTATGTTAAAGCCAAGTATAAAATACCAAGTAACAAACACAAGTATAAATTTTTTTTTTACTAAGATCAAAGGAAAACGTGCTCGTCTAATTTATCTCGCTGCTTCATTTTTATAATTATAATACGAAATGACATTGATGAATTTCAAAAAGCGTTGTAATTTACACAACACAATACTACTGTTATGTTGTGTGGAAGTGAAGAAAAATTAGCAAATTTTACGATTCCAGTGTAGAATCCAGAATAAGTGATCTTATGGCTCGATACCAATTGCAATATAGTTTAATATGGTTTAGTAATAGTATAGTTTAAGGATGGTAATAGTAATATTATTGCGTATTGGGAGACTGGAAACGTCACTTTTCTATATGGGGGTGTTACGACTTGAGTAATGAAAAAACCGTGCAAAAGAGAGTGATGGAAGTGTCGTAACATGCTCAGTATAGGGCCCGAAGCCAAACCAAAAATCTTTATAAAAATACGATTTGGGAAAGTGCACCAGCAAAAGAGCGTATTTTAATTCATGGCTCCTTAGTCCTTTTATTGAGAAGAGCAGTTTTGTTGGCAAAAACTTCAAAACATAAAAATATTTTAAAATATTTTTTAAATATTTTTTTAAATATTTTTTTTTTTTTTTTAAATATTTTTTATTGAAAGTTTTACATGCAGTTTCAAAAATAAAAGGGTGGACACAATTTATGCTAATTTCGGAGCGATTATTTCAGAAACCATTTACTTAATCAAAGAAAATGCCCAGCAACCTAACGTTTCTATTCAATCCGTTTTAACCAATCGCGTTACTAGTACACGACGTGATACGAAGAGTCATGTTATCTACAAGTGACGCCATTGGTTTAAAAACAAAACCAATGGAATACACTAGTTAGTGTAATGCATCTGGAGGCCTAAGGGCTTCTGGAATTCCAGGTTCACATTATAAAATTTGAAAGTTACTGTATTTGTGTGTTGAACGTGAACGCCTGCGTGGAATTGGCTGGAAAATTTCCGATTAAATTTGTAATGGATATAGTTAACAAATTACCAATCTTTTATTTTAAAAACCTGCCAAAATCGTATCTCACCATGCTCAGTGTAGGGTTGTACAAAAACAATATCAAAAAACAACAAGTATGAACTAATTATCTATTTAAAGTTGTTTGGTGCTGTCTTAGGTAACTTTAGTCGCCTGTATCTCAGGAACCAATCAAGTCTCTTAAGCTGGATTGTTTTTTTAGATTTTTAGTATTTGTAGTTCTGGCTGTCGGGGAGGGGTTAGGGAGGTACAGGGGACACTTGACTCTGACAAAAATTTGCGCTTTAAAGCTTAATATTTCAGAAAAGGATCCTTAATCGAAAGAAAAGTTGTTGTCACAAACCCGCAATATTTTTGAAAGACCTATCCAACGACCCGAGTCTCTGAACTAGGCTGCGGACGGACGGACGGACAGACATGGCGAAACCATTAAGGTTCCTAGTTTGACCACGGAACCCTAAAAACGTTACTCAAATCTACCGTCGTGCCAAAATTTTTTTTTTTTTTTGACATCGATTAAAACCAGTTCTGGACACTTAGACAATCCGTCTGTAATGTTACTTATAAATAATTACTTTCCTGGTCAATTTCGAAGCACATAATATAACATAACATAAGTTTGGACGCGGCGTTAGTAACCCGGTTTCATCGAAAGCGATACCACCGCGCCGCAACCGTATCAGAAGTCCGGACTAGTACCTATTGTAAACACGGGGTCAGCCGGCCGGATCCATGAGAGCCGCCTTATCAACGGCCAGTGAAGTAAAGTTTATTTATTTCACAGAGTACTGAATCATATCCGCGCGCCTCTACTAGAGACGGCAGTGAAGACAATATTCGTGCTTCGCAGTTGCGCTGAGCGCAATTGCTGGAGGTAAAGGCCGTCAGTGTCTGTTTACACGTCGTAGAGTGCACATGAACAAATAAGCGATAATATGCCTCATTATGCTGTGATATGGTGTAATAATCAAAGTAAAAACAAGAATAAACAAAATTCTGACGTATCATATCACAAGTAAGTATTTAAAACCAATTTTTGGATATTTGAAAAAGGAGATTTGAGGTTATCTTGGAATCACAAATCCTCTGCTTCTTCTTTTTGTTAACACAAAACCTCCACCGCGCCGTATGCAGTCTCACTAGCCAGTGACGCCAGTTAAACCATTAGTGAAGCGTAGCGATGTATGGCGTCATGTCGATAGAGTGCATCAATGTCCATAAAGTATAAATGCATTTTTTTATTCAATTTTTAACTGTTCATTTTAATATTAATTATCCTTTTCTAACTGTTCTTTTTAAGTTTCCTAATGATGCTTACATAAAAGATAAATGGTTATTAGCAACGAGAAAGTTAAATGGTTTTCTCAGAAACATAATGCGATTTGTTCAGACCATTTCGAGGCTGAATGTACCACGAAAAGGAGTACCAGAACATATTTATCTTCTGATGCTATTCCACCATTGAAACTCCATCCTATTTTCAACGAAGTAATACTTTTACAAGCTGATTCATTTCTTTAACATATAATTTAGTAAACCACTCTTTTTCCGAAACTGTAAATATTTCAGAATTTATTTCAGGACTTTCGTGTCAAAACTCTTTAGGGTAGGTAAGTTCTGAAAGTTCGTCTAAAGCCCAACCCGAACTGACTTATACACCAAATATCCAGGACAGTCCTCGAAGACGTAAATTGAAATTATCTGTAATGAGAGCCTAGCAAATCTAATGGTCTTAATAAAGCTAACACTCCCAAATAAAGCGGCTCAGAGAAAACAATAGAAGGTTATCAAAAAAGTTGCTAAAATGGAAAGAATTATGAAATATCTACCACAACAATCTGCTTTTATTTTTGGGGCAGCGCTCCAGAACAAGTTTTTTTACTGTCTTGATTTTAAATAAACAACACTATAAAATGATTTATTTTATTTTATTTTGTTTTTACTAGAGGTATTATGAACTTTGCCGTGTGGTGCCGGTAGAATAGAATAGCACCACCCCATATCCTCCCGTGGGTATCGTAGAAGGCGATTGTTAGCGACGCGCTCCATTTTAAATGTCTGCATATATAGATATTAACTGTTTTAGAATATAAGGTAGATTTACATTATTTTTAGTTTAGATTTCTTCCAATGGCGGCCAGTCAGTCTGTTGCTAGTCGTGAGCCAATCCGCACGGCTAACCTTGTACAATTTTAAATAAATCCTTTGTGCCAGTATCCTGCCCTTTTTATTATTCGTGTTGAGCGTACCTAACAAGCTACAAAGTGGTCCATTCGAACCGGGTTATGTATCATACGCCGCAAAAGATGGAAACGCGCAATGCGAAAGCACGCCGGGTACAAGCCGAGCACGCGGTGCACGAGCGCGAACAAAGGATTTCACAAAGTGAGGTTAAGCCGCCAAATGATCAAGCTCCCAGTTCTAACACCGAAGCTCCAATAGTAAAGCAAGTGCCTAGGGTTTTATTAAACACAAAGAGTGTATGCGGTAGCATGAAATCGGAACCTGTGCCGCCACATATACCCGCTTACGGGGTAAAACCTACCACTTCTTGCGTCGGTGCAGCTTCAAGCAGCAAGGGCTCACGAACATCGTCAGCATCTAGGGAAGCGAAACGAAAACAATTGCTTTTGGAAGCTGCGAAGCAGAAAGCTGCAATTAAAATGGACCTTATAGATAAAACCTTAGACGCGCAACTAGCAGCACTTAACGACGAGGAGGAACAAGAGGAATACAGTTCACAATTCGATGGCAATAAACCTCCTCGTAGTGAAGTGGAGCAGTGGGTCGAGCACCAGAGCAACCACAGGGAACTACTTGAGGAGCAGCAAGCCCCCGACAATGAAGTCATATCGGGCGAGCTGCACATTCCGGTCCCAGCATCGACGCCCGTGCCCGCCGAGCCCGCTGCGCCCAGCGCTGCTCCGCGCGCCGCCGGCCCCGCGCCACACGCGCCCGACGGCACCGTCGCAGCGCTCAACCACACGGTACAATTGCTAGCCGGCGCCCTAAAGGACCTCTCCACTGCCAACAATCATGGGCCTAACGCCAGTTTGCTCAGCCGCATCAGCACACCTAAGGACTTACCTGAATTTTCAGGTGACCAGATGGAGTGGCTACAATTCAAACAGGCATACGACGAGTCTTCTGAGGTCTGTAAATTTACGGATAAGGAGAATTTATGGAGGCTGCGGAAATGTCTGCGTGGACCCGCGAGGGATGCTGTCACAGCTTTATTTATCAGCGCCACGTCACCCGACAGAGTAATGTCGACGTTGGAGCTACGTTTTGGAAATCCAGATAGCATTATTTCCCGAATTCTACAAGACATCAAGAAACTGCAGCCGCTGCAACTTGACTATCATAGGGATATTATTACGTTCGCAGTGAAAGTTCAAAATTTTGTGGAAGCAGTGCGAGCGGTTGGTCGAGAGGAGTACCTGCAAGGCATGAATATCGTCTCCGTAATCCTGTCAAAGCTGCCCACAGTGCTAATTTCAAAGTGGTCTGACTATAGTTTCAAACTAATTAAGGATGCGCAGAAATCAAGGCTAGTCATTCTATCAGACTTTCTTAATGATGAAGCAATCAAGATTTCTACAACTGCAAATTTTCTGACTACTATACGCAGCGACCACTATAAAAACAGATCTAACGATTACCCATCCTCACGCACACAGACTGTCTTACTGCAAGCCGAAGAAGGCGGTTCTAAATGTCTATTTTGCCGCACAGCTGTTCATAAGTTAAGAGATTGCAAGAGGTTTAAAAAGGCGCTGCGCAAGGTGCGATGGCAACATGTCAAGAAAAATAGTCTGTGTTACAAATGTATTGACTCTAAACACGAGCGAGATACATGTAAAGCCCCTGTGTGCGACAAGGACGGCTGCGGAGCTCCGCACCACCGCCTGCTACATTATGAGGTAAACAACAGCTATGCGCGTGACGTCACGCCGCCTGCACTGTTGTCGAGTGCAAGCGCACCGAATAATAGCTCCGCCACGAACATAGGAGTGCCGCGGGACCCCGTAGTAAAACCGGATTCAGAGACATTAACGCATATCGACGCGAGTGATAATAAAGTGTTGCTAAAAGTAGTGCCTATTCGCGTGCACGGACCTAACGGTATATTCTCGAGCACCGCCCTGCTCGACGACGGCTCGTCGGTGTCGTTGCTGAGCGCGGGGCTCGCGCGGCGCGCAGGGCTGCGCGGCCGCGCCGGCACACTGCGCGTACGCGGGGCGTTCGCCGATAACGAACTAGTTTGCCAATCTACTGTCGTGAATGTGAACCTTACGGGTATGAACAATAAGATGCATAGTATAAGGATGCGTTGTGTAGATGAGTTGAACTTGCCGTTGCAAAGCTTATCTATTTTGAATTGTATCTACTCTTCGCACTTAATGGAAATAAAAGATAAGCTTTGTACTACTGATTCCAAGCCCGAAATGTTAATCGGGCAAGATAATTATCACCTGTTGTTGCCTTCACAAATTAAGTTAGGTAAATATCATGAGCCGTGCGCTACCCTTACCCCCCTAGGATGGTGTGTTCATGGAAAGGTTTACGTGCCGCGGGGCGTTCGCCCGCCGACCGAGGCCGACTGTAACCTCTTTATTACAGAGTGCGAGGAGGGAGCGACCATAATGGAGAACGAGGACTTGCTCCGGCAGATCCACGAGGAGGTTCGACGCTCGTTCGTAATAGACGCGATGGGCGTGACGAGCGCGCCGCGGCAGAACGTGGAGGACGTGCGCGCTGCCGCGCTGCTGGACCGCTCCGCGGAGCTGCGCGACGGGCGCTGGCACGTCGGCCTGCCGTGGCGGGGCGCGCCCGCCATGCCCGACGCTCGCCCGAGTGCGCTCACCAGGATGAAGGGTATCGAGCGCAAAATGAGTAACGATCAGGGTTTCGCCGAAAGGTACCGTGAACGAGTCAATCATTTATTAGTAAATGATTACGCGAGGGAGCTTGGAGAAGGGGAGCTTGGGGTTACGCCGAAGACGTGGTATTTACCCCACTTCGGCGTCGACAACCCCAATAAGAAGAAACTCCGTCTGGTCTTTGACGCGGCTAGTAAGGTAAATGGTTCTTGCCTAAATGATTATTTACTCACGGGGCCTGACCTATTGTCATCACTTTTAGGTATAATGCTGCGCTTTAGGGAACACAAGGTTGCAGTAACAGGTGACATTCAGGATATGTTCCTAAGGGTCAAGATCCGAGAAGAAGACCAGCACGCGACAAGGTTCTTGTGGAGGGGAAGTTCCACAGAAAATATGAAGACGTACGCGATGACGTCACTTATCTTTGGTGCCAACTGTTCGCCGTTTGTCGCGCAGTTCATCAAAAATAAGAACGCGAGGCAGTATGAGTCATCGTTCCCCGCTGCGGTCGACGCCATCTGCAACTCGCATTATATGGACGACTACATTCACAGTCTGCCCGACGAGGCAACAGCCATCAAAATGGTAAGGGATGTCAGTGATATCCATAGGGCGGGCGGCTTTTTGATAAGAAACTGGACGAGTAACAGCCTTGCAGTTTTGAACAGCATGCCAAAGGAGACCTTGGGTACTGCTGCTGTAAGGTTTAAAGTCGGCCAGCAACATGAAAGCGAGCGTACACTAGGTCTCATTTGGTATCCTGCAGAGGACATGCTAGGGTTCGATTTGTCTTTAAAACGCATACCAGAAGACATTATTAAGGGTGAAAAAAGGCCAACAAAACGATTAATGCTTAAGGTCATTATGTCAATTTTTGACGTGCTTGGTTTCTTGGCACCTTTTACGATCCAAGGGCGAATCATGCTGCAAGATACCTGGCGATTGAATATCGGTTGGGACGACGACATTCCCGACGATATTTATCACAAGTGGCGGAAGTGGATTGACCTACTTACGGTAATTAGTGATATACGCTTACCTAGGTGCTACAAATCAGCTGAGCGGAGTTGCGACACAGACGGAAGATCGGCGTCCGCAAGAGCGAGCGAGGCGCAAGATCAACCGATATCCGAGTGCTCCAGCGCCGCGAGCGCGACAGTGTTATCTTTCTCGCCCACTCCGCCCCACCCGCCTGGCAACGGTGCGTCTACGGTCAGAGCTACGAGGTGCTACGAAAACGTAGCGGCCGCTACTAGTGCTACGGACGGAGCAAGTTATAACAACTTGCAATTACATACGTTTAGCGATGCTAGTACTCGAGCTATGTGTACAGTGGCTTATTGGCGTTGGGAAATAAACGGTTCCATTAAAGTAGCCTTTATTGTCAGCAAATGCAAAGTTATGCCTGTAAAGCCATTGACTGTGCCCAGAGCCGAGTTACAAGCAGCTTTATTAGCAGTAAGGTTAGTTAACACTATAGGGAAGGAGCATAAATTGATTCCGGTGCGCCGATATTTTTGGTGCGACTCCACTACGGTCCTGCATTGGATTCGCAACAATACGCGCACATATAAAACGTTCGAGGCGAACCGCCTAGGTGAGATCGACGAGTTATCCCGCGTAGGCGAGTGGAGGTACATACCTACAAAGCTGAATGTGGCCGATTTAGCTACGCGGGAGGAATTTGATCAAACCCTGCAAGGGCAATGGTTCGCGGGCCCGAATTTTTTATATGAAACTGAATCTTTATGGCCAAAAGATATTATTTGTCCGCAGTTAGACACGACCGTGACGGAATGCGTCGCCGCTGTACAGGAGACTTCGGTCGGGTTAGCTGTTCCGGACCCCCTACGATTTTCTTCTTGGCTTCGCCTAATGCGTGCCGCGGCAACAGTGCTGAAGTTTATCGACAAAAAATGTAAGGGTCTTGCGGGTCAAGTTGACTGCAACACAATGTATCGTGCCGAAAGATTACTACTACGGCACGCGCAGTCGGAGTCCTTTGGTTGTGAACTGACTGCGATTAAAAACGGTAAGCCATTAAACCGCGACAGTAGACTGCTTCCTTTGTCACCATTCTTGGACGAACACAGTCTGCTGCGGGTGGGCGGCCGTATCAACGCTGCGACAGATGTAGACCTGGAAGTGAAAAGGCCAGTGATACTCGACGGACGGCATCCTGTGGCTCAGCTGATCGTCCGACACTACCACGTTCAGGCGGCCCACGGCTACCAGGAGACTGTAGTCAACGAGCTGAGACAGCGTTATTGGGTACTACGGCTAAGACCTACCGTTAAGTTCGTAGCGTCGAGGTGCATGCTGTGCAGGATCCGCAAATGTAAACCCCAAGTACCACGAATGGGTGATTTGCCTAAGGCACGGATGGCCCACCATCAGCGGCCCTTCTCGTACTGCGGGCTGGATCTCTTCGGCCCGATGGAAGTCGTTGTGGGCCGCCGTCGGGAAAAAAGGTACGGAGTATTGTTTACTTGCCTGACGGTACGGGCGGTCCACATCGAGCTGGTCGCCTCCTTGACGTCGGACTCACTCATCATGGCGCTGAGGCGGATGGCAGCGAGGCGCGGTTGGCCACGCCAACTATTTTCAGATAACGGTACTAACCTGAGAGGCGCGCACGCGGAGCTGCAACGATCGATTCAGGAACTGGACACTGAAAACTTGAAACGTCAAGGTGTCAACAAAGGGATGGAGTGGGTTTTCATTCCCCCTGCCACTCCCCATTGGGGTGGGGCATGGGAAAGGCTAATCCGTAGTGTTAAAACGACACTGAAAGTCATTCTAAACGAACGAGCACCACGGGACGAGGTCTTAAACACGCTCATGGCTGAAGTAGAAAATATAGTGAACAGCCGTCCCCTGATGCACGTCTCGGTCGAGAACGGAGATATTGAGTCTCTTACCCCTAACCACTTCCTTCTCACTACATCGTCTAACCTGCCTACTATTGGCGCGTTCGACGACTCTGACCTGTACCTGCGAAAACATTGGCGTACTGCCCAGAGGTTGACGGATATGTACTGGCAGAGGTGGGTAAAAGAAATTCTACCTGACCTCATACCGAGAAGGAAGTGGCATGAAGAACGGAAGCCGCTACAATTGGGTGACCTCGTCCTCGTAGTGGATCCGAACTCTCCTCGCAATATGTGGCCGAAGGGCTTGGTCACACAGGTATTCCCCGGCAAGGACGGCCGCACCCGGTTGGTCGAGGTGAGGACCGGGACCGGGACGTGGCGGCGGTCCGCGGCACGCGTTGCACCTATCTCTCTGGTGGATGAGTGCTGAACCAGCACTAGGGTGGGGAATGTTAGCGACGCGCTCCATTTTAAATGTCTGCATATATAGATATTAACTGTTTTAGAATATAAGGTAGATTTACATTATTTTTAGTTTAGATTTCTTCCAATGGCGGCCAGTCAGTCTGTTGCTAGTCGTGAGCCAATCCGCACGGCTAACCTTGTACAATTTTAAATAAATCCTTTGTGCCAGTATCCTGCCCTTTTTATTATTCGTGTTGAGCGTACCTAACAAGCTACAGCGATTAAGGGATTAAGGGATTATTACATTGGAAAGATCTCCTCCGGGCGGGATAGGCGTCGTTAGCATTGGGCTGCTACCTATCTAGGAGAAGGAAAACTCCGAATTCAAACCCGGCGGGATAGGCGTCGTTAGCATTGGGCTGCTACCTATCTAGGAGAAGGAAAACTCCAATTTCAAACCCGACCCTGCAAAATGGACCATGCGAGCACCATTTAAAAAGTTTATACCCCAGGAGGGTACTGGCAATGCCAGAGAATCCCTCCCTTCGTACTCTGGGGGGGGCGAAATAGTGCGCGTATGTTCGGATCCCTCCGGGGATCGGAACGGCGGCGATGCCGTTTGCCACGCGTCACGCTGTGTTCGCAGGGGGGTTGGCAAAAAGCGGGCCGCTGAAAGCCGCCTTGCTACGATGAATGTTTGTGGAGGGATGGAACATAAATTAGATGAGGTATGTATGATGATGAAAGAGAGAAAGCTAGATGTTCTATGTGTGACTGAGACGAAGAAAAAAGGGGTGAGTACGTCCACACACGGAACCTTGACGGCATTGTGGTCCGGAGTTCCGGTATCCGAGCACGGTCGTCAGGGAGTTGGTATCGTACTCACAGAGCGAATGGCTGAATGTATGCAAGAGTATGAATGTGCGAGCCCAAGACTTCTCTGGGTGAGACTCAAGGTAGGTCTCACCCGTTTATTTCGTAATTGGGGCTTATGCCCCAGATACGAATAAATCGAAAAAAGAAAGGGAGGAGTTTTGGGAAAGTTTGCATGAGGTTTCAACAAAATGCAAGGAGAATGAAAGGATGATTTTGCTAGGTGATTTTAATGGTTGGACAGGCGTGCAAAGGGATGGTTATGAATCGGTACTGGGTAAGTATGGTGATGAGCGAGTGAACGAGAATGGCAAATGCCTTCTCAATGTATGTTTGGCTAAGAATCTCTGCGTGACAAACACTTTGTTTGATCACAAAGAGATTCATCAGTATACATGGAGACGGCAGAATGAGAAGTCTATGATAGACTTGATGATTGTGGATGAACGGCTGCGTAACAAAGTTGTAGATACCAGAGCATTTCGAGGAGTTAGCGTAGGTTCAGATCACTACTTAGTGGTAACACGAGTAAGGGGTCTGTTCACACGTTGGCGCCATCGTGTTCCCGTACCTACCACTGCGTTAGAGAGGATAAAAGTAGAGAAACTGAAAGACGAAGTTATACAAGATGAGTACGTAAGAAAGCTGAAAGATTGTTTTGAATGTGTCAATAAGATGAATGACATAATGTATGGGAGATTATGAAGAATGGCATGGTCAAATCGGCCACTGAAGTATGCGGTGTAGTCAAAAGAAGAAAAAGCAAGAATGAACGTCCGGAATGGTGGGATAGAGAGGTAGATGATGTAGTGAAAGAGAAGAAAAAGTGTTGGTTGGATTTTGTAGCTGTAGATCCAGGACAAGATCTAAGCGACAGAAAGAAAAGAGAGTATAATAGATCAAAGAAAAGAGTGAAAGACGTTGTGGCTAGAAAGAAAGATTTACTGAATGAAAAGTATGATAGGAGTTTCTCTGACAACTTCCGGTCGAATATTAAACTCTTTTGTAGCTTGATTAAATCGGCTCGGGGGAAATCAGAGAAAACTAAATTAAGCGCGGTGAGGGATGAGTCTGGAAACTTAATATGTGAGGAAGAAAAAATGCTTGATAGATGGAAAACTTATTTTGAAAGCTTGTTTGAATGCGAAGATATTTCTCGTGAGCCAGAAAGCATGAGTAAAGGTGCAAATAGCGAAGATGAAAGTGTGATTAGTATGAGTGAAATCATGAAAGCATTAAAAAGTATGAAAGCGGGAAAATCAGCAGGTTGTGATAGAGTGTCGATAGAAATGCTGAGGAGAGGAGATGGCCTGGTGGGTAGTCTGTTGTACCGCCTTTTCAATGCATGTTGGAGAAGCGGCCGAGTCCCGGAAGATTGGGTCAAGGCCGTTATCGTCCCACTGTATAAAGGAAAGGGGTCACAGCAAGACTGCAAAAACTACCGCGGTATCAGCCTCCTTAGTGTTGTCGGCAAAGTATATGCGAAGATTTTAATTGAAAGGGTATTGAATGTTACGAATGACAAAATCTGGGATGTACAAGCGGGATTTCGAAAGGGAATGGGATGTACGGATCAGGTCTTTTCACTACGGTCCATCACAGAAAAGTTCTTGGCTGTCAACCAAAAGGTTTTCTGTGCTTTTGTGGACCTGGAAAAGGCCTATGATAGGGTAGATAGAAAGGAGTTGTGGACGGTGTTGTCTATGTATGGAGTGAGCAGCAACCTGGTGCAGGCTTTGAGGTCCCTTTATGAGGGCTCCAGAGCCTGTGTCAGGATCAATGGGGCATACTCGGCCTGGTTTAACATCTCTAAAGGTGTTAGACAGGGCTGTGTTGCCTCACCATGGCTGTTCAATCTATTCATGGACAGTTGTATGAGGGATTTGAAAGAGTATGATAAGGGTTTGCGTGTGCAAGAGTTGCTAATCAAATGCCTCTTATATGCCGATGATCAAGTTATACTTGCCCCATCGGTACTTGAGTTGCAGGAGATGTTGACAGTGATGAATGAGGGATTTAAGCAAAAGGGGATGAAAGTAAATGTTGCCAAGACCAAGGTCATGGTGATAGAGAAGGATGAAGAGATGACTGAGTGCGTGATAAATGTAAATGGCGAATTAGTAGAACAAGTGAGCGAATTTGTGTACCTGGGAAGTGTGTTTACAAGAGATGGTAAGTGTGAGAAGGATATCGAGAGGAGGGTAAATGCGGGGAATCAAATTAATGGGGCACTGTACTCCTTTGTGAGCAGACAGGACGTTTCACAAAAAGCCCGGCTGGCTGTTCACAATGGAGTGCTGGCCCCTACTCTGATGTATGGTAGTGAATGTTGGGTGTGGCAGGACAAGCATGTAAGTCGTGTAAATGCAGTTGAAATGCGCTCTTTGCGTAGTATGTGTGGTGTGAAACTGATTGATAGAGTTAGAAATGAAAAAATCAGAGAGAAGTGTGGAATAAAAGAAGATGTAGTGACTAAGATTGAAAAGGGCATGCTTCGATGGTTCGGTCATTTGGAAAGGATGGATGAGGGAAGATTGACGAAAGAGATATACAGATCGAAAGTGTGTGGAAGGGTCGGAAGGGGCCGCCCTAGGCGTACTTTTTCGAATCAAATCGGAGAAATACTGGAAAAGGGCCGAATCTTAAGTACCCGAAACCGACGTGCGTGCATGACTCGATGTATGAATGTTGAAGAAGCGAAGGAAATTTGTCAGGATCGTAGCAAGTGGAAAGAAGTGGTCTCTGCCTACCCCTCTGGGAAACAGGCGTGATTTAATGTATGTATGTATGTATTATGAATAATTTTGAGTATTGCCGAAATATTGTTTTTAAAATGGTCATGTGTTCGATTTCTGCTCATTAAAATATCGATAAAAATATCGACCTCACACCGCAGCACTCTTAGGCACTTGACGTGACTTTCTTGTGGCGCACAGATGGTTGACATCTAAGACAATACGAATACATCATTTAAGTAGTAGTGCGTCTACCAGTGTGAGTAAACGGTAACGCCCACTGACACGCTTGATTTTTATGGAAAGTTTGGAGCATGTCGTCTCTAGTAGGGGCACGGTTCTGTGCTCTGTGATTTATTTATTTATACTCGTAGATATACTAACAGTGTTTACACGGATACTTTACATGTCAAATAATAATACAATCATGCTTATTTTACTGACGTATACACACACAGGGCTCATAAAAATAATTTAACTGAATTTAGTAGAATTACGTTTCTGCTAAAAATTATATAAATCAACTATTTATTTTAATCTTATTTAGCTTAGTTATAATCAGTTTTACATATGTTTCAATTTATGCTAAATTTGCCAGAGTATAAGATTTAGTTTGTTTAAGATTATTCTTAGTTTTAATTTTCGGTTATTGTTTTGAATTAAGAAATATTTATGGATGTTGTCGCTCGCATTGTAAGTCCAAAATGTCAGTAAATTTTAGGGTATCAATCTTTTATTCTAAATTAGTGGGGTGGCTAAGCCTTGCTTTTATTTTGACAGTTTATCTATAACATTAAGGTATACTTATTATTATGCATCAAATCATGTTAGACCTAGTTTTTTTTTTTTAGGCTTAAGGCTACTAATTATAATTAAATTAAAGTCATAATACTAAATCTAGGTATAAAATATATTTTACATATTACAATACAAGGTTAATATGGCACAGTTTAAGGCACATGATTACATGAATTATAGAAGATTACAAACTAAAATCTTGAAACATATAATAGTCCTGTTTCAAGAATAAAATTATCTAAACTATATTCTTTGCCACGCTGAAACCAAACTCCCTCTGGATCCAGGTCTCACATGCCCCTCCAACGCCCACCCAGGTTGAGGTTAGTGTCAACTTATCGTTGACTTCAATTACCACATTTAGATGTTTGCTTATATAAAACCTCACTTCCTCTGGGAGAACTGCTGAATTGTATGAGTTTAGCACAAATTTAAGAGCATCATGAGCTCTGGTGATTTCAGTGTTGTCTTTCCACCTGGGTGTGTCCTTCGCAATAATTCGAGAGGTTAGGAGAGTGTTAACCATATAAATGGCAACTACTCTAACTTTGTCCTCTCTTGTGATTTTCTGTACGATGGCTCCTGCGGTTCCTTGGTTTCTTGCCATGTTTGGGTACTCACTATAAACCTCCAGCAATATTTTTTTAGACAAAGCCATGCTAGGGGGCCAATGTGTTATTATAGCTGCCACCATGTCTGGGAAACAGGCAACAACTCGAGATAGAGTGATGCATCTTGCATTACCTGCCGCATTGTCTCTTATTTTCAAACTCTTGACCAACCTTTTCAGTTTAATGACAGTTTCTTTCTTGCCAACTGTCTGTAGTATCTTTGTAACTCTATTGCCTCTGCGCAATCCAACCTGCACTAAGAAATTTATATCTGATGTTGTGGTCACATTGCTTATTTTCGAACGCATTTTTACTGCATCGAACCCCAACTTCAGCCCACTTATCAACTTCTACATCTCTTATTTGTTCCCCAATGTCTATCATCATCTGGAAATAATATGCAGTTATGTACTTCGTCAGCAAGCTATCAAACTTATTGTCCACTTTGTCATACACAGACACATCGTCATCATCAAATTTCGGAAAATCTTTCTGCAAATTCTGATCATCTTCATCCTTAACGGCTGCAGAGGCAGCATCAGCTGTGGATTTATCCTGACTTTAAGACATATTGTGGTTTTCTGAATTTGATTCTTCTAAATTTATATTAGTAAGGCCACTCCTCCTTCTTTCTTCACTTGTAGGACTAACTCCAAAGAACTCTCTGACTTTCCGACCGATAGATCTTTTATTTTATCTGGAAGACCTAGAACTATCAGACATAAGATAAAAGTCAGGATGTGCCTGAAATTATGAAAGAATATTTATATAGCAATCAAACAAAGAAATCACAAAAAGAGGAGTCTTTGTGTGCATCACAGTATATCTGATATGTAATATATTGATACCCTGAAATTTACCTAATTAATTAATTTACCTATAATTCTAAATTCAAATAATTCATTTTGCTTTTTCCAGCCGTATCGTCTCATATAACAAAGGTTTTGCTCTGTATGAAAATTAAATAAGTACACCTTAATTCAAATTCTTATTAAAAACCTGGATTTTATGGCGGCGTGACATTATCTCTTACTGAATTTCTACTTTTATTATATTTGTAAAAGAGACAGATGACTAAAGCAAAGTCGTAGTGTCACAAGTTGCACCAACCACTGCCGTGTGCCTCCCTTATCTTTATCTTATCTTTAAAACAGTAAATCTAAAAAATATGGAAATAACGCTTAATAAGTACTTGCAATGAAAATTATTTTCAAGATGATCAAATATAAGTACCATTTGTGAGTTATTGCCGAAAAACCCATGCTTCTTAACAAAAAGACCTACGTGCCATGAAGATACGCTCTTTTTTCCACATCGTATTTTTTGACATAGATTTGTGTTAGTAGTAACTGCTTTGGAATCCTACACTTGGCAACATGGTTCAACATGCTCTCGCCCGGGTTTTTAGGGTTCCGTAGTCAAACAAGGAACCCTTATAGTTTCACCATGTCCGTCCGTCCGTCGGCAGCCTAGCTCAGAGACTCTTAGTACTAGAAATATGGAATTTGTCATGGCTATACATATTAGTCACGTCAACAAAGAGGTAAAATAAAATATTGAAAAAAAAAAAATTTGTGTACCTACACGTAACTTGGGTATTTTTAATTTTTTTCGTCTACCCCAGTGTGTGGTATGTCGTTAGATAGGTCTTTGAAAAATATTGCGTAGTGTTTATGCAAGCAATTTTTCGATTATGGTATCCGTTTATGAAATATTAAGCTTTAAAGCGCTAATTTTTGCGAGGGTCGTGTCGTCGTCCCCTTACAGCCAAAACTACCAATACTAAAAATCTGAAAATTATTTTAAATTAAAGCACATATAATGAATTTAATAGGAAAACAATCACTACTAATTAGACTTTAGTGTTTCTTGAGTTACAAACGGTTTCAATGTTTTAACCTACCGAAAACTTATTTGCGGTGTTGGTAAACTGACCGCGGCGTATGTCGATATATGGGGAAAATGGTTTTCCAACGGCAAAGTTAAGTTTTGTCGTAACGGCTTCGGAATCCTACATTGAGCATGGTCCGACATGCTCTTGCCCGGTTTTTACTTTTAAAATCGAAATGGCATGCAAGTTTACTACGACAAGTATAAGCTTGTGTAAGTTCGCCTTACTTATTAAGGAAACTAATAAAGTTAGTGCTTTTGAATACGAGTACTTGGGCAGTTAGCACGATGAAGCAAGATTAACAAAAGGAGTTACTTATGTATGAACGGGTACGAACATGTCTCCAAGAGATCAACTTAGAAAGCGTCAGGGTGTTCTCACGTGGGAATCATGTAAAATCTTTGTGTTAAAAATTGTACAATCCGAGTTCATAAATATGTGTACACTTTAGTACCTACCTTGAAGAAGAAAGTATATTGACACTCAAAAGTCAATGAATGTAAAAATAAATAATAATAACATAGGTACTACAATTAAAAATTAAAACTAAACTTATTTAATAATAATAATAATTGCACAACTTCTGGAGTAAATGGTTCAAAGCCTCACATGAGTGTTTAGTAACGCAACTCGAAAATGCCCTTGAAATCGGTTCCTTGCCACCTTTATTAACAACTGGTATCACCTCCAAGTCCGGTAGTACCGAGGATCCAAAGAACTACCGACCCATTACATGCTTGCCTACCATCTACAAGCTCCTTACATCCATTTTGAGCACAAAATTAAATACACATTTTACTGCAAATATTTTGGCCTCTGCTCAAAATGGATGTAAGGTTGGGTCTCGTGGTACTAATGAGCTCCTCCTCATAGACATGACCATTTGTCAGCAAGTCAGGCGAAGCAAGGCGGCCCTCTCGGCTGCTTGGATTAACTACAAGAAGGCTTATGACTCGGTACCTCACTCATGGCTCGAAAGGATCTTAGAGTTGTATAAAGTTGATACAACTTTGAGGTCCTTTTTAGGTGTGTGTATGAGGCAGTGGGTCACAGTCCTTCGTCAACCAGGTGGTTGAGATGTCCCCTCTGATTCGCCTAACTTGATAAGGATTGAAAGATGCATCTTTCAGGGTGACAGTCTGAGTCCTTTGTGGTTTTGCCTAGCCATGAATCCTCTCAGCTCGTTGTTGAAGGATTCCGGGCTTGGCTATCGACTTCGTAGAGAAGCTGAAGTAATTTCTCACTTATTGTTCATGGATGACCTCAAATTGTTTGCATCGGATGGCCAAAATCTTATCGCACTATTGAAAATCACACAAGAGTTCAGTAGTGCGATTAAGATGGATTTCGGTGTAGATAAGTATGCGGTCATGCATGTTCAACGAGGGAAAGTTGTAAATTCATCTAATTTGCAGCTTTCTGAGACAATGACCCTCTAATCTCTCTCCGAAGTTGAAACCTACAAATATCTTGGTATGTCACAGTCTTTGGGTATTATGGACGGCGATGTCAATCAGTCAGTGAAGGAGCGCTTCTTTTGCCGCTTGACAAAAGTTCTTAACAGTCTTTTGTCGGGTGGCAATAAGGTGCGTGACTTCAATGCTGCCGTGCTAAGCCAAAAAGGCCTATGTCCGAAAATTACCAAATTCTGTTTTTTTTTGCGTTGGATTCCTTAAGCTACAAGGAATAAAATTCTGTTAACGAAAAAGTCGTATTTTTATTATAAGTGCCTTAAAACGACTAGAAAAATAGACGTAAGACTGGTTTTTCCCTTAATTCCTAAGGAAATCTACGTATGTATAAAATACTTAACAATTTGGTCGTATAGTTCCGTTACGAACTAATAGATAAGGTGTCCATTGTAGTAACATTAACGCATTCCTAAGCCATTGGACGTAAACCATGCTTTGTCCTTATCTGTCATTGTGACATTTGAATTTGGCAGATAAGGACAAAGCATGGTTTAGCTACCCCACGGTTATTTAACGTTTAAATATAATAAATAAGGGCATTAAAGACTACTTATTTCGTTCATTAATTTGTTGATTTTATATGTTGTTAATTATTGAAAAAGATACTCATTTAGTTGTCTATTCTAAATAAGTTCTATTTTGCTCATAAGCGATGTTGTGATATTTATTAATTAAATAACTACTAATTGGGAAAAATAGAGATCTCATTTCATAAGTATTGATTACATACATACATACATAAACTCACGCCTTCGTTCCCGGAGAGGGGTAGGCAGAGCTACAGAATTACCTACAACTCTAAAAACTAATACACAACCTGTCACTAATATACACTGTTAAACATGTTAGCCTAATTGTGCAAAATGTGGTTATTGATTACATTTCATAATAAATGTAACTTACAAAACACAAGTACCTAGATTGCTTCAAGATGAGTCATCAATTTATATGACTAGATCTGTTTATTTTTATAACATTTGCTAGGAGAACTTAAATAAAAGTTTAGTACATACCAATTTACATTTACTTACTAAATACAAACCAAAAAAAGGAATGTTTTCTTTCAATTGTAGTGAGACAATTAAAGAATTCACTAACTATAATTTTCTTAAATTTTAGTTGAAACCAGTTGGTATTTTGTTTTTTTTGTTTTAATATTTAAAAAAGAGGAGTTTCTGAAGAGCAATAAAGTCAATTTAATTATTTTTCTCTTTTTTTTTACCATACTTCATCCACTCAAATATTTTATTACATTGCTATAGAAACCTTCATAGAAAAATAAGATAAAATGTCGTGTAACACGTAAAGAATACACTCAAGTGCTTAGCAAAAAAGTCGTAAGTCCGTTTTAAGTTAAAAATATATATAATTTTGAGTTCAAAATATAACAAACGTATGGCTCTTTTTTTAACTAAACCATAAGTACAAAAAAAAATAAGAAAAGTCCGGTTTTAGATGGAGTTTTAGGTTGCGACGTTGAAAAACATAAAAGCGCGTTTATCTCGAAACCGTCAAAATGCCTATAGGCCTTTTTGGCTAAGCTCGGCAGAATGGCTGGGTGATGCCGCTGCTCACATACTCCTTTGGCATACTAAGGTGGACTCAGACTGAGCTGGACGCCCTGGATAGGAAGGTCCGTCTACTGCTCAAATCACATCGCATGTTGCACCCACACTCATCTGTCATGAGATTGTACATCCCGAGGAAATGTGGAGGTCTAGGCGTTTTAAATGCTAAGAATCTCCATAACCGCGAGGTGTGCAATCTCAGGGATTATTTCCTTGGCAATGAGTGTGGGATGCATCGTGATGTGGTTGCAGTAGACAGGAGCCTCACGCCTCTCTCCTTGGCAAACGAAAACTGGCGTAGACCAACAGTGTTGAGCACTGAAGACCGCAAGAACATATGGAAGAGCAAGGAGCTACACGGACGCTTCTACCGGGCCCTAACAAGGCCCGACGTAGACTTTTTAGCGTCCGTGAACTGGCTACGGTTTGGTGACCTCTTTGGGGAAACTGAAGGTTTTGCCTGTGCAATTGCTGACGAGGTCATAATGACGAACAATTACCGGAAATATATTCTGAGGGATGGCACGGTTGACATTTGTCGAGCGTGCCGTTGTCCCGGCGAATCCCTCAGACATATAATTTCCGGTTGTTCGCATTTGGCCAACGGCGAGTACTTGCACAGACATAACCTCGTAGCCAGGATCATTCATCAGCAGCTTGCTCTTCAATATGGTCTTGTTGAGTCTGAAGTGCCGTACTATAAGTACACACCAGCGACAGTTCTCGACAATGGTCGTGCTACGCTCTATTGGGATCGATCTGTTATCACAGACAGGACTATTGTCACCAATAAACCTGACATGGTGTTGACAGATCGATCTCAACGCCGGGCAGTGCTCGTCGACGTCACCATCCTGCATGATGAGAACCTCGTGAAGGCCGAGAAGGATAAGCTCAGCATCTAATTGACTAACGGCGATAATCTAATTGACGAACTCGATAAATGACGACGACAGATCTAGTTGACTCGACGATCATTGTCCCGATAGTTGTTTCGGCAAACGGTCTTATAGCGAAGAGTCTCGACCAACACCTCAAGAGACTCTCGCTAGATGGCTGGATCAAGGGCCAGATACAGAAGGCAGTACTCCTCGACACGGCACGCATTGTGATTGCTGCAGCCCTAACCACCGGTAGCTTGAGCCCTGCCCCGCTGCCGGCGGCACCCGTAGGTTAGGTTTTTTTATAATGTTTATATTTTTGTATGGGTATTGTTATTTTACTTTTATATATACTTGTGTGGTCACCGGGTTAGAATAGCGCCACTCCATGTCTTCTCGTAGATGTCGTAAGAGGCGACTAAGGGAATATAGGCTTGTAGTACTGTTAGGCGATGGGCTTGCAACCTGTCACTAATACACTGGTAAACATCTTAGCCTGATTGTGCAAAACGTGGTTACAGAATTATCAACAACTTATTTAAGAGTGCTTAGTTCTGTAGCTCTGCCTACCCCATTCTGGGAATGAAGGCGTGAGTTTATGTATGTATGTATGTATATATACTTATTATAAAAAACCTAATTTGCAGAAAATTAAATAAATATCTAAATAATAATAAATAAATAAATATCAGGGAACAATGTCACACCAATTGACCTAGTCCCAATTTATATTATGGGTACAAGACAACGATATAAATACTTATATAGAGAAATATATACTTAAATACATAGTAAACATCCAAGACTCAGGAACAAATATTCGCGCTCATCACACAAATATCTGCCCTTACCGGGATTTGAACCCAGGACCGCTAGCTTCGTAGGCAGGGTCACTACCAACTAGGCCAGCGCGTCGTCAAATAGATAAGGTACTAAAGTGTAAACATTTATGAACTCGATTGTACAAATTTCCAAGATTTTTATACGTTTTTCTAATGCTATTTTTTATTCTTGACCTTTTAATAAAGAAACTGTCCAAAACAAGTTGCGTCAAGTATGACAGAATCCACGTCTAGTAGAAGTATAATTTATAATATAGTAATTTCGAACCCTACAATTTAATTGATTGGTTCACCGTATTGTGTGGAAAGAAAAAGTCACCAACATTTTTAACCTTGTTACTTTTGCAAGTGTTGCTAATATAATTATTTTATTACAGATTAATTAATTAAAACTAAAGTTTAGTTTGGGACTAGGTCAATCTGTGTAAAATGGTCCCTTGATATTTAATGCTATAAAACTTCTATAGACTGGTGTTTTTTATTAAAAAAAGTCCTAAGACGAAGCGTTAACCTTGCCCAAATTTTACTGTAGGTGAGGTTTGCTTTTGCAGACTGTTTCTGTTTCTGTTTTGTCGGATAACGAATTAGACAGGAAATGCTAATGCGACGATAAATAAAATGTCAAAAAACACAAGTCATATTTACGAGGGGCGTACAATAAATTCTCGGTATGAGAAGGAAAACAAAAGCATACGATTAGTGTTTTATTTTTATTTTTCTATATATTCCCCCCCTATGTTTATACACTTATAAGATCTGTCAATTAGTTTTTTTTACCCCTCATAAAAATATTTTTGTCTTTGGTGCCAAATGCTCCAGCACCGCTGCCTTCAACGCTTCATCATTAGAAAATCGATGTAAACAAAGATCCTTTTTAATGTTAGGAAACAAAAAGTAGTCGCTAGGGGCCAAGTCTAGACTGTACGGCGGGTGAGTAAGTGTTTCGAACCCAGATTCAAGAACAGCAGCCTTGGCAACATGAGCAGTATGCACAGGGGCGTTGTCATGAAGAAGCAGCACTCATCTGGTCAATTTCCCCCTCCTCTTCTCTTTGATTGCTTCCCGTAATTGGCGTAAAATGTTAGCGTAGTACTCTCCTGTAATATTTAAACCCTTTTCTTTATAATCTATTAATAATATCCCTTCACAATCCCAGAATATTGTCGCCATGATCTTGCCAGCTGAGGGGACGACTTTGAATTTCTTGGGATGAGGTGTTCTTTTAACGTGCCACTGCATCGACTCTTGTTTGCTCTCAGGGTCATAATGATGAACCCAAGTTTCATCTCCGGTAACAATTTTTTGGAGCAAACCAACAGGTTTTCACCACACAGCTCAATGAAGTCGGAACAACAAGCAACACGCGTGTGCTTCTGAAACGGTGTCAACATTCGTGGTACCCATCTCGCACTAACTTTGGACATGTTAAGATGATCGTGGATAATATCATGTATTGTACCAATAGAAATATTGTTTTTTTGTGCTATAGACCTAACCTTCACTCGACCATCTTCCAGTATAATTTTCTCCACTTTTTCAATGTTTTCTGGTGAAGTAGCTTCAACAGGCCGACCAGGTCTAGGGTCATCTTCTATGCTCTCCCTCCCACTCTTAAATTTATTTGACCACTTTTGGACAGTAGATAATGAAGGAGCGGACTCACGGTAAACTAACGTCCGGTTCCTATATTCAATCCGCGGACAGATAGGCTTACTTCGGATAAAAATTTGACACATTTTGTATGGGCAAATGTCAAATTTTAACCCGAGGTAAGCCTAATCTATCCTCGGATTGAATATAGGAACCCGACATAAATCCATTTCTTCTTTAATACACTTTTGATTTTTTCCCTGTTTAATTCTCCAATTTAATTATCATTGTAAAATCGCTCATGGTGATCACGTTTGTTCAGCAGTAGCAGAAAAACAAAATAACGTGTAGGCTTCAAATTTACTTTTTTTTACTGTCAATGAATGACTTTTTTACTAAAAAGGTTTGCAAGATACCAATACCGAGAATTTATTGAACGCCCCTCGTACAACAAAAATTAATGAAAAATTTAAAATAACATCAGTGAAAAAACAACCTTTTCAGGGAAAAACAGTTTTAGCCTACTTTCATCCCAGTATACGTACATGTTAGTAATAAAGTTGTAGCATGGAAAAAATATGGACATTTTAGACATGAAGTTGTAAGTATCGTGTTACGTGGTCTTCCGATCGTTAGAAGACTAGGTATCAGACGTTAAAAGAAATAATGACTGAGAGATAGATAGGATAAAAAAGGACAGAAAAAGAAAATCAGGGTCCGGGTATTTATTTAGCACTAGCCTTCTTCGCACAGAATTAAAATACACAATTAAAAGAATAAGGTCCCTAATGTCAACAGGGTTAAGTTTAAGAATTTGTTGGTGAGGGCGAAAGTAGTTCCTCGTGGACTTCCTTTAGCTCGCGTCCCGGAATCGCCAGGTTAGGGACACCGCTTGCGCTGCATGGCATAGCGTTGGAGGCAAGTGGTCCACGGCACTTGATGCGCCTGAATTGAGACCCTTTAGTACGAGAACAGGCCTCCGAAGAAAACTGGAATCACGTAGTAGAGAAGGAGGATTCCAGAAGCGTGGGACCCAACTTGGCCCCACGCTGGCACACAAAGCTATCATCTGAGTTTTCAAGTTTTCTCTTGTGAGTCTGAGAGAAGACTGGTTGCCCTGGTCGGAGCCATCGTTTACATAACCCTTTTTAAATTATACATGCCAGACATTAATTCCATGGAACACCATCGTTTTAACTTCATGGTCCAGGTCCAGGTTTACAACCTAAGATATCGTCTCTGCCGTCGTGCAATAAATTAACAATTCAATGAACAAGCGCAAAAAAGTAGCTGTCTGGCGAGAAACATCACAACGTGTTCTCATTTCTAGAATGTCTTGTGAACACAAGAACCAATAAAAAAACAAGCTTTTTATTTAAAAGTAGACTTACATTTTAAATGTCTACCTTATTGGCTTAGATGCATTTTGCAATACACGCTGCTCAGTGCTCAGCTATTATTACCTACTATACTATAAAAGGAAAATAAGTAGTGGCTCAGTTAAAAAGTAGCAATGAATTATCTTGTAATTATATTTTATTTGTTGCTAATTATGAAGCAGTTTATGACAAACACCTCATAAATTCTCTCAGAACACGCTGTTCATTTTTTTTAGGTGGGATGTAATATAAAAGGCAGAAACTTGAATGGTATCTACAGATCACTATAATAAATGCACTGCTAAAAGTTTACCACAAAATAAAAAATTAAACTTTATGTACTGCTACTTTTTTCCGGGCCACTCCTAACCATTAGACGGCATACCTATTGACAATATCAGTGGTATCTTATTGTATAATAAAATTGCATTTTTTTTTTTAAATCTCTGCATGACTTTTGTCTTAACCTCGTACATTAAAATCATCTAAATAGGCGTAAAGTCAGTCTATTCAGTTAGTGGGAATATTTTTTTCTCAGTAGTTCTATTTTATTATAAAATAATTTAGTCTCACTAAAACCCTTCATGAAAAAATTGCATTTAATAATAATATGATATAATTAAAGAAAATATTCGTCAATTGATTTTTTAATAAAATGGAACTACTGGGAAAAAACATTTACACTTGTTTCATTATCTGAAGTCCTTTAAATAATGGAACTAGTGGGAATAAAAAATCCCACAAGTTTCATCAATGGAATTGTCAATGGAACTAGTGGGAATAGACCGTAAAGTCAGCTGACTAGTAAGTATTCTTTGATTAGCTGTTGTAGTTTGTCACGCCAAAAGGACCGTTCCCACGAACGATGCGCCTACTTAAACGTAGTGATTAAATCCTCTCTGGCTTACTTAACAAAGACAGCGACGGTAAAGGTGACCTGTGACTACGAGTTTATCTTTATTTCGCGTGTTAAACTTGAGATCGGTTATGCTGTAGTGCGCAATTGCGCATGTTACCTACTAAAATAAAATAGCAATAAACTTCAGTTATCGTAAAAAGTGGCGGTAGGTAATTGATTTCTTTCATCAATCTAAATAAGGGTAAGGTGAGAATGTCATGAAGGTGACAGACAGTTCGAACAAAGGAAAACGTATCACGCCGGATCGCGGTTGGTGATTATTAATACCTTTATGCAAATATGATTGTAATGGCGTGATCATTGTGCTAAATTATTCGTGAGTTGGTTGTGTAGTAACGGGGTAAGTGTTAGCGTGTAATTTGTGAATAGTGGGATGTAAATGTCTGCGCGATGCTTGGGTAATGAATGACAGGTCATCTTGTCCGCAGCTTTTGGAAACGCCCTTTCACGTGCGGTGCATACGGTGTCTGTGGAGGATTAAATGTAGAAACACTCTTGTCCCACGTACGCAACGTATGCAATGCAACGTGGGGGAGATTGTGTGCACACTTGTCCCACGTATACGACGTGTATTGACATTAGACGCTGTTGTTAGTTCTCCTGGTGCACTAACGTGCAATTTGAAGGCCATTTATTTTTAAATCAATATCTCCGCGTCACAGAAAAAAAAATACAGAAGAGAAGATATTGGGTGCATGACATAAATAAATAGAGAGAAAATGTTGGTGAATACTAGGTAAATATAAATAGCTTCATATCGCCTAACCAATTCAATGAGTGGTTCATATCCCATTTTTGGTGGTCTGACGCGCTAGGAACGTAAGATCCAGAACACACACTGATCGTACGCGTGGGAAAACGTGTGATCATCCCCTCCACCTTGCCACGCCGATCTGGAGCGACAGGTCGAACGTTGCATGGGACGCATGGGATAGTTATGACAAGTATGTTTCCAAGCATACAAATATCAGGGTCCTGATTTCATAACGCATTGCATACGTTGCGTATGTGGAACAAGTGTGTTTCTACCTTAATATTTTGGAAACCTGCTCTTGGTGACATAATTCCGGGAGCTTTGGATTGATCTTTAGAGAAATTTATGAAGGACATAATTGTCGATAATTTTTGTGTTTTTATTTTTATAGCATGCATTAAACTTTGTTAAATGTAGTAATGTTAATAGGGTAGTTAACAGAAACCGTGTTTTATGTCCTTTTATGTTGTTATTTTGTCATGATGGATTTAATTTATTAATTTTAGATTTACTTGATTCAATTGATTTGAGAGATCGGTATTTGTATTTGCTAACCCACGTGGCTAACTTGTGTTACGAACCACAGGCATCTCAATACCTGAAGTTATAGCCTGATCAAATTGAGCCATATATGGGCAAATAGGGGAAATAATTCGTGTAGTTTTGAAAATTGGTACATTTATACCTTGCGGTATCCAGATGAACATAATAAAAGTCCTCATGTGTAGGGGGTGTGCTGAGGGTGTAGGGGGGGGGTTGAAGGTACCATTTTTCAGATTTTTGCTCATATCTCTAATACCTGTACGAATAGCATTATGATTACTTCTGACAAAAGTTTCTACATAAAATTTCCTACAAATTTGGTTATATTTACTTTTGCTGCACGATCAGTATTTTAGGAGCTACAGGATGTTTAAGTTAACTCGGAGCTAAAATATAGACGATTTAAGAAGTAAAAACGAAATAAGTGTTAAATTGTTTATTAAAAATAGAAAAAGCAAATCACTCTCTCTTAATTATGTCACTCATAATCTTCTAAATCGACATCTTCGTCTCCATCGATGATATCTACAGGTACACCGTTTGTACATGAACCCATGCAGCCGAAGCATACTCGACTGCATGAAATACCGGCTTTTCGACATCCGCATTTTCCAGTGCAACCACTTTTGCAGCGACAAAAAATTTAAGTCAGCACGGTGTCACTGGAGGATCAGTGGTAGTAATTGGTTCGAGGGTTCCATCAGCTCCTCGCTTCCAACCCCACATTTCAGGAGGCATTTCGTTACCGAGCCACTCTTGTACTTGGTGGAATACTCGTAATGCGTGATATTTTGCTGACCCTTTAGTAGGGGGGAGAGAGGAGAGATCAGCTTTGGACTTGGTGCTGGATTTAACAAAAAGCGAGTATCTGTGGCTGTTAAGATCAAGCTGAGTAGTGGGCGCACGATATATCGTCAAAAACATCGTTTCTCCTGATTTTGTTATGGCTTCCGATGTTGATGTTGGGGTCATAGAAAATGGCTGATATATCCTTGATTATTGGTTTTTTCTCAAACAGCTTTACAATTGACAGTTTGCTTATCCTGTAAATTGCTGAGGTTGTGTCGCAGCCGCTAAAACTATGTAGGAAAAGAACAGCACAACAAAAGGAGAGTTTTTGGAGTTTTTGTGACGAAAATATCTTGGTTTCCACTTTTCCTTTTCCTGGCTTGACAAAAAATATTTGTTTCTCTGGTGGTGATAGAGTCATTAGAAGAACTACTAAATCCACATCTTCCCCAACAACAGCAACTACGGGATGGTTTGCTGCTTTCTCAATGGCAGTTCTTATAATTATACAGTCAGCATCTCTAGGAGCCACTCGTGTTTCGATTCCCTCAGCCTGCATTTTTTCTGTGAGAAGTTCAATGAGTCGGGACTTGTTTTTCGCATTTGATAGGAAATGCTCTTGTTGAACAGTGACTTTCATACCAAGATTAAAATTTATGTCAACAGACGTTTTCGTTGCTTGTCTTCTTCTTTGTTCTGATGCTTTTGTACTGTTTTTTGTGTCATCGTAGCCATCAAACACGACAATACAATAGGGTCCGTATTGATTTTTTATGTACTTTACGTACTGATCACAAATGTCAGAATAAGTGGAGCCACATTGCCATTTGGTTCGGTGCAGAAGAAACCCATCGATTATCATGACACTAGTTTTATAATCAATAGTTGTGTCGGTATTGGGGAGAATGTCATATAAAGCTGCTTTTTTAGTTTTCCTCATGCTGCTTTCATTAAATAGAGACAAAGGATAGGGTGCTAATTCATACTCCAAAAGCGATACCAGATATTCATCGTCCTTCTTGGCAATCGCAATCCTTTGGAACAAAAGCAATGGATCGACGGCTACAGTCTCGTCATTGATCTTGATGGCACTACTCACGGCCCCCAACGGTAGAACTTTGTCCTTACGATGAAGTTTCAAGTCAGCAAAATTGTTTCGCAATGTTTTGGTCATTAGCTGTCCACCAACCTCTTCTGCTTGATGACAATTTATTTGAGTGCCTCCAACAATTCCCGTTGATAAGGATAAAAGTTTTTCAGTCTTTGGAAAAGGGTGGTGATCTATGAACCAAACATATAGTTTCTTTCTGTCCTCTTGATCCCTGCGTTGACGAGATGGTAGCAGATCTACATGTTGCTCTCCTGGAGAAAAGTAAGCTGCACTGAATTCTTCAAGTGAAGAGTAGTAAGGACTCACGGTATCTCGCACGCTCGGCCTTTGTTTACATTATCGCCTTTTTTATTTTTAGAACTTTCAATAGATCGACATGGGGTTTTTTATATTGGGTCGGCAGATGACTAAGCTGGCTTATTCTAAACTAAAAATGAAAGTGATGATGAACAATGACGAAAAAATGACGCCGTTTTATTAAATCCTCTATTTTTATCTCTCTGTTAAAACTTACACACCCTGTAGCTCCTAAAGTATTGGTCGTATAGCAAAAATAAATATGACCAAATTTGTAGGAAATTTTATGTAGAAACTTTTGTCAGAAGTAATCATAATGCTATTCGTACAGGTATTAGAGATATGAGCAAAAATCTGAAAAAAGGTACCTTCAACCCCCCCCTACACCCTCAGCACACCCCCTACACATGAGGACTTTTATTATGTTCATCTGGATACTGCAAGGTATAAATGTACCAATTTTCAAAACTACACGAATTATTTCCCCTATTTTAATTAATTTTCTTGAGCTATTATGTATGTTTAGGCGTGCATACATGACATTTTAAAAGAATATTCTTATTGTCGCGTCACAGTATAGCGATGTATTCAGTGTTTGGATGTGAATAGGGTTCTAACAATGTACTCGAATGTTTGTGCCAAGATAATACACTCGTCTTAATGACTTCGTCCTCTATACGCTATGAAATTTCGTAATTCTGGTCAAAGACATTACTGTTTACTCAAAATAAATATTTATTTATTTCACTTAATGAGTAGTTTAAAATACATACTGTGACGGAAACAGTAATGGACAAGGCACCAATAATGGACACTTGATTCTTATTTTACAGAAGACAAGGGTTATTCATTTGTTTTGCAACAATCAATTTAGGACCGTATGAAATTTGATTTAAGACTGAAGTGTTCTCTTACTGGTGCCTGTCAGCTAAAAGTGTCCATCATTGGTGCCGTCACCTACAAAGTTGTGACAATTTGAAAGCGTTTACAGACGTAGTTGTAAGTAGAAGAATAAATAAATCAAACGCAGTTATAAGTAGGTATACAGCTAACAGTGAAAACAAAAACACGAACAGAAAACCCTTTAATCAATTTCTGTCTGTATCAGTATAATGGCTCGATTTGATAGCCATTGGTTTAATCTTTAGATATCAATAAATAAATATCAGGGGACAATTTCATACCAATTGCACTAGTCCCAAACTAAGCTCTAGGCTTGTACTATGGGTACTAAACAACGATATATGAACCCAGGACCGATAGCTTCGTAGGCATGGTCACTACCAACTAGGCAAGCGCGTTATTGGTGATAAGATTCGTAAAAATAGATATTGGAGAAACAAATGCTACCTACTAAGAAATTTCAGATTTCCAGAAGCTCTTTTTTCACCGAAACGTAGATCTAAATACAGCTAAGAATCAAAAAGAAAAATCTCATCTTTTTGAATACGCTGGCCGACTATGAAGTCAGCACATAATTTGTTAACAATCAAGATATTATGTAGGTTCCTATTTATTTGGTGTTATTATGTCTACTCCTAGTGTATTTGATTAAAAAGCTGCAACTATCTGTCTTTAGCACAAACACACTTTAAATTAAATATTTTTATTTTGTTTTGCAGAAATCTAAACTGGTATTCCAAAATTGACATGTACACTAATAGAATAAGACGCCTTCCGTTTTTGAAACTTATACAATCTACGGACACTGAAAAACTAAGCACAATTATGCTGATCATTATGCATTGGTTCTGTCCTACTGCGTGCCTGTTGTTGATGTGCTGCGAAGACCTCTTTTTATCAAGATCAAAGAGCTGTACTCAGTCATATCATAAACTTCAAAAGTACAATGCCCAACGAAATAATTACTAGTATATTCAACCTTTATCGCCCGGGGAGCACTGCACCTAAAAAATCTGGCAATACGAGTAGTATAACCGGCAAACCTGATTAACGAAACATTATTACCTCCTAGTTGTTAGTCCATCAGTAACTTAGGAATCGTAGCCTAACAACTGCCATCATTCACGTGTCACTTTATTGTACAAAATTTATGCGCCCTAAAACGACTACGCTACAGTTGGGTAGCATTTTTTTAGCATAGGTAATAAATTGGTTAGAAATATAATCCAACTAAATCAAGCGTTTGATGATATAGTTCTCTCCCTTCTTATTAGACCTACTCGAACAATTTCATTATTTTTATTTTTTACTTTATAACGACGAATCAAAGAAAATGCTGGAAACGAACATGCAACATTTAGTTTTAAACATGTCAGCATATCAGTAACAAAAATTATATATATGTATATCGTGTGCTTATGGTAATGAAATATTTAGAACCTCACTCAACCTTATTTTTTCTACTCGCGTAATACACGATCGCGTAGTAAACGATCATATTGATATCGTTAACGGTATCAGAATACTATCTATAGCGTACCCGAAGCATGAAAACAATTATATAATGAGCGTTGCCATTGTAATAACCATATAATAATTATTATAATTATCATAGTTATTACCATGGTTTCGCGCATGAACAATGTCAGGATGCAAATGAACAATGTGTTTGGTGATTAACTGACCTCAAAGAAATATCTATAAAATTAATTGGTTCGACAGTTTTGCAAAATGGACAAACAAAAAATAAGCCTCCAAACCAAGCCTAGGGCTGGAGCTGCAGTAATCTTTCAAAAGTAAACAAAATAAATTTTAAGAATTTTGATGAAGTCCAGGTCCCAATGCAGCACTCAGAATTTGTTTTAGCAGATTACTATGACGAAAGCACTAAGATTTTAGTATTTTGCAAGGATGATGATAGAGCCCTAATTGACAATGTTAAAGAAATATTTGCAGACGGAACTTTTCAGTCTTGTCCATCGCCCTTTGCTCAATTATTTATTCTCCATGCTGAATTGGGTAGTACAAATACTACGACAAAAGTAAAACCGATAATTTTTGCTCTGCTTAGTGACAAAAAAACCGAAACCTAGATTTAGTAGCGAGATGCCTACTATCGGCCTTAGTCTATCTTGTATTTTTTACTTGCAGTATAAAGCATAATGACAATATTTTGAAAAGTCCATACATATCATCGCATTATGCCGAAAATCGCGATCTGGCGAACATTATTCTAAATAGACCAAAGAGTCGCATAATGCCGACTTTCGTTCTCACCAATGTTTTTGTTATTTGTTTTGCCTACAAAATGTACAATCAAAAACAAAACACTAATTGTATGAACATAATAAGGATTTTATTTAATGAATTCTAGTAGTAAATAATTAAATAAATCATATTTTTAAGGCTAACCAGTAACCAAACACTCCTTCCCAATTAACACAAAATTATACTTCAATTACCAACAAAGTCAACGTTTTAATTCATTATTAACCTTGAGAATGATTAAAAAACAAGTGTTATACTTATCCTCATTAAAAAAAACGAACTTTGCTTAGTCTACGTAAACAAACCCCTATTTCAAGGTGTTGATCAAGAAAATCCTGAACAATTTTTTTTATGCGATCATTTGTAATTTTTTCTTTTTTAATTTGTTTTTTAGTTTTCGGGAAATGGATCTGGCTCTTTCGTATATCGTGATCGTATTTTATGCTTTCATTTTTTATACTTTTAATGAACGGGAATAGGTTTGGCTTTTTCCGTTTAATTATTTTATTTAGGCGTGAATGCCAGCCCTCCACTGCATTTATAGTACGGTGAGGATTATCAAAGCAGCTTACAGCATGAATTAATTTCGGATCCATCCACTGTTTTAGAAAGTAGTTTACGAAGTCGTTCCAGCCCTCTACATTAGACAGAACCTCAAACTGTATACTGAGGAAACCCTCAGGCATCAAAGTTGCTGGTAAATGTGCCAGTGCTACAAAAAGAGCAATTGTTTTATTATTAAACAAATTCAACTGCTTAGCCTTTTTGTGAAGAGCTTGGGCATAATGAAAAAAACATCCTTTTATGTTTGCGGTAGGGAATGTGATTTGAAGGGCATTAATCGCCGCCATTTCATAATCTGTTTGAAATATTTCTGGATTCATATCCGGAATGCGGGCTTTTATCATTCCAAAGAGCCTTTCATATGTATATTGCTCTTTATTAGGTAATAGACAATATATCAATGGAGTAATGTGAGCCGTAGTTAGCCCGTGAACGGTGTACAGCTGTTTGAAAGGTGGCGGTACACTTTTAAATGTCCCATCCGCAAAGAAATGTCTCACATTTTTTATTGTTTCTCGAGCCTCTGTACTACAGAATATTAAAATTTTATCTGCGTTGCCATCGTCACAAAGCAAGAAGTCTTTATTTAAGCTTTCACTTAAGACGACATCTTCCAATTTTTTGAAAACTGTCGCGTGTACATTAAGATGCGACTTTCTGGCTCTGTAAAGTGAATCTTTTACCGATTCATAATTTGGCAATATATCATCGTATTCAGGATCGGATTTGTATGGTAACATCACGCGTTCATATATTTGGGGTATGGGACCCAAGTCATCGCAAACGGCTTGTTTTAAATTCGCCTTAATCACCGCCACTTTGTAGGCATAGAAATTAGGTTGGCATGTATGGTCACTTATTCTTGTAATAGTTTCGTCATCTTCCATCCAAGTGACGGATCCTGAGCATCGTCTATTAGTGCATCGCCAAATACTAGAACCATTTTTATTTGATTTTTGGCGTGTGTGACTATGTCCGTTTCTCCACAATGACCAGGAACCCTGTTACAAACATATGTATGCTTATAACGGTTGGCATTTTATCGATCGTCTATAGGAGTGGTAGATGTCAATATCCCTCGATAAAATGCAACCACAATAAGCCGGATTGATTTGATAATAATTATAATTAAAAGAATTAACCAGATACTATTGTAATCAAGTTAAACGCCGAAAAGAATAGCTACATAATATACGTACCTTGGTATTTTTTATTAACACGATGTCACTGTTAGTGATGTATTTTACATAGTTATTATTCATTTTATTCGGTAAATAATAACTGTACCCAATATTAAATAGATACTGTTATTAAACGACATAAGTCATCGTACCATACATGACGTTCTTATTTTATTTTATGTAATATGATTAACCTTCTTGCACTTACCAAGGAGATAAGCTATGATTTTAAATAAAGACATATGTAATGTATACTTAAATTATATCGCGATATTAGTAGGTACTTACTTTAAAAATAGTCCAATTTTAAGACCTTTTCAACACGACTGTATTAAATTAGGCATCATGATATTCCCGAAATTATTTTTCATAAAATATAGCAAAATGCTATACGACAGTAACTAAAACGAAAAAGTAGGCATAGTGCGACTACGTGTTTGGAGGTTTTCTGAAACTGACGTTACGCTACTAATTGTATGAAAATGTAAAAAAGTCAACCAAGGCCGATAGTAGGCATCTCGCTACTAAATCTGCGACACTATTTAGATTATTAAAATCGCAGCTGCCAAATTGGAAACCACAAAAGTACCATTGTGACTTTGAACTTGCAGCTTTAAATGCTGTTTTAGTAGTTTACCCAGATACAACCGTGGTTGGTTGTTATTACCATTGGTCGCAAGCCATGTGGCGAAATGCAAAAATAATATTTGGTCTTAAAAAGACTAAACCGGCCAAAATATTAGTTGGGTTATGTTCAGTATTGCCTTTATTGCCCAAAGATAATCTTCGAGGTGGCTGGGAATATATTAAGTCGCAGTATACCTGCACTGGAAATAAAAATATTAAAAGATTTCTGAATTACGTTGAAGAGCAATGGTTTGTTAAGGATACCTGGAAGGTTATGAGTGTTTTTGCAGAACGACACAGAACCAACAATGTGGCAGGGACATTACACGGTAAAATAAATAAAAATCTTAAAAAGTCGAACACAAATATGTTAAGATTGTTGAATTTATTAGCAAAATTAACGAGCATTGACTGCAAAACACGATTCCGATCAAGGCCAAAATCATTACCGTAAAACCTGGTAACTATGGTCCAAAATCTTGCAACTATGGTCCAAATTCAATGACCAAAAGTACAAGTTCCCATTATCTTTAGTTAAGGAAACGTGTTGTTTTATAGACATTTCTTGTTGACTAAAGGTTTAAAATGCTTATACTTAAGTCATCTACGAGGAATTAAAGAAATTAGACTTGGACCACAGTTGAAGTACTGGACCATAGTTACCAGGTTTTACGGTAATTGAGAATGATGATTACATTAGAGATATTCAAATGGAGCCAGTTACTGGTGAGATTTCAGTTGGCGTGGCACTGGAAAAATTAAGATAATACTAGGATAGTTCTTCAATTAGAAATTCGGAAAATACCTGTCATTTAATTTACATAAAAATTCAAATTTGTTTCACGAAGAAAATTGTTTATGTTATCTAAATTTTTACTTAAACTTGATCTCAAAAGGACGATTTTTTATTTTTATTTTATAAAAAAATATTTTCAAGAAATACGGTGACTAAGGTGACTTGCACGTTTACCATTTAGTGCGGTGGGGCCATGGTAAAAATAAATTACCCGTAGACCCACTGACGATCACTGTTTAGAACGATAGGACAACGGGTAAAAAAAATTACCCATGGACCCACCAGGGGGACGTGTTGGTGGGACCAGGGGTAATAGGGGGATATTTGTCTTTATTCTTTGCTTTATTCGAAAACTACCAGAAGGTGTATTTATTTAAAATAACTTTAGGATTTTATTTCCGTTTATTAAACAACGTTAAACAAAAAGCGGAAGACACTGCTAACGCCCTCCTTACGTAAGATTAAAAATAACAATACCCACACTAAAGCGACACTAGCCTTTCCGGTTGGTTACACTTTTGTTGCGTAGTACTTAAAAGCTTTTCTAGATGGAGCTACTTACCGTCAAACTAATATCGCCATCTAGTACACTTTGTTAAAAACACTAATGCACATGAATACAAATAATACCTGTTTCGCTCGTAGTTCACCTGCTAAGTCCAGCGCCGGGGTGGACCACGGGCATTTTATCTTGGCCAATATTGATAAGACATTATACATACGGAGTTAACCATGACAAGAATTTGTAAACATATTAAGATATACAAAAATCTAAACCATATTGCTATTGACATGTTATGGTAATGTCAACGTTATATAGGTCTTATTTACTTGATAGTAATCACAACAGAGTTTAAAATATCCGGTGACATTGCGAAAGAGATAATTATGTTGTTACCGAGTAAAATAGATGCTCATTTATCGTGTACTTACTTACTCGTACTGGATGTATTCCAGTGAAGCCACTTAAACATATATTTTTAGCAATAAAGAGAGAGAGATCAATGAAATGAATTGTTACCTTTACGTTATCGTTATGTACTTTTCTTACGAGTACCAGCGAACTATACTCGTAGGAAAACTGTGACCCCATATCTGTAAGAAAGCTATATTATAAGGTATTTTTCCTACTCCTGTACTTTTATCTGTCATTTATATAGTCACGAACACTAATATAAGAATATAGATAATATGTCCGCAGAACATTCCGTAGAAAAGTCTATCTAGTCTATTCCCCTGAACAGCACTTGTGCTTTTTTGAGCCAAAACGATATGCCTAGCTGCCAAAGCTTACACCTAGGTTAATTTGACCAATCAAAATACTTCACCAAATTAAACCACCAATCACAATACACATTGACTGTCAATCGGAACGTTAGGTTCTTTTTGGTATGTAAACTCTTTTACTAATTTAACTCTTTAAAAAAAACATTTTATTTGGTATCAACCAACCAGAACGCAGCTATATTAAAACCGACCAATCAGGTAAACGAATTCATTTCTCAAATCATTAGGTGTTTTTTAGTCCCTATTTCACAAGTTAAATAGATTGTGCAACTTTAAAAAAAAATATGAAACCTGGCAAGTGCACATCAATTTAAAAACAAAGTTAACCATAGACACATATTTTGTTGTTTTCGAATGTTTCTCGCTCGTTTGTTGTTCTGTGCTTCGTTCGTTCGTATTCTAACCTAGGTATATTCATTTAATTTTGCATTTTATTTGAAACCTAGTCGTAGAAAAAGTATTGCACGCAACAGTGTATAACTAAGTCAAAAAATACTCGTGGCGTCTTGCTTTACGATGTACGCCTGCGGCTCACCACACCACTCGTCTTTTTTGACCTCTCTTATACAACTGTTGCATAAACTACTATTTCATCACACTTCATCGTAAATGGTGTTTTTCCATGCCTGTATACAGAAAGAGAATGGCTTAAATTATTCCCGCGGGAGTTATGGCAAAATGTAGTTCATGGAAGTAATGGCTTTCGTTTTAAAATTTGCGACTATTTCGTAAGTCATTTCTGACTAAGGAAGTTTCCTGTTCAGCCAAATATTAAAACGGTTTCTAATTTCATCATTTCATCTTTGAAACTAAGCTATAATTAACTTAACATAACACACAACGTAGACGCTTCGTGAAACTTCATTATTTTTAAATTTAAAGTTTAAATGATTATTTACGATTTATTTAAGTCAATACATTTTATCAAATTCGCAATATCTGGCTTTATAGTCATTCCAGTTCGAAAATAAACGCAGCTATTAGCATTATCTATGGTAGATGTCACAAAAAAAGATTGTCATCTGCATTAGCACGCAGTTATTGTTTAATAAGGATTCTCTTGGGGTGTTTGACAAGATGGTGTCGCTTTCTTAATTGTTTTTTTTTTGGATATTTTGTTGTGAAATGGATAGTAATGATGTATTAGGATGCAGTAAATTAACATTCACATGTGCAGTATAATTCAATAAAATAAAGAATTCAAGTTTGAACACGTATCGCTTTTGGAAGGATTGCTCCAAGAAAATCCCATCTGGTCTTCGTAAAGTTCTTCCTACATCGCTTCACGAAATGGTTGCTCGATATTGCGACAGGTTGCCATTTAAATTAATAAATAATAATAATATTGTTTAATATTTTTTCAAGTTATTTATAAAAAAAAAAAGTGACAATAGAAACAAATAGGGAATAGCTTCTTCATTCGATGAATCGGAATTAGGATTTGTTATTGCAGCTACGCAACCGGAATTAAGAAATGCGGCTCAATTACGTCATGACTCATGATCATGACGAATGTTACTAGCCAAATCAAAAGATTTTATTTTTTATTTTTGTTTTCTTCGCAAATGTGATAAAAACTTGTTATGTGTGTCACAGACAGTAAGGAGATGACTAACTCGAGTCACAGAAGGCCACCTCATACAAACCTATCCCAATTATTCACATATCAGATATTCTCATGGAAGAGAGGGCACAATATCAAATAGACAATTGACACAAAGCCCTTCAGATGATGAATTTCTATCTATATCCTCAGATGACAAGTACTTCCACTTTTTTAGAACTTTGTCACTGCCAGTTACGTACTTTTGAAACGTCTATAACGAGGTAAACATCATGATCCTCTTGATTTCACTTTCCAGTTGCGAAGAAGTAGACTTCCAATCTAACATTAATAGCATACTGACGCAGAAGTTGACATAGTGAACATTGGCCAGCTGGCCATAAATTCCGATGATATGACGCCAGTTAAGTAGTCAGCAGTGGGATAGCCAGCTTAATAAGGGCCGGTTTTATAAAGCCCCGTAAGTAAAAATGTCAGTTCAAATTTTAGTAACTTCATACAAGTTTTGACTTTCCTTACCGAAATTTGATCTAACGGATCTTTATAAAACCCAGCCTTAGGGTCTTAGATAATCATAAGATTCATAAGATCATGGAGAAATGTAGTTACTTCAGTGTAAATTAACAGTGTCTTTGCAAATAATACAACAAAAAACCCTTTGCTCATGATTAAGTATGAGATTTTAATGGGTTACTTGCCTCATAATTCAACATAATTCCTTTTAATTTATAATGTTAACAATATTATTTGTCATAAATGAGTAGTTCATTCTCAGCTAAAAAAATCAAAGGTATAGAACCTAGACCATCTGAAGTAGTTTTTCGAAGGGTAATTTTTACAGAGGATAAATTGAGGATCTTCCCAATAAAAACGGACAAATCTAAAGCGAGTTCCTTTATTTATGGCGTGATTAGAATACAAGATTATTTGGGTAAGGACAAAAACGTTGGACCATAGTTAAGTGCAGTTAACCATACAAACAACGAAGTCGAAAAAAGTTCCGTTGTGTGACGAAATTATCCCTACAATTTTGTATAGCTAATTTAAATGTCACAACGGAAAAGTTCCATATAAATTTTTATTGAGTGACCGTGGCCAACTATTTGGTCCTTACCCATTTATGGTTAAGCTTACTCTATTACAATATCGTATAATTATTTATATTATGATAGGTGTGGCAGTATATTATTATAAGAATAAACATGAAACAAGATCATTATATATAAATATTAAGTAATATAATAATTTAAAACTACTGATATGAAATACAGTATCGGTATAAATATTAGTGGTGCCATGGAAATATTAAGAATTTTATATAAGTACGTAATATTAAGAAGTCTGGCTGATGAAAGTTAACAATTATTAACCGTAGTTGGTAAAGTTTGAATAAGTTTTAGATATTTAAATAATTTCAAGCGCTTTCCCGTTTCCTAGGATAATCGTAACCATGACGGTACGGCTACGATTTTGCACAGTGGCGATGAGCGGCGCAATCACTACATCGCCGCTGCATTTCGGCGACTCACTGCGTTCTTCACACATCATAATATACTAAGTAGCAAATTTGTTTTAATTTTCTTTCTTGCTGAATCCTACTAATATTATAAATGGGAAAGATTTTGTGTGTGTGTGACTCCTTCACGCAGTAACAGCAGGAGAGATTAAGATGAAATCTGAAACGGAGATAACTTATACCCTGGATAAACTCATAGACTACTTTTAATCTCGGCAAATTAAAAGAGAATAACGATAATCGAAATCTACGCGGGAAAAATCGCGTTCAGAAGCTAGTAAGGAATAAAATAGTATTTTAAAACAGTTGCTCAAAAATTGGTACTTTTCGTAGCTGCATACCGTGCGGAAAAATGGATTTTTCAAACTAGTGCTTTTTACTTTTTCTATCTGCATATCGTGCGGAATGTTGGATTTTTCCAACTTTTTTTTATATAGGTACTTTTGTTCTAAGCCGTGCGTCCAACCAAAGAGTCGTGTTTAAAATACCAGGGGCGCAGCGGTAATTAGGGGTGCGTAGCGGGTCTATTCCCACTAGTTCTACTGACAGTTCTATTGATAGAACTAGTGGGAATAAAAATTCCCATTAGTGGGACTGATTTTTTCCCAGTAGTTCTATTAGAATTTTATTAAAAAATAATTTAGTCTCACTAAAACCGTTAATGAAAAAATTGAATTCAATAATAATCAGTGATCGGAATAGGTAGAGTTTTTTTACCTACTTTTAGCAAAAGGATATATCGTAGAGTGGTTGCATTATTATTTTATGTGTACACGTATATATTAAAAGTACAATAGTGTTGTGCTATGAAAACACATTGTTCATGAACATTTTTAGTATGACTAAATTGTTTTTTACTAAAATTCCAGTCGAACTACTGGGAAAAAATTAGTCCGACTAGTTCTATTATCTGGTAGTCCTTTGAATAATAGAACTAGTGTGAATAAAAAAAACCCACAAGTTCTATCAATAGAACTGTCAGTAGAACTAGTGGGAATAGACCGCGTAGCGCAACTTTAGATCGCAGGCGATGACGGAGCACGGTGCGGCGGCGGCGAACCGGCGGGCGCACACGACACAGCGCGGATGATTAACACACGTCACAGTAATGCACAGCACTGTAGGTAAACTTTAATGTGTGTGCAAACCAAGTATTTGACGTTATAATTCTTGTTCAATAATTTTATTTAAAGAGTCATTTCAGACAGTGTGTTCAGTTAGCTCACTTTAGAGGTCCGGGAGCAAGAGGAAAAATACACATACACAGATACATAGGTATACATTTTTTCGCAAATGTATTAAAAAAACGTCGTTTGATACACGTGTGGAACCGTTTTTTTAACTTCCCACACTTGTATCAAAATGTATTATTATAGTCGTATTATGTCTGTTGTGTAGTGTTAAATAAATGTACCTAATGATTTCGACTTTGAAATATTATTCCCTCTTATAGTCTCTAGGCTTCTTCTTTCGGTTTCCTTTCACCGATTATAGATATTTAAAATAAGAAAACAGAAATTAATTAAGAAGTTTAGTTATTAAAAGTTAAGTATTTTATGATTTCACCCTCGTAACATTTATTACAACGTCCAAAATACAACATTACTTTTATTAAAATGAATCCTATTTACGCGTCATCTAACAAGTCACCTCGATCAAAGCGCCTAAATTGCATAGATTTATCTTAAACATTAAGTTCTCCTATTTGGTTGGACGAATTTGGCATATAAATAATAAAAGGTAATTATAAATGTTATATGAATAGTTGTACACTTTCCTTAACAGCTATCAACATAAGAAAATCAACTATAGAAATATTGTTATTTGCTTACACCTAGCTTATGTAAGAGTGCGATTTGGTATAATTTTGACACTAATCACACAACGAGCAAGCCAATTTTATTCAAACTTACAAAATATAAAATATACCTACATAGTGATTAAATACAAAGTACTTAACAAACGCTTAAGATAATTTAGGTAACATTTAACAATTTTGTAATTTTACAGTAAAATTGGACTACATTTTACATCATTAGAACATAGCAGTAGGTATAGTCGAGCAAAAAACTTCCTTACCACTTTTCGTGTCTATTTATAGCTGCTTAAGGTCCAAAATTGGTAAGATGTGTTAAGAATCGATAATTTTATAACCAAACAATTTTCTTATAAATACAAGTAACTTCTAATATTATCATAGCGTCAAAGACACAAACAGAACAGAATCCGAAGCTTTAATATTAAAACAAAGGTTATCTTATTTTTTTTAAGTACTTAGTACGTAGTATATAAGTAAGTAGTACTAAGTTGTATTATTGCTTTGGTTTTTATCGTATTATGGCAGTACTGATATCTATAAATGTAACAATAAAATATGCTTGAGGAACTATACGTATTATTATACATACATATATAATTATACGTATTATTGCTATTGAGTTTGTTGCTACGGCACTTATTTTTTGTAAAGTTATTCAGCTAGCGATCACTTAATTTATCATTTATACTGTTCGTTTACAAACACCAGTTTAAGTTATCACTTAGTGTCGGTTTCATTTTAGCTTTTTATTTGAAATACGATTTAATAAAATACGGTTTCGATTGACAAATTAATAATCGTATATATTAACTCTCTTTCACGTCCGCATAAATTGTATGTCCTCTACCCATTACTTTAAACACGACTATAGTACTCGCTTCCTATTATCTGGAACTACTGATTACCATACTAAAACTCAAGTCCTAACTGCCGTTATCTATTGCGTCATTGTGCGTTCAATTAAGTGTAATATTATAGATTTCTTTCATATTGCAATTGGTTGAGTAGCAAAATTATTGCATACTCTCGGGTATTCTCGGTAAACAAATACCAAATTACGTAACACGTTACATAAAATGTAATGTAAAACATAGCAAAAATGTTTTAAGTGTGAATGGTTTTATTATACTTGTCATCATCCTCATTTTTATTATGCAGAGACGGACTATGCAGAGTCAATTTCACTGTCTCTAGTTTCTGAACAAATACTTGCTTTCAACCAACCGCTCTGATAATGCATCTGTAGCGTCCCATACTCAAAAAATATTTTGGCTTGCTTCATTCCAAAACAATTTATTAATTTAATTTAATACCAAGAAAAGACGTGCAACTTTTTCAGATTTCATGTGTTTATGTTTGTTGTTAGATTATTTTTTATGCCATAACAACTTTATATCTAAACCAGACCTATATAGGTAATTCGTTGGAATCGTTAAAACACCGCGGGTGACATAGTCGTACAAGGCAAAACTCGTAATTGTGAAAAGATACGATACCAATCGGCATAACCTTGAGCAGAATTGGAACACTACCTTTAGTGTTATTTTAAGTACTTAGCTTACAAGAAATCATTATTTAAACTCGGTTGCTTAAATATACTTAGCTACATTCTCAACATGGCGGTTACCGTTCATTAATGTGTAGATGTTAAATAGAACAGCGTTTTTAGAAAAAATTAATCTAAATCACGTAAATAAGTATACGAGTATTATACAGGGTTATTGGTAAGTCGACCTATTCCCGTTAGGAGGCGATAGGGGTGACTATTTGCGATAATTTTGACCCTCATATGCATTATCCAAAAGTGAACCATTTTTGAGTTATCGCGTTTTTTAGTTTTTTTTTTAAATTAGTCAAAAATTCAACTTGAAAAATTTATTACAAAAAAAGTATCAATTTAAATCTTTTTTTTTTTTTCTGGTTTACAAAAACGATTAAACACTGGTTATTTCTCAATATTAAAACAATAATTATCGGTCCAAATTTAAAAAAGCGAGAAGGAAACGAAAATTTTTCAATATTTTTTTGCGATCGCTTTCCACTAAAATTCCTTAAAAACAAAAAAAACGTTATAAAACTTGGCTTGCAGATTATTTTAAAAACTTAACTGTTTTCTTAGCTCTCCAAAAATGCATAACAACTAGGAATTTATTGAAAAAAAAACCGAAAAAAAATCATCACAAAGGAAGCGGGCGGGAATTCGTCTTCGAACTAAACTAAAGTCAGAAATGAAACTTCAAAAATTAAAATTAAAAAAAAATACCAAATTTAAATCAACTTTTTTTATTTGCTTTTGTACAAGATGAAATTGTTGTTCTTATGCAATATTAAAAAAAAATTATCTGTACACGTTTGAGAATGCGAGGCCGAAAACTAAAAAATACATGTTTTTTTATCAAACTCCTAAAGTTACTTTTTACATAAGTTATTGTTGTTATTTGTGTTTACGAGTATAACAGTTATTTTTGATAAAATTAAGTTAATTTTAAGTTATGTTCGGAAGTGACTTCCTTGTTGCTTCCCTTGTGATCAATTTTTTCAAGCAATCTTTAGCAAAATTCATATTAGTTTTAATAGCTCGTTAGAAAGCTGGAAAACGTCAATGTTTTATGTGTAATCTGCACGCCAAATGTATTGGTAAATTTTTCTGTTTTCGTATAATTTATGTTGGAGTTTGATAAAAAACATGTATTTTTTAGTTTTCGGCCTCGCATTCTCAAACGTGTACGGATAATATTTTTTTTAATATTGCATTAGAACAACAATTTTATTTTGTACAAAAGCAAATAAAAAAAGTTGATTTAAATTTGGTATTTTTTTTAATTTTAATTTTTGAAGTTTCATATCTGACTTTAGTTTAGTTCGAAGACGAATTCCCGCCCGCTTCCGTTGTGATGATTTTTTTTCAGTTTTTTTTAAATAAATTCCTAGTTGTTATGCATTTTTGGAGAGCTAAGAAAACAGTTAGGTTTTTAAAATAATCTGCAAGCCTAGTTTCATAACGTTTTTTTTGTTTTTAAGGCATTTTAGTGGAAAGCGATCTCAAAAAAATATTGAAAAATTTTCGTTTTCCGTCTCGCTTTTTTAAATTTGGACCGATAATTATTGTTTTAATATTGAGAAATAATCAATGTTTAATCGTTTTTGTAAACCAGAAAAAAAAATAAGATTTAAATTGATACTTTTTTGTAATAAATTTTTCAAGTTGAATTTCTGACTATTTTAAAAAAATACTAAAAAACGCGATAACTCAAAAATGGTTCACTTTTGCATAATGCATATGAGGGTCAAAATTATCGCAAATAGTTACCCCTATCGCCTCCTAATGGGAATAGGTCGACTTACCAATAACCCTGTATGGCTGAAAAAATGTTATATCACTAAAAGTTAAATAATGAATGATGATAAATAAATCAATAATAAACGCCTGCCATATGAAAATTTAAGCGAAAAAACTTTAAAAACACTTAGGCTGAAGCCAGACGAGCGTATTTTTTGAGTTGTGAGTCGGGTAATTTCTGCTCCTCCATTCATCATACTACTACTACTACTATGAAACTGAATGGAGGAGCAGAAATTACGCGACTCACAACTCAAAAAATACGCTCGTCTGGCTTCAGCCTTACAGGCAAAGGCTTACAGAATTCTGACCTACACCCGCCATAAAATTTTGTTTTTCGAACAACTCATTTTTACCCAGCTTGTTACAAAAAAAACTGTTACTTTTGTTTTTACATGGCAGACGAGTTTATTAGTTTTCTTCATTATTCTACGTTATATAACTACACTTTACTAAGATTGCACTTGAAAACAAAATCCAGAGTACCTTGTTTACTGCTGCTGAAAATGAATTTACGTACTTATTTTCTAGCCTTACTAATATAGAGAATTTTAAATTTCGTAGTTGTACAAAGTAATTATATTGGTTAAATTAGATTTTAAATAATCATAGAAGCCTAACACTAGTATATTAGAGTTATATTAACGGTCAATCCATACCGAATAACTTCCAACAATGCATATCCTAAGAGCTAATAAAAACGATTTGCTATGAACTGCCAGCAGCAGCAAAAAATGAACTTTGGATGCAGTTTTTTTGTGGGTTGCATAGGGTGACTGAACCAGCAATGAACTGACAGTTTTTTTTTTATAATAAGATATAGGTTGTTTATTTGTTATGCAACAATCAATTTAGGACCGTATGAAATCTGAAATAAGATTGAAGTATCCATTACTGGTACCTGTCAGCTGAAAGTGTCCACCATTGGTCCCATCACCCTTACTGCATCCAAACTTCAAATAATTTATTCAGTCCGCTTTCAGTCAGCGTGCAACAACGTACACTAGCACACTACACCCAGGTTGGCCGAAGCAAAGATAACCTGTGCCGGTGGGGGTACTCAAGTAGCGCAGACGCTAGCTGTGAATGTGGAGAACCCCTGCAGACCATGCTACACCTCACTAACTGTCCCGCGTGCCCGACCGCCTGCTCGCGTGAGGACTTACTTGTCAGTAACCAGAGGGCTACCACGGTAGCCGCTTTCTGGGCAAGTAAGATTTAGCCCGAGTTCTTGCCGACACGAAAGAAGAAGAAGAAGCTGCAGCTGCACGATGATGCATTTATGATGCATTATGCAGCTGTCTGGCAGAGTTATTACAGACGATCCCAATTTATTTATTAAATGGGACCGTCGGTACTAACTCTAACAGTTAACCTTTTAACATCAATTTTAAGGAACTGGAGTTGAGTTGAAACTTCCAGAAAATTAAAAAACCCTTCCTTATCTGCTTATTAGTCTATAAAAATCGTACCATAAAAGGGGTGTTGCCTTGCATCAAATAAGGTAGTTCCGTTATTTTTTGTGTGTGAATAAGTGGTTATGGCAAATGCAAGTTTTCATATCGGAAACCCGATCATAGTCAAATGCCGTGCCAGGATAAGCTAAGAGATTTTGCCCCCCTTGAGTTTGGGCTTGTAATTTTTATAGATTGTGTGGCTTTGAATTAGTAATTGTTTTGCCAAATTTGAGCACACTAAATAACATAGTTTTCGTTTAAAAAAAAAAACTACATTTAATTTTTCTTTGATTTTTTTTTTTACTGTTAACCAATTTTAATGAGCTTGGCATATAATGTACATTTAACCAAGATGATCAAATGGCCATAATTATATTTTCATTATGCCATAGATTTTTTTTTTTAAAAACCCTTTGAAACTTTTCAGATATTTTTTTTATCACTTCCATGTTAGAGACCGCTCTAATTTTTTCACTGGTAAAACTCCCACTAACGTCCTATAATATGTATTTTAGATGTAGAGGAACGTACATGTTGCATATGAAATACTTACTGGCCACATTTCAACTTTTTTTAAAAGTAAAAGAAAGACAACAAAAAGAACTTCTTTCAATTGTCGTGCGTTGGTAACATAATATAAACCATTCCAATATGAATTAATTATCAAAAACAACTGCAATACAACGCGTTTTCCGTAAAAAAGTTAAAACGCTGTATTGTCTCGCAATGAAAACAATTCTGCAAAGTATAAACGATCAATACGATTTCTTTAATAATACACTTCCAATTTTTGATCAGGTAAATGTCACGAAGGCATATTGTGCATTTGTATAGTAATTAATGGGTACTTAATTTTAAATAGGTAGTTTAAATAATTAGTAGTAGAAGTAGTAGTAGTAGTAAACTCTTTATTGTACGTACAAACAAATAATTACCTATGTTTTTTTGATCATTTAGATTGAAGACATGCGTGTTAAGTTATACTACCTGAGACTCCCAAATTACATATCCGTGGATAATCATAGGTAATTATTTGTTTGTACGTAAAATAAAGAGTTTACTACTACTACTACTGGTTAACAGGAAAAAAAAATATCAAAGAAAAATTAAATGTAGTTTTTTTTTTTTTAAACGAAAACTATTATATTTAGGGTGCTCAAATTTGGCAAAACAATTACTAATTCAGAGCCACACAATCTATAAAAATTACAAGCCCAAACTCAAGGGGGGCGACATCTCTTAGCTTATCCTGGCACGGCCTTTTTGAGAAACCATTAAAAGTTCCTGTATTTTTTCAGTTTCTGCCAACTTTTACCACCAAGAACCTATGTTACGGCAAAAAACATTACATGTACACTTTTTAGAAAATTAAATTTAAAAAAAATGAAAACAATTTGGTTACGATAAACTAGTAACTTAGAGTGGTTAATAGAATATTTAGTTAAAAGTTAATAGTAGAATACAGCTGTTCAAAGGTTTGCAAAATTTTCAAACAAATGATAATATATAAACTATGGACCCATTTTATGGCATAAGTCGATAATTATAAGTTATTAAAGTACACAAAAAAGCAACAAAACGAAACTTGCTGAGGTGAGTAAACAAGATATTAAAAGGGTTTGTAAAATGAAATATGACATAACAAATAAGCATTATATTATAATTAGGGATCGCATTTTTGGTGCCGATGACGTCAAAATGTCCATTTTACACACAGGGTGCTCTGTTTTCACTTAGCAGATGTTGAGGTATTAATTGGTACAAATAAATAATGTGAAATAAAAAGCGGTAAATTTATTAGAGTTAAGTACAGCTTAATCGCAATCAAAATACGGATCACGCCGGCAGCATATTTTTTTACCATTTATGGCAAAAATTGCAAATTGAGCCAATTTTCTTTTATGAATGTCAATGCCAGAATAGTATTAACGAATATTTAATAACAAAATAATTAATAAATCAGGGGACAATCTCTTATGTATTGCCCTAGTCCTTTTTAATGACAATGCTACTCGATGATTTTCGCTACCGTCCTTTTTATTATTAGTATCGATGAACTCAGGAATAAGGGTTTACGCAAAACTTGTTCAGCGATACTCTAGCCAAATTACAGCCTTTTAACACTAGTTTTTCATTATTAATCATCCTTTATGTAAATTGACGTCATCGGCACCAAAAGTACGACCCCGATATTATTTTATAATTAATCAAAAAATGTAGTAATAAAAGTGTTCATTGCGATGCCTCCTCCCTTCGGCTCTACAATTCTCTCTCATCGCAGTCATATGCTCTTAGGCGAGTTTATCCAACTTTGTACGAACCCGAATGACTCTTTAAGAGCTATTGCTCTGTATGTAATATTATGTAAAACCTCATTGTAGCCATTTCTGTTAAGGGAGTATTATTGTTAGTTTATCCTGTAAATCTTTGATGGACCAGGCTGATCCTCTAAATCCCTAGCATACCTTTTGGGGAGAACTTGCTTGGGTAGCATTTCATCATCGACTGACTCAGGCCGGTGTGTCCTCGGAAGATTAGGCGCTGCAGTGGTTGCAGTGCAAACAGCCGAGCATTTGGGTGCTGCTCTTCTGCAACCACAACTGCTGGTACAACCTTTTTTGCAGTTGCAAGAAATAATCTTTAGCAGGTGTTGAGCTGGAGGTTTTGTCATCAGTTGAGAAAGAGGCCATTATCAGCCTTATCCATCAAACATTTACAAGAAAAACTAATAATAATACTCCCTTACCAGTGATGCATACAATGAGGTGTAACATACTTAACATTACATACAGAGCGATAGCTCTTAAAAAGTGATGTTTGGGTACGTACAAAGTCGGTTAAACTGTCACAAGAGCAGATGAGTGCGAGAGAGAGAAAATTATACAGTCAAAGGACCTTGAAAGAATTATCGCACTGTATACTTTTATTACCACTACTACCTGTGTTTTTTTATAAATTATGATGTTTATTTGTTATATGATATTTACTTTTTCAAACCCTTCTTGTATTTTGTTAACTCACTTCAGCAACTTTGAACAGCCGAATCTAAGAAAATACCAATAGACCAAATTGATTGATTGATGTTTTTTTATGTACTTTTATTACGTACCACACTAACGAACACTTAAAAAACGTCCACAATTTACTTTATTTGGAAGGTTTGCAAACCTTTGGACAGGTGTATCTGACCCTACAATGCATCCAGTTTGTTAAGAAAAATTAAACGCAGTGACATCTATTTACCTATATACTTACAAATTCATTTTTGCTAAAAAGTATTATTACCGCTTCATACTTAATAATGGTTTGCCTGAAGTTATTAAAACTAAATAATATAATATCCTTAATAAGTACTATCATATATGTTTCCCACAAAAAAGTCATGCATTGTAGGGCTAAAATACTATTCGGTTTATCGTAAGCAATTTTTTTTAATTTTTTTGATAATTTAATCTTCTAAAAAGTGTACATAGTGACTTTTGGCGTAGCATACGTTCTTGGTGGACAAAGTTGGCAAAAACTGAAAAAAGACCGAACATTTAATGGTTTTTCAAGAATTGGATTCGCCATAGTCTTCTTCATACTATATCTTGTAGAACATATATAAAAATCAGAACTATAATTTTTGATGCCAGGCAAACTGTAGGTACCAATTGCATGGACTATATTATATACTCGTATCAGAGGTAACTAAATAAGTTATACAAGTCGTAATATGCTGAAAGGTTGATTTATACTTGAGGCACTATAATATACTCGGATTAACTATATCAGTGGAAAGGAACGACAGCACAAACCGAAAGTGGAAGATTATGTGTACACTGTTTTTCTCCCAAAAACTATGTTAACATCTGTAACCGTTTTTGAGTAACAGCTTGTTAAACTTTAATGCTAAATGAAATCTTACCGAAATCATTCTGAAACAGTATCAACTTTCATAACTTTAGTGTTTTTTTCAATATACGTTTGAAATAATTAAAAATCGATTATATATCACTTATTGCTGCTTTATTTTCGGAATGGGCTTTCGTCCTCTTTCACCCTGTACACTGAAACTCTAACAAGTTTTTTCACAATTGTTATAAAATAAAAACAATGGTAATAATATTGTGGTTAAACTGCGACCATTTGTGAGGATATTTAAGCTTTGATGACCCTTGTGGTCGAAGTTGACTGAGATCACCTGACAGGATCTCCCAAGTATTCGTTTTAAGATTTTTTGTGATGCACCTCAACTATCTCTGGCGGTGTATTTACAGCTGATACAGGTTGGCACTGGTCGGCTTGGTTAGTGAAGAGCGACGCACGCTGGCGCCGCCCTTCTCCGCGGATCACACATGGGTAAAGCTGGCATGCACTGCATCTTCCTGGCTGATCTGGGTACCCGCCGGAAAGTACTGGAATATTTTAAGAACAAATACCAATCAAAGACAATATATACAATTTAGTTAAAAAAAACGAAGACGTTATAATCACGAACTCAAAAGTATTTTTTAATAACCATGTCCATTAATTTAGCAGCATAAGATAGCAATGTTTGCAAAAGTTTGCACAAAATATTAGGAGTCCTTTAATGAAATAAGTTCTCATTAAAGCGTAGTTGAATTTTGTCAACTTTTCCTTCACGGTAAACGACACTCCCTTGCGCCCTGAACATGCCCCAAAAACGGTGGATACATTTTAGATTCGCCTTATTAAGAACATATTTCGATTGAAAAAAGGAGTCCTTATTTTGAACTATAACGACGGCAATCGTTACATAAATAATAAACATTTAATCTCAAAGGAAAACATAATAGTACATTGTGTATTAAGGTCGGTAAGTAAGGAATTACGATCGAGGCTCTAGTAGAAGCCCGAAGTCGAAGGCTTTCTGAGTCGAGGTTCGTAATTCCCGTACCGCCCGTGAAACATACAATGTTTTTCATCACATTTGCGAGTAAATAAATACACAAGTCAGCACAACTATTATTACGAATTACTTGAACTTTTTTTAAGCGGATGGCGGGCGGACTCTACATATTATACAAATGTTTCGTTCAGAAACGTTAAGGGCAAATACTTACGTAGGTATACAATACAGCCCTGAAGGAGTGTAAAAAAAACGACGTTTTGATACAGAAAACTATTAAAATTGATGATTAAGAACATTATTTGAGTATTTAAGTAACATGTAGCGAGATTGCAATGAAATTCCTGTTTAAATAACATTTTAAGACAATTTTGCAATTGCGTGTAAACTCTTTGCTTGAACTTGCATGACCTGTGTGCTGTGCTATAAATTAAAAAAAAAATACTTACCGACCTTGGGTTTCATGGTAAAAAGAAAGGTCGAGGGTTTTATATGGGGCATTGCGGCCAAGTTAACCTGTACGTTTAGATACTGTTTACGTGCAAGTGTGATGAAAAGACAGTTGTAGCCTTAGATATTTTTACTGTTAATAAACAGGATATTAAAACTTGCAAGTGATCGGTTACGTTGACTTAAAGTGCTTTTGAAAAACTGAAAAGGTAGGTCTAATTTGTGATTCGATGCAATCCATTGAAAGGTAAGTACTTCAGTGAATGAACCTCTGGCTGAGGGTGCCACTGAATGAACAAATGGTTTTTTTTTATCGAATTATAAGATTTGTTACAGACAACGTGTAAATAAAACGTTACCACAAATTCACAAAGAAAGATTGAATAATTTGTTCAAAATACACAGTTTATTGGGAAATAATGTTAACCCTTAAAGTACCGAATGTAGTGTGTTAATTCATTTACAGGCTTGTATATGTTTAGTTATTGAAATTACTTGTTCATTCATTGGCTTTGCCTCATTTTTTAAAATGTGTGTTCAGAAAATATGAATTGATTTGGTCACTCAATAGTGCGGGTGTAAGAATTTCAACTAAAAAAATGTACACTGTCGTGCATTATCGTTACGAGTTATGTTATCACCTCTTTGTACTGTCGGCCAAAAAAGCAGTTTACCACCATACATTTTAAGATTGATAAGAATTTCGTGTCAATTCGAAGCGTTGACCTTAGCTATAATTTAATATCATAAGAAGTTATGTCAAAAGTGAAGTACCACTATTGGCCGATCGTACGAGATAAGCAAACATTCTGGAGGAAGAAGCTTTCGCAGGTCACTAAGTTCAATTATGTGTGGAAGATGGTACTGATGCACTTCGTCAATTTCTATACTGTTTCTTGGATGTTGCGAATATTTAACAAAACGTCAAGAGGGTCAAAGGCAGTGTAAAGGTACTGAAAACGGAGACATTCCTTTGGAAACACTGTCAGAACTATCTTCAAAATAACCCAACCTTCTAATAAATCTTCTGATGAACATGCCTCAAGACTTCCCTTCCAAGTAGAAAGTCATTGGACTAAACATGAAAACAAAAATGTTAGTGAAAAAAAGATGTATAGAAGAATAGGGATATTATAAGAAAAAATGAAGCGTTTTATAGTTCCACATTCAGTAGGTGGTAATTAATGAATTGATGCTTAAAATTTAGAGAATCATCCCGTAAAGAAAGGTCAGTAAAATTAAAATGAGTAGATAAACTATCCGTTATTATTAAAATATTTTTTTAGTAAGCAAGGTTTTTTTGGGGCCTCTAAAGTCTTATCGCGTTTATCTTTGTTCACATTTTACGAAATTATTGTTAAATTTTTATCGATGTTATGAGTATTATACGAGGTGGACCCTGTAAAACAAGTAACAAAATTAAAATTACGGTCTCATTTCATCATTAAAAAAACCGGCCAAGTGCGAGTCGGACTCGCGCACGTAGGGTTCCGTACAACTATACATCTAAATAAATGTTTTTCTTTATTCTTTATTATATTTGAGTTGATTGAATGAAAGGTAAAATGCGGTTTACGATTTATAACGTATTAAAAAAAAACTAATTATTAGATCTCGTTCAAACCAATTTTCGGTGGAAGTTTGCATGGTAATGTACATCATATATTATTTTTACATTTATCATTCCCTTATTTTAGAAGTTACGGGGGGGGGACACACATTTTTCCACTTTGGAAGCGTCTCTCGCGCAAACTATTCAGTTTAGAAAAAAATTATAATAGAAACCTCAATATCATTTTTGAATACCTATCCATAGATACCCCACACGTACGAGTTTGATGAAAAAAAAATTTTTGAGTTTCAGTTCTAAGTATGGGGAACCCCAAAAATTTATTGTTTTTTTTCTATTTTTGTATGAAAATCTTAATGCGGTTCACCGAATACATCTACTTACCAAGTTTCCACAGTATAGCTCTTATAGTTACGGAATAAAGTGGCTGTGACATACGGACGGACAGACGGACAGACATGACGAATCTATAAGGGTTCCGTTTTTTGCCATTTGGCTACGGAACCCTAAAAATGTGTTCACATTTTACTACTTTCCACGAACATTGTTCACGTAGGTTATGGCTCTACAAGTCATGTAAATGTGGAATTTTGTTAATAACTCTAATACATAGAGCGCAATTAATTTTTATGTTAATTAGGATGGATATTAAACGTCAATAAAAGGTTTGCTCGTATTCCATTTACAAACTGAATACCTTGAGGAACACCAGCTACTTAGTGACCGACAGTACGGCTTTCGTCGAGGTCGTTCGGCTGGTGATCTTCTTGTTTTCCTAACTCATCGCTGGGCACAGGCAATTGAGAGCAAGGGAGAGGCCCTGGCAGTGGGTCTGGATATAGCGAAAGCCTTCGATCGGGTTTGGCACAGGGCGCTTCTTTCAAAGCTTGATTCATACGGGCTTCCTGGGAATTTGTGCAAATGGGTTACTAGCTTCCTGGCCGAGCGATGCATAACTGTCGTAGTCGACGGTGTCCGCTCTGACTCTAAGCCTGTGAATGCTGGTGTCCCACAAGGCTGTGTTTTATCCCCCACTTTGTTTCTTCTGCACATCAATGATTTGTTGCAGAATAGCAACCTTCATTGTTATGCGGATGACAGTACGGGGGATGCACTTTATAACGGTCGTGCAAACATTTCTCGGGAGCAGGTTAATGAGAGTCGAAATGCACTTGTGTCTGAAGTCGAGACATTATTGGAGCAAGTCTCGAACTGGGGTCACCTTAACTTGGTCCAATTTAACCCTCAGAAGACACAAGTCTGCGCCTTTACCGCTAAAAAACAACCTTTTAGCCTTTCTCCTCGTTTTGAGGGTACTCCCCTTAATGCAGCGTCCAGTATTGGGATTCTTGGTGTTGATATATCGAGCAATGTTCAGTTCCGGTGTCATCTAGAAGGTAAAGCTAAGTTAGCCTCAAAGAAGCTTGGTGTGCTCTGGAGAGCGGGGCGGTATTTCACGCCGGCTCATCGCCTTCAACTTTACAAGGCACAAATACGGCCTCACATGGAATATTGCTCCCATATTTGGGCCGGAGCACCCCAATATCAACTTCTTCCTCTTGACCAAATTCAGAACAGAGCTGCTCGATGTATCAACAACCGGGGGCTTCTCAAAAATCTGGATCCACTGGCCCTGCGGAGGGATGTTGCTTCCCTCTGTGTCTTTTACCGCATCTATCACGGAGAGTGCGCTGAGGAATTGTTCGAATTGATACCAGCCGCTGGATTCCACCATCGTACAACTCGTACCAAACTATCATTTCATCAACACCATCTTGATAGTTGGAAATCCACTACCGCGCGTTTTTCAAGGGCCTTCCTGCCACGCACCTTATCTATGTGGAATCAGCTTTCGGCGTCTGTATTTCCGACTCAATACGACTTGGGAGCCTTTAAAAAACGAGCCTACTCTTTTCTCAAAGGCCGGCAGCGCACCTGCGATTCTTCTGGTGTTGCGGGTGTTTATGGGTCGCGATGATCACTTACCATCAGGTGGCTCGCTTGCTCGTCTGCCCCCTTTTTCAAATAAAAAAAATACCGTAAAATGTGCCTACTTTGCTCCCCACTGGGTAATTGTGCTCCAATTTCAAATTTTGTTTCATTGCCTTGCAAGTCAAAGTCTATGGTCGGTCCATCAAAATTTCGGAACGCATTCGATACACCTGTCATTAATGTGGTAACACTAAACGTCAAATCTTCACTCCGCCATTTTCTTTTTAGTAACGTAACGTAAATTTTAGTCTTAGTAACGAAGGGGTAAAACTGCGTCAAACGCTTTAAAGTACCTACAAGTTTTGAAGCAAATTCAATTCAGACGCAAAGTTACCCAAAGACTGGGTAACATTGCTCCTAAATTGAAGTTTTTATATATATATTAAAACTATATTATAACGTCATTTAAGTTAAACAACGTGATAGTAGGGATGGTCAACTTTATATAGACACATATATCAACATGCCATATTATAATAATTTTCAAAGAAAACTTATGATTTCGAAATTTGGAGCAAATTTTGGAGCAAAGTAGGCACATTTTACGGTAATAAAAAAATACCCAACTAAAAACTATAGGTAATAATACTCAAACGTCTAACACTCATCTTGACAATCAACTGATAATTAAACTACTGAGAACAGATGCGTAAGGCATAGGCATTTTCGTTAGTAGATGTACGCAGAGTCAAGTTGCACTCTATGAATTCAATGTAGAATACCATTGCGTAAGATGAAGTAAGATAAGGGAAGTAAATATTAGGTGCTTTGTATGGGGAAATTGGCGTTTTGTATGGGAGGAACGTAAAATAGTTTTTTTTTAAATATAATATATTTCATAATTCAAAGTATGTACCATATTGCTATCTATGCACGTTTGCCATCTCATAGATAGTTCATTAATCCCTATACTAAAAAACCATTCGGACGAATCATTAAAATCTTTGAAGGCGCTTTGGACTGCCCCATCGTAGTTGAATTTTTTCCCTTGCAAAAAGTTATCCAAATTTCGAAAAAAAATGGTATTCTGCTGGAACAATTGGTTTTGTTAGACATTCCAATTGCAGCTCCTCTAATTTGGTAGCCGTCTGTTGTGCAGTGTGTGGTCTAGCGTTGTCCTGAAGCAGCAGTGGCCTAGAGCTATTGACCAGCCTCGGTTGTTTAGAAGCTAGCTTTTCCATCATGGTTTGCAGTTGCTGACAATAGACATCTGCCGTACTTAATCGTCTGGACAGATTTAAGAAAGCTGTAGTGAACAACACCGGCACTACTCCACCAAACGCTCACTAGTGAGTTTTTTTTAGTCAATTTTCGCTTGGGGCATGATTTAGCTGGTTCGGCAGGGTTCAGCCATTGCGATGAGCACTTTCGATTATCGTAGAGGATCTACTTTTCATCACAGGTAGTGATTAGATTTAAAATCCCGTCATTATTGTGCCGGTTGAGTAATGTTACGCAGCTGAGCAGTCGATGCGTGTTTGTCGATTTGGTTCACTCAATTCGTGACCTTTCAAGCTTTTTCACCTTCCCAATTTGCTTCAAGTGGATTAAATCCGTTTTATCACTATCACCGCAGCCTGCAGCCAGCTCGGACGTGGTTTGCGATGGATCCCCTTCCACAACAGCCTTCAATTCTTCATTATCAACTTTGGTCTTCGGACGTCCACGGGGCTTGTTCTGAAGGTCGACATTTCCAGAACGAAAACGTTGGAACTAAAAATGCAATGTGTTTCCTTTAGCGACACTGCCACCATACACATCATTAATCCTTCGAGCCGTTTCTGCAGCACTGGTGCCACGTTGGAATTCCTACTCGAAAATAACGCGATATTTCAAGTTTTCCATTTTGTAAACTACGGGACGCAAAGAAAAAAAACAAATAAATTATGGTTTTCGAAATAATAATAATGCATGAGTAAATAGCTGTATAGATTTGAATTTGGAATTCCCAACCAACGAGGAGACATTTGAGATAATAGGGGCCAGTAAGACAAAACGCGAATTTCATATGTAAGGACCTAATATAAAAAATAAGTGATAATATACCAGGAAATATGTTCAGTCACATGTTACGGCACGACGAGTACATTAAGATGATACATGAAGGAAAATATTACGAAATATAAAAGAGGAAGAACAAGAAGAACTTACCTAGACCAATAAAAAGAAAAAGTAGGCATCGTGCCGTATCAGTGTGCTAAAGAGAAGGCTCTCTGAATAGGAAAAGATGGACATTTCTCCAACAAAAAGACCATATCTCATAAGTAAATGATGATGATTATGAAGTGAAAAGCGTACAATCGGATAGCTTACATCAATTCAATGCATTTATAGCATATTCTGCATTCGTTCGAATTTAACAAGATAGAATTCTTGTTAGTATTGATGTGTTTGAATCAAAAAATCATGGATACTGACTCCAGTAAAAGCAGCTCCATTCCAGCCGAGTCGTTCGTGGTCGCGGTGTGTGCTGCGCTGCGCGTGCGTGTGCGCATGTCCATGCGGCGGCTTGTGTTCGGCGCGTGAGGCCAGGCGGGCCTTGGCGGTGAGCGCGGCGCGTAGCGGCACGTTGGCGCGAGCCGCCTCCGTGCGCCCGTGCTGGCAGAACTCCACTAGCGCCACGCCAAGAGCCAGGGCTAGCCCGCCCACCAACACGTAGAATATCCCGGCTACTTGACTAAGCGTCATCTCCGTAATGCTCGTTTCCTGTGAAACCGATATGACTTTTAAAATCCTGCTCTAAAATATAATGTGCGAGTTTACAACTTTCAAAATGTATTCACAAACATTCGTTGAGGAGTCTTTCAAACAGAAGTACACATATTTTGCAATTTAAGGTAATATAATCATATCATCATCATGTCGAGCATCTAATAGTCCAGACTTGAACATATGCCTCCCCGAATTTGTCGCGATACACAGTGGGCTCCCATACAAATATAAATTTAAAATGCACCAACCATCCATTTTAAACTAAACTTTCCCATCCTGGAAATCGGGGCGAAATGAGAGCTGAAGATCGTGCGCAGTGGAGTGTATGGAAGAGACCTTGGTCCAGCAGTGGACTAGTATGGGTTGATAATTATGATAATGATTCCTGGAAATGGTTTTCTAATACAATGTTAAAAACAGGTGTATCCCAATGTTGATGTTGGGTTGTCATTTCACACGCGTCACGTTAACAATACCAACGTTTCACCAGTAGCTTTTACTGAAGGATCGTATACACGCTTTGAATAAACAACCTAAGTTGTGCAATCGCATTTAATTAATTGTTATTATTTGTATGATTTTTTGCTTTTTCGGTGTACTTATTTATGAGAACTCTTCATAAACAGCAGCGAGCGATTAAAAAGTGCTAACTCTACAGGAGCACGTTAAATCACATGCCATCAATTCGTCAAATTGTGTAATGGGTCGAGAAATAAAAAAATAACCATACCTCATCTTTAGCTTGATCACAGTCCGATTTTTTGTTGGAGAGCACCCATTTTGTCCACAGCTTTGATATGACACCCGCAGCCTTCAAATCCACTATCGCAAGGTTGATGCCTTCCCTGAAAATAATACAGATTGGTATGCATTAATATCTAACGAGAATTCAAAACTGGTGCCCGCATGTAGTAAAAATAAAACGCTTGTTGCGGGGATCGTGCCCGGAATTATAGCATAAAGGATTTTAGAAACACTGTGACCGAGGTTCGGCTTTCACTCTAACGTGTAGGAGTAAAAATTCATAAATCGACGTGAAAGTTCATCTTGCGAACCGATCAGTAGAAATTTCAATCTCAGCGAAAATGTGAATGTGAATGAAATGTGATAATAGAATTATGACCGCCAAAATAGATAAATAATAAATATAATTATTATATTTAGTGACCAAATTTGCCAAAATGTTTAATCAAAGACATCACATAAACCTTTCCCATACTTAAAAATCAACCTAAACAACCGTCACATTGGTTTTTTTTTGCGATGTACTTTGATTGTTAAAAAATCTGTCAAATGTTGACTTAGTCCCAAAAATGTAAATAAACACAAGCGTCTTCTTCGAACTTAGTCGAAACAAACATAACACACAGAACAGATAAAAAACGCAACCGTAAAGGCTCCGCCGTTAAGGCAATGCAGCCTTACGCTTGTTTTAAATTCCACGGTTTGTTACAATACTAATTTTATTAAAATTAATCGTTTATTATCAAGGAAACTACCAAAAACTCCCATTGGTATCAACATATTGTTCATCATTTGCACTGAACAATTGCTAAGGAAGGTGGTATAAGTATTAATTAATAGTCTTCTTTCTCTTTATTTTTTTTTCATTTATGTTTTTCAAATGACCAGTGTGTGAAATCAATCAATATGGATACTTTAAGGTCCTTCGCAGGAACATTGCTTAATATAAGACTACTAAAGTTCGTTTAAAATTCTGTCATTGAATTCCATTAGTATCTAGGTATTGCCACCACTAGGCTAATCGTAACTGGCAGCGGACGATCTTTGTGATCCATAGAAGAAAAGAAAAAGTATATTAAAGGTGAGGAAAAAAAGATCTTAAAGTTGCATGGTCATACAGTTTTTGGAATCATTATCTAATAACTGCCGAATTAACTTATTAATATGTTTATTTATGTATCATCGTAGCAATTTATTTTTTCATTTCATTGAAACACTAATGAGGCAAATAATAGGTAATCCAGCTACAAAGTTTGTTTTAAAGGTTACCTACCTAATGAGTACTTACTTATATTTTAGATTTTGTTTATAGATTAGATAAGATTAGATTTATTTATTTCATAATATAAGTTACAGTTAATTGCACACATGTCAATATACAGAATTCATCACATAACAATCATCAACATCGCAGCACAGATATGACCTATATTACAGATGTGAATGTGAATTTTAACCTGAAATATTAAATAGTTCCAAAGAAATAGTTCGTAATATCGACTTCTAAGCAAAAAGAGTCACGAGCAAATGCTAACGTAATTTTTTATTGAATTAGAAATCCCAATATAAATAGCTTGCTATAAATGTTAATTTCTCATTTTTGACATGAGTTGGTAGATCTTTTAACAAACTTTATATCTACCTAGCTACTCTTAGTGTATAAAACTAAATACAAGATTGGTTTAGCTATTCACATCCGGGTCGTTGTCTTCGAAACCGATGACAAGGATATCATCCGAAAACTCTACTCGCGCTTTAAGTAGATTGATACATCTACAATTATTTTACAGGCTCCCGATTCCGCATACCACTTAAGTGTCGTTACTCCTCTACCGTGTCATAAACCGTACGCGTCATATAAAATGTAAATTTTTAAAATGTCGTCAAAAATCACGTCTGCTCTGCCAGGGATGTACCGTAAAAATGGAGTAGTAGATATAAATTCGATGTGTAGAGAGTACTCTCTGACGGGGCCCATGTAAATTTACGAGTTTTCAGTATTCAACTGGGAATTACCGCGTAGAAGCGAGATTTTAGCCAGATAGTGAGAGCTGGGAGCTTTTCTGCACTGAAAATTTACTGCGAAGTTTGTGTCCGTCCTTCGTAATATGTATTATTTCTAAACCTTTATTTTTTTAACGTTAGGTGTGTGAGTGTGATATCCGTGATTTTATTTACAGATATAGTAAAACTCGTTAAAAAATAATTACAATAAATTTTAACTTTTTTTTATTTAATTTGCAAGTTTTTGGGAGTATAATTTTACTATTACATTCATCCGTTTACATAGGTACAGAGTAATAATATACTTTTGCAATTGCTCGCCAAATCGTGCTTGCAATATTTTCATTCCCTAATCGAATAAACCATCGTACAGTTACTCGCACCTCGCTCTCCCACGGGGCTAGGTCTAGTTATTGCACTGCAAATGAGTTTACTTTATATAACTTGAAATGTTGCTGAAAGCTCATTTTGCCGTAGAGTTTTAGCGAAAATTTCTCGAGCTTTTCTTAAAGAAAAGATGAAGTCAGCTTTAACATGAAAGTGCTATTAGATTCGCTGTCGGGCCTAGACTGCCATTTTGAACACCACCATTTCATAGGAATTTTATTTACAACAAAACGATTTTTATCTTTGTGACTACTACTACTATTAATGAGTTTTTCTTTTAAAAGACAAGCAATTTAATTATGTTAAGTATACAAAAGAGTTATTTGTATGGGTAATATTCCAGTAGTAATCTTTATGATATAAGTAAAGACCATGTAAGAAGCAATAATTTTATCCAAAATGATATTACAAAGGTTATATGTTTTTTTTTTTAAATTATTTTATAAAGTATAATCTAACTTATTGAGTGCTTATGAAAAACTTAAGCTTTTCCACGTACTGCGCTGAGATAAGTAGATACCTACACAAATAACTTTTAGTTGCTTCCATTATCTGGAAATAATGGAGGTAATATTGTTTGTGTTCACCGATATCAGTTCATATTTAAGAGATTTTTATCTGTATTTTATATTTTTTTAGTTTCGTGTTGCTTTGTGTTTACTTACGTACAACTCAGAATTGTGAATCTTATAATCACAGGTTTGCGATACAGCATACTCATGATTAGTACCTAGCCGCCGCAAACACCAACTTTACTATAGGTAAGGTTTATGAACGATATATCATTCTAGACTGACAAGTTATATCCATTAAGGTCCAAGATTTAAGGCGAAAAAAACCATGTTGTTTTTGACCTGTTATCGTATTGTCAACGTTTTGATAGCTCTTATTTCCTTGACCGTAATGTCGGCTGAGTTAAATACAATACCACAACAGCTCAAAGACGATACTGTTTTTACGGCCTAGAATAGAGGCTCATAAAAACATTGTGTTTTTTCTAATAAAAGCAGCCTCTCGCCTAGTTTCATATTAATAGCGCAAAGTTAACTTTGTGATGATGGAGGCGCAGTTCAATTTTCTTTCACTTACCGCGGAGTTAAAGTTGGTGTGACGTACCTACGCAGCAGGGGAGGGACAGTGAACTTAATTAGGTTACGATGCTGGCTCTATTTTATTGAGATACAATGAAAATAGCCAGGAAATAAGCTGACATTTTGCAAAGTGTTTAAAAACAGCGAACCCGCTACAATAAAGTAAAGATAACACCTTTTTATAAATTACTATGTATCTATGAACACTGATGTCGTTTCAAATTGAAGTGATGTACATTGCCAATTGTAATGACAAATAATTTGATATTTTACACGTATTAGTAGTAACGCTGCTGTTATGAAGTAACGTATTTCAAAGGGCAGTAGCAGTAACTCCTAGTATAGGTACTTGAAACCATTTCAATTATATGACGATCACAGTTAAACATATCCATTTGAATATTGAAAATTTTCTTCCTTTGTACATAAACCTTCTCAATTCGTCGGGATCTTTTTTGTAAATTATTTTTGTATTCCTTTTTATCGTATCTCTTACCTTAATGGCGATCCTTTTACGGTTGCAATAGCAAAGTTTACATGCTTAAAGCGACAACCACGTTGTATGGATCCGCAGCTGGCCTGCTTTTCCCTTTCCAGCGTATATTGAGCCAGATCGTCATTTAATAATTGACCATCCAAACCATTTCTTGTAACCTGCGTAGGCTGAAAATAAAAATACGGGTAGCGAATGGCTGACAAAGGCGTTTGTAAGATTTAAAAAATATTAATATTTACCTTCGCCTTGCTCATAAAAGCTAGCATTAAAGAAGGTTACCTGATGTAAAAGGGCATTTCTCTTACTTCAGTTTGTGTCATGGTTGACGGGAAGACAGACGGAGTAGGTTCAGACAAGCGCTCTACGATGAGATAGGCAGCCAAATTTGCCGTGTATGAGCAAACCAGGATAAGAGCAAAAAACCACCACACGGTCCCCACAATTCTTCCAGACAAGGACCTAAAAAAAAACATCATTAAACAACTTTAAAAATAAGATAACTTTAAATAAAATCCAATAAAAACAATATTTTTGTTAAAACTTTCTGCTTGTACACAAGCAAACCACTGAGATTGTTATACATCGTGTCCGACAGAGTAGCACACAGATACTATGTTACTAATTAACGAAGATGCACCTTCAGAACTTCAGCGTTTCATGCAGAGTTAATGTAAAATTAAATAGTGAGGCGCTTCTTGGTAGATTGAAAATGTATAATCATATCAGCGCCTCTATTCAACACGGTGAAATAATATTGCCTTTGACCTGTTATGGTATTGTTCTTAACTCGACCGCCATTACTGTCAAGTAAATAAGAAGGTTTTACGGTGTAGTACCTCAGCCTTAAGCTGTCTGCGACTAGGGTACATAAATAATAAAAATAATTCAACTATTAAATATACCATGCAAGAGTTTGCATGTATGTCACTACGTAGAAAATAAGGAATCATATTCCAATGAAATTTAGCATAGAGATTTTCTACAGGCTTTTTTATAACAAAATATTTAATATAAATAAAAGTCTACCCGTGCAAAGCTCATACGGGCTTATAAATTAATAAATTAATGTTACTGGCCTTTTAAGTCAAATCTAAGCATTTAAGGTGATGAAAACTGAAGTAGGTACTGACTCTCCGCACACAGAGCGGCGGGCGAAAAACTATCATTTTTAACGATTTATTTATATCCGCAGGTGGGGACGCCATTATACAACGCAATGTTGACGTATTGGTATTATTCCCTCGTCATTGAAACTCGCTATGGTGGCGAATACAGATAAGTAATTGTATTACACGCGAACCATCTCGCATACGTGTAACAAGGTGATTATAGGGCTTCGCGTCCCGGGCGCTGACTTACACATATACTATCCTTTACAACTCAACGATTTAACACAAGACTTGGAATATAATATAACTTCCATAGTCAACGCCGATGTGCGTATATTGACTGCATTACTTAAGTGCTCCAACATTGGCAACCGACTTTGTTGTTTTTTCTATCCCATTTGTAACAGTATTGGACATTGTTTAGCTTTGCATGGCCATAAAATCATAAGTAACTGACTTATTCTGATATAAAATACCTAATTGTAAAAGCAAACAATGACGACTATCTGTTAGATATTTATACCAAAGTTTCATTTATCCTACTTAACCTAAAAAATACAAACCTTTGAATTAAGTAGAACATGGTACTTACTTCGGGACCACATCACTTCCTTGTTGCATAAAGGATCCCAGAGAAAACCAAAATGAATTCCATATACTGAATTCATTATGCAAAATTATCTAAAAAAAAACTGTTTGTTAATACGGTTCTGTTTATATGCATTGACTACTTTCAAAATGTCCAATAAAAAGTCATAAAACCATACCTCGTTAGCACTGCTTATTGGATGATCTAGATGAGTATCAGTTACAGAGACCGATCGCCACTCATGGGGGGAGAACCTCGATACTAGGAACAATACAATACTAACTGCAAAGAAACTGAAGAGGACGCAGACCTGTAAATTTAAAACATACTTTTCAATTAAAACACCGCAAATTTAACATTTCTGAAAGGTACAATCAATAATTAAATCCATCTGTCTATTTTGGTCTCTAAATATATGAAATGTTCTGCTCGACACTCGACTATAGGTAGACCACTTAAATGTGGCCTCGCCGCGCCCCCTGTATCGCGCGGGCGAGGACACATTTAATCATTAATGCGGTCTATCTATAATGTTTTACGATCACCTCCTGACAAAAATAAGATACACAACGATAACTTTAAAAGAAAATTCAGTGAGTTTGAGTTGAAAATTTTAATAATTTCCAAACTACCTATTTTTATTACGATGACAAGTGCTGTTTTAGAATCAGAGAGCTTATTGCCTAACGCACTCGCAATCGCAATCGTAATGTATAAAAAATGAAAACAGCTGTTCCACTTTGAAGCCGATTGCGATTGCGAGTGCGTTAGGCGAGTGCGTTAGGCGATAGCGACGCTGCTCAGTATGGGTATATCGGCAAAATGTGCGCGCCTCAGGCCCCAAAACCGGCATTGTGTATGGAGCAGGTAACTTTTGCTCGCAAGTTTCACGGGGCTTGTTAGCTTCTATTTTAACGTTGTTTTACGATAGCAGGGCGCTTTGAGTCGGCATACAAATTGTATTTAGAACTACCAACCAGTTCATATTAATTGCGATATTCCAACGTGTTTAATAAAATAACTGGTTTTTATTTTTTTTAAATACATTGTTTTCACAGCCGTACAAGTGCAAATTTAGTTTTATGAAATCTTACACTTAGGGTACCTACTTAAGTATAAAAACTTTAAATACCTCGCGGCTAGTTTTTATTCTTACCCAAATTTCTTTTGACAACGGCTTGAGAAAGCTGAATGTGTCCGCCAGTTTCTTTTGCGTCTTGGTTTGGCTGATCGGATACTCCATCGAAAGAAACGGTTCGCTGAAATCCATGACAAGTTGGCGGTCCGGAGTCACAGCTAGCGGTGCTACCGCGATATCAGCTTCCTATAAAACAGTACCCATATTTAAAATATGGTGTTACCACCAGTTTGCATTACTGTCGCAACCTTATTACTTTTCTAGCTATTTAATCCATTTTTGACTTAATCAAACAGATTACCTTTTTCAACAGTAAATATGATAAAACCCAATCAAATCTAAATCCTAGAATAATTATCCGAAACCAATTTAATGTTTTTTTTATCTTAAGGTAATTACAAACAGCAATATGGTGTATAAAACACTTTTAATAACGATCAATATAGGGTCGAAACAAGTCCAACTAACTCTGCGAAATATTTCATTAAATGTCGAGACGAGCGCTGAAATAACAGAGTACACACATAAGAAACCTTTCGTAAAGACAAAGGGATTAAGGGAACCTTCGCTGGATATTAGATTTACCGTAAAATTTCTTCGCAAAGTTAAAGCAAACGAGTGTCCGACGACCGTGGGGGCGCAAATCCTTTATAACTACAATAATACGCCTGAAACTCAATAAACAAGGACCTTTAGGCGAGCGGTCGTACCTTTCAAGATTGAACGGGAAGGCTAAAAATATTTTAACCTCCATCTTGTACCTCTACAATCACGTCAAATATTTTTTGATTAAAACCGACCCACAAGGTGCTAGCCAAAGGCCACGGAGGGCCCTTTGTTAAAGTTTAGGAAGGCGTTAGTGCAAAACATGTTGTCGGATAAATAAGAAATGTAGTAGGCACCTAAAATACACACATATCATATATATTTACTTAATATATGTAGTCATCGTTATTAGTAAATAAATGTTATTGATTTTTACTATTACGGTCACGCGATTTTAAATAAAATTACATTATTTTACACTTTACGCTAAGTATTTCCAAAAGGAAGATAAAAAACCGATCATGTGCGAGTCGGACTCGCACACCGAAGGTTACGTATTTAAGATAATATATTACTATTTTATTTATGGGTAACCGCAAAAAAAAAATCGTTTTTAATTAACTTTATTTTCGATGTAATAAGGTCCATTTTGACTAGCCTAAATTTTAATAAAGATTTTCAAAGTTTTTTTGTTATTTCGGAGATATGGGGAGTACCGAAAAAATAACCCAAAACGTCGTATAGTACTGCACCACGATAACGCTAGCAGAGCTCGTACACCGCCCGGCAGACAATTGCGTTTTTAAAAGAGTAAAACGTCGAAAATCTGGATCACCCGCCGTACAGCCCAGACTTAAGCCCTAATGATTTCTTCACTTTTCCAAAAATCAAGCAACGACTTCATGGTCAACGGTAACTGACGCCTGAAGAAGCGGTTGAGGCATACAGAACGGCCATTTTGGAGACCCCGACTTCGGAATGGAATAAGTGTTTCGAAAACTGGTTCAACCGAATGAAAAAGTGTATATATCACGGTGATTACATTGAAAAACAATAAATACCATTTAACACTTAAATTGTCTTTAGTTTTTCCAAACAACACAACTTAAAAGGCACCCATCGTATTATAGAATGTATGCTTAGTTACGACCCTTGAACACAAAAATGGACGATCGCGTCTGACAAAAAATGAAATAATCATATAAATATAATAAAAGTTTTATCTGTATGAATTTTGGCGATAAATAGCTATTTTTGGGGTTCCGTGATCATTCTTTATAGGATAACTCAATTTCCAATTTAATTTAACATTATTATATTATTATATTATAAATTTGCTGTTATTTACTTCTATTGTTTTCTACTAATAGTTATTTAAAAATCACTGCGTTATTATAACCAAGCAATACGAGTAGAGATTTATTTTTTATAAGTAACAAAGTAACGGCAGAAAAAAATCACAATACATCTAAGAGATTGCATTCAAATAAAATGTCCTCCGGAACGTTGACAAAGCACGTCTTCCCCTCGGAAAACATCGATGCCACAATAAACTGCATTATTTAATCTGGGAGATTAAATTCTGTAGAACTAACTCCAGTCTTTGTAGAGCAGCTCTGTTTAAGAAACGGCAATTTACTTTTTCTGCACGTGCCTTCTCTTTTCTTACTCCAAATTTGATCCCGCTTTTCTTTGACATTACTAAAGGCAGTCTGTGTACGTGTCATTTTTCCTGTTTACCTCCGACACTTACCCATCCGAAGCTTCTCATATTTTCCGGCGTTTGGTGTCGTAAACTAAGTGAGTTGTTATGCTTACGTTCTTACAGTTAGTTATGTAGATATCTATTACAGGTGAAGTGTGAGAAATGTTATAATTTTTCAACACACACACGCTCATGGCTCACGCTGTAACACTTTCATGGTCGCTCTTTTTGATAACATGGTGTACGTTGTACTTACGACTAAGTAAGTGGTTCGTATCTTACAACCTTAAAACCATGAATACCAATTATTCATTTACAGCAGAGAGATCAATTTGTGAACGTTTGAACAGGTTGACTCGGTTCCGTGATTTGGATCGCAACGATACTCTAAGTCTCTTACTTACGGACCATTAACTGTATCCCCTCTACCTAGGCTTCAAAAGGTTAAAACAAAGTGGGACAGCGGGCGCGACTGACGCAATGGAAATTAAAACGGAGACCTTTTACTATGCGGACAGGGGTGGTGAACCGGTAAATATGGAAGTCCTACAGACCTTAGGAAGTGAAACTACTTATCTTCGTTTACCTGTGTATGTGTATACGGTAATATTTGATTAAAGTCAACTTTGATTTAGTTATAAATGATCTACATAACCTGTATTTTGTTTTCTCTACCCTTTATCTCAGTTATAATGAAAATTTGATTTAAATAATCTTTTACTCGTACAGATTAATCTTCTTCCACAACACAAGTATATTTGCCCCACGAGCTATTAGAGGTACTGACTGTTAAATAATAACGATTTAATTAACGAAGCATAATTTATTTCTACTTTTCTTTCTGACAACTACCATGTAATAACTACTAATTTGACAAGCTGTGTAATTTATTTTGTATTTAACATTATATTGAGTAATAAAATCTAAAACGTGAAATCATAAATCCACACAGTAATAGTATGACACGACTCAAATCTGCTTATCAAAAACTGATATGCACTTTGCCAGAACCTCAATATAACATTAAGTATACAGGGTGACTGGAAATTCGCCGTATTCCTTGAAAGGGGTTATTCTACAGCTCATTTGTAACGATTTAAGTCATGTCAACCAGGGGTCAAAACTCATTGGTTACCGAGATATTCACGTTTTTAGAATTTAAAAAAATACCCGTTTTTCGTCCTAAAACTAGTCATTGTGTAAAAACTTCGTCATTTAAAAATAAAAAAAAGCATTTTACAAATAGCCAATGAATTACTGATTATGAAAAATAATAAAAAATGCCAAAGAAATGCAAAGTTTTGCAAATAAAAGGATTTAAAGTTGAAAGTTCTAGTAATTATTTTCCAAATTTTGTAACATTTTAAAGAATAACTAAAAAAAAAAGTACGACATTTCGCGTACAAATGAAAGGAATAGTTTGCTCAACTCATAAGCTTTCTAACAGATGCCTACTGTGAGGAAATAAACCAAAAACTATTAATGCTTTTTAGATAAATTAGTACAATAACCAGCAAATACTTTTTTTTTTAATTAATGTCTTATTCTAGTGATTCTCGAGATACATTTCCATTTGGAATTTAATTGTCGTATTTTGAGTAGTTTGAGACTAAGGATCAAGTGTACACTTATAATATCGAATAAGATTGTTCTTTATTACCAGTATTTTAATTTCTAGTCAATAGATTCCCACGTACTTTATATATGTTGTAGAAATGAAACTAAGAAAGAAAACGATTATCGGTATTTTTTTATACTCAGGTACTCAAGTAAATAAATCAGAGCTATCGTAACGATAATAAGATAATATATCAAACGCAATATGATTTATTGAGAAGAATAGAACCACAGTGACCTTGACAGCAAAAACAACGTAATAAGTTTGATTTAAATTTTGAAAATGAGTAAAAAAAATCACACAAGCCAATAAAGCAGCCAGTTAAGTTTATAGAGGGAACTATTACAGTTCTAGGAATCACGCGACTTCAATAGGTGGTCCTTGACAATTAAATTTAGAGAATTCCTTGCGAAGGAGGAAATTAAATCTAACGAACGATTTTGTTCAATTGGGCACGTCTTAAGGGATTGTTCGTTAAACGCTACAAACAATACACTTACCGTATAAAATATATATGATATATCACACATTAATTTATTGTTTAACAGAAAACCTAAAGTGATTTTTGGAACAGAAATTAAACTTTTCTTATACCTAATTTTATATCTTTGTTACTTTTGTATAAAAGTGAATACATTTTTTAGAAAATAACACTGACTATTTTTTAAAACGAATAAAAAAATTGTAAAATAACCTAACACGAGTAAGCTAGCTATAAAATTATGTTGCTTATGTGAATGGCCTATATAGCACTAAAATCGACGCCCAGCATACACAGAGAAACCCTGGGTCGTTACCAGAAGCTGTGCCAGAAGTTTGCCACCCGGAGGAGAAATATTTTAGAACGTATTTCTTTATAGATAATAATATGTGGTCGATTTAAACACACTTAAACAAATTTTCATGTACTCGTAGCTAACAATTACAGCTAAAGAATGCAATATGACATTTGAACTTAAAACAGTAAAAAAACTAAAAATTAATGTGATCATAATTATACTTAAACGCAATTTAAGGCAAAAAATGATGCGGGATGAATAAGACCCTTGACATTCTCAAACAACAATATTCCATGATTATCATCTATGGGTAGACGAGGTACGAACATTATCGTATCTTGTCAAAATCTGACTTGCACATAATCAGTCAAATGCGGGAATGCTCATTTTTAACCGACTTCAAAAAAAGGAGGTTCGCTGTTTGAGCTGTATGTATGTATGTTTGTCCGCGATTGTCTCGCGTCTGGCTAAACCGATTTTGATGCGGATTCCAGAAAAGTATTTGTTACACTTAGGAGAAAGTTTTGGTATTTTAACCGTGTTTGATAGAGTATACTTACTTTCGAGATGGTCCAATTGTCACCAAATTTTAATCTGATGATGGGATCCATGAGAAATTGAGGAAAATCCTCTAATATTATAAGCATTCATATTACAATTTCAGTTTTTTTTAGTACCAAGCATTTGCATTCAAAAGTATCATTTAGTGAAGTGGAACTGATGATGAAGTCCACAGATGGTCAACGGAACTCCTCAACGGTACCTATTTCAAGGGTGGTGATAAGATATCTCGATTAAAATAGTTGAGCGACTAAAACGAAGAATATTTAATTGTTTAAATATGACTATTACTTTATCGCAGCGTTACTTGCGGTGAACTTAAAATTTCTCTAAATAAATGTCTTAAAAAACAAAACACCCCCCTCAAATCGCAAAAAATAACTTTTTTTAAATGGTAACTATAGGTCAGTCAGACTGAAGTCGGCTTTTGGTTAAAAATATTGTGAGTGACCGACTTCTATTTGACTGACCTATAGCTACCATTTTAAAAGAAGTATTTTTTTGCGTTTCTGAAGGCGGTTTTTTTTTTTTTTCCTGGTAAACTGCTAAAGGAGATCATTCGTGTATTGATAATTTAAACAATAGGTTTTATTAAATTAATGTGTGACGTGCGCTAAGTAGCCAAGTATTTTACTTTTATTCAGTTCATTTAGTTTGGGCACACGTTTAGTGCCCTAATATTAGGTACACAAAGTCAAGCCTGTAAAACGCATGATATTATTATTTACTATATAGAAATTATTATATAAAAAATCATTACTCATATAAAAAAGAACTACTAACGTTTTTCTCGCGGGCAGCCATTAAGACAGATCTCTCGATCCGTGTAACTTACAATTATTGTGACAGTCGCGTTTGTTGTTATTGAATAGGTGAGACATACCTTTCTAAGTATTTCGCCCACAAGACCTGACCAGCTGCCAGGTGCAGTCTCCACTCCATAAGATCCATCCTTTGCAAGTCTCAACTCGTCTAAAAACAGTATTTGCATTATTATCGCGTGTTTAGCAACCAACATTTGAGAGCGTCAAAATGTTTTCCTTTGTTTGCTTTTATGTTAGTAATGGCACCATTTAAGATAAGTGTTTTTTTTAATATTCGTTAACCCATTTTTTATGACAAATTCGATTCTAGTCCAAATACTACGACTAAGGTTGATTTTTGAAGCGAAGCGAGTGCTCGAAAGTAGAGCTCCCCATACATACACGTGTGTTACACGCCCGCATGGGTGTCCCTGTTCTTAGCCCCGTCGGTAATAAGCGTCCGAACTACACGGATTCGTGTTATACCGGCGTTAAAATCCATTTTAAAGTCCGAACACAGATACCCATGTGAGTGGGACTCAATTACCCGCGGGTATTACCCGCCTGCGACGGTTTCAGGCAGACTCGGGCTGTTGTTAATAAAGGTCACTATTCCAAATCCATAGCTTTTATTTATTCATAGCTCTTATTAACAACGGCCCAGATGAGCGCTGCCCGATAATACCCGCGGCTAAAAGACCCGTTGATCCGTGTCCGGGCATAAACACGTTTACCTGGGTACCTACTACCTACAGAGGTACCCGGATAACCGTTCTAAACGGGTTATATACACGTGTCTGTGTAACACGGAAACGGATGCCCTAGTCATGTACACAGAACCTAAACGAGATCGCTAACCCTACTCTAAAGTAGAAATAAAATGCATGCGAAGGAAATTCACAACAAATTCCGAACTTTAAAAATTACGCTTTTACCTTTTCACGTTCATTTTTGAATAATATTTTCGAGTGTTTGATCCTCATAAATTGAAACGTTGATTGGAATTAACTTCTACAAATATCGACGTAAAATTAAAAAATAAATACTTACATTTGATTCCAATTTTTCTAGCCACAAGATCGAGCAAGTCCTTACAAAAACCGTGAAATTGATCGTCAACTCCTGTCCGTTCTGTTTTAGACTTCAGCATCATGTATGGTTCTTGCAAAATAGTTGTGACAATGTAGGTTTTGTTACTTTCGTAAGTTTCAGGTGATTTGAGTTGCGATTGTTTCGAAGATGTTATGGATAGCCCGTTTGTGTCAGTCCATGTTCCAATCTGGTAACAATGCCATCAACTAAATTAGATTTTAATTCTTAAGCATTCAAATAAAATAAGGGCAATAAAAATTTACTCAATTTTCTAGCGACTAAAACCACTAGCGGCTATGGAGGTATTCTAAAAACCTTATCGATTTCTCTAATCGTTAACTTTTGCAGAATGTGAACCTTATCTTTAACCATTTTTTTATTTATAAGAATGTTAAAAAATTAAAATAAAAACAAGAAAATAAAAATTTAAACCGTCATTTAAACAAAAGGGACGCGTGACCTTACAGGTCCAATATGGCCTTGTAGGTGATACTCTAAAACAACTCGCTTTACGACTCGACGGACGTATAATTATGCGACAAGATTAAATTTTTCCTGCATGCGTACAAACAACATTGAAGGGTGCATTCTCCATTAGGAAGCTTAAAACTCGTTTGGATGTCTTGGCTCGCTCAATTAAACGTTCGGTAAGAGGTCCTTTTTAAAAGCATAATTAAAATAAACCTCTAAACATAGAAATATTATCTTAAGTCGGTTTTAATTACGTTCGTGAAGTGCTAGGTAATTGTAACTCCAAATACACCCAGAGTTTGGAATGAATAAAAACCCCTTTTAATGCAAGTATCAATTGCACCACAATAAATCATGCTGCAGAAGCGCCAGCAAGCGAGCCTATCGTTTAAAATTGTATAGTTAATACTTTCAATGGAGTTAACGATACTACTTTTTATTTTGACTAAAAATAGAGTACTGAAACAAGAATTTTCGTAGGTATGGTCAAGAATTTACTTTCTTATGATACAAAAGGTTTCTAGGCGATGGCCAAACAAACTGTTTCCACGTCAAATAAAGTTAGTTACTTGTGTAGGCATCTGATATATTACATTTGGTATTCTGTATATAACCGCCTAGGCGATCAAAATACGCCTTCGTTGAAAAAGTACCTTTACTCTGTAGGTACAACACGGGTTATTTTATTTCTAAGACTTATTTTTGTAAAATGTATTTAAGCTTGAAACAAATAATGGAAAAAAGTTTGTGCGCATTGATTTATGATCGCCAAGAAAACATTAGTGAGTTGTGAAAGAACTGGGGTGAAAGGTAAAAGTTAAAATTAACCTTTACCCAAAAGTATAGCTACCGCTCAAAGTTTAAATTTAGGTCCTTAGGACACTGACAAAATACCATTATGTAACAAGCTTTTAACATAATGATGTTTTCTCCTTGTATCAAAAATAATCGTATTGATGACAAGCGACCCACCCTCAATTCACTTTGGTTTTAACACAATCAAATATATTATATATAAGTCAGGATAAGCTAATGTACTTAGCTTCCTATTAACATATTATCTTTTTGTAAGACTATTAATTTTAGAAGCATAATAAAACGTATAAACATACGTCCAAGAGTTTTTCATCAATTTTGAGTAGGTGTTTGAGGCTCCGTGGAAACTTGTGAAGCACACCTTTAATGATATTTAAATACTTACCAAGAGGCCGACCTGGCGGATGGTATTGGAGGTAAACCGAAAATGATTCTTAAAGTCGTGTGTTGTTTTCCTTTAATAAATGCTTGCAGCATTTTGAAATATTTCAATACTTTAAATTAACTACCTATTTGTAAGAAGTTAAAAAATCCAAGAGACGGATCATTTAGTCGGGCCTTCAATTTCTGCCAGGTGATTGAAAAAGTATTTAAAATTACGAAATAAAACTACTTTTTCATGTCAATTTCTGTCGAACTCTAATGGATATCGACCATAATCACCATTTTTTCCGCCTGTTGCGGCTTCTATGAATTGCAGAATTATGACAATTGATTAACTAAAAAGTGTGCAGCTTCTAAATACGAATTAATTTTAGATAAGTAGAACAATACATTAGAAATGCAAAGTGTACAAAATTAAAAACCCTGGTATATACATAACTTATTATTGAGATGCGCTTCGCCAAGATGTGACACGTCATCCTGTGCTCTGTGGTTTATTGAAACATCACCTTATCTTTAAGGGCGTTTTCACTAAAAAGTGTACCCAATTAAGGACTGAAATTAAGGAACTTTAACTTTGTCAGTTTTGTGACGAAAATTAGCCATACATTGCGGTCGTCAATATATAGCTAATTTTCGTCACAAAACTGACAAAGTTAAAGTTCCTTAATTTCAGTCCTTAATTGGGTACACTTTTTAGTGAAAACGCCCTTAAACATACATAAATCGACTTTTGGATATCAAATCAAAAAGGCTTAATAATTAAGCTTCATAAACCAACATACTTTTTTAAATCAAAAACTGTTCGAAAATCATTGATCTCTGCTTAACCCTGCGCATAGCCGCCTATCAGTGTTAAATCTGCATGAGAACTAACTGAAAAATGTACAAACAACGTAATCTTACAATTAATCTAAAAAATGGATATGTAATTTGAATAAGTTAAAACAGATTTGTTTGCAACATCATGCTACGCCCTTAATATTTAATGATACGGTATATTTTCAGACAAAGAATATGAAACAAGGTAAGACAAGATGATAGAGAGATTATGAAGCTTCTATTTTGTACCGCTACAAATGGAAAACCGGTTTTTCATTTTTATTACAACTCTTTCCTTATTAGTAAAGATGACTGCTCGAATATTAATATCTAGAAATATAGATTTTCCTGGCAAACGATGCAACGCTAGTGACTTCCATCTGATACGTAGTTTAACGATATCTTATAAGTGATGGCTTACATCAATGTGACTCGTTTGAAAATATATGAACAATAATACCAAACCAAATCAATTTATTATTTCATTATTTACATTTTTGTAAAGTTGCGAATAATGAAGAAATTCTTCGTAGTTTTCTTTCTTCCGTTCCACTGAATTAAATCTCCCATAAGTCTTTGACGCCGAGATTGTCATTCAATTCAAATTAACGCAATAGTTCACAGAATATATTTTATTCCAAAAACAACCTTATATAATATTGAATATGACTACAGTATTATAGTGTATCTTAGATTTTTATTATCATTAGTGTTGCACCTATTTTTAAACATCTACAGTAGCTTAAGGCCAGTAATAAAACCTTCATAAGTATAGGTTTTCTACATAATTCTCAAAATTAACGATCAAAAGTTTTTTCTGTATTTCTGGGTGTAAAACGTCTTCGCCGCTTTGAAAAAATCCACTTCAGTTGACTGAAAGATTTCTCGACTTTCACCGATGTTATGGGTGCGTAGCGAAAATGTGGATAATGATTGAGTGTTGTCAGTTTGTTATTTTCATTCAGCTCAATTTCTTCACATCTTAGTAAATTATAATTTTCAATACTTATTAATTATTATGTACATCCTTGCCATTTTCATGCAAACTGATTTTTGATTACTTGGTTTGCACATTACTCACAATTTAAATACTAGAGTCTAGTGTTAGTTAGGGTGATTCTAATTTTTAAATAGATCTTTGAATTATGTACAAATTATCCGCAATAAATGAGTAATCATTCTGAATATTTACTTTATTCATTTCTCTTTTTGTAGTAAGTACTTATAGATTTAGCGTCCTTTTGTCGAAATGTATTTAGGACTCATTTTATGTCATTTAAATACTTAGAATAATATTCTTCGGCTTCAAGCCTTGTACGCCATCTTATGAACGTTGGCTCCGGCGGCATAGGAACATTTGGTAACATCCTTTTAAAAGTATCTATCCTACTAACAATAAGTGACTTGAGAAATACTTGTTTAACAGCTGCATCAATTTAATTATATTAGTAATAACGGGTCCTACGTTTTCGGCAACTCTATTCAACCCGTGTGTTACACATTTAACATGAGTCATATTACAAAGGTACTTTTCCAATTTTTACCTGCCTTAACCATATAAGGCACTCCATCAGTGAGTAACAACAAAACCTTCTCCATATAATTACTTTCAGAGTTCTTGTATAGATTTTGAAGAGACTCGAGGACTAAATTTGTGCTTGTATTATTTTTTGACTCTTTTAAGCATTGACTAGCTATAATATGACACCGCCTCTGTTCTTTCTGGAGAAGCGTTCGCGACGACATTCGGGATTTTCTGACCTTTTCCGTTAGTAGCCTCTTCTACAGATACGTAAAAATAATGATTACTTATATCAGAGCGTATTTTATCCATTTCTTCCTCATACACTTCCGGAAGAAATTGTTGCGGTATGTAACTTCTACCAGGCATTGATATGGATTTGAATAATGTCCTGCGAAACAATTTTGGATAAACGTACCAAAATTGGGGTTGTCCAGTTGGTTTCATCGCACATTGCAGTTAATCATACATTTTGTCAGGTCCATATAAAATCGATTTTTATCTACGTGAATATTCTTGTGCTTTTCTGTGTTAATTGTGACATGTGAGTTTATATTTCTTTGGGACGATATTTTCTTCGCATTTGGTGCAAAATAAAGTTGAACCACGGAATTCGACTTCCTGGAAATCTACAATTAACGACTTGATCCTCTCTTCTCGAGACGTATGTCTGGGCGTCATATTTTTAAACTGCAGGTTTTGGAATGTATTTGTTTTGCTTTACGTGCAATGCGAAAGAAGTGACAGTGCTTTAGGTCGATTTATTTTTATTCTTTAGATGATTAAGGACAATGGATATAATAAGTTTTGATTACTTCCTTAATGTTGGTTTTCATTAGAGGAATAAAATGAAACGCGTGTTACTATTTTGCTACCTTCTTATTGCACCGATTTGTGTACATTTCAGAATAGCTACTCTATGACGTTGAAGTGGTACTTATCGATAACAGGATTGTCGATGTTATTATTTTGTCAAACACTAACTACACGGCGTTCGTGCCAGGAAAATCTCTATGTCTAATAATATCCTAAGAAAATAGATTAAATAACCTATGATGATCTTATTAATGTAAATCTACATTGTATTGAAAATGTATTACTCTAGTTTTTAAGCTCAAAGTTAAGTTACGTTAAGTTCAAACATTAATTTCTTGAAAGTTCTATGGATGTGAGTAAATCATCAGTATCACATTTCACAGCGGCCTGCTCCTCGCTACAAACATCTAAGCAATTTCCCCTTTTGTTTGCTTTTAGATATTGAAAAGTCATGGCATGATGCAACCGCTGCTAGGGATACGTGCGGGTATTTCTTGATATAGTGTAAAGAAAGATATGTATCATCAGAATCTAACCACCAGTAAAACCAGAGTTTTATTGAGTGCGGCCCATCATTTCCGAAAATCAAATTTTATTGGTTTCATTCCCATTTTTTCCCGATCTAAATTTTCCTTTTTTGACCTATTTATAAGTGGAAAAAATTGCAATTAGGGCAAATTCGAATAGAACAATATGCGATTGGAAAAAATTAAGATCGGGACATAATGGAAATGAAAACTCTGCAACCAATAAAATTCGATTTTCGGAAATTATGGGCAACCCTCGATTTAGTATTATTGGCACTTGGCTGTCCATCGCTATTGCACTCGCTCTGGGAAAACAATAATGCTGACGGATACTACAGAGTGTGACAAAGTGTGGGGTCGAACTTTCATGCCGATGACGTCAATTTGTATGCAGGCTGATTAAAAATTAAAGACAAGTATTAAAAGGTTAGAATTTGGTTCGAGTATCGCCGAACGTTCTGCATAAACTTATAGGGAGTTTATGTAATATGTAGGTGACCGATACTGAATCTAATGCCAATTAGATCACTACATTTATTTATATTTTATTTTAAGTTCAACAACTTCTACTCGCGTCTACATCTACTTGCGTCCTAGACACTGCACTGTGATATGAGTTGGCTCAGCATTCTGTGTCCCTACAAACCCTTATTTAACTTTTTGAGTTTAACGACATTGACATTGAGAAGGACAGTAAATTATTAAATAGGCAGAAATACCATTATGGCATTGACATTCATAAAAGAAAATTGTCTACATTTGCCATTTTTAGTAAAGAGTGGTGAAAAATAATGTATGCTGCCATGATCCGTATTTTGATTGCGATTAAGCTGTATTTAACTGTAATCATTTAACCGCTTCTTTTTTTTTTTAATTGTACCAGTTAATACATACCTAAATACCTGCCAAATTAAATCAGAGCACCCCGGTGTGTAAAAATTTGTCAGTTTGACGTCATCGGCATGAAAATTGCGAGTACTATTAATACTCTGGGTTTATTACACAACAGTAAAACAGGAATATTATACACATTCAGGTGATTCGCGTGCGCTATTGACGTGTTCTACCATTAGACGTAGGATATAATTTCGTGAGCCACTTGACTCTCTATTGTTATTATAAATATTTTGAAATGATGGCCGAGCCGTGGTTTTTTAGTTACGAATGATTTCTAATCGTAGCACCACACTTGGCATTTCGTTGCATACATTTCATACCGTATGTAAAATACATACCTCAGATACAAGTAAAGCAAAGGTATTTTTTTACATTCTTGCATCGAGTTAAATGTCATTGGACAGCTCTTAAAAATGCAAATAAAAATGCATTATGTATATGTTATTATACTTTTATTTGGGGAACCGTTCAGGAAATATTTAACTCGAAAAGTGTCATTTTCGCTAGAGTTACTTACCCGCGACTAAATACCTAGACTTGATTAGTTCCTGGGAAACAGGCCACTGAAGTGTTTATACAGGCTAAATGTTATCTAAGAAAGCCCCTTTTAATAGAAGATTCGGATCTTATTGTAAATTTTCTATATAGTTTTTGTATTTGCAGTAACGGCCCCGGAACCAAACATGCTCTTAACCGCTTTTTTTATAATTTCAGTTTTTGGTTGCATGTAGTCCATCCCAAACCTAAACGAAAGTGGTCGCTCTAAAGGCAAATACTACTCGGTGGATTTAATTATAAATGAAATCATTGCTCTTAGCACGTTAGGAAAGTACCATGTAACATTTTTATATATTATTTTAACACATTATATTCCTAAACCGCGGATTTATTCTTATACTTATTATCTCAAATACTTGAAATATCCCTTGGGTACCCCAGGGGTTCACTAACTAATTCTGGGTATACGAAGTTGCGGGCCTCCTTTCGACTACTACATCTGTGAATAAAACAACTAGCACGTCATCCGGACAGAGGAAAGGACTCAGAGACGGACACTGCGAAATTCTCTAGGAATTCTTAAATCCGGGCATGTCAAAAACGATGTGTAAAATTTTAACAAATAAATACTCACTTTTAGCATAGCGCTCTGTATAGTCATCTCAACCACTTGTAGAGTGAAATTATACCTATGACCTTCTTCATTGAAGGAAATATTTCCCGTCAGACCTTCTATGTCAGTCTGAAACCAAAACGTTAAATTAGTTTGTCTTTAGTAACTATCCACGACTTATACCAATTGTAAAAGTCCGAGTAATAATTTAATCATAATTATTAAATATAAGAATGTCATGTGTGTTACCTTACCTTTTTAATTAATCTAGATATTTTATCACCATGCTCAAAGGGAACCACCCAACTCTTCCCAGGATTGCAATCGATAACTTTGGTAGAATTTGCCTGGCCTGCTGCTCTTCTTAACGCATTTCTAAATGCATCCGGTTTTTTTCTAGACAGTCTCCCAAGTGCATCCATTAAAACTTGAACTCCGTCGTACATAAGTGCAGCTTGTGCCTATTGTTGTATAAGAATATTAACATACAGGTAATAATTAGGATTATTAATGTTAAAACTGTGGTCCAGCTAGTCTATCATATTTGTATCATAGTGGCTCAAAAAGCACATCATTTCGTCTTTATTATCAGTATACAAGTTTCCTAGATAGTTCTGATTTGGATTGAAAAAACACTTTCGGGGTGTCATGACTCGAGGGTGTAAGAGCGGTTCTTTAGTATCCGATACGATATTGGAGCAAACGGGACGCAGGAATACAATAGAGCGACTATCACGTTACTCTTACTTAAAAGCAGCTACGTCTTGTGTGCCTCTGCTGTATTGGATTTTGTGCAACCGCTGACTATTTTAAATCCTAGCTTGTCGCCTAATAGTCAGCCAAATAGTATTTATGTGGTTTTCCAAACTAAGTTCTCATTCTGGTTGCACGTTATAAAACAATTATTTATTTATTTATTTCTACTTTATTGCACAATACACAAAGTATGTACAAATGGAGGACTTAATGCCTCAAGGCATTCTCTACGAGTCAACCAATTATGATCGATACAAAACATTAAGATATACCTGTATGCCGTCTGAAAGAAATATTTGGCCCTCTGTGGGTACTAATGAGTTTTTCTAACTAAAATTATTGAATACTTGTGTGCTATGCAGACCCTGTTATCTAATGATCAGTTTGGTAGCTCTTGAGGATAGTACCTAATGGAGCAACATTAATAACGTTTTTAAACGACTTGATTAGTTGATTGTAATATATCTACAAGAACATGTTAACAGAATAATTAAAGTATTTATTCTAAATAATATTGTCATCATAGCCCCCACACATCATCCACCACCACTAATGCCTCAAATTGAATGTAAATAAGTAGGTTATTGTGATTATAACTGAAACAGTCTAGCATTTATTTATTATTATTTGGTGTGAAACACTGACTCCATTAGTGTCATTTTAACAAAAACTATAAAATTACATTGAAATTGTTTATACTGCATTAAAATAAAAGTTATGTAGGAACACGTTGAGAAAGTAGAATTTGTAATCACACACACACACACACAAACTCACACCTTCATTCCCAGAGTGGGGTAGGCAGAGCTAAAGAATTACCAACAAGTCTTAAAACATCTTCATCTTGAATTTGTAATCAATCATGCTAAATCTCAGTTTGGCTCCTCAACCAATATGAATGGTCTAAGCGGATTCCGATTAACGACGAAAAGTACAATTTAGCTGAACATAAGTACATATAGTGTAAATGTTGTAGTTCTTGTGAAAAGTTATCTCATACGAAATCCGCGGAAAAGTCAGCGTGCATGAGAAGATATGGAGAAATAATTTATGCCGAGGTTTCATTTACGGTTTCATTAAGGCGAGCTACGTGCGAGTTACTGAAATCAATATAAACTGGTTATATAACTCACATCACCATTTTCATCGTCATTCGCCTTTGATGTCTCTCATCGTCGTTTTTGAATTTAAACTCTCTCGAGCTTTTGTAAAATGAGAAATCAATGTTTGTACAAAAGCCGGTGCGTGTCGTTTTGGTTTTAAGTTGCTGTAGGGCTGTTTATCAAGCAGTCTCTAAATAATATTCATTGTGAGAAAGTTTTACTAAAAACCAATTACAATTTAGCATGAGATTGAGCGTTAATTTCTTATTTTTTGGTTTCCATTGTTTTAATTACTCGCAGAAACTAAACCAATAATTTTGACAACTCTAGCAACTATACCAATAAAATTACTTTGGAATAAACGGTTACATAACTTCGGTTATTCGCACCTAATTTGATTGATTCTTAACATTCCATATTTTATTCCAATTGACAAGAATTATTATAAGAATGAAGAAAAGAGATACACCTTACCCAGTTCCTGTATCCTTACAATGAGTTACAATTGCCGTACTCGCTAGCGTCTCTCGCACTCTACGACTGTACAGTGCAGGATAGAGCAGTACAGTAATTGTAACTCGTGGTAAGGGTACAGGAACTGGCTACGGTGTTTTTTTTGCGAAAACGTTGACCACATTTATTGCAAAACTATTGTTCATAAAAAAAAAAACTGTGAATTACAACTTTTATTAATTTGTTAATCTATCTATATAAATAAAAATTAATTGCTGTTCGTTAGTCTCGCTAAAACTCGAGAACGGCTGATCCGATTTGGCTGATTTCTTTTTTGCTGTGTTCGTCATTGTCAGGACAAGGTTTGTATGAAAGAAAATAATTGAAAAATTCACCGGGGAAGTCAGAAATTTGCAGCGGGGCGAAGCCGCTGGCGGGCCGCTAGTTAAAAATATACATACATACATACATACATACCTTCACGCCTTCATTCCCAGAGTGGGGTAGGCAGAGCTACAGAATAGGCTAGTTGCCTCTTTTTTAAAGTAGGTCTCAAATTATTAATTATTGTCAGATTAGCTTAAAAAAAATATTGCCATATTTTTTTAGGACCTAGAAAACCGCAAAACTTTATTTTAAAAGTTTAGTTTTCGTTAACAGGCGAAAACGCTTACAGCCATATTAGTCTATAGATTATCTGTGCTGTGACGTCATCCGAGCCCAAAACAAACATTGACATTTGACTAGAGCATTTGACATATAAATAAACGTTTATCATTATGAAAACCTCGATACTTTTTAATAAAAACCATGATTTCCACCAGTTTACATGGAAAATATAGTAATTATCGTTATTGTATTGTCCGAGAATGCAAGAACACATCAGTTAAAACCTCAGGAAAATTATGGATTAGAGTGCCCAGTGAAATAAATATTACCGACCATCAACGTGTCCATTCTTGGTAAGTTTGTGCTATCTGCCTTCACGAATCCAACATCCATGATTGCTCTTATCAATAAAACGAGAAAGCAGTAACAGTAACACGCAGAATAGGTTTTTACTAATATTAAACCGATTACGATCACAACACAACCTCAAAAGTCCACGGGTCATAAATGTCAATGTCATGTCACAGCACAGAATACTTGCAGATTACATAGCGAACTTCACTCGTATAAGGTCCGACATGAAGTTTGCTTAGAGTCCTATGACGTCACACCATGTCCGACAGCGTTTTCGGAATTCAAAATAAAAAATAAAAAATGAACAATTTTAAATAGAAAATATGTAGCCATCTTACACTTTTAATATCTAAAATCGATAAATATTGGTTTCTTTAGTCTAATACTACAGAAAATATTAATTTATTAAGCCAAATTTAATATGAGGCAAGTACCCTATTACCAACAAATCTTAAAACTTGTTCATAACTCTGTAACCACAATTTGCACAATTAGGCTAAGATGTTTAACAGTGTATATTAGTGACAGGTTGCAAGCCCATCGCCTAACAGTAAATATACGCGGCAAAAATAAAAATGTCTACACAATATACAGCAGTTACAAATATTGCCAAGTACATTTTCCAAAAATTTGGTGTGTTCACCCTTCTCGATGTTTTGCAATGAGGTTTCTGAACATATTTCAGTGCGTAAGTGTGAAGTGAATTTGGTTCTGTTTATTGAAAGGCTGACAACTCGTTAGTAAAATTGGAAATTGAAATTTATTGTGCTAACCAAGAACCACAACACAAATAGCAATGAAACCGCCACTAGGATTTTGACATCGAAAACCACTATTCAAAATATTTGTAAGTATTGTTTGTTAATCTTTACTTCATTTGTAGACAAATTTACTATGTTAAATTTTTTTGTACTTATCTAATGCACTATTATTCTAAAAGCATTTGACTGTTGAAGAATATGCGACAAAAATCCATTTTCGGACCCTCATCCCAATTTCACCAAAGTTTCGCCAATCCATTCGATCTTAGGAAACCTAGACGATTATAATTTAGGTAAAGCGATTGTACTTACTTGGAACAGTTTCTAGTTACGGAGAGGCACCCGTGCGCGGCCAGTCTAATGGGAGCAAGGCACTCACCGATATGGTCCCCTTGAATCGGGGGTCCATTCTTCGCAAACCGTCCATGAAATCGCGCACAATCTTGCGCGAGTGGTCGACGATGCGGAACCCCGTTATGTTGACTGCGCCGTACTCGGTTACTTCGTTCTCCCAGTGATCGTCCATAACCTGTTAATGGAAATACCTTTGAGTCTTAACTTAATTTCCCCCTTGTCCTTTGTAAGGGACACTGGGCCTTGAGAATTCCCATTATGTTACTGTTCATTGTATTGGAAACTTTTGTTTGATATAATTAAAAGCTATTAAATTGGGATCAGAAGTATCGAAGTAAATTATAAAAAAATGTTTCCTGTGGGATGTGTGGCAACGTCTTATTATGCTTACGTTACGAGTTTATTTAACATTGTTCTTAAAAATGGTTTTAAAATCTCATAATTATTGTGGTGATAATAAATCTTTTTTTTTTTTTTGAGTTTCTAGCGGCGTTTCTTCTCAGCTGTGGTCCCTTACAAAGCGCTGGTAGATTTTTCACGTGTAAAAAAGCCCGTGCGGCCTACTTACTGAATAAACACCTTTTATCTTTTTTGTAATTTAAAAATAAACGTTGTAAATGGGCGATAAGAATAAGACATAATTTGTATTAGATAAAAGTAACGGACCGCGGCCACCTAAACTGAGCAAAGTGATGTGATTTCGACTTAATCGGTTCAGTAGTTAAAGAAATCCTGCGGAAAGTCGATACGACGGGCGAACGGTCAAAGACACCTCGCTAATAGGGTTCGAGCCGGAAGAAGTGCGAAAAAGAAGCTATTCGATTGCCATTATCACATTTCCTGTGAGAACGTTTATAAAAAGAACTCTTTTGGTTTCCGACCGCCCGAACAGTTTTGTCGCAAAAGCGTAGCCTTCAACGTTAAATAAAAAGAGTTCATATTCATCCATAGTCTTGTCGATAGTGCTATTAACAAAATAGTTTCAGAACTGTAAACAATTTTCTTTTGACGGGCTCTATTTTTAAAATAATATTTTTATACTAACTAATGATTTTATGTGTCTCTCTTAAGGCCCACCATACAAGTATTTTTTCCAATTGAATATGAACCTATTGCAAATACCAATAGTAAAGATTTGATTGTCAATCATAAAAAGTAAAGGTTAATCCATTTTATCTCCTTCGCAATGGATGTTAATTCTAATGGCCGTATTTCCTTTTTATTTATTGCCTTCCGAGAGTAATTTTAAAAATAATAATTACACCCTTGTTAAAGTTGTCAAAAATCAAAAACAACTTTTTTTTTTGTTTTTAAACTTTACTTATTTTCGTATTCTTTAACTAGGTGAAACGGTCATTAGGAATGCATTTTTACATAAATATGCCGAATCTATTTCGCATTGTTCTTGTAGCGGGACACTGCCTTAGTTTTGAGTGAATAATGACATAATATTGCACTAATTAGTCCATGGGAGTATCTATATAAATAACTTGACATTGGCGAGGAGCTTTAACAGCTTTAACAGGAGTGAAAGCTATTAATTAATAGTAGATTGTATAACTAGGGTCAAAAATAAGCCATAGTACCCCGAGATGGTTATTTTCCCGAGCAACGCGAGGGAAAATTGTGCGAGGGGTACCTAATATGGCTTTTAGACCCGAGTTATACACTCTACTTTTCACTTCGATTGTGAGAAAATAAAAGAATTATACAAAAGTAAAAAAAAAATATTTTAAGAAAAATTAAATGTAGAAAACGGTTAAATTTGTGTAAGTTTTTAAGTTTACTTGGTGCTTCGATTGCATCGTTGTTTTCAGCATTGACCATATACTCCACAGTGTCGAGGACTTATATTTCATGGAAAGCTCATAAAAATAATTAAGAAATACACCTTCACTGTTAGAATCAACTTGCTTTTCATTTTTCCATTGTGTAAAATTATTGTATGCCCTTAAATAGTTTTCACGAGATTTCACGGGCAAATTATTTTCAATCAGATTTTTGGCCCTTTTCTCCATTATTGTATTCGGCGTAAGTTGCAATTCATTTTCATTTGACGACATCTTAAAATTAACAATGATTATCCACCCACAATGTATTCCGCGGCAAAATATTGTTTTAATTTGGCGGCGTGTTTTTTTTAAAACTACTTTGACACAGATACAAAATATAGACTAAACGGCGCTGACCGAGTGAGTATTTAGCGCTTTGAAGCGTAGCTCAAACGATTTATGATATTTTAGCAATTGTAAAATAGGTACTAAAAAACACCTAATGTTTTGAGAAATGAATTCTGTTACCTGATTGGTCGGTTTTAATATAGCTTTATTATGGTTGGTTGATATCAAATACATTTTTTTTTTAAAGATTTGAATTAATTACCAAAAAGAACCTAACGTTCCGACTGACAGTCGATGTGTATTGTGATTGGTGGATTTAATTTGGTGAAGTATTTTGATTGGTCAAATTAAGATGTTTTGTAAATGTAAATCATTCTATTTTCAATTTCATATTTTCCCTAGTGAAAATATATATATTATATTTTCCCTCGGTTGTACATGTATCACTTGAGTCTCGCTTGATAAGTCTAATTTGACCAACTTTTTGAGCATGAGAAGTGAAAAATATAATTAGAATTAGATACGAATCATAATAACACGCTCAAAAAAGAGCCGTAATACATTTAACTAACAACCTCTTCCCATTATGACAGGGGTTAAAAACGTGTTCAATGAGACAATTTTCTTGCAATTAGATGCAATGAGGTTAAATAAAGTGCGACTAAAATGAATGGCAAACAACAAACTGAACGATTTAGGCTTAAATCGAGAGTAAAATACAGGATCGAGGCAAATGCGATTAATAAAATTGGCGAAAAAGAAAATTAATCAACAACAATCGAGGCAAAAATTTACAGCAAAATACACGTTCGAGGTAAAATTCGACTAAATGTATTGGCGAATCACGAAATAGACGATCGAAGCAAGAATCTATTAAGAAAATCAGTAAACTACTACCAAGAATTTATGATTTTGAGGTAAATGTCCCACAAATGATCCTACCTAAAGTCGCGCGAACACTATTACGAACAAACAAAGAGAAAATCCAAATCAGTAACACGGGTACAGGAACGTATTAGCACAGCGGCAGCGGCTTGATTAATAGATGTATTGGAACGTCTATTTAACGCACCAGATATAAATTTAGTCCTTTTAATATAACATTAATATAGATTGATTATAACGTTCCAGCAAGTATGCTTGGCCAATACTATGCAGCATTTTTAACTGCTTCACAAGCCTCCATTGGTCATTAGTAAATACAATGCTTTGTTCTCTTAAGCACCTTATTTCTTAGTGACTGAGGCTATTTTACTTTGTTTTATTTGTTTGAGGGGAAACATTTCGCTTTACTATCCATACAACCGTTTTGTCTGTTTTATATCTTATCGAGTGAAGCATTATGATAGCTGGCAGGTTTGACTGTCCGATTTTGATTAACTGGTTAGGACAAGTCAAACCAATTTTTACATATATTAAATAAATAAATAAGTTAAATGTATTAGGTAGTAGTACTAACATAGTCTAAGTACCTCTGTTACTAACAAATGTTATGGGTCTGTCGGCCTGAAATAAAGGATTATATTCTATTCTATTCTATTTATTTATTTTCGGTTTACTTAGTTTGAATATTCTAAAAAACCAAACTAAGGTCAAATAAATAATTTTAACAAATGTATTTATTTTGCGTTAATAAACTAACGTGATCAACAAAATTAAACAATGGTAAAATTTTAACTATTTAGTAGATACTGACGATAGAATTGCAATAAAGGCTATAAGTACCAATAAATAAATAATTATCGGGGTACCATATTATAGGCAGTTACCAAGCACAAGCTCAAAATAGGGATAGAAGAAAACAGGGAGCAGAGTAAGTAATTAAACTATTATTAAATTTAAACCCTAATAACCAGCTATCATGTTTTTTTAAACGTAAATGGTGTTTAAAAGTAATCAAATAAAAATTGAATTTATGTGCTTTAATTAGCTGCATTCGCTATACTATTTTAAGAAATAGTTTTTCATGTCTCATACTCTGAAAGTAGACCATTGTTTATCTTAGATCGGGTTAAAAGTGACATATGTCAACGCTAGGGATAAAAAGTAATTTGAAAAAATAAATATATAATGGACCAGTGACAGAAATCTACACAGCCTCTCTTTAGTAAGATTGTTTAAAAAAATAATTTGAAAAAAGAACTCTGCCAATGGACCTGTGCAGCAGCAGAAAGCTATACAGATTATCTGTAGTTAGTAAGAATTATAGAAGAATATATTAAAGATTATTAAAAGAAAAAAATTTAAAAAAAGATAACAATGGATATATGCAGTAGCAGAAACCTGTAGGTATATATACCTTATCTGTAGTAAGATAATTTAAAAAAAAAACCTTTACCAGTACTGAGCTAATGCTAAAATCTTATACAACCACTCTTGTCTCTTTAGTAAAACTATACTGTCTTACTTTTATATATTTTATTTTCAAGTTTCCTCATAATCGACATGAAAAGTAGAGTGTTTAACTCGGGTGTAAGTCACCATTTATTTGACACTCGAAAAAAGTGTTGCTATGGCCACGTTTCAACAAAACTACAGATCACATAACATTTACGTCATAATCATAACAGAAAACCATTGTCTTCTTTTCTTCTATCTCGTAGAATATTTTGCCAGAGTTAATTTACCTACTAAAATAATTAACCTAGTTTTGTACAAGTAAAACTAAAAAAAAGCCCTACCGGATCTTCACACTGACAACAAAAGTCAGAAAGTATTATTATTCATAATCAAAGTAAGTATTTTAAAACCATAACAAGTATTTAAATCCAAATAAGAGAAATGGTCATCACTGCCGGTCAGTCTACGGAATACAGAATACAGAATTTATTGGTAAAAATACAATAACATTTTACAAGTCAAATTAAATATTTAAAATAGGTGTAGTAGTCAATTAATTACGATTTAAAATATTTAAATATTAGATTTACAAATAAGTTAAGCAATTGATAAAAGGTACTTATGTTATCTATCACTACATGTTTAGTTTGTTGAGTCAATGATCCTTTTGAGTGAGTCTAAATGGATTAAATTGCATCCTTGTCAATGATTTTCATTTTGTAGTGAACGATGTGATTTAATCCTATAGACTGACCGTCCACCTTACGTAAGATGTTAAAATATCATTAACTTTAACCACCAAATTGAGACCACAAAGTAACATAAATATTCACTTGGATTTGTCATTGTATAAAAAATAAGTTAAGTTTGGTTATTACTTCAATTCATGTTGTCACTCACCATCCCACTGAGCATGTAGTGGTAGGTTCTCCGTCCCAATTGCACTTTCCGAACGTGTTCTACAAGAATGCTTTTGGCATTTTTCGCATTGCAATCCAGAACAATACGCTTGTTGCCCCAGCGGTCATGTTGTTCTAGTGCTAACAAAAAGTCCATTGCCTCCGATGCGTTAGTAATTCGTTTCACAAGAGAGATCCGGAACGCCGTGCGGCCTGGCTGCATTGATTGATACAGCTGCTGTAGACGTAGCAATCCTGTGTGAATAGAATTGACGCATTAAGCCACAATTGCAGTTTTGTGCAGACAGGAAAGCAGAAGTCATGTTCCTATATTTTACCAGTATACTATTATACCAATATACTACTATATTGTAACAGTACCAGCACAAAAAGGTCGCTTTGCAGCTATATCTTTGTCTAATGCAGGTTGCATTACAGAAAAATTAACCACCGTTTTTATAAATTTATTTTAGTTAAAGCATGCTTTGTATCATACATACATACATAAACTCACGCCTTCATTCCCAAAGTGGGGTAGACAGACCTAAAGAATTACCAACAAGTCTTAAATCTTCTTGATAATTCTGTAACCACATTTTGCACAAGTAGGCTAAGATTGCTTTGTATCTTTCTGTCAAATTAAAATTTTGCTATGATGAAGAGTTCGTCAATGGGCTGAACAGTATAATAAACAACATGAGCATTGGATTCGCAGACAGCAAATAACGTATAGCATATTTAGGTATCTTTTAAAGCTTATCGAGGAACTTGTCTTTTATAGAATATCGTTGCGTTATAGAATATCGTCACAGTAAAAGGCAACCCGCCAAAACCAACAAAGAGTAAAAATAAACCCCAAAAAATATTTATTCCATAACAAGAATAAAACTAGTTTACCCTTGACGCAGATTGCGTGAACAACATAAAAATAATATCACATATACCAGTGACAGCGCCAAAAGCATTTATACGCTGCTCTATTTTCCAGTACTCCTAAACCAATTCGAGTCCACACGAATTTTATCGAATTAAACGCCCCATATAAAACAAGCGAAACGAAAAAGGGACAAAAGCGTGCTCGGAAGAGGCAAAAAATAGAAACTCTTTTGCTCTGCGTGAAAGGGTGCCTAAGCGGGAAGGTATGAGCGATATATACCCGATGAAAAAGATAAAAACAACGCGTAAAATTTTGTTCGTGACCAGCTATTACGTCGTATCGTCTTCGCCTTGAAGATTCAGTAACGACAGGAAAATTGTCCAAAATCAAATAAAACACTTTTGTTCAATCCTACAACAGGCATTTAAAATAGCCACTGTAAAATTGACACGGACAGGCGGAGTTTTATGGAAATCAACTGTGATGGCCTCGTTTGTTAACGGTTTTATAACTGATAGTAGGTGGCTCAACATAATATAATTAAATTGAAGTGTAGTGCTAGTTGAACTCAATTTTTATTTGTCTTATCTAAAGCAACTGGCCACCGACTAACTGAACTTACATACATGCATACCTTCACGTCTTCATTCTCAGAGGGTAGGCAGAGCTACTGAATTAACAACCACTCTAAAAACTTGTTGTTAATTCCATAACCAAATAGCTGAAGTTATAAATATGTTTAACAGACTCCGGTGTGGTTCCGTTTATTTTTAATCGGTCAGTTTAAAAAAAGAAACCAATACGCAATACTACTACTAATACGGTTACTATGACATATTAAAAAAAAATACGATCACAAGTTGAACCCTTTCTCGATAAGCATTTATCCAAAATATCCATACTTGCTGAAACATTACAAATTTCTTTACATTTACATTACATTACATTAAATCACGCCTGTTTCCCAGAGGGGTAGGCAGATTCCACCTCTTTCCACTTGCTACGATCTTGACAAATTTCTTTCGCTTCTTCAACATTCATACATCGAGTCATGCACGCACGTCGGTTTCGGGTACTTAAGATTCGGCCCTTTTCCAGTATTTCTCCGATTTGATTCGAAAAAGTACGCCTAGGGCGGCCCCTTCCGACCCTTCCACTCACTTTCGATCTGTATATCTCTTTCGTCAATCTTCTTTCATCCATCCTTTCCAAATGGCCGAACCATCGAAGCATGCCCTTTTCAATCTTAGTCACTACATCTTCTTTTATTCCACATTTCTCTCTGATTTTTTCATTTCTTACTCTATCAATCAGTTTCACACCACACATACTACGCAAAAAGCGCATTTCAACTGCATTTACACGACTTACATGCTTGTTCTGCCACACCCAACATTCACTACCATACATCAGGGTAGGGGCCAGCACTCCATTGTGAACAGCCAGCCGGGCTTTTTGTGAAACGCCCTGTCTGCTCACAAAGGAGTACAGGGCCCCATTAATTTGATTGCCCGCATTCACCCTCCTCTCGATATCCTTCTCACACTTACCATCTCTTGTAAACATACTTCCCAGGTACACAAATTCGCTCACTTGTTCTACTAATTCACCATTTATATTTATCACACACTCAGTCATCTCCTTATCCTTCTCTATCACCATGACCTTGGTCTTGGCAACATTTACTTTCATCCCCTTTTGCTTAAATCCCTCATTCATTACTGTCACCATCTCCTGCAACTCAAGTACCGATGGGGCAAGTATAACTTGATCATCGGCATATAAGAGGCATTTGATTAGCAACTCTTGCATACGCAAACCCTTATCATACTCTCTCAAATCCCGCATACAACTGTCCATGAATAGATTGAACAGCCATGGTGAGGCAACACAGCCCTGTCTAACACCTTTAGAGATATTAAAACAGGCCGACTATGCCCCATTTATCCTGACACAGGCTCTGGAGCCCTCATAAAGGGACCTCAAAGCCTGCACCAGGTTGCTGCTCACTCCATACATAGACAGCACCGTCCACAACTCCTTTCTATCTACCCTATCATAGGCCTTTTCCAGGTCCACAAAAGCACAGAAAACCTTTTGGTTGACAGCCAAGAACTTTTCTGTGATAGACCGTAATGAAAAGACCTGATCCGTACATCCCATTCCCTTTCGAAATCCCGCTTGTACATCCCAGATTTTGTCATTCGTAACATTCAATACCCTTTCAATTAAAATCTTCGCATATACTTTGCCGACAACACTGAGGAGGCTGATACCGCGGTAGTTTTTGCAGTCTTGCTGTGACCCCTTTCCTTTATACAGAGGGACGATAACGGCCTTGACCCAATCTTCCGGGACCCGGCCGCTACTCCAACATGCATTGAAAAGACGGTACAACAGACTACCCACCAGGCCATCTCCTCTCCTCAGCATTTCTATCGACACTCTATCACAACCTGCTGACTTTCCCGCTTTCATAATTTTTAAAGCTTTCATGATTTCACTCATACTAATCACACTTTCATCTTCGCTACTTGCATCTTTACTCATGCTTTCTGGCTCAAGACAAACATCTTCGCATTCAAACAAGCTTTCAAAATAAGTTTTCCATCTATCAAGCATTTTTTCTTCCTCACATATTAAGTCTCCAGACTCATCCCTCACCGCGCTTAATTTAGTTTTCTCTGATTTCCCCCGAGCCGATTTAATCAAGCTCCAAAAGAGTTTAATATTCGACCGGAAGTTGTCAGAGAAACTCCTATCATACTTTTCATTCAGTAAATCTTTCTTTCTAGCCACAACTTCTTTCACTCTTTTCTTTGATCTATTATACTCTTTTTTCTTTCTGTCGCTTAGATCTTGTCCTGGATCTACAGCTACAAAATCCAACCAACACTTTTTAAATTTCATGATTTAAAAAATTGTAATATCAAAATATCTTTACATAAGTAGGGAGAATCCAGAAAGCACAAGGTAAACAAGGGTATGGTTACTTTTTGGGTTACCCTCTATAAGAGGAGACCACTGCTGAGAAGGAACGCTGCAAGAAACTCAGCAGTAAGTCATTTTAATATTTGTTATTACAATGATACTACTTACTCTAGCGTTATATAATGGATTTAATATTAATTTAAATATAATGCGTCCATAGTTAAGCAGGAAAACATGGCAAAAATATTCCAAGAGAGATAGAGGGAGAATAAAGGAAGATATAAAATACGTGTGTATAAGACGGTGCCAGACGACCACATAAAAGTTTCGATAGGTTTTCCTGCATCAACCGTTGTCCGTTTTTTGTAACACAAAATTAATGTAATCTGTATGTCAGCTGAATTACCTCAAACTAGAATACCGTACGACGTGACACTATGGAAATAGCTATATTAAACTGAGCGAGCTTTCTCAACGTTGGTTCTTATCTTATCTTATTGGTGAGGTCTTTATCAATACATTTGGATCCTATGGGATCTTTTGTGTAATTACTCCTCCTTATATTTAGCGCAGAAAGCGGATAACGGAGTGCAATAGCAATGCCTTGAAATCGTTTGGTTTTGGGTAGCCACAACCGAGGATTTTCATGGGTCTATATTGGGATCCTGTTTTTTTTTCCTATATTTAATTTCCCTAATATCGTTAGTCATAATAATTGTTTGTCCTAACGCACGTTGGCCCTAATGCGATTATCCTAACATTGTTTGGCCGAATATTGTTTGCCCTAACGCTGATATATACTAAAGCTTTATTTACTTAAATACGAAAAGTATAATTTTTAAAAGCCCTAATAGTGTTCGTCGTAATGTAACCTAACCTGATCAACTGAGGGGATGAGAGGGGAGAGAGTTGAGAGGGTCAGAGGGGGAGGGGGGTTCAAGGAGAAGAGTACCTGTCAGCAAGTCGACGCATAGCGGGGCTTCTACTTTCCGCTCTGAGGGATACAAGGTAACTAACGAACCTACCTGTGTAATGTGAGGGCCATTTGAGCAGGTTTCCTGATGCGATGGGCTTTGCCCCCGAGACCCCCCATGGAGGGCTCCGCCCTCCACCCCCCCTTTTCTGACAGCACAAAGCTGTCTAAAGATAAAGATAAAGATAAAGACATTTATTCAGTAAGTAGGCCGCACGGGCACTTTTACACGTCAAGAATCTACCAGCGCTTCACAAGAGGAGACCACTGCTGAGAAGAAGCGCCGCAAGAAACTCAGCAGTCAGTCATTTTTTTAAATATATTTAATATTACAATGGTACTACTTAGTCTAGCATTATATAAATCTATAAATAGCAAATTAAAAAAATATTTCAAATATCCTGCGTAGTTTCCGCAGGAAAACACACCAAAATCTTAAGATAGAAAGAGAGAAAAGGAAAAAAAGAACTCCTACGTATGTGTATATAAGACGGTGCAAGATGACCACATAAGATTGATATGTTTTCCTACATCAACGGTGTCCCCCAGACAAGATAAATATTTTGAATTTGAAAAAAAACAAATAAAAAATATATTATTGATTAAGTTTCGGGTTTAGGCCAAGCATGTTTGTCTATTAAATAGTCCTCGATCCTATAATACGCTTTAGACATTAACGACTTTTTCAAGTAATTTTTGAGTGCTGGAAAGGGTAACTTTAATACCACCTCAGGTAATTTATTATAGAAATGAATGCATTGACCAACAAATGATTTATGTACTTTACGGACGCGGAATTTTCGAATAGCTATTTTATTTTTATTTCTAGTATTTAAATTATGTATATCAGAATTTTTTGTGAAAGAATCCAAATTTTTTATAACATAAATAATATTCTCATAAATAAGTTGTGACGCTACAGTTAAGATATTAATTTCCTTAAAAAGATCTCTTAAGGAGTCACGGGAATTTAAGTTGTAAATAGAACGAATGGCCCTTTTTTGTAACACAAATATAGTTTGTATGTCAGCTGCCTTACCCCAAACCAGAATACCGTACGACATAACACTATGGAAATAACTATAATAAACTAAGCGAGCTGTCTCAACATTGGTTAGTTGTCTAATTTTCCTAACTGCGTAAGCTGCCGAACTTAGTTTACCTGCCAGTACAGCTATATGGGGACTCCATTGCAATTTTTTATCTATTGTTATGCCTAGGAAAACTGCCTTATCTACGATTTGCAAACACTCGTCATTTAGAATAATACTAGAATCTAACGGTTTAACATTAGGCAAAGCGAATCTAACACATTTAGTTTTCTTAGCATTTAGTAGCAAATTGTTGCTAGTAAACCAATTAAGTACTTTAACTAGTGTGGAGTTTATGCTACTGAAGTCTATGGATTTTCTGTCTACCTTGAAAATTAGTGAAGTATCATCAGCATAAAGTACAATATCACAAAGTTTATCTACTGATGGTGGCAAGTCATTTATGTAAACCAAAAATAGAAAAGGACCTAAAATAGAGCCTTGAGGCACACCTATTTTCACTGTAGCTCCATCAGATTGTGTTTTGTTTACAACAACTGTTTGAGTTCTATCACTGAGATAAGAAGACATAAGACTTATAGCTTTATTAGACAATCCATAATGTTCTAATTTTAAAATAAGGGTCGTATGAACCACGCAATCAAAAGCTTTAGAAAGGTCACAAAATATTCCTACTGCATCGCAAGATTGCTCCCAACTGTTATATATATATTTAATGAGAACAGATGCCGCATCAATTGTTGATCGACCTCTGGTAAAGCCAAACTGGTTATTGTTAAGTAGTTTATTTCTATTAAAGTGACCTAACATATCATTCAGAATTAGTTTCTCAAAGACTTTACTTAAAACTGGTAGTATGGAAATGGGACGGAAGTTCGTAATATCACTCATCTCACCCGATTTAAAAAGAGGTATGACTTTACTATATTTCATAAGATCTGGAAAGATCCCTTCTGAAATGCAATTATTGTAAATTAATGCTAGATGGGGTGCAATTACACCTATGATAGGAAAAAGTACACTAACTGATGTGCCCCACAAATCCTCAGTCTTCTTTAAACTAAGCGTTTTAAATACTTTGACTATTGAAACTGAATTTATAGGGCTGAATTCAAAGTTTATATTACATTTACTGACATTAGTGCAAAGTAATGATTGAGCTTGAACCGCGGATGATTTGAGACATTTCGTAGTATTAATGGCTATGTTGGAAAAATAATCTTCGAATGCTAAGGCGACGTCTTTATTTGACGTGATTTGTTTGTCACCTGAGTTTAGGGTGACCTGATTATCGCGAGTTTTAGTTTTACCCGTTTCTCTATTTATAATATTCCATACAGTTTTTACCTTATTGTCAGACGATTTGAGTTTAAGACTAAGAAAATTTGCCTTGGCAGTTAAACAAACTTGCTTAAAGGTCTTTGAATAACTCTTAACATAATTTAGGAAGTCAGCGTTCTTATTGTCCTCCCTCTCTCTATATAGGTTGTAAAGCCTATTTCTACTTTTATGAATACCTGCAGTAGCCCATTCGCTAAATTTGGTTTTCGACCTAGTTAAAGTTTTCATTTTAAAATGGTTATTAAATTGATGCAGAATTACGCCAAACAAGTCATTATAAATACTATTACACTCATTATGTATGAAAGGTAACACTGATAGATTACTCTGGACTTTATTTTTGAATGATTCCAAACGATTATTAGTTATAGGTCGATATGTTATTGTCTGAGGTTTTTGATAAAAATCATTGACGAAAGATGCCTTCTGACCACTATGGTCCGAATTAAAACAATTAAATATTTCTATGAACGCTTATTCATTGGGTGTCAATCGCAATCCATAATTACGTTTGTCCGAAAGTCATATCCCATAACACGTTTGCCTTAAATAATATTTCATGTGCATTACGCTTTCATAATTAGTGCCAATAAGATTAGATATTTAGACATTTATGACGAAAAAGTCCTAATGGCAAATGTATGTTATGTTAACAAAATAACGCAGGGCAAACGTGCTATGGGATATGAGTTTAGGACAAACAATATTATGGATCGCGAATGACACCCGATTTTCATTCTTACTCCGGCGAGGGCATCACATTCACACAATAAGTGCTTCATTGTTTCCATCCTTTTTGCCAAACATTCTACAATCTGTGTGGTCTTTGCTAGGAAATGTTTAACCCCAAAATGCACAGAAAACAAGGTCTTCTGCTGAGTAACCAAAGTTCATTGGTACAGCTCTGGTCAACTCTTTCTATGAAAAACTTTGCATGCATGGATTTCCCCTGTTCTGGTGTTTTATTGGACGTTTTTGTTCAGGGCCGCTTTTATGGTGCCCGTTAGGTGCCACAAATGGTTCAGGTCCGACATATCATTGGACTCGACATATTCGTAGACTAGTCTCGAGCCTACTATAGGCGCTGGCAGCGCCTTAAGTGCCGCAGAGGCTTACCTATATTCTTTCGCGTACAGGCAATTATCGCAAACAACTCCGCCTAGGTGACCGTTGCGTAGTTGCCCATATTTATGCTACTGTTTAGTTTTTGGCTTGAATACCCGCCTCCGTACTTAACGAAACTCATTTTTAAATCATCCGTGTACCATTACGCGATGTCTTCCTTCGATAGGTGCAACCCATTCTTCCATTCATTCTTTGCAACTCCGTAGTATTGTTCTTGGCTACCAGGCCAAGCAGTCGTACAAGATGATGGGTCTCAACATTATGTTACGAGTACATAGGTAGATCCACTTCAGTACTTTAGTACATATGCTTATCTGCACATTCCAAACCTTCTAAGAGCTTTTGATGTCGCGATGTGTACGTGAGCTCTTTATCTAGATATTTTACGTCACCTGACAGTTTTGGTACCTCGCCATACAGCTTTAGCTGCTTAATCTGTTTGAGATCATATCTTAGTTAATGGAATTACTACAGTTTTGCTAGAATTGATTGATAGTTGATGCCTGATGCGCCGCCTTTCTACTTTCTCAAATACTTTACTTGAAACTAGTAGTATGAAAATGGGACGGAAGTTCGTTAAATAACTCATCACGTCATATTTCATGAGATCTAGAAAGATTCCCGCTCATACGCAATTATTGTAAATAAGCACGGTGTGCAAGACATCTATGATATGACAGAGTTCTTTAACTGATGTGCCTCACAAATCCTCAGACTTATTCAAACTGAGCGATTTAAATAGGTACACAAGCAAGTTAAAAATGCAATCACAAAATTCATTGTGAACTAGGGCAGCGACTACAAGGTGACCTGCTAAGCTGCTTCACGAACAACGCACAAGTGGGGATCCAAAACAGTTTCACTGTTGGGAGATAAATGTGCGGCGGGAGATGCGGTGAAAGTTTCGTCCGCACCCGGACTATTCTCACCATGTGACGCGTTTGAACTCGTGACCCTTGAGGTTTTCCACTGTCGTCACCCGACTAATGGCTTATGACGTCGACCGAAGCTTGTGTGTCCCGACATCAATTATGAACTTGTCAATTGAGAAACGATATCTTTCTGCACCTCATTCAGCGGCGTCTTTTTTTTCTTATCCGACCTCTAATATTTTCTGAATAACGTGAAACAAGGATCGAATATTTGTCGCACACTGTTATCCTTGCGAGAATGAAACGTAATTGAATTCTACGTCAATTTCTTACACAATATAAAATGTGAGAGCAATTTTGTGATATTTAACACAAAAGAGTTTTACTCTGGGCGTCAGTGTAAGAATTAAGACTGTTGTCTCTCGCTGGCAAAGCTTTGCGGCTCTTGTCGACCTTAATTGCCAAAAAGTGTTTGAAGTCTAGCGTTACTTACCTACGAGTAAATTTAATGTTTTGCAGTTTTAGTGCAGTTTTACTCAACGGTGCTTAAGAAGATTTCAACGATCTTTTTTTTGTGTTATATTAGGCAGAAAAAACCTCGTTAGTAAATTATATACATTAGGTAAATTTTCGAAAATCGTTTACGAGTGCCACTATGTTTTTGACTGCCACCACGTCGAATAGAGTGAGGTAAAAAGAAAAATAAGTAAGTCAGACCTTACAATGAGATGAGACTGATAAATGTCAAGCACGTTATTAAATGGCGGCTCCTACTCCTACTTAATAAACGAGGAGGTTCTCAATTTGTTGGGTTTTATCTTTATGTTTGTTTCCCGTCCATTCAAAAACCGCCATGCCATTTGTTTTTTTTTTTTAGAATTTTAATCGATCTATCTTTATTACAATAAAAGTTATACCGAGTCACATTTAGTCGTTTACTTAAATTGATTTCCTGATAATTTCACAATTTTATTTTGTGCCACTGTTCACTGCTTGTACGTACACACATTTTAAAGATAAATCATCCGAGACTCAACCACAAATACTCGCACTCACCACATAAATATTAAACGATACCGGGATTCCAATCCGGGGCCGTTAGTCTCATAGTTAGGTAGGCTTCCTGCCAACTAGGCTAACGCGTCCTCACTAGGCTATCGCGTCATCAAAACTGGGCCTATATTCTACTGGGTAAAACCGTATTACCCTTGACATGACATGTGATCGTATTGTTTTTGACTTGGTCGCATATCTGGCAATTAAATAAGAGCTGCCGTAACGTTGACGTCGAGAATACGATGGACATGCCCAAAGCAGTATGGTTTATTATGAAGCCGTGGGCCCCTAATCAACACTGTAAAACCATTTTGCTTATGCCAAGTTAAAGTATTGTTTTTGATTCGGCTGCCATTAATGGCAATTAAACGAGAGCTATCGTAAATTTGATAACACGATAAAATGCTAAAGCCATTATGGTTTTACCGTGTAAAATACAGGCCCCGGTGGTCGTCGTCGTCGGCGTTGATGTTTTGTATGCTTATTCTTTAATGTATTGTTGGAGGGTAAGGCCCAACAGGCCGCTAAAAACTAGGAGTCATAAATAGATCCAAGCGATACATCACGTCGAAACAACGGTTGGTGCTTTACTAAGCTCAGATCAGACCACACGTGGAGTATTGTTCTCATCTTTGGGCTGGGGCTCCGAAATACCAATTGCTACCATATGACTCTATACAGCGACGAGCAATTCAAATCGTAGATGATCCCTATATTACGGAAAAGTTGGAGTCCTTGGAGCTGCGAAGGGACTTATAAGACTGTCACGGCGAGTGCTCTGAGGCATTGTTTAGCTTATGTAGTACCTAAGGCGCCATTCTATTATAGACCTTTCGCCACCGGAGTAAAGTTCATTCGTGGAACCATTTAAATCGACTACAGTCCGTTCCGAAAGGTCCTTTCTTTGTCGCACCTTGGAACTATGGAATGAGCTTCCCACTACGGTGTTTCCTCAGCACTACGAAACGTCCTTCTTTAAACGCGGCTTAAAAAGAGTTTTTATGGAAAGGCAAAAACTTCGCTGTGCCCCTGGCATTGCTGATGTTTATGGGCGACGGTGACTGCTTACCATCAGGTGGCCGGCCTGCTCGTTTGTCATTTACGGCCATAAAAAAACTGTTTGTACAGAACAAATCTACATTTGCCTACATTTCGGGGCGTGATAAGCATCATTTTACAATCATGTATTAAGTTTCTGGTAAACTCATTAGAACAACCAATACTAGCATGTCAAGTTCGCTCGGTAAAAATACTACAAAGCAAGACAAAGCCAGCCTTAAAATTACCGAAGTCACTTGGAGGATTTCCGAACCAGGCTGTATCAAAGTCGATGTTTTATCAATTGAACCTATAATTTGTACTACGTTTTATGCCTCTGTACTTTAAAGACGTTTGCTGTGCCGTTTTTTATTGCTATACGAGGATGTATAGATTTACTTACACATGATAATAAACGGCTTATTGAAACATTATTATACTTATCTAATAGACATAAATGCTTGGCCTAAACCCAAAACTCAGTCATTCAAAAGCTTTACTTTGCCTAGGGTTGATGTATGAAAACATATCAATCTTATGTGGTCGCCTTGCACCGTCTTATATACACATAAGGTGTTTTTTTTCCTTGTCTCCCTCTTTCTGTCTCGTAAAATTTTGGTGTGTTTTCCTGCAGAAACTAAGCAGGTTAACTATTTGATATATTTTTTATTTTAATATTTATAAATTTATTTAATGCTAGACTAAGTAGTACCATTCTAATATTAAATATATTTCAAAAATGAGTAACTGTTGAGTTTCTTGCGGCGTTTCTTCTCAGCAGTGGTCTCCTCTTGTGAAGCGCTGGTAGATTCTTGACATGCCCGTGAGGCCTACTTGCTGAATAAATGTCTTTATTGCTATCTTTATCTTTAGCTTATTACAATAAAAAAGTGGAGCCAGTTGGGTTTTAATGTCAGCTCTTAAACTAAATATAAAAAGCTATGTGTATTTCAAAAAAAATATTAGACTAAAGTGTGTCGGTTCTAGTTTAAAATTGTTGCAGTCTTTTCTGAAACTGTCTTACATACTGACTGACTATCAATCCCTTCCGGGTTTAAATCGACCCAATTTGAACAATATTTGGAGCTTATATGCAAGGAGTAACTAATGTTTCATTTTTTACAATATAATGTACTAATACACAAATTATAAAAAAAAGTATTAAACTGGTTTGTACTAAATCGCTGATTAACCGGTAATTTAATCGGTTGCTATTCATGTTATTAAAATGTTTTACAATGCAGTAAATTACGCAATCAAGTTCTAAATTTTAAAACTTGAACTGGAACATTTTGTCGACCCTATGGAATCGTCATTACACTTGGGAGCCGTTTGTGGAACCTGACCCGTAGATAACGTACTTTTTGACTATGAAATCTGATATAACTCATAAAGCTCAAATTCTGATCTTAAAAATATCTCAATATAACATCTCTCATGGCCACTCAAACCCTTGTATAGTTTGTGTCATTTAAGTTTTTGGTCATTAGAAACAGTAAAAAATAGGTAACTTTCTATTCCTTTGGAATTAATTAATTTCAAATCTTTTATTTTAATATCCTAGTAGCGATTTCCAGCCGTTGTGTTTTATAAGCAATTTAAACCCTCAAACACAAGCGCCCTTGTTTATTCCCGGGTGTAGGTACGTTAGAAGCACTCAAGTCAAGGTCTATCCTCCACAAAATTTATGACAGTGCATAAATATCAATTTCCCTGTTATTTGCGATAAATTCACATTTTTATTTTGCGGTCTGGTTGAAAGCGAACTTTACGTAGCATAACTTTGAGTGTTATCCTCGTGAAATCAAGAAATATTTCATAAGATAACGAGTATTGTCCCTAAAAATATAATAAAAGTATAAGTAAAATTTAAGACTAAATAAACTATTTAAACTTTATCCGAACAGCATAACGTTCTGATGTAAGACAGGTGAGACGAAATCTACATATACGAGATAATATCTGGATACTAATCCGACTGTCGATTGGGTGATGTAAGTAAATTCAGCGACAGCTTGTATGTATACTCTTGTACAATGGCAAAGTTATTCGTTTAAATACTTGTTAAAAAAACAAAAATATATGAATAAAACTTAATCCTTATTAATAAAAACGTACGTGAGTGTGACGTTGAGTTTTAATGGACACATTCTTAGCTTAGTCTGAATTCAAAGTTTAGGTCAGATTTAAAATATTTATTAGTCATAACTCATAATACTAGATTGTATTGCAATGGAATATTTGAAAAGATAATTTCATTAAATAAAATAAAAAAAACAATAATAAAAATAAAGAATAATTCACTATCCAAAAACGAATATTGTAATAAACTACATATACTCGTACCCAACAACATATATATATGTATATATATAATATATATATATATACAGGGTGGAAAGTTGAGATGGGGCATTAAGGGCAGCTACCAGAACCCTTGCTGCCACGTGAAAATGGTCTTAGGAGACCTCACCCAACTTTTTCAGTGAGGACAATTGACATTCACAGATTTTTGATAAAAGGTACAGTCAGCGAGAAAATCGTCAGAAATGAGTAATTTATTTTTTAATGCCAATCGATCCCATTTCTCATAAGGATTAAAACATTCTTTGAGACCAACTGAGGTTAGAGTACTAGAACACTCACAAATCAAAGAAAACGTTTTCCATACATTTAGTAGGGCAAAACCAAAGTAGAATTTTCTTTAGCTTAAAGACTATTTATTTGTATGGAGACTACTTCAATTACATACATACCTCTTACGCCTGTATTCCCTCAAGGAGTAGGCAGAGAACATGAAATTTAATTGCCACTTTTAGCAATTACGGGGTGAAAGAAGCATAAAATGTGATATTGCCGTGACGGGGTACCTCAATTAAAACCTAAAAATAAGAAAAATCGGTATTCTTACAAATGAAAAACACTAAATATGATTTATACGATACAAACTTTTTGCTACATAGATAATGCTGGCCGTCATAGTTCTCTCCATACTTAACATTCTTTAAGTAAAAAGGACCGATATGCGTAAAAAAACAAATGCGAAAAGTTTTCTCAGTTATTACCCTACTAAATGTATGGAAAACGTTTTCTTTGATTTGTGAGTGTTCTAGTACTCTAACCGCAGTTGGTCTCAAAGAATGTTTTAATCCTTATGAGAAATGGGATCGATTGGCATTAAAAAAAAATTACTAATTTCTGCCGATTTTCTCGCTGACTGTACCTTTTATCAAAAATCTGTGAATGTCGATTGTCATCACTGAAAAAGTTGGGTGAGGTCTCCTAAGATCATTTTCGCGTGGCAGCAAGGGTTCTGGTAGCTGCCCTTAATGCCCCATCTCAACTTTCCACCCTGTATATATGTATGTATAGGGTGGAAGAGGACCGTGGACCTTCCCGAGAATGGGAGATAGTTTATAGTCTTAACACTTTATTTCCCCAATAAAAACTTTGTGAATTTAAGCGGCCGTTTTCAAATAACAGCCGGTTAAACATTCACACAAAAAAGGTACTTGTTTCAATCCTAAACATATGATTGGGTCAATGAACTTAATTGTAAACAACCTTTTCATCACACTTGCACGTAAACAGTATCTAAACATACAGGTTAACTTGCCGCAATGCCCCATATAAAACCCTCGACCTTTTTATTTACCATGAAACCCAAGGTCGGTAAGTAATTTTTTTTTAATTTATAGCACATCACACAGGTCATGCAAGTTCAAGCAAAGAGTTTACACGCAATTGAAAAATTGTCTTAAAATGTTATTTAAACAGGAATTTCATTGCAATCTCGCTACATGTTACTTAAATACTCAATTAATGTTCTTAATAATCGATTTTAATAGTTTTCTGTATCAAAACGTCGTTTTTTTTACACTCCTTCAGGGCTGTATGTATACCTACGTAAGTATTTGCCCTTAACGTTTCTGAACGAAACATTTGTATAATCTGTGGAGTCCGCCCGTCATCCGCTTAAAAAAAGTTCAAGTAATTCGTAATAATAGTTGTGCTGACTTGTGTAAGTATTATAAGTGTTTTCTGTCCTATAATTTTATTTATTTACTCGCAAATGTGATGAAAAACATTGTATGTTTCACGGGCGGTACGGGAATTACGAACCTCGACTCAGAAAGCCCTCAGTCTTCGACTTCGGGCTTCTACTAGAGCCTCGATCGTAATTCCTTACTTACCGACCTTAATACACAATGTACTATTTCATTACAGGATAATATTAGGTTTTTTTTTGTCGTTGATGCGCATACTTAGACCTGCTTGTAATGCGGTAAGAAAATATTGCAGGGTTTATGAGTCTCTTTGTAGCTACACCTTGAGCAACTTTATTTATTTTAATCATAAAATTATGAATAAAATAATAACATAATAACTACCTACTAAGCATAACTTGACACACTTCTGACAGACACTGAAGTATACTCAACCTTCATAAACAATTAAAGATGATATTAGGACCTTCTTTCATCGTATCTTAGTTAACCTAAATTGATTAATAGGTTCCAGCTAGTTGAAAATTTTTTTTAAGAATAAATTGAAATTGTGCTGCTGAGTAGGCAGGCATATTTCATCCAATTTCATGCTTCAAAACGTGCAGGGGAAACTTTTATCAAATAATAATTATTAAGAACTACTGATTAGCTAATTAACTTATGAACCTCTTCGCGTTATTGTATTGGCCATCGATGCATTTTATGTTGAAATGAAAATGTCATTAAATTTACCTATGTCTTCAAATAAAAATGCCCAAAGCATGATTTATTGAATTTTCTTTTATTGTACGTGACGTGCAATAAAAACGCGACTGAAGCTTTGAAGCCCGTTGTACCAGCAACAGCCTAGATCGACCAACGTGGAGGAGGCGTTTTTCGAATTGGGGCCGACTTGAAGAAAGGCTGCTGTGTTATTTTAGAAGACATCCGAGAGCGAGTTCAAGAGTAGCGGGTCGACATTTCAGAATAACCCATACTTCTGTACTTACAATTCTCAAACTAGCCAGCCTTCACCCTTACAAAATACAGACGGTTCAAGCTCTACTCCCTCGGGACTGCCCTATCCGCGAAGCCTACTGCCGATGGCTATTAGTGCTATTACAAAAGATAGTAGAAGAGCGAGATTTCATAAGGCATATTATTTGGAGCGATGAGCTTGGTCACACGCAACGGAATATGGAATAGACGAACCGAACATGTGTATGCCGAGGAGAATCCTGTCGCTTATCGATTCTCGAGTCACCAGTATCGTTGGTCTATTAACGTCTGGGCGGCGATTCACGGAGAAACTATCATAGGACCTGTGTTACTGCCTCCAACTCTAAACATAGACGAATTTTTGAATACCGAGTTAGACAGTGGACGAATTACCACTGGCTGAAAGACGAGTCACTTAGTTCCAACAAGATGGTGCACTAGCTTCTGCACACGAAGAATGAAGAAAATTAAACAATGAGTTTGGGGATCGCTGGATAGGCCGGTTTGGGCCGCACCGTTGGCCGCCAAGATACACGGATCTCACGTATCTAGATTTCTTCCTGTGGGGCTCTGTAAAAGATAGTGTGTACAAAACGGAATTTGACATTGCGGACGAGATGCGACGACGAATCACTGAAGCCTTTAACGATCTGCGGAGAAAAAAATGATGAAGAGTATATGTTGTCAAGGGTGTGCACGACATACTCGGGCACGGGCTGCAGCGTGTATAATAAGCCGCGGAGGGACATGTGAACACCGAATGTGAGGGTAATGTAAGATTTTTGTAGACGTAGTGTTATATTTTTATAAGAACATAATAATGTGTAAACTAATGGTTAATAAATTGTGTAAATAATAAAACTCATTATCATTTCGTTTTGTTCATGGATTATTTGACGTCTATGCATCATTAAGTTATCACCTTATCATTACAGCAACTTCAACATTTGGAAATAAGCGTCGTTTCTGAGTTTTCATAGTCAAGTCGTAATGGGTAGGTGTAACAAGGTTGTCACCATAATGAAAAATGAGTAATTTATTTTAATTTTTTATTAGTTAGGGTAAAGTCGTGATAGATGCCGCAGTGGGATAGGTGCCTCGTTTTCTAAAACTCATATTTCCGAAATAGCTACTTATCATTTAATAGGTTAAAACGGGAGCGCAGACGCCACACACCTCAATCCCCGCAAGTGCGTCGTTCAAAGTGGATGTGTATCGCTCGTGTGTGCAATAATCTCCGCGGCGAACGTGTCAAACAGCTCGGACTTTTTTTCAATTTATATTTATAGCTTCATAACTTTACAAGTAGTAATTAGTTCCATACAATTTTTGTTATATCAGTACACAGGTTATTAAATTACACATCCATATTCATATAGTTGTTATTTTGTGTTTATTTTAATAAAAATATAAAAGGGCTTCTATCCATATCAAAAAGGATAGTCGCCTCGATGTTTCGCGGTATAGGTGCCCCTAAGGGCGTCTATCCCTCATATCCTTATACATTATAATTTAACATATTTTCTTAATGTTTTATGTCCTTATAATTTTCATTGCATTTCATTCTTATATTTATTCGATTCTTACTGATAAATTTTGTGGGTTCTTTGGGGCATCTATACCTAGGTGCCTAAGTAGTACTAACTTGTTACAGTGTTACAGTGTATAGGCATCTAACCTCCTTAACATTTTCATGGCGGGGCATCTATCCATATAGGGTAGGCACCTATCCTCAAAAAATGGGTCTGCAGAAACTAATTTTTTGCTTAACCAGTAATTGTTAGGCCATCTAAAATAAGCCGTAACGTAAGATGAAAGACCAAATTAGTAATATTGATAGTTTTCTTTTACGGTATATTAGTAGATTAGAAATAAAGAGGTAATTTCAAAAAGTGAGGCATCTATCCTGACTTTACCCTAATTCATGATTATAACCATCACAAATCGACTGTGTACATACCTCTTAATTAACGCTATAGTTCCGGGAAGGTCCCCCGTCCCCTTCCACCGTATATATATATATATATATATATATATATATATATATATATGTATAGCAAATAATGAAGACAACTGCTAGGTTTATTAGCTATGTATTTTGATCGTGTTTCTTGAAAAATATCAAAATTAAATTAATCTTTTGGTGAAACCATTTGTAATGCCCCCTTATATTTTCCCTGCGATCTGACTTTCCTTTTGATATTCCGCCCGAACTTTTTGGACGAAATTCGTGGTTACGTTTTTTGATGCCTTATTTCTCTTTTTGAACTAGAAGCTTTGGTATTATTTTGAAGAGCCCTTTCGTAATGGCCCAGTATCTTTCGATAGGGCGATCTTCCGGACAGTAAGGCGGGTTTATGTCTTTCTCTACAATATTTAGGTACCTTGTTGGCCTTGTACCACTCTCTAGATCCTTTCGAATAATGACAGGCGGCCAAGTCTAGCCAAAATAATTTAGGCATCCTATGTTTCTTGCTAAATTCAGCAACCTCTTTTGTAAAGATTCGTCGCGGTAAACTTGGGCTTTTATAGTTCCCGTAGCGAGATAAGCTTTTGAGTTCAGTCCGCATTGACAAATTTCTCGCCAAATATAAATTTTCCTTTCACAAAAAATCATACTGCATGATAGACTTATCATTTTGAGAATATTGTCGAGACTATTATGCATTGTGCGCCAGGTACCTATAGTAGTTTTGTAATCAAATTTACAATTAATAAATATCACGGGACAATGTCACACCAATTGACTTAGTAACCTATAACCTACCACTTCAAAAACCAGTTTAACAACAAGTAGTATATTTATGAATGTATGTACGTATATAAACTCTTTATTGTACAAAACGCAAACAAAATACAATAAAGATAATGGAAAAAATGTTCAAAGGCGATCTTATCCCTTAATCTAATCCAACTAACACTTGAGAGATTAAGAAATATGAAAGATTGTGCAACGAGTATGCAAGTAGACAAAAATATTTAGTAAAATACCATAAAAGTAAACAACCCAGTAAATTTATAAATACAAATACATTTAAATACCTATCTACTTAAATAGTTACTAGAGAAATATATATTTATACATAAATAAACGTTCTTAAACTTACATAAACTACATACTTTATTTACGGCCAGGATAGTTAATACAATATTTAAAAGCTAGACTCAAACCAGAGCTTATAACTTCATGTAGTATAAAAATTAACATAATATAATTATTTATTAAATACTATAATATTATGGTATACGTTTATTCATGAAACTCTACTATGCTTATACTACTCGTGTAATTGAATCATGTCATCGATAATCACGCATACTAAACCGAATAGTCGACGAAGGCCTCCTGACGCAACACTATCATATCATACATAGCCTTACCTATTTTTTTGAAATAGGTATATATCATTTGTTGTTATATGGATTGATACGCACCCTAATTAAAATTATACGTTACTTTAAAGTTTCCACGACTCCATGCAATACAATCCCGCGAGAGCATATTTATTCACTAGTTACTCAGAATCTAAAAATACCACGTAAAAATCGCTTAGAATATAAGATTCCAGTCTTGGCTATCAGAATAGAGAAAAAAAAACATTTGATTCATGTTCATGAAGTCCTTGTGACCCATACCAGTACCAGAAAAACAGAGAAAAATAAAACCCAAAATAATGTACTAATCAAACAGTGTTTATCGTTAATTTCTTAAGACGAATTAGTCTGTTACGTTACTTCGGTTTTAATTATAGAGACTCGTATTTATACTGGATGAAGCTAGCATTTCAGTTGAACTAAACGTAACATAATATTCTCCAAGCTTTTCAAATATATTATGTTGACTTATTATAAAAAACACTTAACGAAATCTCTTAAAGCAATAAGAACATCTCAAAACAAAACAAAAAAGGAATATTTTAACAATTACTAATCCCCACACAGTTACAATTTACCCCTGGTATAATCAACCCCATCCTTCACAAAAAGTTATTTTTAAATAATACTACTGAAACGGATGACATTGCGGGTATTATAATTTATATACATCCCGAAGTATAGAAATGAATCGTTGGAATGAATCATAGGTATAAAGAAGGTCATTCATATTGGGCCTTTTTCGAAAGTGCCGGCCAAAAATAAATTTTGGTATAGGTCGCTAGAATTAATTATAATGAGCAACTTTTATTATGGCATGACAGCTGTTGGGTCATTCCCTGACTTATTACAGAGTTTCGAAAGATGGACTTTTCTATAGTATTAACATTTATTAAAAATGGTAGGTATATGGTAAAAAAAAAATGCTATTCACCGTTAGAATAGGTTATATTGATCATTTTTTATTAGGACAGGATAAGATCCGACGATTAGGATTCTTCTTAAGTAACTATAACGTTCTCCAAACCTGCTGCTGGTGGGTTAATAAAGGGCTCATGCCGTGCGAAGCGAATGCAATGGTCATTGTGTGCGAACAGCTGCCTATTGTGCGTTTCCCAATAGCGCACGTGCAGTAATAATGTGCTATAGCTTGTCGTCCACCAACTGCTGGATCAACTGTCTGTGCTATGGCAAAGTCGATCTTTCGAACCTCTATAAAAAGTCAGGCAATGATACGACAGTTTTCGTGCCATAATAAAAGTTGTTCAACATAAATAATTCCAGCGATTTATACCTACCAAAAATTTTTTTTGGCCGGCACTTTAAGAAAAGGCCCAGAAATGTATGAAGGATGAATGTTCTCCTTTCAATTTCCGAGATGAAACTGGTTATAAAAATAATTTGTTTCAATTGTCTCATTTTTAAAAACTCTGGGTCAATTGTAGCACGGCACGGGGTCAATTGTAATGTAATGAAATGTAAATGTAATTGAGTGTTGTGGTACAATTGTTATTTTTTACTCGCACTCACTAAACTTCCCAAATCTCGATTTCTGTAACTAACCGAACCCCACACTGTGGCGCATTACAAACTTTAATAACTAGAGAATCACAATTCAGTAAAACTTTCACACTACGACCATTAAATTGTAAGCAGTAGTAGTACAAAACGTAAATCGTAAATACCTACTTTGATCAGTCAAAAATACAAATCATCGTCTAGGCACTCTAGGCTCGTGCGTTCCGCGCGGCAGCGAGTGGCCGAGCAATCCGAGCAATCCGAGCATGCAGCAGGTCGAGACACGCTCAAGGCCCACTCGTGTATACAAAGACATGCATATTTCGATTTATTTGCAGAGTTATAGGCGATAGTACTATTTCCCGTGATACTATTGACCCCGGTCTACCCTACTTGTTCCTTAGCCTTAGAATGTTTTCTACGTGTTGCAATTTTGATTCTTCCATGTGAGTATGTATATCGTTGTCTTGTTCCCATAGTACTTGCCAAGACCTTAGTTTGTGAACTGATCAACTTATGTGAGACTGTCCATAGAAATATATTTTTTTTTCTTGTACAATTATGATTGTTACTTTAAAAAGTATAATATTAATTAATGTTTTTTCTTAATAAAATTATTGATATATCTAGTAGGTACATTAAACAAACGGAACACGATATTAATTAGGAATCATTTATCGAGAAAGCTCACAAAATTATTTTCGTGAACTTTGCAGGCAAGTTTTTTATTATCTTTGCTTGTTCAAAATTACGGGTTTACGGAGTGCAAGTGTTCTTGCACTCAACGATGGGAAAGTTTCGATGCCGCTTTTACGTTTAATTTATTTAAATGGCATGTGGTAATCAGACAACAAATAGAATTCAAGATTAAATTTCAATATGATCATATCACGTACCAAGCGTCAGCTGAAAGACTGATACGATTCGAGACCCTGTTATTCTGAAACGACTTCTGAATGCATCCGCGGTGCATGTTTGCTAGTGACGTGTGACTCATGTCCTCCGGAGCGGTCGCGCACCGCCAAGAATAAATTGAATCTCGATATCATCTTATCTCTTCGCAGGTTACCTTGCTACCAGCAGGGATGCGATGACAGTTAAAATATTTACTCAACGCCTCGATGACGACTGATTATTTCACATACGTGTAGTTTCTAACGACGTGTTTTTATAGAAAAATTATTACATTGATTTACAGACTTAAGTGTTATCAAACAAATAAGTCAGAGAAGTTTATTTTTAACTCCCCGACGAAAAATGAAGGGAGCTCTAACATGCATATAGTTCTAACTACCAGAATTTCATCACAATAAGGGAGATAAAAGGAACAATGCCAGATCTCCATAGAATGCCAGAGCTTTGCCCTAAAAAAGTTGTGACGTATAATTATAGAATTAGGTTAATTTGATATAGAAAAATATTTAAAACAATGCTGCGGTGATCGTCTTTCTAAATAACTTGTCTAAAAAAATATTTAGAAATAATCGTAGTAACACGTTACTCGCAAAATGTCTTTATTTACAAAGTATCGCAATAGATGGCTCTGTCAGATTACTTTACAATAAGATATTATATCATCGCTGGATGTAAAATAAACCAGCGAATTCCAAAGTTGTAAGCGTTTGTCCATTTAATAAAATGTATAATCGACTCATTGTTAGACTACTGTTTAGGAATATCTTATAGAAAATCCACTGGCGAATGCCATGCAGTCTTGCTTTACACGCATTAGGCTAAACTGTGCCTTAAATCATTAAAGCCGTAGGTACAGTCAACCAATTTGATTTCTAGGCCACTTTTGACTATGTTAAAGTGACGTTGACAACCAAAACATAAGAGATTTCCTATGATTTGGTTTACAACGTCACGTTGACAAAGTCCATAGTGGCCTAGGAATCAAATTGGTTGACTGTACATTAAAATCATTGTTTACTAGAGCTGACTAGCTTAGCTTACGTTAGGGACTACAATGAGCAAACACTGACTATCCAGTGGCGTCCTCATTAGGTACAGATAACTTGTTGTACAGATAAATACACAATTTTTAAGATAGTATATTACATAACTCATAGCAATATATAATAATTTACCTCCATCCATCATATTCAATTTAACAGCACATAATCAATTTAACAGAAAATATAGACACTTTTTTCCTCTAAGTTGCTTACTCGAAGGTTAATTGTTACTAACCTAACCTAACCTAACCTAACCTAACCTAACCCCGCTTTCGTCCAACTAAGACCCATTTGGGAGTCCAATGTGCTAACACACTAAATAAAATTCTCCCTCTTTAAATCCATTGTGAAGTCTGTACTTTAATTTGGCCGCGAGAGATGGACAGTGACAAGGGGCTTAACAAACAAACTCGTATTAGTGAATAAGTCACTGAAGTTGATCCTTTGCGTTTTATGGCTGATGATAATGCATAACAAAGATTAGATATCTTTGTTATGCATGTTATCTGTACTATGCTGACAATCACTTATTAGAGCGGAAATACCGCGATGCAAAAGAAGGTGGATTGCCCACATGATTCGAAGAGGGAAAACCATATACATACATTAATTCATGCCTGTTTCCCAGAGACCACTTCTTTCCACTTGCTACGATCTTGACAAATTTTCTTTCGCTAGGGAAAACCAAGACTGCAAATACTGCTTATGAGGAGCAGCTGGATGTCTGGAGGTCGACCTGGGAGTAATTCGTCGTCAGGTGTCTTCCATATTTTGGCGTTGCAATAAAACTTATATAAACGTCTTGATGTTTAATTCAGGCTTGTCAATCAGAAAATAAAGGTAAACCACAATTATTAGCTCGATTACAACAGATATCGAAATGCGGTGGACGCGATGTGCCCATGGCGCTGCAGTTCTCATTGAAAGTAAAGTGAATTGCATCGTCCTTTTCTTCCTTGAAGGGAAACGAATCTCAAAGTGAAAGATTCAATGCGGTGTTTCCATTTTGCAAGATCGATTCAAGGATTGACCCAAGTTCTAACTTGACATTTCAATCCGTAATAAAGGAACGCCTCTAAAGTCCAATGATAAACACTTACACAACATACATCTTTATCCTTATTTTTATGTATTAGTAAATCATAGTTTTATTTTTTTCCATAAATCCTCAGTATTTCCGGTTTGTTACGTCTAGATAGGACAATGTTTCCGTATACTGATAATTATTATTTGTTTCGTATAAGTTCCCTAAATGTACAATATTTTAATCTTATATATAACGGGTCATATCAAGATTCTTCGTATCCGCGGCGTTTTTTTTCTACCAAGTGTTTTCTACCATGATCTATCATTGTTCTTTAGGGCTTGCAACTCTGAGGTAACAGGATTTAATGGTCGTGATACTTGATTTTTCACCAGTTCTATAAAAGTTCGGTGTGTTAGACTCAGCCCGTGTAGAAGTCTAAAATTAAAATATCACGTCTGTGCAATTAACTATCTATGCCGCGAAGATGTCACTGTGTGTATATTAGAAACGATTTGTACCTATATGAAAGCCAACTTTGGATTTCCATTGAATGTTATCGTATTGTTAACGTTACTTTGGTTCTTGATAGCCGAGTTAAAAACAATACGGTTTACCAAGTTGAATAAAACCCCTGTAAACACGAGATTTTTTGTTTTGCTTATAGCACTTCTTAATGATAATATCCGCAGTAGAACTAAGGTTACCGACATAGCCCGAAGAATAGCTAAACTGAAGTGGCAGTGGGCGGGGCACATCGCTCGCAGGACTGATGGCCGATGGGGCCTGAAGGTTCTTGAGTGGCGTCCGCGGACCGGGAAACGAGCTGTAGGTAGGCCTCCAACAAGATGGAGTGACGACCTTGTAAGGATCGCGGGAACGCGCTGGATGCGGAAAGCACAAGACCGGTCTGAGTGGAGAGCCGTGGGGGAGGCCTATGTCCAGCAGTGGACGTCTTTCGGCTGACATGATGATGATGATGATGATTATAGCACTTGAGATTTCATTTTTGGAAAGTTCCGGTCCGAATTTGACTTTAACCTGATTTCGTCTGTATATAAGATATGTTTTACTTTAATAGAATATGGTAAAATAATGAAAACATAACTTTGACATTTGAAGTCCTCCGGGTTTATGCTTCTCTAACACTCGCAGATAATAGAATCAAATTAAAAAAAGAATATAATCACTCAAAGGGTATAACGAATAATTTGTGTATAATAAACATTTGGTATATTGGTGTACGCAACACTAACCTAAACTGATTAAGGTTAATTAATATTTAATATAATAGGTAAAGATACTTGTTATATGGATCGATCCGCACCCGCTCCTAGCCGCTGCTAGTCTTCCCGACTTACTTTGACCCGAAAGGTTTTTAAAGCTATTTCACTATACCCTATGTACTGCCTTAATGATAAAGGATGAATTATAAATTGTAGAAGCCATTTACTGTAGCGTAGTGAAACATCTATCCATTTAAAAATTGGTATTTACTTAGATATTAAAAATTGTTGAATTGCACTTTTATCGCCCATAATAAGTTATTTTCATTTATTAATTTCATTTACTCTGTATTAAACGATATTAAAAGATTTAAAAGAGATTGTTTGTGAACTAACATTCTTATCGCTGCTGAATTATATTTGCTATTTATTAATCGCGTTTGAATCTGAATTAAATTTTATCAGTCTGTATCTAGCAATGCAATAACTGAGGTAAAAATCCACAACTTAATCTACGACAAATGTTTCGCTTAGTCAGCGTTGTTATGTTTTCAGATCAAATTGCAGAGTATATTTTGCATTAATATTTTATAACGACAAATTAGTGGTTCATTTTTGTGGATTAACTGTATTTGATTTAGATTTGTTTAATAGAAAGTTAGTGTATCTAAGTAGTTTAGTTGAAGTGGTTCTAAACGAGGTTTAGGAAAAACCGCTTGATGACCCGTTTAAAAAATATAAGCTCATAAAGTAGAGGTCGCAATTATGTGTCGTGTCCTTTGTATATATGTAGTATACAGTGTTTGGTTATGTTGTTAACCGAGTTTGTTTTGTTCAATTTAAAAAAGACCATATTTAAACTTTTATACAGTGGTTTTTAGTATATTTTAACATCAATTTAAGACGAACTTTGTTTTTTTTTAATTATTTTAAATACATACATACATACATACATACCTTCACGCCTTCATTCCCAGAGTGGGGTAGGCAAAGCTACAGAATTACCAACAACTGTAAAAACTTGTTTAAATAAATATATACTTATTCGAATTCTTTAAAGCATGTTTCGGGTAAACTTTGCAGCACTTTACCTTTCGTAGCGCATCTCATGATAGATTTTCTACTAAATAACTCGGCCACATCTTTATCGTAAAGTTTCTCTGCCAGGGGATTTAAAAAGTATTTCTCAACTTATCTTTAAGTGGTAAGAGAAAAATAGAATTTTGTTTATTTATTTATCTGCACTCAATATAAACGTATTTGTGTAGAGCGTGATTCTCTTTATTTTTACTTTTTGTAAGTAAGTACGTACTCGTATTATTACTGTGTTGGTTATACGTTATTGCTATGTCCTTGTTTGTAACTTCTTCGCTTAAGTGTTCAGTAAATTAGTGTCCCTTAATTCCGTTTCATTTAAAAAAAAAAATTGAAATCCTGCTCTTTTTATTAAGTCGGTAAAAATTGGTTATCGAATTGCATTATCTTAGCAAATTGAACGAACATTACTGAATTTGTAAGAGTATTTCGTAAAAGCTTTATTCTTTAGTGAGGTGGGGTGCGATTTTGTTCATGCTTGCTTGATGTTAACTACAAATTTAAAGATGATTTGATGTGGGATGGTTAAATTAAGAGAACATGATGACCTTTGATCTATTAAAATTAATTACTCATAAGTTTAGTCAAGTATATGTATATTTATTTATTTAATTGCAAACTGCCGTGTATTTCGTTATTTATTGAGCATAACTTGTACGTGTCTAATCCCATGCATTGTTCTTACTCATCAACTTCTGCTGTAAAGCTGAAGTACAATCGTCTTTGTACATTTATTCGTTTAGGTATTTTAATTGTTATGTGTTTGTGCAAAATATGATAAACATACATTAGGTGTATACTGACCGTCAAAGGACCTACAAAAATCATAAAAAGAAAAACATTCCACCCTAATAATACTACTTCCCCACACTTGAAAAAACCCTGTAGAAAAGAAAGTATCAATGTCATTACATACAGATTTAGCGCTAGCGTAGCTTCGCAATTCTGCCAGGAGGCGTAAAACTTTACGGTCAATCCGGCAAATGTGCTGCGATAGTCGAATGAAATTCTGATGCATTCGGATGAAATCCGCATTCAAATTCAGTGACGGACTTTTAACTAACTCAATCCGTCCCAATAATTAAGCAACTTTCCTTTGTTTTTGTTTTTCTATCACTGTAACCTTTCAAAATATTTTACGGAAGGAAAAAGCAAAGTAGCACCAGACACTCGTAGTTTTTGATTCCATATCATAATTGGACTACAAAATAATTTTCAGTTATTAGCTATTTCTTATGTTAGTTTACTTCTATCAAGTTATGCTAGCCGTTGGATCTCCAGAAAACAAAAAAGGAATAAATAAAATTATATATTTTCTTGTTTGTTTTTTGTGTTTTGTTAAGCTTAAAACATAAATTGTACTTATTAAATATTATTTTCAGAAGTGTAAAATATTGATTTATGCAAACTATACTAATTGATTTCATGCAAAATAAAGGAAAATACAACGCCTTCTAAAAAAAGTGTTTATAAATGTACCTAAGCACTTAATTTACTTATTCATTCTTATCATTTTTTGTTAACTTTGAAGTTTAATATGAAAAGGCTTAATCTGCTCAACATTGTCTTCGGGTCTACTAAATAGACAAAGATGCGAGCGGCAGACGAAAAAATAATTTAAATTTTAATCAAGGATCCTATGAGACCAGATGCTTAACGCTGACGTAAAGCGACGACGATTTTCGAAAACTGTCATTATCGATTAAATTGACATAATCGCTCCACGAGATCATCCAGTAGTTTACGCCGGTGCTTGATCGCCGAATGCATCATGTCTAGGGACACGGGACTTGATCTCTGATGTTTGGAGAATAGCGGAAAGCTACTTGGGTCTATGCTTGGTTACTGTTACGTTATTTTTTTAGTCCAAAGACTATGCAGTTTTTCCCTCTTCCAAAATCGATGCTTTGTTATCTAAGAACGGGAAACTCTTTTAACACTTTCCCGATTCCCCATACTGACTATCTGGAGTTGGAATGCTTAAGTTACAAAAAAATAAGAATAAAACTTATACGTGTTTTTCGTAACATTGGTCTTCAGCCAGATTTTAATGCCTTTATCGCATTGTAAAATATGTACCTAATCATTTGTACCCTTCTCGACTAAAGAGGAACCGGAAAGGCTTCATAACTTTTCCTGAGAAGAGGGGCGGTTCTAAGCCATCGGAGGTGAAATATGAAGATAGCTATCTACATATTTTACTTCGCCTAGCTTGCTTGCGCTCAAATGTAACTTTATATTCGTGGTTTTTTATTTTCAGATTGTTATGGTTTTAATATAGATAGGTAGCCCAATAAGTGACTATCGCGCGATTTTCTAAGTAATTAAGCTACCAATTAATTCTGTTGTGATAAATCGCAATCGACATTGTTTTTCAAATGAGTTATTGAAACCTTATTGTTAAGAAAACGGCCACTTTTGATTGTTTCAAGTACTTTAAACATACTTTAAATAAATGAGATTATATCCTACAATTTAAAGAAAGTAGTTTTTACTCAATTAAGTTGTTTTATAAATTTTAGTTTATTATTAATATTACAGTATGTTCACACTGCTTAAACAAATCGAAGATTCTTCTGCAAATTACTCTGATTCCGATGTAAATAACTCATTAAATTGCAATATTTATCATAAGCACAGCACATCGTCAGTCAATAAAATATTGAAGTACAGCAGATTATAAACGTTAGGGCAAACGTTATATCAGTGATGTTAATTACATTATCAACTCTTAATAAAGTTTGTTGTTAATTTTGTAAAACTGACAAGATGTCGTCAGTAAAATAATACTATCCTTTTCGATACAACATCTCAATATTGGCATTATCACTTCTTGATCTCGTTCAAGAAAAAGTCGACTGTATGTAAAGTGAGAAGTATTTTCATTACGTGATTGTCTATGTAAAAGAAAAATCAATCAAGTTCACAGTATTAGATCAGGATTAGGAACGTCGTAATGGACATAAGGGATGGGGTTAACTAAGTATTTGCCAAAAGTAATTATGCTATAGTTTTTTTCTTACAAATGAATTGTCTGAAATATAACATTATCAGTTTGTTTATGATCAAACCTGTGTCTAATAGGTAGTGGCGGATATCATGTTATGTCGCGGTGATTAATTAATACAACAAGCATTACCAAAATGACTTCATTAAATTTGCACCGGCCCATAACAGCGCCTCCCGTCGACAGTGATCGGAAGGGTCACCCCACGTAATCCCTAGCGAGGACTACAATTTACAAAACCGCCATTTCTGCTGTAAAGCAAAACGATAAAGGGAATGTAGTAAGCCGGCTTGGCTCCAGCTCACCCCGTTCGCTGTCTCCTTTTATCTTAATATTCACTGATATTAAAAAGTTAATCTGCAAAAATAACAGGAGCTCGCCGCTTCCTCGGCTACTGTTATCACAGTCGTCTAAGAAAAACAAGAGAACGGTTATTTTTACATCGCCAAGGTAAAATAATATCCGATCTCTGCCTTTGTGTGTTAGACATCAATTGGATAATTATGCTGTGAAGTTGAGGTGTTGAAAGGACAAGCTATTCTATCTTAACAATATGGTGTAGAAATTTAAATAACATTTCTATATACTCATCAACCCATACCGTCGATTACTCTACCATTAGGGAATCATTAAAAGTTTTTGGATATTGACTTACCATCATGCGAGTCGTACATGAATATGATCTCCTGCCAGCCGTAGTACACGATAGTGTCAACAATAGCCTTATGGTAGTCCGGTCTCATGCTGACTGCGTGGTCAATGAGTCCCGATGACGGCGGTATTACCTAATAAAAGAGACCATTCATCAATTTTATGAGAACCAATACCTTACACAGTTACTTTGATTTACTGTAAAAAGATTTTTCGCCTCAATCATTTTTTAAGAGTCTGTCTGATATAAAACCATTTCCTTCTTTTAAAGAAATTATAATCAAGAGTAGGTAGGTACTTAATCCCGATAAATCTTTTTATCTGTTCAAAGCATTCAAATTAAATCAGAGAAATTACTGCCAGAAACTGTAAAATGTCTTGGCAAAGTCGATTTTCCTACAGCAATCATATTTTGACCCGTCAAAAACTGTTAGCAAACAATTAAAAAAAAGTCAGACTCGAGGATTTCAATTTTAGGATAAACACTTAATTTAAGTTCCAAAGAATACTTAATTTTATTACAAAATATACAAAAAATACTTCGTATGCAAAAAGGTCCGTACATATTGGTTTGCCTAAATTTTCACACGAATTATCAGAGTTTTTTGTTAATTTCTCGTAAACTAACGAATGGTTTTGTTCTAAAAAAATCAAGCCCTTTTATATGATAACATCCTTTGATATAAATAAAGTTAGTGAAAATGAAACCCACCCTTTTTCAATGTTCTCCAAATTTCATATTAATAGCTTTTATTATAAGCTACAGACAGACAACCCAACTCTTGGTATCAATATTTAGAAACTTCAAGTTTCAGGTGTAACATGTTTACGTTTAACAAAGTTTAATTAAGGAATTAGTTATTATAAAAAATATTTTTTTTCCTCAATGTTAATAAAAAAGAACTATGAGGTTAGGGTTTACTGCTCTTAGTGTTACTTTATTGCAAAGGTAGTAGACATCGAGCACTCACTAAAACTAAACAAACAAAGTTGTCCCGTGATAGCCCGTGTTAACTTGCAAGATTTAAGTACAAGAAACGGAATCGGCTCGTTTCACAAAACCACATTCGTGTATTTTTACCTCTCATTATGCGCCACTCATATAAACTACTATTTTAGGTTAGTCTGTAAGGACATAAAAGGCCTCTTTTTTACAAAAGCTGAAGAGGATAATAGTTAATGAGGATAGTTCTAATAAAAATCAAAGTTATCGACCTACTGCGGACCGGCATTTTGAATTTAAAATGCCAAAATTGATTCATATTTGAATAATTCCTCAACGATTGACTTTACGAAAAAGTGTCCATCAAAAGTTCAAAAAAGGCAATTTGGGCAGATTTTGTGTCTGTATGCGATTTTTATACGGCTTCCAGGTAAAAAGTTACTAGCGGAGGAATATGAATTTTTTTAAGAAAATAATCATTCAACTTTAATTCCTCGTTCTCCAATGACGCGAGGAAATAAAACGGCAGAATCATGAATTTTATACTGTAGCTAATAAGAAAAATAATAAAAAGTCCTTCGTTATAGGTACCTACTGCACTTATCTTTGTTTTCCAACCCTTAACTGAATAAATTAACGGTATCTACCCACCTACCAAATATTAAAATCTTTCATCGTATTATTTGTAGGTCATACATAAGTGTCTGGCAACGAAACTATTAAATTGTTTCTCTGTTAAGATAAAAAACATTTTCACCACACGGAAATTTCATGTAAAATGACGACACTCATAATGTAATTTTTTTCATAAACGTTCTAAAAACTATTTTACTTTTTATGGTGATGCTATTCACATATCATATCACAAACGTCCAGTTATAGCAGGCCAATGTTAAAACATAGTAACATGCAACGAGATTAGTTATAGCATTATCAATAGCAGAAAAAGTCGATGAAACATAATTCTATCCCTATGACATTTCAATTTTTGGTATAAGAATTCCGCTCTCTGAAAATAAAGGATTGTAAAATATACCTTTTCAGGAAACCAAGGCGTTACGAAAGGCATCTGAAAGGTGTTGGTGTACGAATGAAGAGTGTCGAATGATTCGGGAGTCACCGCCCCCAGCATGGCGAAAACACCGCGTGCGAACTGGTTGCAAACTGTAAAAAATAAAGATGGTTACCATAACATACTCATACTAGGTAACTAATAATTACAGAAAACGTGTTGAAGCTCACAATGTGTCTGCTTTGAATAAAGAATATCTAAGTGTGTTCATAATGTGCACCAATTCTGTGGATTATGATAGTAAACATTGGCTATTATTATTATACAAATTATTATTATTTGTCGTAAGAGGCGACTAAAGGAATAACGGATTGTAAGGCGATGGGGTCGCAACTTGCCACTAATACACCGCTAAACAACTCAGCCTAATTGTGCAAAATGTGGGTATAGAATCATCAACCAATTTTGAGAGTTGTTGATAATTGAGTAGCTCTGCATACGCTACTCTGGGATAGAAGGCGTGAGTTTATGTAGGTATGTATGTATATTATTATACATGCGGTAATTTGAAAATCTAATGATATTAGCTGGCAAAATTTTCCTAAGCTAATACGAGTGGATTTTCAAAATAGTTCGGTATAACTCTTCTCTTTATTATTCATTGGTGTTAAGTAAATAAAACCTTCCTGTCTGACTGTAAATTAGCTTCGTTGTTTTTTAAATGTTTTTTTGCTATGGAAGCAAAAATAGTTTTAGGAAAAAATGGAACCCTTATAGGATCACTCCGTTATCATTCTGCCTGTCAAGCCCCTTTTTCTTAGGAAAGTTAAAGTATCAAGTTACAATTAATATGAAATAGATCTGCAATTCCTTGGAGAAGTGAAAAAAGCAGTTTATTTATTATAATATTTCTTGATTTTCTACATATTTTCTAACGAATTAGGTTTAATGCTGGATTGGTTGCAGATTCAGAGAAGAATCTAATTAGGATGGGTTGCTTTTGGTAAGTTGCGGAATGTGTTCCAGTACAAGATACCCCAGTCGCTGAAGACAAAAGTATATAACCAGTGCGTGCTACCTGCCATGACATATGCGTGCGAAATATGGCAACTCACAGTGCAGATGGTAAACAAGCTCAAGATCGCACAAAGGGCCATGGAGCGCATCATGCTCGGTATATCTCTCCGCGACAAAGTCCAAAACGAGATCATTCGCGTACGCACCAGAGTGGTGGAAATAGGCCATCGCGTTGCCAAATTAAAATGGGCATCGGCAGGCCATATGTGTCTCCGAAACGATGGGAGATGGAGCAAGCGCATTTTAGAGTGGCAACCGCGTTCAAAGAGAGGAGTTGGCAGGCCCCCAGCAAGGTGGTCGGATGACATCAGCTCGATCGCAGGCCCAGTCTGGAGGAGATCCACCGCAAATCGCGCCCAGTGGAGGAACATTGGAGAGGCGTATGCCCAACGGTGGGCGCATATAAGTACGATGAAGAAGAAGAGAAGAACAAAAGGTTTAATGTCCCTATGCTATTACTATTCGGCCATTGAAGCTCCGTTTATGATGTATAATCTAAAAGTTCATAAGTAAAAGAAAAAAACTGAAAAATTACAATTTGAAGCTACATCAGTCATCAGTGTCATAACAATAAAAATTGCGATAGCTCACCAACTTATTTGCATTCACTAAAGTAACCACAACGTATTACTTTATCGATGCGTGGGGACAAAAGTTTTCCAACGGCAAAGTTAAGTTTTTCCTATCCTCGATTCGATTCCCGTAATGAACGAACTATTTACATAGGTACCACTAAGTTAGTACAGAAACCTCAGTGAGCGAGACCGACTCGCACTTTACCGGCTTTTTTAAATAATAATGCGTGCATTATAAAAAAAAATGCAGTAAACATAAAAGTGTTTATCACACACAATTTTACAATACAGCCCATTTCACCCGCACAAACGATGAATGTAGTGTCTTAAGATAAGATAAGATGAGATAAGATTCATTTATTGTCAGAAACTGTGTACATTAGGTAACATCATAAAAAAGGTCCAACAGTTTGCCCATTTCGGGCGTACAATAGCAAGTAGGTAAATATATTATATAAAAACAGTCTTATTCAGGTATTCATCTGAAATATTAATTAAAATTGTAGAAACATTAAATAAATAAGGAGTGGTCCGGAAAAAAATTGGCAGCACATAATATGGAATTTATTTTTATTTTGTGCTGATTTCTAAGCAGTGTATTTGTAATCATATTCTGTAGATACTATTAAATAAAATAAACAATAAGAATGGTAAAAATTAAAAAGGGATTTCAAGTTTTCGCCTTTTACATTAAATCTCACCTAAAACTTTTTGAACAGTGTCTTTTGAGAGAATTTATGAGGCGTTTGTCATAAACATTGTTTTTTTCTTTAAGTTTGATGGGCTAGTTAATACCTTATTAAATTGTCTTTTGATCATTAGTTAATATTTTTGATTTGACTTTAGTTTGAGGTAGTAACATGGATTTTCAAAAATTGTGTATTTGCCATTTTTACAGAAATTTGTCTCCCATAGAAAAACCCCTGTCAGAGGTTAGATTGGAGAAACTTCCTTACTACCCAACGTGAAATCCAGTTTAATGGTATAACTTATTCGTATAATACTATTCTTAAAAGCATAAAACAAGTTCTGAAAATGGAAATTCAATTGTGGTATTGTAGAAAACGGCAAGCGAAGATTGTCAAATTGTGTTGTACAAAAAGTTATAAAGTACATTGCAATAAATATTAAGAAACTCAAGGAATCTTACACATTTCAATATTATTGTATTTGTATTTGATAGTAAGATATCTACACATTACTTAAAAGAATAAACTGCTTCATAATAAACAAACAATAAAAAAAAATGTGATAATTCCTTGCTACTTTTTTGATGAACCACTCCTTAGCCATATTTTGAGCTTTGTTTTAAATGTAATCCGGTCTAGCGATTCTATTTAATGGTACATTTTATATCATACTAAGTCGTAGCTACGTACCTTATACAGGGTGTCCCAGAAACCGACGTCAACCCGCCTAGGGCTGATAGAACAGCTCATAAGCTATCGATTTAACCCGCATGTATGTTCAGCAATTGTTATTAGTTTCCGAGATATTGATCATTTTAATCGGAATTTTTGTAATTTTTCCTTATGTCCGTGCTACGAAAAATCCCTAAATTCATGTATTAATTCACATTTTTTTCACTGTTTTCTTGCATGATTAGAATCACTGTAAAATAATGAAGTTTTTAAAGCTACATGCCAATTTATTATTCATTACAACTTTTAGAGAAAACACATAAAGTTTGTTTTTCCATACTAGGTGAAAAACAAATGCGGGGTTCTCTTAGTATGGAGAAAGTAACTCTGTGCGTTTACTCAAACATTTGTAATAAAAAAGAAATTGGCATGTAGCTTTAAAAACTTTCTTATTTCACAGTGATTCTAATCATGCAAGAAAACACTAAAATAAAATTTAATTAATACATGTTTTTTCGTACCACGGACATAAGGAAAAATGGCAAAAACCCTGATTTAAATGATCAATATCTCGGAAACTAATAACAATTGCTGAACATACATGGGGGTTAAATCGATAGCTTATGAGCTGCTCTATCAGCCCTAGGCGGGTTGACGTCGGTTTCTGGGACACCATGTATATTATATCACGCCTGATAGGACCAGTATGAAAACTTAATGTAATAGTCAATTAAATCCCAAGTATAAATATATATTTTTCATCTCACTAGCTCTGAAAGCCCTTTTTGTTTGTTTGATATCTATTGAGAAAATCGCTTTTTATCCACAAGTTTTGACATTTGAAGGCAGCTTAAGTGATATTTGACAGCTAACCAAACGTAAAACCTTACAAGTGCTGAATTTTTAACATCACAATTAATGAATTGCATCGAGTAAAAAACACTAAATACAGTCTTACTACTTTATTTTAATTCATAAATATCAGCATTCAAAATTAACCTTCATTCTTGTTTTAAAAACGGATAAAATGTTCTGACAGTCCAAATAAGTCGATGTGCAAACAAAACGCATCCGAAATAATAAAAAAAAAACTTACGTAAAACTTTTCTATTAAGCCGTCAACGTTAAAATATTCGCATGTTTTTCTAGTTTGTTTTGTTAATAAAAATGAGTGATTCGAGTGATAAAGACGTATTAACACCAGTGGAATTACAGGAAAGGAAACCGTGGAATATGGGGAATTGAGCTTACAGTACAAACCATTTTCTTAGTTTCCTCGCTGTAGTCAACGTTAAATATTCGCATGTTTTTCTAGTTTGTTTTGTTATTATAAATGAGTGATTCGAGTGATAAAGACGTATTAACACCTGTGGAATTACAGAAAACCGTGCAAAATGCGGAACTGAGCTTACAGTACAAACCCTTTTCTTAGTTTCCTCGCTGTAGTGAGGTGAAAAGTTTTGTGTTATACACGGGTGAAAAGTTATTTTACGTCTCGTGTCTTGAAACACTTGCTACGCTCAGGATTCTATTTTTGAACCACTCGCTTCGCTCGTGGTCAATCATAGAATCCTTTCGCTAGCTCGTGTTTCAAATGAACACTCGCAGGTAAGTTTATTGAAAATTAAAAAAATAGGCAAATTTAGTGTAATAACAACTACATTACAAAAAAATAATATTTTTCAACTAAAAGTCGTAACTTGGAGTTAGTACTTGGTACTGAATGCCTTTTGCATTTATCGTGGCTTGGCATCGTCGTGGGAGAGATTCGATTAAATTTGCAATAACAAAATGGGGGATCCTTTCCCCCTCTTCTTTTAATTGCTCGAATTTTTGATCCAGATTAGAAGCTCTCCGCAAACTCACACGACGACCCAGTTTCTCCCACAAATGCTCGATAGGATTCAGGGCCGGACTTTGGCTGGGCCAGTCCAAAACTCTCACTCTTCCTTTGTCAAACCACTGTTTCACAAGCTTAGATGAATATTTAGGGTCGTTATCTTGTTAAAATATAAATACTCTGCCGAAATTCTAATATTTTTTCATAAACTTCCTTCGTCATGATGATGTTAATTCTATGTAATAGACCCACTCCACTTGCACTAAAATAGTCCCATACCATGAGAGAGCCTCCGCGGTGCTTGATTGTAGGGAGTTGGTACTTTGGATGGTAGCGAGCGTTGTCTGGACGTCGAACGTGGTTAATTCCATCGGTTCTAAAAAGCCAAAACTTGGATTCGTCACTCCATATAACTTAACATAGCATATTTCAATCTAGAAATCAGAGGTTTCTTGGGACGACGAGCACGGAGTCCATTTTCTATCAGACGATTTCTATGGACATAGAAACGGAATCTCCACCGGATATCTCTCGTCTCATGTCCTTTGCTGTATGACTTGGGTTGTCTCTCGCCAATCGTAAAATGTTCCAGTCAGTCAAACGCGAGGTGCAACGTGGTCGACCAGGTATTGTGGGCTTTTCGACGCACCCATTAAGCTTTTCTCGTTTTAAAACGTTCCAAATAGTAGAATGATTTAGTCCAAATTGGGTTGCTAAAGTTGATTGCGTCATGCCATTTTCATAGCCACGAATAGTTGCTTCTTGTATTGCTACAGTTAAGTGGGAAATTTTTGATTATACCAAATTAGAGTAGTATACAACTAATAGTTATAACAGCAAGCAATTTACTAAATTTCAAAATAACTGGGAAGGACGCTTAATCACCAAGAAAACAAAAAGATATCAGAATTTGTTTTTTTCGAATGAGAGGCATGTAAATAGGTCGGAAACGCATAAATATAACCTTCTTATGCGATATTCTTTGACAGGAAGACTAAATTTCATAAATTACTAAATCTAAATTTATTATTAAATAATAGCATTATGAGGGACTTTTTGCCGCTACTGTCCTTATTTGTGGTTGAAAGATTTAGCTATAATAACAGGCGTAATTTTTGTATCAGGTTACTAACATTATTATTTAATATGTTTAATTATGTTGTTTTTTTATCGATGCACAATGATAAAGAACACAAAACACTTCACAATTAAATTTACTTGGTTTAAAAAGTGCTGAACGAGAGATGGATTAAATCGGACACTCACTTTATTTTCAAGTTCATTAAATGTAGCTCCTCTGACAGGCTTTTAGCGTAATTGCATTAGGGTGCAATTACAACGGGGAAGCGTAACGATCGAGCCAAAGTCAATATCGCTATCCGTTAGCATTTTTACAATGGATAATTTATGTTTACTTTGTAAAACATATCAAGATTGACGACGCGCTGGCTTAGTTGGTAGTGACCCTGCCTACTAAGCTATAAATAGCGGTCCTGGGGTCAAATCCCGTTAAGGGCAGATATTATGGTGATGAGCGCCAATATCGGTTTCTGTCATAGATGTTTTCTAAGCATATGTTTCTCTAAATAAGTATTAAGATCGTTTGGTGTGACATTGTCTCCTGATATTTATTTATTTATATCAGTATATGTATAATTTCCATGAAAACATCGTACATAAATATCACACAAGCAAAGTAAACACTAACTGCCGTTTACTGAACACGAGTTGGCAATAATCACTAAAAGGTAAACTATTGTGTATCCAGTGTTCAACGACAATCCAAAAATGTAATTCGTATTACGATTTTGCTCTCGCCCGGGCATCGCGTCAATTCGCGTCACACGGGTAAATATTTCTTCTCTCTTACATCGTAATGATCTTAAACCATAATATTACATTACCTAATGCTCTAAATACCTAATATGTTTTCTACTTATCTATTAACACATAAAAATTACGAGTCATAGTATACAAAACCATAAACCACATGTCCTAAAGTCAAATCACGATGATTGCTTGCCATAATTAGCATAAGCTATTGCGTTAAATTGATTAGTGTAAAGTAAGAATCCTTACCTATTCTACCTTAAGGCAGGTCAGACTTGGATTAGGTTAGGTACGACGACGACTGAAGCGAGGAGGGGTGTTAGGTAGAACTGCGACCCTAACAAGCGAGTGAAGTGAGCAAGCCGCGGTGGCCTATATTGACTGAATTTTTACTTTATAAAAAAATAAACATTTATGCTTTTTCCTTAAATCATAATACAAAGTTATTGTTCATATTGTGTAATCTGTAACTATTTGATACTAATCAACAATCTAATATAGTGTTCAGTTGTTACACTAGTTATCATGTTTTAGGATATGTAACTAAACAAAACAAACATATGACGATAATGGCAACCAGTATTAGGATATTGACTGTTATTGCACTTGGTCATTAGTACTTAAGAAAATAGTGCAAATAAGCATTAGGATATTCAATATTAGAATAATTAATACTATAGCATTTACATAAGGATAAACGTTATTATGGCAAAAGATCATTATGACCACAGTGGTTATAGAATTTACAAATAGGAAAAAGGATATTATGGATCACAATATACATATGTAATACGTCAGTAAATTTAGTCCCAAGTAGTACTTGAGAAAGATGGTATTCTATCTAAAGTATTAACGCCGACTCCAATTCAGCTACGTGAGGAAATTTTGGAGATTTTGTACATTATAAGCATACCCCGGCCGGCGAGAGCAAAAATGCGTTGACAGCTTAATAGTGCGAGGACACACACTTTGGTCGATGTCGATAAAAACAACACGATGTACTGGACCACCGTTATGATATGCAGAAGTATTAATTATTGTTGTAAACAAAATTAAAACCAAGTGATTGTATTTATTCAGTATTTTATGTAATTTTCGTTATATAAATAAAAAGTTAAAAAACAGTTTTAACAGTTCCAGATTGAATACATTTTGTGTTTTTGTTGAAACGCCGCAGTGCCTTTTGCTTCTGATGTGTCTTTGTAAGGAAGATTTGAAATTTAACATTGTGATTTCACATTTTCTCACTCTTATCTATTACGAACATTCCCGTGAGTATGATAAATTGATTATAATTGTAATCAGTTGATTGAAATAGTATATAAGCTTAAAAATAATATTTGTGCTTAATTAAATGTCGACTATTCTATCGACATCCATATGTATCTATGTATATAGGAGCAGAAGCATTTTTGCTCTCGCCGGCCGGGGTATGATTATAAGGTTGTATTTATTTATATTTTGTAAGATTTCTACTGACTAAAAACATACCCTATATAGCATGCTGGTTTTTATGTTGTTAAATGGGGAACATAATTAAGACGATTTAAACGATATAATTTAAATTATAGTCTTGTTACTTCTTTGAAGCAAATTCTGCACTATTGAGGTGGGTACTAAGAAAATTGTATTACTACATACTTATTTGTTCTACCCCTGCTAAGATTTTTCACGGAGTATTCCTTTCAAATAGACGACCAAGTGATCGTCGCAGAAATCATTGTTGCAATGTTGGGGGAGGCCTATGTCTTGCGGCAGTGGACACCTGTAATATTGATGATAATCTAAAACCTATTAGCGATCGAATAAAAATATCAATGCACCAGTAAGACGTGAAAGCGTCTTAGGTAAGTTATGATTAAAGTAACTTATGCTTTTTCTCGAAAACGCACATATAATAATTTCAAAATACACATTTCATTTAGCCACCAAGTTCTTGTAAGCTGCCGCTACGCCACAGCACCGCCGTACGTCCGGGAAGTACTCATCGTTAAACCGAATAGCCGTGCTACCGTCTGTGGCAGCATCGTCCTTCACGGCCTATTTGCCTTTGTTTTTTCTTTTGATTTCCGCGTCACACTTTTTTATTCATTGTTCTCATTTTGTTAGAGGTAAAATATGGCCTAGGCTTATTTCTATCTGATTCAACAATTGAACAGCATCTTCATTGTTAGCGCATGACGATCCCTCTGGAAGCAATTAAGAAACATTGCGATAAGGTACTGTCGTCTGTGTCAAGGATGTATTTTTGTTCTTTTAGCCCGCTTTTAGTATTAAAAAAAAATAAGTAGGTACCGAAAGTAGTTTTATCCGATAGTGGTAGATGAGGGTACAATAAACGTTATAATTAGGATAAATAAATGGTAAATGTGGCTGCGAAGGTTGATTAGGGGTTACTAAAAATCGGTCTAAAATATTTCAAACCCTCTGGGCTCCCAAATGTTTAAGGAACAGGTTGGTTAAACTAGGCCAACTCTGACAACTTACAAGGTGCCCACTGTGTACTAATATTGCCTGACTGACTACACCAAAACCATTAATTCTTATATTATTAATTATTATACATTTTCATTTTCAAGGAAAAATACAAGTTATTCATAACGTAACTTTTACTCAACCAACGTTTTTATTAAGTATGTCCTTGTTGCAAAATTTCTTACGACAATTTTGCGACCTTTTTGAAGCCAATTTTACCTCCAGCATAATTATTTATACATGTTTGCGACTTCTTCGTATTAAATACTTTGAAGCCGTTTGCGTTACCAACAGGTCAAATTATGTCGGTTTCTTAGAAAATTTAATATTCAGGACAAAATTCTACTGGGTGAACCTCTTTCACACGTTTTAGTATTGTCAACGTTACGATAGCTCCTATTTACTTGATAGTAATTGCGGCCAAGTAAAAAACAATGCGATAACAAATTAAACTATACGGTTTTACCCAGCAGAATAGAGGTTCGGGCCGGTTGCTGCATTGATACTTATGTAGTTAATACACATTATTGTATATTGTCGTATGCTATTGTTTTTAACTCGGCCGTTATTGCTGTCAACTAAATAAGAGCTACCTATTAAAGCGTCGACAATAATGATAACTCGTCAAAGGCAACATGGTTTTTACCGTGTAGAATAGAGGCCCTGGAAAAGCCGTTATTTTATTTTTATAACGTAATCTTCATCATTCAAACCTCACCTCTCATTTATTTGCTTACATTTAGATTAAAACATACATTTGTGCCAACGTTTAGGTAACCAATTTAATACAGTAGGTACCTCCGGGTGCTAGGCTGTGTATCGCTATCACACACTCTCTGCTATTTGTCATATTATTTGTTAAACCAGATTGAGTTAAACCTATGGGCAGCCGAGTACTTACTATAAATATTCTGGTTTTGATGTCCACGATACTGCGTATTACTAAAATAAATATTAATATGGGCAGCACACATGATCATTTTGAGTTAATGCGAGATCATCCGAAGTTTGTTGATTTATTCCAGAAAACTTTTTGGTTGTCACGATTGCTATTAGAGTTCATGATTTATTTTGTCAGACATTATCTTTCCGATTGATGAAGAGAAAATATATTTTCGTTTAATTTACACTTCATCGCGATAAAGGTAAATTTAACGTGAACAAGTTTTATAAACTTATAATCACGTTAAAAATTAGTAAAGATTATCAAATTAGTAATATAAACTAGGTACTTGTCAGATGGCGAAGACAAAACATTCGTCTTAATGAAGTAAAATATATAAATAGGAGGGGACAATCTTACTCATATAGACTTATTATTGGTAACTAGTCTGACGGCAAATAGACTCGACGTCATTTAGGTAGACTCAACTTTCGATTCGATTCGAGTAAGTTGATATGAAGATGGTAACCTATAGTATATAATTTCATTTCAACACATAGAAAACGAAAATTGCAAACAGTTCTTAGACAGCATTCTTGGAAAAAATAGTGAATGTGCGAGTCGGTCTGGCGTACCGAGGCACCATCGCATAATACATACCTAAGCAATTACGTGACTCGTTAAAAATAACCAAACTGTAAGCAAAAACACATTGGGTGATAGCATACGAGTATATCGACTTGATTTTATTGAATTTTCCGTTAACCTAGTAACGAGGGGTGCATAAAAGTTCTACCTACGAACTATGATACAAGACACAATTTTATTGTGGCTAGGTTTTTAATGTTTTTTTTTATAGTTCTTTGAAAGCTAAACACACACAGCAGTGTGAAACACCCATTTGTCATATAAATCAAACATTATTATTAACCTATTAAATTTATATTTTGTGAAAATTATCTTTATCTGCAACATTTATTTCTTCATCGTCTGAAATTTTTCATTAGAAGTCTGAATAGGATATAATTACAGGGGGCGTCAGAAGCTACCCAGCGTAATCTATTATTTGACTTTATTTGCCTGTTGTCTGACCCTCCATACTACTAGGTAAAACAATATTGCTTTTGACGTGTTATGGTACTGTTGTTAACTCGGCCAACATTTCTGTCGCTGTCGTTACGTTGATAATACGATAACATGCCAAAGGCAATAATATGGTTTTATCCAGTGGAATAGAGGTCTTGTATGGGACTTCTCTTATTTTTAATTTAGGTACTTTTTATTATTATTTGGTAGATAATCAGGCGTTATTATGGTTGAAAAGTAAAACACTTTGATAATTGACGATTGGCCACTGAAATAAGTGCTAAATAAGGATAAATTTTATTTGCATTTGTCTTTGATGAATTATAATAGCTATTAATCATCAAGTAAACGAAAAGTTGGCTGTTTCTTATCTTCTTATTTAATCAAGGCCACAAATAAAAAAAGAACGAACGCAAGTCTACAACTTTTAAGTAAACAAACATTTAAAAACAATAAAGGACCATTGGACAACCTTGTATATTATACTCTGAACCCAGTACCAACAGCGCTGAAGGAAGATATGTCATGAAATAGGTTTTACTTCCTTGGAAAATATTCTAAATGAAAATATTCCATGCAATATCAAAGAAATAATGGTCTGTTCTTAGATATGTTAAGCGACAAAATAGCAATAAACGCCCGCGCGGGCACACATTCTGGGTACAAAGCCTGGGTTGAAATGAAACATTTTTTTATTGACGTTTTTGGGCAATCTGCTTTGCTACGATTGGAATTTAAAACAAGCGCGTCAAAGGGTTGTCTATCGTCAGTGCGGAACGAGGGCGAGGTCGACGGAAGGGACGTTATTTCTTTCAGATGGCGTCCGTTTTAAAAGTTCATTTTGAGATGCGGGTAAAGGTAAAATAAACTATGACGATTTAACAAAAACATGGTGGAATTTACATGAAAATTGAAATAATTATGTCAGTAAGTTAAATTTCTAACCGTCGTCAAAATAGAGGGGTATTATAAGTTTAACGTATGTATCTGTGTATGTGTGTGTCTGTCTGTGCCATCGAAGCCTCCAAACAGACAGACCGATTTGGACGCGGCATTTTAATAAGAATTATTTATGTAACTGGTACATAATCAAGCTTGGTGCTTTGTGCCGAGGTTAGAGCGCGAGCTCGCGAGCGCTGTAATTACAGGCACGAGTGCCTTGAACTTAAACTTAAACTGATTAAAATGATAATGATAAAATAAACATTTGTAACTTTTTTTGTATACTTTCCTCGATTTTTCTGCTTACAAACTACATACTTGTCTGCAAAGTAATTTTCGTGATTCCTATTGGCGTTAATAGTTTAGAATTTTATTGCTAAATGTTTACAAATTTCATGCAAATTTTAATAGTTACTAAAGCAGTTTTGACAATTGATCTTAAAAGTTGGAATGACAAACGAAACGCCATTTTGTGGATATCCATATTAAACGTAACCGTGGACACCGTGGTATCCAAATAAAAGTCGATGGATATTAATCATTTATTTTTAGGATATTGTTTTTTATATATTTAAACACATAATTAGTATCTAAGCTAATGTGCTCGGATGCATTTTCTTTAAATACCGTGCGCGATTCACATCTTCGAATATCGCAGGCCAATGTAAATTATAATGTCGTTTCAATAATCAAATTCATAATGTGTTGTACCTAGTGATGGGCGATTTCTGAAACATTACACAACTTTCCTTAACTGCGAAAATTACAACATCTGAAAGTTACATAATTAGATGGAAATGATTCTGACACAAGTAAATTTCATTTAAATTTCATGAAAAGTTTCCGTTACTTAGGTTGCATTACAAAACTCAAGTAATTTTCAGAAATTAAACGTTTTCACTTTGGTAACTTTCAGAATAATACATGAAATTTTAAGTGAAAGTTTCACTTATGAAACTTTCAGAATATTGCAGAAATTTAAGTGAAAGTTTCATTTTTGAAACTTACAAGCCGCCCATCACTTGTTGTACCGCGTCGATATTATTGTTCGAAAGCAATGTGACAGAATTACACAACGAAAGACAATACACCGCAGCTTCAATATACAATATTTTAAATTAGTCAATGACTTTAATAAGTAAAATATACGAGGAACAAATTTTATTGTACAAACAGCCACACTCTTTACCGTACATCAACACAGTTAAAAGTGTGGGTGGCAACTATTGGCGGCGTCGTGTTTTAATATACGAAGTAAGAGTATAGTAGCCGGCCGCGTATTCTCGTGAATAGTTGCTTGTTTAACAGCCCCCTTAGAACTAGATGTGGTACGAGAACACCCAAAGCCTCTTTGTTATATAGGTACTCAAACGATTGGGTATGACTTTTAGAGGCCGCGTCCAAAATATGGTCTATGGTCACACAGGCAAACTATAACAACCGTTTCATTTAAATGAACTTTTTTAGGGTTTCGTACCAACCCTTAATAAACCCTTATAAGACAACTTCATTTTCCGTTTAAACCTTTTTCTCTGAAATGGTTGATATTCCGGCTATATATACGTATGGGTCTTATGGTCTAATAAAACAAGGTTTTATTGCTCCTCGGAAAGAAACGCTTCTTACGTCACCATCACTCAGTTACCACTTCATTTAACGCAACCCAAAAATGAGGTCAGATTTAGAATTGTAAACATCATTTCGGTTGCGTCACTGGGATAATGTTTTTTGTTAAAATCTATTTTTTATTTCAGGCATTTATACATGCAAATAATTAAGAGGTTTTTTTTGCTGCAAAGTTAGATTATAATGAGTGACTAATGACAACCTCACACTACTGGTATCACCGGATTCACCATATAATATTTTGTCCGTTACACATTTACAATCTTGTCGATTTTGGTCATATCTTCTACCAGCCGGTATCCAGTCCATCTGAAAATTAGCGACGCGGCTTGACGCGGTATTCTGCTGAGCTACGCCATCGTCATCTTCTTCAACGCATTGTTTTTAATTTGTTTGCTTGTAATTTGTATTTGGGTTATGTAGGCGTTGAATAAATGCCTTCTTTTATACTCTGTTCTAAAATACAGTTTTACGGTGAATATTAAATATGAAATTTCGTATTTTAACACGTTCAGTTTTTGAGGTATATCCTAGTCAAAAATAGTCTAGCACTTTCCACTTTGAAAACCCTTAATTACGTTATTTTTGGGCTTTATAATAATACTTCCTCTCTACAGCACACCATGTGAGTTACGTTTGTTATAACGTTTATTTTTTGAATGAGTATTGTTTTTTTGTTTTATGCTTAAATACAAAAGTACATACATAAATTCACGTCTTTATTCCCAGAGTGGTATAGGCAGAGCTATAGAATAACTAACAACTTGTAGTTAATTCTGTAACAACATTTTGCACAAACAGGCTTATGTTTACTAGTGTATATAAGTGACAGGTTGCAAGCCCATCGCTTAACAATACTACAAGCCTTTATTTCCTTAGTCGCCTCTTACGACATCCACGGGAAGACATGAAGTGCTACTATTCTAAGCCGGCAACCACACAGCTTTAATATTTATTGTAAAAACCTAATTTACTGGAAATTTAATTAATATCGGAATTATATAATTCTACTATATTAAACGAGCTCTAAGCCATGACATGTTCGGTTAAAAAAACAGCGCTTATTTAATGTATGACGTACAGTAAGGGAAACTAAAAGAAGTAAGGGAAGATTGGCACATTGGGTCAATGCCTGCGGGTGGTGGAAGTTTTTCGTATTACCCGCTCTTGGTCTTATTTTTGTTTATTCAAATTTGTTACACGGCACACAACAACCAAACATCAGACGACTTTTCCGACGGTATAATCACGAGGCTTGCATTTGCTAATTACTGGATTCCGTCGTCATTATCCATAATAACTATAGCTTACATCCGTTTTCTCAGTCAAACGTTCTATTTCTCATGATTTAAATCGCTTTACGCACAATTCTTGAGTAGGAATGACGATTTGTAGTTAGATAGGATTTTAGAGGTATAAAGCTCTATCCAATGCCTTGAAGGCTAAATAAATAGATAGGATAAATAGAGTTTTAATTGAATATTTGTTAAGCGCTGTTTTAACTTTGTTAGTAAATAGGTACTGACCCCTTTTTCGTTTAAGAACCTCCTAAGAAATAATCAATTCGACGTTCAATTTAGGTTCTCACAAGTAATTTGCTCCATTGGCCAGCAAATAAATATGTCGTGCATGGTGGTGATACAAGGCGTTTAAATAATGGTAATTGTGCATTGGTTGCTCAGAAACAGTATGCGTAAGGAAGCCGTTAGCCTCTACATCACTTCAACATTCAACCAGACAGCGCAATCCAGACTACGGTCCTTTCATAGATCTTATCGTGCACAAAATGAAACGTCGCAAATACTGTTCAAACTCCTGCTTCCTACAACGTTACCTACTTACTTTATCGTCCTTAGTTTGAGATCGTCCGCTTCAAATCATTTATACATAAATTGAGCAAATCCGGTGCCACTACACCAACCGTCTGAAATAAGTATTGTCCTCGGAACAGAAAATGGTTGCAGTTTCTGAGTAAGACCAAGTTCAATTCTCGCACGTCATTTACTTTTTCAGCAAGATTGTTTTTCAAGATCACGTTTTTAAAATTGGACGTTAGGGCACGTTGGTCTAATGTATCTTAGGTAATTTGCCGCACGGCTGCACGATCCTGACCTGTATTTATAAGTGATCAAAATTGGCCGTATTCAATTATTCCCTTACAACTGCTAGTACGCGACGTGTTACTCTCGCGGCAGGTGTAACAACCCCCCCTGAAGAAAAACATGTTGCCTACATAATCATCTTTTAATTAAATCCTACCTAACTAACCTACACTCGTAATTTCTACTCAATACTACATCGTGATTTGGCCTCGTGATCGTCTAGTGTACCGGGAACCCTACTTTGTGAACCTGACTAGTAACCCAAGTACTTTAATGAGCAAGAGATTACTATTTACTATATTAATGATTAAGTACCTACTCCTTCCTACTGGTTATGAAACTGGCTCTTAAATTGATTGTAACCAAGTGAATGCCTCATTATATTCTTAAATTGAGCCATTAGATCCTCTAAGAAGATCTTGATTACTATTAAAATGATTTAGTCAAAATAGAACAATTACGTTACTTCACTAGACAAGATTAGGAACTACTTGTTTCACTACTGGAAAAGAATAAATATATATTAGCAGTAAAAGGGGGCACCTCCACCGCCCGTCCTGCTGCTCTCGGCCATTGCTATAGAGCTCGCCTGCTAATATATCTATTATTATTTAGTATATCACTTTAGTATATTAGTGTTAATACTTGTAGACTCGTTCCAGTCTATATTATACTTTGACTCTACCAGCATTTCCTTAGGATCCCCATTGAGAAGAATATGCCGAAACAAACTCAAGGGTCAAGCTCCTTTAGAATAATTAATTAGATTCAAATTCATCAACTGGAATTTGTATTCAGACAAAACATTATCATAAAGTTCAGTCCAGATCTCTAAATAAATTATTTAACCACATCTCTAAGTTAAACTAATATCTTATATTATTTCCTAATAATAAAGCTTAGGTGACTTTCTCTAAATAGATTTGTTTACCACATTTTACTGATTTCTAATATGAATTATGGTTCACTCTGTATACCATAAACATATTATCCAGCATTTGATTATGAATATTATGTAACCTACTAATACTGGGAAATATATTAAGAATTTATAATCCCAACCATCAAACCATGTTTAACTAGTATAACATATTAACTAGTAACCATAGTACAAACTGTTAAATTTACAGGTATTATTAACCTTTCTCGGAAATGTCATCTCTTGACAAATAACTTTATTATTTTAGTTATAAATAAAATATGTAAAATCCACATACATATAGGTACTGTTCCACAGTAATTCTATCACAACCTTTAACCAAGTAGATAGATTCAGTAGATGGGCAAATGACCCTATAACCTGATATTGATTTATCGAGTTTAAGAATAACACACATAATTAGTGCAGTGAGCTTCCGAATGGCTTGTTATGTCAATAGACTGGTCTAGTCTAGTGGCCTTTTGGTCGCATCACTATCTGGAGTTCCTAATTATCATAGCATCCCCACAAGATGGAATGTACCCAAACTACACATCGCTTATTTATGTTAGAGGATCCGTGGAACCATCTAGCAAACATGTAAGTACAGTGACCCTCTGAACGGCCTTAACCAGTAACAGGAAAGCCTTAGCTTTGGTTTGTACTGTACATCCCTAACTGTTAACGATGAATTGAAAGAGAACAGACCAACCCGTAAGTAAGTATCACTCAGATCCTAGACCTAGCTAATGCAAAAGATAGTTTGTGTAAACCTCGTATTATTTGCTTTCCTAGTATCTTATAAATAAATATAACTATTTTCCGACCACAAATACAATTCCTATTGCCTAGTAATGTCTCAGTACATATCTCAACGGCCCTATTTAACTTCAACCTGGTGTGGACAAATTATGGCAATTTACTGTAACTTGAAGGGTACCAATTTCGACGTTTTGTTTATTACACACTCGGGCAACTTGCATCCCTTTATCAACTAGTGATCCACTAAACGCCCACTTAGATTTCCACTTGCTCTAACAGAGGTCTACCTTAACCTTTATAATAGATAAACACCAAAGGCATACCAGTAAAATTTAGCCGAATACAAACGCAACACTATTCAAACACTATTTCCTACCTAATTCTAATTTGATTGACGTTTCTTAATTATAACCACTAAATATTTATAACTTATTTCTAAGTATCCGAAATTGAAATGCTAGTTTATATTTACCAACTTCAATAATCTTGATTGTTACGTCATCGACAGCGGCGATGTGAAACAAACCTTGTCAACATACGTCTAGCTACTCACATTACGTGTTTATAAGTCTCTCACGGTGTAATGAAAGAACTTCTAACTACCTAATAACCCTAGCTTCCTATCGGTATATTGTTTTAGTGCAACTAAAAGTCCAATACCTACGACTTTTACGATTACGTTAAACGTGTGAGTGATGTATGGCTATTCAGGTGCAATAATAACCATCTAGACCAACTAAGACCTAACATAATAACGACTTCGGAAACCAAATTTCCTGTGTGTAGTCCTAAGACCCATCAGCCGGCTATTGCTAACCTTTAGTTGGCTTCCAGGTGGAAATAATACCTAACGTGGTCGATATATAAATATATAGATAAGGGGGCCAACGCAATGAGGTATTCCACGTACCACCTCCACTACCAGAATTGGTTCGGATTCGTCTACGTGGATTCCTATGAAGAGAGTAAACGGAATACCACTAGCGTTGTCTGACTAACCGAATAAAGGCGTCAGAGACCTTGTAACACGAACCCTCTAGACCCACTCAGTTAATGAGATGAAACCATCCGTTTCCTGATTGTGGATACCTTCAGGTCTCATAACATAACCAAAATGTGAGCGTAGGTTTTCCTTTCCGAATATTACGCTGCCTGGAGCTCTGTGTACTTGGCTACCAATAAAAGCGCCATTACAGAGGTCTGGAAAACAAAATAGAGTTAATAAACTTATAAAAACAAACCAAAAGTACACGAACACATAATTATAACACATTCCCATAGACACTGTTTAATACAAGCGCTAAACCATCTTCGTGCTAGCGATTCTCGTTAACTTGTAGCGATACCTGTACGCTACATAAAGCGACACACAAACATATCCACACCTATTAAACACAGAGCACAAAATAATTAAAATACAGGACAAAATGGACGATACAAATACCCAGTGATAATTTCCACACTCACCCCCTCGACGTCTGTATAAAAAGGTCACGCTACCATTTTCCGTAAGCCCTTATATAGACTTTTCTTGTCATGCGCACTACGAGACTTTCGAGACATCATAGACCAATGCTAAATCATTCGTATCACCTACTATTAGAGACCATTTCCGTTTGCATTCCATTTCCTAATTTTCGCGTTACCTGCGTGAGTTTCCAGGCGTCGGTGCGCTAACTTTCCCGCACTTATAGTTTTAACTCTTTCGGTACAAGGTTAAACCTAACGTAACGAGTAGCAAATAGTGCTCACTTTCCTTTGAATTTATCTCTATCTTTTTTATTTATTCTACTTCAGTTACCTGGACACTCTTTGTTAGGTTTTAATAAATAATATTGCCTCACTACAAAAGAATTTGTGCTATCCTTTCTTAAATTTATTTTATGAAAATAAATTAATTAAATTTGTTTATTGTCTGAATATTATTAAATCGTCAACAGATGTTTATCATGCGTTGTATGAATAAATAAAACAGCGCCATCTAGGTGACTTGAGAGGTACCCGTAACCTTCACTAGATGTCAATTTTAATGGCCTAGTCGCCAGAATAGTTTCTTAGATTCTCTCGAGAGGTCGCTTTACTTAAATCGTATGAAGGAAATATTATCGATCCCTATTTATTTGTTGCCGAGATCAACATGAGTTTTAAACTTGGGATTTACACTTGTGTACCAGTACACAGGGTCATAAGAAGAGATCGGAATATGGGTGTCATTAATGTCATTACTCTCAGTAATGTAGACATGACTCCAAAGATTTTAATTAATCAAATTAAATTACATTAATTGATTACTTACAATTAAAATAATTTTGATCTTTTGCAAGGCTACTGACTAATAATAAATAAATAATACGAGGACTTTTTATTGTGTAGATTTATTAAAGCAAATAAACAATTGATTTAAAATTTTTTCTGTGGTTAGTTTATTTCTTTTCACGTTTAAAATAAACTTATAAGATGAGAACCTCCTTTCGCAATCCACGGATGTTAATGGAGCAAACTTAAGTAGATTAATATCAATGGCCATTCCGCACGTCTTTGTTTAATTTATTTATAACTATCCTGCAAAGGATCAAGATTAAGGTTCAGGTAAGAAATCAATTAATGTAATTTAATTTGTTTAATTCAAATCTTTGGAGTAATGTCCACATTATTGCGCCCGTAGTAATGACGCCCGTTTTTTCCGATCTCTGGTCATAAGTTACGAAATTATAAACCTGAACGTCTTCTAGCAGTGCTAATTGACTGACTAATTGATCGTTATCCGTAGAGTTCATGCCAACAGCGGCATTTCCTTTATCAGCCTTGGCCAGACGTTCGTAGTAACGTTACTCCTTTGTAGCTCGATTTTCCGTATTATAACCGCAACATACTGTCTAAGTTCTTCCGCGTCGGTAGATTGCAATTTGTTGCGTATTATCGCTCCCGCGCGCTATTTATAACCACTTTGTAAAGTATCCGGTTTTGTGTCAAACGTAATTTGGCCCGTAATTTCATTAGCTTCTGCCGTTCCGAGGCTATTTCTCGACAATATCGGGAGTTATAAGTTGTTGATTTGTGATAGTGATAGTGAAAGAAGAAGAGCATTAAAAATATTATTTGCATAAAGATTGCCGCATTGGGTGTGGCGGTAATATGTGTTGTAGATATAACAACAAAAGTAGGTATGTTTAACTTTCTGTAAAAATTTACAACGTATTCAAAATTACTTAAATTTAATAATACGAGTAATACGTGTGGCGGATAATCTGGTTGATTGATCCAGCAGGAGTATGGCGGATAGTGGAAGCACAGGAAAGTAGAGTAAAAATAACAAACTATAATGAGTACATCACGCTATCAAATCTTTATTACAAACATGTCAAACAGACACTACAAAAAAAAGACTATAGCACATATTCAAAAATAACTAGACAGCTACAAGTATATTAATACAGCCAGTTATAATTATTATATGCACATTAAAACCTAATACGCCCCCTTAATGTGTATGTTAAGGATAACTCAAAACAATATTAACTAATCTAACTAACAGGCAATACCTAGACCAGCCATACAAAAATTATGTTTCATTTTAGGCAACGCCTTGGTTAATATGTCTGCTAACATTAAATCAGTCGATAAGTATACCAATTTAATATCATTATTGTTTCTTAACACATCTCGTATAAAATGATACCTAATGCTGATGTGTTTACTCCGGGAATGAAAAACTGGATCACTGGCTAAACAAATAGCTCCTTGATTGTCTACGTGTAAAGTTATTTGTGCAAACTTACGTAATCCAATTTCAGTTAACAAGCTATTCAGATACATAGCTTCCTTCATAGCCGAAGTTAAGCTAACATATTCGGCCTCGCACGTGGATGTTGCGACACATTTTTGTTTTTGGGACTTCCATGACACACATGCTCCTCCTAGTACAAAAACATATCCAGAGTAAGAACGTCTATCTAACAAGCAACCACCCCAATCCGAATCTGAATAACCTTTCAACGATTCGCCTGTTTTGTTGAAAATTATTCCGTGATCCTTTGTTTTCTTTAAATAACGCAATATGCGTTTTGCGGCACTCCAGGTTTCCTTGGTAGGACAGTTTACAAACTGTGCTAATTTCGAAACACTGTTAGAAATATCTAATCTAGTTCCGACCGATAAATACATTAAACTACCGATCAATTCGCGGTATGGAATTACCTTATCCGTATCCTTTGATGGTTTTAATTTCAAATTCGTTTCCATTGGCGTACATACCGAATCTCTACAATTTTTGTAGCCAAATTTATGTAACAAATCTCCAATATATTTTTGTTGTGACAACTTAATTTTTCCTTTGACAGGTCGCTCAATGTCAATTCCTAAAATATATTTCGCAATGCCATAATCTTTCAAGTCAAACTCACTGGCCAGTTTTCTTTTGAAATTCTCTATGCAAACGCTTTTCTGAGACGCAACCAAAATGTCATCCACGTACACGGTGACAAAGAGGTTGGTATTATTGTCTATGTCTTGAAAATATAGACAAGGTTCATTCAACGAAGGTTGCAACCCCATTCGTCGGAGTTGACTATCGAGTCGTGCATTCCACTGGCGACCAGCTTGTTTCAGTCCATAAAGTGACCTTTTTAGTTTACATGCATCACCACCAGCTTCCAAATCCACTAACATTTTCTTAGCTCGTTCACAGATAATAGTATCTTTTTCATCTGCTTGTATAAGCTTTTGTAAACATTCCTTTAATACTTCAGGCACTTCCATATAAATATCCTCTTCGAGTGAACCATTCAAATAAGCTGTATTGATATCCAATTGATGGATTTCCATATCAAGTTCGACAGCAAGTGCAGCCAATAATCTTATAGTTTCCAATCTGACGACAGGTGCAAAAGTGTCATGGTAATCGATACCATATCGTTGACTATAACCCTTTGCAACGAGTCTGGCCTTTTTCTTTTCTGTTTTATCGACGTTCAATTTAGTCGACAAAACATAACGACAACCAACAATTTCGCGACTCTCAGGCCTTTTTGTGATATCCCAAGTGTCATTCTTTATCATACTCCGAATTTCTGAAAGAATAGCTTCCTCCCATTTATCTTTTTCGGAACCAGACAAAGCTTGCTTCAACGTCACTTCTATCACACCTGCAAAGTCTTGACAGTCGGAGAATTCTTCCGTACAACTTTCTTCAATTGGAACTTGAGAAGATTCTACCTCGACCATGCGAAATATTTTCTTTGGTCGTCCAACATGTCCTCTCTCGAGTCTTGGCCTTCCTGGGGCCCTTTTCATTATCCTGTTTTCATTATTGAGCATCTCAAAACTCGATTCTGGATGATGAAATGGTACTTCAATTGGCTCCAAAATATCAGTGTTTTCCTCAGCATTTTCGACATACGGTCCTTCTTGTTGTCTTTCAGTTTCAGAAATAATCCTGATTGGATTTTCGACAATCTTTTCCGAGGAAAAATCTAGTTCGACTAATCTTGGTTCGTTCTTTCGATTGACATCAGTCTCTAACTCTTTATTTTCAATTTCAAGCGGATCAATTTTAGAAACCTCCTTTTCATCTACGTCACTCTTGCCTCTGTGAAATCTTACATCTCTCGATACGATATATTTTCGTTCTTGAGGCAACCAAATTTTGTAGCCTTTTCTATCTCTTGGATAACCTACGAATATGCCTTGCAAACTGCGTGAAGCGAATTTATCCTTTCCTTCATCCTTGTTCAACAGGTGTACCTTGGATCCAAATATTTGTAAATAATGGATTTGTGCAGGCCGCCCATACCATTTTTCGTACGGCGTCTCACCACCAAGACTACTTGTTGGACATCGGTTTCGTACGTGACATGCAGTAATGACAGCATCACCCCAGAAACCCGAAGAAAGGTTTGATGAAATCAACATACATCTCGCCATCTCCACCAATGTTCTATTCATTCTTTCTGCGACCGCGTTCTGTTGAGGAGTATGAGGAATCGTTAATCTTCTTCCTATACCTTCATTTTGTAAATATTCATCAAATTCTCTATTACAATATTCGCCACCGTTGTCGGTGTGCAGATATTTAATTTTCTTGTCAGTTATATTTTCAACATGACTTTTATATATCTTAAAGAATTTTAGAGCTTCACTCTTTTTGTTGAGCAAGTGTACTTCACACCATCTTGATGAATCGTCGATGAAAGTAATAAAATACTTTGCTCCACCTATGGCTTCGTGTCGCATAGGACCTACAATGTCCGAATAAACAATTTTTAGTTTTTCTTCACACGGCCCATCCGATCTCGAAAAAGATGACGCACTCATTTTTCCACTCGCACAAATACTACAGTCGTATAAATGACTTACATCTGACATTTTAAGTTTCATATCAGATTTTTTCAAGAGTTTCACAAGGTCCTTTCCATTCAAATGACCTAATCGTTCATGCCACAACCTTACGTCATCTAATGTTTCCGACATTACTGAAACTAACCCCATTCGTTCCTCGACATAATATAAATTACCTACACGATTCGCCACAAGAATAGTTTTACCGTAACTATCCCTAATATAAGCTACATCTTTTTCAAACATAACACTATACCCTTTATTTGTTATTCTTGCAACTGAAATTAGATTAGATCGTAAATCCGGAACAAATAAGGTATCAGGCAACTCCACGAAAGTTTTAACTTCGTCTTTACATGAATACAATTTTACGGTACCTTTACCTTGTACGTGTGTGCTTGTATTTGTCGCTAAGTTTAGCTTACCGGACATCGATATCAATGAATTGTCAAATTTACTAGAATCGTTGCACAGATGTGACGTACATCCGCTATCGATGATCCAGCTCCCATTCCCTTTGCAAACAGCTCTATCATCTGAAATACAATTAAAGGTTACAAAGTTGGAATCATCATCATGTAAATCACATCCCGAAACATACTTCGCATCATTTGAGCATTGATCCTTGTCTTTCTTCATTTTACATTCAGAAGATTTATGACCATGTTGGTGACACTTAAAACATTTATATTTGAAGCTTGGCTTGTCCGCACCAGTCTTCGGTTTGAAAGGTTTTCTAGACTTTACAAGGAAGGCTTTTTCGTCGTTTCCTTTTTGTCGTCTTGCATTCACTTCTTCAATGATCTTAACTTTTAAGGTTTCAGGATCTGGTAAATTATCTCTGGATTCTATTGCACATCGAAAATTCTCGAAGCTCAATGGTAAACTGTAGAGAAGCATAATAGAAACTAAATCATCGTGCATTTCGATCTCCATGTTAGCTAACTTACATTTGATATCGAAGAAATGCATGACATGTTCTCTAATGTCACCACCTTCATCCATTTTATGAAGCAACATTTCCTTCAACAACGTCGCCTTTTTGGCAGGTCCCTTAGAAGCATGAACACTTTCAAGTTTTAGCCATACGTCCCGCGATGTCTTACATCCGCGAATATGTCGTAATTCGCTTGGGCTAATAGCTAAAATTATGTCAGACTTAGCTTTTGCGTCTTCCGTGTCCCATTTTTCGGATTCTGTCGGCTCTGCTGGTTTGCCCCTTTTACCATTCACGTAGCCCCATGCGTCGTTTTTTATAAGGATCGCCTCAGCCTGAATCCTCCAGGTCTCGTAATTTTCATGAGTGAGCGATTCTATTTTAACAGTACTCATATTGTTGACTCTTTTACGTCAATTTCGTCAGCTGATCGTACTTTTTGACGTACCTTGTGTAAGCTGACCTTGAAATAAAATTGCTATTTCTTACTTACTGAGCACTGGGCCCATAACCACTGTGGCGGATAATCTGGTTGATTGATCCAGCAGGAGTATGGCGGATAGTGGAAGCACAGGAAAGTAGAGTAAAAATAACAAACTATAATGAGTACATCACGCTATCAAATCTTTATTACAAACATGTCAAACAGACACTACAAAAAAAAGACTATAGCACATATTCAAAAATAACTAGACAGCTACAAGTATATTAATACAGCCAGTTATAATTATTATATGCACATTAAAACCTAATAATACGAGTACGAGTAATATTTTTAATTCTTTCACAAAATTGAGTACTGCGAGAATCTTTGTTATTTATATAAGCACAAGTTTAGTTGCAAAGTTAAAAAAAAAACAACCGTGGTCATACATACACCAGAAGAAAAATTTGACTAACAATTTTTTTTCTGTTATATTTGAAATGGACTGGAATAAAACTAGTGTTCCCGAGGAATATAGGCTTTTAGCCTTTTTTTGGAGACTAGACTCGTAATTAAGGGGCTTGAAAGGCTAAAAGCCTATAAAAACTTTTAGTCCTTTAGGCTAGGCCTATTCAAGACTACCGGTTGGAGGTCGAGAAGGTCTTGCTAAGGCCTAAGCTATTTTAAGGCTAGTCTGACAACAGTAACGCTTAACCCTCTGAAATGGCTCTTAGTCTTCAAGGCTAAGCTTCTATTCAAAATTATCAACTTTAGAAAATTGATTAACTCTAGTAATTAAACTATTTATTGCCTTAAATGGTTAGGTATTTATTAATTACGGAACAATTAAGATATACAAAAAAATACGAATTACGGAATGATAATTATTTTTAAAATTGCATTAATGCTCTGTAAACATTATTTTATTCTTTAAATAAATGCAATGTAAAAATACATGTTGTTTATTTCATAATGAATTTGATGGATGATGGCATTAATGGCTTTCTTAGGCTAAGTCTCAAAAAAAGCTTTAGCCTTTACATAAGCCTATTACTTGAAAAAAAAGACTCCATCACAAAAAAGACCTAAAGGCTTTTATAAGCTTTAGCCTTTTTTTGGAGGCTAGACTCGTAATTAAGGGGCTTGAAAGGCTAAAAGCCTATAAAAACTTTTAGTCCTTTAGGCTAGGCCTATTCAAGACTACCGGTTGGAGGTCGAAAAGGTCTTGCTAAGGCCTAAGCTATTTTAAGGCTAGTCTGATAACAGTAACGCTTAACCCTCTGAAATGGCTCTTAGTCCTCAAGGCTAAGCTTCTATTCAAGATTATCAACTTTAGACAATTGATTAACTCTAGTAATTAAACTATTTATTGCCTTAAATGGTTAGGTATTTATTAATTACGGAACAATTAAGATATACAAAAAAATACGAATTACGGAATGATAATTATTTTTAAAATTGCATTAATGCTCTGTAAACATTATTTTATTCTTTAAATAAATGCAATGTAAAAATACATGTTGTTTATTTCATAATGAATTTGATGGATGATGGCATTAATGGCTTTCTTAGGCTAAGTCTCAAAAAAAGCTTTAGCCTTTACATAAGCCTATTACTTGAAAAAAAAAGACTCCATCACAAAAAAGGCCTAAAGGCTTTTATAAGCTCATAGGCTTTTTAAAATGACGAGTCTTTTAAAGCCCTGCTTTATTAGCATAGCCCTAAAACAGAACCATTAGACTTAAATTTAGGGCTAAAAGCCTATAGTCCTCGGGAACACTAAATAAAACAATAATCGTATATTACCACTACCATTATTTGGGAAAAAGTATGATGAACATAAAAGTAACAGTACAATGCAAATTTATTGAAACGGAAATAGTTATGCGAATAAAACCGCATAATGAAATTAAAATCAAATTATTTAAATTAAACATCTGAAAAAAGTTATTAAACAATTTTGGTTTTACATTTTTTCTGTAAAATTTTCTTTTTCTACTCTGGTACTATGAACCGCTAATATTGATATTGTTAATGGTATCACAATACCACCTATTGCGTAACCGAGGCGGCGTGAAAACAATTCTATAATCAGCGTTTCAATGGTAATAACAGTTATATAATAATTATTATGGTTACGGTCATTTCGGATATCAGTCTTGGCGTTTATTGAATACTTGACATCCTAATTTGTATAACAAACCGTTAAAAATACTTTAACACCAAATAAAATTAGGTAAGTATATTAAAAACAAAATTCATTTCAAAACTAATTATGTGTTTAAAATTTCATTTTCATTTAGTTACTAAAAATAGATGCTTAATATCCATCGATTTTTTATCTGGCTACCATGGTTACGTTCAATATAGATATCAACAAAGTGGCGTTCCGTTTGGCATTACAACTTTTATGATAAATTGTCTGAACTGGTTTAGTAGGTGAGTATTAAAATTAGCACGAAATTTTAACATTTAGCAATAAAATTCACAAACTTTTAACGCCAATCGGAATAATGAAAATGACTTTGCTGACAAGTCATTTAGTAGAAAAATCGAGAAAACTATACAAGAAAAGTTAGCGATTGTTTATTTTTATCATTATCATTTTAAGCTCTTAAGGTGCCAAGGTTAGGTTAGGTTAGGTTAGGTTAGGTTAGAGCGCAAATAGTTATTTATGTACCAGTTACATAAGTTACTATTTTAGGGTTGCGGCTTTTTTCTGCGGGGGCGGCTGGTCATTTATATAGGCACAGTCTTTGACCCAAGCTGCTTGCGCATAGCAATAAGCTTGCGGCTTGGAACTAGAATCTGTGAACCTCATACTTGCACGTGCGGGACGGAAGTAAGTGAGCTGGGAAGACATGGCCTTTCATGTTTTAGAAATGCCGGCCGTTTGTACCGCCAAGTCACAATTAATGATCTGATCCGTCGTTCGCTTGCCACTGCCTCTGTACCAGCTATCCTAGAACCGCAGGTTTGCATAGAACGATGGCAAGCGACCAGACGGAGCTACTTTGGTGCCGTGGAAACTGGGCAGGGCACTGGTATGGGACGCGACATGTGTTGACACATTCGCCCTTTCCCACGTCCAGTCAACCCGTAACCGGGCCGGTGCCGGTTAAAGGATCAAACTTACTGAGACGACTGAGCTTAAAAGCGTCTGCGGTGTTGATGACGTCCACGTAAGCTTGCAGTTCCAAGCGGCGGCTGCTGATGTTTTGGCTGTGTGCCGTCATCGCGTATTTAAACACATTCTGGATCTCATCCGTGTTCTGGTCAAAGATGGCACCTAGAACAAGAACATTTTTTGAAACTTGAAGCTGTAATATTACATCAAAATAATATTTTTTTACAGAATTAATTACAAGTTTTTAAAGTTGTAGGTGATTCTGTGGCTCTGCCTACCCCACTCTGGGATTGCGGGCGTGAAGGTATGTACATATGTATGTATGTAATAATATTTTTTTAAGTAAAAAATTATCGAAGATATTGGTGAAAAAAGAAAATCCAAAGAAATCAATGTATATTTAGTTCAGAATAAAATGTTGGCAAGAATTAAATAGTTCATCATTGTAGTCGAGAAAGTATGAAATTCATGGACGAGTTATGTAAAGGGCCGAAACGAAGTTGAAGCCGATATTCCGCCGAGACAGACATAGTGTTTTTCACAACTACTAAAAGAAAATAAAACTAAACTATGCATTTATGTCAGTAAGCCAAATAGAGAATTACAAAAGAGCCTAATTATGAAACAGCCCAAGTATGTTTCAGCTGCCTGTTTGCAGATAATATGAAACAGGCCAAGAATATTTTTGCTTTCCTCTTTGGACTAGGCCTATGCTTTGTGACCCCGACCCAAACCGTCTTTGGCGATATTTACAAGCAGTGTTGTGACAATTTAGTTAACATATAAATAGGAACGAACTAAAAATCTACTACAATATTTGCAGCTAGTGAAAAGCTTGACTCATGATTTCAAATAATCGGTAGGTAGTTATTTGTTATTGGTTCCAGAACGATGAGTTTTAAATAAGTAATATATAATGTAAATTTAACATGATACTGCTAAGGACAACATACATATATACAATGCAGTTGGCAAATAGTGCTAATTTTAAAGTTATACCATAATCAATCAAATTAAGTCATGTTATCGATTATTTAATCAACCATGCAATTAGTACTTTTAAATTAACCTAGAGGCTTATACCGATATTTTGTTTTTAATAAACTGAAATAAAATTTTATGTTATTTGTAAGTATCATCTGTTTAATAAATTGTGTAGGCCTTTACTTGCAATACGATAATTATATCTGTCCTTAATATCGCTTATTATTGCCGACTGTACTTCTAACACTGATTATAAACTCAGTATAAAAATACCGTGCAAACTTGTGGGATTTACTACGAACTATCGAGGAACTACTTATAAACTCAATTATTCAAGTAAAGCATAATGAAAGTACCCTAGGATAAATACAAAAATACCGTTTCTTAGGCGTTTTTTTCAACAATGTTCTGCTCTTAGAAAACACTGGTAGACGTAGGGCCTGTTTAACAATAGACGAGTACAAAATCGGCTTGACTTTCTTTCTAACACTTGACTATTTTCTAGTGTATGAAAGAGAAAAGGCTGAATTTATCCGTCGGACTTGAAGAAGCGCGTGGAGCTAGCCCCATGTGCTTCTTTTAGTCCATTAGAGAAAATTTTCTTTTGCCGAAAAGTCCATGAGAGTATCTATAAATAACTCGAAATTGGCGAAATACTGCGTAACAGGAGTGAAAGCCATTAATTAACATTTCAGTAGCTTAGTTTTATATTTATTTAAATACGTTTAGTTTTAATTTTTAATTGCATTATTGTTGAAATCTGTAAATATACTTATGATTTTAAAATTAGAATTACAATTTATCGGTTTAATATGCTTTACTTGTCGATTGTGAAACAAGCGGTTAGATATGTGAAAGTGCTTCCACTACTCGTACTTTAATAATCGTTTTGTTTGAGAGACCCAACAAACCTATAGCTAGATTTTTGTTTTCTGGTTCTTCACGCAATCGTTTTGTATTGGATTTAGTTATACCACATTTTATGTTAAGGTTTTTTAATTAAATAATTATAGGTCAGTCAACCTTTATGCTCCTGACTTTGTTAAAGAAACGATTATTTCCTACCCATTAAATTGCCTACATATCAATTATTAACTTTAGTAACAATATATAAACTAACTCTAAAAATTAGAATATAATTACCAACCAAACACAACGCTTTTAATGAAAATTTACAAACGTCATACATCTTACCACTTATCACATACTTAAATATTTACTCAACTAATGAAACGCAAGCTTTATATAGTTATAATATATACTTATGTACTTGTGTTGACAAAATCACCCCACACACACTGTACCTACAAAACGTTTTTATCTCTCCTTTAATATACCTTACTCCGGAAGATAGAATTATGATTTCCGCAGAAAATGCCCCGAACGTGTAGTGGAACACTCGATTCGACATCTTTATCGGTCGTATAGTGAAAAAGCGGGTACGCCGGTATTCTGAAAAGCGTCATCGGCTTGATATATGAGTGCTGACCGAAACGTTTATCGGAATCAGCGGGCGCACAGCTCGCTGGCTCCTTTAACGCCGACTTTGGCTCGCCTTACGTTACGTGGTCGCCCACTATCGCTATGTCTTTTTTCACCCCCGCCGATCGAACATTATGTCCTATCCTAAGAGCCATTTTGAGGCTCCATTCTTAGCAATAATTCTTCCATTTGCAACGTCATTTCTTTCTATATTAGGTTTGAAATGGTCGCTGTGAACGGTTTTGAAGTTATAGATCCACATAATATAATTTAACTAAGATTGAAAATAAGTTCTACGCGGTAAAAATGTATATAGGGAATGGTAATATTGAAAACTTTAAGAAGTGAAATAGAACGTGTAATGTATAGTCTTCGCTAAGTAAAAGACGAGTGTTCAATAATTAAAATAAACAGCTAATTTATTTTTGTAGCAGTCTTTTAATAAATCCCGATCCTACGTAGTGAATAATCATACGACAATATACATTGTTCAATAAGTTTGTATTCATCTTGCTTTATCAATAAGCTTGTTAATTTAAACTGAAGCTGACTGGGGAATCAATATATATACGAGTTTGTAGTATATTTATGCAGTACGTTTTTACGCTGGTGATGGATACTTCAGAATGTGGACAAATCTCGTATAAAATATTGTTTGTAACTAAAGGAGGGCTGCGAGTTTGCACGCGTTGAATTTTCCTTTTTCTTCTCGTTGGGGGTCGATTTTCAAAATATTATTTTTTAGTGCACCCCTAGGGTACCCAATGAATATTCCCAACAAATTTGAAACCCACCTGCCTGCGCGAGCCTGAGCGTTATCTGCGAGTGAGTCACGGGATAATTTGATTTGTATAGATAAGAAACTAATTGCGAGTGACCGTAGGGAAGTTAAAGGGCCAATATTATAGCGACGTTCGGAGCTCATCATTTGTCTCGAATATCGATCCGTATTTAATAATAATAGATAGATAATGCGATGTGTATTATTTAAAGGCTTCACATGATACTCGTATAGTGCCAGTGTTTTTTCCTATCTCGGTTATATGTGCCAGACCTAAAACAAGAATATACAAAACCATTACAAAAAAACCACCTGTGGTTCGTCTGCGGAAAAGACTGAGGCAAATATGAATATTGTGAAAATTGTAAGTGTTATTTTGCAACGGAACTTTAAAGAGCGAAAAATACAATATTATTAATAATATCTCAATAATTAATCATTGAAAAGTTAAAGCAACACAACCAGTTTTTCAAGTAAATACTTTTAGTTAGGTGCAGCCGGTCTTATAAGTAGCTGCAAACTTTGGTAGCTTGTCACTTTATCGCCTTTGACAGATGAATGCAGTAGTCCAAACATGTCACGTTAAAGTGGCAAAGGTATAAGGCCGGCCGTGTCAACATTATAAATTGGGCAACCAGTAGTTCAGGGAAGAGAAAACATTTTTTTAAATATTTCTTTACTTTGGTTAAGATTAATTGTAAATAAGCTTTGTGTCTCTTCAGTTTATTCTACCCGACTGCAATATAACTTTATTCCTTCTGAAAGCGGGATTTGTCGACGTTGGGTAGTGTCCTACCTGGCGGAGGCTGTAAGTTCATTAAAAGAAGATTAAAAGAAACTTTTTCAACGCTGCAAAGTGTTCTAAGCCCGGGGCGCTGTAACAGCGCAATGAATTTTATGAGACGATAACAGCACGCTGCAATATCACAGTTAAATCTTATATTTTAGTACAGTCCCCGGCAATAATATATTTGACTACATCAATATTTCTAGCTATATTTAGTAGAAATGGAAATATGCATATTATTATAATACCACAATAGACAAAAAATCTTTTTTCCCATAGAAATATACCTATATATTTATTTTTGAAACACTCCACTGCACTCCGCGTCTGCTGTCAACAAGTCGTTTGCATGGTTGCTGTTGGTTTTTTTGATCATATTAATATATTTGCCTTTTTGATCACAAAGCCTACGCCGCAAAACGACTTTGAAGAATTACTCCTACACAGCTATAAGACTAAAGTGGCAAAATTACTAACATTTAAAACGCCTTCAAAGCAAAATGCCTCAAATCAACATCTCTAAAGCGTTCTGCCTAATTTGCAATACGTCTGCATTATTTATTGTCTAGGCAGCATAACGTCTCAAAAATGAAAATGACTTTAAAGGATAATACAAAACACGCCATACGACTAAGAAGCATTATTAATAGCAATCAAAAACGGCTATAAATCAAACTGCTTCAAATTAATAAAATACCTAATAAAGCAGTTTAGGTACATCGTAAGGAAGTGACAGATTTTTTTGTATAAAATAGCGTTATATTTAGCATGCTGGTCAAATAAATAAGTATGTTCATACTAACGCGTTTCTATTTAGAATTATTGCTATCTCTTTTACCATAAATTTGTTACCACTGAAGGCTTCGTAAGTGACAGTGTAGTGACAAGAGTTGGACAGAGATAGCAGATGAATATGAAAATATTAATAATTTAACAGGGTTCATGCCCTAGATAAAGAAAACTTAATGTTGTTACCATTAAAATATCTGGGATTTTTCCCATCTCTTACCAACGGACTAAAAGTCTCAGTAGTCCGATTTTGTTTAGCACCGGACTTCTGAGACGAGAAAGTCTCATTAGTCCGGTCAACGGACTAAATCAACGGACTACTGTTACTAGGCGGGCCACGCCCAGCCTGTTTAATTTGAATTGGGATAGATCAAAAAAAATAACTCATGATTTTTACATTGTAATTCGAAAGAATGGGTAATTTTAAGAGGCCAATTTCATCAATTTTGTATTTGATCCAATAGTTTTGTTTTAATATCTTTATTTATTTAGCAGACATTTTATGGATGACATGATTATTATAAATTTTGGTTGGCATTTTCTAATAAATTACAACAATTAAATGTCATCAAATGATAAAAAGTGATTGTAATAGTTGAATAAAACATACTATTTCAAGCGGTTTTCGCCTAATCCGTAAGATACATCTGGGAGGGCTTCAAGCCAAAAACGAAAGTCAAACAAAGGTCTCAAATATACTTTTGTTGAAATGTCCGAAATAGATAAATATTTCAAAAACGTAATAATGCAGATCGGCTTTAAAACCCTATTCCTCGAAATGGTTTTCAAATTAGAGTAATTGAAAAAATATGAACAATCCCAATTGGTGGTACTGTATGGAATTTTGTACTTTATTGATTGTATTATCAAACCGCGATTCGAATACACTTCGGAAGTACCGTTAGCACAAAAGTACATATAATAAATAAATATAATTAATTATACATACATACATAAACTCACGCCTTCATTCCCAGAGTGGGGTAGGCAGAGCTAATGAATTACTAACAAGTCTTAAAACTTCTTATATAATTAATTATAAGTCAATATAATGATATCTTTATAGTTTAACTGCAGACACTTATAGATAAAAGTTTTACAAAGAATTGCTTCATCATAATCCTTCAGTTCGTATAACAAACAACTCTACCTATTCTTGGTAAATGCTGTGTCATTTGTTTTATAACAAAAAAATTAAGTCATAAAAATATTTGACAAATCAATGTCATTATTTCCTACATCATTTTCATGTTACCGAATCGCTGTACGTGCAATTGTACTTGTCGAAAATAAATTTGTATTGTATAATATGAATTCCTCGTAATGAAGTAGTTGTCACCATAGGTACAGCAGTAAACTGTTTCTATGCTGTTAGATGTGAACATGCATATTTAACACTATTTAGCACACTAATTATCTATTTTGTTTTCTCTGTACCATGTGATGATACGGACAGCTCTGAAGACGATGGTGTTATGAATTAATAATTTTTGATGGTGTTCCTAAAGGCCGTGCCAGGATAAGCTAAGAGATTTTGCCCCCCTTGAGTTTGGGGTTGTAATTTTTATAGATTGTGTGGCTCTGCATTAGTAATTGTTTTGCCAAATTTGAGCACCCTAAATATCATAGTTTTCGTTTAAAAAAAAAAAAATTATATTTAATTTTTCTTTGATATATTTTTTTCCTGTTAACCGATTTTAATGAGCTTGGCATATAATGTACATTTAACCAAGATGATCAAATGGCCATAATTATATTTTCATTATGCCATAGAAAAAAAATTAAAAAAACCCATTCAAACTTTTCAGTTTTTTTTTTTTATCACTTCCATGTTAGAGACCGCTCTAATTTTTTCACTGGTAAAACTCCCACTAACGTCCTATAATATGTATTTTTTTCAAAATTTTTGCTAAGGGAGAACATGGAGTTATCTTGACATGAAATTCTTTACATGAGCATTTCTAAAAAAGTTTGTACATTTCATTCACGACTTTAATTTGCAAAAAAAATTGCAGGTTGGTAGAGTGAATGAAGCTGAGCCTAAATAACATAGTCTCCCAAAATGTCCTCATACATTTGTATGAAACTTTCCTTTTTTGTTACCATGAACCAAAGAAAGTTAGTAACAAAAAAGGAAAGTTTCATACAAATGTATGAGGACATTTTGCGGCAGCACTACAAATCCACAATCATATATTTGTCCCATTGATTTCGCCGAAGTGTGAACGCGAGCGTTGTCTTGGTGAAACAGTACTTTTTTCGAAAGCATTCCAGGTCTCTTTATTTTAATTTCCTCACGCAGACGACGTAAAAGAGCACAATAGTAGTCCGAATTTATTGCTTTGCCCTTTTCGAGATAGTATATCATGAAATCCCAGAAAACTGAGGCCATTACCTTATTAGCTGACAAAATGACCTTGGCTTTTTTGGGTGGTGGTGAACCTGGTCTTTTCCATTGCCTGGATTGTTCTTTCGATTCTGGTGTACTGTGGTGGACCCATGTCTCGTCCATAGTTATAAAACGTTTGAAAAAATCGTCGGAGTCACGTTGAAACATACATAAACAATCTTGGGAAATTGTAACACGTACTCGTTTGTTCTCGACTGAAAGCAGTCTAGGCACCCACCTGGTTGACACCTTAGAAAATCCAAGAACATCGGTGATGATGTTCTGTGCCCGCTCATAAGAAATACCCATTGCTTCCGCTATCTCCACAATCTTCAATCGCCTATCCTTCATTATCGCATCTAATATATTATTGACATTTTCGTCCGTAGTAGCCGTCAACGGCCGCCCACTCGTAGGCTCGTCTTGAACAGTCTCCCGGCCACGTTTGAAACCAGCTACCCATCTTTTTATGGTAGCATACGATGGAGCAGATTGCCCTTATGTTTGATTCATATCTTCAAATATTGGTTTTGGTGTAAACCCCTTCTTTTGCAAATATTTTATGACAGAACGGTGCTCAATTTTATCCATTACTTGAAAAATCAGTGACCTTATGTAGCAGTTCCAGCATAAAATGCAAAATTGTGACAGGAAAAAAACAAAAGATAGTGCATAATGGCGACTAAATATGGCACTTTGACCTGCCAGTATTTATTTGTTTTTTTTTTATTATATTCAACCTTAGGCTCAGAACTTTTCAATGCACCCTCGTAACTATACCGTTTAGTTAATTTTATATTTATTCTTATGCATGTACAAGTTTCAAAATGGTACTTTCCTCGGTATTTAAAATATATGTGGAAATGAAACTTTCAAATTTTAGTACTACATACGATATTGCAAAGTTATTTCTAAAAGTAATAGTTGTAGGTAATTCTGTAGCTCTGCCTACCCCACTCTGGGATTACAGGCGTGAAGGTATGTATGTATGTATTTCTAAAAGTTGGTTTTTCTATTTTTTTACAACTAGAAAAGAACTCGGCAAAGCAAGAAATCCTTCAAACTCGCCAACTGATGGTTCTTTCTGTACCAGCATACAAAACCTCATCTTAAATATTGCTTAATATAATATCAATTAGGTACGTTACACAAAAAGCAACTATAAGAGCTGCGCAATCAGAATGGGTCGAATTGTTAGTTCAAGTGTGTGTGTGTGTGTAAGTTTGTTAGTTGTTTAGTGTGGGAGGACCTTGTGCAGGGTTACAACCAACTTATCCCCAAGCTTCAGTTGTTGTGCTCCAGTGTGGGGGGATAAGACAACCGGTAAAATTACTAGTACAGGAAGAGGCAGTTCACCTCATTCCTTAGGGTTGGCAACGAATTTACTGTATTAAGATTGCAGTCTTGTGATGTATTCTTGTGCCCCATGTGCTCGTTTACCTTGTCGAGTTGATACCTCTACTAGTTCTCCCGGCCCCGACGCGGACATCCAGGCCCAAAAATTCAATGACAATCTGCCACTGTTACGAATCGTAAGAACATTGTCCTCCAACTCTACAATCATGACTTGTAACGAAGGTCTTTTCGGCGTCAAATATCACAGAAAAAACATGATTTTATTTATTTATTGCATTTTGTACAAAAGAAACTTAATTCTAAGTACAACCCAGTTAGGGTACTGCAATGCGTAATTTAATTATCATAACATTTCTCTGTTATAAAATAACTAATTAAATAAATTGGGGCAGTAACTAATACAAAATAAGGTCTCTGTATCTATAGTTTTTAACAAATTAAACATTTCATAGTTTCTTGTCTGAAAGTTTTATGCCGAGGTGTGAAAAGGCTTTCTTGCATGAATTCGATGATGAAACTCTGCATCATGCAATCGTCGTCAAATCGATGGGGACGAAACTGAGAACTCTTGGGCAAAATATGACACTCTGATAAATTCTCCTTCCCGTACCCGGTCAACTATGCCTCTGTCCGTTTCAATACTAGTTATTTTGGGTCGGCCGAAAGATACGTGGTTCCTTAAAACTCCTTCTTCTTCGTACCGATTCCACCGCGAGTAAACAGTTTTCCTCTGAAAATAGAAGTAGAAATAATGAAAGAAGGCATAATAATAACATTGCAATTTAAAGTTCGGCAATTTCAGTAACTATTATTGGGTGTTTTGTTTGATCGTCTATACGGTACATTTTTTAAATGTTAAGACGAATGTAAATGTAACGAATGCAATGATCATTGTCAATCAATCATTTTCTTCTAACTATTATAGGTTACTAATAGGTATCTAGAGTGCCACTTGACGACAGATTCCTGGAGAAATTAAAATAAAAAGAATACTAAATGTTACTTACCGACCAGTGGTGTTCGAAAATATAATCTTGTATGACTACTGAAACAAATTGGTTACATATTTTGAGGATACCAGGAATCATTAAAATAAAAATTGTGTTTTGCATTGAATAATGACATTACAACAAATGACACTTCTGCGACGTCACGACCGATACGAAGAAGGATATATGTCATCTGACCGAGAGCAAAAACAAGTTCATGACACTTCAAAAAAGAAATGCGTGTATACATATTTATGAAATCAATTTAATATAAATATTTGGAACAGTTGTGACTATATTAATGAAACCAACGCATGTTTCCTTATATTTTTTAATGATAAATATCAGGAAGCAATCTCACACAAATTGACCTAGTCCCAAACTAAGCTCTAGGCTTGTACTATGGGTACTAGACAACGATAAACATACTTATATAGAGAAATATATACTTAAATGCATAGAAAACACCCATGACTCGAGAACAAATATTCGCGCTCATCACACAAATATCTGCCCTTACCGGGATTTAAACCCAGGACTGCTAGCTTCGTAGGCAGGGTCACTACCGACTAGGCCAACGCGTAGTCAAACTTGACTAACCGAACCGTAAGTTGTTAAAAATGTGTCCTAAAATAAAAGTTGTTAAATATCGAAATAGTAGTACGGAATATTGTAGGTAATTACTTGTAATTAGGTACTTTAGTAAAAATAAAAATGAATGACATATTTTAATAACTTTTTTATTCAACGAATTCAACATACCTTCTACATAATATCAATATCTCTAAAATAAAATAAAAACCGGATTTAATGTCCTTAAAATTGAGCGACAAATCTTACGTCCAGCGAGAAAGGTCGTTTCAATTAATCTACTACTTCTACTACAAAATCTATAATAGAGCTTAGTTTGTTTTAAATATTCCTTAGCTTTTAATTGTACTTTACTGTGAACGCAAACGGTTTTTATGCAAGCTGTTCCTCGTGTCATCCTTATCATTCTCATAATATTATTTACGGCAGTGTTTTTTTATCATTATAGAAACCGCGAAAACGTAATAAAGCGTAAAAGACACACAATTCCAATTACAATCCTAACTGGCAAGCGATCGCGATCCCCGATTTATACTTGGCGGCCCCGCGGGGATTCGTAATCCACAGGTTGAAAAACACAGATCTACAGGGTTAAAAATCTATACAGGCTGGTAGATAATAAACCGACTTCGACAGTGTAATGGACAACTATGGAAGTATTATTTTTAATTTACTTTTACTTCTTATGCCACCGACGAGTAGTTGATAACTTTTCCAACACGACTCATTTTAAAAAGACCGTATGTTTCATTACCCCCTTAATGGGACAAATATAATCAAAGGTCGAGAATTCAAACTTTTCTGCTTTGAATTGGCATAAAAAATAATTGCAACAAAAATCTTTTAAAATTAATATAATGGTAAGTTTACTGTAAAATTCAGGTATAATATAAATAGAGATCCTTGGTACCTACATACAGTAACGGCAAATAATATATCACGTTGTACTTACATCTCATACGATTACCTACAAATGTGGCTCACCAAAATTGGCAACCAATCCAGAACTAGTTGACCAATTGGATTGCTATTATTCAATTCGTTAGCTGATTAAGTAAGATTCAAAATGGTATATAATAAATGTTTGTAAATATCGTAGTTTAAAAAGTTTAGTACTTATTTAAAAAACCATTGCTGACGTGTTCATACAAATCTCGTAAATTTAGTTTGAACGCGCGGGAATGGGTTTTAAATACTTAACTTTTTTTAACTAAGATATGAACAAACATTTATTTTTAGTTCGCGATTTAACCACGCGTTTAGCGGATCATTTATATATTTATCGCCGGGCCTTTAAAATGTGATTTTAGAATGCAACTTCATTACGAAGAAGTAGTTTTATTGCCAGGAGATAGGAACTGGCCACGAGCCAGCGGCTTACACGGGAATTCTTCACGTAATTTCATTTTATGTCACATAAATGTGTTGAGGGTTAAAATGTTTAAGTTCTCGGTGCAAGAAGCGGTCACGTAGTTGGTTCACTTTGCGATATAATATGTCACGTAATTATGCGATCCATGTAGTATTTGATTACCCCCCGTAAATATTTACTGTGTATTATGTCTTACGACTTATGATGGAGTACCTGAAAAACCGCTCGTATTGGAAATTAGTTTATTATTCGAAAATGATTACTAAAACATCGATTTCTGGGTCCAAAAACACCCTATTTCATTATTTTAATGATTTTATTTGAATTTAAGGCTGTTTCCGAGAAACTCATATACTTTTAAAGAAATTTTTAAAGTATATTTTCAAAGTTTATACATAAATACAATAAGTCATGTCATTAATGGGGGAACACGAAATTTATTTAATGAAAACGCATATATGATGGTAATTGTACCTACTAATTTTACTTTTTACTTTCATTATTAATACAATAAACATTTGATTGATTGATTAAACGAAAAACTATTACGACTAAGTAGACATCATTGGTTCTTGAGTTGCAGGCGACTAAAATGTTTATACCTAGCTACTGAAAATAACCTATTGTAACTTTGTTAATTTTTGAGACAGTTTTATGTGTTTGTTGTAACGGCTTTGGAACAATACACAGAGCGTGATCCGACATGATTTTGCATAGTTTTCTCTAATCTTTGTTTATTTTAAGGGTCATTATGAGCCCCACAATTCCCAAATCTGTTCAACCAACTAATAGCTGTCCTACGAATGAGAACGATTCGTCATCAAGAACCCACTAATTAGCATTCAATTATGATCAATCTACTTGAAATTGCCTCTTAGGTTCCTGAGTCTAATATTTTATCCCCATAGATAATGTATAAAATCCCCAATATATTGGGACCCCTTCTTTCAGAGTTGATATGTATTAAACGGCCCAACTGATTGTCATAAAACTTAGCCAGGATCCGCCGCTAGTAAAACTGCTTTCAAATAAAACACTGCATCCAAATTGGTTCTCCCGTTTAAGAGCTACGGTGCCACAGACAGACACAGCTTCAACTAAAAAGCTTAAACTTAAAGTTAAGCTATAAGTATCTATAAATTGAATGTTTTTAAAAACAAAAACCACCAAAAAGAAGTTATTTTATACGTTATTGAAGGCGGTTTTTTGGTATTTTAAAAGATTTATTGTATTTTAAACTTTTAAGTAATCATAATAAGCTGTTATATAGTAGGTACCACTACTAAGTTAATATGAAACTTTAAGACATTTCGAGCTCGCCGCAAGCAACGCCGCGGGAAAGTCATAGTCATATTTAAACAATTAAATGTTCTTCGTTACAAATGCTCAACTATCTTAATCGAGATACCTATCTTATGGCCACCCTTAAAATAGGTACCGTTGAGGAGTTCCGGTAGCCATTTGTGGTCTTCATCATCAGTTTCACTTCCCCAAATGATACTTTCTGAGTGCAAATGCTAGATTTGTTCCTAAAAATACTAAAATCTCTGTATGTGTGCCTATAATATTTGAGGAGTTCCCTCAATTCCTCACGGATCCGTGATCAAATTCAAATTTGGTGACAATGGGACCACCTCCAAAGTAAGAAGTTTTTTTATCAGTTTATCCAACATAAATGACACAAAAACAGAAAAATTTACTAACTTTTGCGTAGGGTATTATGTGACCAAAATGATTGCAAATGATGTCCCCCATAACCCCTAGAGGGGAATAGGTCGACTTATCAATAACCCTGTATACTGCTTGACTTGAGAAACTTCCCTTTTTTTTTTGGAGTCAGTAGAAAACAGGCCATTTCGGCATTGTCCCGAAGATGCTGGCTGCAATTCCGCGCTAAATAGATAAACTTTATGGGCTGAGCAAGGAAACTTTTGGGTCTCCCGTGACGTCAATGAGCCTCTTCAATATTTCTGATTTGATGATGAATTGGATGGAATCACTTTAAGTACGAGCCGTAATGCAAATGAGTCCATCTTTCAGGAAAAATATGTATCTGACCTGAGATAGTAAAACGTGTAACATAAAAACATAAAAAATTGATAATAATAGTAGATTGTACAACAAGGGCATACAACAAAACATTTTATCCAAGACTTATAGTATCCATCCGAGCCGTCAGGAACACTCTGCTTTTCACTTCAATTACGGGGAAATAAAAAAAGTAGGTAACATGAATAAGAATGAACTGACTTGTTTGCCGCTTCTCCAAACTTTGAAATTTAGGCGGCAATGTCTGTTCAATAAGTTATTTTGCATTTTTTACCTATTAGTGTGTTAGGTGTTAGAATCATTTCCTCTTCAAAAAATTCCGCAACACCACAGGTTTGGAAAGAAAAAAACTATCTAGTTAATACTCAAAAAAAATAGACAAAAACCTCTTTACCGCCACTGTATTTCTTAAAAAAAAACCAGCATGACATTTTTAACTTAGGTCGAACGAAATACTACCAAGTCATACGTTGATTTTCTTAATAATGCTTGTTATTAATAGTTTTAAATTTCTTTTTGTTAGATGCAATGTAGAAGGTAAATAAATTGAAGCAATTGTATTCAAATAACAAGTTTATTTAATGCAGGCACCTCGTCTGACTGGCTGTAGGGCTTAATTGTCTTAGCCCTCTGCAACTGTGGTGACCTTTTTAGAAACATTCTACTGAGGTGGAGTCTGTCAGACGTCATTTTTGATAAAATATAGAAAAAATACTAATGGTTCAATGACAAGTATTGTTTATTTAGTGCATAGCATGATTATTTAATTTTAATGCGGAATTAATAATAAAATGTATAAGAGCTTTCAATAAAATAAAAATAAAAAACTTTATTTTTATTAAGGTAAAAAAATCTGGTATTTTTCACAAAGATTAACTTACGATGCCGCGAGTCGTTAGAAGAAGGTACTGAGCGATACAGAGCTATATCACACTGTATACAACGATTTTTTTTTTGGCGACGTCTGATAGATGTCACGTCAGTCGCAGAGGGTTAGTCTTGATGACAACAACACTTAATGCACTAGTGTATAAAATGCGATTTTATGCAGGCTATACCCAGCATAAAGAAGGACTTTACGAGCATGAGAAGTGAAAATAATATTTTACTTCTTAACCAAATGAAAAGACATAACGAGTTTCCTCAGTAATAAAAAAAACCATATTTCGCCAAATGTTCCTACTCGCAAAAAAGTTCGCCTTCACTTTAGCCGACGCACTTCTTCAGACACTGGATAACCGCGTGCATTTCGAACATAAATAGCAGTTTTTGTCCTCAATAGACGACTCAGTTTGCATCAAATATATACTAGACGTAATTTTTTGCTTGCGAGATGGTATAATATAATTCTGTGCCTCCTGTGACAAGTGATTCAACTCGAAAAACACGATTTTACAGGAGAGCGAGAACCAGTTTAAATAAAATACTGCTTTCAAACGAATATGTTTTTTTGAACATTGCTACCGATTTTTATAACATACTAGCGACCCGCCCGCGGCTTCGCCCGCGTGGAATGTACTATACATTATAAACCTTCCTTAAGAATCACTCTATCTATTAAAAAAAAACTGCATCAAAATCCGTTGCGTAGTTTTAAAGATTTAAGCATACATAGGGACAGACAGCGCAAGCGACTTTGTTTTATACTATGTAGTGATAATATCAGTTTATTAACTGGTTTGATAAAAATAATTATACTAGTTATACATTTTGAGATATTCGAAGAAACGTCCTTAATGTATCATTTTACATTTTAGATTGATCTATTTAACTCGTGTATGATGATACAACTCGAATTGTATTATTAAACGCAAAAAAGTGTAATCAAGGAGCTCCGGTGATGACTGATACAACTTTTTTGCAAAAGCTACATTTTTCTATTATTTCTTGAGTTAGAGGTCTAACCTTTATACACAAGTTGTAGGGAATTGAATAAGTAATCTTTCTTAAGACGAACGGACATAATATTAAGGATTTTTTGTGATTTGCATCAATAATCACAAAAAAAAATCGTAGTTTAAACCGTGAGTAACGTTGCATTGCATGTCGAGTTATTCTTAGGTCTGATAACGAAAAAACTTGTTTCAAATAATACACAAGTAATTGATCAAAACAAACGATTGCAATCATGTTAACTTTGTTTTTTTTAATATAAGGAATAAAGGAACTAAAACTGAAAAAATCACTGAGGATACAAATTAACTTATACTCCTTAATTTCAAAGCAATATTACGATGCCGATGTTGCAACAATACAGGAGGTAAATTAACCTGTGCATATTGCGATCCAAAACAAAAACTAAATAGACACCTACACAAAAAATCAAATAAAAAATTTCAATAATCAATATAATCACCTACAAAACATGATAACTAAACCTCAGGTAGGTAAGAAATAAAGTAAGTTAAATGAAGCTCGCCGTCAGTCGAAGTAAAAAGTACGAGTAGGTAGTTAAGTGACATAGCGCATGGTCCACCTGAATTTCATGTTACTGAATTTGAAACAATAATTTAAGTCACCACAGAACGGTAGCATAAATTTACTAACCTGCCACTTCACAAAATAAAACATGTTGTTTGGTGAATACCTATTTCTTTCAGTCGCGAGATTTTTACCGTTTTTATCTTCTGTCATAATATTTTACACAAATAACTAGTTCAATACACATGTAGATCATAATATTTTATCGCAGCCATAAAAGGATATTAACATTAAGTTACCTACAATTGAAATCATACGCGTCGGTTCATGTGCTCCGACCCTCGATGACGCAGAGACACTATGACCATAGCTATGAAAAAAGAAACCAGACTCATTATTTCGGAAAATGAGTTAGCTATGCCATCGTAAACTAGATTTTTTAAACTATGTTATATTGAAAGCGACTTATTTAACCACGTCAATTCATTGAATTATACAATTATGTATAATACCGCCAATAACGAAATGTGCGTTGTATAATGTTGAAAGCAGCCAAAGTACTTTATTTTGTCCGTTAAAGATGATATTTTTAATCTGCAGAACACACACAGCCAATCGTCAATTAGTCGGATAAAGAAATGGTTGCTTTAATTAAAATTACGATCGAAAGGAGGATAGCAAATATTAGTTCTATATATAAACGTCCAACCACATTGTTTTAAAAAAAAAACCTACGAATACTTAAAAAAAACAAGAATGCAATATTGTAATCAGCATAAATCGGTTAAAAAAATGGTCGCTTTTATTGAATTACGATCGAAAGCAGGATAGCAAATATTAGTTATATAGAAAAAGTCCAATTACATTGTTTTTAAAAAAAACCTACGAATAATCCAGTTAATTTGTATAAAATGTGCTTATTAAACTGCATTATACTATGTTCTATCAATTTGGGTTTTTTTTTAAGAAAACATACTAGAAAGTAATAAATATTATTTTTTACCTAAAAACGACTGAATCTCTAAACCGGATTTTTATTGTTGGTCTCTTTTGCATAACTATTAAAGATAAACCATTATTTTCTGAACCTTTACAAAACTCTGTCACAACAAAGAAATATTAGTAACGATTTAAATATTACATTTTAATATGACACTGTTCTATGGTAAGTATCAATAAATTTGTTTAGATATATATTTAAGATTTGTATGAATGTATATAATATGTAAACACTTTATTGTACAAAAGAAAAACCAGAACAATACAATGAATATAAAAATATGTACAATTTGTATATATTTCTCTATATAAGTATTTATATCGTTGTTTAGTACCCAAATTACAAGCCTAGTGCTTAGTTTGGGACTAGTTCAATTGGTGTGAGATTGTCCCCTGATATTTATTTTATTTTTTAATAGTATTCGTATCACTATGCACCAAATTTTACAGGTTCTAAATGGTCGTAATTTTCTCACATTTTTTATACAACATGAAAAAAAAACAAAATATTTATTTAGTAAATTGACCACATACGGGCTCTTTTACACGTCGGTAACGTACAGTGAATCTACCAACTGACTTATATATTTTCAAAGATTAGGAAATATTTGAAAACATTTGATATAAATCGAGTTGTATCAATTAACACAAACCAAAAGAAGCAAGCTGGACCGAAGATTCCGCCGTCAAACTGTGCAAACAGTTTTGTGGAACAATTAATAATATATTAACTTTGTGTTTGTTATAATAAATAAAAAATAAAAAAAGAAGCAAATACAGGTTTAATTTTTGATCTCTCACAAGTTGTAATTTTCGAAATACGCAAATTCCGGTGATAAATGATATAACTCAAGTTTTATCAAAATACACAGATTTTTTTTAATGTTGTAAAAACCGTGATAAATAAAACATTTTTAGATATATCAAACGGGACGAAAAAAAAACTTATGGTTTTTTGACGTGTTTTAACTAGAGAAATAGTATTAAATACTACAAATTAGAAAAAAAATGGTCAAATGTATAATTTTACACGAAAGTATCTTGGAAACTAGATGGCCTAGGAACACGGCAGTTGGAGCAAACGATGCGCTATTTTTTTAAAGTTGTTTCTTGAAAGAAAACGAAAACTGCTACAACTCGAGTTGTATCACTTTTCACAGGAGGCACAGAATTATATACCTAGTTACTTTATAAGAAGAAGAAGGAGAAAAGCATTTATTCACTACACAGAAGACACACAAATAAACAAATAAAAGAAAAGAAACAACCTTTATGATATAGTTATAATAAATTAAACAACATTATTATACTTTGTTTAACGCATGATTTCGTGTGGGTTTATTGACTTCATATATAGTGTATTCCATGAATCATCAAAGTCAATCTGGGTTTAAATACTACACTGAAATAAATATCTTAGTTTGAAGTGCGATATTATGTATTGGAGCTCGAATGCTAAACTTTACTTCCTTTCCTCATCAAGGAATCGGACGGACAAAATGTGAAAATGACATCCTATACGTAACGCTATTTAAGGGTTAACCATAAGTATTATTTTCTTCTAATTAGGTATCTGAAATTAAACAACGTGGCATATTACATTTTAATTGAGGGAAATTCATTAATTTCGTATTTGGCTGGTTCTCAAAAATAATCCAAACCACATTTTTAAATATTAGAATGCAGTATCTTTGTTTTTTTTAAATATTTAAACTACTTTCCCCCACTCTCTCGACTCACACGATCGACCGTTCGTTTTTAAGATATTATATTATACTTATTTGAGAGTGCTTGGTAATTCTGTAGCTCTGCCTACCCCAGTTTGGGAATGAAGGCGTGAGTTTATGTATGTATGTATGTATGTATGTATATTAAGATAGGTTTTTTTTACCAAATAACTAAATACTCGAATTGATCGGTTCACATTTCTAATGCGGCTTTAATTTGGTGCTACTTTCAGATCTAGAACAAAAATGTGTGATAAGTTGGGCTAAACCGCGTAGGAAATATGGGGTTCCAACATTTAGTAACTTGCCATTAATTTTTGTAAAGTTATCCAATAATAAAAGTTGTTCGGCAGGTCGCAGGACTCGCAGGTGAACTACAAAGAACCATTCGAACAAGGTAATTACGACAAGTTGCGTCAAATGTCGCCTCCAAGTTTTAAGTGGCATCGTTGGAAGTTTCCTGTGCTGCACTGAATACTTCGTGTTCTCTTGGACAAAATAATCATTAAACTAGAAAACGACAAAATTTCATGACCGGAAATGTTGTGGGTAGAAACCGTACTTGCTCGTCGGTACGCATTGAAAAATTCGAATGTCATATTATACCTACGTTAAAAATAACGATTGGTAGGTATTTGAAATATTTCCGAAAAAAATGTACCTACCTATTTAAGTAACTAGTTGAGTTTTTAGAAGGTTTGTTACATGAATTTGTTTCCAGACTTACCATCGATTACACCCAATTGGGATTAGACTTACTCCGAGATTAGTCTATACGGCGTTTAATCTAGGTATAAGACGTTATTTTCGTTTGGTCGAATCCGCCCTTGAACATTTAAAATTATATCCCAGAGAAAGAAAATTGAACACAAACGAAAAGTTACCTTAAAACTGATATTTGTTCGCTTACTCTTTTTAAGCATCATTTTTACATTCAGCCTGAATATTTATAAATTATCTATAGATAAGGCATTTAATAAAGCAAGCTAATAAAGTGTCTCCATGTTTTAAATTAATATGTAAATATACTAGTACAGTTATCATAATAATTTTTAGTTATTACTTATAATAAGTAACTAACTCTAAAAATTGCGCTTCCACACTTGTAAGCACGGCTGAAGGCTCCATCATAACCTTAATTCACCGCCTGAAGCTAGAAAGAGACAGTGGCGAGAGTTGGAAAGAGAAAATCGATATTCACTTGAACTGAGCATGCGAGCAACCGAGTTCGTTAGAATGAAAAGAGAACAAAACATTTAATTTAAAGCCCGTCAAATTAAGAAGTAATTCGAACAATAATATTTAACGAAACAAAAATAGCCAAGGCCCCTTGGACTGTAAAACTAAGTTGAAATGAATTTTATCTCTCTTATAACTGGAATAATGACACTTACCGACAGCTATTTTCTCGACGGAAAAAGGCTGCGCCGACACGCCGACGCACAACAACAACAAGCCGGCGGCGGCCCAGTACACTCCGCTCTCAAACACCATTGTGCCACGCCAACCCGAACACTTTTATACACAGTTCAACGCGGAAAATTACATAATAAAATATCCACGTTAAACACTAACAGGGATAATTTTGCGAGCAACGTAAGGAGATAAAGTGTCGGGATGCTGCGTACAAACCTGAGACTTAGGGGCGACTGATTGCGAGGCGGAGCGGTCGTGGCATGGGGACACCCCTCCCGACCCGCTACGGCCGCGCGCTGACTTGCTCTCTGAAACGTTAATTTACCAGCTTATATGTGCTATGTAAAAACATGGAAAAAGTTAATATAGCAAATCGACAAATAATTAACAGTGTTTTTTTTTTTTTTAATTATTTATACCAAACATATTAAACAAAAATAAGTATCGAAGCAGTATTTGCATAAAACGCGTGTATGCACTTTCTCTTGTTTCAGAAATGTGGTTAACGTTTACGGTTAGGTAAATTCCTTTTGTTACTAAGAGGTGCGCGCGTCGGTTTACAGAGCCAAACGACCCCTTGCCCCTGCTTCACCCCCATTCTGAGTTCCCCCTCGCACGTTAGCCACAGTTCTCTAGTAAAGCGCTGTTCCCATAGCTCCTCCTATTAACTTTACTTTATTTCCGAGGATAGTAAATACTTGTACATTGTGTTAGCAGCAGCCTTATAAAGGTAATAATAATTAGAGTAAAAGCCCTTAGAAAGTACTTTGATCGATTTTAAATGTCTCTTGGATCTTATATATTTTGTGCCATAAAAAGGGTATTTAAGTATAGGTCCAAAATTAACCTGCATATAGATGAGCCTTTGCACTATCTAAAAAACTTAACATGGGTCTATTTAGGTAGTACAAGTCTTACGGTTTTTAAAATAATCGTAAATTAGGCACTATTTCAAAAAAAAAAACGTTTTATTCCCTTTTCCACTGACTTGAGTATGTAAAAACGTAACTTTACTTTTTAGGGTTTTGTCCCAAATACTGACAAACGGAACCCATATAAGATGAAATTGTGGTCCGTCTGACTGTCTGACCCTCTGTCTTTCAAAATCCCTTTTCTATACAACGGCTTAAGTTTTTAGGTTGAAATTTAAAATATTTGCAAAGTTTAGTGGCCTCAACTTTATCCTCATTAGAAATTCTAAAACCGAGTTATCTAAAATAAACGTGTTCTTAACCTATCATGTCATACCATTTTAAAACTGGTTACTTGAAATTTTTATAATCTAAAAAATATAAATATTTTAGATATTTTATTATTTTATATTTATTAATCATAAAATTGAAACGATTAAAAAAACACCCAGTCTCCTCATTTGTTTCAGAAACTAAAGTTCGTGAAGTAACGGCTCTGTTTACTTTAAAGCGATATGTCGTGTACGATGGGGCTCCTAAAATGTGAATATTTTTAATATTTCTTACAAGTACGATGTAGGTGCGGAATCCTCAATGATTGCGTCCGACTTATTTAGCTGTTATTCGGACTTCGTACGCTTAGGATAGTTTCCCACTACACCCCCTATTTAAACCCCGTAGTAGATGAATTTCCAAAAAATCCTTTTAAGAATTCCTAGGAATATTCCCTCCAAATTTCTAGTTTATATTTCTAGCGGTTTCGGCTGTGCGTTGATCGATCAGTCAATTTCTTCTTTACAATACCCATACATAAATAAAGATGAAACAGTTTCAAACTTTCCAGTCTTTCCAGTATTTGCATTACTGCACTGGTATTAATCTGTTGTAAACTTTCATGAAATCACGTTAAAATCTTAGGCCGGTTGACGCTTATATTAAAAATTACACTTGGAATAGCAAGTTATTACTAAATTAATTTATATACACACGTAGGTAGGTATTTATACTTGAACTAAGCTGTACAATATACTCGTACCTAAGACACTAAGAACGCAATAATGATGCTATTTAAAATATACAAAAGAATAAAAAAAAACTGGAATCAACAATAAAAAATACAAGTAGGTAGAAAAGTACAAATATGTAAATAAAAGTTAAATGATAAGACTTAATTGCTAAAAGGTTTACTTAGAAAAGATAAACAATTTCGTGGCAACAAACAAAAAACTGTCCCTCAAAATAACTTAAAAGGAAGGGGCTAAGAAGTTTAATATCCTTAAGCAGTTGACGAGCTCGGGACCCCTTAAACCTTGAAAGCTCAAAGGGAAAATAAAAAGATATTTCAATTGCAAATTTAAGCAAGTTTGATTTTGATCGCTACTTTGGGAAGCCGATGAGAAGCAAGGTCGGGGTAGGGCCTAGTTTGAAGTACGTAAAATGCAAATTTTGTTCAACTTTGTGGAGTACCTAACTATTAAGAAAGTTGTAACGCACTCGAGATTCGCCCAAGCCTCCATTAATCTTTCGTCCATTTTGATCAGCTGAGAAACTGACTCTGATCGGAATGTAAAGCTCAAAAAATATTAAATCGGAAAATTCATAATCTGCAAGCGGGCTAACAATCATCATCGTCGTAAGTGCGTTGTGAACGGAAACGATTAACTGCACTGTCTCCTCCTCTTTACCGTCATCATTACCTCGTATTTATTGTTTCTGAATAGATAATATTACAAAAGCGATACTAAATTTGGAAGTTGGAGTGCATGGGTCGTCCCAAGGGAACACAAATTGTGCACAATAGAGATTTAAAGTAAACGCGGCAGTGTACCTGAATATAATAATATACATATACTAGATATTAAGCACAAATTATGAGATTTAAAGTATATACACTATACGTACAGTAATAATTTGAATAATTAAGAACTCTTGTAACCACTACTAAAAACTAGAATTATTAAATATAATATTTATGTTCACAACTACAAAAAGAATAATCCATCTAATAAATTCGTTCGCGGCATTGTACCTATTATGCTGGCTGCGTTCCCTTCTGGATAGTGAAACCTATCCTTTGGGAGAGGTAAGCGCCAGCTCTGGGAACTCCGGAGGCGTCAATAAGTTTGGCAGACAGGGTCTTTATGAAATGTTTCATGTCAGCAGACCAAGGTCCCAGAGTCTCCACTGCAAGCGCCGCAAATTCGTAATCATTAATTAATGATGAATATTTGCGATGCTTGAGGGTCTGGGCCTGATCTGCTGCTGCGCCGGCCTGGTTTCGGGTTGTAACTATGTGAGATAGGGCAAAAATGTCGACACAAGTTGCGTCCCACACCGGAGCCCTACCAAGCTTCACGGCACCAATGTAGCTCCGTCGGGGCGTTTACCATTGTCTCTGATCATACCGGCTGGTTCTAAAACAGCAGGTTCAGAGACAGTGGCAAGCGAACGACGGATCAAATCATTGATGGCGCCGTGGCGGTACAAGCGGCCGACACTCCTTCAACAAGAAAGACCATGTCTACCAAACTCATCCACATCCTTGCCGCAGGTGCAAGAATGAGGCACACAGGTCTTGGCTCCAAGCCGCAAGCAGATGGATATTCGCAAGCAGCTTGAGTCCAGGACTGTACCTATGTTGCGAGATGAAAGGGCGTGGAGCCAATGGCCTGAATCAGTAGCAGTGACAGTGAGAAGTTGGGCACGATCTGAATCGTCTGGACTATTGGCTAAAAGGGCTGCAATAATTGCCATATGACGAGGCGTATCCCAAGCTCTTTGAATATGTTTATGTGTTGGAATATTCACTCCAGGGCATGACTCGCACCAGGCATTCCTGGCCTCCACCAGGTTCGGTATCTCAACTTCAAGTATCTGTGGGAGATTTAATATAATTCTGACGAGAGACATCGAACCATAAGCAGACGATAGGAACGCCGGTAGAGCTACACTTGATGAGCAACGAATACCCAGTCCACCGAAACGTACTGGGAGATCCGCTTGTGTCCAAGGCCTTTTGTCAAAATGAATATTCAATAATTTTGATAAAGTTTCCTGAAGGAAATTATCAATATTAGCCATGATGGAGAGAAATTTCCAAATTGGGGAACTGCGCAGCAGATACATAAATTTTGGACTATAAAGATAAGTAGATATTAATAAGGTTTTTTACGTACTGACCACGATATCTTGGACTTGTAGATAGCCAAAACTTGGAATTCCGGTTAAGTTTGGAACAATAGAGTGAACTTTAGTTATAAAGATGGTCAGAGTTTACCATAGGTACTTGGTAAAATGCGCATTACTGTTTATACTACAATTTGAAGCTTTTGCACATTGAATTATCAAAATAAATAAAAATCTGCGTAACTTAATTTAAAAATAATTTTAAAATACTAGAAATAACCGACCAATAAGGGTGTTTCCGCTATGACACTAATACAGAACTAAGTCGCCCATTATTTGTGTTTTTCAAAAAAATCTTAAAACTAATATAAGTAACACTCCCTTATTATCAATAAAATAATTGCTACATCAAAACCGATCCGGCTACTTTACCAAGCCCATAAGGTGATCGATGACTTCCAGTAAAGGTGTCCGTGAGCTGCGAAATTAAATCAGCGTCTTTGCAATATTTCCTTACACTGTGTAACAGCATTTAACAAATCGTCTCCCTAGAGACCGTAAAATATAAAAGCAATAAATGTCAAGCGCAAACAGCCAAGTTTCACAACATAAAAGTTTGTGAGCGGTCGTGGCGACGGCCTGCGAGACCAAGTGGCTATTCAGCATTTTTCTATAATATTATTTAGGTACAAAACCTTAATCGGTTGGCATGTGCGGGGGATATAATGCTTCCGCCTGCATCACGGAGACGCGCTGTAAGTCTTGGTCTTTCGTGGCTAGGCGCTATTCGCTGGATACGTGGGAACTGTGGCCTGTTTATTGTATAACACCTTCTCGTAGTTAGTTGTAGTTGTAGCGAGGCTTGCACGGTTTTATTAAAGCGGTCTTTTTTCTTTTATCATATGAGCAACGTAGTCAACCTTTAAATCTTCTGTTACCTGTGAACGCTATACGCTGACCCATGACCTTTTTGTACTGCCGCGACGCACACATGCAATTGAGATTGTACCTAGTTTGTAAGTTTGATACTGTTATTTTCCACTAAATGTAATTGAAGCATCAAATAAACGTTTTATCTATCTATCTAAAGTTACATTGAATATTTTTGCATATAATAAGTATTAAGTATCTTGATCCAAAGCGGAAAAGGCAGATATAAAAGTAGGTAGATATAGAATATTAAATGTCTGATCTGCATCTACCCTCTGTGAAACGTAACTGTTATTTACACTCGTGTCATGTTGCAGTTGATTAAGTAATAATAATGATAATTGTAAAAAACTTTATCCACAGATTTTCTGTCAAAAACTCTAAATAATAATAAAAATAAAAGTTGAAAGAAAATGTCTCCCCGCTCTAACTTTCCAATGATATGATTATAAAGTGAAAATACCAAGCTTATTTAAATAATAATTATTGAAAGCTACATAATGTAATCACTCGCTAAAATACCAAACATGTCGATCTCTGATTTAAAATAATCTGTGTTCAAGTAAAAAATTCAATTCAAATCCAAATTTTCTTATGAAAAATAAGGTAACAAGTTCGTTAGATTTTTAGGGTTCAATACCTCAAATGGAAAAACGGAACCCTTATTTGATTACTTTGTTGTCCGTCCGTCTGTCTGTCAAAACCCTTTATCTCAATATGGCGTGGAGGTATCGAGTTGAAATTAGAACCATATACTCAGATCTACAGTCCCTTCAAGCTGTTAATAAATCAAACCTATAAGTTAACGTAAAAAATGATAACTACGGTCTTTTATGCCGCAAAAAACGTTTATATAATTCGACACTCTATGTATTTTCCAATGACCTAGAACCATGACATTTGGCAAGTAATACCGTGTTATACTACAAGTATAGGGAAAAATCGCAAAACAAACATTTTTAATTAAATCATAAAAAATATGGTCTTTATGAAATGAACGGCGGTCCAAAATTAGAATCGAGTCAACCGTGTCATGTTGGGGGTATCGTATTTAAGGACTTAAGTAGGACAAGCTTAAACAGATCTTCAATAATTTTTACGATGTAAAGTTTTTGAGTCATGACGGAGAATGATAACCAAAAACCTTTTCCCCTTTTTTAGGGTTCCGTAGTCAAACTAGGAACCCTTATACTTTCGCCATGTCCGTCCGCAGCCCAGCTCAGAGACTCTTAGTACTAGAAAACTGTAATTTGGCCTGAATATACAGGGTGTCCCAGAAACCGACGCCAACCCGCCTAGGGCTGATAGAACAGCTCATAAGCTATCGATTTAACCTGCATGTATGTTCAGCAATTGTTATTAGTTTCCGAGATATTGATCATTTTAATCGGATTTTTTGTCATTTTTCCTTATGTCCGTGCTACGAAAAACCCCTAAATTCATGTATTAATTCACATTTTTTTCAGTGTTTTCTTGCATGATTAGAATCACTGTAAAATAAGGAAGTTTTAAAGCTACATGCCAATTTTTTTTCATTATAACTTTTTGAGTAAACCCACAAAGTTTGTTTTTCCATACTTGGTGAAAAACAAACGCGGGGTTCTCTTAGTATGGAGAAAGTAACTCTGTGCGTTTACTCGAACATTTCTAATAAAAAAGAATTTGGCATGTAGCTTTAAAAACTTCCTTATTTCACAGTGATTCTAATCATGCAAGAAAACACTAAAAAAACTATGAATTAATACATGAATTTAGGGTTTTTTCGTACCACGGACATAAGGAAAAATGGCAAAAATTCAGATTTAAATGATTAATATCTCGGAAACTAATAATAATTGCTGAATATATATGGGGGTTAAATTGATAGCTTATGAGCTGCTCTATCAGCCCTAGGCGGGTTGGCGTCGGTTTCTGGGACATCCTGTATGTACATATTCGTCACGCCAAAAAAGTTGTAAAATAAAATGTTCTTTTTTTTGGTGTACCTCCCGTACACGTACGTAACGTGGGGTTTTATTTTTTCTCGTCTACCCCACAGTGTGGGGTGTCGTTGGATAGGTCTTTCAAACATATTGCGGGCTAGTGAAAACAGTTTTATCGGTTAAGGGATCCGTTTATGAAATATGCCCACACTACAAATACAAAAAATCTGAAAAATACGACGCACGGAAATATACGCACATCTTATAACGAATATTAAAGGAAAACTATGACGACTAAGTAGACTTAATTGGTTCTTGAGTTACAAACGGTTTAAATGTTTATACCTACCGAAATCTTATTTGCGGTGTTGGTGTACTGACTGCGACCTATGTCGATGTATGGGGATAACAGTTTTCCAACGGCAAAGTTAAGTTTATCGCGAGGTCTAATTTATTTGTAGTAACGGCTTCGGAACCCTGCACTGAGCATGGTTCGACATGCTCTTGCCCGGTTTTTATAAGTATAGGAATGTTTATGCAAAATGTGGTTACAGAATTAACATCAAGTTTTAGATTTATTGGTAATCCTGTAGCTATGCCTACCCCACTCTGGAAATGAAGGCGTGAGGGTTTGTATGTATGTAGGTAGGTAATTAACGAATTCATTCTATTTCACTTACAAATCTGGATTAAATTTGATATTTAAGTAAATAAAGAAACAACTTTGATTAGGTAACCTAACTTATTTAGGTATGAACTGTTAGCATAACCAGAATTTTCTACAATAGTAGGTTTTGGGAACTGAATTTCGGGAAAAGCTCGGAAAATACTGCGAGACTCGATCCATGAACTATTTATAAAATGTACTATCAGCCCAATGGAACCCTGACCCACCATAGAACGGTGTCACATTGATATTATACAGTGTGTGACATCCATACGAACATATATTTTGACAACAGTTAATATGCATCCTAATTATCATAAAAACCAGTGTTTTGTTAACATACTCGTAAGTTGTACTTTTTTTTTTCATACTAACTAATTTGCCAAGCAATGTATCAGACATAGCTCAATTATCCCTCAATTAACTTGCAATTAACTTAGACTTAATGTTATACATTGCTGCTCGTTGTACCCTTTAAAAATGAATTACACTAAATGTAATTTAGTTAAAAACTTAACTCCTTCTTTAAACGGCTAACAACACTTAAAGCTATCTTTACGTAAAATATATGTTCTTATGGATGTCACACACTGTATAACAATTTGTTTGACACTTGTTATGATTTGAACCATAACACACACTGTGACACAGTTCTATGGTGGGTCAGGGTTCCATTGGGCTGATAGTACTTACAAATTTGTACGGAACCCTCGGTGGGCGAGTCCGACTCTCACGTGTCCGGTGTTTTTAATAAGTACTTACATCTTGTTATCCAAGTAGGTGATTCTCTTAAACAACTTGTTCTTGAACTCAACGGATCAATTATAATCCGGCGAGTTTAACTTGCCCCGTCAGAGCGTACTACAAACAACATTTAAGGGCGCATTCGCGCATTCGAGTGAGCCCGCTTGACCGACCGTTCCACAGAGAGCTGTTCTTAGGAGAATAACACCCCTTAATCCTACATTTCTTTGTGCTGAAAATACATTATCGGATTAGATTAAGAGTAGGTACATAAATACCTATTGTTCTCATACACTTCTGATTCAAAATATTAGTTTAGAGTATCTATCGACTATTTTTGACATTGCGTTTCAAATATTTTAGGAATAGGTATGTAATATAAATAATAAATAAATAAATATCAGGGGACAATGTTACACCAATTGACCTAGTCCCAATTTAAGCTCTAGGCTTGTATTATGGGTACTAGACCACGATATAAATACTTATATGGAGAAATATATATTTAAATACATAGTAAACATCCATGACTCAGGAACAAATATTCGCGCTTATCACACAAATATCTGCCCTTACCGGGATTTGAACCCAGGAATAAATAATAAATATAAATAAATAAACAATAATAATATAATTTTGTAATATAAATAAATGAATTGATACAATTCTCTGTTTTTAAATTGTATTTAGAATTATATGAAACGTCTTGTACTATAAAGTAAATATCTAATTTAAGTTAATTTTTCAGTAACATTGAACAGCAACGATTACACGAAACCTAACCAAATCCAGCTCCTGATTATCCGATCTATACTTATGAAACTGGTTGTTTCTTCTATTCATTAAGGAAAGTTCGTTTAGCAAGATAACTCCCTCGCACTACCTTAATAGGACGCGGGTAGGGTTGCGGTCGTACAAACACTGTAGAAACTTTTCTATTTTTTCAAAAAATGTTTTGGATTTTAGCAAAAGTAAGAAACCAAATTGTTACCTGTATTGTAAAACTAGAGGACACCCGCACCTCTATACGAGTAAAATTAGTTTACCGCAACGCCCCTGCATCTTCTCGTTGAGGGTCGATTTTCGGAAAATCCTATCTTAGATAGTGCACCCCAGAACCTAGGTCCAGCGGCTTAAGCTGTGAGTTATTTGTCAGGCAGTCACTCAGTCATGGTGCTGTTTTATATATTTAGATATGGGTGACTTTAAATAAACAATAAGAATGAATTTACGATACTAAAAGCTTTACTTTTAAACTAGTTATCATGGAAGTGGTTCAATGTAGTTTATGGAACATGAAATGTCTAGTGCCAAGTCATTGACTCATATCATACAAGACAAGAGAAAAAACCGCTAATCAAAAATGGATATGGCAATCATAAAACAAATGAGTTATATAACAATAAATGAGACTTATGCTGTTTTACGAGTATGGTCGCCATATACATTTTTGAAGAACAGTTTTATTGGTTTTATTTTTGGACGGTTAAGGTTAAATTTATGTAAGACTAGCTGACCCGGCAAACGCTGTTTTGCCTTATAAATTAGAAATGAAAAATAGATAGTAGCCGATTCTCAGATCTACTGAATATGCATATAAAATTTCATAAGAATCGGTCAAGCCGTTTCGGAGTAGTACGGTAACTAACATTGTGACATGGAAATTTTATATATTAGATATTCGTTTTCCCAAAATGAATGATTGAAGTCGAGTATTATTTGATATTGTGTATTTATTAGGTGTGTACCGGTATTTTTATACCCCTACACCTACATGGGTATAAACCAAAATAAATGTCCAGTTAAAGAAGAGTTAGCTACCGTAACGAAACTGTCGATTAACGTCAAACACATACATTTTTGTAACGACATTGTAAGTTAGACATCATTTAAGTGACATTTAAATAGCGTCTTTATGTACATTTATTTTGGTTTTTACCCACATATACCTTTACCTGATAATTATGCCGATAATGAGGTTAAGGCGTAGGTGTTGGCGCCGGCTTGCCGGCGTTGCTATTATAGGGATCTGCAGACACCTACGGAAGAAAAATATTGATAACCGCGTAAAATGAAATAAACATATAAGTAGGCTGCATGGGTACGAGTACAGAACGAGTAGTGAGTCTGCCAGCGTATGAAATTAATGTTTAATTTTCTCGCTGCCAAATTTATCTTTTACTAGCCGTTGCCCGCGACCGCATCGGCGTAGTCTCTTTTATTGTTTTTTCCTTTGGGATCTAATTCTAACTGAGGACATGGACTATGTGTTTATTTATCCTTGATTTAAAGATAAACATCTTAAGCTAAATTTATAATGTAACAAATCCATATACAGAGTGTAACATTTATTGGTCAGTATGGGAAAGTCTGTCACTACCTTTATTCGCCATGTGTTTAACGACATTTATTGGCCTATATGCTACATATATGTGAGTAGGTGCGCTTAGTATAAAAATCTTGGAAGACAATTATGAACCCGATCCCGTACATGTCATGGTACAGCAAGCACTAGCTCTAACTTTATTTAGTAACAAGCTACCACGACTTGGAAAATATGTACATCGAAATTCATTGATTTCTTTCCTTTCCTTTCGTCATGTGAAGTATCGAAATACGATCCGTATTAAATACGGATCGTATCGTTCCTCTTCGTTGCAATCCGATTTGCTTGTTTATACCAACGCAGACGCAAATAACCGCTCTTTTATGTGAACCTCACTATCAGAATGAAATAGATACTCCATTTCATTGTATTATAAAGAGAGTGGACCAAGAGTGAAATATCCTATTTACATTGTCCACTTACCAGTTAACTACCAAAGGTTGTAAAAGCCTTTCAACAACAACTCTACGTACATACCCTACTTCTAACACTAAGGTTCTTGCGTTTATAAGTTCTCATTTCTAAAAACTGGGAATCTTCATCAACTGTTAGGAACTTTTGAGTATACGTGTTCTCCCGTCTTCATTATAATCAATTCACCAATCAAGATTCATATATTGAGAGTTATCAAATGATGTCAATCATTGCTAGCATTTTTTTACCGTTCATTTAATGCTAATATGGCTTGTGTTGTATCGTTTTTGTATAAAACAGATACGAGAAATTAATATTTAGGTACTACATAAGAATAGGTATGGTTACATACAATAAAAAAATTAACTAAAACGTTATAACTTTGCCTTGCTTTAACATTTTTTTACAACATTATAATCACGATTATTATAAGTAAATATTATTATAACTGTAATAATTAGTCCAGCATATAAAAATATTTGTATACTTATTGGACATTTATCAATTTTATCATACAAGAACTTCAAGAAAAAAGTCATTTAATGATACTAGTGTTCAACAAGTATACATTTTTATAAAATTGACTTAATAACCTTTATTAAATTATTTTTATTTACTTATGTTAATCCATATTTTGAAAAGATATAACTTTATTTAGATATAAACTTCTATTAGTAAACATAATCACTATCGTGCAAGTCAGTTATGGTTTTTGACTGTAATTGTTCTTGCACATGCTACATGACACACACAAATACACACACACACACACACACACACACACTCACACACATACACACACACACACACACACACACACACACACACACACACACACACACACACACACACACACACACACACACACACACACACACACAAATACACAGACACATACTCTATGCCGAGGTTGCAATATTCTAAAGCATGGTAAAAGGTTAAAACCTACAGTTAAACTTAATTTGTATACAAGTAAATTAAATCAACAAGTAGCAAGTCTTCTCGCGACACAACTCAAGCTCAATGTCGATATTGTCCACTTGCCCAAGTTTCAAGCATGTCGGCGCGGTGGCTCGGTTGAACTTTCACCCGCTAAAGGGCAACCTAGTCGCCTGTATGTCAGTTACACTCATTGTTTGGAAACTTCATTATTTTTAAAATATACGACAGAAAAGTAGAAATTAAGGCCTCCATTCTAGGCGGTAAAGACCATATAGTCTTTGACCTGACAGTAATGGCGGTCGAGTTAAAAACTATGCCATAAAACAAAAAGACATTATGGTTTCTACCATCTACAATAGAAGCTCTGCAAGCGTGCTATAAACTTCACAGCGCCGAACTTCCATCATTTTAGTTTACACCCGTAAGTTGCATTTCACGAACGACATTAATTTTGATAGGTAACTCAGATAGGACTGTACAAATGCGTGCATTATTGCATTATTGCATTACAGTTTGTATTATTGCCTTTAATAATCGTTTTAATAAATGACCTGCGCCTCTATTCTAGGCGGTAAAATTCAAATCGTATTTGACCTGTTATGGTATTGTTTCTAACTACTGTCAAGTAAATAAGAGCTATCAAAACGTTGACAATACGAAGACGAACGGTAAGGTCAAAGACGATAAGGTTCTTACCGTGTTTAATAGACATACCTGGGCTAACTCGGGGCATCTGTACGAAAGTGATGTAGCAAAATAATTTATCGAAATAAAATATATCGATGTTACTGCCAACATCTAAATGTTATTCGACATAATTAAATATTACTTATTTTCTCCTCATTTTAGATACAAAATAAACAAATTAACACGTATATTTAAATTAATATAATATACAATCAATATTTTTTCCATATTCGTTGGTATTAATGATTGCCATCTAGATGAAAATATTCACTTTAAACTGCTAAACGTACGAATATGAATGGTACTGACAGTAAATTGTCATTTTGATTGGAATGACATCCGCATACTTTTATTATCTTAAGAGGGTCGATATCAGATATGATATCGAACCTCTTTATAGTAATCGAGAATGTTCAATGTGCACATGTATTAATTTAATTATATCAACATCTTTTTTATCGATATCAAATCCCTAGAACTTGCCCCGGGTTATCCCAGGTATGTTAATAGAGCTCTAATTTCACTCGGTAAAACCATATTGTTTTTGACATGTTATCGGCCCTGGGCCTCTATTCAACTAGGTAAAACAATAATACATTTTACATGTTACTTATCCTCTTGCTTTTAACTCGCCCTCCATTAGTGTCAAGTAAAATACCCTAACAGGGTTGTACCTAGAATTAAGTTTATTTTGTACAAAAATGCAATAAATAAATAAATAAAATAAAAAATAGCTTAGTATCGTAATGTTGACAATACGATGACTAGTCAACGGCGATATGGTTTTATCATGAAGTGTAGAGACCCTGGAGTAAAATTCTGATTTATTACATAAATCTCCTGAATCGTTATTTTTTCCAAATAAAATTTTCAATTTCGTATTTTTCCGATGACCTCTTTTTGACGCATTTTTCCCATCGAAATCGACCTAGTTCTATGTTGGAAATTTAGAAACTGGTGAATGGGAAAAAATCGGATTCGGAAAATTTCGTATAGAAAAGAGAAACAAATATTCTTTAGCAGTTTGAAGCGCGCTGGTATTTAAACACTTTGCTGATCATTTAATAACAGTAGGAAAAACGAGTAAAACAATTGCCGCAAAAAACACAGTCGGTCGGTAATAACAGGTTTACAGTCCGATGAGGCCTTAAAATAAAAAACTATAAACTATAAAATAAACCTCATTTCCTTATTTCAAAAGTTATCGATATAATCAATATTTATCTATAAGTAAGTCCCTATGACACATTAAATATTATTATTATTATTTTAAAATAATTGTAGGTATGTGTCTTATATGAAACTTTATGACAATTCAATGTCATTATTACTATGGGGATGTACCGAAAGAAGGTAGTTGCTTCGGGACTGTGAACCTGTTAAAGTACGTGTGCCGGAGCTGCGCGCGGCATACGAATTTGAAGCGTATTCAAACAAGCGATTTCAAGTTTCTCTCATTGAAAGCCGAAACACTTAATTGCACAGGAAAACCGCTACAGTTGCGAATTGAGGCGCACTTGACTTATTTGAGTGAAGGAAGTTACTTACTGCGGAGGTAAAGAAGTTCGTTAGATATTCAAAGTTCTATTATTTGTATGCTAAAGTAGTTGCAGTAAGAAAGTTAGTTTCGAGATTGATTTCAGTGACAATCTCCCGACTCTAATAGATTTCTCCAAGTTTTTGATTAAATAAAAAGTAAAGGCGGATAAGAAAGGTTGTTGCTTTCGTAAACAATACCGTGTAAGCACATTCGATCGGGAATAATGTCTGCAACGAGGGTTTTTTTTATACGGTTTTTATTTACGTCGTACAATTTTTTTTACTGTTGATAATATGTTTATGAAATTGCAAACAGCCTGCAGATAAGCCAGTGAGCCGAATTAATAAAATAAATTATTCACCATTGCGTTATTTCCACGTAACACAAATATTTTAATCAAATTATTTTGATGGAAATACCTGATCGCCAATTTATTATGCGCCATAATAATATAAACTTTAGATGTAGGTAATTGCGTTAATTGTCATTTCCAAGCACAGTACATGGTGTTGAGCATGACTTAAAATAGACGTTAATGATAATTTACATTCTTAATGCCAGAAAATATCTCTTTAGGTCCAATAAGATTCACGTAGCTGAAAAACCCAAAACAACTTCCTCAGACACTCTTGCACCGCAATTTATGAAAAAACAATAGGAACGGGTGCGGAAGAGCATCGTATTTCACGAAAAAGATATGTCAGAACATGAAATCATGCGTATTTTGATCAGATCTCCCGTTCAGGTATTTTAGTGTTAAGAATATCACATTTTCATTGACTATTTTAACTGAGTGGCTTGCAAGTTCTGGCTATTGATCGGCACTGCAAAGAAACGTCGTTATGTCGAAGTTCATAAAATATCGAAGGCTTTTTTAAGTCCCGACAGACTGACTGCACTTTGTGGATTTTACCCCTTAAAGGGAGTCACTACTTCAAATATCCATACAAGAGAAAAGTCCTGAAGGAATCATGGCTATCCTGCAAAAGTTCACCAACTACCTATATGATCGATAAACAGCACATTCGTCAGTCAACTTGGTACACAAGGAAGTATTTGCTACCAAAAATAAATTAGTTACCAGCATCCTTGGCGACTTATGGGGCAATGTCCTTATTCTTCATAATGCCTCTGTCATCCTCTTGGGGTTGAAAATCATCTAATGACAGTTGGGTAGGTACCACAACGGTCTGAAGCCAGGGAGATTTGAGTTGTCATACTTGGACCATGGCGGCTGTAAAAACATGCTGGGAAACAATGCGCTGCACATGTCGGCGAGTGGGTCTACCCTGCTCAGTGCACTGCAGCGTCTGCAGCACATGCAAAGGCAGCTGCAATAATGAAAGTTTTATCTTTTTTTCTTCCTTTTTGTAAATTATATTGGGTACATATTGTTCTGATTTAAAAAAATATCTCTTCTTTCACTTTAACCCCATTGGACTTTAAAGATAAAGAAACACGGGAATAAAATATGACTTATAATTGTATTTTTAGTTTATTTACATATAAATAATGTAATTATATTTTCTGTCGTTTTTACCTTCATTAATCAAGAAATGTCAAACAAGTTGTTAGCTCATTTTTGTTACTGGTCACTGTCCTGTGAACTGGAAAATGAAACTAGGTTCGAATTTGAGATTTCTATATGATATTAACCAAATATTACATGGAAATTGTCTGTTACATAAATTACTGAAATCGGTGCACTCGTTTTGATCGTATGATGCATCACATCACGTGCAGTGACGGCTTTCAAAACCACGCGCGTGTTCTGTAATTGGTATAGGTAGTTGAAAAACTACTCGACGAATTGTAAAGATTTTTTTGTAGGTCATATCATAGGATATTTGGTCGTTATTTTCATTAGAACCAAAAAAATAATGGGACAATTTCTCATTATTCTTAATATTTGGCCTCAATCTTAAATTTCTTAAATGGTAATGTTTGTGTGCATAAGAAATTGTCAGTACGAATTCATTGACATTCCCAATCACTAAAATGGGTGCAGCCGTTTTGATCGTATGATGCATCACATGACGTGCAGTGACGGTTTTCAAAACCAATAATAATATTGTCAGGTTTTATTTAAATTTAAAAATATGTTACCATATCTTAGGACATTTAGTTGTTATTATCATTTCAACGGAAAAAGTAACAGGAAAGGGTCTAGCAGACTAAAATAATAAGAATGGCCCACCACGAGGGATTTGGTTATACTTTTAGGTGGAGTAGTGGTAGGACCTAAGATCACTGTATGCCTTATATCAGCCTTCGATTTTCTTTCGTTTCTGATTTACTCACGAAAATGTGGAAAAAAATCAAGGTAATATTCAAAATTATATTTTAGCTCATCCAAGCAAGCAAGGGTAACCAAATAAAATCAGAATTTGAGAAGAATATAATGGGATTAATAATGCATATTTTTACAGACGTTCATGTCCTTAAACTTCCTGTAGAAAATACTAGTTTTATTTTTGTTTTGAATTTTTTTGACCCGTTTTGCCGAGGTACACGTACAAAAAAATATCGTGACAAGTCACTACTGCCCTCTACATATACGAGTACATACAAAAATACGATTTCTATCTAAAATCTTCGTGTGTCATGTCAAAAAAAAACAATCCTCAAACAGGTGGATACTAGCATATAAATAAAGTACCAGGGCAGTGTGTAGATAAGTCAGTATGTAGGTATAATCTCTTTTAATGAACCTATTTAGAATGGGTTCCTATATGGCATATCATTTAGTGTTTGAAACTGTTTCAGCATACCTAACAGACTTGGAATTATTGGTTTTCGCCGAATGGTAATGTGGTAGAAACCATATTTGGCAATATTTGTAACATCCCGATAACGAGTTAATCCGAAATTAAGTTTGTTTATTTGTTTGGTATGACCGATTTATTTTTACACATAATTCTGTTAATCATCAAATTGTCCGAAACTAACTTTGCCTACTTACAAACTTAACTACTACTAGAAAAGTAGATTAGGTAAGGTTAGAACTGAAACCATAACAAAAACGACCACCAGAAAAGTAGGATAGGTTTACCAATTTACCGAAACTTACTTGATATACTTACCGCTATCAGAAACGAAGGTTAGGTTAGAACTGCGACCATAAAAAAACTAACTGCTACCAGAAAAGTTTTTTACGATTAGGTTATGTTACGTTTTTGACCGTATCAAAAACTAACTGTTACGTTTGTTTCTGACGTTCGTCGATAATTCAGTCAAATAGTTATATTATTTTTGACCATAAAAACATCTGCTACGATAGTTTTAGGCAAAACAATTCATGCTCATTTATTGTATGAGTAAGACATAATTGGCAGCATGAAAATATGACCAAATAATATTCGGATTAACGTAATTCTGCGTAATCAAACTATACGAATTTAGATTCTGCGATAACAGTTTATAAACAAAGTCTAATAAATACGGCTACATAGATTATGCCATAAATAATGATTGCTTACAAAATTATGCTACAACAGGATGATCTACGATGTCATGTCCACATTAATAACATATGATACACAATATCTCTTGCATTTGTTGCATTTTGTGGTGATGATTGGAAAAACAGTTAAATGGAAAACAAGAAGTGTAAGTACAGTGAAAAAATATTTAAAAATATCAGTGGGAAGAAAAAATACATAAAACTGGGCAAGAATCTGACTTATATCGCAAATGCACTAAAAAGTTAGTTTACATCAGTGATGTTTTGTGTGGTAAATGTTGACTTCTGGTGTATAATCATACAGTTTTAGACTCTACTTCTAGCAGCTCAACACTTGGCGATGCTGACTCGTCGTCTACAAGCTCTGATGCTTCCGATGATAATGACGTATCCGATGATGATTTTGTGAGTAATTCAGAGGACCGATTTGATGTTAGAATGCCTCGAGGGGTTTCCACTCGTAAAAAAATGCTTAATATGCAATTCAACTGAAAATATCATTGATGACTTAGACCAACTGTTTCCAAGTCTGATAAATTTGTCGTTGAGAACGGCAACACAATCCATTACTTTCCTTTTCAAGCTCAAAACTGGTATTTCCAATACTTTGATAGCCGGAATATTTGGTAACAAGCACAAGAAATATGTAATATGTGTGAAAGTGTTTTAAAAAGTGTTAGTAAGAATATCGTAGAAACAAATGAAGTTGGTTACGCTTCAACTTCACATAGGTAATCAAGTTCTTATTACTAAATGGCACATATACCTCATCAAAAGCCTCAAAATAATCTTTATCAAAGGAAGTCTTATCAGGCCAGAAAAAGAGCTATAACTATTATGCAAGTCATTCACTATGTGTGCTATTCTTATGCCTGCTTTAAAAGGTTAAAGATCGCAACTACCCACTGATGAAGCTGATCAATCCAGGATAGCGACCAAAATACGATGGATAGATGACGCGGTTCATGGGATGATATCACAAAAGTACTGATTCTCGATAATAAACCGCTTCCTAAAGGAAGAAGGCTGGGTTCTCATCAAGAACTTGAAAACGAGATTATTGCACACATGGAGATAAGGATGAATATATTTAATACCTTAAAGGAAAAGTTGATAAACGTCACTGGAACCGTCGCAAAACCACCTTAAAACAAATCGTAGGTCGAGAGCTTGATGATTTTATAAAACTAACTGAGCTGCAACTTAGAATGTTTTTACTGGGTCTTACCAATTTTTGTTAGCTGTGTCATACTTACCTAAAATTCTTAGTGATCAGAATGACTTGAATGCGTCATACATCAAAGCATCACCAAATATCGTAAAGATCCTAGTAAAATCACATCATAAAAACAGCAAATCCTACAGATTTTACATTGAGTATGATAAAAAGATAAAAAAAATAAAAGACATTTGTTCAGTAAATAGGCCGCAAGGGCACTTTTACACGTCAAGAGTCTCTACTACTGTAGACCCTGTAATAGATCCTTTGTTTTTGTTGATAGTAAAATGCAGTTTACAGTCGACTAATACTGCCGCGTATGCACAGGTCCAATGAGTGAAATAATTAAAGATTAGAAACATTATTAAGTTCTTTTATTTGCATATTTTGTTGGAAAAATGGTTAGTTAAAAAAGGTAGTTAGTATACCTAAACCTACATACTGACTTATCTACACACTGCACTGATTTTTTGTATATGCTAGTATCTATCTACTGGTTCAAGGGTTTTTTTTTGACATGACGCACGAAGAGTTTGAAAATATTTTTGTATGTATATATGTAGTGGGCATTAGTGGCTTGTCACGATATTTTTCTTGTAGGTGTACCTCCGCGAAAAGTTTAAAATATTTTTAAACACAAAAATAAAATTGTTTTTTTGGACATGAACGTCTGTCAAAATATGCATTATAAAACCCATTCTGTTCTCCTAAATCTTGATTTTATTGATAACCCTTGCTTACCTGGTTTACCGAAAATAACAGTTTAGAAATTTTCATTTTGAAACGAGTGTGCTCGAGTCCTCGTATTTAGGTGTGCCCGGGTTGAAATTATACACGTATTGCCTGTACAGTACTTCCGTTTAATCACTTTTTACACACAGAATGTTCGTGCACTAGTTTACACTTACTAATAACTAAAGAAAACAATATTATTACAAAATAAAACTAGACGACCGTTCACCATTAGTTTTCGCCATCGACCAATCTCGCCGGGCGCTGTGTGTGACGGCGCGGGCGGCCGGTGGGACAGTTTACTAATTGGCCCACAGATGGCGCCACTAGTACTTCAGGAGGAAGTTCCCGCGTTACATCCTCCCCCTCCAAGCTACATGAACGTCCCGTATGTGGCTTGGCCTTTGCAGTATTCACTTTTTTGGGACGACCGCGTGGTCGTCGAGACTGAATAGGTAAGGCATTTTCGCCCTGTCTGCTAACAAAAGGAGTTAAAAATGATGTATGAAACTTTCCTACGCTAACCCCACTATCCACATGTGACACCTCGAATGTTGTCGGCGAGACCTGTTTCTTAATAGAGTATGGCCCATCCCTTTTTGGCATAAATTTCTTTGTAATACCCTTACTGGCGTTGCTCAAGGATGAATTTACTACCAATACGAGATCGCCTATTTTATAGTCGGGTGCCGGACGAAGTTTTTCGTCAGCGCTTCTTTTCGCTTTGTCTTGAGCGAATTCTACCCTCTCGCGAATAAGACTCATTTTATCAATAAAATCTCTCAAAAAGGGTGTGCACTGATGAACAAAATTTTCTTTGTCTAAAATCGATCTTATATCTGATTGGCTCTCGAAAGGAGTCCTCATCTCCCTACAAAACATCAAGTACGCCGGAGTACAACCAGTGGAAGAACAAACTGTGCTATTCAACGCGAATCTAACTTGAGGCAAGTACTTAGGCCACGATGTATGTTCGTGCTTGACTAAAATCGACAACTGAGTTTTTATATCTCTGTTCTTTCTTTCCACGGGATTCCCTTGGGGATGAAACAAAGGAGTGAGATTCTGTTGGATTCCAAGCACAAACATACATTGTTGCATAGCTGCAGCAACTAATTGGACACCGTTATCTGAGATAATACGACGAGGAAACCCATACCTTAGAAAATACTCGTTAATCAGGATCAGTGCACACGACTCGGCAGTTGCCTCGAGGAGAGGGTACAGCTCTACCCACCGGGTAGCAGCATCTTCTATTACCAGGACCCATGTTTCACCTTTGTCGCCTTTCGGTAGAGGACCGAATAAATCCACGGAGAGAACCTCACCTCGCTGCTGTAAGACGGGAGTTTGCAGAAGACCAGCCGGTTTCTGATTCACGATCTTATATTTCTGGCATTCAGCACAATTATTCAGGTACTCCGTTACTAATTTACGCATACCTGTAAAATAGTATCTATTTCTGATACGAGCTAACGTCCTTTCGATGCCTTGATGGCCCGCAGTAGGAACGTCGTGAAATTCTTTAAGAATTTTGCTTACCATGGACGCTGGGACTACAAGTTGAGGATCATCAGAGTCGGAGTCAGGATCCAAGCGATAGAGTACTCCTTGCGACATTACATATCCGCGTTCGAGCCATCGGTTAGCAGCTAACAGGTCAGTATTTTCTAAATCATCAATAACCTTTTTTGTGTCAGGATCCTGCAGCTGAGCTTCGCGGAGGCCGGTTGGACTATATCGAGGTAAGTCGACTGTCATAGAGCAAACTTCACACTTACCATCAATACACTCATCGCAGCTGGGACGACTCAACATGTCTGCTAAAACGTTTAATTTACCTGGAGTGTACTCATATCGAATATCAAACGCTTGTAACTTCATAGCCCATCGAATTAGGCGTCCAGTAGGAGACTTAAGAGTGAGAAGCCAACGCAGGGGCTGGTGATCACTCTTCACTATAATAGTATGACCTTCAACATATCCTCTGAACTTTTCAACCGCCCAGACCACTGCTAAAGCTTCTCGCTCCGTAGTCGTGTAGTTTCTTTCAGCTGACGTTAGAAATCTGCTTGCGTACACGATGGGTCTTTCATCGCTAACTTTGCCTTGCATAAGTACGGCCCCTAAAGCATAACTACTTGCGTCTGTTCGAATCACAAAAGGTTTACTATAGTCGGCTTGAATAAGTACAGGTGCAGTTGTCAATTTCTGCTTGAGATTGTTGAAAGAGTCACGCTGTTCATCCGTCCACGTCCATGCTACATCTTTACGAGTTAGTTTGGTTAAGGGTTGAGCAATTTGAGCAAAATTAGGTATAAACTTACGGAACCAGGAGCATGTTTGGATAAATGACTTCAGGTTTTTCACGTTGGTAGGCTCCTTCATCTGCATAATGGCATCGAGCTTCGAAGGATCTGCTTTAATACCATCTGGAGCGACCACGTGACCAAGGTAAGTAACACTCTCACGTGCAAATGAGCATTTATCCCTATTGGCCTTCAGACCAAACAACCGAAGCCTGTTAAATACCTTCTGCAGGTCCTCCAGGTGCTTCTCGAAGGATTCGGATATAATGCAGAGGTCGTCTAAGTAGCAAAGTAAGGTGACATCTTTGAGGGTATTACCTGAACGAAACCGGTCCATTAGACGTTGAAACGTCGCGGGTGCGTTTTTCAACCCGAACGGCATGCGCGTGAATCTGTAGGTCCCAAAGTGTGTGACGAAAGCAGTCTTGTCACGATCCTGTGGCGCAACACTTACTTGCCAATATCCTGACTTTAAGTCTAAAGTAGACATAAAACAGTTTTGCTTCGTTGCCTGAAGTAACTCGTCTATAACAGGAATGGGATAAGAATCAGTTTTGGTCACATTATTCAGTTTGCGGTAGTCGACACAAAACCTGACACCATTACTTTTTTTAGGAACTAAAATGGCGGGAGCAGTCCAGGCAGACTCGCATTCTTCAATTACCCCTTCGCTAAGCATCTTGTCGAGCTCCTGTCTCATGATCTCCTTCTTAGCGGGAGTGAGACGATACGGCGGAGAAGATACTGGCGGGTGGTTACCTGTGTTGATGTGGTGCTCTGCAAAGGTGGTCGGAGCTCCCCCTGACTTAAAGATGTCCTCATTAGAATAAAGCAGACCTGCCAGTTTATTACGTTGAGAAGATTGCAGCATAATACCTTCGTCACTGCGGAGTATGTCGGCTGATGAACATGTGATATGATGACTACTCGGCGTTTCAAACTCTATAGGATACCGCGAAAGTTCCTTAGAGAAATGCCACTTCGCAGTTGCAAAATCCATCGAAATGCCAGCTTTAACTAGGAAATCAATACCTAGTAAAGTGTCATTATCTGACGCGTCTGGCAATACAACAAACTCAATTAACACGGTCTTATGCTTTACCACAACATCCAGTGTTGTTGTGAGCACCTTCATATTCTGTACAGATCCATCTGCTAACCTAATGGACATAAAAGATTCTAAAAATGTTTGATTGTGTTTCTTTAATAAATCATACAACGAGCAACCTACTATGGACCGTTTCGCGGCTGTATCTATAAGAGCTCTGCCCTTTATGCCTAAAATAGTTACATCCAATATAGGTCGCTGTTGTTGTACCACTGGGTTCGAGGGTGAGTGCAAATCGGCAGACGCGAAATCAAAATCCAATGAAGAGGGAGAACTAACTGTTTTGATACTAGGATTCGAAGTAATCCGGCTGTTAATAGACGCAGAAACGTTATCGTCAACGTCCGAACAGGTTACCTTAAGATCACGTGAAACTTCCTTATTCTCAGTCAAATTAGTATTAAATTCACTCCCCCTTATGTCAACATCGTCACCAGAAGTATTTGCAAAGGTGTCACATGTAGATAATGAATGCTCACCCGAAACATAATTACTACCTACCGTTAGCGGTACTGCGGAGGCCAAAAACATTTTATACGGTTGAGACCCTACCAGCTTAACGCACATTTCTTGATTATTTTCTGATCCTATCAGTTTAACATACACATCACTATTAAGTTCTGGCCCTACTGGCTTAACGCAAGTATCACGATAAGGCAGTGGCACTACCGGCTTAACGCACATTTCGTGGTTCGGTAGTGACACTACCGAAGTCACGCGCATTTCATAGAAAGCTGTAGGTAAAACATTCGTAAACTGATTAGGCAAAAACATAACACTTGAACGCATTCTATGAAGTTTTCGAGTATAAAACAATTCGGGAATAACCGATTTAAACATCGATAGGTTATAATCGGATTTCTTTTCGTTGTCGTCTTTGAACTTACGACCGACATTAGATGAAACACTAGAACTACAAGCGCACGAAATCTGATCATGCCCATTATTAATAGCGGCGGCCTCACACTCAAAGTGAACATTACACCAATTGTCGTCAAAACAAACAGCTGAGCGGGGTGCGGCGGTCGAGGTCATTGAATCTGAATTTATGTTACAGATTGGTTCTATAACTACCGCGGAAAACTGCGAATTGCACTTAGAACAATTTGATCGAATTACACCCTTCTCCCCGCACCCGTAACAATAAATATGGTTACCGTTATTGTTAACATAATTATTATTATTACTGTCGTCAATCGTATTACCATTACTGTTATCATTATTTCTATTTTTAAGTTTAGCACAATTGTCTTTCGAATGATTAGGCCTTTTACAATAAGAACAGAACATACGTTTCTTCCTGTTGGGATCCGCGTTGCTCGTACTCGCGCCAGCCGGGATCGGAAGCGGCGGCGGCGGCGGCGGCGTGTTTGATGTCGAGCGGCACGCGTTTGATGTCGAGCGGCGCGCGGGGCCGGCGGCGGGCGGCTTCCCTGCGCTTGAGCGAGCCACTCCTGTTACCTCTAATGCGTCTTCGATAGAATGAGCTTTGCTGAGAAGCTCGTCAAAAGACTGGAACTCTTCCCGACGAAGGCGTTCCCGGATCCGATGATGTAGTAATCCGTACACCATATCCAGTCGCGCTTTCTCTGTGAGGTCCTCGACAGGAAGTCGGGCGAGTATTGCTCTAGTTCGAGCCACGAACTTGTCGGTATTCTCGTTGTTCTGCTGTTCGTTATCGAATAAATCGCGATATAACCGGTGGGGCGGTCGACGGTCTCCGAAGGCTCGTCGCAGTCGATCCAGGGCCTCCGTCCAAGACGTCGTAGTACCTTTGATGCCTTGCCACCAGGTAGCGGCTGAATGAGTGAGCAATATCGACAGTCCTCTGATTGCGTTCTCTTCGGTCACTCGGCAACAATCTTTGTAGGCCTCCACTGCGTCGATGAATCCCTCTAAACTCTCTTCGGAGCGGCCGCTGTAGGTGGCCTGGCATTTTGAAAAGTTGCCGGACACGATAGGGGCGGGGGCAGCGACAGTGACGTTGACGGGCTCGCCCGAAGCCGGGGTCGAAGACCGAACTTCGTGCAGCAACCGCTGGAACATGTCGGCGTTCGACTGCTGAATTGTTTGCAGTAAGGTGGATAGGTTATCCATCGTCATCGTCACATTTCCAGAGCGTTCATCGTCATCCACATTAGAATGGTGTTCTGCGTCGTCGGCGTCTTCGTTTGATGTCGACGCTCGCGGTTTATTTGGCGTACGTTGTGCGCGACCAGAACGAGTCATTATGTAGGTATTGTAACACGTAAAAACACTCGAAAAAGGTAAAAAATGTTTGTAAAACAGTCAAGGTAATGCACAGTTCACGATATTTCGTTTTCACAACACGTGTTTTTCACTTTAAGACACACGGAAAGGGCGCCATGAAACGAGTGTGCTCGAGTCCTCGTATTTAGGTGTGTCCGGGTTGAAATTATACACGTATTGCCTGTACAGTACTTCCGTTTAATCACTTTTTACACACAGAATGTTCGTGCACTAGTTTACACTTACTAATAACTAAAGAAAACAATATTATTACAAAATAAAACTAGACGACCGTTCACCATTAGTTTTCGCCATCGACCAATCTCGCCGGGCACTGTGTGTGACGGCGCGGGCGGCCGGTGGGACAGTTTACTAATTGGCCCACAGATGGCGCCACTAGTACTTCAGGAGGAAGTTCCCGCGTTACAATTTTCTTTTACAAAGGAAGATCAAAGGCTGATATTAGGCATAAAGTGTTTTCTTAGGTCGTGCCACTATTCCATCTAAAGGTAAAACCAAATCTCTCGTGGGGGGCACTCTGATTAGCTTAGCCTGTTAGAAAACTTTCACAATCTTAAAATATATGGCCACCATCTTTACTTTCTTAGATCGTTTTTTTTTGTTGATTATACATGTCAATACGTATTTATTGACACCTCAATCAACAAAATTGGTACAGCCGTTTTGTATCTATTTTCTATTCTATTATTTTTAAGAAAACTGCGACTTATCTTATAAAACATTTAATAATATTTATTTTAAGGAAAATGAGCTATCCCAAGGATAGATATTATAGATAGATACTTCACCTTCTAGCCCATTGGTTGATTCAACCCTGTATATACTTACTACTACCATGAATTTTTTCACATATCCAAAAATCACGGTTTAAATTACCGCTTTGTAGTTAAAAACGGTCTCTGAAGAGAGTCAAGATAAGTCTCTGAACTAAACCGCAGACGGACGAATGGACGAACAAGCAGATGGACATGGCGAAACTATAAGGGATCCTGCCACTGCCTTACATTGGCAAACTGCCAATCTGGTACGGTATGCTACCAATATCATGTAATCTCTTAGATATTTAAAAAACTGCCTAGTAAGAATTCAAACTGCATTTAGTGACAATAAATTGGTTTGACTGTCAACATTCTAGTGCCAAGCTTGGCGATTTTTTGGGTGGCACATTTGTCTATTTGGATATTTTTGTTTTGGTGGGAAATCAATATTTTTTGATTGGTGTGTAGTCGATATCGAACTTCTAAATTTATGAATATAATAGATGATAGTGTAACGTTGCGTTTTTTATCATGACTTGGACAAACCCAAACTCTGAGAACTAGCAACAGTCTCGAGTAATTTTAGAGGCTGGTAACTGCATTGACGTTTGGTGTCTAATTTTGAATTAGGGTCGTCAGCCTTAGATTTTCTACTCGATTGTTTGGAAATAAAGTAAACATCAAAGTTTATTACTTTATTTCAGTTTAGATAAATGTATGAAAGTATTTGCTGAGCAGAGTTTTGTAAGAATTTAGGATTCAGGAAGAACAGTAAATGGATGCTTTCTCAATCAACGGTTTTATTGTTTTACAAATCAGTAATAAAAAAGTAAGAAAGTAAGTCGTTTCAGGGTAAATTCTGGGGTAAATATTGTGGGAGAATTTCTTCATTTGAGGGTGCTCCAGGGTGCTCCCGTGGTTGTGCCATCCATCCTTGAGCCATCTTGGCTGGATTGTGCATATAACAGGCATCCCAAGATGTGTGCAAAAAAAAAGCTTGATTCATCTTGTGCAGGATGGAGGTCCTTATTTTGATAGAAGTCTCCTGTGGCTTATGTGGCAAAGGAGCAGCAGATTCAAGAGTTATTTTGTGGCAGTAACAAAATCGTGAGTATTTATTTTGTTGGAATAATACATGTGCACCATGTAACCAAGGTTCTTAACCTCGTGGTTAACTTTCAGTTCTTCAAACCCTAAGAGAGGGTTATTTATACCGGGACGGAGGGAAAGTCAGCGTTTGAGATAATCTCTATTGGACGGTCTCCGGTAAGCATCTTTTGATCTGCTTTACTCTACTCTCCGCTTCTTTTCTGTCATGTGCATAACCTAATCGAAGCAATTTGGTTCTTTCCAGTTGAATGGGAAATTAAAAAATTTAGACAATTGAAATTTAGAACAGTCAATTTAGATAATTCAGATTTAGAAAGGATACAAAGATAATTTAGAATGCAGATTTAGATTTAATACAGTTTGTGTGCTGATAGTAATTTTGGTATTTCAAATCTGTTAAGTTTGTGCTTGCTTTTCTTTTCTTCAGACCTTTGAAAGCACATGTTTAGTAAATTTCACTTTGCACAAGAGATTTAGTCTGTGAATGAAGAAGCTAAGAGTTGCTAATTTTGTGTAATTTAGTAGTGCGGGCTAGGACATTTTACCAGCCGCCTTTTGTTTGTGTAGCAAGACCTTGACTATTTTCTTCTTTATCCTTCTGCAACAAACTGCTAAGAGCTCTTCAATGTAAGGGAATCTTACTGCTTGCGCCGCCTGAACCTTATATCTTTGCGCGCTTGCTGTGCGGCTTGCACTAAGGAGTCTGCATAGAGTCGACGCCCAGAGCATCGCGTTTCAACTCACACTGCCCTGATCCTGTCTGCAGCCAGACAGCCCTTTGCAGTAAGGTTACTTCAGATTGAGGTCTGTGAATTAATTATTTAATTAAACTTTAGGGAATTAGGATATAAAAGTAAAATTGGATATTGGAATTGATGGCATTAGGTTCCTCAGGGACTAACCAACTTTAGCATAGATAATTGTGAACCTATCATAAGAACCATAGTAATTAAGCACGACCCATGCTTTTGCTGAGCTTTTAATGTTTATAATGTCTGGTCGCTTCAAAGCAAAGGTTTGCAATTAAATTAAGTATATCTTTACATGTTACAGAAAGAGTAGGAATAAAGATTGTGTTCTACTTACTAATTCGTTTCCTTTAGCTCCATGAACATAATACTCGTATGATAAAAGACACTCAGCAACTAGCAAACTACCCAGGTGTTTCGTACTTAATGTTTTATATATTTAAATCAAAATGTTTTATAGTGTAAATGATCATGACATGTAGTTTTCGCATTGTTTTTTTTACGAGTATTTATTGTATAAGACGCCTCAATACCAAATTTCATGGCTCTAGATCATCGGGAGATATTTTATAGGTTTTCGTGAGTGAGTCAAAAGTCGGTATCAAATACGCCATTTTGGGAAGTTATTTATGTAACATTTTATGGGATAAGATCGCGGGAACGCGGTGAATGCGAAAAAAACAAGACTGGTCTGAGTGGATGATGATGATGATTGGATAAAAAGATAAAATAAAATAAAAAATTCAGTAAGAACGCAGCACGGTCACTTTTACACGTCAAGAATCTACCAGCGCTTCCCAAGAGGAGGCCACTGCTGAGAAGAAACGCCGCAAGAAACTAAGCACTCAGTAATTTTTTAACCAAATTGTAAACTACAATGATATCACTTACTTGAAGTCTAGCATTGTATCAAGCTTTAAATATAAAATTTAATATAATGTAATAATGTAATCTGTTAAAAAACTGGTTTCTAGCTACACTGGAAAAAAAGTTATGAGGGTTGGAAAAAGACCTTGAATGGATACGTGTCAATACAATCTGCAGTGTCGCTTGCCTTTTCCTTCGAACTTGCTGTACGTCTAGATAGGCACGAGTATGTCTGTATTTTCAATGCAATGGTAATAATTCGAAAAGTGTCATTTTACAGGACGGCCAATGTTATTGTCAACTCTATCTCTCTGAACTATGGCATGTTTTCTACAATTATTTAATTTAATTCAATCAGTTCAAAAATTTAGTCGTTACTTTAATTATTTCAACTCTATGAATGATAATGCGGAGTTACTTAAAGTTTCAATGTAGGATAACATTCGTATGTTTCATCCTTTCCTTCGCTGGCTTCAAGCCAAAAATGAACTATTCGTTTTAGAAATAGTTTTACTGGTTTTAACATGTGCCATTTAAAATATTTAAACATCAACAATGACGTGTTAAACTTTGAACTACTAAGAAAACTGTCAAGTGACATTTATTCTCTATTATGCACCAAAACCCGCTACAGGCGGATATAAACAAACAACAAAAGATAGCTTCATCAAACATTTTTACTCTGGGTTGTTTTATGGCATCACGTTTATTTTTTTGTAGGCTCAGACAATACGGTATTCGTCAATAAATTCCTATCACGTCAATCCAGTTTTTTAACTTATTGAAATTTACGGTGGGTAGCTCAGAGCGCAATCATTGCTATACGAGGGGAGCACTCGTAAAGAGACTAGTCGGAAACTTTACAGCCTCCCCGTGATCCAGGAGTTAAAATTGTCCACGCCGAAAAATTCCAACAATGAACAATGTACAGGCAGGACCGCTCCCTGGGGGTTCGGTCAACGAATCTTTGTTTTATGCAGTCACGAATATCACAAATCACGAGATAAATTTAAATGATTAGGTAGGTACAAGTAGGCACTGTAAAAACAAAGTATTTCAAAAAGCTTTTCAGAAATAAAACTGATTTTAAAATCAAAGCAATTATGTACTGACGTCTCAATAGTGCGAGCACACATTTAAAATCGATATCGATTAAAAAAATATGATGCGCTGTACCACCGTTATGTCATTCCGAAATATTATAATTGTACATAAAATAAAAATGAACTGTTTGCATTTATAAATATTTTATATAATTTTCGTAGTGTACAATTAACTTTTGTCTGCATTTTCCGATTTCAAACTTCTTCGCCTTGGTTATAATATTCATTTCAGTGCACTTTCAACTTTTGGACGATATTCGAACTGGCTTCCAGGTTTAAATCTTGGTTTTACATACATACATTAAATCACGCCTGTTTCCCATCCTGACAAATTGCATTACATTTAGATAGGTTTTACATTTTTGCTAAGTATTTTTATAGCTTGATTTTCTATATATTCCGCATAATCAGCTATCCATATACGTACGTTATTTCATCTCCAATAGTAAATTAATAAACGACTTAGGTTATTTCAAAGACAGACATAATGACTTGAGTTAATGTCAGATAACGGTCGTTTATAATCGCGATAAGCATAAATGAAAGAGGTTTGCAAGTATTGGGAAAAGTGCCTTTATAGAATTGACGCTCTAAAAATCGCTTCATATGGATGTCGATAGAAGAATCGATATTTAATTAAGCACTAGCAAAAGTGATTTTTTGTTCCCGTTAAACCGGGCTTTGGTTAAAATGCAAAAATGATAAGGAAAACCAAATTTATATTGAAACAAACTGCATGGCGATTTCAAATTGAATGGATTAATTACATTCAAATAATGAAAACTCAACTTAAACAGCGTCAGAGAAACACAAAATAGTTTCCAACCTAATTAGTTAAACCAAGGAGCTCTTCAAATAGTTGGCATAAAAAGGTTGGAAATTGACTTCCATTCAATTAGTTCCCCGGCTACTTCATCCAGATAGAATCTCACTTGAAACTTTGAAGTGGCGTTTTCCATTAACTTTGACAGTAAACTAAAAGGGATTAAAGAAAGTGTTAAACGTAGCCTTATCCTATGATCTCATTTTATAATATGGTAATTGATTGTTGATATCTGTTTATGATTTTATTTCACTACTATAAAGTTTCCATGGAGTTATATAAGATTTAATCCATCGTATTGTTTTTAACTCAGCCGCCGTTACTATCAAGTTAATAAGAGTATGCATAACAATGACAATACTATTACAATATATTATGTACTAGCGCACCCAGCAGACGCCGTAACATACACATTATTATTATTTTGCGATTCGGTAATTACTTCTAACGAATCTACGGTTGAGTCACTGTTTACTATGGTCTCTATGTCTAAATTATACATTTCTATTATTTAATAAAATCCGGTGACATCGACTGCACTCATCATTCATCATCCAAATCGGTTCAGATTTAGGAGGAGTTAGCTGATCGGTGACATACCGAGAGCAGCGCCACCTACCGGTTTCAATTGTGTTTTTAAACTATCCAAGATCTCATTGAAATATACACACAAAATTTCATAGTTCCTGCCCAAGACTTCATCCGCGAAGATTTCAATTACCGTTATTCCCTCTGGACCTTTTACAATATACCTATTTCATCAAATACCAAACCTTAGACCTTATGCGGTCAACAAAAATTACAAGTTTAACGAAAACATTTTGCATAAAATTACTCAATTTACTCAATAATAAATAATATAAAATTATTCAATAGCTAACTACTGCCTACCCCAATCTGGGAATGAAGGCGTGAGTTTATGTATGTATGTATTCAATAGCTAACTAAAAAACCGAAATCATTTCAACGTATTTTTAAAAAATTATATTATTGAGGTAAGGTAAGGTGGGGGCAGATTGAATGGTTTTTTGATGAGACTATCACTATCCAAGTGTTGTGTTAAAACCCTCGTAAAATAAAAAACTATTTACTTCCTTTCAATTGCATAAATTGGTAGGTATGAGCAAGGGCTATATTTTTGTAATCTGTTGATAAAACTCGGTTACGCCTATTCTAATATATAAAAATAATAAAATCAAATCAAATTTTGTCTAAAAAATTGACGGGTTAAGATGGAATGGTCGAGGGGTAAGATTGACATAGTGTCTAAAGTCTTTTAAATGAATGCAAACGGTTACTGTTGCTCGTTATTGTATAGAATTCCTTACGCTTAACAAATACAGATGATTTTTGCGTAAATATTCCTGATAGGTAACAAGAAAAGTGCAGTTGAAAAAAAAAGTATTTTACTCTTACCCCGCTTCACAGGGAAAACGACAGTGATACTCAAACTTTTTATTGTATATTCTTCATATAAAAAAACGTAAACACATTTTTTTTTAATATTAAGAAGATCAGTTTGTAATTAAAATAACAGTTGCATGGAAACAATTATTTCTTTTATAAAAGAAATGAATACAAAAAAGTAAGTATTTTCTTGCAGCATGACTAATTTTGTCACAAATTAAGCCACTTACATGTAAAATATTAGAAAATAAATATGAATCTGTGTAACAAATTAAGACACATTTAAAATACAAAAATATACCAAATACTTAGTAATCTGTGTAGAAAATTTAGTCACAGACTTACTTACATTTATAATATTAGAAATCCAAATAAGTACTTCTAACTTTAAGAGGTTTTTTTTCTCTCCAAACAAAAAAATACAGATTTATTATTGATTTCACACAATAGTTTCACACAACACTTCTTAGTTACTATTTATCTTATCGTTATATTAGGTCAGATAATAAACCTTACGTTAATTATTTTTTTAAGTGCAAAGTTTGTGAATATGTGTCTTTTTCTATGACTTTCAAAAACGGGGGAAGATTGAAACATTACTATTTCAATGTTACCCCAGCGAAATTGGCTGGGTAAAGATGGAAACTTCTCGTAAATCTCAATATATGATTAATAGCTACACCTAGCAGAAGTAAATAAAAATAGAATCTCAAATAACACATAAATAGTCAGTCAGAACTTTTATACTCCCCTTATTAATCAAGTTATGAAACACGGGGTAAGATTGAAAATCGACGAATTCACCACGAAATGCCGACCTTCACAAAATAGCACATAACACACGTCTACTTACTCCGAGCGGTCACTGGCGAATGTGCGGCGGATCGTTACGAAATGGCGGCTTAATGGATGATACCAGCACTAAAAAAATTAAACCAAATAGGGAGTTATGTGAGACTTTTAATCTTTCCCCTTTTTTTATCTTCCCCCACCTTACCTTACTGTTTTTGACGTAAAATGTGTGCTTTAATTCGCGAAATATTATTCAAAAACTAGAACACAGTAATGCTGGCTGACGGCGAATTTCATTTTGTGCATTTTATCGAACTGTATTATGACGGCGCAATCTGCGTGACGGTTCAAAATAAAATTGTTTCAGGCGAGCCATCCCTCGCTTTTATTCTCAAAAAGTATAAAAATAAACGCAAAGTAGCTTTGTGTGCCACACGAAACTACCAACCTGAGCCAGTTTTACAAGGTGATGTTAGTTCGTGCTTTTCTGCCCCACAACATAAAATTTACCCCTACTGCCGTTCAAAATATCTAACAAATTTCTTAATCTCTATAGGCCGCGCGCAACAAAGGTAAATTTGCAGTGCTTCTTGTGTGTTAAGCTATCTATTTTTTCTGAGTAGGTACAATAGCATCAATAAAGTTGACTGGAGTTTACATGGACGCGTTACCCGTTACGGTACTTCAAAAAAAAAATAGGTCCCATGTTACTTTACTACAATCTATCTGCAGCTGACTGTACATACCTACCTCTTGCCGAAAGGTATCCATCATCAGAGCTCTTTCATCTCTTCGCAACGAGATGAGTCTATATTTTCATTCAGAGAGACTGAAGCCGAACATTCATCTCTGTCTACACATCTCGATAAACTAGTACAGCTTGGATTTGTCTTACCAAAATTATATCGATGTCCTTTATGAAGAAAAGCGGATTTTGCAACTCAATACTCAATACTCAATATATTTATTGCATTAATTTACATTAATTGCTGCTATTAAAAAAGGCCTGAGCACAGTTTGACTGAATTTGAGCTCATCCGTGGTCAACTATGAAGAGATTACAATGACTAGTTAACTAAAATTAAAGTTTATTAAAAAAGATAATAGTAATGAACTTTTTACTTAAATGTTAACGAAAATCTCAATGGAATAAAAGTCAAATTGTGACGCATCCTTGAAATTTCACACGTAATTTTTGTCCAGTTCTCGATTATTGGATCACCACCTAACAAGTTTTACTTTTAGCCATCACGAATAATAGATCAAACCAATCAAATAGACCCATAGGAGCAATCAGGTGATTTATGTGTTTGGTGGGATTGAAAAGGCATTTTATTTATAAAAGCAAACGATCGGTTCTTACCTCTACTGCAAACAATTGATGAGATTAAAGCAAACAATTGAGACAAAGCGGCCGGAGACCATTGAGATTAAAAGTCAATGAAATTAGTTCAAGCATAACCGTGGCGTTCACAAGTTGCAATACTAGAAATAGGAATAAACTCGCTCTTATCGCCGTCTCCATTAGGTAAACTTCGTTTTCAGGGAACTGTATACATTTTTAGAAGAAAGTGCAATCTGATATTGCCAATATGGCGATCAATAAAGTAATCTTGCATCAAGCCCTTCATTTATGACAAAGAAAGAATTTGAATAGCGTCTTGGCATTATTAAAGTTAGTAAGGTAATTTTTATCTTGTCAGCTAATAGTGAGTAGCGGTTTTAGCACGGACTTGATATTTCTCTCTTGATAAAAATTCCTTTGCTATTTGTGTGTTTATTATTTACGTCATTAATTGCAGAATTTTAACAGCAATGACATTATGGCACTTTTTAAGCAATGGAAACAAGTTATCCATCAAAACAGCACATGTAAGTTATTGGCTGCAAACTTTTTCTCCACCTGACCATGAACGGGTTTTGATATTACCTTTCGTCCAGTTACATACTGTATATTATTTTATAGTAAAATAAAGAAATTTAAAAATCCGGGGAAACCCTGACGGATGGCAACCCTAAGCCATGATGGTTACTGAATTATGAACAACTTTTTAAGTTGTAATTCTGTAGCTCTGCCTATCCCAATCTGGGATTACAGGCGTGAAGGTATGTATGTAAAAATGCCAAAATACTTTCTCCCAAACCTAAAACTGTAGCATTTGTTACCTTATAAGCAGGGATCGGAAATTCGGATCGATATTTACCTATACTTTCGCGCCGGCTTCGTTGTTCAGTTGTATGGAGGTGGACTCAATCATATAATTCATAATAAAATTTCCGGGATTTCAAAATAAATAAATTACACCGGCATTAATTCATAATTATTTATTTATATTAACTGTTTCAAGTTATTTTCCATGTATATGTTTAACCAAATGTTATTTAATTTACCTGTAACTTATTAACCTAACGAATTTATAGGAGCAAAACAGAATGTTTTATCCTACATGTAAAGTAATTATTATATTAACGTTTTGTAGAATCCCAGAATCCCAGAACTTAAATTATTAAAATAATATTTTTAAGAAGCCGACGCTATGTTTGCCTATCTTTTTCCGGGATTTTGCCAACTTTAGGTAAATATCGATCCGAATTTCCGATCCCTACTTATAAGGTACCCATAATGAGACTAAAACAATCAAGACGTTAGCTAACTCGTGGGTAATTACGAGCCCCATTTGCATCAATTACAATTGTTAGTTAAATTAGAAATTCCTTCAAGGTAGACCGAAAATCCGTCGATTACAGTAGGAAAAACGCCGCACTAGGTAAAGTACTTAATTGGTTTACTAGTAATAATTTGCTACTCAATGCTACGAAAACCTTTTGGCGAGGTCGGTCACTTTCTAGGGATGTCAATTTAGAAGAACGACATGTTCGTTTTAAGTCCATTTCGATGAACGACATGTTCTGACTTAGTCAACTTCTTAATAGGTCCAGTAAGAGGGACGTCATTTTCTGACTTAGTCATCTTCTTAGTAGGTCTATTTTGAGGGACGTCATATTCTGGGTTGGTCATCTTCTGAGTAGGTCTGTTACGAGGGACGTCGTTTTCGGAATTAGTCATTTTTTGAGTAGGTCTGTTACGATGGACGTCGTTTTCGGGGTTAGTCATCTTCTCAGTAGGTCTATTTCGAAGGACGTCATATTCTGGGTAAGTCTTAGTCATCTTCTTTTGTGTCATATCGATAGACCCAGCAAAGAATATTAGAATATAAAACTATTTTATTTGATACACTGTAAAGTGCCTATTATATCAATATGTCGTAGGAATATTGTCGTGGAGCACGGGGTTCACGTGAATCATGTCGGAGGCGGAAAGTGAGAAGATAGGGGTGCAGTTGCCTGACATAATAGCGATAACCGAGAACGGGCAAAAACTAGTTGTTACTACTACTAAAAAACCAAGCATTTCAATTTTCAAAAAAATCTAAGATTTACTATAAAAACAAATATATTTCGCGTATTAAGTTATGTATATAAAAGAACTAAAATGAACATTTGAACTTAAATAGTAACAATTGTTATTTTGGATTCGCCGCAGTTATGTTTTTTTAAGTACTTATCATATGAAACCAATGTTACCTACGATAATCCAATCCAACCGTGTTATACCTTAGAAGAAGAGTCAAGCAACTCGAACAAATAAATTAAACTCGAATAAATTAAAACGTTAGAATTAAAAAATATCGTAAATAAAATTGTTTTACATTCTAATATTCTTGGCTGGATCTATCGATATGACACAAAAGAAGATGACTAAGTCTGAATATGACGTCCTTCAAAATAGACCTACTGAGAAGATGACTAACGCAGAACATGACGGTCTTCAAAATAGACCTACTCAGAAGATTACTTACCAAAAATATGACGTCCTTCGAAATAGACCTACTGAGAAGATGGCTAACCTCGAAAACGACGTCCCTCGTAACAGACCTACTCAAAAAATGACTAATTCCGAAAACAACGTCCCTTGTAACAGACCTACTCAGAAGATGACCAACCCAGAATATGACGTCCCTCAAAATAGACCTACTGAGAAGATGACTAAGTCAGAAAATAACGTCCCTCTTACTGGACCTATTAAGAAGTTGACTAAGTCAGAACATGTCGTTCATCGAAATGGACTTAAAACGAACATGTCGTTCTTCTAAATTGACATCCCTAGAAAGTGACCGGCCTCGCCAAAATGTTACGAAAACTAAATGTGTTAGGTTTGCTTTGCCTAATGTTAGACCGGTAGAATCTAGTTTATTTCTTAATGATGAGAGATTGGAAATGGTAGATAAGGCGCTTTTCTTAGGGATAACTATTGATAAAAACTTGCAATGGAGTCCCCATATATAGCAGTACTAACAGTTAAATTAAGTTCGGCAGCTTATGCTGTTAGGAAAATCAGGCAACTTACTAATGTTGAAACAGCTCGCTTAGTTTATTATAAATATTTTCATAGTGTTATGTCGCACGGTATTCTGGTTTGGGGAAAACTTTAGGTAAATATCGATCCGAATTTCCGATCCCTACTTATAAGGTACCCATAATGAGACTAAAACAATCAAGACGTTAGCTAACTCGTGGGTAATTACGAGCCCCATTTGCATCAATTACAATTGTTAGTTAAATTAGAAATTCCTTCAAGGTAGACCGAAAATCCGTCGATTACAGTAGGAAAAACGCCGCACTAGGTAAAGTACTTAATTGGTTTACTAGTAATAATTTGCTACTCAATGCTACGAAAACCTTTTGGCGAGGTCGGTCACTTTCTAGGGATGTCAATTTAGAAGAACGACATGTTCGTTTTAAGTCCATTTCGATGAACGACATGTTCTGACTTAGTCAACTTCTTAATAGGTCCAGTAAGAGGGACGTCATTTTCTGACTTAGTCATCTTCTTAGTAGGTCTATTTTGAGGGACGTCATATTCTGGGTTGGTCATCTTCTGAGTAGGTCTGTTACGAGGGACGTCGTTTTCGGAATTAGTCATTTTTTGAGTAGGTCTGTTACGATGGACGTCGTTTTCGGGGTTAGTCATCTTCTCAGTAGGTCTATTTCGAAGGACGTCATATTCTGGGTAAGTCTTAGTCATCTTCTTTTGTGTCATATCGATAGACCCAGCAAAGAATATTAGAATATAAAACTATTTTATTTGATACACTGTAAAGTGCCTATTATATCAATATGTCGTAGGAATATTGTCGTGGAGCACGGGGTTCACGTGAATCATGTCGGAGGCGGAAAGTGAGAAGATAGGGGTGCAGTTGCCTGACATAATAGCGATAACCGAGAACGGGCAAAAACTAGTTGTTACTACTACTAAAAAACCAAGCATTTCAATTTTCAAAAAAATCTAAGATTTACTATAAAAACAAATATATTTCGCGTATTAAGTTATGTATATAAAAGAACTAAAATGAACATTTGAACTTAAATAGTAACAATTGTTATTTTGGATTCGCCGCAGTTATGTTTTTTTAAGTACTTATCATATGAAACCAATGTTACCTACGATAATCCAATCCAACCGTGTTATACCTTAGAAGAAGAGTCAAGCAACTCGAACAAATAAATTAAACTCGAATAAATTAAAACGTTAGAATTAAAAAATATCGTAAATAAAATTGTTTCACATTCTAATATTCTTGGCTGGATCTATCGATATGACACAAAAGAAGATGACTAAGTCAGAATATGACGTCCTTCAAAATAGACCTACTGAGAAGATGACTAACGCAGAACATGACGGTCTTCAAAATAGACCTACTCAGAAGATTACTTACCAAGAATATGACGTCCTTCGAAATAGACCTACTGAGAAGATGGCTAACCTCGAAAACGACGTCCCTCGTAACAGACCTACTCAAAAAATGACTAATTCCGAAAACAACGTCCCTTGTAACAGACCTACTCAGAAGATGACCAACCCAGAATATGACGTCCCTCAAAATAGACCTACTGAGAAGATGACTAAGTCAGAAAATAACGTCCCTCTTACTGGACCTATTAAGAAGTTGACTAAGTCAGAACATGTCGTTCATCGAAATGGACTTAAAACGAACATGTCGTTCTTCTAAATTGACATCCCTAGAAAGTGACCGGCCTCGCCAAAATGTTACGAAAACTAAATGTGTTAGGTTCGCTTTGCCTAATGTTAGACCGGTAGAATCTAGTTTATTTCTTAATGATGAGAGATTGGAAATGGTAGATAAGGCGCTTTTCTTAGGGATAACTATTGATAAAAACTTGCAATGGAGTCCCCATATATAGCAGTACTAACAGTTAAATTAAGTTCGGCAGCTTATGCTGTTAGGAAAATCAGGCAACTTACTAATGTTGAAACAGCTCGCTTAGTTTATTATAAATATTTTCATAGTGTTATGTCGCACGGTATTCTGGTTTGGGGAAAAGCTGCTGACATACAGACTATATTCGTGTTGGAAAAAAGAGCAATTCGTTCTATATATAATCTTTACTCCCGTGATTCCTTAAGATTACTATTTACAGAAATTAATATTTTGAGAGTAGCGTCACAATTTATTTATGAAAATATTATTTGTCATTAAAAATCAAGACTATTTTGTTAAGAATCGTGATATACATAATTTGAATACGAGAAATAAAAATCAAATTGCTATTTTAATCATTTGTAGGTCAATGCATCCGTTTCTATAATAAATTACCTGACGTTGTTTTAAAGTTATCATTTCCTGTACTCAAAACCTACTTGAAAAAGTCGTTGATGTCTAAAGCTTACTATAGGGTCGAGGACTATCTATCAGATAAAAATGCTTAGCCTAAACTAAACTCCTTAATAACTTAATAATAACTTAGTCATAAAAAATATGAAAACATTGTTTATTGTCTAGGGGACACGGTTTCTGTGGGAGAATATGTCGAGGCTTTTTATGTGGGTTGTCTTGCACCGTCATAGGTCGTCATAGGTAGGAGTGTAATTCCTAAAACTTCTATATTTTTACATGTTTTATTACTACTTCTTATTAGTTCTTGTGAGTATTGACACATTATCCTGCTCAACTGCGCATGAATGTATTTATTTTTTGTTTTATGTGAGATTCATTGTTTTATACCTCCATAATGACCATAATGCTAGGTTAAGTACATTATTATATAAGCAAAATTTAAAAAACGACTGACTGTTGAGTTTCTTGCGGCGTTTCTTCTCAGCAGTGGTCTCTTGTGAAGCGCTGGTAGATTTTTGACGTGTAAAAGTGCCCGTGCGGCCTACTCACTGAATAAACATCTTTTATGGTGATTGAATGTTTTTTTTTTCTTTTTATCTTTTAAGAAGACAAGATTACGCCGATACTGAAAGGTAGGTACAGAAAGAACTTATACTGAGTAAACTAACCTTCCTAAATTCAATAGCTTTTACTCGAGACTCTATTCGTTTAGATGTCATTTATCGCTCGTGCTTCCCATTACTTTAATAAAGAAGTCTATATGTTATTCCATGACTATCCATTTATCTATTTCTATCCAAAATTACAATTTCCTGCTTCATTTTGACGTGCGCTGCAAGCAGACAACCCGTGGACCAACAATCTGATAAGGGTCGCGGAAAAATATTGAGGGAATCTTGGGGAAAGGTTTAATTCAGCTTACATGATGATTATATTATAGCGGGTTAATGTCAACCTTGTTCGTAACGGCAAAAAAAAACGATTTCTATCTGCCATTTCCCTCTTTCAGGGGAGATTTTAGAGTGCGCCATTAGTAATTACTTTGTTAGTGTACAATAAAGTTTAAATAAATAAATAAACACATGGGTAATATACGGAGAGTTCTTGACCTAGTATAAAGTTCAGCCGTGCAACCCTGCGGGATAATAATAAAACGTTAGCAGTAGCCTAAATAACAACTCCAAATAAATAAATCGGTGTTGTTATCATTTTCCGCAATACGAGGCGTACTTGTGTATTTAGTTAGGTACTTACTTCCAGGTGCGATTCAAAGGACCAAACGTTTTTTCCAGCAAAAAATAAGAACCAGCAGCTTTAACACTCAAGTTATACTGGTCAAAAAAAAAACAAATCAAGGCCTGGCGTGGGCTAAATTTTACATACATACATACATACATACATTAAATTACCATTTAGTACCTGTGCTCAAAAATAATTTCACTAAGCATTAAATCCGCTTCCTATTTATGGACTTACTAAAATTGTCAACATACAACAACAGCGGGTTCTATCACTGATCACAAAGGACGGGAAAGGAGGAGACAAAAGGTACTCCCTCTAATAAAACGACGGTAATGTAGGACAAAAGTGCCTACACTGTGCTTCAGTTTCAATCGCATAATTCATATTTATTCGCACGCAACCCAGCCCATGCAGTAGCTTCCCCTAAACAAAGCAAGCCAACGCAGTTGCAGCTTTGCGCGTAAAGTGCAAAGTGCGACAGGCTTGGCAATGAGATAATAACAATGTAAGTTTGTACAAACTAAAGATATAGTTCCGTACCGAAAACTAATTATTCGTAGAAACATATTGATAAAGTACTCGACTTAACTTGCGAATTTAGAGTAGTATTAAACTGTTTATTTTTAAACTAAGGTTAAGGTTGAAAATGTAAACCGTTATGTGAATTCGATTCGATTTAGTCATAGCAAGGATCATGATTAGTGTTTAAATTTCGAAACGACTAATTTTCTTTAAATCAGTCTCCAACAAAGAGAAAATTGTAACATAAACTACTTACTAGGAGTAACTCATAAGTATGAATTCATAAGCACCTGTACGTTACTAGGGATTCATATCGACGAACACTTAAACTGGAAAAGCCACATAGTTACAGTTGCTGGACATCTTTCTAGATTTGCCTATGCCCTACGACAAATTGTTTGAAGAACTGGTCGGAGGGCTGCACATACAGGCTATCATGTTTTTGCACAGGTGTGGCTCTACTATGGAATTGTACTGTGGGAAAACAGTACAAACGTAAAAGAGCTATTCCTGCTGCAAAAGAGATGCATAAGAATATTGACTTGTATCAAAAATTATGAGACATGCAGACCGGGTCTTGTAAAATTGAATTTCTCCGAATCCAAAACAGCTTCTTATCTCAAGCAAAGGACCTCTGCACACATAAATTTAATTTAAGACACAAAAACAGTTTGGTGAAAAACGTACAGTACCTAGAGATCCACGTGCAATGTGTATTAAATTGTATTACAGCCCGCCTAAAGAACAACAAGCAGAACAAACATATACGACTTTTATTTATAAAAAAAATATTCCTAATTAAGAAATGTTACTACACATAGGAAGAATACTTAGAAAATTATTAATCATATACTCGTACAATGTACAAACGTACCTAATTAAAACTCTCCTTTTATTGTCTATTTTTTGTGTTAATGTAAATATATAAAACATTACAGATGAATACTATAGAAAGAGAGCTTGATTTTGTGTTATTTATTTTGTAACTCTTTATTTAATACTAGCTTTGTTATATTTAGGTTAATATCTTTCATTTAGATTTTAATATTGCTATTACCCTAATAGGGTTCATGTTTAGCTCAGTACAGCACAGTAGGTGCATTACGAGTATAATAACGAATTTAAAAGGAAATCTACTCGTACCACAAGTAAGTACCTCGTGTGCCGCAATTAGCGGAGACGATCATTTAAATAATGGACTTTTCTCCAACTGTAGGCCTATAAGTTAAGATAGTTTTTAATAATTACATTTACCTATATGCGTGAAATGTTTGTTTCAAGAGCCATCTTTTTCTACGTGCGACACGGATTTCGACTGAATTGTTCCCTGATTTACTTAATGTTCGCTGAAGTCCATACCATTCGCGGACGGCCGGTTTTTGGACGATCATCAATTGCTTGTTTCCCCCTGTACCTCTTCAAAGTATAATATACAAAATTTCGACTAGCTCCAATACTTTTTATCTGCTTAAAAATCTCCAAAGGTTTGGCGCCTGCCTCGTACAACGAAATCACTGTTGACCGTATTTGTTTCTTTCCCGCCATTTCGAAAAAGAATGACAATTAATTGACAAATGTTTTTTTTTTTAATAACTAGGTTCCAAATTCAATATTCGAAACACTCCAAGCAAGCCGCCAGCATGTTTTTTTTTCAAATTTACACACTTGACTGGTTATTGAGATACCAAGCGACTAAAGTTTTTAACCATACTAAGAATCATCTAAGCCGGCACCAAATAACTTTAAATAGAAAATAAGTTCTTAATTGTTTTTTTCGATACATATTTTTTATGTTTGATGTAGCGGTGTCGTTACCGTACATTGAGCATGGCCCGATATGCTCACACAAATATATTTCCCAAGCGAAATTCCTTGGGAAAGATCCCTAATAATAGTAACCATTTAGTGGCAAATGCATCAGCATACATGAGCTTAAATCGTTAACTTTTTCTTTCTTTGCTTAAAATAAATAAGTTCTTAAATTGATTTTGTCGAAACTGAGTCGCAGTCGGCGTTTGACTGAGGAGATTATTTATTCAACGTCATGCGCAACGTCTGAGCTTGAGCAGTGTGTCACACCACTTCATTAACAAATTTAAACATCAAGATTTTTTTCGCATATGTATGTGGCTATCCAAAAGAAAAGAGCCTTAAAGACTTTAACATTAAGGTACGTGTTTTATTCGCATGCAATATTGAGAGAAGGCAATCCTAACTGGGTCATTATTCGAGCGTTTCAACCGCCTCACTTTCGTGGACATGTTTTTGAAGAATTGGGCGTATATTTTGATAGCGTTTTTGGATATTTGATAGATGTCCGGTAAACTTAGATACCTAACCAGAAACAAAATCGAAATCTGAAGTCACTTCTACAAAAATGTGACCACGAAAGTGAGGCGGTTGAAACGCCCAAATAATGACCCAACTAGGAGCTGCATTATGTTTGTTTGTTTGATGGTCGCAAACTAACTCAAAGAAGTAATTCTTGGTGAAATTTATACTTAATTCCCCTCTTTTTAGTAAGACTTCGCTGTATCAGTATGTCGCTGCAATTTGAGTTAATATCATAAAAAAGAAACTTATCGTCGGCTTTGAGTGCAAACCTGCTAAATCCTTTTTTAAGAATTAGCAGATTTGCACTTTATTTCATCTGTTTAGAGTGCAAATCTGCTAAATCCACAAAACGGATTAAGCAGGTTGGCACTCAAAGTCGACTAATATCAACTTGAAATAATGTTACAGTTAATGAAAAAATTAAGTGAAATTAGGTTCTACAGCAACTGTATTTAGTATTTTTATAAAGGGCTTTATTGAGACATAAAAAAATGAAACGTTTAGTAACATCCTTTTTGATTTAGAGCCAAAAAATTACTGATCCAAACGAAATATATCCGTAGCATTACTTAACCCCTAAAACTGACTCACATCCCAATATATTATTTTATGAAAAGATAATCTGTACAACTTTGACTGCAAAAAGGGGTGTTTACACACATTTTATTCACATAGAGCACGATAACGTTACTTACTTCATAGAAGGTAAAGTTCGTGCTAGGCCGATACCTGTAACTTTGTAGGTACACTTACATTTTATAAGGGTGTAAAGTGTAACAAACCCCCTTCAAAAAAAACCTGTTCGTAGGGCTTCCTAGCACGATACAAGATAAAACTTCGAAATTAGTTAACAAATATTTTCTTAGGTTTTGCTCAACACATAACTTTTTTTTCAAAGGTTTTGCCCCTGTATTTTGCTACAGAACTCAAGGCGGAAAGAAGTTGGATGCATGTTCTGCATCATTCGGATTTAATGTATTATTTTGAAAGCTAATAGAAGAAAGCTAAAATTTTATCCCTAATTAAAATTTAGTAATGTATTTTTTAGAATTCTTAGAGGTAAAAACAATTTTTTACTAAATATTTGTAATGAAAAATTTAAAATTAAAATAGAATCAGTATCAGTTGTGTCACCAAAACTCGCACGCACATCAGCTCACTGCTCACTTCAGCAGCAGCGTACTTCTCCAAGAAGATGATATGATGGCAATGATGATGAGGGCACAATCAAGTCCGCTTAGCAAGAACATATCAAACAATATTGTCAACTATTACTATTGGCTAAAGACTCTTTTATTACGGTCGCTCCGTGAAGGCAACTTTCAACTGTATGTTGAATCGTTGATGCAGATTATGCCTCGCCTGATGTCTTAAGTCAATTTAATTTCGGTAATTTTATGGCAAACAAAACCAGCAAACGTTTTCTGATCTGGCATTGGACCCACTTACTTTGGTAAGTTCGTAAAGGGGTCTGGATAAAGCCGGCGACGACTGAATGGCAGTCTCTTTGGACCACTATCCCAAAGGCAATGTTTTCATGTTATACCTAAAGATTCGCTGCAATTCTAAGAAGTGGATGTAAGGGGCGTTACAAATGTAGCAAAGCTAACATGCTCTGCTAAAAGGCCTTTGGTCTAGGGATAACATATAATTAAATTATTTGATGTTTCTTTATTATTTGTTAATTAAACAATCGATCCTACTTAAGACTACTATAATTATTTAACCTGAGATGAAGGGTAGATGCTCCTCAATGTTATTAGTTCTTAAAAACCAAATTGTTTCTTTCAGCAACCAGTATCATGTTCTATTCAGTACACTGCTAAATATCTCGGATATTTTAAAAAACAGTTCCGCCTGAACTACTGAAACGATTTTGATGATTAAGATATCATTAGAAAGTGGGTGGTATGTCAATATGCTTTCAGATGTCAATTTCTTACACTTTCTACGAGCCCCAATGCATAATAGATCGTCTAGTTGCACTTCAAAATACAATATTTAATTGTAAGGCAGATATTTAATCTCGGATTGACTTTGATGATTAATGGAATACGCTACACACGAGGTCATTACACCTAGTTTAATCTTGTGTTGTACAAAGTGTGATCATTTTAACGATCTTAATGTAATTCTATCATAAAGTTATCATCTCGTAAGCAAAAAATTACGTCTAGTTCATATTTGACGCAAAACAGGTCGTCTATTTAAAATAAAAACTGCTTTTTAAGTGGTATGATGTAAAATAATAGTTCAAATTGAATAAAGAGTATTCTCTGTCATCTAATATGTCAACGGGCTATATAAAAAGCCAAATTACAAGCAAATTATCATTACTTCTTAATCATTATTCTATAAAAATGGCACGAGGTAAACCAGTGCCCGAAGAAGTGCGGAAAATTATCATTTCTCATAACAATAAGGGCAAATCGACGTACCAAATATCCAAGGACCTGTCGTTGCCACGATCTACAATTCAAACGATCATCGAGCATCATCGAAAACACGGAACAGTCTCCTGTTTAAAGAAAACTGGCCGTCCACGAATAACTAGCAAAGCAGAAGACAGGATTCTGAGGAAGATCATAAAGAAAAATCGTCGTGCAAGAGCAGGAGAACTTACCGTACTATGGCGTGACGCTATTAAAAAGAATATATCAGTCGACACCTGCAAGAGAGTACTGAAGAAAATGGGCTACGGTTTTTACACAGCTAAAGAGAAACCGTTACTAACTCAAAAACAGAAAAAAAACAGGTTGAAATTCGCTAAAGAACACAGAAACTGGACTGCCGATCAGTGGCGAAGAATAATATGGAGCGACGTCACAGTTGGCGACGAACGAAGTAAAGTCATTCGAGAAAAAGGAGAGGCATTTCATAATGACTGTCTTAAGCGAAAGGTGAAGTTTCCGGCATATTTGATGATTTGGGGCTGTATGTCGGCACAGGGTGTAGGCCGTCTGCAATTTATAGATGGAACCGTTAATGCCGAGAAATACAAAAGCATCTTGGAAGAGAGTTTGCTGCCGTCTATACCGAAGTTGAAACTTAGAAATGCATTTACTTTTCAACAAGACGGTGCCTCATGCCATACCGCCAAGTCAACGATGGCGTGGCTGAAGTCCAAAAAAATCCCTACCATGTCATGGCCGTCCAGCAGCCCAGACTTGTCTCCCAAAGAAACTTTGTGGTGGAAAATGAAGAAGAAGTTGCGAAAAGACCCTTCTAGGTCAAAAGCTGATCTTAAGGAGAAACTAAGCTGTGTCTGGAATGGAATAACCACTGAAGAGTGTCGAGAGTTAGTAGATTCAATGCCGTTCAGGAACAAAGCCGTTTTAGATGCAAAAGGTGACGCCACCAAATGGTAGACGTTCTATTCTGCGTCGGTTGAACTGAAGACGAACTTTTTTGCGGGTGTTACATTTTGCGAAATAATGGTTTTTTTTTAAATTACCGTGGAATGTTATAATTTTTTTTGTTGGAAAATAAAATATTATTTATAATCTTTATGGTTTTTATGTTAGATTTTCTACTAAACATCTAGGTCTCCCTGAATTTTATGTTGAAGTTAGGTTAATATTTTTTTTCGTGGCGGACGAACTCATTTGAATTGGGGCTCGTATTTGGCTTCATACAAAGTCATTAGGTACAACGGAAAAAAATTACCTGGTTATCGAATTTGACCTCTAAAACCCGGGCAAGAGCATTTCGGACCATGCTCAGTGTAGGGTTCCGAAGCCGTTACTACAAACAAATTAGACCTCGCGACAAACTTAACTTTGCCGTTGGAAAACTGTTCTTGATACATCGACATAGGTGGCGGTCAGTTTACCAATACCGCAAGTAAGTTTTCGGTAGATATAAACATTTAAACCGTTTGTAACTCAAGAACCAATGAAGTCTACTTAGTCGTCATAGTTTTTCTTTGAAATTGGTATTATATTGTGCTTTCATGTAAAATATTTTTCTGATTTTTAGTATTTGTAATTTTGGCTGTAGCGGGGGGAGGACACTTGACTCTAACAAAAATTTGCGCTTTAAAGTTGTATATTCAGGCCAAATTACAGCTTTCTAGTACTAAGACTATCTGAGCTAGGCTGCGGACGAACAGACGGACGGACATGGCGAAACTATAGTTTGACTACTAAACCCTAAAAAACGAGGTCGAGCCCAGCTGACCTCCACATCTTAAAATAATAACAGTTTCGTCCTTTAATCGTGGTAGGTACAAATTTGATGCTTTTATTACAATGTGCACAATTTTTCGATTTCCCGCCCCACTAAAACTAAAAGGTAATTAAAAACCGCCTTACTAAATTTTTGTGAGATTGTCCCTTGTGAGGTTCGCCAAGTGATTATTTTTTGTCTCGTTTCTTATAGTTTATTATGATTGTCACGTTTTGCGTTAGGACCCTGGTGATTAAGTAAAACCATAAGTAATCAACCAATCCGTTTATTGATGCTTGCGCAAACACACGTACACGACGTGGGGTCCGTAAGGGCCGGTTTGAAAATTGCTCCTGGTTTGTGAGGGTGTTGGTGCCACGACAGTACTCCCCTGGTCTCGGAACCGTCGCGGAGATGGTCTGGTTGAAGACGTCAGCAACTGGTCCGGAGTGGTACTCGTGCGATGAAACTAACCGAGTCCTGAACCGGAACTTAGCACCCTGGAACGCATAATTCGTTCGCGTCAATAATGATGCGACAAGCATCCTCCGTTGACTGTGACCATGGCTATAAGCGTGAAGCAAGGGGTACTGCGTGGTGGTGGTATGTCTTGATGAAGTGCGGATGTCACAGTCAGAGCGGAGTTTACAAATAAGCACTAAATGATTTAATGATATATTTTTTATGAATGCAAAATCAAACAGTTACGGAAAACACACAATGAAAATGATAAGGAATGAATGCGTGATACAAACAGCTACAAGCAAATGCATCAGCAAAATCATAACTTTAACGGTCATCATAACGGTTACTTTTAAAAATCATGGCCGTTAAATCTAACGGATTCTTAAAGCATAGAAAGGTCAACACTTACCCAATATGGGGTTAATATTCACACACTGATTTTATATTCACCAGTACAAGGTGCGAGTAAAAATTACGGCCACGAAAACGCTAAGCGGAATTATATTTTTACGCCGGCGCGACGTGTGACGACGTAGTGCTCTGCGGAGCATAAACGAACGTGAGCCTGTGTTGAAGACAATTCGTGTATGAGCGGGGAGCTGCGGACGCGCCGAGGTGACGACAGCGGGGGCGCAGTGCGAGGTGCGGGCGGGACCCAGCTGCGCAGACGCGGCGCGAAAGCCGAGATAAGATAATCAGTGCAACGCAATAGGGGGAATTGGTATTAATTGTTTTCTTTATTTATATTTATAGTTATTATGTTAATTAGGTAAGTGTTATTTTCCATTACTATTATGTATTTAATTGGTTTAAATCTATTAAACATACTTTTAACTAGAGTTCGGAACGTTTCCACGTTACATGATAATGGACGTAAAGTGCCACCATAGGCTTACATATCTATCGAATCTCTTGCGCTAGATGCTTATTTCCCAAGAGGGTCAATGTGTGACATATGTAGACGTAACGTAATGTAATAATCTATGCGCGGGGATTTCATGCACTATTGATATCGCTTTTAGTCGGATGAGTCAAATCGACGGGTAGACATTTTAAAATGATGTACGGTTTTAACACAGTTTTCATCGTGTATTTTCAAACATATGTTTGAAAATACACGATGAAATGAGAGAAATAGATCTTAAAATGACGTTCGGGTTTGTATTTCTTTTTCACTTACTCTCATAAATGTTAGTCTAACTGACTTTTGCGTTATAGGATAAGTTTTGGTTGCTATTTTTGACTACGTTCGTTCGTTCGTTTAAATCCGTGTTGCGTGTGTTTGCTATTTTTAATTATCAATGTAACTGCCGGTTTGTTACTAACCAGATTGTTCGTTTCCTTCCTTTTACTAACTAAAAATGTTTAGAGAACACCTGGAAATTAGAGGTATTTTCGCAAAACTCTTAATGTGACTAGACACTTTACGACGCAAAGAGCACGCATCTACCTACATGATTACCTCACCATGTTTTCCAATTACTTAAAGCACATAGGTTGGAAATATTAATTTTCTCAAAAATGACCGGAAAAGTTGACATTACTAACTCCATACTGAGACGCGAAGTACATAGTTTACAGGCAGTTCCCAAATTAAAATAAAAAAAAACATTGCGTGCTCGCTACACGAGCCCGCAATGTTGCATACAAATTTCATTATTATCTAGTTTGTAACTTTAAAAAAAGTGAAAACTGCCATAATAAAATAAGGGCACAAGTCTTATACATACATCCATATTTTATTCGAAACGTAACTTTTTTATCTGTGTCTGGAATAGCTTGAGTATTTTTTAAAAAAAAAAGCTTGCGTTTCTCCTTGTCTTAAAAATAAAGGCGGTAAAGAGTGACGTTATGTCACGTGAAGTTTCTGTTTATATGCGATTTGTATCTTTCGATTTTTGAGAAAAGCACTATATATATGCCTCGGCAGGAACGGCAATTGCGGGCCTCGTATTTTTAAACGGACTCGCAAGCTCGTCCGTTTAAACCAATCCTCGGCCCGCAATCTCGTCCGTTTAAACCAATTCTCGGCCCGCAATTGCCTGCTTCACTGCCTAGGCAATAATATACTATTGTTACACAAGGGGGAAAGTTGTATTTTACCTGCGAGTGTTCATTTGAAACATGAGTTAGCGCAAAGATTCTATGATTGACCACGAGCGAAGCGAGAGGTTCAAAAATAGAATCCCAAGCGTAACGAGTGTTTCAACACACGAGACGTGTATAACACATAACTTTTCACCTCACTACAGCGAGGAATATAAGAAAATAGGGTTTGTACTCTAAGGCCAATTTTTCCCGTAATTTCACAGGTGTTAATACGTCTGCATCACTTAACTAATAACAAAACCAACTAGAAAAACATGCAAATATTTCACGTTGATGGCTTAATTAAAAACTTAAGTTTTGTTTTTATTATTTCGGATGCGTTTTGTTCAAACATCGACTGACTTGGACTGTCAAAACATTTTATCCGTTTTCACAACAGTAATGAAGGTTAATGATAAATGCTGATATTCATGAATTAAAATAAAGTTGTAAGACTGTATTTAGTGTTTTTTAATCGGTGTAATTCATTAACTGTGATGTTAAAAATTCAGCATTTTTAACGTTTTACGTTTCGTTAGCTGTCAAATATCACTTAAGCTGCCTTCAAATGTCAAAACTCTTTCTTCACATGTGAGTAAAAAGCGACTTTCTCAATAGATATAAAAAAAGGGCTTTCCGAGCTAGTGAGATGAAAAACTCATTGGGTTACTAGGGATCGAACTCACTAGGACACGGTCGATGATCACGAGTCTTCACCCTCACGCCGCAGGCCACTGACGTTCTAAATAAGAGTTATAAACTCACGAGCTGATAAATCACGATTTTAAAGTACTCGTAAGTATGTAAACTTGCTCGGCTCGACGTCGGTGACGACGATAACGCATGAAAACCTTGTAATTATAACATGACGCAATGTCATTGACATTGGAAGCCTTCCGTTATTAGGGGATTATATTCGTATCTCGCATTATCTATATATATACCATAGATAAAATGAATGTGTCCGTGTGTTTCAAAATTATCCGACCCCTTATCATAAATGACTGTTTCAGAATTATTGTTGTCTTTCTGAAGCCACTAAACCGATTTCCATAAAACTTGGAGAGATTTCCAATTTTCTTGTACGTTATGCTATATTATTTTCTAATTTATAATATAGTGCACAAATAAAAGTTCTTCTGACACTACATTTTCTAAGAAAAGGTTAAAGTTATGGCAAGGCAAACTTTCAGTTGCGGTGGGTAAATTGGACTTTCGGCAAAGACGCAAAACCCTGTCCACGTAGATGTTGTTTATCGCTATTCCCGAGGGAATCCCCGGAGTCCCTCTTCCGTAGTACTGACTTACACTTGGGCGTTTTTTTAATATAAGTTGATTTTCGTTTGGGATGGAACTTTAATCACTCTAAGCTTGAAGTTTGTATGAATTACCATTTTGACAACAGAAACTTATTGTTCAGAACTAAGGTCATGATGCGGCTAGCCATTATCCCTTAATTTGGCAGTGTATGTCACAATCAACATACTATAATGTTCACTTTTAATGTTTGGAATGTTTTTTTTATTTTTTTGCTGATTCAAAATCAAAAAGGGTTTGAATTCCCGACTTTTTTTATTTTTGCCAAATTAAGGGTTATACGAGTAGACAATTGCGAAATTAAACAAAGCATAACTGAAAAATAGCTGTAACTATTTAATGGATAAAAGCTATTTAATAATTTGCTCAGATAACTTCGTATTTATGCTGCTTTTCTCTTGGCTTATTGATGGGTACTGAAGCTAAATTAAGAAAACAAGATAAAGACGAACTTATCCGAAAAAACGATGGGAATAGATTATTCACTACAATTGTAATTTCAATATATTCTTTGAAAACTCTTATACCTACCAATTTTCAGCAAACCTAGCTAAGAACCATCGGTTCACCCGTTTGGGAGCTATGATACCACAGACAAACACGCACATACACAGATATTCTCTAAACATTTATAACACCCTTATTTTTTGTCGGCGCATAAATCTCTGATATTATATGCATGCCTAATTTCAGCTCAATCAGTCCCCGGAAAGTGGGCCAAATTTTATTTGCAAGTTTTGGTCCTTACATACATTGCAAGTTAAAAATAAAAGTTTACCATATCGTAGTAACTACACAAATTATCCACTATTTTAAAATAAATAGGTAAAATATGCTACTTCAAAAGTAACACAGAAATAATGACTAAAGATTCTATTCCTGGCGGCCGGCCCTAGTCAACCTAGACAATACCCGAGCCTATTTGTTATCAGCCAAAGAACCGCACCCGTTGTTTGCGACCGTTTAGTGTTCCCGCGCCGTCCGTTCCAGTTTCACTGTAAGTCTGAACTAGATTGGATTGCTAATGGAATCGTGTGAACTGCCCATTGAAAGGCATTTACGTACCGAATGACGCAGACGGTTCGGACACGTATGAGTAACGTGTAACGTTACGCGAAACGTGCTTTGCTTGCTGAGAGCGAACGTACGTGGCTACTAAATAAATAGGATGAATCCAAATTAGAGTACGTATTAAGGCTGGCCGCAAAAGTAAAGCTGCATAGGAAATGAACAAGTCAATATACAGTGCTGAAAATGAATACGTAGTACTTAAATACTTTTATTTCCCAAGAATGTGCTTTCTGACCAGCATATCGCTCATCCAATAGAATAATGACATAATTGCATTTTTAGCATGCATGTTATGTCATTGTTCCACGCGACAGACCCGACCTTTAGAACACTTCTGACGGTAAGATCTCATAACCCGATTTTTTGCAATTATGTCGTTATTCTATTGGATGAGCGATATAAGCATCAATGTTACGGCCATAATTCGCAGGAATTGTTTATTTTTCGTTTGTTTACATCGAAAAGCTGACACTCAACTGTTTTCATGTATTTTTACAGAAATGTTAACCGACTGTGAAGAAGAAGTTCCTACATAATTTGTTGAAAACATTAAAATTGATTTTAAGTCTACAAAAGTGAGGTCATTAGCATTACATTACGCACAAAAAGTATGTCATTGACAAAACGCAACTGTGTATAGATATCATGAATAGATTAAAACTTGAAAAAGTTCACAAATCCTTTATCCGTTTTCTGGTCAATAAACTGTTTGGGTATTATCCATGACTACCCAACTATATTTATTTTTGGAGTTGTTAGATATTTTTTTCTTTTATTCTGACTAACCTCGTTTTTAGGGTTCCGTGGTCAAACTAGGAGCCCTTATAGTTTCGCCATGTCCCTCCGTCTGTCTGTCTACAACCTAGCTCAGATACTCTTAGTACTAAAACGCTGTAATTTGACCTGAATATATATATATATTAGTCACGCCAACAAAGTGGTAAAATAAATCTTAAAAATAAATAAAATGTGTTCCTCCCCTGCAGGTAACGAGGGGATGCATTTTTTTTCTCGTCTTACCCATAGTGTGGGGTGTCGTAGGATAGGTCTTTCAAAAATATTGCGGGTTTGTGAACAAAACTTATTGTTTAAGGGATCCGCTTATGAAATATTGAGCTTTAAAGCGCCGACAGCCGAAACAACGAATATTATTATTGACGACGCGCTGACCTAGTTGGTAGTGACCCTGCCTACGAAGCTAGCGGTCCTGGTTTCAAATCCCGGTAAGGGCAGATATTTGTGTGATGAGCGCGAATATTTGTTCCAGAGTCATGGATGTTTACTATGTATTTAAGTACCAATATATTTTTCTATATAAGTATTTATATCGTTGTCTAGTACCCATAATACAAGCCTAGAGCTTAAATTGGGACTAGGTCAATTGGTATGACATTGTCCCCTGATATTTATTTATTTATTTATTTATTATTAATCTTAAATGAAAGCACATGTAACGAATTTTGAAGAAAATTTATGACGACTAGTGCCCGGTTCCTATATTCAAGAAACGAATGGTTTCCCTTACGGGCAGTAGCGTTATGACATTTGCTACGTAAAAAATATGTCAAATTTTAACGAGGCGTCACAACTCTACCAACGGTTTTGAATAAAGAAACGCACCATAAGTAGACCATTGGTTCTTGAGTTACAAACGGTTTAAATGTTTATACCTACCGAAAACTTATTTGCGGTGTTGGTAAACTGACCGCGACATGTGTCGATGTATGGGGATAACAGTTTTCCAACGGCAAAGTTAAGTTTTTCGCGAGGTCTAATTTGTTTGTAGTAACGGATTCGGAACCCTACACTGAGCATGGTCCGACATGCTCTTGCCCGGTTTTTTTTAGAATTGTCATGTGACAAGTAAAGCAATCCTCATATGCTGTTTTTAATTTATTTTTGGGTGCCTCCAATCTCGCAGTGGTCTTCCACCCACGGCGACGCCCGGTGTTCGCGGTGCCGGCGGCGCGCACTCTGACCCACTCCCACACTCCACTCCTTCACGTAGGTACTAACATAACTTCATGACATCTTGTTCAGTGACAGCGATCTGGATAGTTGGATACGTTCTATAGCTCCGAATCTAGGTTCGTTTCAGCCATCAGACTTCTAATGACAATGGCCAATCAGAGTTCTGTAGCTTAACGAAATTTTATTGTAAGCTTAGTGTAGGCACGGATAACAGAATACAAGTACAGATACCCAATCTCATAGAGCAAAAGCGTGCCGTCCTAATGTAGACAATTCGGTAGGCAATTTTAGTCCCGTAGTTACACCAGTAGATGCCGTATCTGAGCCACCACTGGATGCTGGCAGCCTACCTAATAGTTTTAGTTACGTATCACCAGATGGCATTGACTTCAAGAATGAGACGTCAAGAAAATTGTTGACTTAAAATTAATATGTAATGGCTATAATCCTACCGGTGACATTGTGGTAGCGTTTTATTAATTCATAGGAACATCTGCCCTGATTAATGATGTCCAGGACAAAATAGGAATGTTTTAGTTACATGTTTGGGAAGTTTTTTGCTGACAATAAATAAAAGCAATAGGTAAAAATAACTGGTTTATTATTAGATTAAAGAATTTATTTTCTCATAAGAATTTTACAATTCACATACAATGAGAATTAAGAATAAGTTAAAAATAGTTTGGTGAGCGTATTTAAGCGTGCGTGTTTACATAAAAAGGAAATATCGCCTTCAACTTCAACTTTATCCGAATCCAACGAAACAAAGTTATACACTCGGCCTCAAAATAATCGCACCTTTTGGTATGTTGACTTCAATTCAAGCAGCTATAAACCCTATTTAATCTAAGATAAGGTATGAGTGTGGGGCCTCATTTTAAAGGTTATTGAATCCTTTAATTAATATAAATGTGATAATGATTACTAAGCTAAAAAAAATCGTTTTTCATGAAAAGAGGAAAAACATTTATTCACGCCAAAATTACAGAATCTAAAAACATAACAAAATTAAAAAATACAGTAAAACAAACTCTTAAAACTAAACTTAAAACCTAGTGTTACCTCTCCTAGCCCTAATTACAGCCTCCATGCGATCCTTCATTGACCTCACCAACGTCACGATGCGTTCTTGAGGAATGTCACTCCACTCCTCGACGACGGCGTCCCGAAGCTGTTCAAGGGTGGCAGGGGCAGTATCACGAGACCGCACCCGGCGTTTCAGATCATCCCAAATGTGCTCTATGGGGTTCAGGTCAGGACTTCTCGCTGGCCACTGCATCACGGGGATCCCAACCTGATCCAGGTAGTCCCGAACAATCAACGCCGTATGAGAGCGGGCGTTGTCGTGCATGAATGTGAATTCAGGCCCGACAAAACCAGCATACGGGACCACGTGGTCCTCCAGGATCTCTGTGATGTACCGATGAGCAGTCAAGGACCCCTGGCCACGTCCACCTTCAGTGCGGGAGACGCACACAAGGTCGGTTTTGCCTGGTTTTTAAAGTTTATTAACTGTGCTTTCAAATGATACTAATATTGGTAGGGTACAATAAATAAGTTAAGAGCTTTATTCGCTTGAAGTCAAAATTTCAAAAGGTGCGATTTTTTGACGCCGAGTGTAGTTTAAATGTTTGTAAGTACACAAACAGCTGTCAGCGCGTTTTGATACTTCAATGGTTAAAGATAGCACGTTGTTCGTTCCGTGTTTGTACTAACATTTTAATACACCGAAACCGCCAAAACAGTATTTTGTAATATTCATTTATATTCGTCAAGACATTATTTTCTCTATTATTTTTTTGTTTTTAATATAAAAGAAGTATTTTGAGTATTGATTTTACGCATCAAACAAGAATTTGTAAAAGCGAAACGCTTGGGGTCTGTGAGTGCATAGTAGCACAGTATATAAATAAACCAGTAAAGAAGCTACGAACAAATGCTCGAATCGACGCACTCTTACACTAATTACTTTAATTTACAAACTATTAAATTATTAAACGATATAAAATAATAAACATCTCTGCAATATTTGAACATTGAGTGTTTTTTTTTAAATATTTTTCTCGACCGTGGATAGGTCCTTCTTTGAGTGTCTACCTTTGGTGTTGTCGTCTTAAAAATACTGTTTGAATTTGTTACATACATACATACATACATAAACTCACGCCTTCATTCCCAGAGTGGGGTAGGCAGAGCTACAGAATTACCAAGCAGTCTTAAATTTGTTACTTTGGTTCGAAATGTAGAAATTCGGGAAACGGGGTCGCTAAATCGTGATATCGGGAGGGAAGAGCCGAAATCGGTAGATCTCCCGATGAATCGGGAACTTTTGCAACACGTCTGACATTTTGTTTATTAGGTTATGAAATATGTCAAATAAGCATACTTCCTCTCGAATTTAGAAAAAAAAGAAACCGCCGCTATGTTACACTTTGTGTTGTTCTACCGATTGCTTCCAAAATCGATATCTGGGGATGTGTATGGTCTCCGACAACTAATCTGTTGGCGAAATGAGAAAAAGTAGCCGCCATCTTGTTTTTTTTTATTATTCGACAGGCTGCTTCCAAAATCAATGGTTGAGGGAGGCGATGGCTGAGATACGCGTCATACTCATGAACGGGTGCTGTCTGTGGGGTCCGGTCTGTTCACGCTTGCAAGGACCTGTTATTCAGTTAATTATTTTAATTATCGTTCCTGACGTAGAGACCTCGTCATGTTGTTCTCCTAGACATTAGGTATTTTATTTGTATTTTATTGTCTTTACATTTGTAATGATTTTATTTGTGTTAGTTTTAAAAATAATTATTTATTACTTTATTACCTTGTAATGTAATTTAGATACTTTTAAGTATTATTGTACTTAAACATTGAAAAAAAAAATGACCTTCTGCTGGAGTTTCTTGCGGCGCTTCTTCTCCGCAATGATGGTCTTGTCCGAAGCGCTAGTAGATTCACTCCATGTTACCGACGTGTAAAAGAGCCCTCATGTGGCCAATTTACTGAATAAATATTTTGTATTTGTATTTGTATTTGTCAATATCTGGAGATCTGTGTGGTCCTAACTCTCGAAATTGACACTTGAATTAGCCTGTCGAATAATAAAAAAGTTCAAGATGGCGGCTACTTTTTCTCATTCTGCCAACAAATTCGTTGTCGGAGACCACGCACATCCCCAGATATCGATTTTGGAAGCAATCGGTTGAATAAAAAAAAAATTTAAGATGGCGGCTACTTTTTCTCAATTTGCCAACAGATTAGTTGTCGGAGACCATACACATCCCCATATATCGATTTTGGAAGCAATCGGTTGAATAACTAAAAAGTTCAAGATGGCGGCTACTTTTTCTCATTCTGCCAACAAATTCGTTGGATCGGAGACCACGCACATCCCCAAATATCGATTTTGGAAGCAATCGGTTGAATAACTAAAAAATTAAAGATGGCGGCTACTTTTTCTCAATCTGCAACGGATTTGTTGTCGCAGATCACACGTATCGATTTTGCACTAACTAGCTGAGATACAATAAACAAGATTTTTTTTCAATTTTACAAAATGTTAGTGGACAACCCTTACGCTCAATTGGAGCGTAGGTATTTATCTTGAAAAGTAGGCCTAGTTTCTTTACTGGTTTATTTATATACTGTGATAGTAGTTTCGCGATCCGTGATGGCACCATCTAGTGACAGTACCTAATAAGGCGTAGCAAGCTTGAAAGCTTATAAGTTTTTTATCAGTTAGATGGAGTTAATATAAAATTTATTGCATTTATTAAACTTGTAAAATATACCCTACTTTATGTAGAGAAGGATGTTTTTGATGTAATTAAGGTAGGTTGAATTTATTAAGGTGCAAAAATCATTCAATCTTCACGATTACTGATTCAAATGTTTAGCTTGATACCTGTGACGCCATCTATGAGTTTATTAAAGTAATAATTATACGTTGTTCGAGTTGGGAGGCCATGGTGTAGGGTAGACTGGGTACGGTTGTAAAAATTTTGCTTTTATGGCTCGCTATTGCTATCTAAAATTGCTATCATAGCTCTAAGTATGACATAAAATGTTACAAAGTGAAAATTACTCTTTTGGGTTAATATTTCATTTAACCCATAGTTTTACGTCAGCGAGGCATTGTTCAATTTTTGTTCACTGTTACAACTGTCCCCATACCGAGGTCAGTTGTAACACTGACGGGGGGCGGCTGTAACATACCCAAAAAAAAACAAAAACAAGTAAAACCATCATATTTAACCGAGTAAATACCGTACACCATTATACCATATATATTTAATGGCAAGTTCTAACGACTATTTTCTTACCTCTTTGTAAGATAGACCGAAATAAATGTCTGCACAACGCATGACGTATTTAGCTAGAGTCTGCTCTTGTTCTTGTGTAAAAACTCTATTGTGAGCTGCATACTACATGTTATCATTTTCTGGCGCACTGTCTTCTCTTTCGGGTTCAGCATCTCTCTTACGAATGTACTTATCTCATTAGAGTAACATAATTAAGATTTTATTTTTCTGCTGCTTGCCGCAAAGACCTTCCACTTTTCACTACATTGTAAGCGTCTTTAAAGCGTTTTTGGTCGCTTTCACCTCTAGATGTCTTCCTGACGCGTTTCCTTGGCATCTACAAAGAAAATAATTTGTTACAACCGTACCCATAAAAATTGTTACAACCGTACCCATACCCTTCTGCGTAAGTAAAACGAAACCACTTGCGAATCAAAATAACGTACACTCAAACTAACAATTGAATACACACCGTGAAAGTCTAGCAAATATGTAGAATAATCTATGAATCGTAATATTACTTATAAAGCTATTTTGAAAAGAAATCGACCAAAATACTTACTTTTGGTGCACAAAACACAATTTACCCTACTGCACGCGTATTAATAACGACACGGACAGCGCGGCGACACTGGTAATCATGTTCATACCTGCCCGCCGCGTCCCTTTCCCCTCCAACGCATCACTCTCCTGTAGATAGTTTAAGAAATATTCGAGTTGTTACAACCGTACCCTGTTACAACAGTACCCAGTTTACCCTACATAGTTTCTATTATTTGTATAAAATTTTCAATGTTAATTAAAAAGATTTTTAAATAAATAAATAAATATAAAGATTTGCCTTAAATCCGTGAAGTCGTGCAATAAACATAATGTAATAACCTCCCCGACCGTATAGTAATTTAATTAATTTTCTTTTTATCTTTTTGCTAAGCGTAAACTTCTGATTATTTTGCTTGTCTTCTTCATGTGCTTATTTAAGTCTAGGTAGATAATAACTAGGCTTAGGATTTTTGGATGCTCGCCGTGGTTCTAGAGTTCACGGAGTCGCCATATGTTAAAATAAGTTTTTTTTTGTAAGTCAAAATCAAAGTAGATATGTACATATTAACTTATAGGTATATAATTATACTTAAACACTCTACTATTAGTAAAAAAAAAACATCCAAAACTCCCACTCTAGTAATAACAATGAAATAGTGATTATGCTTACTTATTTTTTTTAATCTTGAATAATCAGCGGTGTAAGTAGGTACTGAACTATTATTAACACATAACTGGCATAACTGTTACATTTTCAAATTATTGTTTTAACCTTTAATTCTTCGATTTTATTAGAAAGTGAAGCCTTCGTTGTTTTCCTTTATTTTCGTATATTTGTGTGTCTCATGGTTAGTGGATAAATGGCTATCTACCTACGATCTGATCTGATCTTCTTCTTTTTCCTTCACGTAACCCAATTAATGCGCTAGTAAAGGCGTGCTCTTGTCAATAATATACAGTAAAAAGAAAATACTTGTTGCATCTTACATTTGAAATTGATGTTCAAATAAGTCGCTGCTGTCCACGCGATGCACAAAGAATTGAACCACGACACCAGAAGGCCAACCTCTTCCGTCACCCGCTTCCGCCGAGGGAAAACGCTATCTGAGGAGCAATCTGTTTGCTGGCAGTCAATTTACTTCAGTGGTAACTTTCTTTTGTACCCTGACTAGGTATTATTTAATTTAGTGATTGAAGTTTTTTCTTTGCCATTAGGAAATAATATTTTTCTACTCGAATTATTGAATCTTTATTTCTAATAAGTACGAGTAAGTATGTGGCAGTGTTTCGTAATCGAAAACTATAAATTTGCTGCTGTTTAATGTAGTTATTGGAGATTATATCAGATTTACACGGTGTCGTGATTTCAGGTGGGACACAAGTATAAATGGATGTCAGGAGTTACAAACATTGACCGAATATTTATGACTGAAAAGCTATATTTGCCGCGCTCTGATTGCGGAGTTTAGTAAGGGGCGTATGCTCAACAATATTTATTCGAAAATAAAGGCAGCCGAGTTAAAAAAAAAACTAAACGATAATACCTATGTAAAAATCAATTATAATTTACCGAGTATATTAGAACCCCTATTTATCTGACTATAGGGTCTCATTATGAAGTTATTTTATATTGTCAAGTAAATAATAGCATGTATGTATTACATGTAATTAATAGAACATCCTGCTAATATAAATGATAAAGTTTGTGTGCCTGTTTGTTACTACTTCACGCTGCAACAGCTGAACGGATTTAGATTACATTTGAAATGGAGATAGCTGCCTTCCAGATAATTCCCCAGGGAATATTATAACGATAATCAAAACCTACGCAAACGACGTCCCAGGCAAACGCTTGTATTACAAAATAAAACAAAATATTCATATTATATAATTTCAGCGTGTATAATTTGAAGAAGATTATATATACATTGAACATGAACATTTTTATTTCATTTATTATTTAATTGTTTCGTACTCACGTTAATTAAAAACACTACAGTCTAGTTTCTTACACAAACGTTAGTTTGAACATATACTCACATTCTAATTTGCCAAGGTAACACGCGACTTAAGACGAGACTTGTAAAACAGAAACAATGTTTTAAAATAATAATAATGTAGTGAAATAAACAACTTACACAATATCCGCCTCCGTTTGACGCTGGATCGAATGAGAAATAGCCGGCCTTTGAGACCGTGGTTGTAGTTTCCTTTTACATTTTATTGCCAGAACAATGTTCTCATAAAAAAAACTACCTGATAAAGTTTCATTTTACCGCTGCTGAAAACACAACTGCATCATTATCAATACTTCGCACGTAAAAATACATTTACCTTGTCGTGGATATTTCATTAATATCCATAATTACATTATCATAAAACACGTAAAGAAAAAAAAACCTTACAGAATTACAGTAGCATGAGATAAGCAGCACTGAGCACAGTGATCACCGAGTCAAAAACAATAACTATCGTGTATCACTATTCAGTTATATTAAACGTACGCTATCGTAATGTTGACAATACAATAACCTGTCGAAGGCAATCAAGTTTTTTTTTTTTATGGCATAGGAAGGCATACGAGCACACAGGCCACCTGATGGTAAGTGGAAACTGTGACCCATAAGCCGCGTATCCACTAGAGGCAGCCTCGGGTCGAGCAGCCTCGACTTGAAGCAAACTGCCCCAGTTTGAGGCTGCTCGCAGTGTGGCAAAGCCCGAGGCACGTTGTGGATCAGCTCGAGGCGAATCGCCTCAGCTTGATCCGCAGCGCAACCTGCGCAGAGTGCGCAACGTGTGTGCAGTTTACAGCCAAAACGCGATGGCACCAGACGCGCGTCGAGTAGCTGCTGCTTTGATTGCAATTGCAATTATTAAAAAGAAGAGGAAACAACAAAGAGCTATTCAAAAGAGGAAGCACCAATGGTGGATTAAATAATTATACCGGAACAGAACACGACACGGTACAACTTGCTCAAGGACATATAATTTTATTAATTGAATTGAAGTTTCGTTATCCATTGCGACCTGAGGAGACGCGTCCCGTCTCCACTAACGCACGGCTCAGACTGAGGCTCCTTTGAGCACGGCAAAAAAACCGACAACCCATGGCTCGGCTCGCGGCGACGAATTTGCCTCGCGTCGCGGCGGGCCTCAGGTTGAGGCAGCGTCTCCACTTGCGCAGCCTCGGGGCGAAGCAGCCGCTCGACCCGAGGCTGCCTCAAATGGATACGCACCTATAGACATTCGCATTCACAAGACTGCAAATGCACTGCCAACCTTGAGGACTAAGATGGAATGCCTCTATGCTAGTCATTTCACCGGCTGTCTTATCCCCAAACCGGAACACAACAATGCAAACACTGCTGCTTGGCGGTAGATTAATGGATAAGATGGTGGTACCAACCCGGACGGACCCTGCACAAGGTCATCCCACAAGTAGATTATTATATATAGATTGGTATATTCGTAGAACGTCACGGTGTTGTGTCGGATAAGTTCATTTTTAGGGTTCCGTACCGCAAAAGGTAAAAACGAAATCCTTTTATAATCACTTTGTTGTAATACCCTTCAAGGTCAAGGTCAAGTCCCTATATCTCGGGAACGCGTTTAGGTATCGAGGTTAAATTAAAAATATTTACTAAGGTTTACGGTCCCTATAAGCTGTGAAAAAAACAATTTTCTGAGGCAACATAAAAAAAAGATACGGCCTTTATTGTCGCAAAAAAAAGTATATTTCGACACTCTCAAGGAAATCAAAATTTATAGGGTATTTTCCGTTGACCTTGAACGATGAAATTTGCCAAGTAATACCGTTTTATACTTCAAGTATAGGGGAAAATCCGAATACTATACATTTTTAATATCACAAAAAATCAGGGTCCGATGCAATGCACGGAACGGCAGTCCAAATTTTACATTGAGTTAACCGTATCAAATCTGTACGGAACCCTCGGTGGGCGAGTCTGACTCGCACTTGTCCATTATTATGTTGCTTTTTAAATTGACGCAGCTCTAATGTAAACTTCCTTCGCATGTATAATTTGGACTAATATAACTTGTCGCCTTACAGATATAGCATAACACAGGGCTTGCAAAACATTTCGCGCTCTTTGTTAACGCACGTGAATTATCTTCATATGAGAGCTAATGGAACGTTGCACAGGGCGCAACCAACCGTTCGAAATGATGCTACAAAAGGACAATGTACGGCATTGCACAGAATGAAAGCTGAGTGAGTGTAGTGGTGAACACCTTGTTTTACGTTCGTTGTTTACTCCTGTTATGTTACTCGTACTTAATATTTTTAAACGTGCAACGTTTTTACTATTTACAATAAAAAAACTGCCTGATGCTGTCTCAAACTAGTCATTTAAAATCAATGTCTTCAAGAACTTTCTTTCACGATTTCACTGTGTTTAGGGGTTGGCTCTCACTTTTTTATTTCACAAGGTTTTTTTAAATGTACATAGTAATTTATTAAAATTTCTTAGTAGATGGCATAACTAAACATCTTATTTTTGCAAAGTTTGGTTACTGAATTAAATATCAACAGGTTTTTAAAGTTGAAGGTAATTCTGTAGCTCTGCCTACCCCACTCTGGGAATACAGGCGTAAAAGTACCTACGTATGTACGTATGTATGGCATAACTTGAATAATTAACCTGTCTAATTTCAAGGTCATGTTCATCAACAAATATTATTTTTTTGAGCTTTGTGCTACATACGACTAGCGAAGTAAGATAAAGCTTTACGGTATTTTGTTTGATTAAACTATATACTTTTCTGTTCTAAAATTAGAGCAGTATCGAATGGATCAAAAATAAAAAATGATGTAAGGCTGATTCCTCCGTAACAGTGAATTTTAATGCAGCGCTTGTTAAAGAACAAGCGTCAAAAGTGACATACGAGGGATGATGCAAAAGTAATTATCATACGTAGTTAAACAAAATGAAGTGGTTGAAAAGTGTAAATATTCTCCACAGCTGTCGAGTTTTCTAAGATATGGTTGCTACAACAAATGAACCAAAGCTTATATCAAAATGCAACCGGAATTAATAATTAAAAAATAAAATTGGTATTGAAAAATAAAATACTTGAAGAGGACTATTTTGGTGATGCTACTAAAATGAAAACTATGCACCTCGATAGTTCTATACACAGAATAAAAATATTAACTGTTAATTAATAGAATGTGCACAAGTCTTGTTTATTGTGCGATTTTTATCTTGGGCTCGGCGTCAAAATGAAGTCAAGCTCGGCATCATTGTTAGACCAAGTTTGTGCTTCTAAGGGACGACATTGAAAATGTTGATAATTCGGAATAAATAAATATTTTGCTAGTTAAACAATGTTTTATTTTTCTCCTTGCACGACTAGTTCAGAACAAGTTACTTGCCTGTTATTTACATTTTGATATATATTTACTATATACCTAATCACACTAATAATTATAGACGCGAAAATGAGTCGTATGTTTGTTGAATTGCACAATACACTATTTCAACATTAAACAACGATGGAAACCTCTTCTACTACTAACTCATTGATGTTTGAATTTTTAAGTTATTGTGAGATACTTAATTGACATATTTTTCAGAATTCCGGTTACACAGATAAATCAAATATAACTATTGTAATCTAGAGGTTTCATATATATTTTTTATTAATATATGCTGCAATTTGCTTAGGGCCTTATCGACATACAAAAAAAATGGTCTCCTTCCAATTTGTTCCCAGAATGTATATGAGTGTTTTGTGATTCGTTATTAACGTGATTTTGGACCTCCTGAGGTATGATCAAATCTTTTTATTTCAATTATAATTGCTAATGCCTTGCGATCGCTTGCCGAGTATTTGCTTTCTGCTGGGTTTATAAAGATAAAAGATGTTTATTCTTTTACACGTCAAAAATCTGCCAGCGCTTCGCAAGAGATCACTGCTGAGAAGAAACGCTGCAAGAAACTCGTTTAGTTTTCTTGATGCAAATGCTATGGGTTGATCTTTGTTATTTTGTTTGTGGAATAGCACCGCTGCTACTCTTTTATCTGAAGCATCACAAGCTAGATATAAAGGTTAAGCGGACATGATTTTACTTTACATGTTTTTGTTTGTTCAAATGTAGTGTTTTCGTGTTTCATCAATTTCCAATATTGTTTCCGTTCTGTAAGTGCATGTAGATTCGCACCTTCGATCAACAATACCAACTAAATAACCAGTCCCATGCAAAATCAAAGCTAAATTCTGTCCGCGTGAATATATACGTCAGTTGCATTTTTTTACTAACGAACCGAGACAAACGTTTAAAAGCAATTTTAAATTCAACCTAATTACAACCACAATACTTAATAATAACATTACAAATCTTCAAAATTTTATCTCATACCTACGACTATTCGTCTCATAACTTGAACAGGTCAATAAATGACAACGAAAAAAACGTATGTTCAACAAAATCGATTGTGAAATCAATCTTATCGTGCAAAAATTAAAGTACTTCTCACCGTTGTTGCCCTGCGAGTTACATCGTTTTTTATCTATTCATTTTGCTTCTTCAAATTTGACTAACGGAGGTATGGAGTAGCATTGAATTGAAAATAAATGTAAAAGGGTACGTAAAAGATTTGTTGTTAAGTTAAGATTAATTTTGTGTTGGGTAAGTATGCTTATTAGTATTTATACATATTTGTCTGTTGTTTGTAAACTCTTTATAGTACAAAGTTACTTGTTACTTTATTGAAGTTATCTGCTTAAATTATATTTATGTGAAGGTATTATATGTTTATTTATTATATTCAAATATGAAGAATTCAAAATAAACAAGTCAAGTTCGAGTCTGATCAGGTCAAGTTCGAGAAGCTACTATCAACTGTGGAATTAGGCGACCTGAAGCCATTGCAATTACGGCACAGGATGCGGAATTTGGCCGGAAAAACAGTAAATAATGAAACTGTTCGGTGTATCTGGTTGAGACACCTTCCGTCATCTGTTAGCGCAGTATTGGCTGTAACGGATTCGCTGTAAATGAACAACAGGTGTTAAATCGCCGATAAAAAATAAGAAAACACCAAAAGAACAGAGAAAACAAAACCGATGAAGCGTCGCGTCGCAACTTGCAATAATGCAATTCGACATAAATGAGCTTCGGCAAGAGCGGGCGAATTATCGCCGGCACAGCGATATGCGGAATGTGACTAGTAGACATTCTTCATAAAAATCAAGGTCAAGTTCGAGAGGAAACTAGCAATTTGAACATATATTTTGGTAGAATTAATTTGAAAGAAAAGAAACATGTATTCGTGACAAACAGACAAAAATACTGACATATGCAAAAATACTTGTTGTCACGAAATGGTTCCAACTCAGCGTTATGCTGGCGTTAAAACCAGCGCAATTGGTTGACTGTGTAATAGTTTCGACTTCAGAAGTGGTTTTTACCTTTGTGGGATTTATTTATTTATTTATTTATTCATAAAATTTGCAACATATCAGTAACATAACCAAATCGATGAAGGATGCCGTGAAAATGTTTAATATCTCAAATGCGAATTAATTTTTAGGTTATCGGTCGGTCGGGGTAAATTATTATTTAAATGAAACATATTGCCAAAGCGGCACGCTTTACACAGTCATACCATCGTAATTTTTTTTGTCAGTAAGATGTACTATAAAATACTTTTTAATTTTTAATTTTCTCTTGAGGGAGTACTGTGCCGGTAGGCACGTTTCGTAATTGTTATCGATTCACGTATTAATGAGTTGCATTTAGATTAGACATTATCTGTACGTGTATCTAGCGCGCATTATTAATTATTGTAGTAAGTTAACATTGTATACTTATATTATCATGTGTAATGTTAATTCAATTAGATTGTTACTGACTGACAAAGTGGTTACTCTCTCACGCCTACCATCATGGACATCTCCTGTGAATGTCCGGTAAACGTACTATACTATATGTTGAATTTTTTAAAGTAAATTTCCGGTAGATAATTCTCAAATACGAAAAAAAACCGCGCAAAAGCATGTTAGATCATCGCCGTTACACAAATAGCTGTTTTTTTTTTTCCATAATTGAGCTTAGGGCGTGGTATAAATATTTATATGTTTACAGAATTTCGAGTTTGTAACTTTGATAGTTTCTGAGAAAAATGAGTGTGACTTACAAACAGACAGACAAACTGACATGGCGGAACTGTAAAGATTCCTAGTCTGACTTTGGAGCTCTAAAAAGGCCGCTGACGGAAAACGCCTCTATTCAACACCAAAACCAAATAATCTTGGACCTGTTATCGTATTGTCAACGTTTTGATAGCTCTTATTTACTTGTCAGTAATGGCGACCGAGTTGAAAACAACACCATAACAGGTCAAATATGATTTGAATTTTAGTGCCTAGACTCGAGGCGCCGTTGTGGGACAATGATAAAAAACCGGGCAAGAGCATGTCGGACCATGATCAGTGTAGGGTTCCGAAGACGTTACTTCAAACAAATTAGACCTCGCGATAAACTTAACATTGCCGTTGTAAAACTGTTATCCCCATACATCGACAAAGGTTGCGGTCAGTTTACCAACACCACAAATAAGTAAACCATTTGTAACTCAAAAACCACTGAAGTCTACGTAATAGTGATGGTTTTTCTATTAAATTCATTATAATGTGCTTTCGTTTTGTCAGATTTTTGTTTATTTGTAGTTTTGGCTATAGGGGAGGGGACACCTTGACTTTAACAAAATTAGCGCTTGAAAGCTTAACATTTCATAAACGGATTCCTTAATCGAAAAATTGTTCGAAACCCGCAATATTTTTTAAAAACCTATCCAACGATACCTATGGGGTAGACGAGTAAAAAAATACATTCCCACGTTACGTGTAGGGGAGGAACACTATTTTTTTATTTCAAGGTTTTATTTTACCACTTTGTTCGCGTGACTAATACCTAGTCTGGCCATAAGTTCTGTTACATATGAAAATGCTTTTTTTTATGAAGTAATGTTAACTTACAAGAGCTGCTACTTACGTATCCGGAATAGAAAAAATAAACAAACGTATACGATTAAATATGGTTTTATTGTTTTTCGAAATATTCTCCGTGATGATCGATGCACTTTTGCATACGTTGAAACCAATTTTTAAAGCACTTTTTCCACTCTGAATGAGGTATCTCCAAAACGTGCTGTTTGAACGCGTCGACGGCATCTTCACGGGTCGAAAATCGTTGACCTCGTAATTTATTCTTTACATTTGGAAATAAATAAATCATTGGGTGCAAATCAGGGCTGTACGGTGGATGACCCGTTAATTCTATATTTTGACCTTCCGAAAATAAAGTCGTTTCGCGTGATGTAAGACAGCTGGCATTGTCATGGTGAAGAATGATTCTGCGTCGCTGGTTGTTTTTACGTATTTCTTCAAATACTTCCGGCACTAGTGGCACTTTAGCGACATACATTAATACAAAGAAACATACCAACAATTTGCTTCAAAGTGCCTTTTGCACGAGTTACTTTCGTAGGGTTCGGCTCATTTTGAACCACCATCCTTAACTTCGTCCGTGAGCATACTACGTCCACGATTGAGATTACTAAACCAGTGACACACAGTGGTTTTCGATGGAGCTTCATCACCAAAAGTTGAAGTTCTAAGCACTGTTGTAGAGTTAAACCACGCTACAAATCGTAGTAAATCATAGCACGAAAATTTTCACGTATGAGGTGCATTCTTGCAGCGAGATGACATTTTAAACCACCACTTGTGTAGCTTCTTTAGAGTTGTGAGCGTATTCTTTATCATTTTGCTTGTTGTAATGCTCTTCAATCGTGAATATTTTTTCATCATTACAGAGGTATTTCTGTTTTTCTTTGGAAAAAACATGCTCGTTTGTTGGGATCATCATTCTCAACAAGAAAATACAGTATTTCCGATTTTGCCCCCAAACATTTGGTCCTTGTTGTCAGTCTTGTTTCCAAAATCTAATACATTTCTGGGTATAACTCATAAACACATACATTCGTGTGGGCACGAATCAGGAATTCAATTTTTCTTGTTCAGAAGGATGGTCCCAACGGCCCCATTTTTTTTTTCCAAAATAGTAAATAAAACTAATCAAAATAGAAATAATTTATTGCAGACCAAGATATCTATATGAATACTGAACTTTATATAAGCATTAAACATTAAACATTAACGTATTCTTTAGCTGCTCTAATTACCACAGTGACACAGTATTTGGTGAGAGGGTAGTCGAGGCGTACCACCAACAACCTCAGGGAGCTGTTGCTGCTGCCACGTACGTGTTTCAGCAATGAAGCTTCTCTTCCGCCCGATGGCATAGAAATCGTCTACTCTTACCTCAGCGAACATCTCGGACGCACTACTAACCTCGGCAGTCCTGACAGAATCTTCAGGATGTTATTATATTTAATGCACAGTTTTATTTTACCATTACCGGTTGCCTCTTGAATATCTGACCATTTTAGTTTCAGATCTAAAAAGCCAGTTGCAAATCGGTCTCGTAATAGGCGTCCTAGACATCGCCTTCATAGCCGTAGTCCCTTCTCAACTCCCTCAGTTTGTTGGCGTATGTTTCCATAGTTGCGTCGTCTTTTCTAATAAGTATAGATCCAAAAATATACTAGGGCTTAGAATCGTATATATCTTTTGTGGTATAGAATGTATAGTTTTTTTATTTCGTCATATGTTGTTCTTTACCCACGACGGTACGGAGATGGCATATGCGTTTGAGGTTAGAGAATGTTTGTTTGTGCAAACCAAGGTTGCCAAATATCTCAAAAACTTCTAGTCCGATTTTGATGCGGTTTTCAGCGATGGGTTCGGGTTTGATTGGTGCATGTTCTTAGATAAGTGTTACGGTGACAACGCACTAGGGAGCGCCTGAGTAAACATTGCACCAGACGTTGGTCTACCAACCTGACATGACAACAGGATTACTTCACCAAAATTCAACCAATTGCAAGTCTTGAAACCGTAACCTAGCGACCACTGTTAGCATACGGACAAAATATGATTGGTATTTACGACACCGGAAAAATGAAAAACCCACGATTTCATCCGAACGCTGATAGTAGCTATGGCTACGTTTAAACAACGGCTACTATGGGTTATACAACACTTACATCACCACCACCAATGGTACTTACTTAGATCTATTCTTACTGAATACAGTCGATATTGGTCGTTTTAATAGTGTTGCTATGGCCACGTTTCAACAAAACTACCAAACCACATTGAAGTTTACGTTATAACAGAAAAATATTTTCTTCTTTTCTTGATTAAATAGCATAGTTTTTGTAATAAAACTTATTGACAGAAAATGAAATAAATATCTAAATAATAATAAAACTGTTTATTTACAGGCAATAACCAAGATGTACAGACAACGGTGTAAAATAGAAAATAGAATCAGACGCAAATAAACCCTCATACAATATACATTCCAACATAAATAAGTATGTTATATTATTTCATATTAAATAAAGTCTCAAGTTGCGCAACTAGCTGATACATATTCAAATGGGATTTTAAACTGGGGCTTGAATAAAGTTCGTTAGCGATTCAGAGACATGCTGCTTCTCGTCGCCGGTGTGGAGTTGAGAAAGTGTATTTTATTTTGAAAATTCGAAGCGGACTCAGAGTTAAAACTACCTAAAATTAAAGTTAGCATTTATGGGTCAGAGTCACACTACAATCCACGTCATTCAACTTAAGCAGTCCGCGAAAGCCGCATCCACCGCAAACGCACTCGCGCGGCAACCTCGGATGCGTGGCTCGCGAGCCTGGCCTCGCGAGCAAGTTTCTTGATCAGTCCGGAGATACTGAGGCCAGCCTCGCAAATAGCGAGTCATCAGAAATCCGTGGCAATTCATAATGATTTAAAACTATTGACGCTCGCGAGCCAAAACCACCACCGCACAACCACACCGAACGAACAGCGCACACTGAGGCAACTTTGAGCATGTCGCATTTACTGACAGCCGACGGCTCGACCCCGAGGCACGCTCGGCCGAGCCAACGTGCGCCTGAACCGCCCTGAGGCACGTCCACACAGACCGAGCATTTGGCTCGTGAGGCTGCCACGTGGGGACGTGGCTGAAATATTTTCATTAACTTTATTAAGTACCTTTTAAAGTTATTTGACGAGTAAAACGCAACAATTAGTTCAATGCCTTTTTTATTCTACCTCCGAACTTGGTGTAATGTATTCTTAACCATCAAACTATATATAAAAGGACCAGTAGCGGTTTAATAAAACTTTCGGCTTTTGTTTCCTTAATTGAAATTAGATTTCAAGAATGACACAGCTGTTACATTGGAACTCATCCGCGAGGCAAATTTGCTCGATTCGTTTGCGTAAGATTACTTTTATTTCAATAGCAATATTGTTCCATGAATTATTAAAAACTACAGAATATTGTCGGAATGTTGATAAATGGGAACAAATGAATTTCTTTTTTACAACCCTTAGCGACTAAAACCATTATCTCAGAAAATTAAAACTAAAATGTTCGGGAGTGACTTGTTAATAACTGTTAGTAATGAAATAATGTGAGTTATAAATCAAATTGTTGTAAATTTTTGCTTGCCTCCTATACATACACACAAAGCATTTCCAGAAAGGTCCACATCCACACACCACTGAGGGTTATACAGGAGACATTTGTGGACTAACTAAGAGAATACCTTCGATTCCAGCGGTACCAAATTGACTATCAGTGCATTACAGTGTTGACCCAGAACGTTACCAAGGCAGTCCATTATTTATTTATTATGTATTTATTTGTAATCGCGTGTGTTTAAGCTTCTTGACCGATATCAATAATAATTATACAGCATAGTTGCACCTCAGCATTTGGATAACTTGGTAGTAAAGTTGCATTTAGAGATTTGTATAAAGTAAAAAATATGTACACTTCTTTTGGTAAGCCCTAAGAGTACTTGGCCGCCGTCTCATCTCATTAGTTTTTTGTGTCTACAGGCATCACAATTTCACAACGTCCAGTTGTCAAAAAAAAACTCTTTTGTCATACTACGTCCATTATTTAAGTAAATAGTTTTGTAGAAAATGTATTATTAAGTATGAATTCATTCTTGTATTTAAAATCAAATAGCCATTTTCGCTAAAAAAAAAGAGTATTTATAATGAGGTTTGAAAGTTATTGAACGTTAAAAATAGGTTTTCGAGGCAAATACATTTACACCTCCCTTTCCGCATCTATTTGAAGCGACGAGCATCCAGGTATTTATGATTTTATCCACACCTTATATAACATTATGCCTAACTTACATAGGACCGTGTGGGGTAATCTACACTAATATTATAAAGATATAAGATATGTATTTTTGTTTGTAATAAATAAATCAAAAACGAATGTTCTGGTTTTGAAAATTACTTTTACCGGTAGGATACTACATTATCACTGAGTAATTCAGTCACTCAGTGATAATGTAGTATATTTAACGTTGACGGAGCTGCGGGCAACAGCTATAAGTGTACTGGTAATGTTTATCTATTAAAATATTAAAATATTTTAAATGAAAGGGTCTGGCCGGTCTGCTATAGTAAAATCGCCCCTGGCTGAATACGAAAACTGAATATGCACGTTTATTTGCCTCATTGTCAAATATAATTTTACTGAATAATAAGCCTTAAATACTTACGATTAGCGAAATATAAAAAATAAAACGGTTTTTAATTTATATTGGCCAAACTACTTTATCAATTGACACGTCCTTCAAATATTTTATACATGTATTTAAGACAAATTTATAAAAAAAAATTAAAGTCCTACCTTTTTTTATAGTCAACATTTTCGTCTGTTTTAGTTTTTTTTTTACGTGCAATTAGCGACACCTACCATATTATTTTGATATAATATACACAATTTAATATTCTATTACATATATTTTTTTCAAAAATATTTGTTTGGATTAACAAAGTGGAAATAAGGTATTTGTGTAAAAGGGTATTGCCGTGTGGTGCCGGTAGAGTAGAATAGCACCACCCCATATCCTCCCGCGGGTATCGTAGAAGGCGATTAAGGGATTATTACATAGGAAAGATCTCCTCCGGGCGAGATAGGCGTCGTTAGCATTGGGCTGCTACCTATCTAGGAGAAGGAAAACTCCGAATTCAAACCCGGCGGGATAGGCGTCGTTAGCATTGGGCTGCTACCTATCTAGGAGAAGGAAAACTCCAAATTCAAACCCGACCCTGCATAATGGACCATGCGAGCACCATTTAAAAAGTTTATACCCCAGGAGGGTACTGGCAATGCCAGAGAATCCCTCCCTAGGCCTAGCCTGGGCAGCCCTTCGTACTCTGGGGGGGGCAAAATAGTGCGCGTATGTTCGGATCCCTCCGGGGATCGGAACGGCGGCGATGCCGTTTGCCACGCGTCACGCTGTGTTCGCAGGGGGGTTGGCAAAAAGCGGGCCGCTGAAAGCCGCCTTGCTACGATGAATGTTTGTGGAGGGATGGAACATAAATTAGATGAGGTATGTATGATGATGAAAGAGAGAAAGCTGGATGTTCTATGTGTGACTGAGACGAAGAAAAAAGGGGTGAGTACGTCCACACACGGAACCTTGACGGCTTTGTGGTCCGGAGTTCCGGTATCCGAGCACGGTCGTCAGGGAGTTGGCATCGTACTCACAGAGCGAATGGCTGAATGTATGCAAGAGCATGAATGTGTGAGCCCAAGACTTCTCTGGGTGAGAGTCAAGGTAGGTCTCACCCGTTTATTCGTAATTGGGGCTTATGCCCCAGATACGAATAAATCTAAAAAAGAAAGGGAGGAGTTTTGGGAAAGTTTGCATGAGGTTTCAACAAAATGCAAGGAGAATGAGAGGATTATTTTGCTAGGCGATTTTAATGGTTGGACAGGCGTGCAAAGGGATGGTTATGAATCGGTACTGGGTAAGTATGGTGATGAGCGAGTGAACGAGAATGGCAAATGCCTTCTCAATGTATGTTTGGCTAAGAATCTCTGCGTGACAAACACTTTGTTTGATCACAAAGAGATTCATCAGTATACGTGGAGACGTCAGAATGAGAAGTCTATGATAGACTTGATGATTGTGGATGAACGGTTGCGTAACAAAGTTGTAGATACCAGAGCATTTCGAGGAGTTAGCGTAGGTTCAGATCACTACTTAGTGGTAACACGAGTAAGGGGTCTGTTCACACGTTGGCGCCATCGTGTTCCCGTACCGACAACTGCGTTAGAGAGGATAAAAGTAGAGAAACTGAATGACGAAGTTATACAAGATGAATACGTAAGAAAGCTGAAAGATCGTTTTGAATGTGTTAATAAAATGAATGACAGTGAAGTCGAGAATAATGTAAATAATGTATGGGAGATTATGAAGAATGGCATGGTCAAATCGGCCACTGAAGTATGCGGTGTAGTAAAAAGAAGAAAAAGTAAGAATGAACGTCCGGAATGGTGGGATAGAGAGGTAGATGATGTCGTGAAAGAGAAGAAAAAGTGTTGTTTGGATTTTGTAGCTGTAGATCCAGGACAAGATCTAAGCGACAGAAAGAAAAAAGAGTATAATAGATCAAAGAAAAGAGTGAAAGAAGTTGTGGCTAGAAAGAAAGATTTACTGAATGAAAAGTATGATAGGAGTTTCTCTGACAACTTCCGGTCGAATATTAAACTCTTTTGGAGCTTGATTAAATCGGCTCGGGGGAAATCAGAGAAAACTAAATTAAGCGCGGTGAGGGATGAGTCTGGAGACTTAATATGTGAGGAAGAAAAAATGCTTGATAGATGGAAAACTTATTTTGAAAGCTTGTTTGAATGCGAAGATATTTGTCGTGAGCCAGAAAGCATGAGTAAAGATGCAAGTAGCGAAGATGAAAGTGTGATTAGTATGAGTGAAATCATGAAAGCTTTAAAAAGTATGAAAGCGGGAAAGTCAGCAGGTGGTGATAGAGTGTCGATAGAAATGCTGAGGAGAGGAGATGGCCTGGTGGGTAGTCTGTTGTACCGTCTTTTCAATGCATGTTGGAATAGCGGCCGAGTCCCAGAAGATTGGGTCAAGGCCGTTATCGTCCCTCTGTATAAAGGAAAGGGGTCACAGCAAGACTGCAAAAACTACCGCGGTATCAGCCTCCTTAGTGTTGTCGGCAAAGTATATGCGAAGATTCTAATAGAAAGGGTATTGAATGTTACGAATGACAAAATCTGGGATGTACAAGCGGGATTTCGAAAGGGAATGGGATGTACGGATCAGGTCTTTTCACTACGGTCCATCACAGAAAAGTTCGTGGCTGTGAACCAAAAGGTTTTCTGTGCTTTTGTGGACCTGGAAAAGGCCTATGATAGGGTAGATAGAAAGGAGTTGTGGACGGTGCTGTCTATGTATGGAGTGAGCAGCAACCTGGTGCAGGCTTTGAGGTCCCTTTATGAGGGCTCCAGAGCCTGTGTCAGGATCAATGGGGCATACTCGGCCTGGTTTAATATCTCTAAAGGTGTTAGACAGGGCTGTGTTGCCTCACCATGGCTGTTCAATCTATTCATGGACAGTTGTATGTGGGATTTGAAAGAGTATGATAAGGGTTTGCGTATGCAAGAGTTGCTAATCAAATGCCTCTTATATGCCGATGATCAAGTTATACTTGCCTCATCGGTACTTGAGTTGCAGGAGATGGTGACAGTAATGAATGAGGGATTTAAGAAAAAGGGGATGAAAGTAAATGTTGCCAAGACCAAGGTCATGGTGATAGAGAAGGATGAGGAGATGACTGAGTGCGTGATAAATATAAATGGTGAATTAGTAGAACAAGTGAGCGAATTTGTGTACCTGGGAAGTATGTTTACAAGAGATGGTAAGTGTGAGAAGGATATCGAGAGGAGGGTGAATGCGGGGAATCAAATTAATGGGGCCCTGCACTCCTTTGTGAGCAGACAGGGCGTTTCACAAAAAGCCCGGCTGGCTGTTCACAATGGAGTGCTAGCCCCTACCCTGATGTATGGTAGTGAATGTTGGGTGTGGCAGGACAAGCATGTTAGTCGTGTAAATGCAGTTGAAATGCGTTCTTTGCGTAGTATGTGTGGTGTGAAACTGATTGATAGAGTTAGAAATGAAAAAATCAGAGAGAAATGTGGAATGAAAGAAGACGTAGTGACTAAGATTGAAAAGGGCATGCTTCGATGGTTCGGTCATTTGGAAAGGATGGATGAAAGTAGATTGACGAAAGAGATATACAGATCGAAAGTGAGTGGAAGGGTCGGAAGGGGCCGCCCTAGGCGTACTTTTTCGAATCAAATCGGAGAAATACTGGGAAAGGGCCGAATCTTAAGTACCCGAAACCGACGTGCGTGCATGACTCGATGTATAAATGTTGAAGAAGCGAAAGAAATTTGTCAAGATCGTAGCAAGTGGAAAGAAGTGGTCTCTGCCTACCCCTCTGGGAAACAGGCGTGATTTAATGTATGTATGTATGTAAAAGGGTGGAAAAAAAGAACACCCATGAACGCCATCTGCAGCAGACCGGCCAGACTCTTTGTTAATGTTTAGCCGCTCTGGATACCGACTACTTGTCACCGTGTTGACAGGGGAGTAAATAAAGTGGTATCCTGGGAAAATTTCAAACCCGCAATATACGTTTTTTGAGAAAATATGGCAAAGGGTATTTTTAGCAAAAATAAAGTAAATATTACTTCAGCACACACACACACACACACACACACACACACACGCACACGCACACGCACACGCACACGCACACGCACACGCACACGCACACGCACACGCACACGCACACGCACACGCACACGCACACGCACACGCACACGCACACGCACACGCACACGCACACGCACACGCACACGCACACGCACACGCACACGCACACGCACACGCACACGCACACGCACACGCACACGCACACGCACACGCACACGCACACGCACACGCACACGCACACGCACACGCACACGCACACGCACACGCACACGCACACGCACACGCACACGCACACGCACACGCACACGCACACGCACACACACACACACACACACACACACACACACACACACACACACACACACACACACACACACACACACACACACACACACACACACACACACACACACACACACACACACACACACACACACACACACACACACACACACACACACACACACACACACACACCTATTGTTCTGAAGATGCGATATTTTTAAATGATCAATGTTTTGAAATGGCCGATAACGTGCTGTTGTTAGGTATAACTAAAGACAAAAACTTGTAATGGAGTCCGGATATAGCAGTACTAGCAGGTACATTAAGTTCGGCAGCTTACGCTGTTAGGAAAATTAAGCAATTCACCAATGTTGTGACAGCTTGCACAGATTATTATAGTTATTTTCATAGTTCTACCACGGCACACACACACACACACACACACACACACACACACACGCACGCACGCACGCACGCACGCACGCACGCACGCACGCACGCACGCACGCACGCACGCACGCACGCACGCACGCACGCACGCACGCACGCACGCACGCACGCACACACACACACACACACACACACACACACACACACACACATAATTATCAATTTTTAATAAAAGAGTCTTGATTTTTAGTGACATAAATAATATTCTCATAAATAAATTATGACGCGACTGTCAAAATACTATTTTCTTTAAATAGTAATTTTAAGGAATCACGGGAGTTTAGGTTGTACATAGAACGAATGGCTTAGATGACAAATTAGAAAAAAGGTGTAACGTGTTAAGTGTATCGCTCCAAATACATAACTCAGTAGGTATAAACACGAAAAAAATAACAAAAACCACAAATATCAACCAATTTTCAATTTAAAGTTATTTGAATGATTTTTAGTAAGTGTAAACAAGTAAGTGACCTGTATCTCAGGAACCAATCAAGTCTACTTAGTCGTGATACGTGTATGTCATTCTAATTACGACTGAAACTACGAGAACTAGGCTATTGGGCGTTAACATAGTTACGCTAGAAAGATAAACTTTAATGTTCAGTGTATACATACAGTCTTTTTAATGTGTACATAGCAAAATTGGAGAAACTACGTTCAGTTTTATCGACAAAAAAAAGGTACAAAAATCTTTTGGTTATTTAAAATTTCGTATGATTTTTTAGTTTTATAATTCACAATTCCATATTACAAATAAATAAAACGTTACTGCTCTTAAACTACTCCGCCTATCGACATGAAACAAAACAAAAATGATCATTAACTAATAACAGGTTAAAGAACCAAAATAATAATTGTTTCGCTCCCCCAATTTATTATTACGAGGTTTTTCATAAAATTATGTTTATATTTCCTACTTTTTGTTTCAAACATATACAGGGCGAACGACATGAAGTGTTACCAAATTCACAAAATCGAGCCTGGTGTCAAAGTAAATGCGACTTACTATCGGGAAAATGTTTTGGAAGCTGCGTTGGAGCCTTGGGCACGCAAACATTTCGGTAGTAGACCGTGGACATTACAACAAGACTCGGCCCCGGCTCATAAAGCTCGTGTGAACCAAGAATGGCTGAACAACGCGTGCCACAATTTATTTCGTCCACACAATGTCTTTCGAATTCCCCAAACGCGAACCCGATGGACTTCTTTTATCTGGTCCATTGTGGAGAGCAAGGTGAGGAGAAGAAAACATGCCAGTATGGATGCATTGAAGAAAGCGATCGTACGTAATTGCCATTGCATACCGCAGGATCACATTCGTGCAGCGCGCAACTCATTTTTCTACCGTCTGAAGGCCATAGACAGCAGAAGGTGGTCATATCGAGTTAAAATAAAGTAATCTTAAAAATTTGATATCTTTTTCTCATTTTTTTCTTAATAATGAATAATTTAAGACAACAAAATAAAATCGTAGCCTTTTGAATTTGGTAACACTTCATATCGTTCGCCCTGTAAAATAAATCAGTAAAATAGCCTAGTTACGAATCTTTTTTATTATTTCATATTATTCTACACAGTATTAGCTTTCTATCCATAAAATTACCACGTTTATGACTGAAATACAACTTTTGTTATCAGCGGTCAAATAATGACATTGCGCGTTATGTTGGGATATTTCAACGCACAGCCCAAAGAGTTGTTTAATAGACACCTGGGTCACTTCTTTGCTGACGAAGATCGGTGTTGTATTGATGTAGAAATGTTGGGCAGGTAGTCTAACACATACACGTACACAAGTGATGCGGGTGCGGTTAGGTCATTGCATTGTTACAAGGTCAGCACGGGAAACTGATCGTAACATTATGGTGCAACAAGACTTGTTATGGTCTTACCAACTACCGCTGGGTATTGAATGTGACACGAGTATTGAACGGGTGAAATTATTTTGAGGTCACCGGGATGCTGCTCAAGTTGGGCTCTGTCAATCGTTTTGACAATATAAATTTAACCAGCTAGACTTCGCTTCAGAGCTAACTTCTTGTGCGGATAGTTAATGCAGATGCCCTGAGCATTGTGGTGTGCTTGATAAATTATTCAGGACCATACTTACTGAATTAACTGAAGCAGTTAGGAAATTCAGTACACAACAACACAAGAATAAACATGTTCCAGGCTGGAACAAATATGTCGCCGACGCTCATAGAGATGCATGATGAACGTTCAAAGTGATCTTTCTGTGGTACCTTTCGTACATAATGAGTTTAATAGTATTTATAAAGACTTATTTGTCGTAATTCTACATCAATTTAATAACAATTTAAAAATAGAAACTATGTCTAGGTCATAAACCCAGTTAAGTGAATAGGCTACTGCAGGCATTCATAATAGTAGAAATAGGCTTTATGACCTATATAGAGGGAGGGAGGACAATACGTACACTGACTTCCTAAATTATGTTTGGATTTATGCGACGACCTTTAAGAAAGTTGGTTTAGCTGCAAAAACAATTTTTCTTCATCTATAATTAAAATCATCTGACATAAAGGTAAAAACTGTACAGAAATTTATAAATAGAGCAACTGGAAAAACTCGTGATAATTAAGTCTCCCTAAACACAGGTAACAAACAAATCACTTCAAATAATGACGATGACGACGAGAAGATTATTTTTCCAAAATAGCCATTAATACTACGAAATATCTTCAATCATCCACGGTTGAAGCTCAATAATTACTTTGCGCTTATGTCAGTTAATATAATGTGAACTTTGAATTCAGGCCTGTAGATTCAGATTCAATAGTTTAGGTAACTAAATCGCTCAGTTCAGAAAACAAAAAGCAAGTTTAAAAAACCTAACTGCTGTTTGGATAATGTCGTCAAAGTAATGTCAATAAACAAAACGCAATCTGATGGAGCTACATTGAAAATAGGTGTGCCTCAAGGCTCTATTTTAGGTCCTTTTGTACTTTTGGTTTACATAAATGTCACAATAGAGGTAAAATTCCAATGGAGTCTCCATATAGCTATACTGGCAGGTAAACTAAGTTCGGTAGCTTACGCCGTTAGGAAAATTAGACAACTAACCAATGTTGAGACAGCTCGCTTTTAGTTTATTAAAGTTATTTCCATAGTGTTGTGTCATACGGTATTCTGGTTTGAGGTAAGGCAGCTGACTTACAAATTATATTTGTGTTGCAAAAAAGGGCCATTCGTTCTATTTGTAACTTAAATTCTCGTGACTCCTAAAGATAGTTTCTTATTTATGCTACCAAGAATTTAGATATTTTCACCAAAGCGCATAAAATGTTGATCGTAAATTCCGCGTCCGTAAATTATATAAAATCATTTGTTGGTCAATTCATTCATTTCTATAATAAATTGCAGTTTTAAAGTTCCAGCTCTTAAAAATCACTTGAAAAAGTCGTTAATGTCTAAAGCGTAGGTACTATCATGCATGCTTGGTCTAAAGCCGAAACTTATTCATTAAAAAATTGTGCAGATGCAAAAGTTGTGTCTTGTCTAGGGGACACCGTTAATATTAACTTTTATGTGGTCGTCTGGCACCGTCTTATATACGCATACGTTGGTATTGTTCTTCTTGCCTTTATCTCCCGCTTTCGTTCCTGTTGAACTACGCATGATATTTGATTTAATATTTATATCTTTAAGGGCCACTTGCAGCAAAAATTTAAATCGAGATTAATGCTAAAGTTCAGTTTAGCTATGTCAAAATGTATGGAACTGTCAGTCATAAATATAGATTTAAGCTTAATCTCGATTTAAATTTTTGCTGCAAGTGGCCCTAAGTATATAATCCTAGACTCAGTAGTATCATTGTAATATGAAATTATGTTTAAAAAAATACTAAATGCAGAGTTTCTTGCGGTGTTTCCTCTCAGCAGTTGTCTCCGGTAGATTTTTGACGTATAAAAGTGCCCGTACGGCCTGCTTACTGAATAGATGTCTTTTATCTTTTAGATACAGGGCAATCACAGATTCAGGTTTCTCACATATTGCAGAAAACTTATTAATAAGGCATTAAAAACACTCGTGTGATCTTTTAATGAAACTCTTGTTTAAGTTGTAATAGCCTGTCTTTATGCACCAGACACATAAACTGCTTAAAAGAACTATAGTATTGTAGTTTCAGAGTAGGTATTCTGCTTAAGTTACAGATGTGGCTTTATGTGACATCCTAGAATGAAGTTTTGTGCTAGGTAGCTCACGGTAGGGTTACGACGAAGCACGTCTTAATATTGATGATACCTTTAATGTATTTTTTGATACACCAAACCGAAGGCGCGCCACCCCGCTCAGCCAATTTCTTCTCAGAATTGAGCGAAGGTAGTATTTATTCATTACTGTAAGTATGGGATATATAATGAAACACGCGTTGGTGATGTAATTAATTTTGATTATGTTTTATTACAACAAACATTATTATTAGTCTTGGCATGAAGATAATTTACCATTACACTAATTTTAAATAAATACAATATCTAAGGTTATACTTAGGTAGACGTCAATAATTTATGATTTGAGTAAATGAAATGTCCACTTCTTATTATGCGAGCCTACCTTAATCTATCCAATACATAGCCAATTAGATTCAGTTATATTAACGATAACATATATTGAAATATCTACCTTATAAATAACGTTCAGTGAAACGATTATGTAAATCAGTCATTTGAAGAATAATATTTAACTTAGTTTTACTTATTTTATTAATTTAATAAATATTTAGAATAAAACATGTTTTGTCGCGAAAGATAACGTAGCGTGACGTGAAAGTCTGTGTGATAAATAAATATAAGCGTGCAGTGGCCTTATGAAAAGTATAACGGCTCACCAGCGAATTGTTACCGTCGTATTCTATTAATATTTAATTAAAAGCGTTTAGGTCGCGCCGCCATCAAACGTTCAACATACCTACTGACGGACGGACGTGACCGCACGATTAGCTTAACGATTCAAACATTCGCCGGGCGTTACAAAATGCCTAGAACAATCAATTAAACTAGTTTTGTAATGTTGGCTAGCTCCCGTGAAATTTCCCTTCCAATAAAGAAGTTCCGTTATCAGCTGTATAACTACCTACTTAATTGTGATCTCCAACAAAAAATAACAAAATTTGCATTGCACAGATCGGATAGCTCTTGATTTTCCATTTTGATTTTACAATGGCTTAGTAAAAATACTGCCGCCAGTTCAATGAGAAATGCATTGTTGGGACGGATGCATAGTCCATTTAGGAAGGGTTTATTTCAACGGAAAAATGTATTAAGTATTATTTTTTTAGTTCAACATGCTTTCCGGTTAACAGCTTTTGATATGATTTTCTACAGATAAATAGCACTATTAGCTACAGCTACACGGTAACATCAATATTTGAAACTGGCCGTAAAGGCATAATAAAAACACATTTATATATGGTAGGTACGTTAAATGTGGACTAGTAACTGAATCTCACCTATCAAATAAGTTTTTTTTTAAATTTGACTTGCTGACGCAAAGCATCCGTAACCTGACTAATCTAATGATAGAATTATAATTTATCACACGTCTCCGATCGCCACTTAGTAATACGCGAGGACTATGACTAGAAGCGCAGACCCACCGATAATAAAGCTCTGGTTATTACCGGCGTAACAACAAACATTCTTTTTTAGCCACGAATGAACATACTGTAGTTAAATTGACTGCACATCGCTGTACAGTACATATAGGTAATAAATAATATCCTCGCATATTATTAAATAGGATCGTACTTCCAATATCTTACTATTTAGAATTCCATCTTACAACTTTCCCGTCTTATTTTCATAGCACATTTTTTAACTACGCGAACTTCACATTAAGTTATTCCAAAATCAAAAGAACAAATCATTAGGTACCTACCCACAAAATCAGCATACCTTTAGGTCTGCCATTAATGGTTTTATATTTTCGTACATATTTAGCTTGTTACGTGAGCCTTAAACATTAAATACTGTTGATTTGAACATACAGAGGAAACAAACCTGTTATATGTTATACCTAAAACGACATTTTAATCCTAACAATACAGTTTTGTAACTTGATTATTAATAACATTGACCTCCTATCTGCGTGTACGTACTTTAATGTAAACTTCTATTTAATGATTTACGAGTATAGTTCACCAATATAGATTTTATTTATGGCTGATAGTTTGCAGTAAAGATGGTAGGTATAGGTAATTAACACGGGCAACGTATGCATGCGCCGCCGCCGCGTAAGCTTACACATAATTACCGGTTTTCTTTAGCTTACTACCAGGTTTTAAAAATCACTTAACATAAAATTATACAGTCTAGATGAAAACGTTTACATACTAAACACGTAAGTATTAAGACCCTGATATTCAACTACTCGGTATGAACCGCCTGGCGCTTCTGAAAACAAACGGGACGGGAATCACAATATCAAACGTACACAGAGTAATATACAGCGTCTTAAGCGACACTCTTATGCAAATTTGAAATAATTGGATGAAAAGGAAAATTGAGAAGCACCAGTATGATGAAGCTCCGTCGTAAGAAAAGATGACTCAGTTCATCTAAAAGTCAGTTATATCATAAATTGGTGAATAAATTGAAATGTACCATTAATACATAAAACTACACTAAAATTCCTCAAAGCCGTGCCGAGTTACAATAAGTAAGTGAATTGATAGCATACAGCGCAAGATAACGGGTCTTCGTTAGTCTCTTTTTACGTCCGTCTCTAAATAGTCAAATTCGGAGGAACAATCGAGACCCTGAATCAACTGTAGTAATGCTGCAGCTAGTAGCGGCTAGTCCTCGAGGCTTCTACAGCTGGTAGAGGTCGACGTTGGAGGACGGCTGCTTGGAGTGGGACGCGCGGCGGGTAGTGCCAGCATCCCGGGCCGCGGATCAAACTTGCGTGAAACTAGCATGCAGCGCGGTCTCCTCTTGGCCGATCTGGTTAGCAGGCGAGTAGTACTGTAGGAAAAAATATATAGTAATACTTTTTATTTCGAATACCCTTTTGATTTTTTATTTAATTATATTGGACCATGATGATTAACAATTACGAGTATACCAAATACGCTTTCTGCAATGTCGAGATTCGTCGAAAAACGATTATGCTAAGTAAGGAACAGACGGCAACCTGTGGGTGGGCCTATTGCCTAACGCACTCGAAATCGCAATCAATTTCAAAGTGGAACAATTGTTTTCATTTTGTATGACAAGCCTTTGATTTTCAAAATGAAAACGATTGCAATTGAGAGTGTGTTGGGCAAAAGCCACTCTGTTCTGATAATGATCACAATGACGAATAAAAAATAATATTGACCTTTCGCAATTTATTTTCTAGTAAAATTGTTGGTCTGATATAAAGGATTTATTGCATCTTACTATACTTCATTTAATTTAGAATGAGAAACCACAACAACATTATATTGCGGCTCGTGAACTGTAATCTCTTTACAATTTGTACTAGAGTAACAATTGACGACACGCAAATAAAGTGACATTAAAACAATTTTATTTTGCTGCTCCCAGACTATTGTACTGTACTATTTGCTAGGTAATAAATAGTTGACCAAACGCAATATAATGGTATTGTGGTTTCTCATCCTAAAATAAATGAACTATAGGTACTCTTAATTATTATATTTGAAAAAAGCCTGCAACATTAATTTACTTTATAATTATGAAATGTTTGCAGTATCTGAAATGTCAACCTAACAATAATGTAAGTTACTTTGAAAGTGGCTACTGTCGGGTACATTATTTGGTCTTACACTAAAAATTTGAGTTTAGTTATCAAAATGCTTCCAAATTTTGTCTTCATAACCATCCAATAAAAGCTATATAACCATAGTTGTATTATTTTGTACAGAAAATTTGTCTAGAACATATAAAATGTATATTAAATATAAAGCAATGTTTTTAAGGTTAAATTGACCAGCATGTGAACAGTTTTGCTAAAATCACGGGTCAATTATTGAGAATCGAACACTGCCAATTATTAGACATCAAACGAGAAACGGTTAAATCTTAATATTGAAATTCAGGGTTGGTTTTGACGGTCCTTGGCATACTATTTCAGGCGCTCGATTTCTCAAAAATCAATCCGCAGTTAGTAGTTGTTGAAAAATCTACAAAATATGACACTAGCAGCCGCTATCTTTGTAATGTCACAAATGTCTCATCGACTACTTAAATGAGCGACGACATACGAGTACCTACAATTTCGTGGTCCGCAGTTCAAGCTGATTAATCACTGATATAAACCTTTTCATTTCGATGGCAATTCACTAAAGACTCTCTTTTTTGGCTGCTGTACCTATAGTATCCCGTGTGGTAGCCGGGTTAGAATAGTACCAATCCATGTCTTCCCGTGGATGTCGTAAGAGGCGACTAAGGGAATAAAGGCTTGCAGTACTGTTAGGCGATGGGCTTGCAACCTGTCACTAATACACTGGTAAACATCTTAGCCTAATTGTGCAAAATGTGGTTACAGAATTATCAACAAATTTTTAGAGTGGTTGGTAATTCTGTAGCTCTGCCTACCCCACTCTGGGAATGAAGGCGTGAGTTTATGTATGTATGTATGTACTTATAGTCAAGAGAACTTGACAGGCTTAATTATTAAAACCAGTTAATAGTTGACTTACTCCAGCGTAAGCTCCTCCATTCCAGCCAAGTCGTTCGTGGTCGCGCTGCGCGCCCCTTTGCGTCTGCGCATGCCCGTGCGGTGGCTTGTGTTCGGCGCGCGAGGCCAGGCGGGCCTTAGCGGTGAGCGCAGCGCGTAGCGGCACGTTGGCGCGCGCCGCCTCCGCGCGCCCGTGCTGGCAGAACTCCACCAGAGCCACAGCAAGCGCTAGCGCCAGCCCGCCCATCAACACGTAGAACAGTCCCGCCACCTGACTAAGGGTCAGCTCAGCCACTTGCATATCCTAAAAAGGAACCGACGCTTGATTCAAAGAAAAACGTGCCTTTCTTTCGTATCATTTAGTGGTTAATTATTTGCTGCTCACAACCATTATGTTAAAACGGTTACCTGTTCATTGGCATCGCATTCAGCCTTCGTAAACCATTTTCGAATTAACTTCTGTAGATTCCCATCATCTTTTAGAGACTGCAATGCAAGATTGACACCATCGCTGAAATGAACATGTTATTTATACCACAAAATATCCTACGTTACTATTTGACATGTGATTAAATAAACAGTCGAATGCAAATTCGCTTTAAAATTTATTATTAGGCATAGCAGTGCAGAAATTCGCCAAATTGTTTCAGTCTTAATATTGATGCTCACCGCAATTCTGATCCTTTCGGAAGTGCAACGGCAAAATCTTTAACTCCGGAGTGAGTGACGGTAACCATCATCTCGCATGGTTTGTTCAGGTTGTCTTCAACGGAAGATCGATCAAGTAGAAAACTCAGCCAGCTATGTTCAGAACGGGGTATTGCTATATTCTTAATACCTTCAGATGTATCCTAAAAGAGAACACAGATATGATCAAAGGCTATTTGAAAAATATGCAAAATATTTTAAAAGTGATCTGAATAGTCGTCGATAGTTTAGTACTAGAGTACAAGTAAGTATATATAATAAAATACTCAAACAGGGTTAACGTTCACCTCGGGGCAAGCTGCAACTTTGCTGTATGCCGGAGCGGGCTCGGGTATGCGTTGTAGCGTAAGATAGGAGGCAAGGTTAGCCGTGTACGATGATATTACAATGAACGTGAAAAACCACCAAACTGTGCCTACTATTCTGCCGGACACCGACCTGAAAATTATAAGTTTTTTATATTTTTTCCCTTTTTTGACGACGGATGCGTAGTAGGTACTTAACGAGCCCGCTTAAATTAATTAATCCATAAATAATTAATTCGTTTTCTACATTATTTCAGATTCAACAATGGTAAACATACTGTAGAAATCTAAAATGGTTTTTACCTCGCCGGGCAAGATTGCTATACAGATAATTGCATTTATTTTACTTGACTTGACTTGACTGGGATGTTTGTAACACTATGATTTTAGGTTTTTCTAAGCGTGTTTTATCTGAAAAGTTTTTGTCTGGACAAAAATGAATAAATGTTTCCACAATCACTTACATAATCAAATAATGGAATTCAGAACATTTGTCTTAGAAGCTCATCATTGAAAGTATGGAACCCGTTATTAATAAATTCGAAGTGGTGTTCAGCAAATCTACACTGGAAATAATCTACATGTCCCATGCAAGAAATACTGTCTGAATTTATAATAAGCAATAGCTGAATGCTAAAATACTGTAACATAATAAATATAATAGTGTGTGACTCTTTAGGTACTTACATAGGGTTTGAATAACGTTTATCTATCATGACCTTGAAAACTGATCATAGATAATGAAAAAAAAGGTCTTCTAAAATAATTTCGTCCGTTTTTAATGTTGTATTTACGTAAGCGAGATTAACTTTTATTCAGTACATTATTTTGAATAATAATCCACGAAATGCTCTAAATTAAGGTTCTTGTAAGATGAAAACTCGAGCAGTTTCTATAGGTGTATCCCAATTAGCTTTATCGACCAATATCGTCTGTTTATTCACTACATTTGTAAAAACACCCTTTTAAACACTGTTTTTGTGTAAGTAGTATCATGTTAATCCACGTTATTAGTGTAATACAAAAAGTTTATTCAGGGAAGAACGAGATTAGTAATAATATACTTACTTTACACAATCTATTATTAAAATATACACTGACCTCGGAGTAATGTCGCTGCCCTGCTGCATAAAGGAGCCGACTGAGAACCACACAGAATTCCAAAAGCTGAACTCGTTGACGACCGTCGCCTGGAAACATTTTGTGATTTGAATAAAAACCTATTTAGTAAGTGGCCTTCTTAAAACATTCGGATCAGGACAAAAAGCCTTAAAATGTTTATTTTCGTTTATACAAACTGCGCCTCTATTGTAGATGGTAAAATCTAAATAGTATTTGACCTGTTACGGTATTGTTTTTAAATAGGCCGCCATTCAAGTAAATAAGAGCTATGAAAACGCCAACGCCACGAAAACAGGTCAAAAACGATACGGTTTTTACTATGTGTGAAAAGAAAATAAACCTTTTTGCAATCAGGAAACACTTCGCTACGTTGTTTTTAATTAATTTTCGATAACCGTACCATGTTTTAACTTGATTATGGCATTCAAATGTTGTATATACCTACAGTCTTTTACTTCTTTACATGATTACACATTGTTTCCTTAAATAAGGTCGGTCTTTTTTGTGTGACAACCCAAAAAGTATATTTTTGACCTGTATTCAAATAAAAAAAAAATTACAGTACCTATTCGCTTTTTTATAAAGTGTTGGTGGGATTCTATTATATTATATTTAAAGGCCAAGCCAAAGTTTTGTTGTCAATATGCATATCAAGCGGGATTCGAGTGCAACTGGCATCGGAACGGCGAAACTATAAGGATACAATTATTGAAACCAAATGTACATATAAAAGTAGTTTTTTTGTTTAATGAATACATATATAACGCAAAATAAATAAAAAATACTTCCGTGGTAGTGCTTTAAGCACCACATATTTCGCCTAGTGCCTGCTACACGGCCTCATCTCGTTTTTTTTTTTGTTGATATTATTGCTGATTCGTTTTCAGAAGGGTTTAATTTACCACCTTAACTCAAAAAAATAGGGAATACTACCCTCTAAAGCCTCTTAATGCACTTGTGGCCTTATGCAAATTTCCAAAAATTGACTATCCCTTACCTGCAATACGGCCTCTCACGCGTAACTACCATGCTGCTCGGACACTTTCCGGAGTTGTGGCCGTGTAGCATAAACGGTCGGAACAAGGTTTTGAGTTACGCCCACATCGCACAACAGTAAATGGGACCGTGATTACAATGAATCCGTCAAAATATAAAAGAAATAAACATCACTTAACTTGATAAGGCAACAACTACAGTAAATACTTATATATAATAGTAATAAGTAGATAGGATAGAATAGTGCCACTCCATTTCTTCCCGTGGATGTCGTAAGAGGCGACTAAGGGAATATAGGCTTGTAGTACTGTTAGACGATGGGCTTGCAACCTGTCACTAATACACTGGTAAACATCTTAGCCTGATTTTGCAAAATGTGGTTACAGAATTATCAACAAGTTATTAGAGTTGTTGGTAATTCTGTAGCTCTGCCTTCCCCACTCTGGGAATGAAGGCGTGAGTTTATGTATGTATGTATGTAAGTACGTACCTATGATTAATATCTTAAGATTTGTAATATTTTACATGTTACTGCTATAGTCAGTGAATACAATATTTCAATATTAGGATCAATCAACATTTTTTACCCACAAATTTCTGTCTGTTGCCCACTGGTCCGATTTTAATAAATAAAATAAAATCTTTGGACTTTAGTAAGTGAAATAATGTTTAAATTGTAGTAAATATCATTAACTTAAAATGTGGTAACTCAGTTGATAATTCACTATTTATCACACAAATTCGCGGACAGTAACTCAGTAAACACGTAATTACCCAATATTCCCAATTTTTAGTTAATATAATATATTAATTAACTAGTAAATTGACTACATCATTAAAAACGAAAATAAGCAGTGATATTATATTGTAAAACCGGCGCAAGAGCATGTCGGACCATGCTCAGTCAGTGTAGGGTTCCGAAGTCGTTACTACAAACAAATTAGACCTCGCGACAAACTTGAACTTTGCCGTTTGAAAACTGTTATTTCTATATATTCAATATATATATAATTATATAATATAGGTCGCGGTCAGTTTACCAGTACCGCAAATAAGTTTTCGGCAGGTAGGTAGGTACGTAGGTATAACATTTAAACAGTTTGTAACTCAAGAACCAATGAAGTCTACTTAGTCGTGATAGTTTTCCTATTAAATTCATTATAATAATATGTGCTTTCATTTAAGATATTCATATATATATTTATAATCTATCCAACGACACCACACATTATGGGGTAAACGTGACTAATATGTATATTCATGCCAAATTACAGCTTTCTAGTACTAAGTAGCTTGGCTTCGGACGGACGGTTTTAATGTGTAATAAGTATGTGTAATTTATTTTTTGCGAGTATGTTTATTTTATTCATGAAAAGATACATAACATTTTGAGTTTATTGAAAAGAACTTCACCGAAAGACTATTTGTTTTTTTAAGGATAATTTCATTCTAGATTCGCGGAATACATACTCTGCATTATGTGTTTGGTAATGATAATTTCAGGGTGAGATAAAATTGTGTGCTGTTTTCAATACAGTACTAACTATTATTATGAGTATCTATTATTACTTGGTTCGTTTTAGCTTGTATCATGCTGATAATTATGTATGCATGTATGTATGTAAACACTATAAAAGAAAAAACAGAACAATACAATTAATATTGAAATATGTACAAATGCGAACTTATCCCTTTAAGGGATCTCATCCAGCTAACGCTTGAGAGACTGAGAAAAGTGAAAGGTAATTATCATTATACATGAAAGTAATTGGTACTCTACTAAATAAAACCTAAGTATGTGTTTTAGAAAACTAATTGTTATTACATAATTTAAGGTAGCAATACTATCTATCTGTTTTGTGGCAATATTTAGCTGGGCAGATATTCAAACATAGGTAATTTAAATTATGTATCTGTCAAGAGAATTTACGCGGACGGCATACTTCGAGACATTGATTATCGCATATAATAATGTTGTTACTGTCCAAAGATGATTAATAAAGGTATCTGATAAGTATTTTTAATGTTTTTCATTTATTTTATTATTTTTTTATGATAGTTTGCTTATTATCGTCATTAAATTCTTCTGCAATTTTGGACACATCTCGAAATTCCGTAAAATACTTTCTGCGATATGGCCACAACACGAAGTACCTATATTTAAAGTTCAGTACTTTATAAAGTTTACATACTTGAAAAAAAATTACACATTCATTTGAAGCTCTATATAATGAACTACAAAATAACCTAAATAATAATAATAGTGTTATTGACCCAAAACTTAAGGAATTAGACCCTTGTTTCTGCCGCACACTCAACTCGCAAAACTTTGATCGGCAATTTCTCTTAATATTGGTTTTTTGAGATGTGCCCGTATAGCAGGCACTAGGCGATTTATTTGTATGTATTAAATAATGTACCTGCACTAATTACGTATTATTACAACGATAATTTATGCAATTACACACTTACAAACTCATCTGTCCGAATGTTCAGGTTTCCTCACGATGTTTTTCCTTCACCGTAAAAGCATCGGGTAATGTACCTACTAAAGTTAGTAAAACTCACTGGAACATGGCGACTGCGGGGGTTTGAACTTGGTACCTTTACGATCACAAGTCGACCCCCTAGGCCACAACCACAACGCTCTATCAGGAACCAATAATACGGTATATAAATAATAAACACTGCGTGTTTGATGATAACTAGGTAGTCTTATTTATGAACACCAGATTTTTTTACATGTTAATGTCAACCTAAGAGAGCTTATGTGCTAAACTCACCTTGGTATTAGCGACTTCTGAATGATCCGATGATTGGGTGTCGGTGTAGGAAATGACGCGCCACTCGTAAGGTGAAAATCTCGAAACGATAAATAATACTATACCGACAGCAAGAGCACTGAACAATAAGCAGAGCTGCAAATAAATCACATATTAAATTCAAATAATGAGTTCAAAGACACACGTATAGTAAGTTATCTTCAAGTACTAGACAAACTTTTCTCACCCAAACTTCCGTGGAAAGAGGATCAAGGAAACTGAAAATGGCGCCGGCCTCCTTGGCAGCGTGCTTAAGACTCGGCTTAATGTCGAATGACAAAAATGGTTTGCTAAAGTCAACCACTGTCTCGCGGTCCACAGTTACGGTTAGTGGAGCTATCGCCATATCTGCTTCCTACGGTGAAATTGTAACAATATTATGAAAACAGCAACTATATATAACAAAACAAATTCTAATAATATTGTAAACTCTCAGGCCCGCTTGCACGTAAATGTTAACCTTTTTAGGTTAACCCCACGTTAACAGGTTAATTTGTTATAATTGACAGTTCCTATATGATTGTGATATTCTTCAATAATTTAACCTTGGGTTAAATTTACGTGCAAGCGGGTTTTATTGAATACTGCCCTGAAACAGGTGTAAAACTTACAGTTCACAAAATATATTGAGAAGAACAAACATACATAGAAAAAAATATTTTTTTTCGTTACTTTGAGTTAAAGGGCTCTTTCAATACTTGACGATTAAATACAAAATCCAGCACCTACTTTGAATTTAAAAAAGATCTTGTTTACGAAACGGACACGCAACAATTACCGGAACGTATTTATTTAGACCTTAAGAGCGAATTTACAGGCAGGGCACTTCCCAGTCCCAGTGCGGTGTGGATACTGTGAGCTGAGGCGGGCTTTCTCAACAACCCAACTTAAAGTCATTTTGAGGATTTCGTTAAGTCCTTTTCCCACAAATATCATGTGAGAAAGTAAAACCTTTCCAATTTTAGCAAAAAATTACATCATCGTGGCAATATTCATACGTAAGCTTAATAGGTAAGCTATATAGATATATTAATGATTAATAAGTATTCATCTATTTATGTAGTATGCATATTGTTGCTTGTTATCCGCAATACAAGCCCTAAATCTCATTTTGTGTCTTGATCAATTAGTATAATGAACCCTGAATTCATAACGCGAATTAAATAAACGTTTTATGTTTGGTTAAGGCGGAGATTATTCCAAAAGACTTGTAACAGCAAAAACAAGAAACAAATAACAATTAAAACCGTTGTGCTTATGCAATTTAAATTTTACAAAGGGATGGTAATAGACTTGCAAAGATTCATCTGAAACCGATCCAAGAACAAACCAAACAATGGCAACCAAAAAATGTGGAGTCGCCGTCCTCGAAATTACCTACTTGGTTCTACGAGCACACAATTTGCCAATATTTCTATATTTTGTTATTTTATGCGTGTAAGTTACTCGATTTATTTTTTACAATTACAACATTTGGTAAAAATTACGACTTCGATAAAGATTATCAATCCAAAACGTACAAATAAATATGCTGTAATATTTTTTTATCTGTAAGGTAAAAACGTTCTTAACGCGAAGTTAAACTTCAATCTTACAATTAATAATTTTAGGCAATGAAACTATTGCAAAATATTGCATGTTCTGCTCCGTATAAATGTGATATTTAGTCACGTGTAATGGCATAAGTATATCTTCAAAATTAAATCTTGAGCTTCGCATAATGGAGCTAATAAAAATCTTTCTTGACGCAAAGCAATTTATTTTACTTCAAAGTAGAATAAAATTATACCGAGCACATAATAGTGTTCCTTTGCATGTTTCAAGACTATCTATTTCGTGTGATCGCAGGGGATTCAAAAGTACTTGGTCTCTTACTGTGAATAAAATATATTTTGAATACATTGTGTAAATATTTCCACTTTAAATCCTTGACAAGCAGATGTTGAAAAAGATAAAGATCAAAACGGCAGTCCGGTTGGTAGGTATTGAATAAATCTTCTCCGGACTGTGTAGGGACCACGGATGTTTAGGAATCAGTTTTGCGGTGTCTGGCGCTGGAAGGTCCTTAAAATAACTACTAAATAAGCTTTTCACCCGTTATTGATACATTATGGTAGCCTGTTTATAATTGTTATATTTATTTTATATTATCTATACAGGTGTCCTAATATTGACATACATATTAAGGGATAAGAAAGCCCCTCCGTAAAGAGGGGAGCATTTTGGGATGGTTGCTAAATTTAACCGAGATTAGGTCACTAGAAAGAAAGGCAGCTGTAACTTTATTATTTTCAGATGTCAATTAGTACGTGGTACACGGTTTCAAAATCTTGTTTAACTGCACCAACTTACACCAACCTTATCATTCTACACCGTCATTTGAAATCTTTTGAAATAACAAGGTTTGTAAAATGACGGCTCTGTTTACTTTAAACAAATGTACTTTTTTATGATAGAAGATCTAAAGTGTAAAAATAACCACAGCAGCAGGACTTCCTTGGATTTCAATATTACATACAAGTACGACGTAGGTACACGAATCCGACTCATACTTGACCGGTTTTTCTAAATGTAATATTAGGACAGGTTTTATTTGGTGATTGCAGTTTTGAATCGAATTCATTGTTAACTTTTTAACTTACCTTGCGTAATACTTCACCGACCATTCCATCCCAACCACCAATAGTTTTTGGATTATCGCTTCCATATTTACCATCTTTAACAATGCGGATCACATCTGCAAATTAATTCATGTGTTCATTTTTTTGAATCTAAACAGAATTGCGAAGTTAAAGGGCATTGGGTAAGTTTGTATTAACATGATCGTAATTTTTTTTTCAGCGTTCGTATATGTTTTTCTTAATATGGTTTAGAGCACCTCTAAATACCTACACATATATAAATACCATTTATTATGCGTTGCGTTACAAATACCTACACATATATTGAAGCGGAGGAGATATTAAAGATTTAAGTTTTATGTTTTTTGTTGGTGCACTTGCCCCGTAGACGCAAGGGGAGGACACGAGGCAAGGGAGTCAAGGGGGTGTTTACCTATACTCAAATTAAGCCCGCAGCCGAGATGTTAAAATATCTCGGTGCCGATGCACTTATAAAAAAATATTAAATGATGTAACAAAATGTGTTTATTTTGATTATATCTATCATAATTTACGAGTCTTACGAATGGCCGCTCACCGTTAAAATGTACCACTTACAAACGACAACCTTTTATCCAAACCCCTTTAAAATATGTTCTTATTATATAATTTATCGAGGCAACATTGAACTAAGAAGTAACGACTGTAGTAACCTTCCATTTTAACCATAGATAATATCAGCAACGTTCTTAATGGAATCACCGTAAAGCTTACAGAATCGTCACCTGTCGCGTTTAAATAAGCGTTAGTTCAGCACACTCCACAACGTTCCCGTGTAATGTGTCAACGTTCAAACATCGTTGAGCTACTTTCAAATTCAAACTCGATTTTCAACTTGAACACGAATTGAGTGACTTACACTTGATTTCCAACTTCTCCGATAACATTCTAGCGAGGTCAACGCAAAACCCCTTGTACGGGTCGTTAGGCGTAAATTCCGAATAGTCCGAGTTTTGACGCATAATGTAGGGCGGCTCTTCTATGGTCGACACTATGTAGGTCTTGTTTCTGTCGTACACTCCCGGAATACTTAAGGTTGGCAGCTTTGGCACGACGGGGATAAAGCCTTTGTTGTCGTACCAAGTTGCAATCTGTTGCAGGAATTTTAATCGATTAGATGACTAGGATAGCAGTGCGAAAATAAAAAATAACCTGATAAATATTTTACAACGAGCTATTCCATCTTGAAATCTTAATAAACATAATCATATTTACGTCCATTGTGTGTCTCTATTGAATGTTTATGCATATACTTCGTATTTATTACAATATGTTTACTGTTTATTGAGTAAATGCAGCAAAAACGCTTACAAGTATATAGAGGAAAGGAAGTAATTTCTCGTAACGCTATAAAAGGTATTTTTCTCACCTTAATCATTTCTCCGTCCACAGTCATCTCCATGACTTGCAAGGTGAAATTTTTGCGGTGGCCCTCCTCATCGAACCTGATGATGCCCGTCAATCCATCTATCTCCGTCTGAAGCAAACAACACACAGAATCTTGTTTTTCCTCTTAATACTTACATGTAAAACGTACAATGCCCCAAGCTACTAGTACTTAGATGTGAAAAAACAATTCATTAGTAAATAAATATATCTGTAGATGCATCAAAGCGTACTATACCAGTTCATTAAATGATGACTTTTATTATACTAATGTGTGCAAAACTATCTGAAATTGTATAAAACGACTTCAATAAACGAAATCTAGTGTCTGACACATCACATGATATTATAAACCCCTTTCCATTGCCTGTTTATTTAACGTACTCATTAAGTAAAATAACGAATTCAGGTGAGAAAAATAAAGTTGGAGAAGGGTTTTTCATATCGTGCGGATCGGCCGGTTACTGAGTGAGGGTTAATTAGGCGTCAACCGGCAAACCTAATTAATCGCCGGAGCCGCGAGCCGGCACGGTGCTCCCGGCGGCCCGAGAAACACTCGCCATTTGATAATTCATTATAGTATTTTATTTTGTTTTGGTGACGTAAAATAAAATATGTTTTAAATCAAGCTTTTCCGTATCATAGTTAGTGAAACTGTTTTTAATTAGGTATGAACACATGAATAGTGGCGACAACACTGCAAATACGTTGCATGACGAAGAGTGGCGTTCATAAATGTGCTTGCGGTTGTTTCAAGTGTCCTAGGTCTCTTCTGTTCTAATTTATTGAAACCCAACTTTTTTCTATATCGTCATCACCAATCATTTATCTATTTCTGTATTTTATTAAAGCATTTTTTTAGTGTTCCGAACCCGAAGGGTCCAAACGGGACCCTATTGCTGTCAATTAACGTGTCCGTCTTATTAACCCAAAGCCATACAGATTGTCAAAAAAAAAGTGTTCTAAAGGGCTACCATAAAGCTAAACAGGGGAAAGAAAAATAATGTTTTGATCTTCCCATCAAGTGTGGCATTTTTGTTAAGAACTCGTTGAGTAGATAATGAAAGTATTTTAGTTATAAAAAATAATTGAAAAAAAAGCTTTATTTTTACTATTTCACAAGTGACATTAAATCGTTGTATATAATGCGGCATTCGATTTTATGAACAAAACAATGTCACACGAACATTGCGCACCTTGTTTAAGGGTTCTCGTATTCAACACCTGGTCGCGCTGTGATTGCGCTCGATTTAAATTTCGTTACGTTATTATGCGCTTATCCCGCTGCTAGGAATATGAGCTGACGTGCTTATTTATGACCCGATAACTTTTTTCTAAGTAAAATACCGAGTTTTAAGAGGGTATGATTACACTTAAGATAATGAATGCAATAGACATTATCAATTGATGACATTATTTATCGTTCGATTCTATGCGGTTTTTTACTTGCGTAATTGAACGAGTAGCAAATTTAAGCATCATAGTCTCAAGACTTGAGGACATTTTATGACGTTGCGAAACGGAGTTAAGAGAAATCATTAAATGTTTGTGTTTTAAAATCTGCAGTGACACCGCATTAAATGTCATGTGGTTTTATGAAGTTAATTAGAATCGTAAACGGAAAAGTAATGCTCGACTTAATATACATTTTTTAAAGTAGGTTTATGTAGCGCTTCTAGCTTTGTATCAAATTAACTAAACGGTTAAAAGTGGCCACTATTTTCCGTTGAGTTGATTTCACATAAGTTAATTGCGATAAAGCTGTAAGTTCTATAATCGCCTTTTAATAGAGTATTGTTACTTTTTCACGCTGCAACGGCAGGACGGATTTAAATGAATTTTGAAATGGAGATGGCTTTTACCCTGGATTAACACATAGGCTACATTTCATCCCGGAAAATTTTAAAGCTCCTGAGGGAATAACGAAATTCTAAATCTACGCGAAGTTGCGCGATTAAGCTCCGTTTTAGATTTATAACAGTATGTAGTAACGTCGCTAAAGTTTAAAACAAATAGTAGATTTATGAAAAAATAGTACCACTGGACTTACAACGTTTTGATATCATCATTGTGAGAGTCGATACACAAAGTCCACCTTGATTCTTTACACTCATATTAATATCGATATTTTACCACTTTATATATCATGAATCAAACCTTACATTATAACAGTTTTTCTTTTTGTGTAACGAATGCTTTGGATCTCGGGTTGGAAAAAGAGCTCCTCCATCTAGTCCTTTATGAGCCAGCTTTATTTTTATAAGGAAATAAGAGGCCTCTAAATAAATAGAAGGACTGGATTTTTTACGTTGTATGTTACCCCGTATAAACTAATAAAAGAAACCGTGATAGTTGTAGTAAAGTTGTAGCGTGGATTTCATAAACTGCTGAAAACGTTTAAAAATAAAGTTATTAAAGTTTTCGTACGGAAAGGTAATGTAATCAAAAGATAGGGACAACAACTAAAGCTGTTTATGTCTTGTTACCAACTTAACAAATAATTGAGGATGTTCTTCGGGATCTAAAATATTATGTCAGTAAAGTATAGAGATATAAATTGCCATAACATTGCATATTTCGAAAATAGGTCAATAAACAGAAATGCAGAATTGAAAATATTTCTTATTTGTTTATTTGTTATGTGCATGTCACGTGTTGAGTGGGAGGAGTATACAAAAATTATTAAACACTAAAATAACAAATTAATTGACCAGATGCATCACAATTTGATTGCGCTGTCAATGTCGCGGTTAACGTATATTCAATTATTCACAATGTTACTTAGCTGGCAATCACAATACGCATAAATAACGAAGCATTCGCACGAAATCGCAATGGCATTCATATCAATGGTATCAATCATTCGCAGGGCCAATAGGGGGTTCACAATTACCCAAGAGAATAGAAATGTACCTACTCGTAACAGGGAGTAAAAATTAAATCCGGCTTTAGTTCGAGATCAATCATATTTCGAAGTTTTATTGGTCCATACAAAAAATAACAGGTACAGTGGCTAGCATATTTAGAAAGGATTAAAACTGTACGTAATTCATCGCAACGTAACAAGGTCGCTTAAGTTACGGCGCGAGTCATAATTACTAAGTTCCTGGCCCTTACTGCCTTTACAACAAATAAAAACTAACCTTTTTAATCATCCTTGAAATCTTGTCTCCATGCTCGTATGGGACAATCTTGCCTTTAGGGTTGCAGTCCATGGTGCGGCTTCCGTTTGTGTTCGCATTGCGTCGCACTGAGGGCCTGAAAATATCCGGCTTCTTGCGCAGCAGACGCACAATGGCGTCTATCAACACTTGCACAGCATCGTGCGTGAGAGCCGCTTGTGCCTGTTTCAGATATAAAATGTTAATATTGTAAGAATACAAAGTTAACCAATACTTCATAGATCGCCACTGAATACTGCTAACAATAATATCTTGGCTGATCATCGAGGCGATTTTCCGAATAAAGTGATTAAGGAGTTCGCCCATTGAATATAAAATTAGAAATTCATTATTGCTGCGCCTAAACCGCCGAGAAATTGCCCCTGGCGGATGTTTGACACGGCCCTCACGTGCTTTATGTAATAAGGATCTGGACCCCCACACACTTAACAGATGCGCCTTTCTTAAAAAAAATCACATCAATTTAAACAAGACAGGCAGATAAGTTTATTACACCTTACATCTCGTTTCTGCCATAGTTAGACTTTATTCATATAACATCTGAATATAACGCAAGCTAAAATGTATTTTTATATTCTAAGTTAAAAATTACAAATCAATTGTTAAAGTTAGGCTAAAGACGAGAATCTGAGTTATGTACGTACCTATACATTTATTATGAATACATTTATTAAGCCGTATTTTTTTAACTATAAATATCATTAAATATATTGTACAGTTATAACAAAATATGATTGTATACAGCCGGCCTTTGTCATTTTTGGCTTTAATTTCGAGTATACATACACCTTAAGTATTATTATTGTTTCATACCGAAATTGAGTCCTTTTTCCAAACGTCGATAAAATCTCGAACCATTTTTCTAGAAAAGTCTAGGACTCTAAATCCAGTTATGTTAATAGCGCCAAATTCGGTCACCGCCTTCTCCCAGCGATCGTCCATCACCTAAACAAGCACGAATTTATTTCAACACACATGACACGTCGCGTACATACTTTATACAGAAGTACAATAAAAATAATTAGTCACGGCCATGCTCTCTAATCCTTGAGCCACTAAAAAACCCTTGTCGCAGAATGCTATCGATTAATTCCGTTTCGATATAGGTAATTATCTTTCTCGATACTCGACGCTTTTGTTGAGACATGGTTCTTATAGCTATTTTATTATAGCTTGGTGTGGCTAACACATGTCTGATAGCGGTTATTATAATGAGTATGTGAATAGTGACAATCGGTGTGTAATGTCAATTTAAAAATATCGATTAAAAGTATTTTGTAGTTTGTAGATTCTTGTAATTACTGTCATCACAATATGCAGTTGGCCAAAGTATATAAAGTGGGCCGTAATGCCATGACAATATCCACGGGATTTCTTGTCTTATTACGCCGTCTCGTCTATAAGTGGCTTTATGGCCTAAAAGTTCAACAACAACAGCAAACAACATCACAATTACAAACCGCTCGAAGTCGTGTCACTCGATATAAAGCGCCATTTATTATAAAATGTGTACTACGTAAATTTTATTAAAAAGCTAGTAAAATAAATAATTATGACATGAATTAAAAATGATCATCTAGTCATGACGTTGAGTATACATTTATTCTGTGCGCCTTAATTAGATATCGACTTGTATATACGTTTTAAGAATAAAATGTTTTACGCCAATATGATAGTTGGGGTTTAAGATTGCGGCAACTGCCCCAAGAAAAGCTACCTCAAATTTTCTAGGTAGGTACAGTCAACAGCATAAATAAGTGACCATTTATGTACCTTGTCGCTTTCAATCGTTTCACAATTTTGTATAATATTTCAAACACAACGTTAAAGTGACAAGGTACATAAATGATCACTTATTTATGATGTTGACTGTACTAAGCTACATTGCAAAAAATATAACAATTAAATTATTTAAATGTATAGGAGAAGAAAGTAAATCAATATAATCTTTAGTGATTTTATCTATGATTGGTTGATAAATCTCTAGTACGAAATTAAAAAGTTTAAATGTCGGCTCTCATATTGTGATTCTCTATACACGCTCCAATATGAGATAGCGTTAGTTAAGTTACAAAAATAAAGGAGCTTTCCTGAATAAATGATATTTCAAACGCAAGATAGAAATAGGTCGCATGACTACCTTTTCGAATTAGACCATTATTTTTACTGGATCGCGAATGTGGGAAGAGATAAGGGGATTACTTACCAATCCGCTTAAAAAGTAATGATAGTTCCGGCGTCCTAGCTGGACGTCTCGCACGTGCATTATGAGTGCGTCCTTGGCGAGTTGAGTGGTGGAATCGAGGACGACGTATTTGTTGCTCCAGCGGTCGAGTCTCTCGAGAGCCACCAGGAAACTAACTACGTCAGAGGCGTTAGTGACTCTCTTGACATTCGATATGCGAAACGTCGCGTTGCCGGGCTGCAGGCTCTGGTACAGCTGTTGTAGACGCAGCAAACCTGCAGATCAAATAGACGGTACACGTTCGCCCTTGGGTTGACAACCAATTCCTTATTCAAAACGGCCAGTAAATAATCAATTAAGTATGTAAAAATATGTAGTAGGTAGGTAGTTTTTATGTTTTTAATCAATTAAGTTTTTAATTTCTATTTTTGCTTGCGATGTTATGTATTATTATTAGCACTTTATATTTATAAGTTAATTAGGTGTATAGGTACGTTTTTACAACTCGTCATAATTAAAAAAAGGGCGTAAATAAACCTCAGTTCGGAAATTATTTATTTAGGCAACGTTTTTTTATTGGTTTTCACCTTTCATGAGATGTATATTTAAAACTCATATACAGTTAAGTAGTGGTCACATAAATAGGGTCGCTTACGTTTTTTCCATAAAATTGATTGCCTACAAACATACCTACTTTTCAATTTAGACCAATAATTAAAAAGTTTTTGACCAATTTTATTACTTAATAATCACAATTTACTTTAGATCATCAACTAAGGTTTTAATTGATGTACAGTAACTATAACTACTGTTAAAAGCGAACCTTATATTTTATAAGGATTTAAAAACTAAGTGCTCACGCGTCCATTCAAAATTTTGCAACATTGTATGAATCCAAACAATTTTTTTGTAAACCCTTATAAAATTAAAGATTTGTTTTCAACAGAGTTTTTTTGTACATTCATTTAAACCTTAGTTTAATAGTATAATTGGAAACACTCCAAACCCACTCATTTAAGAGGGTTTCATTTCATGATTGTTTCTAATTAGTTGTCTATTACTGACGATACTATAAAGATCAATGAGTTATTTGCACGTAACCAAATACTTGAACGGTAAACTTAAACCCCTTAAACATAAACGCACTCAAATCCGATTTTAGTTGAAGTATGCGTTGTCCCCTTGTGTCAAATAGAAATATCACGGTAGTTGACAAATCCTGTTTTAAGCACACTTTAACCACTTGAGCGCTGTATTTTGTAGATTTAAATTTTACGAACATATTTTATTCCATTTTAGTTGTTTCAATTATAAATTACTTTAAGGCCAATCATTTTTACTATGAAGGGTAATTATATCACTACCCCTGCATTTTATATTAGTAAAATTGTCCGAAATTATTTGTTTAAAATTATCAAGATTGATGACTTTTGATATATAATTTTGAACAATTAATATAAAATGCAGAGAAAAACCTCCTGCCCCTGAAGATTAAAAAAGGCATAAATACGTGTTGTAAAAATTATACAATAGAAACCATCGTCGCAAAACAATATTTGATATCGACTGTGATCTCTTGAACTATTTCGGTTTAAGGAGCGTCGTAATGTTAAACCACGTTAGGCATTTGATAGAGTGCGGAAGATGGCCAGGCGCGACAAATCCAACGATGGAGCCTTCATTACCCGTGTGTCAACCCTCTTCTCGCCCATCTTCGTCACCGCCTCAATCTTTGCTCGGATATTAGCATCCTTAAATTTTGACGAAAGCGCCAGATCAGTAACTGCATAATGAACGAATGATGAATAGCGGAATCCGTCTTACGGGTACATTGTGATAATGCAGATCACGTTGTTTACAAGAACGCTAAAAAGCGAAAGTAAAGTCGTTTAACTATTATGACATTTTATACAATCACCACGAAACTTGTAAGCTATGTAACTTTATAATTTCTAAACATATACAAAAAAATATTATAAATTTAAAAGGCAGAATATTGAAATACTTAAAAAACAATAGTTTATTTTTCTTACCCGCTATTTTAATGCTCAAAACAAGCTTTATTAAAAAAAGCGTTACTGTTGTATTACATTTGCGTTACGATTTCACAAAAGTTATTGTGTTACCACCGTGATATAAATGATAATTTTGGCAGCCTCAACTTTCTTCATATTAATTTTAAAATGAAAACTGTTTCTGGAGCAAAATAGGAAGAAATAAGCTTTATGGACTTCTTTTTAAATAGAGGAAGTAGAATATGAACGCTGAGTTCCTAGATCATGTTAAGAATTATTCGAAGACCTGTAAAATTTTCGTAGCCTTAAAATCAAAGCGTATAAAGAGAAAACTGTACTGAATCATTATTAATGAGAAACTGGAAAATCTAGAACTTGTCAATAATCAAGTTAAAACTGAGTCAAAAGTCAAAACACGACAAATAAACATGTAGCTTAGCATTCAAAGATTATTTTTTCAATATCTCGTATTAAGATCACGAAATGTATTCAATCATCCGCGGTTAAAGCACATCATTACTTTGTACTGTCAGTATCTTTTAAAGTAAAATTCTATTGCTACATGTACTATCAGCCCATTGGAACCCAGACCCACCATAGAACTTTGTCACAGTGACGTTATGATTCAAGTCGTAGCAAATTATACAACATACGTCATCACTGGCAACACACACTGATGGAAGACTCTCGTCTTGAGGCAGTGCGGTATTTGGGACGAGAAGATAGAGCTTAGCTTACCGAACGCTGCCCAGCCGAGTTGGGTTCGACGATTGACCTCTTTCTCGAAGTTGGACTTACCTAACTGGATTCCTTGTCCTAGGTATATATAGTCGTCAACAACTTCGAGAGTACAGTCTCCAACTTTTACAGGAGTGGGTACGACATGGACATTTGACATGATTATCGTCTTGTCCGTGTTCATTTTAAGACCTACTTGTTGAGAGACTGCTGAGGCTATTGAACATTGTACCGAGGTTCTCCAGGGTCTTAGCCATAACGACAATATCGTCGGCGAATCGAAGGTGCGTGATGTATTCGCCATTAATGCTGATGCCCAATCCCCCCCAGTCCAGAAGCTTGAAAGCGTCTTCCAATGCAGCAGTAAACAGTTTTGGAGATATTACATCTCCCTGTCTAACTCCTCGCTACAATTGGATAGGCTTCGAGTTTCGGTCCTGAAGGCGAACTGACATAGTGGCGTTTCTATACACACACTTTAACACCTCGATGTTCCGACAGTCGATTTCGCACCGCTGAAGAGTCTTGCCCATGTTTCGATCGAATCAAAGGCTTTCTCATAGTCCACAAACGCTAAGCATAGTGACTGATTATACTTCTCGGTCTTCTGTATAACTTGCCGCAGTGTGTGGATGTGGTCTATGGTGCTAAAGCCTTTTCAGAAACCGTCTTGTTCGGTAGGCTGGAAGTCGTCAAACCTGCGTGCGAGACAATTCGTAGTGACTCTAGAGAGCAGCTTATAGACATAGCTTAGGAGCGTGATGGGTCTATAATTCTTCAGCCAGGTATAATCACCACTCCCAAAATGCTCATAATTTGACAGTGTTCATCGATGTAAATAAACAACGTTTGAAGCAATCTCACAAGTATCTACAGTTTAAAATTCTTTAATAACAGTTCAAACTACAATTCTCTAGGTACTTCATTCCCCTCCTAAGCCAATAGGCTGATAATTATGATTTGAGATAAATCTCCTGTAGCAATACCAAACTCATTACTTAAACCGTAGAGAATTTGAACTGATTCGGTGATTGAATTTGAGATACTGCTTATTGGCTTAGGAGGGCAGTTTAGATACTTACTTACCTAAATATTTATCACAGATAATATCAGCTTATGATAGGCAAAAACTCTTAAAATGGCTACCTATAAATATATTTTTTTATTGTTAGTCGTATTTACGAGATATTATAAATTTTAATGAATTTTGTCTATTTCAACCAAGATATCCAGGGTACTCACGGAATTTTCAAATTTCGATAATTTTGGGACGGGTGCATAATTTAACCCAAATTAGCTCACTAGAAAAGTGAACTCTTTTTTTTACTTGTTCTTGTTCATAGTCTCTTCTTCCTCATGTTCGCCTTTGTATAAGATAAAGATAAAATATTTTTTTTCAGTAAGTAGGCCGCACGGGCACTTTAACACGTCTAAAATCTACCAGCTCTTCGCAAGAGACCACTGCTGAGAAGAAACGCCGCAAGAAACTCAACAGTCACTCGTTTTTTAAATATTGCTTATGATATTATACAATAATAAACTTAACTTCCCGACCTTTTCAAAGCATTTTTATCTGTTAGATAGTCCTCGACCCTATAGTAAGCTTTAGACATCAACGACTTTTTCAAGTAAGTTTTAAGTACTGAAAATGGTAAGTTTAAAACAACGTCAGGTAATTTATTATAGAAAAGGATGCATTGACCTACAAAATGACTAGCATAGAGGCATTCCATCTTAGTCCTCAGGGTTGGCAACGCATTTGCAGTCTTAGGATTGCGGTCTTGTGAATGCAAATGTCTATGGGTCACAGTTTCCACTTACCATCAGGTGGCCTGTGTGCTCGTTTGCCTTCCAATGATATAAAAAAAAAAAAAAACGATTTATAAACCTTACGGACACGAAATTTTTTAATAGCAATTTTATTTTTATTTCTTGTATTCAAATTATGTATATCACAATTCTTAACAAAAGAGTCTTGATTTTTAATAATATAAATAATATTCTCATATATAAATTGTGACGCTACTGTCAAAATATTAATTTCTGTAAATAGTAATCTTAAGGAATCACGGAAGTTTAGATTATATATAGAACGAATTGCTGTTTTTTGCAACACGAATATAGTCTGTATGTCAGCAGCTTTCCCCCAAACCAGAATACCGTACGACATAACACTATGAAAATAACTATAATAAACTAAGCGAGCTGTCTCAACATTAGTAAGTTGCCTGATTTTCCTGACAACATAAGCTGCCGAACTTAATTTACCTGCTAGTACTGCTATATGGGGACTCCATTGCAAGTTTTTATCTATAGTTATCCCTAAGAAAAGCGCCTTATCTACCATTTCTAATTTCTCATCATTAAGAAATATACTAGATTCTACCGGTCTAACATTAATAGGCAAAGCGAACCTAACACATTTAGTTTTCTTAGCATTGAGTAGCAAATTGTTACTAGTAAACCAATTAAGTACCTTACCAAGTGTGTGTGGTATTTATCCTACTGTAATCGACGGATTTTCGGTCTACCTTGAAAATTAATGATGTATCATCAGCAAATAGCACAATATCACAAAGGTGGTAAGTCATTAATATAAACCAAAAATAAGAAAGGACCTAATATAGAGCCCTGAGGCACACCTAATTTGACAGTTGCTCCAATAGACTGTGTTTAGTTTACAACAAACGTCTGTGTTCTATCACTAAGATATGAAGACATATGATTTAGAGAATTATTTGACAGACCATAATGTTCTAATTTTAATATAAGAGTCGCATGATCTACGCAATCGAAGGCTTTGGAAAGGTCACAAAAAAATCCTATAGCATTAGAAGATTTCTCCCAAATATCGTATATATATTTGATGAGCACAGATGCTGCATCAGTTGTGGATCGTCCTCTGGTAAAGCCAAACTGATTACTGTTAAGCAGTTTATTTCTATTGAAGTGACCTAACATACATACATACATATATCTTTTAACATTAAGTTCTCTAAAACTTTACTTAAAACAGGTAGAATAGAAATGGGATGGAAATTAGTTAAATCACTCACATCGCCCGATTTAAAAAGTGGTATCACTTTACTATATTTCATAAGATTTGGAAAGACCCCCTCTGAAATACAATTATTGTAGATTAAAGCTAAGTGCGGTGCAATTATATCTATGACATGATGGATGACTTTAACTGACGTTCCCCATAAATCCTCGGTTTTTTTTAAACTAAGCGATTTGAATACCTTAACAATGTAAACTGAATCTACGTGGCTAAAATCAAAGCTTTCGTTACATTTAGTAACATTAGCACAAAGTAATTTTTGAGCTTTAATCGCAGATGATTGAAGACATTTTGTGGTTTTAACGGCTATGGTCGAGTATGTACTACTTTTATTTCCTAATTTCTATATTGTGTAATGTAATTATTTTAGTATGATATGATATAAACATACATACATACATACGGATGTTCCTCGGAATTCCTAAATAATAACGTAGATCCTAACGCATCGTTGGTCGTAAATTGGTTTACAGCTGAGCGAGACATTTTTTAAAGATCTCCAAAATACCTGCGGTTAGGTTAGGTTAGGGTTGTAGTATAAACAACACTAAAATGTTTTAAAATTCTGCCAAAAATGGTTTAGGATAAATTAAAATTTGGACAAGCGATGCATGAGGACAAATGGCGATTAGGAATTCCATAGGCGAACCATACACACTTGTAGCATGATTTAAAATATTTGATTAACTGTGTCAACTTCTGAGACAAAATGCCACCTTGTTTTAAAACCACATTTACATTATTGAGGATTCGATATCAGGTTTTGAATCACAATTTATAGCTTTGTAGCCAAGTATAAGTGCCCGTACGGCCTATTAAACATCTTTGTCTCTTTATCTCAATCAATTTTATTTTGTTTTGTATTTTTGTTAAATATTAGTGAAATCTTAACGTCTTACAAATATTGAATCAAAGTTCTAAAGATCGCGCTCGAACAATGTCCTAACAAGCTAGCTAAGAGAATACACAAGATACTAACTTCACTCCAGTCGGAGCAGGGATTCATTCAGTACAACGTAAAGACTTTAGATGTTTGGAGTTAGACCGCCTGGACGGTCGCGTTCGTCGCGATTCACTGTACTAACTTTTCAAATGTCTTTTTGCAACATCTGCCAAATTCGAATCGAAAAGTTTTTTCTTTATCTTTAAAAGTCTAGCTCAGTAACGACTCGGAAGCTTATCTACTCCAGGGAATCAGAGCTAAGTTTCAGCTTCATCTAAGAAAACTTACGGGAAATAAACTTACTTGTTGATTTTGTAGACAATCCTTCCTTTTAGTGAGAAATAAAGTTATAGTTGCCTGTATCCTTGCAAGATTATCCTTTAAATTATAGATTGGATGCAGCTAACGAAAACTTTTGTTGAAAAAAATGAGTTTTGTTTCAAATGGTCTTTTGGTGTAGTGTTTAAAGGGCACCGACTTTAGTTCAACTGACCTACCTAGAACGCTTTTGAATTGTTTTTTTCACTTTTACCTACATTGAATGACATACAGTGTGATAGCTCTTAGAAGGTGCTTCGGGTCTGCACTTGTCTCTCACTTGCTCTCATATGCTCTTATTCAATCAATCAATCATTTATTGTTATCACACAGAGGCAGATATTAAGATCGAGTGAGAGACAAGTAAAAACCTGAAGCATCTTCTGAGTGCCCCTGTGCCCCAGACGGTAGTGAATTATGCCTTGAACCATCTAAGAAGTATAAGGATTATACAATGTAAATGTTTCAGGTTAGGGAATTCCGAAAATACGAGCATAAAAGTTAGGGTAGGTAAACTGATCTTAAAAACCACAATCTAGGAAAAAACTTCATTAAATGAAATCAATCCTCTTTTTTGCAAAATGTAGGGTTCTTGTAAGAAGTACAAAGTTAAAAGTAATTAAACGGCCCCTCTGAAAATAATCGATAGCGCAATTCGTTCAGGTTTTCGGTATAAGGATTACCACATTAGTAGGGGATCCGAATAGGAGACGACCTTCACCCAGCTGTTTATTGGATAAAAAGTATTTTATATCAAATTTATTATAGTAAGTAATATATTGCGAATAGGTAGGCTCAAAAATCAAATTTGAAAATTAAAAAGCATTTGCTTGTTTAATAGACAAATTACAGACCAATCCAAAGTATCCAGCCTATATAGAATATGCAAACGTTAGGTTGACTATTTTTTCCCATCTTAACTATTGGGTAACTATTTATGTAGGTATAAACAGGTAAGTCGGTACTAATAATTTGCACTAAACCTAACTTTTGCATATTCTATAGGCTTCATACTTTCGATTAGTATGTAATTTGTCCATTAAAGAAGCAATTAAAAAAAAACAATTTAAAAAAAGGACTGGATTGTAAATGTTCAGCCAACCTATTCGCCATAATATTACTTACCATTTTAAGTTTGATATAAAATACTTACTTATTGAATAAACAGCTCGGTGAAGGTCGTCTCCTATTAGGATCTTAGACCATATAGTTCTCTAATAACTATTTATTATTCGTTCAAACCTTTTCGAAGCTATAACATAATAACAAATTAAATTGAGCTGTAGCAATACATTTTCATATTAATAACGAATCACTTCATTGTTCGTGTAAGTTTTATATAGATATAACATTAACGGTGCTATTACAGTCATCCTTCGAAGAATATAGTAAATTGTTTATGCTTGTTATCCTAATTTTACAGAAAAAATACGTAAGCACGACCGTTTCTTTTTTGTGGAGAAAATTGCCCACTGTGAAGACTGCAGGGGATGCCGGGTCCGACGGAATTCCGGCGTTGTCGCTCGTTGGACGTGATTCCTCTCTAGACATGATTACGTCTTTTCTTATATTGTACGCGATGAATGGACCCCCACGGGTGGCGAAGAAGAAGTCAATTGCTCACAGTTTGTGACTGTAAAAGAAACACGCGAGTAGATATAATGTCTCTAAAACAAGAAGATATAGCGTAGGTTTAATCTCAATGGCCTGACGCTAACAACCTTTGTAGATCTGAAGATCAAATGGGTATAAACGTATTCAACAAAACACATAAATGTCAATGTATTACGCCAAGTTTACCTTGGGCAAAGCGTTTTAAATTGATTGCCAGAAATTTTCTCCAACTACCGATTCGTAGTCCGATTCATAACTTCTCGTACTTAATTTTTTATGCTTATTGGTACTACCGACTACTTTCGTCGAAGTTTATAAAATATTCCGAAAGTGGTGATTCATAATAGCCTAACTTAGATACCATTTAACGGCCAAAATAAAAAGAGTGACGATCTATTTATAAACAGTACTGGGTGGTTGAATCAAGTTACAGAGCCTTCTAATTGACAAGGGTGCTGCTCTTCGACCAAAGATCCGAACTGATATCCGCTCTCCCCGTTATTTACCCCTTACTTTGAATGCTACTTCTCATTATCTAATTTTCAAAAATAACTACATAAAAATCACGAGCTGGTGATGACTTAGTGAAGCTAAAATTTGACCTCCAACAGTAAAATTGTTTTTATAGTGGTAAAATATAGCAATTCAATGACGAATACAATGAAATATACCGGTTTACATATCTCCCTTTTTAATACCGTGTATTTAAACTTTTGGATCGCATCTCGTATGAGTGCAAGTCGAGACTAATCACCACTTTTAACAAAGAAAAAAGTACGAGTATGCATTAAATAATGATGTACGTAGCGAAAGTTTTCGGACTAAGATTTGTAGTGGTTGCGTTAGGTTATGGTGTTCAAGATTATAGATAAATATATACAAGTCTCTTTTAAAAAAATGATGGAAAGTAACAGTGCAAGTTACAATTAAATAAAAAAAATCTAGTGTACCTAGTACAGTCGACTACAAACAGATGTATCCACTTTGACCTTATTGCATTGTAATAAAGTCGAAAAGTGGATACATCTCTTTGTAGTCGACTGTACAAGTGATGGCTATGAATATTTCCAAGTTACGTTTCGTTATTAAGAGAAACTAGTTGTGAATAGTGATTATTATGATGTAACATTTTCGGACTCCGATTATCGGGTTTGTAAATTTATGTCAACTTTGGCGCACACCTAAAGTAGGTAGGCCTTTAATTATTTTTTTATGTAACTTAAAAAAAAAAAAACACTCTCTGATAAGGCAAACGTATCCATCCGAACACCACATGGACCCTTCAATATTGAGTTTCAAAGCAACAAATCCAGTTACTTTAAAGTCCAAATGACCCGATTTTCCACAATAATGATAAAAAGTTTATATCCGGATATCACACGAACCCTCAAGATCTATTTTAAAAACAATCGTTTTAGTACCTACGTAAAATTTAAAAATCAGCGGCCACCTGCCCTTTTTTTTCATAATTCCTACGGTTTTTTATTTGACCTAAGGTGTTTTGGTTCATAGCAAATGCAATAATACATACATAAACAGCGAGCTTGTCATCGTCACAAGTCTCAACTTTTGCTCCGACACAATGCACTTACGTCTGCAGTAGAACTGTGTATAATAGTAGAGCTGGCACAACGCCACGTGCCTTCTCTTAGTAATTTTAGGGTTTTGCCGAATTGTACTTTTATTCAGTGCTCGGTTCTTGTTTCATTACTAGATCTGCAGCAATCAATGCAATATGATTATAATCTATTATTTCTGGGTTCCTATTTATGAGGAAGAACATTTTTTTAAATAAATATATATGTCGCAATACTGAAATCATACATGTCTATAAAATATAAGCATGAAATCTTTTGGCATAGTTAAGCTTCGCATACATTCATACATACATAGAACTGTGTCATAGTGACGGTATGTTTCAAATCATAAGAAATGTCAAAAAAATTATTTTATAATGTCACTGTGACACCATTCTAGGTGGGTCAGGGTTCCAATGAGCTGAATTAACATTGATAGTCCGAATCGTCGCAAGGAATAATAAAAAATCGCAATCAAATATTGTTAATTGTATCATTATTTTTAAGATTTGTATTATTTTTTCATATGCTAAATATAAATAAACTTATTTGATTGCATTTCGACAAAAAAAAATATTTAGGTAAATATTACAGTATAAAAACATCTTAGCCTAATTGTGCAAATTGTGGTTACAGAGTTATCAACAAGTTTTTGGAGTTGTTGGTAATTCTGTAGCTCTGCCTACCCCACTCTGGGAATGAAGGCGTGAAGGTATGTATGTATGTATGTATTACAGTATAAACGTATTTAACAGCAAGCTATAAAATAAGACTTTTACTGCTTTTGCAAAAATAACCATACACCGAAAGCCTTTACCTTCCTTTACCTTACTTTACCTTACCTTCTAACCAAACCAATCCGAGTTGCTTCTGTCCCATCTAGCTCAATCGCTTGTTGCCATTTTCCATGTCTATCTATAAGGTAGGTACCCAAATTAGCTCTAACATTGCCATAATGAAACTTGACCATTAATATACGCCAAACTGAATTATACGTAATGAAACTCCCAAATAAACTTTCATCAAATATCAACATTCGTCAAAAGAATTGTATGTACCATATATGGCAATTTGATTTAAACTCCGTCTCTATTATCTTTTAATTAGGTTTTCTCGCTGCCTTACTCAGTTAAATTAATTTTGATTATAATAACATGAAAAACTAAACATCTTTGCTCAGAAACAAGTATTGTTCTGTCTGCTGTACCAAAGCTTGCCTACTGAATAAACGAATCAGTCTTGACCAGATAATCCGTTTATCGCTGATGCGTGTTTTTGCTAACAGAGGCATTGTCTTTAATCATACTTTGACCACATCCTAATGAGTTTCGTGCCTTTTCCGATGGATTAGTTGATAATATTAGTGACTATATACCAAGCTGATAAAAAGGGAAATGTGGCATTGATTTTGCTCTTTTATTAGTCAAGCAAGTCATGGCGGTAGCTCGAAGAGCCATGAGTGCTTCTGTAGCATAGAAAAGAACCGGTGTTAAATAAACACCAGTGCCTTAGTGCGCTACTACACGAGTTCGTCTAATGTTTTATATGAGAATGTGGGTACTTTGGTGGTCTCGGGAGTAAAGAAGCAACAGTAGTTCGTTTTTATAGCTGTTGTGGGCTTACGTAATCACACCGTGTATTTATTTATGTTTAGCCTTAACATAATCTCGTAACAACTTAGTCAGACAAATACACACACAGTCCGTGCCTGTGCTCATACACCCAACGTGTGGCATATGTAATGTTTAGTTTCACCAACCCTAAGTTGCGTGCTGTCACTTTGAACCTTAGAATTAGAATGTGAAAGATTGTGTTCTAATATAATATAAATAATCATCAAAGTTTGCGCAACTGGGTGCAATTCGATCATTATCAGCTGTGCAGTTTCATTTAATGGGAGAGTGATGCATTCATACTCAAGGGCGAACCGGTTTTGGAGCCTAAATACCAACTTTACAATTTCATTACTTACGTCCATTCGGCTCTCCCCAGTTGGTGAGATGAATGGACTTAATAAGATTTTACATACTATGAGGGTGTAAGAACAGATGCGTAATTTTTCGAGTCAACTACTCCATTAACCCTCTAAGTAAACCTTTACAAATGAGTTGGATATTTCGAAACCAGAACAAAGCTACTACATTTCAATAATACCAAATTGAAAAACTTCTTTTAAACCTTTTAGAATTCTTTGAAAATTTCAGATCACTGGTTAGAATTAGTTACACGCTGCAAATTGACCGCATAGCATTGCAGAGACCGGTTGCAGTTTGCCCGTGATCACACCGCAATAGGACTATCGAGCAAGGGAGTGCTGTTTTTTTTTCTTGAATGAGACTAGAGTGTGCCTCTTCCGCAATGACGGGCGTAGAAGATAATAAAGGAGACAAGGCGAGAAGTCCAGATCTGAATACGATTGAGCACCTAATTATGTTAATTAGTTTAGGAGTTATTAATGTTTAATGACACTGGTAAATAACACTACCTTGCTTTACACCTTTGAAAGAAAGTATGGATTACGCCAGTTAACTGTTTGTAAATAGCTTTACAGAACGTCCACAATTTATTTTTACTATTGTGGTGTAAGTAGTAAAAGTTATAACAAATCTTTATCTACGAGCTACGAGTATGCTACGGTCGAGTATACGATCACAAGCGTCTCGGCTTCAGACTTATTTGCTCTAATCATGGAGTCTTATCACGTCAGAGCTCTAACTAAAATTGTTCAGGTACTCCTTATTCACATAAGCGTATTACAATGCTGTTGGGATAAATAAAAATAAAATGGAGACTTCGATATTTTACGTAACCAGTGGAGCGTCGATTGCGTTGCAGAGTCAGAATGTCCGCGCGCGGGCTCGTACGCCAGGTGTTTTATTATTACAGTTATTTTAAGCCTCGGATGATAAACGTTCAAAGTACTTATTTAAACGTAGGAACAATATATACATCTGTTTCCACATGCACGCGAGCTATATTTTAGTATCAATCATGTGTGTTTTGAATTCGACTTATAGAATTAAGTGGATATAAACCCTTGTTGCATACTATTCCAACTAAGCTTTTGTTTAGTTTCTGTACTTACTTCAAGTTTACGTTAACTTCCACTGCAGACGTTGTTGAAAATTATTTTTTACAATTGACTTATCTTATTTTATCGGTAATATGTATTAAACTTTGGGCAGTTGCGTCACGAATATTAACTATACCTACTGCTTTATTGGACAAATGGTTGTATCTCAGATAAAACTTGTGTAGCAAGTTTGATCTTAATACAAGGGTCAGGATTATATATACTCCGTTTATTTAATTTGAGATATACAGGGCGTCCCAAACTTATGGGACATGAAGGGGAAGTACCTTAAATATCGTAGATAGTGTATTTTGCTGAAAGAAGACTTTACGTTATTTTTAATAGTTAGTAATTCTGCTTTCATAGATTTTCTAAAAATTACTTGCTTCGTCTGGGAATCGAACCGACTTAAATGTCAAAAAAAAATCACCCTACTTTTATGATGCCAATCGAAAGAATGGCTAAAAAATAATAACTCTGCTTAAGTAACATTGTATTTTAAAAGAAAGGAACAACGTAAAATTAATCATTTTAATCAAATTAAAAACATACATGAAACTGCCGTAGTCAATTAAGTGGGTATTTTTTTGTAAATTAATAAATTAAATGCTCAAAATGTGATCCCTCTTGCCTTACGCAAATCGCCAATCTTTTAATGAGTCCGCTGCCTGTTAATTTAATTAATTAATTTACAAAAAAATACCCACTTAATTGACTACGGCAGTTTCATGTATGTTTTTAAAATCAAATGATTAAAATGATTAATTTTACGTTGTTCCTTTCTTTTAAAATACAATGTTACTTAAGCAGAGTTATTATTTTTTAGCTATTCTTTCGATTGGCATCATAAAAGTAGGATGTTTTTTTTTGACATTTAAGTCGGTTCGATTCCCAGACGAAGCAAGTAATTTTTAGAAAATCTATGAATGCAGAATTACTAAGTTTTAAAAATAACATAAAGTCTTTTTTCAGCAAAATACATTATCTACGATATTTAAGGTACTTCCCCTTCATGTCCCATAAGTTTGGGACACCCTGTATATGAGAGCAGTATATAAATATATGATTACTAGATATTCGTGGCGCAACTGACCGTTTCTTACGCACTTATGTCACTGGAATAAGAATACATAATCATTTACCGGAATGTATTAAGTCGCTAGGTAATGCACAGTTCAAAAACAATCTTAAGGAATGGCTACTTTGCAAATGTTTTTACAATTCAAACGATTTTTTTACTGTAAATTATTAAATAATAAAATATAGATGTAAGGTTATTTATTGTACGTCCGATATGGGCAAACTGTTGGAACTATTAATCTTTTGATTTTGACATGTAATAACTATTGTACACAGTTTGACAATAAATGCTTACCTTATCTTATCTTATCTTAAATTTAGTCTTTAACTAAGTACGTAGACATATTTTTAATAAGGGTCCCATTAATAAGGCTTTATTTATTTTTAAGTTATTTGTACTGTATGTATATCAATTTCGAGCTGGCATTTTACAATTAGGTAAGTACATGCAATATTTTATCCAGTGGGTTATAGTTCGACTCGTCAGACTGCAGTATTTTCTCACTAAAAAATAAAATCTTTTAGCATCTTATTCAGCGACAGTCTTTAAATAAAATTGTCATATTAAATTTTTCGTGGTAGTTTAACGAGACCACCAACTGGTCAGATTCAGTGGCGTAGAGACAAAGGCTTCGTCCCGATTTACTGCGCTGCAGTGCTCAGACGGAACTGCACTTAGCTAGCTTTGACTATATATATGCCAAAGCGATGTTTGCTGGCTGGCGTGATATTACTTGTAATGAAAATGCATATTAATTTTAGTTTCCAAAAAGCATCTATTCCCTGAATTATATTTTTAGTTAATATTTAATAACATTCAGTACTAACGTATATTTGATCCAGTAACATGCATGAAATCATTTTAAATTATAATAATAAAGTTTTATCTATGTGAGTATCCAACGGGGTGATTATTCGGCGTTTTACCTGCCGTAATTTCGTAATTCTTCATTCATTGCTGCATGATCTAATTTTTCCTTTTGTTGTCTTTATCCTTTTTTAGGGTTCCGTAGTCAAACTAGGAACCCTTATAGTTTCGCGTTGTCCGTCCGTCTGTCCGTCCGCAGCCTAACTCAGAGACCCTTCGTACTAGAAAGCTGTAATTTGGCATAAATATACATATTAGACACGCCAACAAAGTCGTAAAATAAAATGTTGAAAAAATATTTTTTTCGGGTACCTCCCCTACACGTAACGTGGGGATGTATTCTTTTTTCTCGTCTACCCCATAGTGTGGGACATCGTTGGATAGGTCTTTCAAAAATATTGCGGGTTTGGGCATCAATTTTTTTTATTAAGGTATCCGTTTATGAAATATTAGGTTTTAAAGCGCTAAAGCTAAGCTAAGCGTTAGAGTCAAGTGTCCCCCCCACCCACTACACTGCCCTGCAGAGCCTAAACCGCAGTAAATGCAAAAAATTAAACATTTTTTTTTTCGTTACTTTTAATCACGAGATCAATACGCATATGTATATCTAATCGGTGTGTGATTCAGACAACGGGAAATATATTAAAAAAAAACATAGTTATGCAGTACGTACAAGTGCTCAATGAATAATCCATATTGAAACCACCTAAAACGCCGCAATTGGCCTTTCAACTTCAGTTTTCCAAAGGTTTACTAGTTAAAACGCAGTAAGTGTGTTATTTTACGTGCAATTTAGCTTTACGGCAACCATCAATTCTTTCATGAGATAACTTATTAAAATGCAGCAACAGATTTTTGTATTAAAAATCATGAACTGCGTTCCTCATTTTGTTCATTTTATCAATTATTTCCTTATTAAACTGCAGTAAGATGTACGGAAAGTGAGTTTTAAGAAGTATTCTTAACAAATCTTGACATTGTGTTTACTAATTAAAGCGCAGTTTAGGAGTTAATACTTAATTTTAGTCGGCTCATCTCTATCTAAGTCCCTTAGTAATTACTATTTAAACCGCAGTAGCAAGACTTTTTACTAACGTTTAACCGGTAACATATTAGTTAATAAGAAACCAAATTACTGTCTAAAGTGCAGTGTCAGTCTGTATTTACTGCCCTTTAGATGGCAATTCAATAAATTTCTTAAAGTTGTACCATGGTTGTGTTGTCCTTTACTGCGCCTTAGTCTGTATTTGTTGCTCAGTCAGTCGTGTCCTAGACGCCGTGCGAGGAGGGCAGGTGGGCGTCGCTTGGTTTTTCAAGTAAGTAGGTACATCAAAATTATACCGCGGCGTTGGATAGGCTCGTCGTAATTAACGTACATTGATTTACATATTTTAGTTTTTTGAAAAGGCTAGTGTTCATATTAGGTATTACTTATTTAGTGAGCGGACTAGGTTATGGTCGATGATAAAATAGTATAGGTACCTAATGCCTACGTTTCTTTAACTTTCAACCATTGAATCCAAAGCTTTTCATGCAATCCAATTTTGATTATCTGCTAGTTATCCGATTGACTTAGTTAATGTTATGATACCTATGTAGTTCCGATTTTAACTTCATAATGTTCTAAGTAACAGATCGTTACTTTAGGTATTTAGTGTTAGTTTTGTTCTTATTTTTTTCGTTTACGTCAAATTTCAAATATAGCAGCAGGAGATCATTTTCTTAAGTTTAAGTATTTATTTATCTATATAAGCATGTTTATCAGTGCTTCCTATCGATAGTACTTACAGTCCACTTCATAAATATATGTACACTTTAATACCTTGTCACTTTAATAGACAAGGTACTAAAGTGAAGTGAAAAATTTATGAACTCGATTGTACAGGCCTAGAGATTCCTTTGTTACTAGGTATATTTATGTGAGATTGTCTCCCAGATATTATAAAGTAAAATTATATAATATCATTGGATAGAATTAGGTACTTTCAAGACTCTGAAATCAACTAAATTATTATTGCTTTATTTTCATCTTCTTGAATCTCAAATGTATGTATTATTTTTTAGAAGAACATTTAATTTTTTGATATATATTTTAAAGCAACTCAAAAACAATTTTAAACAAAACTTTCGTAAGATACATTAAGGAAATCACACCTGGTTACTTACGTTTATACTGTAGAAAAACGCTCGACATGTTTCAGGCTCATCTGGAGTCCTTAGTCATGAGCCCGAAACATTTCAAGCGTTATTCGACAAAATTTACGTGAGTGACCCGGACGGTGTGATCTCCTTAATAACTCGAAAACAATTACTAGAATAGCGTGCCTTTACTCTCTATAAGTCTGATTACCGAGTATTTTAGTGGTTAATAATTAACATAGAATTAGTTTTTATAATGAAGCAAAGATGCGTGTTTAAGCCAGTTTAAAAATTAACCAATGATTGAGGCGGTTTTATTTTTATTTTAACATATAACTATTAGAAGCTTTGCTGCTTCAATTTAGGTTTTTATAACATAATTTTGATCTCAGTTGAGTTATTTTGTGGCAAAGCCACAGTACTTAGCGATGATATTTCTATCAATAACAATGTTAAGCAATTAATGCGATGCAAATAATTAAGAGACTATAATAACTGTGTGATAAATGTTATTATAAATGTCTGATTAATAAGTATCTTATTTCAATAAGTACTGTTTTTTTTGTATTTTAGAAGGTTTTTTTAAGCATTTTAGTTCGTAGTAACTAAGTTTTATTTCTAGCAGTTTTAAGTTGGGTTGTTATAACAAATGTTGATCTCAATCGTGTTAGTTTAATTATGCAGCAAAGTCATTAGCGGTTATATTTGTACCAATGAAAAGGTCAAGCTGCAATACAAATAATAATTATAAGAATATGCTCAAAATTAGTGTGATAATCGGTCGTCCTTTATTTTTTATAAAACTATAAGGTTTACTTAAATAAAAGTTATATTTCTCGAAAATATGCATTTCATTTATGTGAAAACGCAGTACCTGGAGTTCGTAGCACATACACTTTAATCACGATACTGACTTAAATGCAGTGTAAATGACTCTGATACTGCATCTTAGCTTGCAATTGACAAAAAATAACACACGTTTTCGCAGTACTTGGTTTTTTTACGGCATTTTAGTCAGTATAACTCATCTTTTTAGGGAAAACTCAGAGTGCCGTAACGGCTCTGAATTTAGAAAAATCCTTTTTTTTTAGCTAATGACACACTCAAAGCATTTTTTTTGTCATAATCATATTTTTCGTGCTTATTACTCTTTATTGAAAGTCAATCATTAACACAAAAAACATTAGAAAGGTAGAAAAATTACACTTCAAAGACATTTTTTACGTTTTCTCGAAATGAACTTTTTGCACTTACTGCGGTTTAGGCTCTGCAGGGCAGTACAGTCAAAACTACAAATACAAAAAATCCGAAAAATATCTTAAATGAAAGAACATTATAATGAATTTAATAGGAAAACTATCACTACTAAGTAGACTTCAGTGGTTTTTGAGTTACAAACGGTTTAAATGTTTATACCATCCGAAAACTCATTAGCGGTGTTGGTAAACTGACCGCGACCTTTGTTGATGTATGGGGATAACAGTTTTCCAACGGCAAAGTTAAGTTTGTCGCGAGGTCAAATTTGTTTGTAGTAACGGCTCCGGAACCCTACACTGAGCATGGTTCGGCATGCTCTTGCCCGGTTTTTTTTCCTAAAATTTATTTAAGACCGACAACGCATAATTGGTGTTGCTAATGTCTAGGAGCGGCGGTTACCAGGTTCACTAGTTGAGGCATCTACAATAGAGAAATGCCTATCTTAGGCAGTATACAAAACATAATACGATAAACAACTAAAATAAGTAAAATTTTAATTCGAAAAATTAAAATGCATAACACATTTGAAACATCCACATCAAAAATGCACCTTGTAACCATTTTGCAAAATAAAAGCCACGTTAATTTTATACAGTGGATAACGTTCGGAAATATATTTTTTCCAGAATAAATATACGTCGAATGACAGTCTTTACATAGGTTTCCAGCTTTTCGGAATCATAGATAGGTACAGTCAACAGCATAAATAAGTGATCATTTATGTTATGAACCTTGTCACTTTAACGTTGTGTTTGAAATGTTATACAAAATTGTGAAACGATTGAAAGCGACAAGGTACAGAAATGATCACTTATTTATGCTGTTGACTGTACAGAATAATCGTACACACGGGAAAGCAAAAGAGCTTAAATAATCTACTTGAGCGAACCCTCAAGCAAACAGTTGCAATCTGTCAATGTTACACGATTTAGCTGTATTCATAATTACAATAAGTTTAATATAAGGTTCGAACACGGCAAACCGAAACACATTCAAAACTTTGTCAGGATCGTGGCTAATCTTTTAACCGGCATCTGAGTCATTCTAACGTTATAAATTTATTCCAGATTGTATAATGAATATGGAAGCAATCAAATTCATTATGGTTTCGCCAGTAATCCGGGGCGAGCTGCGGTCGCAATACTCAGTTGAAGGCGGAAAATCCAAGCGTTTAATTATACACTAAATTTAGTGAATAATTTCTAAGTCGATAATACCATTTCTATGCTACATTGGACTGGCCATTCTAAAATTTCAGGGAATATTTTTGACTTCAGTTGAGATTCTAAATTTTTAACAATTATCTGACCAGAATTCACTTATACTTAGGTAAAAGTGCGTATCAGCTCATCACTTCGGTATATTGGTACCTATACATATATATCTTTAAAATTGTTATGTGGGTAAGTAGTTATTAGCGTTGGGTATTTGATCACCATCATTATCATCATTATCAGCCGCAAGACGTCTACCGCTGGACAAAGGCCTTCTCCAAGGCTTTCCACACCGATCGGTCCTCTGCTGCTGTCATCCAGTGGCTTCCCACGACCTTGGGTACTTGATGAGAATGATAAAATAAATCAGTCATCCTTGTATCAGCATACTAGTCCTTTTTTTGTTTTATTTTTAAATACTACATGCTATCAGGTGTAAATAGAAAGTAAAAGTTTAATAGTTACATTTTACTCCAGAGTGAAATAGTGTCGCTGGGTGATAAAACTGCCACGGTTAGTGAGAGAAGTGCATCTTATGTGAATATTCTGCAACCGCCGCCTATATCGGATATTGGGAACAAGGCGGACAAAATGTACAGTACTGGCAAATAATATATTACCTTTGTACTTACATTCCATACGATTACCTACAAATATTACTTACCAAAATTGAGAACCAATCAAGAACTAGTTGACTAATTGTACTGCTATCATTCAATTCGTTAGTTAGCAGATTAAATAAGGTTCAAAATGGTTTACAATAAATTTTTGTACATATCTTAGCTTGAAAAAGCTTAGTACTTATTTAAAAAGCCATTGCCGACGCGGTCATACTAAATTTACAAGATTTGTATGAACACGTCAGCAATTGTTTATAACCGTATTTTGTTTTTTAAGTCTGGCACTAGCTGTGACGTAGAAAAAACCATGCGGCGTTGAAGCTCTTTACCCATTAGCAGAAATTCGTTTCTTTATTTCTCAATAAAGAATGGACAAAAAATGCATGCTTTTGAGACAAATCTCTATAAGCATAATTTTTTACAGAACATCTTTTAAAAATGTTGCAGTTGTCAATTGTTCAAAACTGATAAAAGAATTTTAGAGTTAAGGTAATTGAACTTTATTGCCTTGGTGGTAGATTCAAATTCTCACTCACAAAAATCTCCCTGTTTGTAGTATGGAAGGCTTCAGGAGTTTAATCGTAATGTTTTACCGTTAATCTAGATTAACGATTAAAAATATTAATCGTTAATCGTTAAATTACGATTAACTTTTTAATCGTAATCTGGATAAATTTTTTGCCAACACTGAATATTATGTCTTTTTAATTGTTAGTTAGTTACTCAAAACTTTTAGTGTGGTCGTCGTGACGACGATACATTTTTATTGGCACTTTATTGGTACGGTTAACAGGAATAACATGTCATTAATATCGAAAATAGCGCTCAAAAATATCTGATACGCTCCTATGCATCATAATTTATTATTGCAGATGACTATACCTACGCATTGTATTATAATGTATAATCAATGTAATCGATATAATTTGCCCTTGGACATTTAAGATATAAATAAATTGAAATAAGGATTTAATTAATTATAGCTACTTTATTAATGCTAGTAGTAGTTCCATAAAATAAACTTAAAGAAATCATTTGTTTGTCAACCAGCTGTTATATATATAACACAAAATCTAATTGACCTCTCAATAGGTACCAGTTTAGAACTAAGCGCTGTTAAGTACCTACGTCCCAATATTTTTTCTCACGTGACCTATAAAAGGCTGTGCCCGCGATTACGGGGTGTTTACCCTGCTGAGTCGAGACGTAGCTTGTTTTATTCAGTGTCAGGGCAAAGCCTTCCCATTCTGGAACGACAATGCGCGGATCACCCTCATTGTTGCCTGTATTGAGTTAGACGATTAGGTGTTTCAATAACAGACCAAGGCGCCCGTAATCTATTACTGTCATCAAATCCTTAGCTCCGAGATGAGTCTACATTTTGTTAATGCGAGTTGCGTGTCCCACTCGCGGTTTAATATGACGATATGAGGTTATACCTATGTAAGCGTAACATAAATAAGTACATGCATTTGCACATACTTATTTAACGAATCATTTAAAAACACCTATACTACACCTATACTTAGTATCGACGTACGAAACCGAATTTAAGTTATGTCAATAATTTGTTGTCACTTTTTGCGTTAAGCAGAAATTCATCACTATAACGTGTAGTAACTATGACCTATCCCGTACAAAACTACTTGAATAACTCACAACATTAGCTATAACTTTAATTCAACGTAAAAGTTTACTTTTCATACATAATTCGATCAGTGAGATAATTTGTTAATAAAATTACAGTGTTACTCAAACGTTGAATTCTTCTGCAGTTTTAGATACCAGTGCATCAGACCGAAGCGACAGTATCTGAACGTGCAAAACAATTCCAATCATTCTTGTTTGCAAGAACATGTAAGAGCATTGCTTGGTTTTCAATCAAACTTCTACTCCGCTCGCATGCATCCTACAATGTAGGAAAAGACGGCACATATTTACATGGTCGCGAATTACTTTTTAAAACTATATTTGGACTTGAATAACTACTTAACTCCAAATAGCCAATCACTCGTCTAGTCAAAAAAAAAATGTTAAATAAAAAGGTAAACCTTTTGAAACAGCGTTTACTAAAGCGTATTTAAAAGTGTATCGAATAGTTTGACTGATTTTACAGAAATTTTACGTTTCAATTTTTCATTTTATTTACCTAATTCTTTATATTACCTACAAATTCAGTTTCATACTAAATTGTACCAATTTCGAATGTAAATAAAGTTATGAGTAATGTTGACTATAATGGTGACAATGATTTTTATTACATTTTGGGACCTGTGTTTAATATTATGTAAAAAAAATGATATTTTCTCGTATTATTGGCGAAAAGCAATATACAACCCTCAAGCGGAAAGGGCTGTTACTGATCTCGTATATAGCGCGGCGTTGACTGCGTCTCGGTCACGCTAACTCATACTCGTCCCGCAACAGCTATTTTCCCGATCTCCGCAGTAATGTACTATTGTTAATCGTTTTTATCAACTTCAGCTTAATCTGTAAACTATAAGTATCGTAATGTTACCTTACGGTGTTGATTTATTTTTACAAGTAGGTACGAGAAAAACAAGATTTACGGTTATATAAGCGACCCGCCCCGCTCGCGTATCCGCGGTGTCGCTATAATGCAATGCAAAACTTTTAGCCTCCTTTTCATCCGTTATAAGATTGAAATAAAAAGAAAGTTTTCGCAAACACCGGAACCGAAAGCCATACCTAAAAATCAACTTTGTTAACTTTATGTTGAGGTCACTATAATGTTTAAACAATATATACTTGGATAAAACACCAATCTGTTACGAGTATAACGGAAGTACCCCACCAAGCTGGAGCAAGCGAATACTGCTGGCGTAGGTACCGTTACAGAAATACTTCGTGCGCATTTAAACCCCGATACGGTGACTCCAAACGTATTTTTGACATGAGAATCGTGTATTGCGTGTATTTGGGATTCATTATAAATTAACAAAAAAAAAACTCATCGTATGTATTAGTGCATAGTAGCCATGTGATACATTTTCCAGGAATAAAACCCTCAGCTTATGGCTTGGGAATTTTATTGTTGTTCCAGACAATGGTGATTCTTTGTCATTGAATTAAACAAAGATACGCATGCACATTTTTATTTATATACTTATAACAAATCCCTAAATAAACTCAACACAAACTCCTCATAAAACCATGGATATTGGTACCTACTACAGCTTTGGTGCCATAAGATTAAATGTTCAGGTGGACAAGTTACAATAACATAACATTATTTCTTTTTGACCGGCACTTTCATATTTGGACTGAAAAAGATGATGTCCTCATACGATAAATTGTTGTTGATGAGAGAGGAAGTGGGAGAGTGAGTTTTGGAGGGCAGGACCGGATAAATTGGATTTGGAGCAGGGATAAAATGGGAGGTGGGAAGTATTACGGCCGAACCCTATATTCAAACCGAGGATAGATAAGGCTTACGTCGGGTTAAAATTTGACATTTGCCCATACAAAATGTGTCACATTTTAATCCGAAGTAAGCCTTATCTATCCTCGGTTTGAATATAGGGTTCGGCCGTTAGTGAGTTAGGGGTTGTGAATCATTATCTTTAATATGGGGGAGTGGTGATGGAAAATCTTGATTAACGGGGGGATAAAATGGGCTAAAGGGGCTTGCGGGAGGGGGGTTTTTGGGGAAGGAAAAACTAAAGTGAAAATCAAAGTAAATTAACCAAGTCACAAAATCATCGGAGAGCAAGGTATATAAACATCTAAATATAAAGCAAAGTGACTCTTACAAAAATAAATGATTCCTAAGTATTAACAATTTATTGAATAGATTTTTATAAGTAAATCATTAATAGCCAGCTTCTTAGCTCCCACATGGAGGTAAATCGCACGAAAGTTCTAGTCCGCTCTGAGCACTGCAATGTTTCGCGTACAAAACCAGCGCAAAAACTGACTGTAATTATACGAGTATTCGCAAACTATCTTCAGGGTGGTGCTGAAGTTTGGTGAGATCTATACATTATAAGCTATTTGAGTTACTTTATTTTCCATACAGAGATAGGTCCGCTTTTGTACTCGATGGTTTTTTTTTCATCACTGCGTTCTGTGTTTATGTTTATTGTGTGGCTATCATAATGCACACATTGGCAATATACCTTTATCATGAACTAAAGAAACCATGATCCGGGTGATTGACCGACGGAAAAAAATAAAACCAATATCTCTACACCAAGGGACTTGAAATTTGGGGAGATACCCTAGGGGGTACTAAAGAAAGATTTTTCGCAAATCATTTTTCAAAAAAAAGATTTCAGATGTTTATTCAGTAAGTAGGCCGCACGGGCACTTTTACACGTCAAGTAGGTAGTGGGAACTAATTAATCGCGTACGAAGTCGCGTAAGTCTTTGAATCGATATATACAGTGAGCCTCTGTCCTTGGGGCTTTGAATGCATGGATCGTTTCTTGTTTGTATAAACCTTAGCCATTTTTAGGGAACTTGTTGGTAATTCTTTAGCTCTGCCTACCCCAATCTTGGAATGAAGGCGTGAGTTTATGTATGTATGTATGTATGCTTATGATGAGATATTAACATTTAAAATACGAGTAAGTGTCGGTATATTAAGACGACCATAAAAAGAACATACAGGAAATGTGATCATTACATTACCGTCAAAAGCGAGAAAACATACGTGTTTCTTGCGCCATATTGAGTTTTGCACAGACCATTTCATTTACTTCAAAACATAAAAAATAAATATGTAAGTTCGTCAACACTTAGAAAACTTTATCACAACCTTATCGAAGCACCGTGTAACCTCTCTTTACGTCGTTATTCAGTCCCGAGTGGGCTTAAATGTTTGAAAAATGTTCGAGTGTTTAAGTTTGTTCCAGACTGTGGGAGGCTCGATAGAGTTTTTCTGAGCAAGAATGGGACGCCATTACTGAAAAGGGAAATGCAGAAGGCGCACGATAAATAGGCAAGGAGGCATTGAAGCTACGGGGCTATGATTCGGGCCGGTATTTAAATACAATTTAAATTAAATATGACGCAACGTAATTTAGGAAGATAGGGGTTCATCTCATTTTCTACACCAAATAAAAATACGAAATTTGGAGAAATATGCTTTAAGAATAACTTTCATCATAAGATTCTATAATGATACGCCGATTATGATATTCATTACAACAACAACAATCTTACTACAGAGAGGCTGTATAGGTTTCTGCTATTTGTCCATTGATATAGTTCTATTTTCAAATTACTTATCTTCCCTAGGGTTGACATATGTCATTTTCAATCCGCTTCTAAGATATACAATGGCCTATTTTCAGAGTACGAGACATGAAAAATGATTAATACGAGTATGCATTATAGGTATAATTTTGATTCACGCACGGCAAGCATAATGTTACTATGAACACAAAAAAATATCTCAAAAACAACAAGTATGAATAAATTTTCTATATCAGGTTATTTGGTGCTGTCTTAGATGATTTTTAGTAGGTAGGAACCAATCAATTCTACTGAGTCAATTGGTTATTTTACAACTTTGTCGGCTTAATGTAACTAAATGTAAGCACCTATGTCTGTGCCTAATAACAGCTTTGTACTGCCAAAAGTCACTGTGCTAGACCGCGGACAAACGGACCGAGACGGACATGGCGAAACTATAAGGGTTAGTTTGACTACGGAACCCTAAAAAGTATAGGACAGAGTCGGCGTTCAAAGCCCTATTCCATGTAGTTAAGGCACTTCGCGCCTGACGCAACTCTGACCTAAGTTGACCTATCAAGGTGAGATGGGTCTAATTTAGCAAATTGATTTACTCTTACATAGAGGTTATGTAAGAGTAAATCAATTTGCTAAATCAGAAAAAACTTATTACTTTTAATACAAATATTTAGGTTATCTAATATTTTCCCAAAATGTATTTTTAATCAGTTCATAATAATGTAGTTTGATATAATTATCAACATTATTAATATTATTTTGAAATTTAAATTAAATTGTCATATAATTTTCTTGTCTCTTAATTTGTCATATAATTTTCTTATCTCTTAGAGATTATATGTATTAAAATATAACACATACAAAAATCAAAAACATGTTAAAATACTAACTATAAATAAAACAACCCTTGCAGTTCATCCGCTCCTGGCATGGTCCCTAAAATGCTGGCGTTCCCCCTTTTCAAAGCCAGACTGAGCCGCTAAGCAAAGTAAGAGCCTGCTCTGGAATCACCACCCGCCAAAATAAGTCTTTTCGACACCTCTTTTACAAACTTCTTGGTGTTGGAAGACCATGTACAAGTGCCACAAAAAAGTAGTTTTCTTTTCATTTAAGCGTATTTGCGGCACTTGATGGAAAATTATGTGACACATTAAGATATAAGAAAATTATATATTTACCCTAACTATTATTGCAAATGTTTTATTAATTTCAATAATTATATTGAATTAATGTTGTATCAAACTGTTGTTAGGATAAATGAGTGTAATATTATTTCACCGTTACGCTTTTTAAATATATTTTTTGTTTTAAACGTTTTATGCTAAACGTTTATTTTCATAGAAAATAAAGAAAAAGGTTTAAAACACAGTGAAGCGCAATTTTTTTTTGTACAAATCTTAATAATGATTGACATTTGGATTTTTATTTATTGATAACCAGAGTTGAGAAATGATAATTCAAGAACGATTCCATTTGAATTAGGTAGCTTTTCATACGGTATGAGCAAATTCATTATAAGTAAATAAATGGTGAAACTGACTGACTGAGCGATCAACGCACAGCCAAAACCGCTGGACCAAGGGACTCGAAATTTGAAGGGAGTATTCCTTGGGGGTACACTCGGGGTGCACTAAGCATTTTACGAAAATCGACACACAACGGGACGAAAGTTCGAAGTCACGGGAGTCGTCGAGTTTACTATAAATAATGCAGCCATCCTCGATAATAAACAGAGCGATTAGTTCTGGTAGCAAGTCAAGTGGTCCTGGTCCTGGCTAGTGGTCGCGGGTTAAATCCCAGTAAGGGTGTCTTTATGATGAACGTGAATGCTTCTTCCTAAGTCCTTGATATTTTATGGTGATGGATCGCCAGTCTAGGTTTTGATTTCCATCTGTTTCATTTGTCCAAAAATTGATAAAATTGTAAAACATTTTTTTTTGAGTCTATATGTATCCATTAAAATTAATCTGTAGAACCCATAGGTTAGGTAAGGTTTGTTTTCTCAAAATTCAGAAAAGTTATAGCCGTTTTAGGACAAATGCATTTCTTAGTTATGAATTTTCGAACAACTAAAACAGAAGGGAACGAGAATTCGAACTTATGATGTAAACATTTTCTATGTACTTAAGTAGTATTGTTTACCGTAGATAGTAACGTTTGTTTACCGTACTCTAGCAAGCTAGCACCCATAGTATATAAGCTCTGAGCTTTGTTTTAAACTAGGTCAAATTGGTGTCAGATTGTTATTTATTTTTATTCATCCATAATATACATACTCGTACATACACGATGAGCAAATAAAGCTTAAAAAATACTGATTCAATTCCTAAACCAACGAAATTGGATTCTGATAACTACCCGTTTTTCGAATACAATAATAGGTTTTTTTGCTGTATCCCAATTGCAATAACAACAAGTTGCTCTACATAGTCCTTATTATATCAATAGGTATGTGAAAATTTGTAAGGTTATTAGATAGATCATAAAATGAATAAGGTAACATTTTGATTTGTTTTGGTATCTCTTTTTCTCTTATGCGGTGAGATTAGTATGACTTACTCGCATTCCTGTTAGGAACAGCTTTTAGATTTTATATCTTCTCTTCAATATTACTTGCAGTAGCAGCGGAAAAATATTCTCATATTTTTCATGGCAATTACGCCGTCGTCACGTATTGCAGAATAATCGTAATGGAAAAGTTTCTACTTTGATGTTAGTCGAGTACTAAGCACGTTAATATCTAATTCCAATTTTTATTTAAATTGAAGATAGCCATTACTCCGTCTCTTACATTTAAATTCCTGTAATTACTGTAGGTATTTTTTCTAGGCTACAACGTCCAGAAATTTGTACTTAAGTAATTTATACACTAACTACTTCAAAAATATTGTGTTACCTACAAAATCATCTAACTATTATTAAACTGTAGGTTTACAAAACAATACAATACTCTTTAAATTACAGGAGTCCGTCGTTTCCCTTTTTTGTCATACTTAGTTTGTTGACATATTATTATAGTTATCATTTTTGTATCGCTGGTACCGTTAACATTTCAGTTCCTTTAATATTTTACGTTTATAAGGCTTGGTTAGGTTTTGTTTGATTTATAAAAATACTGAAAAATAGAGGTGTCTTGAAAAAAATAGTTATGGCTTGCGATAATATAATATTTTAAAACAGATTATGACAAAAAAAATGGCAGACTATATAGACAGACCCCTTTATTACACAGCACAGATAACAAATAATAATTTAATCGTATGGCATACATGTCGCATAAGATAAAAAATGAGAAACTATAATTTAACATCTAGCTCCTTCACCCATCGTTGGTAAAAAAAAATAAGTCATCGCTTACGGTAATATCGATTCTAATTTAACAAAGAAATTAATAATTTACTATCAGATACGTTTATTTCTACTATTGAAACACGGCAGGATACTTAACTCATTAAAAACAAAACCGACGCGTCCCTTTTAGTAGTGAGAGCAGTGAAGTGTTTCACTCTTTGCGTTGGTAAAACTAGAATTACTGAAAAAGACTTAGTAACCTTGCATTCTTACAAAAACTTAACCTTAGCATTCACTTAAAGTATGTTTCGTCATTTTCTGCTTTAAATTTTATGTTTATGAAGCACACAACTATTTTAAACATACGTAAGGTTTTGTGTCTGTCCGTCTGTCCTAACTTTAAGGAAATGTATATTTTGGACCGAAAGAGATAGCGGTGTTTTTAGAATATTATGTGCTATTAAGGCGGGTTTGCTAACAAATAAAAAAATAACAAATACAAGAAGAGTTTTTTTTAATGTATTTTTTTGTAGTGAAATAAGCGTCGCCCATTCTCCTTTGGTATAATTATAGACAAACCCTAAACGACAAATATTCAAAGGAGATAAAACTTTCTCACCAAACTATACTTACGAGTATTTCATCATACTTTTAGAATTCAAACAGTGTTAGTAAAAATAACACTTTTAGAAATAAACTATAAATAAAGTAAATCTTTAGACATGTTACGTGATATCACATCTAAAAGGCGAAATGTTGGTTTAACATAATTATACAAGGACATTTTAAGAGTTTTCGTACAGTAAAACCTGGTAACTATGGTCCAGTACTTCAACTGTGGTCCAAGTCTAATTTCTTTAATTCCTCATAGATGACTTAAGTATAAGCATTTTAAACCTTTAGTTAGCAAGAAATGTCTATAAAACAACACGTTTCCTTAACTAAAGATAATGGGAACTTGTACTTTTGGTAATTGAATTTGGACCATAGTTGCAAGATTTTGGACCATAGTTACCAGGTTTTACGGTATCTAAAACTGGCATCTTCATTACGCCTACCAATACTACAAGTAATATTTATTATTAATTCGTAGACCCTTAAGCAAAGAGTCTAAGGAGTACCATTTGCAATATTAAATGTATTAATTTTTTTTTACTGATTGCTGGGTTTCTTGCGGCGTTTGTTTTCAGCATTGGGCTCCTATTGTGAAGCGCTGGTAGATAACTGACGCGATAATGAAAAGTAGTATGTAGGTACACTGAATAATCTAAACTTGGCTATATTAAACAAAATTCAAAAGTCAACCAAACTGCAATTTAGAATTTGTTTCGTAAATTTGGGTACATTTTGTAAGGTCAAATAAGATTAGGCTGAATACATGGAGCCAAGACTATCAAAAATAGTATTGCAAACTGCTAACGGACGCAGAACAGTGACAAACTAATGAAAAGTGGTCCGGTTAATTGACCTCAATAACAGATAAAATAAAGGCAAAGTTAAAATAAATAAAATCTGTATGGTAAAAAATTATCATTAATTTCTCAAATAGGCTCGTATCCAAAACTGTAAAGTAACACGCGATTATGCCTCGAGCGATGTGATTAAGCACTTCGCACGTTTCCGTTTGATCGCGTTGAGTTCTAGATCGTAATTATAGACCCTTTGACGTGAAATCAGCGCTGAACATAACGTGCGAACATAGGGCGGGGCTCAATGAATAGTGCGCTAAAAGTGCTAACGACTGATATTCATCGTAATCGACACCCGATAATGACGGCATCGGCAAACGCGTCGCGCAAACACTACGAATATCAACACAAAACATGTAATTTTTGCAGTTAAACCTGTTTATTTATTCTGCACCGAGTTTAGTGTAGTATTAAAAGCAGTTGTAATAAAAACAGAATTTTAATGATATCTTCATACTTTTATTTAGTTTATTGCGTTTCGATGTTATTGTTCAGGCAAAGCATTTGTTTGTCAACAAGACTTTGTTGAGTTTTGTTAATATTTGTCTTGACCGATACTTTTTATATAATTATGCACTCGTATAATGATAACGATACTCATTTTGTACTCGTATTTAGGCGTTTTCCAAAAAAGTACTCATAGTTAAGGACTGAAATTAGCAACGATAACTTTTCCATTAAATCACACCAATTAACTAATACTAGTTTAACCTCGTAGGGCCCGCGTACAATATTTTTACACAAAACATCTATTGGAATGATGATGATCATGAACCATGAGTACTTATTTTGGAAAACGCCTATTTACATAACATCGAAAAATAATTATAATTATTCGGTCAGAAAAATAAAGTTCAACTACAATAAACAAAACTATCGACATTAGAAATGAATACACACGGTAAAATATTTCTTTTAACTATTTAATTTCTTACCCATTTTAATTATGTACATTTCCTCTTTTCCCTGGTGGGCCAAATTTAAAATAAAATAAAGTTTACATATCAATTTTCATTTAGTTAATTTAAGTACCTAACTTTTAAACTCTCATTCACAGAGGTATAATTTCCATTGAACTATTTGCTTTCTTACATTCCTTTTATTTTATTTATTACCGATTTTTAGATACGGTGTAATTACAGTGATAGTAGAAAACCTACAACGCGAGTTCAGAACTGAGGCTCTTGTGTATTCTTACATGCACAATAAAGTCTCGATCGAGTTTGTGTTTCTCGTATGAATAACATGGTCACTTACTCGATTGAGATGGTTTACCGCGTGAATAGTAACTTACACTCGAGGCACAGGTCTATCAGTACTTATTCCATCGAGCCCGAATGCGTATGTAAATCCGGTCGTGCCAAATGTCTGGTCAATACAATACAGGCCACTTGTGTTGCTAGGAGCTCTCACCTTTGTGGGGCTTAGTCTGACACTTTGCCTGCTGGGGCGACGTGTTAGTGTAATAACCAATTAGGATAACTTATTGAAACTAAAGGTACCATTTCCTAAAAATCAGAAACAAAGTGAAAACAAATAAAATCACATATTTTTCATAAAACAAAATTGGGATTCAATTTGTCATTTTACAATATAGCGAAATGGTGTGTAGCCATGGGTTTTAAAATTAGTTTTTTCGTTGGATCGTATTAAATGTGACAGGCGAAGAGGGTGATATTTGGGTATCAGGTCAATCTTATGTTCCGCCCTCTCTGAAACTCCGATCTCTACTTTATTTCCGTTTTCGGATAGTGCTGAGCTATTTAAAAGTGTTTTAGGACGCATCTACAATGTAGACACTTGATTAAAATGGTAAAAGGCTCATACTAAGTCGTTATTTGAATAACAAACTAGATTCTGCTCGCGACTTCGTCTGCGTAAATCAGAACTTTATCTAATAGTAGCCTGTGTGTGAATCCAGGGTATAAGCTATCTGCATTCCAAATTTCACCCAATTCCATCCCGCCGTTGCAGCGTGAAAGAGTAACAAACTAACACACATACACACACACACGAACACGAACTTTCGCATTTATAATATTAGTGGGATACCAACCGATGTGAGTTCCTTTTGTGTTTGAATTAACCAAAAAATGTTTTTAAAACAATCGAGATATTCACGTCTAGCATGATGAATAAACCTTTAGTCTGGTTTGACTTTAGCTAGAATTTACCGGTCCTCGACGGTGAAAAATAATAATAATTGGAAACATTTTAAAGTTACGCTTGAAGAGTATCACAACTTTTTTTTTGTTTATGGAAGTGTTTCCTGCGTTTATTTGGTTTAACATTTAATTTTATTTACATCGCAACAAATATGATATCTAGTGAAAATGTATTTAACTGTTGTTGGTAAAATACCGGTAAATAGTTAAACTTGCAAAACTTGCTACCATAAACATCTATTTCTGTGACGTGCAATCCAAAGTGAATAGTCAGGGTGAACGCGCTCTTGCGTCTTCCATTATTTCTGACCTGTTTAGTAGCGTACTTTCTTAATGTAATGCTTATGTTACTTTTATATCTACCGCTACTTAGCATCTGCATCATATCCGCCTCTCCGAGCCACCCTCTGCTATGACATCCGCACTTGCTTTTTATAGCTTTCCAACTTTTTTTATATTCACTCCGCTCACAATTCGTTGTAGAACAGTGTTGTTGAATGTAACTTCCTTTTTAGTTTAAAGTATTTAAAGTGGTAGATTTATTAGGCACGATTGGCTTATGAATGTGAGTAAAAAACGGACATAAAAGAAATTGGCGTTCATAATTGTACACGTTCCACAAAAAAGTTTAGCAGTAAAAGGTATATTCTATAAACAGTGAGGTGTACTCTAAAACCACGTTTTATATGTAAATGGGCTTTTCCGTTAGCAAAGTGCTCTTTTCTTGGTGATCCTGTGACATACTCGTAAAATGAATTTTACGTGGCTCCGTATCCGTACTCCGTGCCGAGGATGAGTCCATTTCGCGAGGTTATATTGATTTCTGCAATCATATTGAGTCTCAATTGGATAGATTTTTTCAAACATATACATCTAAACTGAACTGAATGAAAAGGGTTGCTTTATCAGTTACTACTGCAACAGACTTCTTAAGTTAATAAGGCAGAAACCAATCCTTTCTATTCTTACATACGTGATCTTATACATATACCCCCTTATTCATGAATGCACTAAATATATGCAGTTCTTTACTAAATTATGCATTGGCACTTTCTGTCAAATGCAAATGTCACAATTATAGATACGGACAAAGCATACTTGAAGCAAACTATAGCTCCTGCGCGTTTATGAATAAGAGGGATAGTATCAAACAAGTATGATTTATGAAACCCGATGCTATTCAATTGCCATGCCAATTTGCAAAATGAAGGTTAAAAATATGTTAAGTGTTTCACAAAAAAAAAATGTGGGTCATTGACTAATATCAAGCTTAGTTCAGGTTGTCTCTAAAAAGTACTTAAGTAGGTAGGTAACTCTTTTACGTTCAGCATTATAGGTAACATGAAAATATCAGTTGGATGATCCATAGGTACTATCCGTACTAATATTATAAATGTGAAAGTAACTGTTTGTCTATCTCTCTGTCTGTCCATTTGTTAGTATTTCACAGCTGAACCGCTCAACAGATTTCGATAAAATTTGGTATAGAGATCCCTTGAGTCCCTTTTATTGAGAAAAAATAGGACCCTTCCTGCGAAAATAACGACAAACGGCTTATACGCGTATCCGCTACGCCGGAAATAGTAAATATATAAACTTTATTTGAAAACCTCCTACCTCCGTCCCGAAAACCTTTAGTATGCACAGGGCCGTCCAAGCTCATTAATGAATGGTTCAATCAGCAATGCGCGCCGCGAATACAGAATAAACTCATTATAGTAATGACTGCACTCATTATTCGCTGAAGAGACTTGGAAATATTGAGACCAGTCTCTAAGAATTAACATTCCGGGCGCGGCTACTTCTGAAATTTCTTTTCGTTCCCTCAGAAATAAAGGCGTAACCTTTACCCATTTTAACATTTTTCACAGTTAGGAATATTAATGAGAAAGAAAATATTCCTTTAAATAAAATATTTGGCTTCCTACGGGATCTTCCCTTCGATTTGAATTATTATTTGGCCAAAGTAGCTTCCGTATTCAGCTATAGTGTAATGATCTAAAGTAACACGTCTATTTTTATGAAGAGGATTAAGCTGCCTATAAATAAATGTAAAAGCACGTTAGTACAATTGACAAAGAATTATTTTCTTGAATTTGTAGGAGTAATAGAGAAAATGTGCACTTACCGTCGTGTGAGTCGTATATGTAGATGACGTGCTTCCACCCGTAGTGTGTGACGGTGTCGATGACGGCGCGGTGGTAGTCCGGCCGTATGCTCAGCGCGTAGTCTACAAGTCCCGACGACGGAGGGATCACCTATTAATTATATGACGTATCAAAATACACCAACGTTCGTAGCGCGTTTAACGAGTTTTTGGAATAAGTTTTCGTCCGAATTGTGAAAGGTTGAGTGCTCATAAAAAATAGGTTCAGGAGTTATTTTAAATATTAGGTGGTATTTTTAATGTTATAAACTATATCGAAGTAGACCAATGTAGTTTTCATTCATAGTAAATCTACAATATTAGGTATGTTGTAAATTTAAAGCGAGTAGGTATATGTTTATAGTATAAATTAATAGACGTGACAAATCACGGGAAACCTTAAGTGGTGAAAACTACAGGGTTGGGCAGATTAAGTGTCCTAGTTGTGTATGGCTTTTTTACTTAAATATAACTTAACTTTTTATTCACTTCGTATTTTTTTTTTGTTAACCATTTAATCTTCTTTATGATTTCTACACGTCAGCTTGATATATTTTGTTTTTATATTTTTTTCAACAATGGACGCGAAACGCCAGCTCGTGTGCGATTTGTACCAGAAAAAATACCGACCGTGTGAGATATTGAAGACGCTGAAACATTTAAATATCAATATAAGGTTTATATCGCGGACCGTCAAGCGATTCAAAGAAACGGGATCTTCACAAATCAGGCCCAAACCTGGGAGAAAGCCATCTGTTCGCACCAAAAACATCATTAAAAATATTCGTGAGCGTATTAGACGAAATCCAGCTCGAAGTGCAAGCAAACTTGCTAAAGATATGAAAATATCCCGTCGAACAATGAGTCGTATTTTAAAATATGATCTTGGGCTAAAGGCCTACAAAAAACTAAAAATTCATGGCTTAACAGATGCCCAGAAAAAAGCTGGAGTGAAAAAATGTAGGGAATAGCTAGCTTGGCACGACGGCGATGATATTATTTTTTCCGATGAAAAGATGTTCCAGTTACAAGACAGTCACAACCAACAAAACGATCGTGTCTATGGTGCTTCATTGAAGGATATTCCTGTGGACAAATTAGCCGCACAACGGGTTCCAGAGTGCATCAGCTGTCATGGTATGGGGTGCGATATCGCCTAGAGGCAAGTTATCGCTGCTGTTTATTGATCGAGGTGTCAAAATTAACCAAGACTATTACATCCAGAACGTGTTACAGGGTCATTTGCTAGAAAATGCTCAAAAATTATATGGAAACGACTATTACTGCTTCCAACAAGATAGTGCCCCATCTCACAAAGCTAAACGCACTCAAGATTGGTGTAGACTTTTCGATATGGGTTACATGCTGAGCAAGATTGGGAGCACACAGGGCATGAATCTAAACTCATTCAAACATCGATTAGTCAAGATATGGGATGAAATACCAGACGAGGTAGTGCGTGCCGCGTGCAATGCATTCTATGGAAGAATGCGTCAAGATATTAAAGCTGATGGCGAGCGATTTGAACTTATGAATTAGTTTTTTTAAGTATAGAGTACGCTAAAAATAAAAACGTGATAAATTTAAAAAAAAACTGTCTTGTTTTAATTTTATGGCTCTTTTTAACTAGGACACTTAATCTGCCCAACCCTGTATATCGTGGAAAAGGTAAAATAAAACACCGCGAGCTTAGGCAGTGTGTTGTGTATTTTATTATTTAACAGTTTCATTATATACCAAACATATTTCAAAGATATTTTTTTTATATCAATGTTGGTTCTATTTCCATCTTAAAACTACATTCCACGGGGGAGTGATAAAAAATACATCAAAAGCCGCAAGGAAAAGCAGAGACAAAAGTATAATAACATTTACATTTTCCATTCATTTAAAGTAACAGGTAAAGATGGTGACATTCAACATTTTCGGGCTCTGCCATGAACAGAAACTCCGTAAGTATTCAGGGAATTCGGTCAGTGCTCAAGTCTTCAAAGATAAATATAATTTTGTTGTGGGTTGTTTGTTTAAACCGAGAACATAGCACTTAAATAGCTCAAGTTTTTAGCTTTCGAAGGCTTCTTATCTCACAGTTTGGCTTCACTTCGTCCCACGGCGTGGTAGTCTTTGCATTATGCATAAAAGATTCGTAGCTCCTCGTGGCAGGTTTTAAACCGACAAATTATTCTAAAGCGATGAGTAGGTACATAAAACTATTGCTATTTTTTATAATATTGAGGTTTTTGAAAGGGTCATTCACTAGCGATTCTCATTTTTATAATCTGAAATAGTTATGTTATCTCTAAATAGCACATAACAGCTTTTAATCATCAAAGTTAAATATGACATAAATTAAACCATGGTGGGACTATGTTATAATATAACTTAAAACAGATCGATGGTTATTAAATTAGAGGTTCTTATGATGAAGTGCTTTGAGATTTATTTCACAAACCTTGATGAAATTAAGTGAGGGAAGGCTAAAAGGTAAACCTTGTTTTTGGATTTAAGTTCAATTTACTTCCCGTTAAAGTATTCGACTTTCATTATGAATAAACATCGGTGACTCGTGGCATTTAGTGATGTAACAATGTTTTTACCTGTACAACTCGAGCAAAATAAACCAATTAGCCAAACTCTTTTCAATAATTTATTATATGTATATGATATTCGTTATAGGCACTTAATATTTGTTCAAAATTTTAAGAAGTTGTTGTAGTAAGTTATATTTTAAAAAATCGACTTTAAGTAAGAAAATGATCTTTTGACTTAGACTGACGTGATGGGTAAATAAAGCATTCTTCTGTAATGTTACAGCGTATTTTTGTTGGTGTTCTTTCTGATTTCGTAACAAGTTATTAAAATTTGTTATGTAAGATGTCCTGGTTTTTTTTATAATAATATTAAATAGCGATCAAACCTCCTTCATCACAGGTATGATAAAACCATGTAGGTCAATAGCCTATTTTTAGGTATATATTATTTTTTATTTTATCTTGCTTGTAAAGATACTTGAAAAACGTCTCTCACCACTAGTTAGTAATTTCCACGAGTCACCGCTGTCTTATTATGAAGCAAGATTCAGTAAAAATTATCAAACACTATTCGTAGCACGGCACCAATTTATGTATTTTCCAATAGGTATCCAGCTCACTAAATCACAAAGGAAACGAGAACTAGTAGGTACTATATTCGCCAAAGTCATTTTGCCTTTTAAACTTAATTAACAAAGCTTCCGCGTATAACGATGCCTAAAAAATATAAACTTACCTTTTCCGGGAACCATGGCGTTACAAAAGGCATCTGGAATGTGTTGGTGTACGAGTGCAGAGTGTCGAAGGAATCGGGGGTGACTGCACCCAGCATGGCGATAACTCCGCGCGCGAACTGGTTGCAGACTGCGACAAAAAAAACCATTTAAGTTGCAAAATAATAAGTATTTACAATAAAAATCGTGAAAACAGTAGTTAACAAGAACGAGTTAAATATAACTCGTTTTTGTAATACTTTGCCATGTTATAAGGCTTACGATGCTTTACATCTCAACAGATTTTAAATGTGACAGTTACATAAAAGTTGCATGCTAAACGAGTGAATGCGAGTAAGTTGTTATTTATACCCTTCTAAAACTGCTTATAGTTTAGCTGTCTGGGTAAAAACAACATCATAATATACATATAGATAATTTAAAGTACAAATCAGCCAGTTGACTGAGGTTATACCGGCCTCGCTATACACCGGGGTAAAGTTACATTGGTTTTATGAGTAAACCTTATCAACTTCCAACTGATTACTTAAAGAGCGGCAACGCTGCTACTGAGCCACCCAAGCTGTGTGAGGTCGCGGTGGTGTGTGAGGAACAATCCACCAATGGGATTACTTAATTTTCCTATACCCTCTCAGCGCAGCTTTCCAATTGGTGGATGTTTTCCTCACACGCCACTACCTCGCAAAGTTCTAGTGGATACGAACCCTTAGTCTATTGATAGCTTAAGGTTTACCATTCTTACTTGTTAGCCTGCTTTGTATATTTCAAAATAAATATATTTTTAAATACTTTTACATAAATAAATAAATAAATAAATAAATATCAGGGGACAATCTCACACCAATTGACCTAGTCCCAAACTAAGCTCTAGGCTTGTACTATGGGTACTAGACAACGATATAAATACTTATATAGAGAAATAAATACTTAAATACATATAAAACATCCATGACTCAGGAACAAATATTCGCGCTCATCACACAAATATCTGCCCTTACCGGGATTTGAACCCAGGACCGCTCGCTTCGTAGGCAGGGTCACTACCAACTAGGCCAGCGCGTCGTCGAAAAAACGACACTGTTTCGAGGGCGGCACATGTTTCAGTCCTTTTTGTTGTTAGTTAAATATCTTAACTTCCCACTCGATTTAAAAGTTCCTGTGGGAATAACGATAATCGAAATCTACGCAGACGAAGTTGCAGGCAAAAGCTAGTTTAATAAAAATGTATATGGACCTCTAATGGTCTATAGTGTTCTAACACAAATTTCATGGGTGTCACTTTCATTGCATTATATTTCACGGTTTCAGATATAAATTTAGTACTAGACAAGTAGATATCCAACACCAAACCAGGGGGGCCATTTGCAACGTTAAAAGATGGCGGACGTGTAATTTGTTTTAGACTTTAATTTTTGGGTAATTAGGTGTTCAATGTTCTTTTCTGATAGTGATTTGTTCTTTTTATGCCTTTGTGTAGCACAGTGATTGAAGACTTGGACTTATTTCGTGTATCTGGCATCTTTCTTCTCGTTTCAAGTGGACTCGCAGTGGTGCAGAGGTTAAAACTATCTTGACCTCTGACCTACAAATCACCGTACAACGTTGCCCCCAATCTTCCTGGAAGATTGGATTGTTTTATTGCTATATTGATATATACTTATATATACTTGACACTGGCGAAATCACTTAACGTGGAAACGCCATATCCCCGCGGTAGTAGCTGTTCAAGTCGCCGCGGGGGCAAAAGAAGAAGAACACCAAACCAAATTTCAAAAGATTTTGTTTATTTTTTAAGGCTTAATCTGTTGCAATACGCTTGCGCTTGCGTGTCAGTACTAGTATGAAGAATTTATGTTTACTGTCGAGTTTATAAATATATTTACACTTCTGTACCTTGTCACTTTAATGTACTATTTTATGTACCTAGTACACCGGTTAAATATGAGAAGTAGTTCACGTTCCGACTGGATTATTTGCAATTTTATTCGCGTTTTGGTTGGTTCGCATGGTTTTCACGTAACTTTGGATGTTGTGTGTACAAAAAATATTTTAAAATCTTTTAAAATATTGTAAAAGATGGTCGGATATAAAATATGAACATGCCAAGAATATTTGCCAAATTGTTTGCTGATTAGCCGACACCATGTTCTCGAATCCTGAGGACACACATAAAATGAAAACACACCATATGTTTCTTAAAGTATTTGTTTAGGACTTTTTCTAAATGAGGTGATATTATGTACATTTATTTATTTATCAAAGCACATTTGTCAATAACATGTAAGTGCCAAAACATTATAAACTTAATCAATATTATTAATCCAGCCGTCCATCTTCTAGCATTCGCTTACTTTCATCGATCACTACCTTTGGCCACGAGGCAAACAGATCGCAATGTGTACATTAGAGATATTATTTACGTACAATCGTTTTACTAAATATGTACATTTGATAAATATGTTTTCACGTTAGTGTATAAATATGGCAGTTTGAACATGACATTAAATAGACAAGCTACTAAAGCCCATCTAGCATTAATATACAATAATTGCATATCAGAGGGGATCTTTCCAGATCTAATGAAATATATTAAAGTCATTCCTCTTTTTAAATCAGGTGAGATGAGTGATATAACGAACTTCCGTCCCATTTCCATACTGCCCGTTTTAAGTAAAGTCTTTGAGAAACTAATTTTGAATGATATGTTAGGTCACTTTAATAGAAATAAACTACTTAGCAATAACCAATTCGGCTTTACCAGAGGTCGATCAACAATTGATGCGGCATCTGTACTCATTAAATATAAATATAACAGTTGGGAGAAATCTTGCGACGCAGTAGGAATATTTTGTGATCTTTCTAAAGCTTTTGATTGCGTGGTTCACACGACCCGTATTTTAAAATTAGAACATTATGGATTGTCCAATAAAGCTATAAGTCTTATGTCTTCTTATCTAAGTGATAGAACTCAAACAGTTGTTGTAAACAAAACGCAATCTGATGGAGCTACAGTAAAAATAGGTGTGCCTCAAGGCTCTATTTTAGGTCCTTTTCTATTTTTAGTTTACATAAATGACTTACCACCAATAGTAGATAAACTTTGTGATATTGTACTTTTTGCTGATGATACTTCACTAATTTTCAAGGTAGACAGAAAATCCATAGACTACAGTAGGATAAACACCACTTTAGTTAAACTACTTAATTGGTTTACTAGCAACAATTTGCTACTAAATGCTAAGAAGACTAAATGTGTTAGGTTCGCTTTGCCTAATGTTAAACCGTTAGATTCTAGTATTTTTATAAATGACGAGTGTTTGCAAATCGTAGATAAGGCAGTTTTCCGAGGCATAACTATAAATAAAAATTTGCAATGGAGTCCCCATATAGCTGTACTGGCAGGTAAACTAAGTTCGGCAGCTTACGCCGTTAGGAAAATTGGACAGCTAACCAATATTGAGACAGCTCGCCTAGTTTATTATAGTTATTTCCATAGTGTCATGTCGTACGGTATTCTGGTTTGGGGTAAGGCAGCTGACATACAAACTATATTTGTGTTACAAAAAAGGGCCATTCGATCTATTTACAACTTAAATTCCCGTGACTCGCTGAGAGAACTTTTTAAGGAAATTAATATCTTAACTGTAGCGTCTCAATTTATTTATGAGAATATTATATGTTATTAAAAATTTAGATTCTTGCACAAAAAAATCTGATGTACATAATTTCAATACTAGAAATAAAAATAAATCGCTATTCGAAAATTCCGCGTCCGTAAAGTATATATATCATTTGTTGGTCAATGCATTCATTTCTATAATAAATTACCTGACATAGCTTTAAAGCTACCCTTTCCAGCAATTAAAAATTACTTAAAAAGGCTTTAATGTCTAAAGCGTATTATAGGATCGAGGACTATCTAATAGACAAAAATTCTTGGCCTAAACCCGAAACTTTTTTTTTTTTTTTTCAAATTCAGTAGCTTTATCTTGTCTAGGGGACACCGTTGATGTAGGAAAACATATCAATCTTATGTGGTCGTCTTGCACCGTCTTATATACTTACACCTAGGTAGGTGTTCTCTTTTTTTTTTTTTTTTTTTCTTCTTCCTCTATCTCTCTCGGAAGATTTTGGTGTGTTTTCCTGCTGAAACTACGCAGCTTATTTCATGTATTTTTTAATTTAATATTTATAGATTTATACAGTGTATCTGACCTTGGGGCTTTAAATTCAACGATCGATTCTACTCGCTAAACTGAACTACTTTTGTTCTGCAACATGAAAAAATAACTTAAATTTAGATAACTAATTGATGTTAAAGTCTAATTGTAAAATCAGTGTATTACATACTGGCCATGTAATCACTATCTCATGGTACGGGGGCGACATTACCTTGGTACGGGGGCTAAAGGAAAATGGAGAATTGGATCGCGTACATTGAAAATTAGATTTAACTTGTATGATAACAAATAAATTTAAACTGAACATATTTTTAACAACTTACAGATCAAAAGAAGTTTAGTTTCAGGAGTAGAAATGATCTATGCATTTAAAGCCCCAAGGTCAGAGGCACCCTGTATAATGCTAGACTAAGTATACCATTGTAACATTAAATATATTTAAAAAATGACTGACTGCCGAGTTACTGAATAAATGTCTTTTATCTTTTATCTTTTATCTTTTTATACATAAATTTATGAACTCAACTGTACCCTAATATTTATTTTATGGATAACATTTAATATGTTCTTGATACAAGAAATATAAATCACTTGTAAAGCTGTATTATGCTGTATTATATACAGAACCCTCTAATGTCGTCCGGTGATGCTCGCCTCCCGACCCCGCACTAAATGCGGCTACAATATATACTATTGTTTAGGATTATTCTAACAAGAACGTTGTTGCATACTAATTCGACAATACTAGACTCGAATATTCAGTGCGAAATTGTGCGCTGATACGGGCTAGAGATAAACCGGTTATTAGCGGAACGCGCGTGATTTATACAGCCTGCTGTTTAACGCATACCGATCATAGCTATTATGGCCTGAGCCAACATTATCGGATTATGCACTTGGTGATTCCCACTTTATTTCACTTTAATTTTTATAGCTGCCTTGCTGCCCTGCTGATTCAGACTGCCAATGACAAATAACAAGTATACCTGACTGTAATTGTCTTTAGATAGAGGATGAAATAGTGATGAGCATAATGTTACCTGTAATTAGTTTATTGAAAAGATTGAATATATATTTTCATCATCACCAACCTCTCTTATCAATAAAATCTATCAAAACATCACTACATTTTCAAGTCAAATAAATTTCGAAAAAAAATTGTATAAGCATCAGTCAGTTTCATTATATTTTCACCGAAAGTGCTTTTCATCAAAAAATACAATACAAAAAAGTTTAACTACCTCAAAATAAACACGAAGACAATGATTAAGTGTATAAATCAATAATATGACCGTGCTCATCCTTCAAAAGTACGCGAATATGGACCAATAACAGTTAATTGATTTGTTGATATGAGTGACGGAATGAAAATGTCCGGACTATAATGCCATTTAGCAAACAAATAAAGTGTAAATATTACGTCATACATCATTAAATAAATAATCATCATCATAATCATGGCATGCAACTTTTCAAATTGTAAAAACTATGGCAGTAGGTACATAGGCGTTTCATTATTCTTTAAAATAAAATGTTATAGCGTCTAGTTTTCATTCAAGAACCAAGTAATTTCTCATGTACAATAATTAAAAGCAACTCCTCAATTAATAATGGACACGTTGTAATAAAAGGCAAGTGGAGCACGGAGTGTTTTGTGTTAAAGGCTCACTGCAATTATCTAATTTTCTGTTTTATAACATTCCGAACATTGAGTTCAAACCAACCGATCACGAAGAGATTATTCAATCGGTCCTTATACCACTCGCTGCACATCCAAATGTAGTGCCATAAGACTTGATGTCATTAAAATCTGAGCATTGTAAACGTGTGCAATTTTTTTTTAAGTTTTTTTATCAATATTATTACACAAATAATTGTGGTCTCAAATCTAAACAGAATCTTTTCACTGCACTTTGAACTACTCTCATATAATATGTAGGTATGATTTGCACAACTCTACAATAATAGTTTACTTAATCGGAACACCGACCAAGGCCAAACCACTTAGAAAGGATTACGCCCTGTTACCTGAGCCGGGCTAAACTTGAAACTAAATCGAGAGTAATAATAGCTATAGTCAAAACAATACATTTATATCCAATTACGTTACGAACATTCAGAATTATCATGAATTGTTTCAAAAGGTGGGCAACCAGGTCTGGTTCGCACATCTTGTGTTATTCTTATTTACTCGTAAATGCATTTTATGTTTAACTAAAATTAATGATCTGTTGATTATTCCGTTCCCATAAACTATGAATTTTAATGACCTCGTTACATGTTATCTGTACAGGCAATAATAAAGCGTTACCTACATGAAAATCATTATTTTATAAAATACTTATTGTATATTTAATCCTTATCAATATTTTTGGGACGAATTGCTAAAACATTGCACAGTATATGAACATAGATGGCGGATTAAATCGAGAGAGTATAAGTATTTTAGGTTAATATGTAAAAAAAAATAACTTTTGGACTTTATAGTAACAGTTTTGTTGAACGGTAAAAGCTAAGAATTGTTTAACTGTGCCTCGAGTGTGAGTTGGGCAAGCCGTCTGGAACGAGTAAGTGACCATGTAATTCATACGAGAAACTCTAACGCATCAAAACTTTATTTGGTAAGAAATGTAAGAATACACTAGAGGCTCCGTATATATATATACATATATTTATATATATTTATTATAGAGAAGGCAAACGAGCACACATACCACCTGATGGTAAGTGAAACTGTGACCCATAGACATTCGCATTCACAAGACCGCAATCCTAAGACTGCAAATGCACTTCCAACCCTGAGGACTAAGATGGAATGCCTCTATGTTAGTCATTTCACCGGCTGTCTTATCCCCAAACCGGAACACAACAATGCGAACACTGCTTTTTGACGGAAGGTTAATGGATAAGATAGTGGTACCAGAATTAGAATAACAAAACAGTTTGGAGAAATTTAATCAATAGTTAAATAAAAAACTTGGCCAGAGCCGTGTTAGACACCAATCATTAGAATCTGGTAGCCATTTTACGGCTTACAACCTCCGTTTTGTCGTTATTTCCCCAATTTTATTATTTGATGTCAATAATTATTTTTTAGGATACGCAAAAAACCTTCATACTTTTTTATTTAATTTTTTTGTACTACTAGGTTTTGCCAGCGACTTTATCATTATCAATTTTCTCTCGGTAACTGGCTAAAATACAATTAATTATTTTAGAAGAACTATTCTAAAAAATAATTCGTAACAAATCCCTATTATTTTAAAGAATCAGTAAAAAATGATTTACGTAAATGGTATTTGAACAATGCAATACAAGAGGATGTTCTCCTTTAATCAATAAAAAAAATCCGCCTTTTTAATGTCTAACGAATGTCGAACTAGATACCTCACTTTAATTAGGAATGTTAAACTATGAACAGTAAAAAATTACTGCGCTACCTGAGTACAAAGTTTAGGTTAGTCGTTATAAAACGTACTGGTAAATGTAAATTTTAATTCGATTTTAATTACGAGTAGCTGCCTTGATTTTTATTCTAAGTACAATATTTTTCATATCCTATTGTGCCTATGACAGATTGAAATTTTAAATTTCAGGCGAACTTTGTTCCAACCAATTGAGCAGTTACCTAACCTTAAAAAATCTTATCTATAGTAACTAAATATATTTAAAAAAAACAATGATTATTGTTTTATGCTTATTAGAGAAATATGTCCATGGATATTACACGCAAAGACAATTGTTCGATAAAAGAGCATTTTCTCTAATGGAAATTGATTCGCCTATAGGGTTTAAATCATTTGTCTTTGCATTTTGTTTTACCACACAAAAACACCTATCTAGAATTTACCATTATATGGCAATAGTTCTAGCGTGATGTGAGATGTTTTGTGATATTTTATTTCATAGAATTATTAAATTAAGTTAAAAAAATTATAACACAATACGAATCGATTAACTACATTTCCTTCATAAACCTTATCGATAGTCGAAAAAATATATTTTTAGCAGCAACACTAAATTTGCCAAATGATATCTATCACAGGCACAATAAGACATGAAACATATTATACTTGGTTTTAATTAAAAGTACAACAGGAGCCGATGACGAGTCGCTTGAAATATTAATTTATCTCATATTTTTCGTATTAATTGTTATGTTAAATGTTTTCCGCAAATTGTGCCTTATCATCTTTCTTTCCACGCACACGTTAGTGCTCACTGCTTCCAAATATTGTTCAGGGTATTCGTGTTGAAATATGGATGTCGTAATAAAAAAAGCAAATATCGGTTGGTCTGCCCGGAGGGAGCTAGATGGAATGCCGATCACGTCTGCTCAGCATCACGGGGCGTCTCATATCCTTTAAGATACTTTACCGATTCTAAACCAACGGTGCCACAGTAGTTAAAGTTCATAAGTATTTTCCTTTTTTGTTTCAAGTCCGGCCTACCTAAACCGATTTCATATTTGTGTTCAGCGTAATAAATTCGTCAATACACACGAATAAAATTAGGTCTACGAATTAGAATGGTTTAAACAATTTAAGGAAATGTATAAATCTGACAGATTTCTGATTGGCTTTGCGTCATTTTTCACAGGTAATACTCTATTTTTCATCGGAGCGAAAAGCAGCTATTACTTTTTATTATTAAAGGATCTCCGGCAATGACTCGTCTGGGTTAACCGCACGTAAGAGAGAGCATATTATCGATTTCAGATTACCCTGGTGGCAAAAGTGCAGCAGCCGGATTACTGCAGCGTAGCTAGTAAAGGTGAGTCACCGTCGGCCGCGGGAGGCGGTATCACGGCACCGCACGTAGGTCCTTTATGCTTCCGGCATGCCGTAAGCCAGAGCAATCTAGGCAAATGTGAAACTATAAACGTACCGATTTGTGTGTCGTTTAAGACTACACGATAGAGATCGCTTTATTAACTTAAAAGGAATTCAAAACGAAGCATAAGCTTATCGTATTAAATTAAGATTACGCTATTCTAAATCTGGTTGGTTCCTTCCATCCTGAAGATTTTCCAACTACAGTTTTAGCTTCAAATGTACCGATAAATGTATCAAGCGTCAATAACACAAAAAACAATGTTTAAATTTAATGGTTTAAGTGATCATGGTTTCATAGTTATACAATTAAATAATATTGTTTTAAAGCGTTCAATGTGTAGGTATCCAATATTGGGTAAACGTTCAATTGGTTTAACTGTTTTTATAACACTTTTGTGATATTACTTATGTATTCTAAAGTCTACTTAGTCGTGAATCGTGATTTTACGTTTAAGTTCGTTAAGATATGTTCTGGTTTTTATTAGGTACTAATAGTTTGGCTGAAGGTAGGGGGATACGTGACTCCAGTGTAAAAATAAAATGGTAAAAAATAAAATAATATGGGCATAATGTGTTTTTAAGTCCAATACAGTGATACCTCATTCGATGTTATTACTTAATGGAAAAAAAACCTTTTGCTTTTTATGTTAGTAGGTATAGAACTATTTTTCTGTCAATATTTTATTTTACACCTTTGTCTGTGTAATTGAAATGCATAACTATGCCAAATTACAACTGTGTAGTACTAAGAGTCTCTGAATTAGACCGCGGACGGACCGACAGACAGAGATGGCGAAACTTTAAGAGTTCCTAGTTTGACTTCGGAACCCTAAAAATGGTCTTAACAGACAGATGGGCAGACGGACAGCAAAGTTATTTTAAATGGGTTCCGTTTTCAGGTTTAGTTTACAATACTATAAAAAAGAATAACTTGTAGATCATAACTGTCAAATATAAGGTTTTTGGTAACATTGGATCCATAAACCCTATTGTGCAGTAAAAGTTAATAGGCACTATGTTGTTTTTTTTATTTCATTCATTCACACCGATTTTATAAAGTGAGATAGTTGGAGAGCTTAGTTGATAATTTACTATAAAAACTTACCCACTTGTAATTTATATTTAATCATTTAAAATATCAAAAGTCGAGTTACATGTTTGACAAATAAGACTGTGTAGTTGGAATTAAAAGAGGAACTCCAATAATACAATAAGTACCTACATTAATAATATATATAATACAATACCTCATATTTGCTCAATTTGCAACGTTCTAAGCAAATTTGTATACTTATTGGTATTTAAATGTTTATTGTTTGATTAATTATCTCACATATCCAATAAAGTTGGGGTCCGTGCGGATCGATGGGAGCGCGAGCTCGCACGCCTCCTCCACCGGTCAGCCGGAGGGTTTATATACCATGGCGGCTGCGTGCACATTCTTGCTGTATATATTTACACCCTCTCAAATACTCTTTATATACTCGTATGACGGCGAAGCACCTAAATTGTTAGGGTATTCTAATATGCTGATCGCTTTCCTTCCATACTCATACCTACCACTTTTTACTATATTAAAACCAAGTCAACTTGTAATCCGATTAAGGCTTACGCAGTAATCGTAAGTAATATTATGGTCATTACAATATAAGTACTAGTTATTTTATAGCAACAACACTTATATAGGTACTTAATGATAACAGTTTGTGGACTAAATATGAACATATTTATAAAGAATTGGAAATAAATTACAATTATGACAAACTAGTGTTTGCCAGATTAGTTACAAATTCTCAAAAAATATTAATCACAGTAATTATTAAAAATAATAATGCAGTAATCGTTGTATTACCATTTTATTAGTGACTAGAGGCCGCCCTCGAGTTAGTACACGTAGAATTAGCTACTCGCTAAATCCCCTCTCTTAACCCCGGGGGGGGGGGGGGGGGGCGAATTTCCAATAATCCCTTCTTAGTGCACCCCTAGGATATCTATAGAATATTCCCTCCTCAAGTTCCTAGATCCAGAGCTTTGGGCTGTGCATTGATATGTCAGTTAGTCACTCAGTCAGTTTCTTTTATTTATATGTTTTCCTACTCCTGTACTTTTATCTGTCATTTATATAGTCACGAACACTAATATAAGAATATAGATAATATGTCCGCAGAACATTCCGTAGAAAAGTCTATCTAGTCTTTTCCCCTTAACAGCACTTGTGCTTTTCTGAGCCAAAACGATATGCCTAGCTGCCAAAGCTTAGTTACACCTAGGTTAATTTGACCAATCAAAATACTTCACCAAATTAAACCACCAATCACAATACACATTGACTGTCAATCGGAACGTTAGGTTATTTTTGGTATGTAAACTCTTTTACTAATTTAACTCTTTAAAAAAAACATTTTATTTGGTATCAACCAACCAGAACGCAGCTATATTAAAATCGACCAATCAGGTAAAAGAATTCATTTCTCAAATCATTAGGTGTTTTTTAGTCCCTATTTCACAAGTTAAATCGATTGTGCAACTTTAAAAAAAAAAAAGAAACCTGGCAAGTGCACATCAATTTAAAAACAAAGTTAACCATAGACACATATTTTGTTGTTTTCGAATGTTTCTCGCTCGTTTGTTGTTCTGTGCTTCGTTCGTTCGTATTCTAACCTAGGTATATTAATTTAATTTTGCATTTTATTTGAAACCTAGTCGTAGAAAAAGTATTGTATGCAACGGTGTATAACTAAGTCAAAAAATACTCGTGGCGTCTTGCTTTACGATGTTCGCCTGCGGCTCACATCGTAACCACACCACTCGTCTTTTTTAACCTCTCTTATACAACTGTTGCATAAACTACTATTACATTATTCAAATTATTATTGATGGATGGATGGAGTTATCAGTACTCGTATTTATCGTACATTACTGCAGAGACAGGGAAAATGGCTGTTTCGGGACGAGTAGAGTAAGCGTAACTAAAGCTATATACGGGTCCAGCAACCGCCCTTCCCGCCTGAGGCTTGTATAGTGCTTTTCTCCAACGTTGCGATAAAATTAAACACAAATTGTTAGTAATATTAAGCACGGTCCAAAAATTTTCATGAACAAAAGAACATTGTCACCATCATTTTCAACGTTATTCACAATTTTATTTTCATTCAAAACAGGTACGATTTAGTCTGAAAATGAAATAAACCAAAACGTAATAAATTCAATATGAATAAAATTTAGTTTGAATTATAACATCTACGTACATATAAGTATATTACGCGAGGATTTTTGTCCATGGCATCAGATCTACAATTATGGTCCGATTTAGATAAATGATATGTCATTTGATTGGTCTCATGCTGGAGAGTTGCATCTTGGTTTTTTATTATATTTTATGATAAAGTATTAAAAATTAATTTTACCAGCGTGGCTCCGCCTCAGCAACATGGTTTCCCCTTAAAAAGGGTATACCAATTTAAATATCTGGCGCACTTGATTGCTAAGTACCTCAAAGACGATGACAATATGGAGAGGGAGCGAAGGGTGTTGTACAGCCCTTCACAACACAGGTTCACACGTTTATATTATTTCGGCAATTTATTCCGTTTTTATGAAAGCAATTTCTATAAAAAAAAGTCAAACTATTTGATACACTTTTAAATACGCTGTAAACGCTGTTTAATTTTTTAGTCTATGACTTTTAATAACTAAAATATAGATAGTTATAAATATAGATAGTGATATATGAGATAGTTATCCTAGTCAAAACGATTTTATAAAGTAAACCACCAGATATGTACCTAGTCGGTTACTAAGTTCTGTTACTGAGATTAATTACAATTAAAAAAAAAAATTAAAGCAGTTTTGCATAAACCTGTATATTAATCAAAACTTTGATTTATATAGAATAATAATAAAAATAATGTATTCTAAACTATTGCAATTATTTGATGTACGAGCTTGAAGTATTCCTATTTCGGACGATAAAATCATAGTTAAAATCAGGCACGACCATGATACTGATAACGGCCCCAACTTTTGTAAGAGTTCCTGTAGAGAGTTCAAATTTGCGTGACATATTGAACAGACTTCTAGCTTTAAATTTTGATACAAATGTATTCAAAGCAACTAAAGATCCGCTTGGACACCGGTCAATCTTGATGACTCATTAAATCGACTTTAAGATTTCACATGATTTTGCAGAAATACGAAAATACACCAAATCTCTTGCTTCATAAGTTGGAATTAAGTCATGTTGAGAAATATAATTTTGGTCTCTAAACATATACAGAGATAGGATTTTTTATAATATTATACAAAAAAAGTTCTTTGGTAAACAAAGACTAACTTTTAAGCGATTTCAAAAAATGAAATTTACAGAAAAGTCATGCGTAATTTCATCGATGCCGGCTGTGAATGTTAAAAGATCGTATCGGGAATTGCGGAAACTAAGAAAAATGATTAATTGTTATTCAAAATGTATATTAATTAAGCTTTTAATTTTTATACATATTGAAATTAAAAAATAAACATAAGTTAGTTTTATTTGCATCAACTTTAGTAACAGAACTTAGTAACCAACTAGGTATGTAATGAAATTTCATATATTTTCGCGGCCGCTGCCGTTTTTAAATAATAACTTTTTATTTATTTTGCCTTGTGGTTGCCGGGTTAGAATAGTGCCACTCCATGTCTCCCCGTGGAAGTCGTAAGAGGCGACTAAGGGAATAAAGGCTTGTAGTACTGTTAGGCGATGGGCTTGCCACCTGTCACTAATACACTGGGAAACATGTTAGCCTACTTGTGCAAAATATGGTTACAGAATTATCTAGAAGTTTTAAGACTTGTTGGTAATTCTTTAGCTCTGCCTACCCCACTCTGGGAATGAGGGCGTGAGTTTATGTATGTATGTATTAATTTTGCCTGGAGTTGGAACTCGGAACTTGGTTGGCTGATTTCACAACAGCAAGGTTAACATTTCCGAGCATGTGGTAGAAAATATATTTTACTGTATTCAAAGGGTTTAGTTTTTTTCGTTATTTGAATGTGTCGGTGTTCCTAAAGTAGTCATTTAAAAAAACGGATTTTGTGCTTTACTAAGGAATGAAGATAATTTAAGCTGCTATAAATATCATGCCTTTGACAATAAATTGGTAAAAGGGCTGTTGTAAAGATATGATTCTCGAGAGATGATTCTCGTACAGTACCGACGACGAATTTCAAAATATAACGTACTATTATTATTCACAATAATGTAAAAAATACAAAAATATTTCGCAATTCTCCGCGTAAATTAATGTATCGGAGTACATTACGACGTTACTGCAGTTATCACCTTTCGTGTAAAAAAGTAACTTAGAATACGCTGCCGTGTAGCTTCCACATTTATTTTACAATATGGATTAAGAAAGTTAAAAATAACTGTGGCACTTAGAAAACTGCAAAACAAACCTTTTTTTACGGAGTCCCATTATCATAGTTCTGGTGGTTATGTAACAATCAACTCCGGAGTTGCTAAGTGCCATGTATTGCAAAAGTCGTCAACAGAGACATTTTTCGACCCGATGCGCCTCTATGATGGGTCAGTAGGACACTGGCTGCGAAAGCAAAACGCAACCGACCTGATCGAGATAGGGAAATGGAAATTGAACTTTATTTTATTCCTCTGTTTTGGTTCGCTTTCGTTTCCCAATCGCGCTGGTGTGCTACAGGCATTACTCCATCTCGGGCAAACGGCTACGCGCTAGAGGGTGCAAAGATTACTTCGCGAGGGCGCAAAGCTAGCCAGTGCTAAACAAATAACACGCTCCAACGCTCGATTGCGGCTGGAAACCAATATTTTTTCCCCTTTAAAGGCAAATACAAAGGAATGGAAGTGAAGAGTGTTTCATACGGTATATAGTAGAAGTCCAAAAATTTTATATATATATACGAGTACAGTATGATATTAGCATATTTATTTTATATCATAATCATAAGTAATAAAAAGGAAATTGGGATGCCCCTTTTTGCTAAGGGCCACTTGCACCAAAAATTTAATACTGGGTTAAGACTAGAATAGACTAGCTCGAGTTAAAATGACCGTTTTCGTATGAATCTGACGTTTGCTAACTTGAGTTAGGGCCGAGTTTACCAACAGATGTTTAAATCGTAAACGGTTGTTTAAACCCTAAATGACCGATTAACGATATTTTAGTGATCACCACGCGTTAACCATTAAGTGCCGTATCCGACTGTTTAACTTAAATGAAGAACTAGACTTAGTTTAACCATCGGTTAACTGCTCTTGAAAGTGAAATTGTACTGTACCCATCACTATTAGGTTAACACAATAAAATGGAAGACACTTTGAATTATGTATTTGAAGAAATAATCTCTTTATGATGAGGATTCTGAGTAAGAAGGAGGAGTGGATGGCATTATCATTAAGGAATTTTCTAATATATAAGAAGAGAGGCAGAATCCAGATTCTGGTTTTCCTTTCCCTTTTTCAACATAGATAAGCTCATGGCACAGTCTCTCTTCAGAATGAGTAATAACATTGAGTTTTTTGGTCCAGGTACATATTCTACTTATATCAGCCAATGGACATGTAGAGAATGGAAAAAGTCCTTCATTAAGCAGAGATTGTCGATCAATTTGAGTTGATGTTCTTAATTGTAGATCGTATTTTAATGTGCATATGTTCTCTTTTTCATCATGTGTCACGATCTCCCAAGTACCGATCTCCTGTTAGGGTAGAATGAGGAGTTGTTTTAGGAATCAAGGATCGATTAAAAAACCCCTTGGAATGAACGTCTAGCATAAGAAAGTCAGACAATTCTAGGGTTTGATGAACTATGGTGGCATTATTGATAAACAGTTGTTTAAAATAATAAATTAAAGTTGGTATTGCAGATTTCCATTGGGGTATATCCTTGAAGAGATGAACAATCCATGCGATGGTTAATATCTATAAGAACTGATCCAAAGAATCAATGTTTACACCTCCTTCTATTCGGAGGCTTACAAAACTTAAGATACGAAAGGGAACCATGAGATCCGGAGCATCGGAGGAGCTCTGTTGCTTAGGAGACTTCTTCCCTCTCAGCAACAATGATTTAAGGCTTGTCATTGTATTTATTTTGCTTGGTGTTTTAATAATGGTGATGTGTCTCAGGTATATCAAGGAGTAACTAGGGGATAGCTTAATCATATTTGTCATAAGATTATTATTTTTAATTATCTTTTATTACACTGTAACAATCATCCGGATTACTGTGGTAGGATTGGTTATTAAAGGCACTCATGTTTCTTAACTTACTGATATGTATGTAGTCACAGTTAGGGGGCGGACCTTGATCCCCATTGTTGTTCAGATGATCTGACCTCTTGAGACAGGATCCTCAACTGATCTTTCTTCCCCGCAGAGGGGAGTTCCTAAAAATCAATGAGCCAGCGACGGTGCACACCCAAGAACTTGTCCAGGCTGATCAGGTCCCTGTTTAGAAGGAATGTTTTGCCCTCATTTGTGATGTTCAGATCCAGGATTTGTTTTATTACTGTCCCTTTTGGGGTGGATGGAGTGAAGTTGACCGAGAGGCCATCATCAATAGAGACTGATCCCCATTTATGAAACGATACGATCCGGGGATCGCTTCAGGTGTGAGTATGGTTCTCTCAATCGCTCTACGAGTCCAACCGATTTGTCCGGAACCCGGGGCCTTTGAACCTATGTCAGTTGAAACAAATATTATTGACAAAAGGATGCTGAACAACAAAGTCGCCCATATTAAGGATAAGGCGTTGATATAACAAGCATTACATTTCGTAGTATAATAATGTTACCCTACAATTTTAACTACCATTTGGGTAAAAGCAAATGTAGGTAAATAAATTACCATCTTAACAAAGTAATATTAAAACGTTATAAGACTCATTCAATCAAAAACGCTCGGTTAGTTACCGCTTTGTAAGTAACGGTTGGTGAACAAAAAAAAGCAGTTTGTAGCACTTTTTAAATGTTAATGGAGCGATTAAGTAATTAATACTATTACTATTAATCTTAACACAGTCTTACATTTTTGGTGCAATTGTGGCCCTAAAGGGTTAAAGTTTGTTATGAATTGTGGAAGCATTTTCTAATCGATAACAAAAATAGAGGTTCTTTGATTGTATATTTTCGGTGTGTGAATTAATTTCCGAACCGATACAAATATTCTTAATTTGCTAGAAAGGTTATCCTTGAAAAATTATCCCATGGAATAATACGTACTAAATTCTGACATGCAGTGATTTTCATGTCGATATACGTATTTTAGAAGGTAAATCTGCTTATTCATATTAAGATAAGGCGCTCGGCGATGATGTCGGGAACCGCAGTCTAATGAGGGGGTGCGCAAACAGTGCCGCTGCGCGCCGCACGCGCTAATCAGCCGCACGCAAACACGAGCTCTTCAGGTGAAGCTTCTTTACCTTATGATGCTTCATTTCAGTGAGAGGTCTCATGAATCAGGCTTTTTTGATGCCACCGTCGGATATTTTACTAATATCTACGCAATTGCCGATTACAAATTTGATAATCGCACTAGCTTACAAATCCGGGCATATCTTTTAATCAGCAGTAGCATCGTTACAATTGGCTTTATACTTATTAAATTATTAAAGTATTTATTGTTACGAAATAAAACGAAGGCCTTGTGGGGTGGGGTGGGGTTATTTGCATTTTACATACTACATAAATCGAATAAACTTGTAGTTGAAAGATACAAATTGATTATTACCACAAAATACATTTCGGACAACAACATAAACATATAATAAATATCTCATTTTACTAAACCCTAATAATTAGGTACTCAGATCGTCATTAATAAATTAAATGACTAAGCATTTAGAACATACATACATAAAAATCACGCCTGTTTCCCAGCGGGGTAGGCAGAGACCACTTCTTTCCACTTGCTACGATCTTAACACATTTCTGAATATTTGCATTTAGAACAATAGTCGAAAATTCTGAAGAATAATAGAATTTAACTTGTGAACCTCGTACCTACCTTCAACTCCGGCCGAGTAAGTTTCTCGCGCCGTGGCAAGGCGTTAACGAGCAAGTCACTCAACATTTTAGGCGCTCCCTGATTTATTTACCACTAGCACATCTGTTCCATGACACAACTGGCTAAATGATACTTTGAAGTTGTCAAATTATCGCGTACTTTGCCAAGATTGGGACTACGCAAGTTTCGCAAATTGCCGTTTGTTAGGTAGGTACTCGGTTGTTGATTACTAGTAACGTTGCCACTGGAGCACGTGCGAGCGCTAGTGGACCGGGTCCGACCACATACCTCCGACCGAGCCAGATATTGACAAAAGGCACTGCCATTTAACTACTTCGATAAAACGTCAGTACAAACAAGCATCAAAAGTGCACGTGCCTTTGGAAGTTTTCTGTTGAGAGTTAAGTGGCATAAACTTTTACGCTTTCTGTAAGTATCGAAAACAATTATTAGTCACAAATATTAATATATTGGATACTTAAGCTTAAAAATCTGTGTACTATCGACCAGATAGAACCCCGAACCACCATAAAACCGTGTCACGTTGATTGACATTTATATATATTTTTATAGAAGAATTAATACTAACATTTGTCCGTTTATGATTATGGAGGGATCAAATTAAAGCCAAGCCACTGGCACTGGACCGACTATAAAGAGATGTTTACTTATACGACATACTTCCAGCAGGTTATACCTATCCTATAAAAACTTGGGGAACAAAAACTAAAACGCGGGTGTTAAATTCATAATATCAAAAAGTATGCATCGCTAATATATTTTATATCTTAGCTATGTAAATACTCTATTTAAGGATAAATAAACGTGTACGCGGTTTAGTTTGCTACTTAGAATTTTAGAAATGAACAAAATAAATCAGTGAGATTAAAAATACAACAAAGTACAGATGTAGTGCATAATGGTTTTCCTTCGTATGTTCTCGGAAACATTCGTATTTGTCATGCTACTTCAGTCAACCTCAGTACTCTTTGTACTGTGACCGACTGCAATAGCAATACACGTTCGTACGTTTCCGTGAAAATACGAAGGAAAACAATTATGCACTACATCTGTACAAATAAATAGATTAACAAATATCAGTGGATGATCTTGCACATATTGACCAGCTCTAAGCTTGTACATACTACGGGTAGTAGACAACGATAACCCTACTTATATACAGAAGTATATACTTACATATATAGAAAACTCACATCTAACAAATATTTGCCTTTACCAGGAATCGACCCCGGGACCGATAACTTCGTGCGCAGGATCACTATAAATATTTTTATACGGTCTACTTTTTCCGATTTACTTTCATGAACTAAATTTCATAGAGTTTTTAAATAGAGATAGTTTATTCCCTTTAAAATTCAAATAAAATTTGGTCTAGAGATATTTTGAATCCGTAATACCGTTTTTATCCCTTTTAGGAAGTTTTTAAGATGGAATCAACATTTTAAATATGTACCCCCTTATTCATAAATGTCCACCAAACCTACGAGAGTAATATTTATCAAGCTGGTTACTACTACGCAGAAGAGGATTTTTACTTATGTTTTTTAACCCTATACTTTCGTTAAAGTGCTACTTTATTGTCAGCTTTTCGTTTCCTAAAATGGTCATTGATGAGCATTCGCGATGGCAATAAATAAGACACAAGGACAAACACTGAAAGTTGCAGGTGTACATTTAGTTAAAACAGTTTTTCTCATGGACAACTAACTATATGTGTCGTGCTCACGAGTCTCAAGTCCACAAAATCTTCACGGATTGGCAAAGGACGGGAAAACAAAAAACGTAATCTACAGAAGCGTGTTAAACTAAATAATATGTCTTAGTTAACTAGTAATCATTTACTCATCTGTTCATATAATTCTGGTTGTACGCATTATTGTTAGTTACACATCAAAACCCTCATTTTCTTTTATTATTTAATAGTAAAAAATAATGATAAAAAATCAGCTTGGATAAAAAAAAAGGTACCCAAATTACTAATTCTACGCAGACAAAGTCGCGGGCAAAAGCTAGTTCTTAATAATTATACTTAATGTATAGTATATCATAATGGCATTATTGCATATGAATGTTATACAAAGGGTTGTTATGCTAAATGAGTGTTATATTCGTTACTGTTATGCTACAAACAATATACATTTTGATTTACGTATAGGATAAAGGCACCTGTCTGTGGTCAGCCAGAGACCTGTAGTCGACCTTATATGAGTGCGAAGAGTAGGACATATTCTTTAGTACTCATCCCACTCATGCAAAGTATAGGCAGCGGCCGACTTCAGGTCTCTGGCTGACCACTGGTTACTTTACCCTAATAGACGTTTATTATCCATTTCGTTGGTAGTTAAATGAAATTATGCAAAAAGTGTTAATACTGATTGAAGCGCACCCATGCATCTGCATCTCGGTGAGATTACTTGAGCGCTCCCAGTGGCCCACATTTATATAAAATTCATTATTAATGTCTAGAAATATAAATATTAATATCTCTGAAAAAAAAAGCCTTCATAAGTAAACGCCATGATTTAAGAATTCGTTATGAATACCGTGTTGCTTAACTAGTAGAATTTCATATTTAATGAAATCAAAATGATTCTACGAATAAAGGTAACCTATTCACAAAATGTACAATTAAATTCAAAATTTCACGATTCCTAAATCAAAACAAGGAAACCACAAACTCAGTTTTGAACTATTTAATTGCTAGAAAGACGTAACGTTAGTCAAAATGCACAAACGAATAGTTACAATTAAATAAAAACGATAGCTACAGATTTAATTCTATGACTGGAAGTCAGGAGTTGTGAACACGGCACGCTGGAAACGAGGTAGAAGTGACCGCAGCGGAACGGAGCGCGGAGTACAAAGATTAAATTGAATCTGGCAACCTGCCAGATACACAGCACACAAATTACAAAATATTATGCTGATTTGTGCTTGAGCAAAAGGTTGTGCTTGTGATCTCGGATAATGTCAATTTTTGCTTTTCAACGGGTTGTGATTAAAATATTATTGTGATATCTTATGAAGACATATTTTGGAGAAAGAAAGTTTGTTGTGCATTGATTGATTATCCAAGAATTTACCCTATAAATGTGAATAACCCCTCTAAATACGTGTTTAAATGGTCTCTATCATAATATTATATAAGTCTATTAATGGCGACTGTTAAAAAGTGTATGAATAATCTCAACCTCATGTTTATGATTTTATTATGATTACAATGTTCATGCAAATAAGTACTTTTAAAATATTTATATAGGTGAACAAATACTACAGAACAATATAAGTTGAAAATACTTATAATATTTTCATTGAAGTTATTTAAATGAGTTTAGACAGCACAACAGCGCGTATTTTTTGTTGTATCCAAGCTAAAAATGAGTTGATATAATTATGATAAATGTAATGAAATTGTTCTGTTCTGTTTTGTTATTAAATTTATTATTTCTCACTGCTTTTCAGAGAAACATCATTCAAAAATATTTTAATCTCTAAAACCATAAAATACATTCTGAGAAACGGGTTAACATTTGCACAATTTTATTCCTATATATAGCATGTTTAGTAACATACACTGATTATACTATATTAGTCGTGAGGTCGTGACCGAAGACCGAGGACCAATTTGAAACCCTTATAATCTTACCTTCGCCGATCATCATCCTTCTCATCGCTGTAGTCGCCATCTAACCCCGGAAGTAAATAGTGGTGTATCATATCGTTGCAAGTTTCAGAAAATCATATAAGTACTAATCATGGGTTGGAGCTGGCATGGGTCAAACTTTTGCCAATTTAGGTGGCTCATACATGTGATTAGCCTTATAAAGTTTTGATTTATTCAATACATACATACATACATAAACTCACGCCTTCATTCCCAGAGTGGGGTAGGCAGAGCTAAAGAATTACCAACAAGTCTTAAATCTTCTTGATAATTCTGTAACCTCATTCAATGGTTATTATATTATTCATTCATTTTTATTCAATAGTTTTAAGAATATCAAAATCCTATGAAACATTTTGATTTATTTAATATTTTAAACAAATTTTCACCAGCACATTGCTCCCATAAATTCACTTTTTATCTCGCCATCGAAATTGGCATACAATCGTACTTTGTTGAAAACTACCCTTGAAATATATTTATAATTCTTAATTAATGGTTTTTATGAAAAAATATTTAAAAGTGCGCAAATTGGAGGAGATAAAGGGGTCCATAGTGGTTAGGGGTTTATTAGATGGAAAGTGTACCACATGAACCATAAATAAAATATGTGGAACCTTTTGGTGTTTTTTCTCTTCTTTAATTGTAGGGTAAGTTACAGTAAGGTAAGTAAGTAGGTAATAAATAAATAAAACCCAGTTTAATTTAGATCCTCCTTTTTTGAAGTTGTTTGAAAATAAAACCCAAGTTTTTATAATATTTCGAACGTGGAAGTGTATTTGAAAATTGTTCAAACATTTTATCGATCTTTTCATTGTTACCTCTTTGATTATTTGAATAACTTGTCTCGCGCTTGGATTGTTCACTTAATGATGCCCAATTGAATCTATTTAAGGAGTTAATTTGAAAAAGAATAACATAAATGAGATCCAGTCATGTTACAACACAACACGACGAAATTCAAACGTGTTACCATTTTACAAAGTTTAATTCAACTTCTTACCTAAATTTGCCCGCATCTAAGTTCATGTTAGTCTTCATTGTTTCCCAGGGACCAGTTTACGGAGATAAAAGTATCATATGATTATATTCGTGTGCCAATAAATTTGACAATGAAGTTTATTTGCGAAATGTGAACAAATATTCACCTTATTAAAATAAGTAGGCAAAGCCCAATTTGAAAGCTGTCAACGAAGTAAAAAAAAACTTCAACATGCCTAAAACACAAGGCATGTGACTACTAGTCGTTAATGTCTAAACCGAGAACTATTTAACAGACAAAAATGCTTAGCTTAAACTCGAAAATTTTAAAAGTTGTATGTTGTCTAGGGGACACCATTGATGTAGGAAAACATATCAAAACTTTTATGTGGTCGTCTGGCACCTTCTTAAGTATAATACACCTAAGTAGGTGTTTTTTTCTGTTTCTCCATCTATTTCTCTCGTAATATTTTTGGCGTGTTTTCCTGCTGGAATACGCATGATATGATAATATTTAACATCATATTTAATTTAATATTTTATAGCTTTATATAATTAATGCTTAGCAGCAATAGTAAGTAGCATCATGGTGATTAGAAATACGTTTAAAAAATTACTTACTGCTGTGTTTCTTGCAGCGTTACTTCTCAGCAGTGGTCACCTCTTGGAAAGTGCTGCCTGGTAGATTTTTGACGTGTTAAAGTGCCCATGCGGCCAACTTAATGAATAAATGTCGTTTATCTTTTTATCTTTTATAAAAACGGGCCCTTAAGAACGGCGCGATTTCAACTGCAAACTACGTACCTATTACAAGATTGTTTTTAAATAATATCTCTTTTTTCACATAACATGAAAACGTATATCATACACGCAGTTCATGACCCAACATATTCAGTCAGTGCTATCTGATTGGTGCAAAATAGGCCTATTCATAACATCACCTCGCTCGAGAAAAAAGGAAATCCTTATTTCGCATTTCATAACGTGTTATTGGAATCACATCCCTGGAAATGTCTTATTACATACAGTATGCGGACCAGTAGGTAAACTATTATAAGTATCTACCTATTTACACATATATGACATGTAATTATAGCTTCAAGGAGACATATTATTAAATTATATTTAAAGCTCTCTCTTATATTTAAAGTACTCTGTACAAAACAGTCTTATATTTAAAGTATAAAATAGTCAGCTAATTAAACACGCATTTTTTCAAATTAACATTTTATATTCTTGGGAGTTGTTAAATAATATGGTACGTACAAAGAGAAAGCAATGACTTTGAAGAAACGCATGAGCAATCTTAACACGTAGTCGGTTCCGTGTCAACTTCACAAAGTTTTAATTGTACTTTCAAATAGAAAAGTAAATAAACGCCTTAAAGTCAAGGCCTGTTTAGCGACGCTTCCTGGGACAATTCTCTACAGGAAAATATTTTATTTCAAATAACTTCGAAACAAAAAGGGAATAGATTTCAAATGGTTAGATTTATACAAAGTAATATAATCTCCTCTAATTAACTTGCGATTGGCGTGACACTTCCAATGATAAATACGGAATAGACGCCAGGAGTAATAAGTTTTTATTTTTACTTTTTAGAACATCTTCAAAGTTTAACAATAAGAGTAGAGACAGGTAAGTAAATCTGCGCCTCTGTTCTAGGCGGTACCTAATATCAAAATTGTATTTGACCTGTTATAGTATTGTTTTTAACTCGGCCGCCATTACTATCAAGTAAATAAGAGCTATCAAAAGCGTTTCTACCGTGTTGAATAGAGGCCCCCTGTATAAATAAAGAGTCGGTACCCGACACTTTTGAATATGTTCTATGAAGGCCTGTGTTAAAAATCTAAGTTTTTGACCTTGAGGTGCATCCACGGGCTCTGCCATGTGGTTGCCGCCTCAAGGTCGAAAATCGTCGGATTTTTATCAAAAACCCATACACGAAAATGGCGGATATCCGACCTCTTGAACGAATTATATTGGACTAGGAGATCTAGCATGGAATACGACCACGAAGCAACAAAGTTGTGGGTGTTGGTAATTTTTTTTTTTTTTAATTATAATATCAATAATGTTACGTGTAAGCATTTTTAGGACCATGCAAGTTTATTCTCTTATTAAATTTAAGTATCAATTGTATTAAACACATTGTTACGTGCTACTGCGCATTGGTTTCAAATTCGTGAACAAAAACTTCTTTTCACCGAGCTTTATAATATCGAAAAAAAACAGGAAACTCATAAAAACGCCTTCATAGGTACAGTTTGGACTTTTAACTTTTTATAGGGGTTTTAAGAGTGAAAATTCAACGGATATCTTTGAACAAATAGTAGTCCCTGAAGAGCGGAAACTGCCATAAAAATTCGCGACGTCGTCATTAGTCGCCGACGTGTTTTGATCAGGGAAACGGAGCGGCGGCCAACGTGGCCCGTCCCCTTTATCTTCGACTTGCAATTTTAAAGGAGGGCCCCGTGAAAAACTGCCTCAAAGAGAAGCCGACTTTATGTGCCAGCGGAGACAGGACTGTATTTATTTGATAGCTTTCACGTGACAGCTGAAAAATACCTCCGCTGTGATTTTACTCTCTAAACTACTCGACATAAACGCTTCGTGATGAATTTATACATGAGACCACTCTTGAGAGGCAAAAATATTTTCTTTTCCCCGTAAAAAATATGAACTATTGACGCTTGTGCAACTGATATGGTTTGGTGGGTTTTCATTTTATAAGCGCTTTGGGGCCGTGCAGTCAATATCTTCGCGATCAGTAAAATTGTCAATTAACCACACTGTAGCATGTAATGTGGGAACGTTACTAAAATACAAAGTAACTTCATTACTATGTGCTACATTTTAACACGGAAAAGTAATGATCAGAAAATGCTTACGCGCGGCATTTCAAAGGTAAATTAACTGAGCGCATATCAATAGCGCGCTTCAGTAATAATATTGGTATTTTACGTTTTGTAACTAAGAATTGATTAATTATTTTAAATAAATGTGGAATATAATATTTACACCGTAATTATTTTTCGACGTGATGATTTTCAGTCATTAAATTGTATCAGTCTTCTTAATAATTAACGATAACTGGAGTCAGATGCAATATAAAGTATTTTAACGAGAATGTTGGTTTTCGGTTAGAAAATATTTTGTTTTACTATAAGGTAAGTTTAGATCTTCGCCGTTTATCTTTAGAGTGCTAAGTTAATTTAATAAAGCTCAGCCCCTTTGCAGCTCATTGCAGTAAGTATGAATACGCCACTCAACAAAATTCGTACAGCCATTATTATACGTCCACGCTCTGAAGCTCATCGCTAAGCGGGCGTTCTAACATGCAATTGCTTTCAAGTAGGCTTTTATGCCACGGATACGACTCGCGACAAATGTTTCGCCACAACGAGAGACGTCACAATGAACAAATTAACCCTCCAAGTGGCTCTAATTGTTATAAAAGGTTTTAAATGGTGATAAGTGTTGGCCCAGAGTTGTTTGTGCATGCAGATTTGTTATTTTAGTAGCTAGTTGTATGTGTCTTACACTTTTTTAAAGGCAAGTATCAATATTTTTAATTAAATTAGCAGACTACCATCGCATTTGCAAAATGAAATAAATGAGCCATTCTCAAAATCGGACTTAAAATTTGAAAAAAAGGAAATGTTTTTTTATTTGATCCAAAGTAGTCTCAAATAAAAGATACTTTATCTTACATTATGTAGCACTTATGTGCTTAGCTATTTTCATTGTAGTTTTCACTAAAAAAGGGAAAAATGAAAATACCTCTCCACGGAAGTGACCGAAATAGCATGCTAATTTTTAAAAAACCTTACCGTACAGGTCTTTACTCCAAAATAATAATCCCAGGAATTACAAACGGTCAAAAACTTTCAAGATGGCGTTGTGTTTGTTGTCTGTATTCGTTCAGAAACTGTGTTCACTGATTTAATGAGTAATGGCTGCGTTCAATAAGTTGATCCATGGAGGTGACAATTTTTCCATGCACAAAAGTTATGAAATACCTATTTAGAATCCGTTATTGTGTTTATGTTTTAAATATTTGGTGTTTTTTTAGACAGTTTATTGTATGTTTTATCGTAAAATAATATAAATTAATTAATTTACTGTTGATAAAATTCTTTTATTTTAGTCTATACCATCGTAAATGGAAATTGCACACGACATGGAGGTGACGTTTTCGTCACTTTCTTAACGATAATTTAAAAAAATATGTATATTGTGTAAGTTTTAATAAAGATCCTATTAATATAAACTATTTCAATTAATTGTAGATAGTAACACCAGAAATAATGAAAGTATTTCATTTTTTAATACAAATGCACAAAAAAAATACGCAAAAATGAGAATGGCCCAAATAAACTTTTTTATGTGTAGCTTGGGTTTTCCTTTTTGTAAATTGATGTTTTTAATTAAATATGCATAGACACCATGTAGACGGGTACTGAAAATAAACTCCGTATCATGTTTTCCTATTTTTATTTCATTGATATGACATGGAAATGTGGAAAAATAATGCAATGGTCATTAACTTTGGGATAAAAGGAAAGCTCTATGCGAGCTAATCCAATATCCTCTATGAAAATAAAAATCATTAGCCAAATGTATATACGCACAAAACTCGGCAACTGTTCGACCAATGTAGCAGGTTTTTTTTCATTGTGTTCTTGGTCAAGGTTTCTGTGATACAAAAATTTTAAATGTCCGCAGGGAAAGTCGGAAAGGCTATAGCCGTGTTTCTATACAAAATTTGCCTTTCTGTCAAATGTTCTAGTAATTTTATTTTTAGATACTCCTTGTTCTGGTGTAGCGGCACCTACAGTTTTTATTTCATAAATTGCCCATCTATAGACCTACTACATATATTAAATTCAAATTATTAGCTTTGGTACTTCATGGCAAAAACTAACTACAAATAAAATTATTCCTTACTAGAACACTGTTTTATTTTTACAAACAATAAACGTCAAAAACGAAACAAACTTCCAAAAATGACAAAATACAAAAATAGGATGTATACGATTTCATTCATACAAGTAATTAAAGCAATCCTGTAAAAACATTGAAACAAGGAAGGAATAATTTTATTTGTTTTTGGCATGAAGTACCAAAGCTAATAGTTTGAATTTAATATATGTAGTAGGTATATAGATGGGCAATTTATGAAATAAAAACTGTAGGTGCCGCTACACCAGAACACCAAAAAAAAAATATATATATATAATTTCCATTATTTTGACATATATTTGTACTAAAGTTTCAAACAATATTTTTTGTAGTGATGGGTTTTATTATGTAGTATAGTTTACCAAAAAATCAAATTAATCGCAAAGACCGAATTCAAGAAAAAAATTAAAAAGTGAAAAAAAACAAACCGCCATATTACGAAAACTGACAAGTGTACATGGCTCTTCTTTGGGGAACAGACCTTTGCCTACAAGGAGTATCTAAAAATAAAATTACTAGAACATTTGACAGAAAGGCAAATTTTGTATAGAAACACGGCTATAGCCTTTGCAGCGGGGGCGAAGTTTAGGACATAAGCCCGCCGTTTCAGCGTAAAGGAGAAACAATCATACTAACACACAAACTTAGCGTTTAAAATATTAGTGTGATATTATGAACAGCTTTTGGACGCGACTTTGTCCACGTGGATTCAGGACATCAATAACTTCCGTCCTTCAAATGGAAAGCTTCGTCACGTCGCGTCTTTTAAATAAGTATCTGATTAAAGTTTTACCAACCAGTGACTTTTTAGATGTTATTTCGCACTGAATCTAACTAAAACCAAAGATTAAACCTGAAATACTTTAAGGAAAATACATAACCAAAATAGCTACTTTGCGTTTTCCTTGTCACATACAGACGTTAAAGAGGGCAGTGAAAACTGTGACCGTAGCTGCAGCAATCTTCACTGTCAAAATCAACACGTACCAGTAAAACGATAAAAGCCCAAAGCTTTCGTTCAGTTAGAGACAGTCGCTTTCCGTTGTTTCGCTGAAGAGGATTGTAAACCGAAGCTTAAACCACGTAGCTGTCAAAAAAAACTACAAACTTAACTCCGGGCGATGGGCCTAGTGTGAGACCAACGGATAATCTGTTCGATATGTTACTCTTCACTTTTTTTTTACATATACAATTTGATTTTGGGTAATATTTTAAAATGTAGCGAGCAAATTAACTCAATATTGTGCGCATATTTCACAAAAACATATTTCAAAGTCTTTCACGATCTTAAATGATTTATCGATATAACTCCGATCGATTGCCACACGCAGACTGGCTAATGTCTAAAGTAAGCCGCCTTAGCACAATACAAACTTCGCGAATATGTTAAAAATGAAACGCGTTAACTAAGGCTCGCGCGGCTTTTTCTCGCTCGATTCTGACCGTTTTTAGAAAAAGACAGTGATAGTCCTATTGGATTAATGGCGTTTTATTACTTATTTTATTTTCTTCTTAATTTTGAGTTAAGCCGGTAATCGCTTCAACAGGTTATCATTTTGGAAGCGGTTTTATGAGCCCATTGAAGGGGTTTTTGTACACCAATGTGTTGGTTACCCCTAAAAATAGCGCTTACAAACCCAATCGAAGGGGTTTTGAAGAGGAACGGCTTGGCAAAACCCTTTCAAAACCCCTCGAAGGGGATACCGGACCGGTCCGTAGATGCGCATCTGGCCTAGAGTGCCCATGGAACACTATGGCAATGTCACGTAAACCTCATACATTTCTTAACTTTCTAAGATGAATAGGGTACAAAACCGTATCGAACGTCTTTGTAAAACAAATAATAATTGCTTACCTCGAATGGCAATATTATACTTTTTGTGAGCTAGCCTGACTTTACCCATCATGACTTCTTTGTGTTTCTCTCATAAATCCATTAGAATAGTTCGAATCCATCCAATAGAATAGTTAAATAACAGGTGAAAAAAAGTATTCATGTGACAGTGAGTGTGATGCGTCAACAAGAATAAGTAGGTAAGTAAACTCTATGTTCAATAAAAATAAATTGTTTAAAAAAAACACATGTATGAAAATAAATCTCTTCCAGCTAACCATGGAAAGCAAAAAAATCTAAACGGGACGCAATTACATATCACAGATATGTATACAATAATTACCCTGGTGCGTCCATTCGTCATTTACGGCCGAACCCTATATTCAAACCGAGGATAGATAAGGCTTACTTCGGGTTAAAATTTGACATTTGCCCATACAAAATGTGTCAAATTTTAATCCGAAGTAAGCCTATCTGTCCGCGGATTGAATATAGGGTTTGGCCGTTAGTAAACAAAATACTCAGAAAAGAGCAAGTTATTGATTGAATACCAAGTATTGTATTGTATTGTATCGAATTGCTAACTCCACGCGAAAATGTCTATTGAAAATGAAAAATAGTATCTATTGACACTGACCACTGTCCTGGCAATCAGACATAATTCTTACGCATTTTATTTCGGTAACACTTTTGAATAAAATTAACTCTGCACTCACCCATTTCGCTTGAATAATCCTGTTAGATAGACAAGCATAGCAGATAGGCAAGCAACGCAAATACATAATGAAAATAATAAATAATAGGTAAACTAGTAAACAGCAGTGAAGTGAGGGTAGGTAGAATATTCTGCTTAAAACGTTATGGTAAAGCGCTAACCCAATTGGGATTAACGTATACCGAACATCTTGGGTAAGTGGTAACCTCATAAGGGTAACCCTTTCGTATAGGTAAAATCAAATGAATGAGTTAAGCCGCCGCATCTTGCCCTCTGTCCTTAAGAGCAGCCTCAAAATTCACACTTCTGTCTGTGTCATCTACAAGGTGCAGCTTTTTTACTCAAACTCGGGTTGTACCTGTGACAGTTTCTGTAAGGTACCTTGGCGTTACATTGGATAAAAACCTTAATTTTCACATCGTAGTAGCAGCAGCAGAGTTTGCAAGTTCTGCTGCTGACTTCACAGTCTAAATATACTATGAAGTTCCTGAGAGACCTCGCCGGTGTACACTTAATAAGATTAGTGCATGAAGCACTCTCCTAGCTTTTACTTGACTATTGTATCTTTGATTGGGGAGGGTGCGCCAAGTCTACTCTGATAGTGCTGGAGAGGGCTCAAAGAGTTGTACTAAAGGTGTCCTTACGAAGACCCAGGCGCTACTCTACAGTGGACCTGTTTGGGAAGCGGGTATATGCATAAACAAACTATAAGTTCGGCATGCTACCCTGACGTGTTAAGGAGACGTGTTTTTAGGGTTCATACCTTAAGTTAGGTCTGGGTTCGCTAGGCGGGTTAAACCGTTTATCTTTCCGTTCGTCTACAATTCTGTACTGGAAAGAAAGCATGACTTGAAACTCTGCCGGATATCTGAGGTCAAAATAGTAGATTGTACAAGAAGCGCATAACACAAAACATTTTATCCAAGACTTATGGTATCCATCTGACCCGGCAGGCGAGATTGGATAATTGATTCGATTTATTCGATTAATTGTTTACCCTGACTTGCTTAAGAGTACTAGGGTGTGTCCTGTCTTCAAGGGGAAGGGTGACAAATTTGACGTTAATTATTACAGGCCAATAACAATAGTTCCCACAGTTTCTAAAATAGTTGAATCCATCCTATCGTCTCATATAATGAGCCACCTTGAAGGCAATGACTTGCTGACGGACTACCAATTCGCATATAGGCAAAAGATGTCCACTACTGCAGCGGCGCGCCAAGTATTCGACTGTATCGTTTCCGGTCTTGACGATAAAAATAAGATGGGAGGTATATTTTGTGACTGCCCAAAGCCTTTGACGTAATAAACCACGAACTGCTTTTGGATAAGTTGCACTATTACGGTATACAGGACACCTCCCACCGTCTACTTACGTCATTTCTGTGCGACCGGAAACAAGTAGTCAAATTGTCTGCGGGCGGCAAGAGACTCGAATCTGATGTTGGGACCGCGAGAATAGGGATCCCCCAAGGATCCGCCTTAGGAAATACCCTATTTCTGGCTTACGTCAATGATCTGCCGACCAGCATCACAGCCGGTGTTTCTGTGCAGTTCGCAGACGACACGACGGTCATAGTTGGCGCGCGCACGTATGAACAGCTCGCTGAGAAAATTAATGACGCATGTGATCAACTGCAGAAGTGGTTTAAGTGTAACGGTTTGCTCCTAAATATTACAAATTAAACCTCATGATTTTCTCGGGGCGTAGTGTTCCTGTTCCTCCGTGCGTTGCAAACAGTCCGATGCCTGTGTGCGATCAGTGAAGGTTTCTCGGATTCACTCTGGACTCGAATCTTAATTGGAAGTGCCATGTTGACCTATTGTGTGGAAGATTGAGTAGTGCGGTGTTTGCGTTGCGTAAGCTGAAATTGCTTATATCTGACGATGCTCTAAGACGGGTCTATTATGAACATTTTCACTCACTGATGTCGTACGGCACCCTCTTATGGGGAAACTCTACGGATGCCAACAGGGTCATTCTGATGCAGAAACGTGCCGTACGTACGCTGGTCGGGGCGAAGCCAAGACATACTTGTCGGGGCATTTTCACAACGCAACGCCTAATGACGCACTATTCACTTTACATATTCGAAATTATTATGTTTGTCCGATCGGATATATCTTCGTTTCCAACAGTAAACGTCGTCGGCAAACAACTCCGCCACACAGGGCGTTTGAGAACTGTTCCTCGTCGCATGGCACTTGCAGGTAAGAACCCGCGCGTCATCGGTCCCACCTACTACGAGCGTCTACCCGCCGAACTCAAACGCGAACCATCTGACGACATGTTTAGGCGCCGGCTTAAGAATCTTTTGTTGGATAACCCAGTCTATTCCGTGAATGAGTATATGGAAGTTGACTTATAAATAGGATTGACTTTTTTTTTTATTTTATTTTTTATTTTTTAATGTACTCTGTATTTGTGTTGACTTTCTATTATTATCATTTAATTCTATTTCTGACGACCTCAATGTAACTGCATATAATTTGACATGCCATGTAATTTATACTGTGTTATATTGAGTAATAAAATCTGAATCTGAATCTGAGGATAAAATGAGTTTTAATACCGAGTTATACACTCTGCTTTTCACATCGAGTCAAATCATACGTTGATTTTGTAATCTTGTTGTTACGAGTAATAATGCTTGTTTGATAGTTTTAATTTATTTTTTGTTAAATGTAACATAGAAGGCAAATATATTAAAGTAAAGTATTTAAATAACAAGTTTATTTAATGCAGTCACCTCGTCTGTCTGGCTGTAAGGCTTAATTGACTTAGTCTAGATGACGACTGTACTTTATGCACTAGTGCATAAAATGCGATTTTATGCAGCCTATACCCAGCATAAAAAAGGACTTTACAAGCATATGAAGTCAAAAAGATATTAGACAGCCTTTACTGTCTATGTCTTACGATGAGTCTGAAAAAATGCTGATCTAAGTTTAGTGGTCGGTAGGGTCGGTTACCGACCGATCCTAAAAGCTGTTGCACTCGTCATATTCAATACCTACCCCTTTTTCCTCGCCGTACACAAACACACATCTTTACACACTCCCACAACATTACACACTACACGTCACGTAATATAATTGATTTTTTATCTTAATCTTTATTAAAAGCCTACAGTATACCTTGTTACTGCTAATTGCATTCCTGTATTTCTTTAGCCGCATATATAAAAGTTATTTCTAGTGTGTTCCGACGAGTCATCAATGCAGCCTAATGTGGGAGCCACCGATTAATTGTAAATGTTAGTTGATAAGTCTTTTGGTAAATAAATAATTTATTATTATATTTATAAGGTAACGACGAAAGTATAAAATTATCAATCGTTTATTAAAAAAAAAAAACAGAAATACCTAGAAGCCGTAAGATTTTAAATGATAAGACTTTGTTTGATCGAAGCGTAAGGAGTGGTTCATCAAAAAAGTAGCAAGGAATTATCACATTTTTTTTTTATTGTTTGTTTATTATGAAGCAGTTTATTCTTTTAAGTTATGTGTAGATATCTTACTATCAAATAAAAATACAATAATATTGAAATGTGTAAGATTCCTTGAGTTTCTTAATATTTATTACAATGTACTCTATAACTTTTTGTACAACACAATTTGACAATCTTCGCTTGCCGTTTTCTACAATACCACAATTGAATTTCCATTTTCAGAACTTGTTTTATGCTTTTAAGAATAGTATTATACGAATAAGTTATACCAATAAACTGGATTTCACGTTGGGTAGTAAGGAAGTTTCTCCAATCTAACCTCTGACAGGGGTTTTTCTATGGGAGACAAATTTCTGTAAAAATGGCAAATACACCATTTTTGAAAATCCATGTAACTACCTCAAACTAAAGTCAAATCAAAAATATTAACTAATGATTAAATGACAATTTAATAAGGTATTAACTAGCCCATCAAACTTAAAGAAAAAAACTATGTTTATGACAAACACCTCATAAATTCTCTCAAAAGATACTGTTCAAAAAGTTTTAGGTGAGATTTAATGTAAAAGGCGAAAACTTGAAATCCCTCTTTAATTTTTACCATTCTTATTGTTTATTTTATTTAATAGTATCTACAGAATATTATTACAAATGCACTGCTTAGAAATCAGCACAAAATAAAAATAAATTCCATATTATGTGCTGCAAATTTTTTTCCGGACCACTCCTTAATATAAAAATGAAATTGATAGTAATACAATTCTTGTGCATCGGATGATTTCGAGAACGGCGAAGTTAAAACTGGACCCATGTAGGACTATTTAGATAAAACATGGGAGAAGCTTAAAAAACATCAAAATACCTTGTAATAATACTCAAGAAATCATAGTTGACAAGACTTAAAGCAAAAAAATATTCCCTGAAAAAAGGAATATTTTGTAAAAGAATCCCAATTTTGTTCTACGTCATGTATTGACGGGGGTAAGCCCACGTCTCATTCATTTTTATTCGGCTGTCAATCCAGAACAAGGCGTCTTTTCCGATTTCGTTGCTTCTCACTTCGCTGCAATATCCAATTCTACTAACTATAGGTATGGTAATTTTTGATTATAAAATGTGACGATTAAGCTTTTAAGCAAACGACAGAAAGTTGAAATGCAACACGTCAATTATTTATAATAAACTATACTCGTTTGTCTACATTTGGTGCAGTTGTAGGTAGTAGTCGAACACTTGAATCATACATTGAGTCCGTTTTCTATAAGAAAGCGTTATACTTTCCAGTGTTACACTTTGTAGTAAATACCTAGCGCATTGCTACTCGACATGGATATTATACAACTTACAGTTTACACTGAGTTGAAATTGATTAGTAGGTAATCATATCTCCCCCTCAAATAGGAGGACGGGGGGTTAAATATACCTAAACCCAATGCTTGACAAAAAAACAGCGAATAAGAAGAAGCCTAGTAGCTTCATGGGTCAAGTTTGGTGTCGTTTTTATGTTCTCAAACCTTTTTCTTAAAATATTTGTATTACTTAAGAATTTGTTAAATACATGTGGTACATATTTAGCTGGCTATTTAAATATATATTAGCCCGGGGAAATTGACAGAAAAAATAGGCCAACCTTGCACGAAAATAAAAACAGCATTTTTAGGGTTCCGTAGTCAAACTAAGATCCCTTATAGTCCGTTGTCCGTCCGAAGCCTAACTCAGAGACTCTTAGTACTAGAAATCTGTAATTTGGCATGAATATACATATTAGTCACGCCAACAAAGTGGTTAAATAAAACCCGGTAAAACATTTTTGTTAGTGTACCTCCCCTACACGTTATTTGGGGATGTATTTTTTTTTCTCGTCTGCCCCATAGTAGATTTCAAACTAACTGATCTTTCATTATGTTAACATATGTTATTGGAATTATATTACCGTCTTAGTTTTTATGTAAATATTTCGTGAAACAGGAGCTCAATTATTGAAACCTACAAATAGTGAATTTGATATATCGAATAACGAGTTATACTGTTATTCGATTCTGACAAGGTGTGTTAATCAAGTATATCCGAAGACCGCCTGGGCCAAACAAAATAAAAGAGACTCAAGTTTAGAATAATTTGTATGTACCAACGCCTAATTTCAATTCTTGGTATATTTTGTTTGATTTATTTACAATTAGGGGTTAGAGGTCAAACGACTGTCTATAGACATAAATAAAACATCCTACGAAGTAGTTTGTTACTGCAACGGCTGGACGGATTTAGATGAAATTTACAATGGAGATAGTTTAGATGGATTAACACGAAGGCTACTTTTAATTCCAGAAAATTTAATAGAGCATCCCGAAGTTTAACGGTAGTCGAAATTTTACATTGACGAAGTCGCTCGCAAAAGCTTTTTTGCTATAAAATCTATGGCTATAATTACCACTCTCTCTAAATTGATTTGTGATAGTCTAAATTGATTGCTGTAAATTTAAGTACTATATTATAGTTAATATATATAATCTTGAAGTACTACTCGTATAAGTTTTAAATATGGCCTAAACTAAGGGCATATCAGTGGTCACTATGTTTAGGTATACGATACATTCCTATTTCTCACATACAGTACGACCAGTATAAATAACGATGGGCAACCTTTGTTTTTCTAATAAACACGAGTGATAAATATACTGCCAGTTGTGAGTGCAAGTGTGATAGCGACAGGCAGTACTGTGATTGTTTGCGTATATCCGTGTTTCTCCACCCGATACTTTAAAGTCTTTCGACGCATAGTCTATGGTAGTATGGTGAACATGACCTTAAATATCAAACAAAACGATACAACATTACGTTATCTCAAAATATTTTCTCAAAAATAGAAGAAGAAGAAGTAGAACGCTTCGCGGGAAGTGCACAAACGGTCGTTGTGAAATTCGCGCCCCTCGACTCAAAAGTGTTTTGATCAGCCTACCGTGACTCGGCGAAATAAAAAGCGGCGGCGGTCTTGCATCGCAATGAGACTGAGACAAGGACGACAGAAAGTGGAAACTTAATTTCATGACCCCAACTTGCATAGTAGAGTTACAATTTATAACTAGCTACAGCGTCTTGCGACCCGAGCGGAATATTCATTGCTGGCTATTTTTCATACCTAAGAGTTAAATCAAACCACTGTTCTGACAAAAGATTTGTTTCAGAGTACGGTTTATTGCGTGTTTTAGGAAAACTCTATTGAAAGCATAAAATAACTGAATTATTATACGAAAAAAGTGCTGCAAAAGTTAATATCTTTCGACTGATTACAGGTGGACTAATTCTACGACGCACTAAATAGCTCTGTCAATCGCACAACTAAGCATTTCAAATTTATAATAATTGTTGACTTGTACAGATTTCTTGTCCCAGAAGCAAATTCATACGAAGTAATATACAGGGTGTAAGAGACGGCTCACCGAAAACTGAAACCATAGCTTCAGACCATTGTACTGAACTGAAATCCAGTGGAAATTTTCCCGGGAAAACGAAAATTTTTGCGTGTTTTTTTCCATGTTTTTGCATATAAACCGATCTAGGACAACATATTATGACATACTGAAGCTCATTATGTAAAAAAAACTGTGAAAACGGCATTTTCAAAGAAAAACGAGAAAATTTTCGTTTTCCCGGGAAAAAATCCACTGGATTTCAGTTCAGTACAATGGTCTGAAGCTATGGTTTCAGTTTTCAGTGAGCCGTCCCTTACACCCTGTATAGTCTATGGCTATATGAGGTTATTTTTCACAGACTCCCTTTTAGGACCAGTCCTAAATAAGGGTTGTTATTTTAGAATTTATAATTTCTATAAAAATAAAAACTTTTAACTTAAAATTGTCTTGTTCTATATGAACCCATGATTGATAATGATGTCGTGAGGTCGCTAGAGGCATATTCCAAATCCTTAGATCCGACAATCTATTTGCAATAACTAGTTATAATAATCGGGACACAGGGATAGGTTTGCTGAAGCCGTACATATTGATATGATAACGTAACCCTGGGTTCAAACCCGACACGGCTCTTCAAGTTTCAACCCGCTTCGATGCGAATATTATAACACTTTTTTGGCTGCACGCCACTAGCTTGAGCCTGTGTGTTTAAATTACGGCTGTAAAAAATACGGCGGTGCGCTTGACCTGCACTGCACCTGCCCGCTTGCGGCGGACTATATATCACGTCGGGCGAACGGAGATTGTTAGCTAGACTATTCAAACTCAAAGTATAAACAACACGAAGTCAAAATTTACATGAAATACAATTAAAACATTCTACGTATTTCAATTGATGAATCATTTTATTAAAGAGTAGGTACCAATTTACAGTAGGTACCTATTTATCATCAAAGAAAAAATAATTTCGGTATCCTATCATTTTATCGACAATCAACTGGCAAATTTTCATTTCATAACCAACGATCGGCAAAAGTGTGATATGGCATATCAACGTTATGCATCTACAGGTTTAACAAATGATTTATTTGACATATTTTTATTTTACAACGTTGGAATTCTCAAATATACATATTATAAATTAAAGATATTAATTAACAAATGATCTACGTTTGTACCGCCACGGCGCAATTAATGATCTGATCCGTCGTTCGCTTGCCAATGCCTCTGTACCAGCTATGCTAGAACCGACAGGTTTGCATAGAGACGATGGCAAGCGACCAGACGGAGCTACTTTGGTGGCGTGGAAACTGGGCAAGGCACTGGTATGGGACGCGACGTGTGTTGACACATTCGCTCTTTCCCACGTCCAGTCAACCCGTAATCGGGCCGGTGCAGCAGCTGATCAGGCCCAAACCATCAAGCGCCGCAAATATTCATCATTATTAAATAATTATGAATTTGTGGCACTTGCAGTGGAGACCATGGGTCCTTGGTCAGCTGACATGAAAAGCTTTATGAAGGCTCTGTCATCCCGGCTAATAGACACCTTCGGAGATCCCAGATCTCGTGCTTACCTCTCCCAAAGGATTGGGCTAGCTATCCAGAGAGGTAATGCAGCCAGTGTCATATGGACCATGCCGCGAGCGGACCTGTTAGAGGGAGTGTTCTTTTTATGGTGATTATTATTTACATCTTTAATATTTGAATAGCTTAGTTTTATTTTAATTTGAGTAGCTTAGTTTTATTAATTTGAGTAGCTAAGTTTAGTTTTAACTTTTAATTGTAGTACCTATGTTATTAAATTAACAAATTTTCATTTTATATCACATCATTTGTCAAAATTAGGTCCATATATTTTCCCAAATTAAAGCCCAAAAATAGTCTAAATTGGCAGAGATGCTCAAATAGGTTAGGTTAACTTTTATACACGCCCGAAGGGCAAACCGCCCAGATATAGGGACCCGTCAATTCAAATGCGAAAAGTAGGTAGATGTAATGTATGTTACTATGTAATATCAGTATGTAAAGTAATCCGTTTGCCTAACGATGAGTTTTTAAAAGCCATGTTAACCAAAACGTTTTTAACGTGTACTATTTGCTACATAATTAGTTGTTTAACGGCGTATTTAAATCTGTTACATTTGTGAAACAATATATCTGTGAAATTAATAGTATATGAAACGTTAGTTGTGAAATGAACATTTGTGAAACAATTTTCGGTAAAACATTAGTGAACCAAGAAATTCCAATTAAAAATAAATCATACATATATGTATATCATACGTTTCTGCTAATAATTTTTATGAACTTATTTTTTTACAATTTAAGAGGATGCGAAGCGACTGTCTTGTCACAGTAATCACGTAGGTGTCACAAAAATTCTATACAAATTTAGTTCCGGGAGATAACGTTTCTTACCTCCTTAATCAAGTCCGATTTTCACGATATTTTAAGTAATATTGCTGTTGCCATAAAAAATATGTTTTTAAGTTCCCTTTTTTTTAAATGTTTCTATCTAATAAATATTTTCGTGGAAAGGAAACGTACAGACTTTATTTTTAAAATCTACAATAAAACAGACAAAAACTTAATAGAGCAAGATATACATACATACATACCTTCACGCCTGTAATCCCAGAGTAAGGTAGGCAGAGCTACAGAATTACCTACAACTTTAAATACTTCTTGATAATTCACTAACCACATTTTGCACAAATAGGCTATGGTGTTTTTTACCAGCGTATTAGTGACAGGTTGCAAGATATTTTTCTTTATTATTCGCATGATATATAAAACCTTCAGAAGTCTGGCTTATCGTAATCAAAATAGAACTTTCTGGGCCTCTATCATGCAATTGCAATAACTTCAATGCATCGACAGTATGAAAACAATATGGTTTCTGTAAGACAAAGTAGAATACTGGCCCAGGCAGTTCATTAAGAACGTTGTCCAACTCTATGTGCGGCAATATCGAAACATGATACTTTATCATCTTGAAATAATCTTTGTTTTTGATATTTTTTTCGGAGACAGGCTCATATTGAGCTTTTCTAATCAGTGTTACGCACCTACATCGTCATAAATTCTTCGCCGCAGATTTCTCGCGTGAAGAATTTTGACAAAATATTCCGCGTGAGAACAAAATATTTTAGGTACAACGAGCCATAAATGGAAATTGGGGATGAACATGGAGTAGTAAATTGGGTGTCTGATGACATTCAACTGTTTTTACATTAGCTGGAGGACGGGGGCTCTATTTAACTCGGGCTAAACCTAGGGCAAATTGAAATGGCCAAAGATGTAAACAAATTAGTAGGGGAGAAGTGGCATGAAAGAGCCAGTTTTCTTTACGGCGGAAAAAATACTACTTGTAATGAAAAAGATGTAATTTTGTATTTTAAAAATTATTCTTTATTTATTTGAGTACGTAATTTCGTACAAAAAAATCTTAAATAATATATAAAAATCAACAAACTATGCATTTCAAAAACATGTGACATTCGGCTCTTTCATCACAGCTCGGTATTGAAAGAGCTGCCATAAGTTTTGAAAGAGCCGGTAAGTATAACAACGAGTAATTATGAAAATTATCAAAAAAAAAGAAAAGTGCGATATAAAAAAAAAACTTAAAAACAATTCTAACAATATTTTAAGTAATTGCTAACATTTCTTAACAAAAAAAAACAATTATAACAGTCATTTTAAGTAATCATTTTTAACGCTTTCTTAATCTTAACATATTAATCAGTCAGATGTACATTCACATTCTACAGAACTTAACATATAGGCGTTTTTTTTTGTTTCGGCTTCTTTCCATTTATCTGGGCAAATATGATTGGCTTTGGCATAATCAAATGCGAGTTTCTTCGTGCCTTGTTAAGCCATAACACATTTTAGAAGCAGTCTTTAAATAATCTGCAAGCATGTTTTCCTGCTCCGATGTGAATATACGCCTGTTTCCTATATTAGGACAGTGTTTATATGGTAATTTACCAGTATTCTTTGCTTTTTTAACTATTCTTGCTAAATAAGCCCGCGATATATTTAAGGCAAGTGCAGTTTTATTTATAGACTGGCGTTTTTCTAAAACTTCAGCAACTGCCTCTTCAATTACCGAATTATTGGGTCTTTTACGTTTTTTTGGACCAACTTTCGCCATAATGAAATATCTGAAGCAAATAATTCAATAATATTATGAAAACATGTACGTATATAGTATTATTTTATATTATTTACAAAAAACAATTTCAAGGTTATGAAGGAGCCAGTTATGAAAGAGCCGGCTTTTTCAATGCCCATTGACCCGGCTCTTTCACGACTTGTCCAAAAAAAATATATAACCTTCAAAATAACAACAATACGAGACCTTTTGCAAATAAGTTTTTATGCAGCTGAAAAGCCAAATATATGTACCAACTGAGTCTATAACCCATTTGCCTATAATTGTTAGCAAAAAAATACCAAAAAACAACGAAAATGAAACAAAAAACTTACTTTTGAGTGCCTAAAACTTCGACTGGATGCACCGATGGCGGTTGTTTTCGGCGAACTGTAAATTTTTTGTGAGGGACGGGAAATCAGTGCTGCCACCTAAAAATAGTGTTGCCAACAAAATCTGTTCTAAAACTTCCGAAATAATGCAAGTGGCTCTTTCAAAACCTGGCTCTTTCATGCCACTTCTCCCCTACTGCTTGACACATAACCCTAAATATTAATCAAATATCAATATTGAACTTAATTTGAAAGTAGAGATCTAGTGTAATCTTGAACAACTTGTAAATACCTTGCACAGGAGTGTAATAAAAAGCGTGTCTTCCATCAGCCCGAAGCACTGACCATACTTTCCAGATGCTCAAGTCAAGCGTTTCAGCAGCAACTCTAATGCAGGTACCATTTTGGGGATTTTGATTCAATAGCCTAAGATTTTTAGTTATAAAATTCTAATGAATTAATCTTAAATATTTGTATTACTACGAGAAAACATCTAACTGCGTAAGACGTGGTAACTGAATAGAGAAGTTAATTCTCCCAAAAATCGACACCTTCACAACCGGGTGAAAGTTATTAGCAAATAACTCAAATTATTAAGAGTTTTGTAATGCATGTGGCACACCATTAAAATCAGCATAAACTGGAGATGTTTTTAGGAAATTTTAAGAGTTGTAATCACTTTAGTTTTTTTTTTAAATTCGTTGTAAAGTTAATCTTGAAAAATTTCTTTACTGATTTCTGAAACTTTGAGAGCCCCCTTTTTTTTAAATGTTGCTATACGCTTTCAATAACACTTTTATTCAAACACTACAAGATTTAGCTTTCTAATAAAATGATAATTTTGTGGATACACCAAATAGTTCCTTTTTTTTCGGGGTTTCAAGGTCGAATTTTGGTAACTTTTAATAAAATAAAAAATAAATCGGTATTAAATAGCCCCTAGACAAATAAAGGGTTAAAGTACCTGAAATGGCTAGCTAATGGCCTCTTCTATTCGCCTGTTTCTTTTTGACAACGCTCTACCAAACACCCTGTACTTATACATCATCGCTAAATCCTCACTTGGTCTTTAAAAGCACGTGATTATCGAGTAATAATGGTTCGTTTGGTTGTGTTTACATCTTTGCCAATATCAATCGGTACAGACTATAAAGAACTGCTTTTGACAGTTTATCGTATAGTCAACTTTAGGGTAGCTGTCATTTACTTGACAGTAATGGCGACTGATTTAAAATATACGATAACAATACGTGTAGAGATAGTGGAGTACGGCCCCTTCTGATGCAGACGACATGACACGACACGTACTTTGTCGGAAAACTTCATATTTATCTTGTTGTATCAGTAAAGCTTTACCAGAACAAGCTGACTGAGAAAGCAAGATGAATTCGTATTCATTTAAAACAATATGATGTTGTTTGTTATTGACTATACCTGTGGCCCTAGACAAGATGTGTTGCGAGATAGTTATCACGTCACGTCAAGCCCTCGTGTGAATGCCATACACTTTTTAATTCCAAAGTTTTCGAAAATCGTTTACGATAGAGTTAAGCATCTTATTTAGGGCTTATAATGTTCTGGGTACAGCCATATGGCCTTTGGCGTGTTATCGTACTGTCCACGCAGCGTTACGTTAGCTTTTATTTACTAGACAGTAATGGCGGTCGAGTTAAAAACAATACAATAACTTGTCAAAAGCAATATGGTTTTACCTAGTAGAAAAGAGGCACTGTAAACAAGTTAATTTTGACGGTAGACGAGAGTTTACTTACTGAGCCTAGAGAGCTTAAACGCGTCGGCGGTGTTGATCACGTCCACGTACAGCTGGAAGTCCAGGCGGGTTCGGTTGGGTGCGTAGTGCTGCATCATCGCAAACTTGAAGGCATTTTGAATCTCGTCGCTGTTCTGGGCAAACACCACGCCTGAAACAAAACACTTTTGCTAAAATATCACATCAAAATATAATTATAATATTAATCATAAAGAACATAGACGAGACTTATGTGGTCTTTTTTAAATCTACTTATAGGTATATCAGAGCATTAAAACGTCTAAATTAATAATGTCATCGTCTATCAGATTACGCCTTAACCTGAAAACCCATTTTCAGCCGTTTTCAAGACCCTTACAGGCCTTTGAAGTACATTAGTAAAAGAGATAGCATGATTATAAAGAGAAAGCGATACTAAGTTCCCTGAAAAAAGCGTGTGACAGAGATAACACGCGGAACAATTTACACCCCTGAGTCAAGATCATAGCGATTGAAAATAAGGTCGAATATTCAAGCAACGAATAGCCTCTGTGGTTTTCGACGGGACAAAGTACATCGATCATTCCAGAAGGCATTCTGGAATGGGGGAAACTGGGACTATAAAAGGCGGAACGATGACGGTTACGATTCATTCTTTACTTGGACGGCGAACAGTGCGCACAATAGCGAAAGGACCGATCATCTTATTAGTATTCGAAGCTTATCATGCGACATTTGTTTGGTAACGGTTAAGTAGACTCTACCTTTTCATTATCGATATAGATGATACTAAACTACTAAAAATATGATAAAAGGGACATTATGGAAAATTAAATGAATAAAATTTTAGGTGATTTATTTATTTGAAACGATAGATACGGCTATTTCTTTTTGAACCCGTTGAAAGTCTGACTATTGCATTTTGACATAACTAAATGGAACTTAACCGTAAAAACAAGGCCTCTATTTGAGGCGGTGAACAGTATTTTTTGACGGACTACTTTGACGGATTGCCGTGTCGTCGACGCTATTATAGCTCTTATATTTACTTGATAGTAATGGCGGCCGAGTTAAAAACAATACGAAAACCACGGACCTAAAAAAATACAGATGTAACGTTGCACTAAAAAAGTGTGAAGCATGCAGGGTCGGCCATTTCGTTCGTTATACATAGGCTAATTACTGTCACACAGATACACTAGGTCTGACAGCCCGCTGCTATTACGCACCGAGCCTCAGCGTAAGTGACAATAAATTTTACGCTCAAGAAAATGCGGTCTTGTGTAGTTCAGTTAATTGAGTTGTTATGATGATGGAGACAGGTGGCATTAGAAATTCCTGGATGGATAATTACGGGACCTTATAATGGGCAAATTGACGATTGGTATACCAACCCGCAAAGCACGCACACTCATAAATGGAGAGCAATTTTGCATGCTCCACTCATGAGAAGACGAGGTTACGTCCGTATTTTTTTTAGATCCGTTACTAAAACGTCATGTCAAAAGCAATATTGTTTTACCGCCTGCAATCTGGCATAAGCTGCATTGTAGTCGCTATATTAGATTTAAAAGTTTACAACACAACAAAAGTTGAATTAATTTTATAGTTTTAATGACCGGAGATAAAAATTATTTAGATATGACATACAGAATTGCAAACGTTCGACCTGAAAACAAAGCAACTTTTCTATATAGCTTTACTAATCAGCTTTGATTTGTAAGTTGACTTTTACGATGTTATCGAAACCCCCAGATTACCAAAATCAATAACAATTTGTTGCAAAGTATGGACAATAAATCCATATTTTTCTCGGGGTAGACTAAAGCCATAAATTCTACACCGGAATACTACACAAGCGTATGCTCACAGAACAATAAATTGTGAATGCCGCTCGCACACTCTAGTCATATTCATAAAGCAATGGACAGGCAAGGTTTTATTCCGGCTGGGCGGCCCCCCGGCCGCTCGGCCTGGCGGTTGCGGCGTGCTAACCTGAGGTTTATCTGCGGATCTGCATCTTTATCCATCGCTGGAAAACGCCCACCCTCCTTTATCTAAGTCTAAGCCATTTGTTGAAGATTTTTACCAGATAAATATTTTTGTATAAAGTAGATACATTTTTTTGTGTAAGCGTTCATTTTTAGGTCCGTAGTCAACAAGGAACCCTTATAGTTTTGCCATGTCGGTTTGTCCGTCTGTCCATCTATCTGCAATTTAATTTCGAAATTCTTACTAGTACAAAGATGTAATTTGAAATAGTTATAAAATAAAATCTTGAAAAACCTCGGTAAGTACCTGTTAAGTAAAGCGAATGTTTTTTTACATTATCGAGTTAGAGTTATGACATCGAGTGAGGTGTCGATAGTTCTTTATAAAGCAATATGTACATGTTATTATCAACTTTTAGATTTGTGGGACCAATCAGGAAATATTATACTCGAAAAGTGTAATTTTAGCTAGAGTAACTGTCGCCCCGAAAAATATCTTAAAGTATCACGACTGAGTGGACTTGGTTGGTTCCTGAGATAAAGGAGGCTAAAGTGTTTATACCGACTAAAACTCATTTAGGAAGAGCACCAATCAAATAATCATACCGTTTGTTTCTCAATAAATAGTAAATAAACAATAAATAAATAAATGTTGTCTTTAGAGATCGTTTTTTGATTTTATTCACGGGTTCAAAACCCTACACTGAGCATGGTCCGACACGCCTCTTATCCTGTTTTATTACTTGCAAGTAAAAAAATACGTAAAGTTTAGCTGCATATATTGGGGGTGGGAGGACCTTGTGCAGGGTCCGTCCGGGTTGGTACCACCATCTTATCCATTAACCTACCGCCAAGCAGCAGTGTTCGCATTGTTGTGTTCCGGTTAGGGGATAAGACAGCCGGTGAAATGACTAGCATAGAGGCATTCCATCTTAGTCCTCAGGGTTGGCAACGCATTTGCAGTCTTAGGATTGCGGTCTTGTGAATGCGAATGTCTATGGGTCACAGTTTCCACTTACCATCAGGTGGCCTGTGTGCTCGATTGCCTTCCTATGATATAAAAAAAAAAAAAAAAAAAAAATTCGTAATTTGATTAAGTAGAGCGAACTATTATTTCACGCTTCACAGCAGATCTCTCAATCGTTGAAATTGAATTAAATTAATACGTTTATTTGCTGAGTACCAATGGCTAACAGTGTATGGAGTTTGTATTTTTATCCGGCATAGTATTGTTATATAGGTACTCGTAACTGTTAGAAATACACAGTTATATAATGTACGAGGACAGAGTGAGAAGTCTGGTAAAAATCATATTAAAGGTATTTTCTTCACAAATTCATTAATGTCAATTTGTAATGCAGCCTTTTTGGAGGTAAATCGTATATTTTCAGCCAGTTCACACGACTAGTTTTTTTTTGACAGCTATGAAAAACTTAGACCATACAGTAGCTGGACTGGCCTTATAGGTCATTTCCCCTCTGCCGAAAAACTTGCACAATGTGCAAAAAGTTATACAAAACCAATTTCATAATCGATTAATGGTCATTCACAAAATCGCCTCGCCAGAGAACACACTTATTGGAAAAATGCTCGCATGTGCTATAAGTTCTTGTAAAAAACGATCAATTACTTCAAGCTTAGAAAAAGATGGCACAACATTTCATTTGTTAGTAATTTTATATATTTAATACCTGTAAAATATTATTTTTAAAATATTTTCATAGCACGTCAAATTTAACGATTAAAATCAATCGATTCAAATTCTTACTTGGATGAATGCGTACTCGGGTAGCGAGACTCGGTTTTAATGCTTTGTAAGAAATACCTTAACAGTTTTTGAAATAAATTCTATAATTGGTTGCATCAAAATGATGTCGTCAGCATACTCCTTAGCGAGACTCGGTTTAGTGATAAGGGTAGTTTCGATGAAATCAATATTTTTCGACAGTAAAGAATATTTACTAAGGACTTGAAAATTGCCTAGTGAACACTATTTATTTTAAGTGTATATTTTACACGTTTCCAAAAGACCCAGAATTGAACAAATTTGGACCGCCTCATGCAGCAGACAAGCAAATTGGGTGCCTACGCGTAACTAGTTCCATATGTTCGAAACATTTTGATGCAAGTCAGTATCGAACACTGCAAGAGGCGAAAGTTAATAGATTTTGCTGTTCCTACTTTATGTTTATATGAAAAAGTTAGAATATTTAGTATTTTAGTAAGTATTTACTTTTACAAAGAAATACCAATGACCACGATATTTTAAAACTTTCATAACTTTGTCAAATAATATCTAATAAAAATACGGTCAATAAGGTTTCTTCTCATAAAACAATAATAAGAAAAATTGTGCTATAATCTCCATGATTGGTCAAGAGGGCAAACTTTGTAAAAATAAATAAAAAAACATCGTACTTTTCCGTTATTGTTAATTATAATTAACATGACTTAACAACTATTTCATTGACCAATAATATCCTATTACGATGCTCGATAGATACTGATTTTTTTATGGCAGAGAAGACGGCACATTAGCACTCGGGCCACCTGATGGTAAGTGGGAACTGAGACAATCTCAAGATTGCAATCCTAAGGGCTGTATTAATAATTTTTTCTTGACTGAGAGATGTCCGTCACAAAATACGTCAGACTAAACGACAAGCCATAGAAAAGTGTTATTTTGACGCATCTTGAGACTGGCATTAAAGTCGAGATAAGTTTATTAATACGGGCCTAAGACTTCAAAGGCATTGCCAACTCTGAGTTCTACGATGGAATCTCTATGCTCGTAATTTCACCGGTTGTCTTATTCCGACACCGGAACACAACAATGCGAACACTGCTGATAGGCGGCGGGGCAAAAATTGTATGCTCCTGCAAATGTCAGTTAAAATATCGATATGAGCTATCGACCTAATCCTCGCACCGTAGGTTATGCCGACCACATTGACATTTACGTATTCTTATACCGCGTTTGTACAAAGTCTTTACATGTGTGATATGTTTGTGTGCGTCAAAATATATTATGTGTTAGATTTCTGTCAAAATGTGCGTGTGTAATGACACAGATAGATTTTACATTTGTAAGTAATCTTTTGCATGTGTTATTTCTTCACCCCCCGCAAATCTCGGCAGACATGATTGTACCCGAATACAATCTATAAGGCCAGTCCAGGTATTGAATGGTCTAAGATGAAAAAGAAACAATCACTTCGGTGTTTGCAAACATGGAGAAAAGTGAGTTTCGTGTTCTGATTAAACATTATTTTTTGCGAAAAAAAACCATTACGGATACAAATAAAAAATTAGACAAATATTACGGGAACTCTGCTCCATCGATTAAAATGATCCACAAGTGGTTTACGGATTTTCGTTGTGGCCGTACAAGCACTGCTGACGCCGACCGACCCGGACGCCCAGTTGAGGTCACTACACCAGAGATGATCACCAAAATCCATGACATCGTATTGACCGACCGAAGAATAAAGGTCCGTGAGATAGCTGATATTGTAAGCATTTCAGACGAACGGGTTCGTAATATCCTTCACACTTATTTGGATATGAAGAAGCTCTCCGCCCGTTGGGTGCCGCGATTGCTCACAGTAGATCAAAAACGCACTAGGGTCACCCTGTCAGAGGCATGTTTGGCGAAGTTTAGGTGTAATGAAAAGGACTTCTTGCGTCGTTTCATAACTGTTGACGAAACCTGGATTCATCATCATACACCAGAAACGAAGGAGCAGTCAAAACAATGGATTGCTTCAGGTGAACCTGCACCAAAGAAGGCCAAAGCAGTTTTATCGGCGAATAAAGTTATGGCTACTGTCTTCTGGGATGCTCGTGGTGTAATATATATTGATTACCTTCAGAAAGGTAAAACGAGGCCAACTTGTTACAGCGATTTCATGAAGTTTTAATGGAAAAACGACCCGATTTGGCGAAAAAGAAAATCATTTTTCACCAAGACAACGCACGGGTCCACACCTTGTGCAGTTGCTATGGCTAAAATCCACGAGTTGCGTTACGAATTGCTCCCGCATCCGCCTTATTCTCCAGATTTAGCCCCCTGCGACTTGGTGGAAAAAGATTTGGTTCCAACGAAGAAATCGTAGAAACCAATGCGTATGATACTATACGGAGAGAATCGAAAAGCTAGAAAAGCGATCGACCAAGTGTATTGAGTTACATGGGGACTACTTTGAAAAATAAATATTTACTTGGACAAAAAAAAAATTGTTTAATTTTTTCCAGACTTTTCACTCTGCCCTCGTATATTAACATTAATATGATGTTAAAATTAACAGATGCGTAATGTACGTGGTAATCACTAGGCTGTTAACAGTGCAGGTAAATGACCAAAACAAGCTGCATCAAAGCATGTTCGTGTTTAAACACTCAGATCTCAGAACACGAATTATTCGGCTATTCAAATGTCGATTGAATCTCCGACTGTATTGATATCGGGTCCACACGTTTGTGGTCGCTTGTGAGTTTGACCACTTGGTAACGATCACCTCGTGAGGGTGTGTCGGAGGGTGATCAAATTCGCGATTTTCTCTTGTCAGCTACCTAATCAACGAATTAGTATCATGTTTATTTTATCACTTGTCATTTGCACTATGCTCAACTGATCTTGACTATGATCTTGTTGATGGAGTGATTTAAAATTCTGACCAGGTACCTTTATACGGTTATTATTTGCTTCCTCGCTATTACTTATTTACGACGACCTGGAAGCATTATATGAATACCGCCGTTATTAAAATAATGTTTTCTAGTTATTCCTTTGCCCTTTACCATTAATTACGAGGGTCATACTCCAGTTTCATAATAAACCTTATTTCCATTGAACAAAGTATAAAAGAGCGTAGGTTCTAAATCTAGGATATAGTGAATAGAAATTGTGTCAAACCGGAGCGCTTTCAAAATCAGTCATTTAAGTGTCTTAGTCCAGAGTCGCTGAATAAATCTGAATGTTCCGGCCACTTGTTTCGACTTTTTAAAGTGTAAAAGACTGTGACGAGGAAAATACGCGGTGGCTTATTTTTTATTGTAACGCGAATGGTTGGAGAAGAAAAGTTTCCTTATTTTTCACGTTCCGACGCCAGATGCCCTTAATGCCTTGGGTCACTTTGTTTATTATCCTGGCGAATTTTACACCTAACATCTCTTTATGACACGAGAATCTGTTCGAATATACGAAAAGAGTCGTAATCTGATTATGTACTTTGTTAATAGTTCTTTTTCCGGGTTTTTACTGAAATGTTGTTTAAAGGATCTTATAAGAAAATCCTAAGTTGACCCAATGTAAATACATTGAAAAAACACCAGAAACTTCCTACTTCACCCAGTAGAGCAAAAAACATTTCGAGTAACTAATTACGAAAATTATCATGAACTGCTTGAAAAACAGTTAAATGCAAAAAAAACACTCAAGTTGACTGATTGAACATTGCTATTAAATTAATTTAAAATATTTTTAATGCTATACACATTTCAATTTACTGTCAAGGCAGTACAATTTGGTCAATTACAATTAAATCAGTTACAATTATCATTTCGATCGTTATGCTCATATATTTAGTATGGTGCAAAGTAGGGAATGTTCATATATTTTTCGGTTAAACATAAGCGGGTAAATAATGTTTTTTTTTCAGTGTAATATTTACAATAAAAACTAAAATGATGAGCCAAGAAACAATAGCATTAACGATTAATTTGAACAAATAATGGCTCAGGTAATTACGTATTCCCCTGTTAAACCAATGTAATTCGATATCGAAAATTATTTTTTATCTTCAATTATTTCAGGCTTGCTTCACGAGTAGCACAAAAAATGTATATACAAAGTTATATACAAGTATATTTCTCATCGAAGATACACTATCTTTGGTTTTATTTTTTTAAATATGTGTTTGAGCCGCTATAACAAAAGTCATGCTCATTATTTTTCCATGTTCTTAAACATAAAACAAATCAGTAGGTAACAAGCAATTTAAAAACAGACTATGAAAGTTACAGGGGTTTTGTCACTTTTCAGTTGTTTGAAGGAAAATTTCTCCCAACACGATGAGATTGGGCAGCTAAAACAATCAACATATCTAACATAAATATCAAAATAAACCAAATCGGAGGACAGTTAGTAAATTAGTAATACAAAACACTTGATTATGGCTCAGTTAATGATGGATAGTGAATTCCACTAACTCAGTTGTTTACGTTAGCCTTCTTTTACTATCGTTAACTTTGTAATAAAGTTAATAATTAAAGTCCTAAAGTGTGGTTACCCTACATTTAATACCTAACTGTACCTGTACCTGTCTTTCGATGTTATCAATCTAATTTAAGGCTGGTTTAAACTTTGTGAAGTAGTAAGTGCAGGTGAGAAGTGATAAGTTTACAAGTTTTTACGATGATACGTGTTAAGAAATCGTTTACGCATTGCTTTGTTGTGCTTTGTGCAGGAGCAAAGTGTGGATCAAAATGGAGGACGAACAACGATTAGAATAACAAAAGATTTTAAAAAGGACAGTCGCGGTCTCTTTGGAAGTTGAAATCGAGCAACCTTAAAGGTTATGGCAAAGAAAATTTATCAGCAGAAGAAATCATTCAGAATTTGTTCGCATCCGTACTTTACACTTAACAAGCAGATACTGTTTACACAGTGTTTAGTTAGACGTACTGTTAGTGCGGGGAGTACGCGGGTGAGCGGGGGCAACTACTTATTAGGCAAAAATAGACCGAGCGTCTATTTCCTTTACTTCACACTCGCACTTGTCACTTAACAGCGTGACCGTTTCATCATCATCATCATCATGTCAGCCGAAAGACGTCCACTGCTGGACATAGGCCTCCCCCAAGGCTCTCCACTCAGACCGGTCTTGTGCTTTTCGCATCCACCGCTTTCCCGCGATCCTTACAAGGTCGTCACTCCATCTTGTTGGAAGCCTACCCACAGCTCGTGTCCCGGTCCGCGGACGCCACTCAAGAACCTTCTGACCCCATCGGCCATCAGTCCTGCGTACGATGTGCCCCGCCCACTGCCACTTCAGTTTAGCTATTCTTCGGCCTATGTCGGTAACCTTAGTTCTCCTGCGGATATCATCATTTCTGATTCTATCACGCAGAGAAACCCCGAGCATAGCCCTCTCCATAGCCCTCTGAGTGACCTTGAGCTTTCAACCGTTTACATGTTGATTTTACTAATCACTTTACAAATGCACTTCTCACCTGAACCTGCTACTTCAAAAAGTGTAAACAAGAATTAACATAAGGGGTAGGGTAAAAGGGTGTCTATCATTTTATCGAAATTCCTGTCATCGAATTTCATATCGCCGAAAACTATTCCACGATTATTATTTAATTTTTTTTTCTAATCACATAATTATCAATTCATTGCTTATCGGGTCATAGATCAACTATTCATCGTGAATAATTTCGAATTTGTCTCAAGTCGTAGCTTAACTATTGATCGAATTTACCTTTCATAGAATAATTAGTTGGTCGATGTATTAATTCATCGAAATATGATTCACAGATGGTACGTTTCATATTATTATTATTGAAACAAATGAAGTCGGTTCTGGCTGTTTTGGTCGCAGTTAAACCTGACACTCCTCCTCGCTGCGCTCGTCGTCGTACCTAACTTTCTAGTTTTATAATAATACGTCGCAGATGCGAAATAGGGCGTTAAAATGTACTGTTGTTGAAACGTATTATCAAATATAGTAACACAGGTGAAACGATTTTCTATGTAATAAGAATTTTGAGTACTGAAACTTACGTTAGACCAAAATTATAGTAAAAGCCATTCGATGAACGACTATATCGTTGAACAAATAAAATAATGAAGTAGAATTCGATAAATTGATTCTTCCGTAAAAGGCAATTCGAGGAAACGTATGAGCGATTTAACGGAGTTCGATAAATGATTCTTATGTTGTAATACAATTCTGCGAATAGTGTTATGGGAAACGATAATCGATGAAATGATTTTCGATAAAATGATGGATTACCAGGGTAAATGCATTAAGCAAAAAAGCGGAAAAAAATTAAAAATAGGAAAAAAATGCATTTTAGTAATATGCCAATAATGTTATGCTTTTTAATGAACACCCATCATAACTTTGTCAGTAGAACTGCAGTAGACAAAAAGTGATTAGCAACGAGCCATAATTGCCAATTTATGACGGCGTCAGCTGAAATAAATACACATCATGCTCTATTACTTAGAATTGAAGCTCAATATTTAGATGTAAAAAACATTTCCTGTTAGTCCACTAAAGAGCATCGTTTTATTTCATAACAATTTTATTTCCAATTTATTTAACAAGTAGCGCTATGATAGTGAAATAAGCGAGTTCTTATGATATAATTTATTCCAAGAAAGAATTTTCGATGGAAATCGCCTTTCCCTGATTTAATATCAAACCATTTATTTTCCGTGGCGACTGTGTTATTTTTTACACGTTGATAATTGAATTTTGCGCTTACCCACGATTAATGTATTGTTTTCTATACACGCAATGTGGTTGTTCGATATTGCTGCGTATATCTATTGAAGTTTTGATAATTTCTGACACCATGTCAGTAGTTATGTCGTGCACGCTAACAAAGCAGATCCCGAGGTAAACTTAAACAAGTGTCGAACCCGAATTTTATGAATAACTAGCGACACGCCCGCGCTTCGCTTCGGTTTATGTGAGTTTTCTCAAACACCCTTACATTAACCTGCATTTATTATTCTCTGCTTCAGCTTGGTCAAAAATGCTTTCGTATGTCCGACGTCTCTTTGTTCGTTCGTTCGTTTGCAGGATCTCCTGTATCGGTCGCATTCCTTAACGGATTCTCTTGAAATTTTTGGAGCATGAATCAATTGGATACTATATTGTTGTCACTATAGTATTCCGAAATTTTGAAATTAGCGGAGGTATATTTTGTGATTACAAATTTAATTGAGGTGTTGGGAAACAGATGCATGGGGATAACGGTTTTTCAACGAATGGTGAAGTTTGACGCGAGCTCTAAAGAGCTACTTCTATTAACTTTTCGCTTGAAACACTCTATCTATTGATGAAAACAGCATTAAAATACTTTGCGTAGGTGAAATTTTACACACGTTTTTTTCCACATATATATACAAAGTTCACGTAAAAAGAAATAAATTTATACCTTTGTTGGATGTTTTTCCATATTGTTAAACTTATATATGAATTTAAATTAAATTCAGTTGTTAATTGACACCACGCTTCAGCTATCTGCTTTCTGCTGGCTTTGTCAGTCCTGTTATTCGTTATAACGGAGATTATTTAAGCTCTTCCCAGCTAAAGTTAATTCCTCTCTGTCTATAAATGAATGACATTGATTTTATTACTGGTTATCCACTTCGTAAATATCCGTTCGTGAAGCATTCAACTATATACGTACTTGCTCACTTTGTTTTCCTTATTAATGCGTCAGAAATTTTCACTAAACAAATTCTTAAAACCTTGTCACCACAATACTATACGAAATAACTACGAGTCTGTGCCATGATACTTGAACACAAACAATTCTTGCTTTTAAAATACGTCACATTAACGTTTTTGACTGGTTAACAGTGCGCGTAACCAGTAGTAATATAATTATTCCCAACCAAATTCCGTCATGCTCCCAATTTATTATTGTAGCAACACAATTGACGATTGTTATATTTAACGATGATTAAAATTAAAATTTGTGCAATTTGTGTTTATATTTTAACTATTAGTTGGGCTTTTACTGTAGTTAGGTGACAAAATTATTTAATTATCTATAAGTCATGTTTTACTACTGATCAAATAACTCCCAAACTAAGCGCTACGCTATGGGTAATAGAAGACGATATCAATACGTTTATAGAGAAATACATACTAAAATACATAGAAAACATCCAAGACACATAAACAAACAATCGCGATCATCAGCATCACGCAAATAATTGCCCTCACCGGAAATCAAACTCGGAGTGGTTAAATCTCAAGGAAAGGTGCCAAATTTTCGATATTTTTTTCGTTATTTAACAATTAGTTGAGGTAACTACAGATCAAAACAACGGGCCCGAAGTCAAAAGTGTCTGTTATTTTGCAAGATTGAGAACAGCGGAGACTCACAGTGGATATGTGTGGAATGACGTAGGATTAATCCGCGTCGTGTAAATAAATGTGGGGCGTATGTCAGAGCGGCGGCGGCGCGGCGGCGGCGACCGCGCTGCTCCGGAAACTCTGCTCCTCAACAGATTGAAGTACCAAAATACTTGCCAAATTATTGTCTATTCAAAAATCAACCTTCACAATAAACCACAAAACTTTCGAATCTCCCCTATTTATTATACTTCAAATAAAAAATAGTACTCGTTTTGCTAAGAATCAGAGCAATATGAATACTTACCTATATTTTTACTGAAATCTGAAAAATCCACTTTTACTTGTATATTTAAGCGAAATAATGAGTGTTGGCGGCAAATAGCTACCCACTACATCGCATCGGTTTTCGAAAACGGTACCTATATACTACCTTATCTTATATGTATGTACCTATTGTTAATTTTATCCTATGCTATACATGTCGTGAACTATAGTAAAACTTAGTAGTCAAAGTCTTTAAAATGACAATTAAAGAAACAAGACATTGTGCGTAGTAGGTATTTAGAGAAAGTGGTTTAAACGAGCTGAACCTGTACTCTATTTTGGTTAAGCCTATTTTGATTTGATACACTTTGTTAACCTTATGATGCCTCGTTAATAAACACTGTCATAGCGTCAACAAAATGATTTTATAAAAAGAAAGGGTTGTTAAAACGTGATATCCAGGATATGAACGAGTGTGTAACCTTTTAGGGGTAATCCGTGAGTTCGGGCTCGCTTCGCCCAATATTTGACTGAAAAATTCGAACGCTTAGCGTATTTTTTAAAGTGCCTGGATTATATCATCGGTACACATGGCCGCTGTTGTTTTTGTTTACAGTGGCGTTTTTAAACAGAGTATTTCATTCTGTGCTGTGTTAAGGTGTATGTAATTGTATCGAAGTCAAAAATTGACGTGTAATTTTTTCATCGGTGTCTTATATTCTGTTTGTCAGTTGTCTATTAGAGTAAAATTAAAATTTAGTTGTTTTTTTAATCTAAGTGTTTTTTTTAACGCGATATAGAAGCGTTAAAACAGTATATAGATAACACAAGAATAAACTCTAGGAACAGAATAAGTACCAGATATCTTATACATAGCCAAAAAGTGAGGTACTGACTCTGAGTACTGACAGAAATACAGAAGCTGAAAATAGAAACAAGTCCAGATACGAAAATAATTTTATACGAAACTTGAAAATTTGGAGCATTACTCGTCGTCAAATTAATCAAACGGCTATTTTACATGATACTGCACATGTCAAATACCGCAGATATAATGGCATGTTTCGGACATTATATTGCTGTATAAAAAGACGGAGTCGACTTGAGGACCTCCTCCTTTTATTGAAGCAAGTTAAAAAAAAAACTATATATATAGGGTATTTTTTATCAGTGCACGAATTTCAAAATATGACTTTGTATCGTTATAATAGGTATACTACAACAATAAATTCGTTTTTATTTTACGAATAATCCAATTTATACCTTCTCGTGTGAGCACCAAGGTTAGGTACGCACGCACTCACTTAGCCTTTTCTTTTTCTTAAAATTATCTTATACAAACTTACAATTTATTTTTAATGAACATAACATAATTATCCTAAATTTACTTATTAATGATTTCACACCTGTTACCAAAGAAATATTTTCTTCGGAGAATCTTGAATGCAAATTGTTGTGAGCAAATTTGAGAGATACGTACTAGCAATACCTAACGTGAACCTAACTGCTCGTACTTTACAAAAAATTGTTAAATGAGTTACTTTTTCAACTATTCTACTACTTACAGTTAAACGGTAGTCGCGAGTCAATCTATTCTGTAAACATCTATTTTATATATCAAAACAAAAAACGTGTGCTCGCCATGAAAAAAAAATAGCATTTTCTCAAAAATTACCGGAAAAGTTGACATTACTAACTCCATACTGAGACGCGAAGTACATAGTTTACAGACAGTTCCCAAATTAAAAAAAAAATACATTGCGCGCTCGCTACACAAGCCCGCAATGTTGCACACAAATTTCATTGTTATCTAGTTTGTAACTTTTTAAAAAGTGAAAACGGCCAAAATTAAATGAGTGCACAAGTCTAATACATCCATATTTTATTCGAAACGTAACTTTTTTATCTGTCTGGAATAGCTTGAGTTTTTTTTTCTAAAAAAAGCTTGCCTTTCTTTCTCCTTGTCATAAAAATAAAGGTCACGTGAAGTTTCTGTTTATATGCGATTTGTATGTTTCGATTTTTGAGAAAAGCACTATATATGCCTCGGCAGGAACGGCAATTGCGGGCCTCGTATTTTTAAACGGACGCGCAAGCTCGTCCTTCACTGCCTAGGCAATAATGTACTATTAAATTCCTAATTAAAACTTTAAAATCTAATAGATGATGTACTGTTAAATTCTGTTTATAACTGACCACATTTCAAACTTTCAACTAATGCTAGACCTGTGAAAGAGGCCAGGTATTAAAAAATACTTGTAGTATTTTATTACCACTCAGTAGATTTTAGTTCATACTAGTTCTACGAGTATACCTAAACCAGTCTTGAATTTGAACTTTAATCATTATAAATTATCTTTGAGCTATAAGTAATAATTCTAGGACACATTAAATAAAATGTAACAAAATTATTGTTAACAATCTGAATTTGAACGACAAAATAATCTGGTAGGTATTACGGAAATCAATTACTTGAAGCCGTCTCATTGTATTTGCTTTTCGATGGCTTTTTATTGTTTTTGAAATAGAAACTTTTAATCATTAAATTATACTTGAGCTTTATTATTATTCTAAGACATGTAAAATCTCTTATGATAAGTTGACAAAACGAATGTACGAAATCTGAGTTAAAAATAAGTCCGACTTCTTTATTTTAGTTTAATTTATGGCCTCAATGTCGTAATACTAGTAGTTTACGTGACGATTGCGAAATGCCAATTACGCAGAGTCACGTACAATACTTTGTCTACACTCATATTGTAAATCTTCTACGCATTCAGGAACGGCATATCTGGATGCAAGTTAAACAGAAATACCACTTATATTACTATTTTTTATTTATCACAATTAAATACACATTAAAATAAAGACAATAATGATATTTTTACATACATACATACCTTCACGCCTTCATTCCCAGAGTGGGGTAGGCAGAGCTACAGAATAACCAACAATGAGATTTTTAATCATGAACAAATGAAACGTATTATTTATTATTTAATTTAGTAAGTATATTAATTATTGTTTATTTACTTATAAATCGTTTTTATTTTTAGAGTTGTTGGTAATTCTGTAACTCTGCCCATCCCACTCTGGGAATGAAGGTGTGAGTTTATGTATGTATGTACGAGTATAGTGATGGCCACATAATTAAGAACGCTTGCGTTTTTCACATACAATTGCTAACAATGCCGTGTGGTTGCCGGGTTAGAATAGTGCCACTCCATGTCTTCCCGTGGATGTCGTAAGAGGCGACTAAGGGAATAAAGGCTGGTAGTACTGTTAGGCGATGGGCTTGCAACCTGTCACTAATATGCTGGTAAACATCTTAGCCTATTTGTGCAAATTGTGGTTACTGAATTGTCAACAACATTTTAAAGTAGTAATTCTGTAGCTCTGCCTAGCCCACTCTGGGATTACAGGCGTGAAGGTATGTATATATGTAATTGCTAACAAATATGACTTTTCAATTTTGAAAACCAATCAAAAATTTGCAAACCAATTTTAGTTTTAGTTACGCTTATCGTTAACTACTAAACTAAGGTTTAAATGTATGTACAATGTATCGCTGTTAAAAACGAATCTTTATTTTTTTAAGAATTTGAAAATATGTATTGCGGATGCGTCTGCACTAAGTTTTTAAATGAAATATTCGTTTGTACCAGCGCGCGGTAAATTGAACATACATTTAAACCTTAGTTTATTAGTTAACGATAATTGTAACTAAAAATAAAATAGATCCGAACTTTTTTATGGGAAAATGCAAGCGATCTTAATTATGTGGCCACCAAGTATATATCATTTTTGATTTAAAAATCTTAACTTCATAAGCAGCCTTGAACTTTAAATCTCGAATCACCCACGATCAAGTAATACGCACGTTTATGTTTTTTTTTTACATTTCATTTGATTAATTAAATTAGGAAATATAATAAAATAACTAACAATGTTTTTCGTAATATGTAATATTAATAGTAGAAATTATGATTGTAATTATGATATTGATGAACCAGATTGAAAGATGTTTTTGTCATTGATAATCGAATATAATAGTTGTTTATGTTACTAGTATATAATGAAGCATCATAAGGTACGAGTGCTGAGGTTCGCATCCTCGCGCTCTAATAACAGGCATGAGTAACTTAAGAGCTAATTATGTAGCGTTGCATTTTTAACATTTTCTACAAGATTAAAATGATAATGACAAAAAAAACAATCGCTTACTTTCCTCTTTCGGTTTGCTAACAAATTACTTGTCAGCAAAGTCATTTTCATTATTCCGATTGGCGTAAATAGTTTATGAACTTTATTGTTAAATGTTAACAAATTTCGTGCAAAGTTACTAAAACCCCCTCTGACAATTTATCATACAAGTTGGAATGCCAAACGAAACGTCATTTTGTTGATATACAAATTGCATGTAACCATCGTAACCAAATAACAATTCGATGGATATTAATCATCTATTTTTAGTTAGATAATAAAAATGAAATATTAAACACATAATATACCTAGTATAAATATATACTTAGTATAGTAAAGTCTCAAAATTAATGTTGTTTTTAATATATGTAATTTTAATAGGTATAAAAAACGGTTTATTATAGAAATAAGGATATAAACGCCAAGACTGATATCCGAAATGACCGTAACTATGGTAATAACAATGCTATAATATTTATTATAGAACAGTTGTTACCATAGCAACGCTCATTATAGACTGGTTTTCTCACTTCGGTTACGCTATAGGTGGTATTCTGATACCATTAACGATATCAATATTAGCGGTTTATAGAACGCGAGTAAAAAATGTATGTTTTGACACCTACTAGGTATATTATAAGTACGTTATACAAATAAATTAGTTTGTAAAAAATAAACATGATATTTTACCTGAGCCACCAAAAGTTCTTTAGTTTGTTAAACTACCCATTCAATATATTCCGCTGGATTAATCTCCAGTTCTAACAAATGATTTAACAAAGTTTGTAAATACGATACTTTAAATGAAGTCTCAAAGAGTGCAATCACTCAAACTTGAATTGTGGCTATATTTTCTATTCAATAACCTATCTAAACTTTACGTTCGTGTGGTTTGTTTTTTCTATGTAGCCACCATTTTATTGACTCTTCTCTGGAGCTTCTCTAATAATTAGTAGTAGGTATTAAGTGATGACATGGATCATTATACTTTGTGAATATATGCATAATTATATTTCTTTGTAAGTAAGGTGCTCCTACAAAGCTTGTACCTTTGTTTATAAATAAGTCACTAATTGGATAATTTAGACCCGAGGCATATTTATCGCGCTAACATTATTTTACTTACATAAAAGCACTGTTCGGTTATCAACGCTAAATGTTATCATTAGCGAAACTTCGTCACGGTTCAGTTTAAGCGTTGATTTCAGTTTATAATTAACGAAGACGTACAAAATGTCGGTGATTTACGATTAAAAGAACCCGATGTTAATGCACTAAATAGAAAAGGCAAAAGCAAGTTTTAAAATCCCAGTCGTCTTATAAGGTACGAGTATAACTATAGAGAAAATAATTGAAATAGCACTATAAATATTTTCGATATGTTATAAATGTTCTGATTCATGAGAATTCATTGGTATTTTGGAACAAGTATTATGTTATGACGTCTCGTTGATACAATTTATATTATTTTGTTGTAATATTAAACATTGCCTTCCTTTGGTTAGTATATTGGGAAAAAATTGAGTGCTTTAATAAATACTATCTCAACAAAAAAACGTACATCAGGTCTTCTTGGACGTTCTTATAGCAAAGTGCGAGCGAACTTGTTACGGAAGGTTCCGTGCCAACTTAACATAATCCAACCGTCTGCTGTCGGCCTTGTAACTTCTAAACGGTGTGTCGTAGAGAGTTGAAGTAATGTATTCCGGAGATAATCCGTGGTTCAAAGCAAAAAGGGCCTCCGAGGCCAATTGTAGGAGGTAAAAAGGAATAAAAGTTCAACATTAAACACTCAATACTTAGTAAAGTCTTTTCTTTTATTTTCATGGGTTTTACTTGGGCAAACTGTGCAAAAAGAGAACTATTTTTGTTTACTTCTTACTTATTTACCAATATAAGATTGATCTTGTATTTTTATATTTTCGGCATTACAGGCAAGGCGCTTTGTTTGCGAGCGACCCGCCAATCACCGCGCCGTATATCAATCCCGTTCGTTAACAAGACACCAAGTCTCGCATCGTGTTTTAAATCTCCCGGCCACGAAGTACGGCTGCCATTCTTCCTAGTGAAGCCACAATATCGAGCTTGTCGTGACACAGGGCGACACACACATACGCACGCCTCGCTTTCAAAATACGCTAGCGTTTCCCTTGGTGTTTTTCCTACGATGAAACGCTTCTTCAGACAAATTCAGAACTTTACGTAGTTCGATATTGAGATCGGAGTCGTGTATTTGTACCATTGCTCTTTTCAGCGTAATAGAGTTGACGTTCCGAGTATCTATTTATTTGCTACGGTCTTATAATAAGATCCCCAAGCACTATGCAGGCTAAGTAGGCTTACCTGTGGAGGAAAAGTTGATATCCTGTATGCGATTGCGTGCAATTTTATTGTGTATTATGGTGTATGTTTTTAATAGTTACGAGTATATTGCACAGTATTGGCTTTTATTTTATGGCAATGTAAAGAACAAATTAAGCTTCGTCTAGACTTAAGTGACGTTCATGGAAATTAGTAGTCCAGGCCTTGTTCATGTAACTGAGACTTTTGACGAACATATAATTAGGTATAAAGTATTCTTCATTGGCCTGTCTTAAAACTGTTCCTTGGTTTTTCTAGTATTAGTATATTTATTAGCTCTATTTTCAACAGCGCCAAAACATTATATTACTTATTTGGTGGCACATGCATTCCTAATAAAAAGAAAGGAATCCTTATTTATTGCAAATGGTTCATCTCCAGCCAGTTGGAATTTAACGAATGTCTACGTTGCATGACAATGAAACTGCGATAAAAGCGTACCATACGATACGTAGCATACGATAAAGCAATAGACCATTAGAACATAAAAAAAAACGAGTAAATACTTCTATTATTTTTCTTGTAGTCATATAAATGTAGTTGATATAATATCTTAATTCATACTTATGTGACCTGGTTACTCTTATTCCTTAAACGGCAAGCGATGAAGCACAGGCGATGTAAATAAATCTTCCAAGCTGTCTATTTTTAAGTTGGAAGTCTGGTTCAACTGTTGCAATGTACAAAAGTTATTTTAAATCGATCAAACTAAAATGATTTAATTTTATTAAATAAGTACAAACAAAGTAAATATATACATATAAATTACTCACTGACCAAATGTTTTACATAAGCACCACCATTGCAATGCATCTTGTAAGCTAAATCGTTTGATTGCAGCTTAAATTTAACCAGCTAAGTGTCAACGTAATTAAATATTTGAATGTAGGGCTGTATGTGGAATGCAGCGAGTGCGGGCAACGATGCCCCCGCCGCGCCTCAACTGTCGTTGCGGTCGCATTCCGCTCGACCGTGAACCATAAACCCACACCAATACCACCATACCGACACATGTGTGCATAATACCCTCAATCATAGTCAACTAGCAGCAGAAACCCAATTTATCAGGGGCTAGGCGAGCCTCCGTCAGCTTCTATTGTTCGCATTGTCATTTTTAGAACAATCGAGCAATTTCTAGAAGCGAATGTGATAGTAATTTTTTATTTTTGGATATACTTCTATTTTATAGAATTAACGCAGTACGTTTCTAAGAATGAAGTAATCCCATACTACTCTTCAAAAACTTCTCTTGAAATATTTTTTTCCATATTGCCTGCTACACAGTTTTCCGTACACACAAATTCGTATAAATTTAAGACTTAGTTCCGAGCTTGTCGTCGGGTGCTTAGACTTTTCCATTGCAAGCATACAACAAGCCTAAGGGAATGTGCTGGTAAATGGCCCACTATGACATCGAGCCCTCATTTTCTCTCTCTCTCTCCAACTCCTAACAACCCAAATGAACGCTCATATCCTTATTGAAATTTGAATGAAAGCACCTACTCCATTTAACATTCCAATTTGCTCTTGAAAGGCATTGTATTTCGAGTTTGACAACGCTTTAGTAAAATATAATGTTGGCATTGTTCCTATTTTCTTTGCCAAACTTAATAATAATTAGGTTCCTTCACACTTTCAATGGAGGTTTTAATAAATATTAAACGTACCCACTGATAAAAAATAAGAAGTAGAAAAAAAAGAAAACCATCAGGTAAGAAGATAACATGATTATATCGACGCCATGTTGATCGAATAACATACCTTCACGCCTGTAATCCCAAAGAGTGGGGTAGGCAGAGCTACAGAATTACAACTTCAAAAAGTTGTTGACAATTCAGTAACCACAATTTGTATTGACTTAAAAGACCTAAAATTAAAATATCGGGTTCGTGTTGAATCGTTAGTTGCAATCCTAAATTAAACCCTATAATTGCCGTAGACCTTCCAAGTTTGGAGTCTTTATTTTGGTATTGATACACCTAAAGATGAGTATGCAAAGAAAATAATAAGTTGGCAAGAGTATTTCTCTCAAAAATGCTTAATGGATAGATACTTTACCCAGTATTAGTGTTATACTTAAGTCAGTAACTAGTGCTAAAACTGCGTCATTGGTGTTGGAAATTAAATGAAAAAGCCAGCCAAGTGCGAGCCGCAATTGAAAGGTTCCGTACTATATCTAACTATTACGGTTCGTGAGATACAACCCGCTGAGAGACGGCCGGACGGAGTTATAGGATCCTCTTGACACACTTCGAGGACGGAACCCTAAAAGGGAAAAAAGGTTTCTTTCCGAAAGATAAAGATAAAGACATTTATTCACTAAGTAGGTCGCAAAAAAAAGAGAAGTATAATTAGTGTTCTAATGAAGTATAATGTAGATAGGGAGGGTCCTGTTGGCACCCTTTGGCTACGGAACCCTAAAAAGGAAAAAATGACCTTGATTAAGCATAACTATTACTTTTCACTCCCTTATTATATTTTCACTCCCTCATGTCGTATGGCTCGCTCCTATGGGGAAACTCCACGGATGCCAATAGGGTGATGATAATGCAAAATCGCGCCTTACGCACGTTAGCTGGGGTGAAACCTAGGCACTCTTGCAGGGGCCTTTTCGTAACGTACCACATATTGACGCACTACTCAGTTTAAATTTTCCAAATATTGATGTTCGTGAGACATCTCAGGGGTCGGACAAAAAGTGCAGATGACGTCAAACCACTTATAGGATGATTTCAAATAGTATTTTTGATTTTCATAAACAATTATCACTTATCATTTATCAACCTCTTTATTAAACGATATCGCCACTTGAAATGAGTAAGTACGGTTTTGACTGACATATTGTCAATCAGATGAACAATAAATTGACTTCGTTATTGTTTAGCTATTGTATCTTCACGATTATAGCTAAAAATTATATTTACTAATGTATAAAAAACGCTGTAAAATGTCATCTTTACTCGAATATTGTGGCAATATATATATATTCTACAACTGATATTTTAATATCCGTAGGAACGCAGACTACAGGACAAGGCAAAGATATCTCTACACAAACTGAGCAATCAAGTACTGCGATTGTTATGGATACCGCGAAATTGTTTGCTATTTTTATTTTCCCCGGTCAACCAATTGAGGAAAAAAAAATCATTCAAGAATATTTTAAGTCTGTGACAACAATAATAGACTTGTTAGAAATGCATAATTTCATTAAATAATAAGTATAATAAAATAACACCACATTATCTTTTTTTTATTTTTACTTATCTTACCAACTGTTCCCACTTTTGAGTATTAAATCTATTTATCTGAGGTTCCCACCGACTTGTTCTAATTTCAAATAATTATACCTTATGGTAACAAGTTTATGTCACACCTGCCCATAAAGTCGCTTTTTACGCCCGCTACGCGTACGGAAAAAGCCGAAAACATCTGCGATCTCGGACTTTCTTTGTTTTATCTCCCTAGTGGTGTAATATACTATTATTCACTACATCACCCTCTCTCTCTCATCATCACCTCTGGATTATTAATTCCATGGATAATTTTTTTACGATTATTTTGTTATGTTTCATTAATACTTACTTTGTTACTACATGTCACACGGAAGTCTAAATACAAACTTAAACATCATCCTGTGTGCAAGATTACGTCATTTTTACGTCACCCGCACTTTTTGTCCGACCCCTGCATCATATTTCCTCCTTTGCACGCGTTGATACTCTTGGCAAGGAGCTCTGCCACACCGGGCGTTTGAGAACAGTTCCTCGTCGCATGGCACTTGCGGGTAAGAACCCGCGTGTCATCGGTCCCACGTACTACGAGCGTCTACCCGCTCTTAAAAATGTACAATCCGTCGAAGCATTTAAACATCAGCTAAGAAACCTTTTATTGGATAATCCATTATACTCCGTGGATGAATATACGAAGCTGGACATGTAGGTAAATTTATTATTGTGTTGAAATTTATTAATCATTGTATGTATTGACATCGGACGAGTGACCATAATTCGATATTTAATTGTTGTTGTGTATTTTTTGATTATTAGTATTTATGTTTTGACGATCTCAATGTAATTTCGTATTTTTTGACATGCAATGCAATTTATATTGTAATATTACATTGATGAATAAATAAACTAAACTAACTAAACAACTTATACAACTTAATAATTTTAGCGAAAATACAGTATGCGGGCTGACGAAGTTGTAGGGAAAAAATACTTAGATAATTAAGTTTTATAATGCCAGGACCTACTACGATAAAAGATGGGACCAATTCAGATCATAATTTGCCTTTTAACCAACTCCAAAAAGAAGGAGGAAGTTATATCTGTTGTGTTTTTTAAAATGTTTGTTTCCTAGAAATTATGTCCTTTGCGAACCGTTTCATTTTTGTCTATTATGTGAATTGGTTACTTTCAGACCTTACTGAAACACCTTGATGAAATTTGAATGAATTTAGTCTTGTAGAAGCTGCTACTTAGTTTGGTAGTTAAATAACAAAACAAATATTATGAAGGGGTAAATACATACATATTTCGACAGTTCTTTTTAAAACACTTTAAAATTCTTAAGAATTTTTAGTAACGGACATGCTCTCCCCCGGTTTTTTTATCAAAATCCAATCGTGAAGATAGAATCATTATAGATTTAAACGTTTTAAGACAAGTAATATGAACTGCACTTAATACATTATGAATACACATCGTTAACTCGTGGCATTTAGGTAGCACTTGACAGATTAGTGATGAGACAAGTTTTTTAAGTGTCTTTTCGGATAAGATAAAATAATAAATTAATATTACCTACACGGTCTTAACATAATGACGAAGTAGGTTTGATCACTACTTTAAAAACATCAATGTCAATGTCAATAATATTAAGGAATCAGAAGGTAAAATTAAAATAAACAACTTAACTACTGATACTGCACCCCAAAGGTAAACAAACTTTTTTATCAAAGCTGAAAATATTATTATCCAAAAATACAGGATATCTTACGACAAAGAATATTAATAACTTATTACAAAATAAAGTAGTTGAAATTGAGGAGAACATCAATAAATACGCTGCTACTATACAATAGAATCCTTTTTTTACCCATTACGTCAGTGGAAGATGAAAGATAATTTTCTTACACAAAGTGGATTTTCTCAATTATTTAGGAGAAAGATTAAGAACAAATATTGATTGTTAATCACGAATGTCATAAATTAAATGATTGAAAATATTTTGTTTCTAATTGGTTTCCTTTTCTCGACTGGTACAGGAAAAACTTTGTTACATCATTAGTCTGTTACAAACTGTCAAGTACTATCGAAATGTCACGAGTTACCGATGTGTAATTATGAACATACTTTTTATGAGTTTCGGCAGATAAGAACCGTGCATCGATTTGTGCGGTTCTTATCTGCCAATCATACCTATGACTTTTAACATTATTAATGACACAACATGATGTTATGGACCCGAAAAACGAAACGCTTATTAACCCACAAAATGTACTAACATCAGCGGTCGGCAACGGACGTCTTTCTTGCGGGCCATGAATGATTTGTAAATACGAGTAAGTTACAAATATCAAAATAATAGGGTCAATATCACAAATGCGGCCCACCTTTACTTTATTTTGCCACCTTGTGGCCCTTGCCTGCCAAAAGGTTGCCGACCGCTGTTCTACATCAATGCGCTTCCCAACTTAGGAAATGAAAAAGTTCGTGACTTTGACAAAACGAGTCAGAAGAAAGTGCACAACCCCACCACACACAAGCGGAAAAGTTATTTCGAAACGACAAGTGATCAATAAAAAAGTAAGTATTCATTTAGTTCTTAGATTAAATGCATTACATTTCTTATCATAAATATATCTGGTTAAAGACATTTATTTATACTTATCACTGTCAAAATAATTAAAAATGAACCTAAATGCGAGTGGTTTATTTCAGAAAGATACATACAGTGTGTTACTGTCATGAGGGCTTCTGCTTTAACTAACGATAGTATGTTGCATAAGTAATTATTTGCAGGTGTAATTAAGTCGAAGTTATCTAACGTAACGCTGCAATTTAACTTCGTAAATTTTAACTACCATCAACGTATTTGAGCTATGTGTAAGTATCGTAATCAGTATCGTTATTACTTGGTACAAGGCATACATTGGTACAGGGGCAAAACATAGAGAGTTATTAAATACTCCTTGAATTTGTCAGATTGATGAAACTAAAATGACAGAAAGTTGTCAAACTGGAACGAAAGTCATTCCTCTAATAATACTCGTAAATTTATTGTGGAATAAATCGTGAGTTTAACTAATGGCCTACGACGCTCGTGAGATGTGCGACATGATTTTGTTGTACGGTGAAACACGCGGCAACGCAGCAGAAGCGTTGAGGTTGTATCGTGAAAGATACCCTAACAGGCGACACCCTCACAATCCCAGATACATATTGGAAGCTGTGCAACGAGTTCGGGAAAATAGGCATATTGTTCCTAGTAATCCCGAAAGAACTATGACTGGGATCGTGTCTGTGGCTCTGGAGGAAAGGGTGCTGGAACATTTTAGAGAATGCCCCACATCCAGTACTCATGTTGCTGGGCGAACGTTCGGCACTACAAACAAGACCGTTCATGGAGTTTTAAAAAGGAACAAAAAGCATCCATTTAAAGTTGTAGGTAATTCTGTAGCTCTGCCTACCTGGGATGATTAAATTTCTAAAGGTACAAAAAATATTACCAAGAGATTTGCCACTACGAGTAGCCTATTTGCAATTGGTTTTTAAGCATGTGTAGAGAGGATGATTCCTTTCAACAAAAGGTTATGTGGACAGATGAGTGGAAGAGAAAAGCTAAATGAAATGTTTGGACAACGCTGTTTAGGGCGCTATGGCCACCAAAATTGGGCACCAAGAAGCCCTGATCTGACGCCTCTTGATTTTTTTTCATGGGGAGCTATAAAAAATCAAGTTTACGGTACCGACAGCGAAACTCGGGACGAAATGAAGTCTAAAATAGTGGAAGCTTTTCGTCAGCTGGAAACGACGGATTTCCGATCGATTCACGACAACATAAAACGACGTTATGAATTGTGCGTTAATAGTGGTGGTCGCTATATTGAGCATATTATTTAGATTGTTTACGTTGCTTTTCTTTCAATATAATATTTATAATGTCAACTGCTTTTAATTCTTCATACATTATTTTTAGCCTTAGTAACAGCCAACTAAATACACTTTTAATAATAGTTCGTAAACATTATCTTCGCATCGATACAAGCAAAATTAAGCTTTAGTTTCTTTGAAACACTTTGAATTGGGCTTTAACAGTTTTGAATTCGTTTACAATGAACTACGAATGAATAGGTACGATGACCAAGTCAGACGTCAAATGGGGCCGCTATGGTCAATAGTAAACAAGCTTAGTTTGGTCACGTGACTTTACTAATTAACTTTAACGCACAGTGTACATTGCTTGCAATTTATTTTTTGTTAGAAAACAAGTGTGTACTATTTTTTCTTGTTTTAATTGAAATAAACATGTAGGTATATTAAGGAGTTGCCCATTGTTACTCTGTATCAAGGAAAGCCCTCATGCCGGTAACACACTGTATATGGAACAATAAATAAAATTGTGATGGTAAAACTGTCCATGAACACTTTGACGTCAGTTCTCATTTACAAAATAGTACCTACTCGGTTGTTTGAAAATTCCATTACTCGCAACTCGCCAGGTGCGATTCCTTGTATAAGTCAATATTGCATTGTTCCAGTTAGCTGCTTGCGTTGTTGCCGAACTAATGCTCAATATCCTTAGGCGCACTAACAAAACAACTTCACGCAAATCCTTCTACTTGCACAACTTTCCACGTAACGAGGAATAATTTTGGCAGTGCGATACGGAGAGTTAATCTTGAACTTGATTAAAGCAGCACTGTATATTAACGTTGATATTGTATCGTGGGTAATGAAAAACACTTAGGTTCAGATGATCTTGACAGAACTGTCCAAAATCTGATCAAGTCTATACGTCTTATTAAACCTTAGACAAAATCTAGGTAAGTGTATTGGGTGGCATAGTTAACTGCTAATTCGTATTCGATACAATACAAAATACTTCATTGTACATCAAACAAAACCATCACAGAGAAACATTACAATAAAAAATAGCATATACGAGGGTGAATCAAAAAGTCCTTAGAAATAGGGTCAAAAACAAACGAATATAATTTCTTTTTTTTTTACTTTTCAACATAATTTCCTTCTTGTTCTATACATTTATTATACCGTTTTTCAAGTTTTTTAATTCATTCATAAAAAAACGATTTTTCTTGAGCCTCAAAAACTCCTCTACGGCACCCATGACCGCGTTGTTGTCGTCAAATTTAGTTCCGCGAATGTGCTCCTTTAGTATTGGAAACAAGTGGAAATCACTAGGAGCTAAGTCAGGCGAGTAGGGCGGATGATCAAAGATCTCAAAACCAGCTTGGCGGATTGCAGTGAGAGCCATTTGTGATCGATGAGCCGGAGCATTATCATGGTGAAAAAGCACTCCCGCACTCAATTTTCCTCGACGTTTTTCTTTGATTGCTTGACGCACTTTTGGTATCAAATCGGTGTAATAGGCACCTGTAATAGTTTTTCCTTTGGGCAGATAATCAATAAAAAGGATCCCTTCTGCATCCCAGAAAACTGAGGCCATAACTTTACCTGCTGTCGGAAATACTCTAAACTTTATTGGAGGGGAAGATGGCCGTTTCCAGGACATGCTTTGCTTTTTTGTTTCAGGGTCAAAATGGTGAACCCATTCGTCCATTGTTACGAAACGACGATAAAAAGTGTCCGGCTCATGCAAGATTTTCTTTAGATTCCGCTTCGAAACTTCTAAACGCAAGTCTTTGTTAGCCTGCGTTAACATTCGCGGAACCCATCTTGCTGACACTTTTTTAAAACCCAAAACATCGGTTAGTATTGAATGTACGCTACCAAACGAAATCTTTAGAGTCTCTGCTATGTATTTAATTGTTAGTCGCCGGTCGTCCAAAACCATTTTCTCAATTTTTTCAACGGTTTTTGCGTTAACTGAGGTAGATGGCCGGCCGGAGCGGGGGTCGTCTTCGCAGCTAGATCTGCCTCTTTTAAACTCGGCCACCCAGAAAGCGACGGTGGAATAGGGTACAGCACTAGTGCCTACGGTTTGCTGAATATCCAAAAAAAATTTTTTGGTAGTCATTTTTTTCATACACAAGTACTTTATCACGGCACGTAACTCATTTTTTTCCATAATGGGACGTTTTAGTCGACTTATTTCGCAAAATATTAATTTACCATGTAACGGCGGGAAAAATTCGAACGAAACCAACTGTCAAATATTACGTTATAATGACAGTTCAAAATAAAAATAAAACTTAATTTAAAATATTTTTATAAACAGCCAGTTCTAAGGGCTTTTTGATTCACCCTCGTAGGTAAACAGCAGGCGGTCTTATCACTGAATATAACAATCGGCAAAATTGAACCCTTACTAGTAAACAACAATCTTACAAAGTTATGGATGGATGACGCAAAGAAGATATCTACATCGCCAATATTACTGTATTTTGCAACCTATTTGTTTGATTGATAATAATTACGATGTCAAACTGTGGTCCTGTACTCCAGCAATTTTAGACATCATAAGCTTGCGTCAAATCCGGTAGTTCTGATTTTTTGCAGTCTTCTTTACGATGTTGGCTCCGAATCAGGATGACCGAACGCAACTTTGTAAAATATAAAAAATCCGCGATAATTTCGGACTTTCTTCAGAGTTTGTGCGATTATAACCCATTTAATTCATCATTTTGCAAATTTAAAACGGCAATTTTTTTGAACAACATTTACCAGCTGCTGTACCAACGATTCGCCCGGGCTGCGACGAAAAAAAACTTCAATCTGGCCAGGTTACCTCCTACACGAGACTCTGCTTGATTTCATTCCTTACGGACATACTATCAGGTGCAAATTTCCAAATCAGAACTACCTGATTTGACGCAAACTAGGGGAAGATGGTCACCATTCGTACACGGGGAAGCTTCGTACAGTGGTCATATCTCGAGTATCCAACATGTTGAAACGTTCAAAATTATTTACGGGACTGTCGCTCATATGTATAGGCTACCGTCCAAAAATGATGGTAGTGCGGGAGCAGACTTTGCCAGAAAGAGTTAATATGTGTTTTGGCTACTCGAAAGTAATTTTTGGTTCTTCTTTGAATGCATCTGTCTTCAATAAGTTTTAATCGATTGAGAAAAAATACTTTAGTCTAGTTTGTAAATACATGCTTAAGATTGTTATTTAAACAATAGTTTTGGAGTTACCTTAACGGTTATTTTTTTATTTTGGTTTTTTTATGATCGGTTTGATTGGGGTACCTTCGTACAATCAAATTGTATGTATTTTTTTACTGTACGAATGCACCCCATGGAACTAAAGAAAAATTAAAATCAAAAACATAATCATTATGAAACCAGGTCAATAAGATATGCCTAAAAGGTAAATGAAACAGGTGAAATAGCTGAGAAAAAAATAAATCCCGGGAAGAAACAAATGGTGTACGAACGTACCACACGTGTGGGGTGCATTCGTACAATTCCCACTTTTTGGGAAAATTGTTATAACTTGGCCAAATTGCTTTGTATCAGATCAGAAATAAGCTGTTATTATAGTCAGATAAGTGGACGATAAAGTAACTTTAGATTCATATTAAAATAGCTGTTAGTTATTATATTACAAGGCTCAGAGCAAAAAGCGTACGAATGGTGACCATCTTCCCCTACCGCGGTGCTTTCCATCGACAAGGCTACTGGGTAAAATCATGTTGCTTTTGACATGTTATCGTCTTGACTTTAACTCGGTGGTCATTACTGTTTAGTAAGCCATCGTAACGTTGACAACACGAATACATGTCAAAGGCAACATTGTTATACGAGTAATAGAAAAGAAACATAAAACATGAACAGTTTGTACGGGGTACCTATACTAGACTTTTACCGTGTTTCAATTGAACCTTGAAGGACTTTCATTCTTTTGTACTACCTCTAGACCCACAGTGTCCTAAGAACAGATGCCATTTTATTAAAATAAGTATAAGATAACTTTACAATTATTTCACAATCTTCATTGTTTGAGGCTCGGCTTCTACTTTAATTTATTTTTTACTCGGAATCCAACAATAATACCTGTACAGCTCTACAACAATACACAACGAGATCTTCTCCACTTCATCCACCTCATAGTCGGACGATACTATGTGCTTTTACCACCATTATGAGATTTTACTACGACTCCCAGTAAAAGTTGACCGAAATCTAAGGGTAAGTTCGGGGCGGGGGTGGGTCAACATTAACAATTCGAAAATCAAGTCGTACCTACGACAAAACTGAGAATATGGAAATCGTCATCACACTCGAGCACGAGCTGTCGCTTGTATTATTAAATTGGATAAGATGCACATAGTTAAATTAGCAATTTCCGAGCATTGACAAAATGTTGATGGGTTGCCGTAAGCTGATGGTGATGGATGACTGATCGCGTCAACCGCTTATGTCCACCTAGGTGTGAATTTTGGAGAGAGCTTTTACTAAACCTACGTATCGGGATTGCATAGCGTAATAAATAAACATTGACCTTTACGTGTCAACTTCGACGAAGACAGAATTATAGGTTGTCCGTCTACTTGTCATACGAGTTTTCCGTCCTACCGGAACTTAATCTAGTTTTTAACAGACTTCAAACAAAAAAATCTTAATGGAGGAGGTTCTTAATCTAGATTCTTTGGGTTCCGTAGTCAACTGCGGTTCACTTAGAGACTCTTGTTACTAGAAACAAAGCTGTAATTTGGCTGCATAGCTATACATTTAGATAACACTCACAAAGTAGTGAAAATGAAAAAAAATATGGTTTTGGCGGGACTGTCACGACTAAGTAGACTTGATCGGATCCTAAGAAACAGGCGACTTAAGTGTTTATACCTACGACAATTACCTAATGTCGGGTTCCTATATTCAATCCGAGGATAGATAAGGCTTACCTCGGGTTAAAATTTGACATTTGCCCATACAAAATGTGTCAAATTTTAATCCGAAGTAAGCCTATCTGTCCGCGGATTGAATATAGGAACCGGACGTAAGACAGCACCAAATAACTTTAAGTAGAGAACTAGTTCATTCTTTGTTACGTCCTACGGAGTGGCAAGTAAAAAAGTAAGTTTAAAGGAACTCTGGTAGTGTGATCAGAAGAGGGTAGTTAGGTCCGTAGGGTAAGGTCTGGTTTTGCGAAGCGTTTTTGAGATACGTAGGCGATAAAAGTGTTAACACCTACTAAAACCATCTAAGACAGCACCAAATATCTTTAAATAGAAAATTCATTTATACTTTTTGTTTTTGAGTTTTTTTTTGTGTTTGTAGTAACGGCTTCGAAACCCTACACTGCAATGAGCTCAGCCTGACGCCGGGTTATTTAATGTATGTCTGCATAACTTCGGCGAGTATTGAAACGTTTTGTAAAAACCCCTTTGACTGACTGGTTCGTTATTGCATAAATACAAATGTCATCATCTCATCATACCGATACAATACTCCCAATGTCTGACGATTTATTCGAAGACACACTTCCTTTCATGCATTACTGATAACTGGATTTCACTTAGTCGATAGCCTAGTTTCATCCTAATCCAGCTAAACTAACACACACGCACACACACACACACAGAGACACAGACACACACAGACACAGACACACACACACACAGACACAGACACACACGCACACACACACACACGCACACACACACAGAGAGACACACACACACACATACGCGCGCGCGCACATATACACACACACACAAACATACACAAACACACACAGACACAGACTATTTCGAGCTCATAATTTATTTATGCATTAATTACTCATACCAATACTACCTATATACGTATCAGGTCGTAGGTATGTGAGAGTATACTACTACTAATAATTAGTTTTAATTGAGACTTGATAAACATGCATAGTTAATTGGCGCGAAGACGTCAAAGTAATGCTTGAAGGGTAGCCAGGTGGGAAATAGGTCTTGAGAGACAGCCAGACCAGACCGGCTGTTAAGCCGTGTTACGGTAATAAACAGGCTTTGCGGTCCCTTCTATGTGTTCTCCTAATGTTAAAGTTCGAAACACGCGTGAATTAACGCTCATGGTTTTTTGAGCGTGGATCCAAATTGTTAGAAACAATATTTCAGTTTGAATATGAGTTGATTTTTATTAGTTATCCTTCCCGGGATCGATAGACGGTCTGCTCCAATTTACTCTAAAAAATAAAAAAGCTCAACAGTTGTCAACTGATGTAAGAGCACCGTACCAAAAATGTAAGCAGAACCCTTATGGCTTCACTTCAGCCACCCATCTATAACAGATGAATATTTTCGCAACATCTCATGCTTATAACTTGTAAATTTATATAAAATGAAAAAGCTCTAAATGGAGGTACTAGTTCGAATGGGATATCATGTGAAAGGGCTTCATTTGCTCGTTCTAGGTTAATATTGTTTTAACTTATGATAAAGTTCTCTTATCTGCGAAATTAACGAGCCGAAAGGTATATAAAATCGATTTATACTTCAAAATACTCTTACTTACCTCGACTAGTAGTTTAATTTTTCGTTAGTTCATACTTATTCAATCTTTACAATTATTATTTTTCTAACGTGAATACAACTATATACGGGTATGCTCACAAGGGGCTTGTAATTTGTTTTTATTGTGAAACCAACAACAAAATGTCGAGATAAAACTAAGTCTGCACCTTGAGACAATTTGCCTGTCGATTCACGTTCTGAACTGCCAGTGTTCCCAAGTTTCCAACTTGCAGCAAACCACGTAATATTTTAAAGAACTCACGTTGGTTGTTTCCCCTTTTCACCGACTGAATTAAAACCTAAGCAATCTTAAAAATAATTTTTGAAAAGCCTCACTTAAGATTGCGGGATGGGGGGGGGGGTGAACCAAATCTCACTACATCTTACCGGGATCTGTAATTAAATCAACTTATACCAGTTAATAATAGTAAAGACCACTAGAAACAAAAAACAGTAAAAACACAAAAAAACTTGCTATCGGAAACCATGTATAATGATAATGACCGTATTGTCGACGTTTAGATAACACTTATTTCCTTGAAGGTAATGGCGTCCGAGTTAAAAACCATATTAACACGCCAAAAATAATATGGTTTTACCGTGTTGAATAGAATGCTAGTTTCCATGGAATCGGCTATTCGGCATCTAATAAATAAAAAATAGAAAGTAAATTGAATATGTATATACTCGTAGAAGTCGGTGGCAACAAGTACGTCACTTGCATTGCTATTCTTTGTTTGGCACGGGCTTAGATAAATTGTATATATTACTCAGTAAATTGTGCTCATAATTTAAATCGGACCCGTAAAATACAGTGGTAGATACTTGAAGAGTGATATGTTATAGCTTTAAAGAGAAACTTAAATACACATTTTACCATCACGCGCGCATTTTGTTAGTATCAAACGCTAAGTTGGAATAAGAAATTACCTAGCCAGCGTTTTATTTGCACATACAAGGCTTTGAGGTTAACTCAGAATGTTCATACAAGTTATGTCTACTAGAGAGAGTAACGAGATACAGATATTAATAATATATTTAAACGTTGTTGTATTTGTATACGATGGCTGATTGGTAAGTATTCGCAAAAGAAAGAAAAAAATATAGTAATTAATGAAACATTTATTTTCTACACGTTATATTTCTCCCAACACGCTTCTCCAAACCATTATAACATTTTCGAAGAAGCTTCTATCGAGTCCTCAAATCCTCTTCCTATTCTCGTATTTCCTTAGTCTTTAGTTGCATTTCACTTGCTCAGCTTGAAGTCAAGCAGGCCTTATCATTTTAAAACAGTGTGTAAAGTAGTAGTAGTATAGTTGCCGAACATTGAAGCACGGCAAGAATAAAACAACTAAAAAACAGCTTAAGTAGTTTAATCACAGCGATCATAACGCTAGCTCGGGAATGGATTCCGCTCCGAAATAGAGCATTTTCATTTCGATTCCGATCGAACAGAATCAATATTATTTCGATTCTGATCAAGGAGCAAAATAAAACTGCTCCTGCTCGAAATAACAGCTAATTTCGCTCGCTAATTTTTTCGCGAAAATTCTGGTTAAGAACCATAATTAATCGGTATTTTTCACAACGTTTCCAAGCCCTGTCTATAACTATAGCCTATTCTACAAATATTACAAAAAACTAAGTAAAAATATAAGGTTGGTCAATATGGGTACAGTGACTACAAAGATATGTATCCACTTTTGGACCTCATTGAATGCAATAAGATGAAAAAGTGGATACATCTCTTTGTAGTCGGCTGTACAATAATTTGATGGGTAATTCTTTAACAGCGCTGACTTTAATGCCAGCATTATGCTGAAGTAATTTATTCGTGACATACATAACAAAGAGCAGATTAATACGCACAAGAAGAAAGTAGCCACGAAGAGGTCCCGTTTCGTGATACTTTTTTCTTGTGCGTATTATAATCTGTTCTTTGTTATGTTTATCACGAATATTTTTTTTTTCTTTCTTTCTTTACTTTTTGCTGTCACAACTCTATCCGTGTGAACTGGATACGTTTATCGTGATGGAACAGTGCCCGGTTCCTTAACCAGTGTCATTTTTCTAGGTTAACTCCGAAGTTGCTTGTTTTTGCAACAAATTTTCCATTATATGGGCCATTAATTGTTCTTTCTTTCAAGATAATCCACAAAAATATGCCTCTAGAATCCCAAAATATGGTTGACATCAGTTTACCAATCGACATACTTCGTCTTTGCCTTCTTGATGCGGGCTTACCGTTCTCGTCAACTACTTGTCTTCGTAGTGTCGAGGTGAATCCATGTCTCGTCAACTATTATTAAATGACGAAGAAATTTATTACAGTTCCGTTTAAAGAATTGCAAACACTCCTCTGAAATACCAACTCGTCGTTACTTTTGCTCGTCGTTAGTAGACTCATCTGGCACAATAGTACAGTGCGATAGCTCTTAGAAGATGCTTCGGTTCTGTACTTCTCTATCACTCGCTCTTAATAAGATCGTATGAGAGCGAGTGAGAGAGAAGTACAAAACCGAAGCATCTTCTAAGTGCTTACAGACTGTACATTACTGCAGAGACCGGGAAAGAGGCTATTGCGGGACGAGTAGAGTTAGCGTTGCCGAGACGCAGTGCACAATTGTTAATATAATAAACACAGTCCCAAAATTTCTTTAAAAAAAGACGAACATAAACGGACACGATTTAGTATGACACTGAAATAAAGCATTAAATAAAATCACACATTTAAACGTAATAAATTCAATTTGAATAAAATCTTGTTAAAATTTTAACATTTACTACGCATTTATGTTATTTCGGCAATTTATTTTGTTTATGAACACTGATGACTCTAAGACAGACATGTTTTATAAAAAAAGTCTAACTATTTGATATACTTTTAAATACTCTGTAAACGCTGTTTAAAAATGTTTTACTATTTAAAAAGTAAAATATAAAAGGAAGAATTTTGATTGCACGAGTGTTTGGCTGTTTGGAGTTAGTCATCCTAGTCCAAACATGGTTTTAAAAAATAAAACTGGTACGTTATGCTATTTGTATACATTTGTTGTGGCCGCTGCCGCTGGTAAATAATTACTTTTTTTACATTGCCTGGACCTGGAACTCACAACTTCGCGGGCTGATTTTACAACAATAAGGTTAACATTTCCGAGCATAAGGGAGAAAAGCTTTTTTATTGATCAATGTTTGATCAATGTCAATCATCTAAAATATATTTCAATTACCATTCTTGGTAGGTTTAGTCACCACATATGCTAGTCTACTCGCGTAAAAAATCCGTCACACAATTAAACAAAGTAGTAGAGTACACGGTCCCCCAATAAACGATCCAGCTTAGTTTTTTTTTACTTGCAGTTTTCCCGAAATTAGTTAGAATTTTAGAAATAAACAACTAAAATATTATGCTAATACCTACCTAAAAAAAAAATGATAAAAGAGATCTTTATAAAGATCTAAAATGACGTTCTGTTGATGGTTTTGTTCTTCTTTTTTCACTATGGTTTCATAATATGTACTTATCTTTTTAGCCCTGGTAGAACGATTTCGTTTGTTTTGGGGTAAACATCTTCATAATCATCGTATATTAAAATCACTATTTCTGGCTTCTGTCTGCTTGTCCTCTTTTTTTAAACAACGCTTTTTCTTATCGATTAATAAAAAAAAGAGTTTTAACCAGAAAAAATATTGATTATCTTGTAGTAAATTAGGTTGTATTGCGTTGGAATTGTGTTTTTGCTTTGTTACGTATTGTCGTTCATTTAAATAGACTCATCGGGTGCCACATTTTGTTGACCGGGACACTTGTCACTAGAGGTTCACGCAAACGACGAAACGATACTACTCGTAGGTAGGTACCTATATCAAAATCTTTGTGTGGTGGTTATTAGGTATCAGTAACGTTAGCTCTTTTTCTCAGATTTGTTTATCTTCACCCTAAGAGTAGTTCTAGAAAACCGAGGGTTATGATAATTTAGTCCTCGTCCGGAACGTGACTCGATATCCGAGCATATCCCTCTGCAATTCTCTTCATTAATTCTAACTGACTTAGCGGCATATTAAAGAGTTAACCGCGCTGAGAATAGTTGAGGGATGCGAGGACATAGTTGAGCTCGTATAATTGACGTGGCACAATGAAGAGCATTATCAACTTAACATACATTTATTAGCCCCAAAGCCCGGCCACGAAGCTGCGTAATAGCGATAGCTGAGGCGACGCATCATGAGCGACGGTTAACAAATGCATAGAAACGTAACTATTTATGAAGCGTGCCACGAGTGGCTGCGGCTGCTATGAAGCGATTTCGATGCATTTGTTTCCACCGCCGCCGCTCACCGGCCGTGGCCGTCGAGCATGGCTTATGTGGTAAATAATAATCGGTCACAATAATAGCTAGATATAATTTGTGATAATTATTTAAAGTTTAAGTACGATTCTATTTTGTCTAGCCGGCATTGTTGTCGTAGTTAGTACAATTTATAGGAGTGCACTACATTCGACAAACTGAATTGTTATCGAAATAGAAAAACTTTTGGCCATGCGTCCAGGACATGGTTTTACCAAGATCAAGACACACCCCAAGCAGCACATTAGTGAATTTTGCAGCTTATCTTATAGCTTTATGTTCTAAATGAGTGGTTTAACAGTGTTTGACTACACTTATAGCTTTAAACACAACTCAAACTTGTATACGAGTTCATCCTGTCACTTATAGTTGCTTAGGAACGTTTTTTGTTTCTACTTTATTACTTATAGTTGGGTAAAGTCGATTTTGCTACTTAAAGTTGCATGCAGGTTGTAATTGTCACTGAATAAGAAGCAATAGTGATATATAAGGCCCTAAATTAACTTATAAGCCACTTTTATATATAAGTGGCAACATACCCTTATTTGGAACTTTTAATTCCAAATGACTAGTATAATAGAGTAGTGTATCACCAATAGTGGCTAAAGAGATAATTTTACGGCCCTTTTGGAAACTAAAGTGATTGCAACTTTAAGGCCTGTTGCCACTTATATATAAAAGTGGCTTATAAGTTACTTTAGGGCCTTATATATCACTATTGCTTCTTATTCAGTGACAATTACAACCTGCATGCAACTTTAAGTAGCAAAATCGACTTTACCCAACTATAAGTAATAAAGTAGAAACAAAAAACGTTCCTAAGCAACTATAAGTGACAGGATGAACTCGTATACAAGTTTGAGTTGTGTTTAAAGCTATAAGTGTTGTCAAACAATGTTAACACGTTCACGGACAGTACGTCGAGAGACGTAAACTAAGACCCTCGTGATATGGCATTACGGCTGTGGCCGGTGTTTTTAATTACACCAAAAACGGAACTCCGTCCACGGCCGGCTGTTTCCCATAGCATTTATAGGAAGCACGAACTCTGTGCCGTTTTATGCTTTAACGCAAGCCGCTAGTGTTACAGCACAAAAGCTCTAGGGCATAGCATTCACTGCTGTGCCACTCGCAAGATACAAATAAGTGATTTTCAGACCTGATAGTTTCAAATAGAAAACAAATAAGTGAAAATAAACACTGTAAGATCTTTTTTGTTTCGCCATGTTTACAAATTGGAGTCCTTGAAAATGATTTATTTTAAACAGAATTTTATCACACTGACGCATAATCATAGACTTTTGATAGTTGTGACGATGTTACTTTAACATTGTACGTAACCTACAATCATTAGGTCAGGTTTTTACAGTTTTAGTTCTTATCAGTATCAATTCCTTATATGATTTAACACTCTCTTTTTAAATATTCCTGATCTAATCAAAGGCGCATCGAAATTTACAAAGAAACCATACTATAGTTTCACGGTAAAAAAGCATTCGCAAGAATTTCGTGCTTATTTCAATGCCTGAACGTGAATTTTAATCAATTACCAAACAGATGTATAAATCCAAAATTAAAATGGCAGATCACATTCACTTTAAAAAACTTACCGACTTAATTGTTGTCACTCAAAGGAACTTTGGCGTCCCATTTATCACTCATTGACCGAACTGAAATATTATTATTCATTCGTTCAATAATCGTCGTTCACTGCGCATAACTTTCACCCATAGTTCTAATTGCCACTTAAGGTAATCGTGAGATCTCTTATGGATTCAATATAGAACCAAAAATAAGCTGCAATTTTTCTCCCCGTGGTTCTATATTGGTTGCCTAAGGGTTCTTTCCACCTATATAGAACTTAGTCATGGCTATATATTTCACTTAAGTATCTAAATAGATATGATATACGAGCTATTTCCCACCCAGTGTGCTACTTGGGACGTCAGTGTGTCCACCCAAGTTGGAAGAAAAGCCAAGTGATATTGCAGTGTGTATATTTATACGAACCCATTCAGCCCTTTTTCCCACCCTCGTAACTTTTTTCCCAGTACCTGCAGCTTTGGAACGTGATTTTTTAACCTACTTCATTTACAGATTACAGTCAATGATTTCACAGCCTTGTATGAAAATGAATTTTCTATCATTAACCTTTAAAGAGTTATTACTTTCTAAAAACGGCTTATTTTGAACTAATTGACTGACTCACTCATCAATTTAATCCGATGACCGAGAACTTTGAAATTCGACATGGAGCTACATCTCACAGCACAAATAAAGGAAAAAAATCTAAAAATAAAAATATTTTTATCCTTGGTCAGAAAACAGCAGAGTTATTTTATCCCTTATTAAACTGTATGATTTTTTTAATTAGATAGTATTTTGCCATGTCATGTTTTATTTTCAAGAGAAATTTAGATGTTTCATATAAACATATATCGACTAGGTACCTACCAAAGATACTGATATCCCACCACAAACATAAATTTAAAAATATTTTTAAAAACCCGCCTTTAAAAAGCAAAAAATAACTTATTTTAAAATGGCTGGTAATAGGTCAGTCCAACTGAAGTCTTGAGTTCGACTGACCTATCATTTAAAAATAAGTTATTTTAAGCTTATTTTGGGTTGATTTTTGGTTTTTAAACATTTATTTTAACCTATACTTTTTAGTGATCACAATTATGCTGTTATGTAGTCCCACTTCTCAATTAATAAGAAACTATAGAGCATTTCTATCCGTCAGCAAGCAACACCATGTGAAAGTTATAGTCATATATTTAAACCTAAATATGCTTCGTCATAGTCGCTCAACTATCTTAATCGATATATCTTGTTGCCACCCTTGAAAAGTATACTGTTTAGGAGTTCCGGTGGCCATCTATGGTCTTCATCATCAGTTCCACTTCACCGAATAATGCTTTCCAATAGTAAATACAAGAGTGACAGTGAAAAATACCAAAATTGCTATGGGTGAACCTATAAATTTTGAAGAGTTCCTTCGATTCCTCTTCATGAGGATCCATCATCAGATCTTCATTTTGGTAAAATGGGACCGAACGGGAAGCACCAGCTTTAAAAAATAACATCAAAATCGGTTCACCCAGTCGAAAGTTCTGTTCTGAATTTAAAAAAAAAACAGTAGAATTTTAACCTCCTTCTTTTTTGAAGTCGTTTTCAAAACGGGCCAAGTTCTTAAGTAGCAGTATCTAAAAAGTTGCCAACCCTAAAGAAAATCAACTAATAATACAAACCGGCCAAGTGTGAGTCGGGCAACAAGGAATCGTGAGGCCGAATCGCACTTGACCGTTTTTTACTAATGACATTGCATCCCAATAAGGGGATCTAAATTGTGTGTTTGTGAAAAAATAACAATACTGAGCTCTTATTGTTGTTGAACAACCAATGAGAAACTTGTCAATTCAACTTGAATTAAACAGTTTCAAGTTTATTTTATGTCAAGTTTTAATTACGCAAAGTTCAAAAGTTAAATTGTAAATTTGTTTTCTCTCAAGACTTATTTATTAATTTTAGCAAAGTTTTCTTACCATTTTCGTCAGTTGTTAACTAGTGTCACATTTCTTCAACTTTTTTTCATTCTGTTAAAGGCGGGTTAAATTTACCGCGTTTGTAAATAAATAAGGTTTAAAATCGGTTTTATATTGGAATCCCAAAAGTATTTTTTCCTATGTTTGTATTCCTTTATAATAGGTCATAATAATTGTTAGTCCAAACACTCAATAGCATCAATGAGATTAAGAATCCTAACCACTCGCTTAATACTGGGAACTATAATTATTACCCGACCTCGATGTACCCTCGCTTCACCCGCACTTAAAGTACAAAATACCGTTGATTCGCCGCGCCTCTCAACAGTCAAAATCAGGCGATCACCCATTATTTTTTAATATCTGACACAATTCCTATTATGTTTTTTTATTTGTAATAAAATAGGCTATTTATATGAGTTTGTTTAATATCGCAAATCAGTCATTTTGATTTTGAAAATAGGCAACAAAATCCAAAAGTACCTGAATTGAACTATCCAATTTAGTTAAATTTTAACATTATAAGTAATGTTTCGGGTCCCAAAATTCTCTTTAAGATACATATTATTTATAAAATAAGTAGTTAAAACCTAAAATCATAATATAAAGTGTAATTGTTATTACACATTATATATTTATTATATTTGTAGAGCACTTGCGCAACGACCTTGCCTTGAACGACAAACTTTGTTTTGAGATGGTTTGAATTCTATAAATTGTACACCGGCGGCGCCACCTTTATAAAAAAGATGGATAACTTAGTCAAGAAAAGGATCGAAACGCTTTATAGCCGTTTTATTCATGCGTATGAGTGAAATAGATATTAATTTAAGAGCTCCGACTACGCACGCTGCCGTGCATTCTATAGTGTCTAAGTTGAAGTGAGGGCAAAATAGTGTTAGGTACTGTAACACCCTGGGTGAAGCGACGGACCACGGCGTGAGCCTGCGGGTGAAGCGAGTGCTATCATTGTTTCGATTAATATACGTAAAAACGCATAACATAACTTCTATTAAAATGGTAGGTTTGTCAGTCCAACTGAAGTCGGCTTTGGTTAAAAATATTATGAGTCGCGAACCTACCATTTTGAAAGAAGTTATTTTATACTTTTTTTTTTACTTTTTTGTGATCATAATAAACTGGTATGTATTCCTATTTCTTAATTTATATGAAACTATAAGACATTTCAAGCTCACCACAAGCAACGCCGCGGGAAAGTCAGTCATATTAAATCAATTAAATGTTCTTCGTTATAGTCGCTCAACTATCTTAATCGAGATTATCTTGTCGCCACCTTTGAAATAGGTATGGTCGAGGAGTTCCAGTGGCCATATGTGGTCTTCATCATCAGCTCAACTTGACTAAATTATATTTTTTGAATGCAAACGCTGGATGATAAAAAAAATAAAAAAACATGTATGCTAATAATATTTTAGGAGTTCCCTCAATTCCTCACGGATCTCTTTAGATTCAGATTTCCTGACACAAGAATTTCTAAAATCGGTCCACAAGAATTCGGCGAACATACAAAAAAATATTTAAAGTGGAACATAGAACCTCCTCCTTTTTTTTAGTTGGTTAAAAAACAAAGCTTCTAATGTTCTGAAAAGTCCAGCGCAATATAAAGATTATGTAAGCCAAGAATACTGGCGTAAATACTCGTACCAAAAGTACAGTGACGTAGCGTTAGTTGTGATATACAGGTGTTCGGCACATGGACCATCAAAATTTTTCGGGGTGCTGGTAGGGTCATTTGCTACCTTTCCACCCTTGGATCCTGGGTTCTTAGAGTTACGGTCATGGAGATACTATTTTTTATTAGTTTATCTTGAATTACCCATAGTCTGCCATTTGAAGCCCCATAACTTGTTTTTATGTATGCTTTTACATGCATAATTTGTTTTAAAGACCCAGGATCCAAGGGTGGAAAGGTAGCAAATAGTAGCCCAAAAAATTGTGCCGGTCCATGGGCCGAACCCCCTGTGTATTTTCAAAAGGCAACTTTTGGAAGCCGACGAATCTCACCGTGCACTGTGCAGCCCGTGCAGCACCAACAATAAACAATTACGTAAATAGTTGGAATTCCATGTAACTAACCCGTATGGAGCACAACATTTTTTACATGGAGTCAATGAGGGTGGAAAATGTACGATGCAATAGTAAAAAGCGGTAAACGTATAGCAAGGAAATGTGAAAATGTTTTTTTTTATTGTTTTTCATTCCAATGCACATTTTTACTTTTTAACCAACTTAAAAAACAGAGGAGGTTCTCAATTCGTCAAGATCTTTTTTTATGTATGTTCCCCGATTACTCGAAGACCGTTGGACCGATTTGAAAAATATTTTTTGCATGGGTATACTCTCTAGTCGAACCCATTGTCAAAACGTCAGGATCTGATGAAAGGATGAAAGGAGAACTATTTAAATATTATACCTGTAGCGGTAGTACATGTTACAAAGTAGCTCTCTGTTGCATTTTCTCTTGGAAAACAGTATTTGAAGAAGTGAATCTGATGATGAGGAACACATAGTTACCGGAACTCATCCACGGTATACCAATTTTGAGGCGATAAGATATCTCTATTAAGATAACTGAGAGTGATAGCTAAGACGAAGCACGTTGAAATGGTTTAAATAAGTATATGCATTATGTTATGACTTTCACGCGGCTTTGCTTGCGGTGAGTTTCTTATTAATGTCCTATAAGTTATGTTTCACTGAGAAGTGGGACTACATACCTAATAGAATAATAATATTATGATCGCTAAAAAGTATTAAGAAAATATATAAAAAAAGAACCACCTTCTTGCTTTTTTCAAGCATTTTTTGATACTCATGCATGTTCCATACCGCTAGCTGCAATACTTTTGCTATATGGCGCAAAATTGTCTACGGCAGGATTATTTATAAAAATGAAAATTTTCATTTAATGTATAGTTAGAGTTGTGATTATCCTCACTAATTCAATACATGCACAAATCTCACGTGTCAACCACACTAGACGTACGTTAGAGAAGATTTGTGTGGTCTAACCACGAAAATATTAGCTGAGCTTAAAATGGATTGCGACTTCTCATATGACGATGAAATAATATTACATGTAAACCACCAACACTTGAAAAATGGTTTACCTTTTCTAATAAGTGAAGATGAAAGATGTAATAAAGGTTAACTAGCGGACATTTCATTTCTGCGGTTGCCAATACTAAATGTTGAACTACGATACTTTATTTCTATTTAGACCCACCCGAGTACGTTACCAATAGTCTGGCATTCAACAAGGGGTAATTCGGACAAAGGTGGAGTTTTGAAATTGTAACTATCCGGTTATTGCAACTATCTTAAATCGACTCTCTCTAGGATAACTGTTTTCAACAACGATAGGCGTGATACTGTATTTCTTAGTAATTATAGAAGAACAAATATCTTAAATACGGAACCCTCGGTGCGCGAGGCCGCCTCGCACTTGACCGATTCTTTTTAGGGTTCCGTAGTCAAACCAGTTTCGCACCCTTATAGTTTCGCAATGTCCGTCCGTCTGTTCGTCCGCAGCCTAGCTCAGAGACTCTTAGTACTAGAGAGCTGTAATTTGGCCTGAATAAAATCTTCCCTCCCCTACACACGTAACGTGGGGATGTTTTTTTTTGTCGTCTACCCTATACTGGGGGTATCGTTGGATAGGTCTTTCAAAAATATTGCGAGTTTGTGAACACAAATTTTCGGTTAATCCGTGTGTTAAAATCCGTTTATAAAATATTAACTTTAAAGCGCAATTTTTTTTTAGTCATCACAAATAAAAAATATCTTAAAACTATCTGAAATGAAAGCACAAATAACGAATTTTAAAGAAAAACTATGACGTTAAGTTGTCGTGAGTTACAAACGGTTTAAATGTTTATACCTACCGAAACCTTATTTGCAGTGTTGGTAAACTGACCGCAACCTATGTCGATGTATGGGGATAACGGTTTTCCAACGGCAAAGTTAAGTTTGTCACGAGCTCTAATTTATTTGTAGTAACGGCTTCGGAACCCTACACTGAGCATGGTCTGACATGCTCTTGCCCGGTTTTTTAATATACAGAAGCGGCTGGCTATTTGATTTACTTACTTACTATATTATGTTATGACTTATCGTGTTTGTTATATAAGGGGGCGCGGTCAGTAAGTTCTTAAAATAAAAAATGTTCGAATCTCTTAGTACTCCTTATACATAGATACATAGTATAATAGCTCACTTCTTTTATAAACCACGTCTTATACAACAGGCCAATGTTACGCTCTTAAATAGTCAGGTGGGGTAAGGGGAACATACTTTATTCTTCTTATCTTATTTTGAGTTCTATACTAGAAAGTATAAGGTTCTAAGTTTTTTCGCTAAAGACAAAACATACTTATTTGCGTTAGCTTTCCAGGACAAAATACTTTGTATGCTAGTTCTAATGCACATCGCCAGAAAATGATTATTCGTAAGACTAGTTCTATCGTTTCCCTTTCCCTATTTTTGGGGTAAGGGAAACAGTCTCAATAAATCTACAAGTAATAATACTAGTTTGAATTATTCATACGCAAAACATTTTTAAAAACACCTTTATTTAAATGTGTACTTCATACTTGACGAAATACGGTTACAAATATAAAATATTTACCACAATCGGTATTTGGGGTAAGGGAAACGTACGAGTTTCGAACAGGGGTAGTCAACTAAAAACATAGGAAGTAAAAAGTAGGTGCAATTTTTTATTGTAATGTTTATTAAGTAATGGTTAAAATCAAGTAGCGTATTTAAATTACTTTTCTTTGGCATACAATTGTTCTCACATAGTTCCTATGCATTTTTTTGTAAAACATAATGTAGTCTTGATTAAAACCAGGGATTGTAAAACCGGTGAAATTGAATACCTGTATATAAATTGTCAAACGATTACCGCTAAAATAATAATACCTATATTCGAGTTAGCGGTAATGTTGTCATTCCGCTTTTGTCTTTTTCACTATGTATGCACTATTTACAGTATTCTTTACCTCTATTTAATATCGGTATTCGTTGCTCTTGATAGATAAGGTGTCAAGTAGACATTATGACTAAGGCACAACAAATAGGTGTAACATAACTCAATAGCATTGTTGGCTAACACTGGTTGAAATGTCTGCTAGTACTGAACAAATAAATTGATTTGCGACGTATTCCAAATTGTCAATTGTCAATTTGTTTATTCTCCTTTCTGTAATAATTTAATAAAGTAGCACAAAGCCACACGAAAAAGAAAGATTTCGTATTTATATAAAAATATCTAAAATGGGCCGCGGACGGAAAAGAAAAAGACAAACCGATCATATGACAGAATGGTAATCTTTTCGTTGATTGTCATAATTCAAAATTAGAAAACTTGCTTGTTTGGACACTGACAGGTATTACCGGTAATGGGTTTATTGGTAAAGTATCAAATAGAGGTAATGTTGTCAATTGTCGAAACCGCTATTACATTTCAATACCGGTTTTGATTATACCGCTTATTAGAGCTTTAGTGATATAAATACCAAAATGCAATTATAACCGGTTATACCTTATTTAAAACCGGTAGTAAGAATACCGGTAACGATCCCTGATTAAAACAAGATGTTCATATCGCCAACCGTCATTTGACATCATACAAAATAGCATAATATAAGTAAGTAATAACATATAATAATAGTTAATAGATAACCAATAATTATAACCAATAGAATCGTTTAATACTTAACATTTTTTTCCCCATAACTTAACTTTTTCCCAATTTTTTTTTACAAACCAATAACCTATTTTGTCATTTAGGGTATAATCGGTATGGAGGGGTCAGCTGTTACGGTACCCAAGCAATGTGTAAAATATCATAACATTTATAGTTAGTTACCGATTCAAGAGACTATTTCTACTTTTTATAAAATATGCCTGTCTTAAAATGTTTCTTACTTCTGACGTCGGGAAAGAGAAACATATGTCCCCCTTAACCCGGTCATGATAGTTTCCCTTACCCCACTTATGCATTTGTAGGTTATGTTAAGAATCACATTAAAATTTAATATTTATAGCATATTCAGCAAAAAATTATATGCATACATACAAAATATATCTATAAATCAATACTTACTGACATTTCCAGACTTGTTACCAGACTTTTTATAACATAAATCAGTATCTAAATAAGGTACGTCGAACTCGTGTTTTCGTTGTTTGTCAACTAAAGTATTGTTTTTGTCACACTCGCAGTTTCAGTTGCCATAACGCTGTGTTTTTTTTTTGTAAATAAATCTCAGTTACTGCTTTATCGATCGTGTAATCACAACTCTGCGGTCTATAGTTTTTGATATATCAACTAGTGTTTCCCTTTCCCAGTAGTTCCCCTTACCCCACCTGACCTTACTCATTATCTGGCGGATAGAAGAAACGGTGTGTTTGCATTATATTGTATATTGATTGCATTATTATATTATTAGCAAGTACAATCAATAATACATCGGCTGCTGTATAGATCACGTTGCTATAGAAACGTGACATAGAAAGCAATGTACTCGTACGTACCGCATTGCATCATACCAATGATTTTATATACAGTGGTGGACATATAATTAGAAACAGTACATAAAACTTAGGTAAACGCAGAATGAACTATCGTTATGAGTAAAAATTATATTGATTAAATCACTATTGACTATGCCAGAATATAGCCAATGAGTTAAAAAACTCATAAAATATTTAAAAAAGTAAATGTGTTCTATCTTTAATTATTAAAAGATTTTAAAAATCATGATAGTTGAATTTCTATTACTGGCCGCTTGGACAACTAATTAGAAACAGGATCCATGGTTCGTTCCATTTTTGAAACTAAAAAAAAAACCTCTTTTTACGCTTTTTCTGTTATTTCGGCGGCAATTAAACGTCAATTTGGAAAATTACGTGAATAATAAGTATTGTTAAAAATGGGTAAAAATAAGAGTTCTGACGAGTCAACCAGGCAATTAATCGTTAAATTACATTTAGATCGAAAGTGGACTTATAGAAGAATTGCTAAACATCTAGAATGTTCTGTGAAGAAAGTTTTCAACGCTATTGCTCATTATAAAACTAACGGAACTACTAAAAGTGTTGTTAGAAAGGCTCGTCCAAGGAAAACATCTCCCCGGGAAGATTCGCAAATAATACGTGTAGCTAAACAAGAGCCGTTCAAAGGCTCCAACGAGATTAGAAATGAAGTTTTATCACCTGATGACCCAAGGAACATTTCCTCGAAACTGGTACGCCGCAGATTAGTGGAAGCTAAATTGTTCGGGAGGGTTTCTCGAAAGGTACCGCTTCTTACCAAGCAACACCGAGAGAAGCGATTATTATTTGCAAAGAAATATCTTAACTGGACCGTACGAGAATGGAAAAAAGTGTTAGTCTCGGATGAAACAAAAATAAATAATGGTGAATTCAGACGGCAAACGCTACTTTAGACGTCCAATGAACCATGCTTTTGATTATAAATACACGAGGAGCATAGTCAAACACGGCGGTGGTAATATTAAAGTATGGGGATGTTTTTCTGGTTGCTTTGACTTTGATTTTTATCTCATTTCTTTAGTGTTTCTAATTACTTGTCCATGACGGATGGTACTGCAAATGTCGTTTAGTTGTTTGTACGTAACTAAATATCTAAATGGTAGTTGTAAACTCGGATATTTATTTGTTTTTTAATTAATTATAAGTTGTTGAACGTATTCTATGCATTTTGTTGTTTTATTTCCAAAAACAAAAGTTTTACGGCAATGTGCCTTGTATAATGTGAAATACGTCGCAAGTGTTTCTAATTATATGTCCACCACTGTATATATATATATATATATATGTATATACTTTTTGTTTTTGTGAAAACCATCATAAAATACGTTTTTACCGTATTCAAAGTAATTATGTAAGTAACTCACCTATTATTTAAAATTCATTAATATGCCTAGAAAATTGTTAATCTATTATATGCAGAAAAAGTACAAAGCTAGAAACGGACATTTCCATACTTAAACAGTTCCGTTCACTTCTACCTGGCTTTGTTATTCACTGAATAAACAAGGGATCGAGAGAAATGGGTGCTATTACGCAAAAGGATGTTTAGTTCATTCTTGAGATTTCACTACTTATACTGGTTGGCTTAAGCCGAGTACCGGCACTTGACGTGGAACACTGCGAGTAAAAAGACATGGTTCACAAAGTGACTGCTTTTTCTGCAATATGCGTGCTCACAGTTTTAATTACCCGGGTAAGTAAAGCTTCGTTCATCTTTGTTTATTTTATTTTACTTAGTCAGTGTTTTTTAGTTACAGATTTATACATGCATAATTATTTAACATTGCAACATTTCTACTTTTACCAATACACCTCATATTTAGAGTCGGCATAGTAGTAGTAGTATAAGTAGACCACCTTGTGAAAGTTTAAATTTTGTTAGTATTTTAAATTAGCAGTTCGTTGAAGGTTTCCACTGTAGATCGTCTTTATATATTTCTAGCCCTGCTTTTTGTGTTTGTATGTCTACGGGCGTATGTGTGTTAGTCTACGTGTAAAACTGGAATAGTTTGAATACGGTTTATAAACTTTACCCGTAAGTACGGTTACTCAATAATTCGCCATACAACCATGTCTGCGTCAACGATTAATACCTATAACCTTTGAGTACCTATAGCCTAGTTCACCAATCCATATCAGTTCATTCAGTCTATTATTAAGGATTCCATCCTTCTTAAACAGTCCTACAGTAACTGGTGGCTGTCCGCGGGAGCATACTTCTATATTTTGAACTCAGGGACAATCGCCGGTTGGTGTCCCATCACTTTACTAAATTAAACTTGACTAAAGGGTCTCTGCGTGTTGGCTTCAGCTCCATGTACTCCTTCCAAAGGTCCGGGACTCCCATAGTCCCGTGATTGGTAAAAACATATTAATAATAATAATCAGTACTTGCACAGCCACTTACTTTATAGCCAGGATCACCCATCAGCAGTTTGCCTTTCAATATGGTCTTGTTGAGCCTGAAGTGCCTTACTATAAGTACACTCCGGCACCAGTTCTCAAAAATGATCGTGCTACGCTCTATTGACGGACTGGACTATTGTCGCCAACAATGCTAATATCGTGTTGACAGATCGATCTTAACGCCGGGCAGTGCTCGTCGACGTCGCCATCCCGCATGACGAGAACCTCGTGAAGGCTGAGAAGGATCAGCTCAGCAAGAACCTTGATTTGGCTCTCGCCATGTGGGATTTTGACTCGACGATCATTGTCCCGATAGTTGTATCTGCAAACGGTCTTATAGCGAAGAGTCTCAACCAACACCTCAAGACACTCGCTAGATGGCTGGATCAAGGGCCAGATACAGAAGGCAGTACTCCTCGACACGGCACGCATTGTGAAGAGGTTCCTCTCTCAGCAGCCCTAACCACCGGTAGCTTGAGCCCTGCCCCGCTGCCGGCGGCACCCGTAGGTTAGGTTTTTATAATGTTTATTTTTTTGCATTAGTATTATTATTTTACTTTTATATTTGAATACTAATTGTAAAAAATCTAATTTACAGCAAATCAATGAATATCTAAATAATGATAATAATAAACTTCATTTCCCAAACAACATACAATAATTTTATATCTCTGCAGTACATGTTAATATAAAGTTGTAAGTTACATCGTTTGAGTATATATAATGAAGTTCTTTACTCCCCGTACTACTAGTTAAAACTGTATCACGGTGGAGTAAGATTAGTCATCCTCAATCGAGTGTTACACACTATGATAAACTTATAATTATTAGTTAAAATTATTTGCACACTTTTTAAACAACGTTTAGCTAAAAATTACTAGTTGAGGGTAATTTGTAATACAAGTCCAGCAAATGTTACGCTGGTAACCAAGTTTAGTTAAACGTAAACAAGTAGTATATGCAAAGAATATGGATGCTTGTGATGTCTGATTGGACAAGTGTGTTTATGTGTGTCTGCTTGCGTGTATTTGCGTATGTGTGTGTGTGCTTGTATATGTTAAGCCATTTATGTAGACAATCTGGTCGTAGTCGAATGCGCAAGAAGTACGTGCGGCCCTCGCCAAAAACGGCGTGGCGTGAGAAACGCTGGGTTTATTAGCAGGAATCCCAGCCACGGTTGGTGAGTCCCACAACAACATTTGACTAAAATGAAAAAATCCTGCATGAAAAAAAAGATTATCTATGTGCCGAACTTTCATGTAAATCTGCTTAGCCGATTCTGAATTAAGTACGTGATTGAAGTACGAACATCAAAAAACCCTAGCAAACTATCACATGACATTAGCTTCTGCTTGCGAGTTCGTCCTCGTTTCCCACGGAAATATTGTTATTTTCGAAATGAAAACTAGTCTATGTGATAATTCAAGGTATGAGCTATTCCTTCAGGGATTAAGCAGGTTATAAATCAGTAAAATTTCGTCTAAATCCTTCCAGCCATTTCAGCGTGAAGTTACCAACAGTTTCTCTAAGGTACAAATCTTTAAACAATGGGTATTTAAATAGAACTATTATATTATTATATTATACTAAAAGCTACTACAATGTGAAGATACTGACGTACCGCTCATCACGCTCCAAAGCAGGTAACCTCTCCATAAAATGACTTTCCTCGGTGCATAATACCTACTGACTGTTGAGTTTCTTGCGGCGTTTCTCAGCAGTGGTCTCTTGCGAAGCGCTGGTAGATTTTTGACGTGTAAAAGTTCCCGTTCACCCTTCTTATAAACATCTTTAATCTTTATTCTGTATAAACATCTTTAATCTTTTTTTTTTCTCTACCACGGCAGACTTAGCCGTTTATTCGCGTCAAATTTCTATTCACAAATAACTTTTCAATTCGGGAAACAGATGGAAGTCTGCCGTTGCGAGGTCAGGGAAACAAGTTGGTTCGTAGTGCTTAGTATTACTTGATTTTAGTCGAAGCCTTAACGCATACGCATATGTAGACCCGGTAATAGGTTAGCGTAATATATTTTTTTTAATAGTTTTTCCTTTTGAAGGTAGTCTATTATCAAACTCTTTTCATATCCCAGTAGACCGATGCCATCACTTTCCCGGCTGACAACACCTAGATTCAGCCCACCGTTTTGGTGAACGCGTGTCACGCCCATTGTTACACATCAATGATAAAAAAACTTGCTATATTAATTTTAACGGCTTTAATGAGAGTATGCCTAGAATATAGAATTATTTTTTGATCTAGAGTAAGCAAACGCGGCATCCAATACTGGCGAAAAGGTTTTCTTTATTCAATTCCCTACTGAGAATGTAATATAGCCGTTCTTAAGGAAGCCAAACGCGAGTGTAATTTTTTGAGTTGTGAGTCGTAATTTCTGCTACATTCGGCTTCATACAAAACTCCTGTTTGGTTCACACGGCGACGTAAAATGAGTTGGACTTGAAGTATGAAGCAGAAATGACACGATTGAAAATATGCGACCCACAAAAAATATGCTCCTTTGGCTTCAACCTAAGAGATGCCTGCACTGTCAGCCTTACTCAGAAAATTTATCGTCTGTCTGCCAAAGCCATATCCTGAACTTAGGAGATAATATCAGAAGTATTGACGCTTTTTGGACGTCTGGACGACTTTTGGGATTCATTTTGGACACTCTCAGGCATGGCTGCGTGTAAACTCAGCTACCTAGTTCTTTACTGTGACATCAGAGAGGGTACATTCATCCACTAAATTTCTCAACTCTTAAAAAATAACTACTCCCTACCCCTCGAGACCCAGAATAAAGACTAACAGAAAACGCATGTTTAAATAATAATAATAATAATAAATCATTTATTTTAGACCAACGAGGATCATTATGTTAGTAATATAAACAGATAGATTTACTTACGGACTAATGTTAGTAAACACAAGAATAACTTATTTTAATTGCTGCACGTGAAGCTTCCAACAGTGCTTCACGTACGGACAGTCGGGCTTATCTGCGAACACACTCAGGAGGCTGTTGGCGCTGGCCCGCACCCTGCGCACCAGGGAGGCGCTGCGCTTGCGCATAGTAGCGTAAAAGCAAGTCTACTCGCGCGTCCGCAAACATCCCTGATGCTCTGCAGTACCGGGGCAGCCCCATCAGCATCCTAAACGCGTTGTTGTACTGCACGCGCAGAGCGCTGTACTATTTCTGAGTATAATTCACCCACAGGCTGCGTGTATAGAAAGTAGTACACTAAGCTTTAAAAAGTGTGACCTTTGCTATAATAAGGCATTTTTTAGTATATATTTTTTTTACTTTATCACCTTTTTTTAAATGTATGTGTGTCATCATCCCACCTACGTACCACCCACGTATTTACGTACTTCTAGCATGCTATTACCCCTCAAAACGTGCTCTTATGTTATCTCTGTTTCCTTACAGGTGATGGGTGTCCCAACATATAGCAAGAAAAAAATAGATGCCATGGTTATGAATGTACTGTGGAATAAGGTCTACAAAAATTTTCCAGCGACAGAAAAAGAATTAGCGATCAGATCCTTAAGGAAAACTGGTGAATTTGACAAATTAATCTCACACTTGCAAAAGGTGCATAGAAACAAACTTGAACGCATAATTGACATGTTTGCTGAAATAACTATGGCGTATATGGAGTAAATCGCGAAGCTGTGTGTTTTTAATGGCATCGATGTTCAAAAATTGCGTTACTTTTGACTAAAGTGTTAGGAAGTGCGGTGTTGCCCAGCGCCTTTCCTCGTACTTTGTCCAATTAACTAACCGCTCATGGAATTAGATTTGTATTACACTGTGATACAAATCTAATTCCACTGTGACAAAATTGAAACTATGGAATATATATAATATGTAGAATAAATTATTTCACACGAACCGATCTTGCCAAGGGAATGACTTTAAAATAATTGTTAAAATTGTGAAATGTTACCTTAAATTCTAGTTGAAAATAAAATAAATAAAGGAAGATACATACTTAACTATTTAGGTTGGAATAGCAAATTTACTCATAAGACTGAATTAACTGATTCATTTCAAATAATATCTACAATATTGGTTTTGATACTCAGAAATATTTATTTACTATTACTACTAAATAATGTATATTTATTTACTTACTTAGGTACTAACTAGCGTACATTATATTATTTCCTTTGGCGAAATACAACAAATTCTATATTAGTAATAAGACTAATAAGCTACAACAAATTCTATATTAGCAATAAGCTTTCACACTTCTCTTTTCACTATTACGTCAAAAGAAATAAAATAAAAAGTTTTTTTTTTTTTGCTTGGCTCAAATTTTTCAGTCAACCTATTTGCCATATATTACTTACCTACCATATTAAAGGACCATGCGTCAAAATGGACCCAGAACCAACAGACATGAGACTTGGGCTATTAAATAGGTCTTTAAATCTACTTCATTTAATTATATGGGCACAAAGTCGAATTCCATTGCAGAACTGACAAGGAAGGGTACCCAACTGTCCGACTCCGATTTGATTCATTTTGATATATGAGAGTAGTCTAAAATAACGGACACGTATTTTTTTTTAGCTGCCCAAACTCAACCTGTTAGGAGAAAATGGCCTTCAAAGTACTGAAAATTGACCAAACCTTCTAATTTCTGAGAAGAGATTTGTTCAAAAAAATTGATAATTAATTACTGGTTTCGTTATATGTTGGAGAACATGAATAAAGAATGGGGACGTGTTTTGTCATTTCACCACAAACTCATTTTTTATATTAAAAAAACACATGTCAAAGTTTCATAAATTTCGTGGCTACACTCACTTCCTTATGGTTACTTCGTCACTTCCTTACTCCTACATCACTTATCAATAACTGTTTGGGGTGCTTGTAACCAAAATCATTATTATTTCCGCAAACTGCATTTTCGGCACAAAATAATATTTTCTTCAGAAAGCATTAATCCACAATCGGGAATCAGGTCAAAAAATATTTGACATAATAGTTCTTGGTAAGTTTAGTAAAATTAGTAAGGATAACTTCTTTTTCACAATATTAACCTGAAATAAAATACAAAAAAAATCAACCCCGCCATAACCAATTTGATTTGAATAACAATAAAGCATATGTATGAGTATACTTACATCATAAAGTGAAAATAATATAATGACTCATCAGATACATATGGGTTTACGTTTGATGTCAGAATGTTTATCACTGTACTATAAACAGTATGGTATAGTGTGTTTGGAGTATTTAAAGTCATCTTTTATTTAGGTACCTACTTTAAATAGGTTTTTGTTGGTTGTAGGTTAAAATTGAAGATACGACAACGGCAATCAAAGGAATAAAAAGTTCAGTTATTTTTTTTTATAATTAAAAAAACCGCCAATTTTTTTTTTTTGTCAGAAGCATATACCATGAGATCATGGACCAAAAAGTTTTTAAGCAAAAAAATAACCATAAGGAAGTGAGTATAGCGACGAAATTTATGAAACTTTGACATGTGTTTTTTTATATAAAAAATTAGTTTGTGGTGAAATGCAAAACACGTCCCCATTCTTTATTCATGTTCTCCAACATATAACGAAACCAGTAATTAATTATCAATTTTTTTGAACAAATCTCTTCTCAGAAATTAGAAGGTTTGGTCAATTTTCAGTACTTTGAAGGCCATTTTCTCCTAACAGGTTGAGTTTGGGCAGCTAAAAAAAAATACGTGTCCGTTATTTTAGACTATTCTATAACATATATCAAAATGAATCAAATCGGAGTCGGACAGTTGGGTACCCTTCCTTGTGAGATATTCATTTTTTAATTTAGAGTGAAAACGAACTATGAAGAATCTGTGGCTAGGGTATTTAACATTTTGGAGGGTAGGTAACAAACAATATATGTAGTAATAATGAAGGTATTGCTACCGAACATGGCGTGAACTACATTCGTCTTCGTCGTGTGTTAACTAGTCATATTTTTTGAAATATCTTGACTGTTCTTGCTTAACTGGAAGACGCACAATAGGCTCTTGTGCTCACACTATTTCCATTATATGGTACTCAGGGTTAGGCAGGCAGGCATATGCCATTTAATCATCCTGCAGGTCATTTGAATGACTTGGTTATTAATGTATAATGAGAATAATAAGATAACATTAACTTGCTGTAAATACTGATTATATTAATAAATAAAATAATCAAACGTCAAACGCTCGGTTCTGTCATGTCATTTTAACTTTTTTCCGCTACCTAAAGGTTGTCTGGAAGAGATCGCTTTTTAGCGATTAGACCGCCTGTTATCTTCCTCTTGTTTTAGTACCTACTTATTATTTTCTGTGTATCGCTTTTATATTCTTATCCTATCGATTAATGATTGGTATGGTAGCCTATCATTAAGAGAAACCCGTTTATAGACCTTATACATACACACTGACTGAAATATGAATATCTCGGTTCTGCAATCGAATACAACTTGGTGCCTATAGAACAAAATGAAGTATATTTATAGATCCTTTTAATGACCTAACTCTCAGCTGTGTTGGATCTGGGTCCAGGCTCCATACTAAGTTGCCCATGGTCCTTTGATTTAAAATACTTTTTGTCGAATAAACAGCTGGCTGAAATGTCGTCTCCTATTCGGATCTTAGACCAATATTACCTTTGACGTGTTATGGCATCAATTTTCACTCGGTCATTATCTCGGTATTGTTGAGTATCAAAACGTTGCCAATACGAAAACACGTCAAAACAATAAGGTTTTACCGGGTAAAATCTCAGCGGCCGGCGACTCTGGTGTTGTTTTTTTTTCAACATAAATCTTACACTATTTTCTCAAGAAACTGTAACCTGAAATTGTACAATTTGTATACCTGGACCTCATTTTCTCGATTTCGGACGCGGTGGTACTAGGCGCAATGAAACACTTATTGCGTGAATGTGATGCCTTCGCCGGAGTAAGAATGAACATCCTCGGTTGTGGCTACCCAGAATCAAACGATTTCAAGGCACTGCCATTGCACTCCACTATCCGCTTTTTGATAGGGGTGGAGGCTGCGTTCCATTAAGCGCTAAAGAGGGGTTTTACACAAAAGATCCTATAGGGTAGAAGTGTATCCGGACCCACAAATAAGATAAGATAAGGTAAGGCGCAATAAATTGTTTTTTGTTTGCTACCCGTTAAGTGTATTTTTATTAATCACTAGCTTCTGTCCGCGACTTCATCCGCGAAGATTTCGACTATCGGTATTCCCTCGGGTACTTTTGAATTTTCCGGAATAAAAAGTAGCTTATGTGTTAATTCACGGTATAAGTTATCTCCATTCCAAATTTCATCCAATTCCGTCTAGCCATTGCAGCGTATAGGAGTAACAAATAACACACACACGCTTGTGTGAGTACAATTTGTGAGTCAAAATGTTCATATCCAATCCTCAATAATGTAACATGTACCGAACCGGCCAAAGTGAGACATTGAAAAGTAAGCTATGATTTGTATTAGCACGATACACACGCTAATTAAATCTTCCTGTTTTTGTACTGTCTGTTGTGTTACAGTGTGTTTTTGTGAAATAAATGTTATAAATTTGAGTTTGAGTTTCAATAAAGTTAATTATTATTTTAGATATATATTAAATTTTCTGTTAATTAGGTTTTTTACTGTAAATATTCAGATATAAAAGTAAAATAACAATACTGATACAAAAAATAAACATAATAAAAAGCATAACCTACGAGTGCCGCAAGCAGCGGGGCAGGGCTCAAGCTACCGTTGGTTAGGGCTGCAGAGAGAGGAACCTCCTCACAATGCGTGCCGTGTCGAGGAGTAGTGCCTTCTGTATATGGCCCTTGATCCAGCCATCTAGCGAGAGTCTCTTGAGGTGTTGGTCGAGACTCTTCGCTATAAGAATGTTTGCCGAAACAACTACCGGGACAATGATCGTCGAGTCAATATCCTGACATAGCGGTCACCTCGTGAAGGTACTTTCTGAAAAGTCAAGGTATTTTCTGAGCTTATCCTTCTCGGCCTTCAATAGGTTCTTGTCATGTGGGATTGTGACGTCGACGAACACTGCCCGGCGTTGAGATCGATCTGTCAACACAATATCAGGCTAGACAAAGCCAATACGGGGAGGCCCATTAGACAAGCTTAATTTAGTAAAGTTATGGGACACCGACCGGCGAATGTCCCTGACTACAAACTATAGAAGTGAGCTCCCACGGACAGCCACCGGTTAGTGTAGGACTTTTTAAGAAGGATGGGAACATTAACAATAGGCTCTATGGTTGAATTGATATGGACTGGTGAACTAGTCTATTGATGAAACTACGGCGCCTGCCTGGCCAATGCTAATTACTTTGTTTGAAATAGCCGGCGGTGACTCACCGACTCAATGGAATGGGCCTCCCTAAATAGCCGCATATACATAGCAGCAGGCAGGCAACAGTTCCAGAGGGGCTAAGGGTGAAGAGGTGCTTCTGGACTTTAAACGACCATAAGGCAAGTGTGAGGTGAGGAACAGGACCTACCGGGATCACCACTCACCAACAGCTCGCCACTAGCTGCCCTGCGGCTTTATTATTATTATTATTATTTATTTAAACGGGCGGCAGTTGTGATCAAGTGTTCTTTGCCCTGCTAACGACATGTGTTTATGTAGTTGGTTTTTAAACGGGTGCGTCCCACGAGATATAACTTCATAATAACTATTTTCATGTTACTAACGTTTACGAGATATAATGAACGTTAGCTATAATAACAAAATCAATATTTTTATAAGGAATAACGGTCAAGTCATATAATATTCATTTTATATAATATTTTTTAATATAACACTCACAATGACTAATTTCAGTTCGTATAACATACATGACATATAGCGATCATAATACATATTATCTTTTAGTATAAGTGTTACTAGATATAATATCGTAAAGCGAAGCGAGCGAGCAAGACTTCTCTGGGCAGAACCGACTCGGTTAGGTTAGGTTAGAAGGCCTAGGCGGGAGCAAAGCTCCCGCCTAGGCCTTCGAGGTTATTTTTTTTTATGCCCAGAAAATTCAGACTGCTGCCAGTAAAGTTAGTAAGGTAAGGTTGATTGTTAATAAAGAAGGCCACTTAATACTGAAAATAGAATTTAATTTCAAATAACATATGCATGTATTTATATTATACGTGTATTATGTTTTTTGATGTTAGATAATTTGATTAATATATCTTTTAAATCTTAGGTGTTATGAACGTTATACGTTTTATAATAGTTATATAAATTGATATTATATATTAATAACGTTATACTGTATGGAAATAGATATATTGAAATTATATCTTCCGTTCATTATATCCAGTGAACGTTATACTAAACGTGTTTATACAAAGTGAGCGTATATATTATGAGTGTTATATTATCAATTCTTATATCTCGTATTACTTACCCTTTTTAAACTGGTGCTGAGACTACTTGTTCTGGCAGGTTCTTCCATTTTTTCACTACTCTGTTCCATAAGAAGTGTCTGCGACGATGGTTGTGTGAGAGCTCAGTTAGTAGTTTAAGTTGATGGCCCCGAGACGAGTTTTAGCTTAATTTGAGTATTTAGCTTAAACAATTCCTTTATGAAACTCCTGTAAATCGTTATGTCCTGTGAGTATCGTATCGTAAACTGCGTGTTATGTCCTAGGGTGATGGGTTTCAGTAATAATCAAGGACAATTGATGGAAATGGATTGATTCTTATATTATAGATGATAATGTTATTCATTTATTTTGAGACAGTCAATTTATAACCTTATGATCTTTGAATTAAAAGTTAACTGTCCATTGTTGGTGCCTTTAGTTATGTTATGAGTGGCCATAATTGGTGCCGTCACCCTAGTAGGTAGGTACTTATTTAAAACTTTGTCTTGGTTAAACTTGGTTAAATGAAAATTCAGTATGTACACACCGTTCCATGAGTACATATCTGAATATCAAAAGTTAATATATTTAAAGTTAAAATATCGAAAGTTATCATATCGAACGGTCGAACCATCTACGCAGTCATAATATCTACGTCTGAAATGCCCACGATTAAAATGCCACCCGTTTAAAATTTCGAATGATTAAAGCATTAACAATTATAATATAACTGAAGTTAAAATATCGAAGTCCAAAATATCGAAGGTAAAACATGCAGTCGATAAAAAACGCCGGGTTGAATTTGCAGTAATGTAGCGGCGCCCAACATTATCAATTTCATGTCTCTTTTATGGTAAATACTTAATACTAACAATTTCAAGGATGATTGGAATAACAAATTTGGATGCAAAAAAATACTGTTGCATTTTACCGTTTTATTTATATTAGAACTACTTTATTATAATATATTTTAATTATGTATAAATTATTAATGAACTACTAACGTCTCATAGGTCTAGGTAGACTATTAGAAAAAAAGTCTTTGACCCATTGACAGGAAACTGCATTAAATTCTCTCTTAAACCACTCTGTATGCTGATGCGTTAAACAATCGGCGACAGTTAACGCTGTCATGAAGCGCCAGATTATCCCAAACCGCACCACGGCTACTGTTAATTCAGCATTACCTTCCCTTTTTAACCCGCTGCACGAACATACGTGTGATAGGGACAACGTCGATTTATATTCATATTGCGATTGAAGTCGGTTGGCCGATTGATAAACCGGCATTCGTTTGTATTGCTTTAGGCTTGATATATTACTGAGTCGGATCGACGGTAATGTTTTCATCACCCTGATTGAATACGCTATAGCAAGCTATCGACACAGTTACATAGCTGGTATATGGTTTCATGGTTATATTGTTTGATACCTTTTTCTTGTTTGCAAATGTAAATCGCAGCTCTAAACTCGCACAAATATTTGTAATGTCGGTCAAATAAAGCAGTAACAATATTCGGTACTGTATTTTATGTAAAACTTTTAATTTTTCACGATGTTTACTCTATCTTGTTATTTAGGTGTACAAAATGAAAAAACGATAGGCTCACAAGCCTTACCAGCTTTGTACTACGTCACTACGAGTATTTGGCCGAGCATATATACGCTGCAATCTAAGTCACGTCAAAGAGTGATGAATACGAACTTAAGCTGTTTGTGAATTTAGTGGGATTCAGCACTCCCGGCTGATTACATGAAGCGGGTCCGTGCGTTTTCCCGCAATACAAATTCGGCGTTATTGGCTGTATAGCTATAGCCACATACCAATCAGGAAGGCTAACTATTGAGTGTGGCGTCGAACGAGGCAGCGAATAGTGAACTATCGCATAAATTGTGTTTACGTCGGCATGAAGGGTTTTAACGGAGCGACAGCAGCGCCCGATCGTGGCGCCTCACTCGCTGCACAAACGACAAACTCAAAGACAAATACAATGTGGTTTACACATGCATATTGCACTCAGATTCCTGTATAACACAGAGCTGTTATCACAATTATGTGTGTACCGCTTAGTCGACCATCAACTATACGTGTTACTTTGGCATTCGTGTTTATTGGACCGTGTACTGACAAAGTATAATGCTCGCAATAATATTAGTACGGGTAATACCCGTGACAATAATAATAGTAATATAGGTTCGCTTTGACGTCATCTATCTTGGCACTTTTCATACTTAAATAAAAACATTATAAATTCCAAAATGCAATGGGAAGAATACACCAAAAATTAAAACAATGGTATTAATTATTAAGATTACTAGGTTTATAAACGTTAGATTTTAGGTAAAGAAATATAAGGGGTTGTTAGAAATCGGTATAAATAGGACTATTGAGAATTCGATCATGAAATTATAAGTATGAATAGCGGAAATGTATAGAGGGGTACAAGAAAGGTGTTTTAGTGAAGTAAGCAAGCGTAGCGAGGTGAATATTCGGGCGTTTCAACCGCCGTCATTGTTGTCTTCAATATATTGACGAAAATAATAATAACTACCAGCAACGTGCGATTTCAAAATCAACGGACCCGGGGGTAGTGTCCATTCCATTTAAAAGAACAAAAAATTATATAGTTTATCTTGAATAATATGCGAAGACAATAATGACGGCGGTTAAAACGCCGAATAATCACCCAGCGACCGAACCAGTCTGTTTAATGCGGAATCGTCTCTGTTAAGATAGGTCCAGAAAGCTAAGGCAGAGCGTAGCGTAGTGAAGCTCCCGCTTTACTCATCCGTGTAAGGTCAGTCAGTCAGTAAATTACAGCAATTCAACCTCACACTCCTCCTCCTCGTTACGCACGTCGTCGTTCCTAACTTTTAGAATTCAAGTACCGAAATTATAACTTAAATGTGTTAGGTAGAACAACATTATGGGTATAAAACAGAATGTAAAAATCGGAACAGATAATCATTTGTTTTCGAGGCATAATAATTAATAACCGTTCGATATTTAAATTTTTGACATTTTGGACATCGATATTTTAACTTTAGTTGTATCAAAATTCGAATACATACCCAATAAGTATTTTGATATTTAAAATTTCTAAGTAATAACAGTTTGATGTTTCAACTTTCAATGTTCTGGAAATCGATATTTTTTTAGTTGAATCAACTTTCTATATTTGAATACATACCCGACAAGTAAGTTCGATATTTTATCTTTCGTTGTTTTCTACATCGATATTTTAACTTAAGATATATTAACTTTCAATATTTAAATAAGTACCCATTTAGAGCTATGAATGTTAAGCAGATAAAGTTTCACAAATATTAAGTCATCCAACAATTATGTTTTATTTATTTTTATACCAAAAGAATGCCGTTAAAGCTCGAATACAAATATTTTTTACGACTCAGCTTTGTTTATTGGAAAATAGTAACTAAAAAGCATGCATTTACTTATTTTTTATTGTAATATAAAGTATATGCATGTTTATGTGCAATAAAGAGTAAACTTTTTATTGCACATAAACAATTACAAAACATTTTTGCATCAATATAGATAATGTACATAGGCGAACTTATCCCATACGGAATCTTTTGAATAAGCAAGGAAAACGCAAGAGGATAGGCAAAACAAAATAACAAAAGGTACATTCATAAACATATTTAAAACTAGTAATATCTGCTTTAATAAAATTCTTAAATATATTAATATATTTCGAATAAAGCCACAAAAAGCCGAAAAATATGTTGACATCGGGATTGTTGCAAAAGTCACCCCTGTTTATGTAACTGAGAGCCCGCTGGGTAACGCACAAATAGTAACTTTGAAGGTCGTACCATATTAAATCCATTAGCATAAGAAGTCAGTTTACTGTAGGCAGTAACGTTAAATTATAGCGATCTTATATTTGAACATAGTGGCTGCAACTAAAAACTTTTATTACCATCCCAAACTAGACAAGAAATAAGCTACTAAAGAAACTTGTTTGAAAAACAAAAATAAACGAAACTACTGCCTGCTATGGGTAAGGTAACTATTAAAGTTGCCAGCTTTCAGCCTAAACTATGTAGTCCGTTTAAAGCAATAATTATGCATTATGTTCGCTCTGTATTCTCGAGAGTTGTCTGCATTTATGGAGATTTATTGTAACTTTACCAACTATAATGTAGGCACCGAGACTCACTACGACCGACTTGCACGTACACTACATATATTACAAATAATATAATGTTCTTGTTTAACTTAACAATGATATTTTCGGTTATGTTTATACAAAGGATTGTAAATATATGAAGTGTCAACGTTATGATAGCTCTTATTTACGTCTGTTATGGCGGCCGAGTTAAAAACCATACTATAACATGTCAATAGCAATATGATTTTACTGATTGGAATAGAGCTCCTGCACTCCTGCAATATGTTATTTTAGGAACAGTTAATTGAGAAGATCTTTTGACATGGACAAGATGAACGAGCATGCAGGACAGTTGGAGGTATATAGTAACTGAGACCCACCGACATTTGCTATCTCAAGACTACAATTCCAAAACTGCAATCCTACTTAAGGGCCATATTATTAAAATGACCTTGGCGGAGATGCCTGTAATGACATACGTTAGAAATTACAGTTTTGTGTTACATTTAGGCCCGTATTAATAAACTGATCTCGACTTCAATCCCTCTAATTCTTCTAATTAATGCTCGTATCAAGATGCGTCAAAAATGACATTTGTCTATAGCTTGGCCCTTAGCCCTTACTGGCGTACTCAGAGACGTCAATTAAATTTAATGCTTGTTTAGTGACGTGTTGTCTTATTCTATTGCTATTGCAAAGTAAGTGACAGCTGCAACTTAATCAAGCATTAAATTTAATTGACGTCTCTGAGTGCGGCAGTTAGAGAGATACCCGTCTCAAGATACGTCAAAGTAAACTTCAAGCCATTAAAAACTGTCATTTCTGACGCATCTTGATACGAGCATTAATTAGATTCGAGATCATCCAAGTTTATTAATAAATGCGATGGGTTGATTACAGATTGGACAATACATATTAGTAAGAGAATGCATGTGTGCACGATTATGATCACTGAGGTTCATTAGGCGTAATTACATGATAACACTAAATAAATGAAAAATGTTCTTACTGTTTACGATTAATAATGCCATAGTAACACTAGGGTGGTAGTCAATATTCGGCAGTTCTGAACCAAGGTGTGCTTATACCTACTTACATTGCTTCACGGTGGAACCCTAAAAAATAATCCCGTCTATTACATGATTTGTAGAGCGATATAATCTTCGTTACGTACCTCTATTGTCTCGTATAAAGTTTACACGCTTTATATGAAAACGGATTGTTAGCTTTATAGCTTGTAAATGTATAACGCTAACATTTTTAAACCGCACTATAGGAGCCCACATTATAATTATGACTATGCACAAACTATTAATTTTTAATTAATACCCGTTTTAGGTTTCACTTTGATTAAGCTCGCGTACATACTGAGAAGTGCTTTACCGGGTGTAAAGCTCAATCGGATATATGCACCAGGAATATAAAACCTCGCGATATTTTGAAAAGATAAACTCTTTTACAACGGTACAAATAATATGTTAAAATAGTACCTACGTGTATATAAGTTTTTGGATTTCTCTGTAGTCTACATAGGTACGTACTGACCGAATTATATTTTTATCTTGCTGCTCGCTTGCGGCAGGGTATTTCAGGGCACACGTGATTATTTTCGAGGTATTTCATAATTGAATCCCACAGGCGGCCGCGGTGAAAGCATATCTCACGCCACCCTGCGGATTTTACCTTAGGAAGCGATTGTTTTACATCCCGGTCGTACTGCCTTTTGACATTTAAAAATGTCTTGTTTTTTCAAATGATAGGAGCAAAAACAAAATTGCCAAACGATAACTTTGTTTGGGAGTTCAATCATGAAATCAAATAAAAACACTATCTCGTTTATTATTTTCAAGTTAAAGTTGAACTATTAGAAAACTTACGAACACCCCAAAAACAGGTCTATTCCCACTAGTTCTACTGAAAGTTAGATTATTCAAAGAACTTCAGATAATAAAACTAGTGGGACAGATTTTTTCTCAGTAGTTCTATAGGAATTTTATTAAAAAAATAATTTAGTCTCAAAAAAATATTTTTAAGTCATTTGCGTTGTTTCAATTTGGTTAATTTTGTGAGATAGCGTAATAACGTATTTACTTTAATTATTTTATGTTAAAAAATCGCTGTTCATATTTTTACTTGAAGTACAGTCGCCATCAGATATCGAGAGATAGCGGTCAAGGTACTCAAATATTTCGGAGCAGCATTAAATTTAAATATATTAATTACGCTAGATAAAGTCTATAATATCGGCCCATATAATTCGTCATAAATTTAGGAGCAGTGACTTTTCAATAAATTCGTAACATACAATTAGGTAAAGATATCGGAACTACAGAAGTCAAAAATATCGAAGCAGCCAGGATGATCATAAAGATCGGAACATTTATGGAAAATATACCTTAAGTCTGTGTCACATAGTTCATATTTGAATTCGTTACTACACTCATAGACCAAATTAGCGGAACATGTCACAATAAACCACTCTGTTCTTAATTCAAATTGTTGACAGCATAATATTAATCATGCGTGTCTGAAACCTTATTTTAATGGGTCCATCGTAAAGTATTTTGAACTATGTGACACAGACTTAAGGTATATTTTCCATAAATGTTCCGATCTTTATGATCATCCTGGCTGCTTCGATATTTATGACTTCTGTAAGTTCCGATATCTTTACCGTATTGTACGAGGGGAGGTCCAAAAGTTCGCGGAATGGAGGGGATGGGGGTGGGGATGACTATATTTTTTAGTATAGTACTAATGGCCAACTCATTAAGAGTATACAGTGTGTCTCTGACCTTGGGGCTTTAATTTAAACGATCGATTCTACTCGCTAAACTGAACTACTTTTGTTCTGCAACATGAAAAAATAACTTAAATTTAGATAACTAATTGATGTTAAAGTCTAATTGTAAAATCAGTGTATTACATACTGGCCATGTAATCACTATCTCATGGTACGGGGGCGACATTACCTTGGTACGAGGGCTAAAGGAAAATGGAGAATTGGATCGCGTACATTGAAAATTAGATTTAACTTGTATGATAAAAAATAAATTTAAACAGAACATATTTTTAACAACTTACAGAACAAAAGAAGTTTAGTATCAGGAGTAGAATTGATCTATGCATTTAAAGCCCCAAGGTCAGAGGCACCCTGTATATACCAACTTTCAGCCTGAAGAGCTCATTACTTTACAAAATATCGTCGAGCAAGCAAGTCAATCTGGAAAAATCCTGGAAGTATGGAGCAAATTGAGTATCGAGCCATCATCAAGTTCCTGACTAAGCAAGGAAAAACTCCTCAGACCATCATGAGTGAGATGTCAGTAGTTTACTGTGATCATTGCCCTGGAAAAACAATGATTTACAAATGGCACGGTCTTTTTAAAATTGGCAGAGAGTCCATTGAAGACGACCCTCGCCCAGGACGGCCTGTCGAGGTCACCACATCAGATACCGACGGAAAAGTTGAAAAATTAGTATTAGAAGATGCTCGCCTGAAGAAGAAACAGATTTCTGCATTAGTTGGAGTATCTGAAACCACTATTTTGCGGATTCTACATGAACACCTCGGCATGATTAAAGTGAGTGCAAGATGGGTGCCGAGAATGCTTACGCCGCATCAGCGACAGCAGCGAATCGACGCGTGTAGCAGTTTTTTAGAACGGTGTGGAGAAGAAAGTACGTCGATTTTGAAGCGGATTGTTACTGGAGATGAAACTTGGGTTCATCATTTTGAACCTGACTCTAAACAGGAGTCGATTCAATGGCACAAGAAGGGTACCCCCCCCCACCTAAGAAATTTAAGGTGTCAGAATCGGCCGGAAAGTTGATGGCTACGATTTTCTGGGACTGCCAAGGAATTTTGATGATCGATTACAAAAGCAAAGATGTCACAATTACTGGAGAGTACTACTCTAGGCTACTGGAGCAGTTGCGGGAAGCTATCAAAGAAAAAAGGCGAGGAAAGCTGGCTAAGGGTGTGCTGTTACTTCAGGATAATGCTCCAGTTCACAAGAGTCGTATTGCGATGGCTGCCCTGAACAAATGTGGCTTCGAAGAATTGGTTCATCCCCCCTACAGCCCGAACCTGGCCCCCAGTGATTATTATTTATTCCCAAATTTGAAGAAAGAGTTGCGGGGAAGAAAATTTCACACCGATGATGAAGTAAAGGACGCAATTTTGGCTCATTTTGACAGCAAAGAAGAAAATTATTTTTATGTGGGTTTAGAAAAATTAATATCACGATCTAACAAATGTATTAACCTTAAGGGAGATTATATTGAAAAGGAAAAATAGTAACGTCTTTTTATTTCATTATTTAGCCCTCCATTCCGCGAACTTTTGGACCTCCCCTCGTATGTTACGAATTTATTGAAAAGTCGCTGCTCCTAAATTTATGACGAATTATATGGGCCGATATTATAGACCTTATCTAGCGTAATTAATATATTGAAATTTAATGCTGCTCCGAAATATTTGAGTACCTTGACCGCTACCATATATCTGATGGCGACTGTACAATCCAAAACAATCAAAAATATATTTTATTTTATTTACCGTATTGTATGTTACGAATTTATTGAAAAGTCGCTGCTCCTAAATTTATGACGAATTATATGGGCCGATATTATAGACCTTATCTAGCGTAATTAATATATTGAAATTTAATGCTGCTCCGAAATATTTGAGTACCTTGACCGCTACCATATATCTGATGGCGACTGTACAATCCAAAACAATCAAAAATATATTTTATTTTATTTTCCATGAACAAATTTGTTTATTTCTGCAAAAATAAATAGGTCCTACCAATTATTTACAAATAGTAACTCAAGTTATCCTGTTAATTACTTATATTTTGCCTTGAATTTTGTTCAGAAAAACGCGTGTTTATTTTTTTTTTCACTTGTTGCGGTCATGGAAAGTGTTTAATTTTTTTTAGTATTTAGAGAACTAAGTTCAAACACATGATTCAAGACTAAATCCTCTGTTTAGATTTTTACTATAACTCAAAGCATCTTCTAAAAACCTTGCGTAGAAAATCTGATAGTTGAACGTAAGCCTAGAAGTACCTAGCAATTCTTTTTGCTTGTTTTTAAGCGATCATTCACCGTTTTGGTGTATTGTGTCTAGTATCTATAATTACAATACCAATGTAATCCACACTTATTGCAAATACATATTATTTGATTTCATACACAAATGAGATGCGGTTATGTGAACATCGCGTGGAGATAAAGGCGGACTTTGTTTGTATGCACGTCGTTCAGGATAGGTAATCTCTGAAACAGCCGAATGGGTTTAAAAACTTTTTTCGATGTTTTCAACTGCTGCCCGAGGAAAGTAGGAATATAGGACAATCGTGTTAGTTTTTACGGTAATGTTTTTGTAAAACAACAATTTGGTCTAAAACATAGGTACTGTTATGTTAATACCTGCATTCGAACATTTTAGTTCTGCTATAATAGTTATGATGCGGGTTTTTCTATACAAATGTTATGGTTATGTTCATAAAAACTGTGCTATTTTATGAAAGCTAAGTAATAAGGAAAACTGTTGAACTCTCGAAATCGGTCTCAAGTGACTGTACTACATCAGAGTGTTAACATACCCCATTACGTTCGTAACGGGTTCAAGCGTACATACAGTTGGCATTTGTCAATTATGAATGTATGCTTTATTTGCATGCCTTTAAGGTTTAGTGTAATGTAACTTGCGTCAGTGACCGCTCTCTGTGGAGAGCGAGCACAAGCCAGCTACACATTGTTACTGTCTGCCTTGAGATTTATGTGTAAACGGTCTCGAACGCGTACCATGGAAGAAGTATGAACAGAACCCGGGAATCGTTGAAATTCTTCGGAATGCTTCTGAACGACGAACGGCTATTTTAAATGTACTTGATTTCTTACTGAATTATATGTCATGCCAAAGAAAATTACTTCTTATATTTTTACTTACAAGAAAACGGAAAAATCAATTTCATAGCTTAACATATGTAGTTAGGTAATTAATAAATTCAAAAGTAATTTACATACTTAATTGCTTAGTTGAACTAATAAATACGTACGTTATTCTCTGTTAAGTAGTAATTTACATTTCTGGCCTCTAGAAAAGTTAAACACCTTAGCTTAACCCGCCTTGCCTGTTTCGAGTGTTTCCTTTCAATATAACAAAGACCTTCTAACAACGTAATGTTTCAAGAGGGAATATCATAACTGGGCCGTAAAGACGAATATTATGACCTTTTTTATTTCCTGCCTCGGACCATTTTAGAAGAAGACTGTTGCGTTAGACAAATATGAAACTGTAATGGGTAAAAAAGGTTATACAAGAGGTAAAATGACGGGCACAGGTACGTGCCTAAACATACGACTTCTTTCTCAATTAACTTATATATAGATAATGACTGAGAAAGCAAGACAAAAACGAACTTTCCTGACTGAAAACGATGGATCGTCTGATTATTTACTACTTACATCTTTATATACACCGTGTTTTTTTTGATTTACGATAACTTTAAGGAAACGTTCTTTAGGTCAAATAAAGTTAATTTCCCGAAGACAGACAAATGATAACTGTAACGGTTTTAAAGATATTTAATTTTTAAATTTAATCAGTTAATCACGTTGAACTGGTCTAAAAGGCTCTTAACTGTCTGTGTATGTCACGCCAACATTGACGTATTTGACACTGACTATGAGTTAACTCTAAAGACCCGTTTAGAATGACCAAAGATACAACATTTAATTACTTTGTTCTATACAGAAAACTTTTATTTTTTTACAATATTTAAAAATCTAATCTACCACTTAGTTTCTATGGATGTACCCAGTAATATGCCGAAGTTATCGTAAACCAAAAAAAACACGGTGTATAAGTGCGTTTGCGTTCAAAATTATGGTAAGCGAAATAACTGTTGAAGGCTTTATAATACGCGTACAGTTATTATTTTTCAAATTAAGCACTTGCCTCAACTTGTTACTGTTTTAAGAAGAGGATAATGATAGATATTAAAGGTGTACGCAAGGCAGTTCGCGGCCGGTTTCTGAATCGGCGTAAATAAAAGTTTTATTATGTGTAAAATAGCTTAAAATATTTTATAAGATGTATTTTGGAGAGCGTGTTTGTGTAGTGTCGTGTCAATATACCTGTAAAGGCGTGTCGTTAGGTTGCTTCCTAGCAGCATGTTTACTGACGACTGCCGCAGTCTGGAAACAACGTGGAGAGGGGGTGTTGCCCAGAATATCGCGATGTATGGCCTTGGCCTTCTTCCTTTCCTTTAGCCTGGTTCTTTCGAACACTATTTTCCGTAGATGCGGGAATTGTAACCTGTTGGTGCGTGTTAACATGTTTGTAGTATGGTGATCAATAAAGCCCCCCAGGCTATTGATGCCTAGTGGCCCAGGTCCCGCTCGATCACCGCGTTCCAGAAGTAGTGACGCACGCCTACTACCGAGAGCAGGGCGATTGACTGCTGCGACTTTAGTCTACGTTGGTTGATGGTACCTGCCAGCGCTTACCAGACTGGGGCTGCTCGTTTTTGAATCCTGAACCAAAAGATTGGCCGCAGTATTGACGCGCTTTGAAGATCAAGTCTTTCAAGTAGGCGGACATAGAGAGCTGATGATCGATGGTGACCCCCAAGCATTTGTATGTAGTCGATTGACGGGGCTGGAATTTGGAGGCTGTTTGTACCTAATCACCTGTGTTTTCGCGAGGTTCACATTTAGCCGCCATTTTCCCGGCCTGGCAGGGAGTCTATTGTCCGTGGTTGCACTCTGGCTAGGTACCTCTGTTCTACCTACTCTGGTTAAGGGATGAATTTGTAGAGCAGTTTTTTAGAAGTTTCGAGGGTTTTAATAATGAAAAAAAATATATAATGAACATTATAAATCCTGCTGTTTTAAACCACAGCTGGTTTTTTTTTACAAAATTTTAGAATACTATGAGCAGGTCTGTAAGGCCTGTCCCACTCGCGGTTACCTCCAAACAAATTATTATAACTTTACTTCTAGTCAGATTATTAATACATTATATACATTATTAGAAAGAAGAATAAAGAACGCGTTTCAGTATCATAGCTAATATTTTTTCATTAAAAGTATGTTGACGATTTTATCTTTGTCCCACGATTAGCATTTAATTCATAACGTTCAAACACCTGCTGTTATCTAATTAGTCGACTAACCTACCGCCATATTTGCGATCAGTATTGAGTCGAATATTAGTTCTGCTTCGGTCATTCAGTGGAGTGGATGAGCTGTTGCCGAGCATTGCGACTCTGTCGATGTAAGTCTTTCACACGACGTATTTGGAAAGAAAGAAAGAAAAAAAAACATTTAATTCGTGACATACATAACAAAGAACAGATTAACACGTACAACAAGAAAGTAGCTACGAAATTATCCCAACTCAGCGTAACGCTGGCATTAAAGTCAGCGCTCGCCTTCCGTTAAATGGAGTCTCTCAGGTAAAACTACGGAAGATTACACACACAATTATTTGAACACAAAACTTGAGTAATAAAACGAGTTTTTTTTTGCAAAATACTAAAATTAGCAAAAAGTTTTCCATACCTTAAATGGCGGAAAAGCAACAGTCCCTTAGCCTTACTTACAAGACATGGAGCAAGCAGAGAAATACGACATGACCTATTTTATCTATGGCAGCGCAGCTAATTGGTTCGCTCAAACGGTATTTCCTTGGATCATTACTCGTACATAAGAATTTACAATATTTTATTTCAGTTCATCTTTTAATAGGTATTTAAAAGGATACTTTGATGTAATTTACGCGAACCGGGTGTGTATTTATTGCGTTAATTGTTTAGTAGTTATCTTAAAATACTTAATTGTCGTCATCTTGGTGGCATCATTTCGGTGGCATTTTTGTTCACCGAAATGACGATTGACTTTGTAATATGTATAAAATGTCCTAAAATGACCCCAGTTTAAAATCTAAACACTGTTACAAAAAGTTATTATGGTCACCATGATATCCAAAACACGTATTATGCTTGACATAGCCCTGTTTCGAAAATTATCACGATTTTTTCTGTGCTGCTAGCATCAAACTATCCATTCTATATAAAAACGAAAGTTTGTTGGTTCTTGTCTGACATATATAATAAAATAATATATTAAGGTCGTTATGTACAATGTCACATTGAGAAGTAGCCATTATTTCGGTGGTGTATTTTATTTCAAAATTAAATTGCTACTAAAGTATTGTCATTAAATCGGTGCCTCATATAAATTTAACATTCTTATTAGAATATTGTAATTTATCAAATGATAATTATAATCATAATCTATAAATAAATGCCACCTACTTGTCGAAGATTAAAGACGATATAACGACAACGATAAAAAAGAATATAGTAGTACGCCGCCGAAGCATGTAAAAATGACGAGCGCCACTGATTTTTTTTCTTATTTTCACGGTTAAACCAGAGGGGTTATTGTCTAACGCACTCGCAATCGCAATCGTTTTCCTTTTGAAAATCAAAGGCTTGTCTGCATACAAAATGAAAACAATTGTTCCGTTTTGAAGCCGATTGCGATTGCGAGTGCGTTAGACAATAGCCCCTCAGGTAACATCTCATTTTTTCATATTGTTATCGTAGTCTTATATTTGACCTTATACCGAAGGCATATGCACACATTTGATTTCACGACAAAAGTATAAAAAAAGAGTTACAACACATTTTACAAAAGTAAAATATTGGACGGAAGCCCGGTAGGTAACATATTAATGATTTTAGTCAACTTTAAAAGTGGGCCTGACGTTCCGGGGACTGGAAATTAATAATTACATTGACTAAAAGGCAGGAAGCACTAGCAGAGCACCGACAAAGTTCCTCGCTCCGAAGCGAATAAGATAATTATATTCGGTACAATCTTATGCTTAGTGCACACCGTTAGGGTGTTCGCTAAAAGCTGCATAAATACACGAGAAATGGAAGAAACTGTACTACCATGAATGAGGCGAATGGCGCACTGATTCGTTGTTCATTTTTAATCTTACGCTATAGTGACAAGATACTGCTGGATTTTAAACGCCAAATAAAAGAAAGTAATGCGTAAAATTATAAGGGTAGTTTTCAGGTGAATATTATTAAACTCTTTTTCATTTTGAAGCGGTATTATAATACACTTTTTTATTATTCCACCACTGAAAGCACTTCTCTTACGTTTTAGGCAGTCTCCCGTTAGGGTACTTAATCGCCAGTTCATCGCACCTATGTCACTTTGGTCTGCGGTGAAACCTGATTTTATTGTGATGGACCCCCCAACCCAAGTAACACAAAACAACAACAACAACAACCACCACAAGCGTTATTACAAGCTGAATAGTAGCCGAATAAATAATTTTCATTTAGGCCTCGGATTCTTTAGTAAGAAATACAGTGATTCCATAAGGTGCTAGAGATCTCTCGTATCGCCAAATAGGTCCAGGACTTAATTATTTAGAGAGAAATATATACTTAAATACATAGAAAACACCCATGACTCGGGAACAAATATTCGCGCTCATCACACATACGAGGGGAGGCTGAAAAGTTTTCTACCTGACTATGAAAGAAAAGACGTAGCTGGCTGATTTTTTTATTATTTTTCTATGTAATCCCCTTCTACGGAAATGCACTTGTTACACTTGTCAAATAATGAAATTAAACCGTTAAAAAAAAAACTTTCGGTTTCTCGTCAAAATATGTAGTCGTTCACAGCGGCTATCATCTCATCATCGGTAGAAAATCTATGTCCCCTGAGATTTTTCTTCAGAAGTCTGAATAGGAAATAGTCACAGGGGGCTAAATCCGGGCTGTAAGGGGGATGGTTTATGACATCGAAGCCATTTCTGGTCATAGCGAGCTGTGTTGTGCGAGCCGTATGCACAGGTGCATTGTCGTGCAAAATCAAAATTCCTTTGCCGAGTTTGCCTCTCCTTTTTTCTTTTATAGCGTGCTTCAGCTGGCAAAGTAAATTTGCGTAATAATTGGCATTCATTGTCGTTTTTTTTGGCAAATAATCAATGAGCAAAATTCGTTCTGAATCCCAAAAAATTGTCGCCATGAGTTTACTAGCCGAAGGATGAACCTTAAACTTCCGAGGAGGCTTTTCATCTTTGAATTTCCATTGTAGGGACTCTTGTTTACTTTCTGGGTCCCATTGTCTAATCCAAGTCTCATCACACGTCACAATCCTGGAAACAATTTCTTTCTCTTTCCTGCGACTCATGTCTAAAAATTGCTCACAACATCTGACATGTCTGTCTTTGTCTAACGGAGTCAGCATTTTGGGGACCCAGCGTGCACTTACCTTAGACATATTTAAATGACCAAGAATTATTTCGTTTACCCATTCCTTACTTATGCCCACATCTCTAGCTATCTCCCACTGTTTCACCCGTCGGTCTTCTAGAATAACTTTTTTCACTTTGGCCACATTTTCTTCAGTGACAGCAGAAATTGGTCGTCCGCTACGAGGATCATCTTCTAAGCTCTCACGACCCGATTTAAACTGTTTACACCAGAACTTTATGGTAAAATCGGAAGGGCACAAATCACCAAATACAGGGAACATACGCTGTTTGATCTGGGATGGCGTATTACCTTCCTTAGAAAGAAATTTTATAATACACGCTGCTCAATTTTAATCAAATTAGTTTTTTCAAGCGACATGATGCATGTAATGACGAGCAAAAAACAAATGAAAAGCTACGAACAAATGAGTGTCCAAAATTTTGAAAAAAGAACAGTCAATAAAAATGAATTCATAGTGGCCAGTATTTTTTTTTACTACACATAGGCTAGGTAGATAACTATTCAGCCACCCCTCGTATCTGCCCTTACCGGGGATTTGAACCCAGGGTCACTAGCTCCGTAAGCAGAGCACTACCAACTAGTCCAACCTGTTTGTCGTCGTCGTCGTTGTATTAATAATATAAGCTCTAATATAGTAGCGCTTTGAACTCTAGCATAATGTTCCCCAGTTATAGATTTATAGTTACAAGAGCACTAGATAACACTAATCTGTAACCCCACGGCTGTATAAAATGTTTCATTAGATTCTTTATACGAGTAACTAATTACGGAATGTGAGATATATATGTACACTAGTACATATATATCTCACATTTAGCGCTCAAGGCGCCTTTCTAGAGCTACACCACTCTTCTATAGACTAGTAATACAACAGACGAAAAAAGACCCGTAAAAGAACATAAGACTTTACGAAATGCCTCCTTACGCTCTTGAACGCTATATAAGTAACTCCTTTTTAACCGCTTTACCCACTAAGGTACTCTTTTACATCTCAGATCTTTGGGTGTCGAGCGACGCTATTTTATGTTATTCTATCTCTATTAATAATTTGGTTGCTACTGAGCGGCTACTGTACCACCTAACTGTTAAAGGGTTTTTAAATATGCTATTGTATATGCTGAAGAAATTTGTACAGAACTTGAACGTCTCTTGTACAACTACCAGGCTGTAAAATGCTTGCATAAGAAGCTTGTGTGCTAGTTGGGCCATTACGTACATGGTTTAGTCACAATCACAATTCCTCTGGCATGCTACAGACAGGCGCACCCCATTTTGGCCGCTGCATGGGCTACATCAGCTATTTGGATCTTAAAGCGTAGAATTTCTATTTCCGATGCTGTTTTTACCATAGAAGAGCATATTTTTAGGGCATATTCTTGAAGGTCGTAGAAATCGCACATATCCATGTAATTATTTCAGAATTCCAGTATAGTATAGAATGATCTAATCCTAAAGATTATGAATAAGCGGGTTAAAATATTCTATGATAGCGGTGGCATTAAATGCGCATTAGTCCAGAGTCGAAATTGGCGTGCAGGCATAGAATCAATGTGCACAGAGATTAAATCACTAAAGCATGAGAAAAAACTAAACACTTATTTAGGACAGTTTTACCTTGCATTGTATAGTAACCAAAAGCAACAAAGAGTTACTAACATTGAATAACCATGTAATAGATATGTATAGGTATGTATACGTACTGAATATATTGATTTAAACCACAGTCATAATCCGTAATCACCTAAATCGCCGTTTATTTGTCTCGCAGCTAATGGTTTACTGAAACGGAATACCAAAGCGAGAAGAGGCACTATTTTGTAATAAACGCGGCCTCCACCCGTTGTGTATTATTATTATTGGTTCCGCACGTCCGCGGAACAGCTCAGGAACAACAAATATAATTCAATACGGATTCGGCGTCAGTATACCGCAAGTCGTGCATAAGGTGTTGTTTGGTGGGACTTTTTTACGTAAACGTTTTATCAACAAGAATGAATTGAAATTTTTAGATCTGTTGGATATGTATTGGTTTAGATATTCTCACGACGGCAGGACATTTGTATTTTTTTTCAGTATCGTGTTTTTTGTAGCAAGTGGAAGGAAGTGGTCTCTGCCTACCCGTCTGGGAAACAGGCGTGATTTAATGTATGTATGTATGTACAAGTGTGTGAGGCCTTCAAACATCTCTATTTAATGCCACAAGACCTGTTTTCACAAAAATCTTACAGACAAACACACATAATTCATCGTTTTATTATATTTATAGTGGACAATTATGACCTTATTTTGTTTTAGTGTATTTATTTTAAAACTTTATCGTATTAGAAACAATAAAATTCAATCTACACAAAATATTGTGTTAATTAAAAGTGAATCTTTCGATCACTTGGAATTTCTAAAAGCGCCTTACGTATTACGATTCGCTTGCTAGCAGAATTTTAACTAGTATGCTTTAATGCTATACACTTTTAACAACCTTAAAAAAAGTTATTTGACAAAACACCAAACTTATTTACTACAGCCTTAGATCGACATATGTCTTTTCTTTTAACACAAAGTAACCAAAACTTTGTTTTTTTCTTGTTTTCTTATCTATATAATATAAGAGGTCTGCAGTCAGCAGAGCATTAAATTAATATGTTTCATCAAATTATTGCCGACATAAGGCGTTGCCAAGTCCCGACGCGTCATAATACGTCGCCAAGGAACAAACGCGCTTACCACGGCTAAACTCTGCAGTGGTTCCGCACGCAGTGAACGTATTGAGATTGTTCGGACTCACCCCCAAAAAGAAACGAATATAGCTACTGATAGGTACCAAATTCGATCCTGTTCGCAAATAGCAGGAGGACCAATCATTAAAACTTATCAAGGTGACAAAACAGCGCGGTCCCTTTCCGTCAAAGCAGCTGGACTCTACTCCAGGCATTTGTTTTTTTCGATGTGTTAATACTTTGACTTAAATTAATAAGAGCTTATTATATTACATACAATATAATATTATGGTTTGAAATAAAATTGAATGTTATAAAAAAATTTATAAAACCTTGTCTTTGGTGGTATTTTTTTAATAGAAGTTACAGTTGAGATAATACCTGGAAGACCCAGCGTCACAAGGCTGAAAACAGATAATCCCTAAGATGACATCTTAACAGATCGATTTTTCGTCCCGTAAACAAACCTCTAGATATATTGCAAATATCGTCGAAATCGTTAGAGCTGATTTCGAAAACGTGATTAAATATATATACATACAAATACATACATACACACATACCTACATACCTTCACGCCTGTAATCCCAGAGTGGGGTTAGCAGAGCTACAAAATTTCCGACAACTTTAAAATCTTGATGATAATTCAGTAACCACATATTTACTTACCAAGATTGCTTATTTAATAAAATACGATTAAACCGACGCGATAGTACCTAGTCAGAAAGTCAAAAAACGCATCAGTTTGGTACACAGCGCGAGTTCGTGATGTCTCAAGGCGCGACCGCGACTGGGATTCTTATGCAAAATCGATGTTTTATCGCTCTTTTATGGTTTTCCGTCTTTCTGCCAAATTGAGAGAAAGAAGGCGTGAGAAAATTCATTCGCGAGCCAAAGCGGTTCACTAATTAAGCTCACTTCTTTATTTTTTCGCTTAACGGTCCACGGTCTTGTGTAAATGATGCCTTTATAGTTGCAATTAAGACATTGAATGCTCCTTGAGTGATAATTGCAAATGTATTAGGCCATGTGAAATGTGGAAATCGAAGCATAGAGACCCGTTGTGCAATGGCTAACACTTCAAATCGAAGGGCTTTAGGTAACAGTGTTGTCATTTGTTACAGTCATACATTTTAAGGTGAGCGGCCATTCGTAAAAGTGGTAAGTTATGATAGAATTATTCAAAGTAAACATATATATTCAAAGTTAGGTAAAGTGCATCGGAGCCGTGATATTTAAATATTCATACCTGGACGTACTTTTAGAACCATAAACTACATTCTTAAATATTTAATATCTACGCTCTGATATTATTTAACCCCTTAAATTATATATATCTATGTGTATTTAGAGGTCCTCTAAATAACTAAGTGAAAATCATATAAGGCGCTAAAAAAAAAGACTCATCATACAAACTTACCCAATGTCCTTTACATTAACTTCGTTGATTGATAATGCACCCTGTCCCTGGACTGTATAGATGAATTCCCCAAAATTTTCTTTCTCCGGTATTTTTTGTTCCATTCGCGTTTTTCCCCATTTCCTTTATTTCCTATACGTTATTTCTACCAACAAATAATTTCGTCACACGCTTTTTTTTCTACTCGTTATTTTTGCTACACGCATCTTTACCACTGCAATTTTTCACCAATCTGTTTTATTCACATGCGTATGCTTTCCCCGTAGAATATATTTCCACTGGTTTATTTTTGTCACACGTTTTAATATCTAATCTTTTTTTACGCTAGACGCATATTTACCATGTTTTAGCATGAATACTAAGCGGGCGGGGCTCGAGCAAATGCAATTAGTTGTAAATGTTGTAATTGATCCCACCATCCGTGTGGTTGCCGGGTTAGAATAGTGCCACTCCATGTCTTCCCGTGGATGTCGTAAGAGGCGACTAAGGGAATATAGGCTTGTAGTACTGTTAGGCGATGGGCTTGCAACCTGTCACTAATACGCTGGTAAACATCTTAGCCTGATTGCGCAAAATAGTCGGTTACACAATTATCAACAAGTTATTAGAGTTGTTGGTAATTCTGTAGCTCTGCCTACCCTACTTTTGGAATGAAGGCGTGAGTTTATGTATGTATGTATGTATGATCCCACCAAAACATTTTCATGTAAAATATTGCAAAAACGAGACCATTGGGTTATGTCAAAAAGTTATCAGATGTTATGCAAAGATAAGTTCGCTCTAACACTAAAAGCCCTAATCCTACACTTTAGTGAACTTATGTGTCCCGTCTTTCGCTACCGTCACTTTTCTGCTACACAGTAGGGTGATCGCACCAGTAATGGACAAGGACCAGTGATGGACACTTGATTCTTATTTTACAGATGATAAAGGTTATTCATTTGTTTTGCAACAATAAATTTATGACCTTATGATCTTTGAATAGTGGCAAGAACTATGATAAGGTAGGTATAAAAATGAATATGAATATGAATATGAATAGGTATTTACGGTCCTTGACAGTAGTAACGAAACGACTTATCACTTGGATAATTTCAATTATTTATCCGTGGAAAGGAAAAGACAAGCAGTTAGTTTTATATTTATTATTAAAACACGGTTAATCATGTAGACTTAGGAGGACATAAAACAAAAACTGTACTTTAGCTTAGGTACGTAAAAATAGGAACTTAAATATGCTATCAGATATGATAATGCAGTTGAAAGCTGGCCTAACTTCGTCCATCATAATAAAAAAAAAAAAATTATAACAATATTTTCTTAATTAATGTCAATGTTTACTTATATTTCAGTACAGATAATAACCTTACACATTTTATCTATAAATAAAATATAAAATAAAAAATGATTTATTGTCACAAATAAGAAAACATTAACACAGTTTAAATGTCAGCACTTTACATATACATTTTTGTGACAACAGGCTCAGGTCTCAGCATATGCTGCGAGCTGAGTCAGCTGCGCAGCGCTGGTTTTCAGCCTGCACCTAGCTCTCGGCTACATTTCAGCGTTACAAGGGAACATTACGCTACGCTGTAACTACCTTTATCTAATAAAGAGCGAACAAATACAATACAATTAAACGTAACTACTATAATATATTCTATCAATAATATGGTCGGTCCTATGTTGGTGAATCCCTTAAAAGATTAGATATTAAAACGTGTGACAAAAATAAACCAGTGGAAATATATTCTACGGGGAAAGCATACGCATGTGAATAAAACAGATTGGTGAAAAATTGCAGTGGTAAAGATGCGTGTAGCAAAAATAACGAGTAGAAAAAAAAGCGTGTGACGAAATTATCTGTTGGTAGAAATAACGTATAGGAAATAAAGGAAATGGGGAAAAACGCGAATGGAACTAAAAATACCGGAGAAAGAAAATTTTGGGGAATTCATCTATACAGTCTGTCCCTGTACACCGATTACGTTTAATATTTAAATATATTATTGTACTGACACAAAAGCTGAATACTTGTACAAAATAAAACATCTTATAAACATTGGAAAGAAGTGGACCCTGCCTACCCCTCTGGGAAACAGGCGTGATTTAATGTATGTATGTATGTATAGTATTAACAGTTACGTTACTCATTACATAAATTTAAATAGTAATCGCATTGCAGAGTTTCAAATTAATTTCTTGTTAATTAATTTTGTACGTATATTAAACACCATAATATGTAAGTAAACTGCAATATTGATGTTTTATCAAATGCCGCTGACCGTAAAACAAAAATTGCCCATACACTCCGCCTGCGGTTGTATTATTTCGGCCAGACATTATTTTTCTTTGCATGGTTTCACAGGCAGGCAAGCAAAACCTTCTTCTGTAAGTACATTATATTTCATTCTAAACTAAGTTGTTTTTGGGAACTTTACTACTTACACAAAAGGTAAAAATAATTATAAGCCAAGTGTCAACACCCTCGGCATAATTAAGATTAAATACTAATAATTTAAAGACATTCTAAATGCATGTATTTACAATGTTCCCGGTGGCCTTTGAGAATTTTAGTACCCTTTAACTTTTGTTTAAAGTTATATAACAAAATAATAAGAGATTATAAAGATAACGTGTAAATGTACCTCTTCCCGTGGATGTCGTAAGAGGCGACTAAGGAAGTAAAGGCTTGTAATACTGTTAGGCGATGGGCTTGCATCCTGTTACTTATACTTTGGAAACATGTTTGATTGTGCAAAATTTGGTTGCAGAGTTATCAGTAAATTTTTAGAGTTGCTGGTAATTCTGTGGTTATGCCTACCCCACTCTGGAAATGAGGGCGTGAAAGTTTGTATGTGTGTATAAAGATAACGTTTCAGAGTAGTAGTATAAATTATAACCGGAATCCACGGCTAGAGGAATTTCTCCCGCAAGAAAAAATACATTTCTTCCACTTGGACCCTCTGTCGATCTGTCGTGGGTGTAGTCTTAATCCTGACTAGAGTGAAGGATTTTTAAAAATTATATTATATACCAATTATTGGTTGTATCCACATACTTGTGTTTTATTTACAGAACTAATAAAACTTTTATTTCAATATGCATATCGACGCTAAAAAGCGTAAACGCTGTAACCCGCAAAAAGCAAACTTTACACCAGAGCCAAAAAACTTTTGAGATTTTAGAAAAAAAATCATAACTCTCTTTATATTCCACCGATCGGTGCGATTTTTATACCACAAACCTATTTTATAATTCTCTATCAGATTATTTACCTGCCATGTACTACAAGTGACTGTGTTTCTTTTTAATGTCGGTTACAGCAATCCGACATTTTTTTTTAATACGATAAAACGCTGTTAATGATTGCGTGAAATGTATGGACAGATGAAAATCAGTGTTATTTCCAATAAACGTAAACGCTGTAACCTCCACTCTTTAAATGTTTTGGAGTGCCTAAATTGTGGTAACATTGTGTTATTTGTCTCTTTAAAATGTCATAAATGTATTAAATAATAGATACCAAAAACGAATACTAATATTAAAATGAAGTAAGTTTGTGATCACATTTATTTATCATTATTTTAAATTGTCACCTTAAATAATCATTAAACATCTTGAACTTAAATCCAAGATCTTTAATGATTCTTTCAATCATGTTTCAATAATAAAACCAGGAAATATAAAAAAGTATATTATTAAAAAAGTATTAACAATTTTCTTAACATTCAAAGTTCTCAACATAATTCGTTCTTTAAATAGTATTTTTTAAGCTTATAACAATCAGCCTTATGATGAACAAATAAAAATAACACTATTTTGCTAGTAGGAACTTAATGTAGGTATAAGCAAAATCACGCGTAATCGAGGTTTTTTTAATTTTGCGCAAGCAAACACCGTCAGGTAATCTCCGGCAGAGATCCGGCTAGCAGAAACGACGACCTTTGGCTCTGGCAACATACAACTGCCGAACATTGCGGACCGACGAAAAGTTGCTGTTACTGGAGGAGGAATTGAGCAGGTTACGATGGGGAATCATAGGGTTGTCAGAAGTCCGTAGAGAGAGGGAGGTCATGATAACCCGGTAACTTACTCTATTTCCGGGAGGGCGGCTACCAGTCCCAGGGAGGTGTCGGGTTTATCGTCCACAATTCCCCTGTGAACAACGTAGTTAATATTGAGAGCGTGTCGAGCAGGGTAGTGTACCTTGTACTCAGAATGACCCAACGATATTCGTTGAAGGTCATACAGGTATATGCTCCGACCTCGACACACTCCGACGATGAGGTGGAGGCTACGTATGAGGATGATTCCAAAGCCATTATATAGCTCCAAAACTCACTTCACGGTTGTTATGTGGGGCCTACAACGCAAAGTTGGGCAAACGAGACGGTGAAGATCAAAAAGTGGGGAATTTTTGAGTGGGGCATATGAATCACGGGGGCCAGTTTCATGGAGAAGGAGGGACTCTATATGATTAACTCCTTCTTCAGATAATATGAGCATAGAAAGTTGACTTGGATGAGCCCTGATGGTGTAACGAGGAATGAGATAGACTTTATCATATCGACGAAAAAGCACATATTCAATGATGTCTCCGTCATTAGTGCGGTTAAAACCGGGAGTGATCACCGTATGGTACGAGGCTGATTGAATATCTAGTTCAAGCTTGAAAGGTCTCGACTGATGAAGTCTTCGCTCCGCCCGGCATCCGCTCAGCTCCAAAACCCCGAGAGCTTTCAGTTTGAACTTCAAAACCGTTTCGAGTGCCTTGGCAGCAACGTGGACAATTACAACGACAACCCGAACACCCGTCGAAAATGTAGCTAAAGACCCGAGGGCTAAATTAACCCGACACTATACCGAAGATCTCCCCGACGTCAGCCTGTACGAGATAAGTATGGCCCTCAAACAACATAAGAATGGCAAAACCCCAGATGAGGATGGAATTACAGCTCTGCTGAACTCCCGAAGGCGGGTGGTAAACTCATCCTTAGGGGCCTTCAGACGCTGTTCAGCTCCGTCCTCCACGAAGGGAGAGGTGTGGTGGTTCTCTCCTTCAAAAAAAGTGATAAAACTTTGCTGAAGAATTATAGAGCCATGTTTACGAGGGGCGTTCAATAAATTCTCGGTATGAGAAGGAAAACAAAAGCATCCGATTAGTGTTTTATTTTTATTTTTCTATATATTCCCCCCCTATGGTTATACACTTATAAGATTTGTCAATTCGTTTTTTTAACCCCTCATATAAATATTTTTTGTCTTTGGTGTCAAAATGCTCCAGCACCGCTGCCTTCAACGCTTCATCATTAGAAAATCGATGTCCACGAAGATCCTTTTTAAGGTTGGGAAACAAAAAGTAGTCGCTGGGGGCCAAGTCTGGACTGTACGGCGGGTGAGTAAGTGTTTCGAACCCAGATTCAAGAACAGCAGCCTTGGCAACATGAGCAGTATACACAGGGGCGTTGTCATGAAGAAGCAGCACTCCTCTAGTCAATTTTCCCCTCCTCTTATCTTTGATTGCTTCTCGTAATTGGCGTAAAATGTTAGCGTAGTACTCTCCTGTAATACTTAAACCCTTTTCTTTATAATCTATTAATAATATCCCTTCACAATCCCAGAATATTGTCGCCATGATCTTGCCAGCTGAGGGGACGACTTTGAATTTCTTGGGATGAGGTGTTCCTTTAACGTGCCACTGCATCGACTCTTGATTGCTTTCAGGGTCATAATGATGAACCCAAGTTTCATCTCCGGTAACAATTTTTTGGAGCAAGCCATCAAGGTTTTCACCACACAGCTCAATGAAGTCGGAACAACAAGCAACACGCGTATGCTTTTGAAACGGTGTCAACATTCGTGGTACCCATCTCGCACTAACTTTGGACATGTTAAGATGATCGTGGATAATATCATGTATTGTACCAATAGAAATATTGGTTTTTTGTGCTATAGACCTAACCTTCACTCGACCATCTTCCAGTATAATTTTTTCCACTTTTTGAATGTTTTCTGGTGAAGTAGCTTCAACAGGCCGACCAGGTCTAGGGTCATCTTCTATGCTCTCCCTCCCACGCTTAAATTCATTTGACCACTTTTGGACAGTAGATAATGAAGGAGCGGACTCACGGTAAACTAAATCCATTTCTTCTTTAATAAACTTTTGATTTTTTCCCTGTTTAGTCAAGAATTTTATCACGGCTCGATGCTCCAATTTAATTATCATTGTAAAATCGCTCATGGTGATCACGTTTGTTCAGCAGTAGCAGAAAAACAAAAGAACGTGTAGGCTTCAAATTTACTTTTTTTTACTGTCAATGAATGACTCTTCGCGGCCAGTATTAAGAAGTTTACTAAAAAGGTTTGCAAGATACCAATACCGAGCATTTATTGAACGCCCCTCGTAGAAGCTGTTTTCGAGGGTCATCACAAATCGTTTCACGCGTAGGTTTGACGATTTCCAGCCTCCCGAAAAAGCCGAATTCCGAAAAGGCTATAGTACCATATACCACATACATACGTTGCGGCAGGTTATACAGAAGAATGCCTTGCATTTGTGGACTACGAGAAAGCCTTCGATTCGATCGAGACATGGGCTGTGCTGCAGTCTAAGTGCCAAGTTGACTACCGATATATCGAAGTGTTGAAGTGTCTGTACGAAAACGCCACTATATCCGTCCGGCTACAGGACCGCAGCACGAGGCCTATTCCTCTGCAGCGGGGAGTCAGACAATTAGATGTGATCTCTCCGAAGCTGTTCACCGCTGCATTGGAGGATGCTTTAAAGGTTCTGGACTAGAAAAGACGAGGCATCAACATAAATGGTGAGTACATCACACCTTCGATTCGCTGACGATATAGTAGTCATGGCTGAGACCTCAGTGCAATGCTCGCTGACCTCAATAGAGTTTCCAACTGAGTTGGCTTGAGAATGAACATGGACAAGACGAAAGTCATGTCCTATGTCCATGTAGAGCCAACTCCCGTAATAGTCGGAGGCTCTACGCTCAAAGTTATTGACGACTATATTTACACTCGTCGAATCCGACTTAGCTGGGCAGCATTCGGGAAGCTCCGCAGCATCTTTTCGTCCAAATTACCGCAGTCTTTGGAGTCAAAAATCTTTGACCAGTGTGTGTTGCCAGTGATGACTTACGGATCTGAGATGTGAGCGCTAACAATGGGCCTCATAAGGAAGCTCAAAGTCACTCAGAGGGCTATGGAAAAACCTATGCTTGGGGTTTCTCTGCGTGATAGAAACAGAAATGATGATATCCGCAGTAGAACTAAGGTTACTGACATAGCCCGAAGAATAGCTAAAGTTAAGTGGCAGTGGGTGGGTCACATCGCTCGCAGGACTGATGGCCAATGGGGTCAGAAGGATCTTGAGTGGCGTCGTTGGCGGACCGGGAGACGAGCTGTAGGTAGGCCTTCAACAAGATGAAGTGACGACCTTGTAAAGATCGCGGGAATGCGGTGGATGCGAAAAGCACTAGACCGGTCTAAGTGGTGAGCCTTGGGGGAGGCCTATGTCCAGCAGTGGACGTTTTTCGACTGACATGAACGCTGTCTGAAAGTACAAAATGAAAATCATAAAATTTCAAAAGTATTGTAGAAAAAGAAGGATTAGATATCTGAAAGAATTTTGCAAATCGGCGCAGTACTTTTTGAGATAATCGTGATGATACAAATATACATTAATTAATTCATATAGACGTACGTACAAATATACAAACCAAACAACATACATACATACAACATACATACATACAACATACTTACATACATATAGATCAGACGCAGAACCTTATTTTTATGAAATCTGTAAAAACTACTATAAACAGAAAAACATCAATGTGTAACAAAATGAAACATCGATGTATATTTGTGTAAAAAAGCTACCTTATACCACTTTTGAAAATATGACATTTAAAAATTATAATCAATCACGAATTTAATCATTCGTAAATGTCCTTTTAATTCTATGTACCTTCAGGAAACACTAAACTCTACATAATTCGACACAATTTAGTAAAGTAAGAATTAATTACAATAATAATAACAAGCCACTTTATTTGCACTATAAGACAGTAAAATATTAATTCTTACATCTTTACTTTCGTTGTCACGCGGCGAAAGAAGGTTACACCTCACTCAACTTGTCCCGATGGTGCGACCGACCGACTGATCAAGGCTGTAAGCCGTTATCCACACCTAGTACGCGCCTATTTAAAATAGCGGTAACTCCAAGCGACCCCTAATAAGTCATCTTTATAGAAATGAAGTAAAGGCAAATAGTAATTAAATGTATCACTTCATAAATGGTGTAACTGGTAAGTATTCATATTACGGCGACTCATTATAACGTAGTAAGTCACTGTCATCTGAATATATTTTACAAAAAACGTAGTAAGAGTAGTTCCACATTTTTTTCCAATAAGCGTAAACGCTGTAAACGACGGTAGAAATAGTTTTATGCACGCTGTAACCTACCGGACTTCAAACTTTTGTAAAACCTTAATTGGTGTAAGTGCAAATGGAAAATAATGACCTACTTATTGGCTATTTACTGCAATTAGTTTTGCTATGTGTTAAAAAAGTACATACAATTCCAACGCTGTACAAAATTTTCTAATCGTCGTAGCGCCACGGGACCCGGACCATTCGACGCAGAAAAAAAATCTGATTCCGAATATGTAAAAAAAATATTTTAGGTACATTGCGGGTTACAGCGTTTACGCTTTTTAGCGTCGATATGTAAATTCAGGCAGCTGTTAGCTTTCTTTGGGAAACTAACAACTTGAGACAATCCAAATGATGCAAATTCATTCCGTGCAAACTTGGTAGATATAACAAAACTTTCGAGATAGTTTTCATTAGTTAAAACATCGTCGTTTTTGCGTCCTGCGTTGGCTTTTACTAAATATGTTTTATATTGCCTTACTTAGCTTCCATCATACTTGTATTATACCTAAGTTGACGGAAAATTAGCACAATTACTTGTTTTAGTTATTTGACATGCAAGGCTGCAAAGTGGTTATTTCGTGTAAATGCCAGAGCAAGCGAAGGATTCGAAAATTGAAATAAAAGTTCAAAAAAAGAATCCTGAGCGTACTAAGGGAATCAAAGATACGAGTCGCAAGTAATTTTGCAGCCGTACGAAACACTAAATTTTTAACATTTCCCAAATATGTATGCAATGTACTTGAGTTTGTAAACGCCACGGTTGAAAGCGCTCACATATTTTTTAACCACTACAACGTGGCTGGGCTGCAGCCACTCAAGCCTCCTCTACTGATAGTTTGTATTCCTAAAATGTTGTTCATTAACTTTGGTCTGCTGCATTACAAGAGAACCGATACAGCGTTTGCTTTGTAGATATTATTTAGATTTCTATTATTCGGAAGATATTATTTATATTTCAAAACATTCACTTGATAAAAAAGTGTCAATGTATTTTTAAACTTGCAACCTACGAGTAGGCTAAATAGTTTAGCTATGGGATAATCGCATCTAACGTCTGGCTCTACGATTAGGTACGCTGAAAGCACCTCAAAGGCATGTACGATTTTATGACAGTTGATTAGAAATTATTATAAAATTACTTAAAACAAATACAAAGTACTTTATTTAAATTACGGCTATCATTTAATAATAAGCTACTAAAATAGACTACATGCACGAACCTCAAAAGCGGTCGTGCTAAAAATGTAACAAAATTTTGTTTACGTAATTTGGAGCTTGTTTTTTTTTAAATAAGTGCTTATTAATGTTAAATTAAAAAAAACGGTCAAGTGTGAGTCGCACTCACTTACCATGGTTTCCCTTCCTATGTACCTACGTCTTATTTGTATAAAATATTAAAAACCTTATAAAGTCAAGCTGATGCCTGGTGTCATTATAGTTGGGGATCCGAATAGAAGACGACCTTCACCCAGTTGTTAATTCGATAAAAAGTATTTTATATAGAATTTAATATGGTAAGCAATATATGGCGAATAGGTTGGCTGAAAAATTTCAGTAATTACATTAAATCACGCCTGTTTCCCAGAGGGGTAGGCAGAGACCACTTCTTTCCACTTGCTACGATCTTGACAAATTTCTTTCGCTTCTTCAACATTCATACATCGAGTCATGCACGCACGTCGGTTTCAGGTACTTAAGATTCGGCCCTTTTCCAGTATTTCTCCGATTTGATTCGAAAAAGTACGTTCCGACCCCTCCACTCACTTTCGATCTGTATATCTCTTTCGTCAATCTTCTTTCATCCATCCTTTCCAAATGACCGAACCATGGAAGCATGCCCTTTTAAATCTTAGTCACTACATCTTCTTTCATACCACATTTCTCTGTGATTTTTTCATTTCTAAATTTCAGTAATTAATTTAAAAAAAAAACTACTTACAAACAAATAGATGCAATTGCTTGTTTAATAGATAAATTACATACGAATCGAAAGTATGAAAAGCCTATAGAATATGCAAACTTTAGCTTGACAATTTTTTCCCATCATGACTATTGGGTAGGTAGGTAGGTACAGGTAAGTCGGTACTAATTATTTGCACTAAACCTAACGTTTGCATATTCTATAGGCTCCATTCTATTCTACTTTCGATTAGTATGTAATTTGTCTATTAAACAAACAATTGCAATTTTTGGACCAATTTTTTTCGTAAGAAAGTAGATTTTTAATTTTTTAATTTATTACTGAAATTTCTCAGCCAACCTTTTTGCCATATATTACTTACCATATTAAATTCGATATAAAATACTTTTTATCGAATAAACAATGGGTGAAGTTCGTCTTCTATTCGGATCTTAGACCATTAGAGATAAGAAGCCACGGCATACTTGACATAATCTACACCTCTTTTATTGGTAAACTGGCACCGTTAATGCGATTTATTTAGTTATTTTGCCAATAGACTTTTTTAACAACCGCAATACAAAGTTTGCCTTGCGAGAGATATTTTGTCAAAAATCCAATAGTGTTAGATATGTATGCTCTTTTATAACTTATTTCTGTGATAATTATATACATTATTCTCTAGTAAATTTTTAATTGTAGATATTTATCTTTTGTATTTTCCAAAACAAAAATTGAGTGTTTCTCTTTGCGTTTTATGTTAGGTACTTTCCCAAATATCTCAGAAATAATTTATTTCAAAAATCTAAAAAGTACCCTTCATTATAAATGATTTGTTGCATGATAGATTCAAGCATTATTTTTTCAAGTTTCCGTTTCAATTTTAACCTGATAGCTTCAGCCATGTCAGAGAAAAAGTGTCTCGACAGACAGACAAACGAACCATAAAAGTTTTAATGTTCAGTTTTTAGTGTTTCATGGTTAAAAAAAACCGTTTTTTGGGTTTCGGAACGTACAACGGGACACTTATAGTTTCATCATGTCTGTTCGTGAGAGCATATTATGTCACAGGCATTTCACTCGAAGAGAAGTAAAAGAAGTACATTGATGCAATTTGGACTATTGGTGTCTTGTAGAAGCCGCTACCTAACACGAATAATTATTTGTGGGGAGCACTACATAGCTACTTGTATGAGATGAGGAAAAAATATTTTTTTGAATGGCACTAATTTTGACAGTTTTTTTAAAGTTCTCAAGCAGTTTTTTTTTGAGGTGAATACTTGCGGAAATTATCCCTCCAAAAGTTAGAGAACTCCCCCCCCCCCTCTTATCTTTTAAACCGTACCGTAGGTACGTCCAAAATATATGCAAGTAATCACAAAGGTAACGCTTAATAAATACTTTCAACGTTCAAATAATACTGCCATTAAAAGTTAGGACGGACAGGCCAATGAAAAGACTTCGGGCTTAGTAATAGGCTCCTATTTAGACAACCAGTCTGGTATTACAGAACCCTCGGTGCGCGGTACGACTCGCACTGGACCAGATTTTACTATAGTTTTTGGGTTCGAATCCCTAACAATTAAAAATAACCTATTATCTACTCCAAAAGATAGCCAGATTCTAAAAATGACCGCTTATATAATAAATTAAAGCAAACAATGTAATCTGCAAATCATTATCAATTTATACCGTTTTACTGACTTGTGTTCAACGTCAATACATCACGGTATTGAATGCAATGCTAACGTGACATTTCAATGCTGGTGCGTTCATGGGAATTTTAGCGGAGTGTGGATTCATACAATGGATGCAAATACACAATGCACTGGACGGTAACAAGCGCGTGGTGTCGGTGAAAAGATGCGCTTTTTGCGTCTCCAGCTAACGCAATCATTCAAGTGGATCCTTCAGCGATCACTGCTCTTTTGTGCTGTTCCTTACCCGCCAACTTTTATTTATTTATTTCTTTTCTTATACTTCACTCCAACATTTGTAGATGAACAAATGTTGATTGCGTAAAGCAAGATGTAACATTTTCAGCGTTTCGATATTTCATTTCATTTACAGGCAAATACAACATGACGATAAAGTACTAATATTTCAAAAAAGCAGGGTAGATTGAACACAAAGTAAGGCATTACCAATCGGACTGGTACGAGGAATCAATAGCAACGGTGAACAACCCCCATTCCATTTCAACACTAAATTAATTGTATTCAAAAGACTAAGAGAAAAATACTAAAAAAATTATCTAAAAAAAACCCTTGTTTCGTGTAGGTAACTGGGATTAGGTAACCCGTGATCTGTGAAGATTCCATTTTCCTTGTAGTAAAGTGATATTTGCGATAGTTATCTGTAAAGAAAAACAGTCCTCCCAGGCACAGTGGCCTTACAAACAAGTAACTGTTGTTCTTTACAGACAACTGTCGCAAATATCAGTTGACTACAAGGACAATTGAATCCTTGCCGGTAACCAGTGGCCTGGGAGGAACTGTTTTTCTTTACAGACAACTATCGCAATATCAGTTTACTAAAAGGAAAATGGAATCCTTGCAGGTAATCAGTGTCCTGGGTGAAAAAAAAACTTCACAGATCATTGATTACCTAATTCCTGATACCTACACGGAACAAGGGAAAAAAACACAATCATCAATAGCACTATTTGAAACCAAAAATAATGATATCAGCACCAACCTATTTACCTACGGGTATTTATCGATGATGCCAACTCAGTATTTTTGTGTGTTGCAATCAAGTCATTGTCTGACCGAAAATATAAAATCGTTCGAATTTCAACGTGTTTACCTATTTCCGCAGTTTTCAAAAGCTTCATTTAGTGTACTTATGATTCCAATTAATTTTAGTTGCAGATTAAAATGTTAAACTGGTGATTTATAATTCAACACTTATTTAACCACGGGCCCCTCTTAGTTTTATTGTGATGGAAACAACAACCTATCGCCATCGCGACATCAGGACGTTGCAGGCTCAGTGATCAAAGCGGCCGGCGAGTAAGAATGTGTGTGCATTCTGAACACAACATGTGCACTTAACTGTAAGAAACTAACTTCTGAACTAAAATAAATATTCTTGAATAATTAATTTATAGTTACATATATACAGCTTTAGCGCATAAACATACGACGTCGTATTTCATCGGATAAGTTCATATTCGCCTTGCTTTCTCAATTAGCTAATCGATGAGAACTTAAGCTGACTGACAAAGTACGTTAATCACTTCATTCGCGGATAAGGTTTCCGAATAGTTAACTCAATTGATAGTTCGTATTTAGGGTTCCGTACGCAAAGGGCGTCAGACGGGACCCTATTGCTAAGCCTATGCTATTCGTCCGTCCGTCTGACCGTCTACCTTTACATTTAAGAGTTTTTTTTAATTCGTAAGGACAAATGAACATTCTGAAAAATGTAATTCCATATTTTAAGGTGTTCCCCGTATGTCACATTTACGCAACAACTATGTGATGCGCTATTTGAAACCACGAACAGAGGTTTAACTTAAAGCCATTACTGGTTTGTTTCGCCTTGTCAGTAGCTCCACATGCCTGATGTTTCAGTAAGCAAGTGTTTAGGCCGAGTGCGCCTGCTCCACCGGCCGCAGCCCTCACCGGCTTCACTCGCTCGTAAATAATAACTTCATACATAAACAATGAAAGTCACCCCTAACCCGGCTCCTTCGCGCCTCGAGGACATCCATTCATAATTTTCTCAATATATACGGCGAAAGAGATAGGTATTATTTGATATTATTTTCTTCTCACTCGCCCTATTTTTGTAACTTCTATTTGGCTTTTTCCAACTCCTACCTGAAATAAAAGTGCAACAAAATGTTGTCACGGTTATTTCTTAGTAAGTCTAACTTGTGGATGATGGTTAACACTATACGAGCTAATTATCGAACGTAGGTTAATTAAATATTTCATAATTTCTCTTATTTTAGTTTAATTACGGCAATAATTTATGATTAGTCCATATAGGTACTTATGATCTAAACTGAGTATATACTAGTGTTGTAGCCAACTGAGCTCAGGGCCCTTGACAAGATGCATAACAGTAACGTAAACGATTCTAGAATATTTTCGAAATGTAAGGAATTGACATAAGCAGCGCTTGGCCCGATCATGCGGTAACCTATGTCGATCTTTTACATTTTTGATAATGATTATATCCGCACAATGCATCTTACCTGGGTCCAGTAAGGTAAAAAATGGGTTTAGTTACATTATGATATCTGCCATACTATTACACATTATCACTATAACTACTAACGGTTAGTTGTACAACTAACTATTTATATTAGCATACCTGGGATAACTCGGGGCAAGTTCTAGGGATTTGATATCGATAAAAAAGGCGTCGATATAATTAAATTAATACATGTGCACATTGAACATTCTCGATTACTGTAAAGAGGTTCGATGTCATATCTGATATCGAACCTCTTAAGATAATAAAGTTATGCGGATGTCATTTCAATCAAAATTACAATTTACTGTCAGTACCATTCATATTCGTACGTTTAAAAGAAAGAAGAAAAATACATTTATTCACTAACCACAACAAAACACAAAAAAAAGAAAAAACAGTAAACTAAAACAAAGTGGTGGATGTGTCTTCGTGGCAGTGAATCGGATACTGGCTCAGCATGATGCTGAGGTGCTAAGAACCTGCAGCGCTGATTTTCAGCCAGCACCGAGTGTGACAGACGGACGGAACGCTATACAAACTAATAAATAAAAGTAACGAATATACTATTAAACAAATACTTATAGTGAGACCTTATAAAAATATATAATGAGACATGAAACCCTACATAAACATATATTAAAATAGTAAAAGACCTACTTAGCTACCACCACCATTAAAAAAAAAAAAAAAAACTACAATTAAAAAGACAAAGAAAAAAAGAAAAGAAGATAGTGCTGGATAGGAAATTAGGATTTTTGGAGCGTCAACCAATAACCCTTAAGCTTACGCTTAAAGGTGTACCTGCTAGGCGCTCCTTGGATGGGAGGAGGGAGATCATTCCAGCACTTGGACGCCGCGAACTTGAAACTACCCCGAAACGCCGCGGTTCGGTGCATCGGCACAATTGCCCTACATTTAAACCGGTGCACACTACTCATCCACTGGACCTTTTTAAAGAGGTACGACGGGGTCTCATACTGCACTACACCGAACATAAGGGTCGCCAGGTGCATGCGCCTCCGCGCAGACATGTTTAGCAAGTTAGCGGCGTTCAAATACGGAGTGATATGGGAGCGGGGAGGGACTCTGAAACAAAAACGAGCACATGCGTTTTGAACTCGTTGTATTAGCCTCTTGGATCGACCAAGTATGCAACCATCATAAACGACATCACAATAGTTTAACCTTGATAATATAAGTGATTCACACAGGTGGACACGCAGATCAACACTGAGGTAATCACGAATATTATAAAAGATTTTGAGGCGGTAAAAGCAGTTGCTAACGACTCTAGCCACGTGGCTCTCAAAGCGCAGCTCACTGTCCATAAGCAGGCCAAGGTTACTTGCTTCGACCACCCGCTCTACTGGTTCGCCCATGATAGCTACATCCCCGGTCGCCAGGCTATCCAGAGTTTTACGGGTTTGATGTTTCGATCCAAATACTAAATATTTGGACTTCTTGGGATTGAGTACGAGGCAGTTCCTACCTGACCAAGACGCAACCCGATCGAGGTCAGCATTGATGTTCTCTACGGCGGTGACTGTATCTGAGATTGCGCTGGAAGTGTAAAGTTGCAAGTCATCGGCGTAGAGGTGGTACTTACTGCTCTTTATACTGGAAATAATATCACTGCTATAGAGTATAAAGAGCAGAGGACCCAGGATCGAGCCCTGCGGCACTCCTCTGGTCACAAGACCAGGAGAGGACAGCATAGCACGACCTGACACTGTGCGTAACTCGACCGTCTGCGCTCGGCCTGACAGATAACTGTCAAACCACTTGACCGCTGCGGCATCAAACCCGTAAAATGACATCTTCGATAATAGCAAGGGCACGCTAATGCAATCGAAAGCCCTAGAGAAATCCAATAGTACTAAAATAGTACTTTGACCAGCATCCCGAGCCTGTAATATGTTATCGACTACATCGAGCAACGCAGTAGCAGTCGATCGACCCTTGCGAAAGCCCGACTGTAGTTCAGGTAGGATATTGTTTCTCTCTAGGTATTCCGACAGCTGATCGCAAATTACCCTCTCTATTATCTTTGATGAGCAAGGAAGGATGCTGATAGGACGGAGGTCAGACATTTCGGCTGGGTTCGGCTTCTTGGCTAAAGGGGTCACTTTAGCAATCTTCCAGTCTGTCGGGAAAGTCATAGTCAGTATGCTCTTGTTAATTATGTTTGTCAGGATGTCAGCAGTCTTCGAAAGAGTCAAATGCAGCATGTCAATTGAAATTGAGTCAAGTCCTTTAGCAGTCGTTTTAATAGATGTGATGATTTTAGTGACAGCTGCCGAAGTCGTGGGCATGAGCGTAAAAGTCGTGTCACCGTGTCTACTAAATTCGTATAAAGTTAAGTCCGAAATTGTGACCTCTGATTTTCCAGGTACATTCAGAAAATGCCGGTTAATCAAGTCAGGGTCGTTAAAAAACGTCGGTAGGTCGGGCTGTGAGTGAGAGTCGGTAATAACGGAACGCTTTAAGTTTTTCCAAAGAGTCTTTGGGTCAGTCGTGTTGTTTATGTGGTGATCGAAGAAGGCCCGCCGCTCGCTGTATATGGCTGCGATCACCAGGTGTTTCAAGTCCAGGTAGTATTGCTTATGTGCGCCAGACTTTGTTTGCTTGTATTTAGCATGAGCTTCGTTCCTAAGACGCATCATAAGCCTTACGTTGCTTGTCAGCCATGGCTTGGGAGCCTCCTTCACCACAATCGTCTTCTCAGGTGCATGTCTGTCAAAAAGTCCAAGTAAAATGTCATTAAAGCGCCGCACCATGTCGTTAACATCGTCCAGGTCAAGTATTTGGTCCCAGTCAATCGCGTCTAGGTCGTGGTAAAAGACACAAAAATTTATGTCTTTTAACGGTCGGTATGTAATTGTTGTCGGCGTCGGTTTCCGTTTTTTAATGTCAAGCTCGACTGTGACGAAAGCATGCGCCCCGAGGTCCGGGATATGCTTCACGTCCACAGTCACAACGCGAGCGTCGGTACACACAAGGTCAATTGTCGTTTCACTGTGGCTCGTGAAATGAGTCGGGTCGCGTACATGTTGAGTCAAGTTTACAGTTGCCAAAAATTGTGTCAGACATTTAAATTTACAGTCATTTTTGTCGGAACAGTTTATGTTAAAGTCACCAAGTAAAATAAGTCGGTCGTAATTTTTAAACGAAGTAATCGAGTCAGTCATAGCGTCAAAAAAAGTGTCGACATTTAACCACGGAGGGCGATATGCGGTGCCTATGACTAAGGTTTTGCAATTTACCGTTGTTCGAATCCACATTTGCTCGACAAGAGTGGCAGGCGGGTGCGATAGGGAGCGGGCGCTTATGCCCCGGCGCAAATACATCCCGACTCCGCCGCCTCTCGTGCGAACCCCGGCCGGTCGCGGCACGTGCCTCAGTCTGTAGCCGGGCACCGCGGGCGCGCGTCCTTCTTCTCCAATCCGAAGCCAGGTCTCGTTGATGGCCACAATGTCTACGTCAGTCTCAGTTATAGTCCCAACCAACTCGTCGTGCCCCGTACCGAGAGATCCAGCATTAAATAAACCAATTTTTAAATTGTTACAACGTAGCATCACAGATAATAGAAATAATATTAGAACAATAACAAAGGAATAGCTGCATACACGTAAGTAAAGTGAAATTATACAAGAGTGACAAGTGATATAGTGGCGTACAAATAATATACTTACTTAGACTTACATATATAATGTTGTTCCAGAGAGGGTTAGAAATCGGTGCATGGATGAAATGCCTATTCACTCCCACGATGACACACCAAAAGCAATACAATACAAACAAGAAGGCCACAAAAACAAGGTAAGTTGTACACATAATAAGTGTAGATAAACATTTATCAATAATAAGGACACAATACAATAAACAATAATTACTATTTTTTAGGACTCCACAAGATAAAAAAACAAAACAATAACAACTAAAGGCGAGCCAGGGCGGCCGCAACAGGCCCAAAAATATGGAGGTCAACCAAGCGACGCAAACGATGACTTGGCTGCCCGTCGGCTTGCCGGGCGAAGATCTTGCCGTCGCGGGTCCAGACGAAGCGCCAGGAGGCGGCGCGCGCGGCCTCGCGGGCCCGCTGGAACAGCTGCCGGTTGGCGGCCGTGAGTCGCTCGTTGATATAGAACCGCTGCGGTGCGGCGGCCAGGCCCAGCTCCGCCGTGGTGGCGCCGCGGCGCACGCGCGCGCCCTGGAGCACCTCGTCGTGCACGGCGCGCCGCGCTAGGCGCAGCACGAGCGGCCGCGGCCGGCCTGCCTCACGCGCTCGGCCCGCGCGGTGGACGGCTATCACGTCGCGTTCGTCGAGCTGTACGCCCAGCTTGGCACAGACGCGGGTCGCCAGGCCGACAGAGCTGTCACCCGGCTCCTCCGGCAGCAGCCGTTTAGCAGTTTAAAGTGGATAATTTCATCTAGACGGCAATCATTAATACCGACGAATAAGGGAAAAACATTGATTATATATTATGACAACTGTTGTAAAATAAACATATAAATATACGTGTTAACTTGTTTATTTTTTATCTGAAAATGAGGAGAAAATAATAAATAATTATTTATGTCGTATAACATTTAGATGTTGGCAGTAACATCGATATATTTTATGTCGATAAAATATTTTGCTACATCACTTTCATACAGATGCCCCGAGTTATCGCAGGTATGTATATTAGTAACTTATTTATGGCGCTAGTGCCCGGTGTGTAACGATCCTGGGGTCCTAGCCAAGATGCAAACGCTACTAACGATTTTTTTTTATCCGTCAGAATATACGGGATGACAGTTCAACACGTAGTTTAACGTAACGCACGAGACTGACATCCCATACATATTGAGCGATTGAAACGAAAATCGTTAAAAAAAAGAAATCGTTAGTATAGCGTCTGCATCTAATACAAGCTACATGGTCTTAGGGCCTTAAGCATGAGATGTCTTACTGCAACCTGAACAATAAAAACACTCGTAAAATCACATTACCTAAAAAAAAAAACCAGAGACTAAAATGACAGCTACAAATGTCAAACGATGATGAATAATACAAACTGACAATATCCCAAACAAAGCAATAAGGACGAAGTTCTTCGATCAATGAGCGCGAGCGGGCTTTGCCGCTTCTATTTACACTCCCGGTCCGCGACACGCTGCGAAGAACTTTGTCGCTGTTTATTATACTTTTATGTATTAACTAAAGTCGCACAATTTCACACTGAATGAGTTTTACGATTTTGATGTTAATGCGTAAAGTATAATAACGGGTGATAACAAAAAAATGAGAATTATTTGCAAGGGTGTAAAAAAATAATTGTGTAACATTTTATAATTTTTTTATAGTAAGGGTTATAATACACATTTAACTATTTACAAAATTATTAATGCACGTTACGATAGGGCCCGTAATCAGGCTGTTCGACGCAATTTTGACATAATGCCCGAACAAGACCGTTGGACGGCATATTTGTCCATTATTCGCACACAGGTTTTGCTTCTTTTTATCAGTTGGGCACAATTTTCTGCGTCCCAATTAATTTTGTAAACCAAACTGCTCAAAAAACCAGAAAATACTTCGATCGGCCGACATTGTGAAAGGTTTTTGGGATTTCGGATTTTCGGTACAAATGGCACATTAGGGAGTCTAGGAATTGCAATGTTTTTTTGGCGTAATGCGACGATGCCTTATCTGGCCAAAACACATCGCTCATCCAATAGAATAATGACATAATTGCAAAAAATCGGGTTTTGAGATTTTACCGTCATAAGTGTTCTAAAGGTCAGGTCTATCGCGTGGAACAATGACATAACATGCATGCTAAAAATGCAATTATGTCATTATTCTATTGGATGAGCGACATATTCTCCATCAGGGCGATGTTGGCGATTAAATGGTATAAGTATTTTTTTCAAGCATTCACTCTATGAGAGTTTAGGATTAACTGCTAAACCACTAGGTTTGAACCACAGTTTTGACACACCTTTATCGGAAAAAGCCACATAAAGCATAACTTTCTGCTCAAACTTGTGCTTATACTTGTGTTTTATATTGTCTGGTGATGTTGAAATGTTGCTGGTATAGTACCGATCATTTCCAGGTATATGGGTTTTGCTCAAAGGGAAATAACTTTCATCATCCAAAATAAACGATTTTTCTTTGTAATTTGTAACCATCCAGCGGCATTGTGACATAATGTTACATTTTTGCTGATCGGTGTATTACGGTGCCCTTATCTTCTTGCGGAACTCCAAACCCACCTTTTTTAAAGACCGGCAAATGTACGGTTGAAAACATTGAAATATTTTCGCGGCATCTCGTTGGCTCATGGAATCACTACCATTGAAAGTGATATGGAGTGTCTTCAGTCTTCCCTTGGTCATTATTTTAGCTGGTCGGCCGCTACCACGTTTGCGAGTTGTCGTCAAGGATGCAAGAATTCTATATACAGGGTGTCCCAGAAACCGACGTCAACCCGCCTAGGGCTGATAGAGCAGCTCATAAGCTATCGATTTAACCCCCATGTATGTTCAGCAATTGTTATTCGTTTCCGAGATATTGATCATTTTAATCGGAATTTTTGTAATTTTTCCTTATGTCCGTGCTACGAAAAATCCCTAAATTCATGTATTAATTCACATTTTTTTCAGTGTTTTCTTGAATGATTAGAATCACTGTAAAACAAGGAAGTTTTTAAAGCTACATGTCAATTTTTTTTTCATTACAACTCGGTGACAAAACTCACAAAGTTGGTTTTTCCATACTTGGTGAAAAACAGACGCGGGGTTCTCTTAGTATGGAGAAAGTAACTCTGTGCGTTTACTCAAACATTTTTAATAAAAAAGAAATTGGCATGTAGCTTTAAAAACTTCCTTATTTCACAGTGATTCTAATCATGCAAGAAAACACTAAAAAAAAATGAATTAATACATGAATTAAGGGTTTTTTCGTACCACGTACCACGGACATAAGGAAAAATGGCAAAAACTCTGATTTAAATGATCAATATCTCGGAAACTAATAACAATTGCTGAACATACATGGGGGTTAAATCGATAGCTTATGAGCTGCTCTATCAGCCCTAGGCGGGTTGACGTTGGTTTCCGGGACACCCTGTATAATAGAAACTGTTACATTTTCTTTGGTAAAATGATCTACTGTGTACTTTTTCCCCATGTTTATATTTTTATTATAAAAATGTACAACGCGTTTTCGCAGAGCTTCTTGTTTCGGCGTCATTTTGACAATTATAAATGATTGAAAAAATGAAACAAATAAAAATCAAGAATATCAAAAGAGGTACAAATAACATCTTGAACAATTTTTTGTCTATGGCAATAGATATTTTTTTTAAGACTACTGAAAATGATTCTCATTTTTTTGTTATCACCCGTTAGTAGATGTAAGTGCCAAATTAGTTTTAACTTCTAAAATTGAATAGGTAATAAAGAAAAGTTAGTGTAATGATTTTTTATACGATTTATTTTCCTACTTGGATTCTGGTTGGTCAAAAAAATACTTTACCCTAAGCAACTGCATCCAGAGTGCCCCGGGTCAGAAGAGGGTGACCAAATTTTTTTTAACCTAACCAACTGTACTTCCTCCTAGTACATTACAGCTATTATTATAAGCTCATACCTAGTTTATTTAACTTCGATACATACTTCTATCCCCCATTTCAACCCATCAGGATTTGGTTTTCAAAATCGCCGAAAGTAACATATTTTTTATGACTTAGTACTAATACCAATTTTAACGTTTCTAACTACAAAAATGACGAAACTCTCATATAAAATTCTACATCCCCCTTTTATACCTTAGGGGTAGTTTTTCAAAACGCTGAAAGCTATATATTTAATTTGTAATTAAAACAAAACGGTAAAATATCATTAACAGATATGTGAGGCCCCTACCCTAAACCGACGCACGTGTATGAAGAGACATGAGTATGGAGGAAGCGAGGGAAGTTTGTCTGGACTGTAGCAAGTGGAAGGAAGTGGTCTCGGCCAACCCCTACGGGAAACTGGCGGTGATTGTATGTACGTAAAGCCGCCTATAATATAATGAATTTACTCGTAAACATATGCATGTCGAAAATATCATTTGGAAACGTTTCGCCGTGTGCTAATTCGATGAAGATCCCCAAAGTATTTCCAAACTCGGGTATAGGTACGAATCGATAAGTTAACGCTAAATCTCATATCCACTCGCGTCTGACATTAGCCACGCGTAAATAAACTCGAGGTTTTCTGGCAAAACTATTATGTATGTTCCATCACCAGATAGCGAGTTATCTATCCAATGTCTAAGAGAAATGTTTATTTTTATTGTGCCCTCCCTCGTGTCGCGCTCGGCTCCCGTCGGTGGACGCATAGCTTTCGTCGATATATGATCATCGGCGAACAAAGGAATTTCTCACAGTGTAACCGTAAACCTTTATTGAATATTCTGACTGCCTCGCCACACACTTAAATAAGTATGTATAACGTGAGCTCGTCTTACGCTACATTACCAGTACAAAGAAAGTTAAAAGAAATTAAAGACTCGAACACGAATGAAAGGTACAGAGCTTATTGGTTTACAATGAAAAGAAAAAAGCTTGTTTCTTATTCCGTAGTTGGATACTTTATCCAAAAATGAAAACAATTCTGGAAGTGGGTTCGTTGTCACGCAGATAGTCAACAACGCGAAACGCTTCGCTGAGTGCTGATTGTCTCTTAGTTTCATGCGTGTAACGTGTAAAGCGTGCACCTTCGCGTGCACCTAGTTGGACTAGCCAGTCACCAGCGTAACAGATTATAAAGCAAAAACAGCTCGATTGCCTTCCTATGCCATAAAATATATATATATATATATATATATTAGTTATTGGATTTGTTTACTTTATTAAATAAAACTAAGTTAATTATTGTTATTGTAGGTGTTGTTATTATGTTCTGTAATTTTTTAAGAAGGTTATTTTAAGGTATTATTTACTTTAAAACATTACTTGTTTTTCAATAAAAAAAACTAAAAAAAACTACTCTTATCAATCCACTTAAACTTCCATATATTTATTTAATTGTCGTTGAGCAGGGTATCGGTTCGTACCTATTTAGACTAAAAGTTATCAGTCAGTAGCATTTAAGTGGGTTGGTTGAAAATCTTTTTTATTTTAAGAAACATTACTAGCCTTTATTTTTAAATTGACATTTCCAGTTAAGCTTCTCTATGAATCATAAATGAATAATACAAAATTGAAGAGCCACGTTAAAAACAACTACCTATTTCATTTTCAAACTCAAATATTGCAAGTCCTATTTTTTATGTAAAATAATGTAGTATAAGGGTAATGTAGTATGAACAATATTGTAAACAAAAGTTGTAACATCACGGATGCCCAGCCGTGAGGATATGTTTGACGGTTAACACCTTTCAACACTTAATTGACAACAATTCATTATGTGCTAAGGTAGTAAAATAAAATACCGTTTCTACATTTTACACTGCTGATTACAGTAAAAATATCTTTGGATTTCTTGATGCAGTAGTTTTTTTTATATTAAGGAAAAACAGTGAAAAAAGTTGGATTGCGAATGTTAGGAATACACTTACAGTGCCCTTAGTCCATTTATTACCAAAGGAATTGAAAAAAATATACAATTGTCATGTTCATTTTTTATCTGTTTGACGAAAGAAACTCAAAGCAGATGCAAAGCAGTAAACGCAAAATAGTTTATTTATTTTAATGGCGTCTACAAATTACGTAATTAATTAAATTACGCAAAATAACAAATTTATGAACGAACGGCAGCGAATGATTGACAAGTGAGTGACATGACATGACAGTCAGTTCTGTTTCTGTTTAAAGTTACTTTTTTTATTTTATATCATGCTAAGAGCACGACATCAGTATTCCTAACTTTGTATATACGGTATTTTTAATGACTATTTCTTTAATAAATTATTAACGACGAATTTAAGTTAAATAAAGAAAAAACCGAGAAATACGGGTAGTCTAAATTTTAACCAGCTATTATAAACGCGAAAAAACAATAATGCTTTTTTTTGAAATGTTGTCAATTATTGAAGAAATAACACAAATAAATACATTTAAAAGAAAAAAAAGTTATGGAACATTCATGTTGTAGCATTAATTAGGTCATGTAGGACTGCGGTCAAGACTGTTCAGTATGCAATATCACCATCAATCACATGAATATTGTATAAGCTACACATGTTCGTGGATCGCTCCTTACACACATGTGAAGTACGAATAACAAATGGAGGTTTCGGCCTGATTGAGATCTAATTTATTGGCTCACATTCTGACTACAGCCGCATTCTAAATCACAATAATGGCATACGGGCCGTTCTAGCGCGAGCCTAGAGATTACGTGTATTGTTGGCGTTGTCTCCGTAAACATAACTTGTCGAGTGCCTATCTCGAAATTAAATTAAGCGGGTCACACCGTAGGGGGTCTGCTTTTGCAGCCACAGGTTACCCCGCGTTACGTATAGGTAATAACGCGGCTCAAGCATTCCGAACACACTGCATATTCGCTTTTTAATATAATCATAACAGTCATGGCAACCTGTTTTTATGAGTTCTTTTATGTAGACAAGAAATTGTTAGTCCAGCGTATACAACGATTAAATACTTTTTCAAGTATTCTCTCTGGTGGCAGGACCTTGTGCAGGGTCCGTCCGGATCGTTACCACCATCTTATCCATTAACCCACCGCCAAATAGCAGTGTTTGCATTATTGTGTTCTGGTTTGGGGATCTGACCGAACCGGTGAAATGACTAGCGTAGAGGCATTCCATTTCAGTCTTCAGGGTTGGCAGTGCATTTGCAGTCTTGTGAATGCGAATGTCTAAAAATATGTTTTTTCTTACTTCAGTATACCTTTTCATTAACTCGGAAAATGCACAGAGCTTACTACTCTTGCGAATACGAATACTGTAGAATTTTTTTTCTCGGGCTGTTTAACAACTTGCGATGCTCCTTTTATAAACTTTGTCATTGGAATATAATATAGAATCCACTCCTTTCTAGACTAGTAGCAAAAATAATGATAACTATCTTAAAGAAATTGAAAAAACTGTCCCTGGACAACACAACTTCAGATACTTTTTGTTTTTCCCCAGTGGTTTGCCGCTACACGTGTAATAGAACATTTTAAAATAATTACTCACTGATAATACTAAACGCTCGATTTCAAGTTGTAGACAATACCTAATTTGTTTAAAACCTACCTAAAAACATAACGGTTTCGACCTAAACAATTTACTCGACAGCAAACGACTGTTTTACAAACAAATAAATAGCATCCTTACAAACGAAACTCTACACTCCGTTCAAAGAAATTAGATCGGAAACGTTCAATGAACCAACGCAAACAACAGAAAGGTAGCAAGTGTGAATGACGTTTAGTATTATGGACGTGTCTCGCGTTACAGTCAGGGGAACCGTAAAAATAAAAGATCAGGTGCGTACCCGGCGAGATAAAATGTGTTGCTCCACTTATAACTCACTCTATTATTAAAAGCAACGTACGTGGAGCAAAGCGAATCAAAAGGATCGCATTTCCGTATTCTGCCATTTGTTCTCCATTAAATAGTTCGAAAACAGGGTGGTATAAACCAGTAATTTAACCCTTAATTTGGCAATGTGCATCACAGTGAACATACTATAATGTTCACTTTTAATGTTTGGAATGTTTTTTTATTTTTTTGCTGATTCAAAATCAAAAAGGGTTTGAATTCCCGACTTTTTTATTTTTGCCAAATTAAGGGTTAATATTGTATTTCTTTTGTTATCAACATATTTTAATTCGGTTGAGACCTAAAATTTCAAATGAATAGAAAATCTAGTGTATTAATAATAAGTATTTATTACTTTTTGATGCACTATCAAAAACTAAAAACAGCGTGAGAGTATTTTTCTTTTTCATTTTTGCAGTATCAGTGGCACCTTTCAGTACCTTTGGGATAGCTTCTAAATATCACTGTTTTTTTTTCTGGAATACTGGGACGTAATATAACAGTGATGAAATCGATCTGTTACAATATTACGAAGTCGTGTAAATTACATGTCGTTGGAACGCCCGTGCGATCTGTTATTTTTCGAAAACTATGGTAAAGGTATGTCAGTTAAGGTCATGAATAGATGTACTCTCGTAATAGCCCTAACTGTATTACTACTTGTTCTTGACCCGAAAGGCACCGTGTCAGCAACAGATCACATCAAGAAAAAGAACGAAACAAGTCACTTATAACATAAAAATCTGCCTCGAAGGAACCTGGCAGATTGTGGAAAAAATAAAAAAAATATCGTCAGATGAAGTCGTGAGCTCCCATCGTTGCACTTTGCTTAATTGATTATGATTAAAAAACTAAGATCTTCCGCGCCCCGGCTTGGTAGTTAAGTCTGAACGATACATTTTAGAATCCTATTTCGAGTCGTTATAATATATTTTATCGAATACTAGCGATACCAGAATCTAAACTACGTATTATTATTTCCTTGGTCTTGTTGTGTCTCTTGGAGGGTCTATAGCCAGTTAGTTTTTTAAGCCAGCAGATTTCATTATTGTACGTAGACGACGTTAATACAATAAAATATGTATCGGTCAGAGAGATAAACTGCCAGGGTAAAGTCCGGCAGACCAGGGAATTACGTAATAGGTTGGTCAATACTACAATAATTAGTGGGTCGCTTGCAGCTGGTACTTGATGACATACAACAACTTCCAAATGGGACCCATAAATCAGTCGGACCGACTAAACTGCTGAGTCAGAGAGCGGCATGCCATGTTTTCCAGTCATACTAACCGAGCTTAATAATAATAACAAAATGCAATCCTAGTACCTCTTGAAGTATTTTTCCATGATCGTACACCACCTGCCAGGGTCGACCTGGGCAAATCTACGTTTTTATAAGTCTCTTTTTGTTCCTCTTCCTCGGTAACCGTGATCTGCTGGTACTGGATCAGGTAGAGTTACTGGCGGTTTCTTTTGGGTTATTTTTTATTTCTATTTTGTTATTATTATTCTGTAGCTGGGTATATACTTGTATGTATATGTTATTCTTCATCTTGATCTAGTTATTTAAAATGACAAACCAGAGAAAAAGATTTAAAGGCGTTCTGTTGAACTGCAGCTTACCAATACGACTTTTAAGGCGCCGTGTGGCGCTGTTAGGATTATGAATTAATATAGTATTTCATAAATAGGGGGAAAAGTAAAGTTATTGGAAAATTTTGTCGTTGAGGTATAACTTTTCATTCGTTTTAGTGCCCTTCAAAGCATTGACATACTTCTAGATTATGCTATAGTAGGACAGACGTAAACAAATCCATAAAAAAGCTGCCACTATAACGTTTACAAACTTAGTACTGAAGTATTGGTAATAATGATTAATTACCTAATGGAGCTTTGGGGCTGAGCAAATCAGCCACCGGATGCGCTTACAATAAACTACAATCTCTAAGTCATATTGTCACCGGTTGTTTTGAAAACAATTGAATATTAGAGGACAATCTCGCACAAAATACTTGCGCTCATCACGCAAATATTTGCTTATTTAATAGTACGTTTATGAAAAAGGTGGTTACCCCCTTTTTTTTAACGCGCAACAGCTGAGGTGTGCTTGAAATATGCTCTGTCTTTATCTGTCATTATGAAGACTGAATTTGACAGAAAGGCTTAACCACTAATACTTTAACTAGAAAAAATTTAATATTTTAATATTTTATGAAAAAGGAGGAAAGACCCAGAAACCGTCACCAGCGGCGGGACGGCTCAGACATTAAAAAAAATAATCTTCGTTTGATTTTTTTGTTAATTTTTTTTTTTTATATCATACGATTGTTGTTTTGGAAGTATCTTCCATGAATATTATAATCATATGATTTTGTGATGAATAATTTTGTGTAATCGCGTAACTTCAATAAATAAAATCAAAATATTTGATTCAAGATTGCAAAAACTGTTTATCTTGACTAGTTGATCATTATCATCAATGACATGATGTCTGTTGGTTTATTTGGGCCGTAGAGTTATACGTCAAAAAAAATACGGCAACGCCTAATGCTGTTTGTACATTTGACGTCATGAACCTCGATAGCTACTTACTACTTACTTTTATTTCTTCTTTAACTATGTATAGTATAGTACAACTTATAGTGTATGATACTTGATATTACATCTGAGGGGTTATTATGACATATCAAATTGGTTGAATGAACGAGAATATTTTACTGATTAACTGTAGGTTTTATTCTGGTGGTATTGCGCTACTTGCTATCATTTCCATCATTTTGGAAAATCAATTTGATATAATCTGTATAATTTATTGCACAAAAGAATACACTTTATATACAAAAGGCGAACTTTTTCACGTTTTCATGTAGTTTTTTTTAAATTATTATTTTTTGCTTTGGTTTTCTGTTAAGTGTTCATTTTTGCAGTGCCCTTGCAGGGCTCATGAATTGTACCTACTAATATTTATTATTAAGTAAGTCTTTTGTGAAAGCAATAAAGTTTTGAGTTTTGAGTTTAACTATTAGTACGTCTTTTTTTAAAGATAAAAAAACATTATAAAGAAAAGAGGTAACCAATAGTGGTAATGGTTTCAAAACGGATTAGGCGCCTCTTATTTTACCTAAGCATAGTAAGCATGTAATCGAATATTACATGGAATGTTTGTCACACGAAATCTATTCTACATTAGCTTAAATTAGGTAGCATACTTGAGGCCTTACTCTGCCCTAGTGACCACTCCAAGGGTCTCTTGAGATTTTTTGGCCCACGTTTATGTAGAACAATAGGCAGTTTAACCTTATCCCACAAATAAAGGCGATCTGGAATCTATAAGATATTAAAATTAAGTCTTAGACCTTTTGTCAAAAGGCATGTCTCTCATAAGTATTCATAATCTAAAGCTTTTTATTTTCATTTCATTTTACATAGCTCTACTAAATGGCAGTACTTAACTCTGAGGCAATTCAGTGCACTTTGGATACCTACTTCCAATGCACAGAGGACGCAATGGGCACATTAGGAATTCTACGAAAAAAAATATAAAACCAAGTCAGCGGTTAATCTGACCAAAAATATCGCAGCTTATATCTAAGTTATTGATCTAAAGTCAATATAACTAGCAATAAAATTGTTTGAACACTTTTTGATTCGTGCTCTAATTCGATCAGTAATATTCGAAGCTAAAGGCAAAACACCAGAGGAAAGCGAGTCACACTCACGAGGAGACGATTCTGTAGTTTTTATAGGTTTTCCTGCAATCTATAAGTAAATAACTATTTAATGTTTTTTTTGGGGTTCCGTACACAAAAGGTAAAAACGGAACCGTATTACTAAGGCTCCACTGCCCGTCTGTCCGTCTGTCTGTCTGTCACCAGGGTGTATATCACGAACCGTGATAGCTAGACAGTTGAAATTTTCACAGTTAATGATGTATTTCTGTTGCCGCTTTAACAACAAATACTAAAAAGAGAATAAAATAAATATTCCCATACAACAAACCTAATTTTTTATACATAATTGTACGTAACCCTTCGTGCGCGAGTCCGACTCGCACTTGGGCGGTTTTTTTTTATTTTAAGCTTTGTATTAGCGGATGAATGTGTTTAAGCGGAAATGACCAATTTTCATATAATATTTAAATAACATACAAGTATTTATTTAAAAAATATACTCATATAGGGTATCCCAGAACTTGACGTAAATCGTAAAGGATAAGAAAACCCTTCATATGGTAAACTTAATATTTTTCTAATCAATCCCCACCACCCCTCCACCCCCCAAGAGCCATCATACCTATTTTAAAATCATTAATTTACGTTACACATCCGTGTTTGGAAATTCATATGTGTGTACCAAAATTTAACTTAATTGGTCTAGTCAATTCTGGGAATGAAGGCATGAGTTCATGTATGTATGGTCTAGTAAATTCGGAGCAAATTGGCGACAGGTACACGCGCCAGTAATCCAATAAGGGTTTCCTTTTTTAATTTGAATGTAGGGAACCCTAATAATGTAACCACCACTGCATATGTAGCAAGTATGCAAATCTTCTATTAATGTATTCAGTCATTACCGGTATTTTAACGCATTCTATTTAAAATAGCTTCATTAATTTGGAAGTGTAAAATAAAACGTCTAAAAGGCTATAAACCCAGGCTAACAAACAGCGTCATATTGGAGTGCCAGTCGCAGTAAAATAAAATGGTAGGGATTATCGAAACTAACATATTCACATATATGCAGGTCGTTAACGATCATTGCACTGCAGCCGCACACTTTTTAGGTACAACACCTCCATTGTATACCCTACCGTGATAGCAATTAGATTCAGAATAATCCCGTTGTTAAATTTACGAAGTTTGTTTTATAAAACAACGCCATATAAACGAGTGAATGTAGAAACAATAGTTACAGCTGACAAAACTTTACCCGATTATGGCTCGGCTAAAATAATGTTTAGCGTATGGGCAGGACGGCCGGGTAAATTTACGTAATACCTACGCGAGTAAGGCGCAGGTTTTACGGGCAGCGGATTTACGAAACACGCTTTCATATGTCACTCACATTGTTAATTTAATTATTTTGATCGCGACTATCCGGCTTGTATCGAAATGCTATTTGTATATTAATATGCATTATTAACGCCCTCATTACAAATATAATTGACTAGTGTATTACCCAACCGAAAAAACATTATTCATACGTTATATTTGGAAAGTTCATGGTTAGCTAAACACGTTGCGTTTTAACTCTACAAAATTACAAAGCAGCTGAAGATAAGGGAAATGTATAAAATATTTGGTAAATATCATAATCAGGGTACTGAAACTAAATCGAAATATGGTTATATTAAAATAGATTATTATTCAAATTAAATACAAAATATATAAGTATTGCGCTGGGGGCCTATAAAAATATCTGATTAGCGGGCACGGCCCGTTTAAAATCACAAAGCCTTATAGTAGCGAGCAGGGATAAAACCCCGAAAAGACAACAGTTTTATTAGCATTCCTCATCGACAAATTTAAACCAGTACTTTACTGAGCTTACATTGTTTTTAATTTAATGTACAACTGTGTACGACCAATATCGTACGTTATTTATCATCTAGTACGAGCATTTAATCAACAAATACCAATATTGGAACTAACTTGTCGGCAATATTCTATTTGAGTGACTTTTTCTGTGCACGAGTTTTATTTTTCAATGTGTTTGATAGCTATATGGTAGATTGCTGGGTACGGTTTTGAATGTTGTTGGTATTTTGCTGGGGCGCTGTTCTACTCGATAAAACGTAATTGCTTTTGCCATGGTATCGTATAGTCAACGTTATGATAGGTATCAAAGCTCTTATTTAAATAGTTTGAAATAGTTGACAACAATACGACAACATAATATCAAAAGCAATTAATTTATACCGAGTAGAGCAGAGCCCTTGATCTTGATTGTACAGTCAAGGGTAAAAATAAATATTCGCATTAAGTCTATACATAAACTTCGTTGCTATAACTAGGTCTGTGTACATTATGTGTATTTGAGACTTTGTGGTGTATACTAATTGGTGCCCTTCTTGACTTTACCTTAATGTCTGCTCGACGCTGACGCCGTATAAACCATGACCTTAGTACGGTAGTTAACCGACAAGATAGGTGCTAAACGATTTATCTCTGTTAGCCAAGTGATTAAATAATATTAAGCTTAGTTTATATTCGTAGGACTGGCAAAAAAGTTAGTGAAGCTATATTTAAATACTAACATTTATAAAACACGACACTAATTAACTGGTTGCATGTGCTTTTCCGGTTGCATTAAAAAATATTTACTTTGATTCTTTCTTTCAATTACTTACATAAAAAGGGGAAGATAAGGGTTAATCTCAGTCAATTAAAATTAATATACCCGGAACCCAACAACTTCCTATATCCGTAATTCCTATTGCTGGATTATAAAATGCAAAAAACTCAAAACAATTTTGTTACAATTTTTTCTAGAAATCAATTATTTTAAAGCATTTTGCCGCTACTGTGTCGTAATTAACAAGTAAATGGGGGTTAATATTTAGCAGGGCCCGGTCGGAATCCCTCCGTAAAAGCACTTGGGAGATAATTCAGTTATTTCTTACCGTCTTATTGGAATTCAATTATGTTCACTTTGTATTTATAATTGCTAGGCAGTAATAATACTTAATGAACCATTTAGCTCTCCGCCGGCGTCCGGATTTGTAACGCTGTTCGTCATTTCACAAATCCCAACGCAATGAAATAATTGCTAAAATAAATCGTTGAATGAAGTATTCTTTTGTTTACGAGCATCTATTTATGATTCATTTCAAGTATAGTTTAACTCAGTTGTGGTTTACTTTTGGTTTGGTTTATTTGACGCCATAATGGTTTCATGACACTACTGAAAAAAACATCTTACTTTTTTAAGGTTAGTGTTAATGCAATCTAAAAATGAAATCTGTGCTGAAATTCTAGGCTGTAATAGTAGAGGATCTGAATAGGAGACGACCTTCACCAGGCTGTTTATTCGATCAAAAGTATTTTATATCAAATTTAATAATGTTTAGTATAATATTTGGAGAATAGGTTTAGCCCAGTCGGCGCTCCTACGCCGAAACTATTGATTTTAGGAAAGAAAAGGTTAAGACATAAATTGTAGGAAATTTTCTCTACTTTTATTTTGTATAAATATGTTTTTCCTGTAAAATGCGCCAGAAAGGAGTTATTATCAAAAAACTGCTTTTCGGCGCCATTTTTTCAATATGGCGGCGCGAGCGGCAGCCATACGAGGTGGCAAAGTTGAAATTTGGCAAGAGCATCCCAAAATCTATAAAATTGCCAAATTTCAAAACTCCCGGAAAACTTTCCAGGTAACCTCTATTTTTTCGACCAAATGACTGTACTAGTTGGCTTAAAATATAATTATTAAAAAAATAAAAATGAACTTTGTTTTTAAAAAAATGCAATTGCTTGTTTAATATTATATTTAATTTAATATAAATAACATACCGATCGAAAGGATTAAGCCTATAGGGTATGCAAACGTTAGGTTGACTATTTTTTCCCGTCATAACTATTGGGTAGGCAGGTATAAACAGGTAAGTCGGTACTAATAATTTGCGTTTGTATATTCTATGTATAGGTGGCATACTTTTGATTAGTATGTAATTTGTCTATTAAGCACTTGCAATTTTTTTTAAAGTTCTTTTAATTCTATGTTTTTATTTTAAGTAAGTACTGGACTGAAATTTTTCAGCCTACCTATTCGCCATATTAATATGTATTAAAACATATTAAAATTGATGCAATATATTTTGTATCGAACAAACAGCAGGGTGAACGTCGTCTCCTATTCAGATCTTAGACAATAAAAACCATAACGTCTTTGACCTGTTATCGTTCGTCAACTTTTGATAGCTCTTATTTGAGTAATGGCGGCCGAGTTAAAAACAATACCATAATATTTAGGTTAAAGATGATACTGTTGTTACTATATTGTACTGTGATTACTGAGTTTATTCTATAATCCAGTTATTTAATTAATTTCCGTAATCAACGAGTCAAGGTCTTGATTTTATCTTTGTTTTATTAGTTTGACATCTTTTGACAACGGTAATTATAACTGAACGTATTTATAATTTTAAAGGCAAACCTTAAAGTATTTTTTTGCCAAAATAGTTACAAAGCAATAACGGGTGACAAAATATTTTAACGGTTTTATTTAAGCTAAATATTAAATTTCCACAAATAACACATTTAATTATCACTAGGTTACCAAAAGTAATTGATACTCACATTAACGAACCGTGAAAGAATGAAAAAGTTAATGAAGATTCGGAATAAGAGAGAATCAAAATTTTATCTCACCGCCGGTCTGTCGCGGGTAATTATGACGTAATACCCGGGAGGAGCGGGATCGGGGTTCGCGGGATGCGGGATCGCGAGATCACGAAATCGTTTTATGAATTTAAACGCGACGAAATGCTCGGATATCTTCGAGTTCTTGCCGAGGCGCACGATGATATTAATATAATCGTTCCATTCTTGACTCTAATCAACTCTTTTCTTGTATTCACATGACCTCAAATAGGTAATCGTATAATTGCAATAGGGAACGTATTTCAAACTTCGGAACGCAAACGTTTTTAAAGAATTTGCTATCTCGATGCTTTATCTGCAGGTTTCGATAACGTAAAAGTTACACCACTAAGGATGGATTACTAAATATACCGTTAAAAGTTAAAGAAAAAGTATCTGCACACTGACGAAGTAACCGTAATAATAATGGAATAACTTTGTTTACTTATGCTATCCCAATTGTGTCGATCAATGGGTAAGTCCCGAAATCCCACAAAGGTTTTGTTTTATCTCTCTTGGCAATAAAGGTGAATCATAATGTAGAATCAACTAAATGTGGACACGTTTACATTACATTAACTTTTAAACGTTTCTTGACTGACCTGACCCTTTTGTACGAGTTGTGTAATAAAGATTAACCCTGAGCAATAAAAGCTTCGTACGATACAAATGTAGGTTGCTGTGCACCAGTAGTTTAACTTTTATTGAAGGGGACCATCTGTTTAACTGACATACTTGGAGGCAACGATAAGTTTTGTGGTGGCTGCGACCAAGCGCGGCTGACTTGTGCTTTGTGCATTAGACTAAAGCCGTTTGAGTGGATTCAGAATTAAAGTGGTTGGCATTTTATACTCACTCGATGAATATAAAAATCGAATGAGGATTATGAAATATGAAGTCTATGTCTGCCGGTTATTGTTAACCGGATATACTCGTACTTAACTGACATGCACATATAATAATAGTAATATAAAGTCGAACAGTACCTTAAGAGGCTCTCACTATATGGGTGGATTAAAGATCATAATTATAAGAAAGAGGTACTCCTCGGTTCGCCATTGACATGAAGTTCCCCTCTGTGCAACTATAACCGCGCACAGGTCAGATATTGGTAATCAGATATTGGTAAAGCCCTGTCCGTCTGCAGGTGGTTCGGATTTTACATATTCTTATTTAACATTATTTTACTTTGAAGTATTTTTTATTAGTTATTAAACAACAAATAAAACCATAAAATAACAACAGCAGAACCCTTTGTGAACATTAAGTAAAATGCAAACAAATCAGTTTGCTAGTTGAGAACCTTTTAAGACTACGATTACGTGAATTATTTTTTAATAAGAGTTGGTAATCGATGTAAGGAAAAGTAATAGTGCTCGTAGAAATAAGATAATATAAAAGTAGTTTCATGAAGTAACATCGGACTTAAGATATCTTCAATATCTACTATAACCTAGAGCAATATCGAATACATATATTTCGAAGCAGGCCTTCTCTGCTCTGCACAGAACAGAATTAGTGGATTCGGAAAACAAACGAAGGCACGTAAAGTTTTTCCGCGTCATTAATTTCCTCTCCACTCATTTATCGTGTGCTCATGTCGCAGTCACGACGAATCTTACTAACGTTCCCTTCTTTCTTGTAACTTTCGGTTAAAATTACCTATACAACTCGAGTCAATGTTTCGTAGAATGTCTCTAGGACAGTAAGTTGTAGTTTTCAGAAACATGTATCGTCTCGTGTATGCTTCGTGTCGTGCTTTGGTAATTTCACGTTTGTTTCCATAGTAAACACAGATGTGCCTTTTTAAAATATGAAAGTTAAGTAATGTATATAAATAATAATGTTAATTAAAGCAGCGGTAAAACTATCGACGTTGAATCGATGCATGTTAATCATATCCAAATGATGTTATCTAACGTATAGGTATCACGTGAATCTCTTGTATCAATGCTTTAAGTTATACAAATACCTATTGTGTCTTGACATTTTTACCTAACAAAATGAACTCAGTCTTAAAATCAGATATAAGGTGAAAGGGTGTTCTTAACAGAGACGAGCGGGGAAACAAAGGAGAGCCGTAGAACCTTTAACTTTAATAATGATCTACTCATATACAAATTTAAACTCCAATATTTCTACGTACAATAATTTCCCTAACCTCCCAGGAGTAAAATATTTATTTATTTGTAATTCAATCATTCTTAGCAAAACTAACTACACACTACAATTAACTGTACCTATATTCTTTAAGGATTTTATCACCTGATAAGAAACCTGAAATGAAAGCAACTTCATATTTTTTTAAGTAAATGTGTAATTTTGAATAGCATGTGAGAAAATTGTAACTTTTAAATAATCGGACTCTGCCTACTGAGCCACACACAATCTGCACGAATATTTTGAGTCAAAGCCTAGTAAGAGCAAATTAGAGTTTATTGCAACCAAGTACCACCACGAGTTTAAGTAATGAACGACGACATTAATGCTTTAGTCGTCGGCAGTTTATGTTTAGCATCGAAATAAAATGAATGCTCCCCGCCGAGTTCTAATTTCTAACATTTAAAAACTGCACATAATTTGATAAAGATTTAATTGATAATTGAGATTTTTAAAAATTGTAACATAAATAAGTTTTCTTTCGGGGTAAGGTAAAGGCAGGAAAAGGTAATGCAATTAAACTCTCGAGCTTTTGGGCACCCGGACTTGGTCTTGACTTTGCTAATACTAACACATACCTAATGTCTAGTATAACATGACGAAAGTTTTACGCGAAACGTTAAAAAATATCACCGCTCCGACCGCGTAGAAGTCGTTTATATATGCCTTCGTTAACTGTCCATTTATCCGGGATTAAAACTATCATTTGTCTTTCCCTGGTACTGCAGCTATCTCCATACCAAATTTCATTAAATTAAGTCAAGTTTCACGGTTCTAAGTTTAGATGTCAAAGCGTAACAAGCAGACAGACAGAGTTACTCCTTGTTCTTGGATATCCTTTGTCCATCTTGCCGTCTTGCTTTTGCGAGGGTAGTGTTTTCTATAAAGAAACTTTGTTATCAATTAATTTGACATGGTTTAAATCCTAAATAATTCCTTACGGTATCTAAGCGTCGGAAGACCGTAACCACAGATGCCGCGCTATAGGGTCGCGGTTTCAGAACATTCAACTGAAGACTGAGAGAGTAATGGTAAAAAATATATATGCAGGATCTCTATTTTGTTTGATCCTAAACCAAAAATGTAGTTTTAGAAACTCAACTACTTTTTAGGTCATGACCGCTTTTTCTGTAAACTTAACATAACGTTACGCATGAAACAGAGGCCCAGAGTGTTAGCCAAATACTCATCGTTAATACAAGATATATATTTTATACTTTCAGTAGCACTTTTGAGTTATTCTAAAAATGTTAAAGGAAATTCATTTCTAAACTTCCCTAATAATATTATTAAAAAATTAAGTTAACTTAAATATACCTAGTTTTATAGCAAAAATAAACACGACATTTATGCAGATAAGTATTTTGAAAAGTAGAATTTATACAGTTCAAAAAAAACTTTACAGGTTCTGACCAAATTTCTAAAATATTCAACCATCAATTGAAACTTTTGTTCATTAGTATCAAAGTATTTTTTTTAGGGACTTAACGCAATTCAAACTTTTTGATATAACTTACCAATTGGTATTTTCTCACTGTTCACTTGTTTCTTATCAAAGTTCATAATTATCAGGGTCAAAAATACGATTTGCAGGCACCGGGACATAATTCTGAAGGTCAACATATTTGCGGGCCGGCTGAGTCTATCACATCGCGCTTGGAATTTGAAATGTTTCGAATCTGGCGGGCAAACTCGCGGGGCCGGCGGACACTGCACGCGCGGCGGCTCGGGACGTCGACTAGCGACTAGCGCCCTGCCGCCCTTCTGGCCGCTCGCGCCGCCCGCCCTACCTTCTCTTTCCTACACGATACGCACGACTTGTTTTATTACTTTTATTTTTCTTTAATAATCTTGCTTAATGGTCTATTCCTTTTCTCGATGAAACTTCTTAAATTTCCTTTTCAAACATTAATCGCACCCGCAAAAAGTTTCCCGGGGAATGTTTGTGTTGCATTACGTGTGACACAGGTACATTATGTTGCTGAAGCACTTTTTAATATCCTTTTTTTACTAGCTAGTATTATGCTTGCTTACAACAAAGCGGAATTAATATATTAGCGTATTAATTACGTTTGATATCGCCAACAGTAAGTCGTTTTTTGTTTCCATTAAGTACTGTGGAAATCCTCAAACTCGTATGTAACAGCGTAAGATTACGTACAGATATACGTGTAAAGTGTATAACTCTTTACACATATATATGCCTGTATATAAATGTCATATTAAAATGCAATTACTACATTTTTACTTGGTGTTGCAAAAGTCATTTTAAGCTGAACATTATGTAAATATTTTTAATAATACACGCCACGCGTCGCCTTAAGCGATGCACCCACTCACCAGAATTATCACGCTTTTCCGGAGTTCGCAGCTTGCCAAATATCTAGTCATAAATTATTGTTGTTTGACGCATTACGGCAGAATCTATTGCACGCTGTTATTTATGCCATGTAACATGGCCTTTAAAGTATCTATTACTGGCTTAGCTCGCTGGGGCAATATACAACACGAGTATCTGATTAGGCATTTAATTCCAATACCTATGTACAGATTGTACAGTCAACGAAATTGGTTCGCGTACCACTGAAGGATGTAGACGTAATTAAATGGCATACTGGTATTAACGCCATATCTCTCGTGATTCACTTATCTTTGACGAGGTTGAAATGGTATGTGTGTCAGTTGACCTCTTGATTGTTTATTCAAATCAAGCACATGCAGTAGTTCAGCCTTAAAAAGATAAAAAAGATAAAAGATGTTTATTCAGTAAGTAGGCCGCACGAGCACTTTTACACGTCAAAAATCTACCAGCGCTTCGCAAGAGACAACTGCTGAGAAGAAACACCGCAAGAAAATCAACAGTAAGTCGTTAAAATATTGCTAATGATATTATACAATAATAAACTTAACCTAGAATTATATAAAACAATGAATCTCACATAACACCAAAAATTAATATATTCGTGCGTAGTTGAGCAGGAAAATGTGTCAAAACTCAGAATTGTCACAAAACTAATAAGCAACAGTAATATAAAAAAAAATATATATAGAAAGTATACAAGTTATACTTACCTGTGACGGTGCAAGACAACATGCATAAACGTTTCGATACATTCTCCTACAGAAACCGTGTCCCCTAGACAATATACAATATTTACATATTTTTATGGCTAAGTTATTATTAAATTATTTAGGTGTTGGCCAAGCATTTTTATCTGTTAGATAGTCTTCGACCCTATAGTAAGCTTTAGACATCAACGACTTTTTCAAGTAAGTTTTAAGTACTGGAAATGGTAACTTTAAAACAACGTCAGGTAATTTATTAAAGAAAAGGATGTATTGACCTACAAATGATTTATAAACCTTACGGACACGAAATTTTTTACTAGCAATTTTATTTTTATTTCTTGTATTCAAATTATGTACATCACAATTCTTAACAAAAGAGTCTTGATTTTTAATGACATAAATAATATTCTCATAAATAAATTGTGATGCTACTGTCAAAATATTAATTTCTTTAAATTGTACTCTTAAGGAATCACGGGAGTTTAGATTATATATATATATCTATAGAACGAATGGCTCTTTTTTGCAACACGAATATAGTCTGTATGTCAGCAGCTTTTCCCCAAACCAGAATACCGTACGACATAACACTATGAAAATAACTATAATAAACTAAGCGAGCTGTCTCAACATTAGTAAGTTGCCTGATTTTCCTAACAGCATAAGCTGCCGAACTTAATTTACCTGCTAGTACTGCTATATGGGGACTCCATTGCAAGTTTTTATCTATAGTTATCCCTAAGAAAAGCGCCTTACCTACCATTTCCAATCTCTCATTATTAAGAAATATACTAGATTATACCGGTCTAACATTAGGCAAAGCGAACCTAACACATTTAGTTTTCTTAGCATTGAGTAGCAAATTGTTACTAGTAAACCAATTAAGTACTTTACCTAGTATGGTATTTATCCTACTGTAATCGACGGATTTTCGGTCTACCTTGAAAATTAATGATGTATCATCAGCGAATAGCACAATATCACAAAGATTATCTACTGTGGGTGGTAAGTCATTAATATAAACCAAAAATAAGAAAGGACCTAATATAGAGCCCTGAGGCACACCTAACTTAACAGCGGCTCCAATAGACTGTGTTTGGTTTACAACAACCGTTTTTGATCTATCACTAAGATATGAAGACATAAGATTTAGAGAATTATTTGACAGACCATAATGTTCTAATTTTAATACAAGAGTCGCATGATCTACGCCATCGAAAGCTTTGGAAAGGTCACAAAAAATTCCTATAGCATCACAAGATTTCTCCCAAATATTGTATATATATTAACCCCCTTACTAATAAACGTTGAGTAACGGTTATATAGCTATACAATGTTTTGTCCTTATCTGTCAAATTCAAATGTCACAATGACAGATAAGGACAAAACATTGTATAGCTATATAACTGTTACTCAACGTTTATTAGTAAGGGGGTTAATGAGCACAGATGCTGCATCAGTTGTGGATCGTCCTCTGGTGAAGCCAAACTGATTACTGTTAAGCAGTTTATTTCTATTGAAGTGACCTACCATATCTTTTAACATTAACTTCTCAAAAACTTTACTTAAAACAGGTAGAATAGAAATGGGACGGAAATTAGTTAAATCACTCATATCGCCCTATTTAAAAAGTGGTATGACTTTACTATATTTCATAAGATTTGGAAAGACCCCCTCTGAAATGCAATTATTGTAGATTAAAGCTAAGTGCGGTGCAATTATATCTATGACATGATGGATGACTTTAACTGATGTTCCCCATAAATCCTCAGTTTTTTTTAAACTAAGCGATTTGAATACCTTAACAATTAAAACTGAATCTACGTGGCTAAAATCAAAGCTTTCGTTACATTTAGTAACATTAGCACAAAGTAATTTTTGAGTTTCAATCGCAGATGATTCAAGACATTTCGTGGTATAAACGGCTATTGTCGAGAAATAATCTTCGAACGCTAAGGCCACGTCTTTGTTTGACTAGATTTGTTTGTCACCCTTGTTAAGGGTTACTTGATTATCACGAGTTTTAGATTTACCCGTTTCTCTATTTATTATTTTCCACACAGTTTTGACCTTATTGTCAGAAGCTTTGAGCTTAAGACTTAAAAAGTTTGACTTAGCAGTCAAGCAAACTTGCTTGAAAGTCCTTGAATATTTCTTAACATAAACTAAGAAGTCTGCGTTCTTGTTCTCCTCCCTCTCTCTATATAGTTCATAAAGCCTACTCCTACTTCTATGAATGCTTACAGTAGCCCATTCACTAAACTTAGTTTTTGACCCAGAAATAGTTTTCATCTTAAAATTATTATTAAATTGATGATGAAATTATTCCAAACAAATCTTTATAATTACTATTAGAATCATTATGTGAAAAGGATAACCCACAGAGATTACTCTGAACTTTATTTTTGAATAATTCCAAACGATTGCTAGTTATGGGTCTGTATGTTATTGTCTGTGGTACTTGATGAAAATCATTTAAAAAAGAAGCCTTTTGACCGCTATGATCAGAATTAAAGCAGTTAAATATTGCTTTATCCAAACATTCGCAATTACAAAAAAAAATTGTCTAAACAGGTAGCACTTGAAACACCTATCCGTGTAGGTTCAAAGAACAAATTACCTAAATTAAAAGATTTAAATAAACTTAAGATCTTAATAGTATTAATTGACGATTCCAGTAAGTTAACATTAAAGTCTCCACAGACAATAACTGCATTTGAGTTTTGCAGGCTAATTTTAACACATTTTCCATAGTAGATTCAAATGTGTTAAAATCGGCTGATGGTGGTCTGTAAACGCAAATAATTGTGTAATTTTGTACTTCTATGCAAGAGATTTCTACAAGCCTCTCTATAGATAGCCTAACAATATCTTTCCTTTCTTTGGTTTTTAAGGTATTTTTCGCAATTATTAAAGAACCACCATGAATGGCGGATTTTCTGGCAAAAAAACTAACTAATTTAAAATTAACAAAATCAAAAATAAATTGATCTGGTCTAAGCCAATGTTCAGTAACACACATAATGTGTACACTTTCAGTATCTAAAAATAATCCTACTTCTAATTCTTTGCTGGAAAACCCTTGAATATTTTGGTGAATTATATTTATACTCAATGGTGTTTCCGCTGTCCTATACTTTAGTTTAAATTATTAGGATTGGCATTTGTGCCACTATTGTATCCCTTTGGTTCTATGTCAAAGGCCAAAAGATCTACCAAAGTCAATATATTATATTTCTTTGGCAAATGATTTTTTTCAGCTGTTAGCGTGAGGCGCTTTATAAATTTATTTATGTCGAAGAAATTATATTTGCCATTATAATATGTAGCATTGTACATTAAAGAATTTAATTGAGCTATTTTACTATTATATTTATATGGCATATTTTGTGAATATGGTAAAGCAACACAGCCTTGCGAAACAAAACAGTTGGAGTGTTATTTAGTACGCTTATCTTTATTTATCTATCTTAAATGTATTAACGTTATTAATAAACCGACTTGAAAAATAAGTAATTTCGCAAACTGTCCGTTTTTTTTGTGTGAAATTGAGTTATAGGTACGAGTGCCGTAGTTGGAATAATATACTTGGTGTAAACGTTTTTCACCGAATGGTGACTTTTCAGAAAGCGTATTTGGGATAATTGGTAAGAATCCGAATATTTCATGAAAATTTAATGAGCCAATTTGTAAAATTAATTTTGAATCTATTTACTCAGCTCAAAAATGTTTAAAATATAAAAACTGCCTATAAAAACGCAAAAAATTACTTCCTGAAAGGCAATTAACGCGTCAGTTCAACTGAAGTCGGCTTTTGGTTAAAAATATTTTGAGTAGCTACCGCTTACCTACCATTTTAAACAAGTTATTTTTTGCCTTTAAACGCAAAAAGCCGCCTTCTAGAAGGCGTTTTTTTACCCACAACGGTATGGAGACGGCATATGCGTTTGGAGTAGGAGGATGTTTGTGCAAATGTTACCATTCATCTCCAAATCTACTAGTCCGATTTTGATGCGGTTTTCAGTGATGGGTTTGAGTTTGATTGGTGCATATTTTTAGATAGGTTTTACGGTGGCAACAATCTGTATTTTTAAAAACTATTAATTTATCAATGCGTGAAACTTGTTGCGAAAGAAAGATAGATATGTTGCGCCGACCCCAAATAAGTTGGGATAAGAATGATTGGCAGGAGAATGATTAAATGCATGAAACTTGTAATTTTACTGATGGTGTCGCGGCGAGAGCGCTTACCCATAGTACAAGCCTAGAGCTTAATTTGGGACTAGGTCAAAAAAATAATACTTACTACGACGGTGCAAGACAATCACTTAAAAAGCTTTGATACGTTATCCCTCAGAAACCATCTCCCCTAGATAAGATATAATGTTTACATGTTTTAACAAAGCATTTTTGCCTGCTAGATAGACCTTAAGCTTTAGGCATTAACGACTTTTTCAATATTTTTTTTAGTGCTGAAAACGGTAACTTTAAAACGAGGTACCTACGTCGGGAAATTATTCATAGAATTAAATATGAAATGAATTTGAACCTATAAATGATTTACATACTTTTGGGACACGAAAATCTGTATTGGAAAATTAAATAGCAATATAAGATAATATCCACTATTAGTCAAACGATGCCAAAACTAAGCTATATTTAAAAAAAAATACCTCTGCAACATTGTCCCTTAGATATCCCAGTATTTCCTCGCTAAATACGAGTAGTTAAACTTATGGGTTAAGCGAGAAAACTGCCAGTTCTTCGGTCTCCCGTGAGTGCCCGAGATCCGTGACATCCAATGAGCTTCTTCTAAATTTCTTTGAATCCCACTTTGACCCCACGGACCAAGGGTCTCGACGCCGAATGGAAAAAACATATATTCTGGGCCGAGACCACTATAAATATATGCCAACCTTGATGGTTTCAGCCGCTTCAGCTGGCGCACCATCCCTTTTAGAGGTCAGGTGGAGATGTGACAGTTTTGCAGGGCGTATAATATTATTGTACTGTGTTGTTTGTTTTTAATAAATAAATAAATAAATAATAAATAATAGCGTGTCTACACAGGTTGAATCCCACACTAGCACCCGTCGCATATTCCACGGAGCCAAGGAAAGTGCGTCAGGTTTCTTACCATATTTTCTACAAATGCCAGTCGGCTCTAAAATTTACTTTTACTTATAGTAAGTACCTTCCTATTCAAAATATTAATATGATGTACACAATTCTTAATATGATGCTTCAGGAGTCAATGACCAAATGTCCTCTTCGCTATTTTGCAGGGTTTCTAATATGACGAATGCGATTTAAGCTTTATGTAAACTGAAAAGTTTTAAATTGTAATAGTCACAGCAGCAAAGTAAAAGTTTCGCAGCGATCGTCCGTCCCGTATTACTGAACTTGCGTGTATGCATTACCCTTTCTTATGTACAGAGATTCGTTACCAGCAATAAGGAAATAACCAAGATGGTGTATGTATTTACATGATCATGTTTATATGAGATTACGAACGCCTTAATTACGTGCTCTCGCATTATTTCTACTTAATGTTCTTAAGTTTTGAATTTGCTTCAATAGATTTTGCAGTATATAATTAATATTTAAATTCTTATTCATAGTGAGATAGTTATATAATTAGTTATGCTTTTTTTAATCCAATATTTGATATTTCAATGGCATGCGGACAGGGTTAAGTTACGCTTAATCTGGTTTTTTTAAACTTAAACGTGTATGGAGAGTAAAAAGGGAAATTCAATTTGGCCATAAACATAGTGTGGTAAGTGCTAAACCAAGATTCAAATATCATGTCGCGACTGTCCCTCACGTTCGGCCTCGACCGGCCCTGTTGTAAATCTGTTGTTTTGGGCGTGGGACAACCCAATATCACCACCCTTAATTTCACTTGTAAGGGTCGCACAAACTTAAATATATTCTCAAAATTCCTCTTCTTCAAGGATCGTTGATTTTGAATTTGAATATAAAATCAAACGATATTACCAGATTGAAATGGCCGTGTCCACTACAATCAGTTGATTGGATGACCCTGATACGAAAATGAAACTAGACCTTCGCGGGACATTACGGTTCTCCGTTTTTTAATTAGATTTATTAATTGCTTAAATAATAACTTAACAAGAAATAATTTATCAAATAAAATTATAGTTGTTTGACACTATTTATTGTCGTAGTTAGGTATTGATTAATGACTTTTCGCAGTTATTGGTTCAATAATATGAGCATGTTCGAAATAAATATTTTAATTTTTTTTTTTCGTTTGCATCCTGTCACTAATACGCTGGTATATCTACATCTTAGCCTCATTGTGAAAAATCTGGTTACAGAATTATCAACAATGTTTTAGAAATGTTGGTAATTCTGTTGCTCTGCCTACCCCACTCTGGGAATGAAAGCGTGAGTTTATGTATTTATGTTTTTTTTTTAATATTTAAAGATAAAATATATAAAAAAATAATGATTATTCTTTTTTTTTAAGATTCAGCACGTCAAAAACCTACCAGCTCTTCCCAAGAGTAGACCGCTGCTGAGAAGAAACGCCGCCAGCAACTCAACAGTTTATAAGTCGTTTTTTAAATATTGCTTATGACGATGGTAAAACTTAACCTAGCATACATAAAACAATGAATATAAAATAAAAATATCACGCGTTAGTTAAGCAGGAAAGCTTGTCAAAACTCAGATATTTCACCAGAGCTACTAAATACATACATACATTAAATCACGCCTGTTTCCCTGAGGGTTAGGCAGAAACCACTTCTTGGTAAATAAATTTTCTACTGATTCGTTATAGTCTGATCACACGTGACCTCAGCTGTCTGGGATAAATATTTGTATATATCATACAAGTTAGTCACGTCAAGCCGGCGGCCGCTAACTTGTTACTAGTTTATATACAGCCGTCTGGATTAATTTATGACGGGGACGTGAATACTCTAAATTAGCACGGATATTTTAAACGGAATGTTTGAATTGCACTTCATTTCCGTGTGTCTCGTTATCTGAACTAGCAACGTCTAACAAAATCACCATTGTACTTAGGAGCCACGAATTTCGATATTGTGTTTTTTCACTAGATATATCAAAATGGCATTGTGACCCTATGCTTAGCTGTCCATTTTGATCGCATTTCGCAAATGTATGTTGAATAAAATCATCAGTAATAATATAATGTCACCGTCACATTTACATTGGCTTAACACAGTTCAGATAACATTTTTTTTTATTAATCATCGTATTGGTACTCTGGCAGAGTACCAATGTGACTCGGACAGAGTGTTATCGCCCAAGTCGACAAGGCGAGATGGCTAACATGTCGCGCCGTGGGCGCTCGACTGTCACAATGTTTGTTTGTGTTATTATTATACTAGCTTATGCTGACATGCCTTCCAGAGCACGTACAGAATGTCTGATTGGAAGCGGTGAGTGATAATTTAAGTAATGTCGCTGATAGCGGTCAAACCATATTGATATTAAGTCACAAAATAGTGCCTGAATTATATTAAAATGGTTACGCGCGAAAAATATCAAAGGGTCATGAACCACTATTACGGGCCGTTGTTTGACCAGTAGTTAAACATACTAAAAGTAAAAAATCGTGACCATTTGTTAAATCTGAGCGCAATGTTTCACATTTTCCATTCGATTTTTTAATTTTAACCAGTAGTAGTTCAGTTAACTTCTAATCAAACAACTCCCCCTAATCGTTTAAATAACCAAATTTTTACGAACTCAATATTACAAACACGATAGTTCATATTATTTAAGTAGAATTCGTTTTAAGTTATAAATTTGGTTTACTTATTTTTTAATCGTCTTAATGCTATCTGGTAATCAATTCGCATAATTTATCTATTAGCTGTTTGAACAATGAACCTTAAATAGCAATGTATAAGTTGCAGAACGTTCTCAGAAGTTAAGAAATCTTCTCAACAAATTATTGAGAATATTATTGAAAACATTTGAGAGCATTGAGAATGTTCTCTTTCAATACATAATTTAAGGATTTTATTAAAAACTTCCGAGATTTTCTCAATAGAAACTTTCACATTTTGAGAAGTTACTTTTCGGTACAATGCTAACCATGAGTATGACCCTCAAACAGCTTAAGAATGGCAAAACCCCAGGTGAGGATGGAATTACGGCCGAACTCCTGAAGGCGGGTGGTAAACCCATCCTTAGGGGCCTTCAGACGCTGTTCAGCTCCGTCCCCCACGAAGGCAGAACGCCGAAAGCATGGAACAAAGGTGAGGTGGTTCTTTTCTTCAAGAAAGGTGACAAAACTTTGCTGAAGAACTATAGACCCATCTCACTTCTGAGCCATGTTTACAAGCTGTTTTCGAGGGTCATCACAAATCGTCTCGCGCACAGGTTTGACGATTTCCAGCCTCCCGAACAAGCCGGTTTCCAAAAAGGGTATAGTACCGTAGACCACATACATGCGTTGCGGCAGGTTATACAGAAGACCGAAGAGTATAACCTCCCCCTATGCCTTGCATTTGTGGACTACGAGAAAGCCTTTGATTCGATCGAGACATGGGCTGTGCCGCAGTCTCTCCAGCAGCGGTGCCAAATTGACTACCGGTATATCGAAGTGTTGAAGTGTCTGTACGAAAACGCCACTATGTCCGTCCGACTACAGGACCGGAGCACGAAGCCTATTCCTCTGCAGCGGGGAGTCAGCCAAGGAGATGATAGTGATCTCTCCGAAGCTGTTCACCGCTGCATTGGAGGATGCTTTTAAGGTTCTGGACTGGAAAGGACGAGGCATCAACATAAATGGTGAGTACATCACTCACCTTCGATTTGCTGACGATATCGTAGTCATGGCGAGACCATGGAGGACCTCAGTGCAATGCTCACTGACCTCAGTACAGTTTCTGACCGAGTTGGCTTGAGAATGAACATGGACAAGACGAAAGTCATGTCCAATGTCCATGTCACATGGACAAACGGTCCAGTTAGGTAGATCCAACTTTGAAAAAGAGGTCACTCGTCGAATCCGACTCGGCTGGGCAGCGTTCAGGAAGCTTCGCAGCACCTTTTCGTCCAAATTACCGCAGTGTTTTAAGTCAAAAGTCTTTGACCAGTGTGTGTTGCCAGTGATGACCTACGGATCCGAGACGTGGGCGCTAACAATGGGCCTCATTAGAAAGCTCAGGGTCACTCGGAGGGCTATGGAGAAGGCTATGCTCGGGGTTTCTCTGCGTGATAGAATCAGAAATGATGATATCCGCAGGAGAACTAAGGTTACCGACATAGCCCGAAGAATAGCTAAACTGAAGTGGCAGTGGGCGGGGCACATCGCACGCAGGACTGTTGGCCGATGGGGTCAGAAGGTTCTTGAGTGGCGTCCGCGGACCGGGAGACGAGCTGTAGGTAGGCCTCCAACAAGATGGAGTGACGACCTTGTAAGGATCGCGGGAACGCGGTGGATGCGAAAAGTACAAGACCGGTCTGAGTGGAGAGCCTTGGGGGAGGCCTATATCCAGCAGTGGACGTCTTTCGGCTGACATGATGATGACAATGCTAACCTTAAATGCAGTTAAATTGCTTTAAATTCAAACGTAAATCCAGTTCATTCAATAAACAATCTTACATAGTCTGCCTCAGAGTTCAATTTTTTTTTTTTTTTTTTATAGCATGGGAAGGCAAACGAGCACACAGGCCACCTGATGGTAAGTGGAAACTGTGACCCATAGACATTCGCATTCACAAGACTGCAATGCGTTGCCAACCCTTAGGACTAAGATGGAATGCCTCTATGCTAGTCATTTCACTTAATTCAATTTTCAATTTCCGTTATTTCTGAAAATACGACGAGTATTTCTGTAGATTCCGATGGACGATGCCTGGAATCAATTTTTTGAATGTTGTGGATACAAATTAAAACGATAGAATTAAACGATTATTTAAAACATGAGTGTTCATCAGCGGAACAGAGGACTATTTTTTATGAAATTTAAGAGTAAGTATATTATTTTACAGAATAAATGTACAGTAAAACGAGTATATTAATAGTACCTACAAGGCCTCTATTGTTGGTGGTAAAAACCATATAGTGTTTCACCTGTCATGGTTTGTTTTGTAACTCGGCCGCCATTACTGTCAAGTAAATAAGATCTATCAAAACGTTGACAATGCAATAACAGATCAAAAACGATATGGTTTTGCACGTGTTGAATAAAGGCCTGGTTTTTAAGTAACAGTTGCTCGAGTATGTATTTACTTGAATTAAACTCATTACCATACCTGTGCTGACTCGGGGCACCTATAGGTACTAAAGTGATGCAGCAAAATATTTTATCGACGAAAATATATCGATGTTACAGTCAACATTGCATTCTATTTTTTTGGGTGAAAATTTATATTGCTTTTAGGGCAAAATAACTTTGACTCGCGTATTTGTATGTCAGGATATTTACTAATATTAGTGTCTATATAATATTCACGTGGGCGTGGGTTTTTCTTGTGCGGCATGATAATTTCGGACTTAATGTATTAATTATAATTAATGGCACTGACAGTAAGTTGTTTTATTATCTTAAGAGGCTCGATATCAGATACGATATCGAACGTGTTGATAGTAATTTTCAATGAGCACATGTATATCGACCTCTTTTTTATCGATATCAAATCCCTAAAACGTGCCCCGAGTTAGCACAGGTATGCTCATTACACACGAAAATATTATTATTCGTTTGGTTACTCTCTTGGATGCAATTTGAATCATTTGCTAACCTAAGTTTTACTTAGAGCGAAAGATGAATGAAGCTGCCCCACGTAGTTTGCTACGGCGTAGCAAACTACGACGTAGCACTCCTCAAGCACTGACTGGGCAGAGCCGGTATAATGTCCCACGTCTTTGTTTTTAACCCAACTTTATTTCAAAGCATATTGGTTTTTAAGGTTCCGTAGGTACCTAAAAGGAGCGCACCGCACGCTGCGCTGTCCGTCCGTCCGTCCTAACTTTAAAGACCTGTATCTTTTGAACCGTAATAGATTACTGGTTGATTTTTCGGCTTCAAATAGAAAGCTAATTTAACTGACCCCTGATTTATGATTTCTATTTCAAAATCAAATGTTGCAGAGTCCACGGAGCAGCGCTAGCGCAGAGCTCCTACTTCTAGGTATTTTGGCCCTTCGGGCCGTCTGAATAACTAACATAACCTAAACCTACCTCATATTTGTTATACTAAATTTGGTCAGGGGAGCAACAAGACCTACCGTAATAATATCTACTGTGCGGCGTAACCGAACCCTCAGTGCGCGAGTCCGACTCGCACTAAAACCACATTTACTGTCAATTGACATTGTAGAAAAAGGGCCCACGGAATACTTTTAAGTTAATAAAAGCAATCGTAACGTTAATAATACGATAACAATAGGGGTAAAGATAATGTAGAATAAAGCCTCAGGCTCTATGCATGTGCAGTGCAAATGCTACGCGAGCGTTGTTACGTAGGGACCGAAAAAATCCTTCACTGAATATAATATATAATCAATAGAAAAACCCTATAGTTGGGCTACCCAATCGTTAGGGTTTTCCTATGACTGTTATCCTTACGTTAGGGAATCCTTTTTGAATTAGTTAGTTAACCGCTTCTATTGCGCTTATCAAATCCATTTGAGTTTTATAGCTTAGGAAATATGATTTGCCCATCTGTTATCTACTTTGCGATCTCTTTCTCTGCGTTATGGCTTACTGGACCTAACCTTAACCTAAACCTTTCAACCCACTGTGCTGTTTGAACGAGGGCAGTTTAACGATTACCTTTTGCTTAATGTTTACAAACAGATTTTAATGAAGATTACACACGACCAATTCATATTTCCTAATATTCATATTTTCTAAGCACTTACCGGGTGTTACCCTATTGATCGCCTCGTTTTTTTTTCTGTCACAACGTGCGGCTGCCTGCCACCAGACATAATATTTTTAGGTAATGCAATAATAATTCAAATGTCTTTCGCGTATAGATTAAAATAAAGTTTATTAATTGAACGATAGGCTAACCAAGTGGTTTGGGTTTAACCATTAAACCGTATAACCGTTTAAACCATTTTGTCAAACATCCGATCGGTTCCAGTCCCCGAGCTTCGTAGTCGGCGCGCCATAGAGACCTACGCCGCGGACCGCTTTTATTTCACTTTATCTCAAAATTGACATAAAAAAACGTTTCTAACACGATCATATTGCAAAAGATCAGGCAATTTTTCAGTCTCACATTGACTTTTTTTTAACTATGTTACATGCTAACGACATGGTCAAAATATAAGAAATAAAATCAAAATCAAAACGTTTAGGCCCAGATACTTATTTAAAAACTTTAAATTGTAAACCGACTAAGAAGGATCTTTTACCAAAATTACCTCCTTCCTTCTCCTATGTATGGTCCTGTCACAGAGAAATGTACACGTTTTTATTATTAATATGTTGATTTTTTTTTAATTATTCGCAGAAACTTTAAGTTCAAATACGAGTAGGTACATAAATAACCTGAAACATTTATAAAAATAAAATGTTGTTTAGCATCATAACATAAGCGAGTCAGAGAGATTTTAGTTTTTTTTTTTTTAGAGATATCATTAAAGGTATTTGAAAGTATTATAAATATAATCTTCAAAACTCGTTCACCATAAACCCGCTCCCTAACTTTCAATATGTATAACACCACAAAAACAACGGAAAAATCAAGCTGGTGGCGATTAATAAAACACTTCTTAATAAAATAATTTTCATTAAAACCCTATGACAAGTTTTTGAGTCGTTAGTTATTTGGAATTGTCAACAATTCTGCGCATGCCTGCATATTTCTTTGTAACGGTTGTTCAACTGTTTTAGCCGTAGTCATATTGTTTGACTGGAAATCCATATCTGGTGCGTTTTGTATGAAACTTGGGCAGACTGAGCACGCTTAACTGATCCGATTCTAGGCCAATTTATAATTGGATCATAAATATGAGTTTTATAAACGACGAGGGCCATGAGCTGAATCGGGAGTTAAATCATTTTAACTACCTATTAAGAATGAGAAAGAAAATCATTTTAACTACCTATTAAGAGTGAGAAAGAAAGAAAGATAAATTAATGAAGTAACACAAACAGATAATTTAAAAAAAACTTCACAATAGTTATTTCATTCTAGTAAGCCATGTGATAGCATGTCTAATAATAAATATATATATATATTATATTAAACTGTTTAACCAATGTCTAACTTAACTTCTATAAATTCAATCTAAAATTGAAAGAATCATCTCAACACAATCACAAGAATATCAATCACTTGTATAATCTTAAAGTATATATATATTCAGCGCTTATTTTTCACTTTCTACGTGTCATTCAAATATGGAAACATTAAATCTTGAACTTTTTTTTATTTATTAGTCCAAACAGGGGCAAGAGATACAGGTTGCGCATAAACTACCAACCTGAACCCCACGCTCTCTAACGTTAACAATAGGGCGTGCATAGTGCGGTGGCGATGAGAGACCAGAGACGGACGTGTCAATGTGACACGTGTGCGCAGTTGGAATTACGTAATTCGCGAATTTAGCCGCTGGCCGGACTTTAGTTGTTGAATACCCATTCAACAACTCGCAGTGAAATAACTGTTGGCGTTTGTTCAAAACGCCGTCAACCAAGGAGCCATGACTGACGTTAGCATCGTGCAGGTCAAATCCAGCTTCACAGATGATGTGCTTACGTCTGTAGCGATGTAGCTACCCGATGTGGATAAATTGTCTTCCGTCAGTTTCGACCACGGCGACGTTACCAGACTGTCGAAGGATATGGTGGCCCTAAAAGCGAGCCTAGCTAACATTACTGAAAAATTAAATGCGTCGCAGATAACTAATATCGAGATGCGCTATGAAATTACCTGCCTGCTCCGGTAATTAGGTCGTCAGCTGATGCATAAAATTCCAATATCAACAAACAAACTTGTGTCGATACGTCAGTCTCAAGTTTCGCGCCCGCGCTGACGCAGCTTGAGAAACCACCCTCTCGAAAGCCGCGTGCCGCCGCTCCACTTTCTATGAAGGAGCTCCTTCTACCTGTGTGGATAAGGAGGGATTCACATTGGTGCAGCTCAGCAAACCACGTAGGAAAGCTCATAAGACTCGGTGTGGTACTGCAGTAACGTACTCGAATTCCGGCCTGCGGGTAGCTATACCGAACACGGCGCTCCACGTGCCTGGCCTACACCACTTTGCTACGGTAGACGACGTGGAGGAGTACGCCCGTCAGAAGGCTTGATGCAGTCTGACGGTGTTCCAGCGCGGTCGCTTCGCTACGTGCATTTCAGTTCGTTTTGTAATGAGCATGCCGCGGTTTATGCTGGAGACCGTCGAGTGTCCTGACTTCTGGCCGAAAGGAGACGTGTTCCTACCGGCAGCGACCATGGTGCCAATTTTGGAAAAACGGGGCCACGCTGTTTAGTAACCTCGGTGTTAGTTTTAAGTTTTATATTGTTATGTATGTTAGTCTATAAGGTATTTGTAATTATGGGCCTCGTTGCTCGAAATCAAAAAAACTTATTCTTATTCTTATTATTGTTATTGTTACAGCTGGCTGTTAATATCATTAAGATGTAACTTTAAAGAATAAGAAGCGAAAACAAAAATAAAAAGCCAATAGATATTCTTGTTATCTATGTTTGAGTAATACTACCGCCTACTCAAACAATAAATAAATACGAACAAGTAATTCGAAGAAACGCTAGCAATAAGAAGGATTCATATATTACTAAAATTATCTCCCGACGCAAGTTATTATTGTACAGCTAACAAACTATTAGAAACGAAGCAACAACCGCCGTGTTTCGCTACGTCACAGATGGCCGCCCGCCTTAATTAGACATTGTTAATAGAACCAGTACGTGCTCGACACTTACTACATTTCATGCAATACGTGTATGTAAAGCTAAATCACTTCAACCTTTTGTATGCTCACGTATAACGGTCACTGGCTGACATTCAATAGTACATACTCGTTAGCACCGTAACGGTACCGTCCGTACATATGGTGGTAAATTATTGTTATGCCTGTTAGCCTCATCCATCACTTTATCAGTAATAATAGAGAACCATGTCACAGGAATTGATTTAGTACCAAATTAAGTTCTAAGCTTGATTACTATGATTACTTGACATCGATAAATATGAACATTCTTTAATACGTAGGAAACATCTGAGACTCAGAAACCAATTCTCAAGCTCATCATACAAATATTTGCTCACATTAGGACTCAAACCCGCGCCGAAGGCAAAGTCAAACAAAACTAACCGTGTCGTCATCACCTCTTCATAGAATGACCGTTACATCGATTGAGACAAAGAATGCCTTGCTTCTTCCACTTATCTGTTAAACTAGTGAGATATTAAGTACAAATTTCTTTAAACGATGTTAACCACTTAACAGACGATTAGAGCGTTCAAGATGTATGAATTAACAGTCGATTAACATTGATTAAATTTAACATCGTTTGGTAGAAAGTACGAGTAGGTTTATAAAGTGTAGGGCGGCTTCCGTTTTGAAAGTATTTTGGCTCTATTATACATATCTATCTTAACGTCTGTCAGCGAAGTCACAGTCATAGCAGTGTTAACTTTTCATCAGGCGCCTCCAGTCTACCCTTAGAATTTAATACAACGTTAGGGAAAATGTCGCAAGAAAAGCTTGGTATGCTTCTGATTACTTTTAGAATACATTTTATACAGGGTTATCGGTTCTTCGATACATTCCTTTTACAGGAGTGAAGTAAAAGAACATGTAGTCACTCTGTCCAAAAATGTTTTGTCTTATTATATTATAATTTAGCTGGTTCTCTTCAGGCTTTATTACTGTTTTTTTCTTACAATTTACCGTCCATCCACCCATTCCCACCACATCATTGAATTTATTGCGATTTTTTTACACTACTTTCCTTCAGCGACTTCGTCGGCGTGTGTTCAGTATTTACGTTAAAAAGTTTTTTCACCTCAGCAGCTCAAACAAGCAGGTTTTGCTGCTTAAAAACAGTGAGCAAAATTCAATTTTGCTGCGAGCGAGAGGCAAAGCAGCTTTTTAATAAAAAAAAAAAATGCCGTGTGCAGTGCTGTGGCTACTCACAACATTCGAAAAAATTGAACTTCACTTTGTTCTATCACTTTCACTTCGATAGGAAAAAAGCGAGAGATAGAAACAACTTGATTCGAAGTTCGATTTTCAAATTCCACACATAGTAGGCCCAAAAAGAAACGCAAGTTCGGATGCACACATAACCGTAAAATTGCAAATAAAACTATCTGTTAAAGTTTGAAATGTGTTTATTATAACTATTTTATACAGTAGGTACAATCATTTTTTTTAATGTTTTGAAGACAAAATTAATGAAAAATAAGAAGTTTATCATTGTATACTTGTTATACTGTATATTTGTTATCGTTTTAACAATCTTTAATTTCGTGACATAAACCGCGGGGGCAGTTTCAGAACGCATTTCAAAAATAGCGGGATTATTGTAGCCAATAGCCATAGACAAGGCCTAGTTAGGTTTTTTTTAAAGCCACAGACTACATAAAGCGGTATAAAGTTGTGATTGCACTACGGCATTATCAAGTTGAGTGACAGGTTTTATCTGTTTCATGTTTATTTTTTCCACATTTTATTTTATTAGTATTTTGCAAAAATGCTTGTGATTGATGCATATGCGATCGTGTCGTTATTTAGTCGTGTATTCACCAAATGGTCACAACGGAAGACCTGCGTTGGCCCTACCAGCTTCACGCTGTGTTGTTCTCGCTGCTGAGGTGAAAAGTTGTATGTCTCACACGAGACCAAAGTTTTTTACGTCTCGTATCTTTGAATCCCTCGCTACGCTCAGGATTCTAACCTAGAATCACTCGCTACGCTCGTGATTCAATAATAGAATCCTTCGCTTACTCGGGATTCAAAATCATCACTCGCAGCAAAAACCAACTTTGCTCTCTTGTTGAACAAATAACTATTAGTGGCAGCGCGAAACATCGTAAGGGCGGTATTGCATTGGTAAAAACTGTATCGATAAGTATAGGGACAAGTTTAGATACCTGCAGGAGTGGCGTTTTTTTTTAAACTATCATGTTTAAATGTACTATAAACGTACGAGTATATAATTATTACTTGACTTTTATCAAGTAGGTACGCAAAAATTCAAAGAGGGTGAAACTTCATTTGGTTAAACTAGCAATAATTATTTATACGAGTATATACTCGTATGCATAATATACCAGATGACTTCAAATTGATAATACAAAACCAATGGTTTACACACATTCCCTAAACCAAACCCCACTCCTAAGTCTCATGCTGCTAATTTAATTAAACAACCGCTTATAACTACACAATAAAGTGTTTAGTAGCACCAATTTGAAGTCACCTGTATATATCGCACCTTCAGAACAACAATGACCTAATTCACTGCTTTTAAACTTCAAGTCATAAATTTATTATCATAGAGACCAAATTCGTAATTTAGAATTTCTGAATTATGTCACTGTTGTTCTAAAGGTGCGATATTTGTAATTACGTTCTCGAAAACGGCTCTAACGATTTCGATGTAATTGGCAATACAGGGGTTTACGGGGGCGAAAAATCGATTTGTCAGGTTGTCATCGGTAAATTCGTTTTCAACACGAGCGACGCTCGACGACGACGAGGTATGTATTTAGATATCAAGAAAACCAGCTAAGTATTTAAATATTTAGCTCTTTCACAGGTTAAATTTGCAAGGTATTACAAGGTACGAATTTATCATCAGTCACCTATACTTTATTTATTTATTTTGTAGGGTACGCCAACAACAAACATAATAATATTAATACAGTGAAAATAAAACTATATTACAAAAACACTATCTTATATGAATGTCAATTATTATAGGTATACACGACATACACACATCATAATTTGTATGTAAAGGAACTTTCAGTAAGTAGATACAGGACCTACGTCTATTAGTTTTTTACGTCTATTGATTTTTCTCCTACTTTGCCTTCGACAATGCCTTTTTGTGTCGTGATACTCGTAATCCCTATAGTCCAAGAGCTTTTGGTGATTGAGGCCCCGTGGAAAGTTGTAATAATTAATTTAGGTATACACCACATTTATAATGACAAACAAATTGAATAAAATCTTACTATTCTAAAAAAAGAAAAATAGATATTCAAATATTAAATTAAATATTTAATTCTAATCAAATTTAAAGTATAAAATTAAATATAAGTCTAAGTTAAGTCTAACACAGGTTTTTTTAATAATCATTTTAAAAAATTGTTTTTAAAAACTGGAAGAGAGTCATGAAAAATGTCAAGATGAGATGCTTTTTTATGCCATTATACTCGGAACATGGCCAAAGCTGCGTTCCGGCCGAGGTTAGTTCGGAAGAGCGGATTATTGAGGATCTTAGTTATGCGTGCTCTTGGGAGGTGACAGGGAACAGTTAGCCAGATTCGCTCAGTGATCTGAATGCAATTGTTTTTGCCGTTGATAATGTTGTGTAATAATGAAAGATCGTGCAGCGTACGACGGTCACGGAGGGATGTGGTTCTGAAATGTTTCAGGCGCTGGTCGTACGGGTTTCTATGGGAGAAGCCCTGAGATATACTCGTATTTTACTTTCGAGTTTACTGATCATAAGTATTGCTACACAATTAAGTCAGCCGAAGACGATGATACTAAATGCAGCAATTACACTCACCTGCAAAAATACCCGCCCAACCATCTTTTGTTCATACAATTGTTAACAATAATAAATTCTTTAATGAAAGGGTAACTTCAATAATACTGAACGAGTTTCGATGTAGGTTGTAGTGTTTTGTTGCTAATTAACCTAGGTACAAAACAGCTAGCAAATATTGTTTTAAAGGTCGCAGCTCTTTTCAATGGAACCCAAAATATCAATTTAAAAGTCCTTCATAACAAAATAATGTATTATGAACAGGTATTTTTAGGATATTTTAGGTTCCTTTGGAAAGAATTAGTGGCCATTCTGGACCAGATTAAATAAGTAATCAGATTGATAGCTTGGGAATAAAAAAAAAGATGGTAAGCTAAGGATACAAGCATGGTGGATAGTGGCTAAGTTAATTAACAACAAAACACTATAATTAACATGAAAAATTGTTATGTATTTTTGAAGTTTTTCTCTGGTTTGGGAAGTTATAATTGTAAAAAGTTGTATGCACAAAAGACGAGTGGGCGACTCTATTCTTGATCTAGAATGCGAGATTTCCAAGCAATGGGTGTGGAAAAACATAAGGACCCTCAAATTGCCCGACCTCAAGTAAAATGAACTACTTAATACTTTTGCGTTACACGTTACACGTTGACTTTCGTATCGTCCACGAGTGGTGAATTTTAAGCAAAATGCATAATGTATAAAAATTTGAGTTTATTTTAGAATTTCGAGCTACTTCAGGATACGTTTTTGAACATTAAAGGAGATTGGGAAACCTGGCGTATGAATGAAATATTCGTGCTTGAGCTAGTGTCGTTTATTTATTTATAGTATAATATCCCCCAACCGCATCTGAATTTAAGGAGTCAGTGCCTTTAGTTGGATCATACGGAACGCGAAAAATAATTTATATTCAAATTCAGTCGTGGAAAAAGGCAGTTTAAATTTAGGTGTTACGAACTGTACGTTTTAAATTTCACATCTAGAGCCTATTAACTACTTATAGCATGGTTAGTATATTTATTTTATTTTATCATGAGATCCAATAAAACAATGTATCTCCAATTACTGAATTGAAAAGGGAATCAAATAACTTTTACCCAATGTTCCTAATTCATAAGTCATTTTCATCAGGGATAATACAAACCTCAGTTATACATACACAGTAATCATTTCATAGGTATTATAGGCTGCCACCATCTTGTCTTCATGGCCAGGCTATCAATCTGATTACTTATTTTGTTTTTAAACTTTTAAAAATTGTAAGTACTTTAACATAACAAAAACTAGGAAAGTCAATTCTCTTAATTGTATGTAATATAAAAAACCTTACTAAGTCCTTCTGCTGCTCGTCGTCGCTGTCGGTAAGCCACACCACACGCGCATCGGCAAATTTGAGATATAAAGATACCGTAAATGCTATTTTTTCACTTTTGTTTGCCGATAGAAGTACCAGTAGGTACCTACGTAATACTTGACCAACCACAATACAAAATTAGCCATACTACAACTTAATTTTTCCTGTTTCATAAGAAACTGTCTTGTTTCCTGTAATATATATTTTTAAATTAATACAAGACGTGTAATTTTTGTCCGTGTATTTTTGACATTAATTTCCCAAATATCTCCCTTTGAACGTTTTAGGAACATGGATTTGAAAATAATTTAATGTCAAATGCAGAACATTCGAAAGTTGCACCATCGATATCAGTGAACGCGTAAAAAATACCAAGCGTCCCGTTAAGGTTGGCAGAATGTGCTAAAATCTTTTTTCTTCATTTGTAGAAAAGCAAGAAACGAACTCAGACTGACCTCACACTGGACATATTAACAGAAGGTTCTATTGACGGACTTAGCTGAGTCACTAAACTAAGACCATTCATCGACACGATTTTTTAAGGTTATGCCCTAATTATATTGATGTAACTCCTAAGGAGTTACGACAACATTAAACGTTGACTTTATGGTACAGTGAAGGTCACCAATATTTATACACCACAAACTTCCAAAAATATGTACATGGACCTTATTACTATGGCAATAAGGTCTATGTGTACATATTTTTGCAACTTTGTGTTGATATTTATTTGTAACCTTGACTGTACAAGGACATTCATATTGTTATAAAAATATTAACTGTTTTTTTTCAATCCCGTTGCAACCCATTTCTTTAATTGAAGGGATATGTCCCTATAGTGAAAGCTTAAGACTAGGAAAAGGCTAGGGCAAGGCCTACCTTTAGTTTTGTTAATTACGCTGCCGTACAGAAATCATCGAAACGTGCAACGCAAAACGATACGACTCGCGTTCATTCATCTGTCTTCGATTTAGTATCCAATTTAAAGTACCCTCGGTACCATTATTACTAGCTTCCTTTAATTAACTACAAAAGGTTACTAAGTTTCAAACGAAAATCTCCTTTTTTTAATCTCTTCTCTCTTGCTGTAGTGTTTCTGTTTAAATTTAAAGAAACTCTCCTTTGTTCGCTTTATTTCAGTGTTCAGGTCAGTTTAGCTCATTTCAAAAGTGAGTAAGGCTCAATTTTTTTATTTCATTTAATATCATAAATTATCGATAATCATCGATAATATCGTAATTTATCGATTCGTAATTTCATAACATTATTGAAGCCTATCTCTTTAGAAATTAGATGTTTCCTATTGGTTTGATATAGTACTACGACATACTGAAAAAAAAGGAATGATAATAATTTAATAATACGTGTTATGAGCAGGGATCGGAAATTCGGATCGATATTTACCTAAAGTTGGCAAAATCCCGGAAAAAGATAGGCAAACATGGCGTCGGCTTCTTAAAAATATTATTTTAATAATATAAGTTCCGGGATTCTGGGATTCTACAAAATGTTAATATAATAATTACTTTACATGTAGGATAAACCATTCATTTTTGCTCCTATAAATTCGTTAGGTTAATGAGTTACAGGTAAATTAAATAACATTTGGTAAATCTTTACATGAAAAATAACTTCAAACAGTTAATATAAATAATTGATTATGAATTAATGCCGGTGCAATTTATTTATTTTGAAATTCCACAAAATTTAGTAATGAATTCTATGATGCGTCCGCCTCCATACAACTGAACAACAAAGCCGGTGCGAAAGTATAGGTAAATATCGATCCGAATTTCCGATCCCTGGTTATGAGACACCTTATAAGCTCAAAAGAGGTCTCCCGAATAACGAAAAAATTAATTAAAAATATGTTTAATTTTAAGGAATAATAATGTACAAATATGAGAAGCGTTTCGAGTGAACACCCGTGTGTAGGTTATGGACCGGACAGTGCGACTTTTCTGTAGCTCGTAATTTTTATGTAATTCCTATTCTAGAAGCATAATCGCTAACAGTATCGTGACCCTCGCGAGCCGCGCCTCGCGCCTCGCCCCGCGTGGCGCACTGTAGCCCTGTCCATAGCGGTGCGTCGGCGAGCGTTTTTTCCCCAAGATGTCATAAATCAGTCGGCGGCAGATGGTGTTGACCTACACCATTATTGCCATGTTGCTAGCTAAGAATTATTATTGCTCCTACTTCTGAAACGTCGTCGTTTTCAAATAATAATTCTTAAGCATTCTTCCGTCGAATGGCCTGAAACATTTGATTCTAAGTACGAAGACACGATTTGAATGATCGTAACGTAACTATTACCTATTTATTAGGTTCAATGCGTCAATGGAGTTTTTCATAAATATGCATAAATAATGGGTAGATTGCATGAGATACGTATTCTTAAAACATTTTATAAGTATGGTTTTTTCTATAATTTTGTCCTCATGGTATAGGTTCTTGTTTATTGTTTTTCTATCAAGAAATCCATACTTCCATAATTATAGTCATATTCCTTCCAAACTTAAGTAAGTCAGACAGGGCACGTATAAACATGTGTAACCCAGTCTTACTGTTTATTACGCTTTTTGCTGAACCGATTTCGATACAATTTTATAATTATGGAGACAGCTTGCGTCGCGAGGAAAGACATAAATTACTTTTTAACTCGGAAAATGACGTTTTTGAGGGAATGGCGAAAACCGACATCCAACAACCGAGTTGCGAGGAATGGCTATCAAAAAATATTGGTAGGTATTCAACTCGAAAAAATGGTTAACCGGTTCCACTGGTTAACGCGTAAGCAATTGATATATAGACAAACCCACTTTCACATGTGCATATGTGGGGACCGGAGAAGTAAAACTCTTTGATTAACTGATAATTTTAATTAACAAAATACTTAGGCACATTACATGTCTTTTTTAAGTGTTGAGCTCTTGAATAGCCATCTCAGCAAAATTAGAAAGTAAAACGTGCATCGCTTTCACTCTCGTTCACAACTATCTTACTATATCTATTTCACTATCATACGTCACCTGTCAGTCCGTTTCACGCATTCTTACATGTAAAATATTTGTTCACTAATAATTATCATAATAATTGCATTGAAATTTAATAAAAATATAAATTATTGTGAAGCGTAAAGCGCGCTCCTTGTTGACTGCAAACAACTAAATTGATTTGGTACGCAGCAAACAAACAAGAGAACTTTTAAATATTCACAAGTGAACCCTAAAATTTAAAGATTCTATTATTCCTAAATCAGTATAGTATTGTGTTTCGATGCACCATATAAATGAATTTTACTGGACATACGCGTAATGCACTTACCCTTGTTTAGTCTGGCGTTGAGTACGACTCGAATGTTAACTTCAGTAAATGCTGACCCGGACCCAAGGGGCCTCGACAATTTGAAACACATTCATAGGACTGAACCCGGCATACAAGTTAAGTAAGTGCTGTACCTACCTATTTTTGGGATAGGGATGGTACAAGGAATCGCTGTAATCATTTAAATATGACGCGACAACATACAAATATATTTTAATTTGTGTGTTTGTAAGTGTGTCCCTTAATACTTTTTCTTTGTACAGCTACATTTTATTAAATATCTGTTACACCTATCAAACGTTGGCTACTCTAAAAATAGTCGTGTGTTCGTTTTGTAAAATAAATTCCTACTTAACTATGCAATACCCACACTAATTACTTATAGGTAGAGATAACATATTTTTTTTCCAAACTTCCAACTGTAACGCAACCGGTTCAAGATCCTGACAGATTTTACAAAAACTTGAAACTTATTAAAAATGATGTGATATGGCCTGAATGGGTTCGTGTAATACTACAGTGAGTGTCACTCGGGTTTTTCTTCGAACTTCCCCGGACACACTGTCGTGTGTCTATATTAGATTTGCATAAGTTATTTTAAACCGCAGCGCTAATTGACGCAAAGTGACAAAATTAATCGCATTAACATGCGATTAACCTTGGCGTCAAGTTTAATATATTGGGAAATTCGCAGCCAGCTATGAAATAATATCCACCCTTTGGGGATTAAATGTAGAGAAATATTTTCAGGAGTCTAAAGAAAAACAAAAATAATGAACTTTTATTTGTATTTTCTTTGTTCTTAGAGCAACTAACTTAATTTTAAGATTTTTGGGCTTTTATATTAATTAGTATTGCTAATATAACTACAAAAATATATTCGCTGGCTTTTACGACCATAATCTTTGATGTCATTGGTCTGGAATTTGTTGTTTTACAGAAATGCATGTTAATTAAACCGTATTTTGTGTAGTAAATTAAAAGTTGAACGTTTACGTTTGAACATTATTGACTACATTATTTTATAAATTATCGTGTTTCACTTGCACTTTTATCCGTGTAGTAAAAGACGTTTTTTTTCGAATACCTATCAACATCTTAAATATACAGATCGATAGATCTGAGAAATCTGAAAAAGGTCACACCAATAATTCATATTCGCCAAAATGGTTTTCACTACATTTCATCCCCGAAGGGTCGATATGCCGCCGAAGTTAGGTGCACCGCAACCACAAGCCAGTCGCATTTTCCCCCACCACGTTATTATTACTATCTTCAAGCTGCCACTTGACTCTGCACTATTTCTTTTATTACTATTTTCCTGGACTTTCCAAGTGTCTCATTTCTCGACAAAACCTTCATGAGATTTTATTTTCAGAGTCCTCTTCGCTCAGATGATGCCTTTAAACATTTTTAATCGTACCATCACTTCTCTACGCGGCGTTCCTTTTTTACTGAGCGAAGCCAAAATAAAGATTATGAATTTAACAGTACCTTATTACCTCTTAGCTATTCCCGAAATTATTTACGTGAGTAACCGGTCGTTATCTCTTATAACTCTTATACCATTGGACCGATTTTAATAAACAAATATATCTAATCCGTCACAAGCGCCTCATAGGCATACTAATCAAAACAAAATAGGAACCACGCCATATTCTGCGTACAAAAGAACTGTTCTCGGAGAAGGATATTTATAACAAATCTTAACCTGTAATTTTTTAATTTAGTTCCTTTAAAAAGCTGTAATGTTCATCTTACAAGCTGTGATTTTTTAATCAAGTGTGTATAACTAGTATACATGTTAATTGTTTGTACAACAAAGTGTTTACATACATACATTACCTGAAAAAAGCAGTTTGATTTGCTATATGTCGCGATAAAAACAAAATAAGTGGGCAGGTCTCTATCAGTAATGATTACAATCAGATCTGCTACACGACAAGTAATGTAGGCTTTTGGGCACATTACCAGCTGGCAATGACTACAGTTAATGCATTGCTTCCCAGCCTGTATCTTAATTAATTACATGTGAAATCAAATTGGGATCACGCTTTATTTCTACTCTTCTTTTATTTAATAACTTTAGTTATAGTGAATAAATAAGTTTAGGATTTACTCTACCCTGAATCAACTAACTAATTAAATTAAAATATCAGTACCCTAAGCACATAGGGCTTTCTTGCAGTAACTACTTACACAAAAATCCATCTTCAAAAACTCCATTAAGCATTTTTTTTTATTAAATTTATTTGGAGCATGGCATACTGGGTGTCCGACGATCCGATAGGATGCCGAACACAGAACTGCGCTCCAGAACCGGTATTGCTGATGTTGGGGTGAAGACCGCAAAGTTAGTGGGACTAGTCTTGGCTTCCTCGCGACGGACATCGTAGCAGAGGTAGACCCAGAAGGAGATGGTGGGATAACCTATAGTCGTTTGCGAAGGATTAGCAAGAGTGCGCTCTGGATAAGGACGAGTGGAGAAAAAGAGGGGAGGCCTTTGCCCAGCAGTAGGGCACAAAAACAGGCTAGAAAAAAAAACTCTATTGGTAAAAAAACCTAATTGGTGCCATGTTAATAAATGATTTCCAACAGAACCTTTTAGTCGCCCGCAACTCAAAAACCCATGAAATCTAATCGTGATATTTAGCTTTGGCTACAGGGGTAGGGACACGTAACTAGCGAAAAATACACTTTTGGAGTTCAATATTTCCTTAACGATCTCCCAAATCTAAAAATTGATAAACCACACACATAATGGTTTTTTTTAAAACTATCTAACCAAACCTCTGCAAAAATGTCGCTTATTGAATAATCATGCTGAGTGAGAAATAAATAAATTCCCGAAATGCCTTGAGTGTGAAAACGCGTAAACTAATTATAGTTTTCAGACTTATTCAGCGCATCATATTAGGTATACTTTATAAGAATAAAATTGGAAAGCACGCTTGATTTGTTGTTATTTCGAGTTGTAATCCAATTAAGTTTATTACGTGCAATCCCAACATGTGATTCCGAGTGAAACATTACTTATTACACACTGTTAATTTTTACCGGAAAATAATATCATTTTCTGCTTTGGCTGTATTCCTGCACTCTGTTTATTAAAGGACTGCACGAACAACATATTAGTGACACTTAGGTGTAATTCTTCATGAAAAAGGTTATTTTAACCTTTGAGAAAAACTAATTGCACCCATTATCCTAAGATCCCCCTAGTTAACTGAAATTGGACCTTAATTCAAATAAAAAGCCATAGAGACAAAATAATTTGTTTTCTGACACGGTTTAATAGAACAATCTATCTTGATTGCGCCCTCGTACAGTCGCCAAGGGAAATATTAAGTCTGGCTTACTTACTTAGACTTAACTAGGGGTCGTCGATCGTCTATCGGTATTAAATTTGTTCGATGACGCCACTCAAGACGTTAATTTTAAAATACTGCGGTAGTTAATAATGTAGTTATAGGTTGACTTAATCTTTCACGACATTCATAACATTTGTTAAATGGGACTTAAACGTGAAAAAAAAACAATAATAGTTATTACCTCGACTTTTTGGTCATGTTGCAACAGTTGTGATCACGAGTAGACTACAATGACGGGGATTGTAAATCTGTGCCGCGTTACTGACTTAAATAACAATGCCATGTGCGGGTTAGCAGAACTCGCAACACTTTATATTCATATCATCCTCTCCAATCTGCTCCTGATCACGATCTATACGTCGAGGTAATAATTGACACTGTTTATTTGACGAGATGAAATCCCGTTTACAAACCCACAAATTAATGAAGTGTATTTTGATCATGTTTGTCAATATAATTTTTAAACTTACGTAAACTTTCGCACACGTTTCTAGAGCCATAATGTGAGTCGCACTATCAGAAGCGACTGTACGTACGTAGCCATAAATTAGATGTTAATCAGAGCCGAGACCGTTTGGTGCTGGCCAATAATGTGATACGTAGTGCTCCGTACATTTGTTCTGTCCGGCCTCCCGTTATCCCTTCCGGCTCCCGCGGCTCCAAAGCCTTGCGACTTCATTCCCATCCCCCCTGATGTATGTTTGAACGACTATTCAATAGCTTAATGGAATGATAGTTACTGGCGAGATTTCATGATTTCATGGCGGCGCCACCGTCGTACAAGTTAAAGTTAGCTCCGTATATTAAATTGCTTTTAAAATAAGAAATCGAACTAATATCGTAGTGACAAGTGTTATTGTGTTCGTCTATTAACAATTATTGAGTGAGATTGTTAGTGACCTCTAAATGAGAACATAAAAGATAATATTACTTTAAACAAGTGAAAGAAACATTTTATAAAGTACAGACATAATAATTAGTGCAAAAGTGAAACTAGACCAAAAAGAAAAAACCCATTGGATACTATGTGGTGTGGACAATATTAAGTGTAAAAAATATTTAGTGACTATTTTTGGTTTTCATTAAAGCAAATGTGGGTACTTATCGTATTAAAAAAGTGAATTGTAACGGTGTAAAAATAACAGCAATATCTTTGCAAAATTCGGCGACAGTACTAGAACATATTTGGTCTAGTGGTATAATACGGCGTAAGGTTAATGTGTCTCCAGTGAACGTAGTTCGAATCCGACTCAGGACCGGATGACTTTTTGACTTTTTGTTTTTTTTTTTTTTTTTTTTAATTTTTTCATTTTATTTTACTACACTATATTTTTTATTACACTGTTCTGAACATCTAACAGGCATCTCTCAAATCTAAACTACCTTACGGCAATTTAGTTCTAATCTAAACTATGGATCCAAAAAAAGATCAACTAAGAAAAACGCTTTTGAGACCAAGGAAGAAAGTCTTAGATAATAATCAGACTGCTCAAAGTGACGAAGAAGGATTACATGATCACCTAAAATGTTTGAAAAAAATCTCAGAAAGTGATAAAACTATACACAAATTAAAGAATGACATACTATCCTTAAAAGAGCAAATTAAAAACCATAATCAAAATAAACAGGAACTTATAAGCATGGAGGAAATAATGAATGAAAATAAACTGCTAAAGCAACTTTTGCGAGAAACAGAGGAGGAATGCCTGAACCTAAAGAAAATCCCTACTGAAAATGACACCAATATAGGAAATCTAGAACACGATAGTATGGAAATTCTTACACCCCTCAAAAACAAAATAGAGAAACGAGAAAAGGAAAACCTTTCTCTTGCTATGAGAATAGAGGCATTGGAACATGAAAATAAACAACTATGTGTTCTGATGAATTCGAATGAACACGATATATCCAAAACGAGTATAAGGGAGAATGACTCTAAATTAGAAAATATTGCGAAAGAAGTCAAGGATTACAAAAAGAAAATGAAAAAACTATCACAAAGACTAACCAAGATGACTCGTGACTATAGCATTTTGGATAAAAAATATAAAATTTTACAAACTAAAGAAATAACTCTTAGTAAATTACAAAAGACAGCCCATCAACTGCAGAAAAACTCACAGGATCTCAATAACTTGCTTAAAACAAAAAATTACCCAATTTCTACAAAGGAAACCCAGTTTGTTCAACCTGGAACCATTGAACCAGCTCAAGAAAAAACAATCGCACCGGCGGCAACTACTACAAAACCCAATCAAACAGCCCATCAACTACACAGGAACTCACAGAATTTCAATAACTTTATCCAGTCAAAAAGAACCACAAACAAAACCCAATTAATCAAACCTGGAGCCAATAGACCAGCCAACGATGAATCTGACGTACCGGAGGCGGCTGCTACAAAACCTAATCTCCTGCTTCTCTCTGATTTCCATGGCACAGAAATTATATCGATGTTATCTAGAATACGCCGAAAAGATTACAGCTTCACTTCCGATATAATAAACATGGGAACGACGGATCGTGTCTTGCAAAACGTCGCTGAAAAAACCAAGCTATTCACTAAGAAAGACTGTGTGGTAATAATGTGCGGTGGAAGTGATTTTCAAGTTCATTCTGCGTATAAAACGGCCGATCAAATTGAAGAGGCTGTTAGAACCTTAACACATTGTAATGTTATAGTTTGTAATGTACCTGGTAGTGTTAATCAAAATTCTATGGACTTCAACTTCTTCATCAATAAAGTGAATGTTGAACTACACAAAAGAATGAAACACTATAATCATGTACATGTTCATGATATTGACAGCAACATCATTTCTAACGACTACCGACATGATGGGTACAAAATAAATATAAAGGGTAAATACAAAATTGCAACTGCAATTAACGTTAAAGTAAAACTAATTAATGAAATGCACTATAACAGTCGTACTTTTTTATAGATAAGTCTTTTAGTAAAGAAACTCTAACTTATCCTGATACCTTAATTTTGATGCATCTTAATATCAATAGACTCAGGAATAAACTGTTAAGCCTTGAAGCTTTAATAGAGCTGGAACTTCAAAACAAGCCTAATGTTATAATGATTAGTGAAACTTGGTTAGAACCTCAACAATCCGATACTATAAATCTGCCTGGTTACATGTTGGCAACACAGTCAGCCCGGATAATCACAAGAGGTGGTGGCACTGCCATTTTTGTGACTAATGATCTAGCGGATAATTTTAATATAATAAATGTTTCACCATATTACTATGAGAAAATATTTGAAATAAGTGCTTTGAATTTGAAACTGGAAAACTCCCTGAACATACATATTTTGGTACTGTATAGATGCCCTAGCTCTAATTTTAATAAGTTTTTGAAGCAATTAGACTTATACTTGCGTGACTTAAAAACCAAAAATATAATAATTGCGGGTGATTTTAATATAAATATAGTGGATCTCAATGATTACAGGACCAAGACTTTTTTGCAACTATTACTAGAACACAATATCAAACCCACAATATTTCAATCTACGCGTATTACTGACTCCTCCTCTACCACTTTGGACAATATTTTAACAAATATTGAGGGGATTAGCAAGGCTTTTGTTGTGCCCTGTAGTTTTTCTGACCATGACGCCCAAATTATTATACTACCAATTTCATGTATTCAAAAGAAAGACAAGGTTAAATTTATATATAAAAGAATCTTTGGTCAAAAGGCTACTGACAATTTTATTAAAGGTTAATTGGGACATCGTGTTCCTAAACAGTGATTGTAATAGTAAGTTAACATTATTTTATAACATCGTAAATAACTTAATATCTAAATATTTTCCATTAAAAAAGGTGTTTTTGAAAACAAATACGAAATGTTGGCTGACTAAAGGAATTAAACGATCTAGTTTTATTAAAAGAAAATTACATCTTAGATATAGAGAAACCAATGATGAAGAATTCAAGTCTTATTTTAGACGATATAAAAATACGTTTAAAACAACTCTCGTAGTCGCCAAAAACATTCACATCCGTAAGTTGATTTCAAAAGCAAAAAACAAGTCACGGGCAATTTGGGATATTATTAACGTCAACTCCGGCAAAGGGGACAAAGCAAATAAAACGAACAAGGTAAAAAGTCTAAAAATTGGTGATATGTTGGTTCAGGATGGAAAAACGATGGCTAATGCCTTTAATAATTTCTTTGTTAGCGTAGGTAAACCTGATTCTAGTGCCTATCGGAATGGTTTCCAAAATATACTCAAAAACATCAGTAAGAATTCGTCATCAATATTTCTTACCCCAATTATTGAACCGGAACTTATTAAAATCACAAAAAATCTTAAAAATAGTAAATCGCGAGGACCCGATGAGATAAGCACAGATTTTTTAAAACAAAATATTGATCTTCTATGTGTCCCTATATCGCTCATCCAATAGAATAATGACATAATTGTATTTTTAGCATGCATGTTATGTCATTGTTCCACGCGATAGACCTGACCTTTAGAACACTTTTGACGGTAAAATCTCAAACCCCGATTTTTTGCAATTATGTCATTATTCTATTGGATGAGCGATATGTACTATATTTAATGATAGTCTACTAGAGGGAACGTTTCCAAATTTAATTAAAAAGGCTAAGGTAGTTGCTGTTCACAAGAAAGGTAGTAAAAGTGAAATAAACAATTATCGTCCCATATCGTTAATCTCGATCTTATCGAAAATGTTTGAAAAGTGCTTATACACTAGACTGGTATCTCATTTTGATAACAATAGTATATTATCTACGCACCAACACGGTTTTAGGAGTAACAAAAACACTACTTCTGCGGTGATACGCTTAGTAACGGAAGTCATGCAGTCCCTTAACGATAGTTATCAGTGCGGAGGAGTATTTTGTGACTTAACTAAGGCATTTGACTGTGTTAATCATGGAATGCTTCTCGCCAAATTGGAACATTATGGAGTTCGTGGCACGGTCTTGAGCCTAATGAAGTCATATCTGAGTGGGCGGACTCAGTACGTGGAAGTCAGGGACCCGGATAGTGGTGCCCTGGTCCAGTCAAGCGAGGAGGTTGTAAGATACGGGGTGCCACAGGGATCCGTGCTGGGGCCTTTATTATTTATAATTTTTATTAACGACCTGCCTCACTATCTTAAATGTGGAACCCCCTACCTTTACGCTGACGACACCAGTATTATCATAAGTAGCACAACCTCAGAGGAACTTGATATTAAGATGCAACAATGTTGGGCTGAATTATCTGAGTGGTTTATTTCAAATGGTCTAAGGGTCAATTGCGCCAAAAGTTTTTACATGATATTTCGCCGTGGTCCTAACAGCGCCGACCCTGTCTGCAATATACCTATAACTAAAGCTAATAATGTGCGTTTCCTAGGTGTTGAGCTGGATCCGTATCTAAGATGGCATACTCACATCGACACTGTTAATAAAAAGCTTGCTAGTGCATGCTATGCTTTAAAGAATCTTGCTAGTACTGTCAATAAAGCTATTTTAAAATCAGTTTATTTTGCCTATTTCGAAAGTATAGTTCGATACTGTATTGAAGTGTGGGGTAATGGCACTGCAATGGATTCGGTACTATTAAAACAAAAAAAGGCTTTACGTATTTTGGCAGGATGCTCTTATGTACCTGATACACATAGAAATATGTTTAAAGAGAACAAAATCCTAACAGTTGTTTCACTATATCTTTATAGTATATGCTTATATGTATTTAAAGGTAAAAATACTATACAAATCAGACGTAATGAACATAAGAACCTTAGGAACCTCAATGAATTTACACTGACTAGAGCTCACTTTAAACATTACGACAAAAGTCTGCACAACACGGCACTGAGGGTTTACAATAAACTTGACTCTAATATAAAAGAATGCGGGGACCTTAGAACTTTCGAACGTAGACTGAAGGCGTACTTCATTGATAGACCATATTATTCTATTAGGGAGTATTATGCTAATGCCTTGGACTGAATGTTTTATCTGTACCTACTTATATTTATTATTTAGCTTTTATTAATTCACGAACAAAAAAATAATAATGTTAATATGTAATTTGGATATGATTATTGAAATGAATTGAGCAAAATGAAATATTTTTCTTATTAAATGAACTGAATAACTTCTTATTAGGTAGATGTGTACCATACTTATTTGTATTTAATTGATATTGCTTTAAATGTAATCTACGCATTGGTCAATGTACCTATTTTAAGCATAATTTTAATCCTAAAACTGTATTTGCATGCATTTTATGTTTTACGCAAATAAAAATGACTTGAGTTGAAACTTTTTTTTTTCGTTTTAATTACGTAGAGGATACTAATCCGCAATCCAACTAATACTATAATTACGACGCTTCACGCTGCAAAACGGCTAGACGGATTTGGGATGGAGCAAAAAGATGCCATTAGAAACGTTGTCATAGAAAAACTTTGATCATAAGCATCAGGAATGCCAATTAGCGTTTAGTAACAAAATACCCATGAAAGTAATAAGTAGTACATACATACATACCTTCACGCCTGTAATCCCAGAGTCGGGTAGGCAGAGCTACAGAATTACCGACAACTTTAAAAACTTGTTGATAATTTGTGTAACCACATTTTGCACAAATAGGCTAAGATGTAATAACATCACTTATTTCAGCTATTGGACGGTAAGTGACGCTCATGACTGTGATGCTATTGATAGGGGTGTAACCAATTCAATATTGAGGTATTAATACTTTCGATAAAGATTTCGATATCGTATTGAGATTGATTTAAAAATTGCGACTTTGTCATCGTTGAACTGGTTTTCAGATCTTTCACAACTGTAAACTGTAATTAATTAATTATAATTCCTACATAGTAAATTAATAGTTTTCTATTCGGACGAACTGTATCCATTCTTCACGCGTTTTTTTATTGACAGGCGAAAATCTACAAGACTCGACATATCAACAAAAATAGTAATGCCATACTAATATTGCAGGTTCTGCCCGCGACTTCGTCCTAGTAGAATTAGTAATTTTGCCACCCCACGGGAACACTGATTTATTTTGGGATTCAAGGTAGCCTATTTATGTTTTAATCTAGGGTATAAGCTATCTCCATTCCAAATTTCATCCAAATCCGTCCAGCCGTTGCAGCGTGAAGAAGTAACACAAACACACTAGCTTTTACATTTATAATATTAGTAGTGTTCAAATTGTATTCCATTCATTTAATAGGTAATTTTTCATTAAAATTAGGTATTCTAATTATTTACTCACTTATTATTTATTTACCGTGTGGTTGCCGGGTTAGAATAGTGCCACTCCATGTCTTCCCGTGGATGTCGTAAGAGGCGACTAAGGGAATATAGGCTTGTAGTACTGTTAGGCGATGGGCTTGCAACCTGTCACTAATACGCTGGTATACATCTTAGCCTATTTGTGCAAATTGTGGTTACAGAATTGTCGACAACTTTTTGAAGTTGTAATTCTGTAGCTCTGCCTACCCCACTCTCTGGGATTACAGGCGTGAAGGTATGTATGTATGTACTCACAAAAAATATCGATATCAAAACGATAAGATCATTACATTTCTCTTTTTACGTAATAGTTCGTCTACTCAACAACAGAGGGCGCTTATAACCACAAATTAATTTTCTAGAACCATCTACGTTTTATTTGAATTTATTTATTAAGTATGTAAATACACCAAATTACAGAGAAAATAAACTAAAATTTCGGCCAGCGGCTTTTCGCTTCGCGATTTATAATAGTGCAATGGGAAACTCGTCATGTTTCCGTGAAAATGGTTTTTTTCTTTGATGACACAGATACGACGTCACAGGAGAGCATATCAAAGTAGACTAAGCGATTTGTTACCTCGAGGTAACACGTTTTGGCTCACACTTTTGGTCGCTATGCTCCGTCTACTGCCCCGTCTATGCGTACGTCTACGTACCACTAAGTAATTAATGTCTTTGGAATTGAGATAGCTTATACTCTGGATTAACGCATAGGCTACTTTTCATTCAGGAAAATAAGTTTCAGAGGGAACGACGGTATTCGATATCTACGCGGACGAAGTCGGAGGCAGAAGCTACACAATACAACCGTTTGAACTTTCCTAGCACTCGCTATCACACTTTCTTAATCAATTAATCAATTAATGCTAAATCAGTCGGTTTAAGCTCATTCACGTTACAGTATTCCTATTTCCGGTTTATGTTTTATTCGTTATTTTATCTTTGTTCCACAAAAGCACATCAAAATAACGACAAAGTTCAATATTTATAGTTTGCTTGATTTTAACAAGAAATTATGTAGCAATTATCGAAAATTGTTTACGCGCTAGTGTTGTATTTTATGTGTAAATTAACTGAGCCTCTTAAAAGTTGACGATAAAGTTAAATTGGAAAATCACAACGTAATGCAATTTTGTAGTACTTACTTTAGTGATATTATATTATATTATTAATGACCACCGCTGCAATAAGTATTTAAAAAATTATCTAATCGCTGCATTTACTTCATATCTCGCAAAATATTGATCGTATAAGTAAGGGTGTGATTTCATTGAAAATGATACAATACATAGAAAATGACACTTCACTCGCCTAGTAAAGGCCGCTGTACTTGGGACTCACTTGTTATTTCAATAATGTTTGAGTTTTGGTTTTCAAAAATAACCTTTCCCCAGCATGTTCCAACAGAAATCGTATCCTTTTGAGCGAGCTAAGTCCCGCGCTAAAAAGCGCAGGCAGGCCGCTTTTGCCGTCAGGTGCTCTGTAACACATACATGGGGGTTTCAAGCGTTTGGCTGCCGAAGTGTTAAGCAGAGTTTATCATTCGAATTCCCTAAGTTGTACTGTTTATAGATAGATTATCGAGAGACCGGAATTACATATGTAGTGGTAATGTGTGTTTACAGACATTCTATATTTTAATTTTTTCGTACTATCAGCATAAAATAAGGTTTTTTTTTACATATTAAACAATTAAATACAAATATAATGTCAGTATTAAATTCTTAATACCTACAATACAATATCTCTATGCACGTTGCACTAAAATATACTTCTTCTTTTATTGTATTCTCGCAATTTTCGGAATAATTTTCACTGGGGGCGTACGACTGTAAGTTACCGCTCTCAAACTTTTATCAGAAAGTAGCAGTAATTTTGGTCCAATTGAGAATCAAAGTTAACAAATATTTTTTCACTTCTCATGCTCGTAAAGTCCTTCTTTATGCTGGGTATAGGCTGCATAAAATCGCATTTTATGCTCTAGTGCATAAAGTAATTTCTTCTTTTAAGACTAAGGTAATAAGGCCTTACAGCCACATACACAATACACCTTCATTTTATTGATATATATTTTATGAGATTTAGTTTATATCTTATTTTAATTACGACATATGTAATACTATCTAAATACTTTAAGATTAATACGGGCGTGCATTTACGTAAAAAAAACATAAGTAACGCAAATATTTATAATAACTTGGCATTAAGGCTCAAACCTAGTGTCCATAGTCAAACGTCACATAGTTGAAAATTAAAACAAAAAATTAAGAAAAATTGTGTATCGGGAAGCTAATTATTCGTCAAACAAAATTAAAAACTAACTAAATTTGTTGTGTTGCGGTTGAAAAGTCAATAAATTATTCGTAAGTAATTGACAGTGATCGGATTTCACGGTGCAACACTGCGGGATATAGAGTAGAAATCTTAATATGGATATGACTAAATCCCGGCATCTGGTTCGAAAAGAAAATGCGATTGTTGGGATATTTATAAATAGGCATTAGGATAGGATTTTAGACGTGTAAAGAAATCGATTAAACATATAAAATATTGATAAAATAATTGTATGCTATTTCAATTTCATACAAACTAATAATAGTTATTTGTTATACAAGTGGGGAAAGTTGTATTTTACCCTGCAAGTGTTCATTTGAAACACGAGCTAGCGAAAGGATTCTATGATTGACCACGAGCGAAGCGAGTGGTTCAAAAATAGAATCCTGAGCGTTGCAAGTGTTTCAAGACACGAGACGTAAAATAACTTTTCACCCGTGTATAACACAAAACTTTTCACCTCACTACAGCGAGAAAACTAAGAAAAGGGTTTGTACTGTAAGCTCAGTTCCGCATTTTGCACGGTTTTCTGTAATTCCACAGGTGTTAATACGTCTTTATCACTCGAATCACTCATTTATAATAACAAAACAAACTAGAAAAACATGCGAATATTTAATGTTGACTACAGCGAGGAAACTAAGAAAATGGTTTGTACTGTAAGCTCAATTCCGCATTTTGCACGGTTTCCTGTAATTCCACGGGTGTTAATACGTCTTTATCACTCGAATCACTCATTTTTAATAACAAAACAAACTAGAAAAACATGCGAATATTTTAACGTTGACGGCTTAATAGAAAAGTTTTGACGTAAGTTTTTTTTTTATTATTTCGGATGCGTTTTGTTTGCACATTGACTTATTTGGACTGTCAGAACATTTTATCCGTTTTTAAAACAAGAATGAAGGTTAATTTTGAATGCTGATATTTATGAATTAAAATAAAGTAGTAAGACTGTATTTAGTGTTTTTTACTCGATGCAATTCATCAATTGTGATGTTAAAAATTCAGCACTTGTAAGGTTTTACGTTTGGTTAGCTGTCAAATATCACTTAAGCTGCCTTCAAATGTCAAAACTCTTCCCTCACTTGTGGATAAAAAGCGATTTTCTCAATAGATATCAAACAAACAAAAAGAGCTTTCCGAGCTAGTGAGATGAAAAATATAATATCTGTGTGTAGTATGGTGAACTGATAATGCGTACTGTATTATATATTTTATTTATATTCATACCCAAAGACTATTAGGCAGATCAATTTTAAACAAAAACAAAATAAAAACGAACTTTTTTAATTTTTTTACATACCTACCTAAATAACTTTTGTCAAAATATTTATTTTACACGTTTAAATTGTATTGAAATTTATTTGAATTAATAAAATCAGAATAATATTTAACAACATAAGTCCCGGAACCCCGGGGCATATCCATATTAGCATAATGTTTGAGGTCATTCACCCCGTGTTGCACCGGGATATCCGATCATTGGTAATTGAACAATGTCTTCAAGTAGTGATAGTGACGATCAAAAAATGATTTCGCCTGAGACTAATGTACAGAAGTGCGAAAAATGTAATTGAGCAGATATTGCCGCCTAAATCGAAGAAAATCTATCTCAGCACATACGAAAGTTTTATGATTTGGAGGAACCAAAAAAGCGTAAACACGTTTGCGGAGTGTGTTTTTTTAAGCTAATTTGACGAACTGTCGATGAAATTACATTTTATGCGTGATAGAACATATTAATTACATTATAAAAATTAATTATTTTTTCTTGTATATGCTTAATCGTTGTTTTATTTCCTTGCGATCGAAGTGAAAAGAAGAGTGTAAAACTCGAGCATAAAACCCATTTTACCCTCGACGTGACCATCCACCCGAGCGGGTACGGCGAAAAAAAAACGGGGGTAAAATGGTACGTTTTATGCACTTGTTGTACAATCTACTATTTAACTGTTATAAATATTTTCAGCTCGAACTAATGAAACATTGAAATTAACCTGCTGCCCAGTTAGTTGAAAACAAAAAAGGAGGATGTAAGTTCTGCACTAACACTACATTCCTTATGTTCATAGAGTTGAGTGCACTTAATGACAGGTTTTGAGCGACGATTTGTTTTTATACTCACTAAACCGGCAGCATTTTTTACATCGAATCGATAGATGCTAAGAGCTGCCATACATTAAGGCCACTAGTCACCGCCATCAAACCGCCGACGAGTAGTGGTTCAGTCAAATCACTACACGCCGCCACCAGTGGCAACCTTTGGTGGCCGCACTAGTGGCTGGAATACGAGTATATTGTTCATGTGGTCGTGTGAGCGCGCCAATCGAACGACAATACGTGGCCACTAGTAGCTTGCGGCTCGGATGCGGCTACTCAAATGCTCAGTTTGCGCCGCTGCTATACAAAATGTATGAAAAACTCATCCGCAGCTTGTGGCGGCCACAAGTGCCTTCGCTGTGATCGCCATTAGTGACCTAACGTGCGGCAGCTCTAATACACTTCCACGACAGGTTAAGTATGATGTTGGTTTGGGTACGTATCCACGACACTTTCTCATCGAGAGAACATTTACTATTCAGTCTTCGACCCGCTAACTTATCTTTGAACTGCAGTTAGCGTTTTCTAGTGGTCCTAGACAAGATGCATTGAGATCCCTTAAAGGGACAAGTTCACTTTTGTATACCCTTGTTATGGTAGTTGAATTGTTTCTCTTTTATACCATAAAGAATTTACATACGCACACACATACATTACATAAGTACTTATATCTAAAGTGATATTAAAACGATGGTCGGTTGATGGTGCTATCTACTAGACTTTTATTTTCTATCGCTCCTCGGTTTCAGTAATACGGGATCAAACTTCACTTTTGATAGACGTTCTCAAGCGTCAAAAACTCATAAATTGTCCCCTTGGGCCATTCGGCATTGTCTGAAGTTGAATAGCCAGATAAAAATATCACTAAAGCATATAATAATAATAATATAAAAACTGGCCAGGAGCGAGTCGAGCTCGCAGAATTAAAGTCCCGTACTTACATCACAATGTATCAATTGATGTAAAATATTTACTGCCGTCAACTCCTTGCCTTTTTTCCTTATATCGGTATCCGGGCATTTCTATTTTTCCATGTACTCAATTAAAAAATTGTTAACGCAGCGTTAAATTAGTCCATTTGGTAACGCATTTTTTTAATGCTTAAATTTAAAAATATATACTTCTTGTTAAAAACTTTTTAGTAGATTTTTCTGATTGATCTTAAAGTTTTTAACAAGAAGTATATTTTTAAATTTAAGCATTAAAAAAATGCGTTACCAAATGGACTAATTTAACGCTGCGTTAACAATTTTTTCATTGAGTACAAGGAAAAATAGAAATGCCCATCCTTCATTCAATTTTACCTTACATTTATTTTTAAAGACGTGCAATTGTTTTATTTATTACTATCATCACTAACCCACCCTCGGTTCAGTTCGATAAATGTGATTTGTTTGTTACAGCCAACCAAGCCAAGTGTGTAAACCAGAACTTATAATACATAAAAACCTTCTTCTTGAATCACTCTATATATTGATAAAAACCGCATTATAATCCATTGCGTAGTTTAAAAGTTCTAAGCACACCGACACACACGCGGCGGGAAGCGCACTTGTTTTAATACGATGTTCTTAGCGCATTATGCTCTACGTACACACAGGGTACTAACGTATACAAATAGGCTCGCACTCGCGCGCAACTTAGTCGTTAATCAGTGAAAAAAAAACAATAACAAATTGTGTTAATAATTGCAATCTTGTAATAAATTCTAATCTTCGAGTTTTGCTTGTACGAAAAAACATTGCCGATGCCTATTAACATGTCTCTATAAATAAATAGATGTGAAGGAGAGCGAGACAACGCTCCTGTCATTCTGACCGAAGCCGACGTGTAGTATTGAAAATAACCGTTCTGCTATAGCCACGCCACACTGTGTAGTTCAAATATTAATAAAGATATTAATCCTAGGAAACGTGTTTGTAACAAATTCCCAATATTTCAGGCGCGGTATTTGGAATATTTTCATTTTGATGTGTTTCTATTTATCAGGACAAGGTTTGTATGAAACAAAAGGTATCGGGCGGCGCCGGGCATGGATAGCCAGTTTTACAATATAATAGAATACGGATTTAATTAAGAATTTTATGTACATGATTCAGTAATACAATTAATACGTACAGAGATTCTACAATCCTCTCCCACCCGGTTATATCCACGACTTTTTATTTATCTTCGCCCGCTAATATTCTTCCGCTTGTCACCAGTGAAAGATAACAAAACCACAAATCAGAGAAACACGAGATTACAGGACATTAGCGCACCAGCATCTGTCCAATCATCGTAATGGGTAATATATGGAAGTCAATTGGCTGCGCGGCCAGGAACATCAGGCTTAGATGAGATAAGGGGAGCTCATGAGGGTGATTTATCTGGGGCAAGTGCCGCGACCTCCGTTATAGTTGTCTCCAGGTACCTAACCTCGAATGGAAGATACTGTGTGGCTTACGTAAGGACATTACAACGGATACAAAAATCTTATTCATGCACTTATAATAAAATAACGCTTGATCAGAAGGAAATTGCGAAGAATCATAGGTGCTAACTAATGAGCACTTTTAACAATAAAAACCGGCCAAAGCATGTCGGGCCATGCTCCGTCTAGGGTTCTGAAGCCGTTACTTCAAACACAAAAAAACTATCTCAATACAAGAATGAACTCTGAATAAAGGTATTTGGTGATGAATGATGATTTTTAGTAGGTATAATAAACTGTTTAGTCGCTTCTCAAGACATAAATAAGGCTACGTAGTCGTGATAGTGTTCCTTTTAAATTCGATATAATATGTGCTTTAATTTTAAGATATTTCCCAGATTTTTAGTACTGGTAGTTTAAGATGTAGCGGGTGGGGACACGTACTTAAATTTAACGAAAATGTTTTTTTAGAGTTAAATAGATATATCCTCAATGGTCCCGAAAATTGATACATACAAATAATGTTTTTTAATAGCTACCCATCCAACCATACATCACACGACGTTAAAGTTTAAAAAAATACCCTTGCTGACAAAAAGTGAGCGTGACATTTTCTGAGATAAATGAGCTTAACATACAAACAGACAGACAGGCAGACAGACATGGTTTGACTACGGAACCCTACAAAGCAGTACTGAGTCAAAATATAATTTGCCGTTTATTTCAATCATTGTTAAATGTACGTACAGTCATCCAATTAGAATCAGAGGCCACTATGGAACCATGTCAACGTGACCTTATGATTCAAATCTTAAGAGACTTCATAAGAACTGAATTATAACGCCACTTTGACATAGTTCTATAGTAGCTATTCAAATCGGTTGACTGTACCTTCTAACTATTAATTACAGTGCATGTGAAGTTGAATATCGTTTGTAATACGAAGGCGAAGAATAGGCGAGAGGTGAGCGAGCGCACCCGATGGCTGTACTGCTAAGATTATTATTCAACTTTCATTTAAATACTTCACAGTGAATAGCGACGTAATATAATATAATTTAACGGCTCAGCTCGTTTCTCATAATAATAATAATTAATGTCGACAGAGTGCCCTCATCCAAATTAAAATGATTACTTTTACTCTAAGAACTCAGCCGCAGCAAATAATTTTGCTTTTACAAAACTTTCAGAAATATCGTCGCTTTTGTTAATTTAGAACTTTGAAGGTCGTTGGCTCATTTTTATTCCTTGATGTCAGTAACTTTTTAATTGTGCCAATAACGTGTACACTGGGATTTTTTTATCGTATTTTTTTTGTTTTACTGACTAACGTTTACGAGTATTATATTAATTTTCAGAGCGTTTCATATCGCAGCAGTGACGTAATTATTTATTGCATACTTATCTACTTACTAGCGGTTCAAGTCCATCGTCGCCGGGTTCACTGTAATGTCATGCAAATTTTGTCTTGACATTTCAGAACACAACATAAAAACATGTTGGTCGAGCCATTCTCGAGTTTTTGCGAGGTCTTAGGGTATTTTTTATATAAGGAACGTAAATAATACAATAAATTAGTTATAATGTAATTAACAAGAAATTAATTAATATATTTTTGTTGAAAAGGAAAGTACCTAATTAAAATAAACCCATGCTTTTGCTTGGGTATAATCTAACCATTTTGGTAAGCTTGCGAGTATTGCCTTCGTTATTATTAATGGTTAATATACGAGCATTTTAATACAGCCAAAAACAGTTTCTTGGTGTTGGTAGTAAGAATGAAAGCTCTACCATTTCACCAAAATAACAGTAACCTGTCATGATTAAAATTAAATAAATGCATCGTACCCAACAGATAAAGTTACCTCAACTCGGGTTCTAGTTAATGTTCTATGTAATTTAAACTCTGAAGACTTATTTCCAAAGAAATAAAACATGACTGCAGGTCGTACACTTCGTATTTTTTAAATATTCATGTCTGACAGCAAACGAGATGACGTGCGACTTCGACCTGCAGACGGCATTTCCTTACTGTAATTTTGTTATAAGTTTAGATAACTCGTACGGATTCTCTCTTGAAAAATCATCGCCCAATTTGAATGATGGAAATCGAAACTAAGAAACCACCATTTTCCAGATAGTTTACGTGTCAGTCTTTCTACATTCTCCTTATTTAACCTGAGACTCCTGTTCTTTATCTAATAAATACTTGTTAGACTTTTCATCTGGCGAAATTCCCAAGTCGTCTAACAGTCTTATGAACTCTTGACAGATTATGTAATGTTTTTTTCTTCTCAAACGATTCCTGCGCTTTTGCGATACACCGCAATCATCTGTGAATGTTTTGACCACATTTATTATTCTCCTCTGTTACCAATGGCGCTTGTTGAAGTGTAACGGGCTTATAGAGTAGCTCATCTTATGCGATTTATTCGAAGTACCTAGCGTCTACACCTACTACTTTGGCGACCTGATACTCCGGTACAACAATCTTGTTGTTGTTATTTACTGCGTTAATAAATCCACAAGGCATTAATATAATTACATGTCCCCTCTCGCGTTATTCTCCGATGCTCTTTTTGATTTTAAATACTGGCAACGTTTATCCAAAGCTGTATTAATATGTGAATTAATTAATTAACTTTGAGATTGTCCTCACAGTTTGTTCACGGTATTTTTTTTAATGGACAAAACTTACTCACATATGTAGGAAGTTAAAACTAAATTTTTAACCGGTAAGGTTGTTTTTATCCCTTAATATTTAGGTCAAGTTCTGGGACACCCGTTATATTCATGACTTTTACGACTGTAGGTACATAATATAATCCCTCATATTTTATTTTTAAAACTCCCTCAATTTCCTCGGCATTAAGCTTTGGCAATAGTCCTACGATGACATACACTTGGATTTCATAGCCAACAACAGCTCCCAGCCCTGATTCAAAAACTACTACTTGCTAATCTTACCGACTTTATCCAAACCCGACAGCCTTTTTAGGAGCTATTGCACTATATATCTCATATCTTCCACCAGCTGTTGCCCGTGACTCCGTCCGCGTAGATAACATAGCCTATATTACTCAGGAATAATGTAGCATGCTAATGGTAAAATATCTTGTGATTTCGCCAGTGTCAAATCATTAAATAGAATAAATCAAAAGTACAAAGCCGGACATTTTTCAATCGGCCATCTTCCTTCCCCGAAGGTTATCGGAAGACTCAATATAAACATACAAATATACAAATCTTTCCCCTTTATAATATTACTCTCGGTGTTTACTTCATAGTTGGTATCGTTGCCTCTGTCAGAACAGTCCGTTGTACTTGTAGCAGCTTTTTGCAGCATAATGATTATTATGCTTTAAACAGCGTTAACACGTTTCGCCCACGTTTTTATTTACTTAAAATCTTAGCTGGGCTCGCGCACCGTGAGTGTTTTCTTTCACATTTATCTCCGACGGATGGCACGTCATAAAATTTTATTCAACATTACTCCCAGAGTAAGCGGGCCTACTTCTAAACACGTGCTTTGAATTCTTATTCCTCCGTCTCATTCAGTGAGTTTAGACTCAGTTAAGGAGCGAGAAGGATAAAAATAAACTACGTTTCGAATTTTATTTTTAAGCGTTTGCCTCAGGTTTGTTTTAAAATATTGCTTCGGCTTAGTGTATGATTATTACGCGTAGCTGGAGTGGGGTGGAGCGGCGAGTCGGTGCTTACACTGTACACTGTCAATATACTCGCAAAAACTAGCTAGGCGTATTATTAAATACTCGTAGGAACTTGGCTGTGTTGAAATTGAAAGTTGAGGTTGATTCCAAGAGACAACCGGTCTTAAACATTGGACATACACATATTTCAAATGTTATTTTTATGTACTCACAAGTACAAAGATACATCTTTTTCCTACACTATCACAAAGTACTATCACATCATAATAAAATTTAAAACACCAAATCCCGATGCAAGCAAAAAATTCTGAATTTTACATAGTAGAAACGCCAAATTAACCCCAATTACTACAGCTAAAACCACTTTAAAATTACCGTCATAAATTAAATTTCATGTTTCTATTTTTCCCTTCTGCTCTTTACACTAGTGTCAATAAAATTTGATATCAGTTAGGTACACTTATTGTTTTACGTCATAAAACGTTAACGTTTGCAAGGGATGAAGAAGAAGATGAAGGGGGCGGTGTGCGTTAACCGCAGGGTCGTCATCTGCGATGTCGACGCTTTCATCTTGATTGCATTCCCGCGACCTCGTAAATTTCCAGCTTAATTCGATGGTCTTCACACTGTGAATAATTATCTACCACAAAAAAGTTTTTACGTCCACGGTCGTATCTCATTTTTTTTCGCTAGCCTCATAAATTTAATAGCGACTTCAGTAAGTTCACTTAATTCTTAACGGATATAAACAGTCCTCCACGTTATGTTACTTAAGTTATTCACGAACGGATAAGGAAAGCACTAACTCGTTAATTCTGTGATGTCATGTGTGAGCTGATGTCACGAATAGAATTTTATTTGTAAGAACCTTTAATGCGGCATATAGCTGTGCATTAGTGCGCATGCTAATTAGACGTGACTATAGATTTGAGCTAGGCCAAGTTTATGAATTAAATGAAATGAATTAAAAATAAATGGGAAGATCGCAATAAAGTTATTACCAGCAAAAAAGTTGCAACATGAACACATAAGAGCATTTACAAGCTCTCCTCTATATTCAAGCTTTGCTGGGATTATCGGCTTAAATGAAATGCCATCGCGCTAACATCGCACTGAAAGGATGCAATAACGTATTTGGATAAAATGGAAATAAATACTCCAACAATATTTATCATCGCCCGACCAAACGGCGACGAAAAATATTTCAAACGCTTGCTGAGTGGGGCCCTTCTTGAATTTTATTTGATTTCGACTAATCAACCTAACTTTGTGCAATCAGAATCAAAATACAAAATGCACTCAAACCTGCACATTTATTAATGTTATGTTATTTATTATGTAGATCCATTTACAAAATACAAATAAATAGTAAGCCACTCTTTAACGAAATTGTAGTTTAACTTCATAAAAGTTTTAATATTAAATATTAGTCCCGTTGAAATAACCTATTTTTACCCACGTAATAATATTTTCGGGAACAGACACACAAGATTTGTTCCACTAATTTTCAAAAGTATGAGAAAATTTTGCTTCTAGTGCTAAAATCATTTTAATTTCTCATATGGCGATTATATTCCGCCAACCTGTGCCTCTACACTAGGCAGTAAAAACCATATCGTCTTTGACCTGTTATTCTTTTAACTCGGCCTCTCGCCGCTCTGGCGCTCGGGCTCGGTAAGCAAAGAGCTATCAAAATTTTAGAGGTGCGGGTCACAGACGATATGATTTTTACCGCTTAGAATCTCGGCCGCGTGCGATCGTATTCAGTCCTAGTACCTACTCCGCCCGTGCTTGCTGCTTGCTTGCTTAAGTACGTGTACGTACTTAAAAATCTTTTGTAAGATGCTTGCTTAAATAATGAAATATATTCTTTAAATATATTTAAAAAAAAAGTTACTTAAAGAAAGCATACTTCAAATTGGTGTTCAGATAATCAGATATCATTAGTCAAGAATTACAGAATTACAACACGTCATTTTCTTTTGCTCTCATCAAGTACGAGCACAGCGTTAACTTTCTCTGGCGTTTGCCAAGAATTAAGCATTGTCGTTTTCATTTATTTTGCAAATACGGCCCCTTAGTTTATTTTTACGAAAATAAAAAAAAAGTCTTTAATTATAATGTATTCAAATTCAAATTATTTAATATGACTCACGACTATGACCCAACGGGCCTATATTATTGATTTAATTGACGTGACTAACTATTTATATAACGAATTCATCGACAAATAATCTCTGTCGACATATCATTTTCGATTTCAATAATTGATTGGTTTAACAAAACCCAAAGGTAACATAAAAACTCAAACTGCCGCAAGTAGTACAAAAGTTGTCGAAGTTTGCGTGAGACCATCAGATCTTGCCGGGTACTCTACCCAACGTTTTCCATCCATCGCAGATTGACGGAATATAACTTGCTGTCCCTATCAGTTAAAACTTATATGTTGCATGTAGAAAATACAACGTGAGAATAAATGATATATATATACAGGGTGTTTGGTAGCGGGTTCGACAAACGAAAATGGGAAATACTTGGGTCCAATTGGAACACATTTGCCATAGTGACCCCTATGCTAAAGTTGCTAGTTTTTTTTTAATATTTTTTTTTCCGTTTTTTGAAAATATCCCAAAATTTTACCTTTAAACCTTCTTAATTACATACCTAAGCAACTGAAACCGCCCATTTATTTTTTAAATCGTGCTCTGATAATGGTTTTATTTTAAAACAAAACCAAAACCCATATGTAGTGCTTTAAAAAAAAATATGGGCCCTTAAAGCTATGACAAAATGTGGAAAATAAAATGACATTTAAGTTTCGACAAGTATAAAAAAAAAATCACAAGTCATAGACGATTTCAAATTGATTAAAAAACTTCTCTGGTTAATACTCTTCACAACGATATGCCATTTAAAAGAAAAAACACAGAAAAAAAAAATACGCAGTACATTGAAATTTCCTCACGAAGATTTATTAAAGAAATCACTTATACCACGGTTATGAATATTGGTGAATTCGTTAGAGTTAATAATCGCTGGTAAATTACCATTAATAAAAAACATTTTAAGAGTAATAATAAAATTGAAAACGAAACACTTTTTTAAATTTTGATCACAAAATTTAAAAAAATCTTTAAGCTTCACGGGCGTTATTGCGAGCTCGACCATACGCTAAACAAAACACTTTTTAAAATTTTGTGATCACTTGATCAGGAATACATTCCGTACATTTTCGTCGCATTTGCCACATTGATTTGAAAAAAACATTAAGCTAAATTAGCTTTTTAATCTGTGTCTTAAATAGCTTGTAGTTCTTTAGAAGAAAAGTACACTTTTTTTTTTCAAACAGAAAGACTTGTAGAAAAACACGTTGATTTGTATTGGTTTTTGAAACTTATAACGCCCGTGAAGCTCAAATAATTTTTTAAATTTTGTGATCAAAATTTAGAAAAGTGTTTGGTTTTCAATTTTATTATTACTCTTAAAATGTTTTTTATTAATGGTAAATTACCAGCGATTATTAACTCTAACGTATTCACCAATATTCATAACCGTGGTATGTGATTTCTTTAAAAAATCTTCGTGAGGAAATTTCAATGTACTGCGTATTTTTTTTTTTCTGTTTTTTTTCTTTTAAGTGGTATATTGTTGTGAAGAGTATTAACCAGAGAAGTTTTTTAATCAATTTGAAATCGTCTATGACTTGTGATTTTTTTTTTATACTTGTCGAAACTTTAATGTCATTTTATTTTCCTCATTTTGTCATAGCTTTAAGGGCCCATATTTTTTTTTAAAGCACTACATATGGGTTTTGGTTTTGTTTTAAAATAAAACCATTATCAGAGCATGATTTAAAAAAAAAATGGGCGGTTTCAGTTGCTTAGGTATGTAATTAAGAAGGTTTAAAGGTAAAATTTTGGGATATTTTCAAAAAACGGAAAAAAAAATATTAAAAAAAAACTATCAACTTTAGCATAGGGGTCACTATGGCAAATGTGTTCCAATTGGACCCAAGTATTTCCCATTTTCGTTTGTCGAACCCGCTACCAAACACCCTGTATATAACACGTATCATGTTATATTCAGTAATCTAGATTTATAACTTACGATATATGGATATATTGGAGATAGTTATAAGAATGCGTACTTGAGCCGCATATCTCGTGTTAGCACTTATAAAGGGATGCCATGGTCACCACCGTGATAATGCCATCGCCCCGGCGGTAGCTAATTCGAATACTTGACAGAACTTAACGCAATAGCTCCCGCTCAACTTAGGCTGGGGTCTCTTCCCCACAAGTAATTTCCCGGAATAAGACTAATGGCGTATTAAGTTGGTATTTAAGAGGCCGCGGAACATATGTTAATGTCGATAGTTTTCCGCGATCTAGACTTCAATAACCATAACGCTTTTATGTCTGTTCTTTGGATATTTTAATATTAAAGTTAGCCATATTTCCTTGAGCCTGATAAAGTTAAAAACACGATTAAAGACAAAATCCCCGATTGATTTATTTTTCAACCTTGAATCCCTACAATCTTTTATGATTTTTTTTTATTCAATTGTTGATTATTTATAACTTCTAACCCGGGTAAATATTCTTTAATTAGTATTGTGGTTTTAAAGTAAACAGCAATTATTTGAATACGACGCTGCAATCGAGCCGCGCGCCAACTATCTCCATCTCACGTTCGTTGCGCGGAAGCACATATTAAAGCCATCCAGCCAGAGCATTTTTCAGTTCGAATAGTCAAAGTTGGTGAATGAAATCGTGTGATTCAATACATTGCTACATTATTGAGTTAGCGTTCCGCAAGGTAGCGTTCTGTACCAGTGTCATTACCACCCTTATAACTCCTAAACGAATATATATATAGAAAACTTAAAACTGTATTCTAGATCGGTAAGCTTTCTTACCATTAATATTTAAGTCAACTTCTTGGACTCCCTGTTTTTATGCATCGATGGGAGTAGAAAATAAATCATTAAATTTTTTACGAAGAAAATGTATTGAATATCAAAGTTCAGTCATTTCTCGTTTTAATTTCTTTGATTTGATATTAAGTACGAGTATATTAAATATAAACAAAGCGAAAACTCGCTCGCAGTGGGAATTTATCAAGTGTCTCTTTCTGTCTCGAGTGTTTTATAAAATTTACTATTCCTTGAGCCATAAAAATAGCCAACGCTCAGCTTTTAAGAGGCCATATAACCTCGGCTCGAATTCCGAAAGTCGATGCGGAATTGACGTGCGGACTGCGGATCGTGGGCAGTAGAGCGGATTTCAGTGAGATTCTCTGCGACCTGATAATTTATGTGTATATTTCTTGCCGTGTGATTTCTTGATGGTATTCGAAGTAGGATGCCCCATCTGTAGTACTTTAAGTCCATTGAACCCTTTGAATACCACAGTCGGAAATACACGTTAGATTTTTTTTGTGTCGGATGTCAAACTGTTTGTGTGTCTGTTGTTATACATATGACGATACGTTCACACACTTTAAATTTTTAATTGCCAATTGCCAAAAATATCCATATAATTTATGCACCTTGCCAAAAAAAAAATGAGACTACGTTGAGAAATGCGACCGTTAGAGGAAAACCTCCGAACGAACGAAATAACAAACAAAGAAAGCATTTTAGCCCGAGCTGAAACGGAGACGCTTCGTTCGCGCTCCGCGTTCGCTTGGTCAATAAATGCTGTTAATGAAATGGTTAGTGACAAAATTAAGATATTTCAGATAAAAAGTAAACTGTTACTCATAATTCAAGTAGACAATCGCAAGATATTAACATTATTTAAATGTTGAAATAATACTTACGTTTTACGAAAGTTTCATTCATACCTGAATAATTTTTTACAATCTATAAGTACTTGAATATTTTCCTTTTGATAAGGTTTTATGTTCAATGCCGTTTGCCATGCCGGCGGATTCTAAGAAAAATAATAGACATGTTTTTTTTAATATTACACTGAGCACGTGTAAACAATAAATACTTTCCCCATCTCATATCTGGGCCCATAATTTCCTTGTTTTTTTCCAGATTTTTCACTATTTATTATCGTCCGCGTCAAAAATTACCTTATTTTCCTTTTCATTTTTTCGCCAAACTCATAAATATCAGGTATAACTCTTGCAAAAATTTTGCTAGCGATAAAATAAAAAAAAACTGTTTTATTAAAATCCTACTAACACTATCGCACTATCTCTAGATAAAATTACAGTAATTTATGTTCTATTTCAATTGTTTATTTATATTTGTGAAAGGGACAGTTGACTAAGGCAAAGTCGTAGTGTCACAAGCTCTACGCTCTACTGTGAGTGCTAATGCAAATACTTGGTAGGCAAACCAACATTCTCCATTTTCGACCTTCGAAAGGATATTAATTGCTTACCTTGTACCTTTTGATAATTTATCAATGCAATTTGTTATTAATGATCAGTAAGGGTAGTTAGACCTCGTTTCGTAAAACGTTATAATCGGTATGGTAAAAATAAAGTTACTTTTTTTAAAATTATTTAATGTTTGATCTAGTCCTTTTACTTTAATATCTATATTTATTTGTTTAACGTTACTTTTCTACGTTGATTATTAATGAATTAAAACATTATTAACAAAATGTAATTATAACATTTGTTGTTATCATTTCATTTTGTTAAAAATCAGCCATCTAATGATTTTCGTCCAAACTTTGTTTCAATTACCTGATAGAAACTTATAAGAACTTCTAGCCAAAGTCGGAAGTCAAACACAGCTTAAACCTTCTTTTGTCGAAGCACCCGTAATATGTTATCTGGATAAAAATATATATATAGGGACCTAATTATTTAATTCTTATTCGAACGACGAAACACATTTTTATGAAAGAGAAACGTAAAAAACTTACAAGTCAAACCGTTTGTAGAAGCTGAGATCAAAGAGCAAACATTTAATTAAATAAGAAAAAACTCAAAAGGAACGTCTTAAAACTATAAATATTGTTATTATTACTACTCCGTGTTCGTGCTGCCGCGAATCGCGAATTGTTCTTTACAAAACTTGAATTGAAAGCCTTCCAGGCTCAATTTGAATGCAGCGAAACTTCGCGATGGCTTTTATTCGTTGTCGGGAAGTAGAATTAATTTACAAGTTATAATCGATCGTGATTTTTACCCTTAAGTAATACTGTTTTGGAAAATACCGATAGTGGGTGGTTTGAGGTTATGAATGAATTTTGGAAGGATTAGAGAATGCTTATAATAAAAAACTTGTTCAATTTTCAAATACTTCAGATTTGTTTTAATTTAATGACGATTTCAAACTTGGACACTTATCTGCCCAACCCTGTATAGTTACTTTCCAATCGTTTATTGACAAAAATAGAGCATAAATTATGTAAAATGTTCTTTTTATTAAAATAAAAGTATGAGTTGCGTGCTCAACTCCTAAAAAGAAAGGTAAATCATTTAAAATGGTTTGTAAACGACTTCAAAAAACGAGGAGGTTTTACTTTCCACTGTATATATTTATTTATTTTTCACTTCTCATGCTCTTAAAATGCTACTTTAGTCTCTGCGTATCGGGACCAAAAAAGCTCCTTATTAATGTCTAGGGTTTAAAGTTTTTTTTTATTTACTTTGGAAAGCCCTAAACATCCAATAACGGTGTTTATGAATGGAGGATTATCGCCATTTTCAGTGATTTTGGATAGACAATTTTTAGGGCGTGGAAATAACCTCAAAATTACAACTATGCAAAAATATAATTAATAATTCGAGAAACACGATTAATGATTACTAATCTGAATCTATTTAATCATATGGATGACTTCATTTTATAATGTATGCTGCAAATAGTTTTAAAATAGTTTTCAACTTTGAACCTTTTGGCTTAATATGCAAGCATTTAAAGTAGCATTTCACAAAAAAAAACCGCGGTACAAATTTGTAAGAAACTTTCTTATAATCAAAATTGTAATTTTTCTTCTGCAAAGAGACCCTGGTTTGTTTAAGGTTACAGGTTGTGGTAGGCTCTTTTCCGCAACTGGGCGACTTAGATATGCGCCTATTTCGAGTGGGGGTTTGTTTTAGGTTATAATGCTGAAGAATATCGACAGGATTATTCATCCTTTCGTCAACCTTGATGGATATGAGTACACGCATACTGATGTAAGTACCAAAACAGGAGAATGTCTACCAGACTAGCATTTTAGAGGTTAGACGTGGATGCGCGGGGCCACCCAATCCACGGGGCCCGTTGCATTTGCGTAAGAGTACGTGGCTAATCCTGCACTGAACGTCTTTCTGCGCTTCGCTTGGGTGGCTAAACATCTCATGTCATTATGGCTATCTACTATTTAATTTATGTTCACCGATTGGTTTGTCAATTGTCAATTGTTGATGGTCACCAAATCTGAATCAGAATGAGAGGATCCATCCCCATGAGGAATTGAGGGAAATCCTGAAATATTATAATCATGCATATAGCGATTTTAGAATTTTTAGTAATAAGTATAGTATTCGCATTCAGAAAGTATCATTTGAAGAAGTTGAATTGATGATGAAGACCAAAGACGGCCAACGGAACTCCTCAACGGAACCTATTTCAAAGGTGGCGATAAGATATCTCGATAATGATAGTTGAGTGACTATAACGAAGAATATTGAATTGTTTCAATGTGACTATGACTTGCCCGCGGCAATGCTTGCGGCGAGCTTAAAATGTCTTAAAGTTTCATATCAAATAAGTTGTGGGAGTACATAACAGCTTACTTATATATTAATAAAACAAACAACCGCCTTCAAAAACGAAAAAAATAACTTGTTTTAAAATGGTAGTCTATTAACTGAAGTCGGTGACTCAATATATTTTTAACCAAAAGCCGACTTCAGTTGGACTGGACTGACCTACCACTATAAAAGAAGTTATTTTTTTGCGTTTTTGATTGCGGTTTTTTGTTTTTAAAAACCTTTGTTTTTTAAAACTCTTAATAATCCCTGACTGGTCAGAGTGCTGGTAGGATCGACATGTGATGTTGGGCGCTAAAGGATACAACTGATATCCGCGATAAACTCTCTTTATTAATATCTGATGTTACAAGTGATGGTAGTATATAGAGTATAGGAGTGTGAGCGCAACTCATACTACAAGATTATTAAGTATTCTGCTGAAACTAATTCTTTATTACTTAGAACATACCCTATGTATGTATATTCGTTTTACGTTTTGTTTTAGTTGGTACTAGAACAGTAAACAAACAGGTTAACTTTCTCAATTTAAATATTAAAAATAGTTCGCTAGCTGTTTTTTTTTCCGGTAAAACGGAGCAAAAGCTTCGTGATGTTACACACAATGATAAACGTATTCGATAAGTAAATATTCTGCGAAATATCTCTGATGTTCGTTATTTTTGCAGTAGTAGGGTAACGTGACAAATAGTCGTTGCATATTAAAGAAGATTATAATCTTTATGTTTCACTATAAAGTTGCTTCTTAAAAGATGACCCAAATTTTATTTCCCTGCCTCCGCCGCCTGATCCGCCACGTGAGCTTGGGCGCCTATTTGATTGGCAGCGGTTGCAGAGGCTGTCTATGCTCGATTTTGCTCTAAAATGCAAATGAATTTATCATGTAATGGAAACCAGGCACGTGCAGTTGCATTACTCATTCATTGGACTCCGAAACTAACATCGGACTTCGCGTCCGATATAATCACAGCACGGTTGGCCTTGCATTAATCCGCCAACAATTAATTAGATGCTTCCATTACACATATTAATTGCTTGCCGATTGCAGGTTGAGGTGGACAAATTATTGTTTAATGTATTTACTAGTCGGTGATCCGAGGTGATTATAATGGCTGTTTGCTTAGGTAATGTGTTAACTGCCGCCGAAACCTGCTCTGTTGGCGCTGTTTGTTAAACGTTAGGACTAAATCAAAATGAGGCTCATTTATTTATTACCAGCTTTTACCCGCGGCTTTGTCAGAGTAGAAATTGTGTTTCGTTACTCGAAGCTCTTCGTGGTTTATCAATTCATTAGCTAAAGCTATACGAGTATAAGTCCGTAGGACTTGAGTTGTATAAGTTACGTGTTACCGGAATTGGGCGCATATGATGAAAATTCTGATAAGAATTCTATCCTCGTGCCGCCAAAGAAAAAAAACGCGAGATCAGCTAAACACCCAGTGTGCAATGTATAAGGCAAAACCTTTTTATGTCCAAACTGCCCACGAGTATTACTTTTAGTGAAAAAGTCAACCAGGTTTTTTTTTTTTTCTAGGTTAGCGTATAGGTATATAAGTAAGCTTTAAAAGAGTAAGCCCAACCTCTAAAAAAAACTTTAGAAAACATAAAACTAACCATCAAAGGTCGTACAAACACAGAATATTTCTTCTAAAAAGTATAAATCTTTATATAATTAATAATCAAAACATTCCAAAAGATTAGTAAGTAAGTAAGTAGGCTTAAGTCTGAGCGGTTATGCTCAGTATCACTTTATACAATATGATATACATTGGGCGGCACGAGGCTATTCAAGGATAACATAAAGACACTCATAATTCTGCATGGTAAAAACCATATCATGTTTGACCTGTTATCGTATTGTAAATAGCCCTTATTTATTTGACAGTACTGGCGGCCAAGGTAAAAAACAATACCATACCCTAAAATAACTATAGAGGCCCTCAGCACTCGACACAAAAATATAATTTAATTTAAAACCACACCATTCCAATGAATTCATAAACACCTACCAATATTGTAGTAAAAAAAATCGTGACCTGCAACAACAAGCTAAAACAAACTCCAAATGTTATTTCTGTCTTAATCCTTATTTTCTTACAGGTTGTCGAGAAATTTTGAGGACCGACACGTAATAAAAATATCAAGAGGCTGTTAAAAGGTAAATTTAAAGAACGTGTCCAAAATTATAAGCCACTTCTTTCTTTTGGCGCTGGCTTATTTGCATAGTCTCTCAAACGAGATGTTTTATGCCTCACCGTGCTCGGACGACAATTTTATCGAACGACATGGTTGTGTTCTTAATGGGGGTTGATACTTGGAATCGTTTTGTATTGGGCATTATATTTTATTATAATATTCTGGCTTATGGCTATAAAAAGCTGATTTTAATAAATTGAGCTGTGTTTTTTGTGCAGATATTTCATTGTCATACATATTTTTGTATTGCATAACTTTACTTACCAGAAATCTTTTTAGGCAGAATGATCGTTCGCATAGTTTCCTTCAGCGTACAATCACTTCACATTTTTTCTAATTCAGAATCGTATTTTGGCATACTGTCGATGATAATAATCCTAATATGTATAATCGAATATTACTTTTGCAGAAAAATATTTTAATATTTTGCACAGTTATTTTTTTGGGTGGTTTGAAGTTCTGGCCTAACCTTTCTTACTTTTCTGGCACAGTTTTGTCTCCGTTGGGGATTGCGGTTCTAACCTAACCTAACCTACTCTTCTGGCACAGTTTCGTCTCCGTTGGGGATTGCGGTTCTAACCTAACCTGACCTACTTTTCTGGCAACAGCTCGATTGTGTTGCGGTTGCGGCTAAAGACTAACCTAACCTACTCTTCTGGCACAGTTTCGTTTCTGTTAGAGTCGCAACTCTAACCTAATCTCAAAATCAATCATTCATCAGAAAATCATTATATCATAATACGAGTAGAAGTATGCTGTAGGTTTGTTATGGTACATAAAATTATGCTACATGAAAGTCGGCAAAAGTATTCTTCTGCTAAATAATATATGTACTAGTGATAGTTATGCCAATTAAATTTTTGTAAAATTATCATTCGACTAATAGGTTTTATACGATACCTACATGTTATGCGAAGTGTATTACGATAAATGATTATTATGCCATACCATGTCAATAAAATCATTTTTTACGAATGTATCAACTGATCTGAAAACACTGTGTATAAATAAAATATTAAAGCAGTTGTTAAACATAAGAATAACAACTTATAAAATAACGTTCAAAGAAACCATCACTACCTTTTCTGACTACATAAAAACGTATACTAGTTGCCAGCCATCAGATCGCCGACTGAGGCAAATAAATATATTTGTATTAAAGAATTTAAGTTTTTAAAAGCAATTTATGTACTTACCTAGATGTGATGACTTTTTTTTACTTCCTTTGAAAAGCTAATGCTATGGCTGATTGCTTATAATGGCTCAAAGAGGCTCAGTGCGGAGGAGGAAGACCACTAAGTATCAAAAGGACCAACACAAAGAGAGCGAATATCCTCGTATTACTATGAAATTAAAAAAATGAATATGATCAGTAAAGCTTCTAAAGTTTCCTACAAAATGGTATTTTTTTTTTGTTTTTGTTAAGGAGAAAAGATTTAGAAAGACAGATTTGTAACCGTTTATAGCCCGTTATTTATTTGTGTTTTCGTTTAAACCGTTTCACTTGAGATTGAAGCATTGCTAAACAGCATGAGTGCTGTTCTGTGCCAAACTGAACCCAAAATTATAGCTAATTTTCGCCACAAAACTAACAAAGTTAAAGTTCCTTAATTTTAGACCTTAATTGAGGTACACGTTATAGTGAAAACGCCCCACAACAACAGTTACCAAATACTTACATGATTAATTGAATTTACTTATCTGTGGAGTTCATTGACTGAGTTAAGTGTATGCTTCACATAACTAATAATATCTCTCGAATTGTTATTCAGTCTTAATGTTTTGTTTTAATGAAAGGAATTTGTTTTTGTACAAAACCAATTTATTGAAAAACTTTTCAACAATTCCCTCTGATTTTCTTATGCCATTCCCTGAAGCTATTTGGAAATCATATCATTTGATAACAGTTATATATTTTTTTATCAATCGCTTTCATCTGATACGGCCTGAATTTCATAAGTTACGAAGTCGGGAATACTTCCGATGATAACGGCTTGGACTAAAGAAAACAGATTTTAATAACCAATTTGACTGAAACCTTTCGGAGACGGGAGATAATACTTAGCGCTGTATAGATAAACTGATCTTGGTATCAAGCAAGACACGTGAAAGTTAAAAAATAGATAACAAACATTTCTGATGCCACCTGAGACGGGAGTGTTTCTCAAGATCATTATACTAGAGGTAATATTAAAGTGTAGTGTTTCGTTGTATAACGTTTGAGATATCAATCAATAGTTATACCTAGGTGACGGGAGCATCGGTGGCCTAGTGGCTTAGGGGGTCGACTCGTGATCGTAAGTTTCCGAGTTCGAACCCCCGCGGTCACCATGTACCAATGAGTTTTTCTAACTTAAGTACATTACCCGATGCTCTTACGGTGAAAAAAAAATATTGTGAGGAAACCTGCACATTCGAACAGCTAAGTGTGTAAGACGGTAATTGCACATAAAATCCTAAAGGGATCAAAGTTTATCCGAAAAGGGCCCACCTGTAAGATAAGATAAGATAAGATACCTAGGTGACGACGCGTTAGCATGTTGGTAGTGCCTAAGAAGCTAGCGGTACCGGGTTTGATTTCCGGGATGGGAAAATATTTGTGTGATAGGCGCAAGTATTTACACAGGATCTTGGATGTTTGCTATGTGTTAAATATTTATTTATCTATGTTTATAGTTTTCTAGTACCCATAGTACAAGCCTGGAGCGTAGTTTGGAACTAATGCAATTCATGTAAGATTGTCCCCTGAAATTAAATCAGTCAAAACTATTGAATCCCAAACGTGAACTAAAGTAACAATCAAAGGTACATCTTACAGTGGACTCTGCACATTACTATCATATTTAAGAAGCATATTATGTTATGACATACTGAATTGCTGCGAACTAGACCGAGTCATCGATTCACCTTGCAGGGGCTCATCCAAACGACGAAAATGATGAACATGATTTCCTGGTAAATACTCTGTCATGCTATCTCTTTTACTTTTTCTTACAAGCACTATTTTTTACAATTACAATTCACTAGCGGCTGCTTTGGATGACCGTCAGTAAAACTTGTCACGAGAAATTTTATAAAGTGTTCAGATCAAATTAGAGGTCCGTTAAACAGATCTGACACCTTAACTTGAAAATAACTGTGATAGTAGTACGTACGTTATTGTAGAGGCCCGGCCCGGAAGGCAGCGGATTTGAGGAGGTGGTTAGCTGACTTTAGCGAGGCCTGCTAAAATACCAGTCAGGCTTTCCCCATTTTCACCGAGGTATCTTTATCTATTCTTTACATAGTGTAAAAAAAGTCACTTGCCCCGTCTGTCTGTCTATCTGTCTGTATATCTGCTAACTCCTCCTAAACAACCCAACGGATTCTGATTCGATTGCGACCACGAGTTAGATATATTTTACGGAAGGTTTTCATGTGTAACACATTCTAATTCATATAAACCGAAGCGAAGTAAGGGCGAGTCGATAGAATATAATAATTTTCTCAAATGAGGGAATGATACATTTATATTTGTTAAATAGCATTTGACGGATTGAGAGCCTTCACCTATTAATAAAAAAAAAATATTACAAGTACAAATTCATGCACAACACTCATGTTTTAGAGAATATAAATATCCAATCTTGAGCTCAGGCTAGTGCTTATCTACGCCAGCAATGCATGGTCAAAGGCCTCAGGGCCCACTTCATTATTAAAATTTGTTTAAGCAGTCGTTAGCTCCATATAAATTTAGTACAGTTACGACACTTTTTACCCTTAAATTAGCATAAATAAATAAGCAATGAATAGAATCCCCATTTGATCTTGAATCGGCTTAATAAATAAGTTACAAAAAAAGTTAACGTTATCCATACTCCATGTCATGCCTTGGACGTCGTAAGAGCCGACTAAGGGAATAAAGGCTTGTAGTACTATTTATTAGGCGATGGGCTTGCAATCTGTCACTAATACGCTGGTAAACATCTTAGCCTATCTGTGCAAAATGTAGTTACAGAATTATCAACAAGTTTTTAAAGTTGTAGGTAATTCTGTAGCTCTGCCTACCCCACTCTGGGATTACAGACGTGAAGGTATGTATGTATGTTTTAACGTTATGGTATGTACACTGTGACGTATTGTCGGTCTTGTAAGAAGTTGCGAGCTTTAGTGCTTTGTCTCGTTAACGTCATGTTTGGACTTCTGAACTAATAATTATGTCAATGACGTTAAAGCGATAGGGTACAAAAGTGTACCGTTTCTTATAGGGAGGACTGGTTCACAGCCAATTTAAGGGTGATATCAACAACACTCAAGGGTGACACGCAACATCATTTATGATTAAGTTCCTCACGTTACATTCAAAAACAAAGATTATTTTAATAATTGTAGATGACCGTCGTTCTCAGGAGTAAGTAGACGATTGTCTTAGTTACACCCTGTTCACTTTCAGGTAGCTCCGGATCTTGTTATCTTGCATTAGTTTACGACGCCTTTTAAATTTTCTGCATAATACCAACGCTGACAATACAACGCAGATTTTCAGAAAGATAGGACTAAAATGAACAGTATTAAAAGTTATCATGACAAAGTAATTTAAGCATTTTATTGTGCTTTTATTTCAAAAATAAGCAGGAACATTATTTTATGTTTCAACGGTTCCAAAAATCAGGCAGATATTTGGTTTGCGGTATGTGCGCTCTCGAATAGTCGGACCAAATAAATTGTTCTTTGACCGCAGTCACAAAAACCGCATAAAGGTACAGTGCATTTGCTCTTAAAACGCCCCTCGGGTTCGGGTTCTCTCACTCGCACTCATACGCTCTAATGATACCCTAACCCACGTTACCTGAACCCGAAATCAAGACTTCAAGAATATTAGTACTGTACCTATGAGTATACAACTACTGCAGCGGTCATCAATAGTTATGATTTTTATTTGGATGTGAAAACAGGACGAACTTTAAATACACGTACACATGGCTTGATAATGATGTTATGACATGATCAGTGGTTGGTGAGACCATATTTTAAATTTCTCTGCCTGGTTTTTCTATTCAATAACAATAAGATCCCGAGGTAACGTTCCGAGAAAAACAGCCGTGCTAACTAAAAAGTTTCCTCACGAGTTTTTAATACCAAAATACTTAAGATAAATGTTTTAAAAAACAAAAAAGCTGTGTGGTTGCCGGCTTAGAATAGTACCACTGCATGTCTTCCCGTGGAAGTCGTAAGAGGCTAAGGAAATAAAGGCTTGTAGTACTGTTAGGCGATGGGCTTGCAACCTGTCACTACGAACAGCATACACTGGTAAACATCTTAGCCTGTTTGTGCAAAATGTGTTTACAGAATTAACAACTAGTTTTTAGAGTTGTTGGTAATTCTGTAGCTCTGCCTACCCTGCTCTGGGAATGAAGACGTGAAGGTATGTATGTATGTATCTAAAACAAAAAACTGCTTTCAAAATCGCAAAAAATAACTTGTTTTAAAATGGTAGGTACAACTGAAGGTCAGTGCAACTGAAGTCGGCTTTTGGTTAAAAATATTGTGAATCGCCGACCTCAGTTTGACTGACCTATATACCTACCATTTTAAAAGAAGTTATTATTTGCGTATTTAAGACATTTCAAACTCGCCGCAAGCAACGCCGCGGGAAAGACATACTCATATTTAAACAATTAAATGATCTTCGTTATAGAGTTGCTCAACTATCTTAAGCAATATCGTATCGCCACCCTTGAAATAAGTACCGTTGAGGAGTTCCGGTGGCCATCTGTGGTCTTCATCATCATCAGTTCCACTTCCCCAAATGATACTTTCTGAATGCAAACGCTGTACTTGTTACTGAAAATACCGAAAATTGTATATGTATGCCTAATACCTCGTGTGTTATATTATAAATCATCCGGCGAGTGTGATGGTATGGTGGGGCGTTTCGTGTGAAGGTGTAAGTGCGCTCCATTTTTTTCAACAAGGCGTCAGTAGCTCAAAGAAAAGAGGCTGCCCTTTTGAGTAATAATTGCTTGTTGTTACTGGTTAATGTAAATAGTATCCCAAAAATAAAAAAAATACTCTACCAAAAATAATCGAAGTTAATCGAAAAGTTGTTTGCACAAACCCGCAATATTTTGAAAGATCTATCCAACGACATCACACACTACGATACGTGTAGGGGAGACCAAGTACACTTAAATAAAATAAAAAACAAGATTTAATTGTGACTATTTATTTATTATATTCATGCCAAATTACAGGTTTCTAGTACTAAGAGTCTCTGAGCTAGGCTGCGGACGGACAGACGGACGGAAAGACAGACATGGCAAAACTATAAGAGTTTGACTATGGAACATACTCCTTTTTTGAAGTTGGTTAAAAAGTAGCTTAATTAGAAGAGAGCAATAACAAAAACCTATAACAAAGCGTCACTACTCTATTTTACAGTTCCGTACTTAAAGGGTGCCAATAGGGACCTTATTAATGAGCCAAGAAAGCCTCCCGAGTGATGAAGGAGATTCATGTTTTATGAGATTTTACAAATTGTTCAGTTTTGCTTTGGTAAAATAAAAAGAAACTTAAGATAAAAGAAAGTTGAGTTTCTTAGTTAGGTAACTACTTATATTAAGTAGGTATGCAGTATAACAATTTTGGAAAAAGATAACAGGTAAAAAGGTACAGTCACCACACGGGATTGTTGAGCCACTTGCCACTGTTCGTAAATTGGCCGTGTTATGCAAATCGGGTTTAGTCGGTTATACTCGCACCCAAAGTCACCCAATTGCACGTCTAGCAACGGTAACCTAGCGACAATTGTTTAGCGTAACGATAAATTATTTTATGATTTGTCACTTTCACTTCGGAAAAACTCGGAAAACCCGATTTTATCCGAACGCTCTTTACGTGTAATAGTCATCGTAATGAATCGCCGATTTCCCGCCATTGATTTTATAATCTTTGTTATGTCAAATTTCAATTGACTTCAACATCAACAGCATTCGGATGGGTCGGGAATGACAAGAGATTTCTAGAGCCAAAACCTCTACTATATTGTTATATGTTAAGGTCTACTTAAATTGATTATTCGAATATCAAGCATGTTCATAAAAAAGAAAAATATATCATGACATGACTATTTATTTATTTTATTTATTATTTTATTTTAGAAAACTTAACTAGTGTGGGTTAAGCTAGTAGCATATATATGCTCCATGGGATTCTATTACAGATTGGAGACGCGAAGGCATAGACTCGACCAACTGAGCACAATAACCACTTCCTCGCAAGTCTTCCCATACTTCATGACAATGACTTTCAACGGCCTCTCTCGTTCGCTCATTCCGGTTTTCCCATCTCTGAACCATTAAACCCCATAGGTTCTCTATGGGGTTATGATCCGCGGATTTAGCCGGCCAAGGTATAACCGTTATTTCGTTTCGATGTTGATGGAACCAGTCGTTCACAATTCTGGCCCTATGTATCGTGCAGTTGTCGTGTACGAAATTAAAATTTGGTACTTCTTCCTCTGTATAAACAGTCCTTACCGTGGGCAGCATGCTTTCGTCTAATACACTGACGTAAAATTGAGCATTCGTTCTGGGAGGTAATGGCACCAGCTCGCCTACACCAGCAGAGCTCATCCAGCCCCATAAATTCGCACTGATACGACCTGACTCCCAGTTCGGTATCACATGGTCTTCCGTATATCGTGTATTGTCATACCGCCAGAGATGCAAACGGCCGTGGGTACTAGATTTAAACGATTTCTCATCACAGAATATTGTATGACTCCAATCAAAATTTCGGTATTGACGAGCAAAATTTAATCGTGCAGTTTTGTGAGCTTCTGTCAAAGCAATCTTATATGCGGGACGTCTATGGTGCAGATTCATAGAATGTAGATGTTTTCGGATGGTATTGGGGTGACAATTGAAACGGTCTGCGAAATAATTGGTGGATATAAAGCCATTATTTTCGTAGTTCTGTCGCATCTCATCGCGTTGCTCAGCCGAGAGTATCGAAAGACCATGGTTGCCTTCACGGTGATCATTTATAGCTCCTTCTTCAGCATACCTATTCACCCACAAACTGACAGTATTTCGCTGCACATTTAAAGCGGTTGCTATTGCACATATGCTTAAGCCTTGCTGATGCAAAATTACAATTTGTTGTCTGGTTTCGTTGCTAATCGAAGGTGGCATCGCGGAAGGCGGAAGAAAATTGTCAATTTACATGTAATTTACATTGACAATCCCATTGTCAATTTTTTTTAAAAGTTATATTTTCCGTACGGAAGTATGAAGTATTTAATTAACTTTTCCTTGTAGGTAATAGCTGACAGATCGAAGGATTATCTGAAGTAAATAGAATTGACGCCAAAGGTTATCTATGGCACACAAAAAGGTTACACCTTGAACTCATTTAGTAATATTTGCATTTCTCTTTATCTTATATTTCTATCTTTATCATTTCGAGTTTGTGTGTCATTTATGAATCACTTGATTTAAAAAATTAAATTTTCATGCAATTTAGGTGTTGGCTAACCCAAAGACAAGCCTGCCAACCTAACAATAGAGTGACCAAAGCCAACCAATTACAGGTCTAGAAACAGTAACCTAGCAACAACTGTTATTACGTAATCGGTCACACGACATCGGGAAAACTCGGAGTCCACGACTTTACCCGAACGTTGTTTAAGAGTCTAATAAATTTAATAAATCACCGATGTTCTAATCAGATTATTTTTGACAGTTGATTTGATAGAAATACCGAATGACAAAGATAGACATATTTTTCTCTTTCTGTTACATGAATATACGAGTAGACATGTCATCATTCGTTATCAGTCGTTCACGACGATGTCACACGAGTATGCCCGATTTGCCTACACGGCTAAATTATGAACTGTGGCAAGTGGCTCAACAATCCCGTGTGGCGACTCGTCGGGTAAAAAGCAAAAAGTACGGTAATGCTATTTAAGATTTATTTATTTATGGATTTTTCCGTGTGGTTTGGTTCAAAAAGTTAACCTCATCAATCTCATCATGCAGCGCCCTGTAAGGTTTCCAAAAATATTTCATACGAGTAATAGGTACGGAACCCTCGCTGCTCGAGTCAGACTCTTGCTCAACCGATTTTGTTATAGAATATAACAACGGATTTAGTAACAATTGTAAGCCGTTTATGGCAATAAAACATTTCTCTTTCCTTCTTGCTTACATCCATTGTGCACAGAAAGTTTAATGCATAAGAGGTACACACGGACATGGAAACGAAAACGCAAAGCTAATGTATTTTATTTAGCTTTAAGTAGGACTAGTTCTTTGTTGAATGTTGAAACATTTGGAGAAATATGCGCAGCTTGGTAAGCTTTTTCATTCTTCTGCTTTTTAGTTTCGTGTATTATGAAAAGTTTGTAAAAATTAGATATCGGGCGGGCGAATGGATATTAATGAATGTGCACAGGCAACGGCACTATACTGGATGAAAATAGTTACGATGGAAATTTATTTAATTGTTATTAGGTATAAAATATAAAGCTTCTCGGCGTAACTGTTTAATTGCACCTTTGCGTTATCAGTATCAGGGTAAATATTGGGGGGCTTCAACAGCCCTCATTGTTGTCGTCAATATATTGACGACTTTTGATGTCAAAAATAGTAGACAGGGCGGTAGTATCCCTTTCAATTAAAATAGCAAAAAGTTATTCATATTTAATCGACTTCAAACAATGAGGAGGTTATACGTTCCACTGTATCGTTTTTTTATGTATGTTCACCGATTTCTCCGTCAATTGTGGACCGATTTTAGAAATTCTTTAGTGGTTTGATAGAGAGTATACTTTTGAAGTTGTCCCAGAGAGGATTAGTGAGGAATTGAGGGAACTCCTCAAATATTGTAGGCAAACATATAGCGATTTTGCATTGAGAAAGTATCATTTGGGGAAGTTGAACTGATGATGAAGACCACAGATGGCCAACGGAACTTCTATTATTAATCTATTTCAAGGGTGGCGATAAAATATATCGATTAAGATAGTTGAGCGACTACAACGAAGAACATTTAACTGTTTAAATAAGACCATGACATTCCCGCAGCGTTGCTTGCGGCGCGTCTTAAAGTTTCATATATCAACTAAGAAGTGGGACTACATAAACTTATTATGATCACTAATATGTATAAGAATGTTTGTTCTGACGGATATTCTATGAAATACAACAAGATTTGTAAGGATTGCCAACTTTAGCAAAAGCGTGGTAATCAGGTTAAGACCCGGATACATGTCATGTTTGGTTAATTATAGACACTACAACGGAATTAAATGAGCTAAACATTTTTTCATGACGGTGTTAAAATAAATGTATAATATACGGTCTTCCCCTCAGAATACTTTCTGTTTTTTTCGTTTGTTTAATATTATCATTACGTACGCTATCTGAAAATAAACTTCATTAAGTATTTATAAAGAAACCATTAACAAATACAACTCTTTTTATTAAAACCATGTAATTTTTCTTTATACCACGATGGTGGCAAACAAGCATACGGCCCACCTGGATAATAAGCAACTACCATAGCCTGCAATACTAGGTGTAAGTACCTCATGCACGTCATCAAACCATTCAAAAACCTAATTTCCTTTTTGAAGAACCCCACACTGCAACCACCAGTGAAAAACTCGGCAGGGAGCTCATTGCACATTCAGAGTGATTGCGGTAGGAAAGTCATTTGAAACCTTACTGTGCACGACCACTTATTACCACCACGTTACAATGTGTCTGTATGGCATCCCAACCGGAAAATAATATTTATTTACCCGTAAGAAAATATTGGGTAATTCCGTGACAAAAAACTTAAAAAACATACATACATATTTTATCATTTTAAGCAGCGGAGGTAATAACAACATGAAAAACCAACATGTGTACACTATACTTTAACGCAAAAATAAGGTTAATAATACAGCTCTAGACAAAGTTTATAAAATCTCTGTACTTACCTTCTCTTAAGGCGTGATATAATTTTTTCGACAAAGATTGAAAGTTGTAATTTTTTTAGGATACTAGGTACTATATAAGGTATTCACCCCAAACTACTAATAATGTGGTAAAACTTTTAATTGTTATGGAAAACTATGGATATAAAGAATCTTTTGACACGGTTTTAGCTTAATTAATGTACGTTTTCTATTGTAAAACAATAGTTGAACTAGACTGTATTCACATGTCATGCGCCCACTGACGAAATTACGAATTGAGCGACAAACTTACAAATTGTTCCTAATCTGCTCACCCAAACGCTGTGAGACTTTTTCAAACGCAAAGAAGACTCATTACCGCACCGTAAGGTTGCATTTGAATGATTAAAAGTAACTTGTGTAGCTCTACTATAAGCATGAAACATAGTATCACAGAATTATCCGAATCACGTAATTAGCCGAGTTTACCCTATGTTAATAGTAGGCTAGTACTACGAGTAACTGCGTGATTGTCCCTTAGTTTATATTTACATAATTAAATAAGTATAAGGGTGAATTTCAACAAGCGTCAAATTATCCTAATTTAGGTGGTATTTTTATTTTGTCAGTAGGGTTCACAATTTTAAGTGTAAGGGACGTCATTAGTCATAATTAAAACAGTGTTAAAATGGCCCTTCATTAAACCAAGTCGTTTTAAGATATATCGAATTTACTAATTATATACCACCAAAATTGCTATTATCCACCAAAATTACTTTTCTAAGAAAAACACACGATCAATAATGACATATCGGGATAGTTAAAATAATAATCGATAGGGAATCATTCTTGTTATTTTTTAAAACCAACAACGTATTTTATTTAATATAATAAATAGTTATTGTTTGGTGTTTATATAATTTTGGTGGAACAAGGAATTTTGACAATTTTGGTGTCTTAGGAAAAGCCACCAAAATTGTATCACCAAAATTAGAACTTGTAGTTTTTTATTTTATTTAACGTGAATATTTTAGTTTTATACAAATTTAACTTCATATAGTTAAAGCAACACCATTAACGTACTCAAAATAATTTAAACACAATTTTTTTTTTTGCAAAATAACAAGTTATCTAAGTTATCACAATTATAAAAATGTATTTCGTACCACCAAAATTAGATACTTATGTACTTAGAAGGAAGATGCAGCAAGACGGTATAAATCTTTCACCATATAATCTATCGCTGGAACTGAACGAACGACTGACGCCATATTTGTTTGTTTAATCACTTTTCGTTTTCGTTCGATCATAAAATCAATTTTAATATTCACCACCAAAATTGACTATTTCGCAAGGACAGTTTTATTTATACTGTTCCCAGTTTCTTTTTATTTGCAAATGCAATAATTGTAATATTTTATAACTCCTTAACTAATAGGGAATAGAGGTAACTAAAATATCAATCTAGTTGAGGCTTAATAACTTTGTACCACGGTATATCAGTGTATGCGACAAGTACTGGACACGACACCAAAATTGATTTTGGACTGTTTTTTTTTTTTTACGATAAACATGATAAGTTATTAACAATTTTAACTTTGGCTCAAAATGGAACTTTGTGTAAGATTTTCTAGAAAATAAATAGTTTTCCAATAAATGTACTTTACACCCCAATTATCACGTCCGCCGCTAAAAAATGTGGTTGGGATAATTACCCATAAACTAAACAAACTCAATTAAATAAATAAATGCTGAGTCAGGCTCCGTTTTTAGAGTTCCGTAGTCAAACTACACGTAACTTGGGGATATATTTTTTTCTCGTCTTCCCCATAGTGTGTGGTGTCGTTGGATAGGTCTTTCAAAAATATTTAGGGTTCTAAATAATTTTACGATTCAGGGTATCCGTTTGTGAAATATCAAGCTTTAAAGTGCCAATTTCTGTTAGAGTCAAGTGAACCCCCCCCCCCCCCCCCTTTGTTACTGCCAAAACTAACTACAAATACTAAAAATCAGAAAAATATCTTAAATGGTGGCACCTATAATGAATTCAATAGGAAAACGATCACTACTAAGTAGACTTCAGTGGTTCTTGAATTACAAACGGTTTAAATGTTTATACCTACCGAAAACTTTTTTGCGATGTTGGTAAACTGACCGCGAGCTATATCGATGTATGTTTCGAAGAATAGTTGTTTATTATTTTTCATATTTAGGTATGTCTCTCTAATACAAACTGGTAAGTCGGTGTTTGTTGATATTATTAAACTGAGAATACTTTCGTCGTCTTATAACAAAGACTTAAAGTTCCGTTATGTTAAAACTTAAGTTTAAAGTTGGGATATTAAAAATAGTTTTCCCTGTGCTCAAACCACCTACTGTGGCGGACCCACCCTTAAATATTAACTTATAAAATGTTATATTCTGTTTCCACGGCATTTACGTTAGACGCATGCCGGAAAAATAAATTATGGGCATAGTTAAAATGATACGGTCGATTCTATACAAATCTATTCTTTAATTTCTGCAATTTGGCGGATAGTTCATTAATCCGTCAGTAATGTAAATATATTATTTTAGGCTAAAAAAAAGCATAATGCTGTTAAAATACGACATGACATAATTCGAACGCCGCCATTTTCCATTTTGGAAACTTTATATGAGAGCGGTTCGAACCTTTGGTTTTTGGAAAGGATATAAATGCATGAGAACTAATTTTCGTTGAAGGTAAAATGATTTAAGTATATTAGTAGAAATTATCTGATCAAAGTAAAAGGATTTGAGTGTATGCGTAGTCTATGGCGGATTAAATAATAGCGGTTTATAATGACGATTAAGTTTTAAACTGTATAGGGTGAAATGAAACTACTATTTTATATCAAGTGTAGGGCAAAACAAAATTAATGGAAAGATTTATTGAAACCTAATGCGGTAAAACAACTTTAGGGTGTTAAAAGAAAACCGACCAAGAAAGAAAGAAAGAATATATTTATTGCCACACATAAAAAAAACATAAAAAACATGGAGCTCTTAACTTAATTAACTAGACATATTGTGACAAAGGATCGGACTCCGCGTTCTTGCCGTGTGGGCGCACTCCAGCGGGATCGCACTCCCACAGCGCTGGTTTGCAGTCCGTCTATCATGCTGTGAAAACGTTAATACTAGCGAATAACCAAAAAATATATAAAATCATATATTTCGGTATATTAATATATATTATAAGCTCCGTTTGTGATGGGTTTTAGGCCGTGCAGCGCGGCGCGGCGCAACCGTTGTATTTGTTTCACCGCGCGTGTCGCGATTTATAACGAATTTATTAATCTATCTATTGATAAGAATAGTATTTTGAAATAAAGCTTTTTCAACTTAATAAAAAATCCAGGCAATGGTCCGATAAGGAACGTAAAAAGTATCTCCGGATCCCAGACTATAAAACTTATTGAGCTTAATTATTATTTTAAAGGTTGTTTATAGACTCGTTTCCGTGTTTTATACATGATTAATAGCCATATAAGCCATGTAATTTTCTGGAAATAATCTGAATATCATCAAAAAGTATTATTACCTAATTTAACGTAAATCTAAAAAACTCATTTTGCAACAATGTTTACACGTTGAAGAAAAACATAAATAACATTTCGTGACTTAACTTGTACAGCACATCCTAAAAGCGATTAAAATATTTCGCAAGTGACAGTACTAACTTGGGGCGCAGAATCGGGGTGAAGAGGGAAGTAGGTATTTAAAGCGCGGCCTTTTGGGCCTGGGTAAAGGAGATTCGCGTCTACGTGTAGTTATTATTCATTTTTATGGTATTACCTTTTTTAACAAATAAAATACATTTTGAGACAACCTTTTGTAGCCGACTGTATTTATTATGGTAACTACAGTTATCTGCTTCTGTTCTACTTTTTGAGTACTAAGTAGAATCCCAATGCGGTGGGTCTACGTAAAGTACAGCGAAGATCCTATTTACCACCATCCGACTCCAAATCACCTCTTAGATAACCTAATAATTGCATTGTAACACAGTTATATTATGTGATTACTGATGTGTGTTGTAACTTGACAGAAGCTCTGTCCACACTTGATGTTGGACCGTGGCTGATTGAGTTATTGAGGGTCGTGGATTCTTGAGCTAGTTCAGTGTGAAAACTACTTACTATGGAGTGTTGAACAAGAATTAGTGCAGAGAGTCAAAAAAATGAGAAAGAAGGGGGTGTCAAAATGTTCTTGTAGGAATGCTAGAAAGACAGACAACACACGTTCACACGTTCACGGTGGTCAAGGTGGAAGATGTGCAGGGCGCAAAACTGTTGTTTTCTCACGTGCGGGAGCTTTCTACGCTCACGCTCAAGAGGTATGACAAAGATAAATATAGATAGGGGGCAGCGCGAGAGAATTTTTATTCAAAATTTTCGTACGTGTTTCTGGATAAAGCACTCGTGATCCCGCATTTATACTCGTAACTGTAGCAGAAATAATACTGTAAGTTTTTTAGATTTGAGCCTTGCAAAAAATCGAAACAGCGGTCTTTTTATTGAATCATGTATTTAAACTTAGCTCTTCAAATAATAACGAAAAATAAAACACTTTCCATGACCAGAGCAAGGTAAAAAAACGCGTTCTGTGAATAAAATTTAAGGCAAAATAGTCAACAGGATAACTTTAGTTACTGTATGTATGTAAAGAATTGGTAGAACGTACAAATTCTTGCTTGTTTTTTTTACATAAAATAAATCAAATTAATATATAAATACGCCTACAAACAAAATAAAACAAATTGGAATAAAGCAAATTAATATTAGAAGGTTTTTTAAATAACGGTTTAGGCAAAAATGTTATAAAGGTGAATTTAGTTTCTTTCATAAGCTTTATCTTACTTATTTACAAGAAAATTAAACACATCAATGTTGCAAATCGTTTGTTTAAATTATTTAACAACACCTAATCTGTATAATTTTGAGAAATTACGATATGGGTTTATGTATGTTTCATTAATTACTACATACATAGAGAGACATCAGTTTACGCGTGCTTTTTTGACCTCAGTCGAGCTTTTGACCTGGTAAATTATAATTTACTGTGTATGAGAACCAAACTAACGCAGTGAGATGGGGCGACCGCACTTCTGACGATTATAGGTTAGAGTGTGGAGTTCGTCAAGAAGGGTTGACATCGCTGGACCTCTTCAGTCTTTACATAAATGGCCTCATTGATGAGCTAAGGAGCGCCAAAGTATGTTGTCACATCGGCAACACATGCCTGAATAATTTTAGTTATGTAGATGATATGGTGCTCCTTAGCTCCTCTGTTAAAGGCCTTAGAACGGTCCTGGGCGTCTGCGAGCGTTATGCTTTAGACCATGGTCTCAAGTATAACGTCAAGAAGACGAAATGTGTGGTCATCAAGTCAGGGAGGGGTCCGGACAATGTTCTCCCAGTGTTTCTGAATGAAGTCTCAATCGAAAGGGTAAGTCAGTTTACGTACTTGGGACATATTGGGACGGAGACCCTCAGGGATGATGTGGATATCGAACGCAAACGTCGGGCAACTGCTGTGAGAAGTAACATGCTCGCACGAAGGTTTGCACAGTGCAGTGCCCCAGTAAAGTTCACATTGTTTAGAGCATTTCGTCAATGCTTCTACACATGCCAGCTTTGGGTTAATTGCACCAGGAGGCAGGCGCGCCATGAGTGCAATTAGAGTGCAATATAATAACGCATATCGCATTCTAATGAAGCAACCACGTTACTGCAGCGCATCGAGCATTTTTGCGGAATCTGGAGTGCCTAAATTCTTCGCAATTATAAGACTGCGCATTGTGTCATTTTCGGACAGTATCAGATCATGCAACAAAGATATTCTCCGTACTTTGTCCGAGCGGTTGGACTGTCGGATTTTGAAGTTTTGCTCATTCGTGCATCGCGACCGAAAGAGGAAGTAGTGAAGTAGGTTTAATTTAGATTGTATGTTTCATGTTTATTTTTACAATTTTACTTTGGTGCTTTTTATTTATGGAATATTTGACAAACTACTATTAAGTATGTGTGTATGACTGTGTTTTGTAACCTTATTATTATGTCTTTACCAATCACGGGACTACGGGAGTCCCGGACCTTTGGAAGGTGTACATGGAGCCGAAGCCAACACGCATAGGCCCTTTTGATAATTTTAATTTAGTTAAGTGATGGGACACCAACCGGCGATTGTCCCTGAGTTCAAACTATAGAAGTATGCTCCCACGGAAAACCAATGGTTAGTGTAGGACTATTTAAGAAGGATGGAAACATTAAATATAGGCTCTATGAATGGACAGATATGGATTGGTTAACTAAGCTATCGATGAAACTATGGCGCCTGCCTGGCCAATGCTAATTACTGTGGTTGAAATGGCAGGCGGTGACTCGCCAACTCAATGGAATGGGCCTCCCAAAATAGCCGCATATACATAGCAGCAGGGAGGTAACAGTTCCAAAGGGGCTAAGGGTGGCTAGGTGCTTCTGGACTTTAAACGACCATAAGGTGCAAACTCGCCACTTATGCAACACATCCACCCTTCGAGCATATAGCTCTTGCGACTCCGCTCTGACCAGTCAATAAAGGCCAGCCAGAGGTGAGGGTCTGTTCCTTGTCATTATACACTCCAGCCGGCCGGTGAACGCAAGCGTGAGGTGAGGAACAGGACCTACCCTCGGGAATTCTCAGGTCCGTGGTGTTGCCACTTAGCAACAGCTCGCCACTAGCTGCCCTGCGGCCTATTATTATTATTATTATTTGTATGTCTTAACCATTCACGGGATTATGGGAGACCCGGACCTTTGGAAGGCGTACATGGAGCCGAAGCCAACTCGCAGAGGCCCTTTAGACAAGTTTAATTTAGTAAAGTGATGGGACACCACCCGGGGATTGTCCCTGAGTTCAAACTATAGAAGTATGCTACCACGGACAACCAATGGTTAGTGTAGGACTATTTAAGAAAGATGGAAACATTAATAATAGGCTCTATGAATGGACAGATATGGATTGGTGAACTAGGCTATTGATGAAACTACGGCACCTGCCTGGCCAATGCTAATTAATAAATAACTAAACTACTACTAAACTAATGGTCCTCGGCTTTCACGAGGTTCTCGTCATGCGGGATGATGACGTCGATGAGCACTGCCCGGCGTTGAGATCTATCTGTCAACACAATTATTATTATTATTTGTATGTCTTTACCATTCACGGGACTATGGGAGTCCCGGACCTTTGGAAGGCGTACATGGAGCCGAAGCCAACATGTTCGGAAATCTTAACCTTACTGTTGTAAAATCAGCCCGCGAAGTTCTGAGTTCCACAGGTAAAGGCAAAATTTAAAAAAAAAAAAAAAAACCAACGGCTGCGGCCGCGAAAATGTTCACAAATTTCATTAATACCTGGTGTTTTACTTTTTAAAACCATGTTTGGACTAGAATAACTAACTCCAAACAGCCAAACACTCGTGCAATCTAAATTCTTCCTTGTAAATTTTACTTTTTAAATGTCAAGGACTATATTTTCGAACAGCGTTTATAGCATATTTAAAAGTGTATCATATAGTTAGACGTTTTTTTTGTAGGAATTGTGTTCAGAAACAAAATAAATTGCCGTAATAACATAAACGTGTTAAGAGTAACGGGGTAACATAATTGTTATAATTCAAACTATATTTTATTTAAATTGAATTTATTTCGTTTAAATGTGTGATTTTAAATCGTTTAAATCGTACTGCCTGTTTCTTTTTTTTTTCTAGGAAATTTTGTGACTATGTTTAATAATATATTTTTTTTTTTATTGCATGGGAAGGCAAACGAGCACACAGGCCACCTGATGGTAAGTGGAAACTGTGACCCATAGACATTCGCATTCAGAAGACTGCAAATGCGTTGCCAACCCTGAGGACTAAGATGGAATGCCTCTATGCTAGTCATTTCACAATATATATATATTATATATATTATGAATTGAGTTACATTTGCTGGCAGTGTTGGAGAAAAGCACTATACAAGACTCAGCCGGGAAGGGCGGTTGCTGGACTCGTATATACCGCTGCCTCGATTGCGTCTCGGCCATGCTAACTCTACTTGTCCCGCAACAGCCCTTTTCCCGGTTTCTGCGGTAATGTACTATAAAAAACCGGGCAAGAGCATGTCGTACCATGCTCAGTGTAGGGTTCCGAAGCCGTTACTACAAACAAATTAGACCTCAAGACTTAACATTGCCGTCGGAAAACTGTTACTCGTATCCCCATACATCGACACAGGTCGCGGTCAGTTTACCACCACCGCAAATAAGTTTTCTTTAGGTTTAAATATTTAAACCGATTGTAACTCAAGAACCACTGAAGTCTGCTTAGTAGTGATAGTTTTCTATTAAATTCATTATTATGTGCTTTAATTTAAAATATTTTTCTGAATTAGGAGTTTTGGCTTTAGGGGGGGGGGACTTTAAGGCTTAATATTTCCTAAACGGATACCTGAATCGAAAAATTGTTTTTACAAACCCGCTGTATTTTTGAAAGACCTATCCAACTAAAACATCTCCACGTTACGGGTACCTAAAGATTATTTTTTTCAAGATTTTATTTTACCACTTTTTTGGCGTGACTAATACGAGTATGTATATTTATGCCAAATTACAGCTTTATAGTACTAAGAGTCTCTGAGCTAGGCTGCGGACGGATGGACGGACGGATGGACATGGCGAAACTATAACGGTTCCTAGTTTGTGTACGGAACCCTAAAAACCGGACAAGTACGATACAAATAAGCGCTTTTCGGATTTTTACCTTCAGCGCTTCTATTCAACACGGAAAAACAATATTATTTTTACGTAATTGTATCATCAACTTTACGATAGCTCTTATTTACTTGACAATAATGGCGACCGAGTTATAAACAATTCCAAAACAGATCAAAGGCAAAATCATTTTACCCTGTTGAATAGAGACCTAGTTGTGCTGTGAGATTTTGCTTCTTCTAACGTTGCATTCGACCAAACCGGAATAAGGCCTTATACCTAGATTAAACGCCGAATTTGTATAGACTAATCTCGGAGTAAGTCTCATTCCAGTTTGGTGAAAGGCGACCATAGAAGATTGCACATTCTTGAATTCACATAAGATAGTTCAAAGACAGCCAAAGTAAAGGAAATTCACTGAGGATTCAACTGAATTTAGAATTATTAGACGACTGTAGTTTTGAGGTTCGTATTGACTGAAGACGACCTATTTTCGCATTCTGTAGAAATCACGCCATATTTGAGTCATAATGCTACTTACATACCTATACTGCCTATACATTGTTTTTGTGACTGTTTCAAATGTGTCTTGTTCTCTAATAGTTCGAGAAAGGAGAAAATATGAGTCAACGGAAAGTTGTTTTCAACTGGGCCGCCATTATTATAAAGTACATAAATAAAAGCCATCGTAACGTTGTCAATACAACATGTCAAAAACAATGTGGTTTTACCTAGTAGAATAGAATACTGCACGAGTGGTTATTACAGTGCTTTATCGATTTTATCATTAATCCTATCCTATCCTCTCCGTTACTATTGAGTTCAAAATTGAGTACACACCGATGAATTGGTTGTCCCCCTTATGGTTGCCGGGTTAGAGTAATGCCACTCCATGTTTTCCCTTGGATGTCGTAAGAGGCGACTAAGGGAATAAACGCTTGTAGTACTGTTAGGCGATGGGCTTGCAACCTGTCACTAATACGCTGGGAAACATCATAGCCTAATTGTAAAAAAATGTGGTTACAGAATTATTAACAAGTTTTTAGAGTTGTAGGTAATTCTGTAGGTCTGCCTACCGCAATCTGAGATTACAGGCGTTAAGGTATGTATTATATTTATGTATGTAGATGTAGCGTTATAGAAATACAGTAAAACCAGAGTGTTGATACTCGGCTTTCAACATTCTCTCTAGTATAACAAACATAATGACACCTGCCAGGGCCTCTATTCTAGGGCGTAAAACCATATCGTCTTTGACCTATTAAAGTAGTGTTTTTAACCCGGCCGCCATTACTCTGTACGGGCCGGTATTCTAAGCGGTAAAACGATATCGTTGTTAATCTGTAATGGTATTGTTATGACGTCAGCCGCCATTACTGTCAAGTAAATAAGAGCTATTGAAACGGTGACAATACGATATCAGCTCGCAAAACTCGCAGTATTCTTATAGAGTGCGAGAGACAGAGGATTCGACTCGCTAGCGAGTACGGTAATTGTAACTCATGGTAACGGCACTGGTCAAAGAGGATATGGTTTTCACCGCCTGGAATCTCAGCCGTGAGAGTGTGACAGCGCTTGACGGCCGAGTACGAATGATATTCTGGTTTCAATATAACTAGGTAGGTACTTAAAATAAAAGTAATGCATATTTTGTTATATTTAAAGCAAACAAAATATGCATTACTTTAAGTTTTAAAACATATGAACCACTAGTTGACCCGGCAAACGTTGTTTTGCCATATAAAGACAAATAATTTGCAATAAAATAATATTGCGACTATAAATTGAAATGTAAGCTATCCTATCTTTCAAGTTGGCTCGAATTGCACACGGTGTGCAAATCAAATTTAAAATCGGTTCAGTAGTTTAGGAGTTCATCGCGGACAAACAACGTGACACGTAATTTTTATATATATAGATTACTAGTTGACCCGGCAAACGTTGTTTTGCCTTAAAAATTAGAAATGAAAAATAGATAGTAGCCGCTTCTCAGATCTACTGAATATGCATATAAAATTTCATAAGAATCAGTCAAGCCATTTCGGAGGAGTACGGTAACTAACATTGTGACATGGAAATTTTATATATTATAGCTTTCACCCGCGACTCCGTTTGCGTAGAAATCGTTTATCGCTGCTCCCGCGGGAATTGTCCGATTTTCCGGGTTAAAAACTATCCTATGTCCTATTCCAGGACCTAACCAATGTGTGTGCCAAGTTTCATCTCGATCCGTTAGGTGATTGAAGCGTGAAAGACGGACAACCATACACAATTTAACATTTATAATATTATAGTTGACGCGGCAAACGTTGTTTTGCCTTATAAAGACAAATAATAAAGACAAATAATTTGCAATAAAATAATATTGCGACTATAAATTGAAATGTAAGCTATCCTATCTTTCAAGTTGGGTCGAATTGCACACGGTGTGCAAATCAAATTTAAAATCGGTTCAGTAGTTTAGGAGTTCATCGCGGACAAACAACGTGACACGTAATTTTTATATATATAGAAGATGAAACGTTTGTATTTTTAACATAGCGCTATCTATTGAATATTCACTCAATCCAGTCAACAGATATCGCCATCTGTTAGAATCAGCGCCATCTATTGAATATTCACTCAATCCAGTCAACAGATATCGCCATCTGTTAGAATCCTTTGGAGCTAACAGATAATTATGACTGTCAAGTAATAGACAAATAATTTGCAATAAAATAATATTGCGACTATAAATTGAAATGTAAGCTATCCTATCTTTCAAGTTGGGTCGAATTGCACACAGTGTGCAAATCAAATTTAAAATCGGTTCAGTAGTTTAGGAGTTCATCGCGGACAAACAACGTGACACGTAATTTTTATATATACAGATATAAATTGAAATGTAAGCTATCCTATCTTTCAAATTGGGTCGAATTGCACACAGTGTGCATATCAAATTTAAAATCGGTTCAGTAGTTTAGGAGTTCATCGCGGACAAACAACGTGACACGTAATTTTTATATATATACAGATTATCTTTAAAACCTAACTGGTGCTTTACGCCGATGTCGCTGATTCAAATTAGGTCCGACAAAGCCAATATAACCATAGCACTGCCAACTAATCGTAGTACCAAATATTTAGCAAATGCGCTTTCACCGCTCGTTTAATCCTTGTCTTCTATTTTGATATTAGGGTTGTCTGTGTATTATGTACATCTTCAAAGGTTTTATAGCCGTAGGACCAAGACACGCGCATTGAGGGTTCTTAACGGAACGACTCATATTTGTTGTTTCTCTTTAGAGATTGCACTATAATAGTGTCGCAATAAATTAAACGGAGCTTTTTATTTTACGTTTTGTTTCTTTTATTATTGTTGGAAAATCAGCCGTAATTATTTTATATTATATTACATAATTCTGTAAAAAATCAAATGCTGTACCTACAACTCTCCAAAGGTAAGCCCGACGGACGGTCGGACGGATGGAAAGCTTATAGTAATAGGGTTCTGTTACGCACTCTTTAGCCATGGAATCCTAAAAAATTACTATATGGATCTAAATTAAACCGAAATACCCAGATAGAAATATATCAATAATTCATAATGTCGGCCTATACATTTACTACATTTCAACTGAAAACACCACAAACGAACGTAGATACTTTAAAATCTGCAGAACTGAACCCTGACCTACCATAGAACTGTGTCGCAGTAACATTTAGAACTTCGCCGTGACACAGTTCTATGGTTGGCCAGGGTTCCAATTAGCTGATAGTACCTATTTATCGTAAGATACCGTCAATTGAAGCTTCAATCAGTAGGTAAGTCTAAAAATATTAATCAAGACAGACATTTTCTATCGGTTAAATCAAAATCACTTATAGGTAACCTGAACAATATAATATTTTAGAGGTTTATTTGTACGGAAAACATGCATTTTTCTGGGATTACGTACTAGGTTTTTTTGGTGAATTAAGATATAATTAAGTTGTGTAATGTCCTTGTGAATTTGTAGGTCTATTTAATTGCAACTTTATTACTGGTGACTGTACTGGACCCAAAGTTTTCGCATATCCGTCACAAAAGTTTAATAATTTAAAAACCTTTCCTCTGTCCTGCCGTTATAAAAACGGTTAGTCAATAATTATTGTTCCTATAAAACTGTCGAGCATGTCATTAACCTTAGTGCTTCAGAATTATTTTACTTATTAAGTGAAGGTCCGAGACTATAATAGCAGGCTGACAGGCCAAGATGACCCGCGAATTAAACGATTATGCACCTTGTTTCAAAGGTATAAGCTGTATATAATCCCTACACAGCCGCTCTAGGCGAGCAGGTGGTACCAGAATAGTAAACTATTATCTGGATGTTTATTAAAAGTCACTAGAAGAAACTAGGTACGTTTCTACTTTATTAGCAAAGTAGAGGCATTTGTATCGCCCCCTGATAGTTTGGAGAACTTATTAATTTATTACTATTTTAATAATGATAGTCCAGTAACTTTGTCGCCTGAAAGTATGGGGCTAGTATGCGTCAAATCCGGTAGTTCTGAATTTTTGCAGACTTGTTTAGGATGTTGGCCTAGTGAATAATCCAAGTTTGTGACCTCGAGCGCCGAACGCGAACTGGCGTTCCTCACACAGAATAAAGAAAAATATACAAAAATTAAATTAAGGTCCCTAATATCACCAGGGTAAGATTAGAATTTTGGTGGTGAGGGTGATAGTAGTTCCCCCGGGACTTCCTTCCTGGAGACGTCAGACCGGGAACACGGAGCACGCACGCTGGCGCTGTGCTCCGGAGCGCTAGAGGCAGGCGCTCGAGGCAGCGGCCCCGGTGGTACACGGAGGCAGGTGGGCCTGAGGTGGGACCCGTAGGAGAGAGTAGCGGTCCCCGAAGATAGCTGGAGCCACGTAGATAGAGGATTTTGAGGCGGGAGGCCTATCTTGGCCCCACTCAAAGTAGACTTGTAGTAAGATGAAGAGAGAGACTTCTTGGGCAAGGAAATAAGAAGGCAGGATTAAAATGCTCATCAGTCTGCAGGCAGTGCAGCGGGGCCTCTTGTGACAATATACCTGATGTTTCGGTAGTAGGTAAATATCCCAGAAGGCAACGATCTGTCCGATGTCGAAATAGAGGGTGACTTGACGGAACAAGACGTCGACGATTCATTACCATCCCCTGATGGGGATATGCCATCCCAATACGTCGATCCAAATAAGGACGAACCTCAACCGGGACCTTCTAAGATGGCTAAATTAATTGAAATTGAGTAATATTCATTCAGAACGAAAGAATTGCAAAAAATTGCGAAGTTCGAAAAAATGATAAACTTTGAAAAGCTTAATCTCGGAAACTATTGGGTCTACGGAGACAATTTTAGTATCATATTGTAGCAAATTTAGTTTACTTTAAAAACGTTCTCAGAAAGTTTTTTCAAAAACTAGTCCTTTAGGGTTATAATTGCCAAAATTTTAAAACGAAACGACTTTTTCGCGGTTTTTTCGATTTTTGACAAAGTTGCATTCGACGCTCGAGGTCACAAACTTGGATTATTCACTAGGCCAACATCCTAAACCAGTCTGCAAAAATTCAGAACTACCGGATTTGACGCATACTACGGATGTATAAAGTTACTGGGCTATGAGTTATACATACGAGTATATCTAAAAGTGATTCGAGGCTTGATCATAAAGTGTCAAGCCCTGCCAGATTCCGAGAAATAGAAGTTCGGATTTTTTCTTACTTTTTCAATATTTTTCGGAATGTGTCTAAATCTACCCTGAGGTTTTAATAAACAAACTTTCTGTTGACTCTATCGTCTGAAACCGACACTCATACATAATAATTCGCTATCCTTCCATATTAACTGGTAGAATCCATGAAAGTAATGTTTTCATCACTTGCATCATTAATTACCCGGGTCAGAAGGAAAAAAAAGAGTTCATGGAGCTAAAGTGCAAATGTAGAGATGGATGTGTGGTGTAACAAGAATGGATAGGATAAGAAAAGAGTATGTAAGAGGAAGTTTGGAAGTAGCGCCAGTAGTGATAGAAAAAGTGAAGGTGGTCATGGTATGGCATGAAGAGCGATGAAAGTCATTTTACGAGAAGAGTTTTGAGTATGAATGTGGAGGGTTACAAAGTAAAATATCAGAAGAAAATGTCACTACACCAACTGACCTAGTCCCAAACTAAGGGCTAGGCTTATACGGTCAGCGTCATAAATATATACAGGGTGTCTGGAAAACCTTCGGAGAAATTTGGGGGGGTAATAGTTGGCACGATTCTGATCACGGGGGTATGGTTCATTTTTGTTTCTGTTAATGTAAAAAAAAAAGAAGGATTAATTATATTCATTTTGTTACTTGATGTATCGCAGCCGATATCTCGACCTTGACATTTTGACGTTGATAGTATACTACTCCAACAGTTCGTAGTATCTTACGTCAAAATACAATGTCCGAGGTCAATGACCTGAGACCATACGTTGTCACATGGTATGTAAACAAACAGTTCGCTCCATGTAAACAAACAGTTCGCTCCATGTAAACAAAAATCAAGGTAGCATTATAATAAAAATAAATGAGTAATTTTAGTGCAACTTACTGTATTTTCGTTTTTGCAATTTGAACACTAATTGGTTTTAAATGTGAAATCACTAGGTCTCTTGTTCATGTTTTGCCGAGACTGATCATATCGTCCGTCTTTTACTGTCGAGATCTAACCATTTACCATTGTTTTCTGCTCTAAAGTAGCCCATATAACTGATTTACAGCAAAAATATTGAAGACGTGAATATTGAAAATAACATAATTTAACACTGACATCTAATGACAGCCATAAATTCATAGACTTCTCAAAGTTCAAATAGACGGATTGAACGATCCGATTATTGCTCTCCGTATTGAAGAAAAAAAAGGAGAAAAAGAAAATCGTTTATTGGTGCAAACCACAGAAAAATAATAATCAAATTAAATACAGTGAGAAAATAATTTAAAACAAAACCTTAAAACTATTTTATAAAATAATAATGCACCAAATTGGGTGCTACTCAGCATCATAGTGTCAGACATGCCGTGACGCTGCACGCGCTGATTTTCAGGGCAACCAGACGGGGAGAAAGCGCTGCTGGCTGCTGGTTCTTTCCTTTTGATCCGCATGGTATTTGTGGCAGTAGCCAAAAGTCCAAGTGCAAAACATTTTGTCGATGGATATAAAGGTCGTCGCATAATTGATTATAATAGGCTATTTGACAACATTGAAAATATACTACAAATTGTGGTCATCCTATCTGATACTAGCATAAAATAACGTATTTCACTTTATTTCACATTAAATTATGTCTATTTTTTTGGAAATTACACGAAATAATAAGGATTTTTTTTGAAATTTAATCTGTGGCAAAAACGCTATGTGATGTTAGAAATACTTTATAACCTGTGAGTGTGATGTGAAGTCACATCACACGCAAGTAAACAAAACAAACCCCAAACCAAACATCGCTTCGCTTGTGACATCGCTTCCTTGACTGATTGTGATTGTAGTCCACGTTTTATATTTTCTGGGTGTTCCTTAAGCCGGCTACTCACACACCTGCTGCAGGGGCAATACCGGTCGCACGGCGGTTGGACCAATTTTAGGCTGTTCTCTACACACTAGCCTGCCGTTCAGTGTGTAACTGATAGTCCCGCTGAACGCACGTCCACGAGAAAGCCTCCTGTATTGACGAAACACTAGAGGATTGGTATCGCCTTGGCACTTTCTGTGGTGCTACCAAAAAAAAAAGGAAGAGAAGATATTGGGTGAAGAATTGGTTGCAGAATCGAAGCAAATTGTGCCACATGAATATTATGAAAGAATTGGAAGTAGATGATCTTAGAAACTTTTTGCGAATGGATATTGATTCTTTTGAAGATCTCCTGGCTATGGTAACATTTTTTTTCCATTTTTGTCCACTCCGCTCGGTTGTCACCAATGAACTGACTGGAATTGCCCCAATCCTACTACACACGCAGCAACCTTGCAGGGCGGTAGACACAATCTAGGGAGCTAGGAAGGTCTTGCGCCCCTGCCGCCCTGCCGCAGGCCCAATCTAAAAATTGCTCCTGCTTGCCTACACACATCACAATTAAGGAGGCAATCAAGGGTCCAATTCCCATATTGCCCCTGCAGCAGGTGTGTGAGTAGTCGGCTTTAGTGGCCTTTTTCTTTTAAGGGTTTTTACCACAGAGTGTAATCACGTCGACCTCTTCTTACAAAGCGATCCTATTTTTCTCTTTCTTCTATGATACGAATATCTAGCAAAGCAACAACATGTATGATGCCAGCTTTAAATGTAATTTTCATCACACTTGCATGTAAACAGTATCTAAACATACAGGTTAACTTGACCGCAATGCCCCATATAAAACCCTCGACCTTTCTTCTTACCATGAAACCCAAGGTCGGTAAGTAATTTTTTTTTAATTTATAGCACAGCACACAGGTCATGCAAGTTCAAGCAAAGAGTTTACACGCAATTGTAAAATTGTCTTAAAATGTTATTTAAACAGGAATTTTATTGCAATCTCGCTACATGTTACTTAAATACTCAATTAATATTCTTAATAATCGATTTTAATAGTTGTCTGTAACAAACGTCGTTTTTTTTTACACTCCTTCAGGGCTGTATGTATACCTACGTAAGTATTTGCCCTTAACGTTTCTGAACGAAACATTTGCATAATCTGTGGAGTCCACCAGCCATCCGCTTAAAAAAGTTCAAGTAATTCGTAATAATAGTTGTGATGACTTGTGTGTTTATTTACTCGCAAATGTGATGAAAAACATTGTATGTTTCACGGGCGGTACGGGAATTACGTACCTCGACTCAGAAAGCCCTCAGTCTTCGACTTCGGGCTTCTACTAGAGCCTCGATCGTAATTCCTTACTTACCGACCTTAATACACGATGTACTATTTGATAAAACGTAACGTGTAGGTAGGATTTTTTGTTTACAAATGAAACCTAAAACTCTTTTCATAAAGAGTTTTAATGGTCCAAGATTTAAAAAGATAATATGTCAAATTGTCAATAATTAATTATTGTGTTTTTTATTCGTCGGAAGCCCTGATAGTGGTACAAATCAATGAAATACAGCCATGATTCATGATCTCGTAAAATAAGTAATGTGCCTACGAGTGCAAGTGCTATTTTAGCCGTGTGAGTGTGAGAAAAGTGTGAGTAAAAATCATAATCGTAAGTTTCAGTTTTAGATTATTTCACATAATAGCCCTTATCAGACACCGTCTTTTCATTCACATTACAGGATAATGTGTCAGTTTTCTAAACTCCATGGAGCTTTTGACCATGATTGGAAACATTGTTCATAAGGAACAACTTGTTTATTTACATTACGTTGTGACACATATCGTCGGTGAAACTGCAAAACCGCGTAAGTGACATTTTAAATAAGGAGCAAAATGCACCTTTTTAATAAGACCGTAAGGTTTATTTTGCTCTATCATAAATTTGTTACTTACGCGGTTTTGCAGTATCACCGCCGATATTATGAATGAATCAGTTAAGATGGGGCACACTGAGAGCATCGTCAGGAAAGTCGATGATAAATCTGTCTGTAACTCAGTCAAATATTAACTTAAACAAAAGTTACCAATATAGGGATGATCCAAATCATCCACCCTATCTACAGTTAAAATTTCTCCGAAGGTTTTCCAGACACCCTGTATACACCGTGTTTTTTTTGATTTACGATAACTTCGGCATATTACTAGGTACATCCATAGAAACTAAGTGGTAGATTAGATTTTTAAATATTGCAAAAAAACATATTTTTTCTGTTTAGAACAAAGTAATTAAATGTTGTATCTTTGGTCATTCTAAAAGGACCTTTAGAGTTAACTCATAGTCAGTGTCACGTACGTCAATGTTGACGTGACATACACAGACAGTTAAGAGCCTTTTAGACCAGTTCAACGTGATTAACTGATTAAATTTAAACATTAAATATCTTTAAAACCGTTACAGTTATCATTTGTCTGTCTTCGGGAAATTAACTTTATTTGACCTAAAGAACGTTCCCTTAAAGTTATCGTAAATCAATAAAAACACGGTGTATACGTTAACAAGGTTTCAGTAATACATATACACCCTTATTCCCTCGCAGCCGAGTCGTGTTTCCATATTTTTGAAAGTTTTCCTGTGTCTAATATTTGATGCTGACTGTACTATGGGTACTAGACAACGACATATAAGTACATAGAAAACATCCAAGACTCAGGAACAAATATTCGCCCTCATCACACAAATATCTACCCTTACCGGTATTTGAACCTAGGACAGCTAGCTTCGTAGGCAGGGTCACTACCAACTAGGCCAGCGCGTCAGCAAGAGGAAGACCTAAAAAGAGATGGGTGGATGAAGTAAACCCCAGACAATTGGGCTAAGGGCAAGGAGATGATGATGAACTTTCGTAGAATGCTATTTCTTTACCTACTCCTACCGTAAAACAATTGCAGTAAACATATAGTTTTCATTTGACAACATTTCTAAGCTTTTTTTTTTCCTTCTTGTAAGGAATATGTTTTTCTACATAATACGGGTATAACGGGTACATCCAAAGTGCAATTGGTGCGCTTGCGCTCCGAGTCATTGCATCATAGTCGAAATTTTAGTTTTAATGATTAATCATTTGAGCTCTTAGGACGACAAGACAAAGCTCGCATCACGCCCATAACCCGGTAGCCCGACCTTGTAATACATATTACAGCTGGTCATATTTTTAAGATTCAGGTTCGTGTTATGGTACCTACCCACGTCATTGTGGAAGTAAAACATGACATTTCAAAAGTGCGAGTGCCCAATCAGGGTGAGTGCTTTGAACCCATCCCATCTTGTAACCGACGGCTGTAGTAGCCCGGTTCGCTGTTTGAACGCGGGACCTCGGTTATCGCCGCCCCGCGCGCTTATTTTGTTAAAGTATACCTATCGTTGGTCGGTCTTAACTTTAAACAGCTGTATAGCGGATTTTTAAAAATAGAATTAAGCATGTGTTAGAATGGCGGATTTCGTTACAAATAATGTTTTGCTTAAAATAATTTTCTCCCGTTATTACGATAATTATTACATAGAAGCGCTCAATATAGTGCAATTGTAGTGCAATCCTCAGAGCAAAGCAACAAATGTCAATCGGTCCGTACGGAACCCTCAGTGCGTGAGTTTAACCCTTAATTTGGCAAAAATAAAAAAAGTCGGGAATTCAAACCCTTTTTGATTTTGAATCAGCAAAAAAATAAAAAAACATTCCAAACATTAAAAGTGAACATTATAGTATGTTCACTGTGACGCACATTGCCAAATTAAGGGTTAACTCGAACTTGACCTATTTTATAAACTACAACTGCGTATTGTTAAGGAATGTCTAGTATCCATGCTGGTCGGGTTTTGTAGGAGTACACAAGGACAAGACACATTTTTACTTGGCCAAGGATTCCCTATACTTTATATTATAGTTATCTACAAGACAACTATAACGGTTACTAAAACGTATAAGTATATCCATACAAATCATCCATGATTGAGGTACACATATTCGTGCTCTTCGAATGTTTACCCTATGTGTACCCATAGGGATTTGAACCCACGACCCCGGTTACGTTATATTTACAATGAGCCAACGAGTGGTATCAAAATAGGTAACATGGATCCCATCAAAAACGAGGCCAAGTTCTCATGTTCCACTAAAAGTAGTGATATCTAAAAAGTAATCTAGTTTGGCACTTTATTGCTGACAGTCATCCCAATATCATAATCATCATCATCATCATCTTGCCCTTACCCTCATCATATGGGGTCGACGCAGCATGACTTTTATCTTCTAAACATCCCTATCAGCCATCATCTCAATATTCCTCCCTTGTTTTTCATGCCGTTCTTACCACATTCCATCCATCTTTTTAGATCTCCCCCTTCCACTATACTCAACCCAATATAATAACGACTAAATGTATTTTGAGCCTAACCTGGCAATTTTTATACCATATCATGTAATCTGATCGTTTTTTTAAGAAAACTTTTAGTAAATGAGAACTTAGCCATTTTTGACAATGCTTTTATTTGGATATTAGTACTTTTTAATAGGTATTTAGTCGATATTAGCTTAGGAAATATATTTCTGTTAAACAATCAACATAATACTAGATATCGTATTTGATAATTCGTAGAAGGAGTAATATTCCTTGCTTGTTTCCGGTCAACAGTAAAAATATATCGCTTTTGGACTCTCTATTTATTTGTGTTACCTACCTGCCTGGATGTCAAATTTCAAGGCTCTAGGACATCGGGTAAGCTCCATAAGGTAGGGATGATGGATTAATATCCATCATCATCTTATCGAATTTCACTTTATCCATTGTATCATTTCATCGGGTTTCATTCTATCGAGTGCTATTTTCTACTGAAACCATGATGTTTTCAGGATATCTTAAACATAAAGTAGGTTAGGTTAAGTTAGTCTTGTGACAATCAGACATAACTAACTCGTGCGGCGAGAAATGCCTGTCGATGAAATGAAAATTCTGCTTAATGATACGTCCGTTGAATGGTGTTTTGATAAAATAATAGGTAAGGTCAGTTCGTATAACATACTTGACGTATGCCGATAATAATACATATTATATTTTAATATAAGTATTATAAGATTTAATATCGTATGCTATATAATATAAGATATGCTATATAGATAATTGGTAAGGTATCCTAAGATCGAACAATACCTTACAACGCATTAGTGGTTTTGGTACCAGCCTTGGCCTTCGAGGTTTAATTATTTTTATCTGCCTAGCAAATCTTGCTTGTAATGTGTTTTAACTATCCAGAAAATGTGACGAGCGAGACGAATCAGGGTAGAACCGATTCCCGCCTTGGCCTTCGAGGTTATTTTTTTATATTTGTTTTTTGATGTTATATTCATTGATTTATATATGTTTTATATATTAGGTATAATGTACATTATGCGCGTTAATTGATATTATATATTAATAAAGTAATACTTTATGTAAATAATTATTTCACAATGATATCTTTCGTTAATAAAATTATTTCTAGTGAACTTTATATTAAACAGGCGTTTATACAAAGTGAGTGTATACATATATTGTGAGTGTCATATTATCAGTTTTTATATCTCGTAGGGGAAGACAGTATAGTATCGGACACATTTTAATTTTAACAAATAAAGTCTTGAAATTGGAGACAATAAAATCATTTTAAATAATAATTGTGTACATTGAAGTTCATTCGTTATACCGTTTTGGTGAAAAGCATAATAACTTTATCGATTACCGATTTATATCAATTATTATTTCAAAAAAAATTAGTATACTATCGGACATCATGCGATAGTATCGGACAGTATACTTAAAATGCCAAAAAAATAATATATACCTAACAAGCGTGAGAATAGGTGAATCCCTACTTTCAATAAATACCTTGCAAACATGTTCGTCAGGAGAGTTTTAGTAAAAATTAAGAAGAAAGTCAAATAACACTAGTTTGTTAAGTATCGGACAGTTTGGTTTAGTTACGGACATCTTATTATTTTACTACTATTATTTATTATTTATCGATATTAAGTAAGAAACGAAGGTAAGAAGGAACCTAACACTACTGGTAATAAAAAGTCGACTAAACTTGTTGAGTATTGTTTAATTAGTTTTAAGTAATTGAACACGTATAATAGGTATTATAATTATAATCTCCAAAAAAACTTAAAAACTCTTTGTACCTATATCTATAATATGTATTACTTTTGGCTATCTTCTTAGGAAAAAAACTTAAAGACACATTAAACATAATAGATGCATAGTAGATATACGAGTAATTAGGGAAAAAACCTACCTTTGAAAATTTAAATTTTCTTTGCCTATTGGAACAATCGCTGCAAAGCAGAATGTGGTACAATTTTTTAAGAAGTCTTTTTCTTGCTGTAAGAACTAAAAATAATCTTACATTATTGGTGCTTGTATCATTTTTGGCCATATACCTACTATAATTTTAAGGACACTTATGAAACTTAACAGACTTGACCCTACCTTTAACAATTTGAGTTATTTTCTTATACGAAACAATCATAATGAGATCACAAATCACAATGCAGAAACATTAAAACGTTAGGATTAGTCTAATCCTAGCAGTAAAAAATAAAATAACATTAAATATTTCTTTAACACATTTGTTCGAAAAATGTATTTACGAAGCCTGTATGTATACCCATTAGTATTTAGTAGTTAGTTATTAGTAGGTAGTTATTAGTAGTAGTATGTAGTATGAGGTATCTAATTAATAGTATTTAGTTTGTGTTTAGTATTTAGTATGTTAAGTCAAAATTTACTTGCAACATTTGTACCGGCCATCATCAATACATACCTAGTAACGTGTAATAATTAAAAGTGTTAGGTATTATTTCATTTATTTTTGGGCAAATCTATTATTATTTATTATTAACTTACGTGTAGTAATGGACGCGAGGACGTGTCCCATACTATACGAAACTTCCCTGTCCGATACTATACAACACGACTAACATTATAAAAAAATAAATTAAAAAAGAACACGCCATTTCTCATTGGTTTTAGAATCATAAATTAAATATATAATAAACTTATGATATACTCGTAACATGAGCTGTTTGTAATAACTTAAATTGTGCAGATAGTAAACAAAGCAAAAAATACATTCCTTACGTTGAAATTGATTTACTCACATAAATCGATGCGGTGCGCGCAGGGGTGTCGGCAGCTTGCCACAGACGGGTTCATCGCGTGTCTAGAATGGTATATTTCGCTTGTGCGTTCATAGAATGGCGCTTAGACGTGAAATAGAGATGTTAGCGACATTGTCCGATACTATACACTGTCCGATACTATACTATCTTCCCCTATTACTTACCCTGGACAGACTGCCGTGTGTCTGGATTTTAATTACAGCAAACCCTGGGTATTTATAGTTAGCTGATTATTGCTCTCACAGCCCCTGTGTTGCCACAGTGAGTGTGACATTGATGGACAGCCGAATTCTACTAATAAAAACCTTGTTTAAAATCAACTTAATAAAAAAAATGCTGACACGGCTAACTCGTTAGCAATGGCAGTGTTTACTTACCAAATTATTACGTAGTGATATAATTTTGATGTCCTACAATATGAGCTAATTATGAAGCCAAAGAATAAAAGTCTCGTTAAAACTTTCATGTTTTCTATTTGACTGCAGTGCTTTACAATGAAACTTAAAAATGCATTGCACAGGTTTTCTAAGTCTTTCTTATGGCTTGTCCAAACAAGGACTGGGGATCCTTTTCACTCTTTAAGGTTTTCTCAAAACAACGGGAACGTAGTAAATGAGGCTTTTTGCCTAAAACCTATCGTAGTACAATTATTTACAGTATTTTTAAATATTTCATTTATTGATTATGCTAAATTTTATTAGAAAAATACAATGTAAAGGAGCCAATATATATACAGTACTGGCCAATAATATATCACCTTTGTACTTACATTTCATACGATTACCTACAAATACAAATATGACTTACCAAAATTGACAACCAATCAAGAACTAGTTGACCAATTGTATTGCTATTATTTAATTCGTTATCTGATTAAATAAGGTTCAAAATGGTTTATAATAAATGTCTGTGCATATCGTAGTTTATAAAAGTTTAGTATTTAAAATCCATTGCCGACGCGTTCATACTACCCTACACTTTTTGCAAAAGCTACAGAACAAACAAACAAACATGATATAACTAGTAAAAAAATGACTGTTAAAACTAAAAGGAAACACATATGTAAATTTACGAGATTTGTATGAATACGCCAGCAATGTTTTTTTAAATACTAAACTGCTTTAAACTACGATATGTACAAATATAATAACAATACAATTGGACAACTAGTTCTTGATTGGTTGTCAATTTTGGTAATTCATATTTGTAGGTAATCGTATGAGATGTAAGTGCAAAGGTGATATATAATTGGCTGGTACTGTAGGTAAAATACCCCTCCTCCTCCTCCCTCGCTCCTTTAACGCAATGCTGGGCTTGTCCGAGGCGCTAGTACATATACACTACATATTGCCAACGTGTAAAAAAGAGGCCAAAATACGGTACGATGAGTTTGAGTACACGTGTATCTCGTTGATGTCAGGCACACAGTGTCATGTGATGAATTGACAGCAGTATTTTGAAATTAGTGCTCGTTTTCGTACCGATAGCAATATCAATATTACGGCTAGACCGATGTTGTCGACTTTAAAATTTCCCTGTGTAATTATTTTCAATGTTCTTTTAACATAATAATTAGGTAATATGGTTTTATCTCCGCGCGATTACATACCCACGTTATATAAACCGTCGAAAATCACTTCATTTACCTTAATAGAATACCTACCTAACTAAATCAAAAATAATGAAGCAAATACTTTGTAAGGTGAACTAGAAAAAATCCCTGAAGGCTTAAGTTTAGAATATAATCAACATATATTCGTGACAAACATACAACCAAAACGAAACAAAATACTGACATGGACAAGAATCAAGATACCTGTTGTCACGAAATGGTTCCAACTCAGCGTTATGCTGGCGTTAAGCCCAGCGCTGGTCTTCCGTTGGAATGGAACCATAGATTATATTTGTATATCAATGTTTTTGAAAAAAAAGTGGTATTTAGGATTAATTTCTCTATTATAATACTCTTAAACTGTCAAAACTAACGAGAAATGAAAAAGCAACGCAATGCCACTATGATTAATTTACTATCTCTAAATAATTTATCCGGCTGTGTACTAAATGGCATTCATTAATTCACAACTTTTTTGTCATCAGTACTCTTTGTAGCTGAGGGCGTAATCATTCACCGCAACTCTCGCTCTGATGCCTAGATACACCACAAGACATGCCCATTGTGTCAACCACAGATTGCCATGTTGCAGAAAAAACAACTGAATGATTTTTTACATAATAAGTCCACATTGACTTTTTTAATAATGTAACAGTTGAGTTCATAAATCCAATGGACGCTGTTACGCAAAAATGTGTCATCCCACAATAATTTAGCAATAAAATGTCAACCCATAACGATAGTACTGAGGGTTGACACTTTATTGCTAAATACTTGTGGATTGACACATTATTGCGTAACAGCCAAATATGTGTACACTCCTTGTCTATTTAATGTTATGTTTTAATTGCCATATGAATCGTTATAGTGATTAAAGTGAATAGGTACTAAAGTATACGGGTTACCTTTGTTTCGGCGAAATATGTTTGCCAAATGTATCGTTTCCCAACTTTTCATTTGTTTTCTGTAACCTTCAATATTTCAGGATTTTATAAAACTAAACTAACCTAACATATAGGGTTCTACACAAAGGTACTGAAATAAATTCTGAAAAAAATATAGATATAACACTTGATTGGCAAATGAAAAAGTTGGGAAATTATATAAACGGCAGGCTCCCAAAGTGTACACATATCTGTGAACTCTGTACTGACTGTACTTAATGATGTTATACTTATTTTTATCAATTGTATGTAGGTACCTAACAAGTGTTTCTATTTGTTGCATGTCATTTATTATACCCATATGAGTCAGGATACTCGAAATATAATAATATAGTTATAATAATAATTTTAGCAATAAAAAAAATAGTGTGTAAAGGTTTCAAAAGTATTTGATATATCCCAACGTTATTTAAGTTCTTTTAACGTTACAAAAAAAATAAAAAAAAATACAATAAATAGCTTTTATACCATTCGCCTTTTTTTAATCACTAATGTTTTAATTTAGAACACGCCTATATATTCGTCATACATCTCAATGCTATACAACCTCCTTGCGGAAAAAATACGCGATACAAACTCCTAATGCATATAACTCCTCGAGATTTGATTGGTTGACATTAACGACTAGGAGTTTAGCATTTAAAAAAAAGTTTTGTGTTAGTAGGTAAATTGGCGCCATTTTAATGTGCATTTTAATTCATTTTACCTTCCATTTTTCGTCATTAGATGTCTATTTTCGCTTAAATTTTTCTTTTTCTTTTGGTCTAAAGGTAATGGTATAAAGTAGAGTATGGAACTCTTGAATAAAACGGATTTATATCGAGGGCCATGAATCACTCGCGTCGCTCAGGATTCTAATACTTTAATCACTCGCTACGCTCGTGATTCAATCATCGTGAATGACTCCCTGCGGTCGTGATTCAGTGGTTAGTATCCTTCACTAGCTCGTGAGTCATCTGTGGCCCTTGCTTTAAATCTGTCCTTTATTAATAACTGATTGTATAATCTTCATCAGAATTTCCATCGGAAATGTAAGCCATTGAAACAAGATGCAAGAATTTAAAAATATCTTTGTCATCGACTTTACCTATGACATAATCAGTTGATCCGTTTGTACGTATAAGGTTCATAAACTTCGGCCTTATAAATAGCTGCACGCTTTGGTACCTCGCCGCTTTAACGCCTTTGAAACATTAGTGCAGCAGTTAAAACATAACGTAAAAGCGACAAGACACTAAGCTACTTATAAGACCGATCGTACGTAACATTATCCCGGTTTGTATTTATTAATGACTTTCCAATATTTTAACGATGTACGAATTTTCGTAATTAACATAAATATTTTAATTTAAGCTTTTATTTAACTTGCAATGTACAAGTATGTATGTATGTATGTAGGTTTAAGGGTCAATCTTGCAAGTAAAAATTTGACCCACTTCCCGATTTGCGATGAAGCTGAAAATTTGCATACGCCTTTAGTTCTGATGACAATACAATAATATAGTACCATTGAACTGGTCTGCTGGTGGAGACTTGGGGTGACCATAGGAACTCCTAAATTACACATGGTAAACCCGTCGTGGTAGGGCTCGTGGTGTAATCGTCTATACGAATATATAGCGACTGTGCAAAAAAAAGTACAGTCGGCAACAAAAGCTTGTCCCAATTTTTTAATTTTTTTCGGAAACTTATTTTATACTACTATTTTGCGTAGATCGGATATTCTAACGATAATAAAACATTTCTACCTAAATACGTTTTTCAAGCTAAGAACTCGATGGTCCGTTAACGATTTTCATCAATCGAAACGATACACTAGCACTACGTAGCCTAGTACAAAATGCACTCGTTTATTTACAAATTATGAGAAACATAGCGTTGGCGAATTGTACTCGCACTAGCCCGAGTTTTATTCTTGCTTGAAGCCCATAAACTGCGACCGTGCAATATAATAAACAGGCAATAAATGTCGACGAACAATAATGAGTTTTTGTCCAACGTGAGTTTTTTTTTTTGCGGACTATACGTGTTACACATTCTACTAATTATCGAGACCTACCTAAAGAGTACGAATTCGCTGGGTCTACGATTCTACGTTGAGTAAGGCGATAATCCTGTTGCCACCTTTTCGGTTCCATCATAATACAACATAATCTTGTCACGACTCGAGGAGGTATGCACAGCTCAAGTAAACACCAGATAATTGTTCCAATTTAACTTTTATCATTTGATTACCCACCGAAAGGGGAGAATGGTAAAGGCTAAATAAGGGCTATTTGGCATGTATGTGTTTATAGACCAAAAACATAACTACATTTCCGAATTTAGTTAACGTTATTTAATATTTAACTGATAAACCAAAAAGTTTGTATGTCAGTCAATAGAATAAGATTTTTCTCAAGTCTTGTACACATTACTTTACTATTCATTAGTTGCAAGCACGAGATCGTTAAAAGCACGAATTATGATATTATATCAAGACGTGAATGAAAAGTTTTAATTCAACCTATCCAACCTACAGTACTTATTTCAGTCGCAGAAATTTCAAAACCAATTAGTGTGGGTGCAATGGTCCATTGAGATCAAGTCCAAGCCATAACTTAAGAACTAGGGATTTACTAAACTTTCTATTAAAACAAAGGATGGAAAATCTGAGTTTAACTTGTTTATAGGGGAAAGGAAGGCATAACAGACTCTGTGGGTAAAACGAACCGGGCTTATAACTTTAAAACTGGTAGCGTTATCTATGGCTGACTTGCGTCCAATTGGTAGTCGCCTCTAACTCAGTTTCGGCCAGGGTCTTTAGAGCGGCCATGCGGCAGCTCACATTTATATCAAATTTAGTTATTTTTTGTCCCGTGTGGTAGCAGGGTTAGAATAGTACCACTCCATGTCTTCCCGTGGATGTCGTAAGAGGCGACTAAGGGAATAAAGGCTTGCAGTACTGTTAGGCGATGGGCTTGCAACCTGTCACTAATACACTGGTAAACATCTTAGCCGAATTGTGCAAAATGTGGTTACAGAATTATATACAATTTTTTAGAGTGGTTGGTAATTCTGTAGCTCTGCCTACCCCACTCTGGGAATGAAGGCGTGAGTTTATGTATGTATGTATGTAGTTATTTTTTGAGTATTTTGATGTAAAAACAGCAAATTTTGATCATCCCACACTTATACAGGGTATCAGGTTTCGACTTTTAAGTGTTTTTGCTTTACTTACTCATATTACACTTAGTTTAAATGATAAAATAACTAAGGTCCTGCGCCAATATAACACCAAATCTAAAATATACCATTATTTACGTGCCTACCAAAAAGGCAAAATGGAACGAACAAAATGGTCCGTTTTGCCTTTAAGTGTATTTGCCTGCGGTTTTGCTTATGTTTTTTTTATAATTTGAACACTGTTATTATTTTAGATGGTTAACATCTACTTAATAAAGAAAGGAAGATATTCAATCTCGGCGTGACGAGGACATGAAAATGCGATTGAAAAAGAAACAATGCGCGCGGAAGGCTAATCAGAACCTATCCCAAAAACGAAGGGGGGAAAGACAGTAAAGACACAAAAAGGAAAAGGAAAATTCACTGAAAAGAAAATACACTCAAGGACATCGTCCTGCGAAGACGAATATGACGACTGAATCAACAGAAGGATAGGTTCAGTGTCCAGCAGGTTCCTTAGGCACTGGTCCCACTTCCGACGATGAGCGGGAAGCGAGTACAGCCAGCGATCAACTATTAATATTTGTGTGTCTTTTATTGACACGCAATCATTTTTTGTTTTTCGACAAACTAGTGGAAAGAGTTTTTGCCAGCAGTGTGAACAGCCAGCGATCAACTATTAATATACCTACGTGACTCTTCTATTGACACGGGACCTACATCTTTTCATCGTTTCTTGAGCGAGAAAATAGACCATTTTTTTCTTTGGGCTGCCCTAGTTCCATTTTACCTTAACATGTGGGCAAAATGGACTAATCCGAGGATCTTGGAAATGATCTTATGTCTTCATAATCTATAATTTAATTTAAGTGATCAATACTTATAAGTTAAATTAACACATTTTCAATTAAATATGTTAAAATAAGTTATTGTCAAAAAATCATTCACCATTTGACGACGCGCTGGCCTAGTTGGTAGTGACCCTGCCTACGAAGCTAGCGGTCCTGGGTTCAAATCCCGGTAAGGGCAGATATTTGTGTGATGAGCGCGAATATTTGTTCCTGAGTCATGGATGTTTATGTATTTAAGTATATATTTCTCTATATAATTATTTATATCGTTGTCTAGTACCCATAATACAAGCCTAGAGCTTAAATTGGGACTAGGTCAATTGGTGTGACATTGTCCCCTGATATTTATTTATTTATTTAATTTATTTCATAATCATTTTTGGTTCTTTTTTTGCACAGTCGTCATCTACTATTCAAGACGATTCTAATGAGCCCTAACACAACGGGTTAATCATGTGTAATAAAGGAGTTCTTACGTCCACCCGGGGTCTCCATCATCAGACCAACTCGATGGGACTGTATTGGCATCCGAACTAAAGGTTTAAGCACATTTTCACCTTCACCGGAAACACCAGAAGTGGGTCAAACTTAACTTGCAAGATTTAACCCGTACATATATTGCAAGTTAACTAAAAGCTTGTATAAATAAGAATTACGTTGTTGGTTTTTATTCTATGTTGGTTTTTTCTTAAGTGGTCCGTCTTATCTTCCTTTCCCCTACTCGTGTCTACTAACTTTCCGCGCGCGACCTTATCAGAAGACGGTCAACAATTTTATTAAAAAGCAGTTTTTTTTGTATAAGTTCACACTACAGTTTCGCTTACATTTATAATAAAAATCCAGCTCAAGTATTCATTACCGTACAGGTCGTAAACCTGCCGACTTCTCCGAGTATTTGTTGCTTCCACCACAGTCATGATGTTGCTGGGTGATAGACGTACTAAGCTTGATACAATGTTTTTATATGCTTCTTGTTGCTAGAAATCGTAGTCTATCGCTGCTTGCGGTAACAAGTGCCCTCCTTACTCGTGTCCATACCAAATGTCTTTGAATTTTGATCAGAGGTTTAGCCGCGAAAGCGTAACAAAAAGACAAAGTTACTTTTACATTTATAATATTAGAATAGATAAACAGTGGAAAGAAAGTATGGCATTTCAGTTGATCACGTGGTTTATCTCAACGCACGAGAATGTCATCACATTCATTTTAAGTTTTAAAATAGAAAAATGTTTGTTAGCATTTGCATCTTAAATACCTAGGGCCTGTGGTATGATATTAAAAAAACAGTGATTGGATTATATATATTAATATATAATGTCTTGAAATTTTATTTCAAATTAAGAAGTTATTATAATTCAAGTACAGTTAGTTCGATAGCTCTTAATTTTTTTTCGGGATCGGGTAAAATCGTTAAGATTCGCATAAGAGTGTAGTTATAGAGCGAGACGAAGTACAAACCCAAAAATTGTTACAAGACCCATCGTACTTTTTAACTAGATTCTTACTAGTGATTTTCAAACCCACAGTCTTACAATAAATATTACGTGTATCAAATAGTAGAAAGTTCTTATTTAATATATTCATATTTCACTGTAAAAATTGCTGCTAGGTAAATTCGAACTACATTAATCAATTGATTAACAGCACCTCGTTCCTGTACGCGGCTGCATTCAAAACTGTACTTACGTCAATCAGGCTGTAATGCGAACCAATTTAATATTCACAAGTTTATACTCGTACTCGTACTACTCTTGAACGCTACGCAGTGGATTTCAATTAGTTACCTCAATAATACACCTCGGTAATACCGATCGGTTAACATAAACTGGCGCACTCACTTGGTCCCTCTTAAAGCTGTCCCATGTAAGGACCGGCTGATACGACTAAGTCATCCCTTGGTTGTGTCTATTCTAAAAGAACATAAACGATCGCCTCAAAGAGATTTCATTTTGATTCCCATTATATGAAGCAAAGCATACTGGTTATTGTTATTGCCTCTATTTGTTTATAAAATAATGTAATAAAATAGAATTATACATTTTACCTCGCAGTCGGGTATCCGCCATTTTTGGATACGTGTCCTACATGGCCATATGTCAAAATTACTTCAAACTTAACTTGATTGACACAAGATTATTTTTTGAACTGTCTGAGGAAATAGTAATTTAGATAAGTTACAGAGGCCTTTAATAAAAAACCGGTGAGATGCGACTCAGCCTTCAAGTTAAAATTTATATGTTTTCAACCCCCGTTCAAGACCCCATTTCAAATAGATAGTTATAAATATTATTTATAACTTGTATGTCTTTACCAATCACGGGACTATGGAAGTCCCGGAACTCTGGAAGACGTACGTAGCTGAAGACAACACGCAGAGGCCGGCGATCGTCCCGAGTTAAAACTATACAAGTATGTAAGGGACAACCACTGGTTAGTGTAAGACTACTGTAAGACTAGAAGGATGGGAACATTAATTATAGGCTCTATCAATGAACTGATATGGATTGGTGAACTAGGCTATTGATGAAACCACGGCACTGGCCATTAGTTTAGTTGAAATGGCAGGCGATACCTGAACATCACTAACTTAATGGAGTGGGACTCCCTAAATATTATCCGCATATACATAGCAGCCGTGAGGCAAGAGTTCCAGAGGGGCTTAGGGTAGAGAGCTGCTTCCGGACTTTAAATGGTTATAAGGCCACTCGCCACTTATGCAACACATCCGCCCTTCGAGCATATAGCTCTTGCGACTCCACTCGGACCAGTCGATAAAAGCAAGCCAGAGATGAGGGTCTGTTCCTCGTCATTTTACACCGCAGCTGGCCGGTGAAGGCACGCTGAGATAAGGAGCAGGACCTACCCTAAGCAATAAGGTCCTTGTATACATATATTTGACGCAATGGCTGTATAGATATTAATGCTCTTGACTGTACCTGTATATATTTTGGCTTGGGTTTTGTTCTCATGTATGTGATAGCTGCGTGTATAGATATTTATGGCCTCCTATTTTCATACATATATTTGACTGACATTGTAAATTTATTTGTGGCCATGTAAATGCCTAGATCTTTTAGACTCTTTAAATGCTCACATATTTCTGACCGAATTATCGTACGGATACTGCTGGCTCTTCAACTGTACAGATATTTTTGACGTCTTGGTAACGTATATAATATTTATATATTTATGCCCTTTTACTGTACATTACCTACCTAGACAAGATGTATAATATAACACTAACGTAAACATATTTATTAATGTATGAACTTGATATATTTAAGCTCGACGCGACCGTCCGGCAACTTACGCCAATCCTAAAATACTACGTCAATGAACCACTAAATACGGGGTACGGAGTCCGCTTTTATAAAGATATGCAAGGTAAAGCTAGTACTATCTTGAACCAGATCTATTTATCATTATTCCCGAATAATCAGTATATTGTACACGTCGCTCGACTTGGTAACCAACGGGCTCCTGCACGACTTAGCACATTGCCTCGACACAATGTAATAATTCTCTATGATACCGATATGTTACATGAAAAGGCAATACTTTTATTTAGGTACTATTGATCTTCTATAGGAATCGGCTGTTACCAAAAGCTTTTAAGCGCGCCGTAATAGTATATTTGGCCGCGTTCGGGACCCAGCCACCATTAACTTAATTGGATTCCGTTCGGATCTGGTACAGCCATGCCGCAAGCTGGGTCAATATTCGTGCCAAAACGTTCATTGTTTCTCATAATATTATAAGCGCATCCATGGATTGCCTTTTCATGGTGCTTCGTGGTAAGTGAAACGATAACATATAGCGCGCATTGAAACTTAATACGGGGTTCATACAACGTAAAGTAACTTAGTTGCAGAGTTGACGGGAATGTTATAATGATAAATAACCGCCGGGATAACACCCTCGCGGGAACGAGTGCAATCAGTTAGCTCTAGACAGCTTGTGGCGAGTTCGCGGGCGATTCACACTCGCATACATACATATTGCGCAACATAGATATTTGCATATATACCCGGCTCTCCTCCGGCTACCTAGTAGATTGCACTATGGCGCTTCATTAAAACGCCAGCACCTGAGGTAGTATTGACTACAATGTAGCTTAGCTTCATTAAATCATTAGTTCGCTTTAGTTTTTCGGGGTTAACCAGGCCCATATGAAATACGAGTACCTACTGACTTTGCAAAATGTGTCCAGCGAAGCCGCGACCGGCCCGCAGAGTTTTCGGAGCTATTGTGGGTCAGCTTACCTAGAGAGAGGACAAATAATAAGTTAAACTTCGAAGATCTTTTTATCGATCGCTGACTGGCGCTTGACCCCTATGTTTTGAAAGTTAAAGTAATACGTATATTCTATTTGATTACCTCTTAACTTCGCTTTTTCTGAATTAGAAAAGCCATTACCGGGGTGCACTTTCTTGAACTCTCCCATGAAGGACACAAAATATTATTTTCTCCCAGTTTATCGCTTAACCCGTTTGTGTTTATTTTTTAAATGACTTAAAAAAATGGTCTAAATTCGTCGTAATCAAATGTTTTTATCCTTTACAACCGAACTGCTAAGTTGTTAATAAGCTCTGGTAGCGAATGTAGCAAAGCACTAAAGCCCGAGCCCGATTTACATTGATCAAAGACAGTGGACAGTGGACAGTGGACAGTGGACAGTGGACAGTGGACAGTGACAGTGGACAGTACAGTAGTGTAAACCGATCGGACAGTAGCGAGTCAAGTTGCCTTGCCAGTGGATCCAAATAGAGCCGCTTTCTATTTTTTCACTCCACTGTCCTTAAATATAAATCGAGCTAAAGAGGCCGCCGCTCGTAATCCCATTGAAATCAAGTTTGGGAGCTCTCGAATAAAATTTCTATATGATTTGTGAATGTAGCAGACATTATTAATAGCGATAATTTTATCATAAGAAACATTAGGGACCGTCTGCCACCATGGTAGCGCTGCGTTGTCAATGTTCATAATGATTCTGCAACGAAGGAAATCAAAGAGGTAGACATCCAAGCCGGTCTTTTGTAGTAAATTGTTTTTAAGGATGGTTATGATTTAAAAAGGTATACTAACTTGTGAAGTGCTCCGCTCATACATATATTTCGATTAAACACAATGTGGAAGACCTCAGGAAAATAGTCTGCCAGCAGGCCGCCGCCGCTGTTATCAATTAAGAGTACTTCAAATATAAAAAAACACAGATGAGTAGGTAGGTATTTAATAATTACATCGCATGAATAAAATAATGAAAAACATACATAGTAAATTAATCATATACATTACACTCGTAAACATATCCACAATAGGTAATGGTAAAAAATACTATGGTAAAAATAATAAGCTATGGTAGCCGAGTAGCCTAAGCATACTCGGACATAAGGACTAACAAATTCCTTTTTCTCAAACATGCAATGAAATGTTGGCGTTATCTTAGTTATTTTTGGCTTCAAAGTGTCACGTTGCGGGCGGAACAACTCGAGAGAACTGTAAAGGAATTTCATACAAAATTGAAGGCCTAGGCAGGGAAGTATTTTTTTTTAAATTTTAATTTTAACTTGGCGGCTGTGTTTATGAACAGGATAAATAGCTAAATTATATTTTTTTAATATTTATTATTGGCAGAGTGGTTATCGGACCAAAAATATCCGCGTTAATGCCTATTACACAAATGTTTTTTGAGTGATGTTTTTTTTTATTTCATTGCATATGTTTGAGAAAAGCACTATACATACCTCGCCGTGAAAAGGGGTTGCCAGCCTCGTAACTATCCGGCCTCGCTTCGCTTGGCCGTCTATATCACTCGGCCGGCAACACCCTACTTCCCGGCCTCTGTAGTAATGTACTATTATTCTAACATACAACCTTGTTTTGTTATGAGGTGTCGCATGATCTCATAAAACGTAGTTTACCTTTCTATTTAATTATCATACGGTTTCACTACTTAGGTCAAGGCTTCATTAAAAAAAATAGATTTGTTTTTTACATGTGACATTTATGTGTGATATTCTTATAAAGTTTGCATCGAATGTCAGATTATGTCTAACTGCCGCACTCATGCCCGGTTTCTGAAGTACTTTTATCGGTGGTTTATCTGTCCGTAAACGCTATTGGTCCGTTAACTTTGACAACTGCGTTTCCGAACAACGACTCAAAGATAAACTCCGTTTAAACTAGGTTTAATTTAACTGACCAAATTATTATTTTTACAAAAATCAACCGGAATTGATGTTGAATTAAGGCATTAACAGCAGTCTACGTATGACAAACTATTCAGATCCATCTAGCGGCAGCGGAAGTAACTATTTATCTGTCAATAGTTATCGAACTGTTCGTAGAGCACTCAGAAACGCACGAAGAGATAAACGTCGTTTAACCTAAACATAACCTTAACGGATCAATAGCTATTAAAGGTTTAACTAGTGACTTCAGAAACCGGGCATCAGAGACGTCAATCAAATTGAATACTTGTTTAGTAACCCGTTGTCTTATTTTATTATATTGCTATAGCAGAGAAAGTGACAGCAGCAATTTTAATCAAGCATTAAAGGATCATGGGCAAATTGGGTGTGCCGCCAACAGAATTGAAACCTATATCCTTAAAAAGGTTTTAGTTAAAGCATCATTTCTTAATAGTGCCACAAATATCTAGCTCACCGGAGAACAAAAATATGGGCACTTGAAAACAAGATATATCGTCCATAGAAACTTCGGTTAATTAATGTATAAATGTTACAGTTTATTTTAGAACTGCGTGTAGGGTATTTGATGTACAAAAATATGTAAACTAGTGTTGGTGCTTCTCCAGAACTTGTCTAAAAAAGTATATTTAAAAATATCCGTAACAACACGTTACTCGCAAGATTACAAAGTATCTCGTAGAACTCTATCATCAACATAACCTTCGATTAAGTTACATAGCTGAAAAAAAATACACGAATAATTTTTTTATGTAGGTATTTAATGTATCTTATAAATGGTGTATTTATCTGTACGACAAATAAACTCTCTATTTCAAGAAAATACTTCAGTTTGTTAATGTATATTACCTAAACTTTATAATATATGGACTGTCTTGTTTTCAAGTGATCATATTTTTGTTCTCCGGTGAGCTAGGTATTTGCGGCCATAATAAGAAATGAAGTTTTCACTAAGGTCATTTTAAATATAAAGGTTTCAATTCTGTTGGTGCCACACCCAATTTCCATACAAAAATGCCCATGATCCTTTAATTGACGTCTCCGAGTGCGCCAGCAAGACTATATCGAGGGGTGAAAGGCTATTTGTTTAAAGCGACATTTTGTGAACTTTACAGGAGAGCCATTTAAAGTTTCAAAATTTCGAAAAAAATAAACTGTAAAAAAAGTGCTGCTTGTATTTTAAAAACGTTAACTTCTCCTTACGTAAAAAAAATCGTAGATCATGTTGGTTTACCTTTCAATAATAAAATAACCAGATATGCCAAGATAAGTGTCGCATAAAGCAAAACGTCCTGCTTGGTCGGTTTTCCGGAGCAAGGTGAAATGATTGAAGTGCAATACTCTAAGCAATCAATGGCAGGAAAAGCAGTTTAAGTGACTCTACGATGCCGATGTGATAGACAGCAAAATGTTTTAACCGTTGTAATTATAGATAATAGGGACAGGCTATTTTGTTTTACTTCCACCTTATGTTTGAATACAAAACAGGCAAGTTAACTTAAGCAACGATCAAGATTTGCAATTGGTTGTTTGATATGTCAAGCCTGGATCATATTTTATAAAACATGGCTGTTGATACAAACTTTATTACTTATAACAGAAATAATTGTGAAGAATTATGCTTTATAATTATTGATTATAGTGTGTTAAAATTATTTTTATAAATAAAACGACTTATTATACGAATATTTTATTTCTTAAAACGTGCCAGTCAGTCTTAATAAGGGAGGTCATACTAATTCCCTAGTAAGTTTTTATAAGGTACTTGCCTTCCAAGAGTTTAATAAAATTATAATCGACATAATTAATAATTATGAACAGTTTTTATTAGCATTCGATTAATTATAAGATATTCTCACTATTTGTCCTTAGCTCATAAATGAACACATTTTTTTTAATACAATAAAATCTCATGTACCGTTCTACATTAATACTTAGATAAAGCAATTAAATAAATGAGCGGTTACTTCTTACCCTGTAAAAAAAAACAATAATTCTTACAAACAAATGAGATCTGTGATGTGATGATCAGAATGCCAACAGTTACCGCGGAAATGGTTCAACCGACCTGCTTTGATAAATTTGGTTCAGGGCCAATTGTTTCAAGCGACATCACTCTCTGGTAGTAGTGGAAAGCAAAATGTATGTAACGACTTTTCAACAAAAAATAGCTGCTCGGGAAAATGCTTTAAGTACCATACAACTGTACAGTTAACAAAGGAAAAATAACTTAAGCTCCGCTTCTGTATTTTTTGGTATAGTTTAAGTGAAGTACCCAAAAAAAATGTATTATTGTATGTCGGAACACACACCTTGTGTTACAATTGGAGACTAAATTGGAAGTGTTTCAAGCGCCAAAAAAATGGTCAGATCTGCACAAAACCTAGTTCAAGAGACGCAGAAAAACTCGCTGATTCCAAATTTGTATATAACTCAATATCGCCCAAAGTGTCGCTTCAAACAAATAGCCTTTCACCCCTCGATATACTATGTGAAAATACGAACTTAGCCGCTTAAGACCGAAAAAAGCCGAGTGGTAAACCTCCAATCGTATGTAACGTTAAATTTATAAAACCAAGATAAAGATAAAGATAAAGATAAAGACATTTATTCAGTAAGTAGGCCGCACGGGCACTTTTACACGTCAATAATCTACCAGCGCTTCACAAGAGGAGACCACTGCTGAGAAGAAGCGCCGCAAGAAACTCAGCAGTCAGTCATTTTTTTAAATATATTTTATATTACAACGGTACTACTTAGTCTAGCATTATATAAATCTATAAATAGCAAATTAAAAAATATTTCAAATATCCTGCGTAGTTTCCGCAGGAAAACACACCAAAATCTTAAGATAGAAAGAGAGAAAAGGAAAAAAGAACTCCTACGTATGTGTATATAAGACGGTACAAGATGACCACATAAGATTGATGTTTTCCTACATCAACGGTGTCCCCCAGACAAGATAAAGATTTTAAATTTGAAAAAAAATTATTATTATTGATTAAGTTTCGGGAATAATAACTTACTTATTGCTATAACGGTGATGTTCGATGTAAAATCCTAAGTAAAACGCAATTTACGACTAGTTTTTAGTACGAGTATTCGACGGCAAAAAAAAGGGACATAAAACTTTGTATGGCGTTTTCACTTTGTTAGCATGTACTAAAAGCCATGTCAAAAGGAAGTTACTAGTAACTAATGGCTTTTACTGAAAAGCACGGATATCGCCCCGCCCGTCATGTTTTTTGCTCAACATCTGCGTGAGGTTAGGTTAGTATTTTAAAATATGAAGCTGTACCGATGGAACAACTTGTTTTTTTAAATTCTAGACTCGATCTCGCTTTGTTTCAAACCATGCCATACCTTAGAAAAACATAATCTAAGGTATTAAATATAATAGGGACATGGCTATTTATGCTCTTATTTCCCAAAAAATAAACACAGGTTCATAACAGCGACATTGGAATATTTATATATTTTTGTATCCTCCCTACGTAAGATCACCGCTAACCTACCTTCAATTGACAACATTTCAAAAAAAAAGCGTCATTTATTTTTCGCGTTTCTGGTTAAAAATTAGACTACCCGTATTTCTCAGTTTTTCTTTATTTAACCTAAATTCGTCGTTAGTAATTTATTAAAGAAATAGTCATTAAAAAAACCGTATATCCAAAGTTAGGAATACTGATGTCGTGATCATGACATAAAATAAAAAAAGTAACTTTAAACAGATACAGAACTGACTGTCATGTCATGTCACTCACTTGTCAATCACTCGCTGCCGTTCGTTCACTTTAATTAATTACATAATTTGTAGACGCCATTAAAATAAATAAACTATTTTGCGTTTACTAAAGCAGTAAATCTGCTTTGAGTTTCATTCGTCAGACAGATAAAAAATGAACATGACAGTTGTATATTTTTTTTTTAAATAAATGGACTTAGGGCACTATAAGTGTATTCCTAACATTCACAATCCAACTTTTTTTACTGTTTTTCCTAAATATAAAAAAAAACTACTGCATAAAAAAATCCAAAGATATTTTTATTGTAATCAGCAGTGTAAAATCTAGAAACGGTATTTTATTTTACTACCTTAGCACATAATTAATTGTTGTCAATTCAACTTTAGCTACGGCACTGTTTCTGCTCATGGGTGTATTGAACTGTCCTAAAATAATTCCATCGTTACAAGCATTAATGGATTATCACTATGCGGTCACTAATTAAACCACCATGTATTATTATCCATCTATTCTGCATTGCAGGACCTACAAAGTATTTCAATTAAAAATTATTTCTTATAGCAAATCAATGTAGCTCATAAATCTCATAATTTCATAAATCGTCCTCGGGTTTGTATTTCTCGCTCATTCGCTCATATACCTCTACTAGCCGAAAAATGTACCCTATGTTCCTCGAGGTTCATGCTATCAACATACCAAATTTCACCAAAATCGATTCAGTGGTTTAGCCGTGCAAGCGTAACTGACAGACAAAGTTACTTTCACATTTATGATATAAGTATCGTAAAACCTGGTAACTATGGTCCAGTACTTCAACTGTGGTCCAAGTCTAACTTCTTTAATTCCTCATAGATGACTTAAGTATAAGCATTTTAAAACTTTAGTCAACAAGAAATGTCTATAAAAAACACGTTTCCTTAACTAAAGATAATGGGAACTTGTACTTTTGGTCATTGATTTTAGACCATAGTTGGAAGATTTTGGACCATAGTTACCAGGTTTTACGGTACGGATAAGCTTTTCCCAGGGCAGGGGCGGTATACTTGGATTTTTTTAATAAACACTGAATATGTATGTAATAGCAATAAGCAAATAAATATGACCTTACGTAATACTACTACGACAACCATAACCCTTGTTTAACATTTGTTTTACTTAGTCCCCCAACACAATTGAGATGAACCATTTCAAAATATTACTTATTTACGAGCTGTGTCACTATTAATAAGTACCTAGGCTGAAATTATAAACGACGTCATGTCCGGTTTGCTTTCTAGTGAAACACATTGCGAGATTGCGTTGTACGGGTCAAGGAACAAAGGACGTTAGAGTGAACTTTGAATCTTTGTTTTACAACTTGTTTTTACTAAACATTTCTATAATTGAATGATTGTCCTTTTCCAATGCTGATCACCGGCACTCCATAGTTTTAAATTAGGTGGTTTAAATGAATCGTACTAACATTAACATTATTTGCCTGATTCGAAGTTTGTTTTTCCTAAGTCTAAACGTCACCATTCCGGCGCGGTCGCTCCAAAACATAATCATCTTATCGGGTATTTGGGCGGGATTTAAATACTTTGTTGAGAAGTTTGTAAGCGGCGCAACATGGCTCCTTGGCTAAAATCGCTCCTCGCCATTACGGTTTTGTTATTCCACCCACGGCGTCCGCTCGATAATCTGTTATTTTATTTGACACTGGCAACGTGACGAGTCGCTGCCGTGCAACATTTTACGTTCAGCTTGCAACCGACCACGTCTTCTGGGTTATGCCGGGGAAAATAAACATTTCAGCTTTCTATACGTTTTACAAGCCAACGCAGTGTTCTAACGAATAATTGATACCTATTATAATAAAAGTGCTTTCAATATCAAAACTTAAATCTCAGATCGCTATATGTCAGGGTTTTACTTGTTCTGACGACCAGAGCTAGACTAAACTGCGGCTGCTGTCTGTAAAACATTTTGAGTTAAGATAAGCGAGCTCGGTTTCACGACCCACCCAAGGGGCACTTCGTCTTGGAATTTTCGATAATTTTCTCGTCTCTGTTACAAACGGTCACGCTGAGGTAACAAAAGCTACACGGTAGCTTTTCTATATTATCTATAAACAACCATCTCTACACATCCTTGCTTTTTACCAAAAATTACATTGTTTGCTCTTTTAGCAAAAAATACGTTCGACCCAATTTAGTAAGTCTTGTAATTACCGTACTCAAAAAGGGGAACCAAAATGTGTTGCTCCGCTTACAACACAAACCTTTTAAGGAATAGGGAAACAATAAAACCGACAGAAATCGTGTTGAAGCTTTTTGTTTACACGCTCCGGTAGCTCTAGGTATAAAAGAGCGAGTAACTTACTACCGTCCCACACAACGTGCTAACTAAGAGAAATTTGGCAAAAGGTACGAAGATGGACCCTTTCCTCAATTAAGCAATTACGACCAGTTAACCCTTTGGAAATTCAATAAGCGATTACTATAAAAGCAAATGACATTACCAAAAATGAAGGAATGAAAAGAAATCTTAATTAACCGAGACAACGTTCAGAAAAATAACTTAATTGAAACCTTCCTAAGGGGTCCGGTAAAATGATATTTAATGCCTCGACCGTACTTTAGTTACGTTCCCTTGTATTTCAACGAAAGCGGAAATATTTTACAAGTTAGCTGGTTAAAGGGTTTACATAGCTCCCCATTTTTTTGAAATCTTTAACCATAATAATTCGGAAAGGTAGACCAATTGGTTACTATGTAAGCTGATAATGTATTCACTCCAGGATAAACGCGTTATTCATGAGCGACTGAGTGTTGACGGGCCACAGTTTTCGCTGAAATTTTGACAATGAATTATGTCACACCCAAAAAAAAGTTATATTCTGATGATCCAATAAAAAATTGTTGGGGACTGGTTGGCCTATTAGAGTTACGTCTCAGGTACAATCCCGTTAAAGCAATAATTGACTGAGTAACACCAACATATTTTACTACTGATGCATAGAAGATTTTAATAAGTGTTATAGGTATCCTCGTAGAAGTTGATCTCCTCGATGCATGCTTGCGCGAAACTACGCAGGATATTTGAAATATTTTTTTAATTTGCTATTTATAGATTTATATAATGCTAGACTAAGTAGTACCATTGTAATATTAAATATATTTAAAAAAATGACTGACTGCTGAGTTTCTTGCGGCGCTTCTTCTCAGCAGTGGTCTCCTCTTGTGAAGCGCTGGTAGATTCTTGACGTGTAAAAGTGCCCGTGCGGCCTACTTACTGAATAAATGTCTTTATCTTTATCTTATCTTTAAAGGATCTCCGTCTCTTGTACCTGCGAGAAGAGAACAGGAGTCCTAGCCGAGACGCAATACGCTAACAAGCGTTTCTATTCGTTTTATTTTTAAACCAATCGCGTTACTTGTAGATAACGTGATATGAAGAGTCACGTGATCTACCAGTGACGAAACTTATTTTAAAAGTAATCGAATAGAAACGCTAGATAGCGTAATGAATCATGGCTAAGGCCTCTGCTCTAAATTGCTCGATCGGCCGTCGTCACTTCGGGCCACGACCAACCTGCAATGCTGCGCAGTCAATTAACGGAGCCCTGTGAGCTAAAATTTTAATATTTCGCAATCTTCTTCCGATGATAGAGACTAGAGCTCAGTACCCTTACTATGAGTTACAATTACCGTACTTGCTACCGATTCAAATGCTTTGTCCCTCACAGTATTGTTATAGAGTGCGCGGGACTGGGCATCCGACTCGCTAGCGAGTACAGTATTTGTAACTCATGGTACAGGGCCGGTATTCTAGGCTGTAAAAACGATATCGTAGTTAATCAGTAATGGTATTGTTATGACGTCAACCGCCATTACCGTCAAGTAAATAAAAGCTATCAAAACGGTGGCAGTACGATAACAGCTCAAACACGATAATGGTTTTTACCGTATTAAATAGAGGCCCAGGGCCGAGATTCTAGGCGGTAAAAAGCATATTGTCTTTGACCTGTTATCGTATTGTCAACGTTTTGATAGCTCTTATCATAGGCTCTTATTTACTTGGCAGTAATGGCGGCCGAATTAAAAGCAATACCATAACAGTTCAAAAACGATTTGATTTTTAACGCCTCGAATAGAGGCCCAGAGCTGCTGTTGGACCGCAACAGCATTGGAGAATCAATTCATAATAAAGTAACGTGGTCGTCCCTCTGTGGCGTGCAGCGTTGTCGTTGCACGCCAGATGCTTTCTGCATTTCCGCTGCTGTAACCACCAGTCTCCCAAAAGCTCTGGAACATCCTTCGAACAGTGAATCGGTTCAGGTTCATTTGCTGATAGAGTCCATGCACTGGTGATGCCTGCTGTCTTAGATTTTTATAAATTCATCATAGTATCAGGACCATAAGTTGTTTCTATTCTGACTCGTATAGATATCAAATGCTAGTAAATGTTATAAAGCATAACAATGTGCCGAATTTACTTTTTTACAGGTATGTTTTAGTTTTATACACCTTATTGATTGAATACCTACTTCAACGTATTTTTTTACATTGTAGAAATAGCCCTCAATCTTTCTTATTCAGAAAGAGATTGTAAATCGTGAGGCTTATTTCAATTGTTTTATACTGCGAGCTATTTATACACACCGTCTAAGGATCTATCTCTGCTAAGGGAATCATATGCTTGTCCTTTGGTAAATATGGATTTACATTTGATCCTAAATTTCTTTACATTCCGGTTGTAGGTAATCTAACAAAGACTTTTCCACTGAAAGTTCTATCACCACAGAATACTGTGCGTCAATAGACGCTGCAGAAAGCAACATTCGTACTTCTATTTAAGTTTTAAAACTTGCTTTCATTACACGTAAGTATTTGTCGTTACCTAGCTCGGCTCATGCTCAACTCACGGTTTTTTTCCTTTCGCATTACTTACCTTGTGCCATAAAGTCACTTTTTATTTATGCTTTTTAGTCCATTTTCTCCCTGTAACGTCAATTCAACTTCAAAAAAACGTATAAAAGTTAAAAATAGTATGAAATTGTCAGTCTCATATTTAAGCCTAAAACTAACTACTTATATGTATTTAGCATTTTCCTGCAAGTGGGCCTAAACAAGATCACAAGATGGGTGTTTCCAATAAGTTAGGTACCTAAGATTTATTAGCATTGGATGATATCCTTCGATCTTAACCTTGTTACTTGAATTAACACTGACTGTCCGTGCATTAAATGTAATGCACTGAAAACCTCAATCATTCTCTTAAGATCCATTCATCAGATCTATGATGTATCTAATGAAATATTTTTTTCTAACTAGATCCATTACGCGGAAGTATGGATCTAATGAGATATTATATGTCACCTGATACATCTTTCTACCCAGTTGCAAGAAATGGATCTACGGAGAATATTTTTCTCAGTAAATCTTACATGTTGTCATGGATCTAATGAGAAGTAAATAATGTATAGTCAAGGTCACCAACATACATATATAAGTCTCAAAAATATGTATACATAAACTTTATTAACATCGTAATAAAGTATGTATAGGTATATATTTTTGAGACTGGTACCTATTCAGACATAGTGGTGTTGCTGACTGTACTTGGGGATATATACAATATTTAAAATCTATTTAGCCAGAATAATTCTCCGTGAATATTATAACTTGCGTTCACATCACCATTTCTGGAAATCTTATCCACTATCACTATCTCTTAACCACTTCAATAGCTTGAATTGGCCATTTACAAAACAATATTTTTATAATTATTGACGACGCGCTGGCCTAGTTGGTAGTGACACTGCCTATGAAGCTAGCGGTCCTGGGTTCAAATCCCGGTAAGTGCAGATATTTGTGTGATGAGCGCAAATATTTGTTCCTGAGTTATGGATGTTTTCTATGTTTTTAAGTATACATTTCTCTATTTAAGTATTTATATCGTTGTCTAGTATCTCTGTAATATGACAAACAGCAGTGACAAGTACCGGTATTTATTATCATGATTAATGCTACAAGTGGCCAATTCATCATTCTATCTAAAGAGAGTTAACGACGTAGTCTAATGGTGCGTTCCTATATTCAAAACTGTTGGTACAGTTGTGACGTCTCGTTAAAAATTTACACATTTTGTACGTAGCAAATGTCATAACGCTACTGCCCGTAAGGAAAACGATTCGTTTCTTGAATATAGGAATCGGGCATATGAGACGAGTAGATCTAGCGGGAATATGTTCTCAGTGGATCCTCTATCGGTATTCTCGATGGATCTAGTGAGAATAAAGTCTCACCAGATCCATACTGGCTCTGATAAAATGGATCTAGTGGGAATATGTTCTCAGTGGATCCTCTATCGGTATTCTCGATGGATCTAGTGAGAATAAAGTCTCACCAGATCAATACTGGCTCTGATAAAATGGATCTAGTGGGAATATGTTCTCAGTGGATCCACTATCGGTATTATCAATGGATCTAGTGAGAATAAAGTCTCACCAGATCTGGTATGGATCTGATAAAATGGATCTAGTGGGAATATGTTCTCAGTGGATCCACTATCGGTATTATCAATGGATCTAGTGAGAATAAAGTCTCACCAGATCTGGTATGGATCTGATAAAATGGATCTAGCGGGAAAAATTATGTCATTAGATACATCGACAAATGAATAAATGGACCCATTGAGAAAGTTTTCTCCCTAGATCTATTCCAGAGATGGGCAATGTATCTATTGAGAAAAATATTCTCCGTAGATCCATTTCTTGCAACTGGGTGGAAAGATGTATCAGGTGACAAATAATATCTCATTAGATCCATACTTCCGCGTAATGGATCTAGTTAGAAAAAAATATTTCATTAGATACATCATAGATCTGATGAATGGATCTTAAGAGAATGATTGGAAAACCTAGCTCGGTACGCCGTGCATGATATACCTATATAATGCACCAGTGTATATATCGTGTTTTAAATAATATCTCAACGGAATTAAGGGCCACTTGCAGCAAAAATTTAAATCGAGATTAAGCTTAAATCTATATTTATGACTGACAGTTCCATACATTTTGACATAGCTAAACTGAACTTTAGCATTAATCTCGATTTAAATTTTTGCTGCAAGTGGCCCTAAGAGATGTAGTAAAGTTTTGAATTAGGAGGTATAGACGAATAATTGACGGAGTTAAAAGCACAATGGACTCTGCCACGTCTACGTGACGTCAGTAATGGATGATTCTATAAGTACATTTGTGCATTACATGTAATTCACGGACGTATCGACCCATGACAGTGGCGAAAGCGAGGAACAGTGAAAGATTGGTTAACTCAGTCAGTTGTTTGCCACCGACGACTAGTGTTGTTCGTGGTGTCCATTTTATGAGTTCGATACCTACTAAATACCGCGAAGCACTAAGCCTACACGGGTGTCCTCAACGTGAAGGCTTACAAGTCTACAACATTCTTCTTAGGTGCTCAAACACAAACTGAACTTTAAATAAAACACATCAATACAACATCGGATCAAGCCTGCTGTTACATTCAAAATAAGTCGTCAAAATAAGTTGAACGCTATAGTATCTACTGAATGTCGTGGTACTACATCTAAATCGTTCATCGCAGCATATTCACTCCCACAAACCTCACATTTGCCTGTATACTTTAAGCCTTCGTCGTGTAAGGATATTTAATTTAGGTTTACTCGGGCAGAATTTTAAAGAACAAATCTGTCCATATATTTAGGTATCGGAAGGCCAAGATTAATTACGTCACATTTTAAATCGTGTATCTGAAACACGTAAATATTTGAGTAACAAAAAATTATACGTGCTTAAATTACAAAAGTCTTGCATTATGTGCACCACGTACATCGCTAAAAATGACGTTTCATTTGCTGTAAAAATTAAATTATATTTAATGAAAAACGACATAAAATAATACGACAACCATAACACGATAACTGAAAAATAAATTTGCTTTTAATGGATCTTTGATATAAAGTTTCATCATGAATATTATTTTCTCTAAGCACAAACTATACAGGCTTTTTCGGGTCTTCCCATATAGGTAACTTAATCAATATATATTTTAAATTATTTTCCCAAATTTTATCCACAAATAATAAAATAGCCTCCATTCTTGAATGACGACAAAATGTCATACTTTCATTTCTTTTTTCTAAAATTTTACCTTGTAATTCTGTACTGAAAAGGTTCTGATTCTAATAATGGACCTCATTATAGCATGGGAGACAAAAAACTTTATCACACGTTATACATTCTGTTTGTACTAGTTTCTGCCCTTTTCGGACGAATTTAGCACGTCGTTAGTTCAGTATTTTTTTGTAGCAACCTGTGCAGAGTCTTTGCACTATTTTACCATCGAGTTTTCGTGGAATAATCGTCAATTTATGAGTCATATTCAGCAGTGGCCGCCGTGGTGAGGGATCTCGTATATTTAACAACTTTTCCACTATAATTTCTTGACCTTTTATAACTTTAATTATATTATTTCCTTGAATATGATTGATTATTAATATACAGGTTGGGCCATAAATTTTTGCAAATAGCAACACTGATTTTTTCGGAAACTGTCAGAGTGAGCGGCGGGAAATTGGCGAGAAACTATAGGTCACTTCGTGCAATTTTATTTATAATGGAGCGTTTCACGAGAAAGCAACGGAGTTTTTGTATTAAACAGTTTTATAAAAACAACGATTTGTACCTTTCTGTACGACGCCTATTTAGAATTGAATACGGATAACGCCAAGTAAGTGAGTGTCCAAGTATTAGTTTGATTAAATCTTGGGTCAAAAACTTCGAGCAAACTGGTGTTTAACAAGAAATGATGAGAACATACGGCAGGTTGAAGTTTCTGTAGAGAACGATCCGGAATTATCTACGCGTAAACGTTCAGCAGCTCTAGCAATACCAAAAACTAGTCTACGGCGAAATTTACATCTAGATCTGAAACTGCACCCAAGCTTCAAATTGTGCAGGAGATGAAACCAAACGATTACATTCATCGTAGGTTATTGGCTGACACTACACTGGAGCGATTCTCTAGCCTTGAGAATGTGTTGTTTACGGATGAGGCTCATTTTCATATCAATGGGCACGTTAATAATCACAATTGTCGATTTTGGAGCAGAGAAAACCCTCGCTTTAAACACCAAAAGCCACTTCATTCAACTAAAACCACAGTTTGGGCTGCCATATCAGCAAAGGGCATAATTGGTCCGTATTTCTTTGAAAATAATCGAGGAAATAACGTAACGGTGGATTCAGTGGATTAAGTGAAGATGTTGCGAGATATTTTGGCACCAAAGTTGCATGAATTTGAAGGTTACAACAGCAGAACCTGGATGCACCAAGATGGAGCAACATGCCATACGTCAAACATGAGTTTACCGGTGGTAAAAGAAATGTTTCCGAAAAAGTTGATTTCTCGCAGAGGTGACATCCCATGACTGCCAAGGAGCTAAGACCTAACACATTGCGATATTTTCCATTGGGGATATTTAAAGAGTCAAGTGTACCTTAATAGTCCAATGACAATACCCCAGTTAAAACAAAACATTCAGAATGAGATAGCCGCGATCCCTCGCAGCATGCGTCAGCGAGTTTTCCAAAGTTTGCGTAGTCGAATGCAGGAGTGCCAACGACGAGACGGAGGACATCAGGACGACGTTACTTAAAAAAAAATCATTTATCTATTAGTAGGTTAAATGAATAAAATATGAAAGACATGAAAAGTTTAATTTGTACCGATGTTTCAAAAGTACATTTTTTTTTGGCCCACTGTGTACAACTGCAATCGAAAGAAATCTGTTGCGATTTTTCTGTACCATCTGCTCATCTTGCGTACCGGTGAATTATAACTTGACATTAGGTCAGACAAGTCTATTCCTAATTTGGTTTGGTTATAGTCCAAGATCATTTCGGGTTTCAGGATTGGTCTGAAAGCTTTTGACATATCCATCTCCTTACCATGGCAAGTTGACAGCGTGAGTCTTTTTCATCGTGCCACTTCAGGACAATCATATTGCTATTTTGCAAGACGGCAACTTCCCCAACCTTCAATTTGGCTTTTACAACCTCTTTTGGCAGATTTCGTCTATTCGATCGAATAGTGCCATGCCACATAAATCAGTGTTTCGTTCTTTAAAATATTTCGCTAATGGTACACTTTTGTAATAGTTGTCTGTCACAAATAATCTCCCTTCGTTAAGTAAATCTTGTCCTAATTGAATAACCAGCGAACCAGTTTTATCAAGGGAGGTTATAACCTTATTTTCTGCTGCATAAACTTTTGTAATCCCACGTGTACCCTTTATCCGTACACATTTTGTAAATTCGCATTCCGTATTTCAAGGATTTTTGAGGGCTATAAGTTGAAAAACTCGGTCTTCCTCTAAATTTTACAACAGATTCGTCAACAACTACTACAGGTCCTGGAGTATAAATTCTCTTAAAGTTTGAAATTATTTTAAACATCTTCATCATGATTCATGTTATCGACGAAATGCCAGCATTTGAAAACCAAAATGCACCTATTATATGACATTTGAATTCCGTGAAATAATCGATGATAGCAGTTTTTTTTTCTTTTTCCAATAAGATTCTATCGTGAAAAACGGGATCAATCCAGTTAACAATAATATGCCCAAAAGTTAGCACATGTCAGTCCTTGTCACAGGTGTCATCTCTTTATACCAGCAAAAATCCGTTGGTTGTCTTGTTGCAAAGTGTGGCTTGCGTACATGTTTGTTTCTGTAACCATGAAATTAATAACATCATCAGTTACAATTTGAAAAATAATAGTGCACAAATCAGTATTTGCATAAAAATTATCTTTTTGACGTATACCCAAAACAAAACCTGTCAAACAATTCCTTTGTAATGGTCGTACATGCATGTTCCAAGTATAAGACGTCGTTATATTATCTTCGATAACTTCATTACCATTTATAAAATCATAAATATCATCAATAGTCTCTCCAAGTCCATAAACTTGCATATTCTGTAATCGTTCTATGACCTCATCTTCACCATCACTATCTTGTAATATTCGCACTAAATCATCGTCTGATACAACTTGAGACATCTTTGATTAGTGGTACAAATGGAAAATGAACAAAAAATTAACCCGCATATTCCAGTCTCTGATAATTGCACTCGAATACCTATACTTAATGGAAATCTAAAATACACTGTCAATGTCATGCCATTGCAGTTCACTTAAAAAAAATCCTCATCCATTTTCCTCATACAATAAGTTTGTCTATCAAATCGACCGCTAATTTGAACAACACTATTGGCCAGTAGTACGTACTCAGACGTCCTTGCATTACACATAATGCATTTTTTTTTTATTTTATGATAGCTACCTGGGACTCTGTAGACGACATTTCCCTGACCTAAAATTCGTAACGTGACCTCATATTATCTTCAAAATATGTTAATTTTATTGGACAAAATGGTTGGGGTAGTAAATATCCTTAGCACAGTCAAAGTGTTAAGTACTTATTTAGTTACAATTATTTATTTATTTAAGTATTTATTTATTTATCCTCAAATGCTTACTAAAAAAATGTTTAACAATATTATCTATCATATATTATTGTGCTATCTCAATGATGTCTGTCATCGAGTTCTGAATACCTATAGCTTCTGCCCGAGACTTCGACCACGTTAAACATCTTACAGGGGAGGCCATTTGTAACGTTAAAAGATGGCGGACGTGTAATTTGTTTTAGACTTTAATTTTTGGGTAATTAGGTGTTCAAAGTTCTTTTCTGATAGTGATTTGTACTTTTTATGCCTTTGTGTCGCACAGTGATTGAAGACTTGGACTTATTTCGTGTATCTGGCATCTTTCTTCTCGTTTCAAGTGGACTCGCAGTGGTGCAGAGGTTAAAACTATCTTGACCTCTGACCTACAAATCACCGTACAACGTTGCCCCCAATCTTCCTAGAGAAGATTGGATTGTGTTTTATTGCTATATTGATTTATACTCATATAAACCTTGACACTGGCGAAATCACTTCACGTGGAAACGCCATAATATCCCTGCGGTAGTAGCTGTTCAAGTCGCCGAGGGGGCAAAAAAAAAAAAAAAAAAAAATCTTACAGGACCAGTGTGTTCATTCAGAGTAGAATCTATCTCAATTTCAAATGTTCATTAAAAACCGTTCAGCCGTTTCAACCTTTATGTTGGAACAGTAACAAACATTCACACGCATACGGAGTATTTATAAGCTATCTACATTTCAATATCATCCAAAACCGTTGAACCGATGCAGCGTGCGGAGGTTACAAACATACTAACTCACACACACAAACTTTCGCATTTATAATATAATATTGGTGTGTTAGAGTTATTTACAAATTTGCCAAATAACAGGACACTAGTAGTCGTACTGGTCCCGCTGAAACCAATAAAATGTAATAACGCGTCAGATCGATTAGCTCAACAGGAAGTATAACGATATTACTGTATTGTGAGATTGTGACCAATAACGACGCCTTCCTCGCAGCTACGACACAATAACTGTTAGCTTTATAGCTTTAATGTGCCCTATTATACAACATCGTATCATCTGGACATTCATTGTTTATTATTTGTTGTGGTAATTATTTTTAGTCAATTAGGAGAAGTATTATACTTATCTGGAATTAGCTGCGGCGAGATGAGAGGCACGATCAGCAATAGCTTCTCCGAGGGGTTTTACAAATGCAGACATTTGTGGTGTGAAGACTCCGTCAACTGAAGCTATAAGGGGAACAATAGTTGCATGTCGCATTTCAACAACATTAGAATATTTTTACTGTTTTTAATTTTCAGCGGATTTTAATATGAAAGTGACACGCCGTGAAACATAAGAGTGAGCGTCAGTGCCTACAACACTGATATCAAATAACGCCTCCCTCTGAGTAGTTATTCCATACACCACGACAAGATAAGTCTCCACGTAACTCGCAAACTCTTTCAGAGATGATGGGTTCTTTAATTACGTTTCCCCAAGCCTCTAGTCCCAGTAGTTCGGTTGATTAGTCCGGGGCCGAACTACTGCCACTCTTTTCTTTCCATTAGTTCGGTTTGACGTCATAACCGAACTAATGGAAAGAAAAGTTTGGCAGTAGTTCGGCCCCGGACTAATCAACCGAACTACTGGGACTAGAGGCTTGGGGAAACGTAATTAAAGAACCCGGGTAAGTAATACGAGATATAAGAACTGATAATATAACACTCATAATATATACGCTCACTTTGTATAAACACGTTTAGTATAACGTTCACTGGATATAATGAACGGAAGATATAATTTCAAAATATCTATTTCCATACAGTATAACGTTATTAATATATAATATCAATTTATATAACTATTATAAAACGTATAACGTTCATAACACCTAAGATTTAAAAGATATATTAATCAAATTATCTAACATCAAAAAACATAATACCCGTATAATATAAATACATGCATATGTTATTTGAAATTAAATTCTATTTTCAGTATTAAGTGGCCTTCTTTATTAACAATCAACCTTACCTTACTAACTTTACTGGCAGCAGTCTGAATTTTCAGGGCAAAAAAAAATAACCTCGAAGGCCTTCTAACCTAACCTAACCGAGTCGGTTCTGCCCAGAGAAGTCTTGCTCGCTCGCTTCGCTCGCTCACATTTATATCATACGATATTATATCTTGTAACACTTATACTAAAAGATAATATGTATTATGATCGCTATATGTCATGTATGTTATACGAACTGTAATTAGTCATTGTGAGTGTTATATTAAAAAATATTATATAAAATGAATATTATATGACTTGACCGTTATTCCTTATAAAAATATTGATTTTGTTATTATAGCTAACGTTCATTATATCTCGTAAACGTTAGTAACATGAAAATAGTTATTATGTAGTTATATCTCGTGGGACGCACCCATTTGTTCCATTACATTTTTTTATAAAAAAAAAAAACCTAAATTAACTTCTTCGTATTAGATCGCTCACGCTTTAAAAGTTGAAACATGAACCATGAATGAACCATGTAGAGCTATCAAGGGCAATTTTATTTATTTACAGCAGTAATATTTTTTTGCCAGAATTCCATATATGCATGTTGCTGAGGGAGTATTTAGTAGAAGTTTGCGGAGGTTCTTTTCTGGCATACTTCTGCAAACAAGGCATTCTCCAATATTATCTGTAAGTAGTGAGTACACAGGTTAATACGTTTTTTACTGTTTTACCTGATTGATAAAAATCTACAGTCACTCAATGCACTAATAATAATAATCATGAGCATGAGTTTTCTGGTTATTAGTGATGTTACCCTTGATTTTGCCACGTTCCTATCATAATAATTTGGTAATGAAGTACCTACGGACTTACCCTTAATTTCCACCGTTGATATTTATTTATTTATAATCATGAAATTTGACAAGAAGCAATGTATTATAGCACAAGTACAGTAAAAAATCCGTAAATGGTAATTTTGTAGTTACATCACAATAAAAATAGTTTAGTTTGTAATTACAAATTAAATTGCAGTTTATAAACTAACCATGTCCTATATCGATGTATACCTAGTCGGTTACTAAGTTCTGTTACAGAGATTAATTACAATTTTAAAAAAAATTAAAGCAGTTTTGCATAAACCTGTATACTAATCAAAACTTTGATTTATATAGAATAATAATAAAAATAATGTATTCTAAACTATTACAATTATTTGATGTACGAGCTTGAAGTATTCCCATTTCGGACGATAAAATCATAGTTAAAATCACGCACGACGATGATACTGATAACGGCCCCAACTTTTGTAAGAGTTCCTGTAGAGAGTTCAAATTTGCGTGACATATTGAACAGACTTCTAGCTTTAAATTCTGATACGAATGTATTCAAAGCAACTACAGATCCGCTTGGACACCGGTCAATCTTGATGACTCATTAAATCGACTTTAAGATTTCACATGATTTTGCAGAAATACGAAAACACACCAAATCTCTTGCTTCATAAGTTGGAATTAAGTCATGTTGAGAAATATAATTTTGGTCTCTAAACATATACAGAGATAGGATTTTTTATAATATTATACAAAAAAAGTTCTTTAGTAAACAAAGACTAACTTTTAAGCGATTTCAAAAAATGAAATTTACAGAAAAGTGATGCGTAATTTCATCGATGCCGGCTGTGAATGTTAAAAGATCGTATCGGGAATTGCGGAAACTAAGAAAAATGATTAATTGTTTTTCAAAATGTATATTAATTAAGCTTTTAATTTTTATACATATTGAAATTAAAAAATAAACATAAGTTAGTTTTATTTGCATCAACCTTAGTAACAGAACTTAGTAACCAACTAGGTATTGTAGGTATAGGGACCATATTTTTTCAATGGCGAAGTTAAGTTTGTCCCTCAATCCAAAATACAGATTTTTAGGCGTATCCGATTCGCACCTGGCCGGTTTTTTATAATAAAGTAGTTTGCACATCATTAACCGAACTACACGCCACTTCCGATAGTTCGGTTTGCCGTCATAACCGAACTAATAGGAAGAAAAGTGTGGCAGTAGTTCGGCCCCGGACTAATCAACCGAACCACTGGGACTAGAGGTCCCCAACCATGTTGACATAGTTCACAATATAGGTATTGCATGAAAAACATCCTCGTGCAAAGACCCCTGATGCTTCTCTCTTCACATTACCAGAAGGCATCTCTGAATTGCCTCCATTACTTGAAGTCGACATAACTTGTGATCATGTTGAATCAGTAGCCAGGAAATTTCATGGAAGTGTTGACCTCTCTGGTTAGTTACGTCTGAAAACTGGAAAGATTACCTGTTGCGATTTGGCGAAGCAAGCTTGCATTTGAGGATTACTCTAGCACAACTTACCATGAAATTAAATAACGAGAACCTTGGGGTCAAATACGAGCACTAATGTCAAGCAAACTTGTAGCCCTAGACAAATGCCCTGGTGTGAGAGCAATTGGCATTGGTGAATGCCTACGTAGGATCCTATCCATACGCATGATTTTAGCTACTGGCTCTCAGGTTACTGAAGCCTGTGCTTGACTACAACTCTGCAGTGGGGTAAGCAGCGGTATCAAAGGAGCTATACATGCAATGAATGACCTTTTCCAAAATTAATGTCTAACGTATGCGGAATGAAATTTGCACAAAGTTTTTATACAAATGTATAAGAGTAAATGATTCGATATTTAAAACTTGATATTATCTTTTGTTTTCTGTATCATCCGTCAAAGTGATGCACAAGTCATTCGCTTGTAGGATTTGTGTAAAAAAATATGGCAAATCTCGAAGAAATGCGTCGAAAAAACGTGTGTGATTTTCGCGACACACATCCAGATTGGCCGAAGTCGAGCATTGTTAAACATTTTACAGAAATGGGGGAGAGTCGAAGGACGGTATATAATATATTATCATCCTATTCTCTTCGACATACGACTACTAGAAAACCAGGTTCGGGCAAAGTGTGTTCTTTAAGCCAATCTTTGAAAAGAAGCCAACTGAGAAAAATTACGGCGGGTCGGGTAGCTAAATCCTACAGAGAACTCGGAAAAAAATTTAACTGCGATGGCAAAACAGTGAAAAAGTATCTACATGATATGGGCATTGTGAAACGAGCAAGAAAAGTAAAACCCACCGTGTCCGAAAACCAAAAACTTACCCAGAAGAAAAGACTTACATCTCTGGTCAAAAACATTTTCTATGCAAAAAACGACGTAGAGTGCATTATGGACGATGAATCCTATTTCACCTTAGACGGCAATGAATGGCAGGGTAACTTTTATTTTCAAAACGCCAATATCCCAGCTGAAGAATCAGTAAAATATGTGGAGCACACTAAGTTTCCAAAAAAGGTTTTGTTATGGCTTGCAATTAGCCCTCGCGGTATGTCGAAACCGGTGTTTTTTGAATCTGGTTTAGCAGTCAATGCTAAACGATACATGCAGGGTTGTTTGCCGATTGTACGTGATTTCATGAAAACACATCACAGAGGAACTAATGTTGTGTTTTGGCCCGATCTAGCATCTAGCCATTATTCAAAGAACACCCTGGCGAAAATGGAGGAGCTAGGAACCCCATATGTACCAAAGGATTCAAATCCGCCTAACGTACCACAACTTCGCCCGATCGAAGATTTTTGGGCCAATCTAAAAAGGCGTGTTTACGCGAATAATTTCCGGCCAAAAACTATACAGGCTCTAATTCGAAAAATTAAATTAGAACTGAAAAAAATGCCAACTTCGACTTATACAACAGCCATGGATAAAGTGCCAGCAAATTGTCGAAAAGCAGCACGCATGGGGCCAAATTACTTTTTACATTAAAATTTGTTAGTAGATTGTTTATAAAAATACATGACAGGTTATCATTACAAACATTTTTTTTATTTTATAAGGTTACAAACATTGTGCAAATTTCATTCCGCATACGTTATCACACTCTAATTGGGGAACGTTGCTTGTTGATGCAAATAATGCTTTCAATGCTGTGAACAGACAACTAGGCCTCTGGCAAGCAAGAATATACTGGCCACATTGTGTGAACGGAACGCCCCAAACACTGCACACGGCGACCGCGCCTTTCCAATGTAAACCAACCGTTTGTTGATACGCAAACGCACGGGTAGCCTATAGGAAAAGTGTTTGTTTATACACGAACCGATAGTTTGTAAGTTAATCTTTCCATAGTTCTTAGTAGGCTGAGTTTTCTTATTAGTTATTAAGTTAATGAAGATTATTTATGTATGTGTATTTATTTAGAAGCGAGATCAAGTAGGGATAGGTGCCTTTAGTTAAAGAAATGAAAACAAACAAGCCTACTCGATACTACGCATGCACCGTGGACCGTCAGACAGAGAGGGCCAACGAACAGGGGTGGGAATAACCGCGCTAGCGCTTTAGGTAGGTATTTTCGCGATTATTATAGGAACGAAGATCCTTTCTTGCAAGTTTTTGAATAATTTTGTATGTAAATAGTTTAGTTTTTGATGTTACATTGTAGCGCCCATATAGTACGTTAGTTTTCCATAGAACATAAGCATATTGTAAATCCATGCCGGTTTATCCAGTTACATCAATTTCATCTTCGGGTTTGAAGATTTCATTTAAGTAATTTGTCAAACGCCAATTTAAGGCTTCACGTATTTTGCATCGCAATATCAGGCGTGTGAATGTTTTGGTGACATAGTTATTATCATTTTTGCAGTTATAAGAACTACAAAGAGAATTTTCTGCTTTGCTTTGATAAGAATATTAAATTGTTCATCAGTCCATAATCTTTGGAAACAGTCAAGTAATCTCGTTAAAATATCTTTTTCACCTCAGCAGCTCAAACAAGCAGGTTTTGCTGCTTAAAAACAGTGAGCAAAATTCAATTTTGCTGCGAGCGAGAGGCAAAGTAGCTTTTTAATTATTATTTTTAAATGCCGTGAGCAGTGCTGGGGCTACTCACAACATTCGAAAAAAATGAACTTCACTTTGTTCTGTCACTTTCACTTCGATAGGAAAAAAGCGAGAGATAGAAACAACTTGATTCGAAGTTCGATTTTCAAAATCCACACATAGTAGGCCCAAAAAGAAACTCACGTTCGGATGCACACATAACCGTAAAATTGCAAATAAAACTATCTGTTAAAGTTTGAAATGTGTTTATTATAACTATTTTATACAGTAGGTACAATCATTTTTTTATTTAATGTTTTGAAGACAAAATTAATGAAAAATAAGAAGTTTATCATGTATCTACATAATTTTGTTATCGTTTTAACAATCTTTAATTTCGTGACATAAACCGCGGGGGCAGTTTCAGAACGCATTTCAAAAATAGCGGCATTATTGTAGCCAATAGCCATAGACAAGGCCTAGTTAGGTTTTTTTAAAGCCACAGACTACATAAAGCTGTATAAAGTTGTGTTTGCACTACGGCATTATCAAGTTGAGTGACAGGTTTTATCTGTTTCATGTTTATTTTTTCCACTTTTTATTTTATTAGTATTTTGCAAAAATGCTTGTGATTGATGCATATGCGATCGTGTCGTTATTTAGTCGTGTATTCACCAAATGGTCACAACGGAAGACCTGCGTTGGCCCTACCAGCTTCACGCTGTGTTGTTCTCGCTGCTGAGGTGAAAAGTTGTATGTCTCACACGAGACCAAAGTTTTTTACGTCTCGTATCTTTGAATCATCACTCGCAGCAAAAACCAACTTTGCTCTCTTGTTGAACAAATAACTATTTCATCTCAGCAGCTCAAACAAGCAGGTTTTGCTGCTTAAAAACAGTGAGCAAAATTCAATTTTGCTGCGAGCGAGAGGCAAAGTAGCTTTTTAATTATTTTTTTTAAATGCCGTGAGCAGTGCAGGGGCTACTCACAACATTCGAAAAAATTGAACTTCACTTTGTTCTGTCACTTTCACTTCGATAGGAAAAAAGCGAGAGATAGAAATAACTTGATTCGAAGTTCGATTTTTCAAATTCCACACATAGTAGGCCCAAAAAGAAACGCACGTTCGGATGCACACATAACCGTAAAATTGCAAATAGAACTATTTGTTAAAGTTTGAAATGTGTTTATTATAACTATTTTATACAGTAAGTACAATCATTTTTTTTATTTAATGTTTTGAAGACAAAATTAATGAAAAATAAGAAGTTTATCATGTATCTACATAATTTTGTTATCGTTTTAACAATCTTTAATTTCGTGACATAAACCGTGGGGGCAGTTTCAGAACGCATTTCAAAAATAGCGGGATTATTGTAGCCAATAGCCATAGACAAGGCCTAGTTAGGTTTTTTTTAAAGCCACAGACTACATAAAGCTGTATAAAGTTGTGTTTGCACTACGGCATATTATCAAGTTGAGTGACAGGTTTTATCTGTTTCATGTTTATTTTTTCCACTTTTTATTTTATTAGTATTTTGCAAAAATGCTTGTGATTGATGCATATGCGATCGTGTCGTTATTTAGTCGTGTATTCACCAAATGGTCACAACGGAAGACCTGCGTTGGCCCTACCAGCTTCACGCTGTGTTGTTCTCGCTGCTGAGGTGAAAAGTTGTATGTCTCACACGAGACCAAAGTTTTTTACGTCTCGTATCTTTGAATCCCTCGCTACGCTCAGGATTCTAACCTAGAATCACTCGCTACGCTCGTGATTCAATAATAGAATCCTTCGCTTACTCGGGATTCAAAATCATCACTCGCAGCAAAAACCAACTTTGCTCTCTTGTTGAACAAATAACTATTGTTTTTCTAATATTTTTATCTCTATGGTTACATTTTCTGCTAATCGTATTGGAAGGGAGATCATAAAGTTTACCATGAAGACTGCAAACCTTGTCCCATCGTTTTTGCCATATATCTGTTTGCAAACCTGTTCTATTAAGAAAAGCAAATCCAAATGCTTCTTCTAGGCATTTCGCGTTCATACTTTTGGTTGATGGTGGATGATCTCTATGGGCCGCTCGTATATTTCGTTGTTTACAAGTTCTGGGGCAATAAGAGCACTGCACATTGTTTATAAAATTTTCAATTTGGCTTATCAAACTGTTGTCTTCGAGATTAATTTGGGATCCAGTAACTATTGCTCTGAAAAATATATACGAGTATAATAACCAAGTTTGTGATTTTGAAATTAATTTGCACTGTTAATTTTCATATATTACTATACTAGAAAAGGAAGGTACAAAACGTTGTATATCAATTATAAATGTTTTATTTATTTATTTATTTTTGTAGCTAGGCAACTGTCACGAAATTAAAACATAAACATATCTAATCTAAACGGGGCAGGACCCGAGACATTGTAAAATTGAATGTGGTAAATTTTTCTCATATATTCTTGACTCAGCCGATCTATGTATAAATACGACTAAATTTCTATGGGTTTTCCCCGTTCCCATAACCCGTGTAACAAGATAAGAGCTCATTACGGCACGTCAAGTGTGGACCTCCGGCGGCGGCAGACAACCTACTTTGCACTCCAGACGCATTATTACTTGAAAGCATTCCCGTTCATGTTGTATTCTACCTACAAGCGAGGCACGTGTAGAAATATTGTGGTATTAACGAATAAATGATCTTCGATAGCTCTTAATGCTTACACGGTAACCCAATAACCCAAAAATACTGAGCAGACTTGCCACTTCTCAGGTTACTTTTCCTAAAAGAAAATATTTCCTCATTTTAGGATACCTCCCTAACCAATTTAGCAGAGTAGCAACTGTGGAACTCGGTGTGCACGTTCAAAGGCCTATAATTTAATTTGCATCACGATTTGCGGAGGTAGAAGGATGTTATAGTTTTCGTTTCATCTAAGTTCATTGCCAGACATCGTACCTACCTTTTAGGACAAGCATTTCGTAGGTATGTCGATAAAATCACTGATCGATGTTTTGTGCTCGTCACTTAGAGATCGCAATAAGAACCCATATCATAGTATTAATAGAGATATACCTTTAAAGTTGGGATTCTCTTGGGGTTTTTGACCAGATGCTGTCGCTTTCTTAATTGTTTTTATTTTTTTGCATATTTTGCTGTTTAATGGATAGTGAATTAAGATTCAAATGTGCAGTAGGTATAATGAAGAATTCAAGTTAGAACACGTATCGCCTTTGGACGGATTGCTCCAAGATAATCCCGTCTGGTCTTCGTAATGTTCTACCTACATCGCTTCACGGAGCTGCGGAGGCTAGAAGGATCACCGTACAACGTTGCCTTATGTTTTTTTTAAATATGTAAATGTAAAATATATAAACTTGACATTGGCTGAAATGGTTGCTCGATATTGCGAGCGGTTGCCATTAAATAAATAAATAATAAATAATATAACCTTTAAAGTATTTTAACCTCGTCCTGCCCAAGCATTTTTATTTATACTTCCGATTTCTGCCTAATGTCCTCTATAAAGGACAATTTTACACATAAAAATTGATTTCCCGGGCATAAACTACCGAATTAAATGTGTCCTTTATTAAGAACACTGGGCAGGACGAGGATAAATAAATAATAAATAAATAAATATCAGGGGACAATGTCACACCAATTGACCTAGTCCCAAACTAAGCTCTAGGCTTGTACTATGGGTACTAGACAACGATATAAATTACTTATATAGAGAAATATATGCTTAAATACATAGAAAACATCCATGACTCAGGAACAAATATTCGCGTTCATCACACAAATATCTGCCCTTACCGGGATTTGAACCCAGGACCTCTAGCTTCGCAGGCAGGGTCACCACCAACTAGGCCAGCGCGTCTGCTGCAGTATTAAAGAAAGCTCAAATAAAATCGATATGATCAAAAAACGTTTTCAAAACCCATCCCAAGAAGCTCTTTAGAGTGTATATATTTTAATAATTATTGTAATAATGTATTTTGCAAACACTTCTCAAACTGATACCTAACCAATAAGTCGACGTGCCAAGTATCATCAATTGATTTTATCTATGTGCAAAACACTAGGTATTTGTCAAATGGTTTAGCTCCAAAAATTCCCATGTCTGGTCATTGCTAAAGTTTTTTGGACATTTATAGGGTAATAAAAGTACACTGGACTTCCTAAGTTTCCGCATGCATACTAATTATTTTAATTCATTGCCAGTGTTTGTGTACAATACGCTTTTGTTATTGTGCAACAAGCATGAGCAGAACTGAAAAACAGTGTAAAAAGTGAGGAGGTACGCAAACCACGCGGGTTCTAATTTCTAACATTTACCATTCAGAAATTAAAAATGTCAGCAGAAAGTAAAGAGCGGTATACTTTGAAAAGGAATAACCGATAGCCTATTGCATTTTTTATGAAAGAATCGTTATGACCGCGGATTACTTAACGATTAATAAAAAAGTCTAGTCTTTATACCAAACTGGATAATTATTTTTTTGTTGTATTATACAAACAAGCGTACATTGTAGGTAGTGTGATTTAAGTGCAAATCATTGAAAACCAACCACAAAATAAAAACTGGCCAAGTGTGAGTCGGGCTCGCGCTGACGGCTACTAGCACTAATGATGATTAGGGACTATTTTATTTATTTTAAATATGTTAAATACACATACCTAGCTTGATAGTTGGAAATCCACCATCGTTCGTTTTTCGGGACCCTTTTTGGCACGCACCTTAGCTATGTAGAATCAGCTCTCGGCGTCTATTTTTCCGAACTAATAAGACCTGGAAGCCTTCAAAAAACGAGCTTACTCTTTTTTCACAGGCCGGCAGCTAATGGATTTCGGTGATCACTTACCATTAGGTGACCCGATTGCTCGTCTGCCTCCTTTTCCCATAAAAAATAAACACGCATTGAAATATAATATTATTATGGCAGTACGATCCCCCGGTGCACGAGTCCTACTCGAATTAGACTGGTGTGCAAATTATCTAAATATCTCCATTTATTTTCAAATTTATACTATTGGATTTAAAAGGTAATATTTTTACTTTTTCCAAAAAACGAAGATATCATGGTTTACAATTTATGGTACGCGCAATCTTAGTGTCTGCTTTCATCTACCTTGACGATCTCTTGCGGGAAGGTAAGAAGAAGTAAAGGCCGCAAAGTAAGAATTCAATTCCATTACTCGCTGCTTTTAATGTGCGTGTTTGAGACAAGTACCGGGAGGAACAAGCCGTTACTAGTTTTTTATTTGAACGCGGCGTTTCCTGCGGCTCGGCTGTACTAATTCATACTCGTCCAGTAACCGCTTGCTTCTCAGCCTACACAATTATATTCCGTTAATACTTCTTTCTACCATCATTCGTGTGAGTATAGATAGACCACTTAAATGAGTCCTCGCCTCTCCCTCAGTCCCATATATCGTCATACCCCCGCGCCCCTGACCCGCGCGGGCGAGGCCTCATTTAAGCAGCCTACCTCATTAAACGTAACAAAATAATATCGAAACCTTGTTCTAAAGACACCTCAGCCTATCTGATTCTATACCTACCTTAGAATTCGCTAGCAACTCTTGCCTTAAACCGGCTCACTTCCAAAAGTAAAGAAAACATGTCCAGTTAAAATTACGAATATTAAAAATACCTCGTGGAACCCAAAAATCCTTATTCGTAGTTCGTAACGCCGGATGCCCCGGGCTCTAGATACCCGTGTGTGGACGGACACAGTTGCGACACAAAACACGACGTATGCAATAAAACTCATAGATTTAAAATGTAACTTGTACTTATCCTTCTATTTCTACCTTTTTCGTATGCATCGGTCTCAGTACAAAGTCTCTTTTCGAACAATTTGAAGTTTATTGGCAGTTAGTACAAAAAATTGTTTGACAGATTATAGATTCGTACAAAATTTGATGCTTTTTCTTTTTTAGCAATTTCGCTCAATTTAGCGATGTACACAATATGTTCAATCCGTACAATCTATCAATATATAATAAGGTAAGTAGAAATAAAGCCGTATCATGAAAGTGCGTTACCAAAGCTTAGTTAGCCTGGTACACTTACGGCCAAACCCTATATTCAATCCGCGGACAGATAGGCTTACTTCGGATTAAAATTTGACACATTTTGTATGGGCAAATGTCAAATTTTAACCCGAGGTAAGCCTTATCTATCCTCGGTTTGAATATAGGGTTCGGCCGTTATCCCTACCGATCTATCTCTACGGGATAAGTGCACGTTTTTGCAGATTTGTTTCTACCGGTAGGGATAGATGCACCGTCCATTTCCACTATTCGCTACTCTATTACTAAGTAACGAAAATTGAAACAGGAAACAGGCGTGATTTAATGTATGTATATAGTATCAAAAATATGAGGTAGGTTTAGGATATGTTAGTACTTCAGCAGGCCCGAAGGGCCAAAACACTCAGAAATAGGAGCTCCGCGTGACCGATTACAGAATTGAACCAATCGCTCATTGCACGAACTGATAATTTGTGTAAACAGATAATTGTACGAATTGAGCATTTCTGTGGATGGCGATGGTGATAGCACCAATAGATTTGATATTAACCAAGTTGAATTAAAAGTATACTTACATAATTAAGAGATAAATAGATCGTTGTAACCTCAGAGAGCATTTACTGTCCTCACCTCTCCGTCTGTTCATATTCATATTCATTTAATCCTTGCAACCACCTTGTTATAGGTAGTTATTAGAAAAAGGAAAGACAAGAACAAAGTTAGGACACCTCTTACTTACTTAACAGTAATGTTATGACAGCCGAGTTAAAAACAATACTATAACATATCAAACGCAATGGTTTTCCCGAGGAGAATAAGAGCTCCATGTGGTTTGTGTTCTAAACGCACACATACCCGGGGCTCCATTAGCTATATGGCGTAGGTATTATTTTTAATTAAAAATAAGTACAATAACCTCATTAATCTTACGAGATGCGATAACCTTACATAAATAAATCACCTATTAGCAACTGCATGTCACATTAACAGACAGCCGCAATCCCTTGCAGTTCTTTGTAATAGTGTTTGTTTAATATTGGCGTCGAGTTTATTTGCTTAAAACATCGATATTTAGATAGTCGATAAAATAAACATTCAATCACTACAACAAAACGGTGCCTCAAGATAACAGGGTCTAGTTATGATAGCTCTTCTTTACTTGACAGTAATGGTGGCCGAGTTGAAAATAATACGGTAACATGTCAATATGACGATTGGAGTACCTATCTGGTATGGTTCTGGAATTACGTGTCCTGTATTCACCACATGGTCTCCAGGTGTCGTCCTTCTTCTTCACCAGGTGAAGCGCGCTGGACCAGGCTATATGCCGAGTATACCTGAAGCCAGTATATATAAAAACTCCTTTTTCGAAGCCTGCATCCGCACTATCCGCAGCAGATCAAGACAACGTGGTTTGCAGGATACCGGCTGTCCAGGAGTAGTCTTGATGAAATGCAAGGTCTGGAGTTCTGGTTATAGTGGGGATGGATGGAATGTGGTAGAATTCCGATTCACCCGTAACTGCTTTGACAGAACCTATATTTTCGGCAAATCCACAGCGGACAGCGACTGCAGACAGTGAAGTAAAGTTATCTAATAATCGTTGATTTCTGGAATCGACAAGTATTTTGTAATAACTTATAAGCGGGAAAATCAGCTCGTATGACAGGTCTTGTGACATCGGCAACAGTGACTATATAGCTACTATAATATAGTTGCTGCCAAAAATATAAAAAAACATTCAATTTAACATTTTTTAATTTTCCACCTTTACCACGTTTTTAGTACAATAACAATATGGAAAAATCTAGAAGATAATAACACACAAAAAAAGACATGACACAAAAGCAGTACATAGCAAAAAGAAAGAGAATAATTAATTAATTAATGTTCCCGTAGTAACTGAGATGACAAAGAGAGCGACTGAACGTCCTGTGGCCTATATGTAGGTAAACTTTCGCCCATTTCTGTTGACTTTTAAAATGAACAGCGCGAACAAAGAAATGTTAGAAAGCCACTCCTAGTAATTCGCGTCATGAGTGAAAATACCCGTCATGTAAGATACCATTCTACCCTTCATTATTTTTTTATGAGTAGCACGGAAAAAAAAATACAATCAAAATGAATAAATGAATAAAAGATTATTTACATGAAGTTGACGCTAATTTAATAATTTAGAAATGATAACAATGAATGGTTTGTAACGCCATCTGTCGAGTAAGTGTCGCTAACAATTGGCAAAGTAGATTTATGTCAGGCGTCAAAAATCACATCTCAAAACTCAAAAAATCTATGGGATTGTGCACTGTGCTGTCTGTTTGACAGTTCTATTGAAATATTAGTAAACAACCCATAGGGGGCCATTTGCAACGTTAAAAGATGGCGGACGTGTAATTTGTTTTAGACTTTAATTTTTGGGTAATTAGGTGTTCAAAGTTCTTTTCTGATAGTGATTTGTACTTTTTATGCCTTTGTGTCGCACAGTGATTGAAGACTTGGACTTATTTCGTGTATCTGGCATCTTTCTTCTCGTTTCAAGTGGACTCGCAGTGGTGCAGAGGTTAAAACTATCTTGACCTCTGACCTACAAATCACCGTACAACGTTGCCCCCAATCTTCCTAGAGAAGATTGGATTGTGTTTTATTGCTATATTGTTTTATACTCATATAAACCTTGACACTGGCGAAATCACTTCACGTGGAAACGCCATATCCCTGCGGTAGTAGCTGTTCAAGTCGCCGCAGGGAAAAAAAAAAAAAAAAAAAAACAACCCTTATAGTAAGAGATACGGTATTAGAAATATATACCCTCATCAGTTATCTATTAATGATAATAAACAAAGTACGCTAGATGAAAAATAGATTGATATATCGCAAATAGGTTGCTGAGCTAAATTAGGTCCTGACGATGTTTAATATTAAATGATAATACGAGTAGTACCCTACCAAGAAGCCGAGCGACACAAGCTAAAGATCGATCGTTATATTTCCATTGCGCGTTTAATATAGGCAGACCATGCAAAACTTTGGAACTAAAGTAGGAAATATAGTTTATAGGAGATGTGTTATTTTATTAATGTGAATTTAAGTGAAGTAAAGCTTGTTTGTTTACAAAATGAAGCACAGGTAAGCAGCGTAACAACTGCATAATACGTAGTATAAAATATATAACATAAAAAAAAACATCAAAATACGTGGTGAGAAAACGGAGAAAAAAAAGAATGTAAAAAAATCATTTTTTAGCAATGGTGAAATAGTTATACTACATGACGTAGAGTCAAAGATACTATCACGAAACGGACCTCGGATTATTACGGGCTCTGCAATGGTTTCATTATTTCCAATCCTAATGGAAAAATGAACCACAACGTAGCGTAGGTACATTTACTATTGAATTAGGTGCTAGGGCCGGGAGCAACGGTGCGAGAAACTCGCTCCTGGAGATAACGCGATCACAGCAGAATATTCGCACATTACCCTTTCTCGGCACCTAGCTAGGTGTATATTATTTTCGTAGACTTTTTGCAGCTGCGTGGGGATGTCTAGTTTTGCACGCTCAAATGCGCTATTCGAGAATTGCAAAAAAATGTGCATGCAGTGTCGGAAAAAAGATACTTCATTGGGGGTTTACTTTAGACCAGATTGTATTTAACCGTCGTTGAGGTGTAATGTTTGATAACTAGTGATCGTTATCAACGTGCGCTTTTTGTAGCAAAGGGCATACCCGTCGGCAAAAATACAAATACATTTAAGTATTCAGTTTTGTTCTTAACTACAAAATAAATACTTACCTTCTTAGGATTACAGCTCTAGATATAACTCTTTACGGTACAAAACCTTTTTCGCCCAAATATATTTTTAAAACAATATATAAGTCAAATGACATTAATTTATATGATAAAAATACAAGTTGAAAATCTAATAACATTACGCGAAGTATTTATTTTAATCTAAATAATCTAATGCACATTAATATTCAAGTATTTCAAGTGGAGTCCTAATAAAGTGCACGTATGACCACAGCATTTACATTCACAGTATGGATTTGACACACTACGCGGATTTTATAACGACGGACGAAGGCACGCGATGTACTGTTTGCAATGTCAATATTAAAAGGTAAAAACACAATTAAAACACCTAAAGTCAAAATCTCATCTGAATAAAATAAACGATTCCTCGCATTCAAAGCTACTATAAAAAAAACAACCCTGATTTAAGACGGATTTTTTCTAATCGATGTATACAGTGTAATTTGGATAACTAAGTGATACTTAAATATATAATATATATATTATCTCATAATTTTTGTCTTTTGTCAACCATACTTTGCAACCAATAACGATTGACAACTATATTATATTATAACACATTTGATATATTTACATACAGTCGGGTCCTATTTGGCCTGCCAATGATAATAACAAGTATAGTAGACTGTAATTGTATTTAGAAAGAGGATTAAATAGTCATGCATCAGAATAATGTTACCATTATTAATTCATTAAAAAGGTTGAATTTATGTACATTCATCATCATAACCAATGTCCGAATGGTAATTTTGAAGGTACTTTTCTCCGTATTTAAGATGGCAAAGAGTCGCCTGATGGACCACGCGCGCCGCGTTGTAATAAAGCTTAAAAACCCAGTTATTTATTATTTAGTAAGCTTTCTGGCTTCATGTAGTAAACCGCGTAGACAAGTCGTCATTTCGCAATACTCGTATCTAGCCACTAGCCAATTCCAATTCGTCAATATACGAGGGGAGGTCAAAAAGTTCGCAGAATGAAGCAGAAGATGAGATACCTAATTCTGTAAAACCTCTTTGCGTTGTTGTACCTAATGCGAACTCTATATATTAGTTTACCAAATTTTTAAACCGAGGTTGTCATTTGTTTTTGACATATTGCCTTTATAATACCTAGTCGGTCCTAAAGTTCTGTCACAAATAAGAATAATGATAAAAACAAAAGTACCAATCAGTTTTTAATAATTTATATACCAATTTAAAGTACATTCAATAGAGAATTAATATAACTTAAAATTATTCAAAATGACTTCCCTTGTTTTTAATACAGGCCAATAAACGCCGCGGCCAGTCGTCTATCGCAGCACGCACCACGTTCATGTCTATTTCAGCGACTGCTTTTCTAATAGATGACTTCAGGCTCTCCAAATTTGTATGTGGTTTAGCACAGACCTTTTCCTCTAAGACCTGCCAAATTTTGTAGTCCAAAGGATTAAGGTCCGGACTGGAGGAAGGCCAATCTTCGTGTCTTATAAAGTCGAATTTTTGACGCTCAAACCAGGCTTGAGTGGTCTTGGCTTTGTGTGCAGGTGCAGAATCCTGCTGGAACACAAAATGATGTCCTGAAAATAGCGTGTTGGGCAGATCTTTGACAACCTGATCCAAAACCGTCTCTTGGTACACTTTTGCACTGATTTTGACCCCTTTTTCGCAAAAATGAACCTCAGTTGGCCCGTAATAAGATACTCCCAACCAAACCATCACTGATGATGGATGATGCCCATGTTGCACCCGCGGAGCGGTTTTTTTGCTTCTTCAGAGCTCTTAGCGTACACTCTATCATTCTGTTTATTATACTTTTCTTCAATATCGAAATTTTTTTCGTCTGTAAATAGGATATCGCGGTGTCGATTTTTCGCGTACTGTTTTAACAACTTTCGGGATCTTTTAAGCCTGAGTTTTTAGACGGGCATTAAGCATGTGTCCACACTTTTTTTTTGTATGCTCGTAGACTTAGATCTTCGTTTAAAATCTTTTTGACGGTATTCCTACCGACACCCATCCACAAGGCAAAATGAAGAAGTTTAAGATTCGACGAATTTATATTTTTTTATGCTTTTAGGATTATTAAAAAAAATATATGACACTTCTATTAAATTTAACTCTCAGTATAGGATAATAATTTAATATATCTGAGGACAAAGGACAATTTCATATATACCATGACTCAAACTAAGCTCTTTTCGTGTACAACGGTACTAGACAACGATATACACGTCAGCAGTATATAATTAGAAAGCAGTAGATATATAAAAATAAATATGAACTTAAAAACTTACAAACATCCAAGATTTGGTAGCAAAATTCTGTGCTCATCACACAAATATGTCTCTACCGGTATTTGAACGCCGCACGCTTTCCGTGTGTGACGTTCGAATTTAAAAACAAAATGCCCTGTTGCTCGATAATAAACTGTTTAAATACCACCAAAAATGTAGGAGCTGTGAAGCAAGATATATTTTTCATAGGCAAGTACTCTTTGCCCTAAAATATGTTATAATTTATAAAACAATTTATTTTGTTGCATAGCATTAATTTCATATAAACAGTAACGGGCGAGTCTGTGTCTGATGCTACTTTTCCATTACGGCTTTAATTTGACGCGCCAGACTTGGCATGCATTGAAAACCAGCGACGAAAATAAACCAATTCAAACTGTCGAGCACTTGTCGAGACGCATTCAAGGTTGATTTCTCATTTTTCTGTCAAAAGTAAGATATAGTGTTGTACCCGGCGATTTTCAATGCCGATTTCTTAGTCGATTAAAATCGATTTTGAAAACAGAAAAAATGTTTATTATTTTTACAGGCTTTTATTTAACTTGCAATGTATGTATATGCGTATGTAAGTATGTATGCATGTATGGATCAAATCTTGCAAATTAAATTTGACCCACTTTCCGTTAATGGAATGGACTGAAATTTGGACTACATAATATGTAAACTCAATGACAATGCAATATTATGCTATCTAAGAGATCATCTGATGATGGAGTCGGAAAGTGGCGACAGGATCTCCGCTATTCTTAACGTAGACCCAACGTGTTAGGACTCAATAGTTTGGCCGCAAGCAGATAAACATGCTAGTTAATGGCCAGGGGCCGATTGCATAAAAAAATATAAGCTTAGGGGGCTTCTAAACGAGCAACATTTTCACGGCAATGTGTGGCCGGCAACTATACGCATCTTGCTCTAGCATACGAAGTAAGAGTAAGATAGCTCTAGTTGCCGGCCACAAATTGCAGCAAAACATGGCCCTGTTTTGTATGGATTTTTACTAATAGTATGGGCTTGTATTTTATTATGCAATAGGCCCCTGGTCAAGAGTACCCTTAACCAACGGGCGTGAATGTAGAATATCATGAGATCATGACAGTAGAATATCAGGAAAGTAGATATAAAGCATGTTGGGCTATAGGTACCTATGCTACGGACTAACAGAAATTAGCTTAAAAATTCACATACATTTTTATTCTCATTCTTCTGTCAAGTGTCAAAATCGATTCCCAATTCAATTCTATGAAATGTTTTAACTACCTGCCTACTTAGTTTCGATGTAACGATGGTTAAGACAGAATACCTACTCCATATTTATTTATTTATTAGACACACCAATAATACGTATACGCTCTAAAACGAATATATTTATTATTTTAACCTCGTAAGGTCCACGTCAAATTTCGTTAGTTCGAAAAAGAATCTTGTATCAGTCGACTAAAGTCAAAAGTCACTTTGACAAATGTCCTAGATTTAGGACGTTGGGCCTTAGGAGGTTAAAATATACATATTCATTACCTACTCGGTACCTACTCTCGGTAGAATGGCGAGCGGGCGCGTCGTAAGACCAGCGCGCGCGTACTCTCCCGTCGAAGTCTGTTGGCTCGCTGACGCTATTCCGTTGCGATCGATGAAACCACAAATTAGAAACGATTTTGTTTATGTTGTGCACATCACTAAAAGACTCGCGTGACGTCAAAGTGCCTACGCAAAATGTTACACGCTCGGTTTTCATATTAATCGACGAACTCTTACCTTCTATCTCGATATAGTTCTGTGGACGGTCCTTACGAAATAATAACATCATAATGAAGTCCGTAATGACAATTGACTATCAAAAATAAGGTCTATGCATACATAACTCAGGCTCTTGGTACAGTCGAAAGCATTAATATCTACACAGCCATCACGTCAAATATATTACATTCGACTTGATTGCTGTATAGATAATTAATGCTATTCAACCGCATACAGACGGACAGACGGACGTGGCATATCAGTTCCTTGATGACTATGGAACCATAAAAAAGGGAATAGTGCTTATGAATCCTACGAGGATGATGGAGTTGCAAGTAGAATTCCTTCTACCTACTGAATAGAAGCTATGTTCCTTTATCCCAACTGATTATTTTATTTGTATAAGAAATGCAAAAATATAGTGTGCTCATAACAATATTTATTTATTTTTCCTTGTACATGGATATTATCCAAAACTTAAGATTACACAAATTAAATATTTGAGATTATTGAAAAAAAACAGTAACTCAGTGATCATAATTCAAAACATTTTCTTAGCTAGATATATATTCCCTCCGTCGTTGGATACCATATTCGCAAAACATGACATTCACTAATCATCATAGTAGCAAATCATCTCATTAGCAAAACATGAATTAGACAGTGTCGACGGAGCTCCGCTGCAGCGGAGCTCCTGTTTCTCGGTGGTTTGGCCCTCCGGGCCTGCTGCAAAACTAACATTACCTAGACCTACCTACGATTTAATAACAAAACCCGACTATTTGTAAATATAATGATTTGCGAATATCGTGTTTTGCTAGTATGATGTTATGCGTATATAATGTTTTGCAAGTATGTTATTTTGCGAATGTGATATTCACATATAAACGGATTAAATAGTAGATATAGTTAATACAACACCAACGTATATAGACTTCAAATATTAATGTAGATTAGATAAAAAGAATTACTCATATGAATAAACTAAATACAATTGCCTTCACAGTGAAGTAAATAAATAAAATATCGAAGACGAATCTTACACAAATATGGGTACTAGACAAGGGTACATACACAAACAGGTTAATAAATACGTAAATACATAGACATCATCCACGACTCGGAAACATATATTAGTGCTCAGCACTCAATAATTGAAAAGAAGTTTGGTGATTATTATTCAAAAAATTGCGCGAAGCTATTGGAGATGCACGTAAGATGTTAAGTGTATACGAAGAAGAGCAATCGAGTTTCCGGCGTGTTAAGTACAAAAATATCAATGTTTGCGTATGTTATACTAATTTGTCTATTTATCAGTCTGGTCAAAATAAAAAGGCAGTTTAAGCGTATGAAGTGCAAATACTGTATATTGCCGTTTTATTTTTGTTTCCTTTCTAATAAAGAGGTCTCTTACGTAACTCACTACAATCTAAGCTTACCGCGTTGTCCATTTATTTTATAATTGTTTGGGCCACGAAGACCCCCTTAATTGTCCAACTGCTGTATTGTAACTTTAAAAAAAGGTTCGCTCTGGTTATTTATGCACCTCTTCAAAAGTTTGACGACAAGATAACTATTTTGGATATACAACTATAGAATCCGAATACTAGCAAAGGACATTATTTATATATGCTGCGCATATCCACTTATAAGATGCCATAATTAAAACAACACAAGGTATTTTTTTACATAAAATCGAACCCTTGTTTATTCAGAGTTTTCACCATCTGAGGGAGTTTATCTAGTTGGTAAAACCATAGACTACTAACATTCCAAACTCATCTCCTCTTTGCTTCGTGTGGCTGAAATAGTTTAGTATGCGTTGTAGGTATATATATATGTTGTGTTTTCAAATCCGTGACGGCGCAATCCGCCACTTAAATTAACGTTGCACGTTTGCGTCATTTTATAGTCAACCAATTTGAATCTTAGAACATTACGAAACTATGTCAAAGTAAAGTAAAGAATTGAACTAAAACGCCACCTTTACATAGTTCCATAGTGGCCCATCAATCAAATTGGTCGAATGTAAGTAATTTTTCCTACTCCTGTACTTTTATCTGTCATTTATATAGTCACGAACACTAATATAAGAATATAGATAATATGTCCGCAGAACATTCCGTAGAAAAGTCTATCTAGTCTATTCCCCTTAACAGCACTTGTGCTTTTTTGAGCCAAAACGATATGCCTAGCTGCCAAAGCTTACACCTAGGTTAATTTGACCAATCAAAATACTTCACCAAATTAAACCACCAATCACAATACACATTGACTGTCAATCGGAACGTTAGGTTCTTTTTGGTATGTAAACTCTTTTACTAATTTAACTCTTTAAAAAAAACATTTTATTTGGTATCAACCAACCAGAACGCAGCTATATTAAAATCGACCAATCCGGTAAAAGAATTCATTTCTCAAATCATTAGGTGTTTTTTAGTCCCTATTTCACAAGTTAAATAGATTGTGCAACTTTAAAAAAAAATATGAAACCTGGCAAGTGCACATCAATTTAAAAACAAAGTTAACCATAGACACATATTTTGTTGTTTTCGAATGTTTCTCGCTCGTTTGTTGTTCTGTGCTTCGTTCGTTCGTATTCTAACCTAGGTATATTAATTTAATTTTGCATTTTATTTGAAACCTAGTCGTAGAAAAAGTATTGTATGCAACGGTGTATAACTAAGTCAAAAAATACTCGTGGCCTCTTGCTTTACGATGAACCACACCACTCGTCTTTTTTGACCTCTCTTATACAACTGTTGCATAAACTACTATTAAAGAAGTGGGGTGGGGCTTCGTGGATTGAAAACACTGCACGGTAAGATTTTTTTTGAAAGATCGGAAAACTGGAAATGTATGACACTAAGCTAGTAGACATAACGAATAGGTAAATACATATTACGAGCCGTTTTTATCCTGTTACATTGTAAAAACAACAATGTCGACTTCATTGCATGAAGTAACCGCATATGATAACACTGATTTTGCAAAAAAAATGTATATAAAGAGTTATTTACAAAGAAAAGGATATTAAGCTCTGAAAATAATAATACAGATACTGTTAAATATCTCTATCCGATATCGATCTCACATTCCTCAAAAATTAACAATGTATTATGTCATAAACATAGTCAAAAATTAGTGAATCAACTTTTCAGGTAGGTTTAATGTTAATGTTGCCCCTAGGTTTGTATGGAAAATGTGCAATTTCCCTTGAGTTACCAGCTTAAAAATATTTGAGGTGTTTAACATGTAAGGTCTGTAAATATTGTGGTCTAATTTTAATATTCATACATTATTATATTATTAACCATAAGTCACCAGGAAAGTTTTAATACCGCAAAAGAAAAGGATTACCTTAAAAGTTGATTCACCCAAATACGAAGGGAGATCAAATATTATCAACACGCTGAGTATGTTAGGGTAAAAACCCTTAATAGCCTTTAATTACAAATCAATATGAAAGTGCCTTTTCATTATGTGCAAAAATATTGTTTCTGAACCATTTGACAGGCATAGTTATAACTTTATTACTGTTTGATCAGATCACGTTCAGTAAAATCAAAGATAATACATCGAATAATTATATTTCAAATACATAATGCGTAGAACAGTTCTTAACAGCAGTAATACAATGAAGTCAGAGGCCTGGCGTTGAATGATCACGGCAAAGGAAGAGTTCTTCTACTTTAAGGATGGCGCAGACATAACTTCACGACATCGGATCAACTCAAAGTGAAACATTGAAAAGTTACCTTTGATCTGTCAGTACGATACATTTTTCAGTGGAGACTGCTAGCGTTGCCGCTCCGATACCGAAAAGTGAGTTGAGATGGTGCCGATCCGGTGCCGGGCGGTTATGTGTGCGTCAACCTATAGTTGTATTAACTAGTACTAGTTAGACCATCTACCTTCTTATTGGAACTAGCTGGTGCGTCACAATAAAACATAAAACGTCGAGATTTTGGAATATAAACGCGACCAGCTACTTTCTAAGAAGATATTTCATAACGAATGAAGTAACATAGAATAATTTGTCGTATCTTAAGGTTGGCACGCAAAGTAATATGTTTCTAACAATTCATATTTTACTTGTTTGCATTATATGAGTATATAACTACATACACTTCGTTTTTTTAGAAATTCGATAATCAAAGAAGCAGGTGTCGTAAACATGTTTCTTCAAAAGTTATAATAATATATTCAATTTACTCTCTATTATTTTTGTTAGACATCGCATCTTAACTTTAACGGTAAAACCATCAAACTCAACAACACAAGACAATAGAAAAAGGTTCCTGGATAACTAAAACGAATAGCATGCGAATGAATACGACATGAGAGTGACGTTTTTAAACAATCATAAACAATGTAGTTAACGGCGGACATATTATGCAGCCGATTAAAATTCCAACATGGCAAACGCGTATCGTTCCGTGTGTTTAAGACATCTGCTTCTTTGGGTTATTTTATTGTGCAATAAGTTTCTGAATTATTAAAAATAACAAAAATAAAATATTAACGCCTTATAATTAAATAATCCTTACACAACATTTGCCATCGTCAACAATGATGCAAAATGGTCCGGAAATCATTTTGATAGTTTTTCCATTATCTCTGTCAAACCTAGTACTTACTTCTGTAAAGGTCTTTCTAATGCTAAATAAAACGAAGTATAGTATTATACTACTTCATTACAAATATAAAATAATAGAATACAATAAAAATGATTACCATTTTCGTTGCGTATGATTTTCCATTAATTAAAACGTTGAAGTATGCTAAAGTGAAGCCCTTACAATGACCCGTAAAAGCCGCTATAGCATCCTTTATTTAATGAATCAAACAGTGTGTCGGTTACATACAGCCTGAGTACTTTTTTACAACAAAAAAAACCTAATCAACTCACATTAGAATGCACACATTATTCCATTGCATTCACTTTAAATGACTTATGTCGGGTTCCTATATTCAATCCGAGGATAGATAAGGCTTACCTCGGGTTAAAATTTGACATTTGCCCATACAAAATGTGTCAAATTTTAATCCGAAGTAAGCCTATCTGTCCGCGGATTGAATATAGGAACCGGACGTAAGACGACACTGTGGCTTAACGCTCGGTAAGTACGGGTTGCTATACAAGTTCCTTACACCCTGCTGACATGTCGGCTATTAGACAGTGAACACAGAACACGGCTTGAGTAACATTAATAATACTGCTGAACAGTGCTAACAAAACTAACTTAATAACAACGCAATATTAACAACAAAGAACTAAGTTCCATGATTTGTGCTACGCAGACGTAAAATTATTAAATACACTTATACATAATATAACATGATTAAAGTATACATAATTATCAAGAATACTTGATAAATAAGTGCTAATCCTATTCAAACACACATGCATCTAACAATAATATTAAAAACGAATATATTAATTTAACAACACGAATATAGTAAAAGATAGTATATAAGGATTAAAAGATGTATTAAGACATTATCTAAGAGACTCACGGCAAGATATAATACCGCATGAAAACAGGAATGGATAGTCTTGGTCACAGAAGGTACAACCTCTTTCTATAATCTCTAATTTCGTACAGCTGAATGTACACGTTACATCTTTAAATTTAATAATAAAATTAACGTTTCTTCTAACGCAGTATTTTTAAGGACTGCTCTACAATAAGCTCTAAAAACCTCTCGAGTTGTACTTATTATACCAACTACACTGAAGCCTAACTTGTAATTTAAGAAACTACTAAACACCGACTCTACAAAAGTTATTTTGGTAAGGATGGACCACCGGCAGTGTAGTACTCTTACATCCTAAGCGAACAAGGTTAGACGTTAGAATCAAAAGCGACCACTGCGCCTCCTTTAATGTATGCTTGTATGAAGCACAGTGCACTTTGTAAGACGGAAAAAGGTCAAAGTACTGGCGCGAGCTCTGAGCGGTGACCTAGCTGCTTTATTTGATAGGAATGAAGGTGCAAAAAATAGAAGAAACGCACATTTGAAGTTCAAAGTTATCGAAATCGTGTTTTATTTCTCACTAATATTGTTTTTGAAATACAAACGATTGAAACGCTGGCCTCCCGGAAAGTGAAGATTTCGCAGATATACCTCTGTTATTTGTACTGATCGATTTAAATGTTTATTTGCTTTTTCATAAACGCACGGACGAGTAGGTAACTCTATTTTAATTAAAGATTTATTCGTCAGTCTCTGTCAATTTTAAATAAAATATCTTTAAGCATTTTTTTGCAAACTTGAGTTATCACACGTTTATGAACAAGAGGGTTAGTAAACTTCACGATTGTAGGTACAATGCGCACAATTTTCCTAAATTCTCGAACCACACTCGAAGTTGCAAAACGAGATTCATAAAAGGGTATTTTTTCTGACAATATTTTGTACGAAAGTGTAATTAAAAAAAAACTGGTATAAATAATTTACAGCATGTCCTTAACAAAGTCTGTTAAGAGATCATCAAGATCAGGGACCCGACCATCCATTCCCCGATAAAAGCCTATAAAAGACTTACCCCTACAAGTATAACCCACTAAAAGAATAACCCCTTTGAAAGAAAGACATGACTTAGTTATTTGTGAAACTAACCATTCACATTAGGGCAACCTAAAGAGCTTAAGCTCAGATCGTCAGCAGTAAATTGATATCCTTTTCTTCTTGCATAACCAAATATAAGGGTAACCCTTACAAATAGCGCTTAAAAGCCAATCGAACGGCTTTTTATTAGGGTAACCCATTTAAATAGCTATTAAAAAGCCAATCGAACGGCTTTTTTAAGTTAGAGGGATATTGGTATCACTTAAAATATAACGCTTTAAAAGCAAAATCGAACAAGCCTTATACGAAACGCATTTGTATAGTTAATCCTTTCGAAATACCCATTCCAAAACCTCGGTAAGGGTAACCCTTATAAATAGTGCTTTAAAAAGCAAATCGAACGGCTTTCAAGCGATACGGCTTTTCTAAATAAATCCTTATAAAAACTCATTCGAAACTCGTTGAATGGGATAGCGGGCCGGTCCCTGATCAAGAATTATTATGTTATGACCTTGGCATTGTCAAAAATAATAAATTCTGTGACTTACCTATATAGAAATACATACGTGGAATATAAAGAAATTTCAAAAATTACAAACTAGTTAGGAATGCTTAATCAGTGAATTACATGGAAGTAGGTGTAAGGAATGCAAAAAAGTAAAAATAGGAATATGACAACTTGATGGGGATGACCATTATTATTTTGGCTGCATTCAACTACTTTTTTAGTGTACAGTAAAGTTCATAAATATGTGTACAGTTTAGTACCTTGTCACTTTAAACGCTGTGACAACTCATGTGTGGGAGTTTTTAAACATAACATTAAATAGATAAGTTACTAAAGTGTACACATAATTATGAACTCGACTGGTGCTATAATAATATGTAATTGTCAAAAAGAGTGCTTGTCGACGGGATTTTATATGCCTGGAGACTTGCAGCCATGGTTGCCTTTAAGGCGCGGGTAAAGCACCTGCCACTCTCGGACTTACATACTGGTCAGAAAGTGACAGATGTTTTATCCACGTTCATCCATATCGATTAACACGAGCATAATAGGAGTTATACTTCAACATTAAAAACCAAACGCTAAGCACATTTTGAATGCAATTAGGATAGGATACGTTGCAAAACATAACAATACGTAGTACGTAATACATACCATTCCGCAAACAGATAATGTCTGTAATAAGTTGGTAAAAAATAACTATGTTCAAGCTATTTTCCCTGCCGAGTTACGCCTTTAAATACTTAAGTTACAACCTTGAAATCAGCCTTAAAACTTGTGGAATGGTTAAGGTGGGTTTATTTTAGTTTCATAGTTGTTTAGGTACTATAAAAAAACAATACTTACAGATTTTCTAGGAAATGAATGTTGTTATTTCGCGTAGTCAAGGTTGTTGAATACTTGGCATTGGCAGTTATGTTTATTATACAAGGTGGAATAGCACGACTGACCTTTCCGCAAATGGTAGATTATGTAGATTTAGTTATTTACTTTTCACCTACGAGGAACCATGTTATTATATGTCAATCAATAAACAATGGTTTAGCTGCACATTCGTTTGTTGTTCAATGCTATGAAACTGAAAAATGCCTCTGTTCGAAGTCAGGGATTATGTAATTTTACAAATTTTGGAATGTTAGTATAATACTTCCGAAGTTTTACGCGAAACCAGAGGCCCTTGCCAGGATGCATGCTAACTAGCGTTTCTATTCGTTTCGTTTTTAAACCAATCGCATCACTCGTAGATCACGTGATTTTTCCTATCACGACATCTGCCAGTGACGCGATTTGTTAAAAAACCGGGCAAGTCGGACCATGCTCAGTGTAGGGTACCGAAGCCGTTACTACAAACAAAATACACCTCGCGACAAACTTAACTTAGCCGTTGGAAAACTGTTATTCCCATACATAGACACAGGTCGCGGTCAGTTTACCAACACCGCAAATAAGTTTTCGGTGGGTATAAACTCAAGAACCACTGAAGTCAACTTAATAGTGATAGATTTCCTGTAAAATTCATTATATGTGCTTTCGTTTAAGATTTTTCTGATTTTTAGCCTTTGTAGTTTTGGCTTTTGGGGGGAATTAGCGCTTTAAAGATTAATATTTCATAAACGTATACCTTAATCGAAAAATTGTTTCCACAAACCCGCAATATTTTTGAAAGACACCCCTCATCACCCCGCACTATGGGAAAGACGATAATAAAAAATACATCCCCACAAAATTGTTTTCAACATTTCATTTTACCACTTTGTTGGTGGGACTAATGTGTAAAACGTACACGTGTGTATGTGTGTGTGACATATTAATGCCAAATTACAGTTTTCTAGTACAGTCAACAGCATAAATAAGTGATCATTTATGTACCTTGTCACTTTAACGTTGTGTTTGAAATGCTATACAACATTGTGAAACGATTGAATGCGACAAGGTACATAAATGATCACTTATTTATGCTGTTGACTGTACTCAGTCTCTGAGCTAGGCTGCGGACGGACCGACGGACGGACATGGCGAAACTATAAGGGTTCCTAGTCTGACTACGGAACCCTAAAAACGCGAATAGAAACGCTAGTTAGCGTAGTGCATCTTGGCAAGGTTCTCAGGGAAAGATATCCTCCGTCATACCTGACTGGTCGTCGGACGTTTGTGCATTAACTTTGACTGCGTTGATGACAACTCACTTGGTACCAGAAAGATGTTGCAACATCTTATTTCGCACCCGGCTTAAATTCTTTCATTGGTTGCCGAATAAGCTGTTCTTGATTAATGGGTTTCACGCTTTGGTTCAGGACGTTGCCCACCTGGGTCTCCGGACCTTGAACCACTAGATCTTACGATACAAATTGTAAGTTAACACGTCTACTGTCCCCATACAAAACGATCTGAGAATGTCAGAAGTCTAACTGTGCATTTAGTATTGGGGACCCTATAGTGGAAGCACGTACTCCTAAAAAAAAACTTCATGACCCACATTGGGGGCACCCGGACAGGACGTGTTAGAGAGATTAAGCGTGTGTAGATAAAAATATGATGAATGAACGTTAACGAAAGTGCATCAAACTTCTAAGGCAGGTACTTGTTTTATAAGACAAGGAGGATTATCTTAGCAACAGATTTAAAAACTATACATCACTAAATCTATATATGGCGAATTTTTGCTGCATATTAAACGTATGCATTAGGGCTGTCGTCATTATTGGAAATAACTTAATTCAAGTTTCACACCATCGCAAATGGAAGGCCCCTTCGTACTGTTCCACCGGGTATACATATATATATATTAAATTAACCATAATATAAATAACTTAGATATACTATGAGGTATTTTGAAGTAATTAGGATTTATAAATGCATTTGCAATAATTTAATATTAACTATAATTATGGTCACACATTTTGATAGCAATAAATTATAATAATTGCAAGGAATATTTAGACGGTAAAAGTGCAAATGGATAATAGCAAAATACAAATACAGAATATTTTATAACGAGACATTATAACTATAGTTCAGGAAATATGATTTGGCCGTCTGTTATCTACAGTGATCGGATTTCACGGTGCAACACTGCGGGATATAGAGTAGAAATCTTAATATGGATATGACTAAAATCCCGGGATCTGTTTTGAAAAGAAAATGCGATTGTTGGGATATTTATAAATAGGCATTAGGATAGGATTTTAGACGTGTAAAGAAATCGATTAAACATATAAAATGTTGAGAAAATAATTGTATGCTATATCAATTTTATACAAAACGAATAAAATATAATATCTGTGTGTAGTGTGGTGAACTGATAATGCGTACCGTATTATATATTTTATTTATATTCATACCCAAAGTATATTTGGCAGATAAATTTTAAACAGAGTATAATAAATACTAACTTTTTTTTTTTTACATACCTAATTTACTTTTGTCAAAATATTTATTTTACACGTTTAAATTGTATTGAAACTTATTTGAAGTAATATAATCAGAATAATATTTAACAACATAAGTCCCGGAACCCCGGGGCATAGCCATATTAGCATAATGTTTGAGGTCATTGACCCCGTGTTGCACCGGGATATCCGATCATTGGTTATCTACTTTGCGATCTTTTTTCTGCGTTAAGACTTACTGGACCTAACCTTAACCTTAACCTTTCAACCCACTGTGCTGTTTGAACGAGGGCTGTTTTACGATTACCTTTTGTTTGATATTAACAAAAAGATATCAGTGAAGATTACAGACCAATTCATATTTCCTGAACTATATATTTTAACACTTATTATTGTACCTAAAGAGCGGGTAATTTGAGATTAAGATAATATAGCAAAATTTTCTTATAATCCAAATCGTAATGTCATTAATGTGTGTTAGGAAGATCTCTACACTTGATGATTCTATTATATTTTGGCTACATACATATCATAAGTGTACCGTGTAGGTACCTCTAAAATGCATTCAAAACCCGTTTGCAATAACCAGCAATACAACAATAATTTTTACTATGTCAACTTTCTTATCTGAGGCAACAGCAGTAACGTACTATTCTTACGATACGAATAAAGTTATAAGTTACGGAACATCTTCCAAACCCAACACAATTTCAATTGGCCCCAATTAAGTATCAGTGGAAATTTAAATTCAGTCAATAGATACGAAATACGGTATGTTTTTAGCAAATCGTTGGTGCGAATTCCAAAATCGCCATGTGTCGTCTACTCTACAGGAGACAGTAAAAACGGTTTATTTCTCTTAACTTGATTTATTATTTTCTGTCCTTTTTTTATTGATAAGCGATGAGTTTTTAAATATGTATTTGATATTCAAACGGATTCTCAATGTAAAATAATCAAAAGTAAGGAAGGAAATCTGTAATTTGTGCACATAGCGGTTTAAATTCATAACATTTAAAATCTCCATGTGCTTTTACTTGACCATTTTTTGTGGATGATATATTTGTACTATTGTCTAAATCTGGGCCGGTTTTTTTTGTCTTTTGAGCAATGTATATCTCGCTCAAAAGCTCAAACATTGAAAATGTATAAATAATAAAGTAGGTACTACGTTTTTATTTTTTTATGAAACCATTCATTATTGGGTTTATATATTGAAGAACGTAGGTACTGCGTGCAAATCCTGAACATGTATAATTAAAATGTATGCTGCGATACCCTTAGAAAACACATGAATATTATTATATCGATGAAGTCTATTAAAGTGGTCATTAATAGACTTAATCGGTACAATTATTCGATGGATCTATTTTTTTACGAATTCAAGTAGTGGGTAGATCTGCCTTGTTTTAAAACTCAGTGTGTTAAGAGCAAAATCTGAATAGGTACGAAGGTTTTGTTGACCTACAAACATAAATAATTAAATTACTTAACTACTTACTATTTTTGTAGATATTCGTGGTTGTACTTTTTAAATATAAGTATTTATCATATAAAAGACATTAATTTAAATCTGCGGTACATTATCGCAATCTATATTCGTTCTGGTAAAAATCATCATGTGCCAATATTTAACCACAATTACCGCAATGAAATATCGCTATGTCCGCATAAAAACACGTAGCGAATAAAAACTATCTGTTTGAAATTCGCTAAGTAAACATTTGTTTATAGCCATTTATTAGGGCGCAATCGTTGTCTAAAAACACATAGCGAAAATTTAAACAAAAAACCTGTACATGAAGAAAATAACGGTTTTGTGGGCAGTTAGAGAAACCAACATTAATATGATTATTGTTTAAATAAAAAAAACCAAAAAAAAACACTTCGCTATTTCGGAATTCACACCGACGATATATTGCACCACATTGCATCTGCTCTTGCATTTCATCATCATTGCTATTTAAGGTTCGGTTTAAAAAATATTAATAAAAAATACAACTTTTAGTCATTTAGAAATTTGTATGGAAGATTAGTTATTTTTGAAGTAAGCAACTTGGAAATTGGTGTTTAAGCTACTGCTTACAAACAGAAAAATACAACTTTCAGTGATTTAAAAAACTACTCACTCCTAAGGGTGTAAAAGGGGTTTTAAGCAATGGCTGGACCGGTTTGGATAAGATTGAGAATGGAGATAGCTTATACCCTGGATCAACACATAGAAAAATCCCGTTTGAAAATGATATTTAAATATTTAACATTTGAGATGAACTATTCGAGATTAACTTTACTAAGGTTTCAGACTAGCGGAAAAAAGGCGTAACCGAAATAGGCACACTGAAGAAACTATTCAACAAAACCATTTTGTTGCTTGGAAATGTTCACCTTACTGTTGCAAACTCAGCACGGACAGTTCTTCATTCTAGGTGAACACATAAACAAATGCAGCGAGTATTCCACAGTAATTATACTTTTTAAAATGTTTGGTTTAAGAAATCTAACTCTCAACAGAAATGTGCGTATAATCAAAGTTCTCCCAAGTTTATACCTGATTGCTGACTAAAATGGTAACGAAGGACGTTTATAGAATATTTAAGTGACTGTAATTTAAAAAATAAATCTGATTATCAGCAAAAAAACGCTGAATCAACTTAAATGCAGTATAAAAGTTATAATTTGAACCCTAATTTATCTAGTATAGATTCATACAATTTAAAAGGGCGTTGCTAATGTTGCGGAAAACCGATGGATCCAATTGCAAGCGATGAAGCACCGGTCCTTGAGGCGAACCTTGGGGGGAGGCCTTGGACGTCTTTCGGCTAAAATGATGATGACATTTAAATAGGTTTGCCTCAGTTTTATTCTATGGTTTAATTTAGTTTAATATTATGTCATACATATTATTCCGAATAAAATGGCAAAATAAGTGATAGCGTGTACTTAAAAAAAGGGTATTTTATTTTCCAAAATTTTAAGGTGACGATGAATATTGGAATGATGCTCAAATAATATCAACCATTTTGATTTGTTTCCTCGCATTGTTGGAGAAACATGCCTCGTCCGGGCGGTTTCTTTCCAGTCTCTACAGAAATGTACTATTACAGGCGCGATCCAGCAAGGTGGACAATAAAATTTATGAACTCATACAGTAATACCACGAGAAGATCTGGTGTTCACAGCTTCCTCACTAGCAACGCGCAGGAGCTTAGTCCGGTGGAGATCTTGGCTAGATCAGAGAAACAGATCGATCGTCGGGCGAAGTCGATTTTTTCGCAGAATACCTGGACAAAAACAATAACCGTCAAATACATGCAATAACAGTAATTTACGATTATAGTCAAGACATTTTTTTTATGGCATGGTGAAGGCAAACGACCTCACACAGGCCACTAAATAAAGACTCAATATAACAAAGAGATTACTTATTGATTACAATGATTACACAATATCGATAACTAGAAAAGTCTATAAAACAAACATTTTTTTTTCCATAGCAACTCCGTTCCATAATGCAAGAATACATCCTAGGGGCTCCGAACCGTAGCTACTAATTTCATATAGTTTCAGCATTCAACATTTCCCACCACATTTTTCTATACAACAAACAATTATATTCTATGGCTGATTATCCGGACGTACTTAAGGCCTCAACAGATTGACGTAATACATATATTACGAAACAAATGAACAAAACCAAACAAATAAAACAGTCTCAAAGGGTCTAGCAGGCTAAGGAAGGAGAAGTGGCCCCTGTGACGAATATCGGATTTTTATAATGTCATTTGTTGGCTGTCTCATAATATAGAAACACCCTTACTTTCAGCCCCCTATCTTGAACCGTCACCGAGATACTGTCAAAAACGTCATTTTATGGACACATTTTTCAAAGTCGTTTTTCTTCTGAACTATATAAGGTAGAGAAACCAAACCAAATCATAGCTACAAATGATGGGTAGGAGTATAACTGTGATTTTTTTATATATTTAATTCCATGAAAAAATAATGATTAATGTGTCAGAGATTTTTTTGACAGCACTTTTCAACAAGTATTTGTAAAGGTACAGCTACAGAAAAAATCACATAAACTGCTAATAGTATTAGCTAGTACCATGCGAAAAATCAATTCAATATAATTGGTGCAACATACTTAAAAAAAATTAAATGTCAAAGAAAGCGTTAAATGAGTCTTTCATTCTCAAGGAGATTTTTCGATCCAATGAGGTTTAATTTCGTTGCCTAGCAACAGAATGTTTATTTTGAACTTCACGCATGGCTGTCAATAAAGGTCAAACTGCTGCATCTAAGATAACACGTGTAACTCAGTTTTCATCGAAACTAACTACGAAATCCATGAAATGACAGATTTACTATGTTATAATTATTTAATACAGAAACTTAATGGTCAATTGTTTCTAGTACCTATTATGAAGACGGAGATTATACCTGGGACGACGAATATTATGATAGTCATAATCTCCGTGACTTGTATTGCGATGTTTGCTCTAATGAGTTATTTTATACAGCATAAACGGTGACACTTAATAGGTACTAGAAACAATTTACCATTAAGTTTCTGTATTAAATAATTATAACATAGTAAATCTGTCATTTCATGGATTTCGTAGTTAGTTTCGATGAAAACTGAGTTACACATGTTATCTTAGATGCAGCAGTTTGACCTTTATTGACAGCCATGCGTGAAGTTCAAAATAAACATTCTGTTGCTAGGCAATGAAATTAAACCTCATTGGATCGAAAAATCTCCTTGAGAATGAAAGACTCATTTAAGGTCAGGTGGGGTAAGGGGAACTACTGGGAAAGGGAAACACTAGTTGATATATCAAAAACTATAGACCGCAGAGTTGTGATTACACGATCGATAAAGCAGTAACTGAGATTTATTTACAAAAAAAAAACACAGATAGCGTTATGACGACTGAAACTGCGAGTGTGACAAAAACAATACTTTAGTTGACAAACAACGAAAACACGAGTTCGACGTACCTTATTTAGATACTGATTTATGTTATAAAAAGTCTGGTAACAAGTCTGGAAATGTCAGTAAGTATTGATTTATAGATATATTTTGTATGTATGCATATAATTTTTTGCTGAATATGCTATAAATATTAAATTTTAATGTGATTCTTAACATAACCTACAAATGCATAAGTGGGGTAAGGGAAACTATCATGACCGGGTTAAGGGGGACATATGTTTCTCTTTCCCGACGTCAGAAGTAAGAAACATTTTAAGACAGGCATATTTTATAAAAAGTAGAAATAGTCTCTTGAATCGGTAACTAACTATAAATGTTATGATATTTTACACATTGCTTGGGTACCGTAACAGCTGACCCCTCCATACCGATTATACCCTAAATGGCAAAATAGGTTATTGGTTTGTAAAAATAAATTGGGAAAAAGTTAAGTTATGGGGAAAAAAATGTTAAGTATTTAACGATTCTATTGGTTATAATTAATGGTTATCTATTAACTATTGTTATATGCAAACGTCGGACCATAGGGGGCAGTTTGAGGGCAACGTAAGGTTTATAAAAAAAATCTTAACTTACGAGTATTATAATGTACCTAGTATTTGTAACATAGTATTTGTAATATAACACAGACTATTCAATCTTATTTTTATTTAAAATTTAAAGGATATAATAAAAATAAACACTTAACTAAAGTACAGCCTTAGAGCCGTGTTCATAGAAATTGACATGCCCAGTTAACTCATTCGTGTTTTGTTCCTTTCTCACAGCTGCAATTGTCTGAGTGACGGATAAAGCCAAACGAACTTTTTCGCCATTTTGACTTATGTGTAGTCCAAGTACGTTTATAAATAACGCAGTCAGTTGCTATGATATTTGGAAATTCACATTATAAATACTAGGTACCAAATACTAAGTACAAATACTCGAAAGTGAATTGATTGATATGCGAACCTTACCTATCATTCTGACATGCCACGAAAATGCCCGCTGGAGTCCGACGTATGATTATATGTTATTACTTACTTATATTATGCTGTTTTGTATGATGTCAAATGACGGTTGGCGATATGAACATCTTGTTTTAATCAAGACTGCATTATATTTTACAAAAAAATGCCTAGGAACTATGTGAGAACAATTGTATGCCAAAGAAAAGTAATTTAAATACGCTACTTGATTTTAACCATTACTTAATAAACATTACAATAAAAAATTGCACCTACTTTTTACTTCCTTTGTTTTTAGTTGACTACTCCTGTTCGAAACTCGTACGTTTCCCTTACCCCAAATACCGATTGTGGTAAATATTTTATATTTGTAACCGTATTTCGTCAAGTATGAAGTACACATTTAATAAAGGTGTTTTTAAAAATGTTTTGCGTATGAATAATCCAAACTAGTATTATTACTTGTAGATTTATTGAGACTGTTTCCCTTACCCCAAAAATAGGGAAAGGGAAACGATAGAACTAGTCTTACGAATAATCATTTTCTGGCGATGTGCATTAGAACTAGCATACAAAGTATTTTGTCCTGGAAAGCTAACGCAAATAAGTATGTTTTGTCTTTAGCGAAAAAACTTAGAACCTTATACTTTGTAGTATAGAACTCAAAATAAGATAAGAAGAATAAAGTATGTTCCCCTTACCCCACCTGACCTTAACGCTTTCTTTGACATTTTTTTTTTTAAGTACGTTGCACCAATTATATTGAATTGATTTTTTGCGTGGTACTAGCTAATACTATTAGCAGTTTATGTGATTTTTTCCGTAGCTGTACCTTTACAAATACTTGTTGAAAAGCGCTGAAAAAATTCTCTGACATTTTAATCATTATTTTTTCATGGTATTAAATATTTAAAAAAATCACAGTTATACTCCTACCCATCCTTTGTAGCTATGATTTGGTTTGATTGCTCTACCTTATATAGTTCAGGAGAAAAACGACTTTGAAAAATGTGTCCATAAAATGACGTTTTTGACAGTATCTCGGTGACAGTTCAAGATAGGGGGCTGAAAGTTAGGGTGTTTCTATATTATGAGATAGCCAACAAATGACATTATAAAAATCCGATATTCGACACAGGGGCCACTTCTCCTTCCTTAGCCTGCTAGACCTTTTATAATTAAAATGAATCAATTAATATTACCTTGAAAGAATCAGGAATTTCTTCAATAGCTCTGTGAATTAACGTGCCATTCACATAGAGGCAGTTTGCGCCGTCGTCCTCTGGAACAGTTAAGGTCTGGTAAGAGAAATTGGCCTCTCTTTCCATTCTCTTAAGGAGCTCTCTGGCCTCCCTGGAAGCACCGACGCAAAGGATATCTGGGCCGGCAACGGTGACATACTTCTTAAGATGATGGGCACCTTTCGTCACCTGTGAACAACATATAAGGTGCGTATTAAGATTGATTTATGGTTGCTTAGTAATGAAAAAAGAACCAAATAAGATATAAGTTAATACAAAAATAAATGTTTTTTTTTTTAGTTATGTAAATATTTTACACAACACTAGCAGAGCTGTTCCCGTGCCGACTTCGTTAGGCTATAAAAACATTTTTTTTTGGTTATTATACACCGCGTTTTTTTTATTTACGATAACTTTGAGGAAACGTTCTTCAGGTCAAATAAAGTTAATTTCCCGAAGACAGACAAATGATAACTCTTACTAGTTCTGTCAATGAGTGCTTAAAAAGGAGGTGTGCCTGGAAAAGTTGAAAGCAGAATTTTTGACTTCGGAACTTTGTTTGGACTAGTTAGGAGATAAACATACTAAAAGTCCCCACCCCTAGGAGGTGAGCCCTAGGGGGGGGGGGGGGGGGGGGGGGCACAACGGTCCCATTTTTTGTTTTATGTTTACATCTTGAGAACGATGCGTCATAGGAAATTTTGTTATATTACATTATTAAAGCTGATAAAATTCTCTACAACTTTGTTTTATATGTTTTTTACCTATTTTCAATAGTTGTCTAGATATGAACTTCGGAAAACGGTCAATTTTCAAAAATGTGTTTTTGACCTCACGTTTTTTGTCATACATTGCTCTCTAACTTGCAAATACATCATCTAAGAAAAACAACCTCCTACATACCTTGTAAAGAGTTGAATTCTCTTTAAGAATATATACATATATTAATATATCAACTACCGTTGAAAAGTTATACCATATTTTTAAATTTCGGCAAATTGAAACATTTCGCATAAATACCTATAGTAGCTCATCCATCACTTTCGCTACAGATGCAGCCGTAGATTTTTAGAAAAAACATTTTCTTTTAATTACGATTTGAAGTCTAAAAAAAAAGGATTTTCTCAAAGATACCTCTAAAGGTTGTCATTGATTATTACACAAAATGTAATGCGAAGACGAAGTGCATAGGTAATCATCTCGGGCTCGATTTAACATTGCGGAACCTAACCTCAAAATGAACCTTTTTTGGCTCAAACTGCTATTTTAAACAAAATAAAGCAATCACAGGCAAGTGATGTCCAGAATTTTTATTCAGTTTACTTTATTTACGATAAAAGAGCTGTTTTAGCCACAAAAGGTTCATTTTCAGGTTAAAAAGTTGTTTACTATATAAGGCAAGTAAGGATGAACCGACCTTAGTTTTTTTACTTTAAAAAAAGTTAAAACGACCATCTAAAATAATGACAATAAATAATACAGCCAAACCGAAACATCGAACTTTTTTATCTGTGTCTGCAATAGCTTATGAAGTTTTTAACTGAAAAATACACTTGTAACGCATGCGAATATTAAAAAAAAGCGGTAAGGTATAAAACTTTGTACCTACCTAAATATATTAATTAAATTACAACAAAATAAGTTAATTAACTGATATATCTATTTTACGCTACGAGAATTCAAAGATTAAGATAATTTAACAACAATTAATAAGTAATGAATGAAATATGTCTAAAAAAAAATGCCGACATAAATAAACTAGGAAAAATTTAACAAAATTGAAGAAGAAAAGAAAGTCACTAGGTATGTATTCAGTTTTCTTTGTTACTTATGAGAAAAGCACTATATTTGCCTAGGCAGGAATGACAATTGCTAGTATCGTATTTTTAATCTTTTGAACGCCAAGCTGCGAATCAAAACTCTGCCTATCGGACGCCACAACAAAAACGTACAAGTCGATCTTTCTGATTTTGAACAAAACATATTTGCGTACTTATTTATTTAAAACAAAATCAACTGCACAAAAAAATCTTCATTACATACATTATAATGATATACATTGTTATAATAATCACGGTCAAATTAAATAATATAATAACTATTAATAAGTTCTTATAACTAAAGTATCTAAAACAAAAAACAATTTAAAGAACCCAATTATGAGTTCAACTGTTAATAAGTAATCATAGGTTTAATTTAAAACCGCGGTTTTGCCTGACCGACCTTTTGTTAGCGAATTTTGTGGCAGTTTTGGTACGAAGAATACTTAGTGTTATTATTAGTACTTAGTTATCACTGGTGCCACTGCTCCATAAACTCCGTAAGTAAGTGTGAGCGAGAGATAAATGAGTTTTATAACCCCAGCAATTATTTCGTAAAGGTACTAGAATTGAACTTTGACTGGTCCATTTCCGTATTATAAGAATGCTTACATATTTGTTTCTTAGCTATTATAACCTATTTAGTTTTAGGTTTAGATTAGATAAAGATAAAAGATAAAAGACATTTATTCAGTAAGTAGGCCACATGGGCACCTTTACACGTCAAGAATCTACCAGCGCTTCACAAGAGGAGACCACTGCTGAGAAGAAACGCCGCAAGAAACTCAGCAGTCAGTCATTTTTTTAATATATTTAATGTTACAATGGTATACTTAGTCTAGCATTATATAAATCTATAAATATTAATTTAAAAAATATATTAAATAAGCTGCGTAGTTTCAGTAGGAAAACACACCAAAATCTTGCGAGAGAGATAGAGGGAGAAGAAAAATAAATAAATAAATGTTCTTGTAAAGTCTTATGTTAAACCTAATTTTGATGTTAAAGTGTGTGTCGGCTGTAGTAGGTCCGCGTCCGTAGACCTTTTTGTCGGGTCATAAATATCAGGCTGAAACTTTCTAAATCGCTTCATTTCAGTGAGTCGGACAAACTTTATATTTGACAAAAATCTCGGTAGTGGGGACTAATTTTGCTAGAGGCCTTGAAACATGTCGATAAGTCCGGGTGCCAAAAATTTACTAATACCAAGCCGATTCTTATTGAAAGGCCGTGCCAGGATAAGCTAAGAGATTTTGCCCCCCTTGAGTTTGGGGTTGTAATTTTTATAGATTGTGTGGCTCTGCATTAGTAATTGTTTTGCCAAATTTGAGCACCCTAAATATCATAGTTTTCGTTTAAAAAAAAAAAAAAAAAATTTAATTTTTCTTTGATATTTTTTTTTCCTGTTAACCGATTTTAATGAGCTTGGCATATAATGTACATTTAACCAAGATGATCAAATGGCCATAATTATATTTTCATTATGCCATAGAAAAAAATTTAAAAAAACCCATTCAAACTTTTCAGTTTTTTTTTTTTATCACTTCCATGTTAGAGACCGCTCTAATTTTTTCACTGGTAAAACTCCCACTAACGTCCTATAATATGTATTTTTTTCAAAATTTTTGCTAAGGGAGAACATGGAGTTATCTTGACATGAAATTCTTTACATGAGCATTTCTAAAAAAGTTTGTACATTTCATTCACGACTTTAATTTGCAAAAAAAATTGCAGGTTGGTAGAGTGAATGAAGCTGAGCCTAAATAACATAGTCTCCCAAAATGTCCTCATACATTTGTATGAAACTTTCCTTTTTTGTTACCATGAACCAAAGAAAGTTAGTAACAAAAAAGGAAAGTTTCATACAAATGTATGAGGACATTTTGGGAGACTATGTTATTTAGGCTCAGCTTCATTCACCCTACCAACCTGCAATTTTTTTTGCAAATCGAAGTCGTAAATGAAATGTACAAACTTTTTTAGAAATGCTCACATACATTTCCTAGAACCGCTATAATTTAAATCGGAATGATTGCAACCTCTTTAGAGGAACGTACATGTTGCATATGAAATACTTACTGGCCACTTACATTTCAACTTTTTAAAGAAGTAAAAAAAAAGACAACAAAAAGAACTCCTTCCAATTGTCGTGCGTTGGTAACATAATATAAACCATTCCAATATGAATTCATTATCAAAAACCACTGCAATACAACGCGTTTTCCGTAAAAAAGTTAAAACGCTGTATTGTCTCGCAATGAAAACAATTCTGCAAAGTATAAACGAACAATACGATTTCTTTAATAATACACTTCCAATTTTTGATCAGGTAAATGTCACAAAGGCATATTGTGCATTTGTATAGTAATTAATGGGTACTTAATTTTAAATAGGTAGTTTAAATAATTAGTAGTAAAAGTAGTAGTAGTAGTAAAACTCTTTATTGTACGTACAAACAAATAATTACCTATGTTTATCCACGGATATGTAATTTGGGAGTCTCAGGTAGTATAACTTAACATGCATGTCTTCAATCTAAATGATAAAAAAACATAGGTAATTATTTGTGTGTACTTACAATAAAGAGTTTACTACTACTACTACTTCTACTACTAATTATTTAAACTACCTATTTAAAATTAAGTACCTATTAATTACTATACAAATGCACAATATGCCTTTGTGACATTTACCTGATCAAAAATTGGAAGTGTATTATTAAAGAAATCGTATTGTTCGTTTATACTTTGCAGAATTGTTTTCATTGCGAGACAATACAGCGTTTTAACTTTTTTACGGAAAACGCGTTGTATTGCAGTGGTTTTTGATAATGAATTCATATTGGAATGGTTTATATTATGTTACCAACGCACGACAATTGGAAGGAGTTATTTTTGTTGTCTTTTTTTTTACTTCTTTAAAAAGTTGAATGTAAGTGGCCAGTAAGTATTTCATATGCAACATGTACGTTCCTCTAAAGAGGTTGCAATCATTCCGATTTAAATTATAGCGGTTCTAGGAAATGTATGTGAGCATTTCTAAAAAAGTTTGTACATTTCATTTACGACTTCGATTTGCAAAAAAAATTGCAGGTTGGTAGGGTGAATGAAGCTGAGCCTAAATAACATAGTCTCCCAAAATGTCCTCATACATTTGTATGAAACTTTCCTTTTTTGTTACTAACTTTCTTTGGTTCATGGTAACAAAAAAGGAAAGTTTCATACAAATGTATGAGGACATTTTGGGAGACTATGTTATTTAGGCTCAGCTTCATTCACTCTACCAACCTGCAATTTTTTTTGCAAATTAAAGTCGTGAATGAAATGTACAAACTTTTTTAGAAATGCTCATGTAAAGAATTTCATGTCAAGATAACTCCATGTTCTCCCTTAGCAAAAATTTTGAAAAAAATACATATTATAGGACGTTAGTGGGAGTTTTACCAGTGAAAAAATTAGAGCGGTCTCTAACATGGAAGTGATAAAAAAAAAAAACTGAAAAGTTTGAATGGGTTTTTTTATTTTTTTTTCTATGGCATAATGAAAATATAATTATGGCCATTTGATCATCTTGGTTAAATGTACATTATATGCCAAGCTCATTAAAATCGGTTAACAGGAAAAAAAAATATCAAAGAAAAATTAAATATTTTTTTTTTTTTTTAAACGAAAACTATGATATTTAGGGTGCTCAAATTTGGCAAAACAATTACTAATGCAGAGCCACACAATCTATAAAAATTACAACCCCAAACTCAAGGGGGGCAAAATCTCTTAGCTTATCCTGGCACGGCCTTTAAAGATTAATTTATGAGAAAGTCAAAAAGTAGATTGTCCGACAAAATTAATGGGGACTATGCGCCAGTCGGACATACTGAAAATGTCGAAAATACCAGCACAAAAAAGTGATTGATATCAGGCTAATTTTTTTTTATGGGTTAATTAAAATTAATATAATACAACCGTAACGTTGTCCGACAAAATTTATGGGGATATGCGCCAGTCCGACACTCTAAAAATGTCGAAAATACAAGCACATAAAAGTGATTTTTGTCAAATATAAAGTTTGTCCGACTCACTGAAATGAAGTGATCTAGAAAGTTTCAGCCTGATATTTATGACCCGACAAATAGGTCTACGGACGCAGACCTATAGCCAATGTGGCGTCAATAGCAAGACTTTGAGGTGTCGGCCAGAGCAGCGGCGTTCAAAAGTTTAACCAAATGCTCAGCCAGCAATTTGCCTACTTCCCGGCCTACGCAATAATGTTTAAATCAGTATTCACTTTAATTTTTATTTTGCTTGAACTTTAATTTTGATAATTGGTTCAAAGCAGCTAGAAACTTTAGAAGAGCCGTCATATGTGTTCCATTGACAAAATGGTTCTTTTGGATTGGATTTTCAGAGATGACGGACACGTGCTTCATTTGTGATCAAGTGCTGGAAGAAGGTGGAGAAAATGTTTCAAAGATTAGAGAAAAAGGAATTAAAACACTGATCTCTGCCAGTAAACTAAGAATCGACCAGAAGAGCTCACAGCTCAAAGATTTGAAATCACTGAAGGTACACACTTCATGTAGAAAACATTACACGAGACCCGGGAGCATTAAAGCTGACCTTAAAAGTCACGATCTGTCTTCAGCAGGGCCCTCCACCACTCCTACTTTGAGGTCATCAAAACCGATATTTAACTTTAAAACCCGATGTCTATTTTGTAATTCAGCATTTGAAGATGAAAAAAAAAACCTGTCGAGAAGCGACAGATAGTGTACACGGTTAAAAACGTAGCCTTTAAAGACTCGTGTATTGAAGCTGGGCACGCAAGACGAGATGAATGGGGCGAAGAAGTAGTTGGTCGTTTAGTCTCAATAATTGATTTGGTTTCGGTAAAAGCCTCATACCACGATGAATGTCGTAAAACATTTTTCAGGCCATTGTACAAAATCCAAACGGATTCAGACAACACTTCAGCGTTCATAACTAAAGCCATGAATGAAATTTATGAGTATATGGAGACTAACAGTGACTGCCAGTTCTCCATTAAGGAGTTACGGGCTGCAGTATCAGAGCAAGTTCCAAATGACAAAAGTATCAAGGCTAAGCTGTTGAAACAATTTGGAGATCGTATTTCAATATCACCAGGAACTAATCAACACAAAGTTTCTACCATATGCTTTAGAGACACTGGGCTCAAACTGTTGAGCGATTCTTGGTATGAGGCTAGGGATAAAGAAGGAAGCGATGAGAGACTTAGGATTGTCAAGAAAGCGGCTGAGATCATCAGGCAGGACATACAGAGTCAAGTATATGATGCTACAACATACCCTCCCAATGATGACTTCTTGAAGGATGCACATGATGTTCCTCCAACTCTACAAACATTCTTGGAGGAAGTTACAATGAAAAAGACGAATAGAGTCACTGAGGTAAGGAAGAAATGCATTGCGATAGCACACGCCATCATTTCCATAGTTCGGCCACGTACATTTAATTCTTCTATTATGAATAGTCTAGCCCTTCTTGTTTACAGAAAGTTTGGATCAAAAACGTTAGTGAACCTTCTTGCCAGTTTGGGTTTTTCATCATCTTATTACGAGGCTCAAATATTAGAGTTATCTGCTATGGCCCATGAGAAACCTACCATTAAATGTGGGTCATTTAACCAGTTTGTATTCGACAATGCTGATCATAACGTGTGTACCATTGATGGATTAAACACATTCCATTCCATGGGTGGCATCAGGTGTGTCACTCCATCTAACTCCATCGAAAGAAGTGATCGAATACCCAGATTGACAAACAAACCTACATCAGTCGAGTGTGGGGAACTAGGGATCATTCCGATACAAACTTACCAAGGAAATATTACCAAAAATTCGTTGGGTCTGGAAAGTATCAAAGTAGAACACATTGATATCCCACCCCAACTCTTAGATCCTCAAACACATGACATGCTGTTTTTTTTGCTAAGTCACAAGATATTTCAGTTCCTGGATGGAAAGGATTCATGATTGCCACAACAAAGGGGTTTTACAGCGAAAAAACGAAAGTACTCCCTCTTCCATTCATTAATGCCCCCCCTTCTGATGATAGCACAGTATACACTGCAATACAATACGCATGCAAACTTTCTTCCGACAGCAAACAAAATTCCGTGATTATCACCTTCGACCAACCTCTCTATTGGAAAGCTCGTGAAATAGTAGCAGCAGCACAATCTGACTCAATGATTTCAAAGTGTATCATTCGGCTAGGAGGATTCCATCTATTAATGTCATTTTTGGGGTGCATTGGCTACTTTATGAATGGCAGTGGTCTGAAAGAAATAATGACCACCGTCTATGCTCCAATTACAGTTGAAAAGATATTACAAGGTCATGCTTTTGCCAGAGCAGTCCGTGGGCACTTGTTGGTACAAACAGCCTTGTCAAATATCATACTGAGACAAATGCTCATCACAGACCAAGAGAAGGCAGCTATAAATGAACTATTGCAGGACTTTAATAATGAGACTCCATCGCTAGATACGTTGACAAGCAACAAACATCTTGCATCTATTGCCGTCAAGTTTGCAAATGAACTAACAAAGCTTTCTGGTCAAGGCTTGACATCAAAACTCTGGATTCAGTATTTCCAGATGGTAAGTTTAATGAAAGATTATATCAATGCTGAGAGGTCAGGCGATTGGCATACTCACCTTGACTGTGTCAAGAGAATGCTTCCATATTTTCATACAGCTGGTCATTTTCCTTATGCCAAGTCTTGTCAACTGTATGTCCAGGATATGATGAATCTTTCATACAAAATGACAGCTGGTGAATATAATAAATTTGTGACTTTGGGGTATTTCACAATGCGACGGTCTGATCGATTCTGGTCCGGAGTTTGGTCTGACATGACCATCGAAACCACACTGATGCGAGGTTTCAAAACAAACGCAGGCGTTACACGTGGACGAGGAACAACTGATAGTGTTATTAGCAAGTGGGTCGTGGGTATGAGTGCAACAAATGACATATGCTCATCACTTGAACAATTCTGTGGAATTGAATTTGCCTCCTCAGATCAGCACGTTGATTTTGGGTCTGCACGTCAAACGAGGAATGCATTAGATGTAACTAAAATCAATGCATGGTTGGAGAACCGCTATCCTTTTCCAGTGATGGATGGCGTCATGTCATTATCTTCTGGACTAATAGGAGACTCTTCCATCAATTGCTACGACGCTGTTTCAATCGGCTTACAAGCGATGAAGAAAATCGAAGGCACCTCTTTTGCAAAAGTCAAGCTATCTCGTCAGAATCGGGCTCAACCTCTCTCGTCAATGAATTCGTCCATTAAGATCAGTGATGTAAAAGTCCCAGTAGACCCGCTCCTACTATTTCAAAGGATCTCTATCAGCAAGAAAACTGATGACGACTTGAAAAACTATTTAAAATATGAACTAGCCCCATTCCCTTTAGCCCTCTTCAATGAACATGGGATGAGAAAAACCAAAAAGTCAGCCCTCTACTCTCTGTTTGATACAACCAACATGCCTTGTGAGCTACCGAACTTTGACATTGTGATTGATGGAGGATTCCTCATTCATAAAGTGATTTGGCCAAGAGGAGACACAGTGGCTAGTATATGTGAGACCTACATAAAATTCATAAAGCGTAACTACCCAGGGAGAACGTGTACTGTTGTATTCGATGGATACACCAATTCTGTAAACAGCACAAAGACAACTGAACATGAGCGGAGGTATCGACTTAAGCAGTCTGCCGATATAAGTCTCAATTTAGAAACAACGATCGATGTCAAGCAGGAACATTTTCTCTCAAACAGCCACAATAAAATCAACCTGATTGCCGTTCTCCGATGTCAACTTAATAGCAACGGGATTGAGACTCAACAAGCTCCAGACGACGCTGACTTGATGATAGTCTCTACTGCCATTGAAAAATCAAAGGATTCTCTAGTTGCAGTCATTGGAGAAGATATTGAGTTGGCAGTTCTGCTCATGGCAAAGACTCCGTCTGACCAATTTATTATATTCGTCAAACCTAGCAGAGGTAAAGTCCCCACAACCTATTATTCAAGTCAGAAATTGCAGCAGCTGGGCCTGAACGACATATTATTTCTTCACGCCTTCACTGGATGCGACACCACGTCTGCTGCAGTTCGGAGAAGCAAAGTTGGTTTCTGTAAACTTTACTTAAAAAATCCAGACATCCGTCAAGCTGCTGAGTTATTCTCGAATCCCTCCTCATCGCATGCTGACATAAAAGCAAATGGAAACAAATATTTTTTGAGGTGGTATGGAGCAAAACAGAAGGAGACCTCTCTGAATAACTATCGGTACCAGTGTTTCCTCCAGTCAGTCTCGAAAGTCAAGCCGGACATTTCGTCCCTTCCACCAACTGAGGGAGCAGCGATGGAGCACTCTTTCCGTACTTTCCACCAGGTCCAGACTTGGCTAGGACATGATCTTTCCCCTGAACTATGGGGATGGACATGGAATGAAAGCCATATCTTGGTTCCTGTCCAAACCAAAGATCTAGCTGCACCAGAAGAAATATTAAAGCTAATATTTTGCCGGTGCACCACTGATTGTAGTAGTGCTAGATGTGGGTGTAGGAAGGCCTCTATGCTGTGCTCTACCATTTGCCACAATTGCCACGGTAGTTGCAATAATGGCATCCCCATTTTGGACGCTAACGACGATGACGACGACGATGGTGGGGATGATGTAGCAGAACTATTAGCTGTCTTACCATCGTCTGATGACTATTCGACTGATGAGAATAAAAAAGACGAGACAAACGCCGAGGGAAAACAACCAGGCCCGTCTTGCTCAAAAAGGCGGCGAGTGATTGATTGAATAATGTGTTTGTTGTATATAAATTGTTAAATAGTGTGTTTACTGTATATAAATTGTTACTTATTCTATTCCTTTCGACGCTTTATGTCAGATTCGCAAATTGCCAGATGGGCACATTGTCAGATTCTCAAATTGCCAGATTCGCAAAATGCCAGATTCTCAAAATGCCAGATCCTCAAAATGCCAGATTCTCAAAATGTCAGATTCTCAAAATGCCAGATTCTCAAAATGCCAGATTCTCAAAATGCCAGATTCTCAAAATGCCAGATACCAAACCTACCTGCTTTCCTGAGAAAAAGTTTCTTGACAGACAGATAGTCAGACGGACGTACATAGATTCCGGTTCGGTACAATCAAATATCGTAATGCCCTTTTGACTAAATCTCATTTTATCTCAGTTCCAAAATGCCTAAATTTCCAAATTGACTTATTTTCAATACAATAGAATGTCATAATAACATTTACACACAAAATGTATAGTTGGTAAAATGAACAATAACTTCAAATACCGAATTATTATTAAGACTGAAGGTGAAAATGCATTACTTTCATAATTACCAAAATAAAAAAATGCCATTTTGTTGACAGGCCCAAAGATCAAAATGACACCGTCTCATAATACTTACCTAAAATTTTAACCACGCCGTATTTTTAGTGTAACGAATTTATATAAATGTAAACTTTATCAGAGTTGGTTTAGCAATTATTTATGACTACTATGCTTTTGTAAGCGATCCAACAAAAACTGTCCTCATGAGCGAGTCAAGAATTATAGAGTTCCGTACTTACCTCAAAAGGAAAAAAAGGAACCCTTATAGGATCACTCGTGCGTTCGTATGACTGTTCGACTCTCTGTTCCACCCAATTTGCTCCGAAATTACTAGACTATAAAACAAAATTTAAAATATTTTCCATAAATACTGAGTTTTAGACATTTTGGGAAATGGTATAATTGATAATTTATCAAAACACGATAGTCAAGTTTAAGATATTTTGGAAAATAGTAGAATTGAAATTAAATATAATAATTAATGGTATAATTGAAAATTAAAACGCGATAGAGTCTATATGAATTATTGTCATATTAAAAATACGGTAATTTAAGAAGTAGGCGTAAGTCATTTCGAGCCTTAGATATGAGAATAATCTGTTTTGGCATTGCGACATTCTAGGAATATGGTATTATGATTTTTGGTTGTAGCGAACCGGAATCCATACATATGACTAAAGAAGGTAGAAATATGACGAGAATCATTACAAACTTGCCACTGTTTTTTTGATAGTCCATTTTTTTGCTTATTGTAAATAAATTATGACAAACACGACCACATTGAAACATTTATTTAATATTAAACGTAATAACATACCTAGTATTATACGTATTAACTAAGTTACTTACTACTTACTAGCTCTTACAACACAAGTGGTACACTTAATGGTATCTTTAGTCTTATAGTTGCATTAGTTAGTACAGGTCTATCCACGAGAGTTGGCACGAATGGATTGACCTAAAGTAATGTCACTTGTCACTGTGAGTGGCAGTGTGAGTGCCTTTCTTATACAGGGGCCTCCTTATATTCTGTAAACACGTACCTAACACGTTCTCGTTGTTAAGGAAAAAAAAAAAAATCTGCACCAAGTATCAATGTTAATCCTTTTAGTAATTTTTGAAGTCCATTGTATTTAAAAAAAACATAAATATTTTTATTTGTGAAGAAAGGTGATGGCGTGTTCGAATAGTAAATAATCTAAAAAGGATCAGACCGAGGAGTCCGTCGTCAACAGAGTTTTAAATTTATTTATAATATACTGTCTTATCCTGTTTTCATACCGACGCCGCAATTAACAAAATAATGGCGAAAAGTTTCACGACATCGTCATTACGCATGAAAAATGTTTATATTTTATTAATTTGTAAAATGCAAAATGCAGGCTAGATTACGAAGTAAGAACTTACATAGATAAGATTACATTGTGCTTGATAACCTTCTTATTAGAATGACACTTCACTCATTTTTTACTGTCATATAAGCGACAAACAATACTTATACCGTAATGTAATTTTATCTTATTCTCAAAATGACTACACCTACTTTTGGACGAGGCAAAACATTATCGGGACAGTCTCGAGAAATAATTTTTAACGTTTTTAATTATTTTAAGCAAAAAACTAAAAATGCTGAAGGTGGATTTCTAAAAATTCAAGAGTTATACAAATTAACGTCTGCGGCGACTGGGACATCAGAACGAAGTGTACAGCGAATCGTTAACTGTATCTGCAAAAATGCGACTGAGGGATCGACTTCTAATGTGTTCGTGACACCCGGTGAAAAACGATCACGTTTGTCGAAAAGATCGGAGGTGGACAATTTTGATTTAAACGTCATCCGAAGGTGTATTTACGATTTTCACAAAATACACAAAACACTACCAACTATTAAAACATTACACAAAGTTTTAAAGGAGTCGATAGATTTTCCTGGCAGTGTCAGTTCTTTATTACGACTGGTACATAAAATGGGATTCCGGTGGAAGAAGATTCAGAACAACAGGATGCGGATAATTGAAAATGACAACATTCGTTACAAAAGATTTATGTATTTACAAAAATTACAAGAATATAGAGACCAAAAACGGCCTATTGTGTATACCGATGAGACCTACGTGCATAGCACTCATACTACGCCAAACGCATGGACTGACAACAGCAACAGTGGCATCAGAGTTCCCATATCAAAAGGGCAAAGACTTATAGCGGTTCATGCTTGTACAGAGGAAGGCTTTGTAGAAAATGCTTTGCTGACATTCAAATCTAACCAGAAGTCTGGAGATTACCACAGTAATATGAATGCTATAAATTATCAAAAATGGGTGAAGGAATATTTGTTACCGAATTTAAAGCCCAGAAGCGTCCTTGTCGTCGATAACGCTCCTTATCACAACGTTCAGGTGGATCGAGCTCCAGTAAAAAACTCAAATAAAAAAGAGATGCTGACCTGGTTAGATAAAAATAAAATATCATACCCAAAAAGAAATACTAAAATCGTTCTGTACAAAATAATTAAGAAACATAAAGACACAAAGAAAACTTACAAGTTAGATCAAATACTGCGAGACCACGGTCATTCTGTACTACGTCTTCCACCTTACCATCCAGATTTAAACCCAATTGAGATGTTGTGGGGGATTATAAAAGGTAAAGTAGGGACAAGGAACGTCACTTTTAATATGAACGAAGTTCAAAAACTATTCATCGATGAAGTTCATGCCGTTAAAACAGAAACGTTTCATGATACTTGGAGAAAGGCCCAAGAAACAGAGCGTTCGTACGAGTCTATGGAACACCGGCTAGACGACCTTACTGATGGTTTCATTGTTAATATAGGTGACAGCGAGGACGAAGAATCTTCAACATCTAGTAGTTCAAGTGATGCAGAGTCGGATTAACAATTTTATAAATAAATTTTATAGTCAGGTTATGCATATGTATGTACAGTCGAGTTTATAAATATGTGTACACTTTTTTACCTACTCGAATGCGGTCGCTAACAATTAGTTTGCAAACGCATTCGACTAGATAAAAAGGGTACACATATTTATGAACTCGACTGTACAGTCAGCGTCAAATAGTTTGTAGCAGTCAAAGTGGTCGAAAAGTTCGGTACATCATACTAAATGTATCCTATACCAAACTATTTGACCACTTTCACTGCTACAAACTATTTGACGCTGACTGCACATAAACCACAGTCAATTAACCCACTTAGCCCGACTAGGTGTTATAACACCGCTCAAATTGATTAAACCCACTTAGCCCGACTAGGTGTCGTAGCCCGAATAGGTTATCAATTTGAGCGGTGTTATAACACCTAGTCGGGCTAAGTGGGTTAATGCATTTGTACATATGAGGATAAAGTATTTACATTAATGGTGTTGTTTTAATTTAAGACTGATAGATCTATCAAACCCATCAATCCCAGGACCGCTGCTTAGAAGGCAACTCCCGTTGACAACGTTGTCAAAGATTTTTCATACATTTTATTCATGATGAAAGTAGACCTTAGTTTACTAGATTTATCTTCATGGATGGTTTGCGTGGCACTGCAGTATACTACGTTAGGTGTTCTTGGTTTCCAAAGGTTTCTTATTTTGGCGGGTATGCCAGATTTTCTTAGACACAATTATCGTAATTACTTTTTGCATCAACCTGTATTTAATAATTATGTCATGCACACATAGACATTTTCATTCACTCGTTCAATCCATTCGTGCCAACTCTCGTGAATATATCTGTAAGTACTCGGAATATTTACAAAACTTTATTTTCTTGGAAAAAAAAAACCAATTACGGCCTCTCCCACTCAGGTTAAAAATAAATCAAGGTCTTAAAAACAACAAGTAACAACACAAATAATACTTAGTCTTACATTATATCCAGTCTCATCAATACACATTTGTGCTTCAAGTCTTGTGAAAAATAGGTAATTTTAAACGTATAATTCTCTTTAGAAAGTCCAGATTAGTTAATTCATTGCTCTCCAATTTTCCCAATAGATGTAGAAATAGAAATAGAAATAGAAATAGTTTATTGCATATCACATTACAGTTTACAGGTGGAGGTTACATAAATAATCAGGTATACATGTGACGCCCTGCAAGGGCATAGCAACATAAGAGGGCTAAAACTAGGTATTTAATACTACCGTTGCTTACAATTATACAAATATAAATGTTATTTTTTCCTGTCTTAAGTAACTAAATTGTAAACATACACATTAACTACTTTTGGACTTCATCAAAAAACTCGTTTAAGTTATAGAAACACTTATGCACGAGAAAGGTGTTTAAATGCTTGTTAAATAAACTTGGCTTTTCCAAATTTTTTAGCGAATTTGGTAAGTGGTTATATATTTTGATGGTCATATAATGAGGGCTAGTCGTGACAAGCTTTAATGTAGAGAATGGCAATTTGAGTTTATTAAGGTTACGGTTGTTTCTTCTGTTATCAATTAAAAATGAATATAGATACATATGTTTTCTGACAAATTTGCACGACTCAAAGATATACATAGAAGTAAGGGTAAGTATCTGGTGTTTAATAAAATGAGGTCTACACGAGTCCATTTGGTCAATGTTCGCTAGTATCCGGATACATTTTTTTTGAAGAACAAAAATTGTATCTATATCACTGCTATTTCCCCACACCACCAGACCGTACGACAATCTCGAGTAGGCATACGCATAATACGCTGTGAGGGCTGTCTTGAAGTTCGTAACGCGTTTAAGGTGTTGTAGAGCATATATGAACGAAGATAACTTTTTTGAAAGTTTTTGGATATGTGGTTTCCAACTCATGTTGGTGTCTAAATCTAGACCCAACATAGTAGCGGAAGTCACGTGTTCTAGTTCTGTGCCATGGTAGCTGAAATGTATTGGTAATGTAACTTTTTGATAGGGTTTAAACTGAATAATTTTGGTTTTGCTAAGGTTGAGCTGTAGGTTGTGAGTTTGTAACCATTTTGCAATTGTACTGAGGATTGAGTTTAATTTATTTTCAACTTCACTATTGTTACAACATGGGAATAGTATTGAGATATCGTCTGCAAAGAGAGTGCAGTGTTCATTTAATATGTTTGGGAGGTCATTTATGTAAATAATAAATAGTAAACATCCCAAAACGCTACCCTGGGGGATAGATCCTGTCACAGGGGCTCTCTCAGACCTGATAAGTTGAATTTCTCTCGTCTGAAAATCTATATTTTCAATGTCCACATATTGAAAGCGATTGGTAAAATATGATTTGAACCATTCCAGGGCTATGCCTCTAATACCCGTATTATACAGCTTGTCCAACAGTATTTCAAAACTAACTCTGTCATACGCTTTACTCATATCGAGTAAGAGGCCTATTGCATATTTTTTGTTATTTATTTCGCTGAGAATTTGTTGTACATATTTATAGGTTGCAAGGGTTGTAGAACGGTTTTTTCTAAAGCCATTTTGATTATCATTTAGAATTTTATATTTTTCATAGAAAGAATAAAGACGTTTTATCATAACGGTTTCGTATATTTTAGCTGACGTTGGTAATAAGGCAATCGGTCGATAATTATTTATATCTGTGGTTTCTCCTTTTTTGTAGACAGGTTTTATTATAGAGATTTTTAGTGCATCAGGGAAAATACCTTCAGAAAATGATTGATTTATTAGTTTAGTGTATGGGATTGCTAGGATTTCTGCGCAACTTTTTATTAATGTGGGAGGGATCTCGTCTACACCGAAAGATGATTTATTTTTAAGAATCCTTATTATAGTAAGCATTTCTTTACTATCAACCGGCCTTAGAAAAAATGAGTTTTCTATAGCATGTTGCAATGGTATTTTAGTTACAGGTGCGGTCGGGTACAAATTTCCAATAGAACAGAAAAAAGTATTAAAGATATTCGCGACTTGTTTTGGGTCGTTTTGTTGTTCGTTATCCGATGTTTTGATTTGGATGTTATTTTTAATTTTCAGTGTATTTTTGTTGGTCTCTTTATTTATAATTTGCCACATAGATTTTGTTTTATTGTGTGAATTTTCAAATATTTGCTTATTATTAAGTTTTTTTGAAGCGTTAACTGCTTTTTTGAGGGTTTTGCTATATTGTTTATAATGATTTCGTAAAGTTATATTCCGCGACTGTGAAACTAGTAGCTTTAATTATCTTTTATTACGGCAAGATATTTTCAATCCCGGTGTTAATTGGGATTTTTTAGGCTTAACTTTAAGGGTTTTTATTGGTATGCATTTGTTTAGGGCCTTAATCAGAGTTCATACTTCCTGTCAAAAATACTGTCTTTTGTTCTTCTGCTTTTATTGTTCGGACGTAATAATATTTGTTTCGCTCTGTAATCGAAAAACTTTGCTTCTTTTTTGATTTTATACAAAAAATTGTATAGGTTGGGTTTTTTGGGTATTTTTTTGTTTAGTCGGTGATGGAACCCTTCTAATGGGTTATTAGTGCGATGCCGGTGTTCTGCGTGTACAACACTTAACGTCTTGGGATCAAATTGTTGTAACCACTGTTTATGAAAGTAGCTTACAAACTTTTGCATATCTTCAGTCAACGAATATAATTGCAAAATTTGTGTCCAACATTCTTCAATGCGATTTGGCGGTAACAGAGGTAAATTTGTTATTATTCTTGTTAAATTTCTTCCTTCTTTTGTAGTATCGCACTGAAATTTTGAAGAGTTCTTCCAAACAGCTTTACTGAAGTGGTATTGACATCCACATAATTTTGCATTTGGGAATACGATACTAACAGCGTTCATTACCGCGAGCTCGTAATCGCATTGGAATGTCAAAATTGACATTTTTAACTTATTTTCAATCAACTGAAAGAATCTTGTATAGGTTTCCTGGCTTTTATTTGGCAAAAGACCAAATATTACGGGAATAACATTTTTTGTGTCTATATCAGATTCTAGGTCTAAATGCAGACAGTAGACTTGATAAAACGGTGGCGGGCATACTTTAAAAGTACCGTCTCCGAAGTATGACCCGGTTCCTCTGTAAGCTTTAATGACTCTCTTACTCACTTCAGAGTACAAAATAATGATTTTCTCATCATCACCGTCTTCTATGATGTTCATATTATTTAATAATTTCTCCGGCACTTTTACATCTTTCAGTGCTAAAGTTTTAAGAGAATTTGTACCCAAAATTTTTTTTCTGTGCCTGTATAGTGTGTCTTTTACCTGTTTAAAAGTAGGTATAGGGTTCAGATCGATGATAGTTTCCTCTTTTAATGTTTCAAATTTGGATTCGTATATATTTTGGACTGAGTCGAAATTTTGGGTAACTTCTAATTTACAATTATTCACTGTACAATATATTTTATTCTTGACGAAATCTGGCTGGCAGGTATGTACGCTTTTTTTTACGATACATGTCTTCAATTGGTTTATTGTTACTGATGCGTTGCACCATTTGCGATTAGTACACCGCCAATTGGTGGTGCCGTCTTTGTTCTCGGTGTTTAGGTTAAACCGAAACCCGTTATATAATAACGTGGGTTTACCTTTTTGGTTTTCTAAAAAACTAAACTCCTCGTCCATTTTATTTTCAGTGCAATGATATTTTCAAATGAACATGATATGACATTAAGTAGTCACAATGAATAATAGACAAACCGTTTTTACAAAGTGGCCAGTATAGATTTCAAGTAGCACTAACAATAAAACTAGGTTAACTATGCCTATGATATGCAGCTAATCAGGTAGATACAGGTACAGGTACGGTAGGTACAGTTGCGTTTAATTATATGTATAGATAATAATAATAATACAATTACTTGTTTGAATATCCAAGATTAAATTCCTTTTTTTTTTTACATTAAAATAATTTCATTTAATAAAACCAACTCTGATAAAGTTTACATTTATATAAATTCGTTACACTAAAAATACGGCGTGGTTAAAATTTTAGGTAAGTATTATGAGACGGTGTCATTTTGATCTTTGGGCCTGTCAACAAAATGGCATTTTTTAATTTTGGTAATTATGAAAGTAATGCATTTTCACCTTCAGTCTTAATAATAATTCGGTATTTGAAGTTATTGTTCATTTTACCAACTATACTTTTTGTGTGTAAATGTTATTATGACATTCTATTGTATTGAAAATAAGTCAATTTGGAAATTTAGGCATTTTGGAACTGAGACAAAATGAGATTTAGTCAAAAGGGCATTACGATATTTGATTGTACCGAACCGGAATCTATGTACGTCCGTCTGACTATCTGTCTGTCAAGAAACTTTTTCTCAGGAAAGCAGGTAGGTTTGGTATCTGGCATTTTGAGAATCTGGCATTTTGAGAATCTGGCATTTTGAGAATCTGGCATTTTGAGAATCGGACTTTTTGAGAATCTGGCATTTTGAGAATCTGGCATTTTGAGAATCTGGCATTTTGCGAATCTGGCAATTTGAGAATCTGACAATGTGCCCATCTGGCAATTTGCGAATCTGACATAAAGCGTCGAAAGGATTCTATTGTATATAAATTGTAAAATAATGTCTGTTGTATATAAATTGTCACATAAGTATAGTGTAAATGTAAATTCCTTTTTTTTTATTGTTATGTAACGTTGAAATCTACGGGTACGTCTGATACTCGTAATAGCGAAAGAAATGAGCTTTGCACTATGTTTATGTGAAAAAAAAATGTCGAAATTTTAAAATGTGGTATAACTATTCAACGGTAGATGATATATTAATATATGTATATATATTCTTAAAGAGAATTCAACTCTTTACAAGGTATGTAGGAGGTTGTTTTTCTCAGATGATGTATTTGCAAGTTAGAGAGCAATGTATGACAAAAAACGTGAGGTCAAAAACACATTTTTGAAAATTGACCGTTTTTCGGAGTTCATATCTAGACAACTATTGAAAATAGGTAAAAAACATATAAAACAAAGTTGTAGAGAATTTTATCAGCTTTAATAATGTCATACAACAAAATTTCCTATGACGCATCGTTCTCAAGATGTAAACAAAAAACAAAAAAATGGGACTTTCTTTGCTCACCTCCTAGGGGTGGGGACTTTTAGTATGTTTATCTCCTAACTAGTCCAAACAAAGTTCCGAAGTCAAAAATTCTGCTTTTAACTTTTTCATCCAAAATCTTTCATTGCCTGGACTATACGGTTTTAACCCTTAAATTGGCAACGTATCTAATAATGCACATACCATAATGTTCACTTTTTTTATTTTTTGGTTACTATATTTTTTATGCTGATTTCAAATTAAATAGGGTTTGAATTCACGACTTTTTTTATTTTTGCCAATTTAAGTCAAGTCAAAGTCAAAGATCATTTATTGCTTAATTGTGAGTAGGTCCAGATGGTGATCATAAAATACAAAAAAGAAAAACATGCGTCACAATTCGCCTGGGTCTGGCATGCAATATTTAGTTAATTATGTATATCTAATTATTAATTTAAACAAATTTAGTCAATCTCTTATTCTACCATAAACTCATTAATATTATAGTAAGCCTTCTCTTTTAGCATGTCATTAATTCTAATTTTAATTTTTTTTAAGTCCTTAATATTTCTAATCACTTTCGGTATTTTATTATATAATTTAGGAGCCATCCCAAGTATACCTTTTGAGAGAAGTGCACATTTAGAAGGTATTGCGTTGAACTTGCCATGAAGTCGTGTACTCTTAAATGTTTTAAATAGGTTAGGGTTCGTCTTTACAAAGAGAGCTGTCTCGAAAATATACAAACATGGCAGCGTCAATATTCCTAGCTGTATAAAGTGGGACTTGCAGGACTCTATTGGCGTTAAGTTACAAATTGCTCTAAGACATTTTTTTTGAGCCTTGAATGCCTGTTCACGGTCTGGGGAATTTCCCCAAAAAATAACACCGTACCTTAGTGTAGACGTTACATAAGCATGATATGCGGTTAATACAGTGGTTTTATTCGCAATCTTATTCAACATATAAAGAGCGTATGAATACTGGCTAAGTTTCTTACACATTGCATTAATATGCATTTTCCAATTCATGTTACAGTCCACAGTAAGACCCAAAAACTTAGTATTAATTGTTTCCTCTATAGCAACACCTTTATAGTTCACATTTGGTACAGGATTTGAGTTCCCTCTCAACTTAAAGTTCATTATTTTGGTTTTACCTAAGTTGATCTTAAGATTGTTATAGGTAAGCCATTCCATTAATCGTTCTAATATTGCATTAATTTCATATTCTAAGGAATGTTGATCAATATTATTAAAAATAACAGTGCTGTCATCAGCATATAGAACCATTGGATGTTTCAAAATTAGCGGAAAGTCATTGATGTAGATAATGAACAATATAGGGCCCAGAATGCTACCTTGTGGCACTCCTTTGTTAATTCCTTGTAATTCTGAGTAATAGTTTAATTCAGATTTTGATTTATAGCAAAGTCTATTGATTTGTGTCATTTGTTTCCTATTTTTTAAGTAGGATGTTATTAGTTGAAGAGCGTTACCCCTTATCCCATAACTAAATAATTTATGTATCATAACATCATGATCAACGTAGTCAAAGGCTTTCGTCATATCCATATACAGCACAGTGACGTACTGCCTTTTATCCATGGCAACAACTACTTTTTCCACTAGGTCATAAATTGCAAGGTTTATGGATTTATTTTGACGGAAACCTTTTTGTTCCCTGGCAAACAAACCATTATTTTCAAAGTATCGATAAAGTATATTGTGAATCACTTTTTCTACAACTTTAGACAAAACTGGTACCAACGCAATAGGTCTGTAGTTATTAATGTCTTCTTTGTCACCTTTTTTATATACTGGCTTTATTATTGAGATTTTGAGTTTATCCGGAAAGACTCCGTTTTCTAAACATAAGTTAACTATGTGGCTAATTATTGGTGCGATTATGATTGAAACATTTTTTATCACCTTAGTCGTAATGCCGTCATAGCCTGTACTCTGTGTATTTTTAAGTGAAACAATGATTTTATGAATGTCATCAGGTGATGTTGGCATCATAAATATAGAGTTAACATTTTGCTTTATTTTTGTATACGGATTTGAGGCACAACGATTATTTGTATTTATATTAGAATTGATATCATTATTAAAATTGTGATTATTACTATCAGATAGATCAACAAAAAAAGTATTGAATTGTTCTGCAATTTGTTTGGGGTCATATGTTACATTACCATTATAATTTATTTTTGAGATAGTTTCAGTAGGCAGATGATGCTTTGATTGTTTTATTACATTCCATGTCGCCTTAGTTTTATTGGATGACATTTTAATCAAATAATCATTTTGAGCCTTTTGTGTTAGTTTCGTGACTTTTTTTAACCTTTTGGAATACAGCTTAAAATATTTTTTATCGTCAGCATTACATGAAAATCTATATTTCCAGAGAAGTTGTCTTTTGCGTTTGCAGCATTTTCGTAAGCCATTAGAAATCCATTTCGGTTTTTTCACACTAGTAATTCTTATTTTTATAGAGGGAAAACACAGATCATAGAAAAGCTTGAAATCCTCGTAGAAATAGTTGTACGCTTCATTGGCATCGTTTGCCATATATACATTGTTAAAGCTAAGATTCTGAATACAGTCTAAAAATTTCATCATATTATCTTCATTATAATCCCTTTTAATTGTATACCAATGTTGGAGTATGCAAGTTTTTTTAACCGGGCACCTCATAATTTGTGCAGTGTGATCAGAGAGAGCCAGGTCAAGCACCTCACATTTACTACCTCTTATGTTGGACATTATGTTGTCGATACATGTATTGCTGCACAGTCGTGTAGGTTGGTTTATACCTATTTTTAGGTTATACCCATGCAAGAGATTTTTAAATTCGGTTGCCATTTTAGTATTTTTTAATAAATCAATATTAAAATCACCACACATTATAATTTTTTTACTTTTTGAACATAATTTACTCAAAATGTCATTAAGTTTGCCAAAGAAAACCTGGACTGATGTTTTAGTAGTGTTTGGTACACGGTATATTGAAACCACAATTATTTTATGTGGTATTAATTCAATAGCACAACATTCAAGAACATTGGTTACACCAATTCGTGTTATATCTTCAAGAACCCTGAATTTATGATTTTTCCGTACAAGAATACAGCACCCACCCCTCCTGTTGGTTCTAGAAAAATGAGTGCACAGGTTATAATTAGGCAAACCTAGGTGAACATGATCACCTTGCTTCATATTATGTTCGGTTATACAAATAACGTCTATAGTTTTACCGGAGGATAAAAGCTCGTGCAATTGAATACTCAACTCATCAGATTTACCAATAAGACCATTTATATTTTGGTGGAATACTATAATTTCTTTATACACGAAAAAGACCAAGATTATTGTTACATCGATCAGTTGTTACCTCTCTTAATGATTTAGGAGCTGTTTGGTCAGTTTTTGAGTACCTTGCACCACGGTTTATATCTGTTTGAGTATATGCATTTACAAATTGCAAACAAAAGTCAGTTTGCGAGCCGGTAGTGTTCTTTAATTTATCTCCAATAGCAGGAGCGGCAGAAACATGATGAAAATTATTTACTCCCTTTGTTTTGTTAGTAATTGCAGATAATATTAAGTGATTCATGTCTTGGTTCAGAGAATACAGTTGAGGTACATATTTCCTATCACTCACATTAATGTACGAAGCATTTTTATACATACTACATATATATCGAAGTTCACAATTCAATTTACTTTCATTCAGGTGCTTATTATAGGTTATTTCAGGTATAATAACATTTGTATGAGTAACTGTTTTTAGCCAACTACCTAAGCTAGTTTTAAACTCGTATGGATTACAGTCATTCACACCACCCATCATTATAATAAAATCATTTGAGTTTAATTCACTTATTTCAGTTTTTTCGGAATCTAATATTACGCCAAGTGTCGCTCCTGGTTTGCAATAGCTACTCACTGCGTACTCGCTGCCCAGGAGCCGCTGGAGTACACGCCTGGTGCGCTTCCCTCTTTGATCAACTAAAATTATCACTTTAATTTTCCTAGCACCGGTTTCAAACGGATAGTTGCCTCTCCATGATTTTCAAGTTTGTTTACCTCTTCAGATTGATACATTTTATTTATTCCTATTGTTCGGTGGTCCAGCAGGGTGATGTGTTGAAGATTCGCAGTTATTTGTTTGTTAGTTGTGGTCGATGGACACTGCTCACTAATGTCTTTAATTAAAGAATTGTCTAAATTTACATTTCTTGGGCATAATGTACGAGAGGAGCTTAGGGGAGAGGTTCGTAATGTTCTCATACCAATATTTCTAATGTCCCTGTACGTTGGCGTGAGTGCCCTGTGTTTGGATTTTGTTGTCTGACGTATGTTTCCATTTTCAGTAGGTTCAAGTGTCAGTTTTTTCAAAACCTAAAATTTTTTCGCTTGATTATTCACCTTTATTTTAAGATTTGCATTTTCAATATTGAGATTTTCAATTTCTTGATGAGCACTTTGTAGTTCACTAGAGATATCGTCAATTTGTTGCCTCAACGATATTATCAGGGAGAGATCGCCGTCGGGTGCCGACGGGAGACTTCGAATCGTATCATCCAGCATAGTAGAATTCATCAAGGATCCATGTGACATTGTTGGAGAGTTCTGTGCTGAACTTGAGATAGTAGTTTTTTTCCGAAATGTTATGTTGCTATTGCTGTTGTCCATGATTTTGTGTGCTTGCTTAAGGGTTAAAGATATTTATTTTTTTAATTTAATCAGTTAATCACGTTGAACTGGTTGAACAGAAAAAACAATATTTAAAAATCTAATCTACCACTTAGTTTCTATGGATGTACCTAGTAATATGCCGAAGTGTATTGCCTATGTCATTCACAAATAACGTGGATTTCTATAGGTAAAAGAAATTTCAAAATCGGTTCAGTAGTTTCAGAGATTACCCGTTACAGCGTCACATACTCAATTTCTTTATAATATTAGTATAGAAGCCAGCGCTGGTCTTCCGTAAATACAAATGAATCATTGCCTTTAAAAAACCTGGGTCTGTTCTGTTTATAACGACACGACCTAGATAAATAAGCTTTACATTACACTTTTTACAAAATCCCTTGTGTGATGCAAAAGCGGGACCTTATAGGATCACACCTTTTTTTCTCCGAAACTACTGAATCATAGGCAACTATGGAACTATGTCAAAGATTTAAATCGAAAAATACTTCTTTAGTTCTATAGTGACCTATGGATTAAATTGGTTGAGTATAAAGTGAAAAACGAAAAAAATATATTAAAAATTAAAATGTATTCTTTAAAATATTGTCTTTACAAAATGCTTATGATTCCAACACTAGGCACTTTCACTTATATAATACAAATCAATTTACCATTATATCTCTATAATGGCATACTTTTGAAGTTTGAGCATGGTCATAATGAAGACAATGATTAAATCACTACATAGTATAAAACAAAGTCGCTTGCGCTGTCTGTCCCTATGTATGCTTAAATCTTTAAAACTACGCAACGGATTTTGATGCGGTTTTTTTTAATAGATAGAGTGATTCTTAAGGAAGGTTTATATGTATAATACATTCCACGCGGGCGAAGCCGCGGACGGGTCGCTAGTGAGTAAATAAATAATATTATTATATTCACTTAATCATGGTCTTCGTTTATTTAGAGGTGTAGTGATATTTTTCTAAGATGTCCGAATAAACAGCTTATCTTTCACAGCTGCAATTGTCTGAGTGATGGATAAAGCCAAACGAACTTTTTCGCCATTTTGACTTATGTGTAGTCCAAGTACGTTTATAAATAACGCAGTTAGTTGCTATGATATTTGGAAATTCACATTATAAATACTAGGTACCAAATACTAAGTACAAATACTCGAAAGTGAATTGATTGATATGCGAACCTTACCTATCATTCTGACATGTCACGAAAATGCCCGCTGGAGTCCGACGTACGGTTAAGAGTGGTTTTTTTTCCCAACAGTGCGACAGAAACGAAATAAACGGTTCAAATAAACAAAATAACAATGGAGTTTTTAAATATTTCGAAAGGCTTTTTTGTTTTAATAACACAAGCTTATTAGAATGGCTACGAGAGGATTCGAATTCCATGTTACGTTAATCCTGTCGTATTCCTTTCCTTCGATACTAATAAATTCAACAATTATGACGAGATGAGGTAAAGCTTTGAAAGTTTTGTATTTAGTGTTTCGGAGTAACCCACCTGGGTCACTTGTGTGACGCTTACGAAAGCACGACGCCTACTCAAGGTCCATGGGGCGCGGAATTTTGCGCTGCGTTGGCATCGCGTCACGGGCATGCTGAGCTGAGTGACAACTTTAAAACTTTCAACTTTTCATTACGAAAATAATATGACGTCTTTTTGCACCATAGTCAATTCATGGTGGACCAATTCAACGAATTGGCCGGCTGGTCATTGCAAAACGACGCCTTGGCAACGTGATATACGAACTGTATATTCTAATAAAAAATAACTGACTTGGATCCAGAAGGTAAGAGGTCAGAAAAGTAAGAAGAGCGTCCACTACGGTCCTATTACTGGGTTTATTTGTTTGCTAGTTTAAAGAAAATCATTTGTTAATGAGATTCGCTTATTATGGAGGTATATGGTATACTCGTAAATGAGACTACTGTTGCCTAAAAACTGTCACTTTGTGACAGGTTTAAAAATCCCGCCGTACGAATATAGCCCGCAGGTATGAAACATTTTTAATATGTAAGCTGGTCCCTTCAGCATACCATGGTGAATTTAAAATTTTCATTACGTTGGTTACAGTATACCAACCCATAGGTCTAGCGCTTAACTGAGTAGGTCCCTGCGGTAGTGGAGCGATGCGGGAGGAGTGTTTTCGTTACCTTCTGATGAATATGATGAATAGGTATATATATTAAGTTTTATATGTTTAATGTAAAACCAAGAGGTTGATATAGCGCAATTTGGACCGCCATGTAGTGGTCATGCGAAGGTCGAGAAGCCTATTCCATACATTGTCAAAAATGGGTGTATCCAAATTATAAGGGTTTGTTGGACCTTAAGTTTTTGTAACTGGTTTTGTTCACAAAAAGTGGACATCTCAAAAACAAGAGCGAATCGAGCTTACTTTATACGACATTTTTAACTCTAAATTATCTCAGCAACACGCTGTTAAAATACTTGAGGTACGTCCCAGGCACGGTGTGTAGGAAAAAAAAATGAAATGGATCAAATCGAAATAATAAAATTTGATGAGAGTTGATAATATTGACAAGGAAATAATTAACCTTTATCGGCGTACATGGGAACTCTGGGAAGGCCTCTGCGACGGCACTCGCACCGGCCTCGTTGCTCGTCTCCGTTATACCAACAAAAAACTCTCGCCCTGAAAATGTAAAAAAAACGCATAAAATACACAATATTGAGGGACACAACACACACACATACACACATACAACACTCAGCAGAACTTCAACATGTCTCAAACTAAGCTTTAGGTCTGTACAGACAAAAGCACTGATATCTAAACGGCCATCGCGTCTGATAAATAAGGTCTATGTATATATGTATGCATAGACCTAAGCTTATTATAGTTATTATCAGTGGCATAGGTGTAAGTAGATATATTAGACGCCTTGGGTACGTATATATATTTATGACTTTGAGTGTACTATGGGTAAAAATTCAAAACTGGGGAATAAATAGTCGAGCTTATAACACGAACATGTTCCCATCCCGGGAACCGAGCCCCGGACCGCTCGCTTCGTATGCAAGACCTAATATAGGCTAACCGCGTTGTTAACGTCGTAAATTATTTATGATTCGTAAACTTCTTATAATATGCACTGAAACAATTAGCAATGTGCATGTACATTATTTATTTAGGTATGTAACAGTGTACTCATTGTCGAAATTCCTAATAAATAAAAATAAAGTGAAAGTGTAAGTCCGAATGATAAAACTAGAGAATAACTTGTCATTGTAATATGATCTTCAGCATTAACTATACTTGTACAAGGAAAAATCACGTCATAAAACAAAAACCCGAGCAAAACCATGTCGGACCATACTCAGTGTAGGGTTCCCCGATAGGATTTCGGTACTTTGTTGTATCTTTCTTATAAAAAGCATATAATTATCGAAAAAAACAAATAAGAGGTTTCTAAGCCGTTCATCCTACCGAAGAGATTAAATAAAGTACCAGGAGCGCAGCGGTAATTAGGAAGTGCATAGCGCAACTTAGATCGCAGGCGATGACGTAGCACGGTGCGGTGCGGCGCACCGGCGAGCAGCACTGTATGTTACTTTTATTATTTATGCACTCCTAGCATTTGACGTTATAATTTTTGTTTTAACTCGTGTAAAATTACATACTTTCCGCACTTGCATCAAATGTACTATTCCCGTTGTACGAGGGCAGAGTGAGAAGTCTGGTAAAAATCATATTAAAGGTATTTTCTTCACAAATTCATTAATGCCAATTTGTAATGCAGCCTTTTTGGAGGTAAATCGTATATTTTCAGCCAGTTCACACGACTAGTTTTTTTTGACAGCTATGAAAAAGAAACAATCACTTCGGTGTTTGCAAATATGGAGAAAAGTGAGTTTCGTGTTCTGATTAAACATTATTTTTTGCGAAAAAAAACCATTACGGATACAAAAAAAAATTAGACAAATATTACGGGAACTCTGCTCCATCGATTAAAATGATCCACAAGTGGTTTACGGATTTTCGTTGAGGCCGTACAAGCACTGCTGACGCCGACCGACCCGGACGCCCAGTTGAGGTCACTACACCAGAGATGATCACCAAAATCCATGACATCGTATTGACCGACCGAAGAATAAAGGTCCGTGAGAATCTCACGGTGAGATAGCTGATATTGTAAGCATTTCAGACGAACGGGTTCGTAATATCCTTCACACTTATTTGGATATGAAGAAGCTCTCCGCCCGTTGGGTGCCGCGATTGCTCACAGTACCTAGATCAAAAACGCACTAGGGTGACCCTGTCAGAGGCATGTTTGGCGAAGTTTAGGTGTAATGAAAAGGACTTCTTGCGTCGTTTCATAACTGTTGACGAAACCTGGATTCATCATCATACACCAGAAACGAAGGAGCAGTCAAAACAATGGATTGCTTCAGGTGAACCTGCACCAAAGAAGGCCAAAGCAGTTTTATCGGCGAATAAAGTTATGGCTACTGTCTTCTGGGATGCTCGTGGTGTAATATATGTTGATTACCTTCAGAAAGGTAAAACGATTAACGGCGAATATTATGCCAACTTGTTACAGCGATTTCATGAAGTTTTAATGGAAAAACGGCGACATTTGGCGAAAAAGAAAATCATTTTTCACCAAGACAACGCACGGGTCGACACTTGTATAGTTGCTATGGCTAAAATCCACGAGTTGCGTTACGAATTGCTCCCGCATCCGCCTTATTCTCCAGATTTAGCCCCCTGCGACTATTTTCTTTTCCCAAACTTAAAGAAATGGCTTGGTGGAAAAAGATTTGGTTCCAACGAAGAAATCATCGCAGAAACCAATGCGTATTTTGAAGGGTTGGAGAAATCGTACTATACGGAGGGAATCGAAAAGCTAGAAAAGCGATGGACCAAGTGTATTGAGTTACATGGGGACTACGTTAAAAAATAAATATTTAATTGGACCAAAAAAAAAAAATGTTTCATTTTTTCCAGACTTTTCACTCTGCCCTCGTATATAATAAAGTACATACATATTCTACAATTCAATTTCACTATCACTATCATAATTACAATAATTCAAAAAATACATCGTAACATACACTTAAAAAACGAAAACTTGCGAAAGATTCAACCGAAGATCCGCAAGGAAAGATTCTGTATTTTATTTAAAAATACAGGGGCGTTTGAAAGACACTTATATTTTACAAGTCAGTTTCAACGCTAGTTCCGACGCCGACACTACGAACTGTTACTACGAACAAAAAACTATCTCGATAATCCCCAAGAATATATGAATTTACTCTATAATGTTATTTGGTGCTGTCTTACACGACATGATTTTAAGTAGGTATAGAAGCACTTCAGTCGACTGAAGTATTGAACAGTTGATATGTGAAATAAACTGAAGATTATAAAATATTTTTATATGTACTAAAACGAAATTGAACAACAAAATCATAATTGGGCGGAACAATTTTTTTTTTTTGTTATTCTGTCCCTTAAGCCAGGAGACAACAGTGATAGAGTTTCTTAGAAAAAATGTTATAATATATCATAGCACACTCAGGAGAAAGGCCATAAAATAATGGGTGTGTAATTGCCAATAAAACAGTTTTTTAGTGGACTTATATCCTTTGAAATCATAGTTTTAAAGAGTGACCCAGGAGACGTCACCATGGCAACGAGCTACAAAGAAAAGTTGACTGACCCAATTACGTGTACCATTCTGGCACTGACCCCAACGAAAGGTGCTAAAATGTATTTTTATCGGACATTATTGATTACTCCATTTTGATTAAGTTTTATATTTGACGGATTTGTTGAATTGTTTAGTACGAACTTTTGATTTCGATTCTGATTGTTAATTTCTTTTAATTAGATATAACAATATTGTTTTATTATGTAAAGTAATTTCTTTTTAAAGTCAGTTTATTCTAAATATAATTGTTACTTCATAATTTGATACCGCAACTTAGCTAATATTATATACAGTGGTGGCAAACACATTTTATTTTTTTCATTGTATCGTGTCACATGACCACCACCACTGTCTGTATGTTATTTACAGAGAAGTCTAGAATTATTGTTCTTCTCATCACACCTAAGCAAAGAGAGCTAGTGGCATAATAAACAAAAAAGCTTATAAATGTAATCCAATAAAATAGGTATAGTCTACCAAGAAACTCCGTTACCACTTTTCGACTCTATTTGTATAATATTAGAATCCAAAAGTGGTAAAGTTATTTTCATGGTCGACATTAACATACATCTAACTGCATATAAATCAATCAGCTCTCTAACTCGTATAGTAAGTATATATTATATAGTACGAATTTTATGAAGTGACCCGATTAGCAAAGGAATGTGTTTAACAAAAAAAGGCCAGTTTGAAAAGTTCTTACTATACCATACATACATGGCTTGTCGAAATAGATCATAGATTGCTCTACCCAGGCCTACTGGCTAGTTTAGGAGTAGGTCAATGTTAATAATCAAATAACCCCAATTACGTTTCAGTCTACACTCATAAAATTAATGATTGTATTATGACGATTACATCACACCAACAAGATACCCGGTAGAACATAGAACCTGACCTGATTTTACGACTTTAAACTAGCTTATTATTTTCAACAAGGTTCATTAAATAAAACAATACATACGAAATCAATAACCAAAAAAAATGTCCCTTTAATGTACCAGCCTTGTAGAGCTACCTATATGGAATCTAATAGCAAAATGAAGTAGGTACTCACTAAAGTCTTTCCGACTTTTTATCACAACTACCTGTGTGCTTTAGTATATCATGTGAATGACAGAGGTATGTATGAATAACAGTCTAATTGTTTACATAATGTCATCTGCCACTACTGTCATTCATTAATTGCTAATGTGATTGGTATGTGATTTTCAGTAGGAACAAACACTGCAATTTGTTTTTTTTTATAACCGACTTCAAAAAAAAGGGGGCTCTCAGTTTGACCTGTATGTATGTGTGTTTGTCCGCGATTATCTCGTGTTTGGCTGCACCGATTTTGATGCGGTTTTCAGAAGAGTATTTGTTACACTTAGGAGAAGGTTTTAGTATTTTAAACGAGTTAAAAAAGGAGGTTCTCAGTTTGACCCGTATGATCATGCATAACTTTTTACAGAGTTGTCTGATTTAAAAAAATCTTTTTTGCTTTGATAGAGTATATTTCCGGGGTGGTCCCATTGTCACCATATCTGAATCTGATGAGGGGATCAGTGAGGAATTCCGGGAACTCCTAAAATATTACAGGCATACGTACAGCGATTTTAGTATCGTTTTAGTAACAAGTCCAGCATTTGCATTTAGAAAGTATTATTTGGTGAAGTGGAACTGATGATGAAGACCACAAATGGCTACCGGAACTCGACAACGGTAGCTATTTCAAGGGTGGCGATAAGGTATCTCGGTTAAGATAGTTGAGCAATTGTAACGAAATTGTTTACATCTGACTATGGCTTTCCCGCGGCGTTGCGTGCGGCGAGTTTGAAATGGCTCAAAGTTTCATATCAACTAAGAAGAAGAACTACAAAACAGCTTATTATGATCACTAAAAAGCATAAAATTAAACTAAAAAAACCAAAAAACAAAAAAAACGCCTATTTGAAGTCGGTTTTTGGGTAAAAACATTGTGAGTCGACGACTTCACTTGGACTGACCTATACCTACCATTTTAAAAGAAGTTATATATTTCGTTTTTGAAGGCGGTTTTTTTGTTTTTAATACAGTTATTTTTTGTATAAACAGAATAATATTTTTCCCTCACCTGTAAAAAGTACATCCGAGCCAACAATTCTTGTTTCGGGATCAGTCAGCTCAATGACAGTCTGGTTCAACTCCTTTTGAAGTACTTCTTTAACTGCCCTTATCTTAAAAAACATCACAAAATTAATTGTAAAATCAGTGCATCTTGTTCCATTTACTGCAAGTATATAAAACGTATACATAATAAGCAGAGGGCGGAATTGCTCATGGCAAAAATCAAACGTCAATAGAGTTGGAACGTTGATTTGATCGACTTTTTCAGCTATCGATAAGTTCAGTCACTATAACGAGTAAAACACATTCTGAGTTTAAAGAGGTAAAGAACGATAATAGTTTTTATCTAAATTTGATAATATTTCGCGTTTCTTGCAACATTCCATGGAGAAAAAAAAAACACATTCCCGGATATCAAAAAAAAAAGTCTAAGTATCATGTATTATTACAGAGAAGACGAGGAAAACGTCATCAGCACAGATTTAGATTACGATACTGTTTGATACGATGAAAATTAGTTCACAGGTGATTTGAATCCTTAGGTTGTATTATTGAAACTTAGGTAGTTTTATTAATGCAGTACCTACCTACTAAGATAAGTAGTTTTTAAAATTATTGTTTTATATTGTCTTTTTTTTAAATGTTATACCGTAATATTCATATTAAGTCTATTATTGTTTGCTTATGGATTTGAGGTTTAGTATTGTTAATAAATAAATAAAGATGCGATAGGTAAAAATAATTTCAGTTTAATCGATAGTCGATAAAATTCAACGTTCCAACTCTATTGACGTTTGATTTTTGCCATGAGCAATTCCGCCCTCTGATAATAAGTAATAAGTGTAATAACTAAGTACAGTGTTTTCAATCCACAGTGGTGAGCCTCACTATTTTTCGTTAATTGACGCAACCAAGCTTTTTAGTATCTTTCGGTTTGCTATCGCTATCACGCACTATATGCACTCGCAACTGCCAGTATATTTATCACTCATGTGTCATCGAAAAATGAATTTTGCCGATCACTATTAAGAAAATGGTTGCACTGTAGTAGCAATTCTGTGAGACTTGTAATAAAAACACTTTAAAACAAAAAAACAAGCTTATGTATTTTATTAAAGTAACAAGTGGCACTCGCGGCGCTAAGACAAATCGAATGACACGTCATTATTTGAAGTTGGGCACTCCCTTCAGCCTCTACAAGGGAATACGTACAACACATACAGTGTGTCCTTGGTTAAAGTGCACAAACAAATAGGGATGAAATTAGTTGCAATTTCAACAGCAAAAAATTGTTAATAATTGTTTGTGCAATTTATCCAAGGACACACTTTATCACTCGTAAATACGTAAAGGGCCTCTATTCTAAGCGGTAAAACCTATGTTGTCTTTGACGTGTTATGGTACTGGTTTAGAATAGAGGCTCAGGTCAATAACATTAACCACCTTTTTAAAATTTGGGTGATAAAATTACGCATAAAGCATTGCAGAGGCAGTATTTCATAACACATCATCATTAAAAATGTAGGTAAGTAAACTCATGCAGCACAGCACTATACAGATCGCAATATTCTTTCTTATATAAATAAAACTGAAAAATAAGTAACTATCTTACTCTACTAATATGGTTATACAAATACTACCCCAACTTGTATCCCTATGTATTCATTTCAGGAATGGTGGGATTCCATTCTCTTTTTCTGAGGAGAAAACTGTTGTTGATATCATATCATACAGAGTGAACAAAAAAAAACTGTATGGGTTTGACTGTCTCTAATAAAATTGTCATTTACATTAATAACATGGTTACAGATGGAACTACACTATTCTCAAGAGGCAACCACTTTAGTGTAAAATGCAGTTTATTAGAATTTTATTTAAATAGTCTTCCTCATTGTGTCCAACCTCTTTATTGCATAGCTATAATAAATATGCTAACATAATTTTTCGTACAATTACCTATGACTAGGCAAAAATTAAATTGGAGTTTTTACTTGTAGAATTGTAGCTTGTAGCTTGAAGCATTGATGACATACTATCAGAATAATAAATATTTACATTTTAATCAGTGCTACCTTGTCTAAGTATAATTTCTTAGTGATCCAAATTCACCCTATAAGACAATATGCAAAGCCACCAAGCTTACCAGAAGAAAATTAAATAAATTAGTAAATGCAAAAATAACTAGGGTGATGGCACCAATGTTGGATACCTGAAGCTGTAGGCACCAATAATGGACACTTAACTCTTAATTCAAAGATCATAATGTTATAAATTGACCATCTCAAAATAATCAAATAACCAAGGGATCACTCTGCTATTGACACTGCATTGATGTATATAAAAACGCAATAGTAGTTAAGCACAACTTTTTCGATTAAACCACTACTGAAAAAAAAAAAACAAGTTCTAGAAATGTGCATGCATGCATTATCCCATTGAAGGCCAATACAAAAGTGACCTAGATACACAACATAATGTCTGTTGTTGTAGTAGTTGACTATCATTAGGTTAGCTTAAGAGATTGAAAATTGTTAGGGTCAAAAATACTTGCAATTTTGAGTCTGAATTTACCTTTAACTGTTCAGCATTATTTATACCCATAGGCAGCAGAGATATGCCATGGCAAACCACAGCCACATCTTCAATAAACACATTATCGGGAAACGGACCAGGTAGATCGACTTCCCTCACTTCCACATTAAGCTCATTTAGAAGTCGCAGAAAGCATTCGTGCTGGTGCCGGGCGTCGTTAAAATCTGCTCGGTCCGTGGCTCGGAGCGCCGGCGTAGCCTTTCCTACTACAGCATGAGTATACTCATGCATTTTGAAATCCATTTTCACCTTCGGAAAATACTTAATTCCTCGAGAATACTACGAGAGTAATAATTAACGGTTGAACACTTCTTCACGCTCCACCTACATCTATTAATAGATATTTCAAGTGTTAAAAACTGAAGTATTAATGCCTCCTAATAAAAACTTCAATAATCAATGGTACTTTCTGTTTTGACAGTAGGAATTAAATACCTTTCGTAGTTGATTTATCGAAATAAGAAGGAACGCTAGCACCTAGCATAGCAAATAGCAATGCAAATAATTTGACATTTAGGGATTTTTATCCTAATATCGTGTCAGAATGGCATCGCAAAGGCGTTTTCCCTATCCGTCCAAAAGGCTCGAACTCACTCGAAGATTTAAATTTTCACCATTACAATTTTGTTTTTTTAATATTTTATTTGAGCGAGTCTGGCCATCGAATCGTGATATTGACCTTGAAACAGAATTCTTTATATGGCAATACTCAACAACTAGTCAAATTGGTTGTCAAGTCGTGTCAATTTTCGGAATAACAAACGGTTATCTTGCGTTATTATGTCGAAACCTATAAAAAGTTCAGCTAGGAAGTTAATTTATACAATGATGTGTAAATATAAAGCAAAACAAGAAGAGCGAGCCTCTGCTTTTCGCGAGAGAGAACGATATTTTCATGAAATAATGACTGCCACAGGTTAGTGCACGTAATGATATTGATACTTGTTGAATATTTGTAAGCTCCTTAGTTACTTCAAGATATATTTCGTTGGACTAAAAATATAATTCGTTTAATTTATGCTTTTGTTGTTGGTTTCAGTTTGAAATAGTAGTTTTTCCTAAATTTATGTTCCGATTGTAATCGAAAAGGTATTTATTGCATGTTTTTTATTTCAAACGGGATAAGAGATAAAGCCGATGACAGCAGCTTAAATGAATTTGAATTATATTACTAATGCTGTGAAGAGTTTACAACAACTAGATGAAAATAGTCAGCACAAAACTGAAATTCAATTTGTATAAGAAATTTCTGCGTTGACAGGTATGATATTCTGACAGTAAATTAATATACTTAAGTGTGTTAAAATGCTAATTTATTTTTATATAGGTATATATAAGCAAGGAAATCACATTTAGATAAAAATAATATCTTTGGCGGATGTGGGGTGGGGTAGGCTACAAAGATGCAACTAGGATAGTGCCGGGATGAGGCAAAAGATCTTAAGTGATATAACTAAACCAGTTCATATAGAAATGTATAAATCGGCGGACACTAGATGACCCTCACATTGGATTCTGATCAGTTGACCACAACAATTTATTAATCACACCACCCGCTATTGGTCCCGGGGTCGGGGGTTAGGAATGTAACACTTTACCACATAGGGATGATTAGTTAGATCACTTTATAATATAATAATACGTTACATAGTGATTGATGCTTCCAATAACCATAAGCTATACTGTTATTTAAACAATATAATGTATTTTTGTTTCTAATTTTCAGATGTTGGTACTGCTACTATAAAAAGAATAAAAAAAGAAGGACAGTCAAATGCAGGTGTTTGGAAAACTCCCGGGAAAAAGCGTCCACATAAACCAACAGTTGCCAATTCGGATACTTTTGACATTAATGCGATCAGGCAGAAGATCAATCAATTTTACACAGTTAAAAAACAGGTGCCTACTTTACGTACCTTGTTGACAGATTTAAGAGAGAGCATTGGATTTACCGGATGTCGTGAAACGTCGCGTAAAATTTTATTATCCAATGGCTTTGAGTTCAAAAAATATATAAACGAGCGTAGTATAATCATGGAGAGATATGACATTGCAGCGTGGAGGCACAGATTTTTGAGAGCCATTAGTAAATACCGCCAGCAAGAAAAGCCGTTAATTTATTTGGATGAAACATTTATATTCATCAAAATTATAGACCAAAAAAATCATGGCAAGGTCCATCTACTAGCGGTGTGGTTGAAAAAAAATCACCAGGGAAACGGTTCATTATTGTACATGCCGGGGCTGAAAAAGGATTTGTACCCAATGCCCTCTTGGTTTTTAGCACAAAATCTTTGTCAGCTGATTATCATCATGACATGAACCGACAGAACTTTTTAAAATGGCTGCAAGAGAAATTAATCCCCAATTTAAGGGAACCAAGTGTAATAATAATGGATAACGCAAGTTATCATTCAACTCAGGTAAATAAACCACCCACAATGAATCTGAGAAAGGCAGACATTCAAGATTGGCTCACTACCAATGGAATCACTTATGAAACTTACATGTCGAAGGAAGAGCTGATGTGTCTGGTGGGCCAATACAAGACCAACCCAAAATATGAGGTTGACGAAATTTTAAAAGAAAATGGTCATGAAGTTCTACGGTTACCCCCATACCATTGCGACCTTAATGCAATTGAACAAATATGGAGTTTAGCTAAAAGGAAAGTTGGCAGCAAAAATATGGGTCTTACTGTAAATAGAAGTAGAAAAAGCGATTTCAATGGAATTTGGGACTGAACTCCAGAGGACTGGGAAAAATGCACTGACCATGCACTGCATGTAGAACAAAAATATATAGAACGAGATGGAATCGTCACAACATTAGAACCATTCATTATAAATGTAACCAGTGACAGGGACTCGAACAGTGAGTCTGAGGAGCCAATTGAGTTTTTGGAATCAGATTTTGAGTATGACAGTTAGTCTGATTTCTTGAGTCTTCCCATCTCTCACTACAAGTCATATACATAACAATGTACCTACTATACAGGGTGACTGGAAATTCACCGTATTCCTTGAAAGGGGTTATTTTACAGCTCATTTGTAACGATTAAAGTCCAGTCAACCAGGGCTCAAAACTCATTGGTTATCGAGTTATTCACGTTTTTAGAATGAATTACTTAGTATTTCAAGTAGGTATTTGTTTGTGAAATAGTACTCATAATAAAGGACATAAAATTATATTTTTTTTATTTTTTTTTACTACCTTGTCGGCGTGATTGATAATTATGTATATTCATGCCAAATTACAGCTTTCTAGCTCTGAGCTTAGCCGAGCTTAGCCGCACGCACATGGTGAAACTATAAGGGTTCCTAGTTGACTACGGAACCCTAAAAACAGGTTTTAAATGGCGGGCCCGTCTTACAAGAACATAGTAAGTACTTGAAAACATCTCAATAGAGTTACGCCAAAAGTCAAGTTTACTTTGACACCTGTTGGCAATTATCAAGAGTGCGTATTCCTAGTTCATAAAGGGTTGCCATATCTACATATTTGAAATTTAAAAAATAAATCTCAGTATCACGTTTTGATGGCCAGACTAATTATTTTTGTTTGGTTAAGTATAATTTTAAAATTAGTTAGGTTATTTTTAGTTTCGGTTTTAAGAAAAGATCTCAGTATTAATGTAACTTAGCAATGATGCTGTGAGCCTGTTGCTCTACTTTCAAATCCGTAATTCGAACTTCGTCTATTGCTTTTCCTTTTACTCTCGGTGCGTAACTAATTAGCAAGAAAGTGACATGGCGATCCGAAGTTTGAATTATGGATTTAAAAGTAGAGCCCCTGTGTCCAAGGCCCTAATTTGAAAATCGAAGTTCGAAGTTACGTTTCTTTCGATTTAGGGCGGTCACATACACACGAAATTCCGTTTCGGAATTTCGATTCTGAATTCCGAAGGTGCTAATCCATACAAAATCTATGTATGACCCTTACCACACACGTCCGTTCGGCTCTCAAAATAGGGCTTTCAACAACCACTAACTTAACCCGGGTCTTCTATACCCGCTCACAAGCTTTGTGCAACCAGAGTTGCGAGTGATAGCCCTTATTTGCTTATAAAATTAAGGTCGATGAAATTAGCACGAGCACACAAGTGGATACTACTCAAAACAAAATAGGGGCCACGGTATATTCTGCATACAAAAGAACTGTTTTTGGAGAAGGATTATTATAACAAATTTTAATCACACGCACTGTAAATACAAAACAATTGACAAAAAATTCAGAAACCTAGCTTGTAAGTTGAACATTCCCAGCAAACAATTTTTGGTAAAAATAACGATAAAACAACCTATTATAGGTCGCAAATCTGACAGTGACCAAAATGAGTTACCTCGAATCGACGTGGAATCCACGTGGAATCCACCAAAGTGGGGAAAAAAAGCACGTGCCGGCTACGTCGATTCGCCACGACGTGTCATGTGGTTGCAATGTTTAAAATTGGTAAGACTTACCATTTTTCAACATGATTTCAACGTGTTTTTTACCATTTATTTACCCAGAAAGGTTATTTTTTATGAAATATCATGCAGAGAAAGAGACAAATATATTACGAGAGTATTATCTTTTCGCTTACAAACAAAATGTCTAACTAAAAATCAATCTTAAGTTTTGCAACGAGAATGGCGGCCATTACTTGCCGTAAAATAATTATTTAGGTCGATTACGCAGGAATTATACGATAAAATTTTGTGCGCTGAAAATTTTCTCGTGCAGTATGTTAGGTTTTTATTCAAAACTACTGATGGGCTTTCGAAATACTTAAGTATTACTTTTTTTTAAGCTCATTAGTAGTATATATTATTGCTTGTAATTGGGGTTCGTAAATTTGTGTTCCGTGTTTGTAAATATATTAAATTGACTTTATATATTTTTTCATGTAAATGAAAATAAATGTACCATTAGATTTGATTGTTATAGGTATTACAATATACCTAAATTATGCAATTTGCAATAACACGTCCTAATTATAACAAAACAAAATGTCGGCTCGACCAAGAAGTTAAAATTTACCTAAAAATACGACGTACTGGTATTTAAGTCAATTTTACGTAATATATACTTAATTCTGCGACCTAATGGTGCAGAGTAACCGTTCAAAGTCGAAGCGACCGCCATCACAACGTCGCTGTGTCCGCTTCTTCAGTAATTGTTTGACAGCGCGGGCGTAGGTGGTGTGCTTACGATCAGAGGTGCCAAATTTCAGAAAGTGCACCAAACTGTCCATTTTATTAGGTCTTCCATAAGTTTTATTGATTTCATATCAGAGCAGTCTTCATTTCTAATGTACTCATATCCAGAGTCTTCATTTTCCGATTCTTTGTTTGCACCGATTTCATAGCCATCTCTCATCTCATCTATATTATCAGATTTTTTTTCCTAATTTATTATAATACGAATCCATATAATCAAGATCTTTGCCTGTGTGTGTCATTGAAACGGTATCAGTATCAATACTATCAGTAGATTGACACAAAGTTGAATATTCATGAAAACTGGATTTAGAAGGTAATTCACACTTTTGTTCTTCTTTTAATATTTCACTTTGAATTTTCATATTAGCCTTACACTTCCTATAGTAACTGCTGGAATGTCTATATATTTTTTGTCTTTGGCCATTGTAAATCCAACACTACTTTTGATTTAAAAACGAAATAACTATTGGGTAAACACGTCCTATTTCACCGAGGAATGACTTATTTGTGAGTAAAATAAACTTGACCTGAAGTCGCCTCTCAAACTTCAACTTATTAGTTATTTTTAGGGTTAATTTGACTATTAGGTTATGTAAATGAAACCTTATGGTATTTTTAGTACCTTACAAGTGTTTATAACTTTGTTAGTCTCAAGTTGGTATCTATGGAAGGTAATATTTACTACGAAATTGGTAGCAAAAGCTACTTAAATCGTTGAACTAAAGGTCCCCAGTGTAAGAAAAAAATACGTCACATATACACCTATTATGCACCTAGAAGTATATATTAACTATTGGTCGAGTTTCGCAGTTAATTTTACCTTATATTTTGGTCATTCTCAACCTTTAAGTTTCTGACTTTATGGTGTACTGGTTAAGGGAAATTTACGTTTTAAAGGCTCTATATTTTTACCCGGAAGCACAGATAACAGAATACAAGTACAGATACCCAATCTCATAGAGCAAAAGCGTGCTGTCCTAATGTAGACAATTCGGTAGGCAATTTTAGTCCCGTAGTTACACCAGTAGATGCCGTATCTGAGCCACCACTGGATGCTGGCAGCCTACCTAATAGTTTTAGTAACGTATCACCAGATGGCATTGACTTCAAGAATGAGACGTCAAGAAAATTGTTGACTTAAAATTAATATGTAATGGCTATAATCCTACCGGTGACATTGTGGTAGCGTTTTATTAATTCATAGGAACATCTGCCCTGATTAATGATGTCCAGGACAAAATAGGAATGTTTTGATGACATGTTTGGGAAGTTTTTTGCTGACAATAAATAAAAGCAATAAGTAAAAATAACTGGTTTATTAGGTTTAAAGAATTTATTTTCTCATAAGAATTTTACAATTCACTTACATGAGAATTAAGAATAAGTTAAAAATTGTTTGGTGAGCGTATTTAAGCGTGCGTATTTACATAAAAAGGAAATATCGCCTTCAACTTCAACTTTATCCGAATCCAACGAAACAAAGTTATACACTCGGCGTCAAAAAAATCGCACCTTTTGGTATGTTGACTTCAAGCAGCTATAAACCCTATTTAATCTAAGATAAGGTATGAGTGTGGGGCCTCATTTTAAAGGTTATTGATTCCTTTAATTAATAAAAATGTGATAATGATAACTAAAAAACGTTTTTCATGAAAAGAGGAAAAACATTTATTCACGCCAAAATTACACAATCTAAAAACATAACAAAATTAAAAAATACAGTAAAACAAATTCTTAAAACTAAACTTAAAACCTAGTGTTACCTCCCCTAGCCCTAATTACAGCCTCCATGCGATCCTTCATTGACCTCACCAACAACGTCACGATGCGTTCTTGAGGAATGTCACTCCACTCCTCGACGAGACGGCGTCCCGAAGCTGTTCAAGGGTGGCAGGGGCAGTATCGGCAGTATTAGACCGCACCCGGCGTTCCAGATCATCCCAAAGGTGCTCTATGCGGTTCAGGTCAGGACTTCTCGCTGGCCACTGCATCACGGGGATCCCAACCTGATCCAGGTAGTCCCGAACAATCAACGCCGTATGAGAGCGGGCGTTGTCGTGCATGAATGTGAATTCAGGCCCGACAAAACCAGCATACGGAACCACGTGGTCCTCCAGGATCTCTGCGATGTACCGATGAGCAGTCAGGGACCCCTGGCCACGTCCACCTCCAGTGCGGGAGACGCACACAAGGTCGGTTTTGCCCGATTTTAAAGTTTATTAACTGTGCTTTCAAATGATACTAATATTGGTAGGGTACAATAAATAAGTTAAGAGCTTTATTCGCTTGAAGTTAAAATTTCAAAAGGTGCGATTTTTTTGACGCCGAGTGTAGTTAAAATGTTTGTAGACAAACTGTCAGCGCGTTTTGATACTTCAATGGTTAAAGATAGCACGTTGTTCGTTCCGTGTTTGTACTAACATTTTAATACACCGAAACCGCCAAAACAGTATTTTGTAATATTCATTTATATTCGTCAAGACATTATTTTCTCTATTGTTTTTTTGTTTTTAATATAAAAGAAGTATTTTGAGTATTGATTTTACGCATCAAACAAGAATTTGTAAAAACGAAACGCTTGGGGTCTGTGAGTGCAGGGTAGTTTCGCGATCCGTGATGGCACCATCTAGTGACAGTACCTAATAAGGCGTAGCAAGCTTGAAAGCTTATAAGTTTTTTATGAGTTCGATGGAGTTAATATAAAATTTATTGCATTTATTAATCTTATAAAATATACCCTACTTTATGTAGAGAAGGATGTTTTTGATGTAATTAAGGTACGTTGAATTTATTAAGGTGCAAATTCATTCAATCTTCACGATTACTGAATCAAATGTTTCGCTCCATACCTGTGACGCCATCTATGAGTTTATTAAAGTAATAATTATACGTTGTTCGAGTTGGGAGGCCATGCCGGAAGTATTAATGTAGGTACGATATGTGAATTTATGTGGTGCATATGATGTAATTTTTACCTAAATTAGTAATATATTCTAGAGCCTGGGAAAAAGCACTTAGAATGTTTGCTGGGTTGCAGCTTTCAAATGATACTAAATTCAAAAATTACAGGTTACAATTTGTTATAATAATCCTTCTCCGAAAACAGTTAATTTGTATGCAGAATATACCGTGGCCCCTATTTTGTTTTGAGTAGTATAGTTTTGTAGTGCAAAGGAGTCACAGCCATTTCTCAACCCGTCTCGAAACGTTAAATTTGTCAAAAAAACATTTTTTGTGGGACAAGGTTTTGTTGGCGACTGTAGGTACTTTGTTTTGAACAGTCATCATCTACTCGTCAAGTCAATTCTAACGAACCCTGACATGATGGGTTTATCATGTGTAATTTATGAGTTCCTATGGCAATCCTGAGTCTCCATCATCAGACCATCTCGATGTTACCAAAAGCCGACTTCAGTTGGATTGACCTTTAGCTACTTACCATTTTAAAATATATTTTTTGTTGCGTTTTTGATTTTTTAGAAAGCCCTTCAAAAAAAAGTTGGACAACAGTGTTTAAAATTTATTTTGAGTAATTTCGTACTCTTTTTTAAATGAACTAATCTAATAAAAGTATGGCAAATTTATTTTTTTATTTAATAAAATATGTAGGTACTTAAGTACATAATTTGGCAAATTATTTTACGTCATGGGGCCCTTTTTTTTCTTCATGTTAACGTTAACGTAACGTAATTAAATCTGCGTCCCCAAAATCTAAGACAATTATATTCATTTATCCACATATTTTTAAAACAACTGGACCGCCATTTTAAATGCTAATTTTGATATCATTTTCGAAATCCGCGTCACCCTAATCTAAGAAAATGATTCCATAATGACTTTTTCAAAGGAAATGTGTGAAGTGTTAATTCAGGGTGAAACCTCTCTCCTTTCTAAATTCCATCTAAATCCGTGAAGTAGGTACTTCAAAAATAACTAATATCCTGTACAAACTTCTACCCCACATTTATCGCCTTTGGGGAAGTTTTTCCAAAATCACTGAAATTTATATACAGGTTGTCCCGTAAGTACCACGTCAAACTTAAGGGGGAGGTAGGTGAGCAAGCCACCTACCTAACATGGAAAAATCGCCTTAGTAAAAGTCGCACCGTTTTCGAGATATTTGATTTTTTCTGATTTTTAGAAAAATGTACACCCGCACTGAGTTTTTGATCTGTGGTATTCGGAATTTATTATTTTTTAATTTTTATTTTATTGAAAAACAATTTTGAATAGTTGTGTTATCAAATGGTAAAAACCATTGAAAAGTAACTATTGTAGTTTTTTTTATTTTTTAAATTAAATTTAAAATTTGCCTCTTCCGTTTTATTTTGGTAAAACTTTAGCCCCTCCTGATGAAAAAAAAATACATGACCACTGGTTAGCCAATTAGATTAAAAACATGCTCGTTTAATGGGCATTTAAAAATGATAAATACTTTATCATCAAAACACTAATAAATTTTTTTTTTAAAGAAAAGCGTAAAATACACCGCAATTCACGTTAAGCCATTACTGCCACCCAAGCTTACTTGCGACGCGAGCTGTATCAGAATTCCATTCTAGTTTCATTCAGCAGCAATGCAAAACTAATCGAACAAATTAATATCTTTAAATTTCGCTTAATTTATAAAAAAAAGTTATAAAACTTTTAATCTGCGATATTCCAAGTAGATAATTATTCGATTTGGGCTTACAACCTGCATAATGCCACTCTTTATTTTAAAAGAAACCGTCCTAAAACTGTCTGTTCGTTCGAAATTTAAAAATAATTTTGTTCCTCATTTATTTGTTTATTGTCACATTTGAACCCAAACTTACTGTTTATTCGGTGTGTGGTTAAATCTAATTATTTACTTTTGTGATTTGTCGTTTATGTTTGATGTTTTTCGGACTAACTGTTTTTGCTTTGTATTTCGGACTCTGATTTGCTTAACGATTTGGCCTTTGTGACAATTGTGACTGTGGATTAAATCACAAAAGTAAGTAATTAAATTTAACCACACACCAAATAAACAGTAAGATTGGGTTCAATTTTTTTTTTTAAATTTCGAATGAAGTTACCGAAATTTAAAAATTTTAATTTGAGCGATTAGTTTTGCATTGCTGCTGAATTAAACTAGAATGGAATTCTGATACAGCTCGCGTCGCAAGTACGCTTGGGTGGCAGTACTGGCTTAACGTGAATTGCGGTGTATTTTACGCTTTTCTTTAAAAAAAAAAATTATTAGTGTTTTGATGATAAAGTATTTATCATTTTTAAATGCCCATTAAACGAGCATGTTTTTAATCTAATTGGCTAACCAGTGGTCATGTATTTTTTTTTCACCAGGAGGGGCTAAAGTTTTACCAAAATAAAACGGAAGAGGCAAATTTTAAATTTAATTTAAAAAATAAAAAAACTACAATAGTTACTTTTCAATGGTTTTTACCATTTGATAACACAACTATTCAAGATTGTTTTGCAATAAAATAAAAATTAAAAAATAATAAATTCCGAATACCACAGATCAAAAACTCAGTGCGGGTGTACATTTTTCTAAAAATCAGAAAAAATCAAATATCTCGAAAACGGTGCGACTTTTACTAAGGCGATTTTTCCATGTTAGGTAGGTGGCTTGCTCACCTACCTCCCCCTTAAGTTTGACGTGGTACTTACGGGACACCCTGTATAAATATAAACAGTAGCTAAAATACCAATTACCACGTTTCCAACTACAAAAATGACCATAGTTCTATACAAACTTCCACCCCCTATATGAACCCCTTAGGGGATGATACCCAGGGATATTCCCTTCAATTTTCAAGTTCCTCTGTCCAGCGGTTTAGGCTATGCGTTGATTGATCATCAGTCAGTCACTTTTCCCCCTTTTATCCCTTGGGTAATGAAATTATCAAAAACGCTGAGACACATGTAATGTAATTAAATTATTAATCGCCAACCTGACCACAAAAATTTGAAGAATCTAACTACAAAAGTGACGGAGTTTCTTACAAATTCTCATCCCCTATTTTACACCTTGAGGGATGCAATTTTCAAAAATCCTTTGTTAGTGGATCTCTACACTGAGGTATCTATTTGCAAAATTTCAAGTCTCTAGGTTCAGTGGTTTGCGCTGTGCGTTGATACATCAGTCAATCACGTTTGCCTTTTATATATATAATTAGATATACCTATATCATAAGAATTTTGTGTTTACTGGGTACTAAAAAGTTCAAGGAAAATTTTATGGAGAGAATTATTAAAAATTGACACTTCAATAGGTAGTATTTATGATTATAATGATTAGAAAAAAGACATGTATGCAAATACATCAACTAGTAGCTAAATTCAAAAATATTAAAAAAACATAATGCAATGTAAATAAACATTAACTCCTAAAACAAGGGAGATAGTACAATTTACCCTGGACTTCCTTGTCGCTCAGTCCAGAACGAGAAACATACTGAGCAACATAAAAAACAAATCAACTTAAGCTAGTCATTCAGGTAATCAGGTACCAGCCACCCAACAGATTATACTTAATATTTTGATATGATTGCTCCCACTTAATTTTAGGTTTTACACACAAAGGTTAATTAATTCTTTCTTTTTCAGATTATAGGTACTTAGGTTCCAAAATACTATCACTTTACTAATTTTGTATTAGAAAAAACATATAATTCCCTCCTATTACATCATGCAGCACATGGGATCTCATCAATTTGTTATTTAACAATATGTCAAGTACGTAACTGTCAGCATTTAGTAGTCCCATAAAATGTTAAGTGTAAATGGACAACATTTTGTGTTTGATCGAGTAGAATCAGGAACCTCTTTGTTCATTTTATAGATATTTTACTGATGATTAAATACATTATTATAGATTTTAATTTACAAATTAAACTTAAAACATTTATATATGAGAATAATGAAGTATAAAGCGATGGGATGTGATTTAGAAAGCCTATTTCTACAAATGGTTTTCATATATCCATACATAGTAAAAATAGGTGAATCTGAATTCTTACCAACTTTTTATTATGCAAGCTCTGCTGGACAACAATGAGATGTACACACTTTTATTTTTAATAATACTTATGTAACTACTACTAAATAATTATCTAAACATTTAATAACTTTCAAAATAATCAATATGATTTGTAACAAAATAAGTTTAGAATAAATGCATTCGAAAATAAAATTACATTGCCTGATTTCAATACAAAATTCAACACAAACCAAATTTAGCCTTGCTGCCATAACTAAACATAACACTAATTCAAATTGTTTACTTAGTTAACTATTACATAATGACTTAATTATTTAAATAGACACTTATGTAACACCTAGAAACCTTATGATCATTATCAATACTAATTAGGCAACTATTTTCCTACTTTTCTTCAGATCATATCCCTGTACTTCAATCAGTTCTCTACCTTGTTCAACATCCTGGTACTAATAATAAAAGATAATATAATACAACATTCATGAACTATGTAAACATAAAAACATCAATGTTACACAATGAATAGAGAAAACTTACATGTACTTATTGAAAAAAATGTGAAAAGGCCTAAATGACCTCGGAATTTTGTAGAGTTAACAACCCTTGATACTCCATATCTTTGAACATTATATCCTGGTTTAAAGTATGGAGAATATCTTTGAACCGTTGCTTCAGAGCAAGGTTCTCCATTCCTGCAATCTCATGTTGGGTTCTTTGACGACGTTGTTTGAGCTCATCTAGTTCAGTCTTGACCTGATTAATTCTAAAGGTCATATTTTCTTTGGATTCATCATGCATAGTTTGGTAGTCACTTTCATCATCGGAGGATAAACCACCAATTTCAAAGCGAGGAAGCTGCATCCCTGATGTGGAAGCTTGACTAGTGCTTGGTTTTGGGGATTCTGGATATGACACTGTCTCTGATTGAAATTCCATAGCATGTGATGCTTGTCCAATGTGTGCTTTACTGGGCCCAGGCACAGGCTCAGGGAGTTTCTGTGGTGACAATCGACAGTTTGCCATTTCCATTTGAATGTTTTCTTCTTCCAAATCACTGTCACTGACAGCTCCACCAAATATGTCTACCACATTTGATGGCTCTGGGTTAGGAGCAGTTGATGCTTTATCTTTTTTGGGTACGCGCTCAGCTTTGCGTTTGGTTTTTTTCTCAGGTTTGGATTTTGTTGAGGGAGTTGGATCCAGTGTAGCCTGATGATCATCTTCTTCGATGATTTCCCATGTAACACTCATAGCCTCATTGTCAGCCCGCAGCAGTCTTTTTACTTCCTTTTCAATCTCTGGTGCTTCCACAAACTTTTTTCGTAAAGTTTTTCTGAAACGCCTTTTCCTTATATTTTTAGTGGGAGGAGTTAAGCCATGAGGCCACAAAAACTTCTTGTCAACCTTGCATGGATCTTTTTTTTTATTTTTTGTAGGAGTTTCTTCTTCTGTGGATGTTGGTTCAGAATCAGTTTTGCATATCATCATCTGGGCAATATCTGCAGTTTTGTAGAAGTTTTTGTTGTCAATAGTTTTAAGAGAATCAACTATAGTAGGCAAGTCGACGATCTTAGCGTGCATGTGCCATTGGTCAAACTGCACTTCGCCGTGCCTCATGTCGTTTTCGAACTGGATGGTCAATCTGTTCTTTAAGTTGTCGCCAGTTTGTATAACTTCTTTTAAAGCCTTCGCTGGCTCCGGCGGAAGTCTCAAAATGAATTGCGATTCCAACTCAGCGGTATATTCGGAATCTTTTGTATCTTTATTATCCTTATCCATGATAATGAATGATTATAATACAACAAGCAAAAACGAAAACATTAAAGTTTAATAACAATGCATCGAAAACCCGTTTTAGTGGCGAATACCTAATCCATTTAAAACGATTCACTCACCTAAGCGGTCACTTTAAACAATAAATTTGTAAAATTTCATTCAACTCCAGTTCAACAAATACACATAGCATTATATATAAGTTATACAAAATCGATTTCCACTTTTCTACTTCCCCCCCGAACCCCTATTCCTAACATGTCAAGGATTTGCCACAGGCTAAACCATAGAGAACTTTATAATATACCTAGTTGGTTACTAAGTTCTGTTACTAAGGTTGATGCAAATAAAACTAACTTATGTTTATTTTTTAATTTCAATATGTATAAAAATTAAAAGCTTAATTAATATACATTTTGAAAAACAATTAATCATTTTTCTTAGTTTCCGCAATTCCCGATACGATCTTTTAACATTCACAGCCGGCATCGATGAAATTACGCATGACTTTTCTGTAAATTTCATTTTTTGAAATCGCTTAAAAGTTAGTCTTTGTTTACCAAAGAACTTTTTTTGTATAATATTATAAAAAATCCTATCTCTGTATATGTTTAGAGACCAAAATTATATTTCTCAACATGACTTAATTCCAACTTATGAAGCAAGAGATTTGGTGTGTTTTCGTATTTCTGCAAAATCATGTGAAATCTTAAAGTCGATTTAATGAGTCATCAAGATTGACCGGTGTCCAAGGAAGCGGATCTTTAGTTGCTTTGAATACATTCGTATCAGAATTTAAAGCTAGAAGTCTGTTCAATATGTCACGCAAATTTGAACTCTCTACAGGAACTCTTACAAAAGTTGGGGCCGTTATCAGTATCATCGTCGTGCGTGATTTTAACTATGATTTTATCGTCCGAAATGGGAATACTTCAAGCTCGTACAATCAAATAATTGCAATAGTTTAGAATACATTATTTTTATTATTATTCTATATAAATCAAAGTTTTGATTAATATACAGGTTTATGCAAAACTGCTTTAAATATTTTTTTTAATTGTAATTAATCTCAGTAACAGAACTTAGTAACCGACTAGGTAACTGAAAACCAATCAACAATGCGGGTCGTAAGCATCTGAACAAAAAAGCGTTTGTTTAAAGTTTGGTTCTTAATAATAGGCCCGGTAATAGGCGCCGTTACCTTACCCCTTTTAAAGGGATAATGACGGTCGAGCGTTTAAATCGCGATCTTAAAGTTCGCGAATAGGGAATATGCATGGATTTTAAAAATCGCATTTCTCATCAAAATATGAAAATACCGTAAAAGAGATCACCAAAACGGAAATTAAAATTAAAATCGGTCAAGAAATACGGAAGTTATAAGCATTTCAAACTTCTAATTAGACAGAGAGATCCGATGTGCACCGTGACGTCATTGTGCACTGCGGCCATATAAACTCCATGTAAAATTCCGTTTTTCTAGAAAGAGATAGGAACAAATCTTTGGTGGCTTATATCTTGGTTATTTTTATAGTTATTCAAAAAATGATTTTTGTGATCTGTTTGTTACATGAATCAGCTTCAATTGAAGCTGTAAAAAAAAAACATGCATATTCCCTATTGGCTCGCGTCGGTGACAGACGCACGAGCTAACTCGTTTTATAAATTCGCGATATTGAATTTGAAAACAATTAACTTAAATAACTCCGCCGTTTTGTCATAGTAAGTAGGCGAGGTTACTTTTTATTAAAGAAATCATTTCTTTTTTTACGGGGAAAAAGAAGATTTTATTTTATTGTTTTCCTTAAATGTATATAAATATATAGTCTATGACTGGAAAAGAGAGCCCTCTCGCGTTGATTACTAGACACACGCGAGCACGAGCGCTCCAGACGGTGATTGAGTGAACTAAATTGTACTGTACCTACATACGTACGAGTACCTATACATATACACTACACAGTGCCTCCACTTATTAAAATTCTTGTATTGTATAAAGCTAGTTATCAAGCCATGTTTGAGTTTGTGCTTTGCAACACAAAATCACAAACATTGCTGGAAAACTAGCTTACAAAATTCAAAACCTAAGTGAAATTTCCCAGCATTTAAAGAACCGAACGACTAAAAAAATAAGTTTACTTAATTTTAATTAAATCACACAATTATGAATCGTTTTCTGCCTTGTTAACCATATTTTAAAAAGTAGCACGTAGATTGCGTAAGCCAGTAAACAAGTAACTTTACTTTATTTCAGCTTATTTCGCAAATAAGTAGGTACAGTCGACTACAAATACCTGTATCCAGTTATGGACCTTATTACAATGCAATAAGGTGAAAAAGTGTAGACTACACCTAACTTATTAGTTGAGAATAAAAAGCGCAGATTATAAGGGTATGTGATTTGAGTTAATAATAATAATAGTAATAATAATAACAGGGCAGCTAGTGGCGAGCTGTTGGTGAGTGGCGACACCACGGACCTGAATGCTCCCGAGGGTAGGTCCTGTTCCTCACCTCACGCTTGCCTTCACCGGCCGGCTGGAGTGTATAATGACGAGGAACAGACCCTCACCTCTGGCTTGCCTTTATTGGCCGGTCAGAGTGGAGTCGCAAGAGCTATATGCTCGAAGGGTGGATGTGTTGCATAAGTGGTGAGTGGGCACCTTATGGTCGTTTAAAGTCCAGAAGCACCTCTCCACCCTTAGCCCCTCTGGAACTGTTACCTCCCTGCTGCTATATATATGCGGCTATTTCGGGAGGCCCATTCTTGAGTTGGCGAGTCACCGCCTGCCATTTCAACCAAAGTAATTAGCATTGGCCAGGCAGGCGCCGTAGTTTCATCAATAGCCTAGTTCACCAATCCATATCTGTTCATTCATAGAGCCTATTGTTAATACTTCCATCCTTCTTAAATAGTCCTACACTAACCGTTGGTTGTCCGTGGGAGCATACTTTTATAGTTTGAACTCAGGGACAATCGCCGGTTGGTGTCCCATCACTTTACTAAATTAAACTTGTCTAAAGGGCCTCTGCGTGTTGGCTTCGGCTCCATGTACGCCTTCCAAAGGTCCGGGACTCCCATAGTCCCGTGAATGGTAAAAAAATAATAATAAATTTTATTTCAGGCAACGAGGCCCATAGTTACAAATACCTTATAGACTAACATACATAAAAATATAAAACTTAAAACTATCACCGAGGTGACAAAACAACGTGGTTATGTTTTGCCAAACTTGGCGTGATGGTCGCGGCTGTCGGTAGGTTGCCCCGAAACCGCCGAAACACGACACCATTCGGCCAGAAGTCAGGGCACTCGACGGTTCCCAGCATAAACCGCGGCACGCGCACTACAAACGAACTGAAGTGCACGCAGCGAAGCGACCGCAGCTGGAACACCGTCAGACTGCATCCAACCTTCTGACGGACGTACTCCACCACGTCGTCTCGCGTGGTAGAGTGGTGCAGGCGAGATACGTAGAGCGCCGTGTTCGGTATAGCTGCCCGCAGCTCGGAACTCGGGTCCGTTACTGCAGTACCACACCGAGTCTTATGAGGCTTCCTGCGTGGTTTGCTGTGCTGCACCAATGTGAATCCCTCCTTATCCACACCGGTACGAGGGAGCTCCTTCACGGAAGCTGGAGCTCTCTTCTTCGACGCCTTAACAGGCGCTCCAGGCCGCCTAAGTTCAGCGGCCTTGCCGGCTGCGTCAGCGTAGCTGCCGGCAGCCGGCGGGGTGGCGGGGGCGGGGGGGCTCGACTCGCGCGGGAGGCGCGCGGGGCGCGGGGCGGCGGCGCGCGGGGGAGCACGCGGCGAGCGAGGCGCTGGCTTCTCAAGCTGAGTCAGCGCGGGCGCGAAACTTGAGACCGACGTATCGACACAAGTTTGTTCATTGTCATTTGAAATTGATGCATCAGCCGATGACCTAATTACCGTTAAGCGTCTGTGGTGTGGCGACCGCAACCTAGCGACATCTAACGGCAACTTTTATCAACCAACTCGCTATCGCCACTAGCGTCAGACAGACTAACTGCCGCACTCAGAGACGTCAATTAAATTTAATGTTTGTTTACTGACGTATTATCTTATTCTATTGCTATAGCAAAGAAAGTGACAGCAGCAACTTTAATCAAGCATTAAATTTAATTGACGTCTCTGAGTGCGGCAGTAAGTGTTCTACATCGCGCTAACGAAGTTTCTACAGTCAGCTGACATATATACCACTTCCAACTTCATCCTAATGGACATAGAGAGATCTCTCTATTGTCCTCTCTTCCTACACGTTTTGGATTTCACGTTTCTTTTCACCTCAAGAAATAAATACGGTTAAAGTATTAAAATGGAAAAGTAAGGTTCTTTAATTGGAAGTTTAAAAAAACGTATAAAATAAGTTAATCAATTAATTTTAAACTTTCAACATGTTACACAAATAGTAAAAAAAAAATACTTAAAACGGAATACGTGACTTTGCGATAACGATGCCATCTAGTAAGTCACTAACAAATCACCAAATACACGGTAAAAATTAAACTATACATGTTTATCTATATATATATATATATTATTTTTTTAACCTAGTAACAGATAATTGCAGTTTTTTTTAATAACATCATCCAGATGTTGGCACTCTTGCAATCGACTACGCAAACTTTGGAAAACTTGCTGACACATGCTGCGAGGGATCGCGGATATCTCATTCTGAATGTTTTGTTTTAACTGGGGTATTGTCATCGGTTTATTAAGGTACACTCGACTCTTTAAAAATCCCCACAGAAAAAACGCAAGGTGTTAGGTCCAGGCTCTTGGCGGCCATGGGATGTCACCTCTGCGAGAAATCTACTATTTCGAAAACACGATATCATTGATATGAAAATGGGCCGCACCCGTAAATAATACATTTACAAGGCTAGAGAATCGCTCCAGTATAGTGTCACCCAATAACTTACGATGAATGTAATCGTTTGGTTTCATCTCATGCATAATTTAAAGCTTGTATGGGTGCAGTTTCAGATCCAGATGTAAAATTTGCCGTAGACTAGTTATTGGTATTGCTAGAGCTACTGAACGTTTACGCGTAGGTGATTCTGGATCGTTCTCTACAGAAACTTCAACATGCCGTATGTTCTCATCATTTCTTGTAGAACGTGGCCGCCCTGATGGTTTGATATTCAGTGTCGAACCAGTTTGCTCGAACTTTTTGACCCAAGATTTAATTGTACTAACAACTTACTCGGCTTAATCCGTATTCAATTGACAACATTTCATTTTGGTGACACCTGCAAATTACTTTACGAATCGAAAGGGTTTTGCCTCCTGAACACGGCAAAATATTTGTTTAGATTTATTTTTCTTTATTTACAAAATTACATGTAAGTTAAAAAAAAAACGAGTTTTACCAATACTATGCCTGAATAGATATAATACCATTGCCTTTTTCACGAGAAAAAAAGCTGTCGTACTTCAAGTTTGACATTGACACTATTGACCGATGGATAGATACTTGAGATCGGTTGACCGCCATTATTAAAAAGAAAAACTTTTTTTTTATACAGATTGGACTAACGTAATATGTCCATTGTGTCGTAGAAATGAAGTTACGCCCTTTTAGAATAAGAACATCTTAATAAATTAATAATAAAATAATTATACATCCTAGGGAAAAAATAAAACTATTAGTGTCTTCCTCCTTCCAAACAGTATCTATAAAACGAATAAAATTAAAGTCTTGAAAATATGAAATCTTGTCAATTCTAAATAGGCGTCGTACAAAAACGTACGAATCGTTTAGCACAAAAAGCCCGTTGTTTTCCCGTAAAACGCTCCATGATAAATAAAATTGCACGATGTGACCTATAGTTTCCCGCCAGTGCCGCTCACTATGACAGTTTCTGAAAAAATCAGTGTTGCTATTTGCAAAAAAATGTATGGCCTACCTTGTATTTAAACAATGTTTACCATTTCGCAGCAGATGTCGTCACTGTCTTAGTGATGTAAGCTTTGTTCTAGCTTCACCCCCCCCTGCATTTGAATTGGGACACGTCAATAAGTACCTAATTTATTCTTTAAAGTGGTCGTGGCATGCATGCATTGTACACCCTTCTAATCTGTGGGCCGTGGTGGGTGTCTTTCAAATTAGATTTGTTATGTTAGCTCGTTTGGTTTAATTGGTTTCATGATAGAATTTAGTTAAAATCGCGAGTTTTATAGTTACTACTGTTAAGCTAACCAGTTTTGATTGTAAACAAAGGTAAGTTATAAAGGTCCAATTGCACTTCAACGACAGCGTTCGTCGACAGATTTTCGTTTTTTTTTTTAAGCCATTTGTAGATCGTTTCTACTAAAGTAAGTTAGTGGGTAAGTTTTTCTGCAGGAACTACCACTTCTTATATTTTGGATTTACCTTTGACTTATTTGTTCAGGGCGCTCGCATCAATCGCAAATCGCATCAAGTTCATCTATATACTACCTGGAACAATTAAAATGTTTCCAAAGGTCCTTTAACCCTCGTACCTTTCTATAGATTGAACTTCCCTCAACAATGTTTCCTCAGCGTCATAGTGATGAGGAGACTTCGTTGAGGGAAGTGGATGTAGCCCTTTTAATGCAGCTGAAAAAGATACAAGCGTCAACAACCATTTTTAACAAATGTTTATTAAGCAATTGGGTCTACTATGGTTGTTAAAATCGCCATGGTTTGCCATTCCTTGTATTGATTCAGTTTATGATTACTGTGGGCTTGCCATTATTTTGCAATCCATACGCTATTTCATTCTATCGCATTGGTGTATAATATTTTCATTTACCACAGTTATGTTTTGATTTCAGACTACCACATTACAATGAGATTATATCCTAGATTGTTATGTCTACTCGTAATACTCCACTGTTCCTACGCTCCACCCGTGGACAAGTCGCAGGACAACAATGTCGAAAAAGACAGCGAGATTAAAGATGATTTGGTAAGTTCTTAAGTTTGGTGGTTCAATTGCTTTAAAGTTCAATTTAAATTCTTCACCTTTTATTAAATGACTCCAAAAAAGGAGGTTCTCAGTTTAACCCATATGTTTGTATGTATGTATGTATTTTTGTCTGTGATTATTTGTGTATATGTCAGATAAGTATTTGTTACATTCTGAAAAAGGTTTTGGAATATGACAAAATTTTGGTATACATTTGGTGAAGTGGAACTGGTGATAGAAACCATGGCCACCAGATGTCCTCAACAGTAGCTACTTCAAGGGTGGTGATAAGATATTTTGATTCTTCTCACTTGACACTAACAAAATCACTGAAATACCGCAGTGGACCGCCATTAATAAAAGAAGAAGAAGAAGATATCTCGATTAAGATACTTGACTAAAACAAAGAGACTGGTTTGAATTGAGTTTAAGTACCTACTAAAATGATCAGCTACTTATTAGTTCGACCCTATTCATACTTCTCTATTGTGAAGGCTTTTTTAAACGACTTTATGAAGGAGGAGGTTCTCAATTCAACTGTTTTTTTTTAAATGTGTGTTACCTCAGAACTTTTGACTGGGTTTACCGATTTTGATGATTCTTTTTTTATTTCAAACCTGGTGCTTTCCGTTTGGTCCCATTATTATCAAAATGAAGATCTGATGATGAAGTCCGTGAGGAATCAACGGAACTCTTCAAATTTATAGGCACCTATAGTGATTTTGGTATTTTTTATTCTATCACGTGTATTTTCTCTTGGAAAGCACTATTTGGTAAAGTGGAACTGATGATGAAGACCACAGATGGCCACAGCAACTCGTAAATGGTATATATTGGTATGTATTATGTTAGTTGAGCGACTATGACGAAGCATATTTAGGTTATATGACTATGACTGTCCCACGGCGTTGCTTGCGGCGAGATTGAAATGGTCTATAGTTTCTTATTAATTGAGAATTGGGACTACATAACAGCATCATTATGATCACTAAAAATAATAAATTTAAGTAAATGTTTAAAAAAACGAAAATTCGCCTTCAAAACACAAAACATTACTACTTTTATTAAAATTGTAGGTAAGTCCTGAAGTGAAGTCGGCGCCCTACAATATTTTATCCAAAAGCAGACTTCAGTTGGACTACCCACCATTTTAAAAGAAGTTATTTCTTGCTTTTTGAAGGTGTTTTTTTGTTTTTTTAATACTGCATCCATAACTATTGAAAAAGCTTTTATGGAGGTCTTATGAATTTTAGGAGGAGTATATGGAATACCATCGCTACTTAAAAGAGGTAGTTCAAGCTCTGGAGAGTGATCCAGACTTCAGGGAGCGCCTGGAAAAGGCTGACCAGGAAGATGTTCGGGTATGTTATACTAAGCAAGCAAGGCAATCAACAACTGATCCAGCAGATCTGCGACTGTATTAGATGGTTTTTGGTGTATGGTTGTAATTGACATCTGTGATATAATTTCATAGTTTAAGTTTAATTTTTTAACTAATATAGCAACTACAGTTGCAAGCGGCACAAGCGCAATAGGTACATGAGCATCGGCAGTACTATTGGCGTTCCATGAGTTTTTATTTTCCTGTCTGTGCAAGCCCTGATACAAAATATAAAGATTTACAAGTCTGATTCTCAAATTCTAAATGTAGTTTTGATTCAGATTACTTTATCTTTGATATTTTACGGATTAATTGCTTAAATCGTATTCTTAACTATTTTATGCCTGAAATTATGGGAATGAAGGCGTGAAGGTATGTATGTATGTATGTATGTATATTATAATCAGAGATTTTCTAAAGATTTTCCGTATTATTTAATGACTGATTGTTTGTTTGTGTACAGTCAGGTAAAATAGCGGAGCAGTTGGATTTCGTCAATCATAATGTTAGAACCAAGTTGGACGAGATCAAGAGGCGGGAATTAGAGAGGCTACGGCATTTAGCCACTAAGGTAATCTGACAATTCATCACTTATTTCCCAGGTTCCTAATGTATTCTGAATTCGTAAGGGGCCTGTGGCTTAATATATAAAAGGTATAAATATTTATGCATTCTTTGCATTTTTAACACACTTCCAATAGCTTTACTTCTACAGTTCTCTCGTTCCCCTAATAGACAATCCATCCAATCTATCCATTAACCTACCGCCAAGCAGCAGTGTTCGCATCGTTGTGTTCCGGTTTGGGGATAAGACAGCCGGTGAAATGACTAGCATAGAGGCATTCCATCTTAGTCCTCAGGGTAGGCAACGCATTTGCAGTCTTGTGAATGCGAATGTCTATGGGTCACACACAGTATCCACTTACCATCAGGTGGCCGGTGTGCTCGTTTGCCTTCCCATGCCATAAAAAAAAAAAAAAAACTATAAAATGGAACCATCGAGCTGATATTCTGATGATGAAGACGGAAGATGGTCATAGGTAGTATTAGGGAGTATAGGGACACCTGAATGCTGTGTTTTTGTCGAGTTTTGACTTGACTCGCTTTTTAATAATACCTAAAGCAAAGCAGGTTTATTATCAGTTAGAAGTACAACCGGCAACAAAGTGTGTTATTTAAAATCATTTATTTGATAAAACTTCACATTTCCACAGAAGTACTTGATTTGCCATAATATAATATGATGCCGTGTGGTTGCCGGGTTAGAACAGTGCCACTCCATGTCTTCCCGTGGATGTCGTAAGAGGCGACTAAGGGAATAAAGGCTTGTAGTACTATTAGGCGATGGGCTTGCCACCTGTCACTAATACTCTGGGAAACATCTTAGCCTACTTGTGCAAAATGTGGTTACAGAATTATCAAGAAGTTTTAAGACTTGTTGATAATTCTTTAGCTCGGCCTACCCCACTCTGGGAATGAAGGTGTGTTTATGTGTATGTGTGATAATAAATTTCAGCAATACGAGTTAACAAACCATCTCGATACTAATATGGGGAAAGTACCTACCAATGAACATTTAGACCATCACAACCCTCACACCTTTGAGATTGAAGATCTGAAGAGACTGATCATGAAGACCACTGCCGACCTGGAAGCGGCTGACAAGGAACGGAAGAAGCAATTTAAGGTTTGTGTCAAATTATGTGCTGGTCTTCTTGTAGGGAACTTATAAGATGACTTTTTATTATTTTATGCGGTGAAATAATTGGAGTCATAATATATTTTTTCATAATGTTTTAAAGGTTCTTATACAATTCGTTTATTTTAGGAATATGAAATGCAAAAGGAGTTTGAGAAGCATCAGAAAATTGAATCATTAGATGATACACAGAAAAAAGAATTCATGGATAAGGAAAAGCAAGAAGAGGAAGCTAAGAAACATCATAAACCGGTAAATAATAATGTGTATTGCAGGAAACTGGCGATGTGACGTGGTCCGAGCGGCTGGCGACACGTAAACGATTGCGAATAGCTTGACCCAAGTATGTTAGTCATCATGTCAAGGGTGAATGATAATTAATTCAATATTGGGGGACTTTACCAACTTAGTTTAAATTCAATTCAATTCAAACATTTATTCATAAAATATTACATTTTATAAGTCAATTTGATTATTAGTTACATTATTATTACTCCATTACATATATAAAATTCAATTGTTACACATTATTTGATTATTATAATTAATTAATTAAATATTGTCTACATGTCAATGTCACATTTCACACTACAAAAAACTCGTCAATGGAATACAATGCATCACCTCACATCATCATCAGCTTTGATCACGGTAATGATTAAACATGTTTTAATGACCAATATTTCGCGTTCACAATACTTTGCAACTGGAATTTATTACTAATCGACGGGTGGCCTTGAACAGTGGTCGAGAAAAATGGGACATTGGATTAATAGATAATAATCAATGGGCGGCTGACGGATGCAAATTACGTCAAAATAATGTCGAACGTTATACGTAATATGGATATGACTGCAAGGGGTTTAATAAAAATAACGAAATTGTAAAATAGTTATATAATTGTATTGTTGTAGTAAATAATCATAATTTTTCTATATTGCATATTTTCAATCCATTCCTTTTATGGTTCACAATCCACTTATATAAGGAAAATGACCTCTCTACATCTACAGATGAAAGAGGTGCGTATTAGTAAAGTGATGCTTCATCATTACTAATGCCATCGCCATCGCTCAAATCTCTTATAAAGTCATAGTCTGGGATTCGGTCCATTACTGACTCCATTTTATTATTTAAAGGAACAGAAGATGTTAACATCACGCAAAGTCTTACATCATCCAGTAAATTCAGTGCGTCACTTACTTTTAACCCGCGTGTTTGTATTAACGTAATATTTATTGTAACTATTTCAAAATTTTGTTTGATAAATTACTTTTTAATCCTTCTTCTAGCAAAAGTTGTTTGGCTTTGCGTATTGAAAGTGCATCACTATTGTTAAAACTATTTATTACAGATTTTACTTCGTCGTAAAAAGTTGCAAAGTAAAACGTCGCTTCTAACCACGTACCCCATCTTGTATGATAAAGATAAAAACTGCATAATTTTGTATTCATAAATATTTCTCGAAATTTAATAAAAGTCTTATCCATGTTCTGTTTACGTCCCTATTTTGCATCCGTCAGCCACCCACTGATAATAATAATGATTTTTTCTTTAAAACTACTCAGTTACATTTTATGTTTTGCGACATCCTTTAAAGTTCTTCTCACTGAACGATTAAACCTGAGTAAAAAATTCGTAAAAATAATTGTCCCTTTTTAGCTTTTGAATTTATTTTAAAGCTATCGTTTCGTAGTAGATCGTTGAAAAAGGGTCTAGCAGGCTAAGCTAACAAGAGTGGCCCCCACGAGGGATTTGATTATACTTTTAGGAGTGGCAGGACCTAAGAACACTGTATGCGTAATACGAGGGCAGAGTGAAAAGTCTGGAAAAAATTAAACACTTTATTTTTTTTGGTCCAAGTAAATATTTATTTTTCAACGTAGTCCCCATGTAACTCAATACACTTGGTCCATCGCTTTTCTAGCTTTTCGATTCCCTCCGTATAGTACGATTTCTCCAACCCTTCAAAATACGCATTGGTTTCTGCGATGATTTCTTCGTTGGAACCAAATCTTTTTCCACCAAGCCATTTCTTTAAGTTGGGGAAAAGAAAATAGTCGCAGGGGGCTAAATCTGGAGAATAAGGAGGATGCGGAAGCAATTCGTAACGCAACTCGTGGATTTTAGCCATAGCAACTGCACAAGTGTGGACCCGTGCGTTGTCTTGGTGAAAAATGATTTTCTTTTTCGCCAAATGGGGTCGTTTTTCCATTAAAACTTCATGAAATCGCTGTAACAAGTTGGCATAATATTCGCCGTTAGTCGTTTTACCTTTCTGAAGGTAATCAACATATATTACACTACGAGCATCCCAGAAGACAGTAGCCATAACTTTATTCGCCGATAAAACTGCTTTGGCCTTCTTTGGTGCAGGTTCACCTGAAGCAATCCATTGTTTTGACTGCTCCTTGGTTTCTGGTGTATGATGATGAATCCAGGTTTCGTCAACAGTTATGAAACGACGCAAGAAGTCCTTTTCATTACACCTAAACTTCGCCAAACATTTTTTTTTTTTTTTTTTTTTTTTTTTTTTTTTTTTTTTTTTTTTTTTTTATATCATAGGAAGCAGCAAACGAGCACACAGGCCACCTGATGATAAGTGGAAACTGTGACCCATAGACATTCGCATTCACAAGACCGCAATCCTAAGACTGCAAATGGCAGTGCGTTTTTGATCTACTGTGAGCAATCGCGGCACCCAACGGGCGGAGAGCTTCTTCATATCCAAATAAGTGTGAAGGATATTACGAACCCGTTCGTCTGATATGCTTACAATATCAGCTATCTCACGGACCTTTATTCTTCGGTCGGTCAATACGATATCATGGATTTTGGTGATCATTTCTGGTGTAGTGACCTCAACTGGGCGTCCGGGTCGGTCGGCGTCAGCAGTGCTTGTACGGCCACAATGAAAATCCGTAAACCACTTGTGGATCATTTTAATCGATGGAGCAGAGTTCCCGTGATATTTGTCTAATTTTTTTTTGTATCCGTAATGGTTTTTTTTCGCAAAAAATAATGTTTAATCAGAACACGAAACTCACTTTTCTCCATGTTTGCAAACACCGAAGTGATTGTTTCTTTTTCATAGCTGTCAAAAAAAAAACTAGTCGTGAACTGGCTGAAAATATACGATTTACCTCCAAAAAGGCTGCATTACAAATTGACATTAATGAATTTGTGAAGAAAATACCTTTAATATGATTTTTACCAGACTTCTCACTCTGCCCTCGTAAATATCGGCCTTCGATGTTATTTTGTTTCTAATTTATTCACGAAAATGTTGAAAAATCAAGGTAATTTTTAAACTATTATGTTAGGTAAACCGTGCAATCGAGTGTAACGAGTCACTATTATTATTAAGCCATTTATTTCCATAGTTATAATGTTAACAAATTGTACTAAAATAAATCTTAAATTAATTTCCGCCACTGGTTTCAGGCTAACCTAAATAACTTCTGCGTGTTCGTTCAACCGGATACATTAGTAGTAGTAGTTTTCGTCAGCAAGCCTATTTTAATCGATCTCTAACACCTGGGACTAATGTGCGATAAATAGGGGCAAGTTAACATAGGTTAACAATATAGGCGGTATAGAATGTTTTAATTATTCTGCTCCCTTCCAAATTTTCTAGTATGACACACCCAAGTATTCCTAAAATCCCTATTCCTTGCTTAAACTGCTTCTTCGGACAAGTCATATTGGGAGACGTCAACTGAATCAAAATAGCACTGAGACTAAATTATTGATTTCCGAGTAAGATAATAATGGTCCAAAAAGATGCGGAATATTTTTAAGAACTACCGTTCAAGATGATTGTTTTTACCTAAAGTACCCGTGTACTAAATGGCTACTATAAAAAAAAAACACAAATCCGTGTTTGTATAGTAGCCCGACCACTAGTAGTATAAAATGTTTTGTGTTGTTGTTTTGTCTGAATTATTTTAGCCGTCTTAGGTAAAAAGATTAAAAAAGATAAAAAAAAAGATAAAAGATGTTTATTCAGTAAGTAGGCCGCACTTACACGTCAAAAATCTACCAGCGCTTCGCAAGAGACCACTGCTGAGAAGAAACGCCGCAAGAAACTCAACAGTAAGTCGTTTTTTAAACGACTTTGCTATGTTTCATTGATTCGTATATGCAGCGTGGAAAGTTGAGATAGGTCTGTAAGGGCAGCTACCAGATACTTTGCTGCCATGCGAAAATACTCATAGGGCCCGTTGTTTGATCAGTAGTTAAATCAACTAATTGTTAAAATTCGATAAAGGAATCGAAATCTTGACATATTTCCTTGAGATTCAACCATTAGCTACGGTTTTTAACGATTAGTTTGTTTAACAACGGGCCCTTAGAGCTAGTTGTTTGATCAGAAGTTAAATGAAGTAATGGTTAAAACTCAAAAATCTAATGGGAAATGTGACAAATTTGGTTCAGATTTTACAAATGCTTACTATTTCTAACTATTAAAGCTTAGCCCAGAAAATAATGACGAGTATAGTTAACAAATTTAAACTAAAACAACATTTTATTTTTATTTTGGACTAAATATTTACGAATACTTAATATATAAGTTTAGTCTAATTCTCCGTGCATGCAGAAATATCGTATTTTTATCTTAACACCTGCCATCAGATTGTGTACATAGTCATTAACAATTAATTTAGAAGTTTCCTTCCACTTGGTTTTGAAGTCATTCACTATGTTCACTGAAATGGCATTACTAATGTGTTTAAAGAGTTTTTGCTTTACGTGAGCCCAATATTTTTCAATCATCAAATTCGATGAAATTTGAATTATACTAATCTATCGCTTTTTTCGTGTAATGGCATGTTGCCAAATTAAGTCAAAATAAGACTGGCTTATTATGACGCTTAAAAATTGGCAACAATCGTTTTTTAAGACACTCATTTAGTTATATTTTGCCATTCATAGTGTCGTTATCAAAATAAGATGTACTATGATTGCCACAAGAACAGATTGCTTGCCACACAAGAACCTTCTTGCCAAATTTATTTGTTTTTAATCACCTTACACTCTTCACTGACTGTTTTTCTATATGTTCCGGGATAATAATGATGACCAGGCAGTGACGTGAAGTCGAGTTTGCAGTATGTTTTGTCATCCATAACAATACAATAACTTTTTTTGGTCATATTTGAATAAAGTTTTCTAGACCGAGATTTGTCCGCAGTTTGTTGTTTAGCGTTTCTGTTAGACACCTTAGTCTGCTTATAGGTTCTATGAGAATTACTTTACTTTATTTTCTGCACCGTTGATTTTGATGTTTTACTTTTTATTCAAGTCTCGTAGAGAAAGGGTAAGGTTCTTCTGTTAAGCTGCAATTATCTTTTTTTCAATGATTTTACTAACAAACCGGTCTTACGTCCACTTCCACGCTGTCGTCGTTTTCTGCTGGTTTCCGCAATCCGTTTGATTACCCTTTGTTCAGTTCTAGTATACATTTTTCTCGCTCCAATGCTACTTTTTCCGTAGAAATGCCTCGATATTGAACATATTTGTACAATATTATTTCGTGCATTTGTTCTTGTTTCGACGACATTTTTCACAGTCCAGACAGCTTCAGGCTTCTCAAATGATATTGTACACAGTTACTAAGCGACATTCAAAAGTACCTATACAGGGTGTCCGGGAAATAGTGGCCAACCTTACAGGGCTGGATAGCTCAGCTCAGGAGTGGCCAAAATATGATAAACCATATTTAGTAAAAGTCGCACCAAAAACGAGATATCTCAACTTTTCAAAATTTTGGAAATGCATGCATTTATTAGATTTTTTCAGTTTCGTTTGCTGTGAAAAATGGCTGATTAAATTTTCTTTAAGACCCTATCAACGAAATCAATTAATGTCTAGCAGTTAAAAAAAACAAATCAAATTTATTGTTTTCGAATCTGAGTTTTTCTTGCGGCAAGTTTAACATCGCACGGTGTAAAAAAAGTAATGAGACCTGTAGTGCTGCTTTCCTTAAAACTGTCCTGTTTAATGGAGATTATAAAACGATATAACAATTGAGATTGATTACAGCAGCGAAGTTAATATTAAGTTTGTCCAACAAAGACTGAATTTTATCAAACTAGCGAATTTAAAAAACGACTTTTGCTTCCGTTAAAAACAAGTTAACTGGTTTTAAATGTTTTAAAACAGACCAGACCCATGACAATATTGCCCACTCTAGACAAAATCGTGGAAAAATACGTCTGTAACCAAATGTATGAGTTTTATGATGCCAACGAGGTATTGACTGACCAGCAGTTTGGATTTCAGCCGGGAAAGAGTGCAACCATTTTACTTGGAAAATTCACGAACTCTGTTAACAAATATCTAGATGACAGGAAACAAGTTTTGGTATTATTCATAGACTACAGCAAAGCCTTTGATACGCTTCGCCACGATACGCTTATTGAAAAATTAGATAATTGCGGGATCAGAGAATCAGAGGTAATCTGCTAAACTGGTGCAAAGCTTACTTGGATGACCGCTCTAATACCGTTAAAGTAGGAGTTGATATGAGCCGGAAGTTTAAGGTAACTGAGGGCACAGCTCAGGGCTCAGTTCTTGGCCCGCTCCATTTTTTAACGTATATCAATGATGTGACGAATGTTGTGCAGCATTGTGATGCGTATCAGTTTGCGGATGACACGTGCCTTGTCGCTGAAGATATCGACCCTATAAAAGCGTTACAAAAAAAACAATTAGTTTTTGACACCTTAGCTAAATGGTCGCATGATGCAGGCCTCGTGCTTAATGCTGATAAGACTAAGTTAATGTACGTAAGCTCAAGTCATAACGGTAAAAAATTCAAATTGGACTTGATTGCTCACAGCCATGAGTGCCTTCATGAGAACAAGTTGCCATGTAAGTGTCTGCTGGTCGAATTGGTCCATAAGCAGAAGTATTTAGGGCTTATAATAGATAACCGTCTCAATTGGACAGACCACATAGATTACGTTTGTGACAAATTGCGAGGAATACTGTCAAATTTATAATTTGCAAACAAGAATACTCAAGACTATAGTGCCGCGTGTTATCAGGGAACAGTTTAGGGCTGATTATGGCGATCTGTTTAAATATTGTAAAATTATTCCTGTACATAGCAAGACAAAATTATTTCTTTTGACTGAGAACTATTTTAATTTTTGTCATAAACCTACTACCAGTACTGGAAACTATCAAGTAAGAAGCACGAAAAATATCAAAATAATATTACCAAAAACGAATAACTTTTATGGGAGGCGGACAAATAACTTTCTTTATACCTTATATCATAAATACTTTGCCTAAAGAAATAAAAAACCAAATAAAGAAGAAAAATATAAAAACCCTAATTAAAAAATATTACCTTGGTCTATTAAATTAAAGTGAACGCAACCATCCTGTACATGCGGTGTCCGAGTAAGACGCTCGCGCGATAGATTAGATAAGAAACTTGTTACTGTGTTGTTCGCATCGCCATTCTCGAGTTGTTGAGAAGGTGCACATTGGCGCGTCACTATCATTCTTGTTATGTCTGGTGGGTCAAAACAGTATCAACCCAAAATCATTGCTAGTTTTGTTTCAAGCTCATAGACGTAAGTATTAAAGATTATTTTGAAATACAGTTGTAATTTGGGTTGCTGCACTTTTGATCTGGCAGTGCGTATTTAAATAGCTTGCAAAAAATACTTTAATATTTATGATGTATTCGACGATCCAGGTGTACAGAAAAACCTTGCATGGTTTATGTTACATTTGTTTTAATATTTTGTAACTTTTTATATCAAATAAATTTAAATAAATAAATAAAAGACTGTTAACATTAATGTAAAATACAACGACACTACGATAAAAGGTAATAACGTACATTTTATTTAGATTAAAGCAAGTGTTCAAATTGCTTGCCGCTAGCCCTAATGCAGGCTCGGCAGCGTTTCATAAACGACCTCTTGAGTTCGGAGGCATTCTGCGACGTGACTACGTAGCTATTCTAGAGGCAATATTCACACAAACTTTGAATTCCAGATTGAATTAATTAGACAATTACATCGTTACTTTTATGTTTTCTTGTCAACAATTCAATGAAGTTGAAAGCAAAATTAAACTATCTTATTGTGTCTCATTAAAAAAATAAAAATGTCTCGACATTGCCTCTTTGAAAGAGGAGGAGGGTCTTAAAGCAAATTTAACCAGCTATATTTCACAGCAAACGAAACTAATAAATGTAGCCGTGGCATTAAAAATGGTGAACCAGGGTACCGCATTTCCAAAATTTTGAAATGATGAGATATCTCGTTTTTGGTTAGACTTTTACTAAACATGATTTATCATATTTTGGCCACTCCTGAGCTGAGCTGTCCAGCTCTGTAAGGTTGGCCGCTATTTCCCGGACTGTATATGAATTTTAACCTACTCTTCAATTATAATTTATAATAAAAGATAAGAGGCTTTTTTTTTGGGACAAGCTTTAATATGTTTAACTACTGATCAAACAACGGGCCCTTAGGAGACCTTTACTAGCTTTTTAAGTGATTACAATCGACATTCACAGATTTTTGATAAAATGTGTAGATAGCGAGAATATCGTCAGATTTGAGTTATTTTTTAATTCCATTCCTGTCAAGGGTTAAAATAGTCTTTCAGAACAAGTAACTAAGGTTGTTGTACTAGAAAACCCACAAAAAATATTAGGTACTTAGCTACATTATTGCACAACTTAATTTCTGCCCTGAGGTCACGAGTCCATTATTTACTTACCTTCTCTGCTAGTGCTTTTTTCTAATGCGGCGAGGAAATAAAACAAAAACTATTTTCATATCAGGGTAAAATTAACTTAATATTAATATGACATACATAATTTTAACAATTATCAAAACAATAAAATATGGTTATATTGTGTAAATTGTGAAGGCTTAAGCTACTTCGAAATTTTGTTGATTTACGCTAGTAACACATTTTCACGATACGACTGCTTTTTATTACTTATCTTTTCCATGCTTCGATCAACATTACCAACTAGATAACTAGTCACACAAAATAAAAAGCTAAATTCTGTCCGCGTGAATATTATAATACCCTTCATTTGCATTTGTTTCCTAACGAGCCGAGACAAACGTTTTATAACAACCTAGTAACAACTATGGTACCTAGTAATAAAGCTACCTTCTTCTCTCTCTCTTCATAACTTAATACTCTTGTCGGTGGAGTGTCCGTCATTTCTCTCTGTTAGTTTCTAGGTTCTTGACATCTTGGTACGACACGACCTTAACTTTCTCTTTCACTTGCTTAAAGTAATTTCGTCTGGGTCGTCCCCTGCCTCTTTTGTCTAAATGTTTTCCTTCTATGATATTTTTCATGAAATCATCGAGTCGTATCAAGTTCCCTATCATCTTCCCTCTTCTGTTTTCTTTCGTCTACAACAGGCTTCTTTTTCTTTTACAATATTAAGTACTTCCTCATTTGTTTTCTTCCCCTTTCAACTAATTCCCTCCATCCTTCTCATCACCACATTTTAAATGCTTCTAGCCTCTCTCGTTCTTTTTGGGTTAGTGTCCACGTCTCACATCAGTCGTTTGCATATATTAATATATTCACATTCTATGAATATATTAAGTATTAGCGGTGATAGTGGACATCCCTGAATTCCTCCATTTCTTATTCTAGCGGTCGCTTTTTCCTCTCCGCTAATATAGCCGCTCCGCTTTTAATTTTATACTTGTTTTTCTTTATATGTAATTGGTACATGGTTTTTTCTAACAATCAAACGGTTGTTATAGTAGGTATTAACCAAATTATTATGGTGTAGAATCTATACAAGTACCCCGGGTTCCCAATCTGTTCCCAATAATGAGCACGTGTTTTGTTATATCAGTGCAAACTCATACTTTCCAAAAAAAACATCCTTCAATGTCATATATTTCTCATCGAAGATCACTTTATTTGTTTTTTTTTAAAGCACTAGTTTGAACTAATAGACATAAAAACCATATTCGAAAGTTTCACTTTGTAATTGAGATGGAACCAGTGATGGACAAGGACAAATGATGGGAAACTTAATTCTTATTTTACATAAGATATGGATTATTAATTTGTTTTTCCGCCGGTCAATTTATGACCTTATGATCTTTGATATAAAAGTTAAGTGTGAACACTGACCGGTGCCATCTTCCTACCTTACTAAAAGCTGTGAATGTCTATTTTTATCACTTAAGACATTAAATAAAGGTCTCTTACGAGTATTTTCGCGTGGCAGCAAGCTATCTAATAGCTGATCTTACTGACCCATCTCAACTTTCCACCCTGTATAGCGTCGTAAGACCGGTACTGGTTTTTTATGTTTGTTTTAACTAAGAAGCAGTTGGAATGCATTGGTATGCGGTAATAAAAAAGAGTTACACCACTTCATTAGTGTTGTGGAAAAGTAATCAACCTACCATATTTATGGTGCATGAGGAATGAATAGTTAATTAAAAATGTTAATCTGATAATAGATACACCACCCTGGTTCTAAGCAACAGCTTGAGGAGGTCTGGGAAAAGCAGGATCACATGGACCAAGAGTTTAACCCTAAGGCTTTCTTCATGATGCATGGTAAGTAATAAAGTATAATTATTGTCTGTGACAGCTGCACCACCCGGCGAAGAGAGAACAGTTGTTAGATCTGTGGACACACGCCGACCATTTGGACCCCAAAGATTTCAACCCAAAGGTGTTTTTTATGATGCATGGTAAGATCTAAAGCGTGCAAGTAGTTTTTTGTGGGTTTTAGTTTGCGATGTGTCATGTGAAGCTAGTAGTCGACTTTTGACGCCGTAGCGGAATGAGAAGTTTATCTGATACTAAACGGATGTTATGCTAACCGCGGCTCTTTTCCCTGTATTCGCCTTTATTATTATTATAAAAAAAAAACTTGATAAGAAATTTTCAATAACTCAATTATCCATTAGCTGAAGTAGTTTTTTTCTTTATTAAATTTTGAGATAAGCGTGTTGACTACCTAATGAATTGATTATACATTACACGAATATGTTACATATTTATGTCAATTGCAAGCCATTTGACCTGTTCAGCAGTTATTTAATAGATGTTTCTAAATATAAAGATAAACAAATAACAGGTGCTTACAAAATTGTAAATATGAATTGATATTTGTAGGCTAGGTGAAAGTGAGATGAAATATCGTGTAGCATATTATTAATCAATAGGCCGTTGAGGCTGACCGTGACTATCGAAAAGTATGCGATAATCCTGACTTCGCTTCGCAGTTTTTTTTTGAAAGTAGAATGCAGATTTTCCTAATACTATTACGACGCACGTAAAGTTTATTTACGATCATTCACTCGCACTCGCACGGAACTTGAATGTTACAGGGCATGCCTTGCCGATTACGTCGTTTATTTTGTACTTCTTCGACCGTTTGATTGTTTTGTTCCTTTAAACAACATTGTGATGTGGTATTTGATTGATTCCGGCTTATGTATGGTGCACGTTATGTTCGTACGTTATTCAATTTTAGTTAGTGTCCTAGACTACGGTATAGATATGTGCAGGTAGGTACAGCCTGAGTTGGGTTTGGCTTTACTGAATTTAATATTTCCGAGTTAAGTGCACTTAAAATACAAATATGTTACTGGTTTGTTTTGTCCCTTAAATACCTTAATGACTGTGTAACTTCTATAAGATGTAGCATTGTGTTCTGTATCGTTTAGACTACTCCTATCTAACATATTCGTTTACAAAGTTCCATGGAGATATACCTTCTAATCAGGCCACAGCAGAGGTGTTGAAGGTCGAAGAAAAGAAGGTTGGTCTTAGAATTAACCGGGTGAGTGAAGACTGAATGAGAAAACGTTCACAGTAACGTTATCAAAACACAAAGGAGAAGAGGACGACCTTTTATTTGAAACATTTCATCCACAAAGGGGCCCTTTTAGTTTTAATATCTGGGTTGAACTACGAGTACTATGACAGATGCCAATCAAATAGAAGATGAGATCAACATACGTTTTCGGAACGCCCTCAGATGTTCGGCTGCTCTTCGTATTCATCCAAGTTTCTAGTGGGATAAACATAAGATCTGGGACAAACTAGGAGATGGGAGCTGGAGGTTAAAGAACAACTTGGAGGTTGAGGGCCTGATACCCGAGTTCAATATACTCGTAGTTGGTCAGACCAAACTTTGGTGACCAGACAAACAGTTGGTCGAAACTCCAATGGCTCGGGCAAGTAGAGAGAATGGGTAAGGATTGTGCCGTTATGAGGGCTTACTTGGGACGACCAAATGGCAGAGACCGGTCGTGCGCACTATGTACCGCTAGACTCGCTAGAGCGATGAGGTTCAGAAAGATCTAAGGAGAGTCGGTATTGATTATCGACGAGAAAATACGCAAGACCAGTAGGCATTGCGTAATCTGGTGTCTGAAGCCAAGATCCACTGGTTCACTACGCTACAATAGGCAAGTAAGTAACCAGGCGTTTATCAGACTACAAAGCAAGATCAATACAAACACGCCAGACAAAGCCCACATAATGAAAAATATTTTTAAAAAAAACAGACGAATTGAGAACTTTCTCCTTATCTGAAGTCGTTTAATAAATAAATAATGATACACCTTTGTACATTTAAATTAATAATTTCAAAGGATTTCAGGGAAGTATTTTTGTAACCTACGCTGTCTAATATACTATGCAACTTATTAATTACCAGACATAGAATAAAATTGTCCTCGGGACTTCCGAACGATATTAATTTATCGATAAATTTTACTTTCTTATGACAGTTAAGACTGAGCTAACGTATAATATGAACATGCAACTTGCATATTTATTATACAGTGTAAAGTGGTAGGTAATTAGGTATTATATTAGAGTATACATTTGTTGCCAGGCAATCTTGGTTTCAGTTTACTTTGTATGGAAATCGATTTAATTAAAATAAGTTTTTATGTAAGCAACACGTTAATAATAAAAATAAAAAAAAAAAACTTTGTTTTTAAAACGCCTAAATGAATGATTATGTAAGATGTAGAGTAGTGATCAGCATTTTAGTTAATTTTTATTGTGCCTTTTAAGTAGGTAGGTATTAAAACAGTTATCGATAAATTTAATATCGGAAGGAAGTCCCTAGTTTAAAACGTCAGTTATTGCCACAAAAACTTTTGTCTGTTAATTACTTTAGAAATATAGTAATTGATTGTAATATGATTGTAATATTTCTTAATTAAGCCAAAACTAATTTGGTTATTGTTAAAACAGCAACTAAGACCGGTAGTGCAGTCATTGAAGCATTATTGCTCCGAATTTTGTTACTGTGAACCGAATTGCATACAATTTTGAAAATTCGCAATTTTTTCACGTTTTTCATCGGTTTTTTGCAAATATCTCCAAAAATATACGTTTTATCGAAAATTTTAATAAGAACAAAATTGTAGCAGGTAAAAAATGAACAATTTGGTTTTTTATAAAGTATTCTAAGTGCAATATTAAGCTAGATATTAAAGATCAAAGCCGTTTTTTATTTTGTCTGAAATTTAATCGATGTGGTCAATGCCATCTAGCGGCGAGCAGATGCATTTTATGCATTCTAATAAAAAAGGGTTTTGTAGTGCTTGAAATAAGCTTTAAAATGAGCACTATTAAAAGTCTTTTGCACGTAAAATAAGTGAGCTGTATTGCAAATAAGAGGAGCATCTAATGTTTTTTCTTTTAAATCAATGGGTTTCATAAGTGCCATTTCCACCAAAATTAAAATTAATCGTATTCCGCCTAGAATTAACTTTATTATGAAGAGTTTGATAGATTGTATCAGTTTGGCTGCTTCAGGACACATATTTTTCAAAAAAGTCACGATTAAAAAAAAAAAAAAAAAACACATTTTTAAAACACCCGCCTTTTTTTCATAATATCTCAAAAATGACGACAAATACGTATGAAAGTGTAGGGATGAAACATTTAGGTATTTTTCTGACAAACAATTTGGTTTTTTTGTTTTTTCTGTCAAACAAAAAATGACGGAGATATGATTGTTTAAAGAGCGCGTGGCAGCGCAATCACAGCCTCTCTTAAGCCCTTTAACCCTTCACCGTTTTAGAAAAAGGTTTTTTACTATATATTGCAATGAAGGATGTTGTAGCTCTCTTAATTACCTTTACAATGGTTTTTTATAAATTGTGATAGCATGAAAATTGAAGGAGTTATGGTCCAAAAACTTATCATATTTTGTGTATACATATACACATTACAATAGTTTTGGGTCTCTATTATACTGCGTTGCGTACTTTCACATATTCACACTCCGAAATTTTCAGTTACTAAGTAGAAAAAAATCATATCCAAATAAGTGTGAAGGACCCGTTCGTCTGAAATGCTTACAATATCAGCTATCTCACGGACCTTTATTCTTCGGTCGGTCAATACGATGTCATGGATTTGGGTGATCATCTCTGGTGTAGTGACCTCAACTGGGCGTCCGGGTCGGTCGGCGTCAGCAGTGCTTGTACGGCCACAACGAAAATCCGTAAACCACTTGTGGATCATTTTAATCGATGGAGCAGAGTTCCCGTAATATTTGTCTAATATTTTTTTTGTATCCGTAATGGTTTTTTTTCGCAAGAAATAATGTTTAATCAGAACACGAAACTCACTTTTCTCCATGTTTGCAAACACCGAAGTGATTGTTTCTTTTTCATAGCTGTCAAAAAAAAAACTAGTCGTGTGAACTGGCTGAAAATATACGATTTACCTCCAAAAAGGCTGCATTACAAATTGACATCAATGAATTTGTGAAGAAAATACCTTTAATATGATTTTTACCAGACTTCTCACTCTGCCCTCGTATATGTTTAGTTGCCGACTCTGCTAAAATTTCAACGTGCCTCAAATACATTTTTTCGTCGACATACACAGCTAGACCATTGGACCCACGTGGCTCAAGGGTGAAGCGTACTCGTACCAGCATACGTAGCGCGCGCCTTGTTCGGATTACAGCTTTATTCATGCATTCGATCCATTCGTGGCTGCTCTTGTGAAACGAACTATAGTAGTTTTTTTTTTAAATTCAATTCCTAGGACTGTAAACGCGTCCCAAAGGTGGTGTGGGATGCATCTGTTCCCTTATTTTTTTTTGAATATTGGATACTTGCATGAAATTCTTAGAAGAAACCATCGGGTTTCCTATATCTAACGCCAATCATTTTCTAATCACTATATACAATTAGCTGGAATTACGGCAAAAGGGCTATCCTTCCCTTGCAGATGTTGACGGCAATGGGGTCTGGGACGCAGATGAAGTGAAGGCTCTGTTCATAAAAGAGTTGGATAAGATCTACGGTCCCGGTGGACCCAACAAGGACCTGCACGAGAGAGCCGAGGAAATGGAGCGAATGAGAGAGCACGTGTTTAAGGAAAATGACAAGAACAGAGATGGCCTCATCGACTACAATGAGTTTGTACTGGAGACGCAACGCGCTGACTTCAATCGAGATGAAGGTAATTAATTTTTTTGGTTATTAAAAACCATTTAAACACAGATTCTATCATCATCTTCATCAACATCATCATCATTCATCACATCCGCCGAAAGAAGTCCACTGCTAGATTAAGGGCCGTATTAATAACTCATCTTGGTTGGGATACCCGTAACAATATAAATATGCAGGGTGTCTGGAAAACCTTTAGAAATATTTGGGGGGTAAAAGTTCGCACGATTCTGATCACGGGGGTATGGTTCATTCTTGTTTCTGTTAATGTAAAAAAAAAGAAGGATTAATTATATTCATTTTGTTACTTGATGTATCGCAGCCGATATCTTGACCTTGACATGTTGACGTTGATACTATACTCCAAACGTTCGTAGTAACTAACATCAAAATTCAAAGTCCAAGGTCAATGACCTAAGAGACCATACAATGTTTATATGGTATGTAAACATACAGTTCGCTCCATGTAAACAAAAATCAAGTTAACATTTTAAAAATAAACGATTAATTTTAATGTAACTTACTGTATTATCGTTTTTGCAATGAACTTTTGGCGGGTTTTGAAATGTTCAATAGATCTCTTGGAACACGCACTGTCCAGACCTGATCGTATCGTTCGTTTCATATTAATGTCGAGATCTAAACATTTACCATTTTTCCGCTCTAAAATATATACTTAATTGTTTTACAGCAACAATAATTCAGACTTGAAAATATGAAATTTAATTTGACATGACATCTGACGACAACCATAAAATCATTGACTTCAAGTTCAAGTTCAATTCTTTGATAAATGGCTACTGTCATAGGCTTCTAAAAGTTAGGATGGACGTGAAATAAATGATCCGTTTATTGCTGTCCGTATTGATCTGTATGGTACTCATGGCGGTATAGCTAACAGTCCCGATATAAAGCCAGTCGCAATAATTTGTATGATGATCGCATTAGTCACAGAGAACTAAAATAAAATAAATGACCGACTTTTCCCAAGCAATGGAATCGATATATGTACGTAGTACATACTCATTCCATGTTCCAGGCTTAGAGCGATTTAATAACAGTTAACTGGAGTCGCCTTAGGCTTCTTACAGACGAGCAGCGTTTTATTTTTTCATTTCGCCACCTGTCGGCCTAAAGCCGCTCGTCTGTAAGAAGCCTTACACAAACTTTCCCCTGTGCCGAAGTATAAGAAAAAATTAAAGTATCTTACGCGTTTATAAATAAATTCCTCATTAGTCAATAAATAACCTGACATTATCTTACTCGTTTTTGCGATATAAGAAGCTTCAAGAAAATGCCTTGCAATAGCAATAGCCGTGTGTGTAAAAAAAAACCTGCTACTCACATAGAACCTAGGCTATAAGGGCCGGAATAGACTGACAGCATTTGAACTGCAACCCAGCTGCAAAATACCAGTTCGAGTGCAGTTGACGTACGTACGTTTTGATCCAGTTACGCCAACTGCATCAGATCTGCACTCGTACTGTCATTTTGCAGTCCGTCTGCATCGACCCTTAGTTAAACTTCGCACCAGCTGTCCTTCTCTAAGTTTTACATTACATATTTCTTAAGAGGAAATGAAGCAAGAACTACTCAGGCTGTTTTTTCCTCATCAAAATGTCACGGTCACAACGTCAAATTCAAGGTAGACTTTAAGAATGGACCTCTTGAACGTCTTTGGGCTTTACAGACACAAAGGACAGATCTATTCAAACCCAGTGACGTCGTGTGACGTAGTAACAAAGATACCATACAAGGGCATCTATTTCTAATCATGAATGCCATAAATAAAAAGGTCAAACATACGTCTTTTTAGAGTTTTATAGCCTAGCTAGTCCCTATTCTAGTACCTAATTAGTCTGTGGAATCTTGTGTTCTATGTGTGGACTGAATAATCACAAAAATAGAAATAATACCTTAAGCACATCTCTAACTGCCGCACTGAGACGTCAATTAAAAATGCTGGATTAAAGTTGCTGCTGTCACTTTCTTTGCTATAGCAATAGAATAAGACACTAAACCAGCATTCAATTTAATTCACGTCTCTGAGTGTGGCAGTTACTCATTAGTAAGGCCAGAAACTAAAACGGGTCCAACACATGACTACGGCTGGTATTTTTTGCACATGGATTGAAAGTAATAAATCAATAAACAACTAAATCATTTATTTGTAAAAAACCGGCATAACACTTTATTTTACAAACAAAAGACATTAAACAATGCTCCGCCAAATACCACAAGCAGTTTAAAAATTGACGTCTATCTCACTCGTCCCATTATAGCACTACAGAGACAATAAAATTTCCCAGGTTAGTTTATGCGTATGCTAGTCTTGCAACAGGGCCAGAAGGGCAAGACCACCCAGAAAAAGGAGCTCCGCTAGCGGATCTCCATAGACACTATCCTATTGATTTCTGAAATAAAGAAAAATGCGAAAACACGACGGAGCTAAAGGAAAAAGAGACTACGTATATGGTGTTGACTAACGTTCCCGAGGACTTTAGGCTTTTAGCCTTTTTTTGGTGGCCAGACTCGTAATTAAGGGGCTCGAAATGCTAAAAGTCTATAAACACTTTTAGTCCTTCAGGCTAGGCCTATTCAAGACTACTGGTTTGAGGTCGAAAAGGTCTTGCTAAGGCCTAAGATATTTTAAGGCTAGCCTGACAACAATAACGCTTAACCCTCTGAAATGGCTATGAAGGCTATAAAACTCTTAGTCCTCAAGGCTAAGCTTCTATTCAAGATTACCAACTTTAGAAAATTGGTTAACTCTACTAATTAATTAATTAATTACCTTAAATTTTAAGGTATTTATTAATTACGGAAAAATACGACTTACGGATATATATATTTTTTAAATTACATGATTGCTCTGTACAGGGACATGGTGGACTGCGCCTGTACCCACACTTTTTCTGTGTATTTATCGTCCAATTCCGTCAACATTTTCATGAATTCTTGTGAAATTTGTTAACGTCTAATAAAAACATAAGATATTCAATGTGCCTTTCGTCGTGGCTAAATTGTTTTGGCGATACTTAACACGCTCATTCCCAAAATACCATAATTTGAAAATATCAAATTACACTTTATACCAGATTCCCAAAACACCAAATTCAAAATTTTGGGAAAGTACAATAAATTAATCCTGATTTCGGATCTGGTGTTTTAAGAATCTGGTATTTAGTGTAATCTGGTATTTTCAAATTATGGTATTTTGGGAATGAGGGAAGTAAAACATTATTTTATTTTATATTTCTTAAAATAATTGCAATGTAAAATACATGTTGTTTATTTCATAATTGATTTGATGATGGCATTCTTAGGCGGAGTCTCAAAAATAGCTGTAGCCTTAACAAAAGCCTATTACTATAAAAAAAGACTCCATCACTTTTATAGGCTCATAGGCTTTTTAAAATGACAAGTCTTTTAAAGCCCTGCTTCATTCGCATATCCCTAAAACAGAACCGCGAGGCTTCAATTTAGGGCTAAAAGCGTATAGTCCTCGGAAACAATAGTGATGACGGTATTGAGACTTTTGGGAGTAAAATAAAATATAAATATTCTTGGCACTTGGCATTCGCGTGTAATGAGCATTCGGCGCGAACATCGAGTGGTGTGTAAGCTTTGTAAATATTCACGCGAATGCTCTGTGGGGACGCTCCTAGATAAAATAAAGTACAGTATACTTAGTAATACACAGAACACTTAAGAGATAAGATAGGTTGCACAAAGTCACAAACATATTGCCAACTAACTCCTACACTAAATCAGACTTGTACGTATCATAGGGCGTGACGCTGAATAGAACAACTAGCTTTTGTCCACGAGTTTGAGACTCCGTCCACATACAAGTCGTGTATCGCTATTCCCTCGACAACTATCTATCTGGGTGCCGAAGAATTTCACGTAGAATGATCATCAGCCGAAGACCGGCCGCTGCGCGTTCCCTGCGTGTTCAGACGATGATTAACCCTTTATAAGGCAGAGACGATTTGGAAACCACTTAGTTAATAAACATTTATGGAGAAGAACATCCTCTTTTTTATTTAACTATAATGGTATTATAAGTATAGCAAATATATCAGGCTTTCTTTTCTCATTTATACTTTTTCAATTCATTTCATTTCCATTTTTTTACTTTTTCATTATTTAATTTTAGTGTAATTAAATAATCTAAAGTATGTGGTCAATTAATGCACTGTGCCCGTTAAGGGAAGCAAGCATTTGTCACTGTTTCCATTATACTATTAAAAATACACAAGTCGCTGTACCTAATAATTTCAATTATAGCTCCTGTTATTCACGATGGCGAGTGGCGAGACCGTTATTGGTATGATGATAACGTCTAATTTTGATAAATCCACTCTCCATCGTGAAACACCAGTCTGTACAGAGCATCTTATGTTTGTTGTCAATGTCAATGAATAGGTGTATTGGAAACAGATCATCTGAAAACTCGAGTGCACTAACGGGCTGAGTGCATATAAGGACCACATGTTTTTCTTGATGATTTCGTTTTTTTTTTGCCGTAGATGTGTTCCCCAGTGCATTACAAACATGGTAGTGTATTTAACTTTCACGTAGCATATCTGTATAACTGCGGCCTTATAAAGGGTTAACTTAGTACGACGTAGTAAAGATTATAATCTGTGGTACGACGTAGAACTCCCGGATAACCTTACTTTTGTAAGTTAAGCGGGCTTTAGGCACTGGTCCCACCGCCGGCTACAGACTATAAGCTAGTAGAACTATAAACTACAAAAGAGTGGGCGAGCGGCGAGAAGCGAGTAAAGTTTTGATAGTTTTGACGCTCGGCTATAAAGTACTAGTACCGCTGAGCTAGTTTTATAGTCGATAGCTTTTATCGCTGCGGTCAACTAGTAAACAGCGGTCCCACCGCCAGATACCGGCGAGCTCGGCGAGCAACTGGTAAAATAAAGCACTAGAAACAGTTGACAATCGGCGGGAGGCTAGTAAAAAAACTATGGAATTATAGCTTACTCGCCGGACGTTGGGAGAGTGTCCTCGCCGGCAGTGTGAACAGCGAGCGATGAACTATAAATATATATCTCTCTCTTTTATTTACACGGAAGCGATTATCTTTTGTTCGTTTCTTGGGCTAGAAAAAAGTCGATAGTTCATATCTCACTCGCCGGCGGTGGGACCAGTGCCTTAAAAGGTTTTAAATTTGAAATTTAAGTAAGTAGGCATATCTATCTCTTTCACTTCAGCATTTCTTCTAACATTGTGAAAGTAAAAGATGTTTACATTTCCAATTGTAGCGTTCGTTTGTCATACACCGAAGTAGTTGGCTGGAACAGAAACATAATATAAATAAGGACCAAACTAAGAAGCGAATTTACAAACCACTCTGCTTGGTTATTATTACCTAGGCTTAGATTATAGAAGTTATAATGAATTAAAGGAAAGGACGAACATACATACAGGAACATTTAAAAGAAGTTCCAACTACCGCAAACTCAGTCAGCTACATTAAGTATACTGGATTCCTGCACCCACCTTCTGACGCCATCATCAGTCATCACACGTCACATTAACCTCAATAATTATTAATAATTGTTGCATTGTTAACTGGTTGTTAATTGTTGCATTGTTAATTGTATCTTAATAGATAGGCAGACGTTAAAAGTCAGTAGTATAATGTGATGATGATGATGATGAGGGGTAGGGACGAAATGCCCGGCCGGGGTAGGTGGGAGGGGACGGGGAAATTACAGATTTAAGTCGCTTAACCACCTCCGTGTTTATTTATCACACTGTAATCAATAAACACGGAATCATCATCATCACATTATACTACTGACTTTTAACGTCTGCCTATCTATTAAGATTTATGAGAAACACTAGCCCGCTGACAGACGGACAGACGTGGTAGTTGAAAGGTTAATGATCTTCTAGTACTTTAACTAAACGTAGCAACACATCCGATACTTTTTATATTGCATAAATTTCCCTCGCATGCTGGGTAATAAGCCCTTTCGTATCCTTTAGGTACTTGGCCAGTTTGTATTTTATAATTTTATAATTTTAGCCTGATTGTGCAAAACGTGGTTACAGAATTATCAACAACTTATTTAAGAGTGCTTGGTAATTCTGTAGCTCTGCCTACCCCACTCTGGGAATGAAGGCGTGAGTTTATGTATGTATGTATGTATTAGGAAATATTATATTTTTCAAGGGCAATTGTGCTTGTTACTATTATTATGAAATTCGCTCGGCTATATTATGAATCAATGGCCTAAAGTCAATTCCTTTATCACCCTAAGAAAATGTCACCGTCCAATATGCAGTTACGTTAGTCGTTGAACAGTTCTCCTGGTACTTCACCATCGGTTCACTTCACCACATGCAATAATGAGTAAAAGTAAATTGATTATCTTAAAGACTTGTCATTGCTACCCGTGAAATACTCATTTTCCATTGGATTGAAGTTCTGCTGTTTATCTTTGGTTTAGATCATCAATTCCACTTTACCAAATGGTGCCTATGGAATGTTAATGATTACTAAAAATACTAAAAACACTGTGACTCTATAATATATGAGGAGATCCGTCGATTCCTTATGGATTCCATCAGCAGATCACGCAAACTATTTAGGACCAAAAATGTACCATTAAAAAAACATCATCATCGGTTTACACGGTAAAATTTTATGCGTACGAGTATAATCATACATAAAAAGCAGACGAATTGAGAACCTGATCCTCTTTTGAAGTTGGTTAAACAGAAAAACAAACTTGACGAATTGAGAACCTAGTTTTTTAGGTCACTCTTTTTTTATTATTATATGTACGTATATTAGTTTTAGCGCGCCTTGTAAAAAAAAACTATAGGTGTACAAAATTTCAGCTTTGTGTCTGATAGTTCTTGCAAGTGTTGCAGTGTGACATACATACATACACAGACAGACGGACCGATGTCACGGGGACAGACAGACGAAGACTGGCGGACACATTGGCGAACAGAAAGACGGATACGCGGACGGACGGATGGACAGACGGACATGGCAAAATTATAAGGACTATTTTGGTTTAGGTTAGTTTGTTACTGAACCCTAAAAGTCAAAAAACCGCCAATCAGTCTATCTGTACTGGCGACGACGTGGCGACTCACAATATTTTTGACTAAAAGCCAGCTTCAGTTGGACTGACGTTTTTGAAGGCGGTATTTATGTTTTATTTTATTTTATACTCTTTAGTGATCATAATAAGCTGTTATGTAGTCCCACTTCTTAGTTGATATGAATCTTTAAGACATTTCAAGCTCGCCGCAAGCAACGCCGTGGGAAAGTGATTGTCATATTTAAACAACACAGATCACAGAAACAAGGGAGATATGTCATGAACGCCAATTCGTACAAGACCCGGTGTCGCCACTTTTAAACATGTGTGCGTCTTACGCTTACGCTCTATTAACTACTACAAAAACAACCTCCTCATAATTGGTTACAGCTTACGAACTAAAAACGCCGTAACATAGTTTTGATAGTAGCAGAAAATTAAGCTTTATACTAAGTTCTCAAGGTTGAAAAATGCTGAAAGATCGTTTTTTTTCCATCGTAGTTCAGTCACTGAACGTAAGGTAGCGCTTACTCGTCACTTAGCTGCCATCTATGCGACGAGTAATTAATTAGTTCCTCAGAGCTAGTAGTCCCTATGTTCAGCAGGTTAAGGACTACCCACACACAGCGACATCTAGTTATACTTTTTTCAAGAGGTGTGCGTTTCTCTCCTGTCGTCCACTTAGGGATGCCACAAGGAATGTTTCAAAATATATCGATAAACAATTCAAACTTGTTTGCAACGTTAATGAGCATTTCTAAAAAAGTTTGTACATTTCATTCACGACTTCAATTTGCAAAAAAAATTGCAGATTGGTAGAGTGAATGAAGCTGAGCGTAAATAACATAGTCTCCCAAAATGTCCTCATACATTTGTATGAAACTTTCCTTTTTTGTTACCATGAACCAAAGAAAGTTAGTAACAAAAAAGGAAAGTTTCATACAAATGTGTGAGGACATTTTGGGAGACTATGTTATTTAGGCTCAGCTTCATTCACCCTACCAACCTGCAATTTTTTTTGCAAATCGATGTCGTAAATGAAATGTACAAACTTTTTTACAAATGCTCTAATATAGGTACTATTCAATTTACAGGCAATAAGTACTATTTTTATTATTTTACTACTAGGTTAATACAATTACATCATTTAAACTTAATATATTATTGTTAGAATAGAATAATATTTTATTAGCAAGAATACGGTTTGCGTAAAATTGATACATAAGATTTTAAATTTGGAACGATACCTATATTAGAACGTAACAAAAAAATGGCCGAATTTCTTTGGTTAAATTTTCTGGAGCTGTTTTCGTTTTGATTAGTACATAAAAGTCTAAATTGTAAACTTGGACTTTTTGATGTTAATACAAATATACTAATAAAATGGGTTCGGTTGAGTGTCACGTCACAAGATCTCAGTTTGGGACAAACCAGTAGTTTACCGACTTGATTATGTAAACTTTATTTCATAAATGGTACAAATTACTTAAAACAGAAAGATAGACTTAATACTTGGGGCAATCTCTACCATCCAACCTTTAGGCTTGAATCCTTTTAAGAGTGAGTCGGCGCGAGCTGTCAATCAGCGCTGTGTGCAAGCACAGCTCAATACTGAGCCAGAGCCCTTTGCCTTTGTGGTTGGTTAATTTATTTTTATCTTAATTGTATGATTCGCCTACTTATATTTGAATTGCTAGAGTCCTTCGTCGTTCGTTAATATTGTAAAGAAAATTAAATTTTGTATAACGTGAAAATTTGTTAAAATTATTTTTCTTCTGTTTTAAGCGTGTCGTGGTAGTGATAAATAACTAGAACTATTAACACATTGAATTCTATTGATAGCTGTAGAATAAGCCATTTATCGATAGTCGATAGAAATCACGTCAACACAACTTTCACAACCTTACGCTCTGAAATCCATTCAAATATAAAATATTCATTTAAAAATATAAATAATGCTTAAAAACAAAATTTACCGGTGGTAAGTTATGCCCTTTGATTTTATATTAACGTTTGTATTTCGATTTTTGCACACTTTCACGCTACATACAGTCATTTTATCATTTAAACGGAGCTTCTATACTGACAGCGTTCAGTAAGTGACTGTGTCAACGCTTGACACGCCTCGTGCCGATATGGTCAATTTGACCATATCGAGGCGACACGAACCACGCCCCTATAACATATCTCCCTTGTTTCTGTGATCTGTGTTAAACAATTAAATGTTCTTCATTATAGTCGCTCAACTATCTAAATCGAGATATCTTATGAACCCTTGAAATAGGAACCGTTGAGGAGTTCCGTTGACCATCTGTGCTCAGCTCAGATTGTAGTCTTGACAATATAAATGTCACAAATAAAAATAAATGGGTCACAGGTTGTCAAATATCCCACTTACTATCTGTTGGGCTGAGTGCTCGTTTGCCTTATCTATGGTTAAAAAAATGACCACCGTAATCGGCCCTGTGCTGTGTACCTTTATTTAAACTCTTTGTTGAATACCAGAAAAGGGTCTTTTATTATATCATTGTTTTTATTTTATTTTAAAGGTTGGAAGCCTATAGATGAAAACCAGATATATACCCAGCAGGAGTATGCGGACTTCGAAAAGAGGCGCCTGGAAGAGCTGCGATACTTGCAGCAGCGCGGCCTGGTAATTACTGCTGCATTTTAGCTTATGTTTACTTAGATCGCAGTGCTTGTTTTTCCGAAGAATATTATATTATCCTACTATTAGACCCGAAGATAGCGACACAAAATATCCGGTTATTTGTACCAATTATGGCGACCCTTCAGGGGTCTAATTAAGTAATGACGAAAAGAAAAATAATGGTCACAGCGCTGGTACCGGCGGTCCAATCGCGTGGGCATTAATCGAACGTGTCGGATACATTACGAGAATCGAACGATTTGTAACACGAAAATGTCTTGTATTTTCCGATAGTCGATGAAAAAAGAAGTAGGTGGTAGCGTAATACCATACTTCTCCGGTGCGGCTTACTTGTCGCCAATAAACCTGATATCGTGTTCACAGATCGATCTCAACGCAAGGTAGTGCTCATCAACGTCACCATCCCGCATGACGAGAACCTCGTGAGGGCCGAGAAGGACAAGTTCAGCAAGTACCTTGACATGGCTCACGAGGTGACCGCCATGTGGGATGTTGACTCGACGATAATTGTCCCGATAGTTGTTTCGGCAAACGGTCTTATAGCGAAGAGTCTGGACCAACACCTCACGAGACTCGCTAGATGGCTGGATCAAGGGTTAGAATCTCTAACTCCTGAAAGTGAAATTGTACTGTATCCATCAATATCGCTCATTCCCAAAATACCATATTGATGATTCAATTTTTTGGGTCAGTACAATAAATTAATCCTTATTTTGAATCGGGTGTTTTGGGAATCTGGTATAAAGTGTAATCTTGTATTTTCAAATTATGGTATTTTGGGAATGAGCGATCAATATTGGGTGGTTAAACACAATAAAGTGGAAGACACTTTGAATATGTATTTGAAGAAAATAGTGTTGAGTTTGAAGATATTGAGCGACTTTTACGTCCACCTCGTATATTCCAAAAACGGCGCAATGATTTCGAGGAATATGACGAGAAAGCATTTTGTACAAGATTTCGTTCATACACAATTTTTGCATTGATTTTAATTCTAAAGATACGAAGGTCCTTAAATTGTAAACAAAGATACAAAAAGACTTCAAGTGTGAGTATGGTGTTTCTTTCAATCGCTCTACGAGTCCAAACGATTTGTACCGAACACGGGGGTCTTCGAACCTATGTAAGTTGAAACAAATATTATTGACAATAGAAAAGGATGCTTAACAACAAAGTCGTCCACATTAAGGATAAGGCGTTGACATAAAAATCAATAACATTTCGTAGTAAAGTATACCGTTTAAAAAATAAGGGTAAAAGCAATTGTAGGCGAATACATTGTAATCATAACAAGGTAATATTACAACGTTCGGTCATTTAAGACTCATTCATTCAAAAACGCTCGGTTAGTTACAAGTTAATGAAAAAAAATGCTGTTTGTTAAACTTGTTAAATGTTACTGGAGCGATTAAGTAATCAATGATTGATTATGTTGTAGTTGGTGAACTCGGCCCTTAATAGTCTTTCACTAACCGGTGGTTGGTCGTGGGAGCTTACTTCTATAGTTTGAACTTAGGGAGGGACAATAGCCGGTTAGTGTCCCATCCATCCATGTGTATTGGCTTCGGCTCCATTTACGCCTTCCAAAGGCCCGGGACTCCCATAGTCCCGTGATTGGTAAAGACATACAAATAATAATAATAATGTAGCCAGGATCATTCATCAGCAGCTTGCTCTTCAATACGGTCTTGTTGAGTCTGAAGTGCCGTAACTATAAGTACACACCGGCGCCAGTTCTCGAAAATGGTCGTGCTACGCTCTATTGGGATCGATCTGTTATCACAGACAGGACTATTGTCGCCAATAAACCTGAAAGACGCCATCTCCGAAGATCGCCCCATCGCAGCCGGAGTCCCCCAAGGCAGCTGCCTATCGCCGGTATGTTACGGCCTTTACACCGATGACATACCGGTGGTTGACGGATCCCACCTGGCCCTGTACGCTGATGACGCGGCGTACTTTGCCTCCTCTTACAAGCCAGAGTACGCCGTCATCAAGCTGCAGCGACAATTGGATGCCCTACCAGCGTGGCTCTCCAGGTGGAGGCTGTCCGTCAACGTGGCGAAAACCCAAGCGATCTTCGTGAGCAACTGCATACGCCGCCTTCCACAACTAACTCTTCACGGACTTGACATTCAGTGGTCCCCGGTAGTTAAATACCTGGGGATGACTATCGATAAGCGACTCACCATGGGTCCCCACACTAAAACCGTCGTCGCCGCCGCGAGAACAGCGAGATCACTTTTGCGTCCAGTGCTCCAGTCCAGCCTCCCTCTGCGTGTGAAGCTCGGGGTCTACAAAACCTACATATGACCCCGCCTCACGTACGCCGCACCATCCTGGTATGCCCTCTTGGCCGCAGGGCACAGAAAAAAGCTGAACTCTCAGCAAAACCTGTCCCTGCGAGCCGTCACCAATGCCCCCCGCTACGTGAGGAATGCCACCATTCAGAGGGACCTCAAGATCGAGAGCCTGGACGACTTTGTCGGACGCCTTGCCACGTCGATGTTCGCGCGAGCTGAAGAGTCGCGCTTCCCCCACCTGAGGGATATCGCACCGCAGCACGCGCGACCCCCCGACGGCAAGGCCTACCCTCGCGACCTCGTCAAGGCGACGACGACACCCACGTGAAGACCCATGAAGACGCTGCTCTGCTCGTAGGTCGCTAGCCGGGCCTCCCCCAACGGTGTTTCACCCAGCTGGCTCGACCTCGCGAGCAGCGTAACCCGGACATGACGCCCCCCCCCCCCCCCCCTTCCCAATATCCACCCCCTCAACCAAATTTCCCCCGGACCTTTCTCACCAAGGACCCGGCCGTATTCTCGGCCGGCGCAGAGTTCCCCGGTAAAGAGCCGACAAGCTCGACACCGGCTCCTCGTCCGCCTTTCAGGCGGACCGAGAAGACCGCCCGACGATAAACCTGAAATCGTGTTGACAGATCGATCTCAACGCCGGGCAGTGCTCGTCGACGTCACCATCCCGCATGATGAGAACCTCGTGAAGGCCGAGAAGGATAAGCTCAGCAAGTACCTTGACTTGGCTCACGAGGTGACCACCATGTGGGATGTTGACTCGACGATCATTGTCCCGATAGTTGTTCCGGCAAACGGTCTTATAGCGAAAAGTCTCGACCAACACCTCAAGAGACTCTCGCTAGATGGCTGGATCAAGGGCCAGATACAGAAGGCAGTACTCCTCGACACGGCACGCATTGTGAGGAGGTTCCTCTCTCTGCAGCCCTAACCACCGGTACCTTGAGCCCTGCCCCGCTGCCGGCGTGGCGCTGTTTATATTTTTGTATGGGTATTGTTATTTTACTTTTATATATACTTATTATAAAAAAACTAATTTGCAGAAAATTAAATAAATATCTAATTATAATAATAATAAAGCCATTTATTTCCAATACATTTTCTTACAATTCATGCATAAAACAGTTTCATTTAAATAATTAACATAATGTTTAATTAAATATTATTATTAATATATCAAATTTAAGTATTCAGTATCAATTATAATTTTCACAGTATTATTATTTATTTAAGTTTTAATTTCTATTGGGCCGCCCATTTTTGTACATAGGCCTCCTCCATCCACCACAGCCACTCTCGTTGTATTTTTGGTTATGTTTATTTTATTCGTAATTGTGTTTTTGTTGGTTTCGTTTCGAACCAAGTGTCCGTTTGATTCGTATTTTTCTTGATTTTGTGTTTTATGAAGTTGAAGTTGCTGCTGAGTTGGTAGGTGTTAGTCTTTTTCGTCCGCTGGGACCAGCCGTATTGTGAGAATTGGTTGTTTATTTTCAGTTTGCAGTTTTGGTTTTAGCGATGTTCCAGAAGCATTGGTGATTTTTGGAAATACTCGACGATGATTATGATTAGCTGTGGAAAAATTAACTTGCTACAACGATGCTTGTATCCGACACGTTCGATTAACGCCCACGCGATTGGGCCGCCGGTACGAGCGCCATGACCATCATCTTGCTTTTCATCATTACGTAATTACTTAGACCCATGAAGGATCGCCATACTTGGTACAAATGACTGGAAATATTGTGTCAGTATCTCCCGGTCTATAAGAGGTATTTGAAAATACGCCATATTTAGAATTGAGCCCTTTTAAAAGTTTAACTCTTCAATTGGGATGTTGACAGCAAGGTAAAATGATTTTATACTAACCGCGATTATAATTACCGTAATATAAGGAATCGATTGGTATTGCATTATATTATAATATTTAAATAATTGGGTATGCGAAAGCATAGCGTCGTAACATGACGCTTCGTTTTTTAATACAAAACTGCATCTCCAGTTAACTTTAGAAATTTCGTAAAAACTTGCTAAATTGGTTTGTCCGTCATTAGCCAGTTCCTAACACTTATTATTAATTAAATTAATTACTAATAAAATAATATTATTCACCGTCAAATTAAGCAGTTGGTTGTGATCGTGGATAAAAACTGCAAACTTACATTAAATTTTCAAAAATTTACAAAAAATATTTTAAGGTGGACGCGCACGGCCGTCCTATACCAGGCGCTCAGCATCATATCCAAGCATATCAACAACAACAACAACAACAGGCATATCTACAGCAACAACAACAACAGGCGGGATACCAGCAGGCAGGATACCAGCAACCAGGATACCCTCATCATCAGCCTGGCCAGCAGCAGTTCCAACAGTATCCACCGCAAGGACAGTTCCAAGGTCAACCAGCACAGTTCCAAGGACATCAAGGACAAATCCCAGCTCAACAAGGACAATACCAGGGTCAACAACATTTCCAAGGTCAACCACAAGCCCAGTATCAACAGCCACTCCAGCAGTTCCAAAGTCAACCTCCCCAGTTCCAAGGGCAGCCGCAACAAGGTCAACAGCAAGCCCAGTCAGAACCCCAAAGACAGTTTCAAGGAAATCAGCAGGCGGCGCCACAGAATCAAGTTAACGTGAACCAGGCCCCACCACCGGTTCAAGGTCAAGCCCCGCAAGGCCAGGCCCCACTGGTGCAAGGGCAGGTTCCTCAAGTGCAAGGGCAGGTTCCTCAAGTGCAAGGGCAGGTTCCTCAAGTGCAAGGGCAGGTCCCTCAAGGACACAGCCAGGCGGCCGGCCAGGCCGTGCCGGCCCCGGCTCAAGCTGCTCAACCCACTCCAGTGCAGAACCAGGCACAAGTTCCAGCGGCTAACGTCAACAATTCACCTAATTAATTAAGAATCTAAAATAACTTCTGCATACGACACAGAACGTGCTTAACTAACTACCACAGATCAGTGTTGGGCAAAAAGTAATTGAATTACAAATTATGAATTGCAATTACAGAATGTAATTTAAATTACGAATTAAAATTACACATGTGTAATTTCTAATTGAATTACGATCAGCTCTGAATTTCAAAATGTAATTTGTAATTCAATTAGAAATTACATTTTGTAATTTTAATTGGTAATGCATTACTTTATGAAATTACAAATTACATTCATCTAGGAAAGCATTTTCATTGTTTTTATATAGTATGCTACTATATTTTTGCGGGTTTTGATTCAATATAAAATTATTATATAAGGAACTTCCTCAAAAAATTAAGCATTTTTTGTCATACTTGTTTAAGTTTAAAAAACTTATGGTAGCTCTTATATTCAACTTCGGACGTGTAATATCAATAACCAATGTCCTAGCCGGAGTGCACACCTACCTGCATCGCATGACGCATAATATACCTGACATGCTAATTCAAATTATCTGTTATTACAACTACTTTATAAAGTAATTGCGTAATTCAATTACAAATTAATGTAATTTCAATTAAAAATTACCAAGTAATTTAAATTAAATGTAATTCAATTGCGAGCGTAATTAATTACAAGCAATTGCATTAAATATATTTTAATTTGTAATTCAATTACAAATTAATTGAATTATGCCCAACACTGCCACAGATCAGAATAAGACTTTATTTTGTATCCAACGAATTATTTTGTTCACGCGATGTGCCAAATTAGTCAGTGTTTCTGTTAAGCAATAGTAAAATTAAATAGAGATATATGAAAGCAATAAAATATAGAATTGGACGTTAGATCATGCTTTTTTTTAACTTTTAATTACCTACTTACGAAATTTCAGCTTTCAAACTTCAAGTCTTAAATATATTATTATCTATAGAGAGCTAACTCGAAATTTAAAATTTCTGAATTAGGTCACTTGTTTTGAAGGTGCGATGTATACCTGACTATAATTGTCTTTACATAGAGGATGAAATACTGATGCGAATAATGTTACCTTTAATTAGTTTATCAAAAAGGTTGAATATATATATATTCCTCATCATCAATATCTCATAGTATTTTAAAGTTGGGTGCGACAAAAACCTCTCTTATCAATCAAATCTATCAATAGATCTGTTCATTTTCATGTCAAATATATTTCGAAAAAATGAAACGTACATGACAGGCTTCAGTCAGTGTCATGGTATTTTCACCGAAAGTGCTTTTCATAGAAAAATATACGATTAAATAGAGATTACTACTTCAAAATAAACATGAAGACAATGATGTAAGTGTATAAATAAGTAATATGAGCATGCTCAACCTTCAAATGTACACGAATAAGCAGTAATAATCAGGGATCGGATATTCGGATAGATATTTATCTAAACTTGGCAAAATTCCACACACACCTGCTAGGCTTCAGTCACTGTCATGGTATTTTCACCGAAAGTGCTTTTCATAGAAAAATATACGATTAAGTAGAGATTACTACTTCAAAATAAACATGAAGACAATGATGTAAGTGTATAAATAAGTAATGAGCATGCTCAACCTTCAAATGTACATAAGCAGTAATAATCAGGGATCGGATATTCGGATAGATATTTATCTAAACTTGGCAAAATTCCACACACACCTGCTAAGCGTGAGACAATGGCGGCAGCAGAGATAGCGGAAGAGTAAAAATTTGAGACCACGGCGATAATGTCGTCCTTGAAACGTCGGAGGTATACAATTTTAAAAGTACTAGTTCTCACGAAAAGTTCCGTTTAACTAAGTAATGACAATGATACTTGAATAAATCTCAGGTAAATAATATCAGGTATATTTCCCCATAATAAATAACATTAAATACATAATAAAAAAGCGTATTTAAATACTCAAATATGAGTTTGGACTGCCTTGTTACTTTGTTAAGAAATCCCAGGAATTTTATTACGAAAGTAAAGTTGAGTCCGTCTCCATTCCGTTCACGCCGCCAAAGTTTAGGTAAATATCTACCCGAGTATCCGATCCCTGGTAATAATGCTTTAATGGTTAATTAATTTGGTTATATGAGTGACCGAAAGAAAATATATTTTTGTACAGTCAACAGCATAAATAAGTGATCATTTATGTACCTTGTCGCTTTCAATCGTTTCACAATTTTGTATAACATTTCAAACACAACGTTAAAGTGAGAAGGTACATAAATGATCACTTATTTATGCTGTCGACTGTACTTGCTTACTATAAACCGCTAATATTGATATCGATAATGGTATCAGAATACCACCTATAGCGTAACCGAAGCGTGAAAACAATTCTTTAATGAGCGTTGCCATGATAATAACATACATACATACACACCTTCACGCCTTCATTCCCAGAGTGAGGTAGGCAGAGCTACAGAATTACCGACAACTCCAAAAACTTGTTGATAACTCTGTAACCACGATTTGCACAATTGGGCTAAGATGTTTATCAGTGTATATTACTGCTCTCCTAAGCAAAAATGCAATAACTAAATTCAATAACCAAAGAAGATTCAAGTCTGTCCTGTTTGTAACTAGGTTGCAATTTCTACACGTGTTTTGCTGAGCTATCGCCATTAAGCTTTGTAGTGCAGATTAGTGACAGGTAGCAAGCCCATCGCCTAACAGTACCTACCATAAGCCTTTATTCCCTGAGTAATAACAGTTATATAATATTTTTATAGCATTGTTATTACCATGGCTACAGTCAGTCGACCACAGTCTTGGTGTTTAGTGAACACTTGACACCCTTATTTGTATAATAAACCGTTAAAAATATTTTTATACCAATTAGAATTACTTATAGGTATTAAAAACAAAATTAATTTTGAGACTGATCAATCCATCGTGTTGATATTTTGTTACCATGGTTAAGTTGGGTGCGTATCTACTCACATAACTTTTTAAGTCCTATTATCGGAAGTCCGAAAATTTTTCGCATACCATTTTACATCATAATGATCACTCTTCATATTTTTTTAAAATACTAACGATTGAAACTCATAATCATCTGAATTCATAATATCACTAATCATAGTATAGTAATCATACACCTAGTTTATAATAATATTTGTTTTCATATATTTTCTTATACTAACGATCGAAAGTCCTAAACATTCCAATTTATAACGCTAATATTCATAAATTTGTGTATACTAATATTTGTTTTCATATATTTTCTTATGCTAATATGTATTGTGTATATATGCGTGCTCGATAATATGTATTGGTTTTTTTTCCAAGTTTTTTAAAGCGTCATCCTTCATTGCGTTTATAGTGTTATGTACCTGTAATGGAAAAAAAATAAAAGGATATCAATAAAAATAATGAACTAAAAACAATCTACTGGTGGCGAGCGAGTGAAGCGAGCGAGCAAGACCTCTCTGGACAGAACCGACTCGGATAGGTTAGGTTAGAAGAAGAGTTGTTATTGGTTGAAGAGTGATTATTATGAATACAAAGCGGTAGTAAAACAAAAAATAGGAGTAAACATTTTATGTATCAATATGGACCCTGGTTAAGTTCAATATAGAAATCAACAAAATGTCGTTTCGTTTGATATTCCAACTTTTATGATAAATTGTCAGAACAGTTTTAGTAACTATTAACGTTTTCATCAAATTTGTAACATTTAACAATAAAATTTCCACACTATTAACGCCAATCGGAATGATGAAAACGACTTTGCTGACAAGTAATTTGAGAGCAGGAAAATCGAGGAAATTATACAAGAAAAGTTAGTTATAATTTTAAGCTTGTAGAAAAAGTATGGTATGCAACGGTAAACAAAAAACAACGGCTTTAAACTCGGCACTTGTACCTTAAGAAACCTCATTATGTACCAGTCACATACACAGTCACATCATCTGGTAGTCTTATCGAACTAGGTTTTGCGTCGTGGGCTCCCCTGCTATGCCCACAGTACAGTGTACTGTATCCCCAGCTTCAGCTTTCGCTTGGCATCGCTAACACGCTTGCACTCACAACTGACAGTATATTTGTCACTCGTGTGTAATAGAAAACCGAAAAATGCCGGTAGCTATCAAGAAAATGGGAGCACTGTACGATGCAATGAAAAAATATAGAATTAACTAAAATAGGCGAACACACGGCGCACTACAACTAACTTTTGTATGCAACTTGGCTAAGAAGAGTGCAACCCAATATAATTGGGGAAAAAAACAAACTACGCTATCTGATACATATCATTAAAATTATTTGGTATGTAAGTTTCCCATTTTGAACAACCGATCCGTAGTCGCACCAATTTGCCATACTGGTGTGACTATGGTTCATTTTATTTATCCGTAGTCACACCAAGTAGGAGGTAGGTTTAGGTTATGTCAGTTCTTTAGCAGGCCCGGAGGGCCAAACTACCCAGAAATAGGAGCGTCGACTCTGTGGATTTTGATTTTGAAAGAGAAATAGACGCAAATTCGGTCTTGGTGTGACTACGGGTAAATAAAATGAACCATAGTCACACCATTGTGGCAAATTGGTGTGACTACGGATCGGTTGGGCCATTTTGTACCGTCCTCTATTACCTCTAGTATCTACCTCTGTAACCCAACTTGATATTCGCGGTACTGGACGCAGAACGACGACATCATAGTTCTCAACATTAACAATAGAGGACTCTTTTTGCAGCTTTGTAATGCCATCTGTTTGATTTTAATGGAACTATGGCGGTCAAACTAAGCACAACGTGCTGTGAACCGCGATGTCTACTGTATTGACATCGTAGTTCCTAACATTGGTGATAGATGGCTATGTAAGAAACATTTTTAGTGCCATCTGTTAGATTTTAGTGAAACTATAGTGACAATACTGTTTCGTACCGCGATGTCTACTACTGTATCTACCTCGTCTACCTATTAGTTCATAACATTCACAATAGAGGACTCTTTTTGCAGTGTATTAATGCCATCTGTTAGATTTTAATGAAACTACGGTGATAGTGATAATATGAATATAGTGTTGTGTAACGCGATGTTTCCTGTATTTACATCGTAGTTCCAATGATTGTCAATAGATGTCTCTTGTAGCACCTTTATTTGTTCCTAAGATTCACAATAGATGACTCTTTAATTTGCAACTTTATTTTAATGCCATCTGTTAGAATTTGATAAAACTATAGCAGCTTATAATCAGGGGTCGGACAAAAAGTGCAGATGACGTCAAACCACTTATAGAATGATTTCAAATAGTATTTTTGATTTTCATAAACAATTATCACTTATCATTTATCAACCTCTTTATTAAACGATATCGCCACTTGAAATGAGTAAGTACGGTTTTGACTGACATATTGTCAATCAGATGAACAATAAATTGACATCGTTATTGTTTAGCTATTGTATCTTCACGATTATATTTAGCTAAAAATTATATTTACTAATGTATAAAAAACGCTGTAAAATGTCATCTTTACTCGAATATTGTGGCAATATATATATATATATTCTACAACTGATATTTTAATATCCGTAGGAACGCAGACTACAGGACAAGGCAAAGATATCTCTACACAAACTGAGCAATCAAGTACTGCGATTGTTATGGATACCGCGAAATTGTTGGCTAATTTTTTTTCCCCCGGTCAACCAATTGAGGAAAAAAAATCATTCAAGCATATTTTAAGTCTGTGAAAACAATAATAGACTTGTTAGAAATGCATAATTTCATTAAATAATAAGTATAATAAAATAACACCACATTATCTTTTTTTTATTTTTACTTATCTTACCAACTGTTCCCACTTTTGAGTATTAAATCTATTTATCTGAGGTTCCCACCGACTTGTTCTAATTTCAAATAATTATACCTTATGGTAACAAGTTTATGTCACACCTGCCCATAAAGTCGCTTTTTACGCCCGCTACGCGTACGGAAAAAGCCGAAAACATCTGCGATCTCGGACTTTCTTTGTTTTATCTCCCTAGTGGTGTAATATACTATTATTCACTACATCACCCTCTCTCTGTCATCATCACCTCTGGATTATTAATTCCATGGATAATTTTTTTACGATTATTTTGTTATGTTTCATTAATACTTACTTTGTTACTACATGTCACACGGAAGTCTAAATACAAACTTAAACATCATCCTGTGTGCAAGATTACGTCATTTTTACGTCATCCGCACTTTTTGTCCGACCCCTGCTTATAATAGATGTCTCTTTTAGCACCTTCATTTGTTACATCGGAGTTCTTATGATTGACAATAGATTACTCTTTTGCAACTATATTTTAATGCCATCTGTTAGAATTTGATAAAACTATAGCAGCTTATCGGTTTTATACCGCGTTGTTTACTGCTGTATCTACCTCATAGTTTCTAAAATTCACAATAGATGACTCTTTTTGCAACTTTATTTTAATGCCATCTGTTAGAATTTAATGAAACTACGGTGGCTTTACGAAGTATCAAGTGTTGTGTGCTGCGATGTTTACTATAATTACATTGTAGTTCCTAAAAATATCAACAGATGACTCTTTTTGCACCTTCTTTTGTTACATGTAACTATGTATCGCAGTTCCTAATGTTGACAATATAAATGACATTGTAAAAGTGATGATTCGGAGATTTCAAAATCAGAACTTTGAAATTAGTATTTATCAAATTCGGAAATAGTATTTTTCACAATCGTGTTATAATAGAGAGCTTTTTAGTCGAGTACCGTGTTTAGGCCACGAAGCTTGCTGAGTGGCCTAAGTAAGGTACGAGATTAAAAAGCTTAATTATGACACTATTGTGAACAATACTTTTTGTACGAGTTCATTAAAATTAATAATTTAAGTCATTAATACGAGTATATAAGAAAACTAAATATCGTAAGTGTTCTACTATCCGACTTTTTTGACACAAGATAATTGAAAAGTAGATTTTTGACAGATGACGCGACGCTGCTACGTTCCTAAACGCCACAGATTGGCAATTTTGTATCGGATCGAGTCTCCTTAAACAAGGACACACATGGAAATCCAAAGTTCTATTTTCAAATTTTTTTCGGTTGTCTAGAGCGTATCGAAATAGTTATTTCGGTTGTTTCGGAAGGAACATCGATGAAAAGAGTGACGTTACAGTATTCTCTATGAAATCTTAATACACAGATTTTAATCGACGAGTATAAAAACAATATTTCGAGATTATGTAGTGTACGCCTGACCTCTACTACCAACCAGTGTTGGGCAAAAAGTAGTTGAATTACAAATTATGAATTGCAATTAAGTACAGAATGTAATTTCAATTACGAATTAAAATTACACATGTGTAATTTCTAATTGAATTACGATCAGCTCTGAATTTCAAAATGTAATTTGTAATTCAATTAGCAATTACATTTTGTAATTTTAATTGGTAATGCATTACTTTATGAAATTACAAATTACATTCATCTAGGAAAGCATTTTCATTGTTTTTATATAGTTATGCTACTATATTTTTGCGGGTTTTGATTCAATATAAAATTATTATATAAGGAACTTCCTCGGAAAATTAAGCATTTTTTGTCATACCGTAAAATGCTGCAACTTTGCACGGATTTTGACGTTTTTTCCTTATATCTGTGAAACTATTTGTCTTATGTGGTTTAATGAGTATTAGTCGGAAAACAGACCCTATGCCTCGCCAAATTAGACTCAAATATCAGTAGGTAATCATACAATATTTCCTAGTTATAAGCATTTAAAGTGGCAGGCAAAGTTTTAGGCCTAAGACGTAACTTTGCCTAGACGGTTATCTCGATAAATAACGTTTTGCTATTTGTAATAATATTTAATTGTGTACATGAGACATTGTGCTTGTCCCTGGCAGTCAAATTATTGCTATAAGCTTTATGGTTTTTTTTTCACAGGCAATAGGCAATGTTGTACCAGGTTCCACGAACTTTCCATACAAAAATATCGGCAACTGTAGAGTTGTGCCAAAAAAAGATAAAAAAATGTATTTTTTTATTTAAAAAATAATCATCACAACGTAGGAACACAACTGAAATCTTTGGTATTAAAGAAACATCAGTCTTAAAAAACCTTAATCAGTAATAAATTAACTCACTTAAGCAATTTAGGCACTCTTACTCTTATCTGTTCATTTATAAAACCCAGCTAGTGACAGCCCTAGACCCAGGCAAAATTGTGTCACTCAAGTTTCCAGAACACTGCCCAATATTGCCTACTACGTTATTATAATGAAATCGTGTCCTATTCTTGAAAATATTCAACTTACGGAAAATAGACAATATTTACTTACCCTGGGACGCACCTACTTCTCGAAAATCACGTTCCTTGTACTTAAAATTTTAAAAGTTGCGAGGCGCTAAAAAAATGCAGCCACTCCCTCCAACTTATGATGCACAACTGGCGTCGCAACAATGGAATTACCAACGTAAAAAAATTAAAAATGTGTTGCCAGAATAATGAAAATTACTACCAAATGGTTAAAAACAAGAAAATACTGAGCAAATGCGAGATATCGTAATATAAACAAAATAGGCAAAATTGAGCTTAAACGGCAAAATTGCAGCATTTTACGGTACTTGTTTAAGCTTAAAAAACTTATGTAATAGACAAGTTTATATAGCGTAATTGCGTAATTCAATTACAAATTAATGTAATTTCAATTAAAAATTACCAAGTAATTTAAATTAAATGTAATTCAATTGCGAGCGTAATTAATTACAAGCAATTGCATTAAATATATTTTAATTTGTAATTCAATTACAAATTAATTGAATTATGCCCAACACTGCTACCAACCATGCCAACCATTTTAAAAGAAGTAAATTTTTGGGAGTTTGTAGGCGGTTTTTTTAAACATCTTAATTATTAGTTAGGTAGGTATATAAATAAAGTTTGAATAGTTTCCGTATGCCGCTCGGCTGCCCTCCCCGCACCATGCGCCACTGTTAATAAGTACTTGAATGTAAATTTATAAGTTGAGTGTCGGTGGCCTAATGGCCGTGAGGTACAGTCCAGTTTATAAATATGTGTACTCTTTAGTACCTTGGCACTTAAAACGCTGTGACAATTCATGTATGGCAGTTTAAACATGACATTAAATAGTTTAGGTACTAAAGTGTACACATATTTATGAACTCAACTGTACCTCATAATAGAGTTTGAACCCCCGCGGTTAGGGTTACCATTTACGAATTTGAAAAGTCCTGAAAAAACCCTGACATTTCGAAGTCCTGACTTTTTAGTCACAAAGAAGAAACATTACCGTCAACTGCTGAACTTTGCCAACTAGCTACAACATTACCCGTATTGTAAAAATGTGTTTTTCTACCAAAGCGTTATCTATTCTTTACGCTCTCTCTATTAATGGAAGAAATACTATCAATTACCTCGCAACCGATTTCAAAAAATAATAAATTGGCAACACTGATAGTTTTGAACGCGGCCGCTGTCTATCAATGAAAATACATAAGATAGCTTCTTGGGAAGTCTTCATATGGTAAGTAATAATGGTCTTTTTATTACTTCACGTACCTTACCTTTACTTGTCAAGGTAATGAATGTAATGATATAAAGCTAATACGAGGATGGGTAATTTTGCAGAGTCTTAGAATGCATGCCACAAGTTTGCCTAAGGCTAGGGTTAAATAAATAAATAAATAAATATCAGGGGACAATGTCACACCAATTGACCTAGTCCCAATTTAAGCTCTAGGCTTGTATTATGGGTACTAGACAACGATATAAATACTTATATAGAGAAATATATACTTAAATACATAGTAAACATCCATGACCCAGGAACAAATATTCGCGCTCATCACACAAATATCTGCCCTTACCGGGATTTGAACCCAGGACCGCTAGCTTCGTAGGCAGGGTCACTACCAACTAGGCTAGCGCGTCGTCACTATTTACTCCATTTCGAAAAAAAAGATTGATGACGCGTGCGGATCTTAATGTTCAAATATTTATGTGTTGAATAATTGTTTTTATTATCAACTTGCATTATATTTTAGTTAGTTTGCTATAAATGAACCGATGCACAATAGGTGTCCACAAATGCAGTTTTGTGTGGATTGAAATATTAAAAAACCCTTTTAGACTTTGTTTATGTTTGGTATATGAACACTTTAAAAAGACCATCCGGCTTGTTTTGATTTGTAACTAGGTACTATCGGCCAACGATATGGGTTAACCATTTCTCGAATAAATTGTTTGCAGGCAGTGCAGGCACACGTTTATGTAGTCACGCCTTCTTTTTAAGGCAACCAATTAGTATTGTTCAATAAGAAAGTATATAGGGTCGGTACTTTTTTTGTTAGCACTGACCCGTTGCCAACATCTGTTGACCATTGATGTCGGTCTGTTAGTTGCATCTTAAACAGCTTCCCGGAACAACGTCATCCTGCTAAGTGCTAACTGCCTACCAATTTTTAACCTGTTTTAAAATACCCATAATGAGCATTTTGTCAGTGATGGACAGGAGCAAGATTGTGGCTTTGTGGGAACAAGGCTATAACAAGACGGAAATTGCAACAGAATTAAATTTGTCGGTAAGTTATAATATAACCCTTTTCCACTAATATAAATCATAATTTTTTGGTTGTTGTAGATTTAAGTCAGGTATGAGCCTTACTTATTCAATTTAATTTAATTAATTTAATTGAACGGGTAATTTTAAATTACCGAGGGAATAGCGATAAACGACCTCTACGCGGACGAAGTCGCGGGCAGAAGCTAGTAAACAATATTTTACATCGACTTAATGCTGTTTCTTTATCTTTGTTTGTAGAGACTCACTGTCATGAAGTGGGTTCGGCGGTTCGAGGAGGAGGGAAACGTGGAGACCAGAGGGCGCCCTCCCAAACGTAAAATTATTAATGCGGACCGTCTGGAGGAACTGACGGGCGCATACACTAGAAACCCATTTACACCGACGCGACAAATGGCAAGACATTTCGACTGCTCCATGGAGACCGTCAGAAAAGCTCTTCATAGTGCCGGAATACACCATCGTATTCCGGCCAAAAAAATAAGCTTCACTGATGCTCATAAAGCAGCGCGTGTCAGGTTCGCTACTGATCACCTTCATTTCGATTTTTCGCGCGTCATATTTACCGACGAGAAGACTTTTAAGTCTAGCCAACACGGCCGTCGGCATTTATGGCGCGTGGACAATTCCAGATACGAACCCGACAACGTGCTGCCCAATACAGAGTCGGGGAGAGTGACGGTTAACATGTGGGCATGGATGAGTGCCGATGGTCCTGGTGAGCTGGTATTTTTACCTGAGAGGGCCAACGGAGAGATTTATCTCCAGGTGTTGCGTGACGCTATGCTGCCGTCGGTAGTGTTCCATACTAATTTGAACTGTATTCATACGAAGCAATAGTGGATATAATTACATGATTGCACGTAGTTGCCTTAAAAACGGGCTGTCAGTGATTTCCAGTGATCCATTCTAATTTGTACCGTATTTTGAAGAGAGTTTAAGTTTAAATTTCTTCACAAGAGTTACTGGTCAAAAAAACACTGGCCGTTTCTATTGGTGGATGATAGTAAATAGAGACCTCTGTAAAGTGTATTCGAAAAGGACCCTTGGCCGAGTGTACTACGGCTAGGTAATCTGAACTAATTTGTTTTACTGTTTGGCACAACCCTAATTATGCTTGAAAGTTTGTATGAAAAAAAACGGGAATGCTATTGGACACGCTGCAACTTTGCCTACCAGATAGAAAAAAAAACCTATATGATTGTTTAGTGATTTCCAAAGACATCCCGGCATTGATATAACAGTAATGATTTTAAGAATTGGTCCCTTTTTTAGATAATGCATAATATCTCACATAATCCGCTAGGCAAAGTTGACGCTTTTGGCTACTACTTTACCTACAACTTTGACAGTTTCTACAAGCCAATTTATAATGATTTGAAGCATTTTGTACTAAAATTCATATGTCTAATGATCTAAAATAGCTTAGCGACGTAAAAAAAAGCACAGATAAATAAGATTTTATTTAAAAAAACATGACTTTTCGTGCAATGTTGCAGCAGTTGACGGTACTCACTTAGTTACATTACTTCATAATGTGTAGTTTTATTTTTTTACTCACATTCCATCAAAAAAAAAAACTGGTTTAATTAAAGATATTCTAAACGTCCGGACACGTCCGGACTAATCTGGACGGATGGTAACCGTACCCGTGGTCATCGCGTACTTACCAATGAGTTTTTTTAACTTATTTACATTACCCGATGCTCTTAGGGTGAAGGCAAAAACATCATGAAGAAACCTGCCCATTCGAACAGCTGACTGTGTAAGAGGGTAATTGCACAAAAAATCCTAAAGGGGTCGAAGCGTATCCGAAAGGACCCATCTGTAAGATAAGATGTGAATAAATTAATTATACTACCGTGAAACGCTCTAACATTGCCTGGATTTTTAAAATGTGTTGTTGTATGTACATATGAATAAAGTCGAGATTCTGGTATCGTTGTTACTTTTTGGTATATAAGCTTCCGAAGCCGTATGGAAAGTTGTATACTCGAGCTGCATACAAAATAACCGTTGATATTAGGGTTGTCCAAAATCTGCAATGATTTGGTCAGGTAATCGAAACTAAAATACGATTTTTAGTTACAATTTACTATGTACCTACCTACTTAAATTTTTATGATGCCTTTATTATTCTCATGTATTTATTTAATTCCAAAAGCATTTTGGAAGTAAATAAAAACATGAGTATGAGTAAGAGTTGACTTTTAATGTTAATGTCGACTACACACAGCTCTCTTTCGTCTGACAGTGCTATGAAAAATCCTTGGACTTGGAAATCCGAACCCTGCTGATTAACTTTGTTTGAAAATTGTCGAAAAACGGCTAGATGGCCCGGCGGCCAGCAAAAATAATCTTGAAATGGTGGCCACAGTAATTAAATTATTTTCCCAGACAATCAATAGTTTGAAATATGAAATGCGTTAATTGATATTTGAACTTAAGTAATTAAGGGAGCGATGCATAACTTCCTCCACTAAACTGTAGTTACCTACGTATAGTTCATTTATTTTAGCATGATACAGAACGAAATAAAGGTATTTTATTGGGCACGTTACACGCAACATAATAGTTATACAAAAACATTGCTCCAAAACGTCTTTTTTGACTGCTATTATTTCACAGTAAATATTAAATGAACGTTATAATCTATTGCAGTTGTACTTTAAGTCATATTCGTTAATATTCACATTGCGTGTTTTATTTGTGTTGATTAAATTTACTTCAATTAGAAACGAGGTCTATAAAAGACCTAAAGAAGCAGTGGTTACAAACCTGTGTTAACAACATAACGAAACGTCTAAGCATATGACTCGACTAAATTAAATACTATCCTGTCACCTGTCAAATATAGCGAACCTAGTGAATTTTATATTGATCATTAAGTAATAATAATAACGCCACAATTTGCATTATTTGACGCCCTTATATCACTCACATTTTCTTCCGAGTTCGAGAACGTGTTCGTTGATATTGTTCCATAGTTGTTTTTGTTGTGAGTTGTTTGTTGTTCATTTCCTTGTTAAAGTTGGCAGCTGCTCGTCTAATCTACCCTACTACCGCACTCCTTAGCGGAGAAATGATGACCATACCTGGGATAACTCGGGGCAAGTTCTAGGGATTTGATATCGATATAAAAGATGTCGATATAATATTTATATATTTAACGTGACGCGTGACATTGTATTTTTTTCTGGAGAAAACTGTAATAACATTTAGAGCAAAATAACGTTGACTCAAGTAGTTGTATGTCAGGATATTCAACTAATCCACGAGTTAATATAATTATCGCGTGGGCGTGGATGTTTCTTGGGCGGCATGATTATTTTGGACTTTGTAACAAACGTAGCGGAATATTACCTCGTATATTATTCTTACTCTAAGATATGAATGGCACTGACAGTAAATTGTCATTTTGATTGAAATTACATTCGCATACTTTTATTATCTTAAGAGGCTCGATATCAGATATGGCATCGAACCTCTTTACAGTAGTCGAGAATGTTCAATGTGCACATGTATTAATTTAATTATATCGACATCTTTTTTATCGATATCAAATCCCTAGAACTTGCCCCGAGTTATCCCAGGTATGATGATGACACAAAACTTCATCCTGAACGGTCAGTCTTAAATGAGATAAATCAATTAAGTAGGTACCTTTAGCAGTTAGAAACCAATATATACGTATTCGAATATTTTTATAATTAAATTTTGATATAATATTGAAACCACATTGACACCACATTTATAAACATTAATGACAATTGCACAGATACAATATATTGAGTGCATAGATTCTAATTAATTCTGTCAGCGTGTATTAGAGTTGACGACTACTGCTTTCTTTTTATCTTTTTTTTCTCATCCTAAAATAAATGAACTATAATTTAAGGTTTTCCTTTATTACGTTGATGACATAACTATTTTTGCACACGGTAACACGCATTTTGTACTCACAGTTTGTGTTTTTTCACCTTCGCGACCGCAAAGTTAATATCTAACTCGACGACTTCAAAAAGTAGGTTATCAATTTGTCTGTTTTTTGTGTGTTCAACTCAATTTTTTTTCATGAGTAGGGAAAGCCCTATCATTAAAAATTTGAAAGCCTTTTAAGTTACCTACCTATGTAGAATTATTTTTTTTTTTTTGGAAAATGTTCGGCAAAAAAGCTAAAAGTAAGTAAGTACACAGTTACTGTTATATGTGTGGAACCCTCGGAACTCGAGTCCGTTTATCAGTTTCATTGTTTTTCTAAGACTTCTTAAAATAAATTAATCAAGGCTACCTACATCACAGCTTGTTTGCAGCAAATTTTTACGCTACAGGGATAACAAGGATGTCTTGCAGTGTAATCTTGTGTCATGTCGTCATGTGACATCCCGGATCTTGCGCAACGCAGGCAAGAATGGTATAGCTTGTTCATATCATAAGACGTCATAGAAAGCGTTTTTCGAAAAGCTCGTGTTGGAGATTTCGAATATAACGAGTACCTACGGTTAAGCAAATCCATCCTATAACTTACACAAACAAGCCATTAGGACAGTTGTTTTGTACGCTGTGCAACCGTCCCTTAAAATACCAATTTAGCTTTGCCAGACATTTTCGCTCTCACCACCGGTTTTCGCTTGGTTCGCCATGGACGGACACGTCAAGAAGGATATCATGCATCAGTTCTAGTAGGTCTTGTATTTATTTATATGTATAAGAGCAAGCGCGTTTACTCGTAAATAGGCATACATCTCTTCATCATAGTCGTAATTTTCATTGTTAAAGCTGGGCCTTCACAGACGCGCCGTTTGTCTCGGTGACAGATGGAGTATAACGTATTCACGACGTCGCCATTTGGCTTGGCGTGGAGGCGTGGCGTGTTTTCACGTTGACTTTCGACATTGACTATAGTTCCATTCGGATTGCGGACCAACGGACCGCGCCGTGGATCGATTTTGGCGCGGCGCTGCTCTATTAGGCTCGTTGGAGAGGTCGAGAATGCCCATCTTAAAGGTCGTCCATAAAAGTTATTCATGGTTTTAAGCTGCCTCCATTTAGTTCGCTTGCCGGCTTCCATAAGGACACCAGCTTCTTCGAGCTTTGCCACAACAAATAACTTATCAAGGTTGTCTGGTTCCCGGCGAGCAACATGGCCAAAATAATAGTCAATAATCTTTTGTTAACAGATGCGCTCACTAATAGACATGTGTACAATAGTGTACATGTTGTAAATAAATCATCTTAATCTAAAACGTTGAATAGAGGTCACAAGAACTGAGAACAAAGGCTAACTTATTATGATAACTGCTCGGGAAAGTAGGTACCTATCGACAATCTGCTTGTGCGCGGCCATTTTGGCTTGTGTACATTATTAGATAACGAACTTGTTGCTTGTTCCTCGTAGGATTCCTGGAATGATCTTAATGTTGGTACCTACATTATTGTTTGACCTTATTATCACAGGTCGGTATCGGTACGCTACTCAGGCCCAAAGTTTTGTTATAAAGTATTACGTGTACCGATCATAGTTCTACGAGAATTACTTACTTAGTCTCAGATTAGGCCGTGCGACCGTCTTTTTATCTGGTCATATGTGTTTAGATTACAAGTGTTAAGTACTGGGCATCGTAACTATGCACATTGCACAGTGGCCCCATAATGGCTTCACAAATACTTTAAATAGGGCTAAATGGCATTACCTTGGCACAAAATATAATCAAGATTGTAAATGTCACTTTTATACGAGAAGAGGATTTTGTCTCCCAGGTAAACCTAACGAGATAGAAGTCCCACAGGCGGAGCAAGTGAATTAGCTTAGCCTGCATTTGGACAAGAGATTTATTTATCCATCAAAAGCACATTTTCACTAAAATGAAGTAACTTGTCTCCCAAACAATGAATCTCTATGCTACTATAATCCCAACTATCTTGTGAGACCAAAGTACTGTTGTACAAGGCTACGCTAAAGCCCATCTGGACGTATGTGGTCCAATTTACCGCGTCTCATAGGAATGGTAAGTAGGTAAATGGCTTTCTTATCCATTAATATTTACGTCAAGTTCTGGGACACCCTGTAGGTATATGACCTGTAGACATTTTTGATGTGTGTACATTGCAATGGTTCTTGAGTTAGTTACATGCGACTAAATTTTTTATACGTAGTTACCTACTGAAAATCTTTTTTTCTTTATTGTGCTTGTCTTTGTAGTGACAGCAGCGGCACTCAACACTCAGCATGGTCCGATAATACTCGGTTTTTATTAATTTAAGGCTGCTTTCAATACCAGCATTCGAGCCAATAACAACTTTGTAACTTTGCAAAACAAATAGGGCGGAGTTATATTTTATTTTCTTCTGGAATTTTATATTGTGTCACAAACATTTGCCATACAAATTTTAAGAATACTTTTCGGCGCACGACGGTACTTTTTCGACTTTCTTCACTTGTATGGTAAACTACGGCTTTGTACCAACAGGTATAGATAAAAAAAAAACTCACGGTTTTCATAATCTACTTAAATTCAGAAGAATAGGTAATTTTAAGAGATTTATTTTTATTTTAACCCAATGTTTTTGTTTTTATAGCCCGTAAGATACACCTAGGAGGGCTTCAAGACGAAAACGAAAGTCAAACAAAGGTTAAATATACTCTTGTCGAAGTATCCAAAATTGATAAATATTTCAAACACTTCATAATGCAGAATGGCTTAAAAACCTTAGTCCTCGTAATGTAAAAATATGAACAAACCCAATTATTTCTTACTATTTCAACTCCACCCATATATTTTGCCTCTTAAGTTAGACGTATTACTTACCATAATATCTACGCGTGTCAAAAAGACAAACAGGTCAAAAGTGGTATGACATAAATTGAGGAAAATGAATCAAACAGTAAGTATTACAAGGTCTGCATATCGTAAACATATACAAGGAAAAAACCGACGGAAAAAAGCGGAGAAGCAAGATTGTTTGTGAGCATTAAAGATTTCTAGTGAGAACCTTGTCCAGTCATCTTCAAATAAAGACATTGAAATCATGATTTTGCGTAGAACATAATTATATCAAAGTTAAGTTACCAATAGTATAGTTAGCAGCCGTGTGGTTGCGGGGTTAGAATAGCACCACTCCATTTCTTCCCGTGGATGTCGTAAGAGGCGACTAAGGGAATAAAGGCTTGTAGTACTGTTAGGCGATGGGCTCGCAACCTGTCACTAATATGCTGGTAAACATCTTAGCCTAATTGTGCAAAGTGTGGTTACAGAATTATCAATAAGTTTTAAAAGGTGTTGGTAATTCTTTAGCTCTGCCTACCCCACTTTGGGAATGAAGGCGTGAGTTTATGTATGTATGTATGTAAGTTACCAATCACTCTTTAGCTTATTAGAAGACAAGCTTTTGCAAACGAAATAGGCTCTTCCAAACCTATTTTTGGGCGTTGAATGTGTCAATGATATACCTACTACGAAATCTAACTTGTAGGCAATTTGCGAACAATGGATTTTAGAATTCAAACAAAACAATCAGTTTCATATCAGGGTTTACATCACCCGTTGAGTCACTCAGTTAGCTCGGTTCATTCGTACGCCGAACATGAGTCGCGCCTTGACGAACGATAACAACTCTATGTAGGATTTATTATGTATATACACATTGAGAAGGCATTGTGATCTTCCGAGAAACGCCAAGCTAGTTCACAAAGAGTAACTAACAAAATCTGTTTTCCTTATCCAGAGTGTCAGGGTGTATAAAACAGTCATCAGAGGAATTTCATGTCTTAATCTGTTTTACTTGAAAGCCAAAATAGAGCTAAAATCTGCAACCGCGTTATGTTATCTTACGTTGTCAACATTTATTTACGAGCGAGTGGTCTATCACACATCTACGAGTATTAGTTACCCGAGCCAGCTTAAGTTATGAATGTTATGATCGATATGCATATACATGCTTAGGTACTAGGTAGTCTTATTTTCGCAAAAACTTAATTGCCTATAACAACAACAACTAGTATCACAACAATGCAACCGCGTATAATTATATTGTCACGTATCATTATTCCTACAAACATTTAGATTTGTTTCGATATATTTGGCACTTTCGATGCTAAAGACTATTTAATGCTGACTGTAAAGATATGGTCTTTTACAACTTTATAATAATGTAACATAATAATGTTAAATGATTCAAGGGGAATAATCAGTAGGTTTGTCACAACGTTACTATAACAAAATATTAACATAATTCATTATTCAAGTACTGTGCTATTTTTGTATCAAACGATCCGTCTAATGTTGAAAGGCTTGTTCGCGTTCAAGTAAACCTTATGAAAAAATATTGTCAACTGAAATTCTTGTGTCAGAGACCTTGCAGATTTTTGTCTTTCAAACGGTGCACAAAACCTTACTGAAATTACTGTCTACTCAAACGTTATATAAACGGAATATCTGACATAATTAACTCAATTAATATTTAGTTGATTACCGAAACCATTGTTTGAGGTTACCCTTCCATACTTATTATATTTTAATGTCTTTAACCCTTAAATTGGCAACGTATCTAATAATGCACATACCATAATGTTCACTTTTTTATTTTTTGGTTACTATATTTTTTATGCTGATTTCAAATTAAATAGGGTTTGAATTCACGACTTTTTTTTATTTTTGCCAATTTAAGGGTATCGTTCCTCCTTTGACCTAACCTCCAATTATATTTAGGTAATTTCTGACGTAAATACACTTTGTTAGAAAACGATTCGTCTTTCTTCACCTGTTTCAAAGATTATACTTTTATAGTTCAAACTCGTGACTGCATATCTATATATATAACTAATACGCGAGGCCAATTTTTGTATATTCTATTTTATGTCAAGGTAAACTAAATATACCTACATTACATAAGCTAGGTGAGAATATTTGAAGATTTAAGTATATACTTTAAAATAATTCTTGTTTTAACAAACGCGGTGGAAGTTGTTTCAAATCTAGCTCTATTTTTTTAATACCGATTAAGAATGGCATGAACTTGATATCGGGCTCATTTAGTATGGAAACCCAGCGTCCTGGCCCTGAACGTGCCAGACGAAACATTACATGTCTCTCCAAACTCGACGAGCGCACAAGGATTTCAACATTGTGTAGCGACATGCACGTTTATGACATTATTTTTTAATTGTATGCTTTGAAACCTTGACTTGACTAATTACAAAGACACTGTATTAATAATTATGTAAAACAAAGTCTCATATACCTGCTATCAAATAAATTGAAAGAAGAAAGAAAGAAAGCAGGTTTTTTTGACGACCAACAAAACAACACATGACGAAAAAAAATAGATCCCGATTCCGTTTTCGACATATTCCAGATTGGACACATTTCATGTTTTGACACATTTTTGTTGATGTTATATAAAACAATAGGTGTCATTAAAACGGTTGGCAGAATATTAATGTTTCGGGCATTAGAAAAATATTTGGTCATCATGTCATCAACTATAGTAAATTGGTATGTTACTTATGGTCGATTAAAATATCAAAATTGTATCAGCAATTTATGTCATATTGGGCTGTTCTATATTTTATTGAATTAAATATTTTTGCTGCATTTTTTGAGACACATTTAATAAAAAATTGGTTAGGTGAAAATATATTTTTCACCTCAGCAGCTCAAACAAGCAGGTTTTGCTGCTTAAAAACAGTGAGCAAAATTCAATTTTGCTGCGAGCGAGAGGCAAAGTAGCTTTTTAATTTTTTTTTTTAAATGCCGTGAGCAGTGCTGGGGCTACTCACAACATTCGAAAAAATTGAACTTCACTTTGTTCTGTCACTTTCACTTCGATAGGAAAAAAGCGAGAGATAGAACAACTTGATTCGAAGTTCGATTTTCAAATTCCACACATAGTAGGCCCAAAAAGAAACGCACGTTCGGATGCACACATAACCGTAAAATTGCAAATAAAACTATCTGTTAAAGTTTGAAATGTGTTTATTATAACTATTTTATACAGTAGGTACAATCATTTTTTTTATTTAATGTTTTGAAGACAAAATTAATGAAAAATAAGAAGTTTATCATGTATCTACATAATTTTGTTATCGTTTTAACAATCTTTAATTTCGTGACATAAACCGCGGGGGCAGTTTCAGAACGCATTTCAAAAATAGCGGGATTATTGTAGCCAATAGCCATAGACAAGGCCTAGTTAGGTTTTTTTTAAAGCCACAGTCTACATAAAGCTGTATAAAGTTGTGTTTGCACTACGGCATTATCAAGTTGAGTGACAGGTTTTATCTGTTTCATGTTTATTTTTTCCACTTTTTATTTTATTAGTATTTTGCAAAAATGCTTGTGATTGATGCATATGCGATCGTGTCGTAATTTAGTCGTGTATTCACCAAATGGTCACAACGGAAGACCTGCGTTGGCCCTACCAGCTTCACGCTGTGTTGTTCTCGCTGCTGAGGTGAAAAGTTGTATGTCTCACACGAGACCAAAGTTTTTTACGTCTCGTATCTTTGAATCCCTCGCTACGCTCAGGATTCTAACCTAGAATCACTCGCTACGCTCGTGATTCAATAATAGAATCCTTCGCTTACTCGGGATTCAAAATCATCACTCGCAGCAAAAACCAACTTTGCTCTCTTGTTGAACAAATAACTATTTTGGTTAGCTTCTTGCTGCATTAATTGAACGCAACCTTCTTGTGGTTTAAAAGGAGCGGAAGCTTTTTTTTTCTCTTAAAATATCACATTAATTTATTTAAGTGCAGCTGTCAGTTATATAAGGGAAATTTACTCAACCAATTGAACTTAATCTTAGTATATACATGTGTTAATAACCTGGATCTGGAAACATATAGTGAAAAAGGTAGGCTCCCGGCAGAATTCTCTCATGTCGCTCCTTCGCGCGCCATCACTCCCCCTCCCCACACGCCCCCTTTTAGCCGAGGTCCCCCCGCTATGCCCCACTGGTGGATGCGCAGGTTTCCCCCCCCCTTAGACCCACTGCACTAGAGTGGGACTACGGGTAATTGAAATAAAACTGCCTTTTACCCGTGGTCCCCCGGCTCATGTTTTTTACCCGACTTCGGCAAAGCCCAAAAGGAGGTTATGTGTTTGATTTGTATATATGTCCGACTCAACGTCCGCTCGTAACTACGAAACGGCTAAACCGATTTTAATAAGTTATTCGTATGAACCATAACCACTAGGCTATATTAAAATTATAGTGGCGGAATAAAAAATGTCTATAGTATACATAATAAGTAACATTACTTTGACGACATTATCCAAACAGCAGTTGGGTTTTTTTTAAAGTTTGCTTTTCGGTAGACTTGTTGTCAAATAAATTGGTCTTGTTTTCAAAATAAATGTTCACTTGACACTGCAATCAAACGCGATATAGCAACAGTCACAGACTGTCGCAGTTATTTTTTCAAAAGGTTTCTGAGCTTTATAAAATGGTTTTTAATAATCATTACTGGTTTTTAACTTTTGTAGGAACAGAAAACCGCAAGAAGATCTCCCGGTTACATAACACATAATGTTATTATGTTGTCTATGTCTGTTGGTTGTCTATGTCTGTCGGTAAAGGGATGCCGATATCTACTAAACTTATATATTTCTCTGTTCTCTAATACGATGAACAGACAGGCTTAAATCGGTCGGCCGATTGTTAGTCGCAGGTCTCCCATTTAACGTTAGTATTCATAATCAGTGTTAAGTAGAGTAGTTTCCATTTCATAGTACTTCTTACCCCGAATGCTTGATAGCATATCGGCTGTGCTTTTTTCAGAACTTTGAAAGCAAGGGTCGCAAATATAGGTGGTGGAAGTTTGGTCCCTGTCAGTCGTCAAATTGATTTTATCTACATCCATATCATAACTTCAATTATAAGCAGATGGGCCTAAATTAAGAAACCTGAATCTGTGGTTGCATCTTAATTTTCACATTAAAGTACCTATCGGTGGCCGATAATTTAATGTCAATATTAAATTACAGTACATTAAGATACAGGGCAACCACAGATACAGGATAATCACATATTGTAGATAACTTACGATATGCATGTAGATAAAGTTGTGTACACATTTTGAGAGGCATTAAAACACTCGTGCGATCTTATTATAAAATTCGCCTTTCGGCTCGGTTCATAAAACCACACTCATATGTAAATGCCTCTCAGTATGCACTAGTCACATAAACTACTATTAAACTTGGTAAACGTCAAAATTGATAAAATAAACTTTAGTATCGGTAATACATGAAAAATCATTAACTCTCCACCTTTACGAGTCGTTATGAAAAACGCTTTCACTAAAAGAATGCGTCTAGTGATGCATCGAGAGGCACCTACTCAAAGAAACAGCGCGGGACGCTTTATATACAATGTTTTTGCGATTTGCAAATTCCACAGCTAGTTAAATATTTAAAACGACGTGTCACTTATTCACATTATTTAGATCAAAATTTTAATGTAACTAATACATGCGATTCCTTACCCCATTAGCCCAACGAGATGTCTCTATTGTGTGGTCGTAGGTATTGCGCCCCTTTGAACAACGTCCCGGCGACTTTATTGCATTGGCTCACTGAAGACAAGTAGCGCCAGGGTCTCAAATCAGTTGCTTGTAAATTATTTTAGCTCTCTGTAATCATTCTAATAATATTACAGGGCGAACGACATGAAGTGTTACCAAATTCACAAAATCGAGCCTGGTGTCAAAGTAAATGCGACTTACTATCGGGAAAATGTTTTGGAAGCTGCGTTGGAGCCTTGGGCACGCAAACATTTCGGTAGTAGACCGTGGACATTACAACAAGACTCGGCCCCGGCTCATAAAGCTCGTGTGAACCAAGAATGGCTGAACAACGCGTGCCACAATTTATTTCGTCCACACAATGTCTTTCGAATTCCCCAAACGCGAACCCGATGGACTTCTATTATCTGGTCCATTGTGGAGAGCAAGGTGAGGAGAAGAAAACATGCCAGTATGGATGCATTGAAGAAAGCGATCGTACGTAATTGCCATTGCATACCGCAGGATCACATTCGTGCAGCGCGCAACTCATTTTTCTACCGTCTGAAGGCCATAGACAGCAGAAGGTGGTCATATCGAGTTAAAATAAAGTAATCTTAAAAATTTGATATCTTTTTCTCATTTTTTTCTTAATAATGAATAATTTAAGACAACAAAAAAAAATCGTAGCCTTTTGAATTTGGTAACACTTCATATCGTTCGCCCTGTACAGAAGTTAAGTATTCCATGAGAACATGCTCTTTGAGAAATGTAATATCAGAATGATAAAACTTCTTTCAATGACAAAGCTCAGGAGCGAGTAGTAGTTTCTAAATAGGGTAATAAGACGCTGGTAAGTATTACATTTCAATTTTCTTGTTTTAGATTGCAAGTGTTTTTTTCTCATTTGGTTTATTGTCTTTGGTTTAAAGTGTATTTGTAACTCGGATCTCGGATGCTTAGTTTTCTTGAGCCTGTCTGCACCTGTAGCCGTTTGAAACTTCTCTAATGGCATATGCAGTAGTAGGTATGCATTAGTATGTTTGTTTCGTTTGTGTTTGCATACACGTGTAGCTTCAAGTTGCCGAACTGCTTAAACATTTCAGGGCCTTATTCTAGGCGGTAAAAACTATAACTGTCTTTGACCTGTTAATGTTATTTTTAACTCGCCCCCCATTACTGTCAAGTAAATAAGAGCTATCGAAACGTTGACAGATAAAAGGTCAATGATGATAATGGTTCTTACCTCCGAATAGAGGCCCAGTATAGTGCAAGAGGTCTCGGGCAATGTCGATTCGTTCACATATCTGCGCGTAGAAGAACAAGCGAGAAAGATGTACACAGAAACCCGAGAAGGTCGTTTTAGGACCTATTGCACGTATATGTTTCTTTATAGTGAACCTTAGCCGTAGCCTTTTATAACATTTAATTTATTATATACCTTGTCTTTAAGGTTAAAAACGTAAGATTTAGCGAGTGAACGTGTGAGTAAGTACTTATAATTACTTATAGAAAAGTTCAGACCTTTGCATTCATATTAGGTACATCTTTTGACTGTACTCATACCTGTAAAACTTAAGATTTATACTTATTCAAGTTCGAACTTTTACAGAAAAAATAGGGGAAAGGAAGGCAAGAGTTAAGCAAAAAAACACATTTTTTTAATTTTTTTTAACATAATATAATTGAGAATTTATTAATTTAACCTATAAGTTTTGATCACTTCAATTAAATTCCAGATTATGAAGATATAAGATGATTTCCACAATTCTCGGGTTGGTCCATTTCGCCTCCATGTTAAGGTAAAACGAAACACACGTGAAGGTAAAACGGACCTATGGCAGCCCAAGGAAAAAAAATACTTTCTGTGCACTTACGGCTTCGTCGTCGACTTCAACACCGGCACAGCTACAGCGTGCCCATAAAGAACATGCTGGACACTAACCCATCTTTCTGTTGATTCGGTAAATAGATGAGGGCAATAAAGACAACAAACATCTTCTTCGTCCTCGCTGGATGATGCCCTCAAATTTTCCTTTTACTTTTTGTGTCTTTAACCCTTCTTTTTTGTAATAGATTGTGCTTTGCGTTCAATCGCATTTTTCGATTGAAGATCTTACTTTATTTTATAGATTTAAACCATCTAAAACAATAACGTTTAAATTAGAAAATTTCATGATGAGACATTTTGTTTAATTTGTAAGAATAAACGAATTTTTATCTTCGGTTGTAAAAATCCGAATTAGCATTGGTACCTCCTTAAAGCAAAACGTCTTTGTTGAAGAAAAGTCAGTAAAGTAATAGGGTGACGGCACCAATGATGGACATTTTTAGTTGACAGGCACCAGTAATGGACACTTCACTCTTAATTAAAATTTCGTACGGTCCTAAATTGATTGTTGCAAAACAAATGAATAACCCTTATTTTCTGTATAATAAGAATCATGTGTGAATCATTGTTGTTTGTCCATTACTGGTTCCGTCATCCTACGTCACGGGAGCAAAGCGTCCCCTAATCTAAGAATTGTCTCTAGCAAAAAAGATCATGTTTCTTTTTTCAGGAAATGAGTCATTATTTTAAATAAAATGTATTTTGATGTTAGCTAGAAAGTTTTACAAAAAGGTTTCAAGGGCGATCTAGATTATTCGTTCCTGGAATGTTGCCATATACTGAAAATGTACTTCAGATGCTCATAAGTCATAAGCGGCCCTGAAAACGCCTGAAAATGGGTTTTCAAGTTATGGCACAAAATGATAGAGGGTGGCCTGAACCGGGCTGAAAATACGTTTCAGGTGCCTGAAAGCAACTGCGAGTCGAAATTTTAATAATTTGATATGTGATTGTGCAACTTTTGAAACAGACTGAAACGTGATACAGTCTGCTGAAATCGCTTCTAAAGCACCACAAAATCCACGATTTAAAATTACACGCCGTATCTCATCGGCGTAACACTATGTATTACGAGTACAAGATGTATTTTGAGAGAGATCGAACGACCGAGATGCCTGGTGGGCGACTAGACAGTGACGTCGGGTTCACATCTTATTAACCGATTTCAATATAAGCTAAAAAGTACCTACTACTTTTTGAGCAACTGTATTTAACTATTTAATGAATAAATTGGGTCGTTCTTCTTTTTTACCGACAATAGCCTATCTCTCATCTTATTAAGCGTCTCATTAGAGTATGGATAATTATGTTTTTCGTGTTTAATATACGTCCATACTTTTATTTATCTACGAGTACCAAATAATTGTGCTCTTTCTTTAACCCAGGTTTTTTTTATAATATTGTTTTCCGTAGAATGCCGTGACAGAGTGGTCATCTAATACTTGGTCTCGGCTGAAAACGGCCACTCTGTCACAGTGTTTCTGGTAAACCATATTAAAAAGAACAAAATATTAATGCAGGACCGGAAGCATTAATTAGTTTTAATAAAAAATAAATGCTTTTTTTTATTTTATCTTGCACTGAAACCATAGTTATTGATAGTTCAAAAATCAAAAAAACCGAAAATTGACGGTTTATTGTCGGTAAAAAAGAAGAACGACCCAATTAACAAAACAAGACTGCCGCTAAAAAAATGTTTTATTTTTCGAATAGGACGGAAATATAAAACTTATTTTTTACTTTTTAGTTAATTTTTTTTAACGGCAGTCTTGTTTTTTATTTTTTTAATATTTAATTTTTTTTGCGTTTTGAGTGTCTTGTAAAGCCTAGTTTCAAAACAAATGTGCTATTAACCAACCCAACTTGTTTTTTTATGTGCTTGAATATTATTATGTGCTTTTGAAGTAATCAATGTATTTTCTAGTATTTATCACGTTTTACAGGTAAACCCGTTTATTAATGTTACTATATTCGTATAAATTTGAAACGGTAACATTAAGACTTTTTAAATGATAACGTATATTGTAATAATTAAAAGACTTTTTTTTTGACATAAATAATTGTAATTTTTCATTGTTCTTATTTAAATTTTAACAGTTTATGTAACCCATGTCACCGGCGAATATGAAATCGGCTCATGCGTTTAGAAGTTATGGTGGAATAAAGAATCATACATACATACATGAACCCTGAAAACATTACACTCCTTTTTTTGGGCAGTCGTGTAAAAATAGGGTACCTATGCATTAGGGACATTTTGTTTTTTGACATTTTTCATTGATGATGATTTGCTTCAAGGGCATTTATAATTGCGGACGATTGGCTGCCTGGGATTTCTTGCCTGTGGTCCTTCTCAGTAAACAGACATTATTCCTAGCAGACCAAATGCATCACAGGACGATTTGCTTTCAGTACGACCAGATCTGAATTGCCGTGTTGAATAGAAACCCTGTACAGTCAAGTGCAAGAATATGTGTCGAAATAATTCTCTCATAAATATGTTACGAAGTTCTTATTACACTGGAATAAGCAAGCTTAGTGCATTGGGAGTATTGGGACATATTTTTGGGATTTTGCCTTCTCCCATATTTTTACACATCTTGACTGTACGCAGGTAATAAGACTAATAAGGAAAAAGTTAAATACTTTGTATCATAATTCCTTTTCTCTAGGAAGATTGGGGGCAACGTTGTACGGTGATTTGTAGGTCAGAGGTCAAGATAGTTTTAACCTCTGCACCACTGCGAGTCCACTTGAAACGAGAAGAAAGATGCCAGATACACGAAATAAGTCCAAGTCTTCAATCACTGTGCGACACAAAGGCATAAAAAGTACAAATCACTATCAGAAAAGAACTTTGAACACCTAATTACTCAAAAATTAAAGTCTAAAACAAATTACACGTCCGCCATCTTTTAACGTTGCAAATGGCCTCCCACATCTGTGTTTTTCATAGGTCTTCTGCAAAAAATGACATTGTGACGGATGTTGCATACCTATTGCTGATTTAGATTGTAAGGTGAACACTATTATTGTAACTATTTCATGTAATTTTTACTTCCAATCTATTCCGATAAAACTCTAGGAATTCCGAGTGGTAAACTACAAATAATCATACTGCGCCTCATTTCGACTAGGTAAAACAATATTGCTTTTGAAGTGTTATCGCATTGTTTTTAACTGGGCGCTGTTACTGTCAAGTCATTAACGGATATCAAAACGTTGCCGATACAGAAACACGTCAAAAGACATAATTTTTTATCGTGTAGAATCTCAGTCATGTAAGTAATTTGAAAACAGCCCTAAAAATATACAGTTACGCAGATATATGTAGATTGCAGTTAATATTAAGATTGCTCTTAAGTCCCTTCTCGAAGCGCGTTAATTAACCAACTAATTGAAGGAAGCTGAATGTACGAGTAAAAGGATTCAATGTCCAAGGTCAGACCGCGGCTATTCTTTAATGCAACAATGTGTAAACGAGTTTAATACCAGCCTAACTTGACCCTGTAACCAAGTATACGTAACGAGGTAACCCCTGCTCGTTAGCTAAGTACATACTGATCGCTTACTACGCGTTAAATGCGAGTCAATTATCATCGTTGAAATGATTATGGAATTAAATATCTAAATCAGATTAAAAAATCCCCGTTTAATAAGGTTGCAAATACTCGTACTACAGATGTTTGTAGGTAGAAAATGCCACTATTTGGATCAGCACTGCATTTATTTATTTATTTATTTACTATAAACAGAGATTACAATACCTTACATTAAGACGCGCTTCGGAAACCTGTGAGAAATTTATATGTACTAGGAATGAATTCACCTCGCTCACATAAGTATACATTATTTACTTCGGGGATTCCTTCCAGTAGCCGAAAATTTGCTTGTGACTTTCCATCTCACAAAAGGTAGGCACTATAATGTGTGATTTAGGCATTTTTGAGGTTATATTATGTTCTGCGTTAAAAACTTTCAAATCGAGTCTTAACTATAGCGAGTTTGAACAATTGTTGTGTTGGCTACGCCACTGTACTGCGATAATAGCGGTAGATTTTTCGACCACGTCCATCGGTGAAGAATAACCCTTTACAGCAGTATTGTGACACGTAAATCTTAATCAGGCTAACATACTGGAAGGGATAAGGTTAACTGGAAGAGATTCCTTATAGGGATAAGTTCGCCTTTGTACATACCTTTCTTGTTTCTGTTTTATTTTTGATCTGTTATTTGTGTTTGTACAATAAAGAGTTTACATACATACATACATACATACTCAGTGCCAGCCTTGCTACAGTTCTATATTAAATAGACCTGATATATCTATAGAGTGGTCGCCGTTGTCGGCACCGAATTAGATTATCCTCGTTGCCGTTCAAGCCATTTAGTAAACAATCATCTTAATAAAAAGAATAAGTAGGTAATTGAGGGAAAGCAAGCCGCTGGGAGTTTTGTACCAGCAATGTGCAATCTTACTAATCTTGTATTGTGGCTCACTACCACGCTAAGAGAATGTACTGGAAAAATATTTACCCAACCGAAATGCAAATACCTAATGTTAACAGGTTTTCGGTAACTAACCAACAAACGAGTAATACCTAGCTCATTTTCTGTTCGCATCAAATATATGAACTAAAAAAACTCACATTTATTTGACAAAAACACACACTGAATCAAAAGTGTTACGATACAAACTGTTCAGAAGGTGGTGTACTTTAGTATTTAATTGTTTGTATGTTAAAGAAAAGTACTGTTTTAAAGTGTCGATACGGGTATTACTACTCCTAAAAATGAAACCAGCCAAATAAGAGTAGGACTCAAGCTCCGAAGCACTTATTTGTGTGTTATTATTTGTGTGAAATATTAAAAACCTAATAAAGTCCAGGTTCCGTTTGGTTATCTACTTGGAAGAGTTATCGACATGAGGCGTCTACTCGTATAGCTCCTTTAGGTAAACAGGCATCGTAAATGTCATATTTTTACTTTTACCTTCTTTGCCGGCGGATTATTTTACCAACCGCAATACAAATTTGCCTTTTGACAACTATTATTTATTTCCAAGAAAAACTATAGGCCTTAGACAAACTTTTTTATTCTTCCTCTAACAGAATAGATTCCGAGTATATTGCAGAACTTGTATTTTTTCTGTGACAGGGTGTTTTCTCTAGGGTTTAGATACATTCGTTAATTAAGGACATAAATATCTCAAAACTCATAGATTTCAAATAAACAAAACATTTCATACATTTCCATACATTTTGTAAACATAAACAATAGAATACCTGATACGGTTAGGAACACAGCCCAAGAGTAGGTAGGCAGACAGCGCGGCGTAGGTTTTATATCCTTTGAGTAAGGAACTCTGAAATGGTAACGTTTAAATACGTACCGGTCTGCTGATAATCCGGCATGACAGTGCAGGTAAAAACTAAAATATAAAACATGTTTGACTGCGGGGGTAATGTGATCAGCCGATCAGGGCCTCCAGGCGGTACAAACGATAATGTATTTGACCTGTTATCGTACTGTCAACGTTACGATAGCTCCACAGGATAGCTCTTACCTTATGTATTTGACAGTAATAAAGATTTAAAAAAAATATTTGACATACGACCGCCGTCGTACGATAAAAAAATCAATAATTTGTTGAAGTAGTTGGTGTAATACATAAATGTATACACGTGTTACTTTTCTATGTAGTAGGCTAGGCACCTAAAAATAATTTAAATATGCTTGTTTCCTGAAATACTTAATAAGTTAGTATAACAAAAGCAAGCAACCGCAGTGACATCACCGTCGTCACTCACACCGCCTTATTTGTGTGGTCAAAGATTAGAATTGTTGCATGCGACGCGTTGTAGCCGGTATATTATGCCTATTCGCATTTTTTTGTTAATAATGTACTACCTATCCTTGCATAGTTTTTTATTCAAAACTAGTAGACTGCCGCATGTATTATAAAAACGTATAGGTACCAATTTTCCTTAAAAATAATGGTCTAACTAAATTGACCTTCATTGAATACTTATCTTTCCATAGTATAAAACAAAGTCTTTCGCTTCCCGCCGTCTGTCCCTCTTGAACCACGCTATCTATTGATGAGAAAGTTCTCCTGTATGTAAGCACGGTTAGGTTAGGTTAGGTTAGGTTGAGGTGGCGGAGCGGGAACGCGAAGACGAAGTCAACGCACACCCGCTCCGGCGCAGGCGGAGGGGGCGAAGGCGCATGCAGTACGCTGCTAGCCTGAACCCCTTGTAGGACCAGTGGGTTAGAGGCCCACATTGCACGGTCCTACACACGTCTGGGGGAGCGGTCGCAGCGTTTGCCGACCTCTCCCTCCTTTGGCGGAGGTACCCCGGCATTAGGCTGGGAAGGCTGGGGGGCACCTAATGGTCGCATCTTCGGCATCCCATGGTGCCCCCGAAAACAGCAGCGGAGGTAAACGCCGGAGTGGTTTTAGACGGTAGGCTGCTCCCTCTACTCTCGTGCGAGAGTGGGGGGAGGAGAGAGTCCGTCATACCCCCCCTATAACATGGCCAACCCTAGGCCGGGGGATGATGCATTTCCACTCCGAAAAAAAAAAAAAAAGGTTAGGTTAGGTTAGGTTAGTTCTTTAAAATTACGCAACGGATTTTAATACGGTTTTCATCAATAGATACTGGTTCAAGAGTATATAGTATACGTATACTTAATTAATTCTGGATAATGTACGGATGTTACAGGAAACTCACAAAAACGGAAGCGAAGCGAGCGCGGCGTCGGGATTAAACCGACAATGGTGTACCGACTTAGGATTATCAATATCAACCAAATACAATTACTTAGCTTAGATAATATCTACTAGGGAGGAAGGATACGAAGCGTAGGGCAGGCAGTATAAATCCATGACCTCTATTTAGCGGCATTGGTAAGACTGGTACTTACTTTATGTACAATATTCAGCTATTTCCCTTATCGTTTTTATGGTTACAAAATTATCTTTGCAAGGTTATAGTGCCATAGTCCATAACGAAACCAAACTTTTGGTCAGTTTTTACATAATTGGCATTTGTACCTTACACCTAGTAGGTACTTTCTTTATACAGAGTGCCTCCGACCTTGGGGCTTTGAATGTAACGATCGATTCTAGTTACTCGCTAAACTACTACTTTTGTTCTACAACATTAAAAAATAACTTAAGTTTCGACAACTAATTGATGTTAAAGTCTAATTGTAAAATCAGTGTATTAAATCATGGCCATAAAATCACTATCTCATGGTACTGCGGCGAAATTTCCTTGGTACGAGGGCTAATGAAAAATGGAGAATTGGATCGCGTACATTACAAAGTACATTTAACTTGTATGAAAAATAAAAATAAGTCTGACCTATTTTTAATAACTTATATACAAAAGATGTTCAGATTCAGGAGTAGAAACGATCCATGAATTTAAAGCCCCAAGGTCAGAGGTACCCTATATACATCATTAAACCCTTATTTCCCTAAACGTGTTTTTGATCAGAAACTTATCTTTGAACGGATAGTGTTACCAAACCAAAATTTTGATCAATTTTTAAATAATTTGCATTGGTACTAATACTTACTTTTTTACTCGCTTACTATAGACCGCTTATATAGATATCACAAATAAATACGTAACCAAATTTAAAATAAAGTAAAATAATATTGTGTAAGTTCTTAAATAGTCGACACTTATTTAATATCACGGCATATTCGCGAACGCAGTATCAGAATACCACCTATAGCGTAACCGATGCGTGAAAACCATTATCTATTGAACGTTACCATGGTAATAACTGTTCTTTAATTTAGAAAACACCTGTAGGAACTAGACTAATTACGATAAACTTTGTAATTTTGCTCTCTAACCTCGCTCGGCACTCATACTTCAAGAAGCTTCATTATGCACCAGTTACATAAATAATAGTAATTATAACATTCCACCATTTCCCTTATCGTTTTTATCCGGTTATAACGCTACCAAATTTTTGGTCAGTTTTTGCATTTACAACTAGTATATATGTAGTTTATGTACAACATTCAGCCATTTCCTTATCGTTTTTTCTCGGGAAGGTTAACATGCTTTTCAGCCGCCATGTATATGTATGTAGAGAACGCATCCACTGTGCGCAGGCAGACATATAATATATATTTTGCATCAAAGAGTAGGTACTGTAAAATGTGCCTACTTTGCTCCCCCATGGGTAACTATGCTCCATAGTGACTTTTTTGTATGTTACTTATAAGACAAGGCCGATGACAAATTTTCTTAAAATAATTGATGTATACATCCAGCTGCGCAGTGAATGAAAGCACTAGAATGATTTACAATACAGAATACCTCAATATAACGATGGAGCAAGATTACCCGTGGGGGAGCAAAGTAGGCACATTTTACGGTAGCCCTCTATCCTGCCAACCTAGAACAATCCATTTTTGAGATCGTTCCTATATTTGTTGTAAACTTCTCGCCTACAGGTTCGCATCTAAAACTTGTATTTACCTCAAATACTCTTCTAATGTCATCTCAAGTTATTGTTGAACAAATATATAAAAATATGAATGTCCATTGAGTTGACTCTCAGTCTTTCTCTACTCTAATTTTGTAGTTAATCCTAGTAGAATGTTTCCTTTATACTTACTTGTTTTTCATAGGTACATTCTTGTTATCATAACTTAACTGTGTATTATCGGTAATGTCTATAGGTCAAACGTAACAAACAAAGTTACGCAGATACCGATGTGGTCATCATTAGTCTTTGACCTCGCAGCGACCGGTCTTGGTCGCACGGCGGAGCTCAGATCTCATTCGGCACTAGCGCGCTACCAGGAACGGTCACTCATCATGTTGCTCCTGATCCTCGCTGCGGCTCTGGCCGTGGCTGCGGCCGGCCCCGTCGCCGGCACCGGCAAAGTCGTCTGCTACTATGACAGCAAGAGCTATGTCAGGGAATGTAAGTATACCTTTAATTTGCTATGCGTAGAAATAAATTACCCATGTACAAATTTTGTAAATAATTGGCGTATTTTAAGTCTTAAACGGCTGGGTGCAGTATAAGACATATTATATATAAGCGTTAAGTCGAGAGAAAAAACGAGTCAGTTCTTCCAAAGTATATGATGTGTTAAGCGCGTTTATATATTGTATACCTGTTCCATTATGGCGGTTCAATACCAGCGTTACCCAACTAACTAAGTAGTATAGGCTACGTCATAATGCTAACTGTGAATGATTTCAGCTTACATGCATGTTAATAAGCACTTGCTTTACATGAAATTGCGTGAATATCGATTCCTTATCGGCGATCCGACTCGAATTGAGAAGGATTGGGGCGTAGTTTTGCCGAGCGATTTCATTTTACGTGCTACCCGATCGAGCTGGAATGGGATTGTAAAGGTTTATTAGATTTGAATATTCGAGTCAGCTACCTTCTAAAGAACTGTTTATTTTAAATAGGTGTATCTAATATGTTTTCATAGCATAGTTTTTGTTACTTATAATAGGTATCATTAATATGTTCCTAATTTGAACGCGGAACCCTAATAATGTTACCGATATACCTATATTATAAGTAAAATGGGCTACGAATCAAAGGTTATCGACTGTATTTTTTATGGGCAAAATTTTAGCACTAGTGTATTTTAATTTACTTTTCTTCTACCCTCATCAAGTACATTTCTAAATACAGGCTGGTCCATTTCAAACCCATTGGGTTTTTTATTGTTTATTTATTTTTATATTGGAAAGAGTAAGACATTTGGAATGCAATTGGATATCTATAGTTTAACATACCTTTTACCAGATCAGCACCAGGCTTGTGGGATTTCCATAGAAAATGTTTTGATATCGAGTTCCTTGTACTTAACCAAAAACTACTTGTTTTTAAAACATTCCAAAGTCAAACTGGTATTTCTTGAGATATCACGATGTTTAAAGTTCGCCAAATCACTAAGGTCGTTATGATAATGGGCTCTTGGCATTGGATTGACGACCTTGCCCCACGAGTAATGAAAAACTAAGGAACTAATTGTATATTTGATGTATTTTTAATGCAATGCTAAATAGTTCAATCAGGGCTACATATATTTGTCTGATCAACCTTGTGATTTTCTTTAGTTCATTTTATACTCACCTGTTAAAGTTCTAATTTAATTATGTTAACAGGTGCCATATACTTTAAAGTAGTTACATTATCTTTGAATTATTTCATTTTGTTGTATCTGTTTTTTTTATTCATAATGTACTCGCTTTAGGTATGGTCCACCCTCTGATTGAATTTTATAGGCACGTCATTACATAAAACAACGAGGTTCATATGATTCGTCTGTCAATTTGACACGTCTGTTTTAACGATGGATCAGTGTCAATGGAAACTTGTGTTAGGGCCTGTTGTTTGATCAGTAGTTAACTCAACTAATTGTTAAAATTCGTAAAAGGAATCGAAAATTTGACACAATTCCTTGATATTTAACCATTAGTTACGGTTTTTAACGATTAGGTACTTAGTTTAACTGCTGATCAATCAACAGGCCCTTGCAAATTAAAAGACTGCGGGGTCTCTATTGTACTCGGTTAAATCATATTCCTTTTGTCATGTATCCGTGTAGTCAACGTTATTATAGATCTTATTTATTGACAGCAATGGCAGTCTAGTTACAAACAATACGATAACATGTCAAAAGCCATATAGTTTGTCTTACATTAATTATCTTTTCTCCAATTGCTATTGAATACGGTCCTCGTTATTACAGCTCGTGTTCACTAACAGTAACCGCGGCCAAGTAAAAACAATTCGATAATAATACGGGTAGACACAAAGTAGAATAAGGCCTGATATAATGCATTTATCTGGCTTTCTCAGTCAACTATGTCCATTATTGATCGATAAGTAAATTATAACTAATTACGATCTCGTATGATTATTCAGTAACTTATTTCAAACTTAAGCTTTACGCAGCTAATATCTTAAAGAAAATGTTAGGTCTCTATAAGACAACGGCACACTGACCTCAGTGTTCTCCTTTCCACGCACGGTAACTATACATATGCTGCAACGGACAACCTGAGTCTGGCCAAATGCAACTTTTTTTTTCAAAACGACCGTAAGGTCAATGTAATGTTACAGTATAAATTTCACTGCATGTCAAAAAATACATATAACAATCCAAATAAACTAACCCGTTAAACTAAATAAATATAACTAAACTAACTACATCAGAATTAGTACTTACTTATTATTTGTGCTATTATTATTCCGGCCCTGATAGATATGTTAGGGACTGGTTCCGTCACCAATTTCCGCGGTGGTCTTGACTAATATAGTTTGTACGTTTGTCCAGTCACACAATTACGAGTGTATTGGTATTTTTATTCTATTTAATTGGTGTTATTAGTATATTTATATTAAGAAGCAGCACCGACTAAGAGTAACTAATAGTAAAAGTAAGTAGTAGGTAGGTGAGGTAGGTATTCTAGGCGGTAAAATCCAAATCGTATTTGTCCTGTTTGGAATAAAAAACTTCAGGCTTAAAACTACATCCCTACCACGTATATAGAGTTCAAATCGGATATAAATATTGAAACCGTAACGTTACACAGACGCTATGTGATGTAGTACGGGAGAAAGGGGTAACAAAAGTCTGGGGTCAAATGGTGGTCAGTGTTCTAACATCCAGACGAAAGCATCTAAACTAAACAAACGAATTTCGGTGTACTCGATGATGTTGAGTGCGAGCTGTCACGTAACGAGTATTTCAGGCTGACATATATTTATTTAGACACTTTCTACTGGATGTTTAAACGCTAACCAGCATTGCCCTCTAACCCCCATCTCCCATACTTATTGCTTATTCGGATTAAATATAATAATATCCGTAGTTAGTAGCCATAATAGCGCTGTATAACTTTGGACAGCGATAATTACTTATAACAACAGATAAGGACAAGATAATATCGGTCTAAGAAGGAAAATAACACAAATTGACCTTATATTTATGTGTCAACCAGATAAGCAAATAACATTCTCGCAAGAGTTTCGTGGAAGGCAGATATCTCATTTGGCGAAACCTACCTAGCGGTACCTAGCTGCTCGCACCCGATTACATCATTAACCAGCTCTGAAGGAGCCAGCAGTTGCGAACTACAAACAAGTCTCGCAAATTACAAGCTAAGGATAGGTCAATGGCACGACGATGTAACCGAAAAAAATGTTGGGTTACCAGTTCAGCACGCTGTATGAATATTAAACAAAGTTTTTTTTAAATGTCTTCATTTACTAGTACGTTGATATTTTAAAATTTGGTAGGTATTATAATAATAATAATAACTAACAATTAACAATAATGGTAATGATTATGTAGGACATTTTAAACCATCTAAACATTATCACCATAAATTTACTAGCCATAAAAATGAAACTGTAACAAAAAAAAAAGTTTTACTGTAGCACATTTTAAGTATAATTAACCATTTTAAGAACTAAACTGACTATGTCTATTTTGCATTGCATTTTTTGGTTTCCTTCATAGGTGTATATTTTGCGACATTGTGCTCGTTGATATTCGTATCGTTGATTTCTCCGCCAATTGTCAACCATTTTAATGATTATTTTTTGATGAGTAGGGCATACATCTACGGAGCTTCTTAATCATTTGGAGTCGGGACATTGTTTTTTTTTTATTTTATTAATTGTTGGTCAAGATTGTATTGCTATTAGGTAGTATGTAAATATATCGTGGTAAACCCGCCACGCTTGTTAAAAAGGGACTGTATGAGTGCCGCAGTGGGATGGGGACTTGATAAGGCAAGTTCATCTGCCAAATGAACTCCTAGTTTCAATTAGGTTGTTGATGCTGCGCGGTTCTTACTTCTTGCGTCATACAAAATTACCTTAAGTGGCCAATGCTCGGAAACAATAGGACGTTCTTCGTTAACAGGGCTCGAACTGACTCCTACACAGGTTTTATACACGTCAAGCATGTGGGCGAAACAAATTGTTGGTCCTGCAAATTATATGTAGTTTGAACGTGAAGGGAAATAAATCACCCAATCATTGACTTTCGAAACATAAGTCCTTTGTGGTTGCCGGGTTAGAATAGTTCCACTCCATGTCTTCCCGTGGATGGCGTAAGAGGCGATTAAGGGAACAAAGGCTTGTAGTACTGTTAGGCGATGGTCTTGCAACCTGTCACTAATACACTAGTAAACATCTTAGCCTAATTGTGCAAAATGTGGTTACAGAATTATCAACAATTTTTTTGAGTTGGAAATTCTGTAGCTTTGCCTACCCCTTTCTGGGAATGAAGGCGTGAGTTTATGTATGATGTATGAAACATAAGTTATATATTGTGATAAAAATTGGTGGAGTCTGCGCTCAACAACCAAAGCGATCCCGCGTCCGTGACATTATAGAAATAGAAACGTTTTATTCAAGTAATAAGGCCCATATCTAGTTATAAGCTAACATACGTAATGATAACTTAATTATATATTCTTTCATGCGACAAAGATCGAGATATTCGCGAACATGTATTGCAGTCGAATTTAGAACCTCATTGATGATTGCGATAAAAATGAAAATAGAACTCTTTATATGATATCACACGCGTGAGTATTTCAGTTACCGCTGCACCGGGATTCAAAAATTCAAAAATCTAGTTAGAAATTAGTACCTTCACAGATGACATGCACCAATGTATTCTTAGGGATTATAGGTACTAACATTTAATTAACACTCGAGATGCCGAGACCCAGCGAGAGCGGGTGGTGCCATTTCAAATGCACGAACATACGTGAAGTGTGCACCAATATAGACAACTTTACCGACCTAATCAGTATTACTGGGACTTGTAATTCACGGCTTATTTATTTCAAAAAAGAACAACAAAAAAGCTCGTTCCTCGGAGATTTTATTATCATTAACCTGTGTGAAACGTGGTATGAAATGACCTCCTTTTTTACCACAAATGATAATGCCGTGAGTCGCAAGGCCTCTTGTTCTAATGCCCGTATGATTAGACTACCCTCAAGCCTGATACCGCTCTCAGAGGTTTGTCAAATGACCCGTTTGGTGCGTTATCAGGTTAGAGCGTATTCTGACGATGACTGAAAAAGGAGTGTTTTCATCCTTACATAACAAGTTATATAATAATCAGCAAAACTGTCTTTCTTCACAAAACGGTTGTGCCGTGCAATACACATACCGTATCATTATATGAAGAGCTTGACAGCAAAAGCCTTGATATGGTTACCACAGGTTTAATCCTAGTTCTTTATAATATTTCCTGTTAAGATGCATTGGTAAAAACGCTCCTAAAGTTCAGTCATATATGGGCGGAACTGTTACCATATCGTTAAACAGTCGAGGGATGCATTTATCCAGCTCAAGCCCGCATGCTGCCGCTGGACTTGGACCCCGCACTCTCCTTCTGCACTCACCTGGTGTACGGGTACGCTGGGATCCAGCCTGACACCTTCAAGATGGTGCCGCTGAACGAGAACCTGGACGTGGACCGCTCTCACGCCAACTACAGAACCATCACAAACTTCAAGAGCAAGTTCCCAGCCTTGAAGGTGCTGCTGTCCGTCGGAGGTGATGCTGATATAGAGGAATCTACCAAATACAATACTCTGGTTAGTTTTGTGGCTTTTTTATTTGAATATAATCGAAGTCAATTATTGATTCATAATCAAGAGAGCATTAAGATCCAAGTAAAAAATATACATGGATATATTGGACATAGCCGAATATACTAGTACCTAAAACTTTATGTATTGTGGCAGAAGTACCGTCGAACTCAGAAGCAGCTGTACAAATTAGTACCTTGTCGCAGCTATTTATATAATACAAAATTCAAACTACTCTGTGGCTCTATTCTAGGCGGTAAAATCCAAATTGTATTTCACCTGTTATGATATTGTTTTTAACTCGGTCGCCATTAATGACAAGTAAATAAGAGCTATCAAAACGTTCACAATACTATAACAGGTCAAAAACAATATGGTTTTACCGTGTTCAATAGAGGCCCTGACTTATTGTACCTACTTTTGAGTTAGATTCTACCGTTCAGGACTAATACAACGCAGTACGTACGTCTCAGTAGTTTAAAAGTTTAAAAGTGTTGTATTGCTCATAATTATGACCGTTTCATTAAAATTCTCGCCTCTATTTCACTTTGTAACCCAATTTGTTTTCGAAACCATATTCCATTTTTACTAAACTGACAAGTACGATGCCAGATGTGTTAAATTTGCGAATTACATAATTAAGTATGCAAAAAGCGCCACACTTATTAAGGTGCTCGCGTGAATAAATTTAGCTTCCGAGGTTTAATCTTTCTTCACGCTCGAGGAGAGCAGAGCTGACGCGACTGGTTTCCGCCATACCAGCGGCAGCGAGCGACAATTGTGAAAATTAAAATGTTCGCTGTAAATTAGCTGCTCCGCTCTCATTCTTTGTGGCGTGGGTCCGTCCGGCCCGGCAGTGAAGTGATTTAAATAACCCTCCTTCTAACGCAGTCAGGTAAAAACAATCCGACAGTATTACTCAGCACGGAGAGTTAGAATTGAATTAAATAAGATCAATTTTATATTTATAACATGTTAAACAACAGGCGCTCTTATCCCTAAATAATCTGCACTATATCTATACTAATATTATAAAGAGGTAAAGTTTTGTGACGTTGTAAGGGGTAATATCTGGATCCACTGAACCAATTTTGATATATTTTTTACCAAGCCTCGTTATTTGGCATTGTCATAGGCTATATATTAACCTAAATAAACGCGAAGTGGGAACGGGAACAGCTAGTAATATTATAAAGAGGAAAGATTCGTATTTTTGTAACAAAAAATCTCAAAAACGATTGGACAGATTTCAATATTCTTTTACAATTATAATGCTCGCCGTGTGGTTGCCGGGTTAGAATAGTGCCACTCCATGTCTTCCCGTGGATGTCGTAAGAGGCGACTAGGGGAATAAAGGCTTGTAGTACTGTTAGGCGATGGGCTTGCAACCTGTCACTAATACACTGGGAAACATCTTAGCCAACTTGTGCAAAATGTGGTTACAGAATTATCAAGAAGTTTTAAGACTTGTTAGTAATCCTTTAGCTCTGCCTACCCCACTCTGGGAATGAAGGCGTGAGTTTATGTATGTATGTAATTATAATGCTACAATACAATATCCCTAGTAGTATAGGCTGGGTATGATTTATTTATCTGCGCGGACGGAGTCCCGGACAAATGCTACTAATAATATAAAATCATTATATATACTCTGGTAAACATCTTAGCCTGTTTGTGCAAAATGTGATTGCAGAATTAATAACAAGTTTTTAGAGTTGTTGGTAATTCTGTAGCTCTGCCTACCCCACACTGGGAATAAATAAATAAATAAATAAATATCAGGGGACAATCAATGAAGGCGTGAAGGTATGTATGTGTGTATCTACGTTATAAATACTACAAATACCTTATATTCAACTACAAAATTGTGTCCATATTAATCGTGCATATAAGGCGGTAGGTAACCGGTTTTAATTTTTATAACCTATGTGATATTATGGCGGATCTCCTAACGCATGAAAAATAACTGTCAGATTTTGGTTACAATTATTGTGGGACGCCGTATTTAGGTCGACTAACCTATTAGCATTTGACGACGCGTTAGCCTAGTTGGGTAGTAACCCTGCCTACGAAGCCAGCGGTCCTGGGTTCAAATGCCGGTAAGGACAGATATTGTGTGATGAGCGCGAATATTTGTTTTTGAGTCATGTTTTCAATGTATTTAAGCAAGTATATATCGATTTCTATTTTTCTTTCGATTTAGCGCAATAAAATATATATTGCTCGCCAATTAAAATTTCTCCCCTGCAAATGGGGATAGGACCCAAATTTTGGTTAAAAAACAAAGTTTCATTGATGTACATAATTTGGCGCCAAAGTTTCATATTTAGTCTTACTTTACCTGAATTATTATGTACAGATGTAGGTAGTGCATAATTGTTTTCTATCGTATTTTCACGGAAACGCACAAACGTGTCTTGCTATTTCAGTCGGTCACAGTACAAAAAGTACTGAGGTTGACTGAAGTAGCATGACAAATGCGAACGTTTCCGAGAAAATACGATGGAAAACAATTATGCACTACATCTGTAGTAACACTTCTCACACAAATATCAAAAAACACTAAGATGTTTCAAGCTTGTCGCAAGCAATGCTACAGGAAAGTTATATATATTTAAACTATTTTATTTATGACTTTTAATGGCAATAATTAATTAATAGCAACCGACATGAACGACATGACCTATTTATTAACTTAGTTGTGGACAGTAACACTAGTTATGCCACGTCTGTAAAAATCACAACTATCCCGTAAACTGCTGGAATAGGTAGCATTGCATGCAATTTCCCCGGAGCTATAAGATCTTATTTAGCCGAAATATCCGAAAAACGTTTTTTGCAACCCGGTCACGAATCGGCAATTCTATTGAACATACGGCGTATCATGTCGTCGGCTCATTTTCGAGATTATAACAGGGAACAAGTTTTACAGTAAGGGCCGAATGTTATGTATATACCTAATGTTAAGTACCGAATGATATGGATTGTAAGCAACTTGTTTACTTTTTAAGCAACTGACAAAAATGAGAGCGGCAACGAAACCGTTTTGTAGTTTTCGCTATTGAGTTCGTCGTGTAACTAGGTGTAGAATGGCAAAATTGTGGATGGTTTTCTTCGAACGGTCCTTTGAAGCACGTGAATATGTAATTTTGTTTTTTTGTTGGCATGGAGAAGCCAAAAAAGAACGCAAGACTCCTGATGGTTAGTGCTGTGAGGCCCATGAGCATGACCCTAGTCATGGGCCATGACCAAAAGCCATCTTAATATGTATATTGTGAATGCGTTGCCATCCCTGAGGACTAATCTGGAATCCTATATATAGTATACTAGTAATTTTACCGGCTTGCCGACACCTAACGCATAACACTGCGATAACTACCGCTTGAAAATTGGTTTGCAAATTTTGAGTCGGACAACTTACATAAGTACCTACATACAAACAGTGCAAGTTAAGTAAAGGTAATATATAAAAACTTGTAATAAAAAAGCTACTCGTATCACCAACAAAATATTTGTAGATCATTGAAACAGTTTTCGTCGCTAAATAAGTATACACACGGGTGGTTTACAGTTGATCGGATGAATTAACTTAGATTGCTTCCAAAATAATGAAGTTAGCGTAAAGGTCATTACAGGTCCTCTATTCAACAAGGTAAAAACCACATCGATTATGATCTATTATCGTACTTATCAACGTTTTGATAGCTCTCTTATTTACTTGACGATAATGGTGACGTGGCAGAGTTCAAAACAATACGTTAACAGGTCAAATACTATGACTATGGATTTTATTTTATTTATTTTAGAATCGTGGCACTGAAAAGTTAAATAAATAAATAAATAAATAAATATCATGGGACAATGTCACACCAATTGATCTAATCCCAAACTAAACAAATCCATATTTAATTGATAAAACTTAATTGACAACAATTCATTATGTGCTAAGGTAGTAAAATAAAATACCGTTTCTAGATTTTACACTGCTGATTACAGTAAAAATATCTTTGGATTTTTTTATGCAGTAGTTTTTTTTATATTTAGGAAAAACAGTAAAAAAAAGTTGGATTGTGAATGTTAGGAATACACATATAGCGCCCTTAGTCCATTTATAAAAATAAATAAATACAACTGTCATGTTCATTTTTTATCTGTCTGACGAATGAAACTCAAAGCAGATGCAAAGCAGTAAACGCAAAATAGTTTATTTATTTTAATGGCGTCTACAAATTATGTAATTAATTAAATTACGCAAAATAACAAATTTGTGAACGAACGGCAGCGAATGATTGACAAGTGAGTGACATGACATGACAGTCAGTTCTGTATCTGTTTAAAGTTACTTTTTTTATTTTATGTCATGCTAAGATCACGACATCAGTATTCCTAACTTTGGATATACGGTCTTTTTAATGACTATTTCTTTAATAAATTAGTAACGACGAATTTAAGTTAAATAAAGAAAAACTGAGAAATACGGGTAGTCTAATTTTTAACCAGCTATTATAACCTCGTAAGTCCTGTATTTTCTTAATAGCGGAAGTCCTAAGTACCGAATGTACTGTACCAAGTACATATTAAGAATAGTGCTTTAGAGTATTTTAATTAGTGCTTTAGAGTTCAAAATATTTTGTACGGTAGTGAGTTGTCAGGTCTGAACTACTACCATTAATTTGTACTTGTACAAGTACGCGGGGACTTACGAGGATAAACGCGAAAAATAAATAACGCTTTTTTTTTTAAATGTTGTCTATTCTGACAAGAGAACATATGCCATTGTAACTAAATCGATTATTTAACTTTTAGGGGCTTTATATAACACAAATTGGCGGATTTATTGCACATACATTTGAAATAGTTTCATTTAATTTTTATTTTAAAATATGGATTTAATTTTTACTAATCGTTAATCTATGCCTGCCTAAAATTCAAGATTGATTTCTGTATAAATTATGTTAGACTCTTGCAGCAGCGACAAAGCAATACAAAAACGATCGAATACTTTCGAACAAAGTGGAATAGAGGAAAGTTTTAAATGGCACCTTCCACTAGCAGTATTTCTCATTAGCGTTATTCTTCTTTGGCATTAGGGCCCAAGTAGGTATTACTACTTATTTTCAAGGGTTCGCGGTTTTACCGTCCCCTGACCTGATTAGCATTCCAACTCCGGGATGGAGTTGTAACTTAACTAGTAGCCTAACTGCCTAAGGCTTTTCCAACTGCAAGGAAACTTGGAAGGCCAGTTTGTCAGGCAGTGTATGTGGTAGCTTACACTTGAAAGTAACTTGCAGGTGAATTGCAAGCGTGCAAGCCATTGCTTTTTTGAGAGTGAAAATTAGGCTTTATGCAACATTACCTTCAAACTAGTCGTTCCTGGTTACCTGAATGATATTTAAACGATCACTGCGCAGTTGGAGTCTCCGCAAGCCCGCACCGCGTTCGTAAACTCCGGCGTGCTGCTGGCTGAGCAGCACGGCTTCGACGGCATCGACCTCGCCTGGCAGTTCCCCCGCGTCAAGCCCAAGAAGATCCGTAGCACTTGGGGTGAGTCAATTCATAATCGTTATTGATAAACCATGGAATATCTCAGATAGCTATGTTTTCTTTAAACAAAAAAGCACTGACAGTAACCGAATTTGATGCGAGAAACCTCATAAATATTGATACTTAACAGATTTACAGATTTTATCATATTTGAACCATCGTATGCGTTCTTGTTTTTCTTTTTAATTGCTCGTTAAACGTAAAAGCTTGAGGATAAGTAAATAACTTATTTATAATCAACAAAAAGTAACTCAATACTAATTTCTTCGTATCTGTTTCATAAAGAAATGGTAAAGTAAAGCTTCTTTTTAATTTGAAATACTAATCTGACGTCTGGTTGAATTGCTTCGTTTATTTTAAATGCTTTGTTTTTAAACATCTAAAATACTGTCAGACATTTATAATTAATATTAGCCGCAACGAAGTATTTCTAAAGGAGAAGGAAAACTCCGAATTCAAACCCGGCGGGATAGGCGTCGTTAGCATTGGGCTGCTACCTATCTAGGAGAAGGAAAACTCCAAATTCAAACCCGACCCTGCATAATGGACCATGCGAGCACCATTTAAAAAGTTTATACCCCAGGAGGGTACTGGCAATGCCAGAGAATCCCTCCCTAGGCCTAGCCTGGGCAGCCCTTCGTACTCTGGGGGGGGCAAAATAGTGCGCGTATGTTCGGATCCCTCCGGGGATCGGAACGGCGGCGATGCCGTTTGCCACGCGTCACGCTGTGTTCGCAGGGGGGTTGGCAAAAAGCGGGCCGCTGAAAGCCGCCTTGCTACGATGAATGTTTGTGGAGGGATGGAACATAAATTAGATGAGGTATGTATGATGATGAAAGAGAGAAAGCTGGATGTTCTATGTGTGACTGAGACGAAGAAAAAAGGGGTGAGTACGTCCACACACGGAACCTTGACGGCTTTGTGGTCCGGAGTTCCGGTATCCGAGCACGGTCGTCAGGGAGTTGGCATCGTACTCACAGAGCGAATGGCTGAATGTATGCAAGAGCATGAATGTGTGAGCCCAAGACTTCTCTGGGTGAGAGTCAAGGTAGGTCTCACCCGTTTATTCGTAATTGGGGCTTATGCCCCAGATACGAATAAATCTAAAAAAGAAAGGGAGGAGTTTTGGGAAAGTTTGCATGAGGTTTCAACAAAATGCAAGGAGAATGAGAGGATTATTTTGCTAGGCGATTTTAATGGTTGGACAGGCGTGCAAAGGGATGGTTATGAATCGGTACTGGGTAAGTATGGTGATGAGCGAGTGAACGAGAATGGCAAATGCCTTCTCAATGTATGTTTGGCTAAGAATCTCTGCGTGACAAACACTTTGTTTGATCACAAAGAGATTCATCAGTATACGTGGAGACGTCAGAATGAGAAGTCTATGATAGACTTGATGATTGTGGATGAACGGTTGCGTAACAAAGTTGTAGATACCAGAGCATTTCGAGGAGTTAGCGTAGGTTCAGATCACTACTTAGTGGTAACACGAGTAAGGGGTCTGTTCACACGTTGGCGCCATCGTGTTCCCGTACCGACAACTGCGTTAGAGAGGATAAAAGTAGAGAAACTGAATGACGAAGTTATACAAGATGAATACGTAAGAAAGCTGAAAGATCGTTTTGAATGTGTTAATAAAATGAATGACAGTGAAGTCGAGAATAATGTAAATAATGTATGGGAGATTATGAAGAATGGCATGGTCAAATCGGCCACTGAAGTATGCGGTGTAGTAAAAAGAAGAAAAAGTAAGAATGAACGTCCGGAATGGTGGGATAGAGAGGTAGATGATGTCGTGAAAGAGAAGAAAAAGTGTTGGTTGGATTTTGTAGCTGTAGATCCAGGACAAGATCTAAGCGACAGAAAGAAAAAAGAGTATAATAGATCAAAGAAAAGAGTGAAAGAAGTTGTGGCTAGAAAGAAAGATTTACTGAATGAAAAGTATGATAGGAGTTTCTCTGACAACTTCCGGTCGAATATTAAACTCTTTTGGAGCTTGATTAAATCGGCTCGGGGGAAATCAGAGAAAACTAAATTAAGCGCGGTGAGGGATGAGTCTGGAGACTTAATATGTGAGGAAGAAAAAATGCTTGATAGATGGAAAACTTATTTTGAAAGCTTGTTTGAATGCGAAGATATTTGTCGTGAGCCAGAAAGCATGAGTAAAGATGCAAGTAGCGAAGATGAAAGTGTGATTAGTATGAGTGAAATCATGAAAGCTTTAAAAAGTATGAAAGCGGGAAAGTCAGCAGGTTGTGATAGAGTGTCGATAGAAATGCTGAGGAGAGGAGATGGCCTGGTGGGTAGTCTGTTGTACCGTCTTTTCAATGCATGTTGGAATAGCGGCCGAGTCCCAGAAGATTGGGTCAAGGCCGTTATCGTCCCTCTGTATAAAGGAAAGGGGTCACAGCAAGACTGCAAAAACTACCGCGGTATCAGCCTCCTTAGTGTTGTCGGCAAAGTATATGCGAAGATTCTAATAGAAAGGGTATTGAATGTTACGAATGACAAAATCTGGGATGTACAAGCGGGATTTCGAAAGGGAATGGGATGTACGGATCAGGTCTTTTCACTACGGTCCATCACAGAAAAGTTCGTGGCTGTGAACCAAAAGGTTTTCTGTGCTTTTGTGGACCTGGAAAAGGCCTATGATAGGGTAGATAGAAAGGAGTTGTGGACGGTGCTGTCTATGTATGGAGTGAGCAGCAACCTGGTGCAGGCTTTGAGGTCCCTTTATGAGGGCTCCAGAGCCTGTGTCAGGATCAATGGGGCATACTCGGCCTGGTTTAATATCTCTAAAGGTGTTAGACAGGGCTGTGTTGCCTCACCATGGCTGTTCAATCTATTCATGGACAGTTGTATGTGGGATTTGAAAGAGTATGATAAGGGTTTGCGTATGCAAGAGTTGCTAATCAAATGCCTCTTATATGCCGATGATCAAGTTATACTTGCCTCATCGGTACTTGAGTTGCAGGAGATGGTGACAGTAATGAATGAGGGATTTAAGAAAAAGGGGATGAAAGTAAATGTTGCCAAGACCAAGGTCATGGTGATAGAGAAGGATGAGGAGATGACTGAGTGCGTGATAAATATAAATGGTGAATTAGTAGAACAAGTGAGCGAATTTGTGTACCTGGGAAGTATGTTTACAAGAGATGGTAAGTGTGAGAAGGATATCGAGAGGAGGGTGAATGCGGGGAATCAAATTAATGGGGCCCTGCACTCCTTTGTGAGCAGACAGGGCGTTTCACAAAAAGCCCGGCTGGCTGTTCACAATGGAGTGCTAGCCCCTACCCTGATGTATGGTAGTGAATGTTGGGTGTGGCAGGACAAGCATGTTAGTCGTGTAAATGCAGTTGAAATGCGTTCTTTGCGTAGTATGTGTGGTGTGAAACTGATTGATAGAGTTAGAAATGAAAAAATCAGAGAGAAATGTGGAATGAAAGAAGATGTAGTGACTAAGATTGAAAAGGGCATGCTTCGATGGTTCGGTCATTTGGAAAGGATGGATGAAAGTAGATTGACGAAAGAGATATACAGATCGAAAGTGAGTGGAAGGGTCGAAAGGGGCCGCCCTAGGCGTACTTTTTCGAATCAAATCGGAGAAATACTGGGAAAGGGCCGAATCTTAAGTACCCGAAACCGACGTGCGTGCATGACTCGATGTATGAATGTTGAAGAAGCGAAAGAAATTTGTCAAGATCGTAGCAAGTGGAAAGAAGTGGTCTCTGCCTACCCCTCTGGGAAACAGGCGTGATTTAATGTATGTATGTATGTAAGTATTTCTAAATTGTTCTCACATTTATAAACGAGAGCAAATATTTATTCTTAAGAGGAATATTACATTTTTTTATGAGTAACGAAAGTACAGAAAAATATAAAAAATGTTTGTAACTTTACCGATGATGTGTCCTTTAAAAGTCTGGTATTTTTAATTGTATAGAGAGGGCACGTTTATGATTCGGAATAATATATTGCCCCGTGTGGTTGCCGGGTTAGAATAGTGCCACTCCATGTCTTCCCGTGGATGTCGTAAGAGGCGACTAAGGGAATATAGGCTTGTAGTACTGTTAGGCGATGGGCTTGCAACCTGTCACTAATACGCTGGTAAACATCTTAGCCTAATTGTGCAAATTGTGGTTACAGAGTTATCAACAAGTTTTTTAGAGTTGTTGGTAATTCTGTAGCTCTGCCTACCCCACTCTGGGAATGAAGGCGTGAAGGTATGTATGTATAATATATTTTACCTCCCATTTTGGTTCTTGGCAGTGTCCCCCGTACTCGTATTTCCAAGGTCTGAGTCAAGAGAAGAGTGAAACGGAGAGTTCGGTTCAGAAGGATTAAAATTAAAAAAAATTTTTCGTGTGATAGGCAGCATCTGGCACGGTGTGAAGAAGACTTTCGGCACTACCCCGGTGGATGAGAAGGAGTCCGAGCACCGTGAAGGCTTTACCGCCCTGGTCCGAGAGCTGAAGCAGGCCCTTAATGTGAAGCCGAACATGCAGCTGGCTATCACTGTACTCCCCAATGTTAACTCTTCAAGTAAGTAATTCCCAGTGTCAAACAAGGCACCTGAGTGAAGCAAAAAATATATCAATTACAGAATAATTTACAACTCAAACTTTTAAATATTAACACGGTGTTATCCTGTCTTAAGGAGTGGTTCAGTAAAAAAGTAGCAATGAATTATCTGGTATTTATTTTTTATTTGTTGCTAATTATGAAGCATATTTTATTTTTTTAGTAATCTGTAGATATCATACTATTAAATAAAAATACAATCATATTGAAATATATGAGATTCAAAAGTTTTCTCAATATTTATTGCAATGTACTTTATAACTTTTTGTACAACACAATTTGACAATCTTCGCTTGCCGTTTTCTACAATACCACAATTGAATTTCCATTTTCAGAACTTGTTTTTTGCTTTTAAGAATATTATTATACGAATAAGTTATACCAATAAACTGGATTTCACGTTGGGTAGTAAGGAAGTTTCTCCAATCTAACCTCTGACAGGGGTTTTTCTATGGGATACAAATTTCTGTAATTAAAATGGCAAATACACCATTTTTGAAAATCCATGTAACTACCCGAAACTAAAGTCAAATCAAAAATATTAACTAATGATCAAAAGACAATTTAATAAGGTATTAACTAGCCCATCAAACTTAAAGAAAAAAACTATGTTTATGACAAACACCTCATAAATTCTCTCAAAAGACACTGTTCAAAAAGTTTTAGGTGAGATTTATTGTAAAAGGCGAAAACTTGAAATCCCTCTTTAATTTTTACCATTCTTATTGTTTATTTTATTTAATAGTATCTACAGATTACAATTACAAATGCACTGCTTAGAAATTAGCACAAAATAAAAATAAATTCCATATTATGTGCTGCTACTTTTATTCCGGACCACTCCTTATGTGAAGGCAAAAAAAAACAGTATAAAAATACAACTTTACCAACCTTAATAAAAATAATCATACTTGTTGCAAAGATGTTGTAGATATTTGCTAATAGCGGATATTTTGGTAGTGCTACTGTAAACTGCCATGTAACTTACGGGCTGCCTCGTCGAAGGCATTACCATAACATGGATATGGATTGAATATTCAGATCAACCAGCAGTGTAATGCTATTGAATTCACTCCGGCAATAAATAGGGATTTCCATTGATTTAGAATACAAGTATAAACCTAAATGTAGAATGCGGAAACTTTGTTAAGTCAACCTTACGAATCTTACGTTTGCTTATGTATAATATAAACCCACGGTGTTCAGTAAAAATTAGATTCATCAACATTGATTCATTGTAAACCTCTTTGAAGGCATAATAGAGTAACAATGATCCTGGGCCGAGATTCTAAGCTGTAAAAACTATAATCGTCATTGAAGCCAAGTTCTAAAAATATAATTCATAATATATGTGCTAAGAAAAGATGGTAATAAAATAACTAAGACCACCAAAGTCGGTTCAGTTCAGTTCGCAACCTTTCTGTTGAAGCTGAACAAGCTTTGTCGGTCGGGCGGTCGTAGCTATTCCTAAAGTTTATAATCTAGATGTTTCAAAATGTTGTGATATTTAAGGATCATTTAATCATAATTGATGTTTTGCAATGTATCGCAACATTACCAACGCAGAACATTGCTAATACGAGTATCAAATAATGTAGGGATCTTTCTGATCCATGGAAATTTTTGATGTGTGTAGTATTTACAACATTAACCAAAACAAAGATACGATAGGAAAATTATGAATAAAATTTACTTATCCCTTTTAGGGATCTCTTCTAACTAACCGTTTAGAGATTGAGAAAAGTGAATGGTTATGCATCGAGTAATTTCATCTTAATATTTCCAGTCTATTTCGATGTGCCGTCTCTCATCAACCACGTAGACTTCGTCAACATTCAGGCCTTCGACTACGAGACCCCAGCTCGCAACCCCAAGGAGGCTGACTTCGCCGCTCCCACTTACACCCCGCAGAACCGCAACCCACTCTTGAACATTGACGCTGACGTCTCTTACTGGTACAAATTCATCGTAATGCATGACAATACTATTTCTAATTAAGTTTAAGTTACTTATGCCTTTTAACTACAATAGAATGACCACAGGCAATAAAATTGACACAGTTAAAGCAATCATATAGCTCTGTCCCTTGCGCTGCCTGGAACTTGGACGGCTTTAACAGTTCATGATAAGGTTCGTGAAGAGTAATGATCGAATCTCACTGTAAATAACTAATAATTGATTGGCAGGTTGCAACACGGTGCAGCGAGCAATAAAATCGTCCTTGGAATCTCCACGTATGGTCGCACGTGGAAACTGGACAGTGAGAGCGAGATTTCTGGAGTGCCTCCCCTTCACGCCAACGGGCCTGGCGAAGCTGGTAAGGGTCCAGTTTCATACACCTTCATTTGCTTAGACGAATCCATTAATCACGTCAGTGCAAAAGAGAGGAACGGGCTCGCGCTCGTATTTTTCCAAATCTTACTAGCTATGAATTTTGTTATAAATACTCGTAGTGATTTGGTTATAACGACACTGCAAACATAATCCTGGGGTCCTAGTGAAAAAGGGTATAAGTCTTATGAAGATCAAGTGAAAAGAGGTCTAAGTATAGTATACTCCGTTCATGTATATACCCTTTTTTATTACGAGTTAAGTCGACTTGTACCCCTTTTCACTAGGACCCTGTTCATGTACACAAAGTTTAGTGTATTTCACAAAACAACGTTAATAAAACTAGCCGTACCGGTGGTATCCTTCTCAATTTATAAATGTGAAATGTTTTTGTTTTTAGGGTTCTGTACTTCAAAAGGGAAAAACGGAACCCTTATAGGGTTATAGGATTACTTTGTTTTCCGTCCGTCCGTCCAACTGTCAGTCAAGCCTCTTTATCTCGGGAAGAAGATATGGCTGTTTATGCCACAACGTATATTTCGACACTCAAGGGGACATACAATTTTTAGGGTATTTTCCGTTGACCTAGAACTATGGAATTTGGCATCTTATACTACAAATATAAGGAAAAATCTAAAATCTATACATTTTAAATTACTTAAATCACAAAAAACAGGGTCTTTATGCAAGGAACGGCGGTCCAAATATTAAATTGATTTAACCGTGTCATGTGGTCATCGTATGTTTAGCACAAGCTTGAACAGATTTTTGTTTTTTTTCTATATTTCATATAAATGTGCACGGAACCCTCGGTGGGAGAGTCCGACTCGCACTTGTCCGGTTTTTTGATCTATTTTCACCCATCTATCTTCACGGTTCAACGCCTCAACTGATCAATGTGAAAGGGGCAGATGTAGCTTATAGCCCGGAAACGGCAATAGTAGGGTATTTTGTAATTCAGAAAATAGAACAGTTTTTAAAAGTGATAAACGACTTCTATTCAATAGCAAGTGGGCAAGAACCAGTGACGTAAGTAACTACTCAAATTTTGTCAGAAAGTAAATTGCCTGTGTGAAAACCAATCTAATCCTCGAAGTCGGAAACTTTGAGGTTGTAGTCGCTTGCTAGGAAGAAGTTGTAGGATATACAAACAAGTACATTGTATTCATATGTGTGATTAATAGTGAAATCACAAAATATACACATTTTCCTGCTCAAATAATGATTTTTTTTTGTTTTATGTGGGATTTATTGTTTATATAACGCTAGGTTAAATTTATCATTGTATAATATCATAAGCAATATTTAAAAAACGACTGACTGTTGAGTTTCTCGCAGCGTTTCCTCTCAGCAGTGGTCTCTTGCGAAGCGCTGGTAGATTTTTTACGTGTAAAGGTGCCCGTGCCCGGCCTAATTGCTGAATAAACATCTTTTAGTTTATGTTACAAAGCATAAGTAAATAGATCAAATAATGCAGTTCAATAGAGGAGACTAAGACTATCGAGACGTGACCTTACATATTTTTTTATTAAAGACAGGTAAATTCTACCTTAAATCTAGGGCTGTACGTACATAAAAAAAAAACTTAAAAAGTATTAGTTTTCCAAAGAAATTGGCTACACGGGTGGCGAACGGAAACCGTGTGCGGGTTATTTGTCACTGCCATCTGCCAGTCCGAGCATAGATGAGAGCGGTGGTGCCTTGATGCATTTTAATTAGTGATGTTGATGTAATCAATCGGTTAAGATCTCGTCCTAGTCGTACGAAGGCTATATACCTATGTTTATTATATTATATGTTCAGGTACAGTAATTTTTTTCAATTTATTTATTTGTTGCAAACAGAAACATACAGGTATCAAATATATCGTAAATTTGTTTCGCATGGACTTTTAGTTACATTTAAATTTTTAACATTAATAAGAAAAAACCAAAATTACAAAATTACATAATTACATAAATAATATACACAAATAATCGGCAATAATATTTGAGTAGCTTAGTTTAATTTAAATTTAAATAGGCATAGTTTTAACTTTTAATTGTAGTACCTATTTTATATTAAAATTAATAAACAACTTTCATATTTAAAAAGAATAATCAGTCAAATAAATAATTAATGAACTAGGTACATGTCAATTACAAATAAGTGCATGGAGAGGCCGACGGGCTACCAAATTACAAGGCAATGTTAATGAAACGCACTTTTAGGGTTCCAGTGCCTTTAACTGGCTCAGTCTTTGCCAAAAGATTTGTTAATTTTCTCCACCCATTCGTTTATAACAAAGTTAATGCTAAATTTTCCTTGGCAAATATCTCCGTTAGAGAGCCTAAACATAAACTGCCCGTATGGCTCATCATCATCACCCTCTCGTAAGAATATGTAGAAGAATTTGTAATAGTTTTGAATAAAACTCTGCGTTTAACCTGCTTTATACTCTAACATACATTTAAACCCTTTAAATACCCACATCGCACACGCACACACTCATACATACACGTACACATTCTCTCATACACGCACACACACACTCAAGCTTGTGCATTTAATTTAGTTCTAGTAGTGTGAGTATAAGTGAAGTTTTATTAGCTTTTCGCAACTTTCTGCAAACTCATTTCTCTATTGGTTACCTACAGGACAAGATACGCCTAGTACATGAGTATCATCTACCTAGTTCGTATTGTATGAAAATAACAATATTGCATATGTATGTCCACTAAACTTGATGTGTACAGTAAATTTTTATTATTATTATTAGTCGTATTTAGCATTTCAACTACAATTTATTAAACGGTATTATTATAATTATTTTAATGAGCCCCACCTTTAAAGGAAATAACATAACAGTATTTAGTTGATGTTATTGTTTCAGGTAACTCGGGTTACTATAATATTATTACTTTATTTTTTCAGGTCCTTACACCAAAACCGAGGGTATCTTTAGCTACCCCGAAGTCTGCGCTAAGCTTATCAACCCTAACAACCAGAGGGGCATGCACCCTCACCTGAGGAAGGTCACAGACCCCAGCAAACGCTTCGGTAGGTGCTCGAGATCATAATTGTTAGATTGTTACTTTAATGAACTATTATTAATATTAACTCAATGACCTGCATCTAACCTGCGTAACAAGGTACCTCTTCGGTTTGAAGCGCGCCTCTTGACGCTGTAGCAATTAAGTAACTCCTTCTGCTCCTAGGACGTTATCACAATAGCGATTTACTTGCGTCTTAAAAGTTACAAGCGAGGCAAGTGGTCACCGCGCGCGTTGCGTGTGCGTAGCGAGTTCCCCACGTGTGCGCATTTATTCGCCGCAAGTGTTTGACTTATTTACCGCGCATGTGCAATTGTGCACCCACGCGGCGACCAATCCATAACTAATAGATAGGTGTTCACGAGTGTACAACAAGGGGTCTGCGAAGCGGTATCGCGACAAGCTCGCTGCGCCAGCTTGCAGCGAGCACGTTCATTTTTCGCCTCGCTTGTAACACGTTTACGAATCGCTCTAGTGTGATAACGACCTGAGGGAATAAAAGGGTACTTAAATGTATTTAATGGTAAGTTAGTAAGTAATGGTATGCTTATCCGTAATTTGCTTGTAGAATTCATTCGGTTATTAAACATTGGATTCGATCCCAATGAATGTGAAAAAAGCTTTCATAACATTTGAGGTACACGGGAATTAGCAGTAAAATTTAAATTTTCAGAACTGCCCTTGACGAAGGACGCAGATATGTCTCTTATTTTTGGTTGGTACTCATTTTTGCAGGATTTGCTAGTAGCTTTATGTTGCTGTTAATCTTCGTTCGGTGCTGGTGCTTGTTGATAGTGGTGGTGTGTCTTACGTACGCTTTAGAGTTGAAATAACCAAACATCATCAATAATTTTGATATATATTTTTTCGTTTCTGTCATTGAGGTAATGTATAACCACACAATACTCTAGCTCCAAAAAATTGCAAGCTCTATTCAACACGGTAAAAACCATATAATTTTTGACCTTGACACTTTAATTACTTGACAGTAATGGCGGCCGGGTTAAAAATAATACCATAACAGGTCAAATATGATTTGGATTTTACCGTCTAGAATATAGGCGCTGTAGGTACTTAGATTCGTTTTCACAGACAAGTTAAGCCGAGATGTAGAGCTGAGTAACAAAACTAGTCAATGGGCATACTACTAATAATCCTTCAGAACAGCAAATATTATATTTGTGTCGTTAAATAATTTTCTCACGCGTTTGAACTCGTCTCTCTTATTAATCTGCACTGCACTAAATTTCAGTATTAAAACTTTAATAGATCAGTGTTATCTGCACCCTGGATGCACCACAGATAAACAAAAACTAGTTTTAAAAGGGTGCCCACGGGACCCCATTATCTAAGCCCACTTTGCGAGCACATTGCTTCGGGTTTGTACCTCTCTCTCACTCGCTCTTAATAATAGCGTATGAGAGCGAGTGATAGATAAAAACAAAATATCTTTTACTCATAGAATATAAGGCCACTTACCTGTATATACTTTCATTTGATATTACATTTTGTAGGTATAATGAACAAAAATATTATGTATAAATAGAACAGTTAAATTTATGGTATACTACTCATATTATCTACTAATCAAAACCTATGACATTTATATAATTTATTGGAGTGTGAGTTTCTAAGAGCAACTTGACGCTTCAAACTTGAGTAAAAAAAACAATCAATTTACATTGTCGATTAAATAAATAGGTAACTATTTTGTTGTACTTTTACCTTTATATTTTGATTTCACAATATTATGCATGTAAACATAAGAGCATGATTTTCTCCACAGTTACAAAAAATACCTTACATCTAAGAGTAAAGCGGGAGCCTGAGCCTTCGACTCCTATCGGAGTCGTTTCTGCCCCGGCCCTTCTTACTCGCTCGCTCCTCTCGCTCACTTATTACCATTTACCATCTTTTGGTGACCTCAAATCAGTCAGTTATAAAAAGCTATGATTTTTTTAAATTATTAAATTATAATTATTTGTTTGAATGAAGGCGTGAGTTTATGTGTATGTATGTATGTATAAATATTTTCTTACGGAGTTTGTTTATGTAAGTAATTATAGCTCATAATTCATGTAAATACCTTGATTGTAAATGAAATTTAGCAAAATACTTTATCTTGTAATTTGGTCATTTGGTCATTAAAAATTACTTTGTCTAGCCCTGGTATTTCGTTACGTGTGTAAGCTTTGGCGTTCTACATGGTGGTGTACTTTCCCGAGCAGACATTAAAACTTTCTGTGTACAGGTACCTACGCTTTCCGCCTGCCTGACGAGAGCGGAGAGGGCGGCCTCTGGGTGTCCTACGAAGACCCCGACACTGCTGGCCAGAAGGCTTTCTATGTCAAGTAAGTAACACGGGTTCACTATTTGGCATAAAATGTATTGTTCGAAACTGTTTTAGCGTAACAGACTTGGCATAATCGGTTTTCGCCGAATGGTAACGTGGCGGAAACCTTATTTGGCAAAATTTGTAACATCGCGAAAAATTGTTATTAGGTACGAAATTAAGTTCGCATACTATTATTATGACCGATTATTTTTACTCATCGATTGTCCGAAACTATTTTGGCATAGGTAGGTACCTACTTACAAACTTAACTGCTACCAGAAAAGTAGGTAAGGTTAGAACTGCGACCATAACAAATAAGAACTGCCACCAGAAAAGTAGGTTTGGTTAGGTTACAACTGTGACCTTATCAAAAACTAACTGCTACCAGAAAAAAAGATTAAGTAGGAGTGATCACTAAAAAAACTAGATATACTGAAACACCATTCCGTGAGGACAGTTTTCAGCAAAATAAGTTTATGCTCATTTAATTTATGCGTCGACATGATTCAAAGCATGAAAAATATGATCAAATAATATTTGGACTATCCTAATTCTAAGTACTAAATTCATGCGAATTAAGAATCTGCGGTAAGAGTTTTATGCGCAAAGCCTAATAACAAATAATTATAACTTACAATATTATGCCAAACAGGAGGAACCGTTTTTTGCAAGACAGTTGTTACCGTTGGCTATTCGCGAGGTTTTTTTTTCTTTTCTTTTTCTTTTTCTAATACACACAAAATGGTATTTTCACTTCTCATGCTCTTAAAATGTTACTTTAGTCTCTGCACATCGGGAGTAATGCACATGTAGTTTTTTTCCCGGTTCCCTAGGGAATAAAGTTTTTTTTTTATTTAATATGGAAACCCTTGAACAGTTTACGGTGTTTGTAAATGGAGGATTATCGCCATTTAAAGTGATTGTGTACCTAAAGACAATTTTTAGGGCGTGAAAATAACTTCAATATTACAATATATTTAATTTCGTGAAACCAGGGATTGTAAAACCGGTGAAATTGAATACCTGTATATAAATTGTCAAACGATTACCGCTAAAATAATAATACCTATATTCGAGTTAGAGGTAATGTTGTCATTCCGCTTTTGTCTTTTTCACTATGTATGCACTATTTATAGTATTCTTTACCTCTATTTAATATCGGTATTCGTTGCTCTTGATAGATAAGGTGTCAAGTAGACATTATAACTGAAGCACAACAAATAGGTGTAACATAACTCAATAGCATTGTTGGCTAACACTGGTTGAAATGTCTCCTAGTACTGAACAAATAAATTGATTTGCGACGTATTTCAAATTGTCAATTGTCAATTTGTTTATTCGCCTTTCTGTAATAATTTAATAAAGTAGCAAAAAGCCACACGAAAAAGAAAGATTTCGTATTTATATAAAAAATTCTAAAATGGGCCGCGAACGGAAAAGAAAAAGTGCAGCTTACCAGTATTTTGATATCGATGATAAGCAAAATGAGTCCACCTGCTTAATTGAAGGATGCGGGAAAAAATTTAAAGTAAGTTTTGTCTTTCTGTTGGCAAATTCGTTTAGTGAACTTATAGAAAATGTCCAAAATTCAAAATTCAAAATTATTATTCAGTAATTTGGCCACATGAGGGCTCTTTTACACGTCAGTAATAAATAAATAATCATAATAAAGTCCAAAATTCGAAGTTCGTATTGTACTGTTCGGCAGCTCTCAAAGATGAGTAGGTATGTTATGTTAACAAGAAAACGAGAGGGACAGTATTATACGAACTAAAACTTAGATTTCGATCTTAGGAGTACGTGGGCGAGGTATGGGCGGACTCTCTATTTTTGATTTGGTCTTTAAACTAAATATGAGAGCAAAAAAAGAAAATAAAAGCATTCCGTTTATCCACAAATTGGTAATATAATATTCACGAGAAAAACTACATGAAAATCTTGTATATTTTAATGTACTGTGAAGCAGAACCATAAAATAATAGATGAAAGATCAAATGACACGTCAATGACGTCACGATCAAAATGAAAAGGACAAACCGATCATAATGACAGAATGGTAATCTTTTCGTTGATTGTCATAATTCAAAATTAGAAAACTTGCTTGTTTGGACACTGACAGGTATTACCGGTAATGGTTTTATTGGTAAAGTATCAAATAGAGGTAATGTTGTCAATTGTCGAAACCGCTATTACATTTCAATACCGGTTTTGATTATACCGCTTATTAGAGCTTTAGTGATATAAATACCAAAATGCAATTATAACCGGTTATACCTTATTTAAAACCGGTAGTAAGAATACCGGTAACGATCCCTGCGTGAAACACGATTAATGATTACGAATATGAATCGATTTAATTATATTAAGGATGAAATAATTTTAATGTGCATGATCCAATTACTTTTAAAATAGTTTTCAAGTTTGAATCTGTTGGCTAAATATGCATGCATTTAAAGCGTCACTTAACAAAAGAAAAACTACCGTGGAGAAATTTGAAGAAACTTTGTTATAATAAAAATTGTAATTTTGTATAGAACGTCGTATTTTTCCCTCGCTTTCAAAATTTAGAGTGTTTAACGCCAGACTAACCAAACAACCTTATGAAATGAAATGAAATGTTTATTCAAAAGAACATACCTATGGTAAGCAATAAGGATCTTACTAAAATATAAACATTGATTACCAGATTTGTTCAGCCGAGTCAGGCGCGAGAAAGTTAAAGTAAACAATATTTATATTTATATGTCAACATGAATTATAATAATACAAATTTCAAGCAAGTAATTATAAAATAGAAACTTATACTCATCTACAGATATCATTCAAGTCAAGCTTGCAATAAGATGAAGAAGAGAGAAACATTGACTAAATAAAAACAGGATAAAATAAAATGTCGATTTGGTATTTACACTTAAAACTTAAACATTAAAAATTCAATTATGCTGTAGAAACAATTGCTACTTAAGGTTTTATATAATTTATCTTTAAATACATTATGAGTTATGACACAATCCTTTCAATGCTGCCGGGATTTTATTATCGATTTTTATACGCATACTATATGCGCTTTTGTTCCTAAGTCAATACTATACACTAGTTTACTATTCGGTAATGCTAATCTATACCGTCTCTGCGGCCTTGTTGATTCCTTATCAGGGGTAGGTAGGTAGGGTTTGAATGAAGTTTCACAAAGACAGCTATTTCATAGATGTACAGACAAGGCACTCGAGCTATAGCCACCCCCGCTCGCTCGCTCGCGTGGCTAAACATCTCGTGTCATTATGGTGTGTTTTAGTCCCTTGTTGAACAATTTACTATAATAGACTAGTTAATTATTAGGAAAATCACAATTTCACTATCGAAATGCCGCTTAAACGCGACGGGGGGGATGCGTTCCGAAATTAGTGATGTTCCCAAACCAACTGATATTTAACCTATTCGACTGGGAAAAGGCACATTTACCTTACATGTAACGCATTTTTTCGCTATCACTATCGAAATGCCGCTTAAACGCGATGGGGATGCATTCCGAAATTAGTGATGTTCCCAAACCAACTGATATTTAACCTATTCGACTGGGAAAAGGCACCTTTACCTTACATGTAACGCATTTTTTGTCCGTTACAACATTGAGTGAGGTGTTATTGGATAGCTTTTAAAAACCGTAACGTTCGAATTATCATCAATTCTTAAATTTGACTCGTCAATTTATGACATATCATTGTACCATGCCCTAGAGTTGCGCCCCCCCCCCCCCTCTCCTAAAGCTAAAATCTGAAAAATATGCTTAATAAAAGCAAAGCACATATAATGAATTTAAAGGGAAAACTAACATGACTTACGGCCAAACCCTATATCTATCCAAACCGCGGATACATAAGGCTTACTTCGGGTGAATTGACATTTGCCCTTACAAAATATGTCAAATTCCAATCCGCAGTAAGCCTATCCGTCGCGGTTTAAATATAGGGTTCGGCCGTAAGTAGACTGCATTGGATCCGCAGATATAGGCGACTAAAGTGTTTCCTACTAAAATCATCTAGACAGCACCAAATAACTTTAAACAGATCGTTGTTTCTCGAGATAGTTTTTGTTTGTAGTAACGGAGTCCAAACCCTACGAGTACATTGAGCATGGTCCGACATGCTCTCCCCGGTATTATTGTAAGATGGCGAGGGAGCCGACACGACACACCCAAAATTGCGTGTATGTCCTGTATATAGTGTTTATTGCGTTAAGACCTGAGGCCATACTTGAAAATTTAAGTTCAAAGTTACGTTAGCTACATCCCTGTCACTCGTCACTCGAGACTATATCGAGAGAAAGAGATGGAGCTAACGTAACTTCGAACTTCTATTTTCAAGGTATGGCCTCTGAGCTGAGATCCTACATGGTAAAAACATAGCTCTTATTTAGTGAACAGTAATGGCGGCTGAGTTATAAACAATAAACAATAAATATCACGTCAAAGGCATTACGGTTTTACCGAGTAGAATCGATTCTCTGATTTTATTTATGATTAATAGTATTAGTGTTGTTGCCTGATTGATAAGTAGTATTTATTTACTAGGTATAAAGTTAATAGCGTACCTATTCGTTTACCTACTGCAGAAAGACATTAAAAGTAAACTAGGTATTCTGCGTACACTCTGTTGTTATCCAAATATAAAATTGGCTAGATTGGCAAACAAACTAATTACTTTCATTGCCCCATTTAGTAAAATACTTTTAATAGTTTAATATTAACATCAAATTTACTTGTTCACTTTCAGGTCTAAGAACCTCGGTGGTGTTTCCATCGTGGATCTCTCCATGGACGATTTCCGCGGTCTTTGCACTGGCGATAAGTACCCCATCCTTCGCGCCGCCAAATACCAACTCTAATACCATATTATTATATTAATCTCAGCCTTTATTGCTGCAATGAGATATTTAATCGGCAGTAACGTACAGAAAAAAACAAAATTGTGTGAAGTTGACATTGGGATTTTGTGATTGTGTGAATGTTAAAATATTTTCTCTCATCTGTTTTTATATTAAAACTATGCTGCATAAATTGTTATTTCCTTACGTTTTCTAACTACATAGATGAGTATAGATCAAAATTGATTACTTTTTGTTATTAAAGACTATAATTAACGATTAAATGATAAATATAAACGGAATACATACTAAGCAAATATAGTTATCTAAGAAAATACAATGTTTCATTACATCAACGAGTTTTCTCGAAGATGTCAACTTGACAGATCGATTTTTTCCGCCAAGAATCTTGTATTCCACATTTTCAAGGCTTTTTAAGTCTGGGAAAAACCGATATTCTTGCATTTTTTTATAGAAAGCTAGTTCAAACGGCTTGTTTTCATTAAAATTATTTGTGCCATTAGAGACTTACCTTTTGTCTCTGAAAGAAGAGGTCGTCATTATAATGGGGGTTCATATGCAGGTATTTAATAGTTATTAACAAAGTCGTATGAGCCGTTTCCGTGAATGCCTTTTCGCCTCTATACGCAGAATAATTATCCTTAAATGGCGGGTACGGTCCGATCTATTGCAAGGTAAAATATATAATTTTACTGAACTAGGTAGCAAATGATTGTACGCTCGCTTTTCAAGTTAAGACGGGGCCGAGATCTAAACGGTAAACCTTATTGCGTTTGATGTGTTATCGTATCGTATTGCCGACTCTTATTTACTTGACAGTAATGGCGGCCGATAAAAACAATAACACGTCAAGGGGAATGGTTGAACCCTGTAGCATGGACGGCCTGATCTATGGCCGCGATCGTTTCGCCTTTCTTTACGTCGAATGATCGATATAGGTAGTGTACTTTGAATGACTAGTGCCCGGTTCCTACATTCAAGAAACAAATCGTTTTCCTTACGGGCAGTAGCGTTATGACATTTGCTACGTACAAAATGTGTCAATTTTCAACGAGACGTCACCATCACCACTCTACCAACGGTTTTGAATATAGGAACGCACCATAAGTGCAGTGTTCACCAACAATTAACCCTACATTGCATACTGTTCCACATATGGCACAACCAAAATATTTGCGAATTGTGACAAAAGTCAAGTTGCTAACGACATATCACATTATAGTTTTATTTCTCAAAAAAAAAAGTCATGCATTGTAGGGTTAAACGGACGGTTAGCGGTTTAACGGCTGTCAAATTAACTGAATGACAGCTGTTTGGTGAATTTAGGCCTAAGTGTCGATATTCATATTATTGACAAGTAATTCACATGTGTAGACCACGTTTACGTAATGTGAACTTTTGACAACGGTGTCAATTTTCCTCCGAACCCAAAACAAAACCGTGCACTGTACAACCTTAATTTTTCAGACATAATTAGGTAGTGTTCCCTTTTTAGCACATTCAATTTCCCTTTAGAGTAAAGATGACAGCTATTGTTTTTATCGTTTTTTATTTATAATTCCTATGCTAATTTTTAGTTTATGAAGCTGGTATTTTCGTGTGGTATTTATTTTCTCTTGTGGACTAAGTGCGTGTAGTGGTAGAGGATTATAATTATGTAGCATTACCGTCGTCTAGCACCAAAACCGGCTTATTTGCTTGAATCATTGTGCCCATTGTCCTCGCATTGTGATATGATATATCCACGGACTTATTGGCGAAATCAGTTTAAAAGTAAAAATTAATCGATTTTCAAAATTGATTAAGTTTTTGGTTTAGGCCAAGCATTTTTGTCTATTAGATAGTCCTCGATCCTATAATACGCTTTAGACATTAACGGTAATTTTCAAGTGCTGGAAAGGGTAACTTTAAAACTATGTCAGGTAATTATCTATATAATAAAAATGAATCGCTAAATGTGTTGCTAAGCGCAAAACTCGAGAACGGCTGAACCGATTTGGCTGATTTCTTTTTTGTTGTGTTTTTCAATGTCAGGACAAGGTTTTTATTAAAGAAAATAATTGAATTTACACCGGGAAAGTCAGGAACTGGCAGCGGGGCGAAGCCGCTGGCGGGCCGCTAGTTTATTATAGAAATGGATGTATTGACCAACAAATGATTTTTATACTTTACGGACGCGGAATTTTCGAAAACCTTATTTATTTTTATTTCTTGTATTTAAATTATGTACATCAGAATTTTTGGTAAATGAATCTAAATTCTTAATAACATAAATAATATTCTCATAAATAAATCGAGACGTCCCAAAAACCCCTAGTAAAATTTGTGTGGAAGAAAATGTAAATCAAACACAGTTTTTGATTTGGTATCGTATTTTAATAGACTAGTATTTAAAGCTAAATAATATTGATACTCTAAGTTCCGTTGAACATTTGCAGGAACGTTACAAATCCTTCCAGTTGGCTTTTAGTAGCGTGTCGTAGGACATTAAAATTCATATTTTTTTCCGAGAATTCTATAAGTTATATCCTTGCTGTGTAGATAGATAAAGTGCATTGTGGACTATTTAAAAAAAATTAGAAGTTTTAAGTCGGTGCTCTAAAGGTTTATTTAATATTGCGTGTTACATAATGTATAAAGAATTAAAGTTAAGTTGTTGCATCTTCACGGCTTAAATAGTTAAAGACGATGCTAATAGTTAAAGATGTGCTGTTTTAATTTTATCTTGGAAAATTGAATAAGTCAAAAATGAATAAGAAGAAGTCTACGCGGACTGAGTTCACTACAACGTTATTTTATAAGCTGGTGGAAAATCAAGTAAGTATCAAGACCTTTTAATCGTATTACCCAGGAGTTGCAAGCCCTAAATTTGAATTTCCGTTTTTGTCATGAGATTCTGGTAGACCATGTTCTGTTGGTAGAAATATACTTAATAGGTAAAGTCTATTTTTTCTTACTTGAGCTAAGACGTAAACAAACATCACTCGATCAAAGATCACGACATTCTGAAAGAACCACTCAATTATATGGTACCATAATAACTAATAGACATTACTTTAAACACAAACGAATTCATTTCTACTAAATATTGCTTTAAATTATCCTTCCAAGTAACATATTTTAATCAAATAATAATTTCCACGAAACTCCCTGTCACAGATTATCAAAACTGAATGTCAGTTTGGCATTTCATTTGTAGGGATGGGAAGACGTGAATGAATGAATTATTAAGTAACGGTTTAATTGACAACATTTCAAAAAAAAAGCATTATTGTTTTTTCTCGTTTATAAATAAAAAGCTGGTTAAAAATTAGACTACCCGTATTTCTTGGTTTTTCTTTATTAAACTTAAATTCGTCGTTAATAATTTATTAAAGTAATAGTCATTAAAAAGGCCGTTTATACAAAGTTAGGAATACTGATGTCATGATCTTAGCCTGATATAAAATAAAAATAAACTGACTGTCATGTCATGTCACTCACTTGTCAATCATTCGCTGCCGTTCATTCACAAATTTGCTATTTTCCGTAATTTAATTAATTACGTAATTTGTAGACGCAATAAAAATAAATAAACTATTTTGCGTAGAATCGAAAGCGTGTCGTTAGAATCAAGTAATCCGTCAGACAGATAAAAAATTAACATGACAGTTGTATATTTTTTTGAATTCCTTTGGTAATAAATGGACTAAGGGCACTATAAGTGTATTCCTAACATTCACAATCCAACTTTTTTAACTGTTTTTCCTAAATATAAAAAAAAAACTACTGCATAAAAAAATCCAAAGATATTTTTACTGTAATCAGCAGTGTAAAATCTAGAAACGGTATTTTATTTTACTACCTTAGCACAAAATGAATTGTTGTCAAGTGTTTGGTGGTTCTAGTATACAATATTCCAAACATAAATGAATATAATTATCTTTTTAAACTAAATAGTTAGTGAGAGTTATTATTATGTGTATTAGGTAGTCTATATGATATGACATGATGATGTAACTACGGATGACTGAATAAAATATTTATAATAAAGAGTGTTGTTTTATTGAGTACATAATATCGTTATCGTGAAGAACCCAACCCATATACGTATTTCACTCATTTCATTCATTCACTAAATAAATTTACACAATCACTATTAGGCCCATCCCTATGAAATGTCAAACTTTAAAGATACGCCATATTTGTTTACTACTTAGCTCAAGTAAGAAAAAATAGACTGTAAGTCGAACTGAAGTCGGAGTCCCACAATATTTTAAACCAAAGCCATCTTCAGTTGGACTATCATACTACCAACCATTTTAAAAGAAGTGGTCGATTATTAAACTGCTCGTGCAAAATTTTATAGGTGGGATGGGTGATTCTAATAAAAGTGGCACAGATAGGCTAAAGTTTCTCCAAAAAAAAAGTTATGGTTTCTTACCTTCTTTGCTTAGAATAAGCTTCTCGATGTTCCAATATTGTTACATATTTATAAAAGGGAACGGAATATTCATGAAAATAAAAGAATTATGGCTTGTTGAAATATGGAGATGCAGGTGAAAGTTTCATTAGACAAGTTAGAAGAGAAAAGGTTACAGGTTAAAGAGAGTTATATTAAAATACAAATAACTATAAAAAATAAATTCCCTACATTTACTTTGGTAGAGCATTGTTAATATGGGTACTGCTTAATAAGATTCTTTGGGAAATTATATGCCAGTTATTAAATAAAAAATATTTAAAATAGTTATTCACTTTAGCTTGCCAATACTCACACTAACCTGCACATTAGTATTAGTAATATAAGTAGATACATCAGAATACCACGCTCAAATGATTACTTAATTATGTCCCATACCGTTAACATTAAATAATCGAGACAAGATAAAGTTAACATACCCGTTACAAACTCCAGATTACCGCATTGGATCACTAATCTCCACAAAATTATGACAGATCGTCTCCAACCGTTTCGTATAGTGGTGAGCCAAACACTGGCCGAATGTTTATCGAGAAATATGGTGTGCCTATTATTTTTCGTATGTGAGTGAGATACAATATCATATCACCGACACACAGGTTACAGTTAAAATATCACTGGACTAACTGTCGTGTCAGTCGTGTGTTAAAATTGATGTATATGCATATATTTTTGAAAAAATAATAATTATTGAATGTCATAATATTCTTCTTGAAATATATTATAAAATATATATAATAAAATATACAAAAATAGCTGTTTCATCGTGGATTAAAAGAAAACTACAAAATGCTTGATGTTTGAAACGATTGTATTTTGTTAACGACACCATACTTTATTAATTAAAATAAGAATTCGATGGCCTGTAGTCTGTATGTCTTTAGGGTTAGTGCAAAAAGATGTGTATTCGAACTTATTGGACACGGTGTACATAATAAATCCACATGAACATAACAAATAACACATTATTTTCATTTTTTTTCTTAACAATGCTCATACACATTGAAATATTAATATTTAATCTAAATATTCGGTAGCCGTACAAATGTCTACTCAAACGTGACTAACCGTATAGAAAAAAAAAGGTTTGGCGGGAAACTTGATAATGATAATAAAATAAATATAAATGTATGAAGTATCTGTTTTCTATTTAAACCGAGTTAGAATATAGCGAAATAGTAATATACAAACGTTAGTTTTAGTTTTTGTCTTGTTTACTTATTATTGTCTGTAAAAATATATATATTTTTTATATTTTTTTGTTTAATTGAATGCATGTTTGAAAAAAGCACTAAACATACCTCGGCGGGAAATATGGGGTTGCCCGCCTCAGACCTATCCGTCTATATGTCTTCGGCCGGCAACCCCTTTTGTCGCGGCCTCTGGTAGTAATGTAATGTACTATTACGCGTTTCTGTGAAGTTCCTAATAAACATCGAAAAAGGTTCAACTTGGAATCTTTTTATTTGATGACTTGACAGTTGATTTTGATATGACATTCGTTTAAGATGACAACGTGAACAGAACGCAGTATATTTGTTAAATTATTTTCGTATTTCCAATGTTTCCTCTTAAGGTATCTCCGCTTTTTACCAAACGAATGTTTTCACCAATCATATGTGCGCATACAAAAACATGTCCAGTAGGCGCCAAAAAACGTCGTGGTAATCGTCCATGCCAAACCGTGGCCGCGAATATCGTTCGTCAAATGAAGGGCGATAAAGTTCGTTTTGGATTCCTTCCCGATACTTGGTTCACATTTTTCCATAGCATGACGGGTGTCACTGGTCCCTACGTATTTATTATTGCCCATGCGAACTACTTGCTCAGCAAAGAAATATATGTATTGGAACATGAATACTATCTCGGGGTTTCCGCTTGCGTAATGATAGTATACGCAGTAAAAACATTCGGTAAAAGTACTGCTGATTATCTCGACGGTGAAGTCCAAAATGCTATCAATGACTATCAAAAAGGCAGGAAAGACGAAATAGCGCATTGGAAAAATGTTATTGAAACGAATCGTAGCGCACAGGAATCCGCCAAGGCGCAGTTGTTACTTATTAACGCAAAAAAAGAGAACATCGCCTTGCAGCTGGAAGCTATCACCCGGGAGAGGGCCATGATGGTATACTTTTTGGTAAGAGGTCGCATGGAATATCAAATGAAAAGGCATATGACGACAAACCGCATCAATCAAAAGTGGATGCTCGCATGGATTCTGCAAAAAGTGAAGGCCTCCATCACGCCGGAATTCCAAGCGCAAGCGCTCGATAGCGCAATCAGCGACCTCGACCGCGCCGCCCAGCAGTTCAAAAAATAACTTAAAAACGTTATTTCCTTTTACGTAAGTTGATAATAGAAATTTTATTAGAAAACATTACGATCAAATTTTAATTTTCATGGTTAGTTAGATATTCGAATGAATACATTTTCCGTTGTAGCTAATAACCGTGGCGACATTGTAAAACACGCCAGGATGCCATCGATTGTAGCCCGTTGCTGCGTTTTGATAGTTATATTTAATGTGAGGATTGTGCATCTAAACAATAATGAGGAATTCATGTCAACATTGTCGTCAACGGAACGCACCACCACTGTTTACACTACGCCGAAGCCAGAGCCACCAACGAGTGAGTTCTCGTTTGTTAATCGCACTCTAGTTTTTTACTTTTTGTAGCAAATTCAAAAGTCTTCACTTACCTCACCAAGAACAACTAAAACTTAGCTTAAATATGCACTGTATCCCTTGAACCCACCGGTAGTGCGGAATGTGGATAAAGCGTCTAGTGGCGTCTGCGTGATAAGTATTTTGACGACTCGCTGCGCTGGCCTAGTTGGTAGTGACCCTGCCTACGAAGCTACTCGTCCCGGGTTCAAATCTCGGTAGGGGCGGATATTTGTGTAATGAGCGCGAATATTTGTTTCTGAGCCATGGATGTTTTCTATGTATTTAAGTATGTATTTATCTATATAAGTATTTATATCGTTGTATACCCATAGTACTCGTACAAGCCTAGAGCTTAGTTTGGGACTACGTCAATTGGTGTGACATTGTCCCCTGATATTGATTTTAGCATTACAGATGTAGTGCATAATTGTTTTCCATCGTATTATGTCGGAAACGTTCGTATCTGTCATGCTTCTTCAGTCAATCTCAGTACTTTTGTACTGTGACCAACTGAAATAGCAAGACACGTTCGTACGTTTCCGTGAAAATACGAAGGAAAACAATTATGCACTACATCTGTACCTCAATTAGTCGACATTTATTAAAATATAAAAACGTAGGTTAATTGACAACAGTAGGTAATATAAATCTTACTCAAACTAAATGAAAACGACAGCGGCCTAAAATCCGACACGTGTCATTTGCCTTGTCCATGGCATAAACAAAATCACGAGATAAACTCTGTTTGGACATGCCATACGGACAGAAAGACGAAAATGATTCGAGGTCAAGCGGGGCTATTACGTCAGTGGGGCAATTAGGTTCGTCAAGTGGCCTTAACTCCCGTTTTAAAGTTCGTATCGAAGATTGAAGTAAGTGAGTGGAGTAAAGAAAAAAAACACCTACTTGTCAATAGATGTAGAAAGCCACTTAACGTAATTGCCCCACTGACGTAATAGCCCAGCTTGACCCTATAAAAGGACTGGATGACCATGATAATCTGGTAAATCAAATAAAAACGTATTTAATCAAAATGATTGGTTTTATCCACAAAGTACATTATTATAATAGAACAGACTAGAGTAGGAAGTAGAGAGTAAAAAGCAGCGTTATAGTCTTCTCTTGCGTAAGTACGCTACGCACTATGTAGTACCTATCGTTCATGCGTTTGTAGGATTCCGTAGCCAAAATGGCAAAACGGAACCCTTACCCATCGTCATATCTGTCCGTCCGTATGTCATAGGCATTTTACTCGAAAACTATAAGAGGTACATTGATTCAATTTGGAGTAAAGGTGTCCAGTAGAAGCCGCTATTTAGTTTGGTAGTTAAATAATAACAATAAACATTTCTAGGGGCATTCCATACATGTAAGAGAAGGTGAACAAAAATCCATCATAAATCATCGTTTGGCACATATTTCGACATAGATACATCCATACATACCTTATATTTTCGGAGTATTTTCGGAAATAATCGGATAATAGTGTCCACCTTTTTTAAACCCTATGTCCATCAAATATGAAGTACATCACAACGCTTAATAAATACTTTCATTTTGAGACTGTAGTAAGCTAGTTATTTCTGTCATCTTAAATGACATTGTTAGGTATAGAAACTTGTTAACGCTATTTTAACCCGACTACGGCGAAGCGAAGAAAGGGTACCTAATAATTCTTAGTAACATAACAACATAACATAAACTCACGCCTTCATTCCCAGAGTGGGGTAGGCAGAGCTACAGAATTACCAACAACTCTAAAAACTTGTTGATAATTTCTGTAACCACATTTCGCATAATCCGGCTAAGATATTTACCAGCGTATTAGTGACAGGTTGCAAGCCCATCGCCTAACAGTACTACAAGCCTATATTCCCTTAGTCGCCTCTTACGACATCCACGGGAAGACATGGAGTGGCACTATTCTAACCCGGCAACCACAAGGGGTGACCACACGGGGTTGTTCTTAGTATATTATGGTTAAATAGAAAATTACTTCAAACTTGTTATTTTTAGAGATTTTTTTTTGTGTTTGTAGTAACATGCTCTAGCCTGGTTTTTTTAATAATAGGTGTAATCAAAATATAATTTATTTTCAGTAGGTACTTTGTTTTTTTAGACTAATAAATTGAACACGTTATCGACGGTACTTTTAAATCTCCTCCGCGTGATAATCCGTTAGGACAACCCCGGAATAAGTGTGTAGTTTTTTTTCAATGAACTGGTTTGACTCTGGCCCGTACCGTGCAAGTCGGGTCTGTCTTAATTTAGGAAATCATTTACCAATACTACCTACTACATTTTAAATTCTAGCTCCATACAAATTTGCCTTTAAAAAATTCTCAGTTTTAGTGCCCTTTACGCTACACTTCAAACGTTTCTCGATATTATCCTATTATGCCGTGTGGTTGCCGGCTTAGAATTGTGCCACTCCATGTCTTCCCGTGGAAGTCGTAAGAGGCGACTAAGGGAATAAAGGCTTGTAGTACTGTTAGGCGATGGGCTTGCTACCTGTCACTAATATACACTGTTAAACATCTTAGCCTAATTATGCAAATTGTGGTTACAGAGTTATCAACAAGTTTTTGGAGTTGTTGGTAATTCTGTAGCTCTGCCTACCCCACTCTGGGAATGAAGGCGTGAAGGTATGTATGTATGTATGTATGTATGTATCCTTACTGCTCATTTTGAATGCTCTGAAGTTTTGAAAAATAAAGGATGTAGAATCTAAGGTATCGCATATGACGGTTCGTTATAGTTTGCAGAGTCCAAGCAGATGATGCCTAGAAATAATTAATCTGAAAAAAATGATGGTAAAATTATTGTTTGGCGCTGACAACAAAGATAAGGGTTGGTCCTCAGATCATATGAAGGATTAGATAGGCGTGGCGCTTGACGCTACGATATGCACAACATCGAACACCGCAGCCCGCAGGGTAGACACAATTTTGCCGTGATTCTGGTTTCACACAGAAGCAGAACAGTGGACTGCGCAGTCCTGCTATATTGTGTGAACACACATGCCGAGACCGTACAGTTCTGTTTTGTGCGTTCACACATTAGCAGTACTCTACTGCCCACAGTTCTGCCTCCATGTAAAACTAGCATGACTCTGAAATATTGTCCTAAATTTTCGCAAGTACTGTTAGGCGATGGGCTTGCAACCTGTCACTAATATGCTGGTAAACATCTTTGCCTATTTGTGCAAATTGTGGTTACTGAATTATCAACAACTTTTTTCAAGTTGTAATTCTGTAGCTCTGCCTAGCCCACTCTGGGATTACAGGCGTGAAGGTATGTATGTATGTAATTTTCGCAAAATGCCGTATTGATGCGTCGCTCAAAACCGGAGGGGTGGCAGCTAGTGTTCCAAAGGACTCGTGCCTTTTAGCTCTTTTTTTTAACGCCTAGAGGGCTAAAAGCCTATAAAGCTCTTTAGCCCACCAGCCTTGTTATATTCGGCAGCCTTGACTCTCGGAGCTCGTAACCTTAATAAAAGGCTATATATTTTTAGACTTAGTCCTTGTCAAAATATTGAAACTCAAAAATATTTTTGCTTCCAAGCTCGCAGGCTCGGAGGCTAAAATATTTTTGAGTTTATAAATATTTTTTTTAATGATTTTTTTGAGTTTAATTATTTGTTGTATAGCGGCAACAGAAATACACAACTGATTTTTACGAATATGATCCGAACTACGACTGCATTCATAAAATTTAAACATTTTATAAGGCTCAGCTCGGCTCAAGTTAGCGGCTACAACCTTAAAAAAAGGCTTATGCCTTTAAAAAAGCTAAAACCCTAAAAAAAGGCTATAGCCTTTTTTAAGACTACGGCCTTATTAAAATCACTAGCTCTTTGAAACCCCTTCCATTAAGCCGGCTCTAAAAAGACCTCCGGAGCTTTAAAATTCGGGCTAAAAAGGCTAGAGTCCTATGTCCTATGGAACACTAGTGGCAGCCCTAGTCGCTACATGCAAAAACAGAATTGAAACTGAAAACTTCAAGCACGATGGAATTACATAATAATATCATATTAATAATTAGGTACTCGTTTTATGCTTATTAGTAAATTAAAAAAAATAATTGATCAATTAATTCAGTGCCACATGATTTTTCTAAGTCGGAATAATATCGAACCAACCAAGTGATACTTTTTATGTATATGAATTGCACATTGACGGTTAAGGGCCTGTTGTTTGACCAGTAGTTAACTCAACTAATTCTTAAAATTCGTAAAAGGAATTAAAATTTGACACATTTCCTTGAGATTTAACCATTAGTTGCGATTTTTAACAATTAGTTTAATTACTGATCAAACAACCGTTTTCTGAATGAAACACTAGTACGGAAATTGCCTCATTTTACTCCTAGGAGTAAAAACGGTATGGAAACACTTTACGTCCATGTCCATATTGTTTTTTAAAAGTGCTCTCTATTGTGCGTATAAAATCGAAAGGACCATGAGAAAACTCCCATACACCCAACTTGTGGAGCGGCGGCGGTGCTCTGCGGTGCTGGCGGCGGGCGGTGGCTCATTGTGCGTGGAACTATCTAAACTAACAATAGTAGTTTTCAAAAAAATGTTGTACTTATGATCATGTATTTGTATCATTTCCTCGCAAGACATTTGTTCAGTAAGTAGGCCGCACGGCCTAGATTACACGTCAAGAATCTACCAGCGCTTCACAACAGGAGGACTGCTGAGAAGGAACGCCGCGCCGCAGTCAGTAATTTTTTAAACATATTTCATATTCTGTAGCTATGCCTACCCCACTCTGGGATTATATTATATATATTACATTAAATATAATACAATATGAAATAACCGGCTTAGTTCAGAAGGAAAACATGCCAAAAATCTTACGAAAGAGATAGAGGGAGAAAATGATAAAAAAACACCTTCTATTTATATCTTTGCAAGACGACGACATAAAAGTTTCGATATCTTTTCCTAAATCCACGGTGTCCCCTAGACTAGATAACTCATTTGCATTTGAACAAACATTATTGACTAGGTTTCGGGCTTAGGACATGCATTATTATCTGATAGTCCTCGACCCGATAATACGCTTTGGTTCAGTTCAGTTTTCAGTTTCTTTATCGTATTTTTTACAGACAAAGTTACACAAATTGACCTGGTCCCAAACTAAGCCCGGTGGACAAATTATATTATACGTTATACATAAATCAATACTTGAATTCAAAGAAAACATCCATGACTCAGGAACTAATATTCGTGTTAAGCACACAAATAAATATTGGCCCGATATTTCTCGGTAGCATCTAATATTATTGTCATCGAATCGAGGGGGCACTAAAACACCAGACAGTCCGCCTTTTTTGGCCGGACAAGCAACACTTTTTTTGTAGGTATGTCAAGTTATAGGTTTACTTACGGCCAAACCCTATATTCAATCCGCGGACAGATAGGCTTACTTCGGATTAAAATTTGACACATTTTGTATGGGCAAATGTCAAATTTTAACCAGAGGTAAGCCTTATCTATCCTCGGTTTGAATATAGGGTTCGGCCGTAAGTCATTAGGTGTCAGTCATACACATTGTCATATAGTGTATTTCTATGGAACTTGCTAACTATGTAAACAAAAGACTTAACTTTGTTTTGTCACTGTTTCTCCTTGAATTTTCACACCACCTCATCAAACACCATTGAAACCATAAACTATTGAAACGGTCGTTACTGTAAAATACAAAATCACCAAATATATAAACTCTATCTTGGATATTTCATTAAAAATTTAAATGGTTTCATAAGTTAGGTTATTAGGACCTGATGGAATGACGTTTTTGTTTATTTAAATTCTACAATTTGTTTATGATGGGTAGTGTTGTGGCTAAAGGTGGCGATATATTAAGGCCCTTACACATTACCTAACTCACGCTGATCACACTCACAGATGATGTAACGGCACCTTTTGTAATAAATACTGGTTGATATATCATCTTCAAGTACGGATTTTTCTTCAGATCGTGATTAAACAAATTAGAAATAAGTAACTACTTGTTTTTAACTTTCGGTATTTTATTATTCGATATGGTTTGACATAAGTAAAGGAATATTGCCCATAACTAGTAAATTCATCATTCAGAGACAATTTCAATATGGCGGTTTGTTTACATACTTAGCAAGTTCCATAGAATTAGACTTTACATTAGACATAGGTACATAGGTATAGGTAAATAGGAATATAATAGAGGAGAAGGACTCTACTCCCTAATTTAAAAAAAAACCGGTGTCTCCAATATTTTCCCACCGAAGCTTTCACACATACATTGAACGGTATAAAAACAATACTACGGGTGTTGTCAGAGAGCCTATGACAAGAACACTAGTGCTGTCATTCGCTTAAACGTACTTCACGCACGCTTTGAAGAAACTAATGAGATAATTGGTATGCTGACACTTTAATAACTTTTATTACTTAATTCTGTGAATCAAATATTTCGTTGTTGATATTGTGCTCTGTGCTCGGAGATGTCACATAATAAGAAAGAAAGAGATAAAGAAAATTAATTTATTAACACAAAACGCCACGGTTTACAATAACAAAGAATTAAAACGATAAAATAATTTTATCTATAATGGCCGCGTTTAGAAGTCGTCCAAAAATGATAGTTACATAAAGTAAATCCAATTAAAATTGGCTACAATACGAAATAAAAACTCTCGTGCGTATTCTACACGCAGCGGGAGTGCAAATGATTACATGTCTTGTTTGTTTTCTTTAATTACATTGCCAAAATTTATTTTTATTTAATATAGCTAAGTTTTTATTAAGCTTGTTAAATGTTCATCTATACTATAAAAACATTTTACTTGAAGGCATGTAGTTAATTTAATTTTAAATATTTGCTTACTTTCTAATTTCCTTTCGGTGTGGCAAGGAGGCTTGTACAGCAAATTATACAGTTATATATCAGCCCTCGTGGGGCGTGCTCTAGTGTCCCTACGAAGAGTGAAATAATCTGGGTTTTCCTTGACATAAGGCATGGGAGCAGAAGTAGGTTACTTAATTAAAATTCTTAAACAGAGGTTTAGACAATGACATGATACCATACATTGCCTAAAGCACGGATACACCTTTTCTGGATCCTAAAAGTTGTCTTTAGCTTAGGATAGTGGATACGTAGCCGGTTATTCACCGATAAAAAAACAGTTTGGATTGCGGTTAAAATCCGTGATTTCGAGTTTAAAACGGTTAAACAAAAGAAGTACATTTCCTATTTTAAGTAAGTATTGTATCCAATATAAGTTATTTTAAAAGCATTATATGTATAGTTAGATAGAGAAAAAGTCTCAGAAATATTTTGCACGCATGGTTTGCACTCTAAGCCGATGATATGGTGCTTCGGGTTTGTACCTCTCTCTCACTCTCTCTTAATAAGAGCGTATGAGAGCAAGTGCCTACAAACCCGAAGCAACTTGTAAGAGCTATCGCACTGTAGCTTTACGTGTGTCTTTATTAAACACCTGTAACTGTATACAGTGCATTGCTAGTTGGCTGTAACCTGTAGCTTTAAAAAACTTCCAGAAGTCAAGGTCAACTCATGTTATCCACTCATTTTTCATTATACCAACAATATTTACAATCATATTGTTGGTATAGCTCATGGAAATGGAATGGTATAATGCCAGATTCTTAAGACTATGTGCATGATATTTATCACAAATAAAACTCAAAACTAAATCTACGATATAAAACTATAATCCGTTCGCATTAAGAATGCAGTGAATCATCATCAGTGTAACTGCAGGGTAAATGTAATATTCACAGTGGAGTTAAAATTCAAATGTATTATAATTATTTTAAAAGTTTAGGTTTAATGGATGAAAATAAACCTAATATTGAGCGACCTGATTGGTTATGGGGCGTGGCTAGTGGCGGCCGGACAATGATGATTCATGGCATTCTTAACGTGAACTGACTGTTAAAACTAAAACGTTAAATCTAAATATGATCACTACCTCATTGTAATAAATATGTTTTCAGCATCTCGCTGAATTACTTAACTAATGGTTTGAGCGCAGAAAGCTCAGCACGCTCTTTCTTCAGTCTGCTCTGACGACAATGAGTCTCTTCGAAATTTCTTTAAATAGGCTTAGAGCGCTAATCTTGGACCCCACGGCACGGACCAAGGTTCTCGATGTTGGATGGATAAGGTATACTCGTATTATGGGCCAAGACTATAATACTTGCCTACCTTAATGCTATCAACCGCTTCGGCCGAGCTGCACCGCCCTATTGGAGGTTTTTAAAATTATCTGCTGTTATCACAAAGTGAATGTTTCACGTAACAGAACGCACTAGTACGGTGAAGATGTGACGGGGCCAGCGTGTCTACACAGGTTGCATCCCACACTAGGCAACTCATAGGACCCAGGGTACAAGGGTGGAGAGGTAGCAAATGACCCTAGTAGCACCCCGAAACATTTTGACGGTCCATGTGCCGAACACTGTCTATAACAATAACCGAAATTGGTTCTGTCACGAATTTTAAATATAATTGGAAAAACTTCCTTCAAGAATTGTTATTTTTACTTATTTGATTAAGACATGTTTAATTGGAAAAGTGTACTTTTCGCTAGAGTTACGGGTCTCCATCCCACCCATCCCAGTATGAAATACTCTTAACCGGTGTTTTATTAAAAAGGCTGTATTTATTAATTAATGTATGTATGGATGTATGTAAACTGTTTGAACACTAGACTAATCAAAAGTTATCGGCTATTAGCTGTATGTACAACGAGGGTTTAATCCTGCAGTTAAATATTTGAATCTGAATAATTTATCTTAACATGATTTTGCAGCACATCCTAGCCTCGATAGTTTCGATTTTGACGTGTACTGCAAATTTCAACCAAATGGCTACAATTGTTTTAACGATGCTGGAGTCCCCAGGTGAGAACCAGAGTATCCGCGAAATCAAAATACTATCTTAATATTATTATTATAAGATTAATAAATCTGCCCAACAATATTGTTTGATTGGCAGCATTTTAATGTCTGGGCGCAGTAACGTGTTGTCAAGCGAACGGGGCCTAGAGGTCTAGGCGGTAAAAACCATATCGTCAATGACCTGTTACGGTACCTATTGTTTTTTTATCTCGGCCGCGACTGCTGTCAAGTTAATTAGACCTTACCTTTTGAGGGTTGACAATACGATAAAAGGTCAAAGACGACATTTTTTTTACTGCCTAGAATCTTACTTTTACTTGATTGATTAAGTACATAAGCTAATAAAATACGTTAAGGTCATCGCACACTGCTACCAGCTGCACCGCTTCAGCTCAAAGTGTAACATTGAAAAGTGAGCATGGTTTTGTGTTAGGCTGAAGCACACACTCAGCAGCGTTTTGCGATACGACAAAGTGAGCGAAAAAAAATAACAAAGAGCGGCTACATTAATAAGCGAAAACCCAGCGATGAAGTGGCTTTGTATAAAGTAAACACTGCGATTTAAAGAGCGATTTAGGTGACCGCACGGTTAGTTCCCGATTCCCCGGATTCTGTTTCGTCGGATTCGCATTTCGCCGAAATTTCTTATATACAATATGCGCCAGTCATGTCTCTTCCCTCAAGAATCCGACGAAACAAGAATCCGGCGAATCGGAAAATAACCGACCACACCATGACAAACCAACATAAGTGATTTCGCTGGGAATTCGCTGTACGCTAGACGCAAAAGATTCGCAACGATTTCGCGCGAAAGTGGTTATATAGCAGCGAATAGATCGCAAAGCGGGAGATAAGCGGGAGAGACTCGACGCTCGAAGAAGGAAGAGGTCACAACAGGAAAGCCTCACCGATATACCCGGTGCTCGACGGAACATAGCTTTTTATACGAGCCCCAATGCATAATAGATCGTCTAGTTGCACTTCAAAATACAATATTTAATTATAAGGCAGATATTTAATCTCGGATTGACTTTGATGATTAATGGAATACGCTACACACGAGATTACACCTAGTTTAATCTTGTGTTGTACAAAGTGTGATCATTTTAACAATCTTAATGTAATTCTATCATAAAGTTATCATCTTGTAAGCAAAAAATTACGTCTAGTTCATATTTGACGCAAAACAGGTCGTCTATTTAAAATAAAAACTGGTTTTTAAGTGGTATGATGTAAAATAATAGTTCAAATTGAATAAAGAATATTCTCTGTCGTCTAATATGTCAACGGGCTATATAAAAAGCCAAATTACAAGGAAATTATCATTACTTCTTAATCATTATTCTATAAAAATGGCACGAGGTAAACGCGTGCCCGAAGAAGTGCGGAAAATTATCATTTCTCATAACAATAAGGGCAAATCGACGTACCAAATATCCAAGGACCTGTCGTGTTGCCACGATCTACAATTCAAACGATCATCGAGCATCATCGAAAACACGGAACAGTCTCCTGTTTAAAGAAAACTGGCCGTCCACGAATAACTAGCAAAGCAGAAGACAGGATTCTGAGGAAGATCATAAAGAAAAATCGTCGTGCAAGAGCAGGAGAACTTACCGTACTATGGCGTGACGCTATTAAAAAGAATATATCAGTCGACACCTGCAAGAGAGTACTGAAGAAAATGGGCTACGGTTTTTACACAGCTAAAGAGAAACCGTTACTTACTCAAAAACAGAAAAAAAAACAGGTTGAAATTCGCTAAAGAACACAGAAACTGGACTGCCGATCAGTGGCGAAGAATAATATGGAGCGACGAATCGAAATTCGACGTCACAGTTGGCGACGAACGAAGTAAAGCCATTCGAGAAAAAGGAGAGGCATTTCATAATGACTGTCTTAAGCGAAAGGTGAAGTTTCCGGCATCTTTGATGATTTGGGGCTGTATGTCGGCACAGGGTGTAGGTCGTCTGCAATTTATAGATGGAACCGTCAATGCCGAGAAATACAAAAGCATCTTGGAAGAGAGTTTGCTGCCGTCGTCTATACCGAAGTTGAAACTTAGAAATGCATTTACTTTTCAACAAGGCGGTGCCTCATACCATACCACCAAGTCAACGATGGCGTGGCTGAAGTCAAAAAAAATCCCTACCACGTCATGGCCGTCCACCAGCCCAGACTTGTCTCCCATAGAAACTTTGTGGTGGAAAATGAAGAAGAAGTTGCGAAAAGACCCTTCTAGGTCAAAAGCTGATCTTAAGGAGAAACTAAGCTGTGTCTGGAATGGAATAACCCCTGAAGAGTGTCGAGAGTTAGTAGATTCAATGCCGTTCAGGATCAAAGCCGTTTTAGATGCAAAAGGTGACGCCACCAAATGGTAGACGTTCTATTCTGCGTCGGTTGAACTGAAGACGAACTTTTTTGCGGGTGTTACATTTTGCGAAATAATGTTTTTTTTTTAAATACCGTGGAATGTTATAATTTTTTTTGTTGGAAAATAAAATATTATTTATAATCTTTATGGTTTTTATGTTAGATTTTCTACTAAACATCTAGGTCTCCCTGAATTTTATGTTGAAGTTAGGTTACTATTTTTTTTCCTGGCGGACGAACTCATTTGAATTGGGGCTCGTAGTATGTTTTCTCTCGCTGCTGTGTTAATGTAGCCGCTCCACTTGACAGCGAAGTTACTTTTTTGAAACTGTCCCGTTTATAATCGCTCGGTAATAAAATAATACGGACGTACATTGTTTTTGTCATTAACTAATGTCAACTTGAAATGTAGCTGCTAATATAAAAATGAAGATCGCGGTTAACTATACGCTTTTGGCCGAACCCTATATTCAAACCGCGGCGGACAGAGAGGCTTACTTCGGAATAAAATGTTACACATTTTGTATGGGCAAATGTCAAATTTATGTATCCGGGCGTTTTCACTAAAAAGTGAACCCAATTAAGGACTGAAATTAAGGAACTTTAACTTTGTCAGTTTTGTGACGAAAATTAGCCATACATTGCGGCCGTCAATATATAGCTAATTTTCGTCAAAAAACTGACAAAGTTAAAGTTCCTTAATTTCAGTCCTTAATTGGGTACACTTTTTAGTGAAAACGCCCATCCACGGTTTGACAATTGGCTTCGGCCGTTAATGTAGTGTATCCACACATATACCGCGTAGTACTTTTGAATTAGTAGCGCTGGTTATAACTTCGATAATAAGTTCGTGGAGACATCGCTGATCGTTTGGAGTAGCCGCTGCGCTTAAGTCGCTTATAAAATTCAAATATCGCAAGAGGTTTTTGGGTGCACACTGTAGTGGTGAGCGTATAATATCATGCTGCTGTTTGAATAGCGTGTGTGTCGCTTTTCGTGTTGCACCTTATTTAGCCCCGGTCTTACTGTGATACCTTTTCCAAATCTAAGTAAATACGGTGCACCTCGACGACTTACCCGGGTGCACAGACGCTTTCCGCGCGGCCACTGTGAGCTTACGGCGCGCTGTTAAAGCGCCGCCAGAGCACCGGTACTGTTCCTCCTTACCCTGTACGGTCCACACTCCTGCTATCGTTTAAGGCGGGCTATAGCCCCGCAATCGGAGCTGTGTGCTGTCCATGCGCTTACGAGCGACGGTGAGGTGTCCACTCACTGACTGCACGAAGACTGCTGGTGGACCCTCGATCGAAGCCTGATAGACACCGTGCTGGCGGTTCGTTGACGGTGAGAGTTAAAGCGGTGATGATCACTGCTAGTCTAGTGACGAGGGGCATTGTAATGTGCGATGATCTTTAATATTCAAAATAATTATTTCTGTGTATTAAGTTATTGGGATTCGTGTCTATGAAAGCTGGAAATCATAAACTTCCAGGTTTATTTATAAGTCAATTTTATTAATCATCTCAACGATTTTTGTGTTTCTAATATCCGTGTGAAAAAGCCGAGCCCGGTCAAGTTAGGGTTTCACCTTAGAATTAGAGATAATAAGCTAGAAACTCATATATCCCTTCATTTCGGCGGCGATCTAAAAGTGGTCTCAAAAGTCACATAACAGTCAAAGTCAGTTTTTCGCGATTATATAGGTTTTTATAGGTCCAATAATGTTAACGTCTTTTAAAATTTTGTAGAACATTGCGATAAAGAGCGTAGCCGTGTTTTCATATAGAATCGGCCCTTTCACGAAATGGTTTCTGTATTTTTTCAATAAGAGCTCTCAAGACAAATATTGTTTTCTGTAAGTTTCAGCTTCATATCTTTGTTATTATCGGAGATATGATTTTTTGAAAATTTCCAAAAATATCCGGATTTTGCCGCATCGGCTAATGCGATTCACGTGATTCTTTGGGAAAGTAATAAACATATAATGACTCACGTATTCCTTAAATAATATTGAATACTGCCAAATAAAATTTTGGAAAAATGTAGGGAATAAAACTTCAGATTATTTTTTTCTTGCTTTCTGGAAGAGTGACACCAACAGTTCTTCATTAGGTGATTGCTTATATAAAGGGCTACCACATAAAAAAAATTCAAAATAATCCAGTTAAGTTAGTAGTACTTCATACTAAAAAATACAAAAGTAAAGGATGAGGTATGCCCTTACCATCATCAAGAGGCCGCTGTTGGTCTATGAATCTGCTGGTTATATCATTACTCGTAATGATAAAGAAGCAATGTGCATAACTAATCTCTTTTGCAACTAAATTATCTGGTAAGGGCATACCTCATCCTTTACTTTTGTATTTGTTAGTATGAAGTACTAACTGGATTATTTTGAAAAAAATATATGTGGTAGCCCTTTATATAAGCAATCACCTAATGAAGAACTGTTGGTGTCGCTCTTCCAGAAAGCAAGAAAAAAATAATCTGAAGTTTTATTCCCTACATTTTTCCAAAATTTTATTTGGCAGTATTCAATATTATTTAAGGAATACGTGAGTCATTATATGTTTATTACTTTCCCAAAGAATCACGTGAATCACATTAGCCGATACGGCAAAATCCGGATATTTTTGGAAATTTTCAAAAAATCATAATATCTCCGATAATAACAAAGATATATGAAGCTGAAACTTACAGAAAACAATATTTGTCTTGAGAGCTCTTATTAAAAAAAAAAAACAGAAACCATTTCGTGAAAGGGCCGATTCTATATGAAAACACGGCTACGCTCTTTTGTTCCAAACATTTTTTCATGCGCTCGGAGATTTAGAGGGCGGAGAGCGCTGAAACAAAATAGCACTTGAAAGCTTAATAGTTCATAAACAGATCCCTTAATCGAAAAGCAGTTTTAACAAACCCGCAATATTTTTGAAAGACGTCATCCAACGACGCCCCACGCTATGGGGGTAGATGAGGAAAAAAGACATCCTCACTTTAAGTGTACTCGTAAGGGAGGTACATTAAAAACAATATTTTTTAATTTGAATATTTTATTTTAAGCCTTTGTCATCGTGGCTATTTTGTAAATCCGTATTCTCCATGCTAAATTACAGCTATCTAGTTTGACTTTGGAACCCCAAAAAGAGTCCAAAAAACACGTTAAAATGAAATTACGCAACATACAACCGTATGATAATATTAAGACGCCGTAAGCCCTTCGTCGCCCTTACAACCCCAAAATGAAGGTGTATACGAGTTTCCAGCTTATTATATCTCATTCCGAGGTTGACCCCTATCTTCTCCTTATTTGACTGGGCTTTAAATGCCTGTTTCGAGAGGCGTTAGAGATGACAGATTCTTTTGACTTGACGTTTACTATGACGTGTCTTGAGACGGCTATCTCACCCAAGATTAGTACCTAAATAGGTGCGTAATTTGTCCATGCTTATGCTCTGCAAAAAGTTAAAAAAGGTGTCATTTTTTATTATACAAATATTTACATTTCATATTTCGAGTTGATTTTTGGAGGGAGTATTCCTTGGGTGCACTAAGAGAGGATTTTCCAAAAATAGACCGCTTACGGAAAGAAAAAAGGGGAGTAGCAGGAAATTATTTCTACGTGTGCGAAGTCGCGGACATCCTCTAGTCGAACATATACCTCTTGCCTTTGCCTCGCATTTCTGCAGCCATTATAACATTTGTGGACTGCCACTTGTAAGGCCTACGAATGTTTACCTATTTCAAGGTCGAATATCAGCTAGATAGGTACTTATCAACTGTTTCGTTTGCCGAGTTTTCATCCGTTTAACTTTCCTGTATTATTATTAAACAAACCTTACCTAACCTGCACGATCTGTAGGTAGGTATATCTCTATGAATTCCTGTCACAAAATTTAAAAATAATGTTGTATGTTTCATTAGAAATTTAACGATATAGGGTAAAAAAACATTAAGCATTATATAAATGTCTCGCCTGGGAAAAGACCACAGTCCACCACATAGATCGGGATCTTCTCTTTAACGGTATTAGGTATAGTATAGTGTTTTTAGCCACGAAGGCGCGCCCAGTCACTGAAATTGTCATTGCAAGGTTGCGTCAATGTACGGTCAGAAAACGGGAATGGCCACTTGCTACTCTTCATAATTTAGCCGTACTATACCTACTGAATAAACGAGTAAGTATAACTAACTGAACCCGTAGTGGCCAGGGACTTCGTGGATAGAAAACACTATAGGTACTTGTACGGAGTCGCTACGGTGCGTAATACTTGTAAGGCTTAACTACTTTATGGACGGAACGATTAAGATTGTACCGACCTCTGCGGTGAGGGAAGAATACACCTGATTGTAACATTTTTAACTCAAATTTAGGTTCTACTACGACATGAAGATGGAACGCTGTAAGACATTTCAATATGGTCGTTGCCATGCATACAGTAAGAATGTTTTTGAATCACAGAAGACATGCCACGACAGTTGTCGGGGTAAGTAGCTCCAATCTAATACCTATATTATGTAACTCGATCGAATAAAGTAAACAATGGGTCTCGTAAGACTAGCGTGACTTACAGGATGCACTGTTATAGACCGTAAGGTGATATTAATTTCCAACGACTTGCCAATAAAGACAAATTCTGTCTACTTATTTAAACTCTGTTTATGACAAAGTAGGTCAAAACGGGTTGTGGTTAAGCTTGCCAGACCCTCTGATTATTTTTATGCTAGGATTCACTGTAATTATTAAGGAATATTGTATAGTATTCACCGATAGTTTAACTTTGTCAAGTCAATTGTGTGTCAATTTTGACCAGTCTCTACAGTTTCTAACTTTACAGAAGGCATTTTATTTCCCCTAACAGGTCCGTTACATTACAATGTAAAGTTGTAAAATGTAACAAACGTAAACTTAATCCGATACGTGACATTATTCCAGATCATTCGTTAATATATCACTTGTATTATATGAAATCAATCTGCATTCAATTTGTTTTATGCAGCAATGAAGATTCAAATATATGTAACACAAAAAACTAACATTTTATTTCACTTTCAGAGCCCGGTCCTCAGCCGATAGTTCATAACATGACTCCGAACATTTACTGCCACATGCAACCAGACTTTGGCCGATGCGACGATTATTTCCCCATGTAAGTCAGCTTTGCTATTGCAATATTCCGCCCTTGATAGAACAAACAGAGCGTCTGTTGGAAATTCGGTCTAAAATGACGACGCGCTGGCCTAGTTGGTGGTGACCCTGCCTGCGAAGCTAGAGGTCCTGGGTTCAAATCCCGGTAAGGGCAGATATTTGTGTGATGAACGCGAATATTTGTTCCTGAGTCATGGATGTTTTCTATGTATTTAAGCATATATTTCTCTATATAAGTATTTATATCGTTGTCTAGTACCCATAGTACAAGCCTAGAGCTTAGTTTGGGACTAGGTCAATTGGTGTGACATTGTCCCCTGATATTTATTTATTTTTTATTTAAATGGCAGGTGTGGGCTTTCTGATTTATATTACTTAGGACGACTGTATTTTCGTCCCCGAATGTTCATTTCGCACGTATCCCGAATCCGAATGTTAAGTTACTAACAGAAACAAGAGTTGAACACTGACTAGGCGAGCAAGAGCAGTAGGTACGATTCTGAAAATCTATCAAAACGTGCCGTACCCATTTAAATAATGATGACACAGTATTGTTAACTATGGGTGGCATTACTTCTGAGAAGTATATTGTATCGCACATGGTGTTGTATCTATATAAAGTATTTTGTACCTAATATGTACATGTATATAAAATTGTTAACTGATTGTCGATATATCAACGCACAGCACTAACGGCTGGACCTAGATTTGAAAATTTGCACGTACACTTAAAGTTTGTCCCAGACAAAAAATTCGCTCATTATTAGATGGGGTTGTGTATCAGGATGAAATCTAAAGAGGTTTGAAAACTATGTTTCCCGTTAGGATGCTCTATAATGTATAAATAAGAAATAAAAAAAAAGTTGTCAGTACTAGATGTTCAACGATGTCGTCGGTGCAAGAAAAGTTACACGATTTTTTTTGTACAAATATGTTCAATATAAAGGCATCTCTGCGAAGAAAGTGGCATCGGAGATGAAAACGTTACAAGAACCGTTCAAAGGGTTTTAAAACGGTTCAGGGAGACAGGTGGTATACGGCGATGGCCTGGAAGTGGACGTAAACCAGGGTTTGTAAACCAGAATATCGAGAAGAAGATTATAACAGCTTTACAGAAAAAACTACCCTCTCTGTACGAGACTTGGCCAAGAAGTTTAAAACCTCGAAATCTACAGTGCAACGAGTGAAGAAAAATTGTTTTATAACAACTTTTAAACAAACTAAAGTGCCCAACAGAAATGCAAAACAGTCAAAAGAGTCTAAAACGAGATCTAGAAAACTTTATTCAAAAATGACTAAGAAAAAATATTGTACAGTTATGGATGACGAAACTTACTGCAAACTTGAACTCAAATGACTTCCAGGACACCACTATTATTCTGGGACCGACAGAAAAGTAGTAAGTGAAGAGTATAAGGTTATCAAAATGGATAAATTTGCAAATAAAGTTCTCGTGTGGCAGGCGATCTGTTCATGTGGCAAACGCAGTACACCATATTTTGCTAATGGAACCATAAATGGTGATATATACCCGAATGAGTGCCTAAAAAAACGATTGTTGCCATTCATTAAGAGGCATACTTCACCTGCCCTATTTTGGCCTGATTTGGCCACGTGTCACTACACGAAGGAAGCAATAGAGTGGTACAAAGCAAATAATGACGATTTTGTTGAAAAAACTCTTAATCCTCCTGCCCGGAGTTACGACCCATTGATAAATATTGGGCTCGTGTGAAACAGAAGCTTTTAAAACATAAAAGTAATGCCACTTCAGTTCAAGACTTCAAGCGGAAGTGGAATGAAGCTTCCAAACTGATCAGATCACCGATGACGATGTACAAACTTTGATGGCAGGGGTCAAGGGAAAATTAAGAAGTTTCTGGATGAACTAATCCTAAACTGGTCTTTATGCGTAAATAATAATATTTTAAGGAATATCAAATAAAACGGTATCAGAAAATTTGGTGAATTTTAATATTTAATAAGGATTTTTTTTGTTTATAAGCGACATTTTTTACTGGGACAAGCTTTAGGTGCAATAATGGTCAATATTAGCACCTTAGTAGTACCTATGTGAATATGTTGATGATAATTAAAGGTATATTTAAATGTTGAAAGAAGTGGAAAGAAGTGGTCTCTGCCTACCCCTCTGGGAAACAGGCGTGATTTAATGTATGTATGTATATTTAAATGTTTATTCCATACAAGTACTCCTTGAAAATCGCTACAAATCCACCTACCAAATGATTTACCTGTCATTTACAGTTTTTATGTAATTTTAACGTAAAACCTGTTAAATCTAACTTTCTTTATTTGTCTAATATTTTTATTCTCTTTATAGCAACCCCAAATAAGGATCCTGATAATAGTAAAGAAAAGTCTTTACAATGAGTAGGAAATTATTGAAATCAGCCATATTTTTTTGGTGGTAGTTATCGGCGACATTAGTTCGGTGCACGGTACACTTTTGCACCGAAATAAATTAGCCATACAAAATGGTGGTTACTTCACATTAAAATTCTGCAATAACTAGAAAACTATGTCCCTGATTCAGGCAGATGATACCTCATTTTAAAAAGGATGGAATTCCCTATTTTAAATTGTTTTCTTATTTGGGGTTGCCACGGAGAAAACTAAATTACTAGTAAAACATAATAAGTAATTTTTTACAAGACAAACTAAACAGACAAGTAAATCATTTGTTCAGCAGTTTTGTAGCGGACTTCAAGGACCATACCATACATACCATTCTGTGTTAAGCATTTGAAAATACCTGTAATTATCATCAACATATTCCCATTCTACTAAGGTGCTATTACTGACTCAGTTTTGCTCCTAAGTGTAGATACCACATACAGTGTACGCATCCACTAAAACAGATTCTCGAAGATGCATCCCTTAAGGGTTTAAAACCTTTCGGCCGCCATCGCAACTGTGTTTCACAACCAGTTGTCTATTAGGATTTTTTAATCTTTCATGGCAACTAGTTGTGATAGAAGAAGATTTATTCCTGTTACACAGCCAGTTGTGAATAAGGAAAATCTCAAAAAGACTAGTTGCTACAGAAGATTTAATTTTCCTTGTTCACAACCACCGGTTCCCAAAAACAAATTAATAAAATGCTAATATAATAAGTTTATTCTGCATAACATAAAATACAAACATGGATCTATAAACATTGTTTGCTCCTTAAGTATTAAACCGCCACTGCTTTATGAAAGAAAACTTAAACATATTCTGTCACTTTTTTATGAACTTAAGTACTAAAATGTAATGGAGAACGGGCTTATTATTTCTAAACAATGTCCAGCCGTAATTTCTTTTCTTTGTAATTGTTGTGTAGCCGCATCAATTTCGTCGTCGATTAGTTTGTACTCTAACTTTTTTTTGCTACTCAATTTCAAATGATATGATTCGGTTTCCGTTCGTAAAACTTCTAACAATTGTGCCAGTGAGGGATATTTCCGTCCTATATAACGGTTTATCTTAGCATGCCAACCTGCAATGTTGTTGTTTGTTCTTATAGTTTCTTTCGCACAAGAACACGATTCCATCATTTCATTTTTCTTTAACCATTGCTTTTGAAAGTATTTGTTAAATTTTTCAAGGCCTTCACTAGAATTGGAAGGCATTTTCTCCATTGTGTATAAATAACCCTTTTCTATATATTGAGCTGGCAATCGTGCAAGCCCTACGCAGCGTGCTACGTGTCTTCGTTCTGTCCGTAGTTTTACTTTTAAGAGTTTTGCTTTTTTCCATAGGCAACGGTTGTAATGGTAGTAGCAACCTTTGAATATGATTTTCGGAAAAACACTTTTTATGGCATTTATAGCTGCAACTTCAAAATCTAGAGTAATTTTTTGTGGATTCCAACTTATAAGCGACTTGATCATATTAAACAATATTTTATAGGTGTCAGTTTTTTTGTCCGGCAGTAACGCGAATATTAAAGGAAGTATAGTGCGTTTGTTTTTATTATAAGCGTGTATTGTATATAGTTGAGCAAATCCTTTGGGACAAGATTTAAAAGTACCGTCAGCGAAAAAGTGATGGTATTTATTAATCGCTATTCCCCTTCGATCATTTTTAATTTCTTTGGATGCGAAAACAATAATTCGTTTATCCTCGTCACAGTACTCGGAAAAAAGGAAATCTTTATATTTATTAGGTATAATAACCTCATGAGCGTTATTGAACCTTGTCTTAGCAACACCCAATATTTTATTTCTTTCATTATACAAGCCGGTTTTTATATTTTCGTATCTCGGTATCTTAGTAAGCAATTCATAACCAACATCTTTAAGTTCCCGAACAGTTTCTCCGTATTGCTTCTTAATGGACACAAAATTGCAACTACTCTTCTGCTTCAAACTGTCCAACTTCTTCAATATCACATTTTTTCCAACGTCAGGTTTACAATCAGTGTTATGTGCTTTAGATATTTTTGTTATCTCATTCCGCGTGTTCACTGTCAAATTACCTTTACAGCCGGAACTAACGCAACATTTAAAAAACGAATCTCCATTCTTATAATTTTTTTTGCGATGATATCTATAACCATCATACAGAAGAGTGACTCCTCCTCTTCTTGAAGTTATAAATTCCAGCTTTGACTTACTAGGAAAGATATTTGAGGTAGACATTGCTTGATGAAAACTTATTCAATGCATCGACTTTGAATAACAATCTCTAATTGCATTGAAACGATAATCTTTGACCTAATGTTATTTATATTATATAATCAATACCTATTTACAAGAAAATAATTTGAATTAAAATACACAGAAAATAATGAAATGCCAATGTCAATCATTATGACAGATTTATTTCTAATTCTAGGCGGAGGTTTTAATAAAGAATTATTATTTAAAATAAAGGTACTGTTAGACATGCTAGTTACTAGCATGGAAGCTTGCCACCTACTAACGTATGCGTTAATAACCATGCGAATAGCAAGCATGCATATTGTGTACATACATACATAGTACAGTCAACAGCAAAAGTAAGTGATCACTTTTGTACCTTATTCCATTGTGATAAGGTGAAAAAATGATATCCAACATTTGCTGTTGACTATACTATAATGTACAATATACACTGTGATTTAGTGATATTTATCAAATATCGTGATATATTTTGATTGTCTAACTAGTGTATATGACCCTCATAACAATATTTATGACAAACTCAGAGCCGGGATCCTAGTTGAGTAACAGGTAAATGTTCTTCTGTCACAACTGGTTGCCATGAAAGATTAAAAAATCCTAATAGACAACTGGTTGTGAAACACAGTTGCGATGGCGGCGATTTTTTTATTCTTTGACAACTGGTTGTGTAACAGGAATAAATCTTCTTCTATCACAACTAGTTGCCATGAAAGATTAAAAAATCCTAATAGACAACTGGTTGTGAAACACAGTTGCGATGGCGGCGATTTTTTTATTCTTTGACAACTGGTTGTGTAACAGGAATAAATCTTCTTCTATCACAACTAGTTGCCATGAAAGATTAAAAAATCCTAATAGACAACTGGTTGTGAAACACAGTTGCGATGGCGGCCGGAAGGGTTTAAAATAGGGGGAGCAGGTAGCGGGTACCTAATTCTAGGAGTACCTACGAAATTGAAATCTAGTACCATGTAAGCAGTTTATTAAGTATTATGTACTCTAAGTTATTGTTTCGAAAACTTTATATCAACTCGTATTTTCCATGTATATATTTTTTGCAGTTTCGTTATTGAATAGAGTAGAATTGAGGACAACTAAATACGAACTTAAAAATATGTGGATTTCATTGTCTTTGATTATCTACCCCTCTGTTATTTTTTGTTTGGCTTAATGATTGAGATAGGCAAAAATATTTGACATTTAGTCCGCAATTTGTACTTTATACGCAATACCTAAAAATTATATAAAATATTAAATTAAGTATTAAATTATCAGATTTGCGATTAATCTATGTCTATTATGTCTTATGTATGTAAATCAAAAACATCATGAACAAGGTAGGTAGTTGTAATTTAAGTTAAGTTTCTATAGTACTAGTACTATTAGTACTACAGTGGAAACCGATAAATATAGCGATCGCGGAGATATAAACTCAACTGCACGCCCTTAAAGCCTTAAAAGCACAGAGAGGGGAGGCGTTTCCAAAAGTGTGGCCTAGGCGCCACATCGCGCTGCCTCCTCTTTCAGTGCGTTTGTGAATTTAAAACCGTTCCTAAAGCGTGGCAGGGGGTTGTAGGTGTGGAAACGCCCGCAACGCACCGTCTCCGCTCTCAGTGCGTTTGTGGCTTTAACCACGCATGCAGTCAGCGGATAATAATAGTAATTGTATGTCAGACAAGACATTACTATTGCTGATTTTGTACTGACACTGTATTGGTTTTGCTTACCTTGTTTCCAGGTGGTACTACGACATAACGAAGCAAAAGTGCGCAGGATTCTCATTTAGTGGGTGTGGAGGCAACCAAAACAGGTTTTTCCACAAAGATATGTGCACTTCCGTCTGCGGCGGTATGATCCCTTCCCGCCCACTTTGATTGTAATCTTCCTATCAAGCATGATACCCGTGCGGGTCTCCCCTGAGCGTATCGCCCGCTGATATATTTGATGTAAAATATAGTTTGGAAAATCTCCGTGAATCATAAAGTTTGTTTCCTTATAATAAGAAATGGAGTTGTATTAATACTTGAAATTAGGTCTGTAATTGTTTTCTTATCTAAACTAGCCCAGCCCAGTTATAACAACACTATACGAAGAAACCCAAAAAAACTTCTCTTCCATGTATTATGTACTAACAAAACCACAGCCTTATCTATTGTCTTACAAGAATAGAGAAGGCTGTGACACAACTAATACGGAATTTACGTCAAATCTCAAATATAGAATGTCGAACGGTCTTATATGTGTTACAACTACATGCAAAAGCGGCATTACTTAATTTTATTAGTTTTTTGCTACTCTAAACTTCCTTGATACCACTAAAAGGAGGTGCCTATCGTTCTTTAGATTACTCGTACATTACGCACATTTAAAAAGACTAAGGGTCAAAAAAATCCTTAAATTAGACTCTTAGTTCTTGAAAGCTGTAATTTGACATGGACATGTTTTTTTTTTGTTTTATGTTGCCTCCTCAAGTGGGGATGTTTTTTTTGTTTTCTCTCTACCCCATGGTGTGACGCATCGTTGGGTAAATCTTTCGGAAATATTGCGGGTTTATAAATGCAATTTTTCGATTAAAGGATCCGTTTATGAAATATGAAGCTTTAAAGTGCTATTAAAGCTCTCTTCGCCTTCTAACTCAAAAATGTTTTGCACAAAATGGGTCGCAAAAGATCATGGGCACTTTTGAATGGAAATTGGGTGAGGCTACAACAAAAATATGGGCGCTTCATAACGAGATAATAATATTAGTCCATAGAAACTTTAGCTAATATGTAGATAGTAAACCAACGTTTTTTCTTGAAATCGAATAATAAGATACATTACATAACAATCGAGCTTCTTATGTTGATCACATAATTTTATAATCTCTCATTATAAAGCATCCCGACAAAGCCATCTATTATTTTGTATTCTTGAGATTAACGTGTTTTTACGATTATTTCTTAATATATATTTTTTGACAACTTCTGTAGAAAAACGATCATCATAGTATTGATTTTAAATATTTTTCTACATCAAATATACCCAGTTCTATAATTACCCGTCAAAATATTTTTTTATTACCTACTTTCTATGGACTATACGTTTTCAAGTCACCATATTTTTGTTCTACGGTGAGTTAGGTATTTGCGACCGAGTTAAGAAATGATGTTTTAACGATTTTCTGTTTAATGATAGGGTTTCAATTCTTTTGGTGCCATATACCCAATTTGCCCATGATACTTTAGTGTTCTATAATTTTATAACAAACGTTAACATTGTTGGAGCTACAGAAACTAAAATAATCACGAAAATCCGATATTTGTGACATTTGACATTGAATAACTTACGACGCAGACGACGGATTTAATGTGAATTTTGAGACAACTTTTAGAACGCCGAAATGTAGGTGTATACGAGTTTTCAGCTTCGCTCGTGATCAATCATATTAGAATCCTTTCGCTAGCTCGTGTTTCAAATGAACACTCGTAGGTTCAATACAACTTTTAAATATTTCTTCCTAAGGCAAAACCTGACACGCTTACTAACTAAAGTAGTTAAACAATATTTGAGAATGTTTTTCATACTATAATGTGACATAAATAAACGAAATAGGACAAAAACAACGAGTGTCAAAATTGACCCAATTATACAAGAAATTGCATTGGTTTCGTTTCTTACATTATCGGAATTCTCCCTCGCATCCAGTTATGGTAATGCGAGCGCGTGGCTCATAATATTCTGAATTACTTATGTTCAGCGGAGGTAACTCAAACCAATTTCACTTTTATTTGAGTTTCCGTGAAAACGCGCTCAGGTTCACGCGGCTTCCTGCCGCCGTGGGGCGTACTAATTATTTACTTTACTTCTGAAGTAGTAACCTTCGTTTGTCGACATTTTGTTATTTCTGTTGACAGATATTTAATAAATATTATTTTAACTCGTTCTACTATGCTATGCTTAACTACATGTACGAGGAGGTCCAAAAGTTCGCGGAATGGAGGGCTAAATAATTAAATAAAAAGACGTTACTATTTTTCCTTTTCAATATAATCTCCCTTAAGGTTAATACATTTGTTAGATCGTGATATTAATTTTTCTAAACCCACATAAAATAATTTTCTTCTTTGCTGTCAAAATGAGCCAAAATTGCGTCCTTTACTTCATCATCGGTGTGAAATTTTCTTCCCCGCAACTCTTTCTTCAAATTTGGGAATAAATAATAATCACTGGGGGCCAGGTTCGGGCTGTAGGGGGGATGAACCAATTCTTCGAAGCCACATTTGTTCAGGGCAGCCATCGCAATACGACTCTTGTGAACTGGAGCATTATCCTGAAGTAACAGCACACCCTTAGCCAGCTTTCCTCGCCTTTTTTCTTTGATAGCTTCCCGCAACTGCTCCAGTAGCCTAGAGTAGTACTCTCCAGTAATTGTGACATCTTTGCTTTTGTAATCGATCATCAAAATTCCTTGGCAGTCCCAGAAAATCGTAGCCATCAACTTTCCGGCCGATTCTGACACCTTAAATTTCTTAGGTGGGGGGGGTACCCTTCTTGTGCCATTGCATCGACTCCTGTTTAGAGTCAGGTTCAAAATGATGAACCCAAGTTTTATCTCCAGTAACAATCCGCTTCAAAATCGACGTACTTTCTTCTCCACACCGTTCTAAAAAACTGCTACACGCGTCGATTCGCTGCTGTCGCTGATGCGGCGTAAGCATTCTCGGCACCCATCTTGCACTCACTTTAATCATGCCGAGGTGTTCATGTAGAATCCGCAAAATAGTGGTTTCAGATACTCCAACTAATGCAGAAATCTGTTTCTTCTTCAGGCGAGCATCTTCTAATACTAATTTTTCAACTTTTCCGTCGGTATCTGATGTGGTGACCTCGAAAGGCCGTCCTGGGCGAGGGTCGTCTTCAATGGACTCTCTGCCAATTTTAAAAAGACCGTGCCATTTGTAAATCATTGTTTTTCCAGGGCAATGATCACAGTAAACTACTGACATCTCACTCATGATGGTCTGAGGAGTTTTTCCTTGCTTAGTCAGGAACTTGATGATGGCTCGATACTCAATTTGCTCCATACTTCCAGGATTTTTCCAGATTGACTTGCTTGCTCGACGATATTTTGTAAAGTAATGAGCTCTTCAGGCTGAAAGTTGGTATATATACTCTTAATGAGTTGGCCATTAGTACTATACTAAAAAATATAGTCATCCCCACCCCCATCCCCTCCATTCCGCGAACTTTTGGACCTCCCCTCGTAAGTAGAAATGAAAGTAATGTAATGAAGTGAATTCATGATGTTAATTGATGTAACATACTAGAAGTAAATATTTTTAAATAGTCTTTTTGAGGTTAGGTATGAGAATATTAGAGACATTTAAAGTATGTTTTATAAAAAAATACTTAGCCGTCTCCTGCCTGCAGAAGCCCAAACTTGATATGATTTGAAAAATTTCCTTCGTTTTTTAGAGAACAGGTGGCCGAAAGGTAATGTTGTAGTATATTTTTAGAATCAACTCACGAAGCCCTTTCATTTGATACCAAACACGATAGGTTTATGAAAGAATAAACAATTCCCATGCAAAAAAATTAAGACTTCATTACCTTCCATGGGATTTTTTATAAGGAACTGCCACTCAAGATGATTGCTTTAACAGGTTTTAACCTAAATTACCCGTGTACAAAATGGCCATCAAGTACACAATCGATTTGCGATTTTTTATCGTAGCCCGACCACCACTATGAAAACTATTTCGTTATTTTGTTACACTTCTTGTCAATGAGTATGTACATGTGCCTTATTGCGTTTCAAAGCTAAAGCCGTGCGACACGCAAAGACAAAGTTACATCATTGGCACTGCAATAGAATTTGGAAATGGAGGACCTTTTTGTCCGTGGCAGAAACGTAAAATTTACCATTACCAAATTAATCAATAAGATAATCGCCCATAATGTTAATCAGGCCTATATGTTTCATTACCTATGCTTAAGCAATGTTATCGTATTTCATCAGTCATCACTCTCTCTACTGTCATATTGTCTTGAAAACCAGTGTTAAGGCTTCGTGTACTTCATGCCTGGACAGCTTTTATCTCTTTACAAGGCTCAGGTCCTCTCAAGCATAAAGTACTGCAGTCACCTCTGGGATGGTTCAGCTAAATAACAACTAGCCACATTTGACACGGTGCACAGTGTAAAGTAGAGATAAGAGACTCATGGCCACGATTACCTCCATAGGGCTACATTCACAGCTTAGTTAGCTCACCGCCGAAAACTTGCCACTTTGTCGGTATTCTACATATTGTACTGCACAAGAGCTCCATGAGCTACTACCGCCCCGTCGCTTTTTTTTACCAACGGACTTCCGACGCACTCACAACAAAAAGTTTGCGATTTGGGTGCGACTGATCTTTTTTTGAGATATATTTTAGATTTTAGGTGTAAAAGAATAAAGGTAGTTAAATTTATCTAATTTAGAAAATACGCCGTGTTGCTCCATCGGACGTGACGCAACTCAGACGGCAGTAAAATATAAAAGATAAAAGATGTTTATTCAGTAAGAAGGCCGCACGGGCACTTTTACACGTCAAAACCTACCAGCGCTTCGCAAGAGACCACTGCTGAGAAGAAACGGTCTCGGATTCCAACCCTACGCCTACACGAAAATTTTGGCATTTGTATGCTATGGAGTATAACTTTGCTACCGCATTTTCGACGGGAACAATTAGAAACTGTGGTGTGAATTGGAATTATGTTCTGATGTTGAATTGAAACCCTATGTAAAAACAGGCATGTTTTTTTGTTGAATTTTGTACGTCCTACTTAGCGTTGGTTTTTTTTTGTGACAGACGTAAAATAAAGGGAAGTTTACTATTTCCACGTTCGTATTCTTTCTGCGTACGCTAACATCTTCTTCCGCAATATTTTTCGACATCTTCGAGTCATATTTTTTCCGAAAGGAGGTACTTCAGAGGAAGTCATATGTCAATTTGACTAAGGTCTTATGGGATGGGATCTAAGTAAAATCAAGGATATTTCCTACGATGGACAGGAATAAAAGACATAATTAAGTTGATAAATCTCACACTTCAATATATCCTTGAAATTTGGTATACGAATTTAAAACTTTATTTCAAATAAATTAACATATTAGGATATTTATCAACTCAATTAAGTTCTTTTGTTTTTGGAACGAGGATTTTTACGTTTAAATTAAACACACACCCTTACTGAGTATGGTCCTTCATGATCCTGACTGCGTTTTATTTTTATAATTTAAACACATCACCTTGAAATAGATGTACTCGGAATTCCATAACCTAGTGTGGAAGTTTGAATACTACTTGAAATGGTAGTTTATGCAACTGATGCATAAAGAGAGCCTGAAAACACGAGTGTGGTTTTATGAAACGAGCGTCAGCGAGTGTTTTAAAGCCTAATTATGTACAGTTGCATACACTACTTTATCTACACACATATGATCATAAGTACTCTAAAGATGGGTTCAGAAGCCGACGACTTGACGACATAAATGGCGGCGAAACAAACTTGTGCCGAGTCAGTGTCACGAATATGTTTTATTTTAAAACCATAGAGAAAATACTTAATAAAGTCCCTATGCTCATGTCGTTCGAAATCAAATGTGCAGTTTATATAAAAAAAAACTAAACATGGGTTCAGAAGCCGACGACTTGACGACATAAATGGCAGCAAAACAAACTTGTGCTGAGTCAGTGTCACGAATGTGAATGTTTTTAAAAAAAATCATAGACAAAATACTCAATAGTGTCCCTATTCTCATGTCGTTTGAAATCAAATGTACAGTTTATATTAAAAAAACATACTGAATTGACGTTTCGTATCGATAACTGTTTTAATACCTATGGATACTAGAATGGAGACCCTCTTGAGTTTTGACAGCTGTTCCAAATTTAAACTCATAACCTTACAAAAATCGAAACTGAAATAACATTACAGTACAGAGTTTATGTACTACCACAAACAAGAAAGTTCTCATAAGAAAATTGGTTGTAATAATTCTGGTCATTTCGTACGGTTTCTGAAGGCATTTTAGAGAACCAATGATGTATAAATGTACATATTTATTATGAGTAACCACAGTATTCCTAGTGACATAATACATAGAACAGGAGCTCTATTCTACAAAGTAAAACCATATTCCTTTTCCGAATTATTATTAAGTAGGTACCTACTAAAACAGTCATGGAAAAGCCCTACGTTTGATGGTGAGTATCTACCAACAAGCCAAATTTTCGGAAGAATAAAATAAGAACTTACAGCTTTAGGACTTGCGAAGGATATAATATAATTCGTATATGGAAACTAGCCATGTCAACCCTTAGGCTTCAATATAATATCCTAAGTTGTTATTAAATATTTTGTTGTTGTAAATAAATTTTAAGACTGAGCATTGTACTTGGCACCCATTTAGATCTCACTTCTTTTGTCGTTGAAGTCAACAACCATGGCATATATCATAATTCATAATATTGAACTTGGCTGTTATTTCACATTCATGTTTTTGATGGGATTACTGTTACAAGATTACAACCTTCCTCTCAACTGTTACAGTTAGCCTCGGCCTTGGAGCACGTTGTAACAACCGTTTTATGTTGTAAATTTGGTTATAATTAATTATAAGTTTATAATTTCTTTATTTTCTTCGGATCGAATTCATAGTTAGTCTAATCTCTTAAACTACTGACATATTTCATACAATACTCCCCCTTAAAAGTATAATTTAGGATGCATCCTACGTAACAACAACTCGAAAATATGCTTACCTATAATCAGCGCACTAAATATTAGTATAGATAGATAGATAGATAGAGTAAGTAATAGAACTTATACATACAAGCACCCAAACAAAAAATCCTAAGGGTTAACTTATAGGTATGTTATAAATAGTAATCCGCTCCGCTACTAAATGCTCGTGAAGGTTTGAAAATGCGAATGTTTGTTTCGAAACAAACAGCACTCAATTTGTACTTGTTTAAAATTTAAGCGTAGATGTGAGAGATGAGATTCCAATGACAGCGTGGAAACATTTTTATTATTTTTATTATTTATAGCCGTATACTGTCGTAGTGCTGAGGAAACATGGCAGAACCTTAAACGCAACCACTTCGCTTACACGCTTCTACCACCAAACATGATCTGCGGGGATTATTACATTGTTTTGCTATGTTATGTTCCTATAAACCGCCAGGAACTAATTGAGATAGAAATTATCGGCCATAAACGAAGCCTACTCGCAGGGAGAAGTGGGCAATAGCTGATGATAAAATCCCACAGCTATACTATTGCATAATGACAATCAGAACAATTTAGACCATTAGTATCTCTACCGAATAAAGCTCACCAGGCTGCACTTCACTGAGCCTGATAAAGTGGCGACTGACGGCCATATTTGGGTGAATCAACTTTTAAGGTACTCCTTTTCTTTTGCGGTATCAAAACTTTCCTGGTGACTTATCATTAATAATAATGTATGAATATTAATATCAGACCACCAAATTTACAGACCTTACACGTTAAACACCTCAAATATTATTTAATCTTCGAAAAAACCTGGTAACTCAGGGGAAAATGCACATTTTCCATACAAAACCTAGGGACAACATCGTCCGCTGCGTTACCAACTATATTATTATTTGAAACTGTACTATTTTTAAATCAAATCATTTCAAATGCTAGCCTAATTGTCTGATTTAATAAGCGTGTAAGGTACGTCGTTGGCAAATATATAGTTTTTCTAAAAACATATAATTTGTGAAACCTGTCGAAAAATGGGGAGTAGTACCTTAGAAGTTGACTCACCCATTTATAAACTGATCTAAGTACACGTCGCTTTAGGTAATTGCCGTTTCTGACGCGTCTTGAGACTGGTATCTCAGCCAAGATCAGAACATTAATACGGCCTTCAGTGTTGCAGTTTAGGGCTTGCAGTAAAGGATCAGTCCAGCGGGTAGAGGCCTTCCACTACTTTTTGCTCCCTTCACGCGGCGTGACGCAGCCAACGAATATATGATTTTCTAAGTTCTTGCGCTTCTAACGTGCCATGTGATCGAAGGAAAAAGAAGATATTCTCCGAGAAGACCTTCCGCTCATAGCACAAGCCGACACGAAGCTACAGTCAGAGATGGAAGTTCTTTACTTGAAAGGCCAGCCTTATCTAATGCGGTCTAATAACTCAAAGGCGACCACGTTGAACGCATAGTTTATTGACTTGAGAAAAGTTAAACCTGTGTACAAATTATATTATAAGAAAAAGCTTCTATCACAGAATAATTTAAAAAAAAGGTCTGTGTCAATTGAAATTGCAAAAGATTTAAACAAATAGATCATTACTTTCAAATTAAGTTTAGCTTTATAATTATAAATTATACGTTATTTAAAAAAAAATGAATATTTGAGCTTATGTTTTAAACCGTAACTACTATTTAATTTGCTAACATCTTTTTCATTTTTAATCAACACGGACTTTACCAAAGTTATAAGGGACAGGTAGTACTCGTACTTACAAAGTCGTACCAAATTACCCATGCTACTTGTACCTATCTCTTCTGAGCCCAGAGTAAAATGCCTTTGGTTTGATTTGTTCTGGTTTGGTTTTTTATTTGAAAGTTCACGTAAATTCCATATTATTTTTGTTAACTACATGTAAGAGGGGCTTTACTTAATTGTATTTATTTTACCTATACGATTACTTGGAGTTTGCCACACGGCATCCTCGATGTTATGATTGTACGATTATTTTTTTACATTCATCGTCCGCCACATTGACACCTTGTGCAGTAGACCTTTGATTGATTGCACAGATGATGACGATTAAACTAAGGTACGGTAAGGTTAATGTACTTATTGTCAATAAAACGAAGTAAATATTATTATACGAATAAATAATATAATAATGAAAAGTGTCGTTGATTTATATTTTTTTGTGAAAGTGTGAAATGAAGTTCTACATACATAAACTCACGCCTTCATTCCCAGAGTGGGGTAGGCAGAGCTAAAGAATTACCAACAAGTCTTAAAACTTCTTGATAATTCTGTAACCACATTTTGCACAAGTAGGCTAAGATGTTTCCCAGTGTATTAGTGACAGGTGGCAAGCCCATCACCTAACAGTACTACAAGCCTTTATTCCCTTAGTCGCCTCTTACGACCAGTACATTACAATAGCTCTTAAAACAACCGGTGACCTTCGGGTTTAAGCTTTCCACTCGCTCTCATACGCTCTTACGTTTAGTTTAACTAAAGGCACGCACAGATTACGCGCGGGAAACGCACAAACATTGGCTCGCGCGGCGCGCCTCTATGGGGTTACCTCGTCTCCCATCTCCCCGGCCGCCGCGCGGGCCAATGTTCGGAGGTTTGCCGCGCGTAATGTGGACCCAGCTTCATTTTACCCGAACCTGAATTACTTTTAAGAGCACGTGCAAAGTGTCAAATTCACCAAAGACATCTTCAGTTGTTCCTCTTGGAACAGTCTAGCCCTTTAGTTTTATCACCTCTATACTCTATATTTTTGCTCGGGCAAACATTTATATTAGTTAGGGAGGCGAATAGGGGAATTTTCGGTAATACTCGAGCGTGGCAGTTTAAGATATGAGAGTTACCTTAGACCTAACAGAACAACCTTGTAAAGTATTTAGCTCTATATGTAGTGACGCGCGCCTAGGATAGACGATCAGATTAGTAAAAAAAAATCGATAGTCTGAAATACTCGAGCGCGTCAGATTAAGATATTTTAGTGTTTTAAGACTAAATTTAACTACTCTGACGATAAGTCCTTGACGCCGCCGAGTTATAGGGTCGCGAATTTGTAGAAAAAAAACGTTAATCCGGCATTCTCGAGCGCGTTTTTTTTTTTTTTTTTTGAAGAATATAATCTAAAACTTACTAAAAATACAAAATCTGCCGGTTTCCGCATGACCGGAAGTGTGGAGGAGCCATTTCGTCTTCCGAAAAACGCGTTGCGGCATATAAGTCGCGAACGATACATTTTACAAAAAAAAAGTTTAAATAAACAAAAAAGGTAATTTTATTTTACACAAAAAAGGTCTCTACATTTTTGTCCAAAGTTAAAACTAAAAGATACCAAAAAACCTTTTTCGGTCAGATTAAGAGAACCCACCAACATTTTTGTCAGATTAAGAAAATATGCTTTCAGGATACCGAGATAAACCTCCCCTATGAAAATCTGACGCGCTCGAGTATTTCAAAAAAACTTTTTTTTTTGCATTTTCAAAAATTCATCGTTACTACTTATCGTCACGCCGAAATCGTCAGTTTTTTTAAAGGGAGCTTCCTTGGGGCCTACTTAACACCCCTTCCGAAAATCTGACGCGCGCGAGTAATTTTTTTTTTTTGCATTTTTGACTACTTTTTTTGCCTACGTGGTGGGGACCACGCAAACCGGCAGATTAGTATACCGTTGTTATCAGAGGCACTTGGGGCATACGTAGTATGAATATTTGACGCGCTCGAGAATGCCCAAGTAACTGTTTTTTTTAACATTTTTGAAAAACCGTACACGCCAAACCCACCGCTAAAATGGTTTTTACCATACGAGCTTTTCTTTTCGAAATTATTTTATCTTTCGATTTTAATAGGTCTCGACGGCGCCGTTACGCCGATTACGCCATTTACGCCATTTAGCTACCTCGCCTCCCTAACTAATAATACTGAGGCAATGTTGAACGACAACCGTCGGACGTTTTCAATTTGATGGCAAGTAGTTCTGCACCGCATCCGCTCGGATTCGAGAAAGTAGTGTCTGAGAATTTTGTATTTTAAGTATATAAACAGTTGTTAATTTTCTACCTAATACTAAATACTTACTTACAGTAAAAACAACAAAGCGATTTCACGTTTCTATCTTTTCGATGTCGGATACTGTAAAACTTCCCAAGGGTATAAAAAGGATCAAAAAGAGCCAGGGGGGTAGTATGTTAACGTGGGTAATTTGCTTTCCTCTGTGAATACACTCTTTTCATATCCTTGCCGCAAGCTAGATTCCTCGTGAATGCATGCGGGTTAAAATATCCCGTACGAGTTACATTTGTTTTAAGTATATCAAAGTTACGCTGTTACTCGTATTATTTTTTAAACCAGGAGCGCGTACGCTGCTTTAAAGAAATTAAAAACAAAAAATAATATTAGTTTGCTTGATGATGTTGGTTTTGTAAAATGTTATTTTATTATTAAATAGCGTTAAAATTGCCACTTGAAAGTTTTAACAACTAACTACGAAAACCAGGGTCTGTATTTTGCTGCGGGAAATTATGGATACAACTAAATCTAGCCAAAAAAAAAAACCGTTTAGACTTATGTCACGAGTATCTTGTACAATACGGTTAGGTTAGTAAATTATAATGATTTTTCAGTTTCTTAAGGCAGAGGATTTTTAACCTTTTTTAATTATATCAAACATTGTTTGCCAGTTTCTAATGTAAACAATTTGTATAAGTTTCATATTAAAAGTTGGAAATAGAATAAGAAAAGTGTTTTGGTGTTTATTACTGGTGAAAGATTACATCTAGGTATCCACATTGGGTTAATTTCTGGGAGACACGTCCTCGAAACGAACTGTGAGTGGAGTGATTAAAATAAATCACTTGCAAAAATACGAATTGACTGGTTACAATATTCCGATTTTTGAGAATAACTTGACGGTGACGATTACCCGGGGCTTTATTCTACTCCGGCTAAACCTTATTGCTTTCGACTTGTTAACATATTATCAACGCTCTTATTTATCATTAACCACATTTTGCACAAATAGACTAAGATGTTTACCAGCGTATTAGTGACAGTTTGCAAGCCCATCGCCTAACAGCACTACAAGCCTCTATTCCCTTAGTCGCCTCTTACGACATCCACGGGAAGACATGGAGTGACACTATTATAAACCGGCAACCATACGGGCTTGCACCCTGTCACTAATACGTTAGTAAACCTCGGTCCATTTGTGCGAAATGTGGTTACTGAATTATCCAGAAGTTTTTAAAGTTGTAGCTTGTAGGTAATTCTGTAGTTCTGTCTACCCCACCCTGGGATTACAGGCGTGAAGGTGTATGCATGTGTATACATTTCGCATTAAAACCTTATCCAAAAGGAAATGTCTGATTTAACGGGTGGTGCGCCAAAGTTGAACTAATTATTTCTATGGATATTCCCTATAGGGAATTTCATGTCATTTCATATCGCATCGTTTATTGTGCTTGTTCCGTTAGTATTTATTGTTACGCTATATTTGAAATCTAGTTTGAATAAACGCTGTAACTATTGTCTTCCTACTCAAAGAATGCAAGACTAAGTTTTCCCATTGCTCGTGAAAGTTTGATAAATCAATTTAAACTTAAGATTGCCTACCGCTCCGGCGTTGAATTTTTGCCTGTTGTTTTAATAAATTCTCCGGCGTATAATTCCCGCGACACAAACAAGATCTCTGAAACACCAGAAAGAGAATGCGAACAATTCGTGAAAGTCGGCGAAGCTTTGATCAATTTTTGAAAGGGCGCGTGAATAATTAAACGGGGCTGCGGAGCGGACAGTGGTGGAAGACTGACCACCGGTAGCGTTGGGTTAGGTTCCACCAGACCTCCAATGCCATGCTTTCTGCAAGCCATTATGCAAACAACTATTTGAAAAGGATTTTTGTGCCGTAGATATATGTATTAAGAAAACCTGTAGGTACAGTAAACCATCGCAAATGTGGAGCACTCTGGTGCCTTGCCATAATAAACTTCAAACTGAATATCAAATGACAACTATGGCAGTGCCAATGACTATCACAGTGACAAGGTTCTAAGTTCCAATGCTCAATATTTTTATTGTGTGATAGTGTACACTATCCTACACTATATAAATTGAAACTGTAAGCAATTTTTAACCGTATTAAAAGAGGAGATCTTGCTTTTGACCCGTATGTATACATACGACATGGCATACGTTGACATACGTCGAACTCACTTTTTTTACGACTGAACGTAGGTACCAGTAAATGAACAAACTAAGCATTTTTTCGCAAAATAAGAATTCTGTAAATTTCTACCAAACAAAGTATTTTTGTTTAGATTAGCAACACTACTAGTAGGATCATCAATATCATCATGGTAACATTGAATTCTACTCAGGTGCATTATATACAAAATGACGGATACATAAAGTGGACGTGTCACAGACGTGTTTTCGTTGTATGGGGCAGTATTTATTTAGCAAACTTTTGTGTTTGTTTGTGTTTGATTTGATGTTCGTATTCCTAAGCACTGCGATCCGTAGTGAGTGTTTATTTTTAAGCAATTTTTAAGCTTTTAGCTGTTAAGTCTTAGGTAGTACTAGTAGGATATATATTTTCTATTTACATTACATACCACATCAAGTGTTCTTCTTTCGAATATCCGTTTTTAAGCAAATGTTGTATATCTGGGTCACAGAAACCGCTAAAACAAATCAGTGAACCGCGGTGTTCATTCACTAGAACCGTGTGAATTACTTATATTACATTTTGTGCATTTTCGCTGTTGTATAAACGTTTATTTTCCAGAAACATACATGTTTATTGATTGTACGTTAAGTGGCCAGTATTCGAATAAACTCTTAAATGCTTAAAATGCTAGTTCATTCACTGGTTTTAAATTTTCCGGGTTAGAATAGTGTCACTCCATATCTTCCCGTGGATGTCGTAAGAGGCGACTAAGGGAATATAGGCTTGTAGTACTGTTAGGCGATGGGCTTGCAACCTGTCACTAATACGCCTATTTGCCTATTAGCCTATTTGTGCAAATTGTGGTTACTGAATTGTCAACAACTTTTTGAAGTTGTAATTCTGTAGCTCTGGCTACCCCACTCTGGGATTACAGGCGTGAAGGTATGTATGTAAGTAACTACTATCAATACGACTTGTTCATTTATTGGGTTCGCATAAAATTTAAGAGCCCGTTAATGAACGATCGTTATTTTGCAAGAACCTATTATGCCTACTGCGTTATCAGGCGGTAGAGTTGCACATCAATAAATACTAAGTAGTAATAACATAACAATTGTATAAATAAATTAAAAAGAAAATAAACATAGACACAATTAAACATCGTTCATTCACTGGTTTCATTTGTTCATTTACTAGCTTATCATGTTCATTCACTGGTGTTTTGGGGTGTTTTCGGCTTAAAATAGGTATAACTTAAAAAAATTCAGTATCATTATAAAACAAACGTTACATATAACCAAAGTAGAACACATGATTGATTGATAACGTCAGTAATATTTGGCGGTCACTACTTACATTTTATAATTAATAAAAAAAAATGAAAATCTCCTTACAGGTTTTTTCACTAGTACGCTTACCCTAGTTCGTCCGTCGAGGAAACGACTGTAAGAGATTTTTTCCTCTTTGAGAGCAGATAAATCGGTAATCGGTATCGATGATTTGTAAGGCATTAATTCTAAGTCAACGGAAAGTAGGTACACCTATAGGTTTTGATTCCCTTGAGAGTGATCATGGCGTATACGGCCGGTTCTTTTAATTGCGTTTAAGTACTTAGATGTTGGGTTTCCCACATCTCTAAGGGATTGTAGACCTGAGTATTTGATATACATTTTAACTTGATACCTCCACGCGTTTCTGAGAAAAATGATCTTGACAGACAGACGGACAGGCGGGCAGTGTAGTGATCCTATTAGGGTTCCCGTTTCACACTTAATAGACGGGACACTACCTATAGTGTCCCGTCTATTCTTACTTGTACATTCAATGTCTTTGCTCCTCAGCCACCCCTACGAGTCCTCTATTAGTCTGAGAATAAAACATTTTGATTATGATTTTTAATTAATATTTTACGGTTTTTTGTTAATTAAGTAATTTATAATATAACGTTTAAAATCACAGCCTTTATAAAAGAACTAGCAGCAAAAAAAAGGTTTTTGGATTAAAAAAATATTTCTATGTTATGTTAGTTCTTCAGAGGGCCTGCAGGGCCAAAATAACCTAATAGTAGGAGCTCCACGAGAGCGGAGCTCCGTCGACTTCGTTAAGGTCTGCTAAAACGCCCAGCTGGACAACACAGGTGGACCACGAGCGACAGAGGAAAAGAAACAATGTAACGTTGAAGTGAACGCCATGAAATGATGGAGTTACTCGTAACGCCATAATTTTTGACACAAATGGTCTCTATTACAAATGTCTGAATAGTAATAGGTAGTATGAGATGTTTTTGATGATGAGGTTTTTTTGTTGCGTGTTACAGAAAACGAATCCTCTAATTTTGTTTTTATGTGAAATATTAGCTTCCGAGTATTCCTATCACAATGTACTTTTTTAAATATTTTGTATAATACCACACAAGAAAAGCGGTACATTCTATTCTCGCGCCTCATAAAAACTCGCAATGCTTGCTTTAAAACTTCGTCACTCGATTGGAATCTTCTCAAGTATGCACATAGAATAAATGAATAAATAAATATCAGGGGACACTGTCACATCAATTGACCTAGTCCCAAACTAAGCTCATACTGTGGGTACTAAGTAGACAAGGTTATCATTACTTATATAAGTAGAGAAATAGATACTTAAATACATAGAAAACATCCATAACTCAGGAACAAACATTCGGGCTCATCACACAATTATCAGCCCTTATCGGGATTTGAACCCAGGACCGCTAGCTTCGTAGGCAGGGTCACTACCAACTAGGCAATTTACGCGTCGTCGATGAAAAAAATACCGTTTTTGTTTAGATGTTACTCTTTTTACTTTACCATTCTCTATTTCAGCAGGAGCTTCGTTTTTATTCTTACAGTGAAAAAGCATTTGGGTAATAACACGCATATCACAATAAAAAGTACATTGTTGCCTAGGCGCGGAAAGTAAGGGTTTTCCTGACGAGGTGGATAGCAGGCCGAGCAACAGCGAGGCCTGCTAAAATACGAGTCAGGAAATCCTCGTTTCTGCCGAGGCATACATAATACTTTTCTCAAACATGTGAGGAAATAATACAAATACATTTCTAAAAGAAGAATGAACGAAGTTTACCGACTGTCAATAATAATTGTTTTTAAATACTAACCATAGACATTGGAATGCAAATTCAAAAAGAAACACACGCACTGTGCTAAAAAAGCGAGCAGTTACCTTGGCTGTTTGGAATTTTTGTTTTGGTCCTTTTGATTTTGTATGCAAATTGACAGCATTTTTAAGAAATATATGGACATGGACGGAAAGTGTTTTCATATGGTTTTTTTACTCCTAGGAGTAGAATGAGGCTCTTCCGTCCTTGTGTTTCAATCGGAAAACCGTTTTTTCCGAGCATGTTTGAGAAAAAGTACATTACGAAGTCGTGGTCTTGCTGCCGTAATGAGCCTTTTTGTACGCGTTTCTTCCTAAAAGCTTTTCATGTGTACGTTCTTAGGGCGTTATATTCTTCACATGTTTTATTTTTTTACTTAACCGCCCCTATATTAGTTTTATTTATTTTAAAACAGTGCTCATGGGAAAGTCGTGTTATTACACCAGACATGCTAGACATAGGTGCCTTCCAGGGTGGGATCTATGTGTACGAGAAGGTATTATGCCTATAAACTTTCCAAAAGTTTTAATGATGGTGATAGTAGAGGATCCGTATAGAAGACGACCGTCATCATGAGCTGTTTATTCGATAAAAAGTATTTTATATCAAATTTAATATGTTAAATAATAAGGCAAATAGGTAGGCTTAAAAAAATCAGTCCAGTACTAATATAAATAATGAAAAAAAAAAAAACTTTTTTAAAAATTGCAATTGCTTAATTGACCTATTACATACTAATCGAAAGTATGAAGCCTGTAGAATATGCAAACGTTTGGTTTGGTGCAAATTATTATATGGCGAATACCTATTATATTACTTATCATCATATTATAGTAGTTTATGAAATTGTTGCATAATACCTAGTTATGTGCAGTTTCATACACTACTTTATCTAATCTCATACATTGCGATTCAACCTACTAAATAAAAGATCAAAGTTAATAAAGTAAGAAATATTTTATTGCTTATAAATAATTATAATAATTATTCAAGTTTTGTATGTTGCATTTATGAAATTGTATATTGATGGCTGGGCAGGCGTTGGTGCTCGTACTTGCTGTCGGGGCTATTGGCAAATTAATATTAATTTCGTTCTTTTTGTTTTCTATTATGTTCGTCAAATCGTCTATGTAACCTTCTGCCAAATCAAAACCTAGCACATCACCGCGCATGTGTTAAAACGGGCGCTGTCACAGAGAATTAAAAATTGGAATGAAAACTTTTTGTAATGCTGTAAAAATAACGTGAACCGCAGGTGCGTTCCATTATAAAAAATAAATAAATATGGAACCTCGTTGGTGACATTATCTTTTTGGATTAACTTGTATCGTAATGGTAAAAAAATTACTTTATAACATTATTTTGTTAGAGAAATAACGTTATAAAGTGTATTTTTTTTAAATTTCGGTATTGTGTTTATAAAGTATGCCAATACAAGTTCGTTTTGAAGTTTATAATTCGAACTTTACGATATGAGAGTAGATAAAATTTGTTATAAAATACTTTTAATCCAATAAACAGCCCGGTGAAGGTCGTCTCCTCTTCGGATCTTAGACCATGAAAATTTTAAACTTCGTCAAAATTCAGATTCCTGGTAGTAGCGTACTTGAAAATAACCAAGCAGACAAACAGATCGACATGCATAGGATTGGAAAATGCTGCTAGAAAATTCGTTGTATAACTCAGAATCAGACGCATATGTCTAGAAAAATTGGCCGTAGTGGTTGCCGGGTTAGAATAGTGCCACTCCATGTCTTCCCGTGGATGTCGTAAGAGGCGACTAAGGAAATATAGGCTTGTAGTACTGTTAGGCGATGGGCTTGCAACCTGTCACTAATATTCTGGTAAACATCTTAGCCTATTTGTGCAAAAAGTGGTTACTGAACTGTCAACAACGTTTAAAAGTTGTAATTCTGTAGCTCTGCCTAGCCCACTCTGGGATTACAGGCGTGAAGGTATGTATGATGATGGGCAAAAAGGATTACAAAGCCTTATTATTAGCTGTGTTACGAGGCACAGCCTAATTTCCTAAAAGCAACACAATTACAACAACAGAGCATCTTTATTAGCACTCCAAAACAATTAGCTTATAGCCCGTGTTGATGTTTGTATTAACTGTTCCTTGCCTCAATGTGGGAGTTTCTGTGCCTACAAAACAAAAGGGATATCAAAGGGCCTGGCACGGCGTCAGACTAAACAAATTTGGGCTTGTGTTGCTACTTTATAATTAAGTGTGCTGGTAACTCTCGACTATTAGGGTCCGGGGCAACTGCGGGCCGCCTTGAGGACGAAAGTCGGGGTATTCGTTCATACCAGCGTCCCATTTACTTAAAATTAACGGATCGACAAGAAACTTGTTGTAGGCCCTCTGCCCACGAAGTTTGCGCATAAATTGAGCGTCTGCCTAAAGAAAGGGAGGATCTCAAATTGCTTAACAGTTTACTTCTGAGAGCTCTGATATTAGGTATACATTTAATTCGGTTTCTCTGGTATTATAAGGTCCCAATGTACGAGGGGCGTTCAATAAATTCTCGGTATGAGAAGGAAAACAAAAGCATACGATTAGTGTTTTATTTTTATTTTTCTATATATTCCCCCCCTATGTTTATACACTTATAAGATCTGTCAATTAGTTTTTTTAACCCCTCATAAAAATATTTTTGGTCTTTGGTGTCAAAATGCTCCAGCACCGCTGCCTTCAACGCTTCATCATTAGAAAACCGATGTCCACGAAGATTCTTTTTAAGGTTGGGAAACAAAAAGTAGTCGCTGGGGGCCAAGTCTGGACTGTACGGCGGGTGAGTAAGTGTTTTGAACCCAGATTCAAGAACAGCAGCCTTGGCAACATGATCAGTATGCACAGGGGCGTTTTCATGACAAAGCAGCACACCTCTGGTCAATTTTCCCCTCCTCTTCTCTTTGATTGCTTCCCGTAATTGGCGTAAAATGTTAGCGTAGTACTCTCCTGTAATATTTAAACCCTTTTCTTTATAATCTATTAATAATATCCCTTCACAATCCCAGAATATTGTGGCCATGATCTTGCCAGCTGAGGGGACGACTTTGAATTTCTTGGGATGAGGTTTTCCTTTAACGTGCCACTGCATCGACTCTTGTTTGCTCTCAGGGTCATAATGATGAGCCCAAGTTTCATCTCCGGTAACAATTTTTTGGAGCAAACCATCAGGGTTTTCACCACACAGCTCAATGAAGTCGGAACAACAAGCAACACGCGTGTGCTTCTGAAACGGTGTCAACATTCGTGGTACCCATCTCGCACTAACTTTGGACATGTTAAGATGATCGTGGATAATATCATGTATTGTACCAATAGAAATATTGGTTTTTTGTGCTATAGACCTAACCTTCACTCGACCATCTTCCAGTATAATTTTCTCCACTTTTTGAATGTTTTCTGGTGAAGTAGCTTCAACAGGCCGACCAGGTCTAGGGTCATCTTCTATGCTCTCCCTCCCACGCTTAAATTAATTTGACCACTTTTGGACAGTAGATAATGAAGGAGCGGACTCACGGTAAACTAAATTAATTTCTTCTTTAATACACTTTTGATTTTTCCCCTGTTTAATCAAGAATTTTATCACGGCTCGATGCTCCAATTTAATTATCATTGTAAAATCGCTCATGGTGATCACGTTTGTTTAGCAGTAGCAGAAAAACAAAAGAACGTGTAGGCTTCAAATTTACTTTTTTTTACTGTCAATTAATGACTCTCCGCGGCCAGTATTAAGAAGTTTACTAAAAAGGTTTGCAAGATACCAATACCGAGAATTTATTGAACGCCCCTCGTAGATACAAAACTTAAAATTGAAAAATAAGTCTGTTTATATAAATCCTTTCTCACGGCGGCATAATTTTTTGCCTAAGGTGTTCAATAGTGAATAATCGCTAAGCCGTTCCGCACGGGAGGTTTAATCTTATGGTATTTCAGGTTCTTAGATTTTTCATTTTATGGTTTGAATAGACAATTAGACAGTATCATATCAACACAACATAACATTTATTTAAATATATATGTATGTATGTGGGTTTGTATATTTATTTCACGAACTTACCGGAACCTTTTATCTATTCATTCGATGCAACTTAAACGATATCCCATTATAATTGAAATTGTGCCTAATAGGTACACTTACACACAGAGCCCTCTTAATCTGTTTAATGAAGACTTCGCAGGTCCTTAATGAGTACGGGGAATGTTCCGGTTCCGGAAGTATGCCCGTCTCCACTCCATACTGTGTAAGTTGATCGGGCTCAACTTGTTAATAGTTCAATAAAATGCGGGAACAAAATTTCTCATAAATAGTTTGTTTTAAAATCATTTCCAGCGCACTTGCGAAACGGATGTAAAGTTAAATGAATCCCAAGAATGATTTGAAGATTGACTAGGTAACGCTATTTCTTTTCACAAGATTTATAAAGACTAGTGGTACCATATTTTTTTGAACAAAAAAATATACAGGGTTATTGGTAAGTCGACCTATTCCCGTTAAGAGGTGATAGGGGTGATTATTTGCGATAATTTTGACCCTCATATGCATTATGCAAAAGTGAACCATTTTGGAGTTATCGCGTTTTTTAGTTTTTTTTTAAATTAGTCAGAAATTCAACTTGAAAAATTTATTACAAAAAAAGTATCAATTTAAATTTTTTTTTTTTTCTGATTTATAAATACTATTAAACATTGGTTATTTCTCAATATTAAAACAATAATTATCGGTCCAAAGGACAATGCGTCAAAATGGACCCAGAACCAACAGACATGAGAGTTGGGCTATTAAATAGGTCTTTAAATCTACTTCATTTAATTATATGGGCACAAAGTCTAATTCCATTGCAGAACTGAGATATTCATTTTTTAATTTAGAGTGAAAACGAATGTTGAAGAATCTGTGGCTAGGGTATTTAACATTTTGGAGGGTAGGTAACAAACAATATATGTAGTAATAATGAAGGTATTGCTACAATAGGCTCTTGTGCTCACACTATTTCCATTAGGTATATGGTACTTAGGGCTAGGCAGGCATATGCCATTTAATCATCCTGCAGGTCATTTGAATGACTTGGTTATTAATGTATAATGAGAATAATAAGATAACATTAACTTGCTGTAAATACTGATTATATTAATAAATAAAATAATCAAACGTCAAACGCTCAGTTCTGTCATGTCATTTTAACTTTTTTCCGCTACCTAAAGGTTGTCTGGAAGAGATCGCTTTTTAGCGATTAGACCGCCTAATATCTTCCTCTTGTTTTAGTACCTACTTATTATTTTCTGTGTATCGCTTTTATATTCTTATCCTATCGATTAATGATTGGTATGGTAGCCTATCATTAAGAGAAACCCGTTTATAGACCTTATACATACACACTGACTGAAATATGAATATCTCGGTTCTGCAATCGAATACAACTTGGTGCCTATAGAACAAAATGAAGTATATTTATAGATCCTTTTAATGACCTAACTCTCAGCTGTGTTGGTTCTGGGTCCAAGCTCCATACTAAGTTGCCCATGGTCCTTTAAAAAAGCGAGACGGAAATCGAAATTTTTCAATATTTTTTTGCGATCGCTTTCCACTAAAATGCCTTAAAAACAAAAAAAACGTTATGAAACTTGGCTTGCAGATTGTTTTAAAAATTTAACTGGTTTTCTTAGCTCTCCAAAAATGCATAACAACTAGGAACTTATTTAAAAAAAAATGATCACAAAGGAAGCGGGCGGAAATTCGTCTTCGAACTAAACTAAAGCCAGAAATGAAACTTCAAAAAAAAAAATAAAAAAAAATACCAAATTTAAATCAACTTTTTTTATTTGCTTTTTTACAAGATGAAATTGTTGTTCTTATGCAATATTAAAAAAAATATTATCTGTACACGTTTGAGAATGCGAGGCCGAAAACTAAAAAATACATGTTTTTTTATCAGACTCGAAATAATTTTTTTATTATTTTTTATTTTTTATATCATAGGAAGGCAAACGAGCACACAGGCCACCTGATGGTAAGTGGAAACTGTGACCCATAGACATTCGCATTCATAAGACCGCAATCCTAAGACTGCAAATGCGTTGCCAACCCTGAGGCCGAAGATGGAATGCCTCTAGGCTAGTCATTTCACCGGCTGTCTTATCCCCAAACCGGAACACAACAATGCGAACACTGCTGCTTGGCGGTAGGTTAATGGATAAGATGGTGGTACCAACCCGGACGGACCCTGCACAAGGTCCTCCCACCTCCAAAAAAAACAAAAACAGAAAAATTTACCAATACATTTGGCGTGCAGATTAAACGTTGATAAAAAAACATGTAAAGATAAAGATAAAGATAAAGACATTTATTCAGTAAGTAGGCCGCACGGGCACTTTTACACGTCAAGAATCTACCAGCGCTTCACAAGAGGAGACCACTGCTGAGAAGAAGCGCCGCAAGAAACTCAGCAGTCAGTCATTTTTTTAAATATATTTAATATTACAATGGTACTACTTAGTCTAGCATTATATAAATCTATAAATAGCAAATTAAAAAATATTTCAAATATCCTGCGTAGTTTCCGCAGGAAAACACACCAAAATCTTAAGATAGAAAGAGAGAAAAGGAAAAAAAGAACTCCTACGTATGTGTATATAAGACGGTGCAAGATGACCACATAAGATTGATATGTTTTCCTACATCAACGGTGTCCCCCAGACAAGATAAAGATTTTGAATTTGAAAAAAAAAACAAATAAAAAATATATTATTGATTAAGTTTCGGGTTTAGGCCAAGCATGTTTGTCTATTAAATAGTCCTCGATCCTATAATACGCTTTAGACATTAACGACTTTTTCAAGTAATTTTTGAGTGCTGGAAAGGGTAACTTTAATACCACCTCAGGTAATTTATTATAGAAATGAATGCATTGACCAACAAATGATTTATGTACTTTACGGACGCGGAATTTTCGAAAAGCTATTTTATTTTTATTTCTAGTATTTAAATTATGTATATCAGAATTTTTTGTGAAAGAATCCAAATTTTTTATAACATAAATAATATTCTCATAAATAAATTGTGACGCTACAGTTAAGATATTAATTTCCTTAAAAAGATCTCTTAAGGAGTCACGGGAATTTAAGTTGTAAATAGAACGAATGGCCCTTTTTTGTAACACAAATATAGTTTGTATGTCAGCTGCCTTACCCCAAACCAGAATACCGTACGACATAACACTATGGAAATAACTATAATAAACTAAGCGAGCTGTCTCAACATTGGTTAGTTGTCTAATTTTCCTAACTGCGTAAGCTGCCGAACTTAGTTTACCTGCCAGTACAGCTATATGGGGACTCCATTGCAATTTTTTATCTATTGTTATGCCTAGGAAAACTGCCTTATCTACGATTTGCAAACACTCGTCATTTAGAATAATACTAGAATCTAACGGTTTAACATTAGGCAAAGCGAATCTAACACATTTAGTTTTCTTAGCATTTAGTAGCAAATTGTTGCTAGTAAACCAATTAAGTACTTTAACTAGTGTGGAGTTTATGCTACTGAAGTCTATGGATTTTCTGTCTACCTTGAAAATTAGTGAAGTATCATCAGCATAAAGTACAATATCACAAAGTTTATCTACTGATGGTGGCAAGTCATTTATGTAAACCAAAAATAGAAAAGGACCTAAAATAGAGCCTTGAGGCACACCTATTTTCACTGTAGCTCCATCAGATTGTGTTTTGTTTACAACAACTGTTTGAGTTCTATCACTGAGATAAGAAGACATAAGACTTATAGCTTTATTAGACAATCCATAATGTTCTAATTTTAAAATAAGGGTCGTATGAACCACGCAATCAAAAGCTTTAGAAAGGTCACAAAATATTCCTACTGCATCGCAAGATTGCTCCCAACTGTTATATATATATTTAATGAGAACAGATGCCGCATCAATTGTTGATCGACCTCTGGTAAAGCCAAACTGGTTATTGTTAAGTAGTTTATTTCTATTAAAGTGACCTAACATATCATTCAGAATTAGTTTCTCAAAGACTTTACTTAAAACTGGTAGTATGGAAATGGGACGGAAGTTCGTAATATCACTCATCTCACCCGATTTAAAAAGAGGTATGACTTTACTATATTTCATAAGATCTGGAAAGATCCCTTCTGAAATGCAATTATTGTAAATTAATGCTAGATGGGGTGCAATTACACCTATGATAGGAAAAAGTACACTAACTGATGTGCCCCACAAATCCTCAGTCTTCTTTAAACTAAGCGTTTTAAATACTTTGACTATTGAAACTGAATTTATAGGGCTGTATTCAAAGTTTATATTACATTTACTGACATTAGTGCAAAGTAATGATTGAGCTTGAACCGCGGATGATTTGAGACATTTCGTAGTATTAATGGCTATGTTGGAAAAATAATCTTCGAATGCTAAGGCGACGTCTTTATTTGACGTGATTTGTTTGTCACCTGAGTTTAGGGTGACCTGATTATCGCGAGTTTTAGTTTTACCCGTTTCTCTATTTATAATATTCCATACAGTTTTTACCTTATTGTCAGACGATTTGAGTTTAAGACTAAGAAAATTTGCCTTGGCAGTTAAACAAACTTGCTTAAAGGTCTTTGAATAACTCTTAACATAATTTAGGAAGTCAGCGTTCTTATTGTCCTCCCTCTCTCTATATAGGTTGTAAAGCCTATTTCTACTTTTATGAATACCTGCAGTAGCCCATTCGCTAAATTTGGTTTTCGACCTAGTTAAAGTTTTCATTTTAAAATGGTTATTAAACTGATGCAGAAAAGTATTTTTTAGTTTTCGGCCTCGCATTCTCAAACGTGTACAGATAATATTTTTTTTAATATTGCATAAGAACAGCGATTTCATCTTGTACAAAAGCAAATAAAAAAAGTTGATTTAAATTCGGTATTTTTTTTTATTTTAATTTTTGAAGTTTCATTTCTGACTTTAGTTTAGTTCGAAGACGAATTTCCGCCCGCTTCCTTTGTGATCATTATTTTTCAGTTTTTTTTTAAATAAGTTCCTAGTTGTTGTTGTTTTAAGACTTGTTGGTAATTCTTTAGCTCTGCCTACCCCACTCTGGGAATGAAGGCGTGAGTTTATGTATGTATGTAAGTTCCTAGTTGTTATGCATTTTTGGAGAGCTAAGAAAACAGTTAAGTTTTTAAAACAATCTGCAAGCCAAGTTTCATAACGTTTTTTTTTGTTTTTAAGGCATTTTAGTGGAAAGCGATCGCAAAAAAATATTGAAAAATTTTCGATTTCCGTCTCGCTTTTTTAAATTTGGACCGATAATTATTGTTTTAATATTGAGAAATAACCTGTGTTTAATAGTATTTATAAATCAGAAAAAACAATAAGATTTAAATTGATACTTTTTTTGTAATAAATTTTTCAAGTTGAATTTCTGACTAATTTAAAAATTAACTAAAAAACGCGATAACTCCAAAATGGTTCACTTTTGCATAATGCATATGAGGGTCAAAATTATCGCAAATAGTCACCCCTATCACCTCCTAACAGGAATAGGTCGACTTACCAATAACCCTGTATATGTATAATCGTTATTACTTTACCACGTTATTGAGAATTCGGAAACATCAAGTTTAAGAATTACGAATTATAGCTACTTTTAGCAAGGGAGGCAAAAGTGTACCAAAAGGAAGCGTTATTTGCCAGTATCATTAAAACCTTAATCCTCAACTAATTAACAGATTGAAAATTTAAAACTATATTCTGGACCGGTAAGAAGAGTGATTAATATAATATTACGACAAGCTCTGGACCATTTTCAAAAAGAGCCTCGTTGAGGTTTTTGCTGAAATTTAATTAAATTGATTTTCAGAGGGTAGGTACTTAATTAGGTAACTTTATACCTTGTAAGTATATATTTCAGGTCCATCGCTTAAGTGGTCTTTCCTAGCAAGGATGAAACTAAAGTTAATTAGCTTATAGAAGCTAATTAACTTAAGTTTCAACAATAGTGTCTCTTTTAAACTTGCATCGAATAAAATAAAGGCGAGGACATTAAAAGATGAAAATGACCGAAGCGAATTGGTCGTAGTATCGCAATGGCTAAGCCTGTTGGTCTCAACAGTCTCCTCCTCAAGCTTCTACTTCTTATCTGTCTCTCATTCAAACCTTTTGGCAAAAGTCTGCACGACGTTAATGATCACGGGAATTTCTGTACTTGAAAGTAAATAAATATCAGAGGACAAACTCACACAAATGGTTTTTTTTTTGGTTTCTTGCTGGCTGAAAGTTAAACATCTGATTAAGTGATTAGGTACTTAACTATGTACCTACTCGTAATTCAAATCAGATGGTAAGTATTAGAATCATAGTCAATAACAATCGAATGACGTATACCGGCCATATATTTTAGTAAATTAAGTGTTTACACTTTATTTACTTTCATTTAAGTAGGTAAGTATATACGTTTTGTATTTTCATAACGTTTTAAGGGATTCAATTATTTATCTTCATTTTCAAAAGCATTTAGTAGATAATGCAGACTTCACAGAACTATTTCCGTTATTTTCCTATCTTTAGGTAGGTAAACGTCATTCGATTCTCCGGTCCCTAATAATGACATTGTAGGCTGCGTACATTTTCCAGAGTCTGTTTTCTAATTAATCTGTATGTGTGATGGTATATTTATATATTTATTTATTTATTTATAAATGAATTAATCAGCTTACATCGTTACTTTCTGCGATACTTTGCACACTTTACTTGGTTGGCTACAACTCGTCAGGAACCTATATCATAGTACAGACTGACAGACTCGGTGGGGAACTTTGTTTTACAATATTTAGTGATGAAAACCTTCCGTAAAAAATAACTGATGGTAAAAACCGCATGAAAATCTTTTCAGTCGCTTTAAAGATCATCGCGAGCATACAAACAGACAGACGCGGTGGACTTTGTTTTATTTTATAATATGTAGTGACACGGCCCACGGGTCAGACTAGGTTGTCCTTTTAACCTAAACTTGACGCAGTTTATTCATGCGTGAGTGAGATGGGAATAAGTTATGCATCAAGTTTACCTAAATAAGCACTATCATGGACTACTTATTTCGATGGTTATTTATGTATGTAAGTCGTGTAATTTTAACAATTATTTATAAATCAATAGTGGTCTTTATAATCTCTAGTTTAGGCGGTTAGGGTTCTGCAAACAAAAACATAGGTAGGTCTAATAATATATACCTACATACAATAAAGAAAGAAAGAAAGCAAAATACTTTTATTCACTACACACATAAGACACACAGAAAAAATGTAAAAACAGAAAACAGCAATAAAAAGAGTACCTAGTGAGTGTGTATTCGCGGTAGTGAATCGGACACTGGCTCAGCATAATGCTGAGTGTTAAACACCTACAGCGCTGATTTTCAGCCAGCTCCGTTTGTGACAGACGGACGGTACGCTAAACAAATGAATAGAGAAAAGAAAAAAAACTTTTAATCAAATAGGTACTTTTAGTTAGTGACAAAATAAATACAAAATCTACATCAAAATACCTTACAGATACATATTTAAATGTAAGTACCTACTTAGGCAGTATAGATATATAGATAAGAAAAGCAAAGAAAACTAAACTATAATTAACGGACAAAGTGCTGGTTGGGAGATTATAATTTTTGGAGCGTCAACAAATAGGCTTTACAATCAACAACCACGCCTCTTTCCCGTAGGTGTAGGCAGAGACTCTACCTTCCACTTGCTACGATCGAGAGAGATCCAGACAAACTTGACTCGCTTCCTCCACACATAAGCAGAGGACGGAATTTTCATGGCAAAAATCAAACTGTCATAGAGTTGGAACGTTGAATTTTATCGACTATCGATATGTAATATTTACGAAGCGTATCTTTATTTAGGTATGCTATAAATTCATTGCCTTTAAAATCACTTGCTGTAATCATTCATTTGCTATAATAGCTATTTTCTATAACGTGTAGCTAATATAATTTTAAAATGAGTAGTGTTCACATCATAATAATCATGCATAACATTTAAAATCTATATGATTGTACATACATACATACCTTCACGCCTGTAATCCCAGAGTGGGGTAGGCAGAGCTACAGAATTACCTACAACTTTAAAAACTTGTTGATAATTCTGTAACCACATTCTGCACAAAAAGGCTAAGATGTTTACCAGATCCTATATGATTGTGTTTTATAATATTAATTTTCTATAAACTTTATTTTACCTTCTACTACTTACTACTTTATTTCTGGGCAGATAAAAAAAACCTAACCTATCCGAGTCGGTTCTGCCCTGATTCGTCTTGCTCGTTGCATTTTCTGGATAGTTAAAACAAATTACAAGCAAGATTATCTGGGTTTTCTTTGCTTTCACGTTAATTACCTGATTAACTCTGAATCATCGATTAGAAAAATGTAAAAAATTGGATTAACCTGCAAATTTAAAGCTTTCAAATAATACCTTTCATGATAGGTTTAGCTACTATTTCTAACATTGTTGTTGATCGATTTTTCTTCTGCCTATTATAAATTATTATAAATTTCAAAGTTTTAACGAGCAGGCAGGGTCCACTTCTATCCACCTGCTACGATCCTCACAAATCTCTTTCGCTGTTTCCACCTTCATACATCGAGTCTTGCACGGACGACGGTTTCGAGTACTTAAGATTCGGCCCTTTTCCAGTAGGTATTTCTCCGATTTGATTCTAAAAAGTACGCCTACGGCGGCCCCTTCCAACCCTTCCACTCACTTTCGCTCTTTATATCTCTTTCGTCAATCTTCTTCCATCCTGATAGAACTATTTTTAATGGCCAATGGATACACAGACGAAGTCATCTCATAAAGGTTCCGTTTTCCGTTCCAGTTTTACGGAACCCTGAAAATATTGGTATGACACGGACTTTCAGTAAGACCTAAATAACCGAGCACATCATTAAGAACCTCTATCAATAAAATCGAACATAAACACTGATAGGAATCGAAGTCTGTCCTAGGTACTTATTTGAGTTTGTTAAGTTTCGTCAGTTTTCAAAAAAATATATAATATCTCTGATCTCGTAGCGATTCGAGGCAGTTGCTGCAATCAATATTCTAGTACAGTGACCTGGGCCTCTATTATTGGCGGTAAAACCATATCGTCTTTGACCTGTTATGGTATTGTTTGTATTACATTACTGCCAAGTAAATAAGAACTAACGCTGACAATACGATTACAAGTCAAAGATGATATGTTTTTTACCGCCTAAAATCTCGGGACTGATATAATATATAGGACGGACAATTTAAAAGTAGCTTAAAACTATTTATATTAGTCAGTATAGAGACAATGCCACAGAGGTCACAAACTGGGTCCTGTTTCGGAACATTTTTATGCATGGAACGCGTGGCTAGCATCGTGTGTTTCGAACCGCGAACTCGTTATCGGAGCGATAGCCCAGGGGACCGGCCATCGAATAACATGACTTAAAATATCGTAGCTTCGAACAGTTACAATTTTGCTGGCTTGCTTAAACGGTTTACTATATAATCATACTTCATAGGTACTATTTATATGTTTAATATTATTTTCGTGTTGTCTCTTAAACTGTAGAATTGAAAATAAAAATTTCCATGAATCCATACTTTCAAGGACTCTGCCAATACACGCCACTGCTCCCAATCTTCGATTTATATTATGCTTATACTATAAGTATAAATGCCAAAGTAACTCTGGGAGTCGCGGGCAATGTCTAGTATTATTATTTTACTAGCTAGCTTAGCTAGTTTAGTTTTTCCCTCGGGAACTTTTCAACTTTTCGGGATCAAAAGTAGCTTATGTGTTAATGAATCGTAGAAGCCAACCCATTCCAAATTTTATCCAAATCTGTCCTGCCGTTGAAACGATGATAATGACTGTGTGTGTCAGTAAGAAACTAACACACACTCATTAGTAGGTTAGGATAGTTGTGTACAGGAATATAGTAAGGTATACTTTAACAAGGGTATAAATCCGGTTTAGTGCTAGTCGAACTCGCGCACCGAGGGTTCCGTACCGTAGGTGTTATTATTTTCCGATTTGAATTCAATTTCGAATCGAAACAGCGCGAGCCCAACTCACACTTGACCATTTTTTTGTATGTTTTTGTTTTTCTTCAGGTTTTGCTGTACTATCATCATCATCGTTCTATATCAGTCTGCTTTTGGACGCAGGCCTCCCCTAATGTGCCCCATTTTACCCTGGCCTTGGCCTATCGAATTCAAAATCTGCCAGCAGCGTTCCGCAAATCATCACTCCATCTCGCCGGAGGGCGTCCTACACGTTTGCCGAGTCGTGGTCTCCACTCAAAAACACGTCTACCCCAACGGTTATCGGTTCTTCTATAGAAATGTCCAACCCACTGCCACTTCAGCTTGCTAATACTCTGTGCTATATCGGTTACTTTGGTTCTCTGTCGGATAACATCGTTACGGATTTAATTCTTCAGAGAGACTCCAAGCAATGCACTTTCCATAGCTCGCTGAGCGATTTTAAACTGGTGGACTAGCCGGTGGCTAGACGTCTCGGCACCGTAGGTAGGTCATCACGGGTAGGACGCAAGTACTATACAATTTTGACGATTGTACTTGTTGATCGTGACAAAAATAAAAATACGTTGTAACAAAAAACTTTTCTTGTACCCCCACTTTTTTACCGTAGTTAGTAAATCCGGTTAAAAAACAACCCGCTATCTATTACAGATTACAGTTCAAAAGATCCTGGTATTGGGACGGACGGATGTAAAGCGCATGCATATATGTATAAATAGAGTCCCGTTGGTCTCCCTTCAGACACGGAACCCTAAAAACGAAGCTAGCCAAAATAAATTTAGTTTTTTAAAGCAATCGTTGCTTTGCCGACTTATCGAGATCCATGCAACCTTCCGATTAAACCCAATTAAAAACAAACTCTCCTTTTTAGAAATTTTAGGATAATGGGGCCCCTGTGACTATAACAAAGGACAATTTTGTTTTTGTTGTCGGCTGGTTTATCGATCGCGGGGTCTTGGGGTGAGAGTGGCCAATGAAAAGAGGGGCCTGCTCGCTTGGTATTGATAAACAGATAGTAACTGTGCAAGTAAATTAGTCAGTAATAAATAAAGCTTGTCTGAGAAATGAATGTTTTGACGGAAATTTATTTTGTTGGGTCTACCAGAAATCATCCCCAAACTTAAAAGTTTTAATAATTAGCCTTTTCCATCATCAGCATCACAAAATTCAATAAAAAATTTAAGCATCAACAAAATGACAATTTTACCATTATTTACCACTTTCTGCTGTTCAACACGGATTAGCGCTTTGTGCTATGGTGAAAGACAAAAAACACACTTATTAAACCTTAGTTTAAAGTGCCGCTGTCTATTAGGTTTTTTCGTCAGAATATGTGGTGTCACGGTCGGTTTATTTTGCTAATATGAAACTATAATTGTCTCTGTAGACCTAAAAGTTTCGGAGATAAAGCTTTTCAAAATTCATAATTTTTTCGAACATCCCATTTTTTTTAACGACATTTACGAGCTGAGGTACTAACTATTCACCAGGGCTGCGACGAAAACCAACTTCAATCTGGCCAGCGTACCTCCTACACGACACTATGCTCTATTTTACTCCTTCCGGACACACCATCACGTGCAAATTTGTCCTTGCGTTCACTAATACACATTACATCTCATTCATCATATATATTCAACTGCTCATGTCAACAATCTGAGCCGAAAGGCTCGTTTCATAAAACCATGCTCGTGTATAATTATGCACCAGTCACATAATCAATAGTAGTTTTTCTACTCGCGTACTTTAAACCGCTAATATTGATATCGTTGTTGGTATCAGAATACCACCTATAGCGTAACCGAAGTGTGGAAACAATTCTAAAATGAGCGTTGCCATGGTAATACAGTTCTATAATTATTATAATTGTTTTGTTATTTATTAACATGGTTACGGTCATTCCGGATGTCAGTCTTGGCGTTTAGTGAACACTTGATATCCTAATTTGTATAATAAACTGAGTATATTTGTAACACCCATTAAAAATACGTGTGTTAAAAACAAAATTAATTGTGTTTAAAATAACATTTTTATAAAGTTACTTAGATTAGATGATTAATATACATCGATTTGTTTTTTGGTTACCATGGTTACGTTCAATATGAATATCAACCAAAATGGCATTTCGTTTTGCATTCCAACTTTTATGATAAATTGTCAGAACTGTTTAAACTAAACTGTACCTAACTATTAAAATTTTCAAGAAATGTGTAAACATTTGGCAATAAAATTCACAGACTATTAAAACGCCAATCGGAATAATGAAAATGATTCAATTTGCTGACAAACTATTTGTAAGCAGAAAAATTGAGGAAAGTATATAAGAAAAGTTAGCGATTGTTTATTTTTGTCCTTATCATTTTAAGCTTGTAAAAAAAGTTATGTATGCAACGGTACATACATAATTAGCTCTTAAGGTACTCGTGCCTGTAAATAGAGCGCCAGCAAGCTCGCGCTCTAACCTCAGCACTCGTACCTTAAGAAGCTTCATTATGTACTAATTACATAAATAACTATTATAGGTACTATCTAATTTAAATTTCGATTTTAATGCACCGTATATGTTCAAATATCCGTCCGTATTATGTTTACTCAGTTTCGTGACTTTGGTGACGGATGGAAATGGCGAAACTACATATAAGGTTTCCTAGATTGACTACGGTGGCCCAAAAAGGGGAAGGTTTGAATTGGTAATTTCATGGTTAATGTTAACCTATAACCTAGCCAATCGGTGCCGTTTGGCACCCAATCTCGTGGTTTAAATTAAATTGGTCCTACAGATAGGCTCATCAGCTACACAAAAATATAAATTGATTTTAATTATCAACCAATAAATGGGCAATAGTTATCAGTCCGTAGGCATATTTAGTATGTCTTTATGAGGTAAGGTAGATAATTTAAATTATTCTAGAAAAGATGACCTGTAAACTCTACGAGTAAATATTTATTGCTGTAGGACGATCAACGAATTTATAAAATAACCTTAATTCCGCGTAATAAGAAATCTGTTGACCAATATAAAATCTACATGTAAGTGTATACATTCCTACTTGCTTTCGTTTTATATGAGTAACCTCAATCTAATTCTATTAGAATACCTTACCTTTATGTTTCTCTTATTGTTGAATGGACACACAGCCCTACGCTCGCCGCAGACATTTCTTTTTCAAAATACAACGCGCATTTGTGCGGCAGAAGGGGATGAAGAATAAGAGCGAAAGCGTGTATACTTCAGTCGATTTCACTTTAGCTGAAATTAAAGCGAGGGATCAGTGGTTTTTGAAATTGCGGTCGCTCTTTGTTGGCCAGAACGAACGTGAAAAACGTCCGAAAAGTCCAGTGTCATTCCCTGCGGCCTAATGGCGGCCGGCCCGCAATACAACAATGTCCGACGTGATTCCGTCTAATCCTGAATTTACACGTGTACGTGTTTCTAATTCCACATGAAAAACATTTTCGATATACCACCAATTCAACACTACCTTATTGATGTTAGTTTTTACGAAGTTAACAAAAATAAAGCTTACTTGCACGGGAAAATATCTTGACTCATTTTCGAATGTACTTAACTACTAGTCTGTCTAGACAAGTGTACATATGACCACTACACACGAATTTAGGATTGGTACCTATGTAAAATAGGTAAATAACAATTTAATTATACAACTACAGCAAAACAAAACAAAATCAAAGGTAGGTTACACAACACGTCGCAACACACAAATACTCGTACCTATGTGTCTTCCCCTGTTCTCAGTAATACTTATCTTGACAGAATTACTTAATGTATCTGACACCACTTATAACTTGAACATGTGCAACTCAGTTATAAGCAAGCATAGGGCATACCAGTAATCATATTCAGAATGTCGTTGGAACTAGGAATTTCTGACGCGCCCGCGCTGTAAGGAGTTTGTTTTCCTGAAAACTGTTGAGTGCCAGCAAAACTATCTAAGTCTGTCCACCAATCTCGGTCTCAACAACATTATGAAGGCGTTGAGTTACATTGAACCCGGAGGGCGCTATAAGCTCGTTTTGTGTAACAACCCCACAGGCTGCTGGCATAAAATGATTGAAACGCTTTGAAAACTTTAGCAACAACATCGAGCAAACCTGCAGGCTACATATTACATCTCACCGCTAACGCTTCCGTTCTCTCTCATTACCTTCATCACCAGATAGATCTTCAGTAATTATGTGGCCCCTTTATATCAACAATTTTGATTTTAAAGTTACATCAGTAAGGACGACATCCAAAGGATGCCAGCTGACGACGCGCTCGCCTAGTTGGTAGTGACCCTGCCTACGAAGCTAGCGGTCCTGGGTTCAAATCCCGGTAGAGGCGGATATTTATGTGGTGAGCGCGAATATTTTTTCTGTGACAACTTCGTATCAATCGAAAGTAAAATACTCGTACTTTTAGAAAATGTGCACCTTTTTTCGAATCCGCATCCAGGTAGGTATACCCAGGTAAATTAAAGAAGTTAATTACTCGAATCGTTTTCCGGGACCATCAAAGTATGAAAGTGTAGATTGTTATTGTAATTTAAAAAAAATATAATAGGGTCCTGGGGATAAGAAAACACGTCAAAAGAGAAGGGAGGCCGAGGTCTTTAAAAAAACCCAGTTTTTATTTAACTTTCTGTGTTTTGCTTGTAAGACTGTCAATCCGGTTTAAAATTTTACAATAAATTTTTCCTACAGATGCTAGTATTCGATTTAGCTGAATTGTGACATACTTACTTATTTGCCGTGTGGTTGCCGGCTTAGAATTTTGCCACTCCATGTCTTCCCGTGGAAGTCGTAAGAGGCGACTAAGGGAATAAAGGCTTGTAGTACTGTTAGGCGATGGGCTTGCTACCTGTCACTAATATACATTGTTAAACATCTTAGCCTAATTGTGCAAATTGTGGTTACAGAGTTATCAACAAGTTTTTGGAGTTGTTGGTAATTCTGTAGCTCTGCCTACCCCACTCTGGGAATGAAGGCGTGAAGGTATGTATGTATGTATGTATGTGTTACTTATTTATGTTAATCCGATGACAATGCAATACTATATTATCTAAAAGCTGGTTTGAATCGTAAAGAGGTAACTTATCTGTGCAAACTAGATACAGTCGTCAACACGAGATAAAGGAAACTAATTGAGTTGGCACTACCTAATTTGATTTGATTTTTTACCAAGAAATAATTATGTATCTAAGGCAGGCAAATACATAAAAAACCTACATTTCTACTTATGATTTACGAGCATTATATATAAGTAGACAAAACAAGTAGATATTTCAACCAAAGTTAGGTCGGTAGATACATGGTATATACGTTTCCTTTGGGCTGTCAACAGCATATATATTGACCTATCGCTAGTAGCTCTCTGTTAGATGCAAATGTCACAATGACAAATAAGGACGAAACTTTATTTTAAGCATATTTTAGCTATTGTGCGTTTATGAATAAGAGGGTATATTTATAAACGTTTAAAAGCTAATGAATCCAAAAAAAATAATGCTTATGTAGAGGCTTCCGGTACTCGTAACCTCCCGGAAAGGAAGACGGCCTATTGAAAAATGCCCGGCTTTTACTTTTGTTAAAATTTTGAATTACTGTTCTATTTACTAACTATACTCTCTCACTGACACTGGCGAAATCACTTCGTGGACCGCCATTAATTGAAAGAAGAAGAAGAAGAATACCCGCCGCCTACCTTCCACTTCCACTCAAATGAATATAATCTACCCATTTAGCAAAACTCTGTGTCACCTGTTGATCACCAATGCGCGTGACGTGACTCACCGGAACTCCTAATGACGCAAAGAGATAGGTAATTATTTCTTTTGTGAAGCTTTTATCTTTACCTTTTAATTTGGAGCAGTTTAGCAGAGGGGTCGCCCTTTGTTAAATTAGGATCGTCTACTACATGCCTAGCCTGTTGAAATACTATAGGCAGGTACCTACTTATAGAGCGAACGGAACGTTATTTTCTCAAAGGTATAGGTAGGTACGGTTTTTTTCTTGATAGAAATTTGTGTGGGTAAGGTGTGCATGTCCGTATGTTCCTACGGGAGCTGTTCGTCTATGAAACAATGACGCCATGGTGGTGCGGAGGCTTTGGGGCGACGTTGCCGCTCCGGCCCGCTCGGCGGCTCGGCCTGCCGGCGCTCGCATCACACCGCGCGCTACCTTCCTCCGGGCGGCCGTCCCCATCCCGCGCCGTGCCGCCGCGACAAACTTAAACTCGCCTTCTGTCGCTCCGAACCTGTTTACAACCAAAAAAACTTTATTACACCATAACTTTACTGCAGCCCGATTTTAACTTCCTAATAGACTCTGCCGAGTTGAGACTCTGTTGTTTTAGTGATCTCTTATAAACTTTACCAAAGTTTAATCAGTGTTGTTGTGTAAGCTCGGCGGTCATGACTGGACGAAGCTCGCGCTAAACCGGTAAGTTCAACTGACTTTACTTTTATTGTATCTATTTTTGAATGTGTTAACAAGTAAGCAAGCACGTTAAGCCGCGCTTCAGTAGTATCGGCATGTCGGGAGTTGCTGTGAAGTGTTGGGTTGTATGCTAATCAGTACCTAGATGACTAATCAGCGTGTGGTCTATTTGAAGTGGACAGTCCGACGGCGCGGTCGGGTTGCATTGCATTCACGATAATCACGATGCGCCGGCGTCCGGCCCAACAAAGAGCTTATAGGTACCTATTTAATAACGTAATTTCTCCGAACGGCCTACCACCTGACACTGACAAAGCTATTGTCACCGCGTTATCTGACTCGCTATCCTATTACTCTGATTGTCTCGTGTTTTGAAATAAGAAGCGCTTTTAGATGCAGTTCGAGAATTGAAGATAAGGACAGTTAAGAATAAAGAATGAACTTCTCTTATAAGTACGTACCTACCTTTAATGAACAAAGTGATCATTAAAGTGCAGTTGGCGGGTGCAACTACCTAGTTAAACAAGTTACACAAAGCGCTTAATACCCTCCTAGCTTTTCTGTTACATTCATTGTGTACGATTAGATTTTATTGGTTCTAGCTAATCCTAATGTTATCCTGCAAATATTTTAAAAGCGAGAGTTTGTGCGTTAGTTCGTAAGTTTGAAATGAAAATAGCTTAGGTAGGTATACCCTGTACTAAACAAAGGCTGCTTTTCATCCAAGAAAATTTAAAAGTACCCGAGGGAACAATGACAATTGAAATCTACGCGAACAAAGTCGAGGGCAGAAGCTACCTAGTTAAAAAAAATAAGCTTTGCGATTTGCAACATATACCGTAAAGTGTGCCTACTTTGCTCCCCCTTGGGTAACTATGCTCTATAGTGACTATTTCGTTTTTTACTTATAATATAAGTCAAGGTCATTGTCAATTTTTCTAAAAAGTATCGATGTATAACATCCAGTCACGCAGTGAATGAAAGCAATAGACTGATTTACAATAGAGATTACCTCAATATATCGATGGAGCATAGTTACCCTTGAGGGAGCAAAGTAGGCACATTTTACGGTACCTAGTTAGGTATAAACGTAGGTACTATCGAATCGAAAAAAAAGACCCTGGGGTTTACGTAAGAGTAAACTATATTTTTACTAGAAACTGTAGCCTTTTAAAAGATATCATTCCTATGATACGTCATAGGGATACACGGAATGTGAGCAAACTGTCCGGTTGCGGGCCCGGTTATGTTATGTTATGAGTGACTGTTGCTACAATTACATTGTCTCCTGCTTTAGTTCTTTCCATTCCGGACTACAGGTGAATGATACAAAAAGATGCCTTCCATGATTGCGCACATACATACTCGTACATAGGCGGTCACATAATTAGAACATTTCCGTTTTTTCCATGTCTTTGTACCTACAAATATCACTTAACGAATGTGACCAGTTACCACCAATCAGAGAGTACCTTTGTACTTGAATAAAAACAACTTCTGTTATAATTGACTTTATATTTTATAGGGATTTAAGAACTTAGCGCTGATGCGTCCATACAAGTTCTTTTTTTTCAATCCTTAATTAAAGCTTCGTTTTCAGCAGAGATAAATTGCACTTACCTATATTAATAATAATGAATAATTATTGACCGCCATATGGGATGTTTACTTGACGATCATTGTCCCGATAGTTGTTTCCGCGACCGATCTCATAGCGAAGAGTCTCGATCATCACAAGAGACTCGCTAGATGACTGGATTAAGAGCCAGATACAGAAAGCAGTACCTAGGTACTCTTCGACAAGGTACGTACTTATTGTGAAGAGGTTCCTCTCGGTGCAACCCTAGCCACCAGTATCTTGAACCCTGTCTTGCTGCCGGCGGCTCCCGTAGGTTAGGTTTCTTTTTATGTTTATTTTGTATTAGTATTGTTACATTACTTTTACATTTTAATATCAAATAAAATATAATTAAAATATCGATTAAGTAATCCTAGTCTGCTGGAGAGAAGATAAATATCTGATAACAATACAAAATAGGTATAGTGGAGACAACAGTGACGATGATGGTTGACAACACGCGCGAATACTTATTCTCCCAAGTCATAGAACATACCTATTAGGTTACGACCAAATATACAGGGTGTATTGCAAGTCGTGTGCCAAATGAATATGGTGGGTAGCTAAGGTCACTTGCAACACGTTTTGGGCCAATTAACACTCATCCTACCCACGGTGTTTTTTTTATATTTTTTTTGAAAAAATCTCGGAATCTTCCAAAAGTTAACCATTTTGTTCACCTATCTTTTTTTTTTAATGTGACAGCACAAAAGTATTTGTAGTTTTTTTATCTTTAATGTTTGCGCATTCTAATGAAATGTAATTTTTATTCATATAGTAAACAAATAAAAAAATATTAGCCAACAAAGTGTGAAGGACAGAAAAATGAAATCTTCACGGTCAACTTTACGGCACAATTAAAAAAAAGTAGAAGCTCCTCAGATCTTCCAACATCATAAAAACTTCTCCAGGTCCTGACAATTCTTACGGTATACCACATGTCTAGAATCACGTTCAGTTTTTCGTCAAAATATGGTTTCAATCTAAAATGGTGGTTTTATTCGGTCAGTAGATCCAGCCAGTTAAATGGGCTAAATGCACAATACAAAACGCAATATGGTTAAAAATCATCTTTATTTTAATAATTACTTCATATTTTGTTCAAATTGTCTTCCTCCACAATTGATATATTCGCGACACCTTTTTCGTATTTCTACAGTTGTTGTACGAAGTGTCTTTGACTTTTACGTCTGGGGAAGGGCCAAAGAGCTAGTGTACGCAACACAGGTAGAGAGCAGAAAGCATCTGATCGCAAAAATTAATGACGCGTTCGCAATAATGCGGCAAGAAATGACACTTCGTACAACAACTACTGTAGAAATACGAAAAAGGTGTCGCGAATGTATCAATTCTGGAGGAAGACAATTTGAACAAAATTGGAAGTAATTATTAAAATAAAGATGATTTTTAACCATATTGCGTTTTGTATTGTGCATTTAGCCCATTTAACTGGCTGGATCTACTGACCGAATAAAACCACCATTTTAGATTGAAACCATATTTTGAAGAAAAACTGAACGTGATTCTAGACATGTGGTATACCGTAAGAATTGTCAGGAACTGGAGAAGTTTTTATGATGTTGGAAGATCTGAGGAGCTTCTACTTTTTTTTTAATTGTGCCGTAAAGTTGACCGTGAAGATTTCATTTTTCTGTCCTTCACACTTTGTTGGCTAATATTTTTTTATTTGTTTACTATATGAATAAAAATTACATTTCATTAGAATGCGCAAACATTAAAGATAAAAAAACTACAAATACTTTTGTGCTGTCACATTAAAAAAAAAAGATAGGTGAACAAAATGGTTAACTTTTGGAAGATTCCGAGATTTTTTCAAAAAAAATATAAAAAAAACACCGTGGGTAGGATGAGTGTTAATTGGCCCAAAACGTGTTGCAAGTGACCTTAGCTACCCACCATATTCATTTGGCACACGACTTGCAATACACCCTGTATTTAGGTAGGGGAGAAGTGGGAAGAAAGAGCCAGTTTACTAAATGGGACTAAAATATAAAGTATTAATTAAAAAAATACAGCCAAAAAAATTGACAATAATATTTTTTGTCTTAATGATGGTTTATTCGCAAAAATCAATAAAAAAACAGTAAAATACCCGTTTTAAAACAATATTTCTTTTGGCTGTTTCATAACACATTGGTATTGAAAGTGCCACTAATATGTAGTTATAAAAGAGCCACTTATTAAATACTTATACTTACATACATACATACATAAACTCACGCCTTCATTCCCAGAGTGGGGTAGGCAGAGCTACAGAATTACCAAGCACTCTTAAATAAGTTGTTGATAATTCTGTAACCACGTTTTGCACAATCAGGCTAAGATGTTTACCAGTGTATTCGTGACAGGTTGCAAGCCCATCGCCTAAGAGCTAGAAGCCTTTATTATTCCCTTAGTCGCCTCTTACGACATCCTCGAGAAGACATGGAGTGGCACTATTCTAACCAGGTGACCACACAGGTCAATACTTATACTTAATGTGTAAATTACGCAAACTAACAATTATTGCACTGTATTAACCAACATTATAGACGATTCGAACAAATTATTATTTAATATAAGCCACATTTTAACAATTTATTAATTCTAATAACAATGTTAAGTCGCTCCTAACAACTGCTTTAAATTCAAGAGGCCGTACACGATTTTTTGACCGTTTTGCTTATTTTTGTGATTTAACAGTTAAAATACTGCTTTTCTATAAGTTTTAATGCTCAACATTAAATATCATTTAAGTTATGATCGAATAAATGAGCTACGAATAAATGAGCCACTTTTTTATTTTTGTCGAGTATCAAAATGCGAGATTTAGGTTGTTTTAAAACATTATTTATTGCCAATTCTTTTGAACTTTTTGGATATTTTTTTAGGTAATGGATTGATTATGAACTAAAGTTTATTTCTATGGTTTTAATTTTATAAACAAGAGTTCTGAGTAGCCGAAATAAAAAATATTTTTTGCCCGTTTTCTATAAAAAATTACCAAATTTATTTATTTTTTTACTCGAAAAATTTATTTAAAAGTGGTAAAAAGTAATTCATACATTCTTTAGACGACTTTCACAGCAATACATTGTAAATATTTCATACCGTTTAGACGTCAAAACGGTTCATGAATATGTGACATTCTAAACCTCTTCCAGCAAAATTCACATAACAGTCGCCAGTGTCAGGTCGATTAATCAAAATAAAATAATGAAAAAAGAAAAGTAGCTCATACATTCGATAAAATTAGAATTTATCTTTCGTATTGTGTATTAAAACTTGTAGAAATACAGTATTTCAACTGTAAAATCACGTCTGGAAAATCACGTAAATCAGCGATATCGGCAAAATTTCGTGTACGGCCTCTTAAGGTTGCGTATTGTATTTTAATTAATAAGAATTTGAATAATAATCCAAATAACAAATAATATTTCTTATCAAAAATAGTATAGATAAATTCTATACTGAGATTTAAAAATATTGCTTAATAATTAGCCTTCAATCGCGATGTTGGCGTTAATCGTCCTTTTTATGGTCTTTGTTTCCTTTTCGTTGGGCTCTGCTTCTCTATAACGGAATTCCTGAATCAAATGTCTACGTCAAATATAAAATGGATTTTTTTAAATCTTTATAACTTGTTGATACACTATTTAATAATAGTGTTATGAAAAAGCCAGCTTTATTATGAAAAAGCCAGCTCTTTCATGAGTTTGGGTTGAAAATAATAATAATCTTAAAATCGAAATCAACATTAACGCTTATTAAATTCAGATTTTACTTAGTTGCAAGCCCAAATACATGCACATACCCAATGCACAATCCATAAACCTGTGTTTGTTTACACTAAAATACCCAAAAAACAAAGTAGTTAAAGCACAAGGTATTGTGCTTCTTGTTAGTGCCGAAATACTTTGACACAACGGCAACGCATTAATGTCCGTTGCTTTCGGAGAGCTGTCAAATGTTTGTAAGTGACTGAAAATCAGTGTTGCCACTTAAAAATAAAAACTTGTGTAATTTGGTTTGCAAAGCTCCGAAAAAATGCAAGTGGCTCTTTGAAAACATGGCTCCTTCTCCCTTACTTAATAGTCCACTTTGTAGGTACTAGGTACCTTTCATTTTGTGAGATATAACATTCAGTTGCTATAATGAATGAAACGTAGGTACCGTGTGTAGGTAGATAGGTAAATTAAACATAAAATCTCTAATATATAAAATTCTCGTGTCAAAGTGTTAGTATTTAACAAAACTCCTCCGAAACGGCTTGACCGAGTCTTATGAAATTTAGTGTGTATATTCAGTAGGTCTGATAATAGGACGTAAACTATATTTCATAAGGTTTGTATGAAAAATAAAATACACCCTAGCAGCGCTGGGCGCGAACAGCTAGTAATATAATAATTTTATAACAGGTATGTTACGGACTAGGGACATAAATCGAATTAAATGATATGAGTAATGGTACCTAGGTAGTAATATTCACATTTCATGAGTAAACGTCTTTATACTTACCTATTTCGATTCCCAGCTTTTTTATGGAAAACTTTAAAATTTGGTCATAATGTAGATACTTAGGTAAGCTTTGTAGCTAAAAAATTGGGCGCTTGTTGACGTACTTAAGTAGCTAAGTATTTGCTGTGGTTTACCATTGAATTGCCGAATGACTTTTCATCGTATATTATTTCAAAGACGACTTTCAAGTATTTTCATTTTATCGACAAGTCATTGCGTCGAGGACTCGATACTAGGTAATTTGAACCGAGGTCTTTAAATTAGTAGTTAACTTATTTTACTTTCTAGTTTAATCCAATCATATTTATTCAGTAAAAGTATCAAGATTCATCAGCAACATGCTTCGTCAAGAGTTTACAATAGTTAATCAGCAACATGCTTCGTCAACTTCATAAATATTAAAATAAAATAAAATAATAAAATATAAATAAAATTCATGTCATATCATTTCGAGTTTTTTAAATTTGTTTTTTTAGTTGTAATAATATTTATTCCGCATAAAATTATTTCAATTGGTAATATTTTGCTATCATAATAAAAAAAACTAAACGCAATCACTCACTCTGCGCGATTATAGCTATGTGTCTACAGTTCATTTTCTTGGGGGTCGCAGTTCTAACCTAACCTAACCCACTTCTGTCAACAGTTCTTTTTCTTGGGGGTCGCAGTTCTAACCTAACCTAACCCACTTCTGTCAACAGTTCGTTTTGTTGGGGGTCGCGGTCCTAACCTACCCTAACCTACTTTGAAAGCCTCGTAGTTGTAACTATAACTAATATAACTAGCTGTGCAATAATATTATTAATTAATTTTTCAGAAGAGTTTAAAAGTAATTCTTAGTTTTATTATACGTATTTGTATGTCACACTACATAACTTGAAAAATGTATAAATGTGACACATAAAATTGTATTAAAGTAATACGTCGAAGAAATGAATTGCAATGTTTTGTAGTTGTACCAATTAAGATAATTTGAAACAAATCAGCGATTAAGTAGTATTCGTTGATTAGTATTTCCACGTAGTAAGATAAATAAAAAATAAATAGCAGTTGAAATAAGATAACGCCAAACAATATTAATAGTACTAAAGTTTCGATGAATCGTTGTCGATGAAATAATATTCGATGAAAAGGTTGTCGACAAAACAAGGGTACTGAATTAAAATTTGTTCAATAGGTATGAAGCCTAAAGGTGGGCAATTTTTTTAGCAATAATGTCCTGTCCTCTGTACGGACGTCTCATTCTAGGTAGGTATTACACCAAATTAGAGTTGGATAGTTATTGACGACGGGCAAATTTTTGGTCAAACAAATGCCCGTGTAAGTGCGTTCGGAAGGTTTTTTTTCTCAATAGGTGGTTTTAAATTTTAGTGACTAAAAAGTGTTCTATATTTATTTGTCTATACGAGTATTTTACGTTTTTGCTCCTTACACAATACCTACTTGTTTAAGCTTTAGCGCGCTATTAATTCCGCATACATAAAATACATTTATTAGTTCTCTGGCCCTAGCTAGAATCACGTCGATCCGTGGCTCTTTTAAATGTAGGAGTAACTAACAAACCGACGAACTAAGCATTTATGAGGAAAGAATGTCAAAAATAAATAGGTTAATTAAATATAGTAGGTACTGAATATAAAAAGCATACTAAGAAGAAAACCGGCCCGCTTGAAAATATCCAAAAATAACTCATAGTAACTGAAGTCTTTGGCCCCTTTTTCTGATGTAGGACCCTACGGGGTGGAGAGGAGAGACTAGCATTATATCGCTTTAATATCACATTTAAAAGCCATCTGCTGTCGGTTCCCTTGAGATGTCTAAGTCACTTACTTGTCTATACATAATCTTAGAGTATTAAGACCTTTCGTTGAATTTCTTTGTTACGCGATGTTGCACTATTCCCGACGAAATGGCATTATCGGCCACAAACTTCCCCAAAAAGGCAATAGTATAATGACTAAACTTCCACATTATATGAAATTTACAACTTGTGTTGCCACGTAACTTGTAACATTATACAATTGGGCGACTATAACGTGACATTGCTTTTCGTGTAAAAGTTGGATGTTCATGCGTGTCAGCTATCCACGAGTAAGATGATAAGTACCTATACTTATCGTAACATACGCCTACGAAACGTGGATCAAGGTACTCGTATATCAGTATGACTGACTGCCAGATGTAGTACGAAACGAAAATCTATTTAAAACTCTTCCGTGACTGACTGACAGGCAACGCACAGCCTTAACCGCTGAAACTAGGGACATAAAAGGAAGGACTGTGGTCCTTAGGTACCCTAAGAAAGGATTTTTCAAAAATTTACTTCCATTGGGTAGAAATAGTGCGAGTAGTGTAGCGACAAAGAAACCCAACAGTCAGTCGTTTTTTAAATTCATATTGGTAATGATATTATTTCATTATAAAACGTAACCTAGCATTATGAGTAAGTATATAAAACAATGAATCTAACATAAAATAAAACATAATTATATTCATGCGTAGTTGAACAGAAAAATGTGTCAAACCCAGATTTGACACATTCTACTGTTCTACATTGTCTTTACGGCTGTGGTTATCGTATATTAACGTTGTGATAGCTCTTATTAACTTGATAGTAATGGCGTCCGACTTAACAACAATTTGGGGAGCCGTACTGTTACCGTCCGGTAAAATGGGGTGACTATGGAAACGCAAGGCGACTTTGATAATTTTTTGAATCATCGATTTTGTGCAATATCTGAATTATTATAAAGCTCTTTCGCTAGCGCAAAGCGCAAAAAATTAGTAGTTCCAGTATTTTCAGATAAATTGGATTTGAAACCTTCTAATCAAAAAACACTACTTTTTGACATTGTTAAGGGGTGACTTTGATATTGTGATGTAAACACAGGGATAATGAAAGTATCATATACCTTGAGAATCGACATTTTAAGCTGCGTTTCTTTATTTTTTCCTGCAGCCGTCAACCGCAGTCTGCTTCTAGCGGCTTTAAGTTGAGCTCCAAATGAGTAGTCGCCAATACAATATAAAAAAACGATTAAATGCGGGAGTTACAAAAGTTTTTTTTAATTAATCTTAGCTAGCTAGCTATTACTTGAAGTTTTTACACATTCTGCAACCGCTACAGCAACGATTATACAAGAATTGTATGGGTCCTTACGTGTGGGAGCCCGACACGCCCTTGGCCGGTTGTAAAAGCTAACTTAACAAAAAAATGTACACAGTAGATCGAGTTTATAGACCGACCTATCTACATAATGAAAAGTATGAATATGCCCAATGGCACAACCAGTTGAGAATCCAACATACTCGCATTGAATAATCGACTTAAGCCCTCAAATCTGAACTAATTATATTGAATAAGGGTTCGCCATTACCACAGAACAGATAGGTACAGAAAGCAATCTACATACAAAGTGCGCTCGAGCAACGCACACATAGACACCGCTCACGGACACGATATCTCGGAGTAGTTGGGAGGAGTGCGAGCGCGAGTGCCGTCCGCTTGACCCGCGTCGCGTCCATGGACTTTTTTGTGCGATAATTTAATTAGGTAAGTATAATGGAGCAACAAATAGAGCAGCAAAAAATAATGGAGTTATTATAACTGTTCAGTGGACGGTTGCTTAAATTCCACTTTAAACGGTGAATTGTCCTTTTTCAAGCTACTAGTGGCTTCAGAGAGGTAAGTAGGTATCTGCTTGTATTTCAATGGTTCGTTTTAAACTTACACAGAAGAGTTAGGTAGGTAAGCGCCCCGCCCCGGCCCCCGAAGAATATATCTAAGATCGATTTAAATAATAGTTTCCTATTTTGAATCAGTATAAACGAAGTAGGTAAGGTCAATGTGTCTAATACCGGCATAGTTTATTTTTGTTTGACTTTGATTGATGAAAACTGCTGTCTTTTTAAACTATTATTAGAATTTGTGTATGGAATCGACTAAGAATTTAGTTGGCTTTTGAAACCATATTTAAGAAAAAGCGTAACTACCTTGTATATTTAATTAAAAATATTTTTTTAAAACATGGTCAGTAGACGGATTTTCCCGAGGTTTTGGGGTAAATCCGGCTAGTAGCAATATCTCGATAATCAGACGGTTATTTCAAATGATATCCAATTTGGAAAGAAATATAGAGGATTTTAATCAAATATGTTCTGTAACGGGTAAAATATACAGTCGAGTTTAGCTTTTATCGGCGAAAAACGTTTTTCGGGGCTATTCCGGCATATTCTTAAAATCAGAGGTGTTAAACTTTTTTTACTAAGGCTTTAAAATAATGTTTTTTTTACTTTTTTTATGTATGAGTGTAAATTATACGATTTACTTATTATGCAAGTGCGTAAAATTAATTAATAATAAAAATCAATGGTTTCATTTTTTAAGTATTTATTGTATCAAACTAAAGATAATCCAAAACTGTTAAAAAATATTTTCGATACTTACATAATTAGGTAGGTATATATGTACTGAACTCAAAGACACAAGGCTAAAATTAAAAAAAAACCAATAAAAACTTAACAAATAAAGTACCTACTTTTATCCTTTAAAGATAATACTATACTTGTTAACAAATATTTTGCCTGGCCAGAACCAATTCAGAGGCCCTAGCCAAGATGCTTTTCGCTAACTAGCGTTTCTATTCGTTTCGTTTTTAAACTAATCGCGTCACTGGTAGACGAGTCACGTAATCTACGGGATTGCTTAAGACATAATCCAACAACTCTCCTTGCTACACACGATTCTTTCATATATAACTTATTATAATCAGCAGAATATAACTAAGTAAATAAACTCAAAACTAACATAGTGCTAAGTAATTTAACAGCTGATCAAAAAGGTTGACTATATCTGGAATGGGGAATTACCGGCATATGACGGTGTTGCCCCTTCAATTTTAGACGGTTTTTCCCACTTGACAATTCTGAGGTTACAAATTTTTACACATGAAGTTCATGCAAAATAGAAAAAAGAAGCCGTTGGCGCACATCTTAAAGAACATATTAAGCACACTCACAAAGTCATAACTTGTACGGTTTGAAACATACCTTTGGGAAAACACCATCACACAACACTCGCGTTTCGAGTTCGGAGCACAACTAAATTTCAAACATTGTTTTCTTCAATCGTAGACAACATAGCGCCATCTCTTTTAAAGAGATTGAACCAAAAAGTTCCCCTGCTTTGTCAACAGAGGTAGCAACGGCGTACCGTTCTTAGATTGGCCATAAACGCTTGTGTACGGTATTACCCCGTAGACGGAATTAGACACATTGACCTTACTTAACTATATTTTTGTAAGGTAAATTCACGCCACCTTACGTAAGTTGAAAACATGTTTTTTTGTTTGTGTAGATGTTGTGTTGTTTTTAGTGTCTTTTGATAGGTTTAGGTCTAAAACGTATATGGTAATGGAAATTGTGTAACTAGGGTAATCCGTTTAGAAGTTATAAGGAATTTTCGATAATGAAAATTGACAAACGTAAAATTTTGTATGTTTTTGCTCTGTAAACTTTTTGTATTGTAATAATACCTAGTAGGTAGGTTTATTGTTTTGTTTTGTAGGATAAGTTTTTTGCTATTACGGGCTATAGGTAGGTACTGCGGGTTTGGATTAGCCCCTCCAGTCACCCCCTCCACTTTAATATTAATTCGTCTGGTCGGTTATTTTTGAAGTTACCTACGGTATTTTTAGGGTTTCGTACCCAAAGGGTTAAAACTGGACCCTATTGCTAAGACTCCGCTGTCCGTCCGTCTGTCCGTCTGTCTGTCACAAAGCATCTCACAACAATAAATCAAACGACTAGATAGGTACGAGTGCTACTACCGCGATAGTTTTTTGTGCATAAGCCATAGTTGACAACCTTAGAGCGACCGCCGAGCGTAGGTATGAAAAGTGAAGTACATACATGTGATTTACTTCTGTACTTATCTGTTCTGTGCCATTACTTTGCTCATGGCTACCATAAGCAAAGTCATAAGTGTCAAAGTCACTTATGTCAGTGCCAATCGAACATTTCAGAGTTAGCCAACCTTTTTGTATTGATAATCAAATTGTTGACACAATTTGTAGATATGACTAACATTTTCAATATCAAAAGTTATATTTAATGATAGGGAATATACATTCAATGTTTTTTCTTCCTGTGGCCCGTTTCACGAAGCTACAAGTTACAAATTACAAGTGGAACTCTTTTTCTAGCAAAAGGAGTTAGAAAGAGACTTCCACTTGTAATTTGTAACTTGTAGCTTCGTGAAACCGGCCTCTGATATTCAAAAACATTAAAATATCCCAAAACAAAATATTTTCTGGTATAGTGTGTTAAGCCATTAAATGGCGGGTGTTTGTTAAATGGCGATTTTTTATAAGCTAAAACAAACCAAAGCACTCGGAACAGACGTCAGATGTCGAATAAGAATGACAGAATGACAGTTACCCATGGACCCCATGTTGTCATGGATGGTGAAAAGGCCAATAATTGTCATTATAAAGCGAGCTACACAATTTTGGCCTGTTATTTTGTCGAATAGCTAAACGCATGTAATATTTAAATTGCATCTAACGTTGTTAACAACAATTGCTTATTTATCGTACCAAATGTTATTAAGACCTGAAGTATTACAAGTGCAATAACAGTTTTGCTACCAAAAATCGTCTATGGTTAAATATTTAATAGGCCATCTTGTATTTGTGTAAATAGCTTGAATTAACTTGTTTATTTTAATGGAAGGTTTAAAACTACCAATAAATAAATATTCTTAGTACGTTCTTTTAAAAAGTGGAATTATACTAACGCAAATATTTTTTATTTTAGTGGCAACCCACGTTGGACTTTAATTACGTTTTCGAGTATAGGTAAACTCAGAAACCAGTAAATAAATTTGATGAGGCCTGTGATCCATTCAGGATTGTGATGACTAAATTTACATTGTGTTAAAAATTAAAGGTCGGTGTCAAGTTCTATTCTCGTCCAAAGAGAATAAATTCGGACGTTACTGAATTAAAGGCAAGTGAAGGTTGAAATTGGTACCTTGGATGTCTGTGCCCGGTATTCTTTGTAACTTAACTAAAAGAACTGCATTTTAATTAACGCTGGCTCAAAAACTTGATAAAAGATACAAACATAATTAAACAATTCTGGTTACGATTTCATTGTAATGATGATGACTTTTCAACGCGTGTTCTTTTTAGCCTTTTCATATCTAAATTTATTTATGTATGTATAGTTTATTTCTTATTATTTTGTTATGTAGAAAGTATATTAATTGAATTTCTACAAAAACTTTGTAAAGAGGGCACATTGATTAGATTAGTCATGTAAGCACGTCAAACTTACTGTGTGTGTGGGAGTCACGCTACGGCCGTATGGCCATCTTTTAACTTAGCTTCTTAATGCGCAATGCATCCTTGTGATATCTGGTGATTTTTGTGACCGGCTGAAAGGCCAGTTGGACCACAAAGAGGGTTGCCACGTCTGGTATACGGATGGTTCCAAAAAAGGGAACGATGTGGGGTGTGGAATCTATGGTGAGAGACCAAGACTCAAAGTTAGCGTCAGCATGGGTACGGAGGCCTCAATCTTCCAAGCGGAAATGTTCGCCATTAACAAATGAGCGGAGATCAACCTTGAGAAGAACCGTAGACACCAGCACATTTACATCAACTCGGACAGCCAAGCTGCCCTTTTGGCACTAGACGCATTGGAAATAAATTCCAAACTAGTCCAAAACTGCAAAGAAAACCTAAATACCCTGGGTGAATCCAACAAGGTAATACTTAGATGGGTACCGGGGCACTCCAGCATTGATGGAAACGAAATAGCAGACTAACTAGCTAGGAACGGAGCTGACAACCCCCTGGTCGGCCTGGAGCCTTTCTGTGGCATCACAAAACGAAAAGCCTATTACCTGCTAAGCGAGCTATACAGATATAAAGCGACCGAGCTGTGGAAATCCACAAAAGGACAAAACCACTCGAAGTCACTTATTAAAGGGTTCAGAAGCAAGCCCTCCAAAGAGATTCTACAACTCAAAAGAGAAAAGACTTGCGCAGTGACCAGGATCCTAACTGGCCACTGCAAACTGAACAGACATTTGTTTTTAATGGGAATGAAACAAGAAGCGACATGCAGGTTCTGTCAGGAAACAGAAGAATCAGCAATGCACATCCTCTGTTCGTGCGGACCACTAATGCGCAACAGAAGTATCTAATGTAATGTTCTAGATTTAGGACGTGGGCCTTACGAGGTTATGCTTAAGTTGATAGTTGTCGGCGATCTTTGGAAATGGTTCAACGTGAAAGCACGATTTGAAACAAAAACCTCGATCGGTACTTCACACCTTCGGACATGACACCTTTTCCACATCTTGCTGAATCTTTAAAACCCTAGTTTTTTATTTTGTCAGTTAATATGATTTTAGTAATAGCAATTATTTTTAATTGAAGTACGGTGTGCGGAAGCACATGAAGCCATCCCCTTTTAGGGATTCGTACCAAAATTGTAAAAAAGAAATCCTTACCGTGAGGCTTCGGTGTCTGTCTACCTGTCTATCTGTATATCACAGAAGTTTTCTCCGAAACTATAGAAGTTATATGACTTGACAGAAGCGCGTGGAGCTCACCCATGTGCTTCTGTTTAGTCCGTTAGAGAAAATTCTCTTTTACTGAATTATTGTCTTCGCGTGTGATATCCATGGACTTATTTCTCTAATAAGTTCATGGGAATGTCTATAAATAACTTGACATTGGCGAAATACAGCTTAACACTAGTGCTGCCGTGCTAGTGTAAAAGGCGATCATTCGACATTTTGACCAAATTGAGTTGTTATGACCATCGTGATATGGAGAACAAGCCGCGTCGACCCATCTTACCCGTTTGTCGATAAGAGGCTTGGTTGCGAAGATACGATAAGGAAAAAGGCCGTATAACAGACTATTTTCCAGCAAATACTAATCAATAAAGCGGTAACTACACAATACTACATTAGAAAGACGTAAAACAAGACACTCCGCATTATTGTCTGGTGTAGGTTTTATTTATTAATAAGTTGAACTACTCTATAAGGCCGTAATTGCAGATTACTAAGTAAAAAGAACGAATAACATATTTTTCCGCCTTTTAACTTAGTATTTCAAATGTTTTTTTCTATTTGCTCATAATCTAAATGAACGTAACAGAGTTTTCTAGACAAAAAGACCGTATGTCAGTATTTTGCGGTATTTTAGTCTAGTTAATGCCGAGTTTTAAATAATGATAAACTTGTTTAAAAAAACTTTTATTTTGTGATACGGTATTTTTACTTGGGACAGAGGTAGTTTTTAACGCTAGATTACTATTCGAATATCCACAGTCGACCCATGCTACTTAATAAAACCGTATAATCCCCAATCTCCTACATACCCCCCGCGGACGGGAGTGCCCGCGTTCGGGCGCCCTTCAGTTCGGTGACGTTACGGGTAATGAAGGTGCGTGTGCGCTGGCGCCCGTTATCACGCGAAAAGACGAGGACGACGAATTGACGATAAATCATAAAACTGACTACATAATACCATTCTAAATATTTGTTACCTGAGTACAGTAAAAATAAATAAAATAAATATATAAATTAATAATATATACATACATACATACATAAACTCACGCCTTCATTCCCAGAGTGGGGTAGGCAGAGCTACAGAATTACCAAGCACTCTTAAATAAGTTGTTGATATATTTTTTTGGAGAACTAACATAATTGGGATAGACCAAAAAAATAAATCACGGTTTTTATAATCTAATACAAAAGAAAAGGTAATTTTAAGAGACCAATTTCATTAATTTTGTATTTGACCGAATAGTTTTGTTTTTATATCTTTATTTATTTAACAGACATTTATCGATGAATTACATGATAAGTTACGATAAAAAGTGATTGTAATAGTATAATAAAACATACTATTTCAAGCGGTTTACGCCTAACCCGTAAGACACACCTGGAAGGGCTTCAAGCCAAAAACGAAAGTCAAACCACACGGTCAAATATACTTTTGTCGAAATGTCCGAAATAAATAAATATAACAAAAACTTAATCATGCAGAACGGCTTTAGAACCCTATTCCTCGAAATGGATTAATAAATGGATAAGTCCTTTTTTTATAATGCATTTATACAAATATACAAATAAATAATAAAGTTTTTATGGAGAGTTTTATGGAAATAAAGCAAACCTAGAATATCAATAATTAGCTTACAGAGATGGTTAAGTCCTTTTATAAAGTGAATATTTTATAGACCATAAAACAAATATATCAGTAAATGATAAAGTGACTATAGTGAGATTTGTCTGTTTAGTTTTCATAATATATTTTACTAACATGAGGACTCAATCTAGCTAGAAGACAAAATGACTTCTGTATCCCACTGTTTTACTATAAAAGTTAAACATGGATACTTAGTGAAATTGAACATCTCATTTCAAAACTCAACTCAAATTTAGACTTAAAGGTGAAGCAAGCAATATCAATCTTGAGTCACAATATTATATGATATAAAAATAACATAGTAGGTATAACTATCGCTTTATTGAACGATAAATAATCTACTTTATAATTGAGTTTTTAAACACTCAATTTATATTTTGACCCTTTTCTTCCCTTACTATACGACTGACTGACTAATCGTAGATATTGGCCAGGAGTCTGACCTGTCTATGGAGGATGACTATTGAGGTAGAGTAAGGTCTAGGGATAGCGATCCCAGAGCGTATGGAGGAGATCTCCTTATTTTTTCTATGGCATAGGAAGGCAAACGAGCACACAGGCCACCTAATGGTAAGTGGAAACTGTGACCCATAGACATTCGCATTCACAAGACTGCAAATGCACTGCCAACCCTGAGGACTAAGATGGAATGCCTCCATGCTAGTCATTTTACCGGCTATCTTATCCCTAAACCGGAACACAACAATGCGAACACTGCTGCTTGGCGGTAGGTTAATGGATAAGAATGGTGGTACCAACCCGGACGGACCCTGCACAAGGTCCTCCCACAAGTAAAGGTCCTCCTTCCCTAAGGGGGCCACAAAACCTTTAAATTCTTAGATTTGCTTTAATCTAGACTTCGGTTTCATAAATTATATCTACTATAGGTACATATTGTTTTTGACGACGCGCTGGCCTAGTTGGTAGTGACCCTGCCTACGAAGCGAGCGGTCCTGGGTTCAAATCCCGGTAAGGGCAGATATTTGTGTGATGAGCGCGAATATTTGTTCCTGAGTCATGGATGTTTTCTATGTATTTAAGTATTTATTTCTCTATATAAGTATTTATATCGTTGTCTAGTACCCATAGTACAAGCCTAGAGCTTAGTTTGGGACTAGGTCAATTGGTGTGAGATTGTCCCCTGATATTTATTATTTATTATTATTTTTTATTATTATATTAACTTTATCTTTAACTTAGTACGTAGGTTGAATTTCAAGTGGTTAGGAGTCATTAAATAAACTAGGATAGTGTAAGATAAGTTTTAAATTATAGTCTACATACATACATACCTTCACGCCTGTAATCCCAGAGTAGGCTAGGCAGAGCTACAGAATTACAACTTTAAAAAGTTGTTGATAATTCAGTAACCACAATTTGCATAAATAGGCTAAGATGTTTACCAGCATATTAGTGACAGGTTGCAAGCCCATCGCCTAATAGTACTACAAGCCTTTATTCCCTTAGTCGCCTCTTACGACATCCACGGGAAGACATGGAGTGGCACTATTCTAACCCGGCAACCACATATTATTGTAAATATTTAGGTATCAATATTCTAGAGAGTATTAGTATAGCTAGGACTTAAAACAAAGACTTAAATAATTCTAGGGTTACTATAGGTTCACAACTATTGGGTTATATTAGATTACTTGACGATCACATGCCAAAACTAATTTACTTTTAAAATAGGTTGTTAGGAATAGGAAGCTTTATAGACTAGGAATGTTACTTATGGTGACTAAGTTATTAGGTTAGGTAGATAGATGTAGTAGGAATTAGGTAAAAATAAAATAAAAATAAAATTTTAGCTATTATAATTGGTTCCACGAGGACCAGGATTTGAGTAATTCTATTTAAAAGTGCTTAGGCTACATTAGGGTTATTGCAAGGAGAATATATTGAGTTTAATTTTAGTAAAGAAACAATTACCAAAGTAAAAGGAAATCGCCCGAGGCTTTCATCGCACACTCACTTCCGAGGGATAGACAGACGCAAGTAGAAAACAGAATTTAGTACGTAAACTAGGTCCATTAATGCCTGCTCTTAGCTTGAAATTTTGCGAGGACTTGCCAGAATTCAACCAAGAAAATGTCGATGAATTATAGGTTAAGTATTTTTAACCTATAATTCATCGATTTTTTCATGGTTGGATTCTGGCAAGTCCTCCCAAAATTGCAATTCAATTACTTTATAAGACTGATTACGTTTAAATTAAAATAATTAAAAAAGAAGTTTTGATTAACAGTGCGTCATACAGACGAATCAAAGAGTATTATTGTTGATTTATTGAATAACTAATAACACGACACCAATCTTAGAAGAGATAATATTTCCTGTGATTTAACTGTTAATTTTTGTTTACTTATTTCAAATATATTTGTACCGAATTTATGATGGTTTTAATTAGCAATTAGTCTAACCTTTCATCGTAGTACTAGATTAAAAAACCGTATTTCGTCTGACTTTTGAAGACATACGTTTTTTTAGACTAGTATATAAATATAAAATGATCGATACGAAAACCAACCATATTTTTTTGATTTGCGTACTAGACAAGATAAACGTATTTCTTTTATTCGGCGTTATTATTTAGATCAGAATTATTAAAAAAATATTTTGTACTAAGCAATAAGGCGGTATGTTGCAAATACGTCTTTTTAATTAAGCATTATTGTGATACGTTCAAGCCCTAGTTTAGTATGAAGACGTATGAAGGAAAATCAAGCCTATAAGGCGGTATAGTGCTCATATACCGCCTTTTTGCTTGTTTTTTAGTGGCAATTATTAATCGGCCACTAAACAAAAAGGAAAAAATGCGTGTAAAAAAAAAACTGTAGGTAATAAAAATACATTACTTATGTAGAAAACTAGTAAAACACAATGTCTATCCGACACAAAAAGTTTCATTTCAATATCTGTTTAAATTACCTAGAAATATGAAAATGAAGATTTCGGTCACTTTTTTGCGATTATCTCGAAAGTGTCTTTTGTCGAAAAGTCGCCTTTTACACTAGCACGGCAGAGTGAAAGCCGTTAAATAAAATTACAATAAGAATTATAGAAACCATCAACTTGAAAATTGGCATAGTTGTATAACTTGCTTACCCGCATCTATTATTAGTAAAAATATATGAAATTATTTTTCTAATTATTTGATAAGGGGTCTACAATTTTTTAAATGAGAGATGAGCGGTTTGCGAGATCGGGGATGAAAAATGAAAGTGATTTTTTTAGAATTTTCCGTGTCGTAATTTTTCATTTATACATACCTACTTAGATTAAAATTGACAAAATCTTAAAATTAAAAAACCCTGATTTCTAGATACTTAATTATTTATATTTTACGCGCAAAGTAATATGCAGTTGTCAATTTTACAGTTAGGAAAAAGTTGACATAAACTTTAAAATCTGTAATAAAACTTAGGCTAATCAAAATGAACCGTATTGCATACAAAATAAAGTTCGTTATAAAATGAGCATTTTCTTTTGTTTTAATTACGGATACCGTCGGTGTGCGAGTCCGAATCGCACTTGCCCTGTTTTTGTGTAGGCGTGGCCACAAAATTACCTTTTAAAAAACCGCTATTTACCTTGTGTACAACTAAGTTCTGCTGTAACTAAGGCCTATTTTAATTGTAATCTACGTGTAGCACGTCGCTAAGCAGTTACGTTTTCTTGTCTTTGAATAATCTTTTTTTCATCAGAGTTTAAGTTACATTCGACTTATACGTCGAATGTAACTTCACCTCATTATTCCTGACGTATTGTCTCTGCAGAAATGGCGCATAAAGTTAAATTTTAGACTCGACAAAACAAGGTTTATTTCAAACATTAATTACCTTAGTATTACCTTATTTTTGTCATCGCCTCGTTGTCATTCCTGCAGTACTTTTATAAAAGCAACTCATAAAGTTGTATAATGAACATCTTATTTTCAAACACAACATAACAGATGTAATCAATGTTCATCACGTTCACCATGATCATCTCAGCAGAAATACTTCAACGCGGGGCATATAACGGGTTGGCTTAAAGTAATGAGAATTACAAAAACTGTTTTTTTTTTTTTTTTCACTTGTTAGGGTTATATAGCTTTTTATTACATAAAAACGAACTAAAACCAATATGATAATCAATCATTCCTATACAGCAAAAAGTCCCGCATCTTAAATTTTTCGTAGCTTTCTTCTTACCGTTTTCATCATACGTTGGACAACATCTATTTTTACATTTTTTAGTTAATTAGTTGTTTTTGTACCTTGCGCTTCCACTGAGTCTGTAATTTTGCTTCCCGCCCATCACTGTAAACTAGTCTACTGAGAATTACCAAATAATCCTCTATTGGACGAGCTATAGGGACGTTCGGATGGTTTGAATCCTTCGGTACGAAGTGAACGTCACGCTCTTTTAGTCAATTCTGGCTGCTCCCTGCATAGTGATACTTTCTCCGCAACTTCCTGCACTTCTTTGGAATATCTTCAAGCGGTTTGTTGGAATATTTGGGTATTTTTTGACACTTTAACTGTTCAACATTGTATTTCTCTAAAATATTCCTTATTCGCCCACGAAAAACATCATATTTTACAGCTAACTTATCTGGGACTGACCCACTTTGTTTTGTACAAACGTTGCCACCTACTTGCGGTCTCGATCATTAAGAATGGGAGGTCTTCCCGTTTTTGGTAAATCTTTAGTCCTAATACCAAGTTCCCACCGCTGGATCAAACATTAAATTGTAGAAGGAGGTACATTTTCAAATTTGTGATGAGAGACCACTTCAGATTTTTCACGCCGTCCAAGTAGGCGATAGACACGTTCACGTCATAACTTCCTCGCGGACATTTTTTATTAAACCAGTTAATCTTTTTTTGCCTTATTAACAAAATTTAGATATTTTCTATTAATTATATCTGTCAAAATCCTTTTTGTATTTTTTTATTGCCTGCTATTGTTAATTGAATACATTTTCATTACTTTAAGCCAACCCGTTAGACCTTCACGAAAGCCCAAAGCGCTTCCACCACGATGAACCCTTATCAGCACCTTGTCGGCCACCTCGTCGAGGCAGCTACTCATATTGCGCCTTCCGAATCATTACTCACACCACACGTCGTATGTATAGGTGAAAAACTAAATAAGTAAATGACCTCTTGCATGTAGTTATAATTATAACCCATGCGTATAATATGTAGACCGTTCGACATTCTGTATTTGGAATATGACGTTAATTCCATACTAGCCTACCTTTCACTTTTAACCTTTACACACCTTTTTGGCTCATCAATAATATGGGTAGTAAATAAGTTATTTATAAAAGTATTAGAGATGCCAGAATTCCGAGTCACTAAAGTCTGTAAGGACTAGATTTTTCATCAGTCGTTGATTAGACTGAAATCGAATAGACATTCTTAAATCAATAGAGTAGGTACATAATAATTTCAGTCTTCAAGGTCACAGGAACCTAACCTGATGATCTTAATATTTAGGTAGTTGTTATTCTTTTCTATTATTAAATTCAACTATAAATATATATTTTTTATTAGGTAAGTACCTAATTTAATTTTTAACTTTTGCAAAAATCTTTAAATAATACTTGTATTTTTTATCCCAACTCTTTGTACAGTCGACAACAAAGAGATGTAGGTATCCACTTTTCATCTAATAGGGAATATGCATGGATTTTAAAAATCGCATTTCTCATCAAAATATGAAAATACCGTAAAAGAGATCACCAAAACGGAAATTAAAATTAAAATCGGTCAAGAAATACGGAAGTTATAAGCATTTCAAACTTCTAATTAGACAGAGAGATCCGATGTGCACCGTGACGTCATTGTGCACTGCGGCCATATAAACTCCATGTAAAATTCCGTTTTTCTAGAAAGAGATAGGAACAAATCTTTGTTGGCTTATATCTTGGTTATTTTTATAGTTATTCAAAAAATGATTTTTGTGATCTGTTTGTTACATGAATCAGCTTCAATTGAAGCTGTAAAAAAAAAACATGCATTTTCCCTATTGCATTGTAATAATAACGAGGTCCAAGGGTGGATACGTACATCTCTTTGTAATCGACTGTACATACTGTTGTACGTATTATAGGGCTGTAGCAGGATTAGGGGAGCAAAAATGCCTTTTTACGGTCGTTAGGTGTCTTTTTTCTTTAATTTAGTTATAAGGCAAACCAAACCGAATGGCACAGAATTTTGTAATATTTGTCAAACTTGTGAGTAACCTAAGTAGTTACGAATATCTTCGTCGTGTTTGCTTGGAGCTTGTTTGTTGGAAATTATTCAAGGTGCAAAACCTGTAAGTAATTCGGTCTTGTTCATGCTTCCAAGAGACACAGTTTGTCTAAACTCAAGCAAGTCGCAATATGGATTGTTTAGGACCCCATACCTAAACAACATATCAGGTATATGAATATAAAGCAACGGTATTTATATGTCCCCATAGACTGGACTAATTCTTATACTTTAACTTATTTAGTCAGTCCTAGGGGAAATAATAATTCAAATGCTTTATTAATATTCCCTAGCGCACCGAAGAGACAGTTTAAAATAATGGTTATTTTCTTTTTGTTCGCGGACGCTCCAGTAGCATTTATTTTGTTCTTTTTTCTAATGAATTTTCTAAAGACTGAAACAGGTGTGTGTTTTTGTTAACACAAATAGTGATTTCGATGTGGTTTCCATCCACGAAGGCGCGCCACTTGAACTTGTGTGGACTAAAACTGCTGCAGGATACGTGCATGGCGTGATCCTTAAGTTACGGTTGAAATAAAAGCACCAAATTAAAATAAAACCGGGCAACAGCATGTGTGACCATGCTCAGTGTAGGGTTCCGAAGCCTTTATTTACTTCACACAAACTATCTCAAAAAACCACAAGTATTAACTAATTCTCTATTTAAAGTTATTTGGTGCTGTCTTAGGTCATTTAAGTTGGTATAAACACTTTAGTAAATAGTCGTCTGTATCACAGTAACCAATCAAGTCTACTAACGTCCGGTTCCTATATTCAATCCGCGGACAGATAGGCTTACTTCGGATTAAAATTTGACACATTTTGTATGGGCAAATGTCAAATTTTAACCCGAGGTAAGCCTTATCTATCCTCGGATTGAATATAGGAACCCGACATTAGTCGTGATAGTATTCCTGTATCGTTCGTTATTATGTCCTATCGTTTAAGATATTTTTCAGATTTTTAGTTATAGGATTGTCCATTGCTTCTTACGACTTGCCAGTACGCTAGCATCCCCATACTTACAAATATTTTGCTTTTTTTTTACGTTCATACATAACGTAAAGCCTGACCAGAAATTCTGAGACATTACGGCGATGTTTTTGAGGTTAATAGAGTAAATTAATTTTAAGAAACATCGCCCTTAGGTCGCGCAATATGTGTTATACCAAAATATTTTAAAAGAAGTGATGTTTGGTGTCGAAAGACAACCAGCAATATATATTGACAGGAAACATAAGTTTTGTATCAAAAGTTTAAAATTTCAATTAGGTATGTGACATTTTTTCTATTTATTTAAATCTTGCTCTTATATCTTAATATACGAGGGCAGAGTGAAAAGTCTGGAAAAAATTAAACAATATTTTTTTTTGGTCCAAGTAAATATTTATTTTTCAACGTAGTCCCCATGTAACTCAATACACTTGGTCCTTAGCTTTTCTAGCTTTTCGATTCCCTCCGTATAGTACGATTTCTCCAACCCTTCAAAATACGCATTGGTTTCTGCGATGATTTCTTCGTTGGAACCAAATCTTTTTCCACCAAGCCATTTCTTTAAGTTTGGGAAAAGAAAATAGTCGCAGGGGGCTAAATCGGGGGTAACGCAACTCGTGGATTTTAGACATAGCAACTGCACAAGTGTGGACCCGTGCGTTGTCTTGGTGAAAATGATTTTCTTTTTCGCCAAATGGGGTCATTTTTCCATTAAAACTTCATAAAATCGCTGTAACAAGTTGGCATAATATTCGCCGTTAATCGTTTTACCTTTCTGAAGGTAATCAACATAATTATTACACCACGAGCATCCCAGAAGACAGTAGCCATAACTTTATTCGCCGATAAAACTGCTTTGGCCTTCTTTGGTGCAGGTTCACCTGAAGCAATCCATTGTTTTGACTGCTCCTTGGTTTCTGGTGTATGATGATGAATCCAGGTTTCGTCAACAGTTATGCAACGACGCAAGAAGTCCTTTTCATTACACCTAAACTTCGCCAAACATGCTTCTGACAGGGTCACCCTAGTGCGTTTTTGATCTCACGGACCTTTATTCTTCGGTCGGTCAATACGATGTCATGGATTTTGGTGATGATCTCTGGTGTAGTGACCTCAACTGGGCGTCCCGGTCGGTCGGCGTCAGCAGTGCTTGTACGGCCACAACGGAAATCCGTAAACCACTTGTGGATCATTTTAATCGATGGAGCAGTTCCCGTAATATTTGTCTAATCTTTTTTTTCGCAAAAAATAATGTTTAATCAGAACACGAAACTCACTTTTCTCCATGTTTGCAAACACCGAAGTGATTGTTTCTTTTTCATAGCTGTCAAAAAAAAAACTAGTCGTGTGAACTGGCTGAAAAAATACGATTTACCTCCAAAAAGGCTGCATTACAAATTGACATTAATGAATTTGTGAAGAAAATACCTTTAATATGATTTTTACCAGACTTCTCACTCTGCCCTCGTACATCGGAAAATAATTTTGGTTAGAAAATGAACGAAAACTAATTTCCTGTGTATATTTATTTTTAAGTTTTTCATGTTATATATATCAAATTACCGAGGCATTTGAAAAAAAAAAAAGAAACAAAGGTCATTTAAGTACATGGGAATACGACTCGTTAAGTTATGGAACAGCTATCTAAAGTATTTACGCCGACTGTGAAGATACTTATGCAAAGAGAATTACCGCCTGTTTCACAATCGACAAGTGAAGCACATTTGACAGATAAATTTAGCCCTTTCTCTTTCTTACACTTGTAAATAGACAAAGAGAGCCAACTTTAAATGGCAGATAAGTTTTCTCGTCGATTTTGAAACAGGCCCTTAATATTATCGGTAATAGAGTGGTCATTGGGAACATTGCCATAGAAAAACTTTGATCATAACCATCAGGAATGCCATCTAGCGTTTACTAGCTAAATACGCATGAAAATTATAAGAACACTCATTTAAACTATTGGACGGTAGGTGACGCTAATTGATAGGATGTAACCAATTCGATATTGAGGTATTAATACTAGATATGTACAAAGATATCGATATCGTATTCATATTGATTTAAAAATTGCTCCTGCGTCGGCGTAGATCCAGTTTTCCGTTCGTTAATTACTTAATCATAATTTCTCCATATTTAAGTAATAGTTTTCTGTGTCCATTTTTCACGCGCTTTATTATTGACAGGCGGAAATCTACAAGAGTCGACATATCAGCATAACTAGTAATGCTATACTAACATTGAGTAATATGATTACTTACTTATTATTGTATTTCCATTCATTTAACAAGTAAACATTAATTGAAAGTAGGTACTCTTATTATTTACACTTATAAGAAATATCGATGAGGCAAGCGTAAATAAGAATGTTGCAAGGGGAAGGCCAAGGCGAACGTTCCACGAGATCGGGGATGTATTTAAGAAGTTGTTTGTAAAAAATATCGATAAAAATCGGTAACAGCAATACATCTCCCTATTTAAGTAATAGTTCATCTACTCAACAACAATACTTAGTGCAATACGCAACTCGGCATGTTTCCGTTGAAATGGTTTTTTTTTCGATGACACAGAGACGACCTCACAGGCGGGCGTGTCAAAGACTAAACGACTTACCTTGAGGTTACAAATTTTGGATCACACTTTTGGTCGCTATGCCCCGTCTATTATTAGTTCATTACTACCTACTACTACTAAAAGTAAGTACTTACCCGAAACCGACGTGCGTGCAGGACTGAATGTGGAAGAAGCGAAAGAAATTTGTCATGATTTAATGTATGTATGTACCATGTAAATTTAATGTCTTTGTATTTATGTTAGTTTAAATTCCACAATTAGACCAGGTATAAGTTACTTACCTACACAACTATAAGTTAGGTGAACAAAAACGCAATTTCATTGTTTTATGTTTTCTATAGGTTTAATCTTATAGGTATGGAAATTAGCGAAACTGAAAACTGTCCTGTCATAGTACGCCGAAGTAAGGATCGGACGGCGACAGCGCCGGCCGCGGCAGCGCCAAACGGTCGAGTTCAATGGGCGAAAACCTACTCGGATGATCTAGCTAAAAGCTACCGATTGTTTTTTACCGTCGCTTGTCTTTCAGAGGGTTTTGTTTCTGTCCTTATTAGATTCCATAAAGTTAAACCAGAAGCGTATTTTTGAACATACTTGTTAATTTTAAATACTAACTTACTACTGTTGTACGACATGGTTAGTAAAGTACGTTATTATGACGTAGCTATGTAATTCATATTACGCTGAGAGAAAACGACAGAGCTATATAATTGCTATAGCTCTGTCCTTTACGCTCGCCGTAAAATGAACTGCAAAGACATGTCATAATAACCCCTCTGTTGTTACTTGTTGACGTCTTATTAAATGTCTGAACGTGTCTTGACGGCTTTCATTTGAATTGTCTTTGAGCAATTCTAAGTTGAGATAGCACGATCGTGTTTTAAACCTTGAGGTTCTACGTAGGAATGTCAGCTATCAAATTTCTGGGTTTATTTGCTAAAACTGTCTACTCTAAGCTAGGGGGGTTGGATAAATACCTTCGATGTAGAAACTTGCGTTAATATTGAACTCGCCTAGCGCGTCAAATCATTGCCATTTTGCCGCCATACGACCAGAAAAACTCAGCTTCTTTAAAACAAAACTTAGGTTTTGTAACTCACGTTCTCGCCCATGCATGTAAAGACGAAATGCCAGATTGATTAGTCAATGATTCGTCTGGAGGACTACATTGTCCAACTTACGTGAACATTTTTAACATGGTATAAGTATCTATATTTCCCTCTTTACCCCGAGTTATGTTTAGGAATGCTTCACCCGTGGTTTCCTTATTCCATTTTCGCGACGTTGTTCGTTATTATATGCTCGCGATAAAAAAATACTCTTATCCCTCATAAAACCCAAGATATATTTTAATACTCGTACCTATACTTAATGTATGTATGTAAATCGACATTACGGTGACAGCGTATAGGCGTGTGTTTTAAAGGGTGTCTATTTTCTTTCTTTATTTTAAGACTACGACAGAAGCATACAGAGTGGATTATGAATAAGCTCTTTTTGGACAGGTCAGTCGACAAAACATACATCATCGTATTAACATAAAATAAGGATTAGGGTAGCGGCCTTATTCTACTTTGTCTCTATAAGCATTGTTATCGTATAATTTTTCAATTGGCCGCTATTACCTGTCAAGTAGGTAAGTTAGAGCTATATTAATGTTGACAAGACGACAACATGTCAAAAGCAATAAGGTTTTACTAAGTAGAATGCCGAATGGAGTCACTGCTCAGTTTTCCCCAACGTACATTAGAAATGCATTTGTTTCATTTGATCAATTTGTCAAAACCTAAACACCCACTATAACAACCTTGTGGTAGTTATTGTAGATATATAATATAACGTAAATAAACTTGACTAGCAGAGATATTACGCCTACATAACAGGCACATCATAAAAATATTGTTTTTATCTCATTTAAGTCATTTATCAGCACAAATAATTGTTCAGGTTTATGAAGAAAAAGTAGCATATTGACGAAGCTTTTAAATCGCCAATGCCATTTTTCAAACTACATAATATAATATATCTGCTGTCATTGTTTTTACAGTTACTCATATGATTAAAGAACTAAGATAACTAGTGAATCTAATAATTGCAGATTGTGGACGACTCCGTAGAACCCTTATGAATACGAGTATCCTGCCAAACAAAAAAGTTAATTAACTATTTAAGCCTTCCGTCTAAGGATTTATTTATATGCTCGTCTGTATGAGAAATAGTACATTGTTGCCTAGGCGCGGAAAGTAAGGGTTTTCCTGACGAGGTGGTTAGCAGGCCGAGCAGCAGCGAGGCCTGCTAAAATACGAGTCAGGAAATCCTCGTTTCCGCCGAGGCATACATAATGCTTTTCTCAAACATATTAGGAAATAATACAAATACATTTCTAAAAAGCAAGTAATTTAATTTCCTTAGATTTAGCGGGAAGCAGGTTTTGCCTAACCGAGGCAGCTTCAGATTTTAATATAGGCGGTGTGGTACCTATTTCGTCGCTTGAGCTCATTTTTTATAGTAAGTATTTCACACAACAAATAGTTTAATATTCGGTTTCACAATTATATTATGCAGAATGAACGAATGTTACCGACTGTCAATTGTTTTTAAATACTAACCATAGACATTGGAATGCAAATTAAAAAAGAAACACACGCACTGTGCTAAAAAAGCGAGCAGTTACCTTGGCTGTTTGGAATTTTTGTCTTGGTCCTTTTGATTTTGTATGCAAATTGACAGCATTTTTAAGAAAATATGGACATGGACGGAAAGTGTTTTCATATGGTTTTTTTACTCCTAGGAGTAAAATGAGGCTCTTTCCGTCCTTGTGTTTCAATCGGAAAACCGTTTTTTCCGAGCATGTTTGAGAAAATTTACATTTTTATTAAACCTGAATGAATGAATGAAATCCGATTGAAACCTATAAGTAAGTAATGAAGTTTTATTGAACGTCACAAAACGCGATTTCATATTGGATGCCTCTGTAATACCTATATATAATTTTCGAAAACCATTACAACAGTCTCCGATAGATAGTCTTCGATATATTAAAATGAGATTAAAACTTTTAATAAGGTTCTGGAGTCAATTAGATCAGTAGTTCTAGCATGAACATTTCAATGTAACGCCATACAATATTTTCTCGATGACGTCACGTTAACGATACTTACTCGATAGAAGATAAAATTCGCACAGAGTTCTCTTGTTTAATAACTTTATACTTTTTATTATAAACTTCAAACTGTCAAAATGAATAATTACAAATTTCTTATGATGAGTCCTTGTTTGGACCACTAAATACTACATTAATTTACAGCTTTAGCCGTTTCGGAGAAAAAAGGGTCTTGCTTAACGGACCGGCGGCGGACCGAAGGACAAACAACAGGCCGATGGACAGATACATAGATTTTAAGAGTTCCGTTTATTAGTACATCGTAAGGAAAGTAGTGTAAATCATTAGAACAATATTATTAGGTACGCTTCTGTTGTGTACGTACGTACTTTTTAATTTATGATTCCATCTGTCCCACTTTACTATTGCTCTTTCTTAGATCCTTAGACGAAACGAAATACTTATGACAAATAGCTGTTGCCCGCGACACCATCCGCGTAAACGTCGGTTATCGCTATTCCCTCAGTAACTAATCATTATTCCGGGATCAAAAGTAGCCCATGTCCTATTCCGGGACCTTACTTATGTATGTGCGCCAAGTTTCATCCCGGTCCGATGATTGAAGCGTAATTGAGTAACAAACATCCAAACTGTTTCATTTATATTAGTAAGATAAGATTGCATTTCATATACCTTTATGCCAGTCTAGCGTAGTAGTAGTCTCACTAGTTTCAAGGAAACTATACGTGACACGATGCGATATCTGGTCAAGATGTAAATAACTTATTAATCTTTGTTGCATTCAAATCCTGACGTGAATATTTTAATTTCAACTTATCGTGACACTGGTCAAGAACCTAGTCAGTCGGTCAACACGCACCCCACGGCTAGTCAGCTGAGTCATAGCGCGGGAGGGTCCCCTCCGACCCGAGGCGCGCGCGCAGCCCGGCAGTTCCAGAATTCCGAGGGACCGCCCCCGCGCCGCGCGCCGAACCGGTTTAAGTGCACGTGCGGCTGCAAGATGCAAGAGCCAGCTTTTTTCCGCCAGTTAATCAGTTAAACCAAAAAGTCAGACATAATACGCCTTCTCAGATAGGAACTGGGATTACGTAACTTCCTAGTCATAAATCAGTTTCTAAACTGTCTTCCGCTGAATAAAAAATATGCATTAGAAAGATAAAAGCCCCGGGTTTCCAGTAACCCTTTCTTTCAGAGATAATATCTCTTAAACGGCCCAACCGATTTTCAAAAAACCTGCTTTCATGCATAATTTAAGAGCTACGTTGTCACAGACATACACACACACACAGACACGAAAACAGTCACACACGCACGCATGCATGGTCAATCTCATAACACCCCTCATTTTGCGTCGGGGGGGATAAAAACTCGTCATGTCTGTGTGTCTGTTTGTGTCCGTATTATCAGCACGCAGCGCCTATTTTTATTTGCACATTGTAGCTAAAATTGGACAGGTCGGTTCTGTAACTTTCTACAATTATAAAATGATTTTAAACAAGATGAGCTTTGTTTGTATTTGTCTAGGAAAAATAATAAGTCCCTACATTGGGCCAAGGCGGTACCAACGACCTTGCACGTAAGGCTTGGCTTCCAGCTACCATGTATGGGACTTAACGTGGATTTTCATTAATCATTTTAGAGGCAGATACTAACAAAGAGATTATTTTTATGGAATTCAAAGTGTAACGACACGACATGTCGTCCAGGCCATCGCGTTTTGCGAAACGTTTAAAATTCAGTATTTTGTGCCCTTCGTTGGTCTATTTGCACGTGCTTTGCTTTGCACGTTACTTAATCTACGGTATACACGATGGCGTCTGGCTGCGCTCAGTGTATCTATCTACAAATTAACTGTGCAATAGACAAAAACGTTTTGTATAAATCTCTCAACTACTTACTGGTCGCCGATTGCGGCGCGGGTCCACTTAGCCTCAGTCTTATACACGCTATGTATAAGACTAAGGCTAAGTGGCTACTGTCGCTATTAAAACAATCGTGAACTCTGCTCAAGTTTAGATTCAAAAAGTTATTTAATTCTGAAAATTGATTTATTTTATCCCTGGGCGCCCAAATGTTTTACTTTGTGTAAGATATTTTTTAATGCTTTCTTCTATTCTTGATTTTTAATTTGTATTTGAGATAGGTTTTAAAGCTTTGTATATTTTTGAGAATTTTCACCTGATGGAGCAGTCCCGTCTTCGTAGCGTCTGGGATTACAATCCCTGTATACTACAAAACCTTCGGGCTTATTCAAATTTATGACAATCCTTCAGACTTCGTTATGAAGCCTTATTTTTTAACAGACACCAAACTAAAATAAAAATAAAATAGAGGTCCGTCTCGAATCGTCGCGTTTGTATTTTAATTTATTCAGTACCTACTCTGTAGAAGATGAAACCTGCCCTGCGTCATATAGAAAACGTCAAGTTGTCTTAGTCAGAAAGCAAAAAATGAGTATCTATGCTCTGTTTTATTATGAAATAATAACAACCACGCAGACATAAAAAAGCATAAAAACCGAGTGCAGTTTCAATCTTTATTTGTTATGGAAGGAATTTTTTAATGTTATTATTTAACTAACTACACATATTAACTAATATAACTACATATATAGAGTTACACTCCACCGCCACAGATTGTTTGAATCACGTTGAGGAAGTAAATTAAAGGAAAGTTATCCTTAAAGCTAACGATATGATTTCTCCATTAAGCATTATAGCTTGTTCATTCGCACTGTTAAATAAGGTCCCGTATGCCGCGTATTCTAAATAGGCTATAACGTGTCCCATTTGCCTTAAACGCTTTTAAAAAACCGTGATGTAAAGCAGTAATACACATTCAAAATTAATTAAATTTTATTGTTGCGGTTTCATTTTATTGTTGTGGTTTTAGTTAACCACGTTTTTTTCCCGGCGCGAAGCACGAATTTATTCAAATGACTAGTCGTCCCGGTACATTTAAGGCGGTAACACTTCAGCGCCCCACCTTCGTCGTGAAATATCTCACCGTCATCAGTAATTCTGGACGTCGTTTCCTTGATACGATCAGAATTATAGAGATATAAAGGAGAAATTAGCTCTAGTCTCGTCTCGTCGTGGTGGTATGAATATTCACTTCGTTCGTTTTTGTTTTGCATACGTTTTTAGTATTAAAACCAGCACTCAGGGGCCTTATTGTAGACTGTTCTTACACGTACTGTTATCGTATTGTTTTTAACTCGGTCGCCTTGACTGTCAAGTTAATAAGTTAAATAAGGCCCTTGAAATATAATGACATTAATGACGTTGCGTGGAATCGTCGGGTAACAGTAAAACATAGATACTCGCAGATAAAAACAAACCCGGTCATTTGTTAAAGACTCATAGGATTATCGTAACCTCAGATTTAGTTTATAAACATACTACATCAAAGTAACATCATATTTAGTCCGATTTTGTATTTAAATTGATTTTTCAGTTAAATACTAACTTATCTGAAAAAAAACGACGTCGAATGTTTAAATGCATTTATTATAGGGTCGGACTTCTATTGACTCGGACGGAATTGGCTTAAGCCGGTCATATAAATATTTTGGTCGATGCAATAAGAGCCGAACGCCCGTTTTTTCGCCGGGCCTGAAAGTTTTTCTGAAAGGCTTAAGCCGGGTCAATAGACGCCGGGACATTCTTATTCCACATTGGCCCCATCTTGCCACGATATCTAAATCATATTATTATCATTTTATTTCACTTAATTATGACAGCTCTTGTTCACTTGTCACTAAGAGCTGTCATAACCTAAAGTTTTGTTAACATTAAACTTCGCGCTTGAGTGGAACAAAGCTGCAAGGTATAACGTACCTGCCTATCTATAACCATTACCTCGGTCCTCAATGTCCCCCGAGAGACAAAAGATAGTTCCGCCTGTTCCGCCCTTTCATACCATTTCCATTATTTATTTCTTATTCATCCTGTTTACCAAAGTTTTTCCATTCACCGTTTCGTCGACAGCGGTGTTTCACTTCTTAACTTTCAAGTTTTATCATATTTTATTTATTTTATATGGTTACAATTTCAAAATATGAGACATTGTGAATGTATCGCACATTAACAGGAACCGTTTACGTTTCGCGCAGACTCAATCGTGGTGACAGGAAGATGAAATTTATAAATGTGTGGGTAGATGTACCTAGAACTCACGAGATAAGATTACATTATTTATTGCTCTTTGTGTCCCTTAAATAGCATTAAATTAATTGTCACGTCATAAATCCGCATAACAGACTAAGGTTGCATTCGAGCAAACTGGAATAAGGTCTTATACCTAGATTAAACGCCGAATTTGTATAGACTAATCTCGGAGTAAGTTTTATTCCAATTTTGGTGAAATGCGACCTAAGCATAACATGATTATACGTAATATTTAGCCTAGCTAAACATAAAAGGCTATAAACAAATTCTATAGAATACATATAATTTATATTGACATAACGTTATCAAGTAAGTACAATTAATTTTCATAAACTAACTAGCGTAACGAGTATCAGTCATAATAAAAAAGCTATAGTAAGACACGAGTAATAAATCGAAATTTAGAGCGATAATGTGTCAAAAAAGGGCAGCAGTAGTCTTGCTTCGAAAACATGTAAAAGATGCGAAATATAAACCAAGAAATAATTGAAACTAATTTTAAATTGAGAGAAACAATCATAAAAGGGAGAAACAAAAGCTTTGATTATTATGTCTTTTATATTTAGATATTTGTTATATTTATTTAAGTTCTAACGTTAATAAACTTAAACTACGCTAAGTCCTCGTTAAGAGTAGGTATTTTTACATTTCAAGTAGGTATTCAAAACATACACATTTGTTTTATGCGAATTAACAATTATGCGAAAAATTATGCAATAACATTAAAATAGGAGTATTTAATGTATCCTTTTTAATATGGACCGAAAACGATATTTACTCGTGGCGTCTTTAGCCGTGGCTATTTTCTGTTTATTTTACCCTGTAGATTTTCCCCAGATGAGTAAGACTGGGCCATAGAGAGAGAAAATATTTAATTTCTGCAAAGTTGTGAGCAAGTTTCGCCATGTTTTCTTTCTCAAAATTGTCTTAGTAAGGTTAGGTTAGGAGTAGTATTAATACAAATAAGTATATTAACACTTATTTGTATTAATAAATGAAACGAATAAAACAAAAATAAAAAACAGAAAGAAAATCGTTCCCGTGGGAAGGCTGTACGCTTACCGTAAAAACTAGTGTGTGAAAATTATCAATATATCTGAAGGAAGCTCAGAGGTATTCAATAAAAAGTACGGCTATTATACAAGTGTATCCAACTTGTATGGCGCGTTATAGGACTCGGGGGTTCACATATTATGGGCAGCTGTACGTGATCTCGTCTAGATCGTGCCAATCATGTTCGGTCGTCGACAGGCCTCGTCGTTCCAGTGATGTTCAAGCTTATATCGAACGTGACACTATTTTATATCTGAAAACGCTATGCCCACACTTTCTCGTACGTACCTAGTTACATTTCTATTTATCATTATGGAATATAATAGACGTAACTATACTGTAGTAATATAAGATAATATACGAGTAGGAACCACGGTTACAAGAGCCGTTGCGATTTTAATTTAATTTGCAAACACGTTCATACTATTTGACCAGATAGAGTAATACATACATACATACATACATAAACTCACGCCTTCATTCCCAGAGTGGGGTAGGCAGAGCTACAGAATTACCAACAAGTCTTTAAACTTCTTGATAATTCTGTAACCACATTTTGCACAAGTAGGCTAAGATGTTTCCCAGCGTATTAGTGACAGGTGGCAAGCCCATCGCCTAACAGTACTACAAGCCTTTATTCCCTTAGTCGCCTCTTACGACATCCACGGGAAGACATGGAGTGGCACTATTCTAACCCGGCAACCACACGACACCATATAGAGTAGGTAGAGTAATACGATATGTAAAAATTCAGCCGGTGTCATTGGTCTTATTTTATATGGAAATATAACCTTAACTTTTCACCATAGCCATGTCAGTTATTTTTGCGACCGAGCCAGCGCCCGCGGCACCTAACGAAAGGCCGGACAGAGTTGCGAGAACCGATTGTTTTGCAGGCATAACCGAACACGCAACACCCCACCACAAGCCTGGAAATATACCTGGTACCTACCCAAAATATTTTACTTAAAATCAACGTATATTTGTGTTTACAGCTGTAGGTATACGTTGCAAATAAAGTTTAAAATTTACAACTACACGTCCGCAAGATACGAGCTCGAGAAACTATGTGGCCATAATTATACGCTCAGCGACGTAATTTTTCTAACATTTGATAATAGGTAGTACCTAATAATAAACTGTAAATTATCGTTTGATGGAAAATAATTTCACTAAGGGTTTTCTCTAGACAGCAGAATTACATTAATAATAATACACTACTCTCTAATGACTGATTGGGACTTAGTCAGTTACAGAATCTACATAATATACCTACCTACTCCCTTGAGCGTATTGATTTTGAGCTCTGTAGGCCTAGCCAAGATGCAAACGCTTTTAACGTTTCTGTTTTCTATTAACTCAAAATGTAAGGAGATTAAATAAGCGGTTGACGCGACCTGACATCACTTATACGTCAATCCTATACATTTGATTGATTTTAGAAAAACGCTAAGTCAACGTTACGCATCTTGGCTCTAGCCCTCTATTATTGCACTTTGTATTAAGTTGTAGGTAATTGTGTAGCTCTGCCTACCCCACTTTGGGCTTACAGGCGTGAAGGTATGTATGTATGTATGTATGTATTAATTTGAGACTCGTAATTCATATCATAACACTGATGTACTTTAAGTTGGGTCCTTCATCTTTTCGTAAGAGCAATGTTTGGGTGCTTTTATATATTATATGTTAATTATTTCAGTGAAATCTATTCTATCTGTCCTGTTTGGTCGGCTCTTGTGGTTATATTAACATAACCATAATTAGCTTTGATATTGTGCTATGGAATGAAACCCTCGGTGCGCGAGTCGAACTCGTACTTGAGCGTGAGTAAGGTAAGGATCGGGAAATAGTCATTCCTTTTAAAAGTTTTACGAATACGTTTTGCTAACCACAACTTGGATCCCTAAAAATTTTCAAGTGCGAGTCGGTTTATCATGATTTTCTGAGTATTAGGTAATGTGAACACTTTTAGTTAAGCCCACCAAGTGTTTATGCCAGCATAACTTGTCTCACGAGCCAAGTAAGAATTATGCGACAGTACGTGTCTACGATCCTGGCCCAGGTTAGGTGGGCGTTGAATAAATCAATGTCGAAAAACGCACAGTCACAGATATTTTATAGATGCATATAGTCCTAACCCCTAGACGATTCTAGTTATAGAGAATTTTGATGGGGTCTCGCTAGTGAATGTAAATGGATTTGTTTTTGTTCCTGAACTATTTGGATCTCAGTTCATTACAACCATTTTAGGCTTAAGTAAGCAGACGCCTTTCTTTCAGGGGTCCGCTTAAAAACGGCTCTTTCTCAAACGGTCGATCGAGCGAGCGAAGTCACTGAGCGGGCGCATTCGATGGGTAACGTACCTATGTAGTTCAAAATGCACGCTCTTTAGTGTTGTTTGCAAGCTCCAACGAGTTCAATTGCCGGTTAAAGACCTACCGAATTCATTTACCTATCTAAAAATGATAATGTGTAGATACTACATTTCTTGTGATCAAATATGCAAAAACCAATGTAGAAACAGTTTTCAGCGAGCTATTTTATGAAAACTTAACTTAATATTTTTGTAATAGTTCTTTATCAAGCTTCCATAGCGAAACATGGTTTATGTTAATGAAATTGGCACTTAACGTCTTTCCGCCTGTCGCCGCATCTGATTAGCTATTTAAACACAAGCTGGTACAGTGCCTTCGTAGGTATCTGGTTGCTGCCAATATGTGCCGGGCACTGAGGGCGCTGGCTAGTGTCGATCTACCTAGAGTATTGTACATAGATACATTACATACTATAGCTACTGGCAGCATTATTGCACACTTACTAATACACATTCAGTATTTTCCACAGCCAATGAAATGTGACTATCGAGTCCCGGTCTCAAATATAATTTATGTCCAACACCAGAAACCAATTATTAACACGACATTTTAATACCTAAGTAGTGGTTTCCATCGACGCGCCTCGTCGCCGCGCGTCTATATAATTACGTAAAATAAAGCCAGTGCCTATATTTGACAATGCCTGCATGCATTAATAATTTCAGGGGATAAAAATATCCATTTTCATATTTAACAATGTTATTATTATCGTGACGCAATGCACTCGATTCGCTCCGGTTTCAAAAATAAATAATGTATTACCATATATATACTTATTTATAAACTAGGTCTTGATTGGTTGTCAATTTTGGTGACTCAAATTTGTAGGTAATCGTACTATAAGATGTAAGTACAAAAGTGATATATTATATGCCGGTATCTACTGTGTGTTGTGTATGTATGTATGTACAGGTAAATTTTTCTAGTTAAATTTGACCCACTTCCCGGCAGCTTAATGGGCTGAAATTTGGACCACACATGTTAACCCAATGACAATGCAATGTTATGGTATCTAAGCGGTGATCTGATGATGGAGTCCCACCGTGTTGGGGCTCAGTAGTTTGTTCTTGATAAGGCGATAAAGATTTTGCAAAAAAAGTACAGATAACTTATTTCGAATAGGTTCCGTGAATCCGGAGAAGATACATACATACATACATAAACTCACGCCTTCATTCCCAGAGTGGGGTAGGCAGAGCTAAAGAACAACCAACAAGTCTTAAAATTTCTTGATAATTCTGTAACCACATTTTGCACAAGTAGGCTAAGATGTTTCCCAGTGTATTAGTGACAGGTGGCAAGCCCATCGCCTAACAGTACTGCAAGCCTTTATTCCCTTAGTCGTCTCTTACGACATCCACGGGAAGACATGGAGTGGCACTATTCTAACCCGGCAACCACACGGCGGCCGGATATAGATAACCTATAAATACCTAAATAAATCTCAGGAGACAATATCACAACATTTGACCTAGTCCGAAACTAAGCTCAGGCTTGTACTATGGGTACTAGTACAAGCTTAGAGATTAGTTTCGGACTAGGTCAAATGTTGTGATATTGTCTCCTGAGACAACGATATAAATACTTACATAGAGAAATATATAAACTTAAATACACAGAAAACTTCCATGACTCAGAAACAAATATTCGCGCTCATCACACAAATATCTGCCCTTACCGGGATTTGAACTCAGGACTAGCTTCGTAGGCAGGGTCACTACCAAGTAGGCTAGCACGTCGTTATATATACATAATATGTGTGTACTCATCCATGTGTGTACTCGTCCAGCTCGCAAAGGATTGCAGGAGTGCAATGAGAAATTATTTTACTTGGAACGATATTGATACCTACAGTCAATCAGTTCGAGGACTATCAAGTGGTTTACCAATATTTCTACCGATAGGTTCACACGTAACTATTATCTATTTAGGGTGCTTGTACCTAATAGGTAAAAAAGGAGAAGTTGCTACGCATAACCCTTATGATGCGACTCCTGCCTTCCGTTTGCCTGTCCGTCTGTGGTAGCAAAAAAATGCTCAAACTCAAACAAACTACGCTATGCTGCTGTTCTGCCATGTAAACTAATTTAAGGTATTGCTTGCTCCCACATATTTGCTAATATGAAAAAAAACTTTGTACAAGTCTAACTAAAGATAGCGATCTTTAAAAAACCCAACTGCTGTTTGGATAATGTCGTCAAAGTAATGTTACTTATCATAAATATATTTTTTGTTTCGCCAATTCCACATTTAAGTAAATTTAATATAGCCTATGACACCTATGGTTAAGATGAATCTAACCATGTTTAATTTATTAAAATCAGTTTAGCCGTTTAATAGTTACGAGGGGACATCGAGTCGGAAATATATACAGGTCAAACATATAACCTTCCGTTTGGGCTTTGCCGCAGTCGGGTAAAAAGAGGCCGAAATGGTTGTTCGAAAATTTCAGTATAACACTACTAATTCAAGTTGGTTATCAAATAAAAACGTTTCATTTGCACATTTTAAGTTTTCATTTTCTTATGTCGCGCAGTTTCTACTTGCTATGAATAATGTGAAATATTCCGCACTTTTAGTAAAAGTGCGGCATGTGCAAGTGACATAAGAAACTGAAAATCTCATACTATACATAATATTAATTAATACCAATACTGCAATAGGTTACTTATTCATATTTTTTTAATTATTTCTGGAATGGGGGTTAAAAACATCATAAATTAATTTCACAAAAACCATTGCGATATTACAGGCCTTTACACGTAAAGTTCGGACCGCGGGAAACGCCACGCGCCGTTCCAATCTTCGTTCCGAACCGTTCATTTCTTACTATTTTATTATTATAGTTGCATTTACACGTACGGTTCAGAACTAATATTGGAACAGCGCGTGGCGTTTCCCGCGATCCGAACTTTACGTGTACAACAGGCCGCTCGCTATTATAAATCATTTGTTCAAATCTCACTTTGAAAAGTTTGTAGTAACTGCTATAAAACCGGCACTTCCATTCGACCAACCATAATTGTAACCGATATAATTACAAGTATAATATTGTATTGCTACTCCTCGAAAACTATCTTCTAGTACCTATCAATTAAAATAATTTAATTTGCGCATACTTGAATCGGTTATTGATTGTTTTTATGCCGCGTGGTTTTCAACTTGTCTACTAAAGAAGACTGTTCGCTTCATTGTTTCCGAACGATCTGTCCATAATAATTTACAGGAAAATATAGTGAAGCTTTATAACTTAATATTGGTAAAACAATTGCTCTGAAGCTTGTCTTTATTTGCAGAGCCATGAAAAGAAATAAAACTTTACGAGCAGATGCACTGAAAAAAGATACCATGCTCACGTGAAAGTAATTAACGCATAACCGTATCTGGTCCCGTGTAAGTATAAGGGCCTAAGGTTTACCACACGTGTAGTAACTCGACCCGTTTGAGCCACCATTATATTCTAAGGGATTCAGTGCCGAGAATTAAATATCTGGAACATTTTGTATGGGAATCAGGGGGCCTGGCACCGAACATGTAAAAGACGCCCGACACGGGGATATAATACTCCTTCGTGACTGTGAAAGGCAAGGAAATGCTGTGTAAGGAGCGAAGTTACTTAATAAGCAGTGGTTACAAACTAGTATACATAGTAGGAAATGCAATTTAACCGGTTATTAACCGATTTTGTATGAAAATAACCGATTAAAACCTGTTATAACCGGTTATTTGCATTCCCTAATACATAGTGTCTTAAGTAGGGAGTTTATCCTTACCGTCTGTCCTTACCAGTTTTGGTTACCATCAGATCTGTATTATTCGAACTACAGCAAGAACATCATACAAATAGCTGTTTAAATAGGTTTTGCTCAAGAAATTACACTTTATTTCATTGACTTCTCCGCTATTATAATTCTCGCGTTGCTATTCCACGTTATTTCAATAGCCTGTTCTTTTATAGTGTACAGTCAGCAGCAGATATACCTGAGCGGGCAGGGTTCCCAAAAAAACATACATACTTCAATCGTCAGAAAAATATGAACATCCAAGTTGTCATTTTCACGTCTTTTGCTGCTGACTGTACCTACTAATGTTAAATTCTTAGTAATATAATAAGAATTAATAGGTATTACAAGTAAGCTTACTAATAATAAAACAGAAAGCTTTTTTGATTAAGTATTTCCGCGTAAGCCAGTCTTCCCTTTGGATTTAGAGGGTCCTCTAGTGACCGCCGTGTCTTGCTTACAATGAGGTTACTCTGAACATAGACTAGGTTATAAGCGTGCTACGCTTCTACCAAATATAGACAACTAGCTCCTGCCCCTGACTTTGTCCGCGTAGAATTCCATCTCATGTTGCGGGGGATTTCAATTATATCCTCGAGAACTTTCAATTTTCCGGGATGAATAGTAGCCTATTTGTTAATTCAGGGTAAAAGCTATCTCAATTTTAAATTTCATCAAAATCTGTCCAATCGTTTCAGCGTGAAGGAGTAACAACTTATGTACACACACATACTTTCTTTTTATAATTGACTTTAAAAAAAGTAAGTAGGTTATTAAAAACCATATAGTGCAACGTATATCCTGCACTGTGCTTTTTTTATAATGTATGTTCACCAATTTCTCCGTCAATTATGGACAGATAAAAACATTTTTTGGTTTGATACAGTACGCTTTCGAGGTGGTACTATTATCACAAAATCGGAATCTGATGAGGGGATTCGTGAGGAATTGAGGGAACTCCTCAAATATTATAGGCATACATATTGCAATTTCAATATTTTTAGTAACAAGTTCAGCATTTGCATTCAGAAAGTGTCATTTGGTGAAGTGGAACTGATGATGAAGACCTGAGATGGCCAACGGAACTAATCAACGGTACCTATTTAAACGGTGACTATAAGATATCTCGATTAAGCGACTAGCGAGCGAGTTGAGCGACTATTACGAAGAACATTTATTTTAATATGACTGTTCACCGCACTTAAGGCCGCGGGAAATTCATATTCGTATTTAAACAATTAAATATTCTATTCCTTTGGTCGGTCAACTATCTTAATCGAGATATCTTTTCGCCACCGTTGAGGTGTTCCGTTGGCCATCTGAGGTCTTCATCATCAGTTCCACTTCACCGAATGGACGATGCGCTGGCCTAGTTGGTAACTATTGACCCTGCCCACGAAGCTAGCGGTGTGATGAGCACGAATATTTGTTTCTGAGTCATGGATGTACTTAAGTATATGTGTCTCTATATAAGTATTTATATCGTTGTCTAGTACCCATATTACAAGCCTAGAGCTTAGTTTGGGACTAGGTCAATTGGTGGGACATCATCAAGGATAATAAATAATATTTTTTGAATGAAAATGCTAGACTTGTTGCTAAAAATACTGAAATAGCTATAATTATGCTCTTAATATTTGAGAAGTTCCCTCAATTCCTAATGGATCCCCTCATCAGATTACAATTTGGTGAAATGGGACTACCTCGAAATTATACTCTACCAAACAAAAAAGATTTTTTGAAATCAAACCAAAGTTGACAAAGAACTCGGTGAACAAACATAAAAAAATACAGTGGACAGTATAACCTCCTCCTTTTTCATGTCGGTCAAAAAGTTAATATGGTTTTACCCAGTAGAACAGAAGCCCAGTTCGAAATCTATAAGTAAACGATCTCAATGACATAAGTCGCGATGCCTCTGTAGCGATTCGGCGCTTTTGTGCAAGCCCATTGTTTTGACGTGCAACCACGTGCTTTATCACAAATGACCGCGACGACGCATTAGAAACAATGCTCACAATGCAGTAGTTAAAGGCGTAATAAAAGAAAATAATTGTTTATGTAGTGGCAGTTACTTTAATTTATAGTAAGTAACTGCTAACAGAGAATGAAATATTTTTTATTTGAATACGAGTAGATCTCTTACAACGATCACTCTTACCACATACGTTATAGATTATTGATTTTTTAGTTTTAATTCAAGCTACAGTTAGGTTCGTAGTTTAATATCGACATATCTCATTTTTGGAATATATTACGACATGAATTGGGTGTCGTTAAATAATTACTACGAATAACGGCTCATTAGCAGCCATAAAGGATACAATTTCAGGCCCGTTTAACACTGCCCCATTCAAGACCACGAATTCCATGCTAGCAACCTAATACTGTGTAAACGCTTCCGCGTGACCTATTAGCTACAGAGCGGATATAAGATCCTAATTGGATTAGCCAGCCGATTTAAGGCGGGCGCGATGCATTGCCCTACTGAGAGTTCTCCTCACTGCGGCAGCGACTGGCTACGCGTGTTACATAACGCCAGTGCGTTGACTTGCGGAAGCCAGGACGTTTCCTCAACGCAAAGGCTAAGGTCACATACAGTTTTATGGACTATAAACTACAGCCAACATGATTTTACTATTTACATCTGGAATTCTAAAACCTTATTTAACCACCAACTACTTATGACTCGTAGCCAAGTTTGTTACACAAAGCGCGTATAGAATTCCTTACCCGATCGGAGCGTAAACGATAATGCACTGTACTTCCAACACAGGAAAATTGTCACAAGTTGACAGACGCGACTTTCCTTGTCATGTCCCACACAGCAACAGGGCTCACGGAAGGTAAATAACTTTTGCAAAAAGAATTTCCCACCGCGGTTCCCCGCGATGTTGTTATAAATGAATGGATTTAGATCCTCCTACCCTAACCAGTGTTTCTTAACCTTAATAAGATTTTATCCATTGTCGTTCTGCGCGTACAACAAACTGATTTTCTTCAAATTGTGTGTTAATGGTGTAGAACAAAAAAGACACAATCAAAATACCCACGTATATCAGTGTTTTCAATCCACAAAGGCGCGCCCCACCAGTCAAAGTGACATTGCATCGTTGTGACATTGTAAGTAAAATTAAATAGGAGGGTGCGACTTCGTAAATTCAAAGCACAATAGAAAGCGATGGGTTGGGTAAAGTAACGAGGTAAGTGAGGTAAATTAAAGTGGAAACTAAAATGTTCCTAACGAGAACCTTTCTTTATTAGTTGGGCTACTAATAAAGAAGTTGCTAATTAATTTGGTTGTTTGTGAAACCTCTGCGGGAAGTAGTTCTTACCGTGTTCTTACCTTTTTAGAAAAGAATAGGGATAATATGCAAAACTTCTATTGTGTATGCGACCCTACAAGGAACACCAGAGGGTAGGATTGGCTGAAACATTTTGGTAAATTAATTGCGCTTTTTTGCTTTACCCAAATAACGATATTTAATCCTATGATATGACCAGCCGCCGCCGTTTAAAACATTTTAACTAATTCGTAAACTTTCATTTTGTCATCTCAATTAATAGAACGATTGTAAGCACCAACCTTTGACATGTTTGCTTGGCCAGTTGGTTGACTGGTAGAGAATGACTAAAGGCATTAAGTCCGCCATTGTTACTTTTCTTTTATGTGCAATAAAGTTTAAATAAATAAATAAACGATGAACAAATAGTTGAATATTAAATTGCTTTACACTTACTACTATATCCAAAATAGTACGTAAAGGGCAAATAAGTAATTTAGAAAAACCTCATAAGCATTTAGTTATTAAATTACACATTACACAAAACCGAGGATTCTGATATCTCGGTACCTACAGCTAAGGAGGTATGCCTCCGATGCTACGTAAATAGTAAATACATACTTATATATTTTTATGTCAGGATACCTCTAGCTATAAACTCAATGCGCTATGCACCTCTGAAACCTCTTAGTTAACTTATCTTGATGACCCAATTTGACGTAGCGTCGGTCCTATTAAAGTCGTGAACGTCGATCCCATCCGCTAAAGAGCAATTTCGCTTCTATTCGAGATTGGCTGCGGTTAGCGTAGCAGGAGACACGTCGAAGTCGTCGAACAAAGCCCTATAACATTAAGTATTCGGTGGTATAGCCGGCTTCTTTGAACGCGCCGATTGTAGATTTATATGGTTTTGTTGCGGCATTTTGGCAATAGGTACTCCCTAAATAGGACCTCATTCAAAATGAATTGGTACATACTTACCAAAATAATAACTTTGATAGGAACTTAATTTATTTTAATTTCAAGATCGTGCGAAATCTGAAGGTTTCTGAATAATTTCGAATATACGATCAAATGTATTATTTGAGTGTAGACCACACCGATTCAAGGTTCTTGTAATAGCTGAACTCCCAACAACGCGCAGCGCCAGCTTTCACCAGCCGGCCACGGGCCATCGGCGCGGCTCGAACGATGCACTTCGGATTGTTAATCGTCTCTCTTTGTAGTTTTATTTCCTTGATGATTCTGGTTACTCCTTTCGTGCGACCTTCGCCGTGAAAGGTCAGTGACACGCGCCGCACCTGCTATTGCTGTTACTCTACTCTCAGTTAAAGGCAAAAAAGTAACTTTGCTTGGGTTAACTTTGTTTGTACCTAGTTTAAAGCCTGGTTGAAAATATACAGCTGTTTAGATGAGTTATAACAACAAAACCTTATAATATTTCTACGAACCAACTTATTTTATTTAATGATAAAATTGGTGTCCTCCAGTCTTGTTTTCATTTACTTACGTCTATTAAATACTCGTCTTAAGAATAGGATTTTCTGTTCAAATCTTTTAATTTTGTCAAAGTATATAATAGTACTTTATAGTATTGTACAGATTATTCTATATAGATTAGTTTATTTCGTTTTTCTACTCGCATACTACAAATATTGATATCGTTAACGGTATCAGAATACTACCGAACCGTGAAAACAATACTATAATGAAATGAATGAGCCTTTCTTGACACAAACACTTGACATCCTAATTTGTAGAAAAAATAGTTAAAAAAGTTTATTAATAATTTCAAGGACGTATATTAAAAACAAAAATAATTAAGAAAGTAGTAATGTCCTTAAAATTACATTTTTACTAAATCACTAAAAATATGATTAATATTCATCGACTTGTTATTTGGTTACCATGGTTAAGCTCAATATAGATATCAACAAAGGCACTTCGTTTGACAATGCATTTATTATGTTATGATAAATAAAATTGTCAGAACTGTTTTAGTACTTAATTAACTTTTAAACTTAATCAAAATAATTAAAATGACTTTACTGACAAGTAATTTCAAGGAAAAAAAAAATCAAGGAAAATACAAGGCTGGTCCAAAAAAAGTTAGTCAACGGACCCGATTCTACCTGTACCTACATCGCTTAAATAGCCTAAATCTAAATTGTCTAATTTTTAGACATAGTTTAAACGGCGGTTTAGAGGAAGCGAAAGTTGTAGGTTTAGATTGGTGCACCTGGCGTTCCATAGTCTCTGCCTACCCCATTGGGAGACAGGCGTGAAGTTATGTATGTATGTATGTTTAAACGGCAGTGTTATTCCAGAATGTCAAGCTGACAATTTATAAGACCGCCTAAAATAAGAAGCGTCAGATTCAAATAAGCGCTGTCATGGCGCTTTGATTTGATTATGACAGCTGCTCATAGAATAGCAAAGTGTTTTAGCGACACCTAAATGAAATTAGGAAGTTTAGAGGCCACTGTAGAATCGGGTCCAATGGCGTATTATTAATCCTATTGATTTCATTTTATGGTAGCATAAAGGCAAATTCCATTACTTTTTTTTTGTGTTATATCACTGGCCAGTGAACTCCATTTATTTTTTTATCGAATTAGAAAAATACATGTCTGGCACTTTATTCGCAACAATGGAGGTAACACGGGAAGCTTTTCGTGCGTTGATATAATTACGATTATAAATGAAGGCTAACTCACTAGAAATCTCATGAAAATTTAACTTGTGCTGCCGGAGCATTATCCCCATCTCTTCACACTGTCAGTTACTGGTTCCGTGAATTAAATCGTGGGCGGAGCGACGTCTAAGATGACAGACTAGACCCCTAGACAGGGGCGACCGCCAACGGCAGTCACTCCAGAGTACGTCGTCAGGGTGGAGTGGCTAATCAAGGAATCTCGAAACATTACCAAGCGAAAGATTCAGAACGAACAGAAAGTTGGATCCCAGGCAGTTTCAACCATTTTGCATGATCACCTTAAAGTTCGGAAGGTCTCGATGATCCACTTATCTGAAACACGAGCTATAAGATAGACGTGTCGATTAGTGCAATTTATGCTTAATAAAATTGAAGGAGGCAACAATGCACATTGTGACAACCGACGAATACAGCTACGACCCATTTACAAAACAGCAATCGACGGAATGGGTCTTTGAAGAAGATGATTTTTCTCACTTAAGTGGTTTGCGGCAGAAGTGTCAATAAAAAAATGGTTGCTGTTTTTTTTCGACGTAGTGGGCCTGTAGCCGTAATTCCACTAGAAAATTGGAAAACGGTTACAAGCCAATGGTATAGCGAAGTTGGTTTGCCACAAGGCTTCCAGGAGCTGAGGGTCAGTTGTCCAAAAAGTGGAACCCGGGGCATCATTTTTTCATCAAGATAACGCTCCTGTTTACACGGCTGCCTCTACCATGAATATTTTGAAAAAATCTGTAGTGTAACTGTTACTACCTACGCCCCCTTTAGGAATGATCTAGCTCCATGTGATTTATTTCTATTCCCCACTTTAAAAAAATCATTACGTGAACGACGATTTTTGACGGCGGATGAAGCAGTGGACGAATTCAGGCCACTTTTTTTTGACCATCCGCTGGAACGGTTTTTTCCTGTTTTGAAAGTTGGTTCAGTAGAATGCATGGATGTAGCAGGGGAATACTTTGAAAAGTTGTAAATAAAGTTTCATTATATTACTTTAACTTTTTGTTATACTAAAAAAAACCGGGCCGGCTCACGTATACAAGAAAAGTTAGCCAATGTTTATTATATCATTATCAATTTAAGCTTGTAGAAAAGATTATGTATGAAACGCTACATAATTAGCTCCTGCTTAGTACTGGCCGGGTACCGGAAAACCCCTAAGTAACTATCACATACTCTCCCAAACGTTAGCGTATCCTGATCGATAGGCTTACCCTAATGATATGGGAACTGCTTTGAACAAGTTACCTACAACCATTGAAGTTACCAGTTTCGTAAGGGCTTCGGATTTCATTTAAGCACTTAGCATTACGTTACTTTTACTATTACGTTAGTGTTACCCTATCCATTCTCCCTCTCCGTTGACTCTGTTTCGCAGATTCGTGTGATTGGTTGGTTTCACGCCCGTGTGTGTGGATAGCCAATCAATTGCTAAGTAGTGCAAACATATTTTGTATGGACTGCGTGTAGAAATTAAAATAGCTTGAAGCCATTCAATAAACACTTCATAGGGAAAGCCTAACGAGGGTTTTAAGGAATTGGAAAGCCCTTAGTCGAATTTTTAATTGTATCGTATTGGATAGCTTTTTATTGGGGTAAGTCGAAGATATGCTTATCGCATCGATAGGGTTTGTAAAAACCAGTCAATATATACCCTAACGAAAACCCTTTAAAGGGTAAGCGGTTCCGATCCCTGGTATTCGTGACTGTAATTAGAGCACTCGCAAGCTTGCGCTCTAACCTCGGCACTCGTACTTTAAGACGCTTCATTGTGTACCAGTTACATAAATAACCATTTTATGTTAGTTTTTTAGGTAAGGACCATATAATTTTAAAAATATTTCTTTTTGTTTGTTTTCACCACTTTTGGAGTTGGGTTTTGGGGTGGTGTTATGTATGGGGTCATGTCATGTTAACAATAGTGACGGCCGATCTGAAAACATAATGCAGGTGAAAGATGATATCGTTTTTACTGCCTAGAATAGAGGCCCTGCGTCTAATGTGTCAAAAGTTGAACAAAGCGAAGTTTAAAAACTTGACCATAATTTCGTCTGTTCAATGATTCGTTTTATTTCGACGCTGCTGGTAATTTGTTCTGGGTCGGAGACAGCCTTAAATAAAGCAAGGCGTTATTGGGGTGCTGGGTGCATTCCTTTGTTATCTGGATTTATCGCAAGAAGTTACCTACTTACATTAGATATGTGTTCTTTTTTATTGAACCACAAATAAATTGACTGAAACAGTAATAAAAAAAAAACATATTTAATGATGTTTGATTTACATGGTAAACGACGACTTAAATGGATTATGTAGGTTAACGGAATTAATAATTAAATCAGTATATTAAATAACGAAGTTGTACAATAATATAATAAAAATGATTTAATATGTTAATTTTAACTTATTTACTGAATTGTGACACAAGAACCTACACAATTAAGTACCCATGCATCCCGACCTGCACTTCATGCACTCACTCACGCGCATACGCGCACATACGCCCGTCCACCCGCCCACTTACATTCTCGTACACACTATATGACACTTCCACACATACACACACACACACACACAGACGCACACTCTTTCACACCACACTTAATTGTTACATATTTTAGTGTATAATCGTCTAATCTTAAATCCATATAACGCGTCTGAACTTATAGGGTGGCCACACACACGGCTGATGATTGCCCAAATATGACATCACACACGTCTCACACTACAACCATTTAACTAGAATGATAACTTCGAGTGCGGTGAAAGTGCCTAAGTATAATTTTGCAGTGATCCTTACTCAGAGTGCGAACTGACTTGCGCAACTTGCGCGCATTGCTTTGTGCCCGTAAATTACCCTACATAAAGCCAATGGCTGTCTCTAATTAGCGGCTAAACAAAGCACATACTTATGCTAACTAAACATACGATTACATAAATGTCAGCTGGTTTCCGGTATGTACCAAGCCTTACCTAAAGCGTGACATACTTTTAAGATTCCCGTTATACATGTACCTAGATATATGTATATTTAGCGATCCTTTTCTTTTTAGCTCGGTTTTTTTTTTGTAATTTAAAGTAGGTAGGTACCCAATTGTTACTCAATAATTATTTTCCTTGTATTCATTTCATATCAGTAATGGTTACGAATACACTTTGTATTCATAGAGTACCCCGACTGATACCTTCCGGGAGTAGATTGAATGAATAATTTTGAATATTTACGAGTACGTCATGGTTTGCCACTGTAAGCTTATGCTTCTTGTGACCACGATTATAACATGCAAGGTAGCTGGCATTTCGCATTTGTCTATCACATGGTATCGACTTGCTATACTGGTTAGTTTAACTAAACTTAATAAACCTCTTAAGTAGCTCATTTCCGGAATACCAGTATTTCAAAATACCAAATTGCTCTTTTACCGGGATCTCAATCCAACTAATTCGAAATTTGGGTGAAGATTATAGGCATTATGATATGACTGACACTAATTAAATGAAACCGGTTAGGACTTGAAAAATGGGCTTAAGTTTTGCGAAAGACAATATTATTATAGAGTCGATAAGTTGTGTCAGACATAACAACTATAGGACATTTAAGCATTTCACACAAAACCAAGAAAGCAGACAACTGAAAAGTATGATCCCTTTTTTTATTACTGTAGAATTTAGTTGAATAAAATAGTGTACTTTTTGTAGTTGTAGTCTTTATGACTTATGAAACTAGATATCAAATAATAAATAAGCATTTTGTGGTCGGAACATTAAGACCGCGGGGACCAGGAGCTCATCGCATATTTCAGGATATTTCAAAGCCCTTGGACGACGCAACGAGCTAATGTTGTCAGTATTTTGGGAACGATGCCCTCTGGTAGTTCTAGGTAATGGTAGGTATAGCTATCGTTGTAAAATAAGGATACAAGGTTAGTAAGTCCTAATATCTTTAGTAAGTGGTTGTAGAATTTTAACTATTAGCTTTTAATTACGTTCAGGGTGCCATTAATCGGTGTGCTATGTTTTGTGGTGGGAGGTTATTGTAGGGGGTCCGTCCGGATCGCTGCCATATTGTTTATCCTTTAGGGTCATGGCACATTAGAGCCACCCGGCACCCGACCAGCACTGTCTCACCTTAAGCTAAAATGGCACATCAAAGCACTGCGCAGTTTGCATTTTACAATTTTTTGCTGACTGTTAAAAAGCCCTCATATTTTTGAAAAATTACACTTAACCACCACTTTAAAAAAAATATGAAATGCAAGCGTGGTTTTGGAGAAAAAAAGTACCCCCCTTCCCTTGTACATAGTATTATCTCGCCATGAAGTATCGTTTAGTCGGTTCACCGCCTCTAGACCTAATTTCATAAAAGCTAAACTTATATGTTCTAATCGATTACTATATCTAAAGTTATATTAAATTATATACCCTTATGTTTACTTGTATAGGTACTATTTAAATATGTAGTCTTTTGTCTTAAAACAAGCCAAACCTAGGTGCTTAATATATTTTATTTGTGTAAGAATTATTTGTAATTTCATCCGTTGCCAAGGTTTCGCGAATATGCAAATTTTAAAGCAACAAGACCTTTAAAGTCCTGCCTATCGGTGGACGCATCTCAATAAGAAGTTGAAGGCCAACCGGTCTAGTATGTCTAATAATACCACGCTGAACAGCCTAAGCCGTAACAGTTTGTATAACAACGTAACAATACATTGGTAGACTATTAACTTCTATATATTAAACTGATATTTAACTAGCCCATTGAGTGCGTTGGAAGATTTGGTTTGGTTTTGGTTTTTGGTGTTTGGTTTGGTGTATTTGAATATTTTGAGTTGCGATGTTCTTGAATTTCATGTTAATTACAGATCGCCCTCACACATATTAATGTTGATCATTCCTGTTCAGAAAGCAAGGATTTACATATTTGTTGTGGTAAAGGTAATAAATGTAATAATAGTCTTATCATTGTACGACGGCGCACCCCACTGCTTAATTTTACCTAGGTACCCTATATTGACGGAACAGTCCATCATTAATTGACTAGCGGGGCCCCGTAATGCCTTGAAACCACTATAAATTTTGATAAAGACTGTATGGGAATAAATTCATAATGGTGGTGGCGTCTTGTTGTATGAAAGCTCAAAATATAATCGAAATTAGAAATAATATTAGGTTATCTAAACGTACATGGTTCCCATAAGTATCGAATATTATTTAATGACAACTGCGTTAGAAATATCGTTGTTCGATTGAGTGGGGAATGGATTTCGTACTCGTAACGTGGGGTTATTTAATGAGCCAAATAATTTCCAACATGGCCGCTGGTCTCGTTAAAAGTTTCAATCCGCCACGAGTCGGACTGACTTTGTCGGGGGCAGAAACATTTAGTTTGAGTTGTGAAATCTCTGTTACAAGACGTTACAAATTAATATCACAACTCATAATAACAAATATAAATATTGTTAGGCGATGGGCTTTGCAACCTGTCACTAATATACACATCGTAAACATCTTAGCCTGTTTTCGCAAAATGTGGTTATAGAATTAACAACAAATTGTTAAGGTTGTTGGTAATTCTGTAGTAGCTCTGCCTACCCCCCTCTGATATGAAGGCGTGCCGGTATGTATGTATGTAAATAACAAATATAATATAACACATATTTAAATTTGAAGATGTAGAATAATCAATCGAGCCGTAATACAATTATTTAGACATACCTACTTTCAAAAAAGCACTACATAAACTTAAAGTAAAGCGGTTTTTAAGTAGAATCTCGGTTCTGATCTTAATTTCTTATATTTTCCAGTCTAGTGCAAAACGTTATACCTACTAGTATCTAAAGCGCAACTCGTTTATTTAACTGTGTTGTTAAGAATTCTAAATTTTCTGTAATGCCTTGCATTTTATAATGGATTTATTTTTTTATACCTAGAAGTGTATGGGTTTTATTATTAGTGTTTTTGAGGCAACACCACACCGTGTTGTTCAAATACAGTTTTAGACATTGATGTATCATATACAGAGATCGGACAAATGAGCGTCCTTACTCGCAATAATGTGGACATGACTTCATAGATTTTAATTAAATAAATTGAATTACAATAACAAATTGGTTTCTTACCTGAACTTAAATCTAGATCCTTTGCAGGACAGTAATAAATAAATTACACAAAGACGTGAGGAGTGGCCCAATTTTAAACTATTTAAGTTTGCTCCATTAATATCCGCGCATTGCAAAAGGAGCTTTTCAACCCATAAGTTTATTTTAACCGTGGAAAGGAATAAACGATCCTCATAAAACATAAAAATAAAATGTTTATTTGCTTTAATAAATCTACACAATAACAAGTCTTTGTATTATTTATTTATTACTGCCTTTCATAGGAAATTAAAAAAAATGGAGTCACGTCCACATTATTGGGAGTAATGGCGTCCATATTCCGATCACTGATCGATCATATATGACCCAGCGCCATCCATTGTTTTACATTACAAATGTAGCAGGTCTACTTGTTTGTTAGATAGCGGCCTTTGATCCAATTCGGCAGGGACGAACTGCGCCTAAATTCTTGGATATGTTTTCGCTGGTAGGTTATTACTCACTTATTACTGTACCAAACATCTGTTTGTTATATTTATTTATTTAGGACGCTAATTACCTACCATCGAAAACATATCCAAGCATTTTTACCCAGTTCATCCCTACCGAATTCCGACTGAGGTAAGTTTTAAAACGTTTGGGCGTAAAATACAGTAAATTAACACAAGAATCCGTCCATCTAGGTACTCTCTGTTTTAAATTAGAACTATAAAGAAAAAAAAGGAATTCAGAAGTAATTGGGGTCCGGGAATTTTAGGTTACCTAGATACGGGGCCAATTACGAATAACTTCAAATAAATATGACGGAGATAATTATAAATGTCACGATGCGGTGTTTTACCATTTTACTTTTTTGTTGCATCCACTGCCAAAGTTGCTAAACATAAATGGGAAAAGTTAGAAACGCACGTAGGATGATTTACTGAAAGTGGTTTCGTTTTTTGTGTATTAGGAAGATAACAAATGTAAGCTAAGCAATCAAAGATGTCAAAACTCCTGTTTTCAAAGTGTAATAATAAGACATAAAAGTTTTTGTGGCACGAATAAAATTGTCCAAGGAATTTCCGAACGATATAATTTTTTCGATAAATTGTAGTTTCTTATGACTATCTACGCAACAATTATTATTTTTGACTCGTTTCGATGTATTTTCCGAAAACTGAGTAGGTATTATATTAGAGTAGGTATACTGTTATGCTACACAATGTCATACAATTTATCTAAATAGCCCTTTGTTGCAATGCACTCTTGGTGTCAGTTTACTTTGTATGGAAATCAATTTAACAGCATTAAAAGAATTTTTGTGTAAGAAACACTTTATAATAAAAAAATATTCATTAAAAAAGATTTTTATTTCAATTTTAAAATCCATAAAAAGTATGCCTATGAATTACTCAAAATTATATAACGTCGATGGGTAGTTATCAGCATTTTAGTTAATTTCTATTTTAACCGGTGAACTGAATCTATCCTATCTACTATGAAATGGTAATTTGAAATAAGTATTTGAAACAGTTATCGGTTTTTATATCGGAAAGAAGTCCCTAGTTAATTGACGATTTTGCCACAAAAACGTCAATGACTGGTACTTACTATTTTTGACAGTTGTATAAGTTCTGTGGCGTGACGGGTTGATGTCTACTTTTCTTAAAAAACGATAAGATATGATAAATTGGCAACATCTGTAAACATCTGTTAAACTGACAATATAAATATGGTCTATTCTATACAAAAATCCAGTGCCTGATAAAATCCGGCTAGACGAGTTTAGTGATTTAATCAAACCCCTCAACTGGTTCATTGATTTGATCAAGTCCCGTAGTCCCACCTCGTTACATTCATCTTTTCCCTAAAGCAATTCAGGGATTGGTTCAAATTCCTAAACTCTTCTAGGGAAATTACAAAAAGAGTTGCTAGTATTAATTACACTAAATATTTGGTGAAATCACTTTTTTTTAGGGTAATAATAATGTGTAACAGTTATCAGTTTAATATCTGTAGTGAATTTATCATATCCCTTAAATTAAATCCTGCTTCTTATCATTTCCCTGTGACGTATATTTTGTGAAAATATTGTGTTGCGCTACAGAGTAAAGTGCTTATATTAGCGAATCTGTTTTATTACAAGTAGAAGAGAATAAGATTTAGACTGTTTTTTATTTTACAAAAAAATATTCAAGTTGCAAATAAAATAGCAATTAACTTTAATTTGACATTTTGCAAATGAGCGGTCTGGTGAAGCATTCGCGTAGGAATTTTGGCACTTAATTAGAACCAGAAACTTCTGGACCAAGCTTGCTAAGCTGGGGTTAAGTTACTTCTGAGACAAGTCAGGCTCCAGGCACTGTCGAAGTTCTCTTGCATCGCATTAGTAAGTCGTTTCCATGGTTCAAGAACTTGGACTGCTCCTTTATTGCAATATATCCTGGGGTCATAATGGCAAATATAATATTGAACATAATACTGAAGCAATTCGTTGAACGTTTACAATTTATATTTATTTGTCTGAATCTGAACGTATATTTCAAGCTGAAAAATAATTAACGGTGCTGTTGACCGGCTTCTTTGAGTGGTTTTTACTTGTTGATGTTGCTATCGAATTAGAGTTACTGTTGCGTCACCATAATTAACCAATAGAAAAATGTTTTAATATATACTATATTACAACCCATTTTTTTACTAAATGATATCTTAATGCAGGGGCCTCCCAACAAGAAACGGCCTCGTCTCCTACACTACTACCTACTACCTCAGAAGCCTTTCAATGTAATTTTAATTCCTATTTGATAGTACTGTTTCGTCTCTTTCATAAAACAACTCAAAATAAAGACACAAGTTCATCAAGTGTTAGCTCTAACCTTAAAGTTTAGTATTAGTAGTAATGTATCAAAGAGAGCAAAGTTGGTTTTTGCTGCGAGTGATGATTCAAAGATACGAGACGTAAAAAACTTTGGTCTCGTGTGAGACATACAACTTTTCACCTCAGCAGCGAGAACAACACAGCGTGAAGCTGGTAGGGCCAACGCAGGTCTTCCGTTGTGACCATTTGGTGAATACACGATTAAATAACGACACGATCGCATACGCATCAATCGCAAGTATTTTTGCAAAATACTAATAAAGTAAAAAGTGGAAAAAATAAACATGAAACAGATAAAACCTGTCATTCAACTTGATAATGCCGTAGTGCAAACAAACTTTATACAGCTTTATGTAATCTGTGGCTTTAAAAAAAACCTAACTAGGCCTTGTCTATGGCTATTGGCTACAATAATCCCGCTATTTTTGAAATGCGTTCTGAAACTGCCCCCGCGGTTTATGTCACGAAATTAAAGATTGTTAAAACGATAACAAAATTATGTAGATACATGATAAACTTCTTATTTTTCATTAATTTTGTCTTCCAAACATTAAATAAAAAAAATGATTGTACCTACTGTATAAAATAGTTATAATAAACACATTTCAAACTTTAACAGATAGTTTTATTTGCAATTTTACGGTTATGTGTGCATCCGAACGTGCGTTTCTTTTTGGGCCTACTATGTGTGGAATTTGAAAATCGAACATCGAATCAACTTGTTTCTATCTCTCGCTTTTTTCCTATCGAAGTGAAAGTGACAGAACAAAGTGAAGTTCAATTTTTTCGAATGTTGTGAGTAGCCCCAGCACTGCTCACGGCATTTTTTTTTATTTATTAAAAAGCTACTTTGCCTCTCGCTCGCAGCAAAATTGAATTTTGCTCACTGTTTTTAAGCAGCAAAACCTGCTTGTTTGAGCTGCTGAGGTGAAAATGTAATTATGCCACGGTTGCTTGGTAGAACCGTAGGATTAAGGGGTTGCAGGCTTCTCAACTGATTATCAAAGCTTGGGGCAAATTCAGAATCTGTTTTCAGCAGCAAAACCTTCAGATTGCAATTTCTATGAATTGTTATTGGATTTATTATTATACTAGCGACCCGCCCGCGGCTTCGCCCGCATGGAATGTATTATACATATAAACCTTCCTTAAGAATCACTCTATCTATTAAAAAAAACCGCATCAAAATCCGTTGCGTAGTTTTTAAGATTTAAGCATACATAGGGACAGACAGCGCAAGCGACTTTTTTTTATACTATGTAGTGATGATATAGGGTTTAGGCAATTTTTTATTACGATACCTTGATTCAGTGCAGGCTCCGGCGTACAAATGGCTCGTCACCTTCGTATGTGTAAGCGAAATCACCCTTTGTATGATAGTAATATACACTATTTAAGAATAACGATAACAGTTTGCTTTTCTTGCATATCAAAAACAGTTCCGAGATAGTTACTGTTGGCCACTTACTCAGACATTAGTAAGTGGTCGATGCAAATGTCAGTTCTGATGCGGTAGAATCGCTGGCGGTCTGAAAGTGACCTTAATGCGCGACTTCACAATTAACGGGATTGCTCAAAACTTGACAACGATTCCGCCAGTGCTCAGTTTAGTAACTCGGTTGCTCAAAATGAATTAAGCTCCTTTTGCTGTATTCGTATTTCTGTACAGTAGTAACTCGGCTATTAACATAGTTTAGGAAATATGCATTTAGTTAAATGTATTCTCGTATCTCGTCTACTAAACTTACCAGAAATCACGGGTAGGGAATTCGGTGCCAAATTCAAAATTCAAAATTCAAAATATTTATTCAGTAAATTGGCCACATGCGGGCTCTTTTACACGTCGGTAATGTACAGTGAATCTACCAGCGCTTCGGACAGGACCATCATTGCGGAGAAGAAGCGCCGCAAGAAACTCCGAGCGCATGACCGGCTTTTCCTTTTAAAACCTTCAGAATATTGAAGATTTTCAACATTTTGATGATTTTAATAAGAAAAGTCGGTTAAGTGTCGCATCAATCAATCACCAATCGCACTTGGATGGTTTTATTTTTGTATTATTTACACTATAATCACACCAAAGGATATTGACAAGGTTTGAGCCAAATGCTGCCCAGAAGTGAAAATACCTCTAACAAGTTCGTTATTAATTATCTATTAAAATATTTGATTCAAATAATTTTCCGAGAGAAAAAATTAAGTAAAGGTTTTTCTGTGAGCGATTGACACTCCTGTATGATAATGGTCACAAGCTTCCGTGCCCACAACGCCACTGACGACTATACGAGTAGATGTTGTTGATGAATGTCCAAGCAATCTAAATGCTAGGAATATTGGCTGTTGTGCGCACATTGTTAAGCGCCTTGCTCTAAAGTACTATCGATATTGACGATATGGCGACAATAAGTAAATATGGTATGATTTAGTTCTCAACAAAAAGTCTTTTTTTTTCATGTTCCCGTGATAGATCTGGACGCTTGTATTTATGTACCTATAAGCGATTTGACGATAAAATATAAAAAGGAAACGTTCCTGTATGGCAACCCGCTTATATGTTACTTTATGTTTTCTTCATAATTTGTAAGAAAATCCGCCGTTACAACACAGTCACAGTTAAACAATCAAACGGCTATCTGTTACGGTTTAATAAATACATTTCTTAAAAGTTAGGGCTTAGAACGGACGCACGATCAACGTTGTCAGTAATTGGGTCCCGCTTGGCACTCTTTGGGTAGGTACGGAAGCCTAAAAGATAAATATAATCCTCACCCGAATTAGAATGACATTTATGGATTGTAGCACTAATACTTAAAAAGGGCATTCACTATCTCTCTCCTCGTAGCCCTTGCTTTATGTAACATACTTACATTGAATTCCTTTTTTGTTCATTCATTTTGAAATACTTAGTTGTTGTTATAAGTTACGTAGCGTTCGCAGCTAATTACAGCTGTCACGAACAAAGACAATACCAACTTCCGAGTCACTCTGGAAACTACGGAGCTGTCATTTAGGATAGAAAGTTTGTATCTGCGTCTTAAGGCAGTACAGCCCAGCAAGCACACAGTGATTCAACTCAAAGCGAAAATCGTGGAATCCTAATGAAATTTGCCGAAAACAATTAAAGTCTCGGCTGTACGCCGGGATTAAGAAAATCAAGCTCCGTTATGAAGTCAATATAAATTCACAGCGGAATGATTTCCAGCGTCATATTAAAAGCCTGTTTACACGGAACTTCAAAACAAAAGGGTTCAAACTTTTACAATACAACCAATAAGAGCTGGTTTGCCGAAATTATAAATGCAATCGATATAAGTAAACAGAGCGAGAGTTTGCCTGTTTTAATATAAAAGTTTCATACAAATTAATGTACCTACTTAGTATTGAACTGTGTGATATCTACTTTTCCTTCACTATTCTAAGTACTTACTCATTCATTTTCTTTTCAATCTAGCTTAGTATATCTGTCCATGCATAAAAAGGGGAACTCCATTGCACGAGACGAGTACCTACATTAGGTACGTGCAGGAAAAAAATAGGAAAAAGGGAAAAAAACTGTTTTTTTGTAATTTTCCCTGATGTCCATATCACGAAAAATCATTAATTTCATGTTTTATTTCATAAGTTTTTCATTAGAATCATTACAAATCAGGAAAGTTTTTAAAAGGTGGATACATCTCTACGTAGTCGACTGTACTAACATTAAGAATTATTTTACGCCCGCTATTGTTTAGGAAAGTCGGCGAGCTAGCAATTACGTTGACTGACGCACCCTTCCTTCTGTCATTGATACTTCGTCCAATATTTGGAATGTTGCTGTACAAAAATGGATATCTCGTATGGCCTTGGTGCTTCTCGAGCCAAAGCTATTATTAACACAGTCGGTCGGTGGTGCCTAAAATTCTAAATCGAGGCTTTTGTTATCGTGTCGAAACGTCGCGACGCGTCGGTAGATGTACTCTAATTTTATTAAATTATTATGTTTACATACATGCATTGGTACAAAAACTGGATTTAATTTCGTAATACGTTTTTCTAACCGTTTTATTATTGTTCTCAAAAAAATATACGTTTACGAATCAATAGCAGCATTTCTATTAGTTGTGTTTACCCATTCCGAGTAGGTACTACTTGTATCGAATTATAAATAGAAATAACAATAAATTCTTCAAACAATCGGCTGTTAATCATCTCTGTGAGAAATATTTACGTCACTACTGGCTACCGCCGATTGACTGATGGTGCATTCTAGTGCGTCTAGTTGACCCCATTGCTTGCCCTAAAATCAAGCTGTTGCTTTGGCTACTACAAACAAGTCAATCACCCGATTCGCATTCCGTTAACATTAGAAATTTCGGCAATTTGACGCGGTGACAGCCGAATACCGCTGGAGGTCTCCAGTCAAATACCAATTCCAATGTTAGTTTTGGTGTCTAATTGTCTATTCGTTAATAAGTTGACACATGACATGACAGTAGTAGTAGCCAAATCCCTGTAGCCGGCTATTTACAGTCGGATCAAGTGATCGCGAAGATATCGACTCGGCTGTCGATGTTTCGGCTATCGTTTAATTCGTCGATTTTAATCCAAGCACACTCAAATTATTTACGGTGAAAACCTCGCTGAAACAGCAATAAACTTTCAGATTCAGATTCTTTATTTACAATAAACGTGGTACAAATGGTCTAAATTTAAAACATAATCCGACACAATTAACCGTCGGTGGAAGCATGCAAAACATAACCATTTAAACTAACATGACCATCCTCACGAAAATACACATTTCAAACAAGTAGATACATGGGCGAGTCAGCAACGTCAGCTATCAAAATAGAGGCTTGCGGCTTGTGAGGGACCTACGTTACATATTGCACGAATTCACTGCTTTTGCGAGATGAAGGCTTTATTGATTGTTCCAGAATTACCCCATAATATGATATAGGTACAGGGTGGAAAGTTGAGATGGGGCATTAAGGGCAGCTACCAGAACCCATGCTGCCACGCGAAAATGATCTTAGGAGACCTCACCCAACTTTTTAAGTGATGACAATCGACATTCACAGATTTTTGATAAAAGGCACAGTCAGCGAGAAAATCGTCAGAAATGAGTATTTTTTTTAAATGCCAATCGATCCCATTTCTCATAACGATTAAAACATTCTTTGAGACCAACTGAGGTTAGAGTACTAGAACACTCACAAATCAAAGAAAACGTTTTCCATACATTTAGTAGGGCAAAACCAAAGTAGAATTTTCTTTAGCTTAAAGACTATTAATTTGTATGGAGACTACTTCAATTACATACATACATACCTCTCACGCCTGTATTCCATCAAGTAGTAGGCAGAGCACATGAAATTTTATTGCCACTTTTAGCAATTACCTACGGGGTGAAAGAAGCATAAAATGTGCAAAAAAGTGTTAAAGATAAAAAAAAAAAGATAAAAGATGTTTATTCAGTAAGTAGGCCGCACGGGAACCTTAACACGTCAAAAATCTACCAGCGCTTCGCAAGAGACCATTGCTGATTAGAAACGCCGCAAGATACTCAACAGTAAGTCGTTTTTTAAATATTGCTAATGATATTAAACAATAATAAACTTAACCTAACATTATATAAAACAATGAATCTCATATAAAACCAAAAATTAATATATTCATGCGTAGTTGAGCAGGAAAATGTGTCAAAACTCAGAATTGTCACAAAACTAATAAGCAACAGTATTAAAAAAATTGAAAGTATACAAGTTATACTTACCTGTGACGGTGCAAAACAACCTGCATAAAAGTTTCGATACATTCTCCTACAGAAACCGTGTCCCCTAGACAATATACAATGTTTACATATTTAGGTGTTGGCCAAGCATTTTTATCTGTTAGATAGTCTTCGACCCTATAGTAAGCTTTAGACATCAACGACTTTTTCAAGTAAGTTTTAAGTACTGGAAATGGTAACTTTAAAACAACGTCAGGTAATTTATTATAGAAAAGGATGCATTGACCAACAAATGATTTATAAACCATGATTATTTATTTCTTTACGGACACGATTTTTTTTAGTAGCAATTTTATTTTTATTTCTTGTATTCAAATTATGTATATCACAATTCTTAACAAAAGAGTCTTGATTTTTAATGACATAAATAAATTGTGACGCAACTGTCAAAATATTAATTTCTTTAAATAGTAATCTTAAGGAATCACGGGAGTTTAGATTATATATAGAACGAATGGCTCTTTTTTGCAACACGAATATAGTCTGTATGTCAGCAGCTTTTCCCCAAACCAGAATACCGTACGACATAACACTATGAAAATAACTATAATAAACTAAGCGAGCTGTCTCAACATTGGTAAGTTGCCTGATTTTCCTAACAGCATAAGCAGTTAGCTTGTGTATTCGACAATGTGGCTACCATGTCGAAAATTTATTGTCGTAAAAGTGTACGCTATGTTATCTTTCTTTACTTTTCGTTATTGTAAATACATTTAAAAGTTAATATTGTGTTTTATTGCTTGATCTAATTTTGCCACTGTTTCATATGCTTTAATTATTCGTCATAAAGGTATCGAATTTTATCGAGAATTTTAGATTTATCACAATTGTAATAAAATAAATCTAACCCAACGGCTTCTGTGATAATCTTTACAGTTTACGATGAAATTAACACATTATAGTTTATGAAATTCAGGCATAGGTACACGTACCTATGTACGTTTCTTCATTATTAGTAATGTGGTTCTCAAGACTCTGTTCGATTTGTAGTTTAGTTGTCTTTATACTTAGGTAACATTCTTTAAGTAAAAAGGACCGATATGCGTTAAAAAACAAATGCGAAAAGTGTTCTCACTTATTACCCTACTAAATGTATGGAAAACATTTTCTTTGATTTGTGAGTGTTCTAGTACTCTAACCTCAGTTGGCCTCAAAGAATGTTTTAATCCTTATGAGAAATGGGATCGATTGGCATTAAAAAAAATTACTCATTTCTGACGATTTTCTCGCTGACTGTACCTTTGATCAAGAATCTGTGAATGTCGATTGTCATCACTCAAAAAGTTGGGTGAGGTCTCCTAAGATCATTTTCGCGTGGCAGCAAAGGTTCTGGTAGCTACCCTTAATGCCCCATCTCAACTTTCCACCCTGTATAACTTAGATACAGAATCCTTTATTTAAAAACGGAAAGATGTGGTTATCCTAGGAAAATGTGATCGCGCGCTGTTAATCAACTGAGCTAATGAAGCGCGCCTTAAAATATACAAGTAAATAACAATCCCGAAAGTTTCATAATGAGTAGAAAGTTTTTATTGGTTATTTTAAAACGTGCGTGTGAAAAAAAGCTTTTCGACTAGGTACTTAGGTTCAGAATTGGAATAAATCGTGGCGACGCGGTTAGCCTAGTGACTCTGCCTACGAAGCTGGCGGTCCTGGAATTGATTTCCTGTTCAGGCAAGTGTATGTGATGACGTATTTGTCCCCGAGTCTTGAATTTGTACATGCATTTTATCGTAATAATGCATTTCTCTTTACATGTAAGTATTGATATCTGGATCAATAATTATTTATAATTGTATAACTACTTTCGTCTCAGCAAACCCGGCTCTTTAGGGTTGCCAATTTTTAAAAGGAATCGTTTATAATTTCTCGAGCATGGAGCTCCTCTAATCAAATTCAACGCTCACGGCGTGTTGCGAAAAGGTAGAGGGCTACCGTATTTTCTAGATACCTACGCATTCACAAGAACCGTCACTTCCAACATTCATCTCGATCTTTGGCGTCGTTTATCCTAATTTACAAACAATTAGTTGTGATTGTGCTTTCTGGATTAATATTCATTCTGCTAGTAGGTATTATTTTTACTCGTTGAGGTCTAATGTTACTGTTATCTCGTATCATAACTATATGGCAAATTATTCCTCTTGATGACTGTTTGTTATCATTCACAGATTTACAACCACAAAAGTCACAATGCATAGAGAAATGATCTCTTGACTTTTTAAAAACCTCTTCAGAAAGTGGATAAAATCGAAATTAGGTAGTTTTTTGTATCTGATATTATAATGTGCAAGACGTATCGCAAAAGAAACAGACTTCTTTTTGGTTGTCGACGCTAAAAATTGATCTGAAATAAAGAACTACGAAATTCCCGGCCTATTCAATTTTTATTGAGCATCAAACATGTCATTTTTTATTATTTCAGATCCGGAGAATTGTAAAAGTCAAACACCGATTATATCCGAGGAGCGCGGATGAGGATGTTTAAAAAAAACAGCAAGGGTCGCTGCGTGCTCGTGATAAAGGCCAAAGGCTGGAAGCGAATGCCCATGAAGTTACTCAAGTGGGGGCGCAAGATGCCGTCTACCAAGCAGTACAACCTGGTGTCGGACGACGACTACGACACTCGAGTCCCGCTGCATCCCGACGAGGCCTTCAAGTACGGCATCAAGTTTCAGGCTAAGGTATGTCATTAATTCTTTAGTGCAAGACCATAAGATAAGGTGCACCAACAAGTGCCAAAGGGCAACACAAACATAATTTAAACTGTACATGTCCTAGTGACATTCAGAAAACTATGAATCAATCTGTACTAGAAATATGTACCTTTATGTACAACGTAAAAAATAGATAATGTGGGGATTAGCGAATTGATTTTAAATTATTTTTTAATCATCATTTACTGTTATACTTTGATTGAATATATTATTCCAAAATATACTTGAAACCGACGTGCTTCATTGAGATATATTTTAATTAAAGGTGCAACGAGTACTAAGCGGTGCATCGTTTTGCATCTGTGATCGTAATACATAATAACGATTAATCGTAGTAAAAATCGGCACAGTATTATATATATTGTAAAAAACAGCGACGTGAGTTGGTTATTTCTTTGATATTCGTTATTACTTATCAAGTAAAGACTGTACACGATAAAATCCGGGCATGCATGCTCTGGTGTATTTTTTGAATGAATGCTAATTTTCAAGCAGCACTTTTTTGTAATAGTCAGTGGTTATGAAACGACATAATAAAAATACAATCATAATAAAATGTTAGAGCGTCTGTGACTTAGACCATTATATAATCCGCAGTACCAATATTTTTTTGTACACGGTCTTCTGACAGTCTTTACTAAATTCTCGTGTTAAAAACATTTTATTATTTTTAATTATACAAGCCAAATTATACCTTATTACATTATCTTTTCACAGTAGTTAAAACTTTTCTAATTGTATTGAGATTGAGATAGTTCTGTTTTTTTTTAACTTTGTCGAATTTGATTTTTTGACAAATAAATGCCTCCCATACAAAAACAACCTTCAGTGCTTGAAGTAAAAAGTCTTCCTGACTACTACAAATAGAAATGAGTTAGAAAAAGTATTTTTTTGGTAAGATGACATTCTAATGTGAGTAAAACAGCTTGTAAAAATATAAATACAGTTGTGACATTGTAGCAGGAAGCGAGTGAAGATTGTCAAAAAACGCTGGACAGAAGTGGAAAGGTATGATAGAATATATTCGACGAAAACTCACACATACCCATACATTATGTGATATGATTTTATTTTATTATATAGTAATATAACTATACAAGCTATGACAAAAAAACTGCTTGAAAATATGCATTCGTTGCAAAGATACACCAGAGCATGCATGCCCGGATTTTATCGCGTACAGTCTTTAATTAGTAATATTATTGTAGTATTGTCTTTTCATTGCGGAAATAACGTCATATATAAGTACCTATCAATAAGATCAGATCAAAGTGAAGTGTGGCAATAAATCATAAAAAGGTAAAGACTAGTAAAGAAAGAAAAAAGGTTATAGCTTATTAAGAAATGATTGTAATAAATGTTTTTACTCTTCTTTTTTCTCTAAACATTTATCACTTTTAAGGCTGTTAAGAAAATACTTAGGAAACAAACTTTGAAATTTATGTTATTTTTTTTTATAATCGTAATGTATAGGTTATCGTAATAATTAACGATTAATATTGTAGTCGTAATGACCGAATCCGTGCATCCCCAATTTTAATGGCTCATACTTGCAAATAGCCACAGAAACACAACATACAAAACGTGTGTATAACCATCGCTCGCCGCAGTCCGTATCGAACAAAACCCCAGAACTGCTTTAGGTCTGGGCGGGGGCTGGAGTAAACTTATGGAGAATTATATATTTGTACTACTATTCAGGGTTTTAAGTAATTGGGGTTTAAGTGAATCAACACAAAAGTGTTATAATTATACTGTTGCTCGTAATAACAAGTTACTGATTTAATTCAATGGTATGACTGGTAACAGTTTGTAAGAACTAGCACTTTTTTTCCTATAATGTTTGGCGCAGTACTATGGGATGACAAAATGCTACTGAATATGACAGAACCTGCGAAATTCAACAATGTTCAGGTCACCTTGCATAATCATTCCTGTCCTAGTCATCTCGCTTCTAGTCGTATTTATATTGTTTACCGTAACGTCAACAATTACGTTATGACGTTATATTTCGGTTACAATTAGTGTATTTAACCGCGACGCACGTGTATTGAGAATTTCGACCGCAATGATTCGAAATGAAATGTTGATTACTCTTCATCGTTGCCACGGGTGATTTAAAGCGCTATTGAAATATAAATTGGCGAATCGCACAAAATATCGGGCCACCTGATTTTGTCGCATACAGGCTTGGTGTGTGTATGACATAGGTTTAAACAGTAAAGAGATGTCGCGCGCTTTAGTGGTCGTGTTGCTAATGGAAATTAAAAGTTAGAGGTTTTGGGGAATTCAAAAGGGTAACAACATTTTGAGAAATTGTATTTGTCGTCTGAATAATTGCTGTAGCTTCAACAATAAACAATATTACTCAACATTACATAAGTTTTACTTAGTCAAATTACCCAAAGCTAAGTCAACAAAGTTCTATCGTTGTCAAATTAGTATTAAATGAAAAGTCATTTTGATGTTGATTTTATAGTCATAGCAATCAACAAATTTTTAAGTAGATTAACTTTTTAAAAAGCACTTGTAATATGCCTTAAAACTGTTAAATTTATAAAATCCTCCAATTCAATGGCGACCCCTTTCCTTCGGACATGGTATCTATTCGACGTTCTAACCTCGTTTGAATCAGTCCATCGGTTCGGGACCTACGTTGGCTCCGACATACGTATACAAAGACACGCAAATACACCCCACTTTTTGCAAAGGTGCGAGGATATCCAGAGGTTATATAATCTACTCTCGCTTTGAACGTAATTGCTATTGATATGTGATGATAGCTCTTATTTACTCGATAGAATGGTGGCTGAGTAATAACAAAAATAAAGCAATCCATAAGCAATTAGGACTTGGCATAAATAATACATTCATGTATTCAAACCTCTTTAGACTTCCAAACAGCAATGTTTAAAAAAAAATTAAAAACATAAAAAAGAAGCTTTGTTATGTATTATATTTATCATCGTCATCATTCACTTAAGAGCTATGCTCTTGTCGGTGGAGTAATTTCCATTCTTGCCTGTTCCAAGCCTTCTCTTTAACACTACTGATACGGCACGACGCCTACTTTTTCTTTTAATTGATCTACGTAAGTTCTTATTGGTCTCCCTCTTATCATACACATCGCTAAATGAAGAAGGCGGTAATAAAAATGTAATGAACGCTTGCATAACGGCTCTAACCTTGTTAAGCGCGCTGAGGTGGCCAATTTTCTCAGTAAACTGTTTATAATTTTCATCATAACTTATTCTGCCAGTGACAGATTTAAACACGTTTTTCTGAAGTTATTAAAAAATACGTATCTATTGTAAATTCATTTCAAAAAACAATTATTATTGTATTAAGAGTTTTTGAAAACAAATGGACATACTTCGAGGAACTAAAAACAAAATAATCAAACTACTATTACATCCTATTTGCGTAACGGACCGTTAAAAGTGTTTGACAAGAACCTCGTTCTTCGAACAAATCGATTAGCCGATACGATTTTAATCATTCAATTAGGTTCGGACGAATAAGCAGAAACAAATAAAACATATCTGATGCAGTTGTCGCGTTCAGTCTTTTCAGACCGACTTCTGAGTGAGCTATGACAGCTGATGCTGTAATTAATTCTGATAAAAGCTTAAAATACGTTTGATTACCTACTTGAGACCGTGCGAAATTAACAAACCCCTGAACAACTTTGGTTAACAGTCCACGTAAACGATACGTTATATCAGGGGATAAAATACCGATACGATGATGGCGATATACATACATAAGTACAACGCCTACATAATCTAGACACTGCTCAGTAGGTCGACCGGGAAATATTACCATTCTTTATAGCACGAAAAAGGTAATAAATGATCACACGGATGGGCAACTTGATATGGAAATAATGCAAGATTCAAAAAAAGCATTAGGTTCGTCTACCGTTTTCGGTAAGATACTTCGTAAGATAGTCTTGCCGAAGGTGACACACTTTTTAGACTTTTGAGTTGCCTGCAGCTAGCGACACGTCGCCGGTTGCTTCGGCTTGTCGACGAGGGTGCAGTCCTAACGCTGCTGTTAAGTCTGGGACTTGACGTGACCCGCTTCTTTGCCCGAGGCGCTCAGCAATATTTTGTCGATGAGTTTTAATTCACGAAAATGAATAGTGGTGTGCTCAATATTTTGAGGCGGCATTTGTACAGTCGTTCGGCACGAGTCAATCGGTCTAACAAAATGCATGGTTTAAAACGCACACTGCTGCTTGGCAGCCATTTCATACATTTACGAGCATAGATAGTTAGCTGCCGCTGAATTTCAATATTTATTTATTTATACTTTCTGGAATTCAGAGAACATAACTCTAAACTTATACGAGTGTTTAACACAAACGTCGCTAGGGGCTAATAGACTTTTATCAAGTATTATTTCTATTTTAATTAAAATTCCAGTAAGAACCCTCTTTAAATAAACGAAGGATAAAGCGAACCAATAGTACAGTGAAACAATTCTAAATTATTTCAATTAATAATATTTCAACTCTGTCGAATCGCGCAATTTTGGCGACGATAAATATTAATTCGGTGGAATACCTTGGAACGTTTATTTTACGAAAACGACGAATTAACGTCCTTCAATTTGAACCAAGTTTCCAGATTTGATCACATCTTTGAATTGACAATGGAGGTTAAATGTTAGGGTGTAAAAGTGATAACAATTATACCTACATTGGAGTATTGTATGAATGAATATAATTCCACTTATCCCAACTAAAATCAACAGATTGAGGTGAAAATAATTGGTTCCAATTGTATAGATTTTGGTTTAATGGTGTTTATCAATATATTTTATCAATATATCTACATTATTTTGATATTTTGCAATTTAATGGAATTGCGATACATTTATAAAATATAAAAGTAATCCAGGGATATTTGTGATCCTTAGACATTTTGGAAGTGTTTAGTACCTACTGTATTGTATCAAAAGAACGGGTTTGCTTACAACACTCCCCCTCCCCCTGCCTTTAACGTCTACACGTAATGTAATTTTCCTTACAAATGCTGAGCTTTTTGCATTTAATTTACGTTGCATGATTTAATTCATGCAAGGCCTACTTTTGATATAATTACCTCATCCTAAACCGTCACGTTGACAATACGATGAGACGTCAAAAAACCTTCTTTTTTGTTTTTTAGAATAGAGGCCCTGGTTCAAAATTGACTTGCAGTATTTGGATTAACAAACGTACTGCCTGACATGTACAAATAGACACAATAAGAAGTAGTTGTAGGTATAAATCAAAACTACCAACTGAGTACCTGACTAAACTGGAAATCAATCCCATGGTATCTGACAACAACGCCTAGTTTAGCAAGGCGGTTGGTTCTTTCAACTGTCTATTTTCCGGAAAATCCCTTCACATTGAATTATTTTCTTAAAAGCTCCACTTCCATTTAGTGCCGGTTAACAGGACGACGTAGACGATGAATTCGAATAAGTCTTGTCTCGAATAATTTTGCATATTTGCATCGAGAATACATAAATGAAAAATATACTTAGGTACTTCGGCCGAAATTCCTTACCACGTAAGAAAATAGCCTTCAGGTTCGCGTCTGGATACATCTTCTTTTCAGACGACCCTTTCATGCCAGTCACAGACAGCCGGAAAATAGGCCCGCTTCTGGAATGACGTAAAATAGGTCATTTATGTATTACATGATGTAACACACTCGAAGAATCACAGCATCGGTGGTCGAAGGAAATCAAATTCAGTGAATTTGGAAATGCTCACAAACGAAGTTAGATTTACTTACTTAGGTACAGCCGCTATTATATGGAGCAGACAAGGTGCTCGGAAATATCTTAACACATCCATCTTAATTACGGTGATCCGAAAAACCTTTTTTTATTTAATTGGCCAGGACATTTTGGATTAGGTGCAAAGCACATTCAAGGGAAATTCATAATTTAAAGATCTTTAAAATATAAAAGATTGTTATTCCAAACGCAAACTGCACACTTGAATATAAAGTTTCAAAAGCGTTTTTAACAATAAACTGATATTAACAACTAAGTACGTACAAAAGTGCTGTAATCGGTATTCAATCAGTTCATAAAAAACGTTTCATATTTTTTTCAATAGTACAGTTTGAAAAATTAACGATTCACAAATTAGTTGTTTTACAAAATATCGTTTTACGAATTTTTAACTCTAAATATTATTTGCTTGTAAGTTCGGTCGTTTGTTTTTGTTTTTTATTTTCCACTTGTGAACAATTTGTAAATGTAATTTTATTAAATTTAAATAAATTTACTTTGTTAGTTTTATTGTTTTACTTAAAAAAACATAATATTATGATAAAGATTTATAATTCATGACATTTGGCAAAGTAACGTATAGTAAATGAACGTTTATTAAAACGCATTGTTCGATCAACACGTTATTTAATAAATTACTTATAGTGTGTACGCCTTTCATGTACAAGTACAAATATTAATAAAGTTTTAACCCGAATTCAATATTGTTCAGTTTCCTGAAAATAAAAATAAAGGTATTAATGTGCTAAATACCATCACAACTATCCCCGGGGTGTTGTCTGCCCTGCCCTAGAGTGTAGGTACATATATAAAGGAGAGCGGCGACGGGGGGTTGCTCTTCCAGCAGCGTCAGCGTCGCCGCTGCTCCCAAACTGGAGTCAAAATAAAGTAAATGTGTATTTTTTATGAAATAAACACGCCTGTATAATTATTTTTTGAAAAATAATGAATAGTCGGCAAACAATTTATTTGGATAATGGTTTTATTTATATGATGATTTTAAATTTAATATTTTTTGCAAATATTTGTAAATTAATCATTGATGATAGGAAGATTTTTAAGGAATGGTATGTTTGTGAAATGTTCATATTGAAACGATGGTAAACCGCTGGAATCTGTTAGTTTGATACATACAAAGATCTGTAATTATTTTGTTTTATTTCTATTAAATATGATTGAAAAGAAAAGTAAAATATAAAATGCTAAACTGCTCATAAATATGTACTAACTTATTTTAATCTTCCCAATCCAAGATTTGCCAAATTCTAGGTTACTTGACCTTGGCGTAGAGTAATTAAACTAATTAAGGAGGGACACTTTTACATTCAGGTAGGTCTTTTGCTTTACCTAGGTTCCTTTGAGATAGTGGAACAGTGAATACGATCAAAAATACAATACAATATTGTGGTCTACCGGTAAACGTGAAACCAGAAGCCGGCTTGGACTTTAATATAATTTTGTAAATTGTTTTTACTGCTAATATTTGTTTACCTATAAATATAACAGAATCCCGAAGCCGAGTCACTTTATTACTTTCCATCTGCTATTTTACCCACAATATAACATCGTGTATTTGTATGTAGTGCTAAATAATTTACAACTTTAATAAAATATCATATTTCATGCTCTACGTTACATAAAGGCCCTCTGTAGAATGGCAAGAATTTAAACTTATTTCGTAAGCCTCGGCACGAGCCGTGCAATAAGAACCTTATAAATGTATGCAAAGAGGTAACCTATGCGGCGATCCTACTGAGAGGTTTCTAAGCCCGGGATTATGCGCTGGTCTGGCGCCGGCAGTCCCTCGCCTATGATCTATGTACTCAGGCAATGCCGTTGTCGTCTAAAATCTTAATTATTTTTACGTTGTTTTTAATATGAATATATTATTATATAAACGCAGAGTGCTTTACTTAGTGCTTTCAAAATGGCATGGTGTTATTTGCGGAACCCTAATAAAATAGGCTATTTACAAAAGAACCCCTGGACCCGCGGAGGTCTATTCAGCATCGAGCACAATAAGGCGGTCGCACAGAGCCCATCCATTGAATTTCGGTTTACAACAACAAGGGCCGGCGCGAATTCGCTCAGGCCAATTCTTTTTATTCCCTCTCTCAAGAAAGGCGAGAACGATTTATTAAATCTTAACAGAGTGTTTCGCGGTGTTTAATAAGGGACTGGATCAATTCCTTCACTTGCTTGATATTTACGTAGTGTGCTTCTTATGTATTATAATGAAATCAGAAATACAATTCATTTAAAAAAAGTTGTTAATATTTTGTGGGTAGGCTTAGAGATCCATCGGAAACCCCGCCTTATCGAGTACTAGCAGAACACACGATAGCTCTTAAAACCTCTTTCGGGATTGTAACAAGTAAGGGAGTCTCTTACTCGCTCGCATAAGCCGAGTCTAACCAACTTCGCCGAAACCCGACAGTCTTTTTAAGATCAATTAAAAGAAGGACGCAAATTTATAATAAAGTTGATTTGCCTAGGCGGCACCTGGCAGGTTATGCATTTAGAAACATTATTATTTAGACACTTTTTCCCCTCTTACCACAGTAACTATCATTGCTGGCTCTCGACCAGAAAGTTTCACTAACGGTGCCCTGTAGTTCTACTAAAAACTGTCCAAATACGTGTCAAGCACGCATCAAACTGTGCACTTGTTACGTATCTATCTATTCGTTATCGTACTCGCAAGTGAGATCGAACACACCTACGAATTGATTGCCGCTTTGCCGACTGTTTCCATTAGGCTTTGATGTTTTACGTCGGAGGCCAATATTGACGGTATTGGCAATGAATTCAAAGTTTCGGGGTGTTTGTTTATTTTCACGTTTCCCATTTCAAATGACCACGCAGCTGTAAAGGACCTGCTTCAGCACTGCAGCCGAGACATTTCTCAATCGCCGCGCCGCCGCCGGCTTGTTTGCTATCAATTTGTCGTGATCAACAACGAAGCAAAACATGAAAATTTACGAGATTATTTTCCAATCATGATTTAATTATTGGTAGCTCAGCAAAGAAGCCCTAGCATAAAAAGAATGAGAGCACGTGTGTTTGATAATTTTGAGAAGTTTGTCTCCGTTTATTTAAATTAAGTGCCTGAATATTTGTAGTTAAAGAATATTGGTAGGTATTTATTTCTAGTATACGTACATACATAAAAAATATGTATTTATTTCTTTAAAAAAGGTACATTTTTTTATACAAAGTAGGGGATCCGTATAGGAGACGACTTTCACCCAGCTGTTTATTCGATAAAAAGTATTTAATATCGAATTTAGAATGGTGAGTTGGTAATATATATGGCGAATAGGTTGAGCTTTCTTATTACTATATTCTAGTTATTACGATAAAAAGCCCAACCTTATCAAATACAGACATCACCCTGCAGTAATTGAATAGGACCTCGTAGTTATTTGTATTTGATCTAAAGAGGAACAATTGTTTTAGTACCTAATCCCATTTGAAAATTATTAATGTTTTTTAAGACTGCACCGAGCAAACGTCGAGCGTCCAGTGGCGCCCTCAATACTATTATTGTGTTTTCTGATAAACGAAAGAATTTCCATGGAATTGGACGATGCTTTTTTGTAGCGCAAGTAAAAACACAATTTATGGGATACGTAAAAAACTTTGATAATAGTTACCCTTTGAGTAGTCAGCTTAACGGGAAAAGGTGGCCACTTTTTTCCGTTAAGTTGATAACTCGAAGGTCAATTGTTAGTAAACTATGGGATTTATCGTATAAGTTGTGTTTTTATTTGTAGTACAAAAATGCATCGTCCGAATTCAAGAAAATACTTTAGTTTATTAGAAATCTCAATAATAGTAATGAGGGCGCCACTGTACATCCGGCGTACGCTCGGCGCAGTCTTAAGTATGTTTTAATAGTTCATTCCAGCATAGACCGGAAAAATGGCTTCTTCTTCTTCATCTTTTATATTAATGGCGGTCTACCGCGGTCCCGCAGTAATTTCGCCAATGTCCAGTGAGTTAGAGTATAATCAGTAAAGAGAAATCAAAAGTAAAAACCAGAGATTTTTCAATCGGCCATCTTCCCTCCCCGAAGGTTACCGGAATCTGGGGAAAATAGCTTTTGCGGGACGAATAGAGAACGTGGCCGAGACGCAGTCGAGGCCGCGCTATATACGAGTCCAGCAACCGCCCTTCCCGGCTGAGGCTTGTATAGTGCTTTTCTCCAACATTGCGAGAAAATATAACCCAATTGCTAATATATTAAACACAGTACCAAAATTTCCTTGAATAAAAACTATATGATACACTTTTAAATACGCTGTAAACACAAATTGAAAATGTTTAACTTTTTAGTCTATGCCATATAAAAAAAAAATATACAAGGTTTTTTTTTATTGCACGAGTGTTTGGCTTTTTAGCGTTAGCTATCCTAAGGCTATCCTAGTCCAAACATGGTTTTAAAAAGTAAAACACCAGGTACGTATTAAAATTTGTATACATTTTCGCGGCCGCTGCCGTTGGTAAATAATTGTTTTTTTTTTATTTTGCCTGGACCTAGAACTCAAAACTTAGCAGGTTGAATTCACTACAGTAAGGTTATCATTTCCGAGCATCGGGGAGAAAAAAGATATTTTGACACATATCTTAACATAAAACCATTCAAAAATCCAGTGGTCTATTACGAGTAACTGAAATAAATATTCTCACCCGGGCGGTTAGTTTTGCCATTCATTTATTTCCCGATAATCTCGAGAGGCTTGGATTTTCGGTGAAGATGCCGAAAATTTCTACAGCCGCTCTCATTTCGCGGGAATCTTCTAGGGCGACCGACCGTTCAATCACTCAGGGCGGACTTATTTTCTCCAAGATAATCCTCGCACCTGCTTTTTCGTTAAAAATATTATCTTTGTTTCGATACAATTAACTTTATAGATGGCAATTTTATTGGGATTATGTTTTATTTGAGGGTTAGGTAAACATTTTACCTCAAAAAATAATTTCGACATACATTCACTGGCAACTGTAAACGCTTTCTATATTTTTTTCCGATCCCAAATATTCATCATCATCATCACCATTTTTATGTACCTAGTCAATTTATTCGGTTAACGAATGTACAAAATGCAAAACCAAAAAATGACTCGCATCGGGTCTTTGCCGAAGCTAATTGCTATTTTTCCAACTGGGGTAAATTTTTAACAGTTTAGTAATAATAGTAACTTTATTTCGATTAACCTACTTTCTTAAAAAAAAAACTGTTCTAAACACTATTCAACCTAACACTCCTATTCGCTACGCTCGTCGTCGCACCGAACTATCCTGGCTATCTTATTATTATATTAGCAAGAAGGCGCAAAATGTAATTATTCCGCGTTTCATTATATTAAATCAAAAGCAGAATCACTTACCACCCAAATTAAAAATAGTTCCTTAAACTTTTCCGGCCTACCTACTGATTTCCAAATTTCCTATAAAAAAAGACTAATAAAAAACACCTCCGCATCTTAAAGACCTAGCGGTAGTCGGGGGGCTAGACGGGGTCTTTAGGGGATACCGGACAAAATTCGATTATTAACCTCACTGCTCTCGTTAATATTATGCTATCAGGTCGTGTACATGTCGAAATTGTTCCAATCCTTTATGGCGCTAATCTCGTAGCTTTATCAAAAAAAGGCGGTGGTATCCGTCCGATAGCCGTCGGCTGCACGCTTAGGCGCTTGGCATCGAAGCTTCACTGTCGCGAATTTCATAAGTGGCTGTCAGTTACTTTTAAGCCTCGACAGCTGGGTTTCGGTATCAAGGGAGGATGCGAGGCAGCTGTTCACGCTGCGCGTTCTTCTATGAGGTTTTTCTTAAAACCTATGTCAAAAATGCGTTTGATTCGGGCAATCTCGGTGCCCTTCTGCACCACCATTAAAAAGGAACTTCCAGAAATTTACACTTATTTGTGGCAATGCTATGAGGCACCTTCAAAATATTTTGGTCCACTCTCTAATACCTGGCCTCTCTGACTCTTTTAGGTTCCCCAATTTTCGACGAAGCCATTAATCCCATCATAAATTGTAAACTAAATCATTTTAAAAATACTTAAGATCTTTTGTTTGAAATGAACCCTCACATGGCATTGTTCATCATTCGGTTTTGTCTTTTTACCCCAAAATTTATGTATCTGCTACGCAGTTGCCCAATTTGGAAATTTCCCCCTATCATGGCTAATATTGATAATTCCCTTCAGAAAACTCATCTAAATGATTGAATATCCATTTTGACAAAAGGCCTTGGACTCGAGCGGTTATCCCAGTACGTTTCAGTGGACTGGGTATTCGTTGTTCGATGTCTCTCGTCAGTATTATACTAAATCTCCCACATCAACCACAATCTGACGTTGAGATACCGAACCTGGTGGAGGCCAGGGATACCTGGTGTGAGTCATGCCCTGGAGCGGATATACCAACGCATTAATATATTCAGAGCTTGGGATGCCCGTCGTCTTATGGCAAATCATGCAGCCCTTTTAGCCAATAGTCCAGACGATTCAGATCGCTCCCGTCGTCTTGCTGTCATTGCTAGTGCGTCGGGCCATTAGCTCCATGCAACAAAGGTACAGTCCTGGACTCAAGCTGCTTGCGAATATCCATCTGCTTGCGGCTTGGAGCTAAGATCTGTGTGCCTCATTCTTGCACCTGGGCCAAGAATGTGGATGAGTTTGGTAGACATGGTCTTGCTTGTTCAAGGAGTGCCGGCCGCTTGTACCGCCACGGCGCCATCAATGATTTGATCCGTCGTTCGCTTGTCACCGTCTCTGTACCTGCTGTCTTAGAACCAGCTGGTATGATCAGAGACAATGGTAAACGCCCCGACGGAGTTACATTGGTGCCGTGGAAGCTTGGTCGGGGTCTGGTGTGGGACGCAACTTGTGTCGACACTTTTGCCCTATCTCACATACAAGCAAGCATTATTTTTAGCAAATATTCATCATTAATTAATGATTAAAAATTTGCGGCGCTTGCAGTGGAGACTCTGGGCCCTTGGTCTGCTGACATGAAACGTTTTATAAAGACCCTGTCTGGCAAACTTATTGACGCCTCCGGAGATCCCAAAGCTGGCGCTTAACTCTTCCAAAGGATAGGTTCAACTATCCAGAGAGGTAACGAAGCCAGCATCATAGGTACAATGCTGCGAACGGGTTTATTAGAGATATCTTTTTATATTTGTGTACTTACACAAATTTTAAAATTATATTTGGTCATTCTAGTTTTAAGTTCTTATAGTGTATATATTTGTTTATTTTATTTTCATTAAACTGTTTTAGTATTGTAATATTATATTTTATGTGTTTTTTTTACGATTTGTAAATTAAAGTAAATGTCCTTATATTAAAATTATGTTTTGATGAAAGTTGCTCAAGTAATATTCTGCAAATCGGTAAATTGACCAGAGTAAAATGAGATAAATAAATATATATATGAGTTAGCAAAGATATAATTGCTAAAATTAGTTTTGGAAGTGATATTTTTGACAAATTAGTAAATATCATTAAGTTACTGCAAAATAAATGATCACAGAGCACAACCTAATTGTTCAGTAAAATTATTGTATGGTCAGCAAATTTACACAACCGGTTAGCAGAAAATCATATTAATCATCTAATTGCCCAGCAAAAAGGGATTTGGTCAGTAACCAGGACATTAAATTGGTATGCTACCTTATGGTTAGGTAGAATACCAAAACTTGATCTGTTATTTATGTCATATTGAGCTGCTTTTAAATTATATCAGGATAATGTGAGTCACGTCTTATAAAATTTCTGTTAGCTTAAATTACATTTTTTAATAAGCTTTGTTAATCATAAAATAAACGCTAAAATAAACCTACATGGTGCATAAATTGAGCCCAACTTATATTCATGCCAACCTAAGTCTGTGTTGTATATTGCTTTGCTGCTGGATTTGTATGATTTGTCAATAATTGTAAATAGCTTAAGTTGTGACCACACGGTATCGCTCTCGCATGGCCGACTTATAATTACCCTGCTGTCAGCATTGGGATTTTAATTAATTGTCAAATATTTGCGCGTGACCGCGGCCGCGTAATTACACTAGAGGAATTTAGGCGGTTTCCGTCGGGACATCGATCCGAGACCCTTAGCTATGCTCCTTTTACGTATTTTTGGTTTCTCCTATTAAAAGTCTTTAGACAAGTGCCATATGAAGTTTGAATACGTTTCTGGCGAGTAATAATAGTAATTCTTGATTTCAATATCAAGACTCATAGGTACATTAATTACATTGTTGAATTAAATAAAATTAGATTTTAATTATTACATTGCTGTGCAGTTCAGTTAACGCTGAAAGAAAAGAACTTCTATCTTACCGAAATGAACTGAATAGGAATTCAAGCATAAAAAATAGTTTAACTAAAATGTTTTGCTCGAGATTTTTACAGCAGATCTACCGTGATACATATTTAATTTAAAAGACTGAACTACATAGTACCTTCATATGATTTATTTAGTGTTGCATTGCTAATACACAAGGACATAATGACTCCTCGGTGAAGTCGTCTGAAGTGGTCTGGAGCATTAAAGTCCTATAAATTTAGTTAAGTTTAGGTACTACTTCATACTCATGAAAAATATCAGTTTAGCCCAGTTACAGCAGTGAGCAAATGGTACCTATAGAAGATTATATTTTGGCAGAAAGTAACCATCATCCATTTACTTAGATAGATTTGTTATATTACCACTTCGACTAACACAATACAATACAATACTGTTCAGTTCATTGCACATCAAAGAGTTACAATTCACTCATCATTTAGCTAAATGGTCGCCAACCCCCTTTTGTATTGCATGTATTAACCGATTATCTAGCTAGATGAATGCCAGAAAAAATATGCCCAGTGTCCACCGCATATTCATGGACATGGGCAAAGATTGCATGTATGTGGATGTACGTCTCTCCATTATTTGACTGAAACTTAGTCTGGTTCTAAAGTTTCAGTAAAAAAATATTTTAAGCAGTTTTGCATCATGTGTAGGTTAGGTAGTTACATGCAAAAAATGCAGTACGCAACGTTCCGGATTCCAACCCAGGGACTAGAAGTAGATTTTTGCATTCGACTCTGTACAGTCACTAGCAATAATATATTATCCAACATCGGGCGCAAAAATATCTGACACGTCTTTATTACTAGAGGTATAAGAGTGTCAAATACTTTTGCGTCCAATGTTGGATAAATATTATCACTGCTGACTGTACTTGTTATTTTGTATTTATTTAATTTTAGTAATTTATATATTTATGAGACAAAGTAACACATTAACAACACGTGTGTTAATTTACAGCCTGAAATATAATATTTATACGGGAAAGTAAATTTCCTGTAGGCATGATGAATAAGTTCACTTTTATACATAGGTAGGTACATCATCTGCATATTTAAAAGCAGATTTAAAAAAAGGGCCCTAAAAAAATTACTTTCTTGCTTACTTCATCTTCCCCTAAAGATAATTATAGAAATAAAGTACTTAAAATTTGTTAATGTTGAGTCGGCCACCTGGAAGGGCGGAGTTTATTTTACCTTGCCTAATATGCCCCAGAGAAATCTTGGTATTTATATTATATCTAGATTGTTACAAGACAAATGATAAACGAAGAGTATAACTGAAAATAGGCTTCTGAATGAATAACCATCCATCATTATATCTTAAGGCTAGTCATTCAGTAGGTACTATCGACACGTCGTCTGTCCTAAAAACTGCTAGTCAATGGCTGTAATATATGTTCGTTCTTAATGATTATTGATGGTGTATTTTATCTGGTAAAACAATCCATTGAAGATTACCTATCTGAACTGCGAAAAATGTTGCCCGATTTTTGATTCGACAAAATAAGTAGGTATATGTACTCGACAAATTTTATATTTTCATTTAGTCATTACTGTTTAGGTTTTTTACTGATTTGACCCATCTATTCCTTATTTATAACCGATTTCGTCGTACAATTATCCTTAGAATTTTTATTTTATTTTTGTTTACCCAGTTTTAAATTGACTTTGTTATCTTTAAGATTTTCTGGGCAGAACCTAACCTATCAGAGTCAGTTCTGCCCTAAGAACAAATTAAAAGAAAGGTTTTCTCTTCTGAAATGAATATGTGACGAGTAACGTAGCGAAATCTATATGTAGCTTTGATGGTGATAAATAGGTTAACAAACAAAATACGTAACGATCCCTAGCCTAGTTGCAGCATTGGTTGATAAAAAAATACGCTTAGCAATAAAATACGCAACAATACATAGGGCCAGCCAGGCAAGGAGAAAACTTGCTCGGACTGAAAATATTTTTACTTAATGTCAAAAAGTGGAATAAAAAAATGACGAATCCTGTCATCGGACAAACGATGAAAAACGAAACGCTTTTGGTCAAATGAAATTCTGTCAAAGAATTAATCGCGGTTGCGATAGGTTACCATTGAAGATAGGTGTGGCTAAAGATCAAATTTATAACAAACCGTGCCAAAATATAATGTCGATACCATGGAAATTATGTTGAAGCTTTGTTTTAAATGTGGCGTTATATTGTCAGATAAAAGCGAGTGAGGTAATCTGTAAAGTGTTCACTAGACCGCAGCACATTTTATCAGTGTCGAATGTACCGATTGTGGTGAATGCGTAATTAACCCGCATTTCACTTGATGTGATTTTTGAAAAGCAAGTAACCGCCCGGTGTGGTTTCCGGGTTAGAATAGTGCCACTCCTTATCATCCCGTGGATGTCGTAAGAGGCGATTAAGGGAATAAAGGCTGAAAATTTCAAACAATATAAAATTAAAAAAATAACTTTAAAACAGAAATTTGCAATCGCTTAATTAACAGACAAATAACATACCAATCGAAAGTATGAAGCATATAGAATATGAAAAAGTTAGTTTGGGTAGGTAGAGTATAAACAGGTAAGTCGGTACTAATAATTTTCCCTAAACCTAACGTTTGCATATTCTATAGGCTTCATACTTTCGATTTGTATGTAATTTGTCTGTTTAACAAGCAATTGCAATTTTTTTTTAAGTATTTTTTTAATACCATTACCATTCCCCGAGCTGAAAAAAGTAGTAATGGGCAAGGTCCATAAAGTTAGGCATGAAAGCTTACGCAATAACATTTTAACGTATTATCTGGTCAGAACGCCCCGATGCGTTTACCTTCCTGTTACTAAATGACTTGGGCTCATCGTTGCTATTGTATAGGCACGTTTTATCAAGATAATTGCTAAAAGTGTGGTACTTGAAAGATCTAAACATAGGGGCAAATGCGTTAATCCCCGCTTTATAAAACTGTCACAAACAGTTTCGGAAGCGCTAACCGCTAGCGAATATTTCTGCAAGTTTATCACTCTCGAACAAGTGAGAGTATCCCCAGTAGTTTTTCACTTAAGCCTTCGTCGCCCAAACTTTGTGTGACGAGAAAAGTTTTCTACCGCTATTGCCACAGTTTTTCCCGAATTGTTGCCGAACGCAGCTACGTTGAAAGGCAAACTGAAATTTGAGAGGTAATCGTTGACGAACTAAGTTTGTTGTTAAGGGTTTGTTAGAGTGGATGAGGTAACGATTGTTGTGTAACTATTAATTGGGCACCTAATACTTAAAATTAAACGCAATTAAGTAAAAACAATTTACCTCTACAATAATGTGTCAAACTTTAAATAAATGTAATCAAAAATAATTTAATGACCAAAACGATAGACCAGAACTGAAAATATGTATACGAGTAGGTACAAACAATTTACTGCTCACCCCGCGCGCACCCAGATAACGCACTAACATAATCATACCATTTATCTACTTCAAACAAGTTCTGGGCTAAGGAAAGTTAACGAGGGATGTACCATCTACCACCGACCATCCGTGAACGGTTCACCTTAACTTAGGCACGACGTTGGACACCACTACTTAATTTAAGGGTTCCCAAATAGATCCACGTGTCAAATGCCAAATTTTGCATTTAATGTAGTAGGCTAAATTTCAAATCTACTTTAAGTAATCAGATAAATTTTGCCTCTTAATTGTAGTTAATATATTTATTTTATATACGACAATAATATTATGTCAGGTGGTTAAGATACGTTTTTATTATACCCGAATCAGGATAAAAAGTTAATAACATTTTTATGTATGAACATAATCCTATTAGGTAGTCGGTAGTCGTCGAGTTCCATTAGATAAACTTTGCTCAAGGTTTGGATTTTTTTCCTTATTTTTTCTCATCTCTTACCCCATATTTTATGGACTATGAGCACTCCCGCAATGTTTACGGTTATTTATTTTTTCTGTGTCCAAGCTTCCTGTAGCTAAATGGATAATTCTATTTTTTGCTTAATCGACGGAAATGGTTGTTACACCGGCAGCGGAATTGATGACGCTTTTAACAGTAATGGGATATTTTTTTAAGCAAGTAAAGATAAGATAATTAGAAATAGGAGGATAAGTTCGCCTTTGTACATATTTTTATATTAATTGCATTGTTTATTGGTTTTTCTTTTGTACAATATACCTACTCTATCAAGTAAAATTCTGTAACAATTTTTTTACCGTTAGATATAGTTTGTTTTAGCCCCTAGAGAGCAATACGTCAGAAACTATATCCTTTTCTTGATATTTCAGAACGAATACATTGTAAGTTTATGGTTATTTCATATCATACAATGTGACTAGCGAATTCTCAATGCATAACAAATAGATGAGGGATTCATTGAAATGTTGGTTTGGTTGAATCACGCGAATATAATAGTGATGGGAATAATGTTTACTATAAAAAATATTAGAATATTATAATTCAAGACAGTAGTATCGGGACATAGGTAGTAAAGAATTATTTTTATTGGTATTTTTACATCATATAAATCATTATCTTTAAACCTAGATGGAGCTTAACCAAATTCAAATTAAGTACCACAAAGCCATCGCACTGCCAGCTAATCGGAGTCCCAAATATTCAGTGGACTCACCGTTTGTGTACACGACGTCTTCTCGTAATGTTTTCTAGTTAGGTTTATCTATGTTTTACATCTTCAAGGGCTTGATAGTTCCAGGACAAAGAGCGCTGAATAAAATAAATTACAATGTAACGGAATTGGACCATTATTTATTGTGGTACAAAAACATTCAAAGAATACTGTTTACTGTTAATAATAATTGTCATTATGTCCGTCGAAAGAAACACGATATTAAATCGTAACCAAAATAATAAATGTATTTTGGTCACTGTGCCTTTTTAATGATTCTGCTCGCATTCAATCTTAAAGAATAACCGTTTTGTGATTAAAGCAACGAATAATCAAATGACGTGAGCGTACCTAATATGATTACTTTAACACATTCAAAAACCGACGGATGTTTTATCCACATTTTTTCACGCGATAAATGCAGCCACATTACGGCCCTTGGCCTCTATTCTACTGGGCAAAACCATACTGTCTTTGTCATGGTATGGTATCGACAACTTTAAACAAGCTCTTATTTACTTTACAGTTCATGGTCGAACTAAAAACACTACGATAACATATCAAAGGCAGTATCGTTTTGCTCAGTAGAAAAGAGGCCTAGGTGAGCTGTCTAATTAAATCACTAAGCAAGTTGGGGAAGGTATGAAATTTAACCAAACTTAGGTCGCTTGGAAGAAAAGCAGTCGCTACTTATTTATTTGAACAAATTAGGTTGTCCTACTTATTGCACGCTATCAAAATCTTTATTAACTGCGCCAGCTTTTCCGATAAGATGCCACCTTACCTTGATTTAAATTTTAAAGCAATTGTTTTTCAATACTAGGAGTTAAGGTTGTAAAATAAAAAACATGAAATGCTTCAGTGGATTAGAAAAGATGCATATAATATTTTGAATGTGTTTTTAGGATTGTAAATCCAATTATAGAATCACAAAATTTAGCTAAACGTATAGTTTTTTACCAGGGGCCCGATTTTTGACTTTCGAGCGCTCGAAAGTTTCACTCGGAAGTGACCGAAATCTGTGAAACCGTATTTTTGAAATTACGAGCGATAGCAAATTTAAAGACGAGTGGTCCAAACCATTTGATTTCAATTCTACCGCTCGTATTTTAAAAAGTGGTATCACAGATTTTGATCACCTCCGAGTGAAAATTTAGAACGCTCGAAAGTCAAAAATCGGCCCCCAGTATCATTACAACCCTAATAACTCTTAAACTCATTAATGTATTGGAAAATTTATATTTACATACATTTCTGGGATGCTTTGTATACTCGTATACCTAAATGTGGGTGAAAACAAGCGTGGGTACCAAGATTTGCGTTATGCGGTAGTTTGGAAACGAAGAGCTCTTTGGGCAAATTATGGACGTAAATCAGGTAAAAACGATAACGGTATCTGAGAACAACAGTTTTGCATTAGTTGTCATAGTCGATGATTCCAACAATAAAACATGTTATGTTTAAAACCTTTTTATTTCATTTCTTCGTTTGAGGTATCGAATACTGTTTCACGTACGTATTGTTAAACTTGTAATGGTTCTAAGTTTTCAGTTACCTCGACAACATTTTCTTTGTTTTGCTGCCAAGATCACCGAATAAAGTTACGCGGGTTAGTATCTAATAGTATGGGATCCGAATAGGAGACGACCTTCATCCAGCTGTTTATTCGATAAAAAGTACTTTATATCAAATTTAATATGGTAAGTTAAGTACTATATGGCGAATAAGTTGACTGAAAATTTTCAAAAAAACTAAAAATGAACTTTGATAAATTGCTATTACTTGTTTAAATATAAGGTGTTACTTGTTTACTTGTTTAATGTCTATTGAATTTGATTTGATTTGTTTAACAGACAAATAACATACCAATTGAAAGTATGAAGCCCATAGAATATGCAACGTTAGGTTGACTATTTTTTCCCATCATAACTATTGAGTAGGTAGGTAAGTCGGTATTAATAACTAGCACTAAACCTAACGTTTGCATATTCTATAGGCTTCAAACTTTCGATTGGTATTTAATTGGTCTATTCAACCAGCAATAGCAATTTAAAATACTGTTTATCGAATAAACAGCTGGGTGAAGGTCGTCTCCTATTCGGATCTTAGACCATACCCGCAATAATTTTCATTTATATCAGGACGATCGCGCTGTGCTCGGGGCAGGTCTATATTGTAGTAAGTATGCAAAATAATTTCTGATAAAGTTCTTTTTAAACGACTTCAAAAAAAGTAGGTTATGTGTGTATGTAAACACTTTATTGTACAAAAGAAAAAACAGAACAATACAATTAATATAAAAATATGTACAAAGGCGAACATCTATTCGATATGTACATAATACGCAAAATAACTGGAACTGCAATACATTCACATAAATATGATAATCTATTAGGGCTTCCAAACCAACGTACACATTTTAATAGGTGTATGTTTGTCGAAGCATTTCTGCGAAACTATTAATCGAATTTTGTGTCTTTTTGATCCGCTTACATTTAGGTACAACGTGAAAATCAAACACTGGGGCACTTAGTATGGGGAAACCAACTTTATGTCTAAAAACGAGCAAAAGGGTTTACATAAAATCTTCGCTGATTCGTAATGATTCTAATAATGTTAGATACCACTGAAAAATTCTCAAATAAAAGATGAAATTAAGAATTTCATAAGAAGTCATAAGGGATAATTACAAAAAATCAGATTACAATGCTCAATATATCCGGAATTAGTAGAAATCGCGATACATATATGGGGGTGATTCGGGTGCCCCATAGGGTCCTCTACCTGTAGACTTTGTTATATTTTCAGCATAATTGTATTAATTGTAAAATCACTAAAATATTCTACAAATAAACGCGTGAAAACTTCTTTAAAATATTCCTTTACATTACGTGATAAATAAATGAATATATAAATATTAGAGAACAATTTCAGACAAGTTGATCCTCTCCAAACCAAGCTCTAGACTTGTACTATAACGATCAACATTCTTAAAGTACAGAGAAATTCACAATTAAATGTATTTATTACAAGTAATATGACTCAGAGATAATTTAGCTTTCAAAACAAAATGCGTTGTCGTGTTGAAACATCCAAATCTGCTACCGGCAACTTCATCCGCGTAGATTTTTTTGAAGCCTTATAAACCTGTACCCTTTCAAGCCTCCAGGCTCAGCGGTTTACTCCGCGCGTGCTCCGCCAGTCAGTCACAATTATAAATAAATTATTCAGCTTCTGTAGTTCTCCGCAAAATTTCTAGTTAAATATCTGTACGCAAAAACAAAAGGTTATCAGTTTAAAATAGTATCTTCTTCGAGTACTATGTATGATTCAATTTGTGTTAAATCGAACACTGAAAGTGACTATAGTGCGTTTATGAATAAGGGAGTAAGTCTAAACAATTGATATTGTCGACGATATTTTCACAAACCAAGGGAGCGATATAACTTTGCAGATGTTTTAATTGTCTTTACTAACCTTTTTCTTACTCCGTTATTATAAAATATTAACAGTTTGTAAGCCTATACATACCCTCAGATTTCGGTCGCCAAAATTTATAGTCTCCTCATTTCCCCTTCCGGAAGTTTATTGCATCAGTTAGGACTATTTACGACTAACTGAGGTATTCCAGGAATGACCCTTTACAGGCGACCTTTTGAACTGCACGCTTTAGTCGTAGGTAATAACCGTGATTAATTAAGGTCACATTAAATATATTTTATTTTTATATGTTTTTTACTATTTTATCTAAAGGGATAAGTTCGCCTTTGTACATCTCTATTATATTTTTGACTACATATTTTATAATTTTTATCTCTTTTGTTTGTACAATAAAGTGTTTGCACTGACATTAAAATATAACATTTACCTAAATCACATTTGAATTTTACATAAATTAGATAAGATAGTCATCGCATAGCGTTTTAGTTATTAACTCCTTCACTTAATTAAATATGTCAGTAGCTTTATTACTATTGTTGGAACTTCAAACAACGCTATAACTTTCTCAATTAATACTTGATTAATAATCAGGTAATAGGTTTTCGTCGCTAAAATAACATTATGTTCTTGCTAAAGTACTCACGCGACGTTAGAACAAGGATCTATTTGAATTTATAATTGTTCATTATTAATGCTGGGCGTGGATCTCACTGCAGCTTTACAAAGTTTCGAGCAAATTGGACAATTGATCCATTGAGTGCCTAAATCAATGTGGAGGATGTAATTTTATACTCACAGTTCTTATTAAAAATAAATATTCAATAAAAATACCCTGAGAACAATGTTCAACGTGTCACAACAACATGACCTTGTCTCGAACTAATTCCATGCATTTAGTATGATAACCAGGCAACGATATTAATAAAAGATATTCAACTAGACTGGAGAACTAATAACAACATTCGTGCTTACTCATGGTATAATTATTTGCTCTTTTATTATGCATCGAACCCGGAAACTCAAGTTTCGTCGGGAGGGAGGGTTATTATAAAGTAAACTAGCCTCGTCGTTGCTTCCCTTCTACGAGGATATACTTTACTTAGGTATCTAATACAATTTCATGATTCATTTGCCATCCAGGTGCACTTAAGTCAACGCACAAAAATGCAATAAATGCATGCATGTGTTATTCAATACACTTGATTTCCGTTTCCATAATAGTTACAAGACAAGCCTACAGTAGCTAATGATATTTTCTAAATGAGTTTATGTCGTACCGTACGTATGTTGTGTTCTTTCCGTTACAAGTGATTGAATATTGACGCACTGGCACACCCAAGTCGCCATGTTAGGTGAAACGTGTTCTTTTGCCACGTGATAACACTGATAGTAGTCGCAGTGCAATAGTTTTATTTGTGACATTTGTTTTATGTGTTTAACCAGTGTACTATAAATTTAATTTGTCCATTTAAGATTTTAAATTCAGGTAGAAGGACGGGCCTTACTTACATAATTTGACTTTGCCTATCTACATATTAAAAAGTGGGGCAAGCATTCGTGTATTGAAAATACCTGCTTTCAATACTGATACACTACTGATACGTATATTATATAATATACTCGTATATACAGGATGGATAAAACGAATGCCACATGGATGGCAACTACCTTAAATATTGGAAATAGCTAATATGACGCTAACAAATTAGATACCGATATTTAAAGAGATGGTACCTTACATCAAAACAAGTAACTGTAAATATAAATTAGGAAAACTTTTGTTGTTTGTTTTTTGTTTTCATTTAACAAACAGAAAAAAGAAAATTTAAATTGTGTCTAAACATAAGCATCCTGTGCAATTAACTGACAAGATGTTGCATTTAACACTATCATGTAAACAGTTGTTTGTTATAATATGTCATTATGATTATCTCCAGATTGGCGAGAAAACTGAGGTTATTTACTACCTAGCCTTTGATAAATTTAATTGTGAAGAGGTTCTACAAGATATTCAGAGGTCTTAATCAGTGACTATTAATTATTTAATTAACAGGGTTTTTTTACGTAAAAAAGTTGTTTCCCTAATTTTTTCCAAAAACTATCATATAATATTAAATGTTTTATACTTACTTAAATCTAGTCCGAGAGCCGAGTACTATCAGCTTTAAAAATATCGGTATCTAATTTGTTAGGCACCTTAGATAGGTATACGAGTATATATATGTATATATATAATAAAGTATACATATATAAACAATAAAATACTTACGTCAAATTCATATAATACCACATTTTCTCACTTAGATATATTTAGTCTTTCCCTTCTTAGATTTAAAATTGAGTTGTATACGCATTAAGTGTTATCTGTAATTAAATTTCATACTTCAACTTGAATGTTACTCTGTACTGTATTAGTTAATCGTGGCAACTTCACTGGTCAATGTGTTATGTAAGTTTTTCGGTAATATTTTTTCTTTATTTGTACCGTTTGTGCCCAAATAAACATTAAACATACATTAATCCATTATGAATATTAAAAACAGAAACAGAAAGCGGATTTTGTAAGTTCATATGTGGAGGATTATCTACGGGACCACTACTGCATTGTTTCATCATTTAAATAGACGTGTAGTTAATATTTAAATGCGGGTTTATTAATTTAATGAAGAGCGAGCTGGCACCAATAACACTGAAGCAATTGACAGGTGTCACAAGCATTGGCGCAAGGTGCCGGTTGTGCTTCCGACAACGCTAGCATGCATCCGGTTATACCGGGGAACAGACCGAGAAGTTCTACTGGAATAAAATAAATAAAAGGGAAACGGTTGTCACCACCACCACCATATATGTATATCATATTACCCCCTCTCATTGTACTCATTTGAACCACTTACATACTTTCGTATATTAGAAAACTTGATAATAGTAATGAGGACCGTTTCAATACACACATACATACACTGACATCCAGGTATCCATCCAATGTATAGCTACCGTTAAACGTGGAGATCTCGCGTTTTATTTTACCGATATTATACTAAATAATGGTTTCGTTTTAAGACTAATTAATACGAACGACAGTACATTTAACTATCACTTGAATAATAAACGCTTAGCAAGACTTAGTGGCGGTACCTACAAACCGTGAATATGAGTGAATTAACTGCGCGACGCGTGGGTTTGTCAAGTATGACCTTCTGACGCCCTTATTTCATTATTGTCTATGCCTTTACCACCCTCGTAAAGCCCAATTGAAAATTCGTTTTTTCATATTTCATTTCTTTCAGTCAATGTAGATGACGCCTGTGTGGCGTCATTGATTTAAGAAAGTTAATCTTGAAATTCAAGGGTAATAATATCTGCCGGCTGCCGGCCGCTGGACGGTACGAGTAGTATTCGAGCCCTTTTGTATTAGGTACTTACGAGTTTGTATTGTCAACTCTCGGATATTCAATTAAGTATATTTACTACGGTAGGTATACTTTCCAGGTGGTTATTTATTGTTATCAGGTCAGGATCAGATGGCGGGATCCTGGAGAAATCGAGGGAACTCTTCAAATATTATAGGCAGAGCTATAGCGATTTCGGTATATGAATTGGACGCTTTAGCGCCACGGCCGGATAAACAAAGGTATCCGTTCAATACCGGATTACAAGTACCCAAGACACGACCTGCATACTATTGGCGGTACAGTTGGCACACAAACTTTACCACCAAGGCCTCGCTGTGCTACCTTGGTTTCTGGAGTTTCGGTAATATTTTAATAATAAACAGATCTATGGAACAAGTATCTATTTCCTATTTCATGTATGTATTGTCCAAAAAAACAAAGAGGGAAGCACGAGCGGGTCATCCATGCCACTTCTACCAGGGAATCTTGTAATGTGTGTGTAAATTAAGTAAGTAAAAAGTAAATAATAGAATAAATATTTATTTTCTGAGCTCTACGTGGGCCATGTTTTGTGCTGACAATGTAGGAGGCGGCGCGCTTTGTTGACGTCTATGGTTGTCTCATTTGGCGGTACCCTTGTCATCTTCAAAAGGGGCAAATCCTTCAATTTCTTGGTTCCTTTTCTGTCCATACTATGTAGTTTGTAGCTCGAAAATATCACTGCGCGGCCCAACTTCACGGGCGCCATAGGTTTTCCGTGGACCATTTTTTTTGTCTTATTCGATGCCCTTATAATGTTCTTGTTACTAGCTTACATTTTTCTATTTTGGACGCATCCTTGTCGAAATTACGATTTTTCGTAGTTGTATTATTAATATTCAAAATTATTTCACTTTCAAACATTTGCTGAAAAAAACCACGTCTCAATATAAATGGGTTAATGATGATTTCTTTGTTTTTATCATAGTATAATCAATATTTATAAATGTATTTAACGTTTGGAACTTTAGTGAAGCCTCCCAGTTTCAAATTTTGATCCCAATTTTCGATGAATTTCCTGTGACGCTATTAACTGCCCAGTAATTTTCCGAGGGTTTCTCTTCTTTCTATTGACACGTCTGGAATGGTTGTGGGCCAGCAAGCGACCAAGTTAGGAGTGTTTGAATAGTCTTTAAATTGTACTGTTGGTTTCTCCCATAGCGACCACTCGGACATACCGTGCAGTACGCTACCCTAACGAGAAGGTACCTTCTCAAAAATATACGACTGATGTTCAAGGGCGAACTTGTCCCATTATGTGAAGTAGGGGATTAAGGATTTATATTCATAGTTATAAATAACTATAGAGAATTCCGTACGTACGATATACTCTATAGTAATGTGTGTCATATACATATACATCAATACATACAAATAAAAACTTGGTAAGTATAGTCGACCAAGAAGTCCTTTACCCTCTTTTGGACTTTAACATCAAAAACGGTAAAGGAGTTTCTTCGTCGATTATACATATAAAGTAATAAGAGGAGAGAACAAATAAATATCTGAACAATGAAACACATAAAATAACTTATATAATATGACCGGGAACAAAATAATAATGAGTATACACGTGCAAGAGTTCATGAAGGCTATGTTACTGTGTTAGTCTAGAGGGGCTTGATGTATGAAATGACATAAGCATTTGACGCAATAGATCATCAGCTTTCTCCAATCCTATAAAATTGGTCAGATTCCGAAAATTACTAACGTTAGTGTTGTGCTTCTTTTAAAAGGCCCCTTATGTTTTACTATTTTGAAAAGTTGCTCACGGTTTTGTCAAATTTAAAACCGTTTATTTTGCTAACGATACGGAGGTAATCGGGGTTCAAGTAACAAGTGAACTGCGAAGTTCGCAGAAAACCGAAACAGACAGTAGGATATCATTTATAAAATAAACTGACGACACGTGTAGAATAAACTCTCTCGTCTATTTTGTAATATTACTAATCATGTCTTATAATTTATAATATTTTGTACACATGTCTTGTACATTATATTAAATGACATGAACATTATTATGTGTTTAATTCAGAATCTACATAAGTAAAGTCTCGAACTCAAACCTATCATCTTTTGTTTATTTCACAGCTTCAAGGCATTCCAGGGACTGTAGACCAGACGAGGCAAGTAAACAATATCCCACCAAAAAAAAAAAATGAAAAGAAATAGGCCACGTTCGCATGTGCCACCATAAGATGGTGCACTGGTGGCACTGCAACTTTGTTGGGTGTGGATCTGGACACTAATCTCACGTGGAAACAACACATCCAAAAACGAACAAAAAAACTTTCTTCATTCATCTACGCACTTCAGCACCTCAAACGCGTCACTGACACCCCGACGGCTGTCACGGCGTACTACGCTTACGCCTATTCAAGGATGTCGTACGGCCTCATATTGTGGGGACACTGTTCAGAAATACAAACTATATTTATCTTGCAAAAGAAATGCGTCAGAATACTTGCTAATATTAACCATATGCATTCATGTCGGCCTCATTTTATTAAGCTTAAAATCCTTACTTTAACGTCCATGTTACATATTTAAATCGAGTAAATTTATGAAAAAACATATATATCTATACACGCCTAATACAGATATTAGAAGAAACGACCGATATCTCAACAAACTTATATTGCCCTTCTCCAGAATGAAATTAGTAACAGATAGCCCCCACCATATGATGATAAAAAATTATAACCTTCTACCTAATTTTATAAAAAAAAAAGAACCACTGCATTTATTAAACAACTAAAATTATTCCTTATCGACAAATGCTACTACACATTAAACGATTATTTTAATGATACTTTCTAAACCCTACTCTACTCCCCTGACCACTTAGTTAGTTACGGTATAAGAAGTGCAATAATAATATATTTTAAAGAGAAAATAATATTTTAAGTATTGTAACCTTGATATTAATTAGTTATTATTATTATATAAATATAGCTAGCCCTCTCGTATTGCTGCGCCCTGGCGGCAGGGCGTCACATGTATACCTGTAGTTGTAGTTCCACGTTTTGTAAAGTAATGTGACATGCAATAAATTATTTGAATTTGAATTTGAATAAGTAGCTATTTTTCAAAAGGTTCCGATTTTGGTAATGGATTGTTGACAGCTAGACCAATTTATTGCCACTAAAAGTATGTTGACAATATAAGACTATAGAAAATATTGTATTCTGTTGGGCATTTAAGAAAACTGACAAGCTAAGGATGATATGCATTTAGTGGCAATACGTTCATCTAACTGTCAACCATTTAGTGCCAAACTTGGAACATTTTGAGAAATAGCTACTTTTGGTGGCACATGAAAACTTGGCCTATGATTTACATGAATGTTTTTGGTAGACTACTGTTTACTTGCCTCGTGTGGTCTACTGCCGCGTAGGCATAGGAAGGATATTGGAATGCCTCGCGCTCGAGCCGTATTTAAATGGCATGCCGTTGCGAGCGGCATCGGCATTACAATCACTACGCGGAATGCTCACTACACGCTTATTTCCGACTTCTGCCCGCGTACACAAACTGACAAACACCCAATGTTATTTTTAAGGCTTCACGGAACTTTATGCAAGGATTTGCTGTGAGTACAACAAAACGATATTGTATAAAGAAAGAGAAATAGTTATTTGTTCAACAAGAGAGCAAAGTTGGTTTTTGCTGCGAGTGATGATTTTGAATCCCGAGTAAGCGAAGGATTCTATTATTGAATCACGAGCGTAGCGAGTGATTCTAGGTTAGAATCCTGAGCGTAGCGAGGGATTCAAAGATACGAGACGTAAAAAACTTTGGTCTCGTGTGAGACATACAACTTTTCACCTCAGCAGCGAGAACAACACAGCGTGAAGCTGGTAGGGCCAACGCAGGTCTTCCGTTGTGACCATTTGGTGAATACACGACTAAATTACGACACGATCGCATATGCATCAATCACAAGCATTTTTGCAAAATACTAATAAAATAAAAAGTGGAAAAAATAAACATGAAACAGATAAAACCTGTCACTCAACTTGATAATGCCGTAGTGCAAACACAACTTTATACAGCTTTATGTAGACTGTGGCTTTAAAAAAAACCTAACTAGGCCTTGTCTATGGCTATTGGCTACAATAATCCCGCTATTTTTGAAATGCGTTCTGAAACTGCCCCCGCGGTTTATGTCACGAAATTAAAGATTGTTAAAACGATAACAAAATTATGTAGATACATGATAAACTTCTTATTTTTCATTAATTTTGTCTTCAAAACATTAAATAAAAAAAATGATTGTACCTACTGTATAAAATAGTTATAATAAACACATTTCAAACTTTAACAGATAGTTTTATTTGCAATTTTACGGTTATGTGTGCATCCGAACGTGCGTTTCTTTTTGGGCCTACTATGTGTGGAATTTGAAAATCGAACTTCGAATCAAGTTGTTCTATCTCTCGCTTTTTTCCTATCGAAGTGAAAGTGACAGAACAAAGTGAAGTTCAATTTTTTCGAATGTTGTGAGTAGCCCCAGCACTGCTCACGGCATTTAAAAAAAATAATTAAAAAGCTACTTTGCCTCTCGCTCGCAGCAAAATTGAATTTTGCTCACTGTTTTTAAGCAGCAAAACCTGCTTGTTTGAGCTGCTGAGGTGAAAACACAATTTTAAGCATTAGGCTAATGCTAAACTTGGAAACCTAATTAGATTCCAATATACGTCAAAAAAACTACCAAAGATGGCGAAATGTCACAGTTACACGTGTCATCATCATTGTGACGTTTCAGGAAAAACCAACCTTTTGGTACAATAATTATGTGAAAATGAAACAATATAAGTTATTTCCACAATATGATAAAGGTCAAAATAATAACGAAATGAAACAACAAGAACTTAGGTAAAGGAAAACAAAAACTTAACAATGGAAATCACCACGGGGCGAATAGGTACAGAAAACATTCGAGCTATCCAAACGTCAGATGTCGAATGAAGTGACAATAGATGTTATGGCCGCCACAGAACCACCATGTCCACCATAAAGGTTACCACACATGATCAACTGATATTTTTTTGAAGTCTTGAAGATTTTTGAAGATTTCGGTCAAGTTTTGAAGACGTACGTAAAAATATGATTGATTTTTTTTCCTAAAAATGTAATCGCACATAATGAGAATAATAATTGGTACCAAATGATATTAAACCCTGAGTTATTGCCATTGTTATTTAAACTTTTCTCCTATAGAACAATTTAATTAAATATCTTTTTTTGCGACGAGTATTTAAATAAGATTGTTTATTTAAGAAGGATAATTAAATGTTGCCTTTAATATTATAAATAAAATAAACAGCTACCTATAACATTTACAGAAGTGAAAATTTACCGATCCACCTAATATGTCATTTTAATGGCAACACTTTTTTGACGTATGTTGGAATCTAATTAGGTTTTTTAGTATACACTGGCTGGTAAGTCTCGTCTGGTGACGTGATCTGCTGTACTGTACATAAGCTCAAATTAAAGCAATTATCATGGTTGTGCTCCGACGGGTGTTTAGCTTACATTGATGTGTTAATGTCGTTGATTGTGTCGGTAGTTAGTTTGATTGCGTTGGATTTTGTACAAGGTCGCAAAATTTTGCGCACCGAAGCAAGGAGGGGTGAAAATTTGGGATAAGTATACGTAACTACCTACGTATCTAAGGTGCGGTATCATTGAAATGAGACCTAGCGCACAGTGCAGTAGGTCTATCATTCACCTTTTAAGTGTCTGAATGCAGATAACAGAGTAAAAGCGATACTTAATCCTCTTTCCAATTAAACCCTCTTTCTATCCGAGGAGTCGTAAGAGGCGACTGAGGAATTTTTGGGGCAGTTTCTTCCAAACGGTCCACGCTAAGCTCATACCATTACACCCGGTGTGAGCTGACGCGCCGCCTTCTGCGATTTTTTTTGACTTTGGGGTGTCGCTTTCTGCGCACTTTTAACTACCTACCTAAGCGTCTTACCCACGACCCATTTTTAATATATTAATTAACCTTGAATTTTTAAACTTTGTTTTATTTTATTTGTTCCCGTGGTAGGTACCCTATTAGGGCTCACTTATTCACGTGACAAAATGGCAGGGGAATTATTTAAAAAATAAAACACAACACACTCAGTTCCAATTATGACACTTAAAATATAGGTACTTTATTGTTTGACACAAAGTGTCTCGATAACTTATACCCATCCCTTAGGTTAAACGTTTAAATTGAACGAGGTTTGAAAGTTCCTCATCGGTAAGATATTCAAGCTAACATGGCAAGTTTCTTAAACACGATTCTTTAAAAACGTTGTCTAACTTTTCCCAATTTGTAAACATTGTAAACTTATTTTCTCAGAATCTTGTACAATTTTATGTTATAAATAAAATAGTCTTGTTTTGTTATGCATGCGATGCCGTAAATCTGTGCAACAGCAGTAACATTAAGTGCAGCGTATGCACGTCTGGGTGCGCTTTTACAACAAAGCAGCCTCTTGCAAGGTTTTGCCGACGAAGAACGTTCCGTGAAATCTTAATCATCTTAGCGCTGGATTACACGCGACATAGTTTAACGGTTATAGTAGGTACTAATAGTACAGAAATTAAGATTGCGAAAATGTACAGGGGTGGTTTTCTTTTACAACTCACCGCTTTAAGGCGAATCAAAACTACCCGCGCGCTCATAGGTACCTACATAAGGCAGAGTTAGGTTCCGTGTAGAGCAAGCTGTTTTGTCGACTTGGCTACCTATTATCTGACTAAGACAAAAATAGGATAGAAATAGGTCGATTTACAAGAGCTGCCACGAATGAAACTAATGTCATCTGCGATTGTTCTGAGTTATCTTTTTTCAACGTATTTCGATTTTTGACCCTAAAATCTGTGTTTAATTTACACACATTCAACTATTTTTAATCAATTGGTAGCAGTTCTTGTGTTTGAAGCTATACTACGCACATAAAATATTTTTAAACTAACCGCCGTAGGTACCTACAAAGAGGCCTTTTAGAGTCAATTCGTTGCTTTTTCAAACTTGTGTATGAAAAATCGTCGCTATGGAAAAACTTAATCATCAATAAGTGACTCGTAAGTGTTGGAATAAAAGAGATACACTAATATTTAGTTGTGAACTAAACCCTAATTAGTAATTAGTTTTTCAATATGTATCTAGTTAGTTTATGTAGGTATACATGTTGATCCTGATCGAGCCGGTTTTTTAACACAGTCACTTTTAGGCGTACCTACCTGTTTAGTATAATAGGAAGATTAATAAAGATCTGATAGATTATTTTTTAGTAGAAATAAAAGGTTTTTGTGAACATCCAGGGTAATGAGAAAATTACTTGTTTCATTTGGTTATTTCAGTAAATATAATGTACTCGTACTGTGTAACTAAGGTCACCAGTTTCGTGCTACAGACACACTTGCCTCTTATTACTCTGAGTGCCCAACCACGTGCCGTATCAATTTTCCCGGTAAGTACCTAGCTAACTCCATTTCCCGTGATCCGTGCCATCCTTAGCAGTATAATTACCTTCAATAAGTAGTACTCTTAAGTGCTACTTAAAACAATGTGTTTGTTTAGTAAAGAGTACTTGTTAAAATCAATAATTGCATTTTAAGTAAACTAGATATAAGTATACTGATTCATCCGCGTATAAAAACCAATACTTAAAGCACTTTAGTGTGATAGAAATGCATTAACTATTTTCTATAGTCTTATATAAATTCTAGATATTGAAGTGTGCTCAGTTTAGAAGACGCGCCCCTATAAGTAACTGAATTGCTTTAATGTACGCGATGTCTACTTTTATTGAGTAACAATATTTGTCTCTGTAGTGGTACTTATATGCCCATTTATAAAGGGTGTCCTAGTAAGTAAGTAAATTTTAAGGGAAAAGTAAGCTAGGACCTACCGCAAGGAAGCGTTTTATACCAGTTGCGTTAAAAACTTTATAAAAACTCCTAAACTAGGTAATTAACATACCGGAAAGTCAAATCTATATTCTGGAAGGGGTTTTTATGTAGTAATATAAACGTCAAGTTTTGGGTTCTGTTTATACTTTCTTATTGATTGTGAACCAGACCAAGGTTTCTACGGAACAAATTTATATATTTTTCAACAATTTCAATTAAAACCCTTGTTTCAATAAAATACAGACAGACCGTCTATTGTTTTAAAAGGCAAAACCAGTTTAGCTATGCATGGGATAGAGTAGGTACCGCTGCTCATTTCGTTTGCATAGTGATGTTGGCACAGTCTTGTGGAACAAAGAAATAGTGGTTTCTATAATGCATACTTGCAATTAGATATTTATTAAAATACTTTTTATTTTATTTAAAGAATCTATTACGCGTCGCCAAAATGCTAAGCAGTTTGTCTTTTTTATAACTTATATAACTCTTTTAATCAACTTAATCTAATACATGCTTAGAAAGGATTAAACGAAATAAAACGAAACATTTGTTGCTACGAGTATTTATAATTTAACATTTAACAGATAGCGCTTTAAGCTACTTTTAAAAGTGCTTATGCTAGAAAAGCTATCTTCGAATAAAACGTTTTGAAAATTAGTTGAGTTAAATAAATTGGTTTGTTAAGTCATTTTCACAAAAGCATTTTTTCATAGTAACGAATTTTCACATCGCGTTCTTTCCTGATCGCAAATTTAATCATAAAGTTTTGATAAAGCGTTATTTAATGTTCGGGACTTTACTATTCCCATTTTTTCCGTTCCCAATTTTTCCCAATCGCAAACTTTCCTTAGTAATTACATCGTCATACGTTGGTAGGTTAGGTTAGGATCGTTTTTATATCAGGCCCGGAGGGCCAAAATAACCCAGAAGTAGGAGCTCCGCTGTGTCGAAATGAGGTTGGGAAAAAATGCGACTAATAAAATAATCTACTGGAAAATATGCGAAGAAAATGAACGCGAACATTATAAAATGCTTTATGAAAAATCGCTTAATGAAGAAAGACGAATAATCAAATTTGTGATAATGAAGAACGCGATGGCCAAAAGCTTGTTTATGCTGTATAACGAAATGTACGAAACCTTAAGAGAAACTGTCAGTATTCTAATACTAATAATACGTTGAAATGCTTAAGGCTTGTAGTACTGTTAGGCGATGGGCTTGCAACCTGTCACTAATACACTGGGAAACATCTTAGCCTAATTGTGCAAATTGTGGTTACAGAGTTACATCAACAAGTTTTTAGAGTTGTTGGTAATTCTGTAGCTCTGCCTACCCCACTCTGGGAATGAAGGCGTGAAGGTATGTATGTATGTATGTACGTTGAAATGAGTAACCAGAATCTAGAAGTGATCCTACAAGGGTTACTTTTTTACTTTTGAAGAACCGAACCCTACAAAATAAAGATTGAAACTAATTTAATGATCGCAGTCCCCTTATTCTTGAGACTCGGGTCTTGACTTAAGCGCATCTAAAAAATTGGTAAACCTAAATACTGTTTTACAAGTTTATTTCTAATAGAAATAATAATAAATAATTTATAGCCTTGTGTATCTATCTTCGAAACGTACCTATTAATAAATTATGTCTTAAGATGCCTTGCTATTATTATATTAATGTACTGTAGGTATTAAGGCTATGTCTAATTTTCTCATTTATCCTATGTCTTATTTTTTAAATTCTTGCTATAGGCGCTACAGTTAGTACGATCAGGACCCCTATTATGGTAGGTAGCCTTTATCGTGGCGCGTATAGCACCCGTTACTCTCAGACTTACATACTGGTCAGGAAGTGAAAAATGTTTTATCCACGTTTATCCATGTCGATAACGCAACCATAATAGCCCCGCAGGTCACTGAGAAATGTTCGCCGCCGCTCTAATTCGCTCACTCAGCCGAGCCAGCCACTCGCGACCCGCGCGGCCATGTGTAGGAAATTAAATTAATGTAATCTTAACTCTCACCCTTTTATAATAATTTTAATAATGTCAGCGGTGAAAATGTGAGCCGAAGCCGATATACATACATACCTTCACGCCTGTAATCCCAGAGTGGGCTAGGCAGAGCTACAGAATTACAACTTTAAAAACTTGTTGATAATTCAGTAACCACAATTTAAAAGCCGATATAAACCGAATTAAGACAGAAAGGGTATATTATACTTATACCTTCTTTAGTTAATTATTTTATGGAGCACATTTGTAGTTTTGAATAGAAAAACTATTACACTTAATAGTAATGATAGAATATCCTTTCACAAAATAAGGACAACAGACAATTCATACTCTGGTCCCAAACTAGGATTTCCTGAGCGATAAAAATTACCAACGATAAAATATTTAGATACTTATACACAAATTACACAATCGATTCCATTTCCTTATCTTTATCATTTAAGTATCATAGTCAAGATTTTTGCGATGATAGTTTTTTTATGGGTAGAAATGAAAACCGATAGCGGAAGTAGATACATTTAATAAAATCCAACCGGTTCCCCAACACAAGCCTCTTTAGCTTAAAAGCAGTTAAAGCTCACATACAATAGAAAAGTCATAAAATGCCTCCCGACGGCAGAGACCTGTAAATGGGCGATAAAGCTGTTCTAAATTCATTGACAACATGCCTACATAGCTTACTATAATAACATAACATATTCAATCCGATTTCATTTATTCAAACATTATCACCTCTTGTGTTAGTTAAAAGATACGTAGAACGATAACGAAGGCTTCTATTAGTAAATTAAAATAAAATATAAATGACTGTGAGATATCCTGAATCTTGGCGCACTTTAATAATTGTTTAAGTACTTAATAACTTCTAAAGGCCATTTTGGTTAGATTTTTGACGTTACGAGATCAATTAGGCTGTATTAATCTGCAATCTAATATTATTTTTGTATCGTATTAAGCCCTATACAATAACTTCTTATATGTTTAGCCATTAGGATTAGACTAGCCAGTGACGTGGCAACCTAACCTAACTTATAAGAAGTCATTCATAGTTTTAAATACTTTTTAATAATTACTCCACTTCACTGGTTAATCTGATCCTAATGGCTATCCAGAAAGTTTCCCACTTAATTACTTAAGACGCTGATATTCGTATCGGCATAAAATTTATAGATTGTAAGGAACCCTTCCCTTAATCATTCTGTCACTTCAATACAAAGTCCAATTCTGCAGCAGTCTTTTAAGGCCACGACTCATTTATTACTTTCAAATAGGTAAGCTCATAGCTGTGGCTGGCAAGTTGGGACTTGTCTGTTTCCGCTCCGCTGGCTTGCTCCTGTTTCAACATTGTTCAACCGTAAAACTGTAATGAGTGATTTGTTTAGTGTTTTTACTTAGTATTAGTCGAGTTTCTAATGATTTCGTTTATATTTCAAACATAAGTTTTGACAGCATTTAAATAATAACCGGGACATCAAGCGTCCCTTATATTGTATTTGTTTCTCAAAGGTGAATAGTTACTAGGTGACAGATTTTTGTTACACACCCCTTTCTGAGGACTTTAGCAAAACTATAATCGATAAAAATATGCAAACTACCAAGGTAGATATCAATTTTACTTTCCCAAAGATGATACCAACCTAGCAAGCAACAATTTTGCAAGTTCGTTTGTCATTTAACTAAGAGTACCTGGATGACCGAATGGATGACTGAGCTTTGCTCGGTTTTTATTTGGTACTTAAATTTTCTAAAAATCATACGCTAGCTAGATTGATTTATCGCCCTCAAAACCCCCTGCATACTACGTACACATACATACATACATTACCTACGTACCTATTCTTTTTGAATATTTTTTTAACTAATCACATGAAGTTTGTTTCTCCATACTTACTAGTTGTCCCAGTGTTTGCTTTTCACTTAGTATAGAAGAAAACACTTTATGCGATTACTACAACAAATCTTTAAAAAAAAACGAACAAAATAGGTTTACAAACTTTGCTATTTCGTAATTATTCTAATTATGTAAGATACCATTGAAAAACTTATAAACAAAACATTAAATTAATGTTTTTTCGGGACATAAGGGAAAATTACAAAAATTAAGATTAAAATGATCAATATCTCCGAAACTCGTAAAACCCACTGAACACATAGGTGTTAAATCGGTAGCTTATTAGCTGCTCTATCAGCCCTAGGCCGGTTGACGTCGGGTTCTTATGCCACACGACTTAGATATTCTAGGTAATATAGATCCCGACTTTGGATATACGGGGAAATCAGCGGTTGACTCAACCGCTGGCATTTTTCGAGGTAGGCCCTTCGGGGGAGTGACTATGGCGAAAAAGCGTTTTCCGTGAAGTATCCGTGCTACCCTGTGATAGTGAAAGAATTACTGCTATAAAAGTAGTTGTGCATGATAGTCCGGTTTTGATATTTTGCGTTTATATGCCTACAGACAATCTTTTAGAGTTTAGTGATTGTCTGAGTAAAATCGAGGCTATTGTTGAGCAATGTGGCGTAGGGACAGTATGGAATTATTCGGTAAGGAAATGTTGAACTTTTGTATTGATCAAAATTGGTCGTGTATTGACATGCAGTTTTTTGGGGAAACCTCTGATACTTACACTTACGTAAGTGAGGCTCATGGCTGTAGTCGGTGGTTGGACCATTGCCTAGTAACTGAATCAGCCAGCAAATTGGTAGAAAACGTAAAGGTTCATCACGACATCTTTTGGTCAGACCATTTTCCTATGGAGTTACAATGTAACTTAGATATAATTAGACCTAGTAAATTAATGTCATCTTTTACAAGAAACAATGTTCTATGGGGCAATAGAAACGCCACAGAGACAGAAATATATAAGGATTTGTATCAAATAGCGCTTAAGCGAATTGACTTTCCACAGGAGCTTAGTAGTTGTTGTGATAATATGTGTGATAACCCTGACCATAGGCAAGTGATAGATTCCCTGTATAAAAGTATAATTGTGTCCCTGTCTGAGGCTGCGAGTGAATGCCGTGAAGCGGCGAGGAGTGTCCGCGGCAGGTATAAGGCTAGCTGGAATGAGCATATCAGGGAGGCGCACTCGGAGGCTCGTCGAAGCTTTCTCAATTGGGTAAGTTATGGTAGGCCAAGCTCAGGTCCGCTGTATGATGTTATGGTAACAGCCAAAAAATATTTTAAAAGTAAATTAAAGTTCCATCAGAATAACGAGGAGCAAACAAGAATGAACAAACTCGTTAATTCTCATAAAGAAAAGAATTTGAAAGCTTTTTGGAAAGAAACCAACAATTTGAAGCCTAAGGCGAGTCTCCCCGTGTGCGTGGGAGGCTGTGATGACCACAAAGACATAGCCAATTGGTTTCAAAATCATTTCAGAATAAAGTCGAGACTGACCAGCGATGTGCAGGGTCTAGATGCTGCTGCTAACTGTGCGAGTCCCCCTATTCTCATTACAGCTAAAGATGTTGCCTCTGTTATTATAAAAATGACTCGGGGAAAATCTCCAGGGCACGACGGGCTAAGCATCGAGCACCTGCAACACGCTGGCCACCATATCCACAGACTGTTGGCTATGCTTTGTACCTTCGGTTTGAGACACTCCTACCTACCAGACGAGCTTTTAAGAACTGTTGTTGTACCGTTAATAAAAAATAGAACCGGTGATGTGTCGGATTTAAATAACTACAGGCCAATCTCGCTGGCCACAATTGTAGCAAAGGTTCTTGACGGTGTGCTTGAGCGTCACCTTGGTAGATACGCAGTGTTAGATGAAAGACAATTTGGTTTTCGAGCTGGTCTGTCTACTGAAAGTGCCATTCTGGTTCTGAAGCACACCGTCAGGTACTACACTGACAGGAGGACCCCCGTGTGCGCTGCTTTTCTAGATCTGTCAAAAGCCTTTGACCTAGTGTCCTATGAAAAACTATGGGAAAAGTTGCGTAACACGGGTCTTCCTCTTGAACTAATAAGGTTGTTAAAATATTGGTACACCAATCAGCATAATTTTGTTAAGTGGGGGATGTCTGTCTCAGACGGTTATAGGGCTGAGTGTGGAGTAAGGCAAGGGGGACTTACAGGGTTGGGCAGATTAAGTGTCCTAGTTGTGTATGGCTTTTTTAATTAAATATAACTAAACTTTATTTTCTTTTTTTTTTTTGGCCCCCGCGGCGACTTGAACAGCTACTACCGCAGGGATATGGCGTTTCCACGTGAAGTGATTTCGCCAGTGTCAAGGTATATAAGAGTATAAATCAATATAGCAATAAAACACAATCCAATCTTCTCTAGGAAGATTGGGGGCAACGTTGTACGGTGATTTGTAGGTCAGAGGTCAAGATAGTTTTAACCTCTGCACCACCGCGAGTCCACTTGAAACGAGAAGAAAGATGCCAGATACACGAAATAAGTCCAAGTCTTCAATCACTGTGCGACACTAAGGCATAAAAAGTACAAATCACTATCAGAAAAGAACCTTGAACACCCAATTACCCAAAAATTAAAGTCTAAAACAAATTACACGACCGCCATCTTTTAACGTTGCAAATGGCCCATAACTAAACTTGTTATTCACTTCGTATTTTTTTTTGTTGACAATTTAACCTTCTTTATGATTTCTACACGTCAGCTTGATATATTTTGTTTTTATATTGTTTTCAACAATGGACGCGAAACGCCAGCTCGTGTGCGATTTGTACCAGAAAAAATACCGACCGTGTGAGATATTGAAGCCGCTGAAACATTTAAATATCAATATAAGGTTTATATCGCGGACCGTCAAGCGATTCAAAGAAACGGGATCTTCACAAATCAGGCCCAAACCTGGGAGAAAGCCTTCTGTTCGCACCAAAAACATCATTAAAAATATTCGTGAGCGTATTAGACGAAATCCAGCTCGAAGTGCAAGCAAACTTGCTAAAGATATGAAAATATCCCGTCGAACAATGACTCGTATTTTAAAATATGATCTTGGGCTAAAGGCCTACAAAAAACAAAAAATTAATGGCTTAACAGATGCCCCGAAAAAAGCTAGAGTGAAAAAATGTTAAAGGGAATTGCTAGCTTGGCACGACGGCGATGATATTATTTTTTCCGATGAAAAGATGTTCCAGTTACAAGACAGTCACAACCAACAAAACGATCGTGTCTATGGTGCTTCATTGAAGGATATTCCTGTGGACAAATTAGCCGTACAACGGTTCCAGAGTGCATTAGCTGTCATGGTATGGGGTGCGATATCGCCTAGAGGCAAGTTACCGCTGCTGTTTATTGATCGAGGTGTCAAAATTAACCAAGACTATTACATCCAGAACGTGTTACAGGGTCATTTGCTAGAAAATGCTCAAAAATTATATGGAAACGACTATTACTGCTTCCAACAAGATAGTGCCCCATCTCACAAAGCTAAACGCACTCAAGACTGGTGTAGAACAAATTTGACAGATTTTATACCTTGGCAAGAATGGCCTGCATCATCGCCGGATTTGAATGCTTTGGACTTTTCGATATGGGGTTACATGCTGAGCAAGATTGGGAGCACACAGGGCATGAATCTAAACTCATTCAAGCATCGATTAGTCAAGATATGGGATGAAATACCAGACGAGGTAGTGCGTGCCGCGTGCAATGCATTCTATGGAAGAATGCGTCAAGTTATTAAAGCTGATGGCGAGCGATTTGAACTTATGAATTAGTTTTTTTAAGTATAGAGAACGCTAAAAATAAAAACGTGATAAATTTAAAAAAAATCTGTCTTGTTTTAATTTAATGGCTCTTTTTAACTAGGACACTTAATCTGCCCAACCCTGTACATCTCCAATATTGTTCAATATGTATGTTAATCAGCTGATCGGCGAGCTCAGCGACACCATGGTTGGCTATTCGATCGGTGGTAAAATGGTAAATAATCTACTACTAGTACTGCTACGCTGACTACGCTGCTACGCCGACGACATGGTGTTGCTGAGCCCATCGATCAGTGCAAAGAATAAGCTGTTGAAGGTGTGTGACACATACTCGGAGTCTCATGGGCTCATCTATAATATTAAAAAAAGTGAGATACTTGTCTTTCATGCTGGTAACAAGACCTTACCAATAGTTGAGCCGGTGACACTTAGCGGTAGTGCCTTAAAAAGAGTGTCTAGTTTCAAATACATGGGACATGTAATCACGGAAAAGCTGAAGGACGACGCGGATATTGAAAGGGAACGCAGAGCACTGGCAGTAAGAGCTAATATGTTGATTCGCAGGTTTGCACGCTGTACAGTGGAGGTCAAGAAAACATTATTCATGTCGTATTGCCAATCATTCTACACGTGCAGTCTGTGGATCAACTATACGAAGCGCGCTTACAGTGCTCTGCGAGTCCAATTCAATAATGGGTTCAGAATGCTGTTGGGGTTGCTACGCTTTTGCAGTGCGTCAGGCATGTTTGCGGAAGCACGCATGAACGACTTTCCTGCCTTAATGCGAAACAGAATCGCCTCTCAAATGTATCGCCTGCGGGCCAGCACCAACGGCCTTCTGACCGATATAGCAGAGAGATGGGACTCTCCGTTTTTCAGTTACTGGGCGTCGTTTCATCGCCCTGTATACCAAGACCCCAAATAAAAATAAAAATATGTAACCTAGTTTAAGATGTACTAACTCTAGCAACGTAAGTTTGTAACTAACAATATATGGGCAAACTGGCCTGAAATAAATAAATGAATTGAAAATAAAATAAATTTTATATTCTGCATTTCACTTTAATGTTTGAATTCCGAGTTTATTGACGGGGAAAAACTTAAAATTGACTTCATCAAAGCCGACGCCATCGCAATTTCGCAGAACTATTTCATTTCGTGCAGCTGAAAGTTTCAGTTTCAACAAAGTTATTACAGTGAAATTGAAAAAGTATAGAGAGGTGATTTGTACATTTAAGTCGTAGTTAGGTTAGGTTAGTCTATTATTGAAATAGTAAGTTTACTGCGAAGTTCACCAAAAATTGACAATACGACTTTTTTGAAAAGGTGTTCTGTTTTTAGAGGCTTGTCTCAAAAGCATAGTATCTTTTTTCGTTTTTATTCAGATATTTATTTTATTTTGTATACATTCGCTATTTTATCATAAATATTCAAATATAAAAGTAAAATATACAATACTTATACAAAAAATAAAATTACCCAACCTACCGGCGGTTATTGCTGCAGAGACAGGAACCTACTCACAATACGTGCCGTGTCGTGGAGCCGACGAGTACCTACTGCCTTCTGTATCTGGCACTTGTCGAGACTGTTCGCTATGAGACCGTTTGCCGAAACAACTATCGCATCGGGACAATGATCGTTAAATCAACATCCCACATGGCGGTCACCTCGTAAGCCGAGTCCAGGTACTTGCTAAGGTTGTCCTTCTCAGCTTTCACGAGGTTCTCGTCATGCGGGATGGTGACGTTTTGATTTTTTTATTTTTCATTCGATCGTGCCGTCTTTCTGAATATATTATCGGCAGTGGTTCATCATTCATTCATTACGATCTTGTCATCAATTATACAGACAAAACCTTCAGTTTCCCCACAGAGGTCACCAAATCGCAGTCCGTTCACGACGCTAAAAAGTCTACGTCGGGCCTTTTTAGGGTCCGGTAGAAGCGTCCGTGTAGCTCCTTGCTCTTCCATTCGTTCTTGCGGTCTTCAGTCCTCAACACCAACACAGTTGCCAAAGAGAGAGGCGTAAGGGTCTTGTCTACTGCATACCACATCACGATGCCAAATAAATAATCCCTGAGATTACACACATCGCCGTCAACAATACGTTAAGACTGTGACATACCAAGGTATTTGTAGGTGTTACTGTCAATTGAAACTGAACACACCGGCAAAAGCAACAGAGCGTAAAACAATTGTTCTCGGTTGTCACATATAATGTGAATGCATGACATTTGTCAGTTTTGCATGAAAATAAATAACTAATAACTATTAGTGAACTTCACACATTTTTTTTGATGCATAATATTATGGCACAAACAAGAATTAGTCCTCGAAGGAGGTAATAATCTGTTAATAAGCGTACTTTAGTACCTTGCTACCTGAATTCTGTTCTAAATGTGTCCCTTTCTGTTTTTAACTAAACGTATGAATTGGTACCTATATTGTCTGTAAAAATTGCCCTTACTGAGTTTACACTTGTAATTAAACTTAACAGGCTTCTAATGTAGCTATTACACCCACCAAACATGTGTTTAACAAAAATCCTGTTTAGCAATAAAGGAGCGGACATGAATATAAAATTATTCAATGAATTAATATATTAATTAGCGGAATTCTGAAAGGAGCTCGGCGGCACCAAGAATGAGCAATATTCTTAATTATTAAAGTATGCGTAGGTACTCTAACAACGGTGCCGTTTCGCACGTTACCTACCTGTCTAAGTTATTAAAAGGAAAATGGTTTCATCTCCGCCTTAGACCCTCACTAATTTTATTAATAGCAGCGGCGCACAACTTTTTACCATACATTTTAGTAAATTAAGAATGGTAGCGACTAATGACTTGTTAGCTATAATAGAATACCCTTAAGCTGGGGAAAAACTGCAAAATACTTACACGCGGCCCAAACATAAATTACGCAGGTAGTTTACCTTTGTACATCCCTTTTTTTAGGGTTCCTAAGTGAGACTAGGAACAGTAGGTACATTATCGCCAGTTTCGATGTTAATATTAATTTTTATATTTCCCCGTTTAGGAAATATTGTACTCGGAAGGCGTTATTTTCACTAGAATAAAAAAACAATACGAGTCACAGAACTGTAAAAATTAATTGATTAAATTGTAAATACGAATTGTAAAAATATTAATAGCATTGACGTATGTAACGGGTTGGCTTAAAGTAATGAGAATTACAAAAACTGTTTTTATTTTTATTTTTTCACTTGTTAGGGTTATATAGCTTTTTATTACATAAAAACGAACTAAAACCAATATGATAATCAATCATTCCTATACAGCAAAAAGTCCCGCATCTTAAATTTTTCGTAGCTTTATTCTTACCGTTTTCATCATACGTTGGACAACATCTATTTTTTTTTTTTTTTGTTAATTAGTTGTTTTTGTACCTTGCGCTTCAACTGAGTCTGTAATTTTGCTTCCCGCCCATCACTGTAAACTAGTCTACTGAGAATTACCAAATAATCCTCTATTGGACGAGCTATAGGGACGTTCGGATGGTTTGAATCCTTCGGTACGAAGTGAACGTCACGCTCTTTTAGTCAATTCTGGCTGCTCCCTGCATAGTGATACTTTCTCCGCAACTTCCTGCACTTCTTTGGAATATCTTCAAGCTGTTTGTTGGAATATTTGGGTATTTTTTGACACTTTAACTGTTCAACATTGTATTTCTCTAAAATATTCCTTAAACGCTCACGAAAAACATCATATTTTACAGCTAACTTATCTGGGACTGACCCACTTTGTTTTGTACAAACGTTGCCACCTACTTGCGGTCTCGACCATTAAGAATGGGAGGTCTTCCCGTTTTTGGTGAATCTTTAGTCCTAATACCAAGTTCCCACCGCTGGATCAAACATTAAATTGTAGAAGGAGGTACATTTTCAAATTTGTGATGAGAGACCACTTCAGATTTTTCACGCCGTCCAAGTAGGCGATAGACACGTTCACGTCATAACTTCCTCGCGGACATTTTTTATTAAACCAGTTAATCTTTTTTTGCCTTATTAACAAAATTTACATATTTTCTATTAATTATATCTGTCAAAATCCTTTTTGTATTTTTTTATTGCCTGCTATTGGTAATTGAATACATTCTCATTACTTTAAGCCAACCCGTTATACAAACAAAACAGACAGTTAAAGTCAAACTACCTACTTATATCTGTATCCTTTCCTGATGAACTGTGATGGATGAGCATGCAGCCACTGCCGAAAGATTGGGCTGCAAAGGTTTTTGAAATGGAATTCAGAACCAGATTGCGGGAGTTCAGTAATCTCGACGCTGCGCTGGCGCTGTTGGTGCTCTGATGAACGATAAACTTTGTGGATATAGTACCTATTTTGATTTGCGTTTTGAACGATACATTGGAATCAAAACAATAGAAAATAAATATTAACAACCGCTCTGAACAAACTAGACAATATAATAATTCGCCACCTAGTAGTAGAAAACTACACTCGTTGAACCACTGATAAGTCTTACGAATACCTACCGTTATTTCCTCAAGAGTTACTCATCCAAAACTAATCTCAGTATGATCTAATTTAGAATAGCTTCATACATAGATTAAACATTGCAAATTGTTTTTATTAAATCGTTTAAAGATGGTTTACGTAACAACTCGCAATGGTGTGTGGCTATTTAATGAATTATACAATACAATGACGTTACATAGTAAAACCTCAGAACTGAACTATTTATAAAGTTATCCTGTAATGTATCAGCACAAGTAAAATATCGCTAACTTTCTGGAGTCTGTTCAAAGGTGGTTTGAACAATTGGAAGTTATCCCCCTATATTGCCCCGAACGCCCCGCTTGACTCTGCTATTGACAGGGAAATAAAGTAAAGGATACGTCCATAAAACTCTTGATACTGAGAACGATGTCAATATACAGGCAATGTGTACCAACATAATATCGTTAAATAACGATAAATGGGTATGACTGTGTTTCGGACGACACGGTGGAAAAAAATAAGTAAATAGGACGAGCTTCGACTCACAGAATGTTGCGATAATCTCTAAGGGGTATTATGTCGCTGTTAAAGACGGACTTTAATTGCACTGCCAACCATCTTGCAAAATTGCACCCAAAATGCAATTTTATCGATTGGCTTACCTAAATTCTTAAAACTCGGAACTCTTATAGTTTCGCCGTGTCGGTCTGACTGTCTGTATGTCATTGACACTTTTTAATTAACTATAAAAGTCACTTGGTTGAAATTTTGTACAAATACCAATAAGTAGGTATAGTCACTAATACGCTGGTAAATATCTTAGCCTAACTGTGCAAGATGTTGTTACAGAATTATCAACAGCTTTTTAAGGGTTGTTGGTAATTCTGTAGCTCTGCCTACCCCACTTTGGAAATGAGGGAGTGAGTTTATGTATGTATGTACCAATAAGTTTATAAAACAAACAATGCTAAGTATCTTTAGATAACCCTTCGTAACCATCCATTGTTTGTATGACTCTGTTTCTATTTTTGATTTGGGGTAACGTTGAAGAAATCTTGAATTCTAAAAATGTGATTTCCATAGGGGTTCTACAGCCAAATCTACAAAAACTTACTTACTAAAAATCTGTAAAATATAATAAATTTAAACTATCACGACTAAGTAGGCAGGGGCGTCTAGAATGCTTATACCCACTAAAAATCATCTAAGATAGCACCAAATTACTTTGAATAGAAAATTAGAAAAAAAAGGGTACCTTCTTGTGGTTTGTGAAGATTGTTCTTTGTTTTTGTGGTCACGGCATCCTTATGACCGATTTTTGCATGTCTATGTTTAGTAGATAGGGTAAATAAAATACAGGAAAGAAATACCTACGGAATTTTCGTTAAGGAAAGAGCCGATGAGCTTTTATGTGTAGTAGGTACTGTAATTGTTACATCGTTTAACGTACTTCCTAAAACGTAACATGTTAGCAAAGGTAAGTATAATATACTGATTTTGAACGATTCTCCAGTTCGCGGCTTGACTTTGACAGCCATTAGGCCGGCAGTCAACACTTTGATTTTAACAAGGGCCGTACCCTCATAATCCGTTTACGCATCGCAAGAGGCCCTTGTGGCCCAAGTGGCGACGTTTTGTCAGACGTCCAGCTTAGCTTCCTACTTATCTAAATATTTGTCTTTTGTACGATAACAGCGTGAACTGACATTTCTGGGAACGACTTCGCCATGGGAAGTATTAAATGGCGCAATTTTGTATTCTGTGTTCGGACCGGGTTTGGGTATTGCAAAACGCGCCCGCAAAGAACGGCTAAGCTCAAATAAATTCCAGGCTACTGAGTCAAAGCGCTTTGAGTGAGCACGCGGGCATTAGCCGCGTCACGGCCTGCACTACCCTTCGACTAGATTACCACGTTCCTGCTCATTCCTTTACACTGCGTAATCGAAAGCTTTCCTTCGCCATTATATTTTAATGTTTATTTCGTCACAAACGGTACAATCAGACTTATACCTAATACATATTCTCAACAACAACCATATTTCTCAAAATTTATTTTTCAAAACAATTTATCTGTGTCTTATTCTATTTGTATCCGTTAAATATAATTTTGTATTGTTGCGAATAAATGTCTCTTTATCTTTATATTACCAAAAAATACATGAACTAGTAAAGTTGCCACAGATTACTATAATGTCTGTAACATACAATAAGTAATTAGTCTAAATGTGTAAGTAGAAATGTTTTTTTTAAAGAAAATATAAAGTCATGTTAACAAGTATCAAAATAACTTACTATTTTTTTAGTAGGTCCTCGAGAAAAACATTATTTGTTCATTATACAACATTTTATTTTAAAAATAATTGTTCCTTTATCTTAATACGTAGGCACATTTAAATGTTAAATGGTTTCATAAACATTTCAAAATGTTAAGCGAATGTTTTTCTAAATACGAATAAATTGCTTTTGTTTTAGTGCTCACAAGTATGATTTCTTTTACAGGTAAATATAGGTGTTCTCATCAACTTGAATGTTTTTTGCAAAAGGTAATTGAATAAAACACAAAACACAGCGGAGATTTACTCTAGCAGCCGTGCGAATGTCAAGCTCGCAACATGTATATTTTCTGTCTGTCTGAAAATTCAAAAAGAGATAACTAAATAATAAGGGTGCGTATAGTAATATGTGTTGCTAAGCGAAAAACAAAAGGATAAAACGCTCTTTGTAAATCAAACAGTATATCAAAAGGTTGTTTCAAAGTTAACGTTGCCAAATTTAACAAAAGGGACCTTTTGGAAACGTGCAACCTGCGGTCACTATATATTTAGAAATACAAAATTTTACCTCTTACTTACGCCTACCTACCTACCTACCTATTTTTAATTGTGACCCTAGGACTGGGCGTGGCACGAGTTGATATATGCGCCAGAATTCAGTAAATTGTCACGTGAGCAAAAAGTTGTTTACAAGTTTACTTTGTTTTCCGCTACTTTACAAAAGGGACCGAACAACTTGGTCACTCTATTTTTAGAAATGTAAATTATATTTCGCGAACTAGGCCGCCTGAATTTCGGAAAACACCGTGACGATAAAACACCTTCAACCAGTTTACTTCGTTTTTGGTTTACTAAAGGGACTTTTTAAACGCAGGACTATGTACTTTTTCACTCCATTTTCATGAAAAACATATTTGACGAGAGAGCTTGATATTGATATATTTAACTGTGTTATACCTTCTGTGAGGCGAAAATTAACTAAAATGTGTTTCGAATGAGTGATCTTCAAGTTGCAAACTGATAAGCAGGGATCGGATATTCGGATCGATATTTACCTATACTTTAGCGCCGGCTTTGTTGTTCAGTTGTATGGAGGTGGACTCAATCATATAATTCATATAAAATTTCCGGGATTTCAAAATAAATAAATTACACCGGCATTAATTCATAATTATTTATTTATATTAACTGTTTGAAGTTATTTTCCATATATATGTTTAACCAAATGTTATTTAATTTACCTGTAACTTATTAACCTAACGAATTTATAGGAGCAAAACAGAACGTTTTATCCTACATGTAAAGTAATTATTATATTAACGTTTTGTAGAATCCCAAAATCCCAGAACTTAAATTATTAAAATAATATTTTTAGAAGCTGACGCCATGTTTACCTATCTTTTTCCGGGATTTTGCCAACTTTAGGTAAATATCGATCCGAATTTCCGATCCATGCTGATAAGCGAGCTTAGTGGGTCGGTCATGTTATGAATGTTCACAGTTCTTTATTTCTATAAAGTCTTACATATGTGTGCATTGTTTTAAGTTTTATTTGGTTGTGGCACTGTTGTGCGTGTCACTAAGGTGTATGTTTCTTAAATTATATCTATTTGTGAGTTCTTGTCATTGGCACTGTAAGTTACTATATTATGAATTTGTAAAGCTGTTGGTTCTATTAAAATAAATAGATAAATAAAGCCTACAAATCAAAGTGAAACGACATTTAACTAACGGTATTAAAAAAAAAACTTTTAACATTAATTTGCGTTGATACAATTGGTTTAATTTTGCCCGATAGTGTTTAATATATTTATTTTAATTATTTTATGTTCAAAAATTACTGTTAATATTTTTGCTTGCAGTGCAATTTATAAAAATTGAAAATATTTCTTTATTTTCCTTTCTGTGGAGGAATTGGTTTAATTCCGCATAAATATATTGCTTCTACAAATTCTTTATATACCTAGTCGGTTACTAAGTTCTGTTACTGAGATTAATTACAATAAAAAAAAAAAATTAAAGCAGTTTTGCATAAACCTGTACATTAATCAAAACTTTGATTTATATGGAATAATAATAAAAATAATGTATTCTAAACTATTGCAATTATTTGATGTACGAGCTTGAAGTATTCCCATTTCGGACGATAAAATCATAGTTAAAATCACGCACGACGATGATACTGATAACGGCCCCAACTTTTGTAAGAGTTCCTGTAGAGAGTTTAATTTGCGTGACATATTGAACAGACTTCTAGCTTTAAATTCTGATACGAATGTATTCAAAGCAACTAAAGATCCGCTTGGACACCGGTCAATCTTGATGACTCATTAAATCGACTTTAAGATTTCACATGATTTTGCAGTAATACGAAAACACACCAAATCTCTTGCTTCATAAGTTGGAATGAAGTCATGTTGAGAAATAAAATTTTGGTCTCTAAACATAAACAGAGATAGGGTTTTTTATAATATTATACAAAAAAAGTTCTTTGATAAACGAAGACTAACTTTTAAGCGATTTCAAAAAATGAAATTTACAGAAAAGTCATGCATAATTTCATCGATGCCGGCTGTGAATGTTAAAAGATCGTATCGGGAATTGCGGAAACTAAGAAAAATGATTAATTGTTTTTCAAAATGTATATTAATTAAGCTTTTAATTTTTATACATATTGAAATTAAAAAATAAACATAAGTTAGTTTTATTTGCATCAACCTTAGTAACAGAACTTAGTAACCAAGTAGGTATTATAACTAGAATTGTCCTGTTAACTATTTTGCCTTGAATTTTATTCACAAGAACACGTTTTTGTTATTTTCACCTTTTTCCGGCCATGGAAAATGTTAATTTTTTTGTTTTTATTCGGAGAGATAAGTTGTAATACATGATTTTATAAAAAAGCGCTGTTTAGATTATTTGCTAGGTTCAAAGCTAAAATATCCCACTATAAGTAGACTAAGTAGTTCTACAAAGCTGTAATTTGGTATGGATTTACATATGAAGTGGTAAAAAAATATCATTTCTTTTATGGTACCTACGTTCCCTACACGTAACGTAGGGGTGTATTTATTTTTCTCATCTATGGTGTGGGTTGTCGTTGGATAAGTCTTGTAAAAATATTGCGAGTTTGTCAACGATTTTTCGATTAAGGGATTCGTTTGTGAAATATTAAGATATAAAGGGCTATTGTTTTAGGCTCAGTGTCCTCCGATCCCCCCTACAACCAAAACTACAAATTCTAAAAAATTTAAAATTATCCTTAATGAAAGCACATTTTTGTAACGAATTATAAAGAAAAGCTTATCCCTACTAAGTAGACTGCATTGGTTCCTGAGATACAGGTGACTAAAGTGTATATACCTACTAAAATGCCCTAAGACAGCACCAAATAACTTTAAATAGAGAATTAGTTTTCTTGTTGTTTTTTGAGATAGTTTTTGTGTAGTAACGGCTTCAGAACCCTACCCTGAGCATGTGAGCATGGTCAGACGTGCTCTTGGCCGGTTTTTAAACTCGAAGATAGGACTGAGGCACGTGACAATATGAGCGGCGACTGTGTTTAGCCAATTTTTCGGTCAATTATTACATATTTAATAAGCGGTTTCGAGACTAAACCAATCTTTATATAAGTACTATTTTTTATTTATTTTAGGTCGTGGTATTACAGGAAGTGAATCCAAAGTTCATGACGTGATACTATCGGGGCTCTATCTTCTTTAGCTTTCGATATTACTGTTATTGTCAACGTTAGGATAATTATTAGGTAGGTATTTACAGTAATAGGGACTAAGTTAAAAACAATAATGATAACAATACGAATAGAGATGAAGTGGAATAAGTATTCCACTTCATCTCTATTCTGGGATTCTGGGTTTTTCTGGGAGCTAACTTCCGTGACATACACTCTGCAACCCGTGATCTTTTGGCAATAATCTAGGTATTCTGAACTCTGATCAAAAGCAAGAAAAATAATTAATTATCCATCAGGGGAATTATTCTACTTTGTCTTTATATTTACGTATTGTTATTGTATTGTATGGCTTTTTACTCGGCCGCCATAACCGCCAAGTAAACGAGTGTTACCATAACACTGATAGTACGATAACATGTAAAAAGCAATTAAATTTAGCCCAAGGAGAATAGGGCCCCTGAGAGTCCAAGCAAATAACGTATTATGTTTTTAAGTCTGAGGTTTGGTTAGACCATTATTAGATCGCCCGTTAATAATGTGACAGTAAAATCGACGGCTGCACACCAAAGTTCTCGCAGTCAGGCTGTTAATTAACCCTCAGTGCTAGGTGCGGTACAATTTAAAGGGATGCGGGTTGGGAATAGTTGGGATAGAAGTATATTACACTGCTAAAGAGACCCGTATCACTGGATTGCATCTCACTCTGGTATTTGATTATACCATTTCAAACAGCAGTGCACAGTGTTAAAGCAAGGCAATACCATCAAATTAGTGGTTTTATTACGTACCATCTCGTGATGTTTTGCTTAAGGTCATTTTTTTTGTAAATCATGTTACAATTTATTCTCAATTGTTTGTTGGATAGTTTTTTTTTGTTGAGTCCAGTAGCGCAAGTTCAAACCGATTTTCGTTCTTTTGCAGAAATCCGTTTCCAAATAGGTAGGTGGTTCAGGCAAAAATGTAACAGAACTGATAGTTGTTGTGAACAATGGCAAATATTTAAGCTCAGACCGGAACTTTTCAAAATTAAACAGATAAGAGATCGTTTAATAGTTTAATATAGTAAAACGAAACGATGTGCATTAATGTATTTAATTTTTTTAAAGCCTATAAATCAAAGTGAAACTTAATTTAACTCTGTCACAATTTGCCTGAACCGGTATTGAAACTCCAACGTTATTCATTTTTAAATTGGATTTTGTTTGAAAAGAACACACTGATTGAATTTCCTGCGACGGGTCTTGGCGGTAGTTACAGAGGGATTCCCCAAAATGGAGCCTGTATTGGATTACTGTAAGGCGTCCTGAGGGAGGCCGGTGTACGGTTAACCAACCTTTATCTAAACGACCTTCTTTCGCGAGCGCGTCGATTGTCACTCTCGAGACTCGTTCTGAATTATTGGCACAACGTGTCGGTTTCGCTATTGTTTCACCTAGATAAAAGGTATAAATTGACTATACAATTAGAACGAAAATGTAAAATGAAGGATTGGGGTTATTGCTGGTTTATTTGTTTTAGGTACGTATTTTGGCTAAATAATTTCAAAGCCAGGGCCTCTTAAGCTTACTATTCCAATTCGAACTCGTCCAGCACTTAGCCACGGGTAGATTACCGAGAATGTTTAACGACTTAAATATAGCTTAGGGGGTTACCTATAATTTTATCGAAATACGTTTCGAACGTATCATTCATTAGGCACAATTTTAATTGAAAGCCATTTCTCGCCGCATGAGTTAATTATGGTAGCCATAAGCAGCGCTTGGCAGAGGTGAGCTGTTTTCAGAGTTTGCATTACATTCACATACATTGTCATTCAGTGGTACATGTGGTGTAATTAGTAACTTATGACATTATTTAATTTAATTTTATTGCAAGCTTTTGTAGCAAGCCTCTTTAAAGGAACAGAAGTGTTCTATTTTAATGTACAATTTCACTCCACTCACTTCAGTGGGTGTAGAAAGATCTTTTTCTATCTACAAGTGGATATTAAACTTAAGATTAAACGTTGAAAATTGAAAATATAGAAAAACTTATACTTATTTTATTTATTACAATAACAAAGACAATTTAGAATAAATATAAAACTAAGTACCCACTCGTTTTGTACATAACGTATTGTCATTTTAGTATAATTATAATTAATAAAGTTTAATTTTCTTTAAATATTTATTTTAAAGGTGTATCTATATTAATATCTACACTTGACATGATGACGTAAAAATGGCTTACTCCTACCCAGCTCTTTTCATAAGTCTAACCTAACCTTACCTACGAGGGCTGTTTGATAAGTCCTTTTAAAAACTATTTGTAAAACCTTTTTTCTGGTAAATGGCATTAACACTGGCAGGCACAATCTTTCAAATGAAGACTGTCAAAAATTCAGCAAAAAAAACAATGTTTTGTCAGTTTAACTATTGTTTAACTGTGATCACTCGTAAATTTTCAACAACTATGGAAAAATCTGAATTTCGTGCAGTTATAAAACATTTTTTTATGAAGGGTTGCAGTGCTGCCACAATAAAAACTGAACTTGATTCTGTTCATGGCACTAACGCACCAACGTTGCAGACTGTTTATAACTGGATAAATTATTTTAAACGTGGTCGGTCAAGCACATCTGATGCTCCACGCTCTGGTCGCCCAATCGAAGTCACTACTGAGGATGTTGTTGAAGAAGTCCAGGAATCATTATGATTGATTACTTGGAAAAGGGAAAGACTACCACTGGTCGTTATTACTCAGAGTTATTGGACCGTTTCAATGCCGAATTGTTGGAAAAACGACCAAAATTGCCCCCCAAGAAAGTCCTCTTTTATCAAGACAATGCCCCAGTTCACACGTCCACTATTGCAATGGCCGAAATCCACGAGTTGGGCTTCGAGCTGGTTCCGCATGCTCCGTATTCGCCGGACCTAGCTCCGTGCGATTATTACCTATTTCCAAATCTGAAAAGATGGCTAGGAGGGCAAACATTTTTGACAAATGAGGACTGCATTGCAGGTGTAAGCGGCTATTTTGAAGACCTCAACATAACGTATTTTTTGGAGGGCAAAAAAAAATTGGAAACTCGCTTGAACAAGTGTTTGGCCCTCAAAGGAGACTATGCTGAGAAATAAATGTAAATTGTTAAAAAAAAAACAATATTTTTTGCTTTTTAAAACGACTTATCAAACAGCCCTCGTACGTGTATTAATATTTAAGATAGGTCTGTATACTGAAAAAATTAATGTTTCGTTCAGCACAAAATGGCGTTCGATGAAATGAAATTCGATAAAATGATGGGTTGCGGTCTCGGGTCTTTATTAATGAATATATTTATGTTACTTTTTTTGTCGTCATAATCAAATATACTTACATACATACATACATTAAATCACCTGTTTCCCAGAGGGGTAGGCAGAGACCACTTCTTTCCACTTGCTACGATCTTGACAAATTTCATTAATTAATTAATTTAATCAAATATATCTGCTATATATCATGTGTCTACCTCTTATGGTTCAAGAGGTAAAGCGATTGTGAAGGTCGAGAAAAAACGCCGAAAGAACACTTATTTTGTGTACGGAACACTTGGAAATTTTAACAAAATATTTTTTTATTGTTATAGCGACTATAGTAATACACACTATGTGAAATTTTCAATTAAAGTGTGAAGAGCTCGTGAACCTAATTAGTAAAGTTCAAGAGATATAGCCCTCTGACGCTCACGGGCAGACATACAGACTGAAAGCGGAAAATTAGTAATAGGGAACCTTTGGGTACGGAACCCTATAAAGGAGAAAAATAAAGAGTTATTAATACCGTATTACATGATTAAACTTTAACCTTAATAATGACTAAATCTATTGCTATACAGGGTGCCTGTGCTCGAGACTTTAAATATGGCATTGATTCGACACCTCAATAATACTTCTTTTGTTCTACGGCTTTGAAAATAACTTAATTTTCAATTAAAACGGTAGGATACTATCACACGTGTTTCTTGGTACAGGGGCGGTGCTTGAATATGTCTTTTGTTTTGATTCAATGAGAGATCTTTAACCATGGATAAAACTTTAACAATTGAGAAAATATCTATAGTTTTCGGAAGTTCTTAAACAAAAGGATTTCTATTTCGAAATTAGAATCGATACATACTTACATGTAGAGCCCTGAGCTCAAAGGCCTATATATTCGTTCTATAGTAATCATTGAAAAAAAAGTCCTTTGTTTGTTCATTGAAAATATTTCAATTGGAGGTTAGAGGTAACGGGAGGCAACTAAGTTGTGCATAAAGCAATTAAATGCGGAGCCCGGATGCGAATGCTGGTTGTAGCGTCCGAACCGAATTGCAAATTAAATCGAGTATCCATGTCAGTGGATCTATATGCGTTTGATTGTTACTTTATTGTTTTATTTTCAAATGAAAAAACTTTTTAACTTTAAAAGATAGCGTCATCAAATAAACAAACTTCAAATAGCTAAAACACTGTAACACCATAAAATAATCGATGATTCATTAGATTAATACTCACGTATTAGTACTGGCAACTTTATTAATAGAACTAGGATTGCTTCAAAAGTATTCATACATAGGATTTACCATAACCTAAAAAAAACTAAAATTATAATAATTATTATTGGATTGGTTAAATTAATTAAAGTATAGGTAGGTATATTACTGAAACGAAATTAAATATTGTGCAAAATGAAACTGTCAGTAAGTTACATCTAAAACGGCTAACATTCGACAAAAAAAATTTAAAGCGGGTAATCACACCCTGGTTTACCCTACATGGACTTGAAAAACATAACCGTCTTTCTGACGTAGTCGGGTAAAAAGCTTAGTTGTTAGGTTTCCCCGAATATTTTTTTGGAAAAAAAGCCGTATCAGACACGTTAAAATATTACTTGTCCAGCTTTTTATACGATAATAAAATGACGGAAACTGATCAGTAATCTCAATGAATAATTTAACGATAAACTTGAGGAATAGGAGCCTGCCGTCGACGGTCTCTGTTTTAAGCCCATGTGTTGAATATAAATCAGGCGTTTAGGATCCACCACTAGGTGGACGGATTTACTAGTAGATCGATCAATTGATGTGACTCTGATAGATACAATGCAAAATATTTGCCCCTGACTAGATAAAAAAGAGATCAATCACTGTAAAAAAAACAATGAAGCAAGCGTATCTTTTTAACTCAACAAAGGTGTAACCCACAATCGACGAGGTTTTAAAAAGTTAGGGGCTTCTGGTAAACTACACTTGTAGACAAATAATACGGGTCAGTACGAAAAATTAGAATAATTCTCAACATAATAGAGTTAGCAACATGAATGAAACTGTTTATAGTAGATAATTATAGTAGTTTATGCAACAGTTGTATAAGAGAGGTCAAAAAAGACGAGTGGTGTGGTCATCGTAAAGCAAGACGCCACGAGTATTTTTTGACTTAGTTATACACCGTTGCATACGATTTTTTTTCTACGACTTGGTTTCAAATAAAATGCAAAATTAAATTAATATACCTAGGTTAGAATTCGAACGAACGAAGCACAGAACAACAAACGAGCGAGAAACATTCGAAAACAACAAAATATGTGTCTATGGTTAACTTTGTTTTTAAATTGATGTGCACTTGCCAGGTTTCATATTTTTTTTTAAAGTTGCACAATCGATTTAACTTGTGAAATAGGGACTAAAAAACATCTAATGATTTGAGAAATGAATTCTTTTACCTGTCTGGTCGATTTTAATATAGCTGCGTTCTGGTTGATTGATACCAAATAAAATGTTTTTTTTAAAGAGTTAAATTAGTAAAAGAGTTTACATACCAAAAAGAACCTAACGTTCCGACTGACAGTCAATGTGTATTGTGATTGGTGGTTTAATTTGGTGAAGTATTTTGATTGGTCAAATTAACCTAGGTGTAAGCTTTGGCAGCTAGGCATATCGTTTTGGCTCAAAAAAGCACAAGTGCTGTTAAGGGGAATAGACTAGATAGACTTTTCTACGGAATGTTCTGCGGACATATTATCTATATTCTTATATTAGTGTTCGTGACTATATAAATGACAGATAAAAGTACAGGAGTAGGAAAAATAGTTAATAAAAATACACAAAATGTTGGACACGTTTATTTCTTTATTTATAAATTACTACATTTAAAAAAAACACTAGTATGTTTTGCGTTGCAAAAATAAAAGACAACCTCATTTATCACACAAAAACGAACTTTAAAGCCATTTTAATACCTTGTATTGCCTCCAAGGGCTCTTCTTACAGCTGCCAGACGATTGGGCATGCTGTTTATTAAGTTTCTTATGCGATGTTGCGGGATATTGTTCCATTCTTCCACTAACGCATGTTTCAGGTCTCTAAGTGTAGCTGGGGCGTGGTTTGGCCTTCTTACACACCTCCCGAGCTCGTCCCAAGCGTGCTCAATCTGATTTTAATACGGGCTTCTCGAAGCCCAGTCCATGCAATTGATGCCAACGTCTTGAAGGTACTAATTAACAATTTGAGCTGTATGTGGCCTAGCAATCATGCATAAATATGGAATTTTCACCCATATTAATCAAGTATGGGACGACATGCTCATAAAGGATCTCTTCTATATATCTTGCACTAGTTAGCGTACCATTTTCTATCAGCACTAACTCCGTGCGACTCTCTGAATAGATATCAGCCCAAACCATAACGGATCCACCGCCGAACGATAGTTTTTCTTCAAAACACGCTTGAATAAAACGTTTCCCTGGCCGTCCGTAAACTCTTCGCCGCCCATCTTGTGCATACAGCATAAATCTGGATTCATCAGAAAACATTTCTCTGGCCCATTCTTCGTCTTCCCATTGTGCATGTTCGCGGGCGAAACGTTATCTTGCTACTCGATGTTCCCTTGCAAGGTTTGGGCCGCCGCCGCCGTTACAGTCCGGTTGCTAAAGTCGTCTCTTCGGGAAATTGAAATTGAAATCTCGAAATTGATTTGTAACTTCAACTGACGTAATATGTCGATTTCGGAGCATAGGTAGTCGTAACAATTAATCGAATCTCTCGAGCTGTAGTACACCTCGGTTTGCCGGTTCCTGGTCTTCTAATGTTGTGCCCAGTTTCTCGGAAACGTTGAACGACTCTTTGTAGAAAGTGACACGCCCCTGTTACTCTCGCTGTACTTCCCTAACTTCTGCCTTCTTCCAGCATAGTGACGATTCGAGTACATTCTTCTGGTGTTAGTGACATGATAGTATTTCGATAATGACCGTAAAAGACGATGATGACTGCCTTTTATTATTTTGATTTGACAGATTGAAAACCAAAGAGAGAAAACAAGAATAAACTAAATTATTTAAATAAAAACAAAAAACCCGACTGCAGTAAAAAAAACAACGGAAAAGCTTTTCCAGTATTCAAGTTGTATGTATATTGGTATAAATTGCATTACTTGTTAACGAGGTATCAAACAAAAAATCATAACATGGTACATTATAAGTATTTACCTATGTATGTTTGAATGTAAACACTTTATTATACAAACAAAAAAGATAATATAGCTTGTTACTCGCTTTTCCGTTGTTTTTTTTACTGCAGTCGGGTTTTTTGTTTTTATTTAAATACATACATACATACATAAACTCACGCCTTCATCCCCAGAGTGGGGTAGGCAGAGCTAAAGAATTACCAACAAGTCTTAAAACTTCTTGATAATTCTGTAACCACATTTTGCACAAGTAGGCTAAGATGTTTCCCAGTGTATTAGTGACAGGTGGCAAGCCCATCGCCTAACAGTACTACAAGCCTTTATTCCCTTAGTCGCCTCTTACGACTTCCACGGGATGACATGGAGTGGCACTATTCTAACCCGGCATCCACACGGGTAAAACACGGGTTTTTATTTAAATAATTTAGTTTATTTCAAATTTTTTAGTTTTTATTAATAAAATAGTGGTTTTATTAATATAAACAAACGTCAAATGAGCTCTGGAGCTCGATTTTTTAATGTCACGAAGCTATAAGTAGTAACGTAAGATTAGTTCATTTGGTTAGATGGAGGCCGAATGTAATATTTTGCATTTAGTTTATAGTAAGTATTTAAATCTCGAAGACGTTGAAGCTCTTTTAAAGAATTGGTATCATGTGGTCGATTTAACAACTTTTTGGGATCAAGGACACTGATAGCCAACCCAGCTAGTTACTCGGCTGAGAGCAACGTAAGTTTGACCCTTTGCAAAAACATGTGAGCTGAGGTCCACAACGGCCCTATCGAGAGTGGTGCCTTGTAGCTTATGGACAGTTACAGCCCAGCAAAGTATTACCGGCAACATCCTTCGTTCAATTTTTCCTTGTCCCCTAAGCGCATCAAAGTCGATGGTGCAGGGCTCAATCCGTACACCTATTCCTGGTATAAGCGGATTGCTTTGCTAAATTATAATTCGAACAGATTGTAGATACCTACTTAGGCCGAGAAATTGAAGTAGGTATAAATCAACTAAACTTCTCTTAATGTCTAACAATTTAGTTCCTCAACGGTCAGTACGTCATACGTGTACCTGGGTACTAGACTAAGCACCTACATTGAGGTTACCTATTCCGTGTATCTTTACTTAAATAAACTGTCCATGCGTAGGCAGGATTGCGCATTAGGTAGGTATTAGCCAGCAATTTATACTATAACATCAATGTGCATTAATCAAGTATGTAGTAGGTATTCGTGAATTATTAATTATTACACTACTTTCTTAATGGTTTATATTGTAGGCGTTTACAGCTCAACAAGAAATATTTATTACTTAACATTTAACGTCCTTTTTGATTTCCCTGTCTAAATGGTAGCATTAAAGTATTATAATGTATATATATTTGGAATGGGCTATTTACTAGCTTTCATTTGAGACCCATATTGCTATAATAAACAATATATTTTTTAAAACCCCCTCTTTTTTTTTGCAGACGCCATTTTGATATTATATATACCCTATGTCACTTCGGCAATTAAGACGAATCGAATGACACCTAGTATTTTAAAATCGGTCAAGCCATTTAGGCTGCAGAGCGTGCCCAGAAATAGACATACATACATACATACATACATACATACATACATACATACATACATACATACGCTCGAAAAACATAACCCTCCTTCTGACGCAGTCGGGTAAAAAGTAAAACATGCGTGATTTGAATTTATTACCAAATTCAAAGTAATTTTTTTCAAAATACCTGTACCTATAAAGTTTAAGGGTCTATGTCATACGATATTGAATTCTCTTTTATATAAAGTTAGTTACGTGCATGGAACGTAACATTATTAATTTGCAAGATACAGATGATTTTGTCGCTGACCCATATTATTTGTCCACGAGATTCCAAAGCGTATTCCGTTTGGAAAAGCGTCATATTTAACGCAGCATGCAAGTTCTCTCACGTTTTGCGACATAATATCGAATAGTCGAAACCAATCGTAGCTTTTATTTAACTTGCTTCATTCGTATATGTTAAAATCCAGTTCAGCTGAAAGGACCCCGCAGCGAATGTATGAAAAAATGGTTTTCAGTCAAATTTGCTGAAATTCTGGTATAATGTAGGTTTTGACCTCCTTATTAAAATTGTATATGGGCGCGGGTGGTACTTATACCACAAATGACCAGTTTCTAAGAAAAAAAAACAAAGGATTTTACTCCCTCCGTACATTATATTTATTATTTACAATAGGTGTATAATCCATAACGGTAGGCAATCCATAGTTGGTATTTGGTTTGATTCCGGAAGCGTGAATAAATTCTCACGCGTAAAAACCCCTGCTCATGATTAAGTTCATCGAACTGAAATAATTCTGATCCATCGTGGTCCAGTTCCATCTATTGTCATCCCTACGAAATAGGTGACCTGCCCATGTCCATTTGAGTTTGGCAACACGGTGCCACGGTAAGAGAATGCTGGCCCTCTATGGACCAGACTAACTCAAAATAGGGCAAAATGGAAAAGAATTGGAGAGGCATATAACCAACAGTGGGCATCTAAATAAATGCTGTGGAAGAAGAAGAAGAAGAGTGGTCCAGTTTGTCTTGTATGTAAGCTAAAAATAGATTTGATATGTTCCAACAGAATATTTCTTAAGAGCAAGCAACGAGCAGTAACGAATTACTTAATACAGGGAAGTTTGGAACATGTTTTTCATTTAAAGAATCCCATGCGGCATTCTTTCTCATAGGTCATATTCATACCTCGAACAAATCATGCGGATGACGTAAAAATTACGTACCTAATTTTGCACACAGGATGATGTCTGTATTGCAACATCCGTATGTCATATTGCACGAAGTAACAGATTAACCGCGTATAATTTCAAGAAATCTATACAGAATTATCTGAATGATAGGATGATGTACTTAGTGAATAAAATAAATGTTACGAGATTTGTTTACGTAAGTACGATAATTGAAAAGAAAAGTCAATATGTTATTAAAAAATATTTAATGACATTATGTATACAACTATCTCTCCAACAAGTCTATAATTGTGGTCACACACTTAAAATAAGCTTTATTAAATTATTCTTCCTCACTTGCTTGACCGGGAAAAAAAATTTGGCTAACAATTTCGCTGTATCAATGACAATCGCACTACTATTTTTATTTTGTAGTTGCACCCAGGGTATGTTTGCGGCAATCATAAAATTTGTGAGGTCCATGTTAAATTCACTTTGCGTTTTTTTTGTTCTATGTTTTTGATGTGTTTGGTTGTCTCCAAATGCACTTTAATGTTGCTTATTTTCGGTGCTATGTTTTGATCACAGCACGAGCAATACACGTTTTTATCACGTATCTCCAAAAACGGAAAATTACAACAATATTCTTGTAAACGCGACATTCTTTTGCGTCTTTTAAAAAAATTGTAAAGAAAAATCTAAATAATTACGAAGTCACTTTATTGTTCAACTGAATGACAATGTCAGTCAAAGATGTTATGTACCTACTCGGCTCATGTTAAGTGGCGATATCGTTTTATTAAAGAGGTTGATAATTGATAAGTAGTAATTGTTTATGAAAATACTTTTTGAAATCATCCTATGAGTGATTTGACGTCATCCGCATGATTTGTTCGAGGTATGCATATTGAAAAGATCACGCTACTTATTATTTTACGAGTACTTCACAGTTCATATTAATTATCTTATTAAATTAAGTTATGCAGAAACTAGTCATTTGTGGTGCTTAAGCCCATATACAATTTTAATAAGGAAGTCTAATCCTACATTATACCAGAATTTTAGCAAATTTGACTGAAAACCATTTTTTCATACATTCGCTGCGGGGTCCTTTTGCATACTTATGTAACTTACTGTTATATGGATTAAAAGAAAGAAAGAAAAAATATTTATTCGGGACAAACAGACAAACAAAACTCAACAAAATACTGACATAGCTTAATACCTGTTCTATTCTAAAATGTCAACTGGGACCCTAAAACTGGATAAGCGAGAGCTTTGGTTGTATCGTAAAAACTCTAAAACTAAATAATAAGCGTCAAATTTGATAAGTATGTTTATGCTAAAAACTGTAAAGAAAAATATGTAACACTAAAAACCGTGTGAATGTGATATGGGCTGGAGCAAATTTACATATTTTTATTTGGTAAAGAGGTAAAATTCAATTCGAAATATAATAATGTGGCGGTGCACCCTCGGTGCGCGAGTTCGACTCACACTTGACCGGTTTTTTATTATAACACAAGCAGGCCCTCAATGAGGAGCGTTAGGTACCCATGTTTTTAAAGTAGGCGGCTTAGCCCTAATCGCTTTATTCCGCAATGTCCGCATAACGAAAAAACAAAAGGTCTTTTTCCGATATGTCCTTTTTACTATTCACAAAAGTATAATGCACACGATATTGACCTTGTTTGTAATTTACCCTTAATGCGAAGGACATGTATACAAAGTTATAAACATTCCTTGCCCTAGTAAACGTATTAGGGTTGGTACCCTTGGTGACTCTGTGTATCTGCTCCGGCAGTTTACTTGAGGGCGGACGGATCTTTACCTCATATTGTTACGAAATCCATAAGGAAATAAATTAAACCGAAGGAATTCAAGTTAAATCGCTAGTAGAGCTCCTCGACGCATTATTAGCGGTTACGCTAAATAACAATCTAACTGCATGGGCGTTGGGCCCTTATGCAAACCGATATAACTGTCCACTAAACCCACACGCGGACAACTCAGCCCTACCGATACGTGCGTTTGGACATAATGCATTATGGTGGTCAATGAACCGCAACGTATGCATATTTATGAACGTCGAATAAAGTTAAAAGTGCACGCAGTGGGGCATAACATATTTTTACTCCCGCGGAGCTGTTTATGAGTAACAATGGTTCGAAAGTTTCAATTCATACGAATATTCGCAGCGGTATCGCAAATTGCAACCGTAACCTGCTTGTGACTTGTGACCGAACCAGTAAATGACAAGGACCAATCCATCACGGGTTACTTAGGTTTGGTTAGGTCAGACATGTGATCATGATCAGTCCAGACAAGTCCGACTCGCACTTGGCCGGTTTTATTAAATATACATTTGTCTTAAGCCGTGCATCCAACTTAACTGTTTGCCTGTTTTAAGTTCCGAGCGCAGAGGTAATATGGCGATGACGTAGCGCGGTGCAGCGCACAGGTGCGCGGTGCGGCGGGCGTGCGGGCGCACACGACACAGCGTGGGTGACTCACACACGTCACAGCAATGCACATAACTGTTGGTTACTTTTATTGTTTATGCACTGCTTGTATTTGACGTTATTATATTTGTTTTAATAATTTTACAATAAGTAATTTCGGACAGAGTCTGTACACACGTTAGCTTACTTCAGAGGTTCGGGGGGAAGAGGACAGATACACAGATACCCACATACACAAGTACATAGATACATAGATACACAGATACACCCATACATAGATACATAGGTACACAGAAACACAGATACACATTTTTTCGCAAATGTTTAAAAAACTTCGTTTGATACACGTGCGGAACTGTCATTTTCACTCGTCCCGTCGGGACTCGTGTATTAATGTCATACCTACTTTCCGCACTTGCATCAAAATGTACTATTTTCTTCCAAGTTAAATTGATAACCGTAATTTCTTTAAAAAAAACGTAGGTATGCGCGGGGGTGAACTTTTCGCGGAACATATATTTTTTAATACGCTCTCCTGTCTATAGTTTTCTATTTCATTTCCCCGTACCTACTCGTAGTAAAAGAATTACTATTTTTCAAAAAGTAATTTATTATCATCTTCTGAGAGTTCACGTGCTACAACAAATAATGCATTTATTTGCGATGTATTAATGGACCCAATGAGCACGTCGATTTCTACTTCTGACATAGTCAAACAATAAAAATCCCTTCTTCGTCTGACGAGAATGTAAGTGCACATCCAACGAAAACATCAGCTGACGCCAATGACGCCATGATTTCAACTGAGATGTCACCAAATCGATACGTCTACGCGACGATTCGTTTGTACGAGTAGAACTCTGCAAGTCTCGTACCTACTAGGGCTCCAGCCTGGTCGTGTCCGTGTTTCGTGTACCCGTAGCCGAATCTCCGTTACCGAGTAACACGGCAACGGAGATCCGGCCCGTTCGACACGTGAAATTCGGCTACGTGTAATTAAGATACGTAGCTCCGTGTTACACGGAGATACGTTTCTCATTTACACGTAGATCCGATCCGCCCGTGACCGTGACGTTTAATTTTAAGCTTTCATTCAATAACCGTGCGGAGCGGAGCAGGAGCCGAGATCCGCAGATACGTAGCCGAACGCAGACACGGATACGTATCTTGGCGTGACCGTGTAGTTCGGGAACTTAGCACCGCCGGTGCTAAGATCACGGAGCTACGGTTCCGCGTGTAACACGGATATCAGGACCACTAGTACCTACTCGTTGCGTCTTGACGATGCGCTTACGAGATGACTACGACTACTCATACGATCCATGTGCGGAATCCCTTACTGATCAAAAGGATACATAGATGTCGCTAAGTTGAGCTATTTGTTTGTACCTATTGGTTCTCGTAAATATTAATAATCATGTCAGTGTAAGATTGTACCAAACAATTTAATTGGAAATTCTTCCTTAATTTCCTTAATACATTGAATAAAGAGCCTTACACATTGTTCATTTAACGGAAATGGGTAACTCAAGGCAGTAAATTTGTGATACTAGAGCCACTAGACACACTTAGATAATATGTGTAAGTATACATACAATTTCACACGTTCCTCGCGCGTACCCTATATTTGAGGTACGCGCGTTACGTGAATGAACTACACATAGGCATATGTTAGTGCGCACAGGTGCAAAATATCCTAAAACTCCTACTGGGGCTCCATACTGCTCAGTAAAAAAAAAATAAAAAAAAAATCATTTATTCTGTAAGTAGGCCCTGTAGGCACTTTTACAAGTCTGAATCTACCATCTACCAGCGCTTCAAGAGACCATTGTTGAGAAGAAGCACCGCAAGAAACTCAACAGTAAGCCATTTTTTTAAATAAAGAACTTATTACAATACTAAACATAAGCTATCTAATTTAAATGTCACAGGGATGTACAGGTCCCAGTAGTAATAATAATGAAATTAATAAAAATGTCAGGTTAAAATAATAATACAATTCCGGAGATGTAAAGAGTCTCCAAATGTCAAATTAAAATTAAATATAGGTAAGTAGGTAATTAAACAAAAAAAACAAAACAACAAACACAAACAAGGGAGATGTAGAAAGTCTCCACGGTCAATTTTGGAGATGTAAAGAGTCTCCAGATGTCAAATTAAAATAATAGCATACAAGGAGATGTATATAGTCTCCACGGTCATTAATAATTGTAATACAAATAATTCAGTCCCAAGCATTGTCATCATTTATATAATCTTTAATACTATAATACGCTTTAGAAATTAGTTGACGTTTAACGTAACTCTTAAATTTATTTACTGATAAATGAGTAACACTACTTGGGAGCTTATTATAGAACCTTATACAATTACCCATGAATGAGTTTTTTATTTTGTGAAGCCGTGTAAAGGGCACTGCGAGCTTATGTTTATTCCTGGTATTAACATTATGTATGTCACAGTTCTTTCTAAAACTACCGATGTGTTTATGAACATGCATAATATTTTCATAATTCATAAATATATTGACTGTATACGGTTAATATATTCGTTTCTTTGAACTTATCTCTAAGCGAGTCTCTATGACCCATCTTGTAAACAGCACGAATAGCCCTCTTCTGTAGAACAAAGATGCTGTTTACGTCAGCACCACTACCCCATAGTAAAATACCATATGACATAATACTATGGAAGTAACTAAAATAAACTAATCGAGCGGTTTTCAAGTCTATTATAATCCTAAAACTTTGTTGCCTTTAAAATGTTATCGTATTGTCACCTTTATAGCTCTTACTTACTAGAGAGTTAAAAACATAGATTAAACCTTGTCAAAAGCTATGTGATATTACCGTGTAGAACCCCCGACATAATGTCGATGCGCGAATTACAGATTTATCGCATACCATAATTACAATTCATTTGACGCGTCTCTGTAGTTAATTAGTGATTAGATATTACATTGACTCGCTTTGTAACGAGCCGTTTGTATTTACGTTCCGTGCAGTTATTGTATAATAATATGATGTTCAATAAAGAGTTTTGCATTGTGTATTAAAACTACCGACCCGCTCTCGCTTCGCTAAGGTTTATGTGAGTTCTCTGCAACACCCGTACATAAACCATAATTTATTATACACTAGCTTCTGCCCGCGACTTCATCCGCGTAGATTTCGATTATCGTTATTCTCCTGGGAACTACAACATTTTCCGGGATAAATAGCTTATGTGTTAATCCAAGGTATATGCTACCTCCATTCCAAATTTCATCGAAATTCGTCCTGCCGTTCCAGCGTGAAAGATTAACAAACATCCAGACATCCGATGTATGTAGATCCGTACATACAAACATTCGCGTATATAATATTAGTAAGAATAAAAACCTTCCTCTTGAAACATTCTACATATTGATTAATCCGTTGCGAAGTTTAGAAGATCTAAGCGAACAGACGGCGCCGGCGCCGGCGCGGCGGCAGCAACTTTGTTTTATACTATTTAGATACCTAATGTTTTATAATATGAAAAGATAAAGAAGTAGGATAATCGAAACTATACCAAATTCTTAATGTGTGCGGTCTCAGCACACTCTGGCACCTACTGTCCTGATATTCCAGGGCAAATCCTGACGTATAGCAATCCCAGTCGAATAGGCCTCAAGCTGTTTGGAAATTTGGCAGTCGGTCGGTCGGCTTAGTTCCGGCTCCAGCCTAAGCGCCGTGAGCATTTGTAGCATGTTTGCAGTCAGAATTGTATTTATGCGATGCCTGTTAGTAAATAACAGGGACTCTTTCTGTCAAAGGCCGACAATACATTTTTGAAAATTCCTCAGAAAAATTGTTCAAGTTTGTAAAACATTATGTATAGCATGAAATCGCAATCTAAACGTATAATACCTGTTCTATGTATTTCAAATGTGCATGTAACTGCATTTTAATGTAAGATTCACTAAGTTCAAAAGAGGGACACACAGAAATAAATTAGTTATACCGAAAACTAATTGACAACATATCATTTTGTGCTAAGGTAGTAAAATAAAATATCGTTTCTAGATTTTACACCGCTGATTTCAGTAAAAATATCTTTGGATTTTTTTATGCAGTAGTTTTTTTTTATATTTAGGAAAAACAGTAAAAAAAGTTGGATTGTGAATGTTAGGAATACACTTATAGTGCCCTTAGTCCATTTATTACCAAAGGAATTGAAAAACATATACAACTGTCATGTTTATTTTTTATCTGTCGGACGGATTACTTGATTCTAACGACACGCTTTCGATTCTACGCAAAATAGTTTATTTATTTTAATGGCGTCTACAAATTATGTAATTAATTAAATTACGCAAAATAACAAATTTGTGAACGAACGGCAGCGAATGATTGACAAGTGAGTGACATGACATGACAGTCAGTTCTGTTTCTGTTTAAAGTTACTTTTTTTATTTTATATCAGGCTAAGATCACGACATCAGTATTCCTAACTTTGTATATACGGTCTTTTTAATGACTATTTCTTTAATAAATTATTAACGACGAATTTAAGTTAAATTAAGAAAAACCAAGAAATACGGGTAGTCTAATTTTTAACCAGCTATTATAAACGCGAAAAAACAATAATGCCTTTTTTTTGAAATGTTGTCAATTTAGCGCTATCTCGGAAAAACTCGTACTGCATGACTATAAAAATATTTAATATTCTCTCTGACATTTAAAGAGTTGCCTTTCAGATTAGTTAAGAAATTTTTATTTAATTGATCATTGTTTTTTCTCCGTCAATAAATACTTAAACAAATGTAAATTGTAATATTAAATCCCGAATTTGAAAATACGAGTATATTGTTAAGTGTTTAAGTCTAAAACGAAATATTTGTACGCCAGCCTTGGCAAAACAAAACGATACCTATGTGATAATTGTAACACTTTTTATATACCTACTCTTGCTTTTATGCAAATAAACTATTCATTAATTCATTCATTCATTCATTCAACCCATTGAGAGTAATTTAGAATTGATAAACTAAATTTAGTCACATAATTAACTAGTGTAAGTATTCAGAATTTTGAATCCATTCATTTATTTATTTTAGAAATATGTCTGTATTTAATGCTAGTAAAATGAATTGGTATTAGATTTCACCGAGTGCTTGGTGAATTTCAACATTATAGTTGTGTCGCATTACTTCAAACTCGGATATCTCCTTGAAATTTGGTATACGAATTTGAAACTTAACTTGTTCGAAAAAAGGCGCAAATTCCGCTGTCTTTCTGAATGGATTTATCCAAGTTTGAAATGAAGCGACTCAGTTAGGTTCATGCAGGTGCTTGTGAGAGGGGTCAGTGTGCCGAGTTCCGACTGACTGTTATTAATGATTATAATTTGTGACTGGCGGGCCTAAATCTATGTCATTGGAAATGCATTTCTGAGTTGAGTGCGAATTGAATAGGTAATAAAAAAGAATTGGTATTTTTGTTTGTGTTTTGCACTAATCTGAAATGAATAAACACAAACTTTTCAATATTTATCGTCTAATAATTTAATAATTTACACGTTATATATTTTAATGTATTTTCACACTACATGATCGAAATTGTCTAATTATAAATCATGCAGAACTCACCTAAAGTAAGTCATTATAATTTATAGCCATTGGCTAACCAGCGGGTCATAATGAGATTCAGTACAATATTATGACCCGGCGGGTTATACCCTCGCTTCGCTCAGGAATTAACTCATAACACCCTCGCTACGCTCGGGAGTTAGATCTGGAGTCCCTTATTTGCTCAGGATTCAATATCGCGCCCGTGACATAAAACAGTGCTTTATCCCCTCGGTGTATAATCTACTATTAACACATATTAAAAGCTGGTGATTATTTAGGGGATAGAAGTGAGAATTTCACGTCACCTAGCATAAAATATAATGGAAAATCAACACGCTTCCAACGATACGTTATTTGTATAAATTGTGATGACTAATTTAGAAGTTATTTTAAAAGGGAACTGATGTGATGAACATACATACCCACACACATACAAACATACCGGTCTTCAATTGCCACAAATGTTTAATTGCCATTTTCTCGAGACGCTGCGCTAGCGCTTAGATTTAGTTAACGCTCTTTGCATAAAAATGTCAGTACCTATAAAAGCCATCTGCGCTGCACTTAAACCGATTGGCACTTTATTGGACGTATCCGGTGAATGGTTTGCTAGCATCTTGTTCCTAGGCAATTGAGATATCTGGGGGAAAAAATGAAGACTAAATATATTATATTTACTAGCTTTATCCCGCGATTTCATCCGCGTAGAAGTAGAAAATGTTTCAAATAGGATTTTTAATTGGTTTTTTACGTTTTTATATTTGTTATAAGTTATAACATAAATTATAATGTTAAAATGTTTGAATACTTATAGAATATAACAATCTTTATTATCACTATAATCAGGGATTTCAAGGTTAAATAAACATGAACATGAAATAAAATTTTACGTAACAGACTGATGGGAAACTGCACTCTCTTGAATTCGAAGGGGTAATTTGATGGTGTTACGGGAATCCCAGGAATAAATAATAGACTCTCCTCGAGAACAACCCGTCAGTACAGTTGCCTCGATTACATTGCAATGCAATGTTTTCACTTGCAATCTGGTGCTTTTGCATAATGCTGGTGGATTTATATTACGCAGCATTATAATTGGCCCGCCAACTCTCAATTTTAATATGTGAGTTGGGAGACCGGGAGGCTTCAGAGTATCCAGGAACTCGACCGGATAATGAATGACATCATCGGGGTTAAAAAAATCAGGGATAGAATATTTGCAGGCAACTTAATCAATTGACTTAGTACTTCTTAGCTAACAACTCTCTACATTTTCTGATACTATAGAAAAATCTGAATGAGGTTTAAGAGCTTAGTAACATTTTGGTTTTGGTGAATCCTTCTGATGTTATCGTGGTAAAGATGGCGTATAGTTTAATTTCCGCCGACTAGGTGCGTACGTGACTCGAATAATGAAAATCCTCTATATAGCCAAGTGATTATATTCCGTGTAAACCTTCGCGAGACTTGGCTTATAACGTGTTTCGGAACTTAATTTAGAACGCTACTGGGAGACTGGGACTCGGGAAGGTTATTTTTGCTTGATCTTTTTAATGTGGTGAACTAAAAGCGATTTATAACCGCTTTAAATTATCCGATTGGGTTATAAGGACATGTGACTTGGAGAATGATCTTTCAAGGGAAAAAAAACATTATGTGTATTTTTAGGTATTTATAAATATTTTTTCTTTCAATCATGCAGATACGAACTTTAACACAAATTTATTTATTCAAACCAAGATTTGTATTACCAAAAGTAAAACGATTTTCATTTTTAGGGTCCTTCGTACCTCAAAAGGAAAAAACGGAGCCTTTATAGGAGCACTTTGTTGTCCGTCTGTCTGTCCGTCTGTCTGTCCCCTTTATCTCTGGAACGCGTTGAGGTATCGAGTTGAAATTGCAAATATATACTCAGATCTACAGTCCCTTAAAGGTATGAAAAAATCAACCTTATAAGTTAACGTAAAATAAGATACGGCCGTTTTTGCCGAAAAAAAACGTACTCTCAATACGGAATCAAAATTAATACGGTATTTTCCGTTGACCTATAAATTTGGCAAGTAATACCGTTGATACGACGTATAACAAAAAATCTGAAAACTATAATTTTTTAAATCACAAAAAAACAGTTATAAATTAAAATTGCAATAGTTGATACCTATCGGACATTATATGTCGGTAAAAATAAATCCTAAAATAATTTACAGCGACTGAGTTTATATGCATCCTTTTTAAACGGCCGGTTATTTATTCTTATTCGACGAGGAGTTTGAAAACGATACTACATTTGCGCGGACACGCGATAGACCTGGCGACTCCCTCCTAAAACCCACCATACAATGAAATTTGCTAATGGAAAATAAACGTATTACAATTGCAATAAAGTCTATTTTCTAATTTAATTGCCAGTCATAAAAACAAGAGAAATTCTACTTTATCTTCTTTACAATTGATATTTTATTGCAATGGTCGTATTATGTACAATTTTTTGTACGCGGGGACTTAGGAGGTTAAGTTAAAAGTAGAAATAAAATATTATCGTTTAAGTATTTACATTAAAATTCAAAAAAAAGTTTAACATTGAGTTCTTTCTTTTAAATTTATGTAGTCAGAAAAATAAGGAAAGCAACCTCCAGTTTTTGCGAACAGTAAAAATGTATGAGGCAATCTTATTAACATCAAATATAACAGCTGCGCGAACACTTACCTTTACTCGTATAATTCGCGGCACGTCAAAGACTATTTTCTTTGAGCCCGCGTAACACAAATTTATGATAATTATTGTAAACAAGACTTTTAACCCAAGCTTTGATAACAAGCGATTATTCAGTATTAATGAGGGACAATTTCGGCTCTCGGGATAATACTCTATTGATTAATAGTACTTTTACTGCTATAAAAAGATGACATTTCGTGAAAAATTCACATAAAGGATTCTATATGGTAAAGATCTTAAGCCTAATTGTGAAAAATGTGGATACAAAATTATCAACAACTTTTTAGAGTTGTAATTCTGAAGCTCTGCCTACTCTACTCTGTGATTACAGACGTGAAAGTATGTATGTATGTATAGATATTATTATCTAGAGAGTTGCTCGTACTACAAAATCGTTAATCTTTATCTAAAAACATTAATGTGCAATGTAAATAATTAAAAATATTTTCATCTCACTAGCTCGGAAAGCCCTTTTTGTTTGTTTGATATCTATTGAGAAAATCGCTTTTTATCCACAAGTGAAGAAAGAGTTTTGACATTTGAAGGCAGCTTAAGTGATATTTGACAGCTAACCAAACGTAAAACCTTACAAGTGCTGAATTTTTAACATCACAATTAATGAATTGCATCGAGTAAAAAACACTAAATACAGTCTTACAACTTTATTTTAATTCATAAATATCAGCATTCAAAATTAAACTTCATTCTTGTTTTAAAAACGGATAAAATGTTCTGACAGTCCTAATAAGTCGATGTGCCAACAAAACGCATCCGAGATAATAAAAAAAAAACTTACGTCAACACTTTTCTATTAAGCGGTCAACGTTAAATATTCGCTTGTTTTTCTAGTTTGTTTTGTTATTAAAAATGAGTGATTCGAGTGATAAAGACGTATTAACACCTGTGGAATTACAGGAAACCGTGCAAAATGCGGAACTGAGCTTACAGTACAAACCCCTTTCTTAGTTTCCTCGCTGTAGTGAGGTGAAAAGTTTTGTGTTATACACGGGTGAAAAGTTATTTTACGTCTTTTGTCTTGAAACACTTGCTACGCTCAGGATTCTATTTTTGAACCACTCGCTTAGCTCGTGGTCAATCATAGAACCCTTTCGCTAGCTCGTGTTTCAAATGAACACTCGGAGGTAAAATACAACTTTCCCCACTTGTATAACAAATAACTATTTCTTTACATACATACTTAGACACTGGAATAAAGACCTACCTATTTAATGCACTTCACAATCCCTCAAGCCGTTAAGCCTGCAGGAAGCCTCAAACAAAAATGCATACCTTTATACACACCCATATACTTACATACATACATCCTAAGACCATTACCTTCATGTTTGGGCGGGTTCCGTTTGTTTGGCATAATTTTGACTGCCTGAAATTTATTTGACATAACATACCTGATTACAAATCGTTTAACTAATCACAGTGTTGTTTGGAAAATTAAGTATCTGATTACTAAAAATGGTAAATGGCAATAAGTGTGCAAGCAAGATCGTTCAGGGCAGAATCCACTCGGATAGGTTAGGTTAGAAGGCTACTTCACTTTTCTTTGTTCCCTCCTTAACCTTCGATGATAAATAAGTCTTTTTGTATTAGACCGAAAAATCTTTCTTGCTTGCATGTCAAATACTTGATGCTAATGTATTTTTTGCTTTTGCTTTTTTATTTTAAACGAAAATTTGTTATTCCTTTCGACTAATTGGATTATCAATGTTATTCATTATGATCACAACGCCAACGGACTTTATGCGAAATTAATATTGGGTCCTTACCTATGAAATTGGCGTTTTTTTTACGTGTTTTATTTCGTACGGAATTTATTTATTTCAATTTTAACTTCCAAAATATTTTTAAATTTCATTAATACACTATGCAACAAAGGTTTTAGATACAAATAATATGGTTCAATTTCTTACTTAATGTTTAAAATTAAAGTGTGAACTTAACTCTTATTAAGTGCTGCAAGTTCAAGTGTTTCAATTACGCAGAGTTTTATGAAGCGAACTATTTTTAAGTAACTAAGATACGAGGGTGCATTGAAAAGTTCTGAGCCTAAGGTTGAATATAATTAAAAAAAAAACAAATAAATACTGGCAGGTCAAAGTGCCATATTTAGTCACCAATATGCACTATCTTTTGTTTTTTTCCTGTCACAATTTTGCATTTTATGCTGGAACTGCTACATAAGGTCACTGATTTTTCAAGTAATGGATAAAATTGAGCACCGTTCTGTCATAAAATATTTGCAAAAGAAGGGGTTAACACCAAAAAATAAATTTGAAGATATGAATCAAACATAAGGGCAATCCGCTCCATCGTATGCTACCATAAAAAGATGGGTAGCTGGTTTCAAACGTGGCCGGGAGACTGTTCAAGACGAGCCTAGGAGTGGGCGGCCATTGACGGCTACTACGGACGAAAATGTCAATAATATATTAGATGCGATAATGAAGGATAGGCGATTCAAGATTGTGGAGATAGCGGAAGCAATGGGTATTTCTTATGAGCGGGCACATAACATCATCACCGATGATCTTGGATTTTCTAAGGTGTCAACCAGGTGGGTGCCTAGACTGCTTTCAGTCGAGAACAAACGAGTACGTGTTACAATTTCCCAAGATTGTTTATGTATGTTTCAACGTGACTCCGACGATTTTTTCAATCGTTTTATAACTATGGACGAGACATGGGTCCACCACAGTACACCAGAATCGAAAGAACAATCCAGGCAATGGAAAAGACCAGGTTCACCACCACCCAAAAAAGCCAAGGTCATTTTGTCAGCTAATAAGGTAATGGCCTCAGTTTTCTGGGATTGCAGGGGGGTTATCATGAATATCATGATAGACTATCTCGAAAAGGGCAAAACAATAAATTCGGACTACTATTGTGCTCTTTTACGTCGTCTGCGTGAGGAAATTAAAATAAAGAGACCTGGAATGCTGTCGAAAAAAGTACTGTTTCACCAAGACAACGCTCGCGTTCACACTTCGGCGAAATCAATGGCACAAATATATGATTGTGGATTTGTAGTGCTGCCGCATGACCCTTACTCGCCGGATCTAGCTCCTCCCGATTATCATCTCTTCCCAAACCTCAAAAAACACTTGGGAGGACAAATATTTTCGACAAATATGGAGGTACAAGAAGCAGTAGACTCATATTTTAACGACCTCAGCGATTCTTTATTTTTTGATGGGATAATGAAGTTGGAGGCGAGGTGGACTAAGTGCATTGACCTTCATGGAGAATATGTTGAAAAATAAAATTGTTATAAAAAGTGAGCCCGTTACTTTTTTTTACCAGGCTCAGAACTTTTCAATCCACCCTCGTATGTATTAATATAGCTTAGAAGTGTCCAATATTCCTGACAGAATTTTGCTTGGTTTGCATTTGACGTTACTAAATAATCCGCAAAATTAAATGTATGAAAACCACCGTTTTCATAAAATTCTCCATATAAAACGCCAATTTCATAGGTAAGGACCTAATATATGCGAAGTTTGTCTGTACTATAAACGGTTATTCTTAAAGTCACTTATGCTGAAAGGGTTTTATAGATAAGGGTTAATCTGAGCTTAATTTAATCGTTTCAAACCCTACGTATAATAATTGTATGTAGGTTTTCTATTAAAATAAAATCAATAATAAACCTAGTAAATAGATACTCGTATTAGTACAATTACAATTCTTGCGCGGCCAGGTAAATACGTACGTTTTTGAATGATTAGATATATTTATTATATTAACATTAAATGGACATGGGCAAGACCACAATAAGGGGACATTCTTATACCCACTGTCATACTTACGCTAAGTTCTGTGTGTTAGAACTACTTTATACAATAAAACTGCAGTCAAACTGTTGTAACAGTTTTGCAGGGCGTATAATATTATTGTACTGTGTTGTTTGTTTTTAATAAATAAATAAATAAATAAATAATAATAAGTACGATAACAGTCTAGCTATATACTCTAAGCAGTAAAGTATCAATAGTAACATTTTAAATGTAAGTATATCTGATAAAAAAAACAGACTTATTTATAGGAGCTCGTTGAAGTCCTACAAAACCAACGAGTTTGAGATATCAACAAGTGGTTATTCGTATCCTACTGCAAATCTTGTTTCGCTGCTCCATCGTAAAAAAACATTAGTCCCATTACTCAATACCTTTGTAGAACACTTTGTTTCATTTGTACCTTAATTTACCTGTTAGTCGCTGGTTGAACTCGACATTATTTATTATATTAAATACTAGCGACCCGCCCTCGCTTTGCTTCGGTTTCAGTTCAGTTTTCAGTAACACGCGTACATAATTCAGCATTTATTATACATAAAAACCTTCTTGAATCACTATCTATTATTGAAAACTGCATTAAAATCCGTTGAGGAGTTTAAAAGATCTAAGCGAACAGACAGCAGCGGAAGCGACTTCATTTTATACTATATATATGTAGATTATGATATCTTTGGTTACACAAAATATTTTTTTCCTCTGTATAAATTTTGAACACATTGTAATTGAAATACAAGCTCTGCTACAAAGTGCGTGTTTTATAATCTGCTTTAATGGGAAATGCTGTCCGTGTATTGCTCAGCCTGAGCAGTTTTAGCGCAGTGCATATTGAGACAATTTACAGTATTATATTATAACTTTATAAGTAAGGTGTTTATGTTTTTTATGGATCTAGGTGTTTATGTAAACTCCGTATTGTACAATATACACGCAAAAACTTTTCAGATGATTAATAATAACAACGAGAACTTTTAAAAATATGCAATAGCCCAAGTGACGATGGAAAAAATAGGCGCTGGCGCTGCATAAAACTACGAAACTTCTTGCAGAACCCTACAAGTAAAGTCTACATTATGAAAACATAACAATTAGAGCAGTGGGGTTCAGTTTTTGTTTGATAACTAAAGTTTATTAACTACTAGTTAATAACTAGGTATTTGCAATTGAACCAGCTTTATTATAAAATGTAAAGTTTTCACACAAATAGGTATCTTACAGACATACATCTATACTTACTTGTAATTAGACGTGTCAGGAATGTTCGAGCTCAATGTTGGAGAGTACATAATTGCTGATAACTGTAACAAGCTTGGAGCTCCGTTTAGGACTAGGTCAATTTGTATGAGATTGCCCTTACTTTTTTTTCTTTAAGCCTTGGGAGTTTTATAACTACTCAGCCGTATCCACACTGGCGGAGCTCAATCTTGACTTTGCAAAGAGTCCACCCGGCGAATTTAATATTCTTCACTGTCAAAATGATTTTAAGAGGTCTCAAAGAGTTTCATTTGCACCCGGGTGCACACTAACGTGGCGAGAAAGCCCCTCCATTAATGTGCTCGGGATTAAAGGTACCTACTTAGAGCTCCGTGAACATCCTTAACCTATAAGTTTTGCTCTCCGGAAACGGAGAGCTCAGCAAAATGCTTTTTCACGAGTCATATTGAATAAAAAGCGCATATTAAGTAAATCGTGTGTTTAGATTTATTTTATGTGTGAACAGCGTGGCCCGCGTATACATAGATCCTCCGAGTATCGACGGGGAACACGCCAACTTCCCGTCCGTAATATGAATACCAATATCTCCGTACATATTTCACGGTGATTGTGCAAAACGTTTACCGTAATAATTTTTCCGGGCTCGTATAAGTCAGCCTGCCTGCGGGTTATATTCAATTAAAGGAAGGTCCCTTTAAAATAATTATGTTGACCTTATATTATGTTATTATGGCTATCCTAATGGTTACGGCGACGGAACAATTTTACTCCCTAGATTCAATTTCTGGAACAATATGTTCAACAAATTAAAAGTTTCATCTCTAAACCTTTTGCGAATCCTATTTGCTTAAAAAAGTAATAGAAGAGAATCGCTGAACCCCGGCAGTAACATTTTTAACAAATTCTCGAGAAGCCCGCGGCAGTTTGTTTCAATGCTTATGGGAATTCAGTGAGCAATTACTTTCCGTCCACGTTACTTTCTTTTAACGATGAAAAGTAAGTTTCGCACCGACGTAAAAAAGAACAGGAGAAGTTTGGAATGAATATTGCGAACGATGCCTACTGCTAGCGGTTTATTAGATTAAAGTAATTTTAGTTTATCTAAAGTGTAGTCTGTTATTATTATTTATTTTTGTATTTTTTAATGTATTTTTACCGTATATTTTTTTCTAATCAAATTAATTTTATATAAACTACGTTTAGATTATAAACTTTGGAACGTAAATAAGAAATAACACGGTGACATTTACCTAATTCTGTTCTAGATTATATCTTACTAAACGATTCATTATTCGCCCACTCCGGGATTACAGGCGTGAAGGTATATAATATATATATATATAATGCCTGTGGTGGTACGATTCAACATTTGTTTTAATTATACCTAATGTGAATCTGAAGCTAGTTTGTGGCGAGTTCCTTGCTAAATTACCATTTATTTGAATTATAGTGATAAAAAACAAAAAAAACGCCATCAAAAACGCAAAAATTTACTTCTTTTAAAATGAAAGGTAGGTATGGGTCAGTCCAACTGAAGTCGGCTTTAGGTGAAAATATTGTGAGTCGCCGATTTCGGTTTGACTGACCTATACTTACCTACCATTTTAAAAGAAGTTATTTTTTGCGTTTTGAAGACGGTTTCTTGTTTGTTTTTTTTTTTTTTGTGATCATAGCAAGCAGTTATGTAGTCCGATTTCTTAGTTGATATAAAACATTAAGATATTTCAAGCTCACCGGCGGCTCGCGGGAAAGTCATAGTCATATTTAAACTATTAAATGTTCGTTATACAATAACGACGTCACTCAACTATCTTAATGGAGATATCTTATCGCCACCCATGAAATAGGTACCGTTGAGGAGTTCCGGTGGCCACCTGTGGTCTTCATCATTAGTTCCACTTCACCAAATGATACTTTCTGAGTATCGCTACATGTTTGCCTACAATAATTGAGGAGTTTCCTCAATTCCTCACTGATCCCCTAGTCAGATTCAGATTTGGTGACAATGGACCCACAACAATTTTTTAAATCGGTCCACTTTTAACGAAGAAATCAGTGAACGTATCAAAACTACTTACATTGGAACGTATAACCTCCTCCTTTTTCGAAGTCGGGTAATAAACTCCGCTTCAACGAGAGTCTTCACTGAAAGGTACATAAAAATGGTCCTCTTCTTAGCGTTAAATTAGATGCAAGTTAAACGAACGGCTAAATCCTGTAGATATAACGATTTCACTGTCAATTACGTTGTCGGCTGGTCGTGTCAACAGCGGCCTGGACCGCACTGCCAGTCCTCGGTCGCCGATGTAGCAGATTAGAAGTAATCGTTCAAACTTCGATAATGTTGTATGTTATGTCATAAACGTGCACAGTTGCCGATTTCACCAGTAGGTAAAGAAAAGCCTAGAAAAGTTGAGTGTACCAAAAGTCCTTTCGAATTTTGACAAAAATCCCACAATCAGTCTTATTAGGGTGATTCTTGTGACATCTGCTGGAAAGTTTCATGAAAAATAATAAGTCAAGCCAAACATACTGAAGTTGACACGGAAGACTGTAGCTTATACGCATACAGTGTTGTTTCTCAAAACGCTCATGTTCTGCTTACTAATGTTAGAATTCTAATTGTGTGAGCGACTGCGTAACACGTTCATGTTAAAATGTTTCGCCAAGCACCTATGACACCGAAAAAACGCTACAGGAAACTCGGCGTCTAGTATTGTTCAATGAAAAATATAGAATTCCTTACCAAAACACCGATACAAAACTGTGACAATTTAAGGGTTCGACCCAAACAGCCTGCCAACAAAATTCGAAAATTAGAAACTTTGAAAGTCCGCTTAGTTATGCGCCCAGGTTTCTAGTTATTTTTATTATTTGGGGCTCGGGTGCTGCCGTTACTGAGATCTCACTACGATTCTCTAAATATGATTCTAACATTTATAGGAATGACCTTATTTAAGCCACAGCAATTTGCTTTCTGTTTTTTATCCTTTTTTTTAACTTTGGTAGTTTTTGTACAAAATTTACTCTGTACTTATCTAACTATTAGCCATCAATGGCAAGAATTCAATAGCGAGTCCATTTTACATTGACTTTGCGTTAAAATAACTCACGTAATGAAAGTGATGACCATCTTGACCAAACTACTTAAAGTTTCGTTTTAAAAACTTAATTACATACATTGAGTTTTTAATAAATCGGTTACAACTTGCAACTAGTTATGTATAGAATTTGCAACAAAGACTCATGTTCGTTTGTCAGTGAGTAGTGTAGTATGGCTCAGCTGACCTTTTTTTTTTTTTTTTTATTTTTTTTTTTTTTTTTTTTTTATATCATAGGAAGGCAAACGAGCACACAGGCCACCTGATGGTAAGTGGAAACTGTGACCCATAGACATTCGCATTCACAAGACCGCAATCCTAAGACTGCAAATGCGTTGCCAACCCTGAGGCCGAAGATGGAATGCCTCTATGCTAGTAATTTCACCGGCTGTCTTATCCCCAAACCGGAACACAACAATGCGAACACTGCTGCTTGGCGGTAGGTTAATGGATAAGATGGTGGTACCAACCCGGACGGACCCTGCACAAGGTCCTCCCACCTCCAACGTACACGTACATATATCTACACGTACTGTCTCTCGTTAGCTGTGATTCAATCAGAGCTGGTCCACTCGCCCTTAGTCTATTAAACCGCACCACCGAGAGAACAGGCAGATTGCCATTTGCATTCATTGGTCAAGTTCCAAGTTCATAAACTGATTGATATATGAATATTAGTCCAAGTTCATTTTGAGTGATAAAGAAAGTAGCCTTATTAGTTAAGTGAGTTGTCGCGTTTAATATCATTGAATCATTTTTTTTTTTCAAATCGAGTGAGTCGGTCTATAGAAGTGATAACCAGACCAGACCCAGAAGGAGGATGAGTATGAAAGCAATGAAATATCTGTTTGCAATCATTTCTTAGCATTCCACAAAAAATACGTTATCGTAGGGGATCCGAATAGGAGACGACTTTCATCCAGCTGTTTATTCGATAAAAAGTATTTTATATCAAATTTAATATGGTAAGTAACATATGGCGAATAGCTAGGCTGAAAATTTTTAGTCCAGTACCGTAAAACCTGGTAACTATGGTCCAAAATCTTGCAACTATAGTCCAAAATCAATGACCAAAAGTACAAGTTCCCATTATCTTTAGTTAAGGAAACGTGTTGTTTTATAGACATTTCTTGTTGACTAAAGGTTTAAAATGCTTATACTTAAGTCATCTATGAGGAATTAAAGAAATTAGACTTGGACCACAGTTGAAGTACTGGACCATAGTTACCAGGTTTTACGGTATATAATTAATTAAAAATTTAACAATCAACTTTCAAACCAAAAAATTGCAGTTCCCTGTTTAATAGACAAATTACATACCAATCGAAAGTATTTATTTATTTATTTAAATAGGTACAATAACATAATGTAGGCAAAAACATGGTACTTATATCAAAAATTACTACAATATAACTTCACATTGCTTACACTACTATAATAATTGTACACAACATTTTTAGTAGGCAAAACAAAGCTAAATTAATATAAGTACTAATGATTAACAATTTATATACAAAATACAATAAACTCGGTAAGTATATGAGAAAAGAAAAAAATAGAAAAATAGAAAATATGTATATATATAGCAGAATGTGTATGAAGTCTATAGAATCTGCAAACGTTAGGTTGACTGGTTTTTCTCATCATATTAGAACATAACTATTGGATAGGAAGGTATAAACAGTTAAGTCGTTTACTTGAAATCCGTTGGACCTTTCAAGTGTTATCAGGATCATCCAAACCATTGACGTCAAAAAGTCCTATCAACGAGCTAATCTCCCGAAGATTCAGGTGCTTAGCAGCTAAGAATATTGTTCTTTGTTTGTCCTTGTTTGACTAAACAACGGAGTATAGCTACAAATTTTAACAATAATTAATTTGATTGCAATGGATTAAGTATATTTATTAATTAAGAGAATTTTAAGTATTTTAGTAAACATTAGCTCTTACCTGGACTACAATTTACACAATATTTCCTGCATCCCTCCTTTCCCTGGAGTAGTTTTGGTGAACACACTGCATAAAATATAATTATTTAATTTAATATTTATTATTATTGTGTTAAAAACAAATTATATGTATTGTACCTACATAAGGGATCTAATTCTTCCATCATGAGTAGACCCAGTTATCTTGAGGCACTGACGTTGCTTATTTGTAGGGATAGAACATTTATTTTTTCGACTAGGTACCTATCTAAACGTCGATGGTATGTTGTATGTCATGTCACTGTCAATGAGTCAAAGGCAATAACTACTAAAATGTGATAAAAAATGATGGGAAATAAAGTCCTGGGAGTTAGTTCGTTAAAACTGTTTATCATAGTTTTTCCACAATAATTGCATCAGGTGATCACATCTCTTAATAATAATGAGGTTATCTACTTATTTTAATTCAAGAAGTTTTAGTACCTACAATATATTGAGATTGAGCAGAGATTTAAAAGCAAAGAATCAATCGCATTGTTGCATAATATGAACTACACGAGGGTCGATAAAATAATCATTCAATCCGTACAAAAAAGCGACGTCAGTGCCTCAAGATAACGGGGTCTAATCATGAGTTTATACATACCTTGAACCTTTTTAACCCATCCTAAAAAAAAATGGTGACAGCTATTAATTAATAATAACAATAATAGTCTTTATGAAAACGAAAAAAAAGCGCGACAACAGCTGTCGTCAAACTAAAGTGTTACCCAAGTTTTTGAATTTTATTGTACTTATAAGGTAAACTATTGGAGAGGTTTCATATGTTTTATGTAAAACCTTAAAAAATATTGATATAGCGCAATTCGCTTGTAGGGGTCAAAAATTCAAATATTTTATTTTAATATAATTCACTGCCAAAGCGATTACGAATAAATTTGGCATGGAGATAGCTCGAACCCCGAGGAAGGACATAAGGTAGTTTCTACTCGCGAGTTGCGATATGGACTTCGATGCGGAGTCACAGACAACACATTACAATGTATCATATTTTCAAATTTAAACTGCAGGCATCGATTTGAGAAGCTTATTCCTCGAAATGGTTATAATTTTTTTATTTATGCGTTATTTAAAACACATTTATCCGAACATGATACCTAGCGTTATTAATGGTGACTGTATAAAGCCCCGATCGACAAATCCGACTAGCACTTGACCAGTTTTGCGGTGATATTCGTGGCTCAAATATCAAGACGGATGGAGGAAGAAAAATGACAAAGTTATGTAAACCATAAATCATGGAGTATAAAGGAGAGGGGTGCATACCAGATTTATATTTAAAGACCTCCACAATAACGTTGAGTAACAAGCTGAAATATGAGACAGAACAAGTTCTGGAAATATATACCTACTTAAAGACATTATTTGCCCGCTCTTATAATTTTGCTCTCTACTGATGTTTTTTTTATAAATGTGTATGTACAAAATAAGCAGTAACTTTAAATGGGTTAGTTAGTATAAATTGTTGGTTAAATCTACTGGGCAGCACATGGAAACCATACGAATGTATGAGTGGTTTTCATGCATAAACGCAAAAAAAAATATATTTCTTGAAATTAATACGGGTAATCAAGCTCCGATATGAAAAGCTTTATTAAGGCTCTGTCATCCCGGCTCATAGACACCTCCGGAGATCCTAGAGCTGGTGCTTACCTCTCCCAAAGGATTGGGCTAGGTATCCAGAGGGGTAATGCAGCCAGTGTCATAGGGACCATGCCGCGAGCGGACCTGTTATAGGGGGTGTTCTTTTTATAGTGGTGATTATTATTTACATCTTTAATATTTGAGTAGCTTACTTTAATTTTAATTTTAATAAGTTTAGTTTAACTTTTAATTGTAGTACCTATGTTATTAAATAATAAAATCAAGTTATGAGTAAGGAATCGTTTTTCTGTTACTTTAACATAAAAAATATCCTATATTTCTTCAATTTCTTTTAGAACAATGACTCAAGAATACGATTTTTTTCTCTAGTTCAAGGAAACATTATGGCATGCTACTGTTATGTATGAATCTAAAACAGGAACTAATTTTGTAAAAACATCTAGACACGCGGCAGCGTCTTCGTCAAGTTCACGCAAAAGGAACTGGCGAGCGCGTGGATTTCATAAATAAAGGTTAAATTGTTATTGAGATATTAATAATTATGGTCGCTCAGCAATATATGTTATTATTAGTAGCTAATTATATAAGAGTGGTCATGCCAAACTTCTTTTATTCAAATAAAATGAATATGGTTTAGATAAGAGTACGCAGGAAGCTTGGTTTTCCATACAAAAGTAGTTTCGCTCTCATTTCAAAAAGACTTGCTAGATTGCTTTTTGGCAGACATAAATACATATACAAAGGCTCATAACAATCAAACACGTACGTTATTATATAAAAAAAGATATCCTATCAAAAACGTAAATGTGAAAATGGGAGCCAAGTTCAATATAAAGAATATATGATGTGTGGTTATCGACTTTACCGACAACAGAATTGAGATGTAAAATGGCGCCAAGTTTCGTAAATAATCCTGATATTTATTTTTATTAAGAACATGTAGTTAGGGAGCTGGCGAGCATTTCGGTATAAGATTTGCACGAGTTGCACATCGAGGTGGATTGCAGTTTAGATCAGTACGAATTGATTTGGTCCAGTCAATTAAGGTCCTATGTCACTGAGTTTTCGCGTTACAACGGATTGAAGTGGCTTAAAAAATGGGGGTATTAAATCATTTGCACATGTATTCATCTGTTATTCATGGTCACAATCATCTTGGAAACAAAGAAAATCGAAAAGGTAGACATTCAGGGCTCTGCATTATAATGGGACGGAGTTATAAACTTGTAAAAAAAAAAGTTCTACTGAGTCATGGTTCTCACACGGTTCTCATTACGCCCATTCGATTCATTATGACTCCCTGGATACGAAAAAACATTTGGCAGACACTTTGCTCACTGATTTTTAGCCGTGCAACTGTTTCAAATTGACGGAATCAAGGGAAAGCGGTTATTGGATGGGATTATTGTGATTCTTTATAGTTTTATTTTCATTATTTTGTTTAATATTATTCGCTAAACTTACGGTAACGTTTCAGCTTCTGGAGCTGAAATCTATGGAATTATATTTTTTATAATTACTTTGGAATTTACAGTCTTTAAATTATTTTAATAACGTTTTATTTGTGTGACATACGTCGATTTTTAACCTAGGCTCTTTTTCATTCTTTCTTTTTGTAGATATACGCTAAATACATTTAGGTACACAAGGTCGGAATGGGAACTGAGTTATACCGTTCTCACTCATATTCCCAAATATATTTTATTCCGGCGGGGACGCAGTTAACAGACAGAACCCAAATATCCTGACGCGTTTTGAAATAGATTATGTTAATTATTTTCAATGATATTCAGTAGACGCAGAATTTTGTACTTGTCGCATGGCGCGAGCGTCGGGTTGAAAAATAATAATGAAATGGTCTGCTTTTGGCATATAAGAGGCCTGAACGTCTGACTCATCGATTTTATTGGTTTTCAAAAGAAATCCAAACACCAGTCTGAGGCAGACATGTGCACGTAATATAGCACAACTTTTTTTTAACATTTTTGAAGCGCTATCAATGGACAACGTTGAGGCAATAAGCAAGCAGCTTATTTTTCCGTGGTCCTTCTCGTTGTTTTTAATCGAAGAATTCAAGTCTGCCAAGTGTGCACTTAATATACAGTTTTTTAAATCATAAAAATAACGTAAAAATTGAATACTACAACAGTCAGAGCACTGGACGTCTGTCTGCCTCTTCGATTTTTTGTGTTTACAGGATGACTGTGATCATCGGCCTCAGAGGCAAATATGTGCGAATAATAAATATGGCACACCTTTGTTTTACATTTTTGATACGCTGTCAATAGACAACGCAGCGCCACCACGGTGGCAGACGAGGTCCTTGATGTTTCTTAGGGTATAATTATCGCTATGAATAGTGTCTGCCACGTGTGCTGATTATAAATATGAAATGAAATTTTGCTCGCCAGCTCCCTGACTAATACAACATTCTAAAATAGATTAAAAACACAATTTCTCATTTTTTCTGCTATAACAATGTTTGCTATTTAAAGTACAACTTCTTAAATTTGAACACTCAAATTATTTATACAAAGCAGATAACTCAGGATAAATTGAATCTCTAAATTTGACTTCGCTAGTTTGCACATTTATTTATTTATTAAGAACATCAACAGCACAATACAGGAAGTATAAAACCGATAAAACCAAATAGCAAACAAAGCCAACATACAAGTTATGTTATTTTTGGCTAATCAACTTATCTATTTTATGTACCTACGCAAGTTACTGTTTTTATATTGTATGGTCATATCTTACTCTTCCAAACAATTGCCTTGCTGGTACCTGATATACCTGACTAACCGTTAAGATCTTCTTTTTATAAGACTGTAAGGGTAGTTTTAATTAATATACATATATCTTCATAAATATAATTATCAAAATCATTGGCTAGTAGTCGGTTATTAGGCGCTAGACGGGTTAATTATTTAGGGACCTATGTAGTAAAAAGGCAGGTGAGTAACAATCTGAGTACGTACAAAAATTTGCAATCCGTACTCTATCCGATCCCTTTCTCTATTTCAGTATTTTTTGTGAAACAAGACCCCACATCTTTGTTTGTACGAGAATGTACACATCCACACGATAATAAATAGGCATTATCCTAACTAAAGTGTTATTCACTGCGCGCACTTCTGCAGCGTTAGCTCCGCCGTCGGCTTGGTCAAAATTAAGACGAACGAGGTTTCCCGCGTTATCGAGAACCGACCGCGGCCCACCTACTTAACAGTAACAAACAATCTGGGTTCTCGTATGCTTGCGTGTTACATAAAATAACCTTTTATTAACCGACTGTAAAAAAAGGAAACGTTTTTTTTTATTTGTCTAATTTTCGTATTTATGTTACCTACTCTCTAAAAAGTGATCATACTTAAAAAAATACATATATACATATACAGGTTGGCAAATGAAACGGTTGGGAAACCATACATTTTGCCAAACATATTTCGCCCATACAAAGGTAACCCGATTTCATTCCTCCTAGCATTTCCACTTCGAAAGTATAATTTAGTAAAAAATAAGTTTCCAATGATAATAGGTCAGTCAGCTGAAGTCGGCGTTCCACTGTAGTTTTGAGATATCATAGCCTGCCTTCTTCTTTCCATAAAAATCACTTTATTATTAGAGACAATGATACAATTAGGTACCTTCGCATCAGCAATAAACGGTCGACATCATTTGTCTGCAGCGTTTGGACCCTTTCAGACTTGACACGCAATTTAAAAACATATCCCTTTTTCTCGATAGCGGCACATTTGTTTCCTGGGGATGTAATCTATCCATCGACAGTGAAAAGTGACGAGGAAAATGTCCTTGCTCCTTGAACACTTTTATCGCGCCAACCACTCATCTTAGTAAGTAACATAATATTGATGTCATAATCCTAACATAACCTTCCGACCCTCGCGTTAAAGCTGATATGAATGGGACTCGGCCAATCACATTTAGGTTCTTATCAAACTTCATATTTCCCTAGTTGCTAGAATTGTTTAGTTATAAGATACTAGCGTCCGCCACCGCTTAGCTTCGGTTTTCATGGGTTTTCTGTCAAACCGGTACATAACCTAGAACCAGTTCACCTTTAATGAAAAATTACCTATCTAACTGATCGTAAAACCGCATCAAAATCCGTTGCGTGGTTTAGAAAGAGTAAGCAAATATAGAAAGGGGATAGACAGACAGACGCAGAGAGCGACTTATACTATGTAAAGCAGATTTTGAATTTTTATTTTTATGCCATATATCTAGGTACTGAAATAAAATTGTCAGAGGTCTTAAAATTACTCATAAATTGATGCTCGATTTTACTGAAGATCATGAAAAAGTCACTGGGCTTTAAAGCTTAACTCAAAAACTTCTAAGTTGAGAATGTTGATATACATTAAAACCAAGATGAGGTGGATCTGTACTTGACCCTATTTTATTAAATTGACGTTGAAGCCTCCTTCCCTCGCGTTGAAGTGACACTTACCTACAGTATATTTTATAAAAGCCTTTAAATGCACGTTCAAGAAATTTTAAAAGGATCGTTAGGTAGGTATCTACAGTAGGACTGCGAACATAAATGCGTACCGTTAAATTAAAATTTCACAAAAACAGATAAGGTAACAGCATATTCAAAGCATATCTATACTCGAAAATCCAATTGAAGACCAAAATCTGATAGTTCCCATCTTGATTAATTAGTTATTTTAACATTATACCTATATCATAAAAGCATGAATGAGAACTCGTGTAACCAGTAACGTTAGGGTAAGTTTTATTGATAAAAAATTCTACACTTAAACCATAATGCAGTAATCACAGGGAACGAGCGCCCATTAATTGATTGAGGTTAAAATTTTGGTCTTGAATTAGATTTTCGAGTTTTATTATTATGGTGCGTTTATGAATATAAGGGGTTTCCAAGTCGCCAGTTCACCACTTAATCTTGAACTCTCCTAAATATGAATATCCGTCGCGATATTTGTCGAGCTGTCACATCGTAGGTAATCTCCACGAACTCGAATCGACATTACATTATAGTACCTACCCCACTTCCCGTCGGCGGAAATCGTCCGGAATTGTTCACGGCATACAGCCGCGGGAGGAAATCTATTTTCTTTTTCCAGAGTTTTCACATACCTCCGTGTTTCGTAATCTCGATCACTCCTCATCTCTTTTTATTCGCTCGGTAACGTACTCTAAATTGTGACGCTTGTTTATCGCTAGCAAAAACGATTTTCGATAGCTGACAAAATGTATGGAATTGACGTAGGAGCTTGAAGCGACCGTCTGACAGCTTACGTTAATCCTGTTTATTCTGGCGAACGATAACGAACGCCGAAGGCCTCTTATCTAGGGCCTCTGGATAGATACATCCTTTTATTCCTCACGGATTGATTTAAAACGCCTGTGACTCGCTTAATAGCAATAATAGTCCGGGGAAATTAAACCAAAAATTAGGTCAACCTTGCACGAATGAAAAACAGCAGTTTTTCATTAAAAGTGCTGAGTATAGACAGGAGAGTAAAGTTCAACCCCGCGCTTTGAAGTCACCCTGTATTAGTTAGTACTATGACAAGCACATATTTATGTTCCTGTTATTATAGTTAGGGAGGCGAATAGGGGAATTTTCGGTAATACTCGAGCGTGGCAGTTTAAGATATGAGAGATACCTTTGACCTAATAGAACAACCTTGTAAAGTATTTAGCTCTATATGTAGTGACGCGCGCCTAGGATAGACGATCAGATTAGTAAAAAAAAATCGATAGTCTGAAATACTCGAGCGCGTCAGATTAAGATATTGGGGGTTGATTTTAGTGTTTTAAGACTAAATTTAACTAATCTGACGATAAGTCCTTGACGCCGCCGAGTTACAGGGTCGCGAACTTGTAAAAAAAAAACGTTAATCCGGCATTCTCGAGCGCGATTTTTATTTTTTTTATTTTGAAGAATATAATCTAAAACTTACTAAAAATACAAAATCTGCCGGTTTCCGCATGACCGGAAGTGTGGAGGAGCCATTTCGTCTTCCGAAAAATGTGTTGCGGCATATAAGTCGCGAACGATACATTTTACAAAAAAAAAGTTTAAATAAACAAAAAAGGGAATATCTATCGCTTCATTGTCATTCTGAAATTCCCCGTTTTATCAAGGAGAAAGAAAGGAAAAAAAAAGAAACCAAAAACCTTTTTCGGTCAGATTAAGAGAACCCACCAACATTTTTGTCAGATTAAGAAAATATGCTTTCAGGATACCGAGATAAACCTCCCCTATGAAAATCTGACGCGCTCGAGTATTTCAAAAAAACTTTTTTTTTTGCATTTTCGAAAATTCATCGTAACTTATCGTCACGCCGAAATCGTCAGTTTTTTTAAAGGGAGCTTCCTTGGGGCCTACTTAACACCCCTTCCGAAAATCTGACGCGCTCGAGTAAATATTTTTTTTTGCTTTTTTGACTACTTCATATGCCTACCCCCACCACGCAAACCGGCAGATTAGTATACCGTATCAGAGGCACTTGGGGCATACGTAGTATGAATATCTGACGCGCTCGAGAATGCCCAAGTAACTGTTTTTTTTAACATTTTTGAAAAACCGTACACGCCAAACCCACCGCTAAAATGGTGTTTACTATACGAGCTTTTCTTTTCGAAATTATTTTATCTTTCGATTTTGATAGGTCTCGACGGCGCCGTTGAATTACGCCATTTAGCTACCTCGCCTCCCTAACTATTAGGTATGATGGTGCGAATGTTTCTTATGAAATCTTTATTTAATTTATCAACGTCAAGTATTTATGCATCTTAGCTTCATTTCCGTATTTGATTCCAGCGTTAGCGGAGGCCTGGTGGTAAAGTTGGACACAATTAATATGGCGTGCGTCAAAGCTCTTATGCCTTTGACCAAGAGTCTATTATTGCTTAATCAGCGCGTGATATTAAATGTGTCTGGCTATACGTACATATTGTCGTCCAAGAAACGCTATTTGTGTGTCGTTAAGGCCCAAAAGTGGTAAAAGCCGACCTGTCCTACACGCTAATATTGAATTACAAGCGCCTAGGGTTGTTATTCGAGTTAAAATCACAATAGGAAACATTGCTTTTTGTTTTCTGTGTTAAATGACATTATAAGATTGGATTGTCAGGGTTCTGTAGTCAAACTAGGAACTCTTATAGTTTCGCTATGTCCAACCGTCCGTCCGTCCGCCCGCAGCCTAGCTCAGAGACTCTTACTTCAAGAAAGTTGTCATTTGTCATGAATCTTAGTCACGCCGACAAATTGGTATAGTAAAATATATTAAATTTGATTTTGATTTTGTTGATTTAATGCTTATTTAGTGACGTGTTGTCTTATTCTATTGCTATAGGAACGAAAGTGACAGCATCAACTTTAATCAAGCATTAAATTTAATTGACGTCTCTGAGTGCGGCAGTTAGTACTGCAATTAATTTATAAAAAAACAGAATCTACCAATATTCTTGGGAAAGTAATTAGTTTACAAACCGTAGGTACGTTATTAATACGTCCATACTCCATACTATACATAGTATCTACACTAATATTATAATGAGGAAAGTTTGCTTGCTTGTTTGCATTGAATAGGCTCCGAAACTACTGAACCGATTTGAAAACATCTTTCAACATTAGAATGCTACATTGTCCCTGAATAACAGGCTATGTTTTATTTTACTGCGCGTACGGAGACGCGGGCAACAGTTTGCTTAAAATATTATTCGTAATTCATAATATATAATTTCAAAATAAATAATCCCCACTAGGTATCTTATAGTACCAATACGAAAGTTACTCTGTCTGTTACACTTCCCGGCTAAACCGCTGAACCGATCTCGATGAAATTGAGTACCTATGGAGATAGCGTCAACCGCGAGAAAGTATTTTTTTACTGCACGAATAGCAATACAAATGGACAAAGTCACGGGCAACAGCTAGTGTTTAGATATAGGATGTCTATTCGAATTGGGGCTCTATTCTACTCAGAAAAACCTTATTCGTTTTGACATGTTATAGAGCTATCATAACGTTGACATCATGTCAAAAGCACTTAGGTTTTACCGAGTACAATAGAGCCCTTCGGCCCTTTAAATTCTACATTGTCTTTTCCGTATTGTTACCATATTGTTAACATTTCGAATGCTCTTAATATCATGGCAGTCAAATTATCCACAATACGATTACAATAGGTGCAATAACGCAGCTGAATAGCGCCCCAGTTCACTAAAGCATGGGAGAGGGGTTTTTTCTTATAGGTATTTATACCTAGTCCTGGTATGGACTATATAAAATAAATATAAAACAATATCTCAGAAGATATTATTTTCACTTTCACGCAGGAAGGTACATGTAATAGCTTACATCCAACCTTTGTGTAGTAAAGAAAAACTCAGTCTCAAGAACATTCTTTTAAAAATTAAATTGTAAATTAAATTGATACTCCGATCGTAAGCGAAGAGAAGCGGCACTCTGACGTTATTGGAAATTCTTGCGCTGTGATAAAATCAGCTGAATGAAAATAAAACAGATTGGCGTTCCGGAAAAAAACATGAGTAGGTAACGGACAGCGATGTTACTTTGAATGAAACAATAAATACGTTGATTTAATTAAAAAGGGCGCGCAGCCCGCAAATTGGCATCTTGATTCCGACATTACGAGGCGTTTTTCGCGGCACGTGACTGCGAGGATATTTGGTTCAGCGCTTCGTGGACTACAGGTGACCTCGCTTTCTTTCATGATCGCATTCAATCTTGACGACGCGCTGGCCTAGTTGGTACTGGCCCTGCCTACGAAGCTAACGGTTCTGGGTTTAAATCTTGGTAAGGGCAGATTTTTGTGTGATGAACGCGAATATTTGTTTCTGACCCATGGATGTTTTATGTGTATTTAAGTATATATTTCTCTATATAAGTACCTATTTATATCGTTGTCTAGTACCCATAGTACAAGCCTAGAGCTTAGTTTGGGACTAGGTAAATTTCTGTGATATGGTTCCCTGATACTATTATTTATTTTTATTTATCCTTATACATTTTCACGCGCAGAGTAGTTCTATCGCCAAAGGGCCCTACCTACCACAATACGAATATTAACTATAACGGCGAACATAAAGGGCCAGTGTTGGGGTTGTTTAATTGTCGAAATGAAGACTCTCTGAAAAATAAAAAATAGAAGTTGTCTGTTATTTGATAATTGACACCGGCAAGGCAAGGTTGTAATTTTGAGCAAGTAGTATCTAAACCAATATAGTTGTCCGCCCTAACGTGCGTGCTGTAGAGTAGATAATAGATTTATGGTCTAAGTCTTCATTTTTATGCAATATTTTTTATTTTATATAAATGCAAAGGGGATTGCAATTATGATTGTTTTCTTGTGATGTAGTTTTACAAGTATTCTCACTCCAATAAGTACCAATTTACGAAACAGCAAAATAAGTAGTAAGTTATTTATTTTCCGCTTGAGAAATCATGAATCATGTTCACTTTCACACATAACCCAAGAAAAAGCAAAATCCTTCTTTGAAATGGTGTTAAGGTGCTTTTTACCGAAGAGGCAAGAAGCGACAAGGCGAAATGAGACTAGGCATTTGTATTTAATAAAAACAATCCTCGCCGCGGCGGTAGAAAGACACTTACTTTCGTATTTCAATAAACTTTCGAACTCACTACAGCCATGTGACGTTAACAAACTGTTATTGTTTTAATAATAGCGTATGTCACAATCGTATAGAGTATAATTTACCTACTATGTGTGGACAGTCTTTGTTCTATTTCCCCGCAGGGCCACTATTCAACACTTACAACGTTAAAGCCTGTTATATAATATATGTTGATAGCTCTTATTTACTTGACACTAATGGCGAGTTAAAAACAATACCATAAGTCAAATATGATTTGGATTTTACAGCCTAGAGTAGAGGCGCAATAGTCGTGAGAAGCACTTTGTCTGCCTCGGCGGCGGAGAGAGCAAATAACGGACTCGTACACTAGAGGGTTATATGACTATGAGGGAAAAATTAACACTTCTTAACTTACTTTTTAACATAGTATCTATTCTCTAACAAAATTAAGACATCGAGAAGGCAAATGACCACACAGGCCGGGCCAAGGACCGGAAAACCCCTTCATTTGATTAACCCTATCAATAGGCTTAGCCTATCATTCGGTTAGCCAATCGATGTGCTTAGCTATGATTGAGTCACCTTAACGTTAGGGCGAACCCCTATGAAGTAGTGAACCGCATCCATAGAGCTTACCCGGTTCATTAGGGTTTCGGTACTTTAATATTTAAGCGCTTAGCATTGACTGGGTATTACCCCTTTGATCGCCTCTCTCTTTTTCGCTCAATTCGCCGTCTCGCTTAAGCAGCTACTGCTTGCCGCCACCCTATCAATTGTTAGGTAATTCAATAATAAGTCTAAACTCTTGCGCATAGAGGTTAAAGCAGCTTGAAACCGTTCGAATAAGCTTGAATAAGGTAACAGACAATAGGGTATTGGGATAGGCTTAGCGCTTAGTCGAATTAACCGTATCGTTTGGTTGCCCTTTCGTTGAGCTAAGTCGACGATAAGCTTAGCGCATCCTTGGGGTTTGTAACAACAAGTCGATCAAAAAGCATATCGAAAACCCCTTTCACGCTAAGCGGTTCCGGTCCCTGGGCAGGGCTCGAAAACCTGGTTATTTTAACCAGCTCGTCAGAAACGCCATACTTGACAAATAGAGCATTTTCATTTCAATTCCACCCGAACATAATCGATATTACTTCGGTTTTGAACAAAGAGCAAAATAAAACTGTTCCTGTTCGAAATACCTGTTAATTTCGCTCGCTAATTTGTTTGTACCGCTTACCACCACCACCACTCTTGTCTCGTCTTTCCTACCCTAATAGCTGTCTCTTTAGTTGCATTTTTACTTGCTTAGGTTAGAGGCCAAGACAAGTGAAGGAAGAATCAAAAACCGGGCAAAAATACGCCTGACCTTGCTGAGTGTAGGGTTCCGAAGCCGTTACTTCACAAAAACTATCTTAAAAACAACAAGTACGTAGGTACTACTCGTAACAGTCTTCTTAAAGTTATTTGGTGCTGTCTAAGGCGATTTTAGTAGGTACGAGTATAAACACTTTAGTCGCCTGTATCTCAGGAACCAATCATGTCCACTAGCCGTGATAGTTTTCCTTTAAAATTCGTTATACAGGGTGTATTGCAAGTCGTGTGCCAAATGAATAGGGTGGGTAGCTAAGGTCACTTGCAACATGTTTTGGGCCAATTAACACTTATCCTACCCACGGTGTTTTTTTAATTTTTTTTTTGAAAAAATCTCGGAATCTTCCAAAAGTTAACCATTTTGTTCACCTATCTTTTTTTTTAAATGTGACAGCACAAAAGTATTTGTAGTTTTTTTATCTTTAATGTTTGCGCATTCTAATGAAATGTAATTTTTATTCATATAGTAAACAAATAAAAAAATATTAGCCAACAAAGTGTGAAGGACAGAAAATAAAAAATCGTCACGGTCAACTTTACGGCAGAATTAAAAAAAAAGTAGAAGCTCCTCAGATCTTCCAACATCATAAAAACTTCTCCAGTTCCTGACGATTCATACGGTATACCACATGTCTAGAATCACGTTCAGTTTTTCGTCAAAATATGGTTTCAATCTAAAATGGTGATTTTATTCGGTCAGTAGATCCAGCCAGTTAAATGGGCTAAATGCACAATACAAAACGCAATATGGTTAAAAATCATCTTTATTTTAATAATTACTTCAAATTTTGTTCAAATTGTCTTCCTCCACAATTGATACATTCGCGACACCTTTTTCGTATTTCTACAGTTGTTGTACGAAGTGTCTTTGACTTTTACGTCTGGGGAAGGGCCAAAGAGCTAGTTTACGCAACACAGGTAGAGAGCAGAGAGCATCTGATCGCAAAAATTAATGACGCGTTCGCAATAATGCGGCAAGAAATGACACTTCGTACAACAACTACTGATACTGTAGAAATACGAAAAAGGTGTCGCGAAAGTATCAATTGTGGAGGAAGACAATTTGAACAAAATTTGAAGTAATTATTAAAATAAAGATGATTTTTAACCATATTGCGTTTTGTATTGTGCATTTAGCCCATTTAACTGGCTGGATCTACTGACCGAATAAAACCACCATTTTAGATTGAAACCATATTTTGACGAAAAACTGAACTTGATTCTAGACATGTGGTATACCGTAAGAATTGTCAGGAACTGGAGAAGTTTTTATGATGTTGGAAGATCTGAGGACCTTCTACTTTTTTTTTAAATTGTGCCGTAAAGTTGACCGTGAAGATTTTATTTTTCTGTCCTTCACACTTTGTTGGCTAATATTTTTTTATTTGTTTACTATATGAATAAAAATAACATTTCATTCTAATGCGCAAACATTAAAGATAAAAAAACTATAAGTACTTTTGTGCTGTCACATTTAAAAAAAAAGATAGGTGAACAAAATGTTTAACTTTTGGAAGATTCCGAGATTTTTTCAAAAAAAAAAAAAAAAAAACATCGTGGGTAGGATGAGTGTTAATTGGCCCAAAACGTGTTGCAAGTGACCTTAGCTACCCACCATATTCATTTGGCACACGACTTGCAATACACCCTGTATTACGCATTCTTGCAGTTTTGGCTATGGTGGGGGGGGGGGGACTTGACTCTAACAAACATTGGCGCTTTTAAGCATAATATTTCATAAACGGAGACCTAAATCGAGAAATTGTTTGCAAAAACCTGCAATATTTTTGAAAGAGTTACCCAACAATATAAAATATATAGACGACAAATAAATACGTCCCTACGGTACATACAGGGGAACGTCCACGAAAAAAAAAACTTTCAAGATTATATTTTCCCACTTTGTTGGCGTGACTAATATGTATATTCATGCCAAATTACAGCTTTCTAGTACTAAGTCTCTGAGCTAGGCTGTTGACCGACAGACATGCCAAAACTATAAGGGTTCCTTGTTTGACTACGGAACCCTAAAAATGAAAAACCCAGGGTAATCCCAGCGATGATAACGCTCGCGAATCTATTCCGCTCCGAGCGAGCGTTTACAAAGGACCTGGTTAAGAACCACAATGAACCGGTATTTTTCGAACCGTTCCCAAGCCCTGCACACAGACCACCTGGAATGGAATACCTAAGTGAAATGTAGAATCTGAGAACGATAACAATTTGCAACCTCAAGAAAAGCGAATGTGAAGCGTTTTTACACATGCGGCACGCATACTCGGTAGTTTATTGTAATCGTAATATCTATTATTACAATATATTTTGTTAAAGTCATTAAGCTAGTATGAATGATAACTCGTCCTTTTGAAAAGATCTGCTTTAGTTGAACATGTTCGACACATAATGCTTCGAAAACTGAGGGAGGGACAAACCAAAGGAAACCACCGTCATGTATTATATCCTATGTATACTATCCCACCGTTTATTTTAATTATTCAATGATATTTTACCTCAGAGTTTACGTTAAGTATTTCTAACACAAGTGTACGAGGGGTGATCCATAAGTTTTGATAATCGGTATTAAAAATGGGAGATATGTAAATCGTTATATTTTAATTGAAATAAGCACACTTTCTATATTTGCAAACACTTATTAACGTCATTCAATTGTTTTATTTTACCACTATAAAAATAATTTTACTTTAGGAGGTCAAAATGGTCAAATTTTGTACGTTCACTAAGTCATCATCAGCTCGTGATTTTTATGTAGTTGTTTTTTAACATTAGTGAATGAGAAGTAGTAGTCGAAAATTAGGGCTTAATAACGGGGAGAGCGGTTCTCAGTTCTGATCTTTGGTCGATGAGCAGCACCCTTGTCAATTAGAAGGCTCTGAAGCACATTTCCTGCCGCAAATTCGTTTTTTTTTTCTTGAGCTTATTTTTAATATTTTCCCATAACTATGATAGAATAATGTTATATAACTCTCCTAGATTATTTAAACACAATTGCTAAAAATGAATGTCAAAGTATTTATTTGTATGCCTCAATAATCCTGGGCGAGGCCGAAAAAACCACCCTAAATTTTGGTGACAGAGCTGGAGATAAAAAATCCACTGCAATGATAACTTATTTATCGTTTAAATCATAATGATAAATCAAGGTTTCATTTTCAAAAACAATATTTTTTATTAGTGTACCAGAATTTTCTCCACACCGCTCCAAATTATTACAAAACTAACTCTTATTTTACCGTCTTGTAAAATTATTCATACAGATGTTTATTGTTTAGCTATCACAGAAAAACAAATGAACAATATAGTTTTTTTTTCTCTCTAATTTAAGTTTGATTAGTGCCATGGTATATTCCACATTAAAAAAATATCATTATGTGCATGGTTCATACTGATTCTCAAAACTTATGGATCACCCCTCGTAAGTTTACTGTAGATAATGCGAAACGAATTCAGCTGCATTGTGTTTGTTTTAACCTGAAACACGATGAATTTAGGCGTTTACATTAAATAGTTGTTTGTTATCTTTTGAAACACAAATATATTAATGCTTAGCGTAAATTACTTAATGTCAAAGATTTCTTGAACTACGAACAATTCCAATTGAGTATTTGGTAATAAGCCAATTTCAACTTCGTTTCGTTTGACTACGCTGCTTTGGACACCACAGCAACTATAGCTTTATACTTACTTCTACTATTTTGATAACCGCTGGCCACGTGAAGAGAACAGGTAAAAAAATGTTGAAGTTTCTGATTTTAGTAATAATTGACTAATGCCCGCTTCCTATATTCAAGAAACGAATCGTTTTCCTTACGGGTAGTAGCGTTATGTTATGACATTTGCTACGTACAAAATGTGTCAATTTTTAACGAGACGTTACGACTCTACCAACGATTTTGAATATAGGAACGCACAATACTCAGATATAAAGCCTGTACCGAAAAGTTTTTTTACATACCATATTCACGATAACAATACTGTAAATAATAGTAAAGATATTTTATTTTAGTTAGGTACAACGAGTAATTGTGCCTTTTTACAATAAATATACACATTTTATGGTTTGAGGGTTTGGCGGCTGAAGCAGCGAATTTTTTTCTTCAAGCCCGCCATTAAGTTCTGCACAGTTGTTTCGGAGACTTTGGTGGCATGCTTTTTCCATTTATTTTTAAAATCTTCCTCTGATACTGCTGGAGCACAGTTTTTACGTAGTTCCGCTTTTACTAACGCCCAATACCGCTCAATGGGTCGTAGTTGGGGGCAGTTAGGGGAGTTCATTTCTTTCTGCACATATTGCACATTATTCAAAGCAAGACACTCCTGTGTTGCTTTGGCATAATGTGAAGTAGCCAGATCGGGCCAAAACAACACATTCCGTTCATGTTTCCTTATAAATGGTAATAATAACCCTTTTATACATTTTTGAACATAAATATCATCATTTATGGTCCCTTTCGTTATAAATGGCCCCGTGCGTTTCCCACATGAACATATTGCTTGCCAGATCAAATATTTTTCTCCGATTTTTTCCATATAAGTGTAGGTACTTATTCTTATCGCTAATATTCTCTTTATTCTCGGTAGTGAAGAATTGGTCACCTGGTAAAGTCGAAAAATCCTTTTTCACATATGTCTCATCGTCCAAAAGAACGCATGTTCCACTTAAATTGCACAGCAGTTTGTAAAGTTTTCGCGACCTTGTTACGGAGGTATTGTATTGTTTTACCGACTGTTTAGGGGCTTTTACTTTTTTGTAGGTTTTTAAATACTGATGCACTTTTGCTCTTTGCACCATAGATGCACTTGTTTGAACTTTTTTTGCCACATCTCGCACAGACAGATTACAATTATTTTTGTAAGTGGACACTATTTTCATTTCTAATTTTTTATTTGAAGGACCTGTCGGTCGTCCACGCCGAGCGTTTTCTTGGATTCTATAATCGTTTAAGTATCGGTTAACAATATTTCGAACTGTGGCACGATTCATATTTACTCTCTTTTCGACCGACGCAAAAGTGGAATTAGGATTTTCCAGGTAAAGTCGCAGAAAATTTTCTCTTTGAATTATTTTATCGTCCTGCATTTTAAATAAAAGCGATATTTTTTCGGAGATAATTGTGTCGATTGACAGTTCAAAATGACAAAAACGAAGTCATAAAATAAAAAATAAAAAAACGATTACTGACCTGTACCATATCATGTGCAGAGTTTGTAAAAAAACTTTTCGGTACAGGCCTGAATATGTTTATGCAGTACAATATATGGTTAACGAGTTAAAGGGCATTGAAGACTAACTAATAAGTATGCGCTACTTCAAAACCCAAGTAATGTAGTGTTAAAAAGTTATAATCAAATAACAAAGTAGTGAAATGCATGCTTGCTTTAATGAGCTTTCTAATTGCATTTATGAAAATAAAAAATAAAAATTATTTTAGTTAAAAACAAGTGTAAAAAAACATTTTAATTTGTAAAATAAACATTATTAATAATATGTTTTTTACATTATTTTTAATTAATATTTCCTTAAATGCAATTATAAAGCTCATTAAGTCAAATATGCATGTCTCTGCTTTGTTTATTTGATTATAACTTTTTAACACTTGATACTTGGGTTTGAAGTAGCGTATACTTGTTAGTTAGTCAAAACTTTAATACCCTTTAACTCATGTCATGACCCATCACTACATAGTATAAAACAAAGTCGCTTGCGCTGTCTGTCCCTATGTATGCTTAAATCTTTAAAACTACGCAACGGATTTTGATGCGGTTTTTTTAAATAGATAGAGTGATTCTTAAGGAAGGTTTATATGTATAATAAATTCCACGCGGGCGAAGCCGCGGGCGGGTCGCTAGTTATATTAAATCTGAGTAGAGGAAATATATTTATAGATATAACTTAGTCAAATATTACTAAAATCGGAAACATCAACATTTTTCTTACCTGTCCGCTCCACGTGGACATGCACCCGCTTTCAAACCTGTATTCGAAAGCGTTTAAATCAATAACCATAATATACAAATTATAATGAATAAGTACCGCGCGATGTAGGGTTACTTGGAGGTTCTATTCTACTCGGGCTAACCTAACCTAACCAAATTGCTTTTGACACGTTATCGTATTTCGAACGTTATAATAGCCCTAACTTACTTGACACTATCGGGCCGAGTTAAAGACAATACGTTAACATGTTGAACCAATTAGGTTTAGCCCGAGCAGAACAAAGCCCCAGCCGTACTATTGGGCTCCCCGCTGATTATTGGCAACATGAAATTTATTTCAAGGTAATATAACATTGGTAATTACAAGCATAAGTGCCAATAATTTGGATTTTAGATGCCAATACTTTGGCGTTTCTCTCTACTGACTGAAAATAGACGATGCAAAAGTAATTACTAATTAATGAATACGATGGGTAACGCGCGACCCCCAGATTTTTGTTTCTATTTAGTATCACTACGTTTTGTAAAATTCACCTATGGTGGCATTTCAAAAGATGATAATTAGGCTAATAAAGTTAAAAAAAGTCGGATATTACTTTTTCAAAATAGTTATACCCTTATAAAGGAGAATAAAACGCCTCAAATGGCTACCTTTTTTATTCTGTGTTAATTTCAAATACATGCTTGGTATGTAGCACTGTAAAAACTAAAAAATATTTCGCATTGCAACTATGCGTTAGTTGGAATGCAATTTTTTTAATCTTCTTTTCCCCGAACGTGGTGAGGTTTTTTTAAATCCCTGGTACACAAAAAAACCACTGAATTTCAATTGAAAGGTTACCTACCTAGAAATGGATTTTTACCACGGTCCATTGTCTTATTATTTTTTTCAGATTTTACGGTGCTAAACAGTATGTATTTATTACAATTAAATCTTAGCCATAGAATTGATTAGTGTAGTTTAATATTAACTAGATATGTACGATGAATGGTATTAATAAATTATTATTTTTTTCAGTACATCGGGACTATGGACGTGCCACGCCCGTCGAGTCGGGTGGAGATCGTCGCTGCCATGCGTCGCGTTCGAGTTAGTACCTTGAATTATAATAATTATAAAGTGTTCTCTAAATAGACAAAACTGTGCTCGTTGCCTTCCTCTAAAAGTGTTCCGGTCTAACTGGGTTCGACGTTGAATGCACAAGCGAAGCAACAAATTCAATGCATTGATCTCTCCGTGCGCAACCGCGTAAGGATAAACTGGGGGCCTAGTCAAATGCGCTAAGTTTGCGATTTTTTTTAAATCGACAAAATGTATTCTCGTAAGATTGACGTAATTTGATGACAGATCGCTCGACTGCTATGTCAACTCCATACATCGAGTCGATAGAAAACGAAATCGTTAACAGTGTTTGGCTACCCCCTTTGTTCTAGTAGAAAATAAGGCTACTGGTAGAGACACACACCTACTTACACCTCTGGGGTTCTATTACTCTGGGTAAAACCTAATTGATTGTCAACGTTGGAATAGATACTCGTAGCTCTTATCTAAAGTGTGAGAGTAATGGCGGCCGAGTTAAAAACAACATGTAACATTTCTGAATCAGTTAGGTTTTACTGATTCCATGGAGCTGTTACATTTACTTGGCTAAAAAGGTTTCCGTTCGGAAATATGATTTTACTTACTGATCTGGTAATTGATGCAGTTATTAAGAAGTACTGTAATGATTTCAAAAAAACAGCAAATTTCAATCACTGGAGGTGTTTCACTTATTAACAAAATTAAAAATACTTAACGACTTAATCATTATCTTAATACAATTCACGGGAAGCAAAGAAAAGAGCTTCATTAATTAGTCAAAGGCAAACAACGTCGCCCCGGGACAAAAAAGATTGACTTCTGTACAGGCCGGGAACAAAACCTCTCGGAACCATGTCCACAGCCGCCCGTCTCGTGATGAATTTGACGTGCCCTTTTTATTATTCGAAGTTCATCTAATCTCCTCAGTACCTGCATCTTTGTAAAAACATGATTATCAAGTAATGTCAAATCCCAAATTTAATTTGAGTTTTAAAGATGAAAAATTACCCTCACATGACAGATTTGATGTAAAGTTACGCAAAAAGGTTACGACTCTTTCTTCTAAAGCGTAGTGAAATACCGCTACCAAGCTGTTCATGAAACGATTTTTTTTGTGCCTAAAGTATTTCGTAGTCTTGGCATCTAGCAAAAGTAATGAAAATGTTGGTTAGTACCACGTTTAATTTACGAATTCACGTTTTACATGCTATCCTGTTTAATTTAAAAACAGAGACCCCGACCTCGGACTAGTTTATACAATATTGATTTATGGTATATTTCCTCGTACTATGGAAATATTTAACAAAGAGGCTGTTACACGGGGACATCTTGCTAAAGATTCGAATTTCTCCTTAAAACTTGGCGGGTCAAATAGGCAAAGGAGAGGAAAAGTTCTTTGATAAATAAAATTATTGCAATAGAAATAAGAAAATACGCTTTTGAAATCCAAAATTTATTGTTTATCTCAGGGTTGGTTGCTCTTTAACTTCTTTAAACAGTTTCGTTTTCTCTTTTTAGTATACTTCAAATAAACCCCAATACACGATAAATAGCAAGTTTAATAAGTATACTCACTGTTATTTATCGTTCCAATCAATATGGTCTCCTTTATAAATCTGTGTTTGATATTATTTTTACCTTCATCTTCAATCTCCCAAGCCCCGCGAGGTTCACGGTTCGTCGTAAAATACGAAATGAAGTATCATTGACCACCAGGGCATGGAATTATACATACATACATACATAAACTCACGCCTTCATTCCCAGAGTGGGGTAGGCAGAGCTACAGAATTACCAAGCACTCTTAAATAAGTTGTTGATAATTCTGTAACCACGTTTTATTGATATAAATAAAACTCAATAGGGCGTTTAATATCAAGTAATGTTTCTTTTGTATCTTTAAACTAATAATTACTCATTCGTTCGACAGATTCTAAACAATTAAAATTAATTAGGAGCAATTATTATGAATTTTAACGTATTTTGTAGCTAAAATCTCATTTTCTTCGATAGAGTTTGTTTTTTTCTACAAAGGGCACCGACGACGTCATGCAAACATTACGTATGACTGTCCCTTGCACATTTATCGACATTGACGGGCTGTGAACGTAAAAATTATTTAAATTAGACTCGCGGAAATGTAATTTAAGTTAGCATTTTACCAAGCAAGATTTTTTCATATGCGCCAACAAAAACTAAGTAAGATTGATACGACCTCGTATAAGCTCGTGAAACATCATAAATCATTTAAATCGCTACAGTGGATCGCTGTAATCGAGGAAAATGACGCGCAGGTGTTGGATACAACAGTTTTAGAGGTGCAATATAGACATTATTATTTTCCGGCTCATTCATTGAAGCTCACTGGTCAGTAAACGGTGGGCTTAAAAGAGTAAAGTGATGTTATTAAATAATACATTTATCACCGTATTTAATCGTGGAGAATAAACGTTAAGCCATCGTTTCGTCAGAGGTAAGTGACGATAAAGTCGTGGGTGGGCTTGATCAAGGACGCTTGATCATTAACTGATTTATACTTTTGATTGTCTGAAATATTCGATTTTTTTCTTAAAGTTAAATATGCTGGTACAGTCACTAATTCAACCAACGTTTAAATAAATTTTATTTATTTATTGATCATGTTTTAACAAAATGTTTTAAAATCTAGTTAACACATGCTAATCAATCGGGTCATACCTGCCTACGAGTACGAGCTTTTTTAATAATAGGCACTTGACTCATATCAACATTTAGCGCATTAAAGTTTAATATTTCATAAACGGATACCTTAATCGTAAAATTGTTTCCACAAACCCGCAATATTTTTGAAAGACCTATTCAACGACACCCCACACTATGGGGAAGACGAGCAAAAACCCGTCCCCAAGTTACGTGGAAGGGAGATACACAAAAAAAATACCCATGATTTATTTTACCACTTTGTTGGCGTGCGTAATATGTACATATATTTATGCCAAATTACAGCTTTCTAGTACTAAGAGGCTCTGAGCTAGGCTGCGGACGGACAGACGGACTGACATGGCGAAACTATAAGGGCTCCTAGTTTGTCTACGGAACCCTAAAAAGCGGTAAGTACCCTACAAAAGAAGTTGGTCGGTTAATACGAGGTTGTCGAATCAAAAAGTGAGCTGTTTTAGAAAATACACCCCTGTTACCCTGATACCCTGATATATGAATACGCCGCGTTCCGACACCTACTCGTTGAATAAAAATGAACCGCATTATCTGAAATTAAGGCCTATATCCAGCAGTGGACGTCTTTCGGCTGATATGATGATGATGAAGTACTTATATATACTAAATAAAAACGGTCGGAAAGTTATAAATGAGATAAAGGTTAGGTATTGTTCGTTTTTGTTTAATATTTAACGGATTGTACCTTGTAGATAAGTGTAGTAACATATTCTTCTGAAATTAGAGAACATACATTTACATGTACATACATGTACATACCTTCACGCCTTCATTCCCAGAGTGGGGTAGGCAGAGCTACAGAATTACCAAGGTACCGTACCTTGCACATTTTCTAATATTTTTCTCGGCACAAGTTTGACTTTTAATGGTGACTGTTATAAAAAGATAATAATACTAAGTAATGGTTATATTTTTCAATGTAAAACCATACATTTTGATCAACTGCGTTAATAATATGTTAAAAAAAGTTAATAAGTTTCAAGTAACTTCAGGGTCAACCGATTGGCTCTACTAAACATGAAATTTGACATTACGTTAACTGCATACCTGACCTCTGAGTTGATTTATAAAACAATTTAGTTGGAGCATGTAGTTATGTACATTATCCCTCAGAGCTGAATTTACGCAACAACTGGTTCGAATTCATCGTCTGGTGAACCCTCATTGGACGGACATGCCTGTCTATGGCACATTTTATGTAGAATTAGAACACAGGAAGATTAGAATTGCTTAGTGAATGAATTACTTCAACGGATACGTGTCGTTACGTTGGATAGATTCTCCTGCTTGTACACCGCAAGTACCTGCGGTGCGGAGGTCCAAACAATCCACCACATAATTCAGGAATGCCCTGTTTCGGGTTACACCGATGGGCCCCCCGAAGACCTGATCACCCTGAACGACGTAGCCACTCAGTGGCTTAAATATCTTAAATTTAATTTGTAGCCTCATAATTGTCTGTATATTATGTACATCATGCCATACGATTAAATAATAATATCCGATACGTCGTATGTCGTATGGCTCTTGACTATCTATCCTACGAATTGACAACCCGGGCGGAGGCTTCCTCGGGGTTTTATTTGATCACGGCGAATTTGCTTACGTGTATTATCGTACCTACTTAAATTAGAGAAACTAGAAATTAACAATGATCTGAAATCGTAGTTTAATAAAAAAAGTACTTGTTAAACTTAAACAATAATATTATATATTGATTTATATTAGTTTTTCAACTATTTTTCAGACGCATGGCATGTATGCCGCTAAACTCTAAGATACATGAAGTAAAATCTTCAAAGGACCTGCCGTAATTTTGGCCTTATTCTTTACAGTGCTCATGAACCAACATTTATATATACTCGTACTTTGTTTTATTATAATATTGCAAACCTTCTTATTAGCAACGCCTATTTATATCTTGTACTCGTATTATTTCGTAAAATGAAGGAAATGATAACACTATTCCTTATTTAACCACAATATTCGATCAATGAAGAATAAAAGCTAAAAACGAATTATTGTTGAACGAATAGACAGTTCCTGGGAGCCCCTTAAAATAAAAGATAAGATAAAAAAGAAGGTGAATGCATCCTAAACTACGGTAGGTACAAGTATTGGAAGGATGATGGTTTAACAAATACTTAAGAGTACTTTTTTAGGGATCCATAGTCAAACTCTTATAGTTTCGCCATGGCCGTCCACCCATCCGTCAGCAGATTATTTAGATCTGAGCCTTATATAGGGTAAAGTCACCAGTGATCAGCCAGAAACCTGTAGTCGGCCTCTGCCTATACTTTGTAGGAGTGGGAAGAGTACGAAAGATATATTTCCCACTCTGCTCTCATATAAGGTCGACTAATGGTCTCTGGCTGACCACTGGTGACGTTATCCTATATACATACATATTACAATATATACATATTAGTTAAAGTGGTAAAATAAAATATTGAAAAAATAATAATTAAGGGTACCTGACACGTGACGCGGGGATGTTTTTTTTTCTCGTCTGGACCATGATATGATGTGATCGTTGTTTATATGGGTCTTCTTCCCTCAATCCCTCACTGATCCCCTCCCTCAACAGCCAAAACTACAAATACTAAAATTCAGAAAATATCTGAAATGAAAGCACATAATAATTAATTAAAAGGAAAACTATCACGATTAAGTAGACTTGATTGATTCCTGAGATACAGCGGACTAAATTGTTAATAAATACAAAAAAAAATCTAAGACAGCACCAAATAACTTTAAATAGAAAATTAGTTCATAGGTAGATACTTGTTGTTTTCCGATGTTAGCATCGGAGTCCTACTTACACGCTTTAGCCAGGTTTTTCTTAAAATTTCATTTTGTAATCTTAACGTGTTATTTCAGTACGAGTTCAAGGCAAAGGGTGTACAAAAGCGCCAAGTGACGATCGAAGTATCCACCGACGGAGTGCGGGTGTCGACTCGGAAGAAAAAAGCCAAAACCAAGGTGAGCTATTTAGATATCCTCCCAGTTCCCCAAGAATTTGTATCAACTACCTACGCGAGATAAGAGTAACCTCCATTTAGGGCTGCAAGAATTTGTTAATCTTCGCGAGATCTTTTAACGTTTCCGAACGGAAACATTATTAATTGATATAGTGCAGACTTTCGTATAATTTCACGTTATACGTACAAAATCCTTCAACTCGAGGCTCGTAAACAATTGAATATGTAATTATTATTCACAAAAATATACGTAAATTTATTTCAGCGGCATTGTTCCCGAGGCTTCAAAACTTAGATTAAAAACTTCAACGTCTCTGCTCTATATTTGTTTGTAAATTCATTAAACTGCACTTTCAGCATGGTTAAATAGTCAATCTTTTTAATTTAATATTAACTGGGCCGTATCAAGCCAGTTATTACTTTAACCGATTTTTCAAATGCTTTTCTAAATTCGTTATTTGTATATAAATATCTCTGTTCAATTATTTTTTAACAGATTTCAAAAAAGGAGGAGGTTATACGTTCCACTGTAGTTACCTATGTATTTTTTATGTATGTTTTAACAATTATTTTTTGGTTTGATAGAGTATACTTCCGAGGTGGTCCCACTGTCACCAATTCTGAAATATGATCAGTGAAGAATTGAGTGAACCCCTCAAATATTGTACGCAAACATAAAAGTCTAGCATTTGCATTCAGAAAGTATCATTTGGTGAAGTGGAACTGGTGATGAAGACCACAGACGGCCAACGGAACTTCTCAACGGTACCTATTCGCAAGGTAAGGTACCTCGATTAAGATAGTTGAGCGACTATGACTTTTCCGCGGAGTTGCTTGAGGCAAGCTTGAAACATTTTTAAGTTTAATATCAACTAAAAAGTGGGACTAGTTACATAAGGTTATTATAATCACTAAAAAGTAATAAACAAAAAACCGCTAGTTATTTTTTGCGTTTTTGAAGGCGATTTTTTGTTTTTTATACCTTTTAGTTTTTTCTGTCTAAATATTTGATTATGTTTGTTGTGTTGCAGTGTTTTTCAGTCAAGTAAATGTTGTGAGTTTGTGTTTAATTATAATTATTAAGATATTTTATTAAAAAATCATTAAATGTTCTTCATAACTTAGAATTAAATATTGAAAAAACCAAACTAATGCAATTCAGACCTCACCAAAAACGTAGTCTCAGTATCGATTTCTCTTACAACAACACAGCCCTCGAATGCATTCAGACGTCCAAACTACTCGGCCTAGAAATCGACACCAACATAAATTGGAAGACACACATTCAAAAAACATGTTCTAAATTATGTAGCTTCACCTATGCCCTTCTGGAATTAAAAAAAAAGTACTGACCTCAAAACTGCTCTAAGTGCATACTACGCGTATGCTGGCTGACGCATGGCTCCGCTACGGGGTAATATTATGGGGAAACAGTACCGACGTAAACGACTTATTTGTATGCCAAAAAAAATGCATAAGAATACTAGCTAACACAAACTGAAAGCTGCAAAACACATTTCCGGACCTTAAATATACTCACACTGCCGTCCATTTACATTTTAGAGATTTGTAAATTTATAAGAAAATACCGACATCTATTTCCAAATGAACCACCACCAAGCAATCTACGTCCCAGACATAAAATACCTCTACCGCCGTCAAAATTAAAAATGCATAGTGCTGGCCCTTATGCTATGAGCATAAAAGTTTATAATAATATCCAGAAAAACATAAAAGACGAGGTTAATAACAACACTTTCAATAAAAAAACTGCTTACTTGGTCCGTAAAAGCTTTTATACGTTGCAAGAATTTTTTGATGACAGAGACTAAATTGTTTAAAATATTTGCGACCTATTAGTTGTAGGCAAATGTTTAAGTTTAATTTAATTTAATTCTCAACCTAATACCTAGTTGATAAAATGTATTACATTATTTTATTTTGGATTTTTTAACTTGCTTGTTTAATGTATAATTTAATTTTAGTCTGTAAGTAACAATACTGCGGTGCCCTGCAGGGTTACATGGCTGAACTTTTTATTAGGATAAGAACTCCCTGTACTATATACCCGTGTAAAGCAATGAATAAATATGAATATGAATGTATCTGACTAGTGGTTGGACTGTATATACGGATATTATAGACGTCTACTTTACGTAGGTATGTACTGACACCTCGGCCAGCCCCGATTTATTTAAAATGTAGTTTGAATTTGACCAATTCATTAAATTGAATGACCTCCTCAAAATCCTTACATATAGGTACAGTCGAGTTCTTAAATATGTATACACTTTAGTACCTTGTCTATTTAATGTCATATTCAAACTGCCATATACGAATTATAACAGCGATTAAAGTGACAAGGTACTAAAGTGTATACATATTTATGAGCTCGACTGTACATATATCTACCTCTTTTGCATTGTGGCTAATTTAATTCTAAATTAGTCGTTGCGTTTGTACTTATTGCTAAATTGTGTCAAAATGTTGCTATGCGAAACACAACACATGGCTCGATAAATGTCTTCCGGTAAAGGATCATTACGTTTTGCAAGCGCAATAGCAAGAATTTACGTCTGTTTGAGCAAACGCGGTTGACCGAGGTATGTACCTACGCAGAGGCAGATTTATCAGATGCGATGAGTAAATAGAACTATTTCGATTAGACGTAATGACTGTAAGGAACAAAACATTGTTTCTATTTCAATAAATAAAGAAAACTTTAACAAAAAAGATTTACTTACTTGAAAGTTTATCATCCGGTAGAAGGAATTAATTCAGCTAAAACATACCTAAATATTAGGATCGAATTCATTCGTTCATTCTGGTTCGGGTTAAGTAATATGCATGTATGTTCGGACACATTTCTATAATTCCTATGATTTGGACATAGCACGACGTTTTGGTGATTATCAGTCAGAGGTTACCTATAATTACAAATCCTATAAAATGGTACTAATGCAAATTAAAGTTTATTTTTTTATATTTATGTTTAGTTGCGAGTTTAAAATATCCCTGCGGCGTCTGGGATCAAATTTGGTTTCTGTACGAAGTGAGCTTGATTTTTCGTCGTTTAATGGCTTCAAAATGGCGTCTGCGGGACACAACATAAAGCAAATTGTGTTAAACTGATTCAACGCCAGCATAAACCCTGCCTTAGGCTAAAAACACATTCTGTAAGAAGCACTATTGTCAGAATTATTTGTATGGAAATAAAGGGATAACTCACTATTTCGTGACGTCTTTAATACTCCTGCGGCCGTGCCCCGCTATTTTAAATTGATGGTGTTGCCTCAATGTAGGCAAAACTGAGAAGTGAGACGAGGCACGGTGAATTTTTAAAATAATATAACTAAGTAAACTTTTCAAACACTAATCACTAATAAACTACTAAGTACTTAAGACTTTTTCAATATGGTTAGTCTGGTTTTGATCGAGGGGCTTTTTATGACATAGCTATGCAGCTCATTTTACGGTGAGCGTAAAGGACAAAGCTATAGCAGTTATGTAGCTCTGTATTTTCTCAGCGTAAATGTAATATTATTTTATATTCGATATTTTAACATTTAATAATTTTAACATTAAATTTTTCATGTTTTTTATCAATAACAAACTGGAACACAACAACTTCAAATAAGGGAGTGTAATAGAGTTTTCTAGTTTAATAGAGCCAACTAATTTTCGTACGGGCAAAGTGAGGTTTTAAATAAAGTTAGCTAAGTCGGCTTTTATTTTTGTCCAACGATGACTTGAGTTATTGTTGACCTGATTTTTATGATAAATATATGGTAGATGAGTTGTTGATGTAAATAAATATCTAGTCTCATTTTCTTTCTAGGAGTAAAATAAACGTATGAAAACCCTTTTCTGTCTGCTGCGATATTTTATTTAAAAAATCTTTATATGATATAATAGCATATAAAATCGAGTGTTGGGCGGCTGCGGTTCATTGAACGTGAAACTATCTTAATACTCGTATTTTTCAAAGAAAGATTATCTCTGAATGCTTCGAAAACTTTTTTAAATAATTATAATTACGTATTTGTATCATTTCTGCTCGCATTGTTTGAGAAATGCATTATAATATAGCTCGGCGGAAACGGGAATTGCCTGACTTGGATTTTGCAGGCCTTGCTAAGGCTCGGCCTGCCAACCACCTCGTCAGGCAATTTCCTACTATAACGGGCCTACGCCATAATGTACTAGGTATTTAAAATCGTATCCCTGAAAATGAGCAGGACTGGTCACGAGTTTTACGTAATTCCGCCTTGAAAGTCGCAAGAAAAACACTTTTTTTAAATGGTAGGTATAGGTCAGTCCAACTGAACTCGGCTTTTGGTAACCGACCGATTTCTCAGTCAATTGTGAAAAAAAGTTATTTTTTGCGTTTTTGATTGCGGTTTTATTGTTTTTATCTAAAAAAAATAAGTGTATTAATTCCCTGCCGACTAAGATCGAATAGTTAAAACATATCATAATACATTAAGAGTCTTATAAATAGGACTACACTTAATTATTCTGTTGAACAACTTTGAATCGGACTAAACCAAATTTGGGGAAAAATCCTGACAACAATACCGCAATACACATAATGAAGCATCGGCCTCAAGCGGCACACGAGCAGACGCATAGATGAGTGAACCAATACTTGGTTGAGCATTTAACAAGGAAATATAGGTCACTGCATTGGGTAGCCGAGCCACGTGTCCTCTGACCGGGGGCCTAATATGGCTGCGTTTATCGCGTGACAAAATGTGCATAAATCATCCCGTCACTTTCCGACATTAATAATTACAGGGTTGGGCAGATTAAGTGTCCTAGTTGTGTATGGCTTTTTTACTTAAATATAACTTAACTTCTTATTCACTTCGTATTTTTTTTTTGTTGACAATTTAATCTTCTTTATGATTTCTACACGTCAGCTTGATATATTTTGTTTTTATATTGTTTTCAACAATGGACGCGAAACGCCAGCTCGTGTGCGATTTGTACCAGAAAAAATACCGACCGTGTGAGATATTGAAGACGCTGAAACATTTAAATATCAATATAAGGTTTATATCGCGGACCGTCAAGCGATTCAAAGAAACGAGATCTTCACAAATCAGGCCCAAACCTGGGAGAAAGCCATCTGTTCGCACCAAAAACATCATTAAAAATATTCGTGAGCGTATTAGACGAAATCCAGCTCGAAGTGCAAGCAAACTTGCTAAAGATATGAAAATATTCCGTCGAACAATGAGTCGTATTTTAAAATATGATCTTGGGCTAAAGGCCTACAAAAAACAAAAAAAACATGGCTTAACAGATGCCCAGAAAAAAGCTAGAGTGAAAAAATGTAGGGAATAGCTAGCTTGGCACGACGGCGATGATATTATTTTTTCCGATGAAAAGATGTTCCAGTTACAAGACAGTCACAACCAACAAAACGATCGTGTCTATGGTGCTTCATTGAAGGATATTCCTGTGGACAAATTAGCCGTACAACGGGTTCCAGAGTGCATCAGCTGTCATGGTATGGGGTGCGATATCGCCTAGAGGCAAGTTACCGCTGCTGTTTATTGATCGAGGTGTCAAAATTAACCAAGACTATTACATCCAGAACGTGTTACAGGGTCATTTGCTAGAAAATGCTCAAAAGTTATATGGAAACGACTATTACTGCTTCCAACAAGATAGTGCCCCATCTCACAAATCTAAACGCACTCAAGATTGGTGTAGAACAAATTTGACAGATTTTATACCTTGGCAAGAATGGCCTGTATCATCGCCGGATTTGAATGCTTTGGACTTTTCGATATGGGTTACATGCTGAGCAAGATTGGGAGCACACAGGGCATGAACCTAAACTCATTCAAGCATCGATTAGTCAAGATATGGGATGAAATACCAGACGAGGTAGTGCGTGCCGCGTGCAATGCATTCTATGGAAGAATGCGTTAAGTTATTAAAGCTGATGGCGAGCGATTTGAACTTATGAATTAGTTTTTTTAAGTATAGAGTACGCTAAAAATAAAAACGTGATAAAAAAAAAACTGTCTTGTTTTAATTTTATGGCTCTTTTTAACTAGGACACTTAATCTGCCCAACCCTGTATAAGTAATGAGAGTGACGGATGATTTATCCACATTTTTTCACACATTAAATGTAGCCATACTAGGCCCGCTGACGTCTCCACACATACTTGTAGTACCGTATAATAAACGGATACTACTACGAGTTTCGTTCTAAACATAAAAAATAAAGTTATTTCAGAGTTAACTGTAATACATAAAACATAATGGCCCTCCTTCAGCCTATCAAGCCACGCCTTGCACTTACACACTATTAACTACATATAAGGTTATCAACAAGTTTTTGGAGTTGTTGGTAATTCTGTAGCTCTGCCTACCCCACTCTGGGAATGAAGGCGTGAAGGTATGTATGTATGTATGTAACTACATATATTTTGTTAAGTTAATCTGTACACACGATACTGGAATGAAAGAAAGACACGCGCTTGTTGAGAATGGAGCTTTGAATATAAGTTACCTATTTGTGCACCAAAACATTTCGTGATATAAACACAACCCTAAACTTACCGCTGAAGCGCGATGTACTGCTGAAATCTTCAAAGTTGACTGATCCACTTGAGACCTGGACAATCGATGCCGTTGCACTTTCGGGCGAGCTATTATTACAGAAAATGAAGGGCTCGCTTTACGTAATTACTGTAGTGTAATCCGGATGCTGTACATCGACCTCCGCAGATTATTAAATGTGTCCCGATTACGTATGAAAGCGCTTAGGGCAGCTAGGAACTATTACTGTAGTGGTACGATACTTTCAACAACATCTTCATTGGACCATTAGTTCGGTTTTAAAAAGAAGTTCCATTTACATCTAGATATTACTTACAGAGAAGTGCTCAGATTAATCGCAGATGACATTGCCCCTCGAAGTCTGACGAGACTTAATACTGTATCAATTAGCAAGACTGTTGCTAGCCGGTGACATTCTGGATTGGCAGGGTTCCCTAGGAAGCTAAAACCCTCCTGGCGCTCAATACTTAGTCTTAGTTACAAAGTTAAATAATTATAAGAAACTGGGTTAGCTTATTAGAATATAATTATTACTTTATAGTGGTTTTTTGGAAATGGAAAGAGCCCCCAAACTCTTACAGTGTTATATTCTTCCCTAGCAACCTGCGTGAAAAAATCATCTGAACCGTATTGAATTCGTCTAAGTTAATTTTTTCGTCATCTCAGCAAACATAGAGCAGTATTAATAAACTGTTCTCGGTTGTAATGCTCGTCTCAAAATGCTTCAAAAATGTCAGTTGCTTTGACGTATCTTGTGATGCACATCTCAGCCAACATGAGTTTATTAATACGGGCCTTACTAATGTACGTCGCATTAGCCCGGATTACGACTTAAGACTACCTAACCCACTTTAACCTTCTCAGACTTGAGAATAGACGTGACATAGTTGACTTAGGGCCGTATTAATAAACTCTTCTTGGCTGCGAAACGAGTCACAAGATACGTAAAAGTAAACCTAAAACAACAGAAAACTGTTCATTTTGACGAATCTTGAGACTTATATTTTTACGGCCTTTAGTCATTTTGAACAAGATACTGAGCGGCGATCTCGACTGCAACCTTGTACGTGGAATTAACCTTAGAGTAACTGGAAAGATGACCAGATCCAAGAAGTTACTTACTGTTACATTTTTCTTAAATCCACAGTTTTACCTCTGTACCGAATGTGTCAAATATATGATATGACCGGTTAGACAATGACATAGACATCTGTCAAATCGGTGTTTTTACGTTCAAAATAGATTAATTAAGAAATTACTAATTCAATAATAATAAAAATAGTATAATTAATTATCAGTACCTATTCATATTGATGTCACTATTAGGAAATAAAATATCTTTTGGTGTTATAAATAGTATGTCGTGTACGAATATAATTGTGTTGTGATCTTTTTAGATGTTTTTACAAAGTTAAGTTTGTCATGAATGTCTTGATCTACATCATGTTTTTGTACCTATGAAATAAAATAAAATAAATACAATAGTCGTATTCAATAATAATAAAAAGTATGACATAGTACTGTATTTTATTTACTAATGGATAAAGCCGTCATTTTTTTTCCTTTAAATACTCATTCATTGTATTTCTTGACTTATCAATCGTCAACCGCAGTTCGCCAATTCGATGTGTTACTTAGATATTCAAAATTAAACAATTAATTATTAATAATACAATTTCAACTAAAACTACTAGAAGTTAGAAACAAATAGACTAGTAAATCGTCTACATATATGTATAGTAGGTACGAGTACTATTGACAATTAATATTGTGTTACATGACAATAAAGTATGTCAAAGTATGCTTAAAACCGTGTTTTATTAATACTTTGGTACCTCTATTGAAAGACTGTTACAGTTTTAAAACTATTTCATGAAAACTAGCAAAATAACCATAACTCAGAAATGGGATAAAAAAACGCCATCGTAAAATGCAAAACCTAATAGCAAAACATTTTGGGATTACGCGGTGGGTGTTGGCTAAAACCAGTCGCATCATCGACGTTGTTTGGAATGCATACCTAAGAGACAAACCTGAAAGCATCAACAAAAGAGAAGAGAGGAAAGAGTATATAAGGAAATAATGGCTCCGTCTTATGTAAGAATTGGAAAAACTTCCTCAGAGTTAACGAAAATAAAACTGAACTTGTTGGCTTTCCACGCGCGTGGTTTACCTCTCAATATCAGATCATAAGCGGCTTTATGTAAATATGACAGTGAAGTTCTTTGCTTTTCTTGCCGCTTCTGATTTGACTAATTTTGCTCCGTACTCACAGGAGGAGGCCGACATGCGTATATTTTTGCATTTGCCAGATCCCGTACAGAAATAATGCAAAAGGCTTAGCATTCGAACGGTGGACAACGACGTCTTAGTAATAGTTTTGCATTTTTCAACCAAATTGCTTCGGAAGAAATGTGACTTGCCTTTGGTGCCGGGTCAAGTTTTAGGTTTATATCTATTTATCAAGTGGTAGCTTTCATCAACCCAATACAGTGCATGAATATGCCCATTTCCCACGCTTTCTCCAGATGTGAATCTGTGTCGAACTTCGCTGTGACGCAAGAAGACTGCTTGGGACACCTGGAAGGTTTTTCCAGACGGTAATAGATCTTTTGCAGAACTCCAGTCCATGCTATGTGAAGTCAGCTCAGAATCAATGTCACTATTGGAGCGTTTTGTTGTGTTAATGTGCGACAGAAATAGTGAAATTCTGAACGTGAACGTGGCATCAGCCAGGAAGCAGCTTTTCACTCAGAAAATATTCTTCCTACCCCGGCAGTGCCTTTTTACAACATATCAAGTGGTGAGCTTGTTATCAAGTCTCAAGCGTTAACCAAACTTACTTACGAGTATATGCCTCAGCTGTCTGATTGGGGCTGGATAAAGGAGGCGATGACTGGATGGCAGCTTGTTTTGACGACTCTTCCAGAAAAAACGTCTTCATGCTATACATGCCGTTTTGCTTTTTCGCATTTCGCATTCGCTAAAATACTCTGCTCTGTCTTTGGTCTAGAGATCACAATAATTCAATTATTAGATGTTTCATTTTTTTACATACATACATACATTAAATCACGCCTGTTTCCCAGAGGGGTAGGCAGAGACCACTTCTTTCCACTTGCTACGATCTTGACAAATTTAAATTTAAATTTCTTTTTTTTTTTTAATTAAATAATAAAATAATTGATAAGAACTGAGATGAAGGGTAAATGCTCGTTAATCCTTTTACTTCTTAAAAACTAAATTGTTTTCTTTCAACAACCAATATTCAATAGTATTCAGTACTCCGGTAAATATCTCTCAAATGTAAAAATCACTTTCGCTTAAACTACTCCGATTTTGATGATTAAGGTGTCATTAGAAATGCTTACCAGATCCCGTACAGAAATAATGCAAAAGGCTTAGCATTCGAACGGTGGACAACGACGTCTTAGTAATAGTTTTGCATTTTTCAACCAAATTGCTTCGGAAGAAATGTGACTTGCCTTTGGTGCCGGGTCAAGTTTTAGGTTTATATCTATTTATCAAGTGGTAGCTTTCATCAACCCAATACAGTGCATGAATATGCCCATTTCCCACGCTTTCTCCAGATGTGAATCTGTGTCGAACTTCGCTGTGACGCAAGAAGACTGCTTGGGACACCTGGAAGGTTTTTCCAGACGGTAATAGATCTTTTGCAGAACTCCAGTCCATGCTATGTGAAGTCAGCTCAGAATCAATGTCACTATTGGAGCGTTTTGTTGTGTTAATGTGCGACAGAAATAGTGAAATTCTGAACGTGAACGTGGCATCAGCCAGGAAGCAGCTTTTCACTCAGAAAATATTCTTCCTACCCCGGCAGTGCCTTTTTACAACATATCAAGTGGTGAGCTTGTTATCAAGTCTCAAGCGTTAACCAAACTTACTTATATGCCTCAGCTGTCTGATTGGGGCTGGATAAAGGAGGCGATGACTGGATGGCAGCTTGTTTTGACGACTCTTCCAGAAAAAACGTCTTCATGCTATACATGCCGTTTTGCTTTTTCGCATTTCGCATTCGCTAAAATACTCTGCTCTGTCTTTGGTCTAGAGATCGCAATAATTCAATTATTAGATGTTTCATTTTTTTACATACATACATACATTAAATCACGCCTGTTTCCCAGAGGGGTAGGCAGAGACCACTTCTTTCCACTTGCTACGATCTTGACAAATTTAAATTTAAATTTCTTTTTTTTTTAAATTAAATAATAAAATAATTGATAAGAACTGAGATGAAGGGTAAATGCTCGTTAATCCTTTTACTTCTTAAAAACTAAATTGTTTTCTTTCAACAACCAATATTCAATAGTATTCAGTACTCCGGTAAATATCTCTCAAATGTAAAAATCACTTTCGCTTAAACTACTCCGATTTTGATGATTAAGGTGTCATTAGAAATGGTAAGGTATTTAGATATGTTTTCAGGTGTCAATTTCTTATTCTCTTTCCATTTGGCTTCATAAAAAGGCATTAAAACAGAAAAAAGACGTGTTTGATATCGAATTTAACCGCTAAAAAACATTAGGAGTCAAATCCATTCCATCATCATTCCATCCATTTTATACTTTATCACAATGTGCACATTTTTTCGATTCCATCCTACTAACAAAAGGTAATTTATCAAAGAAATCAACGCACTATTATTACTATTATAAATGCGAGTTTGTGTGTGTGTTAGTAGGTATGTGTTTTACAATTTCACGCAGAAACGGCTAGATTGAATTTGCACATAATTTGGCAAACATATACCTTACCTATAGTTCATATCCTGGATAAACACATGTTTTTTTTTATTAATGGAAGCTTGACAGTTTCCTACGGAAAAAAAATAAACGAGTTCTACGTGAAGTCCTGAGTGGGTCTCTCGTTTATGTACCTGACCGATTCTGAACACAATTAGTCTACAATGCGAGATGGTAAACTATACATAAACTGTGAACTGTACCATACTGCTTACAATCGTTAATTTTGGATAGTTTATAATTCATCCATATCAAACCGTCAAATTATAAACGAACCTGCACTTATCAACAGGGTTCACATCTGGCTGATATAATCTCTCGTAAAATTGTTAATTGTCCCTACTTACGTGAAATTTGCATTGTACCGAAAAGTAACTTCTCAAATTGTGAAAGTTTCATATGAGAAATTCTCAGAAAATCTAGGAATATTCTTAAATTTTGGAACGAGAACATTCTTAATGCTCTCAAATGTTTCCGATGATATTCTCAGTAATTTCTTGAGAAGATTTCTTAACTTGTACATGGCTACGAGAAATACATCATACCTTCTCACGCTCATTACACAAATATATTGAAATCAAACCTGGGACTGCTAGCTTCGTAGGCAGCCGACTAGGCTAGTACCACGTCGTCATAAAGCTCAGACTTTGGCACCCTAGTAGGTTCTTGGTGAAAGTTACACAACCAAGCACATTCCTTAAAATCGTTATTTCTAAGTGCGGAAAATAATCAATCACGAGTATCATTTATCTCATAAAAAAAATTACAATATACCAATAACTTCGCATTAAGAACATGTCAAAATTAAAAGAACAGGTACTTTTTATTTTGACATGTACCTAATGCAGGATAGGTCCATCCTCATCATGATTATTTTGGTTTTATAATAATTATTTTTAATATTTTATCCATCTTGTAAGATCATTCCGTTTAAAATATAATAAGAAGTTTGTTGGTCAGCGGTTTACCAAAAATCATTTACAGCCAACTCGGTAAGAGCGGCGGGCCGGGAACCGTGGTTTTAATCATGCTGGTGTTGTTATCAGGGTCCCCTTGCGATGGCTTGTAATTACGCTCCAGGCGAGGGGCTAATTGAGAGCTATTTCTTGCGCCTCGCCAGCGTTTTATCTTCTCACTGGGGTACGCAGCTATACCCCCAGGATATAATATACCTCGGTGACTTTGCCCCAATAACTACAGTAAATAAAGCGCGATCTACCGACTTTAAATGAAACGTAAAAAAAAAAAAATTGCATAGAGAAGGCAAACGAGCACACAGGCCACCTGATGGTAAGTGGAAACTGTGACCCATAGACTGTAAATGCACTGCCAACCCTTAGGACTAAGACGGAATGCCTCTAAGCTAGTCATTTCACCGGACCGAATTGGTGTAAGAATGGGCTGTTACTCGTAATTAATTTAGTTTAGTGGCTGTGGTACTTCAGCTTTATCGTTCCCGTAACTTCTGATCCACAGTCCTAGCCAGTAGACAAATACCTTTACTTTACTTATATTTCAATTCCCTCCTCGGGCATCTTCGGTGAAAATGGTAGTTTTAATAAAAAATGAAATTTTCGCGCTATCTCGTCTCGCCTCGCCTCGCTGTGGAAAACCACCTTAACCCTTAATTTGGCAAAAATAAAAAAAGTCGGGAATTCAAACCCTTTTTGATTTTGAATCAGCAAAAAAATAAAAAAACATTCCAAACATTAAAAGTGAACATTACAGTATGGTCACTGTGATGTACACTGCCAAATTAAGGGTTAAATGTGGTTTTCACGCCGTCACGGGATAATTTCAACTCGCTGGTTAATATTTAGTTAAGCTTTAGAATCAGTTGTTAAAGAAAGAGTCAATCAGCTACCAGATGATAGAAATCAGTTCAGTTATAAACGAAACACGAATGTTTCAAATTTTTAATCAATCGAGTGCGCTAGCGATTCAGTGCGAGGGTAGGCAGACATTTACTTTAGTAAGTGGAACGGGGCCCTAACTAGTGGCTGTCTCGCCCCATTACTAGAGACAGCGCTTGAACGAGCAATAGATAATGTGTTTACACCTAGTCAACTAGCGAGCACTCAGCCAAAAGATCTGTCTCCCAACAGTACTTGTTACATTATATAGGTACGAGATGCTAATTACTGACCGTGGTGTTATTTATTGTTTGTCGTAATTGGGTTCTGTTATATTTTAGTTTAACAAGACCACTTGAAAAACGATGTTGAAATTTCCTTAGAAATGGTACCTAATAAGGACACCTGTAGGTATGTATAAACAGGAGTGATTTTTCTTTGTAGTATCTTACATTCTATAAGTTTTGCTTAAAGGGTTCGCAAGCATTAAAAGTGAAACTTATTAATAGTGAGACACATTAAATAAGTTCATTGTTTTAGCAATTTCTGTCACAGAAGATTATACAATATTGGGATTAAGAGTAATTAATACATACATACATAAACTCAGCCTTCGTTCCCAGAGCGGGATAGGCAGAGCCACAGAATCACCCACAACTTAAAAACTTGTTGACAATTCCGTAAAAACATCCTGCACAATTAGGCTAAGATGTTTACCAGCGTATTAGTGACAGGTTGCAAGCCCAACGCCTAAACAGTACTACAAGCCTTAGTCGCCTCTAACGACATCCACGGGAAGACATGGAGTGGCACTATTCGACCCTGGCAACCACACGGTAAATAATAATATATGTATAGCGTATATGAGCAATTAATATACATTTATATTTATAAACTTGTAAAGTTAAGGTTACGTGTAAAATTAAATATTCCTATTTAAAAAAAACAGCATAATCAAGCAGGTGTGTTAAAAGGAGTAATTTGCTTTAATTTGTCTCTTATTTAAAACGATCACAATAATTAGTATATAACAATTCATTAATTCAGCAAGCTGCTATATATTTTTCAGCATTTTACGTGACACCTAAAGCTTATTAATCTCTCTCTCTCACTCACTTTGTCAGTGGTGGTGTAACGAACCGAAAAATCAATCAATCAACCTGACGCCAACATGCTGTGGTAAAAAATTACTACACACCAAGAGTAATTGTACGAGTATCTTTAGCAACGATGGAAGCCTGACACTTCGCAGTTTTCATCTCTATAGGTACCTACATAATGTAAAGAACAGTCCGCCACCCCCGCAGAATAAACCCATAACTTCAAAATGTCAATTTTACAGGAGAAATAAAAAACCGTAATTTTGAAATAACTTCACTATTAAAGAAAAAACACATAATATTTAAATTACATCCGAAAGCCAATTTTTAGTTCTAACTGTTGTGGATTTCCTGTTAATTAATGTAACGCCGCCTTGAAGATATAGACAAAAATGTACTTTACGGATAATTACATCTTAATAGTGTTTGGTAATACACTTTTAAAGGCTTATTCAAGTTGGTTTCACAAATAATTACATCAGGCTATAATATATTACATGGGTTTTAAAGGTATATTTATCTTGTATGCAAATTCGCTACTGTAGCGTTATTGGTTTATTCTGGTGTGCGTAAAATATTATCAGAAAAGTAGTTTAATGTAACCGGGGAATGCAAAATATTTTCTTATAAGCTTGCACACGAACAAACCTATAAAGGCGTTTGCTGTCAAACGTCCCGTTCTAATGAATTTGAATAACATCATAACAATATATCACAAAAAAATAACTAAAATTACGTTTTGTAAGATAATATTATCGTTTTTTTGTAAATACTTTTATTTCATAGAATAATTCCTTATAAATCCGTATCTTCGTTAGTAATCCACATAAAAATCTAAAAAAAAATGAGGATATGTATTTAAACTTGTACATTCCAAAAATGCATGAACATTAAAAAACCTATAATAGCACTTTATGGGTTTATTCTGCGGGGGTGACGAGTCGATGTAACTCGAACGATAAACAGTATATTGTTATTTCTGTTCTTCGATAAAAGTTTTTTCATCACACTTGCACGTAAACAATATCTAAACATACAGGTTAACTTGGCCGCAATGCCCCATATAAAACCCTCGACCTTTCTTTTTACCATGAAACCCAAGGTCGGTAAGTAATTTTTTTTAATTTATAGCACAGCCAGCACACAGGTCATGCAAGTTCAAGCAAAGAGTTTACACGCAATTGAAAAATTGTCTTAAAATGTTATTTAAAGCCTGACAAGTTCCTTTTTAGCCCTCGCCATGTTGCGGGTTTTCAGTGGAACTAATTTATTTAAATGGCAACGTTTTTTTTTGACAACGGACGTTGGAAGTCATTGAATGTCACCGATGTAAACAAATCGATTTTAAAATCAAAATGGGGGGCCATTTGCAACGTTAAAAGATGGCGGACGTGTAATTTGTTTTAGACTTTAATTTTTGGGTAATTAGGTGTTCAAAGTTCTTTTCTGATAGTGATTTGTACTTTTTATGCCTTAGTGTCGCACAGTGATTGAAGACTTGGACTTATTTCGTGTATCTGGCATCTTTCTTCTCGTTTCAAGTGGACTCGCAGTGGTGCAGAGGTTAAAACTATCTTGACCTCTGACCTACAAATCACCGTACAACGTTGCCCCCAATCTTCCTAGAGAAGATTGGATTGTGTTTTATACTCATATAAACCTTGACACTGGCGAAATCACTTCACGTGGAAGCCATATCCCTGCGGTAGTAGCTGTTCAAGTCGCCGCGGGGGCAAAAAAAAAAAAAAAAAATCAAAATGCCCAAGAAATTTCACCCCGATGCAAAAAACATTATTATAAATACATTCAAATGGTTGCGGCAGAAAAAGGACGAAGGATTCAGCAGCATTCCAATAAACAATGTTTTGAAATTAGTTGTTGACATGTCGGGTATGATATTCATAGTGCGATTGTCATGAATTGGTTAGCTTGGTACTAAATATGTATATTAATTATTAAATTTTATTTTTTTTCTCATTCAAGGCGTCTGTAGTGCTACAATTAAGAATATATACAAAAAGAATGAGCCGTTACCGCCATTGCCATCGGTACCAAAAAAAAAACAACCAAAAAAAAGAATACAAATAGACGACTTAGACAAATGTGCCATAAGGCACAAAATTCATGAATTCTATGCTGTGCGAAAGCAAGTACCAACTCTCAAAAGTCTGCTTACCGAATTGAAAAAAAATATTGATTTTACCGGTAGTAGGGAGTACTTGCGATTGCTATTGCATAGTATGGGGTTCAAATACAAAAAGTGCAGAAACCAACGGTACATATTGAAGGAGCGTTCGGATATTGTGGTTTGGCGGGAAAGTTATTTAGACGAAATAAAAGAAGCAAGGGACAAAAATATACCTCTTGTTTATTTAGATGAGACTTACATCCATACTTCTCTTAACCACGCAAAATGCTGGCAAAGCGAAAATGAACCCGGTGTGTCGAAATCCGTTTCAACCGGCAAACGATATATTATAGTTCATGCCGGCGGACCATCGGGATTTGTTCCCAATGCACTCCTAATATATAATGATAAGGAAAAGAAAGCCGATTATCATGACTCCATTAACAGGAACAATTTTAAGAAATGGGTTTTGCAGAGATTAATTCCCAATCTCAGTGAACCCACGTGTGTTATAATGGATAATGCCCGGTACCATTATTTCCAAATTAACAAAGCTCCAACATCTGGCGATAGAAAACACGTCATTGCTGAGTGGCTGCGTTTAAATAACATCTCATTTCCCCAAAATGCATCTAAAGATAAATTGGTCACAATTTTGAGACGTCATAAACCCGAGCCAGTATACGAAATAGATACGATTCTCTCAGATCATGGTCACAAGGTGATAAGGTTACCGCCCTATCACTGTGATTTAAATCCCATCGAGATGATTTGGGGCATCATGAAAGCAAAAGTGGCAACTAAAAATGTTTCCATCACGAATGATGCCTTCCTAAAGCTCGTTGAAGATAGTTTTCAGGTATTTACATTTATCAATGAATTTTATTGAACAGTTAAAAATATAGCTTACTTTTACACTTCGTTATTACTTAGGAAGTGACTATAGAAAATTGGAGTAAATGCTGCGAACACGTAAAAAAATAGAAGACGGATATAGGACAAAAGGTCCTATAATCGAATCACAGACCGAAAGATTTATAATCGAGGTTGGTGGTCCTGAAAGTGACTCTTCAACGGACGAAAGTGAAAATACATCGGAGCCAGAATCTGATGAATATATGGATGTCGAATATTTAGAATCGGATTTTGACGGATAGGTAATTATTCATATTTAATTATCAACTAGACATGCTCTTCCGATTACATGAAAACATAGTTTCACAATCTACAAGTACTTAATTGTATATCTCACTCGTTCTTTTACGATGCCAATACTCACTGTCCCGACTATTCATGACGTACACGTATAATTGCCATATGTAAGCTGTTTGTAGCGACACTACCATCAGGGCTAAATAGGAACTTGTCAGGCTAACAGGAATTTCATTGCAATCTCGCTACATGTTACTTAAATACTCAATTAATGTTCTTAATAATCGATTTTAATAGTTTTCTGTATCAAAACGTCGTTTTTTTTTTACACTCCTTCAGGGCTGTATGTATACCTACGTAAGTATTTGGCCTTAACGTTTCTGAACGAAACATTTTTGTATAATCTGTAGAGTCCGCCCGCCATCCGCTTAAAAAAAGTTCAAGTAATTCGTAATAATAGTTGTGCTGACTTGTGTATTAAAGCTATAATTCATAGTTATTTACTCGCAAATGTGATGAAAAACATTGTGTGTTTCACGGGCGGTACGGGAATTACGAACCTCGACTCAGAAAGCCCTCGGTCTTCGACTTCGGGCTTCTACTAGAGCCTCGATTGTAATTCCTTACTTACCGACCTTAATACACAATGTACTAAAACCTTAATCTAATAGAACTATTCTTTACCGAGCAAATGCGGCAGTTTACCTGGGGAACTTTCCCTCTCAGCTTCCATTTTATCTGAATATTGGCGAACAACCCTGAAACTTTTCGTATGAAATAGATAAAGATAGAAGGTATCATTATGAAAGTTAGCAGGTATGCAACGTACTTAATTCTGAACGAAATTAACCTTTTAAAAAAAAAAAATCGCCTTCAAAAACGCAAGAAATAACTTCCTTTAATGTGATACCTAGGTAATAGGTTAGGTAGTCCAACTAAAGTCGGCATTTGGTTGAAAATATTGTGAGTCGCCGACTTCAGTTGGACTAGCCAACCTATAATTTTAAAAGAAGTAATTTTTTGCGGTTTTGGAGGCGTTTTTTGTTTTATAAAACATTTATTTTATATAATACGTTTTAGCTTTTATAATAAGCTTAGTAGTCCCACTTCTTAGTTGATATGAAACTTTAAGACATTTCAAGCTGGCCGCAAGCAACGAAGCGGGAAATTGGTAATCATATTTAAACAATTAAATGTTCTTCGGTTTAATCGCTCAACTGTCTTAATCGAGATTTATGTTGTCACCACCCTTGAAATCGGTAACGTTGAGTAGTTGCGTTGGCCATCTGAGGTTGTCATCATCAGTTCCACTTCACCAAATTATTCTTTCTGAATGCAAATGCTATACTTGTTACTAAAAATACTAAAATCGCTATATGTTTGCCTACAATATTTGAGGAGTTCCCTCAATTCCTCACTGATTCCCTGATCAGATTCAGATTTGGTTACAATGGGACTACCTCGGAATATATATACTATAACAAACAAAAAAAAATTTTTTGAAATCAGTCTACAATTGAAATAATGTGAATAATTATTTACTCTGATATCTTGTTCATGCCAGTAAGCTCTATTAATATGGCTAAAATAACCTGTTCTGCCGCGTCTGTACGATAACTTTTAGGATTCCGTTAAGTCTATATCTTATCGAGTACCAGCGATACCAGTATGCAACCTCCGCATGATTGTGGACTTAGCCTAGCGATACATGATTCCTTGGTCAGCCGATCAGGTCCATTCAAATTCAAATTCAAATCATTCATTTCATGTAACATGACACATAAATAAATATAATATTATAAAGATTATTATTGAAGCGCAGCATTAGATAGGTAAGCATTATACTACAATTTAATAATGCCGAAGGGAGCATGCAATCCCGCACAGTGTGACATAATAGCACAATCAGGCTTACGAGGGTGCATTGAAAAGTTCTGAGCCTAATGTTGAATATAATAAAAAAAAAACAAATAAATACTGGCAGGTCAAAGTGCCATATTTAGTCGCCATTATGCACTATCTTTTGTTTTTTTCCTGTCACAATTTTGCATTTTATGCTGGAACTGCTACATAAGGTCACTGATTTTTCAAGTAATGGATAAAATTGAGCACCGTTCTGTCATAAAATATTTGCAAAAGAAGGGGTTAACACCAAAACAAATATTTGAAGATATGAATCAAACATAAGGGCAATCTGCTCCATCGTATGCTACCATAAAAAGATGGGTAGCTGGTTTCAAACGTGGCCGGGAGACTGTTCAAGACGGGCCTAGGAGTGGGCGGCCGTTGACGGCTACTACGGACGAAAATGTCAATAAAATATTAGATGCGATAATGAAGGATAGGCGATTGAAGATTGTGGAGATAGCGGAAGCAATGGGTATTTCTTATGAGCAGGCACAGAACATCATCACCGATGTTCTTGGATTTTCTAAGGTGTCAACCAGGTGGGTGCCTAGACTGCTTTCAGTCGAGAACAAACGAGTACGTGTTACAATTTCCCAAGATTGTTTATGTATGTTTCAACGTGACCCCGAAGATTTCCTCAATCGTTTTATAACCATGGACGAGACATGGATCCACCACAGTACACCAGAATCGAAAGAACAATCCAGGCAATGGAAAATACCAGGTTCACCACCACCCAAAAAAGCCAAGGTCATTTTGTCAGCTAATAAGGTAATGGCCTCAGTTTTCTGGGATTGCAGGGGGGTTATCATGAATATCATGATAGACTATCTCGAAAAGGGCAAAACAATAAATTCGGACTACTATTGTGCTCTTTTACGTCGTCTGCGTGAGGATTTCAATATAAAGAGACCTGGAATGCTGTCGAAAAAAGTACTGTTTCACCAAGACAACGCTCGCGTTCACACTTCGGCGAAATCAATGGCACAAATATATGATTGTGGATTTGTAGTGCTGCCGCATGACCCTTACTCGCCGGATCTAGCTCCTCCCGATTATCATCTCTTCCCAAACCTCAAAAAACACTTGGGAGGACAAAGATTTTCGACAAATATGGAGGTACAAGAAGCAGTAGACTCATATTTTAACGACCTCAGCGATTCTTTTTTTTTTTATGGGATAATGAAGTTGGAGGCGAGGTGGACTAAGTGCATTGACCTTCATGGAGAATATGTCGAAAAATAAAATTGTTATAAAAAGTGAGCCCGTTACTTTTTTTTACCAGGCTCAGAACTTTTCAATCCACCCTCGTATCACTTATCGTTCTTAGAATGGTATTGGGACTGTCCCGCACCCGGCGCACCAAGGATGCAGCGCGCCCACGCATGGGTGCATAAAAACATTCAACGCGAACCTCCACAAACATCCCGGAAGCGCTACAGAAACGAGGCAGTCCCACTGACTGTTAGTTTTTTAAAACTACCTACCCGATTGTATTCTGAATACTGCTTAAAAAAGTAATGGTTAGAAAAAAAACTGCTATGCTTAAAGTTCACGCCTGTTTCCCAGAGGGGTAGGTAGAGACCACTTCTTTCCACCTGCTACGATCCTGACCAATCTTGTGTTGATCAATACCATTATAATAAGTAGTAGTACTTGATGAAATATTCTTACAACAACTTCAAGCTAGCTAGCCTAGCTCTAGCCATACTTTCTGAGCTTAGTTATGAACAAACTGCCTCTAGTCTACACCATATTGAAGAATTTTGAATTTTATTTCTATAAATGTTCCACCTGGATCTACTTTGTTATGAATCCATTTTTTTCAAAGTAATTGTGATCTGCTGGTACTCGAATAGGTAGGGTTCGTGACGGCGCCCTCTGGGTCCCTAGCTGCTAAGTACAGGGATTTAGTTTTAGGTTAAGAAATCCTCATAGTATGTAGGTACTAAGGACGTTCCCCACATGCATTTTTCCGGTTTTATAGCCATAATTTTTTAACCCGTCTTCTGCTTTAATTTTGCTACTTTTCCACTTAAGGGGAAATTCTTCAGCCGCGCCAGCAACCGCAGCGAGTCGAGCATCGAAAACATCGACATCATGCACCACCCCATCTACCGCATCTTCTACGTGTCCCACGACAGCTCCGATTTGAAGATTTTCTCCTACATCGCAAGGGATGGCGCCACCAACCTGTTCAAGTGCAACGTCTTTAAGAGCAACAGAAAGGTGAGTCCATGGATCAAAATTGATAAATTAACAAAAGCTGGGATTGGCTTACCTATATTGGTGTAAAAACGTGGGTAGCAAAATCCTGCCCTCATAAATGAGGAAAGTAATAAGGTAACCTTTTGTTACAAGAGTTTCGAGTTTCGCCTGAGATATCACCATTTGCCTTATCAGAGCAGAATTATTCCTTGCATTCTTGTATAGAAAAGAAAGAAGAAATAAAATCATTTATTCATGACAAACATAACAAAGAACAGATACGTACAGTCAACAGCATAAATAAGTGATCATTTATGTACCTTGTCGCTTTCAATCGATGCACAATTTTGCATGAAATTTCAAAAACAAATTTAAAGTGAAAAGGTACATAAATTATCACTTATTTATGCTGTTGACTGTACAAGAAGAAAGTAGCCACGAAATGGTCCCAACTCAGCGTAATGCTGGCATTCAAGTCCGCGCTGGTCTTCCATTGTTAATGTACCTATCGTTGTTCCAAACTTGCATCCTAGCCACCTTTGCGGATTGCAGAGCTCTCGCTAATTTATTTATGCATAGGTATTGTGTTCTCAGTTTCAGCAACGCATTTACAGTATTGAGATTGTCGTCTTAAGACTGTAGGTTTCAGAGTCCACTCGCCATCGGATGGCCTATGTGCTCGTTTGCCTTCACCATGCTATTAATAAAAGTATAAAAAAATCGTTTACTGAGCCCCGGAGGCGAAGGGTGGAATGTAGGGTGCAGAATTTGGGAGTAGGTAGTATTTACCTAAACTTGATGCATGTTCATTCAATAACGTATTCCCACTCTTATTTTTCTCACTCATGAATACCAATGGTAGGGTATCATACTTTTAAGTCAGCCTTATTTTCAAATCATACGGGGGTCGTTCTAAAAAAAGTGGCACCGTAACCTGTCAATGAGTTTTTGAATACAAAGTGTGTTAAATGTTTGTTTTTCAGAAAAACTAAAAACGTTCATAGATAAGCACCGACCATGTGCATCGAGGCCAAGGCACTTTTTAAAAAAAAAAACATTAAATTTGTTAAAAAAAAATGGTAGGCACCATTTTTTACTATAACCTGTCTTGTCCAAATGCGACTTGCTTCCAGTTTTTAAGGTCTTTGAACTATTTGTGTATATTTTATTATATATGTTTTATAATATATTTCAAGAAGAATATTATGACATTCAATAGTTATGATATGGTTTTAAAAATATATGCATATCCATCAATTTTAACACACGACAGTTTGTCCAGTGATATTTTAACTGTAACCTGTGTGTCGGTGATAGTGTATCTCACTCACATACGAAAAATAATAGGCACACCATATTTCTCGGTAAACATTCGGCCTGTGTTTGGCTCTCCACTATACGAAACGGTTGGAGGCTATCTGTCATAGTTTTGTGGAAATTATTGATCAAATGCGGTAATCTGGAGTTTGTAACGGGTATGTTAACTTTATCTTGTCTCGATTATTTAATGTTAACGGTATGGGACATAATTAAATAATCATTTGAACATGGTATTCTGATGTATCTACTTATATTACTAAGAGTGGAACATTCATATTTTCGTCGGTTTAAGAGTAAATGTCTTGTAAACATACTTTTAACTCTAACCTGTGTAACTTTTACCTGTAACTTGGTTAGATAAGGTTAGGCACAGGTTAATGTAACTCTTGACAGGTTAAAGAGACATTGTGCAGGTTAGTGTGACTATTGGCAAGCTAAAGTGAATGAATATTTTAAATATTTTTAATTTAATAACTTACATATAATTTCCCTGAAAAACTGTACAGATGCTTTATGAAGCAGTACCCATTAACAGTGCTCTACCAAAGTAAATGTAGGGAATTTCTTTTTTATAGTAATTTGTATTTTAATATAACTCTGTTTAACCTGGAACCTTTTCTCTTCTAACCTGTCTAATAACACTTTCACCTGCATCTCCATATTTCAACAAGCCATAATTCTTTTATTTTCATGAATATTCCGTTCCCTTTTATAAATATGTAACAATTGGAACACCAAGAAGCTTATTCTAAGCAAAGAAGGTAAAAAACCACTACTTTTTTTTTGGAGAAACTTTAACCTGTCTGTGCCACTTTTATTAGAATTACCCACGGATATTATGTCAACATCTATTCAGACACTGTCACTACTACATTTAGTAACTCAACTTCAGGTACCCACCAACCATATTATTATTCGTGTCGAATTCGTAAAAAATATACGGGTAACGCCTAGGTCCATTATTAGGGTTGGCCCCTTAACAGGACATCCGCTATTTTTACAAGGCAACCATTTCTCTACAAATCGAAGATTTAGTGTTGGTAAAACAGAAACAGAATATTGTTGTTAATGCTTCGTAGAGTAGGGGCCACGCGCCTCACTTATGCTGTTTATGAAGATCGCCGAGTGTCATAAAACGCGGGGCAAGCGATAAACCGCAGCTGTCGTATCGCAAACGATATGTGGAAATTACCGCTTTTTCAACAAACCCCTTTATACTTAGGAACTGAATGGACGCAGTAAAAGGGTAAAGTGACTCGCACGAAGACATTACCAGACGAACTGCTTTACGGAAACAATGTCGATGCGAAGTAGCACGTGTCGGTGGATTACGTGACCTTTTACCGGTAGGGAGAGACCCCGGTTTCAATGTAGCAGCTTATTATTGGAATTAACCGAGTTAAAAAAATACACAAGTCGCAAACTAAGCTCTAGTCTTGTATTATGGGTACTAGACGACGATTAACAAAAATACAGAAAGGAAAACTTATAGGTACAAAATAAACTCTCAAGACAGAAACAAACTAGGATCATATTTTGATCCCCAAAAATACATCCCCACGTTACGTGTAAGGGATACCTCCCGAGGGAGGTAACAAAAAAAAAAAATTCTTCAACATTTTCTTTTACCACTTTGTTGGCGTGACTAATATGTATATTCATGCCAAACTACAGCTGTCTAGTACTTAGAGTCTCAGAGCTAGGCTGCGGACGGACGAACGGACAGACATGGCGAAACTATAAGGGTTCCTAGTTTGACTACGGAACCCTAAAAAAAGGATATAGGGTACGAGGGAAGATCGATAAACGACTTGGACGGAGTCGCGCGCAAAAGCAAGTTTTTCTATATTTGCACAACACTTGAAAAGTTTTGACAGGCCGAGATCAATCAATGCAACTATCTATTAGAATGAGAAAGTTCTTCTCTCGCTAGGACTGTTCTAATACGATACTATGAACTGAGTGGCCATAATCAGCCGGTGGACCTTAGTCTGTTCACTGTCGCTGCTAAAATAAATAATTTCACGTTTGTATTATGAGGCCTGGTTTGGACTACCAAATATTACCAATTTTACAAATTTCAGCTTTAGCCGTTACCGAGAAAAAAGGGGATACAGACAGACAGACAGACGTCATCAAAGACAACAAAGCCATCTTATAAGGGTTCCGTTTTTCTATGTTTGGTAGGGAACCGTTATTGTACGACTCTGTCCGTCCGTCCGCCTATATATCTCCGCGTCCGTCTGCCATATTTTAGCAAAATCATGCCCTCCACACGATCTATCAACCGAATGTTAAGCAGGAGGGTTGGCTAGCCGGGTTATAGGTCTATAATAGGTAATAGACGTCACAGTGTCGAACAAATGGTTTTATGCCATGTAACACCGTTCTATGTTGGGCTGATAGTAAATACGTATAATAATTGTACCAGGGCTTACGCTGAGCCTTCGGCAGTCAGCGCTATACATCCATGTTTCAAGACGTATTTGCACAAACTTAGCCGCGCTTGTACCAATATTTTAGCAACTACGAATGTAGAATGCCATCAATCAAATAATAGGATTTGGTATTCTCAATTCGGAATTGGACAAGTTACAAATATCGTAATCTCTTTGAAAATGAAAATGTTTATTAATAGTCATAATGGAGGCTCTATTTTTAAAGGTTAGTTAGATTAATTATGAAAGAGCTTTATTCTCTTACATTCCAAAACACAGTTTTTAATACCGCGTAGGTTTAGATGTATGTTTTTAGGGTTCCGTACCCGAAGGGAACGCAACGGGGCCCTGATGATATGCCTACGCTGTCCGTCCGTCAGTCTTAATTTTAAAGAGCTGTATCTTCTGAACCGTAATAGATAGCGGGTTATTTTTTTTCAGAATGTGTGTTGTTGATCATGTAGGTACAAGCGTTGAAGGGTAAGTTTGAATTAACATTATGGTCGGTTTTCTTCAGCACCCACGGATGATTTTGTGATGGTTTAGAGGATTTCGTAATATTGAATAAAAATTGAATTAAATAATATCGGAGCCGAGATATTAAAGATTAAGGTATTACGTTTTCGGTACTAAAAGTACCTACGCCCAGGTATAAATATTTAAATATCTCTGCTCCAATGCACTTAAGAGTATTATTACATTATCTAACAGAAAATATTTTTATTTTGCATAAAATTAAGCATAATTTAAAAGTTTTCCAAAATGGCCGCTCAGCTTAAAAACATATGACTTTACAAATGACAACACATTTACCCAAGAACCTTTGGTTAGGTACCAAAAATGGCAAATTGTCAGTAGGCTCGCGCTGTGATTCGAAATCGAATTCAAATCGGAATATAATACGTATGGCGGTACGGAACCCTCGGAGCGAGAGTCCAACTCCCACTTGACAGGTTTTTAAACGACCGATAGATTTAGAGAAATTAAACGACCGGTTACAATTATTTTTCTCGTGTTATGACCTGAGGCCTGCAGACGCGGTTTGAAAGAGTCCAGTCCTAGACAATGTGTGTACACGATGCTTACTTTTACTCATATTTGTACTCGTAGTTATTCTCGGCATCTGTGGGTGTGAACCTGAGAGCCGGGTTTTTAAACGGAAACGCTTTCTTGAACGTTTTAATTAAAATAACGATGCGCACTCGCTTAAACTAATGCTGTGTAAGTGTTATTCTATAAAGGATGTTTATGTTAATTACGCTCAAGTACGCCCGAAATTTCTAATTCTCACTCCCTTTATGTTGTAATACATTTAATAATAGTCCAAATTCGTGTCTTAAGACTCAATCCGCCGCGCTCCCTCCTCCCGAGGCGCTTTCACGCTGCAGCCCTAATTGAATTTTATTACTTATTAATTATTACCTAAATACTATAATTCCGGGAACGAGTTAATGTTCTTGGGTGCACTTGGGAGTATTACTCGTAGTAAGACACGAGCATATTTGGAATACTAATAACACTGGAAAGGGAATAAGACAAAAGGAATTAACTAACGTATCGATGTAAATATAACAATGTAATGTAAATATCTAAGAAAATATAAAATTAAGAAATTTATTTTGCCGCTCGGGGAAATTCACCATATTATAAATTATTATTTATTCGGTTACATACAAATATGCAAATGTAGTATTAATACATTTTGATTTGCAAGGGTAATTTGGCAGTCTGTTAACATTCATTAACACAAATCCCAACTACGAGGAACATTGTAAAGGGAAAATTGTGTTCAATTGATCGTCTTTGTTCGGTTGGTTGGATGGATTAAAACGTGATTTTTGTACACAGAACGGAAAGCTTCAAAGGGATATGGTGACAAAGGCAATATTTGAAGTAAAAAATGTAGCTTGGAGAACCGTCTGCCGTGTGCACCGTCACGCCTCTCCGCCTTGTTACCGAGTAAGCATGTCACCGAAAATACCAGCAAGAGCTTAATCTAATCGCTCTCCACTTCTGTGTGCTGTCACTCACGAAACTCAACACAAATTGACGGAGTAAATCTTAATATTGAACAAAATACAACAGTAGCATTTTATAAGTAATGGAAAATTTATCTTCATTAGTTATACATTTTATCAATAGCATCTTGTGTGTGTTCCTATAATCAAAGCAGGTATTTACTATCTAACATTAATAAAAAAAACACAAATTTAAGAAAATCAATTAGATAAATATTCCAAACAAGTATTTTACTTATGACAAATCGTTGATAACTTGGGGTCATTCAAATGCTCAAAAAAAATTAATTTAAGCTGCAATTGGATGTTAATAACTAAACGAGATATCGTCTCGGATTTCTCTAATTGAAGCGCTTGCTATAAATCGCGTCGGTTCTTGCTTTTGTTCAAGTGCCGTCTCCTAACGGCGTGCTTAGCCCAAGCGAACGAACAAGAATTCTATGGCATTATCTCTTACGTTTTCTTTGTCAAACTAAAGACAAAACATGTTCTAGAGCATTCGCTCGTTTGGTCTAAACCCACCGTGACCAAAGCGCGGATAAATCCAATTCAATTCTCGTTTCCTTACTTCAGCTTGTGTCGGTTTTATTTTACAAATCCTGTATATTTAGAAATAAACACGACTTTGGGGTGTAACTTGAAAATGCTCGTGATGTGGCGCGGCATTTCATCGACCGTTAACGTTACTGACAGTAGGATAACGTTCTTACAACTCAACCCAAACGCTAACAGCTACTATCCAGTGACTCGGTTGTACAAGCATATAATAAAACAAATTTAATAAAAAAAAATGGCCAAGTGCGAGTCGGACTCGCAATATAAGCAATCTATACAACATAAACAAAAAATGGCAAAAAAACACGTTTGTTGTTTGGGAGCCCCCTTTAAATATTAATATTATTCTGTTTTTAGTATTTTTTGTTTAAGCGGCGCCAGAATTACGTCTTCTGTGAAAATATCAACTGTCTAGCTATCACGATTCATGAGATACAGCCTGGTGACAGACAGACGGACAGCGGAGTCTCAGTAATAGGGTCCCGTTTTACCCTTTGGGTACGGAACCCTAAAAACGAGTTCAATTCACATCATGCCGACGTCACTATTTTTAATTATTTACGATCAGATGTTGTCACATGCAAGAGATAATAAAGTTTAGATCAAAGCAAGGCCACTATTGAATAACATACCTACGATCTGAGAACGCAAAGGAATCTTCCTATATTGATCTCCTTTATATAAATGAATGAATAAATATAGTTTTTTTTATTAACAGATAGCGAATCTGCTAATTTCCAAAATACAAGAATTTTTAAATAACAGGGGTTCTGTTTAATTCTCTAAGGCCTAATTGCTTTTGACATGGCCTCGTATTTTATTTTATCGTATTTCGTTATCGCTCTTTACTAGATTCCCTTAACACCAAATTCGAAATATAAGGTAAAGATACTCAACAGCGTCTCTTTTCTAGGCGGTTAAATCCAAATCGTATTTGACCTGTTACCTATGGTATTATTTTTAAGTCGGCCCCCATTCGTGTCAAGTAAATAAGAGCTGTCAAAACCTCGACAATACTACATATAAGAGGTCAAAAACGATATAGTTTTTACCGTGTTGAATAGAGGCCCAGTAGCTTAATTTAAAGGTTAAGTTTTGGGATTTTGGTTCCAGTACTACCTATTGAGAATTAGGTATTTTTAAAGTCTGGTTTTTGGGAATGGACGATCGTACTTATCGATTGTCTAAAAGTAGGCAAAACAGTCAATCAATATATTTTGCGGAACGCCCTAATTAACTACTTTGATGTTATAGTCTTTATTATTTCTACTGAGCCGATCTTCTACACAAAGGCCATTGTTTGTAAACAATACCATTGTCTTTCTTTGTGTCCGTAACACCAAGCCGATTACATAAAAAAAAGTTAGAACTACATTGAATGTACATTTAATTATCAACCCTACTCTCTTAGTCAGTAGGTTTAAAATGTAAAGTGTCAGGATACAGATATAAGTCTTTATTATTTGAACTGTGCTTATTCTTTACACAATACTATCATCTACACAAAACTTATATCTGTATCCTGACACTTTACATTTTAAACCTACTGACTAAGAGGGTAGGGTTGATAATTCAATGTACATTCAATGTAGTTCTAACTTTTTTGTATGTAATCGGCTTGGTGTTACGGACACAATGAAAGACAATGGTATTGTTTACAAACAATGGCCTTTGTGTAGAAGATCAGCTCAGTTCAAATAGTAAAGACTATACCTATTAGCAGTGATCGGAATAGGCAGGCCTAATATCCCGTACTGTAAGTAAATATACATAATTATTTGGTATCGCTACGACTAGATACCAAAGAAAATACGGGAAATCTGGAATTCAATACAAACAAATTAATATTTTCACTGTTGTAATCACTCTATATTATGTCCTTATGCGAACTTTAGGGAAATAAATTAGCTCTGCCTACTCCGATCATTGGTTATTAATTATATCACAACCATGACATATTTGCTACTTGTCAGAATCGAGGTTTGACCATTCTGGTTGCATTATCAGGTCAAGCCCGTTCTAATATTGCATTGTAGATAATGAGGACTACTTAGTATTGTCTTTATAGTATTGTCTCATAGTAAGATATGCCACATTATACAGGAAAAAGTACAGAATTGCAATTAAAATTAAGCCTTCTCCAAATGAAGCACTTGAACTATCATTTAACATGGTCGCCTATTACGCTATTACCTACAAAGCGCTAGTAATAGAGACGCACTGATTCAAAGTGTTTAATGGTCGTCCGTCGTCAGTGCGCCGTAGCTGGTGTATTAATCGGTGTCTTAAATCAAACCGTGCCTAAATACTACTGTATGTACGCTTGTCAAACTGATGCCTGGAATTACCGCTGCGCACTCTACAATCAATCTTAAACTCCTCCGAACTCGCTCAATCACCGCCACATAATCGCCCTATACTTCTAGACGAAACGAAATAACGATGAGTCGAAGCTTTAGTACTGAGGCGAGCTCCCGACGAGATTCCCTGGTAGCTGACGCCATTGTTTATAGACAATAATAAATCACTGATTCCCCTACCGACTCGACTTTTATAATCAATTACAGGCCTCGATCAACCATTCCCGAACGCCATAAATATTCATGTGTGAACACTTTTCGGAATCTTTGCGTCAGCTTAAATAACGCAATTAGTTGTTACTGTTGTTTATTAAAGCTAAATTACTGTAGGCGAGATACTTTATCCACTCAGCGGGTGAATAGTTACGTATATGGAGGCACGTGTGAGAACTAACTTTGACGTAGACGGCAGAATAAATAGGAGAAGTTCCGTTTGATTACGTTCGAGCTTCATTAGGTAAGTAACACTACAGCCGCAGGATACGGTAAGCTTATAATAATACCGAACTTTACTCAAAGTATGGTTGTAACGATTCGTCGTCGTTGGTTGCTACTTCCAGTTAGAGTTGACGTGGATCTTTATCACGCAAGTCACGGGTTGTGTTTTTATATTAATTACAACGGTGATCCTGCCCCGACCTTCCGACTTCATTATTATCAAACCATCTTTGAGACGCCATAAGATTTCATCGTTTTCGGGGCTAACATTATAATTGAAGAAGTTTACTTCTTTAAAATCAAACTGTTCTTTGTGGCAACTTGTTCAAAATTGTATTAATAGCATTACTTAATTGCAAAGAGTTTTACTTTGAACATTATTTTCAAGTCGCGAAGTTTATTCGTTTGGTAAAATTGTTAGATATTGTGGACTTAATATATAATTATATACATATGTTTTCTGTATAGTCAAGGGCAAAAATATGTACTCTAATAAATATGTTACGAGGTTCTTACTACACATCGACATATTTTTTATGTTACATTACATAACACAAATTACATAATTTCGGTCTCTACATATAATAAACCAACGATTTAATACTTATTATGCATAACAACGAATTTTTTGAGATTTTGCTTACTCCCATGTTTTTACACTTGACTGTACATAGATGGCAATGATTGTAAACTAAGCGGTGTATTAATTTACGAGAAAAAATATAAAAAGTACACACGAGCATGCGTCATTTACCTGAGCCGACGCACTATCACTATATCAATAACAATGACAGAAGTATAACGCTGTATTACGAGAACATGTTTATTTGTGGTGCGACTACCGACGCGGGCGCAACCACGTTGCCGCCACTTCAGTAGATCCGCGAGAGCCGGCCGAAAACCCGCGTCGCTTACTCATCGGAACCTCGCGGAGTTTTGGTTAGGACGCGGCGCATGCACCTGGACCGACTCACGCTGAGATGGCGGCTCGCCCGGACCACAAACACAGGCGAAACGAACACCTGCTTAAAAACTTACCCACTGAAGTACTATTAAAAGCAAGAAGCACCTTGTTTTCACTGAGTGGCGCTTTAAAGCCTAAACATGATCAGCCATCCTCACTTAAACACGATTCAAAGGACAAGAAAAATCAGGAGAGACTCAAAAGCAGCCGATCAGAACCTGAATTCAGAGAACTCCGATCTAACAGACGGCGGAGTCGTATCGACGAAAGCATCTCTAGAGAATATGCTGTTGCAAGACCAAGGCCCAAGTCAGTGGGAGCCTCGAAGCGAATCGAACATGATTTGGAAGATCTTCAATCTTTAGGTGATACGAAAGCTGCTGCTTTACATCTGAGACAATTTGATTCTTCGGATGATGTGTGTGTTCAATCGCGGCTTACGATACCCGCAGCAGACAGACTCGGCAGCCAAGATCTTCATGTACAAGACACAAGTGAAAGACCTCGTAAAAAACTATCATTCCGTGAACCAGAGATAGTTCCCAGTGGTAGCCTTACTTTAGGTCGATCCAATAAACATATGGGTGTTAACAGTCTTTCTCGTAGACCTAACAGACTATCTTTGCGTGCTGAAGTGCATTCATCAAGCTTAAATGGCTTAGACTGTGATTTAGAGGCAAGTATTTGGGTTGCTTTCCACATATTCATACTTTGATAATTGTGTACGAGTAGGTAGGTATCTGGTTTTAAATGGTAGGTATTCACAAAATATTCAGTAGGTAAGGATGTCAACACATACAGGTTTTTTTTTTTCTATTAAGTACATCGATTTTCATTTTTGAGTATGGTGCTGAAATTTATGAAACAACGGAATGGTTTATTTAGGAAATGCTATTAAAACGATGCAATCACATTAATCTCGGTGCACGTTTTGCTCAATTGCTAAATCAAAACTGAGTGCGGTTTGTTTGTCGGAGCAGCGGATACCTATTGATTTAGGGGTCCTTCTACTCGGTAAGACCATTTCCTTTTGACATGTTATCTTATTGTTTTTAACTCGGCCGCCATTACTGTCAAGTAAATTAGAGCTATCATGCCGTTGATGATACAATAACATGTCAAATGTATTATGGCTTTACCGAGTAGAATAGAGCCCATGTTCTATTTTATACAAAAGTATAATAAAAAATAAAATAAAAGAGTCACCCTAACGTAAATAATGTAGTAACAAGGTGTCATAAAAAATGAACCGGCAAATAGTAATGAAACGTGGTGGTCGCCAATAACCTGACGACGCGCGGGCGCCGGTGTCACGCCAGATCGTTGGCTCACAGTTATTTTGACTCACGATGGCCGCGTCCAAGGACCGCATTTTGCGGAAACGGCACATTTTTATAAATTGATGTCTCTAGTGATTTTTCGCGTATTATTCCACACGGCCGAGGTCTTACGTCAAAGGCAATACTTCCGTCGTCAGCACCATTTATTATTTAGACAACTTTAGTAAACGTGTGTTGTGAGAGATATTTTCGAACTGCCGCCAACGTGTGAATTACGCTCTAGAATCTTTACCTACTGGAACCGAGTCTCGGCGCCATTAATTCTGTGTGTTCTGTTTACATTGAAGAACAAAAAATCAACACACAAGTGCTAATGTAGTGTGATCAGGCGGGATTGCCAACTGCCATTGCGGACGGACGATTACAGACTCCAGCGTGGGCCTGTCAGTAACTGACGCTTTGTTACGGCTTTTACCTAACCAGCCGTGCGTTTTGAATCGTGTGATGTGGTGGTGAATGTTCCAAATTGAGCTTTCCTCTCTTTTGGCCTTCTTTTTGCCTTGGAACTTCGTACTCCGAGTATATATGTTAAGATACTCTTAATAGATAACTCCTAACTACTACTAATAGATAACTACTTATAACTCCTAATAAAATGCAGGTCACCTAAAAGTTAGATTCAAAGAAAATATCTCCTGTAAAAAACAATTACTAAAATCTTGAATATTATAAATTATAAACAATCATTTTTCATTTTTTTTATTTTTTTTTATGGCATGGGAATGCAACCGAGCACACAGGCCACCTGATGGTAAGTGGAAACTGTGACCCATAGACATTCGCATTCACAAGACTGCAAATGCGTTGCCAACCCTGAGGACTAAGATGGAATGCCTCTATACTAGTCATTTCACCGGCTGTCTTACCCCCAAACCGGAACACAGCAATGCGAACACTGCTGCTTGGCGGTAGGTTAATGGATAAGATGGTGGTACCAACCCGGACGGACCCTGCACAAGGTCCTCCCACAAGTAAAAACATCATCATTTCACAGATCTACTAAAGCTGTATATCTAAATGCGTAACTTCTAATATTTGTGCCTGACCTTTGCGCCAAACATCTCATGAATCTGTCGGGCATGCAGTTTTGCGAAATTACGTGGTTTCTCATTTCAACCATATTGCAGTAAGTTTTTTCATTATTTGACCGTAGTAACTAAATGAATGCTTTATATAAAGGCAATGCTAGTAATTTCATTTTAAATTAAGATAGGTAAGTCGGTTGCTGTGCATGGTCGGTAACGCCATATTTACTCGTACCGTCCAGTGACTGCGCGGGGTAGACTGAGTGGTGAGTGAGGGACAAAAGAACTGTGTCAAGAACGTTCCTAACTAGTTGCGGTTTTAATCTACCCATTCTTGAGCTGGTTTGTTTGTCTAGAATGGCTATTCAATTTCGTCATTGATAAATAGTGTGTGGCATACACACTATTTATCAATGATATAGCAAGATTAATCTGCGACTAAATTCTTTCACTTCAAATTAGTTGCAGTGAGCATAACCTTTGTTAGACATCGTTGTAAGCTCTTAAGGCAATTTAGGTACCTACGATTTATTACTAACCGTTTTTAGTTAGCACGAGGCGTAAACTACTACATTAAGAAAGCTGCAGTTCGAAATATTATATCGATGCACTATTCAATACTGTATTAACGGAGTACTGAAGATTATAGGTATTTTATTTCTGGTATGATTATGGTATCCAATCGCAATCCCGAATTTTTGCTTTTCAACTGTTTAATTTGTTCTAAAATTCATAAGTTGGAGATCATTTTCTAACTTATGTAAATTCGGACAAACGAAAGAGTTGGTCACTGAGATTCGACCTTGTGACAAGTACCTATTGATTAGGTTTATGGTTGTCTATAATACCTACAGTAGGTACATGCCGGAGATTAGTTTGGGACTAGGTTAATTTGTGTGAGATTGTCCGCTGATATGTGTACGAGTAGTGCAGGTGTATGAAGAGTTATTTTGACTACCAACACGCTACTAGTGAATGCGAGCGGCGGCGCTCGTCTACGCTAGACCACACTAGAATCATCCCAAAATAGGGCCATGCATTAGCTATACTCTTCACAAAAGCCTTTTATGATCAGAGCTATAAAATCAGCGCATGCGCGTTAATGTGCCCTCGGTTTCCAAGGCGGCACGTACGAAAGCTCTCATCCCGAACCACATTTCTTTGACCCCAGTGACGACGCCCGCTGAAATAGAACGGTGACGTGCTGGGTGAGGTGGCCAAAATTATGATTGACGTGGTCATTGTCTCGACTTAGAGTTTGATAATGCTTATTGACGCCTATTAGCTCATGCAGACAATAATCGGTCAAGTGAGAGTCAGGCTAATAATACGGAGCCCCTAGAGCGCCGGCTTAGGGTTTCGTATTCATATATTCAACCATTTGATTAAACTTCTTCTAAATAAACGAAAATGTCGGTAACATGAAAAGTACCCACAAACCTCCGGACCAATAGAAAATGATTGAAGTCATAGATCATAAAGCTGATTTCGGTGTAAATACATTATGTTATGAATCGTCCTTTTTAAGTTTTAGTCGTATCATTACAGAACATATAAGAATCCTGCTATAGTATGTCAACAAAATAAACATAAATTGCAAATTTCAAACAAGTTTAGATTATAACACTACTTAGTGCTTACTTCGTTACTTTTAAAGTTAGTACATAATAATAATAAAAAACTTCTACACAAAACGAGTTTTAAACAATGATTGAATGACATGTCAGAGTAGAAAATATCCTTTTTTCTGTTCCTTTTCCATTTTTGTGATCCATGTCTTCTCCCCTCTGACATGGATGGACAGACCGTCGAACGGACGAGCGGACTGACATCAATGTCAGCAATAGGGCTTCGATTTTCCCTTTGGAATCGGAATCTTAAAACTGCTTTGTCCTTTCTTTACTTACATACATACATACATATACTCACGCCTTCGTTCCCAGAGTGGGGTAGGCAGAGCTACAGAATTACCAAAAACTCTAAAAACTTGTTGATAATTCTGTAACTGTACTTAATGATGATTTTGTTTGGATGGACGACTAACAATAGGTAAATAGAATGGGGCTGCGTTAATTTTACTAAACAAAAGAGTACCTACCAAGTATCGTGACATTACAGTGCAATTTCTCAATTTATCGAACGAGTAGGTATTCCAAGTTAGATAAGTACTTGAACAGTTCAGTTTTTTTTCACTTGGTACTAAATATCGAAAACTATTTAAGTCCAAATTAATACTACGAATAAGGGCTTCCTTCATAATCTCCGCATGAATATCATCTGTCAGTTAAAGATATTGCTTTTCTTTTCTGTCACATCAAAAAAAAACAGAGCTACAATTTATCTGTCTATCTGGAGGTTGTAAATCAAGCCTTAAGAAGAAGAATATCCCTTTTGGAATCAAGCTTTTAACAATTAAACCATGACGTATTAAAATACATAGGTACAGTGAAACATTTTGAGGTCTGTTAAAAACTCGGGTGTTTTCCTCTTAAAAACGGCGTTCGGTAAGTCGAACGCGTGAACGCAGCGCAGCGGCGAGTTTAAGAAGTCCCGTCAGAGCGTACAAAACACATTATATCACGTGTATTCTCAATTAGGCAGCCGTAAACGTTCGATCTTATCGACAGAAACCCTGCTGCCTAATTGAGAATGCACGCGATATAATGTGTTTTGTACGCTCCGGCAGGACTACTTAAACTCGCTCCTGCGCCGCGTTCACTCGTTCTACCGACAGAACGCCGTTTTTAAGAGAATAACACCCCAGGAAAGACGCTGCAGATTAGGTACTTAACTAGTAAACACTTAAATTCACTTAAGAGTGAACGTTCTGTTGACACGGGGTCAAACTACCTCCTTCGATGGAATGTAGGTACTGTTGGGATCACAATTGCAACTAGATACTCTTAGGCCTCAAGTCAATTTGCATACTTATTTGACGACGCCTTGGCTCGATAGTGACCCTGCCTTTGAAGCTAGCAGTCCTGGGTTCAAATCCCGGTAAGGGCAGATATTTGTGTGATGAGCGCGATGATTTGTTCCTGCGTCTTGGATGTTTGTATGTAGGTATTTAAGTATATATTTCTCAGTAGACTTCAATGAGATGTATCCACTTTTGAACCTTATAACAATGCAATAAGGTGAAAAAGTGCGTCTCGTCTCTCGTACCTTAAGAAGCTTCATTATGTACCAGTTACATAAATAACTATGAGCAAATCTATTCTCAAAATACGTTTCTATGGTTATTCTTTAAGCAATTATCAAATTGTATCGACCAAATTTCGCGACGTCGCGCCAGCCCAAACTGACCTCTAAGTACACGCAAGCGATGCTTAGTAACTTATCACAAGCCGCGGTGCCTTTGTTTGATTTCAAATCGCTGTTTAATCTTGATTGATGAACCGGATAAATTATCTAAAATTTGCTACTCGCTAATCAAATTAAGCATAACTGGCATTTGGTCGTTTAAGCGATCCATCAACAAGTGTTGAAGTTGCGCGTCATAGAATCCTGCCCATCTCGCACACGGACTCTTGTAATTATTAAAAGTTCTTTAAGTCCTCCGCCACCAACACTACTTACAACTTGAATCCCGTAACGTTTAACCAACCTCCGATTGACGTCAATTGGTGTTTGAAGAAGCTTTTATATGTCACCGATATACAGGGTGAAAAAAACTAACGCCACATGGACGGCAACTACCTTAAATTCCCATAAATGCAGGTTTTGTCTTTTTCAATAATAAAAGTAAGTCTCCTTTGGCACCCTTTGGGTAAAATTTGCTATTTGCAATATTTAAGGTAGTTTCCGTCCATGTGGCGTTAGTTTTTTCCAACCTGTAGTTATATATATATATATATATATATATATTGGTAGACATATTATGTGTATGTATCCCGTCAAACGTTTTTGTCTACTTTAACAAAGTTAGTTTTCTCAGTGTTTAAGACTTTGCTTTGCTTTTTCAGCCAAAAATAAACTGTAAAACTTAAATAAATAAATAAATAAAAAGTATTTTATAACTGTGTGCTTCGAAGATGTTAAAAATCCAACCGAACAATTTTCAATTCAGATGTGTAACTATTAAAAAAGAAACAAGATTTTTGTACTAATTTAAACCTAGGTATTATTAGGATTCCGTACACTCACGTCACTTTGTGGTCCGTCCGTCCGTCCGTCTATCTGTCGAGACCCTTTATCTCGGGGAGGCGTGGAGGTATCGAGTTGAAATTGAAACCATATACTCAGGTCTACCTACAGTGCCTTGAAATGGTGAAAAAATCAAACTTAGTTAACGTAAAAAATATATATGGCCGTTTATGTAGCAAAAAACGATATATTTCGACATTCTCAAGGGAAACAAAATTTATAGGGTATTTTCCTTTGACCTAGAAATATGAAATTTCGCAAGTAATACCGTCTTATATTACAAGTGTAGGGAAAAAACTGAAAACTATTTTTTTTATGATCCCTAAAAACAGGGTTTTCATTTATCAATTGAGTTAACCGCATCGCGCGGGGTGCGATGACACGACGTATGAAGAATCTTAAACATGGAACCCTCGGTGCGCGAGTCCGACTTGCACTTGACCAGTTTTTTATGTCATGTCTGTTGCAAATTGCACGTGTGTTGTGTACGCATGCCTTACCTCATAATGCCAATTTCGTTACAAATGAAAAATCAATTTGATAAATTCGCTTCCTTTAGCAAAAGCAGGATTACGAGATTGATAAACAAAACAACTTTGAAATTAATAACTAACTGCATAATTTATATTTTAAATAAGAAGCCACTGAGTATTGATTGATTAACTTGTGTTTTAACCTTGTTCATAACTTTTCCCATTATGTTTTTGAATGGCAAATCTAATTAAGAATCCAAGCCAATCCACAGACGTTTTTTCAATCCAGCAAAATGAACGACGACGCCCTGATCAAAGAAGTGTATTTCCGTCTCACTGTAGAGCTTTACGAAAGTCGTTCTTCGTGATAAGTAGGTACTAGCATTTTGTAGAAATGCATGTTTGAGGCATCGTATCTTATGTATCTCTGGCTGACGTCCAAGGACAGCCTGAGTGAGCGATCCTAGAGTGAACCCGAGGTTGATTTACATTACACGTTTCGGAGCCATGTTTTACGTTATCGACAATATTGAGGCGCATTGACGCGCAATGCATAACAAGCAGTTGTGTTTCGGTCGTTGTGTATATTTCTCTGTTAGTTGTGACAGTGTGACGGATCTAGGTTTATATTCTTGATTATTTAAGGTGCATTACATTTTACAGATTTATGGTGCACACGTTTCTATTGCAACTAATTGACTGTTCTACCTATCTAATCGATTGAGGTTATTTTTTCAATTAAGCATGAGTAATTTTATATTTGTTGCTTTAATTCTTAAGACTCGTTATTATTATTTTAGGAAAAACTCAGCAGATCGATGTTTTATTTATGTTTTAAAAGTAAGTTTAAGAACGGTATGAGCTTTATTGGTAAATATTTCTGATAAGCTTTGTTTTATAGAAATTTCTATATTTGACCGAAATATACTACATAGCTAACAAGGTAAAATATAAAAAAATCTGACTTGATTTTTGCAAAGTATTATATTTGTATCATTCAGTATACACGTCCGCCCTCCTGGAAATGTGCGGCGTACTTCCGTTTCTGCCGCAACACCTCTCCACGTCAATTTGTGCACGCGATGCAGATGTACTCCAGACGCTCCGAGTTACTATAACTACTAAGACATAGTCTACACGATGCGGGATAGTATAGTCAGTACTCTTGTTCACTACTCGTTCCGTGTGCTCCTTTAGTGCGAGTTACTGTCATATGCAAATCGGCTTAGCAGCTCGCTTCTGAGAAATTAAACATGAGCATGTGAAAATTGAGTAAGTACTCGTACAGCTAAGTAGAATTAAACATAGAAGACTATGGTACGGGTAGATATAGGTACATTCTATACATTTTGTTTTATACTAAATGTAGAGATTATGTAACGGTTACGATGCCATTTGTTTAAGAGCCTCAAATGACGGTGTAATTACGTGGGAAAAGTTAGCAAGTAAATAATATAATGTAAATAAAATGTTGAGTTCAATTTATAATATGTAGTGAAATTGTGATAAAAAAAAAAATTAATTTTAACGAAAAACTTTTTTGTAATAATTCCAATTTTCCGATACAATTCAAGATTATAATTGAGAGATATTTACCTACCGCCTCGCTTGCTCAGCTTTTTAATGGTCACTGGTCCTAAATAAACCCTGCTCAGGCATTTATGTCAATCAAGGGTGGCAAACATTGCTCTGTGTTAGTACGAGACTTATCATACTGTATTTGATTATGCGTGCATAAAGCTTGCTATCACTAGATATACGTAGTAACTACACGTATTTAGATAAACGCGTGAATAAACATACTCGGAAATCAACGTTGACGTTAGTGTCGCCCCACACCTGGCACTTACTTAGCCTTTTGGCTTAATCGTACCATATTTTGTTTACGTGTTTGTTTTGCCCAGAGAAGGCAAACAAACACAGGTCATTTGTGTACAGGCTAGTCATTCGCAGTGCAGCATTCACACGCTGAAGTTGAAAGGTTACTTATCTGTTAGGTACCTTCCTATAAAACTATGAAATTAACAAAATCCATTGGTCAAATCCATGTATGGATTAGATTCCGCTCTTGAGAACCTAAATATAGTCCATAGTTGGATATGATTCCGCTTTTAAGTATACTCCAACCCATTAATTGCCGAGCGTCTGATATGCACTTAGTTGTGATGCCGATACTTTGCTAAGCATGATGATTTATTCCGCAATCGTTAAATTTATTACTCGCATTTTTTCTCAACCTAATTTGACAGGGTCGTAGGTAGGTTAGGTTAGGTTAGTTTTTATATCAGCCCCGGATGTTGTCTAAGTATATACTTAAATAACCACGTTAAAAATATTTCATTATGGGCCACGCTCCAGATATTTATTATTACCTACACCAAGACCTACCCTAAGACCACTAATACTACTAATAGAAACAACACGGAGTGCGACGTGTTACGATCATTTCCAGCCAAACATTTTTTTGGGAATGAAGCGGTCACGTAAAATGTAATTGTACACGTGCCAGTTTATCTTTGATTTCTATTGCGCTTGTTCACCACTCTCCGTGAATGTTAAATAAAAATACACGCATAACTTCCGAACGACTGCATCAAATTAAATCATTCTTTTTTTGTGTTGTCATCGGTTTGTATGATAGAAAAAAATAGAAAATCCACCGGGAAAGTCGAAAATAGGTACCCAATCTCGACTGCAGCCGTAGAGCTTTTTCCAGTGCACAATGGAATGGATATATAATATAGCTTTAGCCCGCATTAAAGTCTTTTCGTCATTCTCTCGGGAACTGTCCTAAATGATAAAAATACATTTTACACACAGTACTTTTTATCCTTTTGGACAGTTCCCGTACCGATTGAGGAGTAGTTACATAATCTACTCCTCAATCGGTTTAGTCATTAACCGTGAAAACGGAAAAGCAACAGATTTTACGTGGTTTTTAAAATTAATTAGAGGACGTTTTCCAGAAGCTCTATGTGAAAATATTTGAGTAAGTACTACGGTATCCAAAGATCCGACTTAGTTACAGACATATCACTAAAATTGTTTAAACAAACTGGGCAAGAGCAGGTCTGACTATGATCAGTGTAGTTCCGAATCCATTACTACACAAAAACTACCCCAAAAAACAACAAGTATGAACTAATTTTGTATTTAAAGTTATTTGGTGCTATCTTAGATTATTTCACTTTAGTCGCCTGTATCTCAGGATCCAATCATGTCTACTAGTCGTGATAGTTTTCCTTTACAATTTGTTACATGTGATTCAATATCATGTTTTGGCTATTTTATTATAATTTATATCCAAGATTTTCTTTTACCACTTCGCCGGCGTGACTGATATGTACGAGTATATTCATGCTAATTATTAGCTATCTAGAACTAAGAGTCTCAGCACGGGTAGCACAAGCTGTATTTTCTCGCTTGTCGTTCAGTGTGTCTCAATCGGTACTGACAGAATGAAGGAAGGAAGGAATAGATAGAAAGGGAGATACGAGTGATAACCAAGGCGCGGGAAACTTGTGCTAGCCGCACTGAGCTAAGCTGCGGACGGACGGACGGAGATGGCGAAACTATAAGGGTACCTACTTTGACTACGGAACCCTAAAAAAATATTAGCTCAAAATGATCAAAATAACCATGACAGGAAATACAATCCTTGTTTTAAACACAATCAATACAATTAAATAATCTGTAGTAGTAGACATTTTACTGTCGAAAAATAGCAATTGTTTTATATATAACACAGTTTTAAATGTTGGCTAAACGCTTCACCCTGGGGCTTGAAATATTAACAACAAGGCAGCGTTAAGTAATAAAACTAAATTAAAAATAAAGTCGTGAGTGTAGTGTGATTTTAACAATCTGGAAACACTGAGATTTATAGGATGCTTTATTACTACCTACGCATTAGTCGCAATCCTTATCGTCGATTAAAATTTCAAATCTATCTCCTAAATCGCTAAATTCTAATTAAGTATAAAACTCTTTTAACTACAAATAAAGCATTCATCCTCAATAATCTCTCTCCGTCTGTTAAACCGAATGGATGAGCGAAACATATCTAAGCACGTGTCAGCTCCCACGTGTGCCGCCCCATTTCTCCACCCTTTCACTTAATATTTCTACCGGATATTCGTTTTATTTTATTATTTTAGATGTACATATGTACGTGACTGTAGCAAGACCTCTATTCACTTAATTCTACAGTAAAATCTAAAACCTATCTCGCTTACTTTATAAATTTTATAATATTGCGCGCGGAATTTTGAAATAAATAATATATGATGTTTTTGTGAAAAAGCTACGCTTCATCAAATTATAGAAAGTTGTTACAAAAAGACAGTATTCGCAAGGTAATATTTTCGCAAATCGAGAGATAACATTTTGTAACAGAAAAAGATAAATTCTTTTCGAAAACTGTATTTTATTGAGTACTTACTTAAGTAAATTAGATTTTCATACTTGAAAGGGTACGCAGATTGCTCGTAAATTACAATATGTGATGATACTTTATCTTTTACCTATATGACTGACTAACCATTCATTTTATGCATAAAATCAGTGTTATATATAAGATTTTTCAGTCCTCCTATTTTCCTATTAGTTATTTGCCACATTTTTAGTATTTTTAGTTTTAGCTGTAGGTGGTGGGCACAGGGACACGGGTGGGCGGGCGCTCTAGCGAAATTGCATATTTAGAACACAATAAGTACTTACTTATCTGACTTATTATATTATACTTATTGCAAGATAGTTTTTTTTTATCTGAGAGATATTTAACGATATGTCAATAGATTTTCTAGGATAAATATTTTTTGTCAATGTTAAGGTACTCTTAATTTTTGTACAAAATTTAAGCTTTATGGCGATCAATTTATAAATAAGAGTCGAGTAAAGTGTTAAATAATTTACCTAATCCATAATAACTTTGTGTATAGTTTTTAATTTTAACGTTACTATTCCTATAACCTTTTCAGTGTAATATCGGTGGAGGCATGCTCGGCGTTCTGAGAGCTTTTTTTAATACTAACTTCTGCCTGCGACTTCGTCCGCGTATATTTATATTATATCTAGTTATTCCGTTGGGAACTTGTCACCATTTGAATTTTCGTCCAATCCGTCCAGCCTTTGCAGCGTGAAGGAGTAACAAACTAACACACACACATACACTCACACAAACTTTCTTTAAAACTACAAGGTACCGCTATATCGTCGTATAAACGATATTGAAGGAAACTCTTAAGGTTCTACCTATTTACAGTCAATATCAATATTATTTTAACGTACGTTCTATAACTACTTATTCATAATCCAAAAAATATTTCATACAGATACCCATTTTTGGATATGTTCTTTAGGTAGATAACAACTCCTAATTGCCCATAGTATTGAATCTTAGTTACTATTAGGTATATAGGAATACCTTATAACACATCAACAAACTGTATTTAGTCTTATTAGGTAGGTACTCGTCATTCCTTTAGAATACAACTTAGCAAACCCAAATTTTATTATTTGAATATATAATTATAATACGTTTTATGGACATAACAGAGCCCGTGGCAGCACCACGAGGCTGATTAGCTTTTAAATAAAATGCATTCAAAGACGGATACCCGATCTTTTTCAAGACAGTTTGTATAATTTAATTGTATATCAGAATATTGGTTATCATAATGCCTATGAAACATGTCGCTCTGTTTACTCCAGAGCCAAGCAATGCGCATCGTACGCACCGTGGGGCAGGCGTTCGAGGTGTGCCACAAGATGCAGATCAACACTCCGGAGCAGCCGGCGCCTTCCACCTCCTCGGCCGCGGATGACCTCACCCTCCCCGACCGGGCCAGCGACCAGCCGCCTGCCAAAGGTAGCCGTCAAACGCGTGATGAGCGTTTCCATATCAGCAATCCAAGAAGTAATGGTGTTACTTAGAAGAGTAATTTATAATCAATCTTGAAAAGAGTTATTTTATTAATTGTAACGAGATGGCGCCATCTTAAATAGGTAGCTAATATTGTATTTTGGAATCTACATAAGTCTACATGCTTTTGACTGCATTGCGAGATTCGTGAGATTCAACCAAACCAGCCGGCGACCTCGAGTGGACAATCCAATTACATTCTTTTCACCCGTTGATTGCTAATCTTCTTATCACTGTGTTCTGCTATCGACAGTGTCCCACCCAAAGCGACCAGCAAAATTGCTACAGCGAATATTTATCTTTAGCAGTGCGAACTATTATCCGATATGTGTCCCGTCAATATGCGACCGGCGATCCACATTAATATCATTAAATATCGCTTCGTTGCGTGATTTTTGAGACAGGAACAGGGATTTGTTTAGTAACGGTACGGTTAGCGTTAAAATTGGCCAATAAATAAAAGTGATGCTTGGAGTTACGTGTGTTGGTCGTGACGTGTCACGTCAACGAGCCGGCGGCGGCGTACATTGGGCTGTATGAAGCCATCGGAACCGTTTGGTCGTTATTTTACACCGGACGGACGTAACGACCAAGTCATTATATTGAGCGTAAAGGCATAAACTTACAGGTGTTTTGTGCCAACTGTGCACTTGTCCCGCTAAAATACGCATTAAATACAATTTGAAGGTCTAATAAGTTCAATCGCAAATCTCGGTGCTGTCCTGACCGTTGTCTATTGGCGTTTCTTTATTTTCTCCCGTTTAATTTGAGCTATTTATAATTAGCTTTTATGTATCAGTTTATGATATCCGACGTAACGAGTAACAGCTGTTTCGACGATCAACGTCATTATTTTATGATCTATGCCTAACGCCTATATTATGTTATGAGACGATCGGCTTTCTTTGCTTGTTTAGATTTGATTGTAAGTAATTAACGTGTACCTATGTACCGAAGTAAAATGCTTTATTCTACTAATAGGTACAATCAATTATAAGCAATAAAATATTCAGAATCACTAAAGATTTGTACTGAGGCGAACTTATGCTTTTAAAGGATCTCTTTCAGTTAATTTTTCAACATTTGTGACTGTTAATCCTGTTGTGAGTGTTAATCTTTCAACAGTTGTAAATATTCCAAAATGTCAACCTATCCAAACGTACAACAGGGACTATAATTCTACATTGTCTTTACACCTATTGTTATCGTATTGTCAACGTTGTCAATGAATGTTATACCACTGCAATATGTAGGGAAAAAGTCAACGTACAGAACAATAGGGCCCCAATAAAGAGTCATAAGACAAGGTAAATAATGAAAGAGGAACGAATTCGACAATATTACATGAAAATACACATATTTATTACTAATTTATTACCTACTTAGATTAAATTAACAACTCTTTACCTATTATAACAAGTATGTACGTACAATACATGTAGGTATGTATGTGTCATAAACTTCTTCTACCTATGTAGTAGGTACACCCTATAAGTAAATACGTTTATGATTGATTACGCAATAAATTATCATTCATGGTAATAATTACCTATCTTTAAAAATTACTTTGAAATTAGTTTCATTGTTCAGGTATAAACGGTAAATACTCAAATTGAAAGAGTATTGGTAGGCGCCGATGTGGGTTGTTTGGTCAAGTCGGAGCCATAATATTTTCCGTCGTCCCCCGTCAGCAAACTCAGTAAACTTCGCGACGCTGCTTTTATAGACTAAAACAACGTTTCCGTTGGCCACGTGCACCTTGAACTAAATTTAATGAACTAATTCTCGTAATTAAGCTCTTAGAAGTACCTACCTGGAATCCTGTCGACCTAACCAACAAAAGTTCTTGGATCGTTATAATCGTCTCTTATATGTGCTTCCCTTCATTTGCCCCTAACTCCTTATGAAAGACTTGCCTTCAACAGAAGCGGTGTCAGATTGTGGTGCCTCTGAGGCGAGCGTGGCATCAACCTCCAAAGCTGTAGTCGAGCCTGTTCCGGAGGAGAAGGTCAGACCCACGCACCTGGAGTTACTGCCACCGCCGCCGAGGAAGACTGATCGTCGAACCCCACAGGTGCGGTGTACATGAAGCTCAGGTTTACAAAATGCAGTAATACAACTAGAATAATTGAATCCGTTATACCTATTAGTCAGTCTACAATGACTGACCAATCACGTTTTTTAAATGTTTAGGCTTTGAAGTGTTACGAGGAAAAGGGATTCAATTTTGTTATACAAACGGAAGTAGAGTCCCAAAATAATTATTATATTTATTATTTATATTCTGCGTACTACAAATCATCACGCTAATGATATTCTTAAATTCACTAATGATTTCACATCCGTATTAAACCGTTACCTAGATGATTATTTTCTTGTCTTAAGTGACTTTTGTTTAACAAAGAAGCCTGTCTTCTTAAAAAAAGGCTACATTGAATATAAATCTCAAGCATTTATGTAGATATATGAATAATAAACTTTCATTAAATGGACTAAAACAATTCTGTCAACTATGAAACGATAACACTTTGGACTTAGTCTTAGTATTCGGTAATATAAGCGTAGAATTTGTTAGATGTAATCAACCATTGGTTCCCGATTTTCCCGAAGACAATTATCATCCATCTTTTTCCATCGACTTTTGATCTATTACTTACTTACCTTTTTAGACCTTTGACGAAGAAACCTTTGGTAAAATATAAGTACAATAAGGGAAATTACTCGAAGATTAACGAGTGCTTTGATAATACCTGGTCTGAGCAATTTAATAAGTCATTCGACGAAGCGGTTTTTTATATAGTAGTATTTTCCTATCTTTTGAACAGTTCATTACTCATTCTGGTAAAAATATGTTTAGGTACCATCTGGTATAAGAAAACAAAGGCACACAAACGATGCAAAAGGTTTAATTCATTAAATGACTACGATATCTTTTCCAGACTGCGAAAAGGTTTAAAATACTTAACTCAAACTGAATGCGATGATAATTACAAAAGTTCGGTTCAAAAAACAGTTACAAAGAATAGTACATATTCCTGGAATTATTATTATAACTAAGCGTGGTGCATCTAACTATCCCACAGAAATGAAATGACTCGACTTACGCCTCCGGTGAACATATTTCTTCGGTTTTCAACATGTTTTCAACACATTATTTCAGAGCGTTTTTACCAAGCCGCTGACGCCGCTTATGTTAGTAACGATCTGCCGGAACTTAATAATTCTACTTTAAGTTATAATAAGTTATATATGTCAAAAAAGGAGATATTAACAAATCATTAAAAGTTTGGATATCGATTAGGGTTCCGGTAGTGATGGTATCGCTCCTTCATTCATAGTGAAATGTGCTAATGCCCTAACTTACCCATTATTCATTTAGTTTAATCGATCGTTGGCTGAAGGATCATTCCCTGCGAAATGGAAATAGGGCCATATTATACTAATTTATAATATAAAAAAGGATTTCTTATCAAAGTCGTGAACTATAGATCTATATCGATCCTGGATATATTCGCAAACCTATTTGAAATAGTTATTTATATAACCGGTACATTGAAGCTTCATAAGGTACCTAGGAGTGCCGAGGTTACAGCGTTATCTTACGAGCGCACTAATTACAGGCACGAGTACCTTAAGAGTTAAGTATGTACCGTTGCATACATAACTTTTTCTACAAGCTTAAAATGATAACGACAAAAAAAACAATCGCTAACTTATCTTGTATAAGTACTTTCCTCGACTTTTTTGCTAACAAGTTAAATGTTTCCTTACAATGAAATTCACACAACCTGCGCACCTTAAGAAGCTTTATTATATACCGGTTACATAAATAACTATTAAGATACCATAATCAAACCTTTTACAGTGGTATACCCACTTACCACCAATGTTTAAAGGGAATATCAGCTACAAGTATTCTTGCACAGTTTACATAACGCACACTAAACTGAAGAATATGAATAGTGGAGGACAGGTTTATTTGATCTAAACCGATTTCGAAAAGGCTTTTGATCGTGTTGATCACATCGTCCTGCACAACAAGCTTACACACCTAGGAATAGGAATGCATAGGGATCTTCTTCGTGGGATAACGTCAAAACCGATCACAAGCAGTGATTGTAGGTGGTTACAGGTCTAATTTCATTAATATCAAATCAGGGGTGTCCCTGAGCTTACATCTGGGCCCCCTTATCTATAATGCGTCTCTATACGATCTTTACACGTGCTTTAAAAGTTCATCATTTCTACTCTATGCCGATGATACTCAATTTTGTATAAAATTAAAAACCTAGAAGACTGAAATTTATTACAAAGCGACCTAAATAACAATCCAATACAATACAAAAACTTTACTGTACACCAAACAAAAACATAACAGAGAAAGAGCACAATTAAAAATAATATAGGTAAACCACAAGCGGTCTTTGAAATAACCTATTTATCTACTACAAAAACAATAATATACGTATATTTTTTAATGTCAATAAATGATCGTTATGTCATTTAGGTACCTACTCGAAGAAGAAACCAATTAAATACTCATATAACATAAATTTATGATGGATTTCTGGAATGAACCTCTACAATTATTGTAGAGGTTCATTCCAGAAATCCATAGGTATCCTTCTTGATAGCTATCTGATGTTCAGTGAACATATTGATTTTATTACTAATCATGTAATCATTCATTTAGAAATTTAAGTTTTGTCATTCGTAAAAACCAACAGTTTAAAGATTTAGGTTGCATTAAATCTTCTGCTTTTGTTCAAAGCATACTAGAATATACTTAGTACAATATCTTATTAATAAGGATAAAATACAAAGCATACATCAAAAAAACCTAAAATTAATTTATTATAAATCATATATTTTTAATAGGGCATAGGTACCAAGAACGACCAACCTAGCCTTACCAATAGATGAAAAATATTGGAAACGAGCATTATTATAAATAGAATGTATATCGACACTGAAAATAGGATCCTTCTTATAATAATCGTTTTCCCACATTGGATCCGAAGATCGTTATCATAAATCAATGGTGTAGGTACACTAGTGAGGCGGCTCGGATCAGATTTTATTAATATATTATATCTACGTATCCTCAATGGTACAGTTTCAACGTAACGAACTATCCTACTTATAATTAGATCGAAGTAGGGAGGTAGGTTCAGGTTGTGTTAGTTTTGTACCTGCCCCAATGGCCTATTTTATCACCAAGAAAAAGGAGATCAAATTTTATTTCTGGAAAAGGAAAAATGCAACAATAAAAAGAAATAACGATATGGGAAAAGTATTCATACCCAAATAATGTCAACTTAAAAAGAGCTAACGCTATCCGAAATTGTCTTATCATACCTTTATCAGATGTCAATCTGATAAAGGTATGATAAGACAATTTCGGATACTCTCTTGAAATATATCAATTTTATAAAATAATATTTAAAAAAACTTTCAATTTTAAAATATCTACCGTTTTATTAACTAGTACCTAGTTAGTACACTTGAAAACTTTATTTGCTGTTCGAGTATTTCATGAGTAATCACAATTATATTAAATGTTATATCTGCTAATAAACACCTAACTCATAAAAAAACTTTGTAATAAAATCTAACGATGAGAAGCTAGTGAAAATGGCTGTTTCGATTTACTCCTCTAAAAGGTTACGAATTATCAAATCAAACGCATGTTATCAATACCTAAATTAAAATTCTAATTACGTCATTATTAAGATTTGTAAAGGGACTGGTACAGTCAAGGGAATAAATATATATACGTTCCCAAGACGTCAAAAATATCTATACACCTATATGCTGCTGGCAATAATGTATACATATATTTGACGCGATGCCTGTATATTAATGCCCTTGACTGTATAACTTTTTATTCAAAGCGTTGACATGGAAATGTAGTGATGGAGAAGTTATTCTGAAGTATGTTTCTCAGGTGTAACCAAATTGGATTAGAGGACCTGCATTGTAAAATTGGTGTATGACCTATGGGCCTTTGAAAAAAAAGATGTCATTAAGTCCCAACTTCCTTTCTATAGAACAGAATGGTTATCATCATTGAGTCCTGCCGGTTCTATCGTGGGAGTTGGCACTATGACCTAACGTTCTACGAGTAGAACAATTTTTTTTTTGATTTACGGTAATGTGTAAAAATGTGAAGTAGCTATTAATTTTCATATTCGACTGTCCTCGTCACACGAATCATTTTACCAAAAATTAAGTAGGTAACCATACTCTTTGTCTATTGCAATAAACTCGTAACAATGGCGGGTAGTTGTAGACACTGTAAGTAAATAAAACATTATCTCGTGAAAATATTAAGATATCTTTTTACTACTATATATATATATATACTCGGGGTGGCGGTCTGGTCGCATAACAACTATTGTCATAATATCGATTGTCATAACACTTTACACATAAAGTTGATGCTCACAATTTTTTTTTGGCATAAATTATACTAGGCATAATTGTTCCTTGTCATAATTGTACGGAGTCATAATTGGTTTAATCATAACGTAGAAAGGCATACATTTATTAAGTCAAAATATTAATATAATATAAAGTTAGTGCCAAAACCGACTCGGATCGCGGATAGGTTAGGGTTATTTTTTTATAAAAGAGCGGAAAAAGTTTATTTATAAAGCCATACCATTATAAAGTATGGTTAAATAATTTTATGCGCATCAAATTTATGCGCGTTACACAATATGTTCTTAAACATTATGATTAAAAACTTTATGCGCATAAATGTATGACAATTTACAGTTATGCGCAATGATGAGTATGACGAATCCTTCTATGCCCATCAAAAATATGACTTTAAACTTTATGCAACCCGACCCCTACCCATATACTCGTATATAGCCTGTTTTATTGTTTCAAAATATGCAAGGGAAATTGAACAATTAGGGAGTTAATAAATTCGTCCTTTGTAAAGTATGTTCGGTCTTTACACGGTTAATTGGCCACTTTCTGATATTCTTAGAAAATCAAATTTCGTCAGTGCTATCTATGAAAGTATGAAAGTATTTTTTAAATCTTAACTCAAAAATACAATATGTAAACGAGGAATTATTGTTATCTTCAAAACAAACAAAAATTGTAATCATTCTCTCCAAGTTTTATTTAAAAAAAATGCGTTTTAATTGTGCGCACGCATAAATACACTTGCTCGCATTATTTTTAAATGAGTCTGAAGCAGAAAATGCTGAAGACGCTAAGCATTTTGCCAGTTTTACTGTAAAACTTAGGTGATAGATAACAAATTAAAATATGGAATTTAAATAAAATAAACACAAATTACAATAAAAAATGTTTAGTATTAATATTTTATTTATATTTTTCACTAACGAGTAACACCAAGTGTTCTTTATACAGTACAAATTTATCAACAAAAAAAACTAGTAAAAGTTCATACTTGCATAATAGTGAACCAAGTTTGTTTTGGTGAAAATCATATGGAATAGTCTAATATAACTTAAATCGACTCTAAATATTCAGGACTCAACGAAGATATTTCTTTTGTTCTTTTAAAGGGACGTTCGGTCGTAATGACATCTTCCATTCCGCCATACCCCCCAGGTCCCAATGATGAACTTCATTTTGTTACTTGAGAAGGCCGCGGGGTCTTAGGAGGATATTTTTGTGTTTTCTGCTTAAGGAACACGTTATTTTTTGCTACTGAGTAGAAGAAAATAATTTGCGGATTAAAACAGAGGCTTTGAGGTTTTTAAGCTTTAAGTGGTAAAAATGGTATACAGTAGGTACCTATTTCGCATTCAATTTTAACTGACAGCACAATTCAGCACATCCCTACTGGATATGCATAATACTATCATCGGTATGCGTATATTACAACGCAGACGCTTACATTGATGCCTCAGGATTTATCATCCACTATCTAAAAACTATAAATAGTTATATTAGAAAAACATATCTCAACCTTAAATAGGTATGTACAGATGTAGTGCATAATTGTTATCCATCGTGTTTTCACGGAAACGTACGAACGTGTCTTGCTATTTCAGTCGGTCACAGTACTAAAAGTACTGAGGATGACTGAAGTAGCATGAAAAATACGAACGTTCGGAGAAAATACGATGGAAAACAATTATGCACTACATCTTAAGTAGTCGAAAGTTCCTACTAAAATTATACATAATATATAATTTTAGTAAATACGTTACCAAAAAATGTGTAGATAGGTACATAATTGTGTTTCCTTTTACTATGACCACACCAACAAGTATCAATATGAAAAGCAACATGTTGTGGTTACGTAATAAAAACCTTTTAACATAACTTCTTACTTATTTATAAGTTAATAACATTTTCTAGAAATATTTATTTTCTCAATATCACCACGGCATTTTTCATTGTGCCTTTTCAGTCGAAAATAAAACTTCAAAAAAGTTTAGCAGGCGTAAGAAATACATTTTAACCAGTTCTATTCCATAGAGGTTTGGCAGAAGTGATAAATTTAAACTTTCCTTGAGAAGCGAATTTCGAATTTTCCCAGGCGTCATTATGCAGAGACCTCGCGTACACTAAGTTTAAAATCGTGGCACATCCCGTTGTGGCTCCGAGTAACGTTCTTGAAATGTCTGCAGTAGTTTTACTGGCATTAGCGTAGACTCACGCTGCACCCGCAACATTTTAATACAATAAATAAATAAAATACTGAAATAAATCCCAGGTAATCTCACGCAAATTGACCTAGTCCCAAAGGAAAATCTATAGGGTTTTTCTATGGATACGGAGAAATACATACTTAAATACAAAGAAAAATCCCATGTTTTGTATTAGAAAATATATTATATTTAAAAAACATTGTTTCATGGTTTTATATTTTTTGACTATTGTTTTACTAAATCATAATTACCCAAGTTATAAAATTTATTATTTATTATATGGAGTTTTATCCAAAAATATGTTTTCGCGAAGATATAATGTTTGCCGAAATTAATTGCAGTCAAATGAATTCTTCAAAACAATACCATTGATTTTCAATTTAAAACCGTAATCGGTCACAAATGCGGTCAACTCATTATAATTTTTTACTTATAACAGATGTTGTTTATGTATGTGACACGTTATCACTGTAAAGATATTGGCTGTACACCTACCTACAGTGTACTTTTGCTTCATTGTTATCAAATTTCCTCAAGCAGTGTCGGGATACCACTGTAAATATACGAGACTAGGGACTCGGACGGCGCACTCTTCAAGACGCCAGTCACGGCGCCCGCCCGCACCCATTTTCTACTAAATCGCAATTTCTGCAACATCCTCGGTAGTCTCAAAATTAAGTAAACAAAATTAAAATATCTCGTAAAATATATTTTTTATTGACTAAAAAATAAATTATGAATCAATTTTAAGTTTCAAAACATGTTCATAAATATTGGAGTGTTTTTAAATATCTGATTAAAAAAAAACTTAAAATAATGACATCGCCGCTCAGAGCCATCTTTGCGAGAATTCGTTAACTATTTCAAAACGCGTTCAGTAAGTAGTAGTATTTATAAATTCGTTAAACAAAATCTCAGCTTTACTTTAAATAATGACATTGCCGCTCAGAGCCATCTGTGCGAGAGTACGTGATTCGGTTGCTTTTTCTTCAGAGCCGTAGCAATTGCTTCATTATTTAGGTGGACAACGCCACCTATTTCAACAAAAAGAAACACAACGGAAGGAACAAATACCGCGTGTAAAATATTTAATAATTAACAATTTTAGTAACATACGTAATTTATTGTTAAATGTAGTACTTTACAACATTGTTAGATGTTCCTAACTTTACCAGTGGTATCCCTGTTTGTATTGATCTGCTTATGTGACCTGCGCAAAAGAGGTGCGTTATGTTCCGGGACGTAGAAGTAAACAAAAACAACGCTTGTCATTACTCTTGTGTAGCAGCTAGCGCAGTGTTGTTAACCGAGGCGTCGTGGTTAAAATATACTTAACTACTGTCAAAAACTGTTACAATGAGAGGCTCCTCAAATATGCTGAGACCGCCTCCACCGTATAAAGATAAAACATTATCTAAAAGCTTTAAAAAATACACTGACAATCGCAAAATACGAGCTGCTTTTTTTTTTCAACAAGCAACTGTAGTGAACGACGACCTTGGGTCATTTTCATGTGATCTTCGGTTCTCAATATTGCAGAGGACCATTCCGCCCGCGGTCATCAATCTTCCGGACTTGCCAGAGTGCGTGATTACGACGGATGTCATCAAGCCTGCTTTGGAGGTCGTCGACTTGGCGACGCCGCTCAGCTCGCAACACCAGCTTCAACTAATGCAAGAGCAGCTCGACCAACAAGCGCAGCAGACGCGTGCGGCCGTCGCCCAACTGTTGCTGCTACGCGACCAGCTCGCAGCCGAGCAAACGGCGCGCTGCGAAGCCCAAGTGAGTACCAGTTCCAAGAACTGATGCTACGAGGATAGGGTATTTATAGTACTACTTGACCATTAAAACTAAAGGTGAAACTGGTACATTAGGTCTTCCTATTAAAGATAATTCATAAACCATTTTAATAGGTGTATACAAAAAATCGATTACTTTATGCGTGCGCAACTGCGCACTTGTAATGCTCATCTTATGTCAATAATATTTTCATTTCATATTTTTACTTGTTGTATTGTTATTCCATTCGTCTAATTAATTTGATCTAACAGTAATTTATTTAGCCAAGAGCTTAGCTTGGGTCAATTTGTGCTAGATTGTCCCGTCATATTTATTTATTTCTTTTTATATGTTCCTATTTTTTATAACGATCACTGGTAAAGATCTTAGCCTAATTGTGCAAAATGTAGTTACAGAATTATCAACATTTTTTAGAGTTGTCGGTAATTCTCTAGCTCTGCCTACCCCACTCTGGGAATGAAGGCGTGAAGGTATGTATGTACCTATGTATGTATTTTTTATAACTCTACAGCTGGCACATCTTCCTAGATGTGGAAAATTGAAGAGCACTGCTCACATAATACAACAAGTTTTGCAAAACACAAGGTTTCAAATCCCATTGTTAAGATATTTTCGTTTAACTCAGTATATAAAAGGAGTATTGCACCAAAGAAGTAATCAGTGAAGTGGGTTAAGATGACCGATGACCGTATTCATAGCGCTTAAATTTCTCAGTTTATGTACTGCTTACATTATAACTAAGTGGGGTTGGTTTACAGGCGCGCACGCACCAGTTGCTCGTCCACAACAAAGAACTCCTTGAACATATCGCCGCTCTGGTGGCCCACCTCCAGGAGCGCGAGCGCGGCTCCACAAAGCCAATCAACGCGCAGCAGCTCACTCTACTACCCCAGGTTTGACAAACTCCATACCGTGGTGAAACATTTGAGGGTCATACACTGTCGCCGAATCATGTTTTCAACCCTGTTCTTGAGTACGAGTATTAAGGGCTTTAATTACAGTTTTGGTTTAACCTTGTGAACGCCACAACCGGCGAGTCGTGTCCATGTACCGCAGACGACTCGCGTCAGTGACTTTTTCTACGCTTTATACATTTATGATGGCCTGACATCTGGCCGATCTTAAATTGCAGTCGTCGATGGTGTTCAAAAGTTTAAAGTATATCAGCTGGTTGGAACCCAGTCTGACTTTGTTCTGTAAATTAATTTGATTAAAAAATCCCGATTAAATCACCAGGGACAAAAACGACAAAGAATTATGAACCTGAATTTGTTTGAATGTAAAAACGTATTTTCTGTGTTCTGAATTAATCAATTCCCGGCTTACATATGCAGATGCGTTTTGGTGTTTTTCATTTAAAGGTGCGAACCCCACCGCTGCGTTAAATACGGGACGGGGTCGTTGCTTAAACAAAAGACGGAGTCATAGTAAGAACATGGCGCCGTTTTTGGCGCACCGTAAATACGCTCCGTTAAGCAGCGGTGCGGTCGCACCTTAACGCATTGAGTACTAACAAGGCACACGATCGACGATCTTTTAGTGCTGAACGCGGGGTCAAATATCATTCTTAACGTTTGCTTATTATTCTCTATCTAAACCACATAAGATTAGGTCTAGTAAAAGAGTTACAATTTTTAAGATACTCGAAAAATTACTAAAATTTTGATATTTCGCTTCGTGATTTTAGGGTTCCGTACCAAAATAGTAAAGTAGTTCGGTGTCCGTCTGTCTGTCTGTCTGTCTGTATGACACAGCAGTTCTCCTCTGAAAATATAGAAGCAATCAACTTAAAATTTGGTACAATTGTACAAATTTGTTGTCCGCATTCTGTTTTTAGTAAAAAAAATATGAAATATTTTTCCCAAATACAATAGGGTGTCAAAAAATGGAATTGATTGTATTACAGCAAACGGGGTGTCATATGGAAGGGCTCAATCAGCGCATTTTAAAACATTTGTAATTTTCCGCGATGACCTACGTCCTACGTCCCTACTTTTTGACTTAAACTCGTAGACAAAAATATACAAAAAAATACCATTCCCCTCCTTATCTCCGAAATGTATGGACCAAAAAAGCTGAAATAGTCTTGACTTAAATCATTTTTATAATTATTTATGATTTACGCGATAAATACAATGAAGTAGTTAGTTTTGGAAAAAATAAGCAACAATGTTTAAAAATCTGTTATAAATTATGGTTGGTCTAAATGGACCTTATTGCATAGCAAATAAAGTTCATATCCAACGAGTGTTTTCTCGAACCTAATTCTACTTCCTTATCGTAAAGGTATTTACTAACAAATCAAAAGAGATGTAATTTAACTTGTTGAATCTACGTTAGATCAATAAATATTGGACTTGACAAAAAACTTGATCAAACTTTGAGGGTGTATAGTTGTATACACCAGAAGATAAAACCAGTCCTGCAGTATGTAAAAACATATTTGAATGTTATGAGAGGTGACTGGATAAACAATGTGAAACACATCCTTTACCTAGCGCAACTTAAGGTGAAGTCATTTACATTAATAAATTATGTTTAATCTTGAAGTTATGAAAAAGACATGAAAAATTTAAACAAGATGAGAAAATCAAAATATCAGTAACTTTCGAATACCTTAAGACTTAGCAGTTCATCTATATGAACATATTGTATAGGTTTATCGTGGATATCGTAACACAGGATACCTGTATATATATTATCGATATGCATGAATCATAACGAGTGACAGTTATTCATTCAGTTGTTAATCAGTTTAATGTCACCCTTATCAGAACTAGCAACTTATTTGTAACATGGGATTAAGATATTACATTATTTACACTACTTACGTATTATGTTAAAGGCTTAATTAAGTATCTCAGCAGAGCTACGAAACAAAAAATCCTGAGGGCTGACATAATTAAGTCTGAAAAAGCTATTAGCGCCTCGTAATCAAGTATATCCAGAACAAAATAAGTTGTTGGTGCTGAACTAGTGTAAAATATGTTATTCTCCTGCCGCGATTGCATAACCCGCACGTTTTATTTAACCCGGTGAATAGTTACCCCACAGCTACACACTTCATCACCAATCAATCAGATGCGTTAAGAAACATCACAGATATCGGATTTCGGCATACAATTATTCAGACTGTTAAATCTTAATTTACACTCAAGAGCAATGAAAGTAGGTCACATTGTACATACCTACATGTAATATACAAATTGTAATTACTGAGACACAATACATTAGAGTGTATTTTATTCTATTGTTAAGACTGTCGTATTTTTGGTGAAATTCGATAAATGGTTCGCTTGACATTCACTAGTGATAGGAAGTCAGGGATTACCAGGAAAGTGAATGCAAAACTAGGCTCGACTGTCTTTAAAACTTTAAAACACATATAGTTTTACAGTCACTGTTTTTTTATCCAAAATACTTATGCGTTTTCCTATCTTGAAAAATATTTGTCGGTATTATTGCAGTTGCCTTTTGTATAAACGGGTGGCAACTTCCTGAGACGAAGCGGAATACTCATAGTCATAATAAACAGGGTTAAAATAAGGGTGTAAATAAACGTTTATACTAGAATACACAACTTGACGGACTAGCTTAGACATAAAGTGCAAGTGGTACAAAATATGTAAGAAATTTAATAGGGATACAGAAATGTCGGTGTTTTAGTATATTCTCGGTCTACGTGGTCGAAGTCTGACTCAAATACTTAAATATGATTTTATGATACATATTAAATTAAGTGGCGAACACGTCAATTCGTATAACTAGCTTTTTAGTATCCCAAGCCATACACTTTTTGGCAACATTTGTGCATTTAGAATTGTCCTGGTTCGTCGAATTATAGAAAGCACTATGCTTGTGTAGTGTACTATAGTGTACATGTACTCGTTCATATTCATCTGCCGACCTATAATATGATATACGGCTTGAGTAATCTGCTCGGTCCCCATCGCATTTGATTATTTGTGTTGATGTGTAGATTATTCTATCGCTGTGTGTTGACTGGGTAGCATGGCTAATGTCATACGCGTGCCGCATGTGTGCCATGACCAGCGACCGTTTATATAATGTAGAAAATAATGATTTAAACATACGTAGCTGTTTTCACTTGTTGCTCAGTAGCCCTTTAGTTTTTAACAAGTATTTAAATCATAGCGCTTTTTATTAATAATTTAAGAAGCATGGTGTACCTTAATTCGTGTTTTTTTGATATCGACATATTTGCAATTATCATCGGCCCTCCTATTATTGCTTTTGTGTTTTTTGTTCATGATTTTGTTTAATTAATTCATACCAAGTTGGAGCCAAGTCGGATTACTGGTCTCTAATTTTGAGTAACTATCAGTAATCCTAAATTAGTAAACGTCAAGCTCGATTCTAAGCTAAAAAAAATAGAGTTTGACGTTTATAAATTTGGCCTTAAAGAAATTTAAAACTAGAGAACGCGTAGGAATTGGGGCCATTGATTGATGTTATCGCATATGTTTGCAATAAAATCAGTAAATGTCATGTCAATTACCGATGTAATTTAACAGTGCTTTAGCTGCTCAAATAGCATTTATCGTGAGGCTTGCAATAAGTTCTTACACACCCAAAATTAAAGAGAGATAGAGAGTTACTAATTGTTGTGCGCCGCAGTAAAACCCGCGTGCCCGCACCAATTGAGTTTTTCTCTTACTCTTCAAACTTTTAAATCAGGTATGTTATGCCATGTTTTATAGTAATTAGAAGCTTTGCATGATTTTTATTGTGTTTTTAATAAAAAAATATTAATCGCCGCCAGTAAGCTTGTTCTGTAATTTTTGTTGCTGTGATGTTTTACCTACAAAAGAAAGCGGCAATATAAAATTAAATAATATTTTATTATTTTCAATGCTGCTGGATCAAAAGGGAGGTGCTGGGAAAATAACTGAGCGCGCTTGCAACGGAGACGGCCAGCCCAACATTGACATGCTCATCGACCTGATATCGAAGACCAAGATATCCCAGAACGCCGAGAACAACAACATTCGGGCTGTGGCCTCGCAGTTCAGTAGTCCCGGCTCGCCCCCGTGCTTCGGGAGCATGACCAATGAACAGATACAAAACTATCTCATCGCCAAATTCCAAAACAACGACCCCGTGACTAACGGTAATGCTGAATTTCAAGCGAACAACGATGTCGTGAAATTCAGTCCTTTCTACCAGAACCGCAACGCATTCCCCAACGTACCACCCGTGATAAACAACTATAGTCAATCCGATCTCGCAAGTCTGATGAGCCTCGAACAATATAAGCTTGAGAACTTGGGTCAAGCCATGAGCGTGGGGCAGTCCGACACCTCATTGTACAGCGCCAGCCAGCCTTCAACTTCCAAGGATTCGAGTCCAGATGGAAGTTCGGACGATGCTGTACCGTTCATCATGCCATTGTCGCACAACGGCACTCTCACTGCCACCGGCGAGGATGGCCGCGTTCGCCTGATCGTACCCGTGAGCCCGTCTGGCAGCAGTAGCGATGTCCCTATGGCTCCAGCCGAGCCGAAGCCCCACGGGAGCACCCTGACGGTGCCCAATACCTCAATTGCTTACGCTGCGCCCATCACGCGCTCGACCAGCGAGAAAGTGCCGAATCGCAGCGAAATGATGACGGCCCTCCGAGCCCAGTGGACCAGGCATACTACTAAGTAAATTAACATAAAAACGGACAAATAATAGAGTTGCCCACTTCACCCACCAAGGCCAATGTGGATATTTTGTCCGTTTGAACTAAAATAATAATTTTAAAGTTGCATGGTAAGAGTGTAACTGCGGCTGAACCCATTCTAGTCAAAACCCACAAAGTACCTACAAAAAACTACTTAATAAGTTGTTATCTGTTTTTTATTATTACGACTTTACAGCAACCTTGTCTTCAGCATATACCTATATAGAATCTTAACCCCAAATGATTATCGACCTTTGGTGACCAGTAGGAGATATTATGCAGAGATTATTTATTGAAGCCCTTACTACGAAATCTAATAAAATACAAGTGACAATAATAACTTCCAATATTAGTATTGTTTTGGAGCTTGCTTATTGTAAGTGCATTGAAATCTATATACTGTCATTCTTCGTAACAAGTCAAATTAAGTTTGTTGTTGTTACAAGTAAATACATGACAAACTAAATTATCATACCTATTTGGAAAAGAAATGAATGTTATTTATTGTACAGGTTGAAATCGTTAAGTGAACAAGGTTCCCTTTTGAAAATTGAGACTTAAATAAAGGTGCCAAAATTATAATATGCCATATCAATTATATTGATCGGTATTAAGCTAGAAAAAAGTATTTTAATTTATTTTCGTCTATGATTTAAATATAAGAAGTCCTGCGGAATGAGGATTGACTGCTGTACTTAGTCTAGTGGCATATCATATCAATACAGAATTGGGTAAATACGAGACAATTAATGTAGGGATTTATAATATCTTAACAGTACCTCGAGAGAAGTATCGCTGTGGGACCTACAGTAACACACACCTCTCTCGCCGTTAAGAACTTCATACTGGTATCGTATGTATAACAACATGAGGCTGAATATATACTTATCATTTTAGCAGAAACTTCTTAAAGAAAAAAATATTTTTAAAGCTATATTACCAGTACAAAATGTATGATTTGTAGTATATTTCTTAAGTTTAAGACCTTAATGATGAAAAATCTATATCAATTTGCTAAAAAAACGGTATTCTGCTGCTAAACTTATTCCTATTCAGTTATTTTCAAATCCTTCAAAAGTATAATGTACAAGTTAGGTTTACGAGTAAACTGACTTAGGGCACGTTCGAACATTCAATGTATCTCTTGTTTAGATCAAACTGACATAAAGTCATATCTTTCTTACATTTCTGAGTCAAAGACGACGAGCATGGTTGAAAAAATATATAACATTAAATAAGAGGTAAATTGACTATTGGAATTCGCCGCTAGTCGGTTTCTATTGACTCCGAAAAATAAGATCAAATCTTCAACCAGCAAAATTTATTCGACAAAAAGTGAATGTCATTGACGTTAAAACAAGGAATTTACTAGAAATCGGAATGCTGACAGCATCGGTCAAAAGACATACGAGTACTTACAGCTCGGCTGCAGTCGTCACTTGGCTGCTAAATGTAGTATTGTGTACCTACAAGTACAAGTTACCGTTCAGACTTCAAATATACCTGTGAATACGAGTTTTAAGAAATCTGCAAGCAACAGTGGATTTCATTGGGGTACCTACCTATTCAAAAATGCCATACGCATGCAGTCGAGTTGTACAAGGGAACACTAACACCGTTGATAGGGTTAATTGATTAATGTTATGAGATAATTATTGTCAATTCGTATTATTCTTCACTCACTAAACTTCGGAAAATGGCCGTCGTACTTCCGCTGTACGGACAGAAAGTGTAATAGAATAGCTTGATTGACTTGGTCGAAAACGGCCTCATTTTCATGTAGCTCAGTGTTTGTTGTCTTGATGTTGTTAGTTACAATCATAAAATATAAGTGAAAGAGAAGATGAAAAATAGGCGGACAAGTGTTTAAAGTTTAGAGCCATATGCAATTATGAGCAACGTTGTATGTTAACAGAGGAAATGAAAATCATTCAGGTCGGTTTATTTGGGCGATAATGATTAAGTTATAAGCATTGTTAGCTTTAAGTAAACGTGTATTGTGTTTTGATGATAAGCCAAGTATTACACATACCTACCTATTCAATGTTGGTGCGATGATTGACGTTTTGAAATAATATCATACTAGTGTTAACAGATTTTCCATGTAGGTGTATACGTACCAAGAGTCATTCGCCAGATTTACTCAAAATAAAAGGCCTGGCTATCTACCTGCTACCGCAAAGAAGTTTCAAATCCAAACACATATGCCAATTACGTACCTATATGGGAGTAAGTAATAGATAGCATATTGTTCTTTACCAATATTTTAAAAAATGCCGTAGATGCAATCCATACATGTATCGTACCCATCCACAAAGCTTAAATAGATGTTTTTCAAGCTGATCTAATTGTTTAGAAGTATACAAATATGTAAATTAATTTAAGCAACATCATATTGAGTACTCATTGGACAGCACGTTCAGAGTTTTATCATAGTACATACTATTAGGGCGGTGTAAGTGTTCCTCTTGGAACCGGTAATTTTAAAGTATTATATTTAAGCTTTGTAAATGTATACAAATTCAAAATTTGTTAATTGTGAATCTTTGGATGCAGAATTTGAAATAAAGATACAAGAAATGTGTTGACTTATTTACTCTAGACAGTGGATGCAATTCGAAACTGCGTTCACTGGGAATAGCCTAGACAATTCAAAACGAATTCCTTAAATTAATTGATTTGATGTCGTTGGCTGAGGCGGAGTGATCCTTCAGCATTTTTACATTCTTGTTATTTTAAATGGAATGGCAACTAGCCCTCCACTCCGCTGTTTGTAACATCAAAAGTGGCAGGCAGTTATCGTTACTTTGGTTAAAACAATGAAGATAAAAATGACGGCTGGTGAAACACCGAACATTCATCCTAGGACTGGCACTTGTTGGTTCCAAAAAAACGCGTCTTCCTCTATTGCTGATGCGATAAGTACCTACCGAAGCTATAAATATTGGCACAAGAACACCTTTCAAATTTATCACAATCCAACGTTTCAATATTTATCACGATCTGGAATTCATAAGACTGGCGGGATTACCATATCATAGCTAAGCTATTCAGTATATGATGAGAAAGCTTTGTTATCCTCACCCTAACCATCGCAACTCACCCTAAATTTGTCTTAGCTGTGTCATATTAACTAGGGCATGAATTCCCAGATCTCAGAATCTCGAAATCTCGAACCAATTTTTCTGATATTTCAGTTCCGAAATTAGACGGGGCAATACCGGAACATTTTCAATACCGATATAAGGCCTATCAATATCGTAAATAAATATAAGATAAAGATAAATCGGTGCGTAGTATTACTAGTATTTTGACGTTATCTGTGGAGTTGCCTGGTTTAGTTTCAAGTTCCAACCAGGGATTGTAAAACCGGTGAAATTGAATACCTGTATATAAATTGTCAAACGATTACCGCTAAAATAATAATACCTATATTCGAGTTAGCGGTAATGTTGTCATTCCGCTTTTGTCTTTTTCACTATGTATGCACTATTTACAGTATTCTTTACCTCTATTTAATATCGGTATTCGTTGCTCTTGATAGATAAGGTGTCAAGTAGACATTATGACTGAAGCACAACAAATAGGTGTAACATAACTCAATAGCATTGTTGGCTAACACTGGTTGAAATGTCTGCTAGTACTGAACAAATAAATTGATTTGCGACGTATTTCAAATTGTCAATTGTCAATTTGTTTATTCTCCTTTCTGTAATAATTTAATAAAGTAGCACAAAGCCACACGAAAAAGAAAGATTTCGTATTTATATAAAAATATCTAAAATGGGCCGCGGACGGAAAAGAAAAAGACAAACCGATCATATGACAGAATGGTAATCTTTTCGTTGATTGTCATAATTCAAAATTAGAAAACTTGCTTGTTTGGACACTGACAGGTATTACCGGTAATGGGTTTATTGGTAAAGTATCAAATAGAGGTAATGTTGTCAATTGTCGAAACCGCTATTACATTTCAATACCGGTTTTGATTATACCGCTTATTAGAGCTTTAGTGATATAAATACCAAAATGCAATTATAACCGGTTATACCTTATTTAAAACCGGTAGTAAGAATACCGGTAACGATCCCTGGTTCCAACACATAGATGACAGCACCTTCTATGCATTAAATGTTAATCCTTCCATCCATAGATTAGCACCTTGTCCTCAGTCAGACTTATCAGATGGATTTTGCCTTCTTTTACCTTGGAAAGTGTGTTTTTCTAATAGATCCCCCTATCGGAATTCCGATATTGAGACACAATACCGAATTTCAATTCCTGTATTGGAAATAGTTTAATACTGTATGCCCTGCGTAATTCCGATATTCCGATATTGAGGTTTTATACCGACTTTCAATTTAGATACTGGAAATTTTGTTATTATGACATAGCTATGCAGTTCAGTACAAAAATTCACTGACAGAAAAGGACGAACTTTGTCATTTACGCTGCCCGTAAAATGAACTTCATAGCCGCCTGTCATAATAAAGCCCTGTGCATTTACTAAACGTCTAGCATTTGCCTATAAAATATGTGAAAAATCAAGTCTAGAAATGATTCAATCGAATATAATCATATTATATACTAGTAGCGATCTTCTTTTAATTGAACCCAAAAACTCCCTGTTATATTGTTTAACGCGGCACACACGGCGAACATCCGTTACTTAATACCTAATTCATCTTAAAAATGTACAAATCGTTTGTCAGTCGATCCAGTTTATCTTATTATTGCGGGCTGTGTTGGTCTTGCGCTTTAGCGTTGTGCACAAAATAAAGGTTCCTTGCAGTCTACAAATGCATAATTATGGTGTACGATCCGAATAGGAGACGACCTTCAATAGGAGACGACCTGATTATGCGATAAAAAGTATTTTATATCAAATTTAATACACTCGCGGTCAAATAATACGGGTCAGAGTGCGTTTTTCATACTAAAGAGGCTATTTCGAAGCCTTGGTTCCTCGCCAGGGGATGCTTTTAGTGAAATCTGATGATGGGTACCCCGAGCATCAATACAGGACTTCCAGAGTGCCTAGGATACCCAACTCATTGAATCTGCGGTTAACGCCGAAATTGTGCATGTTCAGAAAAACATCTAAAATGGCAATAAAATGTAAGGAAATCCAATTGCTAACCCAAACTCTCTCGCTGTGGTGTTAACTGATTGTGCGATAAGTTAGGTATCTTAAGAACATTTGACCTCCTCTATTGAACCTTGGAGAATCCACCATTAAACTTCTCTCAAAACAACCCCTGGCAAGGAACCAAGGCTTCAAAATAGCCTCGTTTGTATGAAAAACGCACTCTGACCCGTATTATTTGACCGAGAGTGTATGATAAGTAATACTATATGGCGAATAGGTTGGCTGAAAATTTTCAGTCCAGTACCTACTTATATAATTAATAAATAAGAAAATGACCTTTTTGAAAATTAAACAGCCTTGTTTATTAAAAAATTACACACTGATCGAAAATTTGAAGCCTGTAGAATATGAAAACGTTAGGTTGACTATTTTTTGCCTGTCATTACTATTGTGTAGGCAGGTATTGGGAAAGTCGGTACCGTAAAATGGGGCTATTTGGTAATCACGGGGCTATTTGGAACTAAGTAATCATAAGCTTATAGTTGATATATTTTTTGTCATGGCTATGCTAGAACTGTAAAATTTGTTGTCAGGCTAAGTTTTTAGTTCTATTATTGCCATGACAAAAATATATCAACTAAAAGCTTATAATCACTTGGGTTCCAAATAGCCTCGTGGTTCCCAAATAGCCCCGTTTTACGGTACTAATAATTTGCACCAGACTGTTTTTTAAATAAAATGTACCAAAATGAGGGTCATTTCATTGCAAATACGGTAATGTAGGGTTTTTTGCGAAAAAGCTGTCTCTGGCGAAAAGTCCAGTGCGATAGAAGAGGACGTAGCATTGCAGCTGCTATTTGTCAAAATCAAATAATGGCAATGTGTACAAAAGTAATAATAATAATGAAACAATTAAAAATCATTAAAAAAAATATATAAATATAGCTCAAATATGTTTTACCGCGCGTGTCGCGATTTGATTTTTTAAAACTTTCATATTGAACTAGCCATGGGAAAACATTATTGCAGTCTATTTAGCTGTAAAAGTCATAAAAATTCAAATTAATGGTCAGGAAACGAACGTAAAATGTAGCTCCGGATCCCAGATTATAAAACTTATTGAGCTTAGTTATTATTTTAAAGGTTTTTTATAGACTCGTTTCCGTGTTTAATAGATAATTAATAGCCACATAAGCCATGTCATTTTCCGGAGATAATCTTAATATTAACAAAAAGTATTATCACCTAATTTAACGTAAATGAAAAAAAAAACTCATTTTACAACAATGTTTATAAGATGAATAAAAACATAAATAACATTACGTGACTAAACTTGTATAACACATCCATAAACCGATTAAAATATTTCGGAAGTGACAGCCCTAACTTTGGGCGGAAGACAGAGGAGCATAGTGGGGAAGTACGAGTGGGTATTTAAAGCTCGGCATTTGGGGCCTGTGTCAAGGAGATTCGCTTCTACGTAGCTCTTATTTATTCTTATGACAGAATATAGTGATTTCGTTAATAAAAGACTGGGATTTATACCAAAAAACCAAACCAAAAGAAAAGAATACAAACCAACTACTAAACAAATTTTCAAATGAGGTCAATGGGTATATGGACGAACGTAAACATATACTGGTGGTTTATATCGACTTCTCCAAGGCTTTCGACACCTTAAGATATGAGGTCCTCTTCAATAAATTGCTGCGAAACGGTATACAGGGTCCCTTACTAAACTTATTAAAAAACTATCACTCAAATCGATTCACTCAGGTTAAAGTGGACGGCGTTCTTAGTGATATGGTGCCTACTGAGGAAGGCACGGCCCAGGGGTCAATAATTGGGCCAACTGAATATTTGTTGTACGTGAACGATATGTGCAACATATTCACGGACGGCTCTGTATACCAGTTCGCAGATGATACCTGTCTGGTGGTAGCAGATAAAGATATGTACAAAGCTAATATTGTAATGCAAAAAAACCTTGATCTCTTATGTAAATGGGCGCATGATGTGGGACTAGTGTTAAACTATTCAAAGACTAAGCTTATGCACATCCGGTCTAGACATCTGCCAAGAACATCCAGCCCAGGTATCATAGCACACAGTCACCAGTGCCTCCATGATACACGCACAAGCAATCTATGCAATTGTGAACACTTGGAGTTAGTTACTGAGCATACATACCTGGGACTTATAATCGATGATAGGTTTAATTGGAGACCCCACATAAATTATGTATGTAAAAAGGTTGTACGTTATTTTACATACTGAAGTTGTTTAGAATTTCATTTCATAGAAAAATTTTCTCGTATTATCATTTCATAGAATAATCAATATGTAGAATAATTACTTTGAAGACATTTAAATAATCGTTTTTTATTTCAAATAAAATTCAATGTTTCTCTTTTCATATCATAGAATAGCAAATTAAATATTATTTGTTCTCATATTATTTGATTTACAATCAAATTATATCGCATAGCTTATTCAAGGAATATAAAAAAAAATAACCTCGAAGGCTAAGGCGGGAGCTTGCTTCGCTTCGCTCCCGCCATAGCCTTCTGACCTAACCTATTCAAGTCGGTTCTGCCCAGAGAGGTCTTGTTCGCTCACTCATATTTATAGGTTGTACGTTAATGAGTTTCTAATGAGTATTGAGTGAGTATGAAAAAATACACTGACCAAACAATATTCGTTGAAAAATAATTATATTGTTTGATAAGTTTGTGTAATGAAAAAATAAAATTACAAAATTCATTGAATTGATTTTCTGTCGAATTTGTTTCTTTCAATTAAATAGTTAAAAAATAATAATATACGAAGCAAAAATACAAGGACCAAATAGTATATGAAACATTTTCTGTGAAACAAAATTCTGTAATTTTTCAGTCTGTAAAACAAGGGGACACCATGTAAAAAGCTTAGAACAATATTATCAAAACTTTCTTTGTTAAGATACAAGATACCATACAATATTCTCAGGATGTTATACTTATCGTTAGCACAATCTGTAATAGAATATGGAATAGGAACATATGGTAGAACCACAGATCACAGAAACAAGGGAGATATGTCATGAACGCCAATTTGTACAAGACCCGGTGTCGCCACTTTTAAACATGTGTGCGTCTTACGCTTACGCTCTATTAACTACTACAAAAACAACCTCCTCATAATTGGTCACAGCTTACGAACTAAAAACGCCGTAACATAGTTTTGATAGTAGCAGAAAATTAAGCTTTATACTAAGTTCTCAAGGTTGAAAAATGCTGAAAGATCGTTTTTTTTCCATCGTAGTTCAGTCACTGAACGTAAGGTAGCGCTTACTCGTCACTTAGCTGCCATCTATGCGACGAGTAATTAATTAATTCCTCAGAGCTAGATGGCGCTAAGATAGTAGTCCCTATGTTCAGCAGGTTAAGGACTACTCACACACAGCGACATCTAGTTATACTTTTTTCAAGAGGTGTGCGTTTCTCTCCTGTCGTCCACTTAGGGATGCCACAAGGAATGTTTCAAAATATATCGATAAACAATTCAAACTTGTTTGCAACGTTAATATAGGTACTATTCAATTTACAGGCAATAAGTACTATTTTTATTATTTTACTACTAGGTAAATACAATAACATCATTTAAACTTAATATATTATTGTTAGAATAGAATAATATTTTATTAGCAAGAATACGGTTTGCGTGAAATTGATACATAAGATTTTAAATTGGGAACGATACCTATATTAGAACGTAACAAAAAAATTGCCGAATTTCTTTGGTTAAATTTTCTGGAGCTGTTAAAGATTTTCGTTATGATTAGTACATAAAAGTCTAAATTGTAAACTTGGACTTTATGATGTTAATACAAATACACTAATAAAATGGGTTCGGTTGAGTGTCACGTTACGAGATCTCAGTTTGGGACAAACCAGTAGTTTACCGACTTGATTATGTAAACTTTATTTCATAAATGGTACAAATTACTTAAAACAGAGATAGACTTAATACTTGGGGCATTCTCTACCATCCAACCTTTAGGCTTGAATCCTTTTGAGAGTGAGTCGGCGCGAGCTGTCAATCAGCGCTGTGTGCAAGCACAGCTCAATACTGAGCCAGAGCCCTTTGCCTTTGTGGTTGGTTAATTTATTTTTATCTTAATTGTATGATTCGTCTACTTATATTTGAATTGCTAGAGTCCTTCGTCGTTCGTTAATATTGTAAAGAAAATTAAATTTTTTATAACGTGAAAATTTGTTAAAATTATTTTTCTTCTGTTATAAGCGTGTTTTGGTAGTGATAAATAACTAGAACTATTAACACATTGAATTCTATTGATAGCTGTAGAATAAGCCATTTATCGATAGTCGATAGAAATCACGTCAACACAACTTTCACAACCTTACGCTCTGAAATCTATTCAAATATAAAATATTCATTTAAAAATATAAATAATGCTTAAAAACTAAATTTACCGGTGGTAAGTTATGCCCTTTGATTTTATATTAACGTTTGCACTTCGATTGTTGCACACTTTCACGCTACATATAGTCATTTTATCATTTAAACGGAGCTTCTATACTGACAGCGTTCAGTGGGTGACTATTTCAACGCTTGACACGCCTCGTGCCGATATGGTCATTTTGACCATATCGAGGCGTCACGAACCACGCCCCCATAACATATCTCCCTTGTTTCTGTGATCTGTGGGTAGAACTTATAAAACTTATATTGATAGTATATATAGATTACAAATATGCTTATTGAAGGCAATCGTACCAAACTCAACTCGAAATAAATTTAAGTGCCAAGAATCAAAATTATTAGAATACTGCAAAATTATTAGCGTATTCAACAAAATCAAAATTGCAATTGTATCTGAAGAAATTGATAAATTAAACAAATTGAACTCATATTCTAGATGTAAACAACTCCGAGAACTTAAACATCGACCAACATAATGTATTACCCAAATTCACTAATGTGCTCGGAAAACGAACAGGGGAATACTTGCTACCAAGTGTCCTTAACGAGTTACCCAGGGATATAGTTTTGAATTTGCACAAAAAACCATACCATTGTAAACGTACCCTAAAAGCTGCTTACCTGGGCTGACTTTTCACTTTTAGAATATGTATAACAAATTTTAAAATATAATATAATATAGTATGTCAACGTGGTATGTTGGCCGAGACTCTATTTATTTAACTATTTATTTTCAATACCTAGACATATAAGGATCTACCGTGTGATTCCAGCGGCAGATAAACTGTGTTCAGTTTTCGCCCGCTAGAACTGTTTTTTAATATTACAATGTTTTATTCCTAAAAATAAACTAAAAAAAAAAAAAAAAAAAAACCTACCTGCCTACCCAAAAGTTATGACGGGGAGAAAATAGGCAACCTAACGTTAGCATATTCTATAGGCTTCATATTTTCGATTAGTATGTAATTTTTCTTATAAACAAGCAAATCGCACCATTTAAAAAAAATATAATATACCGGACTGAAAATTTTCAGCCAACCTATTCGCCATTATACTAACGTGTTTTTTTATATATAATACTTTTTATCGAATAAACAGTCCGGTGAAGGTCGTCTCCTATTTGGATTCCCTACTAATACAAGTGAATATGTGACACCCACGATGTAACAAACAAAAGTGGTTTAAGTTACTTTAGTTAGTGGGTCAGTGCTGTACCTATCCTAATTTTGAGCAAGGAGTGCAAATTGTAGTCTTATTCACTACTGCCAAAAACTTAAGTTTATTTTTCCACTATAACAGTTGTCTTCAAGTGCAAAGATCGACCGTTGGTTCTCTCTGCTGCCGGCCACGCCGGCTCTTTCCCGGCCCGAGAGCGGTTTCGTGTCTGGCGTGGAGGAAGGCGAGCCTGCGACCCTCACCGAAGCCAAGAACCTTCTGATGCAGCTAGGTGCCAAGAAGAAGCGGCGGTTCCCGCTCCGCTTCACTAGAAGAAAAGTACTCGTGAACAAACACACTCTTTTATAATAGATTAAGAGACACTGTACCCTCTCTCTAAAGAGCTTAATGACAGTCTGGAACAAGTGAAAGTATCAGAAGTATCGCTTAAATTTCGATGCCACTTCTATTACTATGCCAGCCAAGAATTACCCTAGTTATAACTTTAAAGATTTATAGATATACTATAAAAAAGAACCTAAATAGCTAATTGTATCGTATACATTTATTTGGTATACTCGTAATATAAGTAATAAACATACAATTAAATGTTAAAACCAAACGTATTATAATAACATTTGAGTAATTTGTAGCATTTTCAGGTTACTCAATAGATTAAATATTTAAATTGACTCTCTAATTTTGAACCTTGGACTCATATACATATGTTTTGGCTGAACACAGATGTCCTGTGACATTCATTACCACCCAGATACTAGCTAATTCCACCAAAATAAAATGATATTTTATTTCTCAGTAAAATCGTGATATAGTAATTTATAAGCCATTTCACACCGCTGAGCACGAGCAGTGAATTTAACGAAATGATGCGTTGCTAAGTGCGAACCTCTTCTGAGCCCTCTGAGCCTCTCTGAGTGATTTGAATTTACTTTTACATGGAACGAGGAACATTTTCCATTGTAACCAGTCGATAAGGTAAGTTATAGTTGTTATGAATATAATATAAATAAACTTTTCCCGTTTTTATATTATACTTGGTTTAAAAACACTTTGGTGTCTTATTAGCATGGATCGGAAATTCGGATCGATATTTACCTAAACTTGGCAAAATCCCGGAAAAAGATAGGTAAACATGGCGTCGGCTTCTTAAAAATATTATTTTAATAATTTAAGTTCTGGGATTTTAGGATTCTACAAAATGTTAATATAATAATTACCTACTTTACATGTAGGATAAAACGTTCTGTTTTGCTCCTATAAATTCGTTAGGTTAATAAGTTACAGGTAAATTAAATAACATTTGGTTAAACATATACATGGAAAATAACTTCAAACAGTTAATATAAATAAATAATTATGAATTAATGCCGGTGTAATTTATTTATTTTGAAATCCCGGAAATTTCATATGAATTATATGACTGAGTCCACCTCCATACAACTGAACAACAAAACCGGCGCTAAAGTATAGGTAAATATCGATCCGAATTTCCGATCCCTGCTTATTAGTTTGTTGTGTTTAACAGTAAGACGTTTAAGAAACATTTTGGATTAAACTTCGTACTGTTACGAAGTGGAATTCAAGCACATTTGTCAGTCACTCATGGAGACTGGCTCTGAATTAATTACTCGTCTTCCAATTTCAAGAAAGTAAGAAACGTAAAATATGATCTCGTTTCATATAAGAAAAATAGTAACATTCATAGTGTAGTAATTGCATAGGTACCTATTAATAGTGTAGCAATTACATACCTGTTCATAGTGTAGTAATTTTATTTAAGTGAAATAGGTACGTTGCATCTGCCTGTAAATAGGTAGGTACTAGAATGTTACACCGATCAATGCTTAACGTTTGTGTTTATAAAGTTATCTACGCTTAGAACTATTTAGGTTTTTACTCTTTTATTTTAATTGAACAGATGATGAGTTGACCTTAAGTACAGTCAGCATCAATTTTATGTAAATGAGGTGCTCCAAGACTGTTTACTATTTAGGTACCTACCTTTATTAAGTCGTTAAGTGTACAGTATTTTCCTAAAAAGGCTGTTTTTAAACATGACTTACGAACGTCAAAGAGGTTTTTCTCAATAGGTACAACACTACTGAGATTTGCTAAATCTGTTTTTAGAAGGATTACACACTATGGATCATTTGATGTTGACTGACTTACTAGTCTTTCTAGAGTTCGGTTAGTTTTAATTGATTAATTGCCATTGAAATGTGATAATCATCTGAATACTGAACAACGTTAAAGTAAGATCACGATCAAGGCAATATCACGACGAAGTAATAATAAGTAGATACATAATACGTCGTATTAATCTCACATTTGCTGCCGCGGGTGCCAAAGTTGACAACAAATGTGCGCTTCCTATTATAGTACTCATATTCCATTTTCGAAAACCGTCAAATGTATCGAATTTATATTAGAGCCCTGACGACTGTCCGGCGGTTCAGAAGCTTAAGGTAGATCCATTTTCGATAACGATAACGATCTCGCTTGCAATTTTGTCTACCAACGCGTACCTATCTATCGTATAGTATTGTAAACAAGTCGCGGACAATTTGTGCTAACCATCCAGTTTGCTTAATATAAGTTTAGGTAAGGGCCACGCCTTGAGCCTTGAGTAAATCGCTAATACCTATAGACAAGAACTCTCTTCGTACATAAATACCTATTATGAGTTTGATCGAAAAATGAGGTTGAGTTGGTATGTGTAATTATTATGTAGAAATAATATTTAACAAACGATGCATAACATTAATGAATTTAATGATCCGAATGTCTGTTTTCGCACAAAAATATTGTAACAAGGAAGCAAGATTTTCTCGGCTCGTACAAAAAAAAAGAACTTCGATACCTACTATTCGAGTCGCTTCCGCCCGAATACATCTTACTCGAATGCTACCCCGCTCGAATATTACTATTTTTTTAAAGTTATACCTGAAATGATCCCATTTTTGCAAGCAAAATACCATAGCTGGGCACCGTTAATCAAATAGTTAACTTCGTTAATCGTTAATCCGCTACAAAAAAAGTTAGCTTCGTTAAACGTTGAAGCGTTACATTTCGGAAGAATTAATGCAAGTTAACGTTAATCGTTAATCCTTTAATATGTGTAAAAAAATGCATTTTTATATTAGTTTCCGTTAGTGAACTTATAAAACCTGTTGGTTTAGGTTCTGGAAGTTAACAGGATAGGAACAAAACAAAATACAAAAGGGCATAAGGTGCATATTCCCTTTCATGAACATTAACATGTTGAAGTTCTCGTCTGAAAGCGAGGCTCGTTTTGGAGTTAAAATGTCTTTACCCGTGGAAAACAGACGTTTAATTGCAGCGCTTGAGGGTATAGCAGTATTGTATTTAATGAATAGATTTATGAATATCTGTTCCCCGAGGAATGCAGCATCTTTGAACGAGTCTTTTGATTTCATGTCCAGCCACATTTTAACGAGACTTTGCGCTTTACTCTTCAAAGAGTTGGAGCTCTTTGGTTTTTCTATAGACTGAGTGACAGAATTGAAAAAGTCTTCCTTGTCATCATCGTTGTTTCTCACACTACACACTCGCTGCTACGCGCCGCCCGGCACTTGTCGTTTCATACTTGTCTGAACCTGTTTTTCTTGCCGCGCCGCGGTGCCGTTCGGTAAATAGTAGGCATTGGATTAACAATTAACGGACTTCTGCATATTAACGGAAGTTAACGTGTCCGTTAACATTTTAAAAAGTTAACTTTAAAGTTAATCCGTTAATCAAAAAAAATTAACTTCGTTAATTAACGATTAACGGATTAACGAGTTAATGCCCAGCTATGCAAAATACCTATTTACGTAAACGTATACGTAATACGTATTACGTAATGTTAAATATTGAAACCATATTAATTTAAAATGTTGTGATAACTGATAACGTACTAGTTTAATCTAAAATAGAGTGTATAGAAATACGTGGCACGACGATAATATCGCCGCGATTCTCTCGCTCGTGGAGACAGCGCCTTAGTATTGCGTACAATCTCCTAAAAATGGTGCTCCTTAAACACTACGTAATAAGGTCAACAACGCAGTATTTATTCTAGACTAGCTACAAATGTCAGTTTTTTCAAGCAGTATTTTACGAATGAATTTAATGTTAAGCGAGATGACAAAATAGATATAATATCGATAATTTGTTGTACAACAACAGCATAGTTCTTCGGTGCGTACGTCTACGATCTTAAATTTTCTCAGTGATACCTATTACAGAGATGCAGTGCATAATTGTTTTCCGTCGTATTTTCACGGAAACGTACGAACGTGTCTTGCTATTTCAGTCGGTCACTGTACAAAAAGTAAGTACTGAGGTTGACTGAAGTACCATGACCAATACGAACGTTTTCGAGAAAATACTATGGTAAATAATTACACACTACATCTGTACATGCTTACCGGTAGGTAAACGTCGCTTCCCCAGATAAGTATGTAACACATTCAATGAATATGCCTAACCAATAAGATAAGATTTCCGTTATATATAGTGATGTCCTCACAAGCAAAGGACTACTCAATTGACGATGATGAATGCTTAAACTGTGACACAATTCGTAATTGGTAGAAGCAGCTGCAATAATAAATGTGTTACAAAAATAGAAGCTCGTCCTTCACGCCATTACAGTATTTTGTAACTGAAGTTAAAAGATCTTTAAAGGCAACTGGTGCAAAAATACAGTTCATAATTATATTCTTATGAGCCAGACCACTTTGTCTTTTCCCCTATTGCAACCGTATTGTTCATGACTAAACCGTCTTTACTGTCATGTTAATCAGGACTTCTAAAACCATTACATGACGTTAACTACACGATAACAATAAATATGATGTCGAATAAGGGCCCTGAATTCCTGAATTAACTAGGTAATTAGGTATTGTAGCAAACTTGGATCGATGGTAGGTAAGTACTCGTATCTCTAGTAGGATTCAAAGGAGGTCATTCAAATTGGGCCTTTTTCGAAAGTGCCGGCCTAAAATAAATTTTGTTATATGTCGCTAGAATTAATTATATTGAGCAACTTTTATTATGGCATGACAGCTGTTGGGTCGTTCCCTGACGTTTTACAGAGTTTCGAAAGATGGATTGGATTTCATTTATTAAAAATGTTATTTGTTAAATAATAATGCTTTTCACTGTTAGAATAGGTTATATTGTTTTTTTTTTCTTGTATTTGAATCACTTGTACGCATTTTTGTCAATACAGTTGCTATTATCGTTCGTTTATTTAGATGACGATTGAGACTGGGTGTGTTTTGTAACAAATCAGAGAATTGAACATGATTGAGACCTGTCCACGTACGCAAATCGTTTGCACTTATGTCTTCATATTGTTCGAAATTCAAAAAATCTCCGATATGGTTTCTCATTAAAGTCACAGCATGAACGATTTGGTCAACAGTGAACCGTTCTGATAGGTTATTAGAAGTAATAATCCAGATCTAATACAGATTAGAAGTGTTTGCCAAATATTTTCACGTAAGTGTTCATCACAAACTCGGCTATTATCAGTAATAATAAGATTGTACCGACAAAACACGCGTACAACAATGTCTTCTGGAATCCGGCGTCTTGACCCATTTCGGCAATGTTCAAAAATACAGTTATTAGGTATTACTATTCGGAGTACGCCTGAACACAGGCAAAATCATTCTTCGCAGTTTATCGGTGTCATCTTGTTCTTGTTGTTCTGGTTCTTGATTTCGTTCGCGTAGAATAGCTTGGGAGGTTCTTTCAGCCTTTTGCCAGCAAGGTCTACAAATAAAATCCGTAGGTGGCATCTATAACAAAAAGACAATAAAAATGCACCTAACTTGACCAAGCTGTATTTATTAATGAAAAAGTACCTACTTACTTGATTTGCAACCAGCTGTTCAATAATAATCTGCGTAATATCAATGAACTGTTCTTCTCGGGACGCCCAAGTGAATCTACGCCGGTCACCAAGCGGTTCACGACATCTTATACACAAATCACCCATATCAATCTTACGTATAGATAAATCACGTGGCACAAAGGTAAACAGGTAGCCATCCGATGTAACTAGTGTTGCATGGCATCGGTAATTAACTAAACATAACATTACTGAGGCCCAGTCAAGTGCGTTGTTTTTCTTTGTAAACTACCTTCGTGTTTTTAAAACAGTCTTAGAGATCACAATATGCAAATAACACAAACAAAAATACTTTTACAGCTATCGTGTCCTATTAAAAGTAGATAAAATCGATTTTCATAATGAATTGTTAGAAAATGCATTTGTCGAAAATAATTATTGGCTTACCACGACACGGGTTCTATGACGGCTCATCAATTAAAGTCCGTGACTGTCTGTGCTATGGAAAAGTCGATCTTTCGAACCTCTATAAAAAGTCAGGCAATGATACGACAGTTTTCGTGCCATAATAAAAGTTGTTCAACATAAATAATTCTAGCGATTTATACCAAAATTTTTTTTTGGCCGGCGCTTTAAAAACAGGCCCAAAAATGTATGAAGGATGAATGTTCTCCTTTAGGGGCATGTCAAATAATTGTGATTACTGTCAATAATTTAAATAAATAATTTAAAGCCATCCGCTTGACAGTGGAATCCCACCCACTACGTGTCCATCTGCGTGCATTCAACTAATACCAAACGTTATCGCAGCTGTGTCTGTGTGGGTGCGTACCTCATATATTTCGAAACGTTGAGACCGAGTGTTGATGTGATACGTTTCTGACATAATTATAATAATAACTTCTGTCTTCGTGTAAGTAATCGTTATGTTTACGTCATTGAAAAAACATTGCTGCTTTTAGAATAATCTATATTCGAGGTAAGATTTATTTTAGTCTTTAGGATAGGATTAACCTTTTGAACAGCCCAGTCGGCAAGAGACGACTGCGGTGTTTTGTATCGCGGGCGCCCAACTAATTATTAATTAGTGAGTGATTCTATGCTTATACATTTTGCGTCGGCACAACGCCGTGGTTGGTTCCGAGTCGAACACGAAAAAAGTCTGCAGCCCGTCGACTATGCCGTTCGAAGGGTTAACTTATAACCTAAGTGCTTACTTTAGTTATAATTTCATTTTTTGTAACTACCTTTGTAGCTAACATTTTAGTAAATGTTGATCAGCTTCAATAAGATTTCTTCGACACAAAATGTGTTCGTGTTACTAAAGTTAAATTAAGTTTTGTTAGGTATATTTTAATGCATAAGGTACTATATTTATGTTTTAAGTAAGTAGTTAAACAATAAATGATTGCTTGTAGTGTGATTATGTGATAGAAATTATTATTATGACGAGAGATATTAATGACTGTTTTTTTTTTTTTATAACGGTAGTTACGTGATAGTTGGGTGTTCGTTGAACAATTTCTGATCATTTAGAATAATTAATTACAACTAGTTCGGTCAGTAACACATCAACTATTTTAGTATCTAAAGTTAGGTAAGTTAAATTATTGTGCATCAAATTCACCATCGATCCATTTCAATTTGATCAACAGACAGTCAAATAATTTCTAGTTCATGTTTTCTAGATATGATGGTTCTGCAGTGAATTTTACTTTAGGCTTTGTAAAGAGTGATTTTGGTATATAAACGTTAGACATGTCTGTTTTCGTCTATCTCATTTTTGATACTGACCGTACCGCGCATGGTATTTAATAGTATTATTATTAACGAACTTAATTAGATATCTTACTAATAGTGGATAACTTAGGCGATTAGTTTGTACGGCATACAGCGACCAAATACTTTATAACGAAAGTACTAATTGCTAGACAATGTTTTAATATCAAACTATAGGCAATATTAATAATTTGCTAAGTTTTCTGTTCATTTCAATAAGTTAAGTGTGATTTAAATGACTGCGCGTGTGTTTGAGAGTTAAGACACCTTGCATTCCACATTACTCATACATTTTAATATCTAATATCATCAACAAAACACAGGATCGTCTATATTTAATAATTTCCAAGTGCCATAATGAACAAAAATATCTTGAGTGTGAAAGATTATGATGATACTGATATTGCACATTCGTGCGTCATCTAGTGAGGTTACTTAGTGGTTATTCGATGTAGCCAACTGCAACAAACATGGCGGTGTGTAAACTGCGCGAGTGTAGCAAATTCTGCCGCGCAAACAAAAGTCACAGTAAGTATTAAAAACACAATTTGGAGAAAATCGCGGCCTAAGTTACTATTACTAATAACTACCACGAATTGGTATCTAGTAGGTATCCATTATGTTTTTGGATATTCTTATTAGGTATCAAATTATTTATATACTTAAATTATTGATTAAAATGTATTTATAACTAGGTAGTCTATCTATACAAAAAGTATGACATCTGGCGATAGCATACCTACTGCATTTATATTAAGAAATTCTAGTTAAATATCCGACTTCACTCTAAGAAGCCAAAATACCTAAATGTTAGAGAGCGTGTCAGATATTATTGAGCCAATATTGTTTTTTTAGGAAATTTTTGATGGTACTCGTAACTGTTCCTCTAAACAGCTCCATTCTGATGATTGTTTGTGACTCAGGTCCGTGCAATACAAGTAAAGTTTAAAAAAAATGTGTGCTTAAAAAATGTTTGTTGTGGTAGGTTGAATTAATCGAACAATTCATTATCTTATGTGTAATTACTTAATAAGGGATTTTACGTAAAAAATATATCATGGATAAAGTAACTCTCATTTTTATAAGATGCAATCTTTACTAATCACCTCACTAGTCATAAGTTGGGACTATTTAGTATTTAGGTACTCAGCAGTGGGTGTGTAATAATCTGTGTAACAACTTTTGATATACTTACTCAACAAGAAAGTAAATATTTGCATGGTGTATAATGTTCAATACTTAAGCATAATAGATGTTAGATATAATGTTTACCTGATATAATGAGCGTATGATATAAGTATTAGTGATATAATGTGTTATATATAAGATATAAAATCAGAGACCTGCCTTAAGGTAGGTAGGTTATTATAATAGCAGTGGGTTACAGTATACTAAAAAAACTCGATTCTGGCTGTAGGGTCGCAGTTCTTCTTGAAACTCCTCCTCACTTCGCTCTCGTCGTCGTACCTAACGAACACCTGCCTTAACGCAGAATGAGTAGGTTATAATCAGAGATCGGAATAGGTAGAGCTAATTTGCCTAAACTTGATGCATGTTCATTCAAAAATGTGTTCCTATTTCACTCACTCATGAATGAATATGCGTCAAGTTTAGGCAAATTAGCTCTGCCTATTCCGATCTCTGGTTATAATAATAGAAGTACGTAATCCAAGTTATACCAGTTCTACATTATACCCACTGAGCGTTATATCGAACACAGTTATATCACATATACGTTATACGTTATATTACTGTTAGATTAATAGTTGTTACCTATATTACAAGTTCATTTTACCTGATGATAGTTAGATCATATCAGAATATGCCAAATATTGTTATACCAAAACTGCTTAATCGTCATATCGACCAATAATATATCAAAAGTTATAGCGACCCTTACGCACCGCTCAGCAGTAGCTGTACTTTTATGAATTTCCTTGCATTGCAGTAGCGTATTAAAAATAAGTAGGGTTGGAATTTATAATGTTAAAAGGAGCAACAACGTGTGTACTACGTTATTAACTACAGAGTACCTATATTTTCTAAACGCGATTCGCTTTACATTATAACCATTTCCGTGTTCTGTGCTAATGCTATATAATTCTCCAATTTGCTAGTTAGGTGGTTAGTTTGAGAGTGTGCGTGTTTTAATAGTATAAACTACTGACTGTACTTATTGTAAGCAATTGAAAATATTTACTCGTATAACTGTAACCTCGAGGTTGTAAAGGTATGAACTGACTGATTAACTGATATTTATGTGTTCTTATTGATATCGATTTGCTAAGCTAAAATAAAAATTTATATCTAGAGGATTTATTATTTCTTTTGACTGCATACCTAGCCAATACCCATATTTAATAATATGAGAAACAACCATTTATTTTACTATCTCTTGGAACAGGAACTCCTTTCTTATTCTTATTTAAATTTATGATGTGTATTGTTATTTAACAACCTGTTATGTCCCACTGCTGGGCAAAGACCTCCCTCCGTATCCCTATCTTGGGCAGTCTCCCTCTACCAGTCCAGATGGAAGGCATCAATCTCATCTCGGCAACGCGCTGCCATGGTCTGCCGCGACGCCGGATTCTATTGTGTGGAAGCCATTTGGTCCAAAGAGGGATATTATAACTCGTCATACTATTATATTTTTAAAATGATTACCTCACCGCACCTATAAAATCGGCCATTTTTGCTGTTAAGAACCGCACGAGTTTATTGCACAATAGGTTAAAATCGAAATAGTAATAGTAAGTACCTAAATATTTTCATGAAAACTGTGTGCGTCTCGATAAATATCAATTTTGATCGCCCCTTATTCTGAGCCTGATAAGTCTCGTCAACATGGGGTGCGCCGTGCGGTGTCCGAGCTCTAATCAATAACCGTTTTTTGGCGCGATCGCGTCATTGCACATTGGCGATCTGAGGTAACGAGACTTCACTGAACGGACTACGGAATAAGGTTAAGATATTGGTCGATACATAAAAGCTACTAAAAATGGAACAAACGAAACGAATGTCACCTTCGTTTGTGTAAGTGTTGCCGTTCAGAGTAAAGTTGGCATCATGAACCAATTAGCGGGTCTCTATTGACTGCCATAAAGTTAAAGTTTCGATTATTGTTTGCCAAGTCGTTTTACATTATACGTATTAATAGTCATAATGTTTTTAGTCATAATTTTGATGATTATACATCGTAATGTAAATTATTGCGGGTCTTTCTGTTGGAAGTCATAAAATTCATAGTCATGCCAATTTATGTCATAATAATTTAAGTTCATAATGCCAAAGGTAATAATTGTACTTGTTATAAATGTTTTTAGGTCAAAACTTGTAGGTCATAACAGTACAACAAATACAATTTGAAGTAACTCACTTTTTTAAAAAACATTCGTACAAAGTCCATTTCCAAATAGTCTCAATGTTCAAACAAAATATAGACATGTATGATGTGACGGGGTCGACGGAGCTCCGCTCCGCGGAGCTCCTATTTCTGGATAGTTAAGGCCTTCGGCCTTGACGCAATACTAACCTAACCTAACCTATTGATCTAGATTTATCGTCTATAGTACGGGTATTTTGGTTAGGCAGGGGGCTCTGCCCCCCGTAACCCCCTCCGTTACCACAAGTGTTGCCTTTTAATGATTTCCATAATTGTAGATATAAGAATATTAAAAGCAAGAGGTATGTTGAGTTGCAGTGTATTTGTCATTCAATAATAATGAATTTTTCTTTAAATTATAGTGTTTAATATTTTCGTTATATAAAAAAGTTGTAATTAAACGTTTGGTAGAAAAACCGTATGAATTAAAATAATTGATAGTATGAAAGTATGTCCTAAAATATTTCTGACTCATTTTTAACATGCCTTTGAATGTTATAGGGTTTTAGGTTTTGACTTTTGTATATATAATTTTTACATTATGGATAGTTAACGTTCGAATTATAAAGCGTTATGACGAAAAATTGTTATGACTTCCGATAGTTATGAACATAAACGATATGGGTACAAATGTCTGACTTTTAATAATAGAAACTATAAATGTATGGCAGTCAAAGGGATCCCCCAATTATCACCTAAAATGTAGTGAATAATGTGGTGGTTGCCACGTGGGACAATTGCTATTCCACCCGTAGTTATGTCAAACTCTCCGACAGGCTACCTACTTATAAGGTTGAAATGAAATGAAATAGTTTATTTGAAAAAACATGAGTCTGAATAAGTTCTTATGGTACAGAAGTTTGTTGCATACATGTTTTGCCATAATTACAGCATTCAAATATTCAGTATTATTAAGAATTTAATATTATCATAGCATGCCACAGTAATCCTATAAACATCTATTAAGAGCAAAAATAATAATAATAATTATAATTTAATCGAATGTCACAGTAATTAAAAACAATATTATAAATGTCACAGCAATAATAATAATAAACTTAAGAGCTAAACGGCGTTTATTTTACAATATCTTGTGAAGTCATTTATGTCATAAAAGCATTCTTGCAACAATATCCATAGCAACTTTTTACGAAAGTCATTTTCTGGAAGTGATCGTAAATTAACAGGAAGTGTATTATATAATTTAACAGCCATGCAATAACAATTGTTTTGGTAAAATTTCAATCTTTGGTACGGAACTTCCAGATCATGTCTCCTACGTTTATTGTGATCAATTCTTTTAAACAGGGATATATTTTTCTTAACAAAATTACAAATTTCAAAGATATATAGAGAAGGCAATGGTAAGATTTTTTTCCTTTTGAATAATGGCTTACAACTATCTAGGTAGTAAGCTCCACATAATGCTCGCACACATTTTTTTTGAAGTTTAAATGCTCTGTTAGCGTCAGTAGAGTTGCCCCACAGTATTAGTCCGTATCGTAATTGTGAGGAGACATAGCCGTGAAAAGCTGCAGTTGCAGCCGCTTCAGACACTACTGATCGCAGACGATACAAAACGTAGACAAATCGGTCCAATTTACTACATACAAAGTCAACGTGAGCTTTCCAATTACAAAATTTATCTATGTGTATCCCTAGGAACTTTGCGGTGTCTAATTCTTTTATTTGCACGTCATTAAAGTCAGTCGTCACGTCCAAAGCTTTACTTTTATATGTTTGAAATTGTACTAGTTGTGTTTTTCCTATATTGATATTGAGATTATTTTTATTCAACCATTTAGTAACATCTATCAGAGCATTTTTAATCTTATCTTTTATCGATGTTTCGCGGTCTTTTTTAATAATTATTGTTGTATCGTCTGCAAATAAAATAGTATTGTTCTGTGTGGCATTGGGTAAGTCATTTATGTAGCATAAAAATAACAGCGGGCCTAATATGCTACCTTGTGGCACGCCGCATTTATTTACCATGTACTTGGAGCTATATGTTACCTTATGATTTTTAACTAATCTAGTCACATCTACGCGCTGTCGTCTTCCACTGAGGTAGCTCTCTAGCCAGAGATACGCATTTCCTCTCAAACCATATTTGCACAGCTTTGTAAGCAAGGTTTCATGGCATACAAAATCAAATGCCTTGCTCATATCGAGCAGCAGCGCGACTACCGCCACTTTTTCGTTCAGGCTTTGAGTAACATTGCGTATGAGCTCGAAACAGGCATGAGCAGTAGATTTATTTTTTTGGAAGCCGTATTGATTTTGTACTATTATATTATGCTTTGTAAGGAAATTGCTTATTTTTTTGTATACTAACCGTTCAAATACTTTCGATAGAATAGGGATGAGCGTAATCGGACGATAGTTAGACATATCATTTGTATTCCCTTTTTTGAAAAGTGGTTTTACTATTGAGTCCTTTAGTCGATCTGGGAAAACTCCCTCTGTATAAGACAGATTTACTATGTAACTCAATGGTAACGAAATGTAGCTAGCTGTTAATTTTAAACACTTTGTATTAATATCATCGAAACCAGTAGACTGAGTGTTTTTCAAATTCATGATAGCTTTATAGATGTCGTGTGCAGTATCAGGTACAAAGAAAATTGAATGTAAGTTACTATTGATTGACAATGCTCCGCTATGGGTATGTCTTTTTTGGCTATTCGTTAATTGAATTAGGTATTCGTTAAATTGTTTTGCGATTTCTAGGGGATCGGTGCAACTTACATTATCTTTATTTGTTATTTTTTCTATTTCAAAGCGTTCTGGAAATGAACTAAATGTGTTTTTAATTATATTCCATGAAGCCTTACAAACATTTTTCGCTTGACTGATTTTTTTAAGATTAATTGTTTGCTGAGCTTTATTCATACATTTTTTTAGAGTTTTATAATATTGTTTATAGCGTCTAAGATTTTCATATTTATTCGATTTTGAATATAGATAAGTGCAATATAAGGATCTTTTTTTTATACAGCATTTCTTAAGGCCTTTTGTTACCCACTTATTTGTTTTTGGTTTATCAATATGTTTCACTGTAATATACGGAAAACACAAGTTGTAAAACAATGAAAAAAGATCATGGAATTCGTTAAACGCGACATTTGTCGTATGTTTTTCGTAAACCTCGGAAAATGACAGCGAAGCGATCGCGGTAACAAATTTCATCGTATTTTCCCCACTGTAATCTCTCTTCCTTTCATACCATAGTACAGGTTTTTTATGTGGTTTGACATTGAGGTCAAGGTTACAAAACAATGTTTGTCCGGTATCATGGTCGGACAGACCCAGTGTGTGGACACCAGGTGTTGCGTTTCGAATATTGCTTGCTATCAGGTCAATGCACGTGTTTTTCCTAGTTGGTATATTTATGTGATTAGTTAGATTGTAATTACAGATAATACTTTCCAACTCTTTTTTGTGAGGATTGCATTTCATTACATCAATATTCCAGTCACCGCACAATATGATGTTTTTATTTTTGTATCGGCAATTTTTTTTAAGAAGATCATTAAGCGATGTAAAAAAGTTATAAATATCTGATGATGGTGTTCTATAAATGCATATTACTATTAAATTTACTGATGGAATTTGGATGCCACAGCATTCGAAATCATAGTTTTTTGTTAAAAAAGTAATATCCAATGGCATGTAACACAAATCGGAACGGACCAAAATACACGTTCCTCCCCTTTTTTGATGCTGGCGTGAGTAAAATGATGCTAAATTATAGTTATGAATCTTGAGATTAGATTCGGATCCTCGTTTTATAAAGAACACACAAAGTACACAGAAAGAACATGTCGTGTCCCTAAAAATAAGTTAATAACTTTTCTCTAATAATAGACGTTCTTCACGTGTCACCAAACAAATATGTATTTTCTCGATAAGCTCTCAGAAAAATAGAAAATAAATGAATCAAAGGTAATGGGCTATCTATCTATATCTCTGAACGAGATGTTGCAAAAAAAATACACGCTAGCTAATCCACGATTAGACGTGCAGGAAAACTAGCTGGTATGGAGACAAAAAAAATTTTATAGTACCTAAAACTACAGCAAAACAACGGAAAACCATCAAAATCATAGCACGAAAATTGTGAAAATTGTATTACTTTTTGGGCACAGAAAAAAATTACTTAATACTTGATAACCAGGGATCGGAAATTCGGATCGATATTTACCTAAAGTTGGCAAAATCCCGAAAAAAGATAGGCAAACATGGCGTCGGCTTCTTAAAAATATTATTTTAATAATATAAGTTCCGGGATTCTGGGATTCAACAAAATGTTAATATAATAGTTACTTTACATGTAGGATAAAACATTCATTTTTGCTCCTATAAATTCGTTAGGTTAATGAAAAACATGTAAATTAAATAATATTTGGTAAATCTATACATGAAAAATAACTTCAAACAGTTAATATAAATAATTGATTATGAATTAATGCCGGTGCAATTTATTATTTTGTAATCCCAGATTTTTTTGTAATTAATTCTATGATTGAGTCCGCCTCCATACAACTGAACAACAAAGCCGGTGCGAAAGTATAGGTAAATATCGATCCGAATTTCCGATCCCTGTTGATAACGAAACCTACGTCAAAGCCGATTTTTATCATTACCAGGTGACCAGTATTAAACTATAACTGCAGGAGAGGTTCTTCTCAATTCAGAAACGACTCTTAGCAAGCAGGCAATTTGTCAATGAGGCGATCGCAGCCGAGCTTTTGTCTTCACTGGCACTCAATAAGGAAATCTATATTAACGAGTGCATAAAGAACCGGCTGATACATTTTCTTCAAGAGCACGATACTTCAACATTACTTTGGCCAGATCTGGCGACAGTCCACTATGCTAAGGACACCATCAGCTTCCTTGAACGTAATATTATTATTATTATTAATCATTTATTTCAGACAACATGGATCCATATATTTGTTAGTAACAATTTTGCTTACGTAACTATGTTAGTTCTTAACTACTCAGGATTACTATATACAGGGCAGTGGAGATCAGCCCAGCGGCAAACAAAAGGGTTGTCGTCCCCGATAGCAGCTAAGAAACTGTTCGCCCCTTTGTGTGTGCCCCGTACGCGAAACATCAAGGAGGCGGCCCTCCTCCTCATGATGGCGTGGAAATCATGCAAGCGAGCCTCTGCAAACATCCCCGATGCGCTGCAAAACCGGGGCAGCGACTTCAGCATCCTGTAATGCCATTCAAATCGTGCCTAAAGTCCTTAACCCACCAAATGTCCCAATAGGACGGCACTGGGTTCTGGGCAAGGGAGTTTTACGTAGGACCCTAATTCTACACGAGACCAAGTGGAATTCAGCCGGCAAGAAAGTGATAAACGCTACTGACGCACGTTTAATTTTTTTTTTATTGCTTAGTAAGGCAAACTAGCACACAAGCCACCAGATGGTAAGTGGAAAGTGACCCTTAGACATTCGTATTCAGAAGATCGCAAATTCGATGCCAATCCTGAGGACTAAGATGGAATGCCTCTATGTTAGTCATTTCACCGGCTGGCTTATCCCCAAACCGGAACACAACAATGCAAACACTGCTGCTTGGCGGTAGGTTAATGGATAAGATGGTGGTACCAACCCGGACGGACCATGCACAAGGTCCTGCCACAAGTAAAATTAAGTAATTTACCGCCATATAATAATTTTAACATTTAAAAAAAAGATGAAGTTTGAAAACATAATTCAATGTCTTTTAATTTGGCGAAACCGCAGTGAATCGGTCCTTAGTTCGAATTACAGACCCGAACTCGCATTTTTAGTAAAAAGAAAAATACACACGTGTTTAAACTTACATTCGCCCATGCGATCCATTAGTGGCAGCTCTATTGAAACAACCTCCTAAGGATATTGATAAAGTGCCGGTCTTTAAATTAAAATAATTTATTCCAAACTAGCTCTTGCCTGATATTATCGCATCGCAAAAATAAAATATTAAACATACCTACAAAGATTTACAATTGTACAAAGATTTTAAAAACACGAAAGTTCAAAATCAGGCCACTAGTTTTCAAGAACAAGCAAATTGAATGAATTAAAGAATGAATTGAAAAGAAGTGACATACTCGTAACAAAGTTATTGTAACTTTCACTGGGTTCGTCCTTATACTTACTCGATACGTTCAGCATCATAAATAGGAGTATACTTTAGAACCTTATTGCTTTAACTGACCCTTTTCGCTTTAATTTAACAGATTCTCGTGGCTGTTGAAAGATAAAACGAAAGCTAACACGTGATCAAATGTACCGCTACCAGTATCTATGATGCAGCCTGTACAATAGCTTTATAATATATTTGAGAATGCACGTAAAGATCATTGACCTCTCAACATGGCACGTCTGTGCCCGAACACAAAAGTGATCGATGTTTTCTGAGTTCACACCGTGCTCATGACCGCTATTGTTGTGTTTTACCTTTTATTTGACCCGTTGAGGTAAAAAGAGGACTTATGTTTAATTGCTTAAAAGTATTATTGCTGTTCCTAACTACATAAATATTATGCTCACACATCCAACGGCTAAGAGCAATTTTTACATAATATTTTGGTCGTACTTGAAAAAAACACAATCTGCAGTAACTAAATATTCACACAGTGTTTTAAAATATTGTTTTCTGCTTATTTTGTATGAGCTCAAATAGCTCTAATAATAGCCTCAACCTACGAGTATATATAATAACAATACTTTCTGGCGCATAGTTGAGGTGGAGCCACATGAAAGCAAACAATGCCTTTTGTCCAAAAGAGGTCAAAGCTAAGGTGGTTTGAATCCTGCGCACGCTTTGGTGCTTCGTGTCTGATATGCTCCATAGAGCCCGTGCACCAGCGGGGCGGACGTTAAGGGTCCAGTTAGGCTGGTGCGACGTACACGTAGCTAATTTCGAGAGTACATACCACTGCAAACACATCTTGTGATCCGTTTGCCTACATACCTCTGCCTGTAAAAAAATATATGACCTGTATTCATTGTTACATGAATTAGTGTTTACCTTTTAAAGCTTTAAGATTAGTAATACGAAAGTTTGTGGGTGAGTTAGTATGTTTTTAAATCTTTCACGCTGAAACGACTGGACGGATTTGGATAAAAATAGGACTGTATGCCCTAGAGGTACCTATATATATATATATATATATATATATATATAGGTTTTACCCTGTAAGTATAAGTTTTATCCCGAAAAAAAAACATTCCGTTGGGATGGCCAGTAAAACAAGAGGTGTAGCGTAGTAGGTACTTATTCTACGCGGGTGAAGTCGCGGGCTAAGTTATACCCAGGCAACGTCTCCATCGATCGACACCAAGGTCGCGGTCAACAAGGCGACTAAATAAGTGTAACTAAATAAATATTAACTTGAGTTGTATAATTTTAATTTACGCATTACCAATTGGTATGGATCCGATTTTTTACAACGCATTAAATAGAAGGTATGTTACCAAAAACAGGGAAAGGAAACTAGCTGTCTCAATCACTGCTCATTATTAGATCTTATCATATCGCTTTGATAACGTCGATGAAAATGCAAAACCACGTGAGTAACATACACATTTTTAATGAGGAGCCAAATGCATCTTTGTTATAAGATATTAAGGTTCATTTTGCTCCATAATAAATTGGTTGGTTACGCGGTTTTGCAGTATCACCGACGATAAATTAGTTATCGTCATTCACATATTTTTGAAACAATCTAACGTCATGTAAATTTCAATAAAGTATTGCAAACTAACATTAGACAATGTTAGTTTGCATTGGATAATTAATCTGCAAAATGAACCTAAACCACTAATTTCATTAACACATCGTTACATGTAGCTAAAATGGTAATAGGTACTTGTGGCACTTTCAAACTGTCGTAGTGACTTCTCATTTACCGACATTCGATGTAGATACAAATCTTAGTATTTTCGAAACTATCTTATCATGACATGACATTTTCAATTCACTGAAATGTTTTTTTTTAATCGTTGTGTTCCTCGGGTGTATCCCAAATTTCAACAAAATCAAATTAGACACCAAATACTTAGTAACAATATGGGCGAATCGGTGATATTCCAAGATTCTTTGACGTGCCACCGACGCGGCCACGTCTCTCAAACTCTAACATTGTATGTTCAAACATATTATTTTAGTGTATTTGCTGTTCCACATATCTGTTGGACGTCAATAAAGTTTGACGATTGTGTACGATGCAGCCTTGGCACGGATTGGTCGAAGCGGCCCTTCGCATCATATGCGGCGCACGTGTATTAACCGGTATTAGACAATGCTCTATTTTTACAGTAATTCCGATTGTCACATGAACTGACTTCAAAATTGTACAGCATATTTTTACCAAAATTCTTCAACTCAATACTTACCTGAGACTGAGACTAGAATTGTGAGACTGAGGCAAACTATTAATATTAGCACCACTAAGTAGGTACTTACTCACACAACCAATTACGACCACTTTGGAACTCGTTCGTAAATTAGCATTTTTATATTTTGATGGTTTTTATTGGTGTTAATTACACAAAAGCGCCGACGACCTATCAGTGGCTACAGGTGACGTGTTCGCGTACATACCTACATCTACAGTACAGAGTTCGATCTCCATATAGACTGCCAAGAATAATTTTTAAATTATTTCTTGACTGCTTCCTATGAAAACCAATATTCTTTTAATGAAGGAAAACTGACCCACCATTGAACGGTGTCACAGAGATATTATAAAATATTTTCTTTGAAACTTCTTACGACTTGAATCATAACGTCACTGTGACACAGGTCTATGGTGGGTCAGTGTTCCATTGCGGGCTGACATACCTACCTATGGTATAGATAAGTATTTAATTAAACAAAAGAGCCCACACAGTCTAACGGCCAAACCCTATATTCAATCCGCGGACAGATAGGCTTACTTCGGATTAAAATTTGACACATTTTGTATGGGCAAATGTCAAATTTTAACCCGAAGTAAGCCTTAGGTATCTATCCTCGGTTCGAATATAGGGTTCGGCCGTAAGTGTGTCCGAGGGGGCCTATACGGGTAGATAACTATCAATTAGAGATATTTGGGGTTTGTCATTTGGGTGAGCGGCAATACCTAAAATATCACACTCGTAAGTGCATCGGAGCCAAGATACTTAAACATTGGTACTTGGGCATACTTTTAGTACCAAAAATAAAACTTAAATCGTTAATATCCCGGTTCCGATATTATTTATTAACACACTCGTAATTTTTTATGTGTGTTCGAGATCCGCTGAAAAAAAGACAATTATGTGCATGCAAAATTAAGTAGCAAACGCCGTTTCGTTATACTTATTTATTTTATTAACCGAGTTCCAATGTCATTGTGTGGGTATGATCGCTGCACGTTTACCCGACCATTCGTGCATTAAGAAACGGGTTTAAGCCGATGACTTCATGCTGCATCGCTAAATGAGTAATCGAATTAATAGGTATATAAGACTGTATACCTACTACATGCCGTTAACGGTCAAGCTAGGGAAATTAAAAGACCAAACTAAAGAAATTAATAATTATTAACTAATTGTGCAAAGTAGCGCATTTGCGCGAAAGTCGAGCGTTTGCATTTTTTGTGACCTAGGAATCCCGATGAAAAATATTTCCGGTACGTTAACTTAAACATAGTGTCGGGTAAACGCCCCAGTGATGAAACATTTAAGGATTTACTTTATTCTTACATACATACATACCTTCACGCCTTCATTCCCAGAGTGGGATAAGCAGAGCTACAGAATTACCAACAACTCGATAAACTTGTTGATAACTCTGTAGCCACAATTTGCACAATTAGGCTAAGATGTTTAACAGTGTATATTAGTGACAGGTAGCAAGCCCATCGCCTAACAGTACTACAAGCCTTTATTCCCTTAGTCGCCTCTTACGACTTCCACGGGAAGACATGGAGTGGCACAATTCTAAGCCGGCAACCACACGGCAGTGCTTTATTCTTTTGATTCATAAATGTCATCCTTAATTATTAAAAAGAAACTTATCCCTGCGTTTTCTGATATTTTTCTGAATTTCGAGTCTTTATAGCAAAATATCAAAAGTTTCCCTAAAACCCAGGCCGCATTAAACTGAACCGAACGTGTTCATTTACTGGATTTTAATAGATTAATGAACGAAGGACTTTGCCCTACATTAAATATGAAAACACCTTATAACGCAATTCATTTGTGTTCATACATACATAGTTTCGTAGATTCCGTTGAGAACACCGTTCATTTACTGAAAGCCAAAGACTTCACAAGCCAGTAATGAAACAATAATTTTAAATAACGGTTTACTAATTTTTCGATAATAATTTCTAAATAAATTATCAAACACGATAAAAACCGTACATTTCTCTTGCGTTTTATATTGGCACAAGACGATAATAAATCCATCTAGTCTTATCATCGTATATAAGACCATGAGACGCATCAAAAAATAATGCCTGATGCAAATGTTTATTTTTACCCACGACGGTACGGAGACGGACGTTCTTATCCTTCTCACTTCATTCACGGGGCACTTACACTCCCTCGCTCGCGTGGCTAAACATTTCGTGTCATTATGGCTTGTTTTAGTCCCTCGTTGAACAATCTACTATTAAATATATATCTAACCATTTAATTTATTTCCAGGTAAATTAAAATGACGACAAACTTATCAAAGTTACTCTAGTATTGATAATAATTGTATAATAATCCCAGTCCTTATAAAAAAAAAAACGTAATCCAGATCTTAGGCGTTATGGGAAAAGTACATTTACCTTATTGCGTTTATTCAGTTAAGGTTGCATTCGACCAAACTGGAATAAGGTTAAACCTAGATTAAACGCCGAATTTGTATAGACTAATCTCGGAGTGAGTCCTATTCCAACTTTGGTGGAATCCGCGATTTTTACCATGTCTACAGATTCCCATTTCTATAGATTTTCGATTCTACAGAAGCCCATGTCTACAGATTCCCATTTCTACAGATTTTCTATTCATCAGAATCACATGTTTGCTGATTTCTGATTCTACACGATCCCATTTTTCAGATTTTTGATTCAACAGAATACCATGTCTACAGATTCCCATTTCTACAGAAGGCCTAGGCTAGGCCTAGTCAACCGTTCCTGATGGTTCGGTCTTGGCGGTAGCTCCATAGAGTTAGAAAACTTTAGAAAAGCTATTTGGACAGAGTCGACTGACCTCTTCGCGGAGCTTCTATTTCTGGTTTGTTAAGGCCCTCCGGGGCTCATATAAAAACGAACCTAACCTAACCTACCTACGGCTCCGTGAAAATTATTATTTGTTTTACGCGTGTATCTATCTGTATGTACAGTTAGAATTTGTAAAGTTGAGATTCTGTATAGTTAAGAATCGGTAGAGGTGGGAATCTGTAGGACTAGGAATCTGTAGGGTTGGAAATCTGTGGTACTAGTAATCTGTAAAACTGGGAATCTGTAGGGGTGGGAGTCTGTGGGCCTGGGAATATGTAATGGAAGTCTGTAGAATTGGGACTAAAGCGTTTTAAATAGTACTGTCTGAATTTATTTTTATTATTTCCATAGATTCGTCAACTAAGATTAGCTGGTAGGATCTTCTAGGTATAAAAATAATGAAATTTAATACTTGGAGGATATTGTCAAGTGATCTCAGAGGACGACGCATGCGATGCAATAATCATCCCTCCATACTTATTCGTAATCATAATTTTAGTCTTTACCGTGTACTCATAATGTGAATATGTTGATTGTGGTGTACCTTCTGCGTCGCTGTTGCGACCGAATATACTCGTAATTCAGTAACACCTAGATAGCAAGAAACAAGCTCTGATAGTATCACACAACCGACATAACATTTTAATTCGTAGGATGGTTAGAGATAAGACTCGGTTAAGACAATTAAAACCTTGAAGAAATCTTGTCGTGACCGCTAACTAACCCTTAGACATGTAATTACGTTACACACAACACAATTGTGAGTGAAGAGGCCACGAGACGAGCCCATCTAAATCGAATAAACCGTTCTTATAGCAAGGTGGGTTCCGTATCAAATACTGAAAAACTGAGTATTTAGCGGTAAGTTTTAAATTGTTTCCATATTTAAGAAGCAAAAATAATTCAGTCTGAAAACAGATTGCTTTTACCTAACATGGAGCGGTATTCTTTCAGCTCTTATGCAGTGTAGGATTTTATAAAGATTTTCAAAATCGATGACTTATGAGATAAGTAGTATGGTAATTGACTTGAAATGTTTAGGAAAAGACCCTGTCCCACCTCGTTTAATTCAGAAACTTCAAAGGATTAAACCAAAATGTTACCCTCATGAACTAGAATAATCATCTTTATGAGTATAATATGTAAGATACAAAAAATAATGTTCTAACACTACTTACTGTGTTTTTTTTAAAGATAAATATTACGTACTTACAGGACAAACTTTGTATTGCGGTTAACAAAATACTAAACGGTCCCACAAATGTAAAAAACTGTAATGATATGATTTTTTATTGTTATAATATAATATCCAATCATACGTCACGTAAAGTAAACAAACAAACAGTTTCTAAGAAAAAGTAAGTGTGACATATAGACAGACAGACATGGCGAAATTATAAGGGTTCCTAGTTTGACTTCGGAAACCTGCATTAAAAGACGTAGGTATGCGGAACCCGGTGCTCAAGTCGGATTCGTGTTTGACTGGCTCTTTTTTTCGGTGGAATGTTTAAGTACAGTCGGTCTTATAAGTTGCACATTTTAGCGCATGCGCATTCTCAATTAGGCAGCAGGGCTCCTGTCGAACGATCGAACTTAAAAAGGCTGCCTGATTGAGAATGACCGACCGAACGCCGTTTTTAAGAGAATAACACCCGTGCACACTTGTGTACCTTGTCGCTTTAACGCATTGGCAGATTAGTGCAGTTAAATGGTGATGTTAATGTGGCCAAGTACTAAAGTGTGCAGCTTAACTTAACAAAGTTTGTCATTTAGTTTCTTTAAAGAACATACTTTGAGGATTTGATCAGGATTTAGGAGAAACGCAGTGGAAAAATTAATAAGTGAAGGCCTTATGGATTAGTGTTTTCCTTGTCGTCAGCAGAGAACGTATTTATACAACTAAATTTACCAAGAAGGAATGAACAATGATCACAAAACTAAAAAGGACAAGAATCCAACTCGCATCTGACCGGAATGATGTTATCCTGCAATTTAAATTTCAAAGAGAGTCTGTCTTCGTGGAGTAATGAACAGACTCAGTCCGATCGTAGCGTGTCTATTGCGACCTGCGCCTCTGCGGCTAATCCTGACATATTACTGCTAGAGGTGGACCAACTACTATTACTAATTCATAATTTAATCTTTTTGCTTAATTAAAAACAGTACCTACTACGGGTAGTAAATGATTTGATTAGGTATCGGAATTGGCCGAGTATTGTTCTCGACGTTAAGTAACGTTAATTTAACAAATACTCATTGTTTGCGGAAATTGGCAATTGTAGATGATAAAATCAAATTGAACGCTAACAAAATTTAATCAGGTACCTACATAGATTCCTGAAACGCCATTAGAAGTAACATTAACAACCATTTTATTCACTTAACTTTGCTATCAGGGTAAAACCGTCAGGCATTACGTTTAACACTTGCTTCTTACATCTGTAATTATGTGCGTATCTAGTCATTTAATTAACTCTAGACAAGTTAAAGAGTGAGGACAGAACCACTCTTTATTATCTAGTCAACGTTAAGGAATTTATGTGCCAGCTGTGTTTATTGCCAGTGAGGCAGAGACGTTAGTTACAGTAATTACAACACATAATGTATGGACAAACTTCATTAGGTGTTTCACGTCCAAAAGAAAATGACGCCATCGCTATAACTTGGAATTATTATGGCGAAAGTAGTTTTGTGTCGGGGAAGCCGTATGTGTTTTTTATTTGTGCTGTAGTGTGGTGCGAGCAGTTTGTGCTCGAACACTGACGCGGGCGCTACGCGTCCAAAGCGGTGAGATCTTGCGGCTTCAAAGGACCATAATGTGACACAAGTGTTCTGGATTAATTCTTATAAAAACAAGTAAGTTTCCAAATCATTCCTCATTCCTCATTCCGCGTTATCATATAAAAATTCAAAGGTCAATTATTTATCTATCTACATTGGCAACACATATGCAATTTATCTGATATCTTGAGTAGAGCAATTTCCTCCCAGTTTATATTCAATAACCTTGTTAGTTACCAACTCGTTTACGCATTCCGTGCATTATATTTCACGTAACGTATTCCACTTATATGTTCGTGAACCGTATAAAAACCGTTATCGGCCCGTGGTAGCGGGGACTGAGCTTGTACATAATTGTCAAGTTCTCCATGTCTTGTTACTGGTTTGAAATACCTAACTAGGTGATTGCAAAAAACTGCATAGCTACAAGTATTTAAGTGTGCATTCAAACGTCATCATAACATTCATAACAGACGTCAACCTAAGAAATAAACCCGTAGTTTATTTTCCTTTCCTAAATAATTGCAACGATAATTTGGGTCGGACCACAAATCAGGGATCGTATTTAATTACTGTCAGTGTGACTTACTACTGTAAGGTACTATCCAACTCAAGTACTGTAAATGTGTAAGTTTGTGAGGGTGTTTATTTATCTGTTTCTCATTACGCGTAAACGGCTGACCGGTAGTCTAAGATACGGTATTAGGAATATATACCCTCATAAGTTATCTATTCGTGATAAACAATATATGCTAGATAACATATAGATTGATATATATATAACATATAAATAGGTTGCTGAGCTAAATTAGGTCCCGACGATGTTAAATATTAAATGATAATAGGTATTTAGTTCTCGAAGAAACCTGAATTTATAAACGGGTACAACGTCGTGCATAGAGGCATATCTCGTTTCACATAAAAACAACGTCACGTCCCTGAAATAATTACGTCTAAAGTTAGTACCTACCTATTTTAATTTGGTTCGTCATCATAATCTCGATAACAAATAAAATAACGCTATGACGTTCACCAAAACAAAAGTTGGACATTTAGTGCTTTGTCACTATGTACTTGAAACTAAAAAATAAAAAGGCGTGATAAGAATCAATTAAAACCCCCTTTTATTTAAGTGTAGAAGTGTTGGGCACACACAAGACTGGTCTATTAGGAAGTTAATTAAGTAATTAGTAAAAATGACGTAGTATGTACGTGCCAATTCGTTATACGGATTTAATGATTTTTGGAGCCGTATTCGAGAACGCAAGATGTGGTAAGTAAATCTATGAAATATGCTTACTAAGACTCCAAGGCGCTACCACAACTTTCTTTATGAGTGAATGTCAAAGTTGGGCAGAAATATTTATATAGGTGCATTAATTTTTAGGGCTCCGTAACCAAAACGGTAAAAACTGAACCCTCATATATTCTTCATGTCCGTCCGTCCGTCCGTATGTCACAGCCCACTCATAGGAGCCGCATTTTAGTCAAAAATTACGAGATGTGCATGGATGACATTTGGAGTTCGATTGTATACGCTACTTATAGGTAGTAGGTACCTGATCCATACATCGGCGCCCCCATGCTGAACTAACATAACTGTAAAGAAACACATTCTTGAGGATTAATGTGTTTTCATTTTACTCTTTATGGCTTTTTTTTTTATTTTTTACTTTTGGGAGGACCTTGTGCAGGGTCCGTCCGGGTTGGTACCACCATCTTATCCATTAACCTACCACCAAGCAGCAGTGTTTGCATTGTTGTGTTCCGGTTTGGGGATAAGACAGCCGGTGAAATGACTAGCATAGAGGCATTCCATCTTAGTCCTAAGGGTTGGCATAGTGCATTTGCAGTCTTAGGATTGCGGTCTTGAGAATGCGAATGTCTATGGGTCACAGATTCACTTATCATCAGGTGGTCTGTATGCTCGTTTGCCTTCTCTATGACATAAAAAAAAAAAAAAAAGGAGAATTAAGTACCTCTGTCCTCAAAAATGTGTTTTTTATGTGTTATGTTAGTGTAGCATGGGGGCGACGACATGTAGCAGCAGCTGAAATTTCTTTGCACATTATATCGACAGTCTTTTAAAATCCAAAAGTTCCATAAATTGTACAATTTCGACGAAAAAAAAAGACAAAGGTCTAATAAATAATTTCAACGAGAATTATTTTCAACATGATCGAAATTATACAGTTTTTGAGTTATTGCCGAAAAACCGCGCTTACCAAACTAAAGGACGTACTTACCTAAGTGCCATAAAGATATTTTGACGTAAGTGATATTTTGCTGTGCACTTTTTCACATCGTACTCTTTGAGATAGATTTTTGTGTTTGTAGTAACGGCTTCGGAACACTAGATAACTTACTCCTGCTTTTTAAAATATTTTAATCTTATTACATACATACATACATACATAAACTCACGCCTTCATTCCCAGAGAAGAAGAAGAAGATGCTAAATAAGTTTTTGTTCCTGAATAAGTGTTATGATGTACCACGTTTTGTATTTAAGAGTCGCCGACTGAATGTGGGTCTCGTAGTAAATCTTTGTTCTGTGTTAAGTTTTATGTTATGTTTGACGTCGTGATGTAAGCAGTGTGCCCTTAAGGCTTATTCACACATCGAGAGATAGGTACCTACAGGTTGTGGTGCAGACCTGTCTCATAGCATAATTATCTATACTGAGTCCTGAACGTTTTGCCATAACTTTGGTAGACATTGTGAAGACTTGTTGTAGTTTTTGTATTTTTAATAGAAGAACATTTATTTGTTTAAATATGACTATGACTTTCCCGCGGCGTTTTGCTTGCGGCGAGCTTGAAATGACTAAGTGGGACTACATTATGGCTTATTATGATCACTAAAAAGTATAAAATAAAATAAATGTTTTAAAAAACAAAAACCTCCTTTAAAAACGCAATATTAACTTCCATGCCCCAACCTACCATTTTAGAAAAACGAAGTTATTTTTTGCGTTTTTGAAAGCGGTTTTTGTCTTTAAAATTAAATTTCCCGTCGAAATCACACGCGCTAGATAAAAGGTGAAAATAATTAGGCGCCAATAACATCATCCTCTTGACTCATCACATCATGCATGAGTCATGAAATACATGACACGAACTCAATCATAGGAATGGGTATGGAACTATGGATATATGGAGTTTTGTACCTATACAATCCTACTTGCTTGACTAACGGGTTGGCTTAAAGTAATGAGAATTACAAAAACTGTTTTTATTTTTATTTTTTCACATGTTAGGGTTATATAGCTTTTTATTACATAAAAACGAACTAAAACCAATATGATAATCAATCACTCCTATACAGCAAAAAGTCCCGCATCTTAAATTTTTCGTAGCTTTCTTCTTACCGTTTTCATCATACGTTCATTTATCTATCATCTATTTTTTCATTTTTTAGTTAATTAGTTGTTTTTGTACCTTGCGCTTCAACTGAGTCTGTAATTTTGCTTCCCGCCCATCACTGTAAACTAGTCTACTGAGAATTACCAAATAATCCTCTATTGGACGAGCTATAGGGACGTTCGGATGGTTTGAATCCTTCGGTACAAAGTGAACGTCACGCTCTTTTAGTCAATTCTGGCTGCTCCCTGCATAGTGATACTTTCTCCGCAACTTCCTGCACTTCTTTGGAATATCTTCAAGCTGTTTGTTGGAATATTTGGGTATTTTTTGACACTTTAACTGTTCAACATTGTATTTCTCTAAAATATTCCGTATTCGCCCACGAAAAACATCATATTTTACAGCTAACTTATCTGGGACTGACCCACTTTGTTACCTACCTACTTGCGGTCTCGATCATTAAGAATGGGAGGTCTTCCCGTTTTTGGTAAATCTTTAGTCCTAATACCAAGTTCCCACCGCTGGATCAAACATTAAATTGTAGAAGGAGGTACATTTTCAAATTTGTGATGAGAGACCACTTCAGATTTTTCACGCCGTCCAAGTAGGCGATAGACGGTGACACGTTCACGTCATAACTTCCTCGTGGACATTTTTTATTAAACCAGTTAATCTTTTTTTGCCTTATTAACAAAATTTACATATTTTCTAATAATTATATCTGTCAAAATGCTTTTTGTATTTTTTTATTGCCTGCTATTGTTAATTGAATACATTCTCATTACTTTAAGCCAACCCGTTATATGGTTCAAATTAAGCAGACAAGAAAAAAACCACGTGCTATGAGTTTACTCGGCAATTAATGGGGATTTAATTGATGGGGACCAAAGGCTAATAATATTATTATTGAGTTAAAGTACATCATTACAAGATCAAAAAAGATTTGAAAACGGGAGTTTTGCTTAAGGGATTAAGCAAAAAATTGTTAAACATGATCATTGCCATACCATTCTTCCAGGACTTGTTCAACAATTCAAAATTCTACTAATACCAAATCCTCGTATCTCCAAGGCCGATCGAATCGAGAACACACCAGGTGGCCCGCAGCGCAGCTCAATTACCGTGCTTGTAAATGTCCCCCTTTTCGTGCTGGTAGGTACACAATTTCGTAAGTTTTGGTTTCCGCGTCGAAAATAAGAAAGTCAAGAACTATTTAAAGAAAATGTACATTCCTAAAGAAAGTCTATTATTCAAGCGGTTTGAAAAACCAACTTCCGACGCTAGGATGGCTAAGCTGACTGTAATACAACGCGCTAAACTCTTAGTCGGCCACGAACAGCTGTGCGAGCCCTGCGGGGGGTGGCTTGAGGCGTAAGGTGAACCATCGAACTTCTTAAGCTCACTGACAAGAAAAGAAAAGTCAGATTCAACAAAACTACTATTATTTTTGTGTTCTTTTGTACGACATATCAATTAAATTAAGGTACATTTTCAGTTACTGTTAAGCATAGAATTGATAATAATCGCGGTTAACTGATACACAAAATAAGGTTCAGGTATATTTTCCGGTAGTCCCCTATTTCGTGGTACTCCCGAATTAGTGGTTTCTGGTTACTTTTCTATTTCGTGTTGACCATAAAAATATCAAATAAGTAATGTATAAAATATAGTTTCTTATGATATGACCTAAATTCGGTATACCCTTTTTCCGCAAAAAATCTGACCCTGAGTTTAGATTTTTAATGAATGACATACACATCAGCGTTGTTGTATGCATTTTATTATTTTTTATAACTAAACATTTTATTATTGTGGTGTTACGATAATTGACTTATTTTAGCGGGATTGTTTTATTATGAGCACACCTGGGATAACTCGGGGCAAGTTCTAGGGATTTGATATCGATAAAAAAGGCGTCGATATAATTAAATTAATACATGTGCATATTGGACATTCTCGATTACTGTAAAGAGGTTCGATGTCATATCTGATATCGAACCTCTTAAGATAATAAAGTTATGCGGATGTCATTTAAATCAAAATGACCATTTACTGTCAGTACCATTCATATTCGTACGTTTAGCAGTTTAAAGTGGATAATTGGGAGGCCATTTGCAACGTTAAAAGATGGCGGACGTGTAATTTGTTTTAGACTTTAATTTTTGGGTAATTAGGTGTTCAAAGTTCTTTTCTGATAGTGATTTGTACTTTTTATGCCTTAGTGTCGCACAGTGATTGAAGACTTGGACTTATTTCGTGTATCTGGCATCTTTCTTCTCGTTTCAAGTGGACTCGCAGTGGTGCAGAGGTTAAAACTATCTTGACCTCTGACCTACAAATCACCGTACAACGTTGCCCCCAATCTTCCTAGAGAAGATTGGATTGTGTTTTATACTCATATAAACCTTGACACAGGCGAAATCACTTCACGTGGAAGCCATATCCCTGCGGTAGTAGCTGTTCAAGTCGCCGCGGGAAAAAAAAAAAAAAAAGTGGATAATTTCATCTAGACGGCAATCATTAATACCGACGAATATGGAAAAAATATTGATTATATAGTATGAAAACTGTTGTAAAATAAACATATAAATATACGTGTTAATTTGTTTATTTTTTATCTGAAAATGAGGCGAAAATAATTAATATTTATTTATGTCGAATAACATTTAGATGTTGGCAGTAACATCGATATATTTTATGTCGATAAAATATTTTGCTACATCACTTTCATACAGATGCCCCGAGTTATCCCAGGTATGATTATGAGTAACCGAAGTAGGTAAAGGTCTTAATCTAGATCCCTTTTCCCCTAATTTCGTAAGTAATAGAACCTTATGGAGGTAAGTGCATTTGGGTAAGATCTGGAAAGACCAATAAAAAACAAATAAAGCTTTAAGATCTACCTATTAATATCAATTATTATTTATAAAAATATATTAAAAAATAGGGAAAACACAAATTAATTGATTAATTAATAAAAAGTTAAATTTTGAATAGGTAAAGAAGACCTTTTTTTAAATTTGTAAGTATGTATGATCTGATCTCAGTTGGACTTTAATTATAGAAAAAAATATATGTTTTCCTATTTAAACAATTATAATTTCAAATATTTAGGTTAATTAGGATTAAGGATTAGGATTAAGTTACCATAATTGATTTATAAACTTTATCCCGAAGTAGGAAGCATGAACCCGCGAATTTAAAATCAGAGCCAAATTTTGCCTCAACATTGCGTGCAAATAAAGGTCTTTAAAAACTGATAAAAAAAAGAATTTAAACCACAAGAAAATCATTAATAGGTCTGTACATAAACTTACTTTAGAAATAGGTACCAATCTTAAATAAACAAAAGCCTCTCAACTGATATTATTTGCGGAAAAAGAGCAGAGCCTTAGTATGACGAAGTATGGAACATATACCTTACAGTACATTTTAACAAGACCAAAAAAAGATTTAAGAACTCTCCAAAAACACAAAATTTCTAAATCACCTTTAACCGCCGTGATCATTACCATACCTTTCTTGCAGGACTTGTTCAACAATCCAAAATTCTAGTAATACCCAATCCTCGTATCTCCAAGGCCAAGCGAATCAAGGTCACACCAGGTGGCCTGCAGTGCAACTCTGTTACCTTGCTTAAACTTAATAGTACGAGGCGACCGAGCTCTACTTGGAGGAAAAAAATGTTTAAAAAACAAAAATCCTCCTTCAAAAAGCAATAAATTACTTCTTTAATTGACTAACCGATCGACCGACCGACCGACCTATTACCTACCATTTTAATAAAATAAGTTATTTTTTGCTTTTTGAAGGCGGGTTTTTGTTTTTTTAATCATATTTTAATTAGTATTTTTTAGTGATCATAATTATGCCGTATGTAATCCCACTTCTCAATTAATAAGAAACTAGAACATTTCAATCCCGCCGCAAGCATCGCCGTGGGAAATTCATAGTCGTATATTTAAACCTAAATATGCTTCGTCATAGTCGCTCAACACTCTTAATCGAAATATATTGTCGCCACCCTTGAAATATATACCATTTTGGAGTCCCGGTGGCCATCGTGGTCATCATCATCAGTTCCACTTCACCAAATAGTGCTTTCCAAAAGCAATTACGCAGGTTACAATGAAAAATACCAAAATCTCTATAGGTGTGCCTATACATTTTGAAGAGTTCCGTCGATTCCTCGTGGACTCTGACTCATTCATTTTGACAAAAATGGGACCAAATGGGAAGTATATACCAGCTTTCAAATAAAAAAAGAACAAACATTAAAAAAAACAGAGAAGAGAACAAATTTGAGAACCTCCTCCATTTTTTAGAAAATAGGGAAAAGAAAACGAGTAGATATTATAGGTACCTAGCTAGATCGATTTTACGCAAATATTATCAAACTCGTTAGAGCTTGATCTTGTTTGAGTTACGTGGTTGTACCGATCATGTAGAATATTTTTAGGAATATGAATATTGAAGTGAATGTACTATTTATTACCAAATTAAGTCTTAAAATTACATTAAGCCTGCTCCAAGCTAAATAAAATTGTTTGTTTTTATCTTCAGTTCTGAATCCTGGCGCCTATAATGAAGAAGCCGGGGACAAGCTCCACTGGCAAGAGTGGACTCGGATTCATTGGAAAAAGTGGAGTTGGCTCCTTTGGTAAAAGTTCCACTGGAAAAAGTAGTATCGGGTCTTTGGGAAAGAGCGGTGTTGTATTAGGTTCTTCCGGAAAATCGGGCCTCGGTTCGAGCAGCAAAAGTGGAGCCAACGTGAGCAGCAGCGGGCTAAGTCCTATTAGCAAAGGTGGTGTTAGCTCCACTAACAAAGGTGGACTAAGTACCACAAGCAAAAGCGCAGTTAGCAGTAGTTTCTTATCAAAAAGTTCAAGTCCAAAACCATCAAAATCATTTGATTTCATACCCAGCGGCAAGCCTACGAGCCTGACGAACAAAAGCTACGCTTCAGCTTCACACGATGCATTTGGTAATTCAAAAAGTGGAAAATCATCAGCTGCTTTCGGTATAATATGGATACCGACTAAAAAGCGCAACAAGAAAAAGGATATTATTCTCACCGCTAACAATGATGACCGCCGCCGTGAGAGATCACCTTCTTTTTACAAATTGTAAGTATTTGTTGACTGATCGTTTGTTCGAATCTAAGAAAATCATTAAGTCTTCCCATAAGTGACAAAGCCCTGAAGAATAGAGGTACGAAAACATAGAGGGAGTATAAAACGGCTAATAGGTACCATCATACTATTCGCACCTGTTATAAATGCCCTTCGTTAAAAAGAATCGTCTACCTATTAATATAGGTAGACGATTATTTTTAACGAAGGTCGTAAGGCGGTCATAAATGACCGCTTTTAAAAGTGTACCACTTTGTTGGTGTGTAAGTGTGTGTCACTTTTCCAAGACGTATTACTAAAAAAACGGTCAAAAAATCTATAATAAAACAAAAAACTTTAAACTTTTTAATATTTGATATTCAAATAGTTACATACCCAACAAATACGTTCGACATTTGAAACATCTATCGGCCTTTTAAATGTCCGGCATCGCACCCATGAAAAATATTTACTCATTCACTCAATCAAAATATCTATACATTACCTTATCGATATTGATTTTGGAAGCAATTTATTTACTTTTGAAAGAAAATCTAAAATGCGTAAAAAATGCACATTTGCTTTGCTGCACATGGTTCCTTTGTATTCATTACAGGATGTTCATTTCTTCTTGCAAAACGGCCGCATTTATGGCCGAAAATCAACAGATTTGGTTAAAAACGTGATCGTCCTCCCACATTGGTGACCCCGAAATCAAACTTTACACGTACCTACTGTGAAGTGTGAACTATATAAATAGTGATTTAACTAATTTTGAACTTAATAAATACATAAATAGTGTACTACATTGTGGCCCGGTCGCAGACCGCCGACGCCATACCTACCTACGTACCTAAGTACACGCCGAAATCGTACCTAAACAAACACGCCCGAAGCCCGCGGACCCCTACGATTCGAGACGTTAATAACTACTTACGGACTCATCAGTAGTTGTCTGTATCAGCCAGCACCAACGAGGTACAGTCCTTAGTACCTAACATACCTATACGCCCGGAATCATGTCTGAAAATGGAAACCCGATCATACCCCCCAGCCAGCTACGTACCTACGACCACCACTTTGGACAACAACGCCGCGGCCTCCGCCTTCAACACTCCCGCTGCCACAGCCGATCCTGGTAAAACCAGTGCGAAGATGCCGACTCCGATGCCACCGACGGAACTACAGGTAAGCCGTGTCGGCATCAGAGTCCCGCCCTTCTGGCCCGAGCGCTTCGCCCTGTGGTTCGCCAGTATGGAAGCACAATTTCACCTTAATAAATAACGTAATAGAAATAGAAAATATATTTATTTGTTTCTGCTTACATAATATCACATCCATGGCTGAAACCCGGGAACAAGCAAAATTTTACTACACCGTTTCCCAACTAGAAACGAAATACGCGTCCGAGGTCGAGGATCTAATAACAAGCCCGCCTACTGATTTACCGTATACCTACAACTCTAAAACAAACATTAATTGCAAGATTCTCCGATACGTGCGAAGAAAGAGTCCGGCGACTATTGGAGAAAGAGGAGATAGGAGACCGAAAACCGTCCGTCTTCTTACGACGCCTAAAGCTACTCGCAAAAGGTACCGGCTCGGATCAGTTAGTTAAGTCTATATGGATAAGTAGACTACCTACTTCTATACAACAAATATTAATCGCTCAGCCTAACACGATGTCGCTCGATGACCTTGGTAAGATCGCCGACAGAGTGTGTGAAGTCACGCCGCAAGTACATACCGCCGCAATCCAAGCCCGACACACGAGCCCACCGTCGTCGTCTATACCTAATCCGGTCGTATCGTTCGTTACCTGATACAAGTAATTCAAATAATGATGTTTTGAATTTACGTTTAAACGAGATGCAATTACAGATAAACGAGTTAACCCGTCTAGTAACCACGCTCACCTGCCTGACCAGACAAAATTTTCATAATTTTAATAACAGGCGCAACCAAAGCCGATCACGTTCCCGCCCACGTAATGCTTTCAACAATAACAATAATATCTACCCCAACAACTACTGCTTTTATCATAATAATTCGGTGAGAAGGCCCGCAAATGCGAAAACCCTTGCAGTTTCGTGCAGGAAAACCAGCATTAGGGTTGTTGCAGGCGGTAAACAACCCTACAACTACACTAAAACCGCACCGCCTCTTTATTACTGATCAATGCACAAAAAAAGAATTTCTTGTAGATACTGGCTCAGATGTGTGTGTTCTTCCTTACTCTTACCTAAATCGAAGACGCAAGCCGTCGTCCTAATGAGCTTTACGCTGCTAACTCTACGCCAATAAAGACTTACGGTCAAGAAGTGATTAAGCTAGCTATCGGACTCAGACGCGATTTCGACTGGCCTTTAATCATTGCTGACGTCAGTAAGCCTATTATAGGAGCCGATCTGTTACCACATTACGGACTGCTGGTAGACCTATAAAATCAACGGTTACTCGATCCCACCACAGGTATAGGTACATTCGCAAGACATGCCTCAGGTGATGACCCGCCGTCTGTCAGAACAATCGCAGGCACAACCGTCTACCACCAGCTTTTAGCCAAGTTTCCAGGTATTACAAGGCGAAGTCGATAACGCCAAGCACAACATCAGACACCACATAAGAACTACTCCAGGCCCTCCTTCTGCCTGTAGAGCAAGACGCCTGCCACCGGAAAAGCTTGAAGTTGCCAAAGAGAAATTCGATGAGCTACTCGAGCAAGGTATCATACGACCCAGTGACAGCCCCCGAGCATCTCCATTACACATGGTCGCTAAGAAGTCTGGAGGATGGCGTCCTTGCGGCGACTACAGAGCGCTTAATGCGCGCACGTTGCCTGACCGCTACCCTATCCGCCACATCGAAGACTTCAGCATGTCCCTTCAAGGTGCTACAATCTTCAGCATGGTTGACCTAGTCAACGCCTTTTATCAACTTCCAGTCAACGAAAACGATATCCAGAAGACAGCTATCATCACACCTTTTGGACTCTTTGAGTTTGTCAAAATGCCATTCGGTCTACGCAACGCAGCCCAGACCTTCCAGAGGATCGTAGACGAACTGACCAGAGACCTGCCATTCACTTTCCCATATCTAGATGACATTTTAGTAGCATCTGAAAACGAATCTCAACACCTGGAACACATCAAGAGCCTATTCCAAAAACTCGAAGACTATGGCGTCATCATAAACCAATCTAAGTGCTTATTTGGCCAGCCAGAACTTGAGTTTTTGGGATACAAAGTGTCAGCAACCGGTATCGAACCTCCTTCATCAATGATAGAAGCCATCCAACAGTATTCCAAACCGTCAACAGTCAAGGCACTTCGCAGACTTTTAGGCGTTCTCAACTTCTACCGGCGCTTTATTAAAAATGCCGCTGAAATGCAAGCACCCCTTCACAATCAAATGGAGCCCTGATGCTCATACTGCATTTGAAACGTGCAGACAAAGTCTTGCCCATGCCACCAGACTCACACATCCCAAGCAAAATGGCGAGCTTGCACTCTACACGGATGCTTCAGATACAGCAATGGGAGCTGCTCTCCATCAGAAAGGCGATACAGACTGGGAACCTATTGCATTTTTCTCCAGGAAACTGACTCCAGTACAATCCAAATACAGTGCCTATGACAAAGAACTTCTTGCCGTGTACCAAGCCATTCATCACTTCCGACCAATGTCTGACTGACTTCTAACCAATGTTAGAAGGAAGACATTTTACTGTCTTCACTGATCATCGTCCACTTACTTTCGCGTTCCAACAAAAACCCGAGAAATGTAGTGTCCTCGTCAGTTCCGACACCTGGAATTCATCGGCCAATTCACAACCGACATCAAGCACATCAGTGGCAACGACAACATAGTCGCCGATGCTCTATCAAGAGTGGAAGCGATCAGCAAACCAGTTAGTCCTCTAGAACTTGCCACAGCCCAAGCTTCTGATGAACTGCAACAACTCCTCAGCACTGACAGCCAAACTAGTCTGCTCATAAAAAAAATGGCCCTTCCTGATTCAAACACCCTCATTTATTGCGACATTTCAACGTCTTCAGCAAAACCTTACATCCCAACATCCCTCAGACGACATGTGTTCTATTCACTCCACAATCTGGCGCATCCCGGTGTTAAAGTGACATCAAAATTAGTCACCGACAGATACATGTGGCCAGCAATCAGAAAAGATTGTGCGACCTGAACACGCTCCTGTTTAGCGTGCCAAGCCGCCAAGACCAAACGCCACACCACCGCTGCACCTGGAACTTTTGCACCACCTAACACCAGATTTGAGCACATACACGTTGACCTAGTTGGACCCCTTCCGTCGTCATGAGACTACCGTTACTTGCTTACCGTGGTGAATCGATTCTCAAGACTTCCAGAAGCATACCTTCTAAAAACCATCGAAGCAGAAACTGTAGCACAGAAGTTGTTTTCCGAATGGATATGCCGCTATAGCCTGCCACTACGGATAACCACAGACCAAGGTAGACAATTTCAGTTAGACCTCTTTTCATTCCTGTTATGCGGTTTCCAGCACATCCACACCACACCATATCACCCAGCCGCAAACGGTTTAGTTGAGCGCCTTCATCGACAACTCAAGGCTGCCCTAAAATGTCATAACAATATCTCTTAGTCAGATGACTTGCCGTTTGTGATGATGGGTCTGCGAGCTGCCAATAAAGAAGATATAGATGCGACACCAGCTGAAATGGTCTTCGGTCAGAACATCAGACTTCCCGGAGATTTTTTGTGATCTCACTCATCAGCATTACAATCTCAGCTAACGTTCACATCTTCACTCAGATCTGCATTCCATCGCTTAGCTCCAGTCAATACATCTTCTCACTCTCAACCATCCATCTTCGTTCACAAAGATTTAGCTACAGCATCACACGTATATGTCAGAAAGTTCAATAAAAAAGGCCTTCAAAATCCATAAGAAGGTCCTTATAGAATCACTGAAAGGCAAGATAAGTTCTTTACCATCATTATCAATGGTTCACCTCGCGTTGTACCCATCAATAACGTCAAGCCAGCCTTTTTCGACGCAGACGATATCGCTCCGTCATCTGCTCCTGTTCTACAACCTGTAGCTGTAACATCTGAGGAAACGCCTCCTAAGTTTCACGCACACCTGAACCTGTGTCAAATACACCATAACCTCCTCGTAGTCCTCGTGCCCCGGCGACTACCAGGTTGGGTAGAACCGTCGGATTCCCTAATAAACTTAATCTTTAAATCATGCTGGCGAACTACCTAGTTCACGAACTTCCTCTCTGGTGGGGGAGTACTGAGGCGGACTCGATCTTTACCACACGGCTTTACCGCGGCACTAGACGCGGCAGCCATGCTTACAATGCTTAGCAACCGACTCGTGCGCCTAGCAACGAGCGCGCGCGCCGCCCATCACCAACAGTTCCAGCGAGACGACCTCAGCGCTTGGTCACGTCACTCTCTCCGCCGTTCCCCGCGTTCGTTTTCGTACCGACTTTCGTCGCGAGTGTTTGTTAGACTTTCTTAGTGATACATTATAATAATTATAATAAATAACTGTTCGTTACTAACTATGTATACAGAAATTAAAATACTTTATATATTGTGTACAAGTGGGTATCATTTTATCCTGCCTTCAAAACCCACAACGCCACTCACCTGTGAAAATTTGAAGGTCCATTTTCTGAATGTCCCATTCGGGATTTGCACCAACGAAATACACACGCTGCCATTGCACAAGAACTATGTCTCACTATTTAACTGCTATCTAGTCGAAGTGGCGTATTTTCTGAGAAAATTATATGACACTTTTTCTTAATTATTTAACAGACTAGCCGCTGATTCTATCTATCCGTCTTTAATTTAGTAGGTAGGGTTCACGTGTCAGACCAATGAGCTCTCAACGAGATTTGGCTACAAGCTGTGTTGTACACAGAAGAAAAGAGTGGTCTAGCTATACATATATCTATGTTTATTATATATCTATGCACTTATTATTTATTTGAGTCCTAACATGTCCTGTGTAGTTAATTCTATATCTACATATTTACGCAGTATCTGTACAATAGACCCTACTTTTAAAATCGAAGTTCGAAGTTAAGTTATCTCCGCTATATTTTTCTCTCGATATAGTTTCGAATGATGAGTGACGGGGATGTAACTAACTTAACTTCGATTCGATCATCGATATTTTTAAAGTAGGGCCTAAGGTGACCCAACGCTGTATTGGTCCGTTTGTGCGTGCCTGATAGGCATTATTTATTTCTCAAATCGTTTTTACGTAGTGTGCCTAAATAATTTATTTTTGGTCTATTTTTTCATTAGATAATATATTTTTTGCCATAGTATAGATCTATGAATTAAATTAAAGTTGTGTGAACGCTGCATTACAAAGTTTATGGGTAGGTAGGTATAATCAATTCTGCCAACATGATAAAAACGACAGACAAGACAGAACAGAATAGAAAAAATGCATTGCATGCATTGCATTGCTATTATGTATCGTCGACATCGTCGTCGTGTTGCAGTGTTATGATTTTATAACTATTTTGTAATTTAAAAAACAATGTAAATTTAGAGTTAACACAATATTAAGTATTATTTTCAACTTATAACTATCTGTAGGCATACATTTGGGCCCAAAGAAGTGCTAAATACTTTGTTTACATCTCGGTTTCCAAACTTTTTAGTCAGTTTCTTTTTGCAACAATGCAGGAACAAGAAAGTAGCAATTTCGAAACAATACGAAACACATGGCGTCGATTGTCTGGTGAACGAATAGATACCGTCTTAGGAAGGTGCTGATTAATATAACAGTAACACGATATTTCTGTTAGCTTTTTAGTTTGTTTACATTAAGTTCCTACCATCTTAGTATCAACGATGCGCGCGTATTGTCGCGAGGTGTAATACGACTTCCCTTTGTAACTAGAATCTTGCTTGATACCGGCCGTGTTCCTCTCTTCATTCAGTTTAACTAACATAAATTAAAGGTGTTTTTTTTTTTAAGTATGTCTGGAGACTCTCACGATCCACCGTACAAGAAGGAAGAAGACTTATTGGTAGTGCCGGAACGCAAAAACTTACCAGAGACAACAGCTGCTTCAGATTTACCTTTAGAAAATATTGCAGCATCAAGTGTGGATGATAAGCGGCAGCTGTTGAGACATGATACAGAAGAAAGTAAAGTAAGTTGTGAGTCATCAAGGTATTAAGTACGTAAAAAAAATATGACGAAAGACAATGCATTACAATATAACAGGCATTGTCCAATTGGTAAAAATATTTAACGGGATATTACCTTTCTGTCAATTAATTTCTTATCCAAATTAATATAAGGAGTTCTGTTATATTTTCATATTTATGATAGGGCCAGGTTCAAAATGATAATAGACAGTACTAGGTAGATAAAAAGACAATCCTGACACAATGCACTATCACAAAGTTTCTGAATATTGATAATGTGGACAGGAGTGAACAGTGCCAAACCAAAACCAGCCAAATTTGTTACTTGTGGAACATCAGCATTGTTATTAACAGCATTGTTTTACAGTATGTGAGCAATTAGAAGGTGCTTTGGGTTTATACTTATCTCTTACTCACTCTTAATAAGAGTGTATGAGAGTGATTGAGAGACAAGTATAAATTCTAAACACCTAAGAGTTATCACACTGTACTCCTATCAACATTATCAACAGAGAACTACGTAATCATAGTAAAAATGTAAATTTGTAGTCATTATAATGATGACAACTATCAACAGTAAATTTATGTGATACAGGTTTATTTTTTATTTGTGTGGGGATTGTGATCGGCCTTGTGTGCCCCTTTGAGCATTGCTGATCTATTGTGGCAGCCCTTTGGTAAGAGCTAACTGCAAAGGCCTGTTGCGTCCAGGAATTTCCAGATGCTTTGAGCAGTAAGGAGGTGTATCACTTGTGGGTACATGATATGTTGCCCTAAGTAGATAATTCTAATGCGTGGTCCGCTTGAGCAGAGATACAGGATTGAATATGTATTGGCAATCTACCACTTTCTTATTATTAGTTATTGGCAATCTTATAGCGCATGACTGACAAATTTATTGTCAAGTGGGAGTGCAAATGTGATAGTACAGATAGTCATAGCCAGCGCAATGCTATTAAAAAGCTGAAAGTACTCTATAGTCAACGTCTAAAGTAATTGATCAAAATCAACTTTTCAAAACATACTATAAATATGCACTAGCCATAATATAAACTAGCCTCAGAAATAACAGATTATATATACCAAAGTGAAATTTTCAACTGATGATATAATTTAATTAGTCAATAATTTAAATAGTAGTACAGTTAGATATTCAGATACTTTTTGATTGATAATGTCAAATTACATGACCAATTAAGTTTCAAAGTGCTCACATAGTGTGATACACCATACAATTAATATGATGTATTTGAACACTTTGAATTTTACTATATATATGACGCTGACTGTACATCATTTCATAACTATCTCTTAACTGTAAACTTCAAATAGAGACTGTAATATTTTAAGCAAATCTCTCAACAACCAGAATGACGCAAATCCTAATGAACATACAAAATGACATGATATTTAAAATTTGAACAGACGAAGGTGTGAGTTTATGTATGTACTTAACTACTTATGTGTTTAATCAGTTTCTCTTGCTGTGATTGACTTTACATATACATATTTAAAAAAAAAACGAATTTTAAAATTAAGTTTGTAAATAAAAGAACTCTTGAGATTCACTTATTGTCAGAATCAGTTAAGTACTAAATGTACCTGATCATCAAAATTCAAAAACTTCATGGTTGTGCAATGTACATCGCGATTGACTTGTTCGCTTACATCCTGTCATTTTTGTAATTTTAAAACAAAAATTGCAACTCTATTTCACTGAAATTAAATTATGTTAAGTCTTAATTATTTTTCATAGGAGGCTGCTGGTGATACGAGAGATGATGACAACTCAGATGATGACAAAGACTTCTTGAATAATGATGAACCTGTAAGAAAGAACTTGCCGGACACCTTGTCAGAGAAGGAAACATTCGGGGACAAAGTTGATAGTGTTTATCTGCGTGCTCCACCTTCACACAAAGCGAGGTCCTCTCCATCTAATCCAGATGATGAGAGCTGTGGCATGAAATGTCTTTACTATACTCTGCAATGTTGTGATTGCGTTCTCATGTAAGTTGCCATGAATGTAAGGAGTATTACTGCCACTTGAGCCTGATATGATACTTACCTACTTATGTGACATTCCATTAGGTAAATATAGCGGTCTCAAAATGAGACCATCAGGTTGAGATGGAGTGGTCACTCTGTTCTTTTATAATCTTGTATTTGAATGAAATGGTTTACAAATATTCTTTAAGGTCCTTTTTATATGTGGCCATCCATATCACCTCATGGAGTTACAATTGCATGTATCAATCTAAAATAAGTTTACTTTGGGACTATCCTTTATATTTAATAACCTATATTCTGACAAAATGGAGGCAGGTTCTCAGTAATTAAAGCAATTTATTTTGAGATTGGTTTGTCTATATTTATTATGATGGCACCTTAATGGAGAGTTCAGCCAGGTCATGTGCGGTATTCTTTGAGGTTTCCTCGAAAGAGTTAGATGGCCACATTTAAACATTCCAAAGATCATTATAATTTTCTAACTTGAAAGCACTATGAGCCATTTTGTATATTACAAAAAATATTCCTAAATATATGTGATAAATAAGAGATCTTTATTTTTATATTCATGTTTAGCTTCTCATATATATCTAGACTGTAAAGTAATTATTATTGTTAGCCCACTTATTGCCCAGTGTTATAGCCAATGATCGGAATAGGTAGTGCCATTTCGGGTGAATGACCTTAAACATTGTAAATAACATGGATAAGACTTGGGATTCCGGGATTCGTATTTTTTCACAAAAAAAATATCTTCAAAACGCAAAGGTATTTTTTTTGTCATTATAACATCATTCATTTAAAATTACTTTCAGTTAACAGTTACATTTGACAATAATACAATCATTGAATAAAACATAAAACATCAACATCACTAGGTACATGAAATGAACATTATTAAATTTATTTAACATCTTTTATTCCTTACTTTTTTTCGAAATTATAGTAGCAAACCATAATTTTTTTCTATACTTTATTCTGTCAATCTATTTCTTTTAACGTCTATCCATTTATATGTAGAAAATGACCTTGCGACCTCTAACTGATGTGAGCGGGGCAAATTTATAAAACGAAATGTCATCAGATGCGGTTTCTTTTGAAATAATTTCAGCGTATTCTCTTATAGTGTCTAAATCCGGATTTCGAGCCATGACCGCTTCAAGTTTGGTTTCTACGGGTAAACTAGTAGACCAATTTATGACCATCCTAACTTGATCAAAATCTATTAAGGCATCGACCATTGACATATTACGTTCCTGTAAACGAGTTAAAACCACCTCGATGATATTAAAATTTTCATGAATAAAATTTAAATCCTATTTTAATGTTGGATTTTTTAAGCACTTGTTTAGCCTTTTTAATCGAAACTGCATCTGAAGTTCTTAATCGTGACATGACCGTATTTATTTATTTCATAATATAAGATACAGTTATATTGCACACATGTCAATTATACAGAATTCATATTATGATCGTCAAAGAAGTAAAAACAAAAAAAGTAATGTAGCAAAAACCAATGTCAAAAATGAATGGATTATAAAACAAATAATAATAAAACGAGTCACAAAAGTTAAATATACAAATGGTAGCACAATAAAAAATGTCAAAATTATATATATAGGTATTATAAAGTCAAAATTCAGCGTCAATAAATTCACTTACAGAGTAAAATGCATTATCTAACAAAAGGTTTTTCAATCGACGCTTGAATGTTTCGTCACTGGACTCATTTTTTAAGTAAGCGGGTAGGTGCTCGTAGAATTTAGGGCCGATAATCCGCGGGTTCTTCCTGGCTAGCGCCGTGCGGCTCGGAGCCGGCCGCAGGCGGCCCGTGCTGCGAGTGACCTTCAGGGCGAAGTAAAAACCTTCATCTGGTTTGCGAGGCAATCCTGTGTGTACAGGTCCTTCGACGTACTTCACATTACATGTTCTTTAAATATTTTTTAAACACAAACTTAATTTTTTTCATATTAAATCCCGGGGTTAAAAACTATATCCATACTAATCTTACGTACCGAAGTCCCGCGAAATGGCACTACCAATTCCGATCACTGGTTATAGCAGATTTAGGATTCGCCTATCCAGCTTACTAAGTAAAACGTCTCTGGCTATGTGTCCACGCTATTCTGCTGCTGCGTGTTTGCGGCGAGGCCCACTGCTGAATCAGGTGGTCGCATTAGCCTAATGATCTGGTTTCTGCAATTCAGTGAATGTGCCAATTAAATAAGTTAGTGTACGCGTAATCCATTGTGCACGGTGCCCCGTGGAGGTAACGGTGTGCTTTACTATTACGAGTTTACCAGACCGTAAACGCCTGTCAGCTTTTACTGTATTTGTTAGTGATATTTGAGGGTTAATTGTAACTAAGCAAGCAGTTTCCCTAAAATTTAGTATATGACTGAATTGTATTTCATATATTTTTGGAATTGTACTTTTTTGTACTGCTCGTAATGAAATGTTTATCTTCTTAGACTATAAAAGATATTTTGGTTAAATAAACGAATACCACGAAACATTCCTTTTTTATTAGAGACAAATGAAAAAATATAAATATAACAATGTTAAAATCCTGAAGTTCGGCTATTGTTTGCTTGTAATACTGTTGCATGGTTTGACACTGTTATCAATAATTGATTATACATAAAATAATGTAATCCTTAGTTAACCACGTACCTGTTTCCTTAATATACAAATAAGACAATGCACACGCACCATGTTTAATCACACTCTAACTGGCTCCCTGTCCCTTTTGTCCCTGGTCTGATAATGTTCATGAATCAAACGTGATCAAAGGGCATTGGGTAAGTTTGTATGAACATTATTGTCTAGTCTTGAACCATCTCGTTATCTACAAAGTATAGAAGCAACGGGGATTTCAAAAGTACATAAAAAAAAATACAATACATGAATGTAGTTTTTAAGAATCCACAGGTGGGAACCCACAGCTCTATATATTTCCAAACCAAAGTAGTGTGTAAATGCGGGTGTTCTCTATTTAAATTAACGATGGCAGAATTCGAAAATGCTGATTTTGTTTTATTTGTTTCATGATAAAAAGTCCTATTGTATTAAAATTAGAAAATAAGCGTAGCGCTTGTGTGTTTTAGACCCCAATTTTGTTTCAAAGTTGGATTCCTGCTAAAAAAAGTTGCATATTAAATATGTAATTCAATACTTAGGTACTTAATTACTGTGAAAATACGAAAAAGAACGTAATCGGCATGTTATTTCGGGTTAATTTCACTTGTAGGTATACCAGCCGAATTATTTTTGTTGCCACTGAACTTTATTCCACTGTAATAAGCCGGCAAAAATGTGCCGGTGTTAAAAAATTGTAGGTAAAAATCTACTATGGTGCCCGGCCGATGAGAAGTCAATCCTGACACATTTATTTATTTATAATCCAGTACAATCTACACAGCATTATACAGTTAACACTAATGCGCTGAGATATGCAATTAACCAACAGATCACTTTGCAACAAGAAATTATATACCTACAACAACAAGATAATAAAAACAGAGAATGCTCACAATGCACATAATGGGAATAATCTATTTTTTTATAATTTATCTATTTCCTCACATAATCTGAGACATTCACTAGAAATAACCGCCCATCGACTGTCAAACACATCACACTCTCGTGCTGATCGCAAAAGTGCAATAAGATTTTGTATAGTCTTTACTATTTGAACTGAGCTGATCTTCTACACAAAGGCCATTGTTTGTAAACAATACCATTGTCTTTCTTTGTGTCCGTAACACCAAGCCGATTACATACAAAAAAGTTATAACTACATTGAATGTACATTGAATTATCAACCCTACCCTCTTAGTCAGTAGGTTTAAAATGTAAAGTGTCAGGATACAGATATAAGTTTTGTTTAGATGATAGTATTGTGTAAAGAATAAGCACAGTTCAAATAATAAAGACTTATACCTGTATCCTGACACTTTACATTTTAAACCTACTGACTAAGAGAGTAGGGTTGATAATTCAATGTACATTCAATGTAGTTCTAACTTTTTTTTATGTAATCGGCTTGGTGTTACGGACACAAAGAAAGACAATGGTATTGTTTACAAACAATGGCCTTTGTGTAGAAGATCGGCTCAGTAGAAATAATAAAGACTACTCGTAGTGGAGGATTCCGAGGTGACACTGGTTTTGCTTTTGGAACTGCAAAAAGATTAGGGGTGCGTGATCTTAGATGATTTATAGGGACAAATGGGACCGACAGCGTCCCCTGTTCCACATATCCCTACTGGTCTATCCCTCCTGGTAGGGAAGAAAGGATTTTTTTTCCACATTTAGCTACTAGGGGGGATACAATGACGTTTTATTTCCACACATTTCTACTAAGATAAAGTACAAGTACATAGAAAAATCATTTTTTATAGGTACCTTAAAAAAAACGATTTATTCGCATTATACAGGGTGTTTGGTAGCGGGTTCGACAAACGAAAATGGGAAATACTTGGGTCCAATTGGAACACATTTGCCATAGTGACCCCTATGCTAAAGTTGATAGTTTTTTTTTAATATTTTTTTTTCCGTTTTTTGAAAATATCCCAAAATTTTACCTTTAAACCTTCTTAATTACATACCTAAGCAACTGAAACCGCCCATTTTTTTTTTAAATCATGCTCTGATAATGGTTTTATTTTAAAACAAAACCAAAACCCATATGTAGTGCTTTAAAAAAAAATATGGGCCCTTAAAGCTATGACAAAATGAGGAAAATAAAATGACATTAAAGTTTCGACAAGTATAAAAAAAAATCACAAGTCATAGACGATTTCAAATTGATTAAAAAACTTCTCTGGTTAATACTCTTCACAACAATATACCACTTAAAAGAAAAAAAACAGAAAAAAAAAATTACGCAGTACATTGAAATTTCCTCACGAAGATTTTTTAAAGAAATCACATACCACGGTTATGAATATTGGTGAATACGTTAGAGTTAATAATCGCTGGTAAATTACCATTAATAAAAAACATTTTAAGAGTAATAATAAAATTGAAAACCAAACACTTTTCTAAATTTTGACCACAAAATTTAAAAAATTATTTGAGCTTCACGGGCGTTATTGCGAGCTCGACCATACGCTAAAATAATATCAGCGTAGGTACTCTTCATTGGTAAATGGTGTACGTTCACCCATTGTAATGAAAGTTTCAAAAACCAATACAAATCAACGTGTTTTTCTACAAGTCTTTCTGTTTGAAAAAAAAAAGTGTACTTTTCTTTTAAAGAACTACAAGCTATTTAAGACACAGATTAAAAAGCTAATTTAGCTTAATGTTTTTTTCAAATCAATGTGGCAAATGCGACGAAAATGTACGGAATGTATTCCTGATCAAGTGATCACAAAATTTTAAAAAGTGTTTTGTTTAGCGTATGGTCGAGCTCGCAATAACGCCCGTGAAGCTTAAAGATTTTTTTAAATTTTGTGATCAAAATTTAAAAAAGTGTTTCGTTTTCAATTTTATTATTACTCTTAAAATGTTTTTTATTAATGGTAATTTACCAGCGATTATTAACTCTAACGAATTCACCAATATTCATAACCGTGGTATAAGTGATTTCTTTAATAAATCTTCGTGAGGAAATTTCAATGTACTGCGTATTTTTTTTTTTCTGTATTTTTTCTTTTAAATGGCATATCGTTGTGAAGAGTATTAACCAGAGAAGTTTTTTAATCAATTTGAAATCGTCTATGACTTGTGTTTTTTTTTTTATACTTGTCGAAACTTAAATGTCATTTTATTTTCCTCATTTTGTCATAGCTTTAAGGGCCCATATTTTTTTTTAAAGCACTACATATGGGTTTTGGTTTTGTTTTAAAATAAAACCATTATCAGAGCATGATTTAAAAAAAAAATGGGCGGTTTCAGTTGCTTAGGTATGTAATTAAGAAGGTTTAAAGGTAAAATTTTGGGATATTTTCAAAAAACGGAAAAAAAAATATTAAAAAAAAACTATCAACTTTAGCATAGGGGTCACTATGGCAAATGTGTTCCAATTGGACCCAAGTATTTCCCATTTTCGTTTGTCGAACCCGCTACCAAACACCCTGTATACACTTTCGCAGAAAGTCGACGGAGCTCCTATTTCTGGATAGTTTGGCCCTCCGGGCCTGCTGCAAAACTAACATAACCTAAACCTACCTCACATTTTTCAATGCGATGATATCAATTTCCTGAATTATTTTATCAGTAGAGATAATACATACATAAACTCACGCCTTCATTCCCAGAGTGGGGTAGGCAGAGCTAAAGAATTACCAACAAGTTTTAAAAATAAAGTTTTAAAGTAGAGATAAGTGGAAAAGTATTCCCCCCTAGTAGCTAAATGTGGAAAAAAAATCCTTTCTTCCCTACCAGGAGGGATAGACCAGTAGGGATATGTGGAACTGCCTGACAGCGTTACAAGTTGCGTCACAAGGTCGGGACAGTCCGCGTTACCCCGGAGCATTTTACAAGCTGTCGTCAGAAGAGCATAATTACGCCTTAATTTCAGAGAATTGAAAGCAAGCGAACCCAGCAAGAACCCCAACCGATCCGTAGTCACACCAATTTGCTACACTGGTGTGACTATGGTTCATTTTATTTACCCGTAGTCACACCAAGACCGAATTTGCGTCTATTTCTCTTTCAAAATCAAAATCCACAGAGTCGACGGAGCTCTGCTATCGCAGAGCTCCTATTTCTGGGTAGTTTGGCCCTCCGGGCCTGTTAAAGAACTAACATAAACATAACCTAAACCTACCTCCTACTTGGTGTGACTACGGACAAATAAAATGAACCATAGTCACACCAGTATGGCAAATTGGTGTGACTACGGATCGGTTGCTGCAAGAACTTAGTAAGATATAAAAACTGATAATGTCCATAAAACTTTCTATACCTATATAAATCGCAGCATGGCTTTTTGCCTGACACATTGCAGAACCATGAAGTTTCTGAATATGGATAATGTTGACAGCAGACAAACAATGCTGTTATTGATATTAAGAATTAGTGTAGCGTTGTTTTACTGCTGTCAACAATGTAAATAGTCAGAAACTTCATGTCCGTGCAATGTGTCAGGATTGACTTCTTATCTGGGCCATTTGCAAGTTAAAAGATGGCGGAAGTGTAATTTGTTTTAGACTTTAATGTTTGGGTAATTAGGTGTTCAAAGTTCTTTTCTGATAGTGATTTGTACTTTTTATGCCTTTGTGTCGCACAGTGATTGAAGACTTGGACTTATTTCGTGTATCTGGCATCTTTCTTCTCGTTTCAAGTGGACTCGCAGTGGTGCAGAGGTTAAAACTATCTTGACCTCTGACCTACAAATCACCGTACAACGTTGCCCCCAATCTTCCTAGAGAAGATTGGATTGTGTTTTATTGCTATATTGATTTATACTTATATATACTGGACACTGGCGATATCACTTCACGTGGAAACGCCATATCCCCGCGGTAGTACCTAGCTGTTCAAGTCGCCGCGGGGGCAAAGAAAGAAGAAGAAGACTTATTATCTGTCTAGTACTGTAAGTGCAAAAATATATATCGAAGGAATCCTCTCATAAATATGTTACGAAGTTCTTTTACATCGGAATAAGGTGCATTGGGACATTTTTAAGAGGTTGCGCTCTCCTATAATTTTACACTTGACTGTACATAAATGTTTAATACACAATACAGTACCTACTGTCAGGTCAGCGTCATAATATTTACAAGGTAACATTCAAAGTGATCAATTAGTCCGGTACCTACACCATCCAATTAACACGTTGGCTGCCATGAGCATCACCGGTGGGATCACGTAATCTTCTCTGTGTGGCCATGAGCATCACCGGTGGGATCACAAGCAAATTTTTCAGGGTATTGTTTTGCGGATATTTTTGGGGGCTAAAGTCGAACTTTGAATGCTATTAATTACTTCTAATCCCCGCGGTGATGCTCATGGCCACACAGAGAAGATTACGTGATCCCACCGGTGATGCTCATGGCACCTCAGTAATAGAGCGATGCTTTGAGCATCACCCGTGGGATCAATAAATTTGTATGGGGCGTGGGAGCAATACTGTAGGTGTAGTAGGGTGGGCAGCCAACGTGTTAATTATGGTGAATCAACTAGGTATTTAAGCACTGAATGTTATCTTATATATGACGCTGACTGTACCTAGGTACTTACACTTAGTATTACGATACCTAGCCCATCAATCAATATCATGTACATTGGGATCTAGTCTCAAAACCCAGGATCTCTTTAATGTGGGCCCTACATTACTACATATCGATACTAGCAAGTCTACATTACATGCGAGTGACATCCGTGATTTGAAAATACGTAGCAGATTCGAACCGACCAACAAACCTCGCATAGCAGGCAGCCTCCCGCCAAAAAATATTGATTGAGAAAGCAATAAAGGTTCCTTCCGCGCGGCTACGAAGGTACCCTCTGCAGCATCTCGTCTCTAATATAACGAATTTGTTGCCGTCCCTTTACCCAGGTACGATCGACGTATTCCTCTGCCAGCGGCGGTCGCTTGGGTACCTATGTCATTTCATTACATATTGTCAGATTTTGATTATCGTTTACGTTAGCGTTATGCATCTTTCTCGTCATGTTTTTCTTTTATATCACTCAAAATGTATGGTATGACATTCTCGTGTTGCAGTAAACCGTGGTCAACTGTCATCCCACACAGAGTTTGCATTTTGGCTAAGGCCTCTGGTGCGGCAACTTTTGTTTAATACAAAGCTTTCATCTATATAATAAAAATGAATAGCTAAATGTGTTGCTAAGCGCAAAACTCGAGAACGGCTGAACCGATTTGGCTTATTTCTTTTTTGTTGTGTTTGTCATTGTCAGGGCAAGGTTTTTATGACAGAAAATACCTAATTGAAAAATCCATCGGGGAAGTCAGAAATTTGCAGCGGGGCGAAGCCGCTGGCGGGCCCCTAGTACCTACTATATAAACGCACATCCGCATTGAACTGGTAGGTACTGGGTGATATTCTTAAAACCTTACTTTTAATTAAGTATTTATATCGTATATGCGTTGTATTGAATGGTAGGTATAATCCGTTTAAGATTGAATGCAGTTGCGAATTAATATTTTTTACTTTGTTCAAGCAAGCGATGAGAAATAAATGCGATGCGAAATCTAGTGATGCAAACTATGGGGTTGCCGATCTATAATAGAAGTAAGTACAGGATCCCTTTATATATATTTATGTATACCGACATGGTGGCAAACAAGCGTACGGCCCGCCTGATGGTAAGCGGTTACGGTAACCTATGGACGCTTGCAGTACCTTAGTACTGGCATCTTGATGCCGAACCTTTCAAAACCTATGTACTCCCCTCTTGAAGAACTCCTTACCGTAGTCTCGGCAGGCCCCAGTCCCTCCCCCCGTTGCAGCAGCCAGGTCCACGATGCGTCCAAAATGCACAGTGGCGCCCTCATTTTATAATAGGTAAACTAAAGTAGTCTTGAAATTGAAGAGTGGTTTTGTGCTGAACAAATAATATTTATTTATGTATCTTGCCTTCTAGGACCAATTATGCCCGTAACAGCACTGTGAACCGCATATGTAACACCTACAACCAAAGCTTCTCAGTTATTGACCCTTTTCGTCTTCAAAGCCTGTATTTCGTAAGCATGACATGTTATTAATGAATTAATGTAACGTCCTCACGACTAAGTGTCAGACGTAAGTCGTAATCTTTAACATAGTAAAAGTGGCTTTAATTACCTATAGTTACTTATACCACACACACACACACACATATATACACGCACACACACGCACGCATGCACAGATACACATTGTATTCACCTCATTTTCCTATTGTATAGACTTATTTGAGTTTAATATCTGGGCATTTTTTTTTTCTAGTGTACCTAGCGTTTTTCACGTGTCCGACAACTTCATTTAATATTTTTTACATGATTATGTTAAAAACTTTGACTTGTAGCTAAATTACCAGATAAACAATACTCTTACGTTTAAAATTATGCTACTAGAAGTATTCAATAACGTTTTGTCTCCTTTAGAGTTAATATTCAACAAAAAACTAGTTTAAATCGTGTCCACCACATTCGACATAAGGGGAATTCCCCCTTTCCGTTACCGTATATTAGGCTTAAGGTATCATTTTTATTACCAAAATATATCTTTATTTTCATCTAGAAACTTTAGTTTTCACGTAGCAGCACAATATTTGTCTTCAAACGGTCTGTAAACGAAAAAATTGTGTGTTGAAGTGTCGTGCTTTGCGTGGTTCAAAATGGGTTCCACCACTCCGTTACCAAGATTTGAAGGTAAAATCTTTATCTTTATGTTGTTGTGATACATTTACCTAAATAATTGTTTATATCTAAACTCAATTTCACTAAAATATCTTTACAATCAAGATCGAATGCATATTTAATTTGTATTTCAAAGTGCAAAACATTACTTCCGTTACTTCCCCTTTCGTTGCCATGTCGGCAGTCATGTATAAGGGGAATCTAAAAAGTAACGGAATGGAAACATAAAGTTATGTTTACACTGAGATCACATTTGAATAAATTATAGTATTTACATAGGTAAATTTTTTTGTAGGTACCACAAAAGTAAATCATCTTATACGGTTTGCAAAATTGTCTTTAGAATAATACAACGTGTTATTTTTAATCTGCTGCGTAGTTGCAATAACATTAACCGCAGATATCTCAATTAAATTTAAATAATACGACTAAACTACCTACATTTGTTATAGAAATGGCTCCTCTCACAGCTGCCGAAAAACAAAAACGGTATCGGGAAAGGATTAAAAATAACCCTATTAAATATGAAATCCAAAGAAAAAAGGACGTGGCGAGAATAAAAAAAAATATAAAGGCAAGAAAAATTGCAACTACCAAACTATCAAACTATCCCGAAAAATGAAGCATCCACCAAAGAATAGGTACCTCCCTAATACCATTGCAGTTGCTCATAATTTGTCTCTCAATAACCAGTATTGGTCAGGAAAGTCTAAAATGTAACCACTATAAATATGCGATAACCATAACCCTCATTTTGCTTTGGTCAGTCGGGTTAATAAAGCTTTTGTGGATTTGTGATCTTGGTATAACTGCAGCCTTATGATTTCGTTACCATTATTTTCGTTACCGTCCTTTGAAAATAATTAACATTTTATTTTATTATTAAATCCCCAATTGATAAACATTGCAATGTGTGTATTATATGGATAAACTTTTTACTAAAGTATCCACGTATAAATAAATTTGTCGGGTAAACCTCATAACGTCCAACTGGTAAAGAAAATTGTAAGTAGTTTTGGTCGTCTGGTAACGAAATAGTTACAATAATCGTAATTTATTTCAAATTAGTTCATAATGTTTTAAAAATAAAATTAATTTTCATAACTTACTATATTTTCAAGTAAGTAAAGCAATTGTTTATCCCCGTTTTACTTTCTTTCAAGTTATATCAATAAATGTATATGGTAACGGAAGGGAAACAAATATGAGCCCGAGCCACTTTGAAATCGCTGTATAAATTTAATTTCCGTATGTTTTACAAAACCATTGCTAAATTAAGATACCTAAGACTACTAAAAATGCTTCAACACCCTTAAAGTTCAACAATTAATAAGTTCGAAAAAAAATCATCACAAATCTGTTGGTACAACTTTGAAAAAAAATGCCCATCTACTTTATTTTTGTTTCTCGATTAAGGGTCTCCCCAAACCAGTCGACGCCGTTTCGGCAAATCGCGTACGGAAAAAGCTTTATGTCAACGCAATAAGAGCGAATAAGACGTCAATCGGCTCGGCCGACGCGAAACGACGTCTTTCGACGGGAAAACGGCGTTTTGCTGTAAAGCTGTTCGCATCTGTACGACGCTGTTAGCAGCCTAACGCACACGTTCGCATTCATAAATCTCCGAGTACCGCCGTTCGGTGCCGGCAAGAGTTGAACAGTTCCGATCACGGCCGAGTACCTGGGCATTTTTTTTCAAAGTTGTACCAACAGATTTGTGATGATTTTTTTTCGAACTTATTAATTGTTGAACTTTAAGGGTGTTGAAGCATTTTTAGTAGTCTTAGGTATCTTTACGTAACTTTACGTAACTTAGCAATGGTTTTGTAAAACATACGGAAATTAAATTTATACAGCGATTTCAAAGTGGCTCGGGCTCATATTTGTTTCCCTTCCGTTACCATATACATTTATTGATATAAATTGAAAGAAAGTAAAATGGGGATAAACAAATGCTTTACTTACTTGAAAATATAGTAAGTTATGAAAATAAGTTTTATTTTTAAAACATTATGAACTAATTTGAAAGAAATTACGATTATTGTAACTATTTCGTTACCAGACGACCAAAACCACTTACAATTTTCTTTACCAGTTGGACGTTATGAGGTTTACCCGACAAATTTATTTATACGTGGATACTTTAGTAAAAAGTTTATCCATATAATACACAAATTGCAATGTTTATCAATTGGGGATTTAATAATAAAATAAAATGTTAATTATTTTCAAAGGACGGTAACGAAAATAATGGTAACGAAATCATAAGGCTGCAGTTATACCAAGATCACAAATCCACAAAAGCTTTATTAACCCGACTGACCAAAGCAAAATGAGGGTTATGGTTATCGCATATTTATAGTGGTTACATTTTAGACTTTCCTGACCAATACTGATTATTATTGAGGGACAAATTATGAGCAACTGCAATGCTATTAGGTAGGTACCTATTCTTTGGTGGATGCTTCATTTTTCGGGATAGTTTGATAGTTTGGTAGTTGCAATTTTTCTTGCCTTTATATTTTTTTTTATTCTCGCCACGTCCTTTTTTCTTTGGATTTCATATTTAATAGGGTCATTTTTAATCCTTTCCCGATACCGTTTTTGTTTTTCGGCAGCTGTGAGAGGAGCCATTTCTATAACAAATGTAGGTAGTTTAGTCGTATTATTTAAATTTAATTGAGATATCTGCGGTTAATGTTATTGCAACTACGCAGCAGATTAAAAATAACACGTTGCATTATTCTAAAGATAATTTGGCAAACCGTATAAGATGACTTACTTTTGTGGTACAAATAAATTTACCTATGTAAATACTATAATTTATTCAAATGTGATCTCAGTGTAATCATAACTTTATGTTTCCATTCCGTTACTTTTTAGATTCCCCTTATACATGACTGCCGACATGGCAACGAAAGGGGAAGTAACGGGAGTAATGTTTTGCACTTTGAAATACAAATTAAATATGCATTCGATCTTGATTGTAAAGATATTTTAGTGAAATTGAGTTTAGATATAAACAATTTTTTAGGTAAATGTATCACAACAACATAAAGATAAAGATTTTACCTTCAAATCTTGGTAACGGAGTGGTGGAACCCATTTTGAACCACGTAAAGCACGACACTTCAACACACAATTTTTTCGTTTACAGACCGTTTGAAGACAAATATTGTGCTGCTACGTGAAAACTAAAGTTTCTAGATGAAAATAAAGATATATTTTGGTAATAAAAATGATACCTTAAGCCTAATATACGGTAACGGAAAGGGGGAATTCCCCTTATGTCGAATGTGGTGGACACGATTTAAACTAGTTTTTTGTTAAATATTAACTCTAAAGGAGACAAATTAAGGGCGTTTTTAGTAAATTCACATATTAGACTCCCGAAAACAAGTGTTCTCATGTACGACAAAAGTTTCCAAACTTGTTTATTTGAAGTTCGAAAATGTAACACCAGCCCTGGACGCGGAAAAAATTGGGGGTCTTAGGGAACAAAAATAACAAAAAAACTGTAAATTTAACGTTATTGAATACTTCTAGTAGCATCATTTTAAACGTAAGAGTATTGTTTATCTGGTAATTTAGCTACAAGTCAAAGTTTTTAACATAATCATGTAAAAAAGATTGAATGAAGTTGTCGGACACGTGAAAACTGATAGGTACACTAGAAAAAAAAAATGCCCACCTACGATAAGGACCGGTCAGAGCTGGCGGAAGCCGTTCAGCGTCTTCGACGGCCGAACATAGCCGGCGACGGCCGAACAGAGCCGATGACGGCCGTAGTAGCTACTGATGCGTTTGTATTTAATTTATATTTGTATTGTATTTAATTATATGAAGGAAAATAATCTAACATGTCTGTCCGATTCCCAACTCACGTTGTTACTAACAACCAGTCTCCAAAAATGAGATTTACTATTGCCGATCACCCGCTGTTGCCTACTCTGTTCATCCTACGAGTTTTTAAGGCCTAATTATGTACAGTTGCATACATTACTTTATCTACACACATATTATAAGTACTCTAAGATGCGTTCAGTAGCCGAAGGCAAATAACCTTCATAGCTACCAGTGCTACTGCTACCTGAAATATATCTATAGGTAGGTGTTAAGCTAATGTATGAACTGAATTAAGAAATAAATCAAATCAGAGAAAAGAAGTATTTATTTTAGTATCACTACTCATATTTCACTTCAAATATACTTTTTCGGATTTTAAAAACAGGCGGCAGAATAAACAAATGGCGGCAAAGCTAACCTGTGTCACGAATACGAATGTTTCTTTTTAAAACATAGACGAACTAACAAAGTCCCTATTCTAATGTCATTCGACATCAAAACGGCGTACGACACTTTACTTAAAATATACCTAGTCGACGTTTAATAGATACTAGAATTGACCCCCTGTTTGAATTGTGTTGGTTTTGGAAGATGTTCCAAATTTGAACATTTTTTTATCAAAAGTTGTATCGTAATTTTAACTTTTCATTACAGCTACAGATAAGAAAAAATATAATAGTAAAATTGTATCTTGTAATGATGGTCATTGTCTACGGATTCTGAACGCATTATAGAGGATTTATGATATGAGTGTAGATAAATAAATAAATGTAACTGGTACCTGGGCATTTTTTTTCAAAGTTGTACCAACAGATTTGTGATGTTTTTTTTTCGAACTTATTAGTTGTTGAACTTTAAGGGTGTTGAAGCATTTTTAGTAGTCTTAGGTATCTTAATTTAGCAATGGTTTTGTAAAACATACGGAAATTAAATTTATACAGCGATTTCAAAGTGGCTCGGGCTCATATTTGTTTCCCTTCCGTTACCATATACATTTATTGATATAACTTGAAAGAAAGTAAAACGGGGATAAACAAATGCTTTACTTACTTGAAAATATAGTAAGTTATGAAAATAAGTTTTATTTTTAAAACATTATGAACTAATTTGAAAGAAATTACGATTATTGTAACTATTTCGTTACCAGACGACCAAAACTACTTACAATTTTCTTTACCAGTTGGACGTTATGAGGTTTACCCGACAAATTTATTTATACGTGGATACTTTAGTAAAAAGTTTATCCATATAATACACACATTGCAATGTTTATCAATTGGGGATTTAATAATAAAATAAAATGTTAATTATTTTCAAAGGACGGTAACGAAAATAATGGTAACGAAATCATAAGGCTGCAGTTATACCAAGATCACAAATCCACAAAAGCTTTATTAACCCGACTGACCAAAGCAAAATGAGGGTTATGGTTATCGCATATTTATAGTGGTTACATTTTAGACTTTCCTGACCAATACTGGTTATTGAGAGACAAATTATGAGCAACTGCAATGGTATTAGGTAGGTACCTATTCTTTGGTGGATGCTTCATTTTTCGGGATAGTTTGATAGTTTGGTAGTTGCAATTTTTCTTGCCTTTATATTTTTTTTTATTCTCGCCACGTCCGTTTTTCTTTGGATTTCATATTTAATAGGGTTATTTTTAATCCTTTCCCGATACCGTTTTTGTTTTTCGGCAGCTGTGAGAGGAGCCATTTCTATAACAAATGTAGGTAGTTTAGTCGTATTATTTAAATTTAATTGAGATATCTGCGGTTAATGTTATTGCAACTACGCAGCAGATTAAAAATAACACGTTGTATTATTCTAAAGACAATTTTGCAAACCGTATAAGATGATTTACTTTTGTGGTACCTACAAATAAATTTATCTATGTAAATACTATAATTTATTCAAATGTGATCTCAGTGTAAACATAACTTTATGTTTCCATTCCGTTACTTTTTAGATTCCCCTTATACATGACTGCCGACATGGCAACGAAAGGGGAAGTAACGGAAGTAATGTTTTGCACTTTGAAATACAAATTAAATATGCATTCGATCTTGATTGTAAAGATATTTTAGTGAAATTGAGTTAAGATATAAACAATTATTTAGGTAAATGTATCACAACAACATAAAGATAAAGATTTTACCTTCAAATCTTGGTAACGGAGTGGTGGAACCCATTTTGAACCACGTAAAGCACGACACTTCAACACACAATTTTTTCGTTTACAGACCGTTTGAAGACAAATATTGTGCTGCTACGTGAAAACTAAAGTTTCTAGATGAAAATAAAGATATATTTTGGTAATAAAAATGATACCTTAAGCCTAATATACGGTAACGGAAAGGGGGAATTCCCCTTATGTCGAATGTGGTGGACACGATTTAAACTAGTTTTTTGTTAAATATTAACTCTAAAGGAGACAAATTAAGGGCGTTTTTAGTAAATTCACATATTAGACTCCCGAAAACAAGTGTTCTCATGTACGACAAAAGTTTCCAAACTTGTTTATTTGAAGTTCGAAAATGTAACACCAGGCCTGGACGCGGAAAAAATTGGGGGTCTTAGGGAACAAAAATAACAAAAAAACTGTAAATTTAACGTTATTGAATACTTCTAGTAGCATAATTTTAAACGTAAGAGTATTGTTTATCTGGTAATTTAGCTACAAGTCAAAGTTTTTAACATAATCATGTAAAAAATATTAAATGAAGTTGTCGGACACGTGAAAAACGCTAGGTACACTAGAAAAAAAAATGCCCACCTACATAGTGCCGCTCGCGCTCTAATTACAGGCACGAGTACCTTAAGAACTAATTATGTACCGTTGCATACATTACTTTTTCTACAAACTTAGATTGTCAATGACAAAAATATAACAATTGCTAACTTTTTTTGTATGCTTTCCTCGATTTTTCTGCTAGCAAATAACTTGTCAGCAAAGTCATTTTCATTATTCCGATTGGCGTTATTCTTTGTGAATTGTAATTAATAGTTAAGTACTAAAACGGTTCTAAAATTTTTATAATGAAAGTTGGAATGCCAAACGGAACGCAATTTTGTTGATATCCATATTGAACGTACCTAACCATGGTAACCAAATAACAAATTGATGGGCATTTGATCTAGTTTTAGTAACTTAATTTAAAAAAAAACAATTAGTCTCAAAATTAATTTTGTTTTTAATATACGTAATTTTAGTTGATGTTAATATATTTCTCCGGAATGACCGTAACTATGGTAATAACAATGCTATAATAATTATCATAGAACTTTTATTACCATGGCAACGCCAATTATAGACTTTTTTTCACGCTTCGGTTACGCTATGGGTGGTATTCTAATACCGTTAACGATATCGATATGTATTACAGAGTTATCAACAAGTTTTTAGAGTTGTTGGTAATTCTGTAGCTCTGCCTACCCCATTCTGGGAATGAAGGCGTGAAGGTATGTATGTATGCAATATGTATTAGTTAAAATATCCTTATTTAACTTTTTTCCGTAAAGTTACACACTAACAAGTCAATTATTATTAAGTTATGTCTATATACCCTAAAAATTGTGTATTCAATGTACAAATACCCACACTTTTTATTTCAAGAACATACCAAAAATCGTTTACCTATTAGATTTACACACAATAATAGTAGTGAAGGCGCCACCATGCAGTCTTAAGGGAAATTGTAACAAATAGGGCTTATTCCGATTTTTCAGTTTCACAATAAATGTACAGTCATGTAGGCAACATTTGATTTACATAACATGCATATTCCGTGGGTCAAATCTGAGTCATTCGATGAGATATTTAATTGTCATACTGACTTATTGATGACAGAAGTTCATTTATGAAATTATTTATTATTTTTTGCTGGTGACGTGTACAAATAATTTTATATTAAGCTTCACTATATATTTAAAAGAAGGATGGCCAATTTAGTTTAAATTTTAACTATTCTTGTGTAAGGTTAATTATTCAATAAAAAAATATGCTTAGTAAAATGTAATAATGTAAACGTAATTTACAGTATATGGGGCAAAAAGTCGGAAGACCATCAGAATTAAATTCCGTTTATCCAGCCTACCCTACAATCGTATAAGCCACAAATAAAAAGAAAACAAGTGATCAATTAAGGCGGATATGGGCATACAACATACCGTATTTGTAATACCATTTATTGCAGGCTGTGTTTCCAAAATGGTGGCTTAATTAGGTATTAAATTAACAAACAAAAGATACAATAAAACACGGCAGAAGGGAATGTTTTAGTCCACACTATTGGCGAATTGTATGTTAAAATAGTTCAAGTTATGAATTTATACTCTAATGCCCTTATTAATAAACGTGGAGTAACCGTCGAGTAGCTAAACCATGCTTTGTCCTTATCTGTCATATTCAAATGTCACAAAGACAGATAAGGATAAAACATGGTTTAGCTACCCCACAGTTACTCCACGTTTATTAATAAGGGCATAATAGAAAATTATTTTTTTATATAGTTGACTAAGATAATTATACACGACCGACCTATATACCGTGTGTCTTTGACCTTGGGGCTTTAAATGCAACGATCGTTTCTACTCGCTAAACTGAACTACTTTTGTTCTGCAACATGAAAAAAGGAACTTAAGTTTAGATAAATAATTGATGTTAAAGTCTAATTGTAAAATCAGTGTATTATATACTGGCCATTTAATCACTATCTCATGGTACGGGGGCGACATTACCTTGGTACGAGGGCTAAAGGAAAATGGAGAATTGGATCGCGTACATTGAAAATTACATTTAACTTGTATGATAAAAATTAAATTTATATTAGACATATTTTTAACAACTTACAGAACAAAAGAAGTTTAGTTTCAGGAGTAGAAATGATGTATGCATTTAAAGCCCCAAGGTTAGAGGCACCCTGTAGAGGTATTTTAAGATAAATTAAATAAATGAGTATGAATATGAATAAGAGTTTATATTTATGGCAAATGACGACTCCATAGCTTGTTATTAGTCTTACTGTGCGACAAAAACTACGATGCCTAATTATAACATAAAATCAAGGCCATGCCTTAAAAAATAATCAGAACAATAATGATGAAATATTAATTAATGTTAAAATCGCCACATTACACGTAACTTCCGTTAAGTATCATTTACTAACTATGTAAACAAATATCAAACTAAAAAAAAAATAAAAAAAAATAGGAATATTTTGATTTCCGTACAAGTTTTTATAAAAGCCAAACTAGGTTCCTGGTAACTAAGTTAGTAAGTTCTAGTCAATAAAATATACGCATTCATAAACAATCAGGCACAAACCTCGTTCCCGCAATAAGTAGGTCGGCATAATTATGACGATTATAATTTTATTGATATTTTCACTACACGCAATTAAAGTGATACTTCCTTCAAAAAAATACAAGTAGGTAGGTACTGTATAAGCTTAGTTATAAATAAAATATTTTTATTCACAAAATACAAATAAAACATCAGGGGACACCTCATAATTCCAAACCATTAAAAGCAGATTATCCTTTTGACTGTACTTAATATTTTTTACGTTATACTGTGCTGAAATTGTTTTATCGATACTAATATTATAAATGTTAAAGTTACTTGGTCTGTTTGTTAAATTTATTATTTGCTTCGCTTTTGTTAATCGATAACACACGTTGTTTATTTACTCTAGCTTAAAAAACATAGATATTGCCGATTGAATGATTCCATTAACTGAACGATATTTATAGACCCTCTAATGCAGGGGTGCGAGGAGAGGAGCGTCCTGTAAAAAAGTTTTCACTGTTGTGGTTTTAAACAAATGATTTTCCAGTATGTTTTGGTGCCACACGAGAACGTAAAAATGGGATAATTTGCAAAAAAAAACTGATTTTATTGTTGTTATATATTATATTAACGATACAAAAGTTAAAATTTGTACACTAAAAAAAAATTACCAATCGAAAATCAAAATAGCACATCGGGCTTTACATAGGTTGGATTAGAATGCCCCAGGATCTAAAAATTCAGGCCTTCGATCGAAAATTAATGTATGGAATTATTAAGTGTACCCTATAAACATATACAGGTAATATGATTTGTCGCATTAACAAGACCATAACGAATATTCTAGACTATGTCGTATAACTTTAGAGTTACCAACATAAATCTCACTCATGAGTCTTCTTCTTTTCTGCATATAATTAGCTTTCTTATTTACCTTTATCATTAAATAAAATAAAAATCATATAAATACCTATAAAAAACAAAACACATCGGCATTCAATCGCTACAAGACAATAAATATAAAACTCCGCCAGCATAGCGTTCCACGACCATATTTTTACAATGTACGAGAAAAGGCTTACTCACCTTTATTAAATTGCCAGACTTCTTTGATAGGTTACGTGTTTTTGTATTTCACAATAAAATTGTTTGGCCTCTGAGGTTTCAAAAAGACATCAACAGGCACCACGTCGCCACGCAGCAGACGAAACTGGTTTCCTAAACGGTCTCGTTTATTCACTTTTCAATGCGTGACTATTATACATTAAATTCTGGCATAATAAATAATATAAGTAAAGTAACAGTTTATGTAATAACGCTAAAATGTGATGATGAGTTTATTGCAGCCACATACTTCTCATCGCTCAGAGATATCTTCTTGCGACTTTCCGTCTGTCTAGTTGAACCCGGCCTCTCTAGGCTATTTCTATTATCATATCATCGCACAAGCCACTTGGCCATGTATGAAACTTTTGGTCCCTTAATCGTTCATACAATAAACAATTTAAATTTTAAATTATTCAAAAGTTCAAGCTGTTTGAATGAATTATCGAAATCTATGGAAAATTAATTTAGGAATAACGCCAACAACCAACAAGACAAAAGAAAACATATCAAAGTTCAAGTTAATCAACGTCGCCACTCCTGTGATCATTTGCAGTTTGCACCGTGTCGTTTTCAGCTCACATCGTCTATTACGTACATCGCTAAAAACCACATGTAATCAAAATACGTAAAAAACATTTCACAACCACAAGCCGACAAATACAAGTTAGTTACTTTACATTTATGTAAACGAAAATAGAACAAAGTTTAAAAAAAAATGTAATGTCCGCCTGATCATGTATCCTTCTTCATATCACCGAGACAAATGGCAGTGAGCTAAATTGAACTTGTCATGGCCGCGTTTATTGCTATTCGTGTCTTACTTCTAGCATTTATTAATTATACTGATAAGGGTAAGTCTACTTGTGCTGTTATTGCCTCAAATACAGTACATTAGTCCCAGAGCTAAATTAATCAATTGGGTTCACAATTATATTTGTTAAGCAGATAGTATTGCCAACCGCAGCAAGCTTTGAAATAAGCTGCCACCTACTCCCATAAATATTGACCCCGGGTTAAATACATCGGATTAAACGTTCATTTAATTTACTACAATTTATTATTAAGTTAACTTATGACCTGTTTACATATCTTTAATTACTTACGAATGTATACACGTTATATTTCAATACAGTTTCAAAAATTGTAAGTACACACTCTTATTAGAATTATACTTAATACAAATTACATGGATGGAGCGACATCGCCACGACTTTGCGTAGGGGCGACCAACGGCAGTAAACCAATGCATAGATATTTTGGAGGGTGCCTCGAGTCGCCGCGGCGCAGGTGTGGCGAGGCCGTTAAACTATCGCAACGAGATTCAACGTCATCCGTTACTCTTATTGTTAAATCGAACTCAGAAATGCCGACACCGTATGTATACTTGAGTACAAAATACCGCTGCATAGTAAAAAATACCTAATCCTAATTAATATAACAGCTCAACATTTAGTAATTTACTTTAGGCGTCGTATTATTGCAAACAATCGAAACACATAATTACCAACCGAAACCAAAAAGTTGGGATTGGCATTATACTTAGCAAAGCTAGTTCGGGACACAATTTCTTTGGAATTTAAAACATATTGAAAATATTAAGTTTAAGTAAGCAACAGATACAATAATATCTCCCTTAAGCTTTTTCCTACACATTCAGATCGTCCGCAGACTATTAAGCGGCCGCAATCAGTCTAGGAATGGGCAGTACCATCAGTGCAGCAGGACTAATGAATGATTTGCCTTGCAAAGTAAAGCGATGTTAGCTTGGAGTTTAAATCACAATTATTTGTTTTATTATTATTAAGCTATCATTTCGAAAAATCATTTGAACTTGACATGTTTGATGTTTGGCATTTTAACGTTAATTTATGTAAAAAAGGGCTATAAGATAGGTGTTCCACTGATAAACAAATTATAAAAGGTGTGCTCACAAAATAGCATTTTTATTGAATATCATTCGTTTTTACTTTTTTCACAGTACAATGTTTCAATAATGAAAAAAGTCTTCTGTGACATTTCTGCACACCACACCGTTGATAATTGACAATTCATGTACTTTCATCAGATGACTGTTAATTCCCATACTGATCGCGTACTTAAAATAATATAATAATAATATCAGGGGGACAATCTCACACCAATTGACCTAGTCCCAAACTAAGCTCTAGGCTTGTACTATGGGTACTAGACAACGATATAAATACTTATATAGAGAAATATATACTTAAATACATAGGAAACATCCATGACTCATAAACAAATATTATCAAGAGGTATATAATGCCTCTTTAAAAAACAGATACCTCCATAATCTTATTCATGACACTGAATATTTAAACCTATGAAACGTACACTAATCTTTGACTAATCGTGGATGGTTTTAAAAGTTACGTAACGTACAAACCAGCATTATATAAATGCCTTGTCGTCACGACGGAGCTATGACTTGTGTATAGGCAGGGGATGTGCTTCTGAGTTAAAGACGTATTTGGTCAGGTCTATGAGGAGCCGGTCGTCGCTGAACAGCAGATAGAGGTACTTAAGTGTTTCGGACAAAAAGAATGACTCCATCATGTCTCGCTGGACCGGCTTGTCAGTCTTTACGTTGGCTAATGACGTGTACCCATTAGCTACCTTAGCGTACTTCTCGAAACCCTGAAATTAATTAGACGACTGCTTTCAGAAATGGCTTTCATCTAACAAGATGACGAATATGACAAAGGGTTTAGCAGGCTAAGCTAACAAGTAAGAGTGCCCAGAGGGATTTGGATATCCTTTTAGGTGGAATAGTGATAGGAAATACGAACACTTTTCAAAAAATTCAAAAATTCATGACTTATAATTAGCCCAGATGGACTCTACTCCATTAAAAAAAAAATTGGCATGTCGATAGTGGCTAGTCACGTAACGTTATTTTGGAAGGCGTACCCTCGCAAAGAGAACAAAAATGAAGTGATTTTTTTTTCATCTTAGTTTAAGAACAGGAATGAAAAAAAATATGAAAAAGAAAGTGTCAGTAAAATATGCATTATTTACCCCTTTTCTTTTATCTTTTTTTTATAATCAGAAACAAAAAAATCGAAGGCTGTTGATAATGGACCCGATTCTACTTGCACATCGCTTAAATAGCCTAAAACTAAATTTAGTTTTTTAATAGTTTAGACGGCAGGTTTAAGGGTTTTAGTGCTATTCCAGAATGTCAAGCTGACAATGTATAAGACCGCCTAAAATAAGAACCGTCAGATTCAAATTAGCGCTGTCATGGCGCTGTCATTTGATTATGACAGCTGCTCATAGAATAGCAAAGCGTTTTAGCGACACCTAAATAAAATTAGGAAGTTTAGAGGTCACTGTAGGGTGCAATAGGCATACAGTGTTCTTAGGTCCTGCCACTACTCTACCTAAAAGTATAACCAAATCCCTCGTGGGAGTCGTGGGGGCCAATCTTGTTAGCTTAGCCTGCTAGACCCTTTTACATCAGCAACTTGAAACAGATTTTTTCAGAAGATGACATCTTACAAAAAATCTTATGTAATTTCAATGCAATTAATTAGAGCCGTTTTCGAGTTAGTCCACCAGTGGATCCAATAATAGGCTACTATTATAATTAACATAATAATAAATAATTGAGTTCCAAGTACAAAATCGACTTCGCTTCACTAATGTTTACACATGTATAACAATATAATCCATACTAATATTATAAATGCGAAAATAACTCTAATTGTTTGTTTGCTATGCTTTCACAGCTAAACCGCTGAACCGATTTTATGATAATTGGTATGAGCATAGCTTAAACATCGGAAGGTACGTGTCCTTTTCCGGGGTAAAAGCTATTCCGGAATATTGGGCAGCCCCGAGGGATTGGCCATATGATTGGCCTTCTACATGGACGGATTTGCGAGGAACAGCTAGTTTTGAATAAAATATGATTCACAAGATAACATATCATTATGTATGTCTTATCATGATTTAAAAATAAACACCATTGCAATTTCCAAGTAACAATTCCTCAGTTACTCAGTGGTTTGTCCATATGAAGGTTAACTTACAACAGTACAGTAGTTTTGACAGAGTAGATGTAATGATTGTAAGGACACTAACCTGGTAAATCTGCCACCCCCACTCCTGGTAAGTAGTGTTCCCAGTCAGCTGGTACATGTAGAACAGACTCTCGATGAACTCCGGCCGCAGCAAACTGTGCGCGTCAGCTGTTTTTGTGTACATGTCGTTGGTAGGGCTGGCCTAGATACAAAAAATAAAGTTAAACAACAAACTAAAATAAAATAAATAATATTCGAATAATATTACTATTCTCTACTAATCTGAACTTGAACACTTTATTTTAATTCTAAATTAAAGTATTCTATACACAACACACTGGAACTGGAGAGCGTGGGGATGTACTTATAAGCACGCAACACGAGATAAATTTAACGGTTGTAACCACTAACCAGGTTAAAGTGCGTAATCTCCGGAGCTATGAACGTGGGGTGTGCTGCGTAAGTGAGGTAGCAGGTGGTCATTAGCTCTTCGGCCATGGTTAAGTGCCAGTCCGGGAGGCCGTTGGCGTGTCCCAGCGCCAGCGTGCCCGGCAGGAAACATGTCAGGTGGTCCATCTTCGGGTTGAACGACTGGAATTGATCAGAGAAATCTTGAGACTAGAAAGTCCTACCGATAGCTTTGCTTAAAGGATATAAATGGCAGACTAAGTTTTTTAAAGAATGAAATATCAGTTAGTAGTTTTCATAACATGCGTTTTCTTAGTCTAGTGGTGCAAGTGAGGCTGTGTAGTAGATCTACAACACTTAGGTCTACCTGAGTTCCTGATCCGCCATGAGCTGTAAAAATCACTACCATTCCTAGATAATTCTTACGTGTACGTGTACCAGGTAAGCTGCTGAAATATGGTGATGAGTTTCATACTCTTGTATAGAGGTTATTGTTCTGATCTAGGTTGAACAACAAATGCCATCAAAATTTAATACCTATAATGAGCACCCTCTAGAAGGTAAAAAAAGACCATTCTGTCTGCAGCTTCTGGTGTATTTCGCTCCTGAGTATTCTAGGAAAAGTTTTTTGCTCCGTAACAGTAAGAAGCGACGGTCCGAAATAATTATCCGTTTGGTTTTCGACCTGACATAATCAGGGAACTTGTTTGTAAAGCAATCTCTATAAGTCAGTCACAAAAAAAGCCTAGAACAACGTAAATGTTTGTACTTCTGCTACGAGATGCCTATGGGTTTTCTTGGAAAATCTTAGATCCAATATTGTTGAGGTAGAGGTAGAGACTCCAGCATGATGGATGACGTAGAATTATGTATTAGTCAATGGCGAGCAGTCGGACTTCTTCCCATTTAGTGGTAGCCCTTGAAGTAGCACAAGGCTGCTTGCAAGGTGTCCGAAGCTGTTTTCAGATAGACGATGAATCGCTCAATTTGGGTAGAGTGTGCTTTATTTGCGGAGGTGTCATGTATGCGAATGATTTTTGATTCATAGCAGAATTACCAGGTGTCCTGTGGGCCTAGTACGGTTGCGTTTATCGCGTGACAAAATGTGGATAAAGCATCGGTTACTCTCAGTCGTCAAACCATTTAAAGTTGACGGATGTTTTACACATATTTTGTCACTCGATAAACGCAGCCATATTAGGCCCCCTGCAGCATCTTATAATGGTTTTCAGCGAGTTTTATCCCAAAGTAAAGGCTCAAACTTTAATTTGAACAAGGCAACCAAACGTCGATGGACACTCATGGCCATAAATAACCGGCTCTCGAGGTAGGTGAGAACGTCCTAAAGCAGATGGGCAAATTTCGCTACCGGGGAAGTATCGTTACATCTAAATGTGACCGTGATGCGGAAATCAACCGTAGAATCGGTGCTGGTGCTGCCGCTGCAGCTTTCGGCAAGCTATGTCCAAAGGTTTCTGTCTACAGCAGTCTACGTATATGTGGCAAAAACCTAGTACCAAAGCTCTTATTTGACGCTGAGAGCTGCTACGTACCTACCTGTATCAACACCACACACGTACATTAGACCTTAAATGCCTAGATGGTACTGCGAAGAGCCAATGTGCTTCGCGTTGATTACTCGCATGTCATGCCACCATTTTAGTGGTTGAGTAGTGGGTTTTAAGACGGTTTTTTTTTCAGAACTTCAGCACGGTAAGCGGAAACGCTTAAGGTACATAACCTTTTGAAAAGATCCAACTTTGAGCCCTTGCAATTATATATACCTCTGATCCTGCAGATAGTTCGCCAATGAATAAGTATCTGTTTGGTGACGATCGCTTCGCCAGTAAGTCTCTGACTCCCTCGATGGCCAGTAGGTAGTCTTCCAGTAAACTGTGAACAAAATCCCGCTGGTTATTAAGGGCAACACAGAGGCAAATGAATTCGCACGAATCACTTCATAATCTTTGTTGAACTTTAAACTTCGAAGTCATCATAAGTGAACGCCTTGCTGTATTGGCGTTCATATTTATAATTGATAAGACAACCCGTAGGACAGAGTTCCCACAGTACTTAGCGATAATGTCAGCGAATGAAGCTGACAAAATTGAAACGTCGCGATAGATCCTCAGCTTACGTCAATCTACTATTTTAGCCATTTCTAAGTAAATCTACTAGCTCGTTTCACGGATAAGACCTAAACTGCTAAGAAATAGATCCGTAATAAACCTAAGCATTGTAAAACCATTTTTTTTAAATAATAACGCGATAAAACCAATTTTGGTGAAGTCACCGACTTCAGTTTCGCTGTGCAACCTCACAACATTCGCTTTTAATAATCATACTTCTTTATTAAACGTCTGGAGCATCACGACACCGTAATTAACCTCTGCACTGAGTTTAATTGGTGTTAAGCTAGTCCACATTAAAACAAACTCGATTCGAGCAGACATCTAGCCACACATGATCTTATATTATTAACGTCACACAGAAATTCATTTCAGACGTCATAGAAGTCGAGTCGATAGGATACAAATCTTCGTTCTCTCGCTTGTAATCGTAACACCTAATATAGCTAAGTCACTACACTTGCGACGTGACCCTATTCCGTACTGCACACTATATCTGTACTAATTTCACATCGATTGATCGAGGCGATTAACCGCATTCATAAAATTAGTAAGGATCTTTTTCTACAATTTCGCATTAGACAATTAATATTAAACACATTTAAATCTATGCAGCCATCACCTCAAAAAGTAAAGTATACAAAAACCTAGTTTAGTAGTTACTACTTACGTTACTGTTTTTTTTTCACTCGTGTGATCCTATTATGAAACCACACTCGTATTTATGCATCAGTTGCATAAACTACTATTATTAAAACGTTTCTTGTATAGAGGACCCCTTTATTATTACACTTAATTTATTTATACATAATTGTTAGTAAATCCGCCGTAATAACATATATTCTGATGAAAAAAACAACCCTTTCCTAGACGTGTAGGAGATGAAAGTTTTCTATAACTTGACTTTACTTTGATCTGTCTAACCCCACCTACGACCCTAAGGGTGTATTTATATTTATTAAAAACTTCACCCACTACCATATCTGTGCTTCAGTATAACATTTAATCTCTGTCGGGTTAGTATTCCAGGTTTGATATACTCACTAGTTGATAGTTTTCCCAGTATGCAGCCACTGCTTAAGTAAGTATTCGTAATAGCTGTCTCCGCGCGCTCCCAGGGTTATGGTGGCGTGCGGTAGGAACTGGCCGCTGTTCGGGTTGATGAATATTGGCACCAGACCGTGTTTCTTCGGCAGCTGGTGGATTCTCTCAGAAACGGCCGCCGCTGCATCCTGTCACAATTAAAAGAATCTTTTTTGTTAATGTTCTTCACTGTTGGTGCGGCGCACCGTTACAGCTTCAAGCGGCTGGTGGCGTGCCCCAGAGGTGGGTCAAAGCAAAGCCAGTACAATAATCACTCAAGGCAGTATTAATAAGCTGAACGTTATTGGGGTGCCCATCCTAAAACGACTCAGAACTAACTTCTATCACTGTGTTCACTATGGCGTGTTAGACAGCCATCGCACTCAGGGTCAGTTTATTGATTAATACGGCCCTATATTAGTGATTAAGCTTTCATACATATAAATATAATTAAAAATACGTTTTCAAGTTTATATTTTACTTCTTTGTTGGTGTGACTAAAATGTATATTCATGCCAAATTACAATTTTACAGTACTAAGAGTCTCTGAGCTAGGCTGCGGACGGACGGACGGACGGCTATGGCGAAACTATAGGTTCCTAGTTTAACTACGGAACCCCTTAAAATCAATTTTTAGCAACTTGAATGTGTTAGCCGTCCTGATGAAACAAATCTCAAAAATCTATGAACAAGCTCAAAAATCTATGAACAAGTTTTAATGCCTAAATAATAGAGCAGAGTTCAGATGTTTATTAACTTTTATTACAGCACAGCTTTTTAATGCCGTTCGTCTGATTATCGCTATCGTATCACAGTTCACGTATCACGTATCGCGAGTATTCGCAGCTGACAGTAAATTTGTCACTCGTGTTTCATACAAAAACGAAGATACCGATCGCTATGAAGAAACTGGTACTACTGTATATTCTTAAATATTTGATATCGACTGTACTTCATCTAAATTAATAATGTCAAAAGTTTTTGAGAAATATATTATAAACTGCTAGAAATTTTAGAGCGAAAATACATGGTGTTCTTTTTAGTACCTACCTATTTATCAAACGATAAAAAAAAAAAAAAAAGATAAAAGATGTTTATTCAGTAAGTAGGCCGCACGGGCACTTTTACACGTCAAAAATCTACCAGCGCTTCGGAAGAGACCACTGCTGAGAAGAAACGCCGCAAGAAACTCAACAGTAAGTCGTTTTTTAAATATTGCTAATGATATTATACAATAATAAACTTAACCTAGCATTATATGAAACAATGAATCTCACATAACACCAAAAATGTATTCATGCGTAGTTGAGCAGGAAAACGTGTCAAAACTCAGAATTGTCACAAAACTAATAAGCAACAGTAATATAAATATATATATATATATATAGAAAGTATACAAGTTATACTTACCTGTGACGGTGCAAGACCACATGCATAAAAGTTTCGATACATTCTCCTACAGAAACCGTGTCCCCTAGACAATAATACAATATTTACATATTTTTAAGACTAATTTAAATTATTAAATTATTTAGGTGTTGGCCAAGCATTTTTATCTGTTAGATAGTCTTCGACCCTATAGTAAGCTTTAGACATCAACGACTTTTTCAAGTAAGTAAGTTTTAAGTATTGGAAATGGTAACTTTAAAACAACGTCAGGTAATTTATTAAAGAAAAGGATGCATTGACCTACAAATGATTTATAAACCTTACGGACACGAAATTTTTTAATAGCAATTTTATTTTTATTTCTCGTATTCAAATTATGTACATCACAATTCTTAACAAAAGAGTCTTGATTTTTAATGACATAAATAATATTCTCATAAATAAATTGTGATGCTACTGTCAAAATATTAATTTCTTTAAATAGTACTCTTAAGGAATCACGGGAGTTTAGATTATATATAGAACGAATGGCTCTTTTTTGCAACACGAATATAGTCTGTATGTCAGCAGCTTTTCCCCAAACCAGAATACCGTACGACATAACACTATGAAAATAACTATAATAAACTAAGCGAGCTGTCTCAACATTAGTAAGTTGCCTGATTTTCCTAACAGCATAAGCTGCCGAACTTAATTTACCTGCTAGTACTGCTATATGGGGACTCCATTGCAAGTTTTTTTCTATAGTTATCCCTAAGAAAAGCGCCTTATCTACCATTTCCAATCTCTCATTATTAAGAAATATACTAGATTCTACCGGTCTAACATTAGGCAAAGCGAACCTAACACATTTAGTTTTCGTAGCGTTGAGTAGCAAATTGTTACTAGTAAACCAATTAAGTAATTTACCTAGTATGGTATTTATCCTACTGTAATCGACGGATTTTCGGTCTACCTTGAAAATTAATGATGTATCATCAGCGAATAGCACAATGTCACAAAGATTATCTACTGTGCGTGGTAAGTCATCATTAATATAAACCAAAAATAAGAAAGGACCTAATATAGAGCCCTGAGGCACACCTAACTTAACAGGGGCTCCAATAGACTGTGTTTGGTTTACAACAACTGTTTGTGTTCTATCACTAAGATATGAAGACATAAGATTTAGAGAATTATTTGACAGACCATAATGTTCTAATTTTAATATAAGAGTCGCATGATCTACGCAATCGAAAGCTTTGGAAAGGTCACAAAAAATTCCTATAGCATCACAAGATTTCTCCCAAATATTGTATATATATTTAATGAGCACAGATGCTGCATCAGTAGTGGATCGTCCTCTGGTGAAGCCAAACTGATTACTGTTAAGCAGTTTATTTCTATTGAAGTGACCTACATTATCTTTTAACATTAACTTCTCAAAAACTTTACTTAAAACAGGTAGAATAGAAATGGGACGGAAATTCGTTAAATCACTCATGTCGCCCGATTTAAAAAGTGGTATGACTTTACTATATTTCATAAGATTTGGAAAGACCCCCTCTGAAATGCAATTATTGTAGATTAAAGCTAAGTGCGGTGCAATTATATCTATGACATGATGGATGACTTTAACTGATGTTCCCCATAAATCCTCAGTTTTTTTTAAACTAAGCGATTTGAATACCTTAACAATTAAAACTGAATCTACGTGGCTAAAATCAAAGCTTTCGTTACATTTAGTAACATTAGCACAAAGTAATTTTTGAGCTTCAATCGCAGATGATTGAAGACATTTCGTGGTATTAACGGCTATTGTCGAGAAATAATCTTCGAACGCTAAGGCCACGTCTTTGTTTGACTTGATTTGTTTGTCACCCTTGTTAATGGTTACTTTATTATCACGAGTTTTAGATTTACCCGTTTCTCTATTTATTATTTTCCACACGGTTTTAACCTTATTGTCAGAAGCTTTGAGCTTAAGACTTAAAAAGTTTGACTTAGCAGTCAAGCAAACTTGCTTGAAAGTCCTTGAATATTTAACGATTTTTAAAAGTCTCGTGTTTTGAATTCAGAAAGTCGTGCTCCACCACTTAATTTAACGCGCAATTAAGTTAACTTTCGTGGATTGAAAACTCTTTCGTCGAAAACGTCGATTTTTAACAATTACCTTGACTTTACCTTGTTTTGCGATAAGCGGTTTCAAGATTTAGCGTGGTTAGCGAAACGCAATCGTACTTTCATTAAAAGTCATTCCACACGTTGCCAGCTAGAATACCTAGCCGGATATTGCTAATCAGCTATATTAGATGACTACTGAAAATAATTACTGGCCTAGGTATAAGGTCATCACACCGTCAAGATCCAAGAGATCGTATTTAATTGATCAATCTGATTGAATGCAATGCTATGCTAGGGACTTTACTAACTTAAAATTGAGCAAAAATATATGCCTAAACGTAGACTTTCATAGGATAACTTTAATACAAAAAACCCTGTTGTAAAAACAGTTTTGCATTTCGATTAATTTTTGTGTAAGTTCTTTAAAGTTGATTGAACGGCGGGAAGTGCTTCGAACCCCTGTCCGAGCTGGTTCTAGAGCTCATGACACAGCTATAGTCCAATTAAACATATACATAAACATACTACATACTAGTACTATTCCAATAAAAAAGGTCTTAATACTTACAAATAAAAACACGAAATACAACAGTTTGTAACCTACGAGTATGTAGCCACAGTCAAACAGACATATGTGTCAAATTTATTCTTGTCTTTTTCTTTGAAGGTTAAAAATGCTCGAAGAATAGAATCCTCACCTCAAACACAGGATTGTTGGAGGCTCTTGATAGTTCCCTGAACTCCAGTTGGACCGTCGTGACCTCTGCCGTAGTGCTGAAGTGTGACCACTCCGGGGCGTGAGCGGTCTTCGCTCCGAGGTTCACGTCCGAGTAAGGGATGCCCGATGGAGAGTCAAAAGCCGCCATTAGACGATCGCCAAGGTCCACCTAATATATAATACGTTAACAGATTTACAAAATGGTGCCGACATGTAAGATGTTGGCACGGAATACGCCAGTAAAGAAACACTGCACCATGTAAATTGTATGGGTAACAAGAATATCGACCATATAGTACAGATTAATGGATAATTAGACACTGACCACGAAATGAAAAATACTACACACATTCCAAGTCCAATACACGTTGGAAGCCCCGCACCTATAGTCGCCATTATAAATCATCAAAAATCAAATCAAAAATTTCCTGGGATAAAAACATGGGTTTGTATTGCATAAAGATTCATTTTGAATATTTAGATCTATGTATATATAATAAACCAATGATAAATAATTTCCCGAAACAGAATGGTCAATACGTTAAAAAGTATAACTACTCATTTTGACACAGTTCTAACAAACCTAGTAAAAATAAATTGACTTAACATTCATAACCTAAATAAAATGATGGTTGTGTAAATAAGTGTTATTTTATTTGACCGTGGGTATACGTGATAAAAGTATACTACTTATTTATTTTCATGCTAAATGAACGTAGTTATAAGAAATTATGCTCACAGTTTTTAAGCAAAATAAACGGTACCCAAAAAATATCCTTTCATTATTTGATATTTTGCAATGCAATCAGAACAAATACATCTGAACTCGACACTATTCTTACAGGCAATATGCCGTGGTGTGAACGAGACATTTTTCAGCATCTTGTAAGCTCCAACATTCTTGATGGCGACTGAACATGCTCACATTTTGCTAATAGCTGACCTGAACAGGTAGTATGACATATATATTTGCTCACGATTTTCTGTCCGCCCACAATCCACACATACATATCAAATCATAGTACATTGTGTATTAAGGTCGGTAAGTAAGGAATTACGATCGAGGCTAGTAGAAGCCCGAAGTCGAAGACTGAGGGCTTTCTGAGCCGAGATTCGTAATTCCCGTACCGCCCGTGAAACATACAATGTTTTTCATCACATTTGCGAGTAAATAAATACACAAGTCAGCACAACTATTATTACGAATTACTTGAACTTTTTTTAAGCGGATGGCGGGCGGACTCCACAGATTATACAAATGTTTCGTTCAGAAACGTTAAGGGCAAATACTTACGTAGGTATACATACAGCCCTGAAGGAGTGTAAAAAAAAACGACGTTTTGATACAGAAAACTATTAAAATCGATTATTAAGAAATTTGACGACGCGCTAGCCTAGTTGGTAGTGACCCTGCCTACGAAGCTAGCGGTCCTGGGTTCAAATCCCGGTAAGGGCAGATATTTGTGTGATGAGCGCGAATATTTGTTCCTGAGTCTTAGCCTAGTTGTGCAAATTGTGGTTACAGAGTTATCAACAAGTTTTTGGAGTTGTTGGTAATTCTGTAGCTCTGCCTACCCCACTCTGGGAATGAAGGCGTGAGTTTATGTATGTATGTATGTATGAGTCATGGATGTTTACTATGTATTTAAGTATATATTTCTCTATATAAGTATTTATATCGTTGTCTAGTACCCATAATACAAGCCTAGAGCTTAAATTGGGACTAGGTCAATTGGTGAGACATTGTCCCCTGATATTTATTTATTGATATTTATTAATTGAGTATTTAAGTAACATGTAGCGAGATTGCAATGAAATTCCTGTTTAAATAACATTTTAAGACAATTTTTCAATTGCGTGTAAACTCTTTGCTTGAACTTGCATGACCTGTGTGCTGTGCTATAAATTAAAAAAAAATTACTTACCGACCTTGGGCTTCATGGTAAAAAGAAAGGTCGAGGGTTTTATATGTGGCATTGCGGCCAAGTTAACCTGTATGTTTAGATACTGTTTACGTGCAAGTGTGATGAAAAATAACAAATATGAACTCTAAATCCTAAAATAAACATTACACATTAGTATTAAAGCACTCGGCCACTTACCGCCTTCCTCAGAAACATCTTGTCTTGTGTATAATGATAGTTCGTCAGCAACCCTCCCAGCACCCTAATCGTAACTTCGAAGAAGTTGACGTCTTTCTTCTTAGTGAATATAAGTTCTTTGCTAATCCATTCTCGGCCATCCTCGAATTCTAGCAGTAAAAAGGAGTCAGGTATAACTATAACTTAACACGAATTTCTGTCTTTTTTAACATTACTTTATTTACTATGCGTAAAAAATACAGGCAAGAAACTAACTTGATAGGCAAAGTCAAGGACAAAAATATAGGCGTAGAACAAGTCTCAAAACTTTATCTCTTCTTGCCTGCTCCCCTTTCCCCGCCTAAACTTAAAGTTATCTGGATATTGACATATAGCTGAGACTTTATCCTTAGCTGTTGGCATCCCTTTTTATTTCATACTAGCGTTTTTTGTATATAACATTTTAATTTTCTAGGTTTGTATTCCGGGTACCTTCAGTGAGCCCCATTATATAGGCAGTGTCTAGGGCGTCCACGATGGTGAGTCCGAGAGAGAACCAGTCAAAGTGAACTCCCGAGAGCGGCTTAAGATTGTCATGTCCCCAGGCGTGTTCCTTGTATCCCTTCCAGGCATGCTTAAAGCTCTCCACCACGGCAAACTGGCGTGAGTTTGTGGGACCTGTCGTAAGAGAATATAACTCAGCACACCGACTGAAAACATTAACCGTTTCAATACAAAAATAAAAGCTAAAAAGTATTAAGTAAATAGTTTTAGAAACTATTTAATACCTTTTAGCTTTTGTTATAATAGAAACTATTATATGCAGATGTGGAGTCATCTTTAATATTATGCAGAAATACAATAAATCTACATGGAAATTAACTGTTTAAAGGGGAAAAGTGTCATAGCAATGAAACAAAAATAAATGTTTAAAATATTTTGTGAGTCGTCGACTTCAATTGGACTGACCTATACCTACCAAAAGAAGTTATTTTATGCATCTTAGAAATAGGGTTTTTTGATTTTTAAATCATTTATTTAATTTTATACTTTTTAGTGATCAAAATAAGCTGTTATGTAGTTCCACTTTGCAGTTGATATGAAACTTCAAGACATTTCAAGCTCGCGCAAGCAACGCCGCGGGAAAGTTATAGTCATATTTAAACGATTAAATGTTCTTCGTTATAACTGCTCAACTATTTTAATCGAGATATCTTATCTTCTTCTTCTTCAGCGCATATGCGCGATGCGCCCACCGTTGGGTATACGCCTCTTATATATACATCTTAGATATCTTATCGCTACCCTTTAAATAGGTAGGCATTTGTGGTCTTCATCATCAAATGCTAGACTTGTTACTAAAAATACTAAAATCGCTGTATGTACCTATGCCTATAATATTTGAGAAGTTCCCTCAATTCCTCACGGATCCCTTCATCAGATTCATATTTGGTGACAATGGGACCACCTCGGAAGTATAGTCTATCAAACCAATAAAAAAAAACGAACAGTTCTTTAAAAAGTTATGCGTGATTAAACATAAAAATACATACACATAGAACCTCCTTTTTTTAAATCGGTTAAAATACCAAAACCTTTTCCTAAGTGTTACAAATACTTTTCAGAAAACCGCATCAGAATCGGTTCAGCCAAGCGCGAGATAATCGCGAACAAATATACATATATACATACATACAGGTCAAACTGAGAACCTCCTCTTTTGAAGTCGGTTAAAAATACTTAACATGTAATAAAAAATAATAGTGAGAAACTATCGTGCCAGTAAATCGTGTTCTATTTATGACAACGTTATAATGGCACTCGTACGATTATAACATAACATTAAAGCACCACGATAATAAATATTTAACTTTGGAAGACATCACTCACCAGTAAACACAGGCCTCTCGTCCAGGTCTATTTCAAAGATAGGCTTGTTGGGCGGAACCTCTTCCGCTACAGGTTCGTTGACTAGAGATAAATTCTTTGCGGGCTCCTAAAATACGATAATCATGATCACGCGCTGTTGGGTACGCGAGGTTCTCTCCAAGACTCGAGGGTTTCTCTAGGTCTAAGGAATGATAGTGGCCGGTCGAGTATACAGATAGCAGCCCCGTTTCTATGGTCTATCCGAACCGAGGCAGAACTTGAAATATCAAGATACTAGGCGCCCCCTCTCTTCCAGCTCTAGTGATGAGCATACCCCGGGGTTTTCGGTGCGGGAATGAATGACATTAACCAAAGAATAGGTATTGACTTAAAACAGAATGTACTTTACCTACATGAATAATTTATTCAATAAAAAGATACTTATTAAAAAAAACATACGTTCATATCCACGCTAAAATTAGAAATGGAAATAGTATTTATTCATTGATTTATTTTAAAACATTTAATTTAACTACGCTTACAAAGCCGCGGGTAACATCTAGTCTAGTATAATATTAAATACAATGTTCAGAAATTTAGTATCAACCTATTCAGTTAAGTTCTTACACACGTTTAGATGATAAATACTTCAAAGATATCGACCGTCATAACTTCATAAGTCATAATTGATATGTGACAGTCAATGTCTGTCATACATACCGTGCCTTTGTCTTATGTAATAGCATTTTCAAAATACTGTATAAAAGTAAACACAAACAAACATCGTTACGAGTTCGTGCATTCGTGGATAGAAAATAATGCAGATATAGAGGTTCGAGATTCAAGGTTCTTTCGCACCAAGTGCAATGTTAACTTCGCCCAAACTTCGTTGTAACATTGCACGACATCTTGAACACGACATCTTGAACACGACATCTTGCGTCCAATAAACACACGGGTAAGATATATGATTTCAATTGTGAGCTCGTGAAAGGAGAACATTCAACCTTCATACATTTTTGGGCCTTTTTTCAAAGAGCGGGCCAAAAAAATTTTTTGGTATAAATCGCTAGAATTATTTATGTTGAACAACTTTTATTATGGCACGAAAACTGTCGTATCATTGCCTGAGTTTTTATAGAGGTTCGAAAGATTTTTCCGTAGCACATACAGTCACGGACTTTAATTGATGAGCCGTCATAGAACCCGTGTCGCGGTAATAATTGACAACATTTCAAAAAAAAAAAGCATTATTGTTTTTTCGCGTTTATAATAGCTGGTTAAAAATTAGACTACCTGTATTACTTGGTTTTTCTTTATTTAACTTAAATTCGTCGTTAATAATTTATTAAAGAAATAGTCATTAAAAAGACGTATATACAAAGTTAAAAGTTAAAATTTAAAAAAGTAACTTTAAACAGTAAACAAAACTAACTGTCATGTCATGTCAATCATTCGCTGCCGTTCGTTCACAAATTTGCTATTTTGCGTAATTTAATTAATTACGTAATTTGTAGACGCCATTAAAATAAATAAACTATTTTGCGTAGAATTGAAAGCGTGTCGTCAGAATCAAGTAATCCGTCAGACAGATAAACAATGAACATGACAGTTGTATATTTTTTTTAATTCCTTTGGTAATAAATGGACTAAGGGCACTATAAGTGTATTCCTAACATTCACAATCCAACTTTTTTTACTGTTTTTCCTAAATATAAAAAAACTACTGCATAAAAAAATCCAAAGATATTTTTACTGTAATCAGCAGTGTAAAATCTAGAAACGGTATTTTATTTTACTACCTTAGCACAAAATGAATTGTTGACAATTATTTTCAACAAACGCATTTTCTTACAATTCATTATGAGAATCGATTGTATCTACTTTTAATAGGACACGATAGCTGTAAAAGTATTTTTGTTTGTGTTATTTGCATATTGTGATCTCTAAGACTGTTTTAAAAATACGAAGGTAGTTTACAAAAAAAACAACGCACTTGACTGGGCCTCAGTAATGTTTAGTTAGTTACCGATGCCATGCAACACTAGTTACATCGGATGGCTACCTGTTTACCTTTGTGCCACGTGCTTATCTATACGGAAGATTGATATGGGTGATTTGTGTATAAGATGTCGTGAACCGCTTGGTGGCCGGCGTAGATTCACTTGGGCGTCCCGAGAAGAACAGTTCATTGATATTACGCAGATTATTATTGAAGAGCTGGTTGCAAATCAAGTAAGTAGGTACTTTTTCATTAATAAATGCAGCTTGGTTAAGTTAGGTGCATTTTTCTTGTCTTTTTGTTATAGATGCCACCTACGGATTTTATTTGTAGACCTCTCTGGCAAAGGGCGGAAAGAACCTTCCAAGCTATTCTACGCGAACAAAATCAAGAACAAGATGACACCGATGAACTGCGAAGAATGATTTTGCCTGTGTTCAGGCGTACTCCGAATAGTACCAATAACTGTATTTTTGAACATTTTCGAAATGGGTCAAGACGTCGGATACCAGAAGACATTGTTGTACGCGTGTTTTGTCGGTACAATCTTATTGTTACTGATAATAGCGGAGTTTGTGATGAACACTTACGTGAAAATATTTGGCAAACACTTCTAATACAGAATTTACCTATCAGAACGGTTCACTGCTGACCAAATCGTTCATGCTCTGACTTTAATGAGAAACCATATCGGAGATTTTTTGAATTTTGAACAATATGAAGACATAAGTGCAAACGATTTGCATACGTGGACAGGTCTCAATCATGTTCAATTCTCTGATTTGTTACAAAACACACCCAGTCTCAATCGTCATCTAGATAAACGAACGATAATAGCAACTGTATTGACAAAAATGCGTACAGGTGATTCAAATGCCAGACTATCATCGATATTCAGAACCTCGGAATCAAGTTTTCGGAGAATGCTGAAGAAAGGTCGCGAAGCACTTTTAAGTGATTATGTGCCATCTCATGTCGGATTTGATCATATGTCCAGAGAAGAAGTAGCGCAAAGGAACCTTATGATCCCTGAGCATCTTTTTGGTAATCCAGAGAGTACAATTGAAGAGGCTATTTCTATCCTCGATGGTACATATAATATATCATCAAAAAAAAAGCTTCAACTACATTTTTCAAAGGAAAAGTTATAGCAACCATAAGTATCGACATTTATTAAAACCTTTTTTATATGTTTGTTGCGATGGGCATATCATCGATGTAGCCGAACCATATGCTGCTAGGACTTTTGATGCGATTATTTTAAATGATGCCATAAATGATGAAGGCATTTTTCACTGGTTTTATAGGCCTGGTGGTGTTCATACTGGATCGTGGTTTCAGAGACTCAAAAGGCCCCCTCGAAGCATGTGGTTATGTGGCTGAAATGTCTGAAACTAAAAACCGTAATGAAACCGAGCTGACAACAGATCAAGCTAACAAATCCAGGCTTGTTACCATTTGTCGTTGGGTAGTAGAGGTGATAAACGGTCGATTCAAGCGAGATTTTCGCCTACTCAGAATTGTCCATAGTAACCGCTCATTAAGTCATGAAGAGATGAGAATGATGGACTACTTCAGAATAGCGGCAGCGTTACTAAATGAATATCATGTCTTGATTGACAATAATGTACATGCACGTGAATTCCTGGACATAATTCACGAAAGAATCAACTTACAAAACAGCTTTGATGATCTTGTAATTCGTAACAATTATAATAGAAGACGAGCTCATTTTCAACCATTGGGAGTCAACATGCCTGAATTCAACCAGTTTCCCAGATTAACTGAAGACGAATTAACTGAAGTTTGCGTTAGGAAGCTATCAAATAAAGCAGGCTAAAAGTTACTATGGGGAACACCTACAACCTGATGGTGCTTTCATTGTAGAACTCGATGGAGGTATACACGCACGAGAAGCTCAAGAGATAGATGGGAGAGATTTCTTAATATTAAGAGGTCGAATACAATCGAGGCACATTGCTTCAAAAACATATAACGTATACATAGCGATTGATCCAGCAGTTGGTGGACGACAAGCTATAGCACATTATTACTGCACGTGCCCTATTGGGAAACGCACAATAGGCTGCTGTTCCCACACAATGACCATTGCATGGTATATGGGCTTCGCACGGCATGAGCCCTTTATTAACCCACCAGCAGCAGGTTTGGAGGACGTTATAGTTACTTAAGAAGAATCCTAATCGTCGAATCTTATCCTGTACTAATAAAAAATGATCAATATAACCTATTCTAACAGTGAATAGCATTATTTTTTTACCATATAACATTTTTAATAAATGTTAATACTAAAGAAAAGTCTATCTTTCGAAACTCTGTAAAAAGTCAGGAAATGACCCAACAGCTGTCATGCCATAATAAAAGTTGCTCAATATAATTAATTCTAGCGACCTATACCAAAAATTATTTTTGGCCGGTACTTTCGAAAAAAGCCCAATATGAATGACCTCCTTTGTTGTGGGTTGTAACATACCGTGGACGCAGCTTTACAATCCTAAGTATATTTAAAGATTTTATAGAAAAATGTGTATCCGGTAAATTCGTAAGAACCGTAAAAGTTCCTTCAGAATGTCAACTGCGGAGGGAATATTTAAGCAAAGTTTACGATGAAAAAATGAACACAATACGGAATGAGCTTAAAAATGAGTATATTTACGTGAGTATTGACGAAACCAAGGATGGTAACGATCGTCAAATATCTAATGTCATAGTATGGGCGTTACGTAACGATAATATTGGCACTCAACACTTCATATCTAGCAAGTGTTTAGACACCACTAACAATATAACAATAATCAACACTGTTACAAGTGCTCTTGATGAATTATGGGGCGTCGACCATAATAATCACAATAAAGTGCTTTTACTTCTAACTGCCGGCGTAGGTTACATGCTTGAGGCAGGAAGGAATTTAAAAAGTATTTTTCCCAATCTTTTGCACGTCACATGTTTGGCTGGTATATGAGCGGGATGCTTAAAAAGCAAGATGACTGTCGAGTAGGATGTCTAAAAAGCAAAATGCCTATCGAGCAGGACGACTAAAAAGCACGATACCTATCGAGCAGGACGTCTAAAAGGCAAGATGCCTATCGAGCAGAACGTCTAAAAAGCAAGTTGTCTAGCAAGCAGGATGCCTAACCAGCAACTTATAACTAGGTCGAAAAAGGTAGGTAGGTTTAGGTTATGTTAGTTTTGCAGCAGGCCCGGAGGGCCAAAGAACCCAGAAATAGGAGCTCTGCGAAAGCAGAGCTCCGTCGAAATTCTGCCAATAAGAAATAACGATTTAAAAAGAAATATCTAATAAATCATTATACTTTTCAGGCATCTTTATTTTCAGGCAACTCGCTTGGTAGTCATTATACTTCTTAGGCATCATGCTAGTCAGTCATCTTGCCTTGTAAGCAACTCGCTTTGTAGGCATAATACTTAGGCATCTTGCTTTGTTAGGCATCTTGCTTTGTAGGCAACTCACTCAAAATAGGTTTGGCTCATGGTTTGAATAGAGTGGCTGAACAAGTCAGAAAACTTTATCCAAATGTGGATGCGTTAATCGCCAATGTTAAAAAGACTTTTCTGAAGTCTCCGAAAAGAATCAAAAAGTTTCAAGAAATGCTTCCCCGAGTACCTTTGCCACTCCGACCAACAATTATTCGATGGGGAACCTGGATAGAAGCAGCGGCATATTATAGCAAAGTTAAACGTGTTTTGAATACATTTAGTCCCTCAGAAGGCCAGTGTTACCAAAGCAAAAAGAGCATTTGGGAATGCCAATATCAGAAGCGAGTTAAATTACATAGCAAATTATTTAATGACTATCCCAAATGCCATTAAAAAATTACAGGGTGCAAGTCTGCCCATGAACGACAGTCTAAAAATCGTTCCTACAACCTATCAATACATCTCCAAATTAAACTTGAGCGAAAAAGGAAAAAGTATTTTTAATAAACTAAAGTTGGTCTTAGATAAGAATTCCGGCTATAGCATACTAAAAAACTATGAATGAATTGTTACAAGGCAAAGAAATAGAACTGGAATCGCAAACACATCGTGCAACAATTGACTTCTTCAAAAATATTAAATTTGCACCTATTACGACTACCGACGTAGAAAGATCGTTCAGTTTATTGAAATGGATATTTACAGCTAGACGCCGAAGCTTAACTGTTCCATATATAGAAAAAATATTAATTGTTTATTCTGAAAATCGTGTCAACTACTACAGATGTAGTGCATAATTGTTTTCCATCGTATTTTGTCGGAAACGTTCGTATCTGTCATGCTTCTTCAGTCAACCTCAGTACTTTTGTACTGTGACTGACTGAAATAGCAAGACACGTTTCCGTGAAAATACGAAGGAAAAAAATTATGCACTACATCTGTAAATTGACGGCAGGTAATTAATTAAGATACTTATTTTTAATATTATCTCGTAAGGCTTGGTAGAAATGCTAAAGTACTTATTACTTAAGTTAAAATAAAATTGTATAGTTTGTTTACAATTCGCAGGAAGGTATTTACTCATTAGTCACCATATGGTATTTTATCAGAATAACCTATCTGTTAATCTCTACTCTTTCTCAAGTTATTCCCGCTCCGAAAACCCCGGGGTCCGGTGATGAAAAACAAGTTTATTCTCTTTAAAAATAAGAATTAGGCACCCCCTGAAATTCAACCTTCCCCCTATATTCGGGCGGAGTATCATCCTCATAAAGCAGATCAAAAACCTGATAGTAACAGGTAAAAAAGGTGACAATTTGATATACATTAAAACGTCATGGGCCTTAGCCACACCACTTAGTTACCTACTTATGTTTACACCAACCACCCTGCCACCTAGTAAATGCAGGTATATCTGCACAGACTGCAGTACAGTCAATCTATGTTAGTGATGTTGTGAATCAAACGTTGACATAGTCCATAGTGGCCTAGGAATCAAATTGGTTAACTTTACAATAAGAGAACGACAAACATACTTATTACTTTTTACCCTGTTAAGCCAAGCCGCAACTGAATAGAATAGTAATTCATGTGATAAAAACTTTTTTAAGGAAGGGTTAATTATAGTTTTCCCAGACACTTATGTGTTTAAGAATGTACTTTACCTCTACGTAGATATCCATTCCATCAACTTTGATATTGACAAATGATGCATTAAATGAGGTTGGATTTGTTATAGTAGGTACAGTCAGCATCATAAATATAGTGGCAGTCAATAGTTCCAAATATACCGCACCATCCAAAATATTCATAAATACGTACTCATTCCAAGTGATCAAATTGTTCAGGCCATCCACTGTATACAAATATACCGGAGCATCCACAACGCCATATACTTGGTAACATTCAACCCGCCGTTAGTACAGCAACGTCCAGAACGCCGAAGGTTTCTAAGCATCCAAAGTAGCCAAAAATACGGGACACATAAGAAAATTGAACCTTATTTACCAGTAAGTACGGTTGAATATTCAGTCAAATCATTTTAATAGGTTAGCCAGTAAGCAATTTGACAAACCACGAAAACAGTACCATACTGTCATGGCATATATCTGTCTCATGTTTTAATTTGACACATTATTGCGTGGACTGCGTGGTTTTAAAAGGTTTAAATATTTCGCCAAGTCAGCCGTTAGTTACGATGGACCAGTGGTTTAGTAGTAACGCTATGGAGTCATGTGTTCTGGGTTCTAATCCCCGTATTAGGTGCTATTTGCATTTTTAGTTTATATTTTTGAAAATTGAACCTTATTTTGAATGCAATAGAGCTCAAACAAAATGTACAACTACTCATTTTCAAAGCGGTTGAGTAGATATCCATTAAAACCAAAGAGGTTAATGCCCATTTTGCTTAAATTATAAAATATAAATTCAATGTAATTTATTTGTTTTGTAGAGTTTCGTCTATGTAAACAAGTAATAAAGGAATACGGCCTTTTATGTATAAGTAGTTATTACAAATTAAAATAAAACAACGACTTTAAAAATATAAAATAAAAATGCAAATAGCACCTAATACGGGGATTAGAACCCAGAACACATGACTCTGTAGCGTTACTACTAATCCACTGGTCCATCGTAACTAACAACTAACTAGGCGAAATATTGAAACGTATTGATGCGTTTAAGTTGGCAGCTTCAATATTGCAAAACCTTTTAAAACCACGCAGTCCACGCAATAATGTGTCAAATTAAAACGTGAGACAGATATATGCCATGACAGTATGGTACTGTTTTCGTGGTTTGTCATATTGCTTACTGGCTAACCTATTAAAATGATTAGACTGAATATTCAACCGTACTTAATGGTAAATAAGGTTCAATTTTCTTATGTGTCCCGTATTTTTGGCTACTTTGGATGCTTAGAAACCTTCAACGTTCTGGACGTTGCTGTACTAACGGCGGGTTGAATGTTACCAAGTATATGGCGTTGTGGATGCTCCGGTATATTTGTATACAGTGGATGGCCTGAACAATTTGATCACTTGGAATGAGTACGTATTTATGGATATTTTGGATGGTGCGGTATATTTGGAACTATTGACTGCCAAAATATTTATGATGCTGACTGTACCACTAATGTAATAGGCAACATTAAAAAATATGTAAATGATACGGAATATAAATAATGAATAATGATACTTGTCTATTCGCCAAATGTATGCCAGATAAGAGAAATCTGTGTTTTTAGTATGTAGGTAGGTATCACAACGCGGAACCAAACACCAACAGAGCTACTGGCATGATAGCAGCCGTATCAGAAATGCTATGTAATAACTGATTACGTAACGGGTTTTACTGAGCTGTTCAATTATTTTTTGAATTGATTAGAACGCATACTGTTATCACATCAATATTGTTAGCTGCGTTATTTTATTGTGTCGATCACAATGCCTACACTGCAAAACGACTTTGAAAGATTATAGTTAGGGAGCTGGCGAGCATTTCGGTATAAGATTTGCACGAGTTGCACATCGAGGTGGATTGCAGTTTAGATCAGTACGAATTGATTTGGTCCAGTCAATTAAGGTCCTATTTCGCTGCGTTTCCGCGTTTCAGCGGATAAAAGTTGCTTAAAAAAAGGACGGCCGACGGACGTAGGCGACGGGGTATTATTTAATTTGCACATGTATGCCACTGGGATTCATGGTCACAACCATCTTGGAAACGAAGTAAATCGAAGAGGCAGACATTCATGGCTCTGCATTAAAATGGGACGGAAATGTCAAAATGTAAAAAAAGCTGTACTAAGTCATTTGCACACGGTTCTAATTACGCCCATTCGATTTATTATGACTCCCTGGATAAGAAAAATCATTTGGCAGACTCACTGATTTTTAGCTGTACACTTTTTAGCGAGGACGACGCGCAGTTAACAGACAGAACCCAAATATTTCTGACGCGTTTTGTCTGTCTGTCTGCCAAGTGACCACTTCATATACAGTTTTGTAATCATAAAAATAACTTGAAAATTTTAATACTACAATAGTCAGAGCCCTGGATGTCTGCCTCTTCGATATTTTGTGTTTACAGTATGACTGTGATCATCAGACCCAGAGGCATGTGCGCATAATACATATAACACACCTTTTTTACCATTTTTCAATCGCTGTTTGACAACGCAGCGCCGCCGGCACACGAGGTCCTAGATGTTTCTTAGGGTATATTTATCGCTATTTATAACGTCTGCCATGTGTGCTGATTATATCGAAATTTTGCTCGCCAGTTCCCTAACTATACGCTTTGTGGCTACAACAAATAAATTACCATAACGTGCCTATGGTGGCATTCAGAAACTAAATTTCTTAAGCTTATTGTCAACTTAGTTTAGAAACATTGCTTAACTCTGCTGAAGTTTAACAGTCTGTAAGCTGTCTACATAAGTTGATAGCTATTACGCCTATGAGAGACAGACGGACTGTGGAGCCTTGGTTATAGGGTACGGTTGGCACCCTCGGATCCCTAAAAACACTAACTAATCCCGTGATAACAGCTAAACCTCTATTTCTCACCAGTGGAATGCGGTTGTCGTCAGTTTTATGCTCATGCTTAAATTCTCTAGCGTACCACAGTACCAGTACAATCACAGCAATTACAATCACAGCATACACTATCGACCTCTGCAGGCGAGAGAGACGATTCCATCTCTGAAACAAAAGAAGTGAGTCAAGTAAAAAAAAACCTCCGATCTTCCAATCTGACACACAGTATCATAAAATATAGTAAGTTTTCATCTATAACAAACTGTCTATTTGATGTTTATAATAAACATTGACTAAAGTTTTACTTATCACCATAAGTATATGGATTTTAACAGGATTTTGAACCTGAAATTTACCATACAAAATGCAATAACGATTCCAATTTTTAGGATTTTTGAATGTATGTAGGTATTATGAAATACTAGGTCTGAACGATTTCCATTTCCAGAACATATATCTTGGAGCTCTATCTTAGCTAAATAGATATATGGATAAACATAGATGAAAGGACATACAAATATAGTCTTAGTTCAAGAACAAGAGTCGGACCAGTACCTTCTTAGTCTCGATTTAAGCGACAAAACAGATCGAGTGTGCCTTATATCAACTAGGAGCAGATTCCACAATCCACAAGCGCACAGAGTACCCCAAAAATGATTTAGAATAAATCTTAGATTTGATAGAAAGTATGTAGGTATTTATTAAATTATTTACTTTATGTCTTTGTGTATTTATATCTAGATTATACTTATATAAGTAGAATTTGCTTAAAGTAGTAAGACTTCAAAATATATTTCTCGTAGTTTAGTTTCTATAGATAGAGTTTTAAAGCAATTTGCGTACTGTCTGTGTCCATAGCTATTTGTCTGTCCAGGGTTGTCTGAATGAGATTGTTATTTAGCATATCCCATAGCGGTAAGACCACCTGTTGTATAAGTATAATTCAATTGTACAGTTCTGTGTTTTGTATTTTATTTTGGTGTTACATTAAAGAGTATTTGTATTCAATATGGTATGGCAACCAGCAATGAAGTAAGTTAAGACAAGCTCCACAATTTGCACGGAAAACAGCCACGCAAATATCTGAGGTACCTGGTCTCGGCAAAGGTTTGTCCTTAGAATGGACTAGAAGAGGAATCATATCTCAGTAGTTTTATTAATAGACCACAGTTACACCTGCAATGACTAGCAAGACCGAGATTCTAGGCGTTACAATTTGTCAGTTTGGTTTTGTTTGGCCATTTCGTCTTTGAACTGTTATTGTATTGTCAAAGTTTTGATAGCTCTTATTTACTTGGCAGTAATAGCGGCCGAGTTAAGAACAATAGCATAAAGAGTCAGAGGCGACACGGTTTTTACTGCTTAGAATAGAGGCCCAGGTCAATGTAGGTTGATTCGGACCATTTCATGGTGATATGAAAAACAAAGTTGCCTATTTAATGGGGCACATTACTTAAGTTACTCTTAAATAAACATATACCTTTTAAATATCCAACAAATAAATTTTGACCTTAATAAATACATTCATAAATGCATTACAATTACAGATCTAGGAGTGAAAACACTGAACATTATATTTTGTAAGTTTAATATTATTTCATTTTCAGTTAGATTTAGTAGCAATAAAAAACCCTTTGTGTATGGGAGGTAAAAAAAAGTTTGTCGCTTTGGATTATAATATACTTGAAATTTGACATAACTCCGTAACTAAGCCTATGAGGGGTTAAACATCTAAATCTCCATCTTACAAATTAATATTTATTCTATAAGGATATTCTCAGCAACTGTTTCAGAAAGGTTAAAAAGAATCACTAAATTTTGTTTTGTTTTGTTTTGATTATGATCATTTTATATCATTATTTTAAGACCTGAACTCAAGCAGTTCTCAATATTTTTAACTTTAGGATCTAGTCTAGGGCTGCAAAATATTAGATTTTTATTGGAAATGCATCTTTTAAAATATGTATAGATCAAAATCCCTCCTCTTGATTATAACACAGTTAACTTGCCTGATATAAGGAGCACCCACAGCACATCTCAATAGTGCTACCATGTATGTTATCCACAACTAAATGACAAATATGTGAAGACTCAATTTATATGCAGCATTCTAAGTATACAACTTTTTATCAGTATCTTGCATTTCAATAACAAAAGCGTGCTATCAGTTTCACCTTTTGATCTCAACAAGCTTACTCTGTTGTGTTGAATATTTTGGGAGATTACTTGTGCTATGACATTAAAATACTGGTATGTTGGTAGTTTATCAACTCTTATACTCGTATACTTAGCACAGATCTATGCTTAGTGCTTGACTCACCATTTGTAATTTTTGGAATAAAACAATCTGAAGTGGCTAGAATTTGTTATTTATTTTTTGACACTGGAAAGTCTAATCGAATACCATCCATTTCATAAACTTAACAGTAGAGTGATGTAAGCATTTTATTGGGAAATGCCTTCATGCTGTTGTACATTATACGACAAAGTTGATGATCATTTCAATATCTACTATGGTTGAATATTTTTTGGACAACTAAATAACCAACAAACTTACAATCATTTTTAATGCATCCAATAATAAGGCATAAAAAGGTCCAACATGCCTTTCAGGCCATAGCTAACTCGAAAAATGGCTAACAACAAATTGTTGGGTTTAAAACATGAGACACATAATATATTATCTAAATAAAAAAAGGCATATCAACCATTGATAAATAGACTGTATTTAAAAAAAATGTCTGTAGACCCTGTGTTTTTCAATGAGCTTCAAACTTTGATTGGCTAACTTCCTTAAAAAAGTGCACCAATGGCCTTGTAACCCTGCTGATTACACACCACAATTTACCTCATTCTAAATATACATAATTAAGTCAATATGCCCCAAAATATCCCATTAATCAATTTGCTATTGCAGTTTCAACTATATTACAATAAACATAAATTTCTTAATCTTGTTTCTTATCATCGGCAAACCAGCCAGCAGTAAGGAAATCTACCTTTTGAACAGTATTTTTTTTTTATTTTTTTTTATAATTACTTAAGTCTGATAACTTGCAATTTTTGTCAGTTTTTTTATTTTTCCCACTTTTTGAAACAAAACGTTAACTGTATTTGAATAGGGACAACTCCATTATGTGGGTCAAAAAGTTGATTTATGAAATAGGGAAATTCGCTTACCCTTATGAATTTTCTATGAGATATTGATTGATTGTGATCAGTTATAAGAATGGATGTGTCTTTCGTAGGACTCCATTCAAGCGAGCTGCTATTGAATTCCTGATCACCGTCGGTCACGTCTATTTGAGTTTCGCCGGCAGGCCCCTTCATTACGATCTATTTATTTTTAAATTTGCACTATAACATCTCTCTGAGTATCTGGAAAATGAGTGCGTTAGCTTAACTAAGTAACGATAATTTGGAACAACCACAGAGAAAATACGGTTAAAGTTTAATTCCTGACCCATCTCTTGAGTGAGGAAAATTAGGGGCTTATTACGTGAGACTTCCACGTCCGCAAAACCGGCGCAAGTGCCATTTTCTAATTCAATTTTTGATTTTTCAATCGTTCTTTTCCATCGGTTCAGCACTAACTGTCACATTAATGTCACAAGGATCATTGGCAAAGAAAATAAGTTTATACAGCCAAGTTGGAAAAAAAAACGATTGCTTGTGATTTTTATAAGATTTTAATAAACCACCGACTTTTTAGTCTTTGTTAACATTAGAAACAATACTTTAACGAAGAAACTGTATTTCATATTGTTTATATTTTTATGAGTTACTTCAGTATGTTTTATCAAACATTTTTAGTTAATATACAAAACATTAGATGGCGCTTGTATAAGGTCAGCATAAGAGACATCTATGAACATTACTTGGCGTTTGTTCGGTTCATATAGAATGCGTATTTAAGTTAATAATAATAAAAACAAAGCCGATTGGATTATATTTAGTTATGTTTATAGATGGCGGTATAAAGACCATTTGAATGGTGTAGTAGGGATCTCAGGCCGATTATTGCATGATAATTGATAACGGAGACTAAAAAAAATAAGTACCAGGCTCATTGTAAATCATTCAAAATTATTTCATCTACACTAATATTATATAGCGGAAAGATTTGATTGTTTGTTTGCATTGAATATGCTCCGAAACTACTATACCGATTTGAAAAAATCTTTTACCATTAGAATCTTACACTATCCCGGATGAACATAGGCTAAGTATGTTTTATTTTTCTATGCGGACGGCGTCGCGGGCCACAGGTAGTAGGTAGTTTATTAAATATATAATAATATGACGAACAATAGGCACCTACCTATCAAACACCAACATATTTCTTAAATTAACAACAAGATAGGTACTTCCACTTTAAGGTCATGAAATGTACAACTTCACCTGTACTTTTTTTAATTGTTTCCTATATCTTGGGAATCTGTTTAAACCACAAAAACCCTTTTTTAAAGGTTTAACCATTCATAGAACTTTCATGTAAAGGAAGGTCCTATGACACTGCCCTTATTTAGGTATTGCTGTCAAACCTTCTACTAAGATCCGGCACACTGTATCTCCTAAATCTTTTAAATCTGGTATCTACTGCCTGTTAGTGAGGCGGCAACGTGCTCATTTATAGGTGTTTTAAGAGTCCGTCTTGATTTTTTGCTCCCTGATAATTTTTCTCCAATATTGTAGTTGATTGTAGATATGGTTGTTGTTGATGTAGAAATGGATACTTATTCAATAAGGTTCGAAGCTCTTTGATTTGGAATCTCTCTAACGTATCAATGATCCTATACTGGCTTTTCCCCATAACTGAATCCAATACCATCATACTATATAGTCTTGATGTTTTATCTTTCGAGTAAGTAAAGACTTATTGGAGCTCCCTTCTTCCCTTCTTCCCCGATTCGCATTTTTTGTTTGTACGCATACTCCTCCCATACTATTAGATATATCAGGATCAAATTTAGCCCGTCATATGTCATCGAAATCAGCGAAAATCTGTTCCCATAGACTTTCAATGGGAAAAATGGGAAAAGTGCCGAAACTTCGATTTTTGAAGCTTCATCTTTAGCTTTAGTTACAGACATGGTGAGCAATCTGTTGCAGCTTCGCTCCATTTAGACTTGCCCCGGGACAGCAAGTGCACCTAGTTAGTTTATGATCTAGCTGTTTCCATTAAGCACACCTGTGTTTGCGCTATCATAAGGATTATTTTTTGCTAAATAACATAGTGTCAGAAATAAAAGGAAGACCATGAATTTTAACATTTGATGTGAAATTTTGTTCAGAAAAATGAAAAGCTGACATAGCCGTAAGTACCTACCTATTACTAATAAATGTACCAACTAAGAAGTACGCGTCATTTCCCTATTATTATAAGCTACAAAAAGAACATACATTACATACACACACATACATACTACATTTGCGATCGTATTATTCTAAATATCCACCACAACAAGATCAAAAAATCGACAGGGAGCGAAATAATCAAAAGAGTGCGACTTTGTGTTCAACAGGAAGGGACTCATTTTGCGCATTTGATAAATTGATTAATTTTGTACTTATTAAAAATGTTAAAATTCATGGTCTTCCTTTTATTTCTGACACTATGTTAATTAGCAAAAAATAATCCTTATGATGAAGCCTTTCGATCGGTGTGATAAAACTACAGGGTAATTATTTTTCTCGTGTAATCCCGGTTCAACCATGTAATTATTTAAATATGTATGAATTCAGTTTAAATGGTTTTTTAAATTCAAATAATGTCTTCTTTCAGTAAAATGTTCCATCTACAATATTTAAGGTACTTTCCTTCCATGTGGCATAGCCGTGGGACGCCCTGTATAGATAATTTAATATTTTCGTTGTCATATTTGTTAATGTTAATGAATGAAATATGTTTATGTATAATTAATTATATAACACTCCGGTGACTACTGTTAAATTATATTATAAATGACCTACCTACTTATATAAATAAATAAATAAATACATTTTGTTTTTCGTACACCGAAAATGTAGTGTTTTGATAGATTTGATTGATTAATTAGTTAAGAGAGGTTTTCGTCTCTGTCGCACCCGGCAGTGCGACTGAGACGAAATAAACGTTTTATATAACAAAATAAAACAATATTGTTCTGAAATATTTTGAAAGGCTCTTTGTTTTAGTAACAGAAGCTTATTACCGTAAAACCTTACAACTTTGCCCTTTGAACATAACTTTGCCCTAGTCGTCACTTTTGAATATAACCGAAATAAATCAAAAAATATCAAACGCACACCTCAATCTCAATCTGTGGTAGAAAGTTAAACATATCGCTGGCAAGACCGAGTAACGGCTGACCCCCCACCATGCTTTAGTCACTCGTCAGACGGCTGCGAACACAGTAGTGTAATTTGGTGGGCCAAAAAGTGCGAAAAAACTTCTGTGGTAAATTCACCTACGACGTCCCAACAGGTATGTACTTTTGACTGTTATAACTCTATAGTTAGTAATCGCTACAGACAAAAACTCAACACTGTATCTCAATTAATTTCTGAGTTATGGCGGTGGGCAATGTTATATGCTAATTCCGGGAGTGCTGCTCGCAACATTGCCCAGCACAATTTCATCGTTAGGGTTGTCACTCAAGACGTGAAAACGGAATTAAAAGGACAACTATACGCATATCTGAATTTTGACTTTTTACTTAGACTTACTTACTTTTTATGCACTAAATATGGCGTCTCTTGTTTTGTTTTGTTTTTGTTTAATTCGTAATTATAATCTGTTTTTTTTCACTATAAAGTACTGCCCATAGAAATTACTACGTGGTGCTCATTTGTTTCTTGCATAGAACTTATATGGCAAAGTACTTTGTGCCAAAAAAACCGAGTATAGTAAAAATATTGTTTTTTAATGATGAATAAGTATTTCTGAGGAAATTTGATTTTATGTTATTAATATAAATCTGATTCTTAATGAGCCTATTATTTATATTTTAAAAGATGCTTACAGCTTAGATTAGACTTTCTTCATTTATACAGACTTAAACACATTACCCTCCTTTAGGTTTCGACTTAGTCGCGTAAAATCAAAAATTGACAACCCTAATTCACTTTCATTTTTGTATGAAGGTGTCACAAAATCGATTCACAACTTTGCCCACCGGTTTTTAAGGACCTGATGATAAAGTCGTCGATGCCAAAGTTATTAGCGTTTATACAAAAGTGGGCAATGTTGGAAAAAAGTTTTTTTTTGGCCCCCAGCTTTGAGAGGCATTTTCACCAATAAAAAGGCGTATTTTTGTATTCTATTCATAACAGACGATGATGATGAATATATATTCAAACTTTTTGATTAATTAATTAGAGGTAACATTATTCCATCACTATTTCATCCTCTATCTAAAGACAATAACAGTAAGGTATACTTGTTATTGTCATTGGCAGGCTGAATAAAAACAGACTGTATAGTCGGGACCTTTTAACTCGGAAAATATCAGAAAACGTAGAAATTACTTTGTTCTTCAGTAATCAAGGATCCCACGAAGCAAAAAATAGTGTAGCAAAAGCGACACAGGGAAGAAAATATTTTACAAAGTCGAATAAATCCTTAAATGTTCCACAATACTGGGGCGTTTACCCTAGACAACTCGTCTAAGAAACCTCATTGGTCAACTTTTTTGTTTAAGTCAACCTGGCTGAAAAAAAGATAAACAATTTGACAAGACCTTATAGATTGTTGAGTACTTACTGTAATCATTTTTATAAAATTGATCATATTTATTAATAATTTTATTATTCTTTCTGGAACTAAGATCACATGGTTGCTGTGCTTGTATTCCTTGAACACGCCTTATAATATTAATGCCGCAATCGGACTTTTGGCCGTTTAACAAAAGCACCAGGGCATCTGATGTGGAAGTTAAAGGAGAATCATCCGTTTTAGTAAGTCGTGTTCAATGATTGAAACTCTCTATCTCTTTACCAATTCTTAAAAAAAACAATAAAAATACCTTCTTACTCGTATGTTTTTTTTTATATAGAACTTAAGTTTTTCCTTACTTGGAATTTTCTAATAGCTTTGTTTGCTAAAGGTAATTTTATGGTTCAGTATTATAATCCACGACGATGCGGCCCGTCAGTCAAATTGACGTTGCACATTTGCGATCATACATGAAATAATAAATAGTGGGGCGGGACGTCCTCGCTAAAGGATGCATTCCATACCCTATGAATAAGCACGATCGATGGACTCAATGACTGAGAAGGAAATTACTCCGGTAACTATAGACATCATGAGTGTGCGGCACATCAGGTACCTAGTTCTGATTTTATGCTGACTTGTTTATGTTTTTGGCCCAGTTTATAATCCAAGTTTGTGAATTCGAGCGCCAAACGCAACTTTATCATAAATAAATCTGCAAAACATCAGAAGTACCGGATTTGACGCAAGCTCATGATGACTAGTTACTGGAGTAATTTAATAGGTATGAGAATGGGTCTTAAAGAGCGTTTCATGAGGTTGGCATGAAAAAAAAAATACACTCAAGCGGTGCCGGGCGCGGACAGCTAGTATACTCGTAAATAGTAAAAAAGTGAATCCATATACTAGAGTTACAGAATTTAGAGCACTAATACAAATGTGTTATCACAACTCGGCCACCACGAGTTGGCATTTAAAAATTTTTTTTAGGTATCTCATCCGATTTCTATCACTAGGTATACCTACAACTAACCAGTTATAGCTTAAAAAAAATCAAAGTATTCGAGAGGCAGTATCAAATATTTGTAGAACTTACACTTGTATTTCTATAAGTACTTACTTTGTATTTGCATCCAGCAAAAGCAGTTGGGTGATATGGAGGGCGAAGTTAAAGAGATTCAAATGGAGCTAGAAGCAATAAAAAAAGACCGACGAGAGTTGGTTAGCATGAAACATACAAAAACTTATGAAATGGTAAGAGATAATGAAGTTAAATATTAAGAAGACGACCAGGCGGGCAGCGAACATTGCCACACCCAAAATTTTCGTATCTTTTCATATTGAATTCCATTTTGCACGCTTACTAGAATATTTGTTAAAAACCCTTACCATCTACCATCCTAGAGCCCCAGAGAGGTATTGGATCTAAGATAGTTTAGCCTATCCTAAGATAGGCTAAACTATCTTAGCTATCTATATATATCTCGGAAAATTTTATTGCTTTGTCTATATTGACAAAAGGAAAGCCGAAGCACCTGTTAAAAGTAGCTGCACCTGGAAGCCAAAACAGTACAGTTTTGGTCGTTAAACATGCCATAGTGTCAGCGATCATTGGGTAAAGCTGTATTCGTTCAGGACGCGGGTCTCAAACTGCTTAAATCTTTTAGTCTGCCTATAATAAATGTTTCAATACTGCCAATTTTGCCTACCAGGTAACCCATTTGGACGTCGTATCCCGAGGACACAATCCCTGCGAGTCGGATAATAGATTTCCAGAGGTGCGTCTCTTAGTAACGAATAAGATTAAAAGCAATGTCGTCGAATGTTAGCCTCTTATGATGATAATATTGATTGATGATCATATCGTGTCTTTGTTAGGGTTCGCGAATAGTTTAGGTTTAGGTTAGGTTAGGGCCAAAAAGTTATGGCAAAACTTTTTAAAGATGCATTAAGTATAACTTAATGTAAGAATGTCTACGCCTTTACAGCTTAGCACTAGTACAGAGTTTTAACAATCGATTGCGCTGTTTGGGGTCTTCAATGGCAACATAAGGTACATTTGTTACCTAATGGCGTCGCGATTAGCCTAATTGATGAAGATGGAGAGTGAATCTTTATACGCGACGCTAGGGGTCCCGGGATGTGGGTATAATTGTTCCCGAGACGTTATTTTTAGTATGCATTTCTGTGAGATTGTCCCTTGATATTTAATTATTCACAAGAAAAGCACAAGATCGGTCTGAGTGGAGAGCCTTGGGGGAGGCCTATGTCCAGCAGTGGACGTCTTTCGGCTGACATGATGATTTAATTATTCGTTTACTCAAGTACAGAGCTTACGATACATTTTATTAATAGCTTTGCAAACTACGCGAGGAACTGATCAAGGCCAAGAATGTAGCTGACGAGGAACGGATACAGCGTGAGAAGTACGAAGATAAGCTCAAAGATCTTGAAACGAAACTAAACGATCTCTGTTCTCCCGAGGTTGTGGCAGAAATAAAGGTGAGGAGACCGCCTTAGCGTTTTAGCCATCTCTTCGGGACAATATATTTAGTTTGCTAAGGTATTTGACTAACTGTAAGTAAATAAAACTAAGTGATATACCGCTTTATCAGCAAATGGAATCCAGATATGTCAAGGCCCCAAGGAACTGTTTAGTAGACTGACGTGAAATACGTGAAGATGTACTGTAAAGTACTGTATTGGTTCAAAAACCTACACGAATAGTGTACGTCCTACAGCAATACATCTCGTCATGTACCTAGTTGGTTACTAAGTTCTGTTACTAAGGTTGATTCAAATAAAACTAACTTATATATATTTTTTTTAATTTCAATATGTATAAAAATTAAAAGCTTAATTAATATACATTTTGAAAAACAATTAATTATTTTTCTTAGTTTCCGCAATTCCCGATACGATCTTTTAACATTCACAGCCGGCATCGATGAAATTACGCATGACTTTTCTGTAAATTTCATTTTTTGAAATCGCTTAAAAGTTAGTCTTTGTTTACCAAAGAACTTTTTTTGTATAATATTATAAAAAATCCTATCTCTGTATATGTTTAGAGACCAAAATTATATTTCTCAACATGACTTAATTCCAACTTATGAAGCAAGAGATTTGGTGTGTTTTCGTATTTCTGCAAAATCATGTGAAACCTTAAAGTCGATTAAATGAGTCATCAAGATTGACCGGTGTCCAAGCGGATCTTTAGTTGCTTTGAATACATTCGTATCAGAATTTAAAGCTAGAAGTCTGTTCAATATGTCACGCAAATTTGAACTCTCTACAGGAACTCTTACAAAAGTTGGGGCCGTTATCAGTATCATCGTCGTGCGTGATTTTAACTATGATTTTATCGTCCGAAATGGGAATACTTCAAGCTCGTACATCAAATAATTGCAATAGTTTAGAATACATTATTTTTATTATTATTCTAAATAAATCAAAGTTTTGATTAATATACAGGTTTATGCAAAACTGCTTTAAATTTTTAATTGTAATTAATCTCAGTAACAGAACTTAGTAACCGACTAGGTACTTTATGTAAGTCATGTACCTACAGTATGTGGTTCCATGTTTACCGGCTTCCTGTCTCGAATGTGACTAAAGGTGTCTATGCGTAACTTCACAATCTACGGAGGAAAAAAATATACCACCTCAAGTCAATCCCGTGTTTGAGACGGAGACTTAACACTAATAAAAAGACTTACGGATAACCTGTATTATTTCGTGAACATGGTCTTATAAAAACAATTTTCTCTTGTTTGTAACCTCATTAATAATAAATGTACTTTCAGAATTCCACCTTAATTTGTCCTCCTAAGGAGGTATATTTAGTGTTGGTAAAGACTTAACTTTTTGAAGGCTACTTTGCAAGAACTCGAAGTGCGAGTGGCACTCGCGCACGAAGGGATCCGTACCATCTTATATCTATAAAAAATCATGTTTGTTATATGGGAGGCCCTGTTAAATATTTATTTTGATCTGTTTTTAGTATTTGTTGTTATAGCGGCAATACATCATCTGTGAAAATTTTAACCGTCTATCTATAACGGTTCGTGAGATACAGCCTGGTGACAGACAGACGGACAGACGGACAGACGGACAGCGGAGTCTTAGTCATAGGGACCCATTTAAACGGGTACGGAACCCTAAAAACAAAAAAATACATCAATTATTTATGAGTATTTTTGGTTATCACGCGTGCTTAGATCCGTAACTTCGAATTGTAACAAATACTTTATTTGTTAAGGAATCACGGTGTCAAACCAATGGCGAAGTCGCATCACTGAAGCTCGAGATACGTGATATGAAAGATGAAATAGAAGAATTAAAAATCACAGTATACGAGAAAAGTGAACAGTTACAGGACTACAGAATGAGGGTAACTATATTATACTCTGAATCAAAATGTAAATACCGTGGCACACTTTATACCACGTTGTGACGTCATGAGCCCCCACTCCCGAACTTTGTTGAGCGTTATATTTGTCAATTTTGATTGATTTGATAAAGCAAAAAATGTTCCATATTTTATAAGAAATTTGTCAAGATCGTAGCAAGTGGAAAGAAGTTTTCTCTGCCTACCTCTCTGGGAAACAGGCGTGATTTAATGTAATTTAATGTTCCATATTTTTAGACAATTTTACTGGCAGTCCTTAATAAAATAAGTCAGTTTAACACATCTTCACCAGCGAGCTTAATAAGCAAAAGCATATGCCATGGGTAATGATATGCTTCCTTTTGACTAGTAGGTACAAATAATTATGATATTAAGTTTAAACTTGCGATATCAAAATTACCGAACGGCAAAATGATTAATGTGTTAAAGCAAAGCACTTGTTTGAAACCGGGTTTTAAGCTCGTCAAAATAGTCTGTTGTTGTGCAAATGCATCGTATAAAATACAGAATTTATGCAACGTTGCGAGTAACTGCAGCGAGTACTATATAAGATAATATAAAATGTAGTTATTGTGCAGAATAACAAAGTGCAGAATGAAACTGCAATGTACAGCGAATTGGTGCAGCGAGTATCAGGAGAGTATAAGATAACAGGATTCCTAAATGAGACATCAAACAAAATTCTACAATGAGCGTTGTCATGTTAATATCAGTTCTATAATCATAACATAATTATAAGTAGTATTGTTATTATTACCATGGTTACGCGCATGAATGTCGGTGATGGTGTTTGGTGATCAACTGACATCTGAATTATTTTATTTCCTCGCCAAGAACTGTTTCAACAACAATTTAAACGTGTAAAAATAAGAATAATATTTAATGCATTACCATTACTAAAGCAGTAGCGTTCAAAGAAATAATAATTAAGAAAACATCAATAAAATTAATTGGCTAGACTGTTTTGGCGGCACCACAGACCACTTATGCCCGGTTTCTGAAGTACTTTTATCGGTGGTTTATCTGTCCGTAAACGCTATTGGTCCGTTAACTTTGACAACTGCGTTTCCGAACAACGACTCAAAGATAAACTCCGTTTTAACTAGGTTTAACTTAACTGACCAAAGTTTGCCGTTTATCGGCTCCATAACTATTTGACGTTTTTTACGATTGAAGTTTTTGTTTTTGAAGTATCAACTGTCAATTTTTGTTCATACAGCCACTGGCAAATAAACTAGGTAGTTTAATTTTCGTTATTATTTATTTATTAATTACTATAAAGTGGCTAAGTTTTCTCAAATTATTATTTTTACAAAAATCAACCGGAATTGATGTTGAATTAAGGCATTAACAGCAGTCTACGTATGACAAACTATTAAGATCCATCTAGCGGCAGCGGAAGGAACTATTTATCTGTCAATAGTTATCGAACTGTTCGTAGAGCACTCAGAAACGCACGAAGAGATAAACGTCGTTTAACCTAAACATAACTTTAACGGATCAATAGCTATTAAAGGTTTAACTTGTGACTTCAGAAACCGGGCATTAGAGATACTACGGCGGTATTACACAACGATGGCGTTTGGTGAATAAAATTGACATTCAAATTCTGTTCGAGGTTACATAAAAAAAAAATGTGCCTAAATTATCAAAGTATTAAATCAATAAGTTTAACAAAGAGCATTATATTTAATAATCACAAAGAAACAATAAAAAATAATATAAGTACCTAAATCATCTAGGCTGTATGGCGTCATTATGGCGTATGACGCCATAGTTTTTCTCCGTGGTGGACTGGTTGCTGACAATTTTATTTAGAAACCACCTGTAAGAACTAAACTAATTACGACTAACTTTGTAGTTTTCTTTTCAAGCTTGTTAAAAGTTATGTGTGCGACGATACATATTTAGCTTCATTATGCACCAGTTACACAAATAACTATGTTGATGCCAACAACGTAACATTTAAATAACCCATTCAATAAGCTATCATTATAATAATTATGAACTAATTAATGAAGGCGTTCAATTGGTGTTAGAAATGTACCTACACATATTTTTGAATATCGTTTGAACGTATCAATTCGGTAGGGATGAACATCGCCAAAATGTTTGGATAATTAGGTTTTCGTTGGTAGGTAATAAGCGACCTAAGTAGGTAAATGAAAAAAATATAGGTCTTTTCGTTGCGTCATATAATTATAAAAAATAAAAGCAGTTTATTAATATAAATTCATTTCGTGAACGTATGTGTTAGAATCAAATTTAAAACAGGAAACATGGTTTTCTACAATTTATTTCATGATAGTAAGCTTGTGCTGTGTTTGTTATTTATTTATAAAATGGTGCATTGTTGTGTGATCGGCCGTAATAGCCATATTGAGCGAATATTGGAGAAAGTTCCTTTTCATACGTAAGTACAGTATTTAGCATTTTCTCAAAGTGATGTCTGTGTTTTAAACGAGGGATCTACGGCAACGTATCTCCGCGACGCATAAAATAATACAAGATCATTAAAACAACTCTAAAATTCGTTCCAAAACAATTCCATTATTGCAGTATTAACCACCCAAATTACGTAAGTGCTTAGTTTAATGTCAATAACGAAAGGCAATCCAAAAGATAATAGTAGGTACTACGCGCGGTCCGTGGTTGAGATCTACTGGGCCATAGAATTGGGAGCCAACTAAGAAGAACATTTTACTAATAATTGCTTTCGCAGAATGCAACAAATGTTTTAGAGATATTGTCATTTCCAATATGGATTCAAGACCAGTTTCAGTGAGGGATCACGTGAACGAAGTTTAAATAGAAAATAAGTGTGATTGTATGATTTTGTAATCACGCTCATACATTTTGCTCGATATCGTATAACCAGTAACGTCACAAGTTATGAGGAATTCATCATAAAGCGTTTCCATAAGACATCGAGGGGTAGCATCACCGTCAATTTTCAAATCATGCTATTCCTATTTCCACGAAAGCTCGTAGAGCAGTAATTTAAACACAGTTGGTTTTCTTTTAACAAGTTCTATAAAAAATTTTTTCGTTTTCATAAAGTTGGGTAATTTTTTACCACTCAGGTAACCCCATGTGTTGTATGTAGAGTACATCCATCCATACGGTAGCACGCACGTTTCAGGTCTAGAGTATAACTTCGTCTAAAAGGTTTGTTTATGCTGACAATGGCACATCTATTACTTTTTTTTCAATATGTGACGGACTAAGAGTCCATCGCAATCCGTCCCAAATTTAATACTTAAACTGTTTTTATTTTTATATTTCATGTATGACGCAACCTAAAAATCAGGAAAACATAAAAGACATATCCCAGCATTTTGGCGCAGTTTATCCAAACCAAATTTCGCGGGCATTTTACAAACATTAATTTGTTACTCTGCACGTTGTGCGCAAGTCTAGCGCATCTACTAATACAGAGAAAGCCTGTCGGTACAGGAAGGGGGACAGCGGGTGACACCACCCTTTTCATATCCACGAAACAGTATGACCTAACTGACATTTATGGACCGTTAATAACCACTCTAGTTCTTTGGCTTTCAAGTATATTTCTAAGATAATTATGTGACATGAGATGGGAAGTTAAGTTTTGTTATGATCACTGCTAAACTTTCTGAGGATTTATTATTTCCTGCTGAATATATTTCGTCCAGTGGTCTTGTTTGTGCTTTTGGAACGCCGGCCGACATGTTTAAAAACCAATGTTATTATTAAATAAGAGCGTTCTTTAATTATAAATTAAATTAGTATCGCAAAATGGTTTTTAACGCGATATAAATAATTCCATACTTTGGCATCTGAAATTTCCGGGATTACGGTACGTGTTTGCAAAAAAAATATTGGGAAGAAATTAAAATGCTTCATGTTAGTTGGTGGTTTAAGAACATTTACCAGAATTGAAGTAGGTACCTACTTAGGAAATAATTATAAGCGATCAGGCGCGAAAATCAAACATGTTTTCAGGGATGTTTGGTTAATGAACATTTTATCATAACATAAACAAAAAATATTGATGTCACACTCATGTGCCAACAATGTTGTCACTGTTGGCTGACAGGACAGTAATTGACACTTAACTCTTAATTCAAATTTCATACGGTCATAATGCCGCGCTTAGAGACGTCATTTAAATTTAATGCTTGATTAAAGATGATGCTGTCACTTTCTTTGCCATAGCAATGGAATAAGACAATACGTCACTATACAAGCATTAAAGGGTCTAGCAGGCTAAGGAAGGAGAAGTGGGCCCTGTGACGAATATCGAATTTTTATAATGTCATTTGTTAGCTATCTCATAATATAGAAACACCCTTACTTTCAGCCCCCTATCTTGAACCGTCACTGAGATACTGTAAAAACGTCATTTTATAGGCACATTTTTCAAAGTCGTTTTTCTCCTGAACTATATAAGGTAGATCAATCAAACCAAATCATAGCTACAAAGGATGGGTAGGAGTATAACTCTGTTTTTTTTAAATATTTAATTTCATGAAAAAATAATGATTTAAATGTCAGAGAATTTTTTGACAGCACTTTTCAACAAGTATTTGTAAAGGTACAGCTACGGAAAAAATCACATAAACTGCTAATAGTATTAGCTAGTACCATGCGAAAGATCAATTCAATATAATTGGTGCAACATACTTAAAAAAAATGTCAAAGAAAGTGTTTCCTTTGCATTTTTAGTTTATTTGATAGCTCTAAACGTCTTCGATACATACGTATACGAAAAAGTTTATGTATTTTATTATCATCTACCAGTATAATACTAATATAATAATTTACCATAATAATATAATAATATACCAGTATAATAATTTTATACTCCATAAACGGTGATACTTAATAGGTACTATAAACAATTGACCATTAAGTTTCTGTATTAAATAATTATAACATTGTAAATCTGTCATTTCATGGATTTCGTAGTTAGTTTCGATGAAAACTGAGTTATACATGTTATCTTAGATGCAGCAGTTTGACCTTTATTGACAGCCACCATGCGTGAAGTTCAAAATAAACATTCTGTTGCTAGGCAACGAAATTAAAACTCATTGGATCGAAAAATCTCCTTGAGAATGAAAGACTCATTTAACGTTTTCTTTGACATTTTTCTTTTTTTAAGTATGTTGCACCAATTATATTAAATTGATTTTTGGCATGGTACTAGCTAATACTATTAGCAGTTTATGTGATTTTTTCCGTAGCTGTACCTTTACAAATGCTTGTTGAAAAGTGCTGTCAAAAAATTATCTGACAGTTTAATCATTATTATTTCATGGAATTAAATATTTAAAAAAAACAGAGTTATACTCCTACCCATCCTTTGTAGCTATGATTTGGTTTGATTACTCTACCTTATATAGTTCAGGAGAAAAAGGACTTTCAAAAATGTGTCCATAAAATGACGTTTTTGACAGTATCTCGGTGACGGTTCAAGATAGGGGGCTGAAAGTAAGGGTGTTTCTATATTATGAGATAGCCAACCAATGACATTATAAAAATCCGATATTCGTCACAGGGGCCACTTCTCCTTCCTTAGCCTGCTAGACCCTTTAATTTACGTCTCTGAGTGCGGTAGTTAACATGACTGTTGCAAAACAAATGAATAACCTTTTCTTCTGTAAAATAAGAATCACGGATACACTTCGATCCTATGGGATCTTTTGTGTAAATACCCCTCAGATACCCTACGTATAGTTATCGTAATAAATCAAACTGCTAACCTATTAAATTGGTTTCAACATTGTAAAAATAATAAGTGGATGTAAAGGATAGCTATATTTTCTCTTATTACCCTCGTCAATAAGAATTGCATAGTACTGTAGTGTGCGACTGTTGCACTCTGGAAATGGAATGGGAACGGTGGCAGCAGCCATTGTGAAGGGGGCGTGTGCCATAGATAGCCAACCTAAAGGTTATTAATTAAAATTTATTGAAAATTTGGTTTTTGATTGAATATAAATACCTTTAATAAGTAGGTATCAAGCGTCGTTTGTTTAAATTTCATCGCCCAGATACAGTTATTCAACATTTTGGGATAGATAAAAAGGTAACATTATTATGGTTTGCAATTTAGGTTTATCATCCCTGATACGAAATCGGGTCCCGTAAATCAATCACGAAGCGTATAGGAGCGAATGAGACGAAATCATAAAACAGGTAGGATACGGCGACCAGAATGCGTAAGGAGATCATTTTATTGCTGACGCTGTAATCTAACACTGATAGAGCAAATAATAAAACAGTATAACGTGTTGTATTTATAACCCATAGGCAATGCGAATTAACTCTATAGTGAATTTATGCCTAGTTTTGGCCCTAGTAATCAGGAAAAAGGTGCGTATGTTTTTAAGTTATTTTAACAAATCGCACCTTCCGAACGATAGTGACCTAATTCAAAATGTCAGCTTTCAAACTTTAAGTCATAAATTGATTATGATAGAGCCCTAACTCGAAAATCAAAATTTCTGAATTATGTCACTATTGTTCTGAAGGTGCGAAATATGTTCGGGAAAATAAGGCGCTGTCGATTCCGATTTAGTCAGTAATATTGCGCCTGAAAATGGCTAATACCGCCTGCCCCGCTTGGCCTGTAGTCGTGGAGCGCGACATAGCATCCCGTGTTGTGTACGTGACGGTTATTGCGTCAATAGGTGCGAGTATGTTTGTGCTGTGCTGTGTCACAGAATAAGTAATAAGTAGTGCTCACTTTAAAAAGGATCTGAGCTACAGGATACATACGTTAAGCTTCAATGTTTTAGCCATCCAGTGAAGATTCTTTAAACAGTGTCTTTTACTTTTTTAGTTTAGTTTATTTTTCATTTCAGTATATTCAGGCTCAGCAACAAGTGGAAGAAGCGAAACGTCAACGTGATGTCATTGAAATTGATAACAAACAGGTTTCCGACCTAATCCAGATGGAAATACAGAAGATGAAGGTAAGAATAGATCTAAAGTGGATTTTAAGATTAACACTTTCGTTTTGTACAAGATTATACTCATGCATGACATGATGAACCATCATTAAAAATTAACACTCGTTTAGAGGGGTTTTAAATTGTAGGTACCAAATGAATTTTATCTGACTTCATGTTGAGACTATTAAATTATTGGTTACGACCAATTTGACCCGACGCTTTCGGTTAAGTAAAGTAGGTAGGTATACGGGAAAGTGTATTCTAGTACCTTGCCACTCAGATAAGGTTTTCCCATTTTTAGACACAGTGCTAAACAGCAGACAATCTCGCGATGCAAAAATAACAATTTGCTCGTAAAACCTACATTTTACAATTGGGAGAAAAAAAAATAACACAAAATAATTGGAATTGTGGGATCGTGATACAACGACAAAAGCGTCCTTAACCCTTCGAACGCCTTTGACTTGATACAAACGTCGTCCTCACACGCCAATGACAGCTGACAACCACAGCTAATGTCAACATTACGTCACAAATACTCGGATCTATTTTGCACTGTATCTGTGACCACTATATATGGGTCGATGGCGTCGTAGGCACGACAGTACACAACCGCTTTAGCGGTTCTTGGCGTTCAAAGGGTTAAACGTATTAAAAAAAATCGTTTAATGTCTCATACGTTTGTCCTTACTAAGTTTCTGACAATAGTGGCGGGACACATCATAAGAATAAACAAAACCTACCTAGAAGCGAAATTCCCGGCTCCCGACGCGCGTCCAGTGTGTTAAACACTTACCGCCTGGCGTCACCTGAGGTGTTTAATAAGACAGGTCAGGGGAATATATAGTGACCAAGATATCATGATTTTGTGTCTAGAACTGGTTTTCGTGTTTTTGTTGATTTTAGTGTTTATGGTTGAACTAAGATAGTGTTTTTAAAAGTGAACGACTATTAACGGCAATTGATTGAATGAAGGAGTTTTATTTGTTAATTAGTACATCCCCAAGACGTTATCCTGTGACAAAATCCCGTAGTAAAAAGCAGTTCTGTTCTCGTTTTTCTCGATTTTTCCAACTTTTCCGGTATCTTTTCTTTTTATATTGAATTATTTACCAATTTATTTTATAACATGCTTACTGGTTTCTTCCAAAAGTAACCCGACCCCATTCAGCAAAAAAAGTGACTCCAAACCAATCGTAGTACTAAAAGAGTGATCGATCAAAAAAAAAGAAAACCTTAAAAATCAATTAATAGATAAGAATAAAGAATAGTATTTTGTTACAAAGCTTTTTCAAATAAATGAAAAATCTAATTAATAATCCGGTAAGGAACGTAAAAATAAACTCCGGATCCCAGACTATACATATATAAGTTTTATAAACTTATTGAGCTCGATTTTTTTTTTAAATACTGGTTTATATACTCGTTTCCATGTTTTATAGATGATTAATAGACACATAAGCCATGTTATTTTCTGGAGATAATCTTAATAAATATCCTTAAAAAGTATTATTACCAAATTTGACGTAAATTAAAAAAACTCATTTTGGAACATTGAAGAATATTGAAGAAAAACAAATAACATTTTGTGACTGAACTTGTATAACTTGTGTATAACACACCCATAAACCGATTAAAATATCTCACAAGTGACAGCCCTAACTTTGGGCGGAAGACAGAGGGGCGTAGCGGGGTGAAGGGGGAAGTAAGTATTTAAAGTGTGGCATTTGGGGCCAGGGTAAAGGAGATTCACTTCTACACGTAGTTTTTGTTTATTCTTATGTTCCCGTCCCGAACACGCTTTCTAATTTAGCTTGCCATGATTAAAACAGATGCAGTTCCAAGAAAAACTGCATGAGCTGGCTCCGCTGCCGGACTTGCTGAAAGGAGCGCAGATTCAGTTACAAGAAGCCAAACAACTTCAGAAATTAGCGGAGGATAATTCACAGCAACTGTCAGTTGAACTACATCGGGTTAGAGAAAAGGTAATACCACCACATACCACTTTTTTTCGTATGCAGGATAAATTCAAGTGAAACACTTTATTAAAACCTTTCATTATGTTTTAGTTAGTGATGGCTGTAAATAGTTTTAATCAAGAGAAAGTTGACAGAAGTAAACTGGCTGAAGAGAACAAAATAATAAAATTAACACTGTTTGAAAAAGAAAAAGAAATCGATGCAATATCTAAAGATTTAAACGAAAACAAGTAAGTTTAGTTATTTTTCAGAATGTTGCAAGGGTAGGGGTTTACTTTATAATTACCTACCTACTTGAATTCGTAGTCAAGTTTTAGTTTTAAGTTCATCTTGTCTGTAGTATGACTTAGGACGGACTTAACTTATTTGATTCAAATCAATGCAAAATATGTAAAAGATTAGGTAAAAATCTATAAAATCAGATGGCAAACATTTCATATAATATAAATCCAAATAGGGTGTCTTATTAGAGTTCAAAATTCCCAAAACGTGGATGCTGCTGTTGAAAGGCACCGCCACGATCAGGATGCGCATCACCCTCTTTATAGACATGAAACCATAACCAGTCGGTTAAAAATCCGTAAAAGCTTCCTCAGCTGTGTATAGCTGCTGTCAACAACGCCCCAAAGGTTTCCGTTTGTGGGAAGAGGAAGATTATCTACCGATGTTTGTTAAACCTGTGGAGGGACTCCCACTGAAATCGCTTAAAACCTTATCGTCTTCGACCTGTTATGTTAGATCCTTACATAATAATATGAAATTGACGTTTTGTTGCACTGGCCACTTTGGTTCAATATATGTGGTATTTGGGTAAGAATTATCAATTCAAATTTATTTCAAATTTTAGCTTATGTATTTATTTATTCTTCGAATTTAGCGATTCATTTGTTTTTTCTTTGACATCATTCTGTGTTCACAATATGGGAACTTAAAATATCGAGTTATTTATGAATACGAGTGGCACCAGTACTGCAGAAACGTCTCGAAGGATTAATGATGTGAATGGGGCAGCTACTGTAAAAGAAAATACGGTACGTATTTGGTTCCAACGTTTTCGTTCTGGAAATTTTGATCTACAGAACAAAGCCCGTGGATGACCGGAGACCCGAGTTAATAACGAAGAATTTAAAGTGATTGTGGAAGCGGATCCATCGCAAACTACTTACGTCAAGAGTTAGCGGCAGATTTCGATATGGGTGATAAAACAGTTTTAATTCACCTGGAACAAATTGGAAAGGTGAATAAGCTCTAAAAATGGATACCGCACGAATTGAGTGAATTAAACCAACAAACACGCGTCGAATGTTGCGTTTCACTACTCAACCGGCACAATAGTGAGGGGATTTTGAATCGAATTGTTACTTGTGATAAAAAATGGATCCTGTACGATAATCGGAAACGCTCTTCATAATGGTTCAACCCAGGAGAACCAGCTAAGACCTGCCCTAAACGAAAATTGGCTCAAAAAAAGGTACTGTGAGTGCTTGGTGGACTAGTGCTGGTGTTATCCATTACAGCTTCCTAAGTTCCTAAGATAACGGCTGATGTGTATTGTGAACAATTACAAACAATGATGGAAAAGCTAGCCATTAAACAACCCAGACTGGTCAATCACTCTAGCCCACTGTTGCTTCAGGACAACGCTAGACCATACACTGCACATATGACGGTCGCTAAATTAGAGGAGCTGCGACTGGAGTGTCTTCGACATCCAACTTATTCCCCGGACCTTGCCCCAACTGTTTACAACTTTTTCCGTAATTTGAACAATTTCTTGCGAGTAAAAAAATTCAATTCCGATGAGACCGTCAGAGCGGTCTTAAAAGATTTTGTAGACTCTCGCTCTCACAATTTTTTCAACAAAGAAATCAATGAACCACCTATGAGATGGCGAAAGTGCATTGATAGCAATGGTACTTTGATTAAAGAAATATGTAATTTCATTTTTTTTTCCTTTTAATTTTTGCCGTATATAACGCAAAGGGTCTAGCAGGCTAAGCTAAGAAGAATGGCTCCCACGAGGGATTGTGTTCTACTTTTAGGTGGAGTAGTGGCAGGATCTAAGAACACTGTATGCCTGATATCAGCCTCCGATCTTCTTTTGTTTCAGATTTATTCACGAAAATGTTAAAAAGTCAAGGTAATTTTTAAACTGTAATTATAGCTAAACCTAGCCAGCGAGGGTAACCAAATAAAATCAGAATTGTGGAGGATATAATGGGGTTACTAATACATATTTTTACAGACCTTCATGTCCTTAAACTTAGATGAAAAAAAAAATGTTTTTTTTTTCGATTAATTTTTTTGCCACTTCTCGCGGAGACAACTACCAAAAAAATTACGTGACAAGCCACAATTGTCAACTACGTATACATTCAAAAACATTTTCAAATATCATGGTGCGTCATGTCAACAAAAATAAATAAACGAACGTATATTTACTATATCATGTCATATTAATAGAGTAGTAATAGCAAATGAGTATGTAAGTAGGTATAACATCCTCTTTCGTTCATTATAAAATAATTCAATGACATATGTCATATATTTACGACTACACAGTTTCTAGCTATTTTTTATGTCGTTTCTTGCAATAATGTCTGAAAGCAGATGTAAATGTTGTAATAGATGTTTACGCAAAACGAAAGGCAACAAAAAATTGAAAGAATTGTATTGTTCTGTTTGCTCTTCTGAGTTATTTATCGATATGAAATGGTAGGTATAGTCTTTATTATTTGAACTGAGCTGATCTTCTACACAAAGGCCATTGTTTGTGTACAATACTATTATCTTTCTTTGTGTCCGTAACCGCAAGCCGATTACATACAAAAAAGTTAGAACTACATTGAATGTACATTGAATTATCAACCCTATCGTCTTAGTCAGTAGGTTTAAAATGTAAAGTGTCAGGATACAGATATAAGTCTTTATTATTTGAATTGAGCTTATTCTTTACACAATACTATCATCTACACAAGACTTATATCTGTATCCTGACACTTTACATTTTAAACCTACTGACTAAGACGATAGGGTTGATAATTCAATGTACATTCAATGTAGTTAACTTTTTTGTATGTAATCGGCTTGCGGTTACGGACACAAAGAAAGATAATAGTATTGTAAACAAACAATGGCCTTTGTGTAGAAGATCGGCTCAGTAGAAATAATAAAGACTATACTAACATTTTCTTCTGTCAATGAGCCTACAATAAATTCTTATTACTTATTATTTTTGACTTTCCTTATTTGTGTAGAATAAGAAAGAAAAAAAACACATTTAGAATAATAGTACCATAGCTAATACATTTGATTTGCAGCTGACGACAAAATATACGTTCGTTTATTTATTTTTGTTGTCATGACGCACCATGATATTTGAAAATGTTTTTGAATGTATACGTAGTTGACAATTGTGGCTTGTCACGTAATTTTTTTGTTAGTTGTGTCTCCGCGAGAAGTGGCAAAAAAATTAATCGAAAAAAAAACAATTTTTTTTTTCATCTAAGTTTAAGGACATGACGGTCTGTAAAAATATGTATTAGTAACCCCATTATATCCTCCACAATTCTGATTTTATTTGGTTACCCTCGCTGGCTAGGTTTAGCTATAATTACAGTTTAAAAATTACCTTGACTTTTTAACATTTTCGTGAATAAATCTGAAACAAAAGAAGATCGGAGGCTGATATCAGGCATACAGTGTTCTTAGATCCTGCCACTACTCCACCTAAAAGTAGAACACAATCCCTCGTGGGGGCCATTCTTCTTAGCATAGCCTGCTAGACCCTTTCATATGTAAGGACCTAATAGTATTGTTTTTAACTTGGTCGCCATTACTGTCAAGTAAATAAGAGCTATCAAAACGTAGACAAGAGGATAACAGGTCAAAGACAATATGATTTTTACAGAATGTCGGCTAAGGTCGGGAGATGCCGAGAAAACTTGGTAAATTGGGGTTACACAGCCGAGGACTACTGCAGTTGCGGTGCTTCACCACTATCCATTGTGCATCTATTTACCTTTAAGCGATAGGCAGGACCTATTCATAATATTATGCTACTGATAAAGCCGTTCGCGGGGCAGAATGTTGTTCAGCTCACATTTAACAAGCTCTCGATACTACGGTTTGCCTCATAACTTTCGATATCTGGTAGTAATCCTTCGCGGTCTTCCCGACAATCCTGATACAGTTGCACCTTTTGGATCACTAAATGTATACTCGTATTACCCTCTATTGTTTTTTCAAGGAGTTGGGTGTGTTGGACGATTTTTTACATATTCATGCGGTTTTAACTATGAAATAGTCCTTTCATGGCACGAGACAAGTGCTTATGCCTTCATTCATAGATATACGATAGGTACGTGACTAAATTATTATTGTTTACCAGAGCGAAGGTCTATCGCCTTGACGAGAAGCTATTGCAGCAGGAAGCGAGGTTTAAGGAGAAGGGGTCGGAATGCTCTCAGCTTCTGAAAGAATTTGAGGAGTTGCGGGCTGAAAGCGGCCGGTCTCTTAACCGCTCCAAGGACCGCTCAGAGTCGATGAGAAGATACATGCAGGCACAAATAACTGAGCTGGAAAGGCAGCTAATACAAAGTCGGGCGCAGTGCAGAGCTTGTCAAAAAGAACGGGACGACGTAAGTTGATATTCATATAAGTACATACATACCTACATACATTAAATCACGCCTGTTTCCCAGAGGGGTAGGCAGAGACCACTTCTTTCCATTTGCTACGATCTTGACAAATTTATTTCGCTTCTACAACATTAATTAAAAAGTATGTCTATTGGGTAAGCGCATCACAGGGGAATCACAAGTGTGCTACCGGCCTTGAGAAAGAAGTCGGCTCGCTTTTTTAAAGTCCCTTAGCCGCTACTCACCAGCGGCACAGCGTAGCTTGGCATGACAAAGGATTTTCGTAAGCGGCAATGGTTATCAATCTTTTTTTAGGGTTCCGTACCAAAATGGGAAAAGGAACTCTTATGGTGAGACTTCGGTGTCTGTCTGTCTGTTTGTATGTCACAGCAGTTCTTCTTTTCAACGATAGAAGCTATAAACTTGAAATTTGGCATAGTTGTATAACTTCTCATTTTTGTAAAAATAATTTATTGTTTTTCTAAATATTTGACAAATATTTTACTTGTTGATTTATACCCAAAATAGTACAAAAAATTAACGTTCTCCGAAGTTTATGGACCTCTATGGAAAATCTGAAACATTCCCGATTTAAAGATACTTATTTATAAAAATCTGTATTAAAATTTTTGGGTAGTCAACTCAAAATTGACCTTATTGCATAGAAAACAAAGTTAATAACAAAATTAGTATTTTCTTTTGCGATTTTCAACACGTTACTGGAATGATTAAATATTTTTATGCAATATACATATTATAGTCAAGCCAACAAAGAGGTAAGATGTTTTTTTTTAGTGTACCTTCTCTACACGTAACGTGGCGATGTATTTTTTTGTCTCGTCTACCCCATGGTGTCTTTAGAAAATATTGCGGGTTTATGGGATCCGTTTATGAAATATTAAGCTTTAAGGCGCAAATTTTTGTTATAGTCAAGTGTCCCCGCCTCTACAGCCAAAACTAAAAATACTAAAAACTGAAAAATATCTACAATGAAAGCGCTATAACAAAATTGGGCAGACATGCTCTTGTCCGGTTTTTTAATGAAACCTGTCATTTCGCTATTATAGTCACAAACATACCAAGTATGTCGCGGTTGCGGCACAGCAAACAGCCTGCCGGTCGCACGCCTCCAATAAATCAAATGAGGACGTACTTTGCCGGGCTTACCTTTGTGTCGGCAAAATATGTTTACCAAATTGTATCGTTTCCCAACCGTTTTATTTGCCAACCCGCGTTGTTTTCTGTACTTAACCGTAAATATTTCAGGATTTTATTAAAACTAACCTAACCTAAGATATAGGGTTCTACACGATTGTACTGAAATAAATTCTAAAATAATAACAGTTACAGATAAAAATGGGTTGGGAAACGACACATTTTGGCAAACATAATTCGGCCAAACGGCAGGCTCCCACTTTGCCGTGCGTAATGGCTGTTGCCAGCATTCCCGTTTCCTAGATTTGTGATAAAGTGGTTTTATCTCCGGCGCTTAGCTAAAAGACCTAAGCCTATATACCTAAGCCATATATTAAATTAAATTAAATTTTAATATATTTTAATTTTATTTTTATTTTAATTTTATAAAATTTTATTTTATTAAATCCATTTTGTGCTCCTAATTAATATCAGCTCTATTGCTCTATCAATAGAGACCTATTCTAGATGGTAAAATTCAAATCGTATTTGGCTTGTTAACTCAGCTGCCATTACTGTCAAGTAAATAAGAGCTATCAAAACGTTGACAATACGATAACAGATCAAAAACGATATGGTTCTTTCTTATCGTGTTGAATAGAGGCCCAGGTGTGTAAATCCATCAATGTCTACTTCATTTTCTCTTCTTCAGTTGTTGTTCGGCTTATTAAATTTTGCAGATTTCCTCTCTGTCTTATCAATCGGCTTAAAAAAAAATTATTTTTTAGTTTTATAACCTCCTGCCGCCCAGAGGCCTTTTAAAAGGCCTTCTAAAAATCATATTTTAAACGTTTTATGACAAGAACCTATGTACTGATTTCGATTAACAACTTTTTTGCCCTGGGGAGTTGTTAATCGAAATCAGTACATAGGTTCTTGTCATAAAAAGTGTTTAAAATATGATTTTTAGAAGGCCTTTTAAAAGGCCTCTGGGCGGCAGGAGGATAAGTTATAGTCCCAAAATGGTCACATAGACACCAAGTCAGTATCTGATGGGATCCATGAGGATCTGAGAGAACTCAAATATTATAGGCATGCACATTGCGATTTTGGTATTTTCATTCAATAAGTCCAGCATTTGCATTCAGGAAGTATCATTTGGTGATGTGGAGGTGATGATGGAAACCACAGATGGCCACCGGAGCTCCTCAGTGGTACCTACCTATTTTAAGGGTGGTGATAAAATTCTCTTTTAAATCAGGTATCAGCTGCTTGAATCAGGGACATTGCTATTGAAGTATCTATTGAAGCTATTGTAGTTATTGAAGATTTTTAGTCTGCTGTAAAAGTGAACTAACATAGCAGTTTATTCGGCTATTTGCCTTGATTCACTTTTGCTGCGAACTATACTATTATTTGGCCAATAACTACCTCCAAAATATGGCTGATTTAAATAATTATTTCCTACTTACTAATATTAAGAGGCTGAATTTCCTTAATTTTACGACGTTCCTTTTTTAGGCCTGCCATATTGAGAATTCAAATTATTAGAAAAATAAATGAAAGTCAAATTTAAAGGTTTTTGCGTTAAAATGACTGAAAACTGTAAATGACAGGTAAATCCTATGGTAGGGGGATTTGTAGCTTCAAGGAGTACTATTTTGTACTAAGCATTTAGAAATACCTTTAATAGTCATCAATTTATTTACATTCTACTATGGTGCTAATGTTTACTCAGTATGTAAGTTATTTGTATCTTTTAATATATTTTTGCATTGTTATTTTGGTAGCTGGGGACGTTTTTGGTGCGCTAATGTAATTTTACTAAAATCTGATAGATAGATCACATTTTGGTTAAGTTCAGTACCATACTTAATATTTATTTTTGAGACAGTGAAAAACACTTCTAATCATTTGACGACCCTAAATATTAAACAATAGATTAATAGAATCATGTTTAACTGGTTATTATTGAACAAAACTCACACTTCGTGGGATGAAACAAGTTGTGTGTAAGAGATGAAACGGAAAGCTCTTAAGCCGGACTCTGAATAGCAAATATCCTGACACCCTTGAAGCAGGATAGCGAATATCCGGCCATCCTTGAAGCCGGATAGCCGTACATCCAGATAGACGGATATCTGGCCGCCGGTTATCCGGCCGAACATTGTCGATTCGAACAATGCAAGGAAATGATACTAATATATGATTATAAGTATTTTTAAAAAGCTTTCACAAATTCGGAGTGAATGTTTGTTTGAAAACTACGAGTATTAGTTAAGATAGTTTCACACACGACGAGCCGCCGCCGCCGCCAGCACCGCAGAGCCCCGCCGCTGCACCACGCGTCCCGACCCGCAAGTTGGTCCTTTCGAATTTATACGCAATAGAGAGCACTTTTAAAAAACAGGACATGGACGAAAAGGGTTTTCATACGATTATTATACTCCTAGGAGCAAAACGAGGCACCTCGCGTCTTCGTTTTTCAAAAGAAATGCCATCCTTTCCGAGCACGCTTGAGAAAATTACATATATACTAATTGAAAGTATGAAGCCTTTACTCGTAGAATATGCAAACGTTAGGTTTAGTGCAAATTGCTAGTAGGTACCGACTTACCTGTTTATCCCTATCTACCCAATAGTTAAGATGGAAAAAAATAGTCAAACTATCGTTTGCGTCATAATTTCTATTGATATCGCTGCCCCAATATTATAAGGTTCTATGTTACATTTTTTCCACAATATGAGTTATGATTAGTACGTAATTCTACGTGTCTTTAGCTGTATTTTGCTCAAACGAGGCTCTTAATATCATCAACTAATAGTCCAAATATCCCGATATTATATGGTTCTATGTTGTGGTTATAAAACTAACAAGGGTAACAAGGTCCTATGTTTGTTAGCCGCTCACGTGCTTTGTGCAACCAGAGTTGCGAGTGATAGCCCTTATTTGCTTATAAATAAGGTCGATCAAATTAGCACGAGCACACAAGTGGTTAGATTGCTATTATTGTATAAGTGGCTATATATAATATATTGGATTTTATTATTTTATTATTAGGCATCGGAGTTTTTGTCGCACGGTAAGACTAATGGCAAGCTATGGAGTCGTCATTTGCCATAAATCTAAACTCTTATTCATATTCATACTCATTTATTCAGTTTTTTTTTTATAATCAAGCACAACAACGTTGACGAGTTAAGAAACGATTATTTAATGTTATATTTGGAAAATAAATATTACAATAAAAAATAATTATCGTTTTTATACTGATTTAAATACGAAATTTTATAAACAAACAAAAGATACATTAAAACACGACAGTGGGGAATGTTTTAGTCCAAACTAGTGGCGAATTGTATGTTAAAATAGTTCAAGTTATGAATTTATAATCTAATAGTTTTTTTTATTTATATAACTTGGCCTAGATAAATTATACACAACCGACCGCTATAGAGGCATTTTATGATAAATTAAATAAATGAGTATGAATATGAATAAGAGTTTGGATTTATGGCAAATGACGACTCCATAGCTTGCTATTAGTCTTACCGTGCGACAAAAACTCCGATGCCTATTTATTATTTCTTTATTAAAAAATATGAAATTACATTATATACAGGGTGTCTGGAAAACCTTCGGAGAAATTTGGGGGGGTAATAGTTGGCACGATTCTGATCACGGGGGTATGGTTCATTTTTGTTTCTGTTAATGTAAAAAAAAAAGAAGGATTAATTATATTCATTTTGTTACTTGATGTATCGCAGCCGATATCTCGACCTTGACATTTTGACGTTGATAGTATACTACTCCAACAGTTCGTAGTATCTTACGTCAAAATTCAATGTCCGAGGTCAATGACCTGAGACCATACGTTGTCACATGGTATGTAAACAAACAGTTCGCTCCATGTAAACAAAAATCAAGGTAGCATTATAATAAAAATAAATGAGTAATTTTAGTGCAACTTACTGTATTTTCGTTTTTGCAATTTGAACACTAATTGGTTTTAAATGTGAAATCACTAGGTCTCTTGTTCATGTTTTGCCGAGACTGATCATATCGTCCGTCTTTTACTGTCGAGATCTAACCATTTACCATTGTTTTCTGCTCTAAAGTAGCCCATATAACTGATTTACAGCAAAAATATTGAAGACGTGAATATTGAAAATAACATATTTTAACACTGACATCTAATGACAGCCATAAATTCATAGACTTCTCAAAGTTCAAATAGACGGATTGAACGATCCGATTATTGCTCTCCGTATTGAAGAAAAAAAAGGAGAAAAAGAAAATCGTTTATTGGTGCAAACCACAGAAAAATAATAATCAAATTAAATACAGTGAGAAAATAATTTAAAACAAAACCTTAAAACTATTTTATAAAATAATAATGCACCAAATTGGGTGCTACTCAGCATCATAGTGTCAGACATGCCGTGACGCTGCACGCGCTGATTTTCAGGGCAACCAGACGGGGAGAAAGCGCTGCTGGCTGCTGGTTCTTTCCTTTTGATCCGCATGGTATTTGTGGCAGTAGCCAAAAGTCCAAGTGCAAAACATTTTGTCGATGGATATAAAGGTCGTCGCATAATTGATTATAATAGGCTATTTGACAACATTGAAAATATACTACAAATTGTGGTTATCCTATCTGATACTAGCGTAAAATAACGTATTTCACTTTATTTCACATTAAATTATGTCTATTTTTTTGGAAATTACACGAAATAATAAGGATTTTTTTTGAAATTTAATCTGTGGCAAAAACGCTATGTGATGTTAGAAATACTTTATAACCTGTGAGTGTGATGTGAAGTCACATCACATGCAAGTAAACAAAACAAACCCCAAACCAAACATAGCTTCGCTTGTGACATCGCTTCCTTGACTGATTGTGATTGTAGTCCACGTTTTATATTTTCTGGGTGTTCCTTAAGCCGGCTACTCACACACCTGCTGCAGGGGCAATACCGGTCGCACGGCGGTTGGACCAATTTTAGGCTGTTCTCTACACACTAGCCTGCCGTTCAGTGTGTAACTGATAGTCCCGCTGAACGCACGTCCACGAGAAAGCCTCCTGTATTGTCGAAACACCAGAGGATTGGTATCGCCTTGGCACTTTCTGTGGTGCTACCAAAAAAAAAAGGAAGAGAAGATATTGGGTGAAGAATTGGTTGCAGAAACGAAGCAAATTGTGCCACATGAATATTATGAAAGAATTGGAAGTAGATGATCTTAGAAACTTTTTGCGAATGGATATTGATTCTTTTGAAGAGCTCCTGGCTATGGTAACACCATTTTTTCCATTTTTGTCCACTCCGCTCGGTTGTCACCAATGAACTGACTGGAATTGCCCCAATCCTACTACACACGCAGCAACCTTGCAGGGCGGTAGACACAATCTAGGGAGCTAGGAAGGTCTTGCGCCCCTGCCGCCCTGCCGCAGGCCCAATCTAAAAATTGCTCCTGCTTGCCTACACACATCACAATTAAGGAGGCAATCAAGGGTCCAATTCCCATATTGCCCCTGCAGCAGGTGTGTGAGTAGCCGGCTTTAGTGGCCTTTTTCTTTTAAGGGTTTTTACCACAGAGTGTAATCACGTCGACCTCTTCTTACAAAGCGATCCTATTTTTCTCTTTCTTCTATGATACGAATATCTAGCAACAACATGTATGATGCCAGCTTTAAATGTAATTTTGATAAAACGTAACGTGTAGGTAGGATTTTTTGTTTACAAATGAAACCTAAAACTCTTTTCATAAAGAGTTTTAATGGTCCAAGATTTAAAAAGATAATATGTCAAATTGTCAATAATTAATTATTGTGTTTTTTATTCTTCGGAAGCCCTGATAGTGGTACAAATCAATGAAATACAGCCTTGATTCATGATCTCGTAAAAGAAGTAATGTGCCTACGAGTGCAAGTGCTATTTTAGCCGTGTGAGTGTGAGAAAAGTGTGAGTAAAAATCATAATCGTAAGTTTCAGTTTTAGATTATTTCACATAATAGCCCTTATCAGACACCGTCTTTTCATTCACATTACAGGATAATGTGTCAGTTTTCTAAACTCCATGGAGCTTTTGACCATGATTGGAAACATTGTTCATAAGGAACAACTTGTTTATTTACATTACGTTGTGACACATATCGTCGGTGAAACTGCAAAACCGCGTAAGTGACATTTTAAATAAGGAGCAAAATGCACCTTTTTAATAAGACCGTAAGGTTTATTTTGCTCTATCATAAATTTGTTACTTACGCGGTTTTGCAGTATCACCGACGATATTATGAATGAATCAGTTAAGATGGGGCACACTGAGAGCATCGTCAGGAAAGTCGATGATAAATCTGTCTGTAACTCAGTCAAATATTAACTTAAACAAAAGTTACCAATATAGGGATGATCCAAATCATCCACCCTATCTACAGTTAAAATTTCTCCGAAGGTTTTCCAGACACCCTGTATAGGAACATATGTCCCACAAAACCGTTTGATACGATAACCTTTCATCATCAAAGTGAATTGCATTGCATGTATAAAATGATAAGTCATACCTATTTATAACACGATAATATACCGTGTAACGTGTGATCGATCTCTTCAACTAGAGAAACGTGGCCTGCGTCGTATAATTTTTCTAGTTAATAATGTCATCCTGGCACCTATTCTTTATTTGAAAATAAGAAAAAATTGGTACGTATGTCATTTATTTTCATTTTGCTTCACAATATTAATATTCGTCACGGATGCCACGAGCCGATGTGGAGTACTATGAAGCTGTTTTTAACGAACGAGTCTAACATCGTGGTATATTTTTTCCAACAACGCTATCATCGCCCCGGCGTGGCGTTTTCAAATTTGAAATTCAGGATGGCGGCCATGACGTTTGAATAGGTATAAAAGTCGCCATCTTGAATTATTTTTTTTACGTCATTTTCGAAATCTGCGTTCCCAAAAACCAAGAAAACAAAACCCATGATGACTTTTTCAAAAAACATCATAGCCGTCATCTTGAATTCCAAATTTTATATCAGTTTCAAAATCTGCGTCCCAAAAAACTAAGAAATGACACCCATGATGACTTTTTCAAAAAACATCATGGCCGCCATCTTTAATTCCAAATTTTATATCATTTTCAAAATCTGCGTCCCTAAAAACTAAGAAAATGACACCCATGGTGACTTTTTCAAAAAACATCATGGCCGCCATCTTGAATTCCAAATTTTATATCATTTTCAAAATCTGCGTCTCTAAAAACTAAGAAAATGACACCCATGATGACTTTTTCAAAAAACTTCATGGCCGCCATCTTGAATTCCAAATTTTATATCATTTTCGAAATTAGCGTCCTCGATTGGATGTAGAAAAATAAATTATCAATTAGAGTACATCCCAGTTCTATACGAGTATTATGATTTGGGCCATAAAATAATTTTAGTACTAAATACTACGCTACAGACAAACAAAGTCCTATGTTACAGAACAGAATGTTTGTATAACGGTTCCAAAGTTCTATGTAAGAAACTAATTGTTTATATTTATTATTTTGGAAAGAAGTGGTCTCTGCCTACCCCTCTGGGAAACAGGCGTGATTTAATGTATGTATGTATGTAAATAATTGGGTGGATCAACTTTTTGTTGTTGTTATTCTGTCCCGTAAGCCAGGAGACAACAGTGATAGAGTTTCTTAGAAAAAATGTTATAATATATACTTCCAGCACACTCAGCAGAAAGGCCATAAAAGAATGGGTGTGTAATTGCCAATAAAACAGTTTTTTAGTGGACTTATATCCCTTGAAATCATAGTTTTAAAGAGTGACCCAGGAGACGTCACCATGGCAACGAGCTACAAAGAAAAGTTGATTGACCCAATTAACTGATTACGGCGTATTATTTAATTTTCGGCAACAGTATATTTGTGTTTCTACAATTTACATATTCGTTTATATACCAGATCTTTAACCAGCGAAATATGGGTACACTTATTTTCAAAGCTTATTATCTCCGTTCGACATTCATGTAACATAGAACCTTATAATATTGGGGCAGCGATATGTAATTTGTCTATTAATCGAGCAATTGCATTTTGCTTTAAACTTAATTATAATTTTATTAATTATAAACTGCACTGATTTTTCAGCCAACCTGTTCGCTATATATTACTTACTATATTAAATTGGATATAAAATCATCGAATAAACAGCTGGGTGCTACTATATTATTATGTAGGTAGGTACGTATGTGTGTGTATCTGTGTACCCGTCTGTGGCATCGTAGCTCCTTTGTTGACGAAAGCTGGTTAGTCGGGATGGTTCTTATTATGTTTCATGAAAATCAATTAGGCCGCTTAATCAGGTCATGTATCCGCAGGCCTCGGAAATCTGGTTATTTTGTGCAACCAGCTCGGTACTGAATATTTAAATATCTCGGCTGCGATACACTTAAGCGTATTTCGTATTCTATTATTATTTACTACTTTTACGAGTGGCCGCTCATCTAGAAAATGTATGTCATTTACAAATGACAACCCCTGCCCAAATCCCTTTTGATATAAAATATAAAATACTTTCTATCGATCAAACGGCCCGGTAATGTCGTTTCCTATTCGGATCTTAGACTATAAAACATCTCGTAATATTCCTAGTTAGAGTACTTCGTAATTTTTCACAATTTGTAATAAATTGGACAAAAACTGAAATGGTCTTTTGGTCGTGATAATAAGAAAAAAATGAAATTGTCAACATAAATTATTTTTTTGAAGTTGTTTTTCGAAGGCAGTAGGTTGCCTTGCATTATGACTTTATGACTTTCTAGTTTAAGATTGCAAAACTTTTTGAACGAAAACCGGGCAAGAGCGTGTGTCCGACCTTGCTCTCTGGTGCTGTCTTAGGCGATTTTAGTAAGTAGGTATAAACAATTTAGTCCCCTGTATCTCAGGAACCAATCATGTCTAAGGGCCGTATTAATAAACTAATCTCGACTGTAATGCCCGTCTCAAGATGCGTCAAAAATGACAGTGTTCTATTGTTTGACGTTTACTTTGACGTATCTTGTGACTGGCATCTCGGCCAAGATGAGTTTATTAATCCGGGCCTAAGAGCCGTGATAGGATTCCGTTAAAATTCGTAATATGCCCTTTTGTTGAAGATATATTTCACATTTTTAGTATTACTAGTTTTGGCTGTAGGGCAGGGCTGTACATCACTTGACTCTAACAAAAATGAGCGCATTAAAGCCTGACATTTCATAAACGGAGCCGATAATCGAAAAATTGATTTCGCAAACCCGCTATATATTTGAAAGACCTATCCAACCACATCCCACACATGGGATGTGACGAATATGTATATTCATGCCAAATAACAGCTTTCTAGTACTAAGAGGGACGGACGCACGGACGGACATGGCAAAACTATGAGGGTTCCTAGTTTGACTACGGAACCCTAAAAATGGATTGATCATAATTAAAGTAGGTACCCCGTGTGGTTGCCGGGTTAGAATAGTGCCACTCCATGTCTTCCCGTGGATGTCGTATGAGGCGACTAAGGGAATAAAGGCTTGTAGTACTGTTAGGCGATGGGCTTGCAACCTATCACTAATACGCTGGTAAACATCTTAGCCTATTTGTGCAAATTGTGGTTACTGAATTGTCAACAACTTTTTGAAGTTGTAATTCTGTAGCTCTGCCTAGCCCACTCTGGGATTACAGGCGTGAAGGTATGTATGTAAGTAGGTATACTACGTTTCTGTTAAAATACTTAGTCTGTGCCAATTCACTGAGATGACTGCTTACTAGGGTTGACATTATTTTTGACCTTGTCAAATCATTTCTTTTTTTTTGGGTATTTATGTAACGCGTTGTATTTTTAATAAGTAGTTTACATAAAATATTTTTTTGCGATTAAATACCAATCACGTCCGACATGCATGAAGTTAAAACTCGACAAAGGACTTTTAACTTCATAGTGGAAAATGGTAACACCGTCTGTAGGTATAGTAATCGTTTAATTGCATTTATCATAATTAACACATTTTGTGATATTGGTATATTCTTTGTTACTCCATACTTTATATAAAAATCGTAAAAATAATTTTGTCTCTTTGTTACGCTTTCACGGCTAAACAAACCGCTGAAGCGATTTTAATGAAATTTGGTATGGAGATAGCTAGAACCCCAAGAAAGGACATGGGGTTAATTTTTTTGCAAAAAGCGATAAACGACATCTACGCGGACAGAGTCGAGGGCAACAGCTAAGAATTTGTAATACAGAAATTCTGTTGTAAATTACAACCGGCCCCGACTGAATAGTCAATGTTTAAGACTGTGACACTGCCGGAGGTGTAGTGCGCAACGCGGATCGCATGATTGTAATTGTAGGAAAGTTTCGCGGCATGCAACTGTACCCGATCAGAGTAAATAGTGTTGATTAAACAGTTTATTCAATGAGTCAATGAGTAAACCAATCATGAAATCCTTTTTAGTGATAAGTAGGTTCTATTGAATATTGACGCTAAACGATTTTTAAGGTTAAGAGCTAATATTGTCTATTATATTGATGCAGTTACATTTATAATAGGATTAGTATGAGCTCTTACGCCAAAAATACAAGAAAATTTTAGAACCTTAAAAGAATTTGCCACTCTTCACTCCTAAATTAATAAATAAATAAATATTCGGCCACGTGAATAATAAACAGACCTAGGAATATACGGGGCAAAATTAAATGACAGCTAGGGATTGCCTATATCGATAAACCTAATTATCGATGCTTTTCCCATATCGCACTGCCAGATCAAAAGAGGAGTAACTCAAAATACAACTGTATTTTAAAATAAACTTTAATACAACGTCTATGAGCTTGAAACAAATCTAAAAAAGATTTTGAGTTGATGCTGTCTTGATCTAGCAGTGCGATATACTAGCGATCGCTCATATTTTTAATTGAAAGTATGAAAATAAATCAAAATCCTCGTAGCAACATAGTTCTGGTTATTCTTTATTCTAAAAGGATTTTTGAACCTTCACTGAAAATCATCTTTTCACCTCAGCAGCTCAAACAAGCAGTTTGCTGCTTAAAAACAGTGAGCAAAATTCAATTTTGCTGCGAGCGAGAGGCAATGTAGCTTTTTAATTATTTTTTTTAAATGCCGTGAGCAGTGCTGGGGCTACTCACAACATTCGAAAAAATTGAACTTCACTTTGTTCTGTCACTTTCACTTCGATAGGAAAAAAGCGAGAGATAGAAACAACTTGATTCGAAGTTCGATTTTCAAATTCCACACATAGTAGGCCCAAAAAGAAACGCACGTTCGGATGCACACATAACCGTAAAATTGCAAATAAAACTATCTGTTAAAGTTTGAAATGTGTTTATTATAACTATTTTATACAGTAGGTACAATCATTTTTTTAATTTAATGTTTTGAAGACAAAATTAATGAAAAATAAGAAGTTTATCATGTAGGTATCTACATAATTTTGTTATCGTTTTAACAATCTTTAATTTCGTGACATAAACCGCGGAAGCAGTTTCAGAACGCATTTCAAAAATAGCGGGATTATTGTAGCCAATAGCAATAGACAAGGCCTAGTTAGGTTTTTTTTAAAGCCACAGACTACATAAAGCTGTATAAAGTGTGTTTGCACTACGGCATTATCAAGTTGAGTGACAGGTTTTATCTGTTTCATGTTTATTTTTTCCACTTTTTATTTTATTAGTATTTTGCAAAAATGCTTGTGATTGATGCATATGCGATTGTGTCGTTATTTAGTCGTGTATTCACCAAATGGTCACAACGGAAGACCTGCGTTGGCCCTATCAGCTTCACGCTGTGTTGTTCTCGCTGCTGAGGTGAAAAGTTGTATGTCTCACACGAGACCAAAGTTTTTTACGTCTCGTATCTTTGAATCCCTCGCTACGCTCAGGATTCTAACCTAGACTCACTCGCTATGCTCGTGATTCAATAATAGAATCCTTCGCTTACTCGAGATTCAAAATCATCACTCGCAGCAAAAACCAACTTTGCTCTCTTGTTGAACAAATAACTACCGTAAAACGGGGCTATTTGGGAACCACGAGGCTATTTGGAACCCAAGTAATTATAAGCTTTTAGTTGATATATTTTTGTCATGGCAATAATAGAAATAAAAACTTAGCCTGACAACAAATTTTACAGTTCTAGCATAGCCATGACAAAAAATATATCAACTATAAGCTTATGATTACTTAGTTCCAAATAGCCCCGTGATTACCAAATAGCCCCATTTTACGGTATTTTTTTTCCTCATTGTGTATTTCAGAATTACTGTCCCATTTACTATTTTTAAACCAAACGATCAGAATTTGTTCCAAATTTTCGGTCGTTAATTTTCTCCGTCTCGTCTGATAAACCCAATTCAGGTGGCTAGAAGACTTTTCTTTTTCTTTGGAAGTGGTAAGGGCAAAATAAAATGAAAAAATACACACTTACAAACAATGCTGGGGGCGATCACTAGTATAATATTTGAAAAGCATCGATAGTTGAGTTTACCGATATAGGCAATCCCTAGCTGCCATTTAATTTTGCCCCGTATATTCCTTCTGATAATAAACCAGATGATTTAATGACAAAGTCAACTTAATGACACCACAAAAGACGCGATCGAGGTAAAATGTGACTCAAATATTTGCGAATATAAATATATTTCCAGCTAATATTAGTACAAAAGAACTGAGTTTTAGTCCTATCACGGGAGCTCGTGGTGTCAAAGAACTCTGTAATTGTCTCAATAAGAATTAAAGTCCAGTCGCACCGAAGGCCAAAGGACACCTTTTCGTATCTGTTTATTATTATTTAAAATTGATTTCTTGGTTTTGTTTACGCTAAAAAAATTGCTGTTAATACAGCGTCCCTATTTTGAAACTCTTAACATTCACGGTTTAATTCCTACAGATCCGCCAACGAATGCAGATTCAGATCAGCACCTTGCAGGAGAACTTTGAGCTGGTTGAGATCCGTCTGAGGGCCCTGCAGACCCAGGTGGCTTCCCTCAAGAACAGCTACACGGTCATCCTCACTGACGAAGACGACGAGTTTAATAAGATCACCAATACTTAATTTCATGTTTTTATTGACAATATACATGTTTTATTGAATATTATTAGCGTATTAGTTAAGATAGCCAAGTTCAGCTTCGGCGAAGCTTTTTTAAGCGTTTTTAACACGTAAGTATGCGTATGATCGTTTTTATAATATGCGAGCTCATAGCGTATAAAACGAAGATGTAGCACCTGGTGAGGGACCTGAGCACAGGGACGGCGATGAATGCGTTCGAGCAAAATAATTATAACTAGTTTTCATAACAAAGGAGTTACCCGATTTTAGTTCATGATCACAATAGGAATGCTTTAAATTAAAGAAGACAACGTTGCAACGGGACACAACCTCAAAGAGACACAAGCCCATATAGGCACATCAAATATTGTGCTATTGGTTACGGAAGTGGTTGGATGGAGAACGTTGAAAAGTTGAGCTAGGTTTCGGTTATGTTTGTTGATCAGCAGACCCGAAGGGCCAAACCACCCAGAAAAAGGATCTCCACAATAGCGGAGCTCCGTCGACTACGTTAAATTTGAATTAGAAATATAAATCAGTCAGTAGTGCAATTAGTGCAAATAATTCCGCGTAGCAAACTTTCCATTCGCATTTTCCCCATTTTAATTTGTAACCATTTTTTTTTCTCATTTTTTTTTCATTCATGTTTTAGTTGTCCAGTTTTCTCTTCGCGTCTACGAACTGATTGTAATGTGCCAGTTTACAAGTGTGTCCTTTTTGGACTTGTGTCTCTTTGAAATTGTATCCCGTTGCAACTGAGTCTCCGTGAAACTAAATCATAGGAATAGGTTATACAGTCAGTTGTGGACCTAGGATATGGGTGGGCTCGAACCTAGATATTAATAAGACATAATGTTAATTGTATTCTTTAATAAATTGTAAGCACACCTTTCATCAAGTTTTTAATGGTAGAATACCCATTCCGCCGCGATTACTCTTTACATTGATCATATAGGTCAAAATCAGTACTTAACCATTAAATCAGTGCCATTAAAAGTCTGTTAACATTTTAAAACGTGTTTAAGAATAACTGAGAATTTATTTTAGAAAATGGTTGTTCAAAATGTCAATAGATTCAAAAAAATAAATCGAAAAAATATCAATTGTATGCAGATTTAAAATTCTTGCTTTACGCCATAAGTATAATAGTAGTAATAATTAAGTAGATCGTTCTTCACTAAAACACTTTTCACTATCGAAATTCTTTAATATTAACAGTTTAGAAATATCAATTTCAGTTTTTAAAATTCGCCATCATCATTCATTGGAAAAATTATGACATATCCCCTTTGACAGCCCGCCTTTTTTTAGCCCTGGGTTGCCATCCCATCGCTCATAATTTCACCCATTCCACCGACATAGATGAACCTTATCACAATTAACAATTTAAGAATCACTACACCTAATCAAAGTGTTACTGGAGAATACAATATAAATATAACTAATCAATCAGTACGTCGCCGAATAGGGTATCTAACAATCGGCCTTCCTGATAAAGAGTTTGTCCTCAAACAAGACTAAAACAATAATAAACTAAAATGACATAAGTTCGTCCTCAAACAAGACTAAAAACAATAATAAACTAAAATGGTAAAATGTCTTGAAAAATAATATTACTAATAAACTCAAACTTAACAATAAAGCTCTTTTCATTTGTCTGCATTCATGAGACTCAGTAGTTCCTACTAGTCACTTACTAACTTCTAGACTTTTAAATACATGAATTGCACCGTGATCTTCATCGACAGCCTATCTGTTACGATCAAACACGACTTCCAACTCAAGCACACAACTAGACTGCACCGTGAGCTTCACCAATGGAGCCAGCCACCCAACGACTTCCAGCTGTAAAGCTGCACCGTGGGCTTCACCAGACTACCATCAACCACTCAACGACTTCCAGTCAAGTCATTAACCACCAATAGTAAATATTCCATTATGGAGCCAGCCACCCAACAACTTCCAGCTGTAAAGCTGCACCGTGGACTTCACCAGACTACCACAAACCACTTAACAACTTCCAGTCATTAACAAACAATAGTAAATATTATTTATAATAATATTATGTTACATTCACTTTTCATTAATTTTCTCTTTACTTGAATCATAAACCATTAAATAAGTAAATTAAAGAATTAAGTCTAATCAATTTAGTTTTCACTATCTGACTCAGAACTAACAGCGTTAGCATGTGCATTGATCCAGGGCTGGATCTGGTCAACTGCCCAGACATTACAGTAGTGTTTTTTTCCTATAGAAGATCCTGAAATACTGGAAACTTCATATCTATCATTATCAAGTATTCTAGTTACTCTGTAGGGTCCTGAAAACACTGGCAATAGTTTTTTACTTTGACCTTCATTGTGGGTCTGTTGTTTTTGTATTTTAACTAGGTCACCCACTGCATAACTAGTTGGATTTTTTCGACATTTATCAAACCTCAATTTTTGCATTATTTGATCTTTTTGAATATGTTTACTAATATCTGACCTAATCATTTCAACATTTTCAACACCATCATTTTGTATACGAGTATTTTGAAAAACATCATGAAACACATTCTCACTACCATAGGACATATTTTGGCCAAAAAGTGCCTCTGCAGGAGTTTTACCAATACCCTTATTAAGGGTATTGTTCATTCCCCATTGAATACTACCCAAATCGATATCCCATTTGTTTTCTCCGAGAGTTTGTGCAGTTGCACCGAGAGCTCCTAGAACAGTACGATTATAACGCTCTACTTGCCCATTAGAGCGTGGGGATGCAACTGCATTTAATATATGTTTAATGTGAGATTTTTCACAAAATTTCTTGAACTCTTCAGAGGTGAAGGAAGTTCCCCTATCTGAAATAAGTCTTGTGGGAAAGCCAAAAGTGGTAAACACCTCTTGTAGTGCCCTAATAGTAGGTGCTGATTTCAAATTTCGTAAAGGTTTCAAAATGCAAAATTTGGTAAACCCATCCACAATTAATAGCAAGTAACAGTTGCCTTTCACACTTTTAACAAATGGCCCTAAATGGTCAATATGCACTGTATGGAAAGGCACTTCCACTTTATGTATTGGATGTAAGTACCCTTCTTTTTTTCCTGGTGGTGCCTTTACATAAGCGCATGATACACAGGATTTAACGTACTTTGTAATAAATTTCTTCATTTTAGGAAACCAAAAATCTTTTTTTATTTTTGAAAATGTTTTGTCTACTGAGAAGTGACCAATATCATCATGGTTTTGCCTACATATTTGCCATCGCGCTCCCTTTGGCACAACCCATTTGAGCTCATCACCAACTTTTCGGAATAATTTGTTATCTTGAACAACAAAGTTTTGTTTAATGTCAATGATATCTTTGTACTTATCATCCTCTAAAACCTCGCGTATATTGACAAGTTTGGGGTCTGTTAATTGTAGACTTAATAACCAATCACCAGTTGTAATGTGTAAAACACGCGGGGCTTCAAATGGGTCATTAAAGTTCAAATCTATGTCTATGGGGTTACGGCTCAGGGCATCAACGTGCGTCATGGCGCTATTAGGCCGGTAAATAATGTCACAATCGTATTCTTGCAATGTTAACCACCATCTGGCGATCCGGGGTAAAATATCGCGCTTTGAAAAAGTTGATCTTAATGCGTTGCAATCGGTGACAATTGTGAATTTAGCTCCTAAAAGATAAACCCTAAACCTGCTTAAAGATGTTACCACTGCTAAAGTTTCTAAGTCATATGCATGGAACTTTTGCTCATCTAACGTCGTTTTTCTACTATAATATGCTACAGGTCTTAACGGTGCATCATCAGTTTCCTTCTGTAAGAGAATACCTGCCAGACCGAACTTACTGGCATCTGTATGTAATTCCGTATAACTTTTGGGGTTAAATAAAGCTAAAATGGGACGATCTATTAACTTATCTTTCAAGGTATCAAAAGCATTATTCTGTTCATCACCCCATTTCCATATACAGTCTTTTTTTGTAAGGTCAGTTAAGGGCCTTGCAATAACTGAAAAGTTCTTTATAAATTTTCGAAAGTAGCTAGATAGCCCTACAAATTGTCGGACTTCATGAACGTTTTTAGGTTTAGGAAAATCACGTACAGCTTCAATTTTGGATTTACCTGGTCTGACCCCATCACAACCAATCTCATAGCCCAGGTATTCAATTGTGGATTGGAAAAAATTACACTTCTTAGCATTCAGAGTCAATTTTGCTTCATTTAATAAGTCAAATGTTGTCTCTAATTTATTTAACCCTTCATTAAAATCCTTAGAAGCAATTATAAGATCGTCCATGTAAGCTAAAGCCGGTTTTTCTACAAGACCAGAACTTGAGCTAGCCAATGCTAACGCCTTAGACATTGTTCTTTGAAATACCGATGGCGCATTGGCTAGTCCAAAAGGCATCCTTTTAAACTGAAAAAGACCATCAGGTGTAACAAAAGCTGTTAGATGTCTACAATCCTGTTTAATTGGTATTTGGTAGTATCCACTAGTTAAATCTAATGTACAAAAGTATTTACTACCACTTAGTCTGTCAATCTGATCCTCAATTAACGGAAGTGGAAAGTGATCCTTTACAGTTCGACTATTTAAAGCACGGTAATCAACACAAAGGCGTTGACCACCTGTCTTTTTGCTAACCAGTAATATCGGACTCGCATAGTCTGAGGTTGATTCCTCCACAATGTCATTTTCAATAAGTTCCTTAACCATGTCTTGAACAGTCTCACGTTCTTTGTAACTTAACCTATATGGTCTATACACAACCGGGGTAGGATCCATAAGCTTTATTTCCATCTGAGTCAGATTTGTACAACCAAGTTCAGAAAGGTTCTGAGCAAAGGTACTTTGGTATTTCACAATTAATTTAAATAATCGGTCTACCTCACCTTTGCTTATATCCTGACCTACCCGAATTTCAGAATGATCAATTGGTTCTGTGTCTACTTGTAACCTGAAACAATTTTGATAAGGAGTGTCTGATTCTTTGTTGCACAATTCTGCACGAGCTAACAGTACACCTTTTTTAATTTGAATTGCTTTCTGTGGAACTGTTACTATTATAGTACAAACATTTTCATTAACACTATAAATTCCCTCATGTATAACATATTCACAGCCTTGACCAGTACACCGATATTTTCCAGATAAAAATAGCATACCCTGTCTTATGTCAGGAGAACTACACATAATATGTCCAGTCCCATTCAAAACAACATCATCATTAGTATATAATTTTATGATATTATTTAATTCATGATCAATGTTAGGCATATCTGATGGCATTTCACGATTTAACATATCCAAAGATGTACTCGATTTTATAACAAGTATGTGAGGTAATTCTGTAAAATTTTGTCCTACTAGAATGGGTACATGTAGTTGATCAACTGCTACCACATAAGCTGTCACTACAGCTTCCACAGAACATACTTTTAATAAAACTTCAGTTTTACCTAGTGGGGTTATACATGACTCCCCAATTCCCTTTATAACTGGAATCATATCTTTAACAACTGTTAACTTGTGAGTTTCAACTACATCTTGCCTTATCAATGTACAGTCACTACCAAAATCTATAAAGCATGAAATACCATCATTTGAATTATTTACATGGGCCAATTTATAAAATTTCAAATTGCTTTGTGAAAAAGTTGATGTAATAGCTGTATAAACCCGCTTATCTGTTTTTTCGGTTGCACTTGTATTGTTTTTATTTAGGAAACAATCATCCATTTTGTGACCATATTTATTGCAATTTTCGCATTTTAATAAGGGTTTAGTGCATTGCAACATCCGGTGGCCAGTTTGTTTGCAATTAAAACATGAGGCCTGTTTCCTACATTGACTGGAATGATGACCTGTCTGATTACAATTTGAACATTTAACATTATTACTACTTGAATTGACAGGTCTATTTCTCAGTACTTTTGCCTCTCTACTGTCCTGACACATTTCTTTAAGATATTTTAACAATTGCTCAGGTTGAGTGAACCTAGCTGATGTAGCACTAGCCCTTAAAGTCCTATCATCTAGTCCATGAATGACACAATCCACCGCTTTCTTGCCAGTTATTTCACATGCATTTAAAAGAACCATCTTAGAATAATAATAATCATCTAATGTTTCTGCTTGCTTAAGTTTTCTTTCCAACATATCACACAATAAAGACCCATAGTTAGTGTCTGATGGGAAAGCAGCCTTCAGTTGTTCTTGCCACTCAGCCCATGTGTGATTCAAGGAAGTCAAACTTTCATACCAAAGCTTAGCATGAGCAACCAGTCTAGGCAATGCGAAATATGAAATCTGTCTATCAGTCCAACCGTAGATCAATGCACATTCATTAACCTTCGCTATCCAAGTTTCTATTTTATGACTTTTAATAGATGGGTTAAACTCGGGTATAATATTTTTGTCACATTGAATCTTATTTGTATCCCGTTTTACATAATTATTCATAAAAGTTATAAAGTCCTGAAAATTAAACCCACTCATAAAGTTTGGCATACCTTGGGCTTTATTGACGTTTACCCCACAGTCCTGATTCAATGACTTCTCGTTCGCACCGGTTGCACCTGTCGTGTCGCTAACACCACTCGTGCCGCCGCGCCCCGCTGTCACCAGACGTCCCGCAACGCCGCCATCCATGGTGCACCACACTGTACTCGTAACCGCAGCACCTTCGTGAACGGAAGATCTTCTCTGACGTCTAGGAGGGCTCAAGGAGGGTGTGCGTGTCAATCTTAGTTGACAACCTCGACTGTATTCAGTGTTATGCCGCTCTACAGACATTCTCGAATCAGATGTCTTTCTACGACGGTCTTGTGACATTCTTGCCTCGGATGTGTTTCTACGCGGCTCTCGTTGTGACATTCTCGTCTCTGATGTTTTTCTACTCCGATCTCGTAACATTCTTGCCTCGGATGTGTTTCTACGCGGCTCTCGTTGTGACATTCTCGTCTCTGATGTTTTTCTACTCCGATCTCGTAACATTCTTGCCTCGGATGTGTTTCTACGAGGCTCTCGTTGTGACATTCTCGTCTCTGATGTTTTTCTACTCCGATCTCGTGACATTCTTGCTTCTGATGTGTTTCTACGCGGCTCTCGTTGTGACATTCTCGTCTCTGATATGTTTGTACGCCGCTCTCGAAACCTCCGCGACTCAGATGTATTTCGGTGTCGTTTAGAAGCACGACGCGATCGGCTTCTTCTTCTCATGTTTAAAAGTTACGCCCACTTCTGATAATAATTAAGTAGATCGTTCTTCACTAAAACACTTTTCACTATCGAAATTCTTTAATATTAACAGTTTAGAAATATCAATTTCAGTTTTTAAAATTCGCCATCATCATTCATTGGAAAAATTATGACATATCCCCTTTGACAGCCCGCCTTTTTTTAGCCCTGGGTTGCCATCCCATCGCTCATAATTTCACCCATTCCACCGACATAGATGAACCTTATCACAATTAACAATTTAAGAATCACTACACCTAATCAAAGTGTTACTGGAGAATACAATATAAATATAACTAATCAATCAGTACGTCGCCGAATAGGGTATCTAACAGTAGGTATAAGTCATTAATTATGCTGTGCTGACGGTCCTTTCTATTTCTATTCTGATTTCTGATTGGGGTCAGATACGAGTCATTATATTTATATCAATCGATTTTTTGAACCCAATTGCCGGTGTTTGCTATTTTAAAATAATGTTCGCTAGTAACCTTGTTGTATCGATTTCAATATGTGCAGTAAAATCAGAGTATTCAATGTACTCGGCTAAGCTGTTCATCGCTGTCACACACTCTCTGGTATCTCTGTCAGTATATTTGTAATTCCATAGAGAGAGTAAAAACGATAGGTACTATTAATACTACTGTTGTTTTACTGTACCTACCTACCTACTTAGGCAAATTTTAAAATCATATTCTAATAAAGGAAACTTAACAAACCCATACGAGAAATCCTCTCGACCAGTATATCAATCCAAATAAATCAATTCAAGAAATTCATATTTATCCTGAAGCACACGTAACAGAAATCATAAATCTAATGAAAAATATAGATTTATAAGAAGTATTAAATATATTGAAACATCTACTTTCGGAGCTGTTGTCTCTTAATACTAATTGATGTAACTGGTACATATGAAGCTTAAGGCACGAGGGCTGAGGTTAGGGCGCGAGCTTGCGGGCGCTCGGCTCTAATTACAGGCACGAGTGTAACTATGCTGCCCTCCTACGGAGAAAAGGCGCATCTGCAATTAATTCATAGAAGCATATTAAACTCCCAAGGGTTATAATAAGGTTGGATTTTCAATACAATTCATAAAGTAGATACGCCTTTTCTCATTAGGAGGGCAGTATGGTAACCAATTAACAAATCAATGGATATTTACCATCTATTTTCAGTAATTTAATAAAAATGACATTTTAAATACATCATTAGTCTCAAAATTAATTTGGTTTTTAATATACGTAATTGTAATTGGTATTAAAATATTTTTAACGGTTTATTATACAAATTAGGATGTCAAGTGCTCACTAAACGTCAAGACTGATATCCAGAATGACCGTAACAATGAAAATAACAATGCTATAATAATTATTATAGAAATGTTATTACGATGTCAACGCTCATTTTAAAGTTTTATTCCCGCTTCGGTTACGCTATAGGTGGTATTCTGATAGGTACCTTTAACGATATTAGCGGTTTATAGTACGCGAGTTACGCAAAAAAGGTGCATGACACGAAGTCGTCGAGTTGCGGAAAACTACCCCGCTCTAACCTATAACCTATTATACACCGTGTTTTTATTGATTTACGATAACTTTAAGGGAACGTTCTTTAGGTCAAATAAAGTTAATTTCCCGAAGACAGACAAATGATAACTGTAACGGTTTTAAAGATATTTAATGTTTAAATTTAATCAGTTAATCACGTTGAACTCGTCTAAAAGGCTCTTAACTGTCTGTGTAGGTAACGTCAACATTGACATACGTGACACTGACTATGAGTTAACTCTAAAGGTCCTTTTAGAATGACCAAAGATACAACATTTAATTACTTTGTTCTAAACAGAAAAAAAATGTTTTTTTTGCAATATTTAAAAATCTAATCTACCACTTAGTTTCTATGGATGTACCTAGTAATATGCCGAAGTTATCGTAAATCAAAATAAACACGGTGTATATAGTACGCGATTAGAAAAACATGTTTTTTAAAACCTAGCTAAACACCATTTTGATAACGCTGGCTATCTTTTTATAATAACCGCGTCAACGTTCGTTTAGGAGTTCCGATGCTATACAGATAAAAGTCAATATATACAGGGTGTCTGGAAAACCTTCGGAGAAATTTGGGGGGGTAATAGTTGGCACGATTCTGATCACGGGGGTATGGTTCATTTTTGTTTCTGTTAATGTAAAAAAAAAAGAAGGATTAATTATATTCATTTTGTTACTTGATGTATCGCAGCCGATATCTCGACCTTGACATTTTGACGTTGATAGTATACTACTCCAACAGTTCGTAGTATCTTACGTCAAAATTCAATGTCCGAGGTCAATGACCTGAGACCATACGTTGTCACATGGTATGTAAACAAACAGTTCGCTCCATGTAAACAAACAGTTCGCTCCATGTAAACAAAAATCAAGGTAGCATTATAATAAAAATAAATTAGTAATTTTAGTGCAACTTACTGTATTTTCGTTTTTGCAATTTGAACACTAATTGGTTTTAAATGTGAAATCACTAGGTCTCTTGTTCATGTTTTGCCGAGACTGATCATATCGTCCGTCTTTTACTGTCGAGATCTAACCATTTACCATTGTTTTCTGCTCTAAAGTAGCCCATATAACTGATTTACAGCTAAAATATTGAAGACGTGAATATTGAAAATAACATAATTTAACACTGACATCTAATGACAGCCATAAATTCATAGACTTCTCAAAGTTCAAATAGACGGATTGAACGATCCGATTATTGCTCTCCGTATTGAAGAAAAAAAGGAGAAAAAGAAAATCGTTTTTTTGGTGCAAACCACAGAAAAATAATAATCAAATTAAATACAGTGAGAAAATAATTTAAAACAAAACCTTAAAACTATTTTATAAAATAATAATGCACCAAATTGGGTGCTACTCAGCATCATAGTGTCAGACATGCCGTGACGCTGCACGCGCTGATTTTCAGGGCAACCAGACGGGGAGAAAGCGCTGCTGGCTGCTGGTTCTTTCCTTTTGATCCGCATGGTATTTGTGGCAGTAGCCAAAAGTCCAAGTGCAAAACATTTTGTCGATGGATATAAAGGTCGTCGCATAATTGATTATAATAGGCTATTTGACAACATTGAAAATATACTACAAATTGTGGTCATCCTATCTGATACTAGCGTAAAATAACGTATTTCACTTTATTTCACATTAAATTATGTCTATTTTTTTGGAAATTACACGAAATAATAAGGATTTTTTTTGAAATTTAATCTGTGGCAAAAACGCTATGTGATGTTAGAAATACTTTATAACCTGTGAGTGTGATGTGAAGTCACATCACATGCAAGTAAACAAAACAAACCCCAAACCAAACATAGCTTCGCTTGTGACATCGCTTCCTTGACTGATTGTGATTGTAGTCCACGTTTTATATTTTCTGGGTGTTCCTTAAGCCGGCTACTCACACACCTGCTGCAGGGGCAATACCGGTCGCACGGCGGTTGGACCAATTTTAGGCTGTTCTCTACACACTAGCCTGCCGTTCAGTGTGTAACTGATAGTCCCGCTGAACGCACGTCCACGAGAAAGCCTCCTGTATTGTTGAAACACCAGAGGATTGGTATCGCCTTGGCACTTTCTGTGGTGCTACCAAAAAAAAAAGGAAGAGAAGATATTGGGTGAAGAATTGGTTGCAGAAACGAAGCAAATTGTGCCACATGAATATTATGAAAGAATTGGAAGTAGATGATCTTTGAAACTTTTTGCGAATGGATATTGATTCTTTTGAAGAGCTCCTGGCTATGGTAACACCATTTTTTCCATTTTTGTCCACTCCGCTCGGTTGTCACCAATGAACTGACTGGAATTGCCCCAATCCTACTACACACGCAGCAACCTTGCAGGGCGGTAGACACAATCTAGGGAGCTAGGAAGGTCTTGCGCCCCTGCCGCCCTGCCGCAGGCCCAATCTAAAAATTGCTCCTGCTTGCCTACACACATCACAATTAAGGAGGCAATCAAGGGTCCAATTCCCATATTGCCCCTGCAGCAGGTGTGTGAGTAGCCGGCTTTAGTGGCCTTTTTCTTTTAAGGGTTTTTACCACAGAGTGTAATCACGTCGACCTCTTCTTACAAAGCGATCCTATTTTTCTCTTTCTTCTATGATACGAATATCTAGCAACAACATGTATGATGCCAGCTTTAAATGTAATTTTGATAAAACGTAACGTGTAGGTAGGATTTTTTGTTTACAAATGAAACCTAAAACTCTTTTCATAAAGAGTTTTAATGGTCCAAGATTTAAAAAGATAATATGTCAAATTGTCAATAATTAATTATTGTGTTTTTTATTCGTCGGAAGCCCTGATAGTGGTACAAATCAATGAAATACAGCCATGATTCATGATCTCGTAAAAGAAGTAATTTGCCTACGAGTGCAAGTGCTATTTTAGCCGTGTGAGTGTTAGAAAAGTGTGAGTAAAAATCATAATCGTAAGTTTCAGTTTTAGATTATTTCACATAATAGCCCTTATCAGACACCGTCTTTTCATTCACATTACAGGATAATGTGTCAGTTTTCTAAACTCCATGGAGCTTTTGACCATGATTGGAAACATTGTTCATAAGCAGGGAGCGCAACTTTGGTGCCGATGACAGGCGTATGACGTCAAGCTATATACAGAGTGTTTTTATCTAGATTTTACTTCGTCACTAATAACAACTTATTGGCATCTTTAGTTTACTGATATTGACACTTGATTTGAGACGGCTAGTAGGTACTTATAAAAAGGAGATTGAGTAGCATTGTCATGGTAAAAAGAAAATTATTCGAGACACTAACAAAAATAATCATTTTTTTATTTGTTTGTATGTAAATTGTAAATATAACAGAAACATGATTGTTTCTCTTGCGCAAAGTCACAATGCTCAGCCGTATTTGCAGAAGTTTCCTTTTCTGATTGTAAATAATGAAATAAGGTTTTGACAGGAATGTAGGCAATTTAGAAAAACATTGCATAACAACCAAGCACATGGGATGTTGAATTTAAATTTTAAGCGTTCTGGATACTTTGAAATCCAATGACATTTCATTTAAGTTATGTTTTTCATTTACTTGTGGAAAGAACCTTTTTCATTATTATATTACCCAATTAAATATTTATTCATTTGTCATTATTTTAATATTAACATTATCATTATAGCATTATTAAGAATCAGTGGGGTGTCTAATATTGATTATAATAAAAGCATCCTATATGTGAATTTGCGTCATAATGACGTCACCGGCACCAAAGTTTCGCTCCCTGTTCATAAGGAACAACTTGTTTATTTACATTACGTTGTGACACATATCGTCGGTGAAACTGCAAAACCGCGTAAGTGACATTTTAAATAAGGAGCAAAATGCACCTTTTTAATAAGACCGTAAGGTTTATTTTGCTCTATCATAAATTTGTTACTTACGCGGTTTTGCAGTGTCACCGACGATATTATGAATGAATCAGTTAAGATGGGGCACACTGAGAGCATCGTCAGGAAAGTCGATGATAAATCTGTCTGTAACTCAGTCAAATATTAACTTAAACAAAAGTTACCAATATCCCATGATCCAAATCATCCACCCTATCTACAGTTAAAATTTCTCCGAAGGTTTTCCAGACACCCTGTATACATATATTCACGCTTGTAATCCCAGAGTGGGCTAGGCAGACCTACAGAATTACAACTTTGAAAAGTTGTTGATAATTCAGTAACCACAATTTGCACAAAATAGGCTAAGATTTTTACTAGCATATTAGTGACAGGTGGCACGCCCAATATAAATAAATAATTCCATTACTACTCATCATCGTATCACTGGTTTCTACTATATGAGACTGGCTGGTATCTAAAAATATACGAAATTTATTGCTTTATAAAGGAAGTCTGTTTTCACACGGAAAATATAAATATTAAATTAGCATTGCAATGCAATTATATAAAAAATTGCAAAATGTTCAAGACATTTGTCTTAATTACGACGAGTATAAGATTACGAAGATAGTGGTTGGACATTGTGTGTCGTAGGTATATATATCAAACATCGGCGGTGTAGGTAAGATCCTGTGTTTAGAGTTTATTTGTCAGGAACGACTAATGAGATTTTCAAAAATAATAATATGAAGCTATAGGGAGGATTTAATAGGAAGCTATAGCTGCGTATAGCTATATGCAGTAAATATTTGATGAAACAATATTTATTTATTTATTAATACTTATAATTATGTCCCACTGCTGGGCAGACGCGTCCTCCCTAGATGACGAGATTAGATTTAGAGATCATAGTAATGATAAAATATGATTATCTTACCATTAGCGACTCAATCGAATTTTCTTAAGAAATCATTGTATAGATAAAGATAAAGACATTTAGGTATTCAGTAAGTAGGCCGCACGGGCACTTTTACACGTCAAGAATCTACCAATCTATCTATATGGTCTAGACCATATTTTAATTGCATTTCTAGAAAAATGTTAGAGCGTAAATAAAATTTATGTACAAGAAGTGCAGCGTTTCCGCGCGGCTGCAGTAACGGCAAGGTCCGCGCGGGCGGCCTTGCCCCGCCGGGCCCGCTCGCACCGCTCGCTGCCTCGCTTAATGTCAACGCACAAGACCAACCTTTATATTACCACACATACCTCACACAAAGTTTTTTTCCCTTTTCGGTCGAGTTTGCTCTCAATCCGGAGTAACCTGTTCGCTCATTGCCTATAACAATCGCCTCGACCCGCCGACTTCATGCTGGCTTCGCTGTGCGCAATTGGCATAATTGTTTCAGGAAACACCTTGGAATCGAGAGCATGGTTAAGTGGATTGCGTTTTATTAGCTATTCAAATAAATGTTGCACTGATTAAAGTTGAAGTCGAATAGACGCTCATTTGCGGTCCAATAAAAGTTAATAATTCTGAGGACTTTGTACAATCTGATTAGGATTGGGGCGATCAAATTCCCCGGAGACCTGAACAAATCGCATTACAGGTACGCGGGGCCGCCGCCTATTGCTTATTGCTTTGTCTTCTCATTCTTTTATACCTACGTTCTTGTCCATTTATATCAAATAATGCAACTTGATCTTTTATTGAGGACACTTAAATGTCCCGTGTGTCTATTATCCCACAGACATTATAAATGTGTAAGTTTGTAAACACTTTTAATTATCAATTAATCATGCAAAAACGGCTGAACGGCTTTGGAAGAAATTTAACAAAAAAAGATAGTCCATGTCCCGGATTACAATATTAAATACTGTTGATACGGAAAATTTTAAGCTCCTGTGGGAACAAAATGGAATGAGCTCATCGCGAACAAAGTCGCAGGGAAACTTATTGATAGATAAGTACCTATTTATTTAATGTGTTTTAATGAAATATAAGTGGGTTGTAAAAAATGCGAATAAAACATCAACTTGTGCTCAAACACGTTTATTTTCGGTTTGTTTTTTCATCAGTTTGGGTGCTCCATTTTTATTTCTTTGTGTCTTTCTTTAAATTACGCCTTAATTCTAATAATAGTTTAGGACCCGCGAAACGCGCACGGCCTCCGTAAATGGGCAATCAGGAGCTCCGCGCGCTTTCCGAGGCCCGGGCAATGAGCTCGGCAAAATAAATAATAAAATAAGCTACATATAAAAAGGAAGTCAACGAAGTACCATCCGATGGTTATCACACTCGCACACACGCTCTACACACGAGAGCAGTCTTACGTCTATAATATCACTAGCTATACAGAACACGGCGAGGCCGCGTGCACTGATCATTGGGCTGAGCGGTCTGGGTTCACTCGAAATGCGAACCCTTAAGCTTCTTGACGGCGTTGGTGAGGTGCAGCATCTCGGTATTGAGCTGCCAGATCAGCGTCTCCAGCTTGTCCACGGAGTCCAGCACCTCCACGCGCTCCGTGTGCGGGTTGAAGCGCACCTCGAAGGGTCGCGACATGGTCGACACCCAGCGTCTGCACGGAACAAGCATTAGTGTGCATCCTAAACTTGTCGGTCTTTAATCATACATTATCATCATAGGCTGTAGATGTAAATGCCATCTTAGTTACCTGAACTTTTCTTTGGCATCTTCGAAGCTTTCGGCAACGTAGTAGATCGGCTGGTACTCTTGGTCCTGGTAAGGCTGGATGGAGGTGGACGCGGGCTCGAACGGCCTCAGCTCGGGCTTGTCGCTAAGCGCGTGCAGTAGCTCGCCGATAGACGACAGGAGGGCGGCGCCGTAAGCCTTCAGCTGCTGGTTCTCTTTGCAGAGCCCGAACTCAACAGTGAACCAATATACCTGGGCAAACAGAATGAATATTCATATCGATGGCCTACAAGCTCACCACTTAGATCTTTAACGCAACAGATTCCACAATCGCTATTGCAAATCTAAACCAAAATATGTCAACAATTCGATTTCGCATTGGCATTTAATAACTATCATAAACTAGCTTTCGTAAAATGTATCTACTTACTGTAGACAGCTTTTCAATTTCAGCATCCGAAGCGCCAAGGGATGCCAAACCAATTTCTTGAGAGAACTGAGCAAAACTGGAATCCGCCAGAAGCGGAATATGTCCAAGAAGCTCATGAATACAATCGCTGTAACAAAATATAATGTGTATAAGGAAAGGCCATAGTGAAGTTTTATCTAATATATCCTCTCCTATTTAGTTTGAAAGGGCTTTTGATTGAATTAGTCTCCTGGTTGGTCGGAAAATGCCTTGCAGTATGGTCAAAGTGATTTAACTACGAGTAATAGCCGAGGCGCCTTGCTTCACTTAACAAGGTTACAATTCCATCACGGTATAAGACCCCTATATTTTAAACTGTACTGTGACTATATTCTGGTATATGTTACTTTGAGCGCAAATGGAATGGATTTTATAAAGCTGGTTTTTACAATTTAGTGCTGTTGCATTCGCTACAGGAGTTTTGTCTGAGATGCCACTATTTGTCTTATAGCAGTACTTTTAATTGTCATGACTTAATGGAAAAGTTACCGGTATTAATTTTAGTCCTTAAATATGATCACTTTTTTTGGAAAACGCCCAGTGTGGACCTACGGATGCTAAGAGTGGTTTTCAATTAATATTTAGATATTATTTTGAAACAATGATACACGCTACAGAGATGCGTACCGTCATTATCAGAACGAATCCAATAGGCGGAATGAACCCTCGGTTTCAAATTTAATTAGCTCAACCTCTTAGGTGTGATTTGTTCCTATTAACATGCGCGCACGAGGACATGTTGCGTAATATTTCCGTAAAAAAGACATGTCAAGGTAATTGACATGTAATTATAAATTCGGAGTCCTTTAAATAACCGGTAAATAACATTGTGGATGTATGCACGGATTGTTTGACAAATTTATTTTGCCGTTTCAATGCCAAATGTAAATCGGACACAATGAGTTTAATTAAAATGCTCTCGGTTAGTTAATATATCACTTCTTTAGAGAAGCAAGTTCTATTTAAAATATTAATCAAATGCACCTTATGTTTTTCCATTAAACACTAGTGCTGATTTTATAATTTATTTATTTAAATTTAATGATACCGGAAGGGACATAACCGAATTCATTAAAATATTTTAAATATTGAAACAATTTTAGTGGTGTTGTTCCAATGAACTTCAATGGGTATATCTGGTACTGGTTTTTGTTCAATGTCAAAGACCAATTAATGATTAATTAATGCCTATGCAAAGACTGTGTATGATACAAAAAATAGAGTTAGTTAAAGAAAAATAATGTTAAAAAGCTGGAACTAATACTTGTTCTAATATTTCTATGATCCTAAGTTACTTAGACTGCATATAAATTTCGGAAGAAAAATAACCGAGCAACAGCATGTTTAATAATTTTATGGTATATTATGTGCTTTCATTTAAGATATTTTTGTGATTTGTAGTTTTGGCTGTAGGGGTGGCAACATGACTCAAAAATTTGCACTTAATTTTTTATATTTCGCAAAAGGATTCCTTCTTAATCGAAAAATTGTTACTGCGAACCCGTTGTATTTATGATAGGCCTATCCAACGACACTCCTAACTAAGGGGTAGACGAGAAAATCCTCACGTTACGTGTCGGGGGGAGCAGTATTTTTTTTTGTTGCAAGATTTGAATGTACAGTCAACAGCATAAATAAGTGATCCACCACCACCACCACTACCACTTTGTCGGCCTGACTAATATGTATAATTATGCCAAATAAATAGTTTCTAGAACTAAGAGTCTCTGAGCTGAGCTGTGGACGGATAGACGGACATGGCGAAACTATGAGGGTTCCTAGTTTGACTACAGAATCCTAAAAAGGAGGTTGGCGATAGACGAGCACTGAAAGTTTATACAATTAAAAAAGAAAATGTAGATAAATACTTACGGTTCGGGGGTGTGGAAAGGCGAGTTGGCGTGACGTACATACTGTGTGGACTGGAAGACGCGGAAAGCGAGGGAAGCGAGGAAGTCGCGGGCGGTAAGCAGACCGGCGGCGGGCCGCAGGGTGAAACCGGTGTGGGTCCTCAGGAAGTTGCTAACGCTATCCAGCTGGGGAATGCGGTGCGGGACGAAGATATCTGCCTCCTGCAGTTTGGTGAAAGCAGCCTTGTACTCCGCACACGCGTGCTTGGGCATCAGGTCGAGGACAGTGTTGAACACTCGCATCCATGTAGAGTTCTCCGCCTCAGTGTAGGTGATGAAAGGGATCGGGTCGTTATACTTGTAAGCGAAAGCGATCTCCGCAATTTGTTTTCTGCGCTCCCTGTAGGTCTTATCAGCAAAACCGGGATGGTTCATGTCCAACTCCGGCTCGTATTTGGTCATAAGATGGTTGCAGTTGTCCAAGTCGGAAGCATGACGCGGGAACCAAGGGGTCTTGGACGACACGTTGTTCTCGGAGACGAGGTTAACCCCGGCGAAGGCAGAGGATTGCCTGAGGGACCGGATGAGCTGGAGCAGGTTGACGCGAGTCATGCTGACTTTGACGAGCGCGTCGAACTGGACTCCGGTAACTTGGGAGGGGCGGGTTTCGAGATGCATGACGGAACCCTTATAGTTGTCGATGGTCTTGAGGATGCGTGCCAAAGAACCCATGCCATCGCGCATGCGCAGCAGTATGGCAGCTTTCTGGATCGCCTGTTCAGCCTCTGGTGATTCACTGGCGGCGTTCTGCAGGAACACCTCTTCTTCGGTCAGAGTATAATCTGCAACCAAATTTTATAATTATTCCAATTATTTAATTATAAGACCGACTTTTATTATTTTACCCATTAACAAATCGCACTAACTTACCGGCATCGTCTTTTCCGGCGTCATCTCCTATATCAGCATCAGCTATAGAAATAGAAATCATAAAATAAAATAAAAATGTTAAGAAATAAAAAATAACCAAATGAAATAAAACACAATGAATCTAAAGAAACTAAAATTACCAAGGTGGCCGTTTTTAGTGTCGTCCTGCTGGGTGCCGTCTTCGACAGTCGGGGTTTTGTCGTCATTGCCAAATTGAACATCGTCTTGGATGAAATCGGAGTCCAAGCCGGAGTCTTGATAAAAAATAATAAAAACGAAAATAAAAATAAAACAAATCATAATTGATAAAATAAAGAGTAGAGAAAAAATATGTATTTACCATTGGCGCGGGCGCGAGCCTCTTCAAGTACACTCTGTTTGGTCTGTTTGACAACCAGCGTTTCAAACCTGGCGTCGTCCACCAGCGAGCGACGGCGGGATGGGTAGCCGTTCTAAAACAAAACAATAACATTTACACGTGCAGGCGGTGGTACGTGAATTAGGTGCCTGGGTGAATCAACTTTTAAGGTACTCCCCATTTTTCGACATGTTTTACCAATTATAATTATGTTTTTAGAAAAACTATATTTTTGTTAATGACGTGGCTTACACGCTTATTAAATCAGACTAATAGGCTCACATTTGACGTTATTTGATTTAAAATAATACAGTATTAAATAATAATATAGTTGGTAACGCAGGGGACAATGTTGTCCCTAGGTTTTGTATGGAAAATGTGCATTTTCCCCTGCGTTACCAGGTTTTTTCGCGGATTAAAAAATATTTGAGCTGTTTAACGTGTAAGGTCTGTAAATTTGGTGGTCTGATTTTAATATTCATAGATCATTATTAACCATAAGTCACCAGGTAAGTTTTAAAACCGCAAAAGAAAAGGAGTACCTTAAAAGTTGATTCACCCGCCTAACTATAAGTATTACAGCACATATCTTGTGTCCATCTTGGTTTAAATACTATTAAAGAACCTAAGAATTAAAAAATGATTTTCATTCAAAGGGCCTTGATAAAGTTTTGCCGTAACGGCCGCTACAGAGATAAATATAACATACTTGTTTTTTTTTTACAGAGTCATTATCTCAATCAAAATAACTGGTCAGGCAGCATTGTTTTTGCCAGTAGATATTTCACGAGTCATTACAGCACTGATCCGGCTCTAATTATCTTAATTTAAAAAATTGAGTAAAAACTGTAGTTTTTGACCTATCGACAAAAAGCTACGAAGGTGACTTGCGTTAACTCAGCGATTGTTAATTCCACAGCCAGACGTGATCGAGCACAAAGGGTCTCTAAAAATAGGTTGATCTCCTAAATCCTTATAAATATAAAGCGGTCACATCGCATTATATTTCATGTGCGAGCAGAAATTGCTTTTACGAAGTTCCTAAGCTTATTTCCTGAGTGCGGCCGGGTGTAAAGTGCCGCCATTACCCTCTCCGCTCCGGAAACGTCATCTCCGCCGAGAACCGCTCAAAGGAACGCGAGTTTCTGGACCGCTGCGCCTCAATAGAGCCTCGAGCTATTCAAAGTGTTAACTATGACTTGACAACTCAATCAGCTACTTCATTTAGAAGTGACTGTTAATTGAATAACATTTACCTGTCTACTGTATCGGAAAATTCACGTTTTGGAATCGGAGATTTTCAAGAATCAAACGATTTCTTAAATATCGGTTGCCAATTGAACCGTCAACTTATTTCGTTAAGTACTTAATAGTTTCCGTTTCGGGAGTTAGTTCCCGAGATGACGGCGCTCGGCAACACCTAGCGTTTTCCACTAGAGTGGCGCGCTAACTGTGTCAAGGGTTGCGCTTTGCGCTAATCACTCGCGATTGTTACATGCAGCCCTGAATTAAAACTATTCTCGGATGCAAGTAAAAAATAAACGACTTGGAATCCACGCCTTTCTGCGAAGTTGTTAAAGCATTTTCAATAAATGCGTCCCATAAAACGGTTATGCTATTTTAATCTCTATCCTGTGGTTTTAAGCGACTGATAAACAAAATAAAAAATAATAAGGATTTTTTTTCATTTTTTTTTGTTATATATTTTTTTAATGCAGTAAGGAACAATTCTGATCGGTCTAATAATCATAGCTTGCGTTTTCTCAGTAAAATGGCGGAAACAATATTAACTTGTTGAGTTGCAAAGCCTGAGGTCCGTCTAAATGGAGCGGATTGGATTTGGAATCCAGTGGATAGCCTTGGTATGACCGAGTGGCCACTTCACCGTTCGAATCGGTCGACGGGTAATTAACCGGAACTAGAAAGCCCCCGGAGCACCCGTCCACGTGGGCTTCCGCCCTACACACTTGTCCATCCCGGGAACTCGACTATATCCAGTTATCATTCAAACCCAATTTACAATTTACCATCTTGGACACGTTCTCCAATTAATTCAGATTGTAACCTAAACTTCGGACGAGTGTCCGCTTTTTATACGACATGCGGTACCGCGGTACCCTTTTCAGCATTGGGGTGGAGATTACGGATTCCTTTTTCTATTTTATAAATGAAGAATAGGTATACCATAGTGATATGTATTATATAAGTAATTTTAAGTTCTTACGATAAAAACCCTTAAGCTTAAAAATAAAAATCTGATTGGGAACGTAACTTGCGCGTATCGTTGAAAACGAAATAAATACCAATGTGTTGCATTGTTTAAAATAATAGTAATTTGTCAATTAATTAAGTAAATACTATTGAGATCAAATCGGAGATTCGGGTTTTTTTCCCGCCAGAACTGGTTCAGAATCTATGAAAACCTCCCGGGTATTTCCATTACAAGGAATGCTTGCATGCCCTAGTTTTCTCCTAAACAATTGCAATAGGCAAAAAAGGTTATTTTCCTTGAAGATGATTTTGACCGCGGCGCCGTACCTCTAATTGGTCAAGGGCGTATCCGATGACCTTGAATTTGTTGTAAACATTGATCTTATACTTCACGGTAGCTAAGTAAACCGCTTTGTGCATTGCGTGACGATATCTTATTAAATAATTATCTTTTGTGGCAAATTCGAATCAGTTTCTGTGTAAAGAAGTGGTTAACCATCGATTTTACCAAACTGGAATAAGACTTACTTTGAGATTAGTCTATACAGATTCGGCGTTTAACCTAGGTATAAGACCTTATTCTCGTTTGGTCGAATCCGCCCTTAGAGTTCTTTGTCTCGTGTTGATTAGTGTTGTCTCATATATGATTGAGTTTTAATGATCCGTACTGGCTGCGGTGGACTCGGCGAGTGTCGCACCTGCCCTGCATTCCGACCTTCGGCGGTCAAGGAAATACAATCATTCAAGTCTATTCGTTACAAATTACTTAGTGTTCATTATCGCACAGCACATCAGATTATAAGTACATAAAAACAACTAACAACATCGCATCGCATCGCAACAGTAAATTATCAAATTATAATCCCGTACCCACTTCCTAGGTCAATTATTTAAATAATTCAAACAATGTTATTCATAATTTCGCAGAAGCTTCGTGAGCTACTAGTCCTCGTGGAGCCCTATCGCAAAGTGATCATGGTTGTTCAGTAGATGCATTTACACAACGAAACCATTACTAGACCCGCAGTGGAGTCACGCGCCTTGAATATTTACAATAGTAATTAATCTTCTTGCAAACAATGATGGGACTGTTTATTACTTAAGTGTTTTCTGCAGTGGCCATACTGCATAATGACATAAGTACAAATTATTCGGAGCGGTGTTGCAATTGTTCCGGCGAAATGGTCGTCGCTGCCATGTTGCGACCACTTTCCATTTCCAAAAAAACATGGGCAATACCTTATGTACCTATTTATGCGTAATTATAATGAAAGATTTGTCTACGCCAATGTGTCAAATATGTCTATGTGTAACCGTTTGTTTATCACAGGATCTCATGATCTGTCTCGGTATAACGATGCGCAGCGTTTGCACCGTCACACAATATATTTTGGCAACAATTGTAACGGACTCGAATGCAACTGACCCAGAATTACACAAATTGGCTAACTAATAGGTACTCTGTCCGCAAATCTTTACAAACAATGAATGATTTTATTTAATATCATTAGGTATTGTTTTCTCAGTTATGCAATGCGTCACACGATATTGTGAATATGCCGTGAAAGTGTATGCGATGTCGCGTAACTGCCATTTAATTGTGCGTTGGGATAATTTAGTTAAACGGGCCCTGACGGTGCTGTAACAGCGGTTTTAATATCGCGGCAGAAGCACTCGGCAGCTTCCCCTCGAGGCTTTACTTTATGTAATTATGAGACAAATGAGTAAAAATATTTTGGTAATAGTGGGACGCGCCGGTAATTTGTTTACATGCTTACCAGCGCTTTCACGCGATTTCTTTCATCTTTTGTGTTATGGCGGGTGCGTTGTTGATAAAGTTGTAAATCTCATCTAGCTGTTTGTCGCACAAGGCCGGTGGATGATTTGAGGCTATTATGTAGGCAACGGCGATTACCGTCTACGTGCGTGCGGATTGACGGAGGTCGGACGGAGATGACAATGAGCACGAAACCAACTAAACTTTATATTTTTATGTAAACAATCATTGTTAACTCATTTTGATAGTCACAGTAAATTTTACGCGGTATGTTAATTATGAACTACGGTTTTGCACTCCTAGGTTTTATGGCTTCATTGAAGGCGGGTGAGACATTTTTTAAAGCAGGTATTAAATATTATTATATTTAAAAGTTTGTAACTTTTATAAACCTTGGTGGATACAATTTAGATAATCAATTGTTATTGAAATCGAAAAAGTAAAGTTATCTTTAAAGTTCATGTATAAATAAACAAAAAAGCATTTCAATTATCTACCTTATTCTGTTTTTACTTCATTAAATTACTATGGTTATTATTATACAAATGGTTAGTAATTATATGAGTTAACTTATTAATTGATTAACGTAAAAGTACCAAGCAAAAGATAAAAAAAGTAATCTGACAATTTCTTTTTTTAACCAGAAGAGTTAATAAAGTCAAATTATTAAATTTCAAAGATAAGATTTTCTAAACCGATAGTCTTATTGGCGTGGTGAGTGTTGTTGGCTCTAATAGCGGTTAAATAACTTTTCTTGGAATAAAGTCGGAATCTGGTCAAAATTATTATTTTTTAAATTGTCAGGTCAAAAAAAGCTATCGAGAAGCATGGAACCAGGAGCTCCGGACAGGAGAGGCGCTCACCTCAATGCTGTAGGACTTCTTGATGGCGAACATCTCACGGTTCTTTTGAGCGGCAGCGACAGCCATTTCTACACACTCCACTGGGTTCCTAGATTCCTGGTTTGAAGCCTGAACGCGGGGTTCACTGCGCGCTTAGCTAGCTTAGCGTCTGCGAGAGCTTTTGGTCTCGACCACGGGCTATTGCCTGTCTGTCTACGACTCGAGCTATCGTATTACGGTAGCTAACTAAACTTTGCGATTGCAAATAGACCAATGCATGATGACTGTTCGCTTGAACAGTTTAAATAGTGTTAGGCGCTCGCCTCCCACCCGGCGGCGCCTTTCGTCGCGCTTGCGCGGCCCGCGCCCCGCACCGGTCCTGCGGCCCTGCCGCGTACCCTGCCGACCTGCCGCTCTACCCTACAATACAACCAACATCAACTAATATTTCATATTAACTATTATCAAATAATAACCTACTTTAATTATAAATTAAGATACAATATTATTTTTTGTAAATTATATTTTTACAAAATTCAAATATAAAAGTAAATATAAATACTAATATTGTTAGTATGGGTATCAAAAAGTTGCCGAGTATCAAAAAACAGTAGGATTTTTGTAGACTACGAATATGTTTAATTGTAGAACTATTTACTTTTTAATTAGTTTGTTACTTTGATTTTGGTATTAAGAGTTTGTTTTGGAGTTGATTCAAAATCACTGCTTAAGATCCCAGAGCAATACGCGTGTACTAAATTAAAAAAATATATATGTGGGGACAATCTCAAAAAAAATTACGTACGCCCAAACGGAACATAAAACACTTAAGTTTATTGGATCAATTAGGTACCGAGTTTATGAGCTAGTCTGTCAAAGAATAAATGAATAAGTAGTTGCAGTAAATACGAGTACAGAAGTGAAATATGTATAAGGCAGTTAATATATGGGCAGTTTGATAAGATTCATAGACATCCTAGAAGGCTCGTGGGTGTGATGACGCGTTTGTTTGTTTTATCGGGACATTTTAATCAAGATCCTTTTAAAAATCCTTGTCCGGATCTGACCTTGCTGTACTCGGAAGTGAGTTGCTCCATTTTAACAAAACTGTAAAGTAATGTCGCACGGTAAATACGCGGAACAAAGCTGTCGTCGGTTTCATTGAATTTATTTATTTAATGTTAAATAAATTGCTGGTTCCGTGACGTGCCCGTGTTGGTGGAGTTCATGGTGGTTGTACTTGTTGTTATCTATCTACCTACCTGGCGTAGAGCCAGACAAAAAGCTAACAAATAAGAATTCCTATATTATTATCAATCTCGTAACGCTACGACTATTTGCTACATAGCAGTAGGAGGGAAGCTTAGCCTAACGTAGCTTAAACGCTCTCACTCAAATTGACCTAGGTCTCTCGTTCTCTAACTAAGGTATAAATATACTAATAAAATATGGAAATCTCTATACAGCAACAAAGCGTATTAATAACATTAAAATGGAACTAATTTTCGGACTTTTTTAATAAAATCTCCGTCAACCGTGCCACCTTAAATCTCCTAATAACGTAATGATCTGAGCAACCCCTGATCACAACCGGAAAAGAGGGGTACCAATACCTAGGTAGTATCTGTTTGAAGCTGGTATCGTCACCCACAAGGCTTGAACGGGTGGACCGACTCCAGAGCCTTTCTTTTAAAACACCCGAAGGCGACGCAAACTGTGGGGGGATGTTATAAGATTACGTGTATGTGTATCAGTGTATTTGTCTGTCGCATCGTAGCTCCCAAACAGATGGACTGATTTTTATTTCATTTTGGTTTTTAGCCTAGTTTGATAAAAAAAGGCTGTTAGGCCGTTTTAGAGATAGGCCCTAGACAAGATGAATTGCGAGAACGTTATCGTTATAGAAAATGTTATAGGTTTGACGAAAGCTGTCGCACCGGGCACGTCGAGTGCTTCTGTCAGTTTCTTATATTTTGACAGTTTTCTATAATCGTTTATGTTATAGTCGAGTCCGGAATTAGGCGAACTAACTTGACAGCCGAAAATGTTGCCAGACATAGGAAAAAATAAATAGTGATAGGTTTATGTCGACACAAATATGTCGATATAACCTTGTGCCTTCTATAAATCTGATTATATTTATATTTTATCAAGTAATTGTCATCGAAACTTTCACACTCATACATACTTGCCAAATAGGGAAAAACTACAGCAATTTTTACGATATAATATGATCTGAAGGATGTACGGTTTAAAGCGGATGTTTACGATACTTACTCCTCAAATTAGGAATAAAATACAAAAATAATGCTGACATTACAACAGGCCATTGTGATCCTTTTAGGTGGCTTCCAAATTATTAGTTAGATTTAAAACACAATAATAATGATAAACTAGACTTTTTAAATATCGATATTAACAGCACTAGCCAAACTGTGGCAACATTAGTGTACAATGAACTGTCAAGTTAGTTCGCCTAATTCCGGACTCGACTTTAGCGTTAAACATCTTGGGCCTCGGCTGTGGCATAGAGGTTATAACCCTAAGGGGCTTTTCATTAATTCTAACTTATAACTTCTTCTAGTCAGGTTACTTCGTGACGTCTTGTAGACGCAAAGGCTTGGTGAATTTTAAACGGACTCCAAGTTGGGTATCGGTAAATTGGTCGCTATCTCAAGCGTGCCGTAAGCTATATTTTACGTTATTTAACCTGAATACACACGACAATATCAAAATACATGCATTAGGGTTCTTAACAGTATTTTGATTTATTTCGATGCAATACTAGTTAATGAGAAATACTCGATAGATTATTTTGCTTTAGCGATTTTAATGACCGAATTAAGATAAAGGTACCATTTGTTATGAGACGAATCACATTATCTGATATTTTGAAAGTTAAAACATTACTTAAATGAAATCTAACAGACGGGTTATCTGATGGCAAGCAGTCACCGTCGCCCATAAACGTCAGTAATGCCAGGGCAACAGCCTATGCCTATGGCTTTCAGCGAATGCTCTTTTCAAGCCAGGTTTAGAGTATCCTACGTCGTAGTGCTGAGGAAACCCCGTGAGCTCAGAGCATTCCCTAGTGAAAGAGCCTATAAAACACACAAAGAGACCCCAAGTCCTTTCGCAGCTCTAAAGGCTCCAGTATTACACTCGCGGTCAAATAATACGGGTCAGAGTGCGTTTTTCATACTAAAGAGGCTATTTCGAAGCGTTGGTTCCTCGCCAGGGGATGCTTTTAATAAAATCTGATCATGGACACCCCGAGCATCGATACAAGTTTTTCAGTGTAGCTAGGATACCCAACTGATTGAATCTGCGGTTAACGCCGGAATTGTGTATGTTCAGAAAAACATCTAAAATGGCAATATAATGTAAAGAAATCCGAATGCTGAGCCAAACTCTCTCGCTGTGGTGTTACCTGATTGTGCGATCAGTTAGGTATCTTAAGCACTTTTGACCTCCTCTATTGAACCTCAGAGTATCCACTATTAAACCTCACTCAAAACAACCAATGCCCTAGAACCAAGGCTTCAAAATAGCCTCGTTTGTATGAAAAACGCACTCTGACCCGTATTATTTGACCGAGAGTGTACATGCATGTTATGTTGAGATCGTCGATGGTTCGAATTGCTCGTTTCTGTGTAGAGCCCAAGGGAAGTTGGTGAAACGGAACCCCAGTCCAAAGATGTAAGCAACGCTCCGCCGTGGTCTAGTCTTCATTTTATAGTCAAAGTACCAACCAGCCTTCGTTTTGACGTGAAGTATGAATTGCAGCTGTTTAAGAGTTCTTGCTTTTTTGAAAACAGATTGCATTATTCTCCAACTATTCGCTGTTATATTGGACATCACAGTAAACATCTACGCCGTGATCCTAATACTACCGGAGGACCTCTTCGAATTGAGAAGCCATAGCAAACGGATCCTTTTGTGCAGTGAGTTCGCAATATTATGTATTAAACTTTACTGAGATACGTTCTTGAGTAATAAAAGTAATAAAACATGGTGTTTGCATTTAATTACAGCTTATATCCTTGCCAGTAACATAGTGATGTTTTTACTCATTTAAGGATCGGTTCAAGATGCCAGTGGCGTCATCATGTAATTATGATTTTATTAAGGACACCGACATCTTTTTAATCATATAAAAGAGTGTTCCTTATGTCATTATCTACGCGATATCTTAAACAGTTTTCATATTTATTCGTTTTCCTTATCTTCCCTTCTCATTTAGTGAAGAGATCAATAAGTCTTGAAAATATTCGGTTACATAATCGCTTAATCAATGTCCAAATACTTAATTAGAATTTATTTTTTAACCTATCCTACCCAACCAACCATATAATTAATGTGCGGTAAAATCCAAACACCCTTATTCATTCAGTATGCAATTTAAGAAAGTGTCAATTCCCCAGGGGTCATCCAATTATCTCCCACAAAGGCACAATGTATATGAAACCACAGTCACGTGTGTCAGAGAGCATTGTGGTAACCAGCGTTAGGTTCCATTGGTCACATACAATCCATCGATACTACTACCAGAAAACAAATATTTAAATATTGAAAACAAAAATAAAATATAGTTTAATGCCGAACCCTATATTTAAACCGCGGACAGATAGGCTCACTTCGGATGAAAACTTGACGCATTTTGTATGGGCTAATGTCAATTTTTAACTCCAGGTAAGCCTTATCTATCATCGGTTTGAAAATAGTGTTCGGCCGTTAGTAAACCCATCTATCTGTAAACATATACTGGAAGAAATTGATTTAAAAATATTCAATGTTGTGTTCTTTGTGCAAAGAAATGGAATCGCGTGATTCCCAAAAGATAGTGATAGTAAAAACATCTATGCGGGTTGACCCGCAGGAAAATGCAGATAAACGGTTACGTTGGTTTTCCATTAAATAACTTCATTTTAGTTACCTTCCTACGCAATGTTTATTATTTATTTCCAATACTCAGGTAAAACATTGGTTTTACCTGTTTCGTATGTGCCTAAAAACCCTTTATTTTACCGTTCTCGTTTGGGATTTGTAAAAAACCGGTCATAATAATTTATTTACATGTCATGTGCGAAATTACAAAGTTTCCTTATCGATTTAAATAAATTACACGCGTGGAATCTCCTGACATAAAATTACTATGGATTTCGTTATTTTGACACGACACATCTTCTAAATTATATAATATGCAATAATAAACGAATCTTACTGTTAACTGGCACGTAGTTAAGGGTTATATTTCATCTACATACTCGTATACGTAAAGATTAACTAACTATGTATGAAAGTAAATTCTTATACAATTACCGTAACGGTGTTTACTTTAAGCTTCAGTATACCTAATCCTATACTTTTTAACCCCTAACAAAAGAGAAGTGTTTCAAGTTTAACGTGTGTATCTGTGTATACATGTATGTGTGTTTGTTCGCCAGTTTATCTGTCTTTGGCACCATAGCTCCCAAGAGGAAGGCCGCGCCGATTTGGCCGCGTTTGATTTACAAGTAGGCTACTTTAATCGGGGTGGTCGTTAGTTACGTTTCATGAAAATCGTTTGGGTCGTTTAAGCGTTACCAGCTCGCGCTCGACATTGGCTTTAAGTTTTTATATATATTTTGCAGTAGTATTTTTTCTTTAGGTAGTAAGACAGAGTCGTAGGTGAACATTGGTAAGTAAGCCAGTCAGTCAGTAAACTATTGCTAACGGCCGAACCCTTTATTAAAAAAGCGGACAGATAAGGGTTATTTCGGGTTAAAATTTACAATTGCCCGAACGAAATGTGCCAAATTTTAATCCGAAGTAATATCTGTCCGCGGTTTGAATATAGGGTTCGGCCATAAGCACAAAGATGGCTTTGAGCGAAATATTGTTCGCACAAGTTAGGTATTGTTATCAGATTTACTTATTGGTTTAGACAACTGCCATGGGGCTGTACTGAGTTTTTGTTCTTTAGAACAGTGCTGAAGGCCGAGCAATGCACCGACGGAGTGCGTCAGAGCACACGTTTCAGACATGTCTCGACACTGTGCCAAACCGGTCGATTGACAGCATTTCATATTAATAAACCATTTTGTGAGCGAGTTAACAATATTTTTAAGTTGTGTTTTAATTTTGCCATTGTAATTATGTCTCATTGACCCTTAGCTAGCTTAACCCGTTGCTAACGAGCAAAATTGACAAAGGAGTATGTAAACTAGTTTTTTATGTGTTTGGCTAGCGAACGGGTCTTATTTTATATTAAGTAAAACTTGTACAAACTTTTATTCTTTAGCTCAATGTTGAATATGATTATCCGTTTAACTTGTCCATAAATTCAAACTCAATGTAAGAACTGAGGTAAATGAACTTTAGTACCCGGTTTTTTTTCAAAGACTGTTATAAGCCCTGAATCCAAGAAGGTATCGGGAATTCCCTCTCGCCGTCTACGTCACCGGCTTGGGAAAAGGCCAAACTGCTCTGCTGTGCATCCATCTTTACGAGTGTTCTGCACTCAAACGATCGAGTTGACTCACTGACCACGCTAATGTGACATTGCGTTGACGTCCTCAACCGAAAAACTTCCGTGCGTTTAACTTCATTCGCTTTTCAAGTGGGTTTTTTAAACATTTACCCAAGTGCTAATGATATGAATTATGTATTTACAAATCGGTTTGGTGGTAGGTAACGTAACGATTTATCGTGAACTCAAAATCGAGTTCAAAGTAGTATCAGATGCCAAGAGAAAATAAATTATTTAAGAATAAGAAAACCGAGCAAGAGCATGGTCTACTACAGTTACGAATAACCGGTCAAGGCGAGTCGGTCTCGCGCATTGAGGGTACCGTGCCGCCACGCTGTAGTTAATATTATTATCCGATTTGAATTCGCAATTCGAATTGATTCAGCGCTAGCCCGACTCATACTTTACCATTTTTAGTATTTGTTGCTTTTCTTCAGGGTTTGTAGGTAGGTACTATATAATCGTAATAACTCTTGCATGTTTTTCCGTTTTTCCGAACCAAAAAATAAAATTGCGTAGAAAAAAAATATTTTTGTATGCGGGAGACCTAATTACATACATAGGTACATACATAAAATCACGCGTTCATTCCCAAAGTGGGATCTATAGGCAGAGCTACAGAATAACCAGCAACTCTAAAAAAAATGTTAGTTAATCCACCGTAAAAATACATAGGTATTCTGAAAGTTGATACAACCCGCTATCTACTACGGTTCAAAAGAAACGGCTCTTGAAGCTAGGCCGGAGAGACGGGCAGCGCGCATTTTAATGGGGCCTCGTTGGGCTCCCCTCGGGTAAGAACCCTAAAAAGTAAGTCAAAAAACCACTACAAATTATTTTTGTAAAAGAAGTAATTTTGTACTCTTTTAGATGATGTTTAGTAGGTACTAGCGAGCGACCCGCCCTCGCTTTGCTTCGGTTTAGGTAAGTTTTCTGTAACACTCATACAAAATCCAGAATGTATTATACCCGCGGACAGACAGATATGGTGAAATTATAAGAGTCCCTCCGTAGTCCGTTGACTACGGAGGGTCTATATCGTTTGCCATAGGTAATTGTTTTTATTCATAATGTGTTTTAGGACATATTTATCGTAAGTCATGACGTTTGTTTAACAAACTGTTACTTTTTCAGGACTTTTATAAATCAAACCTAACCTGACCTAGTCTTGAGATATTTAAGAAATTATTAAAAGTTTACGCTTCCAGCTACACAAACATGATGAATAACCTGAAACTGCAACAGACCTCTCTTTGAAAGGCTACTTCTCCTGCACAGATGGTTCTAGTAAGTACTTATGAAAAATCTTAGCTGTATTATAAAAAAGTACACAATTTTTTTTTATGTTGTACTCTATCTTTCCCTTTCTGTTCTTTATTCTACTAATATTTAGTTTAGATAGGTACTTATCAGGTTCCGTTAATAAAAAGGTTGCACATACTCGGTAAGTTCTTTTGTAGGGGTTGCCGTTTCTTGGATAGCAAGTCAGATGCCACAGCAATTAGTGCCTTAAGTATGCATTTATAAAAAAAATACAATGTATTTTTCAAAGATATGTAATAGTAATAATTTATTTCGAGAGATCGAACAAATATTCAAAAATCTTATTAAGAATTTTATCTTCCACTGAATAGGTATTTAGTCTAGAGGCATCTTGTATCTTCAATAGTCGAAAAACGCGATATCCTTGTCTAGTCGGCGTCAACCGTCTCGCGCCTCGCATCGCCTGAATCATGCTACAGTGAAGGTTTTCACACCGCCGTCCCTATCACGAGAACTTGATTTATTCTATCCGCTATAATAGCGTTATAAAATAAATAATAAATCTTGGTTTATTGCGGACTTTGTTATTACTGTCATTACCGTCTTTAAGAAGCTCAACTATCAAATTAAAACGCACTGAGTGTTAAAACGCGGTGAAACTTTAGCAAGTAGCCTCACTTTAAGGGGTTTCGTTTCCAGGGATAAGAGAGCAGGGGCTCTATTCTACTCGGATGAATATAACTGCGCCGACGTTACCGTCAAGTACATGTGGGTTATCATCATATTAACTATACGACGAAGCAATTAGGTTTAACCCGAGTAGAAGTCCCTGTACAGCTGCCACTAGTTCGATCGTAAACGGAATCAGTTGAGTAGGTACAGAGCTGTTTTTTTTATGTTTACTTGAAACCAAACCCATTACTTTATGAGTTTTCTTTTTTATTGTAACTAAGATAAAAAAAAATGAGAATTTATATTTTTTATCCTAGCATGTGGGATGCCATTATTGGTACAGCTGCGCGTTCTGAGTGGAGTACGAATACATAATTTATCCTTTAATACTATTCTAACAACTTTCAAACAATTTTTGGCTCGAAACCATGGTCCTTTTATGTAATTTTTTGTCAGTTGTTTAACTATCAAGTTAATATTATGATAACGATATGGTTAAAGCTAAAGTGGAATAGAAACCTTGAAGGCAAGGCAATTTAATCGATACGGGACAAAATATATAACATGACAACAGTAAGCCGTAGAGCAGTTCAATCTGGATTAATAGATGTTGCAATTAGTCAGTCAAGTAAGTGTCATGTTTACTTTTCTCTATAGGTATTGACAGTGATTATAAATTATAACACAAATATGGGTAACCGTGCATCAACGTCAGGGCATAATGTCCACGTTGTACTAGTATATTAAAATGCCTAGAGGGGCTTAGGATATGGTGATAGGTACATTTTTACTATGCGGATTGCGGGGATTTCGAAGTACAAGCATTGTTATTGGTCGGTTGCTTTATTCTTATCGATCCACAGTTTTGAGGACGAGGCCAAAAATAGATCTAGGTACATACCAACATAGCTAACGCGACTGTCAACTTCGACATTGATATGAGTGCCTATGCCTATAGCTTATAATAACATTTTCTGTGAAATATTCTTGCGGGTTTATACAATAGTTAGATCTGGGATAGTAATATATCTAGCAAATACATTTTCATCGGGCAGAGTGGTAAGCCTAAGCAGGCTGCGGCTAGACACAATAGATTAGTTGAGCACGTCCGTAAATAAATCGAGGTTCACAAGTTTCCTCCAAGAGAAGAATACTTGCTTTTACGTCACGTTTTTGTTATGTTACGCCTTAATTCTGTGATCATGGGTTTTTTATGTAGATATATAATTCATTGTTTTAGAGATAAACCCATGAAGTAAAATGAGGTAAATACCACTGTTCACATTTCCACTAACAGCTAGGTCATTGGTCCACGCTTTTCATTAAGGTGTCATAATATGTAACACGCAGTTTATCGGCAAGGAACGGGTTTAACGCAAAATTAGTAGGTGCCGTTGAAAGTGAGCGACGCGTTTTCCCCACAAGCTCAAACTCACTGATTACACACGTAATTTTCCTGCTATCTTGAACTCGTAGAAACCTATTAGAAAATGCTGGCCGACCGGTCAGCGGCGGCTGATGGGCAACGTCACTGGCCTAGCCGACGTTCTGTGACGTCACAAAGCGTCACACGAAACTACCTAATTTCCAATGACCACTGACGTCAAAATCTCGTAATGATTGACGAGTCTCACTGTATTGATATTACGGGTTTGTTTTTACTGTTTTTCTGGTGACTTTTAAAAGAAGGTATTTTCCTCTTTTTGTAAGATTAGCTGCGTGTTAACTTATAGCGTGTACACTACCGGTCATAAGTATTCAGGCACTCGTTATTATTTCCATACAATTGTATACAAAAACTACTTTCAGAATTATACTGCTAAGTCGGAGTTACATGATAATTTTGTCTGCACTTTGAATTATTTATTTATGTGATTTACTTATCAAGTTTCAAAATGGTATCCAAGATATCCTTGTGAATATCCCATTTATCTGCAGACAGTCATTAAAAAATCCATAAATGTATTTCTAATACAAAGTTGGTTAATTTCGTATGAAATAGATAAAAACGGTTTTTGAAATCGTCGCAATGAGAAAACTAAAGATTTGAAAAGGATGCCTTTGGCCCAGTTTTCGGGCTCTTTATATTACTTAAATCAATTTGTTTGGTTCTGATTCGTCAGTATGATGTTGTTAATCATTTTTAGACTTAATAATGAGTGCCTAACTACTTATGAGCGGTAGTGTACAACGATTTTTTTTTACCTGTAAGCATATCCAAGATACAAACGCTGCTATCTTTTCAGTTTTCTATCGAGTTGAAAGGTATGGAGTTGACATAAGCGGATGGCGCGAACTGTCATCATAAAGAGCAAAGAAGAAACCTGTTAACTTTACTTATAAATGGGTTATGTGACTTTGAAATCGTGTTTTGGTATTCCTATTGTATATGTAACGGTTTTTAATGTTACCGCTTAAAGTTTCAATTAATTTACCAAATCATTAATATTGTAGTGCCTTTGTAAAAATGTTTGTGCTTGGTAGAGCCTTTATTTTTCATTTAAATTCCCATATGAGGCAGGGTGGCGCTATAACAATGCATGCGTGCATTTTTGTATCGGTTAACCCCACGAGCTTGAAAAACCCATCGTCGAAATGTTTTACATTAGTAATAACGTCAAATATCTTCCGCATAATAGGTACTTTATTTATTTAACGGGTATTTACCTAAAGTTGATTGGTTAATAGAATTTTAATGACTAAGCGAGCGCACCGTGACCCACTCGGGTAACTCAGACACCTGACAATCTACTAAATTAACATAATGCTTATTTTTAATGATTAATAATAGACGGTTGATTCGGACTTTATTTACGTCATTAGTCAAATTAGGGTGATTTAAAGGTTTTATCCCCGTTACACGTAGTCTGTAGTGTGCTTAGTTTTAAACGCTAAGACGGTATGCGGTTTAAAAGTACCCCGAGCACGAATGTTTATATTCTACTGCGTAAGTAATGTTAACGTTTAGTAAAAAGCAACCCCATTATCAATTTAAAAACCACTAGTAAATTTGTATGTAGGTATGGCGATTGGAATCACCGCCACTTGTCCGTATTGATTGACGTCGACTTTCGTATTGACATAAATTTCGTAGTGCTACGGATTAAAAAAGAACACTTTCGAAAAGTGTCGGCGATTCAGAATATTTTCACCGTTCGTTGTTAACGGTTCAAAACTATCTGCTTATTTACCTATTTAATATGAGATCACTCATGTGATATTACTTTGTAATTTATTTCCATGTGGTGTATTTTCGAGATAGAAGATCGTATCTAAGTTTCCTCCGTTTCTTTCTCAAATCTGATAACGGGTCGAAAGTGAAATGAAAACAAGCTGATTCTCGTCTTATTGACTAATTATATTACTAGGTACGTTTATAGCAACGTAAATCATTTCAGGCCGCTGTAGACAGTAGAGGTCAGCGCCAGCCGACCTTGCTCTGGTAGCAATTCGGCCTATAATTTGTAACCTGTTTAATTACCAAACTCGACGAATATTACAATAAACCACAGTTGTTACCTGCATGGGCTGCATATCTTGTCTCAGCCCAGTCACAAATTATTTGGCTGTTATATGGTTCTTAGTTTATTTTTATTTTTATTGAGGAAAACAAACAGCGTACAATAGTAAATAAAGTATTATGACAAAAATGGGTTGCTGGCAAGCCAACAAAGTTTTCACTTATGTACACATTTGGAATCAGATTCACAGAGTCACCTACGCCTGTGCTTTGTGTCCAACGCATGGTTCAAAAGGGTCTATAAGTAATTAGAAATTGAAAAACATGGAAATATATACTTAAGCCTATCACACGGTTTTTCTTATAGCGTTAACATAGTTGTTATAGGGTAAAGACACCAGTGGTCAGCCAGAGACCAGTAGTCGACCTTATATGAGTGCGAACAGTGGGAAATATATATTTCGTACTCTTCCCACTCATACAAAGTATAGGCAGAGGCCGACTACAGGTCTCTGGCTGACCACTGGTGACTTTACCCTAAGTATCATGAATATGTCGGTATGCTTGTACTTGCAATTATGGGTTGATCACGCCCTGATAACAAATCCTGATAGTTCTTGTTAATTTATCAATGAAGGACACTGTATTGTGAATTAGGTACAAGCTTTAAAAAATCTGACTGTTGTCGCTAAACAACTTTAAATCGTTATAAGTTCCTAAATTATCGTTCAAAATGAAAAATAATGAAAGAAACCTATAAAGATGATTTTTAAATACGAGTACCTATTCAATGCTATAGTGTATTTCTATGGAACTTGCTAACTATGTAAACAAAAGACATAACTTTGTTTTGTCACTGTTTCTCCTTGAATTTTCACACCACCTCATTAAACACCATTGAAACCATAAACTATTGAAACGGTCGTTACTTTAAAATACAAAATCACCAAATATGTAACTCTATCTTGGATATTTCATTAAAAGTTAAAAAAAAATCATAAGTTAGGTTATTAGGACATGATGGGATGACGTTTTTGTTTCTTTTAAAATCTACAATTGTCTATGATGGGTAGTGTTGTGGCTAAAGTTGGCGATATATTAAGGCCCCTACACATTACCTAACTCACGCTGATCACACTGACAGATGATATAACGGCACCTTTTGTAATAAATACTGGTGATATATCATCTTCAAGCACCGAATTTTCTTCAGATCGTGATTAAACAAACTAGAAATACCTAAGTAACTACTTGTTTTTTAATTTCGGTATTTATTCGATATGGTTTGATATAAGTAAAGGAGTATTGCCCATCACTAGTAAATTCATCATTCAGAGACAATTTCAAAATGGCGGTTTGTTTACATAGTTAGCAAGTTCCATAGAATTAGACCTTACCCTATTTGTCATATGAATTTTAATTACCATCATATCTGTAGTGACGCTCACAAACTTAAGAAAAGTCGATAGCCATAAGGATCATCAAAATCGGTCCACGCGTCGGTGACTCGGCCGCCATTAAATACGGTCAAGTAAGTAAGATTTTTCTTTACGTTGAAAGTACTATAACATATAAATAAATAAATAAATATCAGGGGACAATGTCACACCAATTGACCTAGTCCCAATTTAAGCTCTAGGCTTGTATATGGGTACTAGACAACGATATAAATACTTATATAGAGAAATATATACTTAAATACATAGTAAACATCCATGACTCAGGAACAAATATTCGCGCTCATCACACAAATATCTGCTCTTACCGGGATTTGAACCCAGGACCGCTAGCTTCGTAGGCAGGGTCACTACCAACTAGGCCAGCTCATTAACCGCCTTAGTTATAAACGTGGAATACGCTTGGAATAGTTTATGCCATGCTTTGTCAATTTCTGTCAGATGCAAATGTCACAATTACAGATAAGGATAAAGCATGGCGTAAACTATTCCAAGCTTATTCCACGTTTATTATAAGTAAGGGGGTTAAAGTATTGTTTTACCGAGTAGAATAGAGCCCCGTGTTTAACATTAAAATTACGCTGTCTGACATTTCGCATTGATTAGCTACCCTGTATGATCTCCCGACAGATTGACGAAATAATTATGAATAGGTATGAAGCAAACGGGCTTTTTTCTAAATTGGATTTTTGTAAGACGTCGCTTTATTATTTAAAGGACCGTGACTTCTCGGCTTATAGATAGACGGCTCTAGGGATCCCAGAGCTGGTTATTATCTCTCCTAAGAGACAGGTTTAGGTATCCTGAAGGGTAAAGGTGCTTTTCTACCAAGCGAGGCGAAGCGCGGAGAGAAATAGATTGGAGTCAATTTAAATTACGTAGTACAAAAGAATTTGATTTAAATAATTTATTAAAGAATTGAAATATTAAATATTAAATGTTGTTACACGTAACCGTATTCCAGATACATACGTAAACTGTTTATATACTGACGTAGTGTCGCACGAGTTGGTGAGAGCCAGCTCGCGATGTTTCTAATATCAATCATGAGTTCGCATTTATGGGATAATAAAATCAATAGCGGGATTTCATTTTTATTCTCGTCATTGGAAAAGCACCTTAATGGAGTCAGTGTAATGTGTAATGAGCAGGGATCGGAAATTCGGATCGATATTTACCTATACTTTCGCACCGGCTTTGTTGTTCAGTTGTATGGAGGCGGACTCAATCATAGAATTCATTAGTTAAATTTCTGGGATTTCAAAATAAATAAATTGCACCGGCATTAATTCATACTCAATTATTTATATTAACTGTTTGAAGTTATTTTTCATGTATAGATTTACCAAATGTTTTTTAATTTACCTGTAACTCATTAACCTAGCGAATTTATAGGAGCAAAAATGAATGTTTTATCCTACATGCAAAGTAATTATTATATTAAGCTTTTGTAGAATCCCAGAATCCCGAAACTTATATTATTAAAATAATATTTTTAAGAAGCCGACGCCATGTTTGCCTATCCTTTTCCGGGATTTTGCCAACTTTAGGTAAATATCGATCCGAATTTCCGATCCCTGGTAATGAGCTTCGCGGGCTGCCCTGGCTGCCTTTCTGGCTGGAGATATTATAATTTTAATAATTGCGAGTATTATTTTAATTTTATTTGATCTTTTGAACATAGTCCTAGTAAATCCTTTTTGCAGAGAAGGGTGGAGATAAACACTGTTGTCTTGATTTTAAATATACTTTTATTCACTTCTTCTTATATCTTCTTATATCTTCTTATTCAATAATACATAGCGATGCGCCTTTGGCGCCAGGTTACATGCGACTCGCTCAACTATACAAAACAATCAGTCGCTGTTCCATCGAACCATTTGCTTTTAAATTTGAATAATTAAAAGCAAATGAGACATTGCATACAAAGCATAATGCAATAAGGTTTATTTTGCAGGATTATCTTAAGCGCTTGAACACTTTTTAATGGTTAGCTTTTGTTTTTTTAATTTTAGTGTAGACCTGTACTTAATTATGTGCTAGCATGAGAATAAATAAAAACTACGTAAAAGCGAAACTCCCGGCTCCCGACGCGCGCTCGGTGCGTTAAATTCCTACCGCCTGGCGACACCCGAGGTGTCTAATCAGTCAGGGGCGTCACACTCGGAATATGCATATAAATTTATGCATATTGTGTCTAGAATTGGTTTTCGTATTTGTGTTGATTTTAGTGTTTATGGTTGAATTAAGATAGTGTTTTTAAAAGTGAACGACTATTTACGGCAAAATAATTCGAAATAATTGATTGAATGAAGGAGTTTTATTTGTTAATTAGTACATCCCCTAGACTTTATCCTGTGAGAAAATCCCGCAGCGAAAAGCACTTTTTCGGCATCTTTTCTTTTAATATTGAATTATTTACCAATTTATTTTAAAACATACTAACAGGCTTCTTCCAAAACTCGACCCCATTCAGCAAAAAAGTTACTCCAAACCAGTGGTCCTAAAAGGGTTATTTATTAAAAATGGAAACTTTAAAAACGAATTAATAGATAGAATAGTATTTTGTATTGAAGCGTTTTCAACTTAATAAAAAAACGCTTCTACGTAGTTTTTGTTTGTTGTTATGGTGTTAGTTACATTTGTAGTTTAAAAGGCATAAGTTATTTCATCTACATCCATATCATAACTTCCCTGCAATAAGTTCAGAAACGAAAGAAACCTGTATCTGTGGTTGTATTTAAGTGTTAACATTAAAGTATTGCATGCCATTAAAGTACCTACCTATCAGTTATCGACGTGGATGTATCTTAATGTTCACGTTAAAGTACTTTAATGTAAACATTAAGAAACAGAGCATCCAAAGATACAGGTTTCTCACAAATTATAGAAAACTTATGATATGCATGTAGATAAACATATAATAATACATTATAATAAGGCATTATGCACCAGTCACATGAAGTGTTATTATAAAAGATAAAAAATATAAAAGATGTTTATTCAGTAAGAAAGCCTCACGGGCACTTTTACACGTCAAAAATCTACCAGCGCTTCGCAAGAGACCACTGCTGAGAAGAAACGCCGCATGAGCGCATTCCGTAATGAGCGTTTTTACCATGCATCAGCATTAATAGTTTATCAGTATTAAGACTGCACCGAGCAAACGTCGAGCGTCCAGTGGCGCCCTCATTGCTATTATAGTGTTTTCTGATAAACTAAAGAATTTCCATGGAATTGGACGATGCTTTTTTGTAGCGCAAGTAAAATCACAATTTATGGGATACGTGATAAACTTTGATAACAGTTATCCTTTGAGTAGTCAGCTCAACCGGAAAAGGTGGCCACTTTTTTCCGTTAAGTTGATAACTCGAAGGTCAATTGTTAGTAAACTATATGATATATCCTATAAGTTGTGTTTTCATTTGTAGTACAAAAAAGCATCGTCCGATTTCAAGAAAAAACTTTAGTTTATTAGAAAACTCAATATTAATAATGAGGGCGCCACTGACATCCGGCGTACGCTCGGCGCAGTCTTAATACCGACTTTGGCCCTATTAGCACCAGGCCACAGATACATAAACGTTGCAAATATTTTTTAACCCTCGTATGAAGGTCAAAACATACCTAGTTCTAGTCTCTGTACATTATGATTCCAATAAACAAAAAATGGTAATGTAAAAATATGCTTAAACGTACGTAAGTACAATGGGTTAAGTCACGTGACTTATTAGTTATTACCCGGGAGACCGAGAGCTGCCGGGTTAAAATTGAAACCGCGTTTTCCTAAAGATGACAACTGGATAGATTGATTTCTTCTATTGTACAAGTTTCATTAAAATTAAATTACTTTTTCTGTCACAATTTTTTTTTCTGGTACAATTTTGTACTTTCAATAAAACTATGAGCTACGGGTCGTAAATACAACATTAAAACATGCGCGTGAGTTATGTTGAAGTAGTGGATAGATGTATAGCGTAAAATAAACAAGAATCGACAGATATTGTCTCAATAGCTTGTTACCGATTTTAAGTATCTAGCGATCGGTGTAAAACATGAAGGTCTGGCCTGCGTGTGCCCTCAGGGTTAAAACGAAACCTGTAGCTAGTTTCGACTTAATAGAGACCGAATAGACCATCGTACATTTCTTTAGGGTTGGCACTAAAGTGCTATTATTATGTTCAACTTTAATTATTGCGCTGGCTTAAAATTAGCACGCAGTTTTTTCCCGCACTACAAATTTGTTAATCATGCTTCTCGTCAAACAGGAAGTATTATTTGAATTCTTGAACGGACCAGATTTTTGAGATCGAAAGAACAAGTGAATGTTCAAAAATTTAAATTAGCAAAATTGTATCTCTTTTGCTCGTCCACTAAACACTAACACACACTTCACATTTTTATTACCCGACTGCCGAAGGAGGAAGGTAATGTGTTTATCAGCCTATACTACCTATATACTATGTAGTTATATGTTTTTTCCTTTGTGGCGCTCTCACTCATTTATAATAACAAAACAAACTAGAAAAACATGCGAATATTTAACTTTGACTACAGCGAGGAAACTAAGAAAAGGGTTTGTACTGTAAGCTCAATTCCGCATTTTGCACGGTTTTCTGTAATTCCACGGGTGTTAATACGTCTTTATCACTCGAATCACTCATTTTTAATAACAAAACAAACTAGAAATACATGCGAATATTTTAACGTTGACGGCTTAATAGAAAAGTTTTGACGTATGTTTTTTTTTTATTATTTCGCATGCGTTTTGTTTGCACATCGACTTATTTGGACTGTCAGAACATTTTATCCGTTTTTAAAACAAGAATGAAGGTTAATTTTGAATGCTGATATTTATGAATTAAAATAAAGTAGTAAGACTCTATTTAGTGTTTTTTACTCGATGCAATTCATTAATTGTGATGTTAAAAATTCAGCACTTGTAAGGTTTTACGTTTGGTTAGCTGTCAAATATCACTTAAGCTGCCTTCAAATGTCAAAACTCTTCCCTCACTTGTGGATAAAAAGCGATTTCCTCAATAGATATCAAAGAAGCAAAAAGGGCTTTCCGAGCTAGTGAGATAAAAAATATTAAAGACTATTTTACTCCCAGAACCAACACAAATCTAACGATATCTCATATATGTTAAAATCCACCTAGCCATGAAGGCTGCAAAGTGAAAATCATCACACAGTCGGGTAAAAAACTGTGCTCACCTTAATCTAGGATCACCTAGGGCAAGGAAAAAATTACAGTAATTGGTAGGTTTTCCTCAAAGTGATGTGGTTACTATTGTGACAAGAACTTATTATGGAACCCTAATCCCGCGAACCCGATTCGTTATTGGCTTTGGTATTGGCCTATAAAAATATACACCTAACTTAGTTATTATTATCTGTGGTCCCCCTTACTCATGGGTGGAACTTTCCCGTGCAAGATGACCACTTGAAGGTAGTTTTGAAAAAGGCTTCAAATATATAAAATTAAAGGTGTTTAAGTCCGGGTAGCCCTGTCTTCGTTAGTGCTTTACGCGCAGCTGTACCCAAGCGGAACTCGGAAATATTGCAATTTTGCCGTGACGTCAGCAAGCACTCTGCTCCAATTCCACTTGCGAATATAAATTAAATAATGATATCCTGCCTTTTGCCCGAAATATGTTTGGGTGAATGTACCGGTTCCCAACTGTTTCATTTGCCAACCTGCTTTTTCTCTGTAACTGTTTACATTTCAGTATCATCGTGTAAAACCCTCGTGTTAGTTAAGAATATGTACCAGTACGATATTACCGAGGAAATACTATAAAGCTTCCGTTTAACTTCCCTAGATTCTACGTGCTATCATTTAAAAAAGTTACCCATGTTAAGAAATACCGTAATAAATACGCGGTTCTATGAGACTTACGCCCTTTTTTCTAAGGAGTTCAGAGTAGTAGCTAGTCGGGTTTTAGTTTTCAACTCTAAAATTAAGATATACTGTTGTCAGGTCTCCCACAAGGTGGACAAGCACTCTTATGATTAAGGGTGCGGGAATCAGCTAAACGGGATGGCACAGGACGATCACGGTGGAGATTTCTGGGGAAGGCCTATGTCAAGCAGTGGACGTGTTTCGGCTGACTTGATCCGTAATACAAAACATTATACGCCTACTAATACTTATAATTAAACTTTTATTAATTTGCCATCGTTAAAGCAATCGCAAATAACTACTAGTGTTGGTATTTTAATTGGTAAATTGATATCAGCGGCACCTAAAACATGAATATTATTCAAGAACGTGCGATATAGTTAAATCATTACTGTACTCGTAATTCACTACGATTAGTATGGTGTTAAGCGGTAGTTAATGCCACAAAATATGCTCGATATTGACTGAACGATGTTATAAATCCTTTTTATCACAAAATTATAATTTGGTAAAAATACTAAATCATTTTACAATAGAAACGAACCGGTATAAACGAGTAGAAGCTTTTCGTTTGAGGTTGTCACACGTTAATGTGAAACACGATATAAAAACAAATTAAAAAATACTTTTTTTACTCGCTTACTATAAACCGCTAATATATCAATATTCATCGTTAATGGTGTCAGAATTAGGGAATGCAGATAACCGGTTATAACCGGTTTTAACCAGTTATTTTCATACAAAAACTGTTAATAACCGGTTAAATTGCACTCCCTAGTCAGAATACCACCTATAGTGTAACCGAAGCGTGAAATCAATTCTATAAAGTGCGTTGCCATGGTAATAACAGTTCTATAATAATAATTATAGCATTGTTATAACCATGGTTACGGTCATTCCGGATATTAGTCTTGGCATTTAGTGAACACTTGACATCCTAATTAGTATAATAATCTGTTAAACATATTTTAATACCAATCAAAAATAACGTATATTAAAAACAAAATAAATTTTGAACCTAATTATGTGTTATAAAGTTACTAAAATAGATGATTAAAATCCATCGATTTGTTATTTGGTTACTATGGTTAAGTTCAATATGGATATCAACAAAATGGCGTTTCGTTTGGCATTCCAAATTTTACGATAAATTGACAGAACTGTTTTAGTAGTAACTATTAAAATTTGCATGAAATTAGTAGACACTTAGCAATAAAATTCAATAACTATTATCGCTAATCGCTTATAAAGCAATTTGTTAGCAGAAAAATCGAGGATAGTATACAAGAAATGTTAGCGATTCTTTATTTTTGTCATTATCATTTTAAGCTTGTAGATAAAAATATGTATGCTACGGTAAATAATTAGCTCTTAAAGTACTCGTGCCTGTAATTAGAGTAATAACTCGCCTCTCGTACCTTAAGAAGCTTCATTATGAACCAGTTACATAAATAACTATTATACGCATACATAAAGGGTAGGCAGACCTACAGAATTACCAACAACTCCAAATCAAAAGTTGATAATTCTGTAACCACATTTTGCTCAATCAGGCTAAGATGTTAACCAGTGACAGGTTGCAAGCCCATCGCGTAACAGTACTACACAGCCGTAGTCGTCTTTTACGATATCCACGGGACGGCATGGAGTGGCCTCATTCAAAAATGCTTGGCCTAAACCCGAAACTTAATCAATAATATATATTTTTTCAAATTCAAAAGCTTTATCTTGTCTAGGGGACACCGTTGATGTAGGAAAACATATCAATCTTATGTGGTCAACTTGTACCGTCTTATATACACATAAGTAGGTGTTCTTTTTTCCTTTTCTCTCTTTATCTCTCTCTTAAGATTTTGGTGTGTTTTCCTGCGGAAACTACGCAGGATATTTGAAATATTTTTTAATTTGCTATTTATAGATTTATATAGGTAATGCTAGACTAAGTAGTACCATTGTAATATTAAATATTTAAAAAAAAAGACTGATTGCTGAGTTTCTTGCGGCGTTTCTTCTCAGCAGTGGTCTCCTCTTGTGAAGCGCTGCACGCTGGTAGATTCTTGACGTGTAAAAGTGCGCGTGCGGCCTACTTACTGAATCAATGTCTTTATCTTTATCTTATCTTTAATGTATGTAGATACTCCGCGTTCGTTTGAAGATCATTTGTGTTTTTTAATTCAGCAATATTACCTTTGACCTTTCAATGTTTTTTTACAGATTTCAAGAAATTTAATGCCACTGTTTTTTTGTTATTTTATGTCGCAGATACTTACTCACAATTATCTTTTTGCTACGTGTAGGTAATATTCTCTAGTTTTATTTAATGATGTCTGTACCGTCAGAAATGTTTTTACTACACAAAAAATGGATATGTGACCTTTGTAAGGTGATGTACATTAGAGGGTTCCGTACTAAACTAGTAGCAGTACAGTTCCGCTGTGCCCATCCGCTCGCACGGCGCACGTCTGAACGCTAATCGGAGCCGCAAGTTTATTTAAACAATGCCAATGATTTCAGTAATTTCACGGTCACTATCATGACAGGTGTTGCGCAGGTACCTATTCTGGAGAAGTAAGGTCCCATTGTAATTATTAGATCGATCTCATCGGTCAGAGGAATTTGGGTTCATTTTTACAAACGTTAACATGCAGTAGTTCGTATAGCCTGTCTGGTCAGGAAAAGTTCTGTTCCTCATCACTTTATCAGTTCCTACCTAGTAGTAACTTATCTATGAGGAACCGACCAAATAATACTATACTAACACCCTGGAACTTACTGGTGAGTTATATTATAAGTATACTATTGCATTGGTGGATAATACGGCGGAGTGAGTAATATATGTATAATACGCGACAGCATTAAACGGTAATCATTAAAAAAATATAAAAGATAAAAGATGTTTATTCAGTAAGTAGGCCGCACGGGCACTTTTACACGTCAAAAATCTACCAGCGCTTCGCAAGAGACCACTGCTGAGAAGAAACGCCGCAAGAAACTCAACGGTAAGTCGTTTTTTTAAATATTGCTAATGATATTATACAATAATAAACTTAAGCTAGCATTATATAAAACAATGAATCTCACATGACACCAAAAAATTATATATTCATGCGTAGTTGAGCAGGAAAATGTGTCAAAACTCAGAATTGTCACAAAACGAATAAACAACAGTAATATAAAAAAATATATATATATATAGAAAGTATACAAGTTATACTTACCTGTGACGGTGCAAGACAACATGCATAAAAGTTTCGATACATTCTCCTACAGAAACCGTGTCCCCTAGACAATATACAATATTTACATATTTTTATGGCTAAGTTATTATTAAATTATTTAGGTGTTGGCCAAGCATTTTTATCTGTTAGATAGTCTTCGACCCTATAGTAAGCTTTACACATCAACGACTTTTTCAAGTAAGTTTTAAGTACTGGAAATGGTAACTTTAAAACAACGTCAGGTAATTTATTAAAGAAAAGGATGCATTGACCTACAAATGATTTATAAACCTTACGGACACGAAATTTTTTAATAGCAATTTTATTTTTATTTCTTGTATTCAAATTATGTACATCACAATTCTTAACAAAAGAGTCTTGATTATTAATGACATAAATAATATTCTCATAAATAAATTGTGATGCTACTGTCAAAATATTAATTTATTTAAATAGTACTCTTAAGGAATCACGGGAGTTTAGATTATATACGTATAGAACGAATGGCTCTTTTTTGCAACACGAATATAGTCTGTATGTCAGCAGCTTTTCCCCAAACCAGAATACCGTACGACATAACACTATGAAAATAACTATAATAAACTAAGCGAGCTGTCTCAACATTAGTAAGTTGCCTGATTTTCCTAACAGCATAAGCTGCCGAACTTAATTTACCTGCTAGTACTGCTATATGGGGACTCCATTGCAAGTTTTTATCTATAGTTATCCCTAAGAAAAGCGCCTTATCTACCATTTCCAATCTCTCATTATTAAGAAATATACTAGATTATACCGGTCTAACATTAGGCAAAGCGAACCTAACACATTTAGTTTTCTTAGCATTGAGTAGCAAATTGTTACTAGTAAACCAATTAAGTACTTTACCTAGTATGGTATTTATCCTACTGTAATCGACGGATTCGGTCTACCTTGAAAATTAATGATGTATCATCAGCGAATAGCACAATATCACAAAAATTATCTACTGTGGGTGGTAAGTCATAAATATAAACCAAAAATAAGAAAGGACCTAATATAGAGCCCTGAGGCACACCTAACTTAACAGCGGCTCCAATAGACTGTGTTTGGTTTACAACAACCGTTTGTGTTCTATCACTAAGATATGAAGACATAAGATTTAGAGAATTATTTGACAGACCATAATGTTCTAATTTTAATATAAGAGTCGCATGATCTACGCAATCGAAAGCTTTGGAAAGGTCACAAAAAATCCTATAGCATCACAAGATTTCTCCCAAATATTGTATATATATTTAATGAGCACAGATGCTGCATCAGTTGTGGATCGTCCTCTGGTGAAGCCAAACTGATTACTGTTAAGCAGTTTATTTCTATTGAAGTGACCTACCATATCTTTTAACATTAACTTCTCAAAAACTTTACTTAAAACAGGTAGAATAGAAATGGGACGGAAATTAGTTAAATCACTCATATCGCCCGATTTAAGACTGCACCGAGCAAACGTCGAGCGTCCAGTGGCGCCCTCATTGCTATTATAGTGTTTTCTGATAAACTAAAGAATTTCCATGGAATTGGACGATGCTTTTTTGTAGCGCAAGTAAAATCACAATTTATGGGATACGTGATAAACTTTGATAACAGTTATCCTTTGAGTAGTCAGCTCAACCGGAAAAGGTGGCCACTTTTTTCCGTTAAGTTGATAACTCGAAGGTCAATTGTTAGTAAACTATATGATATATCCTATAAGTTGTGTTTTCATTTGTAGTACAAAAAAGCATCGTCCGATTTCAAGAAAAAACTTTAGTTTATTAGAAAACTCAATATTAATAATGAGGGCGCCACTGACATCCGGCGTACGCTCGGCGCAGTCTTAAAAAGTGGTATTTTGAATCGATCCAATTAAGTAATTTGATAAGTTGGTCTTTCGCTGCTTTCGGGAACAGAACATTATTGAAGGAATGAGGAAACATCATGGGGTGTGGTAATAAGCATAAGAATAACACAATTTTATTTCGAGCAACGAGGTCCATGATTACAGATACCTTATAGACTAACGTACATAATGTAAAACTTAAAATTAACGTGACAGAACAGCGTGGTCGAGCTTTGCCAAAATGAATGAAGTTAGCGGATAACCGGTGTGGTGATCGATCTTGTATACTTTGAGTATAGGTATGTACTAGCGCTAGCGTTAACAACGAACGACAAGACTAAGTTTCTATGAAGGACAAATTGAGTAAGTAACTTCCTTGAATAAACATTGGTACCTACTTTATTTCTATTCCCCTTTTAAAAACTGATCATTATCTCCGTAAACGTGTGCCTTCTTAAATCCTGACATTGGCGAAATCATAGTGGCAACACTAATGATAAAAGCCACAAAACAAAGATAGATACATAGGAATTCCTTGAATCTGTCATATTGAGGGAATAGAAACCATAAAAATGACACTTGACTGTAATGACAGTTTACTGCTTCTACTTTGGTAGAACTATAGCAGCTTTTAACAAATTAAGTTTAGTCAAACCACTCTCATTCTGGCATCTGTCATTAAATGGCTTAATGCCAGAGAGTGTGTTCACGAAAGACAGCCGAGTAGGTACTATTGCTACCCTGCTTTGGCTGTACGAGTAGCGTTTCTTGAATTTAATTGGTTTCCTATTTTTGTTGTGTTTTTACATGTATGTGATAAGTTCAGTCACGTGTTTAGGTTTTCATTCTAGTAACAGGCGAGAGACGCACGCTACTGGATGAAGCCGCATTTAGGAATCGCTACGTCGGGATTGGTCACGAGCGAGCGTCCATCCAAACCAGTACCCTTACCACAGTAAAGAGAATAGAATAGAATTTATACTATGCCCTTTCCATGAGCTGCAATTACCTTACCCCGCTAGCGAGTCGAATGCTCTGTCCCTCACACTCTATAAAAATACTGTATTCGCACTTCGCACAGAGCATTCGACTCTTTAGCGAGTACGGTAATTGTAAGTCATTGTGAGGGTATACGGGTCTTCCGGTTCGACGTAGTTCTGCAGTTTTTACCGCAACCTAATTTTGGAAGAAAAAACCGATAGTGTATTCAGGTATGATCGCAGGAAATACTAACAATATGTTAAGTAATTTGTCTACATTTATATTTTAATAACCAGTTTATTACCCTGATGTAATTTACCGGAAGAGTTTTTTATAATATAAATTCATTGTCTTACATAATAGTAACAAGGTCAAGCGCAATATTGAAAATATATTTAACAGTGTACTTACTTAAATAAGTAAGTAAGTAGTAATGTAATTAACATTGTGATCAATATTATTTATTAAAGTAACAAATCGTCAAAATTTACCAATGTTTGCCTTTAAATATTATTCAATGATCATCCTCAGATTATCAATAAAAGTTACTCTCATAACAAAGTACTTACTTACTTACTTACTTACTTTAATTTACTGGTACATTGGTACTGTATATGAAAATTCCAGCATGTATTATGCAAAAATATACCTTTTTTTTCTGCATGCGAAATAGGCGGGCGAGGTCAAATTGCGGAAACCAGCCCGTTATAATAAACAATACCTGATTTAAAAAGCACTTAAGTAACTCAATTAACATTGGTCGCAGAATGTCAACGGACAGCATATAATACATAGAGCAACAACAGGTACCAACCGTTTTAAATCCTTTGACAAAAAACTTTATAAAACATTTTTTACAGCATTATTAAGCTGAGTACCTTGCGTGTGGAGCAAAAAGTTCGTTTATTAAAACATTCTAAATGGTCCAGAAATCAATCAATTTGTACTGTTCTATAAGATTGATTAGGTACATAGAGGACCACCAAATGTAGAATTATTCGCATTGATGTCCTTATCCTGATTTAAAAGAAAAAATAGTTCATCTCCAAAACCATTACTTTCATTAATGTTTAGCATTACGATCTTAAATGTAATTTATAAATTATATAATTAAGTAGGTACCTAGGTAAATATTATGGTTAATTGATCAACCTGAATATGGCACACATAAACCAATGTGATAATACAGAATAAATACCTCTCATACTATTTCTTAAGAGCTGATGTAAAGTAGTTTTAAGTTGCAGACTTGAAATAATACGTGTACTTACCTACTTATCTACCATTTATGAACCGACACGTCTCCGTACCAACACGCGCTGCGCTGGCTTAATAGATGTAGGATTTTAACTCCAAAGTGTTAATACATACATACATACATACCTTCACGCCTTCATTCCCAGAGTGGGGTAGGCAGAGCTACAGAATTACCAACAACTCTAAAAACTTGTTGTTAGGACCGTATCCCATAAACAAACTTTTACCTGCAATCGAGTAAACTTAAGTTATTGTCATTGATAAAATACTTAGGCGCCGCGTGTCGTGTCTAATTATATATGATGAAGTACTCAAATTTGATAGCAAGTTAACATTGACGTTGAGTTTCATATAACTAGGATAGGTCGTTTCCGAGCACATTTCAAATAGTAATTAGACGTGACGTATGAATGAAATGTTTGTGCTCGAGCTACAGTTCTAATACGACTATTCTTAAATTATTAATCTCTGACACATCATCATGTCAGCCGAAAGACGTCCACTGCTGGACATAGGCCTCCCCCAAGGCTCTCCACTCAGACCGGTATTGTGCTTTTCGCAACCACCGCTTTCCCGCGATCCTTACAAGGTCGTCACTCCATCTTGTTGGAGGCCTACCCACAGCTCGTGTCCCGGTCCCCGGACGCCACTCAAGAACCTTCTGACCCCACCGGCTATCAGTCCTGCGTGCGATGTGCCCCGTTCACTGCCACTTCAGTTTAGCTATTCTTCGGGCTATGTCGGTAACCTTAGTTCTCCTGCGGATATCATCATTTCTGATTCTATCACGCAGAGAAACCCCGAGCATAGCCCTCTCCATAGCCCTCTGATTGACCTTGAGCTTTCTTATGAGGCCCACTGTTAGCGCCCACGTTTCGGATCCGTAGGTCATCACTGGCAACACACACTGGTCAAAGACTTTTGACTTCAAACACATAACATAATAGAAGGTAATAAAAATGGGAGGTTACTTACTTTTGAGTTCAAGTAAAAAATATGAGTTGAAGTCCTGCGTTGATTTCAGTCTTACTGGAATAAACTAGACGCCTGTTTTTGCAGAAATGCTGTTTTACATTCACCCTCTTATTCATAAACGCACAATAGCTAAAATATGCTTTGTCCTGACCTGTCATTGTGACATTTGCATCTGAAATAATTTGATAAAGCTTACTTTAACTAAAATAGGTTTATAGTGCGTTTATGAATCCTTATTCATATCAGTATTCGTATCGGTCGACCTATTTGTTTTGCAGGTAAAGCTCGCGCGCTCGCCACGTCAGCATAGTTTATGCATACAGCTACTAGCGGTCCTTGGCTTCAATCAGTCTAAACACATTTTGCATAATTTCATTCAACTATCTGCGAAATAAACAACAAACTTCAAAATAATATTCTTTATAATATTAATTACAACAATGCCATGTGATATTGATATTATATAACATACATTTAGTATATTTAATAAAAACATTTTGTAAACACAGATAACGGTCTCTCAAATAAAGCGTCTTGTCTAGGGTCACGGAATGACGCAGGGTCTACGAGAAATAAGAAAGAATTTTAGGGTAAACTCGGCTAATTACGCGATAAAACAGGTTTTGAAAGCATTAAACCATTATTTGTTCATATCTATTTTTATATTTTTTAATAAAACACAGATTCAGTTTTTTGTCAATATTATATTCAGAAGAGTCCTTGTTTTGAGGGTTATTCTATGAAATACAACCAGATTTGTCAGGCCTGCCAACTTTTCCAAAAGCGTGGTACCTAATAAGGTTTAGTCCGGGATACATGTTCGGTTAATTAGGCTTGATCGAAGTCGAAGGTGTGAGGCCTATAGAATATGCTAACGTTAGGTTCGACGCAAATGATTAGTACCGACTTACCTGTTTATACGAGCCTACCCAATAGTTATGACGGGAAAAAGTAGTCAACCTAACGTTTACATATTCTATAGGCTTCATACGTTCGATTGGTATGTATTTTTGTCTATTAAACAAGCAAATGGCTTTTTTTTATGAAGTTCATTTTGAAAATTGTATTAATTAATTTTATGCCGGACTGAAATTTTCAGGCTACCTATTCGTCATATATTACTAAACATATTAAATTTGATATAAAATACTTTTTATGGAATAAAAAGCCCGGTCCTACTTATTCGGATTCTCTTGTAACAATACTAGAAGTAGGTACCTCAAGCACGTTACCACCACCGTGAACCGTATACGACACGTAATTAAGTCCATTTTCCTAATCTGTTGTGTTCCGTACTTTTGGTTACTTCGGATGCTACGATACCAGCGGCGGTGTGGTTGTGACGGTACGAGCGGTGTCTTGAATGTAATCAAGTATTTGCCGTTGTGTGTGCTCCGGAATATTTGAGCACTGTGGATGACCTGAACAATTTGATTACTTAGGCTGCGTCGATGTTAATGAGTATTCTGGATGTTTCCAACTATTTGGTGATCTTGACTGCTACGTACTATATGATGCTGACTGTACAACTGCACAATAAGCATGAAACATGGTATCACGGAATTATACGAATCACGTATTTAGCCGAGTTTACCGTTCAACAAATATACATGCTTTAATAATTTTAAGTTTTTATTCTTATTTAATTTCCCACTGTTTTCCATTATATTATTATTGTTTTTTATTTTTCACAATATAAACGAAAGTTCTTCTTCTTCTTTGATTATAATCGATTGTTTTTTATAACGTTAACTTTTCGGATGCATCCTTGTCATACTACGGAATATTTCTATAGACGATTCAAGGTTATAATTAACTCGAAGGAAATAATTATTAACTGGAGTAATTAAACGCGTAAACCGCAAGTTAGCCGACAAGTGTAACAGTCATATGAATACACAAGACGGGAGCGGAAAATGATTCAGCCTCATAGATATTTCCCGATGGCCTTCGATCCGTGGTTATTTTCTGCTTCAAATTGACCAGCATCGACTTTCATATCGTCAGTAATATTATCATTAAGAATAATTTGGAAACAAAGTTATCCGCAATGGGTTTTATAGGGCAGTATATAGTTAAACCCAAATAGTAGATGCATCGGAAATACAAACTTAAAAAGATTTTATTGTTTTACTGGCTTCATTTACCCACTTGATCAACTTATGTATCAACAAGTCTCTATATCTTGATGACCTAAAATTAGGAATACTTAGGCCAACCCACAAAAAAGGCAGCTATTGCGACGTAAATAACTTTAGACCTGTTACAGTTTTATCTTGTATTCATAAGATAATGGAAAAATATTTAGGCTGCGAAATTAATAAATATGTTTACAACAATGAAATCATCTTATTAAACAATTTGGCTCCAAGCTTTAGTAGCTCTGGTAGCAGATAAAGATATGTCCAAAGCTAATATTTTAATGCAAAAAAACCTTGATCTCTTATCTAAATGGGCGCATGATGTGGGACTAGTGCTCAACTATTCCAAGACTAAGCTTATGCACATCCGGTCCAGCGATCTGCCAAGAACATCCAGCCCAAGTATCATAGCACACAGTCACCAGTGCCTCCATGATACACGCACAAACAATATACGCCATAGTGAACACTTGGAGTTACAGTTACTGAACATACCTACCCAAGCAGCAAAATATGTTCTTTAATGATCGAGACAACGTTTCTTATTCAGTCTTATCGGATTAAATATTGTCATATAAACATCATATACACGTTTATATAACGCGATTTGGGCGCACTTTACTCGACTTACTGGTCGTATACACATCGCATAAATATCATATAACTATCCAATATGTCATATAGAAGGGGTAACGCTGACTTCTATAACACTCGATTGTTCAATTAAAGCATGTTATATGATTATTACATGTCTAATGAATCGAATAACCGCAAATAATATGACCATCAAGCCGCATAACAGCGATTTATATCACTATGGAAGCTTTTAATATGACTAGTTAGTCCCTTAGTTGCAATTTTCATGACAGTTAAATGATCTATGGATCATATTAGAGCGGATTAATTGTCTTTAAGCCAGCCCAATAAACATTTCGAGGTTGAGTAGACGTTTTGGTCTCAACTTTATGTCACTTAGTATAATCGTATAAATGTCATAAGGACGTTTACTCGACGGCATTTAGGCCCATTTAATTCAACTTTAAGTCGTAAGAGTTTCGTGTAACCGTCATATGAATACCTACTTAGTCGCATAGTCGTCATATACGCGTCGGCGATTTGGCTACATGTTATATAATATTAGCCGTTGCAATGTGTATTCGACTTCGTGTAGAGTAATGGTGCACAATATGACTTTTATATGATGTAATGGTTGTTTTATTGTCGCTTAAAGATATTGATGGTAACCTCCTCATAAACAGTCCTAAGTCCTAACGTGTTTTGTGACATAACAATAAGGAATAAAGGCCGTAATTATTGCATGTTTTATTTGTAAGTAATTTGAGGTGATAAAACCATATTCATCTACTGTAAACTATTGTACACTCTAGTTTACTGATTAATGTGAGGTAAGTTGGTAACTAAATTTTTATGGGCTTTTGAAATTTTAAAGTATTGATATAGTTTTATTAATAATTTAATAGGTAACTGCGTTATGTGACAACTATATAACTTCCCGACCTATAATTGCGTATTCAAAATGGAACGTTCGCCATAACAGTCGATTTAGGGTTCAGTAATAAAATAATGAAACGCCTGACTTACATTAAGTATATATACTATTGGTAAAGAATGTATACTTTAAGAACTTAAGTCAAAATAATATTTTTGTTTTCAGGGAAACCGCAAAATGATTTACAATTATACGGATATTGATAAGTTTTTATCAAAGACGGACATCAAGGAAATGATACGCGTACATTACAAATGGCCGTGGTCATTCACTCATTTTATCCTTTCTTTTCGTTGTCATGGATGTGGTTTCCAGATAGTCCGTGGAAATAGACCGTTACATTTCGTTTTAAGAAACAATAACGTGAACGATTTATTACGTTATGGTTTATTCTGGTGCCCCCACTGCAAATCTTTTGCTATCTATGATCATTTCCTAGAAGACGAATGCGAATATTGTAATTACTCACCGAATGATATTTAAACTTGGATAATTTTGGTTGTCCATAGAAGTGTTGATTTCGTGGTTGATATAAATTAGAAAAATTACAAATAGAATAGTGTATTTTTTTTTGGATCTTCACTACAATTAGGTAATATAGGTAGGTAGAAACACGGATGATATAAGCATTTTAAATTACAAATTCGACGTGAATTAGAGAGACAGAGAGATCCGATATAACTTTTGACGCAGCATTTGTATTTAAACGTGATACGGAACCATTCTCATTTTCCTCACTGTCAGCTTGACCTCTTGCTTTATTACTTTGTATTAAAGTGCGTGCTTGAAGCGAATGATAATTCTTTTGCACTTTTCTTTTGAATGCACCACTTCTTTTAATCGTTTTCCACTTTTTTGGATCCATTTTAGAAAGAGTAATTAAATGTGATGAATTTGATTTCAAAATGGTGGAAGTTATATTGAAGATTATTTTAAAACGTTAACATGAGTATTAATCAAATAGCGGTCGTATTATAATGTTTGTGTTACTTGAAGACGTATACAAGTTGCACTCGTAACACTTATTCGATTTTTATATAACGATCACGAATACGACATGTACACAACTATTGTCCGTTTAACAGTTATATTAAAGGTAATTACATGACAAAAGTTACACTATCTTGACGTTTATACGACGAAAACGTTTATACGACGAAAACGTTATAAGAGTAAGTTTTATAGACGTCGTCGTAGACACTATTATAGGACGGTCGTAAAGAAATGTTGAGAGAACGTCTATATGACATTATTATATGACAAGAAATGTATATGACTATTTGGACACATAATGCACCAGTACATGACAAAGAGTCAGAAAAACTACAGTAAAATAACATTTATAAAACTCAAAGTCGTAAAAATGTTTAATTATATGACCAAATTGTTTATTGGGAGAACAACCAAATGTGTATCCGCGTGGGGAAATAAGTATAAGTATTTAAGTTTCATGTTTTCTACTACTATTTTGGTAATTAATGTTAAGAGCATATAAACGTGAAGTATAGTCATATTCATAAACGCTTACCAGTTTATCGACTAAGTTTTACTAATGTTATATTTAATTTTAATGCCCCCCCTTCTATTTGCTCAATTTAAATATTATTTATTTATAAAAAATATGTGCTAACAATTAATTGTTTGTTATTCGACTCATAAGTTGCGTCCATTACAACTATTCATCTAAATTGTTGAGTAATAGTTACTTATTCAGCTAACCTGACGCCATTATTGTTTGTTTTAGGGTTCTCTAGGACTAGCTCAAAACTCATTTTTAAATTACTTTCTAACAATAAACTTAATAATACTTAATAGTATAAGAACCTAACAGCAAAAGCTATGTAAAGGTACATGACATTCATCAAATTATTTAGGTGGTATTATTTTCGCGTGCATACTAATGTATTTAGGAGGCATACCGAATCTACATAATTATGCGTAACGTGACGCGTAAGTGTAGTAAATTAAGCCTATGCGTATAGAGTTTTGTAAAATTTCCTTTATTTGGTTTATAAGACCATTGTGCCAATAATTTCCAGTATCTACTGGAGTTACGCATATTTTTTCACTGTTTGTACAGAGGAGTGTTCTGGGTCAGAAGGCATGATATGTGGAATTCTTTTATTCAATATGTCGCTAAGTTCTTTTAGCGCGCTATGTGAAATATTATTATCCAAAGCCCATTTCGTAATTTCAGTGCGGCATTCTAAGTTGCAGAGATGTTCATTAAAATCATCACTATGCTCTGAATTAGTATCTAGTGATGTGGTAACAGAATTTGAAGTAGCGTTATCTTCTTCACTTGTGTATTGTATCTAATTCATTTAAAAAAAAAAATCTACTGAACCACTTTCTGTCACAATATCATTTGTCACTTGACTTTCCGAACCAAAACGAGCACATTCGATGGTGTCGACCTTAGATATTGTACTTATATGCTTTTTTGTCACTTTCCTCCTATAACCACCGCTTCTTTTAAACTTTAACCACTTTTCCCATTCCATTTTTATTAATAACTTTTATGATTTGCTTCATGCAGTTAAGGAAAAACGTTGACTAAAAGTAATGATGGCCACAGTAATATGAAATTTCAGTCATATAATTGCGATTAATAGATACTAATGTTCGATTAACAAGAACTACAACACCGTTACTCGACCTGCCATATAAAAGTTTAGTAAAAGAATTTTACACTACCAATAAATCGACTAAGATTTGTATAAGGGTTTCTTATATGGGCGATGTTTAATAAATATAAAGTCGTTATACATATAATATAAGGATTTGAGTTGAAGTTTAGTCGTGTTTTTAAATGACCAAAAATATTGTCAATTATTGCTGAGTAATTTGTTATATTTGTTGTTTTTACAACCTCATAGTCCTGTAATAGCAACCTATAACACTTTTATTTGATTTGTTTTGATTGGCGAATAAAGGCCATATAAAAGGATTTTACATGCCCCATGTGTCATTTAAAAGCATTAAAAATGCAGTTATGTCACTATTCCTTATACGACTAGATCGTTACATAAAACAACCGTGTAAACGTCTACTCGACTTCTCTACATGCCTTAATGATTCAGTCGTTAAAAGATCGGATAAAACACTATAATATGATTAATTAGAATATAATCGCTTTTATAAGATTGTTATACGTTAGCATTATATAAGTTGCGGTTATCCGACTTTTAAAAGATCTTGAATCATGTAATTTGTGGTTATCGAACTCTTAAAAGATCTCAAATCATATAAGCATAAAATTATAGGACTACTTTGCTGCTTGGGTAAGTACTTATAGTTTAGTATTTAAAAAAACCATTGCTGACGTGTTCATCCACATCTCATAAAAGTATGAACGCGTCGGCAATGATTTTTTAAATAATTACTAAACTTTTTTAATCTACTACATGTACAAACATTTGTTACATACCGTTTTGAACCTTATTTAATCAGCTAACGAATTGAATAAAAGCAAACAATTGATCAACTAAATAGGTCCTGATTGGTTGGCAAGTTTGGTAAGTAATATTTGTAGGTAATCGTATGAGATGTAAGTAAAAAGGTGATAAATTATTTGTCGGTACTGTACAGTAGATCTACACATTGCGTATCTTTATTCTGTTCGGTTCCGGCCACCTGCCAATATTCACGCACGACCTATTATGTATGTAAGGATTTTGAATTGTGATACTTCTTGCTTTAGAAAAACTATTATCATATTGCGACTAATTATTTCATCAGAATAGTACGATATTACAGCCTATAAATAAATGCAATTTCGTCGTTTAAATGTTAGCCTTTTGTACGTTATAAGAATGTTGAATTATTGTTCAAGACGTTTTTCCCGTAGTGACGTTTAAGTTGTGGTGTCGGAACGACTTTTTGCAGAATTAATATTCGAATCAGACGGTCATTTACCGTGGTTAATTTCAAATTGGCGTGGCACCATGCAATTGTCATTAGTCTCGAGTCGCAAATAATTTTGCCTTGTTTTTGCTGACTTGGCTAACTCAGGCTTCGAGATTATTCGACCAGAACAAGGTTACCGGATTTGCTTTAATTTTATATTCTATAGGCGACTTAAGTAATTTAGGGTAATCTACTTGAAAATATGTGAGAAGCCGGGAAATGTGCATTCTTGTTTATTAGGTACGAGCACTTATTGTCTTTGTTTAATTCGTCAGATTCGTATCAATGGGTGGGTACACTGAACTACTTTGAATCATAGGCCAAAATAGAACTCTGTCGAAGAGATATAATATTTCGATTCTTAACCAATCCCTGACGAGTTGATTCATTACCATACCTGTGCTAACTCGGGGCACCTATACTAAAGTGATGTAGCAAAGTATTTTATCGACCAAAAAAATGTATCGATGTTACTGTCAACATCTAAATGTTATTCAACATTTTTATTTTCGCTTTGAAATAATAACAATAAACAAATTAGGGTGATGGAACCAGTAATGGACGAGGCACCACTAATGGACACTTAATTCTTATTTTACAGAGGATAAGGGTTATTCATTTGATTTGCAACAATCAATTTAGGACCGTATGAAATTTGAATTGAGAGTGAAGTGTCCATTACTGGTGCCTGTCAGCTAAAAGTGTCCATCATTGGTGCCGTCACCTATGAATTAATTTGTTTATTTTAAAATAGGTTTCATAATATACAATTAATATTGTTTCCATATTCGTCGGTATTAAGGATTGCCGTCTACGTGAAAATATCCACTTTAAATTACTGAACGTTCTCTCAACGTCCACAGTGGTCGACGGGGCATTCTTAATATATTTATAATGACATTTAGGTTATCGAAAATTCCATATTGATTGAAATGACATCCGCATACTTTTAATATCTTAAGAGGCTTGATATCAGATATGATATCGAATCTTTTTATAGTAATCGAGATTTTTTAATGGGCACATATATATAGACATCTTTTTATCGATATCAAATCCCTCAAACGTGCCCCGAGTTAGCACAGGTATGTTCATTACGCCACTTTGACATTAATCCATAGTGGCCTATTCAATTCAATTTTTTTTGACTGTAGGTATACCTATCTATAAATATAATGAAACATTGTAGGAGTCTTGAAAAAAAATGAGGTCCCTTTAAATCAATAACATAAAACGTTTCAATAGTTTTTGGCATTATTGTCTGTTTGTATTTTTATTTGTAAGCGCATGTGAAAACGACTATATTAATTTATATTCGGACGGATCGCGAACAGATTGGAAATCTCCGGCTAGGCTATGGAAGTTATATTAATTTTATTATTCAAAGATCTCAGGAACCAATCAAGTCTATGTACTTAGTGCTGATATTATTTTTTTCTGAATTTGTTATAATATGTGCTTTCACTACATATTATTTCAGATTTATAGTATTTGTAGTTTTGGCAATAGAGACGGAGTGACACTTGACTCTAAGTTCAGGGCTCCATTAAGCTGGTAGTACAGCCAGCGTTATATATAAGGTATCATTTAAAGTGCTCAAATAGTTCGGTACACCATACAATTAATATAATGGTGTACCGAACTATTTGAGTACTTTGAATCTTACCTAAGAATGCCTTTGGAACCCTTTAGCATGACCAGTGACGTAACTAAATCATCTGAGGCCCGTGGCAAATTCATCGGATGAGGCCCTCCCTTCATGCTCTTTTTTTGGAAGATCGATATGTTCCTCCTGTGCCCACGGCATTAATCTGGACCCGGAGCGCCCTATAGCCGGGGGCCTGTGGCATTTCCTCCGCTCTGCCACCCTATAGTTACGTTACGCCACTGAACATGACTAACCGCGCCGTACTCGGGGACATTTTAGAGAGAGTTATCTAGCTCCTTTTTAAAACTTGTATCTGAATAAACTTCACTAAGGAAAGACTTACGACGCAAGTCTTGAAATCAGGAGGAGGTAATTTCAGCTGCTTAGATGGTTTTTTGAATAGTAAATATCTTTTGCAACTAACTTTAATACAGTTTGGATCATTTCATTGCGGAGTGGATCCGAAACGAACGCAAATATTTAGACACCGTGCGACCCCACCGCTGCGTAAAATACGGTGTCGTTGCGTAAACAAAAAAGGGGGTCATAACATAATACCTAATAACAACGTGGCGCCGCTTTTGACGCACCATAATATACGCATCGTTATGCAGCGGTGCAACTGCACTTAATCGTGTAAACGGACTGAGGCTCTCCGCTTTACAAGAAAACATAAGCCATACGTACTTCAAGTTTCACAAGATAAGGATATAATTTGTTATAATTGATCCTAATATAATAAATAAATTAATGCATACTTATATCCCACTAATATTAAAAATGCGAAAGTTTGTGTGTCTGTAAGTTTGTTACTCCTTCACGCTGCAACAGCTCGACCGAATTTGATGAAATTTGTAGTGGAGATAGCTATACTCTGGATTAACACAAAGGGAAGTTTAAAGTTTCCGAGTGAATAACGGTAATCGAAATCCATGTGGATGAAGTCGCGGGCAGAAGCTAGTATATAATATAGGTAGTTTTCAATCGCCCAAAAAAAAGGAGGAGGCATAGCCATTTTGGTATTTTCAGTAACAAGTCTAGCATTAGCATTCGTAGAGCATCCTTAATTGATGAAGTGGAATTGATGATGAAGACCACAGGTGGCCATCGGAACTCCTCAATGGGACCTATTTTAAAGGTGGCGATAAGATATTTAAGGGACAAACACAAAGAAAATAGTTTAAATGCAATATGACCTTCCCGCGGCGCTGTACAGCGAGCTTGAATCATCGTATAAATCGTATATATACAGTGAAAAAAAAACAAAAGACCACCTTTGTAAACGCGAAAAATAACTTAAGTACCTATTTTCAAATGGTACCTAATAAGCTAAAACTGGCACTCGGTGACCTGTTTTATTTTAAACCAATAGCTGACTTCGGTTTGACTAACCTATGACAAATATATTTTTTGCGATTTCGAAGGTGGTTTTTTTGTTTTTATAAACATTTTTTTTTGTGCCGACTGCTCAAGAGTTTATTTGTACGTACGAAAATGCAGTTTTAGTTTAAATGTGGTTATGTTTATAATAAAATATCGTTTTTTAACCTCTTAAATGAATGTCTGCTCAGACATACCTACAGTGCAATAGTTCTTAAAACTTTCTTCGGACTATTGTTGATTCCTTTCACTCGCTATCCTAACCTAACCCATACCTTTACGCGAACCCAAAAGACTTAAAGGTACAAATAGACATATTCAATTATAGCATGCCAGAAAGCATGTGTGTATGTGTGTAAGATCTCAATTTTTTTAGCTGTATTTATTTTGATTTGTATAAATATACTCAATCAATTTTAAACATATAAAACACACACACACACGTTTCACGCTTGCTTACCACCATTCCCCCTTCTGCCACTGCCTAAGGCACGCTCAAAAATCAATCGGCGGTTCTTTACAAGCATACTATAATATGCTTAATACGAGAACGTCGTAGGCTATTATGTATCATTTTTACAGGGATAGTTTGACGGTCATAGAATGATAATAGCCACTGCTAATCCCGAAAAAAAAAGTTTAAAAGAGGGAATACCTATTACGCTGCCAAATTCAATATAATTATAATATGTAGCTCCAAATTGAAACGTAAGACTCGCAAACTAGGTGAGATAAAACGAGGTAATGTTTGTATTTGTATACATAGTAGAACTGTATGACGCATTAATACGAGAGTACGAAAGTTAATGTGCATTATATTATGTACAGTACATATACCATTGTTCGTATGTCTGTTACCCACGCTTTCGGTTATGAAATCGAGTGCACTTCCTCGACCATTCGCATCACACTGTTGACCTGTTTACCTACATTCAAAATGTAATAACAAAAATGCATGTGACACTTCTTTTATTATTTTGTCGGCGGAGCCTAAGAGGATTACAAAGTAGTAGTATGCAGGGCTTGTATTCGAAGTACTTTTTTAAACCTATCTCTCATCTCAAAACCATATTGCTTACTTAAGGCAGTACCGTCCTCACCCCCTTAATCAAGTCAGATGTTCACGATTTTTAACCGGCTTCAAATAAGGAGGAGGTCTATGTTCCACTGTATGTATTTTCGTTTTTTTTTAATGCATGTTCACCGATTTCTCTGTCAATTGTAGATCGATTTCAGAAATTATTTTTTGGTTTACTAGAATATACTTCTGAATCTGATGAGGTGATCCGTGAGGAATTGAAGAAGTTTCTCAAATATTGTAGGCATACACATAGCGATTTTTGTATTTTAAGTAACAAATCTAGCATTTGCATTCAGAAAGTATCATTTGGTGAAATGGAACTGATGATGAGGACCACCACAGATGGCCACCGGAACTCCTCAACGGTACCTATTTCAAGGGTGGCGTTAAGATATCTCGATTTAGATAGATGACCGAATATAACGAAGGACATTTAATTATTTAAATGTGACTATGAATTTCCCGCGGCATTGCTTGTGGCGAGCTTGAAGTGTCTTAAAGTTTCATATCGACTACAAAGTGGGACTACCTGCATGTTTTTTATTATAATCACTAAAAATTATAATATAAAATAAAACCGCCTACTAAAACGTATTTTTTTTTTAAATTGTGGGTTTTAATCAAACTGAAGTCGGCGACTCACAATATTTTTAACCAAAAGCCGACTTCAATTGGATTGACAAACCTACCATTTTAAAAAGAGGTTTTTTTTTTCGTATTTGATGGCGGTTTTTATTAATTAGTTTATCATTAGCTAATAATAAACACTAATTTAATTAAAATATTACATTAAATTAACAGTTGAAATTTAAGACAAAACTTATTAAAATAACTAAACTAAGCTACTCAAATATTAAATATGTAAATAATAATCAGCACTATAAAAAGAATACCCCCTCTAGCAGGTCCGCTCGCGGCTTGGTCCCTATGACACTGGCTGCATTACCTCTCTGGATAGGTATCCCAACACTAGGTTTGTTTGTTGTTGTATTTGTAAGGAATTTTAAGCCACAAAATCTTCTACAATCAAACCAATGTCTACGCGTAGACAAAAAAGAGATTACTTCGAAAGATCTTTATATTTTATGTCACCAAAAAGTCCTTTTTGCAAAATTTCCCATTAGTATGACGTCCTTTTTCAAACAACTCTTCTACAAAATATCCGCTTTCGTAAATGGTATATTTCGTTGAAGCAACTCTTTGCGATATGGATTAGGCATGGTATACACTTTGACAAAGGAACATTACCTATATAGGTCGCTAGGCGTATAAACCGTTTTACGAACTCTTAAGGTTTAATAAAAATGCCTCTACGGCCATAACCTACTCATACTTACAAAACAAAAAGCAATCCGTACAGCAATTATTACCAACTCAATCCAGTTAACAAAAGAAGAACTGCAACGCTGAAGTAATTAAATCGATCTTTATCGTAACTTGTAGCGTCGTTTACCTGTATGCGTGTGAATAAGAACAGATTATTTCCAAATAAAAAAATAATTGCTCAATTAAATCGAAGGTCAAATGGATGAACAGCTCGTTGAAGTTCCTGCAGCATTGTATGCCCTAGCATTTACGCTATATGACTTATTTTAGTAAGTACTAACTTAATCTTTACTCGCAAATATGAAATGCAATGCAACATTCTGTTATTTGTTTGAAGACTTAAAATAAACACGACTGCGTAAAAATGTACAAAAAAACATCCTAGCACCATATCAAAACCTTGAAATCGTTTTAAATCAAATGAAAAATGATGAAAGAAATCGGAGACTTTAAATACCTATTCAAGTAGGCTAGTTTATAAAGGAACTGTAAGAGATATCAACACATTCAAACATAAAATAACATCTCTAAAATAAAAACAAGAACACTCGTGTACTTAGCCGGTTAAAAGAATAGTTTCACTTTTTTCTTATTAGCTTTAAGTGCCTTTAGGTTTATAAAAACGTAATACTCGTAAGTGAAACGAGATCGTCGCGCTTGACCTTATCTTACTAGAACACTATATTCCAAATTTGGTTTTACTAAAGAGTAAAAAGAACTTGTAGGTGCGGTACGGATGGATCTTGAGGGTTTTGTCTGGCCGACTGACTCGGTGGTTATATGAAACAGCTTAAGGTCAAGTGTTCTTATTTCCTGAAATTATTTTAAATTGTTGTTCCCAAATACCTACCCTATCCCTAATACCTTTATGTTCTGCGACTTTCTTAGCGGGACTGCCTCCCCAACCTCAAGAAAGTTACCTACTAAATTTACAGCCGTAAAAGCCATTAATGTTACAGATTTAGATAAAATTTACTTCTTAACGTCTACGAATATCATCAATATCATCATCATCGTCATACTATGTACATCCAAAACTCACTTCTGTATGTAAAGTAATATCCAAAAGAGAATGACTATATCATCGGATATCCTTTATTATTCTACAACGATTTTGCGTAGCAGGAAACCTCAAATAACTATGAGAAATATTTAAAAATCTGCAACATCGGGACGCCTACATAGACGTTAGCATAATTTCTTTGAAACACCGCTGCCTTTGCATGGCGATGACATTTTTCACACAAATATTTCGAACTACCGCTTGTCCTCATTGGTCATATAGGCGAATTAGCCTAGCCCTAGCCCTCCTTTGATCACATTTGATTCATGGGTATATCAGACCAAAGACAAAACTGCGTCCATTTATCATACTTATGTGATTCATGGGGCAGGGAATTTGTTACTAAAAACAATGTTATTTTTATATTAAGTAATTATAATATACAAAAATATCTAGGTACTTACAGGAATACAATGAATTGCTTAGTAATTAACTATACTAAAATGTAAATAACACTTTAAAAGGTATATCCAACAGGACAACTAGTCGAGAGCATTTTAACTCGCGCTCATTTGAAAATATACAATCTCGAATAAAGACGCTTTACACAGGAATGATCATAGGCAACGCTTCGTCAAAATACCTTAATTGTGGCCCATGAGGAACAACGGCTGCCTTGCCTCGCTGGATTATACACTGAACTGCTCGACTAATAATATCGATGAAATTGTAATCTCGTCAGTTCACTATTTCTAAAAACAGTTTTGGTAAAGTCAACATCTAGGTACTAGGTACCTATAAGTGTACCTACCTATCTTTACTTTCCTAATATTTTTTGTAATATGTAATTAAAAATCACGTTTATATCGCGTCTATATCGCGTGTCAAATGTGGATAAAGCATCAGTCACTATCGTACCTATTTAGTATTTACGTGTCAGAAGGTGATGGATGCCTTATTCAAACTTTGTCAAGCGATAAAAGCAATCATATTAGGGCGCCTGGATTTCGAAGCTGTCACCTTAAGGATTGGATAGAGTAATTTTATATAATTTTGTGGGAATGTGATTAACGAAAATGTTATTAATAATATATATTTTGTCCTTTGTAAAGGACTTGACTTCAGTTAATATTGTTTAAACGTGGCAGATGGAGACATCTCAAGTGAGAGCATAAAATTTTATTTTATTTTAGTTAGGTAAGTTTTTTATTTTATTTTATGGTTAATTTGTAGAGATTCGAAATAAAGAGTTTATTATTATTATAATTATTATAGGTAGGTACCTAATTATTTACTGAGTAAAACCACGGTTAAATTGTTTACGCCATTATTGATTTTCTCTATTATAAAATCTTTATTTTGTCTTCTTCTAGTTCTGGCCCAGATTGAAAATATGCGTCCTGGTTTGTACGCTCTGACTGGACCGCTTAAGCTCGCCAGTTGATAATTCATCCGTTAAGTTGGAAAATGAGTCCTTGAGAAAAATACGTAATATGTGGCCTTACCGAATAATAAAAAATCTCTCCATATTGCGGAAATTATATGAACTGTCATGTCTATTGCAATTCACGAAACACCTTAAAAAGTATTAGTGGCGACGTCAGGCTTAACTTTAATGCATGCTACGGTATTCGTTACTTGTAATGTTTTATATGGTGACACACAATACGAAACGAGTAGTTAACTGCACTTTTGTAATAATTTACTCCGCCCTAGCACGGCAATTCGCATCGCAGTGTGACCTAGCCATAAACATTTCAGAGCAAAACTGTTCGAGCTGAATGATCAAAGTGTTTTAGACAAACTTGCAAACAGTCTACCCCTGCGTCCGAGCAAACTTGCACAAGTGCTCTGACCTGCTCTGCCCGTCCAAACATGCACTTTTACTGCGACGATACAAGTGCGACTTACTACAATTCGAGGGTTTTATTAACAATGCTGATCAGGTAAACCCGTGCGCTCGACATTTAATAAGAATGACTCACTCCCAAATGCTAGCTTTATATTTACTAGAAAATTTAGTGTGGCAGGCATATTTTCCAGGGAGATCTGGGCACCTTCATTAAACGAGAGCGAGTGCTGGTCTAGTGGCCTAGCATTACGTCTTTGTTTACATCACGCTGCTTCAATTAACGGTAAAACACATTTCAGCCAGACTAATTGGCCCATTATTATTTTGAAGCCGTTTAAAATAAACAACGGTGGAGAACCTGGTAATTACGTCGTTTGCATGGTTTTTGCCATGTAAAGGAAACTTGAAGCGTCGTAAGCGCCTGCAGCTTTAAGGTTCCTTTTGATTTGCGCAAGTTAAAATGACGGCCTTGCGCTCAGCACGTCGTTGGAGTCCGCGGGGTCACTCACGCGTCGGTCAAGGCACTGGCTTCCGACAGTTCTGACCTAACGTTCCTGCAATTAAAAAATTTAATCAAATGTCAATTGAAAAGTCAATTTCATTTTGTCTATGATCCGCTTAGTTAACGGTCGCTTACATTGGTGAGCGCTCCATATAAATTAATATTAAACTGTGGGTCACGCAAAGCGGTCGCTAAAATGGGAATCATAAGCTAACCAATTACCACGGCAGTTTATTTAAAGCTCCCTGAATATACTGAGAATAAGGACTCAAATCCTGAATGGAAGCCTTAAACACTTGAAACGAAATCGTTAAACGAGTTATCGTGAATTTTCTTTTGATTTTTGAAATAAATATATGTGGCCATGCTCATTTTACCCTAATATAGATGAAAAGGGTTAATTAAACGTTTCCCTTACTTGGCCGTTAATTAAATTATTTTAAGTTAAAAAATGTTTCTCTTATCGTTTTACTTTATCTTTGATGGTCGACAAAGTTTTAATTTAAAACGTCTTCTTTTTGGTTGCGTTACAAAAAAAAAGAAAAATACGTACCTACCATTTAAGTAACCAGCAGAAGATATCTTTAAAACTTTAACATAATAATATAATGTAATTTCATCTTTTTTAATAAATAAATAATAATTGTCAAGTGTTTAGATATTATAGCAAGTGTAACTAACTAGGTTTCTATTATATTCTATTCTATTTATTATAATTATGCCGTCAACATTATCCATACCTATTCAGAGACTTCATGGTCGTGCAGTGTCAGGATTGACTTCTTATCTGCCTAGTACTGTAATGACGATTAAGTCGTCGTTTTTGTAGAGAGTTTTTGTTATTAAATTGACAAGCTACATTTTTTGCCTAATAAAATATGATAGAATACATTTTTTCAAACCGGTTGAACGCGCAAAACCTTACTGGGTTAAAGGGCTTTATTTTACACGATTTCCAGTCAGTTTAGCACAAATGTGCTGAATAAATGAAAAGTGAATTTTCTGGTATTTTGGTGTTTTTTTTACTATTTTAGGTTGGCACTCAGCTGGCTTTGCATATACCTGCCTTTCTTTAGCCAAACGAAACCCGACCGTTCACGAGCCATAACATCTTAGGTCTACCAACGCCCCTTTCTTTAAATTTTAAAGTGGTATATTATGTTATATAGGTACTAAAATTAAGATTATTATGGACAATGTGATGTTTAAAAGTTCAGATAAATTTAAAATGAGTGGAAAAAAGGTAATCGGCGGTAATAACCAATGTATCATTATTACTCCATAAGTCACACACTTACATACATACATACATACCTTCACGGCTGTCTCCCAATGGTGTAGGCAGAGACTATGGAACGCCAGGTGGACCGATCTTATCATACAACTTTCGTTTCCTCTACCTGGACATTCATCAACTTCTTCATGCAATTACGTCGGTTTCGGGTCCTTTTGATTTGGCCTTATTCAGTAGGTACATCTTGAACCTCATCACTGCGTGTTACATACTTACCTACCTCCTATTAAAAATCCAGTGAGGTCTTTTTAATTACCCATATTAACGCTTGACCATTACTTTCGTATAGAGTAAAAGATTAATTATTAGGTAATAATATGTTTTTTGTTTTTTATTTACATCTTTGCCCATTGTTATTAATGTAATCTTACGCCGTCTTCGATGTTAGTAAGGCAGGCCATAACCGCATTCGTAAATCAAAACACTGGGATAGGATACTAAACGAGCTTTGTATTTACTACTCCTACATAGGTTATTTAGGATCGTACAGTGTAAAAGGTTCACCGCCCACTATTGATTACACGGTCATCATACTTCTTAGGCACGAAGTTCTACTTAGAAATAATTATGTCGTGTACGGTCTGCGCTAGTAGCACGTATGGGACATGTCGGTCAATGCCAGATTGTTCAGAAATGTGAACTTCTTACCGTCTGTGATATTTATTTTGCCGTCGTAAATTGTATTTTTCAAGTCAATATTTTTTAATTTTGCGTGGTGTACATTTACCGGATTACATTTAGGTATATTATGCAACTCTCAATACTTATCAATAATAATGATTAACAATTTTATTGTTACGTAATCTAGGAAGTTCATATAAATCACATCCGCGAATGTTAAACGTGGTTCTGGTCACGTAGGCCTATGTTCTCAAGAACGGCTAAAGCTCATTGTGATTCTATTTGGTTCGTCTACTTACTAAATTATAAACTACTTTGCGGTTTGGAACATTTTACGTCATAATACTTACTCATAGGTAAAACACAAACCAAGGAAAGTGTAAAGGCAACCCTCCAATTAAGAGGTCTATACATAGTCAACTTTTTTCTTCCTAAACAATATATCATGGTTTCATTTCAGTAAAAAAGTCTTATGGTTTTAGACATAATTGCAACTTACTGAAATTTTGAAATGTCGCATCACCTTTTTTGTCTTTAATTTTAGGATTTAACGGAATTTATGTACAAATTACTAGTTACTCGTAGGTACTGTTAGTTTAGTGCTATAAGGTATATATAACATTTTATAGCAAATATTAGTGGTTTTACGAATATCAAATTTTGAAGTTTATATCACGAACTTTACAGAAATCTTGATGTATTGTTTTTTATGTACTGTACGTACTGTAAAGATCTCACAATCAAATTTGCCATTATTTCCAAGCTTTAGTTCTGCAGTGGGACACTAACCCAGGCTACTAAAAACTGCAAATCATACTTGTTTATGTAGGTATACGAAACGCCGACTTGTTTAATGATACTTATGTAAGGTCAGGTGGGGTAAGGGGAACATACTTTATTCTTCTAATCTTATTTTGAGTTCTACACTACAAAGCATAAGGTTCTAAGTGTTTTCGCTAAAGACAAAACATACTTAGTTGCGTTAACTTTCCAGGACAAAATACTTTTTATGCTAGTTCTAATGAACATCGCCAGAAAATGATTATACGTAAGACTAGTTCTATCGTTTCCCTTTCCCTATTTTTGGGGTAAGGGAAACAGTCTCAATAAATCTACAACTAATAATACTAGTTTGGATTATTCATACGCAAAACATTTTTAAAAACACCTTTATTGAAATGTGTACTTCATACTTAACGAAATACGGTTACAAATATAAAATATTTACCACAATCGGTATTTGGGGTAAGGGAAACGTACGAGTTTCGAACAGGGGTACTCAACTAAAAAAAAGGAAGTAAAAAGTAGGTGCAATTTTTTATTGTAATGTTTATTAAGTAATGGTTAAAATAAAGTAGCCTATTTAAATTACTTTTCTTTGGCATACAATTGTTCTCACATAGTTCCTAGGCATTTTTTTGTAAAAAATAAAATAGTCTTTAAATAAATAAAAAACTGAAAGGATTAAAACAAGATGTTCATATCGCCAACCGTCATTTGACATCATACAAAATAGCATAATGTAAGTAAGTAATAAGATATAATAATAGTTAATAAATAACCGATAATTATAACCAATAGAATAGTTTATTACTTAACATTTTTTTCCCATAACATAACTATTTCCCAAAAAATTTTTACAAACCAATTACCTATTTTTCCATTTAGGGTATAATCGATATGGAGAGGTCAGCTGTTACGGTACCCAAGCAATGTGTAAAATATCATAACATTTATAGTTAGTTACCGATTCAAGAGACTATTTCTACTTGTTATAAAATTTGCCTGTCTCAACATGTTTGTTACTTCTGACGTCGGGAAAGAGAAACATATGGCCCCCTTAACCCGGTCATGATAGTTTCCCTTACCCCAATTATGCATTCGTAGGTTATGTTACGAATCACATTAAAATTTAATATTTATAGCATATACAGCAAAAAATTATATGCATACAAACAAAATATATCTATAAATCAATACTTACTGACATTTGCAGACTTGTTACCAGACTTTTTATAACATAAATCAGTATCTAAATAACGTACGTCGAACTCGTGGTTTCGTTGTTTGTCAACTAAATTATTGTTTTTGTCACACCCGCAGTTTCAGTTGTCATAACGGTATCTGTGTTTTGTTTTTGGAAATAAATCTCAGTTACTGCTTTATCGATCGTGTAATCACAACTCTGCGGTCTATAGTTTTTGATATATCAACTGGTGTTTCCCTTTCCCAGTAGTTCCCCTTACCCCACCTGACCTTATATGGCTCATGCAATAGGAGTTATAGACAAAACCGTAGCATTCACTGGTACCTGCAATGGGTAGCCAAAACTTAAATAACCATATTTTTGATTTTATTTCTTCTAGTTACCTAAGTAAGTTATTTTCTTTATATCTGAACTAAAGGACCTCTCCATTTTGTACTTTGTTAGATAAATTTGTAACTGTCTAAAGGTATTTTAAGCTTACAAATAAAATTCACTGATGTTCACTGGGTATTATATTATAACATATCCCTCATTCGCGCAGTAGGTTAAAAAGAGGTTTTACGTGGCTTAGTTTGTGAATACAATGATTGTGCGCTATTCTATGACCCGTTTTTTTTCGCAGGAACATTTTAGGCACAGGTGGTATTAGAGAGACCTGAAGTTTACTTACAGGGATATAGGCATTAAGTTCGCCTTTTGTATATGAAGTGTATTCTTTTGTGCAATAAAGATTAAATAAATAAATAAATAATATCCTCTCCGCTAATACGAGTACCCCAATGTTGCAAATTGTTGGCAACTTCCCCGAAGTTATAGGCTATGATGCTGTTTCTGCAGCAGTTCTCTTAGGGTAAACAAAGTTAAACCAACAATGTATTGTTATGTTTGTTCACTCGACCTGCCTTATATAACAACGTTTGTTAACCTAACCTACTTAAGCGTTAATAAATGTGCTCTGTTACCTAATTATAATAATTCATTGCTATATTCCCTTGGTTAACTGCCAAAGTTTATTTCCCTCATTATCTGATAATTGAGCAAGCAGTTAGAGGTGTTGTCATTTTTAACCGACTTCAAAAAAGGAGGAGGATACGTTCTACTGTATGTTTTTTTAATGTATGTTCACCAATTTCTCCGTCAATTGTGAACCGATTTTAAAAATTCTATTTTGGTTTGAAGAATGTACTTACGAGGTGGTGGTTCCCATTGTCACCAAATCTGAATCTTTTGAGAAATTGAGGGAAATCCTCAAATATTGTAGGCAAACATATAGCGATTTTAGTTTTTTAGTTACAATTCTAGCGTTTGTATTAAGAAAGTATCACTTGGTGAAGTGGAACTGATGATGCAGTCCAGGGATGGCCATCGGAACTCCTCAACGGTACCTATTTCAAGGGTCGCGATAAGATAGTTCTTAATCGAGATATCAGAGCGACTACAACGAAGAACATTGAATTGTTTAAATATGACTATGACTTTCCCGCGGCGTTGCTTGCGGCGAGCTTGAAATGTCTTAAAATTTAATATCAACTAAAAAGTGGGACTAAGCTTAATATGATCACAAAAAAGTATAAAATTAAATAAAATGTTTTAAAAAACAAAAAACCGCCTTCAAAAACGCTAAAAATTACTTCTTTTACTGGTCTTCTGTAGGTAATAAATAGGTTATTCGAACTCAAGTCGGCGACTCACAATATTTTCAACCAAAAGCTTACTTCAGTGGGACATGCCTATTTCCTACCATTTTAAAAGAAGCGCGTGTTTAAAGGCGGTTTTTGGTTTTTTAATATATTTTAGGAGTTGAATTTTAAAACTCCGTCGTTAGTATAGGGATTTACGTAGTTAAGTCTTTGGTCACAGAAAGTTGATTCCCAAATTTCACGATTCAAGTTAGTGTGGGCTGTTTGCAGATACAGGTAAAACCATATTGCTTTTAACATGTTATCGTATGGTCAACGTTACGACAGCTCTAGCGAGAATATCCTAAAGGGTCGAGCTGTGTATGCGTCACTTCATTACTGGAATAACCAAAGACAATAACGCCAATTGTAAAAGCTTAAATTACTTCGCGGAACCAATTTAGTATAAATCAAAGTAGGAGTCTTGGTACAAAAACGAACACTTAGCAACTAAGTAGTTTCGTTTTTTTATCGTGATCGGTAATTTGTGTTAAGGATACGGAACTGAACCGTGTCGAGAACTCGAGATATACATGAGAATAGTTGATTAATCGCGGGATGCATTCGTTAGTGGTAATTAATAGGTGTAACAAGTTATTTATTCAGCGCCCGGTCACGCCCTATTTAGGTACTGACTCGTATTGTTGCTAACCTCTTAGTTCAACCATATTATGGCTTTGGCGGTGTCTGTACAGCACAGCTAGTGGAACAGCTGCTGCCGTGGAACATCAACCATTGCTATATACATCCATTAAGGCGCTTTCGCATCGGGTCCGCGGGTCGATTTTGGCAAACCAGAGCTCGGAAGTACAAAATAAATGGATTGCAAACGATTAAGGATCGTCATGTAGAACCCAAAATTGTTTTAAAAAGCGTTTTAATTTTGAAAATCTACCCGCAGATCGGAATTCGAGTCTGAAATAATGAAACTGTATCAGTACGAGTATTGTTCTTCAAAGATGCGGTGCGAAAATTATTAATATTATTTTCATTAAGGAAGGAAGTGGTCCCTGCCTACCCCTACGGGATGAAGGCGTGATTGTATGTATGTATGGATGTATTAATTTACATGTAAAGTAAATAAGTATTTCGAAGAATCGAAGTTAACCTACAAATTGTGATTTTATCCATTACATTCAACCATTACAGCGGTGTACAAAAACGTTTTTTTTAAGCTAGCTTTCTCGTAAATACTTTTTTACAACGGAGGTCAGTAAAGACCTGTTTAATACAATAAAACCATTTCTCCAGAACTAAAAGAATAAACTTTTTTATTTTTTAAATAATGGAGTTTTTTTATCTACGTAAAACAAAACTGGAGAACGAGTCGTATCGTAATCCCCTAGATTCATTGCATTGAAACTTATGGTTAAATCGTCATCATAGTCACCAATGCCTACACATTACTTAACTACTTGCAGCTGTATAAAAATGTCTACTTTAAAACTTGTACTTGTTTGTGGTATGGATACGGTAGGTTGTTATTTTGTATCGTGACTTAAGTCTGAATGATCAAGTCCAAACGGAATCGTTAAGGTATATTCTATACCAAGCAGAGACGGGAGCGAGACAATGTGTATTTAATTAAATCTAGCGGTTTATTATTATGTATAAAACAGAAAAACATGACTATGTAAATGAAGCGGCATATGGCCAGCCATTTATAGTGTTTGCTTTATTAAGACACTAATTACATAACAGCAGATAAATCCTTGTGTTAATCTTTTAAATACCACCTACTTGCTCTTCTCACATGTATTATAAAATCAGTAAGTCTCTTGCTTTGAGTCTGTTTAATTTGAGTTGAAACAAGTACCTTTAGTAACTTGTAATTAATACTTAAGGGTTAATGGTAAGATATTCCATGCATATGAAGTTAATAATAAAGGGATTAACTTGAAATTTGGCATAGTTGTACAACTTGCTTGCCCGCATCTGTTCTTAGTAAAAAATGTTTTTATAAATAATTGAAATGGGGTCTAGGGGGTTGAAAAACTTTCAGTGGTTTGATTATAGCAAATGGGGTGTCATATAAAAGGGCTCCATCGGCACATTTCGAAACCATTTAATAAAACTGTAATGTACTTTTTTATTTAAGTATAGACAAAAGTGTGCACCAAATGACCGTTCCCACCTTATCTCCAAAATTTATAAATCAAAAAATCTAAATTAGCCCTATTTAAATTTTATGGAAAAAATAAAACGAAATGTTCATTATTTACAGTTTTTGAGAAATAACAATAAAACTTTGAAAATGTGTATTAAAATTAAGGCTAGTTCTAGTAGAACAACTAGTATTTTTCTTTGCGGTGACCGAGCATGTTATCTTAAATACGGAGCCCTCGGTGCGCGAGTTCGACTCACACGATCAGTTTTTTATAGTAATTAGAAGCATGCTTCTCTGCCATGTTTTTCGAATCCCTAATAAACAATAAATCCATCGGAACTTATCGAAAACTTGTCATTTAATACTTAATTTTCTTAATTAAGTACGTGTTGTTAAACAAATGTTAATCAGTGGCCTCCCGTTAAGTTTATACGTACATTACCTAAAGTGATATCATATATAACTACATAAATTAATTAGGTTAGTTATTTATGTAACGATTCTATCAGCATATACAATGTAACGAACATTCTTGAGTAAAATCTTTTAAGGTTATTTTCAATGCTTGTTGTCTTACTGTTCTTGTTACGCATAGTAAATCCATAATTCTAGGGCAAAAAACCGCGGAAATATCACTTACATGTCGACACACACGTCTCTAGTAGGTACCTACCTACATTAATAATTAATAACTTGAGTAATTCTAGAGATAAGTGGCAGGATCATACCTACATCGTATAATATTAAAGGCAGATGAAATAGTATTAATTCTAACAAAGCTTATGAGTTATATTCAAGGATAAGAATACATATAGAGTATTCGTTTTGTGATTGATGTTGATCGTAAATATTAACGATTTCAACGTTACTATATATATTTATACGATTGGTACTTTTAAAAGCACAGAATTTATTCCCTGAAGTGAATGAAATGAGTATTATTCCCTGAAGTGATTATTCACTGTGAATTTGAATAGGTTATGGTAATTTTACTACGGTCAATGATTCATTCATAAACACAAGCAAACAATTGCAAAAAATGTCTATTCACGTCATTCATCACGAAACAGTCATATATCAGATCGATGCGATAAGATCAATCATGAAATATCACCTGATGACTACATTATCATAAGTGGCCACACAGACAAGTATTTATAGGTGGTCACAATACAGCCAGTAAGGACCTTTAGATCTTCCGGTCACGGAAGCACTTTCAATTTCCGGCTAAGATATGCCGCGATTTATTGGATTACTAACAGAAATGTATGTATTTTCCCGATACAATATTAGGGTGCGGCTCCACTGAGGCGGAGACGAGAGGAGCGGAGCGGAGCTGTGCCAATATTAACCAATAAAAGGCGCATATGCGGTCACGTCGAGCGCGCCTTGCGCAGATTCCATTGGTTAATATTGGCACAGCTCCGCTCCGCTCCTCTCGTCTCCGCCTCAGTGGAGCCGCACCCTTACTGCCGTTGCTCTGAAGTCTAAGGACCGTATTAATAAACTGATCTCGATTCTAATGCTCGTCTCAAGATGCGTCAAAAATGTCAGTTTTCTATGGTTTGACGTTCACTTTGACGTATCTTGTGACGGGCATCTCAGCCAAGATGAGTTTATTAATACGGCCCTTAGTTTGTTTTAAGTTTCACGCGTGCAATTGTTTAACGATCATTATGTCACCTATACCTACTTACTGATGCAATTCAACATCTTCAACAACTCCCAGCGGTTTAATAACCACTGACTTTAATTGTTTAATAGAATCCATTCAAATTACCATTTAATCACGTTATAATTAGATAATCATTTTGCCGCCGTCAATGCTTGTTCATTTTATTTAATAAACTACTAAAAGCACGGAAGTCTGCTAATGTCTAGGTAAAAACAATTACAGCTAAACTTATCAGGAATCGCCACTCACAAAATCAAATGTGATAAATTAAATTACTATTATGCTATTATAAAGTTGAAACGGGGTCGCCTTGACCCGCGCCGGGCAGCTCGTAGCTTCAAACACGCGGGCGTAAGCGCATTTTTTTTGTATTTTCATAGGCACCAATAACAGCTGACTTGCATATATCATGGGGCCTAGACGAGCTGGACCCTTACCATGAGTTACAATTACCGTACTCGGTAGCTAGTCGAATGCTCTGTCCTTCGCACTCTACAAGAATACTACGAGGTCTGAGAGGGACAGAGCATTCACCTCGCTAGCGAGTACGTTAATTGTAACTAATGGTAAGGGTACTTACTGCATAACGCTAACGTTAGCGATTTACTAAAAATACATAACGTACCGTCTAGACGACGGGACTGCCAATCTCACTTGGTTTCCCACCATGCTGTGGTAGCTTTTTCCACTTAACAATGTGCTTGCTTACCAAATTATAAGAACGAAATTAGGTTTTTATTATTATTTAGTGGTGGTAAGACCTTGTGCAGGGTCCGTCTTGATCACTACCACCACCTTATCCTTTAATCTACCACTAGTGTGTGTATTGTTGTGTTCCGGCGTGGGGATAAGTTAACCGGTGAATTACTAGCATTATATGTATAAGGCATTCCACTAAGGTCCTCAGGGTTAGCAACGCGTTTGTTGTCTTAGGTTTACAGTCTTGGGAATGTCTACGGGTCTCAGACCCGCTTATTGGCAGAGTGCAAAGTGGGTGGGTAGCCTAAACGATCACAGCGCTCGCTACGGCTAAAATTGACATTTATGTCGCTGACTTGAGCTGTCAAATCCATATTGAAGTAAACATTTTCTAATCGTTTTTGAGATAAAAATATGGTGAATTACTATGTTACAGTCCCGATTGTGTAATATAGTAAAATAACACAAGATTTCATTAATATTTTTCACAATATTTACTTACTTTTTGTTTGACAGCGGTGACACTATTGTCCATAATGGCCGCCTGTCACGTGGCGCTGTCGTCGCGCTCGGTCCCAATTACTAAACCGCGATTAGAATACACTTCGGAAGTAACGTCAGCACGCTGTCATTGCATATTATATCCGCCATTAGTAATTGTCATTCATATGCAATGACAGCGTGCTGACGTTACTTCCGAAGTGTATTCTAATCGCGGTTTAGTAATACCACCCCTCAGCTTAGCATGCAAGAACACTAGAATACGTCAGACGCTAGTTACTGTCAAATATGTCTATTCCATATTCTAACGTAAACGTAAACGTTTTAGATAAAAGTGTATTTTGTGTGAATTGAGTCCTATTAATACTAAGAGCGACGTTAATGTCATAATATTTTCTGTCATTTCTCGGTATTGCTAGAGTAATGAAATAAATCGGTCAAATCTATCAAAAAAGTTTAGATACAAACCCATAGAATAATAATAGCATAGAAACTATAAATTGAACTTTGCACCCGCTATATTTCTTTACGCATTGCGCATTATGTGAGAGAGAATACAACTAAATATGATATTTTTTCTACTTTGACTGTCATTTTCATGAGGTTTAAAGACGTCAAATTTGAATGGAACTCGATATGTCCGCGATCGTGTATGTAAACATTTTATTGTACAAAACACAGAAATTCATATACAATATTTATACAATAGGAATGTACAAAGGTGAAGTTATCCCTTTAAGGTATCTCTTCCAGCTAACCTTTGGGTGATTGAGGAAAACAAGAAAAACAGAATACGGCCACGTATATTATCCACGTATTATACATATATTATCACCCAAAAGTTAACTGGAAGAGATCCTTTAAAGGGATAAATTCGTATTTATACATTCTTATTCGATAAATATTGTGTTTGAATTTCTGTGTTTTATATGACAAAGTATTTGTGTTTACATACATACATAAGTACACACGTTCGCGGACATATCGAGGTTCATTCAAATTTTACGTCTTACAACTTTGTAAAAATGACAGTTATAGGTCTACCGGAATCTCATGACTAAAAGGGAAATTGAAATTTTTTGCAAGCAACTCTGGGGTAATAGGACTCAAAGGAGTTGATACTTAAATTCTCCCCAATTTAATAAAAGTATGAAATACTAGTTCTCGCCTCAGTTTTCATCCGCGTAAAAGTTGTTTATTGCTATTTTCTCGGGAACTAACCAATTTTCTGCGCTCGAAATAAATGGTACAAGTATAAGTATCTCTCTTTGTTAGTATTTTAAGACTACCAATAATAATAAATACAACAATTATAAGTTATAGAACATAACTGTATATATATTTTTTTTGCAAGATTTACCGTGAAAATTATTACACTGATATTGAGCTATGTTATACAGGGTGTTCCAGAAACCGACGTCAACCCGCCTAGGGCTGATAGAACAGCTCATAAGCTATCGATTTAATTCCCATGTATGTTCAGCAATTGTTATTAGTTTCCGAGATATTGATAATTTCAATCGGAATTTTTGCTATTTTTCCTTATGTCTGTGATACGAAAAACCCCTACATTTATGTTTTAATTCTTTTTTTTTCCAGTATTTTTTTGCATGATTAGAATCACTATGAAATAAGGAAGTTTTTAAAGCTGCATGCCATTTTTTTTTTCTTTACTTACAACTTTTATCTTATAACAATGGCTGAACATACATGGGGATTAGATCGATAGCTTATGAGCTGCAGTGCTCTATCAGCCCGAGGCGGGTTGACGTTGGTTTCTGGGACACCCGGTTTATTGTGCATGTATTTATATGTACTACAGTTAACGAAACCCTCTTGATATTAAGAAAACGTTTTAAGATAACACAATAACTGGACGATGGTGTATGCTCAGTGCAGTTTAATGAAAATAAAACAAGCTTAAATGCCATAACAATATAATATTTATAGAAGAAGGGAGTTGTAGCTTGGTTAGGTGTAGCTAGTGTCCTTCGATCCTCAAGATAGTCCCCATTTTGTTTCATAGGAACTCGAATATAACTCTATTCAAATATCATCGCCTATCACCGTAACTTAAAGTATCAATACTATTTGGCTACTAGTAAATCAAAAAACGCGATTCAATATCACAGATTTAGTTTCATTTACACTTTCTTCCTCACATATTTTACAATATATCTTGCATGCGATTGTAGTGTTTATTATTAATTATATTTCTCTATACTTATTGATTTATTTCATTCAAAATAAACAAACATTGGCAGGCCGAGAAATTTGAATTGATAAGTGTAAGACAACATTGCCATATCAAAATCTTTTTTCTTTTTACATTTAAATTTGTCATTAGATTCTGGTAGACCTATACAGAAGAAAGAAACCACCAATTTTTTCATTTTCACTAATTAGGTACATAAGCAGAGAAAGACAGCTGTTGCAAAGTTAATTTTATAGTCCGGCTTCTTTGCTATAGTATGTTCTTATTATATATTGAATTTTATTTAACTAGCAACTTTATATTTACACTAATTCTTGAATGACATTAAATATGACACTAGATAACGCGTAGCGTACTAAGCCCACTGGTGGTCTGATTGCGTTCTCCTTGACATAATAAAATACTAAACAAATTAGAATACATTTGGGCGCTGTACGCGTGTTTGACATTGTCACTACCTCCAAACCTGACTTAAAACTGCTATTGATAAAAAATATATAAACCTCAAACTTCAAAGCTTATCTATTAGATTTAAATAAATTAAACATGACATAATGACACGTATTAAGGCGGCCCTTTATCCGTATCCGGATCCGTAGAATCATTGAAGTAGTTATAATTTATTGCCTGGTAGATCTTGAGTTATATATGATATATAATGTTGCTACAAAAAACCATTGGCCTCCTCCTCCTCCTTATAGTCTCTTATGCTAATCTAACCAACTATACCCAAGCCCAAAGAGCTAGTGTACATATTTATTCCTTCAAATCAAATCAAATCAAATCAAATCAATTATTTATTTGTCAGAATACAGTATTATAATATTATAAGGTGTTCAAAAGCAACAAACAAGTTGAGCATTGTTGAATGAGAGCAATGGCAGTACCTCCTTATTGTACACACGACGGAAGGGCGTGGTTGCAGTTGAGTAACTTTTTACAATCGCTAAAATTGTTACAGTTTCCACTAGAGCTACTCGAGCGCAATGCAACAAAATAGCAACTAACTACTTACTAACTACTAACTAACTTTAATTTATGTTATTGCTAATGGACACGGATTAATGTAAGATATTTACGTGAGCCTGTTTTTTTTAAAATATCAATTGAATCAATGTGTAAATGACATAGAGCTCTACAAAAATAACTTAAAGATTGACCTTTAAAAACAGCTTGACAATTTTTTTTGAAACACATAAAGCGCAAATCGATCACTGCTTACGATTAACACTGATTAACACATAGGCTTCTGTAAGCGTTTGATGATAGATTATTTAATAAGCTATAATACTGATGACTGATTGATTACTTCACACATCAAAAACGTATAAAGGTCAAAAATATTCCTTCATTATTGTGATAGTTTGCAATGATGCAATTATGATGGTAAAACTGAGTAGAACTGAACAAAAAACAGTGCGTTAATTTGAAATTTACAAAAATGAAACGTAGGTTCCCCGTGTGGTTGCCGGGGTAGAATAGTGCCACTCCATGTCTTCCCGTGGATGTCGTACGAGGCGACTAACGGCGGAACCCTATATTCAAACAGAGGATAGATAAGGCTTACCTCGGGTTAAAATTTGACATTTGCCCATACAAAATGTGTCAAATTTTAATCCGAAGTAAGCCTATCTGTCCGCGGATTGAATATAGGGTTTGGCCGTAAGGGAATAAGGGCTTGTAGTACTGTTAAGCGATGGGCTGGCAACCTGTCACTAATGCGCTGTTAAACATCTTAGCCTAATTGTGCAAATTGTGGTTACAGAGTTATCAACAAGTTTTTGGAGTTGTTGTTAATTCTGTAGCTCCGCCTACCCCACTCTGACAATGAAGGCGTGAAGGTATGTATGTATGTAGGTAGTAAATAATATGATCCATTTCCGGTATCCGTTAAACTAGGAACCCTTATAGTTTCACCTGTCCGTTCGTCGCGTCCGTCCGTCGGCAGCTTAGCTCCAATATTTCGATTAAGGCATCCGTTAGTGAAAAAATAAGATTTAAAGTGCCATTTTTTGTTAGAGTTATGTGCCCATGTAATGTTTTAATTGGTTTATTATAGTTAAATGATACTTACATTAAACTGAGTCGAACTGCATTAATGAAATCAACTTTACTAAATTTAAGGATCAGGTTAAATATTCGGGCGCTTCAACCGCCGCCATTGTTGTATTCAAAATATTGACGAAACTAATGATAGCTGCTAGTGACTTTTGATGTCAAAAATAGTAGACCTGGCGGTAGTATCCCTTGGAATTAAATATAACAAGACAGTTATTATTTTGTCTTGAATAATATGCTATGACAAGACAATAATGACGCGACCGTTAAAACGCCGAAATCACCCGCCAACACACTTGAACAAAAAGTTGACTTGGCCAAAATAACTTTTATTCCTTTGGTTGAGGGTTTCCTCATACTTCCAGTCCCAGTTAAAAAGGTACCTAGGTACACCGTATATTAATTCTTATGATTCATGACAAATTCCATTTTTCCATCCCAAAATTAGGGAGAAGTGGCATGAAGGAGCCGGGTTTTGAAAGAGCCCCTTGCATTTTTCGGGTGTTTCCAATCAAAATTGCACAAGCTTTTATTTTTAAGTGGCAACACTGATTTACAGTCACCCTCAAACATTTGACAGCTCTCCGGAAGTAACGGACGCTGGTGCGTTGAGTCAAAGTTTTCGGCACTAACAAGTAAGTACTTATAGTGCTTCAATTATTTTGTTTTTTGGTATTTTAGTGTAAACAAACACAGGTTTATGGATTGTGCATTGGGCATATGCATGTATTTGGGCTCGCAACTACGTAAAATCTGAATTTATAAAGCTTAAATATTATTTTCATTTGTAAGATATATTTTTTGAAAGCCAAAATCATGAAAGAACCTGACTAAGGGGCTTTGAAAGAGCTGGCTTTTTCATAATACCTAACCAGTTCTTCCATAAAACTTTTAATTAATAGTGCATCAACTTCTATTTCATATTTAATTTAGTTAAGTATTTAATTTTTATTTAGGAATTCAATTATGGAGAAGCCGAGCAAAAAAAACGAAAAAAGACCATAAAAAGGACGATTAACGCCAACAGTTAAGGTTTTTAAGTTTCGATCGAATGCTAATTTTATTATTAAGCAATATTATTTAGTCTCGGTATAGAATTTATGTATGATATTTATTATATTTTTATTTTGATTATTATTCTAATTCGTATGAATTCAAATACACTACGATACCTTAAATTTAAAGCAGTTATAGGGAATGACTTAACATTGTAATTAGAATTAAACAATTGTTAAAAATTTTGCTTATTTTCAATAAGAATTTGTTAGAATCGTCTACATGTTTTTTGATACAGTGCAATAACTGTTATTTTGCGTCACTTACAGATAAAGTCTAAGTATTTATTAAGTGGCTCTTTTATAAATATTAGTGGCTCTTTCAATACCAATTTGTTATGAAAGAGTCAAAAGACACATTGTTTTAGAACGGTTTTTTTAAATTGATTTTTGCGATTATTATTACGAAATTATAAACTTTAATTAATACACCATAATTTAGATAAATATCTGTATTTCTTTTATTAAAACTATCTTTTGACCCCATTTAGTAAACTGGCTCTTTCATCCCACTTCACCCCTTTTTGTTCTACGGTTTCAGTGGATTATTAAACGGTTTTTTTGTAATACCCTTTACGTATTCGAAAGTTATCAGTGATCGTGGGGTTCGGACTGCAACTACCAGTACGATGTTCGTGATAGGATTACCGACGTGGAAAGCACTTAAGGTACATACGCTTGAATCATTCTTATAGGAATCGTCTCTGTTTCATAAAAGTTGGTCAGATGGAAAATCCTAAAAACAATTGCTAGGAATTACCGGGTTTTTAGTTGTGGTGACCATGTGACATCTTAGTCTGCTATGTGTACCTATCTGTTGCAGAAATTTCCTACAGTTCTGCCCCGCGGGCCAATGAGTAAAGTCTCACCTGGCGAATACTATTCTTATCACTTAACTAATAATGCTTTAAAAATACAAAAAATACTGTTACAAAATCACTGATATAATCTTAGCATAAGCTTGAAAAAGTAAATAATTCATTATTTACTAAGTTAACACCATTTTTTTAAACAATACAATATCATTTCATAAACAAGGTTTTACTCCTGGGCCATTCCATATGATTTCAACAAATTTGAATTAAAAAGTGTGCCGCATGACTTTTGATTTGAATAAAAAAAATTGAGGATATACTTTATGGTGAGAGAAGTGCTGAACCACCACCATTTTTATTTTTATATTTTTATTTCCGAGTTTTACCCATTCGAAGTAAATAGTGGGGTCAAATTCCTGCTTGTATATAATACACTCTAACTTTTTTTTTTTAAAGATAACGAAATAATTGTTGCTGTGTTTGATTAGGTAAGAAATGTGGATGTCATACTGTATGATAAAAGTTATCTAAATTAACTACAAAAAAAAATGGTGTCCATTTGAAATGTTCAAGTAACTGGTAATTTTTTGCAATTTTAATTCATTTTTGTGCAAATCCTGATGCGTATTAGGGATAACTTTTTTCAGAAATATAAAGTACTAGTTTTGTTCATTCTGTAAAATAAATATTATCGATTTAGAATTATAATTCTAACAGAAAAATAGTAGTGAAAATTGAGAATTTCGAAAAATGCTTATGTTTGACCCCCAAAAAACCCATGTGGAAGAATAATTAAAAATTTGAATTTATTCAGAACATATAGTCCATGTCTTTGTTAATTAGATTCAGTTTAAAAAGTTTCGTTATTTTCCCTATTTTTGGATATATGTTTTTTTTTAAACTGCTTATCTCGTGAATTTTCTCTCATTGTTTTTATATATGCATATTAAAATATTTTTGACTATAACTTTTAAATGTATGGTAATCAATTACCATACACTGAAAAATCATTAAATAAAAGCCAGACGGTTCAAATTTACTAAATATATTTAATAATACTTATATATAAAACGAAAAAAAACATTACTTGCAAACCTTTGCTACTTCGAAATTTTCCCCGAAACCCCCAAAAAACCCATGTGGAAGAATAATTAAAAATTTGAATTTATTCAGAAAATATAGTCCATGTCTTTGTTAATAAGGTTCTGTTCAAAATGTTTTGTTATTTTTGCTCGTTTATGAATTTTTTTTTTTTTAGGTGCTACTATCTATAGTCCTTATCGAAGTTATATATAGGAGACCGTACTTAGGAGATAATAAAGCGGTGCAAACTCTTTGTAGGAAGTGCTTGTGTTATTTAACCTGTTTTCATGTATAGTTATTGTTCGTTATATACCACTGGTTGATAAGAAGTGGAACTTTTTTGCCACCTCTCACGGCAAATCCCCCTGTGATGGTGCTGGCGGCACGATTAAGCGGTTGGTAAGAAAGGCTAGTCTGCAACGCACCACAGGTAGTGATAACATTTTATCCCCTGAAGCTATGTACGAGTTTTGTGTAAACAAAATTCTTGGAATCAAGTTCTTTTTCGTCTCAAAATCAGAAGTCGATGTAGCTGAGTAGTACTTATCAGAGCGATTTAAAAATATGAGAACCATAAAAAATACACGTTCTTATCATAGTTTCGTTCCCATTTCTCAAAATGAATTAGTAGTGCGACGTTACTCTACTTCAGAAAATTTCGAAGTAGCAAAGGTTTGCAAGTAATGTTTTTTTTCGTTTTATATATAAGTATTATTAAATATATTTAGTAAATTTGAACCGTCTGGCTTTTATTTATTGATTTTTCAGTGTATGGTAATTGATTACTATACATTTAAAAGTTATAGTCAAAAATATTTTAATATGCATAATATATAAAAACAATGAGAGAAAATTCACAAGATAAGCAGTTTCAAAAAATCATATATCCAAAAATAGGGAAAATAACGAAACTTTTTAAACTGAATCTAATTAACAAAGACATGGACTATATTTCCTAAATAAATTCAAATTTTTAATTATCCTTCCACATGGGTTTTTTGGGGGTCAAACATAAGCATTTTTCGAAATTCTCAAATTTCACTACTATTTTTCTGTTAGAATTATAATTCTAAAACGATAATATTTATTTTACAGAATGAACAAAACTAGTACTTTATATTTCTGAAAAAAGTTATCCCTAATATGCATCAGGGTTTGCACAAAAATGAATTAAAATTGCAAAAAATTACCAGTTACTTGAACATTTCAAATGGACACCATTTTTTTTGTAGTTAATTTAGATAACTTTTATCATACAGTATGACATCCACATTTCTTACCTAATCAAACACAGCAACAATTATTTCGTTATCTTTTAAAAAAAAAAAGTTAGAGCGTATTATATACAAGCAGGAATTTGACCCCACTATTTACTTCGAATGGGTAAAACTCGGAAATAAAACTATAAAAAAAAAAATTGGTGGTGGTTCAGCACTTCTCTCACCATAAAGTATATCCTCAATTTTTTTTATTCAAATCAAAAATCATGCGGCACACTCGATTTGTTGAAATCACATGGAATGGCCCTCCTTCTAAATGTTATTTAATGTACCTACGTAACTACTAAGCATGACACGAGCATTCTAAAATGACATGTAACTTGATTTTTTGTTTGTTGTGAAAATTCAAAATTAATTCCTAGTTTCTAGGCACTAGTACATACATTAACAGTAGGTATAGCAACTTAGCCATAGCGTTGTGCAGATATATAAGAAAGAATCAAACGAAACCGCATTCAGTCGAAGCAATGTTATGTTGCTTTTTCATTAATCGTATGGGTAACTAAAGCTAACCTTTGAAAACAGAACAAAAATTAATTATTAAACAAAATACCATGTCATGTCGATTGAGATTTTGATATGGCAATGTTGTCTTGCACATGTCGCTTGATTATTAACTACATCTGTACACGGTCTACAATAACGCTTAGGCAATAACTAACATAGGCCCTGACAGATCGCGCAAACGCGTGCCCTTGCAGCTTGGACTCCAGTGCCCCTATACCTTGTACAACCGGCTGGCAATCACATACACTTCCTAAAAGTTCAAATAGCGTATACGGTTTTGCAATACGGTAGTTGCATTACATACAGAAGTTAGTCGCGGCCACGGGCGCAAGCCAATGTCGAAGGTGAAAGTCAAGGCCGCCACGCAACGTTCGAACTGTGCGCTAATCGCCATGCGTTATGTAACTCACATAATGCACTCGGTTTTAGTTCTATGGTGTTAAACACGTCAGAATCATGGTCATCGTTTATGTTAACTTTTCTTTCCGACTGTACTTTGTGATGACTAATTCAAAACAGTAAGCAGTGTCTAGGGAAATCTGTCGCATGTCGAGATATTATGGAAATTGGTTATATGCAGTCTCTCATACCTATACGAGTACGTAGCTGTTGCAACAGGCCGCAAGTATGTTACGTATTATTGTTGCAACACCAGGGGAAATTTGAATTAATAAGTGTGCGATGTGTCGGTTATATTGTATCTAGTTTTATCTCTATTCGTTTGTGCACTTTGTCCAGGGACACGCTGTGTGCGTCACTGTGCAAAATATAGAGCTTTGTACCAAGATTATCTGAGCTTAACCGCGGCTTGAAAGACAGTGCGAAACTATAAGGGTTCCTTGTTGACTACGGAACCCTAAAAGTTGCCATGTTTGGTTGATATGTGTATTAAAGGATATAATGGTACTTTTGGCTTTCTTTGGGAAGAGTCTCAACCTTTTAAAATACTTATAATATGAAATATCTTGTCCTAGGTTAATTAGCCAAAAAACACAACAATCCGCATCAAGATTAGTCCAGTAAACTTAAAGTTCCTGACTGATTTTGTGGTCACGTTTGCTAACTTTTGTATTTACAGAAGACAGGTGGCCCAAAATGTTTGTCTGTTTATTGTGATACCTAGCGAGTTTTCTTTATTCCAAATTTGTTTTGACGACATATCGTTAGCCTAGTTGGTTGCTAGTCATCCTGCCTGTTAGTTAGCCCGGTTAGATTCCCGGGACAAAGGCATATAATCTCATCGCGAGTATTTATTTCTGAGTACTGAAGGTGTTCCTATGTGCATTATCAAGTAGGTATTTATTTAGGTAAGTATGTTTATCGCTGTCTAGTGCATATAGTAGGTACAAGCCTAAAGCTTAATTTTAGTGTATGGGCTAGGTCAGCCTAGGTCAATCTGTATAAAATTCCACTTTTTATTTATTTATAACTAGCGGCTTTGATCCGCTGCAAATATCCTACTTTCCCGGTGGATTCTTCAATTATTTTCTTTCATACAAACATTATCGTGTCAATGACTAACACAACAAAAAAGAAATCTGCCAAATCGGTTCAGCCTTTCTCAAGTTAGTTATAGCGTGATCAGGAGAAATAGTGGTGGTTTTTTATATATGTATATGTGTAGGTATATATAGATTTATGTACGAGTACATTTATCAGTAGAATAACCCTCGAACTTTATTACTTGTTTTTTTATTATTACTGTATTATCAATATTATAAAATATAATCATATACGGCAACAAGAACTGTCTTTTTAAAACGCGTAAAATAATTACTGCATTTCGCGGATTTGGGACCAACAAGTGTCTAATTATTTCATGAATTATTACCTATACCTATATGTATACCTACATGGAACCTAAGCTGGTGCCAAGAAAACAATAGCAATGCGCGAGTAACCTGACTCTAGCATCCGACTTCGGTTTATTCCATGTATAATCAGTTCACGAAATATTAGACGCAGTTACAAAAGTGGGTATTCCAAGGAAACCGGTTATTATTTTACGATTTGTACTCGGGTTCGGAGAACACGACTCTTGACAGGCTAAACTGGTTCGACACTGGAACTCCATTCACGTTGACTCCAGGAGGAAATATTCTCCTAATTTATTTATTACTTATTTATATGCTAATATAGGTACTTTTAAAATTAATTTGTTACTAACGATCTTATGGACTGTATGTTTGAATGAAATTAATAAATAAGTATGCAATTACCAACAGTAAAAAGGAATAAATATTTGGCACGTAATTGGATTTTGTGACCTTTCTTTCGTAATTTAGAAACAGCTGGCAATATTCTCCACTGCAAAATAATCCCAAGACGAACTATTCTCGTTAAGAATTAAAATGTAGATTTAGTAATTACTTAGTTCTTTTGTTAGCGACAAGAGGTTAATTGCAGAACCGTGCAATAAAACACTACGGCTGCAAAACGTTGCATGAACTGAAATATTTACCTTGATCCATTTGAGTGAGGCAGATTGCAGATCAAGGCAACTGGTTAACCCGTCACGCCTATAAGGGATTTTACACTTAATTTGTATACTTATTCTTTTTTATAAGCTTAGTCCAAGGGGCACCCTGATTTGGTGTAATAGGTGAGTCGACCGTACGGTAAGTATTAAGTTGCCATAGGACAATGCCTCCAAGGGATTGTTTTATTCATTACTGCGGTTGGGTTTGTGCTACTCGCGTCCATCGCAATCCCGACATCTTCACCAGGTCCTCGTTGTGGGAGGCTTACCACACTTCGATTACCGGTACGCGGTTGCCACTCTATACCATAACAAAATAAATAAATAATCCGAATGACGGAAACTTTTAATATTTTTGTAATTTCCAGTTTTAAATAAATAGTGATAAAATTGACCGCTTTATTTCACCCCAGCATTAAGTCAAAGTAGTGCATCACATGTTATACAATTTATCCGGGATCCTCCGTCCCTTTGGATCTGACATTGCAACGAATGTACTTATATATAGTACATAATCATTAACCGAATTCTCAAAAAGGAGGTGGTTGTCAATTCGTCGGGTTTTTTTAAAATGTATGTTTTCCAATGACACGAAGAATAATGGGCCGAATTGAAAAAAAAAATTGTTCAAATGGGTTAACTTTCTAGGTAGTTGGTCCCATTATCAACACGTCAAATCTGATCGGAATTTTGGACAAATCAAGGGAACTCCTCAAATATTATAGGCACACCTATAACTATTTCGGTATTTTTCACTGTTACTCGTATTTGCAGTTGAAAAGCACTATATGGTAAAGTGGAACTGATGATGAAGACCACAGTTGGCCACCGGAACTCCTTAACGGTAACTATTTCAAGGGTGGCGATAAGATATCTCGATAAAGGTAGTTGAGCGAGTACGACGAAGCACATTTAGGTTAAAATATATGACTGATATTCCGGCGGTTTTGCCTGCGACGAGCTTGAAATGTTTTATAGTTTCCCATTACCTAATTGAGAAATGGGACTACATAACAGTATAAATAAGATCACTAAAAAGTGTCAAATTAAATAAAATGTTTAAAAAACCAAAATCCACTGTCACAATCGCAAAAAATAACTTAAAATGGTAGGTAGGTCAGTCCAACTGAATTCGGCGTCCCACAATATTTGAAACCAAAAGCCGAATACCTACAGTTGAACTACCTACCATTTTAAAAGAAGTTATTTTTTGCGTTTTTGAAGGCGGGTTTTTGTTATTAAACATTTATTTTATTTTGTAAACAAGTTATCCGCGATCCTCCGTCCCTCCAGTCTGTCGACTCTTTACCTTATTGTAATTTAATATTTGTTATTATTCTGAATAAATGTTGTCTTTCTTTCTTTCCTTGGATCTGACGTTACAATGGTAACGAATGTAGTAGAAAACCTACACAATCATTTTAGAAACAAGAAAGTGGAGATATATTTATGTGGCCTCATAATTATCTATCTAAAAATGTATTATGTATTATGTTTAAAGAAACGCGCAATTCTTGTATATATACATAAGTACATATAATCTGAATCTCGAAAATGGGTCCAACAATTTACATGAAATTTAGTATGCAGGGGGTTTCGGAGGCGATAAATCGATCTAGCTAGAAATATTTTCAAAAAAGTTATCACAAAAAGAAACCGAACAAAGTTCTGCCATCCAGGTACCTAATGTTATTTATCAAGACTAATACATAGACAAGAGAAGTAAACGGAATGCCACCGAATATCTCCAACCTGTTTAAGTCTAAGCCACGATGTGAGTTTAGGCGAATCGTTTGCTGTAAATTGCTAGTGCAATTAGCTATGCTATGATATGAAAAATACCTTTAAAAATATTGTAAACAAGTAAATTTATTTTGTCCAGCAATTAGTATCAATGCGTAGTTTTAGAAGCATTTGTTCAAATTACTTGGCTGGCGTTAAGTTAACTGAGAAATACACGCCATGAGATAAGGGTGACAAAACGCTGTGTCTACGCTCCTTCCGTCTACTGCACATTTTTAAATAGGTACTCGTTTTACCGCTTTTGTAGGGTTCGTAGGCAAATAAATTTAAATAATAGTACTATATTGTATAATTATTCAAAGCATAATTCTCTATTGGCATAAACTCTCATTGTAGGCAGACTAATTTTGCATTCAATCACATGGCAATTCCATTAGTCGAATAATATTTATGCATAACATTCACGAGCCGAATCGTTGCAACCAATTAAAAAAAAACGCATACAATTATTTAAGTAAACCCGCCATAATATTGCACTGAATCTCATTATCCGATGAGCCTGGTTTTGACTGGTTAGCCGATGGCTATGACGACTTACTTTAGGTGAGGTTAGAATGATATATATATTATACGGCAATTTCGAGCATGTGGTGTGAAAATATCTTTATTATTGATACCAAACTCAAATTTATGAATCATGTAAATTACTTGACAAACAAAGCTAAAGCTAAGAAACTTTATAAGTAACAAAATTCAAAACTTCATAGGTACCTACGTCCCACCTGAGGCGTACATCCAGATAACATCCGCACCATTTACCAACAAGTTTTAGAACCTATCATCGCTTACGCCTCTTCCATCTGGGCCCGATCCATAAAATTCCAATGCGTTTACGAAAAACTCATCTCCAAAGCTATTAAAAACATACAAACTGCCCTCCCATTTACCCTATATAAACGTATGCCTCTAACGGCTAAGATGGAATAGGTGGCAGATGTTGAGACCTCGCGACTCTTTGGGTATACAATATACATCTATGCTGGAAAACCAGCATCTCCTTCCCTCCTCCTTCACCCAGCCCACACAAAAACCATCTCATTCACAGACATAAACAACCCATCAGAGCTGATTGACATCACTTCATCCCATAGCCCCAAACACACTCGGGCACATGGCATGCGTTTACCGATGGCAGCTGCCATGATGGAGTAGTCGCATCCGCCTTCGAAATTGTTAAGCCTGGTTACGAGACCATTACTAAAAAGTTAAAGCTTCACCACACCTACCACTACTTCGCCTACCAGTCGGAACTTTAAGCCATTAAGGAACGTCTTGCTTAAATGTTACGTACCAAAACTACCCCACAATAAACAAACTTCTCGTCTTCTCCGACTGCAAATCACCGAGATGTCTAGCCCCAACAGTTTTAACAAAACCGTTGTCCAAATTCATAAGCCCATCCATAAAAACTGGGAAATGAGCTGTTAGATCTCGCCGCTAAAGCTGCAGTCAATTTATATACAACTCAGACCGTTCTCACTTTCCCATTAGTACATTAAACTTCACAACAAGCATGATCTTCACAACATAAAGCAGTTCGGGATCTATACAATGACCCCAACATGTGCAGTTATACAAATAATATTCCCTCCCAAGCTATAACGCCAAAAAATGCTTAGTGATAATATCACTAGACATCCAGTCACCTTCTCCTCAACGCTATTCCCAAGTAACCATGGTAACAATAAATAATGTCTTTACCGCTTCCGTATTACTCCTGAGCTCCTGACGCCGTCGCTACAATACGAGAAGCAAACAAATTACCCAAAATTTAAAGCACCTTCTCCATGAATGCCCGCAATTTGCAGCACATCGACAGAATCAGAACAACACTACTACTTATCTCCACCAAAATGACATAACACACACCCCCACACACACTCAAACCACATCAAAGCGAAGAACACGTAGTTGGACACAAAGTGTATACCGTTAGCGCGGTGTGTCCTCCGGATCACACTCAACTCGGGAGGCAGTGTTAGTGGTAGCGCATCATTCCCAATGGAGTCGCGCATGCATTCTGATCCGGTCTGTTTGTATACATAACGTATTTCCTCCAATCCAGCAAAAAAAATAAAAAAAATAGGTAGATTGGTCAAGCTATCAAGCTTAACAACATTATTCGTAATTAAATTTCGGCCTATACTTAGTATAAAAAATTCGCCCAGACAAATATTAGGATGCCACAATTCCAGTTTCTGCGAAATTAACATTCTTCGAAAAACGACTATGCCAAGTATGTTATGCCACGTACGTTTCGGACAATCGATATTATGCCAAATGGACGACACTTATTTGTACATCGTACATAAGGATCGATTTTTCTCCTGAAACATCGAAAAAATGGTGAACTTAGAATAGACACCTCAATTTATCTTGACATTATTTCTAGTCATGTTAGTTTACAATTCCTGGATACGAGAATCTTCCATAGAATCGCCCTAACGAACGGTTGGGTCTTCATCACTATTATCTGAGTTTTCTTAATAACTTTGTGAAAGCTAAATAAATATTGTAAAAAATGTGCGTAAATAAAGCAGCAACTGTTTTTTTTTTGCATAAAAATCGAGTCATGCGCGTATTGTACATTCTAGCTGGTGCACATTTAGGCTAAGGTCTCGCAGAGCCCGCGGTCAAGTGTTCGGCCCCGCGTCTATCAGCTTAGCGATCTGCTGTCACGTGGTTTAATATTTTAATACTACTTAATTACCTTCATCTCATTATGCTAATTTTTTATGAGATTTACAGACAACCTTGGGTAATTGGTGAACTGGTGCGCGATATACTTCGAGTGCTCTCATTGCTTCAATAGGGTTCCCACTAGGCAGACCTAAAATAACAACCAATTAATGACGCTAATGCGTTATGTTTGTGAGGCCTGAGTCCAGAGTTAGGTCACGGCAAACATTTGTGTTGATCCAGAAAATCATTTTTTTTTAGTGTAAGTCGATTAGGCTAATTACTTTGCGTATGAAATCGTATTTCGTGGTCGCCACTCTGGAATTTTTCTGTAAGCCATCGTTTCTGTACAGGGTTGGGCAGATTAAGTGTCCTAGTTGTGTATGGCTTTTTTACTTAAATATAACTAAACTTCTTATTCACTTCGTTTTTTTTTTTTGTTGACAAATTAATCTTCTTTATGATTTCTACACGTCAGCTTGATATATTTTGTTTTTATATTGTTTTCAACAATGGACGCGAAACGCCAGCTCGTGTGCGATTTGTACCAGAAAAAATACCGACCATGTGAGATATTGAAGACGCTGAAACATTTAAATATCAATATAAGGTTTATATCGCGGACCGTCAAGCGATTCAAAGAAACGGGATCTTCACAAATCAGGCCCAAACCTGGGAGAAAGCCATCTGTTCGCACCAAAAACATCATTAAAAATATTCGTGAGCGTATTAGACGAAATCCAGCTCGAAGTGCAAGCAAACTTGCTAAAGATATGAAAATATCCCGTCGAACAATGAGTCGTATTTTAAAATATGATCTTGGGCTAAAGGCCTAAAACAAACAAAAAATTCATGGCTTAACAGATGCCCAGAAAAAAGCTAGAGTGAACAAATGTAGGGAATTGCTAGCTTGGCACGACGGCGATGATATTATTTTTTCCGATGAAAAGATGTTCCAGTTACAAGACAGTCACAACCAACAAAACGATCGCGTCTATGGTGCTTCATTGAAGGATATTCCTGTGGACAAATTAGCCGTACAACGGTTCCAGAGTGCATCAGCTGTCATGGTATGGGGTGCGATATCGCCTAGAGGCAAGTTACCGCTGTTTATTGATCGAGGTGTTACAGGGTCATTTGCTAGAAAATGCTCAAAAATTATATGGAAGCGACTATTACTGCTTCCAACAAGATAGTGCCCCATCTCACAAAGCTAAACGCACTCAAGACTGGTGTAGAACAAATTTGACAGATTTTATACCTTGGCAAGAATGGCCTGCATCATCGCCGGATTTGAATGCTTTGGACTTTTCGATATGGGGTTACATGCTGAGCAAGATTGGGAGCACACAGGGCATGAATCTAAACACATTCAAGCATCGATTAGTCAAGATATGGGATGAAATACCAGACGAGGTAGTGCGTGCCGCGTGCAATGCATTCTATGGAATGCGTCAAGTTATTAAAGCTGATGGCGAGCGATTTGAACGGTTTACCATTGAATTGCCGACAGATATTTAATCGAATATTATTTCAAAGACAACGTTTCAAGTATTTTCATTTCATCGACAAGTCATTCCGTCGATGACTTGATACTAGGTAATTTGAACCGAGGTCTTTTAATTAGTATTTGACTTATTTCAATAAGATTCATGTCATGACTAATCATTTCGGGTTTTTTTAATTGTTTTTTTTTTACTTGTAATAATATTTATTCCGCATAAAATTATTTCAATTGGTAATATTTTGCTATCCTAATTTATTATAATATTATAATTTAATAATAGTAATGTATCATGCTTTTCTGTCAACAGTTCATTTTCTTGGGGGTCGCAGTTCTAACCTAACCTAACCCACTTCTGTCAACAGTTCGTTTTCTTGGGGGTCGCAGTTCTAACCTAACCTAACCCACTTCTGTCAACAGTTCGTTTTCTTGGGGGTCGCAGTTCTAACCTAACCTAACACACTTCTGTCAACAGTTCGTTTTCTTGGGGGTCGCAGTCCTAACCTAACCTACTTTGAAAGCTTCGTTGTTCTATTTCTTGACATAACTAGTTGTGCAATAATATTATTAATTTATTTTTCAGAAGAGTTCAAAAGTTTGGCCTTGCAACAAAATATGCTAAAGATGCAAAATTCGAAAAAAATGTATAAATGTGCAATGGACACATAAAATTGTATTAAAGTAATACATCGAAGAAATGAATTGCAATGTTTTGTAATTGTACCAATTAAGAAAATTTGAAACAAATCAGCGATTAAGTAGTATTCGTTGATTAGTATTTCCACGTAGCAAGATAATTTTAAATAAATAATAGTTGAAATAAGATAACGCCAAACAATATTACTAGTACTAAAGTTTCGATGAATCGTTGTCGATGAAATAATATTCGATGAAAAGGTTGTCGACAAAACAAGGGTACACCGATTTGAACTTATGAATTAGTTTTTTTAAGTATAGAGTACGCTAAAAATAAAAGAGTGATAAATTTTAAAAATGTCTGTCTTGTTTTAATTTTATGGCTCTTTTTAACTAGGACACTTAATCTGCCCAACCCTGTAAGCCATGTGCTCCGATTACTGCCACTTAAAGTAATAAATTCTCCTCAATATCCAAATTTATGATGAGAATTCGATTCTAAATTTTGCTTAAGCTAATTTACTTCACAATGGATAAAAATACCTAAACCTTTTAAGTTTGGGATTAGTTAAATATGGTGACTCTTTATTCTGACTACATTATGTTCTCGTGTTTACTGGAATTAATTTAAAGTAATTTATTCATAGCCTTTGAGCCTACATTTATGTGAAATGAAAATGTTTAATTCACTAGTTAAGTAATTTGCAAAATTAAAAAGACTCAAGCAAAGCAAGGATCAGTCAAATTAACCTGAAATATTATTATGATTGGTGACGGTATTGTAGTAGTAGTATTATTTGACATTATGCACCCCATTGCAAAGAAGGTTATGAAAAGTTCAGTATTTAAAATACCACTGCCGACGCGTTCATACAAAATTTATGAGATTACAAGATATTACAGATTTAAATAGGTACATTTTTTTTAAAACTATGATACGTATAAACTATTGTTCTATACTATTTTGAACCTTAGTTAATCAGCTAACGAATTAAATCACTGCAATACAATTGGTCAACTAGTTCTTGATTGGTTGTCAATTTTGGTGAGTCACATTTGAAGGTAATGTGTTTGCCGGTACTGTATATATGTATATTTTATTTATTTACTCTTACGAGAATTTAGTTTTGACACCTTTTCCTGCTCAACTAAGCGTTACGTGGTCTCCTGTTGGGAAGCGCGAGTAGATTATTTACGCGTTCAAGTGCCCGTGGGGCCTATTTACTGAATAAACATATTTAATAATTTTTTTCTATTATTTCAAATAGAGCTCTAACATGTTACATCGTATTTATTTACTATACGAATCAGTCAATTTATTTATTTCCAAGTTCCTAATCCTCCGGGTAAGATCGACTTACCTTAAAGCACGAATATCGGTCGCATTTCATTGCTAATAAGTGTTTTGATGTCTGTTTGAAAGTGTACTGTAGTCTACCGAACTTAACCTCAATCCATCCTCAATAAAATTTAATTTCAACAGCATTTTTAGCAATCAGGCGCGAAGTGCCACTCTTAGGCTTATTTGTCTGTTGGCCTTTGACTTAGGCGTAAATAAATTAGGAGCTATCGCAAAAAATGTAACGATTATAAATAAATTTCGACACGAGACAAGAACAAAATCTGTAAATCGATTGACTGATTATTAGTTACCAAACATTAAGTTATATAGATTAAAGTGACTACAGAGATAACATTAAAATATAAAAAGTGTCTAATGACAGTAAAAACCTGTTTCTTTTCTGTTTTTTTTTTAACATTTTTGTTACACCGAAGTCTAACGAAACTGGTACAGATGGCGTTGTATTTCGTGGCATAGGTTTGTTGTGGTTTAGACAGCTATATTCTACAAGTATTCCAAATAACAGTCCGTTGACTCAAACCGTGTAATGACCGAACCCTATATTCAAACCGCGGACAGATTAGACAGATATCGCTCACTTCGCTTCGGATTAATATTTGACACATTTTGTATGGGCAAATGTCCAATTTTAAGAAGTAAGCCTTATATATCCGAGGTTTAAATATAGGGTTCACCCGTCAAAGAAAAAGGGGTCTGACAAACAGACCGACAACAGTATTTGTGAACCCTAAAGTGACAGAATGTATGACAATACAGTTGACCTCGTGATTTGCAAAGTAAGTAAGTATAATAGCGCAGATTTCAGCTTTTAGCATAAAGGCCATGAGACAAGTAAAGGTAGAATATCTTTAAATTAAGCCCAGATTTATAACAATGGCAGATCCATACTTTTTTCAAATAATTATGTAAATTCGTAAGACTAAAAGTAGTTTTGCAAGTAGCCTTAAAACACAAAAAAATACTAAACATGAATAAGAACGGAAGTAAATAAGCCTAGGTACTAAAAGCTGTGTCAACAAATATTCCGCACACATTTAATTAATTCTTAGAAATAAAAAGTTGCGGTTTGCGTATTGAAGGCAGCGACAGAAAAACGGGGTTTCCCTTCAAGTGACGTCAATTGTCTCCTTGATTCGGAAGGAGACAGGTGCTGACCACTAAATGTATGAACAGTACCCAGAAGTGGTATAGCGATGCTTTATAGTTACTTTGCACTCGACGAAATGTGACAAAGTATTGTTTTTTTTTCTTTCTTTACCATTTGAATAAACTTTTGATAGATATCGAACTAACACGGACAATAAGTTAATAACCGATAGTACGAGGGGTGGTTGAAAAGTTATCTACCTAGCCTATGTGTAGTTAAAAAAAAATACTGCCTACTATGAATTCATTTTTATTGACTGTTCTTTTTTCAAAATTTTGGACACTCATTTGTTCGTTGCTTTTCATTTGTTTTTTGCTCGTCATTGCTTGCATCATGTTGCTTGAAAAAACTAATTTGGTTAAAATTGAGCAGCGTGCAGTAATAAAATTTATTTCTAAGGAAGGTAATACGCCATCCCAGATCAAACAGCGTATGTTACCTGTATTTGGTGATTTGTGCCCTTCCGATTTTACCGTGAAGTTCTGGTGTAAACAATTTAAATCAGGTCGTGAGAGCCTAGAAGATGATCCTCGTAGCGGACGATCAATTTCTGCTATCACTGAAGAAAATGTGGCCAAAGTGAAAAAAGTTATTCTAGAAGACCGACGGGTGAAACAGTGGGAGATAGCTAGAGATGTGGGCATAAGTAAGGAACGGGTAAACGAAATAATTCATGGTCATTTAAATATGTCTAAGGTAAGTGCACGCTGGGTCCCCAAAATGCTGACTCCGTTAGACAAAGACAAATGTGTCAGATGTTGTAAGGAGTTTTTAGACATGAGTCGCGAGAAAGAGGAAGAAATTGTTTCCAGGATTGTGACGTGTGATGAGACTTGGATTAGACAATGGGACCCAGAAAGTAAACAAGAGTCCCTACAATGGAAATTCAAAGACGAAAAGCCTCTTCGGAAGTTTAAGGTTCGTCCTTCGGCTAGTAAACTCATGGCGACAATTTTTTGGGATTCAGAAGGAATTTTCTCATTGATTATTTGCCAAAAAAAACTACAATGAATGCCAATTATAACGCAATTTTACTTTGCCAGCTGAAGCACGCTATAAAAGAAAAAAGGAGAGGCAAACTCGGCAAAGGAAATTTGATTTTGCACGACAATGCACCTGTGCATACGGCTCGCACAACACAGCTCGCCATGACCAGAAATGGCTTCGATGTCATAAACCATCCCCCTTACAGCCCAGATTTAGCCCCCTGTGACTATTTCCTATACAGACTTCTGAAGAAAAATCTCAGGGGACGTAGATTTTTTACCGATGATGAGATGATAGCCGCGCCGCGGTGAACGACTACTTTTGACGAGAAACCGAAAGTTTTTTTTTTTAACCGTTTAATTTCATTATTTGACAAGTGTAACAAGTGCATTTCGGTAGAGGGGGATTACATAGAAAAATAAAAAAAAACCAGCCAGCTACGTCTTTTCTTTCATAGTCAGGTAGGTAACTTTTCAGCCACCCGTCGTATGTAGCTCTGTCAATGGCACATCTGCCACTTTTTATTTTTATGTGACCGAATAAGGTTAGTTTTCATCTTAATCCGTCCCTAATGTAATACACACGAGGGGTAGGCAGAGCTAAAAAAAAAAACCAAAAATCTGATATTTTTTTCAACTAATTGGGACGCTAATTAATTACCTACTAATGAAAACATATCCAAGCATTTTGGCGGAGTTCATCCCTCCCGAATTAAACATAATCTGATTGATCAATTGAACAACCGATAAGTATATATTAATTAGGTTTCTGTTTTACTGACTGCAATAAAGTTTAACTGATCAGGAAAATCTTAAGGTTAATCTGGGAGGGCGGTTGCACGGCTCAGCTCATTCGGAGCAGTGATGTTATCGGATAATAATTAACTACATTATTTTACTAACAAAAGTTCTTGATTCAATATGTAAGTATACATATTTCGCGCTAAGTCGTATCAAAAGTTCGCAAGGCATGATTTTGCCAGATGTTAAGCCGCATTGTATACTTTTATAATATCAACACCCTGGCCACTTTTGATACTGTTAGTCAATGTCATTTACCTTCTATCTTGTACTTATCTTATCTTATCTTGTATGTGGGGTCCTTGCGGATACACTTCGACCCTATGGGATCTTTTGTGTAATTACCCCTCTTTTAGCGCTTAATCCAATGCAGCCTCCACCCCTTCCAGAAACCGGATAGTGGAGTGCAATGGCAAGGCTTTGAAATCGCTTGGTTCCGGGTAGCCACAACCGAGGATTTTCATTCTTACTCCGGCGAGGGCATCACATTCGCACACTAAGTGTTTCACTGTTTCCGCCTCTTCGCCGCACATTCTACAATCTGTATTGTCATAAAGGCCCATCTTTGCTAGGAGATGTTTGACCCCAAAGTGCCCGGTGAACACTCCGACAATATATCGGAGTTGTCTTCTGCTGAGTTTCCAAAGTTTTTTGGTCCAGCTCTGATCCACTCTTTCTATGAAGAGCTTCGCATGCCCTAAGCCTACAGTATTTTTCCACTCTTTTTGGTGGTTTACTAGGGTGTTATTGTTCAGGGCTGCTTTTATGGTGCCCGGTGACGGTGCCACAAATGGTTCAGGTCCGACGTATGCGCCCTTGGACCCTTCCCTTGCCAGCTCGTCCGCGGCCTCATTTCCGGGATAGCCTTCGTGTCCTGGAATCCACATCAGTTTCACTTTGTTCTTCCTACCAAGCCTGTTTAAGGCCTGGATGCCATTGTAGACTAGTTTCGAGTCTACTTTAGGCGCTGTCAGCGCCTTAAGTGCCGCTTGGCTGTCACTTAGAATATAAATAGTTCTACCCTGCGGAGTCCTACTTATATTCTCTTGCGTACAGGCAATTATCGCATATAGCTCCGCTTGGAAGACCGTTGCGTAGTTGCCCATACTTATGCTGCTGTTATAGTCCTTGGCGTGAATACCCGCCCCCGTACCGGAGCACATTTTTGAGCCATCCGTATACCATATCGCGTCGTCATCCTCTAATAGGTGCAACCCATCCATCCATTCATCCCTTGTCGGAATGTGGACATTGAAGTTCCTTCGGAATACATACTTAGGCTGCATTTTGTCGCAACCCATCGTCAGTATTCTGTCTAGAGAACCATTGTGTGCCATTTTGGTGTGTCTGGTTCTAAGCGCTGCATCGTTGCATAGGCCCGTCTCTTTCAACCTCTGCAGCGACTTGCACGCCTCAGACTGTATGGCGATATGCAGTGGTGGTAGGTTTAGTAGAACCTCCATTGCCGCCGTTGGCGTCGTTCTGAACGCCCCTGTTATAGCCATGCAGGCCACCCTCTGCACCTTGGTCAGAGAGTCTCTGCATGTTTTTAAAATTGTTCTTGGCCACCAGGCCAAGCAGCCGTACATGATTATGGGCCTTACCATCATGGTATAGATCCACTTCAGTACTTTAGGGTTAAGGCCCCATGTCTTACCATATGCTGATCTGCACATTCCGAACACTCTCAACGCTTTTGTTATAGCGTTGTCCACGTGCTTCTTCCAAGTGAGCTCTTTATCTAGTATTATGCCTAGATATTTTACCTCACTTGACAATTCTAGTACCTTACCAAACAGCTTGAGGTGTTTAATGTGTTTGAGGTCTCTTTTCTTAGTAAATGGAATTACTACAGTTTTGCTGGGATTGATGGATAGTTGATGACTAATACACCATCTTTCCACCTTTTCCAGAGCATTTCCCATGATTTCCGATACTGTTCCCGGGAACTTCCCGTTGATAAGTATCACGAGATCATCTGCATACCCAACCGTGTGTAGTGGGCCTGTGTTGAGTTCCTCTAGGAGTGAGTTTACCACCAGACTCCATAGAGTCGGTGAGAGAACCCCCCCCTGGGGACACCCTTTTGTCGTTGTGGCGAATAGGACATCGCCCAAAAGACTTGACTTTATAAGTCTACTGTTTAGCATGTTGCCTATCCATTTGCAAATGGTTGGTTCAATGCCATGCCTAGCAGCTGCTGTGCTTATGGCTTCAAACGTAGTCTTATCAAATGCACCCTCCACATCGAGAAATGCCGCAAGACATATCTCTTTGTTCTCTAGTGCGTTTTCAGCTTTATTCACTACAAAATGAATTGCAGTATCTGTGGATTTACCCGGTTGATACGCGCATTGCATTTTATGCAGCGGATACCGCCTTAGAGGTCCATCTCTTATGTGCCTGTCTACCAGCTTCTCCATTGTTTTTAGGAAGAATGATGATAGACTTATTGGCCTGTATGATTTGGGATCGCTGTAATCTGCTTTGCCAGGTTTTGGCAGGTAAATCACTTTTACACGCCTCCAATCGCGTGGAACGTGCCCAAAGGCTAAGCACGCTCTATACAGCCTGCTTAAATGCGTTACAATTATATTTGCGCTTTCTTGTAGTAGGATTGGGTATATCTCGTCCGGGCCCGGTGCTTTGTACGGTTGGAAAGTGGATAGTGCCCACCGTATCTTGCAATCGTCTACTACCTTTTTGGCAGTGTCCCAATTGTGTCTTGTTGTGCGTGCTGTCTGCTCTGACAAACAGATTGGTACACTGTCTATTTCGCTTTCACGTATAATGGAGCCGGGAAAATGTGTGCTACACATAACTTTCAGGGTATCTAAACCCGTTACAGTCATACTTCCCTTGTCATCTTTTATTGATGTTAACGGAGTTGACCTTGCTACTGCTAGTGCCTTTGTGAGCCTCATACCTTCTGGTATCGAGCCTATTTGGTTGCAGTGGTTCCGCCACGCACTCCTTTTTGCTTTCCTTACAGCTTTGTTGTACTCTGTGAGCTTATGAGCGTACATGCTAAAGTCATTCGTCGCCTTCGCATCATTGAAGATCGCCCTTGTTTCGCTTCTGATTTTGGTTATCTCAGGGTTCCACCAGGGTATCTTCTTGGCTAGCACCCGTTTTTCCGGGCAATTATTGGTCCACGCGGTATGTAACGCTCGTACCATATTGTCCGCTTCAAATTCAATGTCAATAATAGAATTGAGCTTACCTTTTGGATCCCCTAGTTCTACCTTTAAGTCCCGTTTGAAAGATGACCAGTCGGTGTTCCTAGGGTTTCTTTTGTGCACAGTTTCAATTGGTATGTCAGTCCTGTACCTAAAGCATATGTACCTATGATCTGAAAGTGAGATTTCATTGGAAACATGCCAAGAGTGAATATCTTCATACATGTGGTTGGACGCCACCGTTATGTCAATTACTTCTCCGCGTCTAGCATTGACGAAGGTTGGGCTGTTCCCTTTATTAACTAATTGTAAAGAAGAGCTCACCAGAAAATCCAGTAACTTCTCTCCCCGCTTGTTAACATCCGAGCTGCCCCAGATGACGTGGTGTGCATTGGCGTCGCAGCCGATGATCAGGTCGGTGTTCACCTGACTGCCAGTCGCGACCAGACTCCGGAGTTGAGGTGTGATGGGGTCCGTCGCCTCGTAAGGGAGGTAGGCAGACGAGATGATGAGAGTCTTGCCTAACCTCTTCTCCTGGATCTTAACAGTGGTAAGATCCCTGGAACAGTAAGCATTATAAGGAATGGCATTTATGCCATTTTTGACATACACACAAGTCCTCATGTTATTCTCGGGGCAGAGATAATAGATAACCCCTCCCGTGCCATTTAGTCCCCTGATCTCGCCCTTGTATATATATGGTTCTTGAATCAGGGCTACATCGAATTTATCGTTCTTTAGCTGCTTTGCCAGAAGGGCTGTGGCAGCTTTATTGTGTTGCAAATTAATTTGTACGCACCTTATGCCTCCCATGGCTCTTTCTTATATCTTTGGCTTCGGCTTGCTGAGGTCAGCAGCCTCCGCCGGCGACTCGGAGTCCTCGGACATGGGCGAAGAGGGGTTCCCAAGGTAGAGGGCTTCAAGGTCGCGCAGGTTCTCGGATGTCGTCACCGATACCGGTGACGGCTCCCGACACCCACGCGGCCCTTCGTCCACTCCAACCTTGTCGACCTCGTCCGCTCCCACCGACTCCTCGTCCGCTACCACCTCTGCAGCCTCGACAGCGCAGGGAGCCTCTTCAGGATCGACTTCAGCACTCCTCTTCTCGGCATCGTCCAAGAGCTTAAAAGTGCTGACGTCGATCCCCGATTTGAGAGTGTAGCCGGCCTCTCGGATCACGTCCGCTGACTCCCGGTCCATCAGTATGATGCGCCGGGTGCCAGCGGCCGACTCCGAGGTGTCGACTACCTTCCATTGGTCGGTGTTCAGCCGCTCGTTGACACGTTGGAGCAGTCTGAACACCACCCTTGCGTCGGGGATGCCAATGATCTTCGTCTTCCAGGCCATCTTTACTGGTTTTGGAAGATCCCTGGCATCCACGACCTTGAGGCTCATCCCCGCAATATCTCCCTCACTTATGAGGGAGCTGAGCCACGTGGAAGATGCCTTGTCACCGCAACTGATGTGAAGGGCACCTCCCACAATGTTCCCGAAGTTGATGTCGGGAAGTGGCTTGGGGATGATCAGGAGGCGCTGGATTACCACCCCCTGAATGGCCGCCATATGACACCCCAAGATCTTCTTGGTTGGGAAGGTCGTTGGTATCACCGCCACCTTTACACTGGAAAGTGCCTCCGCATACGACCCTACCCTCGTCCTTTTGGAGTCACCACTGGTTTTCGGTGATACCAACGGCCTTTTCAGTGCCCTGTTAGCTGCGTTCGCTTCAGCGGTGACGTCCCTTGTTGGGCCGGCATCCAGACGCTGAAGCGCCGCAGCCTGCGCTTCCCTCTTCCTCTGTCTCCTGCTCCCTTTCTTCACACCCCCTTCCGGCTGGAAGCTTGCAGGGGGTGGTTTCGGGGATGCTAGATCCAGAGGAGTAGGGAGGCCCTCCTTGCTGCAACCTGCCTCCGCTACACCGTCTGCCCTTCCAGCACCTACGCCGGTCGCTCCCTTGGTAGGGAGGCCAGCGCGTCCTTCCGTCAGCCCCGAGGGGAGAGGTCGGCTCGTGCCTTTGGGGTGTTCGGCGACACTTCGACTGTTGCCCTTGGCGTGAAGCGCCCTATCTGCCCCTACGGGCCCTCGAACTCGACTGTTACCGGATCCCGCGTCCCTGTCTGCGACAGGTCGGCGTCTCACCTCACAGTCCGTCAATGCGCTAAGCGCCTTTGCCTCACTCCTTGCGGAGGGTTCAGCCTTCGTCGATTTTGGTATTTTTTTATCCATAAAATCACACCTAAAAATTCGTCCCACTCGTTCCCCACCCTCCTTGGAGCCCTCCTACTGGGGATGCTTTGACGCATCAGGGATACGAGCCGGATATAGCATCCCAAGGTGAGCTGTCGAGTGAGCCCGCACGGTGTCAAGCCCTCCGTCACCTACCACGGCGACTCGGGGCCGTACACCGCCGGCTACTGACCTCATCACCCCAGAACACTCGCCTGCGGCCAGACTACTGTAGACGCAACAGCCGATTGATTCTGACTGGCTGGGCCAGAACCTCCCGTGTGAGATGAATCTCGAGCCAAAGTGGCGTGTTGTTATCGGAGGGTAACGACTCCGACCCTCTTCAAACTCAACCTACCAGGATCTCGTTCTCCACCCGTACGGGTCCCCGCGCACGGCACAAACACGCGGGTGGCATTTTACCGCTACCCATCCTATACTGTTGGATGGGAGGCCCGCTGCGACATGCCACGACATCGCTTGCAGCTTATTGGAAAGGAGTTACAGGAAACATGGAAGGGTGAATGAAGGATGATCAGGAGTTTGACTAGTTATTTCGGTTCTACTCGTTTAATCCGTGGAAACCGAGTAGTTAACAGGCAGCAACCTCGGGAAGGAGCACAACCAGTCTTGCCTTAGGTATCAACGCAACTGTGAGCTCCACCCTCGGCCGTTAGCCATGTCAACTACCGGACAAGTAGATTGACATAGGGACGGATCCATATCACCTGGCGACCGGTCGCAAACTAACGTTGATTTGGCCCCGCCCCCGCCCTTCTATCTTGTACTACTAACCATTGACATTTTACTCGTATATCCATTGCAGTATTCTTACTTTTCTTAATACCAGTCATTGACACCAAAAAAATATTAAGGCGACCCCACAACTACAGATCGTTGTTCGAAATACTAGAGTACGAAATCTGTCTTCTGACAGACAGACACATAAGTAGCACAATATACTTATAACTCGAATGTAAATAGTTCAAACACGGTTATTACACATAGGTACGTTGTTTTATTCCGGTACCTACCTTCTGACTTCTTAATCAGATCAGTTTGATGGTTCCATTTTTACTTATCCGAACTATTTAAATTGCTTCGTTGATGGTATCATCGAGGAACTATTTGTATACATATGCTATACTATAGTTCATAGATGGTCATGGTCCATAACTGTTTTTATCGTGATATTTATCGCTGCCCTTGAAATAACGATTTAAAAGTTTCGATGACCATCAGGGTCTTCTTCATTAGTTCCACTTCACCAAATGATACTTACTTTCTAAATGCAAACGCTTGACATATTACTGAAAATACCAAAATTACTATATTCCCTCAATTTCTTATCGATTCCATAAAATTTTGAAATAAGTAAATAAAGATTTTTTCAAATGACAGAGTTTCGAGGTAACTCAAACCAACTTGCCATATAAAATCCTGGTATTGATTGAGCGTATTCTTGTTTTTTTTTATTATTATACGCGACTCATCATTTTTCAAAATAAAGACACCATTTATTGACACAACCTTGAAGTACATTGTTTTTGAAATGTAAACGTATTAAAATATAATTACTGCGCATTTGATAAATACTTGCATCCTGTGACCTTACAACGTTAAAAACGCCTTGAGATATATGAATATATAAGTCACGGACGAAGTGGTAAATAAGGGCATGTACTTTTAATGCCCGGGTATTAGGACTCGAAGGTAATAAACATTATCTACGGAACATGGCAAACAAATAACGACCAGAAAAAAAAAACACCTCCCATCCTCATAACCGCTAATAGCCCTAGCTGGCTATAGCAAGAGCAGACCAAACTACCTAGGTCCGTAGCCGGTACTTCGATATCTGCAACTATTACGTAGGGAGTCATTGCCAGAAGAATAGAAACAAAGACCAATGAGGCGTGGAGGCACAAGGTAAAGGTATCTACTAAATCTTGGTATTTACAATCTCAGTATATATATTTTATACTAACAGGTGTGATGACTGGGCACTGCCTGCTTAACAGACACCTAACGGTAATAGGTATAAGACAAGATCCTTTCTGCCCACATTGTGGCAAAGAGGAAACAATCCAGCATGTCCTAACCGAATGTGCCATGTACTTGTCACTGAGATACCACACAGTACCTACATCGGGGAGGATGTATTATCTAACGAATCACTTAAAAGCTTAAAAACCTACGGGAAGCATTTCAGTCCGTAAAAAAACTAGAAGATGGGATCCATTCTAGATGGGAGGGTCGAGGGGCCAGCAACCTACGGCTCAACCAAGGGGAACTAGGCGGAATGACCGGGAGACCGATCGACCGTCCGGTCCGCCCGATCCGGCCGGGCGTCCCCACTCATCATCATCATCTTTATTATCGCATTCGCTGCCGCTCTGGGGGGTGATTTTTGACTTTCGAGCGCTCGAATTCATTCGAAAGTGAATAAAATCAGTGAAACCGGTAGATTTGAAAACGAATGGTGTAAACCTAGTCTTTAAATTTTCTATCACTCGTAATTTCAAATATACGGTTTCACCGATTTCGCTCACTTTCGAGAGAGATAGATTTTATCAAAGTAATTTTGTTCATGTGTTAACCAATTGTCAACCGATTTAAGAACTATTTTTCCCTGAGTAAGCGTATAATTACCGCAGGCGTGGGCTCATTTAATTTTCGTCAAACACTGATTATGAACTATTTTGATACACATATAAGAGAGTGAGGCAAACGAGTATTAGGGTTACCTGATGGGAAGTAATCACGACTACCCATAAACACCAGCAACTCAAGGAGACGTTTCGGTTCCTTACCCGTTGTAAGGAGAATTAAACCTATTTTCTTGAAGGCACCCGTGACCATGACTGGTTGGAAATAACACCAAAGAAATCGTCCCCAGACTGTCGACAGTACGGTGTCCTGTACTAGAATTTCATTTTTAATTGTTCATTCACCGACTCCTCATTTTATCACAACTTATAATTATGACTAAATACGTATTTCATCCGTTTCTGTACAAAAACGAAGGTAATTGCTATTATAATTGATAATCTTGCAGCGATTTGTTTACTCAGACCAATTAACCCCTTTGGTTTCACAACAAAGTTACAGGGATAAATCATATTAACCTAGTTAAAATGTATGCCTGTCAATTGTTCTAAGTGTATATAATTGTGTTTTAAACAATACTTTGCTTAGCTTATTGATTCGTGGTATAAACCCTGAACACCGCATCTTAGATATTATTGGCATTACCACTACGGCGTTATAATTTGATAATCAAAGTGATCATAGATTTAGCCTACGGCACTCATTAAAAATAATGACCAACTTTGAAATCCGTCATGGTGTTACGTCTAGCAAGACGGATATAGTTCTATGTACTTATGAATTTTATGATTTAATTATCTTATCGAGCATATTGTTGAGGCATTGGGCGAACGGAAAATAATATTGGCATTTTTTTATACCTTGCAAAAGCTTTCGACACGGTCTCTATCCTCATTCTGCTAGACAAAATGGAACGGATTGGTGTAAGAGGAGCACACATTCAGACTATTTATTTAAAATTACTTGTCGGAACGATTGCGGAGGGCGAATATAGGGGATAATATTAGTAGTGAATTACTAATGACATTCGGTGTGCCATAGGTAGAATCTTCGCCCCAAACCATAACGGATATATTTAAATGGCTGTAATTGTGAACTACAACATGGCCGATGATAAAGAAAGAGGAGAAAGCTATTGAGCCCACACATATTTTGTGCATCTTACCCTTTTTAGTAGCCTTATTGGTATGACGGGCTCTCAAACAACTCAGTCTCCTGCGAGTGCTGAGATGGAAGCATACCCTCTAAAACCTCTCCGGTGTTAACCTCCAATGGGCTGGTAGCGGGGGCACCGTGGGCTGATAACTATGCTACCACTGCGTGGCCCCAGCCGCTCGCGCCTATTGCTGGGGCACCTGCGATAAAGGAGGAGGGTTTGGTTAACACTCCAAAACCTCCCCCAGACGTGTAGGGCCATACTGTGTGACCCTATCCCTACGGCCCTACTAGGGGCTCAGCCGGACACCCGGTGGAAGAGTGCATCTAACCCTAGATCAGCCGCAGATAAAGAGATCTTAAAAGTCTACACTTGTAATTCCAACACCAATTTAAAATTAATTTTCATATTCGAAGAAAATAGGAAAAAATGCACCATCTGAGTATAGAAATCGATCGACAACAATTAACGCTTAGACAAACGGCGAAAAAGACCTAGACGAAATGGCGGCCTTACTAGATTGTGAAACAGGAACTGAAAGCCTTCTGACTCACTCAAGTACAAACCGATTGCTCTCAAGATAAATGACACACCTCAAGCAATAGCCGAACGATTTCAACGTAAGCGTTCTATTTAAACCAGCCCTATTGAGTTAAATCTTAATTAATATTAATCTTAATCCTAAAAACTCCCTACGAAGAGCCAGCATCGTGCCCGTCTTATAGCTCCTTCATAATGGAAGTAAAATTTTATTACATGTTATGATCAAATATAGGACTTAAATGTGATCTCAATAATAACTTGAAATAAACCGCTCGGCAATTTTATGCTATGAAAATGCCATCTATAAAATACAATAGATAAAAGTCGATATCATTCCATTAAATTAAAATGTACCTACTGTAATGTATGTATATACATAATATTACCTAAAGTTATTATAATATGACCTACGTTTGTGCTTATTTGTATTTTTTTTAATGAGGCGTCTGGAACATTTCGAACGCTTTTAGTCATGGCCGAATATACGACCAAATAAGAAGATATCGTTAATGCAACCTAAACATTAATCCTGATTATCCACCTCTGAGATTATTGAATGAGACAGTTATTAAGTTAACAGCGAAGCACGAGTTCGCGTTGTTCACGCTCCGGCCAAGTTCTAGAACAAAATCCGCTGTTTACGTTTTCGGGGATGGAGCATTTCACGATTGACGTCTATTTTATTAGATTTCAATGTTGCGGAACTTGAAAAAGTCGTCTGGGGCCTCTTTTTCAGCTTAATTGAAGATGCAGAATTGTCATGTCATCTACGACTACTTTGGATTTCAAGATGGCAGACATACCTTTTTTTTAAAGTCGAAATGGTAGTAATTTTCTGTTATTCTTTAATTCTACTGCTGCTTCGCTTGGTAACTTGATGGATTACATCGTATCACCTTGTTACACATCCGTTTAGAAAATATTTACTAAGTTGATTATAGGACAATATTTTTAAGGGTTCTGTACCCGATGGGTAGCCCTACGAGACCCTAATATGCCTTTGCTGTCCATTCGTCCGTCCATCCGTCCTAAGTTTAAAGAACTGTATCTATGGACTGTATTAGATATGTAATTAGTGGGTTGATTTGTTTCAGAATACGTGTTATTACGGTGGATTTACTTACAAACTTTTTAAAAATGATAGTGTAATAATAAAGGGTCCCCATATACAAAACGGTTTTTTCAACGACGATTTTTTATTTTTGTTGTATCATTGAATTAAACCAGTAAAACATACGAGCATAACATTGAGTGCAGCAAAAACCGTGAGCCGGGCTCGCGCTGATTCGATTCGAAGTCGAATTCCAATCGAAATAGACATAATAATAATTCACGGTAGCGCGGTGGCCCGGAACCCGCGGTGCGAGAGTCGTACTCACACGCGACCTGGTTTTATAATATACGAGAATAATGTTTCTCATTGAAACCAACCGCAGTAAATCTAAAACGGAAGAAACACACGGAACCTTCTGATTGAGCACGAAGACCATAAACAGTGTGGTCGTACAATGCTGCTGCAAGGTTATCTACGCATGGTTATTAACTATTATTATCATTGTATTAGAAGTGACATATTATGACATTGTTCAAATTCTAAATTTGCGTTGTTACTTTAATAGTCGGCCAGTGATATATGACTACCGCCAATTTTATTGTCACTGGCGTAAGTACAGTCAGCCAACATTTATTATAAAAACTAATATAATTAATGCTTAATATCTTATATTTAGATACAAATGCTTACAGTTTTGCATACAAAAGCAAAAACAGAAGTCAAAAGCAACTTGACCAACCCCACTGATAAGTCTGTCGTCGTCAAGCCTATCCCAGAGCACTTTGACATAACTATTCATAAAGTCATACCTAAATTTCTTCAAACTATTTCTATTTAGTCGTACGTACGCAGACGGACAAGAGAATAATATTTGAAGCGTATGTTTTCTAAAATTCGTTTAGTGATGGATGAGCATTAAATGTGTAAATAAATAAAATATTGCAAATGCGCAATATTAAGTAATTATTATATATTAACAGATTTACGTGCCGACTGTACGTACACTACCTAGAAATAATAATTCATGATTATGTCCACGACTGACATGAGCATCCGGAGGATGTCTGTGCTCCACAGGGCCTGGAAGGAATTAGTTAGGAAGGCTAAAACAATTTAGTATCAAGGGTAAAGTTACTTATTACTTATTACAAACTTAATACCTAATAGTAGGGGATCCGAATAGGAGACGACCTTCACCCATCTGATTATATGTTTATTCGATAAAAAGTGTGTTATATCCAATTATGAAATATTTACCATATTTGATAATTGGATATATTGCGAATAGATTGGCTGAAAAATTTCAGTCCGGTATATAATTAATTTAAATTTTAAAATCAACTTTAAAATAAAACATTACAATTGCTTGTTTATGAAGCCTATATAATATGCGAACGTTAGGCTGACTATTTTTTTCCCATTATAACTAACTATTGGGTAGGCGTATAAACAGGTAAGTCGGTACCTATTAATAATTTGCTTCATACTGTCGATTAGTATGTAATTGTATTATTAAACAAGCAATTGCAATTTTAAAAATAGTAGGACTGAAATTTCTCAGCCGAGTTTTATCGAGTAAACAGCTGGGTGAAGGTCGCCTCCTATTCGAGTCTTAGACACTTGGCATCACCTATGGCGTAGCAAAGTAGAGTAAGGTCAGGTGGGGTAAGGGGAACATACTTTATTCTTCTTATCTTATTTTGAGTTCTACACTACAAAGCATAAGGTTCTAAGTGTTTTCGCTAAAGACAAAACATACTTAGTTGCGTTAACTTTCCAGGACAAAATACTTTTTATGCTAGTTCTAATGAACATCGCCAGAAAATGATTATACGTAAGACTAGTTCTATCGTTTCCCTTTCCCTATTTTTGGGGTAAGGGAAACAGTCTCAATAAATCTACAACTAATAATACTAGTTTGGATTATTCATACGCAAAACATTTTTAAAAACACCTTTTTGAAATGTGTACTTCATACTTAACGAAATACGGTTATAAATATAAAATATTTACCACAATCGGTATTTGGGGTAAGGGAAACGTACGAGTTTCGAACAGGGGTAGTCAACTAAAAACAAAGGAAGTAAAAAGTAGGTGCATTTTTTTATTGTAATGTTTATTAAGTAATGGTTAAAATAAAGTAGCCTATTTAAATTACTTTTCTTTGGCATACAATTGTACTCACATAGTTCCTAGGCATTTTTTTGTAAAAAATAATGTAGTCTTTAAATATATTTTTTCCGAAAGGATTAAAACAAGATGTTCATATCGCCAATCGTCATTTGACATCATACAAAATATCATAATATAAGTAAGTAATAACATATAATAATAGTTAATAGATAACCAATAATTATAACCAATAGAATAGTTTAATCCTTAATTATTTTTTTCCCATAACTTAACTTTTTCCCAATTTTTTTTTACAAACCTATAACCTATTTTGCCATTTAGGGTATAATCGGTATGGAGAGGTCAGCTATTACGGTACCCAAGCAATGTGTAAAATATCATAACATTTATAGTTAGTTACCGATTCAAGAGACTATTTCTACTTTTTATAAAAATTGCCTGTCTCAAAATGTTTGTTACTTCTGACGTCGGGAAAGAGAAACATATGGCCCCCTTAACCCTATATAATATAATTTCCCTTACCCCACTTATGCATTTGTAGGTTATGTTACGAATCACATTAAAATGTAATATTAATAGCATATTCAGCAAAAAATTATATGCATACAAACAAAATATATCTATAAAACAATACTAACTGACATTTGCAGACTTGTTACCAGACTTTTTATAACATAAATCAGTATCCAAATAAGGTACGTCGAACTCGTATTTTCGTTGTTTGTCAACTAAAGTATTGTTTTTGTCACACTCGCAGTTTTAGTTGTCATAACGCTATCTGTGGTTTTTTTTTGGAAATAAATCTCAGTTAAGTAGGTACTGCTTTATCGATCGTGTAATCACAACTCTGCGGTCTATAGTTTTTGATATATCAACTAGTGTTTCCCTTTCCCAGTAGTAAAGTTCCCCTTACCCCACCTGACCTTAATTAAACTTCCAGATTTCAGTAAAAACTAAGAATGTTTACTATGTTTAGTTTTCTTGGTTGTATTGCTTTGTATTGCATCGTTTGTGCTGATTCCGTACCAAGAATAAACACCGATAAAGAGCAGGTCGTATTTATCATGCTCAGTGTAGGGATCCGACGCCGTTACCAAAAATACAACAAGTATATGAACAAACTTTCTATTTGAACTAGAGGACGCCCGAGAATTCGTACGCGTTCAATTTGTTTCCCGCTACTCCCCCTATTTTAATCCCTTAGGGGATGAATTTAGATAAATCTTTTCTGTCTTCTTTTCGTGAAACTGTTCCAGGACACTGAGTCAGTCTCCTGGACCCATATTTTTTTAAATGGTCAAAAATTTGGTTTTTTTTTTTTTTTGACTGTCTCTGTTGTGATCACTAAAATATATATACAGGGTGCCTCTGACCTTGGGGCTTTAAATGCATAGATCAATTCTACTCCTGAAACTAAACTTCTTTTGTTCTGTAAGTTGTTAAAAATATGTTCAGTTTATATTTATTTTTTATCATACAAGTTAAATCTAATTTTCAATGTACGCGATCCAATTCTCCATTTTCCTTTAGCCCTCGTACCAAGGTAATGTCGCCCCCGTACCATGAGATAGTGATTACATGGCCAGTATGTAATACACTGATTTTACAATTAGACTTTGACATCAATTAGTTATCTAAATTTAAGTTATTTTTTCATGTTGCAGAACAAAAGTAGTTCAGTTTAGCGAGTAGAATCGATCGTTGAAATTAAAGCCCCAAGGTCAGAGACACACTGTATAAATAAGGACCTCCGCTAGACGTCAAGCTTTTTCTGACATTAGATGCCAAAAAACGTGTTCTGCCAAAAATCACATCATTTTGGTGCCTCCTGAGTAGAACCACTCACTTGTAGGTTTGGCTGTGACACTTATCTAGTTTAATATTTCCTAAACGGTACCCAAATCTAAAAATTTATAATAACATGTACATTTTACAAGGGCTATCTAATGATATGTCACTCAATGTTAAAATATAATATAAAAAAAATACCTTTGCTTTACACGTAATTACCGTACCCGATTTTCTTTAATTTTTTTAATTTACAACTTTTGTCGGCGTAAAAATTTGAAGTACCAACCAAGAGTCTCTGAGTTAAACCGCAAACAGACAGACAGACGGACAGACAGAAATGGCGAAACTATAAGGGTTCCTTTGGTGACTACGGAAACGTAAAAATTACAGTAAACAAATAGTTTTAAGCAGCTTCGGAATTAGGGCTGAGTCATCAATTTGGCTCTATAAGTTAATTACTAGGCCGATAAAAAGTTAATCCTCCATTGCAAAATAATGAAGTTTCCAACCAGGTCTTGATCAATGCTCACGGCAGTAGAACCATGGTAAGCTTATTTGCTGCGTCTCAACGATTAGTCAGCAGCATTGTTTTATTGCTGTACATAAACATTATCAATATACACTGTTAAACATCTTAGCCAAATTGTGGAAATTGTGGTTACAGAGTTATCAACAAGTTTTTATAGTTGTTGGTAATTCTGTAGCTCTGCCTACCCCACTCTGGGAATGAAAGCGTAAAGGTATGTATGTATGTGTACATTATCAATATTCAGAAACTTCATGAATGTACAATGTGTCACGATTACCTAAATTCTTATTTGCCTAGTACTTGTAGCTCTTGTCTTTGTCAAAACGACTGTTTATTTCATCATCATCGTTGACGTTTTTAACCAGGAAAAGTTCTGTCGGACGCGGAGAACCGTTTCCAGGAACGAGTTGACCTTCGATTGTGGAAGCCGGTGGTTACACACGCTGCTCCCAAGAACCGAACGGCGGAAGGTCGCTTACTAAAAATACTTTGGCAAAAAATGCCCGTCGACCGACATTTTCCCGTAAAGGTGTTATACTCTAACCCAGCAGAGCGTGCAAGACGGCGACTTCATAGATGACCATTGCCCATTACATTTAGTCCGTCGAATGCCGACCGATTAAAAATGTACAGGCGATTCTGGTTATTTGATCGGCAAGACTCCTGCGCAATCTAAAAGCCTATACATTAACCGAAGCGAAGCGAGGGCGGATCGCTATAGTTATAATTTTTAAGCTGAAAATTAAATTTGAGTGAGTAAGCCGTTCGTTGAAAATAGTTTTTGATTTACCACACGGTATAGAAATATGGTCCAAGCTAATTTGTACCCGCCGCGAGAACAACTTGAATATTTTGATCTAATTTTGTGTTCCCTTACCCTGTCATATCAGATCCCAGAGTTGCCTTAGCCATTTATTTTAGTTTGGTTTTTATTGCATGACATTATGTATATGCATATTTACTCAAAATTATGCATGTAGGTACCGAAGTAAAGGCAGCGATAAAAATACGCCATTGTAAAAATAATCCTTCTCCGACGGGTCCGCCTGCGGCAGTTTCTCCATGACGCATTTCTCTGTAGGTTTTTTGTGTCGATCTGTTTGTTGTTTTAATTGAAATAATTGAATGTGATAGTACGCAGAAGACGGATACTGCACGGTCGAACTTGGCAATCAAACAGTGTTTTAAGAATTACTTTGTGTTTTGTTATTTACCTTTTCAAAAACCATTTTCAAGTTTCATCTTCTATTCCCTTTCGATTTTTTAAGTGTTGACTATTATGTTTCATTAATTACTATAAGATGATAATATTAGGATATGACCTAACTAAAAAGCAGAAATAATTTACTAATCGAGACGAAAACTACTTATGACTCTTTTCTGCTGAAGTTCTTCATTTATAAGTACTTAAAGACGGATACCCGGGCCTGTAGTAAGTAGTACGTATAACACAGTAATGATCATTCCTTGGACTGGCCCGTAAGTGCGTTTCTAGGTCTGCTGTCACATCCATCATTCTAATAAATTCTTACAGCTAATTTCATGTTTAGCCCTATTTTCATCTTCGCTAGATAGATATAGATAGACCTTCAGAACCTTCGTTAGTAATCAATATTACAAATGGGAAACACTTCTCGGTAAGAGATCAGACATAAGAGATGTTATTCGCGGTACTTAAAAATAAGAGTTTATTGGGTCAGCTCTACCTACCGAATTTTTGGTATCTAACATCTGATCTGGTGATGGAGGTAAAATAGTAATAGTAAAATGGCCACATATTCCCCCTAATATAGTTAATCTCCTTCCAACCCTTCCCCATACTAGAACCACGGATAGATAGGATGAGTAACATACATACATACATTAAACCACGCCTGTTTCCCAGAGGGGTAGGCAGAGACCACTTATTTCCACTTGCTACGATCTTGACAAATTTCTTTCTCTTCTAAAACATTCATACATCGAGTAACATTAAAATAAAATTTGACATCTTTTGTACGGGCGCCTGTCGTATCGCATAACGTTTTTTGTCCTAAAAATGTTTGGCATAGGTACTGTTGAATGGCATAGGTACTACTCGTTTGTCCTAATATTTTTTGCGCGTACTCATTTAACGTCCTAAAGCAAGTTTGTCCTAATATTGATAACTCTAAAGTCTAATTACCTAAAGCATAATATTCCTAACATGAATTGTCCTAATAATTATTTTGCCTATTATTAAACTGGCTACAATTACAGCACCTAAACTAAACTATGGTAGGCGTGAAGTCAGAATCGTTACGTATTCTACCTTCAGGCAGGTCAGATTTCGGTTAGGTTAGGTACTACGACGAGCGAAGCGAGGAGGAGTGTTAGGTAGAACTGTGACACTAACGAGCGAGCGAAACGCCAGAACCAACAAGTTTGACAAGGTTAGGTTTGTAAATAAAACATTTTTTTATATATAATCAGAAATAGGTTTTTTTATTATATTACAATTATGCACATCAATCATTCGACAGTTGAATCTTAGCCACATCAAACGATAGGACAAAATAATATTTAGGACAAACGATAATAGGAGCAACAATTTCGGACAATCAAAAATATGCGGAACAAAGTGTATGCCACACGTTATTAGGACAAAAGACGTTATGCGACACAACGATAGGACTAATAATAGTATGCCATTCGATATAGACCCCTTTTGTACATATGAAGCAAATGTCAAATTTTAACTAGCAGTTATCTAATCAGTCCGCCGTTTAAATATTAGGAACGGGGAAGTAGATCCATCTCAACGAGAAGTCTACAGGCTATACTTATAGATACAGCTGTCAAAATAATAATATTTATACTACATAGGTATAATTAAACAAGATACCTAAGTATATTCGCGATAATCTCAAAAACTACTGAACGGATTTTCATATTTTCATAACAATCATAATGTTTCACTGAAGGTTTTCATGTACAATAAATTCTGGTTTATGTCCGGTTGTTACAGATAATTCAAATAAGCAAAGTAGTAAACCGATGATGCGGAGCGAGGGCGGGCGGGTCGTTAGAAATATGTACTTACAAAAAGTTTATTCAAATAATGTGTTATACACCTTCTTTTAACTAATTTCAGTGACGAGAACTGCTGCAAATCGAGTGTTAAAATAAATTTAAGAATTACATCGGTTTAACTGGATTTAATTTATATATTCTCGGTCTCATATTATAGTGTCTTGCGCGCCATCTAACCGCGTCCTCCTCAGGCATAAACGACCTGTCTGAACAACTTACAATAAAACTCATACCAAACTTGTAACTTTCACTATTGTTAAATTTATCACAATTAAGTAACGATTTAATTACGCATTACGATACCAGTTACAATAATAAACGAGTATTAAAATACATAGTTCCACTATAGATACCACTGCCATCTGGCGCTATGAAGTAAAACTACAATGTCCGCGAGTGCGAGTTTAATATAAATGCAGTTGGAAACTGCTAGATGGCGTAAGCGTCACTGTTTATATAGCTATACATTTATTGTTTTGGTGTTATAGTCTCTGTAAATAGGAATCCTTACTTTTGAGTTAAGGAAAATAAATGTTTATGTGAAAAATAACGTAGTTAAAAGTTAATGTTGGTGATAACTGTGATCACGATGGCGGTCCTCGGTAGTGAATCAATAAGGACAGTTCGTGAACCATTTAGAAAAAGAAATATTTGATGCTGACATTGCTACTACGAGGTAAGGGATCATAATCTTTTATATTTAAATAAATACGTGTTAAATATTCGAAAAAATAAAACAAACCTATTAAAAAATTGATTGAGAAAAAATACAATAAATAGCTATGTCGATACAAATTCAAAGTACATTTGAAGTGTGCAGTGCCGGGGTGAATGAACTTTGCCTATGATTATAGAGATGTTTTGGTGTCGGAATAGGGTGCGCAGTGCAGCCGTTGTCATGGTTACCCCGGCCGGATTTGGTGGGATCGGCCGCTTTAGTGTGCCCATGATTTATAAAAAATATTAACGCTTTTTACTTTTTCCGGTTTGTTTGTTAAAATATTGTTAGGTAAGTAGTTATATTTGTTTTAATTTTGGTGCAGTTCGTAGTCGATTAGTATGGATAAAAAGTTATGTTACGAGTTTTAATTATAGTATTAATATGTATCTTTAACTTCTTTTCTTTGTAATCTTGTCAGGAAGATTTACCGATAAGACTGCTCGTTCACTCACTTTGTCACTTTTTTGTATTTAGGTACCTTCCATGCTGTTACTGTAAGTCGTGTTCAATAATAGTTATTTTTGTACTCGCGTACTATAATATAAACCGCTAATATTGAAATCATTAATGGTGTCAGAATACCACCTATAGCGTAACCGAAGCGTAAAAACAATTCTATAATGAGCGTTGCCATGGTAATAGAATTTCTATAATAATGATTATAGCATTGTTGTTACCATGGTTACGGTTATTCCGGATATCAGTCTTGGCGTTTAGTGAACACTTGACATCCTAATTTGTATAATAAAACGTTTGAAATATTTTAACACCAAAAACAAAATTAATTTTGAGACTAGGTACTAGGGTTAGGACTTTTGGTGGCATATCGTGGTTCTAGAATCCATGGAGTCGTTATTTCCTAATTATTATAACACGTGACACTTTGATTTTGACCTTCAGCATGGTCATATTTCAAAATGAACTAAATATATTTTTAGTTCAGTTTATCCATACATACTAATATTTGCTTGTTTGTAAGGCTTTCACAGAGCAACGATATCCTCCGTACCAAAATTAATTTAAATTGGCTTAGCGGTTCAATAAAAAAATGAATTTTGAAATATTAAAAACCGAAGGTCATAATCAAAGTGCTATGTATTTTAATAATTAGGAAATAACGACTCCATGGATTCTAGAACCACGATATGCCACCAAAAGTCCTAACCCTACTAGGTACATAATCACATTTTTATTAAGTTATAAAAATAGTTGGTTAATATGATTATTTGGTTACCATGGTTACGTTTAATATGGATATCAACAAAATGGCGTTTCGTTTGGCATTCCAACTTTTATGATAAATTGTCAGAACTGTTTTAGTATCTAGCTATTTAGAATTTGCATTGAAATGAAACATTTAACATTAAAATTCACAAACTATTAACGCCAATCGGAATTATGAAACAGTTCTGACAATTTTAATAAATTTTGAAATGCCAAACGAAACGCCAATTTGTTGATATCTATATTGAACGTAATTTTAAACACATAATTAATCTCAAAATTTATTTTAATGTACGTAATTTTAATTGGTATTGAAATATTTTTTCACTTCTCAGGCTCTTAAAATGTTACTTTAGTCTATGCGTATCGGAACTAAGCTCCTTATTATTATTAATCTCTAGAGATTAAAGTCTTTTTTTTTTCAATTTACTTTGTATACCCCGATACATCCAATCACGGTGTTTGTGAATGGAGGATTATCGCCATTTTTAGTGATTTTGCATAGTCAAATTTTAGGGCTTGGAAATAACCTCAAAATGACAAGTGTGCAAAAATATAATTAAAAATGATTTAATTTCGTGAAACACGAGTAATGATTAGAAGTAAAAATAAAATAATAGACACCGTACTGAAAGTAGATGTGGACCGTAGTTTCCAAGCGGATGATCGTATTAGGAAGCGGTTTTTTTTAAAGGAAGCTTGTTTAGTGGAAATGGTCCCTAACTAGGTTTTATGACAATTGTTTTTAAGACATTTCAGCTGAAAGAAGGGGGTCACCATTGTAGGTGCGAGTATCGGTGGTTTTTATCTATTTTATAAGTAGTTATTTCCTAAACTGGCTTCAAGTTGGCTGGTACACATACATACTTTCACGCCTGAAATCCCAGAGTGGGGTGGGCAGAGCTACAGAATTACCTACAACTTTAATAACTTGTTGATAATTCTATAACCGCATTTTGCACAAAGAGGCTAAGAGGCAGCTCTATATACCACTGAATATTTATAGACAAAGGCACCCTTCTAAAACTAATAAATTGATAGGTAGTTGCTGTTAACTAGTAACAGATGCATCTTGGGCGGTTATCGGATTTGACCCTCATATTATCGTCATGCAGTTAATATGTAACTTAATGTCAATAAGGGTGCATTTGACATCCAACCCTTTCACTGCTGGCTTGATTAGTTCGGTTAATGTTCTAGATGCAAGCCCGTGTTAGACATTAATCTAGATGACATAACTACAAGGAGTTTACAAAACGGTAGATAAAGAGCTGAAAGTCACGCGCTGCTGAAACTGAGACTCATATTAGGTCAAGCTCAGTGTCTTTAGGTACAGTAAGTAAAAAGAGATGTATCCACTTTTGGACTTTATTACATTGCAATAAGGTGAAAAGAGACTGAACTATACAAAGCTATAGGTAATTTGGCAAATGTACCTATACATTAAAATAACGCCGATATGCAAAGTTTAAATAATAACTTGAAAAATAATATTGGTAGATATCTGTATATACAGGGTGTCCCAGAAACTGAAGTCAACCCGCCTAGGGCTGATAGAGCAGCTCATAAGCTATCGATTTAACCCCCATGTATGTTCAGCAATTGTTATTAGTTTCCGAGATATTGATCATTTTAATCTGAATTTTTGTCATTTTTCCTTATGTCCGTGCTACGAAAAATCCCTAAATTCATGAATTATATCACATTTTTTTCAGTTTTTTCTTGCATGATTAGAATCACTGTGAAATAAGGAAGTTTTTAAAGCTACATGCCAATTTTTTTTTCATTACTTTTTTTTGAAAAAACACACTATGTTTGTTTTTCCATACTAGGTGAAAAACAAACGTGGGGTTCTCTTAGTATGGAGAAAGTATCTCTGTGCGTTTACTCAAACATTTGTAATAAAAAAGAAATTGGCATGTAGCTTTAAAAACTTCCTTATTTCACAGTGATACTAATCATGCAAGAAAACACAAAAAAAAATATGAATTAACACATGAATTTAGGGTTTTTTCGTACCACGAACATAAGGAAAAATGACAAAAATTCAGATTAAAATGATCAATATCTCGGAAACTAATAACAATTGCTGAACATACATGGGGGTTAAATCGATAGCTTATGAGCTGCTCTATCAGCCCTAGGCGGGTTGACTTCAGTTTCTGGGACACCCTGTATAAAAATTACGTGTCACGTTGTTTGTCCGCGATGAACTCCTAAACTACTGAACCGATTTTAAATTTGATTTGCACACCGTGTGCAATTCGACCCAACTTGAAAGATAGGATAGCTTACATTTCAATTTATAGTCGCAATATTATTTTATTGCAAATTATTTGTCTATTACTTGACAGTCATAATTATCTGTTAGCTCCAAAGGATTCTAACAGATGGCGATATCTGTTGACTGGATTGAGTGAATATTCAATAGATGGCGCTATGTTAAAAATACAAACGTTTCATAATATTATAAATGTTAAATTGTGTATGGTTGTCCGTCTTTCACGCTTCAATCACCTAACGGATCGAGATGAAACTTGGCACACATATTGGTTAGGTCCTGGAATAGGACATACGATAGTTTTTAACCCGGAAAATCGGACAATTCCCGCGGGAGCAGCGATAAACGATTTCTACGCGAACGGAGTCGCGGGTGAAAGCTATAATATACAGGGTGTTTGGTAGCGGGTTCGACAAACGAAAATGGGAAATACTTGGGTCCAATTGGAACACATTTGCCATAGTGACCCCTATGCTAAAGTTGATAGTTTTTTTTTAATTTATTTTTTTCCGTTTTTTTGAAAATGTCCCAAAATTTTACCTTTAAACCTTCTTAATTACACACCTAAGCAGCTGAAACCGCCCATTTTTTTTTTAAATCATGCTCTGATAATGGGTTTATTTTAAAACAAAACCAAAACCCATAGGCAGTGCTTTAAAAAAATAATATGGGTCCTTAAAGCTATGCCAAAATGAGGAAAATAAAATGACATTAAAGTTTCGACAAGTATAAAAAAAAAATCACAAGTCATAGACGATTTCAAATTAATTAAAAAACTTCTCTGGTTAATACTCTTCACAACGATATGCCACTTAAAAGAAAAAACACAGAAAAAAAAAAACGCAGTACATTGAAATTTCCTCACGAAGATTTATTAAAGAAATCACTTATACCACGGTTATGAATATTGGTGAATACGTTAGAGTTAATAATCGCTGGTAAATTACCATTAATAAAAAACATTTTAAGAGTAATAATAAAATTTAAAACAAAACACTTTTTTAAATTTTGATCACAAAATTTTAAAAATTCTTTGAGCTTCACGGGCGTTATTGCGAGCTCGACCATACGCTAAACAAAACACTTTTTTAAATTTTGTGATCACTTGATCAGGAATACATTCCGTACATTTTCGTCGCATTTGCCACATTGATTTGAAAAAAACATTAAGCTAAATTAGCTTTTTAATCTGTGTCTTAAATAGCTTGTCGGCAAATTGTAATTTTTTTTCAAACAGAAGGACTTGTAGAAAAACACGTTGATTTGTATTGGTTTTTGAAACTTTCATTACAATGGGTGAACGTACACCATTTACCAATGAAGAGTACGCTGATATTATTTTAGCGTATGGTCGAGCTCGCAATAACGCCCGTGAAGCTCAAAGAATTTTTTAAATTTTGTGATCGAAATTTAAAAAAGTGTTTGGATTTCAATTTTATTATTACTCTTAAAATGTTTTTTATTAATGGTAATTTACCAGCGATTATTAACTCTAACGTATTCACCAATATTCATAACCGTGGTACCTACATAAGTGATTTCTTTAATAAATCTTCCTGAGGAAATTTCAATGTACTGCGTAATTTTTTTTTTCTGTTTTTTTTCTTTTAAGTGGCATATCGTTGTGAAGAGTATTAACCAGAGAAGTTTTTTAATCAATTTGAAATCGTCTATGACTTGTGATTTTTTTTTTATACTTGTCGAAACTTTAATGTCATTTTATTTTCCTCATTTTGGCATAGCTTTAAGGGCCCATATTATTTTTTTAAAGCACTGCCTATGGGTTTTGGTTTTGTTTTAAAATAAACCCATTATCAGAGCATGATTTAAAAAAAAAATGGGCGGTTTCAGCTGCTTAGGTGTGTAATTAAGAAGGTTTAAAGGTAAAATTTTGGGATATTTTCAAAAAAACGGAAAAATATAAATTAAAAAAAAACTATCAACTTTAGCATAGGGGTCACTATGGCAAATGTGTTCCAATTGGACCCAAATATTTCCCATTTTCGTTTGTCGAACCCGCTACCAAACACCCTGTATAAAATTTCCATGTCACAATGTTAGTTACCGTACTCCTCCGAAATGGCTTGACTGATTCTTATGAAATTTTATATGCATATTCAGTAGATCTGAGAAGCGGTTACTATCTATTTTTCATTTCTAATTTATAAGGCAAAACAACGTTTGCCGGGACATAATATATGATATAAAAGGCAAACCTGACTCACTGACTTTATCAACGCACATTCCAAAATTTGGCATGTAGATTCCATTTGAAGTCTAGGAGTGCACTAAGAAAGGATTATAGAAAATCGACCTCCAACGGGAAGAAATAGGGGGAGTAGCGGGAATACTAATTCTACGCGTAGGTACGAAGTCGCGGGCGTACTCTAGTATAAATATATTTTTTACATTATATTTACTTAAAATCGAGTGAGGTACTCGTATCATTGGATAAAAGCGCTTAAAAAGCATTATGTAGATGTTCGTATCAATTATTACCGTTTTGGACATATTGCGTCCCCCCTTCCCATATAAAGCATAGCCAAATCTGCACGAGGTAAAAATCAGAAAAAAAACTCATTTACAATTATAATCATAGCTTAGAGCAGGCGGGTTTTGGTTTTTCCATAAGTTTTTTATTATCTATTTCTTAGTTTTACTTTAGGTACAGTCCGTGAGTAAATTAATGTAAGTACCTATGACACTCGCGAGACGGTAAGACGAATCTAACTACACCTCGCTTGTCGGCACCGGGCCATCCTTTCAACGCCTTCGACGGAGCAAAGAACCATGTAATGTCAGCCCATTGGAACCCTGACCCACCATAGAACTGTGTCACAGTGACGTTATGATTCAAGTCGTAAGATATTTCAAACAAATTGTTTTATAATGTCACTGTGACACCGTTCTATGGTGGGTCAGGGTTCCAATGGGCTGATAGTACATACTAATACCCTTCCGGGCTGTTTGGAACTAATCTCGAAATACACTAAACCCTAATACGACCTAAGATCTAAACGACCTTTTCTCATAAGGGATGAAACCCGGATGGATTTGGTACCAAAAAGAGCGGTTCTCAATTTATACTATTGTCAATAAGACCCAATTTCAAATGAACCGAGTCGCATTTGAACTTAATCCCAAAAAGTCTAATTCCCATAATACACTAATTTCTAGTATCAAAGTACACGTTTATCATAAAAACTGATTCCCAAAAAGTCCTAGTCCCAAAACACACTAAAATCCGTAATTTATACTCTCTTGGAGAAACAAAATCATTCAGCACATCTTTGACCCAGTCAAATTTCAACACTATCTAAAACGTAATAAAAGTTAAGTTTCAGGTAGCAAAAAAAAATTTTATGAGTTTTGCCTCTCAATAGACGTTTTTGTTTAAAACTTGGAAGTTCAGGGTTACACACGAGTTCTATTAGGTATATTCTACTCAAAATAAAATAGAAAAACTTGTATGTATAATGTACAAATTTATTACGTCAAACAAATGTTTAAAAAACCACTTGGCTTCTTATTTTTTACATACTTTTATGTAAGAAATATAACATTAACTTTACTTTTTACACTTATTACTACACACTTATTCATAATATAAACTTTCTCCTTCTTGCACTAAAAATAAACTAAAACGTTCTTGTTAAAACTTAAATTAAAGAAAGTATCCTTGTTTTAAGTGAAATTCAATTACAATTTATCTCAGTCTTTTTTTTAAGCTGATGATATTTTTTAAAAAAGATGTGGCAGTCACAAGTCCCAGGCTCAAGTCGGTCAATTGTTTCCGGTACTTGTTATCGAAAATGATATCACATCGGCGTCGATTTGCTTGACTAAACAACGAGTTGGATATGCGAGTGTCCTGGTACTTGGCTTCTTTCCTTAATTTATATAAAAAGCGTATTAAGGTTGGCTTATGAGGCATGCGTATATTTAGTCTTCGATGCCACCCCTCTACTGGATTATTGCTACGGAGTTTTTCTTCACTGCAACTTAGTCTGTGAGCTCCTAACTTCATCCACTGTTTCTCCATATACACTTTGAACAACATCATTTCTCTTGTGATGGTAGCCTCACTGAGTAATGTTACCCAAAAATCGTTAATTTCAGACTCTGGTAACAGTGGTAAAACAGCACACATTTGAACTATTTCACGGCCCTCCATAGTAGCATCAATTTTCAAACATTTTGCTTTCCTCCAAACCGCACGATTGAAGTGGTAATAGCATCCCCTGATATCACAGTTTGGGAAAATAGTCTCACATGCATTTAATTGTGCGAGCTCGAAATCGCTCTTAAACTTTTCCATATTTATGCCCATTGTATCACGCAGTAACATAAAAAATCTGCGATATGTATTTTCGGTTTTGTTTGGCAATAATGCATAAAGTATGGGTACAACATTCGTGGTTGTGCTATTAGTGCCTACGTCTACATGGACGGTGTATAGTTGGAAAAAGGGTTTGGGTACCCTTTTAAACGTCCCATCACCGAAGTATTGTAGTTTTTTGTCTGCAGAATTTTTAATATAAGCTTTGGCATTATTCGTAGAAAAAAATAAAATTTTCTCCGATTCTCCGTCTTCTACTACCAGGAAATCATGTTTCAATATGTTTGGTATCTTAACATGTTCCAACCGAGTGAATTCTGTAGTTTTTTCATTCAAAAACTTATGCCTGGCCCTGTATAAGGAACTTTTAATTTCATCATACGAACTCATACTAAAACTAGAGTCGGCTTCATGCATTTCTGTTGCTTTCTTTTCGTAAATCTTCTTCACTGGCGTCATCTTTTCGCAAACCTCCTTTTTACAAGAGTAAACGGCAACATCTCGTAAATTTTGTTCATATTGTCGCTTGCAAACATGTGCACTCATCTTTAGAACGGTGTCCTTACTCTCGTTCAAAGTCGCAGATGCGAAGCAACCTGAGGTGCGATTCACACATTTCCAATTATTTGTACCACTCTTGTTCTTGTGACTGAAATTGTATTTATGTCCATCATAAATCAGAGCCGGGTATCCTTTTTGGTTTTCAATAAAAATTATTTCACTGCTTTTAGCATTAGCCATTGCGAAGCTCTAGAAAGAATGAAGGATGACATCGATTCCTTTTATCATTGTATTGACACTTCATTTTAAGTGGCCAGTATTGTGATCGTATCGGTATTGCTTAGTTAAGTTCTTAGAGGTTTTATGTTAATTTGTGTTCCCTATTACCATTTTGTATCTGCAATAGAATATCCGCATATTCTATGCCGCTCTGCTAAGTGTAGTTCATCAGATTTTTTTATAATTGTAATCAGGTAAGTTTGCCTTTCTTAATCCATTAACGAACATTTTGTGCAAAAATCGGGTATGTCAGCCACCTGAGAGCACACGAGTGACGCTCTCGATAGTCGGATCCCAGTCGCTGTGGCCGTAATTGGTCAGGATATATTAATATACTAGCTTTCGCCCGCTACTCCGTCCGCGTAGAAGTCGTTTATCACTGCTCCCTCAGGAACTGTCCTTTTTTCCGGGATAAAAAGTAGCCTATGTGTTAATCCAGGGTATTAGCTATCATCATTCCAAATTTCAACCAAATCCGTCCACCCGTTGCAGCGTGAAGGAGTAACAAACATACACACACACACACACACACACACAAACTTTCGCATTTATAATATTAGTAGGATATTATATATTATACACCGTGTTTTTTTTGATTTACGATAACTTCGGCATATTACTAAGTACATCCATAGAAACTAAGTGGTAGATTCTTTTTTTTTATATTGCAAAAAAAATGTTTTTTTTCTCTATGGAGCAAAGTAACTAAATGAACTTAGCTCCATAGAGAAAAAAAAATTTTTTTTTGCAATATAAAAAAAAAAAATCTACCACTTAGTTTCTATGGATGTACCTAGTAATATGCCGAAGTTATCGTAAATAAAAAAAAACACGGTGTATACTCAAACCTTGTGTGAACATTCATAAACCCGAGGAACAGGGGGTGTTAGTAGTTCAACTCGTGTATCTGTGTATCTGTCAGTGACCCGATTTGATTTGAGGTGCGATTTTTTTTAAATATAAATATCTTTAATTTTAATCTTAAGTTTTAGTAGTATTTACTATACAACTATAACAGTTGAGTTTATAAGGATCTCTTGATGATCAGCTATAGGTACCTACCAAAACCAGTAAATAAAATAATTTTAAAAAGCATTAAATTAGTTTATTGTTAAAAATTCAAAATACCCCGCCCCAAAACAACCAAAAGAAAACAATAATATAAACGTATTGGCGTCGTTGCGTCGCGGCGTGCGTCGATCGGGGACCTCTAAGTATTTAATTAAATCTAGCTAAGAACCACCACCAGGAAAACTGCTTTCTTAATTATGAAAAAAGTGTATTAAAATCGGTCCATCCGTTTGAAAGCTACGGTGTCAGACAAATACACACAGATACACACGTCAAACACTCCTCTTTTTGCGTGGCATCGGGGGTTAAAAACTAAAAACTGCCGAATCAAACATTTAATGTATTTTGGGATTAGGACGATTTGAAAATTAGTCATTATGAGAATCGTGTGTTTTGATATTTCCATGTGTATTTATTTTAGTGTATTTTGGGAATTAGACTTTTTGGGATTAAGTTCAAATGCGATTCGGTTCATTTGAAATTGGGTCTTATTGACAATAGTATAAATTGAGAACCGCTCTTTTTGGTACCAAATCCATCCGGGTTTCATCCCTTATGAGAAAAGGTCGTTTAGATCTTAGGTCGTATTAGGGTTTAGTGTATTTCGAGATTAGTTCTAAACAGCCCGGAAGGACTACTAATACTACCCTTTCCAGCACTTAAAATTATCTGACAAAGTCGTTAATGTCGAATCAAATGGTTGGTCTAAACCCAAAACTTGACCTCATTAATTAATTGTGCTAATAAAGTTGTCCCTATCTCGTCTATGGAACACGGTTGGTGTAAAAAAACATATCGAGACTTTTACGTCGCCATCTTGCACTGTCTTATATACACAAGTATGTGTTTCTTTTTCCTTTTTACTCCCTTCTTCGCTCTCGTAGTATTTTTGGCATTTTAACCATCAAACGCATCATCATGCGTGCAAACACATCATATCAGTGTTGATAAAAAGAGCAGTTGATGCCAGTAAGACCCCGAACAGCGGGAGAGTCTCGGTTTACAAAAGCAACGCGTAAATAACTGCCATAGCTGGGCACCGTTAATCAAATAGTTAACTTCGTTAATCGTTAATCCGCTACAAAAAAAGTTAGCTTCGTTAAACGTTAAAGCGTTACATTTCGGAAGAATTAACGCAAGTTAACGTTAATCGTTAATCCGTTAATATGTGTAAAAAAAATGCGTTTTTATATCGATGCGTTAGTGAACTTATAAAACCTGTTGGTTTAGGTTCTGGAAGTTAACAGGATAGGAACAAAACTAAATATAAAAGGGCATAAGGTGCATATTCCCTTTCATGAACATTAACATGTTGAAGTTCTCGTCTGAAAGCGAGACTCGTTTTGGAGTTAAAATGTCTTTACCCGTGGAAAACAGATGTTTAATTGCAGCGCTTGAGGGTATAGCAGTATTGTATTTAATGAATAGATTTATGAATATCTGTTCCCCGAGGAATGCAGCATCTTTGAACGAGTCTTTTGATTTCATGTCCAGCCACATTTTAACGAGACTGCGCTTTACTCTTTAAAGAGTTGGAGCTCTTTGGTTTTTCTATAGACTCAGTGACAGAATTGAAAAAGTCTTCCTTGTCATCATCGTTGTCTCACACACTACACACTCGCTGCTACGCGCCGCCCGGCACTTGTCGTTTCATACTTGTCTGAACCTGTTTTACTTGCCGCGCCGCGGTGCCGCCGTTCGGTAAATAGTAGGCATTGGATTAACGATTAACGGACTTCTGCATATTAACGGAAGTTAACGTGTCCGTTAACATTTTAAAAAGTTAACTTAAAAGTTAATCCGTTAATCAAAACGAATAACGATTAATTAACGATTAACGGATTTTACGAGTTAATGCCCAGCTATGATAACTGCCTACTTAGTCTCGAGTAGCTTCCATACATGGTGTGTCCTGTAACAGGAGCATTGAATTAAAATATAGGTCTTTTTACTTATCAGTACTTAAACGTGCCCAAAAAGTTTCAGTTAAATAAAAAATAAAAAATGTTGTACAAAGATAATTGCACCAGCAATGTACATTTAAAATACCTCACGGCAGCCATTAATTCACGATCGTGTTTAGTCGATATACTTCGTTTGAAAGTTTGTCACACACACGTCAATAAAAGGAGACGTTTGTGTTGTTCAAAGATTAAGTTAATTACACCTAATACCTACTTGGTAAGTAAATATTTAAGAGTGAAACGTGAATCACTTACTTACTAAAATAATAAATATACTAACTTTTTCATATAAACATAAAGTAGGAACAGCAAAATCTATTAACTTTCGGCTCTTGCAGCGTTCGATACTGACTTGCATCAAAATGTTTCGAACATATGGAACTAGTACGCGTAGGCACCCAATTTGCTTGTCATCTGCATGAGGCGGTCCATATTTTTACAATTCTGGGTCTTTTGGAAACGTGTAAAATATACACTTAAAATAAATAGTGTTCACTAGGCAATTTCCAGGTCCTTAGTAAATATTCCTTACTGTCGATAAATATTGATTTCATCGAGATTACCCTCATCACTAAACCGAGTCTCGCTAAGGAGTATGCTGACGACATCATTTTGATGAAAACAATATTATAGACTTTATTTCAATAACTGTTAAGTTATTTCTTACAAAGCATTAAAACCGAGTCTCGCTACCCCGAGTACGCATTCATTCAAGTAAGAATTTGAATCGATTGATTATAATCGTTAAATTTGACGTGCTATGAAAATGTGAAACTGGTGAATTTATTTTTTATTGTGACTTTTATCGTGGTTTATTGACACTGTTTATTAGTGATTTATTGTTGTTTTATTTTATTATTCATTATACACTTTGTAACTTTACTCGCGTGCGTGATTGATTACCCAACATTTCCGCCCACAAATATGGATACCATCCCTGGCGCTACTGATGCCATTCAAGAGCTCCACGCTCCGACATCAGAAGTGGGATCCGCGCACCGAGAGCCTAACGCAGATCATGGAGAACATGTCGAACTAGATCGTCGTCCCTTACCTTCAGTGCCTATGGAGGTGTACTATGAAAAGATGCTGAAACAACAAAATGATCAAATTGAAAAATTAATCCAGGCATTAAAACAGCCACCTGCAAACGACAACAAGAAGACAAATTTTCCGGAATATAATCCTGATAAGAGCGACATGGACGCAAAAGCTTGGTGCGATACAGTGGCTTTGTGCATGGAAGAGAAACCATTATCAGGGAGTAATTTAATTATCTCCTTGAGCACTACGCTGAAAGGTTCATCTTCGTCATGGTTTTCACAAATTAGTTATTCTGGAATGGATTGGAGCTATTTTCGGGAAACATTTTTGGCCAGATTTGACGCTACTGAGACTTCTGCTGCTGCATTAGTGCGAGTGAACAGCAGTGTGCCTCCTGATGGAGAATCCATGGCAGCGTTTGCAAACAGAACTTTGACCACGTTAATGGCCAGGTGGAAAGATTTATCTGTTGAGCAAATTGCTGTATTGTATCTACAGTTCTGGCCCGATGCGTGCAAATAGAGCCACGATTACAACGTTTGGCTTACACCACCGAAGTGAAAGACAGGACGTCAATGCAGCGGGAATTTATGGCACATTCCTACAAGAAACGTCCTAATCGTGGTCGTGTTTCAGATGAGCGAGTGAAGCGATTAAAAACAGTAACCTGTTACACCTGTGGACGGATAGGCCACAAGTCTAATGAGTGCCTAACAAATCATAAGGCGAAAATGACCAAAACGGACTACAAGAAGGCGGATGCAAACTACAAAGATGGAGTCCAGAAGACGTCTGCGGTGTGTTTCAAGTGTGGAAGAGTTGGCCACATCGCTCCTCAATGTTCTGAGCGTCGAGCATCATCGTCGTTGGCAGCCCGATCGAGTGGAACTGAGAAGTCATCGACGGCGGAGCACCGGCGAGTTGAAGCTTGCAGCGTAAAGCAAGTGTCGTCGCAGCTCAAAAACCATGGTCAGTCGTACGATTATTGTTTTGATTCCGGTTCCGAATGTTCTCTGATTAAGGAAACTTTAGCAAATAAATTTTGTGGCAAACGTTTTGGGTCTTTGGTCACGTTGTTGGGCATTGGTAATGCCGATGTTAACAGTACTTGTCAGATATTGTCTGAAGTATGTATTGATGATAATGTTGTTGAATTACTGTTTCACGTTGTACCTGATGATGCAATTAATAATGGCATTATGGTTGGCACGGATTTGATTACCCTAGGATTTACAGTTGAGATTTCGAATGATAGTCTGATTGTAAAGAAATCTAAAGTTGTTAACTTGTGTGAAGTTGGTAAGCCAACGGGTGACTTTAAGAATGTTGACACTGATGTCTGCGGTAAGCATCGTGAAAATTTAGTTCACATTTTGGAGAAGTATCGTACTTCATTTGTTGTAGGCACGCCGACGGGGTGCGCTAACACAGGGGAAATTGAGATTAAACTTATTGACCCTAACCGTACAGTACAACGTAGACCTTACAGATTGAGCACTGATGAGAGACAAGTTTGTCGTGATAAAATCAAGGAACTTTTGGCAGCTAATATTATTAGACCGAGTTACTCTCCGTTTGCGAGCCCTATCCTTTTGGTTAAAAAGAAGGATGGTTCAGATAGATTATGTGTTGATTATAGAGAGCTTAATCGCAATACCGTGCCCGATAAATTCCTATTACCTCTTATAAGTGACCAGATTTTTGTGATACAAATAACATCCATCTTCATTTAATATCAACCGGTACTTGTCGTGCGAATGGCAAAGTAGAACGTGTAATGAGTACACTTAAGAACATGCTGACTGCAGTTGAAGTCAATAAAGAAATAACATGGCAGGATGCTGTTGATGATGTTCAACTTGCTTTTAATTGCACTTTTAATAGGGTAATCAAAGCCAGCCCTCTAGAGTTGTTGATTGGTAAAGTAGCGAGACCACTGCTGCTTCTTGCTTTAGGTGACCAAGACCAAGACGATGTTGATATTGTTGGAATCAGAGAACAAGCGGTTAATTCTATCAACGATATTGCTCGTATGGATAAAGAGCGCTTTGATAGAGGAAAGGCTAAAGTTTTGAAGTTCACAATTGGTGACTTTGTTTTGATTGAGAATCATGAACGGAATCAAACGAAATTGGATCCGAAGTTTCGGGGTCCGCTTAAGATAGTCGAGTTGCTCGATGGAGATCGATATCTTTTGAAGGCTATTGATAGCAATAGAACCTACAAGTATGCGCACGGAAGGTTACGTGCGATGCCAGATTGTTACGTTCCCACAGAGTTTGAAATTAGTTCCAATGTTGTTGAAAGTGAGGAACAGTCAGAATCAGCCCGTATCGGTAAGCGTGTTGACGACATGTAGTTGATGCATATGGCTGGCATGTTGCTGAGTTGCACATGGCTGGCATGGTGCTGATGTGCACACGGCTGGCATGGTGCTGAGTTGCACATGGCTGGCATGGTGCTGATGTGCACATAGCTGGCATGGTGCTGAGTTGCACGTGGCTGGCATGGTGCTGATGTGAACATGGCTGGCCTTTTGCTAAAGTGCACATGGCTAGCATGGTGCATAGCAACTTGGTTGTTTTGGGCTTTTGCAACGTGATCTACTGACTTGATGATTAGCCGTAGGTCGTATTCCAAACCCAGTTTAGCTGGTACGGAGGCTGCGCGGTGTGGTGTGGTGATAAGCAGGAGGGTTAAGGTTGCATTTTGGTCCGTAAGATGACATTGCATTGGTCAAGTTGTGGTCTGTGAGACCTTGTGTTTGTTGCAATGTAGTGTGTGTGGCCTGCCCTGATTGGTCAGTTTATTATTATTACAGATATTGATATCACATTTGTGATGTTGAGCCGTGATGTGCTTGTATTGAATTGAGTAATTCGACTTTTGGCTGTATCTGACTTGTGTCCTGTGAGAATATTGAGTAATCTAGACGTCTTGATGAAAAGACTTGTTCTAAATATTGGGAACTTATCGGTTTGTCGTCGTTGTGACCTGGTGGCAGGATAGCCGAACAGGTTGTATAGTGTGGAACTTTGTTTGTTTACAAACGCTCTGTGACGTGTTTGGTGGCACACGAGGACGTGTGACAGTCAGGATCGCCGTTTCGGTGCGAGAGGGTTATAATCTCTCATTGTCTGGGCGCGTAGGTGACGTGCATTCCAGGCCCAATGTTTTCATTAACAGCATTAGCTGTGTGATTTGTGGTTTGTCACAGAGGAAGTCTTTGTTCGGTGAAACGGGACAGTGTAGCATTGTAAGAAAGCACTGTCGAATGTGGCCGTGGGTCCTGGTATCTAATGTTATTTGATATAGTTCTTTGTTCTAAGTTTTGGCTGGGATGCCGGGTGGGCATTATTCTTTGGCCGGTGGTTGTGACGGGACGCGCGCTCTCCCGAGGCTCGACTGTGCGAGTTGTTGTATACTAGTACCACTTGACCCACGGACTCGTTTCCGTTTCGAGATAAATTAATTTTAGAGAAAGGACTAAATTAGTTACTATTTTGTTGTATGGTGAAACTGGTGAACTTATTTTATATTGTGACTTTTATCGTGGTTTATTGACACTGTTAATTAGTGATTTATTGTTGTTTTATTTTATTATTCATTATACACTTTGTAACTTTACTCGCGTGCTAATATGGATACCATCCCTGGCGCTACTGATGCCATTCAAGAGCTCCACGCTCCGACATATTCATGTACATTTACATAATGGCGGTCCACCGCGGTATTTCGCAGTGATTTCGCCAGTGTCAAGTGAGTAGAGTAAATCAGTAAATATAATAAATCAAAAGTTCGAAGCCGGACATCTTTCAATCGGCTATCTTCCCTCACCGAAGGTTACCGGAAGCCATTGTAATTTGTAATATTGTGATTTGTTCAATATTGTTAACTTGACAACTTGACATTGTCAATGTAGATGTGTCAATTAATAACACTTCATCATCTGACCAAAAATCACGCAATCAGTATATTACAAATTACAGCATTGTTTCTTGCTCTGACAATTTATTTTCAATTTCTTCAACATCGTTTCGATCGTTTTATGTGTAAGTACCTATCTCTGAAGTAGCATCCTTCGTACCAAGACACCAATCGAATGACGGGCGACCATATTTCGATGTTGAATGATGAAGATGTTGTTGGATTGCTATTTTCTCCAAATTAAAGTGCTTTGGAACATTAAGATATTTTAATTATGACTGCTAATAATCTAAGGAGTCATCATTTTAATTTATTGCTCCTGTTACAGGACATACCCGGTATGATAGCTGCCACTGCAAGCTTAGTCTAACTACTAACTAAAGACATTAAATGTACCTAACTTAGTTAATAGTAATAGACGGGACATAGTGAACAAAAGCGTGATCCGAAACTTGTTACTTCGTACTTTAGTACTAAAATGATAGCCAGTTGACATTGACGTTAACTTTCGTCTCGTGGTCGAGTAGTCGAGTAATAAAGTTAAAGTAAAGTATACGTGAAATAATTATTAAAAGTGAGTTATTGTTTCTGGAGTTCATGCAAAGGATAGGTTCAGAGCACGTTTTCAAATAGTAAAGGCTATTGGAGAACGCGAAGATTGAGTGAAATGTTCGTGCTCGAGCTATACCTATAGTATCAAATATCCGTCTCGATTAATTCTGGCTCGAACATTTGACGGATGACGCGACGTTACGTTCGTTATGTTACTTACACGATAAAATACAAAATTTGTGCTGTCTTATGGCGTTGAACTGTAAAAATGAATGGAAATAAGTAAACAGAACACACACTTTCGCATTTACTGTATAGATAAGAGACAAGCAACGCCAAGGGTAACAAAAAGCAAGCTTAAAATACCGGGCAAGAGCATGCTCAGTGTAGGGTTCCGAAGCCGTAAAGCTACTGTTACACATGCTCTATAATAGCATGCTAAAAAGCGTGCTATTGAGTATGCTCAATATGAGCATGCTTATGAGCAGTTTACATTTGCTAGCAATAGGCAAGCTAGTTTTAAGTATGCTCCTGAATAAGCATGCTCAAAGCAAACACTCCAATACACATGCCATTTTATAGCGTGCTCTCTCGCTCTTTGTCAGTTCAAACAAAACATTGCAGGCGATGCAATGCATCCAGAAGCTTATATCAGCTCGGCAAAAAAAGAAAAGAAAGAGAACGATTTGGGTTCGTGATTGGATATCTAGAAGACAGGACTTAGGAGCAAGTGCGCAATTGCTTACAGAAATGCGAGTAGAAGATGCTGCGGGTTACAAAAACTATTTGAGGATGCTGCTGCATCAATTTGATTTTTAATTTTGGTTTTAATGATTTTCACAGTCAAGGACGGATCCTCCATGTTCGTTAATAAGTCTTGGTACGCATTATTTCTATCAACATTATTTTTATACTGCGGTATGCGGGGATTCCACAAGCACTCGTGATTTCGGTATAAATTTACAAATTTGAGCGTTTTTTCGTCGCCCCAGCGAGACATTTTGCGTGAAAATGGTGCACACGCACCTGTTGCGAACGACTGATCGATACTAGCATGCTCAATAGGCAAACCTGTTCACACGCGCTAAAAGCACGCCCCCCTCCACCCGCGCTGCAGGTAGCATGCCCAAAAATCGCACGACCGTTGATTTTTGAGCAAACTCAAAATGAGCATGCTCATTATTAGCAATGTTTCGACACACATACTACTAAGTAGCAATTGCTCAATAGTGGCATGCTTTCGTGCTAGTAATCAGCATGTGTAACTGTAGCTTAATGTTCACTTTTAATGTTTGGAATATTTTTTTATTTTTTTGCTGATTCAAAATCAAAAAGGGTTTGAATTCCCGACTTTTTTTTATTTTTGCCAAATTAAGGGTTAAGGCAACGTTGTACGGTGATCCTCTAGCCTCCGTTAAGTGATGTAGGTAGAACTTTACGAAGACCAGATGTGATTTTCTTGGAGCCATCCTTCCAAAGGCGATACGTGTTCAAACTTGAATTCTTCATTATACTGCACATTATAATGTAAATTTACTGCATATTAATACATCATTACTATCCATTAAACAACAAATTATGCAAACAAATGGAAACAATTAAGAAAGCGACACCATCTTGTCAAAAACCCCAAGAGAATCTGCATTTTGGTAGCAAACTCTACTTGCTTTCAAACTGACGTATTGTAATTTTCTTTAGGTTGGTATTCTTGATTATTCAAAACTTCAGAACGTCAAGTTATTTTGTCTTCGAGTGCGAGTTTCCTATTTGATTTTTCGTGTTTTTGATTTAAAAAATGCTGTTTTTTAAATTATACATTTTTACGAAAATGAGAATATTGTGGTGCCAGGCGTGTGAGAAAATTAACTTCTGATGTTTCCGCCTGCAAGACCTTTTCCAATATTTAAGTTATATGTATATAATAGTATAAATTGTATTAAAAGTAAGGTGGAGTCTTGTAATTGCAACTGTCTGGTTATTGCAACTAATTTGAATAACTTCCTCTATGATCACTGTTTTTAACAAAGACAGGCGTGATATTGTTCTTCTATACTAAGAAATGGAATATCAAGCTTGTTGTTGCTCAAAACAGTGATGCTACAGGGAGTTATTTAAGTCAGTTGCAATTTTTTACAAGACTCCACCTTACATTGCTGTTACAACTTTTTATAGATTACCTACCGAGATTATTTTTTGCATTTCAGGTGTTTCTTATTGCAGTCGGGTTTTTGTTTTTTTAATAATTTACTTTATTTCATTCTTTTTAGATTTTATTAATAAACGAGTGGTTAATTAATTATTACAAGAAACAAATTACAAGCTATTTAATAACTATCATTTGAGACCCATATTTTTATAATAAAAAATACTTTTTTCCCCTCCATTTTCTTTTCGCGTACGCCATATTTAAATATTATATACCCTATGTCAATAGGTTCGTTTGGGTTCGTTTACATCGTTTGCCATTTCTATTGACGCGTCTTTACATACAAAGTCATCTACAGTTATCATCATATCATATCACATCATATAACATTTTCGCCAGGTGCAACTAATCAACTACATGTACATGTTTCCTATCATGTACTTTAATTTTGAGCTGCAGCTTTAGAACCGTTATCTTCTGATTAAGAGTGGGCGCCTCTTAAGTGGCGATTGAGGTTTCCTGTTCACTTTACTTCCATAAGATTTCATTTTAACAGTGAAAACAGAAATATTGTACAATTTAATAAATTCGTTTTTATTTGTGACAAAGAAATCAAAAGTGCAATGCGTTACACAAGTCACATTCATGAACATAACATGTATCTCTTTACATAAAAAAACTAGTAAATGAAACAAAAAAGGATAAATATACAGGGTGGAAAGGGACGACGGCCCTTCCGTTAAATTCGAGATTATGTATCTTTAGTAATATATTTTTCTCCAAGAAACTATGCTAATATTTTTAGCCGTTTTCGAGTTACAGCTCGTTAAAGTTTAATACAAAAAACGTGTAGTTTCAACCCTAACAGCTGATAAGGTCAATGACCTCACCTTGACCTAACTAGTAAACACTAACTTTGTGACGTTATTGATGGATGACATTTTGTAGGTGCATTGACAATATTTTTGTTTTGCAACCTGTTTGTTTCACAGATAATTATTACAATGACAATAAGCACGTCACAATTATGTCACACTCATAAACTAATAAAATGCTTAATAATGCCACTATTTGAGGCTAGAGATTATCTCAATTTGTTACTGTTATACGCAGAGTGCAACTACAATACCTCTGAGACTTTGCGTCAATACAGACAGCAGCGATATCCTCCACCGCATCCATCAGAACGATTTTACGTGCCTTTGACCGCGTTGCTAGCAACCAACGCGGAGGAGGTGTCGTACGACTTGCTACGGGGCTCGAAGAAAGAGTACCTACTGCGTTATTTTGATCGAAAAAGCAACGCACTTGGTACCAAAAAATCGTGAAGAAAATACATTATCGAAGGTGCATCGCCATACTCGGGCACGAGCTGCTGCCTGTATTATTAGACGCGGTGGAATATTTGAACATCGGGTGTAGATCCCTAAGATAACAGGTATCCTTTTCTCCTTACAAATGTTGGAATGTAGTTAGGAACATAGGGTTGTCACCAATATTAAACATGACTCATTTTAACTTTTTTGTTTTCTTTATAATAATTGTTTCTAACCATTGCACATCGAATGTACATCACTTATGTGATATTATATTTTCGGGAACGGCCCTCGTCCCTTTCCACCCTGTATGATAAACCATAAATATTAACACTACGGGTAGAGCTTAATACAAATATGCCTAGCCTAAAAAGTATTAGTAGGGTGACGGCACCAATGATGGACACTTTTAGCTGACAGGCACCAGTAATGGACACTTCAGTCTTAAATCAAATTTCATACGGTCCTAAATTGATTGTTGCAAAACAAATGAATAACCCTTATCTTCTGTAAAATAAGAATCAAGTGTCCATTATTGGTGCCATGTCCATTACTGGTTCCGTCACCCTATTTCGTTGTAATTCAAATAAGAATCAGATTTAAAAAAAACACGTGACGCGCTTGTCGCGCTTCTATATTTTGACTCTTTACATAAGTAACATCTAACAGGACTATCCAAAATAACTGTCCGGTGTTCGCTCTTGAGCATTATTTATGCAAGGAACACAAAACACTTGAAGTTTTGTGCAAATTTCTTACTACCCTCGAGTTCCGCAATGAGACTTCCAAAATGCCTGTGAAAGTTGCATCATCTTTTTTACTCTGTCCACTCATGATCTAAGCTCTTTCCTCACACAACGCACAATATGGTCTAAGGTCCGAATAGGAGACGACCATCACCCCGCTGCTTATACGATAAAAAGTATTTTATATCAAATTAAATATGGTAAGTAATATATGGTGAATAGGTGGGATGGAAAATTTCAGTCCAGTACTTTATATATGTACATATAATTAAAAACGAACTTTTTTTTTTTGCAAAATTTATTTATTTATTTATTTATTTATTTAATAACCAACTTATATTAACAGACATGCCACACATATAAGTTATAGGTTTACATACAGTATAATATTCACATGTTAAAAATAATACAAATTAGAAGTAAAAATTAAAAAGGAATTGTTATATAGACAAAACATAAAATAATTAAAATTAACATCATGGCCTAGGGCCTTGTGTCACCACCGGCACCGTGTGGATCACTCGCACACGGTGCTAGGGGTGGCCGTCGACTCCAGGTACCGCGCGGCTGTCGCCAGGAACCTCGGTTCCGACTGGGAGAACAAGTCAAGGGTAGGGTCGAAGAGCAGGGTGTTGTTGATGTGTGTGAGAGCAAGGTACAGGGGACTAGTGGCTAAAGCAACAGTGCTATTATTGGGGTTCTCATGGGGGTTCCAAATGAAGAAGTTGCTTTCTAACAGACTACGGACAAAAGCGTTGTACAATAATGAAATGACATGGTGGTTATGGAAATGTTTAGATTGACGAAGGACGAAACCGAGATTTTTATGTGATTTCTTGCAGGTTTGGAGTATATGTTCGTTAAAGGTCAGACGAGTGTCAAATAAAGTTCCCAAGTCCCGTATAGTCGTCACTCGCTCTAGCACCTCGCCGGCCAGCGTGTAAGCGTGGGCGACGGTGCGGGTCGCTCGCGAGTAGGACATGATGGCGCACTTACTCACATTCAAGTGTAGACTGTTGTCCTTGCCCCATCGATAGATGTTGTCTATATCACACTGGAGTGCGGTCGTATCAAAAGGGTCATGAATCGTCTTGGCTAGTTTGACATCATCGGCAAACATTAGTACCCTAGAATGCCTTACATTAATTGCTTGTTTCATAGTCAAATTACAGAAAGAATGAAACCTAGCCTAGCCTAGCCTAGCCTAATTAATTATACACTGGACTGAAATGTTCAACCTATTCGGTATATATTACTTACCATATTAAGTTTGATATAAAATACTTTTTATCGAATAAACAGCTAGGTGAAGGTCGTCTCCTATTCGGATCTCCTACTAATATAAACTATCCACAGCTCCCAGTTCTTGAAACTTCAGTGATCGTATCGTGTCTCTATTATTTAACTTTTTTATTAGTTAGTAAATTCCGAAGCAATAGGTATCCGGTATTTATTTATTTAAACTTTATTTCACAATACAAAAGTAAAAAGTACAAATGGCGGACTTAATGCCTAAAGGCAGTCTCTACCAGTCAACCTCACGGTAAACAGAGAACACGGTATCCATTCAACAATGCCTATAAGACAGTATAAGTTCATTCCCGCTGTTAGTTCCATATTTTTCAGGAGTACCTACGAGTGTTATGATATGATTATTTACAATCTTGTAGTGTAGTTTTGATTTTAAGCCCTTCTTCTCGTTCGAAGGTCTCAGGTTATGTAGGTAAATATTATATCGCAACTGAGATATAATGACTACATTACCTGGGAAAATGCTCTAGCCCGTGGTACAATAACATACTTCGACGAGTATTCTCCGGTGATACCATAGTAGCGTAGGGTTGCTATTCCTCATTGTAATGTAAACTTCGTAATAAAAACAACCCTGTAAGTTATTTTCCTATGTATAAGAATTCACTTTGCCAATATTACTATTATAAAATAACTTAATTACGACCGATTTTGTCCTTACTTTTGTAAATGCAACGGCAACTGCGTGATGGATGACTAAGAAAGTGTCTTGTATGAAGGAGAAGGTTTTGTTTTATTAGACCATACTCTAGCCTTTTGTGGTGTTCCACAGGGAATGTCGCGATGGAGTCCCAGGGTCGGCAAGGAGTCATCCGCAGCACAGATGAGTTTCTGGACTCGACATCATCGTCGTCGCCGCTGTCCACCGTGTCGGGGGACGACGACTCGCCCTCGGTCACCAACTCCAGGTTTGGTCATCATGTCAAATATTTATTGAACATCTAGGTATACTTAAATCACAAAACGTATTAAATTTAATGCCTGCGAGAGGCCTTTATCTCATAAATGTTGTCCTAAACGTTTAAGGCGACACCCGATTTTGAGACAAAGACTCGGATTGCATTCGATCTGTCAGACCAAATAGAGAAGATGAAACTTGTGCCTACTTATGAGTAGGTATGTGTTGAAAGATGTTACCTAAAAAGTCTTAGGTATTCGTCGGTGGATGCAACTTATTATAGGTTGCTGGTTGTGCAAAAATATTGTTACAATGGTAAATTAACGATGAATAAGTTATAATTTATCGCAAAACAATTATACCTACTTATTTTATTTATTAGGATTTGACGATCAAATTTCTGTGGACGTGCAGTTTAAAAACTAGTACGAGTAGGATACTGCAAAAAGATATCTTTAGATTTGTGGGTTAGAGCAAAATATTGAGTGGTTTCGCTTTCACTAAAGAAAGAGAGAAAAGTCTTTAGTCAGTTTCTTCTTTTATACTAAATATAAAAAAGATAGATATCTATCGCCCGTACGCGACTACCTATGAACTCAGAAAATAAGGCTAATATTTTCAATTATTTATAATAAAATACTACGGCTGTATACATATAATTCGGCGTCGCGACAGGCCAAGAAGGCGACACGGTGGCGTGGCGAGATGAGCTTGATGCCTTCCATCGGAGCTGGTGGGAGACTGCCCAAGATAGGGCTACGTGGAAAGAAGCGAGGAAAGCCTTTGCCCAGTAATGGGACATTAGAGGCTCATAAAAATTATTTATAATAGTTTTTTTGATAACCACATCAATAATGTAAAGGTATAAAAATATCTTTATACCTACATTGGTACTTTGATATTTTACAATGTCACGTAACGTAGTACCGTTTACGTAGCAAAATATCAAAATTATGTACAGGTATTTCATCCTTAGACATTTTCGCTGTTTGTAGTTGTAGCGCAGGGGACGATATCCTGCCAGGACCTGTATATAAACTGACCAAGTGCTCGCGCTCTGACTCACGCACTAACGGCTCCGTACCATCCTCGTATGAGAACCCCCTTTGATTATTAATTTAATCTGATTTTTAGCGATGTAGCGATAGCAATAGGTGCACACTATGCAACAGTGTACGGTCCACGAAATACCTCTCGCTCGATGAAAGACAGGCGGACGGACTGAGACGGGCAGCGGAATAATAGGGTCTCGTTTGCCCGTTTGGATACGAAATACTTAAAAAAAAAGTGTTTTAAAATCCATTCAAAAACCTATTCCCTTCCAGGTGTTTTAATATATGTATAACACTACCGCCACGCCGTCCTGAGTAATTATTGTACTTATTAATATTGAATGCCTTACAGTTTTCATTAAATAGAGGGAAGTCACCAAATATGGAATACCATTTTGTTTTTGGGATATAAAAAACACTTCATATAAATTAAAACAGTTTAATGTTTTTACTAATCAGTCATACATTTATATGTAGTAATTAACAGCCTTTAATCAAATATTTTACTTGTGGGAGGACCTTGTGCAGGGTCCGTTCGGATTGGTACCACCATCTTATCCATTAACCTACCACCAAGCAGCAGTGTTTGCATTGTTGTGTTCCGGTTTGGGGATAAGACAGCCGGTGAAATGACTAGCATAGAGGCATTCCATCTTAGTCCTCAGGGTTGGCAACGCATTTGCAGTCTTGTGCATGCGAATGTCTATGGGTCACAGTTTCCACTTACCATCAGGTGGCCTGTGTGCTCATTTGATTTCCCAAGCAATAAAAAAAATAAAAATAAAAATGTTAGTTATCAAATTAAAATCTAACACAAAAAACAAAATCACAAATGAGTAACCAAATATGGAATAGGTACCCATATATGGAATATAAGCATAAATCAACATAACAATAACAAAAATGGACATTAATATATTTGAGATCAATTAAACGAATATAACATATTGTGATAAATGATTAATGAAAGAACTTACATAATTACTTGCAAAAGTCACAGATCCAAGTATCAAACTCTGGACCAGCACTATCATAATGTGCCCAGAGCCCACACATCAAGCATTTAATCCAGCTTTCTCCACTTTTATCCATGGAAAAAGTCTTGAACAGAACATACATTCTGCATCAGCAGAGCCAGGAGGTACTTGGTCCATCAACTCATCATGTTCACTACCATCATGCCGCTTTCAAATACCCCATTTTCTTTTCCCGGACGAATTTTATAGCTTGTGCCATTTTTTCTTCATCCCAGGTTTTTCGTTTGGTTGATTGTGAACCGGACATTCTAAAAACAAACATTACATATATTTTTTAAAGAAATAATAGCAAGTATCTATCATATGAAATATTATATCTAATTATGGATAAATATATAATCTAATTATGGAATATTCCATAATTAGACACCAACGACTGTCCTTTTTTTGGATTTTTATACTAGTTCAAACTCTTCTAAATATTTTTTCAAGTCACAATATTTTAATGACAAAAGATCACAAAATGGCGAAATAAACATAATACCGATATACTAAATAGTATAACACTTATGTATACAAACATAACAGCTGGTAATACTCATTTATTACTTACCTTTAAAATTTTCTGCACGACAACAAAACAAAACACGCCTGCCAAACGTGAAGCGTTCGCGCAACTGACTCGATGGTGTGAGTGCGATGGTTAGTAGACCGAATGAAACGATGGTCGAGTGTTGCGTTTCATACATATAGTCTTAGAGAAATGAAGGTATTCCATATTAGGATACTATTTCATATTTGGTGACTTTCCTCTATAAAAAAGGTACAAAACCAGGATATAGAAAAAATATGTAGAAGGATCTGTATTATATCATAATAATAACTAAATAAATTGTAATAAACCATAGAGTCGCAAGGTAAATACTCGTAACAACAAGTAAAAACTAAGTAATGAATATAAGTAGGTACTTTGAAAAGTAAATTCACCCAAATTTAAAAGCGTTTATTGCGTCGCGGCGTTTACTGTTGGATTAGTTTAATGGAAATCGTTTGGGCCTTTGAAGAGTCACCAGCTTTAGGTAAATGAGCTACGTTGGGATTTTTAAACTACTAGTTCATTAAACCTGGATTTTACATCATCTTTCTTTTTACAAATCCATTGCAACCCCATGAAGGCCGAAATACTGTGAGGTGCTTTCCACTACTAATCTAAGTGAGATTTATTACTATTATTATTTCAAGGGTAGTGTTGCAATTTTTTTATTGAAGGCGTCAAGCAACTTTTACTTGGAAATTGTAGTTAAGTGCCAGAAGAACTGATCAAAGATTAACATCCCTACTTCTTGGTCAATAATGAACAACTGGTATCAGGCTGGTTACTTTATGAAGGGGAGGTATGCCGTAGATTAATGATTAATGATCAGGGATCGGAAATTCGGATCGATATTTACCTATACTTTAGCGCCGGCTTTGTTGTTCGGTTGTATGGAGGTGGACTCAATCATATAATTCATATAAAATTTCCGGGATTTCAAAATAAATAAATTACACCGGCATTAATTCATAATTATTTATTTATATTAACTGTTTGAAGTTATTTTCCATGTATATGTTTAACCAAATGTTATTTAATTTACCTGTAACTTATTAACCTAACGAATTTATAGGAGCAAAACAGAACGTTTTATCCTACATGTAAAGTAATTATTATATTAACGTTTTGTAGAATCCCAAAATCCCAGAACTTAAATTATTAAAATAATATTTTTAAGAAGCCGACGCCATGTTTACCTATCTTTTTCCGGGATTTTGCCAACTTTAGGTAAATATCGATCCGAATTTCCGATCCATGTTAATGATACACTCACTAAAAATAGAAAAAGACTAAACGAAACGGTATTTTTATAAGTAAAGAGTGGGTCTCGAAAATATTGTACGTAATTACGGACTCGATTAATAAGACCTTAATTTTTTCCTTTTTGTGACGAAAATTAGCCATGATATCGTATGACTAATTTTCGTCACACAATGGAAGAAAGTTAACGTTGTCTCAATTAATTCCTTAACTATGTACAAAATTTTAGAGATCCACCCAAAAACACGTTTCAAAAACCAACTACATAAATAGCGATAAATAATGTCTGGAAGTCGATTAACGTATAAGTATCACTAATGACTGAGAATGAAAGGTGAATAAAAAAAAAAAATGCTAATTTTCGGTCACCAGATGCGACATATCTAAAAATGGACCCGACCCGGTCTCCTTGAAATTTCGTATTTGGTGCCTGCATATTTCATAAACTGATTAAAAATATAAATAGTTTTAATACATTTTAAGGCTAGTTTATTTTCTGTGCAAAAATATGTTTCTCTATATAATCTTCTAAATAAACTTCGTGACAAGAAAAACAAACTGTATAAAAACACTTTTAATTCCACTTATGGCAGAATTAACAAAAAAATTACATACTTGCATGTCTCAGTTGAATGATTTAATGACAAATCTCGTTATTGTAGATGTAAAGTAAAAAGAGTTGATACCTACTTAATAAAAGGAAGACAGCCGGGACACGCGAACTCTCAGGCAGCTACAGCTCGTAATCCCCCGCCATCACTCTGCTGCTTTTCGGGGGTGTTTTCGCTACGCCGCCGCGCCGCCAGTAGATGCTGGAACAACCTTCCGCCGCCTATCCGAACTCTGCAAACAGTAAACACAGTTAAAGTCAAATGTTTGGCTCTTTTTCCCCCTCTTGCATTGTTTAATCTCTCCTTTCTTTATCTATGTTCAGTTGGCTTCCTTTTTTATTTTTGTTCATATCATGACCAATTATTGTACCTGTTTTACTCCGTTTTCATTCCCATAGTTAAATTTAATTTAATTTATTTCTTATTATTTTACTTGTTAATCTAGCATATTATATTATATTCTTTAATTAACCACTGTCTCTTCGTTCGTGTATCACGTTGGCGCCACTGAAAACCAGTGTCGCGGTTAACGCTGTGACATAGTGCTGAGTGGTGTCAATTTCGACGTCACAGCAACACTATCCTACAATTGTTTTTTTTTTCTTTCCTTTATTGTTTTTTTTATTATTATTACTGTGTCGCCATCCTTATTTTAATGATGTTTTTCTCTGTTCTGTTTTTTTTTCTTGTGTTCGTCGAATAAATGTTTCTATTTCTATTTCTATTTCTAAGTAGTACTTTCTACATGAATGTCATTTGAAGAACTTAGTTATGAGTACATTGTATAAATGGTAATATGTATTAGGCGTACCTAACCCATTAAATTTAATGGATTCTGTCTGATATCAGTGTGCTCTCTGCTTCTAACCCTAAACAAAAGTTATAATTTAAATCCGCGGAAAATTTTATGTCAATTACACGCAACTATGTAGACAGTTACAAACATTTTGTTTACCTCCGACTTAGTTCCACGCAGCAAACTACAGCGGGGTCAGGTCGTTCTGATTGCCTCGAGCAGCCATCACTGGAAAATACTGTAAACAATTTACAAGCTACTTACGCCAAGATTAACTAACAAAGTATAAATTCATTTTGCTTGTTATAAGAATTTTATCAACAATGATGTTTGTCAGCTGTTTTGCCACGAATGCCCAAAAAAGGAGAGCAATGTTTTCAGGAGTAATGTATATTTAAGTATATACCATAACTTCTAAACGACTGAGCCAATTTAGAAGTGTGTGGTATCATAAGAATCCTTTCACAACAAAGGATACCTTAACTGTTAATATTGAAATATCAACAATGGCAAAATTACAATTATTAATATAGGTAGGAATATCGACGACAGTATAAAAAATGCAGTCGAGTTTTTAAAGCTTGCTTTATGTTTAGTTATTTTAACCCTAAACTTTAACGCATTGTAAACGAGGTTAGAAGGGATTCCAAATAGACATAGCCGTAATGCAAACCCAATTCAGCAACCGGGTGTGCTTTTGTGTTTGAAATTAGTCTCTACGAGTCGCCTATAATTCTGGAGATCGAGTAAAGCTCGCATTTCTTAAAATCTGTCGATGTAGATCCTTTGCTGAATTTAATCTAGAATCACATTACATTCGAACCGTGTCAAGTTGATCCAAGTTAATTTGGAATATGATATAGGTAGTCAATACTCTTTAACACGTAAATTGATGTAAGCAGCAATTCTAGACCACCTTCTGGCTTCTATTTACCAAGTGATTGCATTTTTCAACATGGTTTTAGATGTCTTGCTGAGAAAGTATAAAGTTTCATTCTAGTAGGCATTCACAGAAACGCAGTTATTGTGTTTTTGTCATGTCCTCATGAAGTTTACTAATGACGGCGCCTTTTTGGATTTATGCTTATTATTTCGTTGTTATAAGCGGTTTTAATGTCTATATGCACTTCTATTTAATGTTAAGGTTATTTATTAATATAATTTTTCAATTTCAAATGTGTATAATATGATCGGTTTTCTGCGTCGCTGGATTACGTTACATAATTGTCATAAGACCTATGCTACTTAATAAGAAAATAAATTTGAATGTAAAATTTCTGGCTGCGCAACTTTTCTGCAGTGGTCTCTCGGGAAGCGCTGGTAGACTCAGACTTATGAAAGCGCTACGAGGCCTTCTTGATTTACATTTTTAGTTTTATTTTAGTTGTCATAACATAACCGAAATATATTATGTTTATAGCCGAAAGACCTTCACTATGAATATAGGCCTTCCTGAAGGATTGTAACTTGTAACAGTAATCCGACTGCTCGGTCTAGTGCTGACCGTCATCAGGGTGTCAATCCACCATGAGGATGGCCTACCCATTCTATGTTTTCCGGTACTATTCGAAAACTCTCAGACTCATTCGGATGTTACCACGAAATCAGTAGGTTTTTAGAGAAGCCTTGGGTAATTTGCTTCCACTGCGGACGTCATAATGTCTTAATCGGTCGCTTTGGTAAACTCCTAGCCTTTCCTATTGCTCTTTCAGTGAGCTTGTTTATGTACCGTAGTGCGCCGCGCGTTTGTATTTTAATTCAATAGGTACCGGTAACGGATCTATGTGCTTCATAAACTTTTTACTCTTGTAGTCAAATAATTTAGTACTTTGATAATTAATTAGTTGTTTCATATAAAATTTAAATCTTTTTTTTTTGTTTATCTGTCCCCGATTTGTGTAGCCCGAAAATATTGCATGCTTGTTTGTGTGAAAAGTCGTGTATAAGTAGGAAGCTAGTATTAAAAGGCACTAGTTTAACACGTAAATTGTTAATGTAGGTACTATTCTACGGACGGAGCGCGGGGCGCAAACATCAACTGATTGACCAATCTCGAACCGAAACGATGCTTCCCCGCCGCCACCTCCCACTGCCGGCGGCCCCCCCCGCCCAACGACACCTAAAAATCGCTTCTGCGCAGGCAAGGTCACATGTTCAACAAGTTTGCCGGTAACTATAACCCATACCATACATAACTTGAATATTAGAAATAAAAATAAAATGTCGATTACAAAATTACATACTATGCAGGACATTTTTATAACAAAATTATTATTAAGTTGTTTAGGTATGGTTTAGGCTAAGCATTTTATTCTGTTAGATGGTCCTCCATTTTTAAGGGCTAAAAAGTGTAACATTCAAAATTACGTCCAGTAATTTATTATGTACAAATGAATGCATTACTCAAGTAGGTATACTTATAATCTGTGGTTTTACCTTACAAATAATTAAATAGTCTTTATTGAAACGAAATTTTGTAATCGACATTTTATTTTTATTAGAAAGCGGCCCGCCAGCGGCTTCGCCCCGCTGCAAATTCCTGACTTTCCCGGTGGATTTTTCAACCGTAAAAACCATCCTTGAACTTCAACGAACATTTAAAAAAAAGAATTGGCCAAATTGGTCCAGGCGTTGTTGAGTTATGCGCTTACCAACACATTTTGCGATTCATTTTTATGTTATAGATATCTAATATATAAAATTTCCCTGTCACAATGTTAGTTACCGTACTCCTCCGAAATTCTTATGAAATTTTATATGCATATTCAGTAGATCTGAGAATTGGACAACATCTATTTTTCATCCCCCTAAATGTTAAGGGTGGTCCGCCCCTAAATTTTACATACTTACATGGCAAAACAACGTTAGCCGGGTCAGCTAGTTATATAGATATTCAAGTTATGTATGGTATGGGTTACAGTTACCGGCAAACTTGTTGAACATGTGACCTTGCCTGCGCAGAAGCGATTTTTAGGTGTCGTTGGGCGGGGGGGCCGCCGGCAGCGGGAGGTGGCGGCGGGGGAGCATCGTTTCGGTTCGAGATTGGTCAATCAGTTGACGTTTGCGCCCCGCGCTCCGTCTACGTCCCTCTGGCTCCCTGACTTTCGTGCACTGATAGGTAAATGTAATGTAAAATTCATTTATTCAGATATTATAATCCATTATGCTAGTATGAACAAAGATAACTTATGCACTAATCGTTACAGCCGATTGTTATCATTGACTTCCTTGTTATAATTTTTTGTTGAGTTTTTGTTGATTTTTATAAAGTAACGTTATTGTTATGGTTATTGGTCGTCTTTTCGTTATTGTTTTAAATTGACATAATATAATGCCACGCCAAAAGAACATAGTTTTTAAAAGACAATCTCGGAAGATGGTGCACGATGTGTATTGTTTCTTGAAGAAACAAGGAATGAGTTTTTTGGAGATAATGAAAAAACACTGCCGACGCTACGAAAACGTCTCTTAGCATAGTCCGTCGAATTATTAGGGAAGCGAAGGGCTCCGACCTGCTCACTGTTTTCGGACCACGGGAAAAAAAGATCCGTGAAGAAGAAAGTTACAGGCACTGACAGCTTTGATCAACGATGTCTAGCTCCAGGTCCCCTGAACCAAGACCTAGTTATCAGCGCTGGTATTGACATAATGGAAGGAATATCTTTTTTAGTTCAAGACTAATCTATCTTTAACATTTTCTCCGTATTTTTAGTATTATTCTAATAAAAATATATACGTTTTTTTTACATTTGTATCAAGTAGGTACCTACCAGTTATCCTAAGATTTGAAAATATTATGTAATAAAAATTAGGTACTATTTTTGCACGTATGTGTACGATGCGCGAACTTTCCCCCACCACCTCGCCCAATGTTCAAGAAGTTTGCCGGCAACTGTATCAGAGTTAAGGTGGTTGATAACGTAAATAATATTGTCATAAATAAATTGTGTGTGAGTGTGTGACGCGACTGTTCAAATATTAATTTCTTTAAAATAATGTAAGTTTGATGATGAGATCATATTAGTCAAAGTGGTAAGAAAGTGGTACAATAAAATCTTGTTTTTTTATTGTATTTCCCCTGGTTCACTAATGTTTTAACAAAACATCATTTGGTAAACTATATCATTTTACAAACTTTCATTTAGCAAACAGGAAGGTACTTCCCGCCGGATTTTATTGTATTTATTTGTTCTCAAATTTCTAACTTAACTTATCTATTTAATAAGCCTATGCAACTAATGTAATATAATATTTAACGGTTTAAGCACAAATACATTTTTGCGAAACAAAAGTTTGTAAAACGATAGTTTGTCAAATGATGATTTGGTCAAAAGTCGGGATACCATTTCCCCTACATGTAACGTGGTCATGTACATATTATTATGTTTTTTTGTCTACCCCAAGGTGTGGGGGTTGTTGGATGGGTCTTTCTGAAATATTGCGGACTTATGCAAACAATTTTTCACATCATCTAAGACAGCACAAAATAACTTTAAATATTAGAGAATTAGTTCATACTTGTTGTTTTTTGTTTTTTTTGTGCTTCAGAACCCACACTGAGCATGGTCAGATATGCTCTTGCCCGCTTTTTTTCAGCTGTCTTGGTCCAGTCGTCACCTGCGGTGGCCTTGGTGCGTCCGCCCAATGCGTGTGCCATCATAACCATACATACTTACATACAGGTCAAAAAAACAATTACTCCGAGAGCCTACTTTGTCCGATCAGTGCATTTTAACGTTTCAGTGGGGTAAGTAATACGAGATATAAGAACTGATAATATAACACTCATAATATATACGCTCACTTTGTATAAACACGTTTAGTTTAACGTTCACTGGATATAATGAACGGAAGATATAATTTCAAAATATCTATTTCCATAAAGTATAACGTTATTAATATATAATATCAATTTATATAACTATTAAAACGTATAACGTTCATAACACCTAAGATTGAAAAGATATATTGATCAAATTATCTAACATCAAAAAACATAATACACGTATAATATAAAAACATGCATATGTTATTTATTTGAAATTAAATTATATTTTAAGTATTAAGTGGCCTTCTTAATTAACAATCAACCTTACCTTACTAACTTTACTGGCAGCAGTCTGAATTTTCTGGGCAGAAAAAAAAATAACCTCGAAGGCCTAGGCGGGAGCTTTGCTCCCGCCTAGGCCTTCTAACCTAACCTAACCGAGTCGGTTCTGACCTGATTCGTCATGCTCGTGGCATTTTCTGGTTAATTAAAACAAATTACAAGCAAGACCGTTCTGGTAGACTCGAGTTCATAAATATGTGTACACTTTAGTACCTTGTCTATTTATTTTATGTCATGTTTAAACTGCCATAAGTATATGAATTGTCACAGCGATTAAAATGACTACTACAGGGTACACATATCTATGAACTCGACTGTACCCGCTCCTTACAGTACCCACCCATTGAGTATAGCATACGATATTAGATCTTATAATCCTTATACTAAAAGATATTATGTATTATGATCGCTATATGTCATGTATGTTATACGAACTGTCATTAGTCATTGTGAGTGTTATCTTAAAAAATATTATATAAAATGAATATTATATGACTTGACCGTTATTCCTTATAAAAATATTGATTTTGTTATTATAGCTAACGTTCATTATATCTCGTAAACGTTAGTAAGATGAAAATAGTTATTATGTAGTTATATCTCGTGGGACGCACCCGTTTCAGTGCTGGAATTCCAATTTTAGTTGCAGGTTTCGTCGACGGAGCAGCTCGGCCCAAGTGGCAGGTAGGGTAGGTGCCCTGCGTGCCCACGAGCGCGCACGGTAACTTTATTTTTCTCATAACGCTCGGAAAGGATCGGGGGCCTGCGGCGGCGGCGGTCGACGGCGGTTCTATGTGCGTGAAACTAACTTACTCGTAGTTTTTAAAAATTTATCTCTCTGGATTTGTCGAAAGCTTTTAACAAATACTGATAATTATGTATTTGTATCATCTTCTTTACTAATAGTTTTTAGTCATAATAATCGGTATTCATAAGTTCATAACATATTTTTTTCAGTTACTGCCAGTTTTTCAGGATTTTTATAAATCAAACCTCACTAACCCAGCCTTATCTACACGTTATGGGTTACGGATCCAGTGATATTAAAAATTATGAAATCATTATAATAATATGTCGACCATTACGAATTCCTACTTTTTTGCATTAAATAAGATATCATTTGTCACTCTGATTTTGTTTGTGGAACTGAAACGACTACTTGGCACTCTTAACGGAAGTTGATTTCGCTTTGTAAAATGTTTTTAGTTTTTAGGTTTTTTTGGTGATTTTTGAAAGACAATATTTATTCAAAACCAATAAGTAACGAAGAGGAACTACGGCGACGTGTCTTCAATGCAGCCTGAGACATATCGGAAACCAGTTTACGAAAATTTAACCGAAATTTTATTCGAAGATGCCATTTGTGTCTTAGAGTCGGAGGGAAACAATTTGAACATTTAAGTACTGTAAAAACGAATGAAAATTAAACGCGTTTTTTATTATCTTTGAACCAAGGTCAACCAAAAATCAATCATATTCTTCAAAGGAGCACAAACAAATGAGATATCGTAGAGTACAAGATAATTTTTTAGATGATTAGCATTGATTTCCGAGGATCCATATTGTCAAATGTCATACGAATTCCTACTTTTATGCATTAAGATATCATGTGTCATACCATTTTAGAATTGGCATAAAATACGCATGTTTTAAAAGTTATTTGCTCATTTTGTTTATAGTAAAAGAAAGTTATGGCAGGTGCTCAAAGTTTAAATTACTATGTTGATGATAATTTAAGTCAAGTTCATTACAGTATTTTTCCAACTTTTACATTAGTTATTGACATAATAATGCTTCTATCATCTTAATAAACTAATCATAAACGCGCACAAATAAAAAAAACTAAATTCTAAAGCTATCCCAGTAAATGCGAGCACTTACAATGTCAAAAGAGGTGAAAAATTGGAAAAATCTTTAAATTGGTATAACTCGAAAACGGTGCAACTTTTACTGAAGTCATGTTAGGCTGGTTTGGTTCGTCTGAGGCTGGGGAATCTCCAGTGTCACTGTGACGTGCTATTTCTGGGACACCCTGTATATACCAACAGAAAATTTATCGTTTATAAAACCGGTCAAGTGCGAGTAGGACTCGCGCACCGACGGTTCCGTGCCGCCAAAATTAAGTACTTAATACTTATAATAATATTCCAATTTGAATTCAATTTCTGGGACGGACAGGTAGAAGCAGAATGCAGGAGAAAAAAAGAACCTTATTGACTAATGGTTCCAAATGCTGGATTTAAAGTTCTGTTTACGGGAAAAACTTCGTCAATGATTGCTATTAGCAAAAACAGGTAAACTTTTTGAACACAGCGTTGACGGGATACTTAAGCTGAAGTATTCGATAACCTACAAAAAAAAATGTGAGCTGGAAACTTAACTGTTTGATTTTAATAGTTTCGTTAGGTGGTAACGTATTTTAGACTAATTTAACAATAACTCTAATAAATTTTGCGTAATAGAAAATCGCTGAACAGTCTCTCAACCTCTATCGACCTGCTTTGTTTGATCGAGCCCTCAAGTTTAAACTGTTTCAAGAGTAGTGGACACATACCTACCTAATTAGAAATGCTTTTCGCCCATAAAAATACATAAGTACCTATGAGTTATCAATTTTGACCACCATCCAAAAAGTAAGAACTTGTCCAATTTACAATCCAAGGTACAATTTTACTTTAAATCAATACCTAAATTAGATTGAAATTGATATCCGATGCATAAAATCATGATGCGTCCCCGTTACAAAAAAATATTAAATGATCACTTGATCACCCTTTTTTTCCTTGAAAAATTAAAGCGAAGGTAATTTTATTTTAAAAAAAAACTCATAAACTGCAACTTACAAGTACCCGGTGGGACCTAAAGTAAGCGGAGCCAGTACCTTTATCGGGTGGGTTAGTTACGTTGGTATATAATAGCAATGATTAATTGTTCATAATTATAAACATTAGTTTATTGGCATCACTTAACTACATGTAACATTAATATGGGTATGAACTTTTTGACTGGTTGTCAAGACTGATGTCATATTTATTCTAGGCGATTGTATGGAAAAAACGCAACCATTTCTTATTGTGTGGGCTTTTGGTCTTTTGATCATTTTTTTTAAATACGAAAAATCTTATCTTACGATGTCATTTTGTATATGATCACGTATATTTTCAATTAGAAAATTACAAAGGGTTAGTTTACGTAAATCACTTAAAATTTATGAATTAAATTAAGGTTATTATTTCAGATTAAAACATTTTTGCGTTTTAAAATTGAGTTTCACAAGATGATACATAATTAATTCTGAATTGATATTAAATCAATGACTAATAAAGATTATTCTAATTTTCTTTACAAAAAAAAGCATTAGATACTCGCAGTTGGATTTGTTGGATTCAACATTTTTGGTCAGGCTCTTTTACCTAATAAATTTCGTTTGCAACATTTTAGTTAAATTCTTTTAACTAAATCCATATTTATGACCAAATTGAGTGAGCGACGCTAACTTCAAAAATATTTTCAGTCCAATATAAAAATAATGGAGAACCCTCCATTTATAAAAATACTGGTGTTTTTTTCTGAAACTATCACGGGCTTTGGGCTCTCCTGTAAAAAAAATACGTGTCGCTTATCCCATTTCTTTTTTCAAGCCTCGTGAACGTAGTGCATTCGGCTTTACGTATATATACTTTTAATCTTCTTATATAAGTAATAAAAATGAATCGCTATATGTGTTGCTAAGCGCAAAACTCGAGAACAGCTGAACCGATTTGGCTGATTTCTTTTTTGTGTTTGTCAATGTCAGGACAAGGTTTTTATGAAAGAAAGTAATTGATAAATCCACCGGGAAAGTCAGGAATTTGCAGCGGGGCGAAGCCGCTGGCGGGCCGCTAGTACTATACTATATTTTGCGAGACACTCGTGAAAAAATTTCAAAACGTAAGTATAGAATTATAATTTTGGATTTTGTTTTGATCCATGGTTTTGTACAGATAATTGGAACTAATTAGAAGTACTTACTGCGGTCCATATTCGAAATACTTGTACAACTTTGAATTTTTAGATTATGCACACCACACTACAGTTAGTTCCAAGAGCGTTTTAATTTAATTAACTTTTGTGTTTAGTTTAATACGCTACCATATTGCAATAAATCTGGCAAAAACATAAAAATAATTAAGCATGGGCTGTTTGTTTGTAAAAATAATAAGAAGTATTATTAAAAATAACTTATGTACTTACTTTTAAGTGTACTATTTATATTTTTCGTCCATTATCTTCGTATTTTCATGTTTTCACTAAAAATATATACTAATCTACACAAACTAAGTAACTAGGTCCTATTACGACGACGACAAGGAGGAGAAAATGTTTCGTACCGTGAAATGAAACGGTCCCTATAGACTACCTTCCACAACAGTAGGTACTCTTATTAATTACGATTTCCCAATACCCTAAGTGCGTACATCGCAAACTTGCTTCTATATTTGGGTCGAATACAATGCAACACAATTTATATTATTATTGCATACTATTTGTAGCGACATACCAATTGGTAGCCAAATTTCTACAAGAGTACCTACTGTTTATGCAAGAACAATACATTATTTTTAAAGACCTAAACATAACCCTAATTAAACACAAAGTACCTATATAACTATGATGCGCCGCTATCGGGTATATTACCTGTTTGATTCATGCTCACTTCCTAGCTTTATAGCGGAAGGTAGGTACGCTTCGGATTCAATTAAGAGAAGTGCATCGCATGATTCGCTTGTCGAACAAAACAAAGTCATCGGCATCAAAATCTTAGAAAAAGTAATTAAAAAATGTGTGAACGCGGGTGTCGTTTATCAGTCGCCGGCTAACTACGTAAATTACATAGTACGTAGGAGTGCATCGTGGCCAGATAAAGGATTTGCAGTATGTTTATGCGTTGGACGGGAGAGGAGGAGGGCGGGGCGCCGGCAGTGCGCGCGCGAAGTGCCCGCGATGCACGCGTGCCGGCCGCTGCGTAGTATCCCTTGCACCTCGCTCGGGTCATCATGGCCGACGGGTCTCGCGAGCGCGACTGGCCTGACCTCCCTTATAACTTCTTCCAGCAACTCAACCCTTACCAGCTACTCGACATGTCGAAGCCCCCACACCAGTCGCAGGCGCAGCCCTACGACCCCAACCAGCTTCCGATGCTCCCGTCGCCCAACTTGCCGTCGGGCAGCATGCCACCACCAGCCTTCGTGCCGCTGCCGGGTCCCATGCACATGCAACGTAACTGCGTCCTTCCCATGCTCAAACCGTAAGTAAACAACTTTAATTTTGTTGCGTTTCAGAATAACCTTGTCAAGAAATTTTCCCGCCGGCAATTTTCGAACACTTCAAAGTGTGCTTTTTTATTTATTTAGGTATGAAATATTATTTTAGTAAAGGAATTACGTAATTACCTATTTACAAAATAATATGCAACAGACACAGTCAATTAAGAAAAAAACGTTGCCGGTAATCGACGGTCCCCATTTCCATCAACGTTGATATAATATACAGCTTGAAGTAAGTACTCTACGTATTAATTTAAGCAGTGACCGTTCCGTAAGTACCTCCTGCTTCTCTTCTACACCTTGCGAAACGTCCCAAGTGACTGCAACCTCTGGAGCGCTTCGTCCTTTACTGAGTGAGTATAGGTTCAGCCGCAGCTCTGTCCGCGGAGAAGCGATTTATACCGTGATCAGGTAAGTTTAAGGTATATCACATTTTCCGTTGGGAAAAATAACTTACATACTTACTCATTAAAATATTTATAAACATATTAAGGTCTTTCAATTGGTCCTTAAAACTGGAGTCATTGAAATTATGACAATTAGCTATTTTTGTGCAGACCATACATACATACATACATACCTTCACGCCTGTAATCCCAGAGTGGGGTAGGCAGAGCTACAGAATTACAACTTCAAAAAGTTGTTGACAATTCAGTAACCACAATATTTTGTGCAGACCATAGGGTTAAAAATCTCGTCATATTTATTTATATAGCAGAGACAATGAATATAGTTGACAGTTGTTAGAGTTGCGAAACCTAAAGTAGGTACCTAGTTAATGGTTGCGTTTAACGAGGTAATAGGTAATATCGCTTCGCTTTACGCTTATCAAAACGGCAATGTATTCTTATATCAAAATTCAAACTCAAACAAAACTAGGTCTTTTAGATTAAAATGAAGTCTTATTAAGATATACATCAAACTGAGAGACTCTTCGGCCGTTAGGCCTAAAAGATCTCGAAACGTTGGGATTGGTTTGTGAAATTATTACACGCGCAATAATTAGAAGGTACACAATAAATGAAATGTGAACATACAAAGTGTATTGTTTTTATTAACTTGCTCTTTTATTTAATTTCTTAATTCAATAGGTATATTTATAGCCGCCGCAGACACCTTAAATTCGTAACATGCTTTCAATGCGTTACGCGTTAACGGCCATTGAATACGCACATTTCATAGGCAAGCAGTAGATGCCTAACGTTCGCCCATTGTTAAACATAACTTTATGACATCTATGTGATTTGATGCAATAAACATTAAGTGCACTTTTTATTAAATAGCTCTTTTAGCAACTTTATATAATAAGCTGTTTGTTGTTCATCTACTAAAGCTGTCAATACGCGCTGATACGTTAAAAGAGAAGCCAATTTAAATGCAGTAAATACATGTAGATCTAGGGAGTCAGGTTGCATAAGGAACAAGCGGGTTAACAATAGGGAAGATTTTAGTAACAAATAGGAGAAATTTGGCGGTTTAAATAAGAATATTAACATTCTATTATTTAACATGTTGTTATTGTAATATGTTAGTTAGGTATTTGTTAATTAAATGCGTAGGCACATTTTTAAGCAATGTCACGTAGGTATTACCTAACAAATGTTTCACAAAATATAAGGAGTGTCTATGGAAATTTTGATGATTTCATACTTACTCTAACGGACCTTGAAATAGAGCTTGATATTCTAATTCTCTCAGAATGTCGCATCTTTGCCCATACGCCTGTTCCCCAGCTCGATAATTACTTTTCTCAATTTCCTATCAATAAACAAAATCAGAACGACGGCGTGGTAGCCTATATCAAGACTCACTTAAATGCAAAAGCCGAGGTAATAAAAATCGAACACTCAACTTGTATTCAAATTAAAATACAAAACACTGTAATTCTCGGCATTTATCGCTCACCTTCTAATTTAAATGCTCAATACTTCATTAATTCTCTAAATAATCACCTTGAAACGTTAAAATCTTTTAATACGATTATTATTACAGGTGATCCTAATATAAACCTCATTCCTAGAGACCAGGAACCTACCTATGAAAACTCAAATAGACAATGCTACCTCAATATGCTCTCTTCACATGGTATCCTACCTGGGCACTCGTTCCCAACCAGATTAACTAACTGTTTAGACCACTTCATGTTAAAAGTAGAAACTCAAAAAACTACTGCTCATATCGCCATTCTCAATACCTCGATAACTGACCACCTTACTATTTTCTTAGCCTTAACTACTGATAATTTGACTGACTATGTTCCAAGGAATACTGTAACTATTAATTATGACAAAGCCACTAAAAATCTCTTAGATAAAAACATCGAAATTCTACTTTTATCTAACGACCCTTACTACGTTGTACATCAGCTGATTAGTAAAATGAACCGATCTCTTGAAGAGAGCAAATCTATTAAACCAATACCAAGAAGCCAGCGTGTTATTAAACCATGGATTACTCCTGGTATACTACGGTGCATAAAAAACCGTAATAAATTACAACTGAAAGCACGCTCAGAACCACATAACGAGATCCTGAAGGTCACGTTTAAGAGATACCGCAATTTCTGCAATAACTTGATCAAAAAACTAAAACGCAAATATGAAAGGGATCAATTGACAAACTCTGCTAAAAACTCAAAATCACTCTGGAAAACAATTAAAAGGATCACACTATAAATCTACAAAAATTAAAAACACTGAACTAAACATCAAAACATCTCCAACTGTTTCTGTAAACCATGTCAACAACTTTTTTGGCAAAACACTAGCGGAGGATATCAACAACTCAAATTACTCAGCTGATAGTTCGAACAGCGAAGACCTGCCCGGTACGATGATTTCATCCTTTGTTCTCCTGGATACTGACCCGTAAGAAGTGAGTGTCATTGTCATGGGCCTTAGATTGGAAAGCGCCCCTGGATGGGATGACATCCCAACCAAATTTCTCAAACTGTTAACTAACCATGTTGCCCCTGTTATTGGTCACTTAGCCAATCTTTGCTTCAACAAGGGAATCTTCCCCAGCCCACTAAAACAATCTATTGTCACTCCTGTGTACAAGGGTGGAGAGAGAGACGACGTCAACAACTACAGACCCATATCTGTGCTGCCAGCTATCTCGAAAATAATCGAAAAACTAATCAATAACAGACTAATATCGTATTTAGAAAAATTTAACATAATTTCGGATCTTACAGTTTGGATTTCGGCGATCTAGATCCACTGAGGATGCGATCCTATCACTCACAAACTTAATTGTAGATCATGTAGAAAGTGGAAAGAAATGCCTGGCTGTATTCCTCGATTTAAAAAAGGCCTCTCTCTCCCTACACTTGTACGCAAGATAGAGCGCGTTGGTATTAGGGGGATCCCACTAAGATTGCTGAGTGACTACTTGCATGGTTGTACACAACAGACTAAATTGGGAGACTACATAAGCAACGAAGTCGACATCACTTTTGGCGTCCCCCAGGGAAGTATTTTGGGGCCCACGTTATTCTTAATCTATATCAATGACTTGATTAACCTAAATATAAACCATGGCAACATCCAGTCTTATGCTGATGACACGGTAATCGTCTTTGAGGAAAATACTTGGGAGTAGGTGTTCTTGAGTGCGAATGTGGGTCTTTGTAGGGTATCCTCCTGGCTAAAATCCAACCTTCTCACTTTAAACGTAAACAAAACTAACTACATGTGCTTTACTAAATACAATAGTACTCAACCACACACTAATCTAAATCTCAAAATACACACCTGTCCAGGTACTGATCGTCTTATATGTAGCTGTATGGACATTGAGAGGGTTAGTTCCACTAAATACCTTGGTGTCATATTAGACCAGCGCCTATCTTGGCACCCGCATATTGAATTTGTAAATGGTAGAATTAGAAAACTTGTATGGATTTTTAAAATTCTTAGACATGTTGCTAACAAGACGCTTCTTAATCAACTTTATGTAACTCTAGCGGAATCCATTATGACCTACTGCATCACCGTCTGGGGCGGTGCAACTAAATCCAAATTTTTGGAGGTTAAAAGAGGGCAACGATGTCTGCTGAAGGTAATGTACTTGAGGCCGTACAGGTTTCCCACAAATGAGCTGTACCAGACTAGTGACCAATTATCAATGCGAAAACTGTATATCCTCCGTACAATACTAAAATTACATAAAACATTAAAATTTAATCCCATGATCCATACTAGAAGACGTAAACACATTGTTGCCCCTCTTACAACATATAAATCTTTATTTGCTAAGAGACAGTATAAGACACAATCTGCAAACCTTTATAATAAAATAAATGTCAAAATTAACATTTACCAGCAAAAAATATATAATTGTAAGAAATTTGTAACAGAATGGTTGAAGTTGCTTAACTATGAAGATACAGAACTGTTAATTAATCTTGTAAGGTGAGATAAGATAAGATAAGGTAATCTTGTATTTAACTAATTTGAAGTCAAATGCTCACATATTTCGACTCGCATCTTCGATGCTCACACACACATGTACACACACACACACACACACACAAACATACACAAACACACAAACACACACACACACACACACACACACACACACACACACACACACACACACACACACACACACACACACACACACACACACACACACACACACACACACACACACACACAAACACACACACGCACAACTTTAGGGTCACGACACTATATCAGTGATACTTTGATCAATTGATATTTTGTCGTTGTACATTTTTCTAGTTTTTGAGTTGAGTATAGATAAGTAGCTATACCAACAGACAACAACTGTTTGTTATGGAGGAGCGGGGACTGCCTGCCACAGGTATTTCTTACTTACTAGGAAGACCCAACCCTGTTCTCATTTTTGTAACTCGCATTTATGAAATAAATTATTTTCATTTTATTTTCATTTTCATTTATTTAGATATTCTACATGAATAAAAAATATGTTAATATTATGACTAATTATGTTATATTGACTCACATTATTGGAACAAGTAGTATACAAGACTCAGCCGGGAAGGGCGGGTGCTGGACTCGTACCTACATAGCGCGCCAACGCATACCGCTCGTCCCGCAACAATTCTTCGCAGTTCTTGCACTGATATACTAACTATAATTTCATAAATCATTTTTTTTATAAGATTATACACCTAAATCTATTAGAGCAAGAAGGTACATACGAGGGCAGAGTGAGAAGTCTGGTAAAAATCATATTAAAGGTATTTTCTTCACAAATTCATTAATGTCAATTTGTAATGCAGCCTTTTTGGAGGTAAATCGTATATTTTCAGCCAGTTCACACGACTATTTTTTTTTGACAGCTATGAAAAAGAAACAATCACTTCGGTGTTTGCAAACATGGAGAAAAGTGAGTTTCGTGTTCTGATTAAACATAATTTTTTGCGAAAAAAAACCATTACGGATACAAAAAAAAAAATTGACAAATATTACGGGAACTCTGCTCCATCGATTAAAATGATCCACAAGTGGTTTACGGATTTTCGTTTTGGCCGTACAAGCACTGCTGACGCCGACCGACCCGGACGCCCAGTTGAGGTCACTACACCAGAGATGATCACCAAAATCCATGACATCGTATTGACCGACCGAAGAATAAAGGTCCGTGAGATAGCTGATATTGTAAGCATTTCAGACGAACGGGTTCGTAATATCCTTCACACTTATTTGGATATGAAGAAGCTCTCCGCCCGTTGACGAAAACGCACTAGGGTGACCCTGTCAGAAGCATGTTTAGCGAAGTTTAGGTGTAATGAAAAGGACTTCTTGCGTCGTTTCATAACTGTTGACGAAACCTGGATTCATCATCAACCAAGGAGCAGTCAAAACAATGGATTGCTTCAGGTGAACCTGCACCAAAGAAGGCCAAAGCAGTTTTATCGGCGAATAAAGTTATGGCTACTGTCTTCTGGGATGCTCGTGGTGTAATATAATATGTTGATTACCTTCAGAAAGGTAAAACGATTAACGGCGAATATTATGCCAAGTTGTTACAGCGATTTCATGAAGTTTTAATGGAAAAACGACCCCATTTGGCGAAAAAGAAAATCATTTTTCACCAAGACAACGCACGGGTCCACACTTGTGCAGTTGCTATGGCTAAAATCCACGAGTTGCGTTACGAATTGCTCCCGCATCCGCCTTATTCTCCAGATTTAGCCCCCTGCGACTAGTTTCTTTTCCCAAACTTAAAGAAATGGCTTGGTGGAATAAGATTTGGTTCCAACGAAGAAATCATCGCAGAAACCAATGCGTATTTTGAAGGGTTGGAGAAATCGTACTATACGGAGGGAATCGAAAAGCTAGAAAAGCGATGGACCAAGTGTATTGAGTTACATGGGGACTACGTTGAAAAATGAATATTTACTTGGACCAAAAAAAAAAATATTGTTTAATTTTTTCCAGACTTTTCACTCTGCACTCTGTAATAAAGTATTCATTTTACTACAGTACTAATTGTTTTAGGATAAGGAGCAATTTCAATCGTCGCAATAGACAAAACAGGTCGATTGTGTACCTACAGGACCATTACATCTTTCACACTACGATATAGGATAATTGAAACAAGGAAAATACGGATACACTCTTTTCTCGTGAGCTTTGTATGGCAAGCTCCCATAATCTGTGCATGGTGGTGATTTGGGAGGATCGCGCAGGCCGGCGGCGGGGAATAAACATCGCGTGGGATATTCAGGAGCTTATTTACTTAGCTAGAGTTCGCGTAATCTCGAAAAAAGCTACTTATGTAAATGTGAATGCAGATTTTAAACCTTTTCATTTTATATTAATCGAAAAGGGACTTCAGGGGATCTTAAATAATATGGTGTAAGTATAAATAAGTATAGTCGACCAAGAAACTCCTCGTTCGATTTTCAAATACAACTTATACGTATTTAACGTTTTCTAAAATATTTCATAACAATGTTAAGCGATTCACATAATTTATATGTTATATTTCTGTTTTCATGTTTTAAAGGTCTGGATATTTGTTATCTTGTTAAAAAAAACTCTTCAAACAATGCATTTTTAAATAATATAAAACAAACTCGGTTCCCGCCGTCTGTCTCTCTGTATGTACGCTTAGATCTTTCACACTGCCCAACGGATTACAATGCGGTCTCCATCAATCTATAGAATGAAGCGCTGCGAGTGCCGGTCGGTGCGGTGGTGTATTTATAAAAGCATTTCGTATATAATAACTAATTAAATTAATTAAGCCAAATAAATTGGTCAAGATCGTAGCAAGTGGGAAAAAGTGGTCTCTACCTACCCCTCTGGGAAACAGGCGTGATTTAATGTATGTATGTAATAATTAACTTTATACTACTAAAACGTCCGCCTGTTTGGTAATTTAAATACGAAATCCGCTTCCATAACACTAAACATCAATGCCAACACGTCACTTTGGGTAAAGGGTTCCCGATTACTGGATCTTTACGTGGGACCTTTACCCGGTCTAATGGTTCTATACTACCTAGTAGCAGGGATTGTAAAACCGGTGAAATTGAATACCTGTATATAAATTGTCAAACGATTACCGCTAAAATAATAATACCTATATTCGAGTTAGCGGTAATGTTGTCATTCCGTTTTTGTCTTTTTCACTATGTATGCACTATTTACAGTATTCATTACCTCTATTTAATATCGGTATTCGTTGCTCTTGATACATAAGGTGTCAAGTAGACATTATGACTGAAGCACAACAAATAGGTGTAACATAACTCAATAGCATTGTTGGCTAACACTGGTTGAAATGTCTGCTAGTACTGCACAAATTAATTGATTTGCGACGTATTTCAAATTGTCAATTGTCAATTTGTTTATTCGCCTTTCTGTAATAATTTAATAAAGTAGCAATAAGCCACACGAAAAAGAAAGATTTCGTATTTATATAAAAATATCTAAAATGGGCCGCGGACGGAAAAGAAAAAGACAAACCGATCATATGACAGAATGGTAATCTTTTCGTTGATTGTCATAATTCAAAATTAGAAAACTTGCTTGTTTGGACACTGACAGGTATTACCGGTAATGGGTTTATTGGTAAAGTATCAAATAGAGGTAATGTTGTCAATTGTCGAAACCGCTATTACATTTCAATACCGGTTTTGATTATACCGCTTATTAGAGCTTTAGTGATATAAATACCAAAATGCAATTATAACCGGTTATACCTTATTTAAAACCGGTAGTAAGAATACCGGTAACGATCCCTGCCTAGTAGTGCAAGTTGCTCATGGGCTCGAAAATAATAAAGCCTCTTCACCTACCCCTACCGAATTTAGCCGTTTATAAAACCTCCTGCCGATCATTCTGTACATATTAAGAGAAAAGTAACGTTTGAAACTACATCTTTTATTACTCTTATAAGACAAGATATCTGAAGTTGAGCGAGCAAGTGCGAGTTCAAGTTTTTTTTTTAAACTGGCATTACTTTTAAGGCTATGCACAATTTATACCAACGAGACAAAGCCGGCTTAGAAAAAAAAATTTGACCTTCTATAATTATTTGGCTTTTCTTTTGTAAAATAGAAACAGAACCCTTATCGGTGATCGAAATAGATTGTTGTTATTTCCCTAAACTGTTATGTTAATGTGTGCTTATGTATCATGTTTAATGCATTAAGTTTAGGCAAGCTAGCTAGCTGAACCGATCCCTATTTTTAAGCATGGCCCGATTTGCTCTTGACCGTTTTTTCATAAAGGTGTTTGTAAAAAATAGATTGACCAGTCCCAAGCGCAAAAATTGTAGTTGCTTAATTAAGTGTAGCGAAACGTTAACGGTTCACGGTTTTATTTCTAAGGTATTTCGGTTTTTAGGTAAGGTATTTAGGTTTTTAGGTAAGGTATTTACCTAACACATAAGAAAATTAAAAATATATTGAAGTATCCGTCTCCTTAAAATTAACAAGAGGTTCCTTGCCGCTTAATTCCTTGCTGCACAAAACTGAACAACAACTTACTGTACTAAAGTAGGCTGTTGTATATCTACTCATAAATACCTACAAGAAGGCACCCACGTTTTAGTATGCCTAGTAATGGTGTCCCGCTTTTCTGCCGTTTATTCTCGTTAGGGGTTGAACTTTTAAAGCAAAATCTTACTGCCTACGGTACTACAGAATTTCATGTTTCTGCCTTTAGTAGCTCAGGTGATATCTGTCAGTCAGTCAATCATTAACGTAGCAGTTTTAAAAGTAGTTAAGTAGGTAGGTAGGTATTTAGGTTGTCGGTTCGCGCACCGAGGTATCCGTACCCTCAGCATTATCGGTAGGGTTTATCCCGATTTGAATTCAATATGAAACGAATCAGCGAGAATTGAACTTACTCTTGACCGTTTTTAAGAAGTTATTTTACTTCGGGGTTTGTACTAATATCATATCAAATTTGACGCTTGTATGGTGTAGCGTTTTCACGATACAACAAAAGTAAAAACAAGAACGTTGAACAAAAACGTTTCATATATGGGGACCGTCTTTCCGTTTCCTTTTTTTTTGTAAATCCGCCGTAATAAGAATAACACATATTATAAAAAAATCAATCCGCTACCTCTTACGATTCAAAAGATACATCTCTTTAAAGTCAGGACGGACGGACAGCGCAGGCATAATTAATTGCGTCCCGTTGGGCTCTATTCGGATAGGGAACCCTACAAAAAACCAAAAACCAAAAAAACCTGGGTAAGATTTTTTTTTCGATAGTTTAAGCCGTAGATTTTTTTTATAATTACATACATACATACATAAATACCTTCACGCCTGTAATCCCAGAGTGGGGTAGGCAGAGCTACAATAACTCTTTTTTTACTTGGCGCCTATTTATAACGTATTTACTAATGAAACGCAATGCTTTTTTGTTCATTCAGGCAGTTGCGAGCTTTTAAGCATAGCATTGAAGTTAACATAACGGCCCTACTGACTTTTTCTCAAGCTGAAAATATCATAATCTCATTATTTTTCAAGGTTTCTATAATCAGCTTTTGCTCGGAAATCCATCTTAAGCTTTAAGTTATTTTCCAGCTAAGTAGTTACTATAAATAATTATAAAGTTTTCCGATAAAAAATTGCCTTTGTGATGTGAAATAATCGCAAATGATACAACTGGTTTCACCGAATAGTGCTTGTCCACGTTTGAACATGCATGCTTGTTTTATTTTTAAATGAATTATGAAGTAAGTCAAAAACAAAACCAGTGGTAGAGTAGTATATTTGGTAATCAATGACTTGTCTATGACTATCAGTTCTTTGGCAAAGCCGGCTATAAGTATAATAAGTAATAATAACGCATTCGAACTCGAGCCAAACTATACATTTGCTTATTATTTGAATGTGATAATTGCTTTATATAAACCACCTCGTCGCTATGAGTGGAGTTTTGAAGGGCCTCTATTTCTATTGGGGTAGACTTAACTTGACTTAACTTAACTTAACTTGCCTTTAACGTGTTATATATTGTTCTTAACTCAGCCGCCGTTCCTGTCAAGTAAACAAGAGCTAAGAAGAGTAAACAAGAGTTAAAATTAAAATAGTAAACAATCCAAATATTAAATAATATGTACGTTTCAGCATTAGTTACGTACCTACGTAAGTACCAAGAATTATATATTCCTGGAGTCTTTGTGTTTTTGAACTAAGCGATAATACAATCCAAAGAACGAAACCAGAAATTTAGCTAACGCCAAATAAACTAGGACTTGAATCTATTTCATCTAGGCCATAAAGTCATTTTAAGTAGATTCACTGTGACATGAAGGACATAACAGATTATCGGAGACTCAATTGCCCTAATGTCACATCGCGAGAGTCAACATGAACGCGCTTTTGTTCCGGAGACGCCTTGTGCTGAAGCTAAATGCAACATAAGCTTTAAACATTCACAAACGTCGGCTTTTGATAAAATCTTTCATTTAATATCTAACCTCATGTCATTTCTTTGAACTGAAACTCTGGTTATATACGTGAATTAAATGGAAAATGTGCGAAACACGTGGTGCCTTGACGCTTTTAGTATATATATTTGAAACTTCTGAAATGTCATTATTCTGAGGAGGTGCCAGTTGGGTTTTCATGTGAAAACGGCTTGTTCGAAAAAAAGTAAATTCGTGGAAATTAGATTTCGGCCCAAAAACTTAGACTGAGACTACGTATGAACGTGATTTTTTTGTATAAAAGACACACCAACGCGTCCGAATCTTAAAAAACGTTAATTAAAAAGGATGAAATATAACTAAAGCGAATGAAATAAATTATTAAAATGGTCCGTACAAATATGTGAAAAAGTTAGTGATAGGGTTAGTGTATCCCAATTGAGAACCTCTTCTTTTAATAGAAGTCGGTTGAAAACACAACAAAGACATAAACCAGCGGATACGTGTAAATCATTTACTCACCCAATTCAATTTGCTGTTATTGGCGGAGTTCCGTATGGAGTTCTGATTGGTTGCGCTTACAATGTTAACGCAATGTTATTTAGCAAATACATATCGATTCTATTGCCAACCCCGGATCCAGTAATAACGTAATAGGTAGTAGTTTAGTTGGCAAAGCATGAAGTTTATGAAATGGTCTTCAATCTCACGATAAAACTGTGCCGGCAGTTTCACGTTCGCTTATCCTTGTCACGTAAATTTCCGAACAGAATGTCTGTCACAAAAAAACCTATATGCTTATAACTAATAAGTCATTTAATAAAATGAAAATCAACCGAACCCAATTATTTACGTTCCTGCAGGATTGACCTAACATGTAAACATCTTGGCAAACTTTTATTCAAGTCATAAGATATCAGTAACATTTTTAAATACATATGTAGGTACGAGTACATGTATAAACCGTTGGTCTTCCAGATCCTGTTGACAGTTCTAGCTAACAATTATGCTAGTTAAATTAACGTCACGACTAACTTCATTTGAAGATAGGACATCTTCAAATGAAGTTAGTCAGAGCTCTTATCATTCAAATTTAATTTCTGCTCACGAGCTCTACTAGTACCTAACTACTATTATATTTGCATATTGCACTGCTGATTGAATCTTACAATTAACTGAATGGTTCTCTGATATCATTAACTTACTAACTTAAGCTATATTTCAACTGATTCAGGCAGAAACCGCGGAAGTGGAAGACCGACAGACAATTTTTTCTACAAACAATAAAATGTAAGGGACCAATAGTTAATGTTCCATCATGTCTGGGATTTTATAGCATAACTACTTATTAGTCGTTTGTTAAACGCCTCTATATTCCATTTCGCTTTGAAAGACATAATTACTATAATCACTTTGTTTCCGTTTTGTTAAGTCTAACTAACCTAAAACTAAAGGCGGCCGCCAGCAGCAAAACTATCCTAATGTCCGACTGATTCAGACTCCGATGGTCTATCTCAATTTCCATTTTGATGTGCTCGATACCGAGCGCAGCAGTTCTCTAAAGCGTTTCTAGGGTTATCTTTTGTTCGACTGTTTTAACCATATTGTTGAACCTAAGTAGCCCTCACCTAACAGTAAGAGTTCACTTGAATACTGCTTTAATTATGATTTACTTACAAGGTCGTCTCAAGATACTGTTCGGAGCCGGCAACGCAATGCATCCGGTATTGGAAATTTAAAAAATCCTGCTTAGGGCTATAAGTGCTTTCTCTTCAAAGATATCGGGATTATAACGACTTGAAGGCTGATTTGCCTTGTAATAAAACAATACTTACAATCCAAATACAGCGGAGTCAAGATCAAATGTCCAATTAATAAACCAATTCTACGTGAGGCGTCGTCGATACCGACGACAATTGATTGGTCTAACCACAAACTGACATGCTCGTATTTAGCCAACTGCAAGTATACACTGCACAGTACAGTACACACCACCTTAGTCCCTATGACTATAGACGGTATTACAATGTTTGAATGGTGCGGTACGGCATTCTGAATTGACCATAAGACAGCGTTCTCGGTATTCTTGGAATACTGGGTTATTAATTTTGGTACTGAACGCTATTGTATTTTTTTTGTTTTACCTACTTTTAAATGACTGTTTAGTTGCAAAAGAACTTAACACGAATTAATTGGTTTTTTATTGATTCTTCTTTATTTAAAATGCGCTATTAAACTCTTGAGTCAAACTACGTGAAAACGCAAAAAGGAAAAAATGCATTCCATGACTTTGTTATTTTTCAGCTTGCAATAATAACAAATTAGTGACTGAAAAAAGACGTTATTAATTTACGTTAAGTACATGTTTGGTAAATTGCTGATAAGTAGGGTAAAAGTGAAATGGATCCGTGTGGTTGCCGGGTTAGAATAATGCCACTCCATGTCATCGCATTTTTTAAAGTAAAGGTCGACCCCCTAGCAGTCAATATGCAAGTGGCAGCTGCGTGCTAAGGACGAGTCGTGGGCAAAAAAGAAAGTTCGATGATTTTGCTCACGGACATGGAAAATTACGAAATTATCGGTTTTTGGGAAGCGTGTAACTTTTAATTCTAAGATATTTGTAAATTGATTATTGTTATTGTTATTCGCCAGTATATGGTTCGAATATAACCCATAAGTATAGGTATATTTTTTTTACTAACAACATTATATATTTTTAAATCGAAATGATAGATGCCTCGATGCCTTGTGAGTATACATAGATACCCTTAAGGCTTGGGACCTAATCAACCGATGATTAAATACAATGTGTAATGTCCAAGCATTCGTTACATGAGGATTCTACGTTGGTGACAGTTGCAACAAATGTATTTGTAACGAATTGTATAAATTTAAGGAAACTAAAGAAATTATTTCAAGTAATAGTCATAAAAACCAAAATGCTGTGTTATCGGCCATCGATAACCTTAAGAAATGATTTGATTGTTTTCATTTAAACAAAAACTTGTGTGCCATTCAAAGTGAACATAATAAAATACTTTTATTATACTTGTACTTACTTAATTAATCCCAAAGGGTAACTATCTTTATAGTGATAAAAGTTTTAATACTGATAAACCATCTATCCTCCCAACTAGTACTCGAAACAAAGTAAGTTTTAAAACATATGTTATATTTTTACCCAATTGCTCTTAACTACATAATAACAAATACGCATGGCTTTCATTCATTACAAAATAATAATCTATTTATTTATTATTATGTTTTGGGAAAAATATGACATTTTCAAAATGTCGGGTAACCATCCCACTTTTACCCTAAGTAAGTAAAATGCTATTAGACTAATTAATAGAGTTTGCTGAAGGGAGGACGCGGGACGTTATAAAGTAGTAAGTAAGGTGTTTAATTCCCAGCATTAATATGTCTAACGTCGTATTCTAGTATAGTAGTAGTAAGTATTACTTAGGAACGACTTAATCGTCATTTTGCTGACCGAGTGCTGCCGTTACGGGGCCCTCAAATAAGATGGTACAGAATCCTTCGTGTGCGTGTCCGACTCGCACTTGGACGGTTTTCTTAAATTAATTATCTCATCCAGAGTCATCCGTAGCCTTAGCCAGAACTCTCACTTTTAAATCCGAGTTTAAAACTTAAATTAGATTGATCGTTTTTGGCAAATCACGACAAGTCAGCCCTAAGTAACCCAAGTGGACATTCAACGACAAGACGACTCTACCACTTTGACCCGTTAGTTCTAAAACCAAAAGCATTTGGCGAACGCAGCTAATACGACTGACCAACTAATATTTAGTGCAAAATCTTGATGAATACCTCGATGTTTTGTCCCAGACACTGCAACTGGGATATGTTTCAACCGAAGCACATAGTAAAAAGAGAACTTGATGGAGCATTGTTTCGTTCGACCTGCATTAGGAAATGAACATTCGAGAATTCGCTTTACCATATTAAATAAATAAATTGTAAAATAAATAATACTATGAAATTGAGTGTTTAAGGATCGTGGCCCTGTTTCGCTAATAAAGCTGTAAAAGCGCATACTGTTCTCTTCTCATCTTACCTGGCCATCGAGTCCGGTATGTCCAGTACGCCAACGGAAATGTTGAGCACTTTACTGACTTACCATTCATGTACATAAACTAACTTTCAATGGCGCGCGAGACAATCCCAATGCCAAGTTTCCAAGCATGCACGACGGTTTAACTGGGTGACCGTACTCGCATAATATTCGAAGGTTAAGATAAAATAACAATTTTAATAAAGAATAAATTGCAACTGACGTTAGCTTTATCAGGTTAGCGATGTGCTTAAGGCGCTGCAGACTACCTGGTAAATGTATTTATTTTATTTTCAAGCGTAAGTTTTCCTTTGATCATACTGGTGGTGCTTGATTAGAATAAAAAAGTACCTACCATCTAGAAAATGTTGAAAAATAAGAAGAAAAAATGGTGTTTTACATACCTAATCAGTAATCACTTAATATGTTGTTTAAAGCTCCGCTTTTCAAATTGACATTGCACGGTTTCGTGTATGAACTATGAATTTTAAGTAATGGGGCTGTATTTTGAGGATTAAAACCCTATCAATTGTTTATTGCAATGTAATATTAAAAAGTGTGCCAGATTTTTTAGTATTTGTACTTATGTATTTTTTTCATTTTGGGCTCACCAATAGTGTTGTTGTAGTCTTACACAAACAGGGTGAGTGCGAGCGCGACGCCTGAAGTGAATCGACGCACGCAACCCAATCGTTGGGCGCGCTACGCCCGCGCGCCGGGCCACCTCCGCTACGCTGGACCGCCCAAGCGCTACGCGGACTAACGGCAACTAGTACTTGCAGTCCCTAACCTACCTAATTACTTGTTTACAAACACATTGCGCCGTCAACAGCCTGATTGAGATGCGTACTATAATTACTTTAATTGATCACTTAACTTTAATCTTCTTATTATGAAAGTCCTCGCATTTCATTCTTTTACACGGCCCTTTTGTATTACAAGAAGGACTCATTAACAATAGATTATAACTAACGAGCGCATTCTATGCTAACTCTAGCAGATTCCGTCCTGATTACGATTACGTCCATTCTAGCAGATTCCCCCGGATCGCCGTAGGCAGTAAAACATGGTTAACCTGTCCGAACCGCATCCGAGAAATTATAAGAATATTTTTTCGAAGTCATAAGTAGTAGATATAATTTGTATTTGTTGCAGCATTCGTGGTCTGAATCCATTATTCGGCCGTCGCCGCGTGCATCATCCTCCGGTGCTCTTATTCTTCATGTGTGGTTGAGATTGTGCACCTGTCTAATATTCGTTATTGACAACAAGTGTGACTTTCAAGTCACAGCCGTTCGTAAATTAAGAGGGATATAAACCTGCAATTTGGCACGATTTCGGTATTCCTGACAATGTTGTATAACAAATCATTGATTTTAAAAGTCAATATTAACAAGTATATTTTTTAATATTGGTCTTTAAAATAATAATCGACCAGCGGGTCAATTTAATTATCTCATTCAGTGACTAGTGAAATGGTCGTGTTGTTCTTAAGAAGTTGGTGAATGTTCTCACGTCTAACAATATTCCATCCATCCACTCGGAGAAAGAAGCTACGCGGAGATCACCGCGTAACTTCATAACCATATTGAACTCACTAATCATCAGTGTAATTCAAAAATACGACGGAATATCATATTGGACTTTGATTATAACCCCGTTTTAAATTGGCTTAAATTGAATTGATTTAAGCACTACTTTTTATCTTATTTACCACTAAGGTGCAAGTTTGTGAGACATACAAGACATAAATACGACTAATATTTATTCATTTGTTGATGAAAATGAAATGCATATATATCAATCAATCAATCTTGCTTTCACTGCCAGAAGCCAGAACAGATTCAAATGAAAGACTAACGGCCAATTGCAGCAAAAAGATAAATTTAGATTTATTAATTTATTTCACAGTGTTGTGTCAAAATGTATATAATAAACTAGCAATTCTTAAAATCTAGTAGGTTGTAGACTTATAAATTATCTTTTTCCTGATAGAGGCCCTAAATAATGTTTTTGTGTTAGAGAAGCTAACAAATTCTATAATTTATATATTACGTTATATAAAAACTCCACTTCGTAGATGAATCTTTATTGCATATTTTCTTCTGCACACTGTGAGAGAAAGCTTGTACTCATTAATTAATGAGATGTAAATCAAATATAGGGAACATTTGGCGAGTTTCACGTCACGCCGTTCTAAAAAGGTGCGCATCTCGAGGAAAATTGGCATTTATTTCTCTCGGGCGACAAGTTACGCGTCTGTGTTCCACAAGCTATGCGCTCGAATCGATGTGGCTGCCAATTGGGCGTGAACACTGTTAACAGGTCACTAATACTTGATATTACTATGCCTTCACTCCAACACGACTCGAATGTCGAACGAGTACTGATTCAATTAGGACAGTATTATTTTTTGGGCGTCCTGGTATAAGACGAAGGTTAAGACGTCAATCGAGACGTAATGAGTTGTCTCGTCAAAGATGTATTTGACAGCGTTTGGGTTTCTGAATAGAATTGGCTAATGTAGAAAAGAGGCCCTGATTCATGTCGCAGGAGACTTTTGGATGCCAGCAGCTGCTAGTACGTTGTGGCGCTTGGCTACGCATTATAATGAAGGTTTTATTAACACTGTTGGCATAATTTAGTCTGTATTTTAATATTAAATTAACGAATTATCAGAATCATGTATCATCACATCATCATCTAACCAGAGCTTGCAGCAGCCCTAAGGCGTTCAGTCCCGGACCAAGTTTCGGATCGGGTAAAACAGAAGTATTTGCTCTCAGAATAGTACTATTAATTACTATAAATTATAATGGCAAATCGCAAAGGAATGCCATTTTTTTAAATACCTACATTTTGGTTTAATTCACCCACTGTTTTATTCATTAAGCTGATTAAACCAAATATTGGCACAAAATAATGAATATGCACATTAAAGTCCAAATGCTTCAACGTTGTTAAAAAGTGCATTATTTTTCCATGTGACTTGGCGATCAGCCGTCGTAAACTGTAATAGCGAGTGGCATGCTATATTTAATCTTGGCAGTGATGTCGGCGAGATGCACTTTGGGTAATCGCAGACGGGGAGGCGTGATATGTGTACTCTATGCCTTAAGAAAACTATAAGTATTATTTTACGAACCAAAGCTAATGGTCATCTTTTCCCGATATATCTTTTTTCTTTAAAAAATTAAGTGTCCTATTATTTTAGCCAAATTGTCTTCTTGAATAGTCGCTTGATTCTATATTATAAAATCGAATGTCCTAAACTCCGAATTTCAGATATGCGGTAGGTACCTAGGTACATTACTTACCAATACATACGAATTTAACCCAAAGTAATACGATATCAGTTTCACTAATAATATATATAATGTACAAATATTACCGTTCCCCGCCCCCCCCCCCCCCTTATCTCCCAAGTTTATGGTCCAAATAAATCTGAAAATTCCTGACTTAAAAATAACAAAGTGTTTACATTTTACGCAAAAAATTAAATGAATTAAAATTTTACAATATTGCCAAAAATATCAAAAAATGTAGGAAAAATAAAGTTCATAACAAAATGAGTATTTTCTTTTGCGTTTTCCGACCACATTGTCTCAAATACGGAACCATCGGTGCGCGATTCTGATTTGCACTTGAGCGGTTTTTTCTTCAAACAGTTGGTGTATGTAATGAACATTTCTCGATTCAGGAATCCGTTTGCGAAGAGTCTCTACCAGGTAAACCGTTGATGTTGGATAAATGAAAAAAAACGGTAGCACTAGGTATATAATATATGTCAATGTATAATTTTGAACACCGATCGTTTATAATTTATCTCGTGAAATTGTAAGCTGACAATAAATTGTGAACTTTACCTGCTAATAAATTCAGACATATTGTGAACCTGTAAGTAGTGCATAATCCAAATCAATGTTTTCAGGTGTATGTTTTTATAGTTACCTACTTAAAAAAAAATCGTATTAGTAAAAAATATAATTACCGTTCCCATGAAATATCAAAACATCGTTATCTATTCTAATGCCATTTCGGTATATTGATAGTTTATATACGGCCTTCTCGTGTTTTGTTTATATTCCAACTTTACTAACAACATAATCCGAAAAAAAAATTACTCGAGAAGGCGGAACACCTTTTTCCAGAAAATAGTCGAATTATTTTCTGAAAACGTGTCGGCATGATTTTAATAAGTACATAATCCGAGACTTGGTTATTACAGTATTGTATAAAAATCAGCAATAACATGTAATTTTATAAAATAGATTTTTACCTCGGCCCCCGTTTTATAACGACGCCAATCTGAGCAAATTCATAACGGGTGATAACAAAAAAATGAGAATTATTTGCAAGGATGTAAAAAAATATTTGTGTAACATTTTATAATTTTTTATAGTAAGGGTTATAATACACATTTAACTATTTACAAAATTATTAATGCACGTTACGATAGGGCCCGTAATCAGCTGTTCGACGCAGTTTTGACATAATGCCCGAACAAGACCGTTGGACGGCATAGTTGTCGCACACAGGTTTTGATTATTTTTATCAGTTGGGCACAACTTTCTGCTTCCCAATTAATTTTGTAAACCAAACTGCTCAAAAAACCAGAAAAATCTTCGATCGGCCGACATTGTGGAAGGTTTTTGGGATTTCGGATTTTCGGTACAAATGGCACATTATGGGAGTCGAGGAATTGCAATGTTTTTTTGGCGTAATGCGACGATGCCTTATCTGGCCAAAACACATATTCTCCATCAGGGCGATGTTGGCGATTAAATGGTATAAGTATTTTTTTCAAGCATTCAATCTATGAGAGTTTAGGATTAACTGCTAAACCACTAGGTTTGAACCACAGTTTTGTCACACCTTTATCGGAAAAAGCCACATAAAGCATAACTTTCTGCTCAAACTTGTGCTTATACTTGTGTTTTATATTGTCTGGTGATGTTGAAATGTTGCTGATATAGTACCGATCATTTCCAGGTATATGGGTTTTGCTCAAAGGGAAATAACTTTCATCATCCAAAATAAACGATTTTTCTTTGTAATTTGTCACCATCCAGTGGCATTGTGACATAATGTTACATTTTTGCTGATCGGTGTATTACGGTGCCCTTATCTTCTTGCGGCACTCCAAACCCACCTTTTTTAAAGACCGGCAAATGTACGGTTGAAAACATTTAAATATTTTCGGGGCATCTCGTTGGCTCATGGAATCACTATCATTGAAAGTGATATGGAGTGTCTTCAGTCTTCCCTTGGTCATTATTTTAGCTGGTCGGCCGCTACCACGTTTGCGAGTTGTCGTCAAGGATGCAAGAATTATATATATAGTAAAAACTGTTACATTTTCTTTGGTAAAATGACCTACTGTGTACTTTTTCCCCATGTTTATATTTTTATTATAAAAATGTACAACGCGTTTTCGCAGAGCTTCTTGTTTCAGCGTCATTTTGTCAATTATAAATGATTGAAAAAATGAAACAAATAAAAATCAAGAATATCAAAAGAGGTACAAAAAGAACATCTTGAGCAATTTTTTGTCTATGGCAATAGATATTTTTTTTTAAGACTAACTACTGAAAATGATTCTCATTTTTTTGTTATCACCCGTTAATAAGTAGGTATAAACTTGAAACCCCTCATGTTTTATAGCTAGGTAATTAAAATCAACAAACACTGCGGATCGACTTTTGAGAAAAGGAGAACTCAAAGAGCCAAGCCTTAATTAAAAAAAAACAAGTATTTCATTCAGTATCGTTTCGGAACTCAAGCTTACTGGTTAATATGTTGATGACAAATCGAACAGCAGCGTCTTGTTTAAAAGAATAAACTCATTGATCATTTATTTCAGTGTGACATCTCGAACAGTTTCGAACGAATGATCAATTAAAAGGCGCCGGTGTGTGCATACTACATCACTCATAAAATACCGTTGCAAAAGAAAATTTGTCGTTCGAAATCCAATCCAATTTGGTATAAGTTTGAATGAAGGTATTTTAGAATTTATTTACTCGGTATATGAGCGCTGAAGTAAAATACCGCTCTTTAAAGCCAAAAGGCGGCATCTCACGTGCCATAGTTAAGCCAGACTCGACTTTCTCTGTTTGGTAAAGAGGTTGCACATGCAGTAAGAAGTTGAATGACATAAGCCATTTTGACCTACACAGCAGAGAAATATAGTAGCTGCTGACGCTAGTTACGTTTACGTACCTTTAATTGCTTTAGCGCCTTTAACCGACCTTGCTCAACAAGAGAGCTGGCATATTGCAATATCGACCGATGTTATTATAAACAATGGACGATAGCTTATTATATGTATGCCATAACCTGCCTTGTTTAACACTACAACTATAGAACACACCTGCTGTGTAACCTAGAAAATGCGAATGCCTAGAAATCTCTGGACTAGGAAAAAATAGTTAGCTATGCGCCGCTATCGGTTTAACGTGTTACGATTAATCCTAATAAGGAGCTGTGGAATACGTTATCAAAGTGGGTCTTAGGGTCGACTGAGGGAGCGTTTGTACGGGTGTACGCAGTTCGACAATAACAAGAATATTGTAAGCTCATGAAAGGTAGAAGCAAGATCGGTCTGGGATTATGGTGTGAGAAGGAAATTTTGGCGAAGCATCAATTTGTTGAAATATAGTATTTTATGTAACTGGTACATAAAGAGGGTCCTTAAAACACGAGTGTGGTTTTGTGAAACGAGCCGAAAGCGAGTTTCATAATAACATCACACGAGTTTTTTAAGGCCTAATTATGTACAGTTGCATACATTACTTTATCTACACTCATATTATAAAGTACTCTAAGATGCGTTCAGTAGCCGAATTCAAATAACCTTCATAGCTACCAGTGCTACTGCTACCTGAAATATATCTATAGGTGTTAAGCTAATGGATGAACTGAAATAAGAAATAAATCAATTGTCAATCAATCACTACTCATATTTCACTTCAAATATACTTTTCCGGATTTTAAAAACAGGCGTCAGAACAAACAAATGGCGGCAAAGCTAACCTGTGTCACGAATATGAATGGTTTTTTTTTAAATCATAGACAAACTAACAAAATACCTATTTTAATGTCATTCGACATCAAAACGGCGTTTTAATAACAATTTTAAAATGAAAACTATCACTAGGTCGAAAACCAAATTTAGCGAATGGGCTACTGCAGGTATTCATAAAAGTAGAAATAGGCTTTATGACCTATATAGAGAGAGGGAGGACAATAAGAACGCGGACTTCCTAAATTATGTTAAGATTTATTCAAGGACCTTTAAGCATGCGATAATTAGAAGGAGATCTGCGTCGCTGCTCCACCGCTTCCGCAATAGTGCAAACGGCATCCTGATCACCCTACAAAATAGGTGGGATTCACCAATGTTGCGGCGCTGGATTGGGCTACACGTCTCAGGTGCATAGCCTATGTTCAGTGCTGCTGCTTTGGATATTAATAAGGTAGTTTGTAAGTTTTATTTCTAATGTATTGGTAGGCTAGGCACTAACATTATTAATAAGTTCTTACTGTTTCTAACACATATATGGATGCGTTATCCGAAATAAAGATTATTATTATTATTAAGCAAGTATGTTTAACGGCTAAGGCAAATTGTCTTAGTATTAAACCAAAATCATTTGACAATAAGGTTAAAACTGTATGGAATATTATAAATAGAGAAACGGGAAAATATAAAACTCGGGATAATCAAGTCACACTAAACACAGGTGACAAACAAATCACGTCAAATAAAGACGTTGCCTTAGCATTCGAAGATTATTTTTCCAACATAGCCATTAATACCAGAGTTGGGCAAAAATTATCTATTTACGAATAAACGAGAAGTTAACTGATGCCCGGTTTCTGAAGTCACTAGTTAAACCTTTAATAGCTATTGATCCGTTAAAGTTATGTTTAGGTTAAACGACGTTTATCTCTTCGTGCGTTTCTGAGTGCTCTACGAACAGTTCGATAACTATTGACAGATAAATAGTTCCTTCCGCTGCCGCTAGATGGATCTTAATAGTTTGTCATACGTAGACTGCTGTTAATGCCTTAATTCAACATCAATTCCGGTTGATTTTTGTAAAAATAATAATTTGAGAAAACTTAGCCACTTTATAGTAATTAATAAATAAATGATAACGAAAATTAAAATACCTAGTTTATTTGCCAGTGGCTGTATGAACAAAAATTGACAGTTGATACTTCAAAAACAAAAACTTCAATCGTAAAAAACGTCAAATAGTTATGGAGCCGATAAACGGCAAACTTTGGTCAGTTAAGTTAAACCTAGTTAAAACGGAGTTTATCTTTGAGTCGTTGTTCGGAAACGCAGTTGTCAAAGTTAACGGACCAATAGCGTTTACGGACAGATAAACCACCGATAAAAGTACTTCAGAAACCGGGCATTAATCATCTTTTATTTGAAATAACTAAATAACTCGTCATTTGTTATTTTGAATTTATTTAGATGATTTTCGTTTTTATCTAGATAAATTAGTTGGGATTTTAAATAAAAGATGAATGTCAGTAGTACAGTCATGTAGAACTAGAAGCGGTTGGGCATGATGAAATGAAAATAACCTACAACAAAATTAATGAATGTTTTGTACATGTTTAAATTAATGAAATATATGAGACATTTGTTTTCGTATTGTTCGTCGACATATTTCCGCTATCGTTCTTTTTGTCTCTTTTACAACATTTAACGTGTTCAAATGCTCCGTTTCCATGCTTCCGTTTTAAATGATTTAGAAAATTTGATGAAGAAGTTAGAGATCCCTTTATATTCACTTCATTCAGCGGTAAACATAACATACAGACATCAGACCTTCCGGAATGGTATTTAAAAAACTTGCCGTCTAATGCTGAATTGGACCTAGTAGACGACATTGCAGCATTTGCAGCGTTTATGAAATTGCAAAAATTTTTTTTTTGATTTTATGAGAAATGTCAGTGTGACGGTTTGATCCGACGTGACATTCTATATAAATTTATTTATCTAAGCTTACTTCAATAACAATCGAGGCCAGTTATTTTCATCTAGATAATTTATCTAAATAAAAAAGTTGTCAACGCATTATTTGTGATTGAATTTATCTTCGAATAAATTTATTTGGAATGATTTTATTTGAAATAATTATCTAGATGAGAAATTATCTAGATAACGCCCAACTCTGATTAATACTACGAAATGTCTTAAATCATCCGCGGTTCAAGCTCAATCATTACTTTGCACTAATGTCAGTAAATGTAATATAAACTTTGAATTCAGTCCTGTAAATTCAGATTCAATAGTCAAAGTATTTAAATCGCTTAGTTTGAAAAAGACTGAGGATTTGTGGGGCACATCAGTTAGTGTACTTTTTCATATAATAGATGTAATTGCACCACATCTAGCATTAATATACAAAATTTGCATATCAGAGGGGATCTTTCCAGATCTAATGAAATATAGTAAAGTCATTCCTCTTTTTAAATCAGGTGAGATGAGTGATATAACGAACTTCCGTCCCATTTCCATACTGCCCGTTTTAAGTAAAGTCTTTGAGAACCTAATTTTGAATGATATGTTAGGTCACTTTAATAGAAATAAATTACTTAGCAATAAACAATTCGGCTTTACCAAAGCTCGATCAACTATTGATGCGGCATCTGTACTCATTAAATATATATATAACAGTTGGGAGAAATCTTGCGATGCAGTAGGAATATTTTGTGATCTTTCTAAAGCTTTTGACTGCGTTGATCACACGACCCTTATTTTAAAATTAGAACATTATGGATTGTCCAATAAAGCTATAAGTCTTATGTCTTCTTATCTAAGTGATAGAACTCAAACAGTTGTTGTAAACAAAACGCAATCTGATGGAGCTACAGTAAAAATAGGTGTGCCTCAAGGCTCTATTTTAGGTCTATTTTTAGTTTACATAAATGACTTACCACCAACAGTAGATAAACTTTGTGATATATTGTACTTTTTGCTGATGATACTTCATTAATTTTCAAGGTAGACAGAAAATCCATAGACTACAGTAGGATAAACACCACTTTAATTAAAGTACTTAATTGGTTTACTAGCAACAATTTGCTACTAAATGCTAAGAAGACTAAATGTGTTAGGTTCGCTTTGCCTAATGTTAAACCTTTAGATTCTAGTATTTTTATAAATGACGAGTGTTTGCAAATCGTAGATAAGGCAGTTTTCCTAGGCATAACTATAGATAAAAATTTGCAATGGAGTCCCCATATAGCTGTACTGGCAGGTAAACTAAGTTCGGCAGCTTACGCCGTTAGGAAAATTAGACAGCTAACCAATATTGAGACAGCTCGCCTAGTTTATTATAGTTATTTCCATAGTGTCATGTCGTACGGTATTCTGGTTTGGGGTAAGGCAGCTGACATACAAACTATATTTGTGTTACAAAAAAGGGCCATTCGTTCTATTTACAACTTAAATTCCCGTGACTCGCTGAGAGAACTTTTTAAGGAAATTAATATCTTAACTGTAGCGTCTCAATTTATTTATGAGAATATTATTTAAGTTATTAAAAATTTAGATTCTTTCACAAAAAATTCTGATGTACATAATTTCAATACTAGAAATAAAAATAAAATCGCTATTCGAAAATTCCGCGTCCGTAAAGTATATAAATCATTTGTTGGTCAATGCATTCATTTCTATAATAAATTACCTGAGGTAGTATTAAAGCTACCCTTTCCAGCACTTAAAAATTACTTGAGAAAGTCGTTAATGTCTAAAGCGTATTATAGGATCGAGGACTATCTAATAGACAAAAATGCTTGGCCTAAACCCGAAACTTAATATTTTTTTATTTTTTTTCAAATTCAGTAGCTTTATGTTGTCTAGGGGACACCGTTGATGTAGGAAAACATATCAATCTTATGTGGTCGTCTTGCACCGTCTTATATACTTACACCTAGGTAGGTGTTCTCTTTTTTTCCTTCTCCCTCTATCTCTCTCGCAAGATTTTGTTGTGTTTTCCTGCTGAAACTACGCAGCTTATTTAATATATTTTTTAATTTAATATTTATAGATTTATATAATGCTAGACTAAGTATACCTTTGTTACATTAAATATATTTACAAAATGACTGACTGCCGAGTTTCTTGCGGCGTTTCTTCTCAGCAGTGGTCTCCTCTTGTGAAGCGCTGGTAGATTCGACACTTTACTTAAATTATACCGAGTCGACGTTTAATGGATACTAGAATTGACCCCCTGTTTGAAATATGATGGTTTTGGAAGATGTTCCAAATTTGAACAACATTACTTTATCAAAAGTTGTATCGTAATTTTAACTTTTCATTACAGCTACAGATAAGAAAAAATATCATAGTAAAATTGTATCTTGTAATGATGGTCATTGTCTACGGATTCTGAACGCATTATAGAGGACTTATGATATGAGTGTAGATAAAAATTATTACGCGTTTGTTTGTGGTTATTATTTATGTTTCGCTGAAGGCGTAAGTACTTAATGAAAAATCTTTAGAGTTTCAATTAAGTCTTTGGACACGGGACTCTTGGAAATAGGGATTGCTGTGATTAGATAATTTTTAAGATAAACTGTCAAAAACCTACCAAGTTTTAGGCAGTAAAAGGACTGAGTAAGAGCAGTATCTCTGTACCTACCACTGCCAGGATATGCATCTTCTCCAACCCCGATGAGCCCATCCAACTCGCCGTGCTTGAGGGCCAGACCAAGAGGTCAAGCCTAAGAGAAGGACGCCGAAGGGGCCGTCCTCCCAGAGGACATCTCTCAACCCGTCCACCTGGGAGAATAATTACAACCACCGACGCTGGATCTCAGACCGAACCCCAGCAGAAGAATCCCCATCAAGAATTAGTAGGTCCCCAAAAACACTGACTCATCCGGCTGTACCTACCGTGGAGACCAGCACGGCCCAGCCCAAAGAAAACCTACCAGGAGTTTTGATCAGTTCCTATAGTTACCAAAGTTATATTTTGTAGTTATATGAACTACAGCCGCAAAAACACTGTGGGAGGCAAGGCAGAGCAGAGCGGTGCAGTGCGTTAAAATTGCACCCAAAGCGTGGCGGAGGCGTTTTTAGTAAGGAAGCGCTCTTAGCGCGTTTGCGGCTTTAAACACTGACGCTGAAAACACCCAAGCGAAAATATACTCTATATATGAACAATAATTGATCAACTTTACGTTATGGTAGCTATCTAAAAAAGAACTCACAGGGAGACAATTCGAATGTAAAGTCTATGTAACAATTCTTATAGGTAATACTTGTCTGTCCATAGACGTCAATATAGATTGAATTATTCCACTAGGTGATAATTATAAACTGTTTTTAATGTCCATCCCAAATACATTACAATAATCACCTAGATTGCATTTACTATGTTGGGTTACAAAAAAAACATTATTTACATCTTAACGTAACACTGTCTAAGTTTCTGTTTTACTTTATTTGGATTCGGATTTATTCAGTACTTATTACTAAACGAAACTAAAAACCGAACATGTCTAATACATTATTCGAGGCATTTTACTGTTTTTTCATGTTTTAATAATAAGTCTTTAACGGCTGTTCTAGTTTCCATAGTAACATTATCGTTTATACCTAATTTAAAAACTACATTTGTACCTAGCCAAATATTTGGTTAGGAAAGCAATATTGACAATGTTTGATAGTCATATGAATACGTGATAGGTATATAAAATAATAGCATGAGTGACAGATATTTTTCTTTTATTTACGTAGATTATTTTTCTTTACGTTCATAGTAGCTTGTAGGAACGTTCAAAAACTAGAAAACTTATATGATAAAATTATAGAAATTTATTTACCTACCTAAGTAATAAAAAAAACCGTGCCTAATTTCAGCACCATTTTTTTCTTAGAAACAAGTTTATAAAATTAATTTGAAATGTATCTTGACCACTACAGGATGCAAGTCGTCATAAACGTAATATTACTCAAACACGGTCTTAAAATAATTCCTGCCGTGTCCATCAATGAAACATTCGAATCGTAGGTCAATGCTAATGCACCTTTCTATTTGGGGGGCAATAAAGAGACCGAGAGCCGCCCAGCCCGCCGAAGCTGCACTTGTGCTCGCGTGTAATTGTAACACTAACGTAAAATTACACCTTGTCGTTTGACACTACTCCTACTACCGACCCACCCCAGTTTCGCCCGGGTGCGATCTACGAATAATACACGCACCATTTAGAAAAACTCTTAAAATTATGGTAAAACCATGTTTGTGTAACGTTATCTGTAGATAGTACATAGCACGAGTATAAAACCTCGAAGCTGCCGCCGTCGGTCCGTCTGTATGTACGCTTAGATCTTTTAAACTACGCTACGGATTTTAAAGCGGTTTTCACGAATAGATAGAGTGATTTTTGGTACAATAACTTCTGGATAACATAATCACCTCATGATATGTGTTGATGAGACACCCGTACAAACATAAACCGAAGCGAAGAAAGAACGGGTCGTTACTTTAAAAATCAAATTGACGATCCATTAAAATTAACCTTCTTTTTGACATTGACTAAATTGTCAATGACTTATGTATTTAAATTGCCAATTATTTTGCCGCGATATGGTTGGTTTTATTAATTTGACAGCAAATACAGACTTCAATCGATTAGCGATATCGTTTAAAAAACAATGAGGCCCACCTCTATTTCACCGTGTCTTGAACTTTAACCATATTGTTACCCTATTTTTAACGTTGTGATAGCTGCCTATCTGTTACAAAAATAAGACTGATAAAAAATACATTTAAAACTAAAACTTTTATAATAACTATACGAGGTCTATTTTTTAACGTTTTTTTGTAAGAATGGAAAATTTACAAGCGTCTAAATCGACAAATTAAGTATGACTAGGTAGTATGGTATCAATGAGTTACCTAATCAAGTTTATAATCAAATGAATTCCAAATTTCAGCCCTTTACGATAACAGGAAGTGGTTCAAAATTGACTTGTAAGATTTTAACCGGTATGACAGACATGCGAACGAAGCAAGGTCCAGAATAAATCAGATATACATATATATGATGAACTGATTTAAATGTAAAATCTTGTAATTATAAAAAGCAATTACATTTGCCCTAAAGGCAATCAGTTTTCCCAAAGTAAACTTGTTGGTCGTTGAAAAAAGATCTGGGCAGCGGTTGTAATTTTAAACGAAACTTATCTTTAAGTACTTTAAATTTTGTTTTTTGTTATTAGTTTTCATATATAAGCTTTATTCGAACGGACGGTTTCGGGTTGAGCCGCTCTACTCAGAGACATTTTAGATTCAATCAACTCGTTCCTTTTTCAAATTTGTGCGATCGCTGCGGTGATTACGTCGACGTTTTAAGCCACCACCAGGTGCTTTCTTGTTCAAGAAGTGCCGGCTGCATTTCTCGCCATAGGTACCATCCCTAAAAACATCATCCATAGAGCTTTTGTTTCCGTCAACATGTTTATACTACTTATAATCACACTAAAATTGATTATTGTACATTTTAATATTTTAACAATGCAACAAGGAAAATGGAAAATAATTTCTTATATCGGGACCCCTTTATTTTTAAGTTATTTTATGTTATAGTCAGGGGTAATTAGATCGAAAAATAGGCCAACCTTAAAAGCAGCATTTTTTTTCATTTAATGTGTTCAATACAGATAGCGGAATGCATTGTTGTATCCTGTGAAAAGTTCACCAACGCACATGCGTATTTTTCAAAGAAATTTCAGTAACTTAAACATTTATGTTGTCCGCGCAAAAACGTATTTTTTTTGAAAAATCTTATTATTTCGCTTTGTACTTCAAGCAAAAATATTAACAGGACAAAAAATGCTAAGTGGATTTTATTTCATATACCTATTTAAGTAATTCAAAGATAATTTAACTATTTAATGTGACTTTGCATTTCGGAGATATCAATTTCCTAATATTTTTGCCTGAACCGGTATAAAAAAAAAACTATTAAAGTTAATTTGATTTGATACAATTATTGGTTTATTAATGCCTGATAGAGTTTTAATGCATTAATTTAAATAATTTTATGTTCAAAAATCACTATTAATATTTTAGCTTGAAGTACAAGTAAAAAACAACGAAAATCATTTTTAATTTCTTTTTCGTGGGGGATTATGTTTCATTCAGCAAAAATATATTGGTTCTACCAATTCTTTATACATAATAACTACAATTGTCCTGCAAACTATTTTTCCTTGAATTTTATTCACAAAAACGCGTCATTGTTATTTTTACCTTGTTCCGGTCATGGAAAATGTTTAATTTTTTGATATTATTTGGAGGAATAAGTTGAAATACATGATTCTAGAAAATATGAGCTGTTTAGATTTTTTGCAAGGTTAAAAGCTAAAAGCCCCCCCTATTAGGGGATCTGCCGTAATAACAAATATTCTGAAAAAGAACACAATCCGCTATCTTTGTCGGTTCAAACTTACAGCTGTTTCAAGGTAGGCCGGACGGACGAACGGACGAACGGAGGATGTATGCTTCCTAATTGGGTCCCGTTTGACACGCTTCGGGTACGTTACTCTAAAATGAAACCAAACGTTGACGTTGAAAACACATCGAATAAAACGTTCTTATGTGTCACGATATTACGTAAAGAGTATTTATTTTCATCCAATGCATTTCGTTGAATAATAAATAAGTGAATGCATTTATATCAACCGTGTCCTATCCTATAGGATTTATTCGCTTATTTTGGACTAGTGGTGAAATTGACTTAAATGCGAATACGTGACGAAATTGCATTCCAAGTGTTTACAGAGTCCGATGAGACGGGCACACAGAGGCTGTTTGTTCTATGTCATATCGATACGGGTTATATTTCTGCCAGCGCCATTGTTGTCGTTGATTCAGTTTGGTCTATCATGTTTACATTTCAGTGCTCAATTTACACAATAATATACCTACTTATTAAATATCCCGTATTTTCACAGAATAAAGTACCTACGAATGTGCAACACTCTTATTGAACTTGTTATATGATTATATTGGGATATTCTCATTGTAAAATGTTAAGGAGGGTTATAATTACGCAACTAAATATACCATAATGATGAGACAACGCTATATTTAGCTACTCGAAGCATTATGTTTATATAATCATAATATCATTTTTTTAAAATATGTCTGTCCTGTCACAAAACCACCCGGTTTTTGTTTTTTTTTCGAACGTGAGAAAAGTGAAGTAGGGAAATATAAACCTTGCGTGTAATTGCATCGTTCATCCCTTGACACTAAAACCAATGCATACTAAACAAGTAATACATCAAAATGCAGTGGATTAGCCTGTCGCGCGCCGCGCTACTGTTTGTATGTCCTAAATTATGTATACTTAAATGGAAACTATGTTTATTTTGTACATGGTCATTCAAACTAGTTTGTCCCTTTACGCAACGTCATGGGGGTGGTATACGAGAGCGTAACGAGCCGGTGTGTTCCAGAAATAACTCCCAGTTGCCTAAAGTAAGTGTCATTATGGTTCTGTAAACCGTTAAGAAATAACAGATAGATAAAACATAGTTCGTTTACCATACCCCGCTCTACCCTCTTAATTGTAACCTTTGTGGTGCCAAATTAAAAAACGGACAGTGTGCCCAACGATAACAGTCTGGTAATCCTATGTTGTATACTTAGGGTCGATTTCACCAACATAGAATTTACACGAGAGAAGCTACCCCGGTATAACTTTACTCTAACGATTTAATCGATGGTTAACTTCAATTTCGTTTCACCATGCTAGTCTATGGATATTTTACTCTCGCATAGTTACTCTGTGACGTTGAACGAACGAAAGGAATGAATAGGTTACGCACCCAATTAAGAGAGACAGTCTGTCCTATGCTTGAGCAATGGTGTTGCATATTTCTTTAATTTGTTTGGGTGATATGCCAACTTGACGTTTTTAAACAGCGATCGTCCCCGTTGATTTTGATTTTGGTGTGTGCTGGCTGACTGTGTTTCGATCCTGTTTTATTAGTTTTCGTTTGGTTCTGTGCATATTTTGATCGATTACAATGGCAAAAAGAAAGCGATCCGCTAATTGGATGGCATCCGAAAAAACATTGCTAGTTGATCTCGTCACTGAGCATTTTCATGTTAAGGCGAAACAAAACAAATAAATAATTCTTATTTATATTACATTTGTTTTACTGGTCACAATAAACTTTGGAAATAATCATTAATAATAGCATCTCGTGCCATGCTGGGCCTGATGTAAGGTTGGGGTTGCTGATCTATCTGACCCTGGCGTAAAAGATCACCCCATGGAGCTGGAAGCTGTAGTTCAGGATCATCAAGGGGATTTGCTTCGCCTCGCTGCCTCAACATATTGTGCAACACTGCAGTGGCTACAATAATAGTCAGAGACTTGTCAAGTTTAGTACGCAGCCCTAAGGCTAATGCAGGAAATCGTCTCTTCCAGACTCCGTAGCACCTCTTAATAGGGTTTCGAGTCCGTATTTGTGACTCGTTGTAGAGTTATTCCACTGGAGTCCTAGGGTTTTCTAAAGGTGGCATCGTGTAGGAAGTGGTAGCATAACCACCATCTACTAACAGCAAGGCATTACCATAATGACCAGATTCAAATTTAGCTTTTATGCAACTATTATTGAATATAGTGCTGTCGTGAGAAGAACCTGCCCACCTTGCCACTATATCAGTGATTTCTAAGTTTGAATTACAAATACGTATTACGTAGTTTGCACATTGATTGAAAAGTAACCCTTTCTGTTTCGATATAGTTCTGCATGATCTCCACCTGGTGAGGTTATACGGACGTGAGTACAATCCAAAGCACCGATAACTCGTGGAAATCTTGCGATGTGAAAGAATGAGTCTTGTTCTTTTCGTATTTCCTGGTTTGTTCTTGGAAATCGTATAATTATACTCTTTGTGCAACGATGCTATCGCTGCACTGACTTGGTGTATAATTCTGCGTGATGTTGGTGTGCTCATTCCGCCAAAGTCGCAAATGCTTATTTGGGTGTTATTTGTTGCGTAAAATCTTAATGTAAGTACTTAACTAATAATTGGTTGACAGGCGATATTGACCGATTTCTGAAACAATACAAACAAGTGCTAGAATCAGCTCAACAATTTTTTAGGCATTGGGAAGTTATTCAAGTAGGTACCAGGACATAACATAAATTATAACACTCACCTATTTGTGGGATACTCCAAGCGATACTCGATTTTTGCCAGTAAAGTCAATGCTGCCATCTTTGTTAAACGAAATCTTAACACAAAATCGTGGTCGTCATAATCTTCAAAATAATTAGCTCTTTCCTTAAACCACCGTGGTCGTGATCGAGAAAATATATATTCATCATCATCGCTATCGGTTTCGTTTAACTCAAACGACGCGCCATTTTTAAAGGTTGTCTAAGAATTGACTTGACAGTGACAATACTAATCTACAAATTATAACAGTTTACCCTGCCGAAATCGGCGGTATAAGATTTTACTCTAGTATAGAGATTTTATCCTTAGGTTAAATGTTGGTGAAACGTAAAATGGGCTTACTCTCGAGTAATTAACGATTTATTCTTAGCATAAGACTTATACTAAGTTGGTGAAACCGACCCTTAGACTGACAAGTTACCTAAAAAGAAACTATTCTTTAGTTTGGGGTTATAACTTGGACGGGAGGACAGGTTTGACGTCGTAGACTGGTGACTCAGATTACATTTTCGTCAAATGGTTTATGGTTCTCGGGAGCATGGATTAAAATACTACATTTTTCAGTCTAGGATCCAACCTTTTAACAGTTTTAACCGCTACGCTTTCAATTGGCGTGCCCCTACAGACATCCAAAACTACACAAACCAATGTCATGCCAGCCATCATTTCTAAGAACTTTATTTAAAGGATAAAATACGGTAAAACGGGGTCAGTAGGGATTAAGGGGTGAGTAGGGACACAACCTTAAATGAAGCATATGTTACTAATTATAAGACTCGAATTATATCCAATAGACATAACGTTATTGTCCATTTAATACTTATTCTTATTCGTAACAAGTTATGACTTATTTGAGGTTGTGTCCCTACTCACCCCTTAATTCCAACTCAACCCGTTTTACAGTACTTTGCCAAATAACATATGAAAATGTGGTTTTAAATATAAATCGTCGGCGGAATGAGCTAGATATTTGCCGTCTTATATTATATAGCGGCGGTTAAAAGATTATACAAAAACACGAAACACGCAGCTTTGTTTACTTTGGTTGACATACAATGACTTCTGACAAAAATAAAGCCATACCGTGCCTCTATTCTAGGCGCTTAATTTGCTTAATTGTTTTAAGACTATCACATAAAGTTGATTTTTCCGTACAAAGTGAAACACTCTGGGACACCTAGTATGGAGAAACCAACTTAATGTGATTATTAAAAAAAAAACTGCACAAAATTCTACTTAAGTATGTAAGATGCCACTGAAAAACTTATGAACCACCACTGAAATAATTTTTCGTGACATGGACATAAGGGAAAATTACTAAAATTCAGATTAAAATGATCAATATCTCCGAAATTAGTAAAAATCGCTGGACATACATGGGGGTGAATTCGATAGATCTAGAGACGTCCTCTATCGACCTGCTTTGTTTGATCCACTCCTCAACCCTGTTTAACCTTTTGAACGCCACCGACGGCTCTGGCCGTCAACGTAAAGTCGTGCCACTGACGCCACGACGGCTACAGCCGTCACAAGTTCAAGATCGAAAGAGACTTTTCGTATCAATAAGGTGTAATTTGCATAGCATAGCAAAAATGTTTGGCGTGTGAGTGACACATCTTGTATACGACGTAAGGCGTTCAAAAGGTTAATAATCTTTCAGTGAAATTCCTAATTGGGTACCAGTTAAGTAGGTTTTTAATTTGTCAAGTTTGTATTTTTTAAACCACCTGGTCAAACTTTAGCTTACGCCGCCGTGCAAAAGTTTCCGAACATGGAAATGACGTTTCACACATTTACAAAAGTAAATTAAAACTTTTCAATTCTCTTGACATTTCCAGAGCTCTACTGGTTTTCAAGTTTAAAAATAGCGTATCCTATGGGGTTTAATTTAAATGAGTCCTAGCTGCTTTTCAGTTTAGTTGGCGTATGTCATTATGCAAGTATTATTCACCTGTAGCTCAATCGATGAGGACTCTCGTTTACATTCGTGCGAAATTGAATATTAAACAATGATAATCGCACCTTACAATTATTTATTGAAGAGGACGACCATAATAAACAACATCGAACAAATTAAAAATAATGTAAAGGTTATGTCGAATCAAAACATCAAAGAGGCGGCCTGGGATCGAGCAAAATGGAGAGCTTGCTTTGAGCTACACCGACAAGAGCATAGCTCTTAAATAAGAAGAAAAGAGAGATACCTACGAGTACCTATCACATTGAATGTGGGCGGGACTTTGATATTGAAAACCTTACACTCGCAAGAACGATCGTTCTGTAACCAATTTTCTAAACATCTTGGGAGGCTCTGCCGGTTATTGGACCTGAATTGCACCACAGGTATCGTCTATCGCTGCTTACGTCCACTAATGTGTTATTCGAGATTCTGTAGTCAGCCATTTTGATGACTTTCCGACTAATAGGTACTATACATGTAAGTTATAGTTGTAGTTATATTGCTGCATTTGTAATTAGAAACCTGGTGATACATGTCATTCTGGTAATTTACATAGTTACTCATTACTATCGTAGTAAGGTATATTATCGCTAAGTGTTCAAGTTATTGTCATACTTTTCATTAGACGAAGTGAACTGACACCTAGCGAGTATGTTTTTGGGAAACGTTGACAGAAAATGTAATCAAAATTTCTTTCAAAACAAATATGTTATTAGCCCATGTTAACATATTTGTTTCTACAATCTTGTGGACTACTTGCACCAAAAAATGAACTCTAGGTTAAGTCTCAACTCAAGCAGGCGGTTCTATGTCTCCATAATACAGGTCCAGAACTGGTAACATGAAGCTTATAGTTAACTACGCACAACAATAATGACCAAGGCAAGGATTTGATAATTCTTCCCTAAATTGTAAATAGCATAATAGATAATTTCATCTAACGATTACCTGAACAAATAAGTAGGTAATATGATTAAAGAAACTTCCTTTGAAAATATAACTTGAATGACATTTCTGTCATGTATTTATAGTACCTACTTTTATGCTTTTACACCCCAACAGAACAATGTAAAATACTCGGTTTTAGGGCTCGGTACAGGGTGCCAACGGGACCTTATTAAGTATTAAGCCTCCGCTATTTGTCTGTCTGTCTGTATGAATATCATTAATTGAAATATATAGGGTGGACAGTTAAATTTTTAATAGAGTGTGTACCTATTTCTATTCCCGCAATAACAACAAATAATTTGAAAAAAAAATGAGCTACGGGCCTTTACAAAAGACTGTACTTTTCATGTTTCACGCTCGACCTTTATAATCGCTGTATCTCTTGAACCGAAATAAATAGAAATGAGAAGTTTCAAAAAAACTGCGTAATACGAAATACCGCTGTATTAACACATAAAATATTTAAAACGAATGATCCAGCGAACCCTTCGTGTGCGAGTCCGACTCACGCACGGACGGTTTTAAACGAACATAACGACAACCACCTAACCTAACCTAGCTCGGAAACTAATTCCCTAAGCTTCCATTCCAGGGGCTTGGTTAGTTAGCAACGCAATGTTTGTAGTCGGGTTGTTATTCAAAACGAAAACTACAATGTAATAAGTTTTCAAACAGGATGTTTCATTACAGAGAGGTGCATGAACTGCAAGTGTTATTCGGGGAAACACTTAAATATATTCTTAGCGTAATATCTTTACAAAGCATTATAGGGTTTTATCGAAACCTTATAAAATTTCAATACTATTTAATAACTCCCATTAAATGAAGCGGAAACCATGAACATTTTGCTGAAGTTTTCATTTCACGCTTCAAGTAACAGCTTAGCTTTATTGTCACTTTACATTATGAATACATAGTAGGGGATCCGAATAGGAGACGACCTTCGGCGGGCTGTTTATTCCATACACAGTATTTTATATCAAATTGAATATGTTAAGTCATCATAAGTCAAGGGCTGAAAATTTTAAAAACGAACTTTTTTTGAAAATTGCTCTTGTTTGTTTATTAGACCAATTACATACCAATCGAAACATCGACATACCAACCGATAGACGCCGGGTTCTATACAAAATTCTCTTCGAAAAGTGTCCCAGGGCGACCTATACATACTTCATACTTGTATATAATCATTGTCAAAATAAAACATTCTAATTTAAATGGTATGTCATTAACGCAATGCTTAATTTTGCTTGAAACCATTTATCATCTTATGTTGCTTCGACTAGAGGCTCGTATTTTTACCTTATGCAGCTTCTACTAGCGGAGTGCCAATGTCACCGCGAACAAAGTACAAATGGAGTAGCTTTATACTTAAAAGTCGGTTCAATATAAACAACAACTCACGCTATTGTTTCATTATTTAAGACTAGCTTTCGCCCGCGACTCCGTCCGCGTAGAAGTGGTTTATCGCTGCTCCCTCGGGAACTGTCCCGAGAAAAAACTATCCTGTCTTATTCCAGGACCTAAACAATATGTGTGCCAAGTTTCATCTCGATCCGTTCAGCGGTTGAAGCGTGAAAGGCGGACAAACATACACACTTTCACATTTATAATATTAGTATAGATAATATACAATATTGTGGCTTGTAAATCGTCATATTTATATTTTTCTAACAAGACATAGAACCGTTTTCAAAAACCCTAATAGCTACTTGAAAAATTTATATCGACTGACTTATGTCGGTGACAAAAATCATCATATGTATGTATGTATATTTAGTGGGTTTTTGAAGAGGTTTTTTTTTCGTAAAATGAAAATCGCTTTTTATTGATTTCTAATATTATTTTGTGATTCACTACAGCACTTAGGTATACATTACATTAACAAATCTTATAGTCTACGGGTAATAACAATTTTCCATCAGTCTTAACAAAATTTATCTGCCCAGGGGGCCTAATATGGCTGCGTTTATCGCGTGACAAAGTGTGGATAAGGCATTCGTCACCTTCTAACACGTAAATAAATACGAGAGCGACGGATGCTTTGTCCACATTTGACACGCGATATAGACGCAGCCATACTAGGACCGCAGGATGCAGGGCCGTTAATCGTTAATTTCACCATCACTTGCACTTCAGTACATGCACCAAGGAAATATTTATTTTTCAACGTATTCCCCATGTAACTCAATACACTTGGTCCATCGCTTTTCTAGCTTTTCGATTCCCTCCGTAAGTACGATTTCTCCAACCCTTCAAAATACGCATTGGTTTCTGCGATGATTTCTTCGTTAGAACCAAATCTTTTTCCACCAAGCCATTTCTTTAAGTTTGGGAAAAGAAAATAGTCGCAGGGGGCTAAATCTGGAGAATAAGGTGGATGCGGGAGCAATTCGTAACGCAACTCGTGGATTTTAGCCATAGCAACTGCACAAGTGTGGACCCTTGCGTGGTCTTGGTGAAAAATGATTTTCTTTTTCGACAAATGGGGTCGTTTTTCCATTAAAACTTCATGAAATCGCTGTAACAAGTTGGCATAATATTCGCCGTTAATCGTTTTACCTTTTTGAAGGTAATCAACATATATTACACCACGAGCATCCCAGAAGACAGTAGCCATAACTTTATTCGCCGACAAAACTGCTTTGGCCTTCTTTGGTGCAGGTTCACCTGAAGCAATCCATTGTTTTGACTGCTTCTTGGTTTCTGGTGTATGATGATGAATCCAGGTTTCGTCAACAGTTATGAAACGACGCAAGAAGTCCTTTTCATTACACCTAAACTTCGCCAAACATGCCTCTGACAGGGTCACCCTAGTGCGTTTTGGATCTACTGTGAGCAATCGCGGCACCCAACGGGCGGAGAGCTTCTTCATATCCAAATAAGTGTGAAGGATATTACGAACCCGTTCGTCTGAAATGCTTACAATATCAGCTATCTCACGGACCTTTATTCTTCGGTCGGTCAATACGATGTCATGGATTTTGGTGATCATCTCTGGTGTAGTGACCTCAACTGGGCGTCCGGGTCGGTCGGCGTCAGCAGTGCTTGTACGGCCACAACGAAAATCCATAAACCACTTGTGGATCATTTTAATCGATGGAGCAGAGTTCCCGTAATATTTGTCTAATTTTTTTTTGTATCCGTAATGGTTTTTTTTCGCAAAAAATAATGTTTAATCAGAACATGAAACTCACTTTTCTCCATGTTTGCAAACACCGAAGTGATTGTTTCTTTTTCATAGCTGACAAAAAAAAAACTAGTCGTGTGAACTGGCTGAAAATATACGATTTACCTCCAAAAAAGCTGCATTACAAATTGACATTAATGAATTTGTGAAGAAAATACCTTTAATATGATTTTTACCAGACTTCTCACTCTGCCCTCGTAATCTAATTAGAGAAATCTCATCACTGCCCGTTAAACAATTACGATTAAAGATTTTCGGTCACCTTTGGTCTTTCTTTTTGGTAATTCTCTAGCTCTGCCTACCCCACTCTGGGAATGAAGGCGTGAGTTAATATATGTATCTTTGGCCTTCATCATCAGTTTCTCTTAACCAAGAGGTGTTTTTAGAATGCAAATCCTTAATATCTTACAGGAAATACCAAAATCGTTGTATGTGTGCCTATAACTTTTAAAGAGTTTCCTTGATTCGTCATGGATCCCATCATTAGACTCTGACTGGATAATAGGGTTGTCCAACTCCAAAATAAAGTATGAAGAAAAATAAAGTATATCAAATCATCAAATCATTCCTCCACATAGCTTATAATATGTTTACGATAAATTAGTTACTTACGTGTCAAATTTACAGTGGTCGTTTACTTATCGCTCAAAACATTTACTTTATGCCTTAAGGATCTCACTCTCATACAAAGGGGCATCTAGTAAACTAAGCAAAGATTAAAAAAAGAAGTAGAATATTCTTTACCTACTACTGCATCCCAGAATACAGTGTCATGATCTGTCCAAAGTCTTCCTCAGTCGATATCTTTATTAAAGGGTGGTCCAGACATAGAGGCCGCCTGTAACAAGACAAATAAAAAAAAAACTAATATAGTTATACAAAATCCGAGTTTTGTTTTGAGATCAACATTTATTTACATTAAAAATATCAAAAAATTATATTCCAACGGGACCTTGTTTTGCACATTTTAGTAGTTTGGAACGGAAGCTTTTGATCAGCGATTTTCCAGATTTGGCTGCGATCTGCTTGGAAATCCGCGTCCATATTCGCTTCATACTTGCAATGTTGGTCGCCGGCTTATTTAACTCGCAATAAACTAATAACTAACTAACTAACTTCTTTAATTAGGCTATAAGTGTTCGTGATTCACTTTTTGTTTTCTACCGTTTTTTATTCTTGTGTACTTATACATGTGACTGTTCTCTTGCTCTCTTGGTGTAGCGCGGCGTGTGTGCCTGCGTTGGCTGTTATTTCTGCTATGTTTAATTACTTTGTCTCTATCGGTGAGAACCTTTAATTGGCTTTTTGTTACGTATTTTAATTTCTATTTTGTTTTGTAAGCTGTTGGATCTCCAATAAATCATAAATAAATAAATAAATAAATATCGTTGCTTACAAAGAGCCCAAAATCTTTCAATCGGCCGCAGCTGGGGCACATTCGGTAGGTTGTCTCGTTTTGGTACAATAGAGATACCTGCTTTCTTAAGTTCATCAAGCACAGCTCCAACGTAATGTGACGTAGCGAGGTCTGGCCAAAACAAAACGGGTCTTTGTACATTTAGCTTCCGAATAAAAGGCACCAGCCTTTTCTTAATACACTCTTTCAAGTATATTTCGCCGTTGACTGAGCGGTTAGTAACGAACGGCTCGGATATGTGCCCACCTTCGGAGATGGCCTGCCAGATCATATAGCGGCTCTCAAATTTCCCAGTCGGGAGTAAAGTGTATTCGACTGGTGTTTCTTGTTCATCATCCGACAAGTAGTATTTGTCTCCCGCTACTTGAGTCGGATCTAACGGCACGTACGTTTCGTCATCCAGAACAAAGAAAAAGTTACGCCCGCTGGGAATACTGTCCTTGTACAGCTTAGCTGCACCTTTAATGCACCGATCTATTTGACCTGGATTATATTTAGGACTACGTCTCTTCTTTCTGCTTCGAATCCCGGCTGCTTTCTTTACTCGCCGATACGTAGAAAGTGTCAATCCGAGCTTGCGTGACGAGACACGGTCAGATTTGCTGCGATCTTGTCTCGCCTTCTTCAACACCTTTTTCTGTAATCGAGGCGTATTTACAGTCGGTTGCTGCCCAGGAAGCTGCTTGAATCCTACTTGCCCATCTTCTATGTATTGCTTTAACACATTTCGGATGGTCCGGTCAGGTACTTTTTGCTGGCGGAAGTGGTACAAAGTGTCAAGACGATTTTGAGAATGGCGTTCGTAAAACTCTATTATTGACCTAGCACGACATTCGTGCTCGATACGTTTCATTATGAGCGATTTTTTAAGATTTCAATACCGAAATGCAAACTAGGATAAATTATATTTAAGATACTTTTGACATTTGGTTCAATTGTTTATGCTTGTTGCCATAGAAACAGTTGCAACAAGCGGCCTCTATGTCTGGACCACGCTTTAGATGTGTGAAGCTCTATACATTTATTTATTTATGAAACAATTTATCAGTTTGGGCGAAGTTTATTCAATTGCAATAAAACTTGCTAGGTATAGCCTATTTTCATGAATGTATTTTGAAATAAAAAGAAACTTATGGTGAAACAATATTAAACACCTCGAAAGTATACCTTTTGAAACCAAAAAATATTTTTTAAAATTGGTCCACAATTGACTGAGTATGAGTGTGAGTGAGTGTAGTAACATACATAAAAAAAAAAAAAAAAAACATACATACATCCGAACAAAGAACGTCATAACTAATTGCCTTTAAATAGATTTAGTTTATTATAAAGTTGTCGCTTAGATTTATCTTTTATTTCGGCGGTTTCACTTTTGCATATATAATGTAATCTTACGTCAATAAATGATTCATTCACTGATTTTAACAAATTTAGTTTATGATTATGTTCACTACTTCCAGGAAACGCATCTTTTTGAATATATGACTTTAGAACTGTTAAACAAATGTAATTTTTATCATTTTTTTTTTTCATTGATCTCCCTCCACTTACACGAAGTAAATTTCTTATAACGCCTTCAGTTTTGAGGCATATATTAAAAACTTCGGTCGAAGCATATATCAATCCACCCATATCTCTAATATCAATTAACTTGTGAAACCACAATTTCTCTTTGGCCCATAAGTTAGTTTTGCATACGTCACATTTGAGTTTCTTAACTAAGCGACTCACTACGAAACCAGAAATGTACCCTACTATTTTTGAAACAACCTCCGAAGAAGGATTTTTATCTAATGTTTCACCAAATTCATTACAGTTATTCTCATAAATCACAAAACTCTTTTCTACAGTTTTGCTATTTAAAACTAAAGCCGCACTTAAATTATTTTCTTCATTTCCTTCGAAGCGATGGGCCCTTGCAGAATTATTAATTTCGCTCAGTGACTTTGATCCCCTTAAAATTGGCATGTTTTCTAGCGGAAGACAATTACCTGTAAATTTCGACTCGAGTTCCAAATGGCAGAGCAATTTTTTGAAGGCTGCTTTAAATGGTCGAGTATTAGGGTTATTGTTGTGTTCTTATATTTCCGAAAAATAATTCGACATGGTCTTGGCTGAACTTGTAGGTTAACAAAAACTGTACAATGTCTGTTTCGACCAAACTTTTATATAACATGGTCAAGCTGTTGATGCATACTAGTAGGCCTAACACTCCTGTATTATTTTGCGTGTTGATTCATGGAATTGTTTTATTTGTAAATACCTACTTTTCTGACTCCACTGGCTAATTTTATAGTTTTTTTGGTCCTCACATTAATTGTTATTGATAGTAGATAATCTTTCGCTGCATTTAAAAAACTCAGAATTTTCGTGGAATTTTTACTACATAAGGGATGATTAAAGCCGTAGTCTTTTAGATTACGTGTATTTAGAATGTCAAAAACATTATTCAAAATTTCGACAAATTCTGCAGTGTCACCTGAATTTTGAAACGCTGGTATTTTTAAAGTATCTTTGCAGAATATCAACGCTTTGGGAACGCTCCTGCTTAATAATTGTGAAGCCAATTTAACATTCATTATTTGGTTTTTGAAATGAATGTGTCTCTGGGTTAGCTTGTTAGCCAAGTGCAAACCGTGCTCTTCCTGCAAATTACACAAATCAGTTAAAAAATGCCACCTGATTACGTTTCCATTACCAGCATGAATTATTTTCTTTGATTCGAAAACATTCCGCATTAGTTTTAACATATTATGACATGCGTCAAGAAAGACAACAAAATCATAATCAGCACTAGGGTGCTTAAAATTACTTTTGATGTTACTTGCATCTTTTAAGTTGCATCCTAAACAGTGCATTGTTGCAATGTTAGTTTTGCAGCCAGCCATCAAATGTAATGGAGCGAATGTGCACACCAATTTTCTCACATTTTTCAAGTGCAATTTTAATTCAATTTGCTTTCATATCTGCCTTTATGGTATCAATAAAAAAATAAGCAAGTGGCAATTTCCATGTTTCGTTGATAGCAACTAACATGAAAACATATGCTTGGCTCGCTATTCCATTCCTGTCGTCTTTATCCACCAGGCCCTCATAATGTTTACCGTTCCAAATTTTTTGCCTTCTTATCGACATCTCGTCGGCAACCAAAAACATAAAACATTTTTGCCGTTACATTTCACTTTGTCTTCTAGTCTGTTCAGAGTTTCAGAGCAAAATCCTGGTTCGGCGTCCACATTTCGATACCATTCATACAGCGTGTGAGGGTGTGGTAGGCATGTGTCAAACATTTTAAGAAACATATTTATACGCAGCTGGAGAGTAAAAATGAAGCGTTAAGGCAAACTTTCTAGGTCCTGGTGGATATTTGGAGAATGGCTTTTTGAGCTGCTTTTTCGTTTTAACAGACATGCCGCTAAACACTTCAGCAATTTCGATATTTTCATCTAATTTTTGTTTTTTTTTTGTAAATTTACTATATTTTTTAAAGAATTGTTCTTTTTAATTAATCTCTCGTTTACTTTTTGTAAGTTGTGATTTTTTTTGGACTTATTTAAAATAATGGTGGGTGATTCACACACAGATATTAAATCTGAAATCGACGCAGTCGGAGAACTAGAGAAACTGGCAATTTCTGAAGTTTCCAAAGACACCTGTAACAAAAATAAGATAAGTACCAACAGTGCAAAATAACATAATCACTCAATAAATTAGTTACATTCTTGAATTACAAAGATAAATTTGGTATCTCTTGTTGATGTATTGGAACTTTTTTAATCAGATCATCTTGGCGTGGGGATTGAACCTATGAAATTTCACAATTGTAACTTTATAATCTGTGATACAAATATATTAAAATTAAATGAAAAATCTATATAGGTCCCGTGTCAATGTCGGCACGTTTACTAAGCTGTTCCTGTAGAAATGAGTTCTGTAATTTTCCTGCTCTAAAAGTAGCATGTGACTTTTCCTGGGATTTCTACAAACCAAATATCAGACAAATCGGTCTAGCGGCCGATAAGCCATTCTGAAGTAACAGACAGACAGGTACTTTAGCAATCCTAACACTTTAGGTACAATAACTACATCATCATCTTCGAATTCGATACAGTTTCCGTAGGCACGGTTTTCGGACAGTGTGCAGTGGTAGAATCTGTTTTTTATCATTTATGATATTAAAGTGACATACCTACTTAGCCTCAGTTTCACGTCACAAGAATAATGATAAGTAGCATATTATATTAATGGCAAGGTAAATAACCTGCAATTTAGGGACAGCCGTTTTACGCATTCGACGTCTTTGCGAATTTCCTACGACATCGAATTTGTCGAAATGGATCGAGCATACGACGGAACTTTTTCCGGGTCTAAAAAACTACTCCTGCCGTTCACTCGCGACGATGGAATTCCATACCGCACAGTGAAATGGATCACCAGGAAATCTACAAATGAATATTAAATTTACGACTGCAAAAAATATAAAGTATTAAACTACTCCATAGACGCAACTGTTCTGCAACAACCAAATAATGACAATTGTTGGTCCGAAACTAAAATAAATTATTTTAAAAGAAATAATTCGGGGGCCATTTGCAACGTTAAAAGATGGCGGACGTGTAATTTGTTTTAGACTTTAATTTTTGGGTAATTAGGTGTTCAAAGTTCTTTTCTGATAGTGATTTGTACTTTTTATGCCTTTGTGTCGCACAGTGATTGAAGACTTGGACTTATTTCGTGTATCTGGCATCTTTCTTCTCGTTTCAAGTGGACTCGCAGTGGTGCAGAGGTTAAAACTATCTTGACCTCTGACCTACAAATCACCGTACAACGTTGCCCCCAATCTTCCTAGAGAAGATTGGATTGTGTTTTATTGCTATATTGATTTATACTCATATAAACCTTGACACTGGCGAAATCACTTCACGTGGAAACGCCATAATATCCCTGCGGTAGTAGCTGTTCAAGTCGCCGCGGGGGCAAAAAAAAAAAAGGAAATAATTCGTTATTTGTTAATTAATATTACGAGTCGACATTTACTTACCGAAAGTATGATATTCCGTCTGATTTTTTTTTGTTGCGGTGATTATTTTTGCATTTTCTGAAAACGCATTGAGGCATTGTGACACGTGTCACTGTTCAGTTGGCGTAGTTGACACCGAACTAAATTCAAGTAAACTCCCAATTTGAAGTGGGTATATATTCGCTGGGCCGTGTTTTGTTCTCTGACCCGTTATCTAGTTGTATATTGTTGATCGAAGAATCGAAAGAATGAATTCTATACAACATGCGAACCTTAGGTTAACTATATTTTTCCTGTCATAACTATTGGGTAGGCAGGTATAAACAGGAAGTCGGTATATTCATTGAATAATACCAAAATGAAGATCATTTCATTGAGAACACAGTGACATACGGTCGTCTTCGATAAATCAGTCTCAATTCCGGTTGTCGAGTTTAAAAAAACGAAATATTGCTAAGAATGAATAGGTACGTCCCGCGAAGCATCCAGTGCGATAGAAGAGGATACAATTTTTATAATTATATTCTGGACTGAAATTTTTCAGTCAACATCCATACATACATAAACTCACGCCTTCATTCCCAGAGTGGGGTAGGCAGAGCTACAGAATTACCAACAAGTCTTAAAACTTCTTGATAATTCATACTCATACTCATACTCATACTCATTTATTTATAATATTATAAAATATTACATGTCAAAATAATTACAAAAACCAGTAGGCAGGCTAAGATGGTTCCCAGTGTATTAGTGACAGGTGGCAAGCCCATCGCCTAACAGTACTACAAGCCTTTATTCCCTTAGTCGCCTCATACGACATCCACGGGAAGACATGGAGTGGCACTATTCTAACCCGAAAGCCACACGGCGCACCACACTTTTTATCGAATAAACAGCCCGGTAAAGGTCGTCTCCTATTCGGACCTTAGACCAACAGTTTAGTAGAATCTACTTTTTTCAAAGATAAAAGCGACTCGAAAACGTGACGCATGATTTAAATGCTCGTGCTCGAGCTATAAAGGGAGCAAAGCCAAAAACAGAACAAATAGACATGTTATATTCCTCAAAGTTATATAACACAGCTTGGTCAGGGGTTAAAAAAAGTCACATAACTTCTAATCTACCTTACTATGTATTTAAAAATGATTGTTTTGTTATTTAAAATTGTGACAAAATGCGCGCTCGCTTTTGTTTACCCGATCAAAGTAACTTCAATAAGGCTCTCGTGAATCCATTGACCGAGTTTAATTTGTTTGAACGTGCCGTTTCACATTATATTTACCCTTCTGCGCGAAGCCAGGAGAAGGGTAATGAGTATAACTATTTATGTATGTACCTATGCCATAAAAAATCTGATGTTTGGCTCAAACTATTTTAATAAACAGATTATGTTTCGTGCAAACGTGCAAGTATCTGTTTAAAAATTATAATGGTGCATCATAGTGGTCGCCTGGCGGGTTTTAGTTTTGAACTTTTGTAATGGTATTACTCGTATATTGAGTTCAAATCATGCAAGTTAATCGAGTCAGTCAACGATAACATGTCAAAAGTAGAGTAGAATACAGTGGCTGACCAGGGCCCGATTCATGGTCGCTTTTATCGCGATGAATGAAGCATCCGTAACTTTTGCACTTAGGTACGTACCCTACTGTTTCAAAAGTGACAGATGTTTTAACCACATTTATCTACATCGATAAATACGACTTGTACAAAGAATAAATGCGTAGGTTGTAAACTTGTGACGAGATGGTTGGGAATTTGTATGCATAAATTATAATTTATGTACGTCGTTTGCTCTAAAAATAGTAATCATAACTTAAAATAACATTTTAAAGCGAGATCCTTTTCTAATAGATAGGTATAATGCTTGCAGGGATAACCCACGCGAAATCCGCAACAAAGCTGAGAAGCAACGGCGCGACAAACTGAACCAGAGCATCGCCGAATTGGCCTCGATGGTCCCGCCAGTGGTTGCGGCCAGCCGCAAGATCGACAAAACCGGCGTACTGCGCCTCACAGCACACTACCTACGCTCGCACCAGTACGGTAGGTACCCTGTCTGTACATACAGAGCATTGTTACACTGACCGCAATGGTCCCGCCAGTGGTTGCGGCCAGCCGCAAGATAGACAAAACCGGCGTACTGCGCCTCACAGCACACTACCTATGCTCGCACCAGTACGGTAGGTACCCTGTCTGTAGGTACAGACAGAGCATTGTTACACTGACCGCAATGGTCCCGCCAGTGGTTGGGGCCAGCCGCGAGATCGACAAGACCGGCGTACGGGACCTCACAGCACACTACCTACGCTCATACCAGTACGGTAGGTACCCTGTCTGTACATACAGAGCATTGTTACACTGACCGCAATGGTCCCGCAAGTGGTTGGGGCCAGCCACAAGATCGACAAAACCGGCGTACTGCGCCTCACAGCATACTACCTACGCTCGCACCAGTACGGTAGGTACCCTGTCTGTACATACAGAGCATTGTTACACTGACCGCAATGGTCCCGCCAGTGGTTGGGGCCAGCCGCGGGATCGACAAGACCGGCGTACGGGACCTCACAGCACACTACCTGCGCTCATACCAGTACGGTGTACATATCCTGTCTGTACATACAGAGCATTGTTACACTGACCGCGATGGTCCCGCCAGTGGTTGCGGACAGCCGCAAGATCGACAAGACCTACGTATTGTGCCTCACAGCACACTAGGCACTACCTGCGCTCACACCAGTACGGTGTACGTACCCTGTCTGTACATACAGAGCATTGTTACACTGACCGTGATGGTCTCGGAAATGGTCGCGGCCAGCCGCAAGATCCACGCCAGCGCTGCGCTCGCACCAGTACGATACGTGCCCTGTCTGTATATACAGGGTATTGTTACACTGACCGCGATGGTCTCGGAAATTGTCGCGGCCAGCCGCAAGATCCACGCCTGCGCTCGCACCAGTACGGTACGTACCCTGTCTGTATATACAGGGCATTGTTACACTGACCGCGATGGTCCGGTTGCGGCTAGTAGCAAGATTGACAAAACTGGCGTACTGCGCATCACAGCACACTTCCTGCGCTCGCACCAATTTGGTACGTACTACCCTGTCGGTATTTGTAGAACATTGTTACACTGACCGCGGGCCACGGCTCTACCCTCTGGGTAAAAAGTAGTTGCCTTAAACACTCATTATGTAAGTTAAAAAGCAATTTTGACCATTTACGAGAAAATGAAGCTGCAGAGGATTTACCGGCTACAGAGATAACATTTCCACTATTCAATTTGCATTTGGAGATATAATTTATAAACAAATTGCACAGGACGTGACTATTTTTAATTTTATTAATTCCTAAAGCAACCGCTGTTGTCAGTGGTAAGTGTTCAATAAGAATGCGTATAGTAGATAAGACATACTCCATTGATAACTGGTCTAATGCGTACCGCATGTATGCTTTTATTACCAGAGTATGTACAAAAATGCGCACTTCAGTATAGTATCCAGTAGACTGGTTCCCTCGTGGCGTACATTAAAAGCAATATGAGGAGTTAGAGCGCGGGGGCGGGGAAATAAAGGAAATGAGCAACGCAAAAACAAAACTGTATCTGCGCCGCGCCGGGCTGCACCACGCCATAGCTTTTTCACCAACTTTTTTCGCTATAAAGTGACAAGAAACAGTAAAATAGGTACTTATCATTAGTATTAGATTGTCTATAAATTCACCTACGCTTCTAAAACAATGAGATTATTTCTAGGATACAGAAAAAGAGTGCTTCATTGGGTTTAATTGACAACGTCGTGGTTAAGTCCTACAAAAAGTCCCTAAGTAGAATAAAAAACACTATATCAATAATTTAGGAAATGTGAGTTACGACCGCCGCCAGTTTAAATGCGGTTGTATGATACAATGTTCTATTTTTGGTAGTTTACACATTGAACTAGTTCCGGCCTAGGACCAAGAACGTCCCCCTGGGGCTACTAGATGGCGATACGGATGCAATTAATTAATACCTGTCTACGTTCGGCCTCTCCCTGTTACAGTTTGGTGGGACGCAAACTTTAGCAGGGTGGGCGCGCCCACGTAGATATTTTAGATTAGATTAGATTTAGATTCCGATTGACGACTTATGACACCGTGGGCAATTGCACTTTTACTCGACTGAATCAATTAAAGACGCAAAAGAAAGATAATAGGTACGTAAGTACAACGGGTGCGTCTCACGAGATATAACAACAAAATCTATAATTTCATGTTAATAACGTTTACAAGATATAATAAACGTTAGCTATAATAACAAAATCAATATTTTCATAAGGAATAACGGTCAATTAACATAATATTCATTTTATATAATGTTTTTGTCTATAATACTCACATTGTCTAATTTCAGTTCGTATAACATACATGACATATAACGACTCGGTTAGATTAGGTTAGAAGGCCTAGGCGGGAGCTAAGCTCCCGCCTAGGCCTTCGAGGTTATTTTTTTTTCTGCCTAGAAAATTTAGACTGCTGCCAGTAAAGTTAGTAAGGTAAGGTTGATTGTTAATTAAGAAGGCCACTTAATACTGAAAATAGAATTTAATTTCAAATAACATATGCATATATGCATAATATCATCTTAGGTGTTATGAACGTTATACGTTTTAATAGTTGTATAAATTGATATTATATATTAATAACGTTATACTTTATGGAAATAGATATTTTGAAATTATATCTTCCGTTCATTATATCCAGTGAACGTTATACTAAACGTGTTTATACAAAGTGAGCGTATATATTATGAGTGTTATATTATCAGTTCTTATATCTCGTATTACTTACCCAAGTACAACAACGAACATATTAAAAATTATTATTTCGGTTACAATAAGTCTAGCAGTAGCGCCGTACATTAGAAGGTCTCGGAGCTGTTAAAAATGCACCGGTGCACACCACCAAGTGGGCTTAAGTGCGTATCCACAAATCAAATCATCTTTTTAAAAAATTACATGAATATGAATATGATAAGGAGCTTACACCAAATTATAGTATTGTACATAATTTTATATAATAATTATAATATTTTATTGTACATAATTTTATTGTTTCTCTCATATAAAATGAGTTTCTAAATTCTTAATTCTAATACACTTGATCTACTTAGCTTTACTCTTTCTAACAGTCATTCGTCATACCCAATATCGTAAATGAGGAATGTTTTCGGAAGTGCAGTTTATACGCAATAGCGTCCGGAGTGATCTAGTTCTATATTAATTTGCAAATCTTCTAGCTTCACCACATTCCACGGTGTAATTGTTTATGCGATGGAATGTTACACCCATACCAATTACGACAGACACTCGGCTGAATGAGACAGTGTTTAAATGTCATATGCTATATATGAGACCGTGGTGTATCGCTCGTGGTCGGGTTGGCGCTGACGACGCAGGTGCGATGTGAGCCATCGCTTGGTTGAATATTTCACCGTTGATATGATTTAAAGTTATCAAACATTTATATTATTACGCAAATGATAACGTAGATGGTTAACTTGCCTTAACATTTTTAATCCAACGGTACCTAAAATAGTTTTTTTTTGCACTTGTATATTTTGTGAAATTTATTATTTTTTCAATAACTATGCCCACCCGTTTATTGCCATTGGGGATTTTTGTAGCTAAATTCCTATCAGTAAAAGGATCAGTAGTCCTAGATGTCCATTTACAAATGAAGTCACAAATAAAATTTATTAACAATCCTAGATTTTTTTACAATAATATCTTGTAATAGGTAGGTACCTAAGTATTTTATACTTAGTTAATATTCATTGTTCTATGTTATTCACTCGTTTTATAGATAAAAATAAAGATAAAGACATTTATTCAGTAAGTAGGCCTCACGGGCACTTTTACACGTCAAGAATCTACCAGCGCTTCACAAGAGGAATCCACTGCTGAGAAGAAACGCCGCAAGAAACTCAGCAGTCAGTCGTTTTTTAAATATATTTAATACTACAGTGGTACAACTTAGTCTAGCATTATATAAATCTATAAATATTAAATTAAAATATATATCAAATAACCTGCGTAGTTTCCGCAGGAAAACTCACCAAAATCTAACGAGAGAGATAGAGGGCGAAAAGGAAGAAAGAAAAACCACCTACTAAGTACCTATAGATGCATACATACAGTTTTAGCCGAGGTAGTTTTCGAAGTCCACTACACGCGGGTGGCCCAACGGGACGCGGCCAATAAAAAGCGTGCAAAGTGCGATTCTATTCCTGGCCGGTGCAGCATTTGTGTCACTCTCACTTTGTACGGGGCAAACAAAGTCGCCGCACGGCGTTCTTGTTTTGGGATACTCCTGAAATATTTGTACATGATCGTGATGTTTCTTGGTTGATGATGAAGGTAGGTACTTCAGGCTTCTTCGGCATGCGTGTGTGCGTTTGTTGCGCGACTGCGGCGAAGCCCCAAAGGAGGGTTATGTATTTGACCTGTATGTATGTATGTATATCTGCATCTTTTGATCCCGGAAAAAGTTCCCGACGAAATCTTTTCGTAACTGATTTAGAACATTTGGTAACGTGTAATCGTGTAATTATTCTTAAAATTAGGCATTTGCTTTAAATTCTTTTGTCTGTCTGTGGTCTTTTTCTGTTTTTCAAATCCTTTAAGCTGGTTAACCTCTCACTTACGATCCGTATATTTATTTTATCATGTGCTTTTAAAACCTTACAGAAGTAAAATAATTGATAATGTAATTTTGTAAATTGGCGTTTTATTTAAGCTGGCACTATGGGTTAATATACCTACATTTAAAATTCTCTGAGCACTTATTTCCCATTCGTACTGCAATGCTATTCTGCAATTTTGCAATTCATGGGTGTAGATCTGTCGATCTGTACATAGTTCGGTAATTAAAGCTACAATTCAATTTAGTAGTAAAGGATGCCCGCAACTTTCGCGACTTCGTAAGTGTAGAGATTACCCGCGACTCGCCCTCTTTGTTGATGGTCGATTTTCGAAAAATCCTTTTCACGCTACGGGCAAAATGATTTTTTTGTCTTAGGTTCAGCAGTTTGTAAGTCAGTCAGTCTTGGAAGACCATTTTGTAAGAAGATCGTCAATATCGTATGATATAACGATAATTTTTACTAATTTTATAGTATATGTATCTTTCTTGAATGCCTTTAGCTTTGGCTTTAGTTTGGCATTCTGCTAAACTGATATACTTATTGCATTTCTGGCATAAAGTGTCATAGCTACATTGTAATTATTTTATTGGCAGGCCCGGCGCATTCCGCACCTTAGGCGCGAAGCTACAAGTACATCGGCTGGCTTGCATCACTAAAGGGGCGACTTTTGTAGAGGTATATACGGGTTGGGTGGGTTGTGCGCGAAGGAACACGAATTATTCGACAGGAATGGAAGCACAGATTACGCTCCTGCAACCTACATAAACGTTTTGTAAGGAAGAGCGCCTTTATTACTTGTCAACTTAACAAATTAATATTGACGCGTTTTTCACGAATTATAACCATTAATGATTTTTTTTAGTATTTAAATTGCTCTATTTTATATTTTAGTGTCTTGTACAAAAATAATCATTTATGGTATCCTGGTCGTGAGCAACGCCGCACGTGGGCGAGAATGGTGCATTTGGGGTGTCAACACATGCCTTGCCCGGCGTGCTATAGCCCAATACCAACACACAGCGTTGTGTTTGCCAAAGATCTTCAAATAAAACAGTTCGTCATTGTCATCGACGAGACGGTCTTACCACTTGTGTCGCGCCGCCGCCCTAACCTTATACAACGCTACTCAACTTAACTTACCAGTAATTGTAAATACCCACCACTAAGGTAGGTATAATTTTTTATTTATTTAATCCTTATTGGAGAATACACAAAGTTAGGTACATATAGCGGACTTAATGCCTCAAGGCATTCTCTACCCGTCGACCAATGGGCCAAACAGAAACAATTTAAGATTTGTGGAAGTAATAAAAATAAAATGTTGGTCACAATTATACTAACTATGAATACAAAAAAACTCTTATGAAACACGGCAATTTAGATAATTATATAAATATTAATAAATAGTACAGGCATACATAAAACACACACATATAATTATAATACATATATGGCCGTTTATGCTCGTTGTTTACCTACAATGTACTCATATTATTGCATTATAATTATTAAATACAGTCTCATTTTACTCTCATAGTGCTGGTAAACGATTTAAAAGCAGTTATTTGATCGACGAACGTACTCGTACCATATACGAGTCGCTCAAAGTTAAGCGGCCATGTTCGCAATAAAGAGCAGGCCTGAGCAGGTTTAGTTTAATGTCTTGGAAAAAAACTAAATAAATACTAAATACCATGATTACAATTTCACATACACAGGGTGTTACTATAGGAATTACTTAGAAATAATGTCAACGATTTTGAAATCTGCAAACATTAATAGTACACCTACCTATTATTAATTGTATATAACGATCATGAAATAAGAATTGGGCTACATTGAGGCTGCATTGGTCCAGGTCGTGTAATAATTATGTGTCGCTCGTCGCCCTTTTCGCTAAAAATCATCGTTGGATTGAGGTTGGATCCCATTCCCAGTCCATTCCCAATCTTTTGATTCTCTGATGCGATTTTTCGATAACATTGTTCCTAACAACAAATTACCGTATCGCCTAAGGTTTTACATTTCCCCTTACTTATTTCGATTGGTCACCCTGGGTGCGATTATGTCAAGACGAATACTTTGGTCTGCCAACACAATTCCTCAATAATAAGCTAGATAAGAACCCCCGATATAATTGTGACCCCTTCTTTCATAGCTACCTCGATTTTCAAGAAACCTAGCTAAGATCCACCGCGACAAAACCTGCTTTCAATTCAAAAAACAAACGTATCCAAATTGTCTTCCCCTTTAAGAGCATCGGTGCCAAAGTAAAAATAAGTTGAGACTTTTGAAAATATAGCATCTATCGGAGGCAGCACGTAATAATAAAAAAACCGGTCAAGTGCGAGTCGGACTTGCCCACCGAGGGTTCCACACATAACACGGTTAACTCAATAAAAATGTTGGATCGCCATTCCTTGCATAGAAACCCTGTTTTTTAATCATTTAATTAAAAATATATAGTTTCAGATTTTTCCCTATACATGTATAACACTGTATTACTTGCCAAATATTATAAGTCTATGTCAACGAAAAATAATGAATTAATAAGTAATACCCTATAAATTTTGATGCTCTTGAGTGTCGAAATATGCGATTTTTACGGCATGAACAGTCGTATCTTTATTTTCGTTAACTTAGAAGCTTTAATTTAAATTCGATACCTCCACGCGTTCCCGAGATAAAGTGTTTTGACAGACAGGCGGACGGACGGACGGTTCCATTTTTTTCCTTTTGAGCTACTGAACCCAAAAAAGAGTATGCCGAACCATGCTCAGTGTAGGGTTCCGACGCCGTCACAACAAACACAAAAAAAAAACTCAAAAAAGAACATGTATTAATGAACAAACTTTCTATTTAAAGTTATTTATGGTGCTGTCTTAGAGGATGCTTAATAGGTTTAAATACTTATGTAGTTTTTGCTGTAGGGAGTGGCAGCTCTGTGTGTTTGCAACTTAAATCTTGCATCAGCTCAATGTTGCTTCCCCTTGCAGTGTTTGGCGAGTCCATCGGTCGCTGCGCCAACGACCTGAGCAGCACCTCGGCGCATGCGCTCCTGCGGCTTCTCAAAGGATTCCTGCTTACTATAACGTACAAGGGCATCGTGGTCGTCGTGTCGCCGAACGTGCAGGAATATATCGGATACACTGAAGTAAGTTTACTGGGTTATGCTCGACGACATCGCTACTAGAGGCCACAATTACGCTAAGGAACCATTACGTTGCTTAGTCCGCCCTATGCGGTCCTAAGCTAGGTAGAATCAAACGAATTCGGCAACTAATGTTGTCTTTACTACTCTTTACCTTTTAGTCCGTCTGCCTATTGCGGTGGCCGCACGCTCTCAAAGGAATTCGATCAACGAAAGTCGTCTTTATACTCTTCTCTGTCCGCCTAATTGTTTCCGAGTTCGCTGCATACGGTGACGCACTGCGTCGTTCACCTTATAAGGCGATCGCAGCTGTCACGATCGAATGCGGCCGACTATTGCCGTCTTTACACTGTTGCGGTCGCCGCATTTACATGCGGCGGACTACACAATATAATTGTCCCTTAGCTGCCAAAACGCAGGTGTGGTTATATACGTATACAATAAATAACTTATTATAGTGTTATTATATGTCTAGATTGTAACATTATGTACATTATTTGTAAAAAGTTTGCTATGGCGTCTTGTACCTTTGATAAGTTCCAAATGAGCCTATTGAGAATTCAAACTAAGTTCGAAGCAGTTGCACATTTTTTAATAAATGCATGATAGCTAAAACATATATATTAATGTCATTGTGACATTTGTATCTGACAGAAAGTGACAAAGAATAGTTAACCTAAAACCGGTTTATAGTGCGTTTATGAATAAGAGGATTAATAGTAGGGGATCCGGACAGGAGACCAACTTCACCAAGCCAGTTATTCGAAAAAAAGTATTTTATATCAAATTTATATGGTGAATAGGTTGGCTGAAAATGTTCAGTCCAGTGCTTAAGTAATTTATAAAGACAGACGAACAGACCGATGGACCACAAATTTATCCTATAAGGGTTCCGTTTTTCCTTTCTAGGTACGGAACCCTAAATGATGAAAAAAAAAACCCGAACAACCTGCGAGCTCCCGCGGGGAAATCGGCCCTTTTAGCCAATAGCCTACTCGGCATGGCCCCATCTATATATAATAAAATACCTAAACACATTGTAAACCTAGATTTAAAATTATTTAAAAAGAAATTTACCGAATTATAATTAATAAATGTTATTATTCAATTGCAGTTTATTTAAATTAGACTAAACTGTTACATAATTTGATAAAAAAAAAATTGACATGAGATATAATTTATTTATTTTTGTTTGTTGACTGTTTATAACATTGACTATTTGTAAAAGTACTTCGCATGCTGCATGCACACGGAAAATTTGTACACCTGCCTTTGCGGGTAAGACATAGCGAACGCAACCTGTAAAACAAATCACCATCACTGTATGTACCTACCTATGTTTAACAAATAAATATTCTGATTCTGATTCTAAAAAAGACTTGTACCGCTGCGTAAAATACGGTGTCATTGCGTAAACAAAATACCGGGGTTATACTCGTAGTAACAACATGTTGCCTGTTTTGACGCCGCCGCGTAATATACGCACCGTTAAGCTGCGGTGCGCTCGCACCTTAACTCTGATTTTGGATGAATTATAAATCAAAATTCTTAAAAATCTAATGTTAGTGCAACCCGTAGATAACACTCTGCAGACCTAGGTCGGGACACCTTTTTATTATACCTTGTCCTGTCCTTACCATCCTCGAAGACGCGCCCCACCAAATTTAATTTGCAGGGTTACGTCAATGTATTAATGTATTCGTAATACCGGGTGACTCCTAAGCCGTGAACCCATATATGTTATACTGGCTCTCTACTGTTAATTAAGTACTCGTACCTTACACTATGGAAGAACTTCTCGGTAAGATGGAAAGCGTCAGCCTTGATTTTGAACTCAAGATCAACCGGAATAAGACAAAAATGATGTTTGTCGATCGCATTCAATGAATAACAATCCATCAGAAGTAACGCGAATTGTGATGTGGTTCAATCATATATTTATTTACCTAGGAGCCTTGATCTCGAATGACAGTGGATGCGTCGATGAAGTAAAGAGTCGTATGGTGATTGCACGATCTGCAATGGACAGGCTGAAGAAAATATGGAGGAACCGTAATGTATACAATACAAGGCCACAAAAATTCGGGTTCCAGCACTTTTGTTCCCCATATTCCTCTATGCCGCAGAAACGTGGACCCTGCGGGAAGTTGAGAGGAAGACGATAGACGCTCTAAAATTGTGGTCCTGGACGAGAATGCTGGGGGTCATATGGACTGAATTTCGTACCAACGAGTCGATACTCCAAGAACTCGACATCACATTTTACGGCCACGTATGCCGTAGAGGGGAGGTATCCATTGAGTGACTTGTAGATATAGTCCAATTAAAACCTGAAGGCACCCGGCCTAGAGGCAGATCCCCTATGAGATGGACAGACCAAATGAAAGCCGCTATAGATTGCTCGTTACACCAATACACGAGGGAGGCAGCTGTCCAAGAGGAGTGGCGGCGAGTTGTGACGCTTGCCACCAGCGCCTGATATGATGACCACGCCCGCCACTCCATCAAGAGTGAAACCGACGAATGCAATGAATGCAAAAATCTGTTCATGTATTTTGTGATAATTCATAAAATTATTCATTTTATATTTACCGAGTCTCATGGTTACCCTACGTTGAACTGTCATTGACTCATCATAGCATGTTTTTAAGATTATTTAATTCAACCTTTTTGTATTTACTGGCAGGATACGTTAAAAAAAAAATAGACAATAACAAACCTCAAAAGTCGAGTACTCTGAGTACTTTAATCTACATAATAAGGATAGGGTGAAGTAATAAGGATAGAAGTAGAATAGGGTGACCACACTGTTAATATTTTTACCCTTTAAAGCTATTAAGTTTTACTTCAACAAAGTTAATTGTAGGTTTTTGGACTTAATGCACTGAATTCGCCTGGAATGCTGTGTTAGAAATCATAATTTCGGTTCGCGACGTAGGAGTCGTCCTGTATAAAGCAGTGGGGCGTGACGGGGATTGAAACCACCATTACCTATATGCGAGTCATATCGTAATTCTCACTTGCTGCATTTTCCCACAGCTTGACCTGCTTGGTCAGAATATATTCACCATCACGCACAAAGACGACCACAAGGCGCTCCGCGAGCACCTGATGCCGCACAGCCAGATCCTAGGTGCCAACGGGGAGCTGATCATCCCCGACGTGCCTGACGGCAAGACGCTAGTGGCCGCAGCTTTGGCTGGCGAGAAGAGGAAGTTCGCTGTTAGGTATATATTCACCATGGTGCTAAGAAGGTGTTGATTCTTAGTTAATGCAGATTTACGGACTTTTAACTTGTAAGACAAAGTAATGTCTGCATTATTAAGCAATACTTGTATTTTTTCTGTGTTAGGTTCAAGAAGCCCACACAGCGCGCAGAGCCGGTGCAGTACATATCGTGCCAACTGGAAGGCTCTCTGCGCAAGTCGGACCGCGCCTGCCGAGGGAACAACCGCTGCTGCCAGATGGTGAGGCGAGCCCGCGCGCGCGGGGACAACCCCTGCTCCAGCGGGAACGATGTTGTAAGTCATAAAGTACATTCATTTGCCTTACCTTACATCACCTACTTAAGTGACGATAAAGTTTTATTTTCAAACCGTTACCCGAAGAACCTAATAATTTAATATATGTATTAGTTCGTTTTGAGTGGTCTTAGTTAAAATTGCGTAGCACATACAATGTTCTGAAAAAGTCAGAATCCTGGAATAAGAGACTTTTTAAAGTCAGAGAACAGAATGAATGCTGATATTTATATTTGCTATGCTTGTGTGCCTATAAAAGTAAGTCACAGGCACTATTTTCACAAAAACAATTAAATTCACAAAGTTGAAATTTTGTATGCATAGAGAATCATGTAAGAATGGAATCAAATTATGCAATATCGTGACGTTACCCTGATCCCCGGTAAATAAGAATTGTTTACCGCTAGTTTAAAAAAAAATAGAATATCCTTAAGGTCCTCGCCAATTATTTCTATAGTCCATAATACAAGCGTTGTACGTACATGCATGCATACAATAATAAAACAGTAAAATCTTCGTTACTTCTTGCGGTTTTTGATTTTTTATGATTGGTTTAGAGTGTAAGCCCATTGAATAACCTTTGTTTTCGAGATCGAACGCTGAACCCACCCGTTTAAAAAAAGCCGGTCAAGTGCGAGTCTTACTACTTGAGCACCGAGTGTTCCGCACCTACGTCTTATTTTTGAAAGATTAGAAATCCAATATAGCCCTACTGCTGCTGGCGCGTCTTCTTCTCATAGAAACCGTACGGTACCTACGGAACATTGTATTTATCACTCTATTCATTAAAAACAGAAGCCGCGTAACTCTTTGTTCTGTAACAGATGTACCTGGTCTGCGTCTTAGTATTTAAATTTCGTAGAAGAACTAGGTGCGGTACAAATTTCCACGGTGCACAAACTCCTACTCAGAAATGCTTATGAGCTCTCCTACTATAAGCTTATTATTGTATCTTTAATGCTTTATTACCTCGTAGGTTCCAAATGTCTGATGAGTAAGGGCCTGCCTAATGTGTTTTAATTAATATATTTACATTATTATAACGGTAAATTTACGCAAGCAGTCGCGTTTTAAAGTCAGCTTTTTGATTCGTTAGTAAAGCTATGTTTCAAAAACTGTCAAGTCCCTAGAGACGATTTTTGTGTCATAACATAAATATCATATTTTAGTAAATGTAGTTTTTTCTGAAGATGTCCATTTACTTTAAAAAACCTATACCAATTGATCAATGGTCGAACTTTCGCGTTTTCATTTTATTGTGACAAGTTTGCGTTCGGTTCTCAGGGTTAGGTATATAATAGGTGAATAGGAATATGAATATAATTAGCGATTGATTGATTGATAGGAGGCTACCGTAAACATCTTAGCTGAAGTTTAGATCTGCCAGATCCAACGCAAGGTCTTGGTTATGGGGATAATTTAACTGTATTATAAGAGATTAAGTACATGCCATTTCTATTCCTATTCTCTTTCTAAAAGACTTACATAGTACTCGTATTGATAAACGTCGTGTTTACTTGCTCGCTATCTCTAAGCAGCTCCACCGATAAAACTTAACAGATGTTTATCTCGTTATTAAACGCATTATGTTTTCACCTACGACACTCGATATGGTTCGCAGTCGATTAATTAGCTACTGGCATCAACTAACTTCATCCTTATTTTGACTTATGCCCGGTTCCTATATTCAAGAAACGAATCGTTTTCTTTACGGGCAGTAGCGTAATGACGTTTGTCACATACAAAATGTGTCAAATTTTAACGAGACGTCACTATTCTACCAACGGTTTTGAATATAGGAACGCACCATTAGTAAACAACTTGACTATACGAGTATTTTAATGCTAATATCCACAAGTGGTAAAACACTTCCTTGGTCGACCATAAATTTAATAATTCATTATACAACCGACATGCATAAATAAAACGGCATCTATTATATATAGCAAATTGCTGTTGAGACTTCCATACCCAATACTGAAAAATATAATCCTTATAAGATGACTTTTTTGTCCATACGCCAGTCAAGATCCTTTTTCTGTATTATTTTTTGTTATAGATCTAGTATAGTAATAGAAAAATAAGAAACAGTACAAGTCTAGACCTTAGTTTGAGACTAGTACAATTTGTGTGTGGTTGTTCCAAGATATTTATTTACTTATTTGGCCGTCTGCACAACGCCACATCTTTTTTTTAGCAGCTCACAAAAAATATAAAACTACATGTATTTAGTATTAGACAACTCATTTTTTTAAATTAATAAGTTATCAATGCAAGCACCAGTTTATGTAACTTACTTATCACGTCATACGCGAACATCCTTGCTCGTGGCAGCAACGATGACAATCCATAACCTTTTGTAAGAACCGTTTGAAAGAGTCATATCATCACATCATACCATATTTTTATAAAGTATTTGTATTGTCAAATTTCAAGTTATTTGGAAAACACTATACCTCTCCCCTACATTTTCAGAAACCGGCAAATATTTATTCCTCATAAAAAATTATCATTGAATAAAAAATAGTTAGGAACATCAAAAGAGTTGATCCAAAAAGAAATCTTTGTATAGCGGTTGTTATCTATCGACAAAGAAGCAAAAAGTATAGAAACGGCAGGGTCCGGTTCCAGTGTAGGTAACTGTTGAAAAGTGCAGGTGCTCTATTCTACTAGGTGAAACCATATTGCTGATGTCTACATTATCGCACGGACAATACTTTTTAATGGTCCTGTCTGCCCATTTGATTAAGCACAACCGTATTTAACACGTTCTTGGCTTTTCCGTTCAAGAAACTTTTATGTTTTAAAGGATATACAAAATACTGTCAGCTACATTTATCGTAACCACTCAAATGTTTGTTCTGTTGCGTTCTGATGTGGAGGGAGACAACTAGTTAACAAATAACGTGCTCCAGAAGGCATTCGATCTAAGTCCTCAGAGTCGGCAAGGCATCAGCAATCACAAGATAGCAGGTTATATCCGAGACCCAATTACCCACAGCCCGTAATTCCATAAAAAATAAGTGTATACAGGTACGAGTATTGACACAAATAAGGTTTTCAATCAAATGAATTGTCAATTTGGGCGACTCGTACACGTGTAAAATTTAAACTTTTCACGTTCACGTGTAAAATTTTACTCAATTTTGAATCTTTATCAATCAATTTTGACACTTTTATCTTAATTGCTAAATTTCTGTTCAGGTATTCATCGGCATCGTGCGCCCCATAGTCGAAACCTTTAAGAAGGAATTTAAGATGGACCTTTTCCGCATGGAATACAACACTAGGCATTCCATTGATGGTCAGATCATTGAATGCGACAAACGCATCTCCATGGTGACTGGATACATGACAGATGAAGTGAATGGTGTCAACGCCATGAACTTCATGCACAAAGACGACGTCCGCTGGGTGATTATTGCACTCCGCGAGAGTAAGTGAATCGATTTGATAATTTCTCATTTTAACGAGATTTTTAGCGATCCGAACCTTTCATACACATTGAAAAAGACCCAAGTATTATTTTAATGAGTTATATCAAATTGTGGTCGTGTAAACATCAGGCTTACAGTTGCTGGCTCACTTTCTGCCGGCCGGCTCTGACTGATTGACGATGTAATAAATTAAGACGCTCACTGTACAGTAGCTAAAACAAACAGAAATTCGGCTACAAATCAGCCACTGAGTCCCGTAGTGTGAACTGATGGTTTAGTACGCCGCGAACTGTGAGAGTGGGTTCAGCGGGAACAGTTCCACACAGCAATTAAATAAAAATAATAAGGTTCGTTAAATTTGAGCATTTCAAAAGATAATGTACACTAAAATTCCAATAAATACTATAGAATAAATAATAGGTGAGATCCGGTGCATGGTCGGTTGCTGTTGATAGCTGCCAGCTTATAACTGTCAAATTATGCTGTGAAATTAAGACTATTGACTGTTTGTCGATGACAAACATTATTAAATACCTATTGCAATTCACATTTATTATCAGCATAAGTTGGTATCTGTTTGCACCACTTGTTTACTGTCTGTGCATCTGGCGTGTTATCACTCACAGTCGTTACTTCTGATATCTAATTTCTACTTTCCCACTGCTCAATAGCAAACATTTACTAGTTTAACCCGCGAATCAGCACAATAATGTTATATCTTTAAACATGTTTATTGATGTATCTTAAGTACATCTTGATATTACTTTGTATTTATGCATTTGTTTTAAATGTTGGTACTTTTATTGATAAACAATAACAACGTCTTAAAGAGAGTTGAAAACTGATTTTACAAATATTTTGAGATAAATTCCGTTTATTCATAATTAATGAAGTAAACAGGGTGACTCATAAGTCGTGAACCGAAATTATGTTTTCTATCGCAACATTACAAGTCGAATTTAGAGTTGAAATAAAACTTAATTTATTTAGAGAGTAAAAATTACCAACTGTGCGGTTACCTTATTTTACTAGACGAGTACTCGAGAGTCTTTGACAGTTCAACGTAAGAAGAAGGGTAACCATGAGGCTTAGTCAATTTAAATTTAATAATTATATAAATTATTACAAAATACATTTACAGATTTTTATGAATACTTTAACTAACGGTAAATAGCCAAAAAAACATATTTAGGTTCATGACTTAGGTGTCACCCGGTATTCAGAACTATTATGAATTTAGAATATTACAACAACACCCATTTTAAGAGTTTTAAGATTGAGACACAATCTGATTAACGAACCTTCAAATTATCTTAATGAACTCTTGAAAAAATAATATAAATGACGACACAGTTAGCCTAGCTAGTTGATACTTACCCTGCCTAGGAAGCTAGTGGTCCCAGTTTCGATTCCCAACCAGGGCAATTATTTGTGTGATGAGCGCGAGAGAGAGAGAGCGTTTTCTGTTATGGAACATATAAAATGAGTAAGCACGTGCTAGCAAATAATAATAAAAAATACAGTAAACAGACTGACTACGGTCATGATGATGACAAAGAAAACAATACAGTGGCCAATGTTCTAAATGCAAATTATGACTGGTTCATTACATGAAGGCTTTACATTTCACATTTTCTTTGTATATAAGTACTATTCACGTATGTTTATCGTTGCCCATACCCGTAGTTTAAGCTAGAACTGTTTGGGACCAAAACTTTTTGTGAGATGCCCGTCTATATTAAAAAAAATATGATAATGTCAATTGTCCGTTACCATATTATTGAGGTTAATATTTTTTGATTATAGTGTACGATCAGCATCGTCTGTTCGGAGAATCTTGCTATCGCCTGATGATGAAGAATGGTCAATTCATCTACATGAGGACCAAGGGTTACCTCGAGGTTGAAAAAGGTACCAAAAAGGTCACCAGCTTCAAGTGCACCAATACAGTGTTAAGCCCAGAAGATGGAGATATTCTGATCAAGTTAATGAAAAAGAAGTATAATTTAATCGTAAATAACAACGCGGAACTGCCTCAAGAGCCCGAAGCAACGGACGTAAGTTCTTTAATCAGCTCATACCTAATGATAATACCAATTCAGAAGTAATCTCCCGGGCTAAGATAACTAAAGCTATTTAAAAGGAAAAAAAAGGTTCTCTACATATTAAATCACTGAACAAACATGGGGGTAAAATCGATAGGTCTTGATGTCCTTTATCGACCTAATTATATCGGCCTATTGTGGCAGTGTTTATCGACGTGGATAATCGTGGATAAAACATCTGTCACTTTCTAACTAGTATGTAAGTGCGAGAGTGACAGAAGCTTTATCCACCGCGATAAAGGCGGCCGTAATAAGGGCCCTGCGTTGTTTAAACCACTTCTCCTGTTACATCCTGTATATTAACTAATTTTATTTCATTAAAATATGGGTAGCATTAATGCTATTGTATATGTTCGGTAGGGTACTTTGTCGTGTGTTTGTTAGTCGTAGATATCGTAACGTAAATTCGTAGTTGGTTCTAAATGTGATCATTAATCCTTTCGTGTCCAATATATAATATACTACTATAACTACTTAATGTTCCACTTATGATCGTTGACTAAAACTTAATAGGCATTTGCCTAATAATTAGTAGATTGTTCAACAAGGGACTAAAACAAGCCATAATGACACGAGATGTTTAGCCACGCGAGCGAGAAAGCGACCGAGAGTGGCTATAGTTCGTGTCATTATGGTTGTTTGGTCTCGCGTTAAACAATCAACTTTTTACTTTGAACTTTCACAAACATCGTGATTGGTTGTAGAGGGGTTTCCAAAGTAAATAATAAAAGAAAACTTGAATCCCTAGAGATTAATAAGCAGCTTTAGTCCCGATGTGCAAAGAATAAAGTGTAATTTTAAGAGCATGAGATGTGAAAAATACATTATGGCATACTTTCTTGCCTCATTGATAAGTAAGTTATAACCGACAATGTAGGTACAGTCAACAGCATAAATAAGTGATCATTTATGTACCTTGTCACTTTAACGTAATGTTAGAAATGCTATACAAAATAGTGAAACGATTGAAAGCGACAAGGTACATAAATGATCACTTATTTATGCTGTTGACTGTACCAACTCGAAAAACCTACTTTTATCCATTAAGGATTTTCTATCTCCACTGGCTACTTTCATCATCATTAAAATAGGCATTTTTTTGAACTTAACAAATATTGTGTTTATTACAGACAAATGATAACTCGTTGCTTGTTGAGGACCCACGGCAACTTGAAAAAGTGATCCTTCACCTGGTCACCAACCTGCCTTCGCCAGAACCCGACGAGACGGAATCCCCCGAGGTCGTGGCGGCACACCTCTGCATCATCCCTCCACACAAAGAGCGCATAATCAAGTGTATCGAGAATATATATGGCGTCGTGAAAAAATTCAGAAATCCAGAAATTGACGGCTGGGAGGAAAGAAATGTTCGCAAAAGATCAAGCTCCGCCCGCATCCACGAGTCCGTGGCTACACAAGATTTGTCTAAACAAACGAGCACGCTACCCAAAATCTCAACTATTGGTAAGTATCGCTCATATGGTCAAAGAGATGCGTTACCCATAAAGAGCGATGCTGAGGATTATAAGAAGTCTAACATGTTTGTGGACTACATTACTAAGCGGCCGAATAGACCGAGAAAGTTCAATTTTAACAAAACGGACGACGATTGCGTCATTATAGACCTGGAAGAAGCGGGGCCCAGCGCCGGAGTAATTGAGACAAAATCCCCAATTCCAACTCAACCCAATCGACTGGAAGATGGACTTTTTAATGAAAAAAGAGATCAGAATGTGAACGATCCAGAGGAACAAACGAACGGTTGCAATTCTTCCACTCTGGAAAGTTTCTTCAATGAAGCTAGTGAGTAATAATTATATACACATTTGAAACAATACCCACGGATTTTATCGTAATTCTATATCTATAATCGTATTTTATATTATAAAGAGGTAAAGTTGTGTGTTTGTTTGCGATTATTATACACTTACACTAGCTGTCCGCGTCCGGCGCCGCCCGGGAGTAATTTCAAGTATATTTATTTCATAAGGCTTGTATGAAAAAAAATCATATAAGCCATATGAAATATACTTTTTGATCTATTCTTAGACCTACTGAATCCATTCTTAATATTATAAATGTGAATGTGTGTATGTTTGTCCGTCTTTCACGTTTCAACCACTGCCATTCAGATGAAACTTTGCACACATATTGGTTAGGGCCTGGAATAGGACATAGGATAGTTTTTATCCCGGAAAATTGGTCGATTCCCGAGGGAGCAGTGATATAAACGACTTCTACGCGGACGGAGTCGCGGGCGAAAGCTGGTACACATTAAATTTCATAAGAATTGGTCTAGCCGTTATACATACATACATTAAATCAAAAATCACGCCTGTTTCCTACAGGGGTAGGCAGAGACCACTTCTTTCCACTTGCTACGATCTATAGCCGTTATGTATAATTTAATTATACTTTCTCGAAAGTTGAATAATAATGTTAAATGTGTTTTACTTTTTAGTGCTGGACTCTCAATTTAGTGATATTGACGATGCACTGATTTCATTGGAGAATGCAGTGGACCCGACATTCCCGGATCTCTTGGCAAGTATTGCCAACGGCCGTTAATTGTAATGCTGCAAAGCAATAAGTGGTTTATTGTGTACTGCGCCTTTTGTTTATGTAATCAGTAATCACCATTATATAATAAAAATTAAATTCAGTAAGTAGGTATATACTCGTAGAACTCGCTTAAACTCATAACTTCGCTCTGAAATCGATTATCGCTATTGACTCAAGAACTATAAAATGTTCTGGGGTAAGATAGTAGCTTATGATATTTTCTGGGTGCAAACTCTGAACAAAATCTCATTAAAATTGGTTTAAAAGTTTACCCAAAGATTGTGATCTCTTCGATCTACCGGAAAATGTTTTTCATCAATGGTATGGTAACCACACTGGTCATCATAGACACAATTGGTGAAAATGACATAAAAGCTTACCTATAGTCTTGACAAAATAAAAGAATTATAATTTTGTTTGCAGATCTCCCAGGACGTTCAGGATATACTGAGCGAGTTAGAATTCGATCCGGATAGACCAGTTGACCAACACGAAGAGCCAAATTAGTATGCTCCTTGCCATTAGTATTGCAAGCTCAGCATCTCTGTAAATTAAATGCTGCATAATATGCAAATTCCAATTTACCATTGAGGTAATTCAAAAAATCTTGTCATAAAAACTACTAACACCTAAACGATACTTTTATCTATTTATAAAACTTGTCTTTTGAGACTGTTATGCGAAATATTGTGTTTGTGTATGTGTGTGATACGAAGACTTTTAATTGCTTACCATCCGACCGCGCCCGGTGCAACCTTGTTCCGACGGTAAAGTACACCACAACAAAACTGCCAAATTGAGGAGCCTTTCTCAAGTGATGCTCTATCATACATTTGTTTAACGACTCTAAACGCAAAAAAAACTCCAATGCTGTGGATTCATGAAAATTGTTCTATTACTTTTTGCTGAGCGAATGTAAAACTATGTAATTGGATAATTACACGTCGGGGATAGTGCAATGCCGCGTTCTTATAGTTTTGCATGTTTTTGAATTTTCTAGTTCCGCAACATTGCGCTATCCCTATAAACACTAATAGTTACTGCGAATCCTTGTTATCAACATAAGTTTTTGTAATATAACTTGACACTTGTTCATATGAATCAATCAAACGGTTTAGTTCTTTCAAACAGGACTATTTTTTACTAACAACTGTGAAATCCCCTACCCAAGTAAGTAACTGAGTTTTTCGATTGGGTTTTTTTATGCCAGCGAATGTTATGCTCGCCAATGCAGCGAATATTAAAATATTTTTTTTGGGTTTCTTAATCATCTCCCGCGATTTTATTATTATGCACATACGCATCATTTGTGTTTATTGAAGTACCTATGTATGTACTAAGATTATAATTCTTAGGGTTAGATTTGTATACTGGTGTTAACTTTTTCATCGTAACATGATCTGCCAGTAATAACAATCGAGCTTCGGATTAAATCATATTACGATGAAAATATTTGTAGGTATATTAAGTAGTATGGTTTAATCAACAGATGTAATGAATAATCAAAATTATGCTAACTGAGAACACAAGCTAGGTAAAAATGACCTTTTTCGACAAAATGCGTTATCACTTGATCATTCATTTTATCTGCAATTACATAGTTTTTGGGGTTTTAGTTAGATATTATTTTAACCAAACAAGTAATGTTATAAGGCGCAGTAGTACCTAATCATGTTTTAGGGTAACACCCATGCGTGCACTTGGTGGTAGTAATCTATATACTCGGGGTAGTTTCCGTGTGTTTATATGTAATCTTCATCGTTCATAATGTAATGCAATGGTTTTATAAGGAGTATCGGTCTTTTCAGGCAAAGCAGGCTAAAGGCAGGCTCGGGTGTCACCTCGTGTATGTAGACTGGCAATCAGTTGTCAAAAAATATGGGTGGTGCAGGTTACACCCGACATGGGTAAAGAATGAGAAATTCCGTTTCATAGAGTTTTTAAGGAAGATTAACTACAGAGCAATAAAAACGGGTCACTGTTCATACAATTTTATATACACCGTGACCAGTTTTGATTTCTCTTTATTGTTAGTTTAGTTTGTAATCTAGTTTAGAATGTAGAGCCATTACGGGTCATTGTTTTGTCTACTATATTAGAATGTAATACTAGATTTATTAGGAGAGTCAAATATTTGATATATGTACCTACAAAAAGATTATTTATGGTAATGAGAACTCATTGAAATTGTTTAAAACTGAAACATACTGAGTCATAAATTTATACACGTTTATTTATAATCGTAAGTATTTTCAGAAATACACTAAACTGTATTCGTTACACGTTCCTAAGACATCAAAAATATCTACACGCCCCTAATGCCACTAACAATGCCGATGACCACGCGCTGGCCTAGTTGGTAGCGACCCTGCCTACGAAGCTAGCAGGCCTGGGTTCAAAACCCGGTAGGGCAGATATTTGTGTGATGAGCGCGAATATTTGTTCCTGTGTCATTGATATTTTCTATGTATTTAAGTATATATTTCTCTATGTAAGTATTTATATCGTTACCCATAGTACAAGCCTAGAGCTTAGTTTGGGACTAGCTAAATTGGTGTGACGTTGTCCCCTGATATATATACTTTATATATATATATATATATATATACGTACCTATATATATATTTAATAAGATCTACTTATTAATATATATATATATAAATATAAATGTATGTATACACACATATATGACGCGATGGCCGTGTAGATATTAATGCTTTCGACTGTGTAAGTACATTCTGGTACGTGAATGATGAAAAATGCACCATATATATGTTTATTTTTACCTAATAATGATTAGAATAGAATGATATACCTAACTATGACTTCCTACAGCGACATGACACGATTTAATTTTTTGCATTTTGAAAAGATTTAGGTCACTTGCGGTTTAGCATCGCGTTCGACCCAAATCCGGAACCTGACATTTTGTCATATCGAAATTTATGTTTATTACCTGATAAGATAACTGAAAGTCGCTCGGGTTGAAATCGAATTTTCCTGAAGATTACACCTTGACAGATCGATGTTTTCGTCCCCGTAAACTACTATATTTCAATATTGCTCCATTAATAGTTGTAGGATAGCAGGTACAGGATAGGATAGGATAGGATAACTAGTAAGAGCAACAGCGCATTACATTTGAGATTTCGAATTAATATCTTCAAACATAAAATATTTGGATCGTGAGGCTGCTTAAACGATTGGAAAAATGTCCAAATGTATGGAATTCATATAAGCTTCAAAGCGACCGTCCGACAGCATACTTACGCCAATCCTTTACATTTTCGGTAACGATAACTATCACCTGCGCATCCGCACTGGGATACATCTTATGTAGAGCTACAATAATACGAAACGCTATCGTTTATAATCTTGCTCGTGGTACTTAATTTTATACTAAATCCGAACAAAAACAAATGCACACTATTTTAACGCCACTTTTTCCGAATAAAACGCACATGCGCATCGCGCGTGTTGTTTCGTTGATTATTTATATATTATTACCGAACGTATTCATATTCAGAAGTAGTTAAAACGTGCAGAATCTGTTACTTAATTGCGTTCTAGTAATTTATCAGAGCTCACAACTCCACTTTCCACCTTCTTCCGATGCCGACTTTATAAAAAGGTTTTTTAAATGTATAAAGAAAATGTTTGGTTTATTACGAAAATACCATACGAGTAGTATGTTCGTAATGAGATTGAAAGGTGACCACGACTTTGACGAGTTTAATTACAACAATGTTAATTTTAAACATCTTAAATAAAAGGTATACTGACTGTAAAGGTAGACTTTATTGCGTGTGCAGTACTCCTAGCTTCTCAGTAGAGCTCTTCTACTTCTATCACCATCACACTTGCAACTGACAGTATGATTTTGGTCACTCGTGTGTCATAGTAATACGAATATTGCCGATAGCTATTAAAGGAACTGCGGTAGATAGAGTAACACCTTAGTGTTCAATGTTCCTGGCTGAATATCGCTTTTACACATTCTCTACCATAACAAAACCAAAGTCAAAGAGTGTAACAGCGCTAGACTGCCAAGTAAGCACTATATTAATACTCCGGTTTTACTGTATATCTCTCTCGCGAAACCGAAGCGGTGTGATAATAACGCCCTTATAGATAGTCCTTAGGTCATTACTTATCTTAGGTCAGAATAAGTGAGCTCTGAACATCACTTCTGCCTACTCGTGATGAACAATTATTAACGCCCGTTAATTTGCTAAATTTGGTCAAGCCAATCCGTTGTAATATAGAACCATGTTCAAAGCGAGCTTTGAAAAGCTGGGAAAGGCGCTAGGAAGGCGTTGCTTTGTGAATACTGTTTATTAAAGTTGGAGTGCCATATCTGGGTAGGTTTATTGTTTGTCTTGATATTAAAACTTAGATTTAACGAATTACTTTGCCAATTGATAATTGAATTCAAACTCAATATTCAATATTAGATAGAATATATATTTTTGGATGCCAGTTATTAGTAAGGTTGGAGGGATTCATATTTTTGGTCATGTAATCATAAAAGCTTCCCTTAGCAGTAAGTCTTAATTGCAACTTACTTGTTTCCATCATGATCCCGGTCCAGTAAAATAATTGATTGGGAGGAAATAATCTGTAAACATCCGAGATTACGTAGTCGGTACTCTTACTCCAGCTAATCTGTGAGAAAAATGGTACCTACCTTGCAAAAGATCGGGTATTCATATTTTTGAATATGTTTTACAGTGTACCCCTTTATAAAAAAATCCCGTGTTCATAATAAAACACGGACATTTTCAACGTTTTTAATTAAAGACCAATGTTTCACCCTACCAGACTGTCACCAACTCGAGATGCTGCAGTGCCATGTCACGCGCTTGTCAGTTATCTATAGATAACTGAGTTACGCCCTTCATGTGTCACATAGCTTATTTTCCATAATACTATGGAACACTACACCTACTAAAACATTATTTTTATAGGCGAATTTACCGAGTTAGCATATACCCAACTCATATATGTTGACAAAAAAACACTGTCACGGCACACCTGTTGTCCTACAAGTTGAGATGCAGTAGATGTGTATTACTAACAAGTAAGAACGCGCCCGCGACTATCTCATATATCTCAACTTGCATTAAATGTCGCGCACTCGCTGCCCGCTACCACCGGCCGGTTACCTTCGTAACTTCGTCAGGCAACTAATAGTTGCAGTACATAGCCGTATTTTGATCTACTACAAGTTTTAATGCCCAATTCAATCATCTAAGTAAAAACTTTTTTTTTGACACGGCAGTGCTGTGCAATTTTAATTTCACCAAATATAAAAAGGTTCAGACTCTGCTAAATGGGGTTAGATTCGTAGTCAACGTGTGCCTGTAACATAATATCCTAAAATTTAGGATACCCGAACTTTTGCATGGTAAAATGTATAACTTTACTAGGCTATAGGTACTTAGGTGCAATGGTAAATTGTCATTTCCAGTGATTAATTATTATTATGCCGCTGACATACATACTTATCAGCTTTGCGCTTGCATCGTTAACATTTGGTATTTCATGTGATATTCATGTCATATCATGAGGCATGGTTTCGGGGCGTGTAAGGAAACACTTAAGTCTCTAAATGGATAAATAAATGAAAAGAAGACACTATTGAAACATTTAAGGTATCCATGCTTGAACATGTTATAGTCATGTCGCGGATCTCTGATTGTGTATTTTTACATTCTAGATCTGTAGATGAGGTGCAGCGAGGCCGATCTCGATCAGGGGCCATATTTTACATTGACTTACAGCTATGGTTACTACAGCTTTCATTTACTCGATAGTTAAAAAACGATACAGTAACAATACCTACGAGTATAGACAAAGTAGAATAAGGCACAAGGTTTCGAACTTTATGTATCTCTATAAAGTGTACATACTATTTGGTATTCGGTTTTTGTGTAGGACGAATAGGGTACGAGTTTGAATAAGTTTTAAAATAAGATTTGAGTGAGTTTGAATAAGATTTAGAAAAACAAAATTACATTTTACTGACGCCAACTTTTTTTCATAGCAAATATCTCTTTATTTGAGTAGATCCTTCGATAAATGTAATTAGTATAAGGTAGTAGTTAGGATGCAATTTTTTTGGTGCATATTTTTAGAATTAGGTTAGTGTTTGTCCAATATTGTATCCAATCTACCCTAAAAAAGTAAAAAGGTTATCGTTTACAGTGCCATAAAATAATGTACATAGATAAATATTTTTAAATTAAAACTTATACGGCAGCAAAAGCGTCTCCATTGTTTTTAGATATTTTTATCCGGAGATTATCGATTTTTATGTTTTTAATTAATTTTAAAATAAAAAACGATTTTGTATGTCTTTATTTTGTAGATTGATATTTCTACGAATTAGAAATACCTATATAATAAACTATTCATATCCATCAATTACGTAGGCGCCTAAGTGTGAGCAGCTTAAACATCGTCTGGCAACCCAAGCAAACACTTCAATAGTAAATGGCGTCATAAAGGAGCATGTATGCGGCGCTACATTGGACATTATGACCAAAACGAGTTAAAAATGTATTGGCATAGCAATACATTAATTAGTTTTTTTCTGGTGTAGGTGGAATTAAGTACATAATTTTTACGCCTTGTTTTGTTGCCGAGGGACACAATAACTACTTAACACTCTACCTACGACGAAAAATACAAATAAATGCTTCATAAGTAGGTACAATACTAGATTTATTTATAAATTAGTTAAATATTAAACAAAAATGGTCACAAATTGATTTTTCCCTCTTTATGGGAAACGGTTTTCTTCAGAGAAGAAATGTGTTAGTTTTCTCTAACCGTAAACTTGGTCCGTATGATTTTTGAATATTATAAGTCGTACACGCGTCTTTAAACTAATTATTCATATTTAATCTTTTATCACCTTTAAATTAGAGTACAATCAAACTTTTTAATAATATATGAATAGAAATTGCCATCGTATATACTGGGTGTCCCAAAAACAACGTCAACCCGTTAAGGGCTGATAGAGCAGCATCACACGTATAAAACTGGGGTCCAGCTAAAGTTCTCATGTCTCATGTATTCATCTGTCGCGATTTTTAATTTAAAACTTGTTTAATATTTTCAAGCTGGGAAGTCTTTTTGGGATCCTCTGTTTCTTTTTTTTCTCTTTGTTTCTCTGTATTTCGGTTTTTAAGCCTTTTCTGCGACCTCGACTTAGCAGATCACCCAGTATAGTCTCGCCAAACTTTTATATAAATTTTTTCACGTCATCTTTACAAATTAATTTGAATGATATCTATTTCAGTTATTTTTCATATCTTTGTCCACTGGGGCTGCCATGATCAAGATAGAACAAAGCCCCCTATTTTAAAGATTGTAAATAAATAAATAAAAACTTTACATATTTTATGTCTCTTAGCGAGTTGACGCATGGAGATGCCTTTTCTGTACAATAGGATAGGACACTATAATTAATTTACGAATATTTTCATTTATCATCGGCATGTTGATTCTATCAAGTCAATGATGTCTAAAGTATATTTTCTTAAACTAGACAATATCTAAGTATGTTGAAATATAACGTATTAGCATAGCAAAAAGTATCTATATAATTATGTAAGCCCAACAATATGTGGCTACTTTGTAACACCTAAAGCATATATTGTGATTACAGATAATACAGATGTGTGTATGTAACTTGACAGAAGTTCTATCCACACTTGGTGTTGGGCCGTGGCTGATTGACTTATTGAGGGTCGTGGATTCTTGAGCTAGTCAAGGTGAAAACAACTTACAACAGTATTATTGCACACAAAATTTGGTGCAGTAATTTAAAGAGTTAAAAAGAAGAGGGCGCCATCTGTTTTAATCTAAACCAACAGAAAGATGGAGATAGAATTCTATTAAGTGGAGAGCAATTAAAAGTAAACAAACAAACCTTGTCAACAGAGTTTATTTTCCGTTACTATAATAAAAAGTACAGTAGGTACCTCTTATCAGTTAAAATTTATGAAACGTCATTTAGACAGATACCACTGCACATTTACAGGGTTATTAAAATCATACCTCTTTACGGTATGTCATGCGTTGCTTATATATTAAAGCGCTGTGCCAGCGACGGTGTATTTAAATCATACTTCCCTAAACGAGCGTTGTTCCTTACATACTAAAGCGCTGTAACTGTGACAGTACATTTAAATCATACTTCCCTACGCGAGCGTTGTTCCTTACATACTAAAGCGCTGTAACTGTGACAGTACATTTAAATCATACTTCCCTACGCGAGCGTTGTTCCTTACACACTAAAGCGCTGTAACAGTGACAGTGCACTTAAATCATACTTCCCTAATCGAGCGTTGTTCCTTGAGTAAAGTGAAGGTGTGAGTAGTATGAAACGAGTTCACCTGAAGATAAATATGAAGATGAAGATGAAGAAGCACAGCATACAGATCCAGATGAAAGCATGGGCCGCAGCAACACCGCGCAATCTCCAGGCAGCGTGGCAAGAACACCCAGTAGAAGCAGGCAGGTGCAGACACGTGCACAGAGTCAGACAGATACGTGCTCAGAGCAGACAGACAGTCACCCAGTCAGACAGCATGGCATGATAGCGTGCCCAGAGAGCACAGACATCCATACACCCAGAGAGCAGAGAGCACAGCAGAGCACAGAGCAGAGCACAGAGCAGAGCACAGAGCAGAGCACAGAGCAGAGCACCGGCTATTTTAGCTGCAAAGATTGTTGGCATTAGAATTATTGTATAAACACACGTTTTATACCTGCGAATAGGAAGTTTAAGCAAACGAGAGACACAAAGTAATTGACACGCTTCGTAAAACAAGACCTAGGGCTTTTAGATAGGCAAAGCACACTTACCCGGTTATAGAAGTTTTAAAGCTGCGGCGACTTTACCATGCGTTAAACGATGTTCGCCTTAAGTTTAGGAAACGTCCTTTCTTAGATTTTACATGTTCATTCTACAACAAGGAAAAACCATAAATCACAAAAATAAAAGCACCTGACGACAATGTAGACCATGTCTTAGCACTCACGAAATACTTACATGAAAAATCACCAGATATCACAAGGATGCATTGCGCATTAAGAAGCTAAGTTAAAAGATGGCCATACGGCCGTAGCGTGACTCACACACACAGTAAGTTTGACGTGCTTACATAATCTGTAGCGGTTGCGAGAGTGACAAGCCAAATCCAAGTCCCTCCTAACATAGACAAGCGTCCATAACCAAACCTAGAGTTGAACATATCGATTGATACTTCGATCAGATATTTAGATTAAGTTAGATTAGAAGAAACAGATTTTAACAATATCTAATAATAAATAATACCGCTAGAAACGATTTCCTAAAGATAAAACAAACATTTAATTAAATGCAGAAGAAATTAGTTTACTAAATCGTCAGCGAGAAGTCCAAGTGTTACCTCCTGTTGTCCAGAGATGTCGCCACTGGTACTAAAATAACAGTATTAGAGATTAATCTGTAACATTACCTCTCTAATAGAGTAAAAAAAAAATTATACGTCCATCTCCTTATCCTACCCTTCACCATAAAGATTATCTATCACATAAGTTATGCAGAGCTTTCACAACAATAACTATAACTCTACGAATCTAGAACTAGACATATCACAATGAGTTAAGGGACCCATCTATGACACAAACCTCACATATGAAACTATTTGTCACTTTATATCTACCTATACGATCTAACACTACCATTATCAACTACGAATTACCATGCTTGCAATTTTAAAACTATTTCACACATAAGAAACAAAATCGCTATCCCGATCAAACATTGCACAAACAAACGTGAGGTGTCACCTGTTCTTTTATTAAAAGAATCAGAATATAAAGAAACATGGTTAGCAATGTCCGACAGATCCTAGTTTCCTGCCTAACGACAGTTATAGATCCCAAAAGAGTATACTAGAGAAATAGTAAAAGCAGCATTCACCATAACAGCGTTATAACATGAGTAGGCATGTCTACGCATGTTCTAAGTAAACAAGTAAAACTAACAAGTTTAAAGTAAGTTTAGCCACCTTGTGACCAAACGACAAAAAAATGAAGAGACTACTTCAAGTATTCGTAGGTTGTGATTTTAGAATGTCTGACATGCCAAATACCTAGCGATTTCTTGCATTCAATATCTTGTAACTCATACGTCACAGAAGAATATTTTTTTTGTATAACACATTTCTTAAACTTAGGAGCTAACTTCTTGGTAAAGAACTTAACAGCATCTGACAATGGATATTCCTTTTTCCAGACAACCTGACCTTCGTCATACTCTATAAATCTTCTATTGCGATTGTAGTAAATTCTGCTACGCTGGTAAGACTTCTGAAGGCGGTCATTCACCTTCTGAAAGATAGGCGTTAGATGTGTCAGCATGCAAGTATATAAGTTCCTGTCAGTGAATTGCAACTCATCACCTTGCAGAGGTGCTGATGGATACCATTCGCCAGAGAGAATAGCCTCCCGTCCATTATTCATAAAATATGGACTATATCCAGTCACTTCATGCACAGCGGTGTTATTTGCAAATTCAATTGCACTCAATTCGTCAGACCACGTACGATGATTCTTGCCGACATAAGATGCCACGGCAGTAACCACCACACGATTAACTCTTTCAGCAGGGTTATTCTGAGGAGTAAATCTACAGTTATAGAAAAGTTTGGGTATCTTATATTTCTCTCTCAGTGCTTGCATATTTCTAGAAATATACTGTGGACCATTATCCATTATTATACACTGAGGGATACCGTGTTTTAACAAGATATTGTGTTCGATTACTTCCACCATAGTTTTAGCTAAAGAATTTCTCATAGGAAATAGACAAGTGTACTTAGTGAAACAATCGCACACAACTAAAATAAATTTGTAACCTTTTGTGCTACGTGGAAGGGGTCCTAATATGTCCGTACATATTACTTGCCAGGGTCGTTGAACCTTTTTCGGGTTCTCCATTAAACCTGGAGGAGCCTCATTCGTGCTCTTATAAGCTAAACAGATTTGACAGTTTGAAAATGCCCAAATGTGCAGCATCCGATCTATCATGACAAAGCTTCAGTACTTCCTGTCATAGTTCTTGTGGAACTACTCTCTTCCATTCACAATCCCTAGCCAAAGGATTCTTAGATCTAACACGCTTAAACAGATTTTCATTTAGAATCTTAAAATCAGGAAATTTATGAGGAGCACTTTTAACTCGAGCAAATAAATTTGTGTACCTCGTGTCAGCAACAGAGTCTACAGAAGAAACGAAATCCACCGTTTCGATTGGAATGGGTGCCCTAGATAGTGCATCAGCAAGCTTATTTTCAGAACCTTTCTTATATTGTATGTCAAAATTAAATTGTGACAGCCGAAGTGCTCACCTAGCTAAGCGTCCTGTTGGTGACTTCAGACTAACCAACCCTTTTTAGCTACTGTGATCAGTGAACACTTGTGTTCTGAAAGGAGAACCGTCAATATAACCTCTGAATTTTTCCAAGGCGAAGATCAAAGCATTTAACTCTTTCTCAGTCGTAGAGTGATTTTTCTCAGAGCCAGTAAGAGTTCTGCTGGCATAAGCAACAGCATGGTCATGACCTTGATCGTCCAACTGCGATATGGCACAACCAAGACCGACATCAGAAGCGTCCGTCGAAATAATGAAAGGCCTGTCAAACTTAGGTACACACAAGATACGAGTAGGTGCAGATACCAAAAGCTCCTTGACAGCCTTAAAAGCTGTGTCAAGTGAACTGAAAACATGAACCCTTAGGTAATTTCCTTGTTAATTTATTGAGAGGAGCGCAAACAGTAGAGTAGTTCTCTATGAAGCGACGGTACCAAGCAGCGTTGCCAGACGTCCCAATTTTGGCGGGACGTCCTGATTTTTAAATCAAATTTTAATGTCCCGCGCGGGACAGGCTCAGTCCCGCTTTTCGAGAATAACTCGACCGTGCGTGCAGCGTACTGAGAAAGCGCGGACGGGTGGCACAGACAAGTGTGGACTTTTTTATTTTTACTTAATTATTTAACGATAGGGTAAATTTGATTTAAAAAAATCATATTTTTATTAAAATACAATTACTATGGATATTTTTAGTATCTATTGTCACATAAACGTAATTTGAATTTAAAAAAAAAGATAATATTCAAAAACTTTTGATTATATACGTTTTTTTTTCTATGTCCCGCTTTCGACGAAAGAATCCCGCTTTTTTCACTCAAAAAGTTCCAAAATCCCGACTTGGCAAAAAATATATCTGGCAACGCTGGTACCAAGACACCATGCCTAGAAACCTTCTAAGTTCCTTCTGAGAAGATAGAGTAGGAAACTCAGTAATAGCTTTGACTTTATCCTTGTCCGTCCTCAGACCTCTACGATCAACAACATAACCCAAGAATTTTAAAGATGAGCGACAAAAAACTGATTTGTCAAGATTAATGGTTAAACCAGCTTGCTGTAGTTTTTCACAAGCTCTTTTCAACAATTCAATATGATCATCAAAAGTTTCAGAGATAAGTATATGTCATCGACATAGTAAAATATATTATTAGCAAATTCTGGACCAAACACTTTGTCCATCAGTCTCATCATTCGAGCCGTTGAATTAACCAAACCAAAAGGTAACCTTCTGAACTGAAAAGCTCCCAAACCTGGCACAGAAAAACAAGTCTTTTCTCGCGACTCAACCGATAACATAATTTGAAAGAAAGCAGACTTTAAGTCCAAAGAGCTCATAGACATTATTGAGAGAATCTAGTATTTCTTGTACCCTAGGCATTGGATAAGTATCCACTTTAGTTAAGCTATTTAACTTTCTGCTATCCAAGCACATTCTAAGTTCGCCATTAGCCTTTGGAACTAGCAAAATAGGACTATTCCATGGAGAAACACTTTTTTCAATTATGCCTAATTTCAACATATCATCAATCTCCCCACGAACATACTCTCGATGATGAAAAGGTATCGGGTAGTATTTTTGTTTGACTGGAGCATTATCTCCAGTATCAATAACATGTTCCTCTAGAGTGGTACAACCTAAAGCATCCTTAGTAGCCGCAATACATTCGAAATCCAGAACTACGCTATTCAACCGTGACCTTTGTTCAGGATTGAGATCTAAGTCATGCAAATGAATATTAGGATCCTTTAACAAGCTAAGAACAGAGTATGGTTCAATCGACCGTTTAGTATTCAGAATATCTGAGCAGAGACGAAATTTAGTTAAGAAATCTACCCCTAATATAATTGGAGTATTAACATCACGACAAACATAGAAATTAATATAATGTAGAAGATGTTTATATGAAACAGGTATTTCTATTTTTCCCAAGATTTCCAGAGATGCCCCATTTCCAACAGCAAGTTCTGTATCGCATGTCTGCAAGGGAAAGTTTAAACCATCACTTTGCAATAAGGAGTAGACACACTCACTTATTAATGACACGGCAGCTCCACTGTCAGCCAATGCATTACACTCCAGTCCTAAAATACCTACAGAAAGAAATGGTCTAGGATCGCCCACATTTTCTTTAAATAAAGGTGAACAATCATTGTTGTCATAAAAATTAGTCATAGTCAAATTAGTTTGAGTGTACCGGTCAGAGGTACTAGAAGAGTTAGAAGTTATATTTTGATATATAGTATAGTAGTAATAGGATCCTCCGACCTACTATTTAGTTTTTTGAACAAGGACAATACCTAGTAATAACACCAGGTCGCTTACATTTTAAGCATATTGGTGTCTTGTGTACATCACACCGAGAGTGATGATGTGCACCTCCACATTTTAAGCATAAAACAGTAGTATTTTTCTGCTCAAGATTAGTGATACGAGTCCTAGCATTAGAAGTTGACGAATTTAAATTTTCACCCCCACTACAGAAATTTGGCAATATAGATTCCATGCCAGTGTTCAAGAATCCTCTATTTTCACACTTAAACTTAGAGATCTCCAAACGTGAACAGATATCCTTCAAACCCCTAATTGAGTTAACCTCCGTTAAAGCTAAACGAGATATAAAGAAAGGACTCATATTAGTCATAATGATTTCCAGCTGTTCTGCTTCACTCAACGGTTTTGACAGACGTAAAAACAAACTTTCCATAATGTTAATGTAAGATTTTATATTCTCACTTTTGTCCTGTAAGCGCGTCCTAATTTGATTCAACAAGCAACGTTCATATTCAATGGGTTGAAATTCAGCTTTAAGTGAATCAATCTAATTTTCGAAGTGAGACCTATTAGTTCTAAACCAAATTAGAGCTTCACCAGAAAAAAGATGATCAGAGTTCCTTAAAAGTTCAACATCAGTGATCTCTGAGAAGTGTTTCAATTCACGTAATTGAAAGATAAAATCATGAACTGGTGTTCGACCATCATAAATAAGATTCCACTTAAGAACTTGAGAAGCACGTTTATAACAAGAGCTTGAAGGAGCCATTCCAACAAATTCTCTCACAACAGCTTGAGAAGATTGACCCGGAGTTTGATTACACTTGAGAGTTTCAACTGCTTGATATGCCTGTGAGACAAGAGCTATCTTAGCAAGTTGCTGTTCAGCTGTCAAATAATGAAATTTCTCCAACCTTAAAATGACGTGCGACAACTTGGATAGACACCAGCGACGACACGACGACGAAGAGTGATCAGCCTGAAGCACCGCCTCAACTTTATCTTTGCAGATCTGAAATTCATTGTCAAGAGACAAGCTTAAGATGTATGTATTTACTTTGTCAGTGTCAAGTGTTAAGCCTCTAGTAGCTCTAAAGCGACGTTTCAAATCATCTACAGTATCCTCCTTATCAGGTTCTAAGCCCTTGGATCCTAGTTCAAACAATAGCTCATCCCTATTCAAACAGTCAACATCCACATGTAATGCCATGGCGAAATATACCAGTTTAAGTTATAGACACAGAAAAAGTTATGCAGTATACAACTTTAGGTACAAATCTTGTTGAACATTTTAATTAATTTATATTAAGATACAAAGTAACACTTTATTTCTACTTTATGACGTAGTTCACTTCACTGTTTGGTTTTAAAAGTTCAAAGTAAAGGTTAATAGTAAAAGCAGAATTCACTTATTTAAGTCCACAAATAAATGTAAAGAGAGAATACAGTTTGTTATTTGAACATAAGTGTAAATAAAAATACAGCAAAAGAAATCCCGTTGTCAAGGTTCATAAAATAATTATTTAAGAAACAGGTACAATAATTTGCTTTCACCAACACTCTTAGTAAAACTAAGCTGAGCCCCACGTTGGGCGCCAAAATGTAACACCTAAAGTATATATTGTGATTACAGATGTGTGTATGTAACTTGACAGAAGTTCTATCCACACTTGGTGTTGGGCCGTGGCTGATTGACTTATTGAGTTTCGTGGATTCTTGAGCTAGTTTAAGGTGAAAACAACTTACAACAGTATTATTGCACACAAAATTTGGTGCAGTAATTTACAGAGTTAAGAAAGAAGAGGGCGCCATCTGTTTTAATCTAAACCAACAGAAAGATGGAGATAGAATTCTATTAAGTGGAGAGCAATTAAAAGCAAACAAACAAACCTTGTCAACAGAGTTTATTTTCCGTTACTATAATAAAAAGTACAGTAGGTACCTCTTATCAGTTAAAATTTATGAAACGTCATTTAGACAGATACCACTGCACATTTACAGGGTTATTAAAATCATACCTCTTTACGGTATGTCATGCGTTGCTTATATATTAAAGCGCTGTGCCAGCGACGGTGTATTTAAATCATACTTCCCTAAACGAGCGTTGTTCCTTACATACTAAAGCGCTGTAACTGTGACAGTACATTTAAATCATACTTCCCTACGCGAGCGTTGTTCCTTACACACTAAAGCGCTGTAACAGTGACAGTGCACTTAAATCATACTTCCCTAATCGAGCGTTGTTCCTTGAGTAAAGTGAAGGTGTGAGTAGTATGAAACGAGTTCACCTGAAGATAAATATGAAGATGAAGATGAAGAAGCACAGCATACAGATCCAGATGAAAGCATGGGCCGCAGCAACACCGCGCAATCTCCAGGCAGCGTGGCAAGAACACCCAGTAGAAGCAGGCAGGTGCAGACACGTGCACAGAGTCAGACAGATACGTGCTCAGAGCAGACAGACAGTCACCCAGTCAGACAGCATGGCATGATAGCGTGCCCAGAGAGCACAGACATCCATACACCCAGAGAGCAGAGAGCACAGCAGAGCACAGAGCAGAGCACAGATCAGAGCACAGTGCAGAGCACCGGCTGTTTTAGCTGCAAAGATTGTTGGCATTAGAATTATTGTATAAACACACGTTTTATACCTGCGAATAGGAAGTTTAAGCAAACGAGAGACACAAAGTAATTGACACGCTTCGTAAAACAAGACCTAGGGCTTTTAGATAGGCAAAGCACACTTACCCGGTTATAGAAGTTTTAAAGCTGCGGCGACTTTACCATGCGTTAAACGATGTTCGCCTTAAGTTTAGGAAATGTCCTTTCTTAGATTTTACATGTTCATTCTACAACAAGGAAAAACCATAAATCACAAAAATAAAAGCACCTGACGACAATGTAGACCATGTCTTAGCACTCACGAAATACTTACATGAAAAATCACCAGATATCACAAGGATGCATTGCGCATAAAGAAGCTAAGTTAAAAGATGGCCATACGGTCGTAGCGTGACTCCCACACACAGTAAGTTGGACGTGCTTACATATCTGTAGCGGTTGCGAGAGTGACAAGCCAAATCCAAGTCCCTCCTAACATAGACAAGCGTCCATAACCAAACCTAGAGTTGAACATATCGATTGATACTTCGATCAGATATTTAGATTAAGTTAAATTAGAAGAAACAGATTTTAACAATAACTAATAATAAATAATACCGCTAGAAACGATTTCCTAAAGATAAAACAAACATTTAATTAAATACAGAAGAAATTAGTTTACTAAATCGTCAGCGAGAAGTCCAAGTGTTACCTCCTGTTGTCCAGAGATGTCGCCACTGGTACTAAAATAACAGTATAAGAGATTAATCTGTAACAACTTTATTTCGTAAACAGGCTTAACAGTACAATCAGAATCGGTTTATTGTGATACACGCTTAATTCCCTTGGTGAGAATGTCAACATAAGAATGGTCCTTAATTCCATATAATTTCCTAATAGTTAAATTCAACAGAGCCATCATTCTACGGGAGATTTTACCTCATAGGATAGGTAGTATCTGTGCGAAAGCCACGGGATGTTGCTATGCGTCAAAATTGAGACTGTTTCATGTTTATTTTACCAAAATTGGTTCGCGGTAAATACATGTTAAAAATATGATTTTCATATTGTAAGACTGAGTACCTATTTTAGTTGTTGGATATGATTTAAAATTATGTTTAGACTTAGCTTTCGTTTATCACTTTTTGATTTGCGGATAAGTAACATATTGTTATCCCTTATTACTTAAGTTTAAATTTTTAATTATTTACATATTTAATTTCACCATGTCTATTTAGATCCTGAGCATAAGTTTCTTAGGACCGTATTAATAAACTGATCTGGACTCTAATGCTCGTCTCGAAATCCGTCAAAAATGTCATGTTCCTATGGTTTTACGTTTGCTTTGACGTATCTTGTGACGGGCATCTCAGCCAGGACGAGTTTATTAATACGGCCCCTAGTCCTCTAATCAAATACTAACATGTTTTTCTAATCGGTTTTATTTATTTTTTAACGATTTTACTTAAATAATTATAGAAACACTTTTACGGGTAATTCTAATAAAAGTGGCACAGACAGGTTAAAGTTTCTCCAAAAAAAAAAGTAGTGGTTTTTTACCTTCTTTGCTTAGAATAAGCTTCTTGGTGTTCCAATTGTTACATATTTATAAAAGGGAACGGAATATTCATGAAAATAAAAGAATTATGGCTTGTTGAAATATGGAGATGCAGGTGAAAGTGTTATTAGACAGGTTAGAAGAGAAAAGGTTCCAGGTTAAACAGAGTTATATTAAAATACAAATTACTATAAAAAAGAAATTCCCTACATTTACTTTGGTAGAGCACTGTTAATGGGTACTGCTTCATAAAGCATCTGTACAGTTGTTCAGGGAAATTATATGTAAGTTATTAAATTAAAAATATTTAAAATATTCATTCACTTTAGCTTGCCAATAGTCACACTAACCTGTACAATGTCTCTTTAACCTGTCAAGAGTTACATTAACCTGTGCCTAACCTTATCTAACCAAGTTACAGGTAAAAGTTACACAGGTTAGAGTTAAAAGTATGTTTACAAGACATTTACTCTTAAACCGACGAAAATATGAATGTTCCACTCTTAGTAATATAAGTAGATACATCAGAATACCACGTTCAAATGATTATTTAATTATGTCCCACACCGTTAACATTAAATAATCGAGACAAGATAAAGTTAACATACCCGTTACAAACTCCAGATTACCGCATTTGATCAATAATTTCCACAAAACTATGACAGATAGCCTCCAACCGTTTCGTATAGTGGAGAGCCAAACACAGGCCGAATGTTTACCGAGAAATATGGTGTGCCTATTATTTTTCGTATGTGAGTGAGATACAATATCACCGACACACAGGTTACAGTTAAAATATCACTGGACAAACAGTCGTGTGTTAAAATTGATGGATATGCATATATTTTTAAAACCATATCATAACTATTGAATGTCATAATATTCTTCTTGAAATATATTATAAAACATATATAATAAAATATACACAAATAGTTCAAAGACCTTAAAAACTGGAAGCAAGTCGCATTTGGACAAGACAGGTTATAGTAAAAAATGGTGCCTACCATTTTTTTTTAACAAATTTAATGTTTTTTTTTTTAAAAAGTGCCTTGGCCTCGATGCACATGGTCGGTGCTTATCTATGAACGTTTTTAGTTTTTCTGAAAAACAAACATGTAACACACTTTGTATTCAAAAACTCATTGACAGGTTACGTTGCCACTTTTTTTAGAACGACCCTTACACGTCAATGAACAATTTTGGATATCTTTACGAAGTATATTTTTGTAAAATATTTGTGGTTTGCAATGAAAAATGTATCATTAGGTAACAAATACATATTTTGGTAGTCATTGCCCCAAGTAGGTACTAATAAAAGCGATTTTGCCATTTTTATTACGTAAAGTTATTTTTATTATTAATTGGGTAGATAAGCATGACTTTTAAATAAACTAGGCTGCAGAAGAAATTTTCCGATGGCTATAAAATTGTAATTGAATCAAAGCTATATTATTTTGATATTATTTTTACGCAGAATCTGAATAGCTAATAAAAGTTCGTCATAATATTTGTCAATTTTACTTTGGAATGGTAACGATATTTTTCAAACCTAAACAAGCCAAACGTAAGACAGTTAGTCCGCAGTCAGACCCAACGGTTGATCCGCCGTTCGAAACGCAGTCCCAGATGCGCGCTCTGTACTTTACTGTGTTAAAGCCGTTATTTATTGCCCAATGTTAACTTCTTCTTGCGACAAATAACATACCAGTGATATCTATTATTATTTTCATTGCATTTCGCATAAACCTTAAACTATTGGTGTAGAGAAACTGGATTCAGGCAACTTCCAGATTCAAGTAAGCATTATCTGAAAAAACTTCGCGATTTCCTTTATTATCTCGATTCGACCGAATGTATTCACTTTATTCGAGGAGACGAGTTACTTTGATATGAATATAGAATAGTACCTACCTATCTAGGTACATTCACGCTGCGGTCAATTCTTGTTTATGCGTAAATGGCAAGTTGATGAGTTGTTTCTATGTTTATGTCTGTGACGCACCCTTTATAGCTACAAGTATAGCCATTAAGTGAATAAATGTAAAATAAAACTCAAAAAACAACAACAGTGATATTTTATTTAATGCTCTTACGTATAAGTATTTCTTACAGACTTAGCTAGTGGATACAGTATTCCTTAACATGACGTCTACATCAATTATTAACTATGTTCTAAGAACTCAATCCAAAAAAAACCTTTAACAGTTTATGAATAATGAATTACAATGTACTTAAACGAGTATACGTACCTAAATACTCGAAAAGTCCGAACTACGGTAAATCATAAAACTGCGGGTAAAACGGACACAATTACCATGATGTTACTCCAGTACTGTAAAACTCAGAAGAAGCTGCCCATTTTAGTATCTTGTCACAGCTATTGATATATACTAAAGTTACTGCGACAAGGTACTACAATGTACAGCTACTTCTGGGTTCGACTGTACTAGGCCGATACGAAGTCGATTTGACGGATTGCGAGCGATCTTTTCCGACACATTGTATCACCATATTATTGATGTTGACAGCAGTAAAACAATGTTGTTATTACTAATCCTTTACAAGAAACAAATAAGTTTAACATTGATTTACTCAACAATCACCATCAATATTCAGAAAATTAATTGCTGCAAACATGGTCGGAAAAGATCGCTTTCTTTTGAAAAACGAATGCGGGAGGAGCCTAATTTCTCCCAAAGAGTAAAATAAACGTATGAAAACACATTATTGTACGCTGCGATATTAAAAAGTGCTCTCTATTGCACGTACAAAATCGAAAGGGCCATGAAAAAATCACATGCACCCAACTTGCACCCACCCAGCAGAGTTAGTATTTAAGGGGGTAAGTATTTACTAATGTTATATTTTAAATAATTTTAACCAGTTCATCAAATTTCCAATTTCAAGATTAATCAGAAAAGTTCGGTATTTATCATTAACTTACTTGAAAGCTATGAATTACCGTAATTCGAGCATATAGTCGCTTAACTTCAAACTCGAATAAGTTCATTTTACAAGGTAACCTTTTTTTCTTATACACCGAATCTACAAAAAGCCCGTTAAACTCCTCTCTTCTTTTTTTTCTTCTTTCTTTAATAACATAAGAATGTGTTACTTATCATGTACGTTATTATTTATTATTTAACAACTATTCTGGACTGCACTAACATTAAGCAGAAATATAATAAATGACTAAATGCTTATAATTATAATACCTATACATAAATTATAACAGCTACCTATACATATACTAACTACAGTTTAAAAACATACTTAAAAATGTAGAAGGTAAGTATGGGTCAGTGTACAATAAATAATCTTACGTATGTGTATAATATGCAGTCGACTACAAATAAATGTATCCACTTTGAAACCTTATTACCAGGGCCCGTACTTTTCATGTCGTTGACGCAAAAGTGACGTCACGCTACATAGAGTAGGATTTCAAATGTTTTTTTTACATTAACCATTACTAGTCAATCATTTAATCATTATGAAAATTAGTAATCTATTGACGCTTAGAAAAATAAATAACTACCTACTTACTTCGTACCTAAAACGTTAATGAAGTTATTTGATAGAGAAGGACAGTGGTAAAAATCATCGAGTAAGTAATGTTTAATGTTAATGTTTGGTAATCCATTAAAAAAAACTGTTACTATAAAAATTAATATGATTAAGTAGTCACAAGTTATGGCATTAACATTCGTAAAAGAAAATTGTCTCTTTCTACCATTTTTGATTGCCGTTATTCGTATTTTGATTGCGATTAAGGTGTATTTAATTTTAATAATTTTACTGCTTCTTATTTTATATTTTTTTATTTGTACCAGTTAATACATACCTAAACACCTGCCAAATGAAAGCGGAGCACCGTGTGTGTAAAATTTCGTTATTTTGACGTCATCGGCACCACCACAGTACGACCCCTGCTTATTACAATGCAACTATGTGAAAAAGTGAATACGTCTTTGTTGTCAACTGCACCTACAGTCGACTACAAAGACGTTAGGTATGAACGCGGTTGATATGAGCGCGCGGGCGCTGTTAAAAACCTTGCGCATCCAGCAGGCCTAGTATGGTTGCGTTTATCGAGTGTCAACATGTGGATAAAGCACCCGTCACTCTCGTACTTATACACGTGTCAGAAAGTGACGGATGTTTTATCCACATTTTGTCACGCGATCAACGCAGCCATATAAGGCCGCCAGGTCCTGAATTCTACTCGGTAAACTAGGTATATTGCCTTTGACATGTTATCGTTTTGTTTTTAACTCAACTTCCAATTCTGTCAAGTAAATAAGAGCGATCGTAATTGTTATGTATTGAAGCTCTTATTTTAGGTCATCTGTCAAATAAATTTCAACCATGCTCCCCCACCCATTGCCTTCATGCACGCTTCATATCAGTTGTTTATTACTTTATTTAGTCACTCCGGTTCCAAAATATTAATTTGCCCATATTAACACATTTAAATATGAGTGTTTACACTTTTTTTACCTTACTGCGGCGGAGCCCAAAAACGAGGGTTGTGTGTTTGACCTGTATGTATGTATGCATGTTTGCCCGTTCCTACTTCTCCTAGTAACTACTCAACAGGTCAACCTATTTTGATAAAAGATCGTCAATAGATTCGTTTTGATGGCGCGAGTTTCACTGTGTACTAAAATATTATTTTTGAAAATACATTTTTAATCGAATTGTTTAATATTTTTAATTTTTTTAATATATCGACGACAGTATCAAAAAATGCAATCGGGTTTTAAAGCTTGGTTTTTATTTAGTTATTTGACACTTGTAACGCCTGCCAATTCAATACTGTTGCTTCTCTGACACCCTTCTCTAACATCTCGGTTTCTTCTCTTCTGGTTACAAAACGATATACTATAATACTTAGTAATATTACTTATTTCAACACCTAATTGAATGTCCTAATGGAATGATTAAATAAAAAAATTGGACGTCCATCAAATTGTCAAAATTAATACATAATTTTTCATAAACAACCGTTTTTTGGCACTTTTACTAACTTAACTCGTCCTTAACAAGTACAGGTGCTCACGTACAAAAATAACTAACTCTTTGCAAACTTATCCGTCATTACCGCTCGCCGACCTCCAGGTGGTCAAGCAACGATTCAAGGGTATGGGCGCGATATTTGCAATGGCGTTAGCACGATGTTCGCATATAGTACATTGTGTATTAAGGTCGGTAAGTAAGGAATTACGATCGAGGCTCTAGTAGAAGCCCGAAGTCGAAGACTGAGGGCTTTCTGAGTCGAGGTACGTAATTCCCGTACCGCCCGTGAAACATACAATGTTTTTCATCACATTTGCGAGTAAATAAATACACAAGTCAGCACAACTATTATTACGAATTACTTGAACTTTTTTTAAGCGGATGGCGGGCGGACTCCACAGATTATACAAATGTTTCGTTCAGAAACGTTAAGGGCAAATACTTACGTAGGTATACATACAGCCCTGAAGGAGTGTAAAAAAAACGACGTTTTGTTACAGAAAACTATTAAAATCGATTATTAAGAATATTAATTGAGTATTTAAGTAACATGTAGCGAGATTGCAATTAAATTCCTGTTTAAATAACATTTTAAGACAATTTTACAATTGCGTGTAAACTCTTTGCTTGAACTTGCATGACCTGTGTGCTGTGCTATAAATTAAAAAAAAAATACTTACCGACCTTGGGTTTCATGGTAAGAAGAAAGGTCGAGGGTTTTATATGGGGCATTGCGGCCAAGTGAACCTGTATGTTTAGATACTGTTTACATGCAAGTGTGATGAAAAAGACTTTACGGTACCAGTGTATAATTTTTAGACCACTCTCCAGATATCGTCTTCCCATATCCTTCATAGATTTTATCCCCTTGTAGACGAAAAAGGCACTTCCCAGAGATAAGAAAATATGATTAGGCGGCTGTAGAATGACTTGGGACAGTTAATTCTTCTAATCTTCCTATCAGAGCAACGACCTTAGTTTGCGTAATATATCACCCGCCGATAGTTTCTCGCTTGGTAATTTTCATTCTTCATAATTTTGTACGAAAGATCTGCATTCAGTATGCAACAGTCGGTAGTTCAAGCTGAGGCTATAGAATTCGACTAACCCCAGTTTCTTAATATAAGTCAAATATAAAATAGAAAAACACTTGACAAAAAACAGCACACGTGTGAGCCTCTTATGAGTATAAAATAACATAATCTAAAAGGTTAATTACTAAGGTAAAGTTTTATATTTTTATAGGGTACTAAATGTTAATTAAAAATCAATAGACTTTCCCAAGAACGATTAAACATATCGATTACTTTAGGCATTGCCGTTTTCGTGGTTCAGCATCAGTCCAGTCAGCCTGAAATAAATAAATAATACGCATGTTATTGTAATTCCAATTAATGAATATCTTGAACATAAATCGGATTGCACTTAATGTTTCGTAAGACATTTACTTTATTGTAATTCAGCCTGTTTACACATTTCGTTCCAGTGACAGACCAAATATTAAAATAAAAAAGGAAATAAAAATATTTATCCAGTGAATTGGTATATTCACCCGACAGCGAGGTGTCATTATCCTATGTATGTATACTCGTGTGCTGTTTGTGACGCTCTTGGAACTAAACGCGTGGACCGATTATGCTGATTCTTGTGTCAATAGATTTGTCTTAATCTTTAGTGTCACTAAAGATGTCAGAGACAGTAATCAAAAGAAGGGGGGGCTAATTTGACCTATCTGACCAATGAGAAAAGTGATATGTCACCGGATAGGTAATTCTAAGTTGTAAAACTATGACTATGGCAGGTAATTTGAAAAAAGTTATCGCCATGCAAAGTCAGAGGTGTTACAAAGTGATTATGCTAACGTCGTCTATGTAGGCGTCCCGATGTTCCAGATTATTTAAATATTTCTGATAGTTAGTTTGGTTTCCCGCTATACAAAATCGTTGTAGAATTAAAAAGAATATCCGATTCTATAGTGCTTATTGTTATTGGCTTCTGGGCAGTGTTCATACATTTCTGCCCGTTCTCCTTTAACTCGACGAACTTTGTCAATTGCGGTACCATTGAATAGGTAGGTATATAAGAATCTTTAGGTTTCTCTCATCATTACTTTTCATTTTGAACGATCATTTAGGACATAACGATTTAAAGGTCGTGATATTGTGCTGGGGTTTTACTGTACGTACATAAATTATACGGTTTTTTAAATACGCATCGGGATTTAGATTTTATAAATTGACCTCTATTGCTACTTGTACACGCGTCGGTAATACCTATGACGTCTGTTTTTGCCATTGCCTCCCTCAACCATCTGTTCGAGAAAGTGGCAACACGATCAACGACGCCGTCGTAAGCAAAGACTTTTGAGCGAGCATGGCAAGGTCATGCTCTCGGATAACAATAAATAAAAGAAATATTGTTTGGAAATTTTGGAATAGCTGTCTAGCGGCACACACAGACACACAAACACGCATACAAAGTAGATATTTGTTTAAGGGTGGATCAACTTTTTGTTGTTGTTATTCTGTCCCGTAAGCCAGGAGACAACAGTGATAGAGTTTCTTAGAAAAAATGTTATAATATATACTTCCAGCACACTCAGGAGAAAGGCCATATAATAATGGGTGTGTAATTGCCAATATAACAGTTTTTTAGTGGACTTATATCCTTTGAAATCATAGTTTTAAAGAGTGACCCAGGAGACGTCACCATGGCAACGAGCTACAAAGAAAAGTTGATTGACCCTTAAATGTAAAGTGAAGAAAGTACCTCAGTTCATGACCACCGCTGCTGCAGCCGCTCCCTCTCCTGCGTGAGCAGCTCCGACTCCTGCTTGAGGCGCTCCGTGGTCTCGGTCCACACGCGCTTCGAGCCCTCCTTGGCGTTCTTCATCTTGGTCAACGCGAACACCATGTCTGCGAGGGAGTATCGTTTTGGATTAGACTTGAAACGAAAATAAAAAACTGGGTAGTCTTTGATAAGACTACGATACGATATAGACTTGTTAGATAAATTTCACGAAATCATTATTTCTGTGAAGCTATATTTCTTATGGCATTTTTTCCCTTTCTTATCGATATTGTTCGCGTTCGACTTATTTCCCAGTCGCATTTTTTCCCGATCGATGTCTATCCCAGTCTCACTTTTTCTCAAAAGTAATTTCATCGTAATGTAGGTAGGTTTAGGTTATGCTTAGTGTTCCAAAGGATTCGAGCCTTTTAGCTCTTTTTTTAAGCCTGGCTTCTATTTTGACGCCTAAAGGGCTGAAAGCCTATAAAGCTCTTTAGCCCACAAGCCTTGTTATATTCGGCTGCCTTGAGTCTCGGAGCTCGCAACCTTAATAAAAGGCTATATATTTTTAGACTTAAAGTCCTTGTCGAAATATTGAAACTTAAAAATATTTTGGCCTCCAAGCTTCTTTAGGCTCGGAGGCTACAATATTTTTGAGTTTATAAAAATATTTATTTGATTTTTTTGAGTTTAATTATTAGTTGTATAGCAGCAACAGAAATACACAACGGATTTTTACGAATATGATCCGAACTGCGACTGCATTCATAAAAGTTAAACATTTTATAAGGCTCAGCTCGGCTCAGGTCAGCGGCTACAACCTTAAAAAAAGGCTTAAGCCTTTAAAAAAATCTAAAGCCCTTTAAAAGGCTATAGGCTTTTTTAAGACTACGGCCTTATTAAAATCATTAGCTTTTTGAAACCCATTCCATTAAGCCGGCTCTAAAAAGACCTCCAGACCTTTAAAATTCGGTCTAAAAAGGCTCGAGTCCTATGGGACACTAGTTTTGCTAGTATTATATCAGGCCCGGAGGGCCAAATAACCCAGATATAAGAGCCCCGCTACAGCGTAGCTCCGTCGACTCCCTCAAATTAGTTTTTTGGAGTGGGAACACTACAGTGAATATATAATACTAGGAAAGGAAGCGACTGGATAAAACTCGCAAGGGTAATAAATAACACGGATGTGAAAATAAACTGCCGGGAAAAGGCGACTGGTAATAATCACGTTCGGGAAAAAACGCGAAAAGAAAATTATCTTAAAAGAAAAAATGCGTTTGGGAAAGTTATCTCACAAATCGCGCGGAGAGCGACCTCTAATCGCTGCAGCAACCACTTCCTCCACTGTTTGGAAAATGCAGCAGTGGTTTTTCTTACACAGAAATTGATGATCTTTCAGATGAGCATTGGTTTTTTGAGGAGATCGATCATACTAGATACTTAAGTACCATAGCTGGGCATTAACTCGTTAATCCGTTAATCGTTAATTAACGAAGTTAACATTTTGATTAACGGATTAACTTTTAAGTTAACTTTTTAAAATGTTAACGGACACGTTAACTTCCGTTAATATGCAGAAGTCCGTTAATCGTTAATCCAATGCCTACTATTTACCGAACGGCACCGCGGCGCGGCCAAAAAAACAGGTTCAGACAAGTATGAAACGACAAGTGCAGGGCGGCGCGGCGCGTAGCAGCGAGTGTGTAGTGTGAGAAACAACGATGATGACAAGGAAGACTTTTTCAATTCTGTCACTCAGTCTATAGAAAAACCAAAGAGCTCCAACTCTTTAAAGAGTAAAGCGCAAAGTCTCGTTAAAATGTGGTACGACATGAAATCAAAAGACTCGTTCAAAGATGCTGCATTCCTCGGGGAACAGATATTCATAAATCTATTCATTAAATACAATACTGCTATACCCTCAAGCGCTGCAATTAAACGTCTGTTTTCCACGGGTAAAGACATTTTAACTCCAAAACGAGCCTCGCATTCAGACGACAACTTCAACATGTTAATGTTCATGAAAGGGAATATGCACCTTATGCCCTTTTGTATTTTGTTTTGTTCCTATCCTGTTAACTTCCAGAACCCAAACCAACAGGTTTTATAAGTTCACTAACGCAACGATATAAAAATGCATTTTTTTACACATATTAACGGATTAACGATTAACGTTAACTTGCGTTAATTCTTCTTTAACGAAGCTATAGCCCTACCCCTCCCCTGTTACGAGGAACAAACGACACATGGGTATCTTATGCTAGACATCGAACATAATAAAATAAAATAAAATAGGAACTTTGCCAGGTTTTTTGCATGTCGAATTAAGCTTAGTATAGTTCTGAAACCGTTACTACGAGTACAAACACAAAACAGTGCACCACGAAAAGAGCGTATCTTCACTGCGCTGTCGTCCTTTTGTTGAGAAGCGCTTTTTTTGGCAATAACTCAAATACGGTATATTTTATTATGTTGAAAATTATGTATTTAACGTGAGCTTTGTAATTACCTTTTTTTGGACATAGGTGGGTGAATCAACTTCTAAGGTACTCCCCATTTTTCGACATGTTTCACAAATTATATGTTTTTAGAAAAACGATATATTTGCCAACAACGTAGCTTACACGCTTATTAAATCAGACAATTAGGCTAGCATTTGAAATGATTTGATTTAAAAATAGTACAGTTTGAAATAATAATATAGTTGGTAACGCAGCGGACGATGTTGTCCCTAGGTTTTGTATGGAAAATGTGCATTTTCCCCTGAGTTACCAGGTTTTTTCGAAGATTAAATAATATTTGAGGTGTTTAACGTGTAAGGTCTGTAAATTTGGTGGTCTGATATTAATATTCATACATTATTATTAATGATAAGTCACCAGGAAAGTTTTGATAGGTACCGCAAAAGAAAAGGAGTACCTTAAAAAAGTTGATTCACCCAGGTACGATTTAAAGCATTAAGTATGGGGGGACACAATTTATGAAACTTTTAGAGCGATTGTTTCCGAAAATAAGTAGGTTCACTTAATAAATAGCAGTTTCCGAGAAAATACGATGGAAAACAATTATGCACTACATCTGTACGTTGGATTTGTAGTGTCCCAACGAGTGTCATAGACTATACGAGTATAAAGGTCGCGTTTTGAAAGCTTTCTCTTTGTTAGACTTGTTGAAGTACAATGTACATGTATCTTAAATAAAACTACATTATATAGGCTTCTATCCACATTGAATAAGGACGTTGTTAACGGTATAATGACAGCCTTTATTCACTCGACAGTAAGAGCTGTCAACACTGCAATTGCGTTGTAATTACAAATTCCAAATAAGATCTAATCTAAGGCTAAACAAAATAATGAATAGAATAATGACCCTGCCTTGGACATATTAGTCTAATAACGAGATGGGTGTCCAAAACATCAAATGCAGCTAAAAGGTCTGTGTTGCTTGTAAACATACAATCTTTAGCTCATTTCATTAGCATAGCATCAATAATAAAATATGCGGATACAAAAACAGTGTCGTTCAAATCTATGAGAGTGGCTTTCGCTTGTGCTCAATATGCAAGTCGCTATGCAATATAGATACATTAGTTAGCTTGCGATGAATTTCTAATGGAATAGGAATAGGTAGGTACGATTGCACAAGGGTAGGAACACAGGATTCGATCAATGCCTAGAACTTCAAATTTAAGTTCTTAGCAAGGAATGTAAGTATTATGTACTCTTTAACGAAACATTTTAGCGAAATGTTGTTTTAATGTTTATTAGGGCAACAAACGGTACAATACAACTAAAAGCTAACATCGATATTATAACATCAACCACTAAAGTTACCACAAGCTAAAAGTACAAATTGGTAACACGTATAAGTACGTATGCGTTGTATATTAACCTTTTGACCACCGGCTGTCCTCACATACCTATAGATACAGTGTAATGGCAAATTAACTCGCATGTTATGTATTGGCACGAAAGCAATCAAAAAACGTTTAAAAGCTTAGCGGGATATTTATTACATCAAAGGCTCTCGAATAGTCCAGAAGTATGATCGTCGTTCCCTTGCCCCATTCCGTGCAGGAAGCATGTTAGTGGCTTTATCAAGTCAAGGTGTCTTATTTCATAGGTAGCCTTTCAACTCGATAATATTCTGCTTCTTTGGAGCCGTGGACACCAGTGCCAGCTTTCAGGCTTTAGACATCTCACGCGATGAGATTCATTAACAGTGTGCGATATGCTGAGTTTCGAGAAGTATCATTAAAAGCATGTACCACGCCGACGACAATTCAAGAAGAGGCCTTATAATACGCACACCAGCACCATTTCTCTATATTGCAATAGCATATTAATATCTTAAATAATATAAAGAGTCGCTGTTTATATCTGTCTCGTACGTTAACCTCATTTTAACTACGCAATTAATTCTTTTGCGATTTTTATCATTAGCATCGAACGAAATTCCGAACCGTAACGGGAAAGTTTGGGTTTGGTTTTCCTAAACCAACTACTCCTAAACCTATGTTGTATTTTACATATGCAAAACATCTTAGTTGTATGTTGTCTAGGTATTTATATAGCTTAATATACAAAACACCCTCTTAGCGATATTCCATAGAAGACGACAGAACTTGGCTTTAATACATCTTAATATAATAACGTTTTAATAGGGAAACGACCCAGATGATCATAATAGCCTATTTGGCAAAACATATTAAAACATATTATAGTAGTTATGTGTTTTGTGAAACTGATTGATAGAGTTAGAAATGAAAAAATCAGATAGAAGTGTGGAATAAAAGAAGATGCAGTAACTAAGATTGAAAATGCTTCCATGGTTCGGTCATTTGGAAAGGATGGATGAAAGAAGATTGACGAAAGAGATACACAGATCGAAAGTGAGTGGAAGGGTCGGAAGGGGCCGCCCTAGGCGTACTTTTGCGAATCAAATCGGAGAAATACTGGAAAAGGGCCGAATCTTAAGTACCCGAAACCGACGTGCGTGCATGACTCGATGTATGAATGTTGAAGAAGCGAAAGAAATTTGTCAAGATCGTAGCAAGTGGAAAGAAGTGGTTTCTGCCTACCCCTCTGGGAAACAGGCGTGATTTAATGTAATGTAATGTAATATTATAACCTATGGGATAGAGACGTATGTGACGTTAGTGAAATATTAAAATTTAAAAGACGTCTTGATTGTAGAATGACAATATATATTTTCAAAATCACCTGCATAGTACATCAAATATGATTAAATGATTATTCGTTCAACCTAGTCGTTTTGTAATTACGACGTTTCATCTACATGGACATTTCCATACCTTTTGGTCACATAGTCCAGCAAAGACCTTATAGAATTGGATCATTCTGCCTACTTAAGCATCTAATGATCTAGACGTTTTGATAACTACCTGAGTCATTATAAAATTAAGACCATTTATAAAATTAAGCATGTACACACACAAGTAATTTTGCTGACTTAGTTTGAAACGTACGCTGTACGCATAAATGTGGTTACTTACGGTCCAACTCGAAATAAAGCACTTCTTGCAGCAGCAGGTCGAGATGCGGAAAGTTATCAGGGAGCAGCAGTTTCTTGTTGCGGAGGAAGTTGAGGATGTGGCGGAACATCTCACCGTCGCGGTCGATGAAGTAGTGCTGCTTCAGGGTGTCCAGCACTATGGGGATGGTACCATTGAACATTTTGCCAAGCCGCGACTCGGGGTAGCTGGAATGAGAAAATTCTAAATTGAGTTCAAATCATCCTTTCAATAAATGAACCACAATTATACACGTATTACCTACGCACGGGCCAGTAGATCCACTCCGCATTACCAAATATGGAGTGGATTGGAAACACCTTTCAACAAACTTATCATTACGCAGAATTTTCATTTCATCAAAAGGCTTTTCTCGCCATGTGAGTATTTTTATTTGTTAGTCACAAATCTAACCTAACTTAGCCAGTTTATTCCCACTAGTTCAGTTGTTCAGTTCAGTTGACTGAACTAGTGGGATGGTTTTTCTCGTTTGTTCAGTTGACTGAACCTGGCCAAAACGTGTATCCTAAAAGAGAGGTCGGTTTAGGTTATGTTAGATGTTCAGCAGGCCCAAAGGGCTAAAAACACCCAGAAATTGGAGTTCAGCGATAGCGGAGCTCCGTCGACACTCTAACCATATACCCCCTTCGTCCCCGTTCGTAACTAAGATTTCACAACTGAACAAACGAGAAAAATAATCCCACTAGTTCCGTCTACTGAACTAGTGGGAATAGAAGACGTAGCTTACGTAATTAATGTTTAAGATACCCTACAGGGTAAGTAAAACTCGATAAAATCATGAGTGGATCTAATAATTAGCACTTCGGTCAAAACAAGAGCAACAGCTGAAGAAGAATTACAGGAAAACAACAGGAGAAGTAATCAGGTGTTTCATAATTTTGAAACCCCCAATACATGATATACAGGCTAATAAATAGCTGAAAGAAACCAAATACTGGAGCTACCTTAAAACGCTTGATTATGTAGGTGCCAGTTACATAAATAACTATTTCTGCGCACTTATATTGTATGTTTTTATAAAAGTGTTCGTGACTATATCAATGACAAATAAAGTACAGGAGTAGTAAAATAAAATAATAAAACTCCAGAATATTTGTGTAGGTAACAGTTTTATTTAAGCCATATTTATTTAGGCAATGATAATGTGAGCATTTAGCGTGAACTACAGTTGGTTTATCAGTTTACCATGGTACGATAATATACTTCGCCTGGTATTCCCTTCCGAGAAGCAGTGGTCACGTGAGTGGACACGTACTGCGTCATATCCGGCAACCGAAGATTGCCAAACTTTAAAATCGGGGTAATTTTAAAATATTTGCTTGTATATATTAACGTAAGACTATTGTTGTACTTATACAGGGCAATTTTTTTATCACTGCACAAATTTTAACATATGATTTTGCATCGTTGATATATTATATTACAACAGTAAAATACATATTTTTTTTGTAATTATCCCATTGTTACGTTCTCGTACACCAAGACATAATAGAAAATAACTTTTTAAAAACCTCAACAATTAATAGTAGATTTTTCAACAAGGGACTAAAAGAAGCCATAATGATACGAGATATTTAATTTAGCTACCTACGCGAGCGGGCGAGCGAGCGAGAATTGACAACATTTCAAAAAAAAAAGCGTTATTTATTTTTCGCGTTTATTATAGCTGGTTAAAAATTAGACTACCCGTATTTCTCAGTTTTTCTTTATTTTACTTAAATTCGTCGTTAATAATTTATTAAAGAAATAGTCATTAAAAAGACCGTATATATAAAATTAGGAATACTGATGTCGTGATCTTAGCCTGATATAAAATAAAAATAAAGTAACTTTAAACATAAACAGAACTGACTGTCATGTCATGTCACTCACTTGTCAATCATTCGCTGCCGTTCGTTCACATATTTGTTATTTTGCGTAATTTAATTAATTACGTAGGTAATTTGTAGACGCCATTAAAACAAATAAACTATTTTGCGTTTACTGCTTTGCATCTGCTTTGAGTTTCTTTCTATATAATGACGACCGGAAGAAAGCAAGATCCTTTTATAATTTGTTTCGTCCCAAGTTGCAAAAACACGGCGTCAATAGAAAAAGATAAGCACTTTTTTCATATTCCTCGTGCATGTCGATTGGAATGGTGTTCGATCCTAAATAAAAAGGTTCCGAAAAGTGCAGTCTATATATGTGAAGATCATTTAAATGTAAGTACGTAAGATGTTCTTTAAAGTCGTCGTAAATTATTTATTAAACATTTTTAAATCTTTTACTTGTACATAATTTTAATGTATTTTTTTCTTTTTTAGCTTGAAGATGATTTACAGAACTTTTACGCATGGAAATTTGATAATGTCGGAGGGAGACTTAAGCCTAGAGTGCCTGACCATTTCAAAAATATGGTTTTGTTACATAATGAACAAACAACAATAAGTCCTGTGCCTGTACCACCAAACAGTGAAAAAAATACAAAAAGCATCATGTGCATACCGGAGATGTATGAAAAGTATGTCCAGGCTCAACCAACAACAGTTGACCGTGCAGTGTCTACAAAAAAATACAGTAGGCATGATAAAGATTATCTTGTGATGCCATTGTCAGAATCTGAATATGCTTCTGTTGATGGTAGCACCACTGAGTGTATAATAGGGTCTGAAACTCCCAGCGAATCAGAGTCAACTTCGATACGGAAACCCAAGAATCTTTTTGGCAGAAACTATTGGTTAAGTCTGATTGAGAGAAAACCTTTAAGCTATATTGGAATATGTAAGCAGTACTATTGGATGATTGAATATCTAAAAAAACATTGTAAAATCCCTTCCTTGCATATTATCATAACACTGTACAAAATTAAAAACAATGAGACCTTTTTAAGAATTAGTGACATTTTTCAAGTTTCATTGTCTACTGTTTGGCGAATGTTTTATAAAACATTAGATTGTTTGAAAGCATTCTGCAACATTTTGATATACCTACCTGATCAGCTGCACATTAAGACAAATTTACCATTACCATTCCGAACTAATGAAGAAATTTCTAGTGTGCAAACTATCATTGATTGTTTTGAAGTGGAAATAGAAAAACCTAGAAATCCTGCACATCAGGCACTTACATGGTCAGAATATAAGCACTGTAACACCATCAAATATTTAATAGGAGCAACCCCTGATGGTTTTATCAATTTTATTTCAAAAGGGTTTGGTGGCCGCACATCTGATATGTGCATTTTAGAAAAAAGTGGTTTTTTGAACATTATACCAGACAAGTGCACTATTTTAGCAGACAGAGGATTTAAACATTTAGAAGCATTACTAAGAAAAAGTAAAAAAAATGCTAATGTTTTGCGGCCACCTAGTGCCTCAAAAGACAAAAAACAAACAAAATCTGAAGTTATCAGAACTAAAGTTGTAGCCAGCCTTAGAATTCACATTGAAAGGGTTATTAGAAGGGTTCGGTTGTTCAGAATGCTGAAACCACACTCTGTAGTTAATAATAAGCTTATTAGTTCACTAGATGATGCTGTGGTTGTAGCATGTGGACAAGTGAAGAAAGAGTATTGACATTTGAAGGCAGCTTAAGTGATATTTGACAGCTAACCAAACGTAAAACCTTACAAGTGCTGAATTTTTAACATCACAATTAATGAATTGCATCGAGTAAAAACACTGAATGAGGATTTCTAAAAAAGTTTGTACATTTCATTCACGACTTCAATTTGCAAAAAAAATTGCAGGTTGGTAGGGTGAATGAGGCCAACTCAAACAAGTTATGTAAGAAAACATTAGACCTTTAAACTTTCATATTGTATTTGTTTTAAAAATATATTTTATTTTGTCAGACATGTTTTCTCACAAAACTACGTTTATTTTATTTTATTACAGATGTAGTGAATAATCCTTTCCCATCGTTTTTTGTCGTATACGTTCGTATTTATCTTGCTTTCTCAGTTGGCTTATTGATGGATACTAAAGCTAATTGACAAAGCAAGCTAAATACGAACTTATCCGACAAAAAAACGACGGGAAAGGATTATTCACTATATCTGTACTAAGTTTACTTTTTTGTTATTTAATTTAATTTAAGTTATTTAATGTTTTATTTTTGCATTGTAATTTGCCAAAATTTTTCCTAAATTGAAGAATAAAAAACTGAATTGTAACCAAATAAAATATAAATATTATTATTAACACATACTTTATTTATCATTTAGACCTACCTATTTCAAAGTTGAAGTATACCACTGACTAACCGAACTGACAAGTAGGGACGCGAGTGAAACTACGAGCTCCTCTATTCGCACTGCTTTATTAAACAGACACTGGTGTGGGCGCAGCCACACACACATACGCAACATCTCCTCCCCCTGGCTTACAACTATATCCTAAAATTCTTACACCTTATAATTAACTTTCGCACGTTTTCGCAACGTGATTTTGGGTGGCACTATAGAAAGTTCGTCATTGCGTTTATCTCCCTCTGGGGCCTCGTCAATGGCTTCTTGAAAATTGTCATCATCTGAGCTTCCAGCCGACGGAGCCTGGTACTCAGGCAAATCTGATGGTCTGGCTGTCACTTCTCTCTCCCCCCTGTAGTAATAATTTGGATTTTGTCGAGACATGAACGGTGACAAAGGCGAGCTAGGCAACGATGGTGTTGTCCCCTCAGCTCGGGTGTCCAGCGGTGGTGACGGTGGCCTGGTGTCGGCCACGGAGCCATGTGCGGCGTTCGACGACGCAGGTGACGCAGTCGAAGGAATGAGCGGCGGCGGTGGCGGCAACGGCAGCGGCGACGGTGGCGTGACATCCGAGGGACTTGAAGGCAAATCGAGTAGGTCTAAATCCCAACATGCTCGTGCAGTGGTATTGTTTAACTTTAAAACCGTATGCACCATACCACTTGGAATCAATATACATTAGAGTACACCAAAAACTTAATGCACCCATGTCCGCTGATGAGTGCACAAAGCGAATAAAGGCTACTAATCGTATATTTGATTCACCCAGGTGAATCAATCCAAGAGCTTCTAGTAAACTACAGGTGAATATAAAAGAAAAATAGTATCACTGCTAAGTAAGCTTTAAAAGTTACAGTTAACTACTAGTATAGTCTTTATTATTTCTACTGAGCCGATCTTCTACACAAAAGCCATTGTTTGTGTACAATACTATTATCTTTCTTTGTGTCCATAACCGCAAGCTGATTGATTACATACATAAAAGAACTACATTGAATGTACATTGAATTATCAACCCTATCCTCTTAGTCAGTAGGTTTAAAATGTAAAGTGTCAGGATACAGATATAAGTCTTGTGTAGATGATACTATTGTGTAAAGAATAAGCTCAATTCAAATAATAAAGACGTATCTGTATCCTGACACTTTAAATTTTAAACCTACTGACTAAGAGGATAGGGTTGATAATTCAATGTACATTCAATGTAGTTCTTTTTTGTATGTAATCAATCGGCTTGGGGTTATGGACACAAAGAAAGATAATAGTATTATTTACAAACAATGGCCTTTGTGTAGAAGATCAGCTCAGTTCAAATAATAAAGACTATACCTACCTAGTTGACCAAGTGAAAATTATAGAAAAATCCTTGAAAATGTAGTAAACAAAACTATCCTGTAAACATACTAACAGGTAACTATGGGAAATACTCAACTAAAATAGTGTACTGTTATGATTTACGAAAATAATATAATGTGACCCGGCTTTGTCTTCTAAATGTAATAATATATTTCAATGGTCTTTGTGCAATACAGTACAGGTACCTACAGGATAATTTTCTCTAGCTATGATAATAATTATACTCATAAGGGTTAATGACTTGGAGTAATTGTAATAAAAGAACTGGAATTTGTGGGTTAATTAATTTTAATGTTGTTATATATGGTTTATTATTGTTTGTTGAATAAAGTTAATTTATATAAAAGTAACACTTTTATAATGTTGTAGAGTCACACATTTTATGTAGTATAAATTTTTTCCAAAAATCTTCTGCACCAGTTAACAAATCCTTCACATATGATTGATCATATGAAAGCCAATAATGCTTGATTACTTTTGTTGTCTCATAACTGGGATCAGCCACACAAAATAATGACTTACTTTTTCCTGTAGCATGCATTTGTAATTGTACTTGAGCTTTAAATTTTGGTTGTATTGTGTTACCATTTATATAATTTTTAAGTGTTTTCGTACTCATTGGACACTTCACTTCTACACAGAAATCATTACAAACACCATCTGGTGTGGCTCCAACAAACGGCGATATTAGTTTAAAACCACACTCTCTTATTTTTACTTTCAGATTGTCTCCAATTTTTTTTATCACATGTTTTTCTAAGCGTTTTCCTCTTGTAATAGCTTTAGTATCTGGTACTTTATAGCCTCCGAGAATTGTTTGGACTAAGACACCATCAACTGAACACCTTGTAGCTTCGTAAATTCTCGAGGCAGTTATTCTTCCCTGCCGAAGGGTATGCCACAATACACAGTTAGCTTGCTGTCTGGTTTCTGATTCAATGGCATACTTGATATCATCTGATAATAAGCTATTAGCAAAAGATTTAAAATCGTCCCAATCAACATCATTGGTGCAGTTGTTTGATTTGTATTTTAGTAAAATATCAAATACACTATATTGGTCCAGTGTTTGTTTTGGCTGATTATAATTTAAAAGTAATGAATTATTAATTTTTCTTCTTTTGCACTCGTCTAAAAATGAATCCAAATTGGGTGTAATAACAGCCGATCGTTTCACCTTTTTCCCAATATCTTTAGCTAAGATAGTTTTTTCTTTTGTCATAGCAACAGATAATTTAGGTTGTGCCCAATAGCAAGCTACTGAGGTTACCGATGGTTCTTCTGTTCGCTTTTTAAGCCACATTATACAACAAATAGCATGTTTGCAGCCACCTTCACTGGCTGTACAGTCGGCACATTTCGCACTCTCTATAACATCTTGTTCTTCGTTTATAGTAGCCAACACAGTGTACATTTTTTTACGAACTCTATGTTCAGGCACAACTTTGCTTTGAACGTAGCAAAGTGAATTTTCACGTCGCACTTCGACATATCCCACACATGTTTCAAAATATTCCTGTCTAGAGGACATAAGAACCTTCGCTCCTCGAATTGCCGCCACATTGAAACAGTCATTTTCCCGCATGAACTGTAACAACATAAAGTCGTCGACTTTGGGTAGATTGCGGCTATCCGCTTTTACAAATCCGTCAGTCACTTTCATTTCAAATAGCGTATACCAAAACAATCAATAGGTATTACAAAACAAGAACCGAAAGCGTGTCGTTAACATCAAGTAATCCGCCAGACAGATAAAAAAATTAACATGACAGTTGTATTGTATATTTTTTTAAATCCTTTGGTAATAAATGGACTAAGGGCACTATACGTGTATTCCTAAAATTCACAATCCAACTTTTTTTACTGTTTTTCCTAAATATAAAAAAAAGTACTGCATAAAAAAATCCAAAGATATTTTTACTGTAATCAGCAGTATAAAATCTAGAAACGGTATTTTTTTTTACTACCCTTTCACAAAATGAATTGTTGTCAATTGCTATACGAGGGCAGAGTGAGAAGTCTGGTAAAAATCATATTAAAGGTATTTTCTTCACAAATTCATTTCATTAATGTCAATTTGTAATGCAGCCTTTTTGGAGGTAAATCGTATATTTTCAGCCAGTTCACACGACTAGTTTTCTTTTTGACAGCTATGAAAAAGAAACAATCACTTCGGTGTTTGCAAACATGGAGAAAAGTGAGTTTCGTGTTCTGATTAAACATTATTTTTTGCGAAAAAAAACCATTACGGATACAAAAAAAATAATAGACAAATATTACGGGAACTCTGCTCCATCGATTAAAATGATCCACAAGTGGTTTACGGATTTTCGTTGTGGCCGTACAAGCACTGCTGACGCCGACCGACCCGGACGCCCAGTTGAGGTCACTACACCAGAGATGATCACCAAAATCCATGACATTGTATTGACCGACCGAAGAATAAAGGTCCGTGAGATAGCTGATATTGTAAGCATTTCAGACGAACGGGTTCGTAATATCCTTCACACTTATTTGGATATGAAGAAGCTCTCCGCCCGTTGGGTGCCGCGATTGCTCACAGTAGATCAAAAACGCACTAGGGTGACCCTGTCAGAGGCATGTTTGGCGAAGTTTAGGTGTAATGAAAAGGACTTCTTGCGTCGTTTCATAACTGTTGACGAAACCTGGATTCATCATCATACACCAGAAACCAAGGAGCAGTCAAAACAATGGATTGCTTCAGGTGAACCTGCACCAAAGAAGGCCAAAGCAGTTTTATCGGCGAATAAAGTTATGGCTACTGTCTTCTGGGATGCTCGTGGTGTAATATATGTTGATTACCTTCAGAAAGGTAAAACGATTAACGGCGAATATTATGCCAACTTGTTACAGCGATTTCATGAAGTTTTAATGGAAAAACGACCCCATTTGGCGAAAAAGAAAATCATTTTTCACCAAGACAACGCACGGGTCCACACTTGTGCAGTTGCTATGGCTAAAATCCACGAGTTGCGTTACGAATTGCTCCCGCATCCGCCTTATTCTCCAGATTTAGCCCCCTGCGACTATTTTCTTTTACCGAACTTAAAGAAATGTCTTGGTTAGGGTTGTAAAAAAACGGTTTTTTTCTGACTTGAAAAAAAACATGAAAAAAAACCGTGAAAAAAAAACGTTTTTTTTCTGGAGTACGTTTTTTTTTCAAAAGTATGAAAACTCAAAATTTGCAAGGCAGTTAATACTTTTATACGGTTGTTTTACTTGTTTTAGACTTTATGTTAACCATTAAACCAATTTAATTTAACAACTTTGATTAATAACAACATAAATGAAATCTGTAGTGGGAGTTATCGCAATTTACTGTTGGCAACAGTCAACACCAACGCCTCTCGTCGCCGCATCGGGGAATTCAGGGATTCCCCAAAAATTAGTTAGTGCTGCTGATAGTGCTGATAGTTCTAGGTTTAAAGTTCTTTTTGCATTTACTAAAAATAGTTTAGTTAAATAAATCACGAAAACCGTTATTGTGGCATATTTTTGTTCATCTGAAAAAAACTTAATTTAGAAAAAAAACCATGGTGCCAGGTTTTATTTCATGTTTTTTTTCATAAATTTGAAAAAAAACATTTGGTTTTTTTTCTATTTGCAACCATAGTCTTGGTGGAATAAGATTTGGTTCCAACGAAGAAATCATCGCAGAAACCAATGCGTATTTTGAAGGGTTGGAGAAATCGTACTATACGGAGGGAATCGAAAAGCTAGAAAAGCGATGGACCAAGTGTATTGAGTTACATGGGGACTACGTTGAAAAATAAATATTTACTTAGACCAACAAAAAAAATATTGTTTAATTTTTTCCAGACTTTTCACTCTGCCCTCGTAGTTAATTTATACTAAGCACTATTATACTTTTCAATTCGAATGCGATTAAAATAACGACGTTCTATACAAAATTACAATATTTAACAAATATGTAACAAAGTTTCTGACTAATTTGTTTCGCGGCTGTTAGTTTTTTAAAGTGACACTTTAAATGCTTGCATATTTAGCCAACAGAAACCAACTTGATAACTATTTGGAGTAGGTATGCCTAATAAAATAAAGTTATCCTTAATATATTAAAATAGATTCGTACTCGTAATCATTAATCGTGTTTCATGGAATTAAATTCTTGTTTTTTTATAATAATGCACAGTTGTCATTTTGAGGTTATTTCCACGGCCTAATGATGGTCCATACACAATCAATGAAAATGGCGATAATCCTCCATTCGCAAACACCGTGATTAGCTGTTTAAAGGTTTTCCAAAGTAAATTAAATAGAAAAACTACTTTAGTCCCTAGGGAGTAAAGTGTCGTTTTAATCCCTATGGATCAAATGCATCACTTTAGTCCGCCCTTACAAGGCTATTATGAGTCATTTTAGAGCCTGAGAAGTAAAAAAACCTTATAAGGAGTGGTTTAGTAAAAAAGTATCAATGAATTATCTGGTATTTATTTTTTATTTGTTGCTAATTATGAACCAGTTTTTTTTTGTAATCTGTAGGTATCATACTATTAAATAAAAATACAATAATATTGAAATGTGTAAGATTCCTTGAGGTTTCTCAATTTTTATTGCAATGTACTTTATAACTCTTTGTACAACACAATTTGACAATCTTCGCTTGCCGTTTTCTACAATACCACAATTGAATTTCCATTTTCAGAACTTGTTTTATGCTTTTAAGAATATTATTATACGAATAACTTATACCAACAAACTGGATTTCACGTTGGGTTGGGTAGCAAGGAAGTTTCTCCAATCTAACCTCTGACAGGGGTTTTCTATGGGAGACAAATTTCTGTAAAAATGGCACATACACAATTTTTGAAAATCCATGTAACTACCCGAAACTAAAGTCAAATCAAAAATATTAACTAATGATCAAAAGACAATTTAATAAGGTATTAACTAGCCCATCAAACTTAAAGAAAAAAATTACCATTATGACAAACACCTCATAAATTCTCTCAAACGACACTGTTCAAAAAGTTTTAGGTGAGATTTAATGTAAAAGGCGAAAACTTGAAATCTCTCTTTAATTTTTACCATTCTTATTGTTTATTTTATTTAATAGTATCTACAGATTACTATTACAAATGCACTGCATAGAAATTAGCACAAAATAAAAATAAATTCCATATTATGTGCTGCTACTTTTTTCCGGACTCGTTAACAGCACGCTCCTCTCATCGCAACCCTGCATTAGAGTCTATGAATATCGTTAAGTTAGTGGAATCATTGAATCGGCCATATCACTAATGTTTTTTTAGCTATAGTAAAAAGCACAACATGTGTTATTGATTAACAATAGAGAAGAAAATATTGAAATATGTGCACCTATTAAAAAATTACCCTGTACGTACAGGTATTTACATAATGACCATTCACTGTTCCCTATAAAAAAAAAATGACAATAAGTGTTGCTGCATTCTGACGTAGGTACCTACGGGTATAAGTTCTACGAGCAATGTGCCATGACCACTGGCGCTTAAATTGAAAGTTTAATGGTAAATTTATATACGATTATATTCATAACATAATAAAGAATAAGTTCTAAATATTAGGGCTATGGATTATGAGAATTTGAATTGCGTGTTCCTAAATTAGTTTTTAATCAGAGACATTAAATGTACTATTTAATCTCTTTGATTTTAATAGAGCATTTAACCATTTTATATTTTACAAAATCAAACATATCTACAACTTTTACTGCGAAAGTTTGAAAATCATTGGCGCATCATTAGCGAATTGATACCGAGCGAGAGCGGAATGTGATGCTGATGAATGATGATATGCCCATAATATATTCGAATAGTATGACGAGAAACATCAAACTGACAGATTTGTAACCGGCCAGTTTGATCTGGTGAATCCGGTGATGCCTGTAGTATCAGGTTGTAATTTTCCACATTGTAATATAACCTTTATGTTTAAAAAAACTCCTGTTCATTGATTTCTTGCACAAATGCATTTACAATATTAAAATAAAACATTAAATTAAAGTTAATATGGAAATTCAAATTTATTCATATTTTTGTGTAGTGGTTAATTTAGTGGCAACTTTGTGATGACGTAGAAAGTGTGCCTTTCGGAAGAGAAGACCTTGTTTTATTAGACCATGCAGTTTACTTTGTTTTGTCTATTTCTTCTAGAAAATACCAATTTTTTCACAATGCAAGATTATGATACTATACCTATTTATAATAATTATAAATAAAAAATAATTAATTAATATCTGGGGACAATTTCACACAAAGTGACCTACATTAATAACGAATACTGAAAATTATGTTTGTAAGCTGTCACCAAACAGACAACGTAACAAATATCCAGCATATTTAAAAATAAAATATAAGATGTTTATTCAGCACATTTACACGTAAAAAAATAATATTTACACGTCCAAAACCTCGTTTTTAATTTATCTTTGAATTAGGAAAAAAGTAGGTACCTGTGTTATGTCAATCGACACATTCTAGGGAATAGATAAATAGCATAACAATTAAGAAAAGTCCAAGTAATAATTAATTAAACAATAACTGGCCAAATACTGATTGCGAAAACTGAAAGTGTGACAAGTTGTTATGTCAAAATGATCAGCCGGAATCGAATTATGGGATAAATTGATGGGGACGTGATAATTTGCGACGAAAATTTCGCCGATACTAGTAAACACGAATAAACAGGCGCGATACGTGCCACGCCGGGCGCCGGTTAGCGTAGTTTCCGATGATGAACCGTGAAAATTAAAAGGAGTGAAACGATTCAGTGCATAGTATTCCCAAGTAACTATGCGTTTTTATAACGAAAGACACTTTTATTGATTAAATTGATAGAAAGTTTTGATAACGATTTCTATGCTGTCGTTACTTATAGGTAGGGCAAACCTTGGCTAATTGGTGATAGTTAGGTTTATTGACAATGTAATATTATGTATGTATCAAATTATTTTTGAATTATTATTATGTAAAAGAAAATGAATTTACCTACCATTGTTTAAATACTTATTTTATGGAAAACCTATTGTATGAATTTACTAAGCATTTATTTTGGCATGTGAAAAAGTAGGATATTCAGGTTATTTGGTGATACAATCAGGTTAAGCTGTGGTGTATTACAATTATAATATCCTCGGTTATGGTGCAGGAGTGCAACCTCATGATGATGGCGGCAGCTATAAGGCTTCCAAAGTTCTCCAAAGAATATAACTCTTTTTTACAGCTTTATAAATACATACAAAACATCAATTACACCTCGCATCAACTCATCTAAGAATGTAGGTCAGGTCCAATTAATTTGCCATTTAATTTTGGTTTTTTAATTTTTGTGCGTTCGTTCGGATTTTCGCCCTAAGCTATCATAATGAATGCAAGCCGCGCTATCTACTGAAAAATAGTACCATCTATAAAAAGTGTAGATAACTCCGCTATGAGACGATAACACACTATCACCGAATAACTGCGTATCACCGCGAATATACAGGGTGTCTGGAAAACCTTCGGAGAAATTTGGGGGGGTAATAGATGGCACGATTCTGATCACGGGGGTATGGTTCATTTTTGTTTCTGTTAATGTAAAAAAAAAGAAGGATTAATTATATTCATTTTGTTACTTGATGTATCGCAGCCGATATCTCGGCCTTGACATTTTGACGTTGATAGTATACTACTCCAACAGTTCGTAGTATCTTACGTCAAAATTCAATGTCCGAGGTCAATGACCTGAGACCATACGTTGTCACATGGTATGTAAACAAACAGTTCGCTCCATGTAAACAAACAGTTCGCTCCATGTAAACAAAAATCAAGGTAGCATTATAATAAAAATAAATGAGTAATTTTAGTGCAACTTACTGTATTTTCGTTTTTGCAATTTGAACACTAATTGGTTTTAAATGTGAAATCACTAGGTCTCTTGTTCATGTTTTGCCGAGACTGATCATATCGTCCGTCTTTTACTGTCGAGATCTAACCATTTACCATTGTTTTCTGCTGTAAAGTAGCCCATATAACTGATTTACAGCAAAAATATTGAAGACGTGAATATTGAAAATAACATAATTTAACACTGACATCTAATGACAGCCATAAATTCATAGACTTCTCAAAGTTCAAATAGACGGATTGAACGATCCGATTATTGCTCTCCGTATTGAAGAAAAAAAAGGAGAAAAAGAAAATCGTTTATTGGTGCAAACCACAGAAAAATAATAATCAAATTAAATACAGTGAGAAAATAATTTAAAACAAAACCTTAAAACTATTTTATAAAATAATAATGCACCAAATTGGGTGCTACTCAGCATCATAGTGTCAGACATGCCGTGACGCTGCACGCGCTGATTTTCAGGGCAACCAGACGGGGAGAAAGCGCTGCTGGCTGCTGGTTCTTTCCTTTTGATCCGCATGGTATTTGTGGCAGTAGCCAAAAGTCCAAGTGCAAAACCTTTTGTCGATGGATATAAAGGTCGTCGCATAATTGATTATAATAGGCTATTTGACAACATTTAAAATATACTACAAATTGTGGTCATCCTATCTGATACTAGCGTAAAATAACGTATTTCACTTTATTTCACATTTAATTATGTCTATTTTTTTGGAAATTACACGAAATAATAAGGATTTTTTTTGAAATTTAATCTGTGGCAAAAACGCTATGTGATGTTAGAAATACTTTATAACCTGTGAGTGTGATGTGAAGTCACATCACATGCAAGTAAACAAAACAAACCCCAAACCAAACATCGCTTCGCTTGTGACATCGCTTCCTTGACACACCTGCTGCAGGGGCAATACCGGTCGCACGGCGGTTGGACCAATTTTAGGCTGTTCTCTACACACTAGCCTGCCGTTCAGTGTGTAACTGATAGTCCCGCTGAACGCACGTCCACGAGAAAGCCTCCTGTATTGACGAAACACCAGAGGATTGGTATCGCCTTGGCACTTTCTGTGGTGCTACCAAAAAAAAAGGAAGAGAAGATATTGGGTGAAGAATTGGTTGCAGAAACGAAGCAAATTGTGCCACATGAATATTATGAAAGAATTGGAAGTAGATGATCTTAGAAACTTTTTGCGAATGGATATTGATTCTTTTGAAGAGCTCCTGGCTATGATAACACCATTTTTTCCATTTTTGTCCACTCCGCTCGGTTGTCACCAATGAACTGACTGGAATTGCCCCAATCCTACTACACACGCTGCAACCTTGCAGGGCGGTAGACACAATCTAGGGAGCTAGGAAGGTCTTGCGCCCCTGCCGCCCTGCCGCAGGCCCAATCTAAAAATTGCTCCTGCTTGCCTACACACATCACAATTAAGGAGGCAATCAAGGGTCCAATTCCCATATTGCCCCTGCAGCAGGTGTGTGAGTAGCCGGCTTTAGTGGCCTTTTTCTTTTAAGGGTTTTTACCACAGAGTGTAATCACGTCGACCTCTTCTTACAAAGCGATCCTATTTTTCTCTTTCTTCTATGATACGAATATCTAGCAACAACATGTATGATGCCAGCTTTAAATGTAATTTTCATCACACTTGCATGTAAACAGTATCTAAACATACAGGTTAACTTGACCGCAATGCCCCATATAAAACCCTCGACCTTTCTTCTTACCATGAAACCCAAGGTCGGTAAGTAATTTTTTTTTAATTTATAGCACAGCACACAGGTCATGCAAGTTCAAGCAAAGAGTTTACACGCAATTGTAAAATTGTCTTAAAATGTTATTTAAACAGGAATTTTATTGCAATCTCGCTACATGTTACTTAAATACTCAATTAATATTCTTAATAATCGATTTTAATAGTTGTCTGTAACAAACGTCGTTTTTTTTACACTCCTTCAGGGCTGTATGTATACCTACGTAAGTATTTGCCCTTAACGTTTCTGAACGAAACATTTGCATAATCTGTGGAGTCCGCCAGCCATCCGCTTAAAAAAAGTTCAAGTAATTCGTAATAATAGTTGTGATGACTTGTGTGTTTATTTACTCGCAAATGTGATGAAAAACATTGTATGTTTCACGGGCGGTACGGGAATTACGTACCTCGACTCAGAAAGCCCTCAGTCTTCGACTTCGGGCTTCTACTAGAGCCTCGATCGTAATTCCTTACTTACCGACCTTAATACACAATGTACTATTTGATAAAACGTAACGTGTAGGTAGGATTTTTTGTTTACAAATGAAACCTAAAACTCTTTTCATAAAGAGTTTTAATGGTCCAAGATTTAAAAAGATAATATGTCAAATTGTCAATAATTAATTATTGTGTTTTTTATTCGTCGGAAGCCCTGATAGTGGTACAAATCAATGAAATACAGCCATGATTCATGATCTCGTAAAATAAGTAATGTGCCTACGAGTGCAAGTGCTATTTTAGCCGTGTGAGTGTGAGAAAAGTGTGAGTAAAAATCATAATCGTAAGTTTCAGTTTTAGATTATTTCACATAATAGCCCTTATCAGACACAGTCTTTTCATTCACATTACAGGATAATGTGTCAGTTTTCTAAACTCCATGGAGCTTTTGACCATGATTGGAAACATTGTTCATAAGGAACAACTTGTTTATTTACATTACGTTGTGACACATATCGTCGGTGAAACTGCAAAACCGCGTAAGTGACATTTTAAATAAGGAGCAAAATGCACCTTTTTAATAAGATCGTAAGGTTTATTTTGCTCTATCATAAATTTGTTACTTACGCGGTTTTGCAGTATCACCGACGATATTATGAATGAATCAGTTAAGATGGGGCACACTGAGAGCATCGTCAGGAAAGTCGATGATAAATCTGTCTGTAACTCAGTCAAATATTAACTTAAACAAAAGTTACCAATATAGGGATGATCCAAATCATCCACCCTATCTACAGTTAAAATTTCTCCGAAGGTTTTCCAGACACCCTGTATAATATCAGCCAAGGTTTGCCTTACTTATGAAGAGAATTAAAGTAAAGTCATTAAAGTTAACATCAGTATTCGGAGTCTTAGTAATAGGGTCCCGTCCCTTCGGTTCCGATTTTTTAGTATTTGTAGTTTTGGCTGCAGAGGGGGGGGACACTTTTCACAAACGGATCCCTTAATTGTTTTCACAAACTCGCAATTTTAAGAGACCTATCCGAAGACACCCCCACGGCATGGGGTAGACGAGAAGAAAAAAACCTCCCCACGCTGCGTATACTTACGGGAGGTACCGTAATAAAAATCAGATTTATTCTAGCCCCTTTGTTGGTGTGACTTATGTACATTATTTGTGTTAAATTATATACATTATTGTAAATAACTGCTTTCAAAATTTAAGAGTCTCTGAGCTAAGCCGTGGACGGACGGACGGACGGACATAGTGAAACTATAAGGGTTTCTAGTCTTACTACAGAACTCTAAAAATTATATTAATCCAGTGTTGTAAATTGCCGAAACATGGTATAATATAACCATAGCTACAGACAAGAAAATTGCTGTTCTAATCGTGTCTTGAAGCGATTCTATTTTGAGTCTCGTAAATAAATGTAAATCAAGCAAGCGCTGGCGGCGACAAGAAGCCGATAGTGAGGTCCTCCGACCGCCGCGGGCCCGCAGCCTCCGGCCACAGCCGCGGCAAGGCAGGCGCAGGAAACTAATAACCTAACTCAAATCACTCGTGAAATACCGCCGTTAAGCTTGCTCTATCCTGATGTAACATATTTGTAAAATGGGTGGCGAATGTGCGGATTGGAGTAATTACTTATCCCACCTAAACATAACAAAATAGTTTTATTTCGTAATACGGGTGTCCCAGAACGTTGATATAACAGCATAAGAAAGGCCACTTTATACCATTCTAGCTCATACTGTTTTCAAAATATTTAATCGTTATGCAGTTAAGTTTTACGAAGTAAATAATACCTATACTTAACAAACATTACCATTGATAGGACCACTGGTGAATTTATTTCCTTTAAACTTAGTGTAAATAATTACCCGGTGGAACATTCTATTACGTACGTATTACCGCTTTTATGTATTACCTTTTTACAATACACGAAAATCGCAAACCGTTTAACAAATAAGTATTTGTATGTTACCATCCTTACATTTTACTTTGTTAATTTTTCATTTATTGGCTAATTTGCCTCCAATTCTGAGTGTAAGGTTGTAGTTAGATCAGCTGAGGTGGTGAAGAATCTTTATATTTGCGAACAAAACTTACCTACCTCTAAAATATACATACATTGCGATATCGATATTTTGTGTTCATGAAAGTGTCGTCTACAGGTCCGATGTTTATTTTAGGTATTCATTAAAATTCTAATCAGTTATTTCAGCGAAAAAATGGCTATAGTTCCTCAAAATGATTCGGTAACTTCTAATCCTCGAATGAGCATATATTATACGTAGTATGTGGTAAGCGCGGTTCGAGGTCGGCTGTTATAGTTCCTCGGGGTGCATTCGCAAATTGAGATATTTTGAATCTTAGTTTATTAATATGACGTGCGAGAATTCCAATCAATGTGTATCTATATTTATTCCGTGTAGTAAACATACAATCTGATCCTAATAATACTTTAATTTTATAATATATTTTAGTTCTACCTGTCTATAAAGGTGTCTTTTGTCTAATGCAAGATTTATTGAGATAGTCTAAGTTGACAAATATAAATCAAGTCAACGCTTCAGTGGCTTTCAAATTTTCATTTTTTTTCAAAAGTATTAATATTTTGAAGTTATGGTGTACCTTATTCAACAATATTCTCCTTTATTGAAGATTAAATAAATATCAAGTATGAAAATTACAGATTATTTATATAGCTATTTTTAACCAAAGGTGCCAAAATCCTTACAAAAAACTAGTAATGAAAGCCACTTTTACCCGACTGCGCAACCCTGGGTTTTATTTTTTTGGAGAGTATGTATGTATGTACAGTCAGCGTCAAAAGTAACTGGTCACTTCAAGCTAATTTTGTACTTTATCGCATTAACACTTTGGACAACCTTGTTTGACATTGCTTATGTGACAGTAAAGCGACAAGGTATTTAAGTGATCACTTTCTTTTGACGCTGACCGTACCACCTATGTCCTTTTTTTGCGTGCGCTCTGCAGCCTAAACGGCTTGACGGTTTTAATATTATGTTATGAGGTCTTGACGGTTTTAATATTATGAGGTGTGTACAAAAGTTCAATAAGGCGTCCGCGAAAAAAAAATATAGAGGATTAAAATAAAACAAGAAACCTGACTGCGATAAAATATAAACTTTTTAATATTATGAGGTCTTGACGGTTTTAATATTATGAGGTGTGTACAAAAGTTCAATAAGGCGTCCGCGAAAAAAAAAATAGAGGATTAAAATAAAACAAGAAACCTGACTGCGATAAAATATAAACTTTTTAATATTATGAGGTCTTGACGGTTTTAATATTATGAGGTGTGTACAAAAGTTCAATAAGGCGTCCGCGAAAAAAATATATAGAGGATTAAAATAAAACAAGAAACCTGACTGCGATAAAATATAAACTGAAAAGCGAAAAACAAGCTCTAAAATCTATGAAAAATTATAACAGTAATAAAGTTATATTACTTTAAAATTGGAAAAGGTTTAACAAGAAAAATGTTTTTTTTAATTACTTTACCCGTCTGGAACACATTTTCTGATTTTTAGAGCTTGTTTTTCGCTTTTCATTCGATTGCTTGCAGGCGGGGCTCATGTTTTTTTAATACTTTAGTTTCGATCCTTTTTTACTTTGTATCGTACATTTTAAAAGATGTATTCGACAAGTCTCTGCAAAATAGTTAATTTCAGCCAAAAAATAAACATCGCGAAACGAAATTTTGGTTTTAATTATAACTAATAAACTTAGGTCGCCCCGGCAGGCTTAGCACGGGTGTCGGCGCCAATCTAAATGTGCAAAGATGTAAATAAAAACAATCGAACTAGGTAGTTTACCGTTATTATTATACTCCATAATCATGTACTTTTGAAGAGCAAGAGAGGTAGACAAGACACCTTACCTTTTTGATTTTAACCCTTGATCATCTTGCTTTCATATATTATGATTAAATAACTATTAATTATACTTTCTTTAATAAAAACCAGCATAGGCCTGGCCTAATGATAATTTTAGGCTTTTTTTTTACGTCTTTGCCCATTTCTATTGACAACGACCATTACATGTCTCAGCTCTCTTTGAAAAGACAAAGTCGAAACGCTCTTGAGAAAAATCCGACCAGAAACTTAAAAGTCAGCCTCTACCTTAGCTACCAGTTACGTTACAAGATAAAGTCATATCGTTCGTGTGTATACAGGGTGGAAAAAACGAACGCTACATGGACGGCCACTAGGTAGGTACGTTAAATATTGGAAATAGCAAGCTCTACGCAAAAGAGACTTACTTTTTAATTAAAAAACAAGAAAAAGGCTTTATTCAATTTAAAAAAAACCTCTTCCCTAACAGGGAATCGAACTGGTCGAATATGACAACACAATAAAGTCGCGTTTTATGATATAGATCGAAAGGGTCATTGATAGTGATCATTTATGTCATAACACATACACCTTTAAATTTAATAAAGATAAAAAAAAACCTTCTTTATTATCTAGTCATACTCGTATTCGAACGGTACGATTCCCGGTTAAGACAGACGATTTTCAAACATTCATAAATGCAGTATTTATTGTTTTCAAAAATAAAAGTACTTTTGCGTAGAATTTTTTTCCATCCTGTATATAAGTGTTTTTATGTTTTCATTTGTTTAATTCTTATTTATTTTGTTACTTTTTGTGCAAAACTTTTATGTGTCCGATCCCATGCATTGTGCTTACTCATCTACTTTAGTCAGGGTTAGCTGGAAAAGCACCCATTTAGGGATAAGTTCGCCTTTGTTCATTGGTTTAGTAACAATATTGAAATTTTTATATTTTTGTGCAATAAAGAGTTTACATACGTTCATAAAATTAATGTCCCACGCCGGTACCCTACGCCTGAAATAATATAACGAATTCAAACAAAAAATCCCTTCTAGTGTTTATACCTCCCTAAGATGTGAGTTAGGTAGGAAGGTACTGACATGGATGTGTCAGATAGAGTTTTCCGTGATCTTAATATTCTTTTTGTGATTTCTAAGTTATAATCAGTATCACTAACAATTATTTGATTAACTAAACGAATGCAATCCATTAATTATATTTCTGGGTGCCCATTTATAATAATCACTTGTCTTAGTTCGATAACAATATAATGATGGAAGTCAATAACCCGTTCGAACTATTGGCATAAATAGATATCGCAAATCAATTGTGTACTTAGTAAAGTAGTAAGCAAGCATTTAATGAAGTTATAGTCAGTCAGTTGATGAACTAATGCTGGCTTTTCTTTGTGCGAATGGGCTATAATACCTACCTACTCGTATGACAGCTGATGCTCAGTTGCTCAAAGTTATATTACATTTTTAATGTCACCTTAATGAATTAGAATAGTGACAGAAGGTATCCTAATTAGAAAATAGTGCTAATGACGCTAAATGGTGTTAGTGCATCTGAGTGTTATAACACCGGCTACCGTTTGAATATAGGGTGTACCAGTTTTGGCCGTTTAAGGTTGATATGAGCTCCAAAATTACTGAAAAGTTAATAATAATATGCATAAATAATTAAGACTGAAGATTAATATAAAGATAAAATATAAAAACATGTTTGTAGTTTCATAATCCTTTACATATTAGTTAAAATAGAGAGTGACCAAAAACGGTGTAAAGATGGCCAGAACTGGTGCTTTACCGTACTCCGGGAAATAGATACGTTCGTCTTGTTCGGCCTGGATCATGCACGGTTGTAATTTCTTTACAAACAATGAACTAAGAAGCCACATCGCACGGGAAAAATAACTGATGGCTTTATGTGCTCCCGCGCGAAAAACGTGAGATAGAGAATGTTTGCGCGCACCATGATTGCAGCATTCAACATATAATAAAACGACTTGATTTCGTGAAACACAATTAATGTTTACGAATATGAATCTATTTAATGATATTAAGATCAATTCATTTTATTATGCATAGTCCAATTAGATTTGTATATAACGTCCTTTTCTTTTCCTCGCATTCATCGTGAAAAGTAGAGTGTTTAACGCTCGCTCCGCTTGGGTGGCTAAACATTTCGTGTCATTAAGGGTGGTTTTAACAATCTATTATTTACTGAAAACGAGATAAATGCAATTTTACTATATCAAGCATAATAAAATTAAACTATAGCAATACACTTCCATATCCAAGCTGAGAGCTGCGATATGAAAGATTCATTATCACCATCGGAGTGAACTACATAAGTACTAAGGGCCACCTGCACGAAAACTTTTAACTGAGTACTTGTCTTAAATTTGGACACGACTGACATTTCCATACATAACCAACGTGTACCGCTAACTAAATACAGATCATATTTTTGCTGCTAGTGACCCTATGTGCTAACCTAATTGACCACTTATCTCTCGAGCAACCTGTTAAAACGAGTCGGACCGTCCACGATGGACGTCCAGGCTCAGCGGAAACCAGACATTCTTTTGATAGAGCTTCAATCAGTCGTTTATGGGCCATACTCGTATGTCAGCTTGACAAAATCGCTACAGGAACTGAGCATCATCGTCATAAACATCAAACGAGGATTGATTTTGAAATGCTCGTAAGTTGCAAGACAAGACACAATCCTACAATAAAATTAGAACTTGATAATCGCACGTTCGAAAACCGGTCCGACCTTAAATAAAACCTTAGGCACGTTTATCATTTATCTATTTAGAAGACTGAACAGTTATGACTTTGCGGAAGTTATGTTTCCCTTAAATATACATCAGGGATAAACACCCGAAGGAACTAACTAAGTACATCCGAACTTCAGAGTATATGCTGCTATATTACGCAACGGATTTGGATAAAATCAGACGAAAGAAGTCGCGGACAAAAGCTAGAGCTTTATAAGTATTGCTTTTTGTTTTGACGGTTCTCGATATTTGACGTCGTGAAAGCGGGATAACGGTCGTCAGTGGCGAGGTGTACAATTGGCGAGCTATTTATTTTTGTGCCCCCGAGTGAGTTGATTAAAAGCGGGGCGGGCGATGCCCGGGGCGCGCCCGCGGGCGCTGCGCTCGCCTCGCCTCGCTCGGAAATAACACTCAGATAAAACTCGCTTATTTACCACCAACCATGCACGATATTTACATCGTTGTGTACCACGTCATCCAGCACATAACATGACAAAGCCAGTTTTAATGTGCCCAGTGCAATTTAACAGCGAATAATTAAATGATGCAATCAACGTAAAATACTCCCCGTGTTGTTTACAAATCAAAGTCAATTTCGAATCATTGTTGTGGAGGGCGATATTAAAATGAGTCTCATGGTTAACTAAATGAATCGGGATGATTTCGTGCGTATTAAATATTGTGGGTGATATAAAATTGTTTATCAAGAGACTAAAATAGGCCACGGTGAAGCGAGGTGCATAGTCACCAGCGAAGCCTAGGGTCCAGCGCCATATAGTTGGAGTTAAGCACTTTACAATTTACTTCGATTGCGAGAAAATGCACTAAAAATTAAAAGAAAAATTTCAAGGCCGACCGACATCATGAATTCACAACTTTAGTGCTATCTATTAAACTGAGACTAACTGTCACTCAAATACAAAAAGGACCACGAGGTACAAATTTGCTAAGGGTGCCACCTACGTAAGATTAGGTACATTAAGGTCCTTAGGCCGCGTCATTAGGGTTGCGTACCCGAAGGAATCCTATTAACACGCCTACGCTGTCCGTCCATTCGTCTAAACTTTAAAGAGCTGTATCTGCTGTACCGTAATAGACAGCGGCTTTTTTTAGAATATGTGTTATTACGGCAGATTTACTAAAAAAATATTGAAGAAATTTAAATAATAAAGGGGTTCCCATACAAGAAACATTTTCTTTTCAACGTAGGTACTTACCTATACGGGACCAACTAACATACGGACGGGCATCTAATCTGGTATGATTTTATAAACAAACCCTAAAGAAAACCCAAAATATAGGAACAAAAAAATGGCCAAGTGTGAGTTGGTCTTGCGCTAGTTCGAATCGAAATCGAATTCAAATTAGATTATAATAATACGTGCGGTGGTACGGAACCGTCGGTGCGCGAGTCCGACTCGCACTTGACCGGCCTTTTAAAACAGAGGCCGAGGCGGTTCGGTGCAGGTGCAGGTGCAGGTCGTGTGTGCACACCGCGCATCACCGACACGAGCCGGCTGTTTGCAAGGAAATTAAAAAGTAAGCTACTCTAGTCCATAGAGAGAGAAATTATTACTTGTAGTATGCCTATATATGGCTTTTAAGGGTTACCTATCCCAAGTACAGTAAATTTCCTGGACTATTATAAAACTAACCTAAACGTTTGACCGTTTGTTAAACATTTGCTGCTTCTGCTTTAAACGTTTTGAAAATTTAATGGGTTCTGAGAAAATTATTTACGGACAAATAAAAATGTAACGAAATATTGGCCAAAAGTTTTTTGAAACATCGATAGATTAGTAGATTACCCTTTTAAGAGCCACTTTTAGAGCATGAGAAGGTGATTTGAAAAACTGTTTCGTGACACATTCATAATAAATGAATGCATTTGTAGGTATATTTTTCTAGATACTGAAAAAAACCTAAAAAACTTTAAACGCATTTATTTTTCTGTTTCCTAACACCTATTTCAAAACTGTCATCAAAAAATATTTAAATAAAAACCGATGATCAAATTAATTACAGCGTTACTTATAAACTGTAGCGTAGCTACACGATGCTTTGTCCTTATCTGTCAAATTCAAATGTCACAATGACAGATAAGGACGAAGCATGGTTTAGCTACTCCACGGTTACTCCACGTTTATAAGTAACGCCGAGGGGCTACCATTGGCAGATGATCTTCGATCTGAAAGTTCTAATCTTTCAGTTGTTGTTAAAACCTATTTGCTTTAACACTGCTGTTCTAAAATAGCTGCCATCTCAATTTATCTTTTATGTCATTGATATAGAGATTTACGCTATCAAACTCTGTCATTTTTACTCCAAAAAAGTAGCTTTCTGGCCTCTATTTCCATACTTTTTTGTCTTTAGAAAAAAAAAACTTCGATGGTTCCTTCGATATATTAATGAAGAATATTTAGATGTAGTTTCCATATCAATTGACGCCAAGATGAAAAATTAATATCCAATTTTGTGTTTTTATAGTCATGTTATAAAAAATATATAAAAAAACCTTCGGTTATTTTGATTTTCAGTTCGACGTAATCAAATATGATAATAAACATAATCGAATATCATAGCTGGGCATTAACTCGTTAATCCGTTAATCGTTAATTAACGAAGTTAACATTTTGATTAACGGATTAACTTTTAAGTTAACTTTTTAAAATGTTAACGGACACGTTAACTTCCGTTAATATGCAGAAGTCCGTTAATCGTTAATCCAATGCCTACTATTTAGCGAACAACGGCACCGCGGCGCGGCAAGAAAAACAGGTTCAGACAAGTATGAAACGACAAGTGCCGGGCGGCGCGTAGCAGCGAGTGTGTAGTGTGAGAAACAACGATGATGACAAGGAAGACTTTTTCAATTCTGTCACTCAGTCTATAGAAAAACCAAAGAGCTCCAACTCTTTAAAGAGTAAAGCGCAAAGTCTCGTTAAATTGTGGCCTGACATGAAATCAAAAGACTCATAAATCTATTCATTAAATACAATACTGCTATACCCTCAGGCGCTGCAATTACACGTCGTCTGTTTTCCACGGGTAAAGACATTTTAACTCCAAAACGAGCCTCGCTTTCAGACGACAACTTCAACATGTTAATGTTCATGAAAGGGAATATGCACCTTATGCCCTTTTGTATTTTGTTTTGTTCCTATCCTGTTAACTTCCAGAACCCAAACCAACAGGTTTTATAAGTTCACTAACGCAACGATCTAAAAATGCATTTTTTTACACATATTTTCGGATTAACGATTAAAGTTAAATTGCGTTAATTCTTCCGAAATGTAACGCTTTAACGTTTAACGAAGCTAACTTTTTTTGTAGCGGATTAACGATTAACGAAGTTAACTATTTGATTAACGGTGCCCAGCTATGTCGAATATATGGATAAGTACTTATAATATTTTATTTCATAAATTTAAATTTAGTTTTGACTCAGTTATAAGAACTTAAACTTCATCAAAAACGACTGTTATGGCCAGGGTAGCCGCTTGACCCGATAAAAACCTATTTAGTTGTTGTAAACGTTAGAGCCAGTTCCGAGACACGGAAAAATATACAATTATTATGCATATGAAATGAAATGCTCGCATGAAGTAGATATAAGATAATAAAGGTTTGAAGTATCGAAGCACCTTAAAACGTCGTTGACATTTCATTTACCTAATGTACAGGCTAACTAAACACCAAAAACAAGCTGCTTGCCAAGGTACTTTAAAACCGAAGTTAGTACCTACTTAGTGGCCCGTGCTGCGGTAAGAGCACTTACACAACGTCTTACAAAACACACCGAGCCTAGGCACATTCGGGCGGCACTTGTCACGCGACTTCCTAGCTAATGTCACTAGCGCTACGGTCGTCTTTCTTCGAATCGACACGGATCTTAACGACCTATTTAATTATTGACTTTACAGTATTTAATAAAAACCGTTTCGGAAAATGTCTCCTAAATGTGTGCTCAGTAGGTACCTGGTTTTTTAGTTTCCTAAGAGACGACCAATAAAGCTGAGAGCGGTTTTCGTCTGTATTTTAGGGTTCCACACCCAAATGTCTGAAACGGTTTAACATCTTTTGCTAAAAAAACGTTTTACAAACTGATTCATTTCACAAATATATAATTTTGCAAAACGCTTTTTTCCAAAACTGTATACAGGGTGAAATAGGGGTCGTGGAGCAAGAAAGACGCATTTAACTTACTTTCACCAAAGGATCACGATAGGTTAGGACTAACAGTTATTAAAGTTAGTTATTTAAGTCAGTACAGCAAATAATAAAAAAAACTGGGATGATTTGAGATCATGGTCACCCTTCTGTTTCCCAAGAAAACTTATGTCAAGTGCATGTACTTAACAATCATCGCAGTAAGTATGTAAAGAGGTTGTTATGACGATACTGATAGACAGATAAGAAAAATTCCTTTGTTTGTTGTTTGTTTTCAAAGAGGTTGTAATTGGAAAAGTAGGGTGACCACGCATTTTAGTTACTTAACGTTTTTTTAATTAAAATAAGTAAATACCGAACCATCTTTGTTTCAATTAAAATATATACAGGTAACATCGCAATCGTTTACTGAGTCAGAAAAAAATGGTTGGGATCACGACCCCTATTTCACCCTGTATATTTCGGGATTTTTGTAAAACTAACCTAACCTAACCTACAGGGTTCTACAAGATGGTCCTGAAATATATCCTGAAATGAATGAATATATTGACAGTTTCTGAAAGAAAGGTGAAACGAACCAGTTTGTGAAATGTTGTTTAGCAAGTGCTTGGATACCGGCTATAACTGCACCGTGTCACAGCCATTTTACTTAAAATCTATTGGAAAGATGTGGTTGAAATTTGGCATGTGTACTTTACGACTTGTTAAGCGATTTTTTATTGTTTTTCTTACGCAGTAAGTGTCTCCAAAGATGAGGTGTAGATGGTGCCTCCGACGTCGATGTGGACGGGGGCGTTGAATTTGGAGGTGTGGGCCACGCGCGGGATCCCAGCGATGGGCTTCTTGTCCATCGAGCTGCCGTCCGGCTGGGGGCTCGATGGTTTCACTGGCAGCATCTTCGACTGAACATAAATAAACTTCCTTCAGTTATATGTATGTATACCTACTATTATATGACAACGAAATATGACACACTCGGCCTACGTATGAACGACTTCATATGACCCAAATGTCCCAAAATTTTGATTCATAGTGAAAATTGTACAAAAAATTACATAATCTCCGAAGTTTGTGGACTAAAAATCTAAAGAATTCCTGATTTAAACACAAATATTTATATTTTACGCAAAAAAAAACAAAGTTGTCAAATTTTACAGTTTAGGAAAAATCTTAAAAAATGTGCATAAAGATTTAGGATAATCAAAATGTACCTTATGGCATAGAAGATAGTTCATAACAAAATCATATTATCTTAAATACGGAACCCTCGCTGCGCAAGTCCGACTCGCACTTGACCGGGTTTTTTTTATTTAGACTATGGAATGGAAGCTCCGAAGTTCAATGTGCCAATCACAAGCAATAATTATACTTTAATAGTACCTATGGTATTTTGTACGAGGGCTGCTACCTATGTAAACGGAATAAAAAGTTAAACAAACGTATATGGCTAAATATGGTTTTCCACTCTGACTGAGGTATCTCCAAAACGTGCTGTAAGAACGCGTCGACGACGGCACCTTCACGTGTCGAAAATCTTTGACGTCGATTGTATTAATTAGTTAAGTTTATTGGTACTGTGTTCATACAATTTTATACACAAGTTTGTGCTCATCATGACCTGTAGAAATATTGTTTTCTTTAGCAGGTCTGAGAGTTTAGTGTTCATGAAAGGAAACTCTGCTTTTTAGCCCATGCTGGGCTGGATTTCTTTTTATTCTTAATAAGTAGCATTTTGTAATTTTTATTTCGTATTTCAATTAAAAATAGCTAAAATACTGTATTTTGTATTTTATATTTCAAATACATTACTCTAAGATATTTATATCTCGTATTTTAAATACTTTCGTATTTCAATTAAAGCAAAACATGTATTTTGCCCAGCCCTGACTGTTGACATATGCGAAATGTAAAAAAAAATACAAGAATATTTTCACAAGAGAGTTCCATTTTCGGCGATATTTTTAACCCGCTAAAAACAATAGTAGTAGTATTTGTTATAATAATTTTAATTATTGTATGTAAAAAAATTGCTGTTAATATTTTTTACGGAAGTACAAGTCAAAAAATTCCACAATATTTATTTATTTATTCCCATGGACAAATTTGTTTAATTTTTCAAAAATATATAGGTTCTACCAATTCTTTACAAACAGTCAATACTTATTATGCTGTTAGCTATTTTACCTTAAATTTTACTCACAAAAACACTTTTTTTTTTACCTAATTCCGGTCATAGGAAATGTTTTACTTTTCTTTATTTGGAGAGCTAAAGTTAAATACGATTCAAGAACAGAACCGCTATTTAGATTTTTTGCAAGGTTCAAATCTAAAAGCCCCATAGCACGACAAAAGACGGCTATATACACATAATGAAGTAAAGCTCATAAATATGTATTTATTTTTGGCAGCGATACACGAACGACTGTCTCGTCATAGTGATGGAACGGCACCACCATCGACACCAATCTTTGAAGATTCCTAAATAAAATCAAACATGGATTGCTGGTGTACGAAACTGTTCGCTGTTAACCGTTTTTGAAATAGTTAGTAACTCACGAGGCTCGCCAGCGTGGGACGCCGGAACCCGCCGCGTCTCACGGCACTCTTCACCCTCCGATCCACCTCGGACCACGAGTCGCTGACGAACTAACCATCTTGAATTTGAACCCTGTTAAACTAGACTCTAAGAAGACGGAGGCATTTTAGCGCTGCGGAAATTAAATAAATAAATAAATACTATTTTACGTTTGTTTTATTGCCATTGTATTTATGGTAGACCTATTGCCACAAATAAAATAATGACACTGTAAAAATCAGTGTTGCCAACAAGTGCATTTTATTGCTAAGGGCGCAACAAAACAGTCGTGTACGAGTAATTCAAGCGTCTAGTGGCGAACGTATTTCCAGAGAAAAAGGGGCCTTTACAAACATTTTCTCGCGGGAAGTCCGTCCACAATGTCACTCGTGGGTTGACACCGCCGCAGGTGCGGTCGCGTGCACTAAGGAGGCTACGTCTGAACTTTATTACGACGATACAAGCCACAATTTACCGGCCTTGTGCGTTTCCGGGCCGCAATTCATGATATCCACGCCCTCTGGGGTCCCGCCGGACGAAGTCCAACTTCAATAATTTTTTATCTCACGAATGCATCTCTAGTGCAGTCGTCTAGTGGCGACCTATCTCGCTAGATTCACACCTACGTCCTATTCATGCGGTTGACTTACGAGTGTGTTTGTGGAAAAAAGGTGGTTCCAGACTGTGTTACTACCTGAGAGCGATGTATAATAATAGCTACAAAAAAGATGTTTTTGCTGTAACTTTTTGCTGTATAGATGTAATAAATTATATTATGTAATAAAAATAAAACTCCAAGTATTTACATTCCTTAATAATTAAAACGGTTTTAAATGTGAATAATCAACCATATACGTTACTGTTACGTGCTCACAATTCCTAAATTTACTGATTTAATTGAACCACATCTAACCTAATCCTAAAGCGACGCGATAGTCGCAGTAGTTTTAGCGCACGCATTAACCAGATTGAAAATTGGTAGGTATCTACGGTATTAGTAATGTAATACGGTGCCGCTGCAGCGTGTGTCGGCGCGAGAAGCGGCGGGTCGCGGGCGTCGCGGCAGCCGGCGGACCCGCGCCGGTTTCATTACAACACGCCAGCGGCTGTGTGCCCACTCCGCGACATCGTCTAAAAACGAGTACCACTGGCATAGGCTCAATGTGAACTCGCGGTTCCAAACAAACACACCACACTGAGAATAGTAAAGACAAAGACGTATTCTTGATAAAAATTAAATGTTGTTATGGTGGAAAATAAATAATACCCGTATTAAAGTGTCTTAACACTAAACTTGGCAGGACATTTTTTCTGCAACGTTGTTGGTTTTGGTTTGAATCGTGTTTTTTTCGGGGTCTGCAGTAGGTAGGCTTAAAACACAATATAACTAGTGGCTCTGTGAGCTGTAGAATTTGTGTTCCTGTCTTTGCATAACTTAGAACTGAATAAAGGTTCACAACGCACCTTAACACAAAATCATAAAAACAAAAAGCTTAAATAAAATGGGCGCTACCGCCTTTATGTCAAAAATTTCTGAAATCCATTAGTGTCTCCCCAGACCCATTGACGCCGAATCGGCTTGAGCCGGTAAGAAAAAGTTTTATGTCCATGCAATAAGAGCGAAAACGTCGTCGTTCCGTTCGCAACGCCGAGCCGAGACGTGCCGAGCGGAGCGACGTCCTTTTCGCTCTTATTGCGTTGACATAAAGCTTTTTCCGTACGCGATTTGCCGAAACGGCGTCGACTGGTTTGGGGAGACCCTTAGTGTTTTCATTATTTGATTGTTGCCGATTTGCATAGTCCGATAGTCTGATTTTACTGTCGATGTCAAAGTTATTTCTAGGCCTACAACCCGACGCTGCCCAAGCTTCTTCAATTAAGGTTTCCTTAAATAACAAAAGGTAAGCTAACGAATAACGAATCGGTCGTATAACTGAAAGTTCAAGATGGCGGCTACTTTTTCTCATTTTGTCAATGGAGTTGTTGTCGGAGACTTAATCTTGTCGAATACCTACTTAACTGAAAAGTTCAAGATGGCAGCAATTTTTTTTATAAAAGCAAAGGTCATTGCTCTAAGCCCGCCTGCACCTAAATGTTAATCCCAAGTTAACCCCAAGTTAACCCTTAGTTACTGTTTGTAAAGAATTGGCAAATTCATCAACATAAACAGGGCGCGATCAGAGATTTCCAACACCGCAAATAATCGCAAAAACCCCCGCCATTTTGAAAAAAATCGAAACCCCGAATCGACAACAAAACTCTCTCTATATGTAGGGTAAGGTGGTCCCATACCGACCCCCTAATTAGAAAGTGCCATAAAAGTTCAGCAAAATATTTTTTTCTTTCCAATCTGCATGAATTCTTTAGTCAATGCCTTAAACTAAGTTGTGACAAGGGTTGAATTTTTTTTGAATACCAGAAGTGAAAATTTTTTGAGCAAACGTAAAATCTGCATTTCCGCCATACTCAAAAATAGTGGTCCGTAACCGACCTCCCCCTGGTCCGATACCGACCCCCTATATTTTCATCGAACAAACTATATTCATTAAATTTTCTTGTACTTCGGAGACGAAAGAATGCAATTTGAGGACAATGTATGGTAAATTTCGAATTATTCAGAAGTTTTTATTAGCGAAACATGTATGCAAATTTTACTACATTTTCGTTGAGTTTTCGGGGAAATTACTCGCTGTCGTCGTTTGTCTCACAATAATTGCGTGTTCCTACAAGTCGTGTAGACTTGCGTCGCTGGGCTTCTTCTTCTTTCTTCTTTCTGCACGAAGCGATGTCCCCAATTTCATCGCGGCAACGGCTCGTCGAAGGATTGCAGGATCCCTTTTCGGCGTTTTACGTTTGAATGCCCGGCCCATCTAGTCAAAAACATACCAATAACAAATTGTATAAGACAAAAGATAACGATTTAACTGAAAAAAAAGTCTAGGGAATGTTTACAGCGCGTAAACCTCGGGGTCGGTTGTGGACCACCGCTAAACGGTCGGTATCGGACCACCACGTTTTTTTTCAAACAATGATTTGTCGTTGTAAATATTAAGAAGAGTGAAAAAAAACGACTATCGCATGGTGAAGTCTAGTCTATAAGTAAGTAAAAAAACCTACCTTTAGATTTCTCGCACACTTTTTTCGCACTAAAAACTGATTTCTCCCGATGCCGAAAAATGAATTTTGCACATGTCAAAACTTACAATGAGGTTAAATCATGGAATGACATGAGAGGAATAAAATGCACACTAGCTCCAAACAGTCGGTATTGGACAAGCTTCCAAATGCTACCACCGACGATTTTTTTGGCAGCACAGTTTTTCAGAAAAAGCAAAAGGTTGGTATGGGACCACCGGTCGGTGTGGGACCACCTTACCCTATATACTTAGTGGTATTTTTCTAAGATGTCCGACTGGTCATAAAGAGCTTATCTTTAATCAGTTCAGAACGAAAGGAAATCTACATTGCTCACTACACTCAAATAGCTACATTGCGTTCTAAGCTATAAGGTTAAAATATCCATCTTTTTTTGTTTTCGTTTTGTTGAATTGAATGTATCTTCAAACGTACATTGCCAAGGCGTCACAAATATACACAGAAATGTAAAGGTATGCGTATCCCAACCTCCCAGGAATGGCACCGCGAAGCTCCATTTAATCGAAAAAATATGTTTGATATGATATGACTTATCATCAGTGATGGGAAATAGGTGAGCTAAAATACCTATTCTTTGCGAGAGGACATAATATGGAGTGGTTACAACCGGATAAAAGTATATATTTTTTGGATTCCGGGTATTTGATATTTATCCGGGCACTGCGAATACTAGCAGTAATGTTGAACATACATTATTTTCCTTATAGAATGTTTGTAAAGTTTGTAGTAAAAATGGTAACATTCCTGCCATAAAGTTAAAATTATAAGTAATCCGAAAATGTGAACGCCCATTTGCAAGTCATAAACAAACAATGCGTGGGAAAACCCATATTATTAGTCCTGCTACTACTTTTTAGAAATCTTGTACATTCCTTCTTTTCTCTAGCCCTTTTTACTAAAAACTAACATTAAACATGCCGTACTTTAAACAAAACATGTCATGTTTTACATTACGATAATTACCCTAATAAATATCGAATACACGGAACAGAAAAAAAATAAAAAAAATATCCGGTTGTAACCACTCTATATTATGTCCTCTCGCGAAGAATAGGTATTTTAGCTCACCTATTTCCCATCACTGCTTATCAAAAATAAATAAAGCAAAATAACATCAATCAATTACCAGAATTGAAAAAGGGTAACAAAAGTACTCATTGTCAGTGTAAAACCATCAGCTTTCGCTTTATTTATTTAACCTATTTACTGCCATAAAGTACCGTTAAATTAAACGTTGATATCAGTAATTATATTTTATGTAACTTATATTAATAAAATAAACAAAATAATTACTCTTTCCTATTTTAAAGTAGGTACCTACTTCAACTTTATAAGAGCATGCTATTTCTGATTCCTAAGTCGCATTACGTAAGTCACTATAAAAATAAAAGTTGTTATTTGCGAAAAAAATATCAACGTGTACGTGTCAATACATTTTTGCAAAATATTCGTTATCATTTTCAGAAAATATGGAAATATTTAAATTTCTGTTACATTCCGTCCGAGTTCAAGCAAGAACATATTCGTAGATGATCTTTAGAAACTACTTATTAATACGAGTACGACTAAAATTTAGATTTTTCCTTACTAAACTGAAATTTAGTTTTACCTTTTTATTCCTAAAGCGCTTGAAGACTTAAACTCAACTTGGTTTATCGTGCGTTTATGAATAAGGGGTGGAAGATTAGATAAAGAAGACCGTAGTCTGAATGAATTCAAAAGGTTTAAAGCAATCCTTAAAGATGATAGACAGAAGTGGAGATCGCAACCGCAGTCAGCGCAGAAAATGAAAGCTATGGATGACTGAAATGCTATCGCGAGAATATCAATCACCAAATGGCATTCATAGATATAAAATATAACCTGGGCAGTTAGTCCACTTCACTTCATTTTGACAAGAAAAACTTTTATATTTATGGATACTACATTGGCTCCGGTACGGAAAAAAGGGACCTGTGTGTAGGGGTATATCCTGACCAATTTGTTAGTTGTCAAGGAGCGTTAGTTATAGTGTACGCTTAGACTAGGCTTTCTAGAACTTAATGACGCCCAAACAAAGGCATTCTTGTAAGTATGAATTGAGTATAATCCGGAAAACATGAAAACATTATGAACATGGGTGTTTTAAGATGGCTGGTTGCAAAATACAAGCAACCAAAATATGATTAAGTAAATACCAAATACTAGTGTACGGGGCTACTTAAATTTACGGGGTGACTTTGATAGCAACTACCGTTCTACACAAAACTTGTGTTTGTTGAGGAGTTGGAGTACGCCTCCATAATATTTTATTCGCCGCTGGTAGCGGCGATAGTTACTCCTTCCGAAAGTTAAAAGTAGTGCGCATGTTACTGGTTATTTTCGTATAGAAAAATATATGAACAGTTAGCGTGCCTTTTGTCTATGTTATGCAAAAACGCATTTTATTTTAATGGTGTCATATGTTAAGCAAATCTAATTAGTGATATCGGAAAAGAACAACATCTATTCAGTGGGTTTACTTGAGATATTCACTCAAATATTTAGTGTTTTCAAAGTAACCCCCCATTCGTAGTTTAACTTTGATCATAGTGTTTTTATTTTGTTTACGGGAAACTATAGGTCTCAATTTTTTCTAATTAGTCAAGTCAACAAAACAAGAAAAACTGATTATTGAATATTTTTATTTTGTCTTTTAGTTTCTTTAAAAACTCGTGTTAAACTTTGAATTTGCTCAAAGTAACCCCGATACACGGTACTACCAGTTTCTATCAGTTTAAATATGATAAAAAATCGTTTTATTTTAAAAGTTAATTGGCTGTGTATCCATAAAGATACTAGTATACAGGGTGTAAGGGACGGCTCACCGAAAACTGAAACCATAGCTTCAGACCATTGCACTGAACTGAAATCCAGTGGAAATTTTCCCGGGAAAACGAAAATTTTCTCGTTGGTTTCGGTTTTCGGTGAGCCGTCCCTTACACCCTGTATAGGTATAAATACAGGGTGTAAGGGATGGCTCACCGAAAACTGAAACCATAGCTTCAGACCATTGCACTGAACTGAAATCCAGTGGAAATTTTCCCGGGAAAACGAAAATTTTCTCGCTTTTTACGTGAAAATGCCGTTTTAACCGTTTTTTTTACATAATGAGCTTCAGTATGTCATAATATGTTGTCCTAGATCGGTTTATATGCAAAAACATGGGAAAAAAAACGAAAAAAAAATAGTTTTCCCGGGAAAATTTCCACTGAATTTCAGTTCAGTACAATGGTCTGAAGCTATGGTTTCAGTTTTCGGTGAGCCGTCCCTTACACCCTGTATATATATCTAGCAAAAGTATTGCGTAGCTGGTGATGTATCTTCAAAGATACAAAGCAGGATGAACGTTCCCTATACTTTGTCAGTGTGTATTTGTAGATACATAAATATGTCTAAATATATTTTTATGGAGGGGTGCATTATAGTGAATTTAAAACAGTAGGTACACACGGCAACACATCTAGCTATACACTTCAGAAATCTGAAATATTGCATGAAAGAGAGTCGAACTAGAATGCATAGAAGTTGACATAATACACATATATACATCTCTTTCTTTTTCTCTCTGCTCTGTCTTTAATGGTTAGTCAGGTGTGATGTTGTGTGTACCTATTCTTACTCGGGAATGTTTGCCGAGGAACATTCGCACTCATCACACATATATTGTGCGGCAGAAATCAAACCCAGAACCGTTGAGGCGCTATTCCAGCAGCCAGGCCAAGTCTAAAGCTTGTGTTAAATATTGATACGCTTTAAAAAAGTTTAATTGTAATAATTATAATTAATAAGCTATGGAAAATAATTAAATCCTTTTGTTATATTTTAGCGCCGTTATAAAATATAACTGCTGTTAAGAATAACTGAAATCTAAGCATATATACTAGGTAGGCTTTCCGCACGTCCAGTTAACATTGATTATTTTATTTCTAAACGCAATCTGGTAAATTCAAACTTTCATTTGGCGCATGTAGCCATACAAATGCGATTGGTTAGTCAACCAGGAAATTACAGTCCAATTCTTGAATTTAATAAATCATACAGTTGGCAATTAATATTATATTATGTTTACTTAGCATCCCACATTGGTACGCCAGGGAGGATTGATATTAACTAGTTATTATTATATTATATCAATCAATATGCTGCCCTGCAAATTGAAAGTCAATCATTAAATCAAAAAACATTACAAAGGTAGAAAAATTACTTTTCATAGACATTTTTTACGTTTTCTCGAAATGAACTTTTTGCACTTACTGCGGTTTAGGCTCTGCAGGGCAGTATGGTGGGTATTTTTTGCGTAGTTTCAATGAAGTAAGAACACAAACGACAGACAAAAAAAACAGAGGAGATTCTTTGACAAATTGTCTTAGACCTAAACTAATATCTATAATATCTGGCCCGGACTTTTGAATTTAATACGATTGATGATTTTTATTTTAAATTAATTCTAATACAAAAAGCTGGATAATCCCGAAATTTGTCGCTAACCGCTCCCAATATCGCTTAACACACAGACGATCCGAGTAATTTTTTTTTTAGTTCTACCTTTCCTTCATTCGTCTCGTATTTTCAAATGATCAAATGTAACATTAAGTCAAATGCATCCAACTTCCCGCCCGGTGTACGAGCATGTGTAACGTTTAGGTACTTATGCAAATTGTACCTTTACTATTGCTCGAAAGGAAGGCAGTCTCTGCATCTCCGCTGTGCTTAACGCCTTAACGTGGACTTTATAAGGTATCTGCCTTCTGCCTAATGATGTTGTTTAAGTAATTATTTATAGGTAATTATTAGTTGCTTTTTTATTTACTTTTAATGTCGAATAAAATAATGTTTATTTATAATTTATAAGATACGATAAATTTGTTTTCTTAGGGCCCGTTGTTTGATCAGTAGTTAACTAAACCACAGATAACAGAATACAAGTACAGATACCCAATCTCATACAGCAAAAGCGTGCCGTCCTAATGTAGGCAATTCGGTAGGCAATTTTAGTCCCGTAGTTACACCAGTAGATGCCGTATCTGAGCCACCACAGGATGCTGGCAGCCTACCTAATAGTTTTAGTAACGTATCACCAGATGGCATTGACTTCAAGAATGAGACGTCAAGAAAATTGTTGACTTAAAATTAATATGTAATGGCCATAATCCTACCGGTGACATTGTGTTAGCTTTTATTAATTAATAGGAACATCTGCCCTGATTAACGATGTCCAGGACAAATAGGAATGTTTTAATGACATGTTTGGGAAGTTTTTTGCTGACAATAAATAAAAGCAATAGGTAGAAATAACTGGTTTATTAGGTTTAAAGAATTAATTTTCTCATAAGAATTTTACAATTCACTTACAATGAGAATTAAGAATAAGTTAAAAATAGTTTGGTGAGCGTATTTAAGCGTGCGTATTTACATAAAAAGGAAATATCGCCTTCAACTTCAACTTTATCCGAATCCAACGAAACAAAGTTATACACTCGGCCTCAAAAAAATCGCACCTTTTGGTATGTTGACTTCAAGCAGCTATAAACCCTATTTAATCTAAGATAAGGTATGAGTGTGGGGCCTCATTTTAAAGGTTATTGAATCCTTTAATTAATAAAAATGTGATAATGATTACTTAGCTAAAAAAAAATAGTTTTTCATGAAAAGAGGAAAAACATTTATTCACGCCAAAATTACACAATCTAAAAACATAACAAAATTAAAAAATACAGTAAAACAAATTCTTAAAACTAAACTTAAAACCTAGGGTTACCTCCCCTAGCCCTAATTACAGCCTCCATGCGATCCTTCGTTGACCTCACCAACGTCACGATGCGTTCTTGAGAAATGTCACTCCACTCCTCGACGACGGCGTCCCGAAGCTGTTCAAGGGTGGCAGGGGCAGTATCACGAGACCGCACCCGGCGTTTCAGATCATCCCAAATGTGCTCTATGGGGTTCAGGTCAGGACTTCTCGCTGGCCACTGCATCACGGGGATCCCAACCTGATCCAGATAGTCCCGAACAATCAACGCCTTATGAGAGCGGGCGTTGTCGTGCATGAATGTGAATTCAGGCCCGACAAAACCAGCATACGGGACCGCGTGGTCCTCCAGGATCTCTGTGATGTACCTATGAGCAGTCAGGGACCCCTGGCCACGTCCACCTCCAGTGAGGGAGGCGCACACAAGGTCGGTTTTGCCCGATTTTAAAGCTTATTAACTGTGCTTTCAAATGATACTAATATTGGTAGGGTACAATAAATAAGTTAAGAGCTTTATTCGCTTGAAGTCAAAATTTCAAAAGGTGCGATTTTTTTGACGCCGAGTGTAGTTTAAATGTTTGTACACAAACTGTCAGCGCGTTTTGATACTTCAATGGTTAAAGATAGCACGTTGTTCGTTCCGTGTTTGTACTAACATTTTAATACACCGAAACCGCCAAAACAGTATTTTGTAATATTCATTTATATTCGCCAAGACATTATTTTCTCAATTGTTTTTTTGTTTTTAATATAAAAGAAGTATTTTGAGTATTGATTTTACGCATCAAACAAGAATTTGTAAAAACGAAACGCGTGGGGTCTGTGAGTGCATAGTAGCACAGTATATAAATAAACCAGTAAAGAAGCTACGAAAAAATGCTCGAAACGACGCACTCACACAGACGCACGCCTCTACGAGACCGCTAAGAGGATTTGGCGGTGCTGTCAGTCGCGTGTGTCGCGTCGAGACGAATGGGCTCCTTCGCATTTTACGTTCGTTCTTGAGAAAGATGCCACAAAAGTATTGCGTGGTATATACGGTTGTTTGAATTCGGCTTCTTCAAACCCGGAACTTTCATTTTTTAAACTCTCTGCTGGTGTTGAAAGGTAAGAATAAATAAAATATTTTTAAATAAAATGCTTTTTATAATACGATGACGTGTTGCAAAAGTAAAAATATAAAAATCGTTTAATTTCCCAGCTTCTTCTTCTTTCGTGTCGGCAAGAACTCGGGCTAAATCTTACTTGCCCAGAAAGCGGCTACCGTGGTAGCCCTCTGGTTACTGACAAGTAAGTCCTCACGCGAGCAGGCGGTCGGGCACGCGGGACAGTTAGTGAGGTGTAGCATGGTCTGCAGGGGTTCTCCACATTCACAGCTAGCGTCTGCGCTACTTGAGTACCCCCACCGGCACAGGTTATCTTTGCTTCGGCCAACCTGGGTCCTCAGCCTATTTAGACTTCTCCAGGTGGGCCAAGGTTCCTTATAGCCTGGAGGCAGATTTTCGTTGGGGGGGTACAGTGAATGTGGATACTCGCTTGCCCAAAGCCTGCACCTCACGTCAGTAGGGTTTTCGTCGGTAGGCTGCGTAGATCGCAGGAAGCTTTTGCGGCTTCGCAAACGACCTGCGGTGGGGGAGAGCCCGTAGAGTGGGTATCTCGGGTCACTTTCCCAGCGAAAATTCGAGAACTCGGGAGATTTTAGTCGAAATAAAACAACTCTATTTTACACTAATTACTTTAATTTACAAACTATTAAATTATTAAACGATATAAAATAATAAACATCTCTGCAATATTTGAGCATTGAGTGTTTTTTTTTAAATATTTTTCTCGACCGTGGATAGGTCCTTCTTTGAGTGTCTACCTTTGGTGTTGTCGTCTTAAAAATACTGTTTTAATTTGTTACTTTGGTTCGAAATGTAGAAATTCGGGAAACGGGGTCGCTAAATCGTGATATCGGGAGGGAAGAGCCGAAATCGGTAGATCTCCCGACGAATCGGGAACTTTTGCAACACGTCTGACATTTTGTTTATTAGGTTATGAAATATGTCAAATAAGCATACTTCCTCTCGAATTTAGAAAAAGAAGAAACCGCCGCCATGTTACACTTTGTGTTGTTCTACCTATTCCTTCCAAAATCGAAATCTGGGGATCTGTGTGGTCTCTGACAGTGATTTCGTTGGCAGCATGAGAAAAAGTAGCCGCCATCTTGAACTCTTTAGTTAATCAACCGATTGCTTCCAAAATCGATATCTGGGGATGTGTATGGTCTCCAACAACTAATCTGTTGGCGGAATGAGAAAAAGTAGCCGCCATCTTGATTTTTTTTATTATTCGACAGGCTGCTTCCAAAATCGATATCTGGAGATCTGTGTGGTCCTAACTCTCGAAATCGATACTTGAATTAGCCTGTCGAATAATAAAAAAGTTCAAGATGCCAACAAATTCGTTGTCGGAGACCACGCACATCCCCAGATATCGATTTTAGAAGCAATCGGTTGAATAAATAAAAATAAAAAATGGCCTCTACTATTTCTCAATCTGTCAACAGATAAGTTGTCGGAGACCATACACATCCCCATATATCGATTTTGGAAGCAATCGATTGAATAACTAAAAAGTTCAAGATGGCGGCTACTTTTTCTCAATCTGCAACGGATTTGTTGTCGCAGATCACACGTATCGATTTTGCACTAACTAGCTGAGATACAATAAACAAGTTTTTTTTTCAATTTTACAAAATGTCAGTGGACAACCCTTACGCTCAATTGGAGCGTAGGTATTTATCTTGAAAAGTAGGCCTAGTTTCTTTACTGGTTTATTTATATACTGTGATAGTAGTTTCGCGATCCGTGATGGCACCATCTAGTGACAGTACCTAATAAGGCGTAGCAAGCTTGAAAACTTATAAGATTTTTATGAGTTAGATGGAGTTAATATAAAATTTATTGCATTTATTAAACTTGTAAAATATACCCTACTTTATGTAGAAAAGGATGTTTTTGATGTAATTAAGGTACGTTGAATTTATTAAGGTGCAAAAATCATTCAATCTTCACGATTACTGATTCAAATGTTTCGCTCGATACCTGTGGCGCCATCTATGAGTTAATTAAAGTAATAATTATACGTTGTTCGAGTTGGGAGGCCATGACTAAACTAAGTAATTGTTAAAATTCGAAAAAGGAATCGAAAATAAGACACATTTTCTTGAGATTTAACCATTAGTACGAGGGGCGTTCAATAAATTCTCGGTATGAGAAGGAAAACAAAAGCATACGATTATACTCGCCTCGGCGAATGATGGGTCCTATGACACTGACACTGACATCTCTGATAGTGATGTGCAAGTACCGACACTATCGGCAAAGTAGTATTTGTCCTGCGGCCAGGGGGGCGTTTTATAAAGCTGCAAGTCGGCTAACTTAAAAAAATATATTTATAATTATTTTAAATCTAATAACGTTTGAATAGTGCAAATTAGATTGTCGGATTCTGATTAAATAATACATTGATAAATTCACGTTGTTTTATTTTCATCTAACATAAAGACAATAACACTATCAAAAACCTATTTTATTACACTTAGATCAATTGCTGACATGCTTACGAATGCATTTCTTTAAATTAGTTTAGCATATTTCTCGTAATGACTGACAGTATGTATTCATTTAATATTTTTAATTATTTAAATGCCATATTGCTACAAAAATGGTGAACTATATTCCCAAAAAAACGCTTTTAAACGTTTTTAGGTGACATTACTGTAATTTGTATACTTGTTACCATTATCGACATTTGTTTATCGATATTTTTTCACACTAGTCGATATCTTCCAAACGAAGTAAGTTTGGCAAGACGTAAACGTAAAGTCTGATTCAGATAATTTCTTATAAATTTTAAAAATTGTGAAAATTCCAACGGAATATCATTAAAATGGCATATATCTACCTACAATTAATAAGTCTCAATTTTAGTCGCCTCCAATTTGATTCTAATGTAACGATGACGCCACTACAAGGTTGTAGCGTCGGCATAACTGTCAGTGTCATAGGACCCATCATTCGCCGAGGCGAGTATAGTGTTTTATTTTTATTTTTCTATTTATTCCCCCCCTATGCTTATACACTTATAAGATCTGTCAATTCGTTTTTTTAACCCCTCATAAAAATATTTTTTGTCTTCGGTGTCAAAATGCTCCAGCAGCACCGCTGCCTTCAACGCTTCATCATTAGAAAATCGATGTCCACAAAGATCCTTTTTAAGGTTGGGAAACAAAAAGTAGTCGCTGGGGGCCAAGTCTGGACTGTACGGCGGGTGAGTAAGTGTTTCGAACCCAGATTCAAGAACAGCATCCTTGGCAACATGAGCAGTATGCACAGGGGCGTTGTCATGAAGAAGCAGCACTCCTCTGGTCAATTTTCCCCTCCTCTTCTCTTTGATTGCTTCCCGTAATTGGCGTAAAATGTTAGCGTAGTACTCTCCTGTAATATTTAAACCCTTTTCTTATAATCTATTAATAATATCCCTACACAATCCCAGAATATTGTCGCCATGATCTTGCCAGCTGAAGGGACGACTTTGAATTTCTTGGGATGAGGTGTTCCTTTAACGTGCCACTGCATCGACTCTTGTTTGCTCTCAGGGTCATAATGACGAACCCAAGTTTCATCTCCGGTAACAATTTTTTGGAGCAAACCATCAGGGTTTTCACCACACAGCTCAATGAAGTCGGAACAACAAGCAACACGCGTATGCTTCTGAAACGGTGTCAACATTCGTGGTACCCATCTTGCACTAACTTTGGACATGTTAAGATGATCGTGGATAATATCATGTATTGTACCAATAGAAATATAGGTTTTTTGTGCTATAGACCTAACCTTCACTTCGACCATCTTTCAGTATAATTTTCTCCACTTTTTGAATGTTTTCTGGTGAAGTAGCTTCAACAGGCCGACCAGGTCTAGGGTCATCTTCTATGATCTCCCTCCCACGCGAATGAAGGAGCGGACTCACGGTAAACTAAATCCATTTCTTCTTTAATACACTTTTGATTTTTACCCTGTTTAGTCAAGAATTTTATCACGGCTCGATGCTCCAATTTAATTATCATTGTAAAATCGCTCATGGTGGTCACGTTTGTTCAGCAGTAGCAGAAAAACAAAAGAACGTGTGGGCTTCAAATTTACTTTTTTTTACTGTCGATGAATGACTCTTAGCGGCCAGTATTAAGAAGTTTACTAAAAATGTTTGCAAGATACCAATACCGAGAATTTATTGAACGCCCCTCGTACCATTACTTATTGTTTTTAACGATTCGTTAGTTTAACTACTGATCAAACAACAGGCCCTAAGTCTTAATAATACCCAGTAACAATCCTTGTACCATTTTTCTGCTAGTAAACGGTAGGTGCCTTTATATTTTCAAATGCTGTTTTGTTGGGAGGCGGTGGAAAAAATTGTCTTGCTAAGTAGTCGGTATTTTTTTGTTGTACGTGCCATTGCTTAATTTCACACCAACCAAAAACTTGTTATGGCAATGCATTTACCAAGAAAATAGAAAACCTAATAATGTACTGAGATTGTTGTTGTTTAACGTGGAATAAGTTAATCACTAGAATGGGCTTAATTAAGCAAATGCATACCGACAGCCTGTTTGGCGGGTCCTGCACTTTCAACTACCCACGTAGTTTCCGTTAATTAATCTGTACAGGAAGCCGCTAGTTGTGCCGTTCGCAAATAGTCTAGCTCACTAACTGGATGCTAGCCGAGAACATCGAGAAAACGTAGTTTCCCTGATTTGCTCAGCTTGGTGAGAGATCCTTATTTGCACTAACGGGATGTTTCATTGAACCGAGATTGTTAGCTTCCTACGCGTTCCTCAAATGCAAAGTCAAACTATTTTATACGCCATTTTGACTTACCTCGTTTCCGTTGAAAAGCATTATTTCCCGTAAGGGGTTTATGCTCGAAATTAACAATAAGGAATTAGCGCCAAGTCATATAAATATGGTTTTATGTAAAACAAAATGCCTACAAAACTATTACTCCACTTTGACGACGAGTTAGCCTAGTTAGTTGACCAGGGCTCTCGGGTTCGATTGTACCCCGGGTACCTACGAACTTTTATCTTTTATCGAGTAAGCAACGTTTATAAGTAGGTACCGTCATGATGAGAAAATGTGTATGATGATTGATATCAGAGCCCCTTTTAGGGTTCCGTACCAAAGGTAAAAAAGGAACCCGCATGGTGAGACTTTGTTGTCCATCTGTCAAAACTCTTTATTTCGCAAACGGATGGAGGTATCAAAATGAAATTAAAACCATATAAACAAGTCTACAGTATCAAGTTGTGAAAATATCAAACTTCCAAGTTAGTTTAAAAAAAAGATACGGCCGTTTTCCACAATAAACGTAGATAAGTATATTAATATTTCGACACTCTCAAGGGAATCAAAATTTATAGGATATTTTCCGTTGACCTAGGTCTATGAAATTTGGCAAGAATATCGTCTTGTACTACAAGTGTAAGAAAAAATCTGAAACTATACATTTTTAACTAACTCACAAACAGGGTCTTTATGCAAGGAGCGGCGGCGCGGCGCTACAAATGTCGAATGGGGTCAACCGCGTCATGCGCGGAACCCTCGGTGGGCGAGTCCGATACGCACTTGTCCGATTTTTTTAAGGTTCGTGCTACGGATAGGTTCACTTTTCGAATACTACAGTCGATTCAGGAACGTGTCGTATGATTGAAATGTTCGTGCTTGAGCTATATCTATTGAAAAGGCAAATATTTTTTCACTTCTCATGCTCTTAAAATGCTACTTAAATCTCTGCGAATCGGGACTAAAGCTCCTTATTAATCTCTAGGGATTAAAGTTTTTTTTTTTAATTTACTTTGGAAACCCCTAAACAACCAATCACGGTGTTTGTGAATGGAGGATTATCGCCATTTTCAGTGATTGTGTATGGACCATATTTTTGGGTGTCGAAATAACCTCAAAATGACAACTGTGCAAATATATTTAAAAAAAGGATTTAGTTTCGTGAAACACGATTAATTATTACGAATATGAATCTATTTAATCATATTAAGGCCGAACTCTTTTATTATGCGTGGTCCAATTACTTTTAAAATGGTTTCCAAGTTTGAATCTGTTGGCTAAATATGCAAGCATTTAAAACATCAACGAAACAATAAGGTATAATTGCACTTTTAATATATCGTAGATTTGGTTAGCTACTTTTATTTTATTAATGTTAGATTAACGATAGTAATAATAAGATACCTAATTGTTAGTTTTAATTGTTAGAAACTTTTTTATAATAAATGTTGTAATTTTGTTTAGAACGTCGTTTTTTTCCTCGCATTCAAAGTGAAAAGTAGAGTGTTTAACGCGAGACTAAACAACCATAATGACACTCGAACTACAGCCACCCTCGCTCGCAAGCTCGCTCGCGTGGCTAAACATCTCGTGTCATTATGGCTTGTTTTAGTCCCTTGTTGAACAATCTACTATTGTGGCGAGAATATATAGATCCAGCGTGGGTTTTTTTCCGTCCGAAATTTTTATTTTCCTTTGAGTTCAGCTATCACAAAAATAATTTTGTGATAGCTGAACTCAGTCTCAAGAAGCAGTGGGTGATGGGTCAAATATGAATAACAAGAACTACCGACAGACTAACACCACCAAACCAGTAGGTAAAGATGGTTTGGAATCACTTATCGAAATATGCCGGTTTTTATGGTCTTTTTTAACCAATCAAGGCTACTTATAGTTCATTTATTTTAGCATGATACAGAACGAAATAAAGGTATTTTATTGGGCACGTTACACGCAACATAATAATTATACAAAAATATTGCTCCAAAACGTCTTTTTTGACTGCTATTATTTGACAGTAAATATTAAATGAACGTTATAATCTATTGCAGTAGTACTTTAAGTCATATGCGTTAATATTTACATTGCGTTTTTTATTTGTGTTGATTAAATTTACTTCAATTAGAAACGTGGTCTATAAAAGACCTAAAGAAGCAGGGGTTACAAACCTGTGTTAACAAAATAACGAAAAGTCTGAGCATATAACTCGACTAAATCAAATACTATCCTGTCACCTGTCAAATAAAGCGAACCTAGTGAATTTTAAATTGATCATTAGTAACGCCACAGTTTGCATTTTTTGACAGATTGAACGTCACAACGCCCTTATGTGATATGTCCCATGTTATGTTATGTCATTTTATCTCGAGTTCGAGAGCGTGAGCGTTGATATTGTTCCATAGTTGTTTTTGTTGTGAGTTGTTTGTTGTTAATTTCCTTGTTAAAGTTGGCAGCTGCTCGTTTAGTCTACATCTTTATTCTCTACCCTACTACCGCACTCTTTAGCGGAGAAACGATGACATTTCATCCGGATCAGTCAGTCTTAAATTAGGTAAATCAATTAAGTATAGCAGTTAGAAACCAATATATACATATTCAAATAGTTTTATAGTATTTTTTTAATATAATATCGAGACCCAATGTTTTGTCCAACACAAAAACATTAATGACACATGCACAGATACAATATATTGAGTGCATAGATTCTTATTGATTCTGCCAGCGACTCCAGCGAGTATTAGAGTTGACGACTACTGGTTCTTTTTCTTTTTTTTTTCTCATCCTAAAATAAATGAACTATAAACGTGTTTCTCTTTTCTTTTAATGTAAGTATTAAAGATATTTTTAAGATTTTTATCATTTTAATTACACTTAGCTAAGTACACGCAATTGTAGCAAGAAATACCGTTTTCTAGTTCAATATTTCGTAAAAGGTTCCCCAAATCTAAAAATTGATCGTTAATAACATGTGCATAATGATTTTTTTGAGTTAGCCAATGATACCTCACTCGATAACTCAATATAAATATCTCTGTACTCGAAAAAAATGTTTTTTTGATGATTTTGTTCAACAACTTTGTCGGCGTAATGGATACCCCACTTCGGAACCCTAAAAACGGGTTTCCACATTTACTTAATGAGTGATAATAAAAAAAGCTTTCTTTATGTAGGAACAGTTTTTAATATCAAATAGTCGGTTTTGGGTTTTACATAAGTGTAAGATAACATATCCAAAGGGCATTGGGTGAGTTTGTATAAACATATCTGGATTTTATTTTAGCAGCCACAAATGATTTTACTAAAATGGTTTAGTCCTATAAGTATAATTTAAAGCTTTGAACAATATCGGATCCGAGTTATTAAGTATTTAACGTTCAAAGTTTTTCATACTTAAAGTACGCCCGGGTACCGATAAATATTTCAATATCCCCGCTCCGATGCACTTAAGAGTGTTAGTTAAGCTGGGTATTCACGACCGGTCCAACAAGCCGAAAATAGCAGCAGCGCCGCGCCAAAATCGATCCGTGAATGTCAAAACTGAAGCGTTTAAAAGTACTTGGCGCGGTCCTTTTGATTTCCAAATGGACGGAAAGCCAGCGCAACGCGCCAACGCGCAATCCGAATGGAATGTCGAAATTCAACGTTGGAACACGCCACGCCTCCGAGACAAGCCAAATGGCGTCGTCGTGAATGCGTTCTCTGGCTGCCATGCCATGCCATTTTCTAATTAGTCTTCTCCGTGATGTCGCACCGTTAAGGCGAGGCGTGGCGCGCCCGTGAATGTGGTCAAAATATTATTATTACGCCCATCCAGTAGTATAAATACACTCCACCTGTCGCCGAGACAAACGGCGCGTCTGTGAATGCCGAGCTTTATAAAACAAAATATGTACCTATGTTTTGGATAGATCTATCATCATCAATTTTACGATTGGCTGTTTACCTAAAAATTACAAGACTTACAAAGGACAACATTGTATCCAACCAAACCCTTCTAAAGTTCGTTTTGCTGCTTATTGCGTTTACCACCGAGTGGCATACGGACGACGCACTTATTGCCCCTCTTTAAAAACTTTGTTGAACAACTTTCCGTCAAGGTCAAAATCATTCTTCTCTGTAACCGGCGCGTAAGCCATTGAGCTGTAGGTAGTTTGAATCATTTGTAGAAAGCAGAGTGGTTCACAAAAGGCCTCATCATAAGAAATTAGTTTATTTTATCTTGGGTGGCAAAAAGGCAGCATATTTTTCTTTTAACCTATTATTAAAATATAATCATATTTTTAAGTAAAGCGAAGTTACTGTAAATCATAAAGTATTTAAAAAAAAAAATTATTATAAATACTGGGCAAATATTTGGTAAAATAATATTCTGGACAGAGTCAAAATGTACAGAAATGAAAGTTTGGTACGGCTTCTGTTTACCTACTTAATGAGTGGTATAGCTATCTCGTGTGTGGTGTGTATTCTAAAAAATAGACTACAAGCAGCAAGACTTTGTAGGACATGCACTTCAGCGGGTTTTTTCATTTGGTGAAATGAAGGGGAATTTAAAATGGTGGGTGCATAAAGTACCGATATTATTTGTATGGTTTTTGTTCACCCAGGATATTGCACTTGTTTTGTGACAGAGTTTATGATCAGCAACAAAACAGTCGAACATTGATTGCAGTAAATAACAGCGAAACGAACAAGGACAACCGAAACAAGCTTCTACAAACACTAATAAGTAATTGACGATGCGATTGCCATTTCGCTTCTGTATAAACGACGCCTTTTTAAGTGATCGAAAGGTCTGTAACCTACATAGCAGCGCGTCGTGTTGCTAAGGTGCAGTAACCTGTAAGTACCTATAACACTACTAAGTAGCTAAACTGAACAGTAATAATAATAAAATAACGCAGCAAGACGAACGTTGCGAGAATTTTAAAGCACAAATTTATCGCGTTTCTGGTTTGTACTTAACCATACGTGTATTTGTCGATACGAGTACTATCGTCACATCCATGGCAAAGTTGCGAATCTGCATTTCGGTTCAAAATTAAAATAGCAGATTCGCTACTTTACCAAAAGGCGTTTCCGTCATTGTCGTTTGAAATCAAAATGCAGATTCGCAAATTTGCCATGGATGTGACGTAATGTTCTCATAGGTAGGTAACCATGCATTTAGGTCGAGTGAGTTGCCTATCTAGTTAGCTGCCTGACTGTTTTAAAGCTTACCTCAGTATTCCATAAAATAAAATAAAAATAATAATACCTACACCCAAGTGTTTACAAGAATTGTCTGTGTTTCGAGAGAAATAGTGAGAGTGAGAGTAATTGCAATGCAAAGTTAACTTATTGGACCAGCAGGTAACAAATAATCGAAATTAACAGAAGTATTCAATACTTCCCATGCATTTTCGAAATAAAAAATACGAGAACGTTACATTTATCCAGGTTTTGTGAGCGAAGAGAAATGCCGGCGGCGGCCCTTCGGGCGTCCATTCAAATTTGTAATTACTAGCTCCAGGCGTCGCGGGCGCGGGCTTGCCGCTATACTCACATTATTCCATTTATATGTACACATTCAAAAAAATGTTTATCCTCAACTGCGTAAAAGCAAAATGGTATATTATCAAAATCCCGCGGTTTGCATAGTCCGTAGTGACCTTGCCTAACAAACTACGGTTTCGGGTTCGATCCTCGGTAGAGGCAAATATTTGTAGCCTTAGCAAACGATGTTTGAGAATCGAACGCTCGACGGTGTGAAGGTTTGCTACTAGTAGCGTGCTGGCTCCATCTCAGTCGCACTGGCCGATTATTACGTCAGCAATATTCAAATGGAAATGTTCGCTAGAATAAGGGTTAATAAGATCTCGAGAATTAATTAGATCTCTAAGAGAAGTCTGTCGAGTGATAACCTGAAGCCATACTACTGTAGGTATAATTATATGATGTGAAACAGAAATGAAAGGAGTATATAACTATTGCTTTGGAGTTCATATTTATAATTGAGAAGTGAAGCCGCACGAGGCAGTTCCCACAAAAGTTAAATTCGAAAATATAAATGAAACGATAAATCGTTATTTTCGATATAGGAGTTGTTGTACCAATCCTTGACATGAGTCATAATTTTCTACCGTACCGGGGGTTCTATTCTATTAGGTAAACCCATATTGCTTTTGACATATTAGCGTTTTGTTTTTAACGCTGCTGATGGCAGCCCTCGTCAACAAGGAAACGATAGTCATCATAACGTTGACAATACGATAACATGTCAAATGTAATGTTGTTTTGCCGAGTAGAATAGAGCAATAATTTAATATCCAACATAATACATTCTGACACGCCGTTAAGATTCTAGTAAGATGATGAGATGTTTGTATGACTATTGATGGGTAAGGACCAAAAAGTTGGACCACTGTTAAGCGCAGTTAACCATACAAACAGCGAAGTTGAAAAAAGTTCCGTTGTGCGACGAAAATTATCCCTACAATTGTATGGCTAACTTTTGTGTCACAACGGAAAAGTTTCATAGAAAATTTAATTGAGTGAGTTAGCGTGGACAACTTTTTGGTCCTTACCCAGATGGGTTTATTTTTTATTAACGTATGCGGAATGAAATTTGCACAATGTTTGTAACCTTATAAAATAAAAAAAATGTTTGTAATGATAACCTGTCATGTATTTTTATAAACAATCTACTAACAAATTTTAATGTAAAAAGTAATTTGGCCCCATGCGTGCTGCTTTTCGACAATTTGCTGGCACTTTATCCATGGCTGTTGTATAAGTCGAAGTTGGCATTTTTTTCAGTTCTAATTTAATTTTTCGAATTAGAGCCTGTATAGTTTTTGGCCGGAAATTATTCGCGTAAACACGCCTTTTTAGATTGGCCCAAAAATCTTCGATCGGGCGAAGTTGTGGTACGTTAGGCGGATTTGAATCCTTTGGTACATATGGGGTTCCTAGCTCCTCCATTTTCGCCAGGGTGTTCTTTGAATAATGGCTAGATGCTAGATCGGGCCAAAACACAACATTAGTTCCTCTGTGATGTGTTTTCATGAAATCACGTACAATCGGCAAACAACCCTGCATGTATCGTTTAGCATTGACTGCTAAACCAGATTCAAAAAACACCGGTTTCGACATACCGCGAGGGCTAATTGCAAGCCATAACAAAACCTTTTTTGGAAACTTAGTGTGCTCCACATATTTTACTGATTCTTCAGCTGGGATATTGGCGTTTTGAAAATAAAAGTTACCCTGCCATTCATTGCCGTCTAAGGTGAAATAGGATTCATCGTCCATAATGCACTCTACGTCGTTTTTTGCATAGAAAATGTTTTTGACCAGAGATGTAAGTCTTTTCTTCTGGGTAAGTTTTTGGTTTTCGGACACGGTGGGTTTTACTTTTCTTGCTCGTTTCACAATGCCCATATCATGTAGATACTTTTTCACTGTTTTGCCATCGCAGTTAAATTTTTTTCCGAGTTCTCTGTAGGATTTAGCTACCCGACCCGCCGTAATTTTTCTCAGTTGGCTTCTTTTCAAAGATTGGCTTAAAGAACACACTTTGCCCGAACCTGGTTTTCTAGTAGTCGTATGTCGAAGAGAATAGGATGATAATATATTATATACCGTCCTTCGACTCTCCCCCATTTCTGTAAAATGTTTAACAATGCTCGACTTCGGCCAATCTGGATGTGTGTCGCGAAAATCACACACGTTTTTTCGACGCATTTCTTCGAGATTTGCCATATTTTTTTACACAAATCCTACAAGCGAATGACTTGTGCATCACTTTGACGGATGATACAGAAAACAAAAGATAATATCAAGTTTTAAATATCGAATCATTTACTCTTATACATTTGTATAAAAACTTTGTGCAAATTTCATTCCGCATACGTTATTCTGGGCTTTCGGTTGGCAGTTTATTTAAAAGACTGTCCTCTGTTGATTTATATAATTATATTTCTATGGCGTTTATGATGCCAAATTTGGATTTAATATTCGCTTGCCAGATAGATGGGCATTTCTATTTTTCCTTGTACTCAATTAAAAAATTGTTAACGCAGCGTTAAATTAGTCCATTTGGTAACGCATTTAAAAATATATACTTCTTGTTAAAAACTTTTTAATAGATTTTTCTGATTGATCTTAAAGTTTTTAACAAGAAGTATATATTTTTTAATGTAAGCATTAAAAAAATGCGTTACCAAATGGACTAATTTAACGCTGCGTTAACAATTTTTTAATTGAGTACAAGGAAAAATAGAAATGCCCAGGTACCTAATCGTGTCGTATTTACTTGATGATTTTAGGTCTGGTAGATTGTGTCTTTGGTTGTTCGCAAGGCCTTGCGCCTGAACAACCAAAGACGCATAATAAAGTCTTACTACCGCACTCAGAGACGTCAATTAAATGTAGTGACGTGTTGTCTTATTCTATTGCTATAGTAGAGAAAGTGACAGCGGTAACTTTAATCAAGCATTAAATTTGCGGCAGTTAGTATGGAAATTTTAACTAAATTGTTACGGTTTCTTTACAAAACAACGGAACAATTAAGAACATAGCGTTTTCTTTGTTCTGCAGAAGACAGCGGCAGCGGAGTAAAAGCACGTTTAACGCTATATCAAATTTTCTGAAACGGCCAGGCAGGCGCCATACTTACTTATATTGTGTGCATATAGGGACAACCCCTGGTTAGTGATAAGTCAACTTACTAAATCCTAGTATAATGAGTATGTTGCCTTCGCCTATATTGTCGACTTCCAAGGGATCGGGAAATTTAATGGCTTTGTACATAAGCCTTAATTGGTAAATATATATTTACACATTATATTAATACATTATTCATTTAGACTAAATACTCACACATACCTTCACGCCTGTAATCCCAGAGTGGGGTAGGCAGAGCTACAGAATTACCTTACAACTCTTAAAGCTTGTTGATAATTCTGTAACCATATTTTGCACAATCAGGCTAAGATGTTACCAGTGTATTAGTGATAGGTTGCAAGCCCATCGCCTAACAGTAGAGTAAATAACAACTAATAAATATTGGCTAACCACCTTTATGTATCTACCCTACCCTACGTAGTTAATAGGCGTAAATATAGGAACTCTACTTATAAAACAAAATAGAGTTTAATACTATCCCAGTCAGTCTGATTAATTAATAAGTACTTTCCTAATGGAATCACGCAATGCCGGAACCATTAGACTACTGTTTATTCTTAGAAAACAGCAGGAATCTCCGATACCTTCCAATTTAATCACACTTAAATTATAACAAAAACATTCCAAGAGGTTGCTCAGATGGACAGGAATAAATTGTGCTAGGTCGCGATTTCTCGTAAACATTTTTATAAATATTTATTCCTGTAAAACAGTAACATCTCTGATACATTTCAAATAGATTTTAATTAAATGAAAGGTTTGTTGATGGTTTCAATTCTTGATTTGAAGGAGTTCAGTATCAAAACTAATTTTTTAATCGACAGGTGACGCATTTACCCCTCTGTCGGTATCTATAGCTCCGCCTAAACTTAGGCATTTTTTCTGTTTCGCGATTAAAAGCAGGGACTACCTCTAAAATTATTCTGACATATATTTTCTATCTGGGGATAGTTGGGTGAAAAATTATGATATAATAACATATATATGAACATGAAATTACTGCGTAGACAATACGGACGATACTCATAAGAGCGAAAGTAAGTAGAAAGGTTAGTTTGGAACTAGCGGCCTTATAGACTGTACGGCTAGCACAAGTTAAATTTTCCCACTTGTCGCTCAGTAAGTACGTCTTTATCGTTACAGACTAGGAAGAAAGGGAGATCCGAGCGATAAACAAATCGCGGACTTGTGCTAGCCCTCCTGATGAGACTAAGTCAATCGCTCCCTTCAAGTCAGATACGACAACGTATAGGTCAGGTCAGATAAAACTATTCATTCTGACGGTTCTCGAGATGGCAACTTACCTATGAATAACAGGATAACAGATCAGGTCAGTTTATAAACACAACTCTAGAGTTCAATTTTCTCCCCGATATTTATTTTAACCGAATATTTATTTAGCTGACTTTTAATATTACGCTAAAGCTGTTTTATTAACAATCAATGTAATCAATAACATAACGCCCTGAAATGAATATTAGACGATCCTACGTAACAATCATAGTAGATTTAGGTATGATTCATCTAGGTACGAGTAATTCATTAATAGCTCTGGCATAGATATTTGCACCCATCAGTGCCATTATACCTACCTATAAGTTGATTTTTATTTTTGTTTAATTCTATTGTCGTTTTAGGGTTGTCTGCATTTTATTCACAGGGTGATCGTGGTAAAGGCTAGTATTACCCTGGAACGGCAAGAGCGCACAATGGCGCGCGGTCGGCACAATGCCGCGCCGGCGGCGGCGCCCGCGGCGGCAGCCGCCCTTTCCGCTTTATCAATAGTTTATGCACAACCCTGAGGCGAGAGCCGTCTAAGGGACCTTTCTATATATATCTATAATTACACCGACGCATGTGCGCCTTTTAGGGGGTGCGGCAAAGAAATTCATGTTGCGCCTATTAATATAACTAGGTTATAATAATATATATTATGTTAATATTGTGAATGTGTGGAAATGTTGAAACTATTGACTGTGCCGAAGTACATGGTCGTCGTCTTAAAGCGATACCGGGTAAGCCCACAAATATACTTATATTTATAACCCGCGCGTATACTGTACCTAAGCTTCTTTCATTGTAGGTAAAGGCTAATAAACAGTATTCAATAGTAACGAAGATATAGTAAAAAAAAAAGTAAAGCGGAATGAGCCCCCCTCACTTATTGATCGTCATCATACCATCGACGGTAGGTATAAAAGCAAACGACCTATTGATAGGTACACGTTAATTACACATTTACGATACAGAAGCAAGACGGGCTCAAAAGTAATCAAATAAAGCATTTTCACAACGCCTTATTTTCCACAGCCGTTACCATCACCTCATTACAATGACATAATGACGTAAAATATAACACAAGGATTAAATAACGTCAAATTTAATAATGTAAGTACTTTCTGCGGCATGGTCCTATGCCATATATCACGCCGCCGCGCGCCGTCGCCGCGTACGAACTCCAATCGCTTATTTCCCTACAAATCGTTCGCACAACTCAGTTATCTTTATCGCCTTTGCACTTAATTTTGAATGAAGATAACTTTTAATTATTTCTATAATACCACCGAGTATACCAACAAGTAACACGGGGTCCGTTATTTTAAAATGCTATACAATAAAACCAAATAGGTGTTGCCTCGCCAGTGTAACAGTTCAGCAAGCCACCCTCTGAGGTAGCGAAGCGCGGCCGCCCGCCGCGTCTCGTTCGGTTATTAGCAAAAGACTCGACGCGTCGACGTCGCGACGTCTAAAAACGTGGCTGACGCGGGAAAATGCAAGCGTCGTACCTCAGGTCGTACGGTTAAACATAAGTTTTAAGAAATTGTGGGGAATTCCAGAATAACTTTATGGTATATTTATTTAATAGGATACTTAGTACTGCCTAATGAAATTTGACATTATTTTAAGGCTATTTTGACAATACTGATAATAAATTATCTGGCCGATAGAATTTAGCTCTTCCCCTTTAGGGGACTTTCCATTCCTGTTCTGATTGCGGCAGGATCATCAGAATTATTTTGTACTTGTACAAAAGAAAGTGGTTATTAAACAATTCATATTTTTCTGATTTATCGTATTTACTGATCATTATATTTTATTTATAAATAAAATGAAATATAATTTTGTAATATAATGTCTGATAAATCGTAGAAGAATTTAGACGCCGCTGGCTGCCGATAAATAGTTATGAATGTTGCAGAGTATTTTACTATTTAACCATATCTTATCTTATCGTACAGAAGGGCTCTCTCGGATACACTTCGATCCCTTTAGGATCTTTTGTGCAATTACCGTCATATACACTCAGCAGTTCGAATTTGCAGGTTTCCTCTCGATGTTTTTCCGTCACCGTAAGAGCATCAGGAAATGTACTTAAGTTAGAAAAACTCAATGGTACATAATTAGCGTTGGGGCTCGAACTCGGTACCTTACGATCTCGAGTCGACCCCCTAAGCCATTAGGCCACCGACGCTCTATTATTCAAGCATAAGACAAATCTACAAATTTTTATTTGTGCTGGTTTATCAAAAATTCATACAGTGTATAATATGTAGGTAACTTATAACTCGTTCATATTTGCAACGAATCACGTCATAACATAACTGACAAAAGTGTATACATTTCTCTGCACACAATACTAGTGTAAAATGGTGCATCAAGCAGGTCGTACTCGTATATCAAAACAGGGCAAGAGCATGTCGGACCATGCTCAGTGTAGGGTTCCGAAGCCGTTACTACAAACTAATTAGACCTCGCGACAAACCTAACTTTGCCGTTGGAAAACTGTTATCCCCAAACATCGACATAGGTCGCGGTCAGGTTACCAACACCTCTAATAAGTTTTCAGTAGGTATAAACAGTTAAACCGTTTGTAACTCAAGAACCACTGAAATGTACTTAATAGTTATAGTTTTCTTACTAAATTAATTATATGTGCTTTCATTTAAGATATTTTTCAGATTTTTTGTATTTGTAGTTTTGGCTGTAGGCGGGGAGACACTAGACTCCACGTCAACCACAATTAGCGCTTTAAAGCTTTATATTTCATAAACAATACCTTAATCGAAAAATTGTGACCACAAACCCGCAATATTTTTAAAAGACATATCCAACGACACCTAAAATATCCCTATAGGGGTAGACGACAAAAAAAATATACATCCCCAAGTTACATGAAGGGTACCTGCTAAAATTGAACATTTTATTTTACCACTTTATTGCCGTGACTGATATGTATATTTATGCCAAATTACAGCTTTCTAGTACTAAGTCTCCGAGCTAGGCTGCGGACGGACAGACGTACTGACATAGCGAAACTATAAGGGTTTTTTGACTAAGGAACCCTAAAAACTGTTCATTTTCCAAGTTTTCTAAATATCTTAATGCCCTATATACAGCTTGGGCTTGTATTGCAACAAACAATAAATTACCTATGATTCAATATCGTTTTCGACTTAATACTGAAAGAGCCAAGTTTTGGAAGAGCCACTTGCGTTTTTCAGATAGTTTCAAAACGAGTGTTATATCTACAGTCTTGGTTAATAAGAAGCAATACTGATGACTTATCATATCATCCTATCAGTAACGCACAAGCATTTCAAAGTTGACCGAAAAAAATTGACGCCTGTATACTCGTATCCAGCTTTATTTTAGCACCGAATAAAACATTTATATTTCTATTTCTATTTCTAAAGTGCGACAAGTACGACATCAAAAAGTGAGCGTTTAGTTTTATTGTAATTTAATTATATCCCAATAATACCAAATGAATAGGTAGGTACGTTATGGGACTTATGGGTTGAACATGTACATATTTGGCCATTTCGTTACGCAAAAATGTTGCACTAAAAGTTCTCACTTTGATTATTCGGACAGATTGTGCTATTTAAAGAGCCCCTCGGCTATATGGAGCTTTGACAAAGCCGGCCGTAAAATATTATTGTTTCGCTCTTCCAAAGTTAATTGTGATATAGGTTAAATTATATTTAGGTACATACAATTTGATTTTTTTTTAATAAAATATCGGTTATATATAATTAACGTGTTATTATTTCGCAAACTTGGCAAATTCCCTCTCTGGGATGACAAAAATACTGCGCATTTGGCAAGCTCCCCTTGCGGGACAATAATAATAGCGCTCTGTTTAGACGTAAGTTTAGGCCGGTAGTACTACTGATTTGACGCTGCTTTAAATCATACTATGCAAAGACTTGAAACGTCAATAGAATTATTTAAAATTGCAGCCTCGGTAGAGCGCTGCAGATGTGCATATTTGTGCAAAATGGCTGCGACAAAAGAGGTTATTTATTTGACGTCCCGCAGCGGGCATTTGCCGCATATTTTTTTATTATAGAATCTTTCCCCATAGTTTAATCTTTCGCTTAAAGAATTTTCCTCTTATAAAAAAGTGCCTCTTTCACGCCACTCCTCGCCATAATTTATTGATGTCTATGTTGTTCTTTGTTAACAATAACTAAAAACCATTATTCCATACTTATTAGAAACTAGCTTCTGCCCGCGACACACGAAATTTCGTATTTATTTCAATATGTCATGAAATTGTGAAATGTCCTGATAGTTCAGTAAAATTATTAATTTTACCTAGTAGAAGGTCGGGTATCCGAGACACGCTCTGACCTCATATGCAACCCGATCAATTCCCATCTATTTCTGTGCTCTAGCGGCATGATGTCACGGAACGAAAGTGTGCAGCATTTTGGAGCCAACCTGACAAAATTAAACTTCCTTTTTGAACTAGCCTTTACAAATAATTTGAAACGTAGCTCGTTAAGGTTTTTAACGGGTGGCTAGTGAAACTTCCTCTAATTACTGATTAAACATTTTGTGCAATTAGTCCTTAACTCCTAATACGTTATAGTTTGAAGCGTTGTTTCTCAGTAACTTTACAAAAAACCAATTGTAGCGCGTTTTGCTTTGTTAATCTCTTAAAGTACAACTTTGCTGTAAAACCCAAATTTTTAGGATTATTTATTTAATATAATATTAAAAAACATCAAAATATTCGTTGTTTTATGGACATGCCAGAACTTGCGGCAGATTTTTATAATAGCCTCTATCTGAAAAACCTGTGGCGCCTCTACCAAAAATGGCGAATCTTTAATCCACTCAGATTTACTGAACTATTAATAGGAAGTACATTTAATTTATTTTATTTAACATTTTGTAACTTGAGTTGCACGGGTAAAAATATTTCAACGAAATTTTACAACATGTCTAATGGGGAAATGTTTTTACAGTGTCAAGGAATACTTAAGGGTTAAAATATATATATTTACTAAAACATTAGATAAAATTGATGGAGTATGTGACTGCCATTTTTTTAAATATAAGTAACCATTTAATTAGCAATAAGTTTAAAACCAATACGCTTGTACGCTTGCTTGCTAAATACAAGTGCAACAGTCATATAAGTAGGACCATGTACCACTGTAATCTGACCAATAATAAAAAAATAATGGACAAATCATACTAGATAATTTGTAAGACTCGGAAGAATATGGAAAGTTTACTCTCTCGAAATACATACCGACAAGATCTAATTGATTTACTTCTTAGGGAATTGCCAAAATGTGCACTTTAAATAAATTCTTAAAGTGTAGTTATTATATACATCGCAACCCCCGTCGTAATTCGTCGGAGGCGAATGCATTTAAAAAAAAATTGTAAGTCTCAAGCATTACCTCAGTATGTACATATCTACTCGTATTAATGCAAATGGTCTTGTGCTGGTACTTTAAGAGTTCATCGCGGTCAGACAGACAGGCGCTATTGATTCAGGACTTCGCGATTTTTTACAATCTAATAAAATCAATACTGAGAGAGCAAAAGTGGTCCAACCACGAAGTGATCCATCGAAAATACTGATCAAAATGGACATATTTTAGCGTTGCGTGTTTCTTTGCTTTGCTTTACATGCTGGTGAAACACAGATGAATAAAGATAATGAAAAAATTAAAGTTCCGAATACTTAAAGGCTAATAAATGAAGTGCAGAGAACATAAGCCACGGGCTACGTCACGATCCGCACATCGCCGCGGGGCTCCACCGCGGTGCTTACCTATATAGAAAAACGTTGTGAGGTCATAAATTATTATTAAGCTACAATCCTTGCGAGGTTCTCATGCAAATATGATTATATCTATCAGAACGAGACCAATCCCACATAATCAGAAAACCATCATAACTTTATTATGTTGTCGAATAATTTTCAAATACTTACGCATGTAGTAGTTATCAACTTGGTTTTTAGAGCAAGGAGACTGGGGAGGTGCGCTGCTCGGTCGACTCATTTTTAACCGACCTCAAAAAGAGAAGGAGGTTCTTAATTAGATTGTATATATTTTTAGGTGAACATATATGTATATAACGCTTCATCAATATACCTTCCACTTTTAGAATTGCTAGTGCGAATATGTACTTCATGACGTTAGCCAGCCACGCGGATTTTATGCAGATTGTCTGACATACCTAACTTGCGGTCATCACCTCAGATACGATAAATCATTTTAATTTACAGCTTTTGGGTTCGCCGAATAAGAGTGTTGGGTTTCGTTGTATATATAGGAGCGGCACGAGGCGGCCCGCCCAGGGCGCTCCAGTGTTGCGGCGCTCCTAACGCTTCTTACCCTCGGGCGACCCACCGGAGGCTCTCATCTACAGAACAATCATTTCGAAAAACATTTGTAAACCCCTTAGCTCGGGTTGGGTAACATGATCTTCAATTTTATGAGAAGGTTAGATTGATACCTATAATATAAACGAGGGTTTAGTTTACACCTTCCAAGCGTACTTACACAGTTATCTGACCATTTACCTGTGGAATGCTTGATATAAGATCAGGTCAATTCATAATCAAATTGATGACATGCATCACAGTTGAAACAAATAATAATTGCCATTTAAACAAGTGATCATAAGCCGTCTGGACTTTATCATAATGTACCTATAATAGCAAAAAACATGAACTTGTTTTTATTTTAAACAAAGTCGGTATTTGTAACGATTCCGTACCCAAAGGTCTATATTAAAACATTAAATGATCACTAAACCTACGCTTTTAGTCCGCTCGCTGCGTCCGCGTGCACCAGTCCTACGTTTTAGGGTTAGGTACATAGGTAGTTGACGAAATATCATCTGGGGCCCTAGACAAGATGCTTAACGCTAACCTTAACGATATTCGACAACTTGCAAAATGTATGAAGTTGACATAAGCACTCGACGCGACTTACCGGCACTACTTACTTAAAGATTACTTTAAATGAATTAAATTATTTAAACTAATTTTATACTTTAATTTTCTTTGAATAATATTTATTTATTTAAGTAAATATTCAAAGAAATCATTATAATTAATAAGTCATCTGAGCTGACACAAAGCTGTATTTCCTACAAACTCGGCTACGTGACGTACCAAATTTAGACGACTAAGTTTATGCCAAATATTGAAAAATCAAACACCAAACTGTAAAGCTGATATAATGAATTTGATTGCTTTGAAATTTCAATAAATATTGGTAGGCCGTAACGAAAAGTATTCCAAAGTTCAAATCGATACCATTAGTGGTTGCTGAATAGAAACAGACATACTGAAGGTCTCTTTATAGCACTTTAGGACAAACGTGCGTTACGAGACGCTCGCACGCGTTGCCTCCGTCAGGGTTGTTTCATAGTTTCTCTTGCAAAGTTGCAATGCAAATAACCCAAGCAGCGAGTTGGTTTCACATTTCCATTTCCTTAAATGTCCGTGTACCTGTCTACCTACTTACTAAAGGTAAGGTACGAATAAACATTTGTCGCCGAGATTATTTAAATTCTATTCGTGTCGATATAAGTATAGGGATATGATATAGCTCTGTCGTAATAGTTTATTGAACCACACATTGCATATTGAGATTTACGGTATAGGGGCGTTCGCCCGCAAACCGTCCGTAGGTTCTGTTTATTCATTCCGTACTTACGAGTATATTACTTTTTAGTGAATTTATTTTTACTAAGTACTATTCCTAAATTAACACATAAAAATACTTTGGTGGTCAACCTGACACGATATGTCGCGTCGCATGTATTATCGTCGTTATAGTATGGGTTAAGATGCCACTCGCAAAATTGGCGCATGACGTCGAGTTGCGGAAACAAGCATATAAAATAGAAATATAAATACGAATGGTTCATTATGGCACCATGGTTGCCATCATTTTAAAGGTTATTTAAAAAAACAAATCATTATTCGCCGTAACGTTTACACCTACAATACACTTTCCTATACGAGTATGGTACATGGGAAAAAAAGTTTGCAGACCTTCCAGCCCCCTAGACCAATTATCACTGGGAAATTAAATTGACGATGTTTACCCCAAAATGAAATGTATTTATATTATAATATAACTAACGAGATGCGTGAGACGGGGATTATGATGAAACTAATTAAAACGTAATTGTGCCTGAAACCCTTCGAAGTCGATTGTAATCTCGGCACGGATTCTTTAAGTAGGTACCGTAAAATGTGCCTACTTTGCTCCAAAATTTGCTCCAAATTTCGAAATCATAAGTTTTCTTTGAAAATTATTATAATATGGCATGTTGATATATGTGTCTATATAAAGTTGACCATCCCTACTATCACGTTGTTTAACTTAAATGACGTTATAATATAGTTTTAATATATATATAAAAACTTCAATTTAGGAGCAATGTTACCCAGTGTTTGGGTAACTTTGCGTCTGAATTGAATTTGCTTCAAAACTTGTAGGTACTTTAAAGCGTTTGACGCAGTTTTACCCCTTCGTTACTAAGACTAAAATTTACGTTACGTTACTAAAAAGAAAATGGCGGAGTGAAGATTTGACGTTTAGTGTTACCACATTAATGACAGGTGTATCGAATGCGTTCCGAAATTTTGATGGACCGACCATAGACTTTGACTTGCAAGGCAATGAAACAAAATTTGAAATTGGAGCACAATTACCCAGTGGGGAGCAAAGTAGGCACATTTTACGGTACCTCGAATAGCAATGTACGAGGGCAGAGTGGAAAGTCTGGAAAAAATTAAACATTTTTTTTTTTTTGGTCCACGTAAATATTTATTTTTCAACGTAGGCCCCATGTAACTCAATAAACTTGGTCCATCGCTTTTCTAGCTTTTCGATTCCCTCCGTATAGTACGATTTCTCCAACCCTTCAAAATACGCATTGGTTTCTGCGATGATTTCTTCGTTGGAACCAAATCTTTTTCCACCAAGCCATTTCTTTAAGTTTACACATACATACATACATACCTTCACGCCTTTATTCCCAGAGTGGGGTAGGCAGAGCTACAGAATTACCAACAACTCCAAAAACTTGTTAATAACTCTGTAACCACAATTTGCACAATTAGGCTAAGATGTTTAACAGTGTATATTAGTGACAGGTAGCAAGCCCATCGCCTAACAGTATTACAAGCCTTTATTCCCTTAGTCGCCTCTTACGACTTCCACGGGAAGACATGGAGTGGCACAATTCTAAGCCGGCAACCACACGGCAAGTTTGGGAAAAGAAAATAGTCGCAGGGGGCTAAATCTGGAGAATAAGGCGGATGCGTGAGCAATTCGTAACGCAACTCGTGGATTTTAGCCATAGCAACTGCACAAGTGTGGACCCGTGCGTTGTCTTGGTGAAAAATGATTTTCTTTTTCGCAAAATGGGGTCGTTTTTCCATTAAAACTTCATGAAATCGCTCTAACAAGTTGGCATAATATTCGCCGTTAATCGTTTTACTTTTCTGAAGGTAATCAACATATTATATTACACCACGAGCATCCCAGAAGACAGTAGCCATAACTTTATTCGCCGATAAAACTGCTTTGGCCTTCTTTGGTGCAGGTTCACCTGAAGCAATCCATTGTTTTGACTGCTCCTTGGTTTCTGGTGTATGATGATGAATCCAGGTTTCGTCAACAATTATGAAACGACGCAAGAAGTCCTTTTCATTACACCTAAACTTCGCCAAACATGCCTCTGACAGGGTCACCCTAGTGCGTTTTTGATCTACTGTGAGCAATCGCGGCACCCAACGGGCGGAGAGCTTCTTCATATCCAAATAAGTGTGAAGGATATTACGAACCCGTTCGTCTGAAATGCTTACAATATCAGCTATCTCACGGACCTTTATTCTTCGGTCGGTCAATACGATTTCATGGATTTTGGTGATCATCTCTGGTGTAGTGACCTCAACTGGGCGTCCGGGTCGGTCGGCGTCAGCAGTGCTTGTACGGCCACAACGAAAATCCGTAAACCACTTGTGGATCATTTTAATCGATGGAGCAGAGTTCCCGTAATATTTGTCTAATTTTTTTTTGTATCCGTAATGGTGTTTTTCGCAAAAAATAATGTTTAATCAGAACACGAAACTCACTTTTCTCCATGTTTGCAAACACCGAAGTGATTGTTTCTTTTTCATAGCTGACAAAAAAAAAACTAGTCGTGTGAACTGGCTGAAAATATACGATTTACCTCCAAAAAGGCTGCATTACAAATTGACATTAATGAATTTGTGAAGAAAATACCTTTAATAAGATTTTTACCAGACTTCTCACTCTACCCTCGTACAAGTTGCAGAACATTCTCAGAAGTTAAGAAATCTTCTCAAGAAATTCCTGATAATATAATCGGAAACATTTGAGAGCATTGAGAATGTTCTTTTTCCATACAGAATTTAAGAATAGACCTGGATTTTTCCGAGAACTTCTCATAAGAAACTTTCACAATTTGAGAAGTTACTTTTCGGTACAATGCTCACCTCGAATATTTACTTCGAATATCAGTCAGTACACATACACTTTCAGGGGAAAAAGAAATGTACTACCTAGTACATATTATTTTAGCTTATTTCGATCATATAGTAGGTAGGTAGGTATAATACCTATATTGTTCATAACGTTGTTTTATCAAATAATATCCGTAAAAATGATTTGAGAATACACAAAAACAGCACTCAAATTTATGCAAAAAAAATAACAGCCCAGAACTTGGTCGACTATTATTCGTTAACTTGTAAACTACTTATCCTTTTAACTTCATTATATATATACCTACTAGGTGATTTATTCACATATCCAACAACATTTTAAAGTTTAAAATCTCGCAAAGGGATCCCTGAATCTTAAAAATGTCTTCATATACCCCCACTATTAATGGAAAACATTCTAATGACACCCCACGCTAATGAAATAGACGAGCAAAAAACTTAGCAGATTTCTCTAGATTTTATTTGTCGGCGTGGTTTATAACTATACAAAATTACAGCTTTGTAAGTACCAAGAATTTTTAATTTAGGCCGGTGACGGACGGACAGACAGACGGACATAGCGAAACAAGGGTTCCTTGTTTACTACGGAATAAAAAAACATCAACATTGAGTTTTACATGATTAATTTTCCTCGCTAATGTTTTTTGTTTTTCAATCGGCCCTTTTTAGGGTTCCGTACCCGAAGGGTCATCCAACGGGACCCTATTTATTTGCCTTCGCTGGCTGTTCGTCCATCTCGGTCTGTCCATCGTAACTTAAACCGTAGGAGTACACCGGATTTACTTTTTTTTTTTTTTGTTTTTTTAATAAATTAAAATGATATGAATGGGTCCAAATTCCGTTGACAGGTAGTGGGTTAAACTTTACTTACAATATTTGACCATACAATATATACATAAGTACATACTTACATTGCAAGTTAAATAAAAGCTTGTAAAATGCAAGAGTATTGCAAACGTACTAAATTATAATATTTAGTAACTTTCTTGACCGAACCGGAAAGCATTCATGGTAATGTATGTACTAGAAGTTTCAACACTATTTCTGTTAGGATGGTGAAAGCGCCAGTCATACGAGTAAGATAGGTACAGTTCTTTCGACGACATGTAGTTGTTTTTACCTAAAAGTATCAACTAATCAACATTGCTTAACAATCAAGAACCATTTGTGTGATGAGCAAGGATCGGAAATTCGGATCGATATTTACCTAAAGTTGGCAAAATCCCGGAAAAAGATAGGCAAACATGGCGTCGGCTTCTTAAATTTTATTTTTATAATTTAAATTCTGGGATTCTACAAAACGTTAATATATATAATAATTACTTTACATCACTACATAGTATAAAACAAAGTCGCTTGCGCTGTCTGTCCCTATGTATGCTTAAATCTTTAAAACTACGCAACGGATTTTGATGCGATTTTTTTTAATAGATAGAGTGATTCTTAAGGAAGGTTTATATGTATAATACATTCAACGCGGGCGAAGCCGCGGGCGGGTCGCTAGTGTAGGATAAAACATTCTGTTTTGCTCCTATAAATTCGTTAGGTTAATAAGTTACATGTAAATTAAATAACATTTGGTTAAACATATACATGGAAATTAACTTCAAACAGTTAATATACTTAAATAAATAATTATGAATATGCCTGTGTAATTTATTTATTTTGAAATCCCGCAAATTTTATTATGAATTATATGATTAAGTCCACCTCCATACAACTGAACAACAAAGCCGGCGCGAAAGTATAGGTAAATATCGATCCGAATTTCCGATCCCTAGTGATGAGATGACCAGGGATCGAAAATTCGGATCGATATTTACCTATACTTTCGCGCCGGCTTTGTTGTTCAGTTGTATGGAGGTGGACTCAATCATATAATTCATAATAAAATTTGCGGGATTTCAAAATAAATAAATTACACAGGCATTAATTCATAATTATTTATTTATATTAACTGTTTGAAGTTAATTTCCATGTATATGTTTAACCAAATTTTATTTAATTTACCTGTAACTTATTTGATGACTGATGAGATGAGATAAAGCAGATTTTTGTCGGTTGTGTTTTACAGTCCAGATTCAACAAATGCATATACATTTAGCGTAATTTATGTTGTCTTTTGAAACGAGACGCTGAAAAACGATCTTAACCAGAAAAATGTTCTTTAACGACCGTGCCTGATGTTCTATCGACCAGTAAAGGAGACCCGTACCACTTACATTACAAGACGAAGAAGACGAAGCGAGATATTTTCTCTAAGGTACAAGCGAGCTCATTTAAACCATACAACGCAACGACTTCGTTTTCAGGGTTCCGTACCAAATACTAATGAGTGGTACCATTTAAAAGCTCTCAAATAATAAAGGGCAATCGGTTATTTGAGATTATGATACGAAAAATAACGACTGAACATAATGATCGCAAAAAATTACCCCTAGTAATTAAAGTAGGTACCTAACTACAAACAGGATGACAGTTGAGTGACAATTAGTGAGCCTTATTGTAAGGTGATGATAAGATTCACAAATAATCCGTTAACTGTGGTGCGGATGGTACAGGAAAAATAGAAGAATCGCTCTAACAATTATATTATTTCTATAAAGCAGATAAAAATTTACACATATACAATATTTCCCACAAATAACTCGTACCTAAGCGCTGAACCCTGGGTGGTCGAGTCCGACTCGCACATGGCCAGTTTTTTTTAATTTCTAGCTACTTTCATTTTAAAAAAACGTAAGGTATTCAGGTACCTACCCATAATAGTATCTATAATTTGTGAATAAGTATTAAAATTTACTAAGACCAAGATATGAAAGCCGGCTCTTTTGACTTCCGAAATTAAGAATGTCAAATCAGACTGAAAAAGTATGTTTACTACTAGTAGACACTTGATTTTAGTAATAACATAGATGGGTAACACAAATCGGAGTGATACAAGTTTTAACAACCAAATACTAATTAATGAGTGATAAACTGATAAGTGATAACATATTAAGTACCTATTTTGAATTTTATAATCTTAAGTCCACAAAAAGGTAAAACTTAATGCAAAAGGAAAAGGTGAGTATCATTGTTAAATTTATCTAATTTAATTAATTAATTGAAGATTTTAACATAAATTAAACATAGATCTATCAAAGGACTAATCTCTTTGTGGAATAAATTGTACTTGTATAGTTTGAGGCTAAGAAAGTACCCATCTGTTTGATATAAAGCGTATTAAAAAGAAACAAAACCTGTCTAATTAATAGTCCAGCCCTAGTATTTACTAGGTACTTACCTAAATAGTAAGTATGAATTATCGTATTAAACCGTACGGGTAAGGTTTTGATTTATTTATTTATTCATTTTTCTCTTCTGAATAACAAATACCTACTTAGCAACTTACCTACTAGTAGATGCTACAAAAAATATATAGGTAATTACCGTTCAAAGTACAATACAATTTCGTACGAAATCGTATGTATCAGGTGTACCTAAGTATTTACCAATTTTTTATCCAAAGCAAAAGTAACAAAACCCTTAACTAAATAAAATTTAATCAGGTATAAACACTAATAACTCAAATTACATTGGTACAATAAGGTTAGTACAAAAGATAAATTAATCTCACCTTTTTCTCGTTACTTTGGAAGCGGGAAGCGGGAACCGGTACGATGAACGCAACAACTTGCAAGCGGAGTCACGCGGCGACACTGCTGCGCGGCGTTTGAGGAGCGGCTAACGCTCGGCTCGGTGTTCGCTGCTCAGGCTCTTGCCCGTTCGCGCCAACCCCTACCAAGTTTTACTTTAGTGTTGCCAGTCTCCGTTAAACTCTCCTCGCTTGTTTTGCTGAAACCAGATTTTTTATAGATACTGGTGTGCGGTACAATAAATAAATGGGCGGTTAAAAAAACGGAATGTGCTATTACTATTAGAAAATCAGTACGGCAGTTCACGGAGAGCTGCATAATTCAAACGTCACTGATTGAAAATAATGCTAGCGAGAGTGCGAAGTTACTCTTTAACCTTACGCCAAGCAACAGTGTTCGCATTGTTGTGTTCATACATAAGACATCCCCTGAAACTACTACAGTCGGGGATCGAATTCGAGATCAAAATCTGTCAATTCCCATCTTGATTATTTAGTTAGTTATTTTATTTAACATTATTTCATAAAAACATGAATGAGAACTCGTGTCACCAGTAATATCAGGGTACCTAAGTTTTGTTGATAAAAATACGTCTACACTTAAACTAAAATGCAGTACAGTAAATCACTGCGAATTGAGGTTAGGATTTTGATCTCAAATTCGATCACTGACTGTAGCAGGAAGACTAGGCAAGGCATTCTATCTCGGTCTTCATGCTTCATCCCATGGTACCTACAAGCCTTGAGCTTAGTTTGGGGCTGGGTCGATTTCTATGACATCGTCTCCTAATACTTATTTATCCTTGGCAACGGATTAGGATTGCAGTCTTGGGGTTGTGGTCAAGACATTGCCAATATGTATCGATCTCAAATACCAGTTACCATCCTGTAGGTACGTTCCTTTGCCTTCTCCTTGCCTTAAAAAATGACCAGGTAGAAATTGTTAAAATACCAAATAAAAGTATGCTTCTCGTAGGTTAGATTACTTTTAAGTCATATTATTGAACTCCGCTCAAGTAAGGTATGGGCAAAGCGAAGAAGAGTGTTAGGTCAAACAATGTTTTCTAAAACCAGTAAATTCCATTTTGTTCTGGATTTTGTAAATCCAAAGTAATTAAATAAATATTTTGCTCAGTGATAACCAACAGTTTACCCGATAATGTTCTGACAATATTTAGCCATGGCAGCACTAAGCGTTCTAACGCCATCTAGCTTATTGTACAGGAACAACTGTAGGCCTTGGCGACGACCCGAGCTCGTGAAGTTAGTCTAAAGGCGTTCATGATAGTCAGTACTGTACAGTAAGTCTAATAGACAGATGGAGTAGTAGGCCTTAGTAAGATATCATGATCAAAAAGGCTTTAATATGTCAGATAGTCCAGTCTGTAAGGACTTAAAAGGCCTTCGCTTTAGAAAAGGCACCGCCTGCAAACCAATCAGTGGGTAGCACATACCATCACACACATACAGGGTGTTAGGTAATGAGTGGATAATCCTTGAACTACGGATAGAGGGCACTTAGGACGTTATGAAAAAGCTAAAATAGGTCTAGTAAAAGTCGCACGGTTTTCGAGATATTTGGACTTTTAGGTTTTTTTCGAAAATGAACACCCTTGTTCAATGTTTCCATTATAGCACCATTATAAGGTAATTTTTTTTAATTTCAATTTTTTCTCAATATTTTTGAATACTTGTGTTATCATATAGGAATCACCATTTTTGTGAGACATCAATAGATTTTTTTAAAAAAATCGCAAACATGAATTTTGCATTTTCAATCGTACATTGATCGAACTTTCAACTCTCATAATGAAAAAAAAATACACTACCGTCTAGTTGCCCATAAGCTTAAAAACATGCCAATTTATTGACGAATTCAAAATAGTAACTACTTTTTGAATTTAAAATCTAAAAGCCAAATAAATAAATAAAATACACGCCCACCGTAGAGTTCAAAACTTTTTGTTGTAAAATTAACATTACTGGCCACTAATTTAAATGCCATTTATTCCAAATTTAAAAAATATGTTGCCTGCTTTTTGTTTTTTATTCGAATTCGATTTTCAATTTCGCTATTATTGCGTAATGAATGGTGAATTGTGTTTAGATTGTGGTGTTGATTTTTTTGGTTTTAATGTTTAGTACACAATACACGTCCAATGAATATGCTCAAATGCATTACATTTATGGCGAGTGCCAAGGCAACGCTAGTGCTGCTGCGGTTGCCCGGCCCACTACGCTACACGAGTGAGACACAGTACTTGTCGGCCACTTTCCCGGAGCGATGGATCGGTCGCCGCGGGCAAATACTTTGGCCTCCACGTTCACCGAACCTGAATCCTTTGGACTTTTTTTATTGGGGTTGTCTCAAAGAAAAAGTATACAGCCGTCCAATAACAACCCCTGGTGAACTGCGTGAGCGAATTAGAATTGCAGCTCGAGAAATAAGCGACTCAGGATACACCAAATTTGCAAAGCGGTCATTCATGCGACGATGTAGAGCGTGTATCAGGGTTGGCGGACGGCAATTTGAGCACTTACTTTAACTTTTTTTTATTTTTTATTTATTAAATCTTTTACCATTTGTCTATTTTTTTATTCAACGGCGGCATCGTTTCAGTCATTTCATGAGAAACGAGACTTAATAGTATCATCTGCTTTGTCCTTTACCCGACTTTTTTCAAAAGTTTTATTAGTGATACCGACAAATGTTTACTATTTTAAAATCTCCATTAAATAAGCATATTTTTAAGCTTATGGGCAACTAGACGGTAGTGTATTTTTTTTCACCATGAGAGTTGAAAGTTCGATCAATGTACGATTGAAAATGCAAAATTCATGTTTGCGATTTTTTTTTTTAAATCTATTGATGTCTCACAAAAATGGTGATTCCTATTTATGATAACACAAGTATTCAATAATATTGAGAAAAAATTGAAATTAAAAAAAATTACCTTATAATGGTGCTATAATGGAAACATTGAACAAGGGTGTTCATTTTCGAAAAAAACCTAAAAGTCCAAATATCTCGAAAACCGTGCGACTTTTACTAGACCTATTTTAGCTTTTTCATAACGTCCTAAGTGCCCTCTATCCGTAGTTCAAGGATTATCCACTCATTACCTAACACCCTGTATATCATTTTACTTTACGAAATAGTAAATTTGCTGGTTTGTTTGTTTGGTGTCGACCAATATTTAGGTATAACATTAGTGCAGGAGAGCTTAGTTAGACTTAAAAGGCTCTGTTTTATTTTTGCTTTTCGGTTTTCCTTTTTCGTGGGCTGTATTTCTTTTGTTAACAAGTTTTTATTTTACAAGTTAAATAAATTAACTTGCAATGTAGGTATGTACGCATGTACCTATGTATGTATTTAATATTTATATACCTATGTATGCATGTACGAGTATGTACGGGTGAAATCTTGCAAGTTAAATTTGACCCAGTTCCCGGTTTTCGATGAAGCTGAAAATTTGCATACTTACACATTTCGTTCTGATGAAAATACAATAATTTAGTATCATCGAGCTGGTCTGATGATGGAGATTCAGGGTAGCCAAAGGAACTCCTAAATTACACACGATAAGCCCGTCGTGTTAGGGCTCGTTAGAATTGTCTTGACAAGTAGATGACGACTTTACAACAAAAGCTTGTCCCAAAAATGTTTTTTTTTACATAAACTTATTTCACGTTTCAGTTTCCTTGTCTGTTGATAACTACTTATTCCTTGATTACTTACTTTTGACGACGCGCTGGCCTAGTTGGTATTGACCCTGCCTACGAAGCTAGCGGTTCTGGATTCAAATCCCGGTAAGGGCAGATATTTGTGTGATGACCGCTAATATTTTTTCTGAGTCATGGGTGTTTTCTATGTATAAATATTTATTTCTCTCTATATAATATTTATTTATCTCGTTGAGAGTATCCAGAATAGGTACAAGCCTAGAGCTTAGTTTGGGACTAGGTCAATTGGTGTGACAACTATTCATTGTTTCGCTTTCGCTACAAAACACAAACAATTAATCCCATAGATGAGTCTCGTGCATTTGCTACCTCTATGGAAAGAATACCTCCCGATAATGTTGTTCCAAAAGATGTGAACAACTGTGGCGGTCTTTTGTCTGACCTAAAACTAGCTATCGTATCCCGTGTCGTGCTTAGACGTAACATATCAGTATCTGCAGGCTTGGACAAAGGGTGTTGTTATAAAAAATAAATGAACATCACTACGCAGGGATCAACTGGAGGAAGATGAATCACCTAATTGCATTTTATTATAGTTTGACGATAAAATCATACAAAACAGCCTTAAAGATAGCGATGGTTGTGTTGCCATACCTCCCGAAGTTGCAAATTTCCAAGGTACGATGGTGACATTCAGCGCAGAATGTAGCAAATAATTACATGCTATATAGGGATAAAATAGAGATAAGTGTTGTAGTCGAATGCACAAGCAGAACCTGCGGCCCTTGCCAACAACCGGTGAGGAGGGAGAATCGCTGGGGAAGTGGGTATGCCTTACTCTCGGTTAGTGAGTCCTATATAGCCACCTTAGGTCCGCCGGACCCTGGTGGTATGCGTAAAGGCATGTCCCCAGCGTTAAAAAAAGAGATAGAAAGGAGCATCAGCGGAAAATAATAATGGAATACACGAAATGTAAATAAGAACTTGAATTTTATTATTTCTACATAATAATTAAAACAATTAAACTAATGACCTAAACTATTATTAAATACGTTATTTCTTACATGAAGTACCTAAATATTATAGTTTGCGAAATCTTTCTCTTTATTCCGTATTTTTGGTCAAACTGGCCAGCTTGTCTACCTGTACTGCCCGGCCGATACACCAAACTCAATCCTGACAGCTATCGCGGTACAATTAATAACCTATTTTTGGGTTTGAGGTTATAATTTGTACTGGGATGACAGATGCGCCAGGTTGATTTCTTATCGGCCGGGCGGGCACCACTTATAGAGCTAACAATAAGTTTATTCACTATTTTCCCACTTTCCAGTCATGTTGAGACATAACTTACAAACTCGCAATTCGGTTGTACTGTTCCATATCACTTATACAGTTACATTTAGGCCCTAGCATTTTAAATTTAATTTATTAATATAGGTACCGTCAACTGCTGCAACTTTGCCAACTAACTACAACATTACCCGTTTTGTAAAAAAATGATTTTCTACCAAAGCGTTATCTATTTTTTACTACTATTAATGGGAGAAATACTATCATTTACCTGGCAACCCATTTCAAAGAAGAAATATCTGGCAACACTGATAGTTTTGAACTCAGTCGCTGTCAAAGCTTGTAAAACGGACATCTGTTTTTTCGGTGTCTCCAAAACTTTTGTTATTACTCAGAAAACACATAAGATAGCTACTTGGTGAGTGTTCATGTGGTAAGTAATAATGGTATTTTGGTTACTTCACGTACTTTTACTTGTAAATGTAATGATTTACAGCTAATAAGAGGATAGGTAATGTTGCAAAGTGTTTCTTAGAACATACATGCTACAAGTTTGCCTAGGGCTAGGGTTGTCACTATTTACTCGATTACGAACAAAAAAGATTGATGACGCGTGCTGATCTTAATATGCGGATATTTGTTTGTTGAATATTTGTTTTTATTAGTCATACCTACGTAATTCTCCAATTACGTTATATTTTAGTTAGTTTGCTATAAATGAACTGATGTACATTATGTGTCAACAAATGCAGTTTTGTGTAAGGTCTGTTCATTCTTACTTGTCTTATATAGTAAACAACTTTCTAACCTCAAAATGAACCTTTTTAGGCTAAAACCGCTCATAAATTTAAAAAATATAAAATATATTTAATGCTAGGTAGGTACTCTGAACTATTTTATTTTTCCGTTTGGCACAACCCTAACTATGCTTAAAAATTTGTATGGAGAAAAACGAGAATTCTATTGGACACGCTACAACATTGCCTACCAGATAGAAAAAATATATATTTGGTAGTTTGGTGATTTCCAATGACATCCCGGCATAGATAGAACTAATGAATTTAAGAATTGGTCCCTTTTTTAGATACTGCATTTAATATCTCAGATAATCCGCCAGGCAAAGTTGACGTTTTTGGCTACAACTTTACCTGCAACTTTGACAGTTTCTACAAGCCAATTTATAATGATTTGAAGCATTTCGTACTGAAATTCATATGTCTTATGATCTAAAATAACTTAGCAATGCAAAAAAGAGCACCAGATAACGTACAATTTTAGAGTTATTTAAAAAAATCATGAATTTCCGTGCAATGTTGCAGCAGTTGACGGTAAATAATGTTATTGCATTTTTAAATAGAAAGTCCAATAGGTACATTAAATTATATACGGAGTTTAATTATTGAGCCACCTTACAAGATGGAGGTATTTAAATGGTTTCTATTATGACAAGGCAAGATCATCACTCAATCACTTAACCCCTCGAATATACCTAATATCGCATCCCATAAATGGAACAATACTTTATGTTTCATTATAACATGATCAATCCAAGATGCGAAAATGGTAAACTGTGCCAATTTGGCAACAAAGAATTAGTTCGGTGTGAAATTAGCAACATGGTCCAATTTTTACCGAAAACTTTGCTTACTTAATGTGACTTATTAAAGGCGGTAACCACAAAAAAATATTGACTTGCCACCACGTCAAGTTAAGTTTTTGCCAAACTATACGTTTACGTATACCGAGCTGAGATTCTAGACGTCCGTATTGTCAATGTTTTGACTATTTTCGTGACAGTAATATTGTAGCGCCCGGTTAAAAACAATGCCATACAACAACAAAGGCAGTAAGGGGTTACCCTGTGGAATAGAGGCCCCGTTATACGCCCGTCATTTACGTAATCGTTGCTTTACCTACTAATTTAATTCGCCCCTTTTGCGGTCTAGATCTAGCCACGTTGAATTCTGCAAACGTTAGCGACTGGAAAAATCAAAGAATATAATATAGGATTGACGTTAGCTGTTGTGCGTTCACCTTTACTCATGTCAATTTCTTACATTCCGACAGATTCGTAGAGTCGTTGCAAAATACAACATGGCTAGCCTAGCTGGATGATATTATTTTACTTTTGAGGGGCGTTTGACATATTAATCGCTGTAAATTGTTGTAAATGAGGGTAGCTACACTGCAGCGCCAACTCCGTGGGGCCGGGCACGCGGGACTCCGTCTGACGCGGACGCAGCCAGATCCACAAGTTAACACGAATATTTTTGAGGCGGATATTAACTGAAGTTGGCTCCTTAGCTTACGACTCTGAAAATTAATAATAGTTTAGTTTAGATTAGTTTATTTATTCATCAATTTAATATTACAATACAAATTGCATTGCATGTCAAAAAATACGAAATTACATTGAGATCGTCAAAACATAAATACTAATAATCAAAAATTACAAGAATACGTACATATACAGGGTGCCTCTGACCTTGGGGCTTTAAATGCAAAGATCGATTCTACTCGCTAAACGGAACTACTTTTGTTCTGCAACATTAAAAAATAACTTAAGTTTCGATAGCTAATTGATGTAAAAGTCTAATTGTAAAATCAGTGTATTCAATACTGGCCATCTAATCACTATCTCATGGTACGGGGGCGACATTTCCTTGGTACGAGGCCTAAAGGAAAATAGAGAATTGGATCGCGTACATTGAAAATTACATTTAACTTGTATGAAAAAAAAAATTTTTTTGTTGGACATATTTTTAACAACTTACAGAACAAAAGAAGTTCAGTTTAAGGAGTAGAAACGATCCATGCATTTATAGCCCCAAGGTCAGAGACACCCTGTATGTACGTATTCTTGTAATTCTCACGCCTTTATTCCCAGAGTGGGGTAGGCAGAGCTACAGAATTACCAACAACTCTAAGTATAATTAAAAATCATGAATTAAAACAACAACAATTAAATATTGAATAATTAGTAGTAGTAGTAGTACGTCGTAGTACGTGGGACCGATGACACGCGGGTTCTTACCCGCAAGTGCCATGCGACGAGGAACTGTTCTCAAACGCCCGGTGTGGCGGAGCTCCTTGCCAAGAATATTAACGCGTGAAAACGAGGAAATATTATGTCTTACGAACATCAATATTTGGAAAATGTAAACAGAGTCAAAAAAATAAAATAATCAAAATCAATATTTGAGTAGTGCGTCAATATGCGGTACGTTACGAAAAGGCCCCTGCAAGAGTTCCTAGGTTTCAGCCCAGCTAACGTGCGTAAGGCGCGCTTTTGCATTATCATCACCCTATTGGCATCCGTGGAGTTTCCCCATAGGAGCGAGCCATACGACATTAGGGAGTGAAGATGTGCAAAGTACACCTGTATTAATGCATCATTTGCAATAAGCCGGCCCAGTTTACGCAACGCAAAGACGGCTTCACTCAGTCTATCGCAGAGTTTGTCAACGTGGCACTTCCAGTTAAGGTTACGGTATACGTTAATAAATATGTGATCGTTACCCCGGCACGGAAAAGGCAAAGCTACAGATGAGCCATGAGATAGTTAGTGGGATCTAATAATATTTCAAGATAATAGAGGAAATATATAAATAAAATAACTAATAATATATATATTTGGACAAACTCGCACAAATTGACCTAGACCCAAGTTAAGCCCCGAGGCTCTTCTATGGGTCCAGACAGCGATAAACATGGACTTTTAGAGAGAAATAAATACTTTTAAACAATAAATATTCAGAACTTATAATCTTGCTCATTACACAAATATTTTCCCAGGCAGGGTCCAACCAAGTTACCACTATTAGCATTGTCAGCGTCGCCAACTAACTAAGTAGGTCAATGGCGTCGCCGAAGATAATTATACGAGCGCGGTAAGATTCACAAAGCAAGCTTTAAAATCCCTATTGTATGAAAATTCATTATTAAGGGCAGATATTTGTGTGATGAGCGCGAATATTTGTTCCTGAGTCATGGATGTTTTCTATGTATTTAAGTATTTATTTCTCTATATAAGTATTTATATCGTTGTCTAGAACCCATAGTACAAGCCTAGAGCTTAGTTTGGGACTAGGTCAATTGGTGTGAGATTGTCCCCTGATATTTATTTATTTTATTTATTTATTATTTAGTCATAGCTCTCTCTTAATCAACTTGCGTTCCAATTAATAATCTAATATTATGAATGCGATGTATTCTTAATGACTCCAAGACGGCTGAACCGATTTTGATGAAATTTTAGACAGTCTTCAGATTATTAATTATGTGAAGTTAGGTAGCGATCGGGTCAAAATAATTTCTTTTGTAGGATTCCTAAGTCAAACTACCCCTTATATTTTCGCCATGTCCGTCCGTCCGTCCTTACATAGTTTAGCTCAGAGACCCTTAAGTAGTTCTAGAAAGCTGTTATTTGGCATGAATAGGTATAAGTATGAATCTTCTCAAATGAACTTTTCGCTTCGAGCCCTAATCTTCCAAACAAAGGCCATTGTTTCTATTATCGCAAAACCGCTAGCTACCGAGTTAGCACGTGCTACTACAACATTGATATTGAAAAACAAACGGTATCGTCATAGTATTAAGGTTCAAATTGAATGTCACTGACATACTAGATGTTACGTTTTGGTATTTGCCGTATTGCCTCGGGGCGGTATCGTCCTACACTACCAAAACGTAACATCTAGAATTTCAGTGACATTCAATTTGAACCTTAATACTATGACGATACCGTTTGTTTTTCAATATCAATGTTGTAGTAGCACGTGCTAACTCGGTAGCTAGCGGTTTTGCGATAATAGAAACAATGGCCTTTGTTTGGAAGATTAGGGCTCGAAGCGAAAAGTTCATTTGAGAAGATTCATACTATACATTAGTCATTCCGACAGAGTGGTACTTAAAATGAAAAAGTTTTCTTTCGGTATCTCCCCTACTTACACGAAATCTTGCGGTGTCGTTGGATAGGTAATTCTAAAAATATGCAGATTTGTCAAAACAATTCTCCTTCAAGGGATCCGTTTATGAAATATTAAGATTTATAGAGCTATTTTTTGTTAGAGTTAAGTTTTTACCACCTACTAAAATCATTTAAGAAGAGTACCAAATAAGTTTAAATAGAGATATAACTAGTTTATGATGTTTATGGTGTTTTTTGGCGCTACCTAAGCGAAGCCGGGGGGGGGGGGGGTCGCTTGTTACGAGTACTTCCCTATATGTTTTTAAAGCAAATATGTATTCTTACCTTCGTAATTGTAAACTATATTCGATACATCATTATGCATAGCAGCACGTGACGCCCTGGCTGGCTTGTAGCGGACATAACACTGCAAATCCAACCCGGTTCTCTTGGCTGCATTCTTCCAGGTACATGCAAATACCGCCTTGACGGATACAAGATTCCTCCAACTGTATTTTAACTGAAAATAAAAAGTGTTTTGTCATTTTGTGCCTAAGAATAAGGAAAATCCCAGTGGCCCATTGACAAGGTGCTTTTTAGCACTAACGTAAACGCTAACGGTAAAAGCGTTCGATTCGCTTTAACAATGTAAAAAGGAAGTTTCTAAAACCCGAATGCACGTTCTGTCGTTTTCTCCATGTATGTTAAACCCCATGCATGCGCACGAGCTAAAACCATACAGTCGGGTAAAAGGTGATTGGTACGAGTACGGTCGGCTTCATAAGTAACTGTACACTGTAGTGCTTCGTCCCTTAATTAGGCCAGCCAATAAAGTGCCAACATTTCGCAGTTTTTTGAGAGCAATGGAGGACAGGGTTTCAAACTTGGATGTCAACTACTCTCAAGAGACCTAACAACATATTAGAAAATCGTAGTTACATGCAGGGACCGGAACCGCTTACCCTTTAAAAGGTTTTCGTTAGGGTATATAATTGACTGGTTTTTACAAACCCTAACGATGCAATAAGCATATCTTCGACTTACCCCAATGAAGAGCTATCCCATACGATACAATTAATTCGACTAAGCGCTTACCAATTCCTTAAAAGCCTCGTTAGGCTTTCCCTATGAAGTGTTTATTGAACGGCTTCAAGCTATTTTAATCTCTACGCGCAGTCCATACAAATTATTTTTGCACTACTTAGCAATTGATTGGCTATCCACACACAGGCTTGAACCAACCAATCACACGAATCTGCGAAACAGAGTCAACGGAGAGGGAGAATTAATAGGGTAACACTAACGTAATGCTAAGTGCTTAAATCCGAAACCCTTACGAAACTGGTAACCTCAATGGTTAATCATTCATTAGGGTAAGCCTAACGATAGGGATACGCTAACGTTTGGGAGAGCATACGATGTAGTTACCCGATCGATAGACTTAGTCGAATAAAGGGGTTTTCCGGTCCCTGGTTACATGCGAGTTCCGTAGTCAAAGTAGGAACCCTCATAGTTTCGCCATCTCCGTCCGTCCGCTCGTAGCTCAGAGACTCTTAGTACTAGAAAGCTGTTATTTGGCATGAATACACATATTAGTCAGTCAGGATGTATTTTTTTCTCGTCATCTCCATAGTATGGGGTGTCGTTGGATAACTTTTTTTTGGGTATCTACACAGGGGTACTTACACGTAACTGCAGCAATACTGCAGATTTGTGAAAAAAAAAGTGTTTTTACCTACTAGAATCTCCAAATAACTTTTAATAGAGAATTAGTACATATTTGTTGTTTTTAAGATAGCTTCTGTTTCGGAACCCTACACTGAGCATGGCCAGACATGCTCTTGTCCGGTTTCTTATGTTAAAATAGACTGGCCTATAATCGTGGTCAAGTTTGAGAAATGTTGCACTAATCTATCAAAGGCGTTAAAGAGACAAGGTTCCAAAGTGTGCAGCTACTTATACTTATAAGGCATCATATTCATGATAGTTATAATGGAGTGTAAGGCCTGGTTGCCTAGCAAGCTACCAATCTACATGAAGCATGGGAGGGCGTCATACAAACACCCCCTGATTTCTTTTATTCACTTGACATTAATGGCGGCTGAGTTAGAAACAACAAGACAACACGTCAAAACCAATATTGTTTTACCAAGTTGAATATAGGCCTTTTGGATATAATATGGATTGCTAGGAGTGTTAATTTGTTGCATTTTATTTTCGAATACACCAAACTACTCGTCGTACTATACCAGAAGTGGGTAGAAATACTTGTACCCTACGAAGTGGTGAAATTTTTCAGCAAAAATGATATTGCACAGCTAGATCAAGACAGTATCAACTCAAAATCATTGTTAGTTTTGTTTCAAGCTCATAGGCGTTGTATTAAAGTTCATTTTAAAATACAGATGTATTTTGAGTTACTACTCTTTTGATCTGGCAGTGCGATATAGCTATTTTTAGGTCGAAATCGTACCTTTATGCTCAGCTATTACAGCCTCAACAGGAACGTTGGAATCTATTTGTGCTATCTACGTTCCGATTCCTACCCAGTTAACGCGGCAGCGAACAAGTCGTTCGGGGTCGGGTTAAGTCGGTTAGAATAGCATTAAGAGCCACACAAACTAACAGACAGCCGGCCGATGCTGGCCTGTTATTTGATCGTACTAGAACACACGACTAACGGTTTTCTGGCTGATTTTGCCGTGACGATTTCTTCGAACTGCAAGTGTGAGGCGCGCGGCAATCTCAACCAGACAGTCCGACGCCAAATTTGCTTTACATTTGCGTGTAACAGGTAGGCGCTCTGATGATCGTTGTCACTTGGCGGTCAGTCGATCTCGAACTGACGTTTGAAGAAGGCGACGGGGCGGGCAATTGACCTTGCTCATTCGGCCAGACGAGTAAAGTTTTAATTCGCGCGCCATCTAACAAGTAAGCTCTGCGATCGACCGCATAATGCTGTTTGTCAAACAGTCAGGCATGCATTTACCGTTAGATGGCGCTTGATTTGATCGACCAATATGATACACTTGTGTTTTTCTAAATACTATCTCAAATTCAGTAACGAATGTCCAAAATAGCTTTTAAACAAATAAGTAAATACATAAATAGTTAATTATTTAACACGTAAAGGTTTTTTCATGAATAGCTGGCACGAATAGATCAATGAAAACTTTGGTCTACTAGGATTGTGTGAGTGCTATCAGTTACAGTTTATATTTCGAACCAAAAAAATAATTAATAATAAAGCATAGGGACTAAATTGTTTCAATAATACTACTTTAAATGTATTAAATTTTGACGTGGTCTACGACAAGGCGGCGATTAATCGAGAATATCGGGTTGGGGTATAGGTAGCAAAGGGGGCGCAAGACTTAATTTTGTTTTGATGGAAGTGGTGTCATTATAACACCTATTTTTTATGATGCTTTCGTATAGAAGACGCTTAAATAAGCGTGTTTTGTATAGGCAACTTTTCTCTAAACTTGATATTTACCGAGATATTGGGGTTCAAATGTCAGTCATTTTGAAGTGATAATTTTTGGAGTAGTGAAATTGATGTCAATACCTATAACCCTCATTTTTGTTAATAAATCCTATAAAACATGGTAAAATAAGCATGTTTTGTTATATAAACTTTTTTTCTCCGACCAATATTTACCGAGATATTGGGGTTCAAAGGTCAGTAATTTTGAAGGGCTAAAATTTTGGAGTCGTGTAATTGATGTCAATATAACCCCTCATTTTTGTTAATAAATCCTATAAAACATGGTAAAATAAGCATGTTTTTTTTGTTATATAAACTTTTTTTCTCCGACCAATATTTACCAAGATATTGGGGTTTGAGTGAAGTGGTCTTATTATAACACGAAGTTTTTATGATGCTATCGTATAGAGGACGCAAAAATATTGATCATTACCGAGATATTGGCTCCTAAATGGACATTTCCACACATCGGCTCTCGCTGGTTAGGACGCGTGCCGACACTGCGCGCCCTAGAGTGTTTTTATAGAGCCGGAGATAGGTACGGAAAATATGGATCGTAGGAAAAAAAGTAAAAGAGCAAAATATGTTTCTTTTAGCATGATTTACTGGATTCAAGGCCGAATTATAAAACAACTGCAGTAGGTAGTTACTTGTTCGCACGGAATAGTAGAAACGCAACTGATTCAATTCAACTGAAATGACAGTGACGGGTGAGTGTGATGGGTGGGAGTCAAAACAAAATTCGAAACATTCGAACTATCAACCAAACCAACCCAACGGTCTGGCAACGCCGCGGCCGGCCGCCACACGCCAAAACCCAAACCGAGCACGCAACGTCGCTTTCATCGCTCTGTAGTTTTGAGTACCTACCTAGTTATAACTACACAACTTTTATGATTTTTTACTGATCCAACGTGAATGCAAGTTCAAATCCATTATCTAACACTAAAATCAACTTTTATTCGAAACAATTTGTTTTTTTTTGTTTATATAGTTTTGTTTATTTTTTGAGTATTTTAAATTCTTATTTTAGTTTGTGTATATTTTTTTGGCCACATTCAACAAAAAGCTTCAAAACGCCTAGTCATAGTTTAAGAGCAAACATTTAGTTCATCGTTTCACTAGGAGCACATAGGTTTTGAGTCTATAATCTGTAAATTCTTATTAAAGCTAATATATTCAAGTTCACGCAACACATTAAATCCGTAAAAAGAAGTGTGGAAAGTTTGGCTGCAAACTAAATCGCCCAGCCGGAATAAAACGAATACGAACTTTTTAAAAACGGTTCATTTAAAGTGGTATATAGACCTTACTATCAGTTAGATAACTATATTAATGAGTCAGAGCAAGACTTGAGGATATGTCTTCAGATTATCATCATTTAAAACTGCCACTTCCTATATTTTTCCCAAAAAAATTATCCAAAAACACCTCGATTTCGTAATGTTGCCCTACCCTTCGCCTTAAAAGTCGGCCGTCGGCCGTACACGTATGTTGCCAGCAGGCATGAGTCGTTTAATGTGTGCGCTCCATTGATTTTGAACTATCACCATTGTTTCTTTTTAATATTTTATGGACATATTATTTTAGAGTTTAAGGGGGGGGGGCACAATTTATGCAACTTTCGGAGCGGAAAATATTCACCTAAACAAAAACTGCTAGGAACCATACAATTTCTTTATCAAAACTTTTAAAATATATGCCTACCCCACTCTGGAAATGAAGGCGTGAAGGTATGTATTTATGTATGTATGTAAAAAAAAATTTTTTTTATTAACAACCGTATTAAAGAGCGGTTTTTACAAGACCTATATATTCTGAATTTCATCAATAACAATAATAATAATTATTATTATTTTCATTATAATTTCTTGTGGTTTTTGAGTAAAATGCCTGTGTCATACGGACGAACGGACAGACATGAGGGAACTACAAGGGTTCCGTTTATGCCATTTTGGTTACGGAACGCTAAAAATGTGAATAAAGAAAGGTCTGTTTGTGCGATATCGGTCAGAGCGGCGTCACGTGAAACCGATTGTTATATTAATTATGACCATTTTGTTATCTAGTTTTATCTAGTCACGGGATGTAAAGCGTGTGAAATTACAACTCCAAATCATACCACACATAATTGTTAATTATCACACATTATTATTGACATATCATAGGAACTGATTGTTGTCACTACTTTCCATAAAATTTTGTGATTGGTACGGATCCATATTAACTCCCATGATAATTTTTACTCAAAAATGTGTATTTAGCCATAATCATCGGAATTCATATCATAACGTATTTATTTTAGTAACTGTTACTTTTTCCCCGTGTGGTTGCCGGGTTAGAATAGTGCCACTCCATGTCTTCCCGTGGATGTCTTAAGAGGCGACTAAGGGAATATAGGCTTGTAGTACTGTTAGGCGATGGGCTTGCAACCTGTCACTAATATGCTGGTAAACATCTTAGCCTATTTGTGCAAATAGGGAATATGCATGGATTTTAAAAATCGCATTTCTCATCAAAATATGAAAATACCGTAAAAGAGATCACCAAAACGGAAATTAAAATTAAAATCGGTCAAGAAATACGGAAGTTATAAGCATTTCAAACTTCTAATTAGACAGAGAGATCCGATGTGCACCGTGACGTCATTGTGCACTGCGGCCATATAAACTCCATGTAAAATTCCGTTTTTCTAGAAAGAGATAGGAACAAATCTTTGTTGGCTTATATCTTGGTTATTTTTATAGTTATTCAAAAAATGATTTTTGTGATCTGTTTGTTACATGAATCAGCTTCAATTGAAGCTGTAAAAAAAAAACATGCATATTCCCTATTGTGGTTACTGAATTATCAACAACTTTTGAAAGTTGTAATTCTGTAGCTCTGCCTAGCCCACTCTGGGATTACAGGCGTGAAGGTATGTATGTATGTACTGTTACTTTTTACACGACAACCAAAAAAAGGAGTGTAATGTTTTCAGGGTTCATGTATTGTATGTACGATTCTTTATTCCACCATAACTTCTAATCGTCTGATCCGATTTAGATGCCTGTATCTGTTCACCATCGCGGGTGACACAGGATACTTACCTTAACTGTTAAAATTGAAATAACAACAAAGGCAAAATGTCACTTTATACCATACGTAGGTGTATCGATCGACGACTATATAAGAAATGCAGTCGTGTTTTTTTAAAGCTTGCTTTTCATTTTTCTGTTTTTTATAAATCAAACGTAAACTAAATAGCCTTATCTACATGTTAAATATTTAAGAACTCAACAAGTTCCACCGATTTGTACCCCATAATAGAAGTGACTCATTGCCTGTTTACTTCGCTATTTACTTATCTGAAGTTAGAATGCGTAAGTTCAGAGAGATAGCAGTACAAGATGCTTTATCTCAACTTAGGTACTCTAAATAAATAGACTAGTTACGAGTAGGTACTACCTACGACATCATGACATAATTATTTGATAATATAATAACACGTTTGATTTTTATTGGTCATACGACTGTTTAGCATTAAAGCGAGGATGTTATGCCGTACGAAGTTGGTATGTTTGAACTGTTTACTACAATGGCTAAATCGTGAATACGTTTACGTCGGGCTGACCGAACACGACACTCTTGCGAGGTGAAGACGCGTATAAGGCGCACGCATTGCTTGCGTGCCCTGAGGTTCAGAAGGGTCGGTACCATTGTAGTGAACATACAGTAAGCCAAATCCATTATTGAGTCACTATAAAACATTTAATCAGAGTGACGCAATAGATGAAATCGTAAGGAACGAAAATAAATATCTGGGGACAATCAGACACAAATGGATATAGTCCCAAATAAAAATGGGTACATTCTTGATAACGACATAAATTACTTATTCATGATATTATGTGTATTTTAGGTAAAATACACATATTTTTCCCAAATTACGAATCGAACCCGGCCCGGAATCGCTGGAATCGTAGGCAGGGTAGCTGTCAACTAGGTCAACAGCGTCCTTGATGATTTAAGTTAATTATTACGTTCCCTTGATGTAGTTCCATGATGGCCCAGTTATTTATTTGACTAAATGTATTATAGCTCAAAGTACTCCTGAGCACCGCGTGAATTATTGGGCAACCAGCTGCAGCCTTTTTACCCAACTACCGAAACAGGAGGGTAATGTTTGGCTCATATGTTTGTATAATACATAATTATGATAATGAGATTAATGAGGTTCAAAATAGTTATAATAAATGTTGTACATACAGTAGTTTAAAAAAAATGTATGTTAAGAACCATTGCCGTAGCGTTCGTACTAAATTTATGAGATTTGTATGTACACGTCAGCAATAGTTTTTTAAGTACTAAACTTTTTTAAACTACGATATGTACAAACATAACCTGAACCTTATTTAATCAGCTTATGAATTGAATAATAGCAATACAATTGGTCAACTAGTTCTTGATTGGTTGACAATTTTGGTGAGTCACATTTGTAGGTAATCGTATGAGATGTATGTACAAAGGTGATATACAGGGTGCCTCTGACCTTGGGGCTTTAAATGCAACGATCGGTTCTACTCGCTAAACGGAACTACTTTTGTTCTGCGACATTAAAAAATAACTTAAGTTTCGATAACTAATTGATGTAAAAGTCTAATTGTAAAATCAGTGTATTCAATACTGGCCATCTAATCACTATCTCATGGTACGGGGGCGACATTTCCTTGGTACGAGGCCTAAAGGAAAATAGAGAATTGGATCGCGTACATTGAAAATTACGTTTAACTTGTATGAAAAAAAATATTTTTTTGTTGGGTATATTTTTAATAACTTACAGAACAAAAGAAGTTCAGATTCAGGAGTAGAAACGTTCCATGAATTTAAAGCCCCAAGGTCAGAGACACCCTGTATTATTGACCGGTACAGTACATGATAGCTAATATTATATGGACGACATTATCCAAAAACGTTGGGGTTTTCAAGCTTCCTTTTTGTTAGGCTGGTTTTAAATAGTTTAAAGACTTTGTTCTTTACATAACATGTTATATATGGGCAAAATGTATGAATATAGATAGGTAGGTACCATCGATACAAAATACTCTCGATTCAATGTTTTTATGCTTACCTGCGATTAAAATGCATAGTAACTCGTGCTTATTAAAATCAGGTTTGTAAATCTTGATTTCGCTGTGGCGGCTAACCAAAACATCTACATTATTGTGTAGGTATCCTACGTGTATATTTATTTCCTTTCCGTTGATTAGGTTTTAGACAATAGACACTCAAACAAAAAAAAAAGCTGCGTGTGCCACCGGCAGCGGCACGAGGCTCGAGGCTGGCGGTGGTTGAGGCTGCTGACAGAACAACCTCCACACACCCCGCTTTCTGTATCCGGCCCATTATCCTAATCCTAACTATAATAATTATTATAAATGCGAAAGTAACTCTGTCTGTCTGTCTGTCTCGCTTTCACGCTAAAACTACTGAACCGATTTAAATGAAATTTGGTACACAGATAGCCTAGAGCCTGAGAAAGGACATAGGGTACTTTTGGTTGCGAAAAAAGGGTTGTAAGGGGTTAAAAGGGGGGATGAAATGCGGACGGGGCGCGGGCAAAAGCTAGTTATTAATAAATTCTTAATTGAGATTTTTTACGCATTTTACCCGACTGCTAAGAAGCGTTATTCAATAATAATATAATTACATGTAACACATACATGATGTATAATTTTGGTAGATTTTTTTACTTTCTTTTTTTCAGTAACGTAACGATGGTTTAAATGTGTATCAGAAAAATCCTGGTATTAGTTTCAATACATAGATCGCATATGCTAAATATTGCTGAGCTAAAAAAACTTAAGCACTTACTTTCATTTCTGGACGCAGTAGGGGTAGGTACACAGGCCACACACATCAATAGTAATGCACCGAGTAGTAAGGCTTTGATTTTGATCATTTTCGCACTGTATTGGATTTTCAAGTAGGTAGTAACTTTATAGTGTTGCACGTCGTCCGGTCTCGGTGCGATTTGAACGCGGCACCGGCGCCGGGCCTTTAAATACCAACTTCACTGTCATTGATAACTGGCCGACGCGACGCAAGAGCACGTGCGCTCCAACGTAAATATTTTTAAAATCAGAACAATAATTAGGTACGTATATGTATGAGTTACTGGGGAAGTCCGAATAACTGACCGAAAATAACTAAGTAGATACGTGGTACGACTTACTACCCATTTGGTTGTACTAAAATTGTGGATTGGAAATAACTTAAAACCGTCACGACTAAGTAGACTTGATTGGTTCGTGAGATACAGGTGACTAAAATGTTTAAATATGTACTTATAAAAAACATCCATAACCGCCTCAAACAACTTTAAATAGAAAATTCGTTCAAAGGTGTCGGTACTTTTTTTGCGAGGGTGTTTTTTGTATATTTGTTGTACACTGAGCATGATCCAACATACTATACAAAATATGTATACCTACTTACGTTAAATAAAAAAATCGGGCTAGAGCATGTCGGATCATCAATATATAATCAATATGTACATCTCAGTATGTATTGATTTTCTCAAAAACAATATGACGTCGCAGGTTTTCAAAATGTGTCAAGGACAAGCTGCGCCTAAGATTTGGTGCTATGAAACTAGAGAACGATAAACATACTTGTGTAGACAAACACAGCACACAAATTTTGGGCCTTGCCGGGTACCGAACTCGGAACCTCTAGGTGCTAGTGCTAGCTTCGTAGGCAGGGTTACTGTCAAGACAACTAAGCTAAACGCGTCGTCATATTATTTGTAGGGAATAAGTAGGTAAGTGTTTTATTTTAAATTATTTACCATACCTGCGTACCTACAGTTTGATAATGTTTGCTTGAATAAGATCGCTGAATATTAAATAGGTACCTAACATCATTAGCACTTACACGTTTAACATTGTATCATTCATTTAAATTGCCCTTGGTTCGTGTCAGTTTACTTCAACAAATAAAAACACCGGTCATGTGCGAGTCAGACTCAAAAATAGAGGGTTCTGATGTCTTATATATTGTATGAAGCGTTAGAAACGAAGTCATTTCAGGGCCCTATTTTTCAGAATTGTACGGAACCCAAATGCAGTGTTATTGCTAAAAAAATATACAGCTGCTTCAAGTTTCCAAAATCAATCGTAGAAAGTTAGGCTAATTAATGGCAGGCTTCATGTAAGTACATTAGTAGATCCTCTGAATTGCTTTGTATCACATTTGCATCGTGCGATATTGCATTATCACCGACGATTAGTGGATCGTCTGAATTGGTTTGTAACACATTTGCATCGTGCGATATTGCATTATCACCGACGATTAGTGGATCGTCTGGATTGGTTTGTAACACATTTGCATCGTGCGATATTGCAGTATCACCGACGGTTAGTGGATCGTCTGGATTGGTTTGTAACACATTTGCATCGTGCGATATTGCAGTATCACCGACGATTAGTGGATCGTCTGGATTGGTTTGTAACACATTTGCATCGTGCGATATTGCATTATCACCGACGATTAGTGGATCGTCTGGATTGGTTTGTAACACATTTGCATCGTGCGATATTGCAGTATCACCGACGGTTAGTGGATCGTCTGGATTTGTTTGTAACACATTTGCATCGTGCGATATTGCAGTATCACCGACGATTAGTGGATCGTCTGGATTGGTTTGTCTCACATTTGCATCCTGCGATATTGCAGTATCACCGACGATTAGTGGATCGTCTGGATTGGTTTGTAACACATTTGCATCGTGCGATATTGCAGTATCACCGACGATTAGTGGATCGTCTGGATTGGTTTGTCTCACATTTGCATCGTGCGATATTGCAGTATCACCGACGATTAGTGGATCGTCTGGATTGGTTTGTCTCACATTTGCATCGTGCGATATTGCAGTATCACCGACGATTAGTGGATCGTCTGGATTGGTTTGTCTCACATTTGCATCGTGCGATATTGCAGTATCACCGACGATTAGTGGATCGTCTGGATTGGTTTGTCTCACATTTGCATCGTGCGATATTGCAGTATCACCGACGATTAGTGGATCGTCTGGATTGGTTTGTCTCACATTTGCATCGTGCGATATTACAGTATCACCGACGATTAGTGGATCGTCTGGATTGGTTTGTAACACATTTGCATCGTGCGATATTGCAGTATCACCGACGATTAGTGGATCGTCTGGATTGGTTTGTAACACATTTGCATCGTGCGATATTGTAGTATCACCGACGATTAGTGGATCGTCTGGATTGGTTTGTAACACATTTGCATCGTGCGATATTGCAGTATCACCGACGATTAGTGTATCGTCTGGATTGGTTTGTAACACATTTGCATCGTGCGGTATTGCAGTATCACCGACGATTAGTGGATCGTCTGGATTGGTTTGTAACACATTTGCATCGTGCGATATTGCAGTATCACCGACGATTAGTGGATCGTCTAGATTGGTTTGTAACACATTTGCATCGTGCGGTATTGCAGTATCACCGACGATTAGTGGATCGTCTGGATTGGTTTGTAACACATTTGCATCGTGCGATATTGCAGTATCACCGACGATTAGTGGATCGTCTGGATTGGTTTGTCTCACATTTGCATCGTGCGATATTGCAGTATCACCGACGATTAGTGGATCGTCTGGATTGGTTTGTAACACATTTGCATCGTGCGATATTGCAGTATCACCGACGATTAGTGGATCGTTTGTGGTTCGTGGATTGGTTTGTCTCACATTTGTATCGTTCTCGCGTTAACATCGCACTTTAATTTACTGCTGGAGTGTTATAGTTTGCCTGGAACTCGAATGACGTAACCTCTCTGAATTCCCCGTGACGGTAGTTGCGTCTTAATTATTCCCGAGCTTGTTCATGACCTTGCCACAAATTGTTTATCGCGAAGTGCTGACCCGGAGACCCCACTCATGTGACGGCTATTTTGTTCGACGCAACCGTTTCATGCTATCATTCCAGGAACTGTTTTTAATTTGTTGTTAATGAATTCACATATGAATTTAAATTTATATTCGCTGTCAAATCAATGAGTAGTGTTACAATTACAACGGGCTCATTTGGATCATTGATCTTTATTAAACTGCTCAATACTATATCTACAAATAAGTCGTACCGTACGTTATAGATATAATAACGCGGCCAAAGAGATTTTAGACAATTTTGAGATTCCAAAGGAAACTTGAAAATTACCATTGTTGAATGTGAAATACGAACAACGCGTAAATAGTATTTATTTGTAACCGTGACGATTGGACACGCCGTGCCGTGCGGCAACATTCTTGTTACTCGGATCGGATCGCTACGGCGACGAGACATTTAAAGCATTGTGTAGTTTCCAGAAATTAACCCCTTCACCTTTCAACTAGCCATAACAATTTTAACCAATTGAATTATTTTACTTAAATCTTAAGATTTTAATGTTATTGCTTGATTAAAGTTGCTGTTGTCTCTTTCTTTGCTATAAGTAGCAATACAATAAAACAACACGTCACTTATCAAGCATTACATTTAAATCACGTCTCTGAGTGCGGCAGCTAGAACAATTTATTATTTTAAGGTTTTTTTATTATTCTAAGGATGTTTATCCTTAGAATAATAAATTGGAAGAGTTGTAATCACTTTCGTTTTTTTTTTAATTTCATTGTGAAGTTAATCTTGAAAAATTCATTTACTGATTTCTGAAACTTTGAGAGCCCCCATTTTTTTAAATGTTTTTATACGCTTCCAATAACACTTTTATTCGAACACCACAACATTTAATTTTCTATCAAAATGATAATTTTGTGGATACACCAAATAGTTCCTTTTTTTTCGGGGTTTCAAGGTCGAATTTTGGTAACTTTTAATAAAATCAAAAATAAATCGGTATTAAATGGCCCCTAGACAAATAAAGGGTAAAAGTACCTGAAATGGATAGCTAATGGCCTCTTCTATTCGCCAGTTTCTTTTAGACAACGCTCTACCAAACACCCTGTATATTCTAATAAACTAATTAGAGGTAATATTATTCTCATCACCAGAGGCCGGAATTCTCGTAGCACTTTTCAGCTGTCATAGGGACTTCTCATCTATCGACTTCCGATATAAATATATGTATCGATAAAGACAGAATAACTACAATATTTAAAATATGATTACGAGTAGAAGTAAACATCAGGCAGTGTTATCGCGAATGAGCGATCTCTTCGAGATAATCTTTGGATACAATTTTTTTGGGAATTTCAAATAACTATTAAAATAATAATATGTTATTGTTTCAAACAAATAAGTTTGTGGATTTCTTATACCTTTCAGACATATTTCGAACGAAGTTTCAACAAGAAAATGCTATCGATTCTTTTCATTGCAAAACTCTATTACACATTTTCAACTAAGTACTCAAAAGTTTTCTGAAAGAGATAGCTCTTTAACGATGATATATGTATATATTTTTTGTTGTTTATCTCTACTTTTAATATTCCTTAATATGACATAATGTTCTTTAATGTATCGATAAAATATGTACATCGGAAGTCGTTAAACGAGAAGTCCCTATGACAGCTCAAAAGTTCTACGAGAATTCCGGCCTCTGCTCATCACTATTTCACCTCTATCTCCGGACAATTACAGTCAGGTATACTTGTAATTGTCATTGGCAGTCTGAATAGGACTATACTATACTTTAGGTTCTTTAGACTTTACGAAGGACATCGCGTCGTCAATGAATATGTTCCTTATAGATTAAACCATGTTCTTAGTTACCCGTGCTATTGAAAGCTGTAAATCATAAAAAAACACTTAATACGCAGGGAGTACCCGCTTTATTAGCGCATGGTTCGGCCACATGTCGCGCATGTGACTGGCCAGTAAGTCATGAGACTTATAAAAACCCATAAATTGGTTCCGATCAACAGCGACTTTACAACTCGGCGATGTTTTTGCTATCTATTTGTTTATGTTTCGTTATCATTGTTTCAACTTTGAAAATAACCAAAGTCTTAGAGATTCTGGAAAATCATGGTTGCAAGGTTCACAATTGACTAGGTAATCCCAATATGTATTTAATGTCTTGTTTTAACGATTGAGAAGGCCATGGCTGAAAACGGTCGGGAAGATCATATTTCCATATTGGTTATCTATCTTTAACTATTTGTATAGCTTGGGAAGTATCAACAGACTTTACCAAGCAGCAGTATTTGGGGTAAAAATGTGTGAAGTTTCTGCGTGATAAAATCAGAAATGATGATATCCGCAGGAGAACTAAGGTTGCCGACATAGCTCGAAGAATAGCTAAACTGAAGTGGCAGTGGGCGGGGCACATCGCACGCAGGACTGATGGCCGATGGGGTCAGAAGGTTCTTGAGTGGCGTCCGCGGACCGGGAGACGAGCTGTAGGTAGGCCTCCAACAAGATGGAGTGACGACCTTGTAAGGATGGTCTATTCCGACTAGTTACATTGTTAGTTCCATTGATGGAACTAGATGGACTTTTTTTTCCTAGTAGTTACATTCAACGAAGATGGATTCCGTAATGGAACTACATGGACTTTTTTTTCCAAGTAGTTACATTAATAATACTTATACCAATAAATATTATTAGATCTAATGATCATTATTTAACTGCGTTTTTTTTTAATTTCCCGCCATAAGGGACTCGACTCGCTTTAAAAAAGCATTTTTTTAATATAGGCAAAGAAATTGAAAATAAGTACCTTCTATAAGATTGCATTCGTTTTATATAAATTTATTATAAGTATTATTAATGTAACTACTTGGAAAAAAAAGTCCATGTAGTTCCATTACGGAATCCATCTTCGTTGAATGTAACTACTAGGAAAAAAAGTCCATCTAGTTACATCAATGGAACTAACAATGTAACTAGTCGGAATAGACCGTAAGGATCGCGGGAACGCGGTGGATGCGAAAAGCACAAGACCGGTCTGAGTGGAGAGCCTTGGGGGAGGCCTATGTCCAGCAGTGGACGTCTTTCCGCTGACCTGATGATGATGATGATGATGACGGTTGGCTATGTCCGGTTGACCAATAAATATGAGGTAGGTTTACGTTATGTTAGTTCTTCAGCCGGCCCAAAGGGCCAAAACACTCGTAGAGCGGAGCTCCGTCGACTCTGTTAAATTTGATTTTGAAATAGAAATTTTAGTCAACCGGACACAGACAACCGTACCACGGGCGAAGAGGGGATGAAAACCATATCGTGTTTGAGCTGATATCGTATTGGCACCGTTTTGATAGCTCTTATTTACTTGACAGTAATGGCGGCTGACCTCATAACATAACAATACCATAACAGATAACTACGATATCATTTTTACCGCCTAGAATGCCGGCTGTTATGGTATTGCTTTAACTCGGCCGCGATTACTGTCAAGTAAATAAGAGCTATCAAAACGTTGACAATACGATAACAGGTAAAAAGCGATATGGTTTTACCGTGTTGAATAGAGGCCCAGTTTAATTAATTTTAACGCCCGTATACAGTAAAACGGGGTGAATAGAAAACAAGGGGTGAATAGAGACACAACCTAAAATGAAACATATGTTACTAATTATAAGACTGAAATTATTTCCAATAGACGTAACGTTATTGTCCATTTAATACTTGTTCTTATTTGTAACAAGTTATGACTTTTTTTAGGTTGTGTCTCTATTCACCCCTTGATTTCTATTCACCCCGTTTTACGGTAGTAAATATACTAGTATAGTAGTCGTATAGCGGTATAGTAACTATATTGGGAATTTTTATTCTGCGGACAAATAATAATTATTTCTTCCCAATGAGGGTTTCCGCGCATCAGTTTTTTCACTAGATGGCGCCTCTGGGAAGTAAGGTCTTTTTGACAGTTGATAATACGTAAAAAATATAAATTGAAATAATTTTGTAACTAAATATTTGAAATGTGTATATATCAAGTGAAAAAGTAAATTGTCACTAGTTTGGTCTTCTTCTAGGCATATATTTTAACATCAACTGTCAAAAAGACCTCACTTCACAGGCGCCATCTAGTGAAAAAACTGATGCGCGGAAACCCTCATTGCGGACTCTGTCAAATAAATGACATGACGCTGTGTGCGTGACCTCAAAGACAACTTGCCGCGGTTTATGGTGGGGACCGTCGAGTCTCCTGACTTCTGTCCGCGGTGTCGTGTCCCGGCGGTTCCGGGGAAACAACGCAAACCAAAGGGACTGCAGGGATAGACGTGTCCGGTTTATCACCTCTATTCCATTAAGTTCAACTAGAAGTTCAACCAGTTGAACTAATTGGATGACATTTCTCCAATTTTTTCAACTTCAAAATGTAGTTGAAATCATTGGACTGAAAATTATAATAAGTTCAATCCCACACACTCTTATTTCAATAAAACCGTGTCGACGGAGCTCCGCTCACGCGGAGCTCCTATTTCTAGGTGGATTGGCACTCCGGGCCTGCTGCAAAACTAACATAACCTAAACCTAATATTTAATGTTGAAAAAAATGGCGAAATTAGTTCAACTGGTTGAACTTCTAGTTGAACTTAATGGAATACCGGGGTTTATCACAACCCTTCCGCCAAGTTTGCCTCTGAATTAAAATGTCATCCAAGAAGTACACGGTTCCAGTTCCCACGATGCCTCGAACACCGACCCAAAAATGTTTAAGAGCTTTTTTACTAATTCAAGATCTGTTGCACTGTACGTAGGTATATAACAAGGCTATATCGCACCTTTGCGACAAAACTGTGACATCTGGGAAGATCACAACTTTGGAGATAGCACAGTTTTGTCGCAAAGGTGCGATATAACAAAAGTAAAGAAAACGACTCGTTTGATTCATTTATTTATTATTATTGATATCATTAAAATGGTAAATACTGCATGATAGTTATTAATAAAACAATAGTGCGCACTTGCAAACTGCTTAGAAACTTATTTAAGAAAGATACACTTATTTTTTTAATAATTTTCTGTATTTAGCTAAAAAGCTTAGTTAAAAACTACAGGGCGTTTAGAAGCTACTGAGTGAAATGAAAAACCTATGACATCAAAGATACGTATACATTTTATGATAAAACGGTCGTCGCCTGCAATTGACCAGTCTAAAGTGAAATTTCAATTACTATCTAAATGCTTGAATAGATTGACGATGTACAGCTGCACTCAATGTATACCTACATAATTTGTCTGTGAACGCGGACACCCGTCCCCACAGTCCGGCGTCCACACTAGCCTGGCGTCCAGTATACAGGTTTACCGTGATTGCGCTATGAATGGCGTCGTCTATCTGTGGCTTTACTCATACGTGAACATACGGTATCGACCAAATATCTATATGCATCATACTATTCCTAATTATCGACTAAAAAACTGGATGCAAGATTTTTAAACGTGAAAAAACGCTCTTCTAATTTCAGTCTAAGTTAAATACCAAGCTCCTGTCAGAACTTAAGAAGTAGGTAACATATGAATTGCATTGTAATAAGTCATTTTAACCGTCTCCACGCGAAGTGCAACTTGTACATGATGATGATGAACCTTTTTAACCCAAGAATATTGTAAGCAAAGATATTTTCTAACATTATAATCTATTACCATAAATTCGTGCTTTAAGATAGTAATTAAAGTATGACGTAGGTAATTTTGAATATTATATACTCTTACTTTAACCCTTTGTCTAACAACTATTTTGGTAGCGATAAATGAACACTAAAACTAGGAACTAGGAACAATGTATTTTATAGTTGTTGTCGGAACAGTAAAAATAGTACAAAAGGTACATTAAAAGTACTTGCAGATTATAAATCGTATGCACACAAACTTCACTAAAATATTACGTATAGAAGAATTGACTGTCTTTGAAACAAAATACTTATTTCTAAACCGTAACACATAAATTAGACAATGGCCTGACTTGAAACTTGATGGAATAAAACTTTCGAAAAGTCAAAGGACGAGTCAAATGTAAATACGTAGTTGTGTGACACATCTGCAACACACCAAAGAAGTACACAACAAGCGAGAAGTACAGGTCGCTCGACATACGAAGGAGTTATAACTCTACCCTACTCTACTGAACGATAAAATGCGAATTACGAATATGAATGCGAGTCTTCATATGAAGATGCTTGGTCTCTTTCATTTACTGCGTTTCCATTAAATTATATCGTTACACTTAATACTACAAAATGTCCTGCAAACTGAAATTAAGCATCTTAATTGCATTATACTACTAATACATGATTTCATCTATGATAGCAAGCAAATAGGAATTGCAGTCTTCGGTCAATTCTCTTTATCACATCCGTGGACCTTAAACACGAGCATGTGACGATGCTTTAGACGCAGATGCACAATAACGTCTCAGTGATTCTTCGACCAGGTTTGTCACAGCTGGGCATTTGTAAAGCTTCTACGTACTTGAGTCGTAAAAGCTCTGCGTTTTTCAGATCATTGGGGTTTGCAATTTTGAGATTTCTATAGCGTCATTATTGGCAGTGACTAAATATTTACTATCAGTCGGTGGTGGAAACCTGCGTGTAAGCGTCTGCACCAGTCCCTAACTTGTTCTGTTAAAATGTAAAACCTCCATTTTGTAAATTTTGTAAATCCGTGTGTAAAGTTGTAAATTTTCGTGATCAATATCCTATGAGATGTTTTCCCTTCTATCAAGATTATCGCTCAACGAGTCGTTCTTGGAAGATGCTTTTCAAAATATGTATTTTTACCATACGCGCGAAGTGCAACAATGTAATGAGTAATTTTGGTGATCTAAACAAGTCTACTGATACAAAATGACGATTCTTCCATCAAAAATGTGATCAAAGTAAATGACTATAAAACACTTACAAATGAATTGTTGAATTCTTGAATTAAAATATACAAACAAAATATAATAATTTAAAATTTACGCATAATAAATAAAAGTACAATAATTAAGGTACCTGATCTTGACATTGAATTGAAGTAAATTAAATCGAATCTACAGAACATCACACTACGCGGGACTTACAACTAACGGAGGAAGGCAAATAATGATTCGATCATTTACAATTCAATAATCAAACGTCAAATGAGAATGCGATGATTTTTGCACGTTATTTACAATTTGTCCGCTGACGATGGTAAGCGCCTAGATATGAAATACTGTTCTTGTTTTAGTGCTCAGAACACTTAATCTATGTAATACCAATTTCGAACGAGGATTCGACATACATTTTCCGTGACTTCAGTACAACGGTTACTATTGAATACCCTTAAGATATAAATGTTGTTCGCCTATTGGCGTTCTTAAATTTCAATCCCTGTTTTAAGTCCTAATGCCGTCATCCGGTGCAACTTCGAAGTCAAGCGCCATTCCAGAATATGCAACGGTTCTACAAACTTCGTTTACTTGAATTTAAAATGTCGTATTCGCACACGCTTGACTCCGAAATTGTCTTATAGTAAAATTGATACAGGGAGTAACTTCGTCAGAAGATCAAAAGAAAATGTTCAATAGAGGACACGAATATTCATTGATTCCAATGCAAAACGATTTTCTACTGTTTGACCACAATTCAAGTATTTTTGTACAAAACAACATCCTCTGTTACCGCCTTACGTCGCTAATAAACTGATACCGCTAAGGGCCGATTTTTGATCAGTAGTTAAACGAAGTTATGGTTAAAATCGTAACCAATGGTTAAATCGGGAGTTCTGAACTAAACTTCCAAATTATGGATTCGATTTTCGATTTTAACCCATTACTTCAGTTAACTACTGATCAAATAATTTATTAGTGGCATTAGGAGGCAACTGTGGGGTTGTAGGTAACAACGCAGTAACGAACGGAAAAATAACAACAAGGGGATGAAATTATTAAGTCTCTGTGTCCTCTATCGGCCAGCTTCGTTTGATCCTTGACTGAAGTTGCACACTGTATACGACAAATAAATAACGATGATCTAACTAACTTAAAATTTTACCACATAATGTGTAGTTAAAATTGTTTACAAACTAAACGCATTTGCTAACGCACAATACATGATTTGAATATGGAACACAATAAAGTTGGTATTTACGATGGCAACGAAAACCAGTTTCGCCAGCCCATTTACAAACTTTGTGGTCTTTGATATGATCAAAGTATAAAATAAGTTTTAAGGAGCTGACAGTAGGTTGGCAGATTCGAAATCGCTACCCCTACATCTGCAGTTAGAGTTTAGGTAAAGTGCGAGTGAAGTAAAGCTACAGCGATTACTTCAAATTCAGCGAAATTGTCTTTTTTGGCTAAAGGGACTAGCAGGCTAAGCGAACTAGAAGTGCCCTGAATAACTCGGAAACAAAAGAAAATCGTGGACTGATATTAAGCATAGAGTGTTCTTAGGACCTGCCAGTACACCACCTGAAAGAAGGACCAAATCCGGCGTTGGGGGCACTTCTAGTTCGCTTAGCCTGCTAGACCCTGTTTACTTTGTCCTTGTGAAGATGTCCTTGAAAAAAACACGAGTAGATGGTGAAACACGTGTAGATGGTGGCGCTGCCTTTCAATTGATCATATTGTTCATATTGATCGTATTTAAAGAACAATTATACTTTAGTGTTAAACCTCGTCTCAGAGATGTCGGCTACTGTCAGCACCTTAAGTCGAGTACACATGCCGCAGTCCTGTGTCTAAACAACGCGTGTTGTTTTAAGTCGAACTTGTGTACATTCCTCGTAGCCGGGATTATTTTACAGTGGACCATATCGGACAACAGGTTATGGCATAAGAGCTGTCACACATTAGGCCACAAGTGGCGACCACAGCGAAGGCACTTGTGGCCGCCACAAGCTGCGGAAGTTATTTTTCTTACATTTTGTATAGCATCGGCGCAAGCGTTTGAGTGGCTCGGCCGAGCCACAAGCTGCGGAAGTCGTCCGCGCTCGCTACTAGTGGCCGCTTTTTGCTGTCCGATTCGCGCGCACACACGACCACATGAACAGTGTATTCTAACCAATATCTAGTCGGTTGACTGCTCCACTAGAGTGGTCGCGTTAGTTGGCGGTGACTAGTAGCCTAATGCGCAGCTCTAAAGTCCGTCCGCTCGAACCCATTACAAACGAAATATCATTGCCCATGCGCCTTCAGCAGCGTAGTTAAAATTCTGAGGCAAAAATTTAGCAAACGGTCATGATGACACAGTACTTGTACAATTTAAAATAATATAATTTGATAAGTGATAACTAATATTATTATCTTTGGCTAGACGCCAAAAGAAATTAGCGCTTGACAATTTTTTTTTATAAAACCGAATTAATACAAATTTAGAAATCGAATAATTTAACCATATCATACAATTAAAAGACCGCGGGGCATTTATGCCCTCTAACCCGTAGCACCATATCTTTCAAACAAATACAAGTAATACAACTAAACTAAACTATAAAGAAAATTTGTATAAAGTACCACTGCATAGTATCTACAATCCTGTTTGAATTTTAATCAATTATTGATATTTGCGCAAACCCTATTAACGTTTTGTCATCGAAAAGTTCGTTCGGTCCGGCTGAGTTCTGAAAACCAAAAAAAAATATATAAGACTCCATTCGCTGTATTTACACAAACTTACACCAAACTAAACTTGTCCACAAAAGTTATAAACGGCGGATACATTTTTTTACACAACTATCGGTACAATATGGTGAAATTCGCGAAGGACTGCTTCGCTGCGGAGTCGCCAAATGTAAAATCCATTACATTATGAGTTCAACCGTTGAATATAATCCTTTTTTTTTATAAATTGTTAAAATATGCTGTTATAATTATCTGTGTCGGTAAGTTTGTTATTCAACTCTTATCGTAATGTTTGCCCTACACCCTCCATTAAACTTGCGACAGTGTCGTTTGTCACTTTTATGAAGGCTAAATTCCACTTGGTGAGGAAATCTTTATGGTCTCGTGCAGACTTACGGGTCTTACGTTAAACTCCCAGTTACGTTAAGCTGATGGTGTCCTTAACATAGTGGGCTGTCGCCGGATCTGGCCAAAATAATGTTGAGGTAACGTCCTTTTAAACAAAAGGTACCAGCCGTTTCGTTAAAGCACTCGTTAATATAATTTCCTTATTGATTGTGCCAGTCGTGACGAAAGCTTGGCTGTGATCACCGCATTGACCAATTGCCTGCCACACTAAATATTTGGAGACAAACTTTTCAACTCCAATCTTCGATCAACAATACCAACAAGATACCCAGTCCCATACAAAATCAAAACTAAATTCTGTCCGCGTCAATATATACGTCATTTATTATAAGGGTCATTGTCTAATTTTGTGCAGGTAAATGTAACTTAAAATATTTTTTTTTTTTAATAAATATGTTTAGATATTACTTTTGTTTATGTCCGTGTCTGTTAAAACAACTGAATTATCATCTATCATAGTTAGCCACGATGTTTAAACAATAATTTAAGATTTATTCCAGATTTAGTGGATCTTGGTGTAAAAAAAATACAACTCTGTTACTAATCCGTTTTACTTTTTCTTAAGAAATTAAGTAACGGAGTGGTAAATTTTACATTCCATTATACATAAGTCATAAAATAAATGGTAAAGTAAATATATTTCGTGCACATTTAACACATTTACCCCTTAGATAACATACTGAACGTGAACTAAAGAAAAAACATTCATTTACTCATGTGAATATGTAGGCACAGATAACAGAATACAAGTACAGATACCCAATCTCATACAGCAAAAGCGTGCCGTCCTAATGTAGGCAATTCGGTAGGCAATTTTAGTCCCGTAGTTACACCAGTAGATGCCGTTTCTGAGCCACCACTGGATGCTGGCAGGCAGCCTACCTAATAGTTTTAGTAACGTATCACCAGATGGCATTGACTTCAAGAATGAGACGTCAAGAAAATTGTTGACTTAAAATTAATATGTAATGAATGGCTATAATCCTACCGGTGACATTGTGGTAGCGTTTTATTAATTCATAGGAACATCTGCCCTGATTAATGATGTCCAGGACAAAATAGGAAAGTTTTAATGACATGTTTGGGACGTTTTTTGCTGACAATAAATAAAAGCAATAGGTAAAAATAACTGGTTTATTAGGTTTAAAGAATTTATTTTCTCATAAGAATTTTACAATTCACTTACATGAGAATTAAGAATAAGTTAAAAATAGTTTGGTGAGCGTATTTAAGCGTGCGTATTTACATAAAAAGGAAATATCGCCTTCAACTTCAACTTTATCCGAATCCAACGAAACAAAGTTATACACTCGGCGTCAAAAAAATCGCACCTTTTGGTATGTTGACTTCAAGCGGCTATAAACCCTATTAAATCTAAGATAAGGTATGAGTGTGGGGCCTCATTTTAAAGGTTATTGAATCCTTTAATTTAGTAAAATGTGATAATGATTAAAAAGCTTAAAAAAAAACGTTTTTCATGAAAAGAGGAAAAACATTTATTCACGCCAAAATTACACAATCTAAAAACATAACAAAATTAAAAAATACAGTATAACAAATTCTTAAAACCAAACTTAAAACCTAGTGTTACCTCCCCTAGCCCTAATTACAGCCTCCATGCGATCCTTCATTGACCTCACCAACGTCACGATGCGTTCTTGAGGAATGTCACTCCACTCCTCGACGACGGCGTCCCGAAGCTGTTCAAGGGTGGCAGGGGCAGTATCACGAGACCGCACCGCGGGTTCAGGTCAGGACCTCGCTGGCCACTGCATCACGGGGAACCCAACCTGATCCAGGTAGTCCCGAACAATCAACGCCGTATGAGAGCGGGCGTTGTCGTGCATGAATGTGAATTCAGGCCCGACAAAACCAGCATACGGGACCACGTGGTTCTCCAGGATCTCTGTGATGTACCGATGAGCAGTCAGGGACCCCTGGCCACGTCCACCTCCAGTGCGGGAGACGCACACAAGGTCGGTTTGGCCCGATTTTAAAGTTTATTAACTGTGCTTTCAAATGATACTAATATTGGTAGGGTACAATAAATAAGTTAAGAGCTTTATTCGCTTGAAGTCAAAATTTCAAAAGGTGCGATTTTTTTGACGCCGAGTGTAGTTTAAAAATGTTTGTACACAAACTGTCAGCGCGTTTTGATACTTCAATGGTTAAAGATAGCACGTTGTTTGTTCCGTGTTTGTACTAACATTTTAATACACCGAAACTGCCAAAACAGTATTTTGTAATATTCATTTATATTCGTCAAGACATTATTTTCTCTATTGTTTTTTTGATTTTAATATAAAAGAAGTATTTTGAGTATTGATTTTACGCATCAAACAAGAATTTGTAAAAACGAAACGCTTGGGGTCTGTGAGTGCATAGTAGTTTCGCGATCCGTGATGGCACCATCTAGTGACAGTACCTAATAAGGCGTAGCAAGCTTGAAAGCTTATAAGTTTTTTATGAGTTAGATGGAGTTAATATAAAATTTGTTGCATTTATTAAACTTATAAAATATACCCTACTTTATGTAGAGAAGGATGTTTTTGATGTAATTAAATTACGTTGAATTTATTAAGGTGCAAAAATCATTCAATCTTCACGATTACTGATTCAAATGTTTCGCTCGATACCCGTGACGCCATCTATGAGTTTATTAAAGTAATAATTATACGTTGTTCGAGTTGGGAGGCCATGATGTAGGTAACAAAGTGGATGCGCAATTAAAACACGCGGCACGTTCAACACCTCGCGGCCGACTGTCAAGCGACGTACCCATCCCCCCGACCGAACCAACTACCGCGACGAATGCAGACATCCCGACCAAGATAAAAGAGTGTCAAAAGTAGCGAAATCTCTATTTTGAGTTGTGAATTAGTTAGTAACATAGTGGTTCAGACGTTCCAGAACAATACGTGGGACAATGTTTAAAAAATTATTTAAAAACTTCATTTTAATACTGACTAACTTTAAAATATATTTTATGAATATTCATAATACTCCGTTACTCCGTGTATGATAATAATTTATTTAAAGAAGGTTACTATACTAGAAAATGCAGTCATTTGATCTTTATTAAAACGGAATGCTACATGGGACAGGTACAATTTGTAAGGAAAACCATTTCTGTTACCACTAATGACCACAATGTTACTTAAAAAAAATTGATAACTATCGAAACTGAGTCTTTATTCCAATAAGGGATGTTTGCTAATGCGATGTATTTTGTATTTAATATATAATGTTAAGAGGTTTTGACCTTATTAATATACAAAAAAAAAAAAAATGTTGAGGGACTCGTTTACCTGCACAAAATTTGACAATGACCCATAAGTTATTTATTATTTTATTGACGTTATCTGTTTTTTATATTTTTGTGTGGGTATAATATGTTTATTAATTTTATTACTATATGTAAAATAAAAAAAATTAAAACAAAATAAATGGAAAACAAACAAACTCAAAAGTAGAGTACTACTAGAGTATTACATTTTAAGATGGGAATCTCCGGCGGCAATAATTTATAAAGAACACGCTAGAAGAGTTGCGTTTTGGGCACGTTTTTTGGATTTTAAAGGAATACCATCGTAATCACTGAAATTGCAACAAATATTATATTGGTATATTCTACACTATACAAAATTAAGTACTAATAACTCAATGGCAATGGTACAATATTAAAATTACACATTAGACCAATGTTTGAGATTTTTTCGATGCAATTAAGTGAAAATCATCGTGTATTAGACTGAGACTAATGCATGAAATATCAAAATGAACTATTAATATCTTTACTAGAGGACCCGGTAGGCGGACGTTGTCCTGCCACAATTACTTCTTTTCTGGACTTTCTGGACAACACCACCCCTACCGGGTTCAACTATAGCTAAGAATCATGCAGATGACAAGTAAGTACTTATACAAAAAAAAAACATCAAAATCGGGCAAGCCGTTTTGGAAAAGAACAACGTACACCGGAATTATACTATAATCTTTTTTAAAGTAAAATTCCGGTAGATAATAGTGTAGGGTTATATATATATTTTTTATATTTCGCGGAGCAACAACTGACATCACACAGTGTTGTTTAGTAAAAAAAATACTTATACCCTTGCTCTACATATACAGCAGGATAGTTTTTTAAAAATATTTATTCCGTTATTGATCTTAGTGCGCGGTATGAATAACACCAAAACCAAATCATCTAGGATCTGTTATCGTACTGTCAACGTTTTGCTTACTTAAAATACCATAACAGGCCAAATGCGATTCGGATTTACTGCCTAGAGGCGCAGCAGTGGTACAATGATAAAAAAACAACTTCATGCATCTAATGTTCCGTTAAACAAAATGCTAGTGCGTATATTGTCCGACCTGGGCCAAATATTCTTAGCTGAGGTTTCAATATCATTATTTTGTTGGAGATAAGACATTAATTGTTAGTGTAAATTTTGAAAATAATATATTCTACATGTATTTACCAAAAGTAAGGCACCCCGACCGGTTCATTTCTTTTTCGTTAATTATATTTGCAACTTCTTAATGCACATTATGGCATTAAGATGCGTGTTGACATAGGCTGTCTGTCGACACAACTAATCCTTAAAACCTCACGCCGCAAGTAACTCGTTAGTAACCAAGAAGTATTTTTTGCGCTACCCTGCTACACCCTGCCACAGATAACAGAATACAAGTACAGATACCCAATCTCATAGCGCAAAAGCGTGCTGTCCTAATGTAGACAATTCGGTAGGAAATTTTAGTCCCGTAGTTACACCAGTAGATGCCGTATCTGAGCCCCCACTGCATGCTGGCAGCCTACCTAATAGTTTTAGTAACGTATCACCAGATGGCATTGACTTCAAGAATGAGACGTCAAGAAAATTGTTGACTTAAAATTAATATGTAATGGCTATAATCCTACCGGTGAAAGTGTGGTAGCGTTTTATTAATTCATAGGAACATCTGCCCTGATTAATGATGTCCAGGACAAAATAGGAATGTTTTAATGACATGTTTGGGAAGTTTTTTGCTGACAATAAATAAAAGCAATAGGTAAAAATAACTGGTTTATTATAACCGGCCCGGCGAACCTTGATCCCTATGACATTGTCAGTTATTCCTACGACACAACCTTGTAGTGGCGTCACCGTTACATTAGAATCGAATTGGAGGCTTCTAAAAATGGCATTTATTAATTTTAGGTAGATTTATGCCATTACAATGATATTCCGTTGGAATTATAACAATTCTTAACATTTACGAGAAATTATCTCAATCAGACTTTACGTTTACGTCCTGCAAAAGTTACTTCGTTTGGAAGATATCGACAAGTGCGGAAAGTATCGATAAATAAATGCCGATAATGGAAACGAGTGTACATAATTTATAATCATTTAAGTTATAGGTGCTGAATGTTAAAAAAGTTACATGAAATTGTTTTTATTTCACTCAAATTTATAATTATTTCTGGGGACACCAGTTCTTGTTTTATTTAAAATTAGGTTTTATTAGTAGGTATCAGTTTTCTGTGTGATGTGTGTGTGTGTTCTATTGAATAGAACGGAGCGCAGCATACATACACTCACGATTGTATACCCAAGAAAATAAAAAAAATAACCATAGGACAAAACCAAATAAAACAAAACCTGATCAGCGATCATTTATTTATATATTTATCTACATCCTATTTCATAGTTACTCGTCGAGAGCAAAAGAGATAGTAATAGACGAAGTTCGAATAACGGATTTCAAACTAGAGCACACGTTTACCAACGTGGCTGAATGCAAGTCACGCCTTTGCCTATAAAAAAGTTAAGTTACATCGACACGACCCATCACTAACATAAACTGTCATAGGGATCAAGGTTCGCCGGGCCGGGTATAGGTTTAAAGAATTTATTTTCTCATAAGAATTTTACAATTCACTTACATGAGAATTAAGAATAAGTTAAAAATAGTTTGGAGACCGTATTTAAGCGTGCGTATTTAAATAAAAAGGAAATATCGCCTTCAACTTCAACTTTATCCGAATCCAACGAAACAAAGTTATACACTCGGCGTCAAAAAAATCGCACCTTTTGGTCTGTTGACTTCAAGCAGCCATAAACCCTATTTAATCTAAGATAAGGTATGAGTGTGGGCCCTCATTTTAAAGGTTATTGAATCCTTTAATTAATAAAAATGTGATAATGATTACTAAGCTTAAAAAAAATCGTTTTTCATGAAAAGAGGAAAAACATTTATTCACGCTAAAATTAGACAACCTAAAAACATAACAAAATTAAAAAATACAGTAAAACAAATTCTTAAAACTAAACTTAAAACCTAGTGTTACCTCCCCTAGCCCTATTTACAGCCTCCATGCGATCCTTCATTGACCTCACTAACGTCACGATGCGTTCTTGAGGAATGTCACTCCACTCCTCGACGACGGCGTCCCTAAGCTGTTCAAGGGTGGCAGGGGCAGTATCACGAGACCGCACCCAGCGTTTCAGATCATCCCAAAGGTGCTCTATGCGGTTCAGGTCAGGACTTCTCGCTGGCCACTGCATCACGGTGATCCCAACCTGATCCAGGTAGTCCCGAACAATCAACGCCGTATGAGAGCGGGCGTTGTCGTGCATGAACGTGAATTCAGGCCCGACAAAACCAGCATACGGGACCAGTGCGGGAGACGCATACAAGGTCGGTTTTGCCCGATTTTAAAGTTCAGTTATATGATACTAATATTTTATATTAGTATCATTTGAAAGCACAGTTAATAAACTGTGCTTTCAAATGATACTAATATTGGTAGGGTACGATAAATTAAGTTTAAGAGCTTTATTCGCTTGAAGTCAAAATTTCAAAAGGTGTCATTTTTTAGTGTAGTTTAAATGTTTGTACACAAACTGTCAGCGCGTTTTGATACTTCAATGGTTAAAGATAGCACGTTGTTCGTTCCGTGTTTGTACTAACATTTTAATACACCGAAACCGCCAAAACAGTATTTTGTAATATACATTTATATTCGTCAAGACATTATTTTCTCTATTGTTTTTTTGTTTTTAATATAAAAGAAGTATTTTGAGTATTGATTTTACGCATCAAACAAGAATTTGTAAAAACGAAACGCTTGGGGTCTGTGAGTGCATAGTAGTTTCGCGATCCGTGATGGCACCATCTAGTGACAGTACCTAATAAGGCGTAGCAAGCTTGAAAGCTTATAAGTTTTTTATGAGTTAGATGGAGTTAATATAAAATTTATTGCATTTATTAAACTTATAAAATATACCCTACTTTATGTAGAGAAGGATGTTTTTGATGTAATTAAGGTACGTTGAATTTATTAAGGTGCAAAAATCATATCTTCACGATTACTGATTCAAATGATTCGCTCGATACCTGTGACGCCATCTATGAGTTTATTAAAGTAATAATTATACGTTGTTCGAGTTGGGAGGCCATGACCCTGCTGAGCAATTGTTTAATACGGGTCACCAGGGACGGTATTCTAGACGGTAAAGACGTTATCGTAGTTAATCTCTTATGGTATTGTTATGACGCCAGCCGCCATGCCATTACTGTCAAGTAAATAAGAGTTATAAATACGGTGACCATACGACAATAGCTCAAACCCTATATGGTTTTTACCGTGTTGAATAGAGGCCCTGGTAATGTTAATAAATCTGCTTCGGCGTAGGTTTCGTCATCAAGTATTAAGTGAAATTTCTCGGTGCCCTGATTTTGATGGCCTTTCGTTGTTTTGCTGTAGTTTTAGTTTTAGACCTGGGACTTTTCTTATTTTTGCACGTCTAATCATCAGTGATGGGAAATAGGTGAGCTAAAATACCTATTCTTTGCGAGAGGACATAATATGGAGTGGTTACAACCGGATAAAAGTATATATTTTTTGGATTCCGGGTATTTGATATTTATCCGGGCACCGCGAATACTAGCCGTAATGTTGAACATACATTATTTTCCTTATAGAATGTTTGTAAAGTTTGTAGTAAAAATGGTAACATTCCTGCCATAAAGTTAAAATTATAAGTAATCCGAAAATGTGAACGCCCATTTGCAAGTCATAAACAAACAATGCGTGGGAAAACCCATATTATTAGTCCTGCTACTACTTTTTAGAAATCTTGTACATTCCTTCTTTTCTCTAGCCCTTTTTACTAAAAACTAACATTAAACATGCCGTACTTTAAACCAGTGGCGGTACTGCCATATAAGCCCAAAAGCCGGGCTTGCCTTGCCTTACAAAAATAACTATTCATTAAATCCACGTAATGTATTAGATAGGTATTTCACCTTCGCGCGCCGCGCGCTCTCACTAAATTCTTCAAATCAAATTACATGCAACAGTAGTACCTACTAAATTTTACCGCGCACCGCCGGCCGCCACCTACGCAGCACAGCGCTCAGCGCTGTGCGGCAACCAGTCGAACTATTCATGACGCGGCTAGCTCGTATCTCGCTCGCACGTATTGGCTTGCAATGGGGCTTTCATATTCTCTGTCTTACCCACCGAAACGGCATATGCCCAAATACGACTGTTCGTAAGTTAATATGGCAAATAGTATGAGAGTAAAAAGCCTTGCTTGCGTATGAAGTTGTATACGAGTTCATAGTAAATGCGAAATTCGCTTCGTGCAGGCGCGGAGCGCGCGTTGAGCCGCGTTAGCGGCCAACTTCACTTCATTGCTATTTGTTGACAAATGCTTTTATTCACTTGTTGAATAGTTTGTTTAGGCGTTGAGCGGCGCGGCGCGGTCAGTGCAATAATAAGTTTTTTTTGTGGTGTTGTGAGTTGTGATTCAATTAGATTGACAATGGAGGAAGTCCCGTGTGACTGTGATATTTTAAAGTGTGCACAAACTTTGCTTGTCGACGGAAAGGTAAAATGTTTGGACTTTGCAGAGAAAAAGGTACTTATTTCTTCGGCAAAACCTACGCCTGACTTGTGTATTTCTCAGAGTAGTAAATCGCACAAAAGACAGTTTAACAGGTCAGTGTACAAAACTCATTGGATTGTTGGTTGTTCGCACTCTAATAAGTTATATTGCTGGTGTTGTATTTTCTTTTCTAACGACAAAAACGTGTGGAATACATCTGGTTATGACGATTTAAATAATTTAGCTGGCGCCATTAAAAGACACATGAATTCTCGAAAACACATGAACGCGGTAATTTATTTTAGTGATTTTGGTAAACAGCGAATTGAGACATCTTTATCGCGCCAATTATCAAAGGAAATTACAAAACAACATGCGTGTTGATAACAATAGTAGCGTTTTTCAAAGATTAGTCGATGTTGTTTGTCATTTAGCACAACAAGAACTTCTCTTCAGAGGTCACGATGAGTCTAAAACTTCATTGAATAAGGGTAATTTTTTAGAGCTTGTGTCGCTACTTTCAAAATAGGTACGGTGGCGTTTTAGAAAAACACATTCGATGTATACAAATAATAATTTAATTTAACTATGTTGTGTAATATGTATGTAATTTTTAGATAAGTAATTGAAATAAAAGTAAGTACTTATTGCTTTCTCCCTAGGCAAGCAAAGTTAAAATAAGAAGTTGAACCTTTATTTTATTCTCTCATACAAACCAAGCGGCTTTTTTCAAGGCCACCGAAAGTATGCAATTGCTGATATGTCTGTAAAATTATATCTAGTGGTAACATGCCTTCAGGGTGCTTTGGTGAGCTCGTCCACGTAAGCAAATGCCTATACAACTGCAGAGTGAAGTGAAGATTGATCAGTAATGTGGTAACAAGATAAATTTATCCATAATAACCGTAAAAACTACAAAACATCTCTCGGCTTGCCCTATTCTGAAACCCTAGGCACGCCACTGCTTTAAACAAAACATGTCATTACGATAATTACCCGAATAAATTTCGAATACCCGGAACAGAAAAAAATAATAATTTTTATACGGTTGTAACCACTCTATATTATGTCCTCTCGCGAAGAATAGGTATTTTAGCTCACCTATTTCCCATCACTGCTAATCATGGACCGGCTAGTGTTTTTTTTAATAATCGTTCGAATGATTTTCTTCTCGAGCTCAGGGTCACGAGCTCACGAGGGCCTCCGTGTTCTCAAACCTTCGGCTTCAGAGCAGTGGACAAGGGCTATACTCGTAAGTAACGTTTTATAACATCATCTACGGTACTGCGTGCAATTTTCAATTCTTTAGCGATGAAATGATTAGGACGCTTAGTATTTGGCAACAATTTTCTCGGGGCGTTCCCTTTGATTAATATTTTTCGTTTATCCATGAGCTTATCGAGAAAATATTTGTTGACACAATATTTTGGTGACATTACCAATATCCATGATAAACAGTTAAAGGAAAAATATTGGAAGACGGTCAAGAAAAAGACGGTTGATTTTGGAGAATCCGCAGCGAATCAGTCTTTACGTAAGTTGTACGTTTAGACCGGGACACCTGGCGTTCCAGTCTCTGCTTACCTCATTGGGAGACAGGCGTGAAGGTATGTACACTTAGGTGCAAAACTGAGTCAGTAATAGCACCTTAGTAGAATGTGAATATGTTGATGATAATTACAGGTATTTTCAAATGCTTAACACAGAATGGTACTCCTTAAGTTCGCTACAAAACTGCTGAACAAATGATTTACTTGTCATTTATAGATGTTTATTAATTTAGAACCGAAAACTGTAAAAAAATAATTATTATTTATTTATTTATTTATGTTAAGGAAATCCAACAGCTATACAATTAGAACAATAGACCGAGTAGGTCCTCATAGCAAAACGTCCTCGTTGAAAAAAGTCAGTAGGAAACGTTATGTCATGTCATGAGAGTAAAACGTCCGCAATTATAAATGCCCTTGAAGCAAATCATCATCAATGAAAAATGACAAAGAAACAAAACGTCCCTAACGCATTCCATATTTTTAATACAATGCTCTAAAGGTACTTTTTTCTTTGATCGTCCTCGATGGGGCTTCTCAGTAAACAGACATTATTCCTAGCAGACCAAATGCATCACAGGACGGTTTGCTCTCAGTACCTGCAACCCGATTTGAATTGTGTAACTTACTAAATGGAATGTGACTGCCTTGGGAGCGACAGGCGTGGTCTGTGCGTCCAACAACTTCTCCAGATTGGTCGATATGGGCACAGAGTCGCGCGGGTCGACTAAACCTGCGCCTACCAGCTCGGAGGCAATGCCCTCTGCACAATCCTTGCCCGTCACAAACTCAAAACGGATGTCATTTAGCTCATGACGGGGATTCCTGGCCAAATTATACATGATATCAGATATGTTAGCAAGCTTATAGTGAAAGGACCAAAATTTGGTAACCAGCATTTATTATACGGTGACTTTCACTGCACCAAATATTGTGATGCCAAAAATGTTAATATTTGAAACAAACTAAAATAAGTTCTTACTGGAAACCAATTCAACTTTAAAATTCATAAACCTCGTATAAATATAGAAAAACAATAATAAAGTACCTAGTCGGCCCATAAGTTCAGTCACAACGGTTTAGTCAAATAAAACTTCTGGATATATTTCATTTCAAAACAATACAAAATTGAAAGTTTAATTAATGTACATTTTAAGGAACTAATAATTATTCTACATAGTCGTCGCAATTTCCGATACGACTTTTAACATTCACGGCCGGCACCGATTAAAATACGCACGAGTTTTGTGAAAATTTAACGTTTTAAAGGATAGTCTTTGTTAACTATTGTGATGCCTCTCATCTCGGGGTATATTCAGAGACAAGCATTATTTTCTCAACGAAACTCAAAAACCAGCTAATGAAGCACGAAATTTGGTGTGATTTCGTATTGCTGCAAATTGATATGAAATCGTAAGGTTGATTTAGTGAGACTTGAAGATTGACCGGTGTATAAGCGGATCTTTAGTTGCTTGGAATACAGTTGTATCAGAATTTAAAGTTAAGACTGGTCAATATATTTCGACTCTATACGAGAACCATTACAAAAGTTGTAGCCGCTATCAGTATCGTGGTCGTGCGTTGACCCATGCTTTCCTTCCTGCTTAGAATGGGAATGCTTAAAGCTCGTAAATAAAATTATTGCAATAGTAAAGAATACAAATTACGCTCTCTTATTCTTTATAAAATAAGGTTTTGATTGATATACTAAAGGTTTATGAAACTCTTTTATTTTATTTTTTAATTCTAATAAATACGTGACAGAACTTATGAACCTACTAGGTATGATATGGTACTTTAAAGTAGACTTAGAGACCGAAACCGCTTTAAACCCCTACTCGACCTGATTCTAGAGCTAATTACTTCAACACAAATATTATTATTTATGCGCCTACTATCGGCACATGTTAAAACTTATGCGTCCGATAGCTGTTTTATTTAATTATGCCAGTTTCAATGTACAGTCTATTTTTTCTTACTTGAGCTACGTAGTAAACAAATATGGCGTATCTGTTTGACATTTCATAGGGATGGGAATAATAGAGTGAATGTGTAAATGTATTTAGTGAATGAATGAAATGAGTGAAATACGTATATGGGTTGGGTTCTTCAATATGATTGATATAGTGAATTTGACAGACTACAATTGCATGTGGATACCTACTTATAACGATATTATGTACTCAATAACACAACACGCTTTATTATAAATATGTTATTCAGTCATCCGTAGACACATCACCATGTCATATCATATACACATAATAATAACTCTCACTAACTATTTTGTTTAAAAAGATAATTATATTCATTTATGTGTGGATTATTGTATATTAAAACCACCAAACAATTAAACCGTTACTTAATCATAAATTCATTCAATTTTTCCCATCCCTACAAATGAAATGCCAAACTGACATTCAGTTTAGATAATCTGTGACAGGGAGTTTCGTGGAAATTATTATTTTATTAAAATATGTTACTCGTAAGGATAATTTAAAGCAATATTTAGTTGAAATGAATTCTTTTGTGTTTAAAGTAATGTCCATTAGTTCGGTTCGTGCCAATCTTTGTTTTGATTCGTGAACGTCGATACGAGCGCACGTTACTTACCAGACTGACAGACGAACAAAGGGGGTCACACTTATATTTAGGTCGAGTAGAGGGTGATCGAAACGAATATTAATCACTGAATCAATTCGAAGTCTCTAAGCTGTTAATTATACAGTTTTAGCCGATCAGCGATTAGTCGAAAGAACAAATATTTAAGTAATCAGAATGCTTAAAATAATTTTAAAAAAACGTAACTTACCTAAGCCGTAAAACCAGATTTATAGTCGGTGGTTCGGCTTTCAGCGGGGACGACCCAAACTCCTTTTTTCTTTTAGATGATTCCTCGAAACGAAAAAAAAAACATAAACATCCGTAAAATAACTTTCTGGCTATAAACAAATTTAAATGAAACCACTGACCAAAAAATATGGAAAATATTGATTGGTAAAAAAAAAGTTTGTGTCTTGATGGACCTTTTTGGTTTAGGTTATTGTCACGGATCGGAAAAACGAATGTGATTTAGAAAACATAACCCTTTTCCGTACCTCAATCCCCTACAACTTATTTTTTTCATAAATAGACGCAACTGTCCAAAAGCAATATGACTAGCGGGGCGCGGCTTTTCCCAGTTGTTCGGACCCCTTTGTATACACTGCGAACTACTGGCATTTTCTTCCCAGTTATCCGCACTCCCCAACTATGTTAAGTTTTTATTAATGTAATTCGTGTTAACATAATGGTTCCTAGGTTCAGGAATATATTTTTTCATTAAATCTTGTATATGTTTAGAGTCCTGTAGTAAACAAGGAGTTATAGTTTTGCCATGTTTGCCGACCCGTCTGTCCGCGGTTTAACAAAGGGACTCTTGGTACTACTAGTAAAAAAGCTGTAATTTGGCATATAGTTATCTATATTACATATATAACGCGAAGCCGATTCTTGTCCATGGCATTAGATCTACAGTTATGGTCCGATTTTGATAAATGTTATGTCATTGGATTAGTCTCATGCTGGAGAGTTGCATACTTTAAGTTTATGTTTTTTTTATGATAAGGTATTGAAAAAATAATTTTAAAATACTACTGTGCGCAGATCACGTGACTGGCCGCGAGACGTCACGTAAGCACGTAACCCGACCCCTGCTTTGACTTGAGATGTCAATGTAAAAAAAATAAACAAGAATTTAACACAAACCTGAGGTAAGTTCCTTAGCATGAGAAAAATGTAACTTTTTAGTCGGTTACTTATAACCGCAACACCAAGAAAATTAACAAAATACGAAATAATGGGTATTTATACAATGACAATGTTTACATGAATGACAGACGCTTTTTGTCAATTATTGATTTACTTTTCTTTTATGCCAATGTACATTGTAGTTTTTTATTTCAAAAAAGTTGATATACAAACTCATTCACGCATATTTACGATTTTGATAAATTATACAAATAAATATCAGGAAACAATCTCACACCAATTGACCTAGTCCCAAACTAAGCTCTAGGCTTGTACTATGGGTACTAGACAACGATAAACATACTTATATAGAGAAATATATACTTAAATACATAGAAAACACCCATGACTCGGGAACAAATATTCGCGCTCATCACACATATCTGCCCTTACCGGGATTTGAACCCAGGACTGCTAGCTTCGTAGGCAGGGTCACTACCAACTAGGCCAACGCGTCGTCTATTAAAAATGTCATTGGATTCGTCTCATACTGGAGAATTTCATAAATCTCTTCATTTTTTTTTTGTTTTATGATAAAGTACTGAAAATAAATTTTACTAGAGAGCCTCCGCCTAAGCGACATGGTGTCCGCCAATTTAAATATCTGGGGAAAGACGATGACGATATGGAGAGGGAACGAAGGGCGCTATCAGTGAGGGCTACCGGCCGCAGGTTCTCTCGTACATTTTAATTAGTTCATAGTTCATAGCATTTATTCATAAACAATACAAATATTGTGTTTGAAATATGTAAGTACATTCAATAATAATATTTATTCTTAAAACTAACTCTAGTCACACATGTCATAGGAAATAGTGAAACCGACAAAAGAAATACAGGCATACATTTTTAGTGCACTCTCCTATTAAATAACAAATACGCCGACCAATTGGAAATTTGTATTATTTTTTCGGGTACATGTCCCATGCAGCCAAAATTACAAGTAATAAAAATGTGAATAATATATTAAATGTGAGTTCATTTAGCAAAGGAAAACTATCACGACTAAGTGGACGTGATTGGTTCCTGAGACACAGGATACAGGGGGCTAAAGTGTTTATACCTAATTACCTACTAACGATGTCTGTTAAAAATCATGTAAGGCAGCACCAAAAATTTGTTCATACATGTAGTTTTCAAAGTTTTCCGATTGAAACCCAGACTGAGCAGGGTTCGACATGTTCTTGTCCGGTTTTTTAGGTGATCTTGCTTTTTGTTAATATTTTTTAATGATTTAGTAAGACTGTTATTATAACAATAAATGCATATTTTACTTGGTTTTTACTTTTTGTGATATCTACTTTTCAAATACAAAAATTACTTTTTCATATTCCTGAACCTATGTGTCCCCACTCGCAAAATTTCCCATTGTAATTAAATCGAAAAAAATACTATGTACTTATTTCCAACATAGGTTTATTCGTTTTGTAGAAGGCCCGAAGGGCTTTAGGACTCAGAAATAGGAGCTCTGCGACAGTGAAGCTCCGTCGAGTGTCGACTCAGTGAAATTGATTTTGAATTGGGAAAACATACAAGTGGGCAAAATCCAATATAGAAAATATGGCATAGGAAAAAAAAACAATGGGAAGAAATGCGATTGATGAAAAAATTTATAGGGGAAAAATTTGAACGTAAAGTTTTCTAATTCAATAATAATGATTACGGTTATGTCATATATCTAATTAGAATACAGATATTGAAGTGTACGGTGTACAAAGCAAATATTGATGGAAGACCGCAAATCGATGTACAGGATAGTCGTTTGGTACGCGGGTACTTGAGCTGTAGTTCTTATAAATATTCCCATTGGCAGTTTTCATAAACCTATCGTGTATGGTATCAAATGAAAGGGCTTCACGACCCAAATCTCAAAAATACTACATTACGGTTCGGCCACTTGTTTTCTAAAAATCCAAGAAATATTTTCCATACGTAACAAGGGGTTTCCTACCTGGAGGAGCCTAAACTTGGTATGATTTGAAAGTATTTCTTGGATTTTTAGACCAGCCCCGTACTTATCCGCCTTCGGATTCAAATATAAAAACAGTCTTCTCCGTTCAACAATACCCTGTGCCCCATTTAAATGCCATACCTCGTCATTATCACTGGCGCTGGAGTCGGCTCTTTGCAGTTGATTCATAGGCCGCGTGTCCTCCCCGGGGGAGGAATCGTCGTCCGACTCCGGCGCCTCTGCCTCCTCTTCCTCCTCGCTCCACACCCACTCGCCAGTCACGGTGCGGTGCAGCCGGCCCGACGCCCCCGGCTGCCTCTTACTTGCCTGAAAAAGCCGTTGACAATTGAGTATCAAGCATGTCATTGATATACATGGGCCTGCTGAAATACAAGTATGCTCTTTGAAGAAGCGTCAGAAGTTAGTTATAGTACATTATTGCAGATTTACGACGCGGTACGAAACAGAGTTGAGGCCTTCTAGAGTATAGTCCATCTTACCCTTTCGAGGGATAAATAATACCTTACTCTTTAAGTAAGGATTTCCTTTCTCTATAGCGGGAAGACAATTTCGTTTCCATCCCTAGGGACGAAAGTGATTTTGACAAAGTATTGGTAAAACACTCAGCTATTTTTAACTTAGGCTAGATATGGAAAAATCCCCCGTTTTAAGTTTCATTATTTTGTCCCATTAATGTGACCACGAGGGAGAACTGTTTGTACTAGTCCCATTACTATTTATCTACTTCCTGTATATAAAAAAAGGGATGCGTGGTTTGCTAAAAATGTAATGTTGAAAACAAAAATTATCAACTTTATTCAGCCAAAAAATTACAATTAGGTTAGGTTAGTATCTATATAGTACATTACTGCAGAGGCCGTGAAGTCAGGGATTTAAGGACGAGTTTGGGGTAGACGACCGAGACGTAAACGAGGCTGGATAGAACGAGTCCTTCAATCCCTGTTCCGGCCGAGGATTGTAGAGTGCTTTTCTCAAGCAATGTGAGGAAATATTAAAAGTTCATTACTACAATCTTACGATGATTATCTCAAGACTGCAATCGTAAGATGGCAATGTCAAGATTGCTATATTACGATGGCAATCTCAAGACTACAATCGTAAGATGGCAATCTCGAGACTATAATCTTACGATGGCAATCACAAGACAGCAATTTTACGATGGCATTTTCCAAATGCATTTAATGAAATGATAACACGTTTTTAAATTATCGGTCCGGAAAGGACATCAATGGTTTTTGCAGTTGCTGCCTCAAAATTCTACTGATTTTCGATTGGCAACCAGTCGTTTATTTGAGCTTTAATGATATGAAATAGAGCGGTGTATATTTCGTGGTCATCATTGTCTTCATTGCGTAAATAAACACCACGTTTTTGACGGAGAGTCAGATTTATTAACCGTGAATAGATAGAAGTTGCAGGAATGCCGTGTCAATAAAAAATCTCTTCAATATTCTTAACAATGGTTCTGTTTTCTTAAGAACAAAATACGATAATTCCACAATCTTTGTTGTAAGGTAAGGTGGGGGAAGATAAAAAAAGGGGAAAGATTAAAAGTCTCACATAACTCCCTATTTGGTTTAAATTTTTTAGTGCTGGTATCATCCATTAAGCCGCCATTTTGTTACGATCCGCCGCACATTCGCCAGTGACCGCTCGGAGTAAGTAGACGTGTGTTATGTGCTATTTTGTGAAGGTCGGCATTTCGTGGTGAATTCGTCGATTTTCAATCTTACCCCGTGTTTCATAACTTGATTAATAAGGGGAGTATAAAAGTTCTGACTGACTATTTATGTGTTATTTGAGATTCTATTTTTATTTACTTCTGCTAGGTGTAGCTATTAATCATATATTGAGATTTACGAGAAGTTTCCATCTTTACCCAGCCAATTTCGCTGGGGTAACATTGAAATAGTAATGTTTCAATCTTCCCCCGTTTTTGAAAGTCATAGAAAAAGACACATATTCTCAAACTTTGCACTTAAAAAAATAATTAACGTAAGGTTTATTTTCTGACCTAATATAACGATAAGATAAATAGTAACTAAGAAGTGTTGTGTGAAACTATTGTGTGAAATCAATAATAAATCTGTATTTTTTTGTTTGGAGAGAAAAAAAACCTCTTAAAGTTTACTAGAAGTACTTATATGGATTTCTAATATTATAAATGTAAGTAAGTCTGTGACTAAATTTTCTACACAGATTACTAAGTATTTGGTATATTTTTGTATTTTAAATGTGTCTTAATTTGTTACACAGATTCATATTTATTTTCTAATATTTTACATGTAAGTGGCTTAATTTGTGACAAAATTAGTCATGCTGCAAGAAAATACTTACTTTTTTGTATTCATTTCTTTTATAAAATAAATAATTGTTTCCATGCAACTGTTATTTTAATTCCAAACTGATCTTCTTAATATAAAAAAAAATGTGTTTACGTTTTTTTATATGAAGAATATACAATAAAAAGTTTGAGTATCACTGTCGTTTTCCCTGTGAAGCGGGGTAAGAGTAAAATGCTTTTTTTTTCAACTGCACTTTTCTTGTTACCTATCAGGAATATTTACGCAAAAATCATCTGTATCTGTTAAGCGTAAGGAATTCTATACAATAACGAGCAACAGTAACCGTTTGCATTCATTTAAAAGACTTTAGATACTATGTCAATCTTACCCCTCGACCATTCCATCTTAACCCGTCAATTTTTTAGACAAAATTTGATTTGATTTTATTATTTTTATATATTAGAATAGGCGTTACCGAGTTTTATCGACAGATTACAAAAATATAGCCCTTGCTCATACCTACCAATTTATGCAATTGAAAGGAAGTAAATAGTTTTTTATTTTACGAGGGTTTTAACACAACACTATCCATCTCATCAAAAAACCATTCAATCTTCCCCCACCTTACCTTAGTCTGAAATACTTGGGTGGTATAGTCACCGTTGCGAAGTTTCTAACAATAGTACGATTACAACTAGTGTAAAAAAAGGTTTGTACACTATGAAGGTAACTTCACCACATACTCTAAAAAGTTTATCTAAGCAGGAAATATATTCAGAACGAAAACTTCCCTTTCGACGTTTAAAACCACAATCGCAAAACACCAACTGCACGCAAAATGCCTAACTATCGAAATACCACATCATCAAAACACCAACTTAGCATTACGCAAACATGAATTAGGGCAAAAAAAACAACTTATACCAAAACCGCAGATGTCAGTTACATTTTTATTACATACTAGCTCCTGCACGCGACTTCGTCCGCGTAGATTTCGATTATCGTTATTCCCTCGTGAACTTTTAAATTTTCCGGGATAAAAAGTAGCCTACGTGTGAATCAGTGTACAATCTCCGTTTCAAATTAAATCCGAATCCGTCTACCCGTAGCAGCGTACACACAAACACACTTTCGCATTTATAATATAACTAGCGACCCGCCCGCGGCTTCGCCCGCGTGGAATGTATTATACATATAAACCTTCCTTAAGAATCACTCTATCTATTAAAAAAAACCGCATCAAAATCCGTTGCGTAGTTTTAAAGATTTAAGCATACATAGGGACAGACAGCGCAAGCGACTTTGTTTTATACTATGTAGTGATAGTAGGATACATTTTTATTAACAGGGTCGACAAAGCTCGGCACCGACCATTTTTGCCCATCGGGCCAGCTGAAACACTAACATGACCTAGACCTCATATTTATGATACAAATTTTACTCCGTCGACCCTTTTCATTTGATATTCAACTCCATAAAACCCCGAGTCGGTGTTTTGCATTTGTGGTAATGCGCGTGTTTGGTATTTTGCGTAATTAATAGTACAAAGTGCAAAACGCAATAAAAGTTGGTGTTTTGCGTTCGGAGTTTTAAGGGGAATGTGAAGCTAAAATTTCCATACAAAATGCGATAACGTCTCTCCCCTTAAACTTAATCCATTTATTACGATTTTTGAATATGACTTGATTCGAGAGAAACCTTATCGCCCGGAGCTTAATTTGCAAATTTAATTTGCGTTGGAAGGAACTCAGTGTACTTGCATTAATTTTTTTTTCGCTATTTTATTAAATTTTACGAACAACTAACATTTGGTGAAGTGTTAGTCGTTCGTAATAAATTTACGAATCCACTATTGTTTTAAAAAAAAAAGACCTTATGATACTATCGTATTTACTCGTATCGCTGTTAAAACGAATACTTCATTATCATTATCCAGATATTTATTATTTTTTCTTGAAATTAAGTTTTTTACAATAAGTATTAAAATATAAAACTAAAATAACAATACTAATACAAAAAAATAAACATTGTAAAAAACCTAACCTATGGTTAGGGCAGGCCTAAAGCTACCAGTGGTTAGGGCTGCAGAGAGGAACCTCCTCACAATGCGTGCCGTGTCGAGGAGTATCTGGCCCTTGATCCAGCCATCTAGCGAGTCTCTTGAGGTGTTGGTGTTGGCGAGACTCTTCGCTATAAGACCGTTTGCCGAAACAAATATCGGGCCAATGATCGTCGAGTCAACATCCCACATGGCGGTCACCTCGTGAGCCAAGTCAAAGTACTTGCTGGGCTGGTCCTTCTCGGCCTTCACGAGGTTCTCGTCATGCGGGATGGTGACGTCGACGAGCACTGCCCGGCGTTGAGATCGATCTGTCAACACGATATCAGCCTAATTGGCGACAATAGTCCTGTCTGTGATAACAGATCGATCATAATAGAGCGTAGCACGACCATTTCGAGAACTGCCGCGGGTGTGTACTTATAGTACGGCAATAAAACTTTATTGAAGAGTAAGCTGCTGATAGATGGTCCTGATTTCGAGGTGTGCAAGTAATGTGCAAGATTGTACAAATTAGAAAAGTTAGCTTAGGTAAAAAAAACCGTACTAATCTACCCCGCTTTCCCCTATAGTCGTATATTTACCATTAAAAGTTCAACATTTAAGTGCCAGTGATCACGGCACATTATGGCTCGTAGAACTCATACCCGTAACTACGTCAGATTAGAATGCAGCAACACGTATTGATGTTATTTTTAATAGATAACAGTAAATGGTCAAAACGTAAATACTTATATACAATGATAGTCTTAAGTTATATATACGAGCAAATAATTTAAAATTACAGGAGTGAAGGTATGTATGTATGTACCCCGATTTTAAAGTTTGAAAATCTTCCGCTGCCGGATATGACGCAGTACGTGTCCAGTCACGTGACCACTGCTTCTCGGAAGAGAATACCAGGCGAAGTATATTATTGTACCATGATTTAATCAAAATGTTTTTGTGATTGAGCCATAGCAGTGTAACAAGGACTCTGACTATAATTAACCGCCCCGCGCGCACGGCGTACTCCATAATCCATGCTGCCCATGACTTCGTCGGCATAGTACTTATCTCATTTCCGGCTATTATCATAAATATTACCTTGTGCACCCTGGTTTCCATACTAGGTCCGATCGCGACTAGAGTTTGCGTTAAATACTTTCTATCTTTGGCTTTCTTGAAGAATGGATGTTTGAGCAATTCGGTGGCGGTCGGCCGTTTTGAAGGGTCCTTTTGCAGACAGTCCAGTATCATTTTTCTGAAGGTTTTACCGTAAGCTTTGTACTGTTCTTTTTCATCAGCACCTAGAAATATTTAATTATCAATGAAAATAAGTTACATTATAGTGAATATGATTGGGATGTGCCAACCACATTGATCGTACAAAGTATTGAGTATTGTACTACTCAAGAGTATTATGCATCGACGCTTGAATCGCGTAGCTGTCAAAAAAATCCATTCAAATCTAGCTACGGGCGATAACGTTTCTCACCGCAAAATCAAATCCAATTTTTGAGTATGGTGTAGTCATTATGAAAAACGTAGTTTCTTTTCTTTTTAATTTGCTTGTTTCCAAGAAACTTTATATTGAAAAGGAAATCTTACAGATCTAATTTTCCGTAATATTTACGACGTATGCAAAAGTCGAACAAAATGGGACTCGGTTTAAGGGGGAGAGAAACGTTGTCGCATTTTGTATGAACATTTCAGCTTCATAGGCCTCTTAATAGTGATCATGGCTGATATGGCATGGCGCTTCAAGGATTCTCAAACATACCTACTATAATTTAAAATAAAATGCTGTTATTAAGTATTAAGGGAGTACTTATTCAAATATTAAGTCCTTTTACTTACTCAATAATGTGAGAGTAAAAATAATTGCAAGCTTACCTTTGGAAGATCCCGAAGGTAAGCTTGCAATTATTTTTAGATCAAATACGTTCGTGTCAAACTCTTGCCATTGTTAAGTTTACCATATGCAAATACATATTTTTCAACTACAAATTTGTTTTTCATCTCATTGCGTCAAACATTGCACAAGTATTGAACACGAGTACATTGCACAAGCATTGAACACGAGTACATTGTGACAATAGAGGAGATGTCATCTAGATGCTCCTAGTAGATTTACATCTTTCACACTAAGCAACAATAGCAAAATTGCCATTGCTATAGGCCACTTTTTACATAAAACGGGATAAAATTGTACTCAATTATTTAACAGCTCTAAAGATTTTGATGAAATTTAGTAAAAGAACTGCGGAAAGATACCTGTATCTATATTTGGTGGATCGTTTTGTAAGGTTAGCATCAACACTTTCATCGGTGGATATTTGTGATATGGTGCAGTGCCTGTAGCCATTTCTATGGCGGTAATTCCAAAAGACCATATGTCAGCCTTGAAATCATATCCGTGATCCTAGAATACAATTTAACATAAATAAATTAAGGACCTAAACTGGTTATTTTTTACTTTTATGAATTACTAATTCCATTAAAATTACACCTACTTGCTCCATAACTTCTGGGGCCATCCAGCAGGGTGTACCCACAAAAGTATGTCTCACAGGCTGCCTTGACAAGTCTCTATCTGTAGCGAGCCAAGCAGAAACACCGAAGTCGGCAATCTGTACTGTCCCATCCTCACCCAGCAAAATGTTACCAGCCTTGATATCCCTAATAATTGGAAAATAATTAAAACTGGTGATTATCGCGGAATAACAAAACCAAGCAAGTTAAAATGGTATCCTGATTTCACACATTCGCAACAAGTCACTTAATAATTTAATTGCAGATGCATAAACTAAACATTGATTTGCGTATTGCGATTCTCATAAGTATTATAAATATATTTGCAAAAGCAGGTTAGGCTCGCAAAATGTACACTCCCAAAAGGTACACTTGCCCAACTGGGGCACTTTCTCGATAGGTGCACTATTTCAAAAAGTGTACTTTCTAAAACGCACACTTTCCCAAAAGGTACAGTTTCTAGAAAGATGCACTATTTCCGACACCACAAATTTCACACGTTTTTAAACCTTTTGAACGCCGTACGTCAAATACAAAATGCGTCACTCACACGCCAAACATATTTGCTATGCTAAGCAAATTACAACTTAATTCATACGAAATAAAGTCTGTTTTAATCTCTAACTTGTGTCGGCTGTGGCGTCGGTGGCGTCAGTGGCACGACTTTCAGTTGTCGGCCAGAGCCGACTGTGGCGTTCAAAAGGTTAAGAAAAAAAAGATTAAAGATGTTTATTCAGTAAGTAGGTCGCACGGGCACTTTTACACGTCAAAAATCTACCAGCGCTTCGCAAGAGACCAGTGCTGAGAAGATCTTTTGTCAGGAGATCATGAGTTATGAACTTATGATGTTGCCATCATTGTTTACATTTTTTGACCTTGTTTTTTAATTATTAGTGGCTGAACTGACTTAACTCTGGTATGATACTGGCTGATTCTTTTTTAAATTACAGATTTACTATATTATAGTACCTATAGATAAAACAAGTGCACCTTCTGACAAAATTTAACTTCTGAAGGTGGGTTTAGACCAAACGAGCGAATGTTCATTCTATCCCCTCTCTACCAAATTCTTTTTGTGTAAACAGACAGAGCATTCTTTCGTTGTTCTCCTTTTATTTGCGAAGATTCTAAGAATGCTCGCTCGCTTGATGTAAACGACGGACGAGCGTGCGAACAGTCGCCTAGAGCGTTCTTTCGTGTTTGAACGGGCTCGCTCCCGGGGCGATGTTTTCAAAGCGTTCTAGATCATAAAGCAGAAGAACTATCTGTTTTACTTTTTTATCACTTCTTGCTCTTAAAATGACTAGTCTATGCACATCGGGACTAAAGCTCCTTTATTAATCTCTGGGGTTTTTTTTTAAAAAAAACAGTGATTGCGTATAGACATTTTTTAGGGCGCGGAAATAACCTCAAAATGACAACATAAATAAAAAAAACGGTTTAATTTCGTGAATGACCCCCGACGAATGAGCAATCGTTCGCCTGCTCTAAACATCTCTAGAGCATAATGCCGTTTAATCTAGTTCTAGTGCTCGATTCTAGCTCGTTCATATTCGCGTGGTGTAAACGCTGAAAACGAACTTTTGTTTACACTAAAAGATCAAGAATGAATGCTCTACTCTGGCTCTAGCTCTTGGTTTGTTTGGTCTAAACCCACCTTGAGAATGTGTTCTATCTGAGATAATGCACCCATTGGGAAGTGCACTTTTAGAGACAGCGCACCTTTCGAGAAAGTGATCCTTCTGAAGAAGTGCACGTTTAGAGAAAGTGCACATTCCGGGAAAGTGAGCTTTACAAGCCTAACCAGCTAAAGCTATGGAATATTTGAGGTTGGTTACAGAAGCCGTTTAAGACTAAAAACTACAATTTAAAAAACAATCGACGTGTCAGTTCAGTGTTTCTGTTAATGTAATAGCTGATGCCGCGACTCCGTCCGCGTAGAATCGTTTATCTCGGGTAAAAAGTACGCTATGTCCTCGCTCGAGGTTTAAGCTATCTGATATGTCCACAGTAAATTTCATTGAAATCTGTACAGCGGTTTAACCGTGAGAGCGTGACAGGCCGGGAGAGTTACTTTCGCATTTATAATATTAGCAGGTATGGATTAGTAGAACATTGTCACAGAACTTGTTTTTGCGTTGTGTCATTTTTGTGTCTATAAGCTACAATCTATCAATGTGGTGCTAGCCAAATAAAATCTAATAATAATAAAAATAAAAATAAATTATGCCAGCTGCGGGATCTATGGCCAACATTGTCTGCTGACACTGAAATTGCATTATAGATCTATTTCTAGGTATAGTATGCAGTTTTTCATGTTTACATACATACATACATACATAAACTCACGCCTTCATTCCCAGAGTGGGGTAGGCAGAGCTACAGATAAGTTGTTGATAATTCTGAAACCACGTTTTGTACAATCAGGCTAAGATGTTTACCAGTGTATTAGTGACAGGTTGCAAGACCATCGCCTAAGAGTACTAGAAGCCATGTTTATTTCATGTTTACATGTCTGAGATATCCATTACATTACAAAGATGTGCAATAAACTTATGAATTATGTACTTAATAATACATTTCAACTCCATGGTAGCGTTCATCCGTATGTATGGGTACTTTACAATGTAACAACTACTTACACAACTAATAATTATGTTAACAGATTACCACGGCAGAACACAGATCAGAGTAAGAACACGAAACGCAACAACAAACATGACATTCATACTTGTAATTTTATGTATTTACAAACATTGTACATATGTAACAGGAAGTAGTGGAAAATGTTATGAAACATCGCATTGCTGGCACAAAAACAAGAAAGAATACTAAGGCCGTAAAATTAAACGATAAATTGATTGAATGAGTCATGATTAGCTTGAACATTCACTAGCTGGATTTTTTCATTAAATTCACAACGGTGTTAATATAGTTTGGCCTACCATAACCCTCCTTCTAATGCAGTTCGGTGAAAATTTACCCAGCTGTTGAGTTTTTAGCACGTGAGCAAAGTTGCAATAACTTTTAAACGCTACACTTTGCACTTTGCAATAATATATTTATATTTAATAAATTTGAAAATGCAAATCGCAATTGCAAAACGCACAGCAGTTCCGGCACTTCACTTTGCAAATTTTCCAAATCTGATATTTAAAATGCAAAGAAAAAAGTTCAATTAATTATTAAATGTTTTGCACTCAGTCTTCAAAATTTCCAAATACAGTTGCTTTGCGTGTCACCAAAAAAATGGCACAAAACATACAAAACTCTTGCAGTTGTATGAGAAATTTTTATTTTCCGTTTGCGTGTAAAATGACCAGATCGAAAAAGCAATGCCTTAAAATTATCATTAGGTACTTTATGTAAAACAATAAAAACCCACCAACACCCATTTGATATTAAAGTGGAGCCATAAAATATAATATTGTATCAGGGTAAAGCCTCATAAATAGTTGAGAAACACCGATAAGGAGCTTATACAAGAAAAGAGGCCGCCTGGGAGTTGACATGCATAGAATTTGTTTTCCGTTACTTCAACAATTTCTTCCCTTTAAGGGTTGATCCTCGAAAAATCTTTAAAGGCACCTAAGAAAAAATCTCTGCAAATTTCCAGCTGTGCGCTGCCTTTCAGTTACTCAGATAGTCAAGGAAGAGTCCTATATATATAAGTATTAAATTAACTATAATAGAGGATAAAATGTATAGTCGAATGTTACAAAGTATTCTGACTTAAAATGAATTTGGATCCTAATTAGCAGACAGTTTTTGTGGCACTAATAAAATTGTCCTAGGGACTACGGAACGATATTAATTTATGGATGACTATAAGATAACATATAATATGAACATGCATCTTGCATACCTATTAATCAGTTTAATGTCCGTAAAATAACAATTTACCTAAATAGGCCTTTGTTGCAAGGCACTCTTGGTTTCAGTTTACTTTGTATGGAAATTGATTGAATAGCATTAAAATAAATTTTTGTGTAAGAAACGTGTTAATAATAAAAATTGTTGTTATTTAATTTGTTGTTTATTTAAAATCCCTTAAAAGAATGCCTAAGAATTAGGAAGTTAAATTAAATAATACCTAGGTATCATTATATAACATTGATTTTATAATATGAAATGTCACTTTCAAATACTGAAAAAGTTATCAATAAATTTAATATAGGAAGGAAGTCCCTAGTTAATTGGCGTTTTTGCCACAAAAAGTTCATGTCTGCTAATTAGATATTCTTTATATCACATGTCTGTGTTGATCATTTTAAATTATTTTATTTTATAAAAAGCCAAAAGCGAATCATCAGCCTTGTCGCAACATTTCAACATCTAACCCAAAATGCAAACACAATATTATTTTTACAATATTGGACAGAAATTTACCAAGAGAAATGTATTTTTTCAAGTACCTAAGATAAAATAAAACCTAATAAAAGGGTCTAGCAGGCTAAGCTAAGAAGAATGGCCCCCACGAGGGATTGTGTTCTACTTTTAGGTGGAGTAGTGGCAGGATCTAAGAACACTGTATGCCTGATATCAGCCTCCGATCTTCTTTTGTTTCAGATTTATTCACGAAAATGTTAAAAAGTCAAGGTAATTTTTAAACTGTAATTATAGCTAAACCTAGCCAGCGAGGGTAACCAAATAAAATCAGAATTGTGGAGGATATAATGGGGTTACTAATACATATTTTTACAGACCTTCATGTCCTTAAACTTAGATGAAAAAAAATATGTTTTTTTTTTCGATTAATTTTTTTGCCACTTCTCGCGGAGACACAACTACCAAAAAAATTACGTGACAAGCCACAATTGTCAACTACGTATACATTCAAAAACATTTTCAAATATCATGGTGCGTCATGTCAACAAAAATAAATAAACGAACGTATATTTACTATATCATGTCATATTAATAGAGTAGTAATAGCAAATGAGTATGTAAGTAGGTATAACATCCTCTTTCGTTCATTATAAAATAATTCAATGACATATGTCATATATTTACGACTACACAGTTTCTAGCTATTTTTTATGTCGTTTCTTGCAATAATGTCTGAAAGCAGATGTAAATGTTGTAATAGATGTTTACGCAAAACGAAAGGCAACAAAAAATTGATAGAATTGTATTGTTCTGTTTGCTCTTCTGAGTTATTTATCGATATGAAATGGTAGGTACTAACATTTTCTTCTGTCAATGAGCCTACAATAAATTCTTATTACTTATTATTTTTGACTTTCCTTATTTGTGTAGAATAAGAAAGAAATAAAACACATTTAGAATAATAGTACCATAGCTAATACATTTGATTTGCAGCTGACGACAAAATATACGTTCGTTTATTTATTTTTGTTGTCATGACGCACCATGATATTTGAAAATGTTTTTGAATGTATACGTAGTTGACAATTGTGGCTTGTCACGTAATTTTTTTGGTAGTTGTGTCTCCGCGAGAAGTGGCAAAAAAATTAATCGAAAAAAAAAACATTTTTTTTTTTCATCTAAGTTTAAGGACATGAAGGTCTGTAAAAATATGTATTAGTAACCCCATTATATCCTCCACAATTCTGATTTTATTTGGTTACCCTCGCTGGCTAGGTTTAGCTATAATTACAGTTTAAAAATTACCTTGACTTTTTAACATTTTCGTGAATAAATCTGAAACAAAAGAAGATCGGAGGCTGATATCAGGCATACAGTGTTCTTAGATCCTGCCACTACTCCACCTAAAAGTAGAACACAATCCCTCGTGGGGGCCATTCTTCTTAGCTTAGCCTGCTAGACCCTTTGGCAATTCTACAAATTAAATAATGACAAGCAGAATACCTACTTATGAAAACTAGGATATTCCTACTTGTTTTTGTAATGCAGAGTACAAAGTGCAGCGTTGGAATGCATGTTTAAAAATAAGGGTGTTGTTTGTGGCAAGAGATTTATTTATTTTTATAAAAAAAAAATATATATAGCAAGGTTATATAAATATTGTCAAATTTGCAATCTCCATTGTAATACAAAAAAAAGACCTTTGTTACTTTTGCATTCATACTATCATAATAAGTAAGAAAAATAAATAGAGACCATACCTGTGAATTTGCCCATTACTGTGAAAATATTCCAAACCCTTCAATACTTCTTTGAGAACAGTTGCTATGGTGGCCTCATCAAACACTCCATGCTTACAATTAGCAACCTTCATCTTATGCTTTATCACGTCTAGCAGACTGCCTCCTAAAATATACAAGCATATTTTGGTGTTGGTTGGTATAAAACCTATGATCTAAAAAAACATTTGGTATGATATTTTTGAATTGTCATCAAGTTCTGAGCCATGTTTAAATTTTCAAGTGATAAGCTCATTAAGTAGTTAGATCATTAAAATTGATCACAAAATTTGTGTCAAGTACATTAACTAACAAACTTATAGACAATAAATCAAGCCAATAAAAACTGTCTTACAAAATACCATTAACATCGGGTCTAGTGTTAAAATTTCATGTTTTCTGTGAAAATGTAAAAACACCTTGAGATCGCTAAGTAAACATAAACCTTCTTATTGGTATTAAACTTAATACATACATACATAAACTCGCACCTTCATTCCCAGAGTGGGGTAGGCAGCGCTACAGAATTACCAACTCCAATTTTTTTTTGATAACTCTGTAACCACAATTTTCACAATTAGGCTAAGATGTTTAGTCCAGCGTATTAGTGACAGGTTGCAAGCCCCATTGCCTTAACGCTGCACAAATCCGATATATAAATGCTTTTAAGATCTCAGTCTTAAATGTTGTGGAAATAATGTAAGTAAACTGGGAGTAATATTACTTACCTTCAAGCAGCCTCAGCACAAGCCACAACTCGTCATTCACAACAAAACTAGTATAGTATGTCACTACATTTTCATGGTTACAGCTTGACATAGCCTAAAAGTACATATTTTCATTAATAAAAGACCAAACATTCACTCTCAAAATTAAATAGATAATAAAGGACCTGTATTTCTTTCAGTAGTTCATCCATTGATGTATTCCACTTCTCCAAATTGATTCTTTTGATGGCACATTTTTCCTGTCGCGGGAGGCAGAACGCCCCATAGACCACGGCCGTAGCGCCAACGCCTTTAATAACAAATATCATATAAATATCAGCTTAAATAGCCACATAACCAGCTGTCACCTAATGATCATTACCTAGAGCTAAGCCTAATGAAATATTATTGTATGCAGTTTACGTACATAAAAATAACTTGAAAAAGAGTCGTCTTTAACTGAATTAATTGTTGTATCAACCGAGAGCATTTCAGAAAGATATTAATATAATTATTTGAAGTAAAAATGTATAATATATTCCCTGATCATATGGAATTTGACAGTTCGAATGACACCACTTGCCGACGACTGAAAAATGTGTATTTATAACATAGTAGATACTTAAACACTTGAAAAACACTTTTCTGTTAGAGTTCTTCAATTAATACTTACCGATAACATCCCGCAATTCATAATCAACCTGACTATTGGGCCACAGACTTGAGCTATTTGCACTAGCCGCCATTTTGCGATTGAACAATGTGCCAAATTTGCCAGAAGAAAGCCGTCGAGCGACTCGCGCATACGATGACAGAGTACGTGACAACGATGTATTTGGTCGGTCACACGCACCAAAGGATTTCTGTAATACACGTAAAAAAAATCATATTCTTTAGACGTAATGCAAAACTGTATATTTGTAAGGATTTCTTTCAATAATCCTTTTACTATACGAATTATACGATAGAAATTTCTTACGGCAGGCAACACTTTAAATGTCAGACGTTAAGAGTTTCATTCCATGGTCCATGGAAATTAAAAGATAGTACAGTCGCCATCAATAATAGATTAATATATTGTGGATATATTATGTAAATAGTGGAATTATCCAACATTGGGCGCAAAAATATCTGACACGTTTATTATTAAAGGTATAAGAGCGTGTCAGATATTTTTGCGGCTAAGGTTGGATAATACACAGGGTGACTGGAAATTCGCCGTATTCCTTGAAAGGGGTTATTCTACAGCTCATTTGTAACGATTTAAGTCCAGTCGACCAGGGGTCAAACTCATTGGTTACCGAGTTATTCACGTTTTTAGAATTTTAAAAAAGTACCCGCTTTTTGACCTAAAACTAGTCATTGTGTAAAAACTTCGTCATTTAGAAATTAAAAAAAGCATTTTTCAAATAGCCAATGAATTACTGATTACGAAAAATATAAAAAAAATGCCAAAGAAATGCAAAGTTTTGCAAATAAAAGAATTAGAAGTTGAAAGTTCTAGTGATTATTTTCCAAATTTTGTAACATTTAAAAGCATAACTAAAAAAAACTACAACACTTCGCGTACAAATGACAGGAATAGTTTGCTCAATTCATAAGCTTTCTAAAAAGGTACAATTTATGACATTTTAAAATTAATTTTCATTTAAAAATGTACAAATTAATAATAATAGCAGAAATGTTCGCGGTTATGCTCCATCGTTTCTATCATAAAACGCGGGATCGTTATCGTTTTTAAATTCAGCTAATCGTGTTCTTTTAAATTTGCTTTTTAAAAACATAAAGTGCGTTCCATTTTTAACCGAAAAACGCGGGAAGTGTTGTAGTAAAATGAATACCTAGAACATCGTTCTCCTTTTTAAAATCAGCTAATGGTGTTCTATTTTAAAATAAATTTGCTTTTTAAAAACAAAGTGCGTTCCATTTTGAAATTTCGAGCATCTCAAAACTTTTTGAGTGACCTAGGTAATCAGTTACTTTCAACTTTCTTTCCATTTCGGACGATATTGATAACTAAGCTTCTTTCTCAAATGCCTGCTTGCCAATTCAATTTGAGAAAGAAGCTTATAGTACGCGAAGTGTTGTACTTTTTTTTTTAGTTATGCTTTAAAATGTTACAAAATTTGGAAAATAATCACTAGAACTTTCAACTTCAAATCCTTTTATTTGCAAAACTTTGCATTTCTTTGGCATTTTTTATTATTTTTCGTAATCAGTAATTCATTGGCTATTTGAAAAATGCTTTTTTTTATTTCTAAATGAAGAAGTTTTTACACAATGACTAGTTTTAGGTCGAAAAACGGGTATTTTTTTTAAATTCTAAAATCGTTAATAACTCGGTAACCAATGAGTTTTGACCCCTGGTTGACTGCACTTAAATCGTTACAAATGAGCTGTAGAATAACCACTTTCAAGGAATACGGCGAATTTCCAGTCACCCTGTATTATTGCTGGTGACTGTACATCCACATTTATTTTGACATGCCAATCATGCCATCCCTTGGTGTCATCCAAAGAGAAAAAACTAGAGGCCTGACTTCTACCTACCTCATTCTTTTTACTTCAAAGAAACATAATAATAATATGATGCCTTTTGTTTTTACATGAAAAGTGAAAGACCTAAGAGTAGGTTGGTACCTTCTCACATAATAAAACGATTCCGGTTCGTTACAGCCAAATATCATAATATCGTGTTCCTAGAATATCAAAATGTCAAAACAGATTATTCTCATAATGTCTAAATAATATAATACGTAAAAAATATAAATTGAACCTATTTATTTGAAATGTGTATATATCAAGTGAAAAAGTAAATTGTCACTAGTTTGGTCTTCTTCTAGGCATATATTTTAACATCAACTGTCAAAAAGACCTTACTTCCCAGAGGCGCCATCTATTGATAAAACTGATGCGCGGAAACCCTCATTAAATTAATTATCAACGGCATCCCAATTTTCATCTTTTTACTATTTTTATTCTGTACAATCGAGAATTCATTAGTAAGACTGCTTGGAGGTTCGAGTACTGATGATGATGTACTAAAAATACTGCGTGGTTAAAATTTTAGGTATTATGAGACAGTGTCATTTTGGTCTTTGGGCATTTTCACTTTCAGTCTTAATAATAATTTGGTATTTGAAGTTATTGTTCATTTTACCAACTATACAATTTGGATATCGGATGTAATGCGTAAATGTTATTATGACATTTTATTGTATTGAAAATTAGTCAATTTGGGAATTAAGGCATTTTGGAACTAAGACAATTTGATATTTAGTAAAATAGGTAAAAGGGCATTATGATATTTGGCTGTAATGAACCGGAATCAATAAAACTTTAAATATATTTATTTGCAGATGTAATGTAAGTGGACGAACAATATGAAAGATTAAACGAGGACATTCGGGTGAAGACATTTGGAGGACTATTCCAAACGGTATTGCTGGGAAAAATGTTAAGAGCTCTGTGGCATAAATTAACAAAAAATTAGGAAGCCTTGTTACAATAACAGAAGTGATCCTAAACATTAGAAAATTACAGAAACCTCTCACAATTAAACATTTTATTCTTACACTTTCAGTGATAAATAAAGTGAAGTCGGTGACAGTTAATAAGGTAAAACTTTGCGAATGATAATTCGGATAGATATTTACCTAAACTTTGGCGGCAGCGTTGTTGTTCAGTTGTATGGAAGCGGAGTAATTTTAATTGATTACTTACTTAATAAAATTTATAAATTATCAAATTTTGCCAGTAAAAATTTATATTTAAGTATTTACATTAAGTATTTGGAGTTATTTTCCATGTATTAATTGTATTTTCAATGTATGAATGTTGAAGAAAACCAAGTCAAGATCGTATCAAGTGGAAAGCAGTGGTCTCTGCCTACCCCTCTGGGAAACAGGCGTGATTTAATGTACGTATGTATGTATGTATAAATTGACCAAATGTTATTCAATTTACCTGCAACTCATTAAAATTGAACAAACGAAGATTTTCGGGCAAATTGACGTAAAGTTTTATCCTAATTGTAATATAATTAATTTAAACGTTTTGTAGGATCCCGGTAACCCCAGAATCCGGTAATAATATTTTTACGAAGCCTGCGAGTAAAGTGTTTAAATTTTACCGGGATTGTGTTAACTTTACTGTCTATTTCATCTAAGATGAGTCCTGTGACAGTCGTATTTCGTAATTTCAATCACTTACTATGCTCATTATGCTAGGTACTTAAAAATAGGCGATTCATTATTTAAGTTCCTGAACCGCGTCGCTCGGTGTGCACCAATGGAGTACCTACCTACTTATGTAAACTAAAAGAAACAAGTGAAATACGTTTTTATAGGAGCTGTCACAGGACTCGTCTTAGATGAAACAGAGTGCAGGTAAATAGGTATCTATCCCAACTTTCCATCACTGAAGTGATTATGATTATCGCCTAGTGCCTGCTACACGGACACATCACATCTAAAAAAAAATTTTTTTTATTATTGCAGATTCGTGTTCAGAAGGGTTTAATTTACTACCTTAACTCAAAATAATAGGGAAAACTACCCTCTAAAGCCTCTTAATGCACTTGTGGCCTTAAGCCAATTTTCAAAAATTGACTATCCCTTACCTGCAATACGGCCTCTCACGCGTAACTGGGTGATTCTTATTCTTACGTGTTTTTGTGTGAGATGATGTGAGAATTGAATATTTTTTTCAGAGAAATCAGTAAACTGTGTATCAATTTACTTAGTAAATTACTTGTTATATCATGTCTGAATGTAATTTTACACATAAACTAATTACCAGGGATCGGAAATTCGGATCGATATTTACCTAAAGTTGGCAAAATCCCGGAAAAAGATAGGCGAACATGGCGTCGGCTTCTTAAAAATATTATTTTAATAATATAACGTAACCTCGGGTTACTTTAACCCTAGGAGGTTACATTGCCCACCCTTAAAAGTATAACTATTTCAGTGGTAATCATCTTAAATTATTCAAATAATTTTAGAACTATGTAAGTATTTTGGTTCTGATCTAACATTTAATGGAATAATTAAATTTTAACGATGGTTTTTAGGGTGGGCCATGTTACCCCCTAGGGCTAAAGTTACCCGAGGTTATGGTAAGTTCCGGGATTCTGGGATTCTACAAAATGTTAATATAATAAATTCTTTACATGTAGCATAAAACATTCATTTTTGCTCCTACAAATTCGTTAGGTTAATGAGTTACAGGTAAATTAAATAACATTTGGTAAATCTATACCTACATGAAAAATTACTTCAAATAGTTAATATAAATAATTGATTATGAATTAATGCCGGTGCAATTTATTTATTTTGAAATCCCAGAAATTTTTGTAATGAATTCTATGATTGAGTCCGCCTCCATACAACTGAACAACAAAGTTTGTGCGAAAGTATAGGTAAATATCGATCCGAATTTCCGATCCCTGCTAATTACAAACAAATTAAAAAAAAAAAAAACCAAAATGTCACGGACCGTGTAGTGTGAGATTGCCGGATTTGGAAATAGTATTATTTTTTCTGAAAAGATGTCATGTTTTTATGCGTAATATTACAGCAATTACGCAAGACTAATCTATGTTCTATGTGGCTCTTAAAGAAAATAATAAAAAAAATGATCTATTTATGATTTAGAGCAACATAAAGTTTGTGAGTAATTTTTGTGTCACGACCATGTGCGATACTAAGTATATAAATGTGCTACTCGGTAGAAAAGTATCTTTGATGTTAGTAACCTTTTTTAATATTTTTTAGAACAGCAACACTGTGTTCATGTCAGTTTCGTTAGCGGCTGAATTTAGTGTGTGCCTCGCAAAAAAAAACATCACATTTATTTAAAAAAAGGGACAATCTTAACACGTCAACGCCGTGTACGATTTTTGAAAGTAACTGCCAGTGCCACGCTATTGTTTTAAACATAATTTGTACCTCATACAGTCCTGTTTAAGATAATTACTTAAGATTTGCGAAGTCATGGCTAGTTTATAGGTTTTGTTGAACACGTTTAAAATTGTCACGACCATGGTATGGAAAAAATGTCACTACCATGGAATGTTTGAGTACATGGTCGTGACATAACAACGCGTGGACGTGACATTCTATTATATTTTTACAATTTTCTGGTTTTTAGGGTTCCTTACGACATGGTAAAAAAGGAACCCTGATGGTGAGACTTCGGTGGCGTCTGTTTGTCTGTCACAGCAGATTTTCTTAGAACACAACAACTTGAGTGCCCGCATCGGTTTATAAATAAAAATAAACGAAAAATGTTTTATATTCATTGAAAATGGGTCTAAAAGAGGGTTTAAAAAATTTAAAGTAAAGCGATTATAGCAAGTGAGTATCATTATGAAAGGGCTCGTTTTGCACAGCTTCAAATTATTTTTCCATCACGTTCAGTAATGTCACGACCGAGGCACAATCTGTCACATCCGTGTCTATATACCTATTTATTTTACCTTTCCTGACGGTAATAAGCTTGTTCATATGCATCAAAAATATGCTTTTGGTATATACTTTCGACATACATCGCAATATGTCGTAAAAATATACTTTTTTTTTTTTGAGTTATCACTACATAGTATAAAACAAAGTCGCTTGCGCTGTCTGTCCCTATGTATGCTTAAATCTTTAAAACTACGCAACGGATTTTGATGCGGTTTTTTTTAATAGATAGAGTGATTCTTAAGGAAGGTTTATATGTATAATACATTCCACGCGGGCGAAGCCGCGGGCGGGTCGCTAGTCTGGAATATTTTTAAGAATCACCCAACTACCATGCTGCTCGGACACTTTCCGGAGTTGTGGCCATGTAGCATTAAACGTTCGGAACAAGGTTTTGAGTTACGCCCACATCGCACAACAGTAAGTGAGACCGTGAATCCGTCAAAATATAAAAGAAATAAACATCACTAAACTTGATAAGACAACAACTATGTACAGTAAGTACTTATATATAATAGTAATAAGTACCTACCTATGATTAATATAGGTACTTAAGATTTGTAATATAACATTTAGTAAGTAATGAAGGTTCTGCTACTTTTTAGGTGTTTATAATTTACTTAGTATTTTACATGTTACTGCTATAGTCAGTGAATACAATATTTCAATATTAGGATCAATCAACATTTTTTACCCACACATTTCTGTATGTTGCCCACTGATACGATTTTAATAAATAAAATAAAATAAAATCTGGGGACTTTAGTAAGTGAAATTATGTTTAAATTGTAGTAAATATCATTAACTCCTTTCTTAAATCACATTATAATGTACTGTACTGTTTAAAAACGTATCTATGTAATAAAAATGTGGTAACTCAGTTGAGAATTCACTATTTATTACACAAATTCGCGGACAGTAACTCAGTAAACACGTAATTACTTACCCAATATTCCCAATTTTTAGTTAATATAATGGGTAGGTACAGTCAACATCATAAATATAGTGGCAGTCAATCGTTCCAAATATACCGCACCATCCAAAATATTCACAAATACGTACTCATTCCAAGTGATCAAATTGTTCAGGCCATCCACTGTATACAAATATACCGGAGCATCCACAACGCCATATACTTGGTAACATTCAACCCGCCGTTAGTACAGCAACGTCCAGAACGCCGAAGGTTTCTAAGCATCCAAAGTAGCCAAAAATACGGGACACATAAGAAAATTGAACCTTATTTACCAGTGAGTACGGTTGAATATTCAATCAAATCATTTTAATAGGTTAGCCAGTAAGCAATTTGACAAACCACGAAAACAGTACCATACTGTCATGGCATATATCTGTCTCACGTTTTAATTGGACACATTATTGCGTGGACTGCGTGGTTTTAAAAGGTTTTGCAATATTGAAGCTGCCAACTTAAACGCATCAATACGTTTCAATATTTCGGCAAGTTAGCCGTTAGTTACGATGGACCAGTGGTTTAGTAATAACGCTATCGAGTCATGTGTTCTGAGTTCTAATCCCCGTATTAGGTGCTATTTGCATTTTTATTTTATATTTTTGAAAATTGAATCATATTTTGAATGCAATAGAGCTCAAACAAAATGTACAACTACTCATTTTCAAAGCTTTTGAGTAGATACCCATTAAAACCAAAGAGGTTAATGCCCATTTTGCTTAAATTAAAAAATATAAATTCAATGTAATTTATTTGTTTTGTAGGTAGTTTCGTCTACGTAAACAAGTAATAAAGGAATACGGCCTTTTATATATAAGTAGTTATTACAAATTAAAATAAAACAACGACTTTAAGGGCCACTTGCAGCAAAAATTTAAATCGAGATTTAAGCTTAAATCTATATTTATGACTGACAGTTCCATACATTTTGACATAGCTAAACTGAACTTAAGCATTAATCTCGATTTAAATTTTTGCTGCAAGTGGCCCTTAGAATATAAAATAAAAATGCAAATAGCACCAACGGGGATTAGAACCCAGTACACATGACTCGATAGCGTTACTACTAATCCACTGGTCCATCGTAACTAACGGCTAACTTGGCGAAATATTGAAACGTATTGATGCGTTTAAGTTGGCTGCTTCAATATTGCAAAACCTTTTAAAACCACGCAGTTCACGCAATAATGTGTCAAATTAAAACGTGAGACAGATATATGCCATGACAGTATGTTACTGTTTTCGTGGTTTGTCAAATTGCTTACTGGCTAACCTATTAAAATGATTTGACTGAATATTCAACCGTACTTACTGGTAAATAAGGTTCAATTTTCTTATGTGTCCCGTATTTTTGGCTACTTTGGATGCTTAGAAACCTTCGGCGTTCTGGACGTTGCTGTACTAACGGCGGGTTGAATGTTACCAAGTATATGGCGTTGTGGATGCTCCGGTATATTTGTATACAGTGGATGGCCTGAACAATTTGATCACTTGGAATGAGTACTTACGTATTTATGGATATTTTATATGGTGCGGTATATTTGGAACTATTGACTGCCACTATATTTATGATGCTGACTGTACTTGACAAAGATAATTATATTAATTAACTAGTCAATTGACTACATCATTAAAAACGAAAATAAGCAGTGATATTATATTTTCACCTCAGCAGCTCAACAAGCAGGTTTTGCTGCTTAAAAACAGTGAGCAAAATTCAATTTTGCTGCGAGCGAGAGGCAAAGTAGCTTTTTAATAAAAATAAAAAAATGCCGTGAGCAGTGCTGGGACTACTCACAACATTCGAAAAAATTAAACTTCACTTTGTTCTGTCACTTTCACTTCGATAGGAAAAAAGCGAGAGATAGAAACAACTTGATTCGAAGTTCGATTTTCAAATTCCACACATAGTAGGCCCAAAAAGAAACGCACGTTCGGATGCACACATAACCGTAAAATTGCAAATAAAACTATCTGTTAAAGTTTGAAATGTGTTTATTATAACTATTTGATACAGTAGGTACAATCATTTTTTTTATTTAATGTTTTGAAGACAAAATTAATGAAAAATAAGAAGTTTATCATGTATCTACATAATTTTGTTATCGTTTTAACAATCTTTAATTTCGTGACATAAACCGCGGGGGCAGTTTCAGATCGCATTTCAAAAATAGGGGGATTTTATTGTAGCCAATAGCCATAGACAAGGCCTAGTTAGGTTTTTTTTTAAGCCACAGACTACATAAAGCTTTATAAAGTTGTGTTTGCACTACGGCATTATCAAGTTGAGTGACAGGTATTATCTGTTTCATGTTTATTTTTTTCACTTTTTATTTTATTAGTATTTTGCAAAAATGCTTATGATTGATGCATATGCGATCGTGTCGTTATTTAGTCGTGTATTCACCAAATGGTCACAAAGGAAGACCTGCGTTGGCCCTACCAGCTTCACGCTGTGTTGTTCTCGCTGCTGAGGTGAAAAGTTGTATGTCTCACACGAGACCAAAGTTTTTTACGTCTCGTATCTTTGAATCATCACTCGCAGCAAAAACCAACTTTGCTCTCTTGTTGAACAAATAACTATTTCACACCACCTGCTCGACAATGCCAAATTACATATCATGCAAACCTTACGCAAACCAAGTCATTAAAGCCCTTGGCTTTAGCCGGGGTGTAATGTTGTACTGAATCTCATTATAACCCGCTGGGTTGTAATATTTTCACTTTTCATAGTTCTTATTACAATGGCCTTAAAGTCTAATTTCGTAATAAAAGATCAACTAATACTCGAAGGCCGGGCGCGGCGCCGCCGCCACCGCCGCGTCGAACCTAATTTGAAAATCGAACATTTTCTAAAATCGAGCTGGCCACGGCAAGCTGAATGGAACACATTTGAAATTAAACAAAAGCCGCGAGTATTGTAAGACGCTGCAATAAAATACATTGGTGATAACCATGGATCGGAAATTCGGATCGATATTTACCTAAAGTTGGCAATATCCCGGAAAAAGATAGGTAAACATGGCGTCGGCTTCTTAAAAATATTATTTTAATAATTTAAGTTCTGGGATTTTGGGATTCTACAAAACGTTAATATAATAATTACTTTACATGTAGGATAAAACGTTCTGTTTTGCTCCTATAAATTCGTTAGGTTAATAAGTTACAGGTAAATTAAATAACATTTGGTTAGACATATACATGGAAAATAACTTCAAACAGTTAATATAAATAAATAATTATGAATTAATGCCGGTGTAATTTATTTATTTTGAAATCCCGGAAATTTTATATGAATTATATGATTGAGTCCACCTCCATACAACTGAACAACAAAGCCGGCGCTAAAGTATAGGTAAATATCGATCCGAATTTCCGATCCTTGGTGATAACTGCAAAGTTTTAAATAAATATATCAAAATTGAAGAAAACATCTGTTAAAATGTCGAGTGACGAAAGTGATTTAACTCCGGAGTCCATTAAATTGGATGCCTTAGGCATTGTTCATAATCTACTCCCAGAGAAGTCAAAGGAAAAATACCTGAAAGCCTACAACGATAAACTCAGATAAACTCTACCTCAACTTCGATAAACGTACCAAATAAAAATATAACGTTGTCTTTCCACAACTGGACTAATGTCTCAAATATCAATTTTCAGTTTTAATTTTAATTTACTATAATAAAACGCTGTTTTTAGTAGACTCGCTTTTTTATTGTCTCGCAAAAGGTGAGAAAAGTAGAGTACACTCCTCGGGGATAAAGCTGTTTTCGTCTTGGGCGCGCTTGAACCCCTCACTGCGCTCAGGACTCTTCTTAATTCCCTCGCTTTAAACTTAACCTAGCATTATATAAAACAATGAATCTCACATCATAACACCAAAAATTTATACAGGGCGAACGATATGAAGTGTTACCAAATTGAAAAGGCTACGATTTTTTTTTGTTGTCTTAAATTATTCATTATTAAGAAAAAAATGAGAAAAAGATATCAAATTTTTAAGATTACTTTATTTTAACTCGATATGACCACCTTCTGCTGTCTATGGCCTTCAGACGGTAGAAAAATGAGTTGCACGCTGCACGAATGTGATCCTGCGGTATGCAATGGCAATTACGTACGATCGCTTTCTTCAATGCATCCATACTGGCATGTTTTCTTCTCCTCACCTTGCTCTCCACAATAGACCAGATAATAGAAGTCCATCGGGTTCGCGTTTGGGGAATTCGAAAGACATAGTGTGGACGAAATAAATTGTGGCACGCGTTGTTCAGCCATTCTTGGTTCACACGAGCTTTTTGAGCCGGGGCCGAGTCTTGTTGTAATGTCCACGGTCTACTACCGAAATGTTTGCGTGCCCAAGGCTCCAACGCAGCTTCCAAAACATTTTCCCGATAGTAAGTCGCATTTACTTTGACACCAGGCTCAATTTTGTGAATTTGGTAACACTTCATGTCGGTCGCCCTGTATATTCATGCGTAGTTGAGCAGGAAAATGTGTCAAAACTCAGAATGGTCACAAAACTAATAAGCAACAGTAATATAAAAAAAATATATAGAAAGTATACAAGTTATACTTACCTGTGACGGTGCAAGGCAACATGCATAAAAGTTTCGATATATTCTCCTACAGAAACCGTGTCCCCTAGACAATATACAATATTTACATATTTTTTATGACTAAGTTATTATTAAATTATTTAGGTGTTGGCCAAGCATTTTTATCTGTTAGATAGTCTTCGACCCTGTAGTAAGCTTTAGACATCAACGACTTTTTCAAGTAAGTTTTAAGTACTGGAAATGGTAACTTTAAAACAACGTCAGGTAATTTATTAAAGAAAAGGATGCATTGACCTACAAATGATTTATAAACCTTACGGACACGAAATTTTTTAATAGCAATTTTATTTTTATTTCTTGTATTCAAATTATGTACATCACAATTCTTAACAAAAGAGTCTTGATTTTTAAAGGCAGTTCCACATATCCCTACTGGTCTATCCCTCCTGGTAGGGAAGAAAGGATTTTTTTTCCACATTTAGCTTCATTTCATGTGTTGGGGAAAAGTGTGTGGGACTCATATCTACTCGGCCCGCCATTGCCTGCTTCACTGCCTAGGCAATAATGTACTATTAAGTTCCGTTGTTGTTGTGTTGTTGTTGAACGGTACTTATCACTCCATTTAGATTTTCATGTCTGACACGTACCTAAAAGGCCTTTTAGTACCCTTATTACTGAGGTCTTATTTAAATCCAGGAGTATCTATTGCCACCTACGGCGAATCATAGCGTAGTCTTCATGATGTTTTTATAAGGAACAGAAATAAAGATAAATAATACGTAGCATATTTTTTAATATATCACATGATTTATAATAATCGCTTCACTAACGACACCGCGGTAGTCAGCGACTAAACGCGAACTAAGAGTTTATTTAATATACTTAATGCAAAGTTCAAAATGATATACTTTACATCCAATTTTGACCTGTGCTGTATTGTTAGCTAAGCGAAGGTACGTCATCGAGATTTTTAAGTAATAGGTAGGTATGTTTAGGTAAGATCGGATTTGGCCGGGTGGTTTTACACGGACGGGGGGGGGGGGAGTCGCGTGTAAGAGTAGAACCATAAAAAACGGTTAGATTAGCATCTACAATTTAATCCGATCTTTTCCTTTAGGGTCAAGATCGGACTTGATTCAACCGACCGCCCGTTTCAACTTGTATGGAAAAAAGCAGGGGTTTTCAAACAGTTGATTTTATGCTGCAGTATCTTCGCAGCAACACTGAACAGGCAGCAAGCTTTAGGACTTTTTTCTAAATGATTAAGAGTTCACTTACCTCTATAAGGACACGGTTTGAACACATTTTCACGAAGGTACGTTGCGTTAATTAGGTACAAGTCTGTGTGACTGGCAGTTGATTTTTTTCTTGTTTTACGGTTCCGAGGTCAAACTTAATTTACCCTTAGTTTCGCCATGTCCGTCCGTCTGTCTGCATCTAAGCTCAGAGACTCATAAGTTCTAGAAAGCTGTAATTTGGCATGAATATACAAATTAGTCACGCCGACCAAGTGGTAAAATAAAACATGAGCCCAGTTCTTTTTAAACTTAGGCTGACTTGACTTTTAAAGGTGCGATAGACGGGCGAGTAAGTACGCTTACTTGTGACTCGGGGAGCTTAGGCACTGGTCCCACCGCCGGCTACAGACTATAAGCTAGTAGAACTATAAACTACAAAAGAGCGGCGAGAAGCGAGTAAAGTTTTGATAGTTTTGACGCTCGGCTATAAAGCTGAGTACCGCTGAGCTAGTTTTATAGTCGATAGTTTTACCGCTGCGGTCAACTAGTAAACAGCGGTCCCACCGCCAGATATCGGCGAGCTCGGCGAGCAACTAGTAAAATTATGTACTAGAAACAGTTGACAATCGGCGGGAGGCTAGTAAAAATTCTATGGGATTATCGCTTACTCGCCGGGCGGTGGGAGAGTGTCCTCGCCGGCGGTGTGAACAGCCAGCTATAAACTATAAATATATATCTCTCACTTTTATTTACACGAAAGCGATTATCTTTTGTTCGTTTCTTGAGCTAGAAAATAGCCGATAGCTCATAGCTTACTCGCTCGCGGTGGGACCAGTGCCTTACTCACCCATGTGTGTACATACTTAACTTACATGTTATAAGTTATAGCACACGATTGTTTCAATTTAACCTTAATACTTAGGTAGAGTTGGACCAGCGAGTGGTGACACCAAACAAGGGCGACAAATTGAAAATATGACCTATACTCCGTTTGTTTAGGTAGGTACTGAAATAAATGTAAACAATCCAAACTACGTTAAACAGCCTCTTTAATGAACTTTGAAGTATAATTATCATTGTTCTGCTTCTATTGGATGACAAACTATATCACGTGATTGTTTGGTTTACATTTTTTTAAGTACGTAAACAAACGGAGTATAGCTGGTAACACGAAATGCATAGCGACTACATAGGTACACGGAAAAAAAAGATTCTAGGATATTCTCAACCTAAGACATTATATTATCTCGAAAATATTTTCTCCTGACAGCTTTTTATTTCCTTTATCAAAAATATGATTCTCCACTTAAGAAGACCGCGTCTTCTTAATTTAGAAATACAAAAATGTATTGTTCCAAGAGTACATTCTTAAAAAAAGACAATATGAATATTTTCATTCGAGTAATCCAAATCATTTCGGGGCAATATAATGTATATAATATTTTTTATAAACAAGATAGGTTTTATTTTAGTTTAAAATAGATATCTTCGTTTTAAAACAATTTGTATTTTTACTTGAACCAGTTTTTTATCAAACGGAAATCAGTTTTTTTGAATTGACCAGGTATTATTTTAAAATAAGAAGTTAATTTTTTAGCATAAAGCGCTTTTAATTTTTCAAATAAATGAATTGAATTATTGATTCAAGAACTTATTTTCTTGCGTTAAGATTTGTATATTTTTGGCACAAAGCGCTTTTAATTCTTAATATAAAATTATTGAACTCTTGATACAAAATCATTGAAATCTTGACTCAAAAATTATTTCTTGGGTAAAGATTTGTAATATTTTGAAGCTCTTGGTTTCAGTTGTTTATATCGTTTTAGAACCAAGCAATATATTTTTCAACAAAGACTTGTACATTTCATTTAAGAATTTGAATCGTGGATATTAATTTAATGTCTATTTCAGTTCAAGATAATTTTTTTTCCTATCAATTGAGACATAGTTTTAGGAAAAGACATTTAAATCTTGTGATAATTGATTCAAGTTATGGATCAAACCCGGACAAGTGTCTTTGTTAAAGAACTTCTGATTTTTGATGTAAAATATCCGGTTTCTTAAATCAATAGTTTTGTTATTTAATTGAAAGAACATTTCTTGACTGTTTCAACCTGTACTTTCTCTGCTCAAGAGAATTGTTATTTTTTACGCAAGAGTTCCATTTTCTTCACTCAAAAAATATTTTGTTAATATAAAGCGATATTTTTTTAATATTTTCGACTAAATCATCAGTTAGAGAACATAAATTGCTTCACATGAGAGATGCAATTTTTTAACTGGTCAAGAATTAATCATTCGATAGTGGTGTGATCTTACTGGTAGGTATCGACTTCGGTATAACTTCTTATTTATGGTCCGTGGACCGAAAAAAAACCTATGTAGCGCTCCAAACAGCAAGGGCGTATTTTATAAAACTATAAGTTACCTACAATGTATGGAATCTGACACCAGTGTTGCCAGATTTAGTTGGCAATAAATTAGTTTAACTGTTAACAATCTAGTGACAGACTTGGTGCCTTTTAATATATTACTAAATACTTTTGGTAGAATATATGGACCTTGGCTTATTTTTAACATTTATGGTTTGATGGGATATCATTACTTTTTCCTATGTCATCGATACCCCATACCCCATACTTAATAAGTATATTTTTGTAAAAACATTTTTCAACGAGCTTGGCCTAATTTTTAAATTTCCAAAATATTTTTTTAAAAACAGGGGCACCTTTTATAAATTTACAGGTCTAAACTGACAACACTGCTCAAATGGCTGGTCGTCATTAGTCGAGGTTGTGTCAAATTGAAACTGGTTTTGTTACCTGTAAATTGTAATTTGTAGCTTTATAAAACAGGCCCCAGTTCTAAGTCATCGGGAAGTCCCTAGTTAAGTACTTACACATTTTGATTTATCACGCATTCAATAATAAATCGAATGTAGGTATTTACATTAGGTTACAGACCAATTTAGTTAAAACGCAATCGGAACCTCTCAATTTTAAAACGCCTTTAATAGGAAATGGTTTGGGGCTAAGTCGAAATGATTTAATCGAATGGGTTAGCCGTTCAGCCATTGAAATTCTTGACAAAATGTAATCATTCATCATTTTCTTCCCCTTTTCCCAACTTATTTGGGGTCGGCGCAACATGTCTTTTTGTAAAATGTAATAGTATCTAAAAACTAGTCGTTAAATTCCGGCTGAACACCCTTGCAATGGTTTCCAGTCTGGCTTAAAACCCCGTTAGTTACATTACTAAAACAGAGGTAGAAATAAAAACAAACTATTTAAACAGCGGACACGATGTCTCATGCATACGTGTCCAGTGCTTTAAAACTCATCCTTCGATACTGCCAGCTAAATATTGTGTAATTTTCCGATGTTAATTATGGTTTTGGTTTTACATCCATGGTACAACACTATTCTTCGCGACGCGTACGCCACGTCGGTTAAATTAGCAAACCTCGTAAGTCCATTTTTTGCGAAAATCGTTTTTTTATTGAATCGTGTAGCCAATCACCAAACGCATCGATCTATATATTACATTCAAACGTCAAATAAACCATTATTTAAAAAATCTACAAATAGAAAACCTCGTAACTTTAAGCCGCCATATGCCGTAATTTTGTTTTTTGTGTCTCCTGTAAACTTGAGTCAAATGGACTTACGAGGGTTGCGAATTTAACCGACGCGCCATCTTGTTTTATTATTGCGCACTGTGCCGCGCCGCCCCGCCAGACTGAAAGCCGAAGCCGAAGTGTCGCGACGCGCTTCCTTGGCAAGCATAAGTTAGGTATAAAATACAATAAAATAAGTGTTGGTAATCGGATTAATCGGCGGCTCCTAATTATTAAAATGGAGGAGTTATTAAAATTATGGAGTACACCAGGGGATGTAATTGAAGCGTTTCAAAGTAAGTACCTACACATTAATGTAATTTCACGCTCGAGTCTGGATTTGTTGTTGCTAATACCCTAGTAAACTAATTATATTGTAAATGTATCGTTTCACGACGTCGGAAGTAGCATAAGTTGGACGTTAAGCCCATACATTTTATGTTAAAAAAGGCGGCGTCGGTTGAATTGTGGCAAACTAAGAACTTCTTATTATGCCTGTTTCGTCGCCATTCTAACGGAGTACATGCACCCGCGAATAGAATTTATGAGGGTAGGCTTCCGAGAGTTGTTTCTTAAGGGCGTCTATATTGAAAAATAGTAGGTACGTACAGCTCAAACTGGCCGCGCGCGTTCTGTGAGTTTTGAATGTAAACGTCCGTAGCGGGCGCCCGCTCCGTGCATCCGCACGTGTTTTAGCGAAGACCCTAGTTACCTAGCTACGTCGATTCCTGCCCAGCCCCATTAATTGTAGTCCGAGCTTAAATACCGGGTATCAAACTTAACTTCGGACCATCCGTCCATTTTTAGGGACTAACCGTAGCAAGCGCCCAGGCGCGCGCTCCGGGCACTGCGTAGGTATCTAAAGCTAAAAAGAAAGAGCGGAGGGCTTTGATCCGATCCTAGCGCCCGGGTTTCGTCAAATAGAATCCTGTACCAACTTGCTTTCGAGCGCCTCGGTAGCAAAAGGAATGCGCGGAAGATTGCTGTTTCGTCACGAACAACTTCATGCAAAATTATAATTATATTAATAACACAAGTTCATTGCATACTAAGCCAATTTGAGACTAGGTCAATTTGACTTTATATAATATATAAAAGGCAATATTTCATTAAACTTTTTTTTAGAATTACACAGAGAAGACCGAGAATGGCTATGCACCCACAATGAACCATGGCCAGAGGTTATAGAAAAGTGGAAAGCAACTGCTGAGGCACGCCATGCTCAGGAGTATAGAAACATAGAGGATATGATTGCCCATTGGAGCATCTACAATAACCGAAGGGCAGTGGAACTGGTGGTCAGTATATAATAAAAAAAAATGTGTTGTGTGAATTTGAGGGACTTAAAAAAACATATTTAATGGTTTACATTATAAAAATCTGTCAGGTTTTAAGTCTTAGCATGATTTTTGTCCTTTACTAATACTGTGGGATTTAACAACTTTTTGTCACATTTCATGCTTTTTGTTAAATATAGGATGCACCCTAATAAGTTTGATGTGTAGGAACTAAATTGTTAATGGTTGATGGAAATAAGAACTGTCAAATTAAACACCAAAATTAGACACTAATAATAGTAAGCAGCTAATAATAGTTTCTTTTTTAGATTGAAGAGGATTACCCGGAGAAGACAGATTTATTTAAAAACTGGCATGCGTTCTTTAATAAACTGACGACACTCAAAAAAACTGAGATAAGTGCTGACGTCTACAAAGAAAACTTATTTGCGTCATTAAACTACTTGAGCTTGGAAGGTAAGGTGTGCAGTTGTCCGCACCTAACGTCGAGGGTGTGGACAACCTGGGAATTATTATGGCTGGACGTTCACACCGCGGACAACTGCGAAAAAAACCCAGTTGTCCGCAGTGCGGACAAAGGCGGACAAAAGGGTGCGGTGCAGACGACTAGAAATACCCGGAAAAACTATTTATATTTTTCTATTGATTGGGTATGTATATGATTATATTGTAACCTTCATATTATTATGTCAACCTACTTCAAAAAATGTTTTATTAAAAACCACCACTGACATCAAAACCTAAGCTTTCGTTTTATTTATTTCTTACAATTCTCCATGTACATACAATTTTACTAACCTATAGTTATAGTTTTAAAAACTCCTTGACCTGTTATGCGAATGAAAGATATTTCCTGACAAGTATCCAGTAACATGTAAGTACCTAAGGCTAATATGAAGTGGTTATCCACTATCAAATGACCTCCTAAAACCAGTGGTAGCGATCTCTAATTTGCTTATATTACTCTTTTTAGGCAACCTTAAATGGTGTTATATATGTAAATTTCAAAATCACCCGCTTCCTATTGGAGAGTTATAAGGTAGTGGGCACAAAACATACATATTTGCTTTAAGGTTACATTTTCTTGGATATAACGTGAAATTCTCAGGAGCATACACGTTACTGACTTTTAAGACGATACATTTTATATGTAAATAAATGACCTCTTAAACCAAGATAATTGTACCCGGAACCAAGATAGGACTTCTTTGAATTAAGATACTTAAATATTTCATTTAAAGATATTCATTTGCTTCGGTTAAAGTCACTCATAATTCAAAATTTCAATGTGAGAAAATATTATCTTAATTTAATTAGGTGAAATTCTTCCAATAAGAATCTTCGTTATTACAATAAGAATCGTTCTTTGGAATGACGATATCAATCGTTCAGGCAAAGTTGACCCAAACTCTTGATCAAAAGGACCGTATTCTTAAAATGATAATATGCATTCTCTTAGATAGAACGAATCATATCCTCACAAGAATTCGATGCGTTTGTCACTTTAAGGAAATATTTCACTAACTTAAATCATGATCCTCTTGAATTAAAACGAAGGACACTTAAAACTAAGATATTTTAGTATCGCTGAAAGATAGGATTGCTTTTACGTGGAAACTATAAAATGTTCATGAAAGATAAATATATGTTTTAAGTCAAGAGTTCATTAAATTCATTTAAAACGATTGATATTACTCCAATGGAATAACATTCTTCTTCCAATAGGGGTTTGCTTTAATCGTATCACAGCTTCTCTTGAAATTATAGAAATTATTTAATAGAAAGCAAATAATATTCTTGATTTAATGAAAGCGTGATCTTCACCTAATAAGTTGTTTTTCGTCTAAACCCATATTAATTTGCCGGAACAATTCTAAAGTCTCAATTTAACGTTACGTTTCTTGACATGACTGAATAAGATTTTCAAATGAGCACATACACTGTTTTCAACTGAGAATATAGGATATCTTAACACAATAGAAAAAAGACGAATTAGAATAAGAGTAAATTTTACTTTTATTTAATAAATATTGTCTTGGGTAAAAGAAAACTAAAAATTCTGTATTTAAGAATATGATTCGTTTGATTATATTTAAAACTTTATTGCTTTCCATGGAAGAATTTTGCTTTATTTTAAGAAGTATTTTTTTTCCGTGTACTCACTCATGATGTGACCGCATATTTTATAGGAAAAATTGTTACTTGTTAGAAATAATATGAAGAATTTGAGAAAAATGCTTGTGTCCCCACTCGGATCAGACTCTAACTAACCCTTATATACTAATAGTATAAATGTTTGTTGGTTCCATCTTCACGGCATAGATAGTTAATTCCACAGACGTGATATTTTAATTTTATTTTGGAAAATGAAATAATTCTCAAAGAAATAAGACTTCTACGTGGACTCATACTTTTATAGAACTGGTGGAAAATTAAGTACAAAACCTTTTAATCCTATTACCCCGGAGTTGCAAGCCCTAAATTTGAATTACTTACCTTTTTTGTCATGAGTGTCATGACTTCATGAGATTCTAGTAGACTTAGGCAAAACTGTTTTTTCTATATTTAGAACATAATAAAAATCGTCACAATCGAAACGTAGAAACGCTATCGTATTTTTAACCGACTTCAAGAAAGGAGGAGGTTCTATGTTACACTCCGTCAATTGTGGACCGATTTAAAAAAAAACTTTATATCGAATAGTATATTTCCGAGTTGGTCCAATGGAATTGAGGGAACTTCTCAAATATTATAGGCAAACATTATAGCAATTTTAATATTTTTAGTAACCAGTCCAGCATCATCAGTTCCACTTCACCAAATGATACTTTCTGAATGCAAATTTCCGAAAGTATCATTTGGTGAAGTGAAACTGATGATGAAGACCACAGATGGCCACCGAAACTCGTCAACGGTACCTATTTCAAGGGTGGCGATATCTCGATTAAAATAGTTGAGCAACTACATATAATGAACAACATTTAATTGTTTAAATATGACTATGATCTTTCTGCAGTGTTGCTTGCGGCGAGCTTTTAATGCTTAAAGTTTCATATCTGTTTTGATGATAATTTAAGTCAAGTTAATTCCATATTTTTTTTACTTTTACTTTTGTTATTTACTTAATAATGATTATTTAATCTTAATTAACTATTCATGAAAGAGTACAAATAAAAAAAACTAAATTCTAAATATATCCAAATAAATGCCGTTTAACCAAAATATTTTTGTTCAAATGTATCATTTCCAAAATTTTCATTTCCCAATAAGCAATCTACCTAGTTGGTTACTTACTAAGTTCTGTTACTAAGGCTGATGCAAATAAAACTAACTTATGTTTATTTTTTAATTTCAATATGTATAAAAATTAAAAGCTTAATTAATATACATTTTGAAAAACAATTAATAATTTTTCTTAGTTTCCGCAATTCCCGATACGATCTTTTAACATTCACAGCCGGCATCGATGAAATTACGCATGACTTTTCTGTAAATTTCATTTTTTGAAATCGCTTAAAAGTTAGTCTTTGTTTACCAAAGAACTTTTTTTGTATAATATTATAAAAAATCCTATCTCTGTATATGTTCAGAGACCAAAATTATATTTCTCAACATGACTTAATTCCAACTTATGAAGCAAGAGATTTGGTGTGTTTTCGTATTTCTGCAAAATCATGTGAAATCTTAAAGTCGATTTAATTAGTCATCAAGATTGACCGGTGTCCAAGCGGATCTTTAGTTGCTTTGAATACATTCGTATCAGAATTTAAAGCTAGAAGTCTGTTCAATATGTCACGCAAATTTGAACTCTCTACAGGAACTCTTACAAAAGTTGGGGCCGTTATCAGTATCATCGTCGTGCGTGATTTTAACTATGATTTTATCGTCCGAAATGGGAATACTTCAAGCTCGTACATCAAATAATTGCAATAGTTTAGAATACATTTTTTTTATTATTATTCTATATAAATCAAAGTTTTGATTAATATACAGGTTTATGCAAAACTGCTTTAATTTTTTTTTTAATTGTAATTAATCTCAGTAACAGAACTTAGTAACCGACTAGGTAGTATTTTTTGTTTTCGCTCCGGGATATCGAAAACGCTTGCTACGTCTATAAGGTTACGTTACACTTGTGACTACATAAAAAATAAATCAACTGCGACGGGCTTAGGCGACGGGAAACAACTTTCAGGGAAATGAAAATTTGGGAAATGATTCATTGAACCAAAAATATTTTGGCCAAACGGAATAGACCCAAATGCGGACACTTGCAATGTCAAAAGAGTTGTAAATAAGAAAAAACTTTAAATTGGCATAACTTGAAAACTTAACTACTTAACTTTAACTTTTACTGAGGTCACGTTAGGCTGATTTGTTTGGCCTTATTCTGGGGACCTCCGGTGTCACTGTGACATGCTATTCTTGGGACACCCTGTATGATTTTATTAGCATGTAAAAATGACGTACGTATGGATTAATAAATTTTATTTTTATTTTTATTTATCAAAATAATTAATTAATAAAGTTATTTAATATAACTAAGGATCAAAGGGGAGCGTTAAATATTTATGATAAAGCCTAATATATTTCATCAGAAAACTGACCTTCGAGTTAAAAATTTACTGCTAAATAAATGTGAAAATTGTACTTACCGATATAAAACGATTTATTCATATTATTATGATGCACAATCACAATTGGACATTGCTTCCACTTTAAAGTTGCTCTGCCATTTTGTATACTACTAGGTACGCTTTGATAATACAAACATGTCATATAAAAAAAACTAAATTACAAATGTAGTTCAAATTAAGCTTGTAATAGTCACTCCGGCGATAATACGTGACCATTTAGCTGATTACCTTACCTTTATATACGTCGTTTATGAATCGCGTTCATGTGACTGAAATGGTGAATAGCATGGGTCCAAATCGCGTTATATAAATATAATATTACTAGTTGGGATGCTGTTATGTAGTCGCACATCTCAATAAGAAACTATAGGACATTTCAAGCTCGCCACAAGCAACACCGCGGGAAAGGTATAGTCATAGTCGACAAATCATATAAACCGATTCTTTTATTAATCTAAAACGTTAATATTGTTATTTTTGATGCTAGATTGTTTTTACTTTTATTAGTTCAAACAAAATTTGCATTGATCTTGCAATCAAAAAATAATTGAATCGTCAGAGGACATCAGAGACAAAAGACGAGAATCTATAGGTGAAAAAACAAGTAAATGAATGACCATGTAGAATCTTGCATGTAGTTGTACGAGTAGTACAAAACGAATATGGATTTTACATCATGACTCCAATTATATAATATCGATCGGTCAAGTCATTTACTTAAGTTTTTCACCTATAAAATCTCTTTTGGAAATGCTTTTATGGTGTCCTTCTTAGTGTTCCGTAGTATGATCACTAAAAAGTACTTATTAAATTAAATGTTTTCTAAAACAAATAACCAGGGATCGGAAATTCGGATCGATATTTACCTATACTTTCGCGCCGGCTTTGTTGTTCAGTTGTATGGAGGTGGACTCAATCATATAATTTATATAAAATTTCCGGGATTTCAAAATAAATAAATTACACCGGCATTAATTCATAATTATTTATTTATATTAACTGTTTGAAGTTATTTTCCATGTACATGTTTAACCAAATGTTATTTAATTTACCTGTAACTTATTAACCTAACGAATTTATAGGAGCAAAACAGAACGTTTTATCCTACATGTAAAGTAATTATTATATTAACGTTTTGTAGAATCCCAAAATCCCAGAACTTAAATTATTAAAATAATATTTTTAAGAAGCCGACGCCATGTTTGCCTATCTTTTTCCGGGATTTTGCCAACTTTAGGTAAATATCGATCCGAATTTCCGATCCATGCAAATAACAGTCCAATTCCCACAATATTTTTAACTAGAAGTGAACTTCACTTGGACCATTGCCATAAAAAAACCTTTTTTTTATCGATAAAAGATTTGGATTCGATAGCGAAACAAAAAAATTGCATTATAGCTTCACGAACTTAGGCTCTTAAATTACAATAAATACCTAAATTAAACATTTACTACGTACAGTCAACGTCAAAAGTAAGTGATCAAAATTAACATTTCAAAACATGTTCAAGCATGACGCCCCAGATAAAACAGATTAAAACAAAGTGTCATGTTCAACTGAATATTTAATTAGTCAAAAGAAAATGATCATAAACGATGTCATAACTGTCTCTTTACAGAAAAATTGAATAAAGAAAACAAGATAAAGTCAAAATGACAAAATCTCCAAATGAAAACTAGGGTAATCACGGCAGTTAAAAAGGATTTATTTTAAATGTTTCAAAAAAAAAACAAAGCGAAGTAGTAGGAACTTATTTCAACCCTTAACGGAAATGAGAGGTGTTATAGTTGTTTCGCGTTTTTGTCTTACGTGTATAACCGACGTTAACCGAACGTCTGACTTGTATATTCCGAGGTGGTCTTAAGAAGACATGAAGGCCCAAACATTCATAATTCACTTACCTGTGATAGTTTGGTAGTATAACTGACTATTGCTATTCTGGAAAATCAGTTTAATTAAAAACACTCAGTAATGATTTTAACTGTTTGAATGGCATGTCACTTACTTATGACACATTACGAGCTAATTTACTTATGCTAAACTACAATAATCAGAGACATCTGTCTTAATTTATTGTATATACTATTTTGAGACCCTATTTCATCAGTTTCTTTTGCTGTTGACTGTACCAAAAGTCGGTAATACCTGTTCCACGATTTAATTCAATCAAACCCGCGGACGTCGTTGTCTCAAGAGTTTACAGTTTTAAAATATGTGGCTAGTAAAAACCGTATCGGAGCGCCCCGGCGCTGCCGCGGGGTCAGCTGGCTGCCGGCTGGCGCTTAGTGTGCTGTATGTAGGTACCTGACGCACGAATAAGCTCCCTGACCGCACGAGTATAGGCCCCCGCGTCCTGCCGACAGGCCGCTGCCTGCGCGAGTTATGCGAAGGAGGGACGGGGGACACTGCGGGCGAGAGCTCATTTATTTCAAGGTCTGTTTTTTAGGGTTCCGTAGTCAAACTAGGAACCTTTATATTTTCACCATGTCCGTCCGCCCGCAGCTTAGCTTGACCCATGGTGTGGGGTGCCCTTGGATAGGACCTTAAAACTTGAGGTTTGTAAGAGCACGAATTTTAAATTAAGTAATTTATCCGATTGTGAAATATTAAGTGTTCATTTTTGATAAAGTCAAGTGTCTTCCCCCCGCGCCCTTCAACCAAAACTACAAATACTAAACATAAAATAAAATAAAAAATGAAAGCATAATAAAAATAATAAAGGGAATTTAAAAAAAAACTATCACGAATTCACGACTAAGTAGACTTGATTGGATCCTCAGATACACTAAAATCACCTAATACAGCACAAAATAACTTTAAATAGAGAATTAGTTCAACTTGTTGTTTTTTACTTTTCGTGAAGTAACGTCTTCGGAACCCTACACTGAGCGTGGTCAGACATGCTCTTGCCCAGTTTTTACATAAAATGATTACCTTATAGAAATTTGATCAAACCTAGCTCACATACTCGTATTACAGAATACATATAATGCATAATCAACCCTATTCAGTGCAACCTTAAGAGTTTGTCACATTAAGTGTTTAAATTTGCGTAAGCGTACAACGAACTACCTAGTCGGTTACTAAGTTCTGTTACTGAGATTAATTACAATAAAAAAAAAAAAATTAAAGCAGTTTTGCAAAAACCTGTATATTAATCAAAACTTTGATTTATATAGAATAATAATAAAAATAATGTATTCTAAACTATTGCAATTATTGGATGTACGAGCTTGAAGTATTCCCATTTCGGACGATAAAATCATAGTTAAAATCACGCACGACGATGATACTGATAACGGCCCCAACTTTTGTAAGAGTTCCTGTAGAGAGTTCAAATTTGCGTGACATATTGAACAGACTTCTAGCTTTAAATTCTGATACGAATGTATTCAAAGCAACTAAAGATCCGCTTGGACACCGGTCAATCTTGATGACTCATTAAATCGACTTTAAGATTTCACATGATTTTGCAGAAATACGAAAACACACCAAATCTCTTGCTTCATAAGTTGGAATTAAGTCATGTTGAGAAATATAATTTTGGTCTCTGAACATATACAGAGATAGGATTTTTTATAATATTATACAAAAAAAGTTCTTTGGTAAACAAAGACTAACTTTTAAGCGATTTCAAAAAATGAAATTTACAGAAAAGTCATGCGTAATTTCATCGATGCCGGCTGTGAATGTTAAAAGATCGTATCGGGAATTGCGGAAACTAAGAAAAATTATTAATTGTTTTTCAAAATGTATATTAATTAAGCTTTTAATTTTTATACATATTGAAATTAAAAAATAAACATAAGTTAGTTTTATTTGCATCAACCTTAGTAACAGAACTTAGTAACCAACTAGGTAAGGCTAATGCCGACAGAATATTGCAAACGTGTTTGGTGTCATTTTGATCTATACACACATATTCAGCAATGTTTAAGAAAAATGCATTATAAATACATGCGTCAATAGATACCTACGGGGGCATTGCTAGACTCGTATTTATAGCGAGGCAGGCGTCTATTCTTCTTTGTAAAACAATATTGCCTTTGACACGTTATCGTATTGTCATCGTTACGATAGCTCTTATTTTCTTGAATATCAAAGCGAATATGGGTAAGGACCAAAAAGTTGTCCACGCTAACTCACACAATTAAATTTTCTAAAAACTTTTCCGTTGTGACACTAAAGTTAGCCATACAATTGTAGGGATAATTTTCGTCGCACAACGGAACTTTTTTCGCCTTCGTTGTTTGTATGGTTAACTGCGCTTAACTGTGGTCCAACTTTTTGGTCCTTCCTTACCCATATAGTTTTTACCCAGTAGAATTAGAGGCCCAGGCCGAGTAGACAGGTGTCTGTCCTCACATAACTTTCGGGCCTTGTGCAATAATGTAACATCCCGTCGGAATAAGACGGCTTACGGTGTTACGTTGCTGACTCGTTATTGTAAGGCACAGTCGAGGACAAATGTACAATACAATACAAATACTCTATATTGGACACGAAAAAAAACAGAACAAGAACTTTAAATTATAGGTATAGGTACAACTGATGCCCGATGCTAGATAGCGATCAGATGCGTACAGATGTACCTAGCTAGTGCATAAACGTACGACCTCCGGAAAAATCGGAATACTCGGAACCCACCACTAATTCTGAACACTGGTGACGACTGACGTGTTTATAAATTACCGTTATATTATAATCAGTGATGGGAAATAGGTGAGCTAAAATACCTATTCTTTGCGAGAGGACATAATATGGAGTGGTTACAACCGGATAAAAGTATATATTTTTTGGATTCCGGGTATTTGATATTTATCCGGGCACTGCGAATACTAGCCGTAATGTTGAACATACATTCTTTTCCTTATAGAATGTTTGTAAAGTTTGTAGTAAAAATGGTAACATTCCTGCCATAAAGTTAAAATTATAAGTAATCCGAAAATGTGAACGCCCATTTGCAAGTCATAAACAAACAATGCGTGGGAAAACCCATATTATTAGTCCTGCTACTACTTTTTAGAAATCTTGTACATTCCTTCTTTTCTCTAGCCCTTTTTACTAAAAACTAACATTAAACATGCCGTACTTTAAACAAAACATGTCATGTTTTACATTACGATAATTACCCGAATAAATATCGAATACCCGGAACAGAAAAAATTAATATTTTTTATCCGGTTGTAACCACTCTATATTATGTCCTCTTGCGAAGAATAGGTATTTTAGCTCACCTATTTCCCATCACTGATTATAATATACCTTGAGAAAACTGACACCACTCAATGCGAGGATCTCACAATATGGTATTAAATATTATATTTATTTTTATTTTACCATGATACATAATGATATAAGATTAGGAAAGGGGAAAGCGATGGTCAGTAAGGGCTTAACTTTTTATACCAAAACTAAAATTTATAAAGAGCTCGATTCGCATGGGTTTTTATCGAAATAAAATCTTAGTAAAGAATAAAGTAGCTTCCAATAATTAATTTCATTTGTTTCAGAGATAACCCCTTTTTAAATTCTAGCCCTTTATAATATTAAGAATAGATTATAATATTTTCAGTAATATTTTCGATTTCTTCCATTTTGTAATCTGAGCTTTCTTCGACATTGATTACAATTCTATCAATGGTGTGCTCGAAACTGATTATCACATTTCCTGGCGTCGTCACAATGCGGATTAATCGTTAACTGTGGTCATGCTCATAATCATAATTTTATTTGTTTGTGATAAATTACCTTATTTAATAAATAATAATAATAACACAAATTGACCTAGTCCCAAACTAAGCTCTAGACTTGTACTAAGGGTACTAAACAACGATATAAATACTTATACATATAAGAAATATATACTTATATACATAGAGAACACCCATGACTCATCAGTCTCATCACACAAATATGTGCCCTTACCGGGATTTGAACCCAGAACCGCTAGCTTCGTAGTCGTAGGCAGGGCTACTAACAACTAGGCTATCGTCAATCTGGGACCATTATAATTGTGTTCTATTGTATTAAAATCCGGATGGTATGGTAGCCTCAATGCAGTGTGTCAAAATTGGTTCAAGAGCTGGCTCTACAATATTCTGATCAATAATTTCAAATATATCTGCGGTTTTGATGTGATGCATCAACACATTATGATTAAATAACTATTTGCGGCTTTGCAGTATTTCAATTAACCGGTCTTTCCACGTATTTACTATGGTATGCAGCATTATCCACTAATAACACAGATTGTGGAGGCAACTTAGGAAGGTATGTTTCAGTCCTTTATATAATATTTTTAACTAATATTTGTATTTTTTTTGAAATCCATGTTAAAGTTGCAATCTTGGAATTGATAAAATACACGATCGAACTTTAAAGCCTGTGTTTAAAGCACCGTATTGATTTTTTTTTTTTAACCGTTTTGGTATAAATTGTAAAGTACGTCACGGAAAATTATAAAAAAGTAGTTGAGGATTTGGCAGATTGTGCCCTTTCATAAGATTCCGTTTGCTACAAACAAAGCACGTGCCCTATATCCTAATCACAACCAAATCATTTTCAACCCCACATTGTAGACCACTTTTCAAAAATGTAGAAGAATAACCATATGGGTTCCTTTTGCGGCGATGAGGTAACGTGGTTTGTAAAAAGTGATTTTTCTTCAAGTGCTTTGACATAACAATGATTTTAACGAATTCAATAAACAGATGCTTGATTTTTCTCTGGAAATGGCGCCGGACTCCTTAAATAACCAAAAAGCATAAATGGGTCATTATTTGGGCGTTTGTTCCGAATCACTTTCGTGGTCGCATTTTTGTAGAAGTGGTTGCAGATTTCGATGTCGTTTCTGGTTAGGTATCTCAGTTTACCGAAAATCTAACAAATGTCCAAAAACCGCATCAAAATATACGCCCAATTATTCAAAAATATGTACACATAAGTGAGGCGGTTTAAACGCTCGAATAATGACCCAAATCACTAATTACCTTCTAGTACCGGTAAAATGGGGTTAGTTTGATAACATTAAATATAAATCTTCTGTGACTCCCGCAATTAATCCTAAAATAGGTAAATTATTAAAAAAATTATATCATCGGCTACTAGGTACTCATTTAGAGTAGGTTGTAACTTAAAGCTGCAATAGTAATAACAACTGAAATCCAAAAAACAACCACTACGTTCTATAGAAAATTGTACCTAAGAGCAATGTACCTAGGTACTTATGTATAACTAGAGGATTGGAAAAGGTGACAAAGGTGACCGAGATGAATTGGGACGACCTGACAAGCAAAATGTTTAATTTTTTCAATTTATGTTTTGTACTTAATTCATTGCTTGTCCCCGCCTGCAATACCTTTACTAAAGAAATTGTTACTTGTAAGTGATCCTTAACTTATCCTTTTAAGAGATTTATTCCAGAAAACCGTTGTTGAAAAAAGAAAAATGTTTAATTAAACTTATGGTTTCAAAATTGCTATAAACATCAAGAAATATGTGTATTATTTATCTGACTAAAACTTTGACCCTCCGTGTGAGCGAGGACCGCGGGGGACCTCACACTTGGGCTAGGTACCTAGCGACGCATTTAGGTACAAGGTTTACGGACTTTATACTTTAAGTACTTATAGGGATTTGAAAACTGAGTGCTGACGCGTCCAAACAATGTTTTACAAATTTTGTGTGAACGCCAAACATTATTCTTTTCTATTCCTTATTAAATTAAAGAATTGTTTTTAGCAGAGATTAATTGTACATACCTACATTTAAACCTTAGTTCATTAGGATATTGTGTAACTAAAAATAAAATTGTCAGAGATGTCAAAGTTTAAAAGACATATTTGTGGCAATTATGGGGAAAACGCAAGCGTCCCTAATTATGTGACCACAACTGTATAGAATATGATCTAAGTGGCGGTGTCAAATCACGAAATGAAAAAGATAATTTATAAAAACTGGCTTGCATGACCAAAGGGGTTTGGGTAAAATTGTCGTCATTAGTAAAAGTCATACATTTTTAATGTGAGCTGCCATTCGCAAAATTGATAAATTATGATGGAATTATTCAAAATAAACGTATTTTGTTATAAAATGTAATATTCTTAAGTGCATCGGAGCCGAGATATTTAAAAATTCATGCCTGGGCGTACTTTTAATTCCAAAAACGGAATACTTAAATCTTTAATATTTATTTATTTATTAATTGTTTAATTTGAGCTCCTATTTTTACAGGTTCACCCTAATACAATAGTGCCTAAAAATTAACTTAATCAATCATATAATTTTTACATATAAATAATACATTAGACATTAAACAGACAATACATGCAAAGTTACACTTAAAAATTCATAATAATTACAAAAAAATAAATCTAAAATACATCTCCGCTCCGATATTATTTAACGCCATAAAATATATATATCTATGTGCTATGTGTATTTAGAGGTCCTCTAAATACGAGTAACTATGTAAATACCATACGCGGCCGCTGAAGACAAAATGAAATTTTATTCATACAAACTTACCCTTTGTAAAATTAAAAATAAATCTATTTAATCCGGTGGAAACCGTTTCAAAATTACCAAAAATAAATTGTTAGAGTAAATTCCCTAAATATGGACTGAGCACATAATATGGACCATACTAACACTTCGGAAGACGTCGTTGCTATCGTAGTGCAGCTGGCCGCACTCGACGCCGCCCTTGCACCGCGGCTCCCCGCCAACCGTCCATCGTTGCATGGTCGCTCGTGTCAGATTTCGTCATTTTAAAATTGTAAGCACATTTAATGTACTTTTTGCTACTAGTTTGTATTATGGACAAGTAGGGTGGTTCTAAATACGGACAGGAGGTCCATATTATCAACACGATCATCACTACTAAGTTGTGGTTATCCATGTAATAAAATCACTCATTTAATTTCTTAAGGTGACGGCACCGATAAAATGGCAAAAATGGGACGAACATTTATGGGTATTAGTGAAAAATAAACAGCTCTAAAGAAAAAGAAAACAAAATTGAAGGTTCTCCTTTCTAGTTCTAATAACGATGATTTTATGAATGTTGACACGGATGAAAGTCTTGAGCCTCTATTCCCGGCGGTTATAACGATATCGTCTTTGACCTGATATGGTATTGTTTTGACGTCAGTTGCCATTAGGTACTGTCAAGTAAATAAGAGCTATCAAAACGTTGATAATACGATAACAGATCAAAGACGATATTGTTTTTACCGCCTGGAATACCGGGCCTGGGCCTCTATTCAACACGGTAAAAACCATATTGTGTTTGAGCTGTTATCGTATTGGCACCGTTTTGATAGCTCTTATTTACTTGACAGTAATGGTGGCTGACCTCATAACAATACCATAGCAGATTAAGATTAACTACGATATCGTTTGTACCGCCTAGAATATCGGCCCTGATCGGAGTCAGAATGACAATGCTAGACTTTTGTATTGTGAAGGTCTCTTTGTCGGATGATATTGGGGCAGAATAATGGATACGGTACCTATCCTTCTTATTGACGATTGGCACACGGAGAATGCTAGTGTGGATTGCATCAAATTCTTATGTGAATATTGCGAAAAGTTATTTAAGATTGATTACAAGTTCATTATCTATGAACGAAAAGAATTATAAACACATTGTGATTCAGTCATAACAAAATTATTTTGGTCCATATTACGCATCCATGTTATGTTCCCTTTGTTGCTTGTCTTAAGTTTGATATATTTTAGAAATATGAAAGTTTTGTTAGAGATTTTGTTATTTTATGATAATTTTATTATTGTTATATACGACCACATAGATTCTTCATTGATTAGTGTTGATAACACTTATTTAACTTTAATATTCTGTGTTTTATTTAATAAAATCCATAAGTAAGTCCTTATTCAGGGAACTTAATCTAATTGCACGCAATCAATTCGCCATAAATAGTTTGTAGGTAGTTAGTCTATGTAAATGTTTACGCTAAAAACGAGTTTATTGTAGCAGGTTTTTCTTGTAAGAAATAATTAAAAGCAGGTACAGTCTGTGAGCACTTAGAAGAGGCTTCGGTTTAGTACTTCTCTCTCTCTCGCTCTTAATAAGATCGCATGAGAGCGAGTGAGAGAGAAGTACTAAACCGAAGCCTCTTCTAAGTGCTCACAGACTGTAATGTGTACCAGTACCTTGTTACTAAAATTTGCTACTGTACTTTGATAAAATAGACACAGGCCATTTAAAAAAAAAAGCATTTTCCGATATAAGGATCAGGTAAATGGTACCTATATGATTTCAAATGCCTGGTGCTCTAAGTGTTCAAGCTATTTTCAAAATATATGTATGATTCGGTATAAAAGCAATTTTTAAAACAATACGCTGTCTCGTTGGGTACCTACTGAAGCTAATTGAGAAGGTTGAAGAATCCGAAATAATACGATGTTGTATGTTTATGCAATATCGTATTATTTCGGCCGATCTCGAGAAGTGTGTACCTACTACGTATGTACCTATATATGTAGGTATATGTATAGTTACAGGGTGCCTCTGACCCTGGGGCTTTAAATACAATGATTTATTCTACTCGCTAAACTGAAATACTTTTGTACTGCAATATTAAAAAATAACTTAAGTTTCGATAATTCATTTATGTTGAAGTCTAATTGTAAAATCAGTGTATTAAATACTGTCCATATAATCACTACATATGGTAAGGAGGAGACATTTCCTTGGAACGAGGACTAAAGGAAAATTGATTATTGGGTCGCGTACATTGAAAATTACATTTAACTTGAATGAAAAAAAAATGTAAGTTGGACATATTTTTAACAACTTACAGAACAAAAGAAGTTCAGTTTCAGGAGTAGAAACGGTCCATGCATTTAAAACCCCCAGGTTAGAGGCATCCTATGTAGTTTTGCACCTTAGGTATTTTAATAGAATTAGGTGCATACGTCTATACATATTGTTGTAGTCTACTTTTCCTTGTAAATAACCCCACCGAACGCCATTGTAACAATGAGATTATCTAACATTAGTAAGGTACCTTTATTATCTGATTTGCTTACGGCGAATGAAAACATCCATCGTGAGGAAACCTGCACATCCTAACAGCTGAGTAGGTATGTAAAAAAAATATTGTAATAAATGTCTTGAATAGTCGAAGTGTATCCGAAAAAGCCAAACTGTATAAAATTATATAAGTAAAGGATAAACGTACCTGTCGAAATACGCCATGGACACCAGAAGACACGACCTCGCCGTACATGGTTCTGAAAATAAAGAAAATAGTATTAGGAACCTATAGCGCTTTCTATTCTTAGCATTTATTTAGGTACCCAAATACTCTGAGCTGGCAGAAAACTTGTCCAAGAAAATTATTTCCATTTAAAACAATCAGCCGAAATGTGTAGGTTAAAATTTTGGGACAGTTAATATTCCTAGAGATGTTCTGATAAAAATCCCCGCGAGTGGGTTTAAAAAGTTCCCTTTTGATCAATTTTTTTCTTATTTGTTGAAAACCTTTAGTACGGGCTCCGTTTGTGTTGGTACACGCGTCTCGACATCAGTTGAAGCCGTTGAAGGAGACTGCACTAATGTAATAACAACTTTTCGCCATCCGAGTTTACCTGCATAGCTACTCATCTCTCTAATGCATACGAAGCTCCTAGCAGATTTTATTTTTTATGTGGTTATGTCTTAGATATGATTTGAAGATAATCTACTATTTATTTGCGATGGCGTCTGTTATACAGGGTGTTTGGTAGAGCGTTGTCTAAAAAAAACAGGCGAATAGAAGAGGCCATTGGCTATCCATTTCAGGTGCTTTAACCCTTTATTTGCCTAGGGGTTATTTAATACCGATTTATTTCTTATTTTATTAAAAGTTAAATGCATCTGCAAAAATAAATAAATTGAGTGCGGTGTCAGGAGCCGAACATCTCAAAGAATTAGCTTACTAAATTTCAAAATTACACGATTACTTTCGGTTGAAATAGATACTTTTCTTAAACGTTAATGTAAAATAAAATATTGTGTCACTCGAATTGTTCACACTTAATTTTTTAGTATTTTTTTTGGATTATTAAGTATATTTGAATATCCATAAGTATCTCTGAATAGATAGAAAATTACTTTTGGAAAAACATGTACAAATTTCCGGTCATGTGTCCAAGCTGTAAATATCTTTGTCCAAAAGTTACAGGCAACCGCATGGAGTGTAGGCCTAAGTGTCATATTATTTCAAAGTAGAAGTTTTCTTTGTTGCTAGTAGCGTCACAGTCCTACGATTACGAGTGTATAATAAAAAAAACCTTTACATTACTCGGATAAACCTTCCAACAGTGAATAAATTATCACAGTTATGGTCATTGACAGCTTAAAGGAAACATAAAACCTTCTACAGTCAAGGTAAACTAAAAAAAGCTAATTAAATGGTTCCACTTAATTACATTGATTAAATACCGGGATTAGCGAAAGCTTATTTTTAGACTTGGCATTTCATTTCCAAATTGACGGCAGAGACAATCAGAAAGATAAAGCCGCCGCGATAATCTCGGTTGTTACAACAGGCCACTAACAGACAAAATTAAACTTGATTTCCTGCATTCGTCAAACCAGGATACGACCAATTTTATCCTTTTAAATAGAATGAAAACAATATTCAAATAATAGAAAAAAACACAAGTAGGTAGGTCTTGTGTTTCTCTTTGATATTAAATTAATTTCAGTAGTTATACCATGTAACTGCGTGAAAATCAACAACAATTTAAGCCTACTTAGTAGGTAGTGATAGTGATAGCTTTTAATACTTTGAGGGCGTAATAGAACATTAAAAAATAGTTCAACAATCTGGATCGTGTTTGGGTGTGCCACGTCACATGAAAGGGTTGATTATGAGGGTCTCGAATGAACACATAATGTACATATATATTCATATATATATATATATATATATATTTAATTTTAAAATGAACATTTAAAAGATATTTCAGAAAATTGCTTTACATTGTAGTCAAAAGTTCATTTGAGTAAGGCTTTATTTATAATTTGAGAAGCTCCTCTTTTTGTTAAGTCGGTTAAACATGTAGGATTACAACTTACTATGGCAGCCCATGTTGCTCGAGCCATCACTAGTGGTAGCGGCGCCGCGGCAACCTCCTCCTGAACACCACCACGAGCAATATTACAAGTACCAGCAACATCCCGAAATTATAGTTCTTGGTACTTTTATGCTGATCGTAATACCAGTGTTTCACCATCGCGAAAATAACGTTAAATGTTTATCAACGATTAGTAAATTCAATTAAAGATATACATACACATATATAATTACGCAAACACAGTCTAGAAATAAAAATAATTACCTAGTTCATTTACGTTTATAAAATTTAAAAATTGAGAAAAACACTGAGTCACTTAGTTGATGGGTACTAAAATTCTACACACCGAAATGTTTAAAACAAAGATATGTACTAAAGGACTATCCACATTATTATCAACGAAAGGATTAATTCAAATATTAATAAAACCACTTTGACAATTGTCCAGATTGGAGATAAAAATCGCAATATAAAAAGGCCGGCGGGCGGGAACCCGTCATTCAGCCTGAAGCCCAGACCGCGGGAAGAAAAAGTTACTCTACGAATTAAACGTGATTGTTATTCCTACTTCGAGCAAACATGTCCGCGGCATTCTACATATTATTATTAAAAGTAAGTAACTTTTTACACAATTTTTTTTTAAGTTTAAATAAGTCAATTTAGTACTTTAGTGGTATCTACCACTACACTTGATGACAAATACAAAAACTGACTTTTTATAAAATAAGCGGATATCAAAAAATATTACAATTAATCGAATATGCAAATCGCTGCTATTTTTTCTACGCCCGATTTCCTTAAAACTTTAAAGGCGAACGCTTTAAAACTGTAAAAAAAAATTAATCGCGGAAAAAAAACGAGTCAAAAGAGCCAGAATAATACTAGACGTGATGGAGCACAACAAGGCACCGAGGCTCGTCACACACGAATGTTCCGGACAGGCTGCTGCGCCGCGGAGGCCGGTGCAAGGGATGCAGGCGCCGTCACGGGCGGGCGGGGCGGCGGCGGCGAGTGACGGCACACGGCTCTTACTAACTTACAAACATATTAACGCTATAGACGTATTCAATATTTGATATCGACTCAGTTGTCTCCGGAACAAATTTTGGGTTAGGGTGTTTAGTTTTTTTACCACTTATTTACAAAATAATTAATTTGTAGAATATAATTTTGCTACACTGTTTTCTTCGTCTCGAACCAAGGACCTCAGTGAACTGACCGACTAAGATAAGACTATAACTATTAGCATGAAAGAGATCGGTGTAATTGGGGGTTTTAAATGCTTTACACTCTTCCTACGTTACCTCCGGGATCCTGCACTCCTTTGCATTTGTAACTGTCACTCGTTATATAAAAGTGAAACAAAATTATCCAAAATAACTGTTAAACAGAGGTGTCTTGTCTTTAATGCGCCTCGATATGTTCTTTTGACTGGTGATAATTAAGTATGCACAACGAAGAATAAAAATCAAAACTTTGTCATACACATTTTGCGCCGAGATTCTGCAGCGTGCGGCGTGTAAATGTCATATGAGCAAGTATTTTAATTAAATTTAGGTTTTAGCTCTCTAAATTAGGTATATTAAGAAGGAATCACATTAATAACTCCAATATATTTAACGCAGTTAATTTTGAAAGTGTCCATCGATCAGCCGTACATGCATCGACAGGAGTGTTAATGGCATTAATCGTAGAAAATATGAAGTTGTATTGGTGCTAGTTTACAAGCAATTCGATACAGAAATCGATACTAGTAAAAAAGAATACTGTAAGAAAGTACTGTAATACTGTAAGAAAATTGATCATAGTGCTGCTGGAAGTTTGTTAAAGATCCTTTGTCTCAAGTTTCTCATGAAACGGAAATTATTTTCATAGTTTCAATGAGGTAGAAAACGTTTTACCTACTAGATATTTACATTTGGGTATAATTAATGTCACAGAATTATGCATCGCTCAATAATAATATCGATAATAGTAATTTTTGCATTGCTAATGCCACACAACACATTTACGACACTCCGTAAATAGTATTCAAAAAGGTAGAAAAGGACTTCCGGTGTCGCTATACTATGTGTAGCCCGAGCCCGAGGATCTTTAAAACTGCCAGATATCTATGTCAGTTGAAATAAAGATTAAGTCTAAGTTAATTATAGGTTAAATGAGCTTTTTGTGATACATTGCGTGCCAAATTAATAATGTAACTAATATGGAGACAAAATACAACTTATGCTAAAGATACGCTGCATGTTTTTATGTTAATAGCTATGAATATTGGCCGCCCTTAAAATGTACACCGCGCCCGTATGAAATTTACACGCTTGTAATTATAATCCGTAGCCGCACTCCCTTCCCCATTGCATTCATTAAAAGGTTATAATAATCCGTCCACTTTCTAGCTAATGACTGCATTATCGGCAACTCGCGGTGAGCGTGGAATAACAAAGAACATAGAAAGACAAATTTGACCGGTGGTACGGTCGGCGTTATACATAGTAGGCTGTCGATGGCAGCAGCACGCTTTAATGCTTTGCCATTTCATTTTGACTTCTCGAACTGCTACTTGTAAAACCGACTGTATCTACCAGCAGGGCTTTCAGGGCAGGACGACAGAGGTCGCGCATCTCCCTATTATCTATATCAGTTTCGAACATTTTGATACATTTCTATGTGTATTATATTTTTAGTATGTGCGGAAATCGTGACAGTTTAGTTACATGAAACATTAGTTCCGTAAATATTAAATGTTCAAATGTTGATTGATTACCTAAACTCACCTTTCTATAGTTAAATGTGTGACTCGTATCTTATATTTGCTAACAAAAATAATTAGTTTTCTAGGTGTAAAATGAGGTATAAAAACATGGTAAAAGGATATTGCAAATGATGAAGTATAGTAATAAAATCAGTCAGTAAGTTATCCTTTTAACTGTCTCAATGTTTTTAAAGTCGTCATGAATTTTTAAATACGATCATTTTTTGCTGCAAACAAGCCTTGAAAGCCTTACAGGAATGTAATAACACAACCCATACATACCCTGTTGATTGATTGTTTAAATTGTTTGCTACTTTAGCAGGTCATTTTCAACTGCTTTTATTATTCTACCTCTAGGTACCTTTTCTCTTTAGTAAAACTATACTGTCTTATTTTTGTATGTTTTATTATCAAGTTTCCTCATAATCTACATGAAAAGTAGACGTTTAACTCGGGTGAAAGTCACCATATATTTCACTCGAAATATTGGCGCTCTAAGTACCTACCTACTGTGTTAAACCTTAAAGATTTAGGGGATGTAACGGCTTAGTCTTTCCGTCAAAAGAACAATAGTTTTTGATTTTGTTCCGTATTTTAGGGGTGGTAAAAACGTATAGGGCATGGACGGGAATCTAATAATATATAATAATATATATAGTAATATATATTACGCGAGGCTGATTTTTGTCCGTGGCATCAGAACTAACTTATGGTCCGATTTTGATAAATGATATCTCGTTGGATTCGTCTCATGCTGGAGAGTTGCATAAAACTCTTTGTTTTAATTTTTTTACGATAAAGTACTGACAATTTAATTTTAAAAAACTACTGTGTGACATCACGTCACGCGACCTCTGCTTTGACTTGATATGACAATGTAAAATAAATAAACAAGAATTCAACTCAAACCTGTTGTAAATTCTTTAGTATGAGAAAATACAGTTTTGAGTCGGCTGAATCTTGTGATGAATGACAGACGCATTGTGTGTCGATTTTTAATTTACTTTTCATCTCACTACCTCGGAAAGCCCTTTTTGTTTGTTCGATATCTATTGAGAAAATCGCTTTTTATCCACAAGTGAAGAAAGAGTTTTGACATTTGAAGGCAGCTTAGGTAACCAAACGTAAAACCTTACAAGTGCTGAATTTTTAACATCACAACACAATTAATTAATTGCATCGAGTAAAAAAACACTAAATACGTCTTACAACTTTATTTTAATTCATAAATATCAGCATTCAAAATTAACCTTCATTCTTGTTTTAAAATCAGATACCTAAATGTTCTGACAGTCCAAATAAGTCGATGTGCGAACAAAACGCATCCGAAAAAATTAAAAATAATCTTACGTCAAAACTTTTCTATGAAGCCGTCAACGTTAAATATTCGCATGTTTTTCTAGTTTGTTTTGTTATTAAAAATGAGTGATTCGAGTGATAAAGACGTATTTACACCCGTGGAATTACAGGAAACCGTGCAAAATGCGGAATTGAGCTTACAGTACAAACCATTTTCTTAGTTTCTTCGCTGTAGTCAACGTTAAATATTCGCATGTTTTTCTAGTTTGTTTTGTTATTAAAAATGAGTGATTCGAGTGATAAAGAAGTATTAACACCTGTGGAATTACAGGAAACCGTGCAAAATGCGGAACTGAGCTTACAGTACAAACCCTTTTCTTAGTTTCCTCGCTGTAGTGAGGTGAAAAGTTTTGTGTTATACACGGGGGTGAAAAGTTATTTTACGTCTCGTGTCTTGAAACACTTGCTACGCTCAGGATTCTATTTTTGAACCACTCGCTCCGCTCGTGGTCAATCATACAATCCTTTCGCTAGCTCGTGTTTCAAATGAACACTCGCAGGTAAAATACAACTTTCCCCACTTGTATGACAAATAACTATTTCTTTTATGCAAATGTAGTCCTTTTATTTCAAAAAATTGATGTACAACTCACAAACTCATTCTCGCATATTTAAGATTTGGATAAATTATATATGTCATTGGATTCGTCTCATGCTGGAGAGTTGCATTAAACTCTTCGTTTTTCATTTTATTGCATGATAAAGTACTGAAAATTAATTTTACTAGCGCGGCTCCGCCTAAGCGACATAGTGTCCCCTTAAAAAGGGTATACCAATTTAAATATCTGGGGCACTGGCTTACTAAGGACCTCGAAGACGATGACGATATGGAGAGGGAGCGAAGGGCGCTATCAGTGAGGGCTATGGCCCGCAGGTAAACCCGTAACTTTAAATACTTGATAGCTTATTTTACTCAAAGGAGACATTTTCATGTTTCGAAAATAAGAATAAGTTCAGTTTGAAACTAAAATATTTACCTAGGGCCGTCGCAAAATGATAACGGTAAAGTTAACGATTTTAGAAACCCGACAATAGATATGGATTTCACACAGGTAGGAAAGCGCTCGAGGCAACTTACCTTCTATTCCTATACCTACATTAATTTACAATCGATAACGTTCGCCAAATTTTTATTTTTAGGTTAATTGAGCCCGCAGTTGAACCAATTAAAATGCAACAGAAATATTGCATGCATGGATTCATATAATGTAAATGAAACCAGTCAAATATTAAAAAACATCCTGTACTTTTAAGGTAGATTTCTTAAGGATCGTGGGTACATAGGGTAGTATTTTGCTTTAATAAAATAGAAGTTTAAATTAAACAAAATACCGTCTAATCAGCTCGATAGATATCTTACACCTTGTTTTTTGTTGAAAATTAATCGGCCTTCCTTATTTATTGATTTATAAGAAAAATAACATCACCAGCTTACATACAGATATCAGTTAGTTGCTGTTTTAGATTTTATGGTTCCGTGGTCAACCATGTCATGTCCGTCTGTCCGTCTGTCCTTGGTTTAACTCAAAGACTCTTGCTTGATACTGCAAAGCTGTAATTTGACATATTATGTAGTTATTATAACATTTAAATTACGCCGACAAAGTCGTAAAATAAAATCTAGTAAACATTTGTAATCTCGAGATTTGCAATCTTACGGCGGCAGGGTAAGGGATAAGATGGTGGTAGCTTGGTTCCATCACTAGCGAGGCGTCCACAGTAAACACAGGTATACCTGATACAGGAAACCGCCGAAATGCAGAAATATAGAATAGATTTTGGTTTTACTCAAATGGGTTTTATGAGAAATGGACCCAATCACGCTGCAAGGGTATAAGGATTTGATGGTCAAATCAACACGGACGAAGTTGCGGGCAGAACATAGAAAATTAATAACTAATACAGAACTGACGGATGCGCTGAGTGTTCCATGGCCTATCCTTTTTCTTTTGAGGTAAACAGACCACTTACCTCAAATTAAGCGCCTCATGAAAACTTGTAACAATAACCTAAAAAAAAACCTTTGCTATGAAATCTAACACGCGGTACGAGATGCGGTGCGGTCCAAAAGTTGCCGGCCTAACAAAGAAAATAAGTACAATATATTTACATAACTTTTTATATTTTTTCTGTTTCAATTCATTTTTCAGATCTCTTAATAAGCATTTCTATCCCCTTAAAAATACTCAGAAGTTTTGTCCTCAAATGGGCGTAAACCGCGGCAGGTAAGGCACGGATCATTTCATCATTTGAAGAAAATCGAATGGTGTTGAAAACTGCTTGACTTAGATTTTGCCAATACAATTGAAGTTCCATGTTTTTAGTTCTGATGCTGCAGAACATCCGAATATGATAATAGAAGTCTGATTTATAGGGCTGCTTTCTCTAAATCCACCTGTTACCTGCGAGTAATATGATGAGATGACACTTAACACACCCGCCCAAGCGTTACCACAAACTTAACACTTGGTCGCGGTCTCAGACTTGAATATTGAGCCGCCAAAAAACCTTAGATCGAGTAAAGTCCTCGAATATGGTTTTCGTTATTTATGTCTTGTTTTGTATCTCATCCTTACATTATGATTTATTGAACCCTATCTAAGCCTATCCGTGTGCTAAATTTTGCCTACATAATGTTCAACTGTTTTTGCCTATCATCCAAATATTAAACCTTTACTAACAAACGCGTAGCACTTTTATAGGTTTCTCGGTTAGTAATTACTTATTCAACAAATTGAAAATAAAGTGTTCGACAGAAAACTAAAATACAGCAGCTTTTGCTCACCTGTCTCTGAAGTGGGAATTCTGTAACAGATCTTCGCTCTCCAGAACAGGCTCCATTTTAAAGTACCCGCGATTTCGCCTGCGGACCTCCACCCCTCGGACCCTGCAAAGAAGCTGATAGGAATATCACAAATCTTATATTATCACAAGTAATATTTTCAACTCAGTTTTGCCCGCGATTTTGCCCTCGTAGAACTTACATACGTAGGGCTTACTTTATAATATTTCGTTGCCTCATGAGGCCCTCGTACTAAAAACAGGGAAACCTTTGTTACCTAAAACTAAAAACAGGGAAATCTTTGTTATACTTAAAACTAAAAACAGGGAAATCTTTGTTATACTTACTTAAAACTAAAACATCCTGAAAATAAATAAACTCTAATTACCTAAGATCTAAAATGCCATTTTCAATTTTGAAACGGACAGATTCACTTTATCCTCATTATTATACACCGTGTTTTTTTTGATTTACGATAACTTCGGCATATTACTAGGTACATCCATAGAAACTAAGTGGTAGATTAGATTTTTAAATGTTGCAAAAAAATCATTTTTTTTCTGTTTAGAACAAAGTAATTAAATGTCGTATCTTTGGTCATTCTAAAAGGACCTTTAGAGTTAACTCATAGTCAGTGTCACGTACGTCAATGTTGACGTGACATACACAGACAGTTAAGAGCCTTTTAGACCAGTTCAACGTGATTAACTGATTAAATTTAAACATTAAATATCTTTAAAACCGTTACAGTTATCATTTGTCTGTCTTCGGGAAATTAACTTTATTTGACCTAAAGAACGTTCCCTTAAAGTTATCGTAAATCAATAAAAACACGGTGTATAGTTTAATTGAAATTGCCTTGATTATGTAGATACATACATATTGTAAAAACATTCCGAGCCGGTCGAGTTTTAAGCGAATACGCTGGTTCCTGTACCTACTCCTACTCGTACATACCTATTTCGTTGCATCAACAATATTATTGCGCCATAGAAATAAGATTTCGTCTTAAGATTGTAAGTACCGTTTTTATTCAGGATGAGCGTGTTAGTGGTTAGCAATAGGTACCAACCTACTTCTCTGCAATTATTCACTTCTTCGATCTAAACATAGCACTCAGTGCACGAGTCGCGCGGCGAGCAGGATGCGGGATGCGGCGGGAGCGGACAATCACGGGCCCGTGCCTGTTCGATATAGGTGTGACTCTAGTGGTGTCGTGTTAATCTCTAACACCGTTATTATATTACATCGCTTTTGCTTGAAAATAGTGAGCAAGAATTTTGTGCGGCGCTGACAGTATGAAATCCTAGAGGCGAAGCAAGCTCTTATTTCCAGCTCTCTTGTCAGGGTTCCGTAACCAGATAACATAATATTTTAGATATTTATGTAGTATTATAGATTTTTACGGATTTACTTAAAGTAGAATATTTGTTCATCGAAAAAGAGCGTATTATTATTGCTACTCCTAGATGTATCTCGTACTTACCTAAATTATGTTCGTTTATAAGTTTTATAACAAAGCAAACCATTAAACGTTTTTTTGGAAATTATTGAAATTGTACCATGTTCGGATTTAAAATTGTAACCAAGAAGTGAAAATTACTTTATAGGTATGCGCGTGTTATAATGTACGGTTTTGAAGGTTTTATTTTGTAGTTAAGTGCATTGAGGCGATTTTGAGCTTTTTTACAATATAGGCAATATAGTATTGATCGGTAAGCAGGTATTTGAAACGAAAATAAGTTGGATCGAGATGATTATAAAAACAAGTTTTTGGTATATGATCAACCAGCATTTCATGCTGCTCCGGTTTCATAAAATCTGTAGTTTATCTGGGTCTAAAATGGTAAATGCAAAAAAGATAATGCAATAAAAATGCATCTTGGATTTTTCGTGTCACAGAACTCTAGGAATAATAGCTGTGCAATGTGTAACTTGATAGCCAGATAATACTCGACCTCACTGATGTAATTATAACATTTATAACTCTTAGAAAAATGGAGGCCGATGTCCGGTGGTCGATGTAATCCTCGAAGTGGATTATTAATTGAGATCACAGAACTAATATAGTTTAATTGAGTTATCTGTCACAATTAAAAGTTAAAACTAAACTTATTGAAATTAAAATTAAACTAAGCTACTCAAATATTAAAGATGTAAATAATAATCACAACTATAAAAAGAACACCCCCTCTAGCAGGTCCGCTCACGGCGTGGTCCCTATGACACTGGCTGCATTACCTCTCTGGATAGCTAGCCCAATCCTTTGGGAGAGGTAAGCACCAGCTCTAGGATCTCCAGAGGTGTCTATGAGCCGGGATGACAAAGCCTTCATAAAGCTTTTCATATAGGTACTAATATAGTTCTGTGATTGGGATATTATCACAATGTACCCTTTTCGAAAACAATTACGCGGTTAAGGGTTTTTAAAACAATTACGCCATTAAATTGCTCAAATAAAACAAAGACTGACGAAAACTTTCCTACTGGTTGATAAAATTTATAAGAAATTAAGTTTTTGTGTAAACTAACCAAATGAATGATGTGAGAATAGAATATAATGTGTGCACATAACATCCTTGTTATAATAGGATCCACATAGGATTGACATTATTGTTTATAAAGAAAACAATCGTATTAAAATTTGCGTCAGATTAATCTAGCAATTTGCATCAAATGTAATACGGAACTAAATAGAAGGATAAATACCGTGATTTAATACCACTTCTAGATATAATACAGCTTATCTATATCTATTCTTTCAAGAAGATAATCTTACAACTTACTTGGTTTTTTTTTCAAATTAACAGTATACAGGATCGCCTATTAAACATGTTACTTAATAATTCACCACCGTTTATGGTTTGAGTTTGCCAGCAACTACCTCCAGCACACCGTTGCTCGATAACGTTCACATTGTCACGCCTCACGCGTAGTTAATGCGGATTTGATACGACGTTGGAAAACACTTATAACTCCAAAACTCCACTTACCTGAGATCCGACAGCATGGTTGGTTTTATTAGATCACACTTGCACACCTGTCTACTGCAGATGTTACTCGTGCATTAGCTATCTGCATGTCTTAGAGCGCCCGCGACACGGTGTCGCTCACCTCTGCAGAGAGCAACTAGGGATCCACAAGGATCGGCAATCACCATTCGTTAGCATCAATTGAGCCACATAATGCAGTGTGTTAGTTTCACCTCTTTTATTGTTTGAAACGGCCACGCCGCGGACAGTTTGTATGGCAAATTGGTAAACGTTTCCTGTAGATTGAAAAAGTTGCGGAGAAAATTAATATAAATCAGACAGAGGGAAGAGAGAGTGTGTACAGCAATCAAAACATGGGACACTAAACTTACTATGAACCTATACCGAAAAAATATTTAAATAAAATTTTGACGTGATACGAGTATATGACGAGGTACTTATACAGTTACACAAATAAGTGCCTACACGTTAACAAGAATCTAACAATTTTCATGTTAAAAACTAATAAACTTAAAACTAATAAAAAAAACTCAAATAAGAGCTTATTGTTTAGGACATAAGACCTATTTATACTAACTAAAGTAACTAAATAAATAAATGAATATGGGGACAATCTTACACAAATTGACCTAGTACTAAACTTAGTCTTATGCTATGAGCAGGCACTAGAACACGGTTTATTCTAAGGCGATGCCTGTGAGCTGTGACAGCTCATATAAACAATAGCAACAGCTAATAAGTGAAATACGACTTATTTCTTTCATTTTACATATATAAGTACTACATTCGAATTGATACAAATCTAGCGACTTCGTTCTGGAATTGAAATAATTAGTCGCCTATTTTTAAATACCTCGCTTGTGATTTGTGATCATCCTCACTTTTGAGAGTGATACAAACACTAATACTTACATATAGGGAAATAAATACATTGAAAACCTCCAAGACTCAGAAAAGAAGGCTCGCGCTCATCACAACTATTTCTCGATACCGGGACTCGAACCCGGGACCGCCAGGTTCGTAGGCGGGTCTCTACCGACTAGGCTAATGCGTCGTCAAAGTAAATTTAAAATGCTCATACGACACTATGTTGGTCTTTGGGCAGATCTATAAGAATAATAAGAATTAGAAAATTTTAATGCCACACACCAAGAAAATTTACAGACAGACAGTATTTACAATTTAGACTTATTTATATATCTACTTAAATCATCTCGGCCGAGTGGCAAAGGGAGCGGGCTCAGCGTACGCTGCGAGCGCGGGCGCAGCCGCGTAAAAAAACTCTGCTTGCTCTTAACAAACTAAAAAAAAAAAACACGTTTGAAAGAAACAAAAATAGTAGGTAACCATTTTTTTTTGGCGAATATGAGATCTTCATATAGGTAAGTACATACATTCGGTATTACCTTCCTATATTACTTAAATGAAAGCATACATTGTATAATAAAATAAAATAAAATAAACTTGAAATACCTATAATATGACACCGAAAGCTTTATTACTTAAAATGACTTATTATGTGTAACTTTAAATTGGTACTTAAATATAAATATTTGAATAATACTGAACTACTTATTATTGTTCAAGTTTAGCTGTTTGTTAATTAATATAATGCGAACTTTATTTTTAAAACTAAAACTAGGTTGGGATATATTTTTTCTTAGAGGCGGTGGAAGATCATTCCAGATTTGAGACGCCATAAATTTAAAACTGCCTCGAAAACCTGATTTGATGTGTTGTGGAATACTCACTTTGTTCTGAACTTTACTGCGGGTATTCTGGTTGTGCACATCTCTCACCCAACGGATCTTTCCGAACAAATAGTGAGCCTTTTGTGTTGACACGACACTGTACACCAGGCTAGCTATATGTAACTCTCTGCGGCCAGCTATTTTTAGAATACGTTTTTGATTTAGAAATGGTGTTATGTGAGCACGTTTTGGCACCGAGAAGCAAAAACGAGCACGTGCATTCTGGACCCTTTGAATGGCCTAAGAGGTTTTTGTAAATAGACACGGCCCGAAAATAAATAGTGTCACAGTAATTAAAATGTGAGAGAACAAGCGCTTCGACCAGCATAAGCCTGACTTGTTCCGTCAGGTACTCCCTGATACCATACAGTACCTAAAGCCTATAAAATGCGTTTTCTATTTTTGTATTGATGTGACTAACGTATCGCATATCTCCGTCGATTATGAGTCCGAGGTTCTTGGCTGTTTCGACTCTTTCTATACTTTTCCGTCGATAAGTAGAGCCGGTTGGTGCCCAACCAATCTAACTAATAATGAGCAGCGAACGCGTTGCGGCTGACCCTCGGTGCAGTAGGTACGATTCGCACTTCAACTTTTTTTAAGGGTGCCCAGAACCCACCGTTTCTACCACGTTAAATGCTTTTATTTCTAGTCATTCGAGAATGAGTTGTTTTTTTAAATATGTGATTACATTAAGGTTTCAAGATAAGTGTGAGAAAAAAATGTTACGCGTTCCGTAAGAAGTAAGATGCAAGTTTTTAGTAACTAAGTAGTTAGTTTCTCAAGTTATTTCTTATTGCTTTATTATTTCGAAAGTGTGTGGAAGGGTCGGAAGGGGCCGCCCTAGGCGTACTTTTTCGAATCAAATCGGAGAAATACTGGAAAAGGGCCGAATCTTAAGTACCCGAAACCGACGTGCGTGCATGACTCGATGTATGAATGTTGAAGAAGCGAAGGAAATTTGTCAGGATCGTAGCAAGTGGAAAGAAGTGGTCTCTGCCTACCCCACTGGGAAACAGGCGTGATTTAATGTATGTATGTATATTATAAAGGACAAGAACGATTTGTAAGATTTCCTACGTACTAGTTTCCTGTTAGCCTTTTACACAGGATGTACACGAACAAAATGAATTAAATGGAACTCGTTCATTTAAATGCGGTAATTACAGCGAATTTGAGCATCAATGAATTAAAATAACTTACCAAACACGGGACGTTGTTTCAACGGTAGCATATTATTATGTTACAGAAATTCTCTAATTTATTACTGTCTATTTTATACTAGTTTCTGCCCGCGACTTCGTCCGTGTACATTTAGATTATCGTCTTTCCATCGGAAAATTTTTAAATCAAAAAACACCTAAATTTAACGACCACCTCTAGTTTTTTTTTTTCGTGTCAGCCGTTTTATTCACGCATGTGAGTGGAATAGATATAAATTAAGGAACTCCGACTACGCACGCTGCCGTAGACATTTTAGTTTCAAAGGTGAACCGAAGGCAAATAGTGTTGGGTATTGTAATACCCAGGGTGAAGCGACGGACCACCGCGTGAGCCAGCGGGTGAAGCGAGTGGCTAGCCGAGATGCAAAGCCTACCATTTTGATGAAATCATGGAACAATAATAATAATAATAATATGGTATATTCTCTTCCGAGAATCAGTGGTCACATGAGTGGACACGTACTTGCTGCGTCATATCCGGCAACCGAAGATTTCCAAACATTAAAATCGGGGGAATTTTAAAATATTTGCTTGTATATATAACTTAAGACTATCATTGTATGTATATAGGTATATACGTTTTGACCATTAATTGTTTTTTATAACGTCAATACGTGTAACTGCATTTTGACGTAGGTAGATACGGGTACAAGTTCCACGAGCAATGTGCCGTAACCCCTGGCACTTAAATATTGAACGTTTAATGGTAAAATATATGGCTATACTAATAACAAAATAAAGAATAAGTTCTATATATTAGGGCTATGAAGCCTATGAATAATGAGAACTTAAATATTGATAAACGCTTTATTAAGCGCTTCCTCTCCGCGTGTTTAGGAAAATAGATGTTAATAGAGCATTTCACCATTTTTTATTTTACAAAAAATGACATATCTACAACTTTTATCGCGATAGTAGTTCAAACTATTGATACAGAGCGAGAGCGGAATGTGATATTCCCAAATGTTTGAATAGTGTGGCGAGAAACAGTTTGTAGCCGGTCAGTGTGATCTGGTGAATCCGGTGCTGCCTGTATGTATAGGGGCCGATTGTATAATAATTAAAAAGTACAAGCTAACAAGTATTAGTGGTTTTGTATGGATTTTTACTAATAGGCTTATAGGTAGGCTTGTACTTCATTATGCAATAGGCCCCAGGTTGTAATTCCTCATTGTAATATAAGCTTTGTGTTTAAAAAGAATCCCTCTTAGTTATTTTTATGCATCTTACATGCATTTACAATATTAAAATAAAACATTAAATTAGAGTAAATATATAAATCATGCTCGTGACTTATATTATTCTTGATATATATCATATTTTAAATAAAATAGTACACAAATATATAGTAAATTGTAATCTGGAATCAAATATTTCCATATTTGAGCGGAGTGGTTAATACTGGTGATGGTGATGAACTGATGACGTACAAAATTTCCTTTTAGGAAGAGAAGACCTTGATTTATTTCTAACCTCAATATTAACCTTTTTTGGCTAAAAGAGTTATTTTACTTAAATAAAATAAAATAAGTGGAAAGAAGTGGTCTCTGCCTACCCCTCTGGGAAACAGGCGTAATTTAATGTATGTATCGTCGCTAGAAATCAATAATGCTGTAACCCTCAAAAACCAAACTTTATACTAGAGCCAAATTACAAACGCAAAAAAAATAAAAAAAACATAACTTCTAAACGGCAGGAGGCTTTTCGGTCCCATTATGCAAATATTATTAAAATAAATAGTTTTGTTAAACTGAATACTCAAATTTGATATAAAATGGGTTAAGGGTGATTTTTGCGGGTTACAGCATTTTTTTTCTTTTTTTTTCCCCCGAAAGAATGCTGTAACCCAAAAGGGAAATGTCGTGGTGTAATTTAAAAACCAAATGAAAGGGCGTTTTAATTGCTGTAACTAAATAACAGCCACTACAACAATTTTGGTCCGAAATTACTTACTGATTTAAAAAATTAAGACCAAATTAGTTAGGAAAGCAAAAACGCTGTACAATGTTCCAGAGATTAAGTTTCTTACCTTGTATTGCTGTGTCTCATTTCGACAAAAATACCGGAATTTAAGCGGGTTACTACATTTATTTGTTCTCCAACAATCTTTCTAAATATCACAAATAACTAATGCTGTAAAGTTTTTATTTTTCATCGTAGAAACACGAGACAGAAAAATTTCGACGCAGAAAAAATTATGAAGTAAAAATATGCAAAAAAACGATTTTGGTAGGAGGTGCGGGTTACAGCATTATTGCTTTCCAGTGACGGTATGTAAAATAAAGCAATTACAGACAATACATGAAGTAGGGTAAACTTGCCTAAATCGTACTTGTTCCTAAAACGTACCCTACTATTATTTCCAAACTTAGAACAGCAGTAGCGACACTCGTGTCAAAAAACGAAACCATTAGTCCGCCATGTTACTTCATGTGACGAACATCTTAGTGCTGCCACTCCGCTCAAAAATATTAGAAAAGTAAGTAAGTAATTTCACTATTTTCGAGTATTTTTTTTAGTTTCTTCATAAGCATTTTGGTCCAGTTTCATGAAGAAAAACTAAAATTACCATTTTATGATCTAATTCTACATAAATGTGTAAGTTAATTCTGTGTAGATAATGACGCTAACAGCATGACATTTATTTTAGCGGCAAATTTGAAATTGAATTGTACCGTGTTCTTAATTCGTACTCAACGGTTTGGCGTAATTCGTACTGGTACGAATTAGGAATTAATTCATTAGTTTTGTTTAAGGTTGAGATGGCTAAGCGAAAATATAATAGCTAGCTGAAAAACAAATACCACTAGATGTTGGCCCATCTACTTCCACTAGTTCTCAAGAACCTGTTACCGAAAAACTGGAAATAGAATACCGATTGGCCAGCAGAATAAAAAAATATCTCTTTAGAAATCTAAACAAGACAAGAAACAGATTCCAGGAGGTGAATCATCACCTACAATCGTGAGTTCACAAGTTATCGACAGTCAAGTCAGTCAGAATTTGGCAAGGATTCAGTCGGTTAAATTGAATCGGGCTCCAAGAAAAAACACATCGAAATCACAAGTCCTAACAAATAGTCCTTATAAAAATTAATTAGAACGTAAGTCAGTCGGATTAACAAATAAAAAAAATAGATCAGTCGAAGAAGTCAGTAGAATCTTTGCAGAAAAAAATGTTTTGAATAGGAAAAATACCAAAGAGAAGAAGAATACAAAGAATAAAAAAAAATAAAGATGAAAACTGGTATTGTAAGTCATGCGAAGAAAATAGAAAAGAAGACATGATACAGTGTACCCATTGTGAGACCTGGATTCACGAGCTTAGTGCTGGTGTTCATAAAAAAACTCATAACTTTATCTGTGATGATTGTACGCAAGTAGAAAAACAGTTAAATATGCTATGAAGAATTAGAGTATGGAGTATTAAAATTCTTTTTCTACGGAATTGTGATCATGAGATCTAAGTACGATTTAAGATTACCCCAGTACGATTTAAGAAGAATGAGCCTATTTCGTACTTTTTCTACTTTTTTAAAATCTTTTCTTTCTCAGAGGGTTATATTATTTAAGTTAAAATTGATGCTGTTGTTGATTAATCATAGAATAAAGTTTCTAAAAACACAAATTGAGTGTTCTTTTTTGTGTGCATTTTAAAGTTTTTAGCATTTGTTCTTAGGGGGTACGAATAAGGCAAGTTTCCCCTATAGAATGATTACTCGGTTGACTTTATCTCCGATAAAAGAGCGGTTTACTATATTAGACAAGTAAGAATGAACACGGTATAGGACGGCCCAGTCGCTAGCCGCCTACGAAGTTTAAATCCGCTGTGTCCGTTATTTTGGACAGTTTTAACCACGTTTTAACGCCACGTATTATCTGTGTCAGACACTCGCTGCGCTAAGCTGGGCCTCATATCTGTCCGGCCCCGAAGCCGTCCGCGAATTCAACGAACACGTCTTAGCGGTCCCGGACGCTGAAAAGGTGCTCAACTCCGTGCTCGGACGGTTGGAGCACAATCGGCAGGCGCAGGCACAGAGGTTCGACCACGACACCGAGTGCGACGAAGTGAACCTCGAAAGCCGGGACATGGTTTGAACTCTTCTTAATTTATCGTTATCTTTACTTTAAGTGGTGGAGTTAGAACTGAGCTCCCAGTCCCAACAAAACTTTTAAGTGTGAAAGTATCGGAAATGGACTTTTAATAATTACAATACTTATCTCTAAAACGACTGATTGAGTAGTTTGGATACACCTGTTTTATACCCAACTGCCCAAAGGAGGGTTATGTTTTTCGAGTGTATGTTTGTCTATTTCTGCGGCACGCTCTGTAGCCTGAACGGCTTGACGGATTTTTACATTATGAGGTATCCTTCGATTCGTGTTAATAGTCGAAGTAACGTAGGGTATAGTATACTCGTATATACATTCAATATGGCCATCAAATTTGGAATGAAAAAGGTATATTAGTGTATTATAATAAAAAATCTATTATAATATAACAATATCCCTTATGAAAGTTAAAGTTAATAAATAGCCCAGCCCATTCCAAATGTTCATATACAAGTAAATATATTTATGTATGTAAACTCTTTGTTGCACTAAAATATAAATATTGCAATATTGTTATTAAATTAATGTACAAAGGCAAACTTATTCCCAAAAGGGATCTCTTCCAGCTAACCCTTAAGTAGACAATAATAACAACCCAGGAAGTAGTTCAAAATTTCTAGTTAAAATATCCCACCCAAACACATACAAGCCGCATGTATTCGCACACACAAATGAAGGTAAATAAAAGCGGGTTAAAACGGACATCCCGAGAACCCCCCCGCTTTTTCAAGTAAGCTTAGTAAGTCTCTACTGTCCGCCCGTCTCTCCATCCGTCTGTCCTTGCTTAAATGACCTGTATTTCTATTGTAAGAACGGTAATAAGTGCATAATATTTTTCCCAAATGCTGTTTTATCCCTATACATATACCTTATACAAATATATATTTTTTAATGTTTCGTCTATGCGAAGCCTGTTCAATATAAAAATGTCCACATTAGCCGCGTTAGTTTTAAATTGTAAATCATTAAAGCCTTCTAAGGCTGTTGCACAATTGACACAAATCTTCTTCGGACCAAGTGGACTTCTTATGTTTAGCTTCGTACTTACTTAAGTATTACATCAAGAACTTAAAATACGGCCTTGATATGAATTATGTTTGCAGATCCTGCCTGAATACACTGAGAGCATACAGAGCGGCCGCGAACGGGACTTGGGCCAAGTGGTCGGACAAGTAAATCAACTTATGTTTATATTTTTTAAATGCCAAAAAACAAGGTGTTAAGTTATACGTTAAAAAATGAACCAAAAATGTAGATGAAATAGTAGTGAATGAAGCAATGGCGCTGACACGCTAGTTAATTAGGCACCTACATGGAAACCAAGCCTGCACCTGTAGCTATAGCCCATGCTTATAGGCGTGTATTCCAAGCCGCAGACAGGGAGAGCTCTTGCTTCAAGACGGGTTAGTCGAGCACGCTCTAATAACATTTATTTAATCTACCATGCTTAGTTCAATTTGATCCGCAAGGCATCTCTATTCAATATGATCAACCAACTGATCATCGTAATGAATGATTTTTAGCGCGAACACTGTAAAAAAACTTTAATCGGCATACAAAAACTGTATTTATTGCTATTAGTGCAGTGTTCACCAATAATTAAACAACGGTTAGCGGTTTGACGGTTGTCAGATGTATTGACTAACAGCTGATTAACATTTCACCGTCGGTCGTCTGCCAAATTGGTGGTTGAAAGTTGACGTAAAGTAGCTAGTAATAATTAAACAACGGGACATTGTATAATACGAAAAAAAAATACTATACAAAATTACTCAAGCCATTTAGAGACCAATATTTAAAAAACTATTAACTTCAGGACAAAGTTATACAGTTATAGTTCGGTTAAAAGATTTCCTTAATGCTTATTTAAAAATTATTTGATTGGCAAATACTTTTCTGCTTTTTACTGTTGGAAGAGTTTAACTAGGTCTATTCATCGCTTGTTCTTTCGGGCTATTATGTAGATTTGTATTGCCATTGGGTAACAGTTTAGTTAACAGTTAGGTGGTAAACAAATCTGTTTAACATTTATAAAGATATAACTTCTACCCCCGATTTCTTCCGCATTAGAACAGTTATTTAATAAGAATCTAGGGTATAAATAAGCTAAAATAAGCTATCCCCTTTCCAAATTTCATCCTAATCCGTTTATCAGTCAAAACTTTAGCCTTAATTAAGTATATTAATGTGATACCAATCGGGTACGTGTTTAATTTTTATGTTGTATTTTTTAGAAACATTTTGCCATATGCAACTTGAAGAGGAAAATCCGGAGGCTCAACACGATTGAATATGAATATCGGCCGGCTTACTACGAGGAGGTCTTTTGCGTTTCATCCGGGGAAGAAGACGGAGCGACGAATGAGGTAACGGCCTGGCCGCGGCTAGCGCGGTGGCCGCAGCCGGCAGTATACCGGCGGCGGCATACCGTGCCGTATTGATATTATTTCTCGTCGAAAATTTTTTTTTTAGTGTTCCTCCCCTTCACGTACCTTGGGGATGTATTATTTTTTTCTCGTCTACCCCATAGCGTGGGGTGTCGTTGGATACGTCTAGGTTGGTAGTCACGTGTTCTATAAATCTGAAAAACATCTTCAATGAAAGTGCATATCTATACTTAACGAATTTCAAAGAAAAACTATCACGACTAAGTAGACTTGATTAATTCTTGAGATGCAGGCGACTAAAGGGTTTAATAACTACTTGTTTTTTTTACCCGACTGCGTCAGAAGGAGGGTTATATTTTTCGAGCGTATGTGTGTATATTATATGTATGTCTATTTCGGGACGAGCACGCTCTGCAGCCCTGCTTGTAACATGCGAGATGTCATTATTATTATTATTTATTTATTTAATGGCAACTGGTCGCAATATCGACCAACCCTTTCTGCCAGTGTCAAGTTTATATTTTATATTTACATATTTTTTTAAAACATAAAGCAACTTTGTACGGTGATCCTCTAGCCTCCGTAAAGCGATGTAGGTAGAACTTTACGAAGACCAGTTGGGATTTTCTTGGAGCAATCCTAATAAGGCGATGCATGTTGAAACTTGAATTCTTCAATCCATTTTTGTTGTTTAATGGATAGGAATGATCTTAAAACATCATTCCTATCCATTAAACAACAAAATACGCAAGAAAAAAATCAATTAAGCCCCGTATTCGTTGTAAACATTTGTTGAGCAACCTTGTTTAATCAACATGTTGCTGAGTTGCTGGCAACATGTTGCAGGCAACACTGCGTGTTGCAGAGTTGCTGACTCCGTGTTGCAGTGTTTTCGCTTGTAAATCAAAAACATCTGTTGATCAACTCATGTTGATGTGTGCATACAGTTCTTGCAACTTTTCCAATAAACATGGCGGTAGTTTGGGACAACGACAAAATAATGCAATTAATAGAACTCTTTTAATCGAAAAGTGTGCTATGGGATTCGTCAAAAAAGGAAAATAATGATTTAAAAAAAATGTCGCTTTTTTCATTATTGACGGACTAATTAACCCTAGAAGATGTTCATAATCACTTTTTGACATTCTCATAAAGTTAATAGAGGATCCATCTCCCATTTTAAGATCACTTAATAAATTTTGCCTTTGTAAGAGGTACTTCCGTATCCACCATCTTTTTTTCTTTTTCCGGGGTTTTAGGTTATACGCTAAAGCTTGTCCCAGAAATAAATGTCGCTTATTATTAGATGGGGTTGTATATCAGGATGAAATCTAAAGAGGTTTGAAAACTATGTTTCCCGTTAGGATGCTCTATAAGGTATAAATAAAAAATAAAAAAAACGTTGTCAGTACTAGATGTTCAACGATGTCGTCGGTGCAAGAAAAGTTACACGATTGTTTTTTGTACAAATATGTTCAATATAAAGGCATCTCTGCGAAGAAAGTGGCATCGGAGCCGAAAACGTCTACAAGAACCGTTCAAAGGGTTTTAAAACGGTTCAGGGAGACAGGTGGTATACGGCGACGGTCTGGAAGTGGACGTAAACCAGGGTTTGTAAACCAGAATATCGAGAAGAAGATTATAACAGCTTTACAGAAAAATCTACCCTCTCTGTACGAGACTTGGCCATGAAGTTTACAACGTCGAAATCTACAGTGCAACGAGTGAAGAAAAATGGTTCTATAAAAACGTTTAAACAAACTAAAGTGCCCAACAGAAATACAAAACAGTCAAAAGAGTCTAAAACGAGATCTAGAAAGCTTTATTCAAAATTGACTAAGAAAAAATATTGTACAGTTATGGATGACGAAACTTACTGCAAACTTGAATTCAAATGACTTCCAGGATACCACTATTATTCTGGGACCGACAGAAAAGTAGTAAGTGAAGAGTATAAGGTTATCAAAATGGATAAATTTGCAAAGAAAGTTCTCGTGTGGCAGGCGATCTGTTCATGTGGCAAACGCAGTACACCATATTTTGCTAATGGAACCATAAATGGTGATATATACCCGAATGAGTGCCTCAAAAAACGATTGTTGCCATTCATTAAGAGGCATACTTCACCTGTCCTGTTCTGGCCTGATTTGGCCACGTGTCACTACACGAAGGAAGCAATACAGTGGTACAGTCAACAGCATAAATAAGTGATCATTTATGTACCTTGTCACTTTAACGTTATGTTTGAAATGCTATACAAAATAGTGAAACGATTGAAAGCGACAAGGTACATAAATGATCACTTATTTATGCTGTTGACTGTACAAAGCAAATAATGATGATTTTGTTGAAAAAACTCTCAATCCTCCCAACTGCCCGGAGTTACGACCCATTGAAAAAGATTGGGCTCGTGTGAAACAGAAGCTTTTAAAACATAAATTTTAACCACTTCATTTCAAGACATCAAGCAGAAGTGGAATGAAGCTTCCAAACTGATCACCGATGACGATGTACAAACTTTGATGGCAGGTGTCAAGGGAAAATTAAGAAGTTTCTGGATGAACTAATTCTAAACTGGTCTTTATGGTTAAATAATAATATTTAAAGGAATATCAAATAAAACGGTATTAGAAAATTTGGTGAATTTTAATATTTAATACGGAATTTTTAAAAATTTATAAGCGACATTTTTTACTGGGACAAGCTTTAGATACACAAGAGAGCACAACAACACGACTTCTTCAGGCAACATTTTCACGCAGTCTGCGGTGTGGACAGGAGGTCATGCCGTAAATAAAGTTTCCCGCAACTTTGTGCCATTTCATCAACAAAATTGATCAACTGTTGCTCAACAAAATGTTTACAATGAATACCTACGTGGCTTAAAACGACGCCATCATCTTGAGACAGCTCACATCCCCTCAGAATGCGAAATTTATTTACATTAATGTCGCTTCATTTACAATACCGATTGAACGTGAATTAAGAATAAATTTAATTTAATACCAATTTCAAATTTATATACAACCAATTTTTTGCTTAGCCACGATAAGTCTCGAGTTTTTGAAATAATTTTCAGTCTAATAAATATACATTAATTATTTACACGCATAGCACACGACCGTTTTTATTTCACTTAAATACTTGAAAAGGATAGGGAATGTAAGTCCAACATTGTTTTTAATTTGAGGCTTACGTAGGTAATTAATCGTTACTTATATTCAGTTAAGTTCAGTTCTTTATTGGTAAATATAATTTACACGTTAAAAAATTATATTCCTAAAATATACAAGGCCATATATATACATGTTTTTTTCATTATAGGTTTGTAAGTAAATAAATAAATAAATATGTACACATATAAATCTCTCTGTTCGTTCCGGTCTTCGACTTCGGGCTTCTACTAGAGCCTCGATCGTAATTCCTTACGTACTATTGAATCATACCGTACCAAATTTGACTATTGTATGATTTACCGTTTTTATGATATGACAAAAAACTGTTTCTTGTATGGCTTTAGTCTCTGTAAAAATAAATGTTCTGAACAAAAAACACCGATAGCTCTTACTGTTTAACAGATACAGGTATTTAAACTTAGGACAGATAGCTAAGACGTGTTATTAGGGTCCCATCGGGCTCCCTTTGGGTACGGAACTCTAAAAACGAAAATCGAAAGATAAATTACGTTGGTAATAGGACGGGTTTTCTGAGCGTGGGCGGAACAACATCGTTTTTCAAACGCTCCGCGCTCAAAAAATCACTAAAATAGGAAAATATCGTCGTAAAACCGTGTTTTTCGTGTTAAAACGTGCAGCTCGTGGTGTGCTAAGTTGTGGTGGTGTAGGTTTTAACCGGAAGTGTCACCTGGAGGTAGGATTGACCCGTAAACTGTAAGTTTCAAAAAATATTAATCTTCTGGCGCGTGCGCTGTCCGATTCCTATCGACAACCCCCGTTTTTTTTCACACCAAGAGTTGTCTTTTTGCACCCTACGTCTATCCCCTAAATTTTAGATTTTTCCCGTTTTTTATTTAAAAGTTATAACCAAAAAACTCTTTTCACTCGAGCCACGACACATAGGTAGGAACGTCCCAGGAACATGGTTTTTGTATTAAAACATCCGGCTTAACTTGCCGATCCTCGTGACGTTCGGCTTTTTTTAAAATTCGTCTTAATTTAGAAGTTATGACCAAAAATGTAATTTTTTTAATTTCCCCCCCTCCCAAAATAAACCGATAAACCCCGTTTTTTTTTAAATATTTCCTCTGTAAATCTATTTAAGACTATCTGTTCCAAACTACAGACTTTTTCGCTCGATAGTTGTTGGTTTATTGATTTACTTATTAGTCTTATTACTGTCTCGAGGTCGCTCTCCGTCGCCAGTTTACGTAATTTCAAACCCCATTTCCACTTTTTTCCTGGACTACTTTTTCAAAATTTTCTTATTCCATAGGTTTCTTAGTGTCTCAAAATCTCATTTTTTGGCGGGTACAACTTTTTAATCAAATACACTAATTAATTACATCGCGTTTAACTGTTCCAATTTTTCAGTTCACTATGCCTAGGTAGGTAGTTGAGTTTTATTTCGGCGCATCCAAATGCAAGCATTATTTTTTTATAAATAGACAGTCCTCACCTCTCTAAATATTTTTGTGTGTCACCAAAAGCTGCGTATTTTGAGTCCCCTTCTGGGTCAAAAAGTTTTGTAATTCCCTTAGTTTCTCGATAAATACCTAAAACCGAGCTACGCGCTTTTTAAGGGGTTTACTCTGGATGTCGTGTGATATATTCAAAGATTCGCTGTAATGTAACGAGCCTTTTTGAGTGGTATGGTATATCGTTTATCTTCCTACTCACTTCCGTTCAAAAGTTACAGCCTAAAAACTGACTTTTGCGGCAAGTAGGTAGGTTCCGTGAAAAATTATTACAATAGCTTTGAGTTCACCAATTTCCTAAAATCGACGTAATTTCACACCGAAAATCAACCCTGTTTATTTGACGTGTTCTCCAAGCCCGTCTCTCTGTTCTTGTTCTGGGCTCCACTTCTAACCAATATGATCACAAAATTGTCAGTCAGGAACTGGCTCACTACGTTTCAGCTTACAGGGACGACCCTAGAATAAAGCTAGCCCTGAATGGCAGCGTCATAGATACACTCCACGACAGTACTAGCAGCTTAGAACCGAGCCCCAGGCAGATAAACACATACATCCAAAATCTATTCATGGTCATTGGGGCGGGGAGGATATAATTATCGCTGCATCAGAATTCTTTGTCTTAGACATTTACATTCACGGTGATAATACGCAACCTATAGTTTACAATGCCCCGGCGACGCTTACTGCTTCAGCTAGACCAATCCATCTGTACTTTCAAAACCGCCACTACGACAGCATAAGATTATACGATAATCGCAGCAATGATATCCCTATTGGTTCTACGGAAGGACCTAGCTCTAGCATAGATATTGAAGTAGAGGGAAGTAATACCGTATCGAGTCCAAGTATTAACGATTCGATTGGCCCTCATGAAACCGACACCACGGGACACCGAGTGCTCAGGGCAATGCGAATAGAACGGGAACCGCTGGTTAGCTCCGGTGTGGTCTTCAACATAGCAACGTGGAACGTCCGAGGATGTGCATCGTTACAAGACAAGCTAAATATTGATGAGGAGCTAATAACCCGTCAAATTACAATTGCAGGTTTACAAGAAACACACCTCGCTAAAGGTACATTTTCTTCTAATAATTATAGTTGGATCTTAAACGGAGGAAAGTGCGCAAATGAAAAGAGGGGTATAGCAATATTTATTAACAAAGCGATACAACATGAAATAATAAACACCTACAGCAATTACAACAATATTCTCGCGGTACCTACATATTAGGCTACAGATACCAGGTCACGATAATTCCAGGGAAATATTATTCATTACTTTACTACACACATGCCGTCGAACTCCTCCACATATCTAGGTAAATTAGGGGCGTTATTACGTCGAGCACCCAAAAAGGCGACACCTATTCTACTAGGTGACTTCAATGCTCACCTGGGTAAAAAGGATGTCTTACACTTGTCGTCACATACAATATGTCGTAAGAACTTAATACATCAGGACTCCAACTTCAACGGCAGGCTTTTAACCAATTTCATAGAACACCACAAACTCGTGGTTAATAGTACTTGGGGCCGTCCATCATGTAGGGTAACCTGGAGAATGGGGACAAAAACTTCCCAGATCGATCATATCATAAGCAGTCGCTCCCATCGGATATTTTTTTAAACAATTAAAGGCCAATGGTCCAAGAAAGTTAGATCAGACCATAAGATCATTTGGGCAACAATAATAAATATCAGTTCTGGGACTTCGGGTACAACAAGCAGCAATAGGCTGTGCCTGTAAAAGAACAAAGACAATTGTATGACACAATTTAACTATAAAACCATCAACTATGAAGCACTCCGATGCAAGGACAATCGAGATGAGTTCCAAGCAGAAGTTACTAAGAATCTCGTATCTTGCCTTGAAACAATGGCACAGAATAGTGGATGTAGTCATCAGAACCCCACTTGGGAGGAACTCAAAAAGATCCTAATACAATCCACGCGGGTGATCCCACCTCACGCAACAGTGTGATCTAAGGAAAATAGGATCGCACAAGCTCAGCTCCAGAAGGCGCTTTTCTTTAAAAATAGATCCCCCAACGACCCTATTAGAAATAGAGACCTTAGAGTAGCCCGCCAAAATCTACGGAATATAAAGGAAGAGGACTACGAAAAGGAATGTGCCCTGTTTTTTCAAGGTTTGAGCAAGGCACATCGAGCAATAAGGATGAAGATCACATACAAGTATTTGCGTAAACACAGATTAAATCACACACAAGCTCAGAAAAAATACTTCATCCCTATGGCACGATGGATAACTGAACTCAAAAATTGTGAGGGTCTGGCAGTTTCTTTAATACAGGACCCACCTAGCAGCGTACCGGATTCGGACGGCCCTGATACGGACGACATAATCCGAATAATTAAACGCTTGAGAAATGGAACAGTACCTGGTACAGACCAAATCGTGCCGGAGCTATATAAAGCGGCCCCCTTAGATTTTATTTCCCAGGTAACAAACGTCATGAAGGAACCTTGGATTAACAACGTAGTCCCAACGGAGTGGGCGGTCACAAAGCAGGTGCCTATCCCTAAAAAATCAGCGCCCTAGACCACTAGCGACTTTAGGAAGATATCTATCTGTAATGTGGGTTATAGGATCTACGCATATTTTCTATTAGAAAGACTAGACGAAGCTATTAATTCCATTGGTAATTATCAAGCGGCTTTTCTAAAAAATAGATCTACCGACGACCACATTTTTACCCTTCGCCGTGTCCTGGACATAAACTGGAGGGAAGGAAATTGGCTCTTTGTTGCAGCATTAGACATAAAGAAAGCGTTCGACAGCGTCAACTTAAATGCCCTAAGGGACATACTACTAACGCGTACAAATATTCACCTTACCAATAGAATCGTAGAAGCTTGCTTGAAGGAGAGAACATTCATATCCTGGTGCGGACAGAACTCTGAAGTGGTTCAAAAAGGAAAAGGGGTCAAGCAGGGATGCCCGCTGTCCCCCCGGCTATTCACCATTGTAAGCTGGCAGATCTATTAAACACCGTTGCCCTTATTAATAAACGTGGAGTAACCGTCGAGTAGCTAAACCATGCTTTGTCCTTATCTGTCATATTCAAATGGCACAATGACAGATAAGGATAAAACATGGTTTAGCTACCCCACAGTTACTCCACGTTTATTAATAAGGGCACGTAGGATTAACAATAAACACGGCAAAAACTAAACTAATTGTACGGGACACGGGACCCATGTGATATCTCAAAAGGAGATTTACAGCCTATATGCTTAGGTGGAGTGTCTATCCAACCTACAGATGAAATAATACGCGCTCGCTGGCCTAGTTGGTAGTGAGCCTGCCTACGAAGCTAGCGGTCCTGGGTTCAAATCCAAGTACGGGCAGATATTTGTGTGATGAGTGCGAATATTTGTTTCTGAGTCATGGATGTTTTCTATGTATTTAAGTATATATTTCTCTATATAAGTATTTATATCGTTGTCTAGTACCCATGGTACAAGCCTAGAGCTTAGTTTGGGACTAGGTCAATTGGTGTGACATTGTCCCGTGATATTTATTTATTTATTTAATATACCTCGGTACCTATATTACATATACCCACAATAGAAGGGCCTCCATAAAGTCGCGTTGCCAAAAAGCCGTAAGAAATTCCAAGATACTAACGCAATTTATTAAGAGAAACAAAATTGAATGGAGAATCGCTAGGCTAATGTACAAAATGGTGATATCTCCTGTTATGACGTACGGGCTTAATGTCGCAGCACTAACCAAAGCGAATCGATCACGCCTAAGACGGTTCGAGAGACACATTCTAACTGAAATGCTGTCAGTCGCAAAGGGCACTCCTAAACAAAAAATCTGGCAAATCAAACCTGAAACAGACACAGAGACAGAGCCCGAGGATACTGAGGGAGCAGAGCAATGATATATATATATATATATATATATAAAATCAAAGTTAAATATATACAGGGTGTATTGCAAGTCGTGTGCCAAATGAATATGGTGGGTAGCTAAGGTCACTTGCAACACGTTTTGGGCCAATTAACACTCATCCTACCCACGGTGTTTTTTTTATATTTTTTTTGAACAAATCTCGGAATCTTCCAAAAGTTAACCATTTGGTTCACCTATCTTTTTTTTTAAATGTGACAGCACAAAAGTACTTATAGTTTTTTTATCTTTAATGTTTGCGCATTCGAACGAAATGTTATTTTTATTCATATAGTAAACAAATAAAAAAATATTAGCCAACAAAGTGTGAAGGACATAAAAATAAAATCTTATTAAAATAAAGATGATTTTTAACCATATTGCGTTTTGTATTGTGCATTTAGCCCATTTAACTGGCTGGATCTACTGACCGAATAAAACCACCATTTTAGATTGAAACCATATTTTGACGAAAAACTGAACGTGATTCTAGACATGTGGTATACCGTAAGAATCGTCAGGAACTGGAGAAGTTTTTATGATGTTGGAAGATCTGAGGAGCTTCTACTTTTTTTTTAATTCTGCCATAAAGTTGACCGTGACGATTTTTTATTTTCTGTCCTTCACACTTTGTTGGCTAATATTTTTTTATTTGTTTACTATATGAATAAAAATTACATTTCATTACAATGCGCAAACATTAAAGATAAAAAAACTACAAATACTTTTGTGCTGTCACATTTAAAAAAAAAGATAGGTGAACAAAATGATTAACTTTTGGAAGATTCCGAGATTTTTTCAAAAAAAATATTAAAAAAACACCGTGGGTAGGATAAGTGTTAATTGGCCCAAAACGTGTCGCAAGTGACCTTAGCTACCCACCCTATTCATTTGGCACACGACTTGCAATACACCCTGTATATATAGATATATTTCAATTTGATTTTTAATATTAGATTTCATTTTAAGCAGTCCATACCTTTAGTACATATTACACACCAAGTATTTTATCTATCTCCCTAATGCTGACTTAACGATGCCTGAATTCGGGTTGGCTCCACCTTCCTTCTCTCCCGTCATATCGACTGCAAACCCTACACTCCTATCATATCTACTTGACTCTCCGATGTCTCGGGCAGGTGCGCTCTGCCTGCGGCGGGCGGAGATGGTTGGTGCAGCAAAGGCGACGAAGCTCGCATGCCCTGATCGGTTTAGTATTAGTGGCTGGTCGGTGCGGGTTAAGGTTCTCGTGCTCTGCCGGCTCTTCGCTACTCCTACTGGACCGGTCGGGCGGGCGTGCTTCTCCCCGCTAGCCTAATCTAACATCTCCTCTCCGTCGCAGTCAGCGCGTACGGGTCCTTGCAGCAGAACTGCTGGCTGGAGGTGTCACCAGAACAGAACAGAACAGAACATATAAATCTCTCTGTTCGTTCCGTTTTCATTGCACATTTAAAACGTAGAATCCGAACTAAGATGAACTATGCATCAGTCTATTCTTCTCTACTTTTTAGATTACGACTTCCATAGGGCCACTGGGATAAGACACAAGGATAACTCGAGTTAGTAAACGTCAGATTCAGCCAGTGCTCAATTTTTGATGCACGTGGCCCTTAAAGAGGAATTGAAACAGAAACTAGGCCGTATTTTTTTCTTCAACTGTCACGGTCACAACGGTTTATATGTACCTACCTAGTAGTCAATTTATGCAACCGGTCGTCTATCTATCGAATGTCTCTTACGCATCAGACTATTCAAATGTCATTTGATCATTGTCATAATTTTCTGTTTGTTAACTTCTGGTTAACCCAAAAGGCCATTGTATAATTACCATAGATGTTTTTTTATTATTATGCCTACCAGGAAGCAAAATGTTCCTATGATTTTACCAGGTAAAATGCCAGAGTGATCGGAAATAAACAAAACGGAGTATAGGTAGGTACGTTAATTAATTATACTTACTTGTAGTATTTTCAATCCACGAAAGCGCGCCCCACTCAAATTGGTTGCATTAATGTACAGTCGAGCAATGGGATCATTTTGCAGTTTGAAACAATAAGTACTTCAATTAGCCGCGTCATTAGTCGCGTCAGTCAGGGTTCTGCGGTCAACAAGGAACCCTTATAGTTTCGCCATGTCCGTCAGTCCGTCTGTTTACCTGTCCGTCTTTCCGCGGTTTAACTCAGAGACTTTTGGTATACTAAAAAGTGGTGTAATTTGGCAAAGTTATACATTTAAATTACGCCGACAAACTTGTGACAATATCTTAATTCCGCGCTTTTAAAATTCGAGGTGCGTTCATTTCCTTTCAATATTTATATATTCTAGTGTTCTTTCCTAAAGGAAACCATTCTATTTATTTTGTTATTTAAAGACTGCAACTACATTAAACTATAAATAGGTATAGTATAGTATTCATCTTTCTTTGTTTCTGCATTTTTGTACGTGTATGTTGTATATTATTCTGTTATGTAATTTAATATACGCTCTATTACTACTAACTAATGATGACCAACTCCTAACGAACCGAGCGATATCCTCTGGGAGCGCGTCACTGAGCATACAACCTACCTGGAATACAGCTATCATGATAACTTCTTATCCCACCGCCAGTGTAACTGATAACAAAAAAATCTTGCATGTATTCCAAGGAAATACCTAAGCATTTGATTACTGTTACCTAATATGGCTAATATACAAGTGGCAAGTTGCTAGCTACTGTGTTTTTCGCACAAACAACGTTATTTCCGCAAAACATATTTACACGGCGTAATAGGATCATACTACATGCCCGTGTGACATTCTGCGCCACCTTGACCCAGCACCAAGCCTTATTCTTCAATACCATTAACCACGGTTCTTTTTTTTAGTTAAGAAATATATGACCGTAACTTTGGACATATTTTGTCGTTCTGTCTCAAAGTTCCACGGTGGCTCTACAGGTAGGTACACTCTACGACCGTGAACGGAATGTTTACGCGAGTCTTATACATATTAATTATATTGACACTAGCGACCCGCCCGCGGCTTCGCCCGCGTGGAATGTATTATACATATAAACCTTCCTTAAGAATCACTCTATCTATTAAAAAAAACCGCATCAAAATCCGTTGCGTAGTTTTAAAGATTTAAGCATACATAGGGACAGACAGCGCAAGCGACTTTGTTTTATACTATGTAGTGATTATTGAGTTCATTTTCATCTTGACTTTAGTTCACGGGTTGGGAATGGGTTCACGCTGGAATATCTTAAATTATATTCTCCATACGACGAAAATCATTCCATGACTTAATCTAAATATATTTAAGAAGAAAATGGCTGAGGGACTGACTTTTGGAAATTCATCTCCCAATGGGTTTAAATAGAGCGTCCTCTAGTGATACAATGAAGTACAAGCTTTTGCCGTCCGCATAGAAGTCGTTTATCACTATTCCCTCACAGTCTCCCGGTTTTTGAACATAAGCGGCTAAATATTGGGCCACTAGGTATGCCGCGAACTATTTATATACCTACTCGTATTTCTGCTAGATCGATCTAGCAACCACCGAGAAACACAAATAAATTTCCATAGAAATTAATTTACATATACCAAGAGAAAACAACTTGTGCAACGCTATTACTAAGGCAGTCATTAACTTTTAGTTATGGTTGCGTCCCATTCGTGGCTCCGTGACTTGAAAATTGGGCATATTCCACACGAATATTACTCCATGCGTTATTTTTATTGCCTTTACCTTCTAATAAGCTACTGAATAATTAAATATCTCTTGCTTAACAAAACCTATTTCAGGGCTATATGAATGTACAAATATGGAAGCAACACGATGTCGGTTACATTACTATGGAAAATATGGAACCTGACATTCAAATTGTGGCCTACTTATATTGTACCCGCCCACCAATCCGTACCATTATTCATCGCTATCCCATTGATCATTTTTCTCCACCAACCGGTGTGAAAACAATAATAAGAATGTGTCAGATACTGTACCTTATTTATTAGTTACGATTTTTCATATACAGGATTGATATAGGAACGAGTTTCCTACTCGTAATTGTCTCTAAAATGTCTCTGGCCGCCGCGCTCGGACACTTAAGAGTAATTAGGTAACCCAGTGTTCAATTAGGTAGGTACTTTAGTTAGCTCAGATTATCTTTTCCATAGGCAAGGTAGGATTTTAGTTGGTAAATACACGGCATGTTACAAGCATTAACTTCGGAAGATACAGTCGACGATTTTAATTAATGAATACAGAACATTAATCAGACGGACTTTCTACATATGTCTAGTCTATTCAAACATTGTCACCATTCATTCAGTCAACATTCAAAGAGCGACTGAAATCCCCAATATTCTATCCTTTGACACGCCCCGTCCCCTGCCTCACCGGGACGCCATGGCGAACGCCGCCGCCGGCCACCGAAACCAAACAATTCATATTGAAAAGTAGAAAACCTCACTCACTTGGAGATGGTTTGGATACGTTAATTTGTATGGGATACGTGGCCAGCGACGTCGCCATGGCGTCTCGGTGAGGCAGGGTCTTAAGGGCCGAGTTCACTAACAGATATTTAAAATTAAAACGTTTGTTAAACCTTAAACGACTGATTAACGATATTTTGGCGTTCACCTCGCGTTAACCATTGATTAAGTGCCTTAACTGACTGTTTAACTTAAACGATGAAATAGACTTAGTTTAACCATCGCTTAAACACAATAAAATGGAAGACACTTTGAATTATGTATTTGAAGATAATAATGTTCTAGATGATTTTGAAGATATATTGAGCGACTTTTACGCCCACCTCTTAGGCCGGTCGCCCATTGGATACGTTTTCGTACGAAATATACTCGTCCGGACACGCACGAAGCCGCGCGAACGATCCCGAGACGTTGGAAGTACTACGGGAGCGCGCTCACTGGATGCAAATTTGTGGAAACAATTTTTCGATTAAGGGATTTCTTTATGAAATAGTAAGTAAGCTACTACTTGTGGGAGGACCTTGTGCAGGGTCCGTCCGGGTTGGTACCACCATCTTATACATTAACCTACCGCCAAACAGCGGTGTTCGCATTGTTGTGTTCCGGTTTGGGGATAAGACAGCCGGTGAAATGACTAGCATAGAGGCATTCCACCTTAGTCCTGAGGGTTGGCAGTGCATTTGCAGTCTTGTGAATGCGAATGTCTATGGGTCACAGTTTCCACGTAGGTACCATCAGGTGGCCTGTCTGCTCGATTGCCTTCTTATGCCATAAAATAAATAAATAAATAATAGCTTTAAGGCGCTTATTTTTGTTAGAGTCGTACCCCCCTACAGCCAAAACTACAAATACTAAAAATCTGAAAAATATCTTCAACGAAAGCGCATATAACAAACTTTAAAGGAAAAATATCACGGCTAAGTACCTACATGATTGGTTCCTGAGATACAGGCGACTAAAGTGTACATCGCCTAAGAGAGCACCAAATAACTTTAAATATTTAGAGAATCAGTACGTACTTGTTGTTTTAAAAAAAAGGTTTATTACAGTAACGGCTTCGGAACCCTACACTGAGCATGTTCAGACATGCTCTTGCCTGGTTTTTTCTACGTCATTCTGGCTAAGCCGGGAGAACATGGAATGAAAGAGAAATAAAACATTCACTCGAGTAAGCATTCATCCAATTGAACCTTCTGTGAACTCTCCTACAGTTAATTTTCAGATGTAGTGCATAATTGTTTTCTATCGTCATCATCATCATCATCGGCTTATATTGGTCCACTGCTGGACATCGGCCTCTCCCATTGCACGCCAACGAGCATGATTCGTGGGCACTCTAAAGTTCCATCGTGGTTTTCCATCGTATTTTCTCGGTAAGATTCGTATTTGTCACGCTACTTCAGTCAACCACAGTACTTTTTGTACTGTGACTGAAAAAGCAAGACACGTTGGTACGTTTCCGTGAAAATACGATAGAAAATTATTTTGCACTACATCTGTAAATTCACTGTAGGTAACATGTAGGTACAGTCAGTAGCAAATGTAAGAGCTCAGAGTTATCTAATAATAATAATAAATCATTTATTCAAAGAAAACAGGCATAGACATCTCGCCATCTTCGCCAAACTGCACAGTTAGTTTGTAGGCGAACACTGGGTGCTCTCAAACTTATCGCCTTTGTTTTACAATTTATTTCTTACATGGGTTATGGGTTACATGATTTTTTATTTCTTGTATGTTATTCTAACTTAGATATTCATGTAGATAGCAAGGTACATTCGAGTTTTCGTTTATACGTAGTTTTAGACATTTTATTCTCTTTCAAAGGTTTTTCAATTTACAATTTTAGGTATCAAATACATTCTATTTATTTTTCCAAAATAGTTGTTATCTTTAGGGACTCTTAATCTTGTATTTACTACAGCTCTGGTTTTATGTGAATGAGTGTTATGTGAATACACTTTTTAAATTGGTATTTTCGATACTGTTCCATGATTAAAAGCAATTTAACTTTTTCATTTACAGGTAATAATTTACACCTCTTAAATAATTGTTCGTAATTTTTGTTACACTTTTCCTTAACTATTTTACCTACTAACATTTTCCAAAAAATTACTTGCAATTGCTTTATTCTTAACAGGTACGAAGCAAATGTTCGGCCATAACATAACTTAGCCCATATGATAAAATTGACTCGGTTAATGCATGAAAAACTGTAAATAGAGTAGCCCTATTTACACAGAAGTTTAAATGAAAAATATTATCCAACACTAATCTTAATTTGGAGCACACAAGGTCAACATGTAGTTTCCACGACATTTTACTGTCAACAATTAATCCTAAATACTTACTTATAATTTTGGACATTCTCTAAAGTAGCACAGTGACATGATAATTTTTAATTATTATTATGTAGTCACTCATAAGAATGACCCGTTATAACCGGTTCATTCAATATAAATCTGCTATACGGAGAGTATAATTATGTGCATGCATTTATTTATTTTTAAATTAATTTTTATACCCTTATCATACGCCCATATAATAATATTATTAACATCCTCTTGAATTTTATTTTGAATTATACTAATATCCCTGTCAGCATACATATAAATTTACTATTTCTGACTACGGTACCCATAGAATTCACATGCATGATGTAACCGACCCGGGCCGTACGCCGAACCAGTCGGCACCCCATACCCCGTACCTTTCCCCCGCGACGCCATAGACTTCGGGCCCCAAAGTCCTGGCTTCTAAATAAGATCTAAACCAATCGTGCAACGGTCCCCGAATGCCACACTCCCTCATCGCCTGAAGCAAGTGGCTGTGATCTAGTGTCAAAAGCTTTTTGAAAATCTGTGTACACAACAACCGGGTGCTTCCGGTCGTTGAGGGCGCGGTTAATGTCGTCCGTGAAGCAGGCCAGTGCGGTTGCAGTGCTACGACCCGGCCGGAAACCATGTTGCGAATCTACTCATTTGGCTCATCCATCATACATTTTTCAGTTACCTTATTGACAAGACAACAGATAAAATAGCGATAGCTCTATAATTAGAATAATCACTGTGACTCCCTTGCTTATACAGAGGCCTTAGGTTGGCAATTTTTAACTCTGTGGGGTACTTACCTTTTTTGACACACATATTTATGAATTTAACTAAAATACGACAAAATTTCTCATTCACATACTTTAAATTTTGCACACGAATTTTATCAAATCCGGGCGATTTTTCACAGCTAAGGACTGTTCAATTTACTAAGCGGACATCAAAAATAGGTTCATTTACGGATTTTTTATAACAAAATATATCTTTATTACGGTGAATATTTATTTACAATATTAAAATAAAGTAATATATAACACAAGAAAAAAAAATTTAATTAAAACGGTAAAAATTTCGGACTTTAGCCCGGATTCGTCGCATAAGTGTTTGCACATCGCTTTTGATACTTTTCTACAAGCAGCAAACCGCATGCGTTTAAATTCTGCCAATGTACTAGCTTCTCGGCCATCCTTCCTCAAGTATCTTTTTACAATGGCCCAGTATCGCGCGATGGGGCGGAGCTCCGGGCAGTTTGGTGGGTTGTCTTCTTTCTTAACAAAATCGATGTTTTTTGAATTTAATAGCCCCACAGTCTCACCAGCATAGTGAGCACTCGCTAGATCAGGCCAAAACAAAGGGGGAATACTGTACTTTCTATATATAGGAAGTAACCGTTTTGTGATGCATTCATTTCTATAAATTACGCCACCAATAGTTCCAGTTGCAAAATAAGACGTACTTTTGAGGCCACAGGAACAAATTGCCTGCCATACAAGGACTTTCTTCCCGAATTTGTCAATTTTTATGTTTTTTTCGGAATCGGGTACAATTTCTCCTACAGCCGCATTGTAATACTGGGGCCTCGGTAACGTACTTGTGTCAAATTTCACGTACGTTTCGTCGTCCATGAGAATGCATCGAGATTTATTTTGCAGCAAAATATCGTATAAATTGCGGCATCTTTTTTTGGACCGTATTTGATGCTCGGCACTTCTTTTCGGCATTTTTTGCTTCTTATATGTAGTACAGTCATTTGGTCGAAAAAATAGAGGTTACCTGGAAAGTTTTCCAGGAGTTTTGAAATTTGGCAATTTTATAGATTTTGGGATGCTCTTGCCAAATTTCAACTTTGCCACCTCGTATGGCTGCCGCTCGCGCCGCCATATTGAAAAAATGGCGCCGAAAAGCAGTTTTTTGATAATAACTCCTTTCTGGCGCATTTTACAGGAAAAACATACTTATACAAAATAAAAGTAGAGAAAATTTCCTACAATTTATGTCTTAACCTTTTCTTTCCTAAAATCAATAGTTTCGGCGTAGGAGCGCCGTAAAGTGTAATTCAATACACGTTTCGGCAGAAATACTCGTTTCCACACCACCATGAAGGTAGAGAAATCGGCGCATTTTTTTTATCGTGGTATCCCCAGTAGGTCTAATCCACATCTGACTCACTATTTAAGTATTTAGGTCAATTTAAAAATATTTCTATTGAGCTCAGCTGGGGCCAGATGTTTCTTAGAAGGGAAAGAAGGGGGCCTGACACAAAAGGGACGCATTCCTTTATACCTGCGGAGACATAACAGACTAGCTAGACATGGTAGACTAGTAGTTAGGTAGGTTTTCATTCTATGGAACAATATTTAACCTTCGTATAATTTTTATAATTTACAAATCACAATATGAACAGTTTAAAGTAAATATTACACGTTGGCGTGGATGTATAATGGTTTACGGTGCTCGTACGCCGAAACTATTGATTTTAGGAAAGAAAAGGTTAAGACATAAATTGTAGGAAATTTTCTCTACTTTTATTTTGTATAAGTATGTTTTTCCTGTAAAATGCGCCAGAAAGGAGTTATTATCAAAAAACTGCTTTTCGGCGCCATTTTTTCAATATGGCGGCGCGAGCGGCAGCCATACGAGGTGGCAAAGTTGAAATTTGGCAAGAGCATCCCAAAATCTATAAAATTGCCAAATTTCAAAACTCCCGGAAAACTTTCCAGGTAAAAATACTAAATGACTGGGCTATATGTCCGTATATTATTTCTTTTCTTGATATGTTGTACAGTGCCTACGCTAATACCTGCTTTTTTAGCAATTTCACGAACGGACATGTACTTTGTTGATTTTAACAGCCGCACGACTTTTTCTTTGACATTTGGGTTTGACGGGCCACTTCTCCGCCGCGATTTTGGTAAATCGTCGAGCGTATGGTGCTCTCCAAATTTTTTTATGATTTGAAACACGGCTGACTTGGAACATTTAAACTCATTCGCAATTTTCCGCAGTGAAAATTGGCTAGTACACCATTTTTGCAAGATTTGTTGGCGTTCTTTAATATTAATTCGCTCCATCGTGAAAAATATTTAGACAATTAAAAAAAAAATGACACTTGATAGACTTGTCTATGTTTATTTTATAACCAGCCACTGCCTATCAGTATTTTTTTAGTTGAAGGATTAATATTGAATTAAGTATGTCCGCTTAGTAAATTGAACAGTCCTTAAGACCCTCTATATTTTTTTTATATATCCTTTGCATTAGCCTGTTTAAATCGCATCGACAATGGACACTCGACGATATAGTCTATAGTGTATAGTAGGTATGTTAAGAAACTTGAGGTTACACATTGTGCTCCTGCTTTAATTGAACAATATCTTCCGTAAATACTTTAGAGAACGAATTTGATATTTCTACCAGGTTTCCGGTTTTTCCTAAATGTTTCACTATGATATCATCTAAACTTTTTTTACTCCTCCCTAACCAATTGTTTACATGGCTCCATATTTGGCCCTTATTCTCCTAGCATTAAGAATCGTGTGTAAATACTTAATTTGGAGCTCTTCGACTTTTGCTGCTAACTGTACACGGTGTACAATTTGAAAATGGCCTTTGTGAGGGCTGAAGGTGAATATTGCTATTAGTGGGATTGGCTCAGAATATAAATAGCCATATACTGTATATAGGTAGTATAGCATTGGTGCATAATACTGTTGTGGTAGTGTACGCCTTTACTGAAGTATATTATGTTTCGAATTTTCATTTTCTCTGTTACGAGGATTCCTAAGCCCTGAGCGTGTGGTGGACAATAATTATAAATTCTGGATAGTACTGCGTACTGTGTACATGTTGATAGGTGTACATGTGTCTGTGTGTATGAGTTCATATATCCACCGGCACCAGAGACCAGATCACAAAATAGTGATTAATGTAACTGGTGCATAAGAGCGAATTATGTTCCGTTGAATACATAACTTTTTCTACAAGCTTAAAATACTTCAAAGTTTGTCTTAATTAATTTAATTCTTACAGATTTCTAAATTGACAGCGACCAGTCGACCGCAGAGAAAAACTTGGGCGTATAGAGTCTTTTCTTTGTGATTAATACAATTATGCTGTTTGTAAACTTATTTATTTAATATTTTGGTGATTTCGACACATTTCCTTTTCTTATACCTACTTCAAACAAAAAAGTGTAAGAATTTAAATGTTAATTTTATTAACCAAACGCCATTGGTGTTGTACCGCCTTAGTATCTCAGTCTGTGATGCCGCCATATTTCTCATGCTTTAGTTACGCTGTAGGTGGAATTCTGATACTGTTAACGATATCAATACCTAGTAATAGTAATAGTAGGTTTAGCACGCGAGTAGAAAAATATTTTAAGAATACACTTGGAGGTTAAAGAATATAACGACATAGATGATTCATTTTATTCTGATTGATTATTATTTCCGTTTAAGATGAAATGGATATTTAATTTGACTTCGCCCTATGCTTACAGAGGTAGGTATATATCTGTATACTTGTAGCCTTTTTAATCCATTGAGTCCCCGCCATTTAAGTTGCGGTTGGATGTTGCGACACTTGCGACATTTTTTTTAAGTACGGAGTAAATTCGTGGACTAAAAAGTATTAAAAACACTATCGTGGTTTTCTACAACGCGGTTAGCCTAGTTGTGACCTTGTGTATGAAGCTAGCGGTCCCGGGCTCGATTCCCGGTTAAGGCAAATGTTTGAGTCAGAGCATGAGTTCTTGTTCCTGTGTCTTTTCTATGTACTTATAGCTAAAATTTTATTTGTCTATGTATTTAAATAATATGTTTATAGTTAGTTGTCTTGTACCGACTGACTTGACCAATTTGCGTAGAATTGTCATTATTAATTTATGATGTTTTAGGTCTGCTCTGGGTTGGGACTATCCTGTGTGCAATGGAACAAAACGATACATTTGACAAGGAGACGATACACGAGGTAACACTCTTATTTTAAAGTTATATTTTACAAGTTTAACGTATAATTACGACCTCTTATACACACACAGCTGTTCGAATGTGCAGGTTTCGTCACGGTGTTTATTCACCGTAAAACCGTCCGGTATTGTACTCGTACGTAGTAAGCAAAACTCATTGTTGCATGGCAACCGTTGGGGCTTGACTAGATACCCTACGACCATGAGTCGACACCTCATCTTAGATAAGTTTTAAACTACTTATTAGGTAGGCCTAAGAAGTTAGCGGTCCCGGGTTCGAATCCAATAAGTGCAGATATTTGTGTGATTAGCGCGAGTACTGGTTCCTGAGTCTTGGATGTTATCTATGTGTTTAAGAATGTATTTTTCTATACATATAAGTAAGTTTATCGTTGTCTATTAGGTACCCATAGTACCTACCAATCCTAAGGACTATACCAGAAAGGTTTAGGTACTTTACTAAATGTAAACAAACCAAACCACGTGACTCTGTTAAACAGCCAATCACAACTATTTTGTCGAGCTTCGACGTGTCAGTGCTCTGCTGCTATTGGCTGACGAACTAAATCACGTGGCTTTTTTGTTTACATTTAGTTAAGTACCTAAACCTTTCTGGTATAGGTCAATTTGTGTGAGAGTGACCTGTGATATTTATTTGTTAATTTATTATTGCAATTAGAGCTTGTACTCATATTATAAACTGTTCGTTGACTTTGTCTGATTTAACATAAATCTATAGTAAACCTACAAATTTATCCGTAATAATAATTAATACCTAGTAGCTAATCATTAAGTATAACACAGTTACACCTCTCAATACATATTAATATCATTAGCGTTGTTAGGTAAATCATCGAGTTGCAGACCTCCCGCCTCAACCCTAACCTAATTACTTAGTATTAATTTGTCACTGACATTTTTGATCTGTGTAGTGCATCAATGGATGGATATCATTGCTCAGTCGAGTTCAATTATAAGCTTCAAAGCCCCCGGCCACACTCCATATAAGTCTCCTTGATTACGTATGCGAAATATAGAGACACGAAATATGCACGAATTCATTGAAGGGAGATGCCCCTTTTAGTAGGATTGTATTTTGCGACTCCTGGACAAATATCAAATAGGCGCAGCCGTTACACAAAACGAATGTGACTATGTCGCAGGCTACGTAATACACCAGATAATAATTTACTTGATTTATAAAGCCTGCTACCTAAGTACTCTTGTACAGCCAACTAATTTATTTGTCGAGCTACTGTACAATCATGTTGCAGAAAGCCAATAATAATTTTGAAGTAATTTCTTTCTCTTGTCCTTATAATCATAATCATAATAATTTATTCGTTGCCATTGTCAATAAAAATGTGGTACACGGATGTCAAAAGTAAAATAAATTATGCTACATAGGTAGCAAGTAAAAATCGTAATAATCATCTAAAATTAATTTAAACCATAACTACAAACGTCATGAACTCATTGTAGCTGTAGAAAGACTGCTCAATAAGCCAGCGCTTGAGGCAACTCTTAAAGCTAGACAGGGTCGATGCCGCGATTATGTCTGCTGGTAGCTTATTGAAGACCGCGGGACCCATGACATGAGTGAGCTTAGTCGACTTATTCAGCCTATGTTTTACGCCGACAAGCTTATTTGCGTTGCGTGTGTTGTAGGAGTGGATCATACCCCGCGTTTTATAATCACCTATATTCATACGTACTTAGACCGATACTTGAAATCTAACTAATGCAGGAACGTCAGAATCCCAAGCATCTTAAAAAGTTGTTTAGCCGGAGTATCATGTGCTACTCTCGCTAGAATTCTGACGGCACGTTTCTGGAGGCGGAAAACCCGTTCCCACTCGGTACAACGTCCCCAGAGCTCGGCTCCTGGCTGCATCAGGGAGTGCACATTGGCAAAGTAGCACGTGCGGGCGGTGGTTACGGATACAACCCTCGCCACTCGGCTCAGGGCAAAGCATGCGCTGCCAATTTTGCCACATAGCTTGTCGATGTGTTGGTTCCATCTGAAGCACGAATCAATTTCAAATTTACTCTGTCATTGTGACAGGGTGGTTCAACAATTTATATAATGGTTGTATGATCTGATCAACCACTACCTATCCTGCCGAGGAAGTCGAGTGAAAGCAATACAATTACTGCCTATACAAGATGTATTTAATCAGAAAAGAAAACAACGAAAGTGTACGTATTTCATACAATTTGGACACATGATATTAATTTGAACAAATTAACAAACGCAATACGTAACACAACTCGATTAAAACTGTTTCAGCCTAATGCCATAGCGGTGATCTTTATTTAAATGGCTTTATGCTTGCTGGCAAGGATAGAATTATGTGTTGGAAAATGCATGAATGTTAAGTCAGTAGTCCGGTTAGGGAAGTTAGAACACAATAGCTCATCGTATATGTACTTACTCGTAGAAGGAATTACAAATGAGTCTATAAGATGCCGCGAGCCTAGAGCTGAGGGCTTTGATATTATCATTTTCAGTACTGCAGGCTACACGCAGTTCGGTTGCGTTTTATAGCGCCAATAACAGGTTGAGAATTGATAATAATAGCGTTTAAGATAAAATGGCGTTATTATCAATTTAAAATAAATAGCTGTATAAATGTCGCACAGTAGTGCACAAAAGTCAGAAAACGAGAGCTCTAAATAAAGTTATTACCTATATTTAAAGGTGCATGTATCCATTTATTTATTAAAGGTCTGCTTAACCTGCTGGAGCTGGCAGATTCCTCGTTCAAACGCATTTAACTATTCAGCAAGGAAATAGATTTAGCGTTTTAGTTTTAGTTTAGTTTTTTTTGTTTTACTTATTATTTATTTTGGGCCATAGGTATATTATCTATTTTAAATATTGTTTTTTATACTTTTGGGAGATAGAGGTGGTCGTACATCATTAATGGAAGCGGTAAATTGTGCCTATAAATGTAACTACATTTGGATCTTTCTACAATAAAGAAAGAAGACTAAATGATATAAGGATAAAGAAAAAAGGTTATTTTTGATTTCAGTGACTGTTGGGAGACCCGGACGTTGGTGATCCCGGCAGGGTGCGAGTGCCTGTGGCCTGCGCACAAACTAGGCGACATGTCGCTACACGTTTGAAAATCTCTACTTTACTTAGCAACCGCATTGAAATAATCGTGTAATAAATAGGTCCTAATAAACAAAGAAATGGTGTACATAGAAGCACTTTAAAACGAAAACTGTTTAATTTCTACTACCTTTATCTAATCTTTGTATAAGTACCTCTCTAGACAGTTTTTAGGATTCCGTAGTCAAACTACTATAAGGGTATAGTTTCGCCATGTCTGTCCGTCAGTCCGTCCGTCCGCACCTTAGCTCAGAGACTCTTGGTACTAGAAAGCTGTAATTTGACTTAAATGTACATATTAGTCACGCCAAAAAAGTAGTAAAATAAAATCTTGAGTGTAACGTGGGGATTTTTTTTTCTCGCCCTCCCCGTGGTGTGGGGTGTCGTTGGATTGTATTTCAAAATTATTGCGGATTTTTAAAACAATTTTACGATTAAGATATCCGTTTATGAAATATTAAGCTTTAAAGCGCTATTTAGGTTTTGTTAGAGTCAAGTGTCTCCCCCCCACTACAGCCAAAACTACTAATACTAAAATTCTGAAAAATATCTTAAAGTAAAGCACATATAATGAATTTAATAGGAAAATTATCACTACTAAGTACACTTCAGTGGTTCGTGAGTTACAATCGGTTTAAATGTTTAAACCTACCGAATACTTATTTGCGGTGTTCGTAAACTGACCGCGACCTGTGTCGATGTATAGGGATAAAAGTTTTCCAACGGCAAAGTTAAGTTTTTCGCGAGGTCTAATTTGTTTGTAGTAACGGCTTCGGAACCCTACACTGAGAATTGTCCGACATACTCTTGCACGGTTTTTTCTTTATAGTAAGATCTTCGGATACCACAGATGAATTCAGACAGTGTAGTTAAATTACAAAAAAATCGTTAGTTCACTTCGTTCAGTTCGATACGTTACGAGTGTTACGACTAGTGGACACCAACAGCCGCTAGGTCAAGTTAGACTCATAACTAACTCACTTTTCTTGTATGTACTTGCAATGCGTGTAAACATGGACCCACAGGCACGTAAATAAATTGTTGTAATCCTATCGCAGACAGCCATTAATTAATTATGACGTATCTTTAACGTGACATAACGGTGTCAAGTTAAAGGTGAAAGGGTCTTGGCTTTTACGAGTATGGTGGACAAGTACATACCTAATGTCCGTGGTGGTAACAAAAGATGATCATTGCCCCTAACATTAAATCCCACACTAGCAGCACCGCGAAATGCTTGCATCAACCCCCGACAAATAAAGACGGATATTATAAAAGTTTAACCGGTGCTCCTATCCGTGTGCCTGTCTGTGGCATCATCTACTAATAACATCATGATTAATTTCTTATATCTAGTTCACTCTAATGTTGGTTGGCAACGAAAATGGTTGCAGTGTTGATAATTACGTTGATTTAGACGCGATCTGAGGCCCCAGCTTCGTCCTGCCCAGTGTTCTTAATAAAGGACACATTCGATTTGGTAGTTTCTGCCCGGGAAATCAAAATTTAAACGTAAAATGGTCCTTTATTTTAAACCGGAAGTATTAAAAAAAACGTGGGCGGGACGAAGCTAGACGAGATGCATAACGCTCTCGTAAACAATTTTCGAACAAGACAAAATATATGGAAATGACATAAGCGCTCGACGCGACCGTTTGGTGTCTCTTATCTTACGTCAATCCTATACCTTTTCGATAACGGTAATGTTGTTCTCGCAAAGCATCTTGTCTAGCTTCTATTCCAATCATCTGTTCTAGTCTTGGCCACTGTTAGGCGCAACGGTCTGACGCTCGGTTTCGGAGCGCTTGGTTTTTTGATATGGATTGGTTGGTTTGGATATATGTTAATTTGCTGAGTAGGTAATGTAGGTGCGTGCTGTTTAACTATATTTTACACAACTATAAATATTTATAAACGAACGATTTGATTTGTCATGTTATCTTGTGTTCTATAAACTTCAAAATACCAACATTTTAAGATTTCAATACATACTGGTATTTTAAAATATAATACGGGTTGACTTGAGAACCTCCTCCGTTTCTTTTCCTCTGTTAAATTTCTTTTGATGTGCCGGTTTGTTTGTAATAATTATCTAAAACCGGTATGGTCTGGTCTGATTTAAAAGTACTAGCAAAAACCTTGTGTTTGGATTAAATAGTACAACAGCGATATAAAAGTTTTCGTTTATTTAGGCAATGGGGAGGCCCGCCACCGCTCGGCCACCTCAAGGTAAGCGGGATCTGAGACCCATACTCATTTCAACTGCCAACACTGCAATCTCATTAAGATGATGAAGAATGCCTGTAGGTATGCTAGTTATTTCACTGCTGCGATGGGTTAGTGGATAATGGTGGGAGCGACCCCGACTGGCCCTGCACTACTCGCACCGACGCGGTGGCGGTAGTGCCCCCAGTAAAGACATAACTTAAATTATTTTACTTATTTGAAGTTCTGTGTTTTGTCGAAGGAGCGAAACTCCATTCGTCCCCGATTAGGATTTTCGTTTGTCCGCATTATCCTCCTAAACTATTAGAGATATCAGGATCAAATTTAGTCCGTAATACTACCACCACGGAGAAATAATCACCGAAACTCTGTTCCCATAGACCTTCAATGGGATAAGTGCCGAAACTTCGATTTTAAGCGACGCTCCTCGCTCGTAAACTTTTTGATGCTTCATATTATTTAGTTTAGTTACAGACATGATGAGAAATCTGTAGCAGCTTCGCTCCATTTAGAGTTGTCTTTAGACGTGCACCTAGTTTCATTAATGAATATCTATCGGTAATATCTACTGCAACCACCAACCGAAACTGTTGAGCAACCTGGAAGAATATTGATATGGCAGCCTCGTAGTCAAATTGGTTATAACATTACAACATTTAATGTTGAGGTTTAGTACTTTAATTTAATTATTGAAAATAAATCTTCAGGATGACTTTAAAAAGGTCAAGGAAAAATTAATGAATGTTCATAAAGAAGATGGTCTAAAATAATAAGATATCTGATCTGAGCCCTAGACAAGACGAGATCTATTATTATAATATTATAATATTACAAGCAAAATTTAAAAAAACCAGCCAAGAGCATGTCTGAATAGGTATGCTCAATGTAGGTTATGTAGGGTCCGATTTCCAGTTTTGGCTGTAGGTAGTGGGCGGACACATGACTCTAACAAAACTTGGTTCTTTAAATTTTAATATTTCGCAAACGGATCCCTTCACCGATTGTTTTATACCTACTGCAAACCCGCAAAAAAAAAAAAAACTATCCTACGGCACCGTATACTATAGTATAGGGCAGACCAGAAAAGAGAGGTGGTTTTCATTGGCTTACAACATTTTAGAGCATATTAGAAAACTTTAGAGCGGATCTGGAAAATGCCTGAAATTGCAGCGGGTTTCCTCCCATATCGGCTTGGCCGATGTAAAAGATAAAAGAGGTTTATTCGGTAAGTAGGCCACACGGGCACTTTTACACGTCAAAAATCTACCAGCTCTTCGCAAGAGACCACTGCTGAGAAGAAACGCCATAAGAAGCTCAACAGTCAGTCGTTTTTTAAATATTGCTTATGAATTATGATATTCTACAATGATAAAACTTAACTTAGCATTATATAAAACAATGAATGTAACAATAGCTGGTGCTGACATGTTCAAAGTTGAACAAAGCTTCTAAATAAATTAAGAGGGAAAAAAGCACAACATACGAAACATGCATAGAAAATAAAAATACCTGGTGCGAAAAATCTAATTATTTAGTGGCGATTGTAACGAAAACCGTGAAACTTTTACTAGATTTATGCTAGACTGTATAGATAGAACAAGTATACTGTTGTTTAAATGTAGACCTCTCTACACATAGAGAAGAACCTGTCTGTATGTTGATACATACAAACACTTATCAAAGTATTTTCCCCTAAATTTCCATAAGTAGGTACATAGCTATATTTCTTAAATTTGAATTATTATTATTATTATTTCTCGAGGCGCTGGTCCGTCTCGCACTTGATCAGTTTTTGAAACGTGTTTTTGGAAGTTACATTAATAACAACGCAGAGGCTGCGCGGGCGCCAGTCTGTTGAGGCGCTGCGCGAGAGAGGCTGTACTCAGGTTGTGTGACCGCGAAAAAACACGGTAAGTTTTTTGTTTACGCAACAACGCACCGCACTTAACATCGCCGACATCACCTTAAGGTTTCTCTTTCTTTTAAAGAGCGCCAATGGCCACTTATTTTTTATCACTTATCGCTATAGGTTTATTTTACTTTATAACTTAACGTAATTTAAATATAACATAATTAATATTTTATAATAAAATAACATGACGAGAAAATAGTTGTTTAGGTTGTAGTGACGGCTACACGGAACGTTAAACCAGGCATGGTCTGACATGATCTTGTCCAGAATTTCATTTATTTATAAGTACCACTACTACAAATCACGCTTGTAATATCTTAGGAAATCTCTATCTGAGACTAAGGAAAATCCTTAATAGTTATTTGCAATGAAACAAACCTTGCTGACGGTAAAGCTATTTGTAACGTTTAAAAATATTATTACGACCTTCTGCACAAGTAATACTTTGTTTCGTTTTACAACGCATCATAATAGGTTCATCAAAACATTATGGCAGTTAACTAAAGATGTTGTATATTATGTCAACTAAACTAAAAACTAAAATCCTAGACTTTTAGCTACGAGTATGTTTATCTCTGTTCACATCTTTACCGTTTACCTTGTAAATACGGATATTGACAAGGATACCTTTAGATAAAACATCCTCAACTCTCAATACCTTCATTCATTCTCGAACTATTATTTTACATGGAATAAGTGACACTCCTTTAGCAACTATATATATATAGTTACTAACAACGCCTAATTAGTGAAGCTATCCGTGTTTATATTATATTATAAACATCGGGTGTTTCCCGTTTGTCCTATCGTTTGACCGATCAATCGATCCAGTGCGACTTTTTTTTCCCATTCGCCATACTAGTCTAACAAATTATGGGAAATCGTAGACCTTATTGCCATAGTAATAAGCTCTTTGTACATATTTTTGTGACTTTGATGTGTATATATTTATGCCCTTGGCTGTACTCGTATTGGACACGCTTTGTATTTAAGAACATAGAAATAGAACTCTGATTTTGATCCAGACACGTCACTGATAACGCGTTCGTCTGATCATATCAAAAAAAGGAAGGAGGTACTATGACTATCTATAGAATTAGATCAAGTACATACATTTTATTTATGGACACACTGACAATAAAAAACAATCCAGTCTATTGCGGTCAGTGCTTATTTCGGGGCTTACTAACCCACATTAAATTAAAGTCATTGTAAAGAAAAATATTTTAACTTTTTGTTATTTAAAAAATACATTTATGAATGTATGATTAAAAATACTGGTATTCTTTTTGAGTTGTAGGTTAAATTCCTAATTAATGAAAGATTACATAAATTTGTAATATCGCAATCTTAGATTAAATCCATTGTTTGTTTGTCACAATAAATTATATGTAAGCATCCATAACAAGAATCCGGGTAGGTATATTTAAAGCGTATCGCCAAAACGACCGAGCAGGTTTAACTTTCTATTCGGTGCAATCGGAAACCATTATACGCCCAAATAGTTTTTTTATAACCTCAGGAGAAATAATGTAACTATATACGAAAACTAAGCAATCGCTCCAAGACTTGGACTATACGAAGCGATTACTTAGTGTTCGTATGATGTTTATAATTTTTAAATTAGTTTGTAAATAAATTTTCCTGCGGGGGTCTCCTCAAAAAGTTCTAACTTAAATGTGGGCACTTAACTTCCCTTTGCTTGATTACAAACAACTTTAGTAGTAGATAATTATGTTATGCTATAGTGTACTAAAGTTGGCTGTCATGAAGCGAAGGGAAGTTTAAAGTAAGTAAAGAAGTTGAGTGCCCACAATTAAGTTAATACTTTTGGGTTCGAATCAGGCAGATCCAATTCGCCTGAAGTTGACTCATGTTTCCCAAAAAATGGTAAATTGAGCGCATCATAACTTAATCCTCGTAGTAATAAAACTAATAAATAAAAAACAACCGCTCGCTGTATAGTACATTGACGAACATTTAGGCATTAACGCTACTATTCCGATCATGAATTTTATAATAAACATGCGAGATGTTGTTTAAGTAGAATCTATGCTGCTTTATAAAGGTTTAAATACAATAGCAATTAAATCTACAACCTGCCTCGCATTTTATATAATGCTCATTTATGACAATGACATGCAATGCGATGCGACATACTCGTATCGTATCACATGCATCAACCAGCCGTCTCACAACAAGATAATTAAAATATGTGGTTATACAATGAATTCCGTATGATTCTGTCTTACTGACAAATTAAATGTTATTTTATAACCATTTCAAATATTTCAAAGTGACATTTAATTAACTCACCATAACACACAAATGTATTATTTATGTTAACACAATTTTAAAAACACAGAAATTAAAGTAGTGCAAAAGCAGGTTTTCGAATTGGAAGTTTTTTAACCCCGCATTTTACATTTAGGTAATACCAGTACAATTAAATATACCTATAGTGATTTACTTTAAACAATGATAAGTGTTTAGAATGTTAGTAAAATAAATGGAAATATTATCTTAATTTATTATAAAAACGCATACCGCTTTTCCCACGACATTTGGCCAACGACGATCCATACATTTTCGGGAACGATAACGATCTCAGAAAGCATCCTGTCGGGCCTGCGGCGCGTTAATTCTCCACGCCCAAAACAAGTCAATCCGTTCGGGTTTTGGCACAATCGGGATTCCGTGAAAGACAACCGATAAAAACGTGGACACATTGCGAACCGGACGAACTGCGAACGGGACAAATTGCAAACGGGACGACATGCGACTAAAGGCAACTGAAGTCGGCTTTTGGTTAAAAATAGGTATACTTGTTAGGTAGCATGTTATGGTTCATTTTATTCTTATTTCCTTGACAGCGGCGGCCAAGTTAAAAACCAAGCGACAACATTTCAAAAACATTATAGTTTTACCAAGTAGATTAAAATCCCATGCTTCACTACCGGCCTCTTAAGTGGATCCCTTTATAACAAGACAGACAAAAAAAAAATGTTTATTCTTATAAATCACACCATCACGAGTCATGCATGACAGAACATTGTGAGATCTCCTATTGTTTACAAGGAAACCAGTTTCAGGAGATCCCGCTCCTCCATAGGTGTTCAAGAATTGTTTTAAAATTAAAAAGTAAAACAGATGTATTATAATCATAATGTTATCGGCGTGCATTCTGAACTAAATAGGTTTGCGCGTCGAGTGAGTCCGCTCCGATCTTGTATGACTTCGCTCGCTCGATCGACCATTCGACAGAGAGCCGTTTTTGTCAGAATAACCCCTCAGGATCTGATTATATAATTACTCAAGTACCTACCAATTAGGCTGCACTTTACTGTCATCTGATTCTTTGCGACACCGAGACGACGACATTATTGAATGAAGGTTATTTGGTAGCCATTGAACATGATAAATACGCTTCCCGTGCGATAAATAAAATAAATAACAGGGCTCTAGGCTTTTACTACGGGTACAAGAGAACGATAAACAAACGTAAATAGAGAAATACACAGAAATCACCCTAGAGTCAGGAACAAATACTCGTGGTCTTCACACAAAGTTTACCCATACTGGGAATCGAACCAAGCAGGGCACCAACTTGGCGAACCGCGTCGAGGTCTGGCCCTCGACTATTTTGTCAATTAAACTAAATCAATTTAAAATAATAATAAGGACTCAACTATATCCCTATGTCTTGCTTTTTTCATAATTAGCTTTCAAATTCGTACACTAGGCCTCTGTTTCGAGCAATCTTTGAGGGGTTAAGCAATTGAAGAAATTACGTCTTTATTAAAATCATTTATCGCTGTTCCCTCTAGAACTGTAAAAAATCCTGAATCAAAAATACCCTCTGGCCGTCTCCGAGCTAAACCAAATGAGACGTAATACCAAATGTTACGTCTATCTGTTGAAGCGTTGAACCTTGAATACAGAACAAACAAACAAACAAACATTTATAATGTTAATAGTCTTCTGCCAGACCGGTTTTTTTTTTTCAAGATAAAAGGTAGCCTGTGTTTTATTTAAGGGTGTACTGTATACGCTATCTTTATTCTAAATTTTGTAGAAAACTGTCCAGCCATTCAGCATGAAGGCATTACTAAAAAACATATTTACTAAGACGGGTACGTATTTGAATATCGAAAGTTAACATAGGTAGCTAAAGTAATAATATCGAAGTCCAAAATATTTAAAGTTATCTCGCTTATAATTTCGCTTTGATACTATTAGGTACTGAGACATTAATTAGCAAGTATAAAATTTCTGAGAGTCGAGCGCTGACACTCAAATTACAGGCAGTCGAAAAGGTAGAAAATAAGTCGCATGCGAAAGTACCAATTTCACAGCTCCTATCATACGAATAACGAATTATCGTTATAAGTATAAGTTTAAAGAGTTTATCTGTGAGTTTGTGTGTTAGTGTATCTACGTAGCGCGTGTCTGTGTCTGTACGGCATCGAAGACCCCGACGGATAAACCGATTCGGACGCGGTTAGAAGAAAGTTAATATATTAGGGAGGGGTCGTCGTAATAAGTATCGGGCGTATTTATATACCTTAACATTTTTATTTTCGAATAAAATCTATGATCGCTCGATTTTCAAAACTCAAGAGAGTAAATAGCCGAAATTGTTTGGTTTGCAGGGGAAAAAGCCTCCCGTATTTTCTCTGAATGTATAGTGAGTCGATGGAAACGCATACATATTATAATGTAGGAGTAGAGTAGAGTAGAGAGAGATATGTATAAGTATTACATCTGTAGCAATTTAATCGTGTGCGTACATTATATCATTTTGAATTCCTGTTTGAATATTATTATGTACTTAAGCAACTATCGTTAATAGATCTATACTGTAATTGGAAAGATCTTATCTGCGAAGCGAAATATTAATTACATGCATTGCGAATTTTATTTTGTAACCCAATTTGTATTCTTATATGACTGGAATATTTTTTTGAGATGCGATTCGGCCTGCCGAAAGTTGCATAAGATTAAAAGATAGTATTCCATTTTTGCCGTAAAAAGTAGTCCAAGGATACCTAAAATGATTTTAAATACTTGTTGCGGTGAAAAAACCCGCTGACCCCATTAACGGGGCGTTGGCAATACATGAGTATAAATAACATTTGTGCGGCATTGGCAGTGATACACGTTCCTCGCGCGGAGTTGCGTAACGTGTTTATACACCAAGTTACGATTACCGGCTTAATTTTAACAAATGTATATACATACATACATATACGAAACATATCCCTCTTGGAACATATGTACGAGAATGTGTGTAAATATTTAATTGTACAAAACACAAACATTCTAATACAAATGTCGATTTCCTAAAGTCAGAGGGCCACCGATTCCACAGTCACGTACACCTATAAAGGACCTCCGTCGCGTCGTAACTCGTAATACTATAAAATATCTAGTGATAAAAAACTAACGTTCATATAAAAAAACACGTACCTACCTATTGTTTTTGTAGGAATGTTTATTACTGCAAAATGATAACCGAATAGCTTTCCAGTATTAAAAAATATCTCGTACACTTCGGTATTCCGATTATATAAGTGCAAATATTACGTCCATCCGTCGCCCAAACGGATTTAAAAGAGAGTAAACAAACAACCACGATGACGGATTAATAAATTATTCATGTCTCGGGGTTAAAATATTATTCAAAAGATTTCACTTTTATCACATTTCATTTACATATTTAATATTATTATGACACATAGCTGGCCACGACTGACTGGTACGAAACTACGAGGTTCCATTATACCTACCTAGTTAATTCGATTCCAAATATTATGCATTTTCGGGGTATGATATAAAGAAAATATATTATTCATTTAGTTTTCATTTTTTATTGTATTATTGTTTAATTCTGTATTGGAAATATAACATATTCTATCTCTTCTGTTCGGAATGTAAGGATTGCCGTATCTCAAAAGCGGGATGAAAATAGAGAGAGAATTGATCTTGAAAAAGGTTTTTTATTCTGAATGTTTCAGTCATTTTTCAATCCATAGAATAATCTTAGACAGTAATTACAAAATTACTCTGAGCTAAGAATTTAGTATTTGTAGTATTTAGTATTATACGCAGTATTTTTTTAATCATAAATGCCTACTAAAAGGGGTGTTTCGTTTTATTAAAATTTGCTATCTTCAATATCTAGGGTACTCCTCCTCCTAGGCTTGACTCACCCTGTATGATGTAGAGTAACTATGTACTTACCTACCACATTCACGTAATAAGTAGGTATCTTATTAACCCGTAAGCCTTCATAAGCGATACCTTGCGTTTAACATGCACACATGCAAAACGCAGCTCCTAGTTGATTACCATTCATAATCGTACGAGATTCATTCATTTTACAATTTGTACAAGAATTACACGCGATAGATTTAATTATACGTGTTAGTAAGAAATATTTCATAGTAAAACCAGATTAAATAGTAAGTATTTCTAAATATTTCTTCTTAGTACTGTCATGATAATATTTGTTCCTTGTTGGTTATCTTCATTTTACCACTTCGAATGACGCGACGGTAGTTCAAACCTGAAGTCAAAGCGACAAAGTAAGTACCTACTTAAAATGACGTGCTACAGTATGCACCTACTTGGACCTAGTAGGAAATTGGTTACCACAATGAAAATATACCAGTTCAGTAAGCATTTTTGGATAAAATTCACCTCCGCCATAAATTCAAACACAAGTTCAGTACTACTTTTTTGTCATTACCTACCTACGATTTATGTGTGTTAAAAAATACTTGTAAAATACTTGTGAGTGCCGGGTTATAATAATGCTACTCCATGTCTTCCCGTGGATGTCGTAAGAGGCGACTAAGGGAATAAAGGCTGGTAGTACTGTTAGGCAATGGGCTTGCAAGTCTTGCAACCTGTCACTAATACGCTGGTAAACATCTTAGCCTAATTGTGCAAAATGTAATAACAGAATTATCAACAAGTCCCCTTTCATCCATCCATTCATAAAATTTTGGAATTATAAATAATAGCTGGTCAATGGTGTACCGCAATGTTTACCAGTATCATTAAAACCTCAATAACTCCTAAACTATAACTAACATTTTGGAAAATGAAAACTATATTGTGTACCGGTAAAGCAAGGGGTCACTTACGCCGTACAGTACTTGATACCTAATTAATTCTGTAACCACTCCTGCACAATTACGCGATGTTCCAGATATTTATCTTATCTGACCTTAAGAATCAAAGACACCTCCGGAGATCCTAGAGCTGCTGGTGCTTACCTCTCCCAAAGGATTGGGCTAGCTATCCAGAGAGGTAATGCAGCCAGTGTCACAGGGACCATGCCGCGAGCGGACCTGCTAGAGGGGGTGTTCTTTTTATAGTGGTGGTTATTATTTAGGTACATCTTCAATATCTGAGTAGCTTAGTTTTATTTTAATTCAAATAAGTTTAGTTTTAATGTAATTATACATATATATATAAATATGATTGATGATGCATAAGAATTAATTAAATTTAGGATCAAAGAGCAACAAAACAATTGACAAACTATGAACTGTTTGATTGACACATGTCAAAGAATCAAAAGTAAATTTTATTTATTAGTGAGTCGTTTATAGGGCCGTTTGCAACGTTCAAAGATGGCGGACGTGTAATTTGTTGTAGACTTAAATTTTTGGGTAATTAGGTGTTCAAAGTTCTTTTCTGATAGTGATTTGTACTTTTTATGCCTTTGTGTCGCACAGTGATTGAAGATTTGGACTTATTTCGTGTATCTGGCATCTTTCTTCTCGTTTCAAGTGGACTCGCAGTGGTGCAGAGGTTAAAACTATCTTGACCTCTGACCTACAAATCACCGTACAACGTTGCCCCCAATCTTCCTAGAGAAGATTGGATTGTGTTTTATTGCTATATTGATTTATACTTATATATACTTGACACTGGCGAAATCACTCCACGTGGAAACGCCATATCCCCGCGGTAGTAGGTAAGTAGCTGTTCAAGTCGCCGCGGGGGCAAAGAAAGAAGAAGAAGAAGAAGAAGAGTCGTTTATACAACGTGTTACAAAATACCCCGTAAAAATATAATAAATTATCAAACCCAAAAATATTGTCAACCCTAGTAAGCTGTCATGTCAGAGAACAGGTGTTAGCATAGATTATTTAACAGAGAGGCCTACCTACCAATTTTAATAATTGACAACTTTAATGGTTTTTCTGTTTTTCATCCACAAAGGTTCAATACTATGATTTCATTATGCTTAAAGTACTGGCTTCAAAAAACGTCAAGACGGAAAAAAATACATGTTGTCAATTTCAAATCTTCTTATGGATATTCTACAATTGTTCCGTGTTTTCCATATTTTTTTTCAAAATGACGATGTTTTCCTAACTCAGAATATTACGATTAATGATGTTATGCGTAGGCCATGAAGACAGCAATTTAAATCGTGCGTGCGACCTGTATCGGAGGTTGTGCATTGAGCAAGGCGGAGCTCACTTTGAGCCGTTCCTGTAAATTTGACGTTCATTACCAAAAAGTTAGTGTTAGTTTAGGTTTCTTCGTTTAAAATCTTCCAAAACTCGACTTGAAATATGTTTCGCGAATTAGGTAAAAATGTACATAAATATTCTGCGTAGTTTTACTCTTTAATTTTACTGAAATAGGGCTTGCACATCAATGATAAAAATAATGGTTAAATTTTTTTTGGCGGTAAGTAAGTGATGGTACGGTTCTCAAATATTGTAAATGGACTTGTTATAAGTCACCATTTAACCCCCTTTCGGCTTTACGGGTATTTTTGTAACACCCTGTATTTATCTATCTAAAAAAAAGGTAAATTCTAATATTTTCCTTTAAACCATAATAATTTACAGTGCGACCAAAATGAGTCGAAATTAAATGGCGCCACAGTCGTTCGCATAGTAACCTTGCGTATACTATCAACATGATCTTGATACTTGCTATTTTTTAATTACTATCTATCAGTGGAAGAATTGCATGGAAATACCTGTTAAGTAATAATTGATGGATAGTGATTCTATTTGTTGGTACATTAGATTAGAATGCCCTAGACCTCAATTTATTACGGTAGGGATTTAAACATAACATTGCGGCAATGTAATGTTATTAAGGTGCCATTGCTGCCACTGTATAAATTCAGCATTAGCCGTTGGTTTCAAGTTGAAACTCTTAACTACTATCCCTTGATGATTATGAATCTTCTTGTATACTACCAGTATTGATCAATCATTAATTTTAGGTAAAGGTACAAATTTAGTCCTAAAATGATAAGTACAAATAAAGTTAAACTGTGACATTAACATTTTAATAAGCCATAAGGTATGTATGTATGTATGTATGTATGTTATCTTGTTCCATTACAGTTTCTTCATCAGATTGCTCTGCTCATCAATGACTTCATTAGATACTATTGCTGTAGAAAGAAAATCCATACTAATATTATAAATGTGATAGTAATTTTGTCTGTTTGTCGTCTGTCTGTTTGTAATGCCTTTACGGACAAATCGCTGAACCGAATTAGATTAAATTTTTACTTTGTGTCTCATAAATCATCCCCTAAAGGGGTGAGATTGGGGCTGGTAGTTTGTAATAGAAGTTGGTCATTTATGTTTGGGAGTTCGGCCATTTATAATGTTAGATACTTACATAAAAAAATTGTATTAAGACTCATCTCATAATTTAATATAATATCGAACTATGATGGACAATAAGACCAACCAAACTATCATGAGGTAGTGCTTTTAGTTGGCGAATTTAGATAGATTCTTATCTATCGGTGATAATCATACCTGGGATAACTCGGGGCAAGTTCTAGGGATTTGATATCGATAAAAAAAATGTCGATATAATTAAATTAATACATGTGCACATTGAACAATCTCGATTACTGTAAAGAGGTTTGATGTCATATCTGATATCGAGCCTCTTAAGATAATAAAAGTATGCGAATGTCATTTCAATCAAAATGACAATTTACTGTCAGTGCCATTCATATCTTAGGCCCACTTGCACATAAATGTGAACCCCAGGTTAACCCTAGGTTAACATATTAATTCGTTAAAGTTGACAGATCTCGTATGAATCTGACATTCGTGAATAATTTAACCCGTGGTTAACATAGGGTTAAATTTACGCGCAAGCGGGCCTTAGAGTAAGAATAATATACGAGGTAGGTAATATTTCGCTACGTTTGTTACAAAGTCCAAAATAATCATGCCGCCCAAGAAACATCCACGCCCAATCGATAACATACATGTATTAAGTATAACCTCGATGACTTTATCCAATTCAACTTATTTTTAAATGTTGAGCTCAATATAACATGTGTTTAAAATATCATTCTGGCCAGGGAGGACGTCATACTATAAAATTACATAAAATTATTAATTTATTTAACTGCTTTAAACGAGCTCTACGCGGACAAAGTCGCGGGCAAAAGCTAGTATTCTATAGCACTGCATGTATTTATACAGTTAAGTTTCTTATTAAACACAATGCTACGAAACTATGCGATACGCTGCTGTGCTGTCAAACATTGCGGATTAGATATAACATTTTGGAATCACACATTATAGCTAGCTTCATCCAAAGCAGGCCAAGGAAGCTTGCCGCAAGGTTCTTTACCAATACCATAAAAAACGTAATGCATACTTGGAAAGTTTTTTAAATATGTTCGACAAGTTCTAGCACCTGTAACAACGGAAATAATTGATGAAATATTTAATTTAGAATACTTTTAATAACTTCATACAAAATAAACTTTATTTAACATTGGTCCCTGTAGCTCAAGTCAAGTCGACATTGTTTTTTAATTGTGGCGTTTTGAAAGTTACTCGGTTTGACCCTACCTTCCTTATACGGGTAGTATTGATAAGCAAGTGGGTTTCTGGTTTATTTTTAGACAATCCGTTTAAATCTGAAGGACCAACCTTTCGGTAATGCCTCCATAGGTCAGGCTAAACTGCTTCTACCTTGGCTACGTCAGAACGGCCGTTTGTTGCATCAACGGCCGGAGCAACAAGGTCACCCGCATGACGGCAACGTTGCCGAAATCCTATAAAAGTATATTATTAGTAGTTACTTTGCGTCGTCGTTGTTATAATACGTCGTAAGCAATTTATTTAAATGTTCGCTCCGATGTTTCAAGCCCCTTTCGGGTGATTTGGTCGCATAAAGAATCTTTGAGTCCATCAAACCACAAATGAGATCTTATAATTAAACCTAAATTGGAGCTTCAGTATCACTTTTTGGTGATCCGTATTCTTACTTACTTCCATATGATGTGGCTTGCACCCTGTCACCAATACACTGGTAAACATCTTAGCCTAATTGTGCAAAATGTGGTTACAGAATTATCAAAAAGTTCTTAGAGTTGTTGGTAATTCTGTAGCTCTGCCTACCCCACTCTGGGAATAAAGGCGTGAGTTTATGAATATATGTGTATGTAACCAAACCAAGAGCTTTCTGAATTAAATTCACATCGAGCCTTCTGCTCGTTTAATAAGCTTAATTTTTCAAATGTGTAATAATGAGGACAGGACCACATTTGCACCGTTTTGGAAAGCTTATGAATTAAGGAATTTATTTCCGTGCTTCGTTCATACGCCAAGTGTATTTTTTTATTGAATCCTATACAAAAACAAATTAAAAAAACTGTCTTTTGATGAAAAATGGTTAAAAGGTCCAATAGGTAACACGAAATCGAGTGACATTAGACCCCAGTTACTGGGACAAAGTTAGTCGAGTTACCTGTCACCCTGTGTGGAGCGCGAGTAGTTGTTTCTGAGGGTTGGATGTTTTCTATGTATATAGGTAAATGGTTATTTGGAACTAGGTCTAGTAGTAGATTGCCTTTGATATTTATTCATTTTATTTATTTATCTTTTATATAGGTAGGTACTAATAGAGTATATATAATCCTAAAATTTGCAATTTTCACATAAAATATTCATAACTATTTAGTAGGTATAATTAATAATAAAACATTAACCTAATTAATTATAGGAACTTCTGACTAAATAAATAATAATACATAATAGAATACAATGCAAATACTCTTTATTGAACACCAAAAAAACAAAAAACAAAACACGGAACAGTACCTACGACGACGCGCTGGCCTAGTTGGTAGTGACCCTGCCTACGAAGCTAGCGGTCCTGGGTTCAAATCCCGGTAAGGGCAGATATTTGTGTGATGAGCGAGAATATTTGTTCCCGAGTCATGGATGTTTTCTATGTATTTAAGTATATATTTCTCTATATAAGTATTTATATCGTTGTCTAGTACCCATAATACAAGCCTAGAGCTTAAATTGGGACTAGGTCAATTGGTGTGACATTGTCCCCTGATATTTATTTATTATTTATAGTACATTTCAACTATAGGTAGGTATACATCAACAGGCGGTATTACCGCTAAATAACGATCAATAATAATAATTATAAGGCTTTAATTAGCTTTTTATGACATACCTATGTGACGGAGCAGCTTTCAAATTCAAAGGAATTTGCTTCGAGTGAAATTTTCTGTAATTTACATTTACTCATTTAATACATTAGTGTTTTTAGTAACGCGATGTATTTAATAATTAATTTAAGCCACATCTGTGTTATTCATAGGTTTACTGTAAAAAAAAACATTGTGGCTGGTGATCTACATTACTGTTTTAGACTGTTAAGTGCACACTATGATATTATGACTATGCAGCAATGTGTCTCGTGGCATTTGCACTTCCGATCTCTCCCGATGAATATCGCGAATTGCCGAGTGTCAAAGTCCAATTAATCGTACTGTACCTTGATACACTTTAAGATTTTCTCTTCACTCATGAACAAACAAGTATCTACACATAAAAAAACATTTTTATAGTGTTCCTACGTATTTAAGAGCATATTTACTTGTGGGAGGACCTTGTGCAGGGTCCGTCCGGGTTGGTACCACCATCTTATCCATTAACCTACCGCCAAACAGCGGTGTTCGCATTGTTGTGTTCCGGTTTGGGGATAAGACAGCAGGCGAAAAGACTAGCATAGAGGCATTCCATCTTAGTCCTGAGGGTTGGCAGTGCATTTGCAGTCTTGTGAATGCGAATGTCTATGGGTCACAGTTTCCACGTAGGTACCATCAGGTGGCCTTTGTGCTCGTTTGCCTTCCTATGCCACAAAAAAAAAAAAAAAAAAAACGTTACAGGGGCTTGGGCTCACATCTCACTAAAAGAAGACTTTACTTGTCAATCAATCTAATGTGTTCGACAAACAATTGGTCAACCACTCATGTACGCTTTCCGAGTTCAGTGCAGTACGAGTACCTATTCGCAATATTTGCTCACCTAATGCGTGAAGCCAAGCGTTGGCCTAAAATGAATAAATGACGATCTCATTATTTCTGACACTAAAATGTACATATCCGAGTATGGCTGAGTTTTCACTGTAGGGGGAGGGGGGGGGACACCTGACTCTAACAAAAATTAGAGCTTTAAAACTTAATATTTCATAAATGGATACCTTAATTATAAAATTATTTTCACAAACCCAATAATATATATATTTTTAATATACCTATCTAACGACACCCCACACTACGAGGTAGACGAGAAAAAAAATCATTCCCACCCAAGTTACGTGTAAAAAATTGTTTCCAGGTTTTATTTTACCACTTTGTTGGCGTGACTAATTACAGCCAAATTACAGCTTTCTAGTACTAAGAGTCTGCGGACGGGCAGACGGACGGACATGGCGAAACTAGAAGGGTTCCTACTTACTAGAGCATGGCCTTATAAACGCATGTCATAATACTTTTAAGCAATGTTGTCCTATAAGCGCAATTAATAAAACCATTCAATTATATTAAGGTCTTAAATATTTCGTCTATAGGATACGTAACCTTATAAATGTTATAAAAATTGCCTCAATAGGTCAAGCATTTACAGGATCCTATAAATGAATGTTATAAAAATGTTTACTCCTATTAACGTCTTACTTCTTTCCTCTATAAGATATGAAATCTTATAAATGTTATAGAAATAGTCGCTATAGGTAAAGGATTGTATAGGATTGCTTAGTCTTGGTCGTGACTTCTAAGAGAATAGTAGCACCAAACTTGCACGATATCAAATTTATAAGTACGTTTTTACCTATACGTGTCTTACACTTGCTATTAAAAGAGCGACTAGCGATTCAACGCCATTTTGTTTTTATTTCTTAAATTTTCTTAGTTCGATTACTGTCATGGCTGCTATTTGTTCACATATCAAATAAATAAATAATAGACAAACTATTTGAAATTTCATGTTGAAACGCGGGGCGTGTAAATATGTTTCTCGTAGTCAGTTACTTTATCAATAAAGTTAATTTCCCAACTTGATTTGAATCACTACATAGTATAAAACAAAGTCGCTTGCGCTGTCTGTCCCTATGTATGCTTAAATCTTTAAAACTACGCAACGGATTTTGATGCGGTTTTTTTTAATAGATAGAGTGATTCTTAAGGAAGGTTTATATGTATAATACATTCCACGCGGGCGAAGCCGCGGGCGGGTCGCTAGTGCTTTATATAACAAAACAGTATAAGTAAAATGACAAAACTGCTACACTTAGATATAAAATATTATAAATATTAAATTTAAAATATGTATTTTTATTTTTTACACTGCACGGCGTCGTTCAACTGTCCAATGAAAATAAATCAATGCTCTCAGTAGCATCATGCTGATCACTGTAGGATCAATTACACCAGTAACGGCATGTGCCAGATCCTTAAAGGAGTAATCGCTCTTGTTCAGGCGGCTTACCGGATCCTTATAAGAACATTTATTCTTGTAAGTGCATACAACCAGAACAATATAAAATTGAATGACACGGTTCCGGACCGTAATAAAACGAGTATAGGACGTAATAGCCATATAAAGTGCGCCCAAATGCGGTTTTATAAACGTTCTTCAGTATTCTATAGGACTAAAAAATAAATGCTCCGGGGATAATTACATGACCATATTTTGCTACTTGGGTAGTTTGACTACGGAACCCTAAAAAACGATTTTATTTCGTGAAACACGAATAATGATGAATTCATTTTATTATGCATAGTACAATTAGTTTTATAATAGTTTTCAAGTTTGAATCTGTTGGCTAAATAGATATGCATGCATTTAAAGCGTCAATTTACAAAAAGAAACCACAGAACCAATTTTTAAGAAACTTTGTTATAATCAATATCGTAATTTTGCATCTATAGACCGTCGTTTTTTATCCTCGCATTCATTCATCAACACCATCTTGATAGTTGGAAATCCACTAACGCGCGTTTTTCAAGGGCCTTCCTGCCACGCACCTTATCTATGTGGAATCAGCTTTCGGCGTCTGTATTTCCGACTCAATACGACTTGGGAGCCTTTAAAAAACGAGCCTACTCTTTTCTCAAAGGCCGGCAGCGCACCTGCGATTCTTCTGGTGTTGCGGGTGTTTATGGGTCGCGATGATCACTTACCATCAGGTGGCTCACTTGCTCGTCTGCCCCCTTTTTCAAATAAAATAATAAAATAAATAAATAATCACAGTGAAAAGTAGGGTATTTAACGCGAGACTAAACAACCATAGTGACACTCGAACTGTAGCCCCCTCGTCATTATGGCTTGTTGAACAATCTACTATTATTTTACAGGTAAGAATAATTGACCGTTATTTTACAAACGTGTTCACCTTAAACGAAGTCAAAATTAGAAATGGAATACAATTGTATCTTCTATAAATTAAAAACAAGAATAACGAGATTTAGACAATTATCTGTACATTTAAATGAAGCGAGTGCTAATTTAACCGTTATTATTCGTATGTCAAAAAAAAACGAAATATAGAACTAAACATTCTCCAATTCCGAGTAACGTTAAAGACTCGCAAATTCCTATGCATATGGTTACCATTAAAACCCGAACTTTATACAAATTGCATTTGTATGTTGAAGACGTAGACGGGGGCAAACGCCTTAAGCTTCAAGGTCTGATTAAGTTTATTCCAAATCAATGAAGGTCCTCACTCATACATATTTATATATAAATAAATATCAAACGTCATTAATATGATGTAAAGCTTGCTTTTAGGTGTACGAGTACCTATGTAAATTAGGCCCCCAATGTCTTCTTAAAATCAGCAGCTATAAGTGTGTAACCAGAGTAACCTTGAGATGTGTAACGTGCTCTACGAAAAGCAACGGTTACGAAATTTAAACATTTTTTATATGACGTGTACTTGCCACCACCTCGAAACTTAAAGCGGCTCGGCCATTAAGTGTACGGCCAAGAACGTTACTTTGTGACCCAATTAAAAAAAACCGGTCAAGTTCGAGTCGGACTCGCCGACCGAGTATCCGAATATTCCGTTTTTAAGATAACATGCTTGGTAACCGCAAAAGAAAATACTCACTTTGTTATGAACTTTATTTTTTATGCAATAAATCTTGAAAAGCCCAATTTTTAACACAGATTTTCATTTTTTTTTTATTTCCTTAAAACTGTAAATAATGAACACTTTATTTGATTTTTTTCATAAAATATAAGTAATCATCTATAGTTCGTCAAGATTTTTTCAGATTTTTTGATAATTTAATTTCTAGGAAATGAAAAAATAATTGTTTTGACATGTGCAAATTAAGTCCTTTCATATGACACCCTATTTGCTATAATAAAACCACTTTCATTTTTCAGCCCTCCATTCAAGACCCCTTTTCAATTATTTATATGCGGGTAAGGATGCTGAGTAAACCTGCTGTGACATACAGACAGATAGACAGACACCGAAATCTCACCATAAGGGTTCATTTTTTTATTATTTTTGTACGGAACCCTAAAAATATGAAGTCGTCAATGTCATTAGAGATCCCAAATCCTTTGTACCTTAAAGGAAACTAAACCTTTTTGTTGTAGAATGTCAGACTGGCTATGGACCTAAGGTGGGTCCAAAATGGGTACAGTTCCGAACATGTCTTAATAACGATCGACGAGTATATTTGATTGCGCTGCGTTTGGCGTTGGCGTAACTCGACTGAAATGCAGGATTTGGAGTGCCATCAAAAACATAAATGTGACAAAAAGAGGCAACGTTATTCGCTGATAAACGAATTGAGAACTAAACTACTTGGAATGATCTCGGCTGCTGATGTCTTCAGGACCAGTTGTTTGAACAGTAGTTAATTGAAATTATGGTTAAAATTTCATCCCCTTCTCTCGATTTTGTCTCGAAAGTGTTTTGGCGCTTACGTAACTTCGAACTTCGATTTTCAAAGTAGGTCCATTAAGGAACAGGCTTACCAGGTTTCCTACTATCGGCAACTTAGTAACTTGTCGTAACTTGTATAAAATCTGTGCTATCGGGCTGATATTATTCGAGCTGGTACGAGTACATGGTAATGGAGACTCAGTTTAGAACCTCCTCAATTATTAAGTTCTTCAAGTTTAGTGTCAAATGACTCGACGCGTCTGCCTTCTCTTTCACATAGAAGAAGTTTGCAACATAGCGTATCATAAAAATAAAAGTTTAAGAAATAAATTATAATACGTCGAGTAAATGAGAGCCATTGTGGACAACACGAAAACATTTGAACGGCAATAAGGTTTTACCCAATAGAACCGAGTCTCTGATACGAGTAATTAACTAAACCCAACACTGCCGTGTAACCACAAAATGAAAAAGTACGTAGTCTATGTTAACTAGAGCACGTCTTTGTTAGTAGGACCGTTACCAAATCAATGTCACAAACAAACCTTCATGAAATGATGATTATCGTATACAAATTGGGAGCTTTTAAATGATATATCGTATCTGCGATAAGTCTTAAGTTTATTATTGTTATTACTTTAGTGACAATTTTATTTTAGGTAACGCCTTTTGAGGACTACTATATCTACAGGGCGGAAAAAACGAACGCCACAAAGACGGCAAACGGCAACTACCTTAAATTTTGGAAATAGCAATTTCTACGCAAAGGAGACTTATTTTTATTTTTAAAAACAACAAATGCTGCATTATTCGATTTTGTAGAAAACCCTCTTCCTTAACCGGTACCTAATCAAGCTGTTCGAATACGAAAAACAATAAAGTCGCGTTTTATTATAATACAGATCGAAAGAGATATTGATAGTGATCATTTATGTCCATACCAGATACACCTTTAAATTACATAAAGACCGTAAAAAAACCCTTTCATACATACGCACATACATTCACGCTTTCATTCCCAGAGTGGGGTAGGCAGAGCTACAGAATTACTAACTCTTAAAAGTTGTTAATCATTCCGTAACATCATTTTGTATAATTAGGCTAAGATGTTTGCCGTCCATGTGGAGTTTGTTTTTCCTCCCTATAGTATATTTTCCCTATAGTATAGTTTATCCCTATTTGTACTACTTACACATATTCCAAATTTCAGCCCGGCAGCTATCACTTATGTATTGCGTAACCCTAAAACTTACACCGTATAACACTACGAAAAATTACATTATGATAAATAAAAAGATTACTGATACTGTCTGTGTTAGCTCGCTACAGCAGAAATTAAATAAAAAGGAGGTCTATTAGTAGGTATTAATATTAAGAAAGCAAATGGTATTACGAATTTCTTAACACTCATATCGCATTGTGACCTGCTTAAAAGCGTGCCGAGTGACCGCTCTGACTTCGGAAATATACAACGTTAAAAATCCAGCGCAACCCAGATCGCTCCCGCGATGATTGTGTTACGTAAAGAGAGAAGGCCGTTCTCGTTTAGCCACGCAGATGAAACGAACAGCGACGTCGACTAGAGCTGTGCTTTTATTAGTGACCCAAGCCCAAATTAGTTTAGAACTTATTTATTTAATATAATTTCGCTATGTTAGTATGTTGTCTGTCTGTATATCACACTTTTTTTTCTAAGAAATAATCAAAGTCACATAAGTAGGTAGCTGATGTTTTAACATTGTTTTTTTCCGCGCAAGCAACGCATTAGGTATCTAGGTAGAAGGACACCCGTGATTAAAAGAACTATTTGAATTATATCTAAATCCCACAACTCTATAATAAAGATACATATAAGACTAATCATGAGAGTTATTAACAAGTTTTTGGAGTTGTTGGTAATTCTGTAGCTCTGCCTACCCCACTCTGGGAATGAAGGCGTGAAGGTATGTATGTATGTATGTAGGTATATAAGACTAATCTAAAGATAACAGTGGGTGTGACATTGTCGATCGATATTTATCAGCGCTCGTTGAATCTTAGTGTCGCATTGTCTTTTACTAGGTTTTTTTTCCGTGTCATTACTGGCTCCCGCGTCAGAGGTGTGCGTAACAGATGTTCGTGTAATTATTGTACCTACCTATCGACGTCTGGCCTAAATGCTGTAAATTATCCTGATGATGTAGGAACATCGATTACTTACGCTGACGAGCACCTTGTGACGTAGTTACACTGAAGGATTTCCCGTTCAATGTTTTAGTGATACCGCACTTAGGCTAACTGGTTGGCAAACAGATTGAGTTCCTCATATAGCTCAAAATTCTCATGCTGTTTTCAACCTTGGTAAGCACGACCCAAACGCTTTTTTTTTGCGATTTTGGAAATGTATTTTTATTAGTTCAGTAACTACCCTGTTTCTCCCGATCACGGCAAGGTTTGCTACGTAAAGAGGAGTTTTTATTTTAGCAGTCTATCAAACGACAACAAACTCTAAGATTGTTAGAGATGCGCCAGAGTGAGTTTGTAACGCGCCGCCATTATAGATGTAACGTTAGCTGAAATGAAAAGCTAATCAAAAAAATTAACATTACAGGTTTAGTTCTTTATCAAGCGAAAGCAACGCTTAAATTGGCAATTTAAAATATACAACGGTATACAAAAAATACAACAACTCCGTGACAAACAAAACCAACATGAAAGATGACAAAGACGTAACAATTCCTTTTCGACAGCGAATATTGTTTAAGTAATTTAATTTTTAGCGTTTATCTGGTTAAAACTAGAACACATATAATGGAATTAATATAAATCTGCCATCATATCCCTTATAAGACAAACGGTGAATTACTGGCATAGAAGCATTCCATCTTAGTCCGCAAGGCGGGCAACGCATATGCAGTCTTAAAATTGTACCTACACTCAAATCCAACTTACTGTCGCTTGGCATTTGTGCTCGTTTGCCTTCTCTATGCCTAGAAAAAGTAGGTTTGTACTACTAATAAAACAGACCTTAATCAAAGCGATCGTCTCTGTACTAATGGGGTCAACTGATTCTTATCCAGTTAAGTGCTTAATAGGCTCTTCTTAAATATGCAATTAATCTTTCATGAATTATTTTCTAGTGTTCAAACGGGTTTAAAGAAATCATTATCTTTATACATAACCTGACCTTTACACCTTGTACGAGTAATTGGGTCGAAATACCAACAACGAGTAGAGAGAATATATTAGAGACGAGAAGGAATTTCTGGCAATTACTTCAAATTTTTGTAGGAAGCGTTGTTTTTTTAGAAAAACAGACATTAATATCTTGCTATTTAACTGAGTGTAGTTTCTCGGTAATGGTGAATATTCGGAATTATTTGCATTTCGATATCCGCGTTTGGTAAACCAGGACTTTCATCGTCGACATATTCCACTTGTTTGCAGTTACTAACATTATCTAGAACACATTGATAACATCTCGCATGGCGGGTACAAAAATAAAGAACTTAACTAATTATGTAGGTATATTATTCTAAACAATAGGGCACGAGTACCGTTTCTAATTGACACTCTGATTTGCGAAGGGTAAGTACTTATATAGTCAAATCAGCTTGCCAATGCGGCGTGTCGATAAAGTCATTCTCGCAACGTCTGAATCGCCGGTGATCAATTATTGCTGTTTATTACTTACTTGTTTATTCAAATATGTACATGCGCTAAATAAATAAGATAAAAATCATCGCGGTCAAACGCAGGTGCATCTGTGTCACAAGACCTATTAGCAGCCAAAAAGATTCCACTTTATCAATATAATATTGTGGTAACGGGGATTCCAAATGCAGCCTTCCTTAGGTCAAGGCAGTCAGCTCCAAAATCTGTCTCGGAACCTTCAACCAGTCGTTGATCTCTGATGTGTGGCAATTTATCTCCAACTAGGATCAAGTTCGCTATCATGGCATACAGAATGTAGATACACAATATAAGAAAAAATGGGGTAGGCCCCGCGCGGATTTATCAGACGTGAATAATACTGTTTTAAGTCTTTTATTTTCGTCTATGGTAAATAAATATACTTATGCCAATAAGGTTCTAAGCCTTATAACTTGAGCTAGAGAACTCATTAAGTGTTCAAGGTACTCAGCTGAAGGTCGCTAAAAGCACGATTAATATCACACTTGTGAGTCCCATGAACCTACAGTAGTCAAAATAATGTGTGACACGATGGATTACCGGGGCCTTTATTCTAGGTGATAAAAACCGTACCTATCGGCTTTGACCTTAAACCGTCTTGTAAACGTTTTGATAGTCTTATTTAGGTACTACGGCGGCGACGGAGTTAAAAACAATACCATAACAGATCATATATATGTGACTCCTTTCTGCAATTTGAACACTAATAGACAAAACATGAAGGACATCTGAAGTAATTCTGCATGCCATCTTTACTACCACTCCTATATTACTCGTATAAAACAAAGTCTCTGTGTCTGTGTCTCTACGTTCGCGATAATCTCAAAAACGACTGAACGAATTTTCATTCGGTTTTCGCCATCGGTTATTTAGATCATTTTAACGGGAGGTTTCGTATGCATAATCAATTATATTTTATGTGCGGGAGTTACAGAAAACTCTTATAAACCGAAGTTAAGGGAGGTAGGTTTCAACGGTCCAAACTATCTTGAATTTTTCGATGTAAGTGTAAGTAGGTAAACTGGGTAAATGGTTAGTAGGGTCACTGATCCCTAACACGACGCAACAGTTTTTTTTTTTTACAAAAAATCCTTTATACCACACCAAAGTAAAAACCAAGAACTTTTTTATGAGTTTTCTAGGTTTTAAGGGTTCCTTAGGCAAACTATGACCCCTTATAAGTGGGCCATGTCCGTCTGTCTGTCTGGACATCACAGACACTCTTTCTCAAAAATTTACCAAAAGTTACCAAACACTAAGATCAATAATGGAATAAGTAAAAAAACTATCACGACTTAGTAGACGTGTATTAGTTCCTGAGATACCAGATGACTAAAGTGTTAATACTCGTATCTACTAAAAATCAACCAAATCACCAAAGACCTTAAAATAGTAAATAAGTCCGTACATGTTGTTCTTAGAGAGTTTTTTTATCACAGTAACAGCTTTGGAACGGATTTTTTTTAACACCCTGTTTCTATTTGTGTGTATAAACGATTGTCTTCCTACTTAACGTAAATAGAGAAAATACCTTTGTACCGATAAAGGAATACACCGGATAGTAGGTATTTGAGTATTTAGTACGTTTATTTGAGGGACTTAAAATACATTATATTTTACAGAAAATGGCGCCTAAACAATCGATCCGGGAATTCTACAAGGGAAGAAGCGTCATGATCACTGGTGGGACGGGGTTCATGGGCAAGGTGCTCATAGAAAAGTTACTGTACACTATTCCTGAGATTGGGAATATATATTTAGTAATGAGATCGAAGAAGGGTAAATCGATAAAACAGCGACTAGATGAAATTCAAAGGTCACCGGTAAGTAGCAATGTTTTTTAAAGGTAAGAAATAGTTTTTATGCGATGCACAAAGCCAACCCAAGGTAGTCAGCCAACAACATACCTATACCAAAATCAACCAGACAAAACGAGAGAGACCTAGAGACTAGACAAGATGCAAAACGGTAATGATAGCAATTGTCTAAAACTGATAAAATAAATAGGATTCACAAACGTCCGACGCGAACAGGACCGTTTTCAAAAATGGTTCAGCGTCTTTATTAGACACCGGAAATCTTTCTGATGCTTGCCTATGATTTGATTTTAGGCAGCGTACGGTGGTGGAGGACCGAATATTAAAATCTCAATTTTATTTTGCAGGTTTTTGATAGACTTAAAAATGAACGCCCTAACCATTGCAAGAAGGTTATTGCTATCCAAGGAGACGTTTTGTTTGAAGACCTAGGAATATCCAGTAAAGACCTTGACAGGCTAGCTGAGGAAGTCTCTGTGGTGTTCCACTTTGCAGCAACGTTAAGACTGGAGGCTCCACTAAAAGATTGCGTTGTGATGAACACAACTGGTACTCAAAGAGCTCTAAAGGTTGCCAAAAATTTTAAAAACCTGTCTGTTTTTGTGCATCTTTCAACGGCATTCTGTTATCCCGATCACAAAGTTTTGGAAGAAAAGGTAAGTTCGCTCTATTATAATTTTGTAAACGTCTTTGAACTACTAGTAGGTTATTCACCGGAAGAGAGCCGACGTAGATTACATTTCGTATCGTTTCAAAGCCTTGAATTGCAAGAATAAGGTGTTTTTTTGTTGCATAGTCATTTAGAATTGGCCTCATGCCTCGTGACGTAAACTGCGCAATATTTCTAATAGAGTTGACACCTGCGAGTGCAAGGGCACTATTTGCTAGTTTATCTTAGGTAGGTAATCTTTATCTTCTTAAACATCGTATAAAAAATCGCTCCCGCTGTCTGTTCGCTTAGATCTTTTAAACTGTGCAACGGGTTTTAATGCAGTTTTCGTCAATAGATAAGAGTGCTTCAAGAGAAAGGTTTTTATGTATAATATACTTTGGATTTTGTACGGGTGTCACAGAAAACTCACAAAAACCGAAGCGAAGCTAGTTATAATATAAACGCTAAATTCATTATTAAAGAACGCCCATAATAAGCTCCCAGTTCTCTACCAAAATGCTGTTACGTACGTAGGTAGGTACCTACTATAAGTTCTCGTAGACGAGTGACCACAATCTGACTCTACGATTTGTTTGATTAACTATAGTTCCACTGCCCCCCCGCGGACCCCCACGACGTGATTCGTCTCTGCGACTGGCTGGACGACAAACAGCTGATCCTTCTCACGCCGTCCTTGCTGAACCTACACCCCAATTGCTACACCTATTCCAAACGCCTGGCCGAGAGTTTGGTCAATGACGCTTACGGAGACATGCCCACGGTCATTGCCAGACCTAGTATTGGTAAGTTTAATTTGTTTACATAATGTTTTGTCCGTTTCAATACATAAAGATGAGTTCTACTTAATTTTATTACCTACTCGTAAACCTCTTCGTTCGTGGATTGAGCACAATATAGATGCTGATTCTAAAATAGTAAAGTGGATTTCTTTTGAATTCCACTTAAGGTAGGGGAGAGGGGGGCTAGTTTTAACAGGGGTAGGTATTAACAAGCTTGTAGGTGCTAAACTATACGCGTCGGAAAGCCGAATTCACTTGAAGTCGCTTCGGATGAGGCCCCCGAACGTGCCGAGACACGCCGGTGTCGGTTGACCGCCGCGTTGGAGAGGTGTGGGCCGGGTGTGAAAAAAAGCGGGTGAGCGAACATTTTTACCGCGTCAATTTTTTGATTGATTCTTCAATTAATTGGAGTAGAAATTGCAAATGTATGGTAAACGAATATTTATTTTATTGTCTGTTATATTTGCGTATCACTTTACTAAATCGATGGGTGTTTTTTTTTTTAATATTTGTAGTTGAAAGGTATCTACGGGGCTTGTTTTAACAAAACACACGGGGTAAGTATTAACAAGTTAATACTTGCCCCCGAAGTATGAGTGAGGTTGAAGATAAAAGTGTGTTATTTTTTTAGTATGAGGACATACGTGCGAAAATCGTCGCGAGGAACAACTCCAAAAGAGGTGTACGAGCAGGCGGTCGAAGTTATTATGACCACAGAACGTGAATATAGGGATGTTGCAACAGAGTTTAACATAATATGTTATGTCACATATTATGTCACGTAACACTTTATAATTATGTTCAAAAGACTAGAGCAGGTATGGAGTTAAATGTAGGGTTCAAAAAGCCTACAATGGTTTTTACAGAAGAACAAGAAATAGCTATTGCTGACTATTTAAAACAGAGTGCAAGTATATATTTTGGACTACCTACTTCCCGAATAAGTAAGGACCTTAGCGTACGAAATAGCTGTTCATCTTAACATAACGACTCCTGAGAGTTGGAAAAAAAAAAAAGATGGCCGGCATCGATTGGTTTAAATCGTTTATGAAACGAAATACAGATTTGGCTATTCGAAGTCCCGAAGCTACCAGTTTGAGCCATTGTACCTGGGCCATTCTACTTTTCGTTGTACATAAATTTTTAGTCACATTTGCACTAAACAATTTTTTTTTCAAAAACGGTGAATTGCACCGTTTTCTAACTTGAAACTCGAAGAGGGACGTAAATAAGCTTGTATTTAGAATTATCCTAATACATAAAAAGTTATTTGTAATAACTATAATGTCAGTAACGCAGTGGATGTTGATGTCCCCGCCCTTTCTATGGAAAGAGTGCACTTTACCACTGCGTTACCAAGATTTTTTAACGATAATTGAGTAATTTAAGAGTTGTTTTTTTGGAAACCGTCAAACTTAAACATTCTAAGTTTATGTTATTTATTTAGACGCGGATTCATAATTTAGTATACTTTTTATCGGACTATAACCAAAAATGTACACTGAAAAGTAGAATGACCCACCTACCTCTTTCAATCGTACTAACATCAGTTCGTTTTTTGAAAAGTACATGAATGTTTTGCAACGGTACAATTTAACTCCAAGCAGGATTTGGAACGTGGACCGAAGTTTCGATTTGGTTTTTCAATTTATATGCTAAATGTTACTGTATTTGGCATGTTAAAACTGTTTATTAGATAATAATACAACAAAGTCTGAGTTAGTTATAAGAACAAATATGTTGCCTGATTGTGATTAGTAGGATTAGTAGGTAGGTCCTTACTTGTAAGGAAACATGTTCACAAGCCATATTATATTATTATAATGAGAAAAAGACTGTTCTAAGAATACTTGCGACGCATTTATTAAGTTAATTATAATGAAAAGATCTCAGTTTCTGTAATAATGAACGCAGTGTGGTTTAACTATGCTAATCAATAAAGTAATTGTTAGTTTTCTTAATAAAAATAATATAAAATATAGTTTATGTTTTTATTTTCATTAAATTCAACACATATGTAGTAAAAAAAAACTGTTAAACCTTACCCCCGTACTGTTAAAATTTACCCCTAAACGGGGCAAGTTTTAACAACTGGTCTATTTTAAAAAAAAAATGTGTTTCTAGCCGAAATACAGCCCTCAAGGCGGTTTTTTTTTTCTGAATATGATATTTGAATAAATTACCTTTAATTTGTTACTAATAGACTAACACAAAACAATACACTTTTAGAGATATAGCCAAATGTTTGAAATTTGTTAATACTAGCCCCCCTCTCCCCTACTACTAGTTGAACTGGATCCGGGTCCATATTGTCCTAAACATCAGTATACTTGTGCAGTTCCTCAGAAGTTTCGTTACAGCTGCAAATAATTTTAAATACAAATAAACAAGCGAAAGTAGTTTAAAAACATGCAACAAAATCTCATGATTTCGAAACCGGAACTTACGCAATAATGGCATTTTGATGCTGCCAACTGTGTAGTTACTATCACCTATCAAAATGTACTCAGCGACATACCATATTATCTTACAAAAAACGCATCGTAGGTCTGATCGACCGAGATGGTAGAGCTGTAAGTAGCTCTACCAGATGCATCTCCTTATCTCTATTTGAACTGACTTCACTAAATTGCCGAGTCCCTCAATTCGATTGCAATTTTCTATGATTCACTACCTTTTTTCATTTTTTATTTGCATTTTACCTAAAGTGTTCCTACACGTCGTATGTAAACTAACATTAGTATCTAATGTTAAACTTAATTTTTATCCGTGCGCCTGCGGTACCCATCGTGTAGCTTCAAATAAATGAAAGAATTCAGACGCAGTATTTAAAAAAGAAAAGTCGGTTATTCGGTATAGTGTCATGAAAATCGTTCAGGCCGTTTAAAAGATAAGTGTGGATGTAAAGGTCGCCATTATGTTGAGGGTTTTTATCTACATATATAATACCTACGTACTAGTAGTCTAGAAGCTTCAGTAGGTATGTTATGAGTATCCCTTTATGTACAGTGTGCCCTTCGCACGTGGACCCCGTGCCCGGATGGGTGGACAACTTGAACGGCCCCGTCGGAGTGATGCTGGGAGCCGGCAAGGGCGTGATACGCACGATGCTGGTAGACGGGACCCTGCGCGCCCAGGTCATCCCTGTGGATGTGGCCATTAACGCTATCATAGCCATTGGAATGATCGAGGGCACCAAGACAACTAAGTTAGTACGGATATCATAGATCATTTTCTTACAATTAAATTATTATTTATTTTGGATAAAAACCATTGATTTGTGACATTAATTCCAGATCTGAGACCATACCAATCTACAACTTGACCATTGGGGACCAGAAACCCACAACGTGGGGAGATGTTCTAAATATAGCGAAGGACTACGGGCGCAAATACCCGCTTTCTTGGCCTCTGTGGTATCCCAACGGAAACATCACCACTAACGTAGTGAGTCACGAGATCAAACGCGTCCTGTTTCATTTGGTGCCGGCATATTTCATCGATTTTCTCCTTCTGATTTGTGGACAAAAACGATTGTAAGTTTATTTAACCAGCATAATTGTATAGATATTATTTTATTTTCATTTTAAACTGTGATTACGACACCAAAAAAGTAAAATATACCTTTTTGTACTCGTCGATTAAAATGTTTGTATTACGATTTCATAGAGAATACTGTAACGTCACTCTTTTCATCGTTGAATAGTCTATGTTACTTCCGAAACAACCGAAATAACTATTTCGATACGCTCTAGACAACCGAAAAAAAATTGAAAATAGAACTTCGTATTTAAATAATATGTGCCCTTGTTTAAGGAGACTCGATGCGGTACAAAATTTGCCAATATTGTATGGCGTTTTGGAACGTAGCAGCATCGCGTCATCTGTCAAAAATCTACTTAAACTTGCTGCTGTATCCAGGACATTAAAAAAAACCGGTGGTGTGATAACTTTTCTTTTAAAAGCCAAGAAGTTTACGTTTTCTCTGTGGAAATAAAAATCATCATTCATAAAGATTTCATAGAGAATACTGCAACGTCACTCTTTTCATCGTTGTTACTTCAGAAACAACCGAAATAACTATTTCGATACGCTCTAGACAACCGAAAAAAATTTGAAAATAGATCTTCGGATTTCCATATGTGTCCTTGTTTAAGGAGCCTCGATCCGATACAAAATTGCCAATCTGTGGCGTTTCGGAACGTAGCAGCGTCGCATCATCTGTCAAAAATCTACTTTTAGTTTTCTTATATACTCGTATTAATGACTTACATTATTAATTTTAATGAACTCGTACAAAAAGTATTGTTCACAATAGTGTCATAATTAAGCTTTTTAATCTCGTACCTTACTTAGGCCACTCAGCAAGCTTCGTGGCCTAAACACGGTACTCGACTAAAAAGCTCTCTATTATAACACGATTACGAAAAATACTATTTTAGGGCGTCGTCAGATGTGATTACTGTCAAGTAAATAAGAGCTATCAAAACGGTGACAATACGATAACAGCTCAAACACGATAATATGGTTTAACCGTGTTGAATAGAGGCCCAGGCCGTCACAGTTACACATATTAGTTCATATCTTGAAAGCTACACGAAACTTGCACTGTCACCTAAGTTAAGTAAATGTAATCCGATAAAATAATAATGGTCACAGTTCGATTAATAGTTTTGGACAAATGCATGGACAACAATCATACATACATACATTTACCTATAAAATTATCCTAATATATTATCATAGTGTGAATACATTGCAGTTGCATAATATTACGTAGCTATACATTCCTACATGTCGAATTGGTATACTTATTTTTTTTAAGTCGTTTAAAACATTTTTTTTTTATCTTCAATATAAGATATAAATTTATGTTCTTAATGTATATGACATATGTAATTTCTTAATTTAACGTAACGTAAGGCATTAAGTCCACTATTTGTACTCACTTTGCGTATTGTGCTGAAACCTCTTCTTTGTTTTTAAGACTCTACTAATATTTCTTATGTATATTGCTCACCTGTAAAATATTCCTCTTTCACAGCATGTTAAGGGTGCAAGACAGAATCTCTCTGGGACTACAAGTGCTGCAATATTTCACTATGCGCGAATGGTACTTCCCGTGTCCTAATTACGATGCTATAGAGAACAAATTGCCAGAAGAAGAGCGAGAGATTTACAGGACACAAGTGGGACAGTTTGACCGTGAAACGTACATGCAAAATGCTGTCGAGGGCGGCCGCTTGTATTGCTTGAAAGAGGACCCCTCAAAAATTAAAATCAATAGGACATATCATAACTTGTAAGTATAATTATTTAAAAAAATATCACTTTAAGTACCTACATATGTACTACAAACAAAGGAATGTATCCAATAACGAACTATTCGCCCTGTTATGAATGATATTTTGGAAACATAGAACTTTGGGGATTATAGCATACAATTTAGCTATGTTTTAATGTCCGAAATTTTGACCAAACCTGATCCGCCGTTTGTGCGAGGTTTTAAAATAAAAGCAATATCCAACGTACTGGACCGTACTTACACCGTTACACACTTTTACATTTAAGTATATTGAATAGAATTGGATTTAATGTATGGCGGGCTTAAAAACAGCGAGCTTGCACCCTTTAGTTCTTTGCAACTTTAACGTCACCTTTATACTGGTGCACTGACCTGTCAAAGGCGTTTAAGTGATAAAACCAATAAATGTACAAAACTCCGGGGAAATTGACCCAAAAAATAGGCCAACCTTGCACGAACTAAAAACAGCATTTTTGTTTCATTAAATGTGTTGAGAGTGAATTAAATTGTATCCCTCGAAAAGTTCACCCCGCGCATAATTTTATTTATGAAATTACGTTTATCAATTTAACTTGGTAGAAAGATGAAATAACAGGCATGATGAAAAAATGCCTTACAAACGTAAGGCATTTTTTGTGCAGAAGATATAACAGGACAAAAAAATCTAAATGCAATTAAATTCATATTATTAAGCTATTATTAAGAAAATTGAACTTATTTTACTTTGCACTTCAGAAATATCAAAAACTATCAAATATCTGTTTAGACAAGAATGTAACAGAACTGATAGTGTTTGAATAATGGAACATAAATAAACCCATATCGTAATTTATCAAAATTTAACCGATTAAGTGTTGTTCAATAGTTTAATATATTTAAAAAATCGATTTGCATTCATGTTTAATTTTTCTTGTAAGATATTAATACTTACCTAATATTGAAAGGTAAACTAAAATCACCTTTGTTACATTTTTGCCTAAACCGGTATTTAAAAATTATTTTGCCTTATTCCAATTTGTTTAATTTTGTTTCTAAGCGTATTAATATATTATTGTCCCAACCGATCCGTAGTCACACCAATTTGCTACACTGGTGTGACTATGGTTCATTTTATTTACCCGTAGTCACACCAAGACCGAATTTGCGTCTATTTCTCTTTCAAAATCAAAATCCACAGAGTCGACGGAGCTCTGCTGTCGCAGAGCTCCTATTTCTGGGTAGTTTGGCCCTCCGGACCTGCTAAAGAACTAACATAACCTAAACCTACCTCCTACTTGGTGTGACTACGGATAAATAAAATGAACCATAGTCACACCTGTATGGCAAATTGGTGTGACTACGGATCGGTTGCTATTATTGTAATTATTTTTGCTTGAAGTACAATCCAAAATATTTTTTTTATATAATTTCCATGGACAAATTGGTTTAGTTCTGCAAAAATATAACTATATAGGTTCTACCAATTCTTTACATACAGCAACTAAAATTACCCTGTTAACTATTTTGCCTTAAAACTTTTTTTTTACCTTGTTCCAGTCATGGAATGTGTTTAATTTTACGATATTTTTTGGAGAGCTTACTTGACATACACGATTCAAGAAAAAAACCGCTGTTTAGATTTCTTGCAAGGTTCAAATCTAAAAGCCCCTCTAAAAGTACCTACCTACTTAACTATTTGGGATAAGATAGATATAGACTTAAATAGGCTATTAAGGTAATTAGTCTATGTTTGAACCTCCAGCTATTTCTGTACTAAAAGCTCGTCGATCCTTTGCTCTGGCGCTGCGTGAAAGAGGCCAAACATGCAAAGTAACGAAATCACTTACACCATTTTAATATTAATAGAACCAGTCAAACATACGAACTGTATTTTTTTAAACTAAGTTGTTGTAGTAATCAGCTGCTCATTCTGAGGTCCCCGTGGAATTTATGTGTATACTTCATTAAATAAATAAATATCAGGGGACAATGTCACTCTAATTGACCTAGTCCCAAATTAAGCTCTAGGCTTGTACTATGGGTACCAGACAACGATATAAATACTTATATAGAGAAACATATACTTAAATACTTAGAAAACATCCATGACTCAGAAACAAATATTCGAGCTCATCACACTAATATACCTATGCTCTATGCTATGCCCTTACCGGGATTCGAACCCAGGACCCGCTAGCTTCGTAGGCAGGGTCACTACCAAGTAGACCAACGCGTCGTCAAATTAATTATTTAATTAATTAATTAAATTGATTAAACGTGTACAGCAGAACACAAATCATATGGCTCGCGTCAAAGCGCTAACTCTGTTGACCATGAGTCTATTATTGCATATTCCGCACGTCTCGTATCATTTGTGTTGTGTCCCACTACCTATATATATGGCCTTTTGCCTTTGGAGTAATAAAAAAATAGGTGTTGATAAGAAATTTAATGGTTTCAGCCTCTTCTTCTTGGACTGGGCTGTGACGATCCTGTTCTGGTGCCTAATGCTGTCTTTCCTGGCCTCCTGGTTCAGGCCAGTCCGTGATGTCTTCGCATTGGGGGAACCGATCGTGAAACACGTGCCTTTCTTGGGCGCGACAGTATTCAATGAATAGCTTAATGTAGCTAGTTGATAAAGTATCAGTTGAGGCAAGATTGTATATACCTACTATTAGAACACTTACTTGAAAAATTAAGAAACCGGGTTCCAGGCGGTCAAAGAAACGATGAAAGTATAAAATAAATGTGAATCATAATTAATCAAATTACTCATAACATAAAATAACACTAATGTACCCCCAATAAACGTTTGAGTATTAACAAGCGTGTACCTATACTTATAGTTATGAGATACATAGCTACCGTACATACGCATAATTGTCAACTTCAGCCCGACATATTATGTAGGTATACATTTACTCGCTATGCAGAACCTTATTATTTTTACAGTATGGCAGTTGGTAGTTGTGCATAATTAATGTTTTAAGAACGCAAAAACTTTAGGAAGGTTTTATTAATTAGAAATCTCGCTGTACCAGTCAAATAAAAGGGACCTGACAAAACGAATCGATTTATAATAATTAAATGTTTTTAAATGAAAAAAAAAACAGCTGACTATCCTATCGCTATTACATGCCTAATGGATATTATAAATCCTCAACTCATTAGACGACGATTGCAAAGCCGCCTTCAGTGCCCCTTTTATCTTGGACGATCACTTCTTAAACAGTTCTTAAGTTGGCTTCCGATTGTGATAATAATACCTAGTCATGACCGCAGTACCTCAGGACGTCGATGTAGAGAGCTTAGCACGCTAGTTTTTCACTCGACAATAACGAACGACAAATACTACGGCAATTGAATTTGACGCAACTAAGCAGTTAGGTCGCAAACATGAACTGGGCATCTATTCGACACGGTAAAACCATATCGTTTTTGACCTGGTATCGTAATGTCAACGTGTCGCTAGCTCTTATTTACTTGACAGCAATGGTGGCCGAGTTAAAAACAATACTATATCGAAACAGATCAAATACGATTAGGATTTTATCGCCTAGAATAGAGGCGCTGTTGCCCTTCAGGAGAGAAACAAAACCAAACTGTTCGAGCACTCAGAACAGATGTACAGATATATACATTAACATTTAAATGTTAAGTATCTTAGTATATGGCTTAACAGAAAAATGACTTCGAAGAATAATCAAAGTAAACCGCATTGCGTCTCCCCTAGCTGGCTATGGACCGTGAACAGGTCAGATTCGGCAACAGAGCTTGGGCTACTGAATAATTGTTTCATGTATAGACCCACATCTAACTTACTTAAAGCTGATTTAAGTAAATGGCATGCCTTCCCATTTATTACGGAGTCTTAGCGCACGACGGAGTCACAACATATTTTTTTCAAATTGTTTCAGCCCCCTTTTTAGTAGGAGTAGGCTCAGAGAGGTCTTCATTCTTTATTGCAGCTGCAGGTAACTGAGTGCCATGTAGTTGCAAAATAATATTGTACCGTCAAACGTGATACTTGGGACACCGTGGGTACTCGGGACAGTGTGGGTTTTTAGAAGTTACGCTGGCAATACAGCTCTTTGGTCTTTGGTCCGTCACCGGAATGCGTTGGGCCTACTTGGGGTGCATTTTGTACATATAAGTAACTCAGACTGTCCCAAGTGCCCACGTTGTCTCAAGCATCCACTTTTGACGGTAGTTATGTCTGTCACCACGTGAATTTATTTCTTGCCAAGCTCCACTTACGTAATGATGTCCTTGCTATATGTGAATCAAGCTGCCGTTTAACACGATTCTTTATATTCTCTATTCCTACTATACCAGTGCTCCTTTTCAATTTAGAGGTATAATTATGTTTAATTGCCTTACTTATATAGGTACATTGCCGTACATAACAAAGGTAGGTAGTTTAAATTACTAATCGATGCTTGTTGGTGGTAGTTATTTTGCCGGTGTAAAAGATGTATTAATTAGTGTTTTGAGTAACAATTGGTGTTGTTAATATTTTTACATTAACTCTTATTTGAAAACCATTTCGAGTAATAGGGTTTTAAAGCCGTTCTGCGTTATTAAGTTTTTAAAATATTTATTTATTTCGGAAATTTTATGTAACCTTTATTTGACTTTCGTTTTTGTCTTGAAGCCCTCCTAGGTGTATCTTACGGGTCAGGCGAAAACCGCTTGAAATAGTATGTTTTAGTACACTATTACTATCACTTTTTATCATTAGATATCATTTAATTGTTGTAAGTTATTTGAAAATATCATCCCAAATTTAAAATAATCATGTCATCCATAAAATGTCTGCTAAATAAATAAAGATATTAAAACAAAACTAGTGGGTTAAATTCAAAATTAATGAAATTGGTCTCTTAATATTACCTATTCTTACGAATTTAAATATAAAAAAAAACTAAATATGAGGGACGTGGTTTGCCTTTATGTGCATTATTGGCAGTATTTCAATAAAAAAGATAATGTAATACTTGAAATTATAAACGTTATGTACAGTCGAGTTCATAAACATGTGTACCTTGGCCATTTAATGTCATGTTTAAACTGCCGTATATGAATTGTCACAGTGATTAAAGTGACAAGGTACTAAATTGTATACATCTGGACATCAGAGCTTACTGGTCGGATGTGCATTTTTGATAATTGACAGGGCAAGCAATAGTAACTAAACGTTAACACCGACTACCTGTATTAAAATTAAGAAAACAAGTATTTAATATAGAAGTAGCATATAACTGCAAGTATTATCTTTCTTACGCTATCAATAATATTGCAATTCAAATTGGGTTATCAAAGGGGTGTTACATCCGACCTACATTTTTCGAGGCATATGCTATGCTGTGGTCGTATATTAGCATCCGATATTAAAGCTGTAAGAAAATGTTTCAACTCGCAATAAGTATAGAACTTATGTTTGAATCAGACTATATGGCTCGAAATGAAATGTAAATATTTTTTTCAATCTTATGTGCACATCATACTTTTTGGTATGGGATTCTCCACAATGTCCACAACAAAAAGAGATAGCGATAAATTTTAATGGGCGTTACAAACTCAGATATCACACAACATCAGGCCCACTTTGAAAGCCATACATCAAGATTACTAGAGGCAAAAAATCATAATTAAACGTCAGGTTATTTATCTTATTTTTTATCTATTTTTCTTCTAAGGTAATTCGGACAGCCAACCTTTTTTAGGTAATCTAACTTGGTTAATAAAAGAGCCAGCGATATAACAGTTAGATGAATGAGGACAAAAAAAAAGAGTATGATTCTAAAAAAGTGATTTTGGTAAAAAAAATACATCCGACCTATTAGCTCTGATGTCTAGATATTTATGTACTCGACTGTACCCAGATACGTAGGCTACTTTAAGCATGGGAATAAACGCTTAAAGGTTTTTTTTGTATAATTGTATTTGTTATAGTAAAAATATTATATTTTTAAACGCAATCATGTTTTTAATTCCTTTTACCTACTTTTTGCTTTTAACCGTTTCAACGCCATATCAAATACAAAAGACATCACTCACACGCCAATGACAGCTTAAAACCAGAGCTAATGTCAACCTTACGTCACAAATACTCGGGTTTATTTTGCACTGTATCTGTGAGCCACTAAAACGGTCTGGCGTGGTAGGCACGACAGTACACGACCACTTTAGTGGTTATTGGCGTTGAAAAGGTTAATGAGTTTGGAACATAGTTGGTGAACATTTAACTCAGCAGCTGTCCTACTGGTAGATTTTTCCCCGCACACCGCTCCGCTACCTCACACCGCCCTCTGTTGGATAATCTTACTCACCCTCCTTCGCGTACCAAGTGTTGCGTACCACCACAACATATCTGTAATTAAGTATTTACAAAAAGGGCATTTTTCTTTCATTTGGCTCGACTCGCGCACACTTAGCTGATTTTTAGTGAGTATGTGTAGTATATTTATTACGTATGTCCTAGTTTGCATTACAAATACACCCAGTGCCTATGCTATGGCCCTAGTAAAAACGGACATATAGGTCGGCTTGGTTTATCCAAAAAAAAGCATAAACCATAGTTCGTCGGTCTAGATGTGACACCTCATAACTACCATTTTTGTAATGTAGGAGATCGCCTATTTCTAGTTGGTCACATCGAAGTTACAACCGTCATCTACTAAGGCCCGTTACAATGCAGTCGTTATATTGATTTTGATCACAAGCATGATATGAGCTGAAACTTGATTAAATTACCCTTCTTTAAGTAGTATATACAGAAATAAATAAAATTAGATAATTTATGTGAATTGTTATTGGTAAGGTTACTTATAAATAAGCACCAACAAATAAAACAAAGAATAAACATCAATACACCAAGTTTATTCAATACACATCATTGGCATTAAATTAAACGCAAAACAAAACGAATATGACCTTCGAACAGAAGCCAACACGATTATAAACAAAATGAACTAATAAATATCATTTAGAAATAACATACATGCTTTCCTCAAAATTGATTTTCAGACTTAATATTAAATCTTAAAAAATGATATATTACTTTAAAGTTTAACTTATCAGATATACAATAAGTAAGCATACACATACATCTACAACTACGACCTATATACGAGTATAGCGTATTACGGAGATGAAATTGGTCGCTAGGTGCTTGAGTGACCAGTGCGACCGCGGTCTCGCTCTAACGAGTACTTTTACCCCGCAATGGAACAAAACTAGTTTTGCTTACTATTATTTTATTTTTATTTTTTTAATAATAATAATATGCAAATAATTTATTATCTTCGTCCTGTTGTTATTTAACTAAATTTCGTCCAATAAATTGAATGGTAACCATGACAAAATTTGGAACTTGACAATTACTCAATGTTTGAATTTACTTACTTCCTCGAAGCTCGTTTTATCCAGTTTCTTAACACACTTTTTAATTGCTTGTTACAACGATATAAATAATATGACTATTTTGTTCCTTCGGCGACGGGGTGTGACCTGCATTCAGTATTTACTGAGTAGCGTTGACGATCTCCACGAACTCGGGCTTAAGGCTGGCGCCTCCGACGAGGAACCCGTCGATGTCGGGGCAGGCAGCCAGCTCCTTAGCGTTGGTAGCCGTGACCGAACCACCGTACTGGATGCGCACGGCGGCCGACACCTCCGCCGACACGTTGGCTACCAGCCAGGCGCGGAGGGAGGCGTGCACTTCTTGAGCCTTTGAATAAACAAAAAACAGCGTAAATTTATAGTGACTCAACCCGACTTCAACCAGTACCTCGAGCACAAACTTTTTCCTTTTATCGAGTACTGTTAACGTAACGTCATCCAGGAAATGCGTAGGCGGCAAGAATCAGCACCCCATGTTGGTATTTAGTGCAAAAAAAAAAATATCACTTTGACGTTGACTTTCGTATCGTCATCGTCAGTAGAAAACGCGAAATAATAATATGGAAACGAGTGTCTAATTAAGGCGGTAGTGCTACGGATACATTCCGAAAAAAAAAAAAAGTCTTCTCGAGTTCTAAAGGCGATTCGAAAACGTAACGTTTGATTGAAATGTTCGTGCAAGAGCTACAAGTCTATTCCCAGTTGTCCGCACCCCTTTGTACTGACAACTCGCCTCACTACTATCTTAACCGAGATATCTTATCGCCTTGAAATAGGTACCGTTGAGGAGTTCCGGTCGCCATCTGTGGTCTTCATCATCAGTTCCACTTCACCAAATCATTTCTAAATGCAAACTTTGTACTTGACTTTAACTAAATATACTAAAATCGCTAGAAATAAATCTCTTGAACTTCTCAGAGTAACACACTTTCCAGGATCGTATACCTCCGATGACACTCAGCGATGTACCCAAAGAAATCACCCAGATCACAGGGCGCTTAAAGCTGATTGGAACAAGGCCACAAACATCTTCAGGCCTAACAATGTTAAATGGGCTATTGAGAAATTCCAGCCATTTAAATCAGCGGGAGAAGATGGAATCTTTCCGGCCCTTCTTCAAAATGGAAATAAAATCCTCCTCCCGCATCTGGTTAAAATATTTCAGGCTAGCTTTGCCTGGGGAATAATACCAGAACCATGGACACGAGTCAAGGTACGCTTCATACCGAAAGCAGGGAAAAAGGACTACTCTCAGCCTAAATCCTTCAGACCGATCAGTCTCACATCCTTCCTACTCAAAACTATGGAAAGGATTATAGACCAGCACATTAGAGCTAGTTATCTAATAGCTAAACCCCTCAGCTTAAATCAACACGCTTACCAAAAAGGGAAATCCACGGAAACTGCCCTCCTCGATCTGGTCGATAAAGTGCAGAAAACCTTAGAGGATAAGCAAACAGCCCTATGTGCTTTCCTTGATGTGGAAGGTGCCTTCGACAACACGCCCACAGATACTATTCTAAATGGAATGTTATCAAAGGGTGTGGACGGTACCACCATCAACTGGGTTCAGAATATGCTCTCTAATAGGGTGGCATCTCTAACTCTCAATGCAATTTCGCATGAATTTCACACCACAAGAGGCTGTCCACAAGGAGGCGTCCTATCCCCATTATTGTGGACCCTAGCAGTGGATCAACTACTTGTATTAATGACTGACCAGGACTATGACATACAGGGATATGCCGACGACCTTGTAGTCATAATCAAAGGCCCAAGCCTCCACACAATCTCATGTCTAATGCAAGGAGCTCTCAACACCATCAATAAATGGTGCAAGGAAAATGAATTGTCTATAAACGCAAACAAAACTGTGCTAGTCCCCTTCACTAAGAAAAGGAAGCTCGAAAAGCTATTAAATCCTAAGCTAAACGAACAAGCAATACCATTCTCAAGTGAAGTGAAGTACCTAGGGGTCACCTTAGACCAAAAGTTAACTTGGAACTCGCACATAAAGAACATAACTCAAAAGGCCAAAATAGCCCTGTGGACTAGTTGTCGAATGGCGGGGTCAAGGTGGGGCCTAAGGCCCAATATTGCCCTATGGCTGTACACGGCAGTGGTAAGGCCTATAATTACATATGCCTCTGCTGTCTGGTACAACAAAACCAACCAAAAGACAACAATAAACACCCTGAACAGTCTACAACGCACAGCCTGCGTAATCGCAACAGGAGCTCTATCCTCAACACCAAGTGCAGCCCTGGATGCGCTGCTTGACCTAACACCACTGCATCTACAAGTGCAAAAAGAGGCTGAGCAGTGCATATACAGAGTCTGCACCACAATAGGGAAAAAATGGAGCTCTCAAGCACTGACCAAGCTTATGGCGTCGGTGTTTGAACATAAAACCTTATGCATGCCAATAGACGACATGCATACTGAATACAATTTTAAAAAACTGTACTCAGTGGAGATACCCTCCAGAGACGAATGGCTGAAAGGCCAGTTGGTCTACAAAGAGGGTTGCCACGTTTGGTATACAGACGGTTCCAAAAAAGGGAACGATGTGGGGTGCGGCATCTATGGTGAGAGACCGAGACTCAAAGTTAGCGTCAACATGGGCACGGAGGCCTCAATCTTCCAAGCGGAAATCTTCGCCATTAACAAATGTGCGGAGATCAACCTTGAGAAGAACCGTAGACACCAGCACCTCTACATCAACTCGGACAGCCAAGCTGCCCTTTTGGCACTAGATGCATTGGAAATAAATTCCAAACTAGTCCAAAACTGCAAAGAAAACCTAAATGCCCTAGGAAACTCCAACAAAGTAATACTTAGATGGGTACCAGGGCACTCCAACATCGATGGAAACGAGATAGCAGATGAATTGGCTAGGAACGGTGCTGACAACCCCCTGGTCGGCCCGGAGCCGTTTTGTGGCATCACAAAACGCAAATCCTATTCCCTGCTAAACGACCTATACAAATCTAGGGCGATCGAGCTGTGGAAGTCCACAAAAGGACAAAATCACTCGAAAACACTAATTAAAGGGTTCAAAAGCAAGCTCTCCAAAGAGATTTTACAACTCAAAAGAGAAAAGTCTTGCGCAGTGACTAGGATCCTAACTGGCCACTGCAAACTGAACAGACATCTGTTTCTAATGGGTATGAAACAAGACGCGATATGCAGGTTCTGTCAAGAGACAGAGGAGACAGCAATGCACATCCTCTGTTCCTGCGGACCACTAATGCGCAACAGAAGTATCTACCTAGGGCGACATATAATGGACCCACAAGAGATACAACTTCTCACTGCCCAAAGCATCTGGAAATTCCTGGACGCAACGGGCCTTTGCGGTGAGCTCTAAAATAAAGGGCTGCTACAAAAGATCAGCAATGGTCGAAGTGGCTCACAAGGCCCACCTCAACCCCCCCAATAATAATAAAATCGCTATATGTATGCCTAAAATATTTGAGGAATTCCCTCAATTCCTCACGGATCTCCTCATAAGATTCAGATTCGATGACAATGGGACCACCTCGGAAGTATACTTCAATCAAACCAAAAATCATTTTTTTAAATCGGTACACAAATGACGTAGAAATCGGTCAAAATATTTAAAAAAAATACAGTTCTCCCAGGTGGTCAAGGACCAAGGTCCCCATGGTGGGGGAAGAGCGTCAACGGGGTAAGCGCGACCAATCATATACCGTAACCACAGGTAACTTTAGCCCTAGGGGGTAACATTGCCCACCCTAAAAACCATCGTTAAAATTTAATTATTCCATTAAATGCTACATCAGAACCAAGCTACTTACATAGTTCTAAAATTATTTTAACAATTTAAGATGATTACCACTGAAATAGTTATACTTTTAAGGATGGGCAATGTAACCTCCTAGGGTTAAAGTTACCCGTGGTTACGGTATGTATTAGGAGATATTATTGGTTCGACGCACTTGCCCCGTAGATGCACTTACCCCGCCTTACCTTATACAGTATTACAATGACGAACTTGAATGAAACTGACCTGCTGCGGGGAAGCAGTCTTGCCAGTGCCGATGGCCCAGACCGGCTCGTATGCGAGCACCACCTTGTCCCAGTTGCTGCCGATAGCCGGAATCAGGGCTTTGGTCTGCCTGAAGACTACCTCCTCGGTCTTGCCCGCCTCTCTCTCCTCCAGGGTCTCACCAATACAGGCAATAACTTTCAAACCCGATTCTAGGGCATGGGCTAACTGAAACATTACACGATTTCATTACTTTCATTCAGCTGGTATGTGTGGCTATAGAATTGTATTTATTACCTACTGTAGCGTTACCGCTACAAAATCGCTTCAAATTCGCGCGTTTATTTTGTTTATTTTTTAGGTGTCGAACTCCTTTGTGTGTTAGAGTTGCTGGCCTGCGTTGTTAATGGTTTCGATTATTATTTTAAAATTTTGAATGTGTTGTCAGATTGTTCGGCATGGTTGTAAGATGTTTCTTTTTGACATTGGTGCTTGAGTCTCATAACCGAAGGGATATATTTTTTGTTCTCGACTTCGTACATTTGCAATTACAAGTACATTTGCAGTTTTATCAGTGACCTAGTTCGCATAGTTGGGTGCACGGTCACTCTATCTGCTGAGCGAAAGGAAGGAACCTTTTTTGCACCAAATAATACCGGCTTGATCCGGGTAAGTTGATATTTATTGAGATCTTTCCCCGCTACGCCCCGTTCTGTTTGTCTTGTCGTTCGTTACTCATTAGATCCTTTTATTCTAGTCCACCTACCACCTGAAGAAGTTGTCCACTAAACGCGAACTGCGGACGATTATTGTGCAATCACACGCGTATAGCGAGACACATATACTTTCACGCGTTGTGTACAACGCACGCGTGTGACTCCGGAGACTTCGGCTACGAGACCTTTTTTTTTCAAGATAAGCGTAGTTTAAGAAACCGTTTTCTATATTTTTTATATTTGCGTACATGTTAAATTTATTTTTGATTTAAAGCATCTAAGATTCCCATCTCCGAACTTCAATGTAAAAGATATGCGCATATTTTTTTTAGGGCCCCTTTGATTATTATTGCTATCGTGCATTGTTTCTCCAAATTCTAAAAGAGTCCGCGCGCTCCATGAACGTTTGTTCTTTTTCGGCCAATATTCGGAAACGTAACTTAAATCATTCTTGGAATACCTTTTTATCTCTAAATTTTGTGTTAATCCTTAATTTTTCGTCTTTACTAACCTCTAAATTTTTTTGTTATTATATTATCGTCACCTCACCTAAACTAGTTACTATTTATTTTTTTATACCAATCTTTGTCGCAATTGTCTATTATTCGACACCTTTAATTAATCTTAATAAACTATCTTTAGGTTACAATTTATTTTTTATTTGTATTAAATTTCTACGTTTATCCTAGGCTCAGTCTTAGGATCAGTTTGTGCTCTTTTTTCTTTATTGAGCGTAACAAATCGCAATTGTCTATTATTCGACACCTTTAATTAATCTTAATAAACTATCTTTAGGTTACAATTTATTTTTTATTTGTATTAAATTTCTACGTTTATCCTAGGCTCAGTCTTAGGATCAGTTTGTGCTCTTTTTTCCTTATGGAGCGTAACACTACTTACTACCACTTGACGGCAACTTTTATTTATTTAGTAAGGTACACCAATAACAAACATATTAATACAATTACAATAAAACTAAACTACAAAAACACAATCTGACATTAATGCCAATTATATATAGGTCTACACGACATTGAATAAAATCTTACAATCCTAAAAAAAGGTATAAAATTTAAAATATAGAATAAAGTTAAGTAATTAAAAGTCTAACACAGATTTATTTCATAATTCTGTTTTTAATAACTGGAAGAGAGTCATGATATCAAGATGAGATGCTTTTTAGGGTTCCGTACCCAAAGAGTAAAAACGGGACCCTATTCGCTGTCCGTCTGTCCGTCTGTCACCAGGCTGTATCTCACGAACCGTGATAGCAAGACAGTTGAAATTATCACAGATGATGTATTTTTGTTGCCGCTATAACAAAAAATACTAAAACACCATTCCTCAAAAAAACATTAAGAGCGTCAAGTTTGACTGGTGGAGGTATACCTATAGACAGCGCAGATAGCAATTTTTCTAAGAACGGCGTAGTTACAGATTTCGATAGTCACGGAGGTCTTCGCAATCGCGCCCCCAGTTCTGAACCCGGATAGAGGGGGTATCCCGAGAAACAGCTATCATGACACCTCCACCATCACACTTTGAACTATTTGAAGTAATATATTCCCTGCGGTATATACGACATTATCTAGAATCAATAAAATCGTTGATACATAAATTTGGGTTAAGCCAGGTTTCAGTAAAAACAATGACCTTATAATTACATAAAAGTATGCTACGGAACACATCATTCGTTTTATTCCTCATTCCGCGAATGTTCTGGTAATAAATATCGAGTCTGCCTGCGATGACGCTCCACAGCTTTCATGTTTCAATACACGCGCAGGTTAATTGATTTGATGTAATGACTTTGACTAACTTCATCGATGTAGAACCCATTTATCATAATTCATAATTTGTTTTGGAACTGTCAAATTCCCTGGGATTGAACTCCTGTATCCACTAATTATAATAAACTTAAAAAGTCCTCGTCAAAAAGAGTTTAGCACGTGTCAACCCCCACAGCATCGAGTTATGGGTACGAAATGTTTAGCCTACTTGGTTGGTAGTACCCTGCCACGAAAGTTGTGGTCCCGGGTTTGGATTTGTGTGAGATTGTCTTTTGAAAATATTAATGTCAGTAATCATATTTATTTTAATAACTTCCAATCCAATCAGTGACTTAATTTTTCATTAATTTTTGCAACGTGGTATGGTAATAACTAATTACCTTAGGTATTTTTATCAGGGACGGATCAGTTATAGCAGTTTTTTACTAGATTTTCTTTACCTTCTCGGCAACCAAATCGTCCTTCTCGCCAAAGATCGTCCTCCTCTCAGAGTGGCCGAGGATAACCCACTCGCAACCGACGTCCTTAATCATTGCCGGCGAGATTTCACCTAACAAAAAACTTGGTTAATTCAAAAGGTTAAAAACTAAAAACCAAATATGGGACTTATAATTTTCATGGTACAACAATTATTATACTTCGATTGGTATTCTCTTCCGAAGCCAGTGGCCACGTGATGGGACACGTACTACATCATATCCGGCTGTCAAAAGTGTTGAAAGGAATAAACCTTCGGACTTGAATAAATAATTGCGAAATATAATTTTAAACTTTAAATTGAATTACATTACATGAGAATGAGGATGGAAAATTATTGAAACAAAATTGGTAAAGGTTTAAACAATACCTAAAAAAATATGTGTTGTAATTCCTACTTGCAATCCATGTAGGTATATAAAACCAGGTCGGGTTATTTATAACTAGAGTTAGGACTTTTGGTGGCAAATCGAGGTTCTAGAACCCATGGAGTCGCTATTTTCTATTTATATAAAACACTGGTTATTTCTCAATATTAAAACAATAATTATCGGTCCAAATTTAAAAAAGCGAGACGGAAAACGTAAATTTTTAAATATTTTTTACGATCGCTTTCCACTAAAATGCCTTAAAAACAAAAAAAACGTTATGAAACTTGGCTTGCAGATTGTTTTCAAAACTTAACTGTTTTCTTAGCTCTCCAAAAATGCATAACAACTAGGAACTTATTCCAAAAAAAACTGAAAAAAAATCATCACAAAGGAAGCGGGCGGAAATTCGTCTTCGAACTAAACTAGTCAGAAATGAAACTTCAAAAATTAAAATTAAAAAAAATACCAAATTTAAATCATTTTTTTTTATTTGCTTTAGTACAAGATGAAATTGCTGTTCTTATGTAATATTAAAAAAAATATTATCTGTACACGTTTGAGAATGCAAGGCCGAAAACTAAAAAATACATGTTTTTTTATCAAACTCCAACATAAATTATACGAAAACAGAAAAATTTAACAATACATTTGGCGTGCAGATTACACGTTGATAAAAAAACATGTATTTTTTAGTTTTCGGCCTCGCATTTTCAAACGTGTACAGATAATATTTTTTTTTAATATTGCATAATAACAGCAATTTCATCTTGTAAATAAAAAAAGTTGATTTAAATTTGGTATTTTTTTTAATTTTAATTTTTGAAGTTTCATTTCTGACTAGTTCGAAGACAAATTTCCGCCCGCTTCCTTTGTGATGATTTTTTTTCAGATTTTTTTTTAATAAGTTCCTAGTTGTTATGCATTTTTGGAGAGCTAAGAAAACAGTTAAGTTTTGAAAACAATCTGCAAGCCAAGTTTCATAACGTTTTTTTTTGTTTTTAAGGCATTTTAGTGGAAAGCGATCGCAAAAAAATATTGAAAAATTTACGTTTTCCGTCTTGCTTTTTTAAATTTGGGCCGATAATTATTGTTTTCATATTGAGAAATAACCAGTGTTTAATACACTCGCGAGCAAAAAAATCGACTCAAGCTGCACGTTTGGGTTCTCCGCCCAGTATCGCTTGAACTATTCAGAATATCTTTAAAAAAATGATACCAAACGAAAGCTGATAATGTAACCATTAAAAAAAACAAGAATCCTGGGAATCCGAACAGGATTTTCCAAGTTATGTCTTATTTCCCGATATGTGGATCATTTACTCGTTGCGAAACGTACGAGTTGTGCCCCTTTTGACCCCTATAAATATGGGGTAGAGGGGGGGGAAATGTCATCAGTCACTTATCAGAAGTTGACCGGTACACATCTCTGCTAACGACCTTACTCGGAAACCCTGAGGAAAATGGATACCACCATGACTGAAGCCGCCCAAGTCGTGGCCTTGCTGGAAGAGGGACACAACCAACGCTTCGTGGCTAACCAGCTGAATTTAAGCCAGTCAGCAGTAAGCCGAGTTTACCGACGGTTTCGGGAGACTGGGGCCTTGGCACGAAGACCAGGTTCTGGCCGCCGGAGGTGCACATCTGAGAGGGATGACCGCTTTATCGTCACTTCCTCTCTCAGAAATCGGCACCAGACTGCCGTTACTGTCAATCAGCATCTTCGGGATGTACGAGGGGTTACTGCCAGCGCGTGGACAGTAAGACGAAGACTCAAGGAAGCTAACCTGACCCCAAATCGGCCAGCCACGGGCCCCAGACTGCTCCCGCGTCACCGCCAAGCACGCCTGGAATTTGCTAATCAACACAAAAATTGGACCATTGAGCAATGGACCCCAGTTCTTTTTTGTGATGAGTCCAGGGTGTGCTTGAATGGCTGTGACAGACGAGGAAGAGTCTACAGGAGGCCAGGAGAACGGTATGCCCAATGTTGTTTCAAGGAAACAGTTGCCTATGGCGGAGGTTCCGTCATGGTGTGGGCGGGCATTTCCATCGAAGGGCGTACAGAGCTCGTTTTCGTACCTGGTGGGGGCCGTGGCGGTGGATTGACCGCTGCCAGGTACATCACTGACATCCTTGAGGATCATGTTGTTCCTTACGCCGGTTTTTATGACGAGGGGTTCGTCCTGATGCAGGATAATGCCCCTTGTCATACCGCAAGGATCACTCGGGCCTACCTTGCCGAGGTCGGCATTCCCACCATGGACTGGCCAGCTATCAGCCCGGACCTGAATCCCATTGAGCATCTCTGGGACTACCTGAAAAGGCAGATTCGGAAGAGGGATCCAGCTCCTTCAAATGTTACGGAGCTGAAGACAGCTCTGCAGGAGGTGTGGGATGCCATCCCCCAGGAGCTTATCAAAAAGCTGATAAGATCCATGAAAAACCGCCTGAATGCTGTGATAAGGGCCAGGGGTGGAAATACAAAGTATTAATTAATAAATAAAACCTTTATTTTCCTTAAAATGCCTTTTATTTTACGATTACCCTTTTCTTTTCGTTTTTTTTTTTTCATGCCTCTCTGCAAAACCTGGCTCCTCTCACTTGTGGAAAATGGCATGGCTGAAAAACTTTTTTTTTTAAACCGTTACATTATCAGCTTTCATTTGATACCATTTTTTTAAAGATATTCTGAATAGGTCAAGATATACTGGGCGGAGAACCAAAACGTGCAGCTTGAGTCGATTTTTTTGCTCGCGAGTGTAGTATTTATAAATCAGAAAAAATAATAAGATTTAAATTGGTACTTTTTTTGTAATAAATTTTTCAAGTTGAATTTCTGACTAATTAAAAAAAAAACTAAAAAACGCGATAACTCAAAAATGGTTCACTTTTGCATAATGCATATGAGGGTCAAAATTATCGCAAATAGTCACCCCTATCACCTCCTAACGGGAATAGGTCGACTTACCAATCACCCTGTATAGCCGGGTCGGATAGTATAATATTTAATTAAAAGAAAGGAAGTATCTAAAATAACCTCGTAATAAAAAAGAGAAGATTAAAAAAAAGTACTTATTTGATTGAAATTAGTTTTTATTTGTGGAGTGTTAATTCAAGTAGCATGTGATGACGTAAAATGTGTCATCTTTCGCAGGAGAAGACCTTGTTCATATACAGGGTGTAATCGGTAAGTGTGGCCAGGCGGTTATTCCGTAAATATTTATAACAAATGTCAGAAAATGGATAACGTACTTCCGATATAAATAAATAAAATAAAAATCACTTATCTTAAATCCTGAATAAGGTAAGTAACAATCAAAGTGCTAAATCAATTCGGTACACCATACAATTTAATATGCTCACATAGTTCAGTACTGTCAAGGGCATTAATATCTATACAGCCGTCGCGTCAAATAGGTATATGTATACACCATGCCATGCCAGTGGCATAAAGGTGTCTAGATATTTTTGACATATTGGGCACGTATATACCTACATATATTTATGCCCTTGAATGTACACCATACAATTAATTCGAGCCACCATACACCATATTAATTGTATGGTGTACCGAACTATTTGAGCACTTTGAATGTTACAGTATAAGCCGAATTGTGCCGAAGATCACATGGCCAATCGATTTCGCTAAAAATCCCCCCTGCCCCAAGATCGTTAGAGCCGTTTCCGAGAAAGCAATGCAGCTCACTTAAAGTATAGGACACAGGAAAGCCTAGGACATTCGTATGCTCTTAAGAAATTAAAAATAAATGTTTTATATAACAATAAACTAGGGCTCGTGGTCGTGTCCGTGTTTCGTGTACCCGTAGCCGAATCTCCGTTACCGAGTAACACGGCAATGGAGATCCGGCCCGTTCGACACGTGAAATTCGGCTACGTGTAATTAAGATACGTAGCTACGTGTTACACGGAGATACGTTTCTTATTTACACGTAGATCCGATCCGCCCGTGACCGTGACGTTTAATTTTAAGCTTTCATTCAATAACCGTGCGGAGCGGAGCCGGAGCCGAGATCCGCAGATACGTAGCCGAACGCAGACACGGATACGTATCTTGGCGTGACCGTGTAGTTCGGGAACTTAGCACCGCCGGTGCTAAAATCACGGAGCTACGGTTCCGCGTGTAACACGGATATCAGGACCACTACAATAAACCGTCTTCAAATTGGCATGGGACAACTTCTTTTTAAATGGTGTGTTTGGGTTTTTGGTTAAAAATATGGTGAGGCGGTTTTTTTATTTTTACATGAACATTTATTTTATTCCATACTTTTTAGAGATCATAATATGCTGTTATGTAGTCCCACAAGCCAATAAGAAACTATAGGACATTTCAAGTTCGCTGCAAGCAACGCCGCCGAAAAAAATCATAGTCATATATTAAACCATTTAAATGTGCTTGGTCTTGGTCGCTTAACCATCTGAATCGAGACATTTTATCACCACCCTTGAAATAAGTACCGTTGCAGAGTTCCGGTGGTAATTTGTGGTCTTCATCATCAGTTCTACTTTACCAAATGATACGTTCTGAATGCAAATACTGGACTATTATTCTATAAATACTACAATCGCTAAATTGATGCCTATGATATTTGAGGAGTTCTCTCAATTTCTCAGGAAACCCCACATCAGATACCTTTTTGGTGACAATGCGGTGAATATACATTTAAAAAAAACAAAGTGAAACATAGAACCTACCTCTTTTAAAAGTAATTGGTTAAATTTGGGGACAATTACATCATTACAAAATTTTAAAAAGAACAAACACAATTGACCCTGACATTGGAGGCAAGGTCAATGAGACATTGACAAAATAAACAACAAGCATTTTTTTGTTTACATTATGATAAAGTTACTTATTCAAAACGAATAACATAACTTGCTATTGTCAAGGCGCAATTGCTACTGTTTAGTTTCTATGTTTATCTCAACAATATATTGTTAAAAAGAAAAGGGAGTAAAAGTTAAGAACAAAAATATCAGAGATGTGCCAAGGTACACTTAAGAAATAAATCTAGAAACACCATCAATTTAAGTTCCACTCAGTCGTGTAAATATAGGGTCCAACGACTTTGCCTCGGGCCTCAGTTGGTTTAGTTATGCTTCTGATTCTAGTCTCTTTATACGCACCAGTAAATGCTCCTTTAGCTGACTTCCAACAGTTTTGCGCAGAAGCAAAAATATTATTCGGCAAAATGCTCTTGACATATGCAAGATAAATGGCTGGCACTCCAACAACAATCTATGGAAGACAAATTAAGAAAAATATATATATGTCACAACAACACTAAAACTCTAAATGTACTTATCCTACCATATTATAAATCCTACTATATTATAACTGCAAATTATTGTGTGTGTTAATTGGTTATTCCTTTCATGCTGCACACGGCTGGATGGGTTTGAATGAACTTTGAAATGGAGATAGCTTGTACTCTGGATTAACACATACGCTACTTTTCATCCTGGTTTTTTTTGGTTTCTGAGGGTATAACGATAATTGACACCCATTGATACGTCGCACGCCGATGACGTCAATTTGCATACAGAATGATTCAAAATTAAGTACTAGCATTAAAAGGTTGTAAATTGGCTAGAGTATCGCCGAACAAGTTTTGCAATAAAACCTTATTAAACTTCCTGAGTTCATCAAAACTGATATTGAGAAAGATGGTTGCAAAAATCATTATGGTCATTAAAAAACTTTTTATGTTGTAAAAAATCAGTATAATTAAGTTATGACGACGCATTAGCCTAGTTAGATGAGTCTTGGATTTTTTTAAAGTATTTATATCATTGTCTCTAGGTACTTATGGGTACTAACCCGAAGTACAAGGCTAGAGCTTAGTTAGACTTGGTCAATTGGTGTGAGATTGTGCCCTGATATTTATTTATTATTTGATTATTAAAAAGTCTTTAACTCTCATAATTTTACTGCTTTTTATTTTACTGTATTTATTTATTTGTACCAATTAATACCTAAACATCTGCTTAATGAAAGCAGAGCCCACTGTGTGTAAAATTTCATCATTTTGATGTCAATGTTACCAAAAGATAACTGAAATCGCTCAAAGAAGCTAGTCAAAAAAATTACCCATGCTTAAGCAGTATGCAAGGTAAGTAATAATTGGCAAGGCATATTAAGTTCGTAATTTTTACTAACAAGCTTTTATGTGTAAAATGATTGGCAAAAGGTTATGTCAACTATGAAAGCAAACAATATTTTTTAATAACATGACTTAGAATTTTTGGACCTTTATACCCAATACCCGCTAAGACCAAAATAATTGACTGCTTGTCACAATCAAGAAGTTGTTTTAACACTTTCAGAGAGTTAAGAATTACATTCGACAATGTATTCAAGCAATATCTATAATGTACAACTATCTTGCTCTAGCAGGCACAGTTAGAGTAACCGTCAGAGTGACCTAAGGGCTTGAGCTCTCAACTGGTGACTGGCGGTAGCCGTGATGGTATTCAACACTGTTATGGTAAAGGAATAATATTATAAAGAAACCTGCAAATTCTACTAAATATAAAATAAGGATAATTGCACTAAAGTCACACAAGTGCAGGCAAGTAAACGAGAGGCCCATCTAGATAAAACAGATAGGATAAGATTTAGAGTAACAGACCTATTGTTACAGAATATAAGTAGATAATCGTGAAAATTTGCTTGTTTAGAAAATACTCTACCTCCAGATGACTATGTAGATCTCATTGTTTAAACCAGCTATACAGCAACAAAAACGTGCTCACCTCGACATTGGGGTCCAACGGTCCTTTCTTGAGATTATTGACGATCTCATTGATCTGGTTCTTGTCACCATTCATCTTCCAGTTACCGCCAACGACGAACTTGCGACCCATTTTGGTGTTTTATCTATCAAAAAGGAAAAAACATTAATTATGCTGAATTCACACGGGAATAGAGCTAATTGTAGACACAATTGTAAACCCCGGCAAATCATATAAGCCCACCTAGCTTAGTATTACAACACAAAAAACTAACGCTTTATAACATTAAACATAGATTTTACATTGCTTTAATATTAATTTAACATATATTTAAAGATGTTATGCATACTTATTAAACTCACCGAAGTGTAATTTTATAAAAAAATCCTTTGTCCGCTATCGGCCGTAGGTGTTGCACAAATTGTGAATATGACCTTTTTCCTGTTCTCTATTTTCAAAGAAACAACATGGAGATGGACCGTCTGATTTGAAAAGATTTAATTGGTGTATTTTGGCACTTATAACTAATTCCACCAATCACAGTACGCACTTTAATAACTGTCAAAATATTTGTGCAATGAAACAAGCTAACTTCTCGATGACAGATATGACCTCTGTGACATTGGATAAAGCGCAAGTTCGTGTAAATACGTTAATCTTCACGCAGCATTATATTGAGTAACATGTACTAACTAAAAAAAAAAGTATTTCTACATTGTGCAAATCAAAATTTGATTAATAATAGCAATTTTCAACAAATATTCAATTTTCTTATAATCTATTTACTTACCAATAATTAGCAAAAATGTGGTTTATTTATCACTTCATCTGCCTGTGCTTCTATACTGTATGATAAGAAATTAAAAATGACATAAGAACACCAATCAAGTCAACCGTAATAAAAATCCCTAGCACAGCACAAATGATTGAATATAAATTTAAAAATAACAGTTGAATGCTTGTTGAATGGCTAACTTTTAACAAAAGTTTTTAACCTTCTTTCTTAACGTTTAATTTCAGGGTAATAATGAGCAAATTAGGGGTGAGTAACGTTAGTTTAAATTTGAAAAAGAAACTTATTTCCCGTGAAGTTCATATTATAACTAAATCTCATTTTAATTATTTATAGGAAACTGGAGCATGCAAAACATTACAAAGCAACAATAATCAATCTAATGATGTTGGTAAAACAAAAAAGAGTCTCCTAGACTACTTTCACCCGAGGTACGCAATAGGGCCAATGCCATTGGCCTACATACTTGCCCATTGGCCCAATGGGCAAGTATGTAGGTGTAACGAAAGTGATGAAAATGTACAAATACTTTTGCGTAAAAGATCTACTTACTACTTAACTATGAATGAGTATCTATTTTTTTCCTAGAAACCATGTTGTTATTAATACAATTTTAGGGTTGTAAATTTTGGTCACCAGATAAAGTGGATAATACAAAATTATTATTTAATTTTACAGTGAAAATGATTGCAAGAAGAAGGTGTCTAAATCAACACAAGTTAGTAGCACATGGATAATAGAAGAAGATATTTCTAGTGACATGCCAAGTGAACATTTTTGGCAATCATTAGCTGAGAAGAGGCGGTAAACATTATGTACTCTTGTTAAGGTTGCTTGTTTGAAGCTTTTAATAAAACTTGAGATAGACATTTACAAAATTACAACATATTCTTGACAAAGTTTACAAGATTATTAACAATATTATAGTGCGCAACAGCCATGGTAGCTCTGGGTGAGATTTGATGGCTGTCCTGCATTTTGGTGCAGTTGAGCAAACATTTAACCAGCACTGCATTAAAGTAGTCTTTCAGCTTGTAATTTTAGTAATCACACTAATATTTCCAGATGTTAAATTTACATATTCAATGCGGACAATGCATATACTTAAGTTTATATCCATTTTACAATAATAACTAATAAAATTACAATAAACTATTTAATAATTGTACAATATATTAGCTCTTTTAATTTTCCAGTAAGGCCTTAGAAGATGCCTTAGGTGAAAATGAGAGGCTATGCAAGTTGTATGAATCATTGGAAATCGAAAATGGTCGCTATCAGACATTACTGGACGAGGCAAACTGTTTTGTTGAGGTCTTTAAAGTAAGTTTTAAGTATTATGCATGGAACATATTTTCTAATAGAAACAATATCTGCCCTGGTTTTTCCTCAATAGAGAATGTCAAGCATTTTAGATTTTTGGCTTACCATATTCTTCATTAAATATTAAAAATAGCTGTAAAAAAAAATTCGATATGTCAAATACTTTTTGAGATATTGAATTTTAAACTTCGTATGTGGCACTTGAATCCCGGCGGCTAGCGCTCACGGATGATGACCAGGGATCGGAAATTCGGATCGATATTTACCTAAAGTTGGCAAAATCCCGGAAAAAGATAGGCAAACATGGCGTCGGCTTCTTAAAAATATTATTTTAATAATATAAGTTCCTGGATTCAGGGATTCTACAAAATGTTAATATAATAATTACTTTACATGTAGGATAAAACATTCATTTTTGCTCCTATAAATTCGTTAGGTTAATGAGTTACAGGTAAATTAAATAACATTTGGTAAATCTTTACATGAAAAATAACTTCAAACAGTTAATATAAATAATTGATTATGAATTAATGCCGGTGCAATTTATTTATTTTTGAAATCCCACAAAATTTAGTAATGAATTCTATGATTGAGTTCGCCTCCATGCAACTGAACAACAAAGCCGGTGCGAAAGTATAGGTAAATATCGATCCGAATTTCCGATCCCTGATGATGACGTCACAGTTTAACTTATATTATTGAGTAAGTTTAGGCTATCTGTATCTTTTTAACTGTAATAAGTATTTTCACAGAATACGTGTTATTATAAAACTCTATCGTTTAAGATTATAAAACGATCAATAAATCAAATCCCAAGAGGGGTCCCCATACAAGAAACATGAAATATTTTTTTTAGCACAATTTATACGGATTGTATTTTCTGTATAAAAATGCTAAAAAATGTTTATTTTTAAACTTACTCAATCATATAAGGGCGCGTACCGCTGTTATACTATGCCGTCACTCCAGCAAGATGGGTCCCGCGTTCCTTAATATATTTTAAATGTTCGTAGAATCAAAACTACTGGGTCTATTTGTATGAAACAAAAAGTAGTATGTTTGTTTATTTATAAACTTTACTTTTACAAAGTTTCAAGGGATTTGGCGTACCTACTGACCTTCTTCATTATATGTATAAAGGCTGAAGCAGTGGTGGGCTAAAGGTTAAGTGACAAGAACCAGACCCCACTGGAAGGAAAATTGGCATCCCTTCAACAGGTTTCCTACCGATAACAATAATGATGAACTCCCAATTACTGACTTTCATATAAATAAATAAGCTTCATTATTCATTTTCATTATACAGTAATGTAGTAAGCTTGTCATAAATTTTTACATACAATTATGAATGTAATAAGTTGAATCCTTTCTACACTTTTAAGCTCTCCCAAATACACAAAATAATATTAATTGCTGGGTCTGATTTGTGTGTAAAATGAATGGGTCAATTTTAAAACCAATTATGTAGGTATACTAAATCTATGGACTGCAGTGTTCTGATTTCTGAGTTCAGCTATTCTATCCTGCACTCACTATCGTGGGCTACAGACGGCGGATTATTTTCCTGAGATCTTTTGAACATCTCCTGTTTCCCAGATCATAGGCACTCATAGGGTGATGGAACCAGTAATGGACAATAGGGTGGGCCGATTTATTCAATTTTAGAATATTCTTATACAAGACCACTCAAAAGTTGCGTAATTTTACGTTTATTACAGCAAAAATAATAATAAAAAAATTACAACATACTTTTAGCCCTCTACTAACGCTTAAAGTTTGTAAAAACATTATTTTTTTTTATAAACTTTGGCTCATTCTTATTGACTTTAAAACGATTAGATTCCGTTTACTACACCATTTATGAATTATATCTACTTAATATTACTCATTAATTGCATTTTAAACACTTTTTCGATCAAGATTTGACCTGTAAACGGCGGTTTCATAGACGAGTTTTAACACTTTCGTTGCCAAGAGCTCTGATTTTCGTACAAAATGAACTCGCCTAGCGGGTGGGTGGCAGTTAAAGTGTTAACGTGTTTTACGGTGCAAAATTGCAAGTCGTTACAGGCAGTCTACCCTCAGCGTTGGAGTCAAATAGTGAATAATAACTACCTCCAAGATAAATAAAACGTAATTTATGTTGTTGTGATTTATTAAATAATTACTGAATCAATTACGTAGTGACTAAGAATGAGTTCTGGGGGGCGGCGTAGTAAGACAATGTGTCCTTTATTTGGACCATATTCTGGACTGGACCAAAATAAATTACCTACTGTAAGTGATGTAATTAAGTTTATATTACTGAAGAAACACGAATTAAAAGAGAAGTATAATGGAAAACAGCCTTCAAACACAGATTTATTTGTTAATAAGCAGCGAAATAAACGTAATTTGGAAAAATGCATCCATTCCGACAGTGTCTCAAGAACGTGTGATCCAACTTCTTAAATGCCATTTTGATAAGTAATGCCTCCCTTATACGCTATCCTGATTCCAAGAAGACCGAGAATTATTACAAAAAAGTGGATGACTTCGTAGCTATAATGGCGGTATAGATAAGACAGAAACCTTAAAACTTCAAAAGAAGATGTTGATATCTGTAAAAAATACACCTGCTCTTCAAGAAACTACTTCGTCCATGGCCCAAAGTAACACAAAGAAACGCAGAGTTTTGACGAGAGATTCATTGTCAAATTGTCCTTCTATTGTTACTCCTGAGTTACACAAATTTAACCAACTATCATGGCCAACGGTTGCGAAACTTTGTGACCGGTTTGGATTGTCTTCACGATCTGCAGCTGCACTCACTTCAGCGGTTTTGGTACCTTAACTATCCGGACATTTAAACCTCCAAAGCTTAACTTTTTGGCTGCAGATTATATTGATATCTTGCAATGGGAAAAAGTATCTATAACGCCTCCGCCGATTCTTTCAATATACACCAATGAACAGTTACAAGACATGGCAAAGACCAACCAACTACCACCGTGCGACTACCCTTATCATACTCAAGCTGTGGAGAGATGCGTGAAGCTGGTCACAGAAGCTGCTCAACGTGTCATTGGAGAAAATGCTAGAGATGGTTTAATCAAAAATACATTCAAATCTCGGTCAGAAATGCCCGAGTTTGAAAATAAAAAAACAATTCAAATGTAGTAAAAATTGACGCATTTCAGAAAAGTTTTAAGTAATATTGTAAAATTTTATATTTAAAATAATACAATTCATATTGATTCCTCTCTTCTGTACTTTAACTTATATTAAAATAATAAAAAATCTTATTCTTAATGATTAGAACATATCAAAATATAATTCCGTATAAGTCGTGTAAATTCACTTAAATACAATTTTTCAAGGCCCGGTAGAGGGCTCAAGAAAGTACTTTTTTTCTTATCTGATTATATCATATTAATCTACGTATTAACCTGCAACTTTTGACACCTCTTGTGTAATGAAATTCCGATTAAAAAAAATCTTCATACATTATCGGCCCGCCCTAATGGACAAGGCACCAATAATGGACAGTTGATTCTTATTTTACAGAAGATAAGGGTTATTCATTTGTTTTGCAACAATCAATTCAGGACCGTGCGAAATTTGAATTTAAGAGTAAGTGTCCATTACTAGTGCCTGTCAGCTAAAAGTGTCCATCATTGGTGCCTTCACCCTATATGCTTATTAAGTATAATTATATTCTCGTTTCATTTTCTGGGTACCAATTAATCATTAAATATGTTATTTTTCAGGAAGTGGTGCAGAGTAATGCTGATGATACAGGCATTGAGCTAGGAGACCTCAGCACATCCACAGAAACAGAGGGATAGAATAAGACTGATTACTTAAGTGTGTGAATGTTAATATTTTTTGTGTGTAATTTGCCTTATTGGTACATTGTAATTAATATTTATAATTTAATAAAGAGTAAATTAATGTTTCGTAATTAAACGAGTTTTGATGTATTTGCTGGTTTTTATTTATTTATTTCACTACCGTGGCCGCAGTTTTGTCCATGAATGATTATGGACCTCCGCTAAAACACGCGGGTTCCGTGCACCCAATCGTGTTTTAGCGGAGGCCCTAATAATTTAATTAGGTATTTTAATAAGACTTAGGAGGTTGTCACACTGCTCCGCACATCGCAGCGTCGTCAGGTGCTGCGGTTCTTGGTACTGTTGAATCTTGATTTGTACTCATAATCCTGGAAATTGGGTGGATAATACGACCTTTTTAAAAATAAGGACCTTATGGATTGTCTAATACAAGCTTTAAGTTGTATGTCTTCATATCTACGTGATAGAACTCAAACAGTTGTTGTGAACAAAACGTAATCCATTGGAGCTACAGCGAAACTAGGTGTGCCTCAAGGCTCTACTTTAGGTCCTTTTTTATTTTTTGTTTATATAAAAGACTTATTACCAACACTAGATAAACGTTGTAATATTGTATTTTTTTGCTGATAATACTTCATTAATTGAAAAGGTAGATAGAAAGAACGAAGGCTACAGTAGTATAAACCACACATACCTACTACTAAATACTCAGAGAACTAAATTTGTTAGGTTCGCTTTGCCTAATGTTAAACGGGTAGATTCTAGATTTTTTGTAAGTGACGAGTGTTTCCAAGTCGTAGATAAGGCAGTTTCCTAGGCTTACTTAACTACAGGGCGAACGATATGAAGTGTTACCAAATTCAAAAGGCTACGATTTTTTTTTGTTGTCTTAAATTATTCATTATTAAGAAAAAAATTAGAAAAAGATATCAAATTTTTAAGATTACTTTATTTTAACTCGATATGACCACCTTCTGCTGTCTATGGCCTTCAGACGGTAGAAAAATGAATTGCACGCTGCACGAATGTGATCCTGCGGTATGCAATGGCAATTACGTACGATCGCTTTCTTCAATGCATCCATACTGGCATGTTTTCTTCTCCTCACCTTGCTCTCCACAATGGACCAGATAATAGAAGTCCATCGGGTTCGCGTTTGGGGAATTCGAAAGACATTGTGTGGACGAAATAAATTGTGGCACGCGTTGTTCAGCCATTCTTGGTTCACACGAGCTTTATGAGCCGGGGCCGAGTCTTGTTGTAATGTCCACGGTCTACTACCGAAATGTTTGCGTGCCCAAGGCTCCAACGCAGCTTCCAAAACATTTTCCCGATAGTAAGTCGCATTTACTTTGACACCAGGCTCGATTTTGTGAATTTGGTAACACTTCATGTCGTTCGCCCTGTATAGATAAAAATTTGAAATGGAGTCCCCTTATAGCTGTACTGGCAGGTAAACTAAGTTCGGTAGCTTACGCCGTTAGGAAAATTAGACAACTAACCAATGTTGAGACAGCTCGCTTAGTTTATTACAGATATTTTCATACAAACTATCTCTATATAACTCTATCTCTCTCGTACTTTTTTTGGCAAATTTTCCTGCTGAACTACGCATGATATTTGATGTTATATTTAATTTCATATTTATAGCTTTATTTAATGCTAGAGTAACTAGTATATATTAAATATATAATACGTTTTGAATATGATTGAGTGCTTTGTTTCTTGCGACGATTCTTCTCAGCTGTGGTCTCCTCTTGGGAAGCGCTGGTAGATTTTTGACGTGTGAAAGTGCCCGTGTGGCCTACTTACTGATTAAATGTCGTTTATCTTTTTTATTTTGAATTCATCTTGAATACTTGTAAATAATAGGAAATGCAAGTCCAAATAGATAGATGATAGATAGTTTATTGCACAGACGTGATATTTAAATGTTAATCTGAAAAATAGAATAAATCTCACTGGGAAATTAAAAAAAATACGCGGGTTGAGTATATCTAGGTACCACATCATATTTTTTTTTTTATAGCACAGGAGGAAAATCAAGTATCAAGACCTTCAAATCCTATTACCCCGAAATTGCAAGCTATAAATTTGAATATCCCCTTCTGTCATAAGATACTGGTAGATCTATACCGCCGTACAACCGAGCAAATAAAGCCGAAAAACCCCGTTTAATTTTTTCAACTTTATTTTATTTACCTAAATACTTTTTTTCGAAGCATTGAGAAGCCAATCGGTTATAGAACTTATAGAATACAGCCCGGTGACAGACAGACGGACGGACAGTGTAGGCGTTATAGAATCCGGTTGGAATACTTTGGATACGGAACCCTAAAAATAGACCGTGCTTCTAATCATTTTGAAACGCACCGGTGTGACCGATCAATCTTTAAATTGATATTAGCCCTTAATTTGGCAAAAATAAAAAAAGTCGGGAATTCAAACCCTTTTCGATTTTGAATCAGCAAAAAAATAATAAACATTCCAAACATTAAAAGTGAACATTATAGTATGTTCACTGTGACACACTGCCAAATTAAGAATATAATATAATATTACACTGTACCAATTTCACCAAACGATGTTAAATTTAATCAATGTTTAATCGATTGTTAGTTCATACATTTTGACAGCTGTTGACGCTCTAATCATCAGTAAAGTGGTTAACATCGTTTGGTAATATGGATACTAATGTGGTAGTAGGTACCACACCGGTACCACCACCACAGTGGTACTAATCAATGTTAATCGACTGTTAGTTCATAACTTTTTGACAGTTGTTAACACTTTAATCTTGGGTTAAGTTCAAGTTCAATTCTTGAATATATGCTAACTTACTGTCCATTGGGATTCTGCTAGTGTAAAGGTCGGTCCGTGCGTTGGTGAAATTGGACATAAACTTGAAGAAAATCAAAGTTCGAAGTTACATGAGCTCCATCTCTGTAACTCGTCATTAGAGACAAAATCGAGAGAAAGGGATGGAGCTAACGTATCTAACTTCGTACCACGATTTTCAAAGTAGGTAGTGCTTCTGTAGTCTGTACTCGCCACAGACAGAGACAGACAGTACTTAACTTGCAGAAATTAGAAAATACGAGTGAATCTGCCGGGTATAGCCCTAACTCCATATCGTCATTGTCTTTGAGGAACTTATGGTGCGTTCCTATATTAAAAACCGATGGTAGAATTGTGACGTCTAGTTAAAATTTGACACATTTTGTACGTAGCAAATGTCATAATGCTAGGTACTGCCCGTAAGGAAAACGATTCGTTTCTTGAATATTGGAACCGGGCATTAGTAAACCACTGTTACAGATATTTAAATGAGTAGGTATGGTATACTATAGGTACCCTTTTTAAAGGGACACCATGTTGCTTAGGCGGAGGCACGCTGGCAAAATTATTTTTTATTACTTCATCATGAAATAAAATGAAAAACGAAGAGTTGTATGCAACTCTCCAGCATGAGACGTTTCCAATAAGTAAATTTCATTTATCAAAATCGTTAATATGCAAGAATGAGTTTGTGCATCAACTTTTTTGAAATTAACCCTATACTTGACATTGTGCATTCTTATGCACGTTACTCTTTAAAAAAATCTAGGGAGTAAATTAAGGACTTAGGAATCATTTTTAATGCGCATTATTTTAACTGATATTCCAATAAGTTGGAGTAATATTATTTTGAACTGCTAGGTAAATCCATTTTGACAGTAGCACGCAAAATAACGGACCGAAATCCTGCGTTTACGCATCGTGTCATAAAAATTATTAAGTTCATAAAGATTTTGCTTTAATAATGCAAATTTATTGTTATTATAGTATAAGTAAGTATATTTCCAACACACAATAGCAATCTTGGTATATCAAAACTACATAACAATGGCCTCTAACGTTACATGAAGGCATATGTATCTTTAAATGCACAACGCCAGCTACACCATTAAGTAAGGTTTATCCTACTATGTATCTTTAAGATACATTACCAGGTACGCTATACTTTTGCTATGTATCTTTATGGATACACAGCCAATTTGCAGTAAAAAAAAACTATTTATAATCCTTTTTTTGTGGGTATAACTGTTAGTTATGCTTTATATTTCAAAGTTTGAGGGCTTAATACCGAGCTGGTACCATTGTCAACCTATTTTGAGAGTTTTTTAGTACTAAATTGGCAACCAGGTGTCTGAAAACATCGATATCGATAATGCTTTCATGTTTTTCGAATCATATTGTTATAAAAGTGCCTATTTTTGTCGCCCTAAGTTAAATAAAACCTAGTCTATCCCTAGACTTATCCTAGTATTGACCTAGTGTATTTGTAAGTATATACACTCGGGTCTTTTTTTATCGTTTCAGAGACCCTATGTAGCATCCATTGACATAAAAATGTTTATTTTTATTAAAATGTCCTATGAGATGAAAAAAACACCAAACAACTAACTGCCCCGATTTTTCTGTATGTCCTGAATGCGGTTTGTTGATTTTCTCGAGCTAGCATTTCAGTCATCCGTACATTTTCAGCGCTGACTGCAGTTGTGCAACTGCCACTTCTGTCTGTCATTTTCATGGCTAGCTTTGAACCTTTTGAAGTCATTAGGCCATCTGAAAATATTTTCCGAAGAAGGCTATAGTATGTATGTATGTATGTATGTATGTATGTAAACTCTTTATTGTACAAACAGAAAATAACCAATCAAAAATAAATAGAAACAAAAAAGGTATGTATGTACAAAGGCGAACTTATCCCTATAAGGGATCTCTTCCAGATAACCTTTGAGCGATTGAGACAAGAATAAAAACAACGGATGGCTATACGTACAACGTATTAAAGATACAGAAGATTAAAATAATAATAGCAAATAAATATGTAGGTATAATAAATATATATATTAAATAGGATAAATAAATAAATATATACAAGTCTTCTCTATCTAATCTTCAACAATGAAAGCTTAACAATTTAGAGAAAACAATTTTTAAGTCATACGTAGATCGTCCACGCAAATGTTTTTGCTTACGCTCCAGCGAAGCAGACAAAAAGCGGGAAAAGACGGACGGAATGAACCGAAAAGTTAATATTTCCTCATAATTTCTGAAAATTATAGTTTTTTTTTTACGAATGCTCGTAATTTGCAAAAGTTGTTATTCACATTGTGTTCTTTTTCCCGTATCAGAACTTTTAAAGTGACCTACGTGGTTTTCTTCGTCGTGGGTCTACAACTCGGAAATAATAAATAGCATAATCTAATGAAGTTGGAGCACTTTAAAGTAGTAATTTTTTATGTATTTTTTTCATTACTTAATTAATATTTCTCAAAAAAGTTGAATTATTGATATCAATATTTAATTTCACCTTAATTATGGCTGTAATTAAGTTATAAAAATAAAGCAAAAACTCAAGATTTCACATTAAATACAGATTGTTGTTACGTTAACTGCTGAGCAAGTCAATAGTATTTTATCTTTTAAATAGGCCTATTTTCATTTATTTATTTTTGATTTATAATAATAAAAATATTTTTTTGGGTACTCGTTTTATGACGGTGTGTCTCCCTGGATACATATACTTTTATATGTACATTTGTAACGACATGGCGGTGTGCATTTAAAGATACATTCAATAAAACACAAATTAAAAACCATGGATTTTTTATATTATTTTTTCAACCCTATTTGGACCCCGAAAAACACGATTCTTAAAAAAAAACCAACAACATTTCAGAAAAAAAATTCTTGCCAAGTATAGGGTTAAAAGACTACAGTGTAATAACAATTCTTAATTAAAAATATTTTTAGTTTATTTATGAAAGTTGTATAAGTTTTTTCTGCTTGTAGGTCTTTAGGTAGGCTATTACTATTATTATAATTTTTTATACACATTGCATGTGGAAACCTTAGACATGCATGCCTATTTGGAGATTCGGAGATACCCTTATAATCTGTGGTGACGTGTACCATACCTTATTTAATCTGTCTGTGACGTGTACGTACGGTACGGTGTAAGTGTTCACGCTTAGGACGGCGAAATAATATCTTGAGATCCGAATTGATTATAACGAATCATACTAATTGTACTTGCTTAAAATTCAAGAAGCATATAACAAGCATTTACTAGTTCGTGTCTACCTAGGATTAGTTCCTCACCATGGGGAAATTATATTGGAAGGTAAGTGAGTAATAAGAATGTTTTCATTTCGGTACCGGCTTTAATGTTAACGTTAATTTTAGCTGCATTTATGCAACGAATCTCTGTGTGATTTCTAAGTTAAAATCTGTGTGCATAATAATATCATCGTACTCATTAAAAATACAATTTAAAATGAAACACTTGTTGTAAACTTTCGCCTTATATTTTGAAATTTGAATTAGTCTTAACATTGTAGATTTTCATTCTTTGGTTTTATTTCAGGTTCCTCTTGCGATGCTCCTGATACTTGCGCACATATCAGTTCAGGCGAAAAAACAGAAGTCGTCTCTTATGACAGGCATTGATGATATAAAAGAATTTAAGAAGTTACTTAGGACTAAAACAAATGTTTTGATATTGTTTGCTAATGTGCCCAAGCAGGTACAGAGTATCACAGAAGTGTTTAAGGATACTGCTGATGGAATGAAGGGACAGGCTACTCTAGTCAGTATTGATTGTAGTAGCAGGTAAGAAAGGAAAAAACAAATTAAGATTTATTTATATATTTATGTCACAAATAGAACAAACAGCTCAACTTAGAGACTAATAATAATAAAATATAAGATATATATATAGAGATAATAGAGAGGTGTTTGCCCAACCTGGTAGCAACTTCGGAGGCCAATTCTTTAGCAGTATAGTTTTTAAAACCATAGTTATGATTGTTGTAAGGTTGACATAGGTGTATATTACATGTTTGAAACATTTCTTACAGTGAAGGCAAGAAACTATGCAAAAAACTAAAAATCTCTTTGGAAAAAACATATTATATTAAGCATTATAAAGATGGTGAATTCCATAAAGATTATGACAGAGCTGAAACAGTTAGTGCTATGATTAACTTCCTCCGGGATCCTCTGGGAGACCTGCCCTGGGAAGAGGATCCAGCAGCCTCAGATGTGTATCATCTACAGGATACTGAGGTAATTTAAACTGTATATGATTGGTTATCTAACAACACTGCTCAAGATGCATATTAGCAAATTTACATTAAAATCTAATTGGATAGAGCTACTCATTGCGCATCAATCTACCAATCACATTCTAGACATTTCAGTCAATAAGAAACCGGATTTAAAGAAAATGTGACTGCAAAAATACTCGTTTATTTTGCTGTCCTGTAAAGTTGTTCAAAATGAAATGAGAGGTTTTGTTAGGTAAGCGACAATCTATGAATAAATTAGCTATTTTACTCATTAACCTTTTGAACGCCACCGACGGCTCTGGCCGTCAACGTAAAGTCGTGCCACTGACGCCACGACGGCTACAGCCGTCACAAGTTCAAGACGGAAAGAGACTTTATTTCGTATCAATAAGGTGTAATTTGCATGGCATAGTAAAAATGTTTGGCGTGTTAGTGACACATCTTGTATACGACGTAAGGCGTTCAAAAGGTTAAATCAGATGATTTCAGATAATAGTATTAAATCCAACCTCAAATCACTAGATACATACCAATTCTTTTAATTTCTAGCTATTTAAATTTATCCTAAAAGGAAGGAAGAGGAGAAGGAGAAGCCTAAAAAAAGGAGCTGTGTTTCATTTTTATTAATCCCTTATTTCTGAAATACCTGAGTTGGAGCTGGACCGGTGCAGAACTTATTTTTGGTCTTACTGCTGTATGTCACCTTCAATACAATACAATGCCATGCCATGCAAGGGTATTATTTTATGCGAAATACTTCTATCTTCTAGAAGTGGTTTGTCACAATTGCCTTGGGAGCTGTCCAATTATCTAAATAATATAAAGTACCTAGTGTCATTTAAAATATACCTGTACCAAATTTCCCAAGTTTTGGATTCCGTTAGAAGGGGTGGACGCAGCCATTTACCAAGTTCTATAAAAAGGGGTAGTAACAGACAAAATACCCCATAGGGTCAAAGTATATTCAAATCGACCCCAATAAGACAAGATAAGATACTACATTGTTTCAGTTGAGGTGACGAACTGTGAAGAGGGAACAAACCAATACGCTTTCAGATTTATCGCTTTGTAATATAACTGTAAACAGCAACTGACCTGTTTCCCAGGTTATTGACATCCTGTTTGATATCCCCTTGTATATCAGACACAGAAAAATCTGCATCAATTACCATTTAATAGGAGTTTCTCATTGGATACCTTGTTAATTTTATGTTTGTTATTTGTGTTAGAAATATGACAGTAATAGCTGTTCTGTGGAATATGCCATGACCACGAGGCGAGAGACTGCCAATGGATCAGTACCCTTATCATGAGTTACATTACCATACTCGCTAGCTAGATGAATGCTCTGTCTTTCAAAGTAAACTTATTCTATGCGAGGGACAGATCATTCGCCTCGCTAGCGAGTACGGTAATTGTGACTCGTGGTAAGTGTACAGCGAGGCTAGACTAGTTGCATAACGTTAGTTTAATAAACCATAAACGAAAGTTCGGCTTGCCACTCAAATGTTAAATGTTAAATTGGGCTGCGTCCCTGCGGATTGAAAAAATAATAATAGCTTTTAACCAGTGTGCCTAAATATGGACAGCATGGACATTTTGATTTGGTTTTGACAGCAATTGAATTAAACTGATCAAACTAAACCCTGTTGCAAAGATAACGAGCACTTACGATTTTTTCCAGTATAATGTAAACAAATAAGATTTTAAGCTACGAAATAAAGAAAACACATTTTTTTTACGATGATAAATAATAATAAAATACATATAATATTGGTTTCATTTACCAAATGAAACGAATATTATTTCAATCATTCAATCTCCTTTAGTTACAGTGTGTTTAAATGTGATTAAATTAATTGAAAAAACCGAAGGTGCCCGTTTTCATTGCAAAGCCCTGTTGCAATTTTAATTCTAAAGTTCTTTGTTACCTCGCAATTATATACTCTTCTTTTGCATGAATCTTTATTAAAATTAAGTGCAAAAGCGAACAACCGCGAAGCGAAACAAACCAATTTGCATGCCTCTGCTCATTAGTAAGGCCATATTTCATGGCGACTTTGCAAACCGCAACCAATCCTTGAATGGGTTGTTTACCGTTGTGGTCCTTGCCAGCTGTATTAACAAAGTAATGAAAAGGGCATCATTTCATTTCTGTAAAATTCATAATAAGTAATTAATGAAACGAAATTAATAATATATTTTTTGTACTCGTCGATTAAAATGTTTGTATTACGATTTCATAGAGAATACTGTAACGTCACTCTTTTCATCGTTGAATAGTCTATGTTACTTCCGAAACAACCGAAATAACTATTTCGATACGCTCCAGACAACCGAAAAAAAATTGAAAATAGAACTTCGTATTTAAATAATATGTGCCCTTGTTTAAGGAGACTCGATGCGGTACAAAATTTGCCAATATTGTATGGCGTTTTGGAACGTAGCAGCATCGCGTCATCTGTCAAAAATCTACTTAAACATGCTGCTGTATCCAGGACAGTAAAAAAAACCGGTGGTGTGATAACTTTTCTTTTAAAAGCCAAGAAGTTTACGTTTTCTCTGTGGAAATAAAAATCATCATTCATAAAGATTTCATAGAGAATACTGCAACGTCACTCTTTTCATCGTTGTTACTTCAGAAACAACCGAAATAACTATTTCGATACGCTCTAGACAACCGAAAAAATTTTGAAAATAGATCTTCTGATTTCCATATGTGTCCTTGTTTAAGGAGCCTCGATCCGATACAAAATTGCTAATCTGTGGCGTTTCGGAACGTAGCAGCGTCGCATCATCTGTCAAAAATCTACTTTTAGTTTTCTTATATACTCGTATTAATGACTTACATTATTAATTTTAATGAACTCGTACAAAAAGTATTGTTCACAATAGTGTCATAATTAAGCTTTTTAATCTCGTACCTTACTTAGGCCACTCAGCAAGCTTCGTGGCCTAAACACGGTACTCGACTAAAAAGCTCTCTATTATAACACGATTACGAAAAATACTAATTCATTATGTGACTAAAGACTATAATTTTCATTCACTATAATAAAAAGTAATAAAATTGTATGTTGTGATGTCATTTGTTATCAATATGATTTCTAGAATGTTTATTTAAAATTAAAATGTATCTGTTTCAAACTTCGATCAACTATACTATAAAAAACGGCCGAGCGCATAACGACTCCCTTCAAATTGGTTTAAATAAAAAAATAAGTTCGCTTAGTTTCACGTGTCACAATTAAAACGCCTTTGTGTTTTCAAATACTGTAGAAATAATTACCGTAAGAAGATTGTCTCGGACGAAATATACTTGCGGAAAGTAAATGTCGATTCGAAATATAAACACATTAGTCGCCTGCATCTCAGGAACCAATCAAGTCTACTTAGTTGTGATAGTTTTGCTTCAAAGTTGGTTATATATGCTTTCATTTAAGCTATTTTAAGAAGTGATCACAGATCGAAAGTGAGTGGAAGGGTCGGAAGGGGCCGCCCTAGGCGTACTTTTTCGAATCAAATCGGAGAAATACTGGGAAAGGGCCGAATCTTAAGTACCGTAAAACGGGGCTATTTGGGAATCACGAGGCTATTTGGAACTAAGTAATTATAAGCTTTTAGTTGATATATTTTTTGTCATGGCAATAATAGAACTAAAAACTTAGCCTGACAACAAATTTTACAGTTCTATCATAGCAATGACAAAAAATATACCAACTAAAAGCTTATGATTACTTAGTTCCAAATAGCCCCGTGATTCCCAAATAGCCCCGTTTTATGGTACCCGAAACCGACGTGCGTGCATGACTCGATGTATGAATGTTGAAGAAGCGAAAGAAATTTGTCAAGTTCGTAGCAAGTGGAAAGAAGTGGTCTCTGCCTACCCCTCTGGGAAACAGGCGTGATTTAATGTATGTATGTATGTATTTAAGCTATTTTGTGATTTTTAGGATTTGTAGTTTTGGCTGTAGTACCTAATGGGGGAAAAATTATAAAATAGCACTTTAAATCTTAATATGTTACAAAAGGATCCCTCAATTTTTTCCCACAAGCCCTCAATATTTTTAAAAGACGAGAAAATTAAATATCATCCGCAAGCTACGTGTAGGGGAGTTACCCTAAAATTTTTTTTTTTCAAGGTTTTATTTTACCACTTTGTCGGCGTGACTAATATGTATATTCATGCACAGCTTTCTAAAACTAAGAGTCTCTGAGCTAAGCTTCGGACGGACAGACGAACGGACTTGGGTTCCTAGTTTGAATACGGAACCCTAAAAAGCGACCCTCTAGTCGAAGCTTCATGAAATGATAAATTGTGTCAAGCAAAATTGCAAGCAATATTTAAATTAAATTGTTTTAAATTGATAATGATTGTACATATATATTATTAATTAATTATTTTTTTGTATGAAGTCTGTATAGGTTACCCTAGGACACTTCTCTAAGAGATTTTGTATTGAACCCGGCTTCTATTGGTTAGTTTGACAATGGTTTCAAATGATTGTCTTTTCAACTGTATTGCATCTCGGATTAAATCATGAGATTACATTGAAATTAAACATTTGTATGCAGAGTGCAGGCTAACTTGGCTCTCTTGGCTTGGCTTGGCTGACATTTGGTGAAACTCTTCAAGATCGCGATTGACAAGTACAGACAAAACAAATGTTAGCGGTGATTACGTGAGTCCCTTTAAACATAGTCGAACTGTAAGCCGAAAAACTGTTTTTTTTTTTTTTTTTTTTTTTTTTTTTTTTTAATTTATTTAGGCAACATACAGTCTTATAAGTATTACCAAAAACTACATATCATTAAGTGACCTTGAGTGCCATACTGAAATATACTAATTGCATTACATTACAGTAGAAGCGGTAAGCAATGAGACGCAAAATGAGATATTGTTTTTAAAGTTAGTAACAATTAATTATCAATGTGGAATATCTGACAACACTAAACTTAAGCTTAGCCTTATGTGAATAAACTTGTAGGTACATCAGAGTGGTAGAACAACAGATAGTAAACCTTTATAGGTACAAGGAACAGATTCGAATACAAGTACCTAATAGTAAAGAAAAAAAACAAAGAAAAGGGTGACCTTTGCTAGTATACTAGCGGCTAGTATACTGGGATCCAGGAGGCTAAACAATAAAAAGAGTGTAGGGTACATAATACTTAATAACAACAAAAAAATGAACTTTTTTTTTTTTTTTTTTTTTACCCATGCATGCATGCATGTTCCATGTCTGGGAACGCAGCAATCAAGTAAGACAAGAGTTAAAGTGACGAATCACTTGATCTTTGAACTTATTACAATTTTTAGTTTTGAAAATATCTATATCATATAATGTTTTATTGTAATAATCGAGACAGCGAATAAAGAAGGCATTTGAAGTGTAAATAGTAGTAGAGGCAGGTACAACAAATAAGTTTCTGCGGCGTGTAGGGCGATGAGGAACTTTAAATGATATTCTACCAAGAAGTGAGGGGGAGTCGATGACGTAATGCAGTAATTTGTAAAGAAACATGACGTCAAATTGGTTTCGACGACTGTCTAACGGTACCATTTTGTAACGAATTAAAGCATCTTTATATAAATTATAATCATTACCACGGCCCATTCTATAATCCAGAGTTTTAAGGAATTTCCTTTGAATACGCTCGATTCTATTTTTGTGACATGCATAAAAAGGGCTCCAAATAACACTTCCGAAGTCTAAAATGGAGCGAACTAAGCTGTTATATAAGATTTTATAGGTAATTGTTTGACGAAAAGGCTTACAAACTCTAAGGATAAACCCAAGCTGTTTGTAGGCCCTTTGGACAATAGAATCAATATGCGGGATAAAAGTGAGCTTACTATCCAAAATGACGCCGAGATCACGAATTTTCTCAACTCTGTTTATATTACAATTATTAAGAGAATAATTAAATAGGATCGGGTTCTTCTTGCGGGTATACGATATGACAAAACATTTATCAGGATTTAGATATAACTGGTTGTTGTTACAATAGCCCGCAAGTGATTCCATATCAGATTCCAATTTATAACAATCATCTAAGGAAGTTATTATTTTATATATTTTTGCATCGTCGGCGTAAAGTAAATAGTTACTATGTTTAGCACAGATTCCTATGTCATTTATGTAAAGTATAAACTGCAGGGGTCCTAAATGTGATCCCTGGGGTACTCCAGAAGAGATACGAAGGAATCCTGACATATATCCCGCAATGGAGACAGCTTGGGAGCGATTAGTGATATAAGATGTGATCCAACGAAGCAAATCTCCGTGTATTCCGGCCCTCCAGAGCTTCTCCAACAAGATCGAGTGACTAATCTTGTCAAATGCCTTGGAGAAATCTGTATACTGTATTTATTTGAAATACATGTAAGGTTTTCATTCACCCATTCAATATTTTCATGGCAGGTCTTATGAAACAGCCCGTACTGTCATTATCTCACCATAATCATTTTACTCGTAGATAACACTATACACGATTCACGTAAAATAAAATCTATAAAAAAAATAAGTCACTCATAATTTTGACGTTGGTAGTAATTCTATATTGGTATGACTTTTATACATAGTTATCTATTTACATTTGTTTGAGTGTAAACATTGCTGTGAATGCGTTATTTGATTTTACTTATTCCGACTGATAAATGGGTGAATCAACTTTTAAGGTACTCCTTTTCTTTTGCGGTATCAAAACTTTCCTGGTGACTTATCATTAATAATAATGTATGAATATTAATATCAGACCACCAAATTTACAGACCGTACACGTTAAACACCTCAAATATTATTTAATCTTTGAAAAAACCTGGTAACTCAGGGGAAAATGCACATTTTCCATACAAAACCTAGGGACAACATCGTTCGCTGCGTTACCAACTATATTATTATTTCAAACTGTACTATTTTTAAATCAAATCATTTCAAATGCTAGCCTAATTGTCTGATTTAATAAGCGTGTAAGCTACGTCGTTGGCAAAAATATAGTTTTTCTAAAAACATATAATTTGTGAAACATGTCGAAAAATGGGGAGTACCTTAGAAGTTGATTCACCCAAATATCTATTATTATTTCCTTGCGACTGTAGCGTATTATTTATAAATACATATGAGCAAACTTGTTCGCATAAAGCTTTTGATTCTAAAGTTTTTTACGTCCTTTTAGAAATCTTAATTTCTAATGATTCGCCATACAAATGTAAATGCTATTCGAATAAAACAATTTCCCTTTTTTGTTTAAAATACTTACTTAAGTCTACCATAAGGCGGCATAAACATTTACTAATATTTAAGAATAGTTATTCAAGATGTTTTTTAGGTATGCATGCGATGATCAAAGCTTGGTTATATCAAAATGAATGTAAATTAGGTACATGTTACGGGCACAACTTATAGCAATTTTAATTTAATTTCCTGTTCTGTTTACAGGCATTGACAAGGTTCCTAAAAAAAAGTGGGGCAGCGTACAAGAAGTCCATGATAATGTTCTATGCCCCTTGGTGTGGGTACTGCAGGACTATGAAACCGGAATATGTTCAAGCCGCAGGGGATTTGAAGGTAGTTAATTTCTGATATTTTCCCGACCTAAGCTGTACAATTAATTAGGAACTATACTGCCTCCGGCGTTTAGATAGCGGAATGTATAATTTCCAAATTTCCATTCCCAGCTTTTACCTGCCTCGCTTATTTTTTGAAGTCACAGATGTGAAAGCCTCACTTAACTGACACAGTAATCGGTTTTCGTATCCAGTAAATACCCCAAAAAAAAACCAACAAGATTCTATTAAAATAAAAACTTGGGAAATGATGCATTTGGCCAAAACTATTTAGGCAAAACGGCATGCTCTGGAAATGATGCGCCTAGGAACAATGAACATGCGGGAAATGAAACCGGCGAATGGATAATAATACCTACTCTACTAGTATGTTGTCCGATAAATGTTTATTTGTAGGATAAACTTTTTTGTATATTATAAATTATCTCACTTTATATATCGCATCAGTTATGCAAAACAAACATTGACATGCATTGTAAAAACTAGGCTTTACACGAAAAATTAATTTAATGCTCAATAAGAATAATGAAAATAAAATAACACTGTTAAGCCAGTGTTGACAGGTCATGAAAAAGGAGGCTTCAAAAACCTGGCTGCGTGTTATGATATTTTAGTTTGTCACTTTGTGAATAGTTTTAAAACCTAATTTTGGCCTTTTTGAACTGACTTGTTGCACTATTCAATCAGCCAATACTTAAAATGTGATTGCCTTGTTATAAAAGTAATTGACTACATCGTATTTTAACAGGCACCATAGTGATCAACATTTTCTTTGAGAGACTGTAAGTAACCACTATTCAACTCCGGTAAAACCATATTGATTGCCTTTTACGTGTTATGGTATTGTTTACTGTGAACTAAATAAAAGCTATCAAAATGTTGACAATACCAGATCAGCTCAGGTGGAACTGCTTATGCTAATGCCAATAAAGTCTCATTTAATCGAGTTAATCATGCAGTCGCCGCTCACAGTAGCCAGTTTTCGACGGCTTTAAGCTGCCCATATATTGCCGGCCTAGCTAGAGTCCGTCAAGTCTATCTTGCCAACCAGGTGGGTGTTATCAAGTACGTATGGCATTAATAAAATGGTATTAGACGGACGTGGCATAACAGTTGTCTGTGGCGATCGTATCAGTCGGGCTAAAACTGTGCTTAGCGACGTAAGATGCTATAAATTTTTAAGTGCATACCTTAATGTTTTATGCGTAACGATAAACGGCCATCGAGCTGCCGGCGTTTTAAGAATGAAAAAAGTAAATATTTGGAATTTACACACTTATTTGATTACTTATTCTGCCATCACACCTTTTTTTTTAATTTCTTTTGATCGGCTGCAATATTATTGTCGCTTACTGACGATTTGTGTATCCTCTTCAAATAATGGGGTCCCTTAGTTCATTGGACCGACTTATGTTAAATATATTTTAGAGCAGTGATTGTTTTCTTTTCCAGGGTGAATCTTATCTAGCGGCTATAGACGTAGCAAAGACGGGCAATTCTAAAGTTAGACAAATTTACAATATAACTGGATTTCCCACGTTGTTGTACTACGAGTAAGTTGATAATCAATGTTTATGTTATTACTGTATTGGTAGGAACGTTTTTAGATAAAGTAAAGTAGTCCCGATGTAGGGATAAAGTAAAGAAAAAACGAATACAAGTTTTGTATACATATGGGGATATTTCGGAGTATTCCAAATATAATGCATTAAAAATGGGCCATAATCCCTTTCAAGTTCATGTAAACTTACCATTATTATGGCTATATAAAGGCACATAGGCAAAAATTTCGTTTCCAAATTTCTCAAAGACACACTCTTTACTGTTCTAATAGGAAGGGACAATTAAAATTTACGTACAATGGCGAAAACAAGAGAGAGGCGATTGTTGACTTTATGCGAGATCCTACTACGCACTTGCAGCAAAAGAAGACAGAGGCCGCTGACCAAAGCTGGTCGGAAGACACGGACGTTGTGCACTTAACGGGTAAGCAGAAGGGTTTAACGGGTTGGCAGCAATAAGAATAACAATTTTGCAACGATAAACATACTTATGTAGTGAAAAATAATAGTAGTTTATGCAACAGTTGTATAAGAGAGGTCAAAGTATTTTTTGACTTAGTTATACACCGTTGCATACAATACTTTTTCTACGACTAGGTTTCAAATAAAATGCAAAATTAAATTAACAAAATTTTATTTATAGATTTTTACTCTTTAATATACCTAGGTTAGAATACGAACGAACGAAGCACAGAACAACAAACGAGCGGGAAACATTCGAAAACAACAAAATATTATGTGTCTATGGTTATAGTAGTTTATGCAACAGTTGTATAAGAGAGGTCAAAAAAGACGAGTGGTGTGGTTACGATGTGAGCCGCAGGCGAACATCGTAAAGCAAGACGCCACGAGTATTTTTTGACTTAGTTATACACCGTTGCATACAATACTTTTTCTACGACTAGGTTTCAAATAAAATGCAAAATTAAATTAACAAAATTTTATTAATATACCTAGGTTAGAATACGAACGAACGAAGCACAGAACAACAAACGAGCGGGAAACATTCGAAAACAACAAAATATGTGTCTATGGTTAACTTTGTTTTTAAATTGATGTGCACTTGCCAGGTTTCATATTTTTTTTTAAAGTTGCACAATCGATTTAACTTGTGAAATAGGGACTAAAAAACACCTAATGATTTGAGAAATGAATTCTTTTACCTGATTGGTCGATTTTAATATAGCTGCGTTCTGGTTGGTTGATACCAAATAAAATGTTTTTTTTAAAGAGTTAAATTAGTAAAAGAGTTTACATACCAAAAAGAACCTAACGTTCCGATTGACAGTCAATGTGTATTGTGATTGGTGGTTTAATTTGGTGAAGTATTTTGATTGGTCAAATTAACCTAGGTGTAAGCTTTGGCAGCTAGGCATATCGTTTTGGCTCAAGAAAGCACAAGTGCTGTTAAGGGGAATAGACTAGATAGACTTTTCTACGGAATGTTCTGCGGACATATTATCTATATTCTTATATTAGTGTTCGTGACTATATAAATGACAGATAAAAGTACAGGAGTAGGAAAATACATATAAAACACCTAAGACTCGGAAACAAATACCTGCTCGTACTCATCACACGAATATTTTCCCTAAACGGGAATCGAACCCAGGACCGCTAGCTTCGTAGGCAGGGTCACTACATAGTCACTACCAACTAGGTACTTAGGCCACCCACGTCTCGTCACATGTCACATGTGGCCTGGCACGTCACACTCAATAATTTGAATATCTACTTAATACGTATTTATTTTACCTAGGTATACTACAGGGTGACTGGAAATTCGCCGTATTCCTTGAAAGGGGTTATTCTACAGCTCATTTGTAACGATTTAAGTCCAGTCAACCAGGGGTCAAAACTCATTGGTTATCGAGTTATTCACGTTTTTAGAATTGTTAAAAAACACCCGCCTTTCTACCTAAAACTAGTCATTGTGTGAAAACTTGGTCATTTTGAAAGAAAAATAATAATTAATGCCAAAGAAATGCAAAATTTTGCAAATAAAAGGATTTGAAGTTAGAAGTTCTAGTAATTATTTTCCAAATTCTGTAACATTTTAAAGCATAACTAAAAAGTACGACACTTCGCGTACAAATAACAGCAATAGTTTGCTCAGTTCATAAGCTTTCTAAAAAGGTACAATTTATGACATTTTAAAATTATATTTAATTTAAAAATGTACAATTAATAATAATTGCAGAAATGTTCGCGGTTAAGCTCCATAGTTTCAACAAAAAAAGGCGGGATAGTTCTCTTTTCCAAATTCAGTTAATGGTGTTCTTTTAAATTTGCTTTTTAAAAACATAAAGTGCGCTCCATTTTCAACCATAAAACGCGGGAAGTGTATAGAACATCTTTCTCTGTTTTAAATTCAGCTAAGGTGTTCTATTATTAAATAAATTTGCTTTTTAAAAACAAAGTGCGTTCCATTTTTAAATTTCGAGCAACTCAAAACTTTTTGAGTGACCAACGTAATCACTAATCAGTTAGTTTCAACTTGCACGGACGGCGCATGCACACATGCAAGCCGCGCGATGTATCTTTGTTTGAACACGATCTACCGTTCTCTATGCTGTGGTCTTAATCTCTTAGCCGATTCGGGGTGCTCCTTGCATAGTGATTCTTCGCAGTTTCCAACACGCAAATTATTTCAAGCTGTTTTTCGAAATATTTGGGGCTTTTTGACTCTTGAAGTGTTGGACATTGCATTTCTTTAAAATATTCCTTATACACCCACGGGAAATATCATATTTTACAGCTAAGATTTTCTGGGATACTTCCAATTTGAATTTGTTTAAACTTTGCCACTTTACTCTGAGCTCGATCATTAAGAATGAGTGGTCTTACCATTTTCGGTAAATTTTATTCCCAATACTAAGTTCCCACCGCCGCCGGATCAAACATTAAATTGAAGATGCAGGTACATTTTCAGCTTTGAAGTGAGAGACCTCGTAGATTTTCCGCGACGTCCGAGTAGGCGATAGACACGTTCTCGTAATAACTTCATCAAAGATATGATTTATTATTCCAGCTAAACTTTTTTTGCCTTGAATTGTAAAGAGTTAATACGAATTTAAAAAAGTGTCCCCGATGGTTTGACCTCGAAGAAGATCTTGACATAAAAAAGTTCTTTGAAATAGATAAGAAAATCTCGGATACAAATAGATTATCGAATTTTTTACAATTCTTAAATGAACTGTTAGGAAAGTGTGACGTCATAAGTAGGCTCATTATTACAATACTCCATATTATGTAAGGCTATCTTGTTGACCTTTCTTAAAATCTAGCAGATTTTAGCTAGTTAAAATTAGGGAATGAAAAAACCGGTGAAAATCAAAAACCGGTTAATAACCGCCTCGACGGATTCAAAACCGGTTAACCGGTTTTTAGCCGGTTTTTTGCAAACTATTTGAAATCGAAGTATTAGACGATAGTTTTACTATTCTTGGTTACTATTGGTGATTTTTTGAGCTGTAGGTATGCCATTTCTAAATATCGCCCTCTGGTTCCGCCACTTTCATGCAGTGCCATCTCGATCTGTCACGATCATCACGTTAGGACACAACTGTTGTTGCAGGACTTCCATATGGGTCTTTTCTGCTTCACGTCTCGTCAATGATTTCTGTTTCAACTCTTCTCTTAATAAATCTTTCGCAGACATAGAACTTAAGTGGGCATTAAGTCCGCCATTTGTACTTTATTGTATTTAGTGCAAAGAAGTTTAAATAAATAAATAAACTTCCGGATAAACCAGATGTAGACGGAACAATTTCAATTCAATATTTTCTGAACTTTGCGACGTTTTTGGTGAGGGGTCAAGGGCTGTTACTGTAATAGCAGTATAGTTGGTACTTTTGCCCAATAACGACACTAAAATAGAAACTAGTCATCCTTGTCATCATGTGGCTCGTGTATTGTATTGTATCGTTCAGCACGTTCATGAAGAAATTTAATTAATAAAACTTCTTGCTATTCGCTACACGAAAAAATCGGGTATGTATTCTTATTATTTACAAAATAAAAATACGTTTCCCCGCTATATTTGTCATTTTATAGTCTGAACAATATTCTGGGGTATCTATTTAAGGCAATTTACAGTATTTTAAGGAAAAGTTCCAATTCGGTTAATAACCGGCGAACTTTATAAAAAACCGGTTTTTAACCGAGATCAAAAAGTTTCGGTTAATCGGTTTTTCGGTTAACCGGTTAGCCGGTTTACATTCCCTAGTTAAAATGCTCTGTCTGTCATCTAGAAAAAATCTCGAAAAATCTTTACTTCCTCTGTGCTCAATTGCCAATCACGAAGCAGGGCAATGAAAGAAAATAGGTTCCGTATTCTTATAAAAAGTCATTAAATCAGTACGACCACCATGGTTTAACGTATTATATTTAAATAATTATTTATAAAACGGAAACAGAACCGATTACAACTTGTCCTGCTTCTAAATTATAAAAACAACGATAAATACGATTAGCATCCCTAGCCTGTTATTTGTGTAATTGCTACTTCCGTGCTCGGTGGCGTTTGTATTTGACATGGCTTTGAAAAGGTTAAAGTGGCCCCCATGGTCAGAATGCAGGAGGGAACACACTCGTACAGTCAGTGTCGATTCCCACTATCGTGTCGAGGCGATCGAGTTATTTAGCTAGACTCGTGGCTGTGTGTACGGACAAGTTTAAAGAAAACGTCGAGCGACACTGCTGTGTGTACGAGAGGCGGTTGAAAATTATTATTGTTTCTTGAGATATTTAACAAGAAACAGAACCATGTGTGAATTATTAACACATATTACGAAAATCGAGTAGGGGAGCGGGGGGCTAGTTGTAGCAGGGGTAAGAAGTAACGCTCAATTTTTACCTAGTGAATGAACGTTTTTACACAGGATTATCGACTTTATATATTCCTTATAACGTGTTCTATTACCCGGGAACCGCCAGTGACCCGTCGGACGACGCTATTGGAGGACGTGAGCATGTGCTTCGATTCTGCCAGGTATTGGAATAAATTGTATTCACAAATATTTGTTTTTTGGCAATGGTTTAAAAGATTATTATTAGTATCTTAATAAAACATTCTAGAGAATTTGTTACAGTTTGTATTAATAGACTGCGTTATTGTTGAATTTATGTAAATTTTTAGTAATCGTAGTTTTTGCAAGAAAGGACACCGTGGGGCAAGTTGCAACAAAATTGTGGGGCTAGATGTAACATGTTACAACTTGCCCCGCTTTATTATTCAGTGTAGAAGTCTTTGTGTTTATTCTTTTGACCGATATCTATATAAACTTAATGAAAGAAAATCTAAGAGGGACTAAAAGTAAAGAAGTTTACGAGTTAGATGCCATCGAGGTTTTGGAAAAAAAGGCCAGTATTAGAACTGCAGCTAAAATTTTTGATCTGTGTCATGTCTCACTGTATAGATATGTAACGAAAAAGAAAAAAAATCTATCACCGTCCGTTGGCTATGTGAAACCAAGACTAGTATTCCCAGAGGAAGTGGAAGAGAAAATATCTTCATATTTATTGACATGTGCGGACATTTATTTTGGACTACTGCCAATAGAGGTCAGAAAATTGGCATATCAATGTGCTGTTAAACTTGCTGCAAAACATATACCTTCCTCGTGGCACATAAATAACATGGCAGGACCCGATTGGTTCAAAAACTTTATGAAAAGGAATCCAAGGCTGTCGCTCAGAACCCTAGAAGCGACATCTTTAAGCCGGGCTACTTCTTTAAACAAGACCAACGTTGAAGATTTTTTCAGAAAATATAAGGATGTGCTTCAAAAATACCAGTTTTTACCATCACGTATTTACAATGTAGATGAAACTGGTGTTACCACCGTACAAAAACCTAAAAAAATTATAGCTGCGCGTGGGCAAAAGCAAATTGGAGCTATAACTTCAGCAGAAAGAGGTACCCTTGTGACGCTGGCTTGCGCAGTTAATGCATCTGGGAATTTCGTACCACCTATGTTCGTTTTTCCCAGGCTGAGGTACACAGACATATTCGTCAGAGGTGGACCCCCAGATTGTATTGGAGCCGGGAATTCTTCAGGGTGGATGACCGAAAAAGAATTCATGTTATTTATGGATCATTTTATTAAATTTGTGAGACCAACGGCACAAGACCCTGTGTTATTACTACTGGACAACCACAGCTCACATGTTAACGTTTGTAAATCGTTAATAAAAGTTCGAAATTCTAGCAAATCAAATTAGTATTTTATTGTTACTACATGCCCCATGGCTGTTACAACAAGCCCCAAATACGGGGTAAGTTGTAATACGCGACATTTTTTTTAAAAACGACCCCTGTTTAAATGTTAATAAAGTTTTTTCAAATATTAATTACTGAAAAGCTAGACAGATAGTTAATCTTTTAAGACATTATTTCACAGTTGAAAAATATTTTATAGTTTCCTTTTTACACCCTTTTTTCCACAAACTGTTACAACAAGCCCCCCGCTCCCCTACTGGGCTGTAATTAAGATCCTCACAAAAAATATTAAAAACACACCGCAGTGCATTTTTGAAGAAATGGCTACAATTTACAGTGTCTCTGGACCTTCTTATGCTACCGTCAAATAGTGGGAGAATGAATGAATGAATGAATGATTGGTATTGGAGGACTGAAGGGTTAAAATGTGCGAAATAGCTGAAACCTCGGTAAAGGGTTAGAGAAATCCTTCACTGCTATTTACACATGACTAAGATCAGTGTACGTTGGGTACCGAAAATGCTGACGGCGTTTGACAAAGAGCGGCGTGTTTTTAGAATTGTGTGAAGATGGTATTGACGAAATTTGCTACAGAATAGTGACCGTTGATGAAACATGAGTCCAAAACGGAGTCCATACAATAGACTAAGAAGGGTGAAAGGCCACTGAAGAAGTTTAAAGTGCAAAAATCGGCCGCGCTAATGGCCACGGCTTTTTGGGACTCGGATGGAATTCTTTTGTTAGATTATTTGGCAAAAGGCTCTACAGTAAATGCAACATACTATGCTGATCTATTGAGAAAAGTGCGTTAAGCCATAGTTGAGAAAACAAGGGGTAAACTCCGTAATGGAGTTTTGTTTTTGCAAAAAAACGCGCCCGTTCATACCGCGCGTGTTGTAAGGGTGGCTCTGAAGGAAATCGGCGTCAAAGAAATTAACCACCCGCCGCACATACGGCAAAAGTGACAATTTAGGTGGACAAAAATATCTAACTAATGAAATTGATTTTTTAAGTATGGATTCAACATAATATGACATTTAATAAGTACTTGAGCAAGAATACCGACTTTAGCATTAGGTACTGACATCCTTCGGTAAGAAAATAATGGATCGATTCAAAATAATGAAATAAATCATTAAAACAAATAATGTTGGCATGAAAATAGATTTATAATGGAACTTTTAATTTAAATTTTAATCGCGGGCGATTGTGTCATCTGTCTCATCATCATTAGCATCAACATTATCGTTCCTTATTGATGTATCTTGCAAGAATTCCGGGATATCAAAACAACAATTACTTCTAAAGTGATAAAAAGTGATAGCTATTTTTTTGTATACACTTTCTAAAAGACTTGAACAATGTTATTATACAAATTAAATGAGGGTACTCTGAGGTACTTTTTAGTTATCGTCTATGAAATCACTGTTTTCGAGTAAATATGATAGAATTTCTTTAAATAATTACAGCTCTGAAGTTATTAGATATACAACAGTCAAAAATTAAAAACTTACTGGCAAGAAGTCCTTCTTAGACACAAAAAAAATATCAAAAAGATATTCGAATGCAAACTATAATTAGTATAGGGCTAAAGCACATGCCTAACTGACGTGCGAACGCAACTGATAATCATTCGGCAAGTTTCGGGTACTCTCGTAAACGAGTGTATGATGTTACTGCGTTACTATCGCTGTCATTTAGTTAGTCAATCACTAAAGAACGTTGACACATATTATCATACGTATTGAAGAACATCAGTATTATCGATTATTGTCCACCTAAATCGTCACTTTTGCCGTATGTGCGCCGTATAGACCAGATCTAGCGAACATTTTCTGTTAAGTAATTTGAAGAAAGACTTGCGGTGAAAGCGATTTGAAAGTTGGAGCATTTCGAAGGCCAAAACAAAGATTATTTTTTAACGGTATAAAAGCATTATAAACAATTGAAAAATAAATATAACTTTAACAATCTAACAAAATGTTTTCTATCTTAGTCTTTGAACTTTTCAGCCGGCCCTCGTACATTTACTCAAACCCTTTTAGGGGCTATTTTCCACCCTCCTAACTTTATCTTCAGTGCATCTAGCCCATTAAAAAACCAAGATCATTTAATTTGCATATAAATGTTACTAATTTCCAAAAACGTCGTATACTTGATACTGACTTCTTTTCATCAGAGTAATTCCCTTATAACAGTAATAAGTTAATAAATAACATACTCGTAAGCCTTGAAATATGTCAATAAGTCTTACAGCACAAGTAAAGGAAAAAATCCAAAACTGAAAATATTCCTACCCTTGAACGGAAAATAGTACAATAAAATTGTTATTTATTAAAATGTATTATCGAGTTATCGAGTCATCCAAGTGCAAAAATGTGTATCGAAAGAATTCTCTCATATAAATGTAATAAGAAGTTCTTATTACACCGGAATAAGGTGCAATGGGAAATATGTTTGAGATTTTGTGCTCTCCCATATTTTTACACTTGACTGTACAGTCGATTCCAAAGAGATGTATCCGCTTTTTCACCTTATTGCATTGTAATAAGCTCCAAAAGTGGATACATCTGATAGTATTAGACTGTTCGACAAGGATATTTAAGGAATGTGATAGAAAGCGGAACTCTTTTTTATAGCCTTATTTATTTCTTAAATATTACTGGCTGGTTTACGGAATATTATTATCCTTTGTCAACTAGAAGCAGGCTGTCATAACGTGTTGTGTGAATTGACCGCTCTGCTTACGATTTATACTAAACATATTTTTTCTAGTTATTCTAGTTAGAATGCGCGTTAAGTCATGGCTTTAACTAGTTTTCTGGGTCGAATATGGCGACAAGGTTTTGAGTATAGTTTACTTTTACAGCGCTATTTTCGGTTGTATTTTATTATTGTTTGAAAACACGTAACGCTGTTTACCAGTTGTATTTTTATAAATGAGTATATTATTATTTTAATTAACATATCGAGATTGACTTTTATCTTCTGTTTTTAGCGGAGAATTTCAATTCGGTTCTTTCCAAAGTAGACCACGTCCTTGTGGCTTTTTACGCACCTTGGTGCGGCCACTGCAAACGAATTAAACCGGAGCTCGAAAAAGCTGCTTCTAGGATAAAGGCTGAAAAGGTAAGGAACATATGATGAACATATACGATTTGGCTTGTGCTGCTGCCATCAAATATATACTCGACTCTATAGTTAAAGACGTTAGATCACGTTCAGACGTTCAGAGGACTTTGGAATAAATAAACCTTGTACAGTGCAAAGGGCTCAAGTCAAGGGGTGTAAATCTTTCGCGTTCGAATAAATTTGGGAAGCCTGACATGAGAGCATAATAATATGAAAACAAGTAAGATAAAATGGCAAATCCGATGGCCCTTTTAAGAGCTATTGTTCTTAAAACGGCCATCGGGTTTGTTTTTATTGAACTGTATAACAGGTAAAGTATTTTCTCAAACATGCTCGGAAAAAACGGTTTTCCGATTGAAACACAAGGACGGAAAGAGCCTCATTTTACTCCTAGGAGTAAAAAAACCATATGAAAACACTTTCCGTCCATGTCCATATATTTCTTAAAAATGCTGTCAATTTGCATACAAAATCAAAAGGACCAAGACAAAAATGCCAAACAGCCAAGGTAACTGCTCGCTTTTTTAGCACAGTGCGTGTGTTTCTTTTTGAATTTGCATTCCAATGTCTATGGTTAGTATTTAAAAACAATTGACAGTCGGTAACATTCGTTCATTCTGCATAATATAATTGTGAAACCGAATATTAAACTATTTGTTGTGTGAAATACTAACCTACTATAAAAAACCGGCCAAGTGCGAGTCGGACTCGCGCACGTAGGGTTCCGTACAACTATACATCTAAATAAATGTTTTTCTTTATTCTTTATTATATTGGAGTTGATTGAATGAAAGGTAAAATGCGGTTTAGGATTTATAACGTATTAAAAAAAAACTAATTATTAGATCTCGTTCAAACCAATTTTCGGTGGAAGTTTGCATGGTAATGTACATCATATATTATTTTTACATTTATCATTCCCTTATTTTAGAAGTTACGGGGGGGGGGACACACATTTTTCCACTTTGGAAGCGTCTCTCGCGCAAACTATTCAGTTTAGAAAAAAATTATAATAGAAACCTCAATATCATTTTTGAATACCTATCCATAGATACCCCACACGTATGAGTTTGATGAAAAAAAAATTTTTGAGTTTCAGTTCTAAGTATGGGGAACCCCAAAAATTTATTGTTTTTTTTCTATTTTTGTATGAAAATCTTAATGCGGTTCACCGAATACATCTACTTACCAAGTTTCCACAGTATAGCTCTTATAGTTACGGAATAAAGTGGCTGTGACATACGGACGGACAGACGGACAGACATGACGAATCTATAAGGGTTCCGTTTTTTGCCATTTGGCTACGGAACCCTAAAAATGAGCTCAAGCGACGAAAGCGACGAAATAGGTACCACACCGCCTATATTAAAATCTGAAGCTGCCTCGGTTAGGCAAAACCTGCTTCCCGCTAAATCTAAGGAAATTAAATTACTTGCTTTTTAGAAATGTATTTGTATTATTTCCTCACATGTTTGAGAAAAGCATTATGTATGCCTCGGCGGGAACGAGGATTTCCTGACTCGTATTTTAGCAGGCCTCGCTATTGCTCGGCCTGCTAACCACCTCGTCAGGAAAACCCTTACTTTCCGCGCCTAGGCAACAATGTACTATTCTTTGGTCGTGCCGATGCTCGATATAGTGTTTCACAAAGGTTTCCCCAGTCACTCATATGGTCATTGAATAATTGCATCAATTTACGTAAAAGCAAGTGACTTAATGTATTGTCAACTGTGCTTGTTCTCGTATCTTTAGTATGTGAACGTTTCAGATCAACGGGTTAATAGCAGCGGTAGACGCAACTAAACAGCCGGACCTGACCTCTGCCTACGGCGTGAAGGGCTACCCTACGCTGAAGTACTTCCACAAGGGAGAGTACAAGTTCGATGCCGGCCACGCGCGGCAGGAGGAACAGATTCTTAGCTTTATCAAGGTGAGTGAACATTTGACGACTTTATTAAACACCTGGATGTATTCCTGGAGGGCCTCTGATGAAACAAAACGGCAGCGATTGGTTTAATCTGCTTAAATGCACGGTATAACTCCGAAAATGGGGATTCCTGTTTGCGACTTCTCATGACGTTTTTGATTCGACAACCTTAGTTTGGTGCCTTAGAATAATTTTCATTCTTAACAACGCGAATGACGTTATATCCTCCTGCCGCCCAGAGGCCTTTTAAAAGGCCTTCTAAAAATCATATTTTAAACTTTTTATGACAAGAACCTATGTACTGATTTCGATTAACAACTTTTTTGCCCTGGGCGGCACGAGGATATAGAAGATGTGGTAAGATAGATCCTTTTTTCGCCTCGGCTGTAATCTTTTTAATTCCACAATGCAGTTCATGAAATATCACAAACTTTGATTATAGGTCTATTAAGAACTTTTTCCTATAGCATGAACATTTAAGATAGCTGCCCGCTCATACTGTCTTATCTCAGGATTTCATCCTGTATACCTCTATTATTAAAATTCGTAACGTTGTCAATACTCCCTGTGCTATGTATCTATCTGTTTATCTATTATTGTGTTAGAACTAGATCGGTAAGTGTTCAGTGCCCAACATGACGGTCACACCCTATCCGGAGTCCTTCCCCTTTAACTTGTTTCTAACTTAACGGCAGTGCGCCCTTATCGTAGTGCGACATTTACTTTGACGCGTCTTGAGATAGGCATCTCACTTAAGATCAGTTTATTTAGCCCAGTCTTCAGGGTTGGCCTCGCAGTCTCGGGATTTCAAAGGTCCATAGGCTTCAAAACTTATTTAACATTATGTGGCTTGAGTGCTCGTTTACAATGCTATAAAAATAATCATAGCTGGATGTGAACCGCACACCGCACAGGCCTGTTAGAATGGAGATGTTTGGGAGAGGCCTGTTTCTAATATCAGATGTGCTTCAGCTGACAATGTCATGATGATGCTGACGATGTTGACTGGCAGGACCCGCAAGAGCCCCCGCCGCCGCCGGCGCCGGAGAAGCCGTGGGCCGAAGAGGAGTCGGCCGTGCGCCACCTCGACGCCGCGGGCTTCCGCGCCGCGCTGCGCAAGATCAAACACGCCGTTGTCATGTTCTATGCGCCTTGTGAGTAGTTTATTACAAGCTTCAATTTATAGTCGTACTTAGTTCTACTGTAAGATTGCCTTAGAAATTCGTCCCCCTTAAAAAGCATAACAGTATTTTTTCCCAAAAATGTATTACTAACTTTTCCCGCTACTCCGTCCTTGCAGAAGTCGGTTGTCACCGTTCCCTCGTGAACTGTTTGACTATCCGGGATAAGAAGTGCCCTGTGCGGGCTATAAGCTATTCCTGTACCACATCAATTAGATTAGACAATGAATGAATCAACATGAAGTCAATAATATAACATATGTTTTTTATCAATGAGTCGTGTAGAATATGTTAAATTAAGCGTCTTTTGTAATATAGAGTGAAAATGATGTCAATATAAGACTTTTTTTCTTGCGACCAATGGTGGCGGTAATATTTTAGTTAGCTTAGTAGGTATCTTGCGAATACAACAGATTCCGACTTCCTGCCAAAAAAGTAGAACAAAACTCGTATTCAATCTGGGTTCTTCGGTCAATCAACTTTTTTACCCACACTTTGGTTTGAAATATAATATCTGTGCTTATTTTCGTTTTTGATTATGGAGTTCATTTACCAGATTATTAATCTATCTTTGTCAATATCCAAATTTGAAAATAGGGTAAACGTGTCTACTCAGTTACTCTTCGCAGATTTTTATAATCCCTAGATATAAGTACCTACTGAATTGTCTTAAGTACCATATTTTTAGGGTATGGGAGACTTCGGTGTCTGTCCGTCTGTCTGTATGCCACAGCAGTTTTTCTCTCAAACTGTAGAAGCTGTCAACTTAAAATTTGGCATAGTGGTATAAAAATCCTTTTTTCCCGGTCTTTGCAGTAATGTCCTATTGTATTTCATGAATCTTCAGGGTGCGGCCACTGCAAGAGTACGAAGCCGGAGTTTGTAAGTGCGGCGGAGCAATTCGCCGACGAGCTGATGGTAGCTTTTGGTGCCGTGGACTGCACGACTGCCCAGGACCTCTGCGAGTCGTATGACGTTCGCGGATACCCAACCATCAAGTATTTCAGCTACTTTGACAAGCAAGTCATCGACTATGATGGCGGAAGAAAGGTGCGTTGATATTTACTAGGAATTCTTATGCGACTACAGTTACTGAGGCATGTTGAAGTTTTTAGTGGACAAAGTATAAATGAGTCGCTTAACTTCAAACTTGGATATCTCCTTGAAATTTGGTACACGAATTAAAACTTAACTTGTATGTAAAAAATACGCAAATTCCGTTGTCCGTTTGCATGGATTTATCCGAGTTTGAAGTTAAGCGACTCAAATATAGTAATGAATTAATACGAGTACGTCGGAACGACACGTATGACATGTTATTGTTTCAAAGAAAAAAGATAAATATGAACTTATCATAAAGCCAGTGTCAGTTAAGAATATATCGTGCTACCATCAGTGTGCATCACAGTAGGTACACTTCATCTCTCTCACGTTCAAGTGCGTATTGGACAGAAGCATTGGGGCGTTTCCGTTGGGAGTCGATGTTCGAAATTTGCATTAGTATTTGCATAGGCTGCAAGCCCGCACGTTAGGAGGGTTGCAATATACTGCAATTTTCTGTTCACGTTATTGAGTCTGAAGTTATTGCTAATAACTTGCGACCTATCTACCAATGAAAAAGAAGGTCAAAACAGGGACTGTAGAATTCATTTGATTAAGCCTATCGATAAGGAAACCCTATTGTCACAGTTTCCCTATGATTGTGGTACTGTAACGTCAGGCAAACCTTTTCGAACTTGTTACCTCTTCAATGCTGCTCACAAAGTTCATTAGGGAATCGTTAGCACTAAGCATTGGTGGCCCATTTAGCGCCTCTCTTTTTACCTTCGGCAGATTTCAGTTTACCATCTCGCAGCTTGCGGCTACCTGCCGCTAGCCATTTCATTTTTCGTAGTGTAATAATAAGTCGAATGCCTTGCGCGTAGAACTTAAAATAGGTTGAACCCGTTCAATTAACTTTTACGACGGAAACACATGAGTTTTTGGGTATTGTAAAAAGTGCTAAGTCGAATTAAGTGACCACATAATCATGAGAAAGTCGGTGGTGTTCTGCGATCTGGATTTCAATAACCATAACGCCTATGAGTCTGTTATTTGGATATATTAAACTTGGTCATATTTCCTTCAGACTGGTAAACATGAAGACACGATTAGAAACAAAATCTTCTATATTTTATTTTGAAATAAACACCTTTTTCGCATATTTTTGGTTGAACATTCGAAATCCTACGATCTTTATCAATGAATCGTGATTCACTTGTTGAGTTCTTACAACTTCTTTATCCTGGTAAACATTCTCATTTAATATATGTTGTAGAGTAACAGCAATTATTTGAATTTGACCCTCCAATCAAAGCGCGCGCAAACTATCTCCATCTCACGTTCTTTGCGCGGGGAAGCACATAAAACCATCCCTTTTTATTCTTGTGTGGGCGTGGCATCGTATGTGGCCTCTTAACTATATCGTTTGTTTAACCTTTGATAGGAGTAAGTCGACGATAGGATTACTGAGTATTTTGTGTTTGTAATACCATTCTATGAGATACCCGTTCGAAAACCTCTTTAATGGTAAGCAGTTCCGGTCCCTGGGAAAAACAAGCCCAAAAGCAAGCGTATAGACACGCACACTATGGCGACCCTAAGCGACGACAGTTACGCACTTAGAGATATCGTGCACGTCCATCTTCGTATGGCATCGCTTTCGTGAGCAAAACAAATCTACAAGGATTTGTAGATACATTGACAAGCTCTAATATATATACGGCCATCGCGCCAAATATATAGAAACATAAACGATATTATCAGTGGCATAGGGGCGTGTAGATATTTTTGACGCCCTGTGAACATTATATGCATAATATACAGGGTGTTACTAAAATACCCTTAAAGCAGAGAGGGAGTCAAATGGTCCCTTTTAAAGAATAGAATAGAATCATTTATTCGGTTATTAAATAAACACAAGACACATACATTTGAGAAAACAAAAAATACAAGTACATAACCTATTTAACTTGATAGCTCAGCGTGATGCTGTGGCACGGAGCCGCAGCGCTGATTTTCAGCTGGACCCGCACGAGATAGATGACAAAAACAAGAAAAGAAATAAAACATAAAAAAACACAACATAAAAGTTATTCTACAAATAATTAAAATTCTACAATTAAAATAAACAATTTAAAAAAATTAATTTGTTAAACATCACAACAAAGTGAGATTTAGCGTCCTAAGCGCATTCTTATTCGCTTACATAATTACACATATTATAATCTCAGTTGAAACTGAACATAAAATATTCAGCAACACAAAAATAATTAAAGAGAGATTGACAATGTATAAAAACCGTGGCATAACTACATAAATTTATTATTTTTTATAAATACAAAAGTGCTACTCTAATAAAATCAAAGAGCGAACAACGCATAAAGTCTGTTGAATTGATTTCGTTTAGGTAGGTGAGTTTTGCTTGATATTGAGGTTTAAAAATACACGATGCCCGGAAAGATTGCGAAAGATTTTAACAGAGTATTCCTGGTCATATTTAAAGATAAATGTAGGCTGGATTCGGCTTGGTTATTGAGATATTTCCATTTTTGTATAAATTGTTATGAAATCTCCAATATAAAACACCTTTATGATTGCGACGTTGCGAGATCTAAATTGACTGTATTGAGTGTAAGTCAAATCTAGTTCTGCCACTCTCATTGTTAACGTGTCAGGCGTCAGCATATTTTTCAGTCCGGAAAAATGAAAAAAGTTAAATTGCATAATTCGACCTAGGTTCATATAACATTTCTCACTCCTTATGACCTCAGGAATGCGTGGTTAAAATCTTTCGCAACCCTCCCGGGCACCCATTATATTACGCCTTATTACGGTACCTAACCTACCTAACGTACCTAACTAGCAATCACTATTCATACTGTGGTCAGCAATCGATAAAACGTTGCCAATGCAATTTGCGGACACGATTAAAATGATCATCTTCACAGGTGCTAAAAATATATATTACGGCTTAATACGGCGCCTAACTTACCTAACTAGCAATAACTATTCCGAAGGTGGCCTGCCATCGATAAAACGTTGCCAATACAGTTCGCGGGCAGGATTTAAATTATCATCTTCACAGATGTTTTCATTTGTAGGCAGTACTACGAGGGTCAAACTGAAAGTTCTTAGAAAATCAAAAACTGATTAAACTAGCAAGTTATTAGCTTTATTACATCTTTTCAAAATAGTGTCCATTGACGTCAATACATCGCTGCATCCGATGGAACCACTGACAAAAGCACTTTGCCCACTCGTCCTTAGGGGTCTCTTCGAGGGCCTTTTGAAACGCAGCCACAGCTTCCTCGGCGTCCATAAAACGTTTTCCTCGAAGTTTTTCTTTTATTTTCGGGAATAAATAAAAATCGCAAGGTGCGAGGTCCGGGCTATACGGCGGGTGACCCAGTAATTCCACGTCTGACGTCGCCAAATAGTCGATCGTTCGCCTGGCGGTGTGTGACGAGGCGTTGTCGTGGTGAAGGAGGATCCTACTGCGAGGTCTTTTCTCCCTAACTTTTTCCAAGACAAGTGGCAAACAATTGTTAGTGTACCACTCTGCAGTAACTGTTTTTCGATCCTCTAAAACAATTGTCGCGTAATGACCTGTCCTTCCGAAGAACGAGGCTACCATCTTTTTTCCCACGCTTCGACCTCTCTTCACTTTAGTTGGCAACTCGTCGGAAGGAAACACCCACTGAGCAGACTGTCTTTTGGTTTCGGGATCATAACAGTAAATCCAGCTTTCGTCACCCGTAAGTATGTCGAACACAGCATTTGAGTCACCTCCGTTAAATCTTAAAACCATTTCACGGCACCAATCAGCACGACGGAGTTTTTGGGCCTCGGTCAAATTATGAGGTATCCACCGGGCACAAAGCTTCCTGACCGCTAAATGTTCATGGAGGATTTTGTGCACTTGACTCATACCGATGCCCAAGCTTGTACGAATCTGCTGATAGGTCACTCTTCTATCAGTAAAAGATAAGATAAAAAGATAAAAGACATTTATTCAGTAAGTAGGCCACACGGGCACTTTTACACGTCAAGAATCTACCAGCGCTTCACAAGAGGAGACCACTGCTGAGAAGAAACGCCGCAAGAAACTCGGCAGTCAGTCATTTTTTAAATATATTTAATGTTACAATGGTATACTTAGTCTAGCATTATATAAATCTATAAATATTAAATTAAAAATATATATTAAATAAGCTGCGTAGTTTCAGCAGGAAAACACACCAAAATCTTGCGAGAGATAGAGGGAGAAGAAAAAAAAGAGAACACCTACCTAGGTGTAAGTATATAAGACGTTGCAAGACGACCACATAAGATTGATATGTTTTCCTACATCAACGGTGTCCCCTAGACAAGACAAAGTTACTGAATTTGAAAAAAAAAAAAAATATTAAGTTTCGGGTTTAGGCCAAGCATTTTTGTCTATTAGATAGTCCTCGATCCTATAATACGCTTTAGACATTAACGACTTTTTCAAGTAATTTTTAAGTGCTGGAAAGGGTAGCTTTAAGCAGTCTCTATCATACGCCGCACAACACTGATGTTATCTTCAGTCGTTGCCGTAGAAGGCCGGCCCTTACGCAGATCATCGGTGAGATTATTACGACCACGTTTATACTCATTAAACCAATTGTAAACAGTGGCATTAGATGGGGCTTCATCGTGAAAGGCCAATCGTAGTCTAACATAACTTTCTTGTTGACTTAAATGACATCGAAAGTCATAAAAAATCATTGCACGAAAATTTTCTCGCGTTAAATTCATGCTGACATGACACAGACAACTTTCAGTTTGCCGCCAAATCGTAAAACAAATGACAAATGAATAAAATACATACTCAATAATATTGGCAAAGAGTTCTATTTTCAAAATTTTAACTTAATTTTTTATTATTTTGTTACAAGTGGCCAGATCTAAAAACTTTCAGTGTCGCCCTCGTCACAGTATATAAATAAACCAGTAAAGAAACTAGGCCTACTTTTCAAGATAAATACCTACGCTCCAATTGAGCGTAAGGGTTGTCGACTGACATTTTGTAAAATTGAAAAAAAAACTTGTTTATTGTATCTCAGATAGTTAGTGCAAAATCGATACGTGTGATCTGCGACAACAAATCCGTTGCAGATTGAGAAAAAGTAGCCGCCATCTTGAACTTTTTAGTTATTCAACCGATTGCTTCCAAAATCGATATATGGGGATGTGTATGGTCTCCGACAACTTATCTGTTGACAGATTGAGAAAAAGTAGAGGCCATATTTATTTATTTATTTATTCAACCGATTGCTTACAAAATCGATATTTGGGGATGTGCGTGGTCTCCGACAACGAATTTGTTGGCAAAATGAGAAAAAGTAGCCGCCATCTTGAACTTTTTTATTATTCGACAGGCTAATTCAAGTATCGATTTCGAGAGTTAGGACCACACAGATCTCCAGATATCGATTTTGGAAGCAGCCTGTCGAATAATAAAAAAAAACAAGATTGCGGCTACTTTTTCTCATTCCGCCAACAGATTAGTTGTCGGAGACCATACACATCCCCAGATATCAATTTTGGAAGCAATCGGTTGATTAACTAAAGAGTTCAAGATGGCGGCTACTTTTTCTCATGCTGCCAACGAAATCACTGTCAGAGACCACACAGATCCCCAGATTTCGATTTTGGAAGGAATAGGTAGAACAACACAAAGTGTAACATGGCGGCGGTTTCTTCTTTTTCTAAATTCGAGAGGAAGTATGCTTATTTGACATATTTCATAACCTAATAAACAAAATGTCAGACGTGTTGCAAAAGTTCCCGATTCGTCGGGAGATCTACCGATTTCGGCTCTTCCCTCCCGATATCACGATTTAGCGACCCCGTTTCCCGAATTTCTACATTTCGAACCAAAGTAACAAATTAAAACAGTATTTTTAAGACGACAACACCAAAGGTAGACACTCAAAGAAGGACCTATCCACGGTCGAGAAAAATATTTAAAAAAAAACACTCAATGTTCAAATATTGCAGAGATGTTTATTATTTTATATCGTTTAATAATTTAATAGTTTGTAAATTAAAGTAATTAGTGTAAAATAGAGTTGTTTTATTTCGACTAAAATCTCCCGAGTTCTCTCGAATTTTCGCTGGGAAATTAAACGATTTTTATATTTTTACTTTTGCAACACGTCATCGTATTATAAAAAGCATTTTATTTAAAAATATTTTATTTATTCTTACCTTTCAACACCAGCAGAGAGTTTAAAAAATGAAAGTTCCGGGTTTGAAGAAGCCGAATTCAAACAACCGTATATACCACGCAATACTTTTGTGGCATCTTTCTCAAGAACGAACGTAAAATGCGAAGGGGCCCATTCGTCTCGACGCGACACACGCGACTGACAGCACCGCCAAATCCTCTTAGCGGTCTCGTAGAGGCGTGCGTCTGTGTGAGTGCGTCGTTTCGAGCATTTTTTCGTAGCTTCTTTACTGGTTTATTTATATACTGTGCCCTCGTATCTTGGAATAATATTCCGAGTTAACAACATAACTTTTTTTTTCATATTCGACGTTTTTGAAGCCAGTGAATTTAAAACATTATAACTTTCTAGTTTTGATTGCAAATCATTTTAAACGAAAAATGGGACATCCATTATTAAGTATAGTCGGGACCTTTTCGTTGCGTCACTCATATAAACAAATAAATTTACCATTGTTACTCCATAATCACGTACTTTTGAAGTTTGAGCACTGTCCTATATTTATTTATACCCTTAATCATCGTCTTCATGTCCATTTTGAGGCAGTAATCTCTATTTAATATCGAATTTTTTGATGAAAAGCACTTTCGATGGAAATAATTATTAGACTGACAGATTCTTGTCATAAAGATATTTTTTAGACTGTAGCACAAATACTTTCTACCCTTTGTTGAAATAGTCCACGCCAATTCAGATTGACTGAGATGACAGCTTACTAGGGTTATTTTGGGTATTTTTGTAACACGTTGTATTCATGATACAAAGTCAAAATGTTATTTGCTTTTTATAAAATAAATAATTGTTGTGATTAAAAAATATATTACGCCGAATATACAGCAGATAATGCCATACGCTTACGACGTAAACGGCTTATTTAAAATTTGTCGGGTTCATTTGACTGCTTATATTTTGGCAGGCGTTTTTTATTAGATCAATACTGGCGTCGCACCTTTTTAGGGTTCCGTAGTCAAACTAAGAACCCTTATAGTTTCGCCCTGTCCGTCCGGCTGTCCGTACGCAGCCTAGCTCAGATACTCTTAGTACTAAAAAGCAGTAATTTGGCCTGAATATACATATTAGTCACGCCAAAAAAGTGGTACAACAAGATTTTATTTTACCACTTTATTGTGTACCTACCTCCCCTACACATAAAGCGGGGATGTATTTTTTTTTCTCGTCTACCCCATTGTGTGGGTTGTCATTGGATAGGTCTTGCTTTTGTTAGAGTACCAAGCCGAAACTACAAATACAGTAAACTCGGGTTACTTTAACCCTAGGGGGTAACATTGCCCACATTTAAAAGTATAACTATTTCAGTGGTAATCATCTTAAATTTTTAAAATAATTGTAGACGGAATAATTAAATTTGACGATGGTTTTTGGGGTTTGGTAACCCGAGTTTATTGTACTAAAAATCAGAAAGATATCTTAAATGAAAGCACATATAACGAATTTTAATGGAAAACTATGACGATTAAATAGACTTCATTGGTTCTTGAGGTACACTCTGTTTAAATGTTTATACCTACCGAAATTTATTTGCGGTGTTGGTAAACTGACCGCGACCTATGTCAATGTATGGAGATAACAGTTTTCCAACGGCAAAGTTAAGTTTGTCGCGAAGTCTAATTTGTTTGTAGTAACGGCTTCGGAACCCTACACTGAGCATGGTCCGACATGCTCTTGCCCGGTTTTTTTTAAATGCCTTCTACTAGTGTCTCTTTAATTTAAATTGTTCACTGTATTAGCAGTATTTTTGTTATATTTTAAGCTTTTTGCGATACTGATTACTATGTTTTATTCCTCGTGCAGACAAACGATTTCGTGAAATTCATTCACGGCCAGATGGGGGTGGCCCAGAAGGACGCAGCCTCGCCGCAGGCTGCCGGGTTCGGCTCCAACGTGATACTCTCCTTCGACTCGGACTTCGAAACACTCATCGCTGGGGTCAACCCCACTATCGTTATGTTCTATGCTTCGTGTAAGTAATGCTTAGGTATTTGTTATTTGGGCATTTATACTTTTTGATACCTCGATCAATTTTTTTTTGGGTCGAGAATTTCTTAACTCCTTACTGTAAGTATCCCCACGTTAATTCTTAATTAAATCTGACTTATTACTTATTTTGTAATTTTTTTTACTACTTTTGTTCTTTTTGTATATAAAACACTAATTTTCTACTTTCTCAAATTAGCACTTTGTTAACAGTCCCCACGTCCCCTTGCAAATAATGAACACTGCTTTTCTATAAAAGCCTGATTATCCAGCCGTACACAATGAAGCATAAAACTTTATTCGGGTGCGACGTCAATTAGAATCTGAAAATTGTGTGCATTTCTATAATGGTGCTGATAGATTTGAGCAAGTTCTCTAGAATGCTCGAGAATTGCTCGTCTATCAGTTCCTTTAGGACCGGTTTATTAGGCATCTAAAAGTAGAATGGCCCATATAACTACCGCTGGATTTGTTTCATTTATTGCCATTGCATTTGTCGGATGGACGTAAAAAAAGCAAGTTTCAAGGCGCTACTAAGGCATGCTTAAACAATTTCTAACAAAAAGGAGGAGTTTCAAAAACCAGACGGCATGTTTATAAACATTTTTTGTACAAAATTCTATTTAGAGCGTATATATATATACTGAGGACGTATATAATATTTTTATATCAGTCACTTGTTTTAAAAGTACCCAGTGGCACTCGCGAAACAAAATGGATATAACGACACGTCGTTTGTCGTAATCGAGTCATCGTTCGGTCTCTATACGGGAACAAAGTACCGTGCGTGCATGCAGACCCACAGGTTGAAGTCGGTTAAGGTGTACTTTCACGGGCAATTCGTTGAGCAATTATTGCCCGTTAACAAAAGCCATCTTATTCTAATTTGGTGCAGGTACTGCAGGTACATTTATAGGCGTGTCTAACACGAAGCTGGTTATATTTTACTTTGAAAGAAGGTGGTACGCAAGTCTTACGCAGTGTAGGACGCCCTCAGACTAGGTGGAGCGACGCAAGTTGGCTGGCAAGAGCTGGATGAGAGTGGCCGCAGATCGTTCTCGGTGGCGTGCAACGGGAGAGGCCTACGTCCAGCAGTGGACTAGTATAGGCTGATGATGATGATGATGATTGATGTAGTGTTATTTTTTCAGGGTGCGGACACTGTGTCGAAGTAAAGCCTGCCTACAGCAAACTCGCGAGCGCCCTCATAGCCGAACAATCCTCCGTAAAGGCTATCGCTATAGACGCAGCCGAAAACCCTAAAACAGCCGATTTCGCTGGCATACAAACCCTGCCCACGTTCAAAATGTTTTCAAACGGGAAGCTCCTGGCTGACTACGATGGCGAAAGGTCTTTTGACAAGATGCTTGCTTTCTGCAAATCCCACGCAAAGGTACACGAGGAATTGTGATTTTTAAAGGAAATCCTTAATTTGATGAACGTGTGCCTTGCACAAATGATCGTAAAGCTTCTAGAAAATATAATTATACTTGTATTACGAGGTGATTTATAAATCGCAGTGTTGCGGAACTATTGTGTTTTTGCAAAAAGGATCGTAACAAACCCACATTCAATTAGAGCGTATATTTTGGGTTCACTGTTCGATCGCTTATTTTTTTTACGCATAAAATCCTAACCTAACCTAACCTAATCTAATCTACAAAATAGACGTTTATTGAATTCCGCAATGTCATGTCATGTTCATTTTATGCGAAAAGATAAATATGCGTTAAAAATTGTGTTCCAAAGGGATCCCTATATTTTCATAGTTAGCTTTGTAAAGAAATCTATTTTTATAGCTTTATACGCTATTGGTTATAAAAAATTATGGTTTTTCGATTCCGCAGCTTAAACAAAACGGGGTTTCGGGGTGATTCGGGGCTCGTATGCATTTAAAACAAAGAAATAACCTAGTACTGCATTAAATTATTGTAACGTTTGATCAGTAGGACTCGCTGTAAGCGCCATCATGCATTTAGTATAGCGATTTATGCGTCGTTGGACTAAAAGTAAATATGGCGATGTATAAAAATGTCTACTTGCATATAAGTTCGTGCGTATATAATTTCGACGAAGTATAGAAATGTCCACCTGTATATTAGACCAAATATAAATATGTTGCGGCACTAGACTAAAAGTAAATATGGCGATGTATAAAAATGTCTACTTGCATAAGTTTTGTTAAAGATAATTAATAAATATATTTTCAAATGTTCTCAGTTTTTGTATAATTTATAGATTAAAGTTTGTCTGTTTAGAATTAGACATTTACTTAGACATTTGTATACTTTGAAAGTACTCATTTTTATATTCCGACTTGATAAGACTTAGACATTTGTATACTTTGAAAGTAGTCATTTTTATATTCCGACTTGATAAGACTTAGACATTTGTATACTTTGAAAGTAGTCATTTTTATATTCCGACTTGATAAGACTTAGACATTTGTATACTTTGAAAGTACTCATTTTTATATTCCGACTTGATAAGACTTAGACATTTGTATACTTTGAAAGTAGTCATTTTTATATTCCGACTTGATAAGACTTAGACATTTGTATACTTTGAAAGTACTCATTTTTATATTCCGACTTGATAAGACTTAGACATTTGTATACTTTGAAAGTACTCATTTTTATATTCCGACTTGATAAGACTTAGACATTTGTATACTTTGAAAGTAGTCATTTTTATATTCCGACTTGATAAGACTTAAACATTTTGAAGTATTGGCTTTCTAATACTCGGACCAATTTTTATTTTATATGTAGACATTTTTATACATTGCCGTATTTACTTTTAGTCCAACGACGCATAAATCAGTATAGCGTAGTTATCCCAGTATACAGGGTCGATTTATGGGTGGGGTTTACAATATCTGACGTAATTATTTTCCTGTATTTTTTAATTCTGTGTGGCAAGGTCTATCCATACCCTTCTAAGAATAGCTATCTGTTAGTTATGTCCAATTATAATGGACTCCACCCTTGTTATTTTTACTTTTAGTTAGTATAATATATACAATTTATAATAATCATCGTAATTAATTTACGTATATTTTATTGTGATGTTTATTGTTATTTTAATAAGTATGAAGTATATCAAAACAATCAGTATGGTGACCACAGGCATTGAGCTACTTATTATTATTAGAGATGGTTGTTGTACCATTATATTCTACAAAAAATCACCACAAGTAATGATAAATACAATTTAGATATAATCTATACATATAAATATATATATATCTTTCATTCTTGATCTGTCATGTTACTGCGCCAGATTACTAATTAGTGATCCCGCGGTCTGCCGGTGAATACGGCGGCCCCTCCATGCTGCGCCTGACCTGAGGCCCTACTTATCGAATTTTGAAGTTGCGTTAGCTCCATCCCTTAATCTCTCGATTAAGTTTCGAAGCATAGGGTTGGGGCTAACTTACTTTCGAACTTCGATTTTCAAAGTAGGGCATCTAGGCTCCAGCCACGCGTCGAGGGCGGAGCAGACGCGGAGAAGTTCGAACGCGGGCTTGCGCTACTTGTGGTGTGCCAAGTTCAATGCATTCCATGTATGGTCAACACGCACCGGCCCGCATTCATGCGCCCGTGACACGCGTTTGGTGTGCCAAAGCCTTCGTATGAACGCGTTTGGCGTATATTCAATTCACGAAGGCCCGCCCTGCCACTCAAATTAATTGGCGGCTTCGTCAGTTGATTAATATATTTTTTAATGTATTTCTTCTCGGATCTGTCCATGTCCATATGCGCGCTGTAAGTACACCACGTAACTTGCAGCGCGCATATAACCGTAAAGGCAGTGAAAAGGTTAAGCCTTATTCCCTTTGCCATGGTCCCAAATTACAATTATCATATGCACAAGGAGGTTAAAACATTTTAACCATAAGGTCCACTTAACTCATAGTTTTTACGTATATCTATAACGTATTGTGTACGGTGAACTATATTCGAGTCGAGTTTGTCCGGACACACGGGCGTGTCTCTAGACCTCTTAGTTAATTCACCGAACTAGACTACAAATTGTAACGACGTACATACAACTACACACATCAAAAATGTCTAAGGATTAAATGTATCCCTACATTATTTTGATATTTTCAATGTACTTCATTGTACTACATTGTACAATATTTAAGTGAGACACCTGATGCGTGTATATGAATGGTTAAAGCTGGTGACCCCAAAACATCGCAAATCCGCTAGTTTCATAAATATTTGCAAGATTATTTAAAACTTGACATGATGTACATTAATAATGTCGATAAAAAATTACGAATTAATTGACAATGTTTTATGTTGAACTACCTTAAAGAACGTGTAGATTGTTGACGATAACACGGATATTTGCTTTGGTTACGCCCGACCAGAGTTGAGACTCATCCAGTTTACTAAGTAGTAGCTTATACTAACTTTCCTTTTATTTACAGGCGTAATTAACATAAATCATTATTAAGACATATGATATGATACAGGACTTGGAAGCTCTAGCATGGTTAAGGATACATGAATGATACAGTCGTGTTGTAATGCAGTTATGTATTAAACGCAGATGTGTATTTCCTTTGAATTAGACTACGTACTGCCGAGTCTTCAGCGATTGAGTCTATTCCGATGTTAAATGATAATGCATTGTAAACATTGTGTTTTATTAGTTACTATCTATGTATACTGTATAACTTGATGTATTGAGGATTTTAAAAAGGACGTAGTTTAGGGAAAAGGATCCACAGCACAATGCACATGTATTTGAATTTGAATTTTATTGCTGTCAATATAATGTGAAATTCTACAGGTGTGAAATTTGTGGGTAGGATCCTTTTCGCTAAGCTACGTCCTGTATATTACGTGTCTTGTTTAAAACGTTTGTGAATGATCGTTAATAATGTAATAAAAGTACAATAATGCTAGGTAATCTAAGTGAGGTGTTCAACGTGGGTAAAATTAAAGCCGTAGGGTGCGCTTGGCCTGCAGCCACCAACTGTTTACGAGAAAATGTGAAGAGCTGATGAGAAAAAGCCTTGATTTAATTGTTGGTGAACTCCACACTAAATGCTTAATTAATAGATATAATCAATATTCTAATCTCTATTGACAATATGTATCTCCTTTTAATGAAGTGTATTTGCATAAATATGTCTATGTAATGTCTACTATGAATTATATTTATAGTTGGTGAGCCCATAGCTCGATTGCAATCAATTTTCATTTTATATTTGTAATTCTATGGGCTTCCGAAACGTACTTATTTTTAATAAAATATATACATATTAAGACAAAGGTCGAAATTTTAAAAGTTTCGTGATGATGATGCTTATGTCGTATGCTACTCGTATTTATTATGTATGTTATTATAACGGTCATTCCTGTCGATCGCTCCTAGCGCCGGCAATGGCAGGCAAATGTAAATTAAAGTCGACATCAATAGAACTGTACAACACTGCTAACACTATGGAAATCTACTGCAACTCTCAAGTCTCGTTTCCCAACCGTTTTGATTTGCTTTGGCATCACAGAATAAAAAAAACATGATGGGCGACATTTGAGTAATTATTATAGAAAAACCAATTATTTAATGAGTGTTCATTCCTGTTCCGCTTTTCCCATCACTAGGAAATTCATCAAATCATTGACGATGTCAATATGGGGTTCACTTGTTCCATTAACGGTCACGAGTTTGTATGAGCACTATTGTAGGTAATCTCGTTTTATTCCATACCAATGTGTCAAAATTCTCGTGAAAGGATCTGATATGTTTTTAGATATACAGTTTTTTATTGAAGTTCTTTGGTGTTATGTTATTATGAATGTGATCATTTAATAAACATAATATTTGATAATAAAATAAACATTAAGTAACTAAAACTTAGTTTGGTCATAGTAGTATTCCCAATATTCTCAATGAAATCAGATATTTATTGATCAAATTTATTACAAGAAATGAGTTAATGAGAGCAAAGGTGGCCTAACCCCTTTTTTACCAGTAACAAATGCAAGCTTAACACTTAACATTAAGGCACAAAAATACAATGATCCACTTTTGCTCTCACTGCCTCAAATGTTCTTACTACTAAGTTCAACAACAGAACAAATGCGTTGTGAGCTAGATACGATCGACGGATTGAGTTGTGTCGAAACGAACGGGACGTAGTCGACATCTACGGGCTGGTAGTAGTACGCGTAGCAGAAGTAAGACGTTACCAAACCGATAAAAGACCCAATCAACACATCTCCGCAGTGGTGTCTGTTGTCTATGACGCGGCTGATCGCAATCGTAGTCGCAGCCACTAACGGCAGCAGGCAACAGGTCACCATTATGGCAATTTTTCTATAGTCCAATGACACTCTCCATCTCCCGGACATCCACAGACTAAGGAAAGTGAGTGAGCAAAACGATAAACTGCTGTGCCCGCTCGGGAAAGACTTCCTGCCCTCCATTATGTCTCTCCAGTTCCCTGTGCACGACTGTCTCATAACGCCATCTGGGTAGCATCGATAAAAGAAATCCGGCCGCAGTCTGCCCACCGAGAGCTTCAAGCATTCTGTGATTAATGCGGTGATAGTCATGGCTAGGGTCCACGCCAAGATTGCTTCTGTCGTTTCCATGTAGTTCTTAGTTAGCAACCAGGGTAGAGCAAAGATTAACAGTGGTACAATTAAGACTATGATTCCCAATGCCCACAAGGATACGAAAGCCTGTCGTCGCGGCCGCTTATAGTCTGCCAAGAGTTGTTCCTGAGTGATGTACTGGCAATGAGGCTGAACCATGAACGCCATTGAGCAAACTATTATTAAAAGCAACAACCTTAGTAATGTCTCCTCCAGCAGATGTGTGGCATGTGGTTGTGTAAATGGCTCATTTGGCCACATAACTCCAGCTCTTGTGGGCCAGCCATAGGTTACCAAGGTTGGTTTTTCATTTATCTATGCATTTTTATTTATTTTCATTATTTCATTGTTGTGCTGTCAGTTTTTTTTGTCAAAGGGTTCTGACACTTCTGACGTATAACTTTGACTGGAATAACATATTTTTGGCATGTAGTTTACATTACATTTTTTATGCTTAAAGGAGGTGAAGGGACAGCACGGAATCAACGATGTTTTGGCATTTTATTTTATTTAGTACCTATGGTGCAAAATGCAAAGTGTCAGGTCGTGTATTGAGTTTTAAGTATACGTTCTTACTCACCAGTCTATCGGAGACTAAAATAAAGAAATTACTTCCATTTGACCGCTTAATGCGGTCCGAATTGCGCTATATCAACCTTTTACGTGATTTTATTTGCAGCAGATTAAAGGAAGGAGGAGTATAGGAATTATTACTATGAAATGGCCTGAGGAAATAAAAACTGTAACAGGGACAACACTTCAGGTTATTCACCGAGCCCAAGATCAAGCAGCCTGGAGGGCGGTGGTGAACGACTATTATACTGTCAATGGTGCCAATTGTTCTTGAATTGTTGACGCTCAAAATTTTATTGGGATACACCTATTTTTAACGATCTAGTACACATTCGTCAGATTCCTTTTTCGTCAGAATAAATTATAGCCTGTTTTTTTTCGGACGAAAACGGACTTTCGAGCAGATTCCGCTATCATCGTCAGAATAAAATGTAGGCTGTTTTTTCTGTAGTACCTACTTAACAATAATTAAAAGAAGATACACTCAATATGCTTATTTGTTTCGCCAGTGGGCTAAATACATAGAGAAAGAGAGAGAGATGTATAGTTGTATAAATTAAGTATCATAAATACGAGGTAGGTTTAGGTTATGTTAGTTCTTTAGCAGGCCCGGAGGGCCAAACTACCCAGAAATAGGAGCTCTGCGATAGCAGAGCTCCGTCGACTCTGTTAAATTAGATTTTAATAGAAATAATTGATCATAGTAACTCCAGTGTTATGGCTCAGTGTGAAGGTGGGTCACGCACCTAAAGAAGGTCCCATTTTTTGTGTACAATTGGCATACTATCGTTAGATTAAGCTTAGGATTGATTTGTTAATAGGTGTAACAAATAAATAAATTATAAAAATTAACCAAAGTTTTTTCCGTCCAAAAAGTAATTCCGTTTTCGTCCGAAAAAAAACAGGCTATAATTTATTCTGACGAAAAAGGAATCTGACGAATGTGTACTAGATCTTCAGTGTATTTTTATGGCATTTAGTAGCCAAACGAGCACACTGGCCACCTGATGGTAAGTGGAAACTGACCCATAGACATTCGCATTCACAAGACCGTAATCCTAAGACAGCAAATGCACTGCCAACCCCGAGGACTTAGATGGCATGCCTCTATGCAAGTCATTTAACAGTGTGTGAAGATTTAAAATCGCTTTCTCAAATCGATCCGAAATACGTTCGAAGACAGCTGTTGTCAGGTATGATTTTATTTGTTTACAAATATACTGTAATTCTTATTATGAAATTAATATATTCATGAGATGATGTTTATTTGTTAGTCTATTTTTCCAAGAGGTTAGTCCCGTATGGTTACCGGGTTAGAATAGTGCCACTCCAAGTCTCTTCGTGGATGCCATAAGAGGCGACTAAGGGAATAAAGGCGATTAGTACTGTTAGGCGATGGGCATGCAACCTGTCACTAATACACTGGTAAACATCTTAGCCGAATTGTGCAAAATGAGGTGTCAGAATTATCAACAAGTTTTTAGAGTTGTTGGTAATTTTGTAGCTCTGCCTCTATTCCCACTCTGGGAATAAAAGCGTGAGTGTATGTACGTTTTAAGTAAATCTAGTCTAGAAACAAGGGTCAGGCAGTAAGTGCTGTATTAATTGAGATCTGGGTAATAAGCTTCTGTAATTCCTGGGAAATCGTGGGAATTTCATAGTGCCTAAAGAACTGGTACTCAAGATTACATCCCGGTTCTTCCGTTTCTTTCCATTAAAACCAAACAAATATCGCGGCGCGTATCACAAATATCACAATTCACACCTGAGCGACGACGCCTTGTCAAGCGGCATCGCGTCAACATCCATCATATTTTGTGGCTTAATTGCAATAATTGAGTCCAACTGAAGTTAACTTTTAGTTTAAAATTATTTTGGGACGCCGACTTCAGTTGGACTGACCTACCTATCATTTTAAAAGAAGTTATATTTTGCGTTTTTGACGGGTTTTGGTTTTTTAAACAATTATTTTATTTTATAATTTTTAGTGATCCTAAGCAAGCAATGGCGCGGAAAAGTCATAGTCATAAATAATATTTAAACCTAACTCAACTATCTTAATCGAGATATCTAATCGCCACCCTTGAATTATAGACCGTATATGAGTTCCTGTGGCCATTTATGGTCTTCATCATCGGTTCCACTTCACCAAATAGCAAAGAGCAAATGTACGAGTTACAATGAAAAATACTGAATTCGTTATAGGTCGTCCAAATCATCAGATCCTGAATTGTTGAGAAAGGGACCAGCTAGAAAGTATACCCTCTCAAACATAAAAATCAATCGGTCCTGTGGTCTTTGAGTAATCGGGAACATACATAAAAAAATAAAAATAAAAATATTATCCCGACGAATTGAGAACCTCCTCGTTTATTTGAAGTCGGTTGAAAAATACCAAAGGAAGAACAAATAACTTTCTAGTAAATATTTAACTTAATTAAGATACGTTTTTGTCGAAGAAAACATGCATGATTTCATAGCATACTTATAAAAAAAATTGTTTCATAATGTTTTGTAATAGTTTTATTTTTCAAATGTGTACGGGCGGTGATGTAGATGATTGGAGGCAAAAAAAAAAGAGGAGAACCGGTAATCTCGGTAGCGTCCCTGCCTAGAACCGGGAAACGGAATTCTCGGAATTGCGGGTTTCTAAAATCAATTTTTCGATTAAGGCATTGTTTATGAAATATTAAGCTTTATTAAAGCGCAAATTTTAAGCGGCAAAGTTATGTTTGTTGCAAAGTCTAATTTGTTTGTAGTTCCCGAGGGAGCAGCGATATACGACTTCTACGCGGACGGATTACAGGGCCAACGCTATACTATAATGACTAGACATGAAATAATTAGGTATAAGTGTAAGTAAATATGGCCTACTTTTCATCCCGGAAAATTTGACAGTTCCCGAGGGAGCAGCGATATACGACTTCTACGTGGATGGATTCCAGGGCCATCACTCCACTATAGTGACTGGACATGAAATAAGTAGGTATACGTGTAAGTATGGCCTACTTTTCATCCCGGAAAATTTGACAGTTCCCGAGGGAGCAGCGATATACGACTTCTACGTGGATGGATTCCAGGGCCATCACTACACTATAGTGACTGGACATTAAATAAGTTTACGCGTAAGTAAATACGGGCTACTTTTCATCCCGGAAATATGACAGTTCCTGAGGGAGCAGCGATATACGACTTCTGTGCAGAATGGAGTATCAGGCAACACTATACGACATCCAGGATAACAGTAATATTCCTGTAGGATAACATTACCAATAATTTCCGTAACAAATTACCCTATGGGCATGGTTATTTCTCACTTAAACAATGAAAACTGTCACCAGTCACGACACGAACTTGAGTTCTAATATTTAACTAGGCCATTTGCAACGTTAAAAGATGGCGGACGTGTAATTTGTTTTAGACTTGAATTTTTGGTTAATTAGGTTTTCAAAGTTCTTTTCTGATAGTGATTTGTACTTTTTATGCCTTTGTTTCGCACAGTGATTGAAGACTTGGACTTATTTCGTGTATCTGGCATTTTCTTCTCGTTTCAAGTGGACTCGCAGTGGTGCAGAGGTTAAAACTATCTTGACCTCTGACCTACAAATCACCGTACAACGTTGCCCCCAATCTTCCTAGAGAAGATTGGATTGTGTTTTATTGCTATATTGATTTAATTTATACTTATATATACTTGACACTGGCGAAATCACTTCACGTGGAAATGCCATATCCCCGCGGTAGTAGCTGTTCAAGTCGCCGCGGGGGCAAAGAAAGAAGAAGAATATTTAACTTCAATTCAGCAATTAACTTCAAAATTTTCCTCTTGATAAAGTTGTTATACATAAACAAAAACAAACATTAATAAAAATATATTAATCAAGTACCAGGTGATGCTACCACCTATCTGTTAATCGATACAGCGATGACAAGCGACGAATCAACAACATATCCTGTTGAGTTCCTAAACTCATTAGAACTGTCGGGAGTGCCATCTCACAAGTTAGAGCTTTAGGTGGGTGTGCCTGTTATACTGATGCGTAACCTGGATGCACCAAGATTGTGCAATGATTACGCATCACATAACTGAAAATGAAAAGGCACATCGTGCAGGCCGTCATAATCAAAGGAGAAACGGTATTGATACCACGAATCCCTATCATACCATCAAACTTGCCTTTTCAGTTCAAACGCTTGCAGTTCCCCTAGAAAGTGGCCTTCTCGGTCACTATAGGTACATAAGAGTCAAGGACAAACATTAAAAGTGGCCGGAATTCATCTGGGCACCCCGTGTTTTCCGCACGGACAGCTCTACGTTGCCTGCTCGCGTGTATCGAGAGCCAGAAATCTTTACACTGGCTTTCTGGATTTCTGGCTTTCCATACATTCGTGCTAAGCATAGTAATTATTTGCTCCTTCCTCTGGCTCACTGTTGTAATCATTAGTCAGTCGCATAAAATGTTTTCGAATAGAAAAATAAAAAGACATTTCGTAAATGGACCCTACCGCGAAAGATCAAAGGTTTTACGCATTACTATTTCTACGCGAACGAAGTCGCGGGCAGAAGCTAGTTTTGTATACTTAAGTAGAACACCCGACCCGTGACCCGTGAGTGACCCGTGTGGTTGCCGGGTTAGAATAGTGCCACTCCAAGTCTTCACGTGGATGTCGTAAGAGGCGACTAAGGGAATATAGGCTTGTATAGTACTGTTAGGCGATGGGCTTGCAACCTGTCACTAATATGCTGGTAAACATCTTAGCCTATTTGTGCAAATTGTGGTTACTGAATTATCAACTTTTTAAAGTTGTAATTCTGTAGCTCTGCCTAGCCCACTCTGGGATTACAGGCGTGAAGGTATGTATGTATGTAAGTAGAACATGGTCAGTGCCGGATTGAGCAAGCACGGGCAAATTCTACAAAGATACCCCTGGTTTGTTTTAGGTTACAGGTTGTGGCGGGCTCTTTTCCGCTTGGGCGACTTAGTTATGCGCCTATTTTGCGCGGGAGTTTGTTTTAGGTTATTAAGTATGCTGAAGAATGTCGACTGGATTATTCATCCTATCAACCCTGATGGATATGAGTACACCATATACTGATGTAAGTACCAAAACAGGAGAATATCTACCAGACTAACATTTTAGAGTGCCGGACTCGTAGTCACACCATTTTGTCACACCAGTGTGATGACGAGTAATTTATTTTCCTCGTAGTCACACCACTTTAAACAAGATCGCACTTTACTGAATATTATATTTCTCGAGTGTTGTGAAGCACTTGATAAAATTGGGAAATTCGTCAGAAATCATTTTTATTCTGCGAAAGTAGGTAGGTTAGGTTCGTTAGGTACGAGGGTGGATTGAAAAGTTCTGAGCCTAAGGTTGAATATAATAAAAAAAAAACAAATAAATACTGGCAGGTCAAAGTGCCATATTTAGTCGCCATTATGCACTATCTTTTGTTTTTTTCCGGTCACAATTTTGCATTTTATGCTGGAACTGCTACATAAGGTCACTGATTTTTCAAGTAATGGATAAAATTGAGCACCGTTCTTTCATAAAATATTTGCAAAAGAAGGGGTTAACACCAAAACAAATATTTGAAGATATGAATCAAACATAAGGGCAATCTGCTCCATCGTATGCTACCATAAAAAGATGGGTAGCTGGTTTCAAACGTGGCCGGGAGACTGTTCAAGACGAGCCTAGGAGTGGGCGGCCGTTGACGGCTACTACGGACGAAAATGTCAATAATATATTAGATGCGATAATGAAGGATAGGCGATTGAAGATTGTGGAGATAGCGGAAGCAATGGGTATTTCTTATGAGCGGGCACTGAACATCATCACCGATGTTCTTGGATTTTCTAAGGTGTCAACCAGGTGGGTGCCTAGACTGCTTTCAGTCGAGAACAAACGAGTACGTGTTACAATTTCCCAAGATTGTTTATGTATGTTTCAACGTGACCCCGAAGATTTCCTCAATCGTTTTATAACCATGGACGAGACATGGGTCCACCACAGTACACCAGAATCGAAAGAACAATCCAGGCAATGGAAAATACCAGGTTCACCACCACCCAAAAAAGCCAAGGTCATTTTGTCAGCTAATAAGGTAATGGCCTCAGTTTTCTGGGATTGCGTATCACGATAGACTATCTCGAAAAGGGCAAAACAATAGATTCGGACTACTATTGTACTCTTTTACGTCGTCTGCGTGAGGAAATTAAAATAAAGAGACCTGGAATGCTGTCGAAAAAAGTACTGTTTCACCAAGACAACGCTCGCGTTCACACTTCGGCGAAATCAATGGCACAAATATATGATTGTGGATTTGTAGTGCTGCCGCATCCCCTTTACTCGCCGGATCTAGCTCCTTCCGATTATCATCTCTTTCCAAACCTCAAAAAACCACTTGGGAGGACAAATATTTTCGACAAATATGGAGGTACAAGAAGCAGTAGACTCGTATTTTAACGACCTCAGCGATTCTTTTTTTTTTGATGGGAAAATGAAGTTGGAGGCGAGGTGGACTAAGTGCATTGACCTTCATGGAGAATATGTCGAAAAATAAAATTGTTATAAAAAGTGAGCCCGTTACTTTTTTTTACCAGGCTCAGAACTTTTCAATCCACCCTCGTATCTTTAGATGCCCGAAGGGCAAATCGCCCGAAAGAAGGAGCCCTGCCACGGGCAGGGTTCCGTCAAATCGCAGTGGTGTGACAACCTAGTGTGACGACGAGTCTCATGTTTTCGTAACTTACTATTGGTCACACCAAACAGTGTGGCTAAGAGGAAAATAATTTACTCGTCGTCACACTGGTGTGACAATCTGGTGTGACCACGAGTCTGGAGTGATTTTTAACATGAAATAATTTAAATTATTAATAATATATGTATATTAATTCGCTAACAAACAAAATGAAACAAATTGGAATAACGCAAATTACTAATGGAGGCCCAGGATAGCGTCAGCTTAATGCTTAATCGTGATTTTAATAAATACCAAAAATGTGAACTTTCAACCTGTTGACAAACTCGGTGCAGCTTCTTCGAAAGCCCACCATTCACTTCCACTTCCACTCGTTAGTTACGTTATGTCAGGTTCAATAAGTTGTTTACCTACTCGATTTACGAAATTACTCAATCGTCTCACTCATAACATAAGTCTCATAACATAACATTCAGTTAATGGCCCGATATTTGCCTCCGTTCAGCGCTTGAAGACCTACCTCATACTTGCAATTTCACTTGCAAGGTTTATGGCCGCACTCTGAGTTAGTTAATAATAATCTACAGATGTGATTTATTCTAAAATAGGTTTATTTCCTCTTGTGACTAAATTACACTTCATTTTACACGACTTTGGTTTATGGTTTTTTTGTTTTGTTATCAGCAAAAATCAAATATTATAATGCGATAATACCTATATGCCAAAGCGAGTACTTATCTTCTTTTGCCATTGACAATACATGCACCTCCCACGGACGGTTTTAGACCAGCGATTTAGTCTACGCTGTTTTCCCCTGTCGTATATTTGACGCAGAATACCCATAAACCTAACCTTAATTATGCCGTAAGTCAAGTTAAGCGATGTATAAAAAGAAAAGTCACTTTTAGGTACGTAATATTATGTTGGTACAACACACGCACACATGTACGTGTATATGCGGAAACTTAGTTAATCGTACATTGTTAAACCAGTTACCCTCCCCGCGTGTCAGAATATTTGAGGTTTTTAATTCTTATCCTGGGCCCAAGCTAGGAGGTGAAACCATATTGCATTTGACGTGTTATGGTATTGTTTTTAACTCGGCTACCATTACTGTCAAGTGTAATTAAGAGCCAAATAATATAATTAATTAGTAATTAGAATTACTCATTTATACTCGTAGAGATCCGGACCCTGCCGAATAGCATTTAACTTGTTACGGAAACCGGCTTCAACGGCTGAGGTGCCAGGAAACAGTAAACGTAACACGATGCACTAGATCTAGATGTGTACATTTAAATTAATTAAGTAGGGTAGGGGCACCAATAAATGAACGATTAAGCGACTACACCAACTTTGGACATTTTTTTCTCAGTGAATTAAACGAATTTCACCCAATTACTTTATTTTATACGCTAAAGTATATACTCTAGATTGGAAATAAATATTATAAAGTTCATTATTATAACACATTATTTTTCTAAAAATCTTTGAAACCAAAAATGTACCAATTTACCCAATACATGAACAGTGATACCCTAACTCTGAACGATTTTACTCCAATAGTTGAACTAATATAATAAAATCAATCTAATGTGCCCTAAATCTGAACGGATTGACCCCAATAGTTGAACTCAAATCATTAAAAAATCTATATGACTAATTGCCATTATTGATTTTTTAATTATGAGTATTTTGTATAATGCTCTAAATAAATAAATAAAGTTATTAAATGGTTTTCAAAATAAATAATAGGCACGTTAATCAAATCAGTCTTTTTTTAATTGTTTATAAGAGAATATTGGTATCACAATCATTGATATTCAATAAAAAAATAACTTAATAACTATAAAGTTAAATTTTCTTTTCTTCTTATACAACTATTTGCCTGAAATTTATAGTTTAGTAATATTATTTTAATAATATTATTTTAATAATAATTTTAATTTAGCTGCTGGGTCGTTAGTAAAAATACGTGCTAAAAATAGCTTGGGCTTTACAAAAATAAATAGCTAGTGTTCATATTACAAAACTTTACCTAAAACATGAACGACTGAGTTTACTTGGTTCAGCTTTCGGATACAGAATTAATGAAATGAACGAACAAAATCAATTAAAAATTCAACTATTAGAATAGAACCCAAAGTTTGAAACAGTAAATTTAATTAAGAATTCAACTATTGACATGGAACCCAAAACTTGAACTAGTAAATTTAATTAGTTCAAGTATTAGGCACATATTTCATTGTTGAACAGTATTTAGTTTTCATACTAAAAGAAACTTCAAAATAACCAAAAGTTGCGTTCATGTTTTAGTTAAAAAATTCGGAAGCAATAAATGATCAGTTTACGCTATAAAGTTTCTATATGCCGGTTCAGTACGATTTATTACAAAGCTTTTAAAAATGTATGCCCTACCTAGTAGTTGAACATCGTTCAGCTTTTAGTTTCGGTACATATTTTTAGGACCATAACTTGAACGGCTTATTGCTCTTAAATTAACAAAGATAATAAAATAACGTATAAATACATTAAAAGAGGGATTAGTCAAGAATTCATACTAAGAAACCCTTACAAGAAAGTAAGTTATTGAATTTTATACGTAATAAAAAGCTTAAATTTGAAGTACAGTTACCTTATCTATATTCCCATACTAGCGACGTTTTTGACGACACACCACAGAACAACGACCGATTCCCGCCGCGGTAGACGCGTAACTGTCAGTGAGTTTTAATGGCGGCGTAGGCATAGTGTTGCTGTTTAAGAAAAAAAAATCCCCGACTATGGAATATTTGTCACCATTTAATTATTTACTTATTTCGTTCGATCGTTCATTTATTGGGGTGTGTTCATCTTTTGGTGCCCATACCCTAATCACAATTATGAAGTCTCAAATCAGTATTATGAGCTCTTAAATCACCTTTGGTGAAAATTTTACTTTTTACCTATTTTTACTTTCAAGTAAACCGAATAGAAAAAGCGAAATTATCTCAACTCAATGAAAATACATCAGTTATTGTACTGTAGCAGATTGGTACATCATCTTCATCACTTCATAAACATCCGAGTTAAAAATATAAATATAGTGGACGTCTTTCGGCTGACATGATGATGATGATGATATATCGAAGAAGAAGATATACTTAAATCAGCGGCAAAAATCTGTACTCGTACATTGCTATTGTTTTCGCGCTGTCATAAAATTCTAACCGCCTAATCATTTAAATGTGAGTAGGTACTTGTATTGTATTGTAACTTACAAGAGGATTATAGGTATTCGTGATCAGCACACGCCTATACCAAGGCGATTAAATTGATCCTAATTAAAAGCTGATTACATGTTTATGTAAAAAAATACGTCAAAGTGGTTAAAAAATTACACCAACAGCAGTTACATTATGTCATTTTAAAAAGTTGTCTCTATACCTATTACAGCTACGACGTTGATTCAAGTTTCGAGACTACATATTTATACATGCAATTACAATAAGGTGTAATTAGAGACATGTTCCAGTCGGGTCATATTCCGGTTTTGCAATTTCCTAGCGTTGAGCATGCACTGGTGAACCTATTTAGGCAGTCATCGACACCTCGCTGCACGTAAATGGATAAATATTTACTTTCATGCCACCATTCGTAAAAGGCTGGCTATGTGGTGTGCAATCAATCATAGAATCCGCAATTAAAGTACTCTCTTTCAATCGGCGGCGAGGCTACGTTCTTAAACAGATTACTTACTTCACACATTTTCGATGTCGGAATTTTCCAATCGCCGCCAGACAGAAGCATGTACTGGCGAAGCGGGTTGCCTGAGTCGGCGGCGTGTTTACTGGCGTTCCCTTACTTCCTAGCTCGAAACAAGTGCACTGCCCCGACTCTAAACACTTTCTATTCACATCTGCGCGCTTAGTGCTCACATTGAGTGCTTGTTTGCAAAAAACGAGTACATACCTACATACTCGGAGTAGTCATCTCAACAACATAATACGTTTTTGTTATGACATCGTTGAAGCTTGTTTTTGCCGGTTTAAGCACGAGTTCTTCGGATATTATTTACATCCATAATATTTATCGGGATTTGTGTGATGAGCGCGAGTATTTGTGCCTGAGTTTTGGGTGTTTTCTATGTATTTAAGTATGTACTATTTGTCTGTATAAGTAAGTTTACCGTTGCCTAGTACCCATAGTACAAGCCTAGAGCTTAGTTTGGGGCTAGGTCAATTTATGTGCTTATTTGGTACCTGTAGTGTACGTCGTTGTACCCCAATAACACATGATTGATTACGAAATAATGTAGGTACCTATACTATTTATAAAATAAAATGTATATGAAAGTATTTATTATTGATTTGGGGTTAATAATGCATGAGGATAAATTAAATTGAATTTGCTTTCAAAAGTGTTAAGTACCTAGACTAAATTCAACTAGCTACACCAATATTTCCAGGGATATGACCTCATTGCTAAGGAGGTCGCCCTAGCTTTGCTTTTGCCGCAGGGCGTATTATACAACAAACGAGACCGGAAACATCCTCTCAAAAATAAAAGTGAACGTACTCGCGCAATCGTAAGTTCATATTATGATTATTTTGTGCTATAAAAACATTCAAGTCATTCTTGGAGGCGATGCGTACTCATTAATTACGTTACCTTCAGTTCTGTAGGTATTACGAGTATCGGTACCGAAGAGTGAAGCTCGCATCGCAAGCATCCACGTTTATCGGGTCATAGACCCCGATTGTGACTCTTTTTGCTGTCTAATGGCAGTTCAGTGACAATGAAGCGCTCATGGTGCTTCGTGTTTGGTAGTCTTTACCTATACGGTATACCTAAAAGAACTGCGTTGATCATCAGTTTTGAATATATTCGTACTTGCTACCTACCTACAAACTTACTCGTACAATGCACCATTGTGGAATAGGTACAGCTATTTCTTATCTATTAGATAATTTATGTGGTACACATGTTACGTAGGAGACACTGAGATGGATAGTGTTGCTTGTAGTAATGCCGTAGAGCAGGGCCAGGGCGTTGATTCTCTTACACTAGGTAGGTGCCAAGCCAACTGGCTTGTGAATTCGTCGACGAATTACCTATTCCCGGCTATAACCGGCGAGCTTAACTTTTTCGGCGCCGGAGTGCTCGTAAGCATGGCAGAGTCAGTTGAAGAAGTAACCTTTAAAAACGGTTGAAGATAAACTACGAGTATCTGAAAGCTATATTACTCTTATTTTAGCAGAAGTATTTTCTAAAAATAGGCTTGCTTATAATTTTTAGAATGGTTTACCCATTTCTTTTGATTTAGGTCACTACATTTTTTATCTACTTTGGTCTAGCTGCGTTTACGCTTTAGACGTACGCACTAATCGTCCTTACGAGGGAAATTAAAGTAACCGGGAAATACCTAATTTGTCGACGAATCCACAGGCTGTCAGGTTTAAGAGAATCAACCCTAGTGGGCGAGACGCCGCAGCCCGCAGTGTTTTATGTCAGTGGACATTAGCCCACTAATTCCTTAGGTTACGTCATACAGAGATACCTACTACTTATATCGCTTACATCAAGATAAACAAGTGTGTGCTTGTATGTAAGAAAGTGCTAAAATTGCATTTTTATGGTTGTTACATACAAGTAATTAAGGGAAATAACACCCTTATATAATGAGCCACATGATGTCTGTTTGCTTCCAAGGCGAAGAAAGTTAAAACGTTTGGGCAGTTAATATTACTTAAGAAACAGTATGCTTATAGCCATTGCTTCCCTATGCTTATAGGGTCGCGTATATCGCAACGAATAAATGCGATAAAGCATCCGTCCACGGCACGCTTACATACTTTAACCATATTTACTGACAGCGATAAACGCAACTATAAAAGGTTCGGTTCACGTAGGGGTTGGCTTTTGATGAGTTTGTTTTTGACGCAGACACGAGTTTTTATAAATTATGTCCACAATCTTTCATCAGAGCTGTTGTTCAAAAACAAAATTGCATTGCGAGCATCAATGATTCTAATTGGTTGACCGAACCAAAAAATGCTCATTTTATTTTTTACTTTAAAAGTGAATGTAGCACATGGTCGTTCAATGCAGTCTTTTGTGAAAACCATACATTTTAAAGTTCCGGTAATCCCCATTGACCCTTCTCGGGTCACCGGGTCGTTGGCTATAAGCTATAAGTGAACCGCCGTAATACACTCGTATATTACACTAACATCTGCTCGCAACGGATTGCGATGCTTGACCGCTTTTCTAACAGAATACTACACTCAGACCTGTTAACGGCTGCGGTTACGTGAACTATCACAATTGTAGACATTATGTGTCTTTTATTGAAATACCTACTACCTACCTACCTTCTTCTAGCGCCTTTGATTATTGTTCGCTGTTCCATTGACTCATCTAATCCTCTGACTCTGTCATATGTTTATCTTAATATTCCTTATTTAATTAAGAATACTGGAAGCGGATAGGATCGCGGGAAAGCGGTGGATGCGTTAAGCACAAGACCGGTCTGAGTGGAGACCTATGTCCAGCAGTAGACGTCTTTCGGCTGACATGATGATGATGATGACTGGAAGCAAACCTAGTTACCAACTAGGCGGGAACGGTCATCTTGATTCTTCCCTTCTCATTCTTGGTAAAACGTTCCTCTTAGGAGTTCTTAACAGCAAATAATGTTCAAGCTTGAAACTAAATTTTACATTCAATTCTGTAAGTTCTGTTAGTTACGCATAATGCCAAAAAACATAAAAATGAAGCACGTAACGAAAACAACAAAAAAATACACAAGGATACGGAGCTTCTGTCAAGGAGAGCGTTTAACTCACATTGGCCTACTATTAGGGGCGCCCAGAGGTTTTGAGACTGATTCAAAGTAGCTACCTAAGTACAACCGGGCTACATAATCAGAAGAATAGGTACTGCAAATTACAACTGCGTCATTTACTACTGATCTACCGTGTTCATATTACGAGGCTAATTGTGGGTCAAGTCACCAAGAAAGCCTTATTAAGAGATTTCAATCAAATCATAATGCTAAGGCGACCGTAACCAGATACATTTATTTTGGCAGAAATGTAAATAAAGTCGGGGTCAATAGAAATGACAAAAGATGTAAATAAAACCAAACGGACGTATTTACTATTATTTTATTACACCATAATCACGAATTTTTGGACATCGCGTGAGGTATATTTAATGATTTACACACTTGATTGTTACTTTTACATTCTGTTTAAGATTAAATAATTATTAATTAATACGTTTTTTTAAATCAAAACCTGTTTGCAGAAATATTGAAATTATGTGTCAAACAGTACTGATTTGACTTGACCCCGACTTAAGTTAGACTGATACCTATGTCCTGTGAATTTGTCTGTTTATTGTTCTATACATCGGGGTTTTCGGTGCGGGAATGTTTGACATAAGCCAAAGATTAAAAAACAGAGTTTATACCTAATGAAAAATTTATTGAATAAAAAAAAGTATTTTATAAAAGAAATGTCGAAAAACTATGAACGAATTTTTACAAGGAAATAGAAATGCGATCGAAAAAAATTAAATATGCTCCTATTACAACTGCCGACTTAGAGAGATCGTTCAGTTCATTGAAATGGATAATATTTACAGCAAGACGTCGCAGATGAACTGTTCCGAATATTGAAAAAACATTAATAGTTTATTTTGAAAATCGTGTCAACTACTAAATTTACCTACTGCAGGTAATTAATTAACGTTAATTTTATTATTATCTCATATCATTATAGCCTTGGTAGTAAAGTTAAAGTACTACATGAGTTAAAATAAACTTGTATCATAGTGTAAGCAATTCGAGAGGTAGTTAGTCATTTCATTAGGCATAATATGATATTTTCTCAGATTACCTATCTGTTGATATCTACTCTTTCTTAAATCATTCCCGCACCGAAAACCCCGATGTATTCATCACCATGACGTCCGTCTCCGTCCTCCAAAACCATTTTATATCATTATATTTATCATAACTTTCTAAAGTAGAGAAGAAAGCAGTTGAAAGACGATTATATCTAGGCACGGATTACTCATGTTCATATAATTCTAACATTTAGGAACGCCCGAAGTAAAAACGAAAGTTTACCTATCCTGGGGCCCTAGACAAGATGCATTACGCCAACTCGCTTTTCTGTTCGTTTCGTTTTTAAACCAATCGCGTCACTGCTAGATCACGTGACTTTTCGTATTACGTGATCTAGCAGTGACGCGATTGGTTTAAAAACGAAACGAATAGAAAAGCCAGTCGGCGTAATGCATCTTGTCTAGGGCCCCTGGCCACAGGTGATTTTAAAAGCCCGTAACTTTCGTCTAAGCAAAAAAACCGTACTACAATCTGCTAATCCCTTCCGGCGCAGCGGTGCCTCAGGCAGACAGATCAACTGATGTTTAGACAGGCATAGGCGTAAAACTTGTCTAAGGGAAAAATAGGAAGCGAATACCTCATTTAATACCGGCCTTCCATGCCACTAAGACCCATTTCATAAGCCTAAAAAAACACGATTGGCACTTGAAGTCAGTACTGAAGTACGAGTATAGAGCAAGTTGGAAAACGAGGTCAAACGCGTGGTAAAGGAAAAGTATCAAGTGGTTTGCGGGGAATGACTTCACAAGTTTAAATTAATTTAAACATCGTATTTTCTTGGTTAGCTTTGGTTTACTTGGAGAATGTATCAAATCGTGGCGTTTCTAATTTAGCTTTTTGGTCTATCTCTTGATGTAGGGCACATAATTCCAAAGAGTCATAATTCCGAACTGATCAAAATTCCGAATTTTCATAATTCCTAATGCAACGTTTTGATAGAAGACTTTATTTTTTGATATCGCTTATAAATCAAACCCAACCTAATCTACAAATACCTACCAATTAAATTATGCATGTAATCTAAAATAGCTACAGTAACATACTTTTCGGAAAAATGAAAATTAGGACAAATGAATATTCGGAAAAAAGTAATTAGGAATTTTAATGTTCCACTTGATTACTACTAAAGCATAAGAGGTAGCCCAAGGATGTTTACCTAACCTAACCTAATCATTTTTTGATTAGCTATAAAAATAACCAAGATAATGCGCCAAAAAAGATTTGTTCTTATCTCTTTCTAGCAATAGTACCTATATAGTCGACCTATTACATGACGTCACAGTGCATATCGGATCTCTCTGTCTATTTTATTTTCACATTTTGTTCAGATATGCGATTTAGGAAATGCATGCATATTCCATATTCCTATAGCATACATACAAACATACATAAACTCACGCCTTCATTCCCAAAGTGGGCCAGGCAGAGTTAAAGAATGACCAACAACTTTTAAAACTTGTTGATAATTCTGTAACCACACTTTGCACAATTAGGCTAAGATGTTTGTTTACCAGCGTATTAGTGACAGGTTGCATTGCAAGCCCATCGCCTAACAGTTCTACAAGCCTTTATTCCCTTAGCCGCCTCTTACGACATCCACGGGAAGAAATGGAGTGGTTCTATTCTAACCCGGCAACCGCACGGGGAACGGGGGGGTTCCTATAGCATGTGGGTCATTAATTGCTATAAGTAGTTAATACTCAATCATCAGTCGAGTCTATCGAAATTTTGGTTTAGTTAATCTCTCCCTTAAGCCAAGAGAACACTTCCACGATTTTTTATCAAGACACAATATACAAGTTGTTCTGTATTAGCTGTATTAAACAGCAAATAGTCAGAGAGATGCGGTATGCACTGTGACGTCATGTAATAGGTCGGGCATAAAAAATCCATGTTCAATTCTGTGTATTTTATCTCATACTCCTCCAGCGTCTCTACTCTATGCGGTAAAATCCAAATCGTATTTGACTTTGTTTTTAACTTTGTTTTTAACTTTAACTCGGACGCCATTACTGTCAAGTAAATAAGAGCTCTCAAAACGTTGACAATACAATAACAGATCAAAAACGATATTGTTTTTACCGTTGAATAGAGGCCCTGGAAGGGGGTGCGGAACGATCGATATAAAGATATTTCCCATAATATCACTCGCTATAACGCTCATTTGATATAATTATTGAATTATATAAGAACATTTAATATATTTAAATATGATATATTTATAATTTTATATAATGATCATTTGATCTAATAATATTTATTATGACATACTTTAATTATAATGCATATTAACTATAGATACTAAACTTATGATATAAAGTTAATTTAACCTAAAGTAAAATAGTCATACTCATAACCATTTTTGATATAATGTATGAGATATTATCATAAGTTTATTACCCTACAAAATATACTCAGGCAAAAGGGCAAAGGGCGTTGGGGGATGGGCGAAGGGCCTCAAAAGGGGGCTGGGGGGGCGAAGCTCCCCGTATTGAAAAAAATCTATACTGACTCGTACAACCACTTGGGTAGGTTCGTTAGTTACCTTGTGACCCCACGGAGCGGAGATAGAAGACGACTCGCCCTTGAACCCCTTGCCCTTGCTCAAAACTAAGTGCCACCAACCAGAAAAGTAGGTTACGTTAGGTTAGATCTTCGACTCCTGCACAAAACGAAGTGCTACGAGAAAAGTAGTTTAGGTTAGGTAAATAAAACCACATGATAGTTATACAATATGATTTTTATATTAAATGACCATTATACCAAATAATGATTATAATAAATAAGCGATGTGCCAGATAATAATTATAGTAAATAACAATAGATAATTTTATATTATACCAATCGATTAGTATATAAAAATAGTTATTATATCCTTTGAAATTATATCAAATGTTATTATTTCAAATGAAATTATACTAATTATTTTTATACCATTCATTACACACCCCCTGAAAGGCTCTTTTACTGTTATCTGCGGTAATATACTATTAAAATTAAAACGAATTAATTTCAACTACAATTGGTATTAGGGATTTTATTAGGAAATACCTAATGTCGGACTTGTCTTATAATATAATCTTCTAGTACAGTCGAGTTCATAATATGTCTACATTTTAGTACCTTATATCTATTTAATGTCAAGTTTAAACTGCCATATATGAATTGTCACAACGATTAAAGTGACAATGTACTTAAGTGTATAAATATTTATGAACTCGACTGTACTAAGTAAGTTCAGGGTGACAGACGTGTTATTAACATATTAAGATGAATAAGATCGTAGCATTTACTATTTACTTACCTTCTCCCTTGCAGCAAACCCCTAGGTTGGCAACTATCGGATCCAGTGAGAGCTCTGCGGCGAATTATTTACGAACTGTGAAAGGTTTTAAAAATACTTTGGGTTCGGGTAAGCTCGATTGGACTAGTATAAGAGCCAGTGCTAGAGAAGTACAGCCCCGATGGTGGCAGTTTCAAGAGCTAGGTACCTATTATTTTATCAAAATAACTGTCAACGAGCGTATCATTACGCAGCTAATTAATCGAGAGGCATTTCTTACCGCCTAAGTTACTTCTTTTTGGTAGTTCTAACTTGAGTAATTAATGTTAAAGATAGCTATCATGAAAACATAATGGTTTCACCAGAAAATAGCGTTCGATGACATTTGTATTTGATGAAATGGACAATCGATGAAATGAATTTCTATAAAATTATGGGTTACCGGTTGCAAGACATAAATGAAACTGTTTTTGAATTGTTTTCAAGATCAAGTCCGTAGTACAAACATAAGCTGTATAATTGTTTCTAATACTTTATAGATACGTGCGTAACTTTCGCAAACCAGGTTCGTCGTGCGTAATGCCTTACTCTACACTCCGCAGGCAGTTTGCAATGGCTGTGTTTACCTAGTCAGCTATACCGGGTGCGATTCCTGGTGTGAAAACCAAGCATGGAGTCACTTCCTAGCTGTGGAGTAAGCACGTGGTTGAAAGTAGCGGACCAGCCTCGCTAAAGTCAAATTGACGTCGGTAAATACGAGTGATCTTCCAGGGTCAGTCTAGGTGGGACCCATTTTTATTCGATTGTTGTAGTTAGGTACTGGCAGTTTCGTTTTGCCTCTTTGCAACAACAGCATATAAATGTCATACGGGCATATTTTTAAACTAAGCGAAGGTTATAGCTCTACAAATCATTTAAAGAGGGAATTAAGTTAATAGCTTCAATAAAACAATTGTAGTTCATTTTTAAAGGGTCCATCGAGCACCAATGTATTTGCGCAGCTGAAAAATCTTACTTCTGTTCAGAGTTACCGTATATCGATATCCAAATTAATGTTATTGTGGTATTACTCAAAGAAATGATCTCTTTTCTCTTAATGCAACATGTTTTATTTAGTGTTATTATTGCTTAAAACATGTAACGACGCCTAATGAATCTCAGTGAGGTCACTGACGTATGCATTTACTTACTATCCATCCAGTTCGTCGTCTACCCATATTGCACGCTACTTACACATTTTATACTGGTTTAATTAAATTTATTGAAAAGCATACATACGCATTTTGCATTAATTTAATGGTTTAATGTGTTATTTACCAAAGTTCTAATTCTAATTAATGGCTTTCACTCCTGTTAAGGTTTATTTCGCCAATTTCAAGTTATTTATAGACACTCCCATGGACTTATTAGAAAAATGAGTCTTTGAAAAGAACAATTGTTCGGTAAAAGAGTATTTTCTCTAATGGACTTAACAGAAGCACATGTGGTTAGCTCCACGCGCTTCTGTCGAGTCTTTTACCAAAGATCTTCTTCTTTTTATAATAATGGCAATCCAACGCGGTATGTGGTAGTAATTTCGCCAGTGTCAAGTGTGTAGAGTAAAACAGTAAATAGAATAAAAGTACAAAGCCGGACATCTTTCAATCGGCCATCTTCTCTCCCCGAAGGTTACCGGACCTTTAATATAGTTATTTGTTCAACAAGAGAGCAAAGTTGGTTTTTGCTGCGAGTGATGATTTTGAATCCCGAGTAAGCGAAGGATTCTAGGTTAGAATCCTGAGCGTAGCGAGGGATTCAAAGATACGAGACGTAAAAAACTTTGGTCTCGTGTGAGACATACAACTTTTCACCTCAGCAGCGAGAACAACACAGCGTGAAGCTGGTAGGGCCAACGCAGGTCTTCCGTTGTGACCATTTGGTGAATACACGACTAAATAACGACACGATCGCATATCAATCACAAGCATTTTTGCAAAATACTAATAAAATAAAAAGTGGAAAAAATAAACATGAAACAGATAAAACCTGTCACTCAACTTGATAATGCCGTAGTGCAAACACAACTTTATACAGCTTTAGGTAGTCTGTGGCTTGCAAAAAAACCTAACTAGGCCTTGTGTATGGCTATTGGCTACAATAATCCCGCTATTTTTGAAATGCGTTCTGAAACTGCCCCCGCGGTTTATGTCACGAAATTAAAGATTGTTAAAACGATAAGAAAATAATGTAGATACATGATAAACTTCTTATTTTTCATTAATTTTGTCTTCAAAACATTAAATAAAAAAAATGATTGTACCTACTGTATAAAATAGTTATAATAAACACATTTCAAACTTTAACAGATAGTTTTATTTGCAATTTTACGGTTATGTGTGCATCCGAACGTGCGTTTCTTTTTGGGCCTACTATGTGTGGTATTTGAAAATCGAACTTCGAATCAAGTGGTTTTTATCTCTCGCTTTTTTCCTATCGAAGTGAAAGTGACAGAACAAAGTGAAGTTGAATTTTTTCGAATGTTGTGAGTAGCCTCAGCACTGCTCACGGCATTTAAAAAAAAAAAAAAAAAACTACTTTGCTTCTCGCTCGCAGCTAGGGAGTGCAATCCGGATTCGTTTTGTATGGCGAAATCCGGATTGCTGAGGTGAAAAAGTTATTTATCAACAATGAACTGAAATTGAAATGACAGTCATGACAATTTCATAAACATTAGTGATATCAGATGATCATAGAGGTAGAGCAAGAATTTGTCTTTGGTACTACTTTAAACAGTTTGCATAAGAAGCAACTTGATACGAAAAACAGAGTCTGGTAATACAGGATACTGTAACCAAAGACATAGTGCTGCTGAAATGGAATCTTGCTAAAGATCCTTTGTTTCAAGCTTTGCATCTTTCAGTAATTAGTAATTACAAAACAAAAATACGCCATGAAACGAAAATAGTTTTCATAGTGACAATAAGGTAGAAAACTCTTTACTGGACATTAACATTTTGGTATTCCTAGGTTCCTAATGTCATTACTAGTGATTACTAGTGGTCGTTAGTCACTGAACTATGATCATCAATCGATGTTGTTTATCGTTAGATTTCAGATCCGCATAATAAGAAAACCTGTGTTATGATTGAGTGAGAGATGAGAGTTATGAGTCAAACATTAAGTCTAAATATAAGTAAGTATTTTTGATACGTTGCGTGGCGAATTAGTTAGTATGAAAAATAAGTACAACTTATGTTAACGATACACATGTTTTTATGTTAATTAGGGTGCATATTAACTGTTGTCAAAATATATGCTCGCATGAAATTTACACAGTGTATAAGAAAGGAGGTGTTTATTGTAACTAAACGTAAAATAAAGTAAGTCCCGCGCTGAATCAACCTGCACGGAAGATTCTAAAATAGTCTTGTAAAAAAGCGACTCTCTCCCCCATAAAATAACACAAGGATAATTCGAAAACATCAACCAACTCCAAATTTATTATTGTATACTCAAATAAGTTGTCTGCTAGTTTAGTAATCCACTGTTATATTCGAAAGATCAGGCAATTTACGATTAAATTAATTTGGTTTTTGATCCAGTACCTTAATTTAAATAATTTATTGAATTTGCATTTTTAACCATTCATTTCCATAAATAACTAGCGGCCCGCCAGCGGCTTCGCCCCGCTGCAAATTCCTGATTTTCCCGGTGGATTATTCAATTATTTACTTTCATAAAAACCTTGCCCTGACATTGACAAACACAACAAAAAATAAATCAGCCAAATCGGTTCAGCCGTTCTTGAGTTTTGCGCTTAGCAACACATTTAGCGATTCATTTTTAATGTACTATAGATTACTCTTCTATTCATAAACGTGCAATAACTAAAGTATGCCATGACACATTCAACGCCAAGCACTCTGATTTGTATACGAAATGGATCCGACTGGTGAGTCGTTGGAGGGAGCTGATGTGATTCCTGGGCCATATCTTTCACTGTGACATTTCCATTTGACAGAAAGTTACAGAGCATAATTTAAATAAAATAAGTTTATTATGCTTTTAAGTAAATCTACGAGTAGGTATAATGCTCTTTTATCTACTCTCATATCGTAAAGTTCGAATTATAAAATTCAAAACGAATTTATATTGGCATACTTTATAAACACAATACCGAAATAAATTTAAAAAATCACTTTATAACATTATTTCTCTAACAAAATAATGTTATAAAGTAATTTTTTTACCATTACGATACAAGTTAATCCAAAAAGTTAATGTCACCAACGAGGTTCCATATTTTTTATTTTTTCATAATGGAACGCACATGCGGTTCGCGTTATTTTTACAGAATTACAAAAAGTTTTCATTCCAATTTTTACTTGTCTGTGACAGCGCCCGCTTTATCGCATGCGCGGTGATGTGCTAGGTTTCGGCGCCATTCATTGAATACGTTTAGCTGTAGTAGTTACTTTATTAACTTTGATCTTTTATTTAGTAGGTTGAATCGCAATGTATGAGAGTAGATAAAGTAGTGTATGAAACTGCGCATAACTAGGTATTAAAATACTCGTGTGATACTATTAAAAACCTCGCCTAGCGGCTCGGTTCTTAAACACACACTTGTGTTTTAATACCCCTCTTTATGCAACAATTTCATAAACTACTATTATAGTACGAAATCGAAACGCGTAGAAAGATTAGACAAGAGGTAACTAGGTACCTTTATATTAGTACATTCTGAGGAACATTGATGAGTTCATCGTACCAGGATTTCGTAATAAACGTATAAAAACTACTAGAACTATAATAACTACCTACGATTAAATATTACGATTTTCAAATATGAACCCCATAAGTAGTTGAAATCCTAAAGTCATTAGAATTATAGTTTATAGCTTAAATCTATTTCAGTATTGTTATCCCTAATATTTTTTTGTCAGCTAACGGATGGTGATAATCAAGGAATTGGCTACCAGGAATTTACCAAGAACATCGTCCAGGAATACGCAAACTGCCGAAAACTAAAGTTTAATTCTCATAATGAGACAATCTATAGTAAAATAATAATAGTCAGTAGGTACCAAAGTAGATACATACCTTCACGCCTACATTCCCAGAGTAGGGTAGGCAGAGCTACAGAAATACCAACCACTCTAAAAACTTGTAGTTAATTCTGTAACCACATTTTGCACAAATAGGCTAGGATGTTTACCAGTGTATATATTAGTGACAGGTTGCAAGCCAAAGTAATTGTGTATTAACCGTAAGAGCGATGAATTTGAATCTGAGCTAAATAATCCCAAGTTTACATAGAGAGCTAGAGTAAGCAAACATTCATAAATTGAATACTGAGAGAGACGAGTGAACTTTTAATTCCCACCGGTTATCGACAGCTACCACAATGACGAAAATGTAATAATGTGCATCGTTAAAAACAAAACTCCTTAAACCGTACTTTATTATCGGACATACTCGTAATGTTTTTTTATTTGATTAATTTGATGTAGCACTAGCATGTTTAGTAGTTTTATCATAATTATATTAAATAGAGGACGCCTGCTACTATCACTATGTCTTCCCGTTGGGTCTGCTCATGAGTATTAAGAGGTATCCCCTCCAAATTTCAATTCCGTAGGACCAGATATTTAGGCCTTCCGATGTCTTTTAGTCAGTGAGTTTTTTATATGTCGTCGCCTCATCGTATAATTCTCCAGATCATGAGATTCCCTAGGCATAACGTTAGGTTATTTTTGAACCCCCGACACGAAATAGAAGGGTGTTATACGTTTGACGTGTAAGTGTGGGTGTGTCTGTCTGTGGCGCCGTAGCTCTTAATATATTAGCTATAAACGGATGAACCGATTTGGATGCGGTTTTTTTATTATGATATACCTAGGTAGATGTGATTTGGCAAATTATATGAACGGACGACGACAAATAGATACATAAGACAACACCAACTTTGACTGGTATTAGATAGTTACTTGTTCTTAATTAAAATATTTCGTCATTATGCCACTATGCCAGACTAAAAATTTACAGAGCCTCCAAAAAATAAAGATTTGATTATTAGGCGTGTGATTTTCCGAATCCTTGGTAATTTCTGGGTTCACACGGCTCGTAAAAAATACTATTCTATTGTATGCAAAAGTGATATTATTACCAATTAATTCATCTATGATACCAGTTGTTTTAACGCCTTTAGACTTGATATCAGGTCTGTTTAGTGGGATACCATCGGTCGTATGTACCGATCTTTCGTCCCCATTATTATATGATTTTGCAAAATGTGGTTACAGAATTATCAACGGGTTTTTAGAGTTGTTGGTAACTCTGTAGCTCTGCCTACCCCTCTCTGGGAATGGAGGCGTGAGTTTATGTATGTATGTATGTAATTTATTATGTTTCATCATTTAGGCGGAAATGATTTAGGATAACGTCGTAAACGGTAACTCAGACTGACGATGCATTAGAACCAATGACGGTTAAGTTTGTGGATCCCCGCTCAGTAATCACATCAGGGAGGCTGTTGACAATTCATATTAATAAATACATGCGAAAGTAGTCTTCGTTGGTTGTTTGCTTGTTACGCTTTCACAGCTAAACCGAAATTTGGTTTAGTGATAGGTTGAACCCTAGGGAAGAATATCAGGTTAGTTCAGGACAGTTCCCAAAATAATAAGATCAACGACTTCTACGCAGGCGGAATCGCAGAAAACAGCTTGTGTAGGTATTATAAATAAATAGATCATGTTACATAATATTTTCACTATGCGCACTGTATGTACTTTAAAACCTTAAAACTACCACAAGGGGCAGAGCAAAGGTAACAAGCATTGGCACACTACTTTTTTTATCAAGTATTTACACGAGGAAGAAGGAAGAGGTTATATTAAATTAGGACTTCTCTGATCGTATTCTGTACAGATGGGTGCTTTTACACTTCGCCCCTGCAGAGTCCCTTGTGGCCTTCTTACGCACTCGGCTGTTTAAATGATTCTTCACGATGGCTTTCCTTCTCATTAGCTAATATTAAGTACTTACAGTTATAAAAAATCATCAAATTGGTGTACATTGCAACCGCCGGAACTTGTGCAGGGTATCTTCCGCCCTCAGGCACCGCTTCGTCGACACTCCACAACTTAGATTAAATTAGTCATACCCGCGAGCAACCGGGGTCTCCATTTTACTTTGTATCCGTAAACCGTATTGTATCCATCTGTTTTTTATATTGTTATTTTCATTCTTTCTTTACCTTTCTTGGCCAAGCGATAGTTGTACAAGAATTGGCTTATAGGATACATAGGGCGAGGTGGAAACGAGATGCTGGAAGTTTTGAATTAGTTCATGGTTTTTGCTTTCGCTTTTAAATAAATAAAAATATCTAAACAATTAACATTTTACGATACTTTATTTGTATTATTTTTTTGTACAAATACCAAAAGGTTCCTAGTGGCTAATAGTGGCTATGGTTACAAAGCTTGCGGTCACGGGTTTGATTCTCGGTGTGGGCAAATATTTGTCTGACGAACCCTACCTACTCCTGAATTTTGGATGATTTTAAGGTGCCGTTCCCAATTGGTAAAAACAGGACCCTATTACTAAGACTTCGCTGTCCGTCTGTCCGTCCGTCTGTCTGTCACCAGACAGTATCTCACGAACCGTGATAGCTAGATATAAATTTTCACAGATGATGTATTTCTGTTGCCGCTATAACAACGAATACTAAAAACAGAATAAAATAAATATTTAAGGGGGCTCCCATACAACAAACTTGATTTTTTATAGATAATTGTATGGAACACTTCGTGCGCGAGTCCGACTCGCATTTGGCCGGATTTTAATGTATAATATAATTCTCTGTATAAACAGGTGTAGGTATATGTATCGTTGTATATTTATTTACCTCTGTACAAGGTTAGAACTTAGTTTGGTCTTTTAAAACTAAACTAAAACTAAATCGGTCGTAGAATTAATTAACAAATGTAGTTACCTAACTCTAGGACCTCAGCACTTCATTAGATGTCATTGTCACCTCGTTCAAGCCACAAGGGATAGACTCTAAATTCAGTTTTAAGTATTGCTTTTTTTGTAGATTTCTACTTCATCGATGTACTTAGTACATGCAAAAGCATCAAAACAGTGCAAACGATCAGCATCAACGATTAATTTTAATACGGGAAACATAAAAGAAACCGGGTCAGAGTGCAGTGTAGGTGCGTATAAATTCATACTTGTAATTTGACTATAGTGCAGGGAGGGGGCTCTTTGGGGCTTGAATTGAGACCCAAGACTCAAGACGAGTCACTGCAATGCACAACATAATATTTAGAAACAGGAAAAAGATTTCAATCTTTCAATTTATTACTCCAATACTTATCAATATATGATTCTCCGAGCGGAGTAGGGTTGGTTTACATTCACTGTCATATAAAAGGCGCCGCGGCGCAGGCAGTGTTACCAGACATCTCACGTTCATCAGTCACTGTTGGAGGCTGTTCTACACTTCCGAGGAGGGGTGCACTAGTAACCAGACCGTCCGATCGACCCCACGCACTATGGCTTCGCGCCTTGGTGTGAGTATTTTCTTTTAAAGGCGATTTTTGTTTTACAACAATTATATAACTATTAGGACCGTCAAAAAACCCAAACCCTTCAGGAAACTCTCAAATTATTAAAAAAAGGTCTATGTGGCGCGTACCCCAATTAAAAACGCTTTCTGTGGTTACGTAAAGTCTCCAAATTTGCTTTTTTATTTCTTTGTACGTCACTATTGTATCTAGTGTAATTATGGCCGTCTGCCAAGACAATAAAGCCATTTCAGTGCGAGTTATACAATAGAACTGGTAGGTTTGATTGTATTTTAAGTCTTATATAATAAAAGTAAAGCTTGAGGAACCGTTTTATATAAAAAATACTTTTAAACATTAATAGCTGTTGCCCGCGACTCGGTCCGCGTAGAGATCTGTCCAATTTCCGGGATAAAAAGTATCTTATGTCCTTCTCCCAGACTCAAGTCATCTCCATATGAAATTTCATTGCAATCTGTCCAGCGGGGTAGCCGTGAAAGCGTAACAAACAGACAGACAAAGTTACTTTTACAATTATAATTATTAGTAAGGATAGTTAACTTTTTACCTGTCTGCATAAGAAGGAGGGTAAATTTAAATCTACCAGAATATTTAAACCCACATATATGGATCTTAGCAGACGGGTGTGATACTAGTTTTTATCAGTTCTTTAGGGGATTCTTAAATAGTTGCTTGCAATAAACAATGTGTGAAATGTCACAAAATGCAATTTAAAAGTGCTAAAGAGTTAGTGAGAACGGCCCTAGGGGAAGTAATGAACTACTTAAATGTAATTTACGCCACCACGTCTAAAAGTAAGCTCTCATCTTCGTTCGTAGTTGCGTTTCTACAATTAAGCACACGTGTTATTTAATTCGTTGCGTCATCCAGGACAGTCGGACGACTCGACTGTTCCGAGTGCAAGCACCGGCGACTTTCGATTGCATGCACTCGGCTAACGTGTGACATAAACTGGACTAGATCATAGACCAACATACTCGGGCGTTGTAAACAGAGTAACTTAATGTTGTTGTTATTATTTCAGCTGTGCGGCTTCCTACTGGCTAGCTTTGGCGTCTGCTTCGCGACTTTTGGACATGAGCAGTTAGTATTATCATGTTCTTTGATGTACGCATCTGCCGGTTTCTCCATCCACTATTGTTTATTATATGCTTATGTCGTAGCGGTTTTTCACGCGTTTAAATATCGATCAACTGTTGACGGAACCGCAAAAACAACAGTGGATGTAGCAATTTGGCTGAGATTTCTATTAGCAATTCTCACGGCTCTCTTCACTGCGGTTAATAGTGAAAATCGACCTATTGTGTGTTAGCGATTCACTATTTTACCCTTTGATTTCATTTAAGTATAGAACCATGGTTTTAATTCAATTGTTTTTAATTTTTGCTGATGCATTGCGACCTATTATATCTTTGTCGTTCTTTGATCGCACACACTTTCAGATATTATAGCAACCAGTAAATAACAAAAGTTTTCCTTGCAGTGTTCACATTCGCGTCCATATACCTGAACCCCATCATGAATCGAAAGAAGTGAAAGAGATAATTATCCACGATCATGAGCACGGCCATGGCGACGGCGGTGGCGGCGGTGGCCACGGCGGTGGCGGCGGTGGCCACGGCGGCGGACATGGAGGAGGCCACGGAGGGGGCGGTCATGGCGATAGCTTCATCGAACACCTGCATGGAGGTTTTATCGATCATCTCAAAGGGCACGGGGGAGGTGGCCATGGCGGAGGTTACGGAGGCGGAGGCCATGGCAGTGGCGGTGGAGGTGGCCACGGACACGAAATTGACCTGAGTGGATTTGGAGGTGGCCATGGTGGAAATGATTTCGGCGGCGGCCACGGAAGCTTTGATATTGGAGGTCATGGTGGCGGCGGTAGCGGCGGCCACGGCGGCGGCGGCAGCGGCGGCCACGGCGGCGGCGGCCACGGCGGCGGCGGCCACGGCGGCGGTTTCAGTGGATCCCATGGAGGTGGTTTCGGCGGTGGCCATGGCGGTGGTTATGGGGGTGGACACGACGGTGGTCACGACTTTGGTGTTGGACACGGAAGTGACTTGGGTAGTAGTTTTGGCGGTGGACACGGAAGTGATTTGGGCAGTAGCTTCAGTGGTGACCATGGTCATGGGGGAGGCCATGGAGGTGGTTTCGATCTTGGCAGCAGTTTCGGTGGCGGTGGACACGGCGACAGTGGTGGCTATGATTTCGGCGGTAGCTTCAGTTCAGGAGGTAGCCACGGCAGCCACGGAGGAGGTGGATTCACCGGCGGCCACGGTGGTGGATTATCGCTGGGAGGCGGCCACGATAGCTACAGCGGCGGGAGCCACGGCTCCTCTGGAGGTCACGGTGGCGGATTGTCACTAGGTGGCCATGACAGTTACGGTAGCAGCGGTGGCTTCTCTGGAGGCCACGGATCAGCTGGACTTGGAAATTTTGGAGGTCATGGCTCTGGGCACGATAGCTACAGCTCAGGGGGTGGAGGAGGACGTGACAGCTACTCTGGAGTAAGCAGCTACGAAACCTATAACAGCGGTGGGCATGGCGGAGACAGTTATAGTTTGGGAGGCGGTCATGGGGGTTCCGGAGGTCACGGCGGTGATAGTTACAGCGGAGGCTTTGGCGATGGACACGGCGGCGGAGGCGGAGGTGGTCACGGAAGCGGAATTAGCTTATCTGACTTCGGTGGCGGCGGCCATGGTGGCGGCGACCATGGTGGCGGTAGCCATGGTGGCCACGGAGGACACGGAGGACACGGAAGCTCCGGTGGCGACAGTTACACAAGCGCCATATCAGCCGGCCACGGCGGCGGCCCTTACCACAAATAGTAAGGCAGCAGATATTTATTCGAAACTCAACTAAGTCATAGTCCGCAGGTCCGAGAACCCTGTGTTAATAGTACAAGCATAACTGTCTTTGTAAATAGCTCGTAGATTTAAGTTATTGTTTTATTGATGGATTAAACTATAAACGTTATAAGTTGTTTATGATGAGTTTTATTTTCATTTCTTTTCAATTTTAATTTAATTTAATTGTCAATAACAGTGTAAATGTAAAATCTTGTGATTTAGTGATTGGATTAACTTGAAATTATTATTACCTACTTATGCGATTTTCCATAATACGGTACCATCGAGCTGTTATATTATAATAAGGGGAGATGGAAAGTGGCCTTACGAACTATTCAATGGCTATTAGTAGATTCATCGAGTTTAGACTCATTTGACTTTCCTTTTAATAACGAGTTTTCAGAGTTAAAAGTACAGTCAACACCAAGTATATTTAAATAAATTGCATTTTCAAATATCAATATTTATTAAATATACCAAGTGATTGAGCTCTTTAAGACAAAGAGCGCGGTTTTCGGTAATATACATAAATATAGAGTTAACATAAATTATACGAGTAGTTGGTCATGTTAATATCCGTACAAGTGGTGCGTCAGGCGGCCGCGCATGACTATCGGCATCGGTGGATCTTGATCGTTACATAAGTGTTACGTGGCCGTCGCGCCTGCGCCCTTCACTCGGGGCTTCCGCGTAAAGCTCACGGTGACTTGTTTGGAAGCTTGGAACATACAAGACAATGCTTGGAAGTAATACGATAATGTACCACAGCTTAGCATACATAATATGCATTTGTTTTTTATCTATAAGCTATCAAATCAAGAGGAGCTTCTGGATATTTTTGATCAATAATTACTGTAGATACTAAATATTGAAATACGAAGCCCTTGTAAGTTGACTTTGTAGTGCGTCGGTCTGTTAAAACGCTTTTTCTCAAACTTTAGTAAAGCCATCATTGGGCTGAATTTGAGCTTTAAGTACGTAATATTAAGAGGCACTTAGAGGTCCGCACCAGAACTTAGCATAACATTTTTGGAGGTGAAGTTATTTGATTAGGCAATGAATTGAGTCATCCCTCATCACAAAACAAACATTTTTACCATCACCTGAGAATTTGGAGATATCATTAGGTACCTATATAAAATTATATTAGAGTACTTATTACTTAACATAAAATAATGATACGAATTGCACTTGTCAAGTTAAGATAAAAATATTAATAAGATAAAAAATAAACAGTAACAATAGACTTCACACCTACAGCAAAATATATATTTAACAATAATTACCTACAGGTTACGGTCCATGTTGATCAAATTAACTGTTAAAAACAGAGATCGACTTTGAAAGTTCTTTTGTACAGAACAATTAAAATTCAATTGATTTTTTTAAAACATGAACAGCAAAGGAAGTTCCCTGTCGCTGGCCCCTTCATTTAAAAAACAAAGATAAAAATTTCAGAGAGTTACATGTATATAGTTAAGTGCCTACAGGAAAACAATTTCATATTAGGTACATGAAACATAAAAAGTTACGATTAAGTTAAAAAATATATGTAAAAAGGGCGTTATAAAAGCAGGCACTGAAATCCCGGGTACCCTTGCAGCATCAACTAAGCAACTAAAACCAACAACTAAGCAACTAAGGGGCCAGCGGGGGGAGGACCTTGTGCAGGGTCCATCCGGGTTGGTACCACCGTCTTTATCCATTAACCTACCGCTAAGCAGCTGTGTTCGCATTGTTGTGTTCCGGTTTGGGGATAAGACAGCCGGTGAAATGACTAGCATAGAGGCATTCCATCTTAGTCCTCAGGGTTGGCAACGCATTTGCAGTCTTGTGAATGCGAATGTCTATGGGTCACAGTTTCCACTTACCATCAGCTTAGATAGCCTGTGTGCTCGTTTGCCTTCCCAAGCAATAAAAAAAAAGTACTTTTTTAGCCTAACGTACACCTTGGGTGCACATAACAACCATTAATGGCCGGTAACAGTATACTTTGAGTATCACCTAAAATTGCATTTATTATTTTCTAGCTGAACGCTCTCGCTTCACTTCGCTTTATGTTAGACTTTTGTAAAAACCGTAAATAAACCAGAATTTAATATACACAAATACCTTCTTCTAAATCACCCTATTGTTGAAAACCGGGTTAAAATCCGTTCCTTAGTTTGAAAGATGTAAGCGTACATACAGAGGGACGGCGGCGGCGGGAAGTGACTTGGTTTTATACTATGCAGAGAAGTCAGCGGACTACTCAATGAATGCACGTTCTTTGCATGAGTTTATGGATTACTAATAAACAGTTTAAATATAATAGATATAGATCTATATATAATAGATATCTAATAACAAATACCTAGTATTAGTTACTTTTTACTTAAGTATATAATTCTTAGAAAATAGTTAGTATAGATGTTAAGTTATGAATATTAGAATAAGCTATTTGCAATGCCCTAGCAGGGTCCATGTATGTACTTTTAATTTTAAGACCATCTGTGTAATGAATACCATAATATGAATACAATATGAGAGATTTTAATCACGGAGAGTGTTAAAATTATAAAATTAACACACATTTACAACCTCCCAGGAACTTACCTTCCTGCTCTCTTCTGAAAGCTTAAATACCTGTTCACCTTGAGGAACCAGGCTCGTTGGAGGCGGCATCTGGAGACAGTTCAACAATTACTTTTTGTAACGTTAACGTTTATAACCTAGAATAGAACAAACCATATGTTCTTAAACAATCGTTTTCGAAGTTGTATACTCTCAGGCTGTTATTGATAATTACCTATTTATTACCTATAATTAGCCCGGGAAATTGAACGAAAAAATAGGCCAACCTTGCACGAATTAAAAACAGCATTTTTTAAATTAAATTTTTAGAGTATAGACCAGAGAGTAAATAAAAATGTATCACACGAAAAGTTCACCCCTACACATACTTTTTTTTAAGAGATTACGTTTGTCAAATTTAACCGGGTAAAAACAATATTAACAGGCATGTTTGTAAGGAGTTTTTATGAAAGAGATAAAGATTTACTAGTATGTTAGAAAATTTAACATTTGTCGTCCGCGCAACAATGTTTTTTATGAAAAATATTTTAGTTTGACATTGTACGTTACGCAAAAATACTAACAGGACAAAAAAATACGAAATGCATTTAATATTCATATATGCAGCTTTTATTTAAAATAAATACATACACACATACATAAACTCACGCCTTCACTCCCAAAGTGGGGTAGGCCGAGCTAAAGAATTACCAACAACTGTTAAAACTTGTTGATAATTCTATAACCACACTTTGCACAATTAGGCTAAGATGTTTACCAGCGTATTAGTGACAGGTTGCAAGCCCATCGCCTAACAGTACTACAAGCCTTCATTCCCTTAGTCGCCCCTTACGACATCCACGGGAAGACATGGAGTGGCACTATTCTAACCCGGCAACCATACGGGACACGGGTATTAAGTATTACTTTGCACTTCAAAAATATCAAAAAATATCAATTAGATATCTGTTTAGGCAAAAATGTAACAGAACTGATAGTTGTGGAATAATGGAACATATATTTACCCATATCGCAATTTCTCAAAATTAAACCGTAGAGGGTTTGTTTAATAATTGAATATATTTAAAAAGACGATTTGCATTAATATGTTAAATTTTCTTGTAAATAAGTTAGCCTATTAATGAAAGTTGAACTAAATTAACCTTTGTTAAGTACATTTTTCTCTAAACCAGTAATTAAAAAACTTAAAACTTTTGATATTATAATGCTTTATTCAAATTTGTTATTTTTTGTTTGTAAGGGTATTAAAATATTACTTTTAATTATTTTATCTACAAAATTCGCTGTCAATAATACATTTGCTTGAAGTAAAATAAAAAAAAACCGTGGACGAATTTGTTTAATTCTGAAAAAATATATAGGTTCTATCTGTGGTTCTACCAATTCTGTACATACAGCAACTAAAGTTATCCTGTTACTATTTTGCCTTAAATTTTATTCACGCGTTTTATTTATTTTTACCTTGTTCCGGTAATGTTTAATTTTCCGATATTTTTTGGAGAGATTAGTTTAAATACATGATTTACGAAAAAAACCACTGTTTAGATTTTCTGCATGATTCAAATCTAAAAGCCCCACAGTAATTGCGCCTTGATATTGTTAAAAGCAATAAGGCGTCGAGCTACTCATATTTCGTCATGTGTATTTCACTTTGAATCACAAAATATTTTTACTACGAACACAGATGAGAAAGACTTACTAATAACAACTATACCCTGTATACATTATGCACATTTTAACTGTAATCTCGTTCACTACGAACGGCGGCCAACTTTAAGCGTTAGAGAGGATTATATCAATTAATTCAACCATTTTCTAGACATTGCAATAAAATTATGGCTTCTACAGCGCAGGTCTACTGCATCTACTACTACATAGGAACGAAACTCAGGAACCCTATCCGTACACAAAGGGGTGCAGAGGGTGGCACCACCCTCTCATACGACATCCGTTACTGATAGAGCCATATTTAATCATTCGACTTTCACAAAATACAACCATTAGTCCCTTACTCATGGTTGATTATCCTATTACAATCAATATGACTTAGGACCTTTCTTGCGGAAAGGCATCTTTTAGAACCTCATGTCTTCCTGGTAGCAAAAACGTTTTAGACGAACGTTGTTTGAGCGTTTGAAACGCCGCTACGCACGTTTCAAAACCTCGCTGACTCCTTTTAAGCCCCAGATAGACGGGCGAGTAAGTACGCGTAGTTACTTAAAGCTCGATGACCTTTTTCGCCCGTGTTTACCACGGGCGCAAGGCTCACACGTCTATCTGGACCTAAGAGCCATATTTTTTACATTTTAGACGTTAAATTATTTCCCATTTCATTTATATTTTCCAACATAGATTAAAAAAAAACCCGTTTGAGTTAAGAACGCTCTGAAGTTTCAATTATCGGGGGAGACACCTTCGGAAGTACGACGAAGACACTACGACGTAATAATGTTGTATGGTACAGAGTTCAATTCGTTGTTAAGAAGTTAGTTAACGCAGAAACTAAATAACTACCGATTCAGTAAAAACATACCTTTACGACTCTGCCATAACCTAATAGATAACAATTTAACGGTTTTAGGGCGCGTAAATAACCTAGTTATAAAAGAGAAGTACTATTTGCTACTCAGCTCAGGAGTCCCTATACCCCGTCTCCTGTCTACAAAAAAAATGTTAATCTGACTATGAAAACTAAGTTTTACCTGAATTTAATATTCTGTTCCATATATGTATAGACTACATGAGGCCTGTTATAGTACATTATTAAAATTGATGTCAATGTTATTTTGAAGGCATCTTTATCCAAAATAAGGCCTCTTGTCCACGACACGGTTTTTCAACCGTACGGCGTGGTAGCCGTACGGTTGGAAAAACGTGCGAGCGTGTACATGACACGGAAAAATCACGGCGCGAGACATTGGCCAAGTACTGGCTAGTAGCGCTTTTTACCCGGGCTGTGAAGGACGTGCTGCGTCATGAATTTTCTTACGAAAAAAAAGATTATAGTTGCTTATTACATATATAGGAAAAAGAAAATAGAAAAAAAAAGGGAAGTAAAGTTTTGGATACATCCGATTTTAGAAAAAAGGGAGGAATATGGCGCATTTCATACACTTGTCAAGAATCAATTGAGAGAAGATGAAGACAAGTTTTACAATTATTTTAGAATGCAGAAAACTACATTCGACAACTTGCTCCAGAAATTATCCCAGAAACTAAAACATCAAGATACTTTTATGCGAGAGAGTATATCGCCCGCAGAAAGATTGGCTGTAACTCTGAGGTAAGTAGGTACAAAATTAAATGACATATTTTAGTTTAAAATTGTTTATTGCACACAAAAAAATTTATTAAATCTTATTAATTATTGCTTTAAGAACAAGTAAATTAAAAAAAAACACTACGCTGAATATGCTACTCCAGTGGGGTACTAAAATCGAATTCGTCTTCAATAGAACCTTGAGAGATACTTTCCGCATTTACACTATGTGCAGATAATTGCGATTCGGGTCGGTAGTGGATTGGCTCGAAACCAGAACCGTGTCCAAAATCATGAGAAGACGTCTGTGGACGACTTATTCCAAAGCCCGAACTAGCGGCTGTAGAATATCCATATATTGACGATTGCGCATTTGAGGATGCTGTACCACTTAGATATCCTTGATGGCCTTGATCAAATTGGTTTCTTGATGTAGGTATATAATGAGTACACTGTCTTTGTTGAATCATTTTAATTATTGAAATTACTTGAAACTGAAAGTCTATCATATTTTCATCACTGAACTTGTCTACTGTATCAGCGATTCCCTTAAAAAAGTTCATACTACGGCTTTTCTCTTTCTTATCTCGTTCTGCTGAATCCATAAACTTCATAAACCTAATGTCAACTTCACTTAGTTCATTTTTTTCTTTTTTTTTAGTCCTTTGCGTCTCACTCCTTTCAGTGTTTCCCGAGCTTGATTGATTCGGGACTGCACTATCAATATTTTCATTACTGAGGCTAGAATCATTAACATTTTCAGTCATGTTAGAAACGGTCTTGCGATGCTCAACAATTTTTTTTAGGAACATCATTTCATCATAGAACATATATTTTCTTATTTTTTTTGCTGCAGAACCAGACTTTCATTCATTAATTTTTTTGTCATATTTAATCCAACTATCTTTCATATTTGTCCACTTCTTCATCACCGTTTGCCCTGAAAATAAATAAATAATAATAATTAAATTCAAAATTTATAAAAACTCCGACCTAAACTGAACCGACTCCGACCTAAAATGGGGTTTTAGTATTTGAACCTGAACCGTTTTGTTTTATATTTCAGGTATCTAGCAACAGGGGATACCTTTACTGACCTATACTACAGCTATAGAATTGGAATAAAAACCATAAGTTGCATCGTACGTGAAGTATGCCACTACATTTGGTTAGAACTCTATAAAGAATATATGAAAATGCCATCTAAAGAAGACTGGCTACACATCGCAAGCAAATTTCAAGAATCTTCGAACTTCCCGCTGTGCTTAGGGGCGGTCGATGGAAAACACATCAGACTTATTAAGCCATTTGATAGTGGCTCGATGTTTTTAAATTACAAACATTTTTTTTCTATAGTTTTGATGGCAGTAGTAGATAGCGATTACAACTTTATATTTATTGACGTTGGCGCCTATGGAAAGGAGTGTGATTCCAGTGTGTTTAAAGAGACCCCATTTTGGAAAAAATTAACAAACAACGGATTAAATCTACCCGATACAACACGTTTGCCTGGAACTGACTACGATTTGCCATATGTGTTCGTTGCGGACGAAGCCTTTGCTTTGCATTATCACTTGCTTCGTCCATTTGGAGGTAATCAGCTCGATCAATTAAAACGTACATTTAACTACAGACTCACAAGAGCGCGAAGGTTTGTTGAATGTGCGTTTGGCATTTTATCCAATAAATGGCGAATTTTTCACCGGCCAATGAATGTGTCCATCGATTTGGCAGTTGATATTGTGAAAACATGTTGTGTTTTGCAAAATTTTATACATAAGCAGGAAAACTTTCAGTTTCACAATGCGAGTGAAAATGAGTCCACCCTTGATTCAGAATCGGAACTAATCCAGTTACCTATCACGAATGCAGTTCGCGGAAGTTTGGCGGCTAATGAAGTTCGCAACAGATTTGCACAATATTTTGTATCTAACGAAGATCGCCTCTCCTATCAAAACAACTATGCATAAGTAAAAAGTTAATAAATAAATATCTGTAACTTACCAAACTTGTTTTTCTCATCACCACTTAAATCTTCAAATGTGGGCTGGAAATGAATAAATATTTGTTTCCAGGCATCATATTTAAGCCGCTTATTTTTATAATCATCGATGGTCTTATCCCATATTACAGGCCTTTCTTGAATCAAGGTAATTAATAAATCTTGATTTATGTTCATTTTATAAAAAATCGCAAAACAGCGTATATAAACGGTCACGAATCCGTGCGTACGTCCGGCGCCGTCGACACTTTCCGATAGACTGCCATACAACACTGACGAAAATCACGCCGTGCGTAGGCGCGGTGCGCCGAGGGGCAGTCACGGCGCACACGGCCGCGGCGCCGTGCCGTGGCGCCACTGTGCATGTCGACAAGCTCGTATAGTGATCCATACAACACTGACGACCGTGCCTACACGCGGCGAATTAACCGTAGATTTTCACGGCGAGAAACCGTGTAATGGACAAGAGGCCTAAAGGTACAGGCAAACCGTTGAAAGTGATTGTTGTTATAATAAATATCAATATATCAGGGGACAATGTCACACCAATTGACCTAGTCCCAATTTAAGCTCTAGGCTTGTATTATGGGTACTAGACAACGATGTAAATATATAGAGAAATATATACTTAAATACGTAGTAAACATCCATGACTCAGGAACAAATATTCGCGCTCATCACACAAATATCTGCCCTTACCGGGATTTGAACCCAGGACCGCTAGCTTCGTAGGCAGGGTCACTACCAACTAGGCCAGCGCGTCGTCATCAAATGTGTTATGGTATATAATTATGTTTATCTCGTTATGTACTATCACTTCGGCTCTATTAGAATGTGCAAACGTTAGTTTTTTAATCTGTGTCGTTTTCCTTAGTATCGGGTAAGGGAGGCAGCTGCCATCGTAGAAGTGTTTTTCATGAAACAGTGCGATATGAAGTCCATAAGATAGAAAGAAACAAAGATAAAGCGGCCACATAACAAGTACAAAAATACTAAAAAAGTAATTTCATGTCATGAATATCGACGGCGATCGAATTCAATAATACATGGTTCGCGCGTCTTTTGTCTCGTCTGCGACTGAATAAGCAATAAGCTTCGCCGTCTCTGCACGAAGTTCAGCGTTTTATGTTTATTAATCGCAAATAATTCATAATATATTTATTCACAGCATCATTTGGAATGTTATTTAAGCAAAAGGTTAAATCGACCACTTTTTGTCATTAAAAGTCATCAGTCATCCATCACTCATCACTTAGGCATGTATGTATCTGCAGCTGCATTCGTTTGATGCTTGTGAGTTGTGTGTGTATACGTACACATGTCCGATGTCAATGTATTGTCACGAGGTGGCAACGTTGCAGCGGGATACAGTTTGGCAACGGTGCATTTCTAGTGCACCGATGTACCAGGCGAACAGAAACCTATAGAGGTATAAATCTAGTGTTTTGTGTAGAATATGTATCACCCGGGTAACGACATCGCGGTTTCGTGGTCTAGCTGGTCAGTAGTTGTCAGTGACGTAGTTACGAATCGAACACAGGCACTGTTGGTTTCATCGACAGAAAATACTTGACGTTATAAACTTAGCATAAAGTAACATTTTAACAACCAACTATAAACGTTTTTTATGAGAATTTAGTTTATTATACCGCGTTTATTGAAAATGCCGGAATAAAACTGCTTGTCAGTTTTTAATTTATAATAAAATTAAGAACTTCTCTACTTTTGTTACAACATCGTCTAAAGATTCGTAAAAAATGCATGAATGCCTTTATCGCCTCTATTTACATTTATTAATAATCGAGTAAGATTATTACAGCTTTTAAAACGAATTATAAATAATGTCCGCAAGCAACAGATTATGTGTATCAAACAACTCACGCGCGGCATTGTGTTACAATAACAAACGTAGACTTAGAATTAGATCACGAATATCGCAATAACTTAAACATAGCACTGTATGAGTTCAGAGTGATTCATATTTTATCACCATATTTAAGTTTTCCCCGTACGGTGGACGAGTCAGTCGGGTGTTCGTACGCGAACCTGTGGCCGAGGTGCCGGAGTGAGGGCTGGTGCGCCGGGCTCTCAGAGCTCTGAACCGATGCTTGAAATTCCTTTATCGAATATCTGGGCTTCGCTTCTACTTTACCTGCTGCCAGCATTTGCCTGTTTCTTTCTCGACGGCGTTTTTGCTGTCTGGTATCAGACATGTTTTGTAACGGCAAAGTGGGGACGGCATCAGTGCTCTGTATCCTGTAAAATCGTGGTGTGGAACTCGTGGTTGTAGGCATGGACGAGGTGACGGGCGTAGCCGACGGTGTGGGGGGTTCGACATACTGAAAGTTGTCATTTGACGCTTCTGGAGCCGACATTTGATCGCCGTGCAACGCTTTCAGAGCCATCGCCGAATAATATGAATGAGCCGGAGAAGTTTCCCTAATAGTATACGCGGTGGGTGTTGCTGGAACGGTAGATTTTAAGTCTTCAAACACTTGGTTGATTTCTTCAGATGTTGGCGTATCGTCTTCCAAAGAAAGACCTGTCCCGCTGGGGTCTTCCAGATGATCCACTACCGTTTGGTGATCCTGTCCTCCAAAACTCAAGTTTTGGGTCGATATTGACTTCATAGGGACTTTTTTATCTCGAGCAGGTTCTTCTTTTGTGTTATCTGACGCGTGAACATTAGATGAGGATGCATACGTGTCGTATTCAAAGTTGTTGGAGTAGCTTCCCTTGAAATTATCAAAAGGATCTTTAAAATTAGTAAAGCCCGTTTGCGCGGACGCGGATCCAGCAAAACCTTTCGGTTTGTAGTCGTGGACAACGGTGCTGGAGAGTGAGAACGGAGCCGGCACGCTGGCTTCCTGCAACCGGTGGTCGGACGGCTGCTTGCCGCCTCCGAAATACGGAGCTGGCGTTATGTAACGGCTCTTCAGTTTTGATTTATCCTTGACTTTGAACGTTGGAAGGGGCCTGTAATCATCGAAGTTTATCTCTGACGAAGTTTCATAGTGGGGCGTTGGGGCTGTAGGTGTTTGCACTTTTTTTGGTCTGTTATGGGGCGCATAAATACTTTCATAGTACGAAAAGTCGCTTGACGCAGAAGGTTTTGTTGATTTAGTATATTTGTGCGAGTGCTTGCTTTTGTGCCGCTTAGCGCCACTTCCGCTGATTCGTAAACCCTGGCTGTTATAAGAAACTTTCGGGGGATAGCTTAAGCTGTCCTTTGTTAGATCTATATTAGATGGAATCTCCCCATGATCGTGAAATATGTGATCATGAGTGACGTCGCGAGGATTGTAAGCAGCATATTCTAAATGCGATGGCGTGCCCATCGACCCGACAGCTGTTAATCCCGAGAAGGGGTCTGAGTTGAGGGACAGCAGGGTCTGCGCGTTCTTGAGCGGAATCAGCGGGTGGGCGGCGGCCAGCGCGGCCATGCTGCTGGCGCCGGCCAGGCCGCGCAGCCCGCGCACGCCGGTCAGCTTGGGCCTATCGTCGAATACCACTTTGTGTATGTGCTCTTCGCTGTATGTGTGAATGTGTTCGGTATCACCGTCGATAATTTTTTCAACTCGTTGCGGTTTCTTTATCTTTCTTACTGTTCCGGTTCCTTCTAAATCTGAATAGAATTGTTCATGAAAACTGGATACCGGATGTTCCTCTTCAGGTTGAGGCCTGCCTCGTAATACCACGCGTTTCGGTTTGACTTTTCGAATGACCTTCTTTCGTGGTATTTCATTTATCTTGACAATCTTTACCCTCTTCGGAGGATAATTGGAAGAGGCAGCCGCGGTGGCCGCCGGCGAGGAAAAGGCCGTCGGGCCGTAAGAGTCGGTCGGCTCGGGTGGGGGAGCCAGGTCGTATTCCTGCTCGTCCCACTCGGAGTGGTTAGGTCCGTAGTAGCCACGAGCTCTGTACAGTGGTAAAAGCTTGGAGGCTGCCGGTGCAACCCCGGGCAGTCTATTCTGGGAGTCTTCGTACAATTCAACTGAATTAAGAGGCACGATGCTAGCTACTGCCGGTAAGGCCACGTTTGTTGGTACCGCCACTGCTCCCTCGGAATTTGGCAGGAACGCTGGCGCATACTGCGACTGCGCGGGGTGGTTCGTAATATAAATCTTCTTGTGATGGTGTATGTGCTTCACCTTTTGTGGTAGATGAATGCGGATCTTTTTTCTGTAACAAAACAAAATTAGTGTCGGTATATCGTTGTGAGTGATCGATCGCATGCATGCCCGTCGTGTTCGGTCGGCGGCGGTTCCGGCTCGAGTCAACGGCTCCGCGTGATGCGGCAGCGGCTTTCCCTGGCGGCCCGAGACATCGCCGCCCAGCGGCCATCACACTTGTGCAACTAATATTTCGGTTTATAAACGTTCATTTTTCTTTTACTTTGCCCCACGTAATGTTCTGAGAACGACTCGCACTTTCTATCCACGTCGACCAAGACCAGGTCATTACGCGCCTGGTTGATTAATTCAGTGCCGGTAATTAGCTCAGCGAAGAAACATAACAATTTGAAATCGCAATCGCGGGCGCATTGACAGTGTGCAGCTTGGGGCGAGGGTGACGAGAGTTCTTTCGCATTAACCATAAGGCAGTAACAATTGAAAATTGAATTAACGAACATACACGCATATGTCCGCCGTTACCATATACTTATAGAGTATAGTTGGCTTTCATACAATCAACAAAAGTGAAACATAAACTCACTCATTTGGCCCTTTAACAGAAGTTTATAGATTATCGGTATATATTATACAATCATATACGATAATCTCTACTACATTCCAGCAAAACACTAAAATATATTTTTTCAAAAAGTATATTGTATAATTCGCAATGCTTATCGCTTAACAATGTACACACCCGTATCAATTGTATCAATCAATCAATTGTTCTGTGCAGTAGAGTAGTTAGGATTAAGTGGAATCCCTTTCAAACAAAAATATTAGGCTTGAAGGATTATTTTAATAGTGATGTTGACACCTGGTATTCCGCATAGTCCTCAACTTTAGTATATATTCAATAATTCCTACTACTTTTTAGGTACAAAGGTGTTAAAGGTGCCAAATATTTTGTGAAGATTTTGTAATGTTATTTAGTGCTTACTTTGGTCCTTCTGCCGTGACTTGAACGGAAGCAGCAGCTACCAGAAGAGCGAACTGTAACAAGGAAAATATATTTTAAGAAATACAAAGTCTACAATATTGAAAGTAGTCTTTAGCTAGAAGATACGGGAATGTACTCGAATGCGCCGATAGAAAGCGACATAGTAAGCCAAATATTGTGAATTACTATGACGTGTCTCCATGAAAAAACTTAACAGCTTTCGCGGGAAGGAGCAAGGGGTGTATATTGGCTGCAGCCAGAACTGAATTTTGTTGTTTGTTGACAGTGACGACGTGAACGGTATTTATGTAAAAAAACCACATGAAAATGTGCTCTTTAAATGATTAAATTCTACCACTGAAAGATAGCAAGATGTGGTCATGGGGAGTGGGTGGATAAGTCTTTCAAAAACATTGCGGGTGTTTAAAAACATTTTTCAATTAATAAACTATTACAGCAAAAACTACAAATACAAAAATCTGAAAAATATCTTAAATAAAAACACTTATAACGAATTTTAAAGGAAAACTATCACGACTAAGCAGGCTTGATTGGTTCCTGAGATACAGGAGATGGATACAGGAGACTAAAGTGTTTATACCTACTAAAATCATCTAACTAAGACTAGACTTTTGTGTACTAAGTACTAACGGCTTCGGAACCCTAAAGTGAGTATGGTCAGACATGCTCTTGCCCGGTTTTTGCTACTGAAACAAGTATTGAACTGAAAATTTTAATTCCTATTTGTCCCAGGCTTACCTCGGAAACGAGTAAAAAAATAAATGATTACAATATTAAATTGTTGTGGAGTATGAACTTTATTTGATTAGGTCAACTCAAGATACATGTAATTCCCTAGTTAGCCTGGTAGTGTGGACACTGTTTTAAAAATAATGAATATCTGCTGTTTACTGATTGCTTTTAGTGTGTCGCTCGCTTAGCATCCAAAAGCCACATATAACATACCTAATAGCGGCCTGTACACGTAAAGTTTGGACCGCGGGAAAAGCCACGCGCCGTTCCAATCTTCGTTCCTAACCATACGTGTAAATGCAACTGTAGTGGTAAAATAATAAAAAAAATTACGATTCGGAACGAAGATTGGAACGGCGTGTGGCGTTTCCGGCGGTCCGAACTTTACGTGTAGTGGCCGCTAATGATTGTAGCTGTATGTGGATGCCTCTGTAGGGCTGCACTTATCATCTACGCGCGTTGCTGTCTGGGTAGTCCTTACGGGTCCCTGATTTTCACGATGAATAGGTAGTAGAAATGCGGCTTACGGTAGCATTACCTTTGTTACCCGAGTGCCCGTGAAGGAGGGTAATGTTTTTCATTTTGTATATACTCGTATGTATGTTTGTATTGTATAATGTGGGTAAATATCCAAGTGTTTCTTTGTGACCTAGCCTAGTGCAGACAAAACGGCTTGAGGTTAGAGCGGCTTTATCCTAGAAGTGCCATTGGCTACGAGTTTATTATAACTTTTCTCAAACCTACTTTTTAGCCTTTTAGCTTAATTTGAAACTGGGTTAATGGGTAATTATCCCAACCACATTTTTCAGCGGTAGACGTGATAATTGGGATGTGAAGTACATTTATTGGAAACTATTCATTTTATAGAAAATCTTACACAGAGTTGTTGAGCCAAAGTTAAAATTATTATTAACTTATCACGATTACCGTAAAAAAAAAAACAAACTCACTGTTGGTGTCGTGTCCTGTACTTGTCGCATATACTGATATACCGTGGTACAAAGTTAGTAAGCCTCAACTAGATTTATATTTTAGTTATCTCTATTCCCTATTAGTTAAGGTATTATAAAATATTATAATTATTGCATTTGCAAATAAAAGGAAACTGGGAGCAAGTTTTATTGTGCTTCAGTTATGGTTGTTATTGTGTGTTTTCTTACAAAATAAATTTTGGTGGTATATAATTAGTAAAATCTACATCTACATCTACATAAACTCACGCCTTCATTCCCAGAGTGGGGTAGGCAGAGCTACAGAATTACCAACAACTCTAAAAAACTTCTTGATAATTCTGAAACCACAATTTGCACAATTAGGCTAAGATGTTTACCAGTGTATTAGTGACAGGTTGCAAGCCCATCGCCTAACAATACTACAAGCCTTTATTCCATTAGTCGCCTCTTACGACATCCACGTGAAGACATGGAGTGGCACTATTCTAACCCGGTAACCACACAGGTATTACAGGTATTAGTAAAATCGATATATCTTAAACCCACTTGGTATAATGAAGGGCCATTTTAACACTGTTTTAATTATGACTAATGACGTCCCTTAAACTGATAATTGTGAACCCTACTGACAAAATAAAAAAATATCACCAAAATTAGGATAATTTGACGCTTGTTGAAATTCACCCTAATGTTTGTATGGAATACGGAACCCTAAAAATTTAGTCCGCATTTAAGGCATATTCTCATTTCAGCCCACATCCACGCACTTCAGGGTAAAAGCCTGTTCATTTTCAAGGCATAGTACAATTCCCTATTTAGCTTTATGTTCAATACTAGCTCTTAGCACAGTTACTTTGCAACTTTGCAAAACATCATTCATTACTATTTTACATACTTTTACCTGGATATATATTTACATTTTAACAATATATATTATTTGCTGTTAACTAGATGGATGTGAATGATTTTCATCACTTTGATATGAAATCATTCTGAATGAAATAACTTATTACTTGAGGAACTTTAATTTGATCAAACATATCCAGGATGTAAAATCTGCCAAGTGTTAACCCCGGGCCTTGTTTTAAGTTTAGAACAAAAATGTATTAAGTTTGCGTTTTACCTACCTCGTGAAACGGTAAAAACACAAACGGTTCATTTTGTGTGCACCTGGTTGACCATTTTTTTTCAATAGGATTATTATAAAATTTGAAAATATATTTTGTCTTAGAATATTAAGTCATTGTCGACATTTTATTGTTAGTCATAATTTTTATATCGCTGGACCCGTATTTTTTTTAGAAATTCTTAAATATCTAACGTGTAGACAAGGCTAGGTTAGGTAAGGTTTGATATATAAAAATCCTGAAAAATGACTTACCAAAAACACATTATGACTAATATAATAAATATAACTATGGCAGAAGATGTAGACCTATCTTCAACAGGTATCATTGCACAGAATTCTTAGATAAACGGAGACAGAACCTTTTTTAGCCTGTTTATGACAATCGTACCAATGTAATACAAAATATGTCTGCTAAATCACGAACACTGCAGAATTTTTAAAATGAAAGAATGATAAGTCTTATATATTAGTTTAAGGTAGCCTACGCGCTGGCCTAGTTGGTTGTGACCCTGCCTACGAAGCTAGCGGTCCTGGGTTCAAATCCCGGTAAGGGCAGATATTTGTGTGATGAGCGCGAATATTTTGTTCCTGAGTCATGGATGTTTTCTATGTATTTGAGTATATATTTCTCTATATAAGTATTTATATCGTTGTCTAGTACCCATAGTACAAGCCTGGAGCTTAGTTTGGAACTAGGTCAATTGGTGTGACATTGTCCCCTGATATTTATTTATTTAGGTTACATAGTCCTCCCACAGGGTTGACTGGCGGCGATCTGATGAGAAGCACATGAAAGGGGAAGCGAGTAGCACAACCCTTCGTCATGTAGATCTTTTGGAAAGACCTGTATCCAGCAATGAACGCGGTTCGGCTGACGTGATGAGTTAGGGCTTTTCGTCAATATCCAAACTTCGCTTATAAATCCAAATTACTGTAAGTAACATTTCAAGGAGAAGCGAGTGTTCAGAAAATTGCGATCCATTTTGCTTTTGTTACATGATTAGGAAAGCGAGTAGTCATTGAGAAAATACTTTACAAATAATAGTATATTCGAGAATAAAGTTTGTTAGAACTTCTTGAGTTTTGAGTCTATTTACAAAGTAAAGTATTATCTTGGTAGACTATACAAACCAAAAGCTACTTTCAGAAAATAACTATTCGCTTTCACTAAGACCGAGATGTCACTCAATTGAACCTAAATTGTCCAATCCTCAATCCGTTCACTTGGGTCACTGTCCAAAGGAAATTCACTTTAAACGTCACTGAATGTCACTTATATGCACTATTTTTAAACACTAAAGATACCGACCAATTTCCACCAATCCATTGTCGCGTTCTGGTGTTTCGATGAAGGAAGAATTTTTTTATGAACTTTTTTCTAATTTTTTTCTCATGAAAATAGAGCACTGGTCAAAACCGCACTGGCCTTCAAGCTCGTATGATAATTATTCGCGGGCGCCTGAATATTTATAACATTCATTTTCACGCCTGAAAGAGCCCCGCGAGCGCGCGTGTGGGTAGTGCAGCGCAAAAGTGCATCCATGCCGCACCTGCTCGCCCACGCGTCGCACTCGCACTCAAAATTAAAAAAGTTAAAACAATATCCCGATAAATGTCAGTTAAAAGTGTACTTATAATTTCAAGTAAGACTAAAAAAATATATCCTTGAAAGAAAATTAATGTCGGACATTCTAACTTATAAATGTAAGGGCCTTATTCTATATTTACTTTACACCTATTGTTATCGTATTGTCAACGTTATGATAGCTCTATTAACTTGACAGTAAAAACGGTTAAGTAAAAATACGATACCTAACAATAGGTATAAAAACAATAAATCAACTATCAAATTTAATTTAAACCCATCACTGAAGAGGATTGTGAACCGACGCTTACACCGCGTAGCTGTCAATGTTATCCCATAGCTATATAGTATTTGGCTCCGGGCGATAACGTTTTTCACCTCTTAAATCAAGACCGATTTTTATGTTTTTTTGAATATGTTATAATTGTTATGAAAATCTAGTACGTTTCCGATTTTTATTTTCTTGTTTTGTTTCTTTCAAAGAAATATTTTCTTGGAAAGGAAAACGTGCAGACCTAGTTCTTAGGGTTCCGTACCCAAAGGGTAAAAACGAGACCCTATTACTAAGAAAAACTCCGCTGTCCGTCTCTACGTCTGTCCGTCTGTCACCAGGCTGTGTATCACGAACAGTTGAAATTTTCACAGATGATGATGATGTGTTGCCGCTATAAGAACAAATACTAAAAACAGAATACAATAAATATTTAAGGGGGGCTCCAATACAACAAACGTGATTTTTTATACATAATGATACGGAAGCCTTCGTGCGCGAGTCCGACTCGCACTTGGCCGGTTTTTATCATAATATCTAAGAACTACATATTCAATAATTGAGAAAATCGGACTAAGTTTAAGGGAAGGAAACGTTATCGCGTTTTGTATGGAAAGTTTTAGCTTAACAACCCTCTTAATGACTACTTATGTAATTTATATACATAACATAACTGTTTAAGAACAGTTCCAGTTGAGTGCTCAACAGGACTTCGTAATAGTATCGTTCATAGTATTTATATTTTAATCAATGAATTGACGTTAAAAAGCAGTCATGAATAACGTAAAAGTAATGCTAATGAAAGTTGTTCAAACTAAAGGCAGTGATTGGTGAATGTGGATCGGCCTCCCGGCGGCTCCATAATTGAAAGCAGCTATTAATAATCGTTCCTTTTTAATCTCGCAGTCACCGGCGACAAACTGTTATTATTGTATGATTTATTCGGCACATAATTGCGTAGTTCCTATAACAAATCCAATTCTTAAAATCGGTTAACGAAGCCATTCTTAATAGAATGTGAAGGTTTTTTATACGTTCGGCATTTACATGACCTGTTGATAAATATTTCATACGATGTATTGGTAGTGTCAGAAAAGTTTTACCCCAGCCGTTAAGTTTTGTAGAATTCAATTCGTCCAGCACTACCAGCCGCCACGCTATCATCTGACTTTAAATGTATATATATCATAGCACCATTCATGCTCATTTACAGAATAAATGCTAAAACGTAAGTTTTGATTGAATAAAAAAGTACCTTTTTAATGACGCTATTGAGTGATTAATTGAATGGTTTTCACTTAATACCGCTAACTTGTCGATTATATTAATATTCAGGCAAAACGATATCATAAAAACCAAAAGTATACTTGAATAACATCATATACTTACAGTCCCAGGTCAGGAAATTGCATGATCTAAAAGAAAATAGAGCGAGCTGTCACCACGCTGTCACACATCCGAGTCAGTAGGATCTCGTTTTGGCCAAGATCGGTGGCGGCAGTACAAGGAGCTCGCGTGCCGGCCGGCGCGGGGTGCGCACGCGACGCGCATCCGCGTTATAATACCGATCGCGTAACAATAACAAAGTATTTGTTAGCGAGGAAATCAGTTTCGATTTGAATCATTAATTATTACAAAGAATCCTTGGTTTTATTCGATACTATTTCGGTTGATGCCGGGCTCCTTGTTAGAATTTCATTCAACATAATTTAAAAATTACATACAGTGGAACGTATGATCTCCTCGTTTTCAGTTAAATAGTGTAATTTTTACGGGTTACGTGTCCCGCTCCCCACAGCCAAAACTACAAGAAATAAAAGTCTAAATAATATTCTAAAAGAAATCACATACAGGGTGTCCCAGAAACTGAAGTCAACCCGCCTAGGGCTGATAGAGCAGCTCATAAGCTATCGATTTAACCCCCATGTATGTTCAGCCATTGTTATTAGTTTCCGAGATATTGATCATTTTAATCGGAATTATTGTCATTTTTCCTTATGTCCGTGCTACGAAAAATCCCTAAATTCATGAATTAATTCACATTATTTTCAGTGTTTTCTTGCATGATTAGAATCACTGTAAAATAAGGAAGTTTTTAAAGCTACATGCCAAACATTTTTTCATTACAACTTTTTGAGAAAACACACAAAGTTTGTTTTTCCATACTAGGTGAAAAACAAACGCGGGGTTCTCTTAGTATGGAGAAAGTAACTCTGTGCGTTTACTCAAACATTTGTAATAAAAAATAAATTGGCATGTAGCTTTAAAAACTTCCTTATTTCACAGTGATTCTAATCATGCAAGAAAACACTGAAAAAAATGTAAATTAATTCATGTATTTAGGGATTTTTCGTAGCACGGACATAAGGAAAAATGACAATAATTCCGATTAAAATGATCAATATCTCGGAAACTAATAACAATTGCTGAACATACATGGGGGTTAAATCGATAGCTTATGAGCTGCTCTATCAGCCCTAGGCGGGTTGACTTCAGTTTCTGGGACACCCTGTATAACGAAATTATACAGAAAACTGTCACGACTAAGTGCACTTGATTGGTTGCCGAGATACAGGCTACTAAGAATCATCTAAGACAGCTCGAACTAAATTAAATAGAAAATTTGTTCATAATTGTTGGTTTTACACGACTGCCCAAATAAGGAGTGTAATGTTTTTTGAGATAATTTTTTGTGCTTATAGTAACGGCTTTTGAACCCTACACGCCCGGCTTTTATAATTTTTTTATGAATAAAATTTATCAGGCGCTGCTGAAGATCAAGGGCAATGTTTTGATTACTAGTTTTTATTTAACTTGGTATGTTCGTTAGTCTCTTATTTCGATTCAAATGTAGGAAGTACATTTTGAACCAGTCCCCGGTTGTCGTAATATATTGTAATTAGGAATACGTAAGTAGGGCGGGGCAATGCATTATTTTATTATGGTATCTAGGAACTGATTTGATTAGTACTTAGACAGAAGGTGATAACTGATTCCCTGCTGTAAATTAAAGTATTGAGTTGGTACGAATTAGTAGGATCTGTTGTAGCAGATCACAGATGAGAACTGTACAAAGTACAGTAGAATGCTAAATAATTAATGTGCTCGTCCAGTGTGCCTACGTACCTGTGAGTGTTATGACCCCGTCCCATAGGGTAATGTATGGCTAAGGAATTTTAAATTACCCTTCACAGTCCATTAAAAAAACGAAAGTAAAATTGTTTTTCCTTAAGTGCTCCAATAGAAATAGGCAGTCATTACGATGCATTAGTTAACTATACCAACCACCCATGACCGTGGCACTTGCTCTTGCTCATCGGTTGGCCGCGTCGGACCATAACCGATTTACCACTGTGCCAGTCAAAACTCAACCTTATTACCATAGAAAACTTAACTTGGTTATCGCAAATAAATTGAATTCTATTTACAAAACCAGTGACAGTTTTTAATTCAAGTAAAGAGTTCTATACACAACTAATGGCCGTACCCTACGACTATATTGGGAACCGCCGACAGATAGCCTTACTCCGTATTAAAATTTGGCACATTTTGTATGGGCCTTGTCTGTCCGCGGTTTGAATATATAGGGTTCGGCCGTTAATGTAAATTGATCGACGTCACATACATATAATAAGTAGCGAATCACCACGTTGGTATTGATTTGTTAGAAACAGCACTGATATTTCGACCGGCAGAATATTTTTTTCACTTTTAAGTCCTGTATACATACATAGGTAAAAAGGTATAACATCTCTGTCAAGGAGTAAAAAGTACAGCTTGCCTTTTGCTACGATCCTTACGCACCCCGTTCACCATCCATTCCATATGTACAACAATTCATACGCTCGTACTCTTTAAATCCTTGTACAGCTGCGATAAAATAAGCAATTGTGAAACTCTTACCAGATGAGAACTGCCACATACCCGTTGCCCATCGCCCCGTTGAAAGCTCTTGATCCTGACAGTAAAGGCAAATGTTTATGTAAGAGACGAATACTGTATTTGTCCTGAGACTCGGATATTATGTTTTTCCTGTGTAGTCAACCAAGAAACTCCTGTACCAGTTTTCGGCTGCATTGGCAGGATCCAAGTGTCTCCATGTCTAAACATATATAGTTTTGCCTAGTGCCAATAGGCGGTATCCAGCTCAGATTCAATAAACGAAGCAGATTCAATACTCATCGCACTCTTAGCACTTGCTACAAGCTTTTCCGGAGATACTCATCACCAATTACCTTATAGCAATATCTGTAGTAAATTATAATTTTAATGACCGTTTCATTATAGTCCTTAACTATGAACACTTTATTTTTAAATCCCTCATTTACTAAGTATTTTTATTGGCTACATTTCAAATCACGGAATGCCGATGACCTGTTATCAGGCCCATTTTGTTATAAAACCACAGAGCCATGGCGTCGAACGTGATTAGTGCATCATGGGCGCGAGCGTTTCCAGTGGATGTCCGTTATTAGGGTTTACCACGAGTCTTGACATGCGACAGTTATATCACGGTCACGATCCGCTAGAGCGAGAAAAAATGTTATGTTAGGTGTTATTGACCGTCACATATAAATGTAAACGTACGTAGCTAATAATGTTACATGAATTTACGATACATGCCGTACAACTGCAACGTGACTGACGTATTTGGGACTGACATTGTGAATCATAAACGTCCCGTAGTTCGGGACTCGTATGTATAGTTAGTAGTTAGTTAGTTAGTAGTCAGTGGGTTTGAATTATAGCTAGTACTGCAGGACAAGGGAGGATTGAAGAAAGGAAAGGAAGAGGGCTATCATAGAAGTTTAAATAAGCTTTAAATAAGCTTATAAGTACGTTCATAATGGTATGGTAGTGATGGTTGCCGGTACCAAACGGCACCACCATTAAAGCTCAAGCAAAGTCGTGTGCCTTTTCATTGTTATCTAAATCAATATCAAAAAGTAGTAATTGCATGACTGTAGGTGTAAACAATATGTTAGCTCTTATTATCTTGCCAGTAATTACGGTTGAGTTGTAAACAATACGATTGCAATGCGGATTTAAACAGTGGAACAGAGGCACAGGGCCAAACTCTGGTGTTATGTAGTATTTTAAACGTTTTGTAAAAGAAGTTGTAAAGTACTTCCTTTACGATCTCTCCCCCAATATTGGGGCAACTAGCCGAGGGGAGATAGGGATGAACAAAAGTTAAGCTCTTACGTATATAAATCAAGAGAAAATTACTGCCCGGTTGTTACACACTTCCCTTGACCTTACAATAAGTGATCATAACCTACAAAAATAAAATAGAACTAAGTGATCATGAAAATAAAACAGACATTATTGTTAACCTTTTTTTGTGTATAATTAAAGAGATAACTAAAAGTAAGACCAAAGAAGCCTTTTAAAAATCCTTTTTCAATTGGATTTATAATTAGGACGCAGGAACATAAACGTTTTCAAAATCTGCGTTCTTGGCCCTTTATTGTATTTATAAAACAAATATCGACCATACTGTACAGTGTACCTAACTGCTCTATAAACTGCCAGGAAATAAAAATAGGTACCAAAATCCAAATCGCTCAGTAGAGGTATGCGTTATAATTTTCTGTGCGCCAACATATCGCACGAAGAGAAGCCGTTAAAGAAAATCGCGCAAAGTTTGTTTAACAGCGGTTGCGTAACACTTCCCGCTTTCTACCTTGTCCATCACCCGAGCGTTATCGCGGCTTAAGACAAAAACTACCTTCCTCCTTCCTTTTATTGAGTTATAGCACAATGTTATTAATTATCGTGTTAAGATTCCGCGGGTACAGCATAAGAGGAATTAAAAACCCTTGTGCTTTAATCACTCTAAACTTTTTCCTATACCTTAGAGGAGTACCGCAGGACGTTGCTCTAGCTACGTGCATTAAACGGACACGGGCACTAAGGTCCTTGCGACCTTTACAGGGTAACCCGTAACCCGGGTTACCATGACGGCGATGATTCAGTTTACGGCGAGAGATCGAGTCAGAGACATATGACTGCTATATATCTGTCCCTTACACGCGTCCTAATCTGAATTTCTTAGCCATAGCATGGTAGCCCCCCCTGGGTGACTGAAGAGTCGGAGCAAGTCTGGTATAATCACTCAACCGCCTGAGGCCTACGACGAAATGCATTCTGCGAGCATTATCGCTACCGAAAATGTAAGGAATTGACTTACATATAAATCCCATACATTTTGTCCGTTTTCGTAAATCATTTATGTGGAACGAGTGTATATGCTTTTTCCCATTTCAGCTCTCAGAGGTTAATTTTCATAATAAGCTTTCATATTGCACTCCTAAAAAGAATTACCGTACTTATTCTTATTAATGAGTAACTATAACTACAACTGTTTTCAACGTGACAGACAGCACGAAAATAGGCATACAAATCAAAGGCAAACGTTGGACCCGATTCTACGTGCCGCTTAAATAGCCTAAAACTAAATTTTCTAATTTTAAAACAGATTTAACCAGTGCTATTTCAGAATGTCAATCTGATAATGTATAAGAACGCCTAAAATAAGAAGCGTCAGATTCAAATTAACGCTGTCATGGCGCTGTCATTTGATTATGACAGCTGCTCATAGAATATACAAAGTGTTTTTCTCAGAAATGACCGGAAAAGTTGACATTACTAACTCCATACTGAGACGCGAAGTACATAGTATACAGACGGTACCCAAATTAAAAAAAAATTACATTGCGGGCTTGTGTAGCAAGTGTTGCATACAAATTTCATTGTTATCTAGTTTGTAACTTTTTAAAAAGTGAAAACGGCCTTAATAAAATGAGGGCACAAGTCTTATACATCCATATTTTATTCGAAACGTAACTTTTTTATCTGTGTCTGGAATAGCTTGAGTTTTTTTTTCTTCTAAAAAAGCTTGCTTTTCTCCTTGTTATTATAAACATAAAGCCGGTAAAGAGTGATGTTATTTCACGTGAAGTTTCTGTTTAAGTATATGCTATTTGTATCTTGCGATTTTTGAGAAAAGCACTATATATGCCTCGGCAGGAACGGCAATTGCGGGCCTCGTATTTTTAAACGGACTCGCGAGCTCGTCCGTTTAAACCAATGCTCGGCCCGCAATTACTACTTGCCTAGGCAATGATGTACTATTAGCGCCACCTAAATAAAATTATGAAGTTTAGAGGCCACTGTAGAATCGAGTCAGTTGACTTATTTTGTTAATTTAAAATTTTACTAAAATCGATATATGTATATGTGGATGATGATATCTGCAAAAAAATGACATTATCACTACAAAATTGTAAGTAGTTAAATACTTGATGGCTATATAATTAATACACCTACACTTTATATCCGATTTTTTTATTTTAAAAGTTTTAAATACTAGTACCTGGGTCGGTATGCTAGGCGGTAAAAACCACTTTGTCTTTGACGAGTTATGGTATTGTTTTAAACTACAGTAAATAAGAGCTATCAAAACGTTGACTATACGACAACAGGTCAAAGACAATGTAGTTTTTACCGCCCGGAATCTCGGCCCAGTGATCACACACATATTCAAAAAAAACACAATTTTAATTCAGTCATGAGAAACGTACCTACCGCAGAGCGGTAATGTTAATACCTATTGAAAGACATTGATTCCTAGACCAATGAATAATGGTTTGAAGCATTTTGAACTGAAATTCATATGTCTTATGATCTAAAATAAGTTAGCAATGCAAACAAGAGCACAGTTAACGTACAATTTTAGAGTTATTACAAAGAAAACATGAATTTCCGTGCAATTTTTGACGAGTTGACGGTACTCATTTCGTTATTTTTTGCATTTAATCCAGTTATTTTAGAGTAACTTTATTACATTTGTTTATAATAAGATTACCTGATGAGAAGCTAGTGATAATGGCTGTATAGGTTACTAAGGTTTATGGTTTTTTTATTTAATTATTACCGTGTCCCTGATTTAGTTACCAATTAATTTAAACTCAAATGACATCGTTATTTATATTTGAATAAACATTTAAAAATGATAGTATCTAAATATTTTGAGTGTTATAAAATCTGATGGTGAAATGTTATTCAAGAACGCTATTACTTCAAATGGTAATTTTTTCATTTGTTGCAATAATCAGGTATGTATTGAGGAAAAAATAAATTGACGTAAACCATTCAACCTGTTACATTACAGTACCTACTACACTCCATTATAAATAATAACTAATTTGATGTTATAGCGGCAACAGTAATACATCACCTGCGAAAATTGCAACTGTCTAGCTATCACGGTTCGTGAGATACAGCCTGTTGACAGACAGACAGACGGACAGAAGGACAGACGGACAGCGGAGTGTAAGTAATAGGGTCCCGTTTTTACCCTTTGGGTAAGTAATCCTAAAACAAAATGTGGCGAAATACTCAGCGTTTGCTGTAATGTAGGCGTGCTCCGGCGAAATAGCACCCGCACAGTGCTGGTTTTCAGTGCGTCCCCCATACTACTCGTATTAAACTTAATTGGATACAATTATCCATTCAGTCCTGGATATTAATCTCGCGAAACGTTATGCGCACAGTTAATGTGACATCATTATTTACCTACTAATCGACGTTTCACCGTTTTGTGTAAATTGCGTGCTCTTATTATTACCCAACCTAATTATCAGTGATACAAAGCATGCAACAACACAGTTTAAATCCTAAACAAAACCCGAGCCGCTGTCCATCTCACGTCAATCTCGGCCGTTTCCCACACTAAAAGGGAACTCGCTATTAAAATGTTACGACGCCGTAACCAGAGTAATTGTGACCAATTTTTGAACCTTTTTATTACCCCCTGCACCTATCAAGTTGTTATCTGGAGCCTTGGGGATCGCTGCAACGCTCGGGCGACGCCACTCGCCAGATAAAGAGGGTCCATCTCCACTTTAGTTTAATGCGTCCATCGAAAGTAGGTGCGGCGCGGTCACAGACTCGTAACAACAGTGTTACATTCAAGGCGGATTAATTACTTGTTTTACGTTAAACGCCAATTAATTCATAAATTTAGAACTTGTTTGTAAGTATCACTAGCATAAAAATGCATGACTCAAAATATCTATATATATCTGATCTTGATTATTCTTGATCCCCACTTATTTACTTACGAAACATAGCTAGAAATATTTTTGTTCTTCTTTTTTTCTCTTTATTATCTGCTGAAAAGAGAGTGTTATGTGTCCGAACAGGAATATGACATAAGAATCCACTGTCTTCAAATATCGCAGGGAAGGCTTATAAATTATTAGTGTAAGATTCTATTATTAAATATGATATTTTTCCCTACCTACAAAATAACCATTTTTGAATATTTCAAGTTTTTAATATTGGGACTGCTGTCCTGCTCCTTGCTAATCGAGAGAAGGAAAAACAGGAGAGGGTCTAAGTACCTCTTTAAAAAGACTTCTGCGAATGTGTAAAGCCACGCGGGTGTCATTTTTACTTTGTGCGCTTCGCTCCGGCTGAGGAGAGGCTTCTGCTGCACGCCTGCACATAAACCAGAATCACCTTCCTCTTCAATCAGTTTCATTTATGAAATCCGCATTAAAACCTGTTGCGAAGTTTAAAAGATCTAAGCGTACACACAAAGTGACTTCTGCCGGGAAGCGATATTGTTATACTTTGTAAAAATATGAGAGGACATACATACATACATAAATTCACGCCTTCATTCCCAGAGTGGGGTAGGCAGAGCTAAAGAATTACCAACAAGTCTTAAAACTTCTTGATAATTCTGTAACTACAATTTGCACAAGTAGGCTAAGATGTTACCCAGTGTATTAGTGACAGGTGGCAAGCCCATCGCCTAACAGTACTACAAGCCTTTATTCCCTTAGTCGCCTCTTACGACATCCACGGGAAGACATGGAGTGGCACTATTCTAACCCGGCAACCACATACATACATGAGATGAGAGGACATAATTACTTTAATCCCTCTGAAGGTCAATATTTTTGTAAAAGTATACCTACGTTGTGTTTTACTAAAGGCGTTTCATGCCTTAAAAAAAGGAGACAAGTACAGTTTTTTAATTCCCTGTTACTACTTTTACAGAATGCCTATGTTCACCTGCTAGCTCTTACTGTGTGAACTAGTGAACTGTTACTCGTGAACTGTGTAGTAAGAGCCGAGTGTGTATACAGTGTACACACACGAACTCCGACTCGCCTGAAATCTGATAATTGCGTCGAAATATGGTGTTAAATAACCTATACCGTGATTATAGATTACGATTATTTTTTCTGTAAAGTCGTAAGTACACGATACTGTATTTTTAATCGAGAAGGTAGGTCAATAGAATGTTAAAGTCTTTACGTTGATAATTTAATGTATGTTTTAACGATTATTTATAAGTAGATAGTTAGTTTATGGGGGCCCAGAAAAGACGCATTACCCGTCTAGTCTAGAGCCACAGCTCCTTAAATGACCTTTCTAGTTTTAAATCTGCATGCAGAGCTCGATTTTACCTTTTTTATCGTTCCGTAGTCAAACTATAGTTTCGCCATGTCCTTCCGTCTGTCCGTCCGCAGACTAGCTTAGAGACTCTTAGTACTAAGCTGTAATTTGGCATGAATATACATATTAGTAACGTCAACAAATGGTTAAATAAAAACCAGTTTTTTTGTTTAGTACCACCTCTACACGTAACGTGGGGATGTATTCTTTTTTTCTCGACTACCCTATCGTGTGAGGCGTCGTTGGATAGGTATTGTATTACAAAATGTTGCGGATTTCTGGGAGCCATTTTTCGATTAAGGGTTCCGTTTATGAAATATTAAGCTAAGCTAAGCTAAAACTACAAATACTAAAATTCAGAAAAATATCTTCAATTAAAGTGCATATAACGATTTTTAAAGGAAAACTGTCACGGCTAGTGGACATGATTGGCTCCTACGATACAGGCGACTAAAGTGTTTATTCCTACGAAAATCGCCTTTTCGGCTTTTTTTAACAGCGCCATCGTTTTTTTAATAGTTGGCTGCTGAACCCTGCACTGAGCATGGGCAGACATGCTCTTGCCCGGTTTTTAATAGATACTTTTACTTTTGCCGGAACAAATTCAAGGTTTCCTATAATTTACGCAAGATCTCACATAATCTTTCCAAACGTCATAATTGGTTATGATGAATATTCTTACTTTTCTTGAGTCTAAAAAGGATTGGGTACCGTAAAAAACAATAGTTTAAATATTATGATAGCAAAACATAATAAATGAATCTAACTTTCGTTTATTCTATTATATAAATAAACTAGTGTTAGTTTGCGGAAACGTGAATAAATAACACAGAACCATCCGAAGCATTTTGCAATTTTTGGTACGCGTTATAAATCACTTTCCCGATAGCATTTCCTTGATCGCGGGCATTTTCATTAGTTTCACTGCGGCGTAAGTGTAGGAAGCGGCGGGCGCACGCAAGCGCACCTAAACTATATACACAACGGCTCTGCTGGCTTGCCGTCAATAATTACTTGGTAAAAATCTGTGGGATACCATGTATGGAGGACAGGTCTTTGGAGAGCAGCAAATCTCCACAATCGTGTCAAGGTAGGTTGACAGCTACACAATTAAATAATGGATCATTTTGTGCAGAATTTTAGTACGCACAACATAATATAGTTGGACTTTACTGTGTATTGCTAATGGCCACTTCGTTGTTCTATCTTATGATTGCAGCCGTGACCGTAGTATTTATGTTTTATTTCTGTTATTTTTTAGTATATTCGACCACTGAAAATCTTCTGAGATAGAATTGGATGTAAGTTTGATATGTAAGTAAATTAGAAACTAAACAAACATCTGTAAAAATAAAATACATGCGTAGGTAGGTAGCTTCTGAAGATCGCTTCAGTTCCTTACCCCAGTAGAATACATGCGAGCATATCCCAGTAACATGTACTTACAGGAATACTTATATTTTTAGGATATATCAAATGTTTGAGTCCAATTGAAACGTGCTGTTTTAGAGTGGTTGGATTTGTAATATTGTAGTCAATACCCAGATTACCCAGTATGAACGCAGCCTTACTATTCATTAATAAGCAAATATGTAGGTGTTAATTAGTTTCTATCGTATGTATGTAATCGCGAGTATGCACACAGACAGCGGGATCTATTATGAGACGGAGAATTTATAGCGTTCACGGCCAACTCATTAACCACATTCAATGATTTAGTAACAAACGAAACTCAATAGTGTTTAAAAATACACGAAATATATAAAACCTCTTTACAAGAAAGTATTAAAGAGCCGCTTATGTTGAAGCAAAGAATATAATCACTCATACATACAGAAGTCATACGAATAAATCAAAAACCTTTTAATTAGTTAAATGATCAGCTGATTTATTTAAACTAAGCATAGGTAGGTACATTCCTTTCGAAAACGTTAACCAATTCCGATGGTCCTCGATAAAACCACGCGGAGTTCATTCACTGTCCCGATCCCAATTAACGGTCCATGCCTTATTATAAGGCAATATTCAAACTAGAGATAAAAAGGGAAAAAATGCGTCGATAAGGACCGGGCGCGCCGGCCGGCGGCGCAGGCGCGGGGATCAATCTGGGCCACGTATCGCTAAAGCCGGGCCCCCGATGCACCGTTTTTTTACCCTCTTTCCGATTATTAAGCTACATTAAAATGTCAGGCTGAGACTTCAAATCTTTTGGTCGGGTGGATTTGAAAAGCTGTCCGAGTTTTTTAAAATTGTTAGCTAAAAATAATAGAACCTTTAATTTATTATTACATTATAGAAAGTTTGAGTTCTCGTATTTTAAATCATTGGTAAATACATGGATGCATCTGCATCAGTTGAGATTTATATACCGGGTCACTCCTAAGTCATGAACACAAATATATTTTACTGGCTCTTTACCGTTACAGCCCGTTCACACAGAGTCTCCGTATTTACTGTACCCGTTTTAACGGATACAACAAAAAATGATGCTTTGTTCACACATAGGCACCGTATAGCGTTCAACGTATCCGTCATTAACTGAGAGCTCGTTCACATATGTTCCGTACCGCACCCCACACACAGTTTATATCCAGTAAAAACGTACGGATACATGACGGATACGTATTCCGTTCATCCAGTATTCGATAACAAAACGGAATGTCATAATTTAGCGGACCGACATTTTTTACTGTATACTGAATACTGTGTCATATGTGAAGTCGCTCATACAACTCCATACGCCATCAATGAAAAAACGTATACGATAAAACGGGTACCGTAAATACGGAGACTCTGTGTGAACGGGCTGTACACTACGCAAAAATCTGTAAATGTATTTTGTAATTATTTAAAAAATTACCGAGTCTCGTGGTTACCCTACTTCTTGCGTTGAACTGTCATAGACCTTGAGTACTTTAATCTATATAACTCGTCTAGTAGAAAAGGGTGACCATGTGGTTGGGATTTTTTACTCTTTAGAGAAATTAAGTTTTACTTCAACAACGTTTAACTGTTGGTTTTTGGAGTTAATTCACTGAATTCGCCTTGAAATACTGCTTTAGAAACCATCATTTTGGTTCACGACTTAGGAGTCATCTGTATATTTATTGCATTAAGTATAAGTACGCACAAAAAGTCATCTTGTGATATTTTTCTTTTCTATTTTCATACCAGCTTCTAGTCCAGCTTCGGACTCGCGGACCATGCTCCTCACTCGAACAGCTCCGACACACTTAGATGAAGCCCGGCCATTAATCAGAACGGCGCACTAAACCCGTCAAAGTTTGAGAGCCGCCGCGTCTAGAGGACTACTCAAGATTTATTATGTACAAGGAAGAAGGCTCGTCCAGTAGGGTTTATTAGAAAGTCGGCTTATCTTCGTATTTTTTTGTGTTACGGTAAATCGGGTTCGAGACGCGACCGGCCAGCCGTTGCATCACAAACCGCACATGTTTCACACCACATTTACTTTAATTCTTGGACCACCGTGGTTGTGATGACCGCTCGTGATAGCTTTGTTTGTAACAGTAATGGGGCTGGTTTCGTAAAAAGGTTTTCCGTAAAATGGGGATTGTAGGTTTTTAAAGCATTTTTTATTAGTGCTTTGAAAGGTTCTTCGAACGGTACATGTATACCCGTACATGTCTCTACGTGATATTGGTCTAGATTTTTAATAATTACTTTTTGGTTATTGTATCCAAATGCCGCGTATAAATATGACGTATCACAATTCAAGGTGTATAAGAAGGGATATAAATATGAATGATATGGTATGTAAATGAGTAAAAATTATACAAACCTAACCTATTGGACTCTAGTGACAATCAGACAATATGAAAATAATGGCACAACGTTGCTGGTATGATGATATTTATATCATTGGACGGTGGCCAAAAACACTCCATCGATTTTGAACTCGTTTGGTTTGTTAGCTATACTTCACACTAGAACAGATGAGAAAGCGTCTTAATTAAAAAAACGTTTAGAAATATTTCTTTAAAATTTACAAGTATGTTCAATGTTTTTAAACTGAGCGCCATCTACCTTCGCCGCGTGGCAGTTTGCATAATGTTCGCAGGTTTCGCACTGAGCTGCGGTTAAGTTCAACTCGTGGAGTGATGCCTTTCTCCGTACTTCTTAGCTATGTCTGCAGATGGTGCTGGCATTCATGGCGACCTCAAATCATTGGGGCTTATGCAATTTGTTGAAAATCAAGAGAAATCCAAAAAAAGATTAATAAAGTTATTATACACCAACGGTCTAGAAGGTAAATAATTTACTAATTGCAAGTTTTCTTTCTTTTTATAGGAGATTTGTCTTCTGAACCATCGACATAAGACAAGTTAAAACAAAACTGTTGCCGACTGTGTTCCTGACACCTCTACTGACTCTAAGGAGTCCAATCTGGGTCTCTATTCAAGATGGTGAAAATAATATATTTTTTGACCTGTTAACGTATTGTCAACGTTTTGATGGCTCTTGTTCACTTGACAGTAATGGCGGCCGAGTTAAAAAGAGGCGCTGGAAAGATTTACTATCAGGCGTTGAAGAGTTCTGTTTTCATCGCCATACCAATGTTATTAGGTCACATGTTATTATGAATCTTGCGTCAGTTGAGTTTGAATATGTTGCGGGTGTTCATGGGTTGCAGAGATCACTTACCATCAGGTGTCTCGCTCGCTCGTCTGCGTCCTTTTTCATATAAGAAAAGAGAGATTTTCATATTTATATTTATTGCAAATTAATGCAAAGTTTTATGTATTCAATTTACCTACTGGGCAATATGAGCGACGCTTGTAGATAAAAAATCAGATACTAAATAAATGTAATTAATTAAGTTTGATATACAGGGTGTCCTAGCACTTTTAACGTAAATAATAAGGGATAAGAAAGCCCTTTCCTCACCGGTACAGAAAATTGGTTAACCTTTAGTTCTCAAACGATTGACAAAATCACTTACTGAGAATGCATAATTATTCTTCTTAAATGTAGGTAAGATAGGGTAGCATGCATGTTCAAGTAATGTTGAGTACATAAATAAATAGGGTGGTAGCGGCAATGTTTTCATTTAATAAGTGGGAACTAGGGTTAGTTAAACCAAACATTCTATGACATATTCGTCAACTATTTGTTACACATAAGCAGTTTAACTTGATATTTTTAACTAAAGATAAGTTAACGTTTAATTTACTTTAAATTAAAATAAAATATTACATTATGAGAAGCCATAAGTAAAATATATGTTAATGATATATTAGACTATACAGAAGTATTTCTATGGACCGGTAATACGAGTAGGAGGTATATGTTGTTTTAATGCTTTTATTAAACTTTAATCGAATTTGGCATCTTTCACATCCTTTGGTAATTTTATATATAGTTGCACTACTTCATATAACTATAATATACTTTTTCCCATAGCCCTTTCATAGCGGTCGTAGTATTATATTGTATGCTTGTCAAGTCATTATTTTTTGCACTTGTGATCTCTTTGTAAATGTCATATGGCTGTACAGACATACATACATACCGTCACGCCTTCATCCCAAGTGGGGTAGGCGGAGTTACAGAATACCAACAACTCTAACAACTTGTTAATTCTATAACTACATTTTGCACAAACAGGTTAAGATGTTTACCATGTGTAGATATATTAGTGTCAGGTTGCAAGCCCATCGCCTAACAATACCACAAGCCTTTATTCCCTTACGGCCAAACCCTATATTCAATCCGAGGACAGATAGGCATACTTCGGATTAAAATTTGACACATTTTGTATGGGCAAATGTCAAATTTTAACTCGAGGTAAGCCTTATCTATCCTCGGTTTGAATATAGGGTTCGGCCGTAAGTCGCCTCTTACGACTTCCACGGGAAGAGATGGAGTGACACTATTCTAAGCCGGCAACCATACGTGTATGTCTTTATTTATTATTTTCTTTTTAAGATGCATGTGTTGTACAACTAGTTTTGGGATATGTTTAATATTATTGATTCATTCATTATACACGGTGTTAGGAGAGGTTAGGTGTAAATTTATAATTGAATAATAATTTTATTATTTTATTTTCTGAGATTTGTAGGGCTTTTAGGTTAGACTTGGCGGCGGAGCCCCGTATATTAAATAGTATAGATAGAGATTAATCAGAGGATTATAAATGGTATACCGGACATTAATTGGTAAGCCTTGAATAATCACTCGTAGCGCACCCGTCAGAGATGTGATTTTAGATCGCAATGAATTAATACGTGGCTTCCATGTTAATTTGTCGTCAAGAGTGAGACCAATTTAATTTCTTGTTTTACAGTTTGCAATACAACACCATTTATAATTAAGGTAAGGGTTCATGATCAAGTATATTTAATTAGTATAACTTTTCGATCTGTTGCTTACTTAAGCAGTTACTTACTAAGGTTTTAATGATACTGGTCAAGAACGCTACCGTGTAAAATAGCTATAAGTTGTGATTCTAAATCTTGATATCCAAACTTCAATAACGTGGTATTGATTTACACCATAACTCCAAAATATCAAGGTTTTATCCATACTTTCCGAGCCCCTAAAGTATTTCTCGTTTTTATTCAAACACTCTTCATACTAGAAAAAAATGATGTAAACCTAAACGGCATGTTGTCTGAAAATTTTGCGCAGTTATTCAACATTTTCTATGTATAACATTATGATTGAAATAAATTATTGAGTATTTTGTATTTTGTTAATTGTGCAACAAGTACTACCTACTTAAAAGCCAGTATCATAATGTTAAATTATTAATTGACAATAAATTTCCTTCCTCGGTTTTTAACGAGATAAAATATTTATCAAGTCTATGAAAACATATTTTAATAGATAAATATGCAATTCTACGTAGTTAAAAATAATGTCCGCGGCTTATCGTAGTTTACTGCATAGTTTACGTCGTGTCACCGCTAGTCAACAAATGACTACCGTCTCCGAAACTCCGGTTCCCTTCATTAATTAAAATACTTTTAAGAAATGAGATGTCATAATTTAAAATAAACTGTCATTTGTATGCGCGCCGGGGGCCTCTCCGGGACGGCGGCGGGTGCCACCCAGGAAGACTACATTTTTCGAGAAAATGAATAACAAGTTAATACTGGGTAAAGAATGATCAGTAAATGTAAATACAATGCTCGGTCAGGTGGCTTCCCAGGCTCTATTGAATTTACGTGAGTTGGTAAATTATTATTGTTATTAATGAAACCAACAAGTGTAAGAAAGAGCTATTCTTACAAAACCGGAAGGCGTTTGTTTTGAAAATTGCAAGTAACTATTCATGTATACATGTTTTAATATTATTTATTATAATAGTAATTAAAAACTCTTAAATTGATTTATGTCAACTATTATAATTCCTTGTTTTTTTGCAGCCGCATCTAATTAGTTAAGTTGTAAAAGTGGATTTAAAACGTAAAAATGTTTGTTTGTTGTCATCGAGGGGGCAAAATAAGCTCACAGGCCCCTGGTGGTAAGGGGATCCGAGACCTTTAGACATTTACATGCTCAAGATTATAATCACAAGACTGCGACCCTAACTAAAACTGCACGTGCGTTGCGAACCCTGAGGACCAAGATGTCATACCTCTATGAATTATCATAGTAAATTCACTGATTCTCACCAAACCACAACCTGAGTAATCCCGTCAGAGCGTACAAAACACGTTTTAGCGCGTGCATTCTCAATTAGGCTGCCTTATACGTTCAACGTTCCACAGAAGCCCTGCTGCCTAGACTTTACCATCAATAGATAGTGATGGAAAAATAATGTAACACTCTATGCATATAGACCAAGCCAACGATGTCTCACATTTTAAATCCGTGATGTCGGTTAGTGTACAGGATGTCACAAAGAAACGTAAATAAATTGGTACTTACATTCATACATACCTACACCCACAAACATTACCCTATCTCTTGGACAGTCGGGTAAAATCAATTCGTACGAACGTAATAAAGAGCTCCAATACAACCGGAAGTTAGCTTAGCGTTTATAGCGTGTGAATACTTAGTACATACGAGTACGTAACGTTCTAAACGTTTTAATCCTCAAATGTATGAGTCAGGTTTAAAGAGTTATCCATTTCATAACTGGAAATATTCCTTATATCTAATCCGCGGAATCAATGATACACTCGTACTTTCGTTGTACTTATGTTGTATTTTCAATCAAAAAAGTCCAGAAAAATAAATCTGACGCGGACGATTGAACTTTCAGATTCAATTGAGTTTTCAATATCTCAATTGAAAGGAAAAGCATAAAATATGGTTCTATTTGAATAACTGAATGTCAACAAATTTGAAAAGATACATAAGCAAGTAATTATTTGTGTACTTAATTTTACAGAAACAATAGTTTTATTGTGATCGTGAAACTAAACTTTTCCATACAAAATGCGATAAAGTTTTCTCCCCTTAAATCTAATCTGATTTTTACGAATTTTGAAAATGTTATAGGTATGCAAAACTTTACATTATCCTTCCCACTAAAGTACAAAACCAAGAAACCAAAAATCAATTGAAACGTAAAGACCTATATTTTTATGATAACTAAAACATATTAACCATTAACCATTTTATAAGAGAACAAACATATTAACAACAGTAAAGCGAGTGCATCTTTAAATTATATACAGGGTGGAAAGTTGAGATGGGGCATTAAGGGCAGCTACCAGAACCCTTGCTGCCACGCGAAAATGATCTTAGGAGACCTCACCCAACTTTTTGAGTGATGACAATCGACATTCACAGATTTTTGATAAAAGGTACAGTCAGCGAGAAAATCGTCAGAAATGAGTATTTTTTTTTTTAATGCCAATCGATCCCATTTCTCATAAGGATTAAAACATTCTTTGAGACCAACTGAGGTTAGAGTACTAGAACACTCACAAATCAAAGAAAACGTTTTCCATACATTTAGTAGGGCAAAACCAAAGTAGAATTTTCTTTAGCTTAAAGACTATTAATTTGTATGGAGACTACTTCAATTACATACATACCTCTCACGCCTGTATTCCCTCAAGGAGTAGGCAGAGCACATGAAATTTCATTGCCACTTTTAGCAATTACGGGGTGAAAGAAGCATAAAATGTGCAAAAAAGGGTTAGCTTGTGTATTCGACAATATGGCTACCATTTCGAACATTTATTGTCGTAAAAGTGTACGCTATGTTACCTTTCTTCACTTTTCATTATTGTAAATACATTTAAAAGTTAATGTTGTGTTTTATTGCTTGATCTAATTTTGCCACTGTTTCATATGCTATAATTATTCGTCATAAAGGTATCGTATTTTATCGAGAATTGTAGATTTATCACAATCGTAATAAAATAAATCTAACCTAACGGCTTTTGTGATAATCTTTACAGTTTACGATGAAATTAACACATTATGGCCTATGAAATTGACAACAATTCATTTTGTGAAAGGGTAGTAAAAAAAAATACCGTTTCTAGATTTTATACTGCTGATTACAGTAAAAATATCTTTGGATTTTTTTATGCAGTACTTTTTTTTATATTTAGGAAAAACAGTAAAAAAAGTTGGATTGTGAATTTTAGGAATACACGTATAGTGCCCTTAGTCCATTTATTACCAAAGGATTTAAAAAAATATACAATACAACTGTCATGTTAATTTTTTTATCTGTCTGGCGGATTACTTGATGTTAACGACACGCTTTCGGTTCTTGTTTTGTAATACCTATTGATTGTTTTGGTATACGCTATTTGAAATGAAAGTGACTGACGGATTTGTAAAAGCGGATAGCCGCAATCTACCCAAAGTCGACGACTTTATGTTGTTACAGTTCATGCGGGAAAATGACTGTTTCAATGTGGCGGCAATTCGAGGAGCGAAGGTTCTTATGTCCTCTAGACAGGAATATTTTGAAACATGTGTGGGATATGTCGAAGTGCGACGTGAAAATTCACTTTGCTACGTTCAAAGCAAAGTTGTGCCTGAACATAGAGTTCGTAAAAAAATGTACACTGTGTTGGCTACTATAAACGAAGAACAAGATGTTATAGAGAGTGCGAAATGTGCCGACTGTACAGCCAGTGAAGGTGGCTGCAAACATGCTATTTGTTGTATAATGTGGCTTAAAAAGCGAACAGAAGAACCATCGGTAACCTCAGTAGCTTGCTATTGGGCACAACCTAAATTATCTGTTGCTATGACAAAAGAAAAAACTATCTTAGCTAAAGATATTGGGAAAAAGGTGAAACGATCGGCTGTTATTACACCCAATTTGGATTCATTTTTAGACGAGTGCAAAAGAAGAAAAATTAATAATTCATTACTTTTAAATTATAATCAGCCAAAACAAACACTGGACCAATATAGTGTATTTGATATTTTACTAAAATACAAATCAAACAACTGCACCAATGATGTTGATTGGGACGATTTTAAATCTTTTGCTAATAGCTTATTATCAGATGATATCAAGTATGCCATTGAATCAGAAACCAGACAGCAAGCTAACTGTGTATTGTGGCATACCCTTCGGCAGGGAAGAATAACTGCCTCGAGAATTTACGAAGCTACAAGGTGTTCAGTTGATGGTGTCTTAGTCCAAACAATTCTCGGAGGCTATAAAGTACCAGATACTAAAGCTATTACAAGAGGAAAACGCTTAGAAAAACATGTGATAAAAAAAATTGGAGACAATCTGAAAGTAAAAATAAGAGAGTGTGGTTTTAAACTAATATCGCCGTTTGTTGGAGCCACACCAGATGGTGTTTGTAATGATTTCTGTGTAGAAGTGAAGTGTCCAATGAGTACGAAAACACTTAAAAATTATATAAATGGTAACACAATACAACCAAAATTTAAAGCTCAAGTACAATTACAAATGCATGCTACAGGAAAAAGTAAGTCATTATTTTGTGTGGCTGATCCCAGTTATGAGACAACAAAAGTAATCAAGCATTATTGGCTTTCATATGATCAATCATATGTGAAGGATTTGTTAACTGGTGCAGAAGATTTTTGGAAAAAATTTATACTACATAAAATGTGTGACTCTACAACATTATAAAAGTGTTACTTTTATATAAATTAACTTTATTCAACAAACAATAATAAACCATATATAACAACATTAAAATTAATTAACCCACAAATTCCAGTTCTTTTATTACAATTACTCCAAGTCATTAACCCTTATGAGTATAATTATTATCATAGCTAGAGAAAATTATCCTGTAGGTACCTGTACTGTATTGCACAAAGACCATTGAAATATATTATTACATTTAGAAGACAAAGCCGGGTCACATTATATTATTTTCGTAAATCATAACAGTACACTATTTTAGTTGAGTATTTCCCATAGTTACCTGTTAGTATGTTTACAGGATAGTTTTGTTTACTACATTTTCAAGGATTTTTCTATAATTTTCACTTGGTCAACTAGGTAGGTATAGTCTTTATTATTTGAACTGAGCTGATCTTCTACACAAAGGCCATTGTTTGTAAATAATACTATTATCTTTCTTTGTGTCCATAACCCCAAGCCGATTGATTACATACAAAAAAGAACTACATTGAATGTACATTGAATTATCAACCCTATCCTCTTAGTCAGTAGGTTTAAAATTTAAAGTGTCAGGATACAGATACGTCTTTATTATTTGAATTGAGCTTATTCTTTACACAATAGTATCATCTACACAAGACTTATATCTGTATCCTGACACTTTACATTTTAAACCTACTGACTAAGAGGATAGGGTTGATAATTCAATGTACATTCAATGTAGTTCTTTTATGTATGTAATCAATCAGCTTGCGGTTATGGACACAAAGAAAGATAATAGTATTGTACACAAACAATGGCTTTTGTGTAGAAGATCGGCTCAGTAGAAATAATAAAGACTATACTAGTAGTTAACTGTAACTTTTAAAGCTTACTTAGCAGTGATACTATTTTTCTTTTATATTCACCTGTAGTTTACTAGAAGCTCTTGGATTGATTCACCTGGGTGAATCAAATATACGATTAGTAGCCTTTATTCGCTTTGTGCACTCATCAGCGGACATGGGTGCATTAAGTTTTTGGTGTACTCTAATGTATATTGATTCCAAGTGGTATGGTGCATACGGTTTTAAAGTTAAACAATACCACTGCACGAGCATGTTGGGATTTAGACCTACTCGATTTGCCTTCAAGTCCCTCGGATGTCACGCCACCGTCGCCGCTGCCGTTGCCGCCACCGCCGCCGCTCATTCCTTCGACTGCGTCACCTGCGTCGTCGAACGCCGCACATGGCTCCGTGGCCGACACCAGGCCACCGTCACCACCGCTGGACACCCGAGCTGAGGGGACAACACCATCGTTGCCTAGCTCGCCTTTGTCACCGTTCATGTCTCGACAAAATCCAAATTATTACTACAGGGGGGAGAGAGAAGTGACAGCCAGACCATCAGATTTGCCTGAGTACCAGGCTCCGTCGGCTGGAAGCTCAGATGATGACAATTTTCAAGAAGCCATTGACGAGGCCCCAGAGGGAGATAAACGCAATGACGAACTTTCTATAGTGCCACCCAAAATCACGTTGCGAAAACGTGCGAAAGTTAATTATAAGGTGTAAGAATTTTAGGATATAGTTGTAAGCCAGGGGGAGGAGATGTTGCGTATGTGTGTGTGGCTGCGCCCACACCAGTGTCTGTTTAATAAAGCAGTGCGAATAGAGGAGCTCGTAGTTTCACTCGCGTCCCTACTTGTCAGTTCGGTTAGTCAGTGGTATACTTCAACTTTGAAATAGGTAGGTCTAAATGATAAATAAAGTATGTGTTAATAATAATATTTATATTTTATTTGGTTACAATTCAGTTTTTTATTCTTCAATTTAGGAAAAATTTTGGCAAATTACAATGCAAAAATAAAACATTAAATAACTTAAATTAAATTAAATAACAAAAAAGTAAACTTAGTACAGATATAGTGAATAATCCTTTCCCGTCGTTTTTTTGTCGGATAAGTTCGTATTTAGCTTGCTTTGTCAATTAGCTTTAGTATCCATCAATAAGCCAACTGAGAAAGCAAGATAAATACGAACGTATACGACAAAAAACGATGGGAAAGGATTATTCACTACATCTGTAATAAAATAAAATAAACGTAGTTTTGTGAGAAAACATGTCTGACAAAATAAAATATATTTTTAAAACAAATACAATATGAAAGTTTAAAGGTCTAATGTTTTCTTACATAACTTGTTTGAGTTGGCCTCATTCACCCTACCAACCTGCAATTTTTTTTGCAAATTGAAGTCGTGAATGAAATGTACAAACTTTTTTAGAAATCCTCATTCAGTGTTTTTACTCGATGCAATTCATTAATTGTGATGTTAAAAATTCAGCACTTGTAAGGTTTTACGTTTGGTTAGCTGTCAAATATCACTTAAGCTGCCTTCAAATGTCAATACTCTTTCTTCACTTGTCCACATGCTACAACCACAGCATCATCTAGTGAACTAATAAGCTTATTATTAACTACAGAGTGTGGTTTCAGCATTCTGAACAACCGAACCCTTCTAATAACCCTTTCAATGTGAATTCTAAGGCTGGCTACAACTTTAGTTCTGATAACTTCAGATTTTGTTTGTTTTTTGTCTTTTGAGGCACTAGGTGGCCGCAAAACATTAGCATTTTTTTTACTTTTTCTTAGTAATGCTTCTAAATGTTTAAATCCTCTGTCTGCTAAAATAGTGCACTTGTCTGGTATAATGTTCAAAAAACCACTTTTTTCTAAAATGCACATATCAGATGTGCGGCCACCAAACCCTTTTGAAATAAAATTGATAAAACCATCAGGGGTTGCTCCTATTAAATATTTGATGGTGTTACAGTGCTTATATTCTGACCATGTAAGTGCCTGATGTGCAGGATTTCTAGGTTTTTCTATTTCCACTTCAAAACAATCAATGATAGTTTGCACACTAGAAATTTCTTCATTAGTTCGGAATGGTAATGGTAAATTTGTCTTAATGTGCAGCTGATCAGGTAGGTATATCAAAATGTTGCAGAATGCTTTCAAACAATCTAATGTTTTATAAAACATTCGCCAAACAGTAGACAATGAAACTTGAAAAATGTCACTAATTCTTAAAAAGGTCTCATTGTTTTTAATTTTGTACAGTGTTATGATAATATGCAAGGAAGGGATTTTACAATGTTTTTTTAGATATTCAATCATCCAATAGTACTGCTTACATATTCCAATATAGCTTAAAGGTTTTCTCTCAATCAGACTTAACCAATAGTTTCTGCCAAAAAGATTCTTGGGTTTCCGTATCGAAGTTGACTCTGATTCGCTGGGAGTTTCAGACCCTATTATACACTCAGTGGTGCTACCATCAACAGAAGCATATTCAGATTCTGACAATGGCATCACAAGATAATCTTTATCATGCCTACTGTATTTTTTTGTAGACACTGCACGGTCAACTGTTGTTGGTTGAGCCTGGACATACTTTTCATACATCTCCGGTATGCACATGATGCTTTTTGTATTTTTTTCACTGTTTGGTGGTACAGGCACAGGACTTATTGTTGTTTGTTCATTATGTAACAAAACCATATTTTTGAAATGGTCAGGCACTCTAGGCTTAAGTCTCCCTCCGACATTATCAAATTTCCATGCGTAAAAGTTCTGTAAATCATCTTCAAGCTAAAAAAGAAAAAAATACATTAAAATTATGTACAAGTAAAAGATTTAAAAATGTTTAATAAATAATTTACGACGACTTTAAAGAACATCTTACGTACTTACATTTAAATGATCTTCACATATATAGACTGCACTTTTCGGAACCTTTTTATTTAGGATCGAACACCATTCCAATCGACATGCACGAGGAATATGAAAAAAGTGCTTATCTTTTTCTATTGACGCCGTGTTTTTGCAACTTGGGACGAAACAAATTATAAAAGGATCTTGCTTTCTTCCGGTCGTCATTATATAGAAAGAAACTCAAAGCAGATGCAAAGCAGTAAACGCAAAATAGTTTATTTGTTTTAATGGCGTCTACAAATTACCTACGTAATTAATTAAATTACGCAAAATAACAAATATGTGAACGAACGGCAGCGAATGATTGACAAGTGAGTGACATGACATGACAGTCAGTTCTGTTTATGTTTAAAGTTACTTTATTTTTATTTTATATCAGGCTAAGATCACGACATCAGTATTCCTAATTTTATATATACGGTCTTTTTAATGACTATTTCTTTAATAAATTATTAACGACGAATTTAAGTAAAATAAAGAAAAACTGAGAAATACGGGTAGTCTAATTTTTAACCAGCTATAATAAACGCGAAAAATAAATAACGCTTTTTTTTTTGAAATGTTGTCAATTCAGGCATAGGTACGCGTAGGTACCTATGTAATGTATGTTTCTTCATTGTTAGTAATGTGGTTCTCAAGACTCTGTTCGATTTGTAGTTGTCTTCATACTTAACATTCTTTAAGTAAAAAGGGCCGATATGCGTAAAAAAACAAATGCGAAAAGTGTTCTCAGTTATTAGTGTTATTACCCCACTAAATGTATGGAAAACGTTTTCTTTGATTTGTGAGTGTTCTAGTACTCTAACCTCAGTTGGTCTCAAAGAATGTTTTAATCCTTATGAGAAATGGGATCGATTGGCATTAAAAAAAAAATTACTCATTTCTGACGATTTTCTCGCTGACTGTACCTTTGATCAAAAATCTGTGAATGTCGATTGTCATCACTCAAAAAGTTGGGTGAGGTCTCCTAAGATCATTTTCGCGTGGCAGCAAGGGTTCTGGTAGCTGCCCTTAATGCCCCATCTCAACTTTCCACCCTGTATATCATAGCACTTTAACAGATCAACGTCACACGGACAACTATTCAATACGCCACTGAGGGACAATAATTAGTCTTTAATAATATTATACAGGCAACAACGCACCCATAAAATATCCATCAAGCTGTAGTTAAGCCAAGGCGGTAACGGACAGATGACAGGGTTTTATATATCATTTTATACGCTGAGGCTGAGACTCACGCCGAGATTTCAACTCGTTTTGGACCTTTTCCCTCGTTGATTGGCTCTGCATACAATTAAAGCACCTTTCTAAATAAGTAATTTAATTTTAAAGCCAACAGATGAATTCTCACAGATCGTCTATTTTTATCTACTGATCTTTCATATTGAGATGAAATGTGGTTAGTTGCCAGCCAGAAAAATTGACGGCTCACCAGCATACCCTCATGCGCATGATCATGAACGTTGGTTGAGAAGTACCTACTAAAGCTTGCGAAGATGACCCGATACTTACCTTACTGTTCAAGCAAGACTGCCGATACCATTTACGGTTATGATACTATAATAACATTACACTGATATGGTACTCGTATCGAAGGTAATAATGCCATATAATGTAAAAGAAACTAAAAAACCGTCTTTGGAATTTTCATAATTCAAGTAACTTACAATAGGTACCGGTTATTAACTATTTAAGAGCATTTAGGGGATAATACTTACTCGGCTGCCGGCGCCGCGAGCCCTTCATCCATCCAGCTAGCGTGTTCTTCTGATTACAATTACTGGTAAATATTTTTAAGTATGACGGCACGTAAGTAGTTGGCTATCGTCACAATTGGTTAATAATAGTTATTTTTTGAAAGTAACGTGTAACTACTATGCTAGTTAAAGGTGTTGGATGATCCTATGTGTACAAGTTGGTGTTTTCAATTTATGTAATCGCACCACTTTATTGCCCGACTGCCGAGGAATGATGAGTTTCTTGATCTGAACGAATGGCTCAATTAAGGCAAAATGCTGGATTTAGAAGTTAGACTTATATATGATGACTTTGACTTATATATTATATATGATGTTATTATTATATGAATTCTGTTTGGTAGACCGTTTAGGAAATATTAAACTTTAAAAGCGTCATTAGCACTAGAGTTACGTATCCCCACCACTACAACCAGCACCAAAATAAATACTAAACAAAATCACATCTTAAATACATACCTTCCCGCCTGTAATCCCAAAGCGGGGTAGGCAGAGCTACAGAATTACCTACAACTTGTAAAACTTGTTGATAATTCAGTAATTACATTTTGAACAAATAGGCTAAGATCATCTTAAATAAATGCACATATCTTAACGAAAACTATCACGACTAGTATAGACTTCATTGGTTTCTTCAACATACATACATACATACCTTCACGCCTTCATTCCCAGAGTGGGGTAGGCAGAGCTACAGAATTACCAACAACTCTAAAAAACTTGTTGATAACTCTGTAACCACAATTTGCACAATTAGGCTAAGATGTTTACCAGCGTATTAGTGACAGGTTGCAAGCCCATCGCCTAACAGTACTACAAGCCTATATTCCCTTAGTCGCCTCTTACGACATCCACGGGAAGACATGGAGTGGCACTATTCTAACCCGGCAACCACACGGGGCATTGGTTTCTTAATTTACAATTTCCTGATAAAATATAGTTAACATATTTAGCGTACCGCGTGACATATCAGATAAAAGGTTTTGTTGTAAAGGTTTTTCATAATTTTAAAGTAAATATTTTTCAAGTTATTTAAGAAAATTTATGAAAAATCTCCGGACGTACTGAGCCGAAAACTTTTAAATAGATAGTTACTTAGATTACAGGAAAACTTAAACTGTGACTCAGTAAGTACATGAGTGCGTACTTATTGCGTTACAGTTTGCAGTGGATTTCATATTTACGCATTGAACCGTCTCCCCGCATATTGAACTCGTACTTGTTCGGTTATTGAACTTTCAGGCGCAGAGTGCCTTCGACGGTGTCTACCTGCAGTCGGCATCAAATGCAATAAAATGTGCTCAAAAATATCAAAAACGTCCTTGAAGTACATTACAGTTCCCCGTTAACAATATTCAATGAACTACTGATAATGTTAATGATAAAACACATTTAAAAACATCGTTATCTAATCAGGTGTAGTCGGTATAAAAGCGTGGTTACTTTTTATTTATATCTTTTATCTAGAAAGTTATTTATTGTGTTGCTTTCACGCGAAGCTTAGTGACATAAATGAAAATTCTCCCAGCTTAAGTACAAACCTAAAGAGAAGATATGCATAGGATGATCAAATGGGTCATTTCAGGGATGTCCGAAACTATAGGAGGTATACAAAAATGGTTCTTAGGAGCAAAGATTCAAATTTTCGATTAAATTAAACATAAATTCAAAGATTCCTCCGATGAACCGGGAATCGAACTGGGTAGTTTAACAAATTAATTATTTCCTGAATATATTCTGATTCTATAATATATTTATTTGATAATTTGTGAGAAAACTTCATAACGGGTTCTTAACATTTTCCACCATATTCATAAACGCACTTTAAACCTATTTTTCGAGCCGCTCTGGTAGGCCAACTAGGGTTGATAGTGGGAGGTATTTCTATGTATTTAAGGAAGTATACGAGTATATTTCTCTTTCAGTTTTATTAAGTATTTATATCGTGGACTAGTACCCAAAGTACAGCTCAAAGCTTAGTTTGGGACTAGGTCAATTGGTGTGTCATTGTCCCATGAACCCATGATATTTATTATATGTAGTTATTTTTATACTACAATAGTTAAAATGTCACAATGACAGATAAGGACAAAGGATATTTAAAGCACACTAGCTATTGTGCGTTAATGAATAAGAGGGTTCGTTTTAAAAACTCGCTTACTTTCTGGTGCAATAACCTATAAAAGATTTTTTGGAGCGTTATTTAATAATCCACCGGAATACGGCGGAAATCGTGAAATACTTCAATATACATTATTTACCTACATAAATACATAGAGGAGCTTGTAACTGGAAACAAAGATTACTGGAGGGATTGTACTTATAGGTAGTATTTACTTAGAAACGAAGCACTGGATAATCTCGCCATATGTACATATGTATCATGTCGTGTAGTTTGCTCAATAATCCTGTACATTCAAAGTACACCCACAGTCAGTCACAGTCGCCATAGACAAAAAAGTCACGTTACCGCAACACTCCATTACAGTAGGTACCCATAGTGTGTACAGGCCCAGGTTTAGTTTAGGACTAGGACATTTTGTGTGAGATTGTCCTCTTATACGAGTATTTAAAAACGCAGTAAAAAGTATAATTACGAGATGGTATGCTTTCACGAGAGCGAAGCCATACGCACCCAGCCAATAGTGATAGATAACGTTATTTCTTGTCAGGGACGCAAGCTGCGCGACGTTTGAAAAAGCCAATATTTATACTCGTATCATGTTTAAGGTTTGGAGCGTTCGTAGCGTTACATGTACGCTTAGTTAGAAGCTGATTTCTTGTCCTGAACAACATTAACAATTATAATTAAGTTCCACCTGGCTCGAAACCGTGAAAATAATTTGTAACTTGTGGATTGAACTTCATACGTCCTGAATACGCGTAATAATAATTGAATCAATAATACTGCTGATTAAATTGCCATACACACTGGCGCCCGACGCGCGAAAGTACTTGCAACACTTATGTAATTTGGCCTGGATCTAACGCGTATCTTACTCTTTTGTTGTTTTGGTTGCAGTTTTTTCTTGCGAAGCTTCCTTATTGTATGTTATCAGGGCTTCGTCGGTAAGATACAATGAGATGTTATGCGTTTGCAATATATCCATTCTCTTTAATTGCCTGCTCGTAGGTTTGTTCATTTTATGGTTTCGTAACAAAATACCCTGCGGTATACGTCTGTTCGCCTATAGCCCTTTACTATGTTACAGCTGTTTCTTTTACATACTCCGCATAATATTAAATTTTGGCACACGAGAGGAATGAAGTGAAATGAGAAGTCAACATTCTAAAATTAAATGTAGTAGGTACTTAGCTTACATTCCAAAAGTATTCTGCTCATTATTTTTTAATTTGAATGATTCCCGTTCGTTCAGCGCACGTCTAGTCACCTTACTAACTTTTTGAGCTATCGCGATTTGAAAGTTAGGAACCATAGATATAATTTCGTGTGACATTTTCGTCTACGTACAAGTTTTTTTTAAATGACAATATAAATGATGAATTAATTAAGATTTATATCTGTTACTGGTTAATTGCGAACTCTAAATTTTGAGATTACAATCTCATTTAGTGACTAGACATGTCATGTTCTTTCCGTGTACCCTTCACTTATTGTTTTAGAGTTACCGCACACGGACCACGTGTGGCCGATGGTAGCCAGCCGGTTTTTACAGCCATTCACGTAGCAGTCGTAAGTACTTATAAGGTTTAGGTACTTAAAAGTACTAACTGCTACGAGAATAACATTCAGCAACAAAATTAAATTAGATTGCATTTCTGCGGTCCGGAAACTGGTGACTTCTGTAAGAAGATATCAGTTGTGTAGATCCGATCGTAGCCCCCTGTACGCGTTTAAATAACAACGGAGGTCAAACAAATTTTCTCTTCTCTGCAATCATAATTAAGGTGATTAGGAAACCTAAATTGATTTGTTTCACGAAGAAATACTTCCACGTTGTGATTTCCCCGGGTAACCTTCACTGAACAATGCCACGGATGAGTGCCACGCTGGCTAGCTGATGACTATGAAGTTGCTTACCTTACAATTTTTTTACCAGATATGTCAACAATATCAATTACTTATACATAAATATATGAACGGGGCCGTAACTAACCAATCTAACCCAACTTGTACTTCAGCACAGCTGTCAACATTTCAATAAAACTGTTTTGTTTCATTTCCCTGTTTAATTCCGCCATTCACGAAGGGAAAACGCCGCAGGCATCAAACAGAAGTATGCTTTTCTTCAAAATGGGTTATAATATTCTGCAAAAAAATTATAGGCACATTTCACTTTTGAGCCGTCTACAAGCGGTTCTCGAGAGTAATTAATTACAAACCGCCCCGCGCGCAGGCTTGATGAATTTCAGCTTTCCGAACCGCTTTAGTACTGCAGACCACATACATGCGTTGCGGCCGGTTATACAGAAGACCTGAGAGCATAACCCTTTTTCTAGCATTTGTGGACTGCGAGAAAGCCTTCGATTCGATCGAGACATGGGCTGTCTCTTCAACAGTGCCAAATTGGCTACACGTAAGTACATCGAAGTTCGTTTGTACGAAAACGGCATGTTAGTCCGACTACAAGATCAGAACTCTGTACATATAATCTGCTGCAGATAAGGACATGTCATCTCTCCTAAACTGTTTACCGCTGCGCTGGAAGATGTGTTCAGGTTCTGAACTGAGAAGGACGAGGCATCAACATATTCACAGCGAGTACATCACCTACCTTCGGTTTGATAAAGACATTGTAGTCATGGCTGAAACAATGAAAATGAAAATGAAAATGAAAATGAAAATGAAAATATTTATTCAGTAAATTGGCCACATGAGGGCTCTTTTACACGTCGGTAACATGGAGTGAATCTACTAGCGCTTCGGACAAGACCATCATTGCGGAGAAGAAGCGCCGCAAGAAACTCCAGCAGAAGGTCATTTTTTCAATTATTAATTAGGTACAATAATACTTAAAAGTAAGTTACATTACAAGGTAATAAAGTAATAAATAATTATTAAAAAAAAAAAAAAGCAATACAAACAAAATCCTTACAAATGTAAAGTCAATAAAATAAAGTTAAAAATCATGATTAGGAGAACAACATGACGAGGTCTCTACGTCAGGAACGATAATTAAAATAACTAAATTGGAAAAACAGGTCCTTGCAAGCGTGAACAGACCGGACCCCACAGACAGCACCCGTTCACGAGTATGACGCGTACGCGAAGACCTAAGCGCAATGCTCGATGGCCTCAGCAGACAAATGAACCTGGACAAGACGAAAATCATGTCAAATACCCATGTAGTATGTACCAACTCACGTTAAGATCGGAGGCGTAGCGCTTGAAGTGGTTGACGATTGTGTTTACCTGAGACAAACTGTCCAGGCCCGGTATTCTAGGCGGTAAAAATGATATCGTAGTGAATCTGCTATGGTATTGTTATGACGTCAGCCACCATTACTGTCAAGCAAATAAGAGCCATCAAAACGGTGACAATACGATAACAGCTCAAACACGATATGGTTTTTACCGTGTTGAATAGAGGCCCCTATAGGGTAGGTCCAACTATGAGAAAGAAGTCAATCGTCGAATCCGACTCGGTTGGGCACCGTTCGGGAAGCTACGCAATATCTTCTTGTCCAGTATTCAGCACTGTCTCAAGTCGAAAGTCGATCGGTATCGTTATCGAAAAGGAATAAGTACATAAGCTGCTACGATATATATAAAAAAACGTCGGTATAGAACAAAAGTATTTTTATAGATAGGAGCGTCCCCACTGAGAGCATTCGCGTGTAATGAGCCTTCGGCGTCAAATATTCGAGTGGTGTGTAAGCTTTGTAACGCGCAACTCAACGTCCACACCACTGGAATATTCGATACCAAATGCACATTACACGCGAATTCTCACAGTGGAGTCGCTTCTTCAGGCTCACACGTAAGCGATTTTTTAACGCCTTTTCGCTCTTGGGCGGTACCCATGGAGTATAAAATTAAGAACCACATCCAAGAACCCAATTGTATTTAAGAACGTTTTTATAACGCTCATCGATAAAACTTCCATGTGAATGTAGGCTTACGATAATTCAAACTCTGGCCGCACAGTGAACTAGCCCACAATACACATTTAGACAACTACAAAATATACATCCGCGTAGATGTCATTTATTGCTATTGCCCGGGATAAAATGACCCTAAGGACCAACAATGTAACAACTGGGTTAAGACACTAACTCGACTTAAAATGACAGTTTTCGTATGAATCTGCGTTTACTAACTGGAGTAAGTGTAAAATTTTTGTCGCAAGCGGTCCTACGCCGTCTCCAATCTATAAACTGTTTTTCCAGAAAATTTCACTTCGATCGGTTGAGGTGTTGAACCGGAAAGACGACAAAAACAAATATACTCTTTCAAATTTTTAATATTGGTAAGGAAGTAAGGATTTATTTATATAAAATATAGTAAGGAGTCTTCTTCTTTACATTTTCCGTACAAATGTATGAGTATAACCTCAAATTGGCAGACTTCCACGCGACACCATGATAATATTCTACTTAAAAACCACAGCTCCAAGGTTAGTTTCAACGGACAGACAGACCGACGGAAGGACATAACTTCAAATGACTATATTATAAGAGTTTTAGTTTTGCCAATCAACTCCAAAACCATACAAACTACGGCCTGCACTGCTACAATTCCAAATACGACCGCCATTATTGACACGTACATATGAACTACCGGTAAACTGGGGTTACTTTAGACCTAGGGGGTAACATTGACCACGCTTAAAACTATGACTATTTTAGTGGTAAACATCTTTAATTGTTAAAAAATTTTAGAACAATATAAATAGGTTGTTTCTGATGGAACATTTAAAGGAATAATTACATTTTTAAGATGATTTTTGGGGTGGTCAATGTTACCCCCTAGGTCTAAAGTAACCCCAGTTGACGGTACTGTAAACAGTATTATAACAACATAGTTTTAAGGAGATTAAGACAAGGTATAGTTAGTATAGTGCCCTTTGAGTAGGTTTTATTTTCAACTGAAAATAAAACATGCACAGCCTGTACTCCTCTCTGTTAGTACAGTCTAGTTCATAAATATATGTACAATTTAGTACATTGTCATTTGTAATTTAGCATACATTAATTATTACAGCGATTAAAACGACAAGGTACTAAAGTGAAAAAACTAAACTAAAGTAAAAGCAGCGTAAGTGGTCCCATTATATTTGTCCCATTGGACAAAAAGCGTAAAAATTGCATCTAGATTTGATCACCAAATACTCATTATGATTGTAAAAGTAGGTAGGTTAGGTTCGTTAGGTATCTTCAGATGCCCGAAGGGTAAAACTACCCAGAAGCAGGAGCCCTGCCCCGGGCGGGGCTCCGTCGAAAGTCAATGGGACAAATATAATTGGGACCACGAGCAAACAGCCATCTATTCTACTGGGTACGATAACACGTCAAAAGTAATATTGTTTTGGCCGTGTTGAATAGTGTATAAGCATTCACTTCACTAGGAAAAAGTCAGTTATACTAACCATTTGCCTTGACCAAAAATGCCTTTTTCTAAAATAAAATGAAGCCATTTTTTGAAAAACTGAACTGTTCCCAGAATAAATTTTGCTATACATACAATTATATAAGAATAAAGTTAAGAGGTTTCGTTTCGTTTCCCGTTTCTCTTCTTGAGTTGCTAGTGTTTATGGCCGGTGGTGATTACTTCCCATTAGGTAACAAAAATAGGTAACTACACTAACTACCTGTTTCCTGGACTACATATGCTCCCTTGGATGGTATCACAATTTAAATTACCATTTTAACCCTGTAGAATCAAGATGGGTTTAAACTTAAGTATAATAATACTTATAGCCGTTCCTCTCTTGAACCAGTTTGAATACTTACATAAAAACATGTCAATTATAATCTGCTCCGCTATGGTCGTTATGATTGCAGCAGCTTCCCTCTCGCCGTAATGATAGTAAAAGTGAGAACAGTTCCGTCTGTACGCATCTGTTACCGACAGTGCGATCTCGTGTGTAAAATGCACGTACAAAGAGAATAAAATTTGTACAAACGACTTGAAATCGTATTTTGATACACACACGGTCTTAATATTTGCTTGGGGTTCGTGCACGAATCTATTTCCTTTTGTTTAAGGCGATGGGTATCTCAGCGTATAAAGGCCGCAGTAGCGGCAATTAGTGGCTGCTGTTTCTGTTTATTTTATTTGTATTCCCTACTATGTTTTCAGTTAGATTGCATGTTTAGGCAAAAAGTATTTAGATAAGATTTTGGGTAACTCATTTAATAAATTATGAGATTTAAGGGAATAACGAGATTTTATTACACGAATTATTACTTGCCCATAGAACCAATTGAAAAATATTAAGAATCAGCTCTTAATTCGATTAAGGTTAATTAAGACAGTGTTTTTTTTTTAAATTTGTTCTTAGAACTTAGGGCTGTATTTAATGAAAATAAAAATGAGCACTTAACGTTGTAATGTAATGTATCTACCTATTAAATAGAAGATCAATAATTTCCGTTAGTGTTTTCAATCCACGAAGACGCGCCTCAGTACTTACAACTAAATACATTGACACGACATTGCAACGTTGATTGTATTACTAATTGGAATATTCCACCCTTTTTTACCCCCGACCAAAAAGAGGGGTGTTACACGTTTATCGGGTGTATCTGTGTACTTGTGTGTGTATCTGTGTTGCTCCCGAGCGGTTCGGGCATCCGTATTGACCGATTAGATCGTATAATCGGTTATGTATGTATGGTTCAAAGCTAGATTTCACGAAAATCGGATGCGTAGTTCAGGAGATACGGCACTAAAAGAAGGGATCGCTTTTAGTTTTTGTCCATTAAATAGTTATATTACATGATTTTATTACAGTTTTACTACACTTCAAATGTTCGTTTAACTATCAGTATGTTAGGTTTATCATGCAATTATATTGAATACAAGTTTCATTACTGGAATGAGTTAAACTTTGGAACACATATCTTATCATAAAATAACATGAAACCTGAATTAAATTTCGAACTAAAATTATAACATCTTCAAATCGTGAATATAGGCAATAGTGGACATTTAGGGATTACATTTGAATTACTTTCAGGGCTATTTAATCATCTTCTACCTATTGTGTTATTCGACGATTCAGTTTCCGCCAAATCACTTATCCTTTCTCCAACCCCACCTTTCGCCTATCAAGCGATCGTCTCCAATCAATATCAAGTCGATAGATCTCGATCATTTCTCACAATAGATCGCTCGCGTATTTACTACCAATACTGCATTTTCACTCTAATAACGGAACTTCAAAAACTTCTTTGCAGAAATCAGTTGATTCAACTATGGACCTTGCATCGATGTTTTCGGGTCTATGTTCCCTTGTCGCGACTTCAGCTCTATTTAATTGGTGCAGTTGGTACATTTTAAGCTTTATGGTTTGTCGTTAAGATTGGATTTGTGTTGGTTGGCGGCATCGTGGAGGCGCTGGGAGGCAGTGTCGCGAAACGTAAGCACGTTGCGATATAAAAGGAGTTTTGTGTAAATTTCTTTATCAATCACACACCGTCCGTACTCGCGCTCGGGTCCGATCTGTCTCCGCGCACCATGTCTGCAAATTTCCTGGTGAGTTGCGTCACTCAATTATGAATAAATAGCTTATAATATAATACGTGTCAGGCATAAATAGTGTCACACATAAATAGTCAATTAGAGTAAAATCTCGAACTACAAGCCAGAATATGCGGTAATCCTGCGAGTACTAAGTGCTAATCCGGTAAAACCTAATGTGAAGAAGATTTTCGATTGGTAAAAAATAAATATTAGTCCTTAAAACTTTCATTCGTTTTTGAGCCGAAGAACTGCTATTTAAGTAAGTTTGTACTAGTTCACCTAGAAATTTTCTATTGTTCTCAAAATAAGCGGACCCTTGAAAGTTTGATCAAGTTAACAAGTTAAGTTACATCGGCTTGCGTGTATACTTTCGCAATTCAAGTGATAACTTATCCATCATGGCCGATTAAGTTTCCGATGCGGTTTTCTTTTTCAACGCCTCGTGGCCGCGTACCTTGAGAAGTTGCGACACTGTCATTGGCAAAAACTGACACTTTTTAATACTGGACAAATTGTTCAAATGTGTACGAAAGTAAAAATTTGTGTAAACTTCAAACTTCAGTATTATTATAAATATCACAAATAGGTAAATAAATTTAATAATAAATAGACCTAAAAATATATTTTTTTAATTCTTATTTTTTGTATAAATGTCGTTATTTTACACTTACGTAAGTAAGTATTGACTGTTAGCCCATAGAAAATAAGTAAATATCCTGAACAGACGTAATAAAATGCAATTCAATTATAATTCAGTTAAAATCCTTAGTTCTATTATAATTTTGATGAATATAGTAGGATATTTGTATAAACTTAATTGACGAGTAAGTCGCACATTATTTCGAAAGGACACACTTATATATTTTGTAAATGATCCTAATTAAAACTAAGAATAAAAGTATGAATTGCACCGAAACACAAGAAAGTCATTTAAAACAAGTCGTTGAGCTTCTGGAGAATAGCCGGAAATTGTCGTCTCACGCACAATTGTTGGAATGCAAGGTATAATCTGAGGGGTCTTTTGTTGTAGATGATGGCACAATCATAAAGAATACTTATATTAGAAAATCCGGTAATAACGTGTGCGTCGTGTTGCGTGTGCGTCTTGCGACAGCGATTTTGTGTTCAACCTTATTATTTTTGTTTTTGATATTGTTTGTGCAACAGCGAATTACCTATTGTCAAGTCAGTCAACCTGTTTTTTATCTTAAGAGTAGGTATATAGTATGATATTAAAGTTTTGTTACCTTAAATCTGAGATATTATGTTAAATTAATTTCAGTGTTGAGTAAGATGGGATGACGGAAAGGCAAAATCATACTTGAATCAACTGTAAGCGATGAACAGATATGTTTAAATGTAGTATACTTTCATTCTTACGAATTGGTGTTATCTAGATGGTTTTTAAACAATAATATGTTTACATACTAATGTTTACGTGATAAATTCTCCATTTCAGCTAGTGCTGATTTGCGTCGCCGAGCTAACGGCGCTGGTGGCGGCGGGCGGGCACGGCGGCGGGCACAAGAAGGTGATCATCCACGTGCCCTTCAAGGTGAAGCACCACCACCACACACACACCATCGTGAAGCACGTGCACCACAAGCACGGCGGCGGCGGCGGCGGCGACGACCACTACGAGGTGCTCGGGTACACGTACGGGGAGCCCAAGCCGGCGCCGCATTTCGGAGGAGGTACGGAATTCATTTTGTACATTTCGCATCTCTACAATGAGACCGGACCGCCAAGACAAGATGCATTCGGCGTTCTTTTTTTTATATACAGGTGTCCCAAAACTCGACGATAACCTGGTAGCGGATGAGAGGCCAAGTTATACCAGTTCTGGCAAAATAAGTGATATAGATTGTTTTTCTTATTTTATCCAGAACTGGCTTCTCGCTAGCTACCAATGATGTAATGCTATATATAATCTATAAACACAAAACTTCGTCAATGCGAACATTTTGTGCAATAATTCAAAACAGGGAAGCATGGAGCTAGCGCACTAATGTTTCCCGTCGGCTCGCTAGACGGCGCTGTTACGTGCGGAAACTAGCTAACGAAGTGTCTCCCAAAAAACATGGGGACAACAAGGCGTGTTAAACTATCAAAAAGAAAGAAGAAAACGATATTTTTGAAGTGCGGGGCATAAGATGCCTTATGATCCTGCCTATTATATCCTTACAAATATATTAAGTTAGAACGGTGCCACGTATGACGCCGGTGCATTGCGTCGTCGCAATGCTGTGATTTCAACATAGCCTGTGATGTGATAGAGCGAAGTAAACGTAATGGTGGGACGTGCTTCATGGATTTAAAACAATATCCTCGTATTGATGCTATAAAAATATTTGAATACTTATGAAGCGTCGTTTTCTGACCCCCAAGGCTATTTATTCTACGCGGTAATAATACGATATTGCTTTTGACATGTTATTGTATGTTTTTAACTCGGCCGTCATGACATGACTGTCAAGTTAATTAGACTTGTCATGCATGACATAGAAGATACAATAAGGGTCTCCCCTGACCTATCGACGCCGAATCGGCTTGAGCCGGTAAGAAAAAGATTTACGTCCATGCAATAAGAGCGAAAACAACGTCATCACTCGGCTCGGCTCGGCTCGATTCGGCGTTGCGAACGGAACGACGTCGTTGTCGCTCTTATTGCATGGACATACATCTTTTTCTTACCGGTTCAAGCCGATTCGGCGTCGATAGGTTTGGGGAGACCCTAACATGTCAATAGCAATATTATTGTATCGAGTAGAATAGAGCCCAGGTGGCCTCATTCTACTTTGTCTCTACGCTTATGCTTGCCGTATTGTTTTTAACTCGGCTGCCATGAATGGCAAGTAAAGTAAATAAGAGCAACATGTCTAAAGCAATCACGTTCAGCCCAAGTAGAGCCCCTGGTGCTCTATCCCTTCGCGATTTTATCAAAATAATTAAGAGATGTCAACATTTTTGGAAAAACATTGGGGAAAAGACGTTTTAGGATAAGGACCCAGAGTTCAATTAACGGATGTTTTATTTCATTTAACGTAATGTACAAATTTCTGCTCTCTTAATACGAATCTTGTTTACCGTGTTTCCAGTCCTTCACTGATGGTGGCCTTCTTTTTCTACATATTAGGAACTAAGCCAATAATCAGATGCTGTGTTATAGAGTGAAATATATTTAACAACTTACCTACCCGTATGAAGAAGGGCTAGGCGGAATAAAAATTAGTTACTCAATATCTCAGCTAAGACAAGTTTATAGGCCTGATTTAACTGTAATGAGGTTTACGAATAATGTTTTTAGGCAGACCTTGTCCTTTTTTTAGTTTCCCAAAATCCGGTTTTACGAAAATGGCTCTTCTGCTATTTAGAATACACTATATTTAACAAAGGGGCCGTCGAACATTATTCAAAGAATTGTCTCACCTGTTTTTTTTAAAGTATAAAACCTGCGTAATCCTATTTGTCTATTTTTTATAGTATAGAATATGTATGATGAACGTATGACTCTTCACAATACATTTAAAAATAACACATATTATTAGGTAGTACTTACAGTTTTTACAAAATGATCTTTGTACGAAAGTGAAATGTCGCTTAGTATAATGATACTCATATCCTTTTGTGCACAATTGGTCAGGGATTTCAAAATGCATGCATGGCGTTACATTTCTTTTGGATATAACATTTCTTATATCAGGATGAGAAGCGGTGCGAAATGCCCTAAGAATACAAATTCAAAACACGGTTTTCGTCAGTAAATTTAATGTTTTCTGTAATCTACATTCCGGTTTTTAAGTGACGTGACTAACCCACGACTGTCACAGTCGGTAGTATTTCCCTAGTCGTTACGTCGAGGCATCTTCTTGTTAACATACTGTGTAGTCGGTAACCAACTAATACGATTATTTTTATTTGTTTTGAAAAGGGAGATCGCAGATGTTTAGGTAATAACTGGTACCTACAAATAAAAAATTGTGTAAAATGAAAAGGGGTAAAATCATTAGAGTTAAATACAGCTTAATCGCAAATAATCGCAATCAAATTACGGATCACGCCGGCAGCATATTTGTTTTACCATTTATGGCAAAAATGGCAAATTGAGTCAATTTTCTTTTATGAATGTCAATGCCAGAATAGTATTTACAAAGAACTACATTCAATATCAAAATAATAAATAAATATCAGGGGACCATCTCACACCAATTGACCTAATAATCCCTAACTAAGCTCTAGCCTTTACTACGGGTTAACTAGTAAGTACCCATAAGTACCTAGAGACGATGATATAAATACTTAAATACATAGAAAACATCCAAGACTCAGCCTACGCTAACGCGTCGTCATAAATTAGTCATACTGATTTTTAATACAACATAAAAAGTTTTTTAATGGCAATGTTACTTGATGATATTTGGTACCGTCCTTCTCAATATCAGTATCGATGAACTCAGGAAGTTTAATAAGGGTTTGTGCAAAACTTGTTCGGCGAATACTCTCGTCTCGTCAAATTACAACCTTTCAATACTAGTCTTTCATTTTTAATTACCTGTATGTAAATTCTATCTTTTAATCAATTTGTATCATCATCATACTCGATACAGTTCTACTCGTGCCATATCTTACTTTATTTCTATTTTGTTGACTTTGGTTGCCTGTGTTACGGAAACTTGACCTAAAGTTTTACTTTCAGGTCACGGTTGGGGCGCAGCGGACGAGGGGCACGAGGGTCTGGAGGATTCGCCAGTGAGCTTCGAAGGCGGAGACCATGGCAGCTACGGCCTCTCCGGGGGGGAGGAGGAGTACGGATCCCATGGAGAATACTGAGACGTAACAGCTCGATATGCTCGTGACTCGTATGCTCATGCCACCAGGAGAGCCAGAAATTGGCACATCGAGCCACGGGCATGATCTCTATGTTCAGTTGATTGTTTACCAGCGTCGCGGTCCACCGAACTACCCCGCGTGCAATATTACTGTCATTTCCATACGGATGAAGTCCAACAGTGCATATTTTTGATTTGGACTAGTGAAATAATGCATTACTTTAATACGTAAATGAGACAGGATGTGTTATATTTATATTCCCTTGTACATACATAAAATCGAAACGTTTTGGTTTTCGATTGTTTACTGCCTGTTCTAGTGACGATATTAGTTATTTTTGACTACGTTGAGTAAACTTCAATAGTTTTCTGTACAATTTAAAACGATCACTTTAATCTATAATTATAGATTCGGTATTTCAGTACTGACGTAAGTAATAAGACCTGGTTTGGATTTAAATTTCAAAGTACAAAAAGCAAAAGTCGTACCTGTTTTACTATTATTTCCATTGCAAATAATCTCAGTGAGTAATTGTGATCATGAAAAAGAGGTGTGTAATTGAAGCTTAAAGCCATTAAATAAGAGATATTAAATAACATATCCACTTGAATTATTCTGCAAAATTAGCAGGGTAGTGAAGACTTTGTGAATATGCCTTAAAGATAAACCTACGTAACGAAAAATTCTTTGGGTTCTGCCTGATTATGATATGGTTATTAACTCATTTAAAGATCAGTTTATGCCATCAATGTCAGTCCTTTACTTTCCCAAGGCTGAGTTTCAATTATACATCCACTTGTGTATTTATAAATCTGAGAGATATTTTTGTTATCACGTTTTTTTTTGTTTGTTAAATAGTTTTAAGACTTGTTGTGATTTATTAAATCCTGTTTTAAATGGGATATCGTTATTAATATTATATTTTATGGTTAAGATAAATCCTGGTCTTTGTAAGTGTTTTATTTTGACTCAAGTCATTACTCGATTCCCCGATGATAAATGGAGGAGCGTGCCCGTGCTCGGGGACGCGCGGACGGCTCGACTCGCTCGCCGATTGATGTGATTCATAAACAGGGCTGGTGGTTGCCAACGAGCACAGTTACCAGCAAAAATAATTATATTACCAACAACGCGCTCAACATTATTTGTTATGCTCTAATGCAAGTAATAGCGAACAATAAAATGGTGACTTTACTCTTTTGTGAAACAAATTGAGTTAAATTTAGGATTTTTCGTTAGATTAATACCTCTGATAGAATCGTTAAACTCCTTTCTTATGGGCTTGTACCAGTATTCAGCTTTCAAAATTATATGAGCGTACAAGTAAGAGATCATGGCGATTTCAGAAGTTATTTTAAGCTCTCATTCTCAGTTTAACTGCACTACTCGTGTGTAAGCGGATGAAAACACATGACATCTGAGCACAATTATCACAATGCTTCTTTACCAGTAATCCACCCACTATTACTTGCTAATCCTTACCAATATTATTAACGCGAAAGTGTTTGTTTATTGGTTCCGTTTTCTCGTTTAACACTTCAACCAATTCAATCAAAACTACAATAGTTTATAGCCTGGAGGCGGACATACGGTTCTACGTATCCTCAAAAATTGGGCAAACCTTGAAGGAAAAGTAATAATCGGCTTCTAAGAGGACGATGGAGCGGGCAAAGGTTAGTACATACATACATACATACCTTCACGCCTTCATTCCCAGAGTGGGGTAGGCAGAGCTACAGAATTACCAACAACTCCAAAAACTTGTTGATATCTCTGTAACCACAATTTGCAAAAATCGGCTAAGATGTTTACTAGCATATTAGTGACAGGTTGCAAGCCCATCGCCTAACAGTACTACAAGCCTTTATTCCCTTAGTCGCCTCTTACGACTTCCACGGGAAGACATGGAGTGGCACTATACTAAGCCGGTAACCACACGGCTAAGGTTAGTAGTTTGTAAAATAACAATTTTGTTAAGTAATAATAACGCAAACAGTCATTTTTGTTTCTTATGGTGGATAATAATGATCTACAATCCCGAAATGGCGATCTGTGGGTTACCCCATTTAATTAAACTCTATGGTTTTACTACATTTGAAACGCTTGAATGAAATTGTAGAGTTTAAGTAGTAGGTATCCTTATATACAGGTGGTGCCTACATAATTGAGATACACCGATGAATATGCTTCTCAAATCGATCATTGCAATTAGATTTTAATAATATGTTACAACGAACATTTTGTATCAAAAATGACTTTCATTTGTCCCTAGAAGCGTTCCAAATTGCACTAAATTCACCTTTTTCGTGGTCTAATTAATCATATTAGACCTTTCTAATATTTTATCTTATATGTAGAATTCAGTCAGATATCTAGCTGACACTTCGTTATGTTCATTTGTTTATTACGATTATGAAGTTTATTATCATTAATTAAATAACTCCCTTTCATTACTTATTTTTTAAATTACGTGTGATTGATAAAAAAAACCTCGTGAGGAGTTCCAAGAGGTTCAGCACGCCAGCACGAACTCTTATTGTAAAGAGTGTAGAAATGCCGCTTACTTATTCTATCATTCAATTATTTAACATGATGTATTCAGCAATTTTACTCCAAATGCTGTGTAAAATGTCAGTGTAGTTTAGTGTTGTAAGTGTAGGAAATAAGTAATGGTCGAATACTAAAAATACCAAATTTCCCAAAAAATCTCATATGCGGATTACCAAAATTTTAAAGTGCAGTTTGTTTGGTCTCTCTCCTGACACAGGTATTCTTATACTTAAAAGGAGATCTCAACCTTGTCTGTAGCTAGGTAAGAAAGAAAAATAAATAAACATTTTATCATTTTATCATTATTTTATCATCACTACATAGTATAAAACAAAGTCGCTTGCGCTGTCTGTCCCTATGTATGCTTAAATCTTTAAAACTACGCAACGGATTTTGATGCGGTTTTTTTTAATAGATAGAGTGATTCTTAAGGAAGGTTTATATGTATAATACATTCCACGCGGGCGAAGCCGCGGGCGGGTCGCTAGTTTGGTATAATTTCGATTTTCCGAAACACTATAAGTACACAACATACAAAATATTGGCATACTTACCTAACATATTTGGCATATAATCGTTTTCGACCAATGTTGAAATTGCATAAAGCGTATTTCGCTGAATTAAATTACGATATGTTGTGTAGAAAATGACTTTTCACGTTTGCCAGTCTCAAGCAGATACAAAATCGTTAGATACATATACAGGGTGACACATAAGACATAATACAAAACCACTTATTTATAAACGTTTTCCTAATACTTAAATATCCTGCTATGTCCTGTGTTGTTAAACTAATTAAAAGTATAGTTTTTTTCTTTTTAAATAAGCCCTGTTATTTTCAGCTTCTCATGGATACCCTAACACAAGTTGTAAAAAGTAAAAAGTTTGAAGTCAGGTTCATAGTAAATACTCATTTATCTTGGCCGGTTACTGTGAATAAAACACGTTCTGACACGGTGACGTTACTTGTCATAACCAGGGATCGGAAATTCGGATCGATATTTACCTAAAGTTGGCAAAATCCCGGAAAAAGATAGGCAAAGATGGCGTCGGCTTCTTAAAAATATTATTTTAATAATATAAATTCCGGGATTCTGGGATTCTACAAAATGTTTATATAATAATTATTTTACATGTAGTATAAAATATTCATTTTTGCTCCTATAAATTCGTTAGGTTAATGAGTTACAGGTAAATTAAATAACATTTGGTAAATCTATACATAAAAAATAACTTCAAACAGTTGATATCAATAATTGATTATGAATGAATGCCTGTGCAATTTATTTATTTTTAATCCCAGAAATTTTAGTAATGAATTCTACGATTGAGTCCGCCTCCACACAACTGCACAACAAAGCCGGTGCGAAAGTATAGGTAAATATCGATCCGAATTTCCGATCCCTGGTCATAACAAACACTTCTCAATTAGTTTTCTGATTTGAATAAGTTTAATCTCGTATTTACCTATGTTACGATACCTTCTGCCTATCCGTATACCCATATTCAGCTGTCGGACATGGTAGCGTTTTATTTTACGCAATTGAGCACGGTGCAAACACAAACCCTGTTTCACCAAAGATATCCCGAGTCTCCGACCCCGACTCGGCAGTTAATAAACTCCACCATACAAAATTTGAGGGATTTTGGACAGTTTAGAATTCCAGTACATGCTCAAAGCAGAGGCCGCCGACCACGATACTCAGACGCATTCAGAACGCGAGTAGGGGAAGATGGGGTGGCTTCGTACAAATCATATCTCGACTATCCATCATGCTGAAGTGTTCATATTTATATGCGTGACTGCCGCTCATATGCATAGGCTACCCTCCAAAAGTGATGGCAGTGCAGCAGCATATTTCGCCAGAAATAATTAATATGTGTTTCCGCGACCCGAAAGTAATTTTTGGTTCTCCTTTGAATGCGTCTGTCCCTAATAATTTTTACTTGAATTAGAAAAAATCTTTGTATACAGTTGGTAATTAGATGTTTGAGATTAATATGTGAACAATGGTTTTGCGATTACTTTAACGGTTATTTTCTATTTCGATTATTTTTCTGATCGTTTTGGTTGGGGTACCTTCGTACAGTCAAAATGTATGCAATTTTACACCGTACGAATGCACCCCATGGAAGTAAAAAAATTGTATATCAAGAATAATTATAATTACAAAACCAGGTCAGTAGGATATACCTAAAAGATGACTAAAACAGGTGAAATAGCTGAAAATCCAATGAATCCTGGGAAAAAACGAATAGTGTATGAAGGCACCCCACATATGGGGTGCATTCGTACAATTCCCATTTTTTAGGAAAACCATTACATCTTGGCAAAGTTGCTTTGTATCAAAACTGAAATACAAAATTATTATAGCCAAATAAGTGGACGATGAAGTAGCATTCATCTCATATTGAAATAGCGGTTAGTTTTTTTTTTACACGGCTTTGAGTAAAAAGTGTACGAATCCACCCCATCTTCCCCTACTCAGGTATTTTCAACGTCACCCAAAAGCCAGTACTAGAGAAGCAGCATCACGATTTGGGACAACACAAATTTTTATTTGGCGTCTGCTAAACGCCGAAGGATTGCATCCATTTCATTTCCAACGGGTGCAAGATATCGTTTTAGCAGACCGGACCGGAAGGGTGCAATTTTGTCAGTGGCTGCTATCAAACCCGCACCAGAACATTTTGTGGTCAGATGAAGCCACTTTTACGAGGGTAGGATTGTTTAATATCCATAACGAGCACTGGTGGACTGACGTAAATCCTCATCTGGCACGCAGAGATTCTTTTCAAACTCGCTTTTCGTTGAATGTTTGGGCGGGAATTCTCAACGGTTGTGTCATAGGGCCGTATTTTATTGAAGGGACCCTTAACGGAATAAAGTACGAAGACCTACTAAGAAATGTGCTACCAACTCTTCTGCAAGAATTTCCTCATCATAACTTAGAAAACTTGTATTTTCAACAAGACGGGGCTCCAGCCCACTTTTCTTTGCGGGTTCGTGCTTATCTGGACCAACAGTTTCCCGACCGCTGGATTGGGCGTGGTGGTCCAATACCGTGGCCCCCGAGAAGCCCGGATATCACGCCACTCGACTTTTATTTGCGGGGTGACATCAAAAGGCGTGTATACAAACGAGAATCGAGTACTGTCACAGAACTCCGTGATAAAATAATACGTGCTTTCGATGTCGTCAAAACCAACGAGTTTATACTCGGTCGTCTGAGGGCGAATCTAAGACGACGTGCTGAGTTGTGTTGCCGAGAAGGTGGTGGCCACTTTGAACATTTATTAAAATACGTTTAGGGACTTTACGCAATTATGTAGTTACAAAATAAATTAAAAAATTATTTAACATGGCTTATCATTCGATTAAATGTACCTACCTATTAGAAGTTGCTGAAATTATTGTGGTATGAAAATTATTATTAACCTGCGATTGAGTACAGAGATAAGATAATTTAACAAGTTGACATGACAGCTAAGTACTTATTGTAGGGTGTCCACAATTTTCAAGATTAAAATATTTTTTTGTTAGAAGATTAGTAAAAGTTAAACAATGCGAATGTTAACAATTCACTAATTGCATTATATTATTTTTTAACAACTGAATCGGTTATTTTTGTTTTGTATTACGTCTTATGTGTCACCCTGTATACATATAACATAAACTCTCACCCTTATTCCCTGAGTGGTTAAACCATAAGCACATGCATAATAACCAGGGATCGGAAATTCGGATCGATATTTACCTATACTTTAGCCCCGGCTTTGTTGTTCAGTTGTATGGAGGTGGACTCAATCATATAATTCATATAAAATTTCCGGGATTTCAAAATAAATAAATTACACCGGCATTAATTCATAATTATTTATTTATATTAACTGTTTGAAGTTATTTTCCATGTATACATATAACCAAATGTTATTTAATTTACCTGTAACTTATTAACCTAACGAATTTATAGGAGCAAAACAGAACGTTTTATCCTACATGTAAAGTAATTATTATATTAACGTTTTGTAGAATCCCAAAATCCCAGAACTTAAATTATTAAAATAATATTTTTAAGAAGCCGACGCCATGTTTGCCTATCTTTTTCCGGGATTTTGCCAACTTTAGGTAAATATCGATCCGAATTTCCGATCCATGATAATAACACTATATGGCCAACCCGGGGAAATTGAACTTAACATAAGGCCAACCTTGCACGAATTAAAAACAGCAATTTGTTTTCATTAAGTGTGTTGAGTATAGACAAAAGAGTGAATTAAAACCTCGCGAAAACTTCAACCCCGCGCATAAATATTTCCCATGCCATAAAAAAAACTAGGTAGAAAAAAATACTAACACCACCAATACCACCATACCAGTAGTTAAGGAAATTAAACATTTGTGGTCCGCGCAACAATGTTTTTTTTTTATTCTTATAATTTGACATTGTACGTTATGCAAAAATACTAACAGACATTAAGAAAATTAAACTTATATTATATTTCTTTGCACAAAATATCAAATGGTTTAGGCAAAAATGTAACTGATACATACATACATATCTTCACGCCTTCATTCCCAGAGCGGGATAGGCAGAGCTACAGAATTACCAACAGCTCTAAAAAATTGTTGATAACTGAAAGTGGTTGAATAATGGAACATATATATAAATAAAAACGTTTATTAATACAATTACAATAAATCTAAATTAAAAACATTGTCACATAAATAAAAACTAAATTATTAAAAGTATTATTATAATATAAATCCATATCGTAATTTCTCGAAATTAAACAGATTACGTGTTGTTAAATAGTTTAATATAGTATAAAAAACAGTTTGTATTAATATGTTTAATTTTCTTGTAAAAAAGTCAGACATAGCCTATTAATGAAAGTTAAACTAAATTCACCTTTGTACATTTTTGCCTAAAAGAGTATTTTCAAATTTTTAAATTTTAATTTGCTTTATTCCAATTTGCGAGATTCAAATCTAAAACCCCCCCGTACTGGTCAACATCCAAAACGCTAAGTAAGCGATTTTCGGAAATCAACAAAATGTGTAGGATTGACATCGCGTTATGCTGATGACATCTCGTCGAAAGCTTGTATATACTCCATACACCTCGATACATACAAGACGCAAACGTTAGCAGCATTTGCATCTTGGGTTGGCCACGCACCTATCCTAATGTAGCCTTATCTATAACATTGGAAAATGAAGCCTTCTCCCATGATGATGACCACAATTCGGTTTTCGACCGGAATTTCAAAACAGCCTAAACGGTAAAGACCCCTACCCTACCCTAGGTACCGAGATATAAAAATAAATGCAACACTCGTAATTTGAATGAATTTAAGCCCGCCGAACATTCCGTAACATTTACTTTCTACAATTGTTTTTTGTTTTTTTTTTATAATGTCTTCGAGTGGTCTGCGGCCGCTATGACAGCATTCGTAACCGATTGAAAGTCGAGTTCTTCTTTTAATTTATTTGTGGTGGACAAGAGAATGGAGCCGCCATTTTGCTTGTACACCGACGGTACATGAATAAGAAAACTTGAGGTCAACGCTTGCATAACATAACAGATGGATAATCACTACGTCATTCATTTCATTCAAAGCAGGTGTTTTGACCGCGCAAAAAACTAGAGGACACAGGCTGCCCCCAAAATAACCACGAGCAACGCACGGCTCTCACTGAATTTCCACGACCTCACTGGAATCACTGGATATGGCGTTGATAGGCTTCCAAAATAAATCCTAACTTCATCAATTTTGTAATTATGGTTTAATACAATACATTGTTGCTACGTTATTGAGCATTGGATATTAGTGAAGATTTAAAATCACAAACTGTTTTTACCCAAGGGAGCCGAAGAAGGTGTGCCGCTAGGGGTACACTCATAATTCCGAATTGATCAAAATTCCGAATTTTCATAATTCATATCAATATGTTTTGATGAAAGACTTTATTTTTTGTTATCGCTTTTAAATCAAACCCAAACTACATATAGCAATAAAATTATGCATTTAATCTAAAATAGCTACAGCATGACATCGCTTTCGGAAAAATGAAAATTCGGACAAATGAATATTCGGATAAACGTAATTCGGAATTTTAAGGTGTTCCCGTACCGCTAGGTACTCGTAGCGTTTTTTACCAGTAGGGTAAGCTGGGTACGGTTGTGACAATTTTGGTTTGATTGCCTATAATTTTGTAAATTTACCAGTTATCTGCGAGAAAAATCACTTTAATACTTAATTTGAATAATTATCTACCTAAAATTGTTAAAATATTGTCCCTAACTACGCTGTATTAGGCATAAGATCAAATTAAAAAAAAAAGGGAAAGTGTCACAACCGGCGACATCCCAAGGGCGGTTGTGACAGTGGTTGGGGTCGGTAGTGACAGGCATACAAAATACATCCAAATAGTTTGTAATGACTTTTATTGTTACAAATAATTAACTGAACACAACATAATCTTCTTCTAAACAAAGTTAACAATCACTTTATGGCAAAAAAGCGAAAATCTGTGATCACTTCTCTTCTTAAAATTAATAAGGCACTGTAACATATAACATCTTCTTCTTCTTCGTCTTCTTTATAATCATTCAAAATGTTAGCTTAACTACTACAAAATTTTAACAAAACTGTAACACAACAAAGAAAAAATAAACATTTATAAATGTACCAATCAACATACTGAGTCAGATTCAACTGGACAAAATGTAATGGGGACTATCACCTGCGCACTCTACGCGAGACCAGAGCCTAAAACTAATATAGCACTGTACCATATAACAGTCTTCTTTAAAATCAGTCAAATTGTTAACTTAACTTAAAATTACTGTAGCTAACTGGAAAAAGTTTTACAAAATTTTAACAGAACTATAACACAACAAAGAACCGCGTTTCACCTCTTCGTAAGCATTTTCATATTTACTAATATCAGACAGGCCTCTCTCGGTCTTCCGCACGCGTTTTCTAGGCATCTAAAATAAAACAAAACAAAAAAAACAATGTCACAACCGTACCCACAAAATTTGTCACAACCGTACCCAACGCATACTTTTGAAAACAAAAAATTACCATGACTGAGCAAAAAGATCTGCATTATTTAAAAGTAATTACTCGTAAGTAACTGCTAATGTTCAAGTTATAACAAAAAAAAAAAAAGGCAATCTATCTGTGTACAAATAACCGTAATTACAAAAAGAAATCGAACAAAAAAACTTACTTTTGACTGTCGAAAATCAATGTGGGCTCCTGCTTACGTTACCGTCGCACGCCGGCTGATGCAACCAGAGGGGGGACAGTCTCCTACATTGTGCTATGTTAAATATATAGTTACGCCATCTACACTTCTGAACAGTAAAAACACCGATTGTTATCATGAGTCTCCGATAGATGTCACTGCATGCATGTTATCATTACATATAAATCAATAAGAAATATCCTGCATTGAAAATAATCACAAAAAATACTTTTATTTTGAAATAATACTCCGAATAATCTAATTTTATTAGATCTGGCCGAGTAAAACATGATTTTTGGAATGGCAACCCTGCCTGCCTACCAGTCATTTAACATGGCCACGGTTGTATTTGATTTGAGTGTGATTTGAATTGAATTGCAATCCGGTCTGCAAGTGCGATTCTGCCCTGGTTTTTAGGTGTTTTCGTTACCACAAACAAACCTGACAAACCACAATACTTCAGTTCTGAGCTTGCTCCTCCGTTTGGGTATTGACTTACTTCGCGTGTGAAGTTAAATTTCTGTGATATGGACGCTTATTTTAATGTGCGACAGGGACGTTGTTTTTTAGTTTGTGTACTTTTGTATTATATTGTTGATACAATAATAATTACATATACAAATGTAATAATTTACAGCTGGTGTCAATCGGATAATCGGATTTTGTCCGGTAAGTTAACCTATGATGGGGATGACGAAGTAAATATAGCTGCACAAAAATATTACCTACAACAAACGTAAACATTATAAAAATAGAAAATAAAGCTATAAAATAATACTTGTTGTCGTTTCATTTCATTATACCCTCCCGCCCAATTAGTTAGGTATTTCCCAGTAACAAACTATTTTGTTCTCGTCTCGTCGTAATTCTTAAATTCAGAATAATATTAATCAATTCTAATTACGACAAGACGAGATCAAAATAGTTTGTTACTGGAAAGCCAAGCCATTAAATTTTAAGAATACCTGTAGCTGGCTATACGTATATATATGAATGGTACTTGTTCAAAAATGTAGATGGCGCTTCAAATCAGTCTGCATGAATAACCCGTGAGAGGGCTCTCTTTTCCCAGTATATTACACTACTCTTTGGACGCAACACTGGGACACGCGTTCCATAGAAATACACTATAATAGTCCATGTGATACTTGCATAAAGTAGATGTCATGTCACGTCATGTCGAAGGGCCAACCAGCGCTTATGCCAAGCAAGATGCTGACAGTATGTACGTGTAGAAAACACCTAACAGTTTTTGCCCGTAATTTCTCTCTCGACAGTTTTCCGTTTCCCATCAAGCAGTCGTGGGAAGCGTTTCTGTTGTCGCGCAAGAACGTTACCGATGTAACAATTAAACATTACAAATACCTATGCCGAATAACGATCTCTTGTTGTATTTAGACGATGACAGGTTGATTTAAACCGCCTAGTTTTGTTTATAAAAGTTTATTTCACAGAGAACTTGATAAGACGTTATTTATTTATTAACTTGAATACATTTTCATTTCAGTACGCAATCGATTTAATAATACTGTAATTGACCTTCTTCTGCTTCATTTATAGAGGTCGATGCTCAATGCAGAGCTCCTAGGGCGAAGATGTGGACCCGGAGTTGGTTCTTCAATCTAAAATATCAACCCATTCAACGTACACCCAAAATTGACTAAAAAAGGAATTCTTAAAAAATGGTTGACATAAGATTTGTGCATTTCAAATCAACATTGATGCTATACAAGTCAAATGGATTACCTTCCGTGCTAAGAAATGAAATTTTAGCGGATTTGTTTGGACTACTATATTGAATTTGGTATTGTTTTGTTTAACCAATGAAGGTCAATTCATCTGCCTTACCAGTTTTTAAGGTTCACCCATTAGATAACAAGCTAACAATGAGTAATAAAATAATAGATTTATAAATCAAATGCAAGTTGCTTTCAATAATGTATTTTGTGGGAAATAAAATCAGATTTATTGCTTACGCTTGATATTTTTCTTTAAGAAGTATAGTATTCAAGAAATCTGGTCCTAACCCATCGGTTTTACTAAGTAGAAATAGTGTCCCTTAGAGTCGCCCCCGCCCTACCACATCACAAAAACCCGGCGTCCGTCGTCGAAATCATTGAAGGCGTTAAGCGATAAGGTAGGTACTTCTATTAAGGTATCGGGGCTGAAATACTACATGGTGAAACGGTTTGCGTATCGTCAATGTTTTGATAGCTCTTATTTACTAGACAGTAATGGCGATCGAGTTAAAGCACATACGATACGGGGACCTGACACGACAAAAGCAATATTGTTTTACCGAGTTGAATAGGCTCGGAACAACTGTTTTTTTAGCCTTATTTTTTCCTAATGATAATCAGTTATTTGTCTATAGACGTCAAATAAAAAATACAGTCAATAGAAAACCAAAAGGAATAAAGTAAACATCGAGAGTGGAAGCGACATTTTGTGAGTTTTTGATACAATATCTGTTATTCTGTAAAGAACAGAGTGATAAGCTGTAAAAGGTTAAGTTTTTTTTCTGAAGCTTTGGTCAATAGTAAACTAGTAAATAATATCAGTTGGTACTCCTAAACAAATGTCACTTAACTGAAATTAACATAACACAAGTTTCCCGAAGAACTCCTTTGCGACGCATGTTAATAAATATAATACTTTTTTGTTTCAAGGAAATTTGAAGCAATTTGATCGAGTTACAATAGAAACAAGTTAAGTAGATAACTATGACTCAAGTAACATTGGTGATATTTTATTTAAACAGTACCTATGTCGCATCAGGAGCTGTTTAAAGTTTTAGAAGGAAATTATTTAGCTTGCAATTACTTACCTGTTTTATTTGATTAGCAGATTTTTGGAAAGTAAATAATTTGGTCAACTGAACGTTACGGTTTACATAGTTAAGAGCTCAATTAAAAAATCCCTAACAATCCTTAACTTTTTCCTTTGTGTAACAAAGATTAGTCATAATAATCATATGGATAATTTTCGTTACACCTAGGAAAAGCAATGAAAATAGTTAACGTTATCTCAATGAACTCCTTAACTATGTACAATATTTTCGCAATTTCGCACCCAGAAAATGTTTTTTCAGTAATAAATAAATAACCGGGGGAAAAACTTGACCTGTGACTAAAATTTACATGATATTTGGTAAGCTTTAAATAATAGGTGACTACTGAATAAATAATACCGATTCAAATAATTCATTGAATAGCTAACCTGTACCACGTTTTAGGTCGTATGTACCCACAGACAAATAAATAACCTAATACTTCCCTTTTTTATGGCCTTTTTTACCAAACCATCTCCACCCCCCAAATCCGCTGCATTTTTCAATCAAAGTGCTGAACTTTTACCGTAATCGCCTATTCCATCATTTTAACCATCCATTTTATTTATTACATTGCATGGTTTTTTTTTAACTGACTGTTTAGATTATAAATATAATTACGAGCCAATTTTCTTTTAATTACTGCCGAATTACCGTCCATATTTACTGTCAAACTAATTAAACATCCAAAGAAATAAATTACTGCCCGTTTACCGCCTACAAGTTTAAATAACATTTGTAAAAATATAAGTGAGCCTTATTACAAGAAAACTTAACGTGCGCTTTATTAAACCGGTAGAATATTAATAATAAGAGAGACCAGTTTTAACAACTCAAATGCACAATAAATCGCAGCTTCGGTAGAACAAAACTAAACTAAAGGGGCAATTGTGCCCTAGTCCTACCGATGGCGCGAAAATGATGCCACAGTAAGGGTAGTGATGTTCGTACCGACCTTTAAAAAAATTTACCTACATTAATTTATAAATATGGATTCACAATGGGACGTTTGCGTGCCATAATGTTATCATAATAACTATCAATAGCGCGGTACATAACTGGTTGAGAAGAGAATTCCTTACGGCATTCAGATCAGCTTTTGTATATTGTATTATTTTGTTTGACAGAGATTAAAATATAAATGAATAAAACCTACATGTTAAGGTGGATTCATAGTGGATATTTACGTACTGTCAGGCCTGTGTCACTCCGCGTGTAGGTATTAAAAACATACCTCCAGGCGCCGGCCACGGCGGAAGGGCCAATCTAGTAGGCTGCCGCAAGCGAAAGACGACACACGTATAACCACGTATAACCACGTCTAACTTATTATGAACCGTAGTACAGTGAATTAAGGCCCATATTTCCTCAAAAAAAATTAGAAGGTATGTAAATGAACACGTGCTCGACTGGAACGCGAGCTAAATTAAATCATATTGTCTATCAGATTGAGTACATATTTCTTTGAAAACCGTTGTGAAGTAAAGCTTCTGTAACGCTAGTTACTAGTTATTATTCTGTGGTACTGTTAAAAGTTGATCAATTACCAGCCCGCACAACATTATACTATCATCAGCTCATAATATTCCGACTGAAAATAAGAAAGCACAAGTTTCATGATGGTTCGAATAGGTATTTTTATTTAATCGCTTGAAAACTCATTGTTCATTTACAATCGCACTTTCGCACTGGCCGATATCTCAATATGTGATTTTGGTGCTTTGATAGCGATTTAATCGCATTTTATACATGTCATACATATTATAAAATGCAGTAGTACGGCCGCGTTGAAATTTTGAATACCAGCTGTATAGTGTTTTTGTGTCGATCCATGTAAGTAGTAATAAATTATAGCTCTTAAACTTGCAAGGGACAATTTCATACGACTCAACGTCTTCAAAAACAATTTAAATAAACCATATAATACCGAACCGTTGTTTTTTTTTGTAATGCAATTTAGACCATAAAAATTTAAGTCGGGTACTCACTAGGGAGCCGTGACTGTAACTAGGGAATGCAATTTAACCGGTTATTAACAGTTTTTGTATGAAAATAACCGGTTAAAACCGGTTAAACCCAGTTATTTGCATTCCCTAACTGTAACCGAACGGATACGGCAACGAGGTTCTAGTGGGTATGTGTGTGTCTAACGATCTTCGTTGGCTACGTCCATCGACCGGCGGCTTGAAGATAGGCATAATTTTGTGTCAAAAATAAGTTCGTAAGTATAAGATTCCCAATACATTCCGAGCAGCCCTCGTTACATTTTATTGGCCTACCAATTGATTATAGAGCAGCCCAATATTATGAGACTAATTGTTGATATCAAAAGTTCTAGATTATAATGAAACCCAGCTCATACGCCGAAGAAATAATCGCATTAGAGGCCAGGCAATGCAATGTCTCCCGGTACCTACGTGGTCGCCGCTGCAGAAACTTTCCACCCCAACGACCACCAGCTCTATGAGCAATGTGCTACCAGGATCTCCTTATTTCTATTAGATCCCGCAGAGAAAATTGAAACATTCTCGTAGCTCTTCTCATTCCCCATTTGAGTCGAACTTGGGTCCTTATGAAGCACTACTATAGAACCTCCAGGAGAATGGGTAAGTACATACGACGGATATATGACACGATTTTGTTCTTGACTGTTGATAATAATCTTTTTTAGACCCACTTATTGAGAAAATCTGTGCTAAAGCAATCTAGTATTATGTTTGGTACAGGATATAGGCGGTGATATTTTTTATACTTATGATCTGATACCTTCCTATGTTTGAGGTAATACATCACCACATTCACCACCCATTGATATACCTACTAAAATAGATGTTAGGAATACGCTTATTAAGTATATATCGACGGTGGAAAGGCAACATCACTAAAGCGACATTTTTTGTGAAATTGAGTTATTATACTCGTTGAAATCAGCTTTTTTTTTCTGCGTCGTTTTTTCGGATTTCGCGACGAACAGACACGACTTTGATGGCGCTTAAGGTAATCGGAAAATGGACCTCAGTTTTAAAAAGTGTTATTTATGCGACAAACAATTTCAATAAAATATAACCAATGTCACTTAACTCGCCACTTTTTTATCTACGTACCCGCTTAAGGTATTTTTAAAAACACTTATTTTGTAAATAATGGCATTAAAGGGTTTCTCCCAAATACATAATTTGACTATTTTTTAGAGCAATGTTTCTTCCGGGAACTTTCAAATGCTAATTTTGGTGAAGCGACATTTATTTCAAATACCGTCTTTTTTTGGAAATGACGTTAGTTCTGTTCGGAAGCTATCAAAATTTTGAACAACACGTGTAAAGAACCCATAGCTATATGTTCGATAAAAAAAAAGTTATGATTATTTTTCCTTAAAAAAAATATTTAAAACGTTCTCCTGTAAAATTCGCAAATTGTCGCTTCAGTGATTCTGCCTTTCCACCGTCGATATATTCTTCAAATTAGTTTGCTTAGAACATTCAATAGCAGTTAGACAGTCTTTAGGGATATTCTTTAACACATCGTATGCTTCGATTTTTGATGTTGACTATTCAAATAGAGGGATTGATAAGCGATACCATAAACATGTAAGTAGTTTCTATATTCTCTTTTTCGTCTTCACCAAGAAAGAAGATTAGGGTGAATAATAGCGTTATAGGAACCATCCGTTTAGTATAGGTACAGATTAAATATTACTGACCTACAGTATACTGCACCAAGACAGTCCACAATGTCGACGGCAGCGTAAAGCTCGCGCAGCACTCCACGTTTTACTTCCAATGGGTAAACGTTACATCGACACAATTTATATTTCAATTACATTTTCGGTTCAGTAGGCGCCGATTCGGTCGGTTGCGCAATATTTGGTTACGTTACCATTAGAGTCGGTTTATTTTTAACTGCAATCTCGGAACTGGGGCGTGTCAACTGTCGTATACTTTTTGGGGTGTTTTAACTAACAACTTGCCGCTACACTGACGTAAAGAGCTACTTTCGAATGTGAATTGTTAGAAATTATCGTTACAATAACAGCTCGTTACTGTCTTTGTGAGTCGTATGGATGCGCTTTATTAACTCACATTCTCATTGTCTTTGCACTTAGTAACTAGGTACCTACGTCTACTACAATAAAATTGCAGACTTTTAACGAGAACGAGAAAATACAAAAGTAATAAGTAACATTTAATTTAAGTTAAACCATTATGATAACGTTAACACACAATGAATAGTGCAACCTTTTACAATGATAACATTTTAATATTTTGTTGTTTATTTTGTACTCATTTCAAACATATATTATCACCACTTATAATAAAATATTAAAGTTATAACATATCTATTTTGTTAATTAATACGTTTATAAAATATCACAATAACTAATTAATTAGGTAGATTGTTCGTTTGGCATTCGCTTTTTAAGCTATAACATATTAATTGAAATATGTTAAATTTATTAGCTTGTAAATAAATTCTAATAAACAACGGATTCAACACCTCCGGTGTTAATAGTTTGCTGGATGCCCGCCACCCTCGAGTAGGACACGACGTCGTCGCCGCCCGGTCTGGCCTCGGGCGCCAGCGCCGGGCCCCCGGCGTCCGTCCCCGTAAACGAGTTGCCCGGGTCATCAAACCCGGTCGGCGCGGGCTGGAACAGCGCGGGGGCTTCGGGGGACGACGGAGCACTTGGAATTACATTCTGAGTAGGCGCTAATGACGAAAATGGTACTTGAGCTGGACTAGTGAACTCGTTTCCACTAAAAGCGGTCGGTACGGGTGACTCTGCAAATGGATCGTGGTTGAGGGATTGCACGGTGCTTTGGGGCGAGAGAGAGGAGAACAGGTCGTTGGGCGCGGCGGGCTCCGGCGCCGCACCCCGAACGTACCCGAACGTAGCCGGATAACTCTGCTGAAGGCCGTCTATCGCTGTGAATGCATCCTCTTCTTCTTCGCCTTCTTCCGTTACTTGATACCCTCCACCGCCGACGTGGTTGGTTGCTACGCTGGGAATACCGCCCGGCAGCGAATCGAACACTTTGACCTGTTTCACGGTATGCGTTACACCATGAACTTGAGGAGTTCGAGGAACGATGCCTGCACCGTAAGCTGGCACTGCGGGGCTGTAGTGAGAACCGACATCTTCATCGAACGTAGACGGGCTCGGGTCATAGCTAATTGAAGGAACGTCGTGATGAGGGTAGTACGAAGGGCTATCGTGGTGGTGGTGACCACCATGGTGTCCGTGGTGACCGTGATGCTTGTGATGATGTCCGTGATGCCCGTGATGCCCGTGATGCCCGTGATGCCCGTGATGACCGTGATGCCCGTGATGTCCATGGTGGCCCTTACTTTCTGTGTGTTTTGATTCTACTTTCTTGTGGTGGTGATAGTGGTGCCCGTGGGGGATATGTGGCTTATGATGATGATGGTGGTGGTGATGATGCTCTTTCTTTGGTTTGTGATGATGGTGATGAATAGTTATCACTTTTGTATGATGGTCATGGTGATTGAATTCGGGCACGTACAATCTCACGTGATCACTGTAAATAATAAATAACATGTCATTAAATGATGCCAATTCATGTGGAGTAGAACAGATGGATAGTTTAAGGATATGAAATATCAAATATAACGATTAGTCTAATTACTAAATCTACATGCGCTTCTTGCTAGATTTTATGCATAACATTTATTTAATGCATTGCATGCATTTAATAAGTATTTTTCAAAGCATTTTAAAATTAACTATTATTATTAATCAACAGCTTTCGGCATTAATAAATTGCATGTTTTTAACTTGGGACAATAAAATATCCCATTTATGAATTCGTTTGCATAACGCAGAGCGTAATAGTAATTGGTATTAATGGATAGTGATAAAACTGATAAATCGCACCGCAATAAATATACTCTTATCTATTATGTATTGAACAACTGTCGTGTTCTTACTGATGCTTCCCCCCGTGCCCGCCTGCGTCGCCGTCGTCCAACAGAAGCACCACCAGCACCGCTAGGCATTTGGTCACATCCATTTTCAGTCCCAAACACTCACTAAATAGTTTTTCAACGAGTATTCAAGTCTCTAGTCAGAAGCACTATGGTCAAACTCTATTTCACATCTTGTTGTAGTACACAGTCTTTACTTTCATTAGTTCCCGATTTTTAGTTTTATTTAAGCCTCAGGCAGAGAGCATGACGAGCTCGGCACCGCACAGCCGCCGCACCGCACCGGATTGAATAGCGAAATATCGTGAGATGACCATTTATCCAATTTCACTTAAATAAACCCGTAATATCAACAAAAAGACAATAACGGCCATTGTCAACGAAGCATGCAAAAGGCACACTCTTGCAAGGGCGGCGCGGCGCGAGAAACATTCTAATTTGTATGGCTGTAGAGTTCGATTTGGGGAGTAGGAAGTGTTATGTTAGACTCGTTTTTTGTCGCGTAGTGTGAAATAAGCATTTCGTTACCGTTCCAAAGGAACGCATTCGATTAGTCGGCCGAGTGAGTGTGGCGGCCGAACTTGCAGGCGCGTTCGGCGTCCGCGCAGTCGGCGCCGCGCTGCCAGCCGGTCGCCGAGGCGCTAGCTGCCCTTGCATGGGATTCACTTACACGAGTAGGTATGTAATTTAAGGAAATACGAAAGGCTCTAATTGCAAGTGTTGATGTGCGTGACGGTATTTGCTGCCACGTTCGAAAAGTTTCCAAGAAGTTATTGATTCTATTAAAATAAAAAGCCGATGCATTCCATTAATGAACCTTAATAAAACAAAGTGGTGATAAAATATGTCCGGCGCGCGGTGGCGTCTATAATAAATAACGCTTGTAGGCGTCAGATTTGAGTCGGTAAATATTCCTGAGTGTAAACGGGCTCAGTAAAATTTAATTATCTGTTCCATTCCGATTTATTGATTTCCCTCGGGTAAAAAAATTATAGTGGTTTATATAATTATTTACGTGGGTATGCTGGTGGAGCCGGTTCAATATAAATTTATCGTTTTTAAATTACAGCATATTTACTCCGGAACGATGTTACAAGTGTCACTTGGATGAATGGTTTTATTAAGCATAAATAGGTACGATGATGGGGTCAGATAGGTACCTACAATAACAGGGCTGCGCTTATCGCGTGACTAAGTTTAGATAAGGCCTTCGTCACCTTCTGACACGTAAATAAGTACGACAGTGACGGATGCTTTATCCACATTTGACACGCGATATATGTATATGCAGCCATGGGGCCATTTGCAACGTTAAAAGATGGCGGACGTGTAATTTGTTTTAGACTTTAATTTTTGGGTAATTAGGTGTTCAAAGTTCTTTTCTGATAGTGATTTGTACTTTTTATGCCTTTGTGTCGCACAGTGATTGAAGACTTGGACTTATTTCGTGTATCTGGCATCTTTCTTCTCGTTTCAAGTGGAAGTGGTGCAGAGGTTAAAACTATCTTGACCTCTGACCTACAAATCACCGTACAACGTTGCCCCCAATCTTCCTAGAGAAGATTGGATTGTGTTTTATTGCTATATTGTTTTATACTCATATAAACCTTGACACTGGCGAAATCACTTCAAGTGGAAACGCCATTATCCCTGCGGTAGTAGGTGTTCAAGTCGCCGCGGGGGCAAAAAAAAATAAAAAATATATGCAGCCATACTAGGGCCACAGTTAGTAATAATGGAATCAGAATGAATATCCAAATTAAACAAGTTTGGAATGATCATTGTTTTTTCTTAGTGTTGACATTTAAAACCCTTGGTTTGCGAAATGTATAGATACTCGTAGTTCCGAGTTTTCCAACCGATATGATGAGAATCTACCATAAATGGGTGTTATAAATTAAAGCTTCTTAGAGGCATCTAAAATCATTATGTGGATAGATGCACGCACTCATATTTGGGAAATAATTAATTAAGTAAGTAAATAAGAGCTATTAAAACGTTGACAATACGATAACAGGTCAAAGAAGAAGAGAATATCGTTTTTTATCAGCCCTGGGGCCCTAGACAAGATGCATTACGCCGAGTCGCTTTTCTGTTCGTTTCGTTTTTAAACCAATCGCGTCACTGCTAGATCACGTAATACGAAAAGTCACGTGATCTAGCAGTGACGCGATTGGTTTAAAAACGAAACGAACAGAAAAGCGACTCGGCGTAATGCATCTTGTCTAGGGCCCCTGGGCCTCTATTCAACACTGTTTAAAAACCATATTGCGTTTGAGCTGTTATCGTATTGTCACTGTTTGATAGATCATATGTAATTGAAAGTAATGGCGGCTGACGTCATAACAGGTTCACTATGATATCGTTTTTGCCGCCTAGTATACCGGCCTGTCTACTCACCTGTACCATAAGATGGCTATGCCCAAAATCCGGTCAAGAGCCAGTCAGTGTTGCACATAGGGTCCGCTACTAAATATAAAAACGGGAAGTAGTCGATAGGCGAAATTTAGACTTTCTTTCTTTACGTAGATTCAACAAAACTGACAAATGAGGAGTCGTCTCCCACGTTTTACTGTAAAATTAGTAAAAGCGTTGTCTATTACCTACAGTTTTCCCTTCAAGAAAGTTGTTTTGATATTAACTGTCTCATTTCAAGTGATTTTTACGGTCCCATGCCGCCCGCATCCAGGCGATTTTTGAGACCTCGTCGGTCTGTCTGGCGGAGGGCCAGCCCGCGCTACTTCGTTTGGTACGTGGTCGCCGATCGGGAGCTTCCATCAGCCATCCTTTGCCACCATTCATTCATTCATTCATTCATTCATGTCAGCCGAAAGACAAAGACGTCACAAATAATATGCCAATGTCTTATTTACCTAATTGGCTACAGGCAGGTCTGATAACTCATTCCTTTCTTTATGATACGATACGAGAAAACGTTCGGTAATTTTAGTAAAGAGTTCTTGTACGGATCATTGTAAATTTTTTTTTGTAAAAAAATACGCAATCCGTATAAGACCATATTAAACAATGATATATTAAAGATGAAAGCAACAATAAAACTAGTGCCATATTTTATAAGTGTGATGAGTGAAAGAAGGCAAAGTAATTTACCTCTTGCGGTTACTGTGAAATGTATGATGTAACAGCAAAATGTGGGCACAAATGGTCGCATTTCTTTATAAAAAATAACATACATAATGATTTTATTTTTGTTAATATTAGGTACGTATTGAAAAACCTCTCAAACCCGAGCCGGCATTGAGGGTACCATGCTGAAGAATAAACACTTCTTAAATAAATGGTATAAGTAGAGCACTATATATTATTATACCAGTGAACGGAAAACGTTAAAAAGGTTCTATCCAAATAGGATGGTTGGGTTACTGCCTGATGTTTTTTTTTTCTTATTTGCAGGACGCCTCTATTCCGGGTGGAGGGCGTTTTCACTAAAAAGTGTACCCAATTAAGGACTGAAATTAAGGAACTTTAACTTTGTCAGTTTTGTGACGAAAATTAGCCATACATTGCGGCCGTCAATATACAGGGTGTCCCGTAAGTACCACGTCAAACTTAAAGGGGAGGTAGGTGAGCAAGCCACCTCCCTAACATGGAAAAATCGCCTTAGTAAAAGTCGCATCGTTTTCGAGATATTTGGATTTTTCTAATTTTTTGAAAAATGTACACCCTTACTGAGTTTTTCATCTGTGGTATTCGGAATTTATTATTTTTTAATTTCTTTTTTATTGCAAAACAATCTTGAATAGTGATGTTATCAAATAATAAAAACCATTAAAAAGTAACTGTTATAGTTTATTTTATTTTTTTAATTTAATTTCAAATTTGCCTCTTCAGTTTTATTTTGGTCAAACTTTAGCCCCTCCTGGTGAAAAAAAAATACATGACCACTAGTAAGCCAATTAGATTAAAAACATGCTCGTTTAATGGGCATTTAAAAATAATAAATATGTTATCATCAAAACACTTAAAAATATTTTTTTTTAAAGTAATGCGTAATATACACCTTAATTCACGTTAAGCCAGTACTGCTACCCAAGCTTACTTGCGACGCGAGCTGTATCAGAATTCCATTCTAGTTTAAATCAGCAGCAATGCAAAACTAATCGAACAAATTAAAATCTTTAAATTTCGCTTAATTTATTTAAAAAATGTTATAAAACTTTTAATCTGCAATATTCCAAGTAGGTAATTATTCGATTTGGGCTTACAACCTGCACAATGCCAAACTCTTTATTAAAAATAAATACTGTCCTAAAACTATTCGAACTTCGTTCGACATTTAATTCAAAAGTGGTTAAATTTAATTACTTACTTATTTTTGTGATTTGCCGTTTATTTTTGATGTTTTTCGGACTTACTGTTTTTGCTTGTATTTCGGTTTCTGATTTGCTTAACTATTTGGCCTTTGTGACAATTGTGACTGTGGATTAAATCACAAAAGTAAGTAATAATATTTAACCACACACCGAATAAACAGTAAGATTGGGTTCAAATGTGACAATAAACAAAAGAGGAACAAAATTATTTTTTAATTTCGAATAGTTTTAGGCCAGTATTTTTTTTTAATAAAGAGTTTGGCATTGTGCAGGTTGTAAGCCCAAATCGAATAATTACCTACTTGGAATATTGCAGATTTATGTAAAGTTTAATAAAAAAAAAAAAAAATTAAGCGAAATTTAAAGATTTTAATTTGTTCGATTAGTTTTGCATTGCTGCTGAATTAAACTAGAATGGAATTCTGATACAGCTCGCGTCGCAAGTAAGCTTGGGTGGCAGTACTGGCTTAACGTGAATTGAGGTGTATTTTACGCTTTTCTTTAAAAAAAAATATTTATTAGTGTTTTGATGATAAAATATTTATCATTTTTAAATGCCCATTAAACGAGCATGTTTTTAATCTAATTGGCTAACTAGTGGTGATGTATTTTTTTTTCACCAGGAGGGGCTAAAGTTTGACCAAAATAAAACTGAAGAGGCAAATTTGAAATAAAATTTAAAAAATAAAATAGACTATAACAGTTACTTTTTAATGGTTTTTACCATTTGATAACACAACTATTCAAGATTGTTTTGCAATAAAAAATAAATTAAAAAATAATAAATTCCGAATACCACAGATCAAAAACTCAGTACGGGTGCACCTTTTTCTAAAAATTAGAAAAATCCAAATATCTCGAAAACAATGCGACTTTTACTAAGGCGATTTTTCGATGTTAGGGAGGTGGCTTGCTCACCTACCTCCCCTTTAAGTTTGACGTGGTACTTACGGGACACCCTGTATAGCTAATTTTCGTCACAAAACTGACAAAGTTAAAGTTCCTTAATTTCAGTCCTTAATTGGGTACACTTTTTAGTGAAAACGCCCTGGAACAAAACGAGGGACTTTTAAGAAAACGGGGATTTTTTTAGGTCTTGGACTTTATTTTTCACCAATGAACTATCTATATTAATATTTCTAACCGTTTTAGAGATACAGCTTGTTAAGCATTAGTGCACAATCTGCACATCGGCAGCCCTAGCGAGTAGATCGGTGACGGTGATGAAACGAAGTTGATGACATGTGTCAATTTAAAATGTAAATAACTTTGACTTAGTAGTAGTAGGGTTGTCTCCGATATTAAATTGATTAATTTTAATCATTTTGTTTTACTTTGAAGTCCAGCTTTAAAATCATAATAAATCGATTGTAGATCACTTAGATAACACTATCCTTTCAGCTCAGTCCCCCGGTTTGTTACGTCCTGTAACATACATTTATTTAGAATGGCCCTGTTGGCCCCCAGGGTTGGGTCCATCCATCTACCCAACCCATTCAATAGCTTAGACCCCTGTCTCTTGCGCAAAGCCTCTCAGTCGCAGTCTCATTCAAGGTCGGAAAAATGATTTTAGGCTAGGTCACATCAAACCTGGGAACGATCTCCGAAATGGATTATTCTAGGTTGACAAGATAGAGGGCCACTCCCTAATGCCACTCTGAAATATGTCGGTCTGCCTGCGCACAGTGTTTGCGTTCTCTATATAGATACATTATGATATGGCGATGGCGGCTGGAAAACGTGTTGTCGTCCCAAAATTAAACGATAGCGAAAATGGCTGAATGTTGTACATGAAGTAAGTACGGTGGTATGGCATTGGTACAATTAGTACTTACTTTACATACAGGGTGGTCCAAAGACTGACGTCTAAAAAAAAATTTAGATGCCTCACATCCGGGGCTATCCGAATATACCCCATGTATGTTGGCCGATTTTTTGTTGTTTTCGAGTAATTAATTTTTAAAGTTTTTTTCAAGAATTTTCGGGCCGAGCCGTTTATTAACATGTAACCTTTTTTGGTTACGTTTTTTCTGGATGTTTTATTTTGCGACATTATCCTCACAAACTGTTCTTTCACACATACAATAATCAGCTTCCCAACCTTAACGCAAGTTACAATAAAATTGACCGAAAGTGAAAGTTTTACCTTTGAGCAGATCGAAGTATGATTTTGTAAATTAAAAAAAAACTAAAAATCTTAGAATTCAAAGACCAGAAGTAATTTTAAAAACTTTGCCAGTCTCTAAACTTTCAGAATAATACACAAAAAGTGACACTTAATAGGTCATAATTTGCTAGATTCGACTTTCAAACGTACTAAGGTAGAATGTGAAATAAAGAGTCTGTAACATAAAAACTGTTTTTTATTTGGTCGAACCTAATTCCCAGGAGTAAGGAGTTCCCAGAGTGGATCCAGATAGGAGGGATGAAATCTGGCAAACGCAAAGTTTTTTAAAATTACTTCTGGTCTTAGCTTGCTTGCATAGCTTCCAGTTCTGTTATTAATCCTCTTTGAATTTGTAGACGGGTCTCTTTGGATTTCTGCCAAGACTTCATCCCTCCTATCTGGATCCACTCTGGGAACTCCTTCTTGAGTTGGATGGCCAGGATCACGTCCAGCCATCAGTGTCAAATGTGTGTTTATGAATTAAATTAAAATTAATTTACAAAATCATACTTCGATCTGCTCAAAGGTAAAACTTTCACTTTCGGTCAATTTTATTGTTACTTGCGTTAAGGTTGGGAAGCTGATTATTGTATGTGTGAAAGAACAGTTTTTGAGGATAATGTCGCAAAATAAAACATCCAGAAAAAACGTAACCAAAAAAAGTTACATGTTAATAAACGGCTCGGCCCGAAAATTCTTGAAAAATCTTTAAAAATTAATCGACTCGAAAACAACAAAAAATCGGCCAACATACATGGAGTATATTCCGATAGCCCCGGATGTGAGGCATCTAAATTTTTTTTTTAGACGTCAGTCTTTGGACCACCCTGTACCTATTAACAACATTTACAGATTTTTTTAATCACAGAACTGTCTTTGAATTGCTATAGCGCCATGCATAACGCAACCAAAATGTAAGTCGGTTTTTACTTAATTGGTACACTAGTTGTTACTTTATAAAAACATTCAGCGGTTTCCCTATTCGACTTTTTTTGGTACCAATAAACCAAGTAGCCTACCTAGTAACGCGACCAAAGTTTTGGTCAGTTTATGCATATTTGACATGAGTACAACTCCTCCTCATTGTATGTTTTTGGGAATGAGTTTTTTTTTTCAGCCGCCATATATAGACAATGCAACCACATTTAGTGTGTTCCTATTCATTCCGTCACTCTTATAAACAAATCAAACCATTATAACAGCATATTCGCGTACTTTTGAAGGTTGAGCATTGTCATATTACTTATTTATACACTTAATCATTGTCTTCATGTTTATTTTGATCATGATAGCGCTATTAAGTTGTAATTTTTTACGTGTCTCAATGAATTAACTATTGACTAAAATGTTACAATGCAATGGCCAATGACACTCGAGCGAAATATTTGCTCGGGTGGCTAAATGTCTCGTGTCCCTTGATCAACAATCTACTATTTTTTCTCGCAATCAAAGTGAAAAGTCGAGTGTTTAACTCGAGACTAAAAAGCCAAAATGACACTCGAACATCATCCACCCTCGCTTTGCTCGGGTGGATATATATCTCTTGTTGTAATGGCGTACTTTAGTCCCTTGTTGAACAATCTATTATTTTATTGTTTGAGTACGCCAGTTTCGAAAATAACACTTGCACTACATCTGCGTCGCTATTGCATAACGCTCAAATCGGCTTCAAAGTGAAACAATTGTTTTAATTTTGAATTCAGACGCCTTCGGACTGTCAAAATGAAAACGGTTGCGATTGTGAGTGCGTTAGGCAATAAGCCCGCCGGTCCTCCATTCTACGGGGGTAAACCATATTGCCTTTGATGTGTTATCTATCAAGTCACTCGCACGATAGCTCTTATTTACTTGACAGTATCGACGGTATTGTCGGCTGAGTTAAACAAAACGTCAAAATCAAAATGTGGTTTAAAGGTGTTGAGAACCCCTCGGCTTCTGTTTCACATTGCAGCCTGCCTTACCTTGCTCCCGTATCGTAGTTAATTATTATTACTATAGCAGTTCATATTGACTTGACTGTGAGAGCTTTTATAACGTCAACAGTATGTTTCCAATAAAGCAGCCAGACGGGCTAAAACGAAGTGGAATTAAGCCGTGGTTTGACTATTGCTTAGATAAGACGCTTGCTTAGCAGAAATTCATGTGAATTATATTTGGGACAGCTAAATTCAAAAGGCATAAGCATAATTAAAAAGGTATGTTTAATACTTAAATACAAGGCAATAACACGCATGTAATTGATTTACCATTTGGTTTGGTACCCTCCGTCTATTATAGCTGATTTAGCCCCAGACGATTTTTGAAAACTGACAAAATGTAGATTGATGTAAGCTGGCGATCTACCGCGTCAGCCGCTTCTGTTAATTTCATGCAGTAATAATGTAAATGATTTCATTTCTAATTTTATCAGTTTTCGAAAATAGCTGACGTTAACGATATTTATCTTGATTATGGCTCCAGGGCTTATATTTTACATTGTCTTACTTATGCTTCGACAGTAAAGAAAAAAAACCAAACATCGATCATATTACGGCTATACAGTGTGTGACATCCATAAGAACATATATTTTACGTAAAGATAGCTTTAAGTGTTGTTAGCCGTTTAAAGAAGGAGTTAAGTTATTAGCTAAATTACATTTAGTGTAATTCATTTTTAAAGGGTACAACGAGCAGCAATGTATAACATTAAGTCTAAGTTAATTGCAAGTTAATTGAGGGATAATTGAGCTATGTCTTATACATTGCGTGGCAAATTAGTTAGTATGAAAAAAAAAGTACAACTTATGTTAACAAAACACTTGTTTTTATGATAATTAGGATGCATATTAACTGTTGTCAAAATATATGTTCGTATGGATGTCACACACTGTATACAGGCGACCGACATGAAGTGTTACCAAATTCACAAAATCGAGCCCGGTGTCAAAGTAAATGCGACTTACTATCGGGAAAATGTTTCGGAAGCTGCGTTGGAGCCTTGGGCACGCAAACATTTCGGTAGTAGACCGTGGACATTACAACAAGACTCGGCCCCGGCTCATAAAGCTCGTGTGAACCAAGAATGGCTGAACAACGCGTGCCACAATTTATTTCGTCCACACAATGTCTTTCGAATTCCCCAATCGCGAACCCGATGGACTTCTATTATCTGGTCCATTGTGGAGGAGAAGAAAACATGCCAGTATGGATGCATTGAAGAAAGCGATCGTACGTAATTGCCATTGCATACCGCAGGATCACATTCGTGCAGCGCGCAACTCATTTTTCTACCGTCTGAAGGCCATAGACAGCAGAAGGTGGTCATATCGAGTTAAAATAAAGTAATCTTAAAAATTTGATATCTTTTTCTCATTTTTTTCTTAATAATGAATAATTTAAGACAAGAAAAAAAAATCGTAGCCTTTTGAATTTGGTAACACTTCATATCGTTCGCCCTGTACTTTGTGACAACTTGATAAGCCCACTTAAATTAAAGAGTATTACGTCAGTAGGTACATACATACACGGAAATAAGTCAAACTAGTAAAGCATACATAAGAATTGTTATTTATCAAAATGGGCCTCAAAGTCACTTGATTTTAACATTCTTTCGATACTGCCGCTTTAACAGTTAAGTTTAAAAATAGAGTTAAGGTAATTTAATTTATTATTATGAGTACAACATGGTTTGAGTCAAACAAGGGGTTTATTCAAACAAAATGTTGCTCATCTTGCTTAGTATAGTCATCGACTCATCATATGAGTGAGCGCAGGCACAACGTCACCAATGCGATAACGATACGACGAAGATAGGCGAATACAATGTTATTTTATTTCTTATTATTTATTTATCAATGTAGGATAGGAAATAAAGGAAAAGATGCTTCGAATTGAGGTACTCAAAAGGAAATCAACCTTAGATGATACTTAAACATTCAAATACTATTAAATTCTTTGGGAACTATAGTAAATTAGACAATAAATGAAACAAATTTCGCAAAACAAAAATAATATTTCGCATTGCCGGTGCATGGAACGGTAAACAATTGAAAAATCAAAGCCATTCCCATTAGAAAAGTGAAAAGACGACCATAATTATCATCGGCTTGAAATCATTTTCACACGAAGTTTTAATTTGAGCTTGAACACATTTATAATAATTTCTGCTAAAGTACCACAAATAACGACCAAAAATTAAAATTAAAAATAAAAGTTGTAACAAAAACATGTAATATCATATTCCTCAGTCCTGTCGTCTTCCATAAGGCGACCTGAAAGCAACACTAACGCATTCACTTGAAAGTGATAAATACATTTCTAGCGCCCTGATTGGCGGGTAGTTTATTTTTTCGAAGTCGCATACTTGTTGTGGTTAAATTAAGTAAGTTAATTGAATGGATGGCGACTCTCCGTAAACGTGAAACCAGAATATATTTCTTAGTACTTTTATTAAATGTTTAAATATCTTTAAATATAATATAACACGCTGGAGCAGTCCGTTGCGCGATACGTATACTTATGTAATATTATAAGTTATAACAATACTTAGTTTAATTAAAATATTAAGAAATATATTCCAGTCGAATAAGACCTGACTAAGTTAACCAAAATCCGAACAACTACTCGAAAAATCTCAGTCCAAGTCTTTGTATAAAGAAGTTAAGTAAAAATAAATATTACAAACTACACCCTACCAGACTTATTCCGAAATACATTCATCCAATTCGGAAATCATTTTTTGTACACTTCTATTTCTAGGTACATTAAAATAATACGTCTCAATGTATAATTATTTAAAGTTATATTTAAATAATTATACATTGAGACGTTAATTATTTCAATTAAAATTAGGTTTTTCCTAGCGTCCTGTCACCAATAAAGCTACAATAATCATTATCTTATATCTATCTTTACGTAATGAGACTATTAATCTGATCAAAAACTATTCTTATGAATCGTGGATTGAAAAATTGCAAATAATTTTAAGTATGGCTGTGTCTCCAATTCTTCTGTTGCTGATGTCGATGATTTCCGTTTCCTGGAAACAATATAGAACATTATTAATTAATCAATGCAATGTAAAGCTATTTCACACTTATTTAAGTACCCCTTTTTTTTTAATTATTTTTAACAGCATTTATTATTCTTTACAGCCGGAACTAACTCAACATTTAAAAAACGAATCTCCATTCGTATAATTTTTTTTGCGATGATATCTATAACCATCATACAGAAGAGTGACTCCTCCTCTTCTTGAAGTTATAAATTTCAGCTTTGACGTACTCGGAAAGATATTTGAGGTAGACATTGCTTGATGAATACTTATTCAATGCATCGACTTTGAATAACAATCTCTAATTGCATTGAAACGATAATCTTTGACCTAATGTTATTTATATTATAATTATAATCAATACCTGTTTACAAGAAAATAATTTGAATTAAAATACACAGAAAATAATGAAATGCCAAAGTCAATCATTATGACAGATTTATTTCTAGAATTAGAAGGAGGCGAAGGTTTTAATAAAGAATTAAAAATAAAGGTACTGTTAGACATGCTAGTTACTAGCATGGAAGCTTGCCACCTACTAACGTATGCGTTAATAACCATGCGAATAATAAGCATGCTTATTTAAGAGCATGCATATTATGTACATACATACATAGTACAGTCAACAGCAAAAGTAAGTGATCACTTTTGTACCTTATTCCATTGTGATAAGGTGAAAAAATGATATCCAACAGTTGCTGTTGACTATACTATAATGTACAATATACACTGTGATTTAGTGATATTTATCAAATATCGCGATATATTTTGATTGTCTAACTAGTGTATATGGCCCTCATAACAATATTTATGACAAACTCAGAGCCGGGATCCTAGTTGAGTAACAGCTAAATGTTCTTCTGTCACAACTGGTTGCCATGAAAGATTAAAAAATCCTAATAGACAACTGGTTGTGAAACACAGTTGCGATGGCGGCGATTTTTTTATTCTTTGACAACTGGTTGTGTAACAGGAATAAATCTTCTTCTATCACAACTAGTTGCCATGAAAGATTAAAAAATCCTAATAGACAACTGGTTGTGAAAGACAGTTGCGATGGCGGCCGGAAGGTCAAAAAAGTGGCACCGCTGAATTAATTTTGAATTATTTCAGAAAATTCCCGATTTTGCTTTTTTTTTATTCGGATTGCTAGAAATATAATCGCATAATCAATATCCCGTGGAGGGAAGTGATTTATTTTAGTACTTTAGGAGATACATGTATTTGAAATTACGTGGTAGACAGGTGAACGACATCAATGTCAGGTGAACGACCACGTGGTGGGCAGGTGAAAGACATTCATGTCAGGCGAACGACAATGGGTGCAGGTTGGCGACAAATAAGTACAAATTAAACTGTAACCGCTAGCAGGTTAAAGACATTGATGTCAGGTGAACGACAATGGGTGCAGGTAAGTAAATTGTTTAATAAAAACTAATTTTAAAACTGACAACAAGTGCTTTATTAAAATTATTTCAATTCGTTTGTCCTTATATAAATTATTTATATGCAAAAAAAACCGTCATATCAAAACAAACAATATTTTTTGTGCTTTTCTTCGTTCAAATTTTATTTTATTTGATATTCCGCATTGTTCTTAATGTTTGGTATCTTAGATTCTCCTTTTCCCTCTTTTTGACTAAGATTTAAAATAAAATAAATAAATATTAGGGGACAATGTCACACCAATTGACCTAGTCCCAATTTAATTTGTTATTTGTTCTTGTCTTTTGGCTTAGGTTTACCCATCATCGACTAAAACAAATAATTATTATTTTTATGATGAACCCTTGATGTCCCACTGCCGGGCCTTAAAGGCCTTTCTCCCAGTTTATCATTGGGGACAGATGTAGACATAAATAAAATAAACAGTTAATTAAAATATTGCGTAAATATTTTTTGATGACAGTGTTTTAAATCATTAGGAAAGACCCTTTTTAGTTTAGTTGACTATAAAAAACCTTAGCGAGACAAGAATGTTTGCATTACAGTGTAAGTTTTTGAATAATAGTCTTTCGCCTGCCGTATGTGTCGTTCACCTGATTTTTTTACACAGGTGAACGACATACAGGTGATGGACAAAATGGCAGTTATATCGTCAATACAAGAAATTTACTTGGTTAATTAACTGTATATTTATACACATTAGAATAAACCATGATTTACGTGCTATAAATTAATACCAATGCAATAGTTCACACAATTACCAAAATATGGAAGACAGAATAGCGACTACTTACCCATTACAAACTCCCGCTCGCGTAAGTTTCGTGTTCGTAATTTTTGAATACGGCAAACTGGCGACTTGCAACAGCGTTAGCTGGCGGCTGAAGGTCTCGATTTATGCGGGGTGAGGCGGGTGAGGCGAAATAGTATTAACATCTAGGTAGCGTTTATCTCATGACAGGTGAGCGACAAAAAATGTCGTGGACAAACTTAAATTGCAAATAATTCGTAATATAAGTATAGTATTATTATTTGACACAGTAGTTTTAAATCTTGAGCATACATGTAAGTAAAAAAGATTACTCGAACTAAGTTAAGTTGGTAATTTATACGTGTATATATTAACTCCAAACACGAGCGCCTTGCGTTGGGACACTGCAAGTGAGCGACAAAACTTAGTTACAAAATAGGATTTCATGGTTATTAATACCTTGAATTTATTTCAAAGCATTTGGCCTCTGTTTAAAGTGTCTTTTAATATACAGGGTGTATTGCAAGTCGTGTGCCAAATGAATAGGGTGGGTAGCTAAGGTCACTTGCAACACGTTTTGGGCCAATTAACACTTATCCTACCCACGGTGTTTTTTTAATATTTTTTTTGAAAAAATCTCGGAATCTTCCAAAAGTTAACCATTTTGTTCACCTATCTTTTTTTTTAATGTGACAGCACAAAAGTATTTGTAGTTTTTTTATCTTTAATGTTTGCGCATTTTAATGAAATGTAATTTTTATTCATATAGTAAACAAATAAAAAAATATTAGCCAACAAAGTGTGAAGGACAGAAAATAAAAAATCGTCACGGTCAACTTTACGGCATAATTAAAAAAAAAGTAGAAGCTCCTCAGATCTTCCAACATCATAAAAACTTCTCCAGTTCCTGACGATTCTTACGGTATACCACATGTCTAGAATAACGTTCAGTTTTTCGTCAAAATATGGTTTCAATCTAAAATGGTGGTTTTATTCGGTCAGTAGATCCAGCCAGTTAAATGGGCTAAATGCACAATACAAAACGCAATATGGTTAAAAATCATCTTTATTTTAATAATTACTTCAAATTTTGTTCAAATTGTCTTCCTCCACAATTAGTGTCCGACCGAAATTTCGGTTTCGGTTTCGGTTTCGGCCAGTTTCGGCCAAAAAATCAAGTTTCGGCCCGAGTTTCGGTTTCGGCCAAAAACGGCCGAACCTTTCGGCCGCGCCGAAACTTACAACATCGTACCTTCGGGTCGCGCTCGGCTAACGTCGGGCGCGCTCGGCACGGCTGGCAATATGGCGTCGCTCGCCTGACTTTATAGGGTAGTTAAATTTTCAAACAGAACCTCTGTAACTGTGCTGAAATTTCATTGTGATAAATCTTTGAAAGTAGAAACCTGTAATTATAGGTCGGCGAGATATTAATTTTAGAAATAAACGGGCTTACTAACATTTTTTCGACTTTTTAAGGACTTTTTATTTTATTTTATAAAAGGTTCGGTTTCGGTTTCGGCCGAAACTACAATGAAACCGAACCTTCGGTTTCGGTTTCGGTTTCGGCAAAATAACATGTTTCGGTCGGTCACTATCCACAATTGATACATTCGCGACACCTTTTTCGTATTTCTACAGTTGTTGTACGAAGTGTCTTTGACTTTTACGTCTGGGGAAGGGCCAAAGAGCTAGTAAAACGGGTGGAGAGCAGAGAGCATCTGATCGCAAAAATTAATGACGCGTTCGCAATAATGCGGCAAGAAATGACACTTCGTACAACAACCTACTGTAGAAATACGAAAAAGGTGTCGCGAATGTATCAATTGTGGAGGAAGACAATTTGAACAAAATTTGAAGTAATTATTAAAATAAAGATAATTTTTAACCATATTGCGTTTTGTATTGTGCATTTAGCCCATTTAACTGGCTGGATCTACTGACCGAATAAAACCACCATTTTAGATTGAAACCATATTTTGACGAAAAACTGAACGTGATTCTAGACATGTGGTATACCGTAAGAATTGTCAGGAACTGGAGAAGTTTTTATGATGTTGGAAGATCTGAGGAGCTTCTACTTTTTTTTTAATTGTACCGTAAAGTTGACCGTGATGATTTTATTTTTCTGTCCTTCACACTTTGTTGGCTAATATTTTTTTATTTGTTTACTATATGAATAAAAATTACATTTCATTCGAATGCGCAAACATTTAAGATAAAAAAACTTAAAGTAATTTTGTGCTGTCACATTTAAAAAAAAAGATAGGTGAACAAAATGGTTAACTTATGGAAGATTCCGAGATTTTTTCAAAAAATAAATAAAAAAAACACCGTGGGTAGGATGAGTGTTAATTGGCCCAAAACGTGTTGCAAGTGACCTTAGCTACCCACCATATTCATTTGGCACACGACTTGCAATACACCCTGTATATTGAAAATTCAATTATTAAAATGACGCTTTATAAAAAAAAAGTTCTAAGAGAAACCTAGTGACAGGTGGCGGTGCCACTTTTTTGAGAACGACGCCTATATTCCCTTAGTCGCCTCTAACGACATCCACGGGAAGATATGGAGTGGCGCTATTCTAACCCGGGCTGAAAAGTATTTGAGAACAGAAATAATCTAAAAAAAAAAAAGTTTAAGTCGGCTTTTGGTTAAAAATAATGTGAGTCGCCGACTTCAGCTGGACTGATCTTATTGTCTTCCATTTGACGGTGTTTTTTTTAAATATATATTTTTTTTTAGACTAGTTCTGTTCTCAAATACGTTTCAGCCCTAAAGGGGCACGAATAATTTTATTTCGCAAACACCTACTTTCAGAGTGTAATAGTACACTTTTGCCCAGGCCCGGAAAGTAGGGAATGACGTGACGTGTCGTGGTTGTTTGCGAGCGAGGTGCTAAAATCCGAGTCATTCAATCCCCGTTTCCGCCGAGGCATATATTTATTAGGCTTTTCTCAAACAATGCTAGTAAACGATACAAATACACAATTATAAGTATATGTTAAAAGCTTTCGACTAATTCAGAGTAATAAAAAAAAAACTATGAGTAGGTACCTAATACGCGTCGTTTTTCAAAAGACAGCCTTCCTTTCCGAGCATGTTTGAGAGAATACTTTTTGTTTAGTTGCTATGATTGGTTAGAATTTTAATAGATCGTCATTCATACCTAAGTCCTTCTGAACAGCGGAATGATGTGCCTATTCGGGATGCCGGGTATATCGTGCGGGACGTCGGACATATCCAAAGGGTCCAGAGGTACATCTGGCAGGAACTCAGGAATGCCTATCCCAGGCACAGGCTGGCTGTGCTGGCCAGCTCCCGGGTCCTCGTGGAGGTGCATGTGGTGGAAGTGCTCGTGGTCCTCGGACGGCGCGAGCAGCGGGTCGATGTGGTCGTGGTGGGTGTGGTGATGATGAATCGTCTTATACACGGTGTGGGTATGCTTTATCTTCTTTACCTTAAAAGGTATGTGGATAACCACTTTTTTCTTGCGCCTGGGGAAACCGAATTAATGTTGGGTTAAAGTTTTGAAAAACAAGGTTATGGTTGTTGTCAATAAGCGCCCTGATTCCATACGAGCCTAACAAAACGTAAGACATCCACTAACATGGTAGTAGAATAACAAATAAACTTCCTGCTGTTACTATCCGGTCTTAGTTGATGTAACTAGTATCACAGCTATTTTATAAGATTTATGTCTATATATTATGTAAGTTTTTCTTTACTTCTGCTTATTTACGCGTGCGTTGTAATCTGACATACGAGCTTAAAAAACATTACGTAGTAGTAGAAATCTTCAACCCAAACAAATATTTTCATTGATTTGTAAACAACTTGGTCAATTACTACGGTCAATAGTAATCCTAATCAATCGTTTCAGCTCTATTTTTTAAGTCAGTTAGGTAGTAATTTGAACTGTGACGTAAATTCGTTAATCGTGTAACCTTAATTTGTGACTGTAACTATTATATAAGGTAAGTACAAATATTTAAACTACCTACTCTAGAAAATAAAGTTCCCCAAAAAATGTTTCTTCAAAAAAAGTTAAATACTTTCTTCAATTCAATAAACACTACTTTCGTAAGAAAAAAGAAATAACGCTACAACGCAAGACGTCACAACATAGGTATTTACTCGTACTAGTAAGATGCAATAGCAAACTTTGCAAACAATGGAAAAAGCACGCCTGCAATGTTACGTTACCCTTCTTACATTCTACAAAAAATCAAACACGACAGTGAAATGGAAAAACACGTCCAATTACTAACGAACTGAAAATTTTCTTTCTTTGGTTCTTTATCGCTATAAAAATTACACGTCAAACACATTCGTTACGTATGTTACCGAAGCTTCTCGGTTTTATGTAATAAAATAATTGCCTTCACGCATCAAATCTGAAAATGTCTTCTTTTATAAATAGCATTGTGGGACTTATTTTCGCAGTCTTAAGGTTGAAATGTGTGTGCAAGAAGAACAGTATCCGTCACACTCCAACGACCTGCGCGTGCGATCAGTGCATGTTGTTTACGCGGCTACTACGTTTCCGGCTGCGAGGGGCGAGCCTATATCAATTACTAGCATTCGCCATATTTGGGAAATCAGTAAATAGCTCATTATGTGATTAATGACTTTACTCGGCGAAAGTGAAAGAACAGAAGGAGAAGTAGCATTTATTTACTAAATGACATGACATGAGAGTAAAAGATTTTTAACGTCAATAATAATATACCTATTAAAATTAATACACTATATTTATTTGCAAAACCGAGTATGTATACCCATCGTTAGTTCAAACAGATAAAATTAAAAGTAAAACCGACCGACGATTAGCATAAATGCTATTTTATACCTTTGTTGCAAAGCAATGTACATTTTTAAACTTATAATAAGCTTTTATTTTAAACTGAACTCGGTACATCAGTAAAAATAAAAATGTTTCAATACGTATTTTTCGCATGTGAAATTCACCGTAATGGATTTAAATAATATGACGTCACAAAGCCTATGAAACGCGGAACACTACGACGAAGCCGACGGCACTCGTTTGTCAAAATGATGTGGATAAACTAGCAGCACATACAAAATATTGACTAACATACATAAATACATAATATAACCCTCCTTTTTTGCTCCGTAGTCGACTAAAAAGACATTCTAGTTCCGGTTATACTTAAAACTAACTACTCATTCGTTTGTTAGGGTTCATTTTCAGGTAGGTATGTAGCTGTCAATCGTTTTACCGAAGGTTTTCTTAGGTAGCATTTCACCAAACTGGAATAAGACTTACTCCGAGATTAGTCTATACAAATTCGGCGTTTAATCTATATAGGTACAAAACCTTATTCCAGTTTGGTCGAATGCAACCTTAAATAACTGTAACAAAAGAATACATTGAAATTTCGACTTTTTTAAATAAGTAATGTTGGGCTAGCAACGAGGCGAGATAAATGCTGCTCTGTATAATGTTATGCAGGTAATTTCATTACTTTGTTTATCTCGATTCATCGGCATCCCTGAGATACTAACCCTTCCACTTGAGCGAGCAGTACTGCCAGGAGAACGGCCATACAAAATAATAGCTGCAAAGGAAGAATTACAATTACTGACTACAATTATGGACGAAACTCTTAAGTTTTTACGACATGACATGTCTGTTTTATTAATAGCCAAAGGAGGTCTGCCGCCGACAACGTAATTCTCGGATCTAGCAGCATTTAACGTAACATTCGTGTCCCCTAGAAACACAAAGAAGGCTGATGGCAGTGATGACTATTAATAGCTACAGTGTGCCGTCAGTAATAAAATCATCGAACTGTTTTTGCCTCTAATTGTACTTGACAAAGATACTGTTACTTATATCATGCACATAAAAACTGCTAATAGTCTGTGTCTAATGCCTACGATGATTGAGAATCATTATGCATCGATGCATCTTAACTACATTCTCACATGGTGAAGGCTTGCTTTTGTACACAGTAAAACAATTACTGCTACTAATTGCTGCAGCCGTACAGATATGTCTGATAGTGCCGCATAATCTCACGCATCGTGCACGACGGTCGACTTATTAGGATCCGATCGCGTTGACTCAACACGTGCAAATGGAGCTCTTCACGAGCCACAACAAAAACGCGGGAATCGAATAAAAAATCACTTACCACTGCTCGACAATCCATTCTTGTAGGTCTATTGTCAACTAACAATATAGTGGAAAGCACTACTTAACATATGTTATTCTCAAGCGACAAAAAGCTCGGGGAGAAACGTGCGAATCACCGATCAATAAGCGTGCGCGGGCGACGCGCGATTCCGGAAAATCAATGCACTTTCCCACGCCTGCGCGAAAATGATGCGCTCTACACTAACGATCGACACACAATGCAAGCCGATGCGCCTGTCAATACTTATATATGCCACGCATGAATGCAACCCACGTTGCCTGTGTATTCGGGCGCACTTGCATTTTTCTTCCCATTCCAAGTGCGAAACTTTTCTGCGCTGTCTCTTTTCAGCGATACGGTGGGATAAGCTTTTCCTAGAACCTTAAGAAAAACTAGTAAGAGTGTGGCAAAAGTGATCGAATTTTCAAGCTTGAATTACGACGACCACAATTTAAAAGTATCCACATCGCAAGCATTAGTTTACAAAGAAGATAATATTCCAGATCAAGCGAATGCAGGGTAAGTAGTTTGTATTTGCCAATTGTTTTTGCATCCAGAGTTGCCAAATGTGCATTTTGACATTCCGGTCGCCAGCAGTTGCTTTCGAGAAGCTTGCTTCAGTAATCCGGAACGTAAATGCTGATCATTGCACACGACGCTCATGATTGTAAGCAATACTGTCAATTTGCAATGACGCAAACCATAAAATAGGGCTCGGTTGCAAATCCGGTAACTTGTTATAATCGATTTTAAGGCGACTTTGCTCAATTCGATTCTCAATAAGAATATTTTTCGAAATACTTTTGTAACGTAATGGCCTAATGAATGACTCGATGGTCTGAACTTGGATCATATGCACCAATGTTACGCGAGTCATTAATGTTTCATACATTTGTAGGCATTGTTATAACGGGTGATAACAAAAAAATGAGAATCATTTTCAGTAGTCTTAAAAAAAATATCTATTGCCATAGACAAAAAATTGTTCAAGATGTTATTTGTACCTCTTTTGATATTCTTGATTTTTATTTGTTTCATTTTTTCGATCATTTATAATTGTCAAAATGACGCCGAAACAAGAAGCTCTGCGAAAACGCGTTGTACATTTTTATAATAAAAATATAAACATGGGGAAAAAGTACACAGTAGATCATTTTACCAAAGAAAATGTAACAGTTTCTACTATATATAGAATTCTTGCATCCTTGACGACAACTCGCAAACGTGGTAGCGGCCGACCAGCTAAAATAATGACCAAGGGAAAACTGAAGACACTCCATATCACTTTCAATGATAGTGATTCCATGAGCCAACGAGATGCCCCGAAAATATTTAAATGTTTTCAACCGTACATTTGCCGGTCTTTAAAAAAGGTGGGTTTGGAGTGCCGCAAGAAGATAAGGGCACCGTAATACACCGATCAGCAAAAATGTAACATTATGTCACAATGCCGCTGGATGGTTACAAATTACAAAGAAAAATCGTTTATTTTGGACGATGAAAGTTATTTCCCTTTGAGCAAAACCCAAAACCTGGAAATGATCGGTGCTATACCAGCAACATTTCAACATCACCAGACAATATAAAACAGCGACAATATACAACAGACAATATAAAACACAAGTATAAGCACAAGTTTGAGCAGAAAGTTATGCTTTATGTGGCTTTTTCCGATAAAGGTGTGTCAAAACTGTGGTTCAAACCTAGTGGTTTAGCAGTTAATCCTAAACTCTCATAGAGTGAATGCTTGAAAAAAATACTTATACCATTTAATCGCCAACATCGCCCTGATGGAGAGTATGTGTTTTGGCCAGATAAGGCATCGTCGCATTACGCCAAAAAAACATTGCAATTACTAGACTCCCATAATGTGCCATTTGTAGGTACCGAAAATCCGAAATCCCAAAAACCTTCCACAATGTCGGCCGATCGAAGATTATTCTGGTTTTTTGAGCAGTTTGGTTTACAAAATTAATTTTGTCGTCGAAAATTGTGCCCAACTGATAAAAAGAATCAAAACCTGTGTGCGAAAAATGGACAAATATGCCGTCCAACGGTCTTGTTCGGGCATTATGTCAAAACTGCGTCGAACAGCTTATTACGGGCCCTATCGTAACGTGCATTAATAATTTTGTAAATAGTTAAATGTAAATTATAATAACCCTTACTATAAAAAAATTATAAAAAATCACACAATTATTTTTTTACACCCTTGCAAATAATTCTCATTTTTTTGTTATCACCCGTTATTATTTAATGGTATTAGGTCCATTACTTACATACACATACATACATAAACTCACGCCTTCATTCCCAGAGTGGGGTAGGCAGAGCTAAAGAATTACCAACAAGTCTTAAAACTTCTTGATCATTCTGTAACCACATTTTGCACAAGTAGGCTAAGATGTTTCCCAGTGTATTTTGTGACAGGTGGCAAGCCCATCGCCTAACAGTACTACAAACCTTTATTCCCTTAGTCGACTCTTACGACATCCACGGGATGACATGGAGTGGCACTATTCTAACCCGGCAACCAGACGGGAAATCCATTACTTTAGTAAAGTAAATCCCTGTTCGCCAAGATTGCGGTGTTATTTTTTTCGTTCCAATTGTTATAGTTATACTAGCCCATTCATTAATTCTATGAGTACAATAAATAGATTGCATGCTTTCACCTGGTATCATTCGTCTTATAAATGATACAGTAAGTTTGCCATCATTAAAGTACCTACTGAGAGTGAAACCGGCGTTGCAATAAATTGCACTATCGTTACCATGTTACAAGGCAAATACGCCGCTAAGCCATTGTATGTTTATATCAATTAGCGAGCTGTGAAAGTTTTCTTTAGTTCTCGTGCCTTTTTTCGTAAAAAATCACGTCATTATGTCTTACTAGTAGTCTTTTTAATGTGCGACATCGCGTAAACAGACCAGATATTACGTTGAGTCGTGTTCTTAATAAATATTTACACCTTACTATCTTAAATGGGGATTTTCCCCTTTTTTGTACTTACCAGGGACTTTCTGGATTGCTCTTACAAAATACTTACACGGCCGCGTCGTGTACCGTGACGTGGGCCCTGAACACCTCCGGCGCGGCGTTTACTTTGACCAACCCCGTTTAGAAGTTCATTATTTTTATAAGTCCATAGACGGAACCTTTCTTGCTGTTAATGATGGCTCACACTTACGGGTTTCCGTCCATCCCTGTAAAGATTAAAAATTGTGCTAAAGGCATACTAAGTTTAAATAAAAAAAGGAATTCCTTAATAAGCGAAACCGTACCTTACTACCTCTAAAATGTTTCCATAATCCATACCTCAGCTCCCAATCCTCAAAGAAAAGGGTAGGTTTATTCCAGGTCACGTGATGATTTGTTAAACAGTATGACGACATCAGAGGTGGATTCAACTGCGGAGCCTCCTTTGCTCTCCGTGCGATAATATGGTTCACGTACCGGTACAACACCGGAGCCTTGTGGACCCAGCAGATGAGGGACATTACAGAAATAACGATCGCATGCATCCAGTAGCGACAGACGGCGGAGATATTCTCCCCGTTCAACGCAAAGTCTTGCATGGCCATCATCATGCATGCGGCGGCGGCAGCGGTTAGCCCACACGGAACCTCCAGGATAATGCAGCAGACCCACGAGGATAGAGCCATCATGTTGGCACTATTGTCGCAGTGCCTAACCACTGCCAAAAGAAACGATTCGTGAAGCTTCTCCCTGTGATTCCTGATAAATGCTTTGTCACTCGTGTCGTACTTGCCTATTTTTAAGTCCTCCTAAAACAGCAAAGTTCACGTACCATTATACTCACGTCACAATTTATTTCTACGATTGATTAAATAAAAGAAACTTAAAATTATTATTAGTCATCGGTTTTCTTCGTGGTTCTAAGAAACACGTAAATGAACCTTTGAAAGTCAGAGAGAATGTGAGAGCATTAGACACCCGATGGCTTTTAATAAAACAGAGATACTATGAATTAAAATGAGAACCTTTGAGAACTCGTAATATATTCTAGGCGCAGTTAAATATTGTGCATTGAGTTGCCGGTCCAAAAAACGCTGTAGTAAGCGGCAACCAAAGAGACTGTAAAGTGGATTTTGGGAATCAACAAGGTAGCCAAGTACTAAATCGAAGAGACCATCTCTTAAACTTTCATTATACAAGCCCACTTTATAAAGCATCGCAGCATAATCCAGCAACGAGGAGATCTCCAGAATGTCATCGTCGTGTATGTTTACCATTGACACCCAATTCAGAGTCGTGGTGATGATTATAAAACGATGTTCATTAGGAACCCTCTCAAAAATACGGCGAAGACATACTTCGAATCCTTTCTTCAGATATCGATAGGCAGACAACTTTCTTCCGCCTTTTACTATGCTATTAGCAAAGAAATCCAAGAGTCGGGTTATGAATGGCAATAGTTTCTTTATTTCCAGAACTAAACTATCACTATTCAGGAGCTCATACAGCACCCTCATGCGGTGCCGCGCCGTCTTCACGTCGTTGAACAGTTCGCAGTGGATATCCGTAAGCATCAGGTTGAACAACGTTACTTCTGCGCGAGTGAAGTAGAGGGCTACTTCCAGAATCTGCCCGACGAAACTTTCGAAAGGCCACAGCGATGTATTACTAAAAAATTGGAGCATAATTTTTATCGCAGTATCTCCACATTCTGGTAGAAATCTATCCATTGTGTTTTGGAATACTGCTTCAGCCTTCAAAAATTGTTTTTTATTCCACCAGTGGGAAAGTGTAGAACTTAATCTATTTAATTTTAACCGCATACCAAAGTAGTATATCATTGTAAGTGAGCACAGCAATACCTCTTCAAAGTTGGCCTCCTGAAGGTGTTTTCGACTTGAATGTTCTAATATTAAGTTAAGTTTACAAATACATTGTACTTTTTGGTGATGGTAAGCAGAATTCAAGTCAATAGGCATGTAAGAGTGGTACAACTCATTGATTCTTTCCTGGAGTTCGGCCCCAGTTATGAAATGATCCCGATTATTACTTCGGTGAAAGATCGCGCTTAATTTGTTCATTTCAAGTAACTATTAAGTTGATCACTTTATTGATAAAATTTGTGATATATTTATAACAACAGATGGTCATCATAGCATTAATTCAATTCAATTTTTTCTCGCAACGGCTTTTGTCCACACGGACAACTTTGAACTTTGCCACATCATAGTATTATTTTACTACCGTTGTCGCATATGACAGAATATTGTATGTCAGACTACTTTTAGGAACTAGGCAAAAGATACTACGAGTACTTATAGGCATTTCCACAAAAAAGTTTTAAAAACTATTGACTGAGTGAACCTCATGCTAAGTATATCCTAGACCTGAGAAGTGCGTGATACCGTGAGGGATGGATATACTCTACATACGACACATAGGGTTACCAAAGTTGTAAAAAATTACCGCACCGTAGCAAGTTCCATATAGGTCATATGCATATAATATTTGCGCGAGGCCTTGTTGAATTAATCGCAAAATCAACAATATCAACCCACGTAACTCTTCTTATACATGACTTTATTAATATTGTAGAAATAAAAGAAACTTAATTATTGTTAGGTCAAATTACAATAATATATTTTATACACGGCAATACACAACACAGTTTTTAATTATCTCCTGAAGTCCAATATTTGCATTAATTTACATTTCATTAGTCCAAATGCTTACAATTTTTTACCACGCACTACGCACAGTATCATGTTTTGGAAAACTGGAACCAATATAACAGTTAAATTGTCCCAATAAATGAGTTAAAAAAATATTGGCTGTCTGGCAACCCCAAATCGTTTCACAATCTGGCCAAACTGCATATACCACAGACATTGCTGCTTGCCCGCCGCGCCGTTCTTTATTAACATTAAACATGTAAGATGTTAAATGTCAATAATACTAACTAATTTGGGTGGTTAATACAGCAATAAGCGAATTTTAGAGTTGTTTTAATGATTTTGTATTATATTATACACGTACTAGAGATTAGTTACTGTATTTTCCACGTTTAAAACACAAAAATCACTTTGAGAAATGGCTGAATAAGTAGTGTACTTACGTATGAAAAGTTACGTACTCCAATTTTCGGTCACTGCGGTATTTAAATTCGATCACACAACAATTCACCATTTAATATATAAAATACAAACATAACACAAGCTTACTATCATCAAACAAATCGTTAAAACACATCTTCTATTCTTAAATTTGCTTTTAACACACATACGTTTGAAAAGGTTGGTTTGCCTCGCACCCGAATATGGAAAGTAAAAAGTTTAAAATAACCAAAAAACCGCCTTCAAAAAGCAAATAATTACTTTTTTAAATAAAATGGTAGGTAATAATGTCAGTCCAAATGAAATCGGTTTTTTATGTTTTTTTTTAACTTTCAGGTACCTACCTACCTATTTTATTTTATACTTTTTAGTGATCATAATCATGCTGTTATGTAGTTCCAATTATCAATTAATAAGAAACTATACAACATTTCAATCTCGCCGCAAGCAACGCCGTGGGAAACTCATAGTCATATATCGCAATTCGCACTGCCAGATCAAAAGTGTAGTAACTCAAAACACAACTGTATTTTAAAATTAACTTTTATACAACGTCTATAAAAAACCGAACCGTCGTGGTGAAGTTTAAAACGTCACCACCGGACCGCCGCCGCACCGGTGCAGCGCAGCAAAGTCAGAAAGCAGAGGGATTTAAAAAAATATATTTAATAGGAATAAATATCAGGTATCTAATATGAGCATTGCTATGCATTGCATTTCAGCAGTAGGTAAAGGCAATACAGAACCGGTTAGTCTACTAAATTAGGTGACCCGACGTTGACTGTTTTTGTTTAAACTTTATCTGAAATATTACGAACTTTAACACAAAAATTGCCTAAGTAATCTATCCTCCCGTTCTCAAATAAAGCACCATCCGTTTCACTTCATTAATGCGGATTGTTTCTTCTTGGCATTTTTACAAAGTGTAGTAATTACGTCTCGAAATACGTTTGAACCTTTTTGGTAAAAAAGGCCAAAGGAAGAGGCTTCATTGGTTGATAGCCCGCATGCTTTTCGTGATACAATGCTTCGCTGCGATAGCTTCCGGCTCAAAAATGTTATAACCACTCGTCAATAGAGTGCTACAAGCATGCGGGCTATTGACAAATGAAACTGAGCCTTAAGGCTGAAAATTTTAGCTTCAGCTTCTTGATGCTTTTTGAGTTTTAGCGTTTTTTCTATGAGTTACTCGTACCTGTTAACTGTTACCCGTTTTATGTTTGATTTAGGTTAGTTTTGGGTGATTCTTGAAAGGGTCAATTTACAACGTCCGGAGGGAAAAAGTACCCGTACAATTAAAACAATTCATCTTGCTAAAAAAAAAACAGTACATGACCTCTTAACCTACCTAGGGCAGGTTTTTTTTTTTGTTTAAGTTAATTAGAATTAGATGTAAAAAAATATCAAACCCCTAAAACATCAAAATCAAATCAAAATCAAAATCATTTATTGCGTGTCACATTTCGTTTACATTAGATGGAACTACAGACAGGTATGCATGTGACGCCCTGCAAGGGCACAGCAACACGAGAGGGCTAACTATTTAAATATCCTTATTTTAAGTTATTGCACATTATCACAATCTTAGCAATAAGATGTATGAGGTATTACGTACACTTATTGCAGTAATCATTTAAACTATATTCTACTTATTCTTAATCTACATTATTAATAGTTCACATTAAAAAAGTCATCTAGGTTATAGAAACATTTGTTAATTAAGAATAATTTTAATTGTTTAGTAAACATATTTGGCCTGTCTAGGTTTTTTATATAATTTGGCAGGTGATTGTATATTTTAATCATGTTGTGATGAGGGCTGGATGTAACTATTTTTAGTCTAGAAAAGGGTAATTTTAGTTTATTAAGATTCCTCTCATTTCTTCTTATTTCTGTTATCGGCGTGTATAGATGCGAGTGTTTTCTTATAAACTTGCTTGATTCAAATATGTACATTGAAGTTAGGGTGAGCATTTCATGCTTAATAAAATGGTGCCGACAAGATTCAAGTTGATCTATATTAGCTAGTATTCTAATACATTTCTTTTGCAGGATGAAGATTTTATCGATATCGGGGCTGTGTCCCCATAATATGAGACCGTATGACATTCTCGAGTAACCGTAAGCGTAGTACGCAGTCAGCGCCGTCTGGAGGTCAGTGCAGCGTTTTAGATGCTGGAGAGCGTATATAAAGGAGGAAAGTTTCTTTGATAGCTTTTGGATATGTGATTTCCAGTTAAGATTCGTGTCTAGATCTACACCCAACAATGGAGCAGAGTTTACGGTTTCTAATTTAATATTGTTATGGCTGAAGGATATTGGTAACGCAGATTTTTGATAAGGCTTAAATTGAATTACCTTCGTTTTACTTAGGTTGAGCTTTAAATTGTGAGATTCTAACCAATTTATAATTATATTTAGCGTTAAATTTAATTTATTTTCAACTTCAATAATATTTGAACATGGCAAAAGTACAGATATATCATCTGCAAAGAGCACGCAATGGTTATCCAGTATATTGGGGAGGTCGTTTATATAGATCAGGAATAGACAACATCCTAAGACGCTACCCTGAGGGATAGAGCCTGTAACGGAAACTCTATCTGATCTTATATTTTGAATTCTCCCTGACTCCAAATCTGTGGACTCAATTTCAACGTATTGCGAACGATTGCTAAGATAAGATTTGAACCACTCATGGGCCAATCCTCTAATTCCCGTGTTATATAATTTATCTAATAATGTTTGGTAACAGACTCTATCGTAGGCTTTGCTCATATCGAGCAAGAGGCCTACAGCATATTTTTTATTATCTATAGCTTTTATGATTTGTTGAACATAATTGTAAATTGCTAGAGTCGTAGAGCGATTTTGCCTAAAGCCATTTTGGCTATCATGTAGGATTTGAAATTTTTCGTAAAAGGGATATAGGCGCTTTATCATTGCGGCTTCAAAGATTTTTGCTGAAGTTGGTAGAAGTGCAATTGGACGGTAGTTATTTACGTCGGTGGTTTTGCCTTTTTTATAAATAGGTTTTATTAAAGCAATTTTTAATGCGTCAGGGAATATACCTTCCGAAAAGGACTGATTTATTAGTTGTGTATACGGCACAGCTAATATCTCAGAACAGCTCTTAATTAAAGTAGGAGGGATTTCGTCGATGCCAAAGGAATATTCATTTTTGAGTGTTTTTAGTAATGTGTATATTTCTTTAGGTTTAACCGGGCTCAGAAAAAATGATTTATTAATAGAGTTGGTTAAGGGAGGTTTATTGGTATAGTTAAAATGTGAATTCCCAACAGTAGTGAAAAAAGTATTAAAGAAGTTGGCTACCTGTTGAGGGTCGATTACTGTTTTTTTATCTGATGTTATATGAATATTTTTTTTGTTTTTAAATGTATTTTTCTTTATCTCTCTGTTTATTATCTGCCACATAGATTTAGTTTTATTATGTGAAATGGCAAATGTTTGTTTGTTGCTAAGTTTTTTCGATGTATAAATAATTTTTTTGAGTATTTTACAATATTTTTTGTAGTAATGGCGTAAATTTTCATTTTTGGACTGCAGTACTAAAATTTTTAGAAGTCTTTTGTTACTGCACGACACTTTTAATCCTGGTGTTAAATAAGATTTTTTGGATTCTAATTTTTTCGTACATTTCTCTTTGGAATCCATTTATTTAGGACTTCATTTAATGTTTTGTCAAACGAGTTATAGTTTTCATTTACAGTTTTATTTATTGAAATTATCTGGTCCCATTTTACATTATTAAGTTCATTTTTAAACTTTAGATTTATTAAATATTCTCTTGTTCATTGTTAAGGTTTGTACTCGTAGTTTGGTGAGGCAGTTGGAGTGGAGAGTAAAATGCCTTTGTGGTCTGACAAGCCAAATTCGTGAACATTTAATCTTGAATTGTTAAATTTAAAGTTTGTAAATACTAAATCGATGCAAGTAGAGCTAGTAGGTGTAACTCGTGTGGGTTCTTTAACCCTTTGATGGAAATTGAATGAGGACATTAAATTAGACAGTCTGGATTTTTCATTATTATTTGTAAGAAAATCTACATTTATATCACCTCCTATAATAATATTTTTGCTATTATCTTTTTGAGATAATAGCAAAAATATTATCATTCCCTTGTTGCGTCCATTCGCCATTTTGGGAACAAACTACCCTGAAAAGAACAAGATATGGGTTGAAATCAAGTATTGTATTGAGTTCAATTGTTAGCAGATAAGTTATTGATTTGAAATAAAAAATATGGTTGCTGTGTTTATCATGGCTTTTTTTTAAATCCATTTAAAAGGTTTGTCCGGAGCTTACCTATCATTCCCTGGTTGCCTCACTAAACAATGAACAAATCCCAACTTAAACGCGTTCCGTCGCGTTGCGCCCGCCGTGCCTAGCAAGCGTCAGTAGCGCTTCCAACGCCGTGAGGACAGGACGCGACTAGTCGCTGGAGCTCTGAGATTTAAAGCTAAATATATCAGTCCCCTGTCTTTGGTTCACTGTGATTATCATTACCTTGTATTTTCATATAAAATTTATTTCCTGCAACTGGCATACAGTGTTTAGTGAAAAGAGAACTACATGAATGCCTGCATGTGTTGATTTAATAGTTATTCCTATATTAATAACAGTTTCGGTATAATCGACAAGAAACATACTTTTTCTCATTCCCCTGGTTCCCATTCCCTTGACTTTTTGCACAAAGTAATGATAGTTTTCTTAAGTTGCCTAGAAAAAAAAACAATATTTTCCTTTGATTCGCATTGCATATCGTCCTGTGCCATTTAAGGCCAAATTGAGTTGAAATCACTTTGCTAATATATACTTCTTTACGGACTTGAGTGCTCGTGCAAATTTTATCAACCGTATTTATTAGCAAATAAGGGCTATCTTTTGCAACTCTGGTTGCACAAAGCAAGTGAGTGTACGGAAAATAAGCTTACAAAATAAGGTTCTCATGAGAAGAAAGAATTATATATTTTTTAATTATTTTTGCAAGTAATACAAATGGGAATATTATAGGTGATTATGACAATAGTTTGTTAGATGATTAAGAAAAAAACAATTAAAGCTACCAGAAGACTGTGAAATTGTTAAACATTTTATTTATTTAATTAAAACATCTGATCTTAATACTACTAAAATCATTCCCTTGTCGTTTTTATCATTCCCCTGGCAGCTAAATTTTAAAGTGGTATATTTCTGTACCTAATTGACCGAAAGTGATGCCTATTCGATAAATATGTTTATAATGAATTAAAATTTCATATTTTATTGTGACTAGTTAAAAAAATATTAAAATAAAAAATGACAGGGGAATGAGATGAATAATCCAATTCTCAAGAATGACCCTTTTAAGATAGGGTCACTCTGAAAATCAGCGCCGCAGTTTCACTGCGGCACAATGCTGAGAGGTCTCCTATTCATCGTAATGTCTTCTTTTTACTTTATATTTTTCTATTGTATTTCTTCCGTGGTGTGCGTTGAATAAATATTTTCAATTCTATTACAAATGTCGAATGTAGCCCCCAAAAGATGACAAGTTGGCGGAGGTTCCGCAGACTGTGCCCCATCCGTCACAGCCACTTGCATCGGACACAAGTTCCTGCTTTACGCAACTCTGACGGGCTGATGGAACGAAATCACAGCTTACTAGACAAAGCCGAGCGTAATCGGTTACGCGACCGGCGCCAATTTCAGTAACACTGATATGGTTTTAAGTTGATAAAAAGTGTAAGCTAGCATTGGTGTTACGTGTTCAGTGGCATATTAACAACAGTTACTGTTAATTGTAATGCATTTGAAGGAGCAAAAGTTTGTTTGTCTTGGTTGTTATGCCATATAGAAACACAAGGCCTTCGCAGTTAGCCTAATTGTGCTAATGTGGCTACAGAACTATCAACAATTTTTTTGAGTTGTTGGTATTTCTGTAGCTCTGCCTACCCCACTCTGGGAAAGGAGGCGTGAGTTTATGTATGTATGTATGTATGTATGTATGTAAGGCCTTCGCATCAGCGCGCAAATGGCGAATTATGCACGTTTCTTACCTTAGTCGTATGTTGATCGTAAAGCCGCAGGTAAACGACTCTAAAAACGGACGGTAACTTAATATTATTTTCGAATCATAACACGCGAAAAAGTGTAAATAATCTGTTATCTATTTTATATTATTTATTTATTTTGTACAATTAACACTTACAGTCTCAGTAACACAGTCAGTGATTCACATGTTTAGCCAAACATGTAGGAGAAATAACAAATGAACTAAAATAACTAGGTACCTTAAATAATACTAATTGGCCAATTTCCTGCACTGAGCTAACTATGACAATGGTTTCCAAGAATCGACTGGCTGATGCAATTAGTTTGGACTCAGTCGTGAAAAACATCTTGTTCGCTGTTGCTGGCTAGGATATCGATTAAGAGCTTCAGCGCGCGGTGCAGCGGCGAGTGAGAGACAGCACGCGTGCGGCCGGCGGGACCGCGGGACGGCGAACAGCCGGCCACGACGAGCGCGCAGGTGTTTACTGGACTTAGGTGGAACCCTATAAGATATCTGAGCTAGAAGTCCTGGACTACTGGCATATCCGCGTATCTACAAAATGGAATATTTGATAAGGGAAATATTCCTCCTAGCTTCAAGGGAAGTATAGTTGACCATACCTAGGATGTAAAGTGGTACATAAATGGTACATGTGCGGACACTATTCATAAAATTTCTTAAAAAGAAAACAGAATGATTTTTGCACACGCTCTACCATTACAGTGTACTGTTGCGAGTTTAGTTTAGTTCTAAATGTTCTGAAACTTGCACAATGCAATGGCAGCCATACCACCGCACGAACAGCGACGGCGAAATGTGTTAAGGATATAATGGAGTTTAATTTCCACTTCAAACAGACTCAGAAAGATTCTTGACGTACTTAATATAAGTCGTAAACAAGTATCTGTATCAGGGTAACCCTTCACTTCATAGAAAGAGTGTGTAAGTAGGTACTTATTTTGTGACCTACATTCAAGTAATAGCTGTTACAGTTGGAGCGCGCAAGAACTTGCCTATTTGTTATGATTATATGCTCGATATCGTTCTTCTAATGATATCGAAAACGCAATGAAAGTGTTTGCGTAATGTTACTTCCCGTTATTTCCGCAAGCCCAGCTTAGAGCGCATTCGTGCAAAGAGGCGCGTGCCACTCGAACTCACTCGAACCAATCTAATGACTTGCGGACGAATGGTAATCTTACGAAACCTATGTACTTACCTACATATGTGCATTTGTTACGTTTAATTAACTATGCTGAATTCTCACTTATAAAATAGAAATAAACGTACTCAATTAAACTCTATTGAGTTCTAATTTACTGGTTCACTACAGATTCATTCATTTATTCAAGTGGAAGTAAACAGGTAAGTAATGCCATTATTTGAAGCTGTATGAAGCCGGATTGTAGCGTTTAATTTGGTTTTAATAATCTCTGTAATACCAAGACTACGCGTGGTCAATTTAGTTCAAGTAAGTAGTTAAAAGCAATAAATGAAACTGTGACATCGTATTCTAAAGTTTATTAAAAGTTGACATACATAATACCACTTACAATATCAGTCTTCCTTAAGGTTGAATATAAATAAAATAAATTAAGCAGAAAAATATAATCATTTGGTGGGATTCTTAAAGATATTGGATGTCAGAAATCCCTATTGTTTAGGTGAGGTTTTGGTGTTATCTTGCGCGGGGATGTTTAGTTGTTGGACGGGGTAAGATTGGGGGTTGTAGGTTTGGGCTAGGTAGGGGCCGGGGCCGACTTGTTCTTGGAGTTTCTCAGCTTCTTCGGGGGCGACGGGGCACATGCAGGGAACGAGTTGGACGTGCTGAAGGGAGACCGGGGTAAGGCTGGCACCGGCAGGGACGCTGATGGGGATGGGAGCCATGCTCTGCTGCAGCGGCATCTCGGGCTGGTACTGCTGGTACTGTTGGTACTGCTGGTACGTCTTGCGGGGCTCGTAGGGCGAGTAGTACTGGTACCGGTACCCCGGGGACATGTTAGGTGACATTTGCTGTACCCATTTCTGGGACGGCTGCCTGCTGAAACAAAATAAAAGTTGTATGTATGTATTGAAATTATTTAAGGGTTGTATTTCGACACTAACACAAAATACAATCCTACCAAATAGAGATTTTAGCCCCTTTAAGGGAACTTGTATTAAAGGTTAAAGTCAATCTTAGGTGAGGTAGGAAAAACTCGGCATATGTTATGTTAAAAAAATATCATGTTTTCCCATCGAATTTAAGAATGGGTTACTAAAAAATGTAAAAGTCGACGTTACCAAGTCATGTTGGTAATTTTTAGACTTTTGTAAAATTGACTACAAAGAGATGAATCCACTTTTGAACCTTATTACAATGCCAAAAGATGTAAATGTGGATACATCTCTTAGTAGTTGGACTTTTTCACGTGACTACGGCGAAGCAAAAAGGATGTTCAACATTCTGTTCCCACGTTGCTGCTAGTCTATTCGAAACATTTTGAGAAAGGAAGATATCGTTGCCTTCGCCTTAGTATTTCACATGTCATAAGCTATGTGCAATGACGTCATACCAGAACCATGATGGCAGATTTGACATGCAAGAAGTGCCGACAGAAAATTATTTTATTCTTAAAAAACTATCGAGTTTGGTTTGGTTAAATGAAAGGCTCTAGGTTTTAATACTCTAATACTCATGGCATGGGTTTCAAGGTACAGGCTCAGCCTAGTTCGAAATCCACCGGATACTGCTTTATTTGTAACTATGTGACTTGTGAAAATAAAAAATATTCTATTCTATTCAATTCTATTCATTTGTAAGAAAAATATATTTTTTGTCGACCCGAAAATATTTGTAAGTAGATAATAATTTTAACATAACTTTGTCATAAAGATGTACAGTCGAGTTCATAAATATGTGTACAAATAGCATAAGAGGCGACATAAAAAAAATTAGTAGATTTCGTTGTCGGGTTTTTGTATTAACTTTATCTTGTCAATTTCCGATTTCTACAGATGTTAAAATGCCATTGGAGCAGCCCATTGGTTTTCTCGCTCAGCAAAGGCCCGTGGGGTGGGCTCTAGTTTAGGAGGCTCCTTTTTACCTCCGCACGCGGTAGGAATTCTTAGTGGAGTGATATACTACACGGTCAGGTAAAACGTTATTGCTTTTGACATGTTGTCGTATTGTCAACAACGTTTTGATAGCTCTTATCTACTTGACAGTCATTCATTTGACCGAGTTACAGAAAAAATAGACAACAACACAAAAGCTAATATGGTTATACCCTATAGAATAGAAGCTCTGTAGTTATTGCCAAGTAAATTAAAACTATGCACCTTAGTTCAACTTAAATAATTGGACGACGTTCAATAAATAGGTTATCGACACGGTGTAAACCCAAAAAACCAGCGAGTAACAAAAGAGATGATTGTATAACGTAAGTGCCGCATTATCCGAAGTTCCGGAATCGCAAGCCAGTTTAATTGCATTGGCAAAAAGAAATAAGCAAGTATAATGGGTACGTACGGTCTATTGTGTGTTCACTCTATTGACTTTGCGTTAACAATTATTAGAAAACAAAGTTTGGAAGGTAACCGGTTGTGCAATTTATTAAAGTTTTTACGCATTAATGGGCGCAAGATTTTTAATCACACTAGTTTGGTTAATTACAAGAACCCCTTCGTGCTGGGTTTGACGGGCGATTATGTGAATTACTGTCTAACAAACTTTTATGATCATCTGTTTGTGTAATAAAACCTTCTATTGTTTTGTTTTATTTTGTTCGGGGGAATCTTTACCGAGATGATACGCGCAAAGCTGGAATATAGGTACTAAATAGGAAAGGTAACATTCGCCATATAATATTAAAATATCGCATAGCCACAATAAAAAACCTGTCGATATATGAAATAAAATCAGTGATAGTAGGTACGATACAAAGTCCAAATAACGATTTGGTAGTGTTACTAAACAAGAGGTATTAGTTAATACATACATACAAAATCACGCCTCTTTCTCAGAGGGGTAGCAGAGACAATAATTTAATACATTATACGATTAAATCGTAATCTGTACTTTCCCTAGTTTTTACATTGTTGTTACTTACGTGGTATCTGAGCCCCATTTCAGGAAGAATGCCTCAGATGACGCAATCAACGCCAAGCTCAAAACAAAACGAATCTGAAACAAAACAAAACCGTTTAGAATCCCATCTTGTTTGCGTTCAAGAAAGACTGACTTAGGTACAGTTTATTAATATCGTCAATATCATTCAGAGGGTTCCGTACTCAAACTAGGAACCCATATAGTTTCGCCAAGTTCGTCTGTGCGTTCGTCCGTAGCTTAGCTCAGAGACTCTTAGTTCTAGAAAGCTGTTCCCTATTTGACGTGAATATACATATAAGTCACCCCGAGGGATTTTTTTCTTTTCTAATCTAGGTACCCCTTTGATTCGATTTTTCAAATTTATGCTGGCTTGTGAAAACAATATATTTTCCTACAATTCGTAAACTCTTTATTGCACATAAAGAATTACAAGACATACAATACGACACCACTATAACATTACTGTGTTCCCATTGAAAACACCTGCCTTCACGAACACAAACGTAGCATCGAGCGCGGGCTGTGGTTCATTCCTGAGATCACGTTCACAAATCCTAATAATTCTAGACAATATAACCCAATTACCCACGTGTTTCCAACGGAAATCAGAGGGAAGCGATCAGAATTTACGATTAAACAGTTCCTGATTCCAAGTGTTAGCTTACATAAACATGAACGTTCGTAGAGACGCCCAGGAATTCGCGGAGCGAGCACTGCTTTGTTACTTTAACACATCAACCCTTTGAAGTTTATCGACAAGCTATTCGATTTACTAACTTTACCCCACCCCTAGGACGTAGTGAAAGTCCCATTGGGTGGTACGACCCATAGCCAAGTGGATACCATTTCCGAAGCATTGTTATTGAACAGTTATTTTCTTCTAATATTAGAATTAAGAACATTTTGCACCTACACAATGTTAAATTAAACGAAATATATCATATTTTGTATTTTTATAACTATCGTCGTCATCGTGAAGAGTTACTTCGCGTTGACTTCAGGTGTCAAAGTTTAGTTAGATGCTATAGCGTTTATAATCCACAAAGTCGCGCAAAACTGGCACGAAATTTTACAATCGTTGTCGTTAATTTGCGTAGTGGACCGCGACTTCGTAAATCGAAAACACTATAGACGCTTCTACAACTCTACAATGAACTCGCCTTTCTTTGTAGCGTTATGGAAATAAGTAGTAGGAAATTCGCCAAGTCATTATATGAGATTTGTGATGAGGTTATGTCGTACCTTATCTCAAATTATGCCAAAAAAAACTTTTTGCAGCACTACATAAATATGAAATACAAAGTAAGGGCCTTATTATACACTATACTTTCGTATTGTAGTATCTTAATGTCAGCTGTTATTATGAATTATACTAGCTGTTGCCCGCGACTCCGTCCGTGAAGAAAAATAAAAAATAGCCGATAATACTCAGGGATAATGTAGCAATCTAATGGTGAAAGAATTATTGAAATCGGTCGAGTCGTTTTGAGTTTATTTGTTAGAAACATGCAATAAATAATAAATCTTTCCTTTTGATAATATTAGTGTAGTTAAGTGTAAATTAGTAAAGGCGGACGAGTAAAAATTAATACGATAACAATACCAGTAAAAACAGCTTCAATTATGGCTCTTCTATTCGAGTAAACTAATTACTTTAAACATGCTATCCTATAGTCAATATTATGATAGTTCTTATTCGACTATATTTGACAAAAATGACATTTGAGTTAAAACAAAACTTGTAGAGACAAAGTCTGCCTACAGATAGAAAAAGGCACCTAAAAACTAGCCTCATTTGATTTCACATATTTACACAATTTCATTTAGATAAAAAACAAGAAAGTTTGGGTTATTTTTTATAGTATACTAATATACTATAAAAATACCTTCAAGGGTTTCAAAGTGTTTACTTATTCCTTGCTGCAGGGATTCTGGATAATTGGAAGGGAAATAGCGCTGTGATTGATGACGATGGGCATTTATTAAGTACCTAATGTTCCCTTGTAATTATAATGCTCTAGTTAAACGCATGTGTCAATCAAAGCCTCGTTTAAACCAAGTTAGAGTGCGAACGCAATTACCAAAAACGTAATTGGTTTGTTTAAAATGTAGTTAAGGCTCTCTGATGTGCAGTATGATTTAACGAGTTAACAAGTTCTTTGTAAAATATAACTCTAAAATAATGAGATAATCGGATAGAGAGCCAAGTCGTTGCAGTCTTACTACCTACTGCCCTAGACTTTATTTCTTTCTTTATTTATAGTTATGGAGAATACTAGGGTGGGATGCGACTAGTCTATCCTTACTGAACTCGATTTCCACCAGATTCAGTTACTTATCCTAATTAAATTTTACCCGGCCCATGTGATATCGAAGTATCGAACATATAGGTAAATCCAATTACTCGTAAACAGACGTAAGTAATTGATTTATGAGCTTGTTTGATTTTATGACAGCATTACTTCTGGATAAAAAAAATTATTGTCATTGTAGTATAATTTATATATAACCTATTCTTGGGTTGTGGGTAATAATTTGTACTGAGAGGCATCAGGAATAACTTTTTATTCTTCTTTTGCTGTCGGTGTTATTTGCCAGTGAACCTTCTGTCAATGTTTTTTAATGTGAACGTATTAAAAATTAGTAACAAAACAGAAACAAGTCAAGTTCCATAATTACTCTCTGAATTATTAATTTATTTACTAACGGTACGATAAACTGAATGAGGTACTTACACACTAACAAAAATATGATCCAAATAAAACTTAGTGGACCCCGTAGTGAACTTCTGACCATTTGTCTTTCATAATGTCACAAGTTATCTTAGTAAAATGTTTAGGCACGGGTATTGTAGCTCTAAAGCTACATGATTTGGTTGTACATTGACTATTTCTATGAGGAATGTACTCGTACTTCCAAACGGAACACAACTCCTACACACAACTACAACTCCTACAGACACGGTAGCATCAGATATCCTTCCCAATACAATATTACTCGTATTTCTTGTTAGAACAGTTCCAGAGAGTTAGAATTAGAATCATGTGTCTAACCATAAGAATGACTTTCTTGTAATAACCGTAATTTGCCAGAAGATTATAAAGTGATTTGTGTCGGTCCATGGATAATCCGTAAATGGGCCGCGCGGGTCCCGGATCATAAATTTATATTACCTGCACTAGGCTAGCGGGCGCTTTCGGCCGGTCCGCCTCTGTCTTAGTTTAATGACCACAATAAACGATAAAATACTATCGATTGCCCATGAACTCCTCATTTTTATATTCGATTAAAATAATTAAAAATTAAGGACGCAATATTAGAACTTCGAGTGCGAATATTTATTTTTGTTATAAAATAAAAAAACGACTAAATAATTTTATAGTTACCTATTTACCGCAGAAAGCCTTAAAATTAGGGCATTACGTATTAATGCCATTAATTAGATCATTTGCTTTGCAAAGACCATCGTCATCAAAATAATAGCTAATTTACCAAATGATTCGTTTAATATTAAAAGCGTTGAAATCAGAATTATGGTATCATATTTATAATTATTCAATGGCTAATTACTTTATTAAATTATAAAAACTGTACCCGGCCACGACAGGTGTGTCACAAATCACAATAGGTAGATAGGTATATCGAGATAATATAAAACACGGCTGCAGTTCCTGGCATGACTTGCATCTCCCGCGTCCCATTCAAGCCGGCTCGTGAGCTACGCTCCAGACTGGCATTACAATAATAACCGAACAATTGAAAATAATTACAGTAAACACAACCTACCAATGAAATATACAAAAAAATCTCGTTCACGTATTTTTTCAAATACATGCTTTATGAATAATTCGTGCTCAAATATATACCACAAGTACCTAGGTAGTCTGTATTTCTTTATAAAATAAATATTTTGTTTTAATTTAAAATGAGTACTATGAAAAACTTACCGCTCCGTTCATATCCGGAAACATCGCACTGAGATATAATAAATAAAACGTTCACCCGTTACTCAAGTTTCGAACTAGAGGGAAGCTTCAGGGAGCGCGTGCGCTGCAGGTCGACTGTCGTCCGGGAACGTGCGCGCGCCCACTCTGAGCGCGGAATGACCGTTCCTAAGGGTCCAATCGTTTTTTATACACGGTTTCAGAAACATTCCGTCCCTAAAATCCGGTCCCCGACCCCGACGTGAGGTATAATAATAACCTTATTAACTTATCTACACTTCTATCTTTACTTAGAACGTACCGTTATATAAGGTCGATTTTAAAAGGGAGTTTGGTAGACACAGGCCACTTAAGATAATTTCACACCTTTGCATTGGGCGGTGCGGTTTGACGGGGGCTCTGGAGGCGGGGGTCGCGGACCGGCGTAATGGTCGGGGACCGGGAGGATGCCTGGGCTCGTGACGAATCGCCGGGACGAGTTCATTACTGGCGCCTTCCTGCCATCTTATTCTATACCGCACCTACGGACTGTTCTTTCCCGAGCTCTACAATACGCCAGGATTAAGTGACCCCTGGCGGCGTATAGGGAACGTGTAACTACTAGTTTCATGTATGCTGGTCTGACCGTGAGTAGGGGCATGCTAGCGGATATGATACGAGGCTCTACGTGTGGTTGCAATTACAGGAATCTAATTACACTTGTACGGAAAGGTGCTCTTCGACGAATTCGACATGACTTAGTCGAAAATAACTTGGCTGTAACACCGGCCCGTGACTTGCAACGCTCTTTGGCGCGTGAAATCTGTAATGGCCGTTAATAGTCGCGACAAAACACTAACCCTATATTATATCGTCGGCTAAAATCTACATATACTCGTATGTTATTTGCTTTGGTATCGGGTTCAAAAAAACGATATACAGGGTGGCAGATTTAGATCGGTCAGTATTGGCAAGTCTGTAACCATAAGAAATACGAAGATCTGTTCTTAGGAACCATGACATCGAATTTTGTTACGAAAAAACTGTATACATTCATAGATTTCTATTTGGATATCGATTGCATAGGTCATAAGCAGTAGATAAATGTTATAGGTATCATGAATCATGATATCTAAAATCAATAAAATGCATTGCATTTCATATACTTTAATTTAATTAAGTAGATGTTCGAAATGCCAACATCTTCAATGCAATATTCAACTCGTTCATGTGCGTAAAATTGTCTCTATGGTGTCGCAGCTTGTTTCATACGCTGCTTTCACTTATTTAATGCCATTCCGGAAGTTTTGTTGACTACGATACTATTATCTATCTATGATTGTAATTATCTACTTAAACCTATAAATGCATTATTAAATCTATGTAGGTATGAAGATTTTCCAGATCTTTGTACGCCTTATAGTTACAGACTTGCCCATTCTGACCGATCTTAACGTGCCAACTGCCACCCTGTAAGGGAGAGTAACCTATGTATAGTGTATACCTAATTTGCACTAATATTCGTAGCGTAGGTATATAAATAAAGCGTGGGGGGTCTCTAGGTCCTTACGATAATACTTATTTGCAAAGTAGACATATACTTGATAGTAACAGCAGAAGTAATTCTCACCCGTTTAGTCATAAGAAGGTACATACAACACAAGGATGCCAAGTTTAGGTTGATATGCAAAACATTGCATAAAGACAACGTTTAGTATCTTCATTAGTTAAAGAGATCCTTTTCCTTCTTCTGTACTTGCTGGCACTGCAGCGCAGCGGACCAGCTTATTACTTATTGGGTGCTTTCATAATTTACAGTTGAACGGTAGGTACGACACGATACTACCCGCGCCGCGGTAATCGGAGGACGTCGACGTCGGATGCTAAATATTACAGTGGACGCTAAATTAAGTGTCCCCATATACAGGTGTCCCATTAACCGACGTCAACCCGTCTAGGGCTGATGGAGCCGCTAAAAAGCTATCGATTTAATCACTATTTTAATATGATTCTTTGTAGGTTTTCCAAATGTCCATGTCACGAAAAACCATAAATTTCATGTTTTACTTCCAAAGTTTTTCAGTGGTATCTTACGTAACGTTTTTTTTAAACAAATATGTATTTTAAGTAGTCACATTAAAATGTTTTTTCCATACAAAGCAAAAAATAATATTTATAAAATAAGGGATTCTTAATAATTCTAATTACGTAAGAAAGATACCACTGAAAAACTTGTGACATAAAACATTAAATTAATGATTTTTCGTAACATGGACATAACGGAGAATTACAAAAATTCAGATTAAAATGATCAATATCTCCGAAACTAGTAAAAATCTTGAAATTTTTGACGCATCTTGGGACGAGGATTACAGTCAAGATGAGTTTATTAATACGGTCCTAAAAGTTATACAGTTGTGGCAGATGCACATGCAGACAGACATCAAATCTCACCATGAGGGTTTTGTTTGTTTCCTTCTCAGACATAATACCTACCAGAACATTATCGAACACGTGATTTGTAAATATCGATTCATAGATAATTTAAGCGTGTCTATGGGGCGTTTATCGGTTTGGGTCCCAACAGGAATCTACTAAGCCTCCGCTGTCCAACTGTCCGTCTTTCTGTCAGCGCGCCGTATCTCACGAACTGTAATAAGTAGGTAGACAGTTGATTTTTTTCACAAAGTGCGTTTTTGTATTGCTGCTATAAAAACAAATTAAAAAACAGGTCAATTGCGAGTCGGACTCGCGCACCGAGGGTTCGTATTTAAGTTAATATGGCTGGAAAACGCACAAGAAAATACTGATTTTGTTATTTATTTATTTAATCGTATGGCTTTATTAAGCCGAGTCAAGCACATGCACAAGTTTTATATCTAAATTCTTCACCCATTGGGCCGCGTTATCAGGAAATTCATTTATTAAAGTACGCCTGTTTCCCGGAGGGGTAGGCAGAGACCACTTCTTTTTTTAAAAATATTTTTCTGCTAGAACAAATTACCTACTTGTCAGCAATGTCATTTTCATTATTCCGATTGGCGTTAATAGTTTGGTATTTCATTGTTAAGTAGATGTTAACTTTCATGCAAATTTTAATAGTTAGATACTTACTTTACTTTAAAAAACTGTTCTGCTAATTTATCACAAAAGTTGGAATGCCAAACGAAACGCCATTTTGTTGATATTCATATTGAACGTTACCATAGTAACCAAATTACAAGTCGATGGATATTAACCATCTACTTTTAATAATTTAATAAAAATGTAATTTTGTACATATAATTAGTCGCAAAATTAATTTTGTTTTCAATATCAAGTAATTCAAGTAATTGCAATTGGTATTAAAATATTTTTAACGGTTTATTATACAAATTAGGATCTCAAATGTTCACTAAACGCAAAGACTGATATAGTGTGAGATCACCGACTGACTGATGACCGTAACCATGGTAATAACAATGCTATAATTGTTATCACCATGGAAACGCTCATCATAGAATTGTTTTTCCGCTTCGGTTACCTATAGGTGGTATTCTGATACCGTTAACGATATCCATATTAGCAATTTATAGTAAGCAAGTAGAAAAAGTGTTTTATTATCTTATTAAGATTATCTTAAGGATTTTTTCAAGTTTTAGGACTAGCAAACATACTTGTATTACACCCAGAGCGGGTCACCGCTGGAACTATTATGTACTTACCTACTTTATACATCTTTATGTTACATGGTTATACAATAAATTATTCTAATTCTGAGAGGGCCCGTTAAAAACGTCTACAAATTAAAATTCCTGTTCCCGATCGATATCACCACAAGCGCCCGCGATGATTTATAGTCATTGGTACTGAAGATATCGGTCAACAAGGATTTAACGACGGACTGTCCCGGTCATTAGACCGGGGTAATGGATGGTACAGCGACTGAGCATAACAGGGCCCTCAGCATAGCACGAATGACGCACCAACGCTCCCTCAGCGTGTTTCTCTCAAAGTAGTACGTAAAAAAGAGAAGCACTGAGAGATAAGGAGGAAATAATTTGTCCTTGTGGCCTTCTTGATAGGCTCGCCGGCCCGTTATTCCGAGAGGACATAGATACTGACTTTAAAATGTCTTTCAATGGAATAAAAACGAACAAATAGATTTTAAGTGTCTTTAAATAAATAACAGTTAACTCTAGATTCAAATTATTGCTCATACATATTTTCAAGGCGTTTAGATGTTGATTTGAAGTAAATTAGTAAACTTTATACCTACTATTCTCTTCGGTTAGTTTATAAAGTAAAATCGGTATTGAGTTGTTTAGTTGAGCAAGTTAGGTATATTTTTGATGTAGTGTTATTTAAGCGCTGTGATATACTGAAACTAATAACTTCATTTAATAACTAGTATTATGTAATGTTTTCAATTAGGCAGGTACTTAATATGTTAAGGCAAAATTAAAAGGGCCGCCAAAAAAATATTTTATTGTGCACCAAAAAGCCCAAATACCACAGTAAATAAAAAATAACACAGTCATAATACACACTACCTACTCGCTACCTACTGGCAATGCGTATACCTTGTCTACGTTAAGAGTTAGCAAAGCGGCCTATCCGTCGTACTTTTACATGCAAAGAAAAGGACAAGAAGAAATGGTCAGTGGGCGTGAACAATCGCACCACCCTGGCGGGCTCGGCTTACCTACTTGCTCGGCTTGGAATATTAGTTTATTTCCTTAAGATTTTGGTTCGTAAGTTGATTTGGCATAATATGAAATGAAATGACCAACTTAATAGAACCATTACATAACTTATCCATCTCATATGTCATTGAAAGTAATTATTAAGTTAAATATGTGTGTAGGTGATTGGATATCTCATATTAATAAAACAACAGTGTGCAAATCCTGTGGTCTCCTAGTCTCATACAAGTTGTGCATCATTGACTTCTCTTGCAACGAAAAGTACTTGATACGCCTTTTCTTATTGTTAGTCACATTTGGTTATCAGTCAAAACACAAGCACAGAGTAAGCAGGAAACATTGCGATTAACAAGCCAGGTCACAAAATTATCAAAAAACAGTCCGATAAACAAGCCGAGTCACTGGTTAAACGGGAAACTGTCCAATAAACGAGCTGGGTAAAAAGTAAAACAACAATACAAAGAAGAGCACTATGACGCGTCCGCACCGTACAAGAGACAGATGTTGACTGATTTATGCCGACATGTAAACCCATGGTATCTTTATCGCTGGCCAATTAAAGATAAAGATAAACAGACATTTATTCGCAAGAAGAAAACTTACAGTACATTGATACAAAAATAACAAGACAGAGAAATTGTTGCGAAACGGTCCCAACTCAGCATTCGCTAGCCGTAAAGCCAGCACTGGTCTTCCATTGGAACCGCTCGGTGATGAGACGGAAAGTGACACACCGGTTAAAAAAACCCAACTTGGATTAAATAACAATCAATCGAGATAATCTCGAACGACCATAAAATTTGCAACCAGTTATAGCTTATGTCTTATAAGCTATAGTCTATGGGAGGTTAAGTCAAAGTAAATAAAGCAATAGGTTACCTGTTACGTAACAATACAATAGAACAAAAATGGTACACTTTAAAGAAATAAAATAAATGTGTTGTTGGTTTTACATTTAGAAAAACTACTGAGTAAAATAACAAACAAACAGTCAATAAAATGATATTACGTGCATTCTTAGTTTTGTGGTACTAAGTCTTTAACGTAGACAAGTTATAGACCTAGCGAGGCGAGTGTTGTATGTAGGTACACTAGGTACCTATTCTAATCACAACAGCGACTAGCGCCCGCGCGCGTTATTTGAAATCGATGAAATAAATACACGAAATATCGGAACTACTAGGTCGATAAAAAAATTACCTTTTTAAGTTATTTTTTTATACGGTAGCGATATTAATTCTACATTTAGATACACGTTTGTAAAGAACGGCCTACCATCAAAGTTAAGCAACCCACCGCTTCAACATCGTGTAAGTAACTATTTTTTTACATATTTAAAAGAGTTTTACTTCAGATTACTGTTTGGTCGTAAACTATGAAGTATTTGGGGTATAAGTGATTGGGGTGATTCATAGTTCATTTTATAATTTAAAAACCATAGAGTATATTATAATAAGACGTATTCTGTAAAAAATTCAACTGGGTACTTATGGTTAAAAAGATATAGCCCTGTAAACTTACTCAGTCCATACGAGGCGAGGGCGCGCACCGTTGTGAAACGATGACGTCACTCCAGCAAGATGGCGCCCGCGCCTTTTAATATTATTTACCAAAAATTTAAACATACGAAGAATCAAAACCACTGAGTCTACTTGAATGAAACAAAAAGTAGTAGGTATGTTTGTTTATTTATCTACACTCATATCATAAGTCCTCTATAATGCGTTCAGAATCCGTAGACAATGACCATCATTACAAGATACAATTTTACTATGATATTTTTTCTTATCTGTAGCTGTAATGAAAAGTTAAAATTACGATACAACTTTTGATAAAGTACTTAATGTTGTTCAAATTTGGAACATCTTCCAAAACAAACACAATTCAAACAGGGGGTCAATTCTAGTATCTATTAAACGTCGACTCGGTATATTTTAAGTAAAGTGTCGTACGCCGTTTTGATGTCGAATGACATTAGAATAGGGACTTTGTTAGTATGTCTATGATTAAAAAAAAAACATTCATATTCGTGACACAGGTTAGCTTTGCCGCCATTTTTCCACACATTTCAAATTGCACTAATGTTAATGTTTACAATTATTATAATAAATAAATACTTATTTTCTCTGATTTGATTCATTTCTTATTTCAGTTCATAAATTAGCTTAACACCTATAGATATATTTCAGGTAGCAGTAGCACTGGTACCTATGAAGGTTATTTGCCTTCGGCTACTGAACGCATCTTAGGGTACTTATAATATGCGTGTAGATAAAGTAATGTATGCAACTGTACATAATTAGGCCTTAAAAAACTCGTGTGATGTTATTATGAAACTCGCCTTCGGCTCGTTTCACAAAACCACACTCGTGTTTTAAGGACCCTCTTTATGTACCAGTTACATAAAATACTACCTATTATAAGATTTACTGTAACTTTTCAAGCGATTTGGCGTAGCTACTAACATTCTTCATTGTGTTTGTATGGTTGGGGGAAATCACTGAAAGTACATGTCCGCTTTTAAAAAATCTTACACTAATAGGAAGCTAGGTACTTCGCACCCCTGACAAAAATTTCGGTTATTCTATTTTAACCGAAGCGAAGCGCTTGGGTTGCTAGTTAATTACTTATGTTATGTAGGTCCCTAACTAATTTATTGTAATTTATATTACAAAATTAGATACATTACCTACGTCCAGAGGGCTATTAGAAAACCCTATTTTTCCCCCAATTTTATTTAATTTTCATTATCAGGTGTAAATGATACAATCTTCAGTCCAAATTTCTGCAGATCGTCAAAACTACTTAATGGTCTAACTTTCAAAAATTCCGAGTGCTCCTATTTCTGCCTTCGGGCCTCCTGCAAAACTAACACAACCTAAACTTACCTACCTGTTTCGACTTAATTTCAAAGGGAAATTTTGGGAATGAGGAAAATCTAAAATGGGGAATATGCAATTGGTAAAAGTTCAACATGAGGAAATATGCTATTGGAGATAAAATAAAATTGGGAAAGTTACGAATGGAAAATTTTCTACTCGGAATTAATCAGTTTGGGGAACCGATCTAATTATTCTCTAAAAGTTAGACCAATATGCAGTTTTGACGAGTGTGTCGTAGATGGCTCAACTGAACAGAAATGTGGTTATAAACATCAACCTTGTCAGTAGTAGGCATAGTCCCATCGCCTACCATACCTAAAGTGGAACGATAGCAGTGCGAGGTGCGGGTAGAAAGCCCTTTTTCCAGACAGGACAAACGATACCTACCTATTAAATATATAAAAATAATGTAAAACAAAACATATTAAAATTAAACAAATTTATTGTTCTACTCTCATTCTTCGTCAAAGTTGAATCTCCTCATACCATCAAACCGAAACCCGTAAGCAGCTGCATTCTTTACGTCCACTAGCGCCGGATTTCGGTGCTTGTAGAAACTGCCATGCCCGTGTGCAGGCCGTGAAGACCCGTTCGGGATGCCGTGCGCCTCGCGAGGATAAAACGCCTCAAATTGCCCGCTAGATGGCAGCACGGACTTCAACCCGTCATCCTCCGGATCATACGGGCGGCACAGAGATGGCGCCACGATCGCCATTAAATGTATCACGAGTAATAACATCACCTGAAATGTTATTTTTATGAATAATCGGTGATTTAAAAAAAAAAAACATTACATACTGTTAGCAATGCAAACGTGTGGCTCACGGTGGACTGGTTACATAAGGAATGCGACTCGTCGGCACGCGCGGAGCCAAACTGGTGCGGTTGCCGGCAGTCGGTCACCTTGAGCGGCGCGAGCGGCGAGTCCGGGCGCCTCCGGGCGCAACAATGCCAACTTTCCCTCCGCGGCCGCCTATTAACACCACACGTCACCCGCTAACGCACTTTGCGATTTTAGCATGCTGTTGACTAATTGCGTACCCCATATGCAATTAAATTACTCAGCTAAACTTTTGATTACAATTAAAAACACAAATTCTCTCAATCCATCTTTATTTACCTTTGATGAAAATAAATCCCTTCCAAAATGTTAATGATATAATTTAATGACAGACAAAGACATAATTCCAATTCATTTCCAAATTACATCGATCTATTTATATTTACAGGTGAAAGGTAACACAACACAATATACCTAATATAATGAATATTGATAAACAGTAAATATAACACTTTGTCAACAATTACTTATTCTGCTAATGTAGGTAGGTATATATATTCATGCTGCAAGCATAATTGCGGACAAAGAGGAAAGACTAAACCATTATGTAAAATAAGATATAACTTCACCCGTGCTTTAAGCTGTAAACTATGCTAGGTATACAATGACGTCAAAAAGGGCACACGCTGATAAGTTAAATATTTGTACATGCTTCATTCGATAATCACAAGCTTTAACTATTAACAATATAATCAATTCATTCATTCTGTAGCTCTGCCTACTTCACTCTGGGAATGAAGGCGTGAAGGTATGTATGTATGTATGTAATATAATCAATTAGCATCAGGTATTGATGCCACTTTAAACTACATACGTACTCATACAGTTGTAATAACGGAAAAATACAAGCACGTTTTCGTCATTGCTGGTAAAATTTAGACCGTCTGAACCCGCTCGGGTTATCGATAGTAATTTAATTTTGCTGTGGAACGAGTAGACGACATGATTTTAGCTGTAGAGTCTATCATTAGGCCATGGTTTCGATACGTTTGAACTTTGAACAAAAGTAAACATAACTGTGCGGTGCCAAGAATTCTCAATATTTTCCATTTGATCCGGGTCTTATGGGGTCTAACACTAAACCTGTTCAGATGCGAGACAGCTACGACCAAAGCACAACCGGAAAAGATTCACACAACACCTATGTTAGGCCGGCTTCCTATTAGCTATGTATAAGTATAAGTACAGTTGTAGATAAAATTAAATGTAACCCCAAACACGGGCCGTATTTTTGGGTGACAGAATTCATAATAAGCACGATGCTATTCTGTAATAAGAATAAAATTTGTATACAATATTTATATTGAATTGTGTGACTCTTGTCGCAAATATAAGTCATGTAACCAACACAAAAGGCATTACAAGTGGCCCTCCCGATTATTATCTATGCCCGCATTGACCAATCAGGTAACTTGATGTAAGTACTGTGATACCACTTTCCGGTTTGGACATCTCTATAACCGACAGTTACCTACTCTCCGTAATCCTACTGAAGAAACTGCCTGTTACGACCTCTGATCCAGTTAAGGATGTTACAAATCTAATTATGAATAGGTACTATCACATCGCCTGCGATCGTCTGCTTTTAAGGTAACAAAAGGTTTTGTTAATCGAACCGTAATTAATTAGGTACCCTTATTTCAAGAACAAAATGTTGCATACTTGAGATATTTCTGAATGGCCATGTTCCATTACCAATACCTACGAAGAAAATATTAACTATGGGCGGCAAACTCTGTGTTTTTTTCGGATGGCCTTAAAACGTCTCTAAATAATGAAAATATCCATTTGCCTAAATTATTACTAACGAAACAGGTTGACAGAAATTAAAAATCTTGATTACGCAATCGTGCACGTGAACTTATGAGTAATATTGCATTATAATTTATATGAAGGGTTGTATTGCAACATTTAGAAATACTATGCAACTAAGAATATCTGTAAATAAGATAATCTGTTCACAGAACTTCATAAAACTTTGAAAATATACATCTCGTTTTTTTTAAAGTCTTTTAAAAAATATTATTTAACAGTACATACAAGTACAGTAACACAGAAACTAAACTACTCAGGAAATTCCTAGGCGAGTCTGCAATTTAGGAAAATAACCTTAGGGCGAATCAATGTAATGAATTAACGTAGCCGGGTTTGCATGGAAAAGCCGCCATTTCATCAAATATTTACTGTTTTTTTAACATTTGCCCTTATAAAAAATTATATTTCCTCTGTTTCAGCTTCCTATCTCGCTGACTTAACCCCTTGTATGCTTAGACACGGATCCGTGCCAGTTCATGAACTGCGAAAGCACGGATCCGTTCCAATCCCCTGCGTGCCTATCCGAATTTTATTTTGAATCTTCTTATATAGCAACGTAGGTCTAAAATCGATTGTAGGTCAAGCCAATAAAGTGTAGAAATTTTCAAAAAATCGCTCCTACCATAAAAATATTCAGTATGGCCGTCATTCCTCTGGGATTGACGTCACGTGACCGATCACGTGACTGCGTCGCCGCACTGGGCCGTCAAATTCTGAAACGGCTCCCGCATACGAGGGGTTAATGAGTTTGTTTTAAATTCATAAAAAGTAACAGTCTTTTGAATCAATTCAGCAATTATGTAAGAAAACACTTTTAATGTCTCTCTTCTTGAAAGCAAGAAATAAAATATTGGAGTTTTATCTCCTACATTAATCCAAGTATTTACTTGGAAATATTAAGTATTATAGAAAGTATTAGCGAGTCTCTTTACACAGTACACTGTACAAGAAATGTAAATAAAATGAATTAGCCAATGTCGAAAATTTAGCCATAGCCAAGAATTAATGTCATGAAAATTGAAAAAAAAAACATAATTATCTCAAAAAATAACAAAGGTAGGAAGCTGAAACTTAGAGGAGGACTAAAAAAATACAGAAAGAATTTGATGAAAGGGCGGTTTTAATATGCAAACCAGGGTACCCTCTTTAATTATTTAGCTAAACCAAATTTCGTTACCACGAATATATACAGAAACTGTATTAGTACAGTAATTCCTTACGCCTGAGTCTTAGGGGTATTTTAATATTTATTGGTGTTTTATAACCACAACCGAATTCATGTTTAATAGTTACAAGATTACTAATCTCGGTCTACTGCCATAGACAGATGTTACGTGCTAATAATAATAATATAGTGACGACGCCGTGTCTATTCGCATAACAGCTTTTTACAAATTTACAAAATTATTACAAGATTCATCATCTTGTTAGCCTAAAGCCGCCCATTTCTGGACTAAGCCCCTAAGGAGTCGCCACAGCGCGATTATTATTTGTATGTACATATAAATATAGAATGTTTGTTTTTTACTAATTTACCTTAACGTTACGAGAAATAATGTCTTTACAAATAAACTTAACGGCGATATATTAAATTAAAATAATAATACTACAGTCCTTAGCTATTAGTTCGGAGGACGTCGAGGTACCGACGCCGCGCCGCTAGGTGTGAAGCTCCAAGAACGTTACCAATATCAACATTGTGAGCTGCTGGTATTTTATCGAAAATTGAATAGAAGTATAGATTAGACAGATTTAAACAGTTTACCTAACTGACGTCTATCGTATCTAACGAAGCGTGTATTTACTTGAAATGTACTCGTCATACATAATTAACAAGAGTAAAAACTTTAAGAGAAAAATGCTACTGTAGCAGTAATGTATTTGAATGTATAAATAGAGATAATGTATATATTTCGAACAAACTGAGCAATCAACTACTTAATCATATTTATCAGCTTTCCCTCGTAATTTTCTGTAATATTCCCTGGCTCTAGGAATACAGTGACACGTTAGCGGAACTTTTGGGTTGAAGTAGATATTTCCAGAGATATAAATATGTTCAGGTCTGTCTTATTTCATCTTAATGTGTCTGCAATAAAACACAGGTTCACAAAAACACTGTCAATGACCGATAAAAAAATACCCTTGTATATATTTACGAAGGACACAGCTAGTATATACAAACAGTGCTCCTTCATGAATCCTCCAAAAATATATTTTATGTAACCTAGTACTGGATTCTTCTTATACACATGCAAATCTGCCGCTACTTTATTCTATAATCGTTTAACGCACCATTCACTCGCTCTTCCATTTGATCTCGCACTTCTAAATGGAGATCATGATTCTGGCATTGAATAAGATACAGTATGAAGCACGGATTACCACTTTTTCGGAATATTTAATGAAGGGAACTTGCGTCGCGCATTGTTTGAGACATGGCGCGTCTGTAACGAGCGAAAAAATGGTAAAACCATAAACCTTATTCGCAATAATATAGTCAATTTTCCATTATCCTATTCTTAATTTACATCTTTCTATGCTTCCACACAAGGTTCGTGAAAAACGCGTACAATAACATTTGAGTTCGAGCACTAAGTACTTATGCTAAAAGAGTTGTCATACAACATCAAATAATAATTAAATACAATTATACAATTTGCAAACAGTCTTCATTTTGTTTGTGTTGGTGGAAGTTTTATAAGTTTTACAGTTGAGTTGAATAAATAACCAACGTATTGACAACGAGAGGTAAATAAAAGCCAAACTCGGCCGGGCAGCTGAATAATGTGCACTGTTTACAATCATTTTAGACAAATATTTTCTCATACACGCACAAGCAATATTTTACTAAATCAAATAGGTACATCACAAGGTCCTAACTAGAAAAGCTACTCACTTATGGCCCACTGGGGCCGAAACATCTTTACTTCTTTCAAAAGTCGGCCAAATAAGTTGTATTTAAAATTTGACACAACTTCCTGTGAAATTAATGTCGCTTAAATCGACCATCCTTTACAGAGGCATATTATCAACCCGATTGTTATGACGGCCTGGGACCACATACTTGTCCGACTGTACGTAGCTGCTGGCAGCTCTAGCGAGTAATAATGTAACTAACGGTAACATTTAAAAACGAAGCTTGGGCATGGGTTAGTCCGTCGAGTATTACGCTGCATGTGTATTGTAAGTACTAAGGACCCTCACACAACGCCATTTCGTTCTCTGTTATAGGTTATAGTATGAATCTTCCCAGGTGAATTTTTCGCTTCGAGCCCTAATCTTAATCCTAACTATTACGTTTTGGTAGTGTAGGACGATAGACATGAATGCCATATTGCCTCGGGGCGGTCTATCGTCCTACACTACCAAAACGTAATATCTAGAATATCAGTGACATTAAATTTGAACCTTAATGCTATGATACCGTTTGTTTTTCAATATGAATGTTGTAGTGGCACGTGCTAACTCGGTAGCTAACGGCTTTGGGATAATAGAGACAATGGCCTTTGTTTGAAAGATTAGGTCTCGAAGCGAAAAATTCACCTGGGAAGATTCATACTATACAGTTATAGTAAAGGCAGTACGAGCAGGAGTGCACACTATCGTGCACACAAAATTGACCAATCGTGTTTTTTTGGTCGCTAACGTTTAGGATACACCAGCTAAAGTAGTTTAAAAATAATAATTTATGCGCACTCCTGCACACTGCCAAGTATGTTGCCTTTACTATAACTGTAACAGAGAACGAAATGGCGTTATGTGAGGGTGCTTAGTGCTAATAATCTCAAACCAATTTTTAAGCAGGGTCTGAGGAGCGGGTTCTGCGCACTTTGCCCACCTTTGATTTGCTGTATCTCCGAAACCAATGGACATATGCCCGGTTCCTATATTCAAGAAACGAATCGTTTCCCTTACGGGCAGTAGCGTTATGACATTTGCTACGTACAAAATGTGTCAAATTTTAACGAGACGTCACTACTCTACCAACGGTTTTGAATATAGGAACGCACCAATAGAGTGCTTCGGTTACGAGTACGATCAAATTGTAGCAAATTTGGTAATCTATATTAAAATAGAGAAGAAAGATACTTGAAAAACACTTCCTTTCCTTTCCCAGGGTAGTTTACTTTTGTTAAGAAATTGAAACTAGTCCCAAAATTTCGCATTTTTTTGAGCAACATGGGTTTTTAGGGTTGCAAACTTGGGTGTTAACTACTCTCAAGAGACCTAAAAACATATAAAAAAAATCGTAGTTACATGAACGTTTGCGATGTTTGATGTCGTTTTAGACTGGGCTAACAGGCTATCATTTGGATTTTGTGCATTTGTTACCTTTGGAGGAAGATGCCGGTTATGGGTGCTGTGAGTGCTGCGCATACACTTCGTGAACATCAACCGCTTGCCCTTGTTTCGTCATATTAGCAGGCTGCGAGCACATCACTGGCCGTCAAAGAAGAAACTTTACTATAGATATGATACCGTACAATGTTCATACTTTGCGGGTAATTATGCTCAAGGTTATATTAAGGTAATCTGTATTGTAAATCATTATATTGCTTTCATTCGCTTCGTGGATCGATTCATTTTACCAAATTTGTCATCGACCTTCACTTATAATATAAGTTACAATCGAAATAGTCACTATGGAGCATAGATACTCATGGAAGAGCAAAGTAGGAACATATAACGTTACTTTTATTGCTTACAAAGCAGTCAAATGTAAAAATATTTCCTAAAACATCAATATTACAGCTAAGGGAAGGCAACACGAGTTAATATAATATATTATTGCTTCGAAGACTCGTGACGATTTTTAAGGAAACAAGCGAGACGTATTGCTATCTTAGTACAGAAAAACCAACGGAAGAGCAGCGCTGGCTTAACAGCCGGCACATGCTCCGATTTACAACTGACCAACTTTGTGTAGTTATTTTTATTATTTTTTATTTTTACTTGATTTGTGTTGTGTTTTGAATAATTGTATTCTCTTTCTTTCTTCCTTTCAAAAAGAGAAAATCCAGCTTTTGTTCTACTGAAAGAGATAGGTTCCATAAAGAAAGGAGATAAGCCTTTGTACAGTCACGAGGTTAAATTTGGCTCCCTCCTTAGGTACAAAGTCAATCTAACAATCTACAACAATAAGGTTGAGTTTCCAAAAAGTTACAAATGAATTAACATCTCTAATGTAATGACAATGACGACTTCAAGCACATTTTTCTTGGAATGGTTGCCAAATTAACGCTCATGACCGTACTGAAGTAAGCCAAATATTTTTTTATTGATATCGTACCGACCAAAATCTTTGAAACCTCCATCGCTGGCAGGACGCACTTCTAATCAAAGCAGCCAATATAAATATTAAGAAGATACCATTTGAAATCACATTGATAGAGATCCTTATTTTACCGTATTCGTCCTAAATTAGACCTTATCTAAAATAAACTCATAGAAGACGTAGTTATAACTTACTTTGCATAATATTTCAGGTATAGTTTGTGATTTCTACATAAGGTACATACATAGCAAAGTTAACGACACTGATTTATAATGAATAGGCACTCGTGAAGATTTCTTGTTTTTGGTGTTACTCCTTAAGATCCCCGATAAACGAATTGAATCTCATCTTATTGCCAGGTTCATAGATATGCACTGATATTTTTGAGGCGTAAGATTGTTCATGCATGACTATCAACTTGACCACTTATAACAATGCTTGTAAGTAAAATATAAAAATTCCAATGAGAACTCTCACTGGTTGTGGTATGTAGGATTTCACTTATTACAAACGTAAGAAAGGAGAACTTGGTGTTCTTATTTGTTCACTCTCAACTCTCTCGGGCTAAACATCAATTATTGTCAAGCGAGATCTATTTACAAGCAGAGTGGTCTGGAACTCTTTCCGCTTCTGCCTTTAATGTATATTCACTAATTTACAACGGCTATTCCTCACCTAGACATTAGGTGTGGACAACTGGGTTTTTTTTTATTTCCAGTTGTTCGCACATTACTTTAGATCTTTATATCAATGACCATTATGTACCATTTTTAGTACAAGCGGCCTTCGAAGGTTAAAACCAACCTTTGACGTGTTTTGGTATTGTTTTCAACTCCGCCACCATTACTGTCAAGTACCGATATCTGATATAAGTAATAAGAGCTATCAAAACGCTGACAATACGGAAACGTCAAAAGCAATAAGGTTTTAAAGTGTAGAATTTCAGCCCAGGGCTTGTATTTACGTGACAGTAATGGCGGCCAAGTTTAAAACGATTCGATAACAAGTCAAAGGCAGTATAGTAATACCCAGTAGAATAGGGACCCAGTAAGTGGCAATACTGTGCAATTCAAAACATAAAAACCTGCACCTTATTGAATTTACTAGTGACGCATTGCACTGTCATCGGCGATATGTATTCTAAATAACAGACATATTTTTAAATTGTTCATGTACGATGGTCGATGACGTTCTATTTAAGAGAGATCATGACATTATTATAATTTTGTTTTCTTGTCTAGATTAATCTGTGCAGCAACCACTTCTGTATGTCGGTGCTGCCGACATATTAATCAGGATCTGTCAGTGTTATACGGGTGCACCATCAGACCATCACTTTTCTTTAAAATTAGAAACAAACCAGTAAGCGAAGCTTGCGTCGCATCGATTCGCTTTGCATTCCAAAGAACCTAAAGTCATTCTGATAACTATGCTTTTGGAAATGTAAACACTGTAAATATAATAACGAATTTAAAACACTCTCTTAATTTTATGTTCTAATTATTGGATTTCGTTGACACAATCATTAAGATTGTACCCTAACATGAAATATTTATTATCGAATACAAAATAATCACAATTCGCGGCAACACACACAACATGTAGGTACAATGTACTGTGTTATTTAAAATTGTCGAAGTAAATGCATACATTTGGTTCCTTAATTAATTCACATGTTCATAATCATCAGTCATTCAAACATTGAAAACCAAGTGTAATTATCATATCATTGTACATGAATAGAAACCCCGGTCGAGCGGCGTCCGGCGCGGCGCGACCGAGGCCGCGCGACCGACCGATCATCTTAATTTTATTATAATTTTACAAAAATAAACAAATTACTCTTATCAAAATCATTACACATAAACTATGAAAATTATTGCTTAGTCAGAGATGCAAAGATTAAAATTGCTAAACGTTAATTAATAACTCATATTGCTCACAATTCATTTCTATGCAGGTGATTATAAAACAGAACGCTTGGGTTCCTGTTAGCAAAGGTGAGGAGTTATTTAGCAAAAAATATGACGATTGTGACGTGTGGGTACCTAGTAGAGGTTGTGAGAGCTACTAAACACTGTGCAGGTAGCTGTCCAGTTTGGTCTTGATGGACGGCTGGGTGAACGGCGAGAACCAGAATATCGAGAAGCGGCCGAACACCTGCTGGATGTTCTTCCAGCGGGACTTGCGCACCCACCGCGCCTGCTCCTTCTTGAGCTGCTCGATGCCCTGCCGAACAACTCGCTCGTTCAACGACATATTGCCCGACAGGGTTAGCCTAGTGGGTACTGCCTTGTACCCTGCCTGAGAAGCTAGCGGTCCCAGATAAGATGCCCGGTAACGACTAATATTTGCGTGATGATCGCGAGTTTTGTTTCAGAGTTTTAATATTTATATTTAAACATGCATTTCTCTGTTTTTTGTTGCTAGTATGTACCCATAATAAAAGCCTGGAACATTGCATGGGATTAAATCAATTTGTGTAAGTGTCCCTTGATATTAAGTGTTCCCTAAAAAATTTAGTTTTAACACTTCGCTATTATGCAATGCACTACTGTTTCTGTTATTAATTCGAAAGTAGTATCATATACCTTCCAATCAACAATGTAAACTGTACACTACACAGTGCAACAAATTTGAAACAGCTTATGAGAGCTGACAAGAGAAGTACAAATACAGTTTTCATCTGACTCCTACGAAAGTGGATAAGAGGCTTGGTTTGCGCGAAAACGAATACTGATATGATGCTCGTGGAATTGATTCTCCAACTGGGTAAGGCGAAACATTGTGAAGGCTCGGCAGAAATTTTAACGTGCTTTAGTACCTATCTATGATAACCTGAACTATCAAGTATTCTTACACGACTCCTTGTATTGGTGGTGCAGCAGCCATGGTAGTATCGGTATGCAGTATTTTTTGTATTTTATTGCACCCACCAATTAAAGAATGTTTACTCGCTACTATACCACCAAGTCAGGATGTATCATCCACTTAAAGTACTTACAGTCTCATCGTTCCATATGGCATGCAGCTGTGTGCCGAGCATAACCACAGTGAATATCGCGAACAGCAGGGCCTCGGCGATGAGGAACAGCAGGAGGACCACCGTCGCCGGCGGGGAGTAGGTGCTGCAGTCCCGCCACTCGTGCCGGATGCACGTCACGAACTGGTACAGGGACAGCGCGAGGGAGTGTATCGATATCGCGGCGATGTACAACTGGAAAAATATTACTGTTACGATATATTGCTTTCATGTGCCTGCTGTATACAGGGTGTCTGGAAAACCTTCGGAGAAATTTGGGGGGGTAATAGTTGGCACGATTCTGATCACGGGGGTATGGTTCATTTTTGTTTCTGTTAATGTAAAAAAAAAAGAAGGATTAATTATATTCATTTTGTTACTTGATGTATCGCAGCCGATATCTCGACCTTGACATTTTGACGTTGATAGTATACTACTCCAACAGTTCGTAGTATCTTACGTCAAAATTCAATGTCCGAGGTCAATGACCTGAGACCATACGTTGTCACATGGTATGTAAACAAACAGTTCGCTCCATGTAAACAAACAGTTCGCTCCATGTAAACAAAAATCAAGGTAGCATTATAATAAAAATAAATGAGTAATTTTAGTGCAACTTATTGTATTTTCGTTTTTGCAATTTGAACACTAATTGGTTTTAAATGTGAAATCACTAGGTCTCTTGTTCATGTTTTGCCGAGACTGATCATATCGTCCGTCTTTTACTGTCGAGATCTAACCATTTACCATTGTTTTCTGCTCTAAAGTAGCCCATATAACTGATTTACAGCAAAAATATTGAAGACGTGAATATTGAAAATAACATAATTTAACACTGACATCTAATGACAGCCATAAATTCATAGACTTCTCAAAGTTCAAATAGACGGATTGAACGATCCGATTATTGCTATCCGTATTGAAGAAAAAAAAGGAGAAAAAGAAAATCGTTTATTGGTGCAAACCACAGAAAAATAATAATCAAATTAAATACAGTGAGAAAATAATTTAAAACAAAACCTTAAAACTATTTTATAAAATAATAATGCACCAAATTGGGTGCTACTCAGCATCATAGTGTCAGACATGCCGTGACGCTGCACACGCTGATTTTCAGGGCAACCAGACGGGGAGAAAGCGCTGCTGGCTGCTGGTTCTTTCCTTTTGATCCGCATGGTATTTGTGGCAGTAGCCAAAAGTCCAAGTGCAAAACATTTTGTCGATGGATATAAAGGTCGTCGCATAATAGCATGTCTATTTTTTTGGAAATTACACGAAATAATAAGGATTTTTTTTGAAATTTAATCTGTGGCAAAAACGCTATGTGATGTTAGAAATACTTTATAACCTTTGAGTGTGATGTGAAGTCACATCACATGCAAGTAAACAAAACAAACCCCAAACCAAACATCGCTTCGCTTGTGACATCGCTTCCTTGACTGATTGTGATTGTAGTCCACGTTTTATATTTTCTGGGTGTTCCTTAAGCCGGCTACTCACACACCTGCTGTAGGGGCAATACCGGTCGCACGGCGGTTGGACCAATTTTAGGCTGTTCTCTACACACTAGCCTGCCGTTCAGTGTGTAACTGATAGTCCCGCTGAACGCACGTCCACGAGAAAGCCTCCTGTATTGTCGAAACACCAGAGGATTGGTATCGCCTTGGCACTTTCCGTGGTGCTACCAAAAAAAAAAGGAAGAGAAGATATTGGGTGAAGAATTGGTTGCAGAAACGAAGCAAATTGTGCCACATGAATATTATGAAAGAATTGGAAGTAGATGATCTTAGAAACTTTTTGCGAATGGATATAGATTCTTTTGAAGAGCTCCTGGCTATGGTAACACAATTTTTTCCATTTTTGTCCACTCCGCTCGGTTGTCACCAATGAACTGACTGGAATTGCCCCAATACTACTACACACGCAGCAACCTTGCAGGGCGGTAGACACAATCTAGGGAGCTAGGAAGGTCTTGCGCCCCTGCCGCCCTGCCGCAGGCCCAATCTAAAAATTGCTCCTGCTTGCCTACACACATCACAATTAAGGAGGCAATCAAGGGTCCAATTCCCATATTGCCCATGCAGCAGGTGTGTGAGTAGCCGGCTTTAGTGGCCTTTTTCTTTTAAGGGTTTTTACCACAGAGTGTAATCACGTCGACCTCTTCTTACAAAGCGATCCTATTTTTCTCTTTCTTCTATGATACGAATATCTAGCAACAACATGTATGATGCCAGCTTTAAATGTAATTTTGATAAAACGTAACGTGTAGGTAGGATTTTTTGTTTACAAATGAAACCTAAAACTCTTTTCATAAAGAGTTTTAATGGTCCAAGATTTAAAAAGATAATATGTCAAATTGTCAATAATTAATTATTGTGTTTTTTATTCGTCGGAAGCCCTGATAGTGGTACAAATCAATGAAATACAGCCATGATTCATGATCTCGTAAAAGAAGTAATGTGCCTACGAGTGCAAGTGCTATTTTAGCCGTGTGAGTGTGAGAAAAGTGTGAGTAAAAATCATAATCGTAAGTTTCAGTTTTAGATTATTTCACATAATAGCCCTTATCAGACACCGTCTTTTCATTCACATTACAGGATAATGTGTCAGTTTTCTAAACTCCATGGAGCTTTTGACCATGATTGGAAACATTGTTCATAAGGAACAACTTGTTTATTTACATTACGTTGTGACACATATCGTCGGTGAAACTGCAAAACCGCGTAAGTGACATTTTAAATAAGGAGCAAAATGCACCTTTTTAATAAGACCGTAAGGTTTATTTTGCTCTATCATAAATTTGTTACTTACGCGGTTTTGCAGTATCACCGACGATATTATGAATGAATCAGTTAAGATGGGGCACACTGAGAGCATCGTCAGGAAAGTCGATGATAAATCTGTCTGTAACTCAGTCAAATATTAACTTAAACAAAAGTTACCAATATAGGGATGATCCAAATCATCCACCCTATCTACAGTTAAAATTTCTCCGAAGGTTTTCCAGACACCCTGTATATATGGTGAGTTTAGAAGTAAAGATGTAAATGAGTTGATTTAGGATGATGACTGTAACAGCTCATACATGTATGACAGTGTCCCCTTGCCATGTTTCACCGACATCGTTTCATAGGATGTATCATTTCACCGAGATTTACTTCATCGAAAACAATTTTCTGGTCAAGTTTGTTGTTCACAGGTTATTTTAAATATTAATAACGTAGGTTATGTTAACTTATGTTAGCCTGGTTACTATCACAACATCTAAACGTCTACGCCTAAAAAGGTTGTCGATGAAATTCAAATTCTGCAAAGTGATGATAAATGATTTATTTAAATAGAAATAAAAATACACACACATAATCATCACGCCTCTTTCCCGTAGGGGGGTAGGCAGAGACTACTTCGTACCAATTGCTACCATCCAGACAAACTTGACTCGCTTCCACCACTCATAAGTCTCATACACGTGCCTCGGTTAAGGGTAACCCTACCCTAGGGTAACCTGACCCTTTCTTAATACGTCCCATATCAAATAAATATCAGGGGACAATCTCACACAAATTGAGCTCCTCCCAAACTAAGCTCTAGGCTATTTTTCAAGTAGATGTTTTACGGAGGGCCGTGCTTTACGTATTTAGTAATATTGCTTGTTACGTTATGTATAAAACATTAAAGTTTAAAATGTTAAGTCAGAACTATTTTAGCGTCGAAATATTTTTTTCTTTTATGGTTTATGTGGAACTATGAAAATCTAAAAATTACTCTTTTATCATTCTTACTACTTTATTGTATGAATAAAGATTAATTTCGTGATTTCCGTAGTTCCACATGTATTATCAATTTATCACTCTAAAAAGTTTACATACAACGTGACGTTAAGATAGTTCTAATTAGGGTTCAAATAACATTTAAACTTAACCCTTGTTTAATAATAAAAACCGATATTTATTACTTGTTTAACTAAAACTCTATTTTTATTTGACTTTTTTTTGTATTTTGGTACGCGATTACACAAAGAACACTGAACCGATCCAAAAAGCTATTGGTCCCATTGTCAACACGTCAGGACCTGATGAAGGGATCTCGGAGAAGTCAAGGGAACTCCTCAAATGTTATCCTCGTAAGGCCCACGTCCGATCTCGATGGTTCAAAAACGGATTGCTGACGTGTTCATACAAATCTCGTAAATTTAGTATGAACGCGTCGGCGATGGTTTTTAAATACTAAACTTTGTCAATTTTGGTGAGTCACATTTGAAGGTAATCGTATGAGATGTATGTACAAAGATGATACCTATATTAGTTGCCGGTACTGTAATTCTAGGGTGGCTATTAGATAATATCGATTAAGATAGTTGAGCGACTATAACAAAGCACATTTAGGTTTTAATATTATTAATATATCTTTGCCGTAGCGTTGCTTGCGGCGAGCTTGTAATGATCTAACGTATCTTATTCCTTGAGAAGTGGGACCACATAATAGCATAATTAGGAGCGCTAAAAAGTATAAAATAAAATAAAGGTTTAAAAAACAAAAACCCCACACACCCACATTATTAAATGAACCAAAAGCCGACTTTATCAAGTTAAAGATGACCTTATTGCGAAGATTGGAATTTTATACAGAATAAACTTAGTACACATAATTATGTCTAGAATGTAGAATGTTGTTAATCTGTAACAATCGAACCACAAATTGGAGGACCACGCGTTAATTTCTTTAATAGGTCATTTTGTCAGCTGGTCACTTTTGAAACTCGTCATGCCACATTTGTTCGTAGTCATGTACTATTTTCCAGTATGTTTATGAATTTTAGTTTAATTTCTATTTGAATATCAAATTCAACAGAATCGTCGGAGCTCCGCTGTAGCTCTTATTTCTGAGTGTTCGGGCCGGCTGAAGGACTATCGTAACCTAAACCTACCTCATATTTGTGACGCATTATTTTCTGAATTTCTTACGTTATACGAATAATTTGACTTTATGTATTTGTAGCGATGTATATAATGAGCAGTATAGATTATAAAAGTTATAAATTTAAATCGTAGAAAATTTTAATGCATGACATAAGATGTTATTAATTTCGTACGTAATGTAATTTCACTTCATATATTTTGTTCATATGAAAAACGAACTTAAAACATTCGATTTTAGATGGTTTGCTACGTAACCGCTTAATCGTAATCGGCCATCACAAGATAACCTGTCTCATGTAATACGAAAGAATCCGGCCATAGAGACCATCTATCGGAGACATACTCAACCTTTGGAACTATCATTGGCCTTGAAAAGGTCAAAAAATACCTACCCACTCTTTTTTATTAAGTCAAGCTTTTGCTTCTGAGTGAACTTTTATTGGTCCGGTCCCTATCTTATTTGCTAATCGAGACCATCCAACAAGTTCGATGGGTCTATGTTAAGTACAAAGATCCAGTTGCCATCTCTCGACTCCATTATCAGAACACCTCTTGGACACCATCATATTACATTGTGATCGGCTTATACATAACTGGTTGAAAACTAACAAACATGAGTATTTAAGACCTAAACGATTGTTTCTAAGTCCAGTCTACCAACCGTAAACAACACAAAGTATTTCTGGTTGTTCTCGCCCACGCAGTTGTTGACCCACGGGCAGTGGTGGTCCATTTTCCTGATGCAGCGCTGGCACACCGAGCAGTGGTGCGCGCGCTCCGGCTTGATGCTGCAGCACTTGGTGCATTTGAATATCACCTGGCCTTCGCGAAAACTCATCTGCTTTATTATCTTCTTAGTCGCGTTGCCTTTGGGCACAGCACCCTGTAATGCATGCAAATAATCTGGGAATTTTTTCTCTCAAATAAAAAATACCGGAACGCTTAAATATACCTAACTGAGTCTGGGGACAGAACTTGGGGATCGAATTTAAAACCACCTGCTAGCTTCGTAGGCATGCTCCCTGAGAACTATATCCTGTCCACGTTAACAAGTGACTATAGCATTGTCTCTTTAGCACTTTTGTATGCAAATAAAAGGGACATATAAACGCCATCGAAGTTCGGTGAGCGTGAACAAGTGCAGCTAAATGTTAACGCTTGCATGGTACGCTTATATACATTTTCTAAAAACAACACTTCAAACTAGAGCTTTAAAACGCGTCCGCACCGTACAAGAGACAGATGTTGATTGAACTTTGGCCGCCATGTAAACCCATCCGGTGCGTATGGAGTTTTCTAATAAACTAATGTATTTTCTTGAAATAGGACGGTGCATTTTTGTACTACAAATAAAATCACAACTTATAGGATATAATCACATAGATTAATAACAATTGGCCTTCGACTAACCAACTTAACGGAAAAAAGGGGCCACCTTTTCCCGTTAAGCTGACTATTCAAAGGGTAAGTGTTATCATATCAAAGTTTGTTACGTATCCCATAAATTGTCTTTTTACAAAAAAGCATCGTCCAATTCCATGGCAATTCTTTAGTTTATCAGAAAAAACAATAATAGTATTGAGGGCGCCACTGGACGCTCGACGTTTGCTCGTTGCAGTCTTAACGTGGACAGGGTGTAGGCATAGGGTTATGTCGATCTGCGGCGACCAAATTATGTGTTACAATAACATAATAATTGAATTTTTATTCAAGACCAGGGGGCGGGTCTCTATCGAACATGAATAACAATTTTGCTGGCCAACTACATATGCTGATTTCCGATAAGGCTTTTTAATTCATCTGTCGTTGGTTAGCTACTAAGATGCGCCATGCAGTCTCATGTGACGCTACACGTTTGCGTCAGTCGGCGTAATATAAAGAGCATGACCCGACTGTTCTGTACGGTACGACTCACCACTGTCCTATTGATTACTAATGAAGTGACTAGTATTAAAAACTGGTCTGAAGTGGGATGCTAGGCCTGTCACACATGCGTCAGTAAGGACAGTGTGTATATGATAATTATGAGTTATGACCCCAATATTTATCCGGATGTTATCGGAAAGATGATCATCGTCGAGCTTATTACACATTGCAATAACATATAAAGATAAATCATGGTTGGATGTGGGTCATTTACCGGCAGCAGTGAGATAATTTTCATTTATCTCTTTAGACAAACAGTAAGAAATATAAATATTTTTAACATAGCAGTAAGAGTCGTACTTACTGGGTCCGTGAACATCGTCCGCATATGAGACGCGAAAGCCAAAAACGCTAGGGATTGGAACAGGATTATATTGACGTAGCTGTAGAGGGGATACATCGAGAGTCCAGGCAGCAACATCACCATCATCACCACGAACTCGGCGTAAAGGATTAGCATCCACGTCAGCACGGCGCATATAATGCCGCATATATCCTACCAAAAAAAAACAAGGGTGAAATGTTTTCTTTATGATTTTTATAACACTTAAAGGGTATCAAGGGCAAGTCCAAAGTTTTGTTTTTCAACTGTTTCATTAGATCAAATGCCTGAATTTATTTTTTCTGAACTTATTAACTTTTCAATGTGTTTAAAGAGATATACCTGCTAAGGCTGTAGGTTAGGTTAGTTTTGTTTTACAACAATCCATAAAAGCTAAAAGTTGAAGAAAAAAAATTCGGACAAACAAAACTCGAGCCGATTCGCCTCGGTAAGTGAAATTCGACCTTTTGATAAGTTACCATCATTAAGACTAAATTGTTAACCGATATGTCATGCACAAAGCTAAATATACAGTATGTGAGCACTTAGAAGGTGCTTCGGGTTTGTACTTCTTTCTCACTCGCTTTTAATAAGAGCGTACGAGAGCGAGTGAGAGAGAACTACAAACCCGAAGCACCTTCCATGAGCTGAAGATACCCCTGTACGTTGAATTAAATAAATGTAAATTAAAATAGTTTCGAAATCAAGCCACAACCCAAAAGTGACAACCTACCTTACATTACATATTTACATATTTATATTTACATAAGGAAGGCTATTCCACTGCCGACCGTCGCCGCTCGTTATGGGTTGATGTAAGTATTATCGATTGGCTCTTTTAACCGATTGCTGATGTGTCCTCCACTTCTTTTTTTCCTGTGCTCAGTTGCCTTCCTTTTTATTTTTGTACAAATTTTCATGCCTGGTTTATTTTAATTTACTCCTCTATTCATACCCATGATAAAATATTTATTTATTGCTTATTATTTAACATATTAAACGATTGCTAGTTATACATGGTGTTTGGTAGAGCGTTGTCTAAAAGAAACAGGCAAATAGAAGAGGCATAACAAAATAATAATTTTGTGGATACACCAAAAAGTTCCTTTTTTTCGGGGTTTCAAGGTCGAATTTTGGTAATATACATACATACATACACTCACGCCTACATTCCCAGAGTGGGGTAGGCAGAGCTACAGAATTACCAAGCACTCTTAAATAAGTTGTTGATAATTCCGTAACCACGTTTTGCACAATCAGGCTAAGATGTTTACCAGTGTATTAGTGACAGGTGGCAAGCCCATCGCCTAACAGTACTATAAGCCTTTATTCCCTTAGTCGCCTCTTACGCGAGAAGACATGGAGTGGCACTATTCTAACCCGGTGACCACACAAAATCGGTATTAAATAGCCCCTAGACAAATAAAGGGTTAAAGCACCTGAAATGGATAGCTAATGGCCTCTTCTATTCGCCTGTTTTTTTTAGACTACGCTCTACCAAACACCCTGTATATTATATTCTCTTATTACTTAAATCAGTGTTTATGTATTCAACCACTGCACTGTCTCATCGTTCGTATGTCACGTTGCGTTGGCGCCACTGAAAGTCAGCGCGGTTCATGCCGTGACATAGTGCTGGGTGGCGTCAGTTTCGATTCGCAGAATCACCCCTGGCAACAATATGCTACGATTGTATTTTTTTCTAAATTCCTTTTCTTTCTTGTTTAATTTTACGGCGGAACGAGGCGCAAGAGCGGAAACCAAGATAGATGACAGAGTAAAATTATATTTTTGATCAAATAACTAAGTATGTAATAACCAAGACGCGTCAAAGCAAGACGTACAAACTTCCGCGGCAAATTTCTTCCCCCTCAATAATCTATTCAAGTTCATTGCTAATAGTGCCGCACGTCGACTCTATTGTGTGACACTTATTCAGTTGATCTCTACTACACGTTTAAAGTGTAGCACCTATAATATAGGATAAGACTTACGTCACTGCATATCAGATTTTTTTGCAGAAAGCACAAAGCGAACTCATACTATTAACAGTTCGTTATCAATTCAATAATGCGAAACAGCGTTAGTTCGATTAAAGACCTCGTAAAAATGGAAATGTTCCGCCATTAAATAGGATTTCCTAAGATTGTATATACGCGATATAAGTCTTGGAAACTGATCAGTATACAGATACAGTACAAGGCTGACTTTGTAGTCAAAATTTTACGTATGTTATTCGCCTTCGATGGAAGAGTTGAAAAATAAGGCAGTGTATAATATGTAACAATATGAATTAAGGCCCGGATTCTGAATGCTCATAGAAACGAGGCTGAGCTGATATGACCTCTAGGCACTGATTGTGTTAAAAGTGTAAGATACGAATCTCAGGGTGCAGCTATTACGATTCGTAAGCTGCTCCCTGGACGAGGTGACGGCTGTGAAAGGCTGTGCTTGTAATGCAGAGAACTGAAAATTTACTAAAAAGACGTGTGGCACTCGGGGACTGCCGCGGTAAAGCTATTGCATGTCGTACAAACGCACACAACGCCGTGTCGAAGACTGCCGAACTGAAACGACGTTAGACGATGCACGGCCTTCAAGCCACACCTCCTTGCCCGTCGGAGTGGGGAGCGTGAGGTTTTTTCGTTACGGAATTTCTGGATTCGGTCCCCGCGCTCAAGGCCCGCGATAGAAGCTATGCAATAGCTTAAAACTGAGTAATGGAAAGTTGCTCCATCTATTTCCGAGTAAGAATGCCACCTTGGTCCATTAACCTATTTTCAATTATTTTTGAGAGGCTCGACACATTTAACGGCCTAGTGCAGGCAGTCCTCGTTCTGAAGGTTACCTTGAAATCCATCAGAATGTCGTTACACTTCGGTAGGTGGCTACACTGGCTACCCACGCCGCGAACCGTCTTCCGCGGTTGCCAGTGGAGAACTCGTACATACCTTAATACACCAGGCTTTGCCCCCGCAGCACCGATTATGCATGTCTCGTTTCGGCCGCGTAAGCCCGGCTTGCTCGGGGTCCATGTCGCATTGGCTCTCGATGTCCTCCTCATCTGAGCTAACAAACATCTCGCGAATCATCGCCTCCCACCTGTGAACCGGTAAAATTCATAACATAAACTGACCCAATAAAGTTCCGGAAACTAGTTTTAGCGTCTCCTCAGGAAGTAAGATTTCGGTAATTTATTAAGGAAACCTTGATAAAACTACTTCGCGTCCTGCTATAGACACCGACTGCAGTCATGGCGAGCGCTACTGCAAGCGAAGCTATCGCCACTCACGGCAATTGTAGGTATGTGCAGTCGACAGTCAGCCGCGGATCGTTACACTAATTTATTTTTAGCTTCGCCCTACGAGTATGTGTTTGAATCGAATGTGTAAAATGAAAATGAAAAAGTTTATTTAATATAAAAACATTTCAGTGGATATAGCACGACCCTGCATCCTGAGCTAGGAAACCCTGTGTTACAGGATGCAGTTTCGTTCGGAATCACATTAAAACAAAACACTTAACCTATTTGTACAAGTAACATTTACATTTTTGCTATTTCATATGTGTGTGTGTGTGTGTGTGTGTGTGTGTGTGTGTGTGTGTGTGTGTGTGTGTGTGTGTGTGTGTGTGTGTGTGTGTGTGTGTGTGTGTGTGTGTGTGTGTGTGTGAGAGAGAGAGAGAGAGAGAGAGTGTGTGTGTGCGTGTGTGTGTGTGTGTGTGCGTGTGTGTGTGTGTGTGTGTGTGTGTGTGTGTGTGTGTGTGTGTGTGTGTGTGTGTGTGTGTGTGTGTGTGTGTGTCTGTGTGTGTGTGTGTAGGTATGTATTAGATCATTATATTACATGCTAAATAAGTACATAGATACGATTCTACAGTAGTTGCCTATTTTGTCACGACAAGAAGTAGTTCGGTCTCGTGGTAATTGTGTCGTCATTACGTTTATTCCAATTTCTACTCAATTCCAGAAATTACAAGTCACCTGGGCTCGGAAACCGGTTAATATTTAAACCTGGTTTGGCCATCAACCTCAAACCTGAATCCTGATTACGTTTTAGGTTGGGGTTACCGGTTTACGAAACGGTTAATCGAAAAACCGAATTTTAACATAATTCGTTCTGGTGACTGACATTGCAGTATATACAGGGTGGTCCAAAGACTGACGTCTAAAAAAAAAATTTAGATGCCTCACATCCGGGGCTATCCGAATATACCCCATGTATGTTGGCCGATTTTTTGTTGTTTTCGAGTAATTAATTTTTAAAGAATTTTTCAAGAATTTTCGGGCCGAGCCGTTTATTAACATGTAACTTTTTTTGGTTACGTTTTTTCTGGATGTTTTATTTTGCGACATTATCCTCACAAACTGTACTTTCACACATACAATAATCAGCTTCCCAACCTTAACGCAAGTTACAATAAAATTGACCGAAAGTGAAAGTTTTACCTTTGAGCAGATCGAAATATGATTTTGTAAATTAAAAAAAACCTAAAAATCTTAGAATTCAAAGACCAGAAGTAATTTTAAAAACTTTGCCAGTCTCTAAACTTTCAGAATAATACAAAAAAAGTGACACTTAATAGGTCATAATTTGCTGGATTCGACTTTCAAACGTACTATGATGATGATAGGTGGGGACGCCCAGCCGAAGCAGGCGGGCAGTCGATTCGGTCAGCCGCTCATCCCTCCTATCTGGGGATCCACTCTGGGAACTCCTTCTTGAGTTGGATGGCCAGGATCACGTCCAGCCATCAGTGTCAAATGTGTGTGTTATGAATACTCTGTGGTCTGGGTAATGCTGCCGTGGGGCTTCCCGGTGCTCCAATTGTTGCCGGTACAGCCTTACCGCTAAATGTCCATTACCTTGAGCTGCACCATAATAATAATGCATCTCTGCATAATCACTAAGAGTGTAGTTCATGTTGCTACACGAAAGTAAATTCAATCACTAGGCTAAGTTCAAAAGTCCAAAACACAAGCACAGGTCGGTCGTAAGGCAAATCAATCAGAGTCCAGTTAACAAAGCGAGAAGAATTCAGAAATTAAACGTAACGAGAGCAGAAGTAACTATTAGCTATTTCACAATAAAAGACGTGATTCCTTTCTTAAGACAAAGGAAGAACAAATTTATGTGTTTATAAAAAATATTACATGGCTTTATTGATGGCCAGTACCAAATTAGGTTCAACCAAATAAAAAACAGTTTTTATGTTACAGACTCTTCATTACACATTCTACCTTAGTACGTTTGAAAGTCGAATCCAGCAAATTATGACCTATTAAGTGTCACTTTTTTTGTATTATTCTGAAAGTTTAGAGACTGGCAAAGTTTTTAAAATTACTTCTGGTCTTTGAATTCTAAGATTTTTAGGTTTTCTTTAATTTACAAAATCATACTTCGATCTGCTCAAAGGTAAAACTTTCACTTTCGGTCAATTTTATTGTAACTTGCGTTAAGGTTGGGAAGCTGATTATTGTATGTGTGAAAGTACAGTTTGTGAGGATAATGTCGCAAAATAAAACATCCAGAAAAAACGTAACCAAAAAAAGTTACATGTTAATAAACAGCTCGGCCGGAAAATTCTTGAAAAATTCTTTAAAAATTAATTACTCGAAAACAACAAATAATCGGCCAATATACATGGGGTATATTCGGATAGCCCCGGATGTGAGGCATCTAAATTTTTTTTTTAGACGTCAGTCTTTGGACCACCCTGTATGTACTATAGATAGAGCGATGCACATATGGGTAAGGACCAAAAAGTTGTCCACGCTAACTCACTCAATTAAATTTTCTATGAAACTTTTCCGTTGTGACACGAAAGTTAGCCATACAATTGTAGGGATAATTTTCGTCGCACAACGGAACTTTTTTCAACTTCGCTGTTTGTATGGTTAACTGCGCTTAACAGTGGTCCAACTTTTTAGTCCTTACCCATATACTGTCTCTTTTACACACCACTACCTCCGATTTAAGTGATTTTAAGTTACGTTACGTCTTTTTTTTTTTTTTTTATGGCATAGAGAAGACAAACGAGCACACAGGCCACCTGATGGTAAGTGGAAACTGTGACCCATAGACATTCGCATTCACAAGACTGCAATGCAATCCTAAGACTGCAAATGCGTTGCCAACCCTGAGGACTAAGATGGAATGCCTCTATTGGAACGTCACTCGAAGGTCAAGGTCGGCGTGGTGTGAGTCTGAGTTTAGCCAGTTAATACAAAACCAACCACACATAGGAAGTCTGATAAATCGAATTATGAAACGCGTGAGCATTGGAATGTAAGGTAAACTACCCAAAACGAAAATATTTTTCAAAATTTCATATTATTTACTGGCATAATGTAAATGTATAAATATGCCAATTTACAGCATTGTAGTACCAAGAGTCTCTGTGTTAATCCGCGGACAGACGAACAGACTTACACGGTTTAAGGGTTCCTTGCTGACGACTAAAAACACGGCTTCATTAATAAGCCCCCGCTAGCTAATAGCTCCTTGATTGTAATGACAAGTGTTTCAATCATAAATGTACTTTTTATTCGCTTTGCAAAACCAGTTACTACTGATATAATTGATTATCAAATCAGTAGTATGTCTATTATTGCATGATCTTACTCAGTTCAATTTTACTGAGAAGTATATAATGTTGCATAGGCACATATTAAGTAGGAACATATGATGCTTGGGCATGATTCCAATCATTGTACTTATGATGAATGATTTTTGCACATCTACCAATAAATGATTGACATTAGAGACAAAATGATTAAAGATGTTCCTTTAATTTTGTGAGCAATCGCATTTGCAGGTACAATTCATTTGCAATGCATAATGTCAAATTTTAACTTACTGACCTCTATTTTCCTAAATACTAATAAATGCTGGCAAGAACTGTGGATGGACTCAGTATATAATTTAAGGAATAAAAACAGTAGGAGGAGGCCTTTATATACAGTAGTGGAATATCTTACTTATTTTAGTTGTATAATTAAATGTTATATAAACTTATTAAAGTTAAATCTCTTAATTTATGTTATTTAGAACTTAATTTAAAGGTCTAAATAAAACACAATAAGAGATTTAACCCATATTTCGGTTCTTTAACACTCAAGCTTCATTTATAATTAAGTAGAGCTAAGTCAAAAACGAAGCTTTAAAATGATAATGGTGGTGACCTTCTCCTTAAGGTATCCATCAATAGCAAACCTGGAGAGCAAAGATGTCTAACAAAATCAGGCATTTCTGCGATACAGAACCTTCCGTGTAAGAGTTGGGGAGACATTGTCAGAGCAGCGAGAGATTCACAGTGGCGTGCCGCAGGGTTCTGTTCTTGGACCTGTGCTATATATAATCTACACGTTTGACTTACCTTGTTCCCTGCATTGTAGCGTCAGTGTTTTTGCTGACGACACGAAGATATTCGCAAACCCACTATTTGAATTCGACCGACTCCAAAGTGACTTAAATACGATAGTTAACTGGTCAAAGAAGTGGCTCATCAATTTAAATGCTGCAAAATGCACCGTGCTACAAATAGGAAACCGTAATCCGCACGTTACATATAACCTAGGAGAAACCCAACTTAAGCCAGTCAGAGTACAAACAGATCTGGGAGTCAAGGTAACGGAGGACCTCAAGTGGGAGGAGCACATAACAGCAATCACTAAAAGATCTAAGTCCTTGATCTATCTCATCAGGAAAGCCTTTGGAGTCTTAACCCCAGAACTAATCCTTCAGATTTACAAATTATATGTAAGACCCAATTTAGAGTACGCTTTTCAAGCATGGAGTCCTTATTTTGCCAAAGATATTGAGCTACTTGAGAAAGTCCAACGCAGTTTCACCAAGATACCGAGACAACTTAGAAATAAATCTTACGAGGAAAGACTGCAGGTGCTGAAACTCACTACTCTAAAGGATCGTAGAGAGCGTGGAGATTTAATAGAAACCTATAAGATACTCACAGGACATTACGATTTACAGGAGTTTCATAAACTGTTCAAGCTAAATACCAACACTCGTCTCCGGGGCCACCAATTTAAACTACTAACTGAGCTTTCACACAACAATCCTCGCAGACACTTCTTATGTAACAGAGTAGTGAAAGCATGGAACAAACTGCCAGAACAAGTAGTCTCAGCACTGAACGTCAACCAGTTTAAAAACCGACTAGACCAACACATAAGCAGTACAAAGAACACTTGATAAAGGAACAGCTGGATACAGGCATCTATCAGTTTTCGCAACTGCTGCCTGATAAATAAATAATAATAATAATAAAAATCACATTTAGTATTAAAAGTATTGGCTGCAAGGTACCTAATGCAACTCACTCATTCCCAAAATACCAGAATTTCAAAATACCAGATTCTCATTATACCGGATATCCCATAACTCAACATTCAAAATAAGGATTAATTTATAGTACTTACCCAAAATGTTGCATCTGGTGATATGGGATTCTGATATAAAGTGTAATTTGTAATATGATGTTTTCAAATTAAGATATTTTGGGAATGAGTGATGCATCTAACCTAATATTTGTAGACAGTTCTTGTTTGAGACTTACTTTTGATATAGTTTTAAATTTAAAAATTATATTAGTAGTTCAATAAAAGAAAGTGTTTTATAGTTAATATTATTAACGTGTAAAAGGCCTATGCACGTTGGCTTCATTCCTATATATACTATACAAAAGTCCCCCCATAATCCAATTATTGATAAAGACATCCAATTTAGATATAAATATTTAAATCACAGCATGGATAAAGTTAGTAAATTGATCTTAATATTGAATTGCATTGTTAGGAATAACAAAAATATAGCCTTGACAAAACAGGTTATTGTATTAATGATTTAAACTAAATAGATATTTATTTACAAGGTATATACATAGATTTTTCAATTTCATGGACTTATATTTAAGTAGTAGTAAAGTTGGCCGCGCTAACTCACTCAAAACTGAAATTTTCTATGAAACGTTTCTATTGTGACACAACAATTTGCCATAAAATTGTAGGGATACTTTTCATCACACAACAGAACTTTTATCGACTTTGTTGTTAGTAAGGTTAACTGTGCTTAACTATAGTCCAACTTTATGGTCCTTACCCATTAGCCAATTAAGGATGAAATAGTTTCTTCTGATGGACTCATAAATTGCATCAATTAGTTTGAAAGTTATTAAAGAGTTAGTACAGTTTACTTATCTCACAGTATATTTTTACATCTATTTCAATTTTATCACGTGACAAGACTAGTAACTACCAATTTATTGTTACTTTGTTTTTAGCAGTAATATACTACTTTACTTGTTGGTAATTCTTTAGCTCTGCCTACCCCAATCTGGGAATGAAGGCGTGAGTTTATGTATGTATGTATGTATATACTACAATATCTTATATAAATCAAAGATAAAAAACTACATGATGTAGGTAGTGAATAAGGAAAATGTATTATTGTATTTTATCTTTTTGTGTTAAAAATGTTGCTTTTTAGTATTTCATTTGTTTACTCCAATATATGGTTACAACAATGTATGTGATTTACAACTTTTCTCACATTGCTTTTGATTAAATTTCAGCGGGTATACATACCAACTATAGGAAAATAACAGTTACTATTTCCAAGCAATGTTTAGCTACAAATTATTTTAATCTCTTTTTTTCTCTGTATTCCCACTGCATATGCTACTAATACACAATAATCATTACTGTATAAGAAAATTTGCTATAGTAATAAAATACAATCAAAGTAATTTAGATTAAAGTCAGCTAAGTCAGTATGTGTAGATATCGGCACGATTAAGAAAAATCTCTGTACCAAACACAACATAAATAACTTTATTTCACAGGTTAAGGGTTCTACATCCTATTAATGGCATGTACAATTTATAAATTAACCTTGGCCTTTTACTTACCCGCTAGGCAAAGTATTTCAACAAACTGCAGTTCCTGCAATTATTTTTCAAATCATATCTTTAGATCCCCGAAGGCACATAACTCGTAGAAAGAAAATACCAGCAGTGTTGAGATGGGATTTAAAGTAAAAATACACGCTAACGAACTTTCACATCTTAATAGCAAGTGTATATCTTAGAACTCCACAGCATATATCTAAAATGTAATTATTGTTATTAGAATTTTAACTTAATTTTCTCTTTAGTCTTGTTATTCAAAATCAATAAGTAAAATCGCTATGGTTAACTCAAACTCACTCGTCATGAGGCGTTTATCTTTATTAACCATGATTTAGCATCTAAGTAAAACTTAATAAGAGGCCAATGATATGAGAGAGACTGTGTCCCAGTTGATTTCCATTGGCTGCCGTACACTGTCACTTTTACTAACCCCATAGATAAAAATATTTTAACCAATCACAAAGATTCTCAATGCCGGAAAGATCAAGCTGTGCTAAATGACGTCGACCGAAGCCGTTCTAAATCTAAATCTGTACTTGAAATTAGAAGGTTCAAAATAAACAGTGTAAGGAACAAACATATACGAATTCGTTTTTAAAATTCAATGAACTCAAGAATACACTATCAATCAATACATTGGTAAATATATTTTTCTCAAACATGCTCGGAAAGGATGGTTTTACATTTGAAAAACGAAGACAGGATGAGCCTCATTTTCTTCCTAGAAGTAAATGAAAACCCATTCCTGCCCGCGTCAATATTTTATTCAAAAATGCTCTCTAATGTTTATAAATTCAAAATGACCATAAAAAAATATTATACTCTCCGGTAGAGGGAGAATAGAATTCTAAAATAATATTATATTCTCTGTTTACTTTACGTACTCCCACTTATGGGTGTGCAATTTTGGGCGGCGGCGGTTGATTGTGCGTGAAACATTTTTTCTAAAAAATATTCTGAATTTGTCGATAGCTTTTTACTAATATTTTTGTTATGAGCGCGAATATATATGTTCCTGAGGATCATGGATGTTTTATATCAATTTAAGTTTATATTTCTCTATGTAAGTTTCTATTATCTATTATCGTTGTCTAGTACCCATCCATAGTACAAGCCTAAGGCTTAGTTTGGGCCTAGGTCAATTGGTGTGATATTTTCCCCTGATATTCATTGATTTATTTATTATTTCCTAACATATTTTTTAGGACAAAAGCCGGTTAATAAGATGAACTTTGCTCCAGCTCCTACGTATTTCTTAAGAGGTAATGAAACCAAAACAAAACTAAGTGGTTCAACTGTCACGGTCACAACTCCAAATTCAACGTCAACTCCAAGGGACGTAAATATTAATAAACTCATCTTGCTTTGCTTGAGAGACCTCCATCACAAGAAAAGTCAAAGTAAACGTTATACCCAGGACCCAGGGGTCGTAGGTACTTTTGATGCCGATGACGTCAAAATGACGAAATTATGTACACACAGGTGCTCTGATTTTATTTGGCAGGTGTTTAGGTACCTACCTATGTATTAACTGGTACCTATACTTAGTCGGTCCTAAAGTTCTGTCACTGGCACATTATTTTTTAATTTAGAACATAATTGACAACATTTCATTTTGGTGATACCTGCAAATTACTATACGAATCGAAAGGGTTTTGCCTCCTGAACACGGCAAAATATTTATTTAGATTTATTTTTCTTTATTGACAAAATTACAAGTAAGTTAAAAAAAAATCGAGTTTTACCAATACTATGCCTGAATAGATATAATACCATTGCCTTTTTCACGAGAAAAAACCTGTCATACTTCAAGTTTGACATTGACACTATTGACAGATGGATAGATACTTGAGATCGGTTGACCGCTATTATTAAAAAGAAAAACTTTGTTTTTATACAGATTGGACTAACGTAATATGTCCATTGTGTCGTAGAAATGAAGTTACGCCCTTTTAGAATAAGAACATCTTAATAAATTAATAATAAAATAATTATACATCCTAGGGAAAAAATAAAACTATTAGTGTCTTCCTCCTTCCAAACAATATCTATAAAACGAATAAAATTAAAGTCTTGAAAATATGAAATCTTGTCAATTTTATAAAATGTTTTTGTATTCCATTTTTGAATGTTTAACAATTTTGTTAAAACAAAAAACAGTCATTTGCTGCGATTTCTCACGATGGAGTGGACATTGAAAGAAAACCGAATAGCTGTTTTAGCGTTGCACCGCTGTGGGCACTCGCCAAGTACCGTATTCAAGGTGCTCAAAAAATTAAATATAACGCTTAGGTTTGTGTACCGTACTATTGATACGAGGGGCGTTCAATAAATTCTCGGTATTGGTATCTTGCAAACCTTTTTAGTAAACGTCTTAATACTGGCCGCGAAGAGTCATTCATTGACAGTAAAAAAAAGTAAATTTGAAGCCTACGCGTTCTTTTGTTTTTCTGCTACTGCTGAACAAACGTGATCACCATGAGCGATTTTACAATGATAATTAAATTGGAGCATCGAGCCGTGATAAAATTCTTGACTAAACAGGGAAAAAATCAAAAGTGTATTAAAGAAGAAATGGATTTAGTTTACCGTGAGTCCGCTCCTTCATTATCTACTGTCCAAAAGTGGTCAAATGAATTTAAGCGTGGGAGGGAGAGCATAGAAGATGACCCTAGACCTGGTCGGCCTGTTGAAGCTACTTCACCAGAAAACATTCAAAAAGTGGAGAAAATTATACTGGAAGATGGTCGAGTGAAGGTTAGGTCTATAGCACAAAAAACCAATATTTCTATTGGTACAATACATGATAATATCCACGATCATCTTAACATGTCCAAAGTTAGTGCGAGATGGGTACCACGAATGTTGACACCGTTTCAGAAGCACACGCGTGTTGCTTGTTGTTCCGACTTCATTGAGCTGTGTGGTGAAAACCCTGATGGTTTGCTCCAAAAAATTGTTACCGGGGATGAAACTTGGGTTCATCATTATGACCCTGAGAGCAAACAAGAGTCGATGCAGTGGCACGTTAAAGGAACACCTCATCCCAAGAAATTCAAAGTCGTCCCCTCAGCTGGCAAGATCATGGCGACAATATTCTGGGATTGTGAAGGGATATTATTAATAGATTATAAAGAAAAGGGTTTAAATATTACAGGAGAGTACTACGCTAATATTTCACGCCAATTACGGGAAGCAATCAAAGAGAACAGGAGGGGAAAATTGACCAGAGGAGTGCTGCTTCTTCATGACAACGCCCCTGTGCATACTGCTCATGTTGCCAAGGCTGCTGTTCTTGAATCTGGGTTCGAAACACTTACTCACCCGCCGTACAGTCCAGACTTGGCCCCCAGCGACTACTTTTTGTTTCCCAACCTTAAAAAGGATCTTCGTGGACATCGATTTTCTAATGATGAAGCGTTGAAGGCAGCGGTGCTGGAGCATTTTGACACCAAAGACAAAAAATATTTTTATGAGGGGTTAAAAAACTAATTGACAGATCTTATAAGTGTATAAACATAGGGGGGGAATATATAGAAAAATAAAAATAAAACACTAATCGCATGCTTTTGTTTTCCTTCTCATACCGAGAATTTATTGAACGCCCCTCGTAGGTACAATGAAGTCTCTAGTGTTGAGGACAAAAAAAGAACTGGCCGTCCACGCTCCGTAAGAACACCAGAAGTGATCAAAGCGACCAAGGCCCGTATAACAAGAAATCCTGTCCGAAAACAGAAGTTGATGGCTTTGCAGATGGGTGTCAGTAGGAATACCGACAAAAAGATTTTAAACGAAGATCTTAGTCTACGAGCATACAAAAAAAAGTGTGGACACATGCTTAATGCCCGTCTAAAAACAATCAGGCTTAAAAGATCCCGAAAGTTGTTAAAACAGTACGCGAAAAATCGACACCGCGATATCCTATTTACAGACGAAAAAAATTTTGATATTGAAGAAATGTATAATAAACAGAATGATAGAGTGTACGCTAAGAGCTCTGAAGAAGCAAAAAAACCGCTCCGCGGGTGCAACATGGGCATCATCCATCATCAGTGATGGTTTGGTTGGGAGTATCTTATTACGGGCCAACTGAGGTTCATTTTTGCGAAAAAGGGGTCGAAATCAGTGCCAAAGTGTACCAAGAGACGGTTTTGGATCAGGTTGTCAAAGATCTGCCCAACACGCTATTTTTAGGACATCATTTTGTGTTCCAGCAGGATTCTGCACGTGCACACAAAGCCAAGACCATTCAAGCCTGGTTTGAGCGTCAAAAAATCGACTTTATAAGACACGAAGATTGGCCTTCCTCAGTCCGGACCTTAATCCTTTGGACTACAAAATTTGGCAGGTCTTAGAGGAGAAGGTCTGTGCTAAACCACATACAAATTTGGAGAGCCTGAAGTCATCTATTAGAAAAGCAGTCGCTGAAATAGACATGAATAGGGTGCGTGCTGCGATAGACGACTGGCCGCGGCGTTTATTGGCCTGTATTAAAAACAAGGGAAGTTATTTTGAATAATTTTAAGTTATATTAATTCTCTATTAAATGTACTTTAAATTGGTATATAAATTATTAAAAACTGATTGGTACTTTTGTTTTTATCATTATTCTTATTTGTGACAGAACTTTAGGACCGACTAGGTACATAAAAAAATTAAAATAAGAAACTTTAAAATGGTTATAGGTTAATACAGCTTAATCGCAATCAAAATAATGCATGAATCACGGCAGCATCACTTTTTTTTTCACCGATCATTACAAAAAATGGCAAATTGAGGCAATTATCCGTTATGAATGTCAATGCCATAATTGCATTTATGACTATTTAATCATAATATTTTTATTACAACATTAAAACATTTTTTTATGATATATGTTACTCGATGATTTTTGCCACTGTTTGCCACAATCAAATAGTTTCATTTACGTTTTAGGTACCTACTTATGAAGTTAGGTATTTATTTTTATACGCGTCAATAGATTACTTAACTCATTCGTACATGAGTAAATGATTAATAATGGTTAATAATTACAATAAAACCATACTGTATGTAGCTTGACTTCATTTTTGCGTTAGCGGCATGAAAGTATAATGTAATTTTTGACGCATCTTGAGATTCATGATTCATGAGCGTTACAGTCGAAATTATCAGGCGCTACTTACTTTGTAAATCGAAGTTCGAAGTTACATTAGCTCCATCCCTTCCACTCGGTTTGGTCTCGAGTGACGAGTGACACGTCTCACTCGAAGTTTCGACTTTAGTGGTTCGTGATTACCATCCAGTTTATTAATACGGCCCTCTAGGAATGGAGCCCTCTTCGAAGTAAAATTCATTAAGAGGTCCATCGCGTCCACGTCTCTTGGGGTGTTGGGGCTTTACGGAGGCAGATCAGACAGAGCAGAAACAGATCTATTCAAACCTTGTGACGATCCACCAAATAACGAAAGAATAGCTAGAATCTTTGTGTAACTCAAAACGAATGCCATAAATAAAAGAGCTCTAACATAACATAGGTACCTATCTAATAGGTCAAAAACAAGTCAAAAACCTAACCCCGTTAAGACCGTTTAACATTCTATACAGTGTGTCTCTGACCTTGGGGCTTTAATTTCAACGATCGATTCTACTCGCTAAACTGAACTACTTTTGTTCTGCAACATGAAAAAATAACTTAAATTTAGATAACTAATTGATGTTAAAGTCTAATTGTAAAATCAGTGTATTACATACTGGCCATGTAATCACTATCTCATGGTACGGGGGCGACATTACCTTGGTACGAGGGCTAAAGGAAAATGGAGAATTGGATCGCGTACATTGAAAATTAGATTTAACTTGTATGATAAAAAATAAATTTAAACTGAACATATTTTGAACAACTTACAGAACAAAAGAAGTTTAGTTTCAGGAGTAGAATTTTATTGATCTATGCATTTAAAGCCCCAAGGTCAGAGGCACCCTGTATTTGAAATTTGACGTAAATTCCACATTAAATAATTTTGTACACAACTACATGCAAGAAGTTATTTACTTAAGTTTTTCACCTATACGTCTTCCACTGTTTTTATAGTCCGGTTTCTAAGCTAGTACCTATTCTATTCTATAGCAAATAAAATACATTAACATATTATACATACATATTTCTGAACGAACTTCCACGGAGGAGTGACATAAGTTTTTGACGTCTCTGACAAGACAAAAATAAGCCAACCCAAGATGATTTAAAAATAATATTTCTCTTCCATTAGATACTAGTATTATTTTGAAATCGTAGATTATAATATATTATAGAGTACCTACCTGTTAATGTGGATAAGTTTTTGATACTAGTATACAGAAAATTCAAGAAAATACATCATGCCTCCAGTGAGTACCTATCGTATTGCTATTTTTTACCAATTCTCCAAAGAGTTAAATGAAAATCACCTCTCTCCCAGTAAATAGCCCATATCTAATCATGATTAATTATTATTGCAATATGTAATAAGCTCTACGATGATCATATATCTGACAACAGCCGGATAAATATTGGGGTCATCCCACCTATAGAGAAAATACCCTAAACCTCTTTTGACCGATATTTTTCTATCCTTTTTTGAAGACCGTAGTCTTAGCTGTGATGCCCGATTTAAACTTTAAGTCATGGAACACTCAATTTTTTACATATCTTTAGATAGGCATCTCTTCAATTAGGTATCAGTTTATTAAGATAGCCCTAAGTGTGTACAGCCCAGAGGCAGCTTAGGGCGAGGCACGTACAGCTTGCCCTGTTCCCTCAAATGCGTGCCCAAGGAGTGCTTTAACTTCAACTTCACTGAATGGTGCCTCGCCGTATGTGCCTCGCAAGTTGCCTCATGCCGCGTGGCGAGGCTGCCGTTAGTCCGTACACACCATTAGTACACAGTCATCAATATTTCATTATTGGAAGCCCAAATAATATACTTTAACTTAACACAAATTCTCTTACTTTCGTACCAAACTAATGTCACCAATGGCTACCTCCAAAAATATAGCTGATTTAAATAATTTCCTACCTACTCATTATTAAAAGACTGAAGTTCCTTATTTGGAATTGCCACAGAGAATTTATAATATTAGAAAAATTTATAAAGTGAAATGAAACCATTTTTAACCCCCGACACCAAAAGAGGTGTTATAAGTTTGAGTTGTAAGTGTGTGTGTGTGTCCATGTGTGTGTGTGTCTGTCTGTCTGGCTGTGGCACCGTAGCTCTTAAATGGATAAACCAATTTGGATGCGGATTTTTTTAAATTTATTTAAGTAATACAACAAAGTCTTTCCAGTTGTAGGTGCTAAACAAAAAAAATACATAGTAAACATTACTCATGAAATGTTAATTTAGAGAAGTTTAAAAAGCGCGAAATAAAAAATAAAATTAAAAATATTTTACTTACCTCTAAGTAAATGAAATAATATAAAATGACGTGACGTGTTGACACTTGTATTAAAAAATATTACCTACCTATAATTAAACTTAGTGGGCCAATACTTATTATTTTTTACTTTTAAGAGGTTTTCTTTGTTGGGGGTTTTTTAAATTTTTATTGAGATAAAATTACTGAAAAATAAATCATTTGGTAAACGGATTTGATTGCCAATTACAAGGAGTACTATATTCTGTATCAAGCATTTAAAAATACCTTTGATTGTCATCAACTTTTTCACATTCTACTAAGGTGCTTATATTGACTCAGTCTTGCACCTAACTGTATGAGTTTGGTTAGTTTTAAAGTCAATATTTTGCTGCCATAAAGGTGTTAAATATGTCACCCACCTTTTTAGATTTGACGTTTCTCATTAGTACTAGGAAGTTTTAGTCAAACCATCTGTATCAATTTCATACACTACTTTTTTTGGTTTAATTCTTTTTGACAGTTTCAGTTAATTATCCAAGATACCATACATTGGTTTCCATAATGCATTGCAACATTATTGTAAGAATCCCAAATTCAACAAACCGATTAACAAACATTAACAAAGTATTTTCCTTTATTCCAGCCACCCAAGAAGGCGCCAACAAAAGGTGCTAAACAAATTCTGGTAGAAAATACAGCTACAGTCAATTTTTACCGCAACATGGCTCTGGGTGCAGCGTTGGTCTACAGTGTACTTACTGGCGCATTGTACTTTGAGGATCTTACCGGGTGGTTCATAGTGAGTTGGTTAACATTCCATCAATACTGTGTTGAAAAGTATGTGTTTAAACGCCGTTTCGAAAAACACTATTGTTGATGTAATTATAATTGCTATAACTTAATATAATTATTACCTTCAAATGCATATTGATTGATTCCTTTTTCAACATCTTCTTGATTGCACAAACTTTTTTAACACATAATTGTTTTGATAAAAAAGTTAAAATAGATGTATTCAGTAAGGAAGCCGCACGGGCAGTTTTACACGTCAAAAATCTACTAGTGCTTCCCAAGAGGAGACCACATTGTTATGGTGATGTGATGGACTCCTTTTTCCGCACTTAGCTCGTGTATGGACATTGTGAGTAGGGGGTACCAGCTAGTAGTCTAGCCAGCCTAAGTCTGACCAGTAGCGCAGGATCCTCCTGATATATCTACACAGGCTTCCCGGAGTGACCTCGGCGTTTTGAGGAGTTCAGTCTGTTGAGTAGCTACACATACGCATTCCAGGATTACGTGGGGAGCTGATTCGTCAGCCGACAGGCATCCCCTGGGCTGGGCTGTGAGGGGGCTGTCGGTCATACCTAGAACATATTATAAGTGTTCGTTAAGCAAGCTAAGTCCAGTGATGTTTCCTTTCAATAAACTGAGCGAGCTGCTCGACATTGGTTAGTTGTCTAATTTTCCTTACGGCGTAATCTGCCGAACTTAGTTTACCTGCCGTTACAGCTATATGGGGCCTGCATTGCAAATTTTTATCTATTGTCATGCCTAGGAAAACTGCCTTATCTACCATTTGCATGATGCATTCTGTTTTCAGTGGAATGACAGATATAATTAACAATACTGTGCTTAAATAATAAAATACAGTACTGGCCAATAATATATCACCTTTGTACTTACATCTCATACGATTACCTACAAATATGACTTACCAAAATTGACAATCAATCAAGAACTAGTTGACCAATTGTATTGCTATTATTCGATTCGTTAGCTGATTAATAGATAAGGTTCATACTCATACTTTTACGAGATTTGTATGAACGCGTCAGCAATGGTTTTTAAATGCTTCCTCCGTGAAAACTGATATGTGCAAACATTTACTATGTACCATTTTCAACCTTATTTAATCAGGTAACGAATTAAATAATAGCAATACAATTGGTCAACTATTTCTTGATTGGTTGTCAATTGGTGAGTCACATCTGTAGGTAATCGTATGAGATAAGAAAGGTGATATCTTATTGGCCGGTACTTCATTTATTAATTTATCAGTTACTTCGAGATTGATTCTAATGTATTCTAATAAAAACAAAAAGGTGTAAAAATAACAGTGTGTCAAAACAAAAATATAATGATAAAGGAATCAATCTAAATGCAGCCACCCTTAGGCCAGGTTTAGGGTTAGTCTAGGCCTAAAGGTGATGCATCCGTCCTGTCCTCCATGAATATTTTTTACTTCTTTTTTACTCAAGAACACCCCCTTTTTCAATGCAAGCTACGTTTTAATCTTAAAGATAAAGAATTTTAACTTCTTTCCAGTTCCTGAACGTGTTTGTCTTTGCCATATACATTGGGTGCTATCGCATGATGACCTATATTAGCCAGCCGACATATGGTGAAAGCGGGCAACTAATTGATCCAGGCCTTGATCTTAATATGGAAGGTGGCATGGGAGAGTAAGTAGATTTTGTTTAATAAGTTTTTTGCATATTAGTTTTTTTTATTACGATTTGTACTCCGATACATACTTCCCTCTCGTTCTCTTTCTCTGACGTTACAATTACACTTCCAGTCAATCTTGCATACATACTATTTTTAATAATTTCAATTGTATTTTATTAAAAGCTGCTTGTAATTTACAAAAATAAATTGACGTCTATCACTTACTGTTCCATTGCTGTACATTATATTGTTGGTGAGTTTTTTTTTTAATAATGGACATTATTTATTGTTTCAGACATGTAAAAGATATAATTATTCTAACATCTATCATGCATGTGCTGTCCATTGTGTCCAATTATTTCTGGTTACTGCTGCTCCTTTTGCCTTTGCGGGCATTCTGGCTCCTCTGGACGAACATTCTCGGACCATGGTTTTTCCAAGAAGCCCCCCAGGACACAGAACAAGAAGAAAAAAAACGGAAGAAAATAGAAAGGAAGATGAAGCGGTATCAGCAATAATAAGCAATCTTACTAATTACTTAAACATATTTTTTAAAAGCAATAGATAATGCAAACCGAGTGCCTGCTAGTTTATCGAACTTACATCTATAGGGTGTCCCAGAAACCGACGTCAACCGGGCTAGGGGTGATAGAGCAGCTCATAAGCTATCGATTTAACCCCTATGTATGTTCAGCAATTGTTATTAGTTTCCGAGATATTGATCATTTAAATCGGAATTTTTGCTATTGTTCCTTATGTCCGTGATACGAAAAATCCCTAAATTCATGTATTAATTCAATTTTTTTTCACAGTGATTCTTATCATGCAAGAAAACACTGAAAAAAAATTGAGTTAATACATTAATTTAGGGATTTTTTGTATCACAGACTAAGGAAAAATGATAAAAATTCCGATTAAAATGATCAATATCTCGGAAACTAATAACAATTGCTGAACATACATGGGGTTAAATCGATAGCTTATGAGCTGCTCTATCAGCTTTAGGCAGGTTGACGTCGGTTTCTGGGACACCCTGTATATAGAAATTTTATAATGATCAAGCTTAGTACAAATAGCAAAATATTCATTATAATATATTTCAAACATATGAATTGGTTAATGGGTGACTTATAGTTATTAATTAGTAATTACAATAGACAAATTGGTAAAACAAAATTGACGTAAATATAAATGTTTAGGTACTGCTCTGGTCAAACTGATGTGAATGTAGTTCGTTTTTTTAGATACCTATATTAATAAATTAACGCCCAGGTACGTTAACCCGAACACGTCCATACAAACACTGCCATGTTTACATCCCTAATTTTCATCAGGTTGACCAGACTTTACCTAAGTCTTTCCAACTTAAAAGTGCCTATAAAGTAGGTAATATAATATATAATTGTTGTAAAATTGTAGTCCAAGAGCTCTTAAGCCTTCTTGAATAGGTGTTTGCACCATGGAAGCTTGTACAGTAGGTACCCTTAAAGAAGTACTGTACAAGTTTCCACGATGCCTAAAACACCTACTCAACAATGCTTAAGGGCTCTGCTACTAATATTTTATAGAAATCTTTTTAAACAAGCAAGACACGCTGATCAGAGTCGTACACTGTAAACCGACTCCTGTTAAGGTACTTTTGTTAAGCGACGAGAGAATCGGGTTTTTATTTCCCTGAAGTTCCGTGAGGCCGCTGCGTTGTTTGTTATGGACGCGGACTTTACATCTTATTTACAGAATGGGACACCAAATTAGATCTTTTAAATATATATTTTCTTACTTAATAATCTTTATGACTCATAGCATTGTTTCGGCACAATGTCGTGAGACTACTCTTGTACGGTCCGCCAAGAAAGTGGTCTACCAGTTTTGACAAAAGTTTCTGGGAGACCTAACACCCGTATTCACACACTACTCCTTCCATGAGTAAACGCACTGCATTCAATACAGCTTTGTGATTGGTACTTTTTGAGCGACCTTTTGTTTATGAGACGATCTGAACCTCCCTGTGCGCTCGTGAGCACTGTGAGACATAGTCACGTTTGTTAATACGGGTATAATTATCGCTGAGGTTGACACTAGTCGCTGTCATAATATAAACTATACACTGCAAGGGAAAATCGTACCTGAAGGATCATGATGCGCCATGAACTCCGACCGTTGGGTGGTAGACTGGTTGGCCGACTGTACATAGATCTCCTATTATTACAGGAGGTCACGACAAATTTGATAATGATCTCCGAAATGGATTATTCTAGGCTGACAGGATTAGTGATGGGCGCTTTCTGAAACATTACAAAACTGTCCTCAACTGCGAAAGTTACAACTTCTGAAAGTTACATAATTAGATGAAAATGATTCTGACATACGTAAATTTCATTTAAATTTCATGAAAAGTTTCCGTTACTTACGTTGCTTTACAAAACTTAAGTAATTTTCAGAAATTAAACGATTTCACTTTGGTAACTTTCAGAATAATACATGAAATTTTAGGTGAAAGTTTCACTTATGAAACTTTCAGAATATTGCAGAAATTTAAGTGAAAGTTTCACTTTTGAAACTTACAAGCCGCCCATCACAAGACAGGATGAAGGTCAACTCCCTGATGCTAAATATGTCGGTCTGCCTGCGCACAGTGGTCGCCTTTTCTATATATATATGGCTGCTGAAAAACGTTGTGCCTAGTGTCTACCAGACATTATCAATAATAAACTAGATTAAATATTTTTTAAATTATCAGATAAAGTAATACGTAGTAACTAACTGAATGCTTCCATCAACTGCCGACCTTTTACTATAACATACATAACATAAAAATTAACAAGTTTTATTTGAGCCTTCGTTAGATATTGTTTCAGTTTCCAGTGTCCTGATTATCGCTATTGTGCAGGCAGCCTAAAGCACATAAATCATGTTAATAAAGTGCGGGGCCTGAATCCTTGTTGGTTAGGTTATAACGGGCGGTTTTCCGCAACTCGACGACTCAATAAATGCGCCTTTTTTGCGCGATCGTTGTTGGTTATATTTTACTTATACAACGTGTTACAAAATACCCCATAAAAATATAATAAATTATCAAAGCCAAAAATATTGTCAACCCTAGTAAGCTGTCATGTCAATGTCAGGGAACCGGAGTTAGTTAGGATTATTTAACAGAGAGGCCTACCTAACCTACCAATTTTAATAATTGTCAACTTTAATGGTTTTTCTGTTTTTCATCCACAAAGGTTCAATACTATGATGTCATTATGCCTAAAGAACTGGCTTCAAAAAACGTCAAGACGGAAAAAAAAATATGTTGTCAATTTCAAATCTTCTTCAAATTTTCCATATTTTTTTCCAAAATGACGATGTTTTCTAACTCAGAATATTACGATTTATGATGTTATGCGTAGGCCATGAAGATAGCAATTTAAATCGTGCTCGCGAACTGTATCGGAGGTTGTGCATTGAGCAAGGCGGAGCTCACTTTGAGCCGTTCCTGTAAATTTGACGTTCATTACGAAAAAGTAAGTGTTAGTTTAGGTTTCTTCGTTTAAAATCTTCCAAAACTCGACTTGTAATATGTTTCGCGAATTAGGTAAAAATGTACATAAACTTTCTACGTAGTTTACTCTTTAATTTTACTGAAATAGGGTTTGCACACCAATTAAAAAAAAAATGTTTTTTTTTTGGCGGTAAGTCATACAGTGATAGTACGGTTCTCAAATATTGTAAATGGACTTGTTATAAGGCACCACTTAACCCCCTTTCGGCTTTACGGGTATTTTTGTAACACCCTGTATATGGCACTCTTAGATCAAAATGGTAGCAACTCAAAATACTCCTGAAATACTTTTTTCCTGAACTTGAAACGAAACTAGCAAGTTTTATTAAGTTGATATTATTTTGATCTCATAGTGTCCATTTTATAAATATCTAGGAAACTACTAGTTGTATTTCAATGCGATTCACACCATTATGCCTTGAAGAATTGTACAACATTACAATGTAGTGTTCCAGAACATGACGTAAATAATACAATTTATTCACTCTAGAATATATTTTAATTTTGCAATGAGTTAAAAAAAAATTTGTTAAGGTTTGATGATACTGCGAAAGAGCTCTACCTTGCGCTACACCTTTAGCTACTTCATCTCTAGCCATTTCTAAATCGCTATAATTTATGATTTCGAAATTGACCTCTAATCCTCGACAACTTATTATTAACAATATTACTGAATTACACTATACTATTATACTCTGTACTCTTTACTCACAAGTATAGTTTTTCTTTAAATGTGTTGATATTATGGTATAATTCAGCACTTTGATACGGTACTGAAGATAAGAAATAAAGGTTAGGTTAGGAATGACAAATAGTTAGCCATTTGCAGCCCAGGGAGGCAGAGGTGTAGGTTCCGCACGGTAGCGTTCTGAATCGTTAAAACCCAAGTATCGTTAATAACTCCAGTAGTGAACACATTGGAAAGTTAATATAATATGGTGACCTTAAAAATCTCTTTTTATTTTTCAATATTTACGTCATGTTCTGGGACTACTACCACATTTATTATTGAGATAATTGCGCCTTAACAATATCTTCCAGTACACAAATTATACACACTTTACTGCAACTGATTTCTTCCACCGAACTCTCAACCATTGTATTCAAATATAAAGTTGAAGTTTTATGAAAAGTTAAGTTTTATTCGATTCGTGTTCCAGCGGCCGAGTTGGACGCGGTCGGGGACACGCCATATGCACTTATGACATATTAACCCATATATCCTTATGGGTTATGTCCAGTGATCGTACTTTTTCCAGCATTCTTGGTGCGATGACGTCAAATGACACACGACAGCGACCTAGGGTTGTAGACGTGTATATAATATGATTGACGTTTAAAATTATGTAATATTATGTGGTCATTGAAAATGAATTACAACTTTTTTACTTAATCATTTATTATAATTTAGCACTTGACGGGACGTCAGCGAAGAAACAAAATGTCTTCTATATTTATGCACTGCCATTACCTACGCATTATACTGTCTGTGCTAATATATAGTCAGTATATAAATTCCTAATCATAAATATGAACCTATATAACCTGAGATAAGAAGTTATTGCAACTGTGTTACATTTTCTCAAATACTCTTAGTAAATTAACCCTTTATTTAATTATAATAAATAATATAATAATAATAATAATGATTTATTTCGAGTAAAAATAGTTACAACTCATATTGTTAGTTTCTGCTTAATCCTATGTGTTAATAAAATACACTTAAACCTATAATTAACTACATGGACTACATGGAGCATGTAGCCCACAGCAGTGATGCAAATAGGGGCAGTCTACCCTACTCCCTATCATGCTGAGGATGATGTTGGGGCTGGCCCGCACGCGGCGCACCAGGGATGCGGCCCGCTTGCGCATGGTGGTATGAAACCCATCGACCCCAGCGGCTGCGAACATCCCTGATGCGCTACAGAAGCGAGGCAGCCCCACTATCACCCGGAACGCGTTGTTATACTGGACGCGGAGGGCTCCGTAGGCCCGTTTCGTATACCACCCCCATAAGCTGCACGAGTACAGGGAGGTACAGTATGCTCTAAATAATGTAAGCTTCACCTCCCTCGTACAGCGCGCAAACTTACGAGCTATCATGTTAGCCCGGACCGACAGAGCCCTCCGTTCCCGTTCGATGTCCCTATCGTCTTTCAGGTCCCACGAGACTAGATGCCCCAAATATTTGAAATCATCAACCCTGTCAAGAGCTACCCCGTTAAGCTTGATGGGTGGCACTTCATGTGTCCTGCCACGCCCCACCTCAAATACCATATATTGGCTCTTTGCGACATTGTATTTAAGGCCATGGGCACCAACATAAGTCTCACACACTCCTAACAGCTTACGTATGCCGCATACTGATGCGCTCAGTAGAACCATGTCATCCGCATAACTAATATTATTGACGCAGACGTCGTCAATATGACACCCGACATGCATTCCACTAAGCGCATCAAGCAGCTCGTTCACGTATAAATTGAAGAGTGTGGGTGAACTTAACCCCCCTTGCCTCACCCCACACTCCAACCTATATGGGTTGGAAAGCGCATCCGCCCATCTAACGCTGTTAACCTGGTTTCCGTACCAGTACTTGAAAATTTGAACCAGCCCAGAGGGAAGTTCTATGGCTTCAAGTTTATTCCATAAAACCTCATAGGAAACCAGGTCAAAAGCCTTAGACAGGTCAAGGAAGCAGGCATAAACTGGCGATTTTCTGGCCACATAATACTTGATAGTGTGCTTAAGACATAGAATTGCGCTTTCTGTGGATAGTCCCGGACGAAAACCAAACTGATTATGACTTAATTCCACATACTCGTTCAGCCGTGTATTAAGCACACCATCAAATACCTTGGCTACAACCGTTGCGAGTGATATTGGCCTATAATTGTTTACGTCTGACAAGTCTCCCGTTTTATCCTTCACTATAGGCACAACAATCGTTCTCATTAAGTCGTCGGGCAAGTATGAATGGGTTACACATAACTTGAAAAACATTGCTAACACTCTCGAAATATGAGGGCCGGCGTGCTGGAGATGCTCGACGCTGAGACAATCGTGTCCCGGTGATTTACCCCCAGACATGGCCTTGATGGCTTTGGCTACATCAGCTGTGTCAAATCCCGGGTTCAAGATCGGAGTTGTATTTGCCCCAGCCTCAAACTTCTCCGCTGCCTTGGGTCCCAAAAGAGGTTTAACAAAAAAGTGATTCTTAAAAAGATTAGCAATGCTTTCTGGGTTCCTTTCCCCATTGACACTCACCGGGAGGCCAGACCGAAACTTCATACTATTTGTAGCCTTCCAAAACGACCTAAAATCCTTTTTAGAATGATGGGAGGCAATAATATCCATTTTGATCTGGTATTGATGGTCCTGACACCATTTCAATCGTGACTTAAATACCCTGCGGCTTCCACACATCTCTTCAAATAATGATCCGCTTCTAGGCCTGCCATGTACTGTCCACTCATGAAATTTCTTTCTAGCCACCCCGTGAGCCTCCCTGACATGCTTATTCCACCCTACTATTGTTTTCCTATTTTTAGGATTTCTACCTTCCCAACTGGCATATGCAGCCTCTTTAAGGGCAGACACTATATCACTATACATTGTATTTATGATATTTCTATGACTATGTATACCACAATAGTTATCGGCACAGATTCTGAATTCCGACGGAAAGTCGATGTTTCTGACATATTAACGACACTTTGCGCCGATCGCGTATTAGCGTGCGTCATCGCTGAGCGCGCGCGCATGACTGCATATAGGGTTATGCATATAGGGTTAGGCTTTACATGTTCTGAGAGTATTTTCTGTATTTCCGATTTGTTTAATACGCTATTTTATTTTTATTTTAGATTTTATTTGATTCCTGATTCCAACAATTTAATATAGGGCACTACTGACAACCCTGCACTGCACCAAAAATGCTGGAAAATCTACGATCACTGGTTATGTCATATATTTTCTATCTTTACACACTCCTATTATGAATGTAAGTCCCCCATCGAGTCCGTCTGTTGGTACGTGGGCAAGCTTCAAAAAGTTGGGCATGCTAACTCACTCAATTAAATTTTCTATTAAACTTTTCCGATGTGACTCGAAAATTTGCCCTAAAATTGTAGGGACACTTCGTTGCACAACGGAACTTTTTTCGACTTCGTTGTTTGTATAGTTAACTACGCTTAACTTTAAACTTTTTGGTCCTCAACCACGTATGTATGCAAATATCTCAGGAACTATTTATACGTACCTATTTCGATGTTTTCGTGATCAATTCTTGAAAAAAATATAGTGCTAAAATACATTGATTTAATATACCGTACTCGAGTAACTTTAGTCAACATGTATTGTGTTTGCGTCAAATCCGGTAGTTCTGATTTTTTTCTGACTTGTTCATGATGTTGGCCCAGTGTATAATCCAAGTTTGTGACCTCGAGCGCCAAAAGCAACGTTGCGAAAATTAAAAAAAATTATCTGCTTTAAAAATGTCCTGAGAAGGTACTTTTAAAAACTAGTCCTTCAGGGTTATAATAGCCAAAATCTGATAAAAGTCAGAAATCATCGCGGTTTTTTGAATTTTGATAAAGTTGCGTTGCGTGCTCGAGGACACAAACCTGGATTATTCATTTGGCCATTTTACTGGAGTACGGTCAAGAATATATTTTTAACATTTTAATATATTACTTTAGGAGTTAGAACTGGTTAAGAAAACTACCTTCCGGCACACTTTGGCTCCTTTTTATTAAATCTCATTTATTTTATATATAAGCCATACATCTTATCATTAAGTCGGCTAAACCTTTGGCTCCTTAAATATAGCTATAATTTGTTGTTTAAAATCTTAGCAATATATTTTTAATAACTCCGTACGTTTTTTTCAAATTTCAAGTTTAACAACATTGAAAGTTAGTTAAAAAAAATCTTGATTAAGAATTTTCAAGTCGTGCTACTACCTCTATTTAATATGGTCTGAAAATGAAGTTGCTTTCCTCCAAGCGAACTAATTTTGAATTAAGTTCCTAAAATGCACAGTTGGTAAATAGACGCCAAGGACGTAGTTTAAAACGAAATTAAAAGCGTCAATCTAATACGGTCTGCGGCAGTAATTTTCTGTATCCTTTGTGCCTCCATATCTATACCCTAAGGACCATCGTGGCATACTAAACTCCACTTCAGATTGTTTCGTGGATTGAGTCCTTTTCGTTTAACTACGTCCTGATGCAATTTGTCCAGGTCGGTAAGACGCTTCAATAAACTTTATAACTAATATTCCCTCAGTGACCCCTTTTAGGGCAGCCCGTGATAGGGATGCTGGCATCGAAATATAATAAGTATGGACGGGTAACCTCAAACAAAAACGACTGTTAAATTCGCTTCAAAACATCCACTTTTTGAAATGAAAAGATGTTATGTAGTGGTTTCGATAATCAATTAAATATTAATTGAGTTAAGGTTTTAAGTCATTCATGTCATATATTAATAATATTGATATAACTTTTGAGTGGACAGTAATTTCAGTAAGGTTTTATACCGGTTGAAAATCAAAAATCTGCAATGGGTTACAAACTCTGACACAAGAAATGTATTTGTCAATAAAAAAATTCGTGTGCGTGTGGATTGAGTGAGCACCCTTCCGAAAAAAAAGATAAAATGTTGTTCATTTAGTAAAAGTTCTAAAACAATTGTAAAACTAATCTCTGTATTTGTAAAACTACAAATAAAATAAAAAAAACCTTTAACATGTGCTCACTCAGTTCTCACAATCTACCAACGAAATCAGTGAATGTATTCATTTAACATATAATATTTATATACTAAGATTTAGTAAAACCTATGCTAAATTACCTTTATAATTTGTAGATCACCTAGTCACGTATTTAAGGTTTTACAAATAATTTACTATGCTCACTCAATCCACACGTTTTCGAAAACCCGATTTCTGATAAAAAACTGAAAATTTAAACTGCTATATATGTGTATAGTTTAGTAAAATTAATATGGGATTTTGTAAAATACAAAACGAACCATTAACGTGGCAGGTTTTTGGATAATAAATTTTTGTGAGTGCTCACTCAGTCCACATGTTATAAGTAAGTTAAAAATGTAAATATCTTAAGATTCGTAGTATCACAGAAACTATAAACTAGTTCAACTTTTAGTAAAAAAAATTACTAAATATCCACCATCTAATATTTTACATTCGTTGTCTGTTTATAAAAATATTCAATTGTAATTTTTCTAATGTAAATATATCAATTAGGTTGACCACACTTCTATATTATGGTCATATCCAAAATACAGGACATTTTAAAAGAAAACAAAGTTTTTAACTTAATCAGTCTTCTTTATTGAAGTAGGCAATAGAATAATAATAATTTTTACTCGACTACGGCAAAGCAAAAAGGAGGTTAAAGAAATTTACAAAAATATTATTAACGGGTAAGTAAACATAGGAACATGAGATGATGACTGCCAGACGTAAATACCTGACTAGCTTTAGAGTATTCCCGGACAAACATACATACGTACGGGTCAAACTGAGAACCTCATTTTTATGAAGTCGGTTAAACTACCAAAACCTTCTCCTAAGTATAACAAATACTTTTCTGCAAACCGCATCAAAATTGGTTCAGCCAAACGCGAGATAATCGCGGACAAACACACATACATATACAGGTCAGACTGAGAACCTTTTTTTTGAAGTCGGTTAAATATACAACTTGGCATTACTAGCTCACAAAACGAAATTTCATCTCGTCGAACCTCTGAAAGATCAAAATGATGCTGTTCACACTAGCGATCGATCGGGAAAGGCAACCAACCTCTCGACGATCACAAGTCAACATTTAATTATATTTCATCAACATTTCTATTTCGAAATTTGTATAGGTAGGTACGGCAAAGACGAAAAACCGTTATTGAAATGCATTTATGATCCGTATTTTTGGCTAAAATAATATAAACTTTATGTGAAGTTTATGTGTGTGTTTTATCATTATTTACTTATTTATTTATCTATCAACATGGCACAACGAAAACAAACGCCCTGCAAAACTGTTAGAACAGTTAAAGTTTGAGATGAGTAAACATGTCATTGAAGATATTATGTACTTACGTTATAGTCATCAGGAAAACTAATAACACCGATGACAGATTCATTGCATAAATGAATAATATTTAATAATTCCAATTAAACTAACTGTATTTAAGATCGAGCTAATAAATATCCACCGCAACACAACTAATTTAGGTAGTTTTGATGAATATTGGTTTCCCGCCACGCATTTTTTCTTAATTTTTTATTTTTTTATTTTCAACATGACATGTGACGTTGGATCATGGCCCTTAATACCTAGTTATAAATATTTGCATTAATTGTTTTTTTACGAAAATGTATGCCCGTACTAGTCACAAAATTGTATTTAGACAGTTATTATTATATATATTATATTATAGGTACACTTGTCGCAATACCCGCAATTAAATTAAGATAAATCTCATAAAATATATCAATTTAATTAAAGTGTACGTGGCTGTACCGGTTAATTTCCTTAGCCTTAAAAGAAGAAATGTTCTGTATTTTGGATATGACCATAATAATATAGAAGTGTGGTCAACCTAATTGATATATTTACATTAGAAAAATTACAATTGAATATCTTTATAAACAGACAACGAATATAAAATATTAGATGGTAGATATTTAGTATTTTTTTTTACTAAAAGTTGAACTATAGTTTCTGTGATACTACGAATCTTAAGATATTTACATTTTTAACTTACTTATAACATGTGGACTGAGTGAGCACTCACAAAAATTTATTATCCAAAAACCTGCCACGTTAATGGTTCGTTTTGTATTTTACAAATACCCATATTAATTTTACTAAACTATACACATATATAGCAGTTTAAATTTTCAGTTTATTATCAGAAATCGGGTTTTCGAAAACGTGTGGATTGAGTGAGCATAGTAAATTATTTGTAAAACCTTAAATACGTGACTAGGTGATCTACAAATTATAAAGGTAATTTAGCATAGGTTTTACTAAATCTTAGTATATAAGAGGGCTGTTTGATAAGTCGTTTTAAAAAGCAAAAAAGATTGTTTTTTTTTTAACAATTTACATTTATTTCTCAGCATAGTCTCCTTTGAGGGCCAAACACTTGTTCCAGCGAGTTTCCATTTTTTTTTGCCCTCCAAAAAATACGTTATGTTGAGGTCTTCAAAATAGCCGCTTACACCTGCAATGCAGTCCTCATTTGTCAAAAATGTTTGCCCTCCTAGCCATCTTTTCAGATTTGGAAATAGGTAATAATCGCACGGAGCTAGGTCCGGCGAATACGGAGCATGCGGAACCAGCTCGAAGCCCAACTCGTGGATTTCGGCCATTGCAATAGTGGACGTGTGAACTGGGGCATTGTCTTGATAAAAGAGGACTTTCTTGGGGGGCAATTTTGGTCGTTTTTCCAACAATTCGGCATTGAAACGGTCCAATAACTCTGCGTAATAACGACCAGTGGTAGTCTTTCCCTTTTCCAAGTAATCAATCATAATGATTCCTGGACTTCTTCAACAACATCCTCAGTAGTGACTTCGATTGGGCGACCAGAGCGTGGAGCATCAGATGTGCTTGACCGACCACGTTTAAAATAATTTATCCAGTTATAAACAGTCTGCAACGTTGGTGCGTTAGTGCCATGAACAGAATCAAGTTCAGTTTTTATTGTGGCACCACTGCAACCCTTCATAAAAAAATGTTTTATAACTGCACGAAATTCAGATTTTTCCATAGTTGTTGAAAATTTACGAGTGATCACAGTTAAACAATAGTTAAACTGACAAAAACTTGTTTTTTTTTGCTGAATTTTTGACAGTCTTCATTTGAAAGATTGTGCCTGCCAGTGTTAATGCCATTTACCAGAAAAAAGGTTTTACAAATAGTTTTTAAAAGGACTTATCAAACAGCCCTAGTAAATATTATATGTTAAATGAATACATTCACTGATTTCGTTGGTAGATTGTGAGAACTGAGTGAGCACATGTTAAAGGTTTTTTTTTTTATTTGTGGTTTTACAAATACAGAGATTAGTTTTACAATTGTTTTAGAACTTTTACTAAATGAACAGCATTTTATCTTTTTTTTCGGAAGGGTGCTCACTCAATCCACACGCACACAAAAAATTCATAAGGTTTAGGTACTTGAACGCGGCCAAGTATTGTGCCCAGTACGTTTGACGTGGATGGTTTAATAAACAAAAATAAAAGTAATTGAATAGTGAATTATATTAATATTTTCTTATAGCAGGGAGTATTTTGACAAACTTACTGATTATTCCCCTTGAATCATGTAATTTTCTTATGTTACACTATTATAATTATAAAGTTGTAAAAGAGCATATATTTACAGTCAGCATCACATAGTCTTTAGCACCCGAAGTGCCAAAAATATCGCAACACATCTTTATTTTTATAGGCATAAAGATACTGTCAATATATATGTGGTTGTTTTGTTGTGATAATAGCTTAATTACAAAGATGATCATAGTTAATTCAGTTTTTGCGAGAATAACATTATACCTAAGTATGCATATGAATATCGATCATAAGTTAAGCAGGATCACGAACCAAATAGTTTCGTACAGCAGAGACTTCCTTATGAATATGATGTTACGATATTATATCTAATATATAAAATTTCCATGTCACAATGTTAGTTACCGTACTCCTCCGAAACGGCTTGACAGATTCTTATGAAATTTTATAAGCATATTCAGTAGATCTGAGAATCGGCTACTATCTATTTTTCATTTCTAATTTATAAGGCAAAATAACGTTTGCCGGGTCAGCTAGTATTTTATATTATTTATTTATTAATAAGCTTACACAAAATATCTAGTACATACATACATACATTAAATCACGCCTGTTTCCCAGAGGGGTAGGCAGAGACCACTTCCACTTGCTACAATCTTGACAAATTTCTTTCGCTTCTTCAACATTCATACATCGATTCATGCACGCACGTCGGTTTCGGGTACTTAAGATTCGGCCCTTTTCCAGTATTTCTCCGATTTGATTCGAAAAAGTACGCCTAGGGCGGCCCCTTCCGATCCTTCCACTTACTTTCGATCTATATATCTCTTTCGTCAATCTTCTTTCATTCATCCTTTTCAGATGACCGAACCATCGAAGCATGCCCTTTTCAAACTTAGTCACTACATCTTCTTTTATTCCACATTTCTCTCTGATTTTTTCATTTCTTACTCTATCAATCAGTTTCACACCACACATACTACGCAAAGAGCGCATTTCAACTGCATTTACACGACTTACATGCTTGTTCTGCCACACCCAACATTCACTACCAATACTACCATACGTCAGGGTAGGGGCCAGCACTCCATTGTGAACAGCCAGCCGGGCTTTTTGTGAAACGCCCTGTCTACTTACAAAGGAGTAGGTACAGGGCCCCATTAATTTGATTGCCCGCATTCACCCTCCTCTCGATATCCTTCTCACACTTACCATCTCTTGTAAACATACTTCCCAGGTACACAAATTCGCTCACTTGTTCTACTAATTCACCATTTATATTTATCACACACTCAGTCATCTCCTCATCCTTCTCTATCACCATGACCTTGGTCTTGGCAACATTTACTTTCATCCCCTTTTGCTTAAATCCCTCATTCATTACTGTCACCATCTCCTGCAACTCAAGTACCGATGGGGCAAGTATAACTTGATCATCGGCATATAAGAGGCATTTGATTAGCAACTCTTGCATACGCAAACCCTTATCATACTCTCTCAAATCCCGCATACAACTGTCCATGAATAGATTGAACAGCCATGGTGAGGCAACACAGCCCTGTCTAACACCTTTAGAGATATTAAACCAGGCCGAGTATACCCCATTTATCCTGACACAGGCTCTGGAGCCCTCATAAAGGGACCTCAAAGCCTGCACCAGGTTGCTGCTCACTCCATACATAGACAGCACCGTCCACAACTCCTTTCTATCTACCCTATCATAGGCCTTTTCCAGGTCCACAAAAGCACAAAAAACCTTTTGGTTGACAGCCAAGAACTTTTCTGTGATGGACCGTAGTGAAAAGACCTGATCCGTACATCCCATTCCCTTTCGAAATCCCGCTTGTACATCCCAGATTTTGTCATTCGTGACATTCAATACCCTTTCAATTAAAATCTTCGCATATACTTTGCCGACAACACTAACTGATACCGCGGTAGTTTTTGCAGTCTTGCTGTGACCCCTTTCCTTTATACAGAGGGACGATAACGGCCTTGACCCAATCTTCCGGGACTCGGCCGTTACTCCAACATGCATTAAAAAGACGGTACAACAGACTACCCACCAGGCCATCTCCTCTCCTCAGCATTTCTATCGACACTCTATCACAACCTGCTGACTTTCCCGCTTTCATACTTTTTAAAGCTTTCATGATTTCACTCATACTAATAACACTTTCATCTTCGCTACTTGCATCTTTACTCATGCTTTCTGGCTCAAGACAAACATCTTCGCATTCAAACAAGTTTTCAAAATAAGTTTTCCATCTATCAAGCATTTTTTCTTCCTCACATATTAAGTGTCCAGACTCATCCCTCACCACGCTTAATTTAGTTTTCTCTGATTTCCCCCGAGCCGATTTAATCAAGCTCCAAAAGAGTTTAATATTCGACCGGAAGTTGTCAGAGAAACTTCTATCATACTTTTCATTCAGTGAATCTTTCTTTCTAGCCACAACTTCTTTCACTCTTTTCTTTGATCTATTATACTCTTTTTTCTTTCTGTCGCTTATATCTTGTCCTGGATCTACAGCTACGAAATCCAACCAACACTTTTTCTTCTCTTTCACTACATCATCTACCTCTCTATCCCACCATTCCGGACGTTCATTCTTGCTTTTTCTTCTTTTGACTACACCGCATACTTCAGTGGCCGATTTGACCATGCCATTCTTCATAATCTCCCATACATTATTTATATTATTCTCAACTTCACTGTCATTCATCTTACTCGTATTGACACATTCAAAACAATCTTTCAGCTTTCTTACGTACTCATCTTGTATAACTTCGTCATTCAGTTTCTCTACTTTTATCCTCTCTAACGCAGTTGTCGGTACGGGAACACGATGGCGCCAACGTGTGAACAGACCCCTTACTCGTGTTACCACTAAGTAGTGATCTGAACCTACGCTAACTCCTCGAAATGCTCTGGTATCTACAACTTTGTTACGCAACCGTTCATCTAAAATCATCAAGTCTATCATAGACTTCTCATTCTGCCGTCTCCACGTATACTGATGAATCTCTTTGTGATCAAACAAAGTGTTTGTCACGCAGAGATTCTTAGCCAAACATACATTGAGAAGGCATTTGCCATTCTCGTTCACTCGCTCATCACCATACTTACCCAGTACTGATTCATAACCATCCCTTTGCACCCCTGTCCAACCATTAAAATCGCCTAACAAAATAATCCTTTCATTCTCCTTACATTTTGTTGAAACCTCATGCAAACTTTCCCAAAAACTCCTCCCTTTCTTTTTTAGATTTATTCGTATCTGGGGCATAAGCTCCAATTACGAATAAACGGGTGAGACCTACCTTGAGTCTCACCCAGAGAAGTCTTGGGCTCACACATTCATGCTCTTGCATACATTCAGCCATTCGCTCTGTGAGTACGATACCAACTCCCTGACGACCGTGCTCGGATACCGGAACTCCGGACCACAAAGCCGTCAAGGTTCCGTGTGTGGACGTACTCACCCCTTTTTTCTTCGTCTCAGTCACACAAAGAACATCCTTTCTCTCTTTCATCATCATACATACCTCATCTAATTTATGTTCCATCCCTCCACAAACATTCATCGTAGCAAGGCGGCTTTCAGCGGCCCGCTTTTTGCCAACCCCCCTGCGAACACAGCGTGACGCGTGGCAAACGGCATCGCCGCCGTTCCGATCCCCGGAGGGATCTGAACATACTCGCACTATTGTGCCCCCCCCAGAGTACGAAGGGCTGCCCAGGCTAGGCCTGGGGAGGGATTCTCTGGCATTGCCAGTACCCTCCTGGGGTATAAACCTTTTAAATAGTGCTCGCATGGTCTTTTATGCAGGGTCGGGTTTGAAATCGGAGTTTTCCTTCTTTTAGATAGGTAGCAGCCCAATGCTAACGACGCCTATCCCGCCGGGTTTGAATTCGGAGTTTTCCTTCTCCTAGATAGGTAGCAGCCCAATGCTAACGACGCCTATCCCGCCGGAGGAGATTTTTCCAATATAATAAAATAATCCCTTAATCTCTTAATCGCCTTCTACGATACCCCCGGGAGGATAAGGGGTGGTGCTATTCTACTCAACCGGCACCAGTAGATGTAGTTAAACCCATTTATCGATAAATTGCCAACTCTTATACCAAATATCATCACATCATATAAATACATACCTACTCATACTTAATTTCAATGACTTTGTTGTTGACACCTTCGTCAGGCTTTGACGATATCACTTTATGTAGGAACGTGTTATCATAAACCAGTGCAATATTCGTTTATTAATTATAAATTATGGTTCCAAGACGTCCGACATGTGAAAACGAACTTTTTGTACTGATAAATGGGTCCTAAATTCACGTCGATATGGATTCACAAGTGAAAATTTAGAAAAAAAGTGTCATTCCTTTTCATCGGTGAAAGTGTTTTTTGCTATAATCATTTAGGTGTCATTAATTAGCAAAATTGTCGCTGAATACATATAAATTATGGTATAATAAATCTATAAAATAGGTACCTACCCAATGATTTTATTATTAACATCATAAGGAAGTCTGCGGTACGGAGCAGGGTGGTTTTCAAAACGACGGGCCTTCTTCCGATCCTTGGAATAAACGATGTCTTTAAATACAGTAGAATCCGGATATAACGACCCCCAGGCGACCGGCGACACTTGGTCGTACTAACCGGGCGACGCACAAAACGACCAAATAATTAAAGCTTGTTTTTTATATTAAACTCTCGAGCAAAAAAGTTTTTCTCGAAGCAAAGGTATCATATACAGGTATCCCACGGTTACGCTCAAGCTGGAACCACTGTTATAGTGCTTTACCTACTTGTTCTTGAGTGGATGCCTTCACACGTTTAGATTGCAAAACTTTGGTACTAAACAAAGGTTCTATCTTATCTTTACATATTTTTCTTTAATGTGGATATTGTAGAATGAGACACCGAATTCCTTCACAAGGGCACAGATAACAGAATACAAGTACAGATACCCAATCTCATACAGCAAAAGCGTGCCGTCCTAATGTAGGCAATTCGGTAGGCAATTTTAGTCCCGTAGTTACACCAGTAGATGCCGTATCTGAGCCACCACTGGATGCTGGCAGCCTACCTAATAGTTTTAGTAACGTATCACCAGATGGCATTGACTTCAAGAATGAGACGTCAAGAAAATTGTTGACTTAAAACTAATATGTAATGAATGGCTATAATCCTACCGGTGACATTGTAGTAGCGTTTTATTAATTCATAGGAACACCTGCCCTGATTAATGATGTCCAGGACAAAATAGGAAAGTTTTAATAACATGTTTGGGAAGTTTTTTGCTGACAATAAATAAAAGCAATAGGTAAAAATAACTGGTTTATTAGGTTTAAAGAATTTATTTTCTCATAAGAATTTTACAATTCACTTACGGATTAAGAATAAGTTAAAAATAGTTTGGTGAGCGTATTTAAGCGTGCGTATTTACATAAAAAGGAAATATCGCCTTCAACTTCAACTTTATTCGAATCCAACGAAACAAAGTTATACCTACACTCGGCGTCAAAAAAATCGCACCTTTTGGTATGTTGACTTCAAGCAGCTATAAACCCTATTAAATCTAAGATAAGGTATGAGTGTGGGGCCTCATTTTAAAGGTTATTGAATCCTTTAATTTATAAAAATGTGATAATGATTACTAAGCTTTAAAAAAACGTTTTTCATGAAAAGAGGAAAAACATTTATTCACGCCAAAATTACACAATCTAAAAACATAACAAAATTAAAAAATACAGTAAAACAAATTCTTAAAACTAAACTTAAAACCTAGTGTTACCTCCCCTAGCCCTAATTACAGCCTCCATGCGATCCTTCATTGACCTCACCAACGATACGATGCGTTCTTGAGGAATGTCACTCCACTCCTCGACGACGGCGTCCCGAAGCTGTTCAAGGGTGGCAGGGGCAGTATCACGAGACCGCACCGCGGGTTCAGGTCAGGACCTCGCTGGCCACTGCATCACGGGGATCCCAACCTGATCCAGGTAGTCCCGAACAATCAACGCCGTATGAGAGCGGGCGTTGTCGTGCATGAATGTGAATTCAGGCCCGACAAAACCAGCATACGGGACCACGTGGTTCTCCAGGATCTCTGTGATGTACCGATGAGCAGTCAGGGACCCCTGGCCACGTCCACCTCCAGTGCGGGAGACGCACACAAGGTCGGTTTGGCCCGATTTTAAAGTTTATTAACTGTGCTTTCAAATGATACTAATATTGGTAGGGTACAATAAATAAGTTAAGAGCTTTATTCGCTTGAAGTCAAAATTTCTTCTTCTTCTTCTTCTTCTTCTTTTGCCCCCGCGGCGACTTGAACAGCTACTACCGCGGGGATATGGCGTTTCCACGTTAAGTGATTTCGCCAGTGTCAAGTATATATAAGTATATATCAATATAGCAATAAAACAATCCAATCTTCTCTAGGAAGATTGGGGGCAACGTTGTACGGTGATTTGTAGGTCAGAGGTCAAGATAGTTTTAACCTCTGCACCACTGCGAGTCCACTTGAAACGAGAAGAAAGATGCCAGATACACGAAATAAGTCTGTCTTCAATCACTGTGCGACACAAAGGCATAAAAAGTACAAATCACTATCAGAAAAGAACTTTGAACACCTAATTACCCAAAAATTAAAGTCTAAAACAAATTACACGTCCGCCATCTTTTAACGTTGCAAATGGCCTCAAGTCAAAATTTCAAAAGGTGCGATTTTTTTGACGCCGATTGTAGTTTAAATGTTTGTACACAAACTGTCAGCGCGTTTTGATACTTCAATGGTTAAAGATAGCACGTTGTTTGTTCCGTGTTTGTACTAACATTTTAATACACCGAAACCGCCAAAACAGTATTTTGTAATATTCATTTATATTCGTCAAGACATTATTTTCTCTATTGTTTTTTTGTTTTTAATATAAAAGAAGTATTTTGAGTATTAATTTTACGCATCAAACAAGAATTTGTAAAAACGAAACGCTTGGGGTCTGTGAGTGCATAGTAGTTTCGCGATCCGTGATGGCACCATCTAGTGACAGTACCTAATAAGGCATAGCAAGCTTGAAAGCTTATAAGTTTTTTATGAGTTAGATGGAGTTAATATAAAATTTGTTGCATTTATTAAACTTATAAAATATACCCTACTTTATGTAGAGAAGGATGTTTTTGATGTAATTAAGGTACGTTGAATTTATTAAGGTGCAAAAATCATTCAATCTTCACGATTACTGATTCAAATGTTTCGCTCGATACCTGTGACGCCATCTATGAGTTTATTAAAGTAATAATTATACGTTGTTCGAGTTGGGAGGCCATGACAAGGGTTACTTTTGATTCACCAGCTTCTAAGCGGTGTAATATTACACTTTTTTCTTCAATTGAGAAACACTTCCGTTTTGCGGAACTCGTTAGCGCAAGTAATGAATGAGTCCTTAACCTTGTCACAACGGATGAAAAACACTGACTGAAATTTAAATTTAATCAACAAACTTTGGAGAAGGTTGAAAGTCCTATCTACCCACATTTGTAAACAAAACATCGGGCGTGTCGTTCTAACCGGAAAAAATATTGTCAAAATAGGTCGCTATAATATAAGCAGTTGGTCGCTTAAGCCAGAGTCGTACTCACAGATCACAGAAACAAGGGAGATATGTTATGGGGGCGTGGTTCGTGTCGCCTCGATATGGTCAAATTGACCATATCGGCACGAGGCGTGTCAAGCGTTGACACAGTCACTCACTGAACGCTGTCAGTATAGAAGCTCCGTTTAAATGATAAAATGACTGTATGTAGCGTGAAAGTGTGCAAAAATCGAAATACAAACGTTAATATAAAATCAAAGGGCATAACTTACCACCGGTAAATTTTGTTTTTGTACTCGTCGATTAAAATGTTTGTATTACGATTTCATAGAGAATACTGTAACGTCACTCTTTTCATCGTTGAATAGTCTATGTTACTTCCGAAACAACCGAAATAACTATTTCGATACGCTCTAGACAACCGAAAAAAATTTGAAAATAGAACTTCGTATTTAAATAATATGTGCCCTTGTTTAAGGAGACTCGATGCGGTACAAAATTTGCCAATATTGTATGGCGTTTTGGAACGTAGCAGCATCGCGTCATCTGTCAAAAATCTACTTAAACTTGCTGCTGTATCCAGGACATTAAAAAAAACGGTGGTGTGATAACTTTTCTTTTAAAAGCCAAGAAGTTTACGTTTTCTCTGTGGAAATAAAAATCATCATTCATAAAGATTTCATAGAGAATACTGCAACGTCACTCTTTTCATCGTTGTTACTTCAGAAACAACCGAAATAACTTTCGATACGCTCTAGACAACCGAAAAAAATTTGAAAATAGATCTTCGGATTTCCATATGTGTCCTTGTTTAAGGAGCCTCGATCCGATACAAAATTGCCAATCTGTGGCGTTTCGGAACGTAGCAGCGTCGCATCATCTGTCAAAAATCTACTTTTAGTTTTCTTATATACTCGTATTAATGACTTACATTATTAATTTTAATGAACTCGTACAAAAAGTATTGTTCACAATAGTGTCATAATTAAGCTTTTTAATCTCGTACCTTACTTAGGCCACTCAGCAAGCTTCGTGGCCTAAACACGGTACTCGACTAAAAAGCTCTCTATTATAACACGATTACGAAAAATACTATTTTAAGCATTATTTATATTTTTAAATGAATATTTTATATTTGAATGGATTTCAGAGCGTAAGGTTGTGAAAGTTGTGTTGACGTGATTTCTATCGACTATCGATAAATGGCTTATTCTACAGCTATCAATAGAATTCAATGTGTTAATAGTTCTAGTTATTTATCACTACCACGACACGCTTAAAACAGAAGAAAAATCATTTAAATAAATTTTCACGTTATACAAAATTTAATTTTCTTTACAATATTAACGAACGACGAAGGACTCTAGCAATTCAAATATAAGTAGGCAAATCATACAATTAAGATAAAAATAAATTAACCAACCACAAAGGCAAAGGGCTCTGGCTCAGTATTGAGCTGTGTTTGCACACAGCGCTGATTGACAGCTCGCGCCGACTCACTCTTAAAAGGATTCAAGCCTAAAGGTTGGATGGTAGAGATTGCCCCAAGTATTAAGTCTATCTTTCTGTTTTAAGTAATTTGTACCATTTATGAAATAAAGTTTACATAATCAAGTCGGTAAACTACTGGTTTGTCCCAAACTGAGATCTTGTGACGTGACACTCAACCGAACCCATTTTATTAGTATATTTGTATGAACATCATAAAGTCCAAGTTTACAATTTAGACTTTTATGTACTAATCAAAACGAAAATCTTAAACAGCTCCAGAAAATTTAACCAAAGAAATTCGGACATTTTTTTGTTACGTTCTAATATAGGTATCGTTCCAAATTTAAAATCTTATGTATCAATTTTACGCAAACCGTATTCTTGCTAATAAAATATTATTCTATTCTAACAATAATATATTAAGTTTAAATGATGTAATTGTATTAACCTGGTAGTAAAATAATAAAAATAGTACTTATTGCCTGTAAATTGAATAGTACCTATATTAACGTTGCAAACAAGTTTCAATTGTTTATCGATATATTTTGAAACATTCCTTGTGGCATCCCTAAGTGGACGACAAGAGAGAAACGCACACCTCTTGAAAAAAGTATAACTAGATGTCGCTGTGTGTGGGTAGTCCTTAACCTGCTGAACATAGGGACTACTACCTTGGCGCCATCTAGCTCTGAGGAACTAATTAATTACTCGTCGCATAGATGGCAGCTAAGTGACGAGTAAGCGCTACCTTACGTTCAGTGACTGAACTACGATGGAAAAAAAACGATCTTTCAGCATTTTTCAACCTTGAGAACTTAGTATAAAGCTTAATTTTCTGCTACTATCAAAACTATGTTACGGCGTTTTTAGTTCGTAAGCTGTAACCAATTATGAGGAGGTTGTTTTTGTAGTAGTTAATAGAGCGTAAGCGTAAGACGCACACATGTTTAAAAGTGGCGACACCGGGTCTTGTACGAATTGGCGTTCATGACATATCTCCCTTGTTTCTGTGATCTGTGGTCGTACTATAAGGACATGTTATCGTCGTGTGTACGTCTATATGAAACCAAACTTGAGTTTGTATTTTCGTCGCTAAAAACGGTTTGCCGTTATAAACGAAGTCGTTATATTCGAATTCGACTGTATCATCACTACATAGTATAAAACAAAGTCGCTTGCGCTGTCTGTCCCTATGTATGCTTAAATCTTTAAAACTACGCAACGGATTTTGATGCGGTTTTTTTTAATAGATAGAGTGATTCTTAAGGAAGGTTCATATGTATAATACATTCCACGCGGGCGAAGCCGCGGGCGGGTCGCTAGTTATTAATATTATTGTAAATAAATGTTGACAACGTGGGTACTGCACAATTTGGGACTCAGGCGACTTTAAAAAAAACTTGTAGTTTTTGAGATGTCATAATCAGGTTCCCAAAATGGATGCTGCAAATCCTGCAATGTGTTTGCTAGGCATCAATTTTCGCTACGTAATTCGCGACGAACTGCATCCACACAAGTCAGACGGCGGCGTTCTTAATTCTTTGCTAAAATTAAATCGATAATAATTACTTATTTGTTTTATTCTGTAAACCAACGACGGTAAATATAAAATTTATTTTTCCTATGCATTCTAAGTAGTTGCTTAAATTCACATATATAAAAGATATATTTGGTTAACATTTTAGTGTGGGTATATTTAAATTTCAATAACTTATTAATGATGAAAGTGTTCGATCGCTGTGTTTTGCATCTGTGTTGGTCCTGCACCATTTCACAATGCAACTTGGCATTTTTGCAGCATTATTTAAATCAGGTACTTAATCATTAAAATCGAAATATTTTTAATCTAAAATTATAAACAACTGTTTGACACTACGTCAGAAAGTCGAGTTATAGACGGTTCGGCACTAAGGCACTGGTCCCACCGCCGGCTACAGACTATAAGCTAGTAGAACTATAAACTACAAAAGAGTGGGCGAGCGGCGAGAAGCGAGTAAAGTTTTGATAGTTTTATAGTCGATAGCTTTTACCGCTGCGGTCAACTAGTAAACAGCGGTCCCACCGCCAGATATCGGCGAGCTCGGCGAGCAACTAGTAAAATTATGTACTAGAAACAGTTGACAATCGGCGGGAGGCTAGTAAAAATTCTATGGGATTATCGCTTACTCGCCGGGCGGTGGGAGAGTGTCCTCGCCGGCGGTGTGAACAGCCAGCTATAAACTATAAATATATATCTCTCACTTTTATTTACACGAAAGCGATTATCTTTTGTTCGTTTCTTGAGCTAGAAAATAGCCGATAGCTCATAGCTTACTCGCTCGCGGTGGGACCAGTGCCTAAGTGTTAGCTCCACCCCCGCCGGCACCAAGTCGGTGGGTCCAATTTTCAACGTCAGTTACGCTTCCATACTTATTATGTTTCGATGGATGCTGGGTCTAAAAAAACATAGTACGCTTTAAGTCGGAAACTTGTAAAAACACCTAAAATCTAGCCTCATTTGATTTCACTTGTTTACAGTAATGTACTTATTTATATAATTGTTTACCATCCTACTTACTTAAACAAAATTACATTTAAGGTCTAAAATCCCATTTTCTACTGGAAGATTAATTGTTAATTTTATTTAAGAAAACAAGACATTATATTAAATTAAAAAATTAAAACAATTTTATAAATAAATTTATTTATGACAGAAAAAAATGTTTTTTCACTCGTTCAGACTGTATTGACTGCGATTGTATTTCTCAAAGGACCATGCAGGCACCAAAGACTTGAATGGAAATGATTAATTGGTTACGGCTTCTGTTATAAATACATGTCATGTTAAAGAACTATTTATTATGTTCACATCAATTCCAACCATCTATTTTTAGTAATTTAGTAAAAATAAACATATATTAATTAGTCTCAAGTTTAATTTTGTTTTCGATATGCGTAATTTTAATTGGTATTAAAATATTTTTAACGATTTATTATACAAATTAGGATCTCAAGTGTTCACTGAACGCCAAGACTGATATCCGGAATGACCGTAACCATGGTAATAACAAATCTATAATAATTATTATAGAACTGTTATTACCATGGCAACGCTCATTATAGTTTTTTTTTGCGCTTCGATCACGCTATATGTGGTTTCCTGATACCGTTAGCGATATCAATATTAGCGGTTTATAGTACGCGAGTAGAAAAATATTATTTTCATAGTTAGTGTTCGTGTTTATATCGATGAATATGGTACTGTCATCAGCGAAAAGTATCATGGGATATATGAAACCAGTGAACCTGCGGGCTATATATAGCCCTCACTGATAGCGCCCTTCGCTCCCTCTCCATATCGTCATCGTCTTTTAGGTACTCAGTAACCCAGTGCCCCAGATATTTAATTTGGTATACCATTTTTAAGCTGAGGTGAGGTGTCTAAGTTTTCTATAGATATCTCACGAACATTGTTTGTCTGTATGTATGTTTGTGTGTATTGTTTGTTTGTGTTATTTTTTCTGATGAGATGAGGCATGAATTGAACTCGTTTATTATTATCTTTTCCAGTAAAATTCGAAAAGGGATCATAAGTTCATTTCCCGTTATGATCATACAATGTTCCATAGTTATAACTGGCAATGTCGCACTTAAGCAGAGTATTGAAAGCCTTAACTCGGGAGTTACGAAGAAGCGATGCGACTATAACGATGTTGGTGTTTGTGATGTTTTCGATTTTCTCTCTCATACGTTTGACTCATAAATAGACAATAGACTTTGGCCATTTTGAAAAAAAATATCCGAATGGATTGAAATGGGGGGTAGAAGTATGTATTGAAGTTTAATAAACTAATAGCTATGAGCTATGACAAAAGCTGCAATCTACTGGGAGTAAGTACATTTGCTTAGGGTAAAAAATAATATCACCCTGATATAACCCGGGGTACCTACTCCGAATGCCATCGGTTAGGGTAAAGTTTCTTTTTTGACCAGGCTTGGTTAGGTTAAGTTATTTTTCGATTAGCGAATTAACACACTAACTATTCTTTATTACCTATTCAACTTTAGAAGTAAAAACTAATTGGGCACTTAGATCTACTACTCGTATCTTTTACGCACTAACATCCAAGGGCGAGTTGCGTGATCAGTAGTTAACTAATTGTTAAAATTCGAGAAAATAATGGAAAATTTTACACATTTCCTTGAGATTTTTAACCATTAGTTCTGATCAAACAAAAGGCTTTAAATCGTAAAATTAGTTCAGTGTGAAATCGTGCGATTTTAGTTTATACATGAAAGTATAATAGTGCTCGAATTTGATTGGGTACAATTTGGAATAGAGTTTGCTTATACGCTGGATTATCACATTACCTAGGTACCTTGAATTCCGAAATAAATCTGTGTTTCCGTGGGATGGCAAAATTACTACCTCTACGCGGACGAAGTCGTGGGCAGAAGCTAGTATTTAATAAATATAAGACGTTGACGCGGAACACTCGGAGCTTGAGTCTAACTCGCACGCATTTGCCGTTAACGATTGCAATTTACTAAAACAGCTGCGTGCAAAATCTTTAGTTGTCGCGACACCAAATATTAATATAAACTTTAAAAATATGATTTTATAACTAGTGAACAAACACGAGCATTATAAATTCACCGAAGTGGGGCGGCGGGCCGCGGGCTCGGCAGCGCGCGCGGAGACCCCGCTGCAGGCTCGGAGCGCATTGTGCCTGCGCCTGCGCTTCGGAGAGCACACTTGTTGTGTGCGGTTTCAAGTTACGCACCAACTTTGCTAAGGTAAGATTTTCAATTTTTATATTATTATTGCGGCTTAATTTTTAAGGTTCTATTTAAAATCAATAAATTTTAAGGGGTCTATTTAAAGGTTTTTGTTAGGTAATGGACAATCATGGTCATCATGTGATTTTACTGATACACATGAATTAATATAAAACCTAATAAAAATAATACTTGGTGTCCCAAGGCAGTGACTTTATGTAAACCAAAATCTAGATTGTAACAAAACAGTTCTTAAATATATATTTTTATTTTTATAACTTGTTGATTTTTCCATAATAAGGTCGCAACTAGGTAACTATTTGCCATTAAAGAATTTTAAAACCTACCGTATTATTAACTAAGTGCTTTTTTAGTCTAAGCATCATGTATTAAGTAATAGAAAAGATATTTAGATAATAATAAAATATAAATTAAGCTAAGCATACTGGTATTTTTTTACATATGATTGCGAAAAGTACACATTTTCTTTAAATGCGATGCGTATCTAATTTAAAGTGTTTCTTTATTTCAATTTAGCCATGCATGAAGAGCAGTTTACGTGCACAAAATAGTAACTATGGGCAAATACCAATTAGCTCGAATCTGTTATTTTTATATTTAGTCAGCCTTGAAGGTTCCTACTCCTATGGTCATATTTGTGAGATTCTGGGTCGAAATGTTCGTAATTAATATACCTACTCTAGTGTCTTGACTTTGTATTATTTATTAGTTATAAGAATACGGCAATTAGATTTGTAATAGGTATCTACTGTTAATATTCTTGATCTTGTGAATCTGTATCAGATTATTTAATTAATATAGGTATCGTGATGTGAAGATTGATATCACGACGTAGCTTTACATTTTTATAAAAAGTGGCACTTCTCTGTGGACTTCCGATTTTAGCAATAATGGCAGTTCGGTAGCATTAATAACCATTTTTCCCAATTTGTCCCCAAAACTTTGTATGGAAATTATCCGGTTCCGTCCCAAAATTCATGACTAACTTCGTAACGAACTGGAGTCTGTACGTAGCGTTTATCGCATACAACAGAGCACTTAAGGGTCGATGCATTTTTTATGAAGATACCCTGCTAACACACTTTACTGTACTGTAGTACAGACTGTCAACTGGACCACCTAAAATGCATAATTTCAAGTTGTTTTCCGCTTATTTTATGGTTGCATAGATATAATACTTACCTATCTACTCTGGGAAAACCAAACCTCGTCGCGAGATAGGCAAAAACGCTTCCGCGCCGCTTGTGCCTTTGCGAGAAATAATCTCACTACCTACTTACCAAAGTCATCTATATTTCGAATCTGGATACCTTGGAGTTTTATGCTATAAAAAGGAACAGCTTTCAAATTTCCAGTGCTTTCTAAATTATAAGAACAGCATCATCCTTATACCTACAATTACAGTACCGGCAAATAATATATCACCTTTGTACTTACATCTCATACGATTACCTACAAATACGAGTATTAGATACTTGCCAAAATTGACAACCAATCAAGAACTAGTTGACCAATTGTATTGCTATTATTCAATTCGTTAGCTGATTAAATAATGATGAACCTAAGTCAAAGATGAAATATTATTTGCCGGTACTGTAGGTATACCCAAATAATATAATTTTAACCTTTTGAACGCCAAAGACGGCAAAACACGTAATCGAAAAATCGTGCCACTGACGCCAACGACGCCAATTGCCGCCCAAACTTCATCGATCAAAGACTCCGTAATAAATAAACCTACTTTTATATTTTTATGTTTGTATTATTGCTTTGTCCATCTTCCTTCTATTTTGCCTAATGTAATTCAAATATAACTAGCCATATCTCGAAAAATCCACATTTTGTCCGCGTTTTGCAATCACTAGTTTTTAAGAGCTCTAGCTCACTTTGTTTTATTGCTGTGGCGTCAGTGGCACGCCGGATTACTTCGCCGCTTGGCGTTCAAAAGGTTAATATACAATGCATGCAAAAGTGTATTTGTTCTATCTTAGGAACAAATCAAGTCTACTTAGTTGTGATAGTTTTTCTATTCGTTTACCTATGTGCTTTCATTTGAGATAGGTATTTTGGACACGCTAGTCTAGCGAATATAACAGCTCTTTTGAGATCAACATTTCCTAAACGGTTCGCCAAATCTAAAATTGATAATAACATGTACCTAAGTACAAAAATATTTTTTAAGAGCTATCCAATGACACTACCTCACTCGATGTTGTAGGTACGTTATGTACATAAAATATTTTTAACTATATTGCTTACCTATTTTACAAATTTTTCGCCGTAATTTAAATGGGTAACAGTGCCAAATAACAGTTTTGTACTCGTACATTAAAGAACCCTAAAAAAAAATATCAAGATACCTATAAAGTGACAATCATTAACTAGTATCAATTTATTTTTTTACCAGCCAAAGATTCCCTTTGGAACAAGTTCTTAACTTTAAATTTCAACTTCTCTACGTAGAAGTGTTACCGAAACAATGAAGCAATTTTTTAGTTATCTAAACTGCGAACTTGTATCTGTAGTAGGTGGGTGAATCAACTTTTAAGGTACTCCTTTTCATTTGCGGTTTTAAAACTTACCTGGTGACTTATGGTTAATAATGATCTATGAATATTAAAATCAGACCACCAAATTTACAGACCTTACACGTAAAACAGCTCAAATATTTTTTAATCCGCGAAAAAAACCTGGTAACTCAGGGGAAAATGCACATTTTCCATACAAAACCTAGGGACAACATTGTCTCCTGCGTTACCAAGTATATTATTATTTAAAACTGTATTATTTTAAATCAAATAACTTCAAATGTGAGCCTATTTGTCTGATTTAATAAGCGTGTAAGCCACGTCATTAACAAAAATATAGTTTTTCTAAAAACATATAATTGGTAAAACATGTCGAAAAATGGGGAGTACCTTAAAAGTTGATTCACCCAGGTACCAATCTCCAAGTCAAGGTATCTATCTACTGAGTATCGACAGGCTGCGATGTTTCAACGACAAAACCTGCGAACAAGTTGATCGGTAGGTACCCAAGTACCGAATTGATAAGTATCATTACCATAATTAGCTCTAATGTAAATAACGAATTTTTGGATTCATATTATGCTTACTTGCGTTGTGCACCGGCAAAAGGAACGTTAGTAATAGTCAGTGTTGCATCACCTAAGTGAGTAGTGTTCGGAGATGTAATGCCATTGCCAGCGGGGGTCGCCAGCGCTACTGACACAGATTTACTAAACCTACTTTACTGCGAGCGAGGCCTTTGTCAAGTTCCATGGTATTTAATGACCAATTACAACATTTCTTGTTCAAATCAATGTTCACTTTCTCATTACATAAGTTGCGTAAGTAAATTAAACAATACCAAATAGAATAATAGATAACATGTCAATTATAACTTGTTGATAGAAAGTAAAAATCTAACTTGCAGTAAATAGTAAATACAAAGTATGAATGATGACCTAAACTTGCACAGGCGATTTTGTATGGACTAGAGCAGGTTTTAGGATAAATAGCTAGTTTGCAAAAATAAAATAGTGATGCATTATTTTCTAATTGCTACGAAAGTTAAATTAAATATGGGTTAACGGAGCTGTAACTTTTTTTAAATAAGTACCAAATAATGAATTATTTGTTATTTATTAAGTAAATACTGCTGCTGATCATTTTGATCGCAACTACAATTGTAACTATATTCAAGCCCAACTATTCCACTGTTTCGATGGAAAATAATACAATATCAACATAAAAGATTGAAAATCAATAGGACGTTCTTGGTTGACCTGCTTCGTTTTGTTTGATCTGCTACCCCTCTATATTTGCAGCACATGCACCCTGTATAATTACGGAAAACAAAGGCGAATGATTGCCTCTTTGAAGTTTAGTAAACACCGCCATTACCTGCACACGGCACACAGACGATCAATATTCTATTCGGCTTTTATTGACTCTTTGACCATTAACGACCGCACGCGACCAAGGCTCCGCAAGTCCGGCCCATTAGGTGCATTCGTCAATGACAAATTTCCTATTCGTTTGTAGAGTGAAGTAAAACTGCTGCGGTGCACGCAAGAAAGTATTATCTGCATAATTTGTAACTTAATGGTTAAACAGACGTCAAATATACGTCATTTTCTTCTAATAAATAGTAAGGAAAATTAGTCATACAATCATAATATGGAAAAAAATGGGTAAGGACCAAAAAGTTGTCCACTCTAACTCAATCAATTAAATTTTATATGAAATTTTTCCGTTGTGACACGAAAGTTAACCATAGAATTGTAAGGATAATTTTCGTCGCACAACGGAACTTTTTCCGACTTCGTTGTTTGTATGGTTAACTGCGCTTAACTGTGGTCCAACGTTTTGGCCCTTACCCAAATGGTACACAAAAGAAACCGTTTTTTAAGCGAGTCTTGAGTCCTTAACTATGTTCTGGAGCTTAAAGTGGAAAGACACCGCTTTGATCTCGTGTGCATCCCGTTTTTAAATTCCTAGCCATTTCAGTACAATTGGTGATTAGATGCGAGCCGTTGTGTTTTAATTATGTTTAAAAATGACGTTCAAATCGCGATTTCCGGGTAGGATTATTGATTCAATTACAAAAACATATTTCTTTGGGATGGCCCTAATTAATGACAGAACAATAGAATAAGGTCAGTCGCGCGGAAGGCGAACTTGCCAATTAGCGTCGATGCCTTGGCTCAAGGAAGATGTACCAACATAATTTCAAGACATTTATTTAAAAAAAGTGGGGGCAGCGGCACATTATCAGGTTTGCTAACTGAAAACTTATCACGTGAATAACCTTTTTTAGCCCTTCCTAATATGGTTAAGGTATAAAATATTCCACTGAAAAATATTTTTTAAGCAAACGTGATGAACGAAAAAAACGAAACTAAGTTTCAGTCAAAAATGTAACTTTTGGGATAAGCTTATGTTGCCGACTGTACTTTTTTTCTGCAAAATCTTTATCTGCTTATCAAGACCAAACTATTGAGTCCTAACACGGTGGGTCTACCATAAGAATAATGGAGATCCAACTCCATCATCAGATCAGTTCTTTGATAGCATAATATTTGCATTGTCATCGGGTTTACATATGTGGTCCAAATTTCAACCCATTCCATTGACGGGAAGTTGGTCTTTGACTTCCAAGATTTGGCCCGTACATAAATTAAAGCGTAACCGAAACTTGAAAATAATTCTATATTGAAAGTTTCCATGGTAATAACAGGTCTATAATAATTACTATAGCATTGTTATTAGTGTTATTACTATGGTTGCGGTCATTCCGGATATCAGTTCTGGCATTTAGTGAAACATTAACATCCTAATTGGTACATTAAATTGTTAAAAATGTTTGAATACAATTATAATGACATATTATTATATTAAAATCAAAGAAATTTTGAGACTAATAAACTCGTTATCTAACCTCGGCACTCGTACCTTAAGACGCTTCATTATGTATCAGTTGCATACAGTCGAGGAAATTGATTCCTAGACCACTTTGGACTAAGTCAAAGTGACGTAATCAAAATTTAAGATACTTCTTATGATTTTTATTTACAGTGTCACTTTGACATAGTCCAAAGGTATCAATTTCCTCGACTGTACATAAATAACTGTTATATTTATTTCCTATTTCTATATATTTAAATACTTATATCTTATATATCTACTAGTTAGACACACTCTTATTCAGAAACACAAAATAGCTAGTATGCGTAAAGTATGCTCTTTTCCTTAGGGGGCGTCCATAAATTACGTGAGGTGTTTATCTGTCGATGTGAATTTAACAGAAAAAAGTGACTAAGGGCCGAAATCACCAACAGATGTTTAAAATTTAAACCGTTGTTTAATGATAATAATAAATAATAATAAATGATTTTTCTATTTACCAACACTAAACAGAACATTAGGTTACACAAGATAAAAAAAATGTTAGCAAAAAAAACATAATAAGTGCGGTAAAATGGAACACTCAGCAACACTGCTGGTTTTCAGTCTCCAACCAGGAATTATAACTAAAACTTGAACTAACTTTTCAAAGGTAGGTTCGCTACCACGACGGCGACAAAACAGCAGAAATACAACCGTGATTCTTTCGTGTACCGTGTTCGGATTACATGCATGAGGAGGTGAGGAGTTTTGTGTATTGGTCCCTAAAGCTAAACCTTAAACGACCGATTAACGACATTTTGGTGTTCACCAAGCGTAATTCATCACCATTGATTAAGTGCCGTAACCGACTGTTTAACGTAAACGATGAAAACGACAAAGTTTAACCATCGGTTAACTGCTCCTGAAAGTGAAATTGTATAACAAGCATTACATTTCGTAGTATAATAATGTTACCCTACCATTTTAAGCATACCGATTGGGCAAAATCAAAATGTATGTAAATACATTGCCATCTTAACAAAGTAATTTTAAAACGTTCGGTCATTTAACCGCCGCACTCAGAGACGTCAATAAAATTTAATGATTGATTAAAATTGCTGCTGTCACTTTCTTTGCTAATAATTTGTAATAGAATAAGACAACACGTGACTATACTAGCATTAAATTTAATTGACGTCTCTGAGTGCGGCAGTAAGACTCATTCATTCAAAAACGCTGTTAGTTAATCGTTCGTTAAAAACGGTTGAAGAACACCAAAAAAACCCGGTTGCTTTAAACACTTGTTAAATGTTAATGGAGCGATTAAGTAATCAATGATTATGTTGTAGTTGGTGAACTCGACCCTAACAATACTCTAACTAAAAAGGGTTATTGTTCGTGTATGTTAATATTAGTCTTGAGCCGAATAGTTAAAAATCGTTCAACAAGGGGGCAAAATCGAAAGGTCTTAACATCGTCTTTCGACCTGCCTAATGACATCCACTCCTCGAGTACATCCTGTAGCTTGAAGGGTAAAAATATTAAAAAAAACAGGAATTCGTTTGGAATTTTGGATGGAGTAAACGTGGTGTGTCGCATTTCCTCTTAGAAGGGCATCAAGGGCGACATGAAACAAGCTTAAAATTCGGCAATCAGACGAAATCAATATACAACACTAAGCACAACACAAGCTATACCTCAGTGTTATAGCCGTTGTCAGTTACCAGATGCACTTCAAAATGATTGTGCCGTTGGCCGGGATCGTAGAGTCAGCCTGATCGCTTTTACGCCTTTGACAGATTAGTACAGCAGTTAAACATCACGCTAAAGTACCTAGTCACTAAAGGTTGCAGCTACTTTTAAGGCCAACCGTATCTAGATACCTACCTGCCTACCCTTTGCAGCAAGACGGCCGCTAAATTATGTTTTTGCTATTCTTTGGTTTATTAGGAATGTTTATCGTCATATGGTGATGTTTAGATACTCATATTATTCTTGTTAATTTCAGATATTAATTTACTCAGGACGGTACGACATAGTGGTTACTGAAAGCCACGGTTTTGTTGAATTAAGAGGTATAGGTAGGTATTTTTATACTTCAACTCAAGTTAATAACATTGTCAGTATACAACGTGTTACAAAATACCCCGTAAAAAATATAATAAATTATCAAAGCCAAAAGTATTGTCAACCCTAGTAAGCTGTCATGTCAGGGAACCGGAGTTAGTATAGATTAGGTATTTAACAGAGAGCCTACCTACCAATTTTAATAACAGTCAACTTTAATGGTTTTTCTGTTTTTCATCCACAAAGGTTCAATACTATGATGTCATTATGCTTAAAGTACTGGCTACAAAAAACGTCAAGACGGAAAAAAATTATGTTGTCAATTTCAAATCTTCTTATCGATATTCTACAATTGTTCCGTGTTTTTCCATATTTTTTTCCAAAATGACGATGTTTTCTAACTCAGAATATTACGATATGATGTTATGCGTAGGCCATGAAGATAGCAATTTAAATCGTGCTCGCGAACTGTATCGGCAACGATTTACCGATGGAAGACCAACCGCTGAACAACGACGGCTACCTTCGTACCAGTGTTTTCTCAACATGTCAAGACGCCTACGCATAGGCTCCTGTCATCGGCCTTCTGGAAGTGGACGTCCAAGCACAGTCGATGCCACGCAGGCTGAATTAGTGTTAGAGCATTTTGAAGAAGATCCAACCACGACAACGAGACGAGCCGGAGCAAGATTTATGACCCATGTTGCAGTTTGGCGAATTCTTCGTGACGACAACCGTCACCCTTATCACTATCGCCGTACACAGGAGCTGATACCCTCTGATCTTGCACCCAGGAGGAACTTCTGCGAGTGGTACCTGAGGCAGAGGTTAGGAGGTTAGAGGAGAACCCTAATTTCGTAAAATTTATTATTTGGACGGTTGAGGCAACTTTCACGAGGACAGGACTTTCAAATGTGCATAACGATCACGTTTGGGCTCGCGAATTGAAAATCCACACGCTTCACGGTTGGGCAGATTCCCACATCAGTGGCGGCTGAATGTGTGGGCTGGCATTTATGACGGGCATGTCCCGTCATTTTGCTATCACGTCTGAACGGTGGCAACTACCTAACGTTTTTACAAACGGAATTCGAAGGGGCGATTGACGACTTTCCTGTGGCCGACAGGGATTACATTGACAACCAAAGGAACATGGTGTTTCAACACGATGGAGCTCCGGCTCATTTTGCTCGCGACGTGCTAGAGTATCTCAACGTTCGCTTTCCACGAAGATGGATCTGCCGTGGAGGACCGGTGCTATGGCCCGCTCGTACTCCGGATATCACACCCTTGGACTTCTTCTTATGGGGTTATGTGAAGGACAGAGTCTATTTATCCGATTCCCCAACGGATTTCGAGATGGAGCAGCGTGTAAGATCGGTGTTCGCGTCAATAACACCAACGATGGTGCGAAATGCCACATAAGCCATATCCCGACGAGTGAGGTTGCGCATTGAGCAAGGCGGAGCTCACTTTGAGCCGTTCCTGTAAATTTGACGTTCATTACGAAAAAGTAAGTGTTAGTGTAGGTTTCTTCGTTTAAAATCGTCCAAAACTCGACTTGTAATATGTATCTAATCGAATTCTGTTCATTTTGTTTATATCTCTTTGCCGTTTCGCGAATTAGGTAAAAATGTACATAAACATTCTGCGCAGTTTACTCTTTAATTTTACTGAAATAGGGTTTGCACATCAATGAAAAAAAAATAGATTTTTTTTTGGCGGTAAGTCTTACAGTGATAGTTCGGTTCTCAAATATTGTAAATGGACTTGTTATAAGGCACCATTTAACCCGACCACCATTTTCTGCTTTACGGGTATTTTTGTAACAATCTCTGTATTATAAGCGGCCTATACACGTAAAGTTCGGACCGCGGGAAACGTCACGCGCCGTTCCAATCTTCGTTCCGAGCCGTACATTTTTTACTATTTTACTATTACAGTTGCATTTACACGTACGGTTCGGAACGAAGATTGGAACGGCGCGTGGCGTTTCCCACGGTCTATTGTTTATTGGGGGCAACGCACCAGTGACTTACATACTCGTAGTTGGGCATTTTTTTTCAAAGTTGTACCAACAGATTTGTGATGATTTTTTTTCGAACTTATTAATTGTTGAACTTTAAGGGTGTTGAAGCATTTTTAGTAGTCTTAGGTATCTTAATTTAGCAATGGTTTTGTAAAACATACGGAAATTAAATTTATACAGCGATTTCAAAGTGGCTCGGGCTCATATTTGTTTCCCTTCCGTTACCATATACATTTATTGATATAACTTGAAAGAAAGTAAAACGGGGATAAACAAATGCTTTACTTACTTGAAAATATAGTAAGTTATGAAATTAAGTTTTATTTTCAAAACATTATGAACTAATTTGAAAGAAATTACGATTATTGTAACTATTTCGTTACCAGACGACCAAAACTACTTACAATTTTCTTTACCAGTTGGACGTTATGAGGTTTACCCGACAAATTTATTTATACGTGGATACTTTAGTAAAAAGTTTATCCATATAATACACACATTGCAATGTTTATCAATTGGGGATTTAATAATAAAATAAAATGTTAATTATTTTCAAAGGACGGTAACGAAAATAATGGTAACGAAATCATTAGGCTGCAGTTATACCAAGATCACAAATCCACAAAAGCTTTATTAACCCGACTGACCAAAGCAAAATGAGGGTTATGGTTATCGCATATTTATAGTGGTTACATTTTAGACTTTCCTGACCAATACTGGTTATTGAGAGACAAATTATGAGCAACTGCAATGGTATTAGGTAGGTACCTATTCTTTGGTGGATGCTTCATTTTTCGGGATAGTTTGATAGTTTGGTAGTTGCAATTTTTCTTGCCTTTATATTTTTTTTTATTCTCGCCACGTCCTTTTTTCTTTGGATTTCATATTTAATAGGGTTATTTTTAATCCTTTCCCGATACCGTTTTTGTTTTTCGGCAGCTGTGAGAGGAGCCATTTCTATAACAAATGTAGGTAGTTTAGTCGTATTATTTAAATTTAATTGAGATATCTGCGGTTAATGTTATTGCAACTACGCAGCAGATTAAAAATAACACGTTGTATTATTCTAAAGACAATTTTGCAAACCGTATAAGATGATTTACTTTTGTGGTACCTACAAATAAATTTACCTATGTAAATACTATAATTTATTCAAATGTGATCTCAGTGTAAACATAACTTTATGTTTCCATTCCGTTACTTTTTAGATTCCCCTTATACATGACTGCCGACATGGCAACGAAAGGGGAAGTAACGGAAGTAATGTTTTGCACTTTGAAATACAAATTAAATATGCATTCGATCTTGATTGTAAAGATATTTTAGTGAAATTGAGTTTAGATATAAACAATTATTTAGGTAAATGTATCACAACAACATAAAGATAAAGATTTTACCTTCAAATCTTGGTAACGGAGTGGTGGAACCCATTTTGAACCACGTAAAGCACGACACTTCAACACACAATTTTTTCGTTTACAGACCGTTTGAAGACAAATATTGTGCTGCTACGTGAAAACTAAAGTTTCTAGATGAAAATAAAGATATATTTTGGTAATAAAAATGATACCTTAAGCCTAATATACGGTAACGGAAAGGGGGAATTCCCCTTATGTCGAATGTGGTGGACACGATTTAAACTAGTTTTTTGTTAAATATTAACTCTAAAGGAGACAAATTAAGGGCGTTTTTAGTAAATTCACATATTAGACTCCCGAAAACAAGTGTTCTCATGTACGACAAAAGTTTCCAAACTTGTTTATTTGAAGTTCGAAAATGTAACACCAGGCCTGGACGCGGAAAAAATTGGGGGTCTTAGGGAACAAAAATAACAAAAAAACTGTAAATTTAACGTTATTGAATACTTCTAGTAGCATAATTTTAAACGTAAGAGTATTGTTTATCTGGTAATTTAGCTACAAGTCAAAGTTTTTAACATAATCATGTAAAAAATATTAAATGAAGTTGTCGGACACGTGAAAAACGCTAGGTACACTAGAAAAAAAAAATGCCCAGTTACAACATATACAAAGTACAAGTACTACAGTTGCAGAAATGTCGTCTTTTAGAGATTAAGAGAGACTACTATCTACTGCTCCGTCGACAAATCCCGCCGAAAGAGTGGTTATATCTGTTCGAGGACCTTTCGTATTTTGAACCTCAATGCACTCGAATTGAATCACACTTTTTGGGTTCAAGGTTCGAGGTGGCGGAAACTAGCACCTCGCGTTAGGCCGCGACGTCTGTTTGCCGAACGCGGCCAAACATGGACTCGTCGGCACCTACTTACTGCGACTATTTGCTCAGACTCGGGGTCTAATTCTCCAAATGCGGCAGTGGCGTAATCTCTGCAAACAAAGTTTTTGGCTGTTATGTATGTATGGCTTGACATAATAGTGACGTCCTAGACTCATGTCCAAGACTTGCGCAAATGTTAAGTTCTACTCGAAGTGTTGGTACATAAATGATGTACTGACGTGTAAGTAGGTACTTATACGAAATTTTCAGTTGTATACATTCAGTGGGGAATTTTCGAATGGTCATATATAGTGATTCTATGCTTTGAGACTACTTAGACAAAGGAAAACCATCAAGCACAAAGCATTCCCATAGGCTGTAAAAAGTAATACAATGATATAACCGTCTCAAACGACCGCAAAATATTTTTAATCAATTTTTTTTTAGTTTCTGCTTGGCTCTTTGATTTTAGAGCTACTGTCCCGGCAAATAATATATCACTTTTGAACTTACATCCAATACGATTACCTACAAATATTACTTACCAAAATTGACAACCAATCAAGAACTAGTAGACAAATAGTATTGCTATTAATTCAATTCGTTAGCTGATTAAATAAGGTTCAAAATGGTATATTACAATGTTTGTATATATCGTAGTTTAAAAAAGTCTAGTATACCTAAGAAACCATTGCTCATAGGGTAAAGTCACCAGTGGTCGGCCAGAGAGCAGTATTCGACCATATATGAGTGCGAAGAGTGAGAAATATATCTTTCGTACTTTTCCCACTTATACAAAGTATAGGCAGAGGCCGACTACAGGTCTGTGGCTGACCACTAGTGACTTTACCCTATCTACTAATCTCGTAAATTTAGTATGAACGCGTCGGCTATGGTTTTTTGGTGTCACAGTGACATAATAGAACACATGGTTTGAAACTTTATACGACTTGACTCATATCATAATGTCACTGTGACACAGCTCTATGGTGGGTCAGGTGTACGAGTATGGTGGCTATTCCATTGGGTTGATAGTACATGTTGGAGAAATTTTAAGAAGTCGTTGCGCCGCCTTTGCTTTTCGCAGTGGGATGGATTCATTTCACGTTTTTGGTACAGTTATGAAATATACTATACATTCAATTATTTAAATAAAGAATAATATAAATATCTATGTAACTGTAAAATGTTACTTATTATACTCATATTTACTTTGAATTTTGTATTGGATTATTATGCAAAGAAACCTAAATCTGAACCTTTATCTGTTTAAAAGGTTTTAACGATTTCTTTGTTTAGGGGCCAGGGGGCCTAATATTGCTGCGCTTACCGCGTGACAAAATGGATAAAACATCCGTCACTCTCTGACACGTAAATAAATACTAGAGTGACGATGCTTTATCCACATTTGACACGCGATAAACCGCAATCATACTAGGCTCTCAGAAGATGAAATTCATTGGACAAACTACATATAATTAATGGGTAGGTATAAACGAATAAAACCAAAACTGAAAACAAAAACAAAGCTTATATAAAACTAAATTTAAGATAAAGGTAAAAACACTAAACTAAAACATGAAATCTAAGAATGGTCTCTTCGGCTCTTGCCAAGATGCATACGCTAACTAGCGTGTCTATTCGTTTCGTTTTTAAAACCAATCGCGTCACTCGTAGATGACGTGATACGAAACGTCACGTGATCTACGAGTGACGTGATTGGTTTTAAAACGAAACGAATAGAAACGCTAGTTAGCGTAATGCAACTTGGGACTCCAGTGACGTCAGTAAGCCTCTTTAACGTTTCTTTAAACGGCTTAGAGCGCGTACGGGAAATTATATATTACATCTTCAACGGGTTTCGGTGATGTGCCAAAATTACAAGAATTGACCCAATCACACATGTGAATAAAAGCTTGTAAAGAAGGAGCAACAAAATAGCGCAAAGAAACGATGACTCACAAACAGAATGGAAATTACGGACATTAAAACTTTTAGCCAGTTAGATCTGTTATACCCATACTACTATTTATTTTTAATTCGCTCGCTGACAATACTTACAGGGTGGCGACAAAGTAATTATGTACAACACAAGCAAAGGGAATATTTGATACCGGTGATTCCTACGACACATTGCAGCCTTTAACTATTTATCGCGGCGCAACGTTAATCAATACCGGCGCCTTGAACGAAATAGGTTCTATATATAGGTGCACTTGCTGTCCCGGGGCAAGTCTAAATGGAGCAAAGCTGCTACACATTGCTCATCATGTCTGTATCTAAAGCTAAAGATGAAGCTTCAAAAATGTTACGAGCCATCGCCGCTTAAAAACGAAGTTTCAGCACTATTTCCATTTTACCCATTGCAAAGCCCTGATGGGACCCGATTTTCGGTGATTATTCCTCCGTGGTATGTCTGATTTTCTAAACCATCTATGGCTAGGTCTCGCATTACGGGCTACGGAGGAATATGCGGACCAACGAAAATCCGAATCGGGGAAGAATGTATCTTCGCTCACTTCGTTCGCTTCGCTGCAACAAATATGTAAATTAGTATTTTAGTAACTTATAACTGCTAAATATATTTATTCCATCTTAAATTAATTATGACATAGATACATACCTTTACGCCTGTAATCCCAGAGTGGGCTAGGCAGAGCTACAGAATTTCAACTTTAAAAAGTGGTTGATAATTTAGTAACCACAATTTACACAAATAGACTAAGATGTTTACCAGCATATTAGTGACAGGTTGCAAGCCCATCGCCTAACAGTTACTACAAGCCTATATTCCCTTAGTCGCCTCTTACGACATCCACGGGAAGACATGAAGTGGCACTATTCTAACCCGGCAACCACACGGGGATTAATTATTAGTATATCTAATTAACTGTAAGACCGGACTTCTAGTTGAGGATGAGATCCCATAAAAGAGTAATATCGACACGTCCTAAGATAAAGTTTTTATCTGCCCGATACACTATCTTGAGGTTATACTACTAGGGCATTTTCGTTATCTACGGCATCGACTTTACCTTATACTATACACAAAGAGAAACATGAAATATTTGCACCCGTTGCTAATAAAACTACAAATAAAATAAGAATAATTAATTACCTCTTATCAACTCTACGCGGTAGTGCTAATACTGCTATTGCGGAACCAGCGCGGAGGGGAAGTGCAAGCTTGGCTTTATAATAGTAAAGGTAAAAACTTTTTGACCAAACCATCGTCAAGTAATTTGAATGGTTCTAAAACTTTTCACGTCACGGATGCTTACAATATTGTGTGCGAGTTTTGTAGCAAAAATAATAAATAATGTTTTTGCAAAAAATTTGCTGCTGAGGAATTTGACAAAAGACACGATTTTGTCACAAGAAACCGCATGTGTTACAATCGTTTAGGTGCCAATCTTTCGGTTCGATTCTGCCAAAAAGCCATCAACTGTCGAATTTGTAACAAACGTCATCATTCATTACTTCACCCAAGGGGTGTTTCAAATTCAACTGCTCATTTAGGGAACGTAGGTCAAGCAGTTGAAGAAATCTCTGAGGAAGTATGCGAATCAACTAGTGTGTAAGGTACTTCTCCAAACGAAATCACTTCAGAGGTGACTTTGTTTGCGAAGGGTAAGATTAACCAACAAGTTCTTTTAGCTACTGCTCTAGTGAGAGCACAGTCAAAAACAGGAATTTTTCAAGTGTACAGAGCCCTATTAGATCAGGGCTCTCAAGCCTCGTTTGTCACAGAAGCTACAGCCCAAAGTTCGGGTCTGAAGAAGGTTCCCGTCAACGGTGTACTATCAGGTTTGGGCGGTGAGAAAACTTCAGTGGTTTCAAAATATATGGTACTGCTAAAAATTCAGTCAATGGCGGAAGCTGAATTTGAATTAACACTTCTACTAAGGACACGACACTTTAAACGAACGCGTTCCGTTAGATAAAAAGAGACGGAAATATGGTTGAGTGAACGATATTTATTTCAATCAAAAATGAGCGTATATGCAGTCAATAAAATAGAAAGCCCAGTGAGCAACTAGCATTACCACGCACTCGTCGTGATTAATACGGTACACATGATGGCAAATATTATAAATATTATAATGGTTGGCCGTCAAGCAAAGATAAAGATGCTGAAATTCATGTCACAAATAACTTATTTTTTAAGGGCTCGAAATGATGCTGTGGGGCTTTTAGGTTTGGCAAAAAACCAAGCAGCGGTTTTTTCTTGAATCATGTATTTGAACTTAAAAGCTCGTCGAATAATAATAAACAAATAAACACTTTCCAATAAAGGAAGAAGGTAAAAAAAACAAAACGCGTTTTTGTGAATTAAGGCAAAATAGTTAACAGGATAACTTTAGTTAAGTATTATCTTCTATATATATAAAAATTACGTGTCACGTTGTTTGTCCGCGATGAACTCCTAAACTACTGAACCGATTTTAAATTTGATTTGCACACCGTGTGCAATTCGACCCAACTTGAAAGATAGGATAGCTTACATTTCAATTTATAGTCGCAATATTATTTTATTGCAAATTATTTGTCTTTATTATTTGTCTTTATAAGGCAAAACAACGTTTGCCGCGTCAACTAGTATATACATAAAGATTCGGCAGAACCTACTTTTATATTTTAACTAAAAATAAACAAATCAACACCGACTTTTTAAAATAAAATTATTAAAATTATTACTTATATTGATACGCTATCAAAAAAAAAAAACAATTTGAAATAACGATCATTACTTGTCATAGTTATTTGTACAACAAGAGAGCAAAGTTGATTTTGAATCCCGAGTAAGTGAAGGATTCTAGGTTAGAATCCTGAGCGTAGCGGGGGATTCAAAGACACGAGGTGCTAATAACTGTGGTCTAGTGCGACACTTACAACTTTTCACCTCAGAAGCGAGAACATTTATTAGGTAAAAAAAAAAAACTTGATAAAAATTACAACCCACAAAAGTATTATGTATCTTGTTGTAAAAGTTAAATTAATATTGCAGATTTTCAAATTAAAAGGAACAGTTTTGTTTGGAACCGATATTATTGTTGTATAAGAGATTTGAGTTTGAGTATTTGCTGAGATTTCAGCTTCCTTACTTGTGGGCTGTGACGGAGGAATAGAAAAAGTATGTGACTTCAATGCTTCCGGGGTTAATTAGCAGACTTCGTCACTGGACTCACTCATATTTCTTTATTATTAATTTTATAATATCCAACGTGTGTTGAAAGTAGATAGCGTAAGTAACAGAAGAATAAACAAAAAAACCCCGCTATTTTTAGAGATGCGTCCTGAACCGGCACTCGCGGTTTATCAATCGATCAATCGATCGATCAATAATTTTGTAGAAAATACATGATAAATTTAGATTTTTTCATACATACCTATCCTCTTTATTGAAATAAAGAGAATAGGTACGTGTATCGGGGTTACTTTGATCAAATTCAAAGTTTAACACGAGTTTTTAAAGATACTTACTAAAAGACAAAATAATAAAATAAAAATATTCAATAATCGGTTTTTCTGGTTTTGTTTACTTGACTAATTAGAAAAAATTGAGACCTTTAGTTTCCCGTAAACGAAATAAAAACACTATGATCAAAGTTAAACTACGAGGGGTTACTTTGAAAACACTAAATATTTGAGTGAATATCTCAAGTAAACCCGCTGAAAATCACGTAAAATCTAAAGAAATATAGAATAGATGTTTTTCTATTCCGATATCACTAATTAGATTTGCTTAACATATGACACCATTCAAATAACATGCGTTTTTGCATAACATAGGTACATTTGAAGTTTTTTTGCCTCAAAAATCAAGACAAATAGCACGCTAACTGTTCATATTTTTTTCTATATGAAAATAGGCAGTAACATGCGCACTACTTTAACTTTCGGAAGGAGCAGCTATCGCCGCTACCAGTGGCGAAAAAAATATTATGGGGGCGGGCGTATTCCAACTCCTCAAAAAATACATGTTTATGTAGAATGGTAGTTGCTATCAAAGTCACCCCGTAAATTAAAGTATCCCCATCCAATGGTATTAATGAAAAATATAATTCGATTATATCCAAAAAAATAATATAATTATCTCATTTAAAACTTTTACAGATAATTTGCAATTTTATGGTTATGTTATGTGTATCCGAACGTTTTATTGTTTGTTTCTTTTTGTGCCTACTAGAATGGAATTTGCAAATCGAACTTCGAATCGAACTTTGATTCTCTCGCTTTAAAGTGACAGCACAAAGTGAAGTTCAATTCTTTCGAATGTTGAGAGCCCTGCTCTCGGCATTTAAAAAAATATATTCTCAAAGTCACTTCATCTAACGCTACAGCAAAACCTGCTGAGGTGAAAAATATTTTTTCATTACACTTGCTCGGAAAGGGTGTTATTATAACAAGCAGGCGTAGGTATAGGGCAGTTACAGCCGATTTAGCTCCCCCTAGGGAACTATGAGTTATGGATTTTATAACTCCCTAGGGAGAGTTATGAGTTTAGTTTTAAAATATAGAATCCACTCGTACATCATTTCAGCCCATGGAAGTGTAAAATCAATCAAGGTTTATTTCCTATATTCAAAACTTGGCTACAAACCGCCAAGACTGATATCTGGAATGACCGCAACCATGGTAATAACAATGCTATAATAATTCTTATAGAACTGTTATTACCATGGCAATGCTCATTATTGAATTGTTTGCCCGCTTCGTTTACAGTATAGGTGGTATTCTGAGATTTTGACGCTATGTGCCAAATTTGAGAAACGCCATATTCGCATAATGCCAGATTTTCAGATTTGCAGTATACCAGATTCGCTGAATTCCAGATTCGCACGATGGCAGATTTCAGATTCGCATAGTATCAGATTCGCATAGTATCAGATTCGCAGAACGCCAGATTCGCAGAACGCCAGATTCGCAGAACGCCAGATTCGAAGAACGCCAGATTCGCAGAATGCCAGATTCGCAGATTGCCTGATTCGCACAATGCCAGATTCGCAGATTGCCAAATTCGCACAATTTCAGATTTATTTTTACATTATAGTAATAGAAACAGTAAGAGTTATTAGAGTTCCGTACCTCAAAAGGTACAGAACCGTTATCGGATCACTTTGTCATATCACGGCAGGTATTCTAGGCGGTAAAATCGATATCGTAGTTAATCTTATGGTATTGTTATGACATAGTCCCCATTCCTGTCAAGTAAATAAGAGCTATCAACACGGCGACAATACGATAACAGCTCAAACACGATATGGTTTTTACCGTGTTGAATAGAGGCCCAGGTTGACAATCACTTTACCGGCGTTAGGGCGGGAATGATCCATATAAATCTCATTATCATGTCAGTTGCCGGACAAAGTCACGGGGCCATCCATAACGAGCAACTTTATCAGGAACAAGTCGTTTTAGAGCATTAAATATCATTTCATTATTGAAAAAAAGTATACAATTTTTAATCAGGCGTTTTTCGAATCTGGCACTAAGCGTCAAAACTGTTCATTTGTTTGATTGATTTTTTAAATCTATTTTTCCATTTGCTCGCAAATGTCATGAAAAACATTGTGTGCATACGGGCAGCAAGGGGAATACAAACTCGAGTCATTAAAAGCCCTCCGCCTTCGGCGTCGGGCTTCTAATAGTGTCTCGTTAGCGATCCCCTTCTTACCCCCTTGATGCACAATGTACCCACTATTTTTTATGCCGGTTTAGGCAAAAATGTAACAAAGGTGAATTTAGTTAAACTTTCATTTATAGGCCGTACTACTATCTTACTTATCTACGAGAAAATTAAACACATTACTGCAAATCGTAAAAAAATGGACGAGTGCGAGTTGAAATCGTGTGGAGAGGGTTCCGTACGGTTCTAATAGGCTTTCCTGTCTATAAATAAAGGGTCTATTCCGACTAGTTACATTGTTAGTTCCATTGATGGAACTAGATGGACTTTTTTTTCCTAGTAGTTACATTTAACGAAGATGAATTCCGTAATGGAACTATATGGACTTTTTTTCCAAGTAAGTAGTTACATTAATAATACTTATAATAAATATTATTAGATCAAATGATCATTATTTAACTGCGTTTTTTTTAATTTCCCGCCACAAGGGACTCGACTCGCTTTAAAAATGCATTTTTTTAATATATGCAAAGAAATTGAAAATAAGTACCTTCTATAAGATTGCATTCGTTTTATATACATTTATTATAAGTATTATTAATGTAACTACTTGAAAAAAAAAGTCCATGTAGTTCCATTACGGAATCCATCTTCGTTGAATGTAACTACTAGGAAAAAAAGTCCATCTAGTTACATCAATGGAACTAACAATGTAACTAGTCGGAATAGACCAAATAAAGAGCTGATTAAAGTGTTTCTTCAAAAATTCAGATCTATTAAATTCCATGTAGCATTTATTTTTTCCTGGTATTTTATTTAACCCTTGTAATTGTTTGGCACAGGGAATGCTCTGGGATTAAAAAAACTTAAAAAAAAACATCTCAGTAAACCTCATATGAGGCTAGATATTTCTCTTTGTCCCGATATGGTAAACAGCAATATATATTTTTTGTTATCTTAGAAATTAAAATAATGACACCAACCTTTTTTTTGTAATTTTTTTGTTGGTGAAATTGCGTCTAGTTTTATCTCTATACGTTTGTGCACTTTACCAGGGACACACTGTATAAAGATTCAATTAAAGGAAGGATAAAGGTTTGCTGAATGCTTTGATAATAGTTATTTGTTATACAAGTGGTGAAAGTTGTATTTTACCTGCGAGTGTTCATTTGAAACACGAGCTAGCGAAAGGATTCTATGATTGACCACGAGCGAAGCGAGTGGTTCAAAAATAGAATCCTGAGCGTAGCAAGTGTTTCAAGACACGAGACGTAAAATAACTTTTCACCCGTGTATAACACAAAACTTTTCACCTCACTACAGCGAGGAAACTAAGAAAAGCGTTTGTACTGTAAGCTCAGTTCCGCATTTTGCACGGTTTTCTGTTATTCTACAGGTGTTAATACGTCTTTATCACTCGAATCACTCATTTATAATAACAAAACAAACTAGAAAAACATGCGAATATTTAACGTTGACTACAGCGAGGAAACTAAGAAAATGGTTTGTACTGTAAGCTCAATTGACAAGATTTCATATTTTCAAGACTTTAATTTTATTCGTTTTATAGATACTGTTTGGAAGGAGGAAGAAACTAATAGTTTTATTTTTTCCCTAGGATGTATACTTATTTTATTATTAATTTATTAAGATGTTCTTATTCTAAAAGGGCGTAACTTCATTTCTACGACACAATGGACATATTACGTTAGTCCAACCTGTATAAAAAAAAAGTTTTTCTTTTTAATAATGGCGGTCAACCGATCTCAAGTATCTATCCATCTGTCAATAGTGTCAATGTCAAACTTGAAGTATGACAGCTTTTTTTCTCGTGAAAAAGGCAATGGTATTATATCTATTCAGACATAGTATTGGTAAAACTCGATTTTTTTTTAACTTACTTGTAATTTTGTCAATAAAGAAAAATAAATCTAAATAAATATTTTGCCGTGTTCAGGAGGCAAAACCCTTTCGATTCGTATAGTAATTTGCAGGTGTCACCAAAATGAAATGTTGTCAATTCCGCATTTTGCACGGTTTCCTGTAATTCCACGGGTGTTAATACGTCTTTATCACTCGAATCACTCATTTTTAATAACAAAACAAACTAGAAAAACATGCGAATATTTTAACGTTGACGGCTTTGACGTAATAGAAAAGTTTTGACGTAAGTTTTTTTTTTATTATTTCGGATGCGTTTTGTTTGCACATCGACTTATTTGGACTGTCAGAACATTTTATTCGTTTTTAAAACAAGAATGAAGGTTAATTTTGAATGCTGATATTTATGAATTAAAATAAAGTAGTAAGACTGTATTTAGTGTTTTTTACTCGATGCAATTCATTAATTGTGATGTTAAAAATTCAGCACTTGTAAGGTTTTACGTTTGGTTAGCTGTCAAATATCACTTAAGCTGCCTTCAAATGTCAAAACTCTTCCCTCACTTGTGGATAAAAAGCGATTTCCTCAATAGATATCAAACAAACAAAAAGGGCTTTCCGAGCTAGTGAGATGAAAAATATTATACACCATTCATTACTATACTATGAATGAATTAATGTTGATATCTAAACAGCTGCTCAATAATAATGAGCTTGGCGCACTACTCGTACGTGTACTTTCTAGCCGAATTAATTGTAAAAAAAACACTACTTATTGTTATTGACGAAATAAAACGCAATCATCATCACACTGCCACTTCTCTCGATGGTTTATTTTCAACATGTCGCAAGCTTACAGTGTAATAAATTTATCATTTAACATAATTAGGGCAAGTATACCCCGTTTACAAACATTGCGCCTAAATGAACACGGTTGGCGTGCAATAAATAAATAAATGTCTCACAATTTAAGATAGACTAAGAGATCAATAAGCATACTTGTGCAATCTAAACAGGCTAATACGATGTCCTGTTAACAAACTATTTAGAAAGAGGCTCTTCTCCACATTTTAAGACAGCCTGCTTGCCTTGGTTATTTACTTATAAACTTTTCATAAATTCGCTTAAACTCTCAACTTGACTGTGTGTTACCCTTTTCATAATGTGGAAAAGATCTTCCGTCATCTACTTTGGTTTTTTTTCCTCCACCGGCTCGGTTGGTTCATTGGGCTGGTGCGGCGCGTCTTTGCTCACATATTCCCCAACTTGGCCGACCGTTTCCCACGTAGCTTCTGACCATTCAGCGGGCGGTCCAAAAGCCTCCTTATGAACCGCAAGGGTCGCGAAACCAGCCAACACTGCAGGACTGCAGCGTTCCAACTTGCTTATCATCAGAGCAGCCTCTTTGTACACCGCCGGGTGAATCATCTCGATCTCGCTTCTATTGAAAGCACACAACACCTGTCCCAACGCAGTCAGGTCATAATATGTGTAGTCTGCGGGCGACTTCCCGGCAAAATCCTGCCGCACGCGATCGGCGATAGCAGACAATTGCGCGTCGTCCAGATTGTAATTCAGCCCGAAATTCTGAATTACGTCGATGTTGCTCAGAGTCAAATTCGCGTAGTCCTCGGGGGCAATAGCTTTGGTCACCCAGTGGAGAAGCATGAGAACGAAATCGGGAATCTCATCGATGCCTCCAAAATAATCTGCGACTGACCTCCAGATCACGGCAGCTTCTTGGACCCCCAGCGGCTCTCTCCCGAGTTGCGCCAGGCAATCCACCATCTCTTTCGGCGGAGTTGATTGCAGTTCCTGCAACGTCAGTTTTTTGTCGCCCGGCATCTCAAGAATCTGGTTACAAGTCAGATTTAATGATGTTACGAATACTATAATGGACAGCGATACAATAAATTGGAAATTGATCGCGACTACTTCCACCATTGTTTGAAGTAGAAGTGGGTCTTAGGCGGGCTGCACCGTCTTACTTATAGGCCCGTGCCGCCGACCTAAATGATTCGAATAGTAGTATGTCAGTTTCCTTGGACGTAAATAATTTATGCATGTTATAGAGCCTGGTTTACACTGTTCTAGTTGAGTAGCAAGTGCAGGTGTTTAGTGCAATTGTTTAGTGATTAGTAAAATTAACGTGTAAACGAAAGTAACCAGAAATTCATGTAAGTAATAAGTGCGAAGTAAAGTGAACTGAAGTACGGTTTCATTTGAATCCTTTATCTGTACGTCGAAAATTTCACTCATAGAAACTGAACTCTTTTGCTTACAAATTTTCTTTGGTACAATATTATTGGATTCCATACTCAAAGCAGAAATGGAAGACACAGTCACCTTATCTCGAGAATAGTAACAGTTACAAAGCTTCAAATTTTTGTATTTCGTTCACATTAACCTATACGTAATGAAAAGTAGTATTCACATATTCTTCTGGGTACCTCCCATAAGTTCATAACTGCGAGTACGTTTTTTAAAGATTATTTATTCTTACAATACAATTACAATACAAAACGCTTCTTACCATTATTATTACCATTTTCTGTTTACCTTTTTAGGGTTCTGTAGTCAAACTAGGAACCCTTATATTTTCGCCAAGTCCGTCCGTCCGTCCGCAGCTTAGCTCAGACTCTTAGTTCCAGAAAGCCCTACAGCTAAAAATACAAATACAAAAAATCTCCTAAATCTTAAATGAAAGCTCATATAATAAATTTTAAAGGGAAACTATCACAAATAAGTAGACTTGATTGGTTCCTGAGCTACAGGCGACTAAAGCGTTTATACCTAGGCACTAAATTCATCTAAGACAACACCTAATATTAACTTTAAATAGAGAATTAGATCATACTTGTTTTTCAAATAGTTTTTGTGTAGAGAGCTATCGGCTTCGGAAACCTACACTGATCATGGTCAGACAAGCTCTTGCCCGGTGTACTTACTGACGCCTTGGAGTAGCAAGAATTATTAAACACTGTGTTAACATTTGACTATCACAACACCATAAAAAAACTGTTAACGAATCGCTTTTGAAGTAACTGTATTTGATATGGTGTAAATGAGCCTTGCGGCTGCAGTCGTCGCCCCCCCCCCCCCCCCCCCCCCCCGGTCGATCAAAGCATATTTAATCGAACATGGTGTATGTTTAGCGCAGCTAACTACACGTCTATTAGGAACCCTTATACTTTTGTCATGTTTATTGGTCTGGCTGAAAGAAAGAAAGTTACAAAATACCTACATGTAAAGCAAATGTGAGAATTTTGTTATTACTAAAAAAACATTGTGTATGTTAGTTATCATTAATTTCTACATTTGGGACCCGTTTAGGTTATTAGGCCGGGGTAATTACATCGACAAATAGGCCAACCTTGCATGAATTAAAAACAGCATTTATTTCAGGGGAGTTTAGTAACTTGAATCCTGCGAAAAGTTCAACCCCGCGCATGCGTTTTTATCAAAGAAATTATGTTTATCAATTTTTCAAACCCAAGCGTACATGTAAAATAAAATGCACGATCCCCGTTGATTTTTTTACATTTTCAGCAATAAAACGAACCGTGACACGACGATCCGCCAAAACTAAGTTTTCGACTTTTTTCACAATATCTTCAGTTACTGCTGAAGGGCGTCCGGAGCGGGGGTCGTCCATGGTCGATGTTCTTCCACGTCTAAATTCGGCGCACCAACGTGCGACTGTCGAATACGGAGGAGCATTAGACCCTAAAGTGTCCCGCAAATCTAAATTGACTTGGTCCGTAGTTTTTTTTTTTCAAACACAAGTATTTGATAACGGCGCGCAGTTCAATTTTCTCCATTTTCGCTAACGTACTCAATAGCATTGCAATGAAATTACAGTATTTTTTAAACAATAGACAGTTAGTTTTTTTTCATAGCGATCAGCTAGGTAATTCATAATTCATTTATTCATTGCAGTTATGGGTTTTACAAGATCTTAATAATAAAAAAGCATACAATACGTCCCAGCATAAACCCTGTTAGGGCACAGCAACACAAAACTTATTCTACATATCCTAACCTAACCTAAATCTAACCATATTCTTACTCGGTTATACATTGTTATCTTTAATACAAAAAAAAACTCTTGAGGGCTGTAAAAGCAATTTAGAATAAGGAAATCCTTCATTTATTACAAAAAATTTGAACCTTTTCTAATTTTTTTATTTCTATAGGTATATTATTATAAATTTTTATAGATTAGCTTTACCGGCCAGTATTTAATTTCCTAAGTGTAAGGCCTCAGTGGACGCTCGAGTCGGGCGTGCAGCGGGGCGGGGCGGGCGGCGTGCAAGTTAAACAAATGAAACTCATACTTACTGGTGTCCTGAGTCGAAGCTGCAAAAAGCTAATGCAGAGCGGGCAAGTTTGCGTGCAATGGAACGTCGAGCGGAGCGTCGCGGGCAGGTTCAAAGCTGCTTGTGATTTGCAGTCATGTCGTGCGAAGAAATATTATAGAAATAGAAAATAAACCAGCACTTTGGCTTTCATCTCACACTTTATGCAAAACTTGACTATATAAAAATAATAAATATTATTACTTTCTTACAATTAAATTTTACAAATTAATCTTGTTCCAAAAATAGTCAGAAAATAAATTAATATCGTATAAAGTGGAAAACTCTCCAAACCGTCTTCTTTGCTTCACTACGACACTACGAAATTGTTTTGTAGAGAGCAACACATTTTGAGCCATAAATTCTCTTCTAAAAAGAAATCAAAAATGTTGTCCGACGTGCATGCGGTGAGCGCGAGCACGACGCTGTCTCACGCTCGCCCGCCACGCTGCACGCTCCGCCGAACGCCCCGCTTCGAGCGTCCACTCATGCCTTACCACAGAACTATATCGAGATAGTTCTCTCGATATAGTTCTGTGGGCCTTACACTAAATATTGAAAGAGTTTGCATCTCATTCTCACTTTTTATTGAACACCCCTCGTATTAGACTAATGTTTAAAAAATTAAACTGATGTCACTTTGCATTTCAGAGATATCAAAAAATCTGAAATAGTGGTTCAGGCAAAAATATAACAGAATTGACAGTAGTTGAACAATGGAAAATATTTAAGCCCAGACTGGAATTTCTTAGAATCCCACAGATAGGAGGTTGATTAATAGTTAATATAGTGAAATAAATTATTTGCATTCATGTGATTAAATTTCTTGTAAATAAGTAATATGTATAAAACCTATAAATGGAAGTTAATTTTTTTTTCTAGGATTCAAAAAAGTATATATTACTAAGGAATAACATAGCATTCTAATGGTGAAAGAATTTTTGAAATCGATGTAAGTATTTTATTCGTTACCACCATAGAAAAATACAAATCTTTCCTCTTTATTATATTAGTGTAGATAAGTACATAAAGACGGGTTCAGAAGCCAAAAGGCAAATTACCTGCGTTGCTACTAGTCTTATCTGTACCTAACTGTCGTTCGAAATCAAATATCCTACGATATTGTACTGAAAAATGTACCGAGTTGAGATTCAATTGATACTAAAATTGTATTTAAATTGTGTTGGTTTTGGAAGATGTTCCAAATTTTAAACTCATTATACCTACCTATTTTATAGGGTCCATATCTGAATATCGAAAGTAAAATATCGAAAGTAAAATATCGAAAGTTACAATACCGAACGGTCAAAGCATCTACAGTCATAATACTTTTATCAACGTCTGTAAAGACTACGATCAAAATTCCACCGTGCCTTTTTAAAATATCGAATGATTAAAACATCAGCAGTTATTTGAACTTCGTGTTAAAATATCGAAAGATAATATACCTGTCTATCTAAAGTTAAAAAATCGAAATCCAAAATTTCATAGGTTACAAAATCGAACGGTCGACTTAATCTGCAATCGTAATATCATCTACGACTGAAAAGCCACGGTTAATTTATCGAAAGTTTAGATATTTCACATTTTATAGAAAGGTGTTTTAGTGAAGTGAGCGAGCGTAGCGAGCGTACCAGTCTGTTTGATGCGAAACTGTTTCTGTCAGGTATGGTTCAAAAGGTATGGTTCATTGTTCAGTGTATGTTTTTTGACAAACAAATTAATAAAGTTTTAAAACTTGTGTAACATGACACATGATACATGGGAGTGGTGTTTAAAGTTCACTACTCTCCCCCCACTGTGTCCCCGTTAACGGTTTTTTTAAATTTCTTGGAACAACTAGGTATAATAGATACGAAAAAAGTGTCAAGAACAAAATGTTTCTCATTAAATTCTAAAAAGAAAAGGTTACTTACATGTATTCTTTTTCATAGGCACGACGGTATTCAAACTATACCTACAGCACTGGCCACTAATATAATGCCTTTGTAGTTTTGTACTTACAACTGAATGAACAAATTAATTCAGATGCAGCAAGCAAGTCATTATGGTGCATTTAGCAACTTATTGGATTTGTAAGTTACGCGGTATTGCAGTATCGCCGAAGAAGCATGACGCGCCCAAGTGGACAACCAATCCAGAACTAATCGACCAATTGTATTGTTATTACTCAATTCTTTAGCTGATTAAATAAGGTTCAATCTATTATATAATAAATGTTTGTACATATCGTAGTTTTCACGGAGCGTTCATACAAATTGGTATACTGAATAAACAGATTGATTAATTTAGGTCGGTCAGTCAGTAAATTATCGCAGTTCAACCAAACACTCTTCCTCGCTACGCTTGTCGTCGAACATAACTTTTATAATTCAACTACAATAACCGTTCGATATTTCAACTTTCGACATTTTGGACATGGATATTTTAACTTTAGATGTATCAACTTTCGATATTTGATTACATACCCAACAAGAACGTTCGATATTTCGACCATCGGCATATTAACCGTTCGATATTTCAGCTTTATATATTTTAGAGTTCGATATTTTCACTTAAGTCTGTGGTATGTTTGGCAGACCCTCAGGTGGCCTATTCCTTGAAATGTGTGAGTGTCAAAAGATCTTTAACTCTCGATTAAAATGGTGTCAAGATTACCAAATACAGATAAAATTGGACATCATTGCCTCTCACTACTCCAAGAAGGACTTTCGTGCCTTTTGGAAGACTACAAACAAAATGAAATCTATGGTTAGCCACCCGGTTGGAGTCGATGGCGTGAGTGAATGCAAAAGCGTTGCCAACATCTTTAAAGGCCACTTCCTTATCAAATCTCCGCTCGGTCCACCGCAGACCTGATGCTGAGATTTACTGCCAAGGAGGTGGGTAAAGTGATTAAGGCTATGTCTAGGGATACATCTTCAGGTCACGACGGTCTCAGCATCGAGCCCCTGCAGCATGCAGGTCTGCATATATCAAGAGTGTTGGCAATGTTTTATACATAATGCGTGAGACATTCGTACCTGCCGGATTACTTGATGCGCACGATCGTGGTCCCTGCGGTCAAAAATAGAACTGTGGGCTTAACAGACAAACATAACTACAGACCAACATAACCTATATCTTTGGCGGCGATCATAGCTAAAATATTTTTCTCAAACATGCTCGGAAAAAACGGTTTTCCGATTGAAACACAAGGACGGAAAGAGCCTCATTTTACTCCTAGGAGTAAAAAAACCATATGAAAACACTTTCCGTCCATGTCCATATTTTCTTAAAAATGCTGTCAATTTGCATACAAAATCAAAAGGACTAAGACAAAAATTCCAAACAGCCAAGGTAACTGCTCGCTTTTTTAGCACAGTGCGTGTGTTTCTTTTTGAATTTGCATTCCAATGTCTATGGTTAGTATTTAAAAACAATTGACAGTCGGTAACATTGGTTCATTCTGCATAATATAATTGTGAAACCGAATATTAAACTATTTGTTGTGTGAAATACTTACTATAAAAAATGAGCTCAAGCGACGAAAGCGACGAAATAGGTACCACACCGCCTATATTAAAATCTGAAGCTGCCTCGGTTAGGCAAAACCTGCTTCCCGCTAAATCTAAGGAAATTAAATTACTTGCTTTTTAGAAATGTATTTGTATTATTTCCTCACATGTTTGAGAAAAGCATTATGTATGCCTCGGCGGAAACGAGGATTTCCTGACTCGTATTTTAGCAGGCCTCGCTGTTGCTCGGCCTGCTAACCACCTCGTCAGGAAAACCCTTACTTTCCGCGCCTAGGCAACAATGTACTATATCTGTGTAAAAATACACGATAACCAGTTTGGGTTCAGACCGTAACTTTTAATTGCGGCTGATCTCATAGACAATATGGACATTGAGAGGGAGCGAAGGCCTTATCGGTCCTAGCAAACATGATTGCGCGCAGGTTTGCCGGATGGTCTAGAGGTGTAGACTCTAGAGGTGTGTGACAGTAATGCTAGTTATTGCCAACGGGTTTTGAACGCATAGGTATCGGAGAGTAGAACTCTAATAATTAGCTAATTGTTGCAGTTTTTAGAGATTGTCGTTTGTGTTTTTTGTAGTTACGGTGACGGAACCCTATACTAAGTATGGTCACATAGTAGTCTCAACATGCTCTTGTCCGGTTTTATAAAATGGATTTTCCGATAATGCGCGACAGATCTAAGTATCTAGGAGTAGGTTAGTATTACGAGTCATAATAATGACATTAAAACATTAATCGAAACTGTACCTAATCTATATGCATTGTTTTAAAAACAAGAATTTATATTTTTTTGAAAAGCGTTTCATTAACAATTTAAAAATGCATTAATAAAATATCACGTTTTAGGAGTCTAAATCCTTTTTAATATATTTTTCAGACGTACCTATATTAAATTATAAATCAATTAAAAACATCATTTTGTTGTGGAACTTTAAAGCTTGTCAAATACGTGTTAAGTTCCACAACAAAAAGATTGTACGCTACTAAGACTCTGTGAAAATGGAAATTTAACAATCGCAAAAAATTTGACAGCGTATTATAAAGTAGTTATAAATAAAGAATTTATCGAGTCGAGATAAATAATGAAACAAGCTTTCAGGAGTTCAATTTTTTTTTATTTGAAATCCAAACAGGAATGAACTTCACACAATGGCGGCCCTTATGTTGACAACTTCTGTGCTGACAGCGTTCCTGTACCACGAATCCCGCCACGACCGCCGACATCGACCAACTAAGGATATTATTGCGTATGAGAAATATGGACAGATAATAATCGCTCGCTATCGCAATATAGCTTGGTAATGGTCAGTCTGGTTACATTCTTGATCTCGTCTCATTGGCCATTACTTACTTTAATTGCAAATAACTTTCTTTTGTTTCAAAATATATTTTTACACCACGTACCTATACTTTGCTTTCCTTTATTATTGGCCTTTCAAGATAAAACTTCATTCAAACCACACCCAAATAATTAAAATCAGTTGGGTGGGTAGGTATATACATATAAATGTTTACAAGTTACGGCAAATCAGGTATCTTCTATAGCATGTTAATTAGGGTGTATTGAACAGTCGGTGGTCCTATTTCTGGGCCATCCGTCTGCTGCTACGATAGCTCAATTAAGAATACATAAAGAACGGGCAAGCTGATCGAGCGAGTGGTACTTACGACATCAATCGAATATTCAATTACTGAAACGGAAAAGAAAATACCAAACAAGCGTTACAAGCTTTGGTAAAACGGGCCCCTGATCCGGGCGGGCAAAGACTTACAGCGTGGCAAAAAATTACTCTTAGACATGGCAGACTGACGGGCTGAGCGTAAACCAATTAAACGATATTCCGCAAACGACACTTATAATTGGCAGGATCATTACAATATGGTATGGTATACAAAAAAGTTGTAAGTCTGCTGTCACATTTTACACTATTATGCAAAAACGCTGTACTTAAGGCGTTTTTCAAAAAAAGTGCACGTCGTTAAGGAAATAAGGATTAAAATTAACATCGATAACTTTTCCATTGCGTCACTACAACAAATTATACATTTTTGTACTGCCGTGGGGGCAAATAGGGCGGTACGAAGCTACCTCATTAGCTGGCTTGCCTGGTTTGTAGATCATGACGATCTCTGATATTTTTCTGAATGCATGAGGTTCTGCGAGTATCATTAATAAGAGTTGTTAGGAAGATAATGCATTTTCTTGGCAGTTCTTTGAGTATCCTCGGAGAGATAAGATCGAAGCCGGGTGCTTTTTTCATATCCATTTTCGATATTTCCTTAGCTATTTTTTGTCGAGAGGTGGGGCGTAAAGGTAGGCATCGTTGCAGGTCTTGATCGAGGATGAGGTCTAAGCCTGGGTCATCTGGTGCCCCAGGGGTCATTCGGTTTACTTTACAAGACATTGGCAAGATGGCTGGCAAAGGCGGCTGTTATTTCAGAGTCAGTTCTTGCCCACATCCTTCCAGTACTAATTGGTGGGGAACACTGCTGAGGTTGTGGCAGGTCTGTTGTAGCCTTCCGAAGATAGTTGGCTCCACAAGGGTCAGGTGATAACTTCTCCAGTCTCTGCTTCATGGTTTCATTAGCCGCGTGCATTGTGACGTGGATTTTTTTGGACTCTACGTAGGCGGCGCTTTTTGGCTATTATTTCGCGCATTACAAATGCTAGCTTATCGACGATGAACGTTGACATTGTACTTACAATAACAAAGATACGTTAAATAGGTACCAAAGGGTTCTTTACACGAGGCTAAACTTGGGCGCTTGAGTTTTTAACCTACTCCAAAATTACGGCACTTTTAAATTAATACCTAACATTTAAAGGCCTCCCATTCTTAATAGAAACCACGCAAACCGAGGGAAAACATCTAGTTGGGCCTTCTAACAAAATAAAAAGTAGTGTTAATTATTTACAGTTTTTGAGAAATAACAAAAAAACTTGGAAAACCTGTATTAAAATGTAGGTTAGTCAAAATGGGCCTTATCGCATATAAAATAAAGTTCATAACCATACCTGTGCTAATTCGGGGCACCTATAGGTACTAGAGTGATGAATCAAAATATGTTATCGGCCTTTTTTTATCGATGTCAACATCTAAATATTATTCGACATCAGATTTATTGTAGATTTGACGAGACATGCGACATTATATTTTTATCTAAGTACACACATAACATATCATAAGTCCTCTATAATGCGTTCAGAATCCGAAGACAATGACCATCATTACAAGATACAATTTTACTATGATATTTTTTCTTATCTGTAGCTGTAATGAAAAGTTAAAATTACGATACAACTTTTGATAAAGTAATGTTGTTTAAATTTGGAACATCTTCCAAAACCAACACAATTCAAACAGGGGGTCAATTCTAGTATCTATTAAACGTCGACTAGGTATATTTTAAGTAAAGTGTCGTACGCCGTTTTGATGTCGAATGACATTAGAATAGGGACTTTGTTAGTTTGTCTATGATTTAAAAAAAAACATTCATATTCGTGACACAGGTTTGCTTTGCCGCCATTTGTTTGTTTGTTAATTAAACATTTCAAATTGCACTAATGTTAATGTTTACAATTATTATAATAAATAAATACTTCTTTTCTCTGATTTGATTTATTTCTTATTTCAGTTCATACAGTCATTAGCTTAACACCTTTAGATATATTTCAGGTAGCAGTAGCACCGGTAGCTATGAAGGTTATTTAATGCCTTCGGCTACTGAACGCATCTTAGAGTACTTATAATATGTGTGTAGATAAAGTAATGTATTATGCAACTGTACATAATTAGGCCTTAAAAAACTCGTGTGATGTTATTATGAAATTCGCCTTCGGCTCGTTTCACAAAACCACACTCGTGTTTTAAGGACCCTCTTTATGTACCAGTTACATAAAATACTATTTCGGATGTGAACTGATATCGCATTTAAGGCAAAATAACTTTGACTCACGTAGTGTTGTATGGATATTGACTAATCCATGAGTTAGTAAATATTCACGTGGGCGTGGGTTTTTCTTGTGCGGCATGATAATTTTGGACTCCGTAACAATAGGTAGTAGCGGAATATTCATGAATTAATTATAATGAATGGCACTGACAGTAAATTGTCATTTTGATTGAAATGACATCCGCATACTTTTATTACCTTAAGACTGCGCCGAGCGTACGCCGGATGTACAGTGGCGCCCTCATTACTATTATTGAGATTTCTAATAAACTAAAGTATTTTCTTGAATTCGGACGATGCATTTTTGTACTACAAATAAAAACACAACTTATACGATAAATCCCATAGTTTACTAACAATTGACCTTCGAGTTATCAACTAAACGGAAAAAAGTGGCCACCTTTTCCCGTTAAGCTGACTACTCAAAGGGTAACTATTATCAAAGTTTTTTACGTATCCCATAAATTGTGTTTTTACTTGCGCTACAAAAAAGCATCGTCCAATTCCATGGAAATTCTTTCGTTTATCAGAAAACACAATAATAGTATTGAGGGCGCCACTGGACGCTCGACGTTTGCTCGGTGCAGTCTTAAGAGGCTCGATATCAGATATTATATCGAACCCTTTTATAGTAACAGAGAATTTTCAATGAGCACAGCATGTATATCGATCGACATCCTTTTTATCGATATCAAATCCCTAAAACGTGCCTTGAGTTAGCACAGGTATGCTCATAACTATACATGTATACATAAAATTAGTATTTTCTTTTGCGGTGACCAAGCATATTTTATATACGGAACCGTCGGTGCGCGAGTCCGACTCGTACTTGACCGGTTTTTTAATGTAGGATCACAGACTATTAAGGGATACTAACGTATGTAGGATTGAGTGGCTCACTGTGTCGGACGCCTTTTTTAGGCCAATCAATACACCTAGAACTAGGTTTTTTGCACCAATGCTCGATGAGGGGCTGTAGCCAAGATGCAAAAGTTGCTAACGTTTTTCATATCTTATCTATCACTCACAATTTCAATTTATTGCATCCATGGTATTTACAGTGGTCTTACAGAGTAATCTAGTGCTAAACATGGACCCTATTAGGGTATAGCAATATTAAATTGGAATGGAAACTAAGTAGCAACGGGTAGGGTAGGTAAAGACTAACAATTTTACACGTTAGTATGAGTTAATAAAATATATGAAAAATAATATGTAGGTGGGTCAGTAATGTTACGTTGAATATACTTACTTAACGAAAAACATTTTTTTAAATAACTAAAGTTCAAATGCCACCTTTATTTGAGATAGGTAGGTACCTATCATTTTCATTTATTTTAGTCTCTATTTACAAATTGACGCGTGTAAGTACCGTCTCGTTGCAGCCACCATCTTCGATTAGCAGTATTGTAATCGCAGTTACTTTGTAACATTCGGCTGTCGCTAATACTAATCTGTCAGTTAACTTATGAATAGTCTAGTAACGACCGTCGTTTGCCGTTTTGTGTACTGCGTGGGAACACACAATAGCAATAAGTTCAAGTACAGATTCTTACGAGAAGGAAAGTATGTTGGGTTAAGGTCATATCAGATATTATTTAGGTTTACCGTCTTGGTTACTGCAGATTGGCTTACTTACTGAAATGGATTTAGCTCGACGAAAGAGATTTCGACGTGGTGACGCGTGAAGCTCATAGGTTTTATGAAACTAAGATATTCTCAAATGACATCTACCGCATTAAGTTAAGCGGGGAGCTAGCCGCATGTGCTTCTGTTTAGTCCACAGGAATAAATACTCCCAAATCATTAATTCATTAAGAAAAATGAAGTTAGCAGCAATTTTCGTGTAAATGATGTTGAAAATTAAACCCTGGACAGCGCTTGCTATTTGCCAAACTCTTTTTAGTCCAGCTGAGGTTTCACGTATCAATGACAAACAGCAATTACTTAGTCGGGTGTTCATAATTATGATTTTTACAAATGAAAAAACATTCATTAGTTATCAAATCCCAATTGCAACATTGTAAATTCATTGTCGACGATTCGAGTTCGACGTTTTACGTTTGTGGGTTTGATTATGATTAATGTGCCAACATATAAATATTTTACGTTATAGGGTTTAGAAAACGAAAGTTCAAAACTTCTTGAGCTTTTATTATTAGTCCTTATTAATCGAATTACTCAGAATCTCTGAAATTACTCCCTACGCAGATATACACAAATTGGGTATTCAGACGCCGATTTATTTCTTTATTTCGTTATTTCTCGCCCTGTTGCGCCACGTCACAAGCTCTTGTTCGATACGTTTGAATATCAAAGTGAAGCACTCCGCCCAACACACAATCAACTTTTTTTAAATTGGTCCTTTGAGCCCGGCAATCTACGCGCGGCAGCGTCATATGGGTAGGTACTAGTCATGAGTCGATCTACAACGATTTCCGTGACGAAGCTTACTTAACACCAGACGAGGTTTTGATCACGATATATGAAACGTAGATGGTTAAATATGCAAACTTGAATTATATTATATTAAATTAAGCCTAAAATGCACGTCGAATATGAAGCGTTGCACATGCAAGCCGCGGGACATACTGTGTTCGGAGGCGACCTACTGCTTATATTGTGGTATGTTTTTAACTCGGCCGCCATTACAGTCTAGTAAATAAGAGCACAACGTACATAACATTGCCAATACAGTAATGTGTCAAAAGCAATTAGGTTTAGCCCGAGTAGAAATGGAGCCCCTGTTCTTGTTCATATGCTTTGCTTGACGTAAGTGTTCAAATCGCAAAACACAGCTGCCCTTGATCTGGGGGTTATCATGATACGCGTATGGTAACCCATCATTTTATCGAATATCACTTTATCGATTAAATAATGTAATCCCTTTTTTTTCTGCTGAAACTATGATGTTTTCAGAAACATTTAAACATTAATTACTTACATAGGTAGGTACCTACGTTAGGTAGCGTTCGATGTGTGACTACCAAAAAAAAACTCATGCGGCGAGAAATGCTTTTCAATGAAATAAAAAGTCTGCGTAATACATTCGTTGAAAGGTGTTTCGATAAAATAATAGGTACAACTGAAATGCATAGCTATATCATGAATGTCATAAATTCATGATAGAGAATTTAACCCGCGGCGGGAACGCGGTGGATGCAAAAAGCACAAGACTGGTCTGAGTGGAGAGCCTTGGGGGAGGCCTATGTCCAGCAGTGGACATCTTTCGGCTGACATGATCCCCCCTTGATCATCGTAAATCGTCTCAGATACCTTAATGGCCTACAGCGCTTACTTTGTTGGTGCTAAGCAATATTTATTTAATTATACTTATTACCCTTTCAGCAATCCAATCCAAGATGACAACGACAAGCGTGCTTCTGACAGTGAGCTCGTGGAACTCTAGCGCCGATAAATGCGAGAAAGGCGAGGATGTGGTGGGGCGCCAGGGGCGCGGGGTCGCGGCGGTCGCAGCGCGGGAGTTGCGTGAAACGCCGGCGACGCGGGAGCAGGCGCTGCGCATCATGAGGGAGTGGCTGCAGCAGAACCGGGATGTAACCAATGTGCGACAAGGTAACTACACTGAACTACTTATAATAGTATAATAACAGAAGGTACTCTTCCTGGTTCACTAATGTTTGACCAAAAAATTATTGACAAATGGTCATTTGACAAACAACGTTTCACCAAATGATCATTTGGCAAACGAGACATTTGACAAAAGTATCATCTTACAAAAACTCACTTAGCAATTGATCATTTAGCAATTAGTTTACCTATTTCTGGGCAGAAAAAAAAACAACCTCGAAGGCCAAGGCGGGAGCCAAGCTCCCGCCTTTGCCTTCTAACCTAACCTATCCGAGTCGGTTATGACCTGATTCGTCTTACTCGTAAAATGTAAAATTAACTGTTGATCATTTGGAAAAGTAAGTCATTTGTAAAATGACTAGTAGTAAAATGATCAATTGACTTAACATTTTTTTGCAAGACGTTGTTTGTCAAGTGTAATTTTTCCAAATGACTTTTGGTCAAACGGCAGGACACCACTCTTCCTAACAAAACAGTGTTTAGGTAGGTATTTAAGGCAGGTCGCACGACCCGTGAATACGTCCAAACTGACTTAGGTCGTATTTCGACATCAAATTACGACTGCCACCCGAGGTGAGGCACGAGTTCTGTACGGACAAAGTGTGGTAATTTGTAAAAAAAAATAGGCGTCTAGTTAGGGCTTAACCGCTACTTTTCTCCGATTCTACGAAATCTTTCAATTAAAAGTTGATTCGCATATTAATGAAACTTCATCTCACCCTTTATTTAAACTTACTTTAAATTCGAATCCGACGAACTTGCCGGTTAGTGGAACTATTAGGGTAGTTAGTGTACTTAACTTACCTGGTCTACCTAGTTGGCATAAAACGCCGCTCAACTAAAACTTGTTCAGCAAGATAAGCACTTTCAAGAATAATTTCCAGACATTGGGAAAAGTCAGCTAAAGTAAGACGTAAAGTTAGCCGGGGTCAATAGAAATGACAAAAGAAGTAAACAAAACCCAACGGACCTAATAATCACGTACTTTTTGGACATTGCGCGAGGTATATTTAATGATTATTATTATGTTAGATGTACACGCTTGATTGTTACTTTTACATTGTGTTTAAGATTAAATAAATATTAACTATATACGTTTTTTAATCAAAATTGGTTCGCAGAAATATTGAGGTCATATGTTAAAGTACTGATTCGTTTACATCATTTTATTATTTCTATGGACCCCGACCTTAGATTTTTCGACCTTTGCTTAAGATCAAGTTCATTTTTCAGATGAATCGTTCCTTCTTAGATTTCTGAGACAGAAAAAATACAGTATCCCAATGGCGCAGCAGACCCTGCTGAAGTACTTAAGTCTCCGAAAGTACTATCCAGGAATATTCAAGAACCTGGACTGCGAGGATCCCAATGTGGAGGAAATAATAAACAGCGGGTATGTTCATATAAAACGAGTATACTCGTAATGCTTATTTTTAGTAACCGATTTCAAATCGAAGGAGTTTTTTATTCATGTAAGTTGTATTTTAAAAAATATTGTCTTTTTTGATAGAGTATACTTTCGAGGTAGTCCCATTGTCACCAAATCTGAATCTGATGAGGGGATCCTTGAGGAATTGAGGGAAATCCTCAAATATTATAGACATGCATATAGCGATTTTATTATTTTTACTAACAAGTCCAGCATTTGCATTCAGAAAGTATCATTTGGTCAAGTGGAACTGATGATGAAAACCACAGATGGCCACCGGAACCCTCTGTTGCCCGTGGTCCACCGGGCATTTAGGCAGACCTTAACGAAGTAACGCTCCGCTCTGGCAGAGCTCCTAATTCTAGGTTAATTTGGCCCCTCGGGCCCTCTGAAGAATTAACATCTAACCAAAAGCTACCTGTTTATTTTGGCAAGTCTACTCTCCGTCATCCACATAGCTGGACCACGGGCAATGCACTACCGGAACTCCTTAACGGTATCTAATCCAAGGGTGACGATAAGATATCTCGATTAAGATAGTTGAGCGACTATAGCGAAGAACATTTCATTGTTTAAATATGACTATGACTTTCCCGTGGCGTTGCTTGCTTCTAGCTTGAAATGTTTTAAAGTTTCATATCAACTAAGAAGTGGGACTACATAACGGCTTAAATATTTATTATGATCACTAAAAAGCATACAATTAAATAAATGTTTTATAAATCAAAGAACCGCCTTCAAAACCGCAGAAAATAACTTCTTTTAAAATGGCAGGTTCGGTCAGTCCAACTGAAGTCGGCGACTCGCATTTTTAACCAGAATGTAACGGTTTTGAAGGCGGTTTTTTGATCTAACGCTAAAGAATATCAGTATCAAATAAATCAGTAAACCAGATTGCTAACAAATGAATCTGTTTAAATTTTAAGTGGGCAATTCAGACTGTTGTTAACACAGTAGAACCGTGTCGTTACGTATCTTACGCAAATGAATGCTAGTTAGCAATTAACCTCAATACAATTTGGAATTACAACACTGTTTTCTAATTTAAAGGTACATAATGGTCTCCCCCGTCCGCGACAGCTTGGGTCGGCGGGTCATCGCATACAGCATGAGTAAGAATCATATTGCTTCATAGGTAACATTTAGATGTGAGATTGCTCTCTGTACAATTCGATTTCCTTATAGTCCGTGGCTCGTGATTCTCGTGCATTATTCATTAGGGTAATGTCCGTGTACATATTGAGTCCGAAGGTCTTCGAGTTGAGTATGCTAAGCTCCACCAGGCGGTTACCATCCCCATCTCAAGGCATGGTGTATGCATACGAACGAAAAATTGACCATTTTGATTAAACGCTGCGGTATAAGTCAGTTTAAGCGATTTGGGAGTAACATACAAAGGTAGGTACTTACTTAAATACGTGACAGGAAGTACCTAAAGTCGGGGGTCAATAGAAATGACAAAATATGTAAAAAATACCAAACGGTAGGTCTGTTTAAAATTGTTACACCATAATCACGCACTCTTGGACATCACGTGGGGTATATTTAATAATGTACACGCTTGATTGTTACTTTTACATTCTGTTTAAGATTAAATAACTATTGACTACACGTATTTTTGATGATGACTGATTTGTTTACACATTTTGTCATTTCTAGTGAACCCAACTTTACCTGCAATATAATGAGTTGGATTTACTTAATTGGCTTAAAAATATCGTACCTATTTATAAGGTAGTGGTTTACAGGGCATAGTGAAAGCCAATGCCAAATATTGTCGTAAATGTGAAGTTAGAGCTTATTATATAGTGACATACCTACCTACTATAATACTAAAAAAGAGCTTTTGCGTCTAAACTGGGCGGGTAAATATACAAGCGACAAGTACTAATTAAGCTCGTGTAAAGATGGCATTCAAAAAGACAAGTTTAACAACAGTTTTAAATAGTAGGTAGCAAAGGTATTTTTTCTAAATATATCATGTTGTAGGTACATCAGACAAACTAGATTACTACTTTGATTTGCTATCCGTTGATTTGTTTCGATTAATTACTCGAGATAAACTGTACCCACAGCGATGACGCACGAAAACCGTCAGGGTCAATTTGTAATGATTTTATGACATCTTAGTGGCTCTGGATAGCTTTGTATTCTTGCATTGAAGATGTTACCTTTCAATTAACTACTTACATTTTTAGTAATATAATAATTTCAATAGGGAATATTCACGACTTTTGTTCACAGCTTCAATAAAAGTAGCTGATTCATGTAAGAAACAGTTGAGAAAAATCTTTCTTGAATGGCTTTAAAAATAACCAAGACAATACGCCAACCAACATTTGTTCCTATCTCTTTCTAACAAAACAGAATTTAACATGGAGTTTATATGGCCGACCTGTTAAATGACGTCACTATCTCTGTCTAGTTGCTTTCTAATTAGCAGGTAAAATTACTTATATTATTCATATTTCTTGGCCGATTTTAATTTTAACTTCAGTTTTGGTTACTTACCTATCTCCTTTACGGTATTTTCAAATTTTGTTGAGAAATACGATTGATAAAATCCATGCATACTCCCTATTGTATAAGTAAGGAATGGTCGTTTTCCTTTAAAAACTTCTACGAAACCTTCTGGCGCCTACTTTCACTAACCAGACTTCTTCGTCCCTTTCCTCATGTTTCCTCACAAAGTTTATCCTGAGGCCCGTAGCGAAAGGTTTTTTTAACAGAGTGAATATATTCATTATGAATTATGATATCAATTAAACTACAATGAACAGCAAGTATATTTCATTTTTTTTATATGATTCAAAATATATATTTACAATTAATATAGGTACGTCGTGTTTTAAGTTTTGAGACGAAATAAAATGTTCATCAAAAAGTAAAGGATTGTGTTAGGTACTATATTTAAAAAAACAGATAATAAAAAGCATCAAGCAATAACTAACCTACACGCAATTATTACTTAAAATGACCGCCTCTATACTTTATACAAGCCCTAAGACGTTCTGGGGACCGATTTTTGACTTTCGACCGCTCGAAAGTTTCACTCGAAAGTGACAAAAAACAATTACAATTATTCTTGTAAGTAGGCACTATGGTCTTAACTACTTTTTTATTTGATGGACCCGCTGGGCGTCCGCTTTGAGCTTTGTCTTGAATTCTATATTATTTTAAGTACCGATTAACAATATTTCGCACGACTTATATTCGCCATCTTCCCAACCGCTGCAAAAGTTGAATTAGGATTTTCGAGGTACGTTCGCAAAACAGTTTATCTACGAATTGTTTTATCGTCCTGTATTTTTAAATGAAAACAATATCTAACCTGAATTAATTATGTCAATCGATACATAAGGTATCACAAACTAAGGTATATAATCAGCAAAAAATATCGTTTACCGTATCGTACTTTACTGGTATGCAGACTAGGTATAAAAAAAACTTTTCGGAACGTTTTAGGTTCGTTCAATCCGGATAAATTCACCTGCTGGGACATGTGCCGCGCGCACGCTATCGTCCTCGAGTCGTGCGCGGAGGACCCCGCGGACCAGGTGTGCGGGCTGGCGCACGTGGGCGACGCCGGCGGGGTCTCCGGGGCGCACGTCACGGCCTGGAACCCCACCGACTTCGCAAGGATCATGAAGTGGGGAGAGGTGAGCTTATAGAAAGCATACGCAGGGACCACCACTAATAATAAAACATGTTCACGAAAATGGGTGCGCCAAACTTGAACTAATTATTTTTAGTCCAAATGTCATTTTATTCCTAATCATCGCCACACCTAAAGTGTTTTTTAATGAAACTGTTATTATTTAAGGATTTTTAAAGTATCTAACTGGTAGATAAGGTTAGGTTAGGTTAGGTTTGATTTATAAAAACCCTGAAAATACAGTTTCAGTAAAAAACACGTTAGGAATTGCGATGATTAGGAATAAAACTACATTCGGACTAAAAAAAAATAGGTGAGCCAATATGGACCCGTTTTATCCCCTAGGTATGATCAGCGATTTTTACTGGTTCCGGAGATATTGAGCATTGTTATCTGAATTTTTGTAATTTTCGCTTATGTCATTGTCACGAAAAATCCTTTATTTCATTTTTATTGCAGAAGTTTTTCAGTGGCATCATACATTATTAGAGCCATTAGCCATTACGAATCATCGAAGTCTTAAAACTCTTTTGCTCGTTTTTTTTATAGTCAACCTTTTAAGTAAATTTCCATACAAAGTGAAAAAAAAACACTACGACACCTAGTATGGAGAAACAAACTTTATGTCATTACTAGGGTTAGGAATTTTGGTGGCATATCGTGGTTCTAAAATCCATGGAGTCGCTATTTCTTACTTTTTATAATAAATACCATTTTGATTTTGACCTTTAATTTTTTAATATTCAAATTTCGTTTATGCATTAAACCACTAAACCGATTTCAATGCAATTTGGTATGAAGGATATCTCTTCTGTGAAAGCGTTACAAACAAGCAAATATTAGTAGGTATGGAATTACCGAACTAAAAATGTATTTGGTTCATTTTAAAATATGACCACACTGAAGGTCAAAATCAAAGTGTCATGTATTATAATAATTAGGAAAAAGCGACTTCATAGATTTTAGAACTACGATATGCCACCAAAATTCCTTACCCTAGTCATTACTTAAATCGAAGCTTTTTGGGACACCCTGTTTATAAAAGTAATAAATATCGCTTTTAAAAATAAAGTTCAGATATTTTCGAGCGCCTAGCTAATTATAATTGATGCTGACTACACTAGCAATGAGAACACCTTCCCTACCTTCTATTTCTACATAGGTAGTTTATATTATTACCCTGAGTGATTTAGTCAGCTAAAATAAAATATAGTAGGTACGTAAAGTCGTTTGGAGTTAACTATGTACCTAAGCTCAAAATAACTATACTTTTTATGTAATGAAAATAGGTTTTTTCATAACTATGTATTTTACAATTAGTACGTAGGTAAATGCAAAATTTAATTTTAAATCAGCTCTTACGACATTAATAGTTGCAATAATGACCATAAACCTAAAAAATACCGTTTCTAATTATTTAATAATGGAATAAGTTTTGTATCCAGGTTACTTGATACCAATGGTCGAGCCAGTCCTTACCAGAATTTTCTGTACAATGGGTTCTTGACAATTGGTTTACATTTCTCTATTTACGACCTAATGATAATTCAATTCGCTACGATACGCCGAGAAGTGGCCCATGTGCGGCGACGGTTACTAACAAGATATTTGAATGTGATTTCAGCAATCGATGCCCATACGTCACAAGGTGTGCCACGTAATTAATCTCCCGACGGCGATCCGGTATGTGCTGGACTTCGCTACCTCAAAGATCACCCCCAAAATGGCCCAGAGATTGAAAGTAAGTAACTCAGCTCAAGCGTTCTATAATGTTATGTAAAATATAATCATACCTATGCTGAAATACGAGCGCAGTTCTTTACGAGCTATTTTGAATGCAGCAATGTCGGCAAACGATATACGTAACGATATAAGGTAAGATGGGCATAATTTTGAGTAAATCGAGTAAATACTAAAAATTCGAGAAAAAAAAACACAAAATTCATAGGAAAAGTCATTATTTTTAGGGTTTATGTCATTTTTTCTCATTTTTTTCTATTTTCATTGACACAAATAAACTTTTGTGATTATAATTCCGTTTGTTTCAAATCAATAGAGCCCACAGGAGCCAAAATATCTTGATTTGTTCCGATGAGGTCCTCTGCGTACTATAACTTTTTTTTTAAAATCATAAAAATTAAATAAAGGTGGTAATTTTTTTTATTTTTTTTTTGTCGATAAAATTGTGTCTAGTTTCATCCCTATTCGTTTGTGCACTTTATCCAGGGACACCCTGTACAGTAAGTAGGCCGCACGGGCACTTTTACACGTCAAGAATCTACTAGCGCTTCACAAGAGGAGAGCACTGCTGAGAAAAAACGCCGCAAGAAACTCAGCAGTCGGCCATTTTTTAAATATATTTAATATTACAATGGTACTACTTAGTCTAGCATTATATAAATCTATAAATAGTAAATTAAAAAATGTATCAAATAACGTCCGTAGTTTCCGCAGGAAAACACACCAAACTATGCAAGAAGAGCCCTATATCCCCTGTCAAGTATTTTACCGATATTCGAGTCGCAATTACATACTTCTTGAGTTATCATTGCTTAATAACTGTGAAACAGTTGGTGTTTTGGCCTTAAAGTCGCGAAATATCCGCGCGGCGATCTACTAAGGTGCTTTTCGCTACGACCCTTTTTAGGTTGTATATGTACGTGAATCTTTTGAATTAACTCCCATTCCCAGTTATGCTACTTTCTAATCACGAAGAAAATATCTTAATTAGGGTTTTCTTAATGATGTAGGAATCCTAAAGAGCAGCCTCGTAGTTGCCTCGTTCTTACAGATATAAAGAAGATAGCACCTTATTAAGCATTATTAACTGATGTCAATTTGCTGACAGATAAATTTTAGTCATTTTCATTACAACGATTCCACCACTTACCCTTAACACCTCAAGCAGATATAGGTAGTGCTTACATACATACCTTTACGCAAATCCGCAACGTCAAATAGAGCGGCGGCGCGGGGCGAACCGCCGTGAACTGGCAACGCACAATAAAACTAGAGTAAATACTCTAGTTTAAATAACTAAATAGTTATTTACTTGGCTGTATACCGCTTTCACCCTCTATCTGGAATAACAAATATAGGTACTGAAAGATTTATAGACCGCTTAAAACCAAGTACAGTCAAAGTCATGACATCCTGAAACTTTTTTTTCTAAACTACTTAAATATTTCATTTGTTTATTGTAAATTACTTTATTTTTAGATTCATACAAATCTCAAGTCTCTACATAAGGACATTGACCCGACGTGCCTGCCAAAATCATTCGGAGGAGTCTTGGATCGTCGGGATATGATCCTGTACACCAAGAAATTGCTTAGCGAGCAGAGGAAAACTCTACTTGCACTAGACGACATGGAGATACTGAGTACTCGCGGCATTGCGTCTTCGAGAGGCAACATCAAAGCGAACGCAGACGCCGTCGAAGGAAGCTTTAGGAAGCTGGATATAGACTAATTGGATTAGGGGAAATGTATTTATTTAATGAGTCTGATATGATATAGTAGAGCCATTTGTTTGGAGTTCGCCTAATGAAGTATCAACCTGGAAACAGGGCGCGATATACTCAGAGTACGATGACATGATGTTTGGATTGGCACTTAAGTTGATTATTTCATTAGATACAATGGGTACTGAAGTCTGTGCTTATTTTCACCAGAGGAAAGCGTAGGTACACATTTAAATCTTACTTTTACAGGACGCCTTATAAGTAGCTGCACATTTTAGTGTTTGGTCACTTTAACGTTATGTTTGAGCTACTGCACCAATCTGTCGACGGTGTTAAGGCGACAAGGTACCAAAGTGTGCAGGTACATATATAAGGCCGACCGAATCGTTGCGAAATATCGAAAAAAAAAGACATTTTTTAAAGAATACTCACGACATATTGATGAGCTTTAACACTATCTAAACAGCCTAGCGAGGGTCAAGTAAAAGTGTTACGGTTTTTGAGATAGTCGTAACTTAGTTTTTAAACTAGTGGGTTAGCATACAAAAATTTTTCACCACTCAATCAGCAATAACGATTCATAAATTTATTATTATTCAAATAATTATGTAATTGTCTGTACATAAGGTTATTGTTATTTTTATTAAGGTTAGTCGTCAAGTTCTGGAAAAGGGATTAAGATAACTGAATCAAAATGCCAAATATCGAAATTTACCAAGTAAAATTATCTCAAAATCAATACAACTTTCATTAGACCCATGTAAGGTTGTTTAGAATGCTCCTCTATGTAGGTAAAGGTTGATCTTGAAGCTCTTATTACAGGGGACCCTGAAGATAAATTAGGATCAACCAATAGTATAGTTGTAATAAACAACTTGCCCAAGCTAATTTGCTTCAATCACTTTAGTAACTTATGTAGGTAACGGGCGTTTTCCTGGTAAGGTATTAATATTTTCTAGCTTGTTTTACCTGTAGTACCTGTACTATGCATATCTAGGTAGTCATTTACTGCTAAGCTGCAATCAAAATCCCACTTTTAATAAATGGGTGACTCAACTTTTAAGGTACTCCCCATTTTTCGACATGTTTCACAAATTGTATCACATAGTTTAACATTTGAAATTATTTCTTTTAACATAGTACAGTTTTAAATAATAAAATAAGTCACGAGACATACATAAAGTTTGTATTATCTGTGACCCGGCACAAACCAGTTGCTCACCCACTGTCGGAACGAGAGGTCAAAGCTTTTGTACCAGATTAATATTATTAGTGGAATAAAGTTACTGCAGTATTTATTTACATGGTTCATTTGGCCTGAACATTGTAATGGTCCTTCGAACCGGAGCGTAAATAAATACTCAGGAAACTGTATTCCACAAATAATCATGTTGTTTTCGAAGATTAATAAATATTTGAGAATGTCAAGGTTTGCAAATTTGGTCTGGTGGTCTGATTTTAATACCGTAAAACCTGGTAACTATGGTCCAAAATCTTCCAACTATGGTCCAAAATCAATGACCAAAAGTACAAGTTCCCATTATCTTTAGTTAAGGAAACGTTGTTTTATAGACATTTCTTGTTGACTAAAGTTTTAAAATGCTTATACTTAAGTCATCTATGAGGAATTAAAGAAATTAGACTTGGACCACAGTTGAAGTACTGGACCATAGTTACCAGGTTTTACGGTACCTATACATATATTATTAAGTCACCAGGAAAGTTTTAAATTTAACCGCAAAAGAAAAGGAGTTCTTTAAAAGTTGATTCACCCAAATAGGGTGGGGAACTAAGATCGAGTTTAAAAAAAAACATTTATTTGACGCAAACTTTCTCTTTGGCTTTCAGTATCATTCTTGACTTATCCGTATTTCTTCGTAGGTAGATTTTCCGTAATAGTTGGGTCTCCACAAACGAGTAGGTAGGGTGGGTTAGCGGTAGATACATTAGTTTTGCGGTCTGTTGCAGCTGGCAGGGCTTAACGACTAGAATTAGAGGGTCAGCTAAACCGGAGCTCTGAACTATCAAATTATAGTGGAATGGCAACAAATCGACAGGGACACACGGGTCAGGGGAAAAACGGTTCAAGGGAAAAACATGTTTATGAAAACTTTATTCGTTTAAAAAACGACTACGACAAGATGTTACAAATAATTTGATATTAGTTATATTTGTAATTCGATAAAAAAAATACACCAATTACAATAATTAGGTAGTAGTAGGTACCTAAGTATTAAACTATTTATCACCATTATTGTTTGAAATGATTTGACAAAATTCTCTGACGAGGCATTACGATGGCCTATTAATGAAATAAGTGTGTTGGGTTTTGGTATTTATTTGTCATTTTCGATGCTACGTTTATAAAATTACAAGAGGCATAATAAAAAAGATTGTTATAAACTAATTGGTTTTATTTTTCTCCTTTCATCAGAACTCACGTAGTGTTTAAAACTTCCGCAAAGGAAACGTAACGGGCGGATGAAAAATATTATTTTCTCAACTATATAATAAAAATGAATCGCTAAATGTGTTGCCAAGCTCAAAACTCGAGAACGGCTGAACCGATTTGGGTGATTTCTTTTTTGTTGTGTTCGTCATTGTCAGGACAAGGCTTCTAAGACAGAAAATAATTGAAAAATCCACCGGGGTAGTCAGAAATTTGCAGAGGGGCAAAGCCGCTGGCGGGCCGCTAGTATTATAATAAGAATAAGTAGGTACTTAGGTACGTAGTTTATTTAGGTCGTTGTCACACGCTTAATTTGGTAATAGTTTCATAAAAACGCGAAGAATCCGATGCGCTACTTATGTATATGGTAGCACTGTACTTATTAATGGTTTATAGTGATAACTTGATAACATTAATGCTTTTTACGGTTCCGTAGTCAAACTAGGAACCCTTAAGTCCGTCTGTCCGTACGCAGCTTAGCTCAGAGACTCGTAGATCTAGAAAGCTGTTATTTGGCATGAATATACATATTAGTCGCGCCAAGAAAATGGTAAAATAAAATCTTGAAAAAAGAACGTTTTAGGGTACCTGGCCCCTTCACGTAAGTGGCGATAAGTGTATCTAGTTTTTCTCGTCTACTCTATCGCAAAGGGTGTCTTTGGATAAATCTTTCAAAAATATTACGGGTTAGAGAAATCAATTTTTCGACTAAGGGATTCATTCGTGATATATTAGGATTTAAAGTGCTAATTTTTGTTACATTCAACTTGACTCTTAAGAAAAAAAGCGCTGCACTGCGCGCCAAACCTAAAAAGTGTAGTGTTGGGAAATTCAACGCACGCACGTACACCACTCACGTTTACTTTTTTAAGAGGTCTTTAGAAGTCTTTAGGTATGAAAACGGTATTTTGTATACTTTGTTTTTGTTCAACAGTAAAAAGTATAATGTACTGAAAAACGGTAAGTTTTTAAAGGTATAGTTGGGAAGTCTAGAGTCAAGGGATCCAGCCCCGCTTCCACTCCCGTCTAAAACCTCAACTACAAATACTACAAATCTGAAAAATATCTTAAAGCACATAACGAAATTTAAAGGAAAACTATCACAACTAACCATAGATTTTACCAAACTGGAGCTGAAATCAATAGGATTAATAATACACCGCTGACTAACTTTTTTCAGACCGGCCCTCGTATTTAAAACAACATCTTGTCCTGAAGGAATAACTTTTACTTCAATATATTATTTTCTCGGTAATCGACAACGATATAAATACTTATAAAGAGAAATATATACTTAAATACATAGGAAACATCCATGACTCAGAGGCAAATATTCTCGCCCTCATCACGCATATATCTGCCCTTACCGGGATTCGAACCCAGGACCTCTGGCTTCGTAAGCAGGGTCACTACCAACTAGGCCAACGCGTCGTCTTAATATTGCTTCGAATGTGTTTTGTGGATTGTCATAATTTCAATTTTGGTAATCAATAAATAAACATAATTCTTCGAGTCACATATTTTTAATTATATATTTTTTCAATAGTCAACAGCAGAATCAGTTGGACAGCCGAAGAGCTCTAAATTAGATACACACGCTCTTATTCTCTAAACAATAGAATAGTGTAGTTAGGTACAGACATGCAAAGATCATTCTGAGCTCTTATACTGTTCACCTACTTCTGCTGCCGACGACAAAAAATGCTTCGCCCCAATTAGGACTGATTCTATACTCGTGCTAGAGTGGTTGGCAAGGTATCTTAGTTCAACGTCACTGCTAACTATTAAAATTACTTCTATTTTATTTCTGTTCGTTCCTAACCAAAAAAAAGTTATGTAAATAAATCTAATAATAGCAATAACTATACAATGCAAGATGTCTTAAAACTGTTTTCATGTTTGTACTCCTCTCTTTCTCTCTTAATTGAACAAGTTTATCTAGGCTTGAAAGGAGTTTTTAGGTCTTTTTTGTGATATTAAGTAATTACAGTGATAAGTAAATAACTAAAACCTGGCAGAAGTGGCAGAAGCCCAAAGGAAACCAATAAACCATCCATTACCGGTACTTTGACTTCCGGTGAAAATTGATGTTACCAGTTCGCATTTCGCTATTTATACCTATACATATTATATTTAACTAAAACATTTATTAGCGGTATGTAGGTATTCAAAAATGTCATTGGTTTAGTAACTTGTAACATGTTACATAAAGTTATGTCTGTATTTTTAAACATTTACAGTATTATCTGTCAGAAGAGTACTGTCCGTGTAATGTAAACAATTTGAGGCAGGTAGGAACTAAATACCGCAAAAATTACTGAGTACCGCGAAATTTTAAGTAATATTATTATTTTGCCTTGTTCTTAAATAATTTAATGAAAACAATTGGTCTTATTAGAATGTGAATTAATTTTATTCGAGTAGGTATGTAGGTGTTCAATAAAACCGATTTTACTAGATTTTAAATTCCTGCCTTGCCCTAACTTAAACAATTATTATTATTAATTTACAACTTTGGCCATAATATTTAATAACTAACTATTAATTTACATTCAAATAAATTAATGCATGTGATTAACTTAAATAAAGACTGATACTTATACCACAGAAACCATCTAGGGGAGAGTGGGTAACAGTGGATCACGGGTCACAGCGGATTATTCGCTATAATTCTTACGTGTGATGCTTCACGCACACAAGCAAAAGCGTGGCAACTGCTCGTCGATACCTCCCTCTCACGCGCCAGTCGCCCCCGCGCTCGCCGAGCGGAATCACGTGCTGTCACACGCAGGCCAGTAGGTAAGTACGAAAGTATTTTTTTACGTTATTTAGAAATTTGTCGTATTCCCAGCCCTTTAATAAATATAAATGGTAGTTGTAAGTTTTGAACTTGTTATTTGTTAAATCCGTTGTGGGTAATGTAATTTTGGCTTGGGTATAAGTAGTTATTTTTTTAATATTTTTTTTCTGTCGTAACGGCCTATGGGTCACAGTGAATAATTTTCATTTGGGTCACAGTGGACTGAGGAGTAAATATATTTGTGTTTAATAGTTGAGTCAGCATCAACAATGTTCTTATTAAAATGTTTGTTAATGATTACTGAAGAAGTAAATATGTTTATTTAAATAGAGAAGAGAGCTTTATGGAAATTAAAAGAGAAAAACTGTTGTTTATTTATACAAAATGTTGATTAGTTTAGGTCTCTTTATACCAGCATAATTTGTAAGACTTTTGTTAATTTTTTATAAGACTGTGATAGAAGGCTGTCTTAGAATATAAATAAATAAATAATTATGTAGAAAAGTAGTATTTTATTGTTTTTTTTTTTAATAGATCCAGTGTGACCCATCCACGGGTCACAGTGAATCATTTCCCTTTTTTTAAAACTTGTTACAACTTGTAAGTTTATGCCGTTTTTGCAAATAATTTCACTTGTTTTTGTAGATTAAGGACGTATCTTGTGGTTAATTATCATAGATTAATTATTTAGGCATAAACTTGGGATTTGTGGAGCTTAAAAAAAAAGTGATCCACTGTTACCCACTCTCCCCTACTGTTTTACATTTTATACTAAAAAAATAACATAATACTCATGTCTTGTCAAATGCGTAAAGCGTATCAATATCAAACTTAATACATTAAAAAAATCCTTCGCAAAGCACTTAAATAACGTTTGATACAAAAAATAATCACACTTCGCATTTGCGCTGTGCGCCCCATGCAGTTTTTTTAGTTTTACTAGAATTGTAGTTAAATACAAAGTTTCACATGTCTAAGAATAAAAAATATACTTAAATATAATTGATATTTTACAATGTATCGCAACGCAGTAGATTACATGTGTTAGTATTCGATGTGCGTTACAACAATAGTACTTACCTCTAAATAAAAACAACAGGACTACGGAGATAATGTCGAGCCACTTGATCCGTGGGTGAGATCGCATACCTCTTAATTCAAAGTTGACGTTGCAAAGAGGATAATATAACTTACACGACAGAATTACAAAAGATCGTTTGGATTGGAAATTCGAATCCGAAATCCAGCTGAATTGAGTGTAATTATACGAGTAGGTACCATTTATTTAGTTAGTACATAAACCACTACTTACAATTATTCTTGTCTATCTGTCAACTAGTATACTCAGGCACAAATTGTAATGCTTTACATGATTTACATACCTAACTATTTTAAATAATATACAACTTATTTTCTCTAGAACACTTTTCACTCAGGAGGTCGATTTTACTATCACGGGAAGGTCACGTCGTGCAGTGATAGAAACGTGTTTGCTGCAGTACATTGTAGCTAGCGGAATCTTTCCAAGTGCACTTAGTATCAGTGCCCGCATTCGCGACTGCCCACATCCGGCATGTGTGACTGTAATCAGGTATTAGCAACACCAACCCTCAACTTGATGTTCATATTAATATTTTTAATAATGTGAGATGTAGTAAAGATGACTGATATAGTAACTATACTATCGCTCCCCCACCTCTATTGGACCTCTCTTAGATATCCTTATATTACTGCCTACATGGATTTTGTAGAGGGGTCCTTGCCCCGTATTGCCTGGATCTACACCGCTCAAAGAAATTGAAATACCAAAACAATCAAATGGCAGCTTGCTCAAAAATAGGCTGTAATGGTTCTCGAATCACCACCGCCGCCACCACATACTCGTAATAGTAGGTAATCATTTCATCCATACAATACGGACAGACATAGGGTTCGATACGTTTTACTGCAAAAATAGAACAGTATTAGAAATAATAGGGTTTATATCGAAGTAAGTAATGTCGGGTTCCTATATTCAATCCGAGGATAGATAAGGCTTACCTCGGGTTAAAATTTGACATTTGCCCATACAAAATGTGTCAAATTTTAATCCGAAGTAAGCCTATCTGTCCGCGGATTGAATATAGGAACCGGACGTTAAGTGAAAGTAGGTACCTACCTATCCATGGAACTGAGGGCGAAGAGTACACACACAAGACCATTTCTAATCTGCCCTCTTGACCCTAGTTTAGATACCTACCTACATGCCAATGTTGACAAACCAAGTGATTGCTCGTTTATGAGCACGAGTAGAGAAAGTTAAAATGTAATAGTAATAAATCAAATCATTTTACGGAAAATTATAACATTAGAACGAAACAAAGCTTACCTAAAATTACTTAATATATTGCGTAAGTTTTTTTAGTATGATTACGCTAAATCATTAATATTTAAATTACAATTGAATAAAATTAACTAGCATATGAGCAGATAAAGATATTATTAAGAGTCCTTTAAGCATTTCCCTGGCAGCGCCGTGGTCAATGAGTAATTCCTAGTGAAGGTGTATTCGAAACCTGCAATACTTACAAATAATCTAATTTAATATTCCTTCTTTACTTGTAAGCGAGTTATTGTACCTACTTATTGTATATCACCTTGTGGTAAATAAAATAACTGCGCAAGCAATTTTTTTATCGTACATAAAAACAAATGGTATCTTTTTGGGCTATTATCAATGATCGGATATCCCGGTGCAACACGGGGTGAATGACCTCAAACATTATGCTAATATGGATATGCCCCGGGGTTCCGGGACTTATGTTGTTAAATATTATTCTGATTTTATTACTTCAAATAAATTTCAATACAATTTAAACGTGTAAAATAAATATTTTGACAAAAGTAATTTAGGTATGTAAAAATTTAAAAAAAGTTAGTTTTTAATATACTCTGTTTAAAATTGATCTGCCAAATAGTCTTTGGGTATGAATATAAATAAAATATATAATACGGTACGCATTATCAGTTCACCACACTACACACAGATATTATATTTTATTAGTTTGTATGAAATTGAAATAGCATACAATTATTTTCGCAATATTTTATATGTTTAATCGATTTCTTTACACGTGTAAAATCCTATCCTAATCCCAATTTATAAATATCGCAACAATCGCATTTTCTTTTCGAACCAGATCCCGGGGTTTTAGTCATATCCATATTAAGATTTCTACTCTATATCCCGCAGTGTTGCACCGTGAAATCCGATCACTGGCTATTATAGAAAGTATAAGGAAACATTACTAATGGAGCCGGTAAAACGAAGTATCCTGATTTTTTTATTACCGTACTCTTATATATTTTTCATATCTTACTGTGAATCTAACAGATCAAAATTTTACATTTCACGCGAACGCTCTTTTCAACCAGTTGAACAGTAAACAAAATAATTATCAATAGTAAATTCATTTAAAAAAACAGTAATTATTGTTTTACAAACATATTTCACGGAAATTCAAACAAAATAATTTTAACTTCATTTACTTCATAATGCGAAACGGACTGTTAATACTGTTTGACAATAACCTCGTTCTTCGGTCAAATCTATTCGCCGATACCATTTTAATCATTTAATATCTTTGAGATTTACATACATACATTAAATCACGCCTGTTTCCCAGAGGGGTAGGCAGAGACCACTTCTTTCCACTTGCTACGATCTTGACATTATTGATTTTACCACATAAAACACATACCTAGACTTTACCATACTTTCACAGGCACAATAAGATATTAAAAATATTATAGCACGCACGCACTCTTCTTACCAGTCGGCGGCATAATAAATATAATGCTACTTTTCATTCTAACCCAGTAATCTAACACAGCAAAACTATACGTATGATTATAAACAATATCTACAATATCTACCTCGAAATGCAGACAATATTCACTTAAATGAAGATGTTTCACATCTTAGGTCAATTATCAGTCCACCGTGGGATATTTCTTAAACTTTCGTACAAGTAATTTAGTGATTTGGTATCTTTGCCGTGAATGACAAACGTCGAGTCCAAGCGTTGCTGATTCACAGCCCAGCTGGTAAAAGGTTCCACCGCCTTGGTTTGGGCGTGGGACGGCGGGGTTTCTGTGAAATTACCTAAAACAAAAAGTAAACGCTATTACATTTTTCCTGCCACAGATGTGAAACGATCTAAACCGTAAACAGTACCGATAGCACCAAGAATGTTCGAAAATTAAGAAGAAGAGCTGAACTAAACTCCCAAGTAAAATTGGTAAAATCAGTAAAAAAATAACGGTCACAATTAGTGATGGGTCCTTCCTGGGAATATGCCCTAATATGCTTAAAGGGAATCTTGGGGAAATCACGCCAATTCATGAACATTTTCATTATTTGAAATGTTTAATAAAATTTGTACATAAGTAATATAACCATATAACCATGTTGCCGAGTGGTTGCCGGCTCAGAGTAGTGCCACTCCAAGTCTTCCCGTGGAAGTCGTAAGAGGCGATTGTTAGGCGATGGGCTTGTAACTAATATACACGGGTAAACATCTTAGCTTGTTTGTGCACAATGTGGTTACAGAATTAACAAGGTTTTAAAGTTCGAGGAGTACTGCTTCTGTATCTGGCCCTTGATCCAGCCATCTAGCGAAAGTCTCTTGAGGTGTTCGTCGAGACTCTTCGCTATAAGACCGTTTGCCGAAACAACTATTCGGGGTTACGTCACCTCGTGAGCCAAGTTAAGGTTGCTGAGCTTGTCCTTCTCGGCCTTCACACGGTTCTCGTCATGCGGGATAGTGACGTCAACGAGAACTGCCCGACGTTGAGATCGATCTGTCAACACGATATCAGACTTATTGGCAACGATAGTCCTGTCCGTGATGACACTGATGACAGACCGATCCCAGTAGAGCGTAGCGCGACTATTTTCGAGAACTGGTGCGTAGCGGTGTGTACTTATAGTACGGCTTTTCAGACTCAGTAAGAACATATCGAAGAGCGAGTCGCTGATGGACAATCCTGGCCACGAGGTTATGTCTGTGCAAGTACTTACCGTTGGCCAAAATTATTATTATCATTAATAATTCATTAATTCATACATAGATAATTTACAGGGTAATTCTTTAACTAAACTCAATAAAGCATAATTGTACATTACTTGTATAATGGGGCTGGACAACGATAAAACTTGCTTATTTATAAAGCATAAAAAAAATCTGTAACATAAGCATTCAACAAAAATAATAAATGGGTCAGGATATATTTTTTTATCGGCAATAAACAAGTAACCGAGCGCAACACTTGGTCCGCCGCTAAGGACCAATTTCACCAAACGATGTTAACCACTTAACAGATGATTAGAGCGTTAACAGCTGCCAAATGAATGAAATAACATTGATTAAATTTAACATTGTTTGGTGAAATTGGTACTAAACCAAATATCGTCTGTTAATTAATCAATATTTGGTAAACTTAGTACCAATATCACCAAACGATGTTAACCACTTAACAGACGATTAGATCGTTAACAGCTGTCAAAATGTAAAGATTACCTATTAACGCTAAGACAAGCGCATTGGACTTCATAAGCGAGGTAAATCTCGCGCCCTCGTATACGTCTCCGTTGGAGGAGACCAGAAAATTGTACGGCAGTTTTTCCATAGTCAGCTGAAACAAAATATGAAATGATACTGGTTGTCCAAAGAGTCCAAGTTAGAATAAAAGCACAAAATAGTCAGTAGCCGGTAGCCGGTAGCCGGCTATCGCGGTTCCGAATATTGCTCCTAAACAACGTCCCGATACGTCCCAAATTAACTAAACGCTTATAAGCTCTGCATTTTTAAATTACGGCTAATGATTAAATACAGTGCCACAAAGGAACAATCATACATACATACATGTATAGGCTGATAAGCACATTACCCTCCTCCTTCGGCAGTTGGGTAAAAATATAACGTTCTAACGTTTTTTGCGAAAGTTGTCTAGGCATCTAGTTCCTTGACTGAACCTATCTAGTAGGACTTGAATTCCGGAATGTCGGAACTTTTTTCGATATTACGATTCCGGAATTGAGGCACACTCGATACCAGAAATTACGAAATTGAACAAATACAGTTTTAACTACGGCATGAATTCCGAGTTCGCGAATCTCAAAATCTCGGGATCTCGGACCAATTTTTTAGATATTATAATTCCGAGATTAGACGGAGCAATACCGCAACATTTTCAATATCGCATTTGAATACCGATATTGGGCGTAGCAATATCGTAAATCCGATATTAATTACCTTTTGATTCCAGTATTTTAATATCGAAACAAATGGAATCGATTTTAAATCTGTGCGTAGGTACCCAAGGCCTGAAACGTTACGGATTCGCCAAATTAAAAATGATGCTATTTGGCTACATATCAAACTTTTTTTGTTCGGTTTAGAGTATTGACAGCTCTAATGTCACAAGAATTTAATGTCATGGAAATATTTGAGAAAGATTTTCTAAATACCGAAAAAAAATGAATCAACTTGAACGTCGAGAACTAATCGTCGCCAAATGGCTAGAAAATCCTCAACGCCCGATACATTTTATTAGCAGGGACCTTAAATTGCCAAGAAGAACTGTAGATGATGTATTAAAACGGTACTTCAGGACCTTGTCTACGGCTCAGAAACCGAGAACCAAAAAACGTAGCGGTCCTCATGACCCCGCACTGGAAAATAAAATTCTAAAAACCATATGTAAAAACCGCAGTATGTCCGAAAGAGATATCGCAAAAAAAACATCTACTAATCAAGAAATGGTTCGACATGTAAAGAAGCGTGCTTCTATGAAGACTAAAAAAAAAGCGTAAGGTCCCAAAAACTTCAGAAAAACAACGAGCAACAATTAAAACTAGGTCTCGAAAGCTCTATGACTTTTTGGGCACTGAAAACTTTCACATGATTCTGGACGATGAAACCTATGTGAAAGCCGATTTTTCCACACTTCCCGGTGACCAGTACTATACAATAGTAGATAGAGCCTTCCTGATTCTGAAACCACAATTGGTATGGAAAAATTTGGTACTAAATATTTAGTTTGGCAAGCCATCTGCCCCTGCGGTGATCGTAGCCGTGCTTATGTAGCAAGGGGCACAATCAACAAGGAAGTTTATATTAAGGAGTGCTTGAAGAAGCGGCTCGTGCCTTTTATACAAAAACACAATATGTCGACCTTGTTTTGGCGAGATCTGGCAACAGCCCATTACGCAAAGGATACTATTAATTTCCTTGAACGTAATAGCAATTGTACCAAAAACCATGAACCCTCCAAATGTTCCACAGTGCCGTCCAATCGAACGATATTGGGCTCTAGTTAAAGGGATCTTAAGAAAGTCAGGCAAAACGGCAAGCGACCATACCGATTTCCTAAAAAAGTGGAATTGGGCATGCAAGCAAGTCTCCAAAGACACTGTCGCTCGCTTGATGGAGGGCATCAGACACAAGTTACGGCAGGAATGGGATAAGAAGAAGGATCCCAGAAAAAGTAGTTAAATGATAAATTTATGATTACCTTTTATCTATTAGTTTATAATAAAACACAATAAAGTGTGTAAATATGTTATAATTGAGTTTTTACTTTGGCGAATCCGTAACGTTTCAGGCCTTACTAGGTAGTACTACTAAATAGTATTTCCAAGTTATCTGTGGATAGGGCATGCAGTATTGGACGATTTCCACTATCGGAATTGAAAGTCGGTATTGAATATTGAATAGAAAGTGTTTTTCTACCAGATACCCAATTCCGATATTGAGACACATTACGATTACAATCACGGTATTGGAAATAGTTCAATATTGTATGCCTTGCGAAATTCTGAGATTCCGATATTGAGGTTCATTCAATACCGATTTTCAATTCCGATAATGCATGCCCTGCTACCTAGTTCCCGCAATACTATTCGCTCGAACCGCTTACACTAATAAATTAGTATTGACACGTTTCTAGCGCGAGTGCTTTTCTCAATTCGCCGCGCTCGTCGTATGATCAAGGAAAGACGAGGCGAAACGTGTTAAGCAAAATCCGTTAAATTGCCGTTTAATTACCGACAATTACGCTTGCAAAATTGGATGGGCCCTGGAGGGGAACTACTTTAAATCCTTAAGTTACGTAATTTTACTTAAAGGAAACATTATTTTATATTTAAAAAGAAACAAAAATTAGCTTGTCCCGGGAACAAAACCAGCTAAAAATTCAAAAAATAAACACTTACTATTTTATTTCACAAATCGATTCAGTCAATGTTGAAGAGAAAACTACTCCAAAAAACATTAGGTCATACACTCGTCTGCCAAACAAGATATCCTTAAAATTGAAAATGTTATTAGGAGGATACGAGTACACCACAACACTTCGCAGAAGGCTACACGAAATTAATTTCAACGAAGACTAAATTTGTGTATCCGGAACGAGGGGTATAATTTCGAACAACTTATCAGTTTATACTATTACAGTGAAACAACTACAGTTACATTTACAAGTTACAACTACAATTACAGTGCTTTGCTAGGTACTTAATCATTTTCGTTCATTACGTGTCCTTTCCTTCGTATTAGAATTGATGGTAAATAAAATTAATGTTTAGATTTCACGATCTTTTTTTATTTCTAAGGATTTGAGGTAGTTCCCCTCCAGGGCTTATAATTTCTTTCCACCCTGTGTATTCTAATCCCAGTAGGTATGCTGGGCACAGTAAGGCATTCTAACTGACTTGATATGATACTCAAGGTAAAAATGAGATGTCAATGTTATATCGCGTCATTTTATTCTTAAAGTTTGTAGTACATCTTTGAATATTGTTTGCTATATAGTGACTCAGAGTAACTAAGGTGGAAGGGCGGGGGTGGGTCCAAATCAACGTTAGTTTGCGACCGGTCGCCAGATGATATGGGTCCGTCCCTATGTCAATCTACTTGTCCGGTAGTTGGTTTGGCTAACGGCCGAGGGTGGAGCTCACAGTTGCTATGATACCCCAGGCAAGACTGGTTGTGTTCCTTCCCGAGGTTGCTGCCTGTCAACTACTCGGTTTCCCTCGGATTAAACGAGTAGAACAGAAACAACAGTCGCACTCCTGACCGTCCTGTTTTCACCCATCCACGCCTCCTAAATTTCCTATCCAATCAGCTGCAAGCGATGTTGTGGCATGTCGCAGCGGGCCTCCTATCCAATAGGAAAGGATGGGGGGCGGTAAAATGCCACCCGCGTGTTTGTGCCGTGCGCGGGGACCCGTACGGGTGGAGAACGAGATCCTGGTAGGCTGAGTTTGAAGAGGGTCGGAGTAGTTACCCTCGGATAACAACACGCCACTTTGGCTCGGGATTCATCTCACACGGGAGGTTCTGGCCCAGCCAGTCAGAATCAATCGGCTGTCGCGTCTACAGTCTTCTGGCCGCGGGCGAGCGTTCTGGGGTGATGAGGTCAGTAGCCGGCGGAGTACGGCCCCGAGTCGCTGTAGTGGTGACGGAGGGCTTGACATCGTGCGGGCTCACTTGACAGCTCACCCCGGAGCGCTATATCGGACTCGTATCCCTGATGGGTCAAACCATCCCCAGTAGGAGGGCTCCGAGGAGGGTGGGGAGCGAGTCGGATGAATATTAAGAAGGACAAGTATGGAAGCCAAAACAAACAAAAAAAAAGATGAAAGAAAGGGAGCGAAAGAGGCAGAAGTGGGAGGGAAGCCGAGCACCAACAAGATGGTGCAAGGGGGACCCCCGCAGACGCCAGAGTGTAAGGGAGCGGAAGGGGCAGAAGCAGGAGGGATGCCAAGCACCGACAAGAAGGTGCAAGGGGGACCCCTGCAGATGCCGTGGAGTGAGCTGGTGAATCTGTCCTTGGACGACGAGGAGCGTTTGCTGAACCCACCATCAACTTCGGAGGAGGGAACCGCCACGGCGGCAACCCCGACGGAGGGAGGCGAGTTCAGCAGACTACCGACCAAGGCAGAGAAAAAGAGGGCTAGACAGGCCAGGAGGAACCAGCATAGGTTAGCGATGGCGGCGGGAGAAAACCCTCGCCACATTCAGGCGAAGGGGAGGCCCCCGCCGCCAGGGAGGGCGCCGAAGTTGAAACGGCAGACAACTGACCCGGACGAAGGACCCTCGACACGGCCTCCAGCGAAGAGACCAAACCGCGGTGACTCGCTCGCGAGCACCCGTGCGACCGCAAGGGAAACACGGGAGCTCGCAGTGGCGATCTGCCGCGAGGACGGTGTACCGCTGGATGAGTCGCTAGGGACCGAAGTCCGGAGAATTGTCAGCCGTTTCATTACGGAGGCGATTAAGGAGCAGGGAATTCGAGGGAGGCAACTCCAGTTCGCCATGTCGGGATTGGTGTCAGAGGGATTTTTCCTTGTGACACCATCCACGGCAGAGGCGAGGGAGTGGCTTCTTGAGAAGGACCTGGGGGAGCCTCAGGGGCATAGGCTGCAGGCCCGGATGTTGAGCAACACCCGGGTCAATGTCTGGATCCCAGGCCCGCCGGAGGAGCTCCTGGAGGATCCGCTCCTCTACCTGAGAGCCCAAAACTGGGACAGGGAAGGGGAGCTGAAACTCCAAGAGTGGACGCAGGTGGGGCGGGAGAACCTGGCCACGGGTATCCGGGTGTGTTACTCGGTGCCCAAGAGCGTAGAGGATGCGTGGGGTGCGGAGACTAGCCAATGGCTATTTTTCCAAGCCACACGCATCAGGGCGCGATTGGTCAGGGCTCAGCCCCGGAGGAAAGAGGCGGAGGCAGAGACCCCGGGTGGGAGGGGGAGCTGTAGCTGCAAGTGCAGTTGTGGCGACCCAGCGCTGCAACCCGAAAACCAGGCAGAGGCAGCCCCGATCGATGACCATCCACCACGGATGGAAACCGAAGGGGGCTCCTCAGTCTAGGGAAACGGGGGGCAGCAACACTACACATAAACACAACCAGCAATGGACAACACAGACAAACAACCAGCACTACACAACAACACACACAACACAAACTACAAAAAAATAAGAATATGTCAAGTAAACCTTCAGCATTGTAAGGACGCAATGTCGGAACTATGTCAATACATAGTAAGGGAAAAGATTGATATAGTCCTGATGCAAGAACCGTATGTATGGAAAAACCAGGTCACAGGCCTGGGAAGCCTGGGGGGTGACCTACACTTCGAAAGAAATGGTGAGTTACCACCTAGGGCATGCATTTATGTTAGTAGAGACTTAAGAAATATGGGATGCCTTGTGACCATATGTTTCAGAGACCTAGTCGTGGTAGAAATCAACCTCGTGACAAGGAGTGGAGAGAGAATCAAAGCAGCGATGGCAACATGCTACATCCCAGGTGAAAGCAACGCGCCAACTAGAGAATTGGAGGAAACGATTATAAGATATAAAGGTAAGAAAACACCCATTCTTGTAGGCTGCGATGCAAACTCACATCATGAGGTGTGGGGGAGCACCGACACCAACAAGAAGGGGGAAGCACTACTAGAATTTATTGTAAGTAATGACCTGGACATACATAACACAGGGACAACCCCAACCTTTGTAACCAGGGCTAGAGAGGAGGTATTGGATATAACAATTACCTCAGGGGAGATAGGCAAACATGTAAGAGACTGGAGGGTGGACAGGGAGGACAGTATGTCGGACCACAGAAGACTACTGTACGGCCTGGACTACTACACGGAAAGAACGAAAATAAGAAATCCTAGAAAAACGGATTGGGAGCAATATAACGATATACTGAGTAAATGGACACCGAGCCATAGAAGACCAGATACGAGTGAGGAGCTGGACAGAGCTGCAGAAGATCTGAACAAAGCCATATCAGAAGCCTACCTATCGGCGTGTCCGGAAAAAACGAGCAACGGAGACAAGGGACAGCCGTGGTGGAATAAAGAGATACAGAAACTGAGGAAGAGATCTCGTAAAGCGCTAAGATCAGCTCTGAAAAGGAACAATGATCAGTGCTGGCACGAATACAGAAGCATTAGGAACAAATATACTAATACTAGAGAAAAACTGAGAGCACAGGGATGGAAAACATTCACGGGAGAGATACAACGCTACACAGAGGCAGCGAGATTAGTAAGGGTACTGTCGAACGAGAGAACCTGCCAACTGGGTAGCCTGATAGTAGGATCGACCGAACTGACGGACCCCAAAGAAGTACTGCAGCACATGGTAAAAACACACTTTCCCGATTGCAGGGAGGACAACTTACATGAGGCTACAGTAGGAAAAAATAATAACGAGATAAGGGAAGCAGGGGAAACGATGAACCTCAAGATAAGTGATGAAGTGGGGGAATGGGCTATAAACTCCTTTGCCCCCTACAAAGCGGCAGGACCAGATGGAGTGATACCCGCACTACTACAAAAGGGGTGGAAATACATCTGGAACCATCTGAAAGAAATTTATGAAAGAAGTCTGGTGCTAGGCCACATCCCGAAAATCTGGAGCGAGGTAAAGGTAATATTTTTACCTAAACCAGGCAAGAAAAACTACAAGGACGCTAAATCCTTCAGAAGCATAAGCCTCTCATCATTTGTTTTTGAAGGCATTGGAGAAGATCATAGATACACAGATAAGGACAAGCATGCAAGGCGGTAGACTGCCCTTACACGGGCATCAACACGCCTACATGGAAGGTAAATCAACAGAGACAGCTCTGCACAACCTGACTACAAGGATAGAAAGAGCATTAGAAGACAAGGAGTTGGCACTGGGATGCTTCTTCGACGTAGAGGGAGCATTCGACAGAGCTACTTTTAGTGCAATAAAGAAATGTATACGGAGGGATGACATAGACCCCGCAGTCAGGAGATGGATAATGGCCATGTTAGAAGAGAGAGCGATCACAGCACAACTGGGGGGAGACTCAATAAGGATAAAGACGAGCCGTGGATTCCCACAAGGAGGCTGTCTGTCACCACTCCTATGGTGTCTCCTACTAGACTCGCTCATAAGAGAAACTAACACAAGAGGTATACACATGCAAGCGTATTCGGATGACGGGGTACTCTTAGTGAGGGGAAAAGTCCTCAGTGTAATGAGAGAAGTCATGACAAGAGGGATAAAACAGGTACTAAATTGGTGTCAGAACAGGGGACTAGACCTGAACCCGACCAAGACGAAAATAGTACTCTTCACCAACAAAAGGAAGCTGCCCGTCCTAACACCAATAAAAATAAAAGGTGAAGAGATAGAAACACTCAAGGAAATAAAATACCTTGGAGTAGTACTAGACAGCAAGCTGCTATACAAGACACATGTAAAGGAGCAATGCAGAAGAGCCACTATAGCCCTGTGGCAATGCAGGAAAGCCATAGGAAGGAGATGGGGACTAAGACCAAGGATAACGCAATGGATATACAGAGCGGTGGTCCTACCCAGACTCCTTTATGGAGCCATCGTGTGGTGGCACAGAGCAAAGATAAAAGATATAGACAAAGAATTAACAAAGGTTCAAAGACTAGCATGTCTGATGACAACCGGGGCAATGAGAACAGCACCTACACAAGCCCTGGAGATCATGCTAGGATTGAACCCGGTACACATAGAGGTGGAGAAGAGAGCCACAGAACAGTGGTATAGAATAAAAGCGAGCAGGGAGTGGATCGGGTCCGAGATGGACAAGAGACACGCAAGCATACAGAAAGAGTCAATGTCAAACATGGATATGCTCATGGTAAACAATGACCTAATCAAGAAAAGAAAGAGGTTCGACAAGAAATACAGAATCCACATAGGAGAGAGAGACAGCTGGGAGAGAGAAATACCACAACCCAAAGTGACATGCTTCACAGACGGTTCATGGAAATCCTCAACCAAAAGAGCGGGAGCGGGCATATATAGCCAAGAATCAGATGAGCACACGACGATACCACTAGGGGGCTCCACCAGTGTGTTTCAGGCAGAAGTCTTCGCCATCATGAAGTGTGCCCTGAGCCTCAAGGAAAAAAGCAATGTAACGGGTAGTCACGTTATAATATACTCAGATAGCCAAGCGGCACTCAAAGCACTAGACAATCCGGTGATCAAATCATCTCTAGTACAAGAGTGTAGGAATGAACTGAACACTCTAGGCACCACATCCCATGTAACACTGGCGTGGGTGCCAGGACACAGTGGAGCAGTGGGAAACGAGAAGGCAGACGAACTTGCCAGAGCAGGTGCGGACCAACAGTACCTAGGCCCGGAACCGGTATTACCAATATCGGAGATGGTAACCAAAGGAGTTATCGCCAGAAGAATGGAAAAGAAAACAAATGAGGCATGGGGGATGACGCAAGGGTGCAGACAATCCAAACTCATGATAGGAAGGGTTAATAAAAACAGAACAAGGTACCTTCTAAACCTGGGTAAGTACAACCTAAGCATACTAACAGGAATTCTGACTGGACACTGTCCGCTCAACAGACATCTGACGGTAATAGGTATTAAACAGAACCCTCAATGCCCACACTGTGGCAAAGAGGAAACTAGTCAACACGTCCTAGCCGAGTGTGTCATGTACTCGTCACTGAGATACCACACATTCGGAAAGGACGTTTTGTCCACAGAAGATCTCAAAAGCATCAACTTACGGGACGCATTGTTGTTCTGTAGGAAGACAGGAAGATGGGATCGATGCTGGATGGGAGCGCCGCCGGGCCAGTAACCTGAGGCACGACTGAGGGGAATAGGGCAGAATGAACGGGCAACCGAATCGACTGCCCGCCTGCTTCGGCTGGGCGTCCCCACTTATCATCATCATCATCATCAACTAAGGTGGAAAACCTTGATAATGTTAGTGTACCTACTTAATAGGTATAATTGAACTGTCCTAACCCAATGTACGTCGAAGTGTTAGGTTTCCCCGAGGCGAAAATGAGGCCGTAAGCCGATCCGAGCTACCTACTTACGACCATTGCATTCATTAACGCATCACTGCTGAATCAATATTTGCAGTGATTTTACTTGTGCCATATTAGGTAAACATCTGACACCCGATACTGGGTATTTCCACTTTACGTTTTAGGGAAATCATCCCCAGACATTGCAAGTACAGGGTTGGGCAGATTAAGTGTCCTAGTTGTGTATGGCTTTTTTACTTAAATATAACTAAACTTATTATTCACTTCGTATTTTTTTTTTGTTGACAATTTAACCTTCTTTACGATTTCTACACGTCAGCTTGATATATTTTGTTTTTATATTGTTTTCAACAATGGACGCGAAACGCCAGCTCGTGTGCGATTTGTACCAGAAAAAATACCGACCGTGTGAGATATTGAAGACGCTGAAACATTTAAATATCAATATAAGGTTTATATCGCGAACCGTCAAGCGATTCAAAGAAACGGGATCTTCACAAATCAGGCCCAAACCTGGGAGAAAGCCATCTGTTCGCACCAAAAACATCATTAAAAATATTCGTGAGCGTATTAGACGAAATCCAGCTCGAAGTGCAAGCAAACTTGCTAAAGATATGAAAATATCCCGTCGAATAATGAGTCATATTTTAAAATATGATCTTGGGCTAAAGGCCTACAAAAAACTAAAAATTCATGGCTTAACAGATGCCCAGAAAAAAACTAGAGTGAAAAAATGTAGGGAATCGCTAGCTTGGCACGACGGCGATGATATTATTTTTTCCGATGAAAAGATGTTCCAGTTACAAGACAGTCACAACCAACAAAACGATCGTGACTATGGTGCTTCATTGAAGGATATTCCTGTGGACAAATTAGCCGTACAACGGTTCCAGAGTGCATCAGCTGTCATGGTATGGGGTGCGATATCGCCTAGAGGCAAGTTACCGCTGCTGTTTATTGATCGAGGTGTCAAAATTAACCAAGACTATTACATCCAGAACGTGTTACAGGGTCATTTGCTAGAAAATGCTCAAAAATTATATGGAAACGACTATTACTGCTTCCCACAAGATAGTGCCCCATCTCACAAAGCTAAACGCACTCAAGACTGGTGTAGAACAAATTTGACAGATTTTATACCTTGGCAAGAATGGCCTGCATCATCGCCGGATTTGAATGCTTTGGACAATTCGATATGGGGTTACATGCTGAGCAAGATTGGGAGCACACAGGGCATGAATCTAAACTCATTCAAGCATCGATTAGTCAAGATATGGGATGAAATACCAGACGAGGTAGTGCGTGCCGCGTGCAATGCATTCTATGGAAGAATGCGTCAAGTTATTAAAGCTGATGGCGAGCGATTTGAACTTATGAATTAGTTTTTTTTAAGTATAGAGTACGCTAAAAATAAAAACGTGATAAATTTTAAAATTTTCTGTCTTGGTTTAATTTTATGGCTCTTTTTAACTAGGACACTTAATCTGCCCAACCCTGTATGTAGGTATTGTAGGTACTTACCTTAATTTCGCAAAGGAGCGGTTTACACGTATTTATGCTTTCGCATCCCCTTGTGGCAGTGTGTGTTACGAGCAAGCTCTGGGCCTTTGGTTGATACGTCGACGAGCCTTCCGCGGGCTTAGGTAGGCCGTGCTGAAGTTGAGTTGTGTTGTCCCACTGACTCTTCAATACTATCATGAGGGGTGAATCGACAGGAGGAAGGATGTTTTCTGAAATGAAATACCTATGTAATTAATGATGGTCACACTCATTAATCAGGAGCGTTCGTTGCAGCGATCCTTCTCTAGCAGTGGACATAACTGAATAAAATAATAATTATTGATCTTTAAATTACCCCCACTTGAAAATTTGTAATTAAAACTCGTAGTGTATAAGCAAATACGGACACAATTTGACAGAAACACTACATAGTATCTCTAACAAAATCATCTTGAACTGGTATCGCGGCAGTTGTACGTGGGTGACTACGAAAGTTTTGAGATGTGGCCATTTTAAAAATAGAACCTACATGAATTGCACCTTTTTCATTTCCTTATTTATTTGAAATTCGAATGCCATTAGTTATTTGACGAAATATTAAAAAACAAAATTGACATTTCCATTTTTTCATAACGATTCCCGCGTTTTTTCTATCAACAATGGAATTCGAACGAGAACATTTTCGTGCAATGATGTTATATGATTTTAAAGTTGGATTGAGTGAAACTGAGTGCCAATATAGACTTTTATCTGCATTTGGCGACCTTGCACCATCCCGTGCAACAATTTTTAGATGGTTTACGCAATTTAAACGAGGGAAATTTTCGTTGAAAGACGAAGACAGAAGCGGCCGTCCTACTACTTCTGTAACGCAAGAAAATATCGAAGCGGTGAGGAAAATTATATTAGAGGACCCGAAAACTACCTACAAAGAGATAGAAGAAGCCCTACAGATTTCATCGCCGACAATAAATCATATTTTACATAGGTAGTCACCTTTAAGTCAGGAAGCTTTGTTCGCGATGGGTTCCTCATGCTTTGACAGCCGAACAAAAACAAACGCGTGTGACCTGGTGCCGGGACATGCTTCAAACATTTGAAAATGGAGAGGAACGTAATGTATTTAACATTATTACTGGAGACGAGAGTTGGATCTATCAATATGACCCGCTAACTAAGCGACAGTCCATGGTTTGGGTATTTCCGGATGAAGAGCCTCCGCGGAAAGTCAAACGAGGACGCGAAGTGGGGAAGAAAATGGTGGCAACTTTTTTTAGTGCGAGTGGTCATGTAGCAACCATTTGTTTAGACAATAAAAAAACTGTTAATGCTCAATGGTACAGTGAAGAGTGCTTACCAATCGTGTTTGATGCGTTACGTCAAAAACGTCCAAAAACGGGATGGCGAGGGCTTTTTTTGCATCATGACAATGCATCGCCGCACAAAGCCAAAATTACCCAAGAGTTTTTAAAGACCACGGAAATTCAGCAAATGAGCCACCCGCCTTATAGTCCCGATTTAGCTCCGTGCGACTTCTTTCTCTTCCCGAAAGTGAAGCTTGGGCTTCGTGGTGTTCATTTCGATAGCCCGGAGGACGCTCGGAATGCTTACATAGCAGCGGTTGAGGACCTCCCGAAGGAAGAGTATCGCCAATGCTATAAAGCTTGGTTTAGACGAATGAATCGATGTATAGAGACAAATGGAGACTATTTTGAGAAATTGTAATAAAAATAATAATTCTAAAGTCAAAGTTTTTTTCGTATCTCAAAACTTTCCTAGTCACCTAACGTACGGTGCTGTACCTGCAGAATCTTGTAGTACGAGAAGATAAATGCCTATAATGACTCCCGTCAGCAGAATTAAGAGTAAAAATCCGACGACGGCCGTGGTGATGGGGCCCCTCTGGCGAGGGATGCTGGCCGCCGGGAACCGGTGGATGAGAGGAGTGCTTTCTGAAAGACCGTGATCGTCGTCGTCTTGAGCTCGATAAGAATTGTTCCTCGACTCGTGGTCTGAAAAATGTAATACCTATTGCTCAAGCCATTTGTTACAACCCAAACAGGAAGTTATAATGTTTAAAATTTTGTATATTTTCAGCTTTCACATTTCCCACGGGAATTAAAATTTACATTTTGACTAACATTTGTTTCTTTTATTGGGCTTGTTTAATTTTTTGAAGAAGAACTAGGGGGCCCGGTATCAACAGATTTAATAGTCTACATCGTATTCAAGACGATATGACTGACGGACTTATTTAATATAACCACCACAAACAAAAACGTTATGTTATAGTACTTATAGTATTGCATAAATGGACATAAAACAGAAACAGCTTGCATAAAACCAGTTGGAAATTCAACAATACAAAATAAGGCATTCAATGCATTATCATAATTAAATAGTGCATTCGATGGAACACCGAAATAGAATGTTATTCAGCACCAGGGCGGCTAGCGCAAGTCGCCGGCGAGTCGTTTGTCGCTCGATAATCCCTCTCTATCTACACTCGGGAGCAAAGAAATCGAGCCACCGTTGCATTTTTTACGTCGATGCTAATTGTGTAAAGGCCGTAAGTGTTATCATGCAAATTCAAATGCCATATGATAGGTAATTTTGTGTTCTATCAAATTACATATTTTTTAGTGGTGGGGATGGGTATTTCCCTTCATTGTGGGCAATAACAATACCCGCCCTCTAATTAGCTCGTTAGTGCACATACTGATTGTGCCACGTCATTAGGTATAAAACCATTTTGTTTAATTGTTTTTACATCATTTGTTTATGATACGTTATCCTGAACAAATCTCTGCTCGATTATACTGGAAAACCTTGAAGAAACATGGATACTACCCCGTCTGAAGCCGCCCAAGCAGTTGCTCTGTTGCAAATTGGGTTGGGTCAACGTGAAGTGGCCCGACAACTGAACCTGACGCGTTCATCTGTCCAACGTGTGTTCCAGAGGTTCCAAGCGACTGGTGCGTTCTCCAGAAGACCTGGCACTGGCCGGGTACGCTCTACCTCGGAGCAAGATGACCGCTTCATTGCTGTCAACTCGCTACGGAATCGACGACACAATGCTGTTCAGCTTCAGCAGAAGCTACGAGAGACCCGGAATGTGTCCATCAGCCGATGGACTGTTAGAAGAAGACTGGCAGAGAAGAATTTAACTTCACACAAGGCTGCAAATGGCCCTAAACTCACCCCGAGTCACCGTCAAGCACGTCTTCGCTTTGCTAAGGAACATGAAAACTGGACCCTTGAGCAATGGAGGGCAGTACTCTTCTCCGACGAGTGCAGGATTTGTCTTTTTGGCAATGACGGCAGGGAGAGGGTCTATCGAAGGCCTGGAGAGCGATTTTCACAATGCTGTATCGAAGAACGAGTCGCATATGGAGGCGGTTCATGAATGGTCTGGGCCGGCATTTCTTTGGATGCGAAGACAGACATTGTGTTCGTCACTGGGCCTGGTGTCGGGGCGAATTCAAGAGGATTGACTGCTCATCGGTACATTGAAGAGGTCCTCGCTGAACATGTGGTCCCATTTGCTGGCTACATCGGTGAAAACTTCATGCTGATGCAAGATAACGCCAGACCACATACAGCCCGGATCACTCAGGAGTACCTAAGAGAGGTTAATATCCCTACCATGGATTGGCCAGCACGAAGCCCGGACTTGAACCCGATAGAGCACGTCTGGGACGAGCTCAAGAGGCGAATCCGGGCCAGAGATCCCGCTCCTGAGACCCTGCATCAGCTCAAGACAGCGATCGAGGAAGAATAGGCGGGCATACCTCAAGACTTTCATCAAAAACTCGTGCGTTCAATGAAAAATCGCATGCGTGCATGTCGATTGGCTAGAGGAGGCAATACACGTTATTAAAAACCGATAATTTGTTTAAATTTTCATACAACTTTTTAATTTTTCCCTTGTATTGTTCGGTTCTAAAGTGAGCATTTTGAGGGCCTTGCGGTTTTCGGCCCTGAAATGACTGAAAATATTCATCCCCACCACAAAAAAATGGGCTATTCCCAGTAGTCCGCACCCCGTAGTTCGCACTGTGAACTACTGGGAATTTTTTTCCCAGTAGTCCGCAGTGCGAACATTAATTTTACGAAAAAAATAACAAATCAACATAGTAAAGCATTTTTACTCTATATATATAATATTTATTGTTTTTTTTTAAATTGTCAGTCTAATTTTAAATAAATGTGTTAAATTAAAATTACTTTATCTACACGCATATCATAAATCCTCTATTATGCGTTCAAAACCCGTAGGAAATGACCAGCATTATGACAACCAATTTAACTATGAGAATTTTCTCATCTGTGGTAGTACTGTAATGTTAAAATTACAGTACTAAATTCTGTAAGGTTATGAGTTTAAATTTGGAATAGCTGTCAAAACTCAAGAGGGTGTCTATTCTAGTATTCATAGATATTAAAACAGTTATTTATAAGAAACGTCAATTCAATATGTTTTTTAATATAAACTGCACGATTTTTGATCTCGTCTCGACATGAGAATAGGGACTTCATTCATTTGTCTATGATTTAAAAAAAACATTCGACTTGACGGAGGATCGAATTGCCGCCATTATTATTGTTGTTTGATTGTTGTCATTTGCTTGAATTGTTTTTTGGTTTTTATTGTTACGAAAGTAGGATTGTGAAAAGCTGTTTGTGTTGTTTTAGTTAAAAATATGAGTAGTAGTGACTCCGATAACGATATTATGCACACTCCGCCGGATATAATAAATGCAGCCACGATTGTAACAAATAACTTGTTGCCAGAAAAATCAAGACCCAAGTATGAAAAGGAGTACAAAGATTTTTTAGATTGGAGTATGAACAAACGCACGACTTCAATGTCCGATTTATCAAAGAAATTCAGTTCTGCCAGCCTGTGGACCATTTATTCAATGTTCAAAAGCACGCTAAACATCAAGCACCAAGTGGATATTTCGAAATATTTTAAATTGACTACTTTTCTTAAACGGAAATCGGAGGGATATAAAGCGAAAAAAGCTAAAACATTTTCACCCGAAGATTATAGTAGTATATTGATGAATCAATGAAAAATAAGGTTAATGTGTCAAACCAGATACTAAGTTCAATTCAAAATAGAGAAATCATAAATATAAACATTCCATCAAGCTCTTCAACTTCAAACCAAGACCCTCCCACTGCAATACAACCAGGACCATTAAATATATCCCATTGTTCCAATGTAAATGTCAATTACAACTACTACAATAAATAATTTGTTTTTGTATTTGTTCAAATTTATTTTTTATTGCATTATTTTAATATCTATAGTCTATAGATACTTTACAGGTAGCACTAGTAGCATTGCAGGTCATATCTCTACGGGTTCTGAACCCATCATAGAGTACTTATGATATGTGTGTAGATAAAGTAGTGTATGCAACTGTACATAATTAGGCCTTAAAACACTCGTGTGATCCTATTATGAAACTCGCTGACGCTCGTTTCATAAAACCACACTCGTGTTTTAAGCCCTCTCATTATGCATCAGTTGCATAAACTACTATTTTTATATTCCTGCTCCTATAATACCATATGAAATTGAACACAGTTATGTTGAATTAAACAGTGCGAACTACTGGGATTTTGATTTTCCCATTTGTCCGCAGTGCGAACTACTGTAGTTCGCACTGCGAACACAGTTATGTTGAATTAAACAGTGCGAACTACTGGGATTTTGATTTTCCCATTTGTCCGCAGTGCGAACTACAGTAGTTCGCACCACTTGCCGGAGGTGCGGACTAGTGGGAATTTTTATTCCCAGTAGTTCGCACTGCGGACTATTGGGAAAAAAAATCCCAGTAGTTCGCAGTGCGAACTACGGGGTGCGGACTCCTGGGAATAGCCCAAAAAAATGTGTCATTCGATAGAAGACAAAATTACCTATCATATGGCATTCGAATTTTCATGATAACACTTACGACCTTTACACAATTAGCATCGACGTAAAAAATGCAACGGTGGCTCGATTTCTTTGCTCCCGAGTGTAGTCTGCAATGCAAGGAAAGAGACGCGCACTGACTGAGCGACAAGCGACGAAATTGTGTTGACGAAAGAGGTGGAGGAATTTTTAATAAAATTAAATACAAGTCAGGAAATATCCTGTAGCGCATGTACATGTAGGATTCCGAAACAGGATATATCTACTCGTAGCGTCTGGAATCTGAGACTGAGTGTGCAAGGGAGTAATATTTCCTCTATTTCACGCCTCTGAGTTATCATTGCTTACTCTTAGCCTAAACATGTTTAAGGCTTTGAAGCGTAACCAGACTTTTATTCTGTTTTCTATAAATCATCTGCGGTTGTATTATTAACACTGAAATGTTATAATTCAGGCGGCAATTGGTTTAGTTACAATAATTCGGACTAACGAACCATTGAAATAGAAATAGGTATCTAGGTAGGTACTAATAATAATTATAGCCTGATCAAATTGAGCCAAATATGGGCAAATAGGGGAAATAATTCGTGTAGTTTTGAAAATTGGTACATTTATACCTTGCGGTATCCAGATGAACATAATAAAAGTCCTCATGTGTAGGGGGTGTGCTGAGGGTGTAGGGGGGGGGGTTGAAGGTACCTTTTTTCAGATTTTTGCTCATATCTCTAATACCTGTACGAATAGCATTATGATTACTTCTGACAAAAGTTTCTACATAAAATTTCCTACAAATTTGGTTATATTTATTTTTGCTGTACGATCAGTATTTTAGGAGCTACAGGCTGTTTAAGTTAACACGGAGCTAAAATATAGACGATTTAAGAAGTAAAAACGAAATAAGTGTTAAATTGTTTATTAAAAATAGAAAAAGCAAATCAGTTTCTCTTAATTATGTCACTCATAATCTTCTAAATCGACATCTTCGTCTTCTCCATCGATGATATCTACAGGTACACCGTTTGTACATGAACCCATGCAGCCGAAGCATACTCGACTGCATGAAATACCGGCTTTTCGACATCCGCATTTTCCAGTGCAACCACTTTTGCAGCGACAAAAAATTTAAGTCAGCACGGTGTCACTGGAGGATCAGTGGTAGTAATTGGTTAGAGGGTTCCATCAGCTCCTCGCTTCCAACCCCACATTTCAGGAGGCATTTCGTTACCCAGCCACTCTTGTACTTGGTGGAATACTCGTAATGCGTGATATTTTGCTGACCCTTTAGTAGGGGGGAGAGAGGAGAGATCAGCTTTGAACTTGGTGCTGGATTTAACAAAAAGCGAGTATCTGTGGCTGTTAAGATCAAGCTGAGTAGTGGGCGCACGATATATCGTCAAAAACATCGTTTCTCCTGATTTTGTTATGGCTTCCGATGTTGATGTTGGGTCATAGAAAATGGCTGATATATCCTTGATTATTGGTTTTTTCTCAAACAGCTTTACACTTGACAGTTTGCTTATCCTGTAAATTGCTGAGGTTGTATCGCAGCCGCTAAAACTATGTAGGAAAAGAACAGCACAACAAAAGGAGAGTTTTTGGAGTTTTTGTGACGAAAATATCCTGGGTTCCACTTTTCCTTTTCCTGGCTTGACAAAAAATATTTGTTTCTCTGGTGGTGATAGAGTCATTAGAAGAACTACTAAATCCACATCTTCCCCAACAACAGCAACTACGGGATGGTTTGCTGCTTTCTCAATGGCAGTTCTTATAATTATACAGTCAGCATCTCTAGGAGCCACTCGTGTTTCGATTCCCTCAGCCTGCATTTTTTCTGTGAGAAGTTCAATGAGTCGGGACTTGTTTTTCGCATTTGATAGGAAATGCTCTTGTTGAACAGTGACTTTCATACCAAGATTAAAATTTATGTCAACAGACGTTTTCGTTGCTTGTCTTCTTCTTTGTTCTGATGCTTTTGTACTGTTTTTTGTGTCATCGTAGCCATCAAACACGACAATACAATAGGGTCCGTATTGATTTTTTATGTACTTTACGTACTGATCACAAATGTCAGAATAAGTGGAGCCACATTGCCATTTGGTTCGGTGCAGAAGAAACCCACCATCGATTATCATGACACTAGTTTTATAATCAATAGTTGTGTCGGTATTGGGGAGAATGTCATATAAAGCTGCTTTTTTAGTTTTCCTCATGCTGCTTTCATTAAATAGAGACAAAGGATAGGGTGCTAATTCATACTCCAAAAGCGATACCAGATATTCATCGTCCTTCTTGGCAATGGCAATCCTTTGGAACAAAAGCAATGGATCGACGGCTACAGTCTCGTCATTGATCTTGATGGCACTACTCACGGCCCCCAACGGTAGAACTTTGTCCTTACGATGAAGTTTCAAGTCAGCAAAATTGTTTCGCAATGTTTTGGTCATTAGCTGTCTACCAACCTCTTCTGCTTGATGACAATTTATTTGAGTGCCTCCAACAATTCCCGTTGATAAGGATAAAAGTTTTTCAGTCTTTGGAAAAGGATGGTGATCTATGAACCAAACATATAGTTTCTTTCTGTCCTCTTGATCCCTGCGTTGACGAGATGGTAGCAGATCTACATGTTGCTCTCCTGGAGAAAAGTAAGCTGCACTGAATTCTTCAAGTGAAGAGTAGTAAGGACTCACGGTATCTCGCACGCTCGGCCTTTGTTTACATTATCGCCTTTTTTATTTTTAGAACTTTCAATAGATCGACATGGGGTTTTTTATATTGGGTCGGCAGATGACTAAGCTGGCTTATTCTAAACTAAAAATGAAAGTGATGATGAACAATGACGAAAAAATGACGCCGTTTTATTAAATCCTCTATTTTTATCTCTCTGTTAAAACTTACACACCCTGTAGCTCCTAAAGTATTGGTCGTATAGCAAAAATAAATATGACCAAATTTGTAGGAAATTTTATGTAGAAACTTTTGTCAGAAGTAATCATAATGCTATTCGTACAGGTATTAGAGATATGAGCAAAAATCTGAAAAAAGGTACCTTCAACCCCCCCCCTACACCCTCAGCACACCCCCTACACATGAGGACTTTTATTATGTTCATCTGGATACTGCAAGGTATAAATGTACCAATTTTCAAAACTACACGAATTATTTCCCCTATTTTAATTAATTTTCTTGAGCTATTAGGAGTCGAATGTGCGAGGTTTCTATCTGTTCTATTGTGGCCGACAGGGTGTTGCACTGTTGTTGTTATTTGCCAGATCTAAAGTTCGTTATAGCGATGCTGTGAAAAACGTAAATACTATTTGCATGACACTGATTCGCCGTGAACGCCGTATAATTTAGACGGCCAAGCAACAAAATCTTCTTGAATAGGTTTCCATGTCAACTAATAAGAAAACTTGAAAATTGTAACGCCACTGGATGTAGTTAGCTTTTATCGACAGCCAGGCAGATGCAGCGCGTTTTGTAGCCGATACTGTGGATTGGATTAAAAAATGCAACTGTAATGCAATACCTATTACTCCAGTAACTTTAGTCAACATGTGTTTGCGTCAAATCCGGTAGTTCTGATTTTTTGCTGACTTGTTTATGATGTTGGCCCAATGTAAATATAATCCAAGTTTGTAATGTAATCTCGAGCGCCTAACCCACCTTTACCAAATAAAAAAAAACCGCGAATATTTAAGAGTATTTTAGGATTTTGGCGATTATAAGCCTAATGGACTTGTTTTTGAAAGTACCTTCTCAGGACGTTTTTAAAGCAAACTAAATTTGCTACCATATGATACTAAAATTGTCTCTGTAGACACAACAGTTTTTGAACATCACATTAACCCACGTTTGAGTTATGTGGACAAGTTAACATTGTGGACTATATAGGAATGTGACCAATTAGCACTGTGAACGATATAGGAATGTGCACGAGTTAGCACTATAGACAATATAGGAATGTGGACAAGATAGGAAATTCACGATATAAAAATGTCGACGAGTTAGGAAGGCGACAATTTGGGAATTACTTGCTGACGACATGACACAGTTAAGGTGACGAAATAGGACTGTGGACAAAGTCGCCCTGAGCCGTTTTTTCGGGTACCAGGTCACCTATCACCGTTGGACGTGATGACGTAGTGTTAAGCCACATCACTTTAGTTCGCCAACTAGGGCATGCGGTACCGGTACCATTCCCGGAACCGGGACTAAGATTTCCGGTACTGAGTCGGAACCGGGAATTCCCGGGATTTCGGTACTTTTCGGTACTGAGTAAATTATTTGTATTTTTTTTTGTTTAATTGTTTTAGACACCAGTTAAGTGATAATTATTAATTATTTAATGTTCTTTAATTACTTCATCAATTTACCAAATCAGAACAGCTATCTTTCTGACTACCATACTACCTGTCGGTCGGCCCGACCGGTTGGCCTTGGACTGGGTCGAGGCGTTGGATCGAAGGGTGGGGCGACTGGGGTCTCATATCGCATCCGAATAAAACCGAGCTGGTGCGAATCGGCTGGGGGAAAGCGTCACCAGGCCACCACGTAGTTTTGAAAAGAGAAAATGACAATTAGTCTAGTCACAAACTCAGTACCGAAGGAACCGAAGAACCGGGATTTTTTTTCGCCAGTACCGGTACCAGTTGATTTGATAATTCCCGGGATTTCCCGGTCATTTTAGTACCGGGAATTCCCGGCAGCATGCCCTATCGCCAACACACAATTCTAAAATTGCCACATGGTTCCTAGAAACAAATTTCCGTATCTCTTATAGTTTCGGACTTCCCTTACCCCCCGTCTATCGGGCGAAACGATTAAAATGTAGGTATACAGAAGATTGCCTGCACTTCGCATTTTCTCGGCAAAGCAGGATTAAGTAAGAAAACAATCAGCGATAGCAAACCAACCGATTATAAAATGTGTTACATAATCCAAAACCGATATATACCGTACATGTTCTGCGATTTCGGCGGCGGTCTCTCCAGTTCTGTTCAAAAGTTACACCTGCTGTCTTGTATGGATAAGAATTTTGGGCCAAGAAAGGGATGAATGAAAGGCAATTTGATGCAGCTGAAATGAAAATGATAAGAGGGAGGTGTGGTGTTACGCGTATGGATAACATATTAAATGAGTATGTAAGAGGAATTCTGAAAGTAACACTGGTGCCTGAAAAGTTGTGTGGAAATCGGTGGTCATGGTATGGGCGTGTGATGCGGAGGAATGAGGAAAATATAGTCCGGAAAGTTTTGAGTATGAATGTGTATTGCAATACGAGTACCTAGGGAAAGACCAAAGAAACGATGGACGGACTGCGTGAAAGACGATATGACTAGAAAGGGAGTGACTACCAAGATGATGGATGACTAATAGAGAAGTATGGAAGAAAAATACATGTTGCGCCGACCTTAAATAAGTTGGGATAAGGACAGGAGAATAATGATGACATAGTTGTGATAGTTTTCCATTTAATTTAGTTTTATACCGAATACTACCACCGTAAATTTTATCACATACTCATACCTATCCAAAAACAACGGTTTAGCTAGTAGGACGGACGGAGCGTACCTATTTGTTATTTTCAAATTTTTCGCAAAAGAATCACTGAATCGAGATATGTTCTTTACCTACCTCAATCGCTAATGATGAGTAATGTAATGGCACCCCACACAACTAAATAGACGAATAAAAAAACACACCCCAGTTTTAATAGTATTGGACTTAAATTCAGGAAAGGAAATGATTCCTAGACCACTGTGGACTACGTCAAAGTGACGTACTCAATCAAAACGTCAGACTTCTTGTGATTTTATTTCAGAGTCACTTTGACATAGTCCAAAGTGGTCTAGGAATAAAGGACCATGGGCAACTTTGTATGGAGCCTGGTTCAGAAACCAACCGAGCTGAAACTTAAGTCATTAAATAGGTCTACAAAGTCGACAAAGCCGAATTCCATTGCAGAACTGAGATATTCATATTTAAGTTAGAGTAAATAGGATCTATTAAAAAACAGGTTTTCTTTGACAATACAAATTCAGAATTATTAGGGTAGGGTTAGTGTGTGAAATAAACATACGTTTTGTAGCAATTGATTGTTTTATTAATAAAATATATATATGTATACAGCCAGTTCTTACCCCATTACATCAATAATTAAGTCATTTAAATGACCTGCAGGTTGATTAAATGGTATGTGCCTGCCTAACCCTAAATACCATATATCTAATAGAAATTGTGTGTGCACAAGATCCTATTGTTCGTCTGCCAGTCAAACATGAACAGTAATAGTGTGGGATGGCATCGGTGCCAGTTTGATTTTTATCAACCAGAATGTAGACGTAGTACTTACGTGCTCGAACATGTCTAGATTGCACACGGCTTCTAATCAACCAAACATTTTCAGCCTGGATATTATTATTATTGGTAAAACACGGTATTCAACAAGAAATGACACCGAACGAACATAATTAATGGAACGGTCGATATCCCTATATTCATTTTTTAAATTGGGTTTATATTATGAGTCAGGATCTTTAGTGCCCAGCATTACATATTTACATATGAGAGGATATCCTTTTTTCCAGGGACTATCACAGGGACCATGGTATATGTAGGTGCTTATGTTTTATTTTATTGTTTTCTTTAATAATATACAGTTAAGAAATTATACCTTTTTAAATTAGTTGGCTTATACAAAATTCAGGGACCTAGGGTAAAATAATTCCCGTGGTACCTTCCAGGGACTATCACAGGGACCATGGGCAACAAAGGTGCTCAATACCTACCCTCCAGAATATGAATATTCTCCAAATGCATTTATCGTAGCACGTACTCACCGTGACTAAAATACAAATATCTTAGTTCTGCAACGGAATTTGACTTTGAGCCCATATAATATAATGAAATAAAGTAGATTTTTAAGACCTATTTATTGACATAACTCTCAATGCTGTTGGTTTCAGGCCCATTTTGACGCATGAAACATTTTTTATGAAACATTGTCGGCGTTTTTTATATGTTAAATCTAGCAACTGTTGGGTTTATTTGTCGATGTCCCAAGTAGATTACCTACACTTCTTCAGCCAAGAAAGGGACGAAACTTAGCGACATAGAAACTGACCGTTTAAATATCGCCCACACAAACAATGTTAAACATACCTAGCTACAAATACCTTTTATAAAAAGGGTAGCGTTTCATAAAATTATGAAGGTTAAAAATAAAAGGGGGCGAATAATTTAACGCGCACATAAGTAAAACAATAATAAGTAAAATATAAATAATATAATAACATTAATAACATTATTAACACTCGCAGAAATAAAGCTATTAACGCTTCTTTATCCTCATTTCAAGCAAGTATATTTGAATGCCGGGTTTACCACTGAACGTTATAAAAGTACCTATGACATGTGTCAAACAGGAAATTGACTGCAGTTATCATGTAGTTACCTACCTACCACAACTGTTGTTAAATAAATGCTAAGTAAAACAAAATTTGAATAAGTTATAATTACGATATAATCCATTTAACTGGATTTCCATGGTAAAATGTCCATCACTTGTCACATGATTTTACGTTTTTTCGTAATGACTCGTTTGGCACATTATCAGCGAGCGACTGCTGCGCTGCATGATCTGTGTAACTGATACTGTCTCTGGCTGGCCAATGCCCACATGTATACCTAATACGAGATATTAATATCATTAAGTAGGTAGGTACCTACCCACCTACTGAAAATATATCGTTGTTTAGATTTCCTTTGAATTGACAGACCCACACCCATCACATACATACTTACATTGAATCACGTCTGTTTCCCAGAGGGGTAGGTAGAGACAACTTCTTACCACCTGCTACGATTCTGACAAATCTCTTTGGCTTCTTCCACATTCATAGGGACATCGAGTCATGCATGCACGTCGGTTTCGGGTACTCGAGATTCGCCCTTTTGACCCACATCACATCACATAATAAGCATATAAGCATACTAGCGACTCGTCCTCGCCTCGCTTCGGTTACAAGTTCAACTGGGACAATATACTTTTCAAATGGTGAAAGAATGTATAGATAGTGCCAATGCAATATAGGTTTTATTTTACGAAGATTTTCAAAGACGTCTCATGTGACACTTTGTGCGAAATTCAGCTTTTGATGCAGTTAGATTTAAATTTAAATTATTAGATCATTATGATAAGTTCAGACTACGACACTATACACTGAGTGAACCTATATTGTATAGTATCGTAGTCCAAAGTTCCATTACTGCCAGTTATCTCAGAATTGTCTCTATAAATACCTCTACAATGTTTAAAGCTGACTTTTCATTGCACTATACAAACTGCCTGGAAGTGACGCGCGAAAGGGCTGCATACAGCTATCCATGGGAAAAACACTCAACGCTCAGGTCTAGAACAGCAACTTTGAATGTTTGATCTTATGATATGACTTATGTTATGACTAATGAGGAGTGTTTTTTCAAAAGGGCTTATTTTCATTTTTCTTTTTTTTAACTATACTCGTAAATGAAGTTCTGCTTAAAACGGAAAAACACATATATTCTGTGAGGTTAAAGTTACTTCTTCTTGTTCTCTAAAAAAAGACTTAAATATCAAAGTTCGCATCAAAAGCGCCTACTTATATTTCTTCCTTACATTATACTTATTTTATGATATAAGTATGTTGAATTAGAACTTTTTGTAGGACTTAAAGTAGGATTAGAAGTAAATTTGAACCTGTCCAATAAAAATAAACAGGTAAAGGAAAAAAATGCATTGGGTACCTTTTTTTTTCAGCTAAATATGTCATTATCAGAGGCCGGAATTTTCGTAGCACTTTTGAGCTGTCATAGGGTCTTCTGGTTTATCGACTTCGGATATCAAATTTTATCGATACAACATATTAAAGAAGATTAAAAGTAGAGGTAAACAACAGGCGGTCTTATCGCTAAAGAGCGGCCGCTAGTCAAATGATAATTTCGAAATGGAAACCGTGGATTTATGTTTTCCTCGATTTCTCAAAAAAAGTTCATAGTGGTAATAACCTCTTTTGAAAAGACACTCCTCACTTGTAGATTGTCATTGAAAAGGATAATTTTACGGTAAATTGCATTTGTTTAAACCAGAAAGGTAGATCCGTTGGTATAATGGAATCTGGGGCATTAAAACAACTTCTCCAGCCACACATCCGGTCAGTATTGTGTACTTTAAAAATGTTACTTGTAAACGCTTAGTATGTGTATCATTGTACAATTTGGGTGGACTAAGGTTCCATAGTAAAATAATAGGACACCCTAATTTCAAAACTAATTTATGTGGGCTCAATCCAAAAGGTTGCAAGGAATTGAGAAATCCCGTTGGGAAATGAACAGCCTCTTCCAGGTCGACCACAATATCTACAAGTATGTTTGTGTCGGTGCATTGATCTTCGATGGAATTTATTAGTTAGTGATAAAATAGCTCTCTCTTTGAACCAAGTTACAGTCTTAGAATTAATATAGAGTTAATTTCGGGGTAGACATTGTTAACTAATTCTTGCAGGACATTTACTAAAACGCAACGGTTTTCATTTTCAAGATTAATGTCCATTTGCTATTTTGAGCAACAATTCTGCCAAGAGCCGGTTTTCATACGTGTAGACATCAGAATCATTTTTGTTTTTAGTTCTAATCTAAGTTGCGCGTAATTTTGAATCTGCCATATCATCTAAAGTAGTTATTAAAATAATATAGGGTATTATGAAGGAGAATTTTAATCTACATTAAAGGCACAAAGTAACTAACTTTTTTATCTGGAGAATAAATACTGAATCAGAGAAATAGCTTCGCAAATAACCTAATATTTTTTAATACATTTTAAAGATAAAAATGGTTAATGTGAGTCAACCTTAGCAGATAGATACATACCATCCCAGACTTTTCTTTATGTGTTTTGAAGTACTACAATTCTTCAGTACATTTTTTTGATATAAGTGTATCTTAAGGCTTAGCCAGTGTAAGCCATGTAAGTGCCCAAAAATCGATTTTTTGACGACGTGGTAAGATAACATTAAGTTTTCTCAAGTATATTAATACTTAATTAGAATACAATGTACATATAAACCATCTGGAATAAATTATCTAAATGACAGTGAACACCGTATCAAAATACGTTGCGTCGTTTAGTAATAGATTTCTCGTCATCACATACACTCTTTGATGGTCTGCCCACCCCTTGAGGGATATAGGCGTGTGATGTTACACTCATTTACACAGATACTTACAGGAACCATTAGCCAAAGTTTTCGTGTCTATTCTCTGTTGTAGATAAAACGTGTTTCTTAAATTTCAATATTGATAATTATTAGTATTATTACACTCATGAGAACTTATGAATGGTATGTCCGATTTGAATAATTCAAAAAGTAATTTACAGGTACTGATATAGCCTTTTATACGAAGTGATTTATTTGGATAAGGATTGATACCGACGTACATGTGGCCTAGTTTGTACCGGCGTGACTATAGAATATTTTAACATGAAAAAGTAGTTATTGTGACCTAAATGCAATAGTTAGACATAAATAAGGTAAAGTATTTTTTTTGGAGATATTGTCTTTATAAAACTGTAGTACATCCCTTTGCTCCATTGTCAACAGTTTCTGAAGCGTACGCGATATAAGGGTTTTTTCGGTATTATTTTGCACCTTACCTTACACCTTACATTATTGAAGTTTTCATATGGATCCCTAACTTTTTGAAAATATTCTAACTGCGATTTTTATTCCCAGTTGTTCAACTTCAACTGCTTTTGTTTTTATTAATGTACTCAAGTAAATATATATATTCGTAGTTATTTAAATTATACCTACGTACAGGAAAATAGAAAAAATTGCTCTAGAAATATGAAAATAACAACGAATGCACATTTCTGCTCATATTTTCTTTAAAACTCAACATAATGAAAATATTGAAAGAAAAAAATAAGTAACATAAAAAATACCACGAGTTCAGGGGTGACCAAGAGTTTCACAATTTTTATATTTGTAGAGCAAATTTTTTTTAAAATATCAAATAGGTCCCTTAACCATGCACACAATGCATAAAAGTAAAGAAAAATGTTCCAGGCCACTGCACCAACTCCTGCCCTCCTTGGAAAACAGGGTGTATGTCTATTGGAACCGCATAAGTATTGGTGAACTTATTTCTTAAGATGAGAGGTTAAATTATCTTATTCATGCATCATTCGTACTTAGGAGGGCAGAATTAAAGGGATAAGTTTGCATATGTACAGCCTTTTGTTTGTTTCTCTATACTAGGTGTCCCAGTATTTGTTTTTCACTTTGTATAGAAATATCCCATTGATGATTATTAAAAATCCAGCAACTTTGATGATTTTTTAATGATTTTTACAATTTATTGTCTTTAGTATCTTACCTCTGTAAAACGTCTAAAATAAAACATTAAATTAATTTTTTTTCGTGACAAGGAAATAAGGGAGAATTACAAAATTACAGATTATAATGCTCAATATCTCCGAAACTAGTAATAATCGCTGAACATACATAGGGGTTAAATTGCGGCCCTAGCTGGGTTGATGTTGATTTTTGGGATACCCGGTATTTATGGTAATAATACTAAGATTTTCTTGTAAAATCCTATAAATTGTGGTATATTTGGACGAACGATAAACAATTTACATAGAAACATAGTTCAGGAAATACAGTGCTCACGTAGACATTTATTTTGACTACATCAGCTTTGTGCTGCTTGTGCTTAACAAATAAAAATAACAATATAATGGTTTACTCAGCAGGCAACCTCATTTGTGGTTTTGTTCCCATTTGACAAAAAGTCACATGGTACTGACGCAGACTTTCATTCTTATATTAGAAATATCCCATACTGTATTGAAATAAGTTTTAATTATTGAAACGTCAAATGTGTTGAACTAGACCTACATTGAGATTCTACCACAGTAACTTATCATTTTATTGCTGATTTACCAATGAAACAAGGGCAAGAAGAAGAAACCAAAGTGCCTAATCTAATCATATGATTCAGGCCTGAACTAAAGATATTCAAAGGGTAAACTTTCTTAGGTTATTAACTTATTACATCTTTAATAAAATTGATCCCTTTTTTGGCATATGTAGGTATTACCAAAATTGTATTATTATCAATTGATAAGGTAAATGTTAAAACATAAGAACTTACCCACAGGAGACACCAAGGGTTGCATGTTGTTTGCGAGTTTGACTAACAACGTTCAGCAAGCAAAGAGAGAAACATTTTAGACCTTAACGAGACTTGAACCCTAAGAAAAAACAGCCTCTTGTTTAAAAACAAGTTGTTTCTGTTACAACTGGACACAGGTTTAATGTTTAAATTATCATTAGGCCAGTAACCTTCATAGCTCGATGAACGGAAAAAGTTAAAGCAGGATGATTAAACAAATTATGAAGTTAGGTATTTTTCTTTGTTATTGTTTTATTTCATAAGCGTTTTTCAATTCGAACTTCATAAGATTTGCTCCGTCATGATCATGATGTCTAAGTTGTCTAACAGTATGTTTCATAACATTGAAGTAACCATAAAATTAAACCAGAACCGCCTCCTGTTAACCAAAATCGAAAATATTGAAACCACTTCACTTAAATCGAAATAATTTATTATAGTAATGGTTTATATTTACTTTATGAACACATGAAGAAATTATTTGATCGTTAGGAAAAACCTTTTAGGCCGAGGGGGGACAGTCTCCTACATTGTGCTATGTTAAATAGATAGTTACGCCATCTACATTTCTGAACAGTAAAAACACCGATTGTTATCATGAGTCTCCGATAGATGTCACTGCCTGCATGTTATCATTAAATATAATATAATTCAATAAGAAATATCCTGTCATTGAAAATAATCACAAAAATACTTTTATTTTGAAATAATACTAAGAATAATCTAATTTTATTAGATCTGGCCAAGTGAAACATGATTTTTGGAATGGCAACCCTGCCTGCCTACCAGTCATTTAACATGGCCACGGTTGTATTTGAGTGTGATTTAAATTGCATTCCGGTCTGCACGTGCGATTCTGTCCTTGTTTTTAGGTGTTTTCGTTACCACAAACCACAATACTTTAAGCGTCGAGTTGAGCTTGCTTGCTTGCTCCTCCGTTTGGGTATTGACTTACTTCGCGTGTGAAGTTAAATTTCTGCGATATGGACGCTTATTTTAATGTGCGACAGGGACGTTGTTTTTTAGTTTGTGTACTTTTGTATTATATTGTTGATACAATAATAATTACATATCCTTTTAAATGCCCAAAACATATAGATGATTTAAAAAATGTATTTCTAAGTGTTACATTAAATGTAATAATTTACAGCTGGTGTCAATCAGTTAATCGGATTTTGTCCGGTAAGTTAATCTATGATGGGGATGACGAAGTAAAAATAGCTGCACAAAAATATTACCTACAACAAACGTAAACATTATAAAAATAGTAAATAAAGCTATAAAATAATACTTGTTGTCATTTGATTTCATTATACCCTCCCGCCCAATTAGTTAGGTATTTCCCAGAAACAAACTATTTTGTCCTCGTCTCGTCGTAATTCTTAAATTCAGATTAATGTTAATCGGATCTAATTACGACAAGACGAGAGCAAAATAGTTGTTACTGGATAGCCAAGCCATTAAATTTTAAGAATATCTGTAGCTGGCTATACGTATATACAGTGGTGGACATATAATTAGAAACAGTACATAAAACTTAGGTAAACACAGAATGAACTATCGTTATGAGTAAAAATTATATTGATTAAATCACTATTGACTAAGCCAGAATATAGCCAATGAGTTAAAAAACTCATAAAATATTTAAAAAAGTAAATCTGTTCTATCTTTCATTATTAAAAGATTTAAAAAATCATGATAGTTGAATTTCTATTACTGGCCGCTTGGACAACTAATTAGAAACAGGATCCATGGTTCGTTCCATTTTTGAAACTAAAAAAAAAAACCTCTTTTTACGCTTTTTCTGTTGTTTCGGTGGCAATTAAACGTCAATTTGGAAAATTACGTGAATAATAAGTATTGTTAAAAATGGGTAAAAATAAGAGTTGTGACGAGTCAACCAGGCAATTAATCGTTAAATTACATTTAGATCGAAAGTGGACTTATAGAAGAATTGCTAAACATCTAGAATGTTCTGTGAAGAAAGTTTTCAACGCTATTGCTCATTATAAAACTAACGGAACTACTAAAAGTGTTGTTAGAGAGGCTCGTCCAAGGAAAACATCTCCCCGGGAAGATTCGCAAATAATACGTGTAGCTAAACAAGACCCGTTCAAAGGCTCCAACGAGATTAGAAATGAAGTTTTTTCACCTGATGACCCAAGGAACATTTCCTCGAAACTGGTACGCCGCAGATTAGTGGAATCTAAATTGTTCGGGAGGGTTTCTCGAAAGGTACCGCTTCTTACCAAGCAACACCGAGAGAAGCGATTATTATTTGCAAAGAAATATCTTAACTGGACCGTACGAGAATGGAAAAAAGTGTTATTCTCGGATGAAACAAAAATAAATATGGTGAATTCAGACGGCAAACGCTACGTTAGACGTCCAATAAACCATGCTTTTGATTATAAATACACGAGGAGCATAGTCAAACACGGCGGTGGTAATATTAAAGTATGGGGATGTTTTTCTGGTTGCGGAGTTGGACCCGTCCGTAAGATTCAAGGTATAATGGATCAATTTCAATACAAAAACATCTTAGAAGAGACAATGATTCCCTACACCGACGACCATTTGCCTGTGACCTGGATCTTTCAGCACGATAACGACCCAAAACACACGGCCCGCAGTGTTAAATCCTTTCTTAGTGAGCAACGTGTTACCATGTTAGCTGGCCTGCAAATAGTCCCGATTTAAATCCAATTGACAATTTGTGGTACGTCGTTAAAAAAAAGTCTCCGTTAAACGTAATTCCAGTCAAAATGAACTTTACGAAGCCTTTGTTGAGGCATGGAACTCGATCCCACTCGATAAATGTATGAAATTACTTGAATCAATGCCACGTCGTTGCAGAGCCGTCATTAATAACAAAGGCTATGCAACTAAATATTAATTGTTAAGAAATTTAGCAAACCAAACATTATTTTACATAAATAATTTGAAATTGTTGACGTTGACACGTTAAAACTTTGATTTTTACCTCATTTCTTTAGTGTTTCTAATTACTTGTCCATGACGGATGGTACTGCAAATGTCGTTTAGTTGTTTGTACGTAACTAAATATCTAAATGGTAGTTGTAAACTCGGATATTTATTTGTTTTTTAATTAATTATAAGTTGTTGAACGTATTCTATGCATTTTGTTGTTTTATTTCCAAAAACAAAAGTTTTACGGCAATGTGCCTTGTATAATGTGAAATACGTCGCAAGTGTTTCTAATTATATGTCCACCACTGTATATGAATGGTCCTTGTTCAAAAATGTAGATGGCGCTTCAAATCAGTCTGCATGAATAACCCGTGAGAGGGCTCTCTTTTCCCAGTATATTACACTACTCTTTGCTTTAGGCCTTTAGCGAATGCGACTGACAGCTGTCAAAATGTTCATAAGACGCGTTCAGAATAAACCTTAGATGGATAAGTCAAGCAGTTTGAAAGCAGGCTAATTACTTTTAAACATTTTTAGATTGCATGAGGGTTAATTAGGGCTCCAAACTTAATTATTTTTGTCTATCCATCTATCTGTCCATTGGTAGCCGTTGCTTTGGCGGTGAATGAAAGCGTCGTGAAGAAACGTGCGCATTCTGTGCTGAGGAGAGATTCCCATCTTCCAACCTAGCCTTCCCACCCAGGTTGGATATTGGGACATCAATACATCATACATAGTGCCATCTTTCAACCTGCCTCAGGTTGGATAGTGGGAATAAAATGTATTATTTGTTTTTCTTTTCATCTTCCAACCTATACTTTTGTACAGTCAATAACAAAAGTAAGAATACAATTAAATACTAATATGTGTAATCCCTTCAAAGTACTTACATTAATATTTTTATTAATATAGGTTTATTATAAACCTTAAATATAATATTGTGGGCCAAAAATATTTTTCGTCATAATGTGATTTAGGTCATATTTATCGTAAGTCATCATAATCACAAAGTAGGTACATTTTAAAGAAACTTTCGTTTCTAGGTTTTCTTTTTGATTGACCTAATAGATAAAATATATTACCTACTTATATACAGGGTGTCCCAGAAACCGACGTCAACCCGCCTAGGGCTGATAGAGCAGCTCATAAGCTGTCGATTTAACCCCCATGTATGTTCAGCAATTGTTATTAGTTTCCGAGATATTGATAATTTTAATCGGAATTTTTGTCATTTTTCCTTATGTCCGTGATAAGAAAATCCCCTAAATTCCTGTATTAATTAACATTTTTTTCAGTGTTTTCTTGCATGATTAGAATCACTGTGAGATAAGGAAGTTTCTAAAGCTACATGCCACAATTTTTTTCATGACATCTTTTTGAGTAAACGCACAAAGTTTGTTTTTCCATACTTGGTGAAAAACATACGCGGGGTTCTCTTAGTATGGAGAAAGTAACTCAGTGCGTTTACTCAAACATTTGTAATGAAAAAAAAATTGGCATGTAGCTTTAAAAACTTCCTTATTTCACAGTGATTCTAATCATGCAAAAAAACACATAAAAATATATGAATTAATACATGAATTTAGATTTTTTTCGTAGCACGGACATAAGGTAAAATGGCAAAAAATCCGATTTAAATGATCAATATCTCGGAAACTAATAACAATTGCTGAACATACATGAGGCTAAATCGATAGCTGGGTGAATATTTGAAGATGAACATATTGGGGGTGTAAGAAAAAAAACGAAATATCGACTCAGATGTGAATATTTATTGGTTTAACTTGTCAGTTAACATATTAATATGAAAAAAAAGCAAAAGGGACAGTACTTACACCAATATATATCTATATTTTTCAGTTTTAAATTTTTCTGCGAACGGTAGTGAGAAATAATAAGTACGGTAATGAGAATTTTGTGAATGGTAATTAGTACGTATGAATGGTAAGGATCATTATGGAAAAAATGGTGGATGGTAGTGAGAAATAACAATATTTCCAAGGGAATATCAAAAATGGTAATTAGAACAACGGCGAAGTAATATTCCAAAAAAATCAATAATATTTTCTTGAATCGTCTTTGAAAAGAATACAGGGTTCCATGATTTACTTTAAAAAAAAAAGTATTACAATTTATATTTTAATAATCCATAATAATTATTTCTTCTTTTCTTTTATTTTCTGCGGCATCTAAAAGAAGTTCAGTTAAGTAGTAGAAATTTAATTAAAATTTTGTAATTACCTCCTATTTCATTTTCATTTATTATTGTTATATGTATGACGATCCTGTGTGGAGATATATTTATTGTCATTTAAATAATATTGACCAATAATGTATCTTTTGTGTTGACTTTTAATTTATTTATTTCAGTGTTGACAATATATTTTATTTTATTTATTATTGTTATGATGTATATGACGATCCAGTGTGGAAATTTATAGATGACATCCATAACTTATTTCTATTTTCTTTTTTTTCGATGATCTCAATGTAACTAATTATAATTTGACATACTATGCAATTTATACATGACATTATATTGAGAAATAAATAAACTGAAACTGAAACCTATAAATTAATACTCGATCATATTACGTGCCGTCGTACCTATCGAAAATAAGCAAATAATACATTTTAATATTTAGATCCAGTATGACTTTATAAATTAAGTACTTTTTGGGTTTTTTCACAAATAGTAAAATAAAATATCATGTTGATTCTCATTACCATTTCAACATTCTAATTACCGTTTGTCAAAACTAAATGGTAAAAAACGGTAATTATGAAAATGGTAATGAGATATTAGTTCATTTGTCGCCGTTGAGGATAATCAAATAAAATTAACAACATTAGGCGCATATCAAGGCAAATACGACCCAATCGCACATATCTTAGCATATAAATTTAATAATAAAATCTTAAAAAAGTATCTTGGAAATCTCGAATGGTGTGGAGAAAAAAATCGTACCAATCGTCTGCTGCCCGGTGAAATATCGATGTAACTCGGCGCCAAATCACTCGAAACGCGTGCAACTCACTTCATTCGCCAACGCGGACTGCCATCGGACTGCTATCGATCGGCACTTTAATCGTATGACCAACTAAGTGGCGCGAAATATTTTTTTTAGCTGCGTTCATTGTAACAAACGGTAATGAGTGTTAGGGTCTGGGACATTTTTCTAAGCGATAACAAATTATTTGAAAGTGTTCTTTAAGCTGTGTAATTAATGAAGTTCACTAAAACCACTAATATATTATAGAAATTACTGCATAAAAATACGATCTTCAGCATAAAAACGTATTATTTTTAACGTAGACTATTCAAATTTGGGATTTGGGACACGGCTGGTAATGAGATTTGACATATATTTGTGTAAATTTATAATATTTCTATTTGAAATTTAAGTATATTATGTAAAATATTATGTAAAACAAATGTCATATTTTGTATAAAACCCGAAATTGTATTGATTAATACAATTTTAAATAGGTCTTTACCAATCGCCGCGTAATATGTACATCTTCAAATATTCACCCAGCTTATGAGCTGCTCTATCAGCCCTAGGCAGGTTGACGACGGTTTCTAGGACACCCTGTATAAAATAATATTAAGCCAACTTTGCAAACCTATAAATTTAGAAACAGAAAAATATACAAACCTATTTATAATCATTTAAATACAGGAACGTCGTGACTGTAATACCTTCGCTTCGCCGGGTAAAGTACAGTGGTGCCGGGATATTCTCTGCGACTGTACCCTATTCCGTACAGGTTGGATATTGGGAAGAAAAATAAATAAATAATTTTATGCCCACTATCCAACCTGATGGCACTATGATTTCTCAATATCCAACCTGGGTGTTATGGCTAGGTTGGAAGTCTCTCTCACTCGCTCTCAATAAGAGCGTATGTGATGTGAGCGAGTGAGAGACAAGTACACCGAATGTTTTTCTTAGTGCTCATGGACTATACTTACTTACTACAGACAGGGTTGAAGTGAATCTGAAAGGGCCCATCTGTAGGTAAAATAAGTAAGAATAAGAATAAGAAAATGTTTATTGTACTTATGCAAGATAAAAAATGGAAATTGCATTCTATTAAGCCTTACGAATTACCTAATAAATGCGATGCGATAATGTGTTTCTTTGGTCCGTGTTCAACATTAACGCGATCGATGTCCAATACGGTAACGATAACCTATACTAATTCCCGAAATACCAAAATTTTGAAATATTTAATTAGATAGGTACTCATTCTACCAGATTTGCAAAACAATAGGTAGGTAGGTACCTTAATTTGAATGTTAAGTTTTAAAATTCAAATATATTTACCCATGATTCTGGTACTTACTTATTTTATAATTTTGGTATTTCTCGAATGAGCGAAAAGATGATTTTTATAGACTGTGTGGCCTCCAACCGCCCCTTTAACCACCTCAAGTGTGGCCTGTGTGATCGTTTGCTTTTTCCATGCCACAAAAAAATAATATAATTACGATATCTAGGTACTTATGTATATCCATCTACTCGCTTCTTAGCAAGTTGGCTATATATAGCCTATAACAAAACGGAATAGATTCCTAAACGAGAACATTTCTTAAACAGCCCACCGATTTTCAACAAACGCAGTTGCGAACAACCGTATTTAAACTATAGATTTCTAAGAAAGTTACTTAGTTCATAAATTGGGGAGCTACGATGCGACAGACAGATACGCTCATTAAATATATGTAGGTATAACACCCGTTTGTTTGTGCCGAGGGCTGGAAGTTCTAATTTAATGGCCAAGCAGTCAGAGTCACAGGTTTTCCAAATTCCAATTTACTTCTCGTAAAACTTTTTTGAGCTGTTAAGCAACTATTATATCTAGTCTACTTCTCTTCGTTACCGGTTCTCTTAACATTAAAGTAAACGGTGATAATAATAGAGCCGCCACTCATAAAACATAATAGTAATTCGGAGTAAGATGGTTGATAAGGCGTTATTACGAATGTTGTGCAAGTACGCACTTACACAACCTTACATGATGCATAGGGGTCGCTTTCTTTGTTACATAAATGTGTACGTGCTGGTAATACGTTCCTGCGATCTAAGTGGCATGGCGGGAGCAGGCATTTGTAGGATCGACGCGTGCGGCGGAAGTCTGCAGCGCATCCTAAAATAATTTGGCATGTCCTCTTTGAGGCTAATAACTAGGGGGTCGGTAGAGACTCTTAATTTTCACGTTATATACCTCTTGCTCTCTCACTAAGATTTATAAGTAAGTTTTATTTTTAGATCAAGCTTGAAAACTTCAAGCTTTAGCTTTAACCCGTATTTTAATACGGGTTATGAATTTAACAGTTCATACACATTTGTATGTATGTATGCAATAAAAATCGGATGTTCAACTCTGTGTAACTCCTAAACTTCTTTAAGAATCGTTATGAACGTGTGTGTCTTTCAATATTATTTATTAACCGACCTCAAAAAAGGAGGACGTTCTATGTTCCACTGTATGTTTTTCGATTACGATCGTACGATTTCGTCGTCAATTGCGGACCGGTTTAATAAAATTAATTAAGGTTTAGGATTAAAATATCGCGATTAAGATAGTTGAGCGACTATGACGGACGAAGAACATTTAATTGGTTAAATATGGGTATGACTTTCCCACGGCATGGTTTTCTAAAGATTTCTTAAAGTTTCATATAAACTATAAAGCGAGACTACATAACTACCATACTTTTGCTGTGTGGTTGCCGGGTTAGAATGGTGCCACTCCATGTCTTTCTGTGGATGTCATAAGAGGCGACTAAGGGAATAAAGGTTTGTAGTACTGTTAAGCGATGGGCTTGCCACCTGTCACTAATACACTGGGAAACATCTTAGCCTACTTGTGCAAAATGTAGTTACAGAATTATCGAGAAGTTTTAAGATTTGTTGGTAATTCTTTAGCTCTGCCTACCCCACTCTGGGAATGAAGGCGTGAGTTTATGTATGTATGTACATAACTAACTAACAGCTAATTATGATCAGTGATCAGATCACTAACAAGTATAAATAGAATAAATGTTTGCAAAAATACAAAAACGCTAAAAATAACTTATTTTTAAATGGTAGGTACCTTGGTAGGTAATACATGGGTAAATACGGTCAGTCCAACTGAAGTCGGAAACTCATAATATTTTCAACAAAAAAGACGAAGAAGAAGACCAGACGTCATTTAGACTGACCCACCATTATGAAAGAAGTTATTTTTAGCGCTTATGAAGGCGGTTTTTTGATTAATAAAAGATAAATACTTTTATCAATTTTATTATATAGCGGTAAACGAACTTTACGCGGACGAAGTCGCGGGGAACAGCTTGCGGGCCGGGGTATCAGCTTAACTCGTTTTTTAACGTATGATTAAATAAATTATGTTTGGTAAAGTTAATTTTTCTCTTCTCATAAGACAGACTTTTATGTTGGAACTGGACTAAGTAGGTACTTATACACCTATGAGTGAGTTAAAATAACCGAGGAAGCAAATAAAGCAAGGTACTTATTATATTACCGAGACACATTACATTGGAGATTGGAGTAACGTCAGCTCCACAACCATATTTAAAGAAACTGCGTGATCATCCTAATTAAATCATTTAATATATATAATATGTTTGTGCATATGAGTAGGTACACTGACACACTAACACTGACACTAACATATAGGTAGGTATTAACCGTAATGTTTTATTATAAAAATGACTATAATTAGTATATAACTTATTTACATTGAATAACATATTATGTAACTCGAATATGGGAGAGGACACTGATTTCTGTAACACAGTTTTATTCGCCCTAGCTCAGAAATCAGCGACTTCAATTCAATTTGTACCTATTTTATGCTAATAAAACATTATCTTATCTTACCTTAAAGGTAGGTATACAAAAAACTGCTAAACCATTAAGAGTTTTGAATACCAGGAAAATTTCACCAATAATAGAGTTTTATTGTCGAAACTTAATTACTTACCGGTTTTATACCGAAATGTTACCGACAGTGCCTCATTTTTAGCCGACAGTCAGTATACCGCGAATGGTCCCTGGTTTAACAGCCCTGGCCAAATTACAAATAAGATTCAACTATAAAAGCCTTTAATGGGTAGGTATAACATCAGTAACAAGAAAGCGTTCAAACAAATCACTAAGCAAACTACATAAGACGAGATGTCCTTTCATATCCTGGTAATAAAACAATTTAAATGGCAGCAAAACATGAAACCTTGGAATTCGAACTTGCTAACTGTAGTTATATTTAATTTCCAGAGCGTCTTGGGTGTATTACTTATTGTAAACTGTAGACAAGTAAGGTCGGAGGTTGAACCGCAGCCGGAAGAAAACCCCGTCACTCCAAATCCAGTCATGTGAGTGTGTTATTTTGAAATTCGCAAGGCGTTAGGAATGTTAGGATGTGATCGCTAATTTGGAAAACCGCTGCCGCTGATGCGTTTGCGCGGTGGCGGTGCACGCTGACTGCAATTTAATAAAATTGATTGCTTTAAATTGGTTCGTCCCCATAAAATTGGATGCGTGTTTCGACATCTCCTGCTCTTTCTATTTAAAAATTGCGCACGGAAAAGGCAGTTTGCTGTACCTATTAGTAAATGAGAAAAAAGATTGTGCTGCACTGTAAAAGCCATTTTTAACTCCGGTTTTTACGCCTAACAGCATCTATCCCGTATTTTATATGTGAAACCAATTTATCTCTTTTTTATTTATTTGCAATTTTTGGCCACGTAGAAAACATTGACCGATGTTCTAGGTATAATATATGTACCTTATATAACTCTCCGAGTATAGAATTATACATAGGCCTCAAATTGAAATGGTTATATTTTTATCTACCTTTACCAAAATTTATAAGTCCGCGAAATAGAGTTATTGCAACTAGCTAAATAAATAAATGAATTCTTTAAATATTTTTTTCTTTCTAGATAAATTCAATTCAACAGACTCAAACAAAAAATTATACATATGAGAAAATAATGTATCCTTGATCCTTCTTCTGGCTCAACTTTTAACAGAAGACTTAAACATAATAATTTCAGCTGTTTAGCCGTAGAATCGATATATTCTAAAAAACATATGTTTACCTACAGACGAACTCGATTTTGCATTTATAATATTAGTTAGGATTTTCACTAAGTTTCTTGTTTTAACTTAAACAATTCGTTCCGCAGAGATCGTTCGTCGGTGCATCACGCCCACGACCCCACATTCCACGGTTTCTGGAAGAAGAAGTTCGTGTGGCGGTCGCGGTGGGTAAAGACTTGGCAGGAGAAGAAGGTGTACGTGGCGGTGTGGAAGCGGATGTGGGGGCCCGTGGAGGTGAAGGAATGGGTACCGGTGCCCAAGCCGCCACCCGGCTGGATCAAGCACGACTTCGGCTCCTACGTCGTCAACGCTCACCCGCATTGAGGCGAGCTGTGGGTATCGGTAGTCATTGTATCAGTTTTGGAAGTCGTTAGCTTTCGTAGAATGCAACTTACCTACTTATCTAGCACAACTGGTCTGAAGGTTTCAAAAGGATGACAGTTATCCTTTAATCCAAATTAAATTATATCCTCTTTTCCATTTTGTCTTAAACCGAATATCGTTTTCGAATTCAATTTGAAATTTCGTGGTTTCTTTTTGTTTTTCCATAAACGTACGTAGTAGCATCAGCAGCCACACGATGCGCGACCGCTAAGAGCTGCTGCTGCTAGCTAATACAAGTGGACTTGGATTCATTAAAGGGTCAAGTTACGCCGGTAGCTTAATTATTAAATAGACGACTTGTAACCACTTGTAGGTACTTTGAAATAAACTCGGAGCTGAGAACGGTGCAATCTTCACAACAATGGAATTCTAGCAAGGTATCAGTATCCGTAATTTCCTTTGGCTCTTTATATTATCTTAAGATGTCGAGAGTGTATTGTAGTGGAATGGGAAGTAATTTATTTTTATTTATTGTTTAGTAGGAGAAAAAAACTTATTCCTAGATAGAAATTATTGGCAAACTAAGCTAAGGTCCAATTTAAATATGAACCCACTAGTTTCTTAGATCAAAGTCGGACGGACAGCGGAGGCTTAGTAATGGGGTCTCTTTAGGTACGAGACCCTAGAAAAAGTAAATTCTACGGGATCGTAAAACTAAAATTATGGTTAAGGTAAGATTATCACCGGGTAATACAATCATTGTCTAAAATAACTGGATAAATACGGGGATTAATTATATTATGCTGACCACGAAATGTAACCAACCAAACACAAGAAAATATAAAAACAGAACTCATCTTGGTGTTCTTTAAGATTTTATAAACTGTCGGGAACGTTTTAAAAGTATGGTATTATGATGACAACACTAAGGACGTCATATATGTAAGAACTCTTACGAATCTCCATACAATAAGCTATCATATGACACTTTATAAAAAGTAGCTGATTTACTTAAACTGTCCTTACCCTACAATCAACTTAATACACAGACTTAATACCTACCATATTATCAACCTTGCAATGCGAATTATGTCAAATATATTTTATTCCCAAACATGCTCGGATAGCATGGCCTTTTTTTTGAAAAACGAAGACGCGAAGTGCCTCATGTTCCTCCTAGGAGTAAAATAAAAGCATAAAATCACCTTCTGACCATTTCTATTTCTAAAAGTGCATAAAATTGAAAGGACCATGAAAAATCCCGTACAACCAACTTGTGGGTGGGTGCAGGGTGGGGCGGCGGCGGGCCCCTGCGGTGGTGGCGACGGGCGTGGAACTATCTAAACTAATACTCGTAGTTTTCAAACAAACATTATCTCCGAATTTGTCAAAGGTTATAATAGTACATTGTGCAGCATGGGACTAAAATAAGCCATAATGGTTGTTTAGTCTTGCGTTAAACACTATACTTTTCGCTTTGAATGCGAGGAAAAAAAAACAAGGTTGTTTACAAAATTGCAATATTTAACAAATAAGTATGTAACAAAGTCTTTGACTTTGTTTAAGGTTTCTTTTTTGTTAAGTGGCACTTTATTTGCTTGCTTATTTAGCCAACAGATATAAACTTGAAAACTATTTGGACCATTAATAATAAAATAAAGGATCCTTAATATATTTAAATAGATTCTTATTCGTAATCATTAATCGTGTTTCACAAATTAAATCGTTTTTTTAAATATTTTTGCACTGTTGTCATTTTGAGGTTATTTCCATGCACTAAAAATAGCCCATACACAATCACTGAAAATGGCGATAATCCTCCATTCACAAACACCGTGATTGGTTGTTTAGGGGTTACCAAAGTAAATTAAAACAATATATTTATCCCTAGAGGAGGAGGATTAATAAGGAGCTTTAATAATATTATTAATAATATTAATAAGGAGCTTTAGTCCGGATGTGCAGAGACTAAAGTAACATTTTAAGAGCATGAGAAGTGAAAAAATAATTTATAATCATGTATTTGTATCATTTCCTCACATTGTAGAGATAAGCATTAGTATATATGCCGGAAACGAGGATTTCCTGACTCGTATTCTAGCAGGTCTCGCTGCGGTTCGGCCTGCTAACCACCTTGTCACGGAATCCCTTACTTTCCGCGCCTGGGTAATAATGTACTATTGTTTTGTGTTCATCTATTAATGTAGCAAGATGGTACCGTTTCTCCTTGGTTATCATCTGTCAAATATTTTCGGTGCATCTCTTTCATTATTTCGGCTGTAATCAATGTTTGCCAAACATTTCCAAGGAAAGTGCTACCATAAAACAGTAAAAGCTGATTGTAACAAGTACAGTCGGCCTTATAAGTAAGTAGTAGCACACGCTACTATAACTCACGTGACAGATTAATGCTGCAGTTCCAACATTTACATGACGTTAAAGTAACAAAGCACTAAAGAGTCCACCGCTACTTCTAAGGCTGAGCGTACATGCTATGTACATTGTACATAACATTATCCATATTTTATATAATGAACTCATGAAACAATCAAAATTCACGGTCAACCAAAGTCATTGTTAGGTTCCCATATTTCTTGTTAAGTGTACTAGAAATGTAGTATTTATTTATTAATAAACACATTGATCCCCTAAGTGACTATTTATTTGTCTATGCACAAGGATCGAAATAAGAGAAATGGTTGAAAGCGCATGCAATGAGCACGAATATTCCAATCTGACTCTTAGACAAGATGCGTAACGCTAACGAAAACAATTTACGAAAACTGACAAAATGTATGCAATTGACAAGCGTTCGATGACGCGGCCGTCTGGCAGCTTACGTACGTCGAGCCTATGCATTTTCGACTACGGTAGCAATAGCAACAGGAGGCTGTATCGAGATTTATAACGCTAAGTTAGCCATGTCCGACTACGGGGTAAAACTAAAAATTAACAACCAAAAGATTAAAGTGATCAATTGCATCCCGAGATAAGTAATTAGGCGGCACTTTGGCTGCATTTGTACGTTTCCGTTTTTATTAAATTTGTTTTGATTGTATGGAATTTTTTAGAAGAATTAATGTGTCATTTGGTAGCCGACTGCACGCAGCAGTAGAAGACGACCTGTCGTCGCGACACTACGGGTTTCTATGTATTTCTATGAAATTCCCTAGCTAGCGACACGAAGCTGCGATGCGTCTCCATAGAAATACATAGAAAACACAGCAGCAGACGACGTGTCGCAGCTACCAACTGACACCTTAACGGTAATCGAAATCTACACAGACGAAGTCGCGGCTAAAAGCTAGTGGTATATAAATACAACTTGTCTAACACAGAGACCGAAGCGGTGGTGCGCCACAAAAGCCACTAACAGCTGTCTACATGTTGCTCACGTCGTTGGGGAGGGCGGTGGTTCGCTTTTTGCTCTGTTATATTTTTGGCAATTTTATAATGGTTATCTTTTGTTTGTAGCTACGTACAATAAAGTGTTACATACTTACATAAGTAAGGGTACCGGTTACCTTTTTATATTAATGTCTTTTTTCCAAAAAAAAAAAAAATTGGTTTGGTTTTCCCTTTTTTTTATGTTCGTTTATAATTTTATGTTTACCTTATAATGTAGGTACTGGTATTCGTGAAGTCATTCAAATAGGGACTACTTGCGGGCCACTGAGAAATAGCGACGTGGGCATAGAGTACCTACATTGAATAATAGGGTATATCTAGTGTTTTCAGACAAGGATTGCGACTGCGGCGCGCCTAGCGACGTAGTCCGGAACTAATAGTAGATTGTTCAACAAGGGACTAAAACAAGACATAATGACACGAGATGTTTAGCCACCCAAGCGGAGCGAGGGTAGCTATAATTTGAGTGTCATTATAGTTGTTTAGTCTCTAACTTTATACTCTACTTTATACTTTGAATGTGAGGAAAAAAAGAAGTTCAGTGCCGGATTAGCCACGTAGCAAGAGTAGCAAATGCTACGGGCCCCACGCACCCACGTCTAACCTCTAAAATACTAGTCTGGTAGACATTGACCTATTTTGGTACTTACATCAGTATACGTGTACTCATATCCATCAGGGTTGACGATAGGATGAATAATCCAGTCGATATTCTTCAGCATAATAACCTAAAACAAACCTCCACGCAAAATAGGCGCATAACTACGTCGCCCAGTTGCGGAAAAGAGCCCGCCACAACCTGTAACCTAAAACCAACCAGGGGTTTGCTACGGACCCCGTGCTTGCTCAATCCGGCACTGACAATGTTCTACTCATACAAAATTACAATATAGATTATAAGAAAGTTTCTTACAAATTTGTACGGCTTTTTTTTGTGAAGTGCTGCTTTTAATTCTCGTATGTAGGTACTTATATTATGTCAAATTTTATCAATAATTTTATTTCAATTCTATATTATTTATTTCTTTATGTTGGAATGTTTATCGTTGCCTACCCATTTATCTACCGGCCTAGAGCTTAATTTGCGAATAGTTAAATTTGTACTGACCCCAAATATTTTTATTTAAAACTAAAGGCTTCGCCCCCTCTGCAGATTTCCGACGTTCCCGGTGGATTTTTCAACTCTTATTTCATACAAACCTTGTACTAACAATACCACGAACACAACAAAAAAAGAATTGTCCAATTTGGTGCAGTCTTTCGGAGGTTTTATGCGCGTACATGCATTTCTCTGATTAATTTTTAGGGTTCTGTACCCGGAGAGCTCCCAACGGGACCCTATTAATATGCTTGACTGCTATGTCTTTTGGACTGTGATATATAGCTATTGTCTTTTAGAATACTAATATTTTATTGCTATTATTACGGCGGATTATCTAACAAATAAAAAATCAAGAAAGTGAAATAGTAGCGAAAGAAATTTGTCAAGATCGTAGCAAGTGGAAATAAGTTGTCTCTGCCTACCCCTCTGGGAAACAGGCGTGATTTTAATGTATGTATGTATGTAAGAAATAGTAAAGGAACGTATATTTTTCAACGTATTTTTATTTTGATTGTATCGTGAAAACGGTCAGACATTCAAGCGTCAAATGAAAAAAAAACCCAAAATGTTATAAAAAATGATCCCGTTGAGTTGGGCTAGTTGTAATTCGATTTGAAATGGAATTCAAATTGGAATATAATAACGCACCGCGCGGCAGTACGGGACCCTCGGTGCGCGAGTCCACCTCACGCTTGACCAGTTTTATTTATTTATATAGATTTTTTGTTTTCTAAGGCAGTCTGGAAGAGATAAAATCGTTTTAAGGCTATAAGGTTCCGTGCTTTTGTCTTTATATGTTTTTTTAACTGACGAATAAACGACCCGTTTTTGTTCGTGTGGTGATCAATAAAGAGTATCTTCTCACTAGTGGTCTCTTGCGAAGTGGTCTCTTACTGAATAAACATCTTTTATCTTTTTTATCTTTTATTAGCGGTAAAACATGCCATAGGCGAAGATAGGGAAAAATACCCATAGTTCGCCTATTGCCTTTGGGGCCATTTATTACCAAGTTAACCAATGAAATTAAAAGCTTTAATGGTATATACTGATAGTCAGGAGTACTAAAAAACGTTTTTTTGCCATAACGGACAGAAATACTTTCAAATTTGAAAGATATTTTGGGAAAAGTGTCAAAATCCAGGCGAAGATACGAAACTCGACGGTATATATTATGACGTATATATATGTTGTACGATGGCTCTACGGTCTATGGAGCGAACAACAATTGACAACAATTCATTATGTGCTAAGGTAGTAAAATGAAATACCGTTTCTACATTTCACATTGCTGATTACAGTAAAAATATCGTTGGATTTTTTTATGCAGTAGTTTTTTTATCTTTAGGAAAAATAGTAAAAAAAGTTGGATTGTGAATGTTAGGAATACATTTATAGTGCCCTTAGTGCATTTATTACCAAGGGAATTCAAAAAAATATACAACTGTCATGTTAATTTTTTATCTATCTGACGGATTACTTGATTCTAACGACACGCTTTCGATTCTACGCAAAACAGTTTATTATATTTTAATGGCGTCTACAAATTATGTAATTAATTAAATTACGCAAAATAACAAATTTGTGACCGAACGGCAGCGAATGATTGACAAGTGAGTGACATGACATGACAGTCTGATTACAGTTACTTTTTTTTATTTTATATCAGGCTAAGATCACGACATCAGTATTCCTAACTTTGTATATACGGTCTTTTTAATGACTATTTCTTTAATAAATTATTAACGACGAATTTCAGTTAAATAAAGAAAAACCAAGAAATACGGGTAGTTTAATTTTTAACCAGCTATTATAAACGCGAAAAAACAATAATGCTTTTTTTTTTTAAATGTTTTCAATTGACTCTTGTTTTGAGCCCACTTACCTAGTTATTCTTTAGTTTATAGTTCGCAACCAAAAAGGGGCAGCGAAAATGTTCGTACGAGAGATCGAATGATATTTCGAAAGGGTGAACCCGGGCCATCTCCTCGCATGGCCGGCGATGCTATAACTAGATTAAAAACCAACTAAAAAGGAGTGAGACGGGGTGTTGCATTCAGCCCGTATATATTTTTCTATTTATGTACCTATGTTCATGTAATCATGTCACACATATCTTTTTATCTCGTGAACCGATGTCGATGGTTCTGTTTTTAACATTTGTTTGGCTTAAACAGGAGGTTTAAACGGAGGTTTAAACGTGTGTATCCGTGTGTGTGTCTGTCTGTGACACGTTAGCTGCCGAACGGATGGACCGATTCAGGTGTTTCACAAGTAGAAAGTAGGTATAATTGGGGTGGTGGTGGTGGCAAGTTTTATATAAAATCGGTTCGTCTCTTTAAGAGTTATAAGTTATAAGCACCACCAGCTCTGAGAGTAGAAGTCTGTCATATTTTAGTTTTTATTTAATACCGGATAAATGATTCTATTCTGTTCTATTTTATAGGCACATCACATTTAAACATTTTTTAATTTAACAGTACTTAAATGTCAAGTGTCCGTGCGTAAGAACGTGTTTTTCCCAAAAAATAAAACGAGTAGGTGACTATTTTAATTTCAATTCCAATTTCCTTTAAGTGATGATGACTTATTGTATAACCTTATTTCCCAATATTACTTATTGTATAACTAACCTCGGGCCTTAAAGTTCATTTTCTTCGTTAACTGATATAGATTATTTTCTGCCACATTTGCTTAAAATAATGATACCATTATTAAATGAACTAACGCTCGCACTTTAATAAACATTTGAATGCATAAATTCACCCGGTGAAATTAAACAAATAATTCAGCTGCAACTCAATAAGCAAACAACATTACTAACCTACTGTGTCTGATTTCGCTGACATGTCATTCACGTATCGGATATTAATACCAATATAGCATGCTGAGTTTTTGCAAACATTTCCGCAATAAACTAAAGTGTGGGGGTGCAGGCGGGGTGGGTACGCTCAGGTATGCGACGCTGAGCTATCAGGCACACTCTGCCAAGTCCTTCATACACGTCCACGTCGTCCCAGGCTCTGCCGACGTACAGACCTGGGGCGAACCCACTCATTTTACTAAGTGGATCGTGCACCCTGGAAATGCTAGCGGTAGACACGGGCGTCGCATATTTACCAACTACACTGGACTGCGAAGCAGCTAAGTATGAAGGGCGATACCTGGCACGACAGTCCCACCGTCCAGGTACTCCTTACCCTCTTTCCCGTGCTCCAAATATCCCAACTCCCTCCACAAATGCCACTCCCCCCCCTCCATCCCTATCCTCTCCCATACCTATCCTGGAGGAGACAACCTCGACTCCAAAAACCCCAACCTATAGGTGTCATACGAACCGTGCCTACAGGTGCGTGACTGAGGGGGAGCTCAGTTGCTAACGGTGTGCCCTCGACACCAGGCGACCTCGAGGTGTACATAGCCTTATTCCGGCAAGCGGGGCTCTGCCGGAACGGACCACTTTCCCTAGCTTCTCGTGGGATTTATTTATGGAGAAAGATAACAAAAAAATAGAAGGTAGCCTGGAAGACCTATGACAGGAATTACGGCCCCTGACGGTAGGCGCGGAGCAATCTGCCCAAACGCAGGAGCAAGACATGGAGGTGGTGGAGCTTACCAACACGGTGGAAAGGGCCGATAACGGACCAAACTCACTGCCTGGTGAGCCCCACTCCGCCAACGACAACCTGGCAGGGTCAGCGAAGGGCCGATACAAAGCTCTGAAGGGATTGGGGATACCGCCCTCCGAGGCGGTAGAACTTGCCCAAAAGAGCTTCGCGGAACTTAAGAGGTTGGGGTACAAGTTCGGGTCCCCACACTCCAAACCGCAGCAAATGCCGGTAAAACGGCTCCGCTCGGAAGAGGAATCACCACAGGGGCATGCACCTAAAGCCCCGAAGGTGAGTGGAACCCCTCCTACACCCCCAACCTCTACGCCCCTAGCCTACAACGAGGTCCTAAGACGACTCCACTCCGATGACGGACGCACAACTGGGGTTACTCTGCGACACCATCGTTTGGAGAAGGGCGAAGGACCAAAGTTTAAGGGCTATTCATTCAAGCCAGGTTGGTTGCTGGTAACTTGCAGCGACCAACGGTCTAAGACCTGGCTTGAAGGGATTATACCAACCCTAAAACCATGGCCGGAAGCGAACCTCACCACACTACGTGAGAGCGAACTCCCGAGGCCAAACATAGGGTTGGTATACATCCCAGACACGGATGCCACCAAGATCCGGCAGACCCTGTCTCTACTCAGTGTGCAGAACCAGGGGCTGCACACTGAGTACTGGAAGGTGCTTCACTCAAAGGTCGAAAAGGGAGGGGTGACGCTAACCCTTTCCCTCGACGACCTATCTGTGGAGTCCCTCCAAAAGTCCGGTCTAAAGGCCAGTCTTGGCCTACGAGAGGTCCAATTCAGACTAAAGGGCCCTGCCACAGGGGCCCAACAGTCATCAATGGACCATCCTCACACCCCAGCACCGACAGCCACAACATCTGGTCCCCACGCTCCCCGCCCCCAGCTGGCCCAACCAGGGCCATCCAGGCCCAATACGTCCATTCCGCTGGCCCCTACACCCGCTCGCAAGATCCCAAGGGGATCAAAAAGGGCAGTCCCCTTCCCTCATCCCCATCCAACAGCCACTGGATCAGCGGGCAGCCGGCCGCGGTTTCCTCCCAACAGGGGGACTAATAGGGGCACGAACCACCCCAGGGGAAGAGGAGCACACAGAGGCAGGCAAGGGCGCCCCGGTGCCCAACGCCAGCCCCCACACTGACGCAACATGGAGCAGGGGGGCGATGTTCCTGCAGGCCAACCTACACCACGCTGTCGCGGCCTCAGCAGTCGTCGAAAAACTGATCAGCGAACAAGGCCTGGACATCGCCCTCATACAAGAACCATGGATTAACGCCAACTCCATGGTAGCAGGTATGAGTAAAGCGGGTAAGATTATGGTACACGAAAAAGGCACAAAACCAAGGACCTGCACCGTGTTTAACAAAAACATCAACTTTCTGCCTGTTTTAGAACTTTGCAGTGACGACATTGCCGTCGCATACGTGGATCTCAAAGGGCGAGGCACTTCGAAGGTCCTAATCTGCTCGGCCTACTTGCCCGGTGAGAACCAGAACCCCGCAGAAGAACTGACAAAAGTCGTGGACTATGCCCAAAGACAAAAGTCATCCTGTCCTGTGGGTGTGTGTCCTGTGGGTTGCGACGCCAATGCCCACCACCATCTGGGGCAGCACTGGAATCAACAGAAGAGGTGACCTACTCTCTGAATTTATATTTACTAACTGTCTACACTTGCTAATTAAGGGCAACACACCAACCTTCGTTACTAGGGCTAGACAGGAAGTACTTGACATAACATTCGCGACTGAAAAGGTAGCTAAATGCCTAGCCAACCGGCATGTCAGTTCCGAAAACCCCATGTCGGACCACAAACATATCCTATTCGAGGTTTGTTACCTTGCTCTTGTTGAGCACTAGGTAAAGAACAACAAAAACTTAGGAACCCTAAGAACACTTGCTGGGTTGCGTGAAAGATACGATAGGATTGAAAAGTTTCCCATTGCCCATCTGTGGTCTAAGACAAGATGCATTGCGAGGTCGTTATCATTATCGAAAATGTGTAGGATTGACGTAAGCTGCCGGATGGTCACGTCAAGCGCCTGCGAGTATGTTAATTTCATACACTTTTGCTTTTCTAAAATCGGTTACGGTAGCGTTGCATCTAGTGCAGGGCCTCCGTATAGAGAGAAAATAAATAGGATGAGAGAAGCCATGTTAAAACCTTATGATAAAAAAATGCTTTCCTTTAGGTAAAACAGTGATATGTCATCACTCATCTTAACAGCCATAAGTTCTCTAAAGCGAAAAGGAAACTGAAATATATATATATATATATATATTACAGCTTGGAAGTACTTATTATTCTGCCTAATACTTAGACAACTCAGGTAGGTACGACTCGCGTACCCTGTGAGTTTAAGTTGTGCCGACATGGCCAGAGCCTCGACCGCACAATAACAGTTTAGGGCGGCTGGGTTTTCTCAATTAGCTAGTTAATTAGTTAGTTTACCTATTTCAGCTTCGCTCGCTTGATCGACCTATTATTATAATTTATAATATAATTGTACCTCTCAGTTTCAGTGCATAAATAAAAGTTGTATTCTGCGATATGGAAACAAAGCGACTGCAGAGATATATTATTTAAATATAAATGGAATGTAAAGTATTCCCGTTAGCTCTCGTGCGAACGTAAATATCAATTCTGTAAAATATTTAATAATGCACGGAACCGGAATAAATTTGATTACATAACAATTTATCATAAAAACCTCTTGACTCGTCCACTCATCCACTCATCCAAATCATTTCACCACTTTAGTTTATTATTATTGGGGGGGTAGAGATGGGCCTTGTGAACCACTTCGACCATTGCTGATCTTTTGTGGCAGCCCTTTGTTTTAGAGTTCACTACACAGGCCCGTTGCGTCTAAGAATTTCCAGATGCTTTGGGCAGTGAGTAGTTGTATCTCTTGTGGGTTAATGATATGTCGCCCTAGGTGGATACTTCTGTTGCGCGCAACCTTTTACACGCTCCTTTGAGTAAATGTTCAGGTCTCCGAAAGAGGGTTTTTAGTTCAATGTAGGAAGCACGGGTTACTAAAACACAATGCTGATATTTCAACCTCCAGATAAATCAGCAGACATACAATGTATTTTTCTTTTAAATTAAGTACAAAGATACGGAAAGGTATAGCTTAATTTGCCTAAAACTTTAAAATTTTTGGAAATTGGAAAAATCTCCCCTTACGTAATGTACTGTACTAATATTTAAGTCCGAACAACTTGACTACCAACGACGCTTAATCAGAATCTCTTGCAAACTACATAAGTATCTATCGGGTAACACCGGCAATACCAGGAACAAGAGTCAAAAATTCCTAATGAAGAGTTAATTAAAAAAATTAATTTATTTTCAATTATATTCTTAATTAATGCGTCGAGAGGTCGTGCCGCGGACACCGCGAGCACCCGCGGTCGCGCGAGCAGAAACAGCATCTCGATAAGTATGTAACAAGAGTGGCTCTCGAGAAACATCGTATGTTTAAAGTAAATAATGTAGCTGTTAGTGATTAAAATACGTTTTTTTTAAGTAAATAAGTAATCGTTCTAAGACAAATAAAACGTGAATCGATGCCCTACATTAGAATCCCCCGAATAGATTATGCTTAAAAATGTATCAATTGACCCGAAGATGAAATAGGTATACTAGGTACCCAGAATGTTCACAAAATTACAAGTTCCGTACCAGTCAACTGGTAGAGAATGTCGCTTCAATAAGCATAAAATTTATCTTGTGCGCTCAAATTTGAATAAATGTGTCATAAAAAATATCAATACCTTTCATTTGGTAAATTACCTACTCGTAGTCAAGTAAAAAAACATTTTGGAGTTAACATTACGATGTTGGTTATTCGTAACCGTAGGTAGGGTTATTGAGTATGAATATGAATAAGAGTTTAGATTTATGACAAATGACGACTCCATAGCTTGCTATTAGTCTTACCGTGCGACAAAAACTCCGATGCCTAGTTATTAAGTTACCAAGGCATGTTGACAAAGCTCAGCAGATTACGGTCCAGGATCACCTAGAGCTGCACGCGATCAGACATCGTGTTTGTATTGTATACCTTGTGAGCCGCCCTCCACCTGCACGGTGTAGGCTCCCCTTACACAGCAAAAAGTGTTGCGTCTGAATTTAACATTTAGATAGCACAGCCATAAACAAAACAACTTTGAAATACAATAAGAGATAAATATAACGGTGCCCGGTGATTTATAGCTGTAATGTTCTGTCTGCGTCTAGACCATTAGAGGGCTATAATTGGATCCACGTGTATGCACTGGATGTTATCGGTCAGAGGGCACATTTATTGATAGCGTCGTCAAAATAACCCCTTCGATAAAGGGTATAAAAGCGAGTTTCCGAACCACAAGCGACCTGGTCGAATCAGGAGCCGATCCAAATTGAGAATGGTGAGACTAGAATTAATTAATATTATTGCGATTGTGTTCTGAAGCGGTCATATTGCGGAAGCTGACTGTTTGTGTCCAATATTTGATTAAATTTAAAATATCAGCGAATTCAGTCAAACCGTTACTTTTGGTGTCGACAATTTCAGTGTAAGTGTTATGTTTAATGTTTGATTTAGACTTAGTTTGGTTTTATAATTAGTAATTGCTCTGAGCGAATAAGTGTAGCGTTGCTGTAGCGTGTTTAACACATACTTGTAAATATTTACATTGTTTCAAAATTTGTTAATATCTGCTTATTTCACCCGGAATATCGCAATACAATACAAGGTACCTATATTTATTTTTATTTTTTCAAACAAACGAAAGTCGCTTTTTAATAATCCCTAGGCAGATAAAACTATACCGTGTAGTGTTTGAAATCTGATTGTAGTACAGATTACACTAAGTACTCGTACTAACTATATTCGCAACCCCTTTATTTCTTAAAACATAACAAATTAATGTAGTTTCTTAATCAAAGCTACTTTAATCTGGAGTTTCTATTTCTTATCGAAATAAGGAATATGCATTACTTTTTACAAAGCTTTAAGAACAGTTGATTTATGTAAAATACTGTTGAGATAAATCATATTTTGAATATCTATAAAAATAATCAAGATATAAGACAGCACAGATTTGTTTCTACCTATCTCTTTCTAGCAAAACAGAATTTAACATGGAGTATAACGGGTGATAACAAAAAAATGAGAATCATTTTCAGTAGTCTTAAAAAAAATATCACTGAGGGAAGGCTGAAGACACTCCATATCACTTTTAATGATAGTGATTCCATGAGCCAACGAGATGCCGCGAAAATATTTAAATGTTTTTAACCGTACATTTGCCGGTCTTTAAAAAAGGTGGGTTTGGAGTGCCGCAAGAAGATAAGGGCACCGTAATACACCGATCAGCAAAAATGTAACATTATGTCACAATGCCGCTGAAAGTTATTTCCCTTTGAGCAAAACCCATATTACCTGGAAATGATCGGTACTATACCAGCAACATTTCAACATCACCAGACAATATAAAACACAAGTATAAGCACAAGTTTGAGCAGAAAGTTATGCTTTATGTGGCTTTTCCGATAAAGGTGTGTCAAAACTGTGGTTCAAACCTAGTGGTTTAGCAGTTAATCCTAAACTCTCATAGAATGAATGCTTGAAAAAAATACTTATACCATTTATCCTTATGTTTGATCCTTATGTTGGTCGTGAATAAATTATTATTATTATTTTCAAAAGATTGTTTTTCTCAGCTCTAGGCTGGTATTAACTACATTTACGGGTTATACACCAAGTAAATGTAGCAAGAGTTGTAGAGAATATTTAATTAGTTAGCGGAGGGCTACTTTCAGGGTCTAGTTGCATGAACTTTCTCACTATTCTACATGTATTAAGTATCGCTGCTTTTTGTAAAGTTGTGTAAACGTATGATTATATACCTAATAATTTTAAGCTATGGTGTAGGTGTTTTGGGATGACGCCTGTTGTGGATAGGACTATTGGAACTACATACACTTTCTCCTGTCTCCATAGTCGAGTAACTTCGTCTTTTAGGTCTGCATATTTTGTTATTTTTTCCGTGATGGTCTTCTGCAAATTGTGTGTGTTAGGGATGGAGATGTCTATGAGATATGTAGTTTGGCTTATTTTATCTGTTAATGTGATGTCAGGCCTATTATAGTGGATAGTGCGATCTGTGAGTATGGCGCGGTCGTAGTATAATTTGTGTGTTGTATTTTCAAGTACTATTTGTGGTGTATAATTGTAGTACGGGGTGTGTGTGTCCTGTATAAGTTTGTGTTTGTGTGCCAGGTTTTGGTGAATGATGTTTGCGATTTGATTATGTCTGTGTGTGTAGTCAGTCTGTGTTAGCGTTGTGCATGCTCCGGTTATGTGTTGTATGGTTTCCGATTGGGTGTGACATCTGCGGCATTTGTCGTTTGTGAGTGTGGGATCTTTTGTTATATATTTTCGGTAGTTTTTAGTATTTAGGATTTGGTCCTGGATTGCAATAATAAAACCTTCAGTTTCTGGGAACAAACTGCCTACTTTTAGCCATGTGTTTGATGCAGGTGTGTCTATGTGTGTTTGTTCTAAGTCACGAGGATGTCGTCCATGAAGTACTTTTTTCTTCCAGTTATTCATCAGTTGTGCTTGAGGGTCGTTGCCGTTAATATTTTGTGTGTCAGGTGGTTCGTGTAGGTTTAGCGGAGTGTAGTTGTGGTCATTTCGGACAATTGTGTTGTGTATATTGCTTGTATGTGATTTGGTGTGAAAGAATGTTTGTAAGCTATGTATTTGTTTTTGCCAAAGGTAATAAATGTTTATCATACCCCTACCTCCTTGCTGTCTCTTGATAGTCAGTTTTTCTATTTCAGATTTAGGGTGTAAATGGTTATGTTTTGTTAGTGTTGTGCGTGTAGTTCGTTCTATGGCTTCTATATCGGTCTTGGACCATTTTATAACTCCGAATGAGTATGTCAGAATAGGGATGGCGTAAGTGTTTATGGCTTTAATTAAATTTTTGCCAGATAATTGCGATTTGAATATTTTATTTAGGCGGTTTTTGTATTCAGTACTTAATGTCTGTTTAGTTATAGTATGGTCCAAGCCCTTTAACTGTTTGTATCCGAGATATTTGTATAGGCCGTTTGTTTCCATTGCTGTTATAGTGTTATTGTCGTCTATTGTATAGTTACCAGGTTGTATTTTTCGTTTTACTATGTGTAGTGTTTTACATTTCTCTATGCCAAATTCCATGTTGATATCGTTGCTGAATATTGCTGTGATGTCTACTAACTTCTTCATGTCTTTGTCTGTCTTTGCGTATAATTTTATGTCGTCCATATAAATCAGGTGTGATATGCGTGTATCTGTTGGGGTGTTTCTGAAGTTGTATCCAGCTCGGCTGTTGTTCAGTAGATGTGACAAGGGGTTGAGGGCGAGACAAAACCACATGGGACTCAAGGAATCGCCTTGATAGATACCTTTCTTAATGGAGATGGTGCGTGTTGTTACTATTTTATTACCAGCATTTAATTGAAGAGTAGTTTTCCATTGAGTCATTATATTACGTAAAAAGTGAGTTATTTTTGGGTCTATTTTATAAATTTCTAATATTTGTAGCAGCCAGGAATGAGGTACGCTATCAAAAGCTTTTTTGTAGTCAATATATGTACAGTTTAGGTTTCTATTTTTACTAGTCGCGTGTTTGTGGATGGTGGAGTCAATAATCAGCTGCTCCTTGCATCCCATGTGGCCTCGCCTGCATCCTTTTTGTTCCTCTGATATGATTTTGTTGTGTTCTATATGACTATTCATTTTTCTAGTTATTGCTGATGTTAATATTTTGTATATGGTGGGTAAGCATGTGATTGGTCTGTATTGTGATGGATGTGAGGAATGAGTTGTTTTGGGCAGCATATAATATGTTATACCGGTAGCTATAAACTCTGGTATATTTTGTTTGCCTAATATAATTTCTGTTAAGTTTTTTGCTATGTAAGTGTGTAGGGACGTTAATTTTTTGTACCAGTAGTTATGTATTTTGTCTATCCCAGGTGATTTCCAATTGTGTAGTTTCGCTGTTATATTAGTTATGTCGGTTTCTGTGATCTCCTCAAATGTCATCTCTTCTATTGTATCCCATTTCTTTCTTTCTGTTTCTATCCAGTCTGCTTGATCATTATGTTGTTTATGTTCTTCCCATATGCTACCCCAAAACGTCTCTAGTTGTGTCTGTGTTGGTATGGATGTGTCTGTGTGAGTCTCTGTGTGTTGCGTGTGATTGTGTAGGTTCCTGTAAAATCTTTTTTCATTTGTTGCAAATAAAATATTGTCATTCTTTCGTTTTTGTGCTTTCTTATACCTTCTAAGTCTTTGTACCTTTAGTGCCAGTTTCTGTTTCAATGTATCTAGGTATTCTTCTGGTTTTTTGTTATCTGCTTCGTGTCTTGTGTGTGTAATCCTGCTCTTAAATATCTCTTCCACTCTTTTCACTACTTTACGAGATCTATTATTATTTATATATTGGGTGAGTCTACCACAATCTGCCCTGAGCTTTTCTATATCTCTTTCTAGTCTAGCTTGCCATGGAGGTTTGTTAATGTCGGTTTTCTTACTGCGTGGTGTGTGTTCTGTTATCTTGTAGTTTAGCTCTTCGGAGATGACTACAGCAGTGCAGTAAACAAGGGTATGAATATCTATTAGTTGTGTGTCATCAGAAAGAAATCTATTTAGTATGTCGCAGTTAAATAGATGCACTAACTGTGAGAGTTTGTTACTGTATTTTAACTTTATTAATTTTGGTCTACTACATGGGTTCATTCCGGTGTATTTGGCTATTGCAGTGTGAAATTTATTAAGAATTACTTGAGTGTTCGGTTCAGTTATTGTGTCGGGGTCAACTAAAACATCTATATCATTTTCTACAGTTAATGTTATAGTCTCAGTCTGAGTGGACGAGTGGGATGTGTGTGATTGTGTGTATAGTGGATGTGTGTCTTGTGAGTGTGGTTGTGCATCATCTTCGGTGTGGTCGTGCGATGGTATGACAACCGTAATGTTTGAACCATGTTCTAGATCTACATCATTTAACTGTGTTTGTACTTCGTCTTTCAATCGGGTTAGTTCTTGATCACTTAGATATTTATTTCTAATAATGGCCCGTCTTTGATCGGATACACGTTGTTCGCTGACTTTAACAGTGGGATATTGTCTTTGGAAAAGTTCATGCAACTGTTTTCTATAAGTGGTCATGTCTGTCTCTAATCTAGTGATATAGTAGTAGGTGCGCATGATGAATAGGTTAACATCTTTGGTCCAACTCATGCGCACCCTAGGTTTCCCAGCCTTAGTGGACGCAGGCAAAAAGGCATTCACCTCCTGCGCAACATCTAAGTCGGGCGTGGGTGCTCTGCGAGAGCCCACGGAGGATATTGGTGATGGGATATACGATGCTGTTGATGGACTGTATGGCTCTACTGCTGAATTTGAACGAATATCGTCACAGTCGGTCAGTCTGTCATCTGTCTGGTCTGGTACTGAGTCTTGTTCCGCAACAGTTCTCAACTGGGCAGATTTTTGCGATACGGTGTCCCCCCCAGAATACGTGGGACTGGGTGAATATTCGGGCGATTCAACCGCCGTCATTGTTGTCTTCAATATATTTACGAAAATAAAGATAACTACCAGCGATTTTTGGTGTCAAAATCAACGGACTCGGGGGAAGTATCCATTCCATTTAAAAGAACAAGAAATTTATAAAGTTTGTCTTGAATAATATGCGAAGACAATAATGACGGCGGTCAAAACGCCGAATAATCACCCGACTGCCTGAGCTAACAAGCTCAGAGTGGGATTCTCCGTCGTGGTTAGCTTCGGTACCCGCCAGGGGTAGATATCTACCGTTTCTTAAGCGCATCGCATTTTTCTGTTTACTATAGCTCCGTTAGCCATTGGTAAGTTATAGCTAAATACATAGCTGCCAATGTCCGCCCCTCACGTGATCACAGATGTTCGGATCGGACGTGGAGTTAGGTTTGTGAGGGGCTTATTATTATTATTATTATTTGTATGTCTTTACCATTCACGGGACTATGGGAGTCCCGGACCTTTGGATGGCGTACATGGAGCCGAAGCCAACACGCAGAGGCCCTTTAGACAAGTTTAATTTAGTAAAGTGATGGGACACCAACCGGCGATTGTCCCCGAGTTCAAACTATAGAAGTATGCTCCCACGGACAACCAACAGTTAGTGTAGGACTATTTAAGAAGGATGGAAGTATTAAAATAGGTTCTATGAATGAACAGATATGGACTGGTGAACTAGGCTATTGATGAAACTACGGCGCCTGCCTGGCCAATGCTAATTACTTTGGTTGAAATGGCAGGCGGTGACTCGCCAACTCAATGGAATGGGCCTCCCGAAATAGCCGCATATATATAGCAGCAGGGAGGTAACAGTTCCAGAGGGGCTAAGAGTGGAGAGGTGCTTCTGGACTTTAAACGACCATAAGGTGCCCACTCACCACTTATGCAACACATCCACCCTTCGAGCATATAGCTCTTGCGACTCCACTCTGACCGGCCGATAAAGGCAAGCCAGAGGTGAGGGTCTGTTCCTCGTCATTATACACTCCAGCCGGCCGGTGAAGGCAAGCGTGAGGTGAGGAACAGGACCTACCCTCGGGAACATTCAGGTCCGTGGTGTCGCCACTCACCAACAGCTCGCCACTAGCTGCCCTGCGGTCTTATTATTATTATTATTTGTATGTCTTTACCATTCACGGGACTATGGGAGTCCCGGACCTTTGGAAGGCGTACATGGAGCCGAAGCCAACACGCAGAGGCCCTTTAGACAAGTTTAATTTAGTAAAGTGATGGGACACCAACCGGCGATTGTCCCTGAGTTCAAACTATAAAAGTATGCTCCCACGGACAACCAACGGTTAGTGTAGGACTATTTAAGAAGGATGGAAGTATTAACAATAGGCTCTATGAATGAACAGATATGGATTGGTGAACTAGGCTATTGATGAAACTACGGCGCCTGCCTGGCCAATGCTAATTACTTTGGTTGAAATGGCAGGCGGTGACTCGCCAACTCAAGAATGGGCCTCCCGAAATAGCCGCATATATATAGCACCAGGGAGGTAACAGTTCCAGAGGGGCTAAGGGTGGAGAGGTGCTTCTGGACTTTAAACGACCATAAGGTGCCCACTCACCACTTATGCAACACATCCACCCTTCGAGCATATAGCTCTTGCGACTCCACTCTGACCGGCCAATAAAGGCAAGCCAGAGGTGAGGGTCTGTTCCTCGTCATTATACACTCCAGCCGGCCGGTGAAGGCAAGCGTGAGGTGAGGAACAGGACCTACCCTCGGTAGCATTCAGGTCCGTGGTGTCGCCACTCACCAACAGCTCGAATTATTATTATTATTATTATTAATCGCCAACATCGCCCTGATGGAGAATATGTGTTTTGGCCAGATAAGGCATCGTCGCATTACGCCAAAAAAACTTTGCAATTCCCATAATGTGCCATTTGTACCGAAAATCCGAAATCCCAAAAACCTTCCACAATGTCGGCCGATCGAAGATTTTTCTGGTTTTTTGAGCAGTTTGGTTTACAAAATTAATTGGGAAGCAGAAAATTATGCCCAACTGATAAAAAGAATCAAAACCTGTGTGCGAAAAATGGACAAATATGCCGTCCAACGGTCTTGTTCGGGCATTATGTCAAAACTGCGTCGAACAGCTGATCACGGGCCCTATCGTAACGTGCATTGATAATTTTGTAAATAGTTAAATGTGCATTATAATATAACCCTTACTATAAAAAAATTATAAAATGTTACACAATTATTTTTTGACACCCTTGCAAATAATTCTCATTTTTTTGTTATCACCCGTCACAGTGCATATCAGATCTCTCTGTAAAATCGCTGTCTAATTCATTAGCAGTTTAAAATGCTTGCATCATCCGTGTTTCTTGGCGGATTGCAATTTTAATTTCACTTCATATATATATTTACTTACGCGCTTAATATATTTTTTGAAAAAATGCAATTTAAAAATCCATATATATTTCGTTCGCTAATAAATTAAGGTTAAAATGTATGTACAATTTATCGCTGTTGAAAACGAACAATTACTTCATTTTATAAGGATTTGAAAATCAATTTGTGCAAATTGTGGTTACAGAGTTATTAACAAGTTTTTGGAGTTGTTGGTAATTTTGTAGCTCTGCCTACCCCACTCTGGGAATAATAATAATAATAATAACAGGGCAGCTAGTGGCGAGCTGTTGGTGAGTGGCGACACCACGGACCTGAATGCTCCCGAGGGTAGGTCCTGTTCCTCACCTCACGCTTGCCTTCACCGGCGGGCTAGTGTATAATGACGAGGAACAGACCCTCACCTCTGGCTTGCCTTTATTGGCCGGTCAGAGTGGAGTCGCAAGAGCTATATGCTCGAAGGGTGGATGTGTTGCATAAGTGGTGAGTGGGCACCTTATGGTCGTTTAAAGTCCAGAAGCACCTCTCCACCCTTAGCCCCTCTGGAACTGTTACCTCCCTGCTGCTATATATATGCGGCTATTTCGGGAGGCCCATTCTTGAGTTGGCGAGTCACCGCCTGCCATTTCAACCAAAGTAATTAGCATTGGCCAGGCAGGCGCCGTAGTTTCATCAATAGCCTAGTTCACCAATCCATATCTGTTCATTCATAGAGCCTATTGTTAATACTTCCATCCTTCTTAAATAGTCCTACACTAACCGTTGGTTGTCCGTGGGAGCATACTTTTATAGTTTGAACTCAGGGACAATCGCCGGTTGGTGTCCCATCACTTTACTAAATTAAACTTGTCTAAAGGGCCTCTGCGTGTTGGCTTCGGCTCCATGTACGCCTTCCAAAGGTCCGGGACTCCCATAGTCCCGTGAATGGTAAAGACATACAAATAATAATAATAATTTATTCACGACCAACATAAGGATCAATAGGGTTAGTAACAACTTATACTAGTGTTAGTGTATACATGGCACATTCCTTATTTATTTCCGCGGACATGTAACATGCCGCAGTTATTTAAATACAGGCCGTCCACCCTGTCCGCGAGCATGTTCAGGATGCTGTTGGTGCTGGCCCGCACCCTGCGCACGAGGGCCGCGGCTCGCTTGCGCATCGTGGTGTAGAAGCAGTCTACCCGAGCCGCGGCGAACATCCCCGACGCACTACAGAATTTGGGCAGCCCCATCAGCACCCTGAACGCGTTATTGTATTGCACGCGCAGAGCGCTGTACCGCTTGTGCGTATAATTTGCCCACAGGGTGCTTGTATAAAATGTTGTACAGTAAGCTCTGAATAGCGTGGTTTTTACCTCCTTAGAACAGTGAGCAAACCTGCGGGCAATCATGTTAGCTCTGACGGACAACGCTCTGCGCTCGCGCTCGATGTCCGCGTCATCTTTAAGGTCCGCTGTCACAAAATGTCCCAAGTATTTAAATTGCCTTACCACTCGCAACGGTTGACTATATAATTTAACGGACGGAAACATAGGAGTTTGTTTCCCTTTGACGCTAAAGATGACACATTCACTCTTTTTAACATTATAAATCAAGCCGTGAGCAGCAGCATACTTTTCACAGGCAGAAATAAGCTTAGCAAGCCCACACGCCGAGGCGCTCAACAACACCATGTCGTCCGCATAACTCAAGTTGTTTACGCACACTCCGTCAATATGGCAGCCGACACGGGTGCTGCTGAGCTCCTCAACAAGCGCATTGACGTAGAGGTTGAACAATTTCGGCGAGGTCAACCCGCCCTGCCTCACGCCGCATTCCAGCCTGTACGGCTGCGAGTATGCATCTGACCATCTCACGACATTGACCTGGTTCTGGTACCAGAACCTAAAAATACTATTGAGTTCACTCGGCATACTAATATCTAATGAAGGCGTGTATGTATGAAAATCTAGGTATTCTTTTTGCGTTCATACACAGTTGTAAAACTATGAATGGACGCGTCAGCACTAAGTTTTTGAATTCCTATAAAATGAAATACTCGTTTTTAACAGCGATAATTTGTTCATACCTACATTTAAATCTTAATTTATTAGTTAACGATATCGCACTGCTAGATCAGAACTGTAGTAACTCAAAATACAACTGTATTTTAAAATTAACTTTATTGCAACTTCTACGAACTTTATACAAAACTAGCAAGGATTTTGAGTTGATACTGGATTGATCTAGTAGTGCGAAAAGTGTAACTAAAAATAAAATAGGTTAAGAACTTTTTGATTGGTTGTCATAATTGAAAAGTCATATTTTTAGGCAGTTGTATGGGAAAAATGCGAGCGAACCTAATTTTGTGGCTACCTCTGTATATGTATATTTCCTATTCCCAGCTCTAAATAGGGGCGGAATTAGGTACCTACGTCGGGGGTTTTTAATACTGTAATAACTTAATGCCTATTCAAGATACCTACACACTTACGTGCACTGACTTCTATTGACGAATCTTTAAGAATCCCGTCCCTATTCAGAACTTAGAAAAATATTGAAACTAGCCTAGACTGTTCCTATAATTATCATAAACAGACATGGTGAAAGAGTTATAGAAGATCCCCATCTGTCCATCGTGATACGATAACATGTCAAAAGCAATATGATTTTATCGAGTAGAATAGAGAGTTCCAGGTAATCGTTTAAATATAATTTTAGAAACGAGATTGAATCCCGAGGACTACAATAGTAGCTACATGAATAACTAGTACAAACACATATTTTGAATAGTTGAGGTCGCGTTGGTCAGCGATAAACCTTTGAAGCTGACGTATCCTGTTATTTTGATGTATTTATCAGTTACAAACTTCCGTCGCACTATGATTAAAAAATAAAATCTCGCCCAGCGTTTGAGATTGCAGTATATCTATCATAGTTAACGGCATATGAAAGACTTAGGTACTTATCTAAAATACCAGTAGTATAATTCCGAGGGTCCGTCGTGGAGAAACATCCTACGTAGGTAGTAAGGCGACGAATCAATTGTTACCTTTACCGCGTAAAGCCAAATATTAATTTGGACGGTTTCGACGTTAACTTGTTGTCATAGGGTTTTATGGTGACTCAAGAATTAAAGCACAATGAACTAAACACAGGACGGGAATGGGTTTAGTTGGGTGATTATCTCAGCGAGAAAATTTTGGCGGCGGAGCTGATAATCATAGTGTGGAGTAATTATTTAAGAAGTTTTAATTTTTTTCTGAAAAAAACATACTAATTATTATATTAAGCCAAATCGCAGTGTTATAAAAGTCATTGATATTTATTAAAAAAAAAAATTCGTCGAAATCATAATTTTGGTGTGGCGTCCAGTACCTGTTGTTCTTGATATTATGATTCATTATAGAACCATAATATCCATTTATTTAACTTAAATTGTCATTACTTTAATTCCTCATTACTGTATACATCATATAAAAACATATAAATAAGGATAAGTACATTTATTGATACTCAAAACTAGGCCCTAAAGGTTGTCCGGGTGAAATTGACAATTTTGGTGGTAACTATTGAATACGATTTTGTCGTCGAACGGAACGCAATAAGACCACCAAACGGGAAGTAACCTGTTCGTTCAGTTCAACGCCAGCCTTGACGGATGACACACGTGCCATATCTTGCCAGATCTGTCCGCCAAGAACGTAAGTACCTAATTTTGGTGTGTTAAAATACTTTTTTATGCAATTTTGGTGGTATATGTTATTAATGACTGAGTAATATTTGTTTGTGTTTGAATTTAATGTAAGGCTTGTTAGCAGTCTCATTTTCAAAATATAAAGTTAAATTCGAAGTGTATGTTACTGTCTTTTTTTTTTAAATATGCACGTTTCCTAATTTTGGTGAACCAATTTTGGTGGTTTTGGTGGCAATTTGAAATCCACCAAAAATGCTTGATGCCACCAAAATTGTTAATACTATGTATAGTTCCATATTTGTAACCATATACTTTGTATTTACAATATTATTGACTCAGAACACTTATTTAAACAGTTAATCATACTACTAATATTATAAACGCGAAAGTTCGTGAGTTTGTATGGATGTATGGATAGTTGTTACTCTATTACACAAAAACTACAAGACGGATTTTGATGAAATTTAACATGGAGATACCTTCTACCTTGGATTAAAACAAAGTCTACCTTAAATAATGCTATTCCTTCGGGAACTGTACGAAGTCGCCGGTGGAAGCTAGTTTACAATAAATCTAAATTACTTGTGTAAGTTCATGGTAAAAATTAAAATTTGGTATTAACTGTCTGCTGGAAATGAAAAGAAAGTAAGGCTTTTTATAATAGTTTTAATTATAAATACCAAAATACAATGTTATTCGTATATATATATTTTTTTAATTAAGTACGATTTTCCTATGCATGGATGGATTTTTTTGGATTGTTAGAGTCAAACAGTAAGTAATTAACAAATTTTACCTGTAATCAACAATACCTAATCCTAGGATATAATTAGATAATGTTTACCTCAAGGAATTATATAACTCATATTAATATGTACTCATAATCGTTGACATCAGTCAGAAACCTATAATAATTGCACATAAAGTCATAGAAGTACAAATACTTTTTATATTTGTACTTCAATGACTTTTATTTAAACAGTAAAGACTTTATGTTCAATTATTATAGGGTTCTGACTGATGCCCACGATTGTTAATGTTAATGTGAGTTATATGTATAATTCCTTTAGTTAGGAATTGAACTTATCATGTCCGTAGGATTAAGTATTGTTGATTACGAGTAAAATTTTATAATTACTTACTGTTTGACTCGGAGAGTCGAAGATCTATCTATTGCCAGATTTAAATAAAAGTCATTGAAGTACAAATATAAACGGTGATTATACTTCTATGACTTTATGTGCAATTATTATAGGTTTCTGACTGATGTCCACGATTTTTAATGTTAATGTGAGTTATGTAATTCCTTGAGTTAGGAATTGAACTTATTATGTCCGTAGGATTAAGTATTGTTGATTAAGAGTAAAATTTTATAGTTACTTACTATTTGACTCGAAGAGTCGAAGATCTTAAAGATTACACATTGTATTTTCGTATAATTAAAACGATTAATAAATTTCTTGCTTTCTTTTCATTTCCAGCAGATAATTGAATAACCAAATTGTAATTTTTATCATGAATTAGCACTAGTACCTAATTTTGGTGTAAATGTGCAATTTTGGTGGCCAATTAATCTAATTTTGGTGAGTACAAGCAATTTTGGTGGGAGCCAAATTACAAAAAACATAATATTCTCTAAAACTATTGTGTATGATGAAAGGCCACTACTACGCTTTATTGATTATGACTAGTTACGTATTATTTATATGAAATTTTGACTCAGAAATCAAAAATAAAAAATGCCACAAAAATTTGATAAATTTAGAGCTTGTTGAAATTCACCCAGTTAGGGTTCAGTTGGTTGCGGTTGGTTTCGAAATCCTATCATTGCTTGTAGACCAAGTAACTTCGCTGAGTTAATACATAAAAATAGGCAGTGTAATTGGACCTGGAACGGGGATTCTTTTTGCGAAGGTATTGCGAAGTAAGCTGCTTGTGTGGTCACGTTGTTGTGGCACGGAGGATCATGTTCGCCTCCGTCTGCAAAATGCTCATTCGCCACTCCATACATTATACAGGCACTGCCCTTCGATAGCGACACATTAACGGTGTTTCTTTATTCGTTTTGTGTGTAATTTGTCATTATCAATGGTAAGTTTTAATTTGCAATTAGTTTTACAATAAGTAGAGTTTTCTTAACAATAAAACTATCTTGAAAAGTAATGTCATATTCTGCAAATTTAGCAATATTGTTTTAAATCGTCACATTTTGTGGTATCATAAATTTTAAAGCCACTTGATATAGATATATAGGGCCCGGAATTTCGGGGGCTATATATATTTAACCTATAAACTCTTTTCAACGGTAGATAATGAAAAAAGTTCGAAATATCGGAAACTTTAATCCGTTTAAATTGCTTTAATGAAATCAGTATAATTATGAAAACCCATCTTACAACTTGAGACCTAAGATCACTTAAAGTTAAGTGGCTTGTGTTGCCTACCCTTTGATACAATAAAACGAAAAATATTATTTTATAACTTTCCGATATTTCGAACTACGTTCAACTCATCACCGACCGCGACCGCATCGACCGCGCGCATCATGTCAGAAGCCGCACCCGAAATCCCAGGCCCTATAAATATATTATGTATTTTGTGTAGGTTAAAAAAATGAGCGCTACTGCCGTATCGTACCTATTTATTGCTTTATGATCATTATACCTCCTGCACTCATAAAATTGTTTACTAAATTACTAGTCTTCGCTTAACCAGTCTTATTTTACTTGGCTATGATACTGCCTTGCCTCCTATCCTATATACTAAGCCAATAAGCGGTATCTGGCATATAATAGCTAAAGCAGATTCAATTATTTCCTGGTATTTAGTTATGAATGATGGTGCCATAGCTACAGGAGCCTTAGGCTCATCAGTCAGGGCCTCTATTATTACTATTACAGTAAAAAACTATATCGTTTTTGACCAATTATGGTATTATCAACGTTTTGATAGCTCTTATCTACGACAGTAATAGCGGCCGAGTTAAAAACAATACAATAACAGGTCAAATACGATATGGTTTTTACCGAATAGAATACCGGCCCTGTAGCTCTCGTGAGGTAGTGCTCGTTGCACCATTTTAAAATCTTCATCAATACGAAGAGTCAACTTCAGTAGCTAATTTTATAAAGTATGGATTTATTTTAGAAGTTACGGTGTCACTCAATAATTGCTATGTTTTTGAGGATTATATACCTATCAAGTTTTGGAAAATCAACATTATTACAAAATAAATAGCAATAATCGTATACACATTGTACGTTCTGTTCAGTAAATAGTTCTTGCGGTATCGAATCACAATTATTAAAAATCATTACATAGGCGTGATGTTATGTTGCACAACCTGTCTGATTTATTACAGTTATTAAAAACTATATTAATTATGTATGGTCTTTGTTTGGATATTTACGTGTTCCCAAGTTGGTGAGCTCAGAAATCATTCGTGATTAATGTGGATTCTCTCCTCATTTCTCTGAAACGGCCCATTAGGTATAGTGAACTTAATAATGTATTCTGTCCTTTTAGTAGATGTCTGAATATTTCACAAGTGGCACGGTGTCTAGATGCTAAGTGGTTTATTGATCTGCCTTTCTCTCCTGAAGTGGAAAGTAGAAAACTTAAAGCGGAAGTATTGCATTAGAAAAGGCAAAGACGACGAACAACAACAACAGGTAAAAGCCTGAAAAATTACAACGTTTAACTCGATGCACTATAATTCCTGGGATAATATTTATTATTATATGTGTTATATGTATGTATGTATTGTATTAGTATTATTTGTTGTGTTGTTATTATTGTTTTTTAACTGTGCAATTGTTTGTTTGTTTTTGCTCATTGCTAGGGAATTTTAAACCAGTTTCCGTTATTGTAATGTCTTGTAGTTTGAAATACATATTACGTACCTATGCAAAATGAAATAAAAGTGTGGCGAAGAAAGCTTTTCTCTAATTTTATTTTTTTACTTAGATTTTTTTAACAAGTTTTTATCTTACTTTATTTTCATAAATACATACATGCACTCACGCCTTCGTTCCCAGAGTGGTGTAGGAAGAACTACAGAATTACTAAGTTGTCATACTTTAACCATATTTTGCACAATCAGGCTAAGATTAAGTTCATGATGGTTGGTTTTTAGGGTTCCGTGCCCAAAGGGCAAAAAGGGACCCTATTACTACTGTCCGTCTGTCTGTCATCAGGCTGTATCTCATGAACCGTGATAGCTATATAGACTGTTGAAATTTTCACAGATAATGTATTTATGTTGCCGTTATAACAACAAGTACTAAAAACAGAATAAAACAAATATTTAAGGGGGGCTCCCATACAACAAACGTGATTCTTTTTTGCTCGATATTAATAACGGCAACAGGTAGACGCTTAAAATATTTACAGAATATACTCGTATATTTATTTGTACGTATACTTTAAAAATAAATTATTTTAAATAAATATATATAATAAATATGTATAATAAATATATATTAATAAATAAATTATAAAATAAATATTTGTGTAAGTATGCACTTGCCCGGTTTTTCTTGATTTGTTTGCTTACCTAGTTCAAATATTTGTTAAGTACCTAATTAAATTAGTTGTTAAAATCATTAAAAATCCATGTAAAACTTTCGATACCTACAATATCTTTTGATGAGACGAGAAATAATGTCAAGAAAATTAAATAAAAAACACAATAAATAGGTATCAAGGAACAACCTCACACAAATTGACCTATCTATTCCCAAACATGGAAGCTTGTACTTTCGGGACTATGTAAAAAACGATAAAAATACTAATGTACTTAATTAAACGCAAATTTGTAAGTCGGTATTAGAAATTGTATTCTGTCCAAATACGTCTTTGAGTACCAAGTTATATAGACATAGTTACAATACCCAAAAGTAGGTATTTACCTACCTAGTATGTAGTTATACCTGAGTTTCCCGAATATCGGTGTACACTGTGGGTTATCTAGCAGGTTGCGCTTATGCGCTATCATGGTTGTGGGACATGCATTGATTTTTGGTTATCGTCTTTCCTGTTGACATACCCGAAGTTTTTAAGGACTATTTTTCTAATTAATCCACACCTGCATAAACAGCGTCAGGTCTACTTTAGTCCTATCAATTAAAAACATAACTTATATGCACACAGCCTTTAACTATTTATTACAGGAGAGACAAGTTTCGTTTTTTCGAGTGTGTATGACCCTTGTACCATTTTGTTTGTAGAAGATGCTGTTTGTGATTATTCTGGTGTTGGGGGCGGTCGCTGCGCAGGAGTCCGCCGAGACCCGCCGGCGCTACCTTTGCGGCAGGGACCTGGCCAAGGCCCACTCCTTGTACTGCGACACCCTGGACCCCGCGCCCGAGGACTCCGCCGGGTTTGACTTGACTCAACCTCAAGTCGGTAAGTCTGTCAAATCATTCACTCTTTATAATTATTGAATTTCTATCCACTAACGATGACAGGTCTGTACGCGGGTCATAGGAAGTTCTTTTTAATTAATTAAATTACTGTAGTAGCTCATGATCTAGGCACCTTACAGTTAGTCAGTACCTAACCGTTTGCCGTCTATCCCACTCGTCCCGTTTAGTTGTGAGTTGTCCCATTACAGGACAACTGAGACTTTTTCGTCCCAGTAGTCCCATGGGACAAGTGACACTAATATTTATATTTTATTTTTGTCCCAAAAATCCCATTACCGTCATCATCGTATGAGTGAAGTTCAAAAATCGGAACAACATTAGCCGTAGCGGAGCTCCTTTTTCTGGGTGGTCTGGCCCTTTGGGCCTGCTGCAAAACTAACATAACCTAAACCTATCTGGGAATTTGAGACAAAATCGTCTCAGTTGTCCTCTGATGGGACAACTCATAATGTTTGTTAGGTATCTACTTGAAATCGCAACCATTAAGTAAGTAAAACTGAGTCATCAGTCAGCCCGGTGCAGCCCACTGCTGGATTAGACCCTCATCTTGCATTTTCCTGGCGTGAACAGGAATAGATGAGGAAAATTGAGGATATGACGGGCTGCTTCTATAATGACTTGAAATTTTCAATCAAGTCGATTTGGTGCCAAGATCGCGCAAAACGCATCCAATTGTCTGTTACAGCACAGAATAATAACTAGTAACTAGCGTTACAGAAGCTTTACTTCACAACGGTTTTCAAAGAAATATGTACTCAATCTGATAGACAATATGATTTAATTTAGCTCGCGTTCCAGTCGAGCACGTGTTCATTTACATACCTTCTAATTTTTTTTGAGGAAATATGGGCCTTAATTCACTGTACTACGGTTCATAATAAGTTAGACGTGGTTATACGTGTGTCGTCTTTCGCTTGCGGCAGCCTACTAGATTGGCCCTTCCGCCGTGGCCGGTGCCTGGATGTATGTTTTTAATACCTACACGCGGAGTGACACAGGCCTGGTTACAGTTACATCACGGGTGATGATTAATGGGGCTTAGGTTTGGCGAAGCCTTACCTAAGGCTTAGGAATACGATAGAGTAAAAGTAAAGCAAGCTATTGATATGCCATTTTTTTAATAGTAAGAAAAGATGTGGTATTACTTATGTTATGAGCAACGCCTGATTAGCGCCCAGGCCCTGGATCTGGGGTCCCGCCAGCCTAGGCAACAATCGTATAAGCTGAAACATCTGGCTTGTTCAATCGAAAGGTACTTGACTCTAGACTACTCCAAATTATTTAGGGTATAACCGCTTATTCTTGTACTTTATAAAGGTTTTAAGGTTTAAGTTTCCACGGCTGTTAGGCACCTACTGATTGTTTATGTGAGGTTGTAGTGTTTTTATATTGTTTTGCTGTCAGCGTCGACGGCAGCCTCCCGGATGGTCCCGGAGCGGTTCTCGCACAAGCTGCGCCGCGCCGCGGAGATCTCGCGCCGCCGCGGGGCACTCGTCGAGGCCTGCTGCACGCGGCCCTGCCTCATCAGCGAGCTACTCGACCACTGCTGAATATAGCTCGACAGGTACTAAACGTTGTTCACCATAGCATTATATGGGAATGTATGTAGAATTTTTTGGACTTACTCAAATAAAATGTAGTCTGGTATAAAATTGTTGTGTTCTTATTTCAATTAAAACAACCCCTCGCAATCATTGGTTTCGCTATATTTATAATAACAACTCATTTACTTAAACATAAAATCTTAATAATAAACAACAAAACACATGCATCAGTGGGTTTAACCTATCATCTAGTTCTTGTCAGATAGCTTACTTATAATTATATGACATGTCGATGCCTTACAAAATACAGCCCTTGCGCGCTTTTCAGACTTATTGGTATGGTAGTTATAATACAATGACTGTTTAATGACGAGTTAAAGCTTGCCTCAGCGTCGAGACGGTTGCCATCTACACTGGAGCCTTTTGGAAGTTCCCTTCCGACTACTAATGTAAAACAAATAAATATCGCATCGCCTTTCCAGATTCTCGCTTTGCATAAAATTTTAAACGTAGGTAACAAAATATCAGTTAGGGTCAGGTGGGGCAATCGCGTCTACGGGGTATGGCATCTTACTAAAATATCTCCTAAAAAATATATGGTTTGTCACACTTGCCCCGTTACCTCACTTACCCCACTTGACTTTAAGTGAGTATATCTAGTGCGTCGTCATGCGATCTCTTATCTTCGAGCTCACTCGTGCTAATTGACATTGAAAACTAAACGGACCGTTACGGCATTATGATGACTCGTCATTTGGACTCTTTTTAAGGACTCCTATGTACAAAAAAATAACAATCTCAATGGAAAATAAGAACCAATTATTTTGGGAATTGCCAAATTGACTGTTGTGGAGGCTTCGGAGCCGGCTGTTGCGGCGCTGGCTGCACTGCTACGGACTTCTGGCTGGCTGTGGAAGAGTGGTCGCTTCTGTCCCAGCCGTGCGATTCGTGGTGGTGATGATCGTGGTGGTCAGGTGATGGGAACCACTCTGAGATCCATACAGGCTTCCAGATTTTCTTAACACCTGGCACCCAAATTTGCTTCCAGTCAGGAATCCAGATTTGTTTCCACGCTTCCTTCCATTCCAATTTTTTGTCAGGCACCCATATTAGTTTCTTCGATGGCTTCCAGATCTGCTGCCACGCTTCTTTCCATACTAACTTCTTATCGTCGATCCAAATTTGTTTCTTTTCTGTTTTCCAGATCTGCTTCCACTCATCTTTCCATACCAATTTTTTATCCGGAATCCAGATCTGTTTCTTACCTGGCTTCCAATACTTTTTCCATACTGGCTTCCAAACGAGCTTCTTTTTCCACAGATCATGTGAAGTATACTCCCAACCGTCATGATCTTTGCCTAAAAATTTCTCCCCAGGAACTCCAACTTTCACCCATTCTGGCACCCAAATTTTTTTCCACGCTGGCACTTGTATGTCTTTCCATCCCGGTACCACAATGTCTTTATACACGGGAACCGTTATTTTCTTCCAATCTGGAACTTTGACTTCCTTCCAGGCAGGTACTTTTATTGGTTTCCATTCAGGTTTATAGATTTTTTTCCAGTCCGGGACTTTGATTTCCTTCCAAACTGGAACTTTGGTGGGCACCCAAATAGGTTTCCAGATCTTTTTCCATGAAGGCTTCCATATCTGTTTCTTAGCAGGCTTCCAGATTTTTTTCCATCCGGGTTTCCAGATCAATTTTTTCTTCCAATAACCAGGATCATGGTGGTCGTGATGATCATGATGTTCCTCGTGGTGTTCCTCGTGGTGTTCCTCGTGGTGGTCTTCATGATGGTCGTGGATGTCATGGTGTCCATGATCGTCGTGGTGTCCGTGATCGTCGTGATGATCGTGTAGGTCGTGATGCCCGTGGTCGATATCACCCTGGCTGCCGAAGTCCCCTTGATCCTGGAACGGGTTCACGAGGTCGCTCGGCGGCGCTGGGTAGTCGTATCCGACACGTTTTTGTGCTGTAATTGCATTCTGATCTTTAGGTTCCAACTGCTGCTGTGCTTGTTGATTTTGTTTTATAAGCGCCTTTCCCGTAACTAGAGCGATCTGTATTACCGCTAGGGTAAACTGAAACAAAGAAGACACTAATTAATAATAAACCACACCGAGATGCAGAGGACCGGTCACGGCGGAGATCTTTGGAGAAGGCCTATGTCTGGACATGTTTCGTGGATGTGTTTCAGCTGACATGATTTTGATCATAACACACGGTGTTCTCAGGTTTAATATATAAAATTATATATATTAACAAAAACGCAAACATTCTGTAATTCGCAATGCAAAATATATGTACATTTACTCAAAGTCGCATAGCTTTATTCCATATTATAAAAATGCTAATCAAGAATTAAGGTATATAGTTGGATCTAATCTATCATTACTTAATACTTTTAGAAAATATTATTCAGGTAGGTACCGCATATGCGTCATTATAAAATCGCTAGAGTCCTTTCTTCATTAGCGTTCGGAATACCTACAGATCGGGCTTTGTGCGACATTTCGTAACAGCATCAACCTGAACCGGCTATATCTGGAGTATCGTCATAAACCAACAATTTTACTAGTAAGTGTAAAGTATATTTGTATGATTTAATAAGTAGTAAGTATTATAGATTTATAAGTAATTCTTACGTATGCCGTTTGAACGTGAAACTAAGGAAAGTACGTTGGACCGGTTTTATAGTTCAACCGACTGGTCCAACGAGCCGGAGCAGCAACAGGAAGTAATGTACGCAAGGAAGGAATTTATAGTGACACTTTTACGTAAAGAATGTACATGTACAAGTACTAAACAACCAACAACCTACACACTTCCCTAGTCGGAAAACTACGTAATGAAGCCTCTTAGTTCGACCACAAAACACACACAATGGTCACACACTTTACATGAAAATGTGATTTGGTACCGAGTGCAAAAGAAGTCTAACAAGCAGTAAGCTTTGAAAACCCGACTGCCCTTGCAGCATCAGGACTGAGGAAGTTCTATTAATATAGCCTATCTATATGACCAGCGTTTGTTTTTAAATACGAATTCCAACGATACTCCGCACTAAAGCTTTAATTGATATTTAAATTTTTTCATCTGTGTTTGTCACAGATATTCAAGTACTATTCGACGTAATGTACTCGTAATAACTATTAAGTTGAGATAAGTTTAAGCAAGATAGCACGCGGTTGTTTAAAAAAAAAATTAGGTAGTTTTTGTAAGTCAGGGTTCGGGTATTTTTATGAGAACCAGTGAAATTCCCAGTGAAAGTCCACCCGGTTGATTAACGTAGTTTGCACTTGGGGCTCGTGTCGTGTCGAGGCTCGGTTGTGCAAGAGTTGCGTAACGGCGGCCAGCCGCGCGCGCGCCGGAAGCCTCGGCGCCCACCGCGCGTCCTGCGTCCGCAGGCCCACGCCATCACCTCCTTTATATGGAGCACCACCCTAACAGGAGCACAACCGATGTGCTTTCTAAATTGTGCCTTTATTCTTAGCGGTCAAATCCAAATTGTATTTTAGTCATCGTCAAGTAAATAAGAGATATCAAAACGTTGAAAATACGATAACAGGACAAAAATTATTTGTTTTTTTATCGTGATTATATAACCTCGTGTTTCCACTAAATATAAACAAATCTGGACCATACGAAACCAGTAGGCATGTATGTAGGTGCTTGCTTGCATTGCTCTTCAAATCGGCTTAAAACGTAGTCTGTCGAAAGCGCTGTTAGTTTAAACATTTTCGTTTTAGTATCCATGTTGCGCAACAACATAATATAAGATATTTTAGTGCGTGAGAGCGAATTCACCAAATACATGTTATTATGTTTAAATGCTCTTCGGCGAAACGAGGTCGTGGTTCGTGACCTAACCATAGCCGGGACAGTGTGATATCGTTTCTTATTATGTAACTGAATCGGACGCACCGCGGCATTGTGTGTCAGCGAAATGTTAGCAAAACAGAAACGTGACCCGACGATCTACGATCTTATTAATCAGCTCCCTGCACACAATGGTCGTTTAGTTAACTGCGGTCGCGGCGAGAGTACTTGCATTGTCATCGTCATTACAACACAGGCAACAGATAAATTGTTGCTGATACAGAGACGATAATTTGTATTCATTGTCCCATATCTTACAAAAAAACTTTCTGACAAAGATAAGATTTTTCAAGTGATATTTGCGATATTTTCTCTAAAACATTACATTTAGAAATCATAATATTTACCGTTATGTATCTACTACTATTTACTATACTACTTACTGTATTGGTTTTATGAGAACTAAAATGAATATTGGCACTTGGCAGTTTACCGAATAATTAACATGCAAACTAATGTGTTAGCCATAAAGTCAACGTGTATTTAACCAGCGCTCTTTCTATATTTGCTTTGTTAACTGTGAATTCGATTAACAAATGATTTGCCACTAAGAGGTGAATTTTTTGATCCGGAACTCCTTCTTAACTACTTGTGTAAGTTAAAAATTTAATATGAAATCAAAACACTTAAATCCCCGTACATAACTACATATACTCGTAATCATAGTGACGATTATTAACTATTATCTATTTACTTAGGTAGTTGAGTAACTAGTGTAGTAAAATACTCTCCACAAAGGCGAATTGTTTTTTTGAATTTTCAGTTACGAGTATTTAAATGATCACAGCTGGCTTTGTACAACGTGTTCGCTCATATCCGATCGGGACCGGATAAAACGTATGTTTACAGTAAATACGAACTGCAATGTCGGAAACAACATGAGTACGCGCTTTTAAAAGGTTGATGATTATTTTTAAAATTGAAACACGAGCTATGCACAATAAACTTCAACGGGCAATTGCCGATATATATTATTTTGTCAAGAGCACAATATAAAGTTTGTTTGACTACTCTTGATTACTTTGACGCATTTTCATTTTATTCCCAAGGTAGTATTGCAATAAATAAATAACAATCGGCTTATAAAATGATACAAAGTAATTGAACTTTTTTATACAGAACTTTACACCGAACAAGAGCCACTTTAAGCGAGCTTATTGCTCTATTGAACCCTCGTCACATGAAGATTTAATACTTTTCGGCTTTTTACCGTTAGCCAAATCACATATGCTGAATTAAGACCAAACACAGGCACCAGGTGATTATAAAATAAGGCTTATTAGATATCCTGATAAGGAATAGGCACTGACCACTTGGCTCCAGAACCCTCGCATGATGGGGCGGGGATGGCCGTTCCTCGAGCTAAGACGCCGGAACTGTTTTTACTTATTGGTTTACCTTGAGATTGGGTATATATACGGTGCGGCCACCCCGTGCGGCGGCGGCGGCCGGTGCCGCGGTGGGGCGCTGAGGCAATCACTTTCGCCGCGCACCCTGCCGCCGCGCAAGCTGCTCTGGCTGGGGAGCGTGGGACGGCCACTCCGCGCTTCTCAGGACTCCTTTTAAGACATTTTTAGGGTACCGTACCTCGAAAGGAAAAAACGGATCTCTTATAGGATCACTTTGTTGTCCGTCTGTCCGTCTGTCTGTCAAGATCCTTTATCTCGGGAACGCGTCGAGGTATTGAGTTGCGATTAAAGAGCTGTGAAAAGTCAAACTTCTAAGTTAACGTAAAAAAGATACGGCCGTTTATGCCGCAAAACGTATATTTCGACACTCAAGGGAATCAAAATGTATATATAGGGTATTGTGGTCCTGTGTTTTCCGTTGACTTGGAACTGTGAAATTTGTCAAGTAATATACCGTCTTATAAGTAGTGGGAAAAACTGTTTTTTTATTAAATCACGAAATGGGTCTTCATGCAAGGAACGGCGGTCCAAAATTTGAATTGAGTTAGCCATGTCATGTGCGGGACTCGCGCTTGTCCGGCTTTTATTTCAAGGTACCTACAGGAGAAACATTATTAACTGCGTAGGACTCAGAGGCAGCTCTAATTAAATTCTCAATAAAACATACCTACTTAATCATCTCCAGTCAGATTTCGCCTGTGTCAGTGAGAGGGTAATAAGTAAATAGAACTGTAAATCAAACTCAACAAAAGCAAAAACCGGGCATTTTTCAATCGGCCGTCTTCCCTCCCTGAAGGTTACCGGAACCCTGCAGTGGGCGTATGCGCCTCGTTATCTAGTGTCATATAAGTATAATATATATGTCATTCATTAATTAGTGTCAAATATAAAGTTGCTAGTGAAATAAAATTCAATATATAATAAGAACATACTGTAGCAAAGAAGCCGAACTATAAAATGACCTTTGCACCTAATAGCAAAAAATAATTGTTGTTTTTTTCGTTTTTAACTGAAATTTTTACAAGGTTTTAAGACGTACAATTTTAATGAACCTCGGTATCCGCGAACGTGTGTACTTATAAAACACAAAAATTCAAACAGTTAAATTTTGGGTGATAGATAATATACGTATATACAGTAGGTATGTAACATGACGAGAAGCAAACCTTAAAACCCGTTAATGTTTAGGTGTGTTAGTATTATTGTAATGCAATGCTAATGCTTGTCATGTTACATACTGTATACGTGGCCACATTCTGTTTTTTTTTGTTTTCCTCAATCACACCAAGGTTAGTTGGAAGAGATCCCTTAAAGGGATAAGTTCACCTTTGTACATTCCTATTCTATAAATATTGTATTATTTGAATTTCGTTGTTTTTTACAATAAAGTGTTTACATACACGATCGCGGACATATCGAGTTCCATTAAAATTTCACGTCTTTAATCCTCGTGAAAATTACAGTTAAAGAAAAAACCGCTTATTTTACGTTTTTTTGTATGTTCTCTCACGTAATGCGCAAATCGTAAAGAAGTATAGCTGGTGCAAAGTTCATTTCATAGTCCGGTTTCAGCTATTATTATTCTATGCGTTTCTATCTAAACTTTCTTTATAGATTTGAACGATTTATTTCATTAGTCTAGCAATACCGAGAAATTGCAGAAAATATGACATATTAACGAAACATTTTAAGATGCTTAGTAATAAAAGGTCTCAAGTCACACAAAATACACTTTTATTTAAAACCTTGAACGTTTACCGTTACGTTGGAATATGGCATGCCTTTGCATGCTAAGCCCACAGTAAGAGTTTCGACTTAAATATTTAATAGTACAACGATGTAGGTTGCTATGTAATACCAATGTACATCTTTGTGGGTTAAATTGACTTCTTACATTTATTTACTTTTAAGTTACAAAGAAATGTAGTGAGTTTAAATGCTTGTAAAGGAAACTATGAAAATGCGACAGTTAGTTCACATGTGTCTGAGTTAACGGCACGTACTTGCCTTCCAAGCATCGGCTACCTGCTATTTATTGATATACAGAGTAGAGAAAACTTGGATTTAAATTAAAGGTGCAATAATTGACAACATTTCAAAAAAAAAGCATTATTGTTTTTTCGCGTTTATAATAGCTGGTTAAAAATTAGACTACCCGTATTTCTTGTTTTTTTTTATTTAACTTAAATTCGTCGTTAATATTTTTTTAAAGAAATAGTCATTAAAAAGACCGTAGGTATATACAAAGTTAGGAATAGGACTGATGTCGTGATCTTAGCATGATATAAAATAAAAAAGGAACTTTAAACATAAACAGAACTGACTGTCATGTCATGTCACTCACTTGTCAATCATTCTTTCACAAATTTGTTATTTTGCGTAATTTAATTAATTACATAATTTGTAGACGCCATTAAAATAAATAAACTATTTTGCGTAGAATCGAAAGCGTGTCGTTAGAATCAAGTAATCCGTCAGACAGATAAAAAATGAACATGACAGTTGTATATTTTTTTTAATTCCTTTGGTAATAAATGGACTAAGGGCACTATAAGTGTATTCCTAACATTCACAATCCAACTTTTTTTTACTGTTTTGCTAAATATAAAAAAAACTACTGCATAAAAAAATTCAAAGATATTTTTACTGTAATCAGCAGTGTAAAATCTAGAAACGGTATTTTATTTTGGTATTTTAGAATGAGATGTCCGCACATGTTGTCTGGAAATTAATTGCTCAATTACGCAACGTCACGTCACACTTAGTATGCTAATTATCATAAAACTGTAAATGTTGACATACAATTTCGTTTTATTTTTCCCGATAGTTAAATATAAGTAAGTACTATACAAAAAACTAAACAAATAGTTTTGAGACATCCAAATGAAATGAAATAATGATATAATCATTTTGAATTTCTATAAATTAAAGCAAAAAAAACCCTAAAAAAACATTGGTGATCCGTAATCAGCAAAACGAGGTCTACATTTCATGTAGCACTTTTCACCCGCCTATCCAGATAGGGCCGGAGAGAGATAGAGGTCTGGAGCCCGTGGAGCAACAAAGGAGTGGAGGCCCTAATTATTTTTCGATGCACAGCATAAAATAATAATCGCGAAAAAACTAAATTCACTACAACAAACATATTATACTAATAAGCTTTTGATGAAAAATTATGAAAGTTCAACTGTTTTAGGTTCTAGGTTATTTTAAGCGCGTTTCCGAATATCATCGTTATTAAAATAAGTTACAAATTATTTATGTGGGGTCCCTATCTTGCGGAGGCTCTGGGCAGTTGCGCCTTAAATCCAGCTAATCCAGAAAATGAATCTAAGGCCGTGATTCGAGATGTAAAGGTTAATTATGTATTTGGCGATTGCTCGAATAGCTAAATAGACCTTTCTTTGAAGGCAGTCCTTCTGTCAAATGTACGCCGGCCCAAATACTTTGTAAAAGTAAGTATGACGTGTTAAGTGCCATTTTGTTATAAATAAAATCATTGATGGTTTTTTGTTTAGTGCTAGGTATTTTTTCAGAAATATATAACCAATGTTACAATAATTGTAACTCACAATGTAATCAAGTCGATTTTAACCTACTTCTTATTGTTGGAGTAACATGAAATGTTTCATACTTATGCAATACCGATGACAACTCAATCATATTTTACCTCCGTGCGCTGCACGGCGAGGGCGGATGTCACTACACCGAGGGCGGTGGAACAGCGTAAATTTATCCATCTTTGGAATATGTTATCTGGAGCGGATGAAATACGTGCTTATTTGCAGGGACTATCGCCGGAGAAAGTATGTACAGTTGACGAGCTAAAACCAAAGGGCGACTACAAATCATTCAAAATTGGTGTTCCACCAGAGATGTACCAAAAGTGCATGTCAGCGGAGTGTTGGCCTGATAATGCTCGTGTTAAAGCCTGGTTTTTTCGGAACCCGCAACGGAATCAGAAGCCAGAAAATAAAACAAGCGCCTAAGACCTTCCCGCTGAACATATATTATCAGAATGTGAGATGGCTGAAAAGCAAGTTAGATTCATGGAGAACTAATCTAATAGCATCTGATGATATACAATTGGTCGCGGTTACCGAGTCGAACCTCGACGAGTCAGTCTTCGACGCTGAGGTGTGCGGCGCGGGCGACGAGTGGAGCGTGCTGCGGCGGGACCGGCGCGGGCGCGGCGGCGGCGGGGTGCTGCTGGCAGGAAGACCTCTGGGCAAGATTTGCCCTCTCCGGGCAGTATGTTTATGTGTGCGCGGTCTACATACCTCCTGGGTCCACTGATGAACGGTACTTACAGTGGTTCGACAGTGTGGAAAGAGTGTGTTTGCAGTATGGTAGTGCCAAGGTGGTTATTCTGGGAGACTTAAATTTATATAGTGCCAGTGAGAATGCGGTAAGGTGTTTCCACTGTTTTACTAATATCTGTGACGTGTGCCAGTATAATAGCGTGATTAATATGAATGGGAGAGTGCTAGATGTGGTGCTGACGAGCCAGGAGCTGGGCGGCGCAGTGCGCGTGCGGCCAGCTGACGTCAATGAAGTGCTATCTAAGATCGACCCCCATCATCCACCCGTTATTGTCCAAATTAAGTATAGCTTTGCGTTACCTACAGTTCTGATGGAGCCCTCCAACATAAGTGACCAAAATGACTGGGCTTTTTGTCAGGGTGATTTCTTACAACTATATTACAAAATTAGAGACACCGAATGGGATCTGTTTTATCAAATCCGACAAACCGACGATGCTGTTTATTTTTTCAATAGTACTCTCTATAATATATTTAACCGCTGTATTCCAAAAAAAATACGGAAGCGATCATGTAGTCGTACATATCCAGTCTTCTACACGAGAGCAATCATCCGTGACATTGAAATAAAAGCTTCTCTTCACCGTCAGTGGAAGCGATCAGGCGATAGGTCAGTGTATGAACGCTTCAGCCAACTCCGGGCCAAAACTAAGATAGGGATAAGCAATGCATGCAATAACTACCTGCAACTTGTATCTAGCAAATTATCACAAAATCCGGCTCAGTTTTGGTCCCATGTCAACTCATTACGCAGTAAAGGAGGCGTGGAAGCCAAAGTCACGCGTGGGGATGTTGAGCACTCGGGCGCAGATGCCGCTGCCGCATTTGCGGCTCACTTCGGTTCGGTTTTTCTGCCAGATGAACCAGTTCTTGACACGAGATTGGCTAGTACTGGCCTCCCAGTAGACGCTAGGTATGTGGATGTCAAACAATTTTTGCTTGATGACGTACGGAAAGCGGTTAAACGGCTGAAACCAGGGGCGGCACCAGGACCTGATGCAATACCAGCGTTTGTGCTTAAGGCTTGTATCGATGACCTAGTCGGTCCGATTACATTTATTTTTAATCTTATACTGGAAAAGGGAGTCTATCCAACTATTTGGAAAAAGTCGCGAGTGACGCCAATTCCTAAGTCGGGGTCGAAGAAGAAGGTGGAAAACTATCGCCCCATTGCTATTCTGAGCGTCATGGCTAAAGTGTTTGAATCGGCGCTGCACAGTGAGCTGCTCTCCCAGTGTCTGCCTCACATCACCAGTGCACAACACGCGTTCCTACCAAGGAGGTCAGTGACCACTAACCTTCTTAATCTAACTCAAGTGAACTATCCGTGAACTAGATAGAAAGGCTCAGGTTGACGTCGTATACCTGGATTTTCAAAAAGCCTTTGACCGAGTAGATAATGATGTTCTCCTTTTAAAACTAGGTGCGATGGGATTTACACCCAGGCTTCTGAAGCTGTTCGCGAGTTACCTGTCTGATCGAAAGCAGTACGTCAAGTATGGCCCCTATGTGTCAGATTGTTACCACACGCGATCCGGTATTAGCCAGGGATCTAACCTCGGGCCACTTCTTTTCGTGCTGTTCATAAATGATCTACCGGTAGAGGCTCACGATTCCTCACTGTTGCTGTTTGCTGACGATGTAAAACTAATAAAGCCCATCCATAGCCACAGCGATTGTGAGGGATTGCAAAGGGACATGGAAGCAGTGTACCGCTGGAGTCTCGTTAATAAACTCCATTTTAACGCCACGAAGTGTGAAATGATGAGCTTCACGCGGTCACACGCTACTATCGAGTTTGAGTACACCATCGGGGGAGTTTCCATTACCCGTTCAGCGCAGGTACGCGACTTAGGTGTGCTCTTTGATGCCGGACTCACGTTCCGTGATCACGTAAGAGCTGTGGCCGACGCCGCGTATAGGAGACTGGGGTTCGTTCTGCGCAATTCCGCACCCCTAACCGTGTACGCCACTCGCGTGCTCTACGCTGCCCTTGTGCGCAGCATTCTTGAAACGAATACAGCGGTTTGGAGTCCACATGAGAGTAAATATATTCTTATGTTGGAACAAATTCAAAAGAAATTTCTAAGGGCTTTATATAAAAGGTTACATTTATACTACCCCTATATGTATCCAACTCTATTTCTGCAGGGGCACTTAGGATACGATTCTCTGCAACTGCGTAGGTTACTCCTGCTGGCAAAGTTTACTATAGGCATAGTCAGAAACAAAATAGATTGTGTAGCCCTCGTAGAGGCGTTTGTGCGTCTTTTTGTGCCCTGTCGGTACATTCGCGCTCGAAAACACCCGCTGCTGGCTGTGCCGGTGGCGCGAACGCGTGCACACGCGCAGGCGCCTATCGCGCGCGCTCTTGCGCTGCTCAACTCCGTGCTCGAGGCGGCGCCACAGTGCGATCTGTTTGCGAGTCCGATTGGGCGACTGACGACAGTGTGCAAGAGAGTGATAGAACGAGAAATGCCCAAGAGCACGATAGAATGATGTAAGTTTAGTTAGACTAAGTACTTAGCTGTAGGTTTGTGCTGTTTTGGCTTTAGCTGTTAAGGTACAAATTTGTTTTATAAATAAATAAATAAATAAATATTAATTCCGTCGAGCTTTTATGATGATGAAGATGAGAGGTGGCCATAGGAACTCCTCGATGGCTCCATCGAGTTTGCATCAGTGTTAGAAGTACAGCCAGCAATAAAGTGATATAGTTTTATTTATTAAACCTGTTATAAGCTATTCTTTAGTTTCACTTATTTGTTTGTGTGTTTGGGACAAAAATGCAAGTCATTTTTGAACTAGGAACGCTACAATGGAATGGGCTGAAATCTAAGGCCGTGATTTGAGATTTAAAGGTTAATAATGTATTTGTCGATTACTCGAATAGCTAAATTGACCTTTCTTTGAAGGAAGTCCTTCTGTCAAATGTACGCCGGCCCAAATATGAAATTTAAAATACATACATAATGCAAACCCGATAACAATCCAATATTATGCTATCTGAGAACTGTTCCGATAATAGTTGCGATGAGAGGATCTCCACTATACTTAACTTACCGTACTGCGGGTTGGGACTCGTTGGGTTGGTCTTGATACGTTCACCATGCATAATAAAATTAATAAAGTACAGTGGATAAAATAATCTTTTCCCAAAACAATAATTGATAGAGAATAGACATAAGTAGATGTTTTACCACGTAACATTAAGGATACTACATAAATACATACATACCTTCACGCCTGTAATCCCAGAATGGGCTAGGCAGACTTTAAAATCTTGTTGATAATTCTGTAATCACATTTTGCACAAAAAGGCTAAGATGTTTACCAGCGTATTAGTGACAGGTTGCAAGCCCATCGTCTAATAGTACTACAATACAAGCCTTTATTCCCTTAGTCGCCTCTTACGACATCCACGGCACGACATGGAGTGGCAAATAGCAGTGTCCGTATGGTTGTGTTCCGCTGAGGGGTACGAGAAGCCGGTGAAATAACTATCGTAGAGGCATTCCATCTATTCAGAATAGATTAGAGGACTTCCTCAGATTTGGCGACGAATTTCATGTCTTTAGAATTTCATCGTAATATCGCAAATTTATATAAATTTTAGACTCCAATACCACCAGGCGACCGTGTGCTTGCTTATAAAAAAACCGGATGCAGTGCCCGCGCAGCCAAAAGGTTTCTAAATTAATTTGGTAAAGCATGCGGTTTTTTATCCGACGAAAAAGAAGTTCGGTTCGACAGTATGTTTTTTATTTCCTTTTTTAGGGTTCCGTACCCAAAGGGAGTTTATTTACTTCTATTCCACTGCCTATTTGACTGTCTATCTATCAGTCATGTTACAAGTTCGTTCGTATTTATCTTTCGAACAAAACTTATAAACAAGGCAGGTTAAGCAAATGAAACCCTGTTGAGCACAGCGATAATAATATCAATCACGCCTTCATCCCAGAGTGGGGTAGGCAGAGCTACAGAATTACCAACAACTCTATCAATTTGTTGTTAATTCTATAACCACATTTTGCAAAACCAGGCTTAGAATAAATAAAATAAATTAATTTGAATTATAGGGGTCACCATACAAGGGACATGTTTTATATTTTATGGAGGTACTTAACCCTTTGTGTTCGAGTCCGACTCGTACTTGGCCGGTTTCTTAAGTTCTTTCACCGATATCTTCATCAATGTAGATTGTAGACCGATTTTTTTTTGTTTGTTGAATGGGTAACTACTACCGAGTTGGTCCCATTCTCACAAGGTCTGGATCTAATGATAGAATCCACGAGGATTCGATGAAATCGTTAATAAATTATAGTCACACATAAAGCAAATTTAGTATTAGCTGCAGCCTAATTGTGCAAATTGTGGTTACAGAGTTATCAACAAGTTTTTAGAGTTGTTGGTAATTCTGTAGCTCTGCCTACCCCACTCTGGGAATGAAGGCGTGAAGGTATGTATGTATGTAGCTTATTTTGTTGCCGTTGCGGAGTTTGAAAGATCTAAGCATACAGAACACTCGCAATCGCCTTAAGCTGGTAAGAACATTTTTAGAAGATGTTAATCGTGATTCCAGTACTTTAATTACGTACATACATACATACCTTCACGCCTTCATTCCCAGAGTGCGGTAGGCAGAGGTGCAAAAAAAAATACCAACAACTCTAAAAACTTGTTGTTAATTCTGTAATAACAATTAGCGCAAATAGGCTAAGATGTTTAACAGTTAACAGTTGACAGTTGCAAGCCCATCGCCTAACAGTACTACAAGCCATTATTCCCTTAGTCGCCTCCTACGACTTCCACGGGAAGATATGGAGTGGCACTATTCTAAGCCGATAACCAAACGGCAATTAATTAACTAAGGATTCGGATAATTGACAACTTCTTCTGACGTGGTGAGGTGAGCTTATCGAATTAAAAAATGACGTCAGTACCTAACGTCGTTTACACTTACAAAGCTTCTAACTTATTCACCAAAGTTAACTGGCTCAGACTCTACGCGTTTACCCTTATTGTTTTCACGTGTTTCCGTATTGTGAACTAATTAACTCTTGATAACTCTTATTAGTTAAAAACAATAGGTACTATAACACGTCAAAGGCGATATGGCTTTACCCTGTAGAAAAGAAGTCCTGCAGCACTGCGCAACGCAAATCAAACATCAATCTAGTTTAAATGCTTAGAACTCGAATAATCATTTTAAAATTGGTTTTCATGAAAACAGACATGTCTATGCACGGTTTACCTCTTTTTTTTGTATCAACGGTACTTATTCCCCTATCCCCTATGAGTGTCCCCAATCGCAATGCAACCAATGACGAGGAGAGTAACTCGGGGCAAGCGAGAATAAGGCACACTTGTGTTTTTATAGTGAACCAACATTATAAAACGAAACTTCAACTAATCACGTTAATATCATACATGGCCCGTATTATGGTCACCTTTGTCGCGGTAGATAAAGCCTCCGTCACTCTAGCTCTTACCGATTAGTCAGAAAGGGACAGATGTTTTATCCACAACGATAAACACGATCATAATTAGGCCTGCAGGTAGGCCTACTTAACTATACCTAATCAAATGTTATTGTTAACCAAAATAATAGGAAAAATGTCACGTGGTGTTGGCATTGGTTAGCAGCAGATGAAGACAATTTTTAACAATATAATTAGTGTTTGCATACTCAGACTACCTTACAATAAAATAATAATAATCATTGTCGACTGGTGCCGCCACCCTTAATTAGAATTTGACATGCACTCGTATAAGATAAAATAATAGTATAAAGTTACTCACCTAATGATACCTGTGAAAATCTCTGATTAGTAAAGCAAAACAACCTCTTTTTGATATAAATAAAACAAGAACGTAACTTAAAAATGTTTAAGTGATTAATTATGATACGTGTGACTCAGTCATAACTCATAACACTCCTTTTTCACATTATGTTGCGTAAATTAGTAAAAAGCGCAAATGATACTACTCAACGGGCAACTTGAAATGTGAATACCCATAAACAATTTTGAGAAATGGTTATTAGTACAAGAAGAATAGAGGATAAACACTTGGCTAAATTATTTTTTGTCATTAACGAAGCTAATCTAACAAGTTTAAACTCAAAGGGCAGTTTGAAGCAGTTCCCACCTCATCGTATTCCTTGTTCCTTCGATTGGTGAGACATGTTTTGCAGCGTGTAGGTTAGTACAGTCAGTGTCAAAAGTAACTGGTCACTTCAAGCTACTTTTGTACTTTATCGCATTAACACATTAGACAATCTTGTTTGACATTGCTTATGTGACAGTAAAGCGACAAGGTATTTAAGTGATCAGTTTCTTTTGACGCTGACTGTACGAGTAAGCACCTGTTACACACGAGGTGTTGTAGATTGCATAACTAACCTAACTAGAGAAAATTACACGTAGTGGCTCACTGTCCGTCAGTAGACATGCCTGCCTAATGTATTTATGTAGGACGCAGCCGTGGGCGATAGGGGTCGGTTCCATTGAATACTAACTAAAAAGGAATATTCAGGACTTTTTTCACAGCTTCAATAAAAGCTGATTCATGTAACAAACAGTTGAGAAATATAATTTCTTGAAGAGCTATAAAAATAACCGAGATATAAGCAAGGAAAGATTTGTTCCTATATCTCTTCCTAGCACAACAGAATTCTGCTGCCCAACGGCAGAACGCTGCAACTCGAGTTACCTACGCACGTTATAAATTAACGCACTCACTTAAAACCGCCGTCTCATTGTTAGAGACAACAAAATTAACTCGTTCCTTTTTCAATCTTGTGTATAAAAATCATGGCTAAGCAACGAGAGAACCTCAGAATCCACATTAACTGACTCGTGAGTGCAGTCGGATAAACCTATCGCTTTGTTCTTAGCAGATGATTATTTCGCTTCGCTTTCCAAGAAGGACCACGGTCTACGGCCTCCGTCGTCCGCCCGACCGTCCAACCGTCCATCCATCCACCGTAATAGAAGATGGGTTATTTTCTTTCATAAATTAGGTATCAACACGTCAATGTCAATAAAAATAAACGGTTCCTTTTCAATACAGTTTTCGTAAAGACAGTAGGTTTTTCCAAAACGGCGGCTTATTAAGGCATTTACCAATTTACTTCAAACAATAAATAAGTACTAATCAAGAATAACGCTGCTGTAATTAGGAAACAGTAATTTATGTTAATTACTTAACGTTATTTATTAGGTAGTTGCTCATCTTGTCTGTTTGGATCGCGGTCGTTGCTTAACTTGCTCGTTGGATATTTTTTTGAAAGGTCGTACTCGTATTCTTGGTCATTTAATTCGCCTTTAAGAGAATGTGGTAGCGTTTCTTTCCCTTTAAATCTAGTCCGATTAGCTTTGAATACGTTGTAGCTACCTCTCTCCAAAAAAATAGTGCTTGAAAATAGTGTTTGTCGGTTCTCAAATCAGGTCTTCAAATAGCGCTATGTTTATTTTAATAGTGTTATTCTCACGCTATAACGTCATAAAACTCGGACCGATAGCGATATTAATCATAACGATATAAACTTGATATCGATATACCTAGGTAGATATAATAGTGATATAAGAACGTTGTATGTGGCCTCTTTTACTGCACTTAATTCGCTGGTTGGTATTTATTGATAATCTTGAAACTTAAGGTAACATTAACAGAATTTAAAAAATATATATGTTACGATTATACTAACTTGTTTAAATAAAAATAAAACTAAGCTACTTAAATATTAAAACATAAATAATAATCACCACTATAAAAAGAATACCCCCTACAGCGGGTCCGCCCGCGGTATGGTCCCCATGACACTTGCTGCACTACGTCTCTGGATAGCTAGCCCGATTCTTTGGTAGAGATAAGCGCCAGCTCTAGGATCCATAAACTGATGCGAGCCCGCTCACTGACACGCAATTCACCAGTTTAAGATCAGCGGAAATGGAAATGACGGATCTATTCGGACCAGTGGAGCGTTGTATACTTATCTATCAGAAGCATTAATCATTTAACCGTAGGTTTTTTTTTCTTTCTTTTTATAGTATTTTAATTTGATGGTAGCTCTTGTAACCTTACGGTAAAAGAGGTCGCATCATCAACATACAATAAGGAGATGGTTAACTTAATAACATTAAAATGAAATTTTAAATTAAGAATATACAGGAAAATGGATAGTGCTTTTAACATAGAAATCCTTATAGTTTCGTTATTTCGGTCTTTCCGTTTGTCCGTCTGTCCGCGGATTAACTCAGAGACTCTTGGTAGTACTACAAAGATGTAATTTGAAATAGTTACATATTAAAATTACACTAACGAAGTTGTAAAATAAAATAAAAGAGGCATTTTACGGGTCCCATACAAGTAAATCAGAGATATTTTAATGGTTCCGTAGTCAAACTCTAGGAACCCTTTTAGTTTCGCTATGTGCGTCCGAGGCTTAGCTCAGGACTCTTATCTCCACCCATCTCACAAAATCATACAATCTAAACATTAAAAATAAAAACAAAACAAACAAAACAAAAAAATAACACAATACAGAGATAGAACATTGAGGTAGCAAAAGCTCAGGCCCAGCCTATGCCACGATTTTTAAAAACCGCAGCGCTGATTTTCAGCCTGCACCTTGGCTCACTGCGCAATTAACATAATAAAGGGGGAAGGGCTAAGATATTAGTTAGATACTTAGGTACAATTCAAGAAAAAATAAATAACTGTCACACTGTTTACACTTACAAGTTATTGCTATATTTTTTGAAACAAAGCTATATGCAAGACAGAGATGCAGATATTTGCCACTCGCTCTTACCCATAGTTGCGTCTCAAAACTTACAGCAATAACTTGCAAGCGTAAATGCGGCCTTATTTGCATACTTGACAGTAATGGCGGACGAATTAAAAACGTTCAAGTAGAATAAGGCCCAGTTCTAATACGGTTTATTTTGATGTTTTCCGCGTGAACGATAATGAACTCATAATATTAACCAAAGTCAAAGCCGAAGCCAAAGTTGGCGAAATTCCATTTTTATTACGTCACTTAAAATAAGATCACAAAACGCATCTTCACAAAAATATTGAACTAATTGTGTAACACTTGTACCTATAATACGACTATGACTTAATAAATTTACCTAGTTGTTAAATGTAACAAAGGCTCAAAATTATAAGTAGTGCGCAGTGGTAGGTAGGTAACTATGTGCATGTTGTTTGCGAGGAAATTGTCTTCGTAGAACACAAGCCACTTCCGTGATCTTCCTCACACGACACGGCGAAAACGGAAGACACTTATTACGGGTAGGCGCGGACTTCGTCGATAATGTCTTCCGCACGATGCGCCTGAGTCTGCTCTCTGACCCCAGCCGATTTCTATCGGAAATTATTAGTACCTAGTGTTGTATTTACGTAATACTGGCCCAATAAGGAGCGGGACGGTTTAATAGGATATGTACACTTTTTTCAAAACAATGTATGAACATTTTAAAACCATTTTGAGGATTCGATACGATACGAATAAAACTCAATAATACTAATGAGGTAGGGTTTCACACCTGGCTTTATTGCATCACAAGTCATTGAAGCATTTCTAATACGAGCTTGTAGCCGGAAACTTGACGGCGTTCAGTCCCTGAAATTTGTAGTTAGAGAAGTTGGAAGGAATAGTTAGTTGCAAGGTAACGAGCGGAACTTGGTTGCTATGAAACCCTTTCGCAGTAAAGGGAATGTATTTATAAACACCAATAAAAAAAATAGAATCTAAAAGAGATTTAAACTGAAGTATAGCAAACACTGAAAAATTTTGAATCGCATCACATTTCGAAAACTGAAGGCGTAAATGCCTTATAACTTTTAGTCGTACTTAGAAGTAGCCGTACATTTTAGTACCTTGTCACAGTAAAATATTAAAGTATTGTAATTTTAATTTAGCCTATCAATAGCTGCGACAAGGTTCTAAATAGTTCACCTACCTACTTCTGAATTCGACCGTACCTAAAATCTTTGGTCATTAAAACCTAAGCAGTAAGCCAGTAAATAACTATAAGAAGGCCCGCCACAAATAATAATTAACATGTAGGTACGTCTTCACGTAATATCATTAAATAACTTATTTAGTTTAATATACATACCTAAGCATAACCATACCAGTCAGACTGCGCTGATTATGCAATTGTATAAAACATTTTGTGCATTTACCCATCTGGTGTGACCACCAAATTGAAAGATTATGCAAAAAAATACCTACTTACACAAGTTTCTCTTTGCGAACGATTATGTGCTCACGTTTGAGGGATATGTAAATAATACAGTGTAAATAATGCAGGCGAGCTGCAGCGGAGTGCTGACGATGTCTTTTAATAAAAAAATAAGAGAGGAATTTTACGTTGGTTTTTCCGATTGCTAGCCATTTTCGAGTCAGTGGCCATCGGCGACTGCAACTCGGATTAAAAATAAAACCCTACATTTTCGCCATGCAAATTTTTCGTTATTTATTTCCGCTGTTTATTTATAAAAAACATTGCTTCGTGGAAATTGCTGCTGAACGCACTATACCTACATATTTATTAGTAAAGGCTTACATAAATTATCATACCACAGTCCGAGCTAAAATTACGAGTTAGTAGTTAAACTAAATCACCATTTTCCCTAGCGATGTTTAAAAAACTAAATTATTATTTTATCGACAAGATTCTACCGCACAAGAATACAAAGGAAATGCCCATCTACTATACAAGGGACGATTGGCAGGAGGTAAGGAGTTTAGTAGGGCACCGGCGCGGCGTCAAAACTTGTTGTTTAAATAGGGGGAGTAGGGGAAACTAATTGTACGCGTACGCAGTCGCGGGCGTCCGCTAGTCCGCGGTAACGAATACTTCGGGCTTTATTTATTACGACAAGGTAATACCAGTTTATATTTTTATCTTACAATATTACATACTGATACATTGAAGAAAATTGGTTTTCTGAATTAAGTTAACCTTTTACGATTCTAAAAGATGTCTCTGACTTCTATTATAGCAAACGAGACGACTTAAGTAAGTAGGTTTACTTATTGATCTGTTGTAGATACTAATCCAGTTATAATTTCAAATAAGTTTTAGAGGCCCTATTGGATGGAAACTTAATATATATTTTTAGCCTCTATGCATTGTAAATATTTTATTTTTGTTTTCTTGTATCGCTATCGATTTCAATTATATTTAATTAGAATGGACATAGACACATCTACAACTGACCTAAGTCGTTTGTCGGCCGCGACCCGAAAGCGAATTCGTCTTGTGGAATCAGTCTTAAAGTCTAACCCGAATATACATTTTCTACCCCGGCAATTTATTTTGTGTTTAATTTTTAAAACAAATTAGTTATACAACTATGTACTACCAATAAATTGGTACGGAAATTAATTATCTTTTTTGTTTTTTACCTTTTATCTATTTCTAGAACGCTCAGTGTTTGAGATTTTTACGAGAAAACTAAAAAGGCGTCTTTAAACCCTTCCCTTGCGAAAGCACGCGGCCCTGGGCCGAGGACTTTTAGTCAGTACCTACTTACCTATGTTATATTAGAAAAACGATTGATGAACTTTTTTTTGTGTTAATAGCGTAATTGTTTTCTGTTACCGTGACTAGTTCACTACGGACTTCGGTAGCGACGCCCGTCAGGGGGCACGCTGAACCTTAAGGTGAGGGTGCGGCGGTGACAGCACTCTTGGAGATGGCTCGGTAGGAACGCAGGCCGCGCAGGGCGCGCTGACTATCACGATTGCCTTCTGCTTATACATTTGAGCCCGATCTAGATGTGGGTTTGAACTTATCATGTGTTATATTTATATAATTAAAAATCTCTGAAGTTAAATACGATATTTATATTAGGTACGTATGTTTATTTCGAGATAGGTAAGTAATTACCTATTTGGGTTAAATAAAACCGCAAATTAATACCCACTCGGCCTCTTTATTTCAGAAACTACTGAGGATAATAATCTCAAATAGGCTAGCGTCATTCACTCCATTATTCATTAACGCACTATTAACCTATTTTAGTAAAGGCGATCTTTGTCCCTTTCTATCTAATGAAAATTTTACCATGACAGATAAGGACTTATCATATTTTAAGCACACTCTATTGCGCGTTTATGGATAAGAGCTTAGGGCTAGCCTTTGTAAATATACGAGTATGTTTTTAGCCGATACATTACACTATAAAGATTACTTACAGAAAAATATAGAGAATTGCTGTAACACTTGTAGTTTTTTGAAAAAAGATTAAAATTGTTCCAGTGTGAACTTTGTATTATGTATGATTTATGGTTGATAGAATAGTCTGACGGCAATAAAGTTACGGCTTATGTTTTCTTTAAAGAGCGGTAGGATTGTACAGGGCTTCTAAAAGATGAAGACGGCCAGCAGCAGCAGGACTTAATGGGGTTTCCGACATTATACACAGGTAGGACGTAGGTGCGGCGGTGGCCAGACCCTCGGTGCTCGAGTCCGACCGGTTTTTGTTACTAGTAATATTTATATAATAATAATAATCCCTGGTAAGCATTGTTCTAGATTTCATGTATGTTTACAATCTCCAATTCTAATGAAACGGTCCCTATCAGAATCTATCTAAGTATGAACTTAATTGTAGAGACGGATTACTTTGGGCCTGAGGTTTTTTTTTTCATAAAAAATAATAATAACTGCGGTAGTAATTTGGTTATAAACCGTTTAAAACAAGTTTTGCTTCGAGGCAACTAAAATAAATTCTGTACGCAGCGGCGCGGCGGTTATAGCTTCGTGGACACGATCCTTTAACTTGTAAGTCTTGTAACTGATTATGATTACCCTCGGACACGGAACAGGTATCCAAAGTAAGTTTGTAGTTTGCTTGTAACAAGTGTAACAAACTCATATCATCATAATTAATCTAATTAAGTTGGCAACTAAAGCTTGTCCCTAAATAAAAATATTGACGACACTTATTTCTGTAATATTAAGTAAGTAGGTACCTACATTAATTTCTAGTGCATTCAAGGGTATTTTTTCTATCAAAATTACAAAAACACAGGGTATTTTTTAAAAGGTACAAATTTTTATATTTGCTTTGCTATTGTTAAATAGCTATTTTTACTGTAGCTTAAAAAATATTAGAGATATTGCCGATACAATGATTTCACTAACTTAACGATATTCATGGACCTTCTAATGATGGGGTGCGAGGAGAGTTGAATTTTAATAGGAGAGGGGCTTGTTGTCTGATAACGTCGGCGATACTGCAAAACCACGTAACAAACAAATTTATGATATAGCAAAATAAACCTTACTGTCTTATTAAAAAGAAGCATTTTCTTCCTTATTAAAAATGTTACTTACGCGGTTTTGCAGTTTCACCGACGATAAGCTATAGGTACACGAAATTTCAAATTTCGAATATCAATACAGTGTATCGTACCTACCTACTTGCTTACAGCTTGAGAACCCATATTTCATGTCATCTTTGGAAAACTCCGTGCAAGTGTTCAACTAAATATTCAGTTGTTCACCACTAGCAAATGCACCCACAGTTAATTGTACACTTCCAACCTTATCTCCTGATAATAAGGTTCACTAGTAGTCCGTCAACAGTGTGGGCGATATGTACAGTCAAGGGCATTATGCTGTATGACATAAATAATAAGACCATGATGTAACCCGTTCAATGCAAATAAATTATTTCATTTCATTTCATTTCATTTCAATATCTATACAGCCATCGCGTCTAACACACGGAACTTATTGCCAGTGGCATAAAGGTGTATAGATATTTTTGACGTCTTGGGAATGTAAATATATACAGGGTGCCTCTGACCTTGGGGCTTTAAATGCATAGATCAATTCTACTCCTGAAACTTAACTTCTTTTGTTCTGTAAGTTGTTCAAAATATGTTCAGTTTAAATTTATTTTTTATCATACAAGTTAAATCTAATTTTCAATGTACGCGATCCAATTCTCCATTTTCCTTTAGCCCTCGTACCAAGGTAATGTCGCCCCCGTACCATGAGATAGTGATTACATGGCCAGTATGTAATACACTGATTTTACAATTAGACTTTAACATCAATTAGTTATCTAAATTTAAGTTATTTTTTCATGTTGCAGAACAAAAGTAGTTCAGTTTAGCGAGTAGAATCGATCGTTGAAATTAAAGCCCCAAGGTCAGAGACACACTGTATATATGCCCTTTACTAAGTTATGTTGTGTTCATAAATTGTTTAAAATAATAACCACACTCGGCAGCGAAGTTATTAAAATTTATTTAAAAAATACAAATACAAACCTAAACATACTTTAACAAATGAAGGGACCACGGAAAAAATATGTCTAGTCACATTACTAACTTTTTGAGATATAGCGATTTGAAAGTTAGGAATCATGTCATTTTGTACCTAATTTTCGTGTAGAGGTTTTTTAAGAGTGAAAAGATACAAGTTATATGAAGATTTATACCTGTATCTGAGGGGTAAGTAATAGTTCATTACGTCCTCTACATTTCGAGATTCAAATCATTTAAAAAAAAAAGTGACTAGACGTGTTCTTTCCGTGGACCCTTCAAATGCTCAAAATGCCCGCCGTTATTTTCTAAACAAAGCCATGCACTTTTTAGCAAGTTGTTCTGTAGTCTATCTATAACAGACCGACGGACCACGAAGTATCCTAAAAACTTTAAAAGGGACGCCATTAATCATTATTTTTAATCCTTGATATTATAAGTTGCATTGGAACAGATTAGAAACTAAGTTGATGTTTGGTACCTACATCTTTACAAAAGAATATGCGGGTAGGTAGCTACTTATAGGCATTATGCATGAATTTGGGTATTTAATTGTAACTAGAGTTTTCGGACGTGTACCCAGTGAATGTATTTTGTTTCAGCTACAGTGGAAGCAGGAACTTGTTTAAAAGGTGCTTTGAAAACTAAATATTTGAGTGAATATCTCAAGTAAACCCGCTGAAAATCACGTAAAATCTAAACAAATATAGACTAGATGTTGTTCTTTTCCGATACCACTAATTAGATTTGCTTAACATATGACACCATTCAAATAACATGCGTTTTTGCATAACATCGGTACCTACATTTGAAGTTTTTTTGGCTCAAAAATCAAGACAAAAAGCACGCTGACTGTTCATATTTTTTTCTATATGAAAATAGGCAGTAACATGCGCACTACTTTAACTTTCGGAAGGAGCAGCTATCGCCGCTACCAGTGGCGAAAAAAATATTATGGGGTCGTATTCCAACTCCTCAAAAAATACATGTTTATGTAGAATGGTAGTTACTATCAAAGTCACCCCGTAAATTAAAGTAGCCCCATCCAATGGCACACCTACTGCCGGAAATCCGGCAGTTGTGCGGTACGGTACTCGAGGATTGCCGCTGGTGTTTGTTGATGGTAATGTGGCTTGCCGGGCCAGGAAGCGCGGGCAGGAACCACGCCCGGCTCGATCGCGGAAGCGGTTCCTCCGCGAAACGGGTCGAATCACTTTCTCAGATCGCCTACACACCTACAAGTACGCATTCATGCAGTTTACCGAACTGTTATGCAACTCGGCGAAAACAAAAACACTCCGTTGTTTAGTCCGGCCGGCGCGGCCCTTATTTGTCTTTTGACTTATAAAAAGTGTAAATTGCGAGTTTTGCGTACATCTATTTAAAGAGCAAGGCTGATTTATCGACCGAGATACTGCCTTCCTAGATTCCTAAAATAAACTCTTAGTTAATGCGTGACAAACATGTACAGGTTTTATACTTACCTCTAAGTAGGTAATTAATTAGTGTGATATTGTAAATGCAGCTCCCGGAATTATTGATAAGACGTTTAAAACTCTAATCCGCAACTAACTAATGCAGAGCCGTTAATTAATTCATCTAACGGTATTCCGCTTTTAATTTTGATACAGAATAATGTAAATATGTGATTACGTAGTTAAATGGTTACAAAACCGCAACTCTGTAGAGCGACCCTTGCGGTCAACCGGTTATCTTAGGCACAGAACAGATAAGTACAGAAGTAAATCACATGTATGTACGTCACTTTTCATACCTACGCTCGGCGGTCGCTCTAGGGTTGTCAACTATGGCTTATGCACAAAAAACTATCGCGGTAGTGGCACTCGTATCTAGTCGTTTGATTTATTGTTGAGAATGAAACGGGAAGAATGGAAATATAAATTAACAATAACTAAAAAAAATATTTAATGACATTGTTACCTATATTACAAATTTGTCACAGAAAATATCTTGCAACGATTTCGACATTGGCGAAATGCACGATTATTATATTTTAAAGTATAATAAATTCGCATTCTCATGTACAATTTATTGTTTACAGTAAGCTAGTGGAAAACACTTACATTTACGGGTCGTTCTAAAAAAAGTGGCACCGTAACCTGTCAATGAGTTTTTGAATACAAAGTGTGTTAAATGTTTGTTTTTCAGAAAAACTAAAAACGTTCATAAATAAGCACCGACGATTTGCATCGAGGCCAAGGCACTTTTTAAAAAAAAATCATTAAATTTGTTAAAAAAAAAATGGTAGGCACCATTTTTTACTATAACTTGTCTTGTCCAAATGCGACTTGCTTCCAGTTTTTAAGGTCTTTGAACTATTTGTGTATATTTTATTATACAGGGTGGAAGAGGACCGTGGACCTTCCCGATAATGGGAGATAGTTTAGCCTTAACACTTTATTTCCCCCATACAAACTATGTGAATTTAAGCAGCCGTTTTCAAATTACAGCCGGTTAAACATTCACACAAAAAACTACTTGTTTCAACCCTAAACATATGATTGGGTCAGTGAACTTAATTGTAAACAACATTTTCATACAGGATATTATTACTTTTTTTTTGTCGTGGATGCATACTTAGACCTGCTTCCAATGCGGTAAGAAATATTGCAGGGTTTGTGATTCTCTTTGTAGGTACATCTTGAACAACTTTATTTATTTTTTCCTAAAATTATGAATAAAATAACATAATAACGACCTACTAACAGCCTACTAACTAAGCACAACTTGACACATTTCTGAAATAGCGACATTGACAGACAATGAAGTATACTCAATCTTCATAAACAATTAAAGATGATAATTAGAACCTTCTTTCATCGTATCTTAGTTTCTCTAAATTGATAAATAGGTTTTAGCTTGTTGAACAAAATTATTTACGAATAAATTGAAATTGTGCTGCTGAATAGGCATATTTCATTTTCATGCTTCAAAACGTGCATGTGAAACGTTTATCAAATAAACATTATTAAGAACTACTGATTATGTACTTAACTTATGAACCTCTTTGCGTTATTGTGTGGGCTATCGATGCATTTGATGTTAAAATGAAAATGTCATTAAATTTACCTATGTCATTCTTCAAATAAAAATGCCTTTGCTAAGGTCGCCGTCAATAGAACTTGCAAGAGATGTAAACAAAACCAAACAAACCATTTCACCATGATTACTCTATAATCACGTACTTTTCAAGATCAAGTGAGGTCTTTGCAATGATTTATACACTAGATCATTATTTTCATATTAAGTTCAAGATGAAATAACTATTAATTATACGTTATTTTTAATAAAAACAAGCTTGGTGAATATTTGAGGTTATGTGTCAATCAGTACTAATTTGTTTACATCGTTGTCAAGTTCTATTGACGGCGACTTTAGATGCTCGTGGTTATTTGAATTTGCTTTTATTGTACGCGACGTGCAATAATAACGCGGCTGAAGCTTTGCGTCGATACCGAGAAACATATCCTCCACCACATCCAACTGGGCATAGGACAATTTTAAGGGCTTTGGATCGTATCGCCAACAACCAGCCCGTTGTACCAGCAACAGCCCAGAACGACCAACGTGGCGGAGGCGTTGTTCCAATTGCTGCTCGACTTGAAGAAAGGGTGCTGCGTTATTTTAGAAGACATCCGAGAGCGAGTTCTAGAGTAGCGGGTCGACATTTCAGAATAACCCATACTGCAGTACTTACTATTCTCAAACGTGCCAGCCTTCACCCTTACAAAATACTGAAAGTTCAAGCTCTACTCCCTCGGGACTGCCCTATCCGCGAAGCCTACTGCCGATGGTTATTACAAAAGATAGTAGAAGAGCGAGATTTCATAAGGCATATTATTTGGAGTGATGAAAGCTCGTTCACACGCAACGGAATATGGAATAGACGAAACGAACATGTGTATGCCGAGGAGAATCCTTTCGCTTATCGATTCTCGAGTCACCAGTATCGTTGGTCTATTAACGTCTGGGCGGCGATTCACGGAGAAACTATCATAGGACCTGTGTTTCTGCCTCCAACTCTAAACAGAGACGGATACATGTCTCTTTTGAACACCGAGTTAGACAGTTATCTGGACGAATTACCACTGGCTGAAAGACAAGTCACTTGGTTCCAACAAGATGGTGCACCAGATCATTCTGTACACGAAGTACGAATGAAATTGAACAATGAGTTTGGGGATCGCTGGATAGGCAGGTTTGGGCCGCACCGTTGGCCGCCAAGAAGCCCGGATCTCACGTGTCTTGATTTCTTCCTGTGGGGCTCTGTAAAAGATAGTGTGTACAAAACGGAATGTGACACTGCGGACGAGATGCGACGACGAATAACTGATGCCTTTAACGATCTGCGGAGAAAAAATGATGAAGGAAGAGCATATTTTGTCAAGGGTGCACCGACATACTCGGGCACGGGCTGCAGCGTGTATAATAAGCCGCGGAGGGACATTTGAACACCGAATGTGAGGGTAATTGAAGATTTTTGAAGACGTAGTGTTAGATTTTTATAACAACATGATAATGTGTAAACTAATGGTTAATACATTTTGTAAATAATAAAAATCATTTTCATTTCGTTTTGTTTATGGATTATTTGACGTCTATGAATCATAAGTTATCACCTTATCACTATGGCAACGTCAACGTTCGGAAATAAGCGTAGTTTCCGAGTTTTCATAGACAAGTCGTAATGGGTAGGTGTAACAGGGTTGTCACCGCAATGAAAAATTAGTCAATTTGGTTTTTGTTTTAATTAGTTAATTCATCATTATTACCATCACAAATCGACTGTTTACCTCTTAATTAATGCTATAGTTCCGGGAAGGTCCCCCGTCCCCTTCCACCCTGTATATGTTTTATAATATATTTCAAGAAGAATATTATGACATTCAATAGTTATGATATGGTTTTAAAAATATATGCATATACATCAATTTTAACACACGACAGTTTGTCCAGTGATATTTTAACTGTAACCTGTGTGTCGGTGATATTGTATCTCACTCACATACGAAAAATAATAGGCACACCATATTTCTCGGTAAACATTCGGCCTGTGTTTGGCTCTCCACTATACGAAACGGTTGGAGACTATCTGTCATAGTTTTGTGGAAATTAGTGATCAAATGCGGTAATCTGGAGTTTGTAACGGGTATGTTAACTTTATCTTGTCTCGATTATTTAATGTTAACGGTATGGGACATAATTAAATAATCATTTGAACGTGGCATTCTGATGTATCTACTTATATTACTAAGAGTGGAACATTCATATTTTCGTCGGTTTAAGAGTAAATGTCTTGTAAATATACTTTTAACTCTAACCTGTGTAACTTTTACCTGTAACTTGGTTAGATAAGGTTAGGCACAGGTTAATGTAACTCTTGACAGGTTAAAGAGACATTGTGCAGGTTAGTGAGACTATTGGCAAGCTAAAGTGAATGAATATTTAAAATATTTTTAATTTAATAACTTACATATAATTTCCCTGAAAAACTGTACAGATGCTTTATGAAGCAGTACCCATTAACAGTGCTCTACCAAAGTAAATGTAGGGAATTTCTTTTTTATAGTAATTTGTATTTTAATATAACTCTTTTTAACCTGGAACCTTTTCTATTCTAACCTGTCTAATAACACTTTCACCTGCATCTCCATATTTCAACAAGCCATAATTCTTTTATTTTCATGAATATTCCGTTCCCTTTTATAAATATGTAACAATTGGAACACCAAGAAGCTTATTCTAAGCAAAGAAGGGAGTGCTTCCCATTTGTTCCATGGTACTGTGACGTCGTAGAACAGAATGAGAAATTAATGTGCTAATTGTTTCATGGAACATTTAGGCTTCAAGTTTATCATTAGTTCTATGGAACTGATATGCCCTGGAACAAAATGATAAGGCAGATTCGCATGTTGTTCTATAGAATATATGGGAATAGTATTTTTTATTTGTTCCATAGAAATGTCATTTACAACTAAAACGCCAACACTGATAATGAATGGATATCTTCTTCATCAAAGTGTAGTCTGTACAAATGACAGTATAAGTAAAACATTTTTTACAGGAAACAAAGAAGGAGTTTGTTCCTGTTTAACATCATCACAACCATCGCAATTACAACTATAGTTGATGAGAATTCCCTTGGGAAAATTTGAGTTATTTTGGTGGCCGATTGTAAATATTATAGTAAAATACATAGAATATAAATAGAGTCAGCTTAAATTAAACATAGATATTTTAGTTTGAGTTTGTTGATGCCAGTAATGTTTGTTTTATTTTCCATTAGTAGATTGCTGTCCTTGTCCAGTTTAAAGCTAAAAACGAGAGTCAGTTTAAGTACATTTAGACTGTGTCAGGCTTAGCCTTTAGTTCCAATGCTAGTATACAGGGTGACTGGAAATTCGCCGTATTCCTTGAAAGGGGTTATTCTACAGCTCATTTGTAACGATTTAAGTCCAGTCAACCAGGGGTCAAAACTCATTGGTTACCGAGTTATTCACGTTTTTAGATTTAAAAAAAATACCCGTCTTTCGACCTAAAACTAGTCATTGTGAAAAAACTTCGTTATTTAGAATTAAAAAAAACATTTTTCAAATAGCCAATGAACTACTAATTATGAAAAATAATAAAAAATGCCAAAGAAATGCGAAATTTTGCAAATAAGTGGATTTGAAGTTAAAAGTTCTAGTAATTATTTTCCAAATTTTGTAACATTTTAAAGCATAACTAAAAAAAAAAGTACGACACTTCGCGTACAAATGTCAGGAATAATTTGCACAATTCATTAGCTTTCCAAAAAGGTACAATTTATGACATTTTAAAATTAATTTTCATTTAAAAATGTACAATTCATAATAATAACAGAAATGTTCGCGGTTAAGCTCTATCGTTTCAACCAAAAAACGCGGGATCGTTCTCTTTTTTAAATTCAGCTAATTGTGTTCTTTTAAATTTGCTTTTTAAAAACATAAAGTGCGTTCCATTTTAAACCAAAAAACGCGGGAAGTGTTGTAGTTAAATGAATAGAACATCGTTCTCTTTTTTTAAATTCAGCTAATTGGCGTCTCCATCGCAGAATCCGTATTCTTCCCATTGGTAAGCAGCCATTTGAGAAAGAAGCTTAGTTATCAATATCGTCCGAAATGGAAAGAAAGTTGAAACTAACTGATTACGTAGGTCACTCAAAAAGTTATGAGATGCTCGAAATTTGAAAATGGAACGCACTTTGTTCTTAGAAAGAAAATTTATTTAAAACTAGCACCATTAGCTGAATTTATAAAAGAGAACGATGTTCTATTCATTTAACTACAACACTTCCCGCGTTTTTGGTTTAAAATAGAACGCACTTTATGTTTTTAAATAGCAAATTTAAAAGAACACGATTAACTGAATTTAAAAAAGAGAACGATCCCGCGTTTTTTGGTTGAAACGATGGAGCTTAACCGCGAAAATTTCTGTTATTATTATTAATTGTACATTTTTAAATGAAAATTAATTTTAAAATGTCATAAATTTTAACTGTTTAGAAAGCTAATGAATTGAGCAAACTATTTCTGTCATTTGTACGCGAAGTGTAGTACTTTTTTTTTTAGTTATGCTTTAAAATATTACAAAATTTGGTGAATAATTAGTAGAACTTTTAACTTCAAAATCTTCAAATCCACTTATTTGCAAAATTTCGCATTTCTTTGGCATTTTTTTTTTTCGTAATCAGTATGCCGTGTGGTTGCCGGCTTAGAATAGTACCACTCCATGTCTTCCCGTGGAAGTCGTAAGAGGCGACTAAGGGAATAAAGGCTTGTAGTATTGTTAGGCGATGGGCTTGCTACCTGTCACTAATACACTGTTAAACATCTTAGCCTAATTGTGCAAATTGTGGTTACAGAGTTATCAACAAGTTTTTAGATTTGTTGGTAATTCTGTAGCTCTGCCTACCCCGCTCTGGGAATGAAGGCGTGAAGGTGTGTATGTGTATGTATGTAAATAACGAAGTTTTTACACAATGCCTAGTTTTAGGTCGAAAGGCGGGTATTTTTTTTTAAATCTATAGACGTGAATAACTCGGTAACCAATGAGTTTTGACCCCTGGTTGACTGGACTTAAATCGTTACAAATGAGCTATAGAATAACCCCTTTCAAGGAATACGGCGAATTTCCAGTCACCCTGTATAGTAGAATCGTAAACAAACATTTCTAAGTAGTTTTTCATGATGGAACAAAATGGGAAAGGTGTATCTTATTTTGTTCTATTGCGTCACTGACAAGTAAGCTCGGGTGAAACGCTAGTACGTAGTTCTATAGAACAGTTTGGGACAAATTTTTCTGTTTTGTACCACGACGTCACAGTACCATGGAACAAATGGGAAGCACTCAAAGAAGGTAAAAAACCACTACTTTTTTTTTGGAGAAACTTTAGCCTGTCTGTGCCACTTTTATTAGAATTACCCTTACATTGGCTGTTTCAATAATTGCTTGAATTCCTTTATTTGCAAAATTATTCGGTAATAGTAGGAGTTGTGGAATTGAATTTCTTTTTAACAACTTTCGTCTTGAATTTACTATAACGCAGTCGGGACTAAAATGAGCTTCACACACACGAGCATGAAAGCGACTTGAATCTATTAAATCTTCTCTATGTATCAATCTCAACCACTCAGTTCGCCTGAAACAAGATATAACTTTATCATTAGAAAAACCGGCCAAGTGCGAGTCGGACTCGCGCACGAAATCACGTTTGTTTTATGGGAGCCCTTAAATATTTATTTATTTTTAACGTGAAGATACCACTAAATATTCTGTGAATATTTCAAGTGTCTATCTGTTGCCGTTATTAATATCTAGCAAAAAAGTCAAGTTTCTTGTATGGGAGCCCCATTAAATATTTGTTTTATTCTATTGTTAGCATTTGTTGTTACAGCAGCAACAGAAATACATCTTCTGTGAAAATTTCAATTGTCTAGCTAGGTATCACGGTTCATGAGATGCTTTGTGTTAGACAGACGGACAGCGGAGTCTTAGCAATAGGGTTCAGTTTTAACCCTTTGGGTACGAAACCCTAAAAATACCGTAGGTAACTTCAAAAATAACCGACCAGACGAATTAATATTAAAGTGGAGGGGGTGACTGGAGGGGCTAATCCAAACCCGCAGTACCTACCTATAGCCCGTAATAGCAAAAAACTTATCCGACAAAACAAAACAATAAACCTACCTACTAGGTATTACAATACAAAAAGTTTACAGAGCAGAAACATACAAAATTTTACGTTTGTCAATTTTCATTATCGAAAATTCCTTATAACTTCTAAACGGATTACCCTAGTTACACAATTTCCATTACCATATACGTTTTAGACCTAAACCTATCAAAAGACACTAAAAACAACACAATATCTACACAAACAAAAAAACATGTTTTCAACTTACGTAAGGTGGCGTGAATTTACCTTACAAAAATATAGTTAAGTACTTCGTTTATACTGATTCAAAATAGGAAACTATTATTTAAATCGATCTTAGATATATTCTTCGGGGGCCGGGGCGGGGCGCTTATCTACCTAACTCTTCTGTGTAACGTTAAAACGAACCATTGAAATACAAGCAGTTGCTCCATTATACCTGATTATCGCACAAAAAAGTCCACAGACGCGACGCGTGTCAAGCGGACGGCACTCGCGCTCGCACTCGTCCCAACTACTCCGAGATATTGTGTCCGTGAGCGGAGTCTATGTGTGCGTTGCTCGAGCGCACTTTGTATGTAGATTGCTTTCTGTACCTATCTGTTCTGTGTCTTAGGGCCAAGCGTTTGCGATGCTCTTTGCTGACTCCAATGCCTATAATGTTCCTATATTGATGATTTCATGCCCACTTAGCTATAGGTACCTAGGTATAACTATTCCAATCGCAATGAGCTCACGGAAAATTACTGCCAGCTTCGGCTTTGTGTTGTGTTGATTAAAATGCTGGTACAGCTACTTTTGTACTTTATCGCATTAATACATTAGACAATCTTGTTTGACATTGCTTATGTGACAGTAAAGCGACAAGGTATTTAAGTGATCAGTTTCTTTTGACGCTGACTGTACTCGTATGTAAAACAGGTGCTGTCTCACTCAAACTGGATTACATAAATATGGAGGTAGGCACCTACTTATGTCATGTTTGTAAGTGACACACATAAGATTCTATAACGTTATAAAACGTGCCAAGTGTGCAATGAAGACTCAATTGAGTTTCGATATTATAGGCTTGGCGGCATCGAAATTGCTTAGCTAGGTACCAACCTTAGAATAATTACACAATACCAACACGTCCACAAAGGTTACGTAATTGCGTCACCGTGCGATAGTCTAAGGGACAGCTCTGACGATCTGTTCCGGACAGCCTTTTGTTACCGGTGCCGGCATCTGTCCGATGTCCATTCATTAGTGCAGTCCACGAGGATAGTCATTCCACAAGCAAGTCAGCGATACAGGTTGCTACTCGTATCTGTGAGAGAATACGATGGGTAATTGTTCACACGTTTGGGACACACGTTCTGAATCTGAAACGCTCCCAAGAGTACTTATTTAAAACTCGTGGGTTCCTCAGCCAGGTAAATCGGCATGCTTCTGCGGTAGCAATGTTTTTAATATTTAGCTGATTTTTTGCTTATAAGTCTCTGTGTAGAAGTTATTTATTTATTTATTTATTTAATCGTTATTCCACAAAAAAGGCACAATGTACTAACATTTAAATCAATGTTTAGTTTAGTTTAGTTTATTTATTCATCAATGTAATAATACAATATAAATTGCAATATTGCAATATGAATGTACATGATATACATATAGACAGTGAAACCTGGATAACTGGGACATGAAGGGATCTGCAAATTTGTCTCACTTAACGAGGTATTCCACCTACCCAGTGTCTCAGATATCCAGGTATAAATAAATATCTGTCTCATTTACAGAGGGCTCCATTTATAGAGGTGAGAATAGTTATTTTAGTTATAAAGGTGCGATTATTAAATATCAAATTTTTGCAAATATTTAACATGAGTTGTAATCGTAAACAAATATCAAAAAAGCCAAAAATAAAAAATAATCAACCACATTTTTTATAAACAGTACCAAATTGATTTTAAAAAGAGTACTTACATTAAATTCGACACAGACTTCATCGAGTGTCTTTCCATTTTCATACGAGTATATTCAGTATATTGATATTTATTAACTTTCGTGTTTCACGTACTAATAAAGACTTATTTATGCCTTCGTTTCGGCATTTTTCGAACAAACATCTGTACCATAGCAAAACCAAACATAAACTGGAGGTCATTTAGTGCGGGATTTGCGGGTAGTGGTTAGACTAAGAATTAGTAAACAAAAGGGAAAATCATCTGCAATAAAACCAAATTAGAGAGGTAATAAATTGAAATTATCTCAGTTACGGAGGTCAAACCTATAAAATTTACATTTTTTTTTTAACAAAAGTGTTCTTTAAAATATAGTCTCAGTAAAACAGGTAAAATACACTCGCTGTCTCAATTGTAGAGGTAATTATGAGGGTAAAATCTAAAAAACTAATCCCAGATAGAGGTTGGTTTAGTCCCACTAACAGAGATAATTCAGTAGTTAAGTATCGGGACCTCAGCATGGAGGTTTCTCATTTATCCAGGTCCCACTAAACAAAGTTTTGCTGTACTGCCATACTAATATTATAAACGCGAAAGTTTGTCACTCCTTCACGTTGCAACGGCTGGATGGATTTGGTTCGGAATGGAGATGGATTTGCACATAATGTAGGCGATCCCATTTATAAGTTCCCGAAAGAAAAACTATAATCAAAATCTACGCGGATGAAGTCGCATGCAAAAACTAGTAAGTAAGTGTAAAAATATAAATATCCATACAAAAGTAATATATAGGTATTAATATAAAAATAACACCAGACACTAAAACCTGTTCCATGATGGGTCTGCTGACCTGTTCAACGATGCTTTGTATGCATAAATGCTTACAAAGCATTTCCTTGAAAGAAAGCTTGCTCGGAGCTCGTCTAATATGAAGTAATGTGGAATGCATAGATTTAGGTAGTATATGTACTATTATACGGTTGTCGTGAACTAGCAGCGTGTATGGCGTGCCGCATGACGGGCACGCCGGCGTCCCGCTACCCACGCTGCAGGCGCCGCGGCCGCGGCTGGCTTCTGTGCGTGTGTTACATTACAACGCGTCCCTCGCGTCGCAAAGGCACCTCGGACTGTCGGACTCGCGCACCAATGGTTCCGTACAGCTGCACAGGAGTATTATTATACACCGATTTGAATTCGATTTCGAATCGAATCAGCCCGACCCCAAGTCACCCATTTTTAGTATATGTGTTATTTTTCTTCGGGGTTTGTACTATTATCATACCAAATTTGTCGCTTGTATGTTTTAACGTTTTACCAAAAAAAAAAAACATGGAAAAAAAGCGTTTCATGTATTGGGATCCCCTTTATTATTTCACCTTTTTATTATTTGTTAGTATATCCCCTGTAATAACATATATTCTGAAAAAAACATCAACTCTCTATCTATTAAGGTTCAAAAGATACGAGCTGTATCTTTAAAATTAGGACGGCTGCTCTTCGGGTACAGAACTTAAACACTAACCAGATGGATTTAGATTAAAGGGGATATAACCTAAACAAAAAATAAATTAACGATGAATGTTGAAGTGTAAAATGAGTTTGTCTACCAATATGCCGAATAACCTACTTTACTGTATGTATACATCATATCTTATCTTATCGGTGGGGTCCTTATGAATACATTTCAACCCTATGGGATCTTTTGTGTAATTACACCTCTTTTAGCGCTTAATCTAATGCAGCCTCCACCCCTAACACCCCTTCCAGATAGCGGATAGTGGAGTGCAATGGCAGTGCCTTGAATTCGCTTGGTTCTGGGCACTTCTGGGTAGCCACAACCGAGGATTTTCATTCTTACTCCGGCGAGGGCATCACATTCACATAATAAGTATTTCATCGTTTCCACCTCGTCGCCGCACATTCTACAATCTGTATTGTCATTAATTCCCATCGTTGCTAGGAGATTTATTTATTGAATTTTATCGCAGCCCATCTTCAGTATTCTGTCTGCGAGTAAAACAACATTGTGTGCCATTTTAGTGTGTCCCACAATGGATCTAGGCGCTGTCGTTCCACAGGCCCGTCTCTTTTAACCTCTGCAGCGACTTAAACGCCCCTGTTATAGCCATGCAGGCTCTGCACTTTAGAGTCCTTGATCGTCCTTAAAGTGGTTCTTGGCCACCAGGCCAAGCAGCCGTACATAATTATGGGCTTTACCATCATGGTCATATTTTACCTCACCTGACAGTTTGAGTACCTTACTAAACCGCGTTAGCTGTTTAATGTGTTTGAGGTACCCTTTAGTAAATGGAATTACTACAGTTTGGCTGGGATTGATGGATGTTGATGGGTAATTCACCATCTTTTCACCTTTTCCAGAGCTTTTCTCATGTTTTCCGATACTGTTTCTGGAAACTTCCCGTTGTTAAGTATCACGAGATCATCTGCATACCCAACGGTGTGTAGTGGGCCAGTGTTGAATTCCTGTAGGAGTGAGTTTACCACCAGGCTCCACAGAGGCGGTCGGTTGTGGCGAATAGGACGTCGCCCAAAAGACTTGACTTTATTAGCCTACTGAATACATCACTAGCAATATGTTAACCAACATTCTTCTAATAAATATTTGACACGACGATATCACACTAACGTTTCAGAGGTTTTTTGACACAACATACTATTTGAGTCCTTACCTACCAATTTAGTTTTTTCAGTTAAAGAGTCAACGTTTTTGAACTTGAAACGAGCACCTAATGCTTTGGTAGCTTTAAAAGTATAGATTTATTTCACAAGTTTTGATATTTTGGTATTATAATAATAATTATAATCAATTTTTTATGTTTTTATAGAATTGATATTGATGTACCTACCTATTAAGGTTTTTAAAATTTAGGCAAGGAAGCCAAAGGTATACCGCAAGTAGAGTTCATATCGAATATCATTAAAACATCAATAACTCTAAACTACTTACTAATTAACATTTAAAAAAGTTAAAATAATGTTTTGGCCCGATATAAAAGGCCCGATATAAAAGTTTGCACCCCGTTAAAGCAGCTATTCCGCTTGTTTCATGCACCGCAAGAGCCGCTTCCATGTTAGTGCTCCATGATACCTATTAAAAAAGGAGATAACCCCCCGACACAACGGCACCCACGTTTAGAGCTGAAACCGTTAAATGATCCCACCGATTGTTATAAAACATTACCAAGAACAACACCAATTAAACTAGCTTTGTATTTAATAAAACCGCGTCAGGTACGGCTCACCCGTTCAGCAGCTCCGAGTATATTGAGGTGCTGTGCCACAAATAGACACAACACTGCACGTTAAACTTATAACTCGGCTTGAGTCGCGAGTTCAATGTATACTACATAAGTACCTACAAGAATTGCTCACTTAAAGTATGAGATAACCCTGCCCTGTAGATACAATGGCCTCGGCCACCTTATCGGCTACCAACTACATCTCTTTATTGGCATTGCTGGAAACGAAAGCTTACATCTGCAATTTTGCTTGATACGCTTCATCCTCATCTACTTATCGTTTATTATATTTCTTTAACCACAACTATAAAGCTATATATAACGCAATTCCAGTATTCAATGAGACTATGAGACTTCTGAGTACAGTCGCCATCAGATATATGGTAGCTGTCAAGGTACTCAAATATTTCGGAGCAGCATTAAATTTCAATATATTAATTACGCTAGATAAGGTCTATAATATCGGCCCATATAATTCGTCATAAATTTAGGAGCAGCGACTTTTCAATAAATTCGTAACATACAATTAGGTAAAGATATCGGAACTTACAGAAGTCATAAATATCGAAGCAGCCAGGATGATCATAAAGCTCGGAACATTTATGGAAAATATACCTTAAGTCTGTGTCACATAGTTCAAAATACTTTACGATGGACCCATTAAAATAAGGTTTCAGACACGCATGATTAATATTATGCTGTCAACAATTTGAATTAAGAACAGAGTGGTTTATTGTGACATGTTCCGCTAATTTGGTCTATGAGTGTAGTAACGAATTCAAATATGAACTATGTGACACAGACTTAAGGTATTTTTTCCATAAATGTTCCGATCTTTATGATCATCCTGGCTGCTTCGATATTTTTGACTTCTGTAAGTTCCGATATCTTTACCTAATTGTATGTTACGAATTTATTGAAAAGTCACTGCTCCTAAATTTATGATTATGACGAATTATATGGGTCGATATTATAGACCTTATCTAGCGTAATTAATATATTGAAATTTAATGCTGCTCCGAAATATTTGAGTACCTTGACCGCTAACATATATCTGATGGCGACTGTACCTACCCGACACGTGGAAGCATACTAATAGTTAACGGCTTGCGCCGTGTTTCTATGGAACACGTATGATAGAATATAATGTCAACCGTGCCGTGATGCGAGAGATAGCGATAGACAGCCGATGGCCATTAATAATAATAACATACACTCGCGAGCAAAAAAATCGACTCAAGCTGCACGTTTGGGTTCTCCGCCCAGTATCTCTTGACCCATCCAAAATATCTTGAAAAAAACGGTATAAAACGAAAGCTGATAAAGTAACGATTTCAAAAATGTATAATTTTCAGTCATGCCAGGTTCCACAACTGATGGGGCCAGGTGTTGCAAAGACGAATAAAAAAAATACTATGAAAATTAAAAGGAAGTCGTGAAATAAACGGCATTTTAAGAAAAACAAGATTTTATTTGTTAATTTAATATTTTGTATTTCCACCCCTAGCCCTTATCACAGCATCCAGGTGGTTTTTCATCGATCTGATGAGCTTTTTGTGAAGCTCCTGGGGGATGACATCCCACACCTCCTGCAGAGCTGCCTTCAGCTCCGTAACATTTGACGGAGCTGGTTCTCTCTTCCAAACTTGTCTTTTCAGGTAGTCCCAGACATGCTCAATGGGATTCAGGTCCGGGCTGAGAGCTGGCCAGTCCATGGTGGGTATGCCGACCTCGGCAAGGTAGGCCCGAGTGATCCTTGCGGTATGACAAGGGGCATTATCCTGCATTAGGACGAATCCCTCGTCATAAAAACCGGCGTAAGGAACAACATGCTCCTCAAGGATCTCGGTGATGTACCTGGCAGCGGTCAAACCACCGCCACGGCCCCCACCAGGTACAAAAACGAGCTCGGTACGCCCTTCCATTGAAATGCCCGCCCACACCATGACGGAACCCCCTCCATAGGCAACTGTTTCCCTGAAACAGCACTGTGCGTACCGTTCCCCTGACCTCCTGTAGACCCTCCCCCGTCTGTCACAGCCATTCAAGCACACCCTGGACTCATCGCAAAAAAGAACTGGGGTCCATTGCTCAATGGTCCAGTTTTTGTGCTGATGAGCAAATTCCAGGCGTGCTTGGCGGTGACGTGGGAGCAGTCTGGGGCCCGTGGCGGGCCGTTTCGGGGTCAGGTTAGCTTCCTTAAGCCTTCGCCTTACTGTCCACTCGCTGGCAGTAACCCCTCTTACATCCTGAAGATGCTGCTGGATGGAAACGCCGGTCTGGTGCCGATTTCTGAGAGAGGTAGTGACCATAAAGCGGTCATCCCTCTCAGATGTGCACCTCCGGCGGCCAGAACCTGGTCCAATACCAAGGCCCCAGTCTCCCGATACCGTCGGTAGACTCGGAATACTGCTGACTGGCTTAAATTCAGCTGGTCAGCCACAAAGCGTTGGTTGTGTCCCTCTTCCAGCAAGGCCACGACTTGGGCGGCTTCAGTCATGGTGGTATCCATTTTTTCCAAGGCTTCTGAGTAGGGTCGTTAGCAGAGATGTGTACCGGTCAACTTCTGATAAGTGACTGATGACATTTCCCCCTCCACCCCCTTATTTATAGGGGTCAAAGGGGGCACAACTCGTACGTTTCGGAACGAGTAAATGACCCACATATCGGAAAGTAAGGCATAACTTGAAAAATCGTGGATGGATTTCCACGGTTTTTCATTTTTTTAATTGTTACATTATCACCTTTCGTTTGATACCATTTTTATTAATATATCATGGATGGGTCAAGAAATACTGGACGGAGAACCCAAGCGTGCAGCTTGAGTCGATTTTTTTGCTCGCGAGTGTACGTCCGTCCGGCCCGAAATATTATTTTATTGTTACGGTTTAAATATTGGGAACAAACGGTTGGCATTATGACACTTACTTTAGTTTGGCTAAGTACATCTTTCTGTGCCTCGCCACTCAATACGTGTGTTAAGAGATTTCAAAATATAAAATATAGGTAGTATAAAATATAGTGTGTATTTATCGTAATATTAAAAAAAGTAAAAAATTATACTAACCCTATAAATAAGTTCCGCCAAATAGGCGGTGAGTGTACCTACTCACTCAGTTGCTAATTAAGTTCTCAGTGGAGTTTTTATTAGTAGGTATTCGTTTTAAGATAATTTCTTACAGCACGGGAAAACGTAATAAATAAGTACTCGTATTTATTAAAAAAAATGCTTTGATAAACATGCTATCTTCAATATTTAAGCTACTATTCTTTCAGGGGGCATTGGATTTGGTTTGGATCAACTCGCGTATATTCTTTATTAATTCTAGCGAGCCGATCTTCTACACAAAGGCCATTGTTTGTAAACAATACCATTGTCTTTCTTTGTGTCCGTAACACCAAGCCGATTACATAAAAAAAAGTTAGAACTACATTGAATGTACATTGAATTATCAACCCTACTCTCTTAGTCAGTAGGTTTAAAATGTAAAGTGTCAGGATACAGATATAAGTCTTTATTATTTGAACTGTGCTTATTCTTTACACAATACTATCATCTACACAAAACTTAAATCTGTATCCTGACACTTTACATTTTAAACCTACTGACTAAGAGGGTAGGGTTGATAATTCAATGTACATTCAATGTAGTTCTAACTTTTTTGTATGTAATCGGCTTGGTGTTACGGACACAAAGAAAGACAATGGTATTGTTTACAAACAATGGCCTTTGTGTAGAAGATCGGCTCGCTAGAAATAATAAAGACTATACCTACACATTCGGTTAACCACTGGTCGCAACACATTTAGCCGTCACTCGTTCGATTATGTCGTGTCTGGTTTGCTTCACTGGGAATACCCAATTCGGGCAATATCGACCAATGTATCTTTGTCAACATCGCATATTTACGACGCTTTCTCTAGAAATTTAAACTTTATGTAAATGCATTCAAGGTCCTTTTTGAAACATTTCGTTTGAGTAAGATATGAGGTTGGTAAGCAAACATGGGATATGTGGCACACTTGCGTGAGTGACACACTTTGTCACTCTAATTGGTAGCATCGGTAACTTGCTTACGTGCGCTTGAAATAACAATGAGTGTTCGATATAGCTTTCCCCAAATTGTTTCTCAATTTATATAAGAGCCGTCTGACTGATCAACATTTAAGTTTAGCAGTTTGCCTGCCACTTCGTGGACGTAGGGTTCTATTATACTACTATACTGGAATAAATTGTTGCGCTGTAAGTTAATCTACGGGGGGGTCTAATTTTACTTGATGCGTGACTGAATCACCAACCACCCGTAAGAGACATTAAGTGATCACTGCTCTCTAATAATTCTTGCAAAATGAACTGATCGCGCTCTTAGCGACGAATGTAGTATAGTAACAACCATTCTCCAAATCTGTTAAAACAATAATGAATGAATCCCAGCCCGTAATGGAACCCGTGATGTCTGTTGTATAATATAAAACATGACCACTAACCTAACCGGCCAAAAATCAATCTTCGATTTGACAGCAGGTTTCTCTATCGGACGTAGTTGATCATTCATTAATTACGGCCGGGTTACACTTACACTTGCTACGGATAAGGAGGTCGCTTTAAACGCAAACATGTTTTGAGCTTACGTAAAACATTTCCGTAACTCAAAACAAACGCTCCAACGCCTCCGACAGAGCTTGACTATACGCCTAGCTTATAAATAAAGCTCTTAGTCGTTCGAATTGCTTCAGATCGGACTGCGATGACGTCCGATCCCACACTTCGATGTTGAAACAGATGGGTGTTATGCCTTGATCTTGTACATACTGGCGGTCTATCTATTACGCTTTCACGATTAAACCGCTGAACCGTGTTAGGTATGAAGATAACTTGGGTCCCCGGGAAGGACATACGGATTTTTTTATCCGGAAACATTGGACGGTTCCTGAAGGAATAACGATAATCGACCAACATATTTTTTGGTTTTTAAATGCTCCCCGTGCGAAGCTGGAGTGGGTCGGTAGTTATTTATATCATTGACTTTTATTCTGTAGGATGATAAAATCTAATCTTTACAGTACATGTCATAGAAATCAAAAGATCCGGTTTCATTTACAGGGAGGGCGTCGTATAGACTATACCAACAACGATTCCCTTCCTTTTTAGGGTTTCGTACAAAAAATGAAAAATGGAACCCTTATAACCCTTATAGGATCAGTCGTGCGTCCGTCTGTCCGTCCGTCTGTCACAGCCAATTTGCTCCGAAAGTACTGAACCGATTGAGTTGAAATTTGGTACACATATGTAAACTGATGACCCAAATAGGTACAGATGTGCAAAGTTTTTTTTTTTCAATTAGGGTCGTTTTCTTGGGACAAATAAGGAAATTTTAAAAAAGTTTTCAAACCTTACTGTGACATTATATCAAATGAAAGGGCTAGTTATGAGGATCTCAAATATTTTTTTGTTATTATTGTAAAATAAATAGTTTTGATTGAAAGAAGACGAAAATTTACAATTATTTGAAAAAAATACAAAAAATAGTTAATTACTTGTAGATTACAGACAAACCTATAAGAATTCTATCTAAAAAAATACGTATATATCTACCTCTCCACGCGAGTTCAACTCGCACTTTTCCGGTTTTTTAGCAACGGAGCTCTTTGTTGGCAACACTTAATAGACAATAGTTATACCGGGTGTGTACTGTAACATTCTCTATTATCGACAGAACAGAGCATTTTCTAACTGTTCAACAGAACGCCCGACTGCCGGCACCAGAAGAGTTGTTCGGCGTTTATCATGAAAACCTAAATACACATCTCCAAAAAAGTAAGCCATGCTACCCAGACATTTCCCAGTCTCGTTTAAATAATTGTGCTCATTCTTTGGACTTAAGAAACACCCTTCCTTCTCCATTCCTCGATCCTTTTCTTGTTGTTCATAATTTTATTTACGTAGTTTACGTTTTTACCCATCTACGGCTAAGCCCAAAAAGAGGGTTATGTGTTTGACTTGTATAATTGTCCGACTCAATGTCCGCTCGTAACTACTAAAGGACTAAACAGATTTTAATAAATTATACGTGGTTAGATTCGTCTTAACCACTATATAGTATATCATAGGCTATATTCAAATTATTTAAATATGAAATTGGCGGCATTTAAAATATATACTTACATGAAACAGCAAAGTTTTTTAAAGCTGCTGCTGTTCGTGAGACTTGATAAAAGTGTTTTTCTCAAAAATGACCGGAAAAGTTGACATTACTAACTCCATACTGAGACGCGAAGTACATAGTTTACAGACAGTTCCCAAATTAAAAAAAAATTACATTGCGTGCTTGCATACAAATTTCATTGTTATCTAGTTTGTAACTTTTTAAAAAGTGAAAACGGCCATAATAAAATGAGGGCACAAGTCTTATACATCCATATATTAATCGAAACGTAACTTTTTTATGTGTCTGGAATAGATTGAGTTTTTTTTTTCCAAAAAAAAAACAAAGGCGGTGAAGAGTGATGTTATTTCACGTGAAGTTTCTGTTTATATGCGATTTTTATCTTGCGATTTTTGAGAAAAGCGCTATATATGCCTCGGCAGGAACGGCAATTGCGGGCCTCGTATTTTTAAACGGACTCGCAAGCTCGTCCGTTTAAACCAATACTCAGCCCGCAATTGCCTGCTTCACTACCTAGGCAAATAATGTACTATTTTTAAACGTTTATTATCAAGTATGTATTAGATGTAAGTAATTACTTAACGTAATCTTTGAAGAACACAAACGTCACCTCTTATTGACGTGTGTGTGACGAACGCTCCCGTTTGTGCCTCGTTCAACGAAGTATTCGGGCTAGGCACGATCGTGATTTAATGGTTGCGCCATGGGGTTTTTTTCTTATTTTTATTTAAGTGACACCACTTGGATACGTTAACTGATAAGTCAAAGGACCTATATTTTAATTTATTGTTCCTGTTAAGGACACACCTTGTATATCTAGCAGTCAAACATGACACCTGTCCTCGCAATACGATTTATAGTCAAAGATTTATAAATTACTAGCATTCGCGCGTGACTCCATCCGCATAGAAGTCGTGTATCGCTGCTCCCTCGGGAACTGTCCAATTTTCCTGTCCTATTCCAGGATTTCCAGGACCTAGCCAATATGTGGGCCAAATTTCATCTTGATTCGTTCAGTGTTTGAAGCGTGAAAGACGGACAAACATACACACTTTCACATTTAGGTAAAGCATTAGTATGGATGGTATAGTCCTAGAATGTATCCCATCTTTGTAAAAAAAACAATCAATCTTTTTAGTTTATGGGATCCGTCGCGGAGCATTTTTGCCTAAGTTTAAACTTGAATGACTGGTGCCATGTATGACATCTTGTCTTTCTTTTACGGAGCCCCATAATAAGTACAACTTTTTATTATTTTTGGAATTTAATTTAAAAATATGATTAGTATACTTAACGTAACGCTATTCTTTAAGTCTGTTTACGGTGGTGGCAAAGGCGTTACAGACCACCTAGGGCTCTGCTCAGCACACTTTGAGATGTAATATACACAGTATAAAACAAAGGCGCTTCCCATCCGTTTGTCCGTCCGTATGTACGGGTCTGTATGTCCAACGAGTCTCGTGGTTTATGTACCTACGGGTGTTATAGAAAACTTACATAAATCAAAGCGAAGCGGTCGCTAGTTATTTAATAAAAAAAAGTGTGATTGGAATGGGCCTCGTGCTAATACCATGTTCTCTACGAATTATATTAGTTAATTATATCTACGTATTTATTAGACCTACATGACTGAGGTTGGTACGTTTTATTACGAACTATACGAAGAACTATGTGTACATACATACATACATACACGCCTTTATTCCATTCTATTGTATTCTATTCAATTCTTTTCTATTGTATTCTATTCCCAGAGTGGGGTAGGCAGAGCTACCGAATTACCAATAACTCTAAAAACTTGTTGTTAATTCTGTAATAATTAAATAAAAATAATACGAACTATATATAATAAATAAATATATGTACAAACAGTGGACAATCTCAAAAATTGACCTAGTCCCAAACTAAGCTTGTACTATCGGCACTAGACAAAGATAAACTATTAATCTATATAAATACTTAAATACATAAAAAATATCCAAGATGTATTAAGTAACAAGTACATCAAACAAATATCAGCCCCTGACGGAGTTTGATTTTGAGTATTTGAGCCCGGGACCGCTAGCTCCGTAGGCCGGGTCATTCATTACCAGATATGTTAACATTTCGACTTTTGCATGTTTTCTGGGTCTAATTGTTTCTCCTACAATAATTTGCTCTACACGTACATTATACACTTAACTCACATCATTTGCTTTAAATTTCACTTCATATAACTATTCTGTAACTCACTTCTACAATTCTAAAATCCCTTACATAAACATACATAAACTCACGCTTTCATTCCCAGGGTGGGGAAGGCAGAGCTACAGAATTACCTACCAAAGACTAACAACTTCTTAATAATTCTGTAAATTCTGTAACCACAATAGGCCTTTTTCCAAAATTGAAAATATACTACAAATTGTGGTCATCCTATCAGGTAACAGCGTAAAACAACATATTTCACTTTATTTTAAACTAAAATTAAGTACCTATATCTATTTTTTTGGAAATTACACGAAAAGAATTGTAATACTTTTTTGAAATTTTATCTCTGTCAGAAAACTATTTGATTGGTTTGTAGCTGTGGTTACTTGCTGGCGTCACACACAAGTAATCACAGATCATGAGGTATCTTCAAATGATTGTTTACTGTGTACTTGCATGTGACGTCACACTTGTCATATTATGGCCAGCGCGATCATAGAAACAACGTTTTTAGCGCGGTTTTGAAATTTTTAACTTTAATATAGATTTTTATTGATAATACAGTATAGAATCTTAAGGAGATATCAATGTACACTACATTGCATTGCTTGTTATGTAATAAAGATTTATCTTATAAAAAAGATAAGATAATAGCTAAGATGTTTACCAGTGTATATTAGCGACAGGTTGCCTAACAGTACAAGGCGGTAATGCTTTTGAGAAATTGAAGAATAAAGAACTTTGACTTTGACACAGGGCTCGAAACCGGTTTAAAAATACCGGTCTATTTCGGTTTTGCTCCGAACTTTTCTAAGGAACGCGAAAGTTTTGGGAACTTAACTTTAACCTTAATGAACCGGTTTAATCCACGACCGGCGAGTCGAGGAACCATCGCGTTCGTCGCAACTTATATTTTGACTAGAGATGTGAAAACACGCGCGACGTGCGGTATGCGTTTGGATTAAAAAAACTTATTGGAAGGTTCCTTTAAAAACCGGTTATAAACCGGTTTATGCGAACGGAACCGAAATGAAAAAGTTTTGCGTCTAGTAGATAATAACGTTTTGAAAATTTAACCGGTAATCGAGCCCTGCTTTGACAAGCTTTTATTTATTTATAACGTTTAAAATCTATAATATGTAGGTAAGTAAGTAGGTGTAAGTACTTACATACGAGGGGAGGCTGAAAAGTTATCTACCTGACTATGAAAGAAAAGACGTAGCTGGCTGGTTTTTTTTTATGTTTCTATGTAATCCCCTTCTACCGAAATGCACTTGTCAAATAATGAAATTAAACCGTTAAAAAAAACTTTCGGTTTCTCGTCAAAATAGTCGTTCGCGGCGGCTATCATCTCATCATCGGTAGAAAATCTACGTACCCTGAGATTTTTCTTCAGAAGTCTGAATAGGAAATAGTCACAGGGGGCTAAATCTGGGCTGTAAATGGGATGGTTTATGACATCGAAGCCATTTCTGGTCATGGCGAGCTGTGTTGTGCGAGCCGTATGCACAGGTGCATTGTCGTGCAAAATCAAAATTCCTTTGCCGAGTTTGCCTCTCCTTTTTTCTTTTATAGCGTGCTTCAGCTGGCAAAGTAAATTTGCGTAATAATTGGCATTCATTGTCGTTTTTTTTTGGCAAATAATCAATGAGCAAAATTCCTTCTGAATCCCAAAAAATTGTCGCCATGAGTTTACTAGCCGAAGAACGAACCTTAAACTTCCGAGGAGGCTTTTCGTCTTTGAATTTCCATTGTAGGGACTCTTGTTTACTTTCTGGGTCCCATTGTCTAATCCAAGTCTCATCACACGTCACAATGCTGGAAACAATTTCTTCCTCTTTCCCGCGACTCATGTCTAAAAACTCCTCACAACATCTGACACATCTGTCTTTGTCTAACCTTAGACATATTTAAATGACCATCAATTATGTCGTTTACCCGTTCCTTACTTATGCCCACATCTCTAGCTATCTCCCACTGTTTCACCCGTCGGTCTTCTAGAATAACTTTTTTCACTTTGGCCACATTTTCTTCAGTGACAGCAGAAATTGGTCGTCCGCTACGAGGATCATCTTCTAGGCTCTCACGACCTGATTTAAACTGTTTACTCCAAAACTTTATGGTAAAATCGGAAGGGCACAAATCACCAAATACATGTAACATACGCTGTTTGATCTGGGATGGCGTATTACCTTCCTTAGAAATAAATTTTATAATGCACGCTGCTCAATTTTAATCAAATTAGTTTTTTCAACCGACATGATGCAGGCAATGACGAGCGAAAAACAAATGAAAAGCAACAAACAAATGAGTGTCCAAAATTTTGAAAAAAGAACAGTCAATAAAAATGAATTAATAGTGGCCAGTATTTTTTTTTAACTACACATAGGCTAGGTAGATAACTTTTCAGCCATCCCTCGTATATAACATCACTTGGCACGAATCTCACTTTGCATATATAATACATATATATAACTCTTATCATCTTCCTTTTTCAAAATCTTTAAATTGGTCAATTTGGTCATACTAAACTAAAAAACTTAGTCTAAAAATAAAGATAAAGATAAGACCTCGAGGCGCGAATTTGTAATGAAGCTGTTAAGCTTCAAAGATAGAAAATAGTTATTTGTTCAACAAGAGAGCAAAGTTGGTTTTTGCTGCGAGTGATGATTTTGAATCCCGAGTAAGCGAAGGATTCAAAGATACGAGACGTAAAAAACTTTGGTCTCGTGTGAGACATACAACTTTTCACCTCAGCAGCTCAAACAAGCAGGTTTTGCTGCGAGCGAGAGGCAAAGTAGCTTTTTAATTATTTTTTTAAATGCCGTGAGCAGTGCTGGGGCTACTCACAACATTCGAAAAAATTGAACTTCACTTAGTTCTGTCACTTTCACTTCGATAGGAAAAAAGCGAGAGATAGAAACAACTTGATTCGAAGTTCGATTTTCAAATTCCACACATAGTAGGCCCAAAAAGAAACGCACGTTCGGATGCACACATAACCGTAAAATTGCAAATAAAACTATTTGTTAAAGTTTGAAATGTGTTTATTATAACTTTATAACTATTTTATACAGTAGGTACAATCATTTTTTTTATTTAATGTTTTGAAGACAAAATTAATGAAAAATAAGAAGTTTATCATGTATCTAAGTACATAATTTTGTTATCGTTTTAACAATCTTTAATTTCGTGACATAAACCGCGGGGGCAGTTTCAGAACGCATTTCAAAAATAGCGGGATTATTGTAGCCAATAGCCATAGACAAGGCCTAGTTAGGTTTTTTTTAAAGCCACAGACTACATAAAGCTGTATAAAGTTGTGTTTGCACTACGGCATTATCAAGTTGAGTGACAGGTTTTATCTGTTTCATGTTTGTTTTTCCACTTTTTATTTTATTAGTATTTTGCAAAAATGCTTGTGATTGATGCATATGCGATCGTGTCGTTATTTAGTCGTGTATTCACCAAATGGTCACAACGGAAGACCTGCGTTGGCCCTACCAGCTTCACGCTGTGTTGTTCTCGCTGCTGAGGTGATACTATGTGTGGAATTTGAAAATCGAACTTCGAATCAAGTTGTTTCTATCTCTCGCTTTTTTCCTATCGAAGTGAAAGTGACAGAACAAAGTGAAGTTCAATTTTTTCGAATGTTGTGAGTAGCCCCAGCACTGCTCACGGCATTTAAAAATAATAATTAAAAAGCTACTTTGCCTCTCGCTCGCAGCAAAATTGAATTATGCTCACTGTTTTTAAGCAGCAAAACCTGCTTGTTTGAGCTGCTGAGGTGAAAACGATATTATAAAACGACCAAAAAGTAACTTTCAACAGAGTCGACGGATTTATTCTTATCTAAACCCACATACATCATCATATTACTCTCCGCTTTATTTACTTAGTTGTAGGTGGTTTAGAGTTTGTAAATTAGAGAAAATAAATATTATATGTTTTGACTATTGCACCACATGAAAATTAGAGCAAATGAGCGTTATACCTACATTTTGACTACATGTACAAGTTAAGTTTCAAGATTATAAATTTTAATGTTTACAGTTTATTTGTTTTATTTAGAGCGATGGAGCGTAGCCCATTAGGGGTAAAAAGAACGGACCGTGTGCGAAACACCAACCTGCGCTCCAAGACAGGCATAGTCGATGTTGGGATAAAGACTGCCCAGCTAAAGTGGGCGGGTGAATATTTGAAGATGTACATATTACGCGGCGATTGGTAAAGAACTATTTAAAATTGTATTAATCAATACAATTTCGAGTTTTATCTTAGAGAATTTAGAACTGGAGCACGCATTGATACAATTTCCTAAGCACAAAAGTCTGTCACTTTTTGGGGGAGGTGAGGTAACACTACATACACAATACTCAACACAAATGCAAAATTCGCTCTCATTGCTACACACCTACACCACTAAAAACAAAAATACTAGCTTAAAATTACGCACTCATGCACATTTTTTTATTACCAACATGTGCTTACACAATTTTAAAATAAAGATGTGTGCATTATCTTACCGAATATCAAACGATTATTAGAGATGAGATGCATATCTACTTTGTCGATATCGATAATTTCTAAGGTTGTGATATAAATGGCAGCACTTTACTACACGAGATTAACCAAATATGCGCCATTCATTATATATTAATATATTGTAAATTATTATATCATAAGGTAAAGAATACCATTTTAAGAAATAATAATAAAATGTATATTCAGTTTTACCAGCGTATAAGATGGAACAAAAGACATTTATTCAGTAAGTGATCAGAGAACCTACTATAAATACTATAGTTTAATTCTACTAAGATTACAAACAAATAGATGAACAAGATTTTGATGCTCACCAAAACAAATCGGCCGTGAGTTCGACGAAGAGTTATGAATTGACGAGCTTTCGTTTGTTCTACGATCTCTGTTCGACATAAGGCTGAGTTAGGTACTCTTCAGTTTTACAAAGACCTGTTTTGACGACCAACGCGCAGCTAAAGTTACAAGATAAGTACGATAATAGAAACAGAAACAGAAAAAGATTTATTGCCCTCTCAGCACAGTAGTTTTACAAATTATTCCTTAAGATAGATACTTAAACTACAAAACTACAACAGTCTTAACAATGTCTACAAAAGTTCTGGCAAAAGGTTCAAAACTCAGCTTATGCTGTGAGACAGGTCTACACAGCGCTGTTTTTCAGCCTGTACCTGTCTCTCAAAGTGTAAATTAGCCTTAAGAGCACACTGCATACACCATAACGTAAAACATAAATAAAACTTAACACAGAACAAAATCATACTACGAGACCCGCGTTCAGTCGGCGACTTTTAAATACAAGCGGGGTAGTTGACACTTTTTATTTTTTTTATTTAGCATAACCTAATACTACCACAACCACTTAAACAAAAAGATGTTTTTCTTTCCAATTACTTAATCAGACAGACAGAGCATTCCTAAAAACCAGAATTTAATTTAAATTTTACGTTTAGTAGTTATATTTAAAAAAAAAAAACAAAAACGGAACAGGAAACAGGGGTTTCTTCCTCAGCCATCTCTTAGCTGTTTGTCGAAAAGAGTTCTCCGAATTTTGAGTTTGAAAGTAGGTAGTGACATTTTAGTGCGTAATAATCAAGGCAAGGTAACTAATGCTCCTTGTTAGCTTGTCTTCGAGCCCACAAGTAATCTTTTGTGAATTTACTACTAACGATTTATTACGCGTTATTAATCATCATTTACACAATCACGAGGCTGTCCTATGTTAAAAAAATACTGGGTAATAATTACTGGTTTTTAAAATGTATTAATTTAGTAGGTATAAATATGCCGAATGCATTTTTGTGGATTCGTTTTTTTTGAAAGATATGATAGCCTGGTGTTTGTGTATTTTTCCATTACAGCTTTACACATTTCAACCTTATGATTAACAAATATATCAGAGGTATGGTTTTCGATGATTGAAAATATATCATTTCTCACGAAGTGAGCCAAACTTTTGGCTACAATATAATTAGTTGTAAAAGCAGAGTTAATTCTTTTATTTTCATCCAAACCCAGTCTTATCACTTTTTCACATTGTCGGCATAATGAAATTACACTTTCTGACGCGTAGCTTAAGTAAAACTTCGTTTTGTGATAAATAAAACTCTGGTCATCGCATGGTCCAAAAAGACCTCTAATGCAACTATCGCATTTTATTTTCTTTGCCAATGCGAATGCCACATAACCTGCTATATACTCTACTACCTTTTCTCCAAAAGGAGAAATAAAGATTTGACATTCTAAGTCAAATAAATCTTCTTCAGACTCTTCTTTTCTCGTTTCTGAAACATTATCACGAGCACCTGGAGATGTGATGTTTATCTTTTTTATTGCGGAGGAACAATTTAGAATGCTGATTTTTTCCAAAGGAATACAGTTTGTCCCACTTACGTTTATGATCATTTCCTTGTGTATCAAAAGCTTTTTATATATAGCCTCAAATTGACGAGCTGTTGGGTTATCTGAAAAACCGCCATGACTTCTTACGTTGGAAAACACAATTTCGATATGATCCTGGCTTATTTTATGAAATGGAAGGTAACTCAGTCCAGTTTCAGTATTAAGAACTAAATCATCGAGCATTGCTTTTGCACTTTTGATACAAATGAGCATACCTAAAAATCCTGTATGTCGCGGGCTATCCAAAATATTTACTCGTTCTATTAGATTTTTTCGGTTTTTGACGTCAGCTTGTAAATGCATTAGAAGAAACTTGCCTTCGTCTAATCTGTCACAACATTTCTTGTAATTATTTTTACACATGGCTTTTTTAAATCCAATACCGCATGTTTTTGAATCTAATATATCAAATATATCGTTAATGAGTTTAAAAAAATCTGCAGTAGCAATTGCATCTTGGAAATCGGTTAGATTTAGTTGCGTTTTGCAAAAGGTCAAGGCATCAGCTACCCTTTCGCTGAAGAGCTGGGCTGCAAGGCGGACATTCATGATTTTAGTTTTGAAATAGACGTGATTAGATCTCAATTTATTGGCGAGGTGGAATAATTCTTCCTCCTGCAGTTTGTGTAGATTTGTAATATTGTTCCAATTAATAACATTCCCCGAGCTATCTATGAAGTATTTATAAAATTGAAAAGAATTTCTGATTAGCTTGAGCATATGACAGGGATCAAGAAAAAAGTGCACCTTTTGACCAGTTGATGGATCTACGAAAGTCGTTAATAAATTGTTGGGGTCCATATTGCAGCCTAGTTCTTCAGCCATGCTAATATTTGTTTTTGCTCCATCACACGTTAAAGCCTTAATTTCTACTCCAGTTTCGTGTACAAGTTGCATAGCTGTAGTGACTAACTGAGCTTTAAGCTTTGCAGACACTCCTTTCACAAGAAAATAACCAATAGGCACCTTCCAAGTGGTATTTATACCGACCAATAAAAACATTAGTGCATCAGTGGCCATAGTTGTTCCGTCATCGGCATAATCGAACCCATAATCGACATGTCCATAATGACGTTGACTGTTTGTCACCCATTCGGGGAATTCTTTGATCTTCATTTCATCAAACACGAGAGTGCAATAAATATTTTTGTCAGGGTTCGCCTCTTTTAATAATTTCAAAGTATTTAATGCTTCCTTGGTAAAACCTGGACGACCGTTAACGTTTGCATACCACTTTGTTATTGTTCGTGGATGTGGCAGTGATGTACCAAATGTTTTCCTCACGTATCTGTATGCCTTGGGTGAATAAGTAGTAATGAAGCGTTAGTGCAAAACACAGGCTCTGTCCAGATCGCTACCCCTATCTTATCTTTTAACATAACGCCAAGCAGCAGTGTTCACAATGTTGTGTTCCGTTGTGGGGATAAAACAACCGGTAAAATGACTAGCATAGAGGCATTCCACCTTAGTCCTCAGGGTTGGCAACGCATGTGCAGTCTTAGGATTGCAGTCTTGAGTTTGTACTTTGAAGATTGCAAATGTCTAAGGGGCTCTGGTTCCACTTACTATCAGGGCCCTGTTTTATAAAGCTACAAAAGTTACAAATTACAAGCAAATTTCTAGCAAAAAGAGTTAGAAAGAGACTTCCGCTTGTAATTTGTAGCTTTATAAAACAGGGCCCAGGTGGTCTGTGTGCTCGTTAGCCTTCTTCATGTTACCATAACCTTCTCTTAACCGAGCCAACTGTAACTAGTAGTAGCGTAGGACTTATACGTTTGCACCTGGTAAATGTAACAAATGGACGCCACCCACGTGAAAAATTACTAGGGTGGGCCTCGGAGTTTCTATATTATTCAAAACACTAAGAAATAATAGATTTAGGCTTTAAAAGTGAAGCTATTTTTTACTTATTACCAATAATGGCTTACTGATAAATATAACGTTGGAATGGCGTTTGTTATTAATTTTCTTCTTTTATTCGGCAGATCTCTAAATTGAGATGCCTCAAAATGCCGAGAGCAAATACAACTTGTGCGAGTGGCACCCAGATGTTCGGCCGGTTGCTTGCTTCGACCCATTTTTGTTTCGTTCCTTCATCGTGAGGAAACCTGCAAAGTTATTATTGACATTTAATATTGGGCTTCATTCTTTAAAAAAATCCGGGAGGAAAAGGACGTATCCTATATGATAATCCGTATTCTGAATTTCATTTAAATCCTTCAGCCTTTCATGCGTAATTTAGCAAGTTATAAATGCAACATTTTACAAAATAATAATTTAAAAAGATTTTTAGAAACTATTTTTTTTTTGGGACTATCCTCTGTTACCGACTTTACTTTCTTTACAGTCATCTGTTTTCAAAATCCAACCAGCGAGTCTAAACTTGGTAGGTCGACGTCAAGTTTAGCGGATATATTATTATATTTTCGTCGAAAGTACATAAGTATGCAAAATTCGACAATCAGAAGAAGGTCTGTTAAAATCGACTTCCAAGTTTTTATTACATTGTTTTGTTAGGTAGTGACAAGAGAAGCTAATATTTTTTTTAAATAAAACCACCGCCGAAAATCTACTCAACAGCGTTAAATAATGACCGGTCACCTTAGAATTGCATATTCGGTGCCTAATGACATGAAATTTATCCAAGCTGGTGTCAAATGCACAATAGCAATGTATAGTCGAGGTAAGAAAAGGTTCGTCACTTTTTAACTCTATTTCGATACTATTAAGGTCCAAAAGCGACGAACTTTTTCTTACCCCGACTGTACCTAATCTGATTCTTGTCATCGAATTCGATATTTTTTATGTCATAAGGCACTAAATAGGCAATTCTAAGGTGACCGGTCATTATTTAACGCTGTTAAGTGTTGTGGTGGTTTTATTTATTGTTCAAACATTTTTTTTCGCTTTTTGTGATTTAATTTTCTGTTGCAATTGTTAATTGTATTTATTTAAATATAGGCTGACTTAATGCTACAAGCATTCTTAACCTTTTTTATCGATATAAGCTAGTTTTAAATGTATCGCGACCCTATAGTTCCGAGTCTCGTGAGGAGTACGCATTAATTCAAGACATCGGGGCATCACTGTAAATTTGCTCACCCCATCGAGTTATAGGACTTATAGGAAAATACCACGTTCCACAAAAAGAACCAGTGGACCATATATCGTTTCACTGCGAATTACCCCCCCCCCCCCCCCAGCTGTGCCCCGGAAAATATTTTTTTTTACCTAAAATTTGTAGGTGTTCTTTTCGTGGAAGGCGGTATTTTCCTATAACTCGATGGGGTAAGTTAATTTGCAGCGTTCGCCCGGACTATTCGACGTGGTCAACAAACACAGACACAAGACTGTACGCAAACAGACATATTTCAATCAAGTGAATGATTATTGATTTTACGGCTAAGCTCTTTTAAGGTTCAATATAGCATGAAGTTGTTCCGAGTCTCGTGGGGAGTACGCATTAACTATAAAACGAATATTACACTGAAAGTTTTAAAATCGATTAGAGAATCGATGTTTGTTTCGTGCGATGTAAATATACATAAAATGCTTAATTATAATCAAAATCCACGGTGAAACGTACTTACATGTGAAATGTAATTCCATCTTTCTGCAAACATGAAGTATTTGATCGGTTTTTGCAATAAAACACGGCACAACAAGGCATTTTCCCTGGAGGTCTTGACTCATCGAAAACGACTTTGGTCATGTGAGTATCGAATAAAAACGGCTGTTAATATAAACGCACAAGATCATTTGATCTTATACCTCGGCAGAGGGGAAAGTCTGCGTAAGGCGCCTCCTGTTCTAAATTCTCTAAGAGTTTTATACAAAATACGACATTTGTTTTACATAATATTTTACATAATATACTTAAATAGAAATATTATTAATTTACACAAATATATGTCAAATCTCATTACCAGCCGTGTCCCAAATCCCAAATTTGAACAGTCTACGTTAAAAATAATACGTTTTTATGCTGAAGATCGTATTTTTATGCAGTAATTTCTATAATATATTAGTGGTTTTAGTGAACTTCATAATTACACAGCTTAAAGAACACTTTCAAATAATTTGTTATCGCTTAGAAAAATGTCCCAGACCCTAACACTCATTACCGTTTGTTACAATGAACGCAGCTAAAAAAAATATTTCGCGCCACTAAGTTGGTCGTACGATCAAAGTGCCGATCGATAGCAGTCCGATGGCAGTCCGCGTTGGCGAATGAAGTGAGTTGCACGCGTTTCGAGTGATTTGGCGCCGAGTTACATCGATATTTCACCGGGCAGCACTCGTTTGGTACGATTTTTTTCTCCACACCATTCGAGATTTCCAAGATACGTTTTTAAGATTTTATTATTAAATTTATATGCTAAGATATGTGCGATTGGGTCGTATTTGCCTTGATATGCGCCTAATGTTGTTAATTTTATTTGATTATCCTCAACGGCGACAAATGAACTAATATCTCATTACCATTTTCATAATTACCGTTTTTTACCATTTAGTTTTGACAAACGGTAATGAGAATGTTGAAATGGTAATGAGAATCAACATGATATTTTATTTAACTATTTGTGAAAAAACCCAAAAAGTACTAAATTTAAAAAGTCATACTGGATCTAAATATTAAAATGTATTATTTGCTTATTTTCGATAGGTACGACGGCACGTAATATGATCGAGTATTAATTTATAGGTTTCAGTTTCAGTTTATTTATTTCTCAATATAATGTCATGTATAAATTGCATAGTATGTCAAATTATAATTAGTTACATTGAGATCGTCGAAAAAAAAGAAAATATAAATAAATTATGGATGTCATCTATAAATTTGAAATTAATTTTACAAAAATACATCTCCACACGGGATCGTCATATACATCATAACAATAATAAATAAAATAAAATATATTGTCAACACTGAAATAAATAAATTAAAAGTCAACACGAAAGATACATTATAGGTCAATATTATTTAAATGACGATAAATATATCTCCACACAGGATCGTCATACATATAACAATAATAAATGAAATAGGAGGTAGTTACAAAATTTCAATTAAATTTCTACTACTTAACTGAACTTCTTTTAGATGCCGCAGAAAATAAAAGAAAAGAAGAAATAGTTATGGATTATTAAATTATAAATTGTTATACTATTTTTTTTAAAGTAAATCATGGAACCCTGTATTCTTTTTAAAGACGATTCAAGAAAATATTATTGATTTTTTGGGAATATTACTTCGCCGTTGTTCTAATTACCATTTTTGATATTCCCTTGGAAATATGGTTATTTCTCACTACCATCCACCATTTTTTCCATAATTATCCTTACCATTCATACGTATTAATTACCATTCACAAAATTCTCATTACCGTACGTATTATTTCTCACTACCGTTCGCAGAAAAATTTAAAACTGAAAAATATAGATATATATATTGGTGTAAGTACTGTCCCTTTTGCTTTTTTTTCATATTAATATGTTAACTGACAAGTTAAACCAATAAATATTCACATCTGAGTCGATATTTCGTTTTTTTTCTTACACCCCCAATATGTTCGTCTTCAAATATTCACCCGGGCCTGGGCCGGACATGTTTGTCGCATGCACCGACAGAGGTGGGCCAATGCAGCAACTTGGTGTTTCCCCCAGGACGGCTACGGACAGCGAGGCAGACCCAAGCGGAGATGGCGGGATGAATTGGACGCTTTTCTGAAGAATTGGCCGAAGATTGCCACAGAGAGAGAGGTGTGGAAATCAAGGGAGGAGGCCTTTGTCCAGCAGAGGGACACTATATTGGGCTAATTAATAATAATAACATAATTAATAAATAGGCATTATAGATTTTGACTGTTACAGATTCAAAATTTAGAGTATTTTATGTATTGGTGAAAGCAAATTTAATTAATGATACATCGTAATTCCCTCGGGAACTTTTAAATTGTTACCAATGAAAAGTAGCCTGTGTTAACGCAGGGTACCTATAAGCTATGACCGTTTTAAATTTCATCCAAATCCGTCCCGCCAAACAAACAAACAAACAAACTTCAACTTATAAATTAATAGGATACCGTTTTCACCACAGTTTTCACTAGGGCCAGTGTGCCAGATAAACTATTCTCTAACTAACCGCGCCACAAACTTACCCGATACGCAGTCAAAGGACAAACTGCGCTTCCCAACTGTGAACTTTCCAAGTATGAAGTGAATTTAGTAGTGTCAGTAACTCAGTACACAATAACTAAAAGAAACATGTACTTACTCTAAATCACAACACCCAGAGTTCCATTACCGAATTGGTTGTTTAAACCTCCCCAAGTCCATTTAGACAGTTCTGTACACAGGTACTTACAGAGATTCGCATTTAATATTGAAGCACTACTTTCAGGTTGTGTGCCAACCTACAGTCGAGTAGAAGTATATTTACACACTTTTGCATGTAAATCCTTTGAAATAATCTTTGTACTCGTCTGAACCAAACCAATGTTGATTATAATTTATAAGAGGTCCAATGAACGAAAGTTGTGTACAAAAACATGATAGTTTTGAATAAAGATTTATATTAGTTACCTAGTTTTATTGAGAAGTAACTCGTTGTTTAGAGCTTAGCTTCCGCCATATGGTCCAAAACAATTCCATACATTAATGTTGTTAAATCCTTTGAGCATGAATTTCATGTTATTCTGCGTCGCTCAATGTTAACGCCTAACCCAGCCAGCCAGCGCAAGAAGAAGGTGATCTGATCATAAACATTTTTGTAAGTTATTTCCACGCCCTAAAAAATTACACTGAAAATAGCAATAATCCTCCACTCACAAACATCGTGATTGATTATTTAGGAGTTTCCAAAGTAAATTAAAAAAAATATACTTTAATCCTGATTAAGGAGCTTTAGTCCCGATGTGCAGAGACTAAAGTAACATTTTAAGAGCATGGGAAGTGAAAAAATATTTTAAAAAACGATTTGATTTCGTGAAACACGGTTATTGATTACGAATATGAATATTTCGGTGCGAGAGGGTTATAATCTCTCATTGTCTGGGCGCGTAGGTGACGTGCATTCCAGGCCCAATGTTTACATTAACAGCATTAGCTGTGTGATTTGTGGTTTGTCACAGAGGAAGTCTTTGTTCGGTGAAACGGGACAGTGTAGCATTGTAACTATTGTAAGAAAGCACTGTCGAATGTGGCCGTGGGTCCTGGTATGTAATGATATTTGATATAGTTCTTTGTTCTAAGTTTTGGCTGGGATGCCGGGTGGGCATTATTCTTTGGCCGGTGGTTGAGACGGGACGCGCGCTCTCCCGAGGCTCGACTGTGCGAGTTGTTGTGTACTTGTACCACTTGACCCACGGACTCATTTCCGTTTCGAGATAAATTAATTTTAGAGAAAGGACTAAATTAGTTACTATTTTGTTGTATGGTGAAACTGGTGAACTTATTTTATATTGTGACTTTTATCGTGGTTTATTGACACTGTTTATTAGTGACTTATTGTTGATTGATTTTATTATTCATTATACATTTTGTAACTTTGCTCGCGTGCGTGATTACCCAACATTTCCGCCCACAAATATGGATACCGTCCCTGGCGCTTGTGATGCCATTCAAGAGCTCCACGCTCCGACATCAGAAGTGGGATCCGCGCACCGAGAGCCTGACGCAGATCATGGAGAACATGTCGAACCAGATCGTCCCTTACCTTCAGTGCCTATGGAGGTGTACTATGAAAAGATGCTGAAACAACAAAATGATCAAATTGAAAAATTAATCCAGGCATTGAAACAGCCACCTGCAAACGACAACAAGAAGACTAATTTTCCGGAATATAATCCTGATAAGAGCGACATGGACGCGAAAGCTTGGTGCGATACAGTGGCTTTGTGCATGGAAGAGAAACCATTATCTGGGAGTAATTTAATTATCTCCTTGAGCACTGCGCTGAAAGGTTCAGCTTCGTCATGGTTTTCACAAATTAGTTATTCTGGAATGGATTGGAGCCATTTTCGGGAAACATTTTTGGCCAGATTTGACGCTACTGAGACTTCTGCTGCTGCATTAGTGAGAGTGAACAGCAGTGTGCCTCCTGATGGAGAATCCATGGCAGCGTTTGCGAACAGAACTTTGACCACGTTAATGGCCAGGTGGAAAGATTTATCTGTTGAGCAAATTGCTGTATCTACAGTTCTGGCCCGATGCGTGCAAATAGAGCCACGATTACAACGTTTGGCTTACACCACCGAAGTGAAAGACAGGACGTCAATGCAGCGGGAACTTATGGCACATTCCTACAAGAAACGTCCTAATAGTGATCGTGTTTCCGATGAGCGAGTGAAGCGATTTAAAACAGTAACCTGTTACACCTGTGGACGGATAGGCCACAAGTCTAATGAGTGCCTAAGAAATCATAAGGCGAAAATGACCAAAACGGACTACAAGAAGGCGCCGGATGCAAACTACAAAGATGGAGTCCAGAAGAGGTCTGCGGTGTGTTTCAAGTGTGGAAGAGTTGGCCACATCGCTCCTCAATGTTCTGAGCGTCGAGCATCATCGTCGTTGGCAGCCCGCTCGAGTGGAACTGAGAAGTCATCGACGGCGGAGCAACGGCGAGTTGAAGCTTGCAGCGTAAAGCAAGTGTCGTCGCAGCTCACACACCATGGTCAGTCGTACGATTATTGTTTTGATTCCGGTTCCGAATGTTCTCTGATTAAGGAAACTTTAGCAAATAAATTTTGTGGCAAACGTTTTGGGTCTTTGGTCACGTTGTTGGGCATTGGTAATGCCGATGTTAACAGTACTTGTCAGATATTGTCTGAAGTATGTGTTGATGATAATGTTGTTGAATTACTGTTTCACGTTGTACCTGATGATGCAATTAATAATGGCATTATGGTTGGCAGGGATTTGATTACCCTAGGATTTACAGTTGAGATTTCGAATGATAGTCTGATTGTAAAGAAATCTAAAGTTGTTAACTTGTGTGAAGTTGGTAAGCCAACGTGTGACTTTAAGAATGTTGACACTGATGTCTGCGGTAAGCATCGTGAAAATTTAGTTCACATTTTGGAGAAGTATCGTACTTCATTTGTGGTAGGCACGCCGACGGGGTGCGCTAACACAGGGGAAATTGAGATTAAACTTATTGACCCTAACCGTACAGTTCAACGTAGACCTTACAGATTGAGCGCTGATGAGAGACAAGTTTGTCGTGATAAAATCAAGGAGCTTTTGGCAGCTAATATTATTAGACCGAGTTACTCTCCGTTTGCGAGCCCTATCCTTTTGGTTAAAAAGAAGGATGGTTCAGATAGATTATGTGTTGATTATAGAGAGCTTAATCGCAATACCGTGCCCGATAAATTCCCATTACCTCTTATAAGTGACCAGATTCAGCGGCTCAAAGGAGCTAATTATTTTACAATTTTAGATGCTGCGTCTGGATTTCATCAAATTCCGGTTCATAAAGATTCAATTGAGCGTACAGCATTTGTAACGCCAGACGGACAGTACGAGTATTTAACTATGCCATTCGGTTTGCGTAATGCACCTTCAGTGTTTCAAAGGGCAATGTACAAGGCACTTGGTGATCTTGTTAATACATTCGTGGTCTGTTACTTAGATGACATGATGATTGTGTCTGATAATGTGGAAGAAGGATTAGAGAGGCTTGATATTGTATTAAAAACTTTGGAAGAAGCTGGCATCTCTTTAAACCTTAAGAAGTGTTCTTTTTTGAAAATACGTGTTGAGTACTTGGGTTATGAAGTCACTCGTGGGGAAATAAGACCTAACTCACGTAAAGTTGTAGCTCTTACAAACCTGCCTCCTCCGTGTACAGTCACGCAGGTACGGCAATTCATTGGCTTAGCCTCATATTTCCGACAATTTATTCCCAAGTTTTCTCAGTTAGCAGCACCGCTTTATAAACTCACTACAGGGAAAGGTAAAGTTCAGTGGACACCAAAACATGAAGAGATACGTCAGAAAATTATCTCTTACCTAACTAGTGAACCTGTTCTAATGATTTTTGATCCAAATTATCCGATTGAATTGCATACTGATGCTAGTTCAGATGGTTATGGCGCAATGCTTTTGCAAAAGAAGGATGTAAAATCACATGTTATTGCGTACTACAGCAAAAAGACAACTGATGCAGAATCTCGTTATCATTCGTATGAATTAGAAACTTTAGCAGTTGTTAACGGAATTAAACATTTTCGGCATTTTTTGCAAGGTAGACAGTTTATAGTTATAACTGATTGTAACTCGTTACAAGCATCGCGTACCAAAATTGATTTGACACCTAGAGTTCATAGATGGTGGGCTTTCTTACAGTCGTTTGATTTTGATATTGTTTATAGAGATGGTAAACGAATGGGACATGTAGATTTTCTTTCGCGAAATCCGTTACCAAGTAAAGAACTCAAACAGAAAGTTCAGGAAAAACGAGTCAATTTGTTAGAGATATCTAAAAACTGGTTACATGCTAAACAGCAGCGTGATCCTGAGATTGCTGAGATTGTTTCAAAATTAAATAACGACGATCTCCCACTAAGTCTTATAAACACTTACCAAATTAATTCCGGTGTTCTTCATCGAAAAATACAACGCAATGGTAGAACACGTAGCTTACCTATAGTGCCACAGGCTTTTCGTTGGTCTGTTATAAATCATATTCACGAGTCAATTATGCACCTTGGGTGGGAAAAGACTTTAGAAAAAGCATTTGATTTTTACTGGTTTCCCCATATGCGAAAGTACGTAAGGAAGTTTGTTGAAAACTGCATAACTTGTAAAGTATCCAAATCAAAATCCGGTAAGACACAAGCTGAACTTCATCCAATACCGAAAGTCACAGTTCCGTGGCATACCGTTCATATCGATGCGACAGGTAAACTTAGTGGCCAACAAAAGTCCAAAGAGTATATTTTTGTTCTTATTGATGCGTTTACCAAATACGTACTTCTGCGTCATACATCGAATATCGACGCCATTAGTGCTGTTAGTGCCTTGAAAGCTGGATTGAGTTTGTTTGGTGCTCCTACAAGAGTTATTGCGGATCAAGGCCGTTGTTTTGCAAATAAACATTTTCGAGATTTTTGTGATACAAATAACATCCATCTTCATTTAATATCAACCGGTACTTGTCGTGCGAATGGCCAAGTAGAACGTGTAATGAGTACACTTAAGAACATGCTGACTGCAGTTGAAGTCAATAAAGAAAGAACATGGCAGGATGCTGTTGATGATGTTCAACTTGCTTTTAATTGCACTGTTAATAGGGTAGTCAAAGCCAGCCCTCTAGAGTTGTTGATTGGTAAAGTAGCGAGACCACTGTCGCTTCTTGCTTTAGGTGACCAAGACCAAGACGATGTTGATATTGTTGGAATCAGAGAACAAGCGGTTAATTCTATCAACGATATTGCTCGTATGGATAAAGAGCGCTTTGATAGAGGAAAGGCTAAAGTTTCGAAGTTCACAATTGGTGACTTTGTTTTGATTGAGAATCATGAACGGAATCAAACGAAATTGGATCCGAAGTTTCGGGGTCCGCTTAAGATAGTCGAGTTGCTCGATGGAGATCGATATCTTTTGAAGGCTATTGATAGCAATAGAACCTACAAGTATGCGCACGAAAGGTTACGTGCGATGCCAGATTGTTACGTTCCCACAGAGTTTGAAATTAGTTCCAATGTTGTTGAAAGTGAGGAACAGTCAGAATCAGCCCGTATCGGTGAGCGTGTTGACGACATGTAGTTGATGCACATGGCTGGCATGGTGCTGAGTTGCACATGGCTGGCATGGTGCTGAGTTGCACATGGCTGGCATGGTGCTGATGTGCACATGGCTGGCATGGTGCTGATGTTCACATGGCTGGCATGGTGCTGAGTTGCACATGGCTGGCATGGTGCTAAAGTGCACATGGCTAGCATGGTGCATAGCAACTTGGTTGTTTTGGGTTTTTGCAACGTGATCTACTGACTTGATCATTAGCCGTAGGTCGTATTCCAAACCCAGTTTAGCTGGTACGGAGGCTGCGCGGTGTGGTGATAAGCAGGAGGGTTACGGTTGCATTTTGGCCCGTGAGATGACATTGCATTGGTCAAGTTGTGGTCTGTGAGACCTTGTGTTTGGTGCAATGTAGTGGGTCAGTTTATTATGTGACCATTGATATCACATGTGTGATGTTGAGCCGTGATGTGCTTCTATTGAATTGAGTGATTCGACTTTTGGCTGTATCTGACTTGTGTCCTGTGAGAATATTGAGTAATTTAGACGTCTTGATGAAAAGACTTGTTCTAAATATTGGGAACTTATCAGTTTGTCGTCGTTGTGACCTGGTGGCAGGATAGCCGAACAGGTTGTATTGTGTGGAACTTTTTTTGTTTACAGACGCTCTGTGACGTGTTTGGTGGCACACGAGGACGTGTGACAGTCAGGATCGCCGTTTCGGTGCGAGAGGGTTATAATCTCTCATTGTCTGGGCGCGTAGGTGACGTGCATTCCAGGCCCAATGTTTACATTAACAGCATTAGCTGTGTGATTTGTGGTTTGTCACAGAGGAAGTCTTTGTTCGGTGAAACGGGACAGTGTAGCATTGTAACTATTGTAAGAAAGCACTGTCGAATGTGGCCGTGGGTCCTGGTATGTAATGATATTTGATATAGTTCTTTGTTCTAAGTTTTGGCTGGGATGCCGGGTGGGCATTATTCTTTGGCCGGTGGTTGAGACGGGACGCGCGCTCTCCCGAGGCTCGACTGTGCGAGTTGTTGTGTACTTGTACCACTTGACCCACGGACTCATTTCCGTTTCGAGATAAATTAATTTTAGAGAAAGGACTAAATTAGTTACTATTTTGTTGTATGGTGAAACTGGTGAACTTATTTTATATTGTGACTTTTATCGTGGTTTATTGACACTGTTTATTAGTGACTTATTGTTGATTGATTTTATTATTCATTATACATTTTGTAACTTTGCTCGCGTGCGTGATTACCCAACATTTCCGCCCACAAATATGGATACCGTCCCTGGCGCTTGTGATGCCATTCAAGAGCTCCACGCTCCGACAAATATATGTAATTATAGTAAGACTAATTATATGAATTAATTTTACTATACAAAGTCGATTTAGTTTTAAAATAGTTTTCAAGTTTGAATCTGTTGGCTAAATATGCAAAAATTTAAGGCGTCACTTTTAAAAAACTGCGGAACTAAATTTAAAAAAGTATGTTGTTATCAATCTTGTAATTTTGTATAGAACGTCGCTTTTTTTTTCGAGTGTTTAACGCGACGCGAGTTACGCGAGTCTAAACAATCATAATAACACTCGAGCTATAGCTACCCTCGCTCCGCTCGCGTGGCTAAACATCTCGTGTCATTATGGCTTGTTTTAGTCCCTTGTTGAACAATCTCTATTTATTGATATAATAAGATTCTGACAAAAAAAAATGTTTGGGACAAGCTTTTGGTGCCGACTGTACTTTTTTTTGCAGAGTCATTCATTATTATACTCTTCAAGACCAAACGAATGAGTCCCAACACGTTAAGTTTAGCCACAGATTATATACAAGTTACTACGTAACAGATACACCAGTTGTATGGTCGGAGGGCGTTCCCACCGTTATCGATACCGCTCCTTTTGGACGCGCGTGACGCAACGTCATCGTCATTGGAATGTGCGCTAGGGTTGCCTCCGTTATCTAAACACCAGTTTTTTCTCGCGCCTTTGCTCGTTTGGTATTTTAGGTATTCAGGAGACAAGGTGATTCCACAAAACCAACAACTGATTGAATTTGTATGTAATACATACATATATATGTATGTATATTTGGATACTTAATTCAACTGAACAATAAATATATTTATTTTATAAAATCTAAGCCGGACTTTCACAAAACAAAGAAAGCTAATAAAATACAAAATGAAAATTTTATAGAAATTTACTACAATCCGAATCATATCCAAATCAAATTGATATTTTTCGAAATTGGTTAATAAATGAAAGAGGTAAAAGCATAAAAAAACAATTTTTATAAAGAACCAGTAGACTTGAGAAACTCCTCAAGTCAGTTAATAATACGGTATTAAAATCATGTCAAATACATATACAAAAACTTAGGGTCAATCAACTTTTCTTTGTAGCTCGTTGCCATGGTGACGTCTCCTGGGCCACTCTTTAAAACTATGATTTCAAAGTAGTCCACTGAATAACTGTTTTATTGGCAATTACACACAATTTCTTTTATGGCCTTTCTCCTGAGTTTGCTGGAAGTATTTATCATAACATTTTTTCTAAGAAACTCTATCACTGTTGTCTCCTGGCTTACGGGACAGAATAACAACAAAAAAAAGTTGATCCACTACGAACGAGTTTCGAATCGTCGTAGGTATTTGTGGTTCTCTACTAAAAAAACATAAAAAAGCGGCAGCCGACTAGCACTTGTGTCTTCTAGGAGACACTTAGAGATCGGCATTTATCGCGCGGCTTTGAACGCGTGGGGATAGCCTGCCGCCGCTCCCGGTTTGGAAGAGGATGCCTGAACGTGGGACGAAGCGTATCAACGCAGGTATAGCGACGTCCCACACAAGCGTCGTCCCCCTTTTCCAAGGAACGAGAGTCATGCCGTCGGGCTGTTTGCCGTCATGGCCAGTACTTTATAGGAGACAAAACCCCTACGAATGAAGTCGTCAAGAAAGGCAGGGCGGGAAATTAGGTCGGCACTCCTTGAACAAGAAATGCAATGGCGTTATTTATACAACTTTACTCCACAAGATCGTCAATCAGAATAAATAAAAAATATTTACAAAAAATCCCGACAATCTGAAAACCAACTTCCCTTTTTTTTGAAATCGGTTATAAAATAAAAAACAGGCAAGGAAAAAATTGCACCCTTTGGTATTTGTGCTGTGGTAGTCAGATAAAACCTACGTACCTACCCTAAATGTTAACCAGGGTGTCCTGGGTCTACCGGTAGGTCAGCCAAATTTCATTGAAATCCGTTCACATGTTGACTCGTCAGTTAAAAACGGAGGGAAAAATATCTACTTACCTCAATTCTCTATCAAACCTAGCTTATGGCGTTGTGCCTCACTTATCGCTTAATTAGTCCTATGCAATATTGTATCAAAACTAATGGTAATAAAACTAATAAAAGACAAATCTTTTCTACAGCTATGCCTATTTAGATTACATTACAAGTTCTTACAAAGTGGTTGTTTTAACTCTAACCTTATCCAAATTTTAGTTTAGGTACAACTTACGGCTACTTATATAGCAAAAAGACACGTACAGATTTAGAATCGCAATGTTGCTGCTCGAAAAGAGCAGGAGTGTTATTTTGTACATCATGAATTCACGATCAAAACGAACTTTAGGAGGTACAGGAATCGGACCAAACGGGGCGACAAAATGGGATTGTATAGGCATAAGGGGCGCCGCAATAAGTAGCATATTATTTTTAATTATATCCGTACGTATAAAGTCATAGCCTACAGCTTTTGAATTTTTTAAAGATCCGTTCAGGAATTTAAATAATTAAACGCCTCGCTTGTACAGTCAACAGCAAAAGAAACTGATGAAATAGGGTCTCAAAATAGTATATACAATAAATTAAGTCAGATGTCTCTGATTATTGTAGTTTAGCATAAGTAAATTAGCTCGTAATGTGTCATAGGTAAGTGACATGCCATTTAAACAGTTAAAGTCATTACTGAGTGATTCAAATTAAACTGATTTTCTAAAATAGCAATACTCAGTAATACTACCAAACTATCACATGTAAGTGAATATGAATGTCTGGGCCTTCATGTCTTCTCAAGACCACCTCGGAATACAAGTCAGACGTTCGGTTAATGTCGGTTATACTCGTAAGACAAACACGCGAAACAACTATAACACCTCTAATTTCCGTCAAGGGTTGAAATGAGTTCCTACTACTTCGCTTTGTTTTTTTTTGCAACATTTAAAATAAATCCTTTTTAACTGCCGTGATTACCCTAGTTTTCGTTTGGAGATTTTGTCATTTTGACTTTATCTTGTTGGACACTTGACACTCAGGTAAAAAAAGTAATTATTCTTTATTGAAATTGTCTGTAAAGAGACAGTTATGGCATCGTTTATGATCATTTTCTTTTGACTAATTAAATATTCAGTTGAAAATGACACTTTGTTATTATCTGTTTTATCTGGGGCGTCATGCTTGAACATGTTTTGAAATGTTAATTTTGATCACTTACTTTTGACGTTGACTGTACCTAGGTATACCTACCTAATGTAATAAGTGATTGAAATAACGAAACACGGTTGTCACAGGAATCATCATCTTAATATGTGGGGGACTCATCTTATCATCGGATTACTATTTTACGTGACCGGCCTGTTTTGTGTACGGGCGTTTTCAAAAAAAGTGTACCCTCCATTTTTGGCGTGTCCCTCGAGTTTAACGTGATATTTAAAAAAAAAACTATTCGTCTTTTTAGAAAATAACAATGCGACAAAGAACACATAATAAGCATGTCCCTCTCCGAATAGCGCCATACAAACTTGAATATTTATGCATTGTAGGATAGATACTATATGAATAGTATTAGTTTAAAATTATTCTGTGGGATAGGTTTACGTAATATAAGCCCTACGTTTTGATATTTTCCGTAATAATGTTTTTTTTTTTAAATAAAAACGTTGCGTCCCCAAATGGTGACCCACCCGGAACTTTCGATTTAGTGACCACAATATTGTTGCCGTGTGGTTGCCGGCTTAGAATTGTGCCACTCGATGTCTTCCCGTGGAAGTCGTAAGAGGCGACTAAGGGAGTAAAGGCTTGTAGTACTGTTAGGCGATGGGCTTGCTACCTGTCACTGCCTAATTGTGCAAATTGTGGTTACAGAGTTATCAACAAGTTTTTAGAATTGTTGGTAATTCTGTAGCTCTGCCTACCCCACTCTGGGAATGAAGGCGTGATGGTATGTATGTATGTATGTGTGTAATATTTTTAGCAAAAATACCACCAATGTTCAATATTTCATGGTAATAACAACATTACGTATCCTTTTGTCGCACACCGCCTTTTTTTTACATCAGTTTCACAATAAGAAGGCAAACGGGGGCACTTGTTGGTTGTCGCTTATCGGGGCATAAAACTACGTTCAGGTATGTGACTGAAGTTTACTTAGTCGGACAAGTATTTTCTCTAAATTTTTTTTCTTCATCTTTGTCAATAGAGCTTCCCTAATTCAAACGTTTATTGCATTGAGTGTTAAAAATATACTCAGCGGCACGGAATTTAACCCAAATATATAACTTCGATTTTTTTTATGTTCTACTCATTTTGTTAAATAAATATCAATCCTACATGGTGCATTGTTATTGACAATAAATTTTCTTTGTCTATATCCGCTATATTTCTTTTGTTTTAAAAAATAAAGTCAACTTATTGCAAAACCGCACAAATCGTTGTTAAGTCACTTTAAGATTTTACGACTTTATGTGTATTAATTGCTATTTTTACCAATTAATTGCATTACAATAGATACGAGACGTTATTTTAACGACAAAAAGCTATCGAAGATGTCATTAACACCCGCACAAGTCGCTCAAGCAGTATTACTTGTAGAACAAGGCCACTCTCAGCGACAAGAGCCCACCATCTTAAATGTAGAGCGTTCTAACGTGAAGTACGCATTAAAACGATACCGAGAGACAGGACTCTACACGAGAAGACCAGGCAGCGGCGGGGTGAGGTGCACGTCCGCCCGTGATGACCGCTTCATAATTCTGGAAGTGCTTCGAAATCGCTTTCTCACCGCCGTTGAGATAAGACAGAGACTCCATCAAACAAGAGGCGTGAATGTTAGTGAACGTACGGTTAGAAGGAGAATTCAAGAACGTAACCTACGTGCCCGAAGGCCAGCCAGAGGCCCCGAACTCGAGCGACATCATCGCGTAGCAAGACTTCAGTTTGCACGGGAACATTCAAACTGGACTCTAGAGCAATGGGCCAATGTTCTATGTACTGATGAATGCCGAGCCGCCTTGAGAACACCAGATGGGCGAGAACGTGTGTACCGGAGACGTGGTGAACGATTTCTTGCAATAACCACAAGGCAAACAGTAAGTTTTCATGGGGGTTCTGTAATGGTTTGGGGTGGGATTAGTTCAAACGCTCGCACAGAGTTAGTGATTGTGGAAGGTCGTCTCAACGCTACACGATACATCGAAGAAATTCTTCAAGATCACGTTGTGCCGTACGCGGAATTCATCGGAGCCGAATATTTTTTACTAATGCATGATAACGCCCGAGCACACAGTGCACAGGTCGTCGAGCAATACGTATCTGATGTTGGAATTCGGAAACTTCAGTGGCCAGCCCGAAGTCCGGACATGAACCCGATCGAGCACGTCTGGGACATGTTAAAACGGCGTGTGAAGCGAAGTTCCAACCCACCACAGAACCTTCGTGAGCTGAAAACGACTTTAGTGGCTGCTTGGAAAGAGATTCCACCAATGGACATCAAAAACATTATCCACAGTATGCCGGACCGTATGCAAGCAGTGATCAGAGCCAGAGGTGGAAACACGCGGTACTGATTTGGTTTAATTAAAGTTCTACTGATTTATCACTAACTGAGTTTTAACTCTTTCTTACGTTTTTCACCTTTTAATCGTAAAATCAAACAAAACGCTCTCTAAACAACTCTGTTTAATCACCCATAATTAAATAATAGTAATATAACAATTACAATGTCAACAAAATTAAAATAACAAATTGGGTTAAATTCTGTGCCGCTGAGTGTATATTAATAAAAAATAAAACATCGAAGTAGCTAACTAAATGTGACTTCCGTTTTGTCACTTTTTTGATGGTGACGTATAGCTGAACGACGTGTCACAACACGACTGAAACTATAAAACCCAGTTCACATGGCACTTCATATTGCGAAGGTACTTATTTTTATTAGATTTCTTTATTTTCATTATTTTTTGCAGGTTTTGTTCGACTGCATTTACAAAGCCACATGTCGATGATTTGATTACTCACAACACGATAAAAATAAACATGATTATTTACCTAGCAGTCACAAAATCGAAAGCTATCCTGATAAATTAAAAAAACTGTTTAAGTACCCTAATTATTTTGAAATTGTTGTTTTTCATTAAACAAAGTTATTATTAAGTTGGTTAAATAAATTGATTTCATAAAAACAATGTATTTTGTTTGTTTTTTGTATTAAACCTAGTCACAAAACGGAATGCGTTTCCACATCTATGTTCCATTGTGTTATAAATTATAATATATTAGCTAACATAGATTTAATTTCGCATTCCTTTCTTGTTTCGTATAAAATATAATATATGAACTTCAGATTAAAATGAAAAATCTGGCGAAAAATAAGCATAAAAACCGTATACTACTTTTTAAAATGGGTACCTACACTTTTTTTTGAAAACGCCCACTTACGTTTAGAGTCCAAATAGTACTCCTTGTATGTTTATAATTGACTTAGACATGAAACATACCTTTTACGGGACTTTAACCCATAAGGCATTATGTGGTCCCGTAATATTTATTCTAGTTCAAGTAAATTTAACGAAGTTTTAATTTACATTGTATAATAACAAAATGGCTACTCTGCCTGTTACCTTGTCACTAATTGAATAGGTACCTAAGCTTATTTTGGAACGGACCTACATTACATTTGACATTTGTCACATTCACATAATATGTGTTTGTTTTGGATTTGAGATTACGGCATAGTTTTATCAGCTGATGCAAAATGTGTGAAAAACTCATTAAACAATAGAAACCATGAGTGCAAATAAGGGTACAAAGGTAGCAGAGCTATTTACTAAAGTAATAGCCACTACCAAATGCTTTGATCACAACCTTCGCAAGGTAGTTTCCCTGTAATAGTATACTCATGTTTTAAATTAACTAGTACTTACCTAAATTCTCAATGTATATAATTTAAGTTTTTTTTTTCAGGTGAAGGTCATATCATGCGGCGACGGCAGACTGCTGACCGGTTTCCAAGTGGGCCCAGAGCACTTGAACCAGCGTGGAACCTTGCACGGCGGCTTCATCGCTCATCTCGTCGATGCCATCTCCACGTACGCTCTGACAGCTAATGACACTGTGGAAACTAGAGGGGTGTCAATAGATATCAGCGTATCGTAAGAATTTTCTTCAATTGGTAACCTAATGGTAATAAATAAATGGTGAAGGTCTTATTGATGTAATACTATTGAGTCCGTCGCGTAGAAGTCGTTTATCACGGGTGAAAAGTACCCTAGAATCCTAAGACCCTTACCAGGATGTTACCTTATCACGAATATCAATTAATAAACTTACATGAACTTACATAAGAAATGTCAACATAAACATTAGTAGCAATTGTAAATTTAAAATTGACTAATAATGTCAATTTGTGAATTGTTAAAGTGCAACAAGTTACCAGTTTATGGAACAGAGTCATCTAAATAAAGCATTTTCCCTTTTTTATTATCTGGTGGTTAAAATTTGAACAAGTGATATACTTATAAATGTCAGTTATACGAGGGGCACTCACAGTCAGAAATATATACAAAAATAATGCTGGCTGGTATGGATTTATATTATTTTGTTATTCTATTTTCAAAATGTATTACATTCATTTGTTTAGTGTGTCATGTTTATTTGTCTCCTACAATTGTTTTGAACATGTTGGTAGAAAAAGTGAAAATGGATAAAATCAAGCAGCGTGCTGGAGGCCATTTGCAACGTTAAAAGATGGCGGACGTGTAATTTGTTTTAGACTTTAATTTTTGGGTAATTAGGTGTTCAAAGTTCTTTTCTGATAGTGATTTGTACTTTTTATGCCTTTGTGTCGCACAGTGATTGAAGACTTGGACTTATTTCGTGTATCTGGCATCTTTCTTCTCGTTTCAAGTGGACTCGCAGTGGTGCAGAGGTTAAAACTATCTTGACCTCTGACCTACAAATCACCGTACAACGTTGCCCCCAATCTTCCTAGAGAAGATTGGATTGTTTTATTGCTATATTGATTTATACTCATATAAACCTTGACACTGGCGAAAATACTTCACGTGGAAACGCCATAATATCCCTGCGGTAGTAGCTGTTCAAGTCGCCGCGGGGGCAAAAAAAAAAAAAAAAAAGCAGCGTGCGGTGATTAAGTTTTTGACTAAAGAAGGAAATACGCCTTGAGAAATCAGACAGCGTATGTTACATGTGTTTGGCAAATTGTGTTCTTCCGAATTTGTTATAAAGTTTTGGTCGAGGCACTTTAAATTAGGTCATGATAGCCTGGAAGATGATCCTTGTAGCAAAAAACCAGTTTTGATCGTCACCGATGACAATGTAGCCAGGGTGAAAAAAAATTGGTTAGAGGACTGACAAGTGAAGCAGTGGGACATAGCTAGAGATGTGGGCGTCAGTAAAGAGTGAGTCAATTAATTAATTCATGCGCGTGTCATGAACATGTCCAAGGTTAGTGCACGTTGGGTCCCCAGAATGTTGACAGCATTTGTCATGGAGAGGCGTGTCAAATGTTGCAAAGAGTTTTTGGACATGAGTCGAGGAAAGGGGAAGAAATAATTTCTAGAATTGTAACATGTGATGAGACTTGGATTTGACAATGGGATACCCGAAAAATAAGTCGAGTTGTTACAGTGGAAATTTAAGGATGAGATGCCGACTCGGATATTCAAGGTCTGTCCATCGGCAGGTAAACTTATGGCTACAATCTTTTGGGACACTTTTTCTCATAGGTTATTTACCGAAGAAAACTACAATAAATGCTGATTATTACTCAAACTTACTATATCAACTGACACTATGATTTTGCAAGATAATTCACCAGTACATACCGCCTGCACAACAAAGTTAGCAATTAAAGACAATCGCTTCGAAACCATTGACCACCCCCCCATAGTCCAGATCTAGCCCCTGTGACTATTTTCTGTTTAGACTGCTCAAGAAAGATCTCAGGGGACAAGGTTTATGACCGATGACGAAATGAAGGCAGCAGTTAATGACTTTTTTGAAAACAAACCCAAAGATTTTTTATTAATGGCTTAACTTCAATATGCCGCCTCTCGTACCTATTGGGCCTCTCCACAGTTGAAGTGTTAAGGACTAAAATTAAGATACTGTACCCTATATTTTTTTGGAAACTTCTCATATCACTGTGATCAAGAAGGACTGTAATTACAATATCAACTGACTTTGTTATTGATTACTTGGTGAATTATTTGGATACTTATTTACTTATTTATATGTACATACATACATAAACTCACGCCTTCATTCCCAGAGTGGGGTAGGCTTATTTATTTATTTATTTATTTAAGTTTTTATTTCTGTGATTGTTCAAATTTAGTGAAGCTGACTTTTTTTAATAATTACATATCCGAGGATTTAAGTACCAATAAATTACAATGCTTAATTAAATTATATTATTATTTTAAATTTCGGTGTTACTTTTCTTTTTACTTGCTGTTATCTGTAGCTAGATTGATAAATTAAAACACATTAGACACTTATTAACGTATCATTAAGATTTATGTTATGAATGACTTTTTTGTTACAAATAAACAAAAGAATGAAAAAATTGCATCACTCTAGACTATACCGCCAACTCATTACAAATGAGTCCACTAAATTGGTCTTATTTAGATGTGAAGTACGCAATATATGTGAGTGATCAAATATTTGTCCCACTGTTATATTGTTTGTGACCAATTGGATGATAAAAGCTATTTTTACTTCTCAGTTACTTCAGTGCAGCACGAGAAGGGGACAATATCGAAGTTGAAGCTATCACAAAGAAACTAGGAAAAAAGATAGCATTTCTAGAAGTAGAAGTGCGAAACAAGGACAAAAATCTAGTGCTGGCTGTGGGCAGACATACTAAATACATAGGTATTTAGGATGACTTGTAGATGATTTGAATATATGAATAAAGTGTAAAAATAGATAAGTAAATTATTTTGATCATTTTATTTGTATATTATGATGCCACGAAAAATTTGCATTACCTAGCTTCATAGGTGAAGTTTTAATAGGGCAAGTCACTCTTAGTCCATAAGAACGGTATACCTTATTTGCTATAAAATCAAAGGCTATAATTACACTTCCTCTAAATTCATTTTCTATTTATCTTCTACACACACTTGACTCTAACAAAAAATTGCGCTTTAAACCATAATATTTCATAAACGGAGCCCTTAATCGAAAATAAAGTTTATAGGATAATTTATTGGAAATAAATATGGCAAAATCAATTACATAGATTTTAAATGTCAGGTATTATGAATATTAGACAATTTAAAATTGTATAACGTTAATTATTAATGATTATTGCAAGTGATTCTATAGCATGTAATTTTAGGTACCGTAACCTCGGGTTAAAATAATTTTAGAACTATGTAAGTAGCTTGGTTCTGATGTAATATTTAATGGAATAATTAAAGTAACCCGAGGTTACGGTAGATCATTTGATTTTATAACAAATATCGTACCTAGACCTCATCAACACAGTTATTACTTAGTAACATTTATTGACTTAACTAGCTTCTGCCCGCGACTTCGTCTGTGTAGATTTCGATTATCGTTATTCTCCCGGGAACCTTTAATTTTTCCGGGGTGAAAAGTAGCCTATGTATTTAATTAGCAAAGGTTATAAGCTATCCCCATTTCAAATCCGTCCAGCCGTTGCAGCGGAGTAACATAATAAAAAAAACTTTCTCATTTATCATATTATACACGTCATTACTAATATACACTGTTAAACATCTTAGCCTAATTGTGCAAATTGTGGTTACAGAGTTATCAACAAGTTTTTAGAGTTGATGGTAATTATGTAGCTCTGCCTACCCCACTCTGGGAATGAAGGCGTGAAGGTATGTATGTATGTATGTATGTACGTCATATTAATATAGGTAAGTATGTGAAATGATCAACGATCTGAGGTGTGTCAGGCTCCAATGGGGATTTTTAACAAATACTTACTCGTATTACACACACCAATTCAAATCCATCCGAGGCTAATAATTTCCATGCAAGAATCTCTCGTTCTCGGTAAAACCATATTGAATTTTATGTGTAGGTAAATAAGAGCTATCGTAATATTGACATTATGATAGCATGACAAGAACAATATAGATTTACCTAGTAGAATAGAGCCCGGTGGGGTCCGGTCTGTTCACGTTTGCAAGGACTTGTTGTTCAATTTATTATCCAAGTCATATGGCTTTTGACGTAGAGACCTCGTTGTGTTGTTCTCATAGTCATTATTTTATTTTAAGGTTTATTGACCTTACATTTGTAATAATTTTATTTTTGCTTGTTTTAAAAATTTATTGTTTATTACTTTATTACCTTAATATTACTTAATGTAACTTACTTTTAAGTATAATTATGTTTTTATGATTGAAAAAATGACCTTCTGCTGGAGTTTCTTGCGGCGCTTCTTATCCGCAATGATGGTCTTGTCCGAAGCGCTGGTAGATTCACTGTACCTTTCCGACGTGTAAAAGAGCCCGCATGTGGCCAATTTACTGAATAAATATTTTGAATTTTGAATTTTGCCCTGGATGTAGCATGATGTACTAAATAATTATACGGCGTCGTATTTTGGGGCTATTCCCAGTAGTCCGCACCCCGTAGTTCGCACTGCGGACAAATGGGAAAATCAAAATCCCAGTAGTTCGCACAGTTTAATTCAGTTCAAAAAAAACATTAATTTTACGAAAAATTTAACAAATCAACATAGTAAAGCATTTTTACTCTATATATATAATATTTATTGTTTTTTTTTTAATTGTTTGTCTAATTTTATATAAATGTGTTTTTAAAAATTTAACAAATCAACATAGTAAAGCATTTTTACTCTATATATATATAATATTTATTGTTTTTTTTTAAATTGTCAGTCTAATTTTAAATAAATATGTTAAATTAAAATTACTTTTTTATATTCCTGCTCCTATAATACCATATGAAATTGAACACAGTTATGTTGAATTAAACAGTGCGAACTACTGGGAATTTTTTTCCCAGTAGTCCGCAGTGCAAACTACTGGGAATAAAAATTCCCAGTAGTTTGCACCACTTGCCGGAGGTGCGGACTAGTGGGAATTTTTATTCCCAGTAGTTCGCACTGCGGACTACTGGGAAAATAATCCCAGTAGTTCGCAGTGCGAACTACGGGGTGCGGACTACTGGGAATAGCCCGTATTTTGTTGGATAAGTTCGCAATTTATCTTGCTCTCTCATTTAGATAGATTAAACAGTTAAACCATAAACAACCATTTAAACTCTATCGACAAACATAGTAATATTATAATAACCGGTGACATAAATATAAATATCAAACCTGATAGTGATGAAATCTCTCACGAAAGAAGTAATAAGTATACTAATCTTTTGTAATATGTGGTTTTCTTATGGTTTGTTATCAGGGCTTCAATTTCCGACTAGAGGCTCTAATTGGTTCGACCATACTTTTCTCAAATTTAGGAAAAAGACAGTTTGAGTAGAAACTGCTGTTTTAAATAGTACCTACTATTACGGATCACAAAATGATATTTTTCCAGTTTACCAACAATAAAATTCAGAAAAAAGTTCCTAAAACTAAAAGCATTACCGATTTCACAGAAGCACTTAACAGTTTAGTCGAAATGAATCTACACAACCTGATTTTCAGCACCGAACCTGATTAAGTATGTGTCCCTAAATGTAAACGTGTTATTAAACCCTGGATAACCGCTGGTATCTTAATATTTATCAAACTATCCTTAAAAACACATAATGCCATTCTTAAAATTACGTACAATACCTACTACTAGGTATCGATTTTTTTGTAATTGTTGGATGAAAAAGTTAAAACGTAAATATGAGAGAGATTTTTTATCTAATGCAACCGGAAATTTAAAACTATTATGGAATAGCATAAAATCTGTAACCCATCTAAAGCAAAATAATACTGAAAACGTTGAGTTGTTAACTATCACAGATCACCCTCAAGATTCAGTCAATTATGTTAACACGTTTTTTGCCAATATTGGGAAAAACCTTGCGGTGGATGGATATACAAGTAGACACTAGAACGCACGACTCTTATAGTTTCTACCTTCAAACTGATGAACCTCAGGGCTCCTCCTTTGTACTCTTTAATTCTACTCCTGCGGAGGTACACAGTGTTTTAATGAGTCAGAAGTCAAATAGTGCTCCAGGTTGGGATAATATCACCACCAGCTTCTTAAAACTTGCTAAAAATGAGACTATACCCGTATTAACACACTTTATTAACCTATGTTTAAAAAAAGGTGGTTTCCCATCTCCACTAAAGCAAGCCATAACAACGCCAGTGCATAAGAGTGGAGATAGAAACGATGTCAACAATTATAAACCGATCTCAGTTTTGCCAGCAAATTCATTTTTTTTGAAAATCTTTTTAAATAAAGGACTACTTAACTATTTAGAAAAAAAATACTCTCTTCATCACAGTAGGTACGGTTTAAGACGTTGTAAGTCACCTGAAGTCGCCGTTACTGCCCTAACTACACTTATTGTAGTTATTGTCTATGATATAGACTGTGGAAACAAGTGTCTTACCATATTATTAGATCTGAAAAAACCGTTTGACACCGTTTCTATCCCCGAGCTTGTGGAAAAGCTGAAAAAGGTTGGAATAAGAGGCACACCATCAGAACTTTTTAAAGACTATCTTTCCAATCACACGGAAACAGTCAAAATTGGTTCTCTTGTTGCCAGTCCGCTAATATAACTTTTGGTGTCCCACAAGGTAGTGTTCTGGGACCAACCTGGTTTTTGGTATATATTAACAGTTTATGTAACATAACAGTCGCCCACGGGTCTGCATTCGTTATTGTTTTGACTCCTCGTGGAATGAAGTCCAAAGATCAGCAGAGTCAGGCCTATCCAAGGTAGATGTGTGGCTTAAAATAAATGCACTTACACTTAACACTAGTAAAACAAATTATATTTGCTTTACGAAATATGACAGTAGGTACTCAGTCACACAGCGACTGCCCCATCTAAACTTCTTCTAAAAATCTACATTGCTCTAGGTCAGTCTCTCATTTCTTACTGTCTTTCTATACGGGGTGAATCTTGTTAATCTACGATCATTGAAATCGAAAGAAATTTAAGGTTGCCTTTTTTAAACGATTCCGTTTCCCCACTGACCTACTTTACATAGATAGTACCTAACTTACAAACAGTTATACAGTGTGTCTCTGACCTTGGGGCTTTAATTTCAACGATCGATTCTACTCGCTAAACTGAACTACTTTTGTTCTGCAACATGAAAAAATAACTTAAATTTAGATAACTAATTGATGTTAAAGTCTAATTGTAAAATCAGTGTATTACATACTGGCCATGTAATCACTATCTCATGGTACGGGGGCGACATTACCTTGGTACGAGGGCTAAAGGAAAATGGAGAATTGGATCGCGTACATTGAAAATTAGATTTAACTTGTATGATAAAAAATAAATTTAAACTGAACATATTTTGAACAACTTACAGAACAAAAGAAGTTTAGTTTCAGGAGTAGAATTGATCTATGCATTTAAAGCCCCAAGGTCAGAGGCACCCTGTATAGGTAATTGTACACATTTTGCGAACAGCTCTCTTCACTTACCTACATAAAGTTGCATTCCACCCGAGTTGCACCCGACTCTGCTAAGTAGAAGAAGAAATGACAACGATGCACCAATTTTTTCAACAATATTTGTATTTGCCACACGTCACTTAGGAAAACAATCTTCTGTAATATACTTACAACAAACTTAACAAAGAACTTCAATTGTACCCTAAACTTACCCATGAATGCAAAAAATATATTACTTATGGATTGGATTCAATACAATGGATGGATACAATGAGAAAAAAGATCATTTTTATAACATTTATTTCACATCAAACACCTATTACAACAGTTCACAGAAGTAGATTAGTAAATACGATGACCTTATCATTACATATTATATGATATATTATTCATATACCTATCAAGAAAACTGTGCCAGCCAGCTCTAACTTGAAATAATCAAGGAAACAATTTTATAATAATACTTAATCACGTAATTAATTTTTAGGGCTCGCTGAACAAAAATACTTTATGTTTGTGAGTCTTATTTGTAAATGATTATAACACAGATGCTCATTCATCTGGCATATTTACTGAATTATATTTGAAAGTCCAATGTTATATAAATTAGGGCTGGCACATAAACACATATAAATTTATTATAAGAGTGGTCAATTGCGAGTCAAACTTGTGTTATATTATAAGTAAGTGTCCGTTCGGTCCCTGTGAAGCACGGAACCCTGAAAGTGTGCAGCTATTGTTATCTATAAGAATAAGTAAGTCGAAAGTTCGTAACTAACAACGCTACATAAGCAATAAACCACTGCGTCTCTAATCCACTTTATTTAATGTTAAAAATCATTTCCTCTTTCATCATTAAGGTACCTTACCTGAGTAAAATTACCATACCGATATGGTTTAAGACAAAGTGGAAAAGATTCCCAGAATTAGGTACATCCACCGGCAAGTTTGGAGGAACATTTTTTTTTATTACACCTATAAGCTCTTGAGTTTGGTTAAATTGTTACTTTAAAAATGAACCCTTTTTTTAAAGTTCCTCTAAATATACCGGTGAGTATATAATTATATATTATAGATATAGTAGAAACATTTTAAAAATATTTTGTAAACAAAATTAAAACACTAAGATCAAAGTTAAACTACGAATAGGGTACTTTGAAAACACTTATATTTGAATGAATATCTCAAATAAACCCGGTGAAAATCACGTAAAATCTGAAGATATATAAAATAGATGTCGTTATTTTTCGATATCATATCACTTATTAGATTTGCTTTACATATGACACCATTCAAATAACATGCGTTTTTGCATAACATACGTACATTTGAAGTTTTTTTGCCTCAAAAGTCAAGACAAAAAGCACACTAACTAGGTATTCATATTTTTTTCTATGCGAAAATAGACAGTAACACGCGCACTACGTTAACTTTATGAAGGAGTAACTAACGCCGCTACCAGTGTATTCCAACTCCTCAAAAAGTACATGTTTGTGTGGAATGGTACTTGCTATCAAAGTCATCCCGTAAATAAAGTAACCCGGTTTACCGGGAACCGTAAACGGTATCTAACCATTTTATTATTAACTAGGTAATTATTCGATAAAAACCGACCAAGTGCGAGTCGCACTTGCGCACGAAGGGTTTCGTACCACCAAAAAATAAATATTTATTTTATTATATATACCACATTCGACACTATAATATAAACTTTTTTTTGTTTCACCAGTGTTGCAATAAAATCACGTTTGATTCTTGGGACTCCCCTTAAATATTTATTTTACTTTAATTTAATTATTTATTTTTAAAGGGAATATACAACTTAATATTCTGTAAATAATTCAAGCGTCTACCTGTTGCCGTTATTTAATGAATATCGAGCAAAAACGGCAAAATTATCACGTTTGTTGCATGGAAGCCCCACTTATTTATTTTTTTATTCTGTTTTTAGTATGTGTTTGGTGTTATAGCGGCAACAGAAATACATCATCCGTGAAAGTTTCAACTGCCTAGCTATCACGGTTCATGAGATACAGCCCGGTGTCAGACAGACAGGCGGACAGTGGAATCTTAGTAATAGGGTTCCTTTTTTACCCTTTGAGTACGGAACCCTAAAAATAATACAATCACTGTTATCTTAAACGCTTACCCCCTTATTAATAAACGTGGAGTAACCGTCGAGTAGCTAAACCATGCTTTGTCCTTATCTGTCATATTCAAATGTCACAATGACAGATAAGGACAAAGCATGATTTAGCTACTCGACGGTTACTCCACGTTTATTAATAAGGGGGTTAAGGTCGGTGTGTTAATTGGTTTTAAAATAGTTTCTAGAATTAATTAATGAATATAATAGTATATTGTTCGAGTGGAGTTGTAGTGTATTGAGACACAGACTACTTTATACTTTAAGATTTAATTCAATTTTAATCCAATACGTGCTAGGTATTCTATGTAACGTTGATCCCTTTTGGTCTTGCTGGTCTCTCCCCGCGTCGCCTTCTCACCTACGCCGCACGGGTACGTGCCACCCTGCTTACCGTTTGAATTTAGTAGCCTAATATTGTCTTATATTTTTTGAAAATAATATACTAGTGTTCCTATTTTTCTTTAAAAAAAAGATATGAGATGTCAAATAAAGTGTTTTAGCGCCTTATGCCATTATGCTCCCACTCTCATGATCCCAGTGGGATCATGCAAAAAGTGTGGGATTATAATGGAAAGGTGAGTGTTCACTGCTCCCTAGTGGGAGCTTAATTAACTCAAAAGTTTTGTATGATCCCACTGGGATCATGAGAGTGGGAGCATAATGGATTAAGCCGTTTTGTCTCCGCATCTCTTCCAAGATAGACAAAGTAGATCGTAAACGTGTAGGTACCTACATCGCCCGCGCCATCTCCATTTCGGTTTATTTGGCCTTTTTATTTTAGGTATTTACCACTTGAAAAAAAATTAAGTGCTCTCCTTTGTAATAAAAAAGTGTATTATATCCATTGTATATAGTATAGAATATATATTATAGATAGGCAAAATAGCTAAGTACCTATAGATTATATTATATAATGACGATATCCACCGAATAACAACATTCACAACACTTAACATTTAGACAGGTAAATCTTAAAAACTAAGCTTAATACTTTTAAAATACCTATTTATGAAATTGATCATGCATGACAAACAGATAATACTTATTAAAACAAAGGAATAGGTATTAAAGTAACTTATTAAAAATAATATAAGTGCTCTTGCAATTTACGATTACGGCTTTAGTTGTGGTTAACACATTAATCTGTATAAGTGTCAAAGTGTGCGTAAGAGAGAAACTGGGTATGGTAAGCATAAAAAAATAAAGAGACAATTATATTCTTCACGAAGAAAAAAAAGACTGGCGGCCATTGCTCGTCCCTACAATGTAAATAAAAAATAAGATAAATCATCGATATCAACGAACTATTTATGTTCTTGACGTGATATGCGAAAGATTTAGTCATGCTTGTAGTAGCGACCTTATTGGTTGCATCTTCTACGAAATTGATGTACCTACTTAACTCTATCTTGTCGCGATAATGACGCGTAGATGACATTTGTAATGTCTCCGTATTTTCTCTCCTAAAATTACGTTTAATTGTATGTTAATTTTCACCTATCTATAGGTTTTGTCCTTATTTCAGAGGGTTAATTAACTAAACGTGTATAAAACATCCGTCACTCTCGCACTTATATACTGGTCAGAAAGTAACGAATGTTGTATCCAAGTTTTGCCCCGCACTTTTCGTGGAAACAATGTACACACAAGGGACTTGAGCGACGCCGCGACGGCGCGCTCGCGACTGATCGCTCCGTCAGACATGCACACTACCGCAATATGCATGCACACGTTCAACCACTAATAAAGCCCACTCGCCATCGTGAATTCCAAGAGCTATAAATAGGTAGGGTTGATACGAGACTGATTCCTTCGCGCGGTTTTAGTGGATCAATGTCGACTAATAATAATAATAAAATACATTATTGGACACAAACAAGTACCTATGTAACATTTCCTTAAATCTAAACAATCAACGCGTGGTTGACTTACAAAGACATTAGTTAAAACGTCGGTATGTATACTAGGTAGTATCTTTGCTACTTAGGTTAGGGCACCAAAAGATGAACGACGACTCCCAAAAGGTGAACACTGGATCGAAATAAACACATAATTAAATCGTGACAAATAGAACATAGTTCGAAATTAGTTTTTCTTAAACAGCAACTCTTTGCCTACGCCAAATCTTAACGTAGTATTAACTATACCTTTGGCCGTGATCGATCGTTGTTCTGGAGCTTCCCGCCGAAAACTTCGATAGTATGTGAAAATAGATAATGTCAGTGCACTCCAAATTTAAGCTTTTAATTACGTATAAAATTCGAAAAGTTCCTTAAAATATAATGATATAGGTTTTTTATTATGTTAGTTCAACTTTTGGGCCCAAACCGTTCAGAATTAGGGCACGTTGTAATTTTTTGGGCAAACCGGTACATTTTTGGTTTAAACGATGTTTAGAAGCTATAATATAGTTGGCGTTGTCGCTTAATCGTTCATCTTTTGGTGCCCGTACCCTATTCTGTGGTAGCGTGAACTGTATCACAGGTGCCATTACTTTAGCAACCTGTGGGATTGGTTCGTATATCTTGTTTTCTCAATTCGCTTTTCAATGGATACTGAAACCGACTGAGAAAGCAAGATAAATACGTGGTACATGTTCCAACCAAATACGATGTCGTATGTTTATTCACCGCATTGTAATTGCTCGTTTCCATTATATTATTAGTACTACTGTCAACATTTGTTTAATTTCTGAGATTCGTGCATCTACGCTATTTTTTAGTTTCAGGCTCTAGAGATTGTGAACAGTAAGATCGGTGAAATGAACGACTCTCAATTGGTTAAAAGCTATACAATCCATATTGAATCAATGTCATTTAAATAGGTACTAGGTTTAATTATGTGATTGAATTCAGAGAACACATGGAAATCATATCAGTAAACATACCTACGCAGAACAATTCACGAGTGCTATTTATAGGATTTACGAGTAATTTAATTGTTATGAATACCAACCCAGTGAGTATTTGCTTTACTATGCGCTTAATACAATTACACATTAGTTACCTACAATTAAGAATTTTAAAATGTACTCAACCCTAACATTTAACATGAATATTCAAAAAGTGCATGGAATAGCAGGAAAATATTTAGCATAATAAATAAAATAAATTCCTAATACTTCATAATGTTAAATGATTATTAATAATCCGAATATCACTCGTTCTCAAGCACTGTTTTTTTTAACTTTGTTATAATAAGTAGGCAAAGTAATATTGTTACTTGATACAACAATAAAATGGTAGTTATAATGTTAATAAATATGATAAGATTATTTATTAGTTGTCGGCAAAGTATATGCGAAGATTTTAATTGAAAGGGTATTGAATGTTACGAATGACAAAATCTGGGATGTACAAGCGGGATTTCGAAAGGGAATGGGATGTACGGATCAGGTCTTTTCACTACGGTCCATCACAGAAAAGTTCTTGGCGGTGAACCAAAAGGTTTTCTGTGCTTTTGTGGACCTGGAAAAGGCCTATGATAGGGTAGATAGAAAGGAGTTGTGGACGGTGCTGTCTATGTATGGAGTGAGCAGCAACCTGGTGCAGGCTTTGAGGTCCCTTTATGAGGGTTCCAGAGCCTGTGTCAGAATCAATGGCGCATACTCGGCCTGGTTTAACATCTCTAAAGGTGTTAGACAGGGCTGTGTTGCCTCACCATGGCTGTTCAATCTATTCATGGACAGTTGTATGTGGGATTTGAAAGGGTATGATAAGGGTTTGCGTGTGCAAGAGTTGCTAATCAAATGCCTCTTATATGCCGATGATCAAGTTATACTTGCCCCATCGGTACTTGAGTTGCAGGAGATGGTGACAGTGATGAATGAGGGATTTAAGCAAAAGGGGATGAAAGTAAATGTTACCAAGACCAAGGTCATGGTGATAGAGAAGGATGAGGAGATGACTGAGTGCGTGATAAATATAAATGGTGAATTAGTAGAACAAGTGAGCGAATTTGTGTACCTGGGAAGTATGTTTACAAGAGATGGTAAGTGTGAGAAGGATATCGAGAGGAGGGTGAATGCGGGCAATCAAATTAATGGGGCCCTGTACTCCTTTGTAAGCAGACAGGGCGTTTCACAAAAAGCCCGGCTGGCTGTTCACAATGGAGTGCTGGCACCTACCCTGATGTATGGTAGTGAATGTTGGGTGTGGCAGGACAAGCATGTAAGTCGTGTAAATGCAGTTGAAATGCGCTCTTTGCGTAGTATGTGTGGTGTGAAACTGATTGATAGAGTAAGAAATGAAAAAATCAGAGAGAAATGTGGAATAAAAGAAGATGTAGTGACTAAGATTGAAAAGGGCATGCTTCGATGGTTCGGTCATTTGGAAAGGATGGATGAAAGAAGATTGACGAAAGAGATATAAAGATCGAAAGTGAGTGGAAGGGTCGGAAGGGGCCGCCCTAGGCGTACTTTTTCGAATCAAATCGGAGAAATACTGGAAAAGGGCAGAATCTTAAGTACCCGAAACCGACGTGCGTGCATGACTCGATGTATGAATGTTGAAGAAGCGAAAGAAATTTGTCAAGATCGTAGCAAGTGGAAAGAAGTGGTCTCTGCCTACCCCTCTGGGAAACAGGCGTGATTTAATGTATGTATGTAAGATTATTTATTAAGGAGGTGCCTATGTAAAACAATTTAATTAAATTTAAATAGGTAATAAATTATACGATTAAGCTCCTTAATTAAACTAGTCAACAGAGCTTCTCAGAAATCCTAAACGTAAGGAGGTAAGTTCTTTAAATGTTCTATTACTGCTCATGTTTAATTTACATATGTATATTCATGATCAAACTTATCGTCGTACTAACCTATTTTAGTAAAAACTAGGTTACCCAACTAAATAGAAGAAAAAAAGGATTGGAAGCTCCATCGGTACAGCTTAATTACATATGGCACATTTATTTCTACTTACTTTGGTTAAGTATATTATTTTAGGGCACCCGAGACCAACAGTTGAACTGACTGGCCGAGAAAGACGCAACTAGTCGTATGTGTTAAAATGAGAAAATTATATACGACTTGTTTTAATACGATGAACTAACCGGGTAAAGTCGGCTGGCGGACTGTTAGTTGTCTCGGGCGCCCATTGCGTCAGACAAATAAGCATGTAACGTAACTTGCCATGAATTCCATGATATATGCTTATCCACACAGTAACTAACTAATAATGCGGCATAGAATAATAATAATTAGGCCCTTTTTAAACAACGCAATAAAGATCTGCCCGATTATTTAAATAGGTATTATATATATTACTTATCATTTTATATATTATTTGTTACTTTAAATAAGACAGTGATAAATACCTTTTAAACTTAAAAACAGTAAAGGTTAAGAATACTGGAATCGAATCCGAGGCAAAATATTTCAAATTGGAAACCATTTGGGGAAATATATAAAATAGTGAAGATTTTTTTCACAATTTCAATTATGATTTAAGTAATGATACAATTACTACGATTGGTTCGCAAATGTTATACATATTAACGATTAAGATTTAAAAGTAGCTGAATTAAGCACAAATTAGTTCACACATTAAACTTATTTGTACTTTCAAATCAAAATGTAAAAGTAATGGTTTTTCCGGTGTAGTTATCTTAAAGATAAGTACTGCGTCATATTTTGCAGGATAAATCTTAGCGAACCCGCGCGAACCTCATTGTCGTGAATCATTCCAAATTAATTGTTTGTATAAACATTTTCAAGATGTTCCAACCGTTTCCTCAAATCGCTTATAATTTCGTTCAAATCATCATTTGCTACCTCCAAATCGTGCAGGCGCTCATTATGGAAACCGTCATGTTCCACATGAGATGTATCTCGACGAGTGCGTGTAAACAAAGAGTCCTGAGTGTAATCGCTGCAAGACTCACAATCAGCCCAAAATCTCATATCCATTGCAGGCAAGTCCTCGCAAGAAATCAGCCCGTCCTGAACTTCAGGAAGCAGAAACACGTTTTCTCCAATAGTATCGATATTGTCACCGTTATCACACAGAACTCGAGCCAGAGTGGTTTTCTTTATTTCGTCTAATTGTTGGGGTGTAAACACTTCTGGGTTTTCGAACCAAAGTCTATCACCATCTCGTAATCGCTTAAATTGTTCTACCAAAAGACAAGCAAAAAGTGGTCCTACTTTCCCACCTTCAACTTGATCTTCTAAGATTCCTCCAACCCAAACATCGATATTATGGACGGATCCATAAAGCTCTTTTAGGTTATTACGTACACTTGGATTGGAAATTTCATTAGCTAGATCATCAAAATCGTTAACTTCAGTCATATTACAAACTTGCCTCCATTTTGTGTAAGACGGAATAGCATGATCACGTGCTCTTTGAATATTCATCGCAGCTAGATCTAGGGCCACTGCATGGGCCGAATAGAATAGCTTTTCCGTAAGTTCCGAGTTAAGATTTTGAGTAGAGGTTTTCAGCTTAGCGGGTGTCATGAACATTCCTCGCAGCAACGGATCAACCCCGCCTTCGTCAACTAGTCGCCAGGGAGCGAAAAATGCGTGTCTAAGTAGGAGATGTCCTTGAGGTATTGTATCGAAATTTTCATCATAGCGATGAAGTATTGGATTGATCATGGAATGTCCAAACCGCAGAGCAGCAGTTGCAAAAACATTAGAAATTGAAGGATTAAGATTTTTGTTGTATCCATTATACTCGCCTAATGTATCATAAGCTTTTGGTCCCAAAACAATGGGCAACCAATAGTAGTAAGTTATCATTTGTATTTGAGCACCGACAATTTTTCTTGCTTCTTGATATACCTTGCCTCCATCCCAAAAAGAATTGAAAGTTTTTAGCTGTAACGCAAGTCTATTATGTTCCCTCATCCAGATAGTGTGCATAGCTGCTAAACCAATTTGTTCGTTAGCTCTTATGTCACCGGCAACAAAACAAGCTCGATTACTTTCATTCAAATTAAGCCTACAATCCATGCCGTTTATGCCTGTTGTAGGTAACAGTGGCTTCCTATCAGGAAATGTAAGCCCTACACGCAGTAATCCATTTTCATTGGTCAAATCCCGGAGATCATTGGCGACCGCAGATTCAAATCCATAAACTTGTGAAGCATCTATGTAAGACGTGAGTTGATTTATTTGTTCCCTTGGTTGCAAGGTTCCGAATAGAACGGAAGTCATTCCTGAACCACAAACAGCGCTAGTTCTAATGAAATCAATGCAACGGCGGTTAGTGATACGTGGATCATTGCTCGGTACATCTATAGGGAAACATGGAGCTGCATAGTCACATGTTTTTTTGCAGTCAACACCATCCCAAGTCTGTGAGCTTACAGATGGCAATGCATGGTCCAAGTCATGGTCCAGCCACTGACCCCACTGCATAGTCATATGACTTATCTCGATATCTTCTGATATTTCTGTGGTTGTAATGATAGCAGTCGATATTGTACGAGCGCCTGGTAATAAGAACCCATTGTATTTCACATCTTTATTCCAGCCCACAGGCTGGCTAAAACCATTTTCGTATATAGGATAAAGAATTCTACGAAATCCCGTCAACGATGCACCCCACGTAGGATTTGCGAAATTGTTACAACTACCATCAACGCTGCGATATTTTTTATGAAAACATATATCCGAACAATCTTTCTCTTCTCTGTGGGCTGAGCAACCCGACAAAGTAGACATTGCTTCCAAATGTTGACGAGAAAGTACATTATAATATTTGAATGGTTCTGCTGATGTAACCTTTAATCCTGATTGTATGTATCCTTTGACTATATCCATACTACGCTCATAAATTTCGGCGGCTCTAGCAATATCTCTTGCAGGTGCATTTGGATAACGAGTTATTTTGAAGAGGTCATGCACATCTATTTTCGCTGATTTATTATTAAATAGTTCGTCAACAGTCCTAGCGATGGCCTGATCAACGTCCCTAGTTGCTTCAATTAACGCAATATTTACATATTCGTCTCCTGGAAGTTTCCGATCATTTACTGTAAGGAAAACGGATACTGAATCTCTCCCGTATTCGTTAGACGCCGTACATTCATACCGTCCTGTGTCGGTCACCGTGAGATTATTTATAATCAAACTCCCTATTAAATCAATTGAAATCCGCGGTTGATTCTCTAACACCGTTCCAGCTTTAGTCCAGGTAACCGTAGCTGGAGGCTCACCCTCTACTTCACATGGCAATTGTATCGATGTCTCTCTAAATGCGTCTGTGTCAACGGGTTTTATCACTATGCGAGGTTTTATCACTTGAAATTCTTGTACTTTCAGGACAGCTGATATTTCAATAAAACCCTCGGAATTTTGAGCTCGGCAATGATATAATCCAGCGTTGTCCTGTGTAGCTTCAATAATTGTGAAGTTCTGGTTACCGTTGCTTAAGACGATATTGTCGCTAACTGGAAGAGTCATCGTATTCATGAACCAGCTTATTGTAGGTATAGGTGATCCTCGAGCAGAGCAACTAAATTCGACTCTATCTCTTTCAGAGACAGTGTTGTCTCTTGGCACATTGATAAATACGGGGCGCTCTGCAACAAAGAAAATTAATTATGAATTGCTACTCAAAGTATGAAGCTTAGCCGTAAGGTTTTCATAACAAGGACAAAATATTACCCAAAAGTACTAGTTTTGCTGATGCGTTAATTTTTCCATTTACATTTTCAGCTTGGCACATATAGTCACCCACGTCATTAATATTGATATTCTCAATAAACAAAGAGCCGTTGTGGTGTAATTCCGTTCGTTCATCTAAGAGAATTCTACTGCTATTGAAATACCAGGAAATATGAGGTGAAGGATTTCCTTTTGCGACACAATCAAACCTTACGCGTGAGCGACTAATTTTCTTGTGTATTTGGTCTCTAGGTCGGACGACAAATACTGGAACTTCTGAAAAAAAAACTGTTATAAATAGCCTGACCTGGGACTAGCTAAACTGGGACCCTGCTGATGGTTCCTTGATCTGTTTTACAAGTTAAAACGACAGTTTTAATCTTTCTTGCGATATGTTATTATTTTTGATACAAGGTTATGTTTTATCACGTTATTTTTACCAACTATTACAGTAAAATTACATTGTAATTACCGTTTTCTCTGGGACGAACTTGTATTATCATTCTAGCAGGCCTAGAGTGTACTTTTCCAGTTGGATTTTGAGCCATACATTCGAAGATTCCAACATCTGTTTCATCTGCATTGTGAACCATGAGACTACCGTTAGTCATAACCTCGTAACGCGTCTTGTCTAGGGTGACAGGATTAGAGTCGCGGAACCAAAGTATCTCAGGCTCTGGGTTGCCTGTTGCAGCACAAGTAAACATGGCATCTTCGCCAAATTTGATAATTACGTCTTCGGGTCCCTTATTGATTTCTGGTTCGCCTGAAATAAAAAGTTAACTATATTTAAACAAAGGGACTCCGATTTTGGTTTGCATACCAACTTGTTCCTGCTTTTTTTGCCAGTTAGACAGGTATGTGATACAAAACTGTAGTGTTTGAAATTGAGAACATGAAGGCATGCTGAACTTACTGCAGTGCATGTCTTGCTCCCTAATAGCTGTAAGAGGTATCCCGAGCGAGTTTGGGGGGCCGTAGCAGGTGGCGGCGACGGCCATGCCAGCGCGCGCGCGCGTAGTGACCATGCGCACGAGCCACAGCATATCGCAATCGCATAACAAAGCGTTACTGTCCAAACGCAGCTTATGTAAATTCGGCATTCCACTCAGCGACCCAATAGGAATCCGTTCCAGGCGATTGTTGTGCAAGTACCTAAAATTATAACTAGTTAAAGTAAACTGAAACATTTTAACGTTTCTTCTTCCCAATATTTATAATTATACTAAATATATTCCATGCAGGGCGCCGCCCGGATGTATTCTATTTTCATACAAATCTTGTCCTGATAATTACGAACACAAAACAAAAAACCGGACACGTGCGAGTCGCACTCGCCCACCGAGGGTTCCGAACAAATTTGTAGGTACTATCAGCCCATTGGAACCCTGACCCAGAATAGGACGGTATCGCAGTCACATTTCTCACGACTTAAATCATACCGTCACTGTGACACTGTTCTATGGTGGGTCAGGGTTCCAATGGGCTGTTTCTTTTTTCTTTTTTTGTCAATTTCAAAATTTGGACCGCCTATCCTTGCATAAAGACCCTGTTTGTTTAGATTTAAAGAAAACAATATCATTTTTAGATTTTTCCCTGTGCTTCGAGTAGGTACCGGAATTAGGTACTTGCCAAATATCATAGTTCTAGGTCAACGTAAAATAAGTACCCTATAAATTTGATTCCCTTGAGAGTGTCGAAATATACGTTTTTTGCGGCATAAACGCATAAAATAGAAGTTAGTTTTTTCACAACTTCAAATTACTGTAGACCTGAGCATATACTTAGTTTTAATTTCAACTCGATAGGTAGGTAGGTACCTCCATGAGTTCCCGAGCTGAAGGGTTTTGACAGACAGATGTATGAACGGACGGACAGACGGACAACAAAGTGATCCTATAAGTGCTCAGTTTTTTTCTTTTAAAAGGTAAGGAACCCTAAAAAATATTCAAATCTAGAGTCTAGAGCTACTCTCGAGTTATGGCGTTACCGAGGGAAACCTGACGATTTTTTTTTAATTGTTTTACTATTCAAGTAAGTCGTTAATAGTTGAACAACTTTTATCTGTCTGTCGTTACTTGTGTAGCCGTAGGTACAAACTAAGTAACTCGAACATAACCATGATGATGCGACCCAGCAAATAAGTTTAAAGAACCTTACGCACTCCGAAATTAACCTAGCTATGCGAGTGCGTGTACCTTAGAAATATCTCAGAATACCTACTTAATAAAATCTTTTACGATCCGTTTCAAATCGCGTTCATCTACACGTCTGATCAAATTAAACTTTAAAAATGTTTTATTATATGGATGTCTTGGTTTATATGTAGGTACTTCAAGCTTAAAGCAATTTCGTTGAGTAATTCATAACTTTGTTATGCTACAGTTAAAGGTTTAATTTTAAGAACTCGCATTTATTGCAGCACACAATATTGTTAGATATTTAAGTACCTATTATTATGCTAAGGCGACTTATAGCAGATAGGTACGAGTATGTATAATCAATATTACTTATCGTAAATGCATCAATACTCCACGAACTCAGTCCCTCGCTCTTACTTCGTCCTCTGTTCGGTGATTGTTTGGTGGTTAAGCCTGAGAACGACCTGCGCAGCAGACGTTGCAGTTCCCGCGCAAGTCGTAACGCTCGTTAGCTTTGTGATCATCTCGAGTTCTTGGTAATTGCGTAGCTTTAGTATAGCTCGTCTTTAAACTTTATTATATAAATCTGATAACCTTTGACAAGGGAGTCTACTTACAGTCTTTCCAAGCGAGGCATTTGTGAAAACGTCCCCGGCTGTATCTGGTGAATTTCGTTTACGTGCAGATAACTGAAATAAACAAAAGATCCAATAAAATTATGTTTTCTACTCTAACGAGATAATTGAAAAGAGGAGAAAAAAAAACGAAAAAAACACAAGACGACCACATAAAAGTTTCGACATGTTTTCCTACATCGACGGTGTCCCCTAGACAAGATTCAACTTTGCATTTGCACAAATTATTAATGACTAAGCTTCAGGTTTAGGCCAAGTATTTATATTTGTCAGATAGTCCTCGACCCCATAGTAAGCCTTAGACATTAACAACTTATTCAAGTAATTTTTAAGTAGGTACTGGTAATGGCAACTTTAAAACTGCGTCAGGTCAATTATTATAGAAATGAATGCATTGACCAACAAATGATTTATATAGGTAGGTACCTAGTAAATTAGTACTTTATATTTTTGTTTTTTTTTGTGTTTTGAAAAATAGAGGATAAGAATAAGACTCGATAGTATTTAATAAATCGAAAAAATGTGGATTTGGCCACTTCTGATATGTATCTACACAAATCTATCTTTAACTTAAATAACCTAACCTAACCTAACCTACTTTGCCAGCAAGGAACCCCAATTACATTCAAAGTGGAGGAACAAAAATAAAGATCCCTTATTTATAAACGGTATGTAGAATACTTTTGCCCTTATAACAGCAGTTTTAATAACCTAATAAAATAATAAGCTAATTGATTTTCTTTGCATGAAAATACCTTAATTTTAAGGCGCGTTGATTTAAGATCACATAACATACCTACTAGACTTTCTCATACAGTTCATGTCCCACACAGTTTTGATTATAATAAACAATAATACAATCACTTTCCAATTAAGTCTGAATCTGATGGAGCTACAGTGAAAATAGGTGTGCCTCAAGGCTCTATTTTAGGTAATTTCTATTTTTGGTTTACATAAATGACTTGCCACCATCAGTAGATAAACTTTGTGATATTGTACTTTATGCTGATGATACTTCACTAATTTTCAAGGTAGACAGAAAATCCATAGACTTCAGTAGCATAAACTCCACACTAGTTAGTACTTAATTGGTTTACTAGCAACAATTTGCTACTACATTAATGTTAAACCGTTAGATTCTAGTATTATTCTAAATGACGAGTGTTTGCAAATCGTAGATAAGGCAGTTTTCCTAGGCATAACAATAGATAAAAATTTGCAATGGAGTCCCCATATAGCTGTACTGGCAGGTAAACTAAGTTCGGCAGCTTACACAGTTAGGAAAATTAGACAACTAACCAATGTTGAGACAGCTCGCTTAGTTTATTATAGTTATTTCCATAGTGTTATGTCGTACGGTATTCTGGTTTGGGGTAAGGCAGCTGACATACAAACTATATTTGTGTTACAAAAAAGGGCCATTCGTTCTATTTACAACTTAAATTCCCGTGACTCCTTAAGAGATCTTTTTAAGGAAATTAATATCTTAACTGTAGCGTCACAATTTATTTATGAGAATATTATTTATGTTATAAAAAATTTGGATTCTTTCACAAAAAATTCTGATATACATAATTTAAATACTAGAAATAAAAATAAAATAGCTATTCGAAAATTCCGCGTCCGTAAAGTACATAAATCATTTGTTGGTCAATGCATTCATTTCTATAATAAATTACCTGAGGTAGTATTAAAGTTACCCTTTCCAGCACTCAAAAATTACTTGAAAAAGTCGTTAATGTCTAAAGCGTATTATAGGATCGAGGACTATTTAATAGACAAACATGCTTGGCCTAAACCCGAAACTTAATCAATAATATATTTTTTATTTGTTTTTTTCAAATTTAAAATCTTTATCTTGTCTGGGGGACACCGTTGATGTAGGAAAACATATCAATCTTATGTGGTCATCTTGCACCGTCTTATATACACATACGTAGGAGTTCTTTTTTTCCTTTTCTCTCTTTCTATCTTAAGATTTTGGTGTGTTTTCCTGCGGAAACTACGCAGGATATTTGAAATATTTTTTAATTTGCTATTTATAGATTTATATAATGCTAGACTAAGTAGTACCATTGTAATATTAAATATATTTAAAAAAATGACTGACTGCTGAGTTTCTTGCGGCGCTTCTTCTCAGCAGTGGTCTCCTCTTGTGAAGCGCTGGTAGATTCTTGACGTGTAAAAGTGCCCGTGCGGCCTACTTACTGAATAAATGTCTTTATCTTTATCTTTATCTTTATCTTATCTTTATCTTTAAGTACCAATCCCACAATGATTGGCACAACACATAATATGTGTTCTAGTCGCTGCTTTGACGTTTTACACTATTGAATTTTTAGCAAATATATTTCTACGCCTCCTGTGAGTAGATTGCCCTTATAATGGATGCCGAAAAAACTTTTATAAGAATAAAGCCCTTGTGAGAATTTTTAATGTGATATTAATAAGTGTAAGACACTTATTAAATGTGTTTGAAAGTTGCGATTATAAAGGGACTTCTCTTACGAGTATAAATAAACATATTTTACTATGTAATTATAAGTTTAGTATACTTTATACTCACACAATAAAACGTGTTTAAGGGTTATTAATTAGCTTTTAATAAAGCAAGAATATGGCAAGAATAAGGTTTAAGCTCTTCTAATTTGTTCCCAAATGCGGTCTTATGCGGCCAAATGCAGTCTTACGATAATATGACTTTTATAAGGATACATTTTTTGGTCATATTAGCAGTTATAAGATATGTTTTTTGCTAGTTGGGTTGTCATGGGGGACTTTAACGCGAAGCTGGGGCAACAAGGCAGCACTTAGCTGAGAATGGGCAATTTGGAATTAGACACCGGAATCCCCGTCGCCAATTGCTAGCCGACTTCATGGAGAACGAGGGACTCTATATAATTAAACCTAAACCTAAACCTAATTTAAGAAGCGAGAACAGCGCAAGTGAAACTGGATGGGCCTGGATGGTGGAATCAAGAATGAGACAGATTTTATCATGACGACGAAGGGGCAAATATTTGATGATGTGTCCGTGATTCGGAAGTGATTACCACATAGTAAGAGGCACATTGAATTTTAATATACGACTATAGAGATGATGATTTATCTTGATTGATGAAATCTACGCTTCGACCATCTCCATATCCAAACCCGAACGTTTTGAGCTCGAATTTCAAAACCACTTTAACCACTTTGTCGCGTAGACATGGACGAGTACAATGACAACACAAGCTGTCCAAATGTTCAAGCGGTCAAGCTGTCCAAGCGGTCTAAAAGCTTCAAAACCCGCCGTTCAAAAGGAGCTAAAAAGATCTCCGTAAATACTCTTAAGCTCGTGGAGGAAAAGCGTACCATGATTCTGTAATCCTCGGAAGATGCTTCCCAGTATCAACTGCTCAATAGGTAGATTTCAATGTCCCTTATTCGCGATAACTATACGCCTCCGCAATACTAAGCGTATTGACGAGGCTATCGAGCGAAACAAGGGCTCGAAGTATTCGCACGGTAACTGTCTATTGAGTAAAGCTGAAGACAGAGGACGGCAGAATTGGGAGGGATCGAAAGCTTTTACGGGCAGCTATACACGACATGTCAGCTGTTAGAAGCCTAGCATAACACCCGAGGTCTAGATTGACCCGACTCGTTACCGAAGACGACCCGGACATCAGCCTGTACGAGATTAGTATGGCTCTCAAGCAGCTTAGGAATGGCAAGGCACTGGGTGATGACGGAATTACGACTGAGCTTCTGAAAGCGGGTGGTAAACAAGTACAGAGAGCTCTTCAGAAGTTATTTAATTCCGTCTTATTCGAAGATAATACGCCACAAGCATGGCATAGAGGATAGTGTGGCGGTGCTGTTCTTCAAGAAGGGTGATAACACCCAATTGAAGAACTAAAGACCCATCACACTTCTAAACCATATCTTTAAGATGTTCTCTAGCGTCATCACATCACATCACAAACCGTCTCGCGCGCAGGTTTGATGTCTTCCAGCCTATCGAACAAGCCAAAAACAAGATTACAGATAAACAGATAATATACAATTGTCTTTCGAAATAGCTCCGCCATTTTGTCATAGTAAGTAGGTGAAATTACTTATGTTGCATACTTTAATTAAAATAACAATAACAGTTTTAATAATGAAATTTATTAAATAAGATCTTTAAAAAAGGCTCTTCTGTCGAATGTCGACCATTTTTTTAACTGTTTCCCAGATCATCCGTCGAGTATTGCAGCGATAATAAATAATTTATATCTACGCTTATGATTAATGTTAAGCATAATTTATAATACAGTAGGTACATAAAACTCGTATTATATTATAAATTGATTAAATGTCCCTTAAAAAGTATGTAAATGCTTCAGCGTCTTGAATCTGGGACGTTCTAGTTACCTTTTAACGCCGTGAACAGTTTATTACTGGGTCCGACTCGTTATCTAGTAAACATGATAAGCTACCTCCGAGCTAATTAGGTTGACACACGTTGCTAGTTGGTAATTTGTCGCAACACTGAACCGCAGAAATTACCGTCCCAAAGCCAGTCAGCTGAATAGGCATAGCTTGCTTGAATAATCGTCGGCGGGTCGCGTGCGATCACCGAATTACCGATTCAACTCAATGTACATATCTATCGGCACAATTCAATATGTGACAACAATGACATCATGCAGGTATAACGAACTATCTCGCGGGGCCATCGCCAGCCTCTTGCGCAGACGCGTCGGCTGCCTGGCGCCGGCGAGCGTCCACTTCGGTTGCTATGCGCGCCCCCGCGCTCATTCCATCGTGTCTCGCGCACGTGCGCCTTAAGCTCACGGATAGTTAGTCATCATTCAAGATAAGTACTGCCTCCGTAGGCTGACGCTTATAATCTGCTACTCGTCAGGCTTAGGCCACTTCCTGACTAGGTAAAACATACTTTCGGCATAAACGCTACTTGTTGATTGGTAGATGCCACGAGTAGCCTAGCAATCCTTGCCGATTCCGCGTTTTACGGCAACCATACCTAGAAGTCCAGAAGCGACCTTAGCGCGACAGAAGCCCTGCGTCGCCTTTATTCTACCTAGGCGATAAAATCCAAATCGTATTTGACCTGTTATGGTTTTACGTATGATAACAGGGCCTCTATTCAACACGAAAAACCAAATCGTTTTTGACCTTTTATCGTATTGTTGCGGTTTCGATAGCTCTTATTTACTTGACAGTAATGGCCGCCGAGTTAAAAACAATACCATAGTAGGTCAAATACGATTTGGATTTTACAGCCTAGAATAGAGGCGCAGGTCAAAAACGTTAGGCCATTGTTTATTACCTAAACCTTAACTAATTCAGCACCCATGACCCTTGTTTCAAGAGTAGGTAGATTCACTGAACACAATCACATTACAAATGAATTTTACATGACAACAGCTGTCTTCAAACGTAGGTCTGTGTCAGCCAAATGAAGGTAATTTTTTAATTCACTGTATCATATATTTTTTTCTAACAATCGGGATCGATTCGAGAAGCCTATTCCTCGAAATGATAATTGATTTTTTTTATGTGAAATTGTTTTTGCATTTTGCATTGAGATTGTTAATAATGGGTGTATCCCAATTGACAACGGGAACTTTTTATTAAATCTCTGCTGCCGGCTAAAGAGCTTGATCACAACTTACACTTAAACAAAGAAAACGCGGTTACAAACAAAATGACGTCATTCTGACCACTATTCCAAAGCAAACACGAAAATATTTAAAAAAAAACTGAGAAATGAATACTTACTTAATTTTAAAAATATATATTTTGAGACAAGGTCTCTATAAAAGTATGATTTTTTTCCGAGCACCTTTTAAAATAGTTCATGTGGTCGATTGATTAAATTCTTCATCTTTTCATATCACTAATATAATCATTATATACATATATATATATTGAAATCACTATTCAATCGTGTTTCGATAGATTGGTGGATAAGGTAATATACATATTACCTTATCCACCAATCTATCGAAACAAGATTCTATCACAAAGGCGGAACTGAAGCGTTCACTTGCATGATTAACGCCGCACTACCTACCTCACGTGACGCGCCTCGGCGGCGGCTGTGCTGTCGGCTGTCGGATGTACACACAAAGGCCCGAACACTAATCCGGCTTGGACATGTAATCATTTAAATCGTATCAGAATTAATAGAATGCAATCAAGTGACCATTCTGCGAAACGTGATCAATATGCAATCTCGCTGGTCTGAACACCAGGAATACTTTCAAGACTCGAAAACTGGGATGTGGGGCTGGCTGGAGTCAGCTCTCTGGCGCGTCTCCCAACGCAATTGGTTGACAATGGCCACGTTTTACTGTAAACCGAACCCTCGTGTATACTAAACACGTGTGCACGACACAGCTAAAGAGCGTTCATTCCGCATGACTGTCTAGAATTATCTACCATAGTTTTTTATTAGCGAATATGATATTTGTAACAAAAACGTTCTTGACTTACAATTTTATAATAAAATATAATAATTTATTTACTATTATTATGAATACTAATTATAATTTAGTTTTATAATGATATGACTAATTTTATTGAATGGAATGTTAGTTATTTGATTTTATAGTATTTGATTTTATTTTAATGTAGGTAATTGCCTACTATCATGTAATATTGAACATTGTAACTTATTATGGAATTCAATTTGATATTATTATTATTTTACACAAATAAATACAAATACATACCTAATTGAGAAAAAACGAGCTCTGATTTAAAATGATACTAAATAATAATAGTTAGAGCTACTATAACTATAACCTAATCCTAACATACATCATCATACACTCATACGTCCATCATTCAATCGTCCAAGCGATGAGAAATAAGAAAAATCTTACTAACAATTTTAACATCGTATCAAATTAGATTATACATTATAATTAGTACATCGGTATTCTGTAATCACAACGGCGCGGCGAAGGGCTCGGTCCAGGATTTAGCTGTGATTGCGAACAGCGTTGATTTTCAGACCGCACCTGCTATTTCATTGTGTTAGGTGAAGTAGGTGGTGCATTTAAAACTTAAACAATAAATACTAGAACCTTGTACTGTACAGACATCGAGACATCGGGCTGCCTGGTTTGGTCACCTGCTTTACCATATGGCAAGTTTTCGATTATAGAATAAAGTCCGTATCTTTAATCTGGACATTGCATTGGAATGGGCATGTATAGTGGGGGTCATTCCCAGCCACTTCCAAGCCTTTGCCGAATAAAGGCGGGAATAAACTCACTAAACAAAAACTTATTATTATTTATGACACATAGAAGTTAAACTAAATGACCTACTCCTACACATAAAGAAGAAAAACGAACAAAAAAAAAAGAACACAGAAAGAAGGTTCAGAATAGCAACAGACGTTACTCAGTTAGTAGATACCTATTATTTTCCGAAGAGTAGATTTCAAAACTGATGCCTATTTTGCATTTCAAGATAGAGAACAAAACTAAAAAAAAGCCTTTTACTGCTAATAACACAGCGAAAGCGTAGGAAGAACGTAGTCCAAAGTAAACATTTCCTTTTGGAGCTAGCTTTCTCGGAAATTTGGGCGTACTTTTAATACCAAAAACTGAATACTTAAATCTTTAATATCTCTGCTCCGATATTATATAACGCCATAAATTATATATAGGTATCTGTGTGTATTTACAGGTCTTCTAAATAACTAAGTATGTGAAAATCAACCGTGGCCGATGAAAAAAATATGTCAATTTTCTTCATACAAACGTACCCTTGCCCTTTGTTCCGCGGTTTTTTTTGTAAAGTGACGATTTAAATGCTTGCATCTTTAGCCAACAGATTAAAACTTGAAACTATTTAAAAACTAATAAGACCATGCATAATAAAACTAATTCATCCCTAATATACCTAATTAAATAGATTCATATTCGTAATTATTACTTAATCGTGTTTCACAAATTTAAAAGTTTTTCTTTTAAAATTTCTGCACAGTTGTCATTTTGAGGTTATTTCCACTGTCTAAAAATAAACTGTACGTACAATCACTGAAAATGGCGATAATACTCCATTCATAAACACCGTGATTGGTTGTTTAGAGGTTACCGAAGCAAATTCAAGAAAAAAAACGTTAATCCGTAAGGATTAATAAGGAGCTTTACCCAACCAGCAAAAACATAACCAAAAAATGTGTTCTTATAAAAGTTATAATTATTATCGTCTATAAGACTGCATTTGGGCACAAATTATAAGAACTTAAATCTTATACATGCCATATTATTGCTTTATTGAAAGCTAATAACCCTTGAACACATTTATTTATTGTTAGTATCAAGTATACTAAACTTGTAATTTTTTTTTTTAGTAAAAGTGGTTTATAAGAGCAGTTCTTTTACAATCGCAACTTTCAAACATTTAATAAGTGTATTACACTTGTTATTATCGCATTAAAAACGTTCAAGAGGGCTTTATTCTTATAAAAGTTTGAGCGGCATCCGTTATAAGGGTAATCTTCAACAACACAACACAAAAAACCCGACTACAATAAAAAAACAAACTGAAAAGCAAAAAACAGGCTCTGTAATCTACACAAAATTCTAAGAGCAATCAATGTACTTAATAATACAATTTATACGTATAAATACATGTAACTTGAATATTGAAAAAGGTATTGCAGGCGGAGACAATCAATGAATTACAATTACTTATTTCTTGATAAAAAATACATTTGGACTAACTAGCTTGTCCCGCCTCACAGTGGGCTGAAAATCGGCTTTCATAGAAATATAAACCGAAGTCGTAAATGTTTTTTTCTCTCTCTTGAAATAGGTTCTGTTTGCCATCCTCATATTAGAAAATGAGCCTGAGATCATTTGGATCTATATATAATTAATTATAAATATATTTAAAAAAACTTGTATGGAGAATATAAGAAAAACAGGTATTTCTCTGAAAATACTCGTCAAACTGTAATATCCTCGCAGATGGTTATAGATACATTTTTTTCTGATTTTTCGATATATCCGAAATTTCTCCAACAGGTGCACTTTTTTTTTTAAAATCACCGAAATTTTAAATATTTTTATTTTTATTTTTTTTGTTTGAATTGGCTAACGTATGTAATTTTAACCATGGACAATTATTTTCAGTCAATTCGAATGAAAAACTGATGAGTTAATGATACTATATTGAAATCTTTGTATGGAGCCAATATGAAAAATCGATATTTCTCGTAAACTACATAAAATACCGTTATATCCTGTCAGGCAGTTATGGTACCAATTATTCTTGAATTGCTAACGAGCTCAAACCTTAATTAGAGAACGCTTTTATTTTATTATTCACTGAATCATTAAACCATATCATTACATTTTAAGTAATGCCTATTTTATTAGTTAAAATGTAATAATATGGTTTTTTTTTTTTTTTTTATGGCATAGAGAAGACAAACGAGCACACAGGCCACCTGATGGTAAGTGGAAACTGTGACCCATAGACATTCGCATTCACAAGACTGCAATGCAATCCTAAGACTGCAAATGCGTTGCCAACCCTGAGGACTAAGATGGAATGCCTCTATGCTAGTCATTTCACCGGCTGTCTTATCCCCAAACCGGAACACAACAATGCGAACACTGCTGTTTGGCGGTAGGTTAATGGATAAGATGGTGGTAGCGATCCGGACGGACCCTGCACAAGGTCCTACCACGCGCAAAAAAAAGAAAGAATATACATGACTCGCAAATGATACTAATTAGCTTAATGAATGATATTTAAAATGAGGTCATTACGATTACCTATCAATAAGTATTACTAATCACTACGCACCATTAAACTCACGCCAAATGTCATTAGTAACTTGCAATAAATATGGAAAATTTAAATTGCATGTCCTACTTCATCTCAAGCTTCCTAACTGCTAACATTGTGACTTTTAACTATGGAGGGTTTAAATAGCAACTTGGACTTGTGGGTTATTTTGAAAAATCAGGAGCGGTCGGCTGATTATGAAGCTTTATTTGAAAAAGTAATCACTCACGTACACATTGAACTTTCTGAACTCATTTTAATTATCATTTATATAAGCTCAGTAACATTTGCGACTCATATATGTATATATTCTTAAAATAGGCGTTACTTAAAATGTATAATATGGTTTAATGATTCAGTAAATTAAAAAAAAATGCGTTCACTAATTAAGGTTTGAGCTCGTTAGCAATTCAAGAATAATTGGTACCATAACTGCCTGACAGGATATAACGGTATTTTATGTAGTTTACGAGAAATATCGATTTTTCATATTGGCTCCATACAAAGATTTCAATAAAGTATCATTAACTCATCAGTTTTTCATTCGAATTGACTGAAAATAATTGTCCATGGTTAAAATTACAAACGTTAGCGATTTCGAGCAAAAAAATATTTTTTATTGTTTTATAATTTTGGTGATTTAAAAAAAAAAAAGTGCAGTGCAGGTTTGACGAGTATTTTCAGAGAAATACCTGTTTTTCTTATATTCTCCATACAAGTTTTTTTAAATATATTTATAATTAATTATATATCGATCCTAATGATCTCAGGCTCATTTTCTAATATGAGGATGGCAAACAGAACCTATTTCAATACAGAGAAAAAAACATTTACGACTTCGGTTTCTATTTCTATGAAAGCCGATTTTCAGCCCACTGTGGCGCCTGGAACACCATTGGAAAAGGTGTTCCAGGCGGGGTGTTCAAGTATGTGTTCGTAATAGTATAAATTGTATTATTAAGTACATACATTGCTCTTACAATTTTCTATAGATTACCTACAGAGCTTGGTTTTTGCTTTTCAGTTGTTTTTAATTGCAGTTGGGTTTTTCAATAATAAAACACAATAATACTAAAATTAAGTTACATTTCAAGGTACCTAATATGTATATAATAAATTATTATTATTAAAACTAGCATAAATAAAATTATTAGGTACAAAACGTAAGATCAATAACATTCAATTAAAAATAATGATCAGGAGTAGGTTCGTAGGTCGAACAAGTGAACGAGTGAACGCGGCGCAGCTTATACATATAGGTAAACCGGTGATAAGTCCCGTCAGAGCGTTCAAAACACATTTTAGCGCGTGATTCTCGATTAGGGGCTTCTGTCGAACGATAGAACGTATAAGGCTTGCTTAGTTGAATACACCCGAGGTCTCTACGTCAAAAGCTACGTAAATAAGAAACTATAATAATTAACTGAACAACAAGCCCTTAAACAGTCCGGCCCCCACAAACAGCACCCGTTCACGAGTATGACGCGTATCTCAACCATCGCCTCCCTCAACCATGTGATCGGGAAAGTGGCGACCCTAATCTTCACTCCTGTCTCAAAAGTATTGAACGTTAAACTCACAGTTGTTCCAAATGCTGCAAGCCCTGGAAGACGTCAGCGTCGATGGTCTGTATACGGTTGCGGTATAGGTAGAGGTACTTGAGCCGGCGCAGGCCATGGAAGGCCCCGGAGCGCAGGGCGCGCAGGGCGTTGTCGTTCAGCAGCAGCGAGCGCAGCCGGTGCAGGTGCGCCAGCGCCCCCGGCGCGATGTCGTACATCTTGTTGAAGCGGACATCCCTGCACCGAAATATTAACGTCACACTAATTCTAAATATTATATTATTACGTATAGTAAGGAAAGCATCCATTTGTTTTTAAGCTTATATAAGTGTGTTATAATAATATAAGCTTATATAATATGTTGCCCGCGACTCTGTCGACGCAGAACAATAAAATATAGCCTATAGCCATAACATTCTAATGGTAAAATATTTTTTCAAATCGGTCGTGTAGGTAGTTTCGGAACATATTCAATGCAAACAAACAAACAAGCAAATCTTTCCTGTTTGTAATATTAGTGTAGATAATATAAAATGGGTTTCCTTCTGTTGGAGGTAATTTAACGGTATGTTTTAAAAGGAAAAGTAATTTACTCGAGACAAAGCAGTGTTATTAATATTAAGTTCACTGTTAACCGTGTAGGTACGTACTGTAGCAAATAATTAGTTTACATAAATCTCTGCATTATATTACTTGTTCGCTAAACATTATGCTACAGTACTGAATAACTATCTATTCGCTTTTATTGCTCGCTTTCTATAAAGTATGGTTGGTTAACATTGTTGTTTGTAAACTAGGTTGAATTTTTTTCATTTAAAATGAAACATTTTTTATAGTTTATCTGGCTTGTTCTCGTTTAACAGTGGCATGAGAAGGGCCAGATTCACCGTAAATACTAGACATTTCTTCAAAAATTCTTTTCGGCGATTGGTCACTTTTCGTGAGGAACTTAATGACTGCACGGTGCTCAATTTTCGTGATATGCGTTGATAATTCACACATGATGACCTTTAGCGTCGGATATCTCGAGATGTAATAAACAAAAGACGACATTTTTTTCTTTTATTTATTAACTTTTTAAATGGTCTTTTTAGTGGCCAGTATCGCTAACGCATATGCAACCTCAAAATACCTTAGGCTTAGAACTTTTCAGCCGCCCCTCGTACAGTCAACAGCAAAAGAAACTGATGAAATAGGGTCTCAAAATAGTATATACAATAAATTAAGACAGATGTCTCTGATTATTGTAGTTTAGCATAAGTAAATTAGCTCGTAATGTGTTATAAGTAAGTGACATGCCATTCAAACAGTTAAAGTCATTACTGAGTGTTCCAAATTAAACTGATTTTCAAAAATAGCAATAGTCAGTAATACTACCAAAGTATCACATGTAAGTGAATATGAATGTTTGGGCCTTCATGTCTTCTCAAGACCACTTCGGAATACTAGTCAGACGTTCGGTTAATGTCGGTTATACTCGTAAGACAAACACGCGAAACAACTATAACACCTCTCATTTCCGTCAAGGGTTGAAATAAGTTCCTACTACTTCGCTTTGTTTTTTTTTTTGCAACATTTAGAATAAATCCTTTTTTACTGCCGTGATTACCCTAGTTTTAATTTCGAGATTTTGTAATTTTGACTTTATCTTGTTGGACACTTGACAGTCTTGACACTTAGGTAAAATAAATTATTATTATTTTTTGAAATGTTCTGTAAAGAGACAGTTATGGCATCTTATATGATCATTTTCTTTTGACTAATTAAATATTCAGTTAAAAATGACACTTTGTTATAATCTGTTTTATCTGGGGCGTCATGCTTGAACATGTTTTGAAATGTTAATTTTGATCACTTACTTTTGACGTTGACTGTACTCGTATCGAACGATTTTTTGTGTAGCTTTATTTAATGCTCGGTGACTTTTACTCCCTATTCGCATTTTTCGCAATTTTTCTTATCGCAAATTTTCCCAGTATTACACCGTCATACGAATGGATTAATTTTATAATAAAGGTTGGGTTCGTTTTAATATGAGGCCCGGAGGGCCACATCACAACATCACTAAAATCACCTCGCAGAGCTCCGTCGACCCTCTCAAGATAGATAACACGGCACGCGTAAACATTAGCACATCACTACGCGTTACACTGAAGCAAACTATAGACCTAGTTGGTATTTCAGTCAGGTTTCCCAGTAAATGCTGTGTTGTGCCTGAGTGTAACCCGACGAAGTTACCGATCGCGGGGATATTTACTGCATCACGTAACGGCCTCGTTAGTCAGATTATTAGGTACTATTCGCCATTTAATTACTATTACCAGAATTACGCCGGGTTGCTTATGTAATTGGTTTTCGGATTTCACACACAAGGTACTCGTAATAGCGAAAATCACATATCTACCTGATTAAATTTACCTACATTTGAATTCAAACACTATTAGTTACGAGCGAATAGCATAAACCTTCTCTTGCAGTCGGGTAAAAATATTATAATAAGAAGTTATTTTATGGCAAGGGAAAGCAAATGTCCTCACAGGCCACCTGATGGTAAGTGGGATCTGAGACCATTGACATTTACATTCTCAAGACTAGAATCTTAAGACTCCAATCCTAAGACAGCGTTACCAACCCTGAGGACTAAGATGGAATGCTTTTATGCTAGTAATTTAACCGGTTATTTTGGTGTGCTGCTTGGCGGTAGGTTAATCTTAATGGATAAGACGGTGAAAGCCATGTTATAGCTGTCCGGACGGAACCTGTACAAGGTCCTAGCGCCAATGAAAGTTGATGTAACAATTGTAACAAGATTACAAAGTGTTTGTCAAATTATACTCTAGATAGATATTAGGGGTGTCTCTGTAGTCAGCAGTATGCGTATAGGCTATCTTCGACACCTATCTACGACAGGAGCATCCCGCAAACTACTAAAAAGGGTACTAGACAATTTGGAATCCAAAAAGCATGTTGCTGTTGTGTTTTTCGACCTCTCCCGTGCGTTCGACTTAGTTGACCATAGCCTAATTGCCGTCAAGCTCGAGCATTACGGGATACGTGGAATAGCACTGGACATTATGGCTTCTTTTTTAGCTTTGCAGCCAAATAACTGACGTAACTGGCGAGAGTTCCGAGCCGAGTCTGGTCGGAGACAGGTCTGTTCCCCAGGGTTCAAATGTCCGTGATTCCATTTACCGATTCCTAGTCCCATTACAGATTTTTTTATGAATGCGGATGATATCTGCGCTATTATACATGGCGATAATACCGACGAGCTGCGCAAAAATATCAATCACATCATTCTGGTGTTGTTGCAATGGTTTACTGTGAATGGTATGGAAGTTAACATGGAGAAAACCAATCTTATTTATTTTTCACTGAATAATATGCCTCAGCCGCCTTTGGACATATCAGTTGGTGGTGTCCGGGTGGAGTCCATAGCACGAGCTCGTTTTGTAGGATTTGTCTTCGACAAGAGTGCACTGGCAAGCTCACATTGATGCTCTATGCTTAATTCGGCCTATTACGCCATGGCCCGCTTGGGTCAAACACTGTCATTGCGAAAACTTGTAATAGCCAATTTTGCTTACTTCCATGCGCATCTAGCGTATGGAATTGACCTCTGGGGCTGGGCGGCTGACAGAGACCGGCCGTTCATTCTACAAAAGAAGGTGATACGCTTTATTTGCCGCGTCCCCCGCGATGAGCCGGTAAAGCAGCTCTTTATCAACCTGGCCATCATGACAGTGCCTTTTCTTGCCATATTTGAGGTTGCCAAATATGTAAGGAGCAATGCTGATGAGTTTGCAGCCAGTAGAAGCTACTCCGCGAGGAGCAAAACCAGGACTGGCCGTCCCCGCACACAGACTAAAGAAAACGGGTCCATAGTAGGTGCCCGCAAACCATTTACCTGAATCGATCAAGGCCTCAAAAACTGACCGCATTTTCAAATATTAAGTATAGGCATTTTGCTGCCAAAAAGCCTTTTACTCTATCACAGAGTTCTTTGGCTGCTGAGTAAATGTGTCGAATAATCGAAGTACCTAATGACACAATAACTTAAAAATATTATTCACAATAAATTGTAACTTGATAATCTGATATTATAGTACACCTATATTAATGTAAAACTGACTGACTATGTACCTATGATTATTACAAATAAAGAAGTCTTATCTTTTTATCTATCGTAAAGCGATCGCTCTCAAGTGGTTTCTAGTACACCACTTGCTTCAAATGAAAAAAAGATTTTTATACTTAGTTTATTAGTTGATGAAAAACGAAGCGTACAACGAAATGTAGGTATAAACAAAACGAGTCTGATGTTATTGTAGCCGAAATATAAATAGCCTAACGCCCGTCATAGCTGTTAGTTATGTTGTAAATAGATACCTATTAGTTATGTTGAGTCGATTACACACACGATGGTTTATCGGGTTACCGATTCCACTGCAGGCTTGCTTGTTACAGATTTGCATTTCGAAACGAGAAGTGCGCTAACAAATGTGTGAAATAATCACATTTATTTATTCGGTGTTTCAAATGTTACCATATTTTGAAGACACTTAAAATAAAAAAGGCATCCCCAAGGCAAAGCATTTTTTGCGAATTTCATAAACACACACCAATACGTTTTTACGTTTATCAAACGCGGGACCGCTAGTTTCGTATGCTGCCGTGCAGCCAACAAAGCTTATATCATCAAAAAAAAGTAAAAGCTCCCGTGTGGTTTCCGGGTTAGAATAGTGCCACTCAATGTCATCCCGTGGATGTCGTAAGATGCGACTAAGGGAATAAAGGCTTGTAGTTACTATTAGGCGATGGGCTTGCAACCTGTCACTAATACGCTGGTAAACATCTTAGCCTATTTGTGCAGAATGTGGATACAGAATTATCAACAAGTTTTTAAAGTTGTAGGTAATTCTGTAGCTCTGCCTACCCCACTCTGGGATTACAGGCGTGAAGGTATGTATGTCTGTATTATTTGATTCAGTTTTAAAAGTATTACAAACGCCCTCCCGACGACACGTTTATATTTGACGTGCTAGGACCCGCTCCCGCTCTCGGGTAAGCTCGCTCTATTCTTTGGTCTCGCTCGGTAGATTTCTAGTTACTTATCTAAAAGAACAATTGATACACCAAATCCACCAGTCGATAAAGTGTTCTTAATGTAAATAAGTCCTTACAGTAATAAAGATAGGCCAACGAGAACAGATGATTAATGTTAACAAGCTTTCAAAAACCGTTTCACTTCAAAGTTCGAACGCAATCCAAACAGGAATGAACTTCACAAAATGGCGACTTTAATGTTGACTACTTCTGTACCGGCAGCTTTCCAGTACCACCAGTATATTATTGCGTACGAAAAATAAGGACATACTATTCGCTCGCCATCGCAATATAACTCAGTAACGTTGTTTACATTCACAGATCACAGAAACAAGACAGATATGTCGTGAGCGCAAATTCGTACAGAATACAGAATACGGAATTTATTGGTAAAAATACAGTAAAAATTTACAAGTAAACGCCGTAACATAGTTTTGATAGTAGCACAAAAATAAAATAAGCTTTAAGTTAAGTTTTCAAGGTTCAAAAAGATAGTAGTCCTTATGTTAAGCTGAATAAGAACTTCTCTTACAGCGACATGTAGTGATCCTTTTTTCAAGAGGTGTGCGTCTCTTTCCTGCAGACCACTTAGGAATGTCAACATGAAAGTTTCAAAATATGTATATCGATAACCGATAAAACTTGTTTGCACCGTTAATATAGGTAAAATTAAATTTTCAGGCAATAGGTACTATTATTTTTATTTTACTACTAGGTTAATACAATTTTACATCATTTAATAGGTACATTAATGTTTGATTAGAATAATATTTTATTAGCAAGAATACGGTTTACATACAGTTGATACATACGTTTTTGAAATTGGGAATCATACCTATATTAAAACGTAAACAAAAATGCCTGCATTTCTGTGGTAAATTTGCTGGAGATGTTAAATATTTGTACGTGTTGATTTTACATGATTACTAAGTACATAAAAGGGTAAACTTTAAGCTTTGATATTACGAAGTCGATAAAAAATACACGATACAATAAGATGGGTTTTGTTGAGTATCACGTCACGAGAGCTTAGTTTGGTTGAACCAGTAGTAGTTTGTCGTAAGTATGTGAACTTTATTTTATAAATGGTACAAATAACTCAAAACAGAGAGAAAGACTTAATACTTTGGGGCAATCTCTACCAGTCAACCTTTTGCCTTGAACTTGAACTTGAATAATGATCTTTTAGTTATGATCCCAGTGAGTCGGCCCGCGCTAACGATCAGCGCTGTGTGCCAGCACAGCTCACGACCGGCTCACTGCCTTTGTCGTTGGTTAATTTATTTTTATCTTATTCGTATTTTTATCTAAAATCCAATCAATGGATTAAATCTGCAATACAGTTGAACGGAATCCAGATTTTAGTAAGTATTTACCTAGGTACGTCATTCAGAATATGATCTTAAAGCGTAAACTTTACATAACGTTCGTTATATTATAACGGAAATTTAATTTTATAAAACGTGAAAATTAGTTAAATTATTTTCTTAGTGTTTTAAGCGTGTGATAGTGATAACTTAAACTATTAACACGTGTAATTCTATTGATTGCTGTAGAACAAGCCATTTATCGATAGTCGTTAGAAATCACGTCCACATCATTAGGTACGCTCAGAAATCCATACAAACCTTAAATATTCATTTAGAAATAAAGTGTGGTTGCCGGCTTAGAATAGTGCCACTCAATATCTTCCCGTGGACGTCGTAAGAGGCGACTAAACGAATAAGGCTTGTAGTATTGTTAGGCGATGGGTTTACAACCTGTCACTAATATATACACATGGTAAACATCTCAGCCTGATTGTGCAAAATGTGGTTACAGAATTAACAACAAGTTTTTAGGGTTGTTGGTAATTCTGTAGCACTGCCTACCCCACTCTGGGAATGAATCTGTGAGTGTATGGATGTATTCGATTCCTTCGATTTATGCACACTTTCACGCTACTAACCGTCATTTTAACATTTAAACGGAGCTGATATATTTACAGCGATCAGCGGGTGACTGAGGCAACGCTTGATGCGCCTTGTGCCGATATGTCCATTTTGACCATACCGAGGCGTCTCGAACCACGCCCCCATAACATATCCCCCTAGTTTCTGTGATCTGAGGTTACATTAATTATCTCTTCTTATTGGCAATACTTTAGTTCACGATTCAAAACAGTTTACGGATAAAACTACCAAAGCAAAGTGCCAACTAATTCTCTTAAATAACCGGGAAACTTCAAGTTATCCCGTCAGCGCGTCCTAAACATTTGCGTAGGTATGTGTATTGTAACATTTGTGAGTGAAGTCATAGGTTTCATTGACTAAGCGACTTGGCCGAAGTAGTCTCAAACTCTTCCTCATACCTACACTACGATAATGCAGGACAATATACGAGAGCGAATAAAAGGACACCGTAGTCAGCGGCGCCCTACGTAAAAGTGTCAAAGCTGTTAGGTATAGGTAGTAAATTAGTAACTTTTTTTCTACCACGTTCTAATGATTCGCTCCATTATATTACGAGAAAGCACTAGGATGGCTGCGCTGCCGTATTACCAAAAAAGGTGGCTAATTGCTTAGTAATAGTACAAGCATTTTAAATTTAAAGTAGTTCCTAATAGAGTATCGAATGCTTCAACTACTACATGACAGTATCCCGGCCTTCTTTGGTATTACGGCCGTACCGCGCACTGAATTCAAAACCATGATTGGCCCATTACTATCACTTGTCATTCTTTACTTTATCGGGTAAAAGGGGTCCCAGTAATACAAGCTCATTTCGTAGTCGATATCAAGTATTTAATGAAAAATAAACATATCTATTTCAAACGAAAAGTAAATAATAGAATACTTTAAAATTATAAGTTAAAATTGTAAGTTGTAACACTTACGAGTAAGTACCATGTTCCGGATTAGATAATTATTAAATTTAATTTTTTCATATATAAGTGAAATGCTCGATTCAAAAACCACTCCCTGATAGCAAGACGTTAGTGGAACAAGAAGAAAAGAAGTAGTAGGTGTACTTAACACTATTTTCAGCAAGAAGCAAATCAAGTCTAAGAATGGGCACGATCCTTTGTTTATTTTTAAAGATACCCAAAGGGTGTCAACGGGCCCCTATTATTAACGTTCCCTTCCTAAAGGGCGCCGTCAGGACCTTATTACTAAACCTCCGCTGTCCGTCTGTCTGTTAGTGTGCTGTATCCCATGAATCTTGAAATGTTCATAGAGTGGGTATTAATTACTATAGCAGCCATAATAACGGAATAGGTATTTATGTAACTTGTACATAATGAAGCTTCTTCAGGCACGAGTGCCTTAAGAGCTAATTATGTGCTACTTCATACATAACTTTTTCTACAAGATTAAAATGATAATGACAAAAATAAACAATCGCGATTTTTCAAACAAATTACTTGCCAGCAAAGTCATATTAATTATTCCGATTGGCGTTAAGAGGCCACCTATGGTGCCCCCCACAAGCATGAAACGAGATGGCTTTATGTGCTTCCGTTCGAAGAATATGAAGATAGTTCGCGCGCGACTTGATGGCAGCGTCAAATTCAATTACTTTAAAACTACAACATTTATTGAAAAAATGGTTTGCCAGGATTAAGAAGTTACATATAGGTACTCAAATATTGAATCTAAAATCATCGTTTCGAAGATTCAACCAAAAACGTTTGCCAGTCTCAAGCAACTATGATCGACTTACTTACTTATCCAAAGAACCGATACCAAGGCGTTATGGTTATTGAGATCCAGATCGCGGAACACTGCAGGCTGTAGGACAGTGGCCTCTTAAAAGTTTTTGAATTTAATTGTTAAATGTTGATAAATTTCGTGCAAATTTTAATACACTCTCGGTGAAATAATACGGGTCAGAGTGCGTTTTTCATACAAACGAGGCTATTTCGAAGCCTTGGTTCCTGGACACAGGCATGTTTTGAGTGAGGTTTAATGGTGGATACTCCGAGGTTAAACAGTGGAGGTCAAAAGTGCTTAAGATACCTAACAGATCGCACAATCAGTTAACACCACAGCGAGAGAGCATGGGTCAGCATTTGGATTTCCTAACATTTTATTGCCATTTTATATGTTTTTCTGAACATGCACAATTCCGGCGTTAACCGCAGATTCAATCCGTTGGGTATCTTAGGCAATCTGGAAGTCCTGTATCGATGCTCGGGGTGTCCATCATCAGATTTCACTAAAAGCATCTCCTGGCGAGGAACCAAGGCTTCCAAATAGCCTCTTTAGTATGAAAAACGCATTCTGACCCGTATTATTTATTTGACCGCGAGTGTAGTTATCTAGGTACTAACACAGTTCTGGCAATTTATCATAAAAGTTGGAATGCCAAACGACACGCCATTTTGTTGATATTTTCATTGAACTTAACCATAATTATATTTTAGTAATTTAATGTAAATGTAATTTGAAACACATTTAAAATTAATTTTGTTTTTAATATACGTATTTTTAATTGTTATTAAAATATTTTTATACAAATTAGGATGTCGAATGTTCACTAAACGCCAAAGCTGATATCTGGAACGGTCATCAAAGAATGGTTTTCCCGCTTCTGTTACGGATATCAATATTAGCGATTTGGTACGCGAGTAGAAAAATTAATTAAAGTTAAAATGCCCCATGTACAACATACGTGTTCTGTTTTTCGGCGTTTTTTACTCGACTTCAACTTCAACAATCTCTCGAACAATAGATAAGAGGAATTAAAAAAAAAAATGTTATTTAGATGGAGTCTTGTAGATTCAGATTCAGATTTTATTACTCAATATAACACAGTATAAATAACATGGCATGTCAAATTATATGCAGTTACATTGAGGTCGTCAGAAATAAAATTAAATGATAATATTAAAAGTCAACACAAATACAGAATAAAGTAAAAAGTAATCATTTAAAAGTCAATCTTATTCATAAGTCAAGTTCCATATACTCATTCACAGAATAGACTGGGTTATCCAACAAAAGATTCTTAAGCCGGCGCCTAATCATTTCGTCAGATGGTTCGCGTTTGAGTTCGGCGGGTAGACGCTCGTAGTAGGTGGGACCGTGGGACCGATGACGCGCGGGTTCTTACCTGCAAGCGCCATACTAATAATTAATACGTAATAATGCGTAATTGGAACTATCTGGTTATTGCAACTGACCTAAGTAACTCCCTCAAGGATCACTGGTTATAACAAAGACAGGTGTAATATTGTATTTCTAGTCCTATAGAAGATCAATATCACGTCTGTCGTTGTTCAAAACAGTGATCCTAGAGGCAGTTATTTAAGTCAGTTGCAATAACCAGATAGTTATAATCACATGACTGCACACATACAAGAATGGTACATACCTACGGTATATTTCGTGTGCGAGTCCGACTCGCACTTGGCCGGTTTTCTTATATTTTGATTATGTTAGAGTGACTAAGCAGTAAGCAAGCACCTTGCCTAGTCTAGTTAAATAGGTTAGGTTAGGACTATTATTAACTACTGTTTGTCATGTCAACTGTGAACACTGTTTGTCGATGATCAATTGTTATTAGAAAATAGTTATAAGGACTAAAACCACAACTTGTGTTTAAATAAAGAAATAAATATATCTACACTAATAGGTAGGTAAATGAAGATCAACATCTTTTTACAATAATGCTACTGCACCTCTTTCGGCTGGTTTCTAGCAAAATTAGTTTGAAAGTACTAGTAATCAAACTATAAAAGCGTCTAGTGGAAAAGGTGCTCCCTGATATTGGTAAGAAATTTTTAATAGATTCAGTTTTTATAGGTGTACCTAAGTGCTCTTTCATTACATAAAAAAATAGAAACTCATAGTCATTGAGAAAATAAGAGCCTCTTTGATTTTTTCGCGTTTACGGTAGCTTTTACTTACTTTATATCATGGTAAAAAGCTAGCTGCAAAATTCTAGCCCGTGCAGTTTTCATATTGTGGATGCTAATGAAGTGAGAGTAGACAAGAACGTGACTATAAAACGTTTACTATCTGAAAAACCTGAACCTGTGAGGCTGTGATTGGCCATATAACAGTAAATATACAGGGTGTCCCAAAAATAGCACGTCACAGTGACACATGAGATTCCTCAGCCTTAGACGAACCAAACCAGCCTAACATGAGTTATACCAATTTAAAGATTTTTCCAATTTTTCACCTCTTTTGACATTGTAAGTGCTCGCATTTACTGGGATAGCTTTAGAATTTAGTTTTTTTTATTTGTGCGCGTTTATGAATAGTTGATTAAGATGATAGAAGCATTATTATGTCAATAACTAATGTACAAGTTGGAAAAATACTGTAATGAACTTGACTTAAATTATCATCCACATAGTAATTTAAACTTTGAACACCTGCCATAACTTTTTTTTTACTACAAATGTAATGAGCAAATAACTTTAAAAACATGCGTGTTTTATGCTAATTCTAAAATGGTATGACACATGATATCTTAATGCATAAAAGTAGGAATTCGTATGACATTTGCCAATATGGATCCTCGGAAATCAATGCTAATCATCTAAAAAATTATCTTGTACAGTCAGCGTCAAAAGAAACTGATCACTTAAATACCTTGTCGCTTTACTGTCACATAAGCAATGTCAAACACGATTGTCTAATGTGTTAATGAGATAAAGTACAAAAGTAGCTTGAAGTGACCAGTTACTTTTGACGCTGACTGTACTCTACGATATCTCATTTGTTTGTGCTCCTTTGAAGAATATGATTGATTTTTAGTTGACCTTGGTTCAAAGATACGAGGGTGGATTGAAAAGTTCTGAGCCTGGTAAAAAAAGTAACGGGCTCACTTTTTATAACCATTTTATTTTTCGACATATTCTCCATGAAGGTCAATGCACTTAGTCCACCTCGCCTCCAACTTCATTATCCCATCAAAAAAAATGAATCGCTGAGGTCGTTAAAATATGAGTCTACTGCTTCTTGTACCTCCATATTTGTCGAAAATCTTTGTCCTCCCAAGTGTTTTTTGAGGTTAGGGATGAGATGATTATCGGAAGGAGCTAGATCCGGCGAGTAAGGGGGATGCGGCAGCACTACAAATCCACAATCATATATTTGTGCCATTGATTTCGCTGAAGTGTGAACGCGAGCGTTGTCTTGGTGAAACAGTACTTTTTTCGACAGCATTCCAGGTCTCTTTATTTTAATTTCCTCACGCAGACGACGTAAAAGAGCACAATAGTAATCTGAATTTATTGTTTTGCCCTTTTCGAGATAGTCTATCATGATATTCATGATAACCCCCCCCTGAAATCCCAGAAAACTGAGGCCATTACCTTATTAGCTGACAAAATGACCTTGCTTTTTTGGGTGGTGGTGAACCTGGTATTTTCCATTGCCTGGATTGTTCTTTCGATTCTGGTGTACTGTGGTGGACCCATGTCTCGTCAATAGTTATAAAACGATTGAGAAAATCTTCGGAGTCACTTTGAAACATACATAAACAATCTTGGGAAATTGTAACACGTACTCGTTTGTTCTCGACTGAAAGCAGTCTAGGCACCCACCTGGTTGACACCTTAGAAAATCCAAGAACATCGGTGATGATGTTCTGTGCCCGCTTATAAGAAATACCTATTGCTTCCGCTATCTCCACAATCTTCAATCGCCTATCCTTCATAATCGCATCTAATATTTTATTGACATTTTCATCCGTAGTAGCCGTCAACGGCCGCCCACTCCTAGGCTCGTCTTGAACAGTCTCCCGGCCACGTTTGAAACCAGCTACCCATCTTTTTATGGTAGCATACGATGGAGCAGATTGCCCTAATGTTTGATTCATATCTTCATTTTTTTTTTTTGGTGTTAACCCCTTTTTTTGCAAATATTTTATGACAGAACGGTGCTCAATTTTATCTATTACTTGAAAAATCAGTGACCTTATGTAGCAGTTCCAGCATAAAATGCAAAATTGTGACAGGAAAAAAACAAAAGATAGTTCATAATGGCGACTAAATATGGCACTTTGACCTGCCAGTTTTATTTTTTTATTATATTCAACCTTAGGCTCAGAACTTTTCAATGCACCCTCGTAATAAAAAACGGGTTTAATTTTCATTAGCTTTTACAGTAAATGTTCGAATTGTTTCCCTCCGACTTTAAGGCACAAATGTCATCTTCGAATAAAATTTCGGTTTAATTTTCGTAAACTGGTTTCCGATATGTCTCGGGCTGCATTGAAGACACGTCGCCGTAGTTCCTCTTCGTTACTTATTGGTTTTAAATAAATATTGTCTTTCAAACATCACCAAAAAAAAAACATTCTACAAAGCGAAATCAACTTCCGTTAAGAGTGCCGAGTAGTCGTTTCAGTTCCACAAACAAAATCAGAGTCCAGAGGAATGCCAAGTCGATTTAATTCAGGAACACCACAGGAAAACGGAAGCAGTGAACATGGGTGATAAGTAATGACATAATTCAAATCAATAAAAATAAAACGTACCTAACTAAAAAGTCGGCTATTAAAACGAGGTTTAATATTAATCAACGAGTATAGCACGAAACGCAAGGTAACGAACTATGAGTAGTTTGGGACACAGGGCTACAACAGAACTGCAATAAAATAAGTACATGATAAACTTGCAAAGCGGCTAATCGCGTTTCATTTGTTAGTTTGGTTTCCGGGATCCTTATTGGCAAACGTGATACGAATTCCTACTTTTTTGCATTAAGATATCATGTGTCACTGCGATTTTGTTTGTGGAACTGAAACGACTACTCGGCACTCTTAACGGAAGTTGATTTCGCTCTGTAAAATGTTTTTTTTTGGTGATGTTTGAAAGACAATATTTATTCAAAACCAATAAGTAACGAAGAGGAACTACGGCGACGTGTCTTCAATGCAGCCCGAGACATATCGGAAACCAGTTTACGAAAATTAAACCGAAATTTTATTCGAAGATGCCATTTGTGCCTTAAAGTCGGAGGGAAACAATTCGAACATTTACTGTAAAAACGAATGAAAATTAAACCCGTTTTTTATTATCTTTGAACCAAGGTCAACCAAAAATCAATAATATTCTTCAAAGGAGCACAAACAAATGAGATATCGTAGAGTACAAGATAATTTTTTAGATGATTAGCATTGATTTCCGAGGATCCATATTGGCAAATGTCATACGAATTCCTACTTTTATGCATTAAGATATCATGTGTCATACCATTTTAGAATTGGCATAAAACACGCATGTTTTTAAAGTTATTTGCTCATTTCATTTGTAGTAAAAAAAAAGTTATGGCAGGTATTCAAAGTTTAAATTACTATGTGGATGATAATTTAAGTCAAGTTCATTACCGTATTTTTCCAACTTGTACATTAGTTATTGACATAATAATGCTTCTATCATCTTAATCAACTATTCATAAACGCGCACAAATAAAAAAAACTAAATTCTAAAGCTATCCCAGTAAATGCGAGCACTTACAATGTCAAAAGAGGTGAAAAATTGGAAAAATCTTTAAATTGGTATAACTCGAAAACGGTGCAACTTTTACTGAGGTCATGTCAGGCTGGTTTGGTTTGTCTGAGGCTGGGAAATCTCCAGTGTCACTGTGACGTGCTATTTTTGGGACACCCTGTATATGCATTGAGTTGTGTGTGTTGGTATATCAATTTTAATGCATCTAAAGTTCATCTGAAGTGCTTCTCTCCAAAATGGTGCGCTGCGGTTAAAAGCATGACACGTTGGATGGATAGGATGATGCTCAGTAATCATTTTCAGATGTGGAGGGAAGTCTGACTCGTCGATCGGGGGAGATGGGGAGGTAAGTAGGCAGGTAACTTAACCATTGTATTCATATATTTTTTCGTAAAAACATTTACTTACTTGTGATTTCTTATTTCCAATGCCCAATTAGATATAGCCATGAGTATGTTTTTATAAGTAGGATTTTATCATTAGGGCAATAAATTGAAAAATAATGAATCCACGACTTTGAACCATAGAAATGTTTGTACCTTAAAGCTTCGGCACACCAAACGCGTGTCAAGAGCAGCGCAGGTAGCGACGTGGCCTGCGCGTGTTGACCTTACATAGATCGCAAAAAGTTGGCGTGCCAATCAACCGGCGTTCTCCTAAGCGTCCGGCGTTCCGAAGCCTTTAATCTCCGAGCTTAGTAGTTACGAGAACCTACACCAGTGTTTTCAATTTCAGAACCTGATAATTGAACAAATAAAGCTGATTACTAAGCCGATTAAACTTCGATGGGCTTCTATTTTCGTAGTGCAGACGTTGGAGAGCACCCTCTCCAACTTCTAATCATCGGCTTTCGCTAGTCGGTATCATAAATTCGGAATAAATCCATGATCTCATTTCCCCTTAGATATGATAATTTGAGTACCTACTTATAACTAGATCGAGTGTTTAACCACGCAACTGGCAAGCTGACAATAGTGATTGAATGCTCAGGAAAACCTTATAACCCAAACTAGTCGGGTAATTAGTGACATCAACCTTGCAAATCTTCAACGAAGGAAGCCGCTTGGCACAGGTATACCTAGTGGTCATCTGAGCTGATTTAGCCCGGTAGCCACGTGGTTCCACCCTGCAGGTGGGAGGGGGAGGGGGGGGGGGGGGAAATCAGGAAACGCATTTTCACTCGTTCATAGAAAAAAAATGAGATCCGTGATAAAGTAGAAAAATAGAAGTTAAAAAATCTTACAAAATCTATGCCTACCATCAAACTATGAGATTATGCTTTATAAAAAAAATATGAGTAAATAGCCCTATTTATATAGAATATGTAAACATTAACTTTCTTCATTCATTTAACTTATAAATGTGCCAAAAAAAACATTTGCTCCGCGCGGCGGGGCTGAGAACGAGAGAAGTTCGTATTTTGGATAAGATTTGTCACTTATTGTGTAATAATTACTATGATTAGTATAGGTGTTTCTATATCTAGAGATAGTTTTCTTAAAGCAATATCGAGAGATAAGTCATAATATTTAAATAAATGACAAAATTACTGAGTTAACCACAATATTCTAGTATAAAATATTCACTCCAATTTGTATTCCTAGAATTTTCCTTTAAAAGAGAGTTTTGGTTAGGTTAGTTAACTTTTGTAGAGGTATTATAATAATAACGAAGTAAACAACAAAATTTATGAACATTTTCCGCTGCAGCCACATAGTTCGGAGCACTTTATCTCTCTTTTCAAGCAATTGCATCTCCCTGCGCATTTTTGCTTGCATCTACACCTAATTAACTCAATGCAAGCAGCGGCTGCTGGCGGTAGGGTGGTCCACACAGGCTCCAATATGCCATTATTTTTTGCCCAACCCCAGCCAGCGGGACATGGCAGGTTTTGTAGTGGTTTTAAAAGCTGACCCCATACATGTCCTTCCTCAAAGTCCGCTCGTAGAATATGGTTGCGAAGGGCGTCTTTGGTTGGTGGTAAATTCCCCAGCCGTCTGTCCTTTTTTGTAATCTACACTGATTGATATCAGTGCATGTGCAAGATCTAAAATGAAATGAATGTTACACGACATGCATGCCCACGATAACCTAAATCACTTCAAATCACAAATAAAAAAACAACCACCACCTTAACTTACTTGTCGTATAAAGCAATGACAATTCATTCCAATATTGGAAATGCCTGCTCTACATTTCCTTCTTTAGCCTGCTTAAATCTCTCTGTTGCAGTTGGATAAGCGCGCCAAGCTTCGAAAGCACTTTTTTCCCCTTACCAGCAAAAGACGAAACGGTATCAGACGCGGTGAAGGCGTGGAACAGTGGCAATGCTTCCGCCTTTTCTGGTTTCAAAATCAATCAAAATCAAAATATTTATTTGTTAAAAGTGGGTAGGTATACAAAGTAGGTCTTAAATAATAAAATAGTTTCATCCACTTTCTACCTGTCAATAGGCGTACAAATTATAGGTCTACTAATAGAAATACTAATACAACCGTTACCTTATAGAAATAAAGTCACCTTGCCTTATATTACGGATATTAAATTACAAATCACATCACAAACACATTTTAAATTCAATTAGGTTACGTCATACGTCCAATAAAATAATAATCTTAATGTCAATCTAAAATCTAAAATGTTAAATCGTAGAGCCAGATGATATAATTAAAGTCATCGTATACCATATTATATAATTAAGTTATATTTAAGTAAATGGACAAAAAAAATCATTTAATTGCGCTGGAAGTGCTCAGAGACACGATAATACATTTTGTTTGTGCACCATAGGATAAGTTTGGATTTAAAGGTAGGCATGTCAAGTTGTTTTAATTCTAATGGTAAGTAATTGTAGATTTTAACACACATGAATATAACATTCTTATTAACTAAGGCAGACGTTGTCCCTGGGTAATGTAAATTCAACCCATGTCGAGTATTGTGCACGGAGGTAGATGCAATCGTAGTGAAAAGTGTGGGGTTATTTTTTACAAACAGACAAACTTCAAAAATGTACATTGACGGTAATGTAAGTATTTTAAACTTGCTAAATAAAGGCCGACAGGAATCAATTTGCAAAGTGGCATTAACCGACCGAAGACATTTTTTCTGCATCCTAAACACTTTGTCAGCGTCTGTACTATTACCCCAATGAATCAGCCCATACCTCATATTCGACATGACATATGCGTGGAACGCCATTAGCGCTGTTTTCTGAGTAGTCATATTTGTTAATCGTCTTAATGCAAAAACATACCTGCTTAACTTATTTAATAGATTGTCCACATGATCTTTCCAATCATTGTGACAGTCCATTGTTATTCCCAGAAACCGAATTGAACTAACTCTCTGTACTTCATATCCATTACATTTTATGGTAACATTCATAGGTTTACCTTGTGGCGCGTAAAACTCGATAAATTTGGTTTTGTCTAGATTTACTTTTAGGTTATTCTCGCTCAGCCATATTGTGACATCATTAAATACTTTATTTATTTCTGATTCATATGTCAGACGATTGTTACACTTTACAACTATGGAACAATCATCGGCAAAAAGAACAATTTTATGTTTAGTTATGCGAGGTAAATCATTGATGTATACTAGAAACAATAGCGGCCCTAGTATACTGCCTTGCGGTACTCCATACCTAACCGAGCCATATTGTGACCTAGATGCTATAAGAGTCTTAGTATTTTCACAGAAGCTCGTTATTTCTGTGCACTGCTCTCTGTTGAAGAGGTATGATTTTAACCATTGATAAGCATTACCTCTTATACCAGAGCAGTATAACTTTGTTAAGAGAAGTTTGTGGGATACCCGATCAAATGCCTTAGACATGTCCATGAATATAGTCATAACCGGTAAGCCTTTATTTCTGCAGGTCATAATAACTCTGAGAACTTCGTAGATAGCTAAGGTAGTAGTTTTATTTTTGCTGAAACCAAATTGATTCTCTGACAAAATTTCGTATTTTGTAAAAAAAGAAATTATTCTGTTGTATAGGAGGGTTTCAAATACTTTAGCAAAAATTAGTATAAGAGCTATTGGTCTGTAGTTATCTGGATTTTGTTTGTCACCTTTTTTAAAAACGGGTTTCGTAATAGTAGTTTTAAGACTATCTGGGTAAATACCTTCAGTAATTGATTTATTAAAAAGATATGTCAGGGGTGCGGCTAATGTCAATACATTTTCTTTTATAATAGAAGTAGGCAATTCATCATAACCCGAAGCACGGGAATTTTTTAGGAACTTTATTGTTTTAATAACTTCTTTCGTATCCGTGGGTTGAAGGTATATCGATGACTCAATATTAGGTAATGCTGAAGTTTTTATGCCTCTAGCCTCATCATCAGTAACGATATTCAAAAACTGCTTGTTAAATATATTAGCCATTTCGACGGGGTCTTCAGTACAAATTCCATTACATATAATTTTTTTGAACATGTGTTTAGGCTGTTTATAATTAACTGAATCATTAATTAATTTCCAAGTGGCTGCCACAACATTGTCAGAATTATGAATGAAATGCACATTGTTGGACTTTTGTTTTTTCCTTATTAAACGTTTTAAAATTAATGAGTATTTTCTGTAAGTGATTTTATTTTGCTACGTAAATGAAAATAAACTTATATGTACCGGAGTTACTTTCAATTTGTAAAGTGCAAATAGTATTTATTTGGGTTACTTAACGAAACTGCAATAGCATGACATGGCAGGACCTGGTGATTTTTTCCCGTGCCAATATGAACCCACAGTTCCTCAAGCTGTGGCAATTGTGAAATCGCAAGGACAACAACATCGGTATCCACAGTACGCACCATGATTTTTGTGTGTCCTTGGGCTGCAGCATCACCAATGTAGACCATTATGCGCGTGTCTGCCTCCTCATGGTTGCATGGTTGTCTCTGGCGCTGTTGCTATCAACTGCTAAAAGTTGCTAAAAAAAGAGACTAGAGAAAACGTGGTACCGGACAAAGAACACGTGTCACCTCCAGTACTAAAATTCCGAAAGGTTGGGAAAAAAATCTGAGGGATAACTCCAATAAAGCTGTGGGTCCATCTATCACATACAACTTTTTGCCAGTTGTAAATTCACTAGCTTGGCACTTGAGAGCTAGAAAATGGAAAAAAAACCTCTTTATTGGAGTTATCCCTCAGAAAATTTGCCCAACCTTTCGGAATTTTAGTACTGGAGGTGACACGTGTTCTTTGTCCGTTACCACGTTTCTCTCTAGTCTCTTTTTTTAGCAACTTTTAGCAGTTGATAGCAACAGCGCCAGAGACAACCATGCAACCATGAGGAGGCAGACACGCGCATAATGGTCCACTTTGGTGATGCTGCAGCCCAAGGACAGACAAAAATCATGGTGCGTACCTACTGTGGATACCGATGTTGTTGTCCTTGCGATTTCACAATTACCACAGCTTGAGGAACTGTGAGTTCATATTGGCACGGGAAAAAATCACCAGGTCCTGCCATGTCATGCTTTTGCAGCTTCGTTAGGTAACCCAAATAAATACTATTTGCACTTTACAAATTGAAAGTAACTCCGGTACCTACATATAAGTTTATTTTCATTTACGTAGGACCAGAAAAGGCGGAAGCATTGCCACTGTTCCACGCCTTCACCGCGTCTGATACCGTTTCGTCTTTTGCTGGTAAGGGGAAAAAAGTGCTTTCGAAGCTTGGCGCGCTTATCCAACTGCAACAGAGGGATTTAAGCAGGCTAAAGAAGGAAATGTAGAGCAGGCATTTCCAATATTGGAATGAATTGTCATTGCTTTATACGACAAGTAAGTTAAGGTGGTGGTTGGCTTTTTTATTTGTGATTTGAAGTGATTTAGGTTATCGTGGGCATGCATGTCGTGTAACATTCATTTCATTTTAGATCTTGCACATGCACTGATATCAATCAGTGTAGATTACAAAAAAGGACAGACGGCTGGGGAATTTACCACCAACCAAAGACGCCCTTCGCAACCATATTCTACGAGCGGACTTTGAGGAAGGACATGTATGGGGTCAGCTTTTAAAACCACTACAAAACCTGCCATGTCCCGCTGACTGGGGTTGGGCAAAAAATAATAGTATATTGGAGCCTGTGTGGACCACCCTACCGCCAGCAGCCGCTGCTTGCATTGAGTTAATTAGGTGTAGATGCAAGCAAAAATGCGCAGGGAGATGCAATTGCTTGAAAAGAGAGATAAAGTGCTCCGAACTATGTGGCTGCAGCGGAAAATGTTCATAAATTTTGTTGTTTACTTCGTTATTATTATAATACCTCTACAAAAGTTAACTAACCTAACCAAAACTCTCTTTTAAAGGAAAATTCTAGGAATATAAATTGGAGTGAACATTTTATACTAGAATATTGTGGTTAACTCAGTAATTTTGTCATTTATTTAAATATTATGACTTATCTCTCGATATTGCTTTAAGAAAACTATCTCTAGATATAGAAACACCTATACTAATCATAGTAATTATTACACAATAAGTGACAAATCTTATCCAAAATACGAACTTCTCTCGTTCTCAGCCCCGCCGCGCGGAGCAAATGTTTTTTTTGGCACATTTATAAGTTAAATGAATGAAGAAAGTTAATGTTTACATATTCTATATAAATAGGGCTATTTACTCATATTTTTTTTATAAAGCATAATCTCATAGTTTGATGGTAGGCATAGATTTTGTAAGATTTTTTAACTCCTATTTTTCTACTTTATCACGGATCTCATTTTTTTTCTATGAACGAGTGAAAATGCGTTTCCTGAAATGAATTCCTCGTCCTCGAATTATACGAAAACGATATCAAACACGACCTATTTGCTAAACTTATGGAGATATGGACGTAAGAATGCGGCGCGGTAGATGGGATTTCCCCCCCCCCCCCCCTCCCCCTCCCACCTGCAGGGTGGAACCACGTGGCTACCGGGCTAAATCAGCTCAGATGACCACTAGGTATACCTGTGCCAAGCGGCTTCCTTCGTTGAAGATTTGCAAGGTTCCCCATACAATTATGTCACTAATTACCCGACTAAACGAACTACCACGTAGGTAAAAGTCTAATAGGAGTAGCTGCGTGCTGGTAACGTCAACCACTTTGCTTTTGATAAGATGCCAAATAAAATAGTCAAGTCAGACTCGCGCATCTAGGGCTCCGTGCACAAGATGGAAGCCGAGACTCATAATAGTAAATGCTGTTTACCAGTAGACGGTCTTACCTGCGCTGCGATGCAACCGCAATAGGTACTGTTTACCTTACAATGAGTTTATATTCCGGGGCCCTTGACAAGATGCAAACGCTACTAAAGTTTTACTGATCTATCGCTCAAAATATATGAAATGTCAGGTTACCAGATCGTTTATCGCAACACCAAGAATGTCATCCCATACATACTGAGCAATACAAAAGAAAATCGTTATTACCGTTGGAATCTTGGCCCCTGATCTCAAAATCATAAATAGCTGATAGAACGCTGTCTTTATTTTTCTGAAATAAAATAAAACAGTTATCCATTATTTGTTAAAAAACTGTAATAGAGGGCAGATGGAAACAGGATGCTAGCTTTGAGATTAACGTGCATAATATTTATAAAAAAAATATTGAATTAAAAATCTAATAAATTTATGATAATTTATTTTCTACATAACATAGGGCTTGCTACGTGACTAGTGATGGGCGGCTTGTAAGTTTCATAAGTGAAACTTTCACCTAAAAATTAATGCAACATTCTGAAAGTTACTTAAGTGAAATCGTTTAATTTCTGAAAAATACTAAATTTTTATAATAAAATGTAAGTAACGGAAACCTTTCTTGAAATTTAAATGAAATTTACTTGTGTCACTCATTTTCGTCTAATTATGAAACTTTCAGTTAAGGAAAGTTTATAATGTTTCAGAAATCGTTCATGACTAGCAACACTGTATATACACATATCAAGTAAAACAAATGGGAGATTTGTGAAAAAAGAGCTTGGCTTCATGTGGTTTTGAACTTCAGTACGTTGTGAATCAAACGGGCGCAGCTACCCTTTAGCCACGCGGCTATTGTCACTTGTTGCCGAATTTTCGAATCACTATTCGCTCTACTGATGTTAGAAGTAACTGAAATTTGACATGAAAGGGTACTTATAGCAGGATCGAAACTATAATCAAACGATGCCTCTTGAGGAGGTAATACCCTGCACAAAGATTCATCTGTTACCCCCTGGGGGTGAAAAACACCCGATTAACCCCAAAACTGTTTTATTTATTTTTTCCTAAACCATGAAAGTGACGAATTTCAAATTTTGTAAAAATATGAATGAGACTAAAAGATATACATTAAAAAAATATGACCTTCCTAACCATTTAAATTCTTGTAAAAAAATAAAAAAATAAAATAAAAACACCCTGTATAACAAGTTCGGCTCATGGTCATGGTACACACACCATTTTTTTTCAAATATGAACCAATTTATATTCCACGTCATACAAAATGCTAAATTAAATATGAATTGGCTCTTTGGTGCCTACTATTCATTTAAGTCCTACTAAGAGCCTTGCATTATTAATAAACAATGGCCTGCGATCGGACCGCTGCACGCTGCTTGTGTCCGATTTATAAAAGGTAAAATAAAGAAGTATAAATCAAACTCATTTGTACTTATAAAAACATTTTTTTCTTTATTAGTACATTTTACGTTACGAGTAAGTAAGCAAAAAACAATTATTATTCAATCAATCGTCATCACTGTCTTTGTTAATAATTGTCAAATCGTCTAAGTAATTATCAAATATGTTAGTCAGAATTTCGGCTGGTTTTATAATTTTTGATTTATATCTCGCATAGGATAAATAATATATTATTGAAGCAATATTGTTTGCATTTAAAATATTTTTTGCAGACATTCTGGCTTCACATTAGGAAAGCGTAACCCGCACAAGTTAAAAAAAAATTGAAATTCGAACGCAGGCGGCGAAGCGGCCGCGGGCAGTGTTTTAAAAAATAAATTTGGTTGCAGTACCGTGACGTTGCGTATTAAGCATAATATAATGAGTAGATCCTTTTTGGGGAACGCTTTTGCGCGTAGATGACGTATCTTAATATAAAATATCATTGGACTTGAAACGCTTGAACCACATTTGTGCTACTCTTATTGATACCGCACTAGGTCCGTAACCGCGCAAATTTTAACTGTTTTTGTAATAAAACTTTAAAAACTACAGAATTTCTTCGTCACATACGTTGATGTTGCTTGCTTTAAAACAAATGAAAAATGGCGGGAACTAGTTTTCTTTTTTTGCCCCCGCTGCGACTTGAACAGCTACTACCGCGGGGATATGGCGTTTCCACGTGAAGTGATTTCGCCAGTGTCAAGTTAAGTATAACGGGTGATAACAAAAAAATGAGAATCATTTTCAGTAGTCTTAAAAAATATATCTATTGCTATAGACAAAAAATTGTTCAAGATGTTATTTGTACCTCTTTTGATATTCTTGATTTTTATTGGTTTCATTTTTTCAATCATTTATAATTGTCAAAATGACGCCGAAACAAGAAGCTCTGCGAAAACGGGTTGTACATTTTTATAATAAAAATATAAACATGGGGACAAAGTACACAGTAGATCATTTTACCAAAGCAAATGTAGCAGTTTCTACTATATATAGAATTCTTGCATCCTTGACGACCACTCGCAAACGTGGTAGCGGCCGACCAGCTAAAATAATGACCAAGGGAAGACTGAAGACACTCCATATCACTTTCAATGATAGTGATTCCATGAGCCAACGAGATGCCGCGAAAATATTTAAATGTTTTCAACCGTACATTTGCCGGTCTTTAAAAAAGGTGGGTTTGGAGTGCCGCAAGAAGATAAGGGCACCGTAATACACCGATCAGCAAAAATGTAACATTATGTCACAATGCCGCTGGATGGTTACCAATTACAAAGAAAAATAGTTTATTTTGAATGATGAAAGTTATTTCCCTTTGAGCAAAACCCATATATCTGGAAATGACCGGTACTATACCAGCAACATTTCAACATCACCAGACAATATAAAACACAAGTATAAGCACAAGTTTGAGCAGAAAGTTATGCTTTATGTGGCTTTTTCCGTTAAAGGTGTGTCAAAACTGTGGTTCAAACCTAGTGGTTTAGCAGTTAATCCTAAACTCTCATAGAGTGAATGGTTGAAAAAAATACTTATACCATTTAATCGCCAACATCGCCCTGACGGAGAATATGTGTTTTGGCCAGATAAGGCATCGTCGCATTACGCCAAAAAAACATTGCAATTCCTAGACTCCCATAATGTGCCATTTGTACCGAAAATCCGAAATCCCAAAAACCTTCCACAATGTCGGCCGATCGAAGATTTTTCTGGTTTTTTGAGCAGTTTGGTTTACAAAATTAATTGGGAAGCAGAAAATTGTGCCCAACTGATAAAAAGAATCAAAACCTGTGTGCGAAAAATGAACAAGTATGCCGTCCAACGGTCTTGGTCGGGCATTATGTCAAAACTGCGTCGAACAGCTGATTACGGGCCCTATCGTTACGTGCATTAATAATTTTGTAAATAGTTAAATGTGTATTATAACCTTACTATAAAAAAAATATAAAATGTTACACAATTATTTTTTTACACCCTTGCAAATAATTCTCATTTTTTTGTTATCACCCGTTAAATCAATATAGCAATAAAACACAATCCAATCTTCTCTAGGAAGATTGGGGGCAACGTTGTACGGTGATTTGTAGGTCAGTGGTCAAGATAGTTTTAACCTCTGCACCACTGCGAGTCCACTTGAAACGAGAAGAAAGATGCCAGATACACGAAATAAGTCCAAGTCTTCAATCACTGTGCGACACTAAGGCATAAAAAGTACAAATCACTATCAGAAAAGAACTTTGAACACCTAATTACCCAAAAATTTAAGTCTAAAACAAATTACACGTCCGCCATCTTTTAACGTCGCAAATGGCCTCGAACTAGTTTTTATTTATTTATTGCATCCTCAGAATGTCAACATTTAATGGTATTAAAACCAGCAAGTTCCACTCAGTACAGCCAAAGAGGTTTGAATACTAATAAATTTAATAATACATTTAAATACGAAAATACTTTTGCCCCTACAAGGGTATTAAAACAGAGATGTCACTTGATCACCATCTCTGACATTTTTCATACGCGTAACTACTGTAATAAACAATGCTATAATAAATTATAAAAGAACAAAGGCATGGTAACATTGGTAACGCTCATTACATATCTGTTTTCACACTTATTCGGTCACGTTATATAAGGTATTCTGATACTGTTAACGATATCAATATTAGCCGTTTTTAGGTTCTACATAATACATATTTTAGCGACTCTTTTTTTGGCTGCATAAATAATATTTCCAAATTACCAATGACAAGATTTTGTACAGGCTAGAGAAAAAGTATTTTAACCAACCGACTCACAGATAGACAGACGGATAAAGCAAATTGATCTTATGTTTTGGATTTCGTACTCACAATAGATGCCAACGGGACCCCATTACTAAGGCTCGGCACACCTTCTGACGTTGTCCAACTTGTCCACCAATTTTAAAAAGTTTTAATTTTTTTACTGTATTACATAAATTGTGTTATTACGGAAGATAAACCGACAAGTTTAGTATACAGGGTGCCTCTGACCTTGGGGCTTTAATTGCATAGATCATTTCTACTCCTGAAACTAAACTTCTTTTGTTCTGTAAGTTGTTAAAAATATGTTCAGTTTAAATTTATTTTTTATCATACAAGTTAAATCTAATTTTCAATGTACGCGATCCAATTCTCCATTTTCCTTTAGCCCTTGTACCAAGGTAATGTCGCCCCCGTACCATGAGATAGTGATTACATGGCCAGTATGTAATACACTGATTTTACAATTAGACTTTAACATCAATTAGTTATCTAAATTTAAGTTATTTTTTCATGTTGCAGAACAAAAGTAGTTCAGTTTAGCGAGTAGAATCGATCGTTGAATTTAAAGCCCCAAGGTCAGAGACACACTGTATAGTTATTAAAACAAAAAATTCAAACCAGTACGTGTACAAAATCTCATAGTTAAACATATCGAGCGTAAGTTTGCAGAATTAAAAGAAATAAATTAAATCAACTCGACGTTTGTGACGGATACGTTATTGCTGCGGCCGCCGCCGCATCCTTTGACACATAATTAGCGTTCATATTATGTGAAGGTAAGCTTTAGTACTGATAGGTACGGAACCCTTAGAAGCGCATATTAGACCAGCAAAGTTACTTGGTGCTTTTTAAATAATAATAATAATATCTGTGGGAGACCGTTCGTCTAAACTCTCGTAAGCCGGGGAGTGGTCTCTAAAAGAGAGGATGAGTTCTAAGTATTCTAACAGAATTAGATACATGACTAAATTGATAAAACTATCTGATCGATCGGTCACAAGCGGAGGCGATTAGCGCGTATTAAAGAGAATCGAGATTTAGTACCTACGTCCACGTATACTGCGGCATCGAGTAATTCTCTTTCGCACGCAGCAAATTCGTCGAGTTTTTGCTAAAAAGAAGCAAGTTCACAAGTGAGGCCTCAAATGGCTATTATTCCGCCGCCCTCGCATACATGCGCAGTAATTGCCTCTACGACTGTATTGACGACGCGACAGCCTAATCGGTATTGACCCTGCCTGCGAAGCTAGCGGTCCCGGGTTCGATCCCCGGCACGAGCAAATATGTGTATGATGAGCGCAAATGTTTGTTCCTGATTCTTGGGTGTTTTCTAACAATAAGTATCGTATAAGTATCGTTGCCATAGTACAAGCCTAGAGCTTAGTTTGGGGCTCGGTCAATTTGTATGAGTGTGTCACCTGATATTTATTTATTTTTATTTATTTACCCCATTGCAATCGTTTTGTTAATGACTGAGTCCTTTTCTGTCCATAAAAGTTAATTAAGTACGGCTATCGTGACGTTTTTAATATGTACAATAACAAAAGGGGTAAAGATTATGAGAACAAGAGCCGTGTGCCCGTGTTCTGTCTAGCTAAGTGATGTGTAGAAATAGCACAGAGGAAATTTTGGAAGGACTAAATACTTATGATGAGTTATGGTAATACCAGTACTAATACGTAAATGGGCCGGGATGGCCGCCGGTTATGTCTCTCAGGAGGCCCTGCCAAAATCCACTAACCAATCGCGTCACTGGTAGATCACGTGATACGAAGAGTCACGTGATCTACCAGTGACGCGATTGGTTTAAAAACGAAACGAACAGAAACGCTAGTTAGCGTAGTGCATCTTGCCAGGGCCTCCAGGTCTCAGGGTTGGCAATGTGTTGCGGTTAGGTTCGTTCTAACATGAAAAATTGTACTCATATTTATTCTAAAAATCCTATTGTTCAGGAATCAGGGGAGTATACTTATGAGGCGACTGACTTAATGGTCAGTGGTAGTGTAACCTGTGTGTAGAAATTCGTGGGTTGTCATCCTGCTAGTACAACCTTTATGTATTACATTCGAATAGTACCTACTTGTACTAGAGCACCTACTCGCGTACCTTTACCGTATATGTGTGTATAATTTTCTATTTCGGTACATCGTATGCACTCGTTTTTTAATTACTGTCATTCCATAACCTTGGAATCCTAAACTGGGAATAAAGTCAATCAACTTTCCGAGATTTTATTATTTTCCTCCCGAGTGACCCCGGTAGTCCCCGGGCACCTTCTGGGTGACGTGGGCCGCAGTGATCCGCGAGCGAGACGTGTTCGCCGCCGGTTGCGCCTCTGACTGGGCGCGGCTGCGCCGCCCGGCGCTCCCCGGTTATTTTTGAACTGTCCCATTGTCAAATACGACAAGACTTCCTTGTACAGCCCTATTGTATTGGACAATATATGTATAGTGCTCACTGCGTCATTTCTGGGACACCCTGTATGTATAGGATACCTTAATCGAAACATTTTTTACACAAACCCGCAATCTAAATCCGCTAAAGACCTATCCATCGACACCCCACTATGGGCTAACTATAAGGGTTCCTAGTTTGACTACGGAACTTTAAAAATGGCTCTTTAGGTGTACCTTGTGCAAAGGTTTCAAATTATCATATCTTAAAACTCTTAGATTTTTACAAAACGTTGACAATGATTTGAAATTAATGATGAATTGGTAACCAACCAATTAACTTGTTGATAGCATCTAATTTAGGAGATAGGCATTCAGAATATTTTTTTCTCCAATGGTTTTTACTTAAGGGAAAATTGCTAACTTTTGACCTAGTGTAGTTATTTACTTAATTAGACATTATTTGTATTTGTAGAAGATTTATCGTTAGTTAGCGCAGTTTTTGGAATAGTTTCTAGAGAAAAATGTTATGTGAACATTATTGACTGCGTTTTAATGGGCTATTTAGTCCCTCCGATTTGACGACCTATAAAACAGAAGTCTTCAGTTAATATTTTATGGGGTGAACATAAATCAGTAGGTCTTGACGACCTCTATCGAACTGGTACGTTTGATCCACTACCGACGTTACACCCGTATAAGCACATTCATTTTAGTATAGTAATATTAGTAATATCCGCCTGAGTGGAACATGACTGTATTTGCCACTGCGCACGTGGCATTTAACGGTTGAGAGGCTAAGACCGCGTGTCCAGGTAAATCTGTCTCAAAGCCCGTAGTTAATCGAACCGCTATTGAAGCCAAGTAATTACTTTACCGAGTGATGTGGCATGGCCTGAAGGTATTGTTATCAATGTGGCCGACGTATGCAAGGGCCCATAAAGGGCGACGGCGGGGTCGTGTAGCAACAAAGTAAACTAAAACTAGTACTAAAACTCACTACACCATTAGGAACATAACGTTATACATTTAAAAGAGTTAGGACAATTACTTAGTATATTTTTTAAATAAACATTAAATTCAATATTTTTATTGAGGATCATGGTCACCCTACCTTCTCAATTTCTTACTCGTCTGCACTATCGATTTTCAAATAATTTTTAAATAACATGACAATGTTAAGTGACCATATTTTTATAATTATTAGGGAAACTTAGTATTATTTTAATAAAATACTAAACTTAAATTGTTTAAAACCACTATACTAAATCTCAATAATTTACTGAGTTGGGAAAATTAAGTTAGGATGGCGACCCCGCAGTCACCCTGTATTCAGGTCATCTTGTCTGTAACTCGAATCGCAGAGTTTAAAAGTAAAGAGTAAAGAATATGGGCAAAATGAAAATAAAAAGTACTCGTAACGCCTAATTCCGTTTTTTTTAATTCCTGGCAACATCGCCCAACCCGCCGCGCCGTTTACTTGGGCGCGCCCTTAATTAAGTTCTTATTGCAAGTCGGTAGGAAAGTCGATTTTTAGGGAATAAAACAGTTTTTTATTTAACCCCGTGTTTTGTAAATCAGTGGGAAAGATTATTATAATATTTTTGTGCTAACGGGTATTTATTATGGTTTCTTACATTCAGACTGCCCCCAAATGCATTAAATTGCCTATGTACCGTAGTTTTAGATTTATCGAGTTTTTCAATCTCACCTTAGCAAAATTTAGCGGGTGAAATTGAAATATTCTATTTCAAGATGCGAAGATGTCTGTAGGTTCACTGAACTGATAGAAATACCTCTATCGCTTACGAGAGGTTTAAAATATGACCTTGGGAAACTTGGCTAAAATTTATGCGCCTTCATCTTATATTATCCTATGTCCAGCAGTGGACGTCTTTCGGCTGACATGATGATGAGGATGATGATCTTATATTAATCGATTTTAACCGGTTAATATATTGTTTTTACTCGTAATATAGCTGCTTATAAAATAATATAGCCGGTTTGTCTCTGATGAACATCGCGAAACATATGTGGGTAGTTATAGAGCAAAGTTTTTTATAGTTAATACCCACTTTATTGTATAACTCACCACCCAGACCATTGTGTCTTGACCCGGGATTTATTTTCATAATTCTAACTTTATTTCTTTCGGATGGGTCTGAAATTTAGGTCACTTTGGAGAAGCAGCTGTAACTTCATAGTAAGTATAATAAGTAGCGCTTATATTATTGATTGGTAGTACTCCAAAGTAACTAGCAAACCTAAGTCGTTCCTATTTTCGATTACGAGTATATTGACACTTTCGATGCGTGATATTTGCAGCAATGTCGAGGATTTTACAAACTTTACATAAATAATGGTACGGAAAGGGTGCGCGAGTCCGACTCGTACTTGGCCAATTTTTACATCCCAATTTGAAAGAAAAGGTAATTTAAAGAAACCGATTACATTATTAATTATGTATTTGATCCTGAATATTACCTTAATTGTTATACTTTTTAGAGGTTTTTTTGCAGGCTGTTACGTTACGAGACAGGGTTTTTTTAAAATTTAAAATTTATTTTTTTATTTACGTTTTTTAAACTTCTCTTTATTAACAATACGAATACTGCTAGCAGCGTCTCTTTAAATACATGAATAATGTTCATTTTGTATTTTTTTTTAAGTGCCTAAAACTGGAAGGACTTCGTGGTATTATAAATAAATAAAAAGAGGGGTGTTAAAAGTTTATAACGTGTGTCTCTATGTCTATGTACCTGGTCTGGTGGTGGCGTCGTAGCTCCCAAACGGATAAACGGATTTGGACGTCAGTTTTTTTTTTATAAAGCTACATTAATCGGGATGGTTCTTAGCAAGATTTCATGAAAATTACTTGGGCCGTTTTGGAAATATCAGCTGTGAAAATAAATGTGGCCGTTATATTGGGAGCTTTTAACCCACTAAAAGCTCAATACCTATCTCCAAAACGGCTAAACCGATTTTAATAAATCATGTCTAAGAACAGCCACTAGATAACCTGCTTTCAAATAAAAAACCGCATCCAAATCGGTTCATCAGGGTAAGCTCCGGCGCCACCGACAGACACACACACATCCCATATAACAACCCTCTTTTTGCGTCGGGGGTTAAAAACGACCCATCCCGAATATAAGACCGATAAATTCCGCGTCACAAACTCGTAGTAGGTACGAGAACTCCACATTTCTCGGAAGCATGAAGCGAAAGGAAGCATGTAAGGAATCAGTACAGTAAATGGTTATTGGAATGATGAATAACTATAACAGTTATATTCGTATTATTACTACTTGGAGATAAAATTGTGGCACTTCACTTGGAAACCAATAATTTTTTGTAGATTATGGCTTGTACTATTAGTTACTTATTCTGTGGTTATGGGTCCATCGAGGCTACTTCACTCGGCAATGTTTTCTTAATATAGGTTAAAAACTTAAGTGAATGACCTTGCATGTAGTTGTAACGCATCTGTATAGACCGTTCGAAATTCTACATATATTTTCAATTTGACGTAAATTCCAGATCAGTTCTGTACACAGCTACATGCAAAAGTTCGTTTACTCAAACATGCTCGGAAAGAACGGTTTCCGAATGAAACAAGGCGGAAAGTCCATGTCCATATTGTTTTTTTAAAAGTGCTCTATTGCGTATAAAATCGGAAGAACCATGAATAAACCGGCATGTGCTGCGGCGGCGGCAGCTCATTGCGCGTGGAAATATCTTAAAATCTAGTTGTAGTTTTCAAACAAACATTCTCTCCGAATTTGTCAAAGGTTTTTAAAAATGCTTATAATCATGGCGATGGGCTTGCTACCTGTCACTAATATACACTGTTAAACATCGTAGCCTAATTGCGCAAATTGTGGTTACAGAGTTATCAACAAGTTTTTAGAGTTGTTGGTAATTCTGTAGCTCTGCCTACCCCACTCTGGGAATGAAGGCGTGAAGGTATGTACATATGTATGTATGTATGTATAATCATGTATTTGTATAATTTCCTCGCATTGTTGAGAAAAGCATTATATGTATACGCCCTGAGGATTTCCTGACGAGGTGGTTAGCAGTTAGTTTAAAAAAAAAGTGATTTTGGTAAAAAATTGACAACCGACCTTTGGCTCTGATGTTCAGAATATTTGGCACGGGAACCTTTTATTTTATCGAAACATCGACCGTGCGTTACGCGTTACTCGGAATTTTTATTTCATCAAAAAGAACTTCTCGCTGGATGAGTTGTTTTTTTTTGGAGTTACAATTCTGAACTAACCTAACCTACGTAATGAATGCTTAAGATATCTAAGCTATAGGACTCAGGCTGCACTGCTACAGTACTAGGTACCAGTTCCTTATTAGTTCTCACCAATTTTTGTTTTTCACAGACGCATATTATATTAAATAGGTACATATAGGTGAAAATTTAAGAAAATTATATCTTGCATGTATTTATTTATATCTCTTGTAACAGTTGTAACCTATGTATAGACCGCTCGACATTCTATATTTGAAATTTGACGTTAATTCCATACTAGTTTTGTACACAACTACATGCAAGGACTATCTAATAGACAAAAATGCTTGGCCTAAACCCGAAACTTAATATTTTTTTCGAATTCAGTAGCATTATCTTGTCTAGGGGACACCGTTGATGTAGGAAAACATATCAATCTTATGTGGTCGTCTTGCACCGTCTTATAAACTTACATCTAGGTAGGTGTTCTTTTTTTTCCTTTTCTCCCTCTATCTCTCTCGACCAGTAGGTCAGTAAATTAAATATTCCACTTTTTCGGTTATTATTTTTTTGTACTTCAAGCATACATGTTAACAGGACAATAAAAAATGCTTAGTATAGAGGTAGAGATATAAAAAAATCTGAAATAGTGGTTCTGACCGGAATTTCACAAAATTAAACAGAAGAGGTTGTTTAATGTTTTAATATAGTAAAACCAACGATTTGCATTAATGTGTTCAGTTTTCATTTCAATAAGTAATATAATGCCTATAAATGAAGGTTAAAATAAATTTAACTCTGTTACATTTTTGCCTGAACCGGTATTTAAAAATACTATTAATATTAATTTTGCGTTGATACAATTTGATTAATTTTGCCTCATAGCGTTTAATACATTACTTTAATGATTTCATGTTCAAAAATCACTGTTAATATATTTTTTAGAAGTACCTTTACTAAAATAGTTTTTTTTTTTCATTTTTGTGAAGGATATTGTTTAATTTTGCAAAATTATATTGGTTCTACCAATTATTTATATATAATAACTAGAATCCTGTTAACTATTTTGCCTCGAATTTTATTCACAAAAACGTGTTTTTGTTATTTTTACCTTGTTCCGGTCATGGAAAATGTTTAATTTTTTGTTATTATTTGGCGAGATAAAAAGCCCCCCTCTATTAGTTTTTTTACTATAAGACAATTTTATGTAAACATATTTGACCTACTTACTACGAATACTTATGTCCGGTTCCTACATTCAAGAAAGGAATCGTTTTCCTTACGGGCAGTAGCGTTATGACCAGTGATCGGATTTCACGGTGCAACACTGCGGGATATAGAGTAGAAATCTTAATATGGATATGACTAAAATCCCGGGATCTGGTTCGAAAAGAAAATGCGATTGTTGGGATATTTATAAATAGCCATTAGGATAGGATTTTAGACGTGTAAAGAAATCGATTAAACATATAAAATATTGAGAAAATAATTGTATGCTATTTCAATTTCATACAAACTAATAAAATACAATATCTGTGTGTAGTGTGGTGAACTGATAATGCGTACCGTATTATATATTTTATTTATATTCATACCCAAAGACTATTTGGCAGATCAATTTTAAACAGAGTATAATAAAAACTAACTTTTTTTATTTTTTTACATACCTAAATTACTTTTGTCATAGTATTTATTTTACACGTTTAAATTGTATTGAAATTTATTTGAATTAATAAAATCAGAATAATATTTAACAACATAAGTCCCGGAACCCCGAGGTATATCCATATTAGCATAATGTTTGAGGTCATTCACCCCGTGTTGCACCGGGATATCCGATCATTGGTTATGACATTTGCTACGTACAAAATGAGTCAATTTTTAACAACTCTACCTACGGTTTTGAATATAGGAACGCACCATGAGACCTACTTCATTGACAAATTACAAAATTGACTATTTATTTGCACAGGTACTGCTAAATTTAGGCGTTATTAAAACAGTAATTTTCCTAAACTGATGGTACATCTTGAACGACAACTCGCTTCCCGGAAAGTGAAATTGTGTTGTTATCCAAAGCAGGTCTATGTCTATGGTTTTATCGTAATGTAATTATGTTTTTAGGGTTCCGTACCCGAAGGGCAGCACAACGGGACCCTATTAATATGCCAACGCTGTCCGTCCGTCCGTCCCAACTTGAAACACCTACAGCTAAAAGATACAACTTAATACTTATATATATTATATTTGTATATGTTTTACGACGGATCGATTATTTATTAAAAAAACAAGAAAAAAATATTTTCAACGTATTTATATTTTAGGTGTTTTGCAAAAACGGTAGAACATAAAAACGTTAAATTCGGTATGATTGTAGTACAAACCCTAAAAAAACAATAAAAACTTACTAAAAATGGTCAAGTATGAGTCAGGCTTGCACTGATTTGATTCGCGATTGAATTCAAATCGGAATATAATACGGCGGCGGTACGGAGCCCCGGCGCACGGGTCCTCCTGTTCCTCAAACCGATATGCCATGTTCGTACTTTATAAAAAACAAACATGCTGAAAATATGCCGATACGTCGCCTCCCCGTGCAAATTAAATACCTTACACGAGCAAATGTAGATTGAGAATATTGAGATATATTAAATACGTATGCGAAATACTACAATCTCTGCTTTGCCTAAAGGATAACTAGTAGAGAATCCCTTACGGCATCGCCTTTTGTATATTAAGATTGTTCACTTGAGCAATAAAGATTAAATAAATAAATGAATTTATTATTGCATCGACTTTTACTTATAATAATTAATATTTAAGATGAAGTTTTCTGAGATTACAAGCAACCAACAAAAAAAAACACCAATTTAAACGTAGTAAATTCAATTTGAATAAAAACCAAAATATTAATACATACATACATACATACCTTCACGCCTTCATTCCCAGAGTAGGGTAGGCAGAGCTACAGAATTACCAATAACTCTAAAAACTTGTTGATAACTCTGTAACCACAATTTGCACAATTAGGCTAAGATGTTTAACAGTGTATATTAATGACAGGTAGCAAGCCCGTCGCCTAACAGTACTACAAGCCTTTATTCCCTTAGTCGCCTCTTACGACTTCCACGGGAAGACATGGAGTGGCACAATTCTATTGCACAATTTTATTCTTAGTCGATATTAACGATTTGCCAAAAGCGATAAAATCCCCTATGGTTCTCTTTGCTGACGATAGTACAGTAATGTTCACTGGTATCGCTCAGAAACATATGGAAGTGAAATAAACGACTCGCTGCAAAAAATAATTGAATGGCTAACTAGTAACCATTTGAAAATTAATTTAGGAAAAAACCAAAATTATGACATTCCAACAAAGAATAAACAATGTAACTACATTAAATATAGCTTATAAGGAATATCGGATTGACAAAACTGACATTACCAAATTTTTAGGATTAAATTTAGACCATAGGTAAGTTGACTTGGAAAAATCAAACTGACATTATATGTAAGAAGCTAAATCCATTTTCTTTTGCCTTTTATAATCTGCGAAAACTTGTCAATGAATCGCATACCATGCTTATGTAACATCCTCTCTCAGATATGGTATGGTATTATATTCTGGGCCAATTCAACTGACAGAGAAATGGTGTTTAGAGCGCAAAAAAAATGCATTAGATCTTTATGTGGCATTAATAATCTTGACTCATGTAAACCATATTTTCAGAGATTACATATATTAACTTTCCCGAGTTTATATACAGGGTGCCTCTGACCTTGGGGCTTTAAATGCATAGATCAATTCTACTCCTGAAACTAAACTTCTTTTGTTCTGTAAGTTGTTAAAAATATGTTCAGTTTAAATTTATTTTTTATCATACAAGTTAAATCCAATTTTCAATGTACGCGATCCAATTCTCCATTTTCCTTTAACCCTCGTACCAAGGTAATGTCGCCCCCGTACCATGAGATAGTGATTACATGGCCAGTATGTAATACACTGATTTTACAATTAGACTAACATCAATTAGTTATCTAAATTTAAGTTATTTTTTCATGTTGCAGAACAAAAGTAGTTCAGTTTAGCGAGTAGAATCGATCGTTGAAATTAAAGCCCCAAGGTCAGAGACACACTGTATATATGAAATGATAATTTTTGTTAGATGTAACCTCCACTTATTCCAAAGCTTTAACAGTTTACGACTTAGGAAAATAATTGGAGTAGTGCCTTCTAAAACTGCTTTACTGCGGAAGAGCATACTCAGAATGGCTCCTAGAATATATAATAAAGTACCTGATGAGTTAATGGAAATAGAAAATTTATACCGAGTTCAAAAAACAATTATTTAAATTACTAGTGAAAAAAGCGTTCTACTCAATTAATGAATTTATATCTAGTAATTACAATTAGTTAATAAGAACTGCATGTGTATCTTATTTAACTGAACTACAATTTGTATGCCTCGCGGCTCAACATAGTGATACAATATTTGCTACGAACAACCTCATGTACCTACCTGTGTTGGAACAAATAAATGATTTAAATTTTGATTTTGATTTTCTAAACCGGAAACCACACGGCAATAAAAATATTAATACAATTACAATAAAATAAAATAAATAAATTGCACCGAGCACACCTGTTTTCTCTCGTTAGCTATGACCAGTGATCGGATTTCACGGTGCAAAGCGGCGGGATATAGAGTAGAAATATTAATATGGGTATGACCTAAATCCCTGGATCTGGTTCGAAAAGAAAATGCAATTGTTGGGATATTTATAATTTTCGACGTGTAAAGAAATCGATTGAACATATAAAATATTGAGAAAATAATTGTATGCCATTTCAATTTCATACAAACTTATAAAATATAATATCTGTGTGTGTGTGTGTGGTAAACTGATCATGCGTACCGAAATATATCTTTTATTTATATTAACTAAAGACTAATTGGCAGATCAGCTTTAAACAGAATAATTTAAAAAAATACATATGCGTACCGTGAAAATATTTATTCCAAACCCAAACTTTAAAATATTAAGGAAATTATCATATGATAAAATTTGAAACATTACCCTCTTTCAACAACATCAGTCCCGGAATCCCAGGACATCCATATTAGCATAATGTTTGAGGTCATTCACCTCGTGTTACACCGTGAAATTTGATCACTGGTCACCATTGCATAGTTTTCAACCAATTGCACCCCTATCCGGATGGGGGAGAATTTATTAACGGATAAAGCTCGATTTCTAACCGTAATAGGTTAAAAAGCAATCAAAATGTTTTTATCAGTTTAGAGTTATTTCCAGACTAAATTTCATCCAATTTGACAATACTATTATAGCCCGTGTGGTTGCCGGGTTAGAATAGTACCACTCCATGTCTTCCCGTGGATGTCGTAAGAGGCGACTAAGGGAATAAAGGCTTGCAGTACTGTTAGGCGATGGGCTTGCCACCTGTCACTAATACACTGGGAAACATCTTAGCCTACTTGTGCAAAATGTGGTTACAGAATTATCAAGAAGTTTTAAGACTTGTTGGTAATTCTTTAGCTCTGCCTACCCCACTCTGGGAATGAAGGCGTGAGTTTATGTATGTGTATGTATGTATTATAGCCAATATAACATTAGGGTATTTTTAATGACCCTAGGCTCAATATCACCATAATTTTTGATGGCTCCCCTTAAAGTTCTAAGGGACGAACCCTATTATTCATCAAATGGCGCAAAATTTACCATACAGAGGTGACTATATGGATTTAATCAATTATTTAAAAACAAAAAACCCGACCTCAATAAAAATCTCTAAAAAGCAAAAAACAAGATAGAAAGAAGACAATCTATAGAAAGTTGTAAATCCAATGTAGGTACTAATTACAATCTATACTTGAACAAAAATCTTGAAAATTGAATTATATCCTCCGGGCAGTCGGTTAAAAAGTAAAACATCGAAATTGCTTAATGACTTTGAGGGCGCATCCGATATTGATATGAAAACGACTAATATTTTCTAAGGTTTTCGGTGAAGTTAAAGCATTTTACTGTTCATAGTATTTCGGCTGACCTGATGATCATGATGGACGGTTACTAACGAGGATTTGAAAATATTTATGACTTTTATGTCTGCACAAACGCTACGCAAATGATATGCTAAACTAGTTGGCAACACAACCCTAAAAAATAAGTTAAATATTCTATAGGTGTTTTACTTGACGCGTATGGAGCTTTAACGATAAATTGTGCCCCTTATAGGTATGCATAATAAACTGTTGACCTACCGATTTCGGACTGAGATTATGGATTCTTTGCGCGTCGGCGTCGGTAATAACTTGTTGGATATCCGCTTTACTATTCTCTGACGCAACCGAAGAGAATTCGTCGACGAAACCCTTTAAAGATTGGCATATTTTTGGTACATTATGTAGTTATGTATAAGTAGAACCAGTTGAAGCAGTTTTTCGAGCACACATTTCTTTGCTCCGTTATAAAATAACATCCCAGAATGAATTAATTAAACTGGCAATCCTAGAAAGGGAACCTACGGAGGCCATAACACCGAAAAGTAGTTCAACACCTTAATATTTGCTATATTTATTTATGTTATTAATTTAAATAACAGAAAAAGTAAAAATTACCAAATAAGAAGTTTTTTTCTCAGAATAGACCATACATACGCCTACTACTTGCCAAAATATCAAAATTTTCCAGGCGGCACTTCCTATCAAAAATCAGCAATATGTAGAAAAAAAAACAGATAAATTAGGCAAAAACCATCTTCTTCTTTCTTTGCCCCCGCGGCGACTTGAACAGCTACTACCGCGGGGATATGGCGTTTCCACGTGAAGTGATTTCGCCAGTGTCAAGTATATATATATATATATATATATATATATATATATATATATATACATATAAGTATAAATCAATATAGCAATAAAACACAATCCAATCTTCTCTAGGAAGATTGGGGGCAACGTTGTACGGTGATTTGTAAGTCAGAGGTCAAGATAGTTTTAACCTCTGCACCACTGCGAGACCACTTGAAACGAGAAGATAGATGCCAGATACACGAAATAAGTCCAAGTCTTCAATCACTGTGCGACACAAAGGCATAAAAAGTACAAATCACTATCAGAAAAGAACTTTGAACACCTAATTACCTACCCAAAAATTAAAGTCTAAAACAAATTACACGTCCGCCATCTTTTAACGTTGCAAATGGACCAGGCAAAAACCATCTTGCATTGCATCAAGATGACATTAAGTTGTCATTAGCATTTTACTCATATCTACGACAAACTGATAACAAAACTCAAACATAATCGAGGAGTTTGTACCTATACGACATTGAAAACACCGTTTGAATACAGAACTTTGCCACACATATTGCTGATTCTTGATAGGAAGTACCGCCCGGAAAACATTGCCCCGACTCTAGCCTTTAAAATAGATAGCTCATACCCTGGATTAACACATCGGCTACTTTACATCACCGAAAATATAAAAGTTCCCACGGGAATAACGATAATCTAGAACTAGATCTACGTGGACGAAGTCGCGGGCAGAAGCTATAAGTTTATAGGTAATTTGATTGTATCAAAATAAATGATTAACCCTTATCTTCTGTAACATAAGAATCAAATTTAAATTATCGGTCCTTGTTAATTACTGGTTTTATCACCCTACTCACTAAAATTATACCCTGCACTCGAGCGCGAACGGACATCACGTACATCGGTGATCGTACGCAGATCATACAGGTGGCAGGGTTCCTTGCGCACCAAGACCTAGGGGTGATTCTCGTGAACAACTCGCTCTCGAACTCGTTGGGCGGATTATTCACCGGCGAGTTCAAGTTGTCTCTTCATACAAAGAAGATTTAAGGACGTGCCTTCTAGCTTCGGATTTACCTGTCGAGTGAACTCGCTTATGACTTCGTTCGCTTGATGGACCGATTCACACGCCACGCCGCACATAAACATATGCGCCATCAATATATTAGGGTATGTACGTAAGTTGCATGCATATACGGGTACTTATACACAAATATCTGATCACGATCCAAGGCCTGTCGAGTTCAGAATGAACACCAAAAATATTTAATTCTGATGTATTCGATGGTGGTACAGCGATGATTATGATACAAATGGTAGGACAATAACTATAGATCTTAACTAAACCCTTATCGTGGTTTACCTTTTTAATAAGAAATACTTCATTTTGGATTTATTTTGGATGTCGTAAGAGGCGACTACGAGAATATAGGATTAGTACTGTTAGGCGATGGGTTTGCAACCTGTCACTAATATGTTGGTGTTGGTAAACATCTTAGCCTATTTGTGCAAATTGTGGTTACTGAATTATCAACAACTTTTTAAAGTTGTAATTCTGTAGCTCTGCCTAGCCCACTCTGGGATTACAGGCGTGAAGGTGTGTATGTATGTATACTTTTGGATCTGACAAAATATTTGCATGACGTTATCTGATGCACAAGTATTTTTTTGGCTGCTACGAAGTTACTTTTTTATCTAACTACAAATGTTTTTTGTGTCTATTACATTATATTCCGTTGTTTAATAAATGACTGAATAACTTAAAAGGTAACCCAACCTTAAATAATAAACTAATAATCTCGGACATGGATAGGTAATACGCTGGATCGCCAAACTCCCGTTGTGGCGCTCATCGGTTCGTTGTATGTATAATATGTAGGTATAATGCCTGGAGAATTCATTGTTAACGATTTAACAATACTCGTACACGTACATAGGCATGTACCTACTGATAATAAAGTAAATGGATACGTGAAGGACGTTGAAGGCTAAAGATTGCTATAAATAAATTCATATGTAAAATAAAGTTTAAGCTTTAACAGGAACTCGTTTGATATAATTACCGAAAAATATTGTAGAGCGAATTTAGGAACTGTCCACTACTGTCCAGTTCTCGGATATAAGTGGAGTGCCTGTTCAAAGTTCAGGGCAGACGAATAATTTGCATTGCAAGTCGAAACTAATGTAACCTGTGGTTTATTTTCAACTTCGATATATTTATTTAAGATAGGCCATGACTTGAAACTGCCCCGTATTGCTTTGATTTTATTTGCATCTAGTTACTTACTGCTTATCACGGACCTCAAAAAAATAAGGACGTAAGCTCGTCTTATCATGAGTGAAGAATGCAAAATGGCCGTCCATGACGTATGTATGTGTGCTTCGAGGGTTGCCATATAAATCGTCAATTTGCCCATTTTAAGGCCCCTTAATTAACCATCGAGGACAATGACAATGTTTACATGAATTTCAGTCGCATTGTGTCCATTTTTACTTTACTTTTATGCCAATGTAGTTTTTTATTTCAAAAAAGGTGAAGTACTAACTCATTCTCGCATATTTACGATTTTGATAAATGATGTCATTACTCATTGGATTCGTCTCACGCTGGAGAGTTGCATAAAACTCTTCGTTTTTTATTTAATGTTATGCTAAAGTGCTAAAAATTTATTTAACCAGGGTGCCTCCGCCTAAGCAACATGTTGTCCCCTTAAAAAGGGTATACCAATTTAAACATCTGGGGCACTGGCTTACTAAGTATCTACCTCAAAGACGATGACGATATGGAGAGGGAGCGAAGGGCGCTATCAGTTAGGGCTATAGTCCGCAGGGTCACTCGTTATAATTATAACGCATACAGAAATTAGCACACTTACACACATACACAGTAATTACACTAAAAATAACTTGACTGATAAAAATACCTAAGCAACAAACATTACCGTTATGATAACCTCGACCCGCAAGCGCCGTCGCGGCTGGTAAAGTCGTCGCCGCCCACGAAGCGTGACATGCCTCGTTTTAATTTGAACACTGAAATTACTAATAGCCAGGACTTCAGTGAACAATGAGCAATAAACAGCGAACCAAACAATGCCCGACCCTTCCTAGGCATAGTCACTCAACGCTAAGGCTCAACAAACGTTGCAAAAACGAGCTTAGTATTTTTATAGTTCTCCAATAATAAAAATTGTTGGAATCTGAATAAGGATAAATACTGAATCGGAATAAATAGCTTAGTAAATAAACTAATATTTTTTATAAAAAATTTAAACATAAAACTTTTAATAATTTTATGTCCAAGAATCACTTAATATTTTTGCTTGAAGTACAATAATATTATTTTCATTTTCATTTCAGTGAGAGAATTTTGTTTAATTCTGCAAAAATAAATAGGTTCTTCCAATTTATATATAATAACTAGAATTGTCCTGTTATTTTGCTACGAATATTATTCACAAAATCGCGATTTTGTTATTTCTGGTCATGGAACCTGTTAGTTTTTTTGTTGTAATTAGGAGTGATAAGTTGGAATACATGATTCTAGAAACCAGCGCTGTGTAGATGTTTTGCAAGGTTTAAAACTAAAAGACCCCTATTATTTATACAGGGTGTTACATAAATACCCGTAAAGCCGAAAGGGGATTAAATGGTAAAATAAAAAATAAAAAATAAAAATAAATATCAGGGGACAATTTCACACCAATTGACCTAGTCCCAAACTAAGCTCTAGGCTTGTACTATGGGTACTAGACAACGATATAATACTTATATAGAGAAATATATACTTAAATAAATAGAAGAGATCCATGACTCGGGAACAAATATTCGCGCTCATCACACAAATATCTGTCCTTACCGGGATTTGAACCCAGGACCGCTAGCTTCATAGGCAGGGTCACTAGTGTCACTACCAACTAGGCCAACGCGTCGTCAAATGGTACCTTATAACAAGTCCATTTACAATATTTGAGAACCGTACTACCACTGTATGACTTACCGCCTTAAAAAATAAAACCATTATTTTTTTCATTGATGTGCAAACCCTAGTTCAGTAAAATTAAAGAGTAAACTACGCAGAATGTTTATGTACATTTTTACCTAATTCGCGAAACGGTAAAGAGATATAAACAAAATTAACAGAATTCGATTAGATACATATTACAAGTCGAGTGTTGGAAGATTTTAAACTAAGAAACCTAAACTAACACTTACTTTGTCGTAATGAACGTCAAATTTACAGGAACGGCTCAAAGTGAGCTCCGCCTTGCTCAATGCACAACCTCCGATACAGTTCGCGAGCACGATTTAAATTGCTATCTTCATGGCCCACGCATAACATCATATCGTAATATTCTGTTAGAAAACGTCGTAATTTTGGAAAAAAATATCGAAAAACACGGAACAATTGTAGAATATTGATAAGAAGATTTGAAATTGACATTTTTTTTTCCGTCTTGACGTTTTTTGAAGCCAGTACTTTAAAACATAATGGCATCATAGTAACCTTTGTGGATGAAAAACAGAAAAAATATTAAAGTTGACAATTATTAAAATTGGTAAGCCTCTCTGTTAAATAATCTATGCTAACTCCAGTTCCCTGACATGACAGCTTACTAGGGTTGACAATATTTTTGGCTTTGATATTTTATTATATTTTTGACGGGGTATTTTGTAACACGTTGTATATATACAGCGAACAACAATGATTTTTTTCAAGTTTTTTATTTCTATTTCTATAGCTAGAGCAAGTCAAACACTAGCGGCGCGGCGGGACACGTCGGTAAGCATGAAAGTTTTTATTTGTTTATTTCGATTTTTTAGGCTGTTATGCATGTTCTAAAAACAGACCTCTCAAATAATTCATGTGTGACTTGTGTTCTCTTTTTTAGGGTTCCGTAGTCTAACTAGTTTCGCCATGTCCGTCCGTCTATCCGTCCGCAGCTAAGCTCAGAGACGCGTAGTGCTCGAAAGCTGTAATTTGGCCTGAATATACATATTAGTCATGCCAAGAAAGTGGTAAAAAAAACTTGAATAAAAAAAAAATGTGTACCTACCTCCCCTTCACGTAACATTGGGATATAATTTATTTTCCTCGTCTACCTCATAGTGTGGGGTGTCGTTTTGGATAGGTCTTTCGAAATATTGCGGCTTTGAGAAACCATTTGTCGGTTAAGGGATCCGTTTATGAAATATTAAGCTTTAAAGCGCAAATGTTTGTTAGAGTCACTTTCCTCTGCAACCGACACGTATAACAGCAAATTATTGTTTTTTATTTAGGTATCGCCGATCAACATCGACGACAGCGCATTCAAGACGCGGTCCAAAGCGATAATTATACTTGGTAATTGTTAACGTGTTTTCGGCGGGGTAGATACATAACATTTTAACGGTTACAGTGCTGTAAAAGTTTGCTCGTTGTAAATTAATCATGACCCTCGTTAGCACAAATAAAAAAGTACTGATGCAATTTGACAGCTCAGCGTTAAAAACAGAATAATTTTCAAATACCTAGTACCTATTGACCTTCTTAAAATGGCTTATTCTATGACGCAGACGATGTGTTGTAAACGCCGCTTTGTAATAATAAGAAGCCATATGGTCAAACCAGGTGTGTACGTTTTTGTTGCCGACTATACTTTTCTTTGCAGAGTCGTCTTCTACTCGTCAAGACGACTCTTACGAGTCCGACACGACGGGTTCATCGTGTGTAATTTAGGAGTTCCCATGGACACATTGAACCTCCATCATCAGCCCAGCTCTATGGTACTGTATTATTGCATTGTCATCAGAACTAAAGGAGTATGGAAATTTTCACCTTCATCGGAAACCGGGAAGAGGTTCAAATCTAACTTGCAAGATTTGACCCATACATACATTCATACATCATACATTGCAAGTTAAATAAAAGCTTGTAATAATAGACTATAATAAGGGTGGATGATAATGACGACCATGGCCTCACCTTAAGTTAATCCCTTCTGGCTTACCGTGGCTTACAACTTAGCGACCTCCCAGGTTCGATTCCCAATAAAGGTAAATAGGTACCCATAGACATCAGCTTTCATATTATTTTCTCCCGTTTGATTGTGGATGGAACACTTATGGTAATGATATTCCTATCGTCAGTATTCGGGATTGAGATAAGTACAGTAAGTAGGAACGGTAAACGTTTTACATGACGGGCTTTTTAATGTACTTAGTCGCTTATTTGTACCTACTAACTACGCTCTTCGTTTATTATCCGCGCTATTCGAAAAACCAAGGACCATACCGCATCGTATTGCTTATGTATAATCAAACAGCGTTGAGAATGGTTCAACTATTTTAGTGCAAATACCTACTCGTAGCCGCCATTTGGTGCCTACGACGACGTTAGCACAGGCTTGAGATATTTTATGGAAGCGTAGATTTAGTATTACATTAAGGTAATAAACCGATTTTATTTTATTTAAACCATAAATCCACAGCACAAATTACAAATAAGGCTTACATAAGATATAATTACAAATCATGGGCCAATTACGGATTTTCATTACTTATTTTAAACTTAAGCTTTAAAAATACACCAAATAATCTGCTAATTATAGGTTCATCGGATACAGATTTATTGCGCGGCGAGGATTAATTATTAATAGGTAGATTAATCAATTTAACAAGCCTATTTGCTCTGTGAAAACACGGCAATTAATGCATCAGGCGTTTCAAAACCCAAAATCCTGTGATTGGTAAAAGCAGATAAAACTTCCGGGGACGTCATTCAAAAAACTACGTAAAGGTTTAGGATTTTAGGTAGGTACTATGGCACAAACATACATACAGATGTTTAAAAAGAGCGATTCCAAAATTAATATTCGCCCTTGACGGTCTTGCTTGTCACACAAATATTAAAATTAGCTCTTATAGGGGATCGAACCCAGAACCTTCAGTTTCGTAGAAGGGCCACTTGCCGAACAATGCAAGTGTAGACAAATAGGTCTAGGTACCTAAGTATTAGTCGAACGAAACAATATTAGAAATACCGCCTGCTGCCCTTCCTCTTGCGCGATCCCCGTTCCTACGACGCATTTAGAATCACGCTTCAATATAATGAAACCCTCATAAAAAAAAAAATGAAGGCTTGAATTATATAAGTCATAGAGGGGTACTAATATATAGGGGTAATAGTAGTAGTAGTAGTAGTCATTTATTTCATATTGGAAATTACATTATTATATGTCACATATTTATAATAAATTCACAATAAGATCGTCAGTGTAAAATAATAATAATATTAAAAAAAAAAGTAAAAATCAAATAATGTCAATGTGTACAAAAAGTAATAATAATAATGAACCAAAAATAAAAACAGTAATAAAACATAAGAATACTTAATATATCCCATACTCAGAAACCTATTATTTCTCGGGAGCGCTCAAATTTGTTACCTGGAGATGTAAGTGCACTTAATTAGGCGTTATTGCTTGCACTGAAGTTTTAAAACGATATATTTTTTTTTTTTTTAAATCGCAAGTTTCGGACCATCGTAAATTACATAACTCGGTTTGTTTTTACACGAGCGACTGCCCAAAAAAGGAGTGCGATGTTTTCAGGGTTCATGTTCCTATATGCACCTGTGTATGATTCTTTATTATACCAACTTTTAAATGCCTGTGCCGATTTAGAAAAAAGTTTATTCAAGCAATGGCAAACGATCCAGTAGGATTTTTGCAATGTACATACTTAAGTTTCCTTGCTCAGAATAGCTTAAGTTCCAAAGTTTCGTACCTACTAAATTATAATTAGGATCTAATACCATAACAAAAAGCAGGCTTTGGAACCCGACTGGGGCTAATCAACTTTAAGTCTTCATAAATCCTAAATCATCATTCAAAATGTAAAAGGATGAAAGAAACCTAAACATGATTTTTTATCACAATTCGACGTATGGCGTCTGGTTGCCAGTCACAGTAGTAGTGACACTCACAAGATTAAGACAAATCAATTGACATAAGAATCATAAAAACACCTTTTATACCTACAAGGATCTACAAAAGTTGATTGACATTAATTAGTGTCACAAAATCTCGCAATTTCTACTTTTTTATCAGGTCAGTCTGGCCCGACATAAAATTATAATGACGCCTGTACAGTTTACTGTGTCTTTTTAACAGAGTTTTACTTTGTAGTTTTTTAAGATGTGTGAATTTTAATAGCAATTAACGAACGATTGTACAAAATACAAAAAGTGTTGGCATGTCGGTTCGTGTGCATAATATTTTCAATAAATATGAAAAAACTTGAAAGTTTTTAAGTGAACTAATAATTTTACACCGGCAAAGTTTTACAGAAGCTTGTGCGAATGCAAGTTTTATTTTGATAAAGCCGCTCGGGCCGGCGGCCGCGACGGTGGCCGCGAGCTGATGGCGAACTGGCCCGAACTGAGTACTTAATCGTATTTCGCAGAAGCGTCAGTTTCTAAGAAACTTTTGATAGCCGATAAAACACGAAATTTGTTCAGCACCAGATGGCTTCGCAACAATAAAATTTTGCGTTCGCCGCTGCCGCGCGCTCGCAGTCTGCACACAAACGAGGTACGCACATCTGACCAAGCTTACAAGTTATAAATAGGACGAAACAAAACTTGCAACATTTATATATATATATATATATATATATATAGTATACGTACAGGGTGTGCGAGTCAGTCGGCGCCTTCGGCATGGCGGTGAGGTCTTGGTGCAGGCACCGAACCGCGTTTCGGACACACTGGCATTTGGCAGGACAAAAATCTTCGGCCAAAGTTAAAGTCAATTTGAAAATTATAAGGAACTTAAAAAAACTTAAGAGTTTCATGATGAAACTATAAAAGTTCGGAACGTGTTGAAAGTTCGCGGTGCACTGGCGTCAGTGCAGAGCGAGTGTGCAGAGGACGACGCGGCCGGCCGACGGGCGCGCTAGCAGTGCAGTGGCGGGCCGGCGGGCGCGGGCGGGCGCGGGCGTGCGCGCGGACCGCGCGGAGCGGGCGGTGCAGCCAGCAGCCCGCTAATCCGAGAGCTCCGAGACACTTCTTGTTAAATCAAAGCCTCATAATAAATACGCCTACCTGAAACTATTACAGTACCCAGCAAAAATATTAATAGGAACGTAGGAAATTGCTGGCCAGCTCTACTTTAGTAGTTTAACAATCTATATCGCGCGTCACTATATCACAAAATGTGGTAAATCAAGATAATTGTTAAAATAAATACGACTTAAGTACCCAATATATTTTAAATAATTGATATGTCTTGGCAAATAAGTCTTTACCAAACATCAGGGACCATCTATATTAATTAGGACATAGAAGTAGGTATTAGTAATACCGTATTACCCGGCAAACTGTTGCCCCGCGCATCCATAGCTACAAATCAAAAATTCAAAAAATCAAAAAATCAATTTCGAGGGTCAAACTAAAAGTTTCGGGAAAAGAAAAACATATGCAGTTAAATTGAATTATTTTTATTGTTAATCAAAGTATTCTCATTTATATTTTATACACTTTTCCATGAGTTCAAACCAGTCGTTAAAGCCATTTTTAAAGCCTCAACTACTGCTTCCGGAAACAAATCGCTGCCCACGCAACTTATCCTTAATTTTGGGGAATGTGAAAAGTCATTAGGGATTAAGTCGGGGCTGTATGGAGGATGGTCCAGTAATTCCACTTTTTCACCGTCCAGATATTCAATTGTTTTCCGAGCGGTGGTGTGAGGGCTGGCATTGTCGTGGTGAAGGGGGATGTGGCAACTAGGGTTTTATTTTCAGAGTTCAGCAAAGATACTCGGCAAACAGCTTACTTGTGGGAGGACCTTGTGCAGGGTCCGTCCGGGTTGGTGCCACCATCTTATCCATTAACCTACCGCCAAGCAGCAGTGTTCGCAACGTTGTGTTCCGGTTTGGGGATAAGACAGCCGGTGAAATGACTAGCATAGAGGCATTCCATCTTAGTCCTCAGGGTTGGCAACGCATTTGCAGTCTTGTGAATGCGAATGTCTATGGGTCACAGTTTTCACTTACCATCAGGTGGCCTGTGTGCTCGATTGCCTTCCCATGCTATAAAAAAAAAATAAAAAAAATTGTTTTACCTATCGGCGTTGACGGTTCTACGATCTTCAAGAGGAATAGTAGCCACATGACCCGATTTGAAGACAAACGTAGCCACCATCTTCGAGAACGAATAATTTTTGTCGGCTTGAGCTCATCTTCATAGACCCATATTCGAGATTGGTTTTTATTTTCAGGCTCAAATGCATATATCCAGCACTCGTCACCTGATACAATGCTAAAAACTGCATTTGAGCTTCCTTCGTTGAATTTAATCAAAGTTCTCCGGCACCAATTGACACGAGTCGTGTTCTGCTCATCAGACAATAAGTGAGGGATCCAACGGGAAAACAACTTTCGCACGCCTAATAGTTCCTGTAAAATAATTGGTATCTGACTCATTCCAATGCTCAAACACTCTTGATTCTCCCGATATGACACCTGTCGGTCTTCCTTTATCAGCTGACGCACAACATCGACGTTTTCTTGCGTGACTGCCGATTTTGGTCACCATCACGCGCGTCGTCCGTGAGGGATACACGGCCACGTTGAAATTCTGAATACCTCCTGTATATTGTCGTCTTTGAAGGTGCTTCATTACTAAAAGCAGCAATCATCCAATCTCTACATCGTTTTTGTGTTATTCCACTTTTAAAGTCGTGATAAATCGCACTGCTACATCAATACAGTATCAACTCAAAATCCTTGCTAGTTTTGTTTCAAGTTTCTAGAAGATATACTAAATTTGATTTTAAAATACGGTTGTATTTTGAGTTACTACTGTTTTGATCTAGCAGTACAAAATAATAGCTCTTAAATTTTCACGGGAAAATTCCATTTTCAGCAGTGACTCGAAGAGTTTAAAAACAATTGAAACAAAAGCATCGCTTTTTTTCTATGTGGCCAGTGTGTTAAGATAATGAAACTTTAAAGATTATAAAAAGATAGATATGTGTCAAAAACTTTTAGCAGCCCTTGTACTTATCACTTCATCCGAGCTGCATCGCTGCCGAGACCTTCGACCCAATTAAAAATGCACGCACTGACATGTCATTAATTATAATATAAATAATGTGACGGTACAACTTCAATGGACAAGACCTGCTAGATCAGTATACCTAAGTACTTAAATATTTTTTTTTTCAATAAGTATATATGTTTTGTAATTCATTACTTGTCCGCGAATTCGATTGCAGTATACTGCATACTTGTACTTTTTCTAATTTTCAAGTTATATATACCTATAGAACATAGGATTCATAGGTAGGTAGGTAGGTTACATTGCTCTTACAATTTTCTATAGATAATAGAGCTTGTTTCTCGATTTTCAGCAGATATTTTTATAATTACGCTTAATGTGTTTTTATTCCCTCTCCGTATTCCGCGGACGCCAGTCACCATATTGAAATTTAAGGTATGTAACCCTTAAATTGGCAAATATAAAATAGCGCGCGCTGCACTTCACCACAGAATAAAATAATAATACTAATACGCGCCGGAAGGCCAGAATATTTCTAATATAGTAATTTGTAAACATACATACATACATACCATCACGCCTTCATTCCCAGAGTGGGGTAGGCAGAGCTACAGAATTACCAACAACTCTAAAAACTTGTTGATAACTCTGTAACCACAATTTGCACAATTAGGCTAAATAGTAAACAGTTCTTCATATATTGACTTGTCATATTGTTTTGCCGACTATTCAAAAACTCAAAGTTTCTGTCAATAAAACGATCATAAAAGTCCTTGTGTATAACATCGAAAGTCGAAACCTAGGCCACCACCAAAAGCTCTTCTAAATATTTAAAACTTGCTATATGAACACACACATAATAAACATTCACTGATTGTGGATTTGTTGATTGAGTTTAAAAAAATATATTTTATATTAAAACAACAACATTGTGAGATTATGTAACAATGAACTGAACTGTGATTGATTTACACTAATTCCTTTTATATTCTTGAATTTTAATTATTATTCTTTTAATAACGTTTGATTTTGTCATAGTCATAGTCCTAGCATTTATTGCAAACCATAGTTGCACAGATCTTAAAAAGTTAGTTACAGTGCAGTGCATTTAGATTTTAGATTCATATGGGCCCTGTTAGGGCGTAGCCATTCTAAATTCAAAGTTTAGTGAGTACTAATATTAAAAGTAAAAACATTATTTGTGTCAATATTTCCGATCACGTTTAAATTCTAATGTCACATTCTCGAAACACAGTTATTATTCTAAATACCTACCTAAAAGGAGGTCATTTGAATAAAATAGCAGATAAAAATGACGAAATTTTTTTTTTTATGTGTTACTAGTTTAAGTATATTTATCAGATTATTATAGTATCTATCAATAATTAAGAGGTTGCATTTTATCAGTAAACATCGTCCAAGAATTCATTAATCGTGTTGGTCCCTTTTTTGTTAAGAATACTTTTAACTTATTTTTAAACAATGGTCTTTCTTTTCATCTTTAATCCTCGCAGGTGCCGTATATGCCGTTATATATTTTTATGAACCTCACATATGGACTGTCTCTATGCATCACTAGGTTGATGTTGGTATGTTAAGTCTATTTTCATGTCGAGTTACTATTCTTTGGTTTGGGGCTTCTTTAACTTGCTGGAAAAAGTGCATATGCTCTCTTACATGCATACACGGTTCTCTATTGGATGGCATAAAATTATTTGTAATAATAGTGTTACGCATATTGCTTTTAGCCGAAATAATATCATCATCATCATACCTTCACGCCTGTAATCCCAGAGTGGGCTAGGCAGAGCTACAGAATTACAACTTTTAAAAGTTGTTGACATAATGATGTGCATAATCATCTTTACGCATACGCATAAAACTATTTTTTTTACATGTATATTTTTATTATTTATAAATAGAATAGAACATGTATAAAAAATATGCATATGACCTTTTTTGGATTTTGTTGTATCCATCCCCTATACATCCCTTACGTCAGTACGCACTTGTCTGATCTAGTCTAGGGTATACTTCGTCTAAGCGGAAATCTCATCAAATACCTGTAAGGTGTACCAACCGTTGCCGACAGTTGGCAAACTTAACCGACCCGGCAGAAGTAGCCACTCACAAACGTTACTAGAAATTTAAAAACACGTCCGCCATCTTTTAACGTTGCAAATGGATCCCCACGACGACTACGCCAAGGAACCTGCTTTGACATTTCGTAGTTCTAATGATTTATTCTAGATGTCGCAGCGCACGCTATGACATTTAATATGTTATGTTGTTTTGAATGTTAAGTAAGGCTAATCTATGCAAATACTGAACCTAAATACTGAAGTATTTCAGTGAGAGGAACCTACATTATTTCTGACTAATATAGGCTATATAGTAGGTAATGTATGTGTGTTCAGAAAACCCATATGTTATAAACAGAAGCGAAGCCAGGAGAGGCCGCTTTTGTGCTATTCATTTAAAGTAGATCATGTTTGTTAACTTGGTAAACCTAATTTTGTAAGTCGTTATGTCGAATTTAAATTATTTTTTTATTTTAAATTCTATGTTCTCTTTTCTTTTAATAACGTCTTATAAATCGATAAACGCCGGCTGCACGCACGAAAAGGCGTGACTCATTGTCACGTTCCGCCTGAGCCGAGAGTGCATGCTAGAGCACGACACAAGCGATAGAGAGGCACGATCGGCCTAAGCGTTCGCCTTGTGATGTCACGCATCGTTTACGTTATAACGTTAAATTATCGTCCGTAAACCTTTTGTGTGCCAGATGCATACATAAAATTTTCAACAATTTACATTATAAAGTAATGTAGGAGTAGAAAATCCCCTTCTTGTTCACTGCTCAGCATTCGGTCGACTAGACCCGTCGCGCAGTCACTTCAATCACTGTAACCACAATTATAAGGCAACACTACCATTATTAACCACACACAAACACCACTCCAGCGCCCACTTCACTTCGCAAAATGCACACAGGGCTTTCATTCAAGATCCATGGTTCACTAATGTTTGGTCAAAAATCTTTTCCCAAAGTTACACTTCCCAAATTATTTTACTTAAATTTTCATTTCCCAAAAAATGATAAGGCAAAATAACTTATAGCAAATTATCAGTTAGCGAATTTTAGTTTGGCAAATTATTGTTTAATAAATAATTACTTGGTCATGTTTCATTTTAACAAATTTCATGTAGTCAAAAGTATTGTTTCGCATAACATACTTTTTCCAAAATATTGTTGGCATACGATTTATTAAGTACTAGCGACCTGCCCGCGGCTTCGCCCGCGTGGAATGTATTATACATATAAACCTTCCTTAAGAATCACTCTATCTATTAAAAAAAACCGCATCAAAATCCGTTGCGTAGTTTTAAAGATTTAAGCATACATAGGGACAGACAGCGCAAGCGACTTTGTTTTATACTATGTAGTGATATCTTGTTGTTCATTGAATAAAATGTAGGGTATGATTATTTTTCCTTACGTGGGTAGTCAAATGTTTTAGTTGGCATAACATATTTTACGCAAAACAAAATAAGGCAAATGATTTGTATGGTATAAAAATGGTGAATTTATTTTGGGGACCGTTCTAACCTAACTTAACCTAGTTTACTGGTAGAATTTGTAACCTATAACCTACTTACCTGGCAGCAGTTGCGTTCTGGCTCGCTATTATGATCGCAGTTCTAACCTAACCTAACCTACTTTTCTGGTAGCAGTTCGTTTCTGTGGAGGTCACAGTTCTAACCTAACCTACTTTAATTTTTTTAACTTGTCAATGATGAGGTACACTTTTGTGCGAAGTAATAATTTGAACAAACAATTTTTTGGATTATAATATTTGCCAAAGGAAATCATTTGCTTAATAAAAGTTTGTCTTAGTAAAAATTGACAGAGTAAAATGATGCCAAATGATAATTTGACTAAATAAAAAAAATGCGAAATGTAAATGTGCTAAAGATTCGTTTGGGAAATGAAATTACTGCGAAAAGTTTTTATGGAAGTGATATTTGGCGAAAAATATTTTTCCCAAACGGCAGTATACCAAGATCCATACATACTTACAGCTATTCAGCGATACATGTAATTTGCTACATCGATATGAGCGCGCTAGGTACCACCCGTTCTAGCCAGGTCTCCCTTCGCTTCTAGCTTCAACCGCGGCGCAGGGTTCGGACCCCGGCGACCACTCACTACAATCATTTTACGACGCGTCAAATATTTGAAATATTACGTTTAATTTATTTTATTATTAATAAACTATTTTTACATCTTTCCCATTCCCCGTCACGAATGACAGTACCGTCAAAAACCCTCTCGTTTTTCATCTTTGTGGCTAAGTCTCGAAAAAGACATAAATTCTTAAGTTTTTAACATATAGCTTTCAACTGTATATATAGTTATATCACATGACCCGAAAAGTAAAGATATGATGATATCTAATGCTTAGACAATACAACAATGTCCGTAGATGATTAGCTGTCACGACGAAGAACCTTAGGTGAAATTCCCATACATTATTTTTGAAGAGGAATTACTTAAGTAATACTATACGTTTCGGAAGCCCGCGACAAGGAGGTCGGTCACTGTCGTCTGTCAGGTAAACGCTCAGAGCGTCGCGGGGAACGTCTCCGAAGCCCGAGACAGGGAATTTTGTTCGCTGTTTGCACTCAGACGCTTTGAGCGTTGAGTCATAGTATAAATAGAAAAGTAGTTCGTCTCCGGTCCTTTACGAGTTTCTATTGCCGATTGGGCCCAGATTAAATAAGAGTTACTGCTTTGGTTCGATGCTTTCGATGCTCGTACTTCGACACTTACGAGTAATGCGCACGCAGGCAAATGCACTGGCTCGGTGCGCCCTGTTGAGTTTGCTCATGGTGGCTCGTGCATGTAGGTACGGTTTACGTACGCTCACATGTAAGCTGCGTGATATACCTTTATTTGAAGACTAACTACTGTTTATACTGTAGTTCAGTGAACGTTACGTAAACCCGACACTCGGAAATACGTTTTCGTCATCGGTGGGTCGCAAGACTCGCAACCAACCCTCCCCATAAAGTACGGTGGGTTTGGCATTTGGGCTACTAGTCGTGCTTGTCCGATACAGAGGATGCTTGGCGTGACTGTAACCCGGGTGAAAATTGGCTCAAGCTAGCCGTTAATATGGCCTGAGAAAAGACGTTTCGAAATATTAAAACACCAATTTTCTTTCAAAATAAAGGATTGACATTTAACCACTTTTAAAAGCTAAAATTTGCAGAAAATTCCCTCGTATTTCTGACGATGTATGCCGTAAATGTAAAAAAATCGTATCCAATATTGCGGCAATTAAGGACCGTATCGTTAATTATGGAAACAAATAAAATGGTGTAATCTGAATAAATACTTTTTATTACAAAAAAACAACTTAAAATACGCGAATCTTAGATCTTCTAAGTGAATCATAAAAGCTTCTTTTAGTTATTTATTGACCCCCTTTGCCAGTTTTCTCACTTTGCTTTTGATGCTCTTCATTAGCCCTTGGACATCGACTGTTTTGAAAGTTTTTTGGGTACGGATCCAGTCTTTTCTGAATTGGTCGATGTTATCTGTTGGTTTAGCTTGTTTTCGTAGCCTTGCCTTCATCAGAGCCCAAAATTTCTCGATGGGCCTGATCTCAGGGCAATTCGGAGGATTTAATGATTTCGCGACAAATTCGACATTATTCTCTCGATACCAGTTCAACACATGGCGAGCATAGTGACACGCAGCTAAATCGGGCCAGAATAATGTACGACCCCTGTGCTTTCGAATCGGTGATAGTACCCGCTTTTGAAGGCATTCCTTCTTGTACACATCCGAATTTAAGTTTCCCGTTATATAAAACGGAGATGTTTTCATGCCGCATTGTCAAATAGCTTGCCAAACCATCACTTTTTTCCCAAATTTTTCGCAAAAAATGGATTTGTCCTCTTTAGAGACCTTCGTTCCTTTTATTACGGTGTAAAACTGCGGTCCGGGTAGGGTTTTATAGTCAAGTTTGACATAGGTTTCATCGTCCATTATAATACATTGTTCATTTTTAGTTAAGACTTGGTCGTACAACTTCCGAGCCCGAGTTTTGACAGAAGACTCCTGGGTTTTGCTGCGTTTAGGCTGTTTTTGCTTTTTGTACGTTACAAGCAAGTTACGCTCCTTGGCACGCTGAACCATTGCAATAGAAGTACGACATTTTTTCGCACAATCCCGAATCGATAACTCTGTTTTTTGGGAAAAATGTTCGCATATCTTTATGTCTAAATTAGGACATGAAGGGCCTCGTTTTCTACCTCGACCAGGTAAATCTTTTAAAGTATTATTCATACCAAACCTTTTTATCGTATTGTAAACAGCTTTCAGGCTAACCCCTTCCTCTGAAGCAATCTTTCTCATAGTCATACCTGATTCTTTACAATATTTGGTCACAATTGAAAGTCGTTTTTTCTCTGAGAGACCCTTCATCTTGCAGTGTGTAGGAATTATACTACTTTTTATAATCAGTTTTAATATTTGACTATATGCTTAACAGATTGACATATGACAGACAAGATAAAATATTGTAACTTTTTTTTTAGAGCTATTCAAACTTGTTTCCATAATTAACGATACGGTCTTTATTTAAAACGCAAAATATTTCTTAAACATGTATATTAACGGAAGAACATCGACCATGGACGACCCCCGCTCCGGACGCCCTTCAGCAGTTACTGAAGATATTGTGAAAAAAGTCGAAAACTTAGTTTTGGCGGATCGTCGTGTCACGGTTCGTTCGTGTGAAGTGTAAAAGTGTGCGTATTGCGGCTATTAAGGTTGTTTTGTTGGATCGTTCTTTTCTTGTATTTTCTGTATATATGCCCACGGATTGCATGGATAACTTACCTGAATTTACGCAGTGTTTGGGGGAAATTAGCGCTATAATTGATAATAACTATGTAGAATCAGTTTTTATTTTGGGAGATTTTAACGCGCACCCAAATGAATTATTTTGGAATGAACTAATAAGTTTTTGAACATATCAAGACTGGTTGTGTGCAGATATGTGTAAATTAAAACCACAAATAGCTAACACATACACATTTGTCAGTGACGTACATGGATGTACGAGGTGGTTAGACCTCTGTCTAGCGAGTCTGTAGAAGATGTAACAATAAGGTATGGTACATATTGGTCTGACCACTTCCCTTTGGACGTTGTTTGTAATTTGACGGTTCTTAGGCCTAAATCTAATTTTGTACAACAGGTTGTCAATAAAGTAATTTGGGGGGAAAGGGAGTCATCACAAGTATATGAATATCATATTTGTTGTAACGAGCAACTGAAAAATGACGATTTTCCTGAGCAGCTTCGTCAGTGCTCCAATAATATCTGTAGCGACACTGAGCATAGGACTGTGATTGATCAGTTGTATGGCACTATTGTACGTGTACTAAGTGAGGCGGCCGAGAAGTGCTCCAGAAGCAGGGCGGTCAGAGGTAAGCGTCATGTTGTTGGCTGGAATAAGCATGTGAAATGCCTGCACGGGGAGGCGCGACTGAGCTTCCTGAACTGGGCCATGCTCGGCAAACCGTCCCGAGGCCCTACGTATGAGCATATCGCTCATCCAATAGAATAATGACATAATTGCATTTTTAGCATGCTGTTATGTCATTGTTCCACGCGATAGACCTGACCTTTAGAACACTTATGACGGTAAAATCTCAAAACCCGATTTTTTGCAATTATGTCATTATTCTATTGGATGAGCGATATGTGTAATACGAAGACAGCTTTTAAAGCTCGACTTAAGTGGTGCCAAGGGAACCAGGAACAGATCAAAATGGACATAAGTAATTGCGTCACATCATAAGAGCAAACATTTTCGTAAGTTCTGGAAAGAGACCATCAGGCTCAGTCCACGGTCGAGTCTCCAACGGGATAGCAAACTTGTTTATGGATCATTTTAAAGTTGAGCCTGCGGTGCGCCCGTCAGTGGTGGGAGTGTTCAATGCTTGTAAACGTCGTAATGCATCGATGGTTGCCACGGGTACTGGCGCTTTTGTACAATCTGTGTATAAGGCACTCCTATTTACCTGCAGATCTGATGCGTACGGTAGTGGTTCAACTCGTGAAAAATAAGACGGGAGACGTGTCTGATATGTGCAACTATAGGCCAATATCATTAGCCACAATTAACCAAGTCTGCTTGACCGCATTTTGAGTAAGCACCTTGAATTACATGACGCACAGTTCGGGTTCAGACCTGGACTATCCACGGAGAGTGCGGTGCTGTGCCTCAACCATACAGTCCAATATTACACAAAAAGGAGCACACGTGCTTCTAGGTCTGTCCAAAGCTTTCGATCTTGTCTCTTACGAAATGCTCTGGCAGAAGTTGCGGTATGAGACGGGTCTCCCTGACGAAGTCACTGAGTTGTTCCACTACTAGTACGACCACCAGAGAAATAGTGTCAGGTGGGCGGGAGCATATTCTGAGGATTACATGTACGCTTTTCACCCTGTATATCAATGGCCTGATCAAGGAACTTATCGGTGCCAAGGTTGGTTGCTCGATTGATGGTACTTTCATTAACAATATCAGCTATGCTGATGATATGGTGCTGTTGACTCCTGCGATCAGCGCCCTTGGTAAGCTGCTCAGGATTTGTGAGACGTATGCGGGGGCCCATGGGCTTAGGTATAACACGAAAAAGACCGAGCTGTTAGACTAATTGAAGGGTCTATTCCGACTAGTTACATTGTTAGTTCCATTGATGGAACTAGGTGGACTTTTTTTTCCTTGTAGTTACATTCAACGAAGATGGTTTCCGTAATGGAACTACCTGGACTTTTTTTTCCAAGTAGTTACATTAGAGGAGAAGTATTTTGTATAACTAGTTAACACAATTATGGATCGATGGTATGGTCTGAAATAAATGATTTCAATTTCAATTGCTGAAAATATAAAGATTTAAACGGGGAGCGTGCATAATATTTTACATGAATGCTATGAAAAAGGTATCTGCTCGTTGGGTACCAAGAATGCTTACTGACACGCAAAAACAAACTAGAGTCGAGATTTGTCAAGAAGCTTTGGACCTGATACAGCAAGACCGGGATTTGTTTTTGGCGCGATTTTTAACAATGGACGAAACATGGCTCCGTCATTATGACCCTGAAACGAAACTGCAGTCTAAGACATGGAAAAGGCCATCATCTCTAACTCCGAAGAAATTCAAGCTGGGCCCATCTGCCGGTAAGGTCATGGGCTCTGTTTTAGGGATGGTAAAGGGATAGTAATGATTGAGTATCTCGAGCATGGAGCCACTATTACGGGCACTTTATATGCCAATGAGATCCGCGAAAAACGACGAGGTAAACTCTCAAAAGTTGTGCTGTTCCACCAGGACTAATGCCCTTGCACACAAGTCCGCCGTTGCAATGGCTGCAATTCGTAATGCTGGGTTCGATATCCTTAAGCATCCTCCGTATTCACCAGATCTCGCCCCCAGTGATTTCTACCTGTTTCCGAGATTGAAAGAATACCTGAGAGGCCAGAAATTTAAAGACGATGACGCGGTAGTCGCCGTACAAGATTTTTTAAGTACTCAAGACGAGTCCTTTTTTGAAAATAGAATTTTAAGTTTAGAAAAAAGATATACTAAGTGTATTATGCTAGAAGGTAATTATGTCGAAAAATAAAATGACATTTAATAAAAGTTGTTTATAACATACTCATTCTCACTTTTTATTGAACGCCCCTCGTATATATCAATGCGAAAGGTTTAGCGTGCGTGAGTTTGTAACTTCTTCGCTAAAACGGGTGGACGAATTTGGTTGGATACAATTTGGAATAGAGTTTGCTTATACACTGGAATAATACATTACCTACCTTTAATCCCGAAATAAATCAGTGTTCCCGTGGAATGGCAGAATTACTAATTCTACGCGGAAGAAGTCGCGGGCAGAAGCTAGTGGTCTATATATTTATGTATTTGGAATGGGCTATTTATTAACTTTAATTTGAGAATTATATTCTTACATACATACATAAACTCACACCTTCATGCCCAGAGTGGGGTAGGCAGAGCTAAAGAATTACCAACAAGTCTTAAAACTTCTTGATAATTCTGGAACCACATTTTGCATAAGTAGGCTAAGATGTTTCCCAGTGTAATAGTGACAGGTGGCAAGCCCATCGCCTAACAGTACTACAAGCCTTTATTCCCTTAGTCGCCTCTTACGACATCCACACGGGAAGACATGGAGTGGCACTATTCTAACCCGGCAACCACACGGCAAATTATATTCTTATAATAAATATATTTTTTTATTTCCCTCCATTTCTTTGTCACGAGCGCCATTTAGAAAAATAATATAGGTACAGTTGAGTTCATAAATATGTACCTATACACCGTGTTTTTTTTGATTTACGATTACTTTAAGGGAACGTTCCTTAGGTCAAATAAAGTTAATTTCCCGAAGACAGACAAATGATAACTGTAACGGTTTTAAAGATATTTAATTTTTAAATTTAATCAGTTAATCTCGTTGAACTGTTCTAAAAGGCTCTTAACTGTCTGTGTATGTCACACCAACATTGACGTATTTTACACTGACTATGAGTTAACTCTAAAGGCCCTTTTAGAATGACCAAAGATGCAACATTTAATTACTTTGTTCTAAACAGAAAAATAATTTTTTTTTTGCTATATTTAAAAATCTAATCTACCACTTAGTTTCTATGGATGTACCTAGTAATATGCCGAAGTTATCGTAAATCAAAAAAAACACGGTGTATACATACGCTTATTAGTACCTTGTCACTTTAATGAAAAATAAAATAAATAAATATCAGGGGACAATCTCATCTCTCTTAACATTATTTCTCTAACAAAATAATGTTATAAAGTAACTATTTTATCATTACGATACAAGTTAACTAAAAAAGTTAATGTCACCAACGAGGTTCCATATCAATTATTTTTTTATAATGGAACGCACATGCGGTTCGCTTCAGTTTTACAGCATTACAAAAAGTTTTCATTCCAATTTTTACTCGTCTGTGACAGCGCCCGCTTTAACGCATGCGCGGTGATATGCTAGGTTTTGGCGCCATTCATTGAATACGTTTTGCTGAGTTACTTTATTAACGTTGATCCTTTATTTAGTAGGTTGAATCGCAATGTATGAGAGTAGATAAAGTAGTGTATGAAACTGCACATAACTAGGTATTAAAACACTCGTGTGATACTATTAAAAACCTCGCCTAGCGGCTCGGTTCTTAAACATACACTCGTGTTTTAATACCCCTCTTTATGAAACAATTTCATAAACTACTATTATGTAATAGTAGTTTTTATGTACCTACTACTGAAACATATCAATCAGTTTAATTCAAATGAAAAACAAGATATCAACTTCAATTTGATAAAAAAAATACTTGCAAAATAATGAAAAAGGTTTTACACACCGGTTTTGTTCGAGTCCTTCTGTACGTTGGTACTATAAGTACCTACTATTGCCTGTTTTTGGAGTTGTTGGTAATTCTGTAGCTCTGCCTACCCCACTCTGGGAATAAAGGCGTGAAGGTATGTATGTATGTATGTATTGCCTATTCTATGGCATTATTTTCATATTTATTACGTAATTGGTTACTATAAACTGAAATACAATTAAGTTTTTCGTCATTTGTTGACGTTGTTTCCTCCGCTGGACCGTGCTGATAAGATTTTAATTACAATAACCTAACGTTTTCATTATAATTATGTATAGATTATTTTGATAGTTATCTAACATGGCGCTATGCCCATACTGACTCGTGCTGTTAAGGTATTACTGGTAGCACTAGTTTTATACCAAGCATATAAAAACACTGAACGATCGGCATTTTTAATTAAACTTTAAAGATCATAAATAAACCAACTAGAAAGAGGGCGAACCTTTCTCAGTATTCCTGGGACGCTAACGGCCGAACCCAATATTCGATCTATCTCTTCTTTTGCCCTACTCCGGATAGAAATGGCTATCTATCCGTAGTTTTTCTGTCCCAATAAACTTCAGATACTTAGATAAGCTAGCCTGTCTTTGGTTTTGATCTATCGGTGGGAGGACCGATAGCCTACTCGGATAACCGGCTTGTATGGAAATGACAGTTAATGCGTCCCAATAACAACAGATAGCCTATCTTTGGCCTTTCTGACGCTGTCATTGCTTACCTCTAGTAATCAATGTCACGATCGTACGTTTTTGGAGGATAGCGGAAGCTATTATCGTATTAATTGCGGAATTTTATTATTACAAGTAGTTTCGAATAAAAAAATGTCGGACTCGAGTTGTATTAGTACGAGTTCTAGTGGTACTTATTACAAATTTGGAGATACTGTGTGACGGACATGTGTTTTTGACTTTAAATAATCAACTAAAATGTGTTCAATTTCCGTTTAAGCGCCCGTAACTAACTGTAACTGTTGACCTATTAAACCTAAAATCGGCATGAAGCCCTTGTTCGCTATATGACAGATTCGTTTAAGATTAGCTTTAGGGCAGATTCTCATAAGGACAGATTCTCAAAAGGACAAAGTACAGTAAAGCTGAAGAAGAAATGTATTTTATTGCTTTCTTAAATTAAAAGCTATATCCTATATAATACGTAAGTAGGTTTAGGTTATGTATATGTTAAATATGTAGCGGAGCTCCGTCGACACTAATTTCAAAACTAGATTCGACGGAGTTCCGCTAACGGGGGGCTCCTAATTCTGGGTGGAGTAATATCATCCTTTCTTGTAAATAATCTCATTCATCTGAATGTGTTACTTTGTTAGTAAGGTTCTTATTAAGGGCTTAAAGAATGGTATGAAAAACTGTATAATTTCTGCCTTATAGCGAATCTGTCCTAAAGCTAATCTGCCATAAAACGAACCAATCATATTAGCAAACGAGGGCCCTGGAAAGATTACTTCACCGCGCTCATTTTTCACAATCGTCACGATAAGCGGGCTGGTGATGCTGTGTCTACATCAACCTTCTTCAGCTCACAGAAATGTTATTTAGACATTGAAATGTTATTTAATTTGTTGGCCAGGCAGTTCCGCTATGTTAAGGCGAAATAAATAAGTATTCAGATATAATAAAGGATCTTATAACAAAGTATATAAAGTACAATACATAATCATTTATTAAATCACCTTAAAAACTCCATTTCTTGTATATTCATTTATAGCCCGCTGCTTGTCGATTCGAAATGCTTTCTTTGTTCCGGTTCTGTTTAGACAAAAACGTACATTAATAACATTAATTTCGAAAAAAGCTCGTAAGGCATTTTAGTAAACATATTTAATTTTATCATATCATGCGAAGAGGTCATGTGGTACCAACATTGTACTCTGTTCATTCGACTAATCGTTAAGTACCTACATAGTCGGCCCATAAGTTCTGTCATTACGGTTTAGTCAATTTAAACTAACTAATATATACTTTTTTGCAATTAATTATGCATTAAATTCAGGGATTGTAAAACCGGTGAAATTGAATACCTGTATATAAATTGTCAAACGATTACCGCTAAAATAATAATACCTATATTCGAGTTAGAGGTAATGTTGTCATTCCGCTTTTGTCTTTTTCACTATGTATGCACTATTTACAGTATTCTTTACCTCTATTTAATATCGGTATTCGTTGCTCTTGATAGATAAGGTGTCAAGTAGACATTATGACTGAAGCACAACAAATAGGTGTAACATAACTCAATAGCATTGTTGGCTAACACTGGTTGAAATGTCTGCTAGTACTGAACAAATAAATTGATTTGCGACGTATTTCAAATTGTCAATTGTCAATTTGTTTATTCGCCTTTCTGTAATAATTTAATAAAATAGCAAAAAGCCACACGAAAAAGAAAGATTTCGTATTTATATAATAATATCTAAAATGGGCCGCGGACGGAAAAGAAAAAGACAAACCGATCATATGACAGAATGGTAATCTTTTCGTTGATTGTCATAATTCAAAATGAGAAAACTTGCTTGTTTGGACACTGACAGGTATTACCGGTAATGGGTTTATTGGTAAAGTATCAAATAGAGGTAATGTTGTCAATTGTCGAAACCGCTATTACATTTCAATACCGGTTTTGATTATACCGCTTATTAGAGCTTTAGTGATATAAATACCAAAATACAATTATAACCGGTTATACCTTATTTAAAACCGGTAGTAAGAATACCGGTAACGATCCCTGATTAAATTAAAGCCTTATTAATATCAGGGATTGTAAAACCGGTGAAATTGAATACCTGTATATAAATTGTCAAACGATTACCGCTAAAATAATAATACCTATATTCGAGTTAGAGGTAATGTTGTCATTCCGCTTTTGTCTTTTTCACTATGTATGCACTATTTACAGTATTCTTTACCTCTATTTAATATCGGTATTCGTTGCTCTTGATAGATAAGGTGTCAAGTAGACATTATGACTGAAGCACAACAAATAGGTGTAACATAACTCAATAGCATTGTTGGCTAACACTGGTTGAAATGTCTGCTAGTACTGAACAAATAAATTGATTTGCGACGTATTTCAAATTGTCAATTGTCAATTTGTTTATTCGCCTTTCTGTAATAATTTAATAAAATAGCAAAAAGCCACACGAAAAAGAAAGATTTCGTATTTATATAATAATATCTAAAATGGGCCGCGGACGGAAAAGAAAAAGACAAACCGATCATATGACAGAATGGTAATCTTTTCGTTGATTGTCATAATTCAAAATGAGAAAACTTGCTTGTTTGGACACTGACAGGTATTACCGGTAATGGGTTTATTGGTAAAGTATCAAATAGAGGTAATGTTGTCAATTGTCGAAACCGCTATTACATTTCAATACCGGTTTTGATTATACCGCTTATTAGAGCTTTAGTGATATAAATACCAAAATGCAATTATAACCGGTTATACCTTATTTAAAACCGGTAGTAAGAATACCGGTAACGATCCCTGCCCATAACTGTATCTATCCGGATGTTTCCGGGGGTGTTTTTGCTAGTAGTTATAAGAAGAAAGATCAAATAATAACATGTAATTAGTAATCATAGCACGATCTACCCCGATACATAAACAAAAACACTAGTAAAGTAAAAATATTGAAGGAAATCACAGTACCAAAATGAGTTTTTTTTTATTTAAAAAAAAGTATTCCTTTTTTAAGTTACTATAACTTTATTAACATAGAATATAAGTATCTTACCTTGTCCTTCAGAATCCATCACTTTCAATTTGTAAGAAGAACTTGATAACATAAAAAATCACTTCAGAAGTTCAACGTTTAGAAAAGCGCGCCGAGAACAAACGTACACTAAGTGAAACGGTTAAATTCCGACTGACGCTACGGGCGCGGGGTGCACGCTAGCAGGTAGAAAGGGTAGGGGTAATGTGTCCGGGTTCCTCCTTTGTTTGAGGAACTCGTTTTTATCAGTATGTCTTTACCATTCACGGGACTATGGGAGACCTGGACCTTTGGAAGGCGTACATGGAGCCGAAGCCAACACGCAGAGGCCCTTTCTTCTTTTTCTTCTTGTTCAGCCTATAGCCACCCAATGCTGAGTGTAGGCATCCTGCATTGCTCGCCACTCATCTCGGTCCAGTGCTCTTCTCATCCAGCACCTTCCCGCCACCTTGACCAGAGGCCCTTTAGACAAGTTTAATTTAGTAAAGTGATGGGACACCAACCGGCGATTGTCCCTGAGTTCAAACTATAGAAGTATGCTCCCACGGACAACCAACGGTTAGTGTAGGACTATTTAAGAAGGATGGAAGTATTAAAATAGGCTCTATGAATGAACAGATATGGACTGGTGAACTAGGCTATTGATGAAACTACGGCGCCTGCCTGGCCAATGCAAATTACTTTGGTTGAAATGGCAGGCGGTGACTCGCCAACTCAAGAATGGGCCTCCCGAAATAGCCGCATATATATAGCAGCAGGGAGGTAACAGTTCCAGAGGGGCTAAGGGTGGAGAGGTGCTTCTGGACTTTAAACGACCATAAGGTGCCCACTCACCACTTATGCAACACATCCACCCTTCGAGCATACAGCTCTTGCGACTCCACTCTGACCGGCCAATAAAGGCAAGCCAGAGGTGAGGGTCTGTTCCTCGTCATTATACACTCCAGCCGGCCGGTGAAGGCAAGCGTGAGGTGAGGAACAGGACCTACCCTCGGGAGCATTCAGGTCCGTGGTGTCGCCACTCACCAACAGCTCGCCACTAGCTATTATTATTATTACTATTATGTATGTCTTTACCATTCACGGGACTATGAGAGTCCCGGACCTTTGGAAGGCGTACATGGAGCCGAAGCCAACACGCAGAGGCCCTTTAGACAAGTTTAATTTAGTAAAGTGATGGGACACCAACCGGCGATTGTCCCTGAGTTCAAACTATAGAAGTATGCTCCCACGGAAAACCAACGGTTAGTGTAGGACTATTTAAGAAGGATTGAAGTATTAAAATAGGCTCTATGAATGAACAGATATGGACAGGTGAACTAGGCTATTGATGAAACTACGGCGCCTGCCTGGCCAATGCTAATTACTTTGGTTAAAATGGCAGGCGGTGACTCGCCAACTCAATGGAATGGGCCTCCCGAAATAGCCGCATATATATAGCAGCAGGGAGGTAACAGTTCCAGAGGGGCTAAGGGTGGAGAAGTGCTTCTGGACTTTAAACGACCATAAGGTGCCCACTCACCACTTATGCAACACATCCACCCTTCGAGCATATAGCTCTTGCGACTCCACTCTGACCGGCCGATAAAGGCAAGCCAGAGGTGAGGGTCTGTTCCTCGTCATTATACATACATACACTCCAGCCGGCCGGTGAAGGCAAGCGTGAGGTGAGGAACAGGACCTACCCTCGGGAGCATTCAGGTCCGTGGTGTCGCCACTCACCAACAGCTCGCCACTAGCTGCCCTTTACTATTATTATTATTAGTATTATTATTATTTTGATTTTGGGACTTTTGGCCGCGTAGATCGTGCAAATACCTCTATGTGCCGCCGTAATAACACATATCCTAAAAAAACCGCTATCTATTACGATTCAAAAGATACAGAGCTCTTTAAAGTTAGGACCGATAGGACCAACGGCACGGAACCCTAAAAAAGCAAGGAATTACCATACACTTACCTTATTCTTGAAATATTTAACGAATGGACTATTAGCCGGCTATTCCCAGTTGTCCACACCTAATTTCTAGGGTGCGGGTCACTGGGAATTTTTATTCCTGGACCACCTTAACCTGGAACACCTTTTCCAATATTCAAGTTATAAATAGTTAATTAATTGTATTATTTGTCAACGAGGTATCGATCAAAAACCATTGCATGGTACATTATAAGTAGGTACTTGCTCTGACAACTTTCTATAGATTATCGATCTTGATTTCGGCTTTTCATTTGATAATTTTTACTGTAGACGGTTTTTTATTTTCAATAATTAATTTATTTGTTTTTTTGCGTTTTAATAGATAATTTGGTGTTTGTAAGCTTCGGAGGCCTACACTCACACTAACACTGAGCATGGTCCGACATGCCAGGTTTTTTTATTACAAGTCCAAAAGTTTATTACGTAATCCTAAACGGATTTGGATGAAATTTGGAATGGAGATAGCTGTACCGTGAATTAACTCCTTTTAACAAACAAAACAAAACAAATAATAACCAACGCGGACGAAGTCGTGGTCAGGGGCTATAAAAATATAAAAGCGACAATAAAATACGCTCATAAATCAAAGTGCAGATTGAATAGAAACAATAACACTTTATTTATACTTGTCAGACTATCATTTCGGCACTTGGGGACTAAGTGATTATTAAGATTGTTTATGAGTCGAGTCGAATGGGAGCCGTAAATAACAATTGTGTTAGTTGATTTAGACACGAACTTCGCGTTATTGAATGAGGAAACGTTTATATACACCGTGTCCAATAAGTTTGCATACAGTTTAGATTCTCAATAAAATAAATGTACAAACAGTTAATACAATGAAAATTATATTTTATTAATGGCACACTTATGTATAATATTTACAACAAATGTTTCGGAATAACTCCACCTTTAACTTTTTTTACTAGCTTCAAACGTTTCTCAAATGAATCACACGCGGCACGCACCGCTTCCATTGGTATTTGGTCCCAAATATGCTCGATAACCTTTTTGAAATGATCCAGGTTTGCGATTTTATAATCATGTAGTTTCGAGAGCATATACGTACGAGCACACGAAATAATCTAATACATTCAAGTCCGGTGAACTGGGTGGCCATTCATGTTTCGGCAGAAAATCGGTCAAATTAGCCTGACACCTAGCTTGAACAGCGTTTGCCGTGTGTGAAGGAGCTCCGTCTAGTTGGAAAACATAATTTTCGTTCTCAAATATCCTTTCTAAATTTGGAGCAACAAATTTCTCCAAAACCTCGGATTTATAGTATTGAGCATTGATTTTAACGCCTTTATCGATAAATACTAGAGGTAGTTTACCCCGCTTACAAACTGCACCCCACACCATCACCGATGGTGAGCTCTGGAACCTAGGAACATTTTTCTGGTTGTCCGGAAGGCCGACAATCGATCATTTTGGGCGTTATGAGGCTGTTCTAACACAAACAGTTTCACGTCAGAAAATACAAACTCATCCCCTGCTAGGGAATGTAAACCGGCTAACCGGTTAACCGAAAAACCGATTAACCGAAACATTTTGATGTCGGTTAAAAACCGGTTTTTATAACTTTTGCCGGTTATTAACCGAATTGGAACTGTTCCTTAAAAGACTGTAAATTGCCTTAAATAGATACCCCAGAATATTCTTCAGACTACTCGAATTTTTTGTGTAGCGAATAGCAAGAAGTTTTATTAATTACATTTCTTCATGAACGTGCTGAACGATACAATACAATACAATACACGAGCCACATGATGACAAGGATGACATACCTAGTTAGTTTCTATTTTAGTGCCGTTATTGGGCAAAAGTACCAACTATACTGCTATTACAGTAACAGCCCTTGACCCCTCACCAGAAACGTCGCATAGTTCAGAAAATATTGAACCTGTTCCGTCTACATCTGGTTTATCCGGAAGTTCTATGTCTGCGAAAGATTTATTAAGAGAAGAGTTGAAACAGAAATCATTGACAAGACGTGAAGCAGAAAAGACCCATATGGAAGTCCTGCAACAACAGTTGTGTCCTAACGTGATGATCGTGACAGATCGAGATGGTACTGCATGAAAGTGACGGAACCAGAGGGCGATATTTAGAAATGGCATACAGCTCAAAAAATCACCAATAGTAACCAAGAATAGTAAAACTATCGTCTAATACTTCGATTTCAAATAGTTTGCAAAAAACCGGCTAAAAACCGGTTAACCGGTTTTGAATCCGTCGAGGCGGTTATTAACCGGTTTTTGTTTTTCCTCGGTTTTTACATTCCCTATCCCCTGCGTGCCAAGAAAGTATTATGTTGGATCTTTGTACTCTCTTTTTCTTGGTCGCTTTGGAAATGCCATGAACTTTCCGTTTTTTGTAGGCATGGCATCCAAGATCCACCCTCAAAATATTGTGTACTGATCCTTTTGAAATTTTCAGCTCAGCAGCCAATTTTCGGATAGAACGGTGTTTTTTCCGCCGTAGTCGCTCTCTCACAATCTTTACAACTCTATCGGTTCTAGCTGAACTTGGCCGACCGGATCTTTTCCTGTCTTCTATTGAGAAGGTCTCTTTATCCCATTTGATTGTGGTGTAAACTAGATTGCGTTTAATTCCAAGGGGTTTTAAGGCCTTAAAGATAGCACCTGGGCTGTCGCCATTGCAAAATTTTCTGATAATCCTTTCACGAAACTGTTTCATCGTGGATTAAAAGCAAACTACAAATGCTTGACGTTTGAAACGATTGTACGAGGGGCGTTCAATAAATTCTCGGTATGAGAAGGAAAACAAAAGCATACGATTAGTGTTTAATTTTTCTATATATTCCCCCCTATGTTTATACACTTATAAGATCTGTCAATTTGTTTTTTTAACCCCTCATAAAAATATTTTTTGTCTTTGGTGTCAAAATGCTCCAGCACCGCTGCCTTCAACGCTTCATCATTAGAAAATCGATGTCCACGAAGATCCTTTTTAAGGTTGGGAAACAAAAAGTAGTCGCTGGGGGCCAAGTCGGGACTGTACGGCGGGTGAGTAAGTGTTTCGAACCCAGATTCAAGAACAGCAGCCTTGGCAACATGAGCAGTATGCACAGGGGCGTTGTCATGAAGAAGCAGCACTCCTCTGGTCAATTTTCCCCTCCTCTTCTCTTTGATTGCTTCCCGTAATTGGCGTAAAATGTTAGCGTAGTACTCTCCTGTAATATTTAAACCCTTTTCTTTATAATCTATTAATAATATCCCTTCACAATCCCAGAATATTGTCGCCATGATCTTGCCAGCTGACGGGACGACTTTGGGATGAGGTGTTCCTTTAACGTGCCACTGCATTGACTTTTGTTTGCTCTCAGGGTCATAGTGGTGAACCCAAGTTTCATCTCCGGTAACAATTTTTTGGAGCAAACCATCAGGGTTTTCACCACACAGCTCAATGAAGTCGGAACAACAAGCAACACGCTTGTGCTTCTGAAACGGTGTCAACATTCGTGGTACCCATCTCGCACTAACTTTGGACATGTTAAGATGATCGTGGATAATATCGTGTATTGTACCAATATAAATATTGTTTTTTTGTGCTATAGACCTAACCTTCACTCGACCATCTTCCAGTATAATTTTCTCCACTTTTTGAATGTTTTTTGGTGAAGTAGCTTCAACAGGCCGACCAGGTCTAGGGTCATCTTCTATGCTCTCCCCTCCCACGCTTAAATTCATTTGACCACTTTTGGACAGTAGATAATGAAGGAGCGGACTCACGGTAAACTAAATCCATTTCTTCTTTAATACACTTGATTTTTTCCCTGTTTAGTCAAGAATTTTATCACGGCTTGATGCTCCAATTTAATTATTATTGTAAAATCGCTCATGGTGATCACGTTTGTTCAGCAGTAGCAGAAAAACAAAAGAACGTGTAGGCTTCAAATTTACTTTTTTTTACTGTCAATGAATGAATCTTTGCGGCCAGTATTAAGAAGTTTACTAAAAAGGTTTGCAAGATACCAATACCGAGAATTTATTGAACGCCCCTCGTATTTTGTTAACGACACCATACTTTAAAAAAATAAAATAAGAATTCGATGGCCTGTAGTCTGTATATCTTTAGGGTTAGTGCAAAAAGATGTGTATTCGAACTTATTGGACACGGTGTAACACGCTCTGGGCCCGGGTTGTTAAATAAACTCAAGCATTGTACCGACAAGTAACTTCTCAAATTCAGCTCTCCTTATGGTTACGTCGAAGGGTATATAAATATTCCCCCACCTGAGGGATATCATACCACAGCACGCGCGACCTCCCGACGGCAAGGCTTACCCCGCGACCTCGACACGGCGACCACGTCGACATCAAGATGAGCCCATGAGGACGCTGCTCAGCTTGTAGGACACTAGCCGGGAATCCCCCAACCGGGTCTCACCTAGCTGGCTCAACATTGCGAGCAGCGTAACACCCGGACAAGACGCCTCCCCCTCCAACCCTACCCAAAATCCTCTCCCATCCCCACCTCCCCGCAGCTGCCGCCGCTATCCAAGGACCTGAACGTCTTTTCGGTCGGCGAAGAACACCCCGGTCGAGGGCTAAACAGGGCCCTCACCGGTTGCTCATCCCCCTCACAGAAGGAGGATTGAGGCGACCACCCAACGATTCGACTAACAAAATATCTTCTGGCAATTTGAAGAATGAAGAAAGACGAATTATTAAATGTGCGATCATGAAAATTCTATGAAAACTATGAAAAAACGTTGACTATTTGATAACGTCATGTCAAAGGCAATATGGTTTCAGGAAAGTCATTATACACAAACTTTTACTCATAAGCATTAATTACGCCATCTAGAGTTGAATTGCAAAACACTAAAATGGCCGTATGCATAAGTACCGCCATCTAAAGTTAAATAGCAAAAGTAATGAGCATAAGTAACGGCCATCTAGAGTTGAATAGCAAAACACTTGTAAAAGTAATGGGCATAAGCATTAGTAACGCCATCTAGGGTTGAATAGCAAACACGTGTAAAACTAATGGGAAAACATTTCAGCTATTGGACGGTTTTCAAATGTTACCTACCATCCAATACTTAGCTGAAATGTGTTACCTACGTGGGTGACTACGAAAGTTTTGAGATGTGGCCATTTTAAAAATAGAACCTACATGAATTGCACCTTTTTCATTTCCTTATTTATTTGAAATTCGAATGCCATTAGTTATTTGACGAAATATTAAAAAATAAAATTGACATTTCCATTTTTTCATAACGATTCCCGCGTTTTTTCTATCAACTCAACAATGGAATTCGAACGAGAACATTTTCGTGCAATGATGTTATATGATTTTAAAGTTGGATTGAGTGAAACTGTGAGCCAAAATAGACTTTTATCTGCATTTGGCGACCTTGCACCATCCCGTGCAACAATTTTTAGATGGTTTACGCAATTTAAACGAGGGAAATTTTCGTTGAAAGACGAAGACAGAAGCGGCCGTCCTACTACTTCTGTAACGCAAGAAAATATCGAAGCGGTGAGGAAAATTATATTAGAGGACCCGAAAACTACCTACAAAGAGATAGAAGAACCCCTACAGATTTCATAGCCGACAATAAATCATATTTTACATAGTCACCTTCAAGTCAGGAAGCTTTGTTCGCGATTCATGCTTTGACAGCCGAACAAAAACAAACGCGTGTGACCTGGTGCCGGGACATGCTTCAAACATTTCAAAATGGAGAGGGACATAATGTATTTAACATTATTACTGGAGACGAGAGTTGGATCTATCAATATGACCCGCTAACTACGCGACAGTCCATGGTTTGGGTATTTCCGTATGAAGAGCCTCCGCGGAAAGTCAAACAAGGACGCAGCGTGGGGAAGAAAATGGTGGCAACTTTTTTTAGTGAGAGTGGTCATGTAGCAACAATTTGTTTAGACGATAAAAAAACTGAACTGTTAATGCTCAATGGTACAGTGAAGAGTGCTTACCAATCGTGTTTGACGCGTTACGTCAAAAACGTCCAAAAACGGGATTGCGAGGGCTTTTTTTGCATCATGAGTTCATGACAATGCATCGCCGCACAAAGCCAAAATTACCCAAGAGTTTTTGAAGACCACGGAAATTCAGCAAATGAGCCACCCGCCTTATAGTCCCGATTTAGCTCCGTGCGACTTCTTTCTCTTCCCGAAAGTGAAGCTTGGGCTTCGTGGTGTTCATTTCGATAGCCCGGAGGACGCTCGGAATGCTTACATAGCAGCGGTTGAGGACCTCCCGAAGGAAGAGTATCGCCAATGCTATAAAGCTTGGTTTAGACGAATGAATCGATGTATATCTCTATACATTCAAATGGAGACTATTTTGAGACATTGTAATAAAAATAATAATTCTAAAGTCAAAGTTTTTTTCGTATCTCACAACTTTCCTAGTCACTTAACTTGCAACAATCCAAGTAAAGACTGTCTCACTCGCAACCGGTCCTCTTTTATAGTCCCCGTGTCCGATCTTTCGAGAATGCCTTCTTCTGTCCCCGCCGAGGACGATCGAGACTATTCGTTGCTGGAATGTTCTACGCCTTTCTACCTTGCTTTGTTTACAATCGCGATGTCCTTGGCTCACGGGTCTGGAATGTTCCACGTATGGCTGTCTCATGTTATGGCGTTATCTGATAGAGGATGGCCTGACACGGACTGAAAACATGTTTCAGGCGCCTGAAAACAATGGCAAGTTGGTCGGAATTTTGATAATCTGGTATACACCGGTTGAGAAAAACAGCAAACCTCACGCACAAGGTTTGCCCAAAAATTTACAACAAGATTCCTACAATGATAAAAAACTGTAGGACCCGCTTGGGTTTCTCCTTAAAACTAAAATCTTGGCTGCTCGGAAAAGGCTACTATAGGTACTCTGTTGAGGAGTTCCTTAGTGAATAGGTACCTAGACTGATATATAAAATTATTATATTAAAAATGAAATTAGTATATAAAATATAAAATTATTATATAAAATTATTAATAACGAAATTAAACGAAATTGAAATAATGTAATAAGTGGTTTTTTAAGGAATTGCATTGTAACAACTGTTTGATATGTCGCTCATCCAATAGAATAATGACATAATTGCATTTTTAGCATGCATGTTGTCATTGTCCCACGCGATAGACCTGACCTTTAGGACACTTATGGCGGTAAAATCTCAAAACCCGATTTTTTGCAATTATGTCATTATTCTATTGGATGAGCGATGTATAAGGCTTTATTTTAATTATTTTAATTTTTAACTATGACAATGTATGTACAATACTTAATAAAGAATATGAATATGTGATAGAGCTACCTCTGAAACGGACTGAAACGATATTTCAGCCTGCTGAAAAAGCTTCTAAAGCACCAAAATCCACGATTGAAAATGAGATCGGGGTAACAATACTAATGAAAAATTTCAATTCCGGACACAAGGCACCCCTTAGTATCATCAATATGAGGTAGGTTTAGGTTATGTTAGGCCTTCATCTGGCTCGGAGGACCAAACAACCCAGAAATAGGAGCTCCGTCGACTTTTTACGATAGTGTATAAAATGCGAATAAGTCTAAACGATCTGACAGAGCATGAGTGTGGACGAGGTCAGATTGCATTGTTAGATACTTGCTTCAAGCTCATCCCCCGCCAAGCAATGGCACTTTTCTACACCTTAACACACTCCCGACTTACAGTTTGCCTACGCCTCTGGTCCCGGTTTGCGGTAGTGCCTCTGCGGAAATGACGTAGATCGTTTAAGACATTATAGACTTTATTGCCAGAGAATTGATGACCGCTTCTCAAGACTCGCCGCAATAAATTTTTCACCTCAGCAGCTCAAACAAGCAGGTTTTGCTGCTTAAAAACAGTGAGCAAAATTCAATTTTGCTGCGAGCGAGAGGCAAAGTAGCTTTTTAATTATTATTTTTAAATGCCGTGAGCAGTGCTGGGGCTACTCACAACATTCGAAAAAATTGAACTTCACTTTGTTCTGTCACTTTCTTGTGCGCTTGTGATTGATGCATAATATGCGATCGTGTCGTTATTTAGTCGTGTAGTCACCAAATGGTCACAACGGAAGACCTGCGTTAGCCCTACCAGCTTCACGCTGTGTTGTTCTCGCTGCTGAGGTGAAGTTGTGTCTCACACGAGACCAAAGTTTTTTACGTCTCGTATCTTTGAATCCCTCGCTACGCTCAGGATTCTAACCTAGAATCACTCGCTACGCTTGTGATTCAATAATAGAATCCTTCGCTTACTCGGGATTCAAAATCATCACTCGCAGCAAAAACCAACTTTGCTCTCTTGTTGAACAATAGTTATTTGTTCAACAAGAGAGCAAAGTTGTTTTTTGCTGCGAGTGATGATTTTGAATCCCGAGTAAGCGAAGGATTCTATTATTGAATCACGAGCGTAGCGAGTGATTCTAGGTTAGAATCCTGAGCGTAGCGAGGGATTCAAAGATACGAGACGTAAAAAACTTTGGTCTCGTGTGAGACATACAACTTTTCACCTCAGCAGCGAGAACAACACAGCGTGAAGCTGGTAGGGCCAACGCAGGTCTTCCGTTGTGACCATTTGGTGAATACACGACTAAATAACGACACGATCGCATATGCATCAATCACAAGCATTTTTACAAAATACTAATAAAATAAAAAGTGGAAAAAATAAACATGAAACAGATAAAACCTGTCACTCAACTTGATAATGCCGTAGTGCAAACACAACTTTATACAGCTTTATGTAGTCTGTGGCTTTAAAAAAAACCTAACTAGGCCTTGTCTATGGCTATTGGCTACAATAAGATCCCGCTATTTTTGAAATGCGTTCTGAAACTGCCCCCGCGGTTTATGTCACGAAATTAAAGATTGTTAAAACGATAACAAAATGATGTAGATACATGATAAACTTCTTATTTTTCATTAATTTTGTCTTCAAAACATTAAATAAAAAAAATGATTGTACCTACTGTATAAAATAGTTATAATAAACACATTTCAAACTTTAACAGATAGTTTTATTTGCAATTTTACGGTTATGTGTGCATCCGAACGTGCGTTTCTTTTTGGGCCTACTATGTGTGGAATTTGAAAATCGAACTTCGAATCAAGTTGTTTCTATCTCTCGCTTTTTTCCTATCGAAGTGAAAGTGACAGAACAAAGTGAAGTTCAATTTTTTCGAATGTTGTGAGTAGCCCCAGCACTGCTCACGGCATTTAAAAAAAATAATTAAAAAGCTACTTTGCCTCTCGCTCGCAGCAAAATTGAATTTTGCTCACTGTTTTTAAGCAGCAAAACCTGCTTGTTTGAGCTGCTGAGGTGAAAATAACTAATGTCATCCGTCGGTCTCTTGCCTCAATTAAGTAACGTGCCTTTAGAAACGACTGGAATTTTAGATAAGTCATTCTATGTTTTTTGACAAACAAATTAAAAAGTTTTAAAACTTGTGTGACATAATGACATAATACATTTGAAACAAATTCGTGCCGATGGGCTTGGGCATGTTCGCGAGGATGATCGACGGCGGCGTACTGATTGGTTCTCTGTACGCACTTTTAGTCGATCATTCCAGCGAACGCTAGCGGCTATCAGCTTAGCACAATAAGGAAACGTGGACCAGAATGGTAAATAAAAGTCCTGTGTGTTACTTCGACGCAAATTGAGACCAATTTGAGGCGGAACAAGTTACAGCATTGTTTTGGTAGATATACTTTAATGGCGACAGAATATATAACACTGAAATCCTAATGAGAACATGGTGTCCACTGAAAGCTCAGTTGTGTATTAATTAGTCGGCACATTTATGGCGAACCATTATTATCTAATTGAATATTACTTAATATTAGAGTATTGACACGATAATTGAAAACCACGATTACTAAGTGAATGATTGATTACATGAATTAAACAACTACATGGATATTATGGATATTATAACTCAGTTGTTCTCTACAATCATTTCTATTATAATATTAACATACCTGAAATTGTTACAATAATTTTATGGTAATTATAATTACTTTGTAATAATAGTACTAACTTACGATAACACCAAATAAAAATGTCATGTTAATTATAATTTAAACGACATTATTATGTCAAAATTGACAATAAAGAAAGTCGAGATAATTTATAGTTCTTCTTCTTCTTCTTCTTCTTTAAATTATGGTGGTTCTAGTTCTTTCTTTACTGACATTTTATTACATAATAATTAATAAACCTTTAATCAATGTTACATTATTTATTATTATAAAGTGATGTAAGAGTGGAATGATTAATCCTATGAAAGTTGCAATTAAATAATAGCCCACAGGAATAGTGCCGCGTTGCTAACCCAGTTCGAAAGGTGGCGCGAGATGGGCGGCGCTCGACAGTGTGCGAGCTCCCCTCAGTTCCGTGGCACTGAAACAGGCTCAATCAAGAGATTTGTAATGACAGACTTGGCTACTACGACATTTGTTTATGTTATGACGTTCTTTGTTGTTGCTAAACAAGATGGTTTTCGCCGAGGATTCTACAAAAGAACACAGAGCTTACGAAGTACCAACTTTTCCTAAGACATCTAAAGTTACTTATTATTAACCTTATTGTTTAAGAGACTAATTAATGGCAGTGACGGTAGTAGTTGTCGGGAGGGACCTAGGTCAACCTTTCCCCAAAAATTGTGAAATCAAAATTTTACATCAAATCAATTTTTTCACCTTATTGTATAAACTATTAATTACTGTTTTTAAACCTACAAGTGGAACGCGCGAACTGATCCTCTGACGATCGCTTTTCCTCGCCTAATTAGTTGCGTTCGGTTACGCCTATCTAATTAATTATGTAATCCTACCATTATCATTTACATGATATACGCAATATCGTCAGACCGACTACTTACTTACAAACATTATTAATTATTATACTAACATGAGAAGGGTAATTCCGTAATAGAGAAGATAGCAAAGTTAGATCCAAGTTACTAATCTAGTGCCAGAGATCTCAAGATGCCAGGTCTTTTGAGCCAGTGCGTACTACTACTGGCATACTAAAAATTCTATAGAAATTTGGTATAAGTGCCGAATATAGCCCGCTTCTAGAGATAGAGTTCCGTTGAATTATGTACATTTTACAACACGATGTGCAATTGTTAAATATTTGGCACGGTATTAATTAAATTCTGAAGAAAACCAAACGACTCTGGCTTCATTTAAGCGGTCTACGCCAATCTAGTTGTTATAATCTAGACTCGGTTTAACTTACGCAATCATTCTCCAGATTGATCAAATTGTTGTAATCTAAAAGGAGCTTTAATGACCTAAAACGTTTGAAATCACAAGACTGTAAATTACTTCGTTTTTGCATTGAAATGTCTGTCATTCAGATACATAATATAAAAGACGAATTGAGAATTTTTATAACTGGCGGTAAATTAAGCCTGCTTCACCGAACACCATGACAGAACTGGTGGGATTATACATTTGCCAAATATCAGTATCGGTACCGTTTGTGAACCATTGCGTCAGGCGAACAGAACCAAGGGGTGGGATACATGTGGGGAACGCGGCCGCCCTGCAGAGATTTGTGAGCGTGACAAATTGTTATGACTCGGAGCAGTGTCAAGTTGGTGTCCATATTGGAATGTGCACGTCAAAGTATTATGCGCACTAGGACCTGTATCGCAACGACAAAAGTTATGAACGATGAATGCGGGAGGTGCGATACTGCGATAGTGCGCCCTGGGTGCCGTCAGCGCTACGCCGATCACAAATGTCATGAGATACTGCGACAAGGACACGGACTAGGAGCTTAAAGCCTTGCCGCCAAATAATACCTATCAATTCAATTTAATCACTTAATCTTAACAATTAATAATTTATCAAAAACTTTAAGGACTATGAATTACATAATAATATGAAAAACAGTCTTCCAGGCTTTTTCGTTTATCAAAATTTTTGTAAATTGTAAATTTTTAATTTGTAAAAAAAAGTACAAGAATCTCAAAACAGCCTCATTTTTTACGAGCTCCTTCCTAAATGACGAGCTGAACTTTATCAACACTATTTAATTATCAGCCAATTTTTGGTATCAATAATTCTAGACAATACATTGTAGCTTATTAATCTTATTATATATTTCACATGCATACACGAGTGGCTACAACAGGTTTACGAGAGAATTGAGTATTTAGTTACAATCAGAATGCTGTCAAGACACGCCTTCGAAGTGAGTACAAGTGCGTGCGGCTGTCCGATGTACAATTAACTCTATTTATAAATCGCTGCTTGAATTAACAGATCGTGGTACCATACAGAGCAAATTGATGATATATGAATGTCTTTATTATTTACGTACCTACCCTTACTACATAGATAATTTATTTCAATAATAAGTAAAATAATAATAACCTAAACCAGAACAATTACAAAATGTCAAAAGTTTGGTGACTTACACCACTCTATTCTCTATAGGCAGAAATGAAGAGGAATATCAACCAATATATTACTCAAAGGAGTCAGTCACATTAAAAAATAATCTTATATAAATAAATTTCTACAAAGACAGATCAGTATTTAAAATTCTAGCTGTAAATTTCACATTGAGTAAAAACACTTTTTTTTTACATTAATTAAGTAATAAAACATTCAAGCAGAATAACTATATCAATCGGCGCATGAGCGTCCTCGAAACGAAAAAACGGGAAAGACAAATGGATTTACACGCTTTTAATATACAGAATCTATTACGAGTCCGACGACTCTTAAATGTATAAGTAATTCGACTTGCAATGAGTGCGGTGGGTGGATCGCCATGTTTCACCATTTATTTATCTTCAGGTTCCTTCTCTTTTTTCTCTTCTGGCTCCTTTTCCTGCTCTTTCTCCTTTTCGTCGCCCTGTAATATTTTTGAACAGCCGTTAAAAATAATGTTTTTCGCGTTATGAACCCCAATCTGCCAGGGACCACTTTACAGATGTAGTGCGTAATTGTTTTTGCGTCGTTTTTTCACGGAAACGTACGAACCTGTCTTGCTATTTCAGTCGGTCACAGCACAAATAGTACTGAGGTTGACTGAAGTAGCATGACAAATACGAACGTTTCCGAGAAAATAGGATGGAAAAAAAACTATGCACTACATCTGCACAAAACTAACAATGTTCGTCTTTCGGCCAGTCTGACCTCTCTGCGATCAATAAATATTTAAAACAAATTAATAAAGAGGTTCTAGAGGTCTAGTGGGGCTAGCAAAAATATCAGAAGGATAATATTATCCATTAGTATTTCACCAAACATTAATTAAAGAAACATCGAGAGATGCAGTTTCAAAAGATCGAGATATGGAACCGCGCCACAACGAGTCGCCTCCATTGCCAGGCAAAATTGATAAGGGTGTCGCAGCGCGTCTATATGAATGCGAATACGAGTTTTAGTGTTCACACCGAATAGGCCGTAGGTAGCTCTATCTGTATGTGGCTGGTCGATGCGTCCATGATTTCAGACTGTCATCAGTGTCATCATCATCAACTTAAATTATTCTTGGACTTGTCTGAATCGGACGCGGTGCGAAAAATCCCTTGTAATGTTTAAAATGCAATAGAACTGAATTAGTACCTTGCCCTTCTCTGGTTCGTCTGAAAGCGGTTGTTTCTCGGCGGGCCCGGTGCCCTCCTTGGTTTCCTTAGACTCTTTGGTCTCCTTGACCGGTTTAGGCAGGTGCGCATTCAAGTCCAGCGTGGAGCAAATGTCATCCCAGTCGTGGAAAGCGCGCTCCTAAAACAAAATTTCAAACATTTAGGGCCGAGTTCACCAACCAATTTAACAGGTGGTTAAGTCTTAATCAACCGTTAGTCAATACATTTGACAACCGTCAAACCGCTAACCGTCCGTTTAATTGTTGGTGAACACTGCACTTACTTGTATGAAACCCAGCGCCGAACACATTTGCCCACTGTGACTATGGTGGGCATACTCGTGGGATTCGGAACGGCGGGTAATTTTAGGAGGCGCTCACTTCGTCGAGGCAGGGCTAACAAAAAAATATATGGCGATAACTCGCACGTGCGTGATACAATGTTTTCTATTTAGAAATCCTTTCTGATATTCACATCTCCACACCACATGAACATCGAAAAAATACCGCTATCAACCGTTAATAATGTGTCCACCGCTGTATAATCTGTATAATATGGTGTAAGATGTCGTTATTATCATAATTATCATAATAATATCTGTATTTGAGAAGTAGAACACTGTACTTAACTCCAAATCAAACGCATAACTTACCGTATCATGCATTAAGACATTAGATGTCCGTTTTCAATTAGGGGTTTTACTTCTCAGGTTTATACTATAATAGCAGTTTATATCTTTGAAAGTATCTCCGGTAATCAAGGAACAAAGTGTGTTATGCGATATTTTGAAAAAGTGCCAATGCTTTATGAAACTATCATATTGTAGGATCGAATCATCGCCTAAATGATCGCATCAAATCGAATATTGTAAGTTTATGACTGATTCATTTTTTTTAGTGCCTAATATCCAAATACGGATGGAGGACATATTTATATAGGGAAATTATATATTTATTTGTGAGACCGCACCTAGAGTCTCAATATTAAGTAAACAATGTAGATATCATATTTGGTTCATAGAAGTTGCATAAATAGACCACAAATAAACTCTCCTATCGACTTTGTCAAACACTATAGTTCATTTATTTTAGCATGATACAGAATAAAGGTATTTTATTGGGCACGTTACACGCAACATAATGGTTATACAAAAACATTGCTCTAAAACGTCTTTTTTTACTACTATTATTTGAGAGTAAATACGAGGGTGCATTGAAAAGTTCTGAGCCTAAGGTTGAATATAATAAAAAAAAACAAATAAATACTGGCAGGTCAAAGTGCCATATTTAGTCGCCATTATGCACTATCTTTTGTTTTTTTCCTGTCACAATTTTGCATTTTATGCTGGAACTGCTACATAAGGTCACTGATTTTTCAAGTAATGGATAAAATTGAGCACCGTTCTGTCATAAAATGTTTGCAAAAGAAGGGGTTAACACCAAAACAAATATTTGAAGATATGAATCAAACATAAGGGCAATCTGCTCCATCGTATGCTACCATAAAAAGATGGGTAGCTGGTTTCAAACGTGGCCGGGAGACTGTTCAAGACGAGCCTAGGAGTGGGCGGCCGTTGACGGCTACTACGGACGAAAATGTCAATACTATATTAGATGCGATAATGAAGGATAGGCGATTGAAGATTGTGGAGATAGCGGAAGCAATGGGTATTTCTTATGAGCGGGCACAGAACATCATCACCGATGTTCTTGGATTTTCTAAGGTGTCAACCAGGTGGGTGCCTAGACTGCTTTCAGTCGAGAACAAACGAGTACGTGTTACAATTTCCCAACATTGTTTATGTATGTTCAACGTGACTCCGACGATTTTTTCAATCGTTTTATAACTATGGACGAGACATGGGTCCACCACAGTACACCAGAATCGAAAGAACAATCCAGGCAATGGAAAAGACCAGGTTCACCACCACCCAAAAAAGCCAAGGTCATTTTGTCAGCTAATAAGGTAATGGCCTCAGTTTTCTGGGATTGCAGGGGGGTTATCATGAATATCATGATATACTATCTCGAAAAGGGCAAAGCAATAAATTCGGACTACTATTGTGCTCTTTTACGTCGTCTGCGTGAGGAAATTAAAATAAAGAGACCGGGAATGCTGTCGAAAAAAGTACTGTTACACCAAGACAACGCTCGCGTTCACACTTCGGCGAAATCAATGGCACAAATATATGATTGTGGATTTGTAGTGCTGCCGCATGACCCTTACTCGTCGGATCTAGCTCTTTCCGATTATCATCTCTTCCCAAACCCCAAAAAACACTTGGGAGGACAAATATTTTCGACAAATATGGAGGTACAAGAAGCAGTACTCATATTTTAACGACCTCAGCGATTCTTTTTTTTTTGATGGGATAATGAAGTCGGAGGCGAGGTGGACTAAGTGCATTGACCTTCATGGAGAATATGTCGAAAAATAAAATTGTTATAAAAAGTGAGCCCGTTACTTTTTTTTACCAGGCTCAGAACTTTTCAATCCACCCTCGTATTAAATGAACGTTATAATCTATTGCAGTAGTACTTTTAGTCATATTCGTAAATATTTACATTGCGTTTTTTATTTGTGTTTATTAAATTTACTTCAATTGGAAACGTGGTCTATAAAAGACCTAAAGAAGCAGGGATTACAAACATATTGTGTTACCAACATAAAGAAACGTCCAAGCATATAACTCGACTAAATCAAGTACTATCCTGTCACCTGTCAAATATAGCGAACGCAGTGAATTTTAAATTAATCATTAATAACGCCACCATTTGCATCTTTTGACAGATTCAGCGTCACGCACGCACGAACGCACTTATGTCACTCACATTTCTCCCGAGTTCGAGAGCGTGTGCGCTGATATTGTTCCATTGCGGTTTTTATTTTATAGGTTTAAGGTCATTTTCATCTATTCAGAATATCAGCCCTACCTTCTATGTATTTACGACTACGACGTACTTTCGACTTCTATGTATAGACAAACTGTTCAGTACCAAAAAAAACCTGCTTCTGGCTGACTCCCTGGTCAGCTACTCGTTTAGTCTATATGTCTAATCTCTACCCTACCACCGCATTATTTAGCGGAGAAACTATGACACTTTTTATCCTGAACAGTCAGTCTGAAATTAGGTAAATCAATTAAGTATATCCGTTAGAAAGCACTGTATACGTATTTAAATATTTTTATGATAAAATTTTCATATAATATCGAAGCCCAATGTATTGTCCAACAATCAAATATTAATCACACAAGCACGGATACAATACATTGAGTACAAAGATTTTAATTAATTCTGTCAGCGTGTATTAGAGTTGATAATCACTTCTCTTTTTTTTTTCTCATCCTAAAATAAATGAACTATAGTATAATGTTATCGAACATTATAGATTATCATCATGTTTTCAGTCTAAAGCAAATACGGAGATGTACCTAACTATCTACAGTGGTGGACATATAATTAGAAACAGTACATAAAACTTAGGTAAACACAGAATGAACTATCGTTATGAGTAAAAATTATATTGATTAAATCACTATTGACTATGCCAGAATATAGCCAATGAGTTAAAAAACTCATAAAATATTTAAAAAAGTAAATCTGTTCTATCTTTAATTATTAAAAGATTTTAAAAATCATGATAGTTGAATTTCTATTACTGGCCGCTTGGACAACTAATTAGAAACAGGATCCATGGTTCGTTCCATTTTTGAAACTAAAAAGAAAACCTCTTTTTACGCTTTTTCTGTTGTTTCGGCGGCAATTAAACGTCAATTTGGAAAATTACGTGAATAATAAGTATTGTTAAAAATGGGTAAAAATAAGAGTTGTGACGAGTCAACCAGGCAATTAATCGTTAAATTACATTTAGATCGAAAGTGGACTTATAGAAGAATTGCTAAACATCTAGAATGTTCTGTGAAGAAAGTTTTCAACGCTATTGCTCATTATAAAACTAACGGAACTACTAAAAGTGTTGTTAGAAAGGCTCGTCCAAGGAAAACATCTCCCCGGGAAGATTCGCAAATAATACGTGTAGCTAAATAGGACCCGTTCAAAGGCTCCAACGAGATTAGAAATGAAGTTTTTTCACCTGATGACCCAAGGAACATTTCCTCGAAACTGGTACTCCGCAGATTAGTGGAAGCTAAATTGTTCGGGAGGGTTTCTCGAAAGGTACCGCTTCTTACCAAGCAACACCGAGAGAAGCGATTATTATTTGCAAAGAAATATCTTAACTGGACCGTACGAGAATGGAAAAAAGTGTTATTCTCGGATGAAACAAAAATAAATATGGTGAATTCAGACGGCAAACGCTACGTTAGACGTCCAATAAACCATGCTTTTGATTATAAATACACGAGGAGCATAGTCAAACACGGCGGTGGTAATATTAAAGTATGGGGATGTTTTTCTGGTTGCGGAGTTGGACCCGTCCGTAAGATTGAAGGTATAATGGATCAATTTCAATACATAAACATCTTAGAAGAGACAATGATTCCCTACACCGACGACCATTTGCCTGTGACCTGGATCTTTCAGCACGATAACGACCCAAAACACGGCCCGCAGTGTTAAATCCTTTCTTAGTGAGCAACGTGTTACCATGTTAGACTGGCCTGCAAATAGTCCCGATTTAAATCCAATTGAAAATTTGTGGTACGTCGTTAAAAAAAAAGTCTCCGTTAAACGTAATTCCAATCAAAATGAACTTTACGAAGCCTTTGTTGAAGCATGGAACTCGATCCCACTCGATAAATGTATGAAATTACTTGAATCAATGCCACGTCGTTGCAGAGCCGTCATTAATAACAAAGGCTATGCAACTAAATATTAATTGTTAAGAAATTTAGTAAACCAAACATTATTTTACATAAATAATTTGAAATGGTTGACGTTGACACGTTAAAACTTTGATTTTTACCTCATTTCTTTAGTGTTTCTAATTACTTGTCCATGACGGATGGTACTGCAAATGTCGTTTAGTTGTTTGTACGTAACTAAATATCTAAATGGTAGTTGTAAACTCGGATATTTATTTGTTTTATAATTAATTATAAGTTGTTGAACGTATTCTATGCATTTTGTTGTATTATTTCCAAAAACAAAAGTTTTACGGCAATGTGCCTTGTATAATGTGAAATACGTCGCAAGTGTTTCTAATTATATGTCCACCACTGTATATGATTAAAATGAGTTCAAAAAATTATCTGATTTGATTAGATTTCTGCACTCGGCTCTGGGATAAGTAGGACGAAATGATTGCTGAATTGCTTAGAGTACCTTGATACGCGACACGAGTCCGACGAGGTTGGGGAAGCTTTCGTTCATGGCGTCCCGCAGCGGATGTGACACGTCCTTGTCAAGGAAGTTCAGCTGGGCGAGGTTCGAGAAAGCCACCACGTCCAACTGCCGACAATGTTCACGTCAGACAAACACTACTGAAATCATTTACATTTAAAAGAAAAACACACACCAATAAAAATAAGTAGGAATAGGACACATTAAGATCTGGCAACATCGCCCATAGTATACCTTATACTTATAGTGATACCTTTAAGACTAACACAGTAATAAACAAAATTAGAACTAACGCAATTCGCAATAAGGTGGGATTAACGTTAGACTACAGACCACTTTTAGACACACAAGGCTACATTTCTAAGCTGATCTGGAATGTGACGCCCGTCTTAATACACGCCTAAATAATAATAGATCATCATTAGTTCTGACGCATCTTAGGACGGGCATGTCACTCAAGATTAGCCGTAGTTTGCGCCTAATTGTAAGTCATCACTGTCATCAGTCAGCAATACCATTTTAAATACGCAATGCGTACAGTTCGTCGTTTGCTTAGATACCTATAGGTCGTTTCACAAGACCTGGCACGAAAGCATTATATATAAGTTAAGTAATGATGTCACTTGTTACTGTGTGATTGCCGTTGTTAATGCTTCTCTGCCAAGCATATTGTACCAGTAAAAACTAACATTTTTTACATTGCGTGGAATTGTAAGCGTTATAAGACAGGATTGTCTATAACCACGATTATTACAAATTGAATGAACCGGTATGTAACCGTTTCGTGATGCACATATAGATATTATCATTCACTCATTCGATCAATTCGTACATACCAGCTCTTGTGAATACGCAACGTGCTATACCCTGTCCACGATAACGACCTAGTACAGCGGCCTCTCTTTTGCACATTTGTATGCAGATGGAAAGGACAAAAAGGGTGTGAACAATGGCACCTCACTGTCAGGCTCGACTTACATACCGCGTCGCTCGGAATATTTATTATTTTTCCTTATGATTTTTCAAGTTTAGTTAAATAATAAAGGACCAACTGAGTATCTACTCATCTATTCCTTTATTCGACGTTTTAATCACTAATGAAAAGAAGAATTGGTAGAATTACCTTAATTCAATAAAAATATGAAATTCATGAATATTTCATGGATCATAATAGATATTTATGTAACTGGTTGGTACATAATGAACAGGGGTCGGACTTTTGGTGCCGATGACGTCAATTTGCATACAGAATGATTAAAAATGAAAGACTAGTATTGAAAGGTTGAAATTTGGTTCGAGTATCGCCGAACAAGTTCTCTATAAACCCTTATTAAGCTTCCTGAGTACATTAAGATGGGCACTAGCAAAAATTATCGAGTAATATTATCAATAGAACACTATTTTTAAGTTGTAATACAAATAAATATCATTAAATTGGCATTAATATCTACTACTATATCTGGTATCGACACTCACAAAAGAAAATTAACAAACTTTAGTTATAAATGGTTAAAAAAAAGTAGTCTGTATTTTGACTGCGATTAAGTTGCATTTTTAACTCAAATAATTTCCGCTTTAATCATCATTTGTTTATTTGTACCTGTTAATACCTAAACACATCCTTAATGAAAACAGGATGCTCCTGTGTGTAAAGTTACGTCATTTTGACGTCATCGGCACCAAAAGTCCGACCCCTGATAATGAAGCTTCTTAAGGTACGAGTGGCGAGGTTAGGTTAGGTTACAGGCACGAGTACTTTAACAGCTAATTATGTACCATTGCATACATCATTTTTTTCTAAAAGCTTAAAATGATAATGACAAAAATAAACAATCGCTATTTTTTCTTGTATAATGTCCTCGATTTTTCTGCTAACAAATTAATTGTCAGCAAAGTTATTTTCTATATTCCGATTCGAGTTAATAATTTGTGAATTTTATTGCTAAATGTTTACTAATTTCATGCAAATACACTCGCGAGCAAAAAAATCGACTCAAGCTGCACGTTTGGGTTCTCCGCCCAGTATCTCTTGACCTATTCAGAGTATCTTTAAAAAAATGATACCAAACGAAAGCTGATAATGTAACGATTTAATAAAAACAAGAACCCTGGGAATCCGCCCCAGATTTTCGAAGTTATGTCTCATTTCCCGATATGTGGATCATTTACTCGTTCCGAAACGTACAAGGTGTGCCCCTTTTGACCCCTATAAATATGGGTAGGAGGGGGAAATGTCATCAGCCACTTATCAGAAGTTGACCGGTACACATCTCTGCTAACGACCTTACTCGGAAACCCTGAAGAAAATGGATACCACCATGACTGAAGCCGCCCAAGTCGTGGCTTTGCTGGAAGAGGGACACAACCAACGCTTCGTGGCTGACCAGCTGAATTTAAGCCAGTTAGCAGTAACCCGAGTTTACCGACGGTTTCGGGAGACTGGGGCCTTGACACGAAGACCAGGTTCTGGCCGCCGGAGGTGCACATCTGAGAGGGATGACCGCTTTATCGTCACTTCCTCTCTCAGAAATCGGCACCAGACCGCCGTTACTGTCAATCAGCATCTTCGGGATGTACGAGGGGTTACTGCCAGTGAGTGGATAGTAAGACGAAGACTCGAGGAAGCTAACCTGACCCCAAATCGGCCCGCCACGGGCCCCAGACTGCTCCCGCGTCACCGCCAAGCACGCCTGGAATTTGCTCGTCACCACGAAAATTGGACCATTGAGCAATGGACCCGAGTTCTTTTTTGTGATGAGTCCAGGGTGTGCTTGAATGGCTGTGACAGACGAGGAAGAGTCTACAGGAGGCCAGGAAAACGGTATGCACAATGCTGTTTCAAGGAAACAGTTGCCTATGGCGGAGGTTTCGTCAGTGTGTAGGCGGGCATTTCCATCGAAGGGCGTACAGAGCTCGTTTTCGTACCTGGTGGGGGCCGTGGCGGTGGTTTGACCGCTGCTAGGTACATCACTGACATCCTTGAGGAGCATGTTGTTCCTTACGCCCGTTTTTATGACGAGGGGTTCGTCCTGGTGCAGGATAATGCCCCTTGTCATACCGCAAGGATCACTCGGGCCTACCTTGCCGAGGTCGGCATTCCCACCATGAACTGGCCAGCCGTCAGCCCGGACCTGAATCCCATTGAACATCTCTGGGACTACCTGAAAAGGCAGATTCAGAAGAGGGATCCAGCTCCTTCAAATGTTACGGAGCTGAGGACAGCTCTGCAGAAGGTGTGGGATGCCATCCCCCAGGAGCTTATCAAAAAGCTGATAAGATCCATGAAAAACCGCCTGAATGCTGTGATAAGGGCCAGGGGTGGAAAAACGAAGTAATAATGAATAAATAAAACCTTATTTTCCTTAAAATGCCTTTTATTTTACGATTTTCCTTTTCTTTTCTTTTTGTTTTTTTCATGCATCTCTGCAAAACCTGGCTCCTGTCACTTGTGGAAAATGGCATGACTGAAAATTATTATTTTTTAAATCGTTACATTATCAGCTTTCATTTGATTCCCTTTTTTTAAGATATTCTGAATAGGTCAAGATATACTGGGCGGAGAACCCAAACGTGCAGCTTGAGTCGATTTTTTTGCTCGTGAGTGTAGTTACTAAAATAGTTCTGACAATTTATCATACGAATAGTTGTAATGCCAAACGAAACGCCATTTAGCTGATATCCGTATTAACCATAACCAACCGTAACCATGGAAAACCAATAACAAATCGATGGATATCCAATAATATCCAATGATGTTTTATATTAAGATACGTTATGCTCCTACTAAACGCAATTAAAACCCGTCGCCAATTACTGACAGTTGCTACGTTACCATATTTCTACAGACAAAGATCGCAATCCGTAGCGAACGCTATTGTTAGAAAGAGATAAATAGTTGTTTCAAATTGCTCGCCATTCCCGCCAAGACAAGTTTGTTAAAAAAAAACGTTTTAACCAAATTTAAAAAATATTTGCAGTACTTACGAATGAAATGGGACATCTATTCTGCCTTTTACAGTTACAGTATAATTTCGGCAGCCTCGAAAAACTCAAGACGGATTTCTTAATAAAATATATTTGTTACTTTTCAGTAGTAAAATTTTATTGCGTTTTATGCGTGCGTGTCAGCGGCCGCGGCGCAACTAAACAGTAGTAAGGTAAATTACCTCTCTTTTTGAGGAACGCTTTTGCGCGCATATGACGTATCTTAATATAAAATATAATTGTGGATATCAGGATATTAATCATCTATTTTTAGTAACTTTATAAAAATTAAACTTTAAACACATAATTAGTCTTAAAATTAATTGTGTTTTATTATACGTAATTTTAATTGGTAGGTATTAAAATATTTTTCGGTTTATTATACAAATTAGGATGTCAAGTGTTCACTTAACGCCAAGACTAATATCCGTAATGACTAATGAACTTAACCATGATAATAACAAAGCTATAATAATTATTGTAGAACTGTTATTACCATGGCAACGCTCATTATAGAATTGTTTTCACGCTTCGGTTACGCTATAAGTGGAATTCTGACACGATTAAGGATATAAATATTTGCGGTTTATAGTACGCAAGTAGACAAAACATTTATTTAACTAAATAGGTGTCTGAGTACTTGTAACTATATAAATAAAACCAGGTGTTTGTTATTAAAAATATTTATTCCATCTCCGATTCACGACAATCATTTTCTAAATGTATTATAAATTTATTCGCCGTTTCCACTGTACAGTCGCCATCAGATATATGGAAGCGGTCAAGGTACTCAAATATTTCGGAGCAGCATTAAATTTCAATATATTAATTACGCTAGATAAGGTCTATAATATCGGCCCATATAATTCGTCATAAATTTAGGAGCAGCGATTTTTCAATAAATTCGTAATAAGTATACAATTAGGTAAAGATATCGGAACTTACAGAAGTCATAAATATCGAAGCAGCCAGGATGATCATAAAGATCGGAACATTTATGGAAAATATACCTTAAGTCTGTGTCACATAGTTCAAAATACTTTACGATGGCCCCATTAAAATAAGGTTTCAGACACGCATGATTAATATTATGTAGTCAAAAATTTGAATTAAGAACAGAGTGGTTTATTGTGACATGTTCCGCTAATTTGGTCTATGAGTGTAGCAACGAATTCAAATATGAACTATGTGCACAGACTTAAGGTATATTTTCCATAAATGTTCCGATATTTATGATCATCCTGGCTGCTTCGATATTTTTGACTTCTGTAAGTTCCGATATCTTTACCTAATTATATGTTACGAATTTATTGAAAAGTCACTGCTCCTAAATTTATGACGAATTATATGGGCCGATATTATAGACCTTATCTAGCGTAATTAATATATTGAAATTTAATGCTGCTCCGAAATATTTGAGTACCTTGACCGCTACCATATATCTGATGGCGACTGTACTCATTTTTGATTCCACTACTTCTACTACGTGCTTGATGCATTTCTTCCACGACTCAATTTACTTTAGAAATAGCTTCCTGGAGTAATTGTTTAACTTTAGCTAGTTCAAAAGTTTTATTATTGTTGGTTACGTATCCCTTGACTTGTGACCAAATCATCTCTATTGGATTCAATTCACAATTTTGTAAGCCGATAATACCCAATGGATGCCTCATGACGAGGCAACAGTCTTTGCGTTTTCATTGTGTGAGGTATTTGGAGCCGCTCCGACAAAAGTGTCCAAAAAAATGGCATATCATGACTTTTTCATGTGACGAAAAATTCTGCCTCCGCCTTTTTTTATTCGCGTTTGATGAATTTGCCATTCTAGTTCACCAAAAATCAGTCCAAAACACTAGCGGAGTCACACAATAAGCAGGATTCAGTCTAGTAAACAAGCCGAGTCGCAAAGTAAGAAGATAGTCCAATAAACAAGCCGAGTCACAGATTAAACCGATAACAATGGAATGCAGAGCACTATTATGCGTCCGCACCGTACAAGAGACAGATTTCGACTACATTTTAACCACCATGTAAACTCACCCGGTGCACATGAATCGCCCTTATCGCTGACCAATTACTGGCTGACTAAATTTTCTGGTAGTTAATATCGTTCAGATCAGCAATTTCTCGAGAGTTGGGATACGCCCCACTTACTGAGAGCCTAATCTGACGGCAGCCTAATTATGGATTGAGATTTTATTTTCTCTTCAAACCATTTCTCAGTCAATACTACAAAATATTTGTGTGAGGTATTTGGAGCCGCTCCGACAAAAGTGTCCAAAGTGCTTGGTAATTCTGTAGCTCTGCCTACCCCACTCTGGGAATGAAGGCGTGAGTTTATGTATGTATGTATGTATTTGAGAAATTTTAACACGCGTTTTATTGCTACCTACATAAATTTACTAAATTCAACGATGAACTTTCAAGCGCCTTTTCCTTATATTCGGAGTTTACTTACCGCCGCACTTTGGATAAGTTAATCGGTATATTCGTTCCTTACTGACGTTTCATACACAAGTTTAAAAAGGAACGAGTTATTTGTCTTTAAAATATATGTCTGAGTTCGGCGGTTAGACCGTGAATCCAGAATTGTATGGTTCGGTTATCATGGTGGTGGTAATCTGAACTCCATCGCAAGATCTCTGAAAGAGCATAGGTTACCACTACATTTATTTGGGGAGCACTTAAACTGCAAAAACTTTTTGGTAGATATCAATCGCACTGCTACACGGCCACCGACGCACAGTGGGGCCTTATGTATGGGAGACGTGATATTAATTATTTTTTGACCTTTTTTTTGGTGAAAATCCTAAATTAAGTAATGTTTGTGCTAAATAACTATAATCTACTTTGTGGAAATACTTTTTTGTAGTAAATGTATAAAAAATATATTTTATAGTACACATTTACATATTTTAAGACTGCTGTTCCGTTTCTTCATCAAAACTAATTTGCGAACATTTCTATTGCATCTTCATGAAAATAAAGTCGTATTTTTTTAAGACTCGTTGTTTGTATGCTCCTCAAAAGTGGGTCAGAAGATATTAACATTCTGTTAAAAATGTCGGTGATTGTATCTTTTCTTGATGTTTTCCTACTAAAATATTGTCTGTAATCCTTAAAATCTTTGTTGCGAGCTTCTAATGCCTCTTCACTGAGTTGGCCTATTGGCAACAAACTCTTGGAGATAATGTCATGTCCATGAATAAGGATTTTGTGAACTGTTGTAGACATGTGGTACCGCGGATATATTTTTGTGAACAGTCTTGCAGTTTCGTGACAATATGTTCTAAATTTTTCTTTATCTACAGGAAAGCCACTTGACATGCACTGGAGTATTATGTAGAATCGATGCAAGATGTTTAGATCAATTCCTGTTATTTCTGCTGACAATACCGCGTTCTGAAAGAATCTTCTGGCCACATTTCCAGTATTAGTGTTCCCGTAGCCAGGTTTAGGTTGGTCCACAATGAGGCCCATTTTCTCCTTAAATAAGTTTTGTATTCTTGTTTTATTTTCTTTTATTTTGGCCTCGATCTTTTTACTAGAACGCCATTCTTTTACTTCCAGCTTGTATGAGATGTGCAAAAGACATTCAAACATTCTAATCCATGCATGCAGAACTGAAATTCCGAAACTCATGTAGTCCTCTACTATAGGCAACTGCAGTACTTTGTCAATATTGTTAAAATCTTTAGAAGTCGCTCTGCAAAGATAACATCTTAGAGCAGATTTTGTGTCACTTAAACTATTGCAAAGTTTCCCGTCTATCATAGAAAATATCAAATTATGATTGATTTTGTACTCAATTCCATTGAGTTTTACAATCGTATATGTCAAGTTTTTTATTTGTTGATCGATACTTTGTTTTACAGTCTCAACAAGGGAATCGCTTTCTTTCTCAAATATGATATTTATTGGTCTGCACAATGCAGATGAGGAGGGGTGTTCGTTGTTCCAGTATATACGACGATTATCAGAAGATACAAGTTGTAATGGAACTAAGCACGCGATAAATACAAATTTATCGTCACCACTTTTTTCAGAGAGATATGATTGATGATATTGACTGTGTCCTGAGCTACCATCAAACCCCCACTTATAAGTCATGGTTAATTCTGCGGCTTCGTATGTTTCAAATACTATTTTTTGAGCTTGTACAATTTTTTCAGTGGTGTTATCAACAAGACACTGAATTGGAACTGTCGCTTCTGTTTCAGTAACAGTAATACCTGGAATTTAACGTTATTATTAATACTAGTACTTAAGAATTTAAAAAATAGTACTATTTATATGTAAGTTAATGCAAGAACCTCCAGGATAGGAATTTTGTTTTTCCTTTTGAAGCATCTTATATGACGGGAAAATATGTTTGGCGTAGCTTCTAATAACTTCATATTGCTGACGCGTCAGGTTTGCTTGGATTACCATTGACAATGCTTGAGGAGGGGTTATTGGATCAAAAGCAATTTGTTGAGTAGTATCTTCCTTATCACATGACGAATTAAAAAAGTTTGTTAACAATTGAGCAGTGTCTTTTATGCCCTCGGCTCTGAGCTTCATCTGAGTTGCAAATACTAGCTCTGATGTAGAAGTCGAAGCCCTCAGACCAGCAGTGCGTTTTCGTTTAACTTGTTCACTACTAGATTCGAAATCTCCAATAGGTCGCCCGACTCTCTTATTAGGATGTTTACAGCATTCAATTTTTCCATCAAGCCATTTCGAATGTTTCGTCAGAAAAATCGACTTCGTTCGATTACTTTGACTCTACTTGGTTTTGAACTGAGATTTGAGTGTTTTAATTATTGTTTTTATTTTGGAGTCACGATTTACGCTACGACCTGTATGTTTTATCAAAAATAATTCAACTTGTTTAATTTTTTCATTCAGATTATCCGATCTGCTCTCTAACATTATATTCACTAAAGTACGTCTAGTACATACGAATTTTAGTGACTGGTTTTCTGAAAAATAATTATAAATACTAAATATCACATTTTTCAAGCTCAGCTGTTTAATTAAATAAATATGTGATGATACTATCACACATATCGAAATCGGATAAGATGGAGACATATTTTCAAAAATCATAAAAAAATACACCAGGCAAAAGTTAAGCACTTTTGAATTCAGTTTCGTATAGTAAAAATATTGTAAATATTGATTCTATTCAAAGTTTGCCTTAACCTTTGCCTGACCTAAAGTTATTTAAGAAAATGTGTAAGTATCAGAAAAAACGGGATGGCTTACTTTGAGGCTGTTTATTATATATTAAACCATCATAAAACATTCTTAAAAAAAGTAAATTTGACTACTCTTACCTTCAGAACAAAACTGCATGTTAAAATATATTCATGAACTTTGCCTTCAATGATAAATTAATGTTTAAACAACATGAACGGATTACGCGAACAGTGCACTAACGCCAAAGATCGTAATAATGTCAACTTTGACACACAAGTACAAGATAACGGTTGGACAGAAATTACTCGTACAAAGAGTTTTAAATAGAATATACCTTCTTTTATCCAAGAAAAATATTTTTTCACAACTTACCTCCATTTTAAACTTTTGGATTAATATCACGTCTCCCATACATAAGGCCCCACTGTGCGACGCCCCATCGGAGAATCGATTTTCAAATATTAAATCACTGCGTCATTTTTATCATTGTTTATAACCGTGTTTTAGGGATCTTTTTACTACCAGGGGTAACCTTACAAAGCTTTGATGAAGTAAATTAATTATCATAAGCTCTAGGCTTTACAACGAGTACTAGACAACGATTTAAATACTTACCCCAACATAAATATAAATAAATTAAAAATGTCGAAGACAGAAATAATATTATATTCGTGCAAATAACACAGAAATTTGCCACTTACTACGTAGGCAGGGCCTAACGCTAAACTAGGCCAATCGCGTCGTATTTGTAAGAAACAAATCACTACATAGTATAAAACAAAGTCGCTTGCGCTGTCTGTCCCTATGTATGCTTAAATCTTTAAAACTACGCAACGGATTTTGATGCGGTTTTTTTTAATAGATAGAGTGATTCTTAAGGAAGGTTTATATGTATAATACATTCCACGCGGGCGAAGCCGCGGGCGGGTCGCTAGTTCACAATAAGTCAGCAGATTAGTTTTAAATTACAAAATGTATAAATGAATTTGTTCAGTATTTTAGTTCCTATTGCAAATTCCTGCTTTGCGATACAATAGTAGATTGTACAACAAGTGCATAAAACGTACCATTTTACCCGAGACGTGCATATAGCCACCCGAGCCGGTACGGCGAGGGTGGATGGTCACGTCGAGGGTAAAATGGGTTTTATGCTCGAGTTTTACACTCTGCTTTTCACTTCGATCGCAAGGAAATAAAACAACGATTAAGCATATACAAGAAAAATTATTAATTTTTATAATGTAATTAATATGTTCTATCACGCATAAAATGTAGTTTCATCGACAGTTCGTCAAATTAGCTTAAAAAAACACACATTTTTGGTTCCTCCAAATCATGAAACTTTCGTATGTGCTGAGATAGATTTTCTTCGATTTAGGCGGCAATATCTGCTCAATTACATTTTTCACACTTCTGTACATTAAAGTCTCAGGCGAAATCATTTTTTGATGGTCACTATCACTACTTGAAGACATTGTTCAATTACTTACGAATAATTTATTGAATTTTCAACCGCAACACAATCACAACACAATTAGTTAGTTTTTAATTTTGTTTGACGAATAATTAGCTTCCCGCTACACAATTTCTCTTAATTTTTATTTTTTTATTTTCAACTATGTTACGTTTGACTATGGACACTAGGTTTGAGCCTTAATGCCAAGTTATTATAAATATTTTCGTTAAATAGTTACGTTAGATAGTATTACATTATGTCGTAATTAAAATAAGATATAACCTAAATCTCATAAAAATATATCAATTAAATGAAGGTGTATTGTGTACTAGCGACCCGCCCGCGGCTTCGCCCGCGTGGAATGTATTATACATATAAACCTTCCTTAAGAATCACTCTATCTATTAAAAAAAACCTCATCAAAATCCGTTGCGTAGTTTTAAAGATTTAAGCATACATAGGGACAGACAGCGCAAGCGACTTTGTTTTATACTATGTAGTGATGTGGCTGTAAGGCCTTATTGCCTTAGTCTTAAAAGAAGAAATTACTTTATGCACTAGAGCATAAAATGCGATTTTATGCAGCCTATACCCAGCATAAAGAAGGACTTTACGAGCATGAGAAGTGAAAAATAATAATAACATGTGACCGAATCAAAGGAACCGTACGTAAAAGGAAGTATTTTGTTACTCTGATTATCGTGGCCATGAGATACGTATAATAGCAAAGGCAAGAACAGGCTAGCCGTTAGCCGCCGCAACTTTCCTTTTGATGTAGACGACCGTACTATCAGAGCATATACGACACCCGCCAATGGATAAGAGCCTTAGGGAAAATCTAAACAGCGAGTCAACTGTTTCGAATATCCCAATGAATAAATAAATAAATACATAAATATTTGGGGGCCAAGTTAAATAAAGATAAGCTGAGGGTCAAACACAGTTAGTTTTGTCATGCCGGAAGATACGTGCTCAGAATGCGTAAGAGTTAAAACTAACATCATAAAATTGACAACGTGACAGTTGTTCTTTGTTACTCTTCAGCGTGTAAGTCAATAAAATAGATAAGAAATAGATAGTCGAGTTATGAGTACGCACTAGGGTGGGCTCGTCGCCGAAGAAGAACGGCCTGTCAGCCAGCAGGTCGGACAGGACACGCAGGTCGTTCTTGCCAAACTCGATAATCTCCTCTTGGCTGTGCACTCCAATACCATGAGCCTTAGCTTTCTTCATGCCCTGGAAATAATAACGAATACATACCGGGGTGTCCCAGAAGTAAAGAGACAATTAGGTTAGAAATATTTAATAAAAATAATGCAAGTACCTAAGATTTATTTGTTCACAATAAACCATGTACCTATTAATAAAATGTCATAAACTATATCAAATTATCGCCTACTACCACTTTTGTACCAATTTTTTCAAGGTTTATTGCTCCCTGCCATATTACAACTTTTCAAGATCTTTACACTACTTTTGTCAAATCTGGTCAATGCAGTGAGATATTTTAGTTTATCCGCTTGCTTTTTAGGGTACCTGTACCAAAATGTTAAAAAACCAGGTTTTCTCGGTAACTACAAAATGATATCAACTTGAAATTTGGCATAGATGTACAACTTTCTTGCCCGCATCAGTTTTTGACAAAAAAAGGAAATCATTTTATTAATAATTGAAAAGGAGTCTAGAATGGGTGTTGAAAAATGAAGTGGTTTGATTATGGCAAATCCAGCGTCATATAAAAGTGCTTAATCTGCACATTTTTATTTGCTGTAATGAACTTTTTGATTTATAGCCAAAAATGTACAAAAAAATGACCCTCTCCCCACTTATCTCCGAAAATTATTAATTAAAAAAATCTTAACATTTCATATCATCATTATGTTTTATTACGAGCGGTCGAAACTGTACGTAGTTGTTATCCAATAATCTGTTTTTGATTTTCTTCTTTTGTTTCTTTAAACATTTTATAATTCTGTTAATTCGAGTTCTGGCATTCATTTCAGATAATGATGTATCGTTTGTGATGTGATGTGTGTGTTGTGTGTGACATTCCTAAAGTCGGATTTTTATTCCCACAGAAAAAATGTAAACAAAGTTACGTCACTGTCAAAGTGACATTTCAGGGGATCTCAAAGTTTGGACCAGCAAGAAATATAATATCAAGGTATCTTTTCGCTCGACCGGGATATAAAAATGAATTCGAGAAATAATTGAAATTAAAATTGCACAAATGAGTCGTTGGAAAGCGATTACGACACGGGAGCACGAATTGTGAAGCGAAGCGAGTGAAGTGACGTCTCATAGTCTCACAACAATCAAGCGGCCCTCAACTTGTTGACACATGTGTATCGAGTTAATGATACCAGTGCAATAAATAAATTATGCATACAAAAACAGTTTTCTCGTTTTAAATGAATACAACGAAGAGTTTAAATCAAAACAAAGTTTGCCATCAACACATTAAATTCTTCAATCTTGATTACAATACATACAGTGGTGGACATATAATTAGAAACAGTACATAAAACTTAGGTAAACACAGAATGAACTATCGTTATGAGTAAAAATTATATTGATTAAATCACTATTGACTATGCCAGAATATAGCCAATGAGTTAAAAAACTCATAAAATATTTAAAAAAGTAAATCTGTTCTATCTTTAATTATTAAAAGATTTTAAAAATCATGATAGTTGAATTTCTATTACTGGCCGCTTGGACAACTAATTAGAAACAGGATCCATGGTTCGTTCCATTTTTGAAACTAAAAAAAAAACCTCTTTTTACGTTTTTTCTGTTGTTTCGGCGGCAATTAAACGTCAATTTGGAAAATTACGTGAATAATAAGTATTGTTAAAAATGGGTAAAAATAAGAGTTCTGACGAGTCAACCAGGCAATTAATCTAAACATCTAGAATGTTCTGTGAAGAAAGTTTTCAACGCTATTGCTCATTATAAAACTAACGGAACTACTAAAAGTGTTGTTAGAAAGGCTCGTCCAAGGAAAACATCTCCCCGGGAAGATTCGCAAATAATACGTGTAGCTAAACAAGAGCCGCGCCGTTCAAAGGCTCCAACGAGATTAGAAATGAAGTTTTTTCACCTGATGACCCAAGGAACATTTCCTCGAAACTGGTACGCCGCAGATTAGTGGAAGCTAAATTGTTCGGGAGGGTTTCTCGAAAGGTACCGCTTCTTACCAAGCAACACCGAGAGAAGCGATTATTATTTGCAAAGAAATATCTTAACTGGACCGTACGAGAATGGAAAAAAGTGTTAGTCTCGGATGAAACAAAAATAAATAATGGTGAATTCAGACGGCAAACGCTACGTTAGACGTCCAATGAACCATGCTTTTGATTATAAATACACGAGGAGCATAGTCAAACACGGCGGTGGTAATATTAAAGTATGGGGATGTTTTTCTGGTTGCGGAGTTGGACCCGTCCGTAAGATTGAAGGTATTTATTTATTTATTTATGGATCAATTTCAATACAAAAACATCTTAGAAGAGACAATGATTCCCTACACCGACGACTATTGCCTGTGACCTGGATCTTTCAGCACGATAACGACCCAAAACACACGGCCCGCAGTGTTAAATCCTTTCTTAGTGAGCAACGTGTTACCATGTTAGACTGGCCTGCAAATAGTCCCGATTTAAATCCAATTGAAAATTTGTGGTACGTCGTTAAAAAAAAAGTCTCCGTTAAACGTAATTCCAGTCAAAATGAACTTTACGAAGCCTTTGTTGAAGCATGGAACTCGATCCCACTCGATAAATGTATGAAATTACTTGAATCAATGCCACGTCGTTGCAGAGCCGTCATTAATAACAAAGGCTATGCAACTAAATATTAATTGTTGAGAAATTTAGTAAACCAAACATTATTTTACATAAATAATTTGAAATTGTTGACGTTGACACGTTAAAACTTTGATTTTTACCTCATTTCTTTAGTGTTTCTAATTACTTGTCCATGACGGATGGTACTGCAAATGTCGTTTAGTTGTTTGTACGTAACTAAATATCTAAATGGTAGTTGTAAACTCGGATATTTATTTGTTTTTTAATTAATTATAAGTTGTTGAACGTATTCTATGCATTTTGTTGTTTTATTTCCAAAAACAAAAGTTTTACGGCAATGTGCCTTGTATAATGTGAAATACGTCGCAAGTGTTTCTAATTATATGTCCACCACTGTATATTGTTTTTTTATAGAAAGTCGATTTCTTTTGAATGTGAAAAGTATAAATATTTTGAATACTGCAAATGTTTTTCGTTAACGGCAACACCTTTGTTTACTTTTTTTCTGTGAGAATAAAAATCCGACCTTAGTATTGAACAACTCTTGTCAGGCTATTCCCAGTTGTTCGCAACGCTTTTGTTAGCACTGCGAACTACTGGAACTTTGTATTCCCAGTAGTTCCCACTCTTTTATTTGACACAAGTGTTTTATTTATATTAATGCAGATATATGTATTCGTGTTTACAAAATTATTACATTTAGGTTTAGGAATATAAAATTGTCGTTTTGTATTAAAACTTGTTTACTTACCTATAGTAAATACTTACAGTTGTGTCAAAAACAAGAGTCAAAAGCAAAAACAACTGAGAATAGCCGCTCTTTTCTCAAAAGTTCTCGTTCCGCTCGCTTTATTGTTGAGAACTAGATAAATAATACGCGACTCCCGGGCTAATTAGGGTTCCGCAGTCAACAAAGATTCTTTATAGTTTCGCCATGTCCGTCTGTTCGTCTATCCGCGGCTTAACTCAGAGACTCTTGGTCGGTACGCTGTAATTTGGCACTACAAAGTAGAACATTTAAATTAAATTACGTCGACAAAGTTGTAAAATTAAATATTAATTATTATTTTTTCGGGTACTTTTCATACATGTTTGAAAGAGTTTGACCTTGCGCTTCAACATAACAATTGGTTGAACATTTTTTGGATGTTTTCTTTTTAACCAATGCTGTCTATAGATGTAGATTGTCACTTAACTACCGGGACACCCTTTAAGAATCTTACACAAATCCAACCTCTATTCAACTCAGTAAAACCATACTGTGGAATTGCTTTAAACTCGGCCGCAGAACTGATTTAAAAAATGAAACCGTTGAGAATACGGAAACACGTCAAAAACAATAAAGTTTACCGTGTAGAATTTCGGCACCGAACTAATTGTAGGCTTCTACTATGAGCACTAGATAACGATATTTGTAATATACAGGGTGTCCCTGGATAAAGTCGACAAACGAATAGGGATGAAAGTAGATGCAATTTAACCGACAAAAAAAATTAAAAAAAATTGGGGTCATTCTTTTTTTTTAAAGATTTTTAAAAATAAACATTGTTGCTGTGCACTCTCTCTATCGGAACAAAGTGAAATATCTCGCCTCATATGAGGTCTATTCAGATGAAATAAACGGTTTTTTAATCCCAGGACATTTACATTACCTACTGCCAAACTATACTTAACTTATTTACATTATCAACTAAATTCAATGCATTAAATGCTCGAAATGACCACCTTGCTCTTGCAAACACAGTCCTGGTCGAACTGTTATTTGTTTAGTAGCTCGACGAATCATGTCTGGGTTATTTTTTATGTAATTGGCACAGTCAACAATTCTGTCCCGCAAATCCTCTTCCGAGTTAATTGGGACACTATAAACCCTCTGATTCATAGTGCCCCAAAGGAAATAATCCAACAGCGTCATGTCTGGAGAACGTGCCGCCCATGCCACTGGCCCTTGTCTACCAATCCAACGGTTAGGATACGTGTCGTTAAGAAATCTTCTTACGTCAAGTGCGTAATGGGCGGGACATCCATCCATTTGGAGAAAAAATGTCCCCCTTGTGTCCTTGTGTACATCCTCCAATACAAGGGGCAGGTCATCTCTTAAAAGTTCTAAAAATCGTGCCCCGTTCAAAGTTCTCGAAAGAAAAATAGGGCCAATAAACATGTCGTCAATGAGGCCTGCCCACAGACTTATGGAAAACCGCACCTGAAAGGTTGACGACCTCTTCAGATGACGATTCTGTCCCTTTGGGCACCATTCGTGCAGATTTCTACATTTTGTGATCCCATCTCGCGTAAACTGAGCCTCATCCATCCACAGGATCGTTCCGGATCCGGATCGTTTCGAATTTGCCTTTGAATCCAAGCGGACATGACGCATCTTGGAACCCTATCTACGTCATCATGCAGGTGCTGGACTCTTTGATAATGGTATGGATGGAGCCCTTCTTTTTTTTAAATACGCCACACCGATGACTTTGAAATTCCATGATGCAAAGCCAAACGTCGAATACTGGTCTTCGGATCAGCATACACATTGTTTAGCACGGCTTCCTCAACAGATGTGTCAATCACTACCATAGTTTGCTCCCGACCTTGAACCAATCCAAGTCCAGTATTAGACAATCTTCTGTGTGTTGTCCATAAACCTTAATTTACGAGTAAGTGTCTCTACCTGAGCGATAAGATAACATTATTAACAACACATACTAAACGACACAATATTTTTGACCGCTCATCAAAAATGTCGTGTCTGCATTAGACACGTAATTCTTTTTTTTAATTAAAGACAATGAGTTAAAAAATTATTATAGCTAATAATAACATAAGGTAATATGGGCATATTTTTAAGCAATTTTAGGAATTATCAGGAATTTACAATAAATAAACACATTTTTTTGAATAAAAACCTGATTTTTTTTAAGTTCGGCGTATTTTTTTGTTTTTTTTTTACCTGTTTGACACAGGTAATGTCCTGGGATTAAAAAACCGTTTATTTCATCTGAATAGACCTCATATGAGGCGAGATATTTCTCTTTGTTCCGATAGAGTGCACAGCAAACAATGTTTATTTTTAAAAATCTTAAAAAAAAAAAAACCAATGACACCAAAACAAAATTATTCGTTTTTTTGTCGGTGAAATTGCATCTACTTTCATCCCTATTCGTTTGTCGACTTTATCCAAGGACACCCTGTATAAACGAAAACAATATCTGAAACTCATCTTGCCGCGTCGTAAAAATATACCAAAAGTCAAACCTTGCTCTACATTTGACACAGATTGATCTATAAATTATCCGGTATCCCTATGATATAACGAAGATAGATAGCTGTTACATAATAGTGAAAACCGAAAATATGTTCATAATTTAACTCATTTTAATGTTAATTCTCTTAATTTGACCTCGGTATCAATTTTGGGGGACCGGTAAACGAACAAAAAGGTTAGCTTTGCTAAACGGGTATCACTATAGTACAAAACTTCATCTAGCCTACTAACCTGGAAGATAAAGAACTTATGTCACACGTAGTAATATTATTCGCCTAGTACTTAAACGCGGAAAACAGCTGAACCGATTTTGATTAATTTGGTATGGAGACAGCTTAAGATCCGAGAAAGGACAAAGGTACTTTTTACCGCGAGTAGCTATAATCGAGTTCGACGCGGACGTATTCGCGGGTAACAGCTATTATATATCATAATTATATATTTATATTTACATATTCAATCGTTAATGTTACCTTGCGGCCCGAGGTGAGTTTGTAGCAGAAGTTGAGAATAGGATTCGGCAGGCGAGTGTTGAGCGCGTTCTGCAGGTTCACTTGGTAGCCCTTGATGACGCTGTCGGGATACTTGGCGCGCCACCACAGCAGGACCCACGAGAGATGGTTCTCGATCATGGAGATCATGGCATGCGAGAGCACCCGCTTCTCCGGCGTCAGGGCTGCGTATAGAACATACAGGTCAGTACGGCGGGGAAATGCACATGCGCGGCGTCCCTGTGCAATCTAGGATTCCAGGTCACGCCCGGACCTGATCCTCCCGGTACGTGTATCTAGGACAAAACTAGGTAATGCAATAACCTAACACTTTTTTGAACCTGTTATTAACCTACTTAGATATCTCCAAACGCGTTAACCGGTTATTAACCAACCACATTAAATTTATTTTTCATTACAAAGGTATGGAAAAACTTACTGCTGTTATTGTGTAATCGTTAAGAGGCCGTACACGAAATTTTGCCAATATCGCTGATTTACGTGATTTTACAGTTGAAATACTGTATTTCTACAAGTTCTAATACACAACACAAAAGATAAATTCTAATTTTATCGAATGTATGAGCTACTTTTCTGTTTTCATTATTTTATTTTGATTAATCGACCTGACACTGGCGACTGTTATGTGAATTTTGCTGGAAGAGGTTTAGAATGTCACATATTCATGAACCGTTTTGACGTCTAAACGGTATGAAAAATTTACAATGTATTGCTGTGAAAGTCGTCTAAAGAATGTATGAATTACTTTTTACCACATACAAATAATTTTTTCGAGTAAAAAAATAAATAAACTTGGTAATTTTTTACAGAAAACGGGCAAAAAATATTTTTTATTTCGGCTACTCAGTACTCTCGTTTATAAAATTAAAACAATAGAAATAAACTTTAGTTCATAATCAATCCATTACCTAAAAAAAATATCCAAAAAGTTCTAAAGAATTGGCAATAAATAATGTTTTAAAACCACCTAAATCTCGCGTTTTCATACTCGACAAAAATTAAAAAGTGGCTCATTTATTCGATCATAACTTAAATGATATTTAATGTTGAGCATTAAAACTTATAGAAAAGCAGTATTTTAACCCTACATTGCATACTGTTCCACATATGGCACAACCAAAATATTTGCGAATTGTGACAAAAGTCAAGTTGCTAACGACATATCACAATTATAGTTTTATTTCTCAAAAAAAAAGTCATGCATTGTAGGGTTAACTGTGAAATCACAAAAATAAGCAAAATGGTCAAAAAATCGTGTACGGCCTCTTAACTTCACCGATCGACTAAAAACTTTCAGATTTCAAAAAATATAGTTAAGGATGCAGTAAAAAATAATCGGGGCGCCACATTAAAGTCCAAATCGATATCGTATGGCAAATCTTAAGTATTAGATATTTAATAGTATTTTCAGTATTGATAAAAATTAATAATCAAATTGTAGTTCGAATTATTTCTGTATTTTTTGAGATTATAAATGGAGAAGATTTTCTTTTTATCTACCTGTTTTTTGTTCCAAGACGGTAACACATTTTTATTTATTATTACTTAAATAAACTAAAAATCTCCCCAAACCCGATATTAATGAACTCAATTGTCCACAAATTTTCCAATCCGAATCATAATCATAACGATGTTATTATATTTGTTAATTTGCTACTTGATAATCGATAAATGTGGTAAACAGAGTTTAAATAACACATGAAGTAATGTGAGGAAAAAAGGTTAGCGGTATTTAATCTTCATCTAATAGTGGGGGGGCTTTTAGCTTTGACCCTCTTAAAATCTAAATAGCGTATACAGGGTGTGGCCTGTAACAGGAGCAATAAATTTAAAGAATGATTCCTTAGATTATTAGCAGTCACAATTGAAATATCTTAATGTGACAAAGTCCTAATATTTGGAAAAAATTGCCATTCAAATTAAACTTCACAGGCAACGGTTTTTACATCGCAATACGGTCGCTCGTCGGTCATTTGGTGTCTTGGTACGGGGGATGCTACGTCACATATTCTTGAAACGACCGAAATTAGCTTTTATCCAGATGTACTAGAAACTAGTTTCATTCTTAAGACATACATAATGGCACTGATTTAGATTTTTTTTAAATTTGTGTTGATAATTGTCAAATATTTCAATCTGAACTTTTTCATTAATACTAAGCACAGACTACTAAGGGATACTAACGTATCAGACTGCCATCTCGCGAACAAAAACGGCTCATCGTAGGATTTTGACATATTTCTTACCTCATACGATATTTTGCTATTTTTTTTCATTTTAAATGTAGGCACTGGAATTTCAAAATAATACATCCTATTTTTTTGTACAAATAGTGATCGTTTGGTTGTTTTTCCAACAAATTTAGACTAAGGCACTTCTAAATAATACAGCCACATTTTTTTTCTAAAAATCGTGATGTTGATTTTTAAACCACATTTAGACTATGGAACTGATGGACAATACTGCCTATATTTATTGACCTATTCTACTCGGTAAAACCATATTGGTTTTGACATGTTGTCGTATAGTTTTTTAACCTGCCGCCTTTACTGTCAGGCAGAATAGAGCCCCTGCTAGAATACTACAGCCCGTGAGCACTTAAAATACCATTCGGTTTGTACTTCTCTCTCATTCGTTCTCAATGAGCGTATGAGACCGAGTGAGAGACAAGTACAAACCGAATGTTTTTCTTAGTGCTCACGGACCGTATGTTGTTTACGCCGCCCATACGTGATTCGGCGTATAGACACCAACACGAATATTCACCGAATCTCGCAGTGTGGCCCCGGCCTGAGAAAATAAAACCAATCTAATGTTGTAAACATGTATACTTATTACAAAAATCACAATTAAAATACATATAGTTTAAAACAATTATAACCTCCTGCCGCCCAGAGGCCTTTTAAAAGGCCTTCTAAAAATCATATTTTAAACTTTTTATATATATATCTATGTACTGATTTCGATTAACAACTTTTTTGCCCTGGGCGGCACGAGGATAATGTCGTGGATTTTGCAGTCAAGACTCTGGGATCTGCCTTGACCAGTAGTCTGTTATAGACACCTCCGGGATCTCACTCCTGGTGCTTACCTCTTCTAAAACATAAATATAGCTATACAGAAAGATAATGGTGCCAGCGCCATGTATCTGTACCATGCGGTGGACCTAATGAAGCCGGTGCATAGGTATTTTATAATTTTGTATTAGGCCAGTTCTAGATAGATAGTCCTTAATATTAAAATAAAGACATTAAGACAGACATGTTTCACTTTACAGAAGACCCACGTAAAAAATATAAAGAATAAAAGACCAATATTACAGAATGTGTGTAATTGCGGCAGTGAAACAAAAGATACCTACGTTTCTCACTCTTGAAAAAGTTATAAAAAGCAAGACAGATAAAAGTATCCCTTCGAATTGAATAAATGGAATAGAAAAACTAAATTATCAAATCAAATATTAACGTGTTTCCTCGTGGTCATACTATTTTGTCATACTAGTCAAAAAGTGAACCTAGATTTGATCACTAAATACTAATTGTGGTTGTAAAAGTAGGTAGGTCAGGTTCGTTAGGTATCTTTAGATGCCCGAAGGGCAAAACCACCTAGAAGCAGGAGCCCCGCCCTCAGGCGGGGCTCCGTCGAAAGTCAGTAGGACAAAAATAGTATGACCACGAGGAAACACCCAAATATTATACGTCAATGATTAAGTGGATCTCAGTGACATACTCATTTTTATAGCTTGGAAAAAAAGTTCAAGTTTTGGTCGAATGAGGCCACTGTTCGGTATGAAATCGGCAACACGATTAAATTTTTAACCCCTGTTCTACGTATCCTACCTGGGGCACGTTTTACAAAGCTTCAAGTAACAATTTCACAGGTCTAAACTGGAAACACTGCTCAAATGACTGGTCGTCGTCAGCTCAACAGCCACTTGGTGCCAATTTGTCTATGGCGTTATCTGGTAGCGGTAGCTGGGTTAAAGTGTAATATAACTCCGAAAATTGATAGCTGTTTGACAGCCCCGAAGCTGAGTTTTTTTTCTATGAAGTTTTAGGGCCGTGATACTAAGTGTGTCGAGTTGCTTTGGCCACGTTTCAACAAAACTTAATCAGGCAAAGTTGTATTCCACAACTGTAAAGTATTTATTTCACATCTTTACAGACGCTAGATAATCATCGGATTATCTGTAGTGAACAATGACTAAGTCAAGTTGTCAAGTCAAATGTCTTGAAAAATCACAATATTACAATCGAAATAATAAATAACTATAGCCATGAACTGCTTTTACTTTACTGTGAGGTGATAAACCTTTGCAACATATTTTTTTGGCTCGCTATTCGGTTAGATTTATCTGCAGGTGACTGTACTGTGGAGTTTTTTGATATTTAATTTATTCGAAATGTTCATTATTATTTATTATCTTACAAACCATAAACAATGTAATTGTAAATATGAACTTTTTAGGAATTATGTACCTACTTAATACCTACTCTATTATTACAACGTAATGACAATTTACGTCAAGGTGGTAAATCAAAACTTTTCCAAATTGCAATAATAAAATAAGTTACGACGCATTACGAAGTATGTCCATGATACAACAAGAGCAAAAGTAAACTGAGCCTTGTGTTAAGTTGACTACGGTTAACAAGTATTCTCCGGGTAGATAATAGCCCTGTTGTTGTCATCTCAAAGCGACGAATGTGGGGTCTCCAAATGCGGTTCTGATTGTGGAGTGTGGGTGTTCACTGTCCAGTCAGATTATCACTGAAATTCTCTTCGTTAGTTTTGACAAGACCCTGTCCTCAGTACGTGTCGTGTCGGAGTGGAGTCAAACAGAGTAACAGATCGTATCATCGGTAGTCGTACTCATGCTAAACAAACATCCTTACCAATTGTTTAAAGTGCAAGTTGAGTGGTTAAGATCGAGGTTACCCGGTAAGATAGACATAATTATTATCAGTGATTAGTGCACTGTTTTTGTTGGAACTGCTTAATAAATAGTTTGAACTTACTTTATAGCGTTTTACTCATTTCGTTCTTTCGTCAGTTCACACCTAATTATTAAGGTTGTAACCTGTTACGTAAAGTTGAAAGAAGTGGCAATTTAATTAATTAGTGCATATGTTTAATAAGGAATATTGATTTAGTAGATTTTTAATACGTGCAAAATGTCAAACCTTAATGTCAAGTACACCGACTGGACACATATGTCTGCAGTACATTGCTGGCTCTATTAATTTTGTTAGAAAATAACAGTAAACTTATTTTTCATTTTATTTAATTGAAACCATTTGGAATTAATTACTGATTAATTAAAGGGCCTATATTTTAATTTATTGCTCTTATTACAGGCCACACCCTGTATATTTTTTAGAACCATGTATTTCAACTTATCGTCGATGATACTGCAAAACCGCGTAAGTAACATTAATAAGGAGCAAAATGCACCTTTTTAATAAGGTAGTAAGGTTTATTTTGCTCTATCACAAATTTGTTACATACGCGGTTTTGCAGTATCACCGACGTTATCTCTCCAAATATTTAATATCAAAACATTAACCATTTTCAATGACCGGAACAACGTAAAAATAACAAAAACGCGTTTTTGTGAGTAAAATTGGAGGCAAAATAGTTAACAGAACAATTCTAGTTATTATAATTCTAGTTATATATAAAAAATTGGCAGAATTTAACAAATTCCCCCACTGAAATGAAAGAAAATATCGTGTTTTTTTTTAATGTACTTCGAGCAAACCAAAAATAACAGAGATTTTTGAACATACAATTATTAAAATTAACATATTAAAACGCTATCAAGAAAAATATAATTACACATATTGTATCAAATATGTATTTTTTAGTACCGGTTCAGGGAAAATGTAACAGAGTAAAATTTAGTATAACTTTTGTTTATAGGCTTTATATTACTTATTTACAAGAAAAATAAACACATTAATGCAAATATTAAACTATTAAACAACCTCTTATCTGTTCAATTTTGAGAAATTCCGGTCTGGGGGGTAATTGTCACATAGCTATGCAGTTCATTTTACGGCGAGCGTGAAGGACGGAGCTATATCATTTATATAGCTCTGTCCTTTTCTCTCGGCGTAAACTGACTTCATAAGGTAATTTAACTATAGTACACATACTTAAAGCGCATAGTACTCAGCGAGACAGACCTACACGCCGTGATACAACTAGCTAAAGAGGTAATAACAAGGCAGTACTTACCCGCATCCAGATCCTTAATGAATTTGTCACTGAGATCTTTTATGATGAAAGTGCTGTCGGCAATCTCTTCACCGTTCAACTCCACAAACGGCAGTTGCCCCTTCTTGGAGCGGAATTTTGCCTTGTGATCCACATTCTGAAAAAAGGATGATGAATTAATGAAAAGATTTGGATAACATAATATTCACATAATATAACCTTCCATTTGCTCACAATGTGTTAAGTACCTTGGCGGGATTTAACTCGTATAGTTATTATTCATTAGGTAATCAAATACATTCAATTATAAATCTTAGCCTGATTATGCAAAATGTGGTTACAGAATTATCAACAAATTATTTGAATTGTTGTTAATTCCGTAGCTCTGCCTACCCCCACTCTGGGAATGAAGGCGTGAGTTTATGTATGTATGTATACATATAATAGGACAATGATGCAAACGATATACCTAATAAATAATAGTTAAAAGAGCGTTTACCCGTCAGGGTTCTTAATAAAGTAATGGTACTAAGATAACAGGTACCAATATAACTGTTCAATGAATTTAAGTTAATAAAACAGTGGCATTATGCCCGCCTTCCATTGCGAGCGGAGCGGGCCCCACAGATTCGCTTTGGCTTACAAATGGTGACTTCAAGTGTTTCCACCGCAAGCAAAACTCTTGAAGAGACACCGTACGGGGTCCGTACGGGGCCTGCTCCGCTCGCAGTGGAGGGCTGGCATTATGGTAGGTATCCGCCGTCGAGTTATTTCATTCTTATTCATATTACTAGTAATGAGTAAAACTTATTCCGCGTTAACTTAGTCCGTAAATATTAGATGGTGGATAAGTAATGTTTAGTTACTAACAGATTTTAAAACGCCTTGGTTCTAGTTTTAGTCCCTTTCATATTAAGGACCTATTAATTGTGTATTGAACTAGGGCTATAAATCGACGGGCACACTGCACGCGTTGTAAAACAGGGATCAAAGATTCGGCCTTCGCGTGACAACGTACATAAAAACACCAGCAATGCTCCCCTATCTTTATTATAATTGACACCCACGCGGGCGTTTGAAATTTAATTCACGTTACTGGTTTTAATTCGCTTCAAAGCGTACGCTAACGAAGACTTTTCATATTATGATACTATTTACTTACGTACGGCAGTAATATTACGTATCGTCTGAATATTTAGTGTCTGTTCATTATTTTGTAACTGCGAAGGCTTATACTTAATGTTTAAGTTAATAATTTCCATAATGTTTAAGTTCTTCCGTAAAATCGATCATATCGTCCTCTGGTTTAACAATTCATATAGCCCGGAGAAATTTGAGCAAAATTTAGGCCAACCTTGAACGAATAAAAAACAGTTTTTTTATTTCATCAAATGTGTTAAGTATAGACAAGAGTGTATTAAATTGAACCCCGCAAAACATTCGTCCCCGCACGTTTTTTAAAGAAATTACATTTATCAATTTAACTAAGTAGAAAAACAATATGAACAGGCATGTTTGTAAGGAGTTTTTGTGATAGAGATGAAGTTTTACCAGTCGGTTAGGAAATAAAACATTTGTCGTCCGCGAAACAATGTATTTTTATGAAAAATCTTATAATTTGACGTTGTACGTTAAGCGAAAATACTAACAAGACAAAAATATGCAAATTGCATTTTAATTCATGTATTCAGCTATTATTAAGAAAATTAAACTTATATTACTTTGCACTTCAGAAATATCAAAAAATATCAAATATCGGTTCAGGCAAAAATGTAACAGAATTGATAGTTGTTGAATATCATATCGTTATTGCTCAAAATTAAACAGATTAGGCGTTGTTTAATAGTTTAATATAGTAAAACGAACGATTCGCATCCATGAGTTTAATTTTCTTGTAAATAAGTAATATAATGACTATTAATAAAAGTTAAACGAAATTCACCTTTGTTTTAAAAAAAGCTTTCAATATTAATTTGCTTTATTCCAATTTGTTTATTTTTTTTTGTAAGCGTATTAATATAATAATTTATGTTGAGTAAAAAAGTCGCTGTTTATATTTTTGTTTGAAGTAAAAGTCAAAAAAACAAAATATTTTTTATTTTAATTTCCTAGGACGAATTTGTTTGATTCTGCAAAAATAAATAAGTTCTAACAATTATTTACATGCAGTAACTTAAGTTATCCTGTTAAGTATTTCGCCTTAAATTTTATTCTCCTCCATTTCATGTAAGTAAGGCTAAGGGACTGTCGCTCTTTCCGCTATTTAAGGATGGGCATGGAAAACTTATTCCAAACTCAGAATTTTGCGTATTTTTTTCTCGTTTTATGACTCATGTTTCGTGTTCAAATAATTACGTGTGTGTGTCCTGATGGTTCCAACGGAAGACCAGCGCAGACTTTAATGCCAGCATTACGCAGAGTTGGGACCATTTTTTCGTGGCTACTTTCTTCGTGTTTATCTGTTCTTAGTTATGTATGACACGAATAAATGATTTTCTTTGTTTGTATTCACAAAAACGCGGTTTTATTTTTTTGCCTTGTTTCGGTCACGAGAATTTATTAGAGCTAAGTTGTAGTGTATTAATACATGATTCAAGAAAAATGCCTGTTCTGTTTAGATTTTTACTGTAATAAGGAAAGTTTTAACACTGAATTTTATTTAAATTTAAATAAGTGCTGTTTCTGTGACTAATTTATTATGAATTTGATAAACCGTTTATAACATTTAGAATTAGGACCAACACTTGAATTGAGCAGTGTCGTCGCAGACAACATTAGAACATCGATTTGTAGTGGTTTTCCCACTACTTTATTTCTCGAACATTCGTAACAATGCACCGTCGATTTGAAGGTAAGCGGTAAGACGCGCCCCGTGTCGTTGATTAAAAATACTATACTCTTACTTGCTACTCGATGTCTTACAATAAGCGCCGTATTAATTGAGAACTCCCACCGGTCATTGAGTGTCAATGAACCACCAGACCACAATTCAATTTACTGTCTCAGACGGAAGCCACGATTACCACTTCCATTCTAAAAACTTATACTAAACTCAATTAAATAAGAGTATTGATTAGATTAGTCAGAGAAAAATTCGATAATATCACCAGTAATAGATTTTAAGGTTGGTAAAGATGTGTAGGAGACATCTGGGCGTCACGTTTTCTGAAGTCATTCCAGGAAGCCCATGTGTGGCCTAAATTGCAATTTGCAATGAATAGATTTACTGCAAAATGTTGTCAAGGGAGTAGTACATTAGTCACATATTTGTTTTTATGCGATATGAATGGCATTGTAGTCGCGAAATGCCACTTAAAAACGGACAAAGGTTCCGAAGCCGTTAATATAGAAGCCAATCAACTCTACTTAGTCGTGATAGTTGTCCTTTTAAATTCGTTTTAGGTATGTGCTTCTTTCAAATAAGATATTTTTCAGATTTTGGGTACCGTTTAGGAAATATTGAACTCGATAAGTGTCATTTTCGCTACAGTTGCGTACCAAGTTGAGTTGAGTACCAAAACTACAAGTAATTAAAAACATCTTAAATATACAATACATAGGTACCTACGTATAAGGAATTTAAAAGGAAACTCATCTAGTGAAAATGCTAGTTACCTACTGGTTTGATTATATGTTTAAAAATATGAAAAACATGACATAGTGAGCACGTGTTTTGTTATATCGGCTCAAAGTCATATTTAAAAAACCAATGAGTACCTTCGATGAGAAATATATAATTTTGAAGGGTATTTTTTTAATATGAGATATAGCCAATTGTGATGTAACAAATCCCGTGCTCATAATTTTTTCATGTTCGTAAACATATAATTAGACCAGTAAGTAACTAGTATTTTTAGGGTATTTTCCGTACCTCAAAAGGAAAACACGGAACTCTTACAGGATCACTTTGTTGTCCGTCCGTCTGTCTGTCTGTCTGTCAAGACCCTTTTTCTAGGGAACTCGAGTGTACAGTCCCTTTAAGCCGTAAAAAATCAAACTTCTAAGTTAACGTTAAAAAAAGATACGGCCGTTTATGCCGCAAAAAAGTACATTTCGACACTCTGAAGGGAATCAAAATTTATAGGGTATTTTAAAAGCCCGACTGTTGCTTAACCAACTATAAATCGTTATAAATCCTAAATGATCATTTAAAATTAAAAATGATGAAAAAAACAAAAAAAATAATTGTGAATACCTATTCAACGATACTCCACCTTATCATAGTTCGATTTTTTTTTTTTACTCTATGGCGTCTGGTTGCCGCCATATTGTTTTTATACTTCTGTCATATCTTTAGTGACACTTACAAGATTGACAAATCGATTGATATAAGAATCATCCAAATCGGTCCACGCGTTTAGTTTCTAAACCCCCACAAAGGAACAAACATACATATATAGACTGATAAACACATTACCCAGCAGTCGGGTAAAAAACCGGGTCTTTATGGAAGGAACGGTGGTCCAAATTTGAATTATGTTAACTGTGTCATGTTGGGTATCGTATGAATTGGCTTAAACTGATTTTTAATTATTTTTATGATGTGTAGTTTTCAATATAGTATGACTAAAAATAAAAAAGGTACCTAATAATTGTGGTGTAGTAGCGTTTACCTCACAGTTTGCACTGTGATGCGTACCTGCTTATTGAATTGAAAATATTGTAATTAAAAATAATCCTTAATAAGAACCTACCTACTGAAGTGTTTTGTGCCTAGTTGTCTAACCGTACGCATTAATTACTTAAGAAGTTTAATGCAAGTAAATGCTTATATGATAAATGAAATGATAGCTACTCGCCAACAGACGACGTTAGAAATCGTAAATGATGCTAATTTTGATTTACTGTCATTAGGTACGAATGGAAAATCGTCCACGTGAAATAACCATTCTGAAGTTGGGTCAAAAGTAATAGTATCCAAAGTGAATTTAGTCAAAATGTACTTAATCGTGCTGAAATGTATTTTTAGCCAAATTTATTTTCGTTGTACATTAATTAAGTCCGAATGGAATTTTGTCCATTGTAAATTATAAGCAAAATAAAATAGGCACAAGTGAATGTATTAAAACCATATAAATGTATATAAATTGTTAATATTTCAGGTAGGTCATATTTCTGAGTGTACGTCAATACAAATAGACATTTTTTTCGACCAATATCAGATTGGACAATTTTATCATGGGACATGATTCCATTTTAGACGTTATTCAGGATGAACAATTTTCCTTTTTGTTGTATTTCAAATAGTAAATTTTCTAACTAACATGACGTATAATTTCAAGTGGACGATTTTCCATTTGTGCCTAATGCCACTAAATCCTAATTTTGAATGATAAAAGTTAATTTAGCTAACTTAAATCTCGATAGATGTCGCTGTTACTCGATTCCTACATCGCGCTGACAAGATTTCCCCAGCGAATAATATAAAGCTCGGGAACTTTCTCTTTGTTTAAACTATTAGCCCATGGATACGAGATTAATTACTGATATATTCTAATTTTAGTACTGACGAGATATATATACATAAATTATTTCTTCTATAGGCACGTTACCCACATTTAGCACTGGCACTGCAAAAACGAAGACCATTATAGACAATGTTTTTTCCAACTTTGATGTAAAATTCGATAAATTAATATTCATTATTTTTTTCAGTCACCTCTTAGAAATATGGATAAAATTTGATAATTAAGTAAATAAAAAATTACAATTTTGATTAGGTTACCTAACTAATTTAGGTAAGAACTGTTATTATTATAACCACAATTTCCTATAAGTAAGTGGTTTTGGGAACTGAATTTAGGGAAAAAGGCTTCGAAATAGCGTGTAAGAAAAACGCACTCTGACCCGTTATTTTTGGCCCTGAGTGTATTATAATATGTACCTACAATTTTTTGCGGAATCCTCGGTGGGCTAGTCTAACTCGCACTTGTCCCGTTTTTTTTTCTTCATTTCTCTATAGAAGTTAGGGCGTTAAGTCACTCTTCAGTACTCTGGGAGTACAATTTCTCAAAACAGGTAGAAATTGGGCAGATAAAAAAATACGTTTCTTTCATTTTAGACTTCTTTCCCTCCAACCAAATCGGAGCTGGACAGTTGGGTACCTTTCCATGTTAGCTTAATTGTGCAAAGTGTGGTTACAGAATTATCAACATTTTTTTTAGAGTTGTTGGTAGCTCTTCCTACCCTACTCTGGGAATGAAAGCGTGAGTTTATGTATGTATCTATGAATTCCCATTTTTAAAACGAGTTAAAGACCTAATACTATAGTATAATGAATTAAATTGAAAAAAATTAAAATCGTTACCCATTTTGTAAACAATCGGTATTACTAATTTAAATTTAAATTATCCTTAAAAACGTTAATCTTATGTTATGAACTTATGACTTATGTTATGACTTATGAATGTATGTCAAGCAATTGTGTGATCGATTCCACGTGGCAACAACAGGTCGACACAATAATCTGGTTTCTAAACAGCGGTTAAAGTGTGATAAAAGGCCGTGAGGCTACGTCATACCCGAAATAGGATAGGCGGGCCGGGCGCCCGGGGAGGACAAGGAAAACGCGTGGCTTGTGCCCGGCCGGCCCGGCGCTAGCGAGCGGTGGGGTGGGTGCGGGCGGCGTTTATCTGCCCGTATAACCATGGCAACGGGCTCCAGACGAGCGGGGAGAGCAGCTGTATTGATTTCGACTGGCGAGGTTCACCGGCCGACATCCCCCCACACACCGCCGCCGTCCTTCGCCCCCGTCGCGATCCCGCTACTTCGTCGCGCAGCCCTAATAACCACCAAATGTCGGCTTTTCTTGTGACATCACTACTAACTTGTTCTGGATATTACTTACTGTAGCTCAGCGATTCAAGGAAATTAAATGTTGAGCAACCTATATTGTATTCGCTATTTGTGCATTTATTATCGTTCGTTATTTTCGGCATAGACGGGGTAGACTTAACATAGACATATTAAATATAACCGTTGCTCATATTTTATACAGGTATATTAATAAGTATGTATACTATAGCTAATATATTTTTGCTTTGTAAGCGATAACAAGTTTTAATTTTTAATTACTTTGTTCAACAACCGAAGTCAACTGGCCTAGTTCTTTTCGATTATAGTTTATGTATGTTACTTTAAGCTTTAAAGTTTTTTAAACAATTATTGCACGCCCACTCCAAAGTAATAATAATGCGTAAGCAACATCAAGGACCCGCATACCCTATATAGTTTCGGGTACGTATAATTTGATCTAAACTAACATCTTTTTAACAATTCGTTTTGAATTGAATGAACGGTGCCGCAAGTAGAGGAGCCCATTAAAAAAATTAGGCGAGGGAACACTGTACAACACCTACTTCTTCATGGTTTAGGCAAAAAGTTTAGATTCTTTGTCGTTTAAATATCTAAAATCATATACGAGGGGAGGTCCAAAAGTTCGCGGAATGGAGGGGATGGGGGTGGGGATGACTATATTTTTTAGTATAGTACTAATGGCCAACTCATTAAGAGTATATATACCAACTTTCAGCCTGAAGAGCTCATTACTTTACAAAATATCGTCGAGCAAGCAAGTCAATCTGGAAAAATCCTGGAAGTATGGAGCAAATTGAGTATCGAGCCATCATCAAGTTCCTGACTAAGCAAGGAAAAACTCCTCAGACCATCATGAGTGAGATGTCAGTAGTTTACTGTGATCATTGCCCTGGAAAAACAATGATTTACAAATGGCACGGTCTTTTTAAAATTGGCAGAGAGTCCATTGAAGACGACCCTCGCCCAGGACGGCCTGTCGAGGTCACCACATCAGATACCGACGGAAAAGTTGAAAAATTAGTATTAGAAGATGCTCGCCTGAAGAAGAAACAGATTTCTGCATTAGTTGGAGTATCTGAAACCACTATTTTGCGGATTCTACATGAACACCTCGGCATGATTAAAGTGAGTGCAAGATGGGTGCCGAGAATGCTTACGCCGCATCAGCGACAGCAGCGAATCGACGCGTGTAGCAGTTTTTTAGAACGGTGTGGAGAAGAAAGTACGTCGATTTTGAAGCGGATTGTTACTGGAGATGAAACTTGGGTTCATCATTTTGAACCTGACTCTAAACAGGAGTCGATGCAATGGCACAAGAAGGGTACCCCCCCACCTAAGAAATTTAAGGTGTCAGAATCGGCCGGAAAGTTGATGGCTACGATTTTCTGGGACTGCCAAGGAATTTTGATGATCGATTACAAAAGCAAAGATGTCACAATTACTGGAGAGTACTACTCTAGGCTACTGGAGCAGTTGCGGGAAGCTATCAAAGAAAAAAGGCGAGGAAAGCTGGCTAAGGGTGTGCTGTTACTTCAGGATAATGCTCCAGTTCACAAGAGTCGTATTGCGATGGCTGCCCTGAACAAATGTGGCTTCGAAGAATTGGTTCATCCCCCCTACAGCCCGAACCTGGCCCCCAGTGATTATTATTTATTCCCAAATTTGAAGAAAGAGTTGCGGGGAAGAAAATTTCACACCGATGATGAAGGACGCAATTTTGGCTCATTTTGACAGCAAAGAAGAAAATTATTTTTATGTGGGTTTAGAAAAATTAATATCACGATCTAACAAATGTATTAACCTTAAGGGAGATTATATTGAAAAGGAAAAATAGTAACGTCTTTTTATTTAATTATTTAGCCCTCCATTCCGCGAACTTTTGGACCTCCCCTCGTAGAGTAGATTCATTTCCTAATCAAGGTACCTAGTATTTTGTGCTGTTCTCTTCAAACTTTAAAAAACGTAAGGTTCTTCCGAAAATATAATTTTGAAAAGCTAACATGACGTCGTCATCCATTGAAAGCGATGAGGGTGGCAAAAAGGGGTTGGGAGGGTCGATAACTTTCTAGGGCATTATTAGCACGTAATAAACAGTAACGACGAAAAAGCAATAAGTAAAAGAAAAATAGTTTCCGAATTGATACATAATGAGATCAGATTCATTGGTTCACAATTAAACGACAGTTTACATGCTCGCAACAAAGATTTATACTTACGGTGATCAATGTGATAACAATAATACGACATTTCATGAACTTTATTAATAGCACGTTAAGTGTGAATATGCTTTAAATTATATTACTATATACCTACCTATTACGGTCAAAAGCTTCGATGTCAACCGGATAGCGTAACGAACCGTTACGAAGCTGAGTTAGGTACCTACTTCCTTTCCGATTGAACAAGTCAAAACGGAAGTAAAACATGTTTTTTTTTGTTTGGGACAGTAGAAACCTACTATAATTTCACCCCGCGATCAGTGGTCCGGTCTCACTTGTGTTAGGACAAGTAGGATAGCGCGTGGAAGCGTTTCTCAGGACAGAAATAGCGAAAATACTTATCCTTAGACAACATTTTAATTTATCAATAACGAAATAGGTATATTCTTAATCAAAAATAAATCAGTTATTGTGTATGTGTGAGTAGGTATATGTATGCGATAGTCTTTGCAAGCTACCTATCAGCCAGTCGTTATCGAAATTAGGTGAATATTACAGCGTTAGAATTAATAAAAAAACAAGGTAAATAAGTACCTACCCGCTTTTGTGACTTTTAACCCGTCGAGCGATATGTCAAAATTGTTGTACATCAAAATTAAACTTTATGTCAAATGAATAAGTCACGTAATGTCAAAAAATCTACGCACACATGTTGTGCGTAGGACACCTGAGGGGTTAAAAGATATTATTAGAGCGTTTGTTATTTCATAGAGTCGTACATATATTATTGACAGGATGTCACGGCAACCTGAGCGAACGTTTTTGTAGTCTGTACTTCTGTATGGCAGAGTGCGAGCTCCAATTGCAAAGCTAAAGCAATATTCTGCGGGGGAGCTCGGGGCGCCAGGAGCCGGGCCCGGGAGCCACGCCGGGCGCGGAGGGGCGCGGGGTTGGTCGATGGCCGCCGCAGCGAGCGGGCGGGGTCGCGCAGGCGCTTCCACGCCGCAGGTCGAAGCCCTCGCGGTTGCCGACCCGCGCGTCTAGGCAACCACTCATAACATAATACAAGTCATTTACGCCCTATCCTAATCAAAAGCTCCAAAATCTCTACCGGACAGCTCGATGACGCAATATCTGCATGCATTGTTCCTAACTTTTGAATTCTATTTATAAATATCCCAGTAACGGTAGGTACATGTTTCTTTGTCTCGCTCGCTGAATTCATTCAAATTGAGCAGATAAAAGACTCACGATTTATATCCAACTAGACATTAACATGTAGAGCAAATCAATACGTTTAGTTTGCTTTTTATCCGATGATATTGAATATGATTGAATAGGTAAATTTTTCAGGTAGGTAGACCACAAAGACATGTATCCACTATTGCACCTTATTTCAATGGAATGGGGTTCGAAAGTGGTACATGTGCTCTGTAGTCGACTGTGGATAGAGACTCGTTTATCTGTGTTTCAAAAGTTAGAGACTCTAAATACGTCAATTCCTCGCTAAGTGACAGAAACAACATTCATCGAATCAAAGTTAATTTTAACAATGAATGTTACTGTTCGGTAAAGCGTGTTAAGTGTAAACAAAGCAAGAACACACAATGTACTGCCGTTATTTAAACAGAAGCATTCGTAGAATCGCTTTTGCATTGTGTGAATATTTTTAGTGTTTCAGGTTATTGCTGCATATTAGTGAAGTGCAGTTACGCTTGTAGGGTAATAATAATAACCACTACCTTTGTTCAAGCCCCTTCGTTAAACTACTAACTGGATTCGTTGACTAACCTTTTTAGGGTTCCATAGACAAGCAGTCCGCAGCTTACCTCAGAGACTCTTACTTATAGAAAGCTGTTATTTCGCATGAATATGGTATGTATACCTACCTATACGTCACGCAGACAAAGTGGTAAAATAAATTATTTAAAAAAATACGTTTGGTTACCTCCCGTCCACGTAACGTGGGGATGTCTTTTTTTTTCACGTCTAGGTAAGTCCTTACGTTTACTTTCTATGCGTCGTTGGATACCTAGGTCTTTCAAAAATATTGCTGGTTTGTGAAATAGTAAGGAGGGATAAGTTTGTGAAATAGTAATTTTGAAAGTGCTCTTTTGTTAGAGTCAAGTGAATTTAAAAAGAAAAACTATCTCGACTGAGCAGACATCAATGTTTATAGCTAACCTACCGAAAATCATATCGCGCGTTAAAACAGGCTGATATACAGCTTTTTTCCTCCAATCACAGCTAGCAACCCTGCTTACGTCAGCCGGACAAATATTTTCTTACTAGGTTTTATTTAATAGATTTTCAATGAAGAATTTTATGTGACATTGTCCCCTGATATTTATTTATTTATTTATGTGCACTATTTCACATATTTTACAACATAAACAAAAATAAAACACTACATACACCACAACGAAAAATTATAATATCCGAAAAGTATTACTTTCGAAAAAAATACTACAGCAAGTTTTAGTCTCAATTCAAAAAGTGACATTTTTGAATATCGTAATACGCCGCTAGGTTGATCTAAACTTTTCAACAACAGTGACGTATTTTTTTTTAATGTAATTTTTCACTTATTTTCAATACTGTACTCAGTTTATTTCAAAATATGACACTTTTTACATAAACGTATATACGTCTACCGCTGCAAATGCGAATGGGACACCATTCCATAAAAAAGATGAAGGGAACCCGCTTAGTAGAAAAGTGAGTTGTGCTTTATCTACCCCGATGGGCAAAAAACAGCAAAGCGCCACTTTACACCATATAATTTGGTCAGTTTGTATTTGTACGCCATTGATGCAATAAAACCAAAATCAGTTCAGCATCTGAGTATGCTCATGCCCGGGTTTTATTGATATTTATTATATTGCATAAACAATAAGTTTCATAATTGTCTTACTTTATAAAACGCATGTATTTTTCCTCCTATACGCAATGAGTAAGATTTAATAATATAATTATTATCTTTGAACCCATTATTGCTCGAGTGACGGTATTTTGTATTTTGTTCCTGTTGGCAGGATTATGATGTAATAATAATAAATACCAAACGATTTATTTATTCATATGTGTACCTAATTCACATTTTACAATAAAGTTTGCTTCTCCATACCAGTCCCAGTGTTTGCTTTTCGCTTTGTACGGAAAAAGCAACGTTATGTTATTACTTAAAAACAAATAAAAATAAAAACGGCAAATAATAGGTTTTAAAACTTTGCTGATTTCGTAATGATTCTACATATGTACATACATACATTAAATCACGCCTGTTTCCCAGAGGGGTAGACAGATATGATTGGATGATTCTAATTATGTAAAATACCACTGAAAAACGTATGAACGTACTCGTACATAGGGGTTAAATCGATAGCTTTTTAGATGGTCCCGACTCCGTTACTATAAACACAAAAAATTACAAAGGTATGTGTACACAGGCGAACTTAATCCCTTTAACGATATTTTGCATATTTAATTTTTCAAGAAATAGGTATGTTTTTTACTTAATTTATTGCTTGGGGCCTGCAATACCTTTTCCAATATTTAAGTTGTAAAAATTATGGTGATGAATGTGATGATCTGATGATGTTCGATATGATTAAGTAGGTATTTGACAAAAGGCGGCAGGAATAGTACATTGTTGCCTAGGCGCGGAAAGTAAGGGTTTTCCTGACGAGGTGGTTAGCAGGCCGAGCAACAGCGAGGCCTGCTAAAATACGAGTCAGGAAATCCTCGTTTCCGCCGAGGCATACATAATGCTTTTCTCAAACATATTGTGAGGAAATAATACAAATACATTTCTAAAAAGTATTTCACACAACAAATAGTTTAATATTCGGTTTCACAATTATATTATGCAGAATGAACGAATGTTACCGACCGTCAATTGTTTTTAAATACTAACCATAGACATTGGAATGCAAATTCAAAAAGAACCTTGGCTGTTTGGAATTTTTGTCTTGGTCCTTTTGATTTTGTATGCAAATTGACAGCATTTTTAAGAAATATATGGACATGGACGGAAAGTGTTTTCATATGGTTTTTTTACTCCTAGGAGTAAAATGAGGCTCTTTCCGTCCTTGTGTTTCAATCGGAAACCCGTTTTTTCCGAGCATGTTTGAGAAAAGTTAGTTATTGTTCGTAATTTTTTTGAAACATAGGTACCTAATCAAAATTGAAAATCTATTATCACCTAACTCAGTGTGATCAATTTGTTAAATTATTTCACAACTTTTTAGCGGTCCTGGATTGGATTCCCGGTAAACAAGTTTGTGATTAATGCGAGTATTTGTTCCCAAGTTTTGGAGTTTTGTCTTGTATTTAAATATGTATTTCTCTAGGATAATACCTAATACCCATAGAACAAGCCTATAGGTTTGTTTTTTTTGTGGGACTAGGTCAATTTGTTGTCTATATATTCCCATTTGTCCCCATCATTTGGTCCCCAGTGGGAACTGGATTATTTTGTTCCCATTAATTAGGACAACTGGGCTCAAACAATTCCAATTTTTTACAACTGAAGACAACTGGGAAGAGTTAGTCACAATCACATATGGGAATAAAAAAATCTTTACCTAACATGTAAAGACATTACATTACATGTACACATTACATTCATTAAAGTACTTCATATTTATTTTCCATAATAATGTGAAACACCCTATAATTTGTAAACACGGTCTCGAAAACGGCCCTAATGATTTATGTAATTTTTTTGAAACATAGGTACCTAATCAAAATTGAAAATCTATTATCACCTAACTCAGTGTGATCAATTTGTTAAATTATTTCACAACTTTTTAGCGGTCCTGGATTGGATTCCCGGTAAACAAGTTTGTGATTAATGCGAGTATTTGTTCCCAAGTTTTGGAGTTTTGTCTTGTATTTAAATATGTATTTCTCTAGGATAATACCTAATACCCATAGAACAAGCCTATAGGTTTGTTTTTTTTGTGGGACTAGGTCAATTTGTTGTCTATATATTCCCATTTGTCCCCATCATTTGGTCCCCAGTGGGAACTGGATTATTTTGTTCCCATTAATTAGGACAACTGGGCTCAAACAATTCCAATTTTTTACAACTGAAGACAACTGGGAAGAGTTAGTCACAATCACATATGGGAATAAAAAAATCTTTACCTAACATGTAAAGACATTACATTACATGTACACATTACATTCATTAAAGTACTTCATATTTATTTTACATAATAATGTGAAACACCCTATAATTTGTAAACACGGTCTCGAAAACGGCCCTAATGATTTTGATGAATTTACATACAATATCTTTACGTATAAAAAGAAGTCGCTTCCGCTGTCTGTTCGCTTAGATCTTTTACAGTACTCAACGGATTTTAATGCAGTTTTCAGCAATAGATAAAGTGATTCAAGAGGAAGGTTTTTGGGTAAGGACCGATCAGTTGGCCACGCTAACTCACTCAATTAAATTTAATATTAAACTTTTCCGTTGTGACACGAAAATTGGCCGTACAGTAGGGATACTTTTCTTTTCGGCGCACAACTGAACTTTTTTCGAACTTTTTGTTTGTATGGTTAACTGCGCTTAACAATGATCCAACTTTTCGGTCCTTACCCTTTTTATATATAATTCTGGTTTATGTACGGGTGTCACAGAAAACTCACACAAACCGAAGCGGCGCGAGGGCGGTTCGCTAGTGGGATATAAAATCAATCTGTCAAGTTGTCATCTTTGAATTAACTTTTTCGACCCGAGACACGCGCGGTATTCCAGGTATACCCCAAATAGGGTCCATGTTTAGCATAAAATTAGATAGTAAGAATTTTGTAAATAGCAAGGATTGTTGTAGTTCTGCTGCATGAAACAAAAAAAATAAGTAACCTCTCACGACCTGCGGACCGATTTTTAACTATCGAGCTCCCGAAAGTTTCACTCGAAAGTGAGAAAAAACAATGAAATGGTATTTTTGATTAGCGAGCGATAGAAAATATATGAACACGAGTGGTCCGTGGCATTCGTTTTGAATTTTATCAATAGAAAGTCATTTGCCATCTTTCAAACCTGTTGGGTATATATGCCGGGAAGTACACGAAGCAAACCTAGCACAATGCCATAGACAATTAGACATCCACAGACGAGAAAGCATTTCATTTTTCCTACATTTATAACCAGTCAAGAATTTGTAAAATAAGCGTAAAAAAAAATCATATTGGCACTGAAATATTAAATTGCTTGTTATGATTTCATCTTTTGTTAGCTTCACACATTTATTCAGACTTTCTGCGTATAATGAAACAAGTTCCAACTTAACAATACTATGTAGTCAATCCCTCAGTTTCGAGAGAAGATCTCAAAAATATGGAATTTGGTACCATTCGAAAATAAATCGTGAAATATTTTCACATTCGAATATTTTATACCGCTCGGTTTTGAAATCGAACAGTGGAATGTCAAAAATAGGTCCCCAGGGTAAACTTTATTGGATCTTGAGTCAGGCAGGAGTGACTAATGTCTATACCTACCTACTGAACATCTTTAGTAGAAATTAGTTAGGTATGGTACTTGGAGATACTTTTTACATTTATAGTAACGGCGACGGCGGCGTAAACCTATTACGATGCGATGCCCTTTACGTGATCTCGACAGGTTTTATTATTGGTTAGATAAAAAGCCATTAAAACAAAAATATAATGCAGATTCAAGACTTAAATAACTTGGGGTTAACTTTATTAGGTGTGCCTTCAAAATAACAACAAAAATTTAGTTCCTACAGAAGTCTTAAAAATGCTGCCTACATCAATGTACCTTAAGTAATGTCAGAAATGTTTTCAAGTAACAGATATTTCAGACGATGCCAGATCGGAGAAAACACTTATTACTCTATGACTTACTAGAATTGACTGTGCTGTATACTAATATTGCGCTAAGACTGCATCGGTGCGGAGTAGCGAAGTTGAGAAAGTGCAGTCGGCATACCGTGTAATGATTTCATAGCTCACTAGCTTACTCGCAGTTGTGGTTTCTCGAACTCATTGCAACAACACACAAGTCTCACTTAAATTATAAACCGTGTTAAAATGTATTCGTTCGGTTTACCCTTGTTTCGCCGAAAATTATTTAGCAAATTCTTAACTCCCCAAACTACGTATCCCATATTTTCATTCGGTCAAATTTTCATTTCCCAATTCAACGTTTCGCACTGATATCATTTCCCAACGAATGATTTGATAAATTATTGTTACACAAATTATTACCTGGGATTCTTTTAAGATGTCAATTATGTTTTCGTCAAATGTATTGATTGGCATAAAAATTAACCATAACCTATCTATATCTGAGAGCAGTTTCGTACTTGGGTTCATAAAAAAAAATAACCCTAACCTACCTATCTCTGGGAGCAGTTTCATTTTTAGGGTCATAAATAAAAAAATACAATAAATGTAGCGAAATAAAAAAATTACGATGTAAAATTATGCCAAGGATTGATTTGCCAAATAAAACTTCGGCGCAAAGTTGATTGCTAAATGAAATTTGACGAAGCATAATTCGGCAAAAAGGCAATACACCTATTCATTCAGTAGGTTACCGTCATTTCTAAACCTTGAAGAAATCGTGACGTGTCAATTATTTGTCTATGCCAATAAATAAAATTAAAATGTCCGTCTGTGATTTACAAATAAATGCAAAATTTAAGTAAAATACGAATACGAATGTGAAATTTTAAAGCTTCTGCTATTTTTAGATTTTTTGTGAAAAACAGGAATTTTAAGTTAAATTTTCGGTTACTTTTAATTTTGATTCCTAACGTTAAGAATTTAAAAATTTGTAAAGTTATTACTGTCATACCGAAGCGAAGCCAAGAAGGGTCTCGCTAGTGTACAATAAAACGTGCTTATGGACTAAGGTCAAACGCCACGACAGCGACAATATGACTGTACTTCGAAGAATTCCATTAATAATCTAAATAGATATATAAAAGAAGAAACTGACTGGCATATCAAGGCACGGCTTAAACCGCTGGGTCTAGAGATTCCACATTTGGCACGTGGGTTCCTTGAAGTCTAGGGGTGCACTAAGAAAGGATCTTCCGAAAATCGACCAGCAACAGGAAGAAATAGGTGGAGTAACAGGGAACTAATTCCTCGCTTACAAAGATGCGCGCGTCCTCTAGTATTAAATATGCTGTAGTAAAGCATAGTTCACTTAGAACTGGCACGCGTTTAACATAAAATAAAAAATAAAAATGGTTCAAAAAATAAAAAACTGACAATCACAACTCAATGTCAATATGTTGAAGAGTCAATGCTAGAAATTCGGTTGATCTGACTTTTTGCGTTTATATATTATTGGTGATGGAAGTTGAACGGCGAAAATGTATTGTGAACAAATACGTGGAAAATCCCTCTTGGTCTGGGTCAATGATTGCTAAATCATTAAATTTCCCGAAAACTACTGTTTGTAGGGTCATAAAAAAATATAAGGACTCTCTGGCCTTCGATAGGAAGCCTCAAATCAACCGACGGTCTGGTACAACGGATAAAACTTTGGAGAAGAAAGTTTTAAGGTCAGTGGCACAGAATCCAGGGCTGTCGGATTATGATTTAGCTCGAAAATTAAAAAAAAACCGCAGCACTGTAAGACGGATTCGCCTTCGAGCAGGGTATAAGAGCTATAGAGCCATTAAGCAGCCAAATCGAACAGTCAAACAAAACAAAACAGCTAAAACACGAGCTCGTCTGCTGTATGACCAAGTTCTGACTAAATTCAAAGGCTGCCTCTTGTTGGATGATGAGACATACGTAAAGCTCGACTTTAACCAACTACCAGGTTCAAAATTTTACAAGGCCGACGCTAGAGGGAATGTTGACGAAAAATACAAGTTTCACAAACTCGAGAAATTTGCAAAAAAACATATGATTTGGCAGGGTATATGTAGTTGCGGTCTTAAGACTAAAGTTTTCGTCACTACGGCAACAATGACATCAGATGTTTATACGAAAGAGTGTCTGCAGAAACGAATGTTGCCTTTCATTCGAAGCCACAATGGTCCTGTCAAATTTTGGCCCGATTTGGCTAGCTGCCATTATTCAAAAAAGGTTTTGGAGTGGTATGCTGCAAATCACATTGATTTCATACCAAAAGAGATGAACCCACCTAATTGTCCCCAGTTTCGGCCAATTGAAAACTACTGGGCAATAATGAAAGGAAAATTAAATAAAACTGGCAAAATAGTCCAAGACATCAACTCGTTGCGGTCCACATGGAATCAACAGGCAAAAAAGGTGGACGGAGGTCTTGTTCAGAGGATGATGAATACTATTTCCAGAAGAGTCCGTAATTTTGTGCATAACCGTAGTGAATGATTGAAATTTATGTGACACGCCATAAATAAAGAAGTAATCTTTTATATTGTTTAATTTATAACATTGTTTTTCTTTTCATTTAAAAATTATATGACTTTCATCGCGTTCCAATTCTATATGAACTATGCTTTAAGAGTCTACCATAGCCTTGGTAGTCTATTTAACACTGAAGTACGGACTTAAATTTTGAAGAAACTGTGACGGTAAAAAGTTGGCATTGAAAACCTCAAAAATATAAAGAGTGTGAGATTGTGCGTTCTTAACGCTAGATCCGAGGTAAGAATCGTGCTTTGATAGTGAAAAGCATTTTGAATGGCCCCAATTCCATTACAATAAATACCAGAATAGACAGGTTGGGTCGATCACTCCCAACTAGGATAACCGTGTTGACAAATAATAAATAGATTATAGGTTTAATTGCCGGTCTGCCGTCCGGAGCAACTTCGAGTTCTAGCGCGCTCCAGCCGCATTCCACCATCAAGTATGTCGCACAAAACGCAGCACTCTGCTGGAATAATAAGTGCCACCGGCCATGCAAGTCGGCGAAACCAATCACTTCACAGTGCTACCAATCTCAAAAATTATCAGTTTACAATTAATTATTAATGACATAACTTATTGAATTGCTATTGGGAAAGTTAGAGAGACGCGCTGAAGGTATTTGGACAAATACTTGCCTAAATGTAACCACTGATACCTTTTCAATAAGTGATTTTATTTACACGAAAGCATGGTCCAATAAGACAAGGTCTTCTCTTTCGAAAGCGATACTTTCTACCTTGATTAACCATTACCCAAAATTATGAATAAATTTGATTTTAGATTAGTATTCTATTTTATTTCAAAAATCATATACAGGGTTGGGCAGATTAAGTGTCCTAGTTGTGTATGGCTTTTTTACTTAAATATAACTAAACTTCTTATTCACTTCGTATTTTTTTTTTGTTGACAATTTAACCTTAGCTCTATGATTTCTACACGTCAGCTTGATATATTTTGTTTTTATATTGTTTTCAACAATGGACGCGAAACGCCAGCTCGTGTGCGATTTGTACCAGAAAAAATACCGACCGTGTGAGATATTGAAGACGCTGAAACATTTAAATATCAATATAAGGTAACCTCCTGAGGTTCCTTGTACTAATATTAGTACATAATACGACCATTGAAATAAAGATCTAGTGCAAAGGAAATAAAGTGGTATTTCTTTTGTTTCTATGATTAATAATCAATTTAGAAAATTTACTTTATTATCATCCATAATAGATTCATATTCCATTGACAAATTTCGTTGTATGGTGGGTCTTAGGAGGAATCGCGGACCGTCAAGCGATTCAAAGAAACGGGATCTTCACAAATCAGGCCCAAACCTGGGAGAAAGCCATCTGTTCGCACCAAAAACATCATTAAAAATATTCGTGAGCGTATTAGACGAAATCCAGCCCGAAGTGCAAGCAAACTTGCTAAAGATATGAAAATATCCCGTCGAACAATGAGTCGTATTTTATATGATATATGATCTTGGGCTAAAGGCCTACAAAAAACGAAAAATTCATCTTGGGCTAAAGGCCTACAAAAAACGAAAAATTCATGGCTTAACAGATGCCCAGAAAAAAGCTAGAGTGAAAAAATGTAGGGAATTGCTAGCTTGGCACGACGGCGATGATATTATTTTTTCCGATGAAAAGATGTTCCAGTTACAAGACAGTCACAACCAACAAAACGATCGTGTCTATGGTGATTCATTGAAGGATATTCCTGTGGACAAATTAGCCGTACAACGGTTCCAGAGTGCATCAGCTGTCATGGTATGGGGTGCGATATCGCCTAGAGGCAAGTAACCGCTGCTGTTTATTGATCGAGGTGTCAAAATTAACCAAGAATATTACATCCAGAACGTGTTACAGGGTCATTTGCTAGAAAATGCTCAAAAATTATATGGAAACGACTATTACTGCTTCCAACAAGATAGTGCCCCATCTCACAAAGCTAAACGCACTCAAGACTGGTGTAGAACAAATTTGACAGATTTTATACCTTGGCAAGAATGGCCTGCATCATCGCCGGATTTGAATGCTTTGGACTTTTCGATATAGGGTTACATGCTGAGCAAGATTGGGAGCACACAGGGCATGAATCACTCATTCAAGCATCGATTAGTCAAGATATGGGATGAAATACCAGACGAGGTAGTGCGTGCCGCGTACAAATTTATGACATTTTAAGATTAATTTTCATTTAAAAATGTACAATTAATATTATTTTTAATTGTACCTTTTTAGAAAGCTTATGAAATGAGCAAACTATTCCTGTCATTTGTACGCGAAGTGTCATAGTTTTTTTTAGTTATGCTTTAAAATGTTACAAAATTTGGAAAATAATTACTAGAACTTTAAACTTCAAATCCTTTTATTTGCAAAACTTTGCATTTCTTTACATTTTTTATTATTTTTCATAATGAGTAATTCATTGGCTATTTGAAAAATGCTTTTTTTTATTTCTAAATGACGAAGTTTTTAAACGATGACTAGTTTTAGGTCGAAAGGCGGGTATTTTTTTTAAATTCTAGAAACGTGAATAACTCGATAACCAATGAGTTTTGACCCCTGGTTGACTGGACTTAAATCGTTACAAATGAGCTGTAGAATAAACCCTTTCAAGGAATACGGCGAATTTCCAGTCACCCTGTATAGTTACATACAGGGTGTCCCGTAAGTACCACGTCAAACTTAAGGAGGAGGTAGGTGAGCAAGCCACCTACCTAACATGGAAAAATCGCCTTAGTAAAAGTCGCACCGTTTTCAAGATATTTGATTTTTTCTGATTTTTAGAAAAATGTACACCCGCACTGAGTTTTTGATCTGTGGTATTCGGAATTTATTATTTTTTAATTTTTATTTTATTGCAAAACAATCTTGAATAGTTGTGTTATCAAATGGTAAAAACCATTGAAAAGTAACTATTGTAGTTTTTTTTATTTTTTAAATTAAATTTAAAATTTGCCTCTTCCGTTTTATTTTGGTAAAACTTTAGCCCCTCCTGGTGAAAAAAAAATACATGACCACTGGTTACCCAATTAGATTAAAAACATGCTCGTTTAATGGGCATTTAAAAATGATAAATACTTTATCATCAAAAAACAAATAAATATTTTTTTTAAAGAAAAGCGTAAAATACACCGCAATTCACGTTAAGCCAGTACTGCCACCCAAGCGTACTTGCGACGCGAGGTGTATCAGAATTCCATTCTAGTTTCATTCAGCAGCAATGCAAAACTAATCGAACAAATTAAAATCTTTAAATTTCGCTTAATTTAAGTATAAAAAAAAAGATATAAAACTTTTAATCTGCGATATTCCAAGTAGATAATTATTCGATTTGGGCTTACAACCTGCATAATGCCAAACTCTTTATTTAAAAAAAAACTGTCCTAAAACTCTTCGAACTTCGTACGAAATTTAAAAATAATTTTGTTCCTCATTTATTTGTTTATTGTCACATTTGAACCCAATCTTTATCACAAAAGTAAGTAATTAAATTTAACCACACACCAAATAAACAGTAAGATTGGGTTCAAAAAATTATTTTTAAATTTCGAACGAAGTTACCGAAATTTAAAGATTTTAATTTGAGCGGTGGCAGTACTGGCTTAACGTGAATTGCGGTGTATTTTACGTTTTTCTTTAAAAAAAAATATTTATTTGTGTTTTGATGATAAAGTATTTATTTATTTTTAAATGCCCATTAAACGAACATGTTTTTAATCTAATTGGGTAACCAGTGGTCATGTATTTTTTTTTCACCAGGAGGGGCTAAAGTTTTACCAAAATAAAACGGAAGAGGCCAATTTTAAATTTAATTTAAAAAATAAAAAAAACTACAAAAGTTACGTTTTAATGGTTTTTACCATTTGATAACACAACTATTCAAGATTGTTTTGCAATAAAATAAAAATTAAAAAATAATAAATTCCGAATACCACAGATCAAAAACTCAGTGCGGGTGTACATTTTTCTAAAAATCAGAAAAATTCAAATATCTCGAAAACGGTGCGACTTTTACTAAGGCGATTTTTCCATGTTAGGTAGTTGGCTTGCTCATCTACCTCCCCCTTAAGTTTGACGTGGTACTTACGGGACACCCTGTATTAGTCACGCCAATAGTCGAAAAAAAAAACTCAAAAAAAAAAATTGGTGTACCTCCCATACACATAACTTGGGGATGTCTTTTTTTTTTCGTTTACTCCATAGTGTGGGGTGTCGTTGGAGTTGTGAAAACAACTCAATTAAGGGACCCGTTTATGAAACATTAAGCTTTAAAGCGTGAATTTTTGTTAGAGTCAAGTGGGGACACCCCACCACAGCCAAAACTACCGATGCTAAAAATCTATAATTTATAACATTAATAACAAATAGGTATATCCTCTTCTTACGGACGTGATCGAACTTTCGACATGCCATGACTAAAGCACATAGTAAAAGGGAAAAACATTAAACCCTCATCTCACACACTCATCATTAAACCACTTCCTCTAATTCTTCATCATATTGTTTCTGAACATTTTAAATCTATAATGAGGTTACACTTTGGTTTATCCCGTTTCCCGTATGACCCCTAGGTATGAGGAAGTAGCTCTTCGCAGTATATCTAAGTACCTACCGACCTCCTCTAGTAGCGCTGTTCGTAAGTATAAAATCTTAAGTGCGTAGTTGATAGAAACCGTTTAAATTACACTGAGAGCTATTGGAGCAAGTGAAATTACTCTGTAACTGCTATCTTAGAGATTAATGATTGCGTGCCTCTATTAAGCCGTCGTCGCCCACTGGAGTTGGGTCGTCGACCGTTGTGGGGGCCTTAGAGTAATGTGAGGGCACTTAAATTTTAACCTTTTTTTCAACTAGGGTTTTTATTAACAATGTGAATCAAATAGACTGTGCCATTTCCCGATCACGTTGGTACTTAACTTATACATACAAATAAGTAAACTGAATTGTATATAAAATAATTAATGAGTAGTTAGGTTCCGAAGATTACCCTCCACATATAAAAAAAAAACAAAATCTTTACAATATTTTATATTAGGTGAATTATTTTCTAGTACTAGAGATTACCCCTCACATTGAAACAATCTTGGAAAATTACCTCTCTCTCTTTTTATAATATTACCTGTATATATTATAGATATAGATTAACCCTCAAAATAGTTACTTCCTAGTAGGTTTACAAAATTATTTTAAAGTAGGTAGCGGTTGCAACTTTTATTATTTAATCAATTCAGGACACAAGTATGCTTAATTAGTTAGTTGGAAACAAAGTTGACTAGGTGGGTACAGGGCGAACGATATGAAGTGTTACCAAATTCACAAAATCGAGCCTGGTGTCAAAGTAAATGCGACTTTCTATCGGGAAAATGTTTAAGAAGCTGCATTGGAGCCTTGGGCACGCAAACATTTCGGTAGTAGACCGTGGACATTTCAAGAAGACTCGACCCCGGCTCATAAAGCTCGGGTGAACCAAAAATGCCTGAAAAACCACGTTCCACATTTCTTTTCGTCCACACAATGGCTTTCGAATCCCCCAGACGCGAATCCGATGGACTTTTCTATCTGGTACATTTTGGAGAGCAAGGTGAGGAGAAGAATACATGCCAGTATGGATGCACTGAAGGAAGCGATTGTACCTTATTGGCATTAAATACTGCAGGACCACATTCGTGCAGCGTGAAACTCACTTTTAACCGTCTGAAAGCCAAAGTCAAGGCAAAAGGTGGTCATATCGAGTTAAAATTAATAAATTTTAAAATTTTGATATTTTTCTCTCATTATTTTCTTGTTGATAAATAATTTGTGAAAACAAAAAAAATATCGTAGCCTTTTCAATTTGGTAACACTTCATATCGTTCGCCCTGTATATAGACCAAAACTACGTGACACTTAATTTTCATTAGTTTAGTATGTTCGTTACAAACTAGATAACGATAAGGTAAACGTAAACCCTACTAAAAAAGATCGGTGTCGATGGCGACGTACAAGGTTAATACAAAAGATCAACGACCGCGAGCGGGTACCGTGCGTCCTACACCCTCCCTCAGGAGTGAGCTAAATAAACATATTTAAGTGCTCTACTCACACATGCTCCACAGTTGTTTCAGAACTGTGTCAACGACTAGTTATACATAATCCGGGGAAATTTAACCAAAGACCAACCTTGCACGAATTAAAAACAGTTTTATTTTTTCATTAATTAAATGTGTTATGTATAGACAAATGAGTGTACCTATTCAATTATGTTCCGCGAAAAGTTCACCCCCGCGCATAAATATTTTTTAAATTAATTACCTTTATCAATTGACAACATTTCAAAAAAAAAGCATTATTGTTTTTTCGCGTTTATAATAGCTGGTTAAAAATTAGACTACCCGTATTTCTTGGTTTTTCTTTATTTAACTTAAATTCGTCGTTAATAATTTATTAAAGAAATAGTCATTAAAAAGACCGTATATACAAAGTTAGGAATACTGATGTCGTGATCTTAGCCTGATATAAAATTTATAAAGTAACTTTAAATAGTAAACAAAACTGACTGTCATGTCATGTCAATCATTCGCTGCCGTTCGTTCACAAATTTGCTATTTTGCGTAATTTAATTAATTACGTAATTTGTAGACGCCATTCAAATAAATAAACTATTTTGCGTAGAATTGAAAGCGTGTCGTCAGAATCAAGTAATCCGTCAGACAGATAAACAATGAACATGACAGTTGTATATTTTTTTGAATTCCTTTGGTAATAAATGGACTAAGGGCACTATAAGTGTATTCCTAACATTCACAATCCAACTTTTTTTACTGTTTTTCCTAAATATAAAAAAAACTACTGCATTAAAAATTCCAAAGATATTTTTACTGTAATCAGCAGTGTAAAATCTAGAAACGGTATTTTATTTTACTACCTTAGCACAAAATGATTTGTTGTCAATTTAACTTGATAGAAAAAAATATTAACAGGCATGTTTGAAAGGAGTTTTTGTGGAAGAGATAAAGTTTTACCACTGGGTTAGGAAATTAAACATTTGTCGTCCGGTTAACAATGTTTTTTTTGTTCTTATTATTTTACATTGTATGTTAAGCAAAAATAGGAAAAACAAAAAAAAACTATTATGCATTTTAATCCATATACCTATTCTTACTACTGCACTTCAGAAATATCAAAAAATATAAAATATCGGTTCAGGACAAAATGTTAGGGGTTGAATAATGGAAAATATATAAACCCATATCGTAATTTCTAAAAATTAAACAGATTAGTGTTGTGTAATAGTTTAATATAGTAAAACGAACAATTATAAGTAAATATGCCTATTTTTGTTTTAAGTACAATGAAAAATAAACGAAATATGTTTGGATTCTAACTTCCAAGGACGAATTTGTTTAATTCTGCAAAAATATATAGGTTCTAACGGGTGATAACAACAAAATGAGAATCATTTTCAGTAGTTTTAAAAAGAAAAACTATTGCCATAGACAAAAAATTGTTCAAGATGTTGAACGTGATGATGTTGATATTCTTGATTTTTATTTGTTTCATTTTTTCAATCATTTATAATTGTCAAAATGACGCCGAAACAAGAAGCTCTGCGAAAACGCGTTGTACATTTTTATAATAAAAATTTAAACATTGGAAAAAAGTACACAGTAGATCATTTTACCAAAGAAAATGTAACAGTTTCTACTATATATAGAATTCTTGCATCCTTGACGACAACTCGCAAACGTGGTAGCGGCCGACCAGCTAAAATAATGACCAAGGGAAGACTGAAGACACTCCATATCACTTTCAATGATAGTGATTCCATGAGCCAACGAGATGCCGCGAAAATATTTAAATGTTTTCAACCGTACATTTGCCGGTCTTTAAAAAAGGTGGGTTTGGAGTGCCGCAAGAAGATAAGGGCACCGTAATACACCGATCAGCAAAAATGTAACATTATGTCACAATGCCGCTGGATGGTTACCAATTACAAAGAAAAATAGTTTATTTTGAATGATGAAAGTTATTTCCCTTTGAGCAAAACCCATATATCTGGAAATGACCGGTACTATACCAGCAACATTTCAACATCACCAGACAATATAAAACACAAGTATAAGCACAAGTTTGAGCAGAAAGTTATGCTTTATGTGGCTTTTCCGATAAAGGTGTGTCAAAACTGTGGTTCAAACCTAGTGGTTTAGCAGTTAATCCTAAACTCTCATAGAGTGAATGCTTGAAAAAAAAAGTTATACCATTTAATCGCCAACATCGCCCTGATGGAGAATATGTGTTTTGGCCAGATAAGGCATCCTCGCATTACACCAAAAAAACATTGCAATTCCTAGACTCCCATAATGTGCCATTTGTACCGAAAATCCGAAATCCCAAAAACCTTCCACAATGTCGGCCGATCGAAGATTTTTCTGGTTTTTTGAGCAGTTTGGTTTACAAAATTAATTGGGAAGCAGAAAATTGTGCCCAACTGATAAAAATAATCAAAACCTGTGTGCGAAAAATGGACAAATATACCGTCCAAACGGTCTTGTTCGGGCATTATGTCAAAACTGCGTCGAACAGCTGATCACGGGCCCTATTGTAACGTGCATTGATAATTTTGTAAATAGTTAAATGTGTATTATAACCCTTACTATAAAAAAATTATAAAATGTTACACAATTATTTTTTTACACCCTTGCTCTCTGCTAATTCTCATTTTTTTGTTATCACCCGTTACCGATTCTTTACATACAGCAACTAAAGTTATCTTGTTAACAATTTTGCTTTAAATTTTATTCACAAAAATGCGTTTTTTGTTTTTTTTTACCTTGTTCAGGTCATGTAAACTATTAAAATTTGTTATTATTTGGAGAGCTAAGTTTAAATACAAGATTTGAGAAAAAAACAGCTGAATAGATTTTTCGTGGTTCATATCTAAAAGCCCCAAAGTATTAAGTTAAAATTAAGATAGTGTGATTTGGCCGGGTCTCCATCCGGTTTCAATTTCCGTCCAGCATACTGAGCTGTTTAGAACAAACGCTTTGAATAGTAAAATAAAAACGTCTACTAGCACATGTTTGGTCTAGTTGGGGCCGTTAGTAACATACCATTCATTTCACAAGCATGAATATATTATTTAACTAGTTGAGACTAATAAAAATGATGGTAGTGGTGGTGTTTAATTTTCGTGCTACGAAAGTGTCGTCGCGGTCGTTGAAACTTAGTGATACGAAGAGATTTCACGCCAAGGTTTTTAAATGTTTTTGCGGGGTTGTATCAGGCGTTTTTGTGCATAAGGCTCAATCAGAACAGGATGAACTTAAAATAATGTAGTAATCATATATTATCTATGGTTAACATATAAAAAAAATCGAGGACTGCAAAATATGTGAAGAACCAGGTATGATTTTGTACCAGTCTCAATTTGTAAGAACCTATGCCAATTTATGATTGATGTAAAATGATCTTTGGTGTTTAGGTTTACTCGACTAGACATTCCATTTCCGTCCACCCAATTGTCATTGCTGCACGAGTGAAATCAATTTAAATATGCGGACGAAAACTCAAAATAGTTAAAATATTCGATAACTTTTCGTTCTTTTGCTTTGGAGTGTACGAAAACTAAAATTTACACCTAAATTTTCGGATAGCGAATTAACTAAAAATTATTTGTTTTAGTTGTTAGGTAATATGAAAGAAAACTTACATTAAATACTTATAAAAGATATTGTTAGCCAAGCGGTTTTTTTTACTATTTCTTAGCTCATCTACAAAATGGTCGAAAACTAAAAGACTTGCGGTCGAAAACCAAAATTTGGGGACGAAAACTAGTAAAATCGGTACTTTTATCATTAATATTTTTTTATAAAAAAAACTGGGACGATTATATCTGAATGCCTTATCTAAACATAAAATAAAACATATTAGCACTTTTTTTTTTCTACATACATTTTATTACTTGAACATATTATTTCGGTCCTCCAAAACTAGCAACTCGGCTAAATGGACGAAAACCGGCTAAATCACCATAGTGTTCTTGCAGAACGACCGTACCTACCTACCGACCTAGTAGAATTGTATATATTAAAATAATTAAAGCCGATACCAATATCGACACGCAGGAGCTACCTATGTATGTAGCTGCATTATCAACATGCATTCATTACTCCATACTTGCGGCTGGAGCCAGCTTCAAAACAAACATGATAGGAATTCCATATTGTAGGTAGGCAGGTACCTACCGACAAGACAGCGCGTTTACCGTGACTCATGAATGATATCGTTTACACCGCCTAGGCAGTGCCTCGCAACGACATGCAGTTATTTCGAAATACTCATACTACTAAATTATAAAATACTAGTTTTTGCCCGCGACTTTGTCTGCGTATAATTAGTCATTTCGGTAGCTTATTTTTTATCCAAGCTGATTTTTTATCATTGCTTACTTTTAAATAATAAAAGAAAATTATGGTTTTGATTTGTAATCATCAATAATGCGCACAACCAGAATTGAATGAACAGATAAATAAATGATTAGTAACTGCGACATATTAATTAGTTTAACGCGTTTCTGTAAACTACGATTTTTGTTTTCCCGTCCTTTGCTAACACGTGAAGATTTTGTGGACTTGAGACTCGTGAGCACACCACATACAGGGTGTCCCGTAAGTACCACGTCAAACTTAAAAGGGAGGTAGGTGAGCAAGCCACCTCCCTAACATGAAAAAATCGCCTTAGTAAAAGTCGCATCGTTTTCGAGATATTTGGATTTTTCTAATTTTTAGAAAAATGTACACCCTTAATGAGTTTTTGATCTGTGGTATTCGGAATTTATTATTTTTTAATTTCTTTTTTATTGCAAAACAATCTTGAATAGTTGTGTTATCAAATGGTAAAAACTATTAAAAAGTAACTGTTATAGTTTATTTTATTTTTTAAATTGAATTTCAAATTTGCCTCTTCAGTTTTATTTTGGTCAAACTTTAGCCCCTCCTGGTGAAAAAAAAATACATGACCACTAGTTAGCCAATTAGATTAAAAACATGCTCGTTTAATGGGCATTTAAAAATGATAAATATTTTATCATCAAAACACTTATAAATATTTTTTTTTTAAAGAAAAGCGTAAAATACACCTCAATTCACGTTAAGCCAGTACTGCCACCCAAGCTTACTTGCGACGCGAGCTGTATCAGAATTCCATTCTAGTTTAAATCAGCAGCAATGCAAAGCTAATCGAACAAATTAAAATCTTTAAATTTCGCTTAATTTATAAAAAAAAAGTTATAAAAGTTTTAATCTGCAATATTCCAAGTAGGTAATTATTCGATTTGGGCTTACAACCTGCACAATGCCAAACTCTTTATTAAAAATAAATACTGTCCTAAAAATTCGAACTTCGTTCGAAATTTAAAAATAATTTTGTTCCTCTTTTGTTTATTGTCACATTTGAACCCAATCTTACTGTTTCTTTGGTGTGTGGTTAAATTTAATTACTTACTTACTTATTTTTGTGATTTGCCGTTTATTTTTGATGTTTTTCGGACTTACTGTTTTTGCTTGTATTTCGGACTCTGATTTGCTTAACGATTTGGCCTTTGTGACAATTGTGACTGTGGATTAAATCACAAAAGTAAGTAATAATATTTAACCACACACCGAATAAACAGTAAGATGGGGTTCAAATGTGACAATAAACAAAAGAGGAACAAAATTATTTTTAAATTTCGAATAGTTTTAGGCCAGCAATTTTTTTAATAAAGAGTTTTGCATTGTGCAGGTTGTAAGCCCAAATCGAATAATTACCTACTTGGAATATTGCAGATTTATGTAAAGTTTAATATTTTTTTTTATAAATTAAGCGAAATTTAAAGATTTTAATTTGTTCGATTAGTTTTACATTGCTGCTGAATTAAACTAGAATGGAATTCTGATACAGCTCGCGTCGCAAGTAAGCTTGGCTGGCAGTACTGGCTTAACGTGAATTGAGGTGCATTTTACGCTTTTCTTTAAAAAAATAATATTTATAAGTGTTTTGATGATAAAATATTTATCATTTTTAAATGCCCATTAAACGAGCATGTTTTTAATCTAATTGGCTAACTAGTGGTCATGTATTTTTTTTTCACCAGGAGGGGCTAAAGTTTGACCAAAATAAAACTGAAGAGGCAAATTTGAAATTCAATTTAAAAAATAAAATAAACTATAACAGTTACTTTTTAATAGTTTTTACCATTTGATAACACAACTATTCAAGATTGTTTTGCAATAAAAAAGAAATTAAAAAATAATAAATTCCGAATACCACAGATCAAAAACTCAGTAAGGGTGTACATTTTTCTAAAAATTAGAAAAATCCAAATATCTCGAAAACGATGCGACTTTTACTAAGGCGATTTTTTCATGTTAGGGAGGTGGCTTGCTCACCTACCTCCCCTTTAAGTTTGACGTGGTACTTACGGGACACCCTGTATAATTGTCCATGAGAAAACTTTAACTAAATCTGCACTTGCAACTTCCAGTGTTTGTCCTTGTGCCTTACTTATTATCATCGCGAATGCTCATCAATGATCATTTTAGGAATCGAAAAGCTGACAATTAAGTAGCACTAAAGTGCAAAAAAACATTGTTGGCCCGAAAAGTAAAAAAAACATTGTTGGCCCGACGACAAATGTTGACGACAAATGTTTAATTTCCTAACTGGTAATACTTTGTCTTCCACAAAAACTCCTTACAAACATGCTCAGTCATGCTAGTTAAATTTATAAAAGTAATATCTGCAAATAAAACCGTATGCGCGGGGGTGAGCTGTTCGCGGGATACAATTTAATACACTCTCCATACTTAACACATTCAATAAAAAAAAGTGTGCTGTGTTTAATTCGTGCAAGGTTGGCCTAATTTTGGGTTAATCTCCCCGGGAATACTGGCAGTATGTAACTACAAATCCTACAATGTTTCTAACTATTGTTCCCATGCGGTAACATTATTTGCTTTGCGGGATAAAAAAGTATCCTTCCCCGGGGCTCAAGCTGACTCCATACAAAATTTCATCGAATTCAGTTCAGCGGTTTAGCTTTAAAAGCGTGGGAAGAAATCCCAGCTGTTACCTGTAACGAATTCGTGGTAACGGGTGGAAATATCTCAATTTATTACACAGTTTCTCCTATAGGCAACTTTGATCCAAGTGTGATTGTTAAATATCTGCATGTTTTCTATTTGTAGTTGTGATAATAAACGTTTAAAAAAACATAGTTTAACGAATAATGGTGCGCCACCAACTTAGAAATAGGTGGACCTGTCCAGACGCAAAGTAGATGGTTTATAAATTTGAAGTAGCAGATCGCGTCCACTTTCTTATAGCTATAAATATTAAAATTCAACCACAAATATCATAATTCTTGATGTGGTTCATAAATCATAATTACAATTACAATTGACGAGTGAACCTGCGGGCTATAGCCCTCACTCCCTCTCCATATCGTCATTGTCTTCGAGGTACTTAATAAGCCAGTGCCCCAGATATTTAAATTGGTCCCTTTTTAAGGGGACACCATGTCGCTTAGGCGGAGGCACGCGGGAAAATAATTTTATCTACACTCATATCATAAGTCCTCTATAATGCGTTCAGAATACGTGGACAATGACCATCATTACAAGATCTGATACAATTTTACTATGATATTTTTTCTTATCTGTAGCTGTAATGAAAAGTTAAAATTACGATAGGTACAACTTTTGATAAAGTAATGTTGTTCAAATTTGGATCATCTTCCAAAACCAACACATTTCAAACAGGGGGTCAATTCTAGTATCCATTAAATGTCGACTCGGTATAATTTAAGTAAAGTGTCGTACGCCGTTTTGATGTCGAATGACATTAGAATAGGGACTTTGTTAGTTTGTCTATGATTTAAAAAAAAACCATTCATATTCGTGACACAGGTTAGCTTTGCCGCCATTTGTTTGTTCTGCCGCCTGTTTTTAAAATCCGGAAAAGTATATTTGAAGTGAAATATGAGTAGTGATACTGATAATTGATTTATTTTCGCATCTTAGAGTACTTATAATATGAGTGTAGATAAAGTAATGTATGCAAACCACACTCGTGTTTTAAGGACCCTCTTTATGTACCAGTTACATAAAATTCTAATTCATTACATTACCATAAAATAGAAAAAAAAAAACACGAAAAGTTTTATGCAACTCTCCAGCACGAGACGAATCCAGAAATATCATTTATCAAAACCCATGTACAAAAATCGGCCTCGCGTAATACATATAAAGATTCTAAATTTCAAATAAATCAACTAAACATATGATTAAGAAGATACGATTAAACGGTGGACGCAATCTGATCGATGGTCTCTCTCTACTATAGGCACAGTTTGCGTCCAAGGACAATTTCGATATCTGTATATTTTTCTATAATGGTGATAATATGGACGCAAATTGACCATTACAATATGCATGTACTTAATGTTAAAAAAATAATAATATAATACCTGTATTTTTTTCTAATAATTTATCGTATGATAATATGAATCAAACTTTGAGGCAGTCAGACCAAGCCGCGGCCACGCGGACGCAAAGTGATTTTTTTATAAAGCAAAAACAGGACCTTTTTGTTTTCCTCCATACATTTTTTATATGGAACCAATATCCCCATGACTTTTCACTAAATATTTTTTTCTCAAAAACTAGTCAGTATTTTATTGCCCTGCAAGTATTTTTATGCATTTATCAAGACACGTAACATTATTTCCATACCTTCCGTGCGGTGTGCTTTGGAGTAACAGTTCGCGTCCACCTTATTTTAACTGCCATGTAATAAAAATACAAGCGCAAATATCATTATCCTTATTATATGATTAATAGTTAAGTAGTAGAAACAACAATAAATCCCAAATTTCATATAAATTCATTAAAAACTTTCGTGAAAAGCGTAGCTGCTCACTATTTTTTTCTACTATTTTGCATGTTTGCATGCTTTTCTTTCACAAAGCGAAAGCGAGGTCAGCACGCAAGTAGCGTTTGTTAATGTGTGTGTACCTGTCGTACATCCAGGTATTCATAGAAATGGGTTTCGTTTTAGGTAGTCTGTCGGTATAGATATTTGAAACTGTTTTTAAAGAGTGATCCGTCTTTTGGCCGCGAACTGGTCCGTGGACGCGAACAGGCAAACTAACCCTAGTACCATGAACTCTTAACTGACATTTTGAACAATTTTAGATTTTAATGTAGTTACACTTTAAAATTTTGGCATCATTGCTAACATTAAAAAAGAAGAAATTAAAAGAGATGGAAACCAGTGTCTTTAGTAATGACGTCAAATTAAATAAAAATCGTCAAAATATCAGTTAGAGGAGTTCATGGTACTACGCCGTCGATATATACCTACCTACAGTGTGTATTCTACGAACATAAACAGACAGACAAAAAAGTCGTAGTCGTCGTTACCGGTTTTTGGTTTTCCGTAAATCAATAAGTAGTTGTAGAAATAACGTAAGCTAAAGAACACACAAAATGCGATAAAGTTTGTTTCCTCTTAAAACAAGTCAGACTTTTCAAGATTTTAAATATGTTGTAGGTATTATGAAAAATTAGGTCTGTAAGTTTTCCTTCACAAGGTTCTTTTTTGGAATAAAACAAACAAATAAAAACCGGAAACGTACGTACAAACACATAAAATCGTGGAAATCGGTCTTGAATTAAGTGGTGAGAGTGAGAACCATAATTATTACCCTTTAATGATTTTTCGCGCAGCAATGTAATGCATCATTGATTTAACATGTCCTGAAAGTCAGATTTAGTCTTATTTTAATTTTAATGTTTTTTTTTATCCCACAGACGTAATCGGGTCATGTACCTATTATGTAGGTAATAAAATAGCCGTGTTACCAAACACGACCATTTAGGTAGACTAGGTACAATAAACAAACCTTGGAAATACCTACCTAATAGTCAATACCATATTGGCGAATCCTTATCAATAATAATATATTTGTTTTTTTTATCGATCTACCCTCACTAAAGAGTGCACTTGTGTTTTAATAACAATCCCTAAAGATTTTGCATTAAAATAGTACATTGTTGCCTAGGCGCGGAAAGTAAGGATTTTCCTGACGAGGTGGTTAGCAGGCCGAGCAACAGCGAGGCCTGCTAAAATACGAGTCAGGAAATCCTCGTTTCCGCCGAGGCATACATAATGCTTTTCTCAAACATATTGTGAGGAAATAATACAAATACATTTCTAAAAAGTATTTCACAAAACAAATAGTTTAATATTCGGTTTCACAATTATGTTATGCAGAATGAACGAATGTTACCGACTGTCAATTGTTTTTAAATACTAACCATAGACATTGGAATGCAAATTCAAAAAGAAACACACGCACTGTGCTAAAAAAGCGAGCAGTTACCTTGGCTGTTTGGAAGTTTTGTCTTGGTCCTTTTGATTTTGTATGCAAATTGACAGCATTTTTAAGAAATATATGGACATGGACGGAAAGTGTGTGTTTGTGGTTTTTTTCCTTGTGTTTCAATCGGGAAACCGTTTTTTCCGAGCATGTTTGAGAAAATACTTAAGTTTCGTTATTTTGTAGTCTATTAGCAGTGTTGTGTTCCTTATAATACAAATCCACTGTGGAAGTGTTATCTTGCGAAAGTCTTCATAAATAAAAGTCGTATTTGTCTAACATAAAAAAAAATCAAATAAATATAACCTCAATCAAAGTGCTTTCGTTTTAGTTGTGTCTAAAATGCCTATCTGTCTAAAATGTGATAAGGAGATACCGAAAGTGGATGACAAAAACCCAAAAATCAAGTGTCATGGTTGTGAAAGATTCATATGTGCTAAGTGTAGTGGGTTGTTAGCTACGGAGTTGAGAGTGGTAGTGCTGCAGTCTCCTACTCTAAAATATCTGTGTCCTGAGTGTGAACTGGGAGTGCGTCAACTGCCGGCTCTGAGGAGGATGGTTACCCAGTTGAAATCAGAAATTGAAGCCCTGAAAAACATACAAAACGAAGGTACAAACATAGAAGCTAGCTGAAAGGAAGAAGCGTAGTGCGAATGTTATTATGTTCGGCATTGGTGAGTCTCCGCTGTTCACTGGCGACGATGTACGGGACAAAGAGGTACGTATTAAACATGATATAACGGAGGTTCAAGCAGCCTTGTCAGGTGTGCCGGATGTCGAGGCACCATTGACAGTAATCCGTCTAGGCAAACCTAGAACTGACTCCATGCCTCGCCCGCTAAAGATAATTTTCTCTAATAGGAAAGCGGCCCTTAAAGTCCTGAAAAATAATAGCAAGCTGCCAAATAAAGTGACGGCCAAAAACGATCAGACCCCCTACCAGCGTGACTACCTGAGTAAATTGCGTGAAGAGCTCCAGCAGCGAATCGACAATGGTGAAACTGACTTGACCTTGAAATACGTGAATAATTTGCCAAAAATCATAAGTACAAAAAAGTTACAATAACAAATAATAGCATTGTAGAATTTACATTCTTATACACGAACTTGGCATCCTTAATGGCTAAACGAGATTTGCTTATAGTTGAAGTTAATCGATTGAAACCAACCTGTATTATTATTACTGAAACACACTTAAAACCATCAATTGGAAATAGTTTATTGGATATTAACGGATACGCTCTATACAGGCACGATAGAGTTAACGGAAGGGGATGGGAGGGGGGGTCGCGATATATGTATCACAAACATGTCACGACATACCTATACAAGTAGTCCCTCACCCTATTTATAACGCTCATTCTCAGATCGAGGCATTGTGGTTAAACTTGAAATTTGGAAATTACCAAATAACAATTGCGGGAATTTATCGTCCTACTCATTACACGTTTGAAGAGTCAGACAGAATATTATTTGAAACGATTGAACAAGCAGCTATGAATAAATATCCTTTATTAATAATGGGGGATTTCAACCTACCAAACTTAAAATGGCCTTTAAACGATGTTGATACTAACAATTACAACATACTACATGCTAAGTTTATTGATATGTACGTAAACAGTAACCTTATCCAACTAGTGACAAAAGTTACAAGAAAACGGAATAGCGAAGAATCTTTACTTGATTTAATTATGTGCAATGAAGAAAATCTATGTACTAAAGTCGAACATTATCCTAATATAGGAAAGAGTGATCATCTAGTACTTTTGGCAACATTGCAGATAGAACTGAGATTAGACAGCAATGCTTGTGCACAGCCACTCAGGAGGAATTTCTTTAAAGCTGATTTCCAAGAGATCCTACAAAAGTTGTCAGCAAACAAACATTGCTGCATGGACACACAGTTAGCGTTGACTTGGTATGGGAACAATTTATGACAAAAACCCATGATGCTATCGAAACTTGTGTACCACTAACAACTAAGAATAAAAATCGCAATATCAATAAACCATGGTGCACTAAGCAAGTATTAGATATGGTTAAAAGTAAAATGATGATGTGGAGGGAATATATATTAAATGGCTCTGAACAATCATACAGAGCTTATAGAATAGTAAATAATAAACTGTTAAACCTGGTCAGAAAATCGCGAGCAGAGTTTGAGACTGGAGTTGTGAATTACGGTCACAAATCATTTTACTCCTACGTTCGTAAGCAGTTATCTTCTACGGTATCTGTGCCCCCTTCACTAAGGGATGATAGTGGAAACGTAACCAATGACCCGAAAAATGTTGCTGAACTGTTTGCACACCAATTTGAAAAATCCTTTGTTCGTGAACCAGCACATGCAATTATTCCTGATGTCCAGATGTAGATATAGAGAATTCAATAGAATCATTAATCTTCACGCCAGAGAATGTGTCTAAAGCATTGTTAACCTTCAGTGATTCTACTTCTATGGGACCAGATGTTCTGCCATCTTTATTTTTAAAACAGTGTGATAGTGTGCTAAATCATGACCTGGCGTATCTAATGAATTTGTCTCTTAAGTGTGGAAAGTTACCACAAGACTGGAAGGAAGCTCATGTTACCCCAATATAAAAAAAGGAGATAAATTAGTTGCTGCTAACTATCGCCCCATTAGTCTTACAAGTATAGTTTGCAAAACCATGGAAAAAATTATAGTTACTGAACTAAGAAGTTTCATAAACACGGAGAACATTATAATCGATGAACAGCATGGCTTCATACCTAAAAGGTCTACAGTTACTAATCTTGTCGTGTGCCTTGATAAATGGACACATAGTTGGGATAACCGGCAACCTACGGACGTCATTTACTTAGATTATGAGAAAGCATTTGATCGCGTACCCATTATGAGGCTCATTGCCAAATTGGAACACTTTGGGATACGGGGTCGTCTCCTACAATGGATTTCGGACTTCCTGTCCTGCAGAAAATTTAAAGTTAGAGTAGGTGAAGCTTTATCCGATGCTTACGATGTCCACAGTGGCGTTCCGCAAGGGTCAGTGCTCGGACCAATCCTGTTTGGCATTTTTATAACTGATCTGAAGAGTGTTATACAGTCTGACCTCTCAATATTTGCTGACGACACCAAAGTAATGGGTAACCCTTTAGTTACTCATAACATTATTCAGAAAGATTTAGATCGCATTATGCAGTGGACTAAGGACTGGCTGATCTTTTTTTTTTTTTTTTTTTTTTTTTATTTATTTAATTATTAGGCACGGTACAAAAGTAAATATATAACAATATTCCCGCAAAACTGTTTTTACAGTTTGTCTGCAGGCAGGAGTCTCTATTTAGCTAAGTAAGTAACAAATAAGGTAAGTGAGTACAGGTACATAAGGTTATAAATATGATACACACCTGAGTGACAATTGCTAATGAAAGCAGTTGTCACTCAAGTGTCTGTAGTAAATATTTTTTGAGCTCTTTCTTAAACTTAAAAATATTTGGTTCATGACGGATGTTCGCAGGTAGGCTATTTAGGAGGTAAGGCAGTCTTTTTTTTAACGTTCTGTCTCCAAAATAGTTGGAGACACGGGGAACCTCAAACTTACCCGTGGACACCGATCTAGTAGCATGAGTATGCTCAATGGGTGTAGGGACATGCGCTAGAGTGCCATGGTTGTTAACTGCAAGAAGGTATTTATGTTTTAAGCTTACTGGTAATATTTGACAGATTTTAAATAACTTAGTATAATCTCCTTTACAATTTGCTTTTGTTTTTTTACTAACCATTAATTTTAGGAATCGTAATTGTAAAGCCTCTAGTTTGTCTACGTAAGATTTAAATGTGAGTCCATAGCTGTCCAGCGCATAGCCCAACACAGAGTCTACTATCGCATAATACAGACATTTTAATATATTGCTAGGGACCTTATAACTTAAGTGGTAAAATTTACCAAGAAGGGTTCTTAATTTGTTACTAATGTAGCTTATATGTTGGTACCAGGAGAAAGTGGCATCGACTTTTACACCAAGATATGTTACACAGTCTACTATTTGAATAGGTTTACATTCACAATTTTGAAGGTTTTTATGGAAACAATTAAAGCTATGGGTATACAATAATGGAGGTGTTTCTGATCTGTGCATATATGGAGATTGTATAATTATAAGTTTAGTTTTATCTACATTTAAAATTAATCCATTATCATGAGACCATTTTACAACTGCGTCTACATCTTCTTGAACCAGGCGACACGTTTCGGTAAAGCAGGTACCGGCGCGTAGGGTGCATAGGTCGTCAGCAAACATGTACGAAGAGCAGTTACGCAGTACTCCGCATAGACTGTTTACATGCATAAGGTAGCATACAGGTCCACACACGGAGCCCTGGGGGACTCCGCAACGCACCGGCGTATCTCTCTTAATGCCGCCAAGTGCACTGTCCTACACATAGGAAAAACCAACCCTAAGCTCAGTTATACGATTGACTCCGTTCCTCTTCAAGTTGTTGACACGCAAAAAGATCTTGGCGTCACCATCACACAGAACCTTAAGTGGGACTCACACATTACAACAGTGAGTAAGAAGGCTAACTCAATGCTGTATATGATCAGAAAAGCATTTTATGTCATCACCAAGAACTTATTTGTAAAGATGTATAAAGCTTACATTCGCCCTTTACTTGAGTATGCATTTCAAATATGGTGCCCCTATTTTAAGAAGGATATCGAATTACTGGAGAAAGTCCAGCGTAGAGCAACTAAAATGGTCGCCGCACTGAAAGATAAACCCTATGAAGAACGCCTATTGGCGCTGAACCTGACAACATTGGAGGAGAGAAGAAAACGAGGGGATCTTATCGATACATATAAAATATTGAATGGACACTATAACATTGCTAATCTGAAAAACATTTACACATTAAGCCAGGACACAAGGTTGAGAAGGCACTCCATGAAACTAGTCAAGCCTCTGTGTGCTAGCAACCCTAGGAGACACTTCTTATCAAATCGCGTGGTGAAACTGTGGAACACTTTACCAGAAACTGTTATTAGTGCACCCTCAGTGAACTCCTTTAAAAATAGACTTGATAAGTTTTTAAAAACTTTATAGACACAAGTGCAGTGATATACACGCATCAGCTCAAAGAGCTGCCAGTGTATTATAATAAATAATAATAATAATAATTGCGTTAATTCTTGTCAATCACGATGTGTAAGCAACCTCTACCTAATAGTAGATACCTATCAAACTCAAAGTTTTATTAAATTTAAGTATAGATAATTAATTGATTTTTAGGTAGGTAGGTAGGTGGTATATAAGATCGTTACCTAGGTGCGGTCCTAGTGCTTACTACTGCTACAATAGCATTGGTGCCTACCTACGTAATAAAAAAACATCAAGACCTCTAAAAACCAACGACTGTTCATACAAAATAGTACATAGTACCTACGGTACCCAACGATATTTTATATTTAGATACCTACGTTATGATATGATCCTACTAAACTAATTTAAAACCCGTCGCCAATTACTGACAGTTGCTACGTTACCATATTTCTACCGACAAAGACGGCAACCGTTGCGAACGGTTCACGGCTGTCATGTAGTTACCCGTCTTTATCGCACTCATGCGATATGTGATTGTGTATCTCATTTTTCACAGGTGATAGTGACGCCGGTGCAAATTAAACAAATTATGGCGAGATGTAAACAAAATGTAAAAAATATGTACGATACTTACGAATGAAATGAGACATCCTTTCTTCCTTTTATAGTAACAGTATAATTTCAGCAGCCTCGAAAAAGACACGACGGCATTTTTTTTGAAATACTTTTTACTTTTCACTGGTTAAATTTTACTGTCTTTGATGCGTGCGTGTCAGCGGCCGCGGCGCAACTAAACAGTAGTAAGGTAATTTACCTTCCTTTTTGAGGAACGCTTTTGCGCGTATATGACGTATCTTAATATAAAATATAATTGACGGTAACCCGAATTCATTTCTCGTAAGTGTAGTCAAACTTTGACCGCTTCGTGTGCAGAAGTTTGCAAGGTGTTGCAGAATATCAAAGGTTTCATTGTAAACACTTTTAAATTTGTTTCTCTTTCATTTAATATTTTTACTTTTTGGTCCGCTCTTTTAAGAAAATTTGCGTTGTTTTTTAAACGATAAAACCAATGCCGCATTTTTACTTGGATTTACATATTCTGAAATATCAGAGCTCGCCACGCCCCATCATTTGCTTGTGGCCCGCGCGTAGGTAGTAGGTACCTTTTGTACCTACCCATGTGTGTGCAAATTATGTTTCCCATGATGGGGGTCGCCAGTCACCAACATTAATACAGGGTTATTGGTTATTGCATACATTCCCGTTAAGGGGTTATAGGGTAGGTCATTTGCAGTCATTTTGACCCTATAATGCATTATGCAAAAGTGAACCATTTTTGAGTTATCGCGTTTTTTAGTTTTTTTTTTAATTAGTCAGAAATTCAACTTGAAAACTTTATTACAAAAAAAGGATCAATTTAAATCGTATATTTTTTTCTGATTTACAGAAACGATTAAACACTGGTTATTTCTCAATATTAAAACAGTAATTATCGGTCTAAATTTAAAAAAGCGAGACGGAAAACGAAAATTTTTCAATATTTTTTTGCGATCGCTTTCCACTAAAATGCCTTTAAAACAAAAAAAACGTTATGAAACTTGGCTTGCAGATTATTTTAAAAACTTAACTGTTTTCTTAGCTCTCCAAAAATGCATAACAACTAGGAAATTATTTAAAAAAAACTGAAAAAAAATGATCACATAGGAAGCGGGCGGAAATTCGTATTCGAACTAAACTAAAGTCAGAAATGCAACTTCAAAAATTAAAATAAAAAAAAATACCAAATTTAAATCCACTTATTTTATTTGCTTTTGTACAAGATGAAATTGTTGTTCTTATGCAATATTAAAAATAATATTAAATCTGTACACGTTTGAGAATGCGAGGCCGAAAACTAAAAAATACATGTTTTTTTATCAAACTCCTAAATTTGTTACTTTTTACATAAGTTATTGTTGTTCTTTGTGTTTACGAGTATAACAGTTATTTTTGATAAATTTATTAAGTTAATCTTAAGTTATGTTCGGAAGTGACTTCCTTGTTGCTTCTTTTGTGATCAATTTTTTCAAGCAATCTTTAACAAAATTCATATTAGTTTTAATAGCTCGTTAGAAAGCTTGAAAAATGTTTTATGTGTAATCTGCACGCCAAATGTATTGGTAAATTTTTCTGTCTCACGCCTTCATTCCCAGAGTGGGGTAGGCAGAGCTACAGAATTACCAACAACTCTAAAAACTTGTTGATAATTCTGTAACCACATTTTGCATAAACAGGCTAAGATGTTTACCAGCGTATTAGTGACAGGTTGCAAGCCCATCGCCTAACAGTACTCCAAGCCTTTATTCCCTTAGTCGCCTCTTACGACATCCACGGGAAGACATGGAGTGGCACTATTCTAACCCGGCAACCACACGGGTATATTAATAACAAAACATGAATAATATTCAAAAGAAGAATCTACCTACTCAAATAAACACCTCACCTATTTTAACTATTTTTAAGGCGCAATTAATATTTTATTCTTTAAAGAGGGGTTGTTATATTGATTACCAATAAGTGAAAATGTCGAAGACTGCATAGCTATGTGATTAAAAGATAAAAAAATAAAACTGACTGGTTATAATTAAGTTTTCTTTACGGTCGTAAAAACCAGTCTCGGTCGGACACTAACCTCTAGTAATAGAGACGTGTCAGATATTTTTGACCCCAAGGTTGGATAACAGGCACCTGTATTTTATTGCCGTTGACTGTACCGTTGAACGAAAATGTTTTAGGTACTGGTTTGTGGGTATGCCTATGTATTGGTGAAAAACTTAAGTAAATGACCTCTTGCATGTAGTTGTAACACATCCTGTATAGACCGTTCGACATTCCATATTTGAAATCCGACGTAAATTCCTAGTTTTGTACACAACTACATGCAAGAGGTCATTTACTTAAGTTTTTCACCTATGCTGACTGAGCGCTTGGCATCTAATGTGTATAAACATATTGACATTTACTATTTTTTATCCATACCCACAGTTTTTCGAAGGTTCACTCATAAATTGTAAGCCCAAGAGTTTTATTTACCAAAACATACCTACATACAATAATATAAATAAAATAATATAAAACAGTCTCAATGTAATTTTATGGCAACAATCTCCTTTTTCTTTGTCAGTGGCATTTTGAAGCAGTGGGAATAGGTAAACATTTTTTTAATTTACTAGGTATTTATTTAATTCTAATGATTTCGTTTTTTTTTTTTAACCTATACACTCATATCTCCATTACTAGATGAAGACATTTCAAGCCTGGTCATTGTGGTAATCCAGCAGATATCTTATAGGTAGCCGACTCTTTTGAACATGATATGGTTATGCGGGTGATATTCAAACATCTGTTTATAAAAGAGTTATGAAGTCTGAAAGTTTTTCGTGGAGTGGTTACATCGGCCATGTAGATATAATACTAAATAAAACTATAAAAATTTAAGTTTTGTTAGTAAAGTAAGTTTTAAGCAAAAACTTGCGTACAAGTCTCCTAGAGATAAATAAAGACAAGTGTGTGCATACCAAGTTAAGCATTTCTAAATCCTGGGTGTGCTTTTCAAACCATAGCTACATTTGTGGATTTATTTATTACAGACACCTTTTTGATAATTCCATTCTTATTGCAGCATTTATATTCCTTATTCTTGGTTAAGGCTGTGTTTTTGGAGTACATTCCCTTGCCAGAAGAGATAAGGTGTCAAATACTACCTTCCATATGTATAATATTGATTATGTATCATTTGGTTCTATCAGAATGAGTCAATATGATTTTTTAAACAAAAAGTCTTTTCTATATTAATCACAAATCATTTATCTAAAAAATATTCAACTTGATCTTTAATCGCAATACTCGCAACATAAAGCGTAGAACCTATGTACGTTTTTTTTAACCATCCTGTTAGATTGAATATTCTATAAAAAGAAAATAGGTAAGTATGTTGTAGGTACATCAAGTAGAAACCGTACCAGATCTTTAAATACATGCAGGTGAATTATTTAAGTTTTTTTTTTTAAATATGAACCAGTTTACCTACATATTTGTAAAAAAAATATGCATTAATGTTACTAAGCAAAATGATGAAATTAGGTAGGGTGGTCATGCTCATAGTCATTAATCTAGAAAACAACATTCGCAAAAGCCCCAGAATTCGCTGTTGCTTTGTAGATCATTTATGACATAAATTATTATTTTAATTATAAATATTGTGCTCAGCAGACCTTTAAATTTATAACGAAAACTATTGAACAACAGAGACGCTGGTATCTACATCACAAACAGAACAATTATGGGAAAATAGCAAAATATAAAAAGAAAAAAAAACTTCACCAGTAGTTTCAATTTAGAACTTTTCGTTCGCGTACCTTGGCATTACTGGTACTACAGTAGCCTACAATTAATCAAAACATTAAATACAATGATTACTTGGCACTTACCTCGTACTTGACTCCAGCCAAACGCAGCCATGTTTCTACTTTCAAGCAGTAAGGGGAAGTCGACGGCAACAGGGGAGTACGCGAAAACTGATACAGGTAAACGATGTCTTTTTCAAAGTTAACTTTATGCACGGTCGGCTTCGGCGCGGCTGGCTCAGCTTTCTTCTCTTCGGTTTTTTCTTCGGTTTTCTCTGCCACAGCCGGCGGGTCCTCTTTAGTTTGACCATTATCTACGCCAGGATCTTCTTTCATTTCTTTTTCCTTTTCAGTAATAACTGGAGCATTATTCGTAACTTCTGTAGCCATTTTGACGAAAAAACTAAGAGTTCCCCTCAAAAACTTAATTTTACACGCACTGAATCACTCAACAAGTCCGATCCGAACGAGAGCGCCGCCGATGTAAGATTAGTTCAACGCCGCTTTGCCAGAGTGCGTTAGTAACGCAGCATTTACCAAACGTAACCTGCCCGCTTGCCTGCCACTGCCGGTCTGCCCTGCCCATCCACTCTCTACCGGGCCAGTCTACCGCAGGCGCATTCGCATTATGATTTAATCAACTGAGCGACTGGTTGCTCAGCAACGCTACAAAATGGCGGCTATCATTGCTCCAATCAGCGCGCCGAGCAAACTGTTCTTTGAATTTAATCCAGCTAAGAAATTGTATTATGTATCTTACCTTAACTTAAGAAATAGGAATAAGAAAAACTTGACTCAGTTTGCCTACGTCTGAGTACTAAACGTTATTAACGTTATTAAATAATAAGACATCTGACCGGAAGCTACTATAACGTAGAACTATGGCGCCAAATTCAGTTGAAACGAATATAATTGGGATAAGATAACCAATATTTTAAAATAGAAATGGAAAAAGCATAACGTCGATGATACTGCAAAACTGCGTAACTAACAAAATTATGATAGAGCAAAATAAACCTTACCATTTTATTAAAAGGTGCATTTTGCGCCGTATTTAAAATGTTACTTACGTGGTTTTGCAGTTTCACCGACGATAAGCGACGACACAGCATAATGTTGAATAATGCTGACTTTTTCCTTATATTCAATGTACGTACTACATGAACTTTTACGACTGCAGTGCTTCTGAGTGTCACTTTGTGTTAACATCTCTCACTAAAACGTGAAAAAATAAAGAGACAAACATGAGACAAACACTAATATAATTTGTCGAATTCTCTTAAGGTGCAGTCACATTATCGGGCGGAGTAAGGTTCTAAGGAAATATCCACAGGTTAGGGCATAAGACGCACAACTTTGAAAATCGAAGTACGAAGTTATGTTAGCTCCATCCCTTTCTCTAAATTTAGTCTCGAATGACAAGTGACAGGGATGGAGATTTTCAAAGATTGTCACGTTCTTGCCTTTCTTACTAAAATAATTGGTGCTGCAAGGTCCAAAAAAAGAGATTTTAATCAGTGTTGTTTTCCGCTGTCACCTTTTATTATCTTCATATGTTTTAACACTTTTCCAAAGTTTTGAGGGGATATAATAGGCTATTTGACAGGTTTTTGAAAACCATCTCAGGTCATTTGTTGGTGTTTATTGAGTGAGTACTCCAAAAGTGGTAATTTTAAATTCTTTTATGTATTTCGTCTAAAAAAAGGAAATAAAATTTCACTTTTAAAATATGCACTATGCAGCCAAAACGCTTTCTTGGGCAAGATGGCGTCGCACAGGAATCAGTGACGTCAGTGGTCAATACATAAACAAACTGACATTGGCTAATCATAGCAAAGCCAGAAAAACAAACAAACGTCAACTGTCTGTGGTAACCGCAAGAACCAATGAACGTAAGAACAGAACGACAACGACATGAACGACAGATGCAATATTTACAGACATCACAGATTACAGGATATACAGACATCCTATAATCTGTGATATTTACCGACCCTTGACGTCATCATGGATTCGGCGCCGTTTTCGATAAAATGGCTACAGATAAAAAATTATCAAGTTTTATCGTGGTTTTTTGGATAAAAGATCCATTTTTTTTAAGTAAGAATACCTTAAATCGATTTTAAAACTCATAATTTATATGAATATACATAATTATTACGTTTTTTTTCACCTTGTCAAATAGCCTATTGTAGTAAATAATCATTCACTGATATTTCGCTCATCGCGGCAGTATATTTTATGAACTGTCATTTCTATTGCAATTCACGAAACAGGTAAAAAAAGTATTAGTGGCGACCCCATTAGAGGTTTTTTTTTTTGAGGCCCTATTTTGAAATTCGCAATTCGATCACTTTCTCTCGATTTAGTTTCGATTGACGAATGACAGGGATGGAGCTAACGTAACTTCGAACTTCGATTTTCAAAGTAGGGCCTCTGGATAGGCTATAAATACTTGGTAAATTGTAAATTAAGTATGGTATTTACGGATAGTATTGTTATCGCATTGTCATGTATGCCTTTTAAGTACATACATATAATGTACTACAAACATACATACCTTCACGACTGTAATCCCAGAGTGGGCTAGGCAGAGCTACAGAATTACAACTTAAAAAGTTGTTGATAATTCAGTAACCACAATTTGCACAAATAGGCTAAGATGTTTACCAGCATATTAGTGAAAGGTTGCAAGCCCATCGCATCACCTAACAGTACTAATCCTATATTCTCGTAGTCGCCTCTTACGACATCCACGGGAAGACATGGAGTGGCTTTATTCTAACCCGGCAACCACGGTTGAATGTTTCAATTTAATTGATTAACTTATTTTATTTAGATTACATTAGATTAGATTACTCTTTCGTTATTCGTTCCATGGCCCATTTCTTATCTATGGTCACGTGGTGAGCGAAATGATTGCCAGTTTGACTAAATCCTTCTCTCTTTCTATCCGTTCGTGGCAGCGCGCGGTGGTCATTTGCTATTTCAGTACGTACTAAATTGCGTCGGTTAGGCCATGAAGGTGTGGTTCTAGCTTCGGCTGAAACCTATATATCCGTTCTACATCTTTCGGGGGTAAAATGGTTCTATTTAGGTGTTCGAGCCTATGCTTCAACCAAAGTGAGCCGCGTTTATGCCGTGCCGGCGCTGCCAAGGCGTATGTACTGTGAGAGAGGGAATATTTTAAAGTGAATAAATACCAAGGTACAAGTTAATTGATTAATGAAAACTCAAATGTTACAAATAAGCTTATATTTCCAAAAAGTACTTAGTACTTATAATTATGAATAATTAATATCACAAATATGGCGGTGTAATCGGGTTTGAGAGTCCCGATCCCGAGGCATTCTATATGAATTCTTATTGAAACACAATCAGACCATTACAAAATATAGTATAAATAAAATACCTAAATAAATATCAGAGAACACTGCCACATCAATTGACCAAGACCACAAACCCAAAATAAACTGCTAGTACTAGAGAACGATATAAATACTTAAATAGATAAATATATACTTAAATACATAAAAAACATCCATGACTCAGAAAAAAATATTCGCCTCATCACACTAATATCTGTCCTTACCGGGATTTGATTAAACCCAGGACAGCTAGCTTCGTAGGCAGGGTCCCTACCAACTAGGTCAGCGCGTCGTCAAAAAATGACTAAAATAAGAATAATTTAAAAAATATATATTACAAAGTAAAAACAAAAGATAAAAGAGATCAACCCAATCAGAGCATCTTAGAACTAAAAATGGTAACTTTTGTCCGAAGGTTGATAATACCTAATGTGATCTAGTATTATAACTAAATATTTGGGTAAAACTTCGGCCGATCGCGACATAAAACGCGACTTGTGGGAGGACCTTGTGCAGGGTCCGTCCGGGTTGGTACCACCATCTTCCTCCATTAACCTACCGCCAAGCAGTAGTGTTTGCATTGTTGTGTTCCGGTTTGGGGATAAGGCAGCCGGTGAAATGACTGACATAGAGGCATTCCATCTTAGTCCTCAGGGTTGGCAACGCATTTGTAGTCTTAGGATTGCGGTCTTGTGAATGCGAATGTCTATGGGTCACAGTTTCCACTTACCATCAGGTGGCCTGCCTTCCTATGCCATAAAAACTATATATAGTTTTTATGGCATAGGAAGGCAAACGAGCACACATATTAATATTCCCTTATATATATATCCTTTATATTTATCCCAATATATATATAAGTATATATATATACTTATATACTTATATATATATATATATATTTTAAATCACATGTTGACTATCTTAAATTGTTAAAAAATTATCGCTCAATGTGTTAGGATTTGGACCAGGATCGACCGCTAGAACACCTCTTGGAAATAGTGTTTGAAAAATGTGTTACTTGATTGAAAATAAAGGATTGAAGGATTTTCTCTGTCGCTTCCACAATCTCTTTGATTTTGTACCTCCCTGCTTCTTATGTCTTTTTTTTTATTTTATTAATTTATTTAATAAGTACAATTTTAATTAAAGCTAACCATTAGGCATTGCCCCACAAAACTGGAGTAACAGTTTGACTGTGGGAACCGAACGGCAGTCTCTAAGATGAACATTCATTAACATGAAATAAAATTAAAATTAAATAACAGTATTATGCTGTCCATAAAAACTAAACATACATTTATAATATTATATAAGTAAATCGAAATAATGTTTTTTTAATAGTCTCTTGAATTAATTCTTATTTTTTTCACGTCCAATGGCTTCAGGCAGACTATTGAGTAGGTATGGGATACGCTTTTTGAGAGTTATGTCTCCATAGTAATTATTTATCCTAGGAACGAATAGTTTACTAGACGCGATAGCCTTGGTGTTATAGGTATGATCAATGGGTTTTAATGAAGAATACCCTGAGTTATGTTCGAGGCAGCCATGGTTATTAGTTGCAAGTAGATACTTATGTTTCATGCTTACCGGTAATATTCTACAGATTTTGAAGAGTTGTCGATAGTTACCTTTACATTTGAGTTTTTTTTTTTTGGTAACAAGTTATTTTTAAAATCTATTTTGAATGGCTTCTAATTTATCGATATTGGTCTTAGAACAGTTGTGAGTCCAAAGCTGTCGCGAGCATAACTCAGTGTGGAGTCTACCAATGACATATACAAACATCTTAGTGTGCTAATAGGAACTCTGAATCTTAAATGATAAAATGTACCTAATAAAACTCTAAGTTTTTCATAAATAAAACTGATATGACATGACCAGAAAAAATGTTCATCTACTTTCATTCCGAGGTAACTGATACATTTTTTTGAGTAGATAGTCATGGGGTTGTCTGCCTTTAGCATCAGAGATTTCCCTGATGGAGTAGGGATCAATCGTTAGAGGACTTCTAAGACCATCCAGAGTTCCTTTAAATTTCTGTTTTTTTTTCTTGGCACTTTGGACAAGTTTCCCCAGAGATATTCTCCTTTTAAAATTGCTCCCCAACCGCTGTCCGCTGCATCCGTTGTTATGAATATAGAAGGTTCTGCGTGATAAATTGGACAATTTCTGTGTGCATTTTCTGTCCACCAGTCTAGTTCTAGTATCAGCTCCCCTGGTATTGGAAACTTTTGATGGGGGTGGTCCTGGGGCAGATGCCACGAATCTCTCTGCAGTAACCATGAGTGAAGTTGTCCTAGGTTTCTTTTTCCGCATATCTGTTATATGGCAACATTTTATACAAGATTAGTTCTGAACCTTCATTTATCTACTTACTTTGTTTATGCAATTACTTACTGAAGCAGTTTATTGTTGTACAAAATATATTATTGTTCACATTTAATTGACTTACGTGGCATTAGTTAGTTATTCAAAATATTTATTCAGTAAATTGGCCACATGCGGGCTCTTTACACGTCGGTAATGTACAGTGAATCTGTTGAAATTTGTCTATGATACTGGGCATGCTTACATGTGGTAACATCTCTAGTATTATTAAAAATAAAGTACATTATCTATGGATCTTTTTCCGTACTTCCTCTTCTGCTCCATGCCTCCGCAACTGCTACTCTTAACTAAAATCTCTGCAGGCTTTTGCTTACAATATAATTGTGCATAAGTGTAACCTGTTTCTTAATTCAATATACGAGAGTTAAACGTGGTCGCTGTTTGATTTTAAATGTTCGCATTACATAAGGCTGGCCTCCAAGATCAGAACTGCCATCTCATTAGAATCTACCAGCGTTTCGGACAGGACCATCATTGCGGAGAAGAAGCGCCGCCGTATAATCTTTACTTATTTTTTATGAACCTCAAGGTCTTAATATTGTTTCTGGTTCACATGTGTATAATATAATATACGACTGTATGTGTTCTTAAAATTAATAAACAAATAATATATTTTTTTGTAGCTGGCGTGTTTTTTGTTCTGCTTTTGGTTTTCCATGTTATTCCTAAGTATTCCAACTCCTTTGAGGGGGTTGCAGAGGTTTTCTATTTGTTTATTAGCCATCCCAGATTTCGAAAGTACATCAAAGCGGTTTGGGCTTGTTCTTCTAAGATGGATCGGATTTTCGTGTATTAGTAGGAAGTCGTCTAGGTAAACAACTACTCTTAGTTTGTGACTTTTTCGAAAACCGATGGGTATAGCCTGGCAAAAAAGTCGAACCAAAAAATGAGGGCAGCAGTGTCGTTCGTATAGCCACCCTATATACTACGACTAAAACGATATTGATACTTTATTATAAAATTTCTCTTTAACACTAAGGTTTTTTCATAATCACTTTGTATTAGTAATAGTCGTAAACTTTAACATTTATAATAATTACTAGCTTATACCCGCGACTTCTAAGCTTAGGAGAAGACCTAATGATAGATATTTTTTTAGAAAACCTACTTTTATTTATTTATCCATACACATTGATTATTGGGCCTTTGTCAGAAGGCAAACTAAGGAAACAGGAGAAATAAAATAAACATGAAATTTAAAACGTAATATAAGAATCAAAGTCTTTATAATTATTATTATTTTAATTTTAAGTACAAGCACTTCAAAATGTCAGTCAGAGTCTAGAAACTCTTCATCTAAATATTACACCCCAGTAAAAAGAGGCTCTTGGCTCGAGGTTCCTGCACCTTCTTTGTAATCATCATTCTCTGTATCAGATGACTCACTGCTACTGTCATCTCTGAGATTAATAATTAGTTTTTCCATGTCCGTATACAATGTTTGACCCCTTTCATAGTATTCCTTTTCAATTTGTTTCACGTGTTTACATGAATTTTCCCAATTCTCGACAGTTATATCTTGGAATGCTTGCTCAGCCGACACCTGAATAAAAGAATAATCACATCCATGAATATTAATATTACTCACATCATATACGACAATATTGAACACTATATAAAGGAAATAAAAGTATTATCTATCTTCTATCTTTCTATCCATACATATAAAACAGTTTTCTAACTGACTGACAGACAATGTACACCTAAACCTATACCTATAGAAAAATTAAATGTATATTCTGTAGAGAGTGTAGCGGTGCACTAAGAACCATTTACAGAAGGTGCCATTTACTATTTACAGGTAGAAAGTCACAGGCAAAAGCTAGTAACACCCTTTTCTTGACAATGTGTATTATAAGATACATACCATAACATTCACTTTTTGTATCTTTTCTGTTATTTTTTTTTTTGCTGGATTTGAATCTGAAGAGGCTTGAATCCATGACCTTTTTTATTTTTTCCAAGAAAAGGGTTAAAATATTATAATTACCTTTACATCAGTGGAACACACATTATTTGAGGCAATTTTATGTTTCGCAATTCCCCATATCAGTTCAATGTGATTTAGGTCACAGTGGTATGGTGGAAGCCTTACCACTGTATGACCATGATCACCCAAAATCTGGTCAATTTCATAAATGGGCTCCGGCTTATTTCTCTTCACGAGAATTACCAGTTCTGGTTTACGCAGAGAAGTGTCAAAAGATATGTTGTTTTAGACGAGCCACAACTTTAGCTCTGCAAGTGTTGCTGCACTTGTAGGAGCTTTATTTCAAATAACAGAATGGTAGGGTGCATTATCCATAACAATAATGGACGCCATTGTACAGATTAGGAATCAATTTTTCTTTGACCCATTTCGTAAAATTTATTTGTTCATCTCAGAGTGGTAGTCTTCCTTTTGGTTTGTTCCACTGAAAATAAGTAAAGCATTAGGCACAAATCCTTTCTCACTTCCAGCATGAACAATAATGTATCTCTTTCCTTTGGATACATTTTCCTTAACCCCACCAATATCTACTGACTGCCAACACTTTTTCAGTTTGTATGAGGAGTGCACATAGCTCTCATCCAAATAAATTATATCTTTTTGCAACTCCTAAGGCAAACTTCTGTTCTCTAAAATAATCTTGAGGTATTTCTCCCGTTTTGCAGCAATATGAGTCATCTCCATTAATGCAGATCTATCAGACTGGCATTTTTTATAGGAAAAACCAAGTCCTTTTAGCACCTTTCGGAGGTATTCTCTGCTTCCGTCAAAACCAAAATCTTCCCTCACTGTAAGCAGCAGACTTCGAAGAGTAGGAACCTAAAATAAACGAGTTTTATTTAGGATTGCATATGATAATACGAGTAAATGTAAGGATTGCTTTTAATAGGGAGAATTATACGAACAAACTCAATTTAAATTACTTAAACAAATAAAATCAGCATAATATAGAATTATGAACATAATAATTATATCTATAACCAAACATGCCGTACCATGTAAATCAAAAAGTATGTCAAAATAAATAACATGACTCTTGTAATCAACTGATTATTTCAAACTATAATCAAGAGGTAAAACAAATAACAATTATACTTGCCTTTTTCATCACCGTGTAGAAGAAATGAACCTTTTGTCAAAATTGTCCAAATCTTTCCTTGGACGACCTTTTCGGTGCTTTCCTGGCGTAGAAAATACACCACGATTATTTTCGCCTTCTTTTTCAATTCTTCGTACCGTCTCCACGCTTACACCTAAAATAAATAATATGAAAGCGTAAGCCACTTGTAAAAAAATACTAAAAGGATCAATCACATTCAGTCCTCGTATTAAGAGTCACGTAAAATGATGAATATAACCTCAAAAATGAGTTTTAGAAATAACATTTCAAATTCATAAATTTTATGGTAAAATGATACAATTGATCATAAGAACTGTAATAATGGGTAATATGCTAATATGCTATACACAAAACATATTTCATATGAATGAATACCTGTAAATTCAGCAGTACGTCGATAAACATCGTCAAGTTCAGACAAAGTCTGTCCAGCCTCACTTTCTGCCAAACATCGCAAGAAAACTTTGAAAATTATTGCTCTCGCACCACTTCGAATTGGCCTACTCATGTTTTTGTAGTTATTAGACAGAACAGAATGCTTTAAATATATTTATTAAATAATTACACATGTGGGTGACACAATAAGTACTAGTACTTGCCAGTACAGTATTGTTGCCATGGGACAAAAAAATTAATTGCAGCTGTCACCACTGGCTCGACTTTTTTGCCAGGCTATACTTGCTAGTCCAAATGACAGACAAGTCATTTTGTTGATTATTCCACGATAACATAGGGACAAGAATCGGCGGTGGCCTTAGTCTATTGGAATGTGGAAATATTCCTGCGAGATGGGAGTTGTGGGATGAAGCGAAATATCCGTCTTGATCTTGACGGCTGTTTTGCCAGTATGTTATCCACCTTGAGACGGATGTTGCCTGGAATTGTTTGCCAGTTTCTGCGTACTTTAGGCTGCACCCACCAGATTGACCCAACCTTTGACATTCTATACCGAATTTTAATGCGGTGGGATCGGCCTTTCTGATTTTGGGTTCGCGTTTTGTTGTTAGTGGCGCAAAGGTGTACTCCTCTGAGCTATCATCATGGTCAGAAATGATAGATTTACTTGTCTCCGTGGTTGTCAATCTCTTCCTTATACTCATTTACACAGTTGTTCAGTAAACTCCATACTGTCCTGATGTGAGCCAATCTAGCGTCCAGGTCTACTGATCCCTCTGTCGAGTTTTCATGGCTCCTGCTCTGAAGTAAGATTTTGATGTTGTCGTTTTGTGTCTCTTTCACAGTCGTGTTTTGTTCGTGAGCTCCATTTGCTAGTTCAGGATTGTTATAAGTAGGTGATCGTTTCTACCCTGGGCCGGGGGAGTGAATGGGACCGTTGCAGGGTGCTTGGGTCCCTCAATACTGTTAACTGGGTCTCGAACAGGGGTTGTTAAGCGATATTGTGCTGGCGTTGTCGTTGACGAGTTGCTACTATGCCACACTTGACCTTTTCGTTAATTTGTGTTTAATATCTCGGAAATGGTTCATAAAGATCTCGTATCAATTGCGAAGTAAATTTGTATCATTATTGCGAGTGGAGCATAGAGTAAAGCACAGCCTAACGCCAACTCATTAGGATCTGATCTGTCTATACTTGCGTTCAGTTCAGATAGTGATTTCGTTCTTGGGTCGAATGTCCGTGCTAGATCGACCGTAGGGATTGCAAATCGAAGTTTCGCGTCGACGGTGTGCAGTACTTCTTCGCAACCGAACAGTTCTTCTAAGGTGAAGTCCATTACTTCCCACTCACTGCCAGTTCTTTGGGTAATTGCTATCCAATGAGGTAATGATGCACTTTAGGGCTTCTTTCTCCAGGTTTCCCATAGTGGTAAGTGTCGGCATGTTCTGAAAAATGATTTTTATATAAGTACCATGGAATGTCATTTTCAGTAAAATTTTATTTATTGGAGTTATGTCTGGTTTACAGGATTTCTTTAGTCATTGGGTCACATATTGGGTGACGAATGATTCACGTAAAGTCGGATCATAATTAGAACCGTTTTACCCCCGAAGGATAGGTATAATACGGATTTTTAGGTTTCAGTCGTAGCTTGACCTACATATGACCATATGTATGAGCCGACCATGTGACCTTTGAAAATCGAAGTTCGAAGTTACGTTAGCTCTATCCCTGTCACTCATCATTCGTATCTTAATTGAGAGAAAGAGATGGAGCTAACGTAACTTCGAACTTCGATTTTCAAAGTAGGACCTCTGAGGAGCCGACAGTTGATATGACATTTGATACGGCGCGTCGCGGCCATTGATATTGGCTGTTGAGGGAAGTCTGCAAAGACGCATGTCTCAACTCGTCGCTGGTCCAGAGGCAGCCGAGCGGTTATCGTCGCTGGTATAGAGACCGAGCGCTAAGATTGTGCTGGGTGATCTGTCTGTACTCGTCGTTGAGTAATTGGATGTAGGCGACTTTTACTTACTTTGTTTGCGGACTGTGCCGTAACCCTTTAATATAAGTCCTTTAATTAAAATAATTTTAGTTTTTTATAATAATATATAAGCAATCTAAATGTTTTAATAAAATCCTTAATTCGGTAGTGTCACGAAATAAGGGACACACGAAAAATAACTTGTCCGCTACTTCGTGAGTCGAATTATTGCATTTTTAAGGGATTTCTATGCGTACATACGATATTTTCTTATGCCAAATTGATTCTGTAGGAACCCATACAAACACTGTTAAAAGTTTGATTCAAATGGACTTACCTTTGCTTTTCCATAAGCTTACGAAGTCGGAGAGTAAACCTTACGTCCGCGCGGAATACGCGCACACCGCTCATCTGTTTATGGCCGACTGACAGTTTGGAGGGTCGTATTAATTTCAGTTTTGTCACTATAAAATAGGTACTTAGTTTCTTAAATAGATTAATAGACAGAGATTTAGTACTTATTTTTAATTAAAATAAATAATATTTCAGTTGCTTATTTTTTGCGCCAGAAAAAAAACTAACGAAATTACGTACTAGCACGAATTAGGGGGCCTTTTACCTTATGTCTACCTATTTTTTAATGTGGATATACACCTTATTCCCATAGAGGCCGAAAACCTGTACTTTTAGATTCTATTACTTGTTTGTTCTTATTTTTATAGTTTTTATAGCAATAAAGTTTAAGGCAATAAAGCAGTTTTTCGTTTCTTTCATTAGGGTCGTTTCCGAGAAAGCACGAACGGTACCTTGATACAAACAGTTTTTTGTTTCATCACACTTGCTCGGAACGGATGTTATTACACGCAGGCGTATGGGGAAGTTATAGCTGATTAAGCTCCCGCGGTAGTTATGGATTTTTATAACTCCCTATGGAGTTATGAGTTTAGTTTTAAAATATAGAATCCACTCGTACGTCATTTCAGACTAAGGTGGTGTAAAATCAGCCAATGCTTATTTCCTATAATATTCAAAACTTGGTTACAAACCAATTTTACTGTATAATTAATTAAACTTATGGGCATTTCTATTTTTCCATGTACTCAATTAAAAAATTGTTAACGCAGCGTTAAATTAGTCCATTTGGTAACGCATTTTTTTAATGCTAAAAATTAAAAATATATACTTGTTAAAAACTTTTTAATAGATTTTTCTGATTGATCTTAAAGTTTTTAACAAGAAGTATATTTTTAAATTTAAGCATTAAAAAAATGCGTTACCAAATGGACTAATTTAACGCTGCGTCAACATTTTTTTAATTGAGTACAAGGAAAAATAGAAATGCCCTAATACGGTACATTTATTTGCATTATATTTATATTTTACCATTATTTCAGTGACATTGGCAAATATTTTATTAAATTTCATTTTGGAAATGGGTACAATCTGGCAGTGCGGCCTGTCAAGTTTAAAAACTAAAGCAGTTCTAAGCATTATCTGTGGAACACTATATTGAAAAAAGTTGACAAAGTCTTTTAGCGAGTCGAGTTCATTTGTTTGATTTTTGTATTTTCTTTATTTTTTTTAATTCCCGCATATGTGATGAAAAACATTGTGTGTATCACGGGTAGCAAGGGGATTACAAACTCGAGTCATTAAAAGCCCTCCGCCTTCGGAGTCGGGCTTCTAATAGTCTCTCGTTAGCAATCCCCTTCTTACCGCCCTTGATGCAGAGTGTACAGTCGAGTTCATTAATATGTCTACACTTTAGTACCTTGTCACTTTAATCTCTGTGACTAATTATATATATATGGCAATTTAAATATGACATTAAATAGACAAGGTACTAAAATGTACACATATTTATGAACTCGACTGTACTATAAATACCTGATGAGCATAAGCTTGTGTTATTACAAAATTACGAGGATATCCTACAATTTTAAATGCATCCCATCAACAGTGGCACGCTATTGTGTACTTATCAGATACGGAAAGGAAAGTTTACGTACCGCAATAAACGCGACCATAATTCTCCCGCAGACATTAGTAAAATTGATAAGCGACCACTTTGAAAGTATTCGCATCCCTTTCCAATCCAAATGTGTTCACAATATCTTGTAACTAACATAAACGAATAGTCGCATAGGATAGTCTCCTCTTTTTTTAAGTCGGTTAAAAAAGGACGTCACTGTACAAACGATATGCGTGTCTCCCCGAATTATTTAGTATTTAGCAAGAGATATCTCATACGTAAAATAAAATAATAATAACAAGTATCAATACATATTTATCTTCAAATCGTGGTGTTGCTATATAAATCGTTTTTAAACCTAACGGTTTTCGACTTCTGCAGACTTAGCGGCCAGACTCTAAACATAAAGTAGGAACAGCAAAATCTATTAAATTTCGCTTCTTGCAGCGTTCGATACTGACTTGCATTAAAATGTTTCGAACATATAGAACTAGTACGCGTAGGCACCCAATTTGCTTGTCTGATGCATGAGGCGGTCCATATTTTTTAAAATTCTGGGTCTTTAGGAAACTTGTAAAATATACATACATACATACATAAACACACGCCTTCATTCCCAGAGTGGGGTAGGCAGAGCTACAGAATTACCAACAACTCTAATAACTTGTTGATAATTCTGCAACCACATTTTGCAAAATCAGGCTAAGATGTTTACATATACATGTTGTTTAAATATACACTTAAAATAAATAGTGTTCACTAGGCAATTTCCAGGTCCTTAGTAAATATTCCTTACTGTCGATACCTAAATATTGATTTCATCGAGACTACCCTCATCACTAAGCCGAGTCTCGCTAAGGAGTGTGCTTATAATTATGTGTTATAGACTTTATTTCAAAAACTGTTAAGTTATTTCTTACAAAGCATTAAAACCGAGTCTCGCTACCCGAGTACCTACGCATTCATCCAAGTAAGAATTTGAATTGATTGATTATAATCGTTAAATTTGACGTGCTATGAAAATATTTTAAAAATAATATTTTACATGTATTAAATATATAAAATTACTAAAAAATGAAATCATGTGCCATCTTTTTCTAAGCTTGAAGTAGTTGAGTTTTTTACACGAACTTATAGCACATGCGAGCATTTTTCCCATGAGTGTGTTCTCTGACGAGGCGATTTTGTGAATGACCATTAATCGATTATGAAATAGGTTTTGTATAACTTTTTGCACATTGTGCAAGTTTTTCGGCAGAGGGGAAATGACCTATAAGGCCAGTCCAGCTACTGTATGGTCTAAGCCTCAGACCGATAAGAACAATAAACGGCATTATTCATATTATGACTTCTGTGTTTAATACAGAGCTAGTAGCTAGATGTCAATTGGGTAAAATACCTGACATGTCAGTAGTCAGTTGACCCTACTAAATTAAAAACGTTTTTGTAAAGTCGCCAATTGGCCATTCCATAGACGTATAATAACATAGACCCCATGCGGCCAATTGTCAAGTGTAGACTTTTGGCACTATTACTTTTGTGTTCAACATAGGTTGTAGCCAGCCAGATGCCCATTGGTTAAATAGCTTTTGTACAAGGTAAAATTGCTGTTCTTATGCAATATTAAAAGTATAATTATCTGTACACGTTTAAGTATGCGTGACCAAAAAGTAAAAAAAACATGTATTTTTATTTATTTATATATTTATTTAATAACCCACTTACATTAACAGACATGCCACACATATAAGTTATTGGTTTACAATCAGTTTATCAGTTTATCCAACATAAATGTCAAAAACAGAAAAATTTACTAACTTTTGCGTAGGGTATTGGACCAAAATGATTGCAAAAGATCTCCCCCATAACCCCTAGGAGGGAAAAGGACTACTTACCAATAACCCTGTATACAAGGTGTCTGGTTTCTTGTGGTCCAAATGAAAAAAAAGTATTAGGTCATCTTGAGGGCTGCCAAAAACACCCCCATGTATGTTCAGCGATTTTTATTACTTTCAGAGATATACACACAAAGTTGGTTTTTCCATACTAGATGAAAAACAAACATGGGGTTCACTTAGTGTGGAAAAACCAACTTCGTGTGATTACACAAAAAGTTGTCATGAAGTAAAAACTGGAACGTAGCTTTAAAAACCTCTTAAGTTCATAATGATTCTAACAATGTAAGAAAAGACTGAAAAAACATTGAAATAATACAAGAGCTTAAGGGTTTTTCCAAAAATCCGATTAAAATGATCTGAAAGTACTAAAAATCGCTGAAAATACATAGGGGTGTTTTTGGTAGCCCTCAAGATGACCTATTAAATGTTTTTTTGGACCACAAGAAACCCGACGCCCTGTATATAAAGATAATTTCACCCCCGAAAGGATGAAAAGGGGTAAAACTGATTTACTGATCGATTGACGCATATCCTAAATCGCTGGACCTAGGGACTTGACATTTGGAGGGAATATTTCTTAGGTAGGTAGGTTAGGTAGGTACCCTAGGAGAGAACTAGGAAGGGATTTTTGGAAATTCATCCTCCAGGGGGTAAAACAGGGGGTAGAAGTTTGTATGGAACTATGGTAATTTTTGTAGTGAGAAACTTGTAAATTGGTATTTATTATAAATAAAAACTTTCAGATATTTTGGAAAAACTACCCCTAAATGGGTAAAAGGTGGGTAGAAGTTTGTATGAGAGATTACTTATTTTTGAAGAAAATTACTTGAAAATTGGTATTTAGGCTACTGTTTACAAATAAAAAATACAACTTTCAGCGATTTATGAAAAAATATCCCTAAGGGGTCAAAGGGGATTTAAGTTTGTTACTCCTTCACGCTTCAATGGCTGGACGGATTTGGATGAAATTTAGGTGTCATTTTCTTAGATTACGGTAACGCTGATTAATAAAATTATAACCAAAGTGTAATTCTAAATGGCGGCTTTAATATGTTTTATTCAAATTTGTCATTGGTGTAATTTTCTTAGTTTTTAGGGACCTAGCACATTCAGTGCCGAAACCCCGACTATAGGGTATTTCATGATTTCGTTCCCAAGCCGGATGACCCTGTAGTCGGGATCGTGGTACTATAGTTATAGATGACTAAAGGCCACGCCGGAAGACTCGATATCGGGCACTGTTTTTGACGAGTAGGGTTGTCGCTAAAGGATATAATTTTTATTATTTTATGAATGGTAACAGAGGTACCAGGGAAGAAAACATTATGAAATACTGGCAGCGATTAAATTAAGACCGTATTAAATTAACCGAACGTGTGCAATTGGCTTAAATTGTTCTAAAATTAGGTATAGATGTGAATTCTCTATCAACATAATATAACATAATGAATGACCGAACAAAGTAGTAAACAATGTTTTTAGCGCAACCCTATCTTGAACCCGATATCGGGATCTTGGCGTGCAGCGTCGTTTCGTTCGGTAAGTGTGCAACAGTACCCGACTACTTATAGGGTATTGTGTAGTCTTGTCATATTTTTGTAGCCTGGCGCGATGTTTTGTTTGGCTGGGCGGCAATGAATGTGCTAGATTTAATTGTATTTATAAATATATTAGTTATATTCGTCTTTTATTTATTAAAAACGAAAATTATAGTCTGTGATGAAAGTGCCTACCTACTATGGCCCATAAAAAAGGTACAGAAGTTTTGAATAGGACTCTGCAAGACATACGCAGCAACAAACGTTTGTTCATGGTCATTAAGTTTACTGTCTTTTGAAAGAGGTTGTAAGCTGATAGACTAAAAAATTAGTAGGGTGACAATGAATTTCAATTAAAATGTTATTTTTAAAATAAACATTATTACAGAAAAAAAGAAGTTTTTTTAAATATAACTGCGACTTAAACTTGATCGCCATTAATAACTGAATTAGTAAAATTGGTTCCTGATCACCAAAAAAATAATCACCGTGTATATAAAATAATCAAAACAAAATAGGGGCCACGCTATGTTCTACAAGATTTGTTTTATTTTTGTCGTTTGTTTTAATTTTTACTTTGCTTGTGGTTTTAATTTTTGGTCACTTGTTTTGTTTTTACCGAGTGTGGTTTTTAAAAAGTTGCATTTTTTTGCTAATTTAATATGAAATTTGAAAAATATTTTAAAAACCACAAGCATGGTAAAAAAGACGAGACAAAAAATAAAAAACACAGCTTGTAAGTTGAGCATTGCAGTTTTCGAATGGTACTAAATTCAATGGCTGTTCACAATGGAGTGTTGGCCCCTACCCTGATGTATGGTAGTGAATGTTGGGTGTGGCAGGACAAGCATGTAAGTCGTGTAAATGCAGTTGAAATGCGCTCTTTGCGTAGTATGTGTGGTGTGAAACTGATTGATAGAGTTAGAAATGAAAAAATCAGAGAGAAGTGTGGAATAAAAGAAGATGTAGTGACTAAGATTGAAAAGGCCATGCTTCGATGGTTCGGTCATTTGGAAAGGATGGATGAAAGAAGATTGACGAAAGAGATATATCTCTGTATATATACAGATCGAAAGTGCGTGGAAGGGTCGGAAGGGGCCGCCTTAGGCGTACTTTTTCGAATCAAATCGGAGAAATACTGGAAAACGGCCGAATCTTAAGTACCCGAAACCGACGTGCGTGCATGACTCGATGTATGAATGTTGAAGAAGCGAAAGAAATTTGTCAAGATCGTAGCAAGTGGAAAGAAGTGGTCTCTGCCTACCCCTCTGGGAAACAGGCGTGATTTAATGTATGTATGTATGTACATTGTTAAAGGTACACGTGCCAGCGCGAGTTCGCCCTGAAGCACTTCCCCAATGACCCGCTGTTCAAGCTGGTCGCGGCCGTGTACAAGGTGGTCCCGCCGATCCTCACCGAGCTGGGCAAGGTCAAGAACCCCTGGCCCAACGTGGACTCGCACTCAGGCGTCCTCTTACAGGTAACATGCCAAAAGACACACAATATAACCTTTGTTTCGAAGATCTTTACAGTAAGTGAAGGAAAGAAGTCAGTTTATGAAGAATTGGTTACTGCGTGAGTGAATACCACGCAAATACTCAATAAAATTCCTCTCAGCGCATTTTTGGCTCCTTTAAGTATACAATATTTCTATACGTTCGTACCTATATATAGCCGTAACTAAAAATGTGTTTATTTATAGAACTTATAGTTTTACAATAGGCCTACCGGCCCATAAATTCTCATAAATTAGTAGACACCGGTGATATAAAAATTGATATATACTTATTGTAATATGTACATACCTTACATACATTCGTTGATTGACTGACGATTGATGAATAAATCGGTTGGCAATTCTCATATCTTCATATCTTGGATACGTATCTTGTTCATAAAATAACTAGGTAGGTACCTATGTAGGGTATGTATGTGCCTATTGGGATACACCCATTTTTAACCATGTATGAAAATTTCAAAACCATTTCGAAGAATAGGCTTCTCGAATTGATCCCTGTAGTTAGATGAAAAAAAATACATTACAAATATTACAATGAATTAATTATAATATAATTAAGAAAAGACCCCTAAATGCCCGTCCGAATTGCGCTATATCACCCCTTTTGTGGTTTTACAGAAAACATGTACCTAATTAATCTTGTATTTGATAAGTACAATTTAGATATCTAGCCGACACTTGCGTTTGAAGTCAGCTGTTGTCATTTCAAATTCGTTCGTTTACAAATTGACTAATTCTTATTATGAATTAATAAATTAATGAGACCCGTAAAAACGTCTGATTTAAACGGGAATCGAACAGGTCAAATATGACAAATAACAGGCCGTATTTCAAGATGAAAATCGAAAGGGTCTTTCATAGCGATAATTTACAATACATACCATGAATTAAATAAAGACCGTGAACATTAAGAATTACCTGTATTTTGACTTTTCAAAAATTCAGAAATGCATTTTTTTTTCTAAATTAAAAAAAAAAAGAAAAAAGTAAGTCCATTGCGTAAAATTTGCTATCTCCAATATTTAAGGTAGCTGCGGTACATTTCCCGTGACGAGTGAAAACAAAGTTAAAAGGTATTATTCATAGCCTTCCGTTATTTTTATAGTGTTTTTTGTTGAGACAGACGATTCTTCAAAATCCAGAAATGAAGAGTTTATAGGTTTTTAAAATAAAGGAAAATCTCCGTTACACAGAATATGCTATTTCTAATATTTAAGTTAGTTGCCTTCCATGCGGCATTCAAACTTTCCACCCTGTACAATTAATTTAAAAAAAAGAACTTTAAAAATAATGCAATTGCTTGATTAATAGACCAATTACATACAAAACGAAAGTATGAAGACTAAAGAATTGTTTTTGTTCTGTTTTTGTACCTTTTACTGTAATTATGAAAATCTCCGTTACACAGAATATGCTATTTCTAATACAGGGTTGGGCAGATTAAGTGTCCTAGTTAAAAAGAGCCATAAAATTAAAACAAAACAGTTTTTTTTTTAATTTATCACGTTTTTATTTTTAGCGTACTCTATACTTAAAAAATCTAATTCATAAGTTCAAATCGCTCGCCATCAGCTTTAATAACTTGACGCATTCTTCCATAGAATGCATTGCACGCGGCACGCACTACCTCGTCTGGTATTTCATCCCATATCTTGACTAATCGATGCTTGAATGAGTTTAGATTCATGCCCTGTGTGCTCCCAATCTTGCTCAGCATGTAACCCATATCGAAAAGTCCAAAGCATTCAAATCCGGCGATGATACAGGCCATTCTTGCCAAGGTATAAAATCTGTCAAATTTGTTCTACACCAATCTTGAGTGCGTTTAGCTTTGTGAGATGGGGCACTATATTGTTGGAAGCAGTAATAGTCGTTTCCATATAATTTTTGAGCATTTTCTAGCAAATTACCCTGTAACACGTTCTGGATGTAATAGTCTTGGTTAATTTTGACACCTCGATCAATAAACAGCAGCGGTAACTTGCCTCTAGGCGATATCGCACCCCATACCATGACAGCTGATGCACTCTGGAACCGTTGTACGGCTAATTTGTCCACAGGAATATCCTTCAATGAAGCACCATAGACACGATCGTTTTGTTGGTTGTGACTGTCTTGTAACTGGAACATCTTTTCATCGGAAAAAATAATATCATCGCCGTCGTGCCAAGCTAGCTAATCCCTACATTTTTTCACTCTAGCTTTTTTCTGGGCATCTGTTAAGCCATGATTTTTTTGTTTTTTGTAGGCCTTTAGCCCAAGATCATATTTTAAAATACGACTCATTGTTCGACGGGATATTTTCATATCTTTAGCAAGTTTGCTTGCACTTCGAGCTGGATTTCGTCTAATACGCTCACGAATATTTTTAATGATGTTTTTGGTGCGAACAGATGGCTTTCTCCCAGGTTTGGGCCTGATTTGTGAAGATCCCGTTTCTTTGAATCGCTTGACGGTCCGCGATATAAACCTTATATTGATATTTAAATGTTTCAGCGTCTTCAATATCTCACACGGTCGGTATTTTTTCTGGTACAAATCGCACACGAGCTAGCGTTTCGCGTCCATTGTTGAAAACAATATAAAAACAAAATATATCAAGCTGACGTGTAAAAATCATAAAGATGGTTAAATTGTCAACAAAAAAAAAATACGAAGTGAATAAGAAGTTAAGTTATATTTAAGTAAAAAAGCCATACACAACTAGGACACTTAATCTGCCCAACCCTGTATTTAAGTTAGTTGCCTTCCATGCGGCATTCAAACTTTCCACCCTGTACAATTAATTTAAAAAAAAGAACTTTAAAAATAATGCAATTGCTTGATTAATAGACCAATTACATACAAAACGAAAGTATGAAGACTAAAGAATTGTTTTTGTACCTTTTACTGTAATTATAGACTTAATTGACTAAAAACCTAGTTATCATTCATACCCACGCTACAGTCCTTTAAAAAAAAACATTATTTATATAAGTACTGGACTGAAAATTTTCAGCCTACCTATTCGCCATATTACTTAACATATTCAATTTAATATAGGTACCTACCTAAAATACGTTTTATCGAATAAACAGCTGGGTGAAGGTCGTCTCCTATTCGGACCTTAGACCATTACTTATATTTTTATAAAGCAAGCACTAGGTACATCATTATCTGCTATTTTATAAGGACGAGGACACGGGCACGTTCGTTAAAAAGCTAAACGGTTGTTAATATGCTTTAGTACCTATTCTACCTAAATACGTACCTACCAAATATATGTAAAAAAGACATACAAATCGGTCGAGTGTTTTGGAGGAGTTCGACCATAAACATAATACATAAAAACAACCAAATACGTTTTTTAAACTGTCTGCAGTAGACACCTCCTAATATACGTGTCAGCGCATCGTATAAAATAATGTAAATGGTTAGATTCGTATCAGATAGTGACTCTGACTTTGAGTACTCTGTCGATTTCTTAAACATCAGCATGTACTCCAATAATATGTTAAGTGACATTAAAGGCTCAGAGAGAGAACTGGAATATATCATTGATGTCCCTGGCAGAAACATACTGAGTACATACACATACATTCTGTCTCACTCCATCCTGACTTCTCGGATGGAGTGAAACAATGTATGAACATTCGTAACAAATACAAAGTTCCAGTAGATCAGAAAGATGCTGCAACCCAAGTGGCAGTAGCTACTAGGTTTGTTTCATTTTATGCAACAGGAACTGTTCCCAACACTCATACTGTATCTGATGTAGTCCTGGCTATGGCTCTTATCATTTATAAAGAAAAACCCAAAAACGTGCCGTTGATCTAATATGGGAAGAAACTCTGTATGGAAATTCAGAGGATGAGTTTGGATTTTCTTTAACTGGGGAGACTCCAATCTCTATAGACAGATCTGTTCAGAATGAAGAAAATAACACAGTCGAGATGAGTGTTGAAGAACAAATGAGGAGTCAATTCGAAATCAATGGAAACATCTCTGATCTGGGAGAAGATGAGCGGATTGTTTAAGAGACCCCTTCTGAGAGGGATGCTCGGGCCACCTCTAATGCCAAGAGACCAGAGGAGAGTGTTGCACAACTGGCTCTAATGAACAAGAAGTTAATGCACAATTTTCAGTCTGGATCTTTGAAAGAATTTGTGAAAGAGGCAGCAAAAGTTCTAATTGAGTCTCCAGAAAGTGGAGGATTTACAACAGCCCATATCCATTTGAAGACATCGGCTCAAATGACTATTGCATTTCTGAAGGAGCAATACAAAAGGAACATTATGACCCTGGTTCCAGGAGCAGTGTCTGGTGCATATGCTCCACCATCAAAGAAATGCACTGAGGCATTGGGACCTATATCTAAAAATGATCCTGCTATATCAAGCTTGATTGCCAAATTGGTGATTTTGTGGACCAAAGATCAAAAAGATCATCCGAGTGCAGCATTAATTGCTGGGGCAACTGTGTTGACTCATACAGCATGGAATGGAATGGGGATACTCTATATGAGCTTTGAGATTTGTAATCATTACTCCATTAGCTGGAAAAGAATCCTGAACTACACAGTATTCATTCAATACCACCAAGGAACCATGGAGAAGCATAATTGCATTCTGCACTCTATATCAAAAGAGAGAAGCAGATGATCCTACTGTAGCTTGGGCTAGAGTAATTGTTGACACATTCTTCATGAACTTGACTATTTCAAAACATGTTAATCTTGCTGCAGTTCTGGTTGAATCTCTCATAAGTACACAAGGAGACTATGGGATTATGAAGGCCAAATGGGCCACAGATCACACATCGACAATCACACACTACAGGGTGGCATCACTCCACTTCAAATAAATTTTGACTGGAACAGAATCCAGAGTAGATAGAGGAATTGCTGATTCAGGTCACATGACAGCACTAATTAATGCAGGAGCTTTGACAGTTTCTCAAGCACCCCCAACAAATGACAACTCTGATCCCGGATTCTCTCCAGGAGATATTATTAAAATTTAGTCATTTTGTGTATTAAAAAACCAATCAAAATAATGCATAAAAACTTTCATGATCTTCTAAATAACAGTTGTCGTTATCCTCAAATCACCAAAAAGACATCTCGCATCTGTGAAAAGGTCAAGATTCTTGGACTCACTTCTGAAATCGATAAAAGTATCATGGCAGCTTCATAGATCCTCTGGAGGAGCTGGGAATCAACGAGTGGGAGATAGATAGCTTGAATGATAATCTCACGGGGCAGGACACATATATTCCTGACCCTAACAGTGAACCATTAGGAAGGACCTCCAATACAGAGAGATTGATGGGAACCTTGAAGAATTATTGGAAACAGCTAGAGGATCCAGTCGATTCTAAAATTATCAATGTCTTGGAAGAGCTTTCTTTAATCATTCAAGATACCAGAAAATATCGTGCTGTCCACCAGGATCCCCTAGCCTGATCCCCCAGGGGATCCTGATGAACTTCCGAGTTCATCAGGATCCCCTGAAGGTAAACTTACCTAAAGTTGTTTATACACTGCAGCAGTTAGTGGCATAAATATGAGGTAGGTTTAGGTTATGTTAGTTTTGCAGCAGGCCCGGAGGGCCAAACTACCCAGAAATAGGAGCTCTGCGGTAGCAGAGCTCCGTCGACCTTCTGCGAAAGTGTATATAATGCGAATAAATCTGTTTATTATAGTGATCCTATTCTAATAGTATATACCATACTACTTCATTATGAGAGGTGTAGAAAGTTTTTCATTGTGAAATAGAAGAAAATGTCATCTTATCTGTCATGTCTTTTATTTCTTTCAATACAAGGGATGACTCTCTGAAAAAATACAATTCAATGTCATACGTAGCAATAACTACTTTAGTGTATATGAGGCTTAACATTATGAATCTGACGTTAGGGGACTCTGATGTTCATAAACACATCGGTAGTTTTAGAAAGAACTGTGACATACATAATGTTAATACCAGGAATAAACATAAGCTCGCAGTGCCCTTTACACGGCTTCACAAAATAAAAAACTCATTCATGGGTAATTGTATAAGGTTCTATAATAAGCTCCCAAGTAGTGTTACTCATTTATCAGTAAATAAATTTAAGAGTTACGTTAAACGTCAACTAATTTCTAAAGCGTATTATAGTATTAAAGATTATATAAATGATGACAATGCTTGGGACTGAATTATTTGTATTACAATTATTAATGACCGTGGAGACTATATACATCTCCTTGTATGCTTATTATTTTAATTTGACATCTGGAGACTCTTTACATCTCCAAAATTGACCGTGGAGACTTTCTACATCTCCCTTGTTTGTGTTTGTTTTTTTGTTTAATTACCTACTTACCTATATTTAATTTTAATTTGACATTTGGAGACTCTTTACATCTCCGGAATTGTATTATTATTTTAACCTGACATTTTTATTAATTTAATTATTATTACTACTGGGACCTGTACATCCCTGTGACATTTAAATTAGATAGCTTATGTTTAGTATTGTAATAAGTTCTTTATTTAAAAAAATGGCTTACTGTTGAGTTTCTTGCGGTGCTTCTTCTCAACAATGGTCTCTTGAAGCGCTGGTAGATGGTAGATTCAGACTTGTAAAAGTGCCTACAGGGCCTACTTACAGAATAAATGATTTTATTTTTTTATTTTATTGATGAACTCGGAAGTTCATCAGGATCCCCTAGGGGATCAGGCTAGGGGATCCTGGTGGACAGCATGCACTCAGGCCTTACACTTACGGCTAAATCTGCTATAAGTACACTTAGATGAAAATAAAATAGCGGAAGATACGAGTACGTGACTAACCTTCAGGGCACGGAACTCATAAATCAGGTCCAGTGGACCTAATTGACTCGGTCGCAATCCGAGTGTCATTTACGTCACACGCGGGCGTGTCAAGATACTTTTATGATTTTAGGCAAAATAAAGGTACGACAATGTCTTCGTGTGCTTTTAATGGTGTATAAATCATTCAAGAAAAAACAAATTAACCAGCATTACTTTTCACTCGTAAGTACGTGTTGTCGTCCAGGCAAGCGTTCGCCATTTTGCAGAACGGAACAGAAATATACGATACATAACTGCGACAATTTATCCGCACACAGCAGATTAATTTCACAGTAGAGTCAGCAAAAAAATAATACAAATAAGGTTATAAATTTTTGGGCTCCTAAATTTGCATTATCTACCTACTATCTTTTTTTTAAACAATGTTACTGTAAAATCAACAAAATAATGTTCATCACGCAATTTCATATTCTAATGTTAAGTAGGTAATTGAATAGTTAGTTGTGTTTGATTTGGTTGGTACTTTTTCTTATTCGATTAATTTTTAGTGTTCCGTAGCCAAATTAGCAAAAAAGTAACCATGTCAAATATGCAAAAACTATCCAAAATTTTGCACGCGATACTGCGCTACGACCTTTCAAAGATGGGTTATTCGTATTTTTTGGAAACAATAACACCTTTTTCAACCGCTATATATACCGTGTTTTTTTTTGATTTACGATAACTTTAAGGGAACGTTCTTTAGGTCAAATAAAGTTAATTTCCCGAAGACAGACAAATGATAACTGTAACGGTTTTAAAGATATTTAATTTTTAAATTTAATCAGTTAATCACGATGAACTGGTCTAAAAGGCTCTTAACTGTCTGTGTATGTCACGCCAACATTGCCGTATTTGACACTGACTATGAGTTAACTTTAAAGGCCCTTTTAGAATGACCAAAGATACAACATTTAATTACTTTGTTTTAAACAGAAAAAATTTTTTTTTTTGCTATATTTAAAAATCTAATCTACCACTTATAGACTACTGGCCCATGCTGAAAAAAATATGGGTCATTTGAACCACCAGGTGACCTATCTAGAACGATATAAGAGCATAAAATAATAAGATTCAGCACTATGCCGTCACTTGTAAGCTGTCCAACTGAGTGCAGGTGAGAATTCGAAAGTACAGGTAGAGTGAGTACATTTTGGTCACATATTTTTGTACGGCATTCTTACCACCGATAGATCCATGAAAAATAATAAGAAAACGCACAGTGCCGTAAAAAAATGGTGAGCCACAAAGTCGGTTTTTTTATTTTATTTTCCGACAATCACCAGGGTAAATTTGGTCATTTGAAATTGTACGGCATCTGTGTCATACTATTTCAATACTGCTTCTAATCCATTATTCCGCAACGCCGTACAAAAATCATGCGACAAGGGGAAAAAATCGAGGGTTGCAATCCCCTCTCTTTCCGTGGTCCAGGGGGTGATTTGACACAACATGAAATAAATTTATTTTGAAAGTATTTTATGCATAGATAATATTTTTTCATATGCCGTACATTTTCGTTGGTCCAAAGGGGAAAAAAAACTGAAAAAGAAAAAATCAAAAAGAAAAAATCCATATAACGAAATGTAAGGTGTTTTTTTTTTATACGGCATTTAGATAGTTTATTTGTACTAATTTTCATAGTCTTTTCGTGATTCTAGGTTCCTAGTTTTCTAGACAGCTATGAGATTGGAAGCAACATCGTTTCCCCCTTGTTTCCGGGAGTTGGAGCAACATCTGAAGAGAAGTACCGACATAGCACAGATTTGGTGTAATGCCTACAAACAAGTACCGTCGATCTTGTTTCCAATAAACTATGGATGGGTTGTTAATGACGGTCGGTACGATTTCGATTGGTTTCACGGCGAGGAATGCCCCCAAAAAGTCTGTGACATAACGGAACCGGATGAGGAATCAGGCGAAGAAGATGATGACGTCATAGGTAAATAAATAAATAAATCTTTACATCTTTAATTTGTACGTAAGACTTTGATTTTGACAAATACATATTTATGTTTCAGAAAATAATAGAGAAGATAATTCGGACGTCGATGAAGACGTTGATTCCGATAACAACTCAGCAACTGATTCCGATACTGAATAAATTTATCGATTTTTTCTAAAAAATTTCATTTTTTTATTATTATCATAAAATATATAGATTTTTTCTAAAAAATGATTGTTTTATTTATTCACATCATTACAATGAAACAAATCAATTATATGTATGTATCAATAATGTTTGAAGTATATCGCACCTCCAGATCAAAAGTGTACTAACTCAAAATACAACTGTATTTTAAAATCAACTTTAATACAACGTATATAAGCTTGAAACAAAACTAATAATTATTTTGAGTTGATACTGTCTTCATCTAGCAGTGCGATATATTAAACCAAAAAGTATATAAAACTGTTGATACTGGGATTGACAGTTTCAATTCTTGGACATAATATACACACCGTTTCAGTTCAGTTAGACGTCATAGTGATTTTATCATATTATCAATTGTTCTCTTCAAAAATATGTTAATACCGTACTGTATCAGATGGCCATAAAGTACCCTTAAAATTGTAGCGTCACTTTCATCAGCCTAAAAGATATGGTCTGCATAAAAATGTACGGCATCATTTTTTCCTAATTTATCTATGTTAATACTATTTAAAACAAGGGATAAAATGTAAAAAACTGCTATATTTCATTAATCTATGATATTTAAACTTTTACAATAATTTGCAAAATTTCAGTTTTTGTTTTTCTCGATAATTCTTTTTAGAACGGTTTCTTTTGAACGGCAATACTATGTAACAATTGTATTTTACAATATTATGTTAAAAAAAAAGTTCCCGTACAGGATCAAATGATTTTGAAGCTCTAAAAATCAAGGATACGATGAAATGAAGATAATTATTGATATACATTCAAATGAACAATCATTTTTTGACGGCATTATTTTTAATAGTACTTTTGAGTGCTAGATAATGTTTTGGAACCGAAGCCGTACTTTTTCAAATCACCCCCTGGACCGCGGAAAGAGAGGGGATTGCAACCCTCGACTTTTTCCCCTTGTCGCATGATTTTTGTACGGCGTTGCGGAATAATGTATTAGAAGCAGTATTGAAATAGTATGACAGATGCCGTACAAAATCAAATGACCAAATTTACCCTGGTGATTGGCGGAAAATAAAATAAAAAAACCGACTTTGTGGCGCACCATTTTTTTACGGCACTGTGCGTTTTCTTATTATTTTTCATGGATCTATCGGTGGTAAGAACGCCGTACAAAAATATGTGACCAAAATGTACTCACTCTACCTGTACTTTCGAATTCTCACCTGCACTCAGTTGGACAGCTTACAAGTGACGGCATAGTGCTGAATCTTATTATTTTATGCTCTTATATCGTTCTAGATAGGTCACCTGGTGGTTCAAATGACCCATAATTTTTTCAGCATGGGCCAGTAGTCTATTAGTTTCTATGGATGTACCTAGTAATATGCCGAAGTTATCGTAAATAAAAAAAAACACGGTGTATAGATAACGCGACCACTGTGCGAAGGCAGACCGACATATTTGGAGTCACGGAGTTGCCCTCTATCCTGTCAGCCTAGCGTAATCCATTTCGTTACCAAATTTGTTTTGACCTCCTGTAATAATAAGTGGAGATTGAGTTTCCAAGTCAGCCGTACAAATATTTCGGCAGGTGTAGGTAAATCATCCTGACAGACTTCAGACTACTGGTAAACTGTTAGTGTATAAATACTTCGACTCCATAAACCTGTCCTTTCCAAGATCGGGCAATGTACCAATTAAGCTTTACCGCCATTGGCGGTTAGAAGGTGTATTCGTCACAATTAATAATAGCTCAAAATAAACTCGAGTTTTTATTACATCCGGTTTAAATTAGGTCGTTTTTAGCTAACATTGGCGCGTCAGTTATGACTTTCAGTTTTAATATTTAAAGAATTAGAAATTAATAAATATTTGTTTCACAAATGCAAACATTAATGAAAATATGAGGTAAAGCCAACGTCAGTTTGCTTTGTCTAATTAAGAATACGATTTTAGTGGTATTTGTTTGTTCTTTCTTTGGTAATTTCTACTGATTGTGGCACTCGTAGGGTAGGGATAAAAAAAACCCTCAGTGACGGCGCTCTCTTATAAATCCATTTTATAATCTTCCATTATACTTGAGCAGGCGACGATGCCCTCAGCTCTTGCATTCATAACATATTAAAATTGACAGAAAACCGATATTGTACTTAGCGCCTGCGCATTGCCATTAAAAATTATATTTTCAAACTTAGATAAACTAAATGTATCAGTAAAATAAATATCGCATCGCCTATTGATCTTTATCCTTAAACTTCAACATACAACCTTTACAATGTTATAGAACACCAAGCAATTATTTACATTAAAAAGAAACTACTTTGAATGTAGCCAGTAAACCAACACGACAGCCAGCATTGACAAAGGTGAACTTATACGAGTGAGCTAGGGCTTTCTACTCAAGATTGGTTTTTTTTTACCCTCATGCGGATGAATGTAACCAATCTAAACGTAATCACTAATCAATCAGTGTGTTATAATAACCTCCGTTTTTGCATTGAAAGTTACATAAGCTGTTGTTACAAACAATTAACACTTTACAAGATGCTAAACACTCATTTATAGTCCCATTGCATCAATGGGCTTTGATTGTGGTTTTTTTTCTAGAATCTTGTATTTCGAGTTATATCTCCAAATAATAACAAAACGTAACATATTTTCCACCAGCACAAGGTAAAAATAACAAAAACGCGTTTTTGTGAATAAAATTCAAGGCAAAATAGTTAACATGGACAATTCTAGTTACTATATACAGGGTGAAATGCAAGTCATGAATCGTGTAATTTTTTCCTAAATCCTTACTCGACTAATAATCACTTACACCATTAGGTAACTTAAATAAATCATTTTATTTGCTCAAAATTTAATTTTTATCCTTATTTATTTATTTTAAATTCTTGGACACCCAACATTACGATGGATAGTTGTCACGGAGTTCAAAGAGAACATTCAAACTCTTTGCGATTTACTAGCTGCATAGTGTTTTGGCATTAACCGTCAATAACGTCAACGTTGTAAACATTTCTCAAATGAAAATTAAAGTGATTTATTTGAATAAATAAGAGAAAAATGCCACCTCCGAATCCTTATACCGCATAAAAAGGTTTGATATGGTGTCTTTGTACGCTCAGACTGGTAGAATTGGAAACACAAGAACTTTTTCAAGGAAGATATCCCGAGTCGCCGGTATCGAGACTTAATTTGATTATGAGGATGATACAAAACCTTGGCGATTTTGTTCAATTTAACGTTCCAACACACGCTCAGGCCCACGGTCGCCCTCGTGTCTATCCGGAAAGGTTGTACAGAAGCATACGGTTATTTTTTATTCGTAATCCACAAGAGAGTACTAGGGCTGCTGCACGACGCTTTCATGTAAGCCAATATTACGTGTGGCAGTTGCTAAATGCATCAGGCCAACATCCGTACCACTTCCAACCAGTGCAAGATCTTGTGTTGGCTGATTATCAAAAAAGGGTGATCATGTGCCAATGGTTGTTAGAAAACCAAGACAAAAACATACTGTGGACTGACGAAGCAACTTTCACGCGGATCGGGCTGTTTAACATTCACAATGAGCATTTTTGGGGTCGAAAAAATCCATATATTACCCGAAGAGATGCCTATCAAGTGAGATTTAGTATCAATGTGTTGGCAGGCATTCTCAATGATACATTGACTGGGCCTTATTTCATCGAACGACGTCTAAATGACCAAAACTATCTCCAGTTTCTGATCAACGTAATTCCAGATTTGTTGAGAGAAGTACCGAGTCAGTATTTGAGCAACTTGCATTATCAGCAAGACGGAGCCCCTGCATATTTCCGGCGTGAAGCCCGCGTTTGAGTCCACTTGAACAGAGAATACCCAGGCCGGTGGATAGGACGAAATGGACCTATTGCATGGCAAACCAGAAGCCCGGATTTTGCACCCTTAGATTTCTATCTTTGGGGAGATATCAAACGACGAGTCTACGAACTACCGTCGGAAACAGTAGCGGAGCTGCGTCAAAAAATCGTAAAGTGCATTTGAAGCAGTAAGAGCCGATGAGTATGTGTTAAGCCGTGTAAAAAATAACCTCAGGCGATGGGTGGAACTGTGTTTACAGTTTCAGGGCGAAAATGTTGAACATTTGTTGAAATACGTGTAAATAAACCATGAATTGAATACTATATTTTATTTTATGTAAACAGGTAAACGTTAAATTTGTGTTTTGAATAAAATGCAAAGTGCATCATACTGATAGATAACAGTGATAACCTTTGCACTTAGCAAACGTCACGTGGTTGAGTAGGGTGACCACGGGTGATGATAACTGGAGACCAACTTTCTCATTTTCAAAATAATTTATTAAGGAACACGTTAATTGCGATACCTACTAGTGCCTCGTTTTAGTCATCAGCAGCACTACCGGAAACATGATTACGATTCAAGACTTAAATTTCACCCTGTATAAAGAATTCGTAGGACCAATATATTTTTGCAGAATTAAACCAATTCCCCCAAGGAAATAAAAATAAAAAAATATTCGATTTTTTTTATTGTACTTCATGCATAAATATTAACTGTGATTTTTGAACATAAAATTATTAAAATTAATATATTGAAACGCTATCAGGCAAAATAAATTAAATTGTATCAACGCGAATTAATGTCAAAAGTTGTTTTTTAATACCGGTTCAGCCAAAAATGTAAAGTTTAATTTAGTTTAACTTTCATTTATAGGCTTTATTTTACTTATTTACAAGAAAATTATACACAATAAAGCAAATCGTTTGTTTTAAAATATTGCGACTTTAAAAGCTTTAATAACATTACTGCGGAACGTTCCATGCTTTACAAAATGACCATGGGGTAAAAGCGTCAGGAAAAAAAAAAAAAAAACAAAATTGCCTCATAACTTTCTACGACTAGGCAATGACTACTTTGATATACAAGTTGTGATGCATTGATGTTTGTGTTGTGATGCATTGATTTAAATAATAACATGCCTATAGTTATTTGAATTTGTTAAATCAAATCCTTTCTCCTACTCTCATCATCTCATTAGTGGTACAAAATTATCCAATCATTTTTTTATAATACTTAATCTGAATATAAAATGACGTTAAAAAAATCTATGAATATTCTGTTTCTGACTTTTCTATACTTGACGACGAGGCAGGTACATCCCGAATTCCTACACCTATCATCAGGACTATGGCGACATTCACCTAGCTTAAGAGTGTTCAACCTGGAGAACAGGTGACCAGAAGTGGTGCCATGCTTAATTCCACAATTCCACTGACCATAAGGAAGGGTGGCCCGGCCCCAACTTAACCATGTCTGACAATGAATGTGGCGACAAAACCAAAATGTGCAATAACTATAGCACTGGGGCTGAATATAGATACAGACAAAAAGCTGTATTATAGGGCCGCTCCTGGCTCTGAGCACTTCTCAAGCGGCTTTGGATATTTTCCACTCGTGTATGCCATTCAGCAACTTAGTACTGGCAAAGTGACCAAAGAAAGCATACCCAGAATTGCTGCTGTTAAAAACTGTCATGGAAATACATTATCTGAATTGCTAATAAGTTCGGCAGTGGTTTTAGAGCTTGAGAAGGCTTTGAAACAAATTAGGAGCCTGGGTGTTTCAGTTTAATCATTTGGAGGCAGGAGAGAGAAGTTTATGAAATCTTTGGTTATATAAGCGCAGAATTCCTAAACTTTATAAAAAATTCCAAAAACAATCATTTCCACAGCTATTAAGAAATAGTATAGGTTGTAAATAGAAAAAATGGATCTTGGAATCTTGTGTATCATGTCTTCATCGTTTCAAAGCTTTCAAACTTTTCTCCCACGTTTCATTAGCTGTTTGAAATAGATTTGTTGATTTTATAATCATAATATATACAGGGCACCACTATTTAAAAATAAACGATTTATCTTTACTGATTATACTCTAACTCACTGGACATTGGCGAAATTACTGCGTAACCGCGGTAGACTGCCATTAATATAAAAGAAGAAGAAGAACGTTCAAAAATACATAACATACATTTTCACAACACTGCTCGGAAATATGGCCATAGATGCTCTTGTTTGGGGTCACAAAACGTCACTTATAAGGACAGACCAAGAATGTTTTTGTCGGCATTTGCTGATTGGTCGAGAACATTGTTGTCCAACTTTAATAACCAATGAAAATCAATCGATCAATTTTTGTGTCATAGCTCCTTAAAATGAAAAATTGGAATCGACCAATCATAACACACCATTTTGTTTCGTAAAATATTAGGTGTATTTTTGCTAAAAGATACACAGACTAAAAACTATGTCACTGCTTTTTTTTTATGTAATTCAAACTTGGCCCCTAATCTCGAACCACTAGAGATAAAATTACATGGGAGATAAGGCGAAACAAATACAATTTTATATGGAGTTGACATATTCATCTCGAATGTTAGTTTATTAATCTCGAAAGCCACGAGAATAGGGGTCCAGATTTAAAAAAAAGTTATCTATGGTAAAATTGGCGATAATACATACAGCTTCTATTCTACTTTTGAAAAACCGACGCCATTTGACTAACACTATTCACATTAACATGAATTTAAATTTGAGTTTTGAATATGAATTTTTATTTTATTTCCTCTCAGTAGTTGTGAAAAGCACTATGTCTGCCTCGGTAGAAAGTGCAATTTATGGACTCGTACACTAGAGGGCCTCAACTACGTTTCGGCCCTCAATATGACTCGTCCAAAAATCTCGTACTTTCTATCCTCTGCAACAATGTACTATTTCTACCATTAGGTACTCGTCACAGATCACAGAAACAAGGGAGATATGTTATGGGGGCGTGGTTCGTGTCGCCTCGATATGGTCAAATTGACCATATCGGCACGAGGCGTGTCAAGCGTTGACACAGTCACTCACTGAACGCTGTCAGTATAGAAGCTCCGTTTAAATGATAGAATGACTGTATGTAGCGTGAAAGTGTGCAAAAATCGAAATACAAACGTTAATATAAAATCAAAGGGCATAACTTACCACCGGTAAATTTTGTTTTTAAGCATTATTTATATTTTTAAATGAATATTTTATATTTGAATGGATTTCAGAGCGTAAGGTTGTGAAAGTTGTGTTGACGTGATTTCTATCGACTATCGATAAATGGCTTATTCTACAGCTATCAATAGAATTCAATGTGTTAATAGTTCTAGTTATTTATCACTACCACGACACGCTTAAAACAGAAGAAAAATAATTTTAATAAATTTTCACGTTATACAAAATTTAATTTTCTTTACAATATTAACGAACGACGAAGGACTCTAGCAATTCAAATATAAGTAGGCAAATCATACAATTAAGATAAAAATAAATTAACCAACCACAAAGGCAAAGGGCTCTGGCTCAGTATTGAGCTGTGTTTGCACACAGCGCTGATTGACAGCTCGCGCCGACTCACTCTTAAAAGGATTCAAGCCTAAAGGTTGGATGGTAGAGATTGCCCCAAGTATTAAGTCTATCTTTCTGTTTTAAGTAATTTGTACCATTTATGAAATAAAGTTTACATAATCAAGTCGGTAAACTACTGGTTTGTCCCAAACTGAGATCTTGTGACGTGACACTCAACCGAACCCATTTTATTAGTATATTTGTATTAACATCATAAAGTCCAAATTTACAATTTAGACTTTTATGTACTAATCAAAACGAAAATCTTAAACAGCTCCAGAAAATTTAACCAAAGAAATTCGGCCATTTTTTTGTTACGTTCTAATATAGGTATCGTTCCAAATTTAAAATCTTATGTATCAATTTTACGCAAACCGTATTCTTGCTAATAAAATATTATTCTATTCTAACAATAATATATTAAGTTTAAATGATGTAATTGTATTAACCTAGTAGTAAAATAATAAAAATAGTACTTATTGCCTGTAAATTGAATAGTACCTATATTAACGTTGCAAACAAGTTTGAATTGTTTATCGATATATTTTGAAACATTCCTTGTGGCATCCCTAAGTGGACGACATGAGAGAAACGCACACCTCTTGAAAAAAGTATAACTAGATGTCGCTGTGTGTGGGTAGTCCTTAACCTGCTGAACATAGGGACTACTACCTTGGCGCCATCTAGCTCTGAGGAACTAATTAATTACTCGTCGCATAGATGGCAGCTAAGTGACGAGTAAGCGCTACCTTACGTTCAGTGACTGAACTACGATGGAAAAAAAACGATCTTTCAGCATTTTTCAACCTTGAGAACTTAGTATAAAGCTTAATTTTCTGCTACTATCAAAACTATGTTACGGCGTTTTTAGTTCGTAAGCTGTAACCAATTATGAGGAGGTTGTTTTTGTAGTAGTTAATAGAGCGTAAGCGTAAGACGCACACATGTTTAAAAGTGGCGACACCGGGTCTTGTACGAATTGGCGTTCATGACATATCTCCCTTGTTTCTGTGATCTGTGGTACTCGTACATCTTATTTGCTTCATTTTGTGATTCTAAAAAATTGAGTTGTGATGATGACGCTATTATCAATAAATAAACTAATATAATTACATCTAAGTTATAAATATCGTTATCTTACATCGAGTCGCCGTTCTAAGCATATCAAATATCCTACTAGTTCTTTTTATCTTATAAAATCAATGCAAAGCTTTGACCAGTCCAAATTACAACCATGATTACTAATTTGATCAACAATAATTTGTGATTCACGTAAATCTTCCAGAAATAGCAGAATTATTGTATTTATTTTATTACTTATATTTACGAGCTTACACTTTAACAGCTAAGGTTCTAATAGACCCTCGTAACTGTCCTTCTTTTACCGTTTGCATTACTTACATTGATAATATAATTGCATTGTAAATATAATTACTTTTCATTTTCATTTATAACTTAAACACGCTAAATTGGCATCAAATTGCTCGTGCGGAGTTAAAACTTGTTGATAAGTAATAAAAACTAAGGTAAAACTAACTCATTAATTGTGCCAAAAACAATGGCACCCTATATGTTTGTATATGTATGTGTGGACAGTAAATGAAGAATAGATTGTGAGCATCTAAACCCATTTGCTTAAGCGAATGGTAATCGGCGTAAATAAAAGTGTTATAACGCTTAAGAGTACCAAATTATCGTTGGTGAATTAACCGTTATTTACATATAAATTATAATGATTTCGATTATTCGATACAAATATTATAAAATTTATCAATAATTAATGTTAACGAGTTTTTCACTTTTAATTGAGTGCCTTAGAGCCGTACTAATACACTGATCTTGGCTGGGACGCCGGTCTTAAGTCACGCTAGAAATATTTATGAGATGGAAATATTGAAGTAACAATTTTCTATGATTATAGTATTGAGATAATTATTTTGAGACGGGCATCTCAGCTAAGATCTGTTCATTAGTACGGCCCTAAACTACATGAATTTATTTGTAAACCATCCTTATAAGTGTCACCCATTCTGTCTTCAAAACCCTAGCTAAAATAAATAAATAAATAAACGCAGTTTTTTTCTACAAGAAGCGGGACACTAATATAGGCTAGGTAAAAAAAGAAGCATGAAGAAAATACGTAAATGTATTTTCTATTTAGTTTTCTGTATGTTGTCATTCGGCCGGGAATGAGGTACATATTTGAGTGCATTAGATTATCGAATCGGACACAATCACCATAGCTTATTTGCATTTTATTAGATTGCTTTAGACGTTCCTGTAAAACTAATATGAACTTTACTAACTTAGTAAAGATACTTTTGTACCAGTAAATTAAACCTCACTAGCCAAGACTACTCTAAGAAAATTAATACCCAAACAACTATATTTCACTAACACTTACTACTACTACGTCCTGCGAACTCTTCAAAGTGAACCTCACCATTATTGACACCACAAGGATTGTCCCCTTTGGTACGGAACACAAGGAGCCGTATTAATAAATACATCATGAGAGAGGAGCTATTTAGAAGACTGTCATTTCAGACGCGTTTAGAAACGGGCATCCCACTTAAGATCCTGACATGGGTCTAAATGTTCAGACCCCTACAGCGTTACCAGTCATTCTGAGCAAGAACTAGAGCTCGACGGGGTAAAGCTGTAGTACTCGCTTTGCTAGGCTGTGTTGATCTGGTCCACGTTGAGGTGCGTGATGAACCGGAGCCGCATCTGTAGCGCCGGCCGCAGTTTCCGGATCACGGCTTCCACTTCGTTCTTTAGCGTGTCACCCACAAACATGTACTTGATGTGATAGCTGCGTTTTAGGTTAAGGAGTAAATAGAACTGAAAAGAAGCGTATACGATTTTTGGGCTGATAGAAAGTGTATTTTCACTGTTGAGGCGAATTGGGATACACCTAGTATTTAACAATGTATGAAAGTTACAAAACGATTTTGAGGAATAGGCTTCGCAAACCGATCCCTGTAGTTACATACATACATACATACATAAACTCACGCCTTCGTTCCCAGTGTGGGCTAGGCAGAGCTACAGAATTATCTACAACTCTAAAAACTTATAAATAATTCTATAACCACATTTTGCACAAATAGACTAAGATGTTTACCAGCGTATTAGTGACAGGGTGCAAGCCCATCGCCTAACAGTACCACACGCCTTTATTCCTTTAGTCGCCTCTTACGACACCCACAGGAAGACATGGAGCGGCACTATTCTATCCCGGCAACCACATGTTACATTAATTAATTAAAATCAAATTAAGGACTGACTATTGATATCAACCTATTTTGTGGTATTAAATAAATCATGAAACCTCTACAATATTTCATTTTATAAGTACAATGTAGATATCAAGCTGACGCCTACGTTCAAAGACAGCTGTTGTAATGTCAAAATTATTTGTTAACAAATTGACAGTAATTCTTACGATGAAATTAGTATATTAATGAGACCGTTTCTCTTTTAAGTTAGGTGTGATAAAAGTTAATAATTTGTTGGTGAGATTTTCCAAGAGTTTCAAAACGACGGCATCAATATTTATTGTACAAACTCATGATTGGAAGTATGGAATCAGCCTTTTCAACTTTTGGACCATGCGTCAAAATGGCTTTTGAAATCGATATCTCGGGCTTTGTGTGCCCTTCAAGGAAATTTCAAATATGGCGGCTACTTTTTCTCAATCTGTCAACGGATTCACTGTCGGAAACCACACAGATCCCCAGAATTCCCCTTTTCAAAATCTTACCGTTTAAACGGGTACCTTCCTTAAACCTGAAATCATAGTGGCAACACAAATGGGTCGTTCTTCTTTTTTACCGACAATAGCCTGTCTCTCATCTTATTAAGCATCTCATTAGAGTATGGATAATAATGTTTGTCGTGTTTAATATACGTCCATACTTTTATTTATGTAAGAGTACCAAATAATTGTGCTCTTTCTTTAACCCACGTTTTTTTTAATAATATGGTTTTCCGTAGAATGCCGTGACAGAGTGGTCATCTAATACTTGGTCTCGGCTGAAAACGGCCACTCTGTCACAGTGTTTCTGGTAAACCATTTTAAAAATAATAAAATATTAATGCAGGACAGGAAGCATTATTTACTGTTAATAAAGAATAAATACAACTTTTTTTTAAAGTACACTGAAACCATAGTTATATAAAGTTCAAAAATCTAAAAAACCGAAAATCGACGGTTTATTGTCGGTAAAAAAGAAGAACGACCCAAATGACATATGCCACAAAACAAAGATCTATCTATCCATCGATTTTGGAAAACATACATACATACATTAAATCACGCCTGTTTCCCAGAGGGGTAGGCCGAGACACTTCTTTCCACTTGCTACGATCTTGACAAATTTATTTCGCTTCTTCAACATTCATACATCGAGTCATGCACGCACGTCGGTTTCGGGTAGGTACTTAAGATTCGGCCCTTTTCCAGTATTTTTCCGATTTGATACATTTTAAAACACTAGTGTGATACTATTAAAAACCTCGCCTAGCGTTTAGTAGTGTTTTAATACCGCTCATTATGCAACAATTTCATAAACGAATATTACTTTACACACTTCGGTGCCCTAATGATTAATGATAGTTTCCTCCAAAAGACACCCGTTTCCTGATAGATCGTATTCACGTTGACTAAAATATGAATATCTCAGTTCAGAAATGGAATTCAACTTGGTGCCTTTATGACGAAATGAAGACTCTTTTAAGACCTATTTAATAACCTAACTCTCAGCTGGTTATGGGGCCAAGCTCCATACAAAGTTGCTCATGGCCCTTAATGTGATTGTGTTACGGAAATCAAGTCTAGAAACAAGAGTCATGCCGGAATGATATATTAATTGAGAACTAGGTAAATAAGGCTTATAAGCAATGGCCGAATGCTTGTAATACTCTGAAATAATAAATGTATTCTTATTGTGATTGTTTTTTTACACTATGTTTGAATGACGTTCGTCTATTATGATGAGTATTGTGACTTTGAAATCAGATCACTTATAATAAAAAATCGTCTGTCTAAATAACTCCGCCATTTTGTCATAGTATTAGGCGAGTTTACTTTTTTTTAATACATTATTTTAAATAGCAATAACACTTTGAATCATAAAATGCTTCAAATTAGATCCTTAGAAAAGGCTAATCTTTAGAATAAAAATGTAAAAGCAAGCAGTTATTTTTTTTGCTGTACATCCCAATTGGAGTGAAACAAAATTTGTATGGCAAAATATAAATTCTCTCGTTTCTTGGGATTTGATCTAGATCGGCAAGGATGTGTGTGATTTGGGTGGAAATCACCCAGCCAGATTAAAATTTTCGTCTCGCCTTGCTGATCGAAGCTAACTAATTATTCGTCATTATTATTACAAATTGCACAATCATGTAGTTTCTGAGTAGGTATTGATAATATAACCAGCAGTACAAGGACAGCATTCTTTTACATCACTGTTCCATCACGCTTAATAAATAGGATTAGGATTGAGGCTATGGTACTAGGCAATATTTAGAAACTTCAAAGTTTCTGAATATTGCATAGTACCATTAAGTATTAATTTAAATCTACTGTTACAAAATAACATTAGGGATGTACATTACTTTTTTTGGACTAAAATTTTATTACTTGCTCTTATTCAATAAATACAGAGGAATTCCGAATTCCACACAGTACATATTCGTAATTTAAAACCTTAATATACGCGTTCCTCTTCAGCGAACCCTATACAACAAGGGTCAGCTGAACAAATGAAGCAGTTTCCTAAGTCCAGGATCCACCCAGTAACTAACATGAAGAATAAACAGCAACGTTTTATATTTTTTTCCATCTTTTAGAGCACTTCATAAAACCGAGCTAAGAGCCATCCCGATTATACAAGCTTTTAAAAGAATATCTGATCTCTATTGTGAAAGTATACATATTTAACGGCGACTGTACGGTCGACATCAGAGGTTATGTTTTTTTTGTACCTTATTCCATAAATGTACCTTTGACGTCGACTATAGTCAAAGAGCGGAATTCTTCATAGCAAAAATCAAACTGTCAGAGGGATTGACCTAACTGTTTTATCGACTTATCGATGTTACGGAATAATATCGCATTAGGTATCCATAATCAACTTAAAAGATTATTCTGTAACATTTGACCTCTTTGATAAGTAAACCTAGATATTTTTCTAGCACAAACGATAAGTTTGAAGGGAAGATGAAGAAAACATATTTAGTACAGATTTAGATTTCGACTTTGTTATTTTGAATGAAGATTAGTTACCTACTCTTAGCAATATTTGTTTTTAATTTTTAATGATAAGTTTCATATAGAAAATTTAAAAAAAAGTATTTTCTGTTATATTCTTTACTATTATACTAAAATACAGTGGCGGTCAGCTAATTAGGGACACCGTTAATTTGTTTGTATGTATATCCAAAAGCCTGATTTCATTACTTTAACTTTGTTTCGTTAAGTGACAAATATTTATCGATAAGTCGATAAAACAGTTAGGTCAATCCCTCTGACAGTTTGATTTTTGCTATGAAGAATTCCGCTCTTTGACTATAGTACATCAAAGATAGAGAGAAATACTGTAAGAGGGCCGTTTCGAGTACACTTCGACACTGTAGGATCTCTTGTGCGATAACCACTATTACATACCTGGCTGTTCGAATGTGCTATTACCTCATGATGGATTGCATTCACCATAAGACCATTCGATTATGTATTTATGTTAGAAAAAATCAATGGTACATCGCATTCGCGGTTTTGAACTCGTAACCTGACCACCTCGAATAGGCACCACAAGGCGCTAGGACAACGACGCTCCAAAATGGTCGAAGGTTAAAATAATAAAAGGATACAGTAGATCACAGATGGGGTCGATGTACTGCAGATGCGGCTGCGTTTTGTCAATGTGGGCTAGCAGCTCGTACAGTGCCACTGTCAGGTCCATAACGGCGCGCGACACGTCTGCGTTGAACCGCTGCAGAAACGGTCCCACCAGGTTGCAGAGGAACACCAGCTGAATCTCCGTGTGGATCTCAGGCGCTAACTTCTCTTTTACGAATCTGAAAGTTCGTTTCGGTTTCGTTTAATATAAGTAAATTAGGTTTTAAGTTCTTGTTAATGTTCATTGTTGGCGGTGATAAATGCTTGGTATTTATTAACGGGGAGACCCATGCAGTGCTTTAAAAAATAAGTTATCAGACAAAGGACATTATGAAGTGGGTAAAAATTTATTTTGTGTCAATATAGTATATTTCTCCAGCGAAAAAAACCAGGAAGAAAATTGTCGAGAGCATTGCATGTAAGAAAAACCACGTCCCCTTTTAATGTATGCACCTTTTTTCCTGAGATCTAAAAGCCTTACCAGTATTCAATTTAAAAAGGAAAGTTTAACAAATACATGTGTAGGAGTGACGCCAACTAAGTAAACTAACAATATTTTACGCTAATTGAATATACCGGCCCTGCCAGAAATATAGCTTTTGCTCCCTTGTGGCTCAAATCTACAAAACCGTATAAAGTAGCAATTTGCATTTTTGCAGTCATATCAAGTCAAATAGTCGATATTTATGCCTCTGTTCGTTAGCTTAGTTCTCTAAAACTATGCAATATGTTTTAATGCATAAGAATATTTTAGAAACAATGTCTAATTAAGTTTTAGGTTAAGTTTGTAATGCAATGGATCACTCTGTAATTACAAATTGATAGAATAAATAAATAAATGCGGTTTATATATTTAAATAAAAACGAAAGGTTTGAGGGTCCGCCCGAGTGACACATAAGTAAGACGCGATCACAGCCGGGGCGGGTCGCTAGTAATACTTACTGTGGCACTTGCAAAATCTGCCCCGCTCCTGCGTGGTACCACACAGCATGAGCCAAAGCCAAGGTTAAACTGTACTTGTTCTCCAACATGCCGTCATTCGTCGTCGCCAAATTGAACAGTTGAAACGGCGTGTGTAAATACGGCCAGTCCGTCATATCGCTGTTGGTCATTAACTCCAGTGTCCTATCATGAAGGACAGTCCAATAAGAATCAGGTAATGCTGCCATTATAAGTCCTATAGCGTTGATCCAGAGCTGTATTTTCGTCGCTGATATGACAACGAATCCTTTGGTGATCACGTCGAGGAGACTGTTGCCTACGGAGGTCGGAGTCATGGGCAGGGACATTAGCTCCACGCAGGTGACGTACAGCGAGTGTGCCGAAGGATTGGGGAACTCGTTGAAACGCCAGTCCGTGTTAGGAAAGTGAGAGGTACCTGTCATTGCTGTTAACGTGTCAAGGAAAATAAGAATGACACGAATGGACTGAGTTTTATTTAGATTAAGCAAAGTTGGCCACCCAAATGAAATATGGTAACATCTTAAGCGCCAAAATTACATCAAAACGACTCTATTGTCAGGCCATTACGTTCGCGAATTATTTTTTATCTTTAATATCTACATACTTTTTGGAAAGTGTACCTTTGCGGCGCTCTTAAGCCAAAACTATTGACTTTAAGAAAAGAGGTTAATACATACATGGTAGGAAATCGTCTTTAGTTTAATTTTGTAATAACTGTTATTATACTAAAATGAGGCGGAAAGGAGATATTGTCAGAAAACTGCATTAAGCCGCTATTTTTCCAATATGGCGGCGCGAGCGGCAAAAGTAGAATGTGGCAAAGTCGAAATTCGGAAAGAGCACATCAGTCTTTGTATAAAATCAACGATTTTCAAAAATTTCGGAAATCATTCCAGGTGAAACTACCCAAATGATCGTAGTATTTAGGAAATCACTGAAAATAAGTTTGAATAATGAAAAAAAAAACTGAAGAATTGAGAACCTCCTCCTCCTTTTTTGAAGTCGTTTAAAAAAGGGCACTGACTAGATATTGTCGCTTGAAATTACTACTGTCAATAAAGAAAGTATTTCATGAATTACCTCTACAATATAAAACTCAAACTTCATTTCTGAAATTTTCTTATAAGATTAACGAGAGGGAAGACGGATTCCCATTACGATATATACTTCTTGTAAAGGATACTGTCCACCATCCGATTGACGAGGCTCAAGTAGTAGTTAAGATCCGGCGTCCATGTGGTGGTATCGGCGTCGGTTTTCGCTAAATACGTCTGGAAAGCTTCCGTGGTCGCCCATCCCGCTGGGCGCACTTCCTTCAGAGATCCCAATATAGCATTAACTAACTTCTTTTTTAAAAGCGGTTTGTCCCGTAGTTTAGTTTCGTAGTAGTGCAGCGTATTGTACAAGAACGTGACTGGTCGATCTGTAAGTTATCAAATTTTACAATTAGATGTGAGCAAAACTCCAAGCCCCCTTGATAAAACATTAAATTCTATTAAAATTACCATGGAACTTGTAGAGGTACCCCAAGTGCTCTAAGAGTTGCTCTAAGTTTTTGCTGACTTGCGGCGTCTCGAGATGTCTATGCACGACTATGTCCAGAACGGGAATGAACCGGAGACACACGTTACTCAAGTACACGGGGATGGGGCCACCGTAAGCGCTCGTGGCTTCTTCTGGAACGAACTTCTCTGGATACTTTCTGTGAAACGCCTGGTGTTTTTCGTACCTGATAGCAGATATTCTCCAAATAAAAAATCAGAACGCAAAATATCAATCGCATTGTTGCATAATATAAACTACAATCATCGATATAGAAACGGTCGATAAAATAATCATTCAATTCCTACAAAAAAGCGACGTCAGTGACAAGATAACGGGGTCTAATGATGACCATTATGTCTTATGAACAGGGCCCGTAATTTTCATGCCGATGACATCAATTTGACGTCACGCTCCATATAGGGTGATCCCAAATAGTTTTATTGTAAATTATTCATCAATCATCATTAGTCGTCAATCATTTTAATTATGTACAATTGACTACAAAAGTATTATATTTACACATTGAATAAATAATACCTACTTGATACGTGAAACGTAAACAAAAATATTTGATTTGTTGTTAAACATACATTTTATTAAATGGTGCAAGTGCCACTGAGAAATAAAAATACTGATTTCCTAATTATATTAGTTGTTAAAATCAGAAAAAATGTGTCCATCAATGATACATTTTCTTTTTAGCAAAAAAGTTGGAATAATTATCCAAATGTGTGACAAAACAAACAAAAGGATTTTTATGAATATTGCATTACGTATGAACGCGAAGATAACTTAGATTTTCTTTGCATGGGAATTAATGCAAGAAGGATGGCGTGCTTTACGTTAGAGAGGAATTCTGTTTTCTACGTAATTATTGTAATGCTTTGTTACCAATACCATTTAATAAAATGTATGTATAAAAACAAATCAAATAGTTTTATTTACGTTTCACGTATCAAGTAGGTATTATTTATTCCACGTGTAAATAGAGTACTTTTGAAGTCATTTGTACATGATTAAAATGATTGACGACTAATGATTAATAATTTACAATAAAACTATTTGGGATCACCCTATATGGAGCGTGACGTCAAATTGATGTCATGGGCATGAAAATTACGGGCCCTGCTTGTGAAGTTATGACCCGTTATGTACTTTGAACTTTATATTCTATAATACGATCCCGTCTAACTGACTAAGGCATAAGCTAAACTCTAGACTCGTACTATGGGTGAGTTTATCGTTAGTGTGTAGTACTAGCAAGTACTAGACAACAACTTACATAAAACTTCCGTGAGAAATTAAACATCCAGAGACATAGAAACAATGATCGCGTTCGTCACATAAATATGTGTTCAATAATATTCATAGCCAGGCAGGATCACTGCCAAGCTGCCAACTAGCTTGACTAACCTACTACCTACTAATACTTCCGGTTCCGTACACATTTGTAGGTACTTTTTTCAAAAAATTGTTGAAAATGTGTTTAAGCTGAAGCCCTTTTATACGATACTTTTATATGACATGGTTAAATCAATTCAAAATGGACCTCCGTTCCTTGCATAAAGACCCTGTTTTTTTGGTATTTAATTAAAAATGTATAGTTTTCACATATTTTTCCCACACTTACACAACACTAAAAAGAAAAAAACGTAGCTGGTTCTTAATGCATGCCGGAGTTCAATTATTTGTATATTTACTAGCGTAAGATGTAGTTTCCTATACTTAGGAAAGCCTCGATCTAGATGTTAAAATAGATATGAGCGTAATTCAGATGTATAATATGAAGGATTTTTTAATAAAAAAATAAAAAACATGATCCGAATTTTACCCACAAAGTGTTTCTTTGGCTGCCACTTGGTAGTTTAACCTTTAACCGCAACGAATATTTTTATGTGTTTTAATTTATTGAGAAGAACTAAAAAAGTGGGTATAGACCTCAGATCTCAGAAACAGGGGAGATATGTTATGTAGGCGTGGTGCAATCGCACGCTTAAAACACAAAAAAATAATGTTTAACTAATATTCACGTTATATAAAATTAAACTTTCCTTATAATATAACGAACGTTATATAAAGTTTATGATTTAAGATCATATTATGAATGACGTAGGTAAATGCTTACTAAAATCTGGATTCGGTTCAACTGTATAGCAGATTTAATCCATTGATTGGATTTTAAATAAAACATAAGTACAAATAAGATAAAAATAAATTAACCAACGAAAAAGGCAAAGGGCTCGGTAGTGATCGGTTGATCGACATTTTTAAATACATAGTCGGTCCTTAAGTTATGTCACAAAGGTTTATTACATAAAAAAAAGAGTTTAATAAACCTGTAGTACATCAACCAAGACCTTATTGTGGAAACAAATGCCTAGGGGTATTTTTAGATTTGGCTCGGGCATTTGATACGGTATCCAATCCATTACAATTTTACTTAAAAATAAGCCTTGGGAATCCGTGGAAAAGCTCTGGACTGGTTCCATAGTTACCTGACTGACCGCCGACAAGTCGTCAGAGTTGATAACCACCTCAGTAGTATATCTTACACCAATTTTGGGGTCCCTCAAGGGAGCATAGTTGGACCGAAGCTTTTTACAATTTACATGAATGATATCCTCAAACAAAATCTTCCAAACACAGATATTATATGTTATGCGGACGACACTGCGGTTCTTTTCCACGGCGGATCTTGGGAGGAAGTGTTTATCACTGCCGAAAATGGTCTCTCTCAAATCGCTGCCTGGTTGGATTGCAACCTACTCACTCTTAATGGTGAGAAGACGAATTACGTTGCGTTTTCCAAAACATCTACGGGTTCTCCCTCGTCTTCTATGAAACTGCATATACACCGCTGTCACTGTAAGAGGTCAGTCTTGCCAAATAACTTTACTCAGCCTTGCTCTTGCGATAAAATCACAAGAAGCGAGTCAGTCCAATACCTGGGACTCGTCATAGATCAGCACCTGTCGTTTAAGCAGCACATCACCTTACTCTCAAAAAGGGTCAGAAAGCTCATTTATGTTTTTAAAAGATTACGAGACTGCTCTCCTTTTGATGTGCTTTTGCGTGTGTATGACGGGTTATGTGTCTCCATCTTGCAATACTGTGTAGCAGTCTGGGGCAGTGGTGGAAAGACTTTTATGTTAGAAGTAGAACGAGCCCAACGTGCTGTGATTAAGGTGATGTTAAAAAAGCCTTTTCGCTACCCAACCGACTTACTATACAAAGAAACAGGTTTACTGAGAGTGAGACAGCTGTTCGTTATAAAAGCAGTACTACGAATACACCGTAGGACACATTCGTTACCGAGTCTCGCACAATCAAATAGCAGACGGCGTAAAAATATGGTATTACCTTCCCAGAAATCTAGTTTTGCCAGACGCTCTCCCGCGTTCTCACACACCTTTATGTATAATGCGGTAAATAAGGTCTGTGATATACGAGGGCAGAGTGAAAAGTCTGGAAAAAATTTAACTTTTTTTTTTTTGGTCCAAGTATATATTTATTGTTCAACGTAGTCCCCATGTAACTCAATACACTTGGTCCATCACTTTTCTAGCTTTTCGATTCCCTCCGTATAGTACGATTTCTCCAACCTTTCAAAATACGCATTGGTTTCTGCGATGATTTCTTCGTTGGAACCAAATCTTTTTCCACCAAGCCATTTCTTTAAGTTTGGGAAAAGAAAATAGTCGCAGGGGGCTAAATCTGGAGAATAAGGCGGATGCGGGAGCAATTCGTAACGCAACTCGTGGATTTTAGCCATAACAACTGCACAAGTGTGGACCCGTGCGTTGTCTTGGTGAAAAATGATTTTCTTTTTCGCCAAATGGGGTCGTTTTTCCATTAAAACTTCATGAAATCGCTGTAACAAGTTGGCATAATATTCGCCGTTAATCGTTTTACCTTTCTGAAGGTAATCAACATATATTACACCACGAGCATCCCAGAAGACAGTAGCCATAACTTTATTCGCCGATGAAACTGCTTTGGCCTTCTTTGGTGCAGGTTCACCTGAAGCAATCCATTGTTTTGACTGCTCCTTGGTTTCTGGTGTATGATGATGAATCCAGGTTTCGTCAACAGTTATGAAACGACGCAAGAAGTCCTTTTCATTACACCTAAACTTCGCCAAACATGCCTCTGACAGGGTCATCCTAGTGCGTTTTTGATCTACTGTGAGCAATCGCGGCACCCAACGGGCGGAGAGCTTTTCCATATCCAAATAAGTGTGAAGGATATTACGAACCCGTTCGTCTGAAATGCTTACAATATCAGTTATCTCACGGACCTTTTTATTCTTCGGTCGGTCAATACGATGTCATGGATTTTGGTGATCATCTCTGGTGTAGTGACCTCAACTGGGCGTCCGGGTCGGTCGGCGTCAGCAGTGCTTGTACGGCCACAACGAAAATCCGTAAACCACTTGTGGATCATTTTAATCGATGGAGCAGAGTTCCCGTAATATTTGTCTAATTTTTTTTTTGTATTCGTAATGGTTTTTTTCGCAAAAAATAATGTTTAATCAGAACACGAAACTCACTTTTCTCCATGTTTGCAAACACCGAAGTGATTGTTTCTTTTTCATAGCTGTCAAAAAAAAACTAGTCGTGTGAACTGGCTCAAAATATACGATTTACCTCCAAAAAGGCTGCATTACAAATTGACATTAATGAATTTGTGAAGAAAATACCTTTAATATGATTTTTACCAGACTTCTCACTCTGCCCTCGTACAATATTTAACTATTTTTAAACTTAAATCCTTACTGAAACTGTGGCTCAAAACGTTATCTTATGAAGAAACGGAACAGCTTTTATTATAGAGACGGCGTCTTGTGACATACATTCATACACACACACAAATACACGCACATTTACACATATACATTCACTCACACACACACAATAAGATCTTGCATGCCTTTTTTTGTATTTTTATTTTTACTTGTTTTGGTACTCATCTGTACGTAGCGCTGATACAATGAGCTTAAGTTTAGATTATGTTGCCGTTCATCCAAGTCTAAAAATGTGCTTAACCTCACTCATTGGACGCCCAAGATACAGGCTCAGCCTAGTTTGGGGTCCGCCGGATATTACTATTAAGAAAATTGTACCTTTTTGTTAATAAATCATTACTTTACTTTACTTTATTTTATATACACTCGGCGTCAAAAAAATCGCACCTTTTGGTATGTTGACTTCAAGCAGCTATAAACCCTATTTAATCTAAGATAAGGTATGAGTCTGGAGCCTCATTTTAAAGGTTATTGAATCCTTTAATTAATAAAAATGTGATAATGATTACTAAGCTTAAAAAAAATCGTTTTTCATGAAAAGAGGAAAAAGATTTATTCACGCCAAAATTACACAATCTAAAAACATAACAAAATTAAAAAATACAGTAAAACAAATTCTTAAAACTAAACTTAAAACCTAGTGTTACCTCCCCTAGCCCTAATTACAGCCTCCATGCGATCCTTCTTTGACCTCACCAACGTCACGATGCGTTCTTGAGGAATGTCACTCCACTCCTCGACGACGGCGTCCCGAAGCTGTTCAAGGGTGGCAGGAGCAGTATCACGAGACCGCACCCGGCGTTTCAGATCATCCCAAAGGTGCTCTATGGGGTTCAGGACTTCTCACTGGCCACTGCATCACGGGGATCCCAACCTGATCCAGGTAGTCCCGAACAATCAACGCCGTATGAGAGCGGGCGTTGTCGTGCATGGATGTGAATTCAGGCCCAACAAAACCAGCATACGGGACCACGTGGTCCTCCAGGATCTCTGTGATGTACCGATGAGCAGTCAGGGACCCCTGGCCACGTCCACCTCCAGTGCGGGAGACGCACACAAGGTCGGTTTTGCCCTGGATTGAAATTCCGCCCCAGAACATGCAGGATCCTCCTCCGTAGCTGACGGTTTCTTCAAAGCAGGCTTGTGAGTACCGTTCACCCTGCCTCCTGTACACTCTTCTACGCCTATCGTTGCAGAAAAGGCATACCCTCGTCTCGTCGGAGAAGAGGACAGACTTCCATTGTTCGAACGTTCAATCCACGTGGTCTCGGGCAAACTGAAGTCTGACTCGCCTATGCTCTGATGTCAATTTGGGGCCCGTAGCAGCCCTACGAGGCAGGATTTTCTTCTCTCGCAGCCTTCTTCTTACTGTGGAGACGCTCACCGACGTCCTCCGAGCTGTTCGGAGCTGCTGTTGCACCTCAACAGCGTTGGAGAATCGGTTACGCAAACACGTCGACACAATATAGCGGTCGTCTCTGTCGGAAGTGCAACGTCGTCTCCCAGATCCATGCTTCCTGATGTAGCCTCCAGTCTCCTGGAACCGCTGGGATACTCGTTTCACCCGGAAACGGCTTATGTCGAGTTGTCGAGCAACATCAACCTGCCGTAGTCCTGATTGCAGTAGTGCTACCACTTGAGCTGCTTCTTCTGCCGTGGTATCCATTTTTCAGAGTTTTCTCTTACTGGAGCTGTTCATCATAATTCATTTTTACCCCCCCCCCCCCCTTTTATTCGTGTTCAGGGTGGCACAAGTAGTGAGTCCTCTAATGAGTTTTTCATCACTTTTTTTTAAAGGCCCTAACGTGTCGTGATCATTGTTTTTACGAAAAAGAACGATTCGCGTTTTTAAAGTATATTAACTGTGCTTTCAAATGATACTAATATTGGTAGGGTACAATAAATAAGTTAAGAGCTTTATTCGCTTGAAGTCAAAATTTCAAAAGGTGCGATTTTTTTGACGCCGAGTGTATGTAGAATAAAAAAGCGTTATTTGTATTCTTATTATAGTATAACGTGATGTACGAGCTGTAAGCATTCCCATTAGGGGCAGGAAAGCATGGGTCAAAACAGGCACGACCACGATACTGATAACGGCTACATCCTTGGTAAGAGTTCTCGTATTCAGTCGAAATTTGCGTGACATATCGACCGGACTTTAATCTTTAAATTCTGATACAAATGTATACCAAGCAACTAAAGTTCTGCCTATACACCGGTTAATCTCCATGTCTCATTAAATTGACCTTACGATTTCACTTCAATTTGCAGAAATATGAAAACACACCAAATTTCGTGCTTCATAAGCTGGTTTTTGAGTGTCGTTAAGAAAATAATGCTGGTCTCTGAAAATACCCAGTGTTAAGAGGCTTCACAATATTAAATGAAAAAGTTTCCTGGTTAACAAAGACTAACCTTTAAAGAGTATTCAAAAAATAAAATTTCAGAAAGCTCGTGCGTATTTTAATCGGTCCCGGATCCCGGCCCGAAATGGTAATTAGCTCCTCAAAATGTACATTAATTAAGCTTTTATTTTTTATATATTTTAAAATTAAAAAAGAATCAGAAGTTAGTTTTATTTGACTAAACCTTTGTGACAGAACTAGGTATCTATCAGAACTCGTTTTAATTACTTTTGGATCCCTATTACAACAATTAACTCATTCAATAAGTCATATTACTATATATTTATTGTTTTTGCATTAACTTACAACACAGAAGATGTTACTGTAGCGAGGATGTTAAACGTTTATCGTCTAATCGCGCAAGAATGGCGAACATGTATAAATAAAAATGACTTACCAGTTATTTTGCTTCCAATGTTCGGGTGAATTCGCCTTAACGAAGTCTTGCGCTCTGTTTCTTAGTTCTGACCCCTTCAACAGCAACAGTTGGATTATGTAGAGGCATACCTGACTTTCGTCCCCGTCGGGATTTGGCCTTAGCACCTTAAAAAAAACAGCAATTTTTCATGTGAAAAAGGAGGCATCCGAGCAAGCGAGTCACCTGATGGTAAGTGATAATCGCGACCCATAAACACCCGCAACACCAGAGGAATCGTAGGTGCGCTGCCGGCGCTTGAGAAAGAGTAAGCTCGTTTTTTGAATGAATACCGGAGGCATTTGCAACAAAAGTTTGTTTTTTTTAGTCTGATGCGTGTACAATATTATTTCTTAAATATATTAAGAATTTACTGTTTAATAATTAGTACCTACATTTGGTGCAAGTAATTTACTCTTCGTAAGCTAAGCTAAGCTAAACAATCTAGTAAAGTATACGAGAAGAGTTAGCGATTGTTTATTTTTGTCATTATCATTTTAAGCTTGTAGAAAAAGTTATGTATGCAACGTTTCACAATTAGCTCTTAAGGTACTCGTGCCTGTAATTAGAGCGCTCGCAAGCTCGCGCTCTAACCTCGGCACTCGTGCCTTAAGAAGTTTTATTATGTACCAGTTAAATAACTATTTCCAAACTGTTTGTGAGAAGAAGCAGCTTTTATTGAAGCTGTGAAATAAAGTCATCAATATTCCTAATCGTTGAAATTCATATATGGTAGAACCTAGTGTAGGCACATAATAAAATAAGTAATAGTACAAGTACAGAAGTGACTCCCTGTGACAGCAAACATGCGAATTTAAACCTACTCCGAACACTTTAACGATAATAGTACCTTGCACGGCACAGAAGTGACCTTGGTTACATTTTTGCGACCGATAGTGGGGGCGCTCCTAACGAGGCAAAATGCACATTAAATCTGCACCGCGAAAGTCTGTATTATTACCAGATATCGAACAAATGGGTGTCATTACTGGCAATAATGTGGACATGACTTCAAAGATTTTAATTAAACAAATTAAATTACATTAATTGATTTGTTACCTGAACCTTAATCTTGATTTTTTACAGGTCAATAATAAATAAATAATACAAAGACGTGAGGAGTGGCCACTATTATTAACCTTTCGAAACCTGATACAAATAACGAAAAAACCAAACAGTCATTAATGTCTTAAATTAGAATTCAAATACTTTTTGTTACTGGCTCCTTTGGGAGCCGGCGGGTACCGAAAGGTTAATCTACTTAAGTTTGCTCCATTAACATCCGTGGATTGCAAAAGAAGCTTTTCACCTCGTTAGGTTATTTTAACGTTGAAAAGGAATAAACTAACCACGGAAAAAATATTATTAACCTCGTAAGGCCCACCATACTGCAAAATGGGAGTTTTTTGTAATTGGGACTTAGAATCTACAATCAAAGGAATAAAGTTCAATTGCGATTGTTCAAAAATTCAATTTTCAGTTTATGAATATAGGAAAATAAACCTTATTTTTATCGCAACAGAGTTCAAAGTAAATTACCTTGATTATGTACATCCTATTGCATACTGGGCTTTACGAGGTTAAATTAAATTAAATATTCTATGCATTATTTTTAGGGTAAGTAATCAAAGAATGAAATTTAATTTGTTTAATTAAAGTCTTTGGAGTCATGTCCACATTATTGAGAGTAATGACACCCATATTCCGATCTCTGATTATTACACCCGTCATGAGCTTTACTGACTTCACCCTCTTCGTAGGGCCGGTAGTTGTAAGAAAATAAATAAATGAGAAACAATAGTACAGTCGAGTTACACTCGAGCGTGTCACTTAAAACGCTGTGACAAGTCATACATGGCAGTATAAACATGACAATGACAGGCGAGAAGTGCCATTTAGGTTAGAATCACTTGATTAATGTTATATTTTCATGTAATTACTGCATAAACTGCACTTTAGACTTCCGCGAAGAAAAGTTGCGTCGCTCTTGCTTGCGCCCTAAATAGTGCTCGCGGGTAAAGTGCTAACGCAGCAGCGCAATTCGTCGCGCCGAACGTGCGTTCACGGTCGCCGCGATGACCTAGTTTCACCGATTGACTAAGTGAATCATGACTATTTGTGTTAGTTCGTTAAGGCGAAGCTTATAAGTAATAATGAGTTCGCATAGCATTATTATCAATACTGAAAATGAACAGTTGTTATATAAACACTATTCCGAAGAAAAGGAAAAACGTAAACAATTAGAAACTTTGGTTACAGACCTTAAGTGTCAAATAAATGAACTCAATCAACAATTAAAAAAAACTCAGGAAATGCTGAAAAATCCTGAAATAAAAACAGCTGCTGAAGAAAATCCTCCCGAAATCATACAATATGAAACTGACGAGGAGGAACTCGCGAAAGAGACCGGGTGGATACGCCAACAGAGAAAGAAAAGGAAGCGTAATGCGACACTCTCACCACCCCAGCAAGGAACACCCATTAAAGAAAAGGTTAAGAAGACACCACTACCTCCACCTATTATGGTGGAAAATATTCAGGATTACCAGAAGTTTTATGATCTTCTGTCCTCTACCCTGCCTAAAGAGTCATTTACCACCAAAATGATGAAAGACGATAGAGTCAAAATAAACTCTACAAATGAGGACGCATATAGAAGTATCTCAAAGATACTCTCAGAGAACGGTTGTTGTTCACACACTTATGAAAATAAGAAGGACCGACCCATTAGTGATGGCAAAAAACTTACACTCCTCGTGTAAACCTGCCAGAATTATAGAAGACCTTAAATCCAAAGGATATACAATACAAGAGGCCGTCAACAAACTGAGTTGGAGGACAAAAGAACCATTGAATATGTTTATGCTTTCGTTCCAAAAAGATGAAAACATAACCAATATCTATAACATCAAGTCGATATTAGGATGCAAAGTTGACATCCAGCCGATTAGAACATCGAAACTTATACCGCAGTGCAAGCGTTGCCAGTCATACGGCCACACACAAAAATACTGCTCTAAAGAACCCAGGTGCGTTAAATGTACAGGCAAGCATCTGACAAAAGACTGCAAAAAGCCAGCAGACGAAAAGCCGAAATGTTACCATTGTGGCGAACGCCATCCCGCTAACTACAGGGGTTGTGTAGTAGCCAAGGAACTACAAGCAATAAAAAACAAAAAAACGACTGCAAAGTCACAAACTGCTCAAATAGATAAAAAGGGTAGTATTCATGAAAGTACCCTCAAAAAGAATTTGTCCTATGCTCAAATCACTAAAGGAGCTCAAGTTCAAGCACAGGCAAAGCCTCCTCTGCCAAACAGTAGCCTAGATGATAAAATAAATATAATCCTCAACCTTATGTCGTCTTTTGACGGTAGATTAAAGAAACTGGAATTCACTTCCAAGACATCCACCCAAAATCGGAAATAATGAACAAATCGCTCAAAATCATGGCATGGAACGGACTGCTTCGTCATCAAAACGAATTAAAAGCTGTCCTATCCACAAAAAAAATTGATGTGTGCCTCATATCTGAGTCATACTTTACTAAAGAATCTTTCATTCAAATTAAAGGTTTCAAAGTGTATCACGCTCTCCATCCAGACAATACAGCTAGAGGAGGTAGTACAGTCATAATAAAGGACAACATTTCTCATTATGAAGAATTCAAGATCGAAGAACAAGACAAACAAATTGTAGCCGTTTGTGTGAAAATAAAACGATATCCTGTTACCATATCAGCCATATATTGCCCTCCAAAGTATGCACTGAAAACAACGCAGTACAGGAGCTTCCTGGAGCAACTTGGAAACAGGTTTATCCTAGGAGGCGACTTCAATGCTAAAAATACCTACTGGGGATCCAGACTTACAACTACCAAAGGCAAAGAATTGCTATGCGCTATCAAAGAAACCAAATGTGACGTTGTATCAACAGGGAAGCCGACTTACTGGCCTACCGATATCAACAAAGTGCCAGATCTTATCGATTTTTTCATTTACGAAAACTTTGCAAATAAATATATACACATCGAGGAAGGATACGATATGAGTTCGGACCATTCACCTATAATCTTAACTCTAAGTGAACAAATTATGTTAGTAGAACGCAACCCGACTCTGGTGAATAAGAACACAGACTGGGAAAGCTTTAAGTTAGATCTAGATAGCATTATAAATCTCAAGGTTCCTCTTAAAACCACTGAACAGCTTGAACTGGAGGTTAAGAAATTCATAGGAGATGTACAACAATGTGCCTGGAACAACACACCTATCCCCAAGAAAAGAGTCTCTGGTAGCCGGTATCCTCTGGAAATCAGAAATCTAATTACTGAAAAACGAAAACAGAGAAGAAAATGGCAACAATCGAGATTTCCACCAGACAAGACCTTATTAAATAGTCTTACAAAGCAACTTAATAGTAAAATTAAAAATTTCCACGATGAATCGATGACTACCATCCAAGTCCCTCCCATTAAACTAGAAAACGGAACTTGGGCTGTAAATAGCGCTCAGAAAGCTGCGACATTTGCACACCATCTTGAGCAAATATTTCAACCGCACGAGGATAAAACGTTTGAAATTAATTAAATCAAGATATATTACAAGATGAACTTCAAATTAAATTGGTTACGCCAAAAGAAGTCTGTACTGAAATTAATCGTCTAAGGCAAAAGAAATCTCCGGGTTATGATCTCATCACTGGGGACGTCCTACGTAACCTGCCCCGTAAAGCAATAGTGAAACTCACCACACTTATCAACGCTGTATTTAGACTAAAACATGTACCCGGCTTGTGGAAATTCGCCGAAGTCATTATGATTCCCAAACCGGGAAAGCCAGCACATGAGGTAACATCATACAGACCAATATCCCTGTTACCGATAATATCCAAGTTATTTGAAAAACTCTTTATAAAAAGAATGAAACCTATTTTAGAAGACAAAAAGTTAATCCCTGATTACCAGTTTGGCTTTAGAGAAAAACATTCTACTATAGACCAGGTTCACAGAATAACCAACATTATTGAAAAAACTCTAGAAGAAAAAAAAGTTTGCTCTACGGTCTTCCTTGATGTAGCCCAAGCATTCGATAAAGTATGGCGTGACGGCCTAATATACAAACTGAAGAAAATGCTTCCAAAACAGGTCACAGATATCTTAAAATCTTATCTATCAGACAGAATGTTTCGTATCAGACAAGATGACACATACTCAGAAATTAAGCAAATAAAAGCTGGAGTACAGCAAGGAAGTGTATTAGGTCCGGTCCTGTACCTGTTATACACATATGATATTCCAGTGTTAGAAAACAACACCATTGCAACTTTTGCAGATGGCATGGCTATCATGGCTGTAGGGATTACCCACGAAGAAGCAGTGGAAAATGCTCAAGTTGCTATTAACGTTGTCTATGATTGGACAAAGAAATGGAGAATAAAACTCAATGAGTCGAAGTCAACTCATATAGATTTTACTAATAAGAAAACCTCATATCACCCGGTATTTATAAATATCAAAGCAATACCGTACGAAAATACAGCCAAATATCTGGGCATGACACTTGACACCAAGCTTCGCTGGAGAGCTCACGTCAAAAAGAAACGCGAAGAACTAGAACTTCGCTACAGGAAGATGTACTGGCTGCTCGGGAGGCACTCAGAGTTGTCAGTACACAATAAAATCCTACTGTACAAACAAGTCCTGATGCCGATATGGACTTACGGTATTCAGCTGTGGGGCTGTACCAAACAGAGCAACATGCAAATGATACAACGCTTTCAGAATAAAGTACTTAGAGGTATTGTAAACGCACCCTGGTACATAAGAAATGACGACCTCCACCGGGACCTCGAAGTGGAATATGTTAGCAATATTGTCAAAAGATACGCCGAAGCCCATGAACGCAGGCTTCATCACCATGTGAATGTCGAGGCCATCCAGCTCCTCGACAACACGGATATACAGCGAAGACTGAAAAGGACAAAGCCTTTCGAGTTAGTTTAGTATAGTGATAGTGTAATTAGTGCAGTGAGTACTACACACAAAGAACACGTTAACAAAGTGTCTTCCCCTTAACAGAGACAATAGGAAAAGTGTTAATGGACACATTCTTAGCTTAGTCTGTATTAGAAGTTTAGGTCAGATTTAAAATACTTATTAGTCATAACTCATAAGACTAGATTGTATTCCAATGGAATACTTTTAAAGAGATATTTCATTTAATAAAAAATAAAAAATAAAATGTAATTGAACTCTTGGCTTACCCGAAGACCAAGCCTGCCAACCTAAAATAACAGTAACCTAGCGACAATTGTTATAACACTTATAACGTAATGGTATCAGCGGAAAAAACATAATTGGTCATACGACAACAGGAAAACTAGGAATCCATGACTTTATCCGAACGTTGTTTACAAGTCTAATAATTAAATAGAGTTCATAAATATCAAACTCCAATATGTTCTTGAAATTTTGTATACGAATTTGGACCTTAATTAATTAGTTATACATAAGATTTAAATTCGTTTATAAATTTCAAGGTCATATTGGAGTTTGATACTTATCAACTCAATTACCGATGTTCTGTCACATTATTTTTGATAGCTGATTTGATGGAAATACCGAATGACAAAGATAGAATACTCTTTCTGTTGCACACATATAGACACGTCATCATTCGTTATCAGTCGTTCACGACGATGTCACACGAGTATGGCCGATTTTCATTACATGGTTAATAGTTAGGGAGGCGAATAGGGGAATTTTCGGTAATACTCGAGCGTGGCAGTTTAAGATATGAGAGATACCTTAGACCTAATAGAACAACCTTGAAAAGTATTTAGCTCTACAGGGTGACTGGAAATTCGCCGTATTCCTTGAAAGGGGTTATTCTACAGCTTATTTGTAACGATTTAAGTCCAATCAACCAGGGGTCAAAACTCATTGGTTATCAAGTTATTCACATACATACATACATACATACATATCGTCACGCCTGTAATCCCAGAGTGGGGTAGGCAGAGCTACAGAATTACATACAACTTTAAAAAGTTGTTGATAAATCAGTAACCACTTTTTGCAAAATTAGGATAAGATGTTTACCAGCGTTTTCACGTTTTTAGATTTTTTTTAAAATACCCGCCTTTCGACCTAAAACTAGTCATTGTGTAAAAACTTCGTCATTTAGAAATAAGAAAAAGCATTTTTCAAATAGCCAATGAATTACTGATTACGAAAAATAATAAAAAATGCCAAAGAAATGCAAAGTTTTGCAAATAAAAGGATTTGAAGTTGAAAAATCTAGTTATTATTTTCCAAATTTTGTAACATTTTAAAGAATAACTAAAAAAAAAAGTAGGACACTTCGCGTACAAATGACAGGAATAGTTTGCTCAACTCATAAGCTTTCTAAAAAGGTACAATTTATGATATTTTAAACTTAATTTTCATTTAAAAATGTACAATTAATAATAATAGCAGAAATGTTCGCGGTTATAGCTCCATCGTTTCAACCAAAAAACGCGGGATCGTTATCATTTTTAAATTCACCTAATCGTGTTCTTTTAAATTTGCTTTTTAAAAACATAAAGTGCTTTCCATTTTAAACCGAAAAACGCGGGAAGTGTTGTAGTAAAATGAATAGAACATCGTTCTCCTTTTTGAATTCGGCTAGTGGTATTCTATTTTTAAATAAATTTGCTTTTTAAAAACCAAGTGTGTTCCATTTTGAAATTTCGAGCACCTCAAAACTTTTTGAGTGACCGCTCGAGTATTTCAAAAAAACTTTTTTTTTTTGCATTTTCAAAAATTCATCGTAACTTATCGTCACGCCGAAATCGTCAGTTTTTTTAAAGGGAGCTTCCTTGGGGCTTACTTAACACCCCTTCCGAAAATCTGACGCGCTCGAGTAAATTTTTTTTTTCCATTTTTGACTACTTTATATGCCTACCCCCACCACGCAAACCGGCAGATTAGTATACCGTTGTTATCAGAGGCACTTGGGGCAAACGTAGTTTTAACCTGTAACCCAAGTAACTGTTTTTTTCAACATTTTTGAAAAACCGTACACGCCAAACCCACCGCTAAAATGGTTTTTACCATACGAGCTTTTCTTTTCGAAATTATTTTATCTTTCGATTTTGATAGGTCTCGACGGCGCCGTTGAATTACGCCATTTAGCTACCTCGCCTCCCTAACTATAAGTTATGAACAGGGGCAAGTGAAAAAACGTAGTTCTACATATACAAAACTACAATATCACATATGTAACAAAGTTTCTGACAAATTTGTTTCGCGGTTTAATTTTGTGTATTTTCAGTTTAATTTTACAGATATACAATATTTTTGACGCTGTCCATCCTAATCACCAGGGATCGGATTTTCGGATAGATATTTACCTAAACTTTGGTGAACGGAATGGAGACAGACTCGACTTTATTTTCGTAATAAAATTCCCAGGATTTCTTAACTAAGTAACAAAGCAGTTCAAACTCATATTTGAGTATTTAAATACGCTCATTTATTATGTACTAGCGACCCGCCCGCGGCTTCGCCCGCGTGGAAGGTATTATACATATAAACATTCCTTAAGAATCACTCTATCTATTAAAAAAAACCGCATCAAAATCCGTTGCTTAGTTTTAAAGATTTAAGCATACATAGGGACAGACAGCGCAAGCGACTTTGTTTTATACTATGTAGTGATTTAATGTAATTTGCTATGGGGAAATATAAAATTTCATTTACCTGAGATTTATTCAAGTATCATTATCATTACTTAGTTTATCGGAACTTATCGTGAGTACTAGAACTTTTAAAACTACTAGTATAGTTGGTTCCAGTTTAAATGACGAAAATGCACTTAACGCAGGATTTTACAACTTCTTTTGTTGCTAAATATGAAAGGAAAAGATAACAAAGGGACGACCGAAGTGTGACACGTGCCTTGGAGTAGGTCAACCGTTGTTGATCATTGGGTTTTACCTGAACCGGACACATTTAAGTAGGTGTTTTGTTTTCTAAATACAATTAAGTACAGTGCGGTTAACATTCAGGTAAAAATGTATTTTTAATACTATTCTTAAATTGTACAAAGTGATATTGACACAGTATTTAATTATTATTTTAGAAACTTTTAATTATTAAGTAAAATACCGGCAACATCAAAACTATCTAGATTGTTTGTTCACAGTATACTTTGGCTGTACCGACACACCTGCGTAATTGTTTTACAACCCTACTTGAAGACAACAATAAATTGAAGAATAGATGTTGGTAATGGTTGGTTTTAAGTGCTTTTCGTCATATTAACTAGAACCAACTATACTTTTAAAATCGTTTACCTTCGACGTTTCAAGGACGACATTATCGCCGTGGTCTCAAATTTTAACCCTTCCGCTATCTCTGCTGCCGCCAATGTCTCACGCTTAGCAGGTAAAAAAGGCGGGCAATACAAAGACGTGGGCTTTATCTTAGAAGTTTAGTGGGATGTTGAGAGTAATATTAATAGTTTTGTTATTCTCCTATATTACAGACCCTTGAATCTACGTTAACATAGAACTTACCAGTTATAGAGAGATAAGATAAGTATAGAGAATCTCTTACATTACCAATTGCCAATTCACGCTGCGGCTACACTACATACACAATTCTTGTTAGAGCTATAACAACAACTTATTTCCTTACAAAAATAGTCAAAAATATCCATTAACTAAACATGTTGGTAAATTTGTGCCGTCTTATGTCATTTTGTGCGATCCCAGAGTCCCGTGGCATATTTATTAAACTGATTAAAATTAAGAATCCGCCTCCATATTTTCCCAACCATTTCCGGGATTTTGCCAAGTTTAGGTAAATATCTATCCGAATATCCGATCCCTGCTAATCACTCACCAAACACAAGACGAGCCGGTCAATAGTGACGATGTTGTACTTCCATATTATGTCGTTGATGGCGTCGACACACTTGTTTATATGCGGCCCGCCCGCCGGATTAGTCACCTCGTACACGAGGTAATCGCAAAACTTCCGCAGGTGCGCGGACAATGCGCGCGCGCCGATACGCTCCAGGATTCTAAATGAAAACATTTTTCGAAAACATCGCAAAGTAAGTACAGCATGACAAAGTACATTGGAATGTTAATAATTTGCATAAGGAATCCCTACCTATGGTCAAATAGTTGAGTAACAGCTGATTAAGACTTAACCGTCTGTTAAATTGGCTGGTGAACTCGGCCCCTAATGAGGTAAAAACACTAAACACGTTCCCGTAATTACGGCCTTTTTTTTTCTTTTTTCTTTTCATAATTTATAGTCTTAAGAGGCTGGTTTTACGTAGAAAAAGATTAAATGTGCATAAATTCAGAGAAAACCTTACTACACTACAACATCCTAATCTATGTAGGAAATTAAATTTGTGGAGCCAAAGCGCTATAAAAAAATTGTTGTTCAACCCAAAACTATGAATATTTATTTGATATAAAACTGAACTAAATCTAAGAATGCTCCCTGCGGCGCGGCATTGTGCTGAAGATGCTGTCAGCATTTCCTAGCTGATTTGTCAATACTTTGAGCTCGGAAATTCTTGTATGTTTATAAACCTCATCAAAGTATATTTTAGTTCCCATCACTATTTCAGCCTGTACAGTCCGTGAGCTCTTAGAAAAACCTTCGGGTTTCGCGGTAAATCGGAAGGATTCGTGTAGTAGAAAATGACAATTGTCTTTTTGACTTAGAAGCAATCCATCACGCGGAGTGCACTCGTTGTGTTTTCATTGATTTATATAGAGCAGCTAAGACCACCACTTACTTATTTATTTAGTTTGTTATTTTTCGGAAATTGATTTCCATGGGGAGTCAATTTAAACAGCATATTTCATTAAATAGCCAATCACGGTAAATTGTTTCTTAATATATGTTAAAAAAAAGTACCTTTTAGTTTTGTTTGTAAATAAAAAAGTTTTGATTGTAAATATATTAATAAGGTTCAAGACAGAGTTTATAGAAGCAACGGGGATTTCGAAAAGTAATTAAAATGCTGATTATGTTTTATTTAAATCATGACAAAAAGTCATATTGTATTAATACTACATACATACACGCCTTCATTCCCAGAGTGGGGTAGGCAGAGCTACAGAATTACCAACAACTCTAAAAACTTTTTGATAACTCTGTAACCACAATGAATACTAGAAAAACATAAATAAGCGTAATATCTCTATATTTTGTACTGATGGTTATTCTTTACATGACTTTCTACGGTAACTTCGAAAACTTTTGCAAGTTGATAACAGAACAGGACCGCATATCACGATCGCGTGTCATCGTCAATACCCAAACTATGCTTCTAAAATCCGAAGATTTTTATAGGAGCTCACGGACTGTGTCTATACACAAATAATGTAGATCAGACTGATAATATTTGTCTATTTAGGTTGATTCAATCGATTTTAATTTTAGTGACGTTGCCATAAAAAGGAACAAGATAGATTAAAATTAATTTCAGTCTCAGTAAGACCGAGAACCCTAAGGTAACGCACTTGAAAGCAATTGGATTTATCCTGTTCGTATCGAAGATCATCTTCCAAAGAAGGCACAGGAACAGCGGCGTGCCGGGGACGGAGAAGTGCGATATGATATCGTTATCATTCGCCATTGAAGTCCATTTGCGATACTCCTCTTCAACGGATTTCTTAAGCACCTGCTTGTTCTCTTTCGGTGCTGAATTCTGAAACATCGTTATTATAATAATAAAATATGTACATCAAACGTTAAAAACGGAATTCGTCAAGACTGACTTTGGTTCTCGTCTATTAAAGCAGTGGGTAAAATACCTAAGGCCCTGCATCATTCATTAATTTCATTATTCATCTCATTAGACACATAAATTGTTTTTAAAGTCCGAGCTTTACTCTCTCCCTTGTTTTTATTTGTGTAGGGGTTAGCAAATGAGTGTACGCTGTTGAGGGGATTGAATAAAATGTAGTCAGCACCAATTTAAGATACGCCTAACGTAATTTTTTTTTTCAATCTAATTTTTTTCAGCTCTTGCATGGGATATAGTAGGTACATACTAAGCGGAATACTGGCATTCGTTGACGCTAAAATGAGAGGCCCCGCTTTTTAAGAAAGCTTATGAGCCAGACGCATACTTTGCAATCTCAGGGGATGCTGGTAAGAAAGCATTAAAAAACATGATCTAGAAACCATTAGGTTTCTTAGGCCCGTATGCACGTAAATTTAAAATTCTAGGTTAATCCCAGTTTAAATTATTCAAGAATGTCAGATTATTATAAGAACTGACAATTTTAACAAATTAACCTGTTAAACTGGGGTTAACGTTTGGTTTACATTTACGTGCAAACGGGCCTTATTGAATATCAGTAATGTCAAGTTTAAACGGGGTTTTTTTAATTAAAAAATAAGGTTGATTTTAAACTGGCGCTGTAAGATAACCTGCGTGAAGAAGTCGACGAGTGCTGCCGGGAAGCACTGCAAGGTGTGCTGCGACCACATGTGTGGCGTGTTCGTCATTATGGTAGTGAGGAGCTCCTTCACCGCTGCGCCTTCGCTACCTTTAACATTTAATAGGCATCATGACGTTCTCGTATTTTTAAAGATGCCAATCGACTCTGTATTTGGTAAGAAATAAATAAATATATTGCACTACAAAAGGCAGAAATGACAGTCAACTTCACACATACAAATTATTACATACTTATAAGTTTGCAACTATTAAACTGGTGTACTGAATATGTGGAATTGTTTATTGAACATTAAGGGTTCTGAAACTAGTTAAAATTTACTATTGGATGCAAAAATATCACTAAACTTTGAGTCTTTAGAAGACAATTAAGTTGTTATTCGAGTGGGTACTAACCAGCTCCAGACATATATATCCCCCGCGCGAGCGTCAGCACAAGGACGCGGTTGAGCTCCTCGTTCTCGGAAGACACCAGCGACTTAGGGTCCGAGACCACGCGCGACATCTGTAGCTGAACGCCTGAGCTGCCCAGACTCGTGATTAGCCGGAGTGCCGTGCTCTCGAAACTAAACCAAGAAAAAAGGGACTAAATAATGCATGTTAACCAAGCGACTTGTCGAAGAAGAATTATGGCTCTTCCAGCATCCGAGGACATGGCATAAGGAGGGTTCTGTAGACTGGGATCAAGAGTCACTGGATAGGAAATAGACCGGATGACTGACCAGTTAAATTAGTTCATTTTTACGAGGTGTCAAAACGATAGCTACATTTCTAGCTGTATGTATAAAAGCAAGCCGTAACGTAACGACTCATCATGCTTCTGATGGATTCCCAGCTATTTATAGTTTTACTTAATTTCACGATCGTAGCGAATGCTAAAATGCGCCCAGTCTTAGAATGTTAGTCTTGCTATATCCTTTAATCAGTCTAAAACAAACATTACTTCAAATTTTGTTCAAATTGTCTTCCTCCACAATTGATACATTCGCGACACCTTTTTCGTATTTCTACAGTAGTTGTTGTACGAAGCGTCATTAATTTTTGCGATCAGATGCTCTCTGCTCTCTACCTGTGTTGCGTACACTAGCTCTTTGGCCCTTCCCCAGACGTAAAAGTCAAATACACTTCGTACAACAACTGTAGAAATACGAAAAAGGTGTCGCGAATGTATCAATTGTGGAGGAAGACAATTTGAACAAAATTTGAAGTAATTATTAAAATAAAAATGATTTTTAACCATATTGCGTTTTGTATTGTGCATTTAGCCCATTTAACTGGCTGGATCTACTGACCGAATAAAACCACCATTTTAGATTGAAACCATATTTTGACGAAAAACTGAACGTGATTCTAGACATGTGGTATACCGTAAGAATCGTCAGGAACTGGAGAAGTTTTTATGATGTTGGAAGATCTGAGGAGCTTCTACTTTTTTTTTTATTCTGCCGTAAAGTTGACCGTGACGATTTTTTATTTTCTGTCCTTCACACTTTATTGGCTAATATTTTTTTATTTGTTTACTATATGAATAAAAATTACATTTCATTAGAATGCGCAAACATTAAAGATAAAAAAACTACAAATACTTTTGTGCTGTCACATTAAAAAAAAAGATAGGTGAACAAAATGGTTAACTTTTGGAAGATTCCGAGATTTTTTCAAAAAAAATATTAAAAAAACACCGTGGGTAGGATAAGTGTTAATTGGCCCAAAACGTGTTGCAAGTGACCTTAGCTACCCACCCTATTCATTTGGCACACGACTTGCAATACACCCTGTATATTGACAGATTTCTATAAGTTCTAGCTTTCTTTAAAAGCAGCTTAATTAGGCAGGTCTTAACAGTTTATATCACGGCCTCATAAGATATTATGAATTATGACTTTTTGTATCACGGTGCTAGTCCAGTTAAGTGAATAAAAAAAAAGTTAGCACAGACGTTCTAGCCTCAGAGCCGATAAAAGAGAAAAAGGAAAAAAAAATGATAAGCTTCTGATGTGAACGGTCCTCAGTATAATTTTCCGGGTAGGTCATTTGGTGACCACTCAGTTCATAAAATAAAGATAGGGAAATGTTATATAAAGCATAGTTCATTTATAATTGGTACATATTACCAGGGTTATAAAATTTAAAATAATTAATGAAATAAAACAATTAGTCTTATAGAAAAATATGTATTATTATTTTACATTTTCACTAAAAATATTCAGTTGTCAAAACCATGTATGTAATTCCGAACTTTCTTCGTAATAGATCCCATCATCTTCTGAACAGTACTTTTATCTACTTTTTTGGCTTGAAGATTCCATGTAGATCGCAACGAATTTACATCTTTGACCATTTTGCCACTCTTTTTGAGTTTCCCTTTCATAATTGCCCAGTAGTTCTCAATTGGTCGAAACTGTGGACAATTTGGAGGATTCATGTCACGAGGCACGTAATCGACCTGATAGGTTCATAACACTGTAGTACCTTTTTTGAGTAATGGCAGCTAGCTAAATCTGGCCAAAACTTCACAGGAAGAAGGTGGTTTCTAATGAAAGGTAAAACTCGTTTTTGCAGGCACTCTTTCTTGTAAACATCTGACGTCATTGTAGAAGACGTAACGAAAGTTTTGGTCTTTAAGCCACAACTACAGATCCCTTGCCATATGGGTATATAGCTCAAGAAAATTAATTAAAATAGGGGAAATAATTCGTGTAGTTTTGAAAATTGGTACATTTATACCTTGCAGTATCCAGATGAACATAATAAAAGTCCTCATGTGTAGGGGGTGTGCTGAGGGTGTAGGGGGGGGTTGAAGGTACCTTTTTCAGATTTTTGCTCATATCTCTAATACCTGTACGAATAGCATTATGATTACTTCGGACAAAAGTTTTTACATAAAATTTCCTACAAATTTGGTCATATTTATTTTTGCTCTACGACCAATACTTTAGGAGCTACAGGGTGTGTAAGTTTTAACAGAGAGATAAAAATAGAGGATTTAAGAAAACGGCGTCATTTTTTCGTCATTGTTCATCATCACTTTCATTTTTAGTTTAGAATAAGCCAGCTTAGTCATCTGCCGACCCAATATAAAAAACCCCATGTCGATCTATTGAAAATTCTAAAAATAAAAAAGGCGGTAATGTAAACAAGGGCCGAGCGTGCGAGATACCGTGAGTCCTTACTACGGCGGGCGTCAACGCGGCGCGGACCGCCGCATACCACTGAGCTACTCTTTGCCACTGAGATTGAATTAAAACCCTTAGAATAATAATATTCTAAGTTAAAACCGTTGTTTCTCGTTCTCACCGCACCGTACGAATAACTGGGAAAATAACTAAATCATTCGTTATATGAAATGACCAAATAATCAGTCATTCGTTATTTTTAATTTATCTAGATGAGCTTTATTCTTATCTAGATAAATTAGTTGGGCTTCTAAAGATGTGGATTTAGTAGTTCTTCTAATGACTCTATCACCACCAGAGAAACAAATATTTTTTGTCAAGCCAAGAAAAGGAAAAGTGGAAACCAAGATATTTTCGTCACAAAAACTCCAAAAACTCTCCTTTTGTTGTGCTGTTCTTTTCCTACATAGTTTTAGCGGCTGCGACACAACCTCAGCAATTTACAGGATAGGCAAACTGTCAATTGTAAAGCTGTTTGAGAAAAAACCAATAATCAAGGATATATCAGCCATTTTCTATGACCCAACATCAACATCGGAAGCCATAACAAAATCAGGAGAAACGATGTTTTTGACGATATATCGTGCGCCCACTACTCAGCTTGATCTTAACAGCCACAGATACTCGCTTTTTGTTAAATCCAGCACCAAGTCCAAAGCTGATCTCTCCTCTCTCCGCCCTACTAAAGGGTCAGCAAAATATCACGCATTACGAGTATTCCACCAAGTACAAGAGTGGCTGGGTAACGAAATGCCTCCTGAAATGTGGGGTTGGAAGCGAGGAGCTGATGGAACCCTCGAACCAATTACTACTTCAATTGCGTGCTGACTTCAATTTTTTGTCGCTGCAAAAGTGGTTGCACTGGAAAATGCGGATGTCGAAAAGCCGGTATTTCATGCAGTCGAGTATGCTTCGGCTGCATGGGTTCATGTACAAACGGTGTACCTGTAGATATCATCGATGGAGAAGACGAAGATGTCGATTTAGAAGATGATGAGTGACATAATTAAGAGAAACTGATTTGCTTTTTCTATTTTTTATAAACAATTTAACACTTATTTCGTTTTTACTTCTTAAATCGTCTATATTTTAGCTCCGTGTTAACTTAAACATCCTGTAGCTCCTAAAATACTGATCGTACAGCAAAAATAAATATAACCAAATTTGTAGGAAATTTTATGTAGAAACTTTTGTCAGAAGTAATCATAATGCTATTCGTACAGGTATTAGAGATATGAGCAAAAATCTGAAAAAAGGTACCTTCAACCCCCCCCTAAACCCTCAGCACACCCCCTACCCATGAGGACTTTTAGTATGTTCATCTGGAGACCGCAAGGTATAAATGTACCAATTTTCAAAACTACACGAATTATTTCCCCTATTTGCCCATATTTGGCTCAATTTGATCAGGCTAATAAACCAAAATAAATGTCCAGTTAAAGAAGAGTTAGCTACCGTAACGAAACTGTCGATTAACGTCAAACAGATACATTTTTGTAACGAAATTGTAAGTTAGACATCATTTAAGTGACATTTAAATAGCGTCTTTATGTACATTTATTTTGGTTTTTACCCATATGTGGTTTTTGCGAATTTCTCCAATTTAACAAACTTATATTTTTCTTCAACATTTCCTCGAGCATCAGCCAAGTAATACTTTGAACCGGGCAGTTGCTTAAAATCGAGTTTAACATAGGTTTCGTCGTCCATCAAGAAGCACCCTTTGAATTTGGTTAAAACTTTGTCATACAACAAGCGAGCTCGCTTTTTAACTTGAAGGTTCTGCTTCATGGTGCGTTTTGGCTTCTTAATAGCTTTATAGTTCTTATAGCCAGCTCGAAGGCGAATCCGTATCCGTAAATTAGAAATAATACCCAACAACTACCACATGGTTATTATTTAGGTCCGTAGCATATACGAAATATTAACCTCGTAAGGCCCACCATACTGAAAAATTGGAGTTTTTTGTAACTGGTACTTTGAATCTACAATCAAGGGAATAAAGTTCAATTGCGATTGTCCAAAAATGCCCTTTTTTAGTTTATGAACATAGGAAAATAAACCTTATTCTAATTGCAACAGAGTTCAAAGTAAATTGCCTTGATCCTATTGCACACTGGGCCTTACGAGGATAATCATAGCATAGAAATAATAGGGTCCATAGCATAATTTCGAAACTCAAATTTCCTAAGTACGAAATTCCTAAAGACTAAACTTCGAATATCAAAATGTCTAACGGACGAAATTCCTAAAGATGCATGGCCTACGTTTAATTAACCTATTTTTAAAAACTCTAAAGTACAATACTCCTAGTGCACGAAAATACTAACGACATTTTTCCTACGTCCAGTTGATCTAAGTTTAAAATATACAAAGTGTGAAATTTCGAGCGACATTTTTCTTACGTCCAGTAGACCTAAGTGTATAAAGTGCAAAATTTCGAACGATACATACGATACGAAAAAAATCATTGGGCCTGTGAATTTAAATCGAATGAATTATACAAATGCAATGCACGTTTAATAACAAACAGTTATGAGTACAATTTAAAAGTGCATAAGTCTAGTGACCACAATCATGAAGGAAATGCAGTGAAAACTTCTATAGTAACGTAAATGATTTAAAGAGAAAGACAAGGGAACAAACCTATGTTAGAATATTGTGTTTCAAAGTATTGTCATTAGGCATTTTGTAAGTATACTATTTTGAGCACTAGAAATATTGTTTCAAAGTATTGTCAGTAGGCATTTTGAAATAACTATTTTGAGCACTAGAAATATTGAGTTTTTAAGTATTGTCATCAGGCATTTTGTACAAAGGGCTATTGATTCTCGAAAATGAGATCATTCGACCAAAAGTGTATTAGGTCATGTATCTTTAGGAATTTTGTACGTTAGACATTTTGATATTCGAAGTTTTGTCTTTAGGAGTTTCGTACTTAGGAAATTTGAGTTTCGAAATTATGCTACGGACCCTAATATTCCTATGCTAGGATTAATATTTCTGACGAAGAAGTTTGCATGACGTCGACTCATGACAGTTTAATACCTGGATGGTATTCGTATATTCGTACGTATATCCATGTTTGTCGGTCAATTTGTTGGACAGTATGTCTCATTTCACCAGACATGCAAAAAGCAAGTTACTCTTGAAAATAGAGAATGATCTTACTTTGGCTTTGATGATTATTTGTGCAAATACAGCATGGAACAAATTAAATAATACTTACTTTCGAAATTTTTCATCGCGCTTAAAATTCCTTCAGAGTAGTACATGAGAAAAATAATATTTAAAAAGGTGTATGAAAATCAAGTGATAAAAATTCGGGAAAAACAAAGAAAAAGAAGAAGATTTTGGGTCTCAATCGACGAGACTACCCAAGTAGCACACTGGGTGGGAAATAGCTCGTATATCATATCTATTTAGATACTTAAGTGAAATATATAGCCATGACTAAGTTCTATATAGGTGGAAAGAACCCTTAGGCAACCAATATAGAACCACGGGGAGAAAAATTGCAGCTTATTTTTGGTTCTATATTGAATCCATAAGAGATCTCACGATTACCTTAAGTGGCAATTAGAACTATGGGTGAAAGTTATGCGCAGTGAACGACGATTATTGAACGAATGAATAATAATATTTCAGTTCGGTCAATGAGTGATAAATGGGACGCCAAAGTTCCTTTGAGTGACAACAATTAAGTCGGTAAGTTTTTTAAAGTGAATGTGATCTGCCATTTTAATTTTGGATTTATACATCTGTTTGGTAATAGATTAAAATTCACGTTCAGGCATTGAAATAAGCACGAAATTCTTGCGAATGCTTTTTTACCGTGAAACTATAGTATGGTTTCTTTGTAAATTTCGATGCGCCTTTGATTAGATCAGGAATATTTAAAAAGAGAGTGTTAAATCATATAAGGAATTGATACTGATAAGAACTAAAACTGTAAAAACCTGACCTAATGATTGTAGGTTACGTACAATGTTAAAGTAACATCGTCACAACTATCAAAAGTCTATGATTATGCGTCAGTGTGATAAAATTCTGTTTAAAATAAATCATTTTCAAGGACTCCAATTTGTAAACATGGCGAAACAAAAAAGATCTTACAGTGTTTATTTTCACTTATTTGTTTTCTATTTGAAACTATCAGGTCTGAAAATCACTTATTTGTATCTTGCGAGTGGCACAGCAGTGAATGCTATGCCCTAGAGCTTTTGTGCTGTGACACTAGCGGCTTGCGTTAAAGCCTAAAACGGCACAGAGTTCGTGCTTCCTATAAATGCTATGGGAAACAGCCGGCCGTGGACGGAGTTCCGTTTTTGGTGTAATTAAAAACACCGGCCACAGCCGTAATGCCATATCACGAGGGTCTTAGTTTACGTCTCTCGACGTACTGTCCGTGAACGTGTTAACATTGTTTGACAACACTTATAGCTTTAAACCACTCATTTAGAACATAAAGCTATAAGATAAGCTGCAAAATTCACTAATGTGCTGCTTGGGTAAGGATTCTTTAGAACGCAAAATTGCACATATTCTGGTTGAAAAAAAATCAGCCCACTACTTGTTATTTGATTGCATCTAAAGTTTTGGATAAGGTAAACGGTTCCACAATCTTATTTTTTTTTAAATCAAATTTACAATGGCTGTGGGAAGACCTTCCTGAAGACAATTTATTAAAAAAAAACTGTTTACTAAGCGGTAACGGTAAGCTACATATATGTTAAATGCTAGACTCAAAATTAAAAACAAATATCCACAAATTTTACATATAACTTGTTTGGTGGGTGGATCAACTTTTTCTTGTTGTTATTCTGTCCCATAAGCCAGGAGACAACAGTGATAGAGTTTCTTAGAAAAAATGTTATAATATATACTTCCAGCACACTCAGGAGAGAGGCCATAAAATAATGGGTGAATAATTGCTAATAAAACGGTTTTTTAGTGGACTTATATCCTTTGAAATCATAGTTTTAAGGAGTGACCCAGGAGTCGTCACCATGGCAACGAGCTACAAAGAAAAGTTGATTGACCCTGGTACACGGAATTCATAGACTTTACGAAGAAGTAAGAAAAAACTTTGAAGACGTTAACACATTGATGACCTTTGTTAAAAAACTTTCTCTATAGCTCCTTCCAGGATTGCCATGTTTAGACAAATGAATTCTAACATTCCCTTACCTCCTTAACCCGTAATCACACGATGGGGTACTCGGATCCAAGCGGCATCTTATTATAATGATAATTTTGCAGCAGTAAAGAGAATTACAGAAACATTTAGCAATCGTGATAGGGTATATGTCCGCAAATGTAAACATATTATGCAGTCGGCTGTTGTTGTTGACAATTTACATTTAATTTCACAACATTTCCAATCCAATTTTGGTTGCAATAGAGAATTTACAGTCTCCTTCAAATATTGTCGAATGCACTTTTAGTAAAATAAGAAATATATTAAATAATCTGGGCAGTATAGCAGGAGAAATAAGTAACTGTTTGCAAACTAAAATGAAAGCCGTCCTTCACAGAAATCCCAATTTTGAGGTTATCGCCCACAACTTATAACAGAAAATAAACTCTGAATTATACTGGAATAACAATATTCCTATAAAACTACTTAAGTTTGCCCCATTAACATCAGTGGATTGCGAGCGGAGTTTTTCAGCACTTCAGTATATTTTTGATGTAAAAAGAAATAGACTGACTGCAGAAAATTTGGAAAAAATACTGATTATTTTCGTTAATAAATCTATACTTTAACAAACTTTTGTATTTATTGACTAGGAATCAAATTATATGTCACGTAAGAAATTAATTAAATGATTACTAATTTGATTAATTTTGGAGTCATCTCCAAATTATTGTGAGCAATAACGCAAATTGGTCCGATCTCTGTTCTACTACACAGAATCTAGTGAAAATAAAAAGCCCCTAGAATAAATACGTGGACTTATCCGGTTAATTCTAGTTTTTGCTGAAATCGTAATTACCATAACTGCAGTTGCGTCTGGTTGGCCTGCGGGTAGGCGGCCAGCGAGTGGATGTTAGACAGGAGCGTCACGCGGTAGTGCGGCTGGATATGGTGGATGCGATACGAGAACATATCTAGAAGGTTGTGCAGAATACCCCACGCCTGGGACTTGAACACGTTCGGTAGCAGTTGGACTGGAATTCATTACACATTCATACATTAGTGTTACTTAATTTTGATTGGTCTACTCGCATAAACTAGTTATCAATCATAGATAAAATACGAGACAGCTCATCGAGTTTGTACCTATAATGTTTTTCAATCGCAGGTACGGGCCCCACTACTTCATTTTTCATACATTGACGCAACCGTGCAACGTCAATTAGACTGGCGGGATGCGCCGTTGTGTATTGCAAAAACTATTAGATTACATCAGTAAACATTATATTTATCTAAAGTTGAATAATTTGAATTACCGGTTGAACTACTTAGTAGGGAGGAGGGATACAAAAAATCCCTTACCCATGCACCTTGGAACAGCTGAGTTTGTTAGATGGGACTGCACAAAATGTCCCACAGGGTCAGAGTCACATGCGTTATCTCCAACAAGCTAGCTTGCAAAATACGATTTAGGTAAACTCGTTTAAGCGTCCTTGTATTTCTGTTATAATTGTTTGTTTTCAATGATTTATGTAGATTATTTAAATTATTATGAATATAAATATGTAGTTATTTTTAGAATAACTATATTTTACATGTAATTGTTTTGTTAGTCTAAGTCCTAATACGCCTTAAGATACAGGAAGCAGTTCGGGAATGTTATTTATGATTTAGTTTAGTACACTGTAAAAAAAACGCTTTGAATAAAGATTTATTATTATTATTTGTATGTCTTTACCAATCACGGGACTACGGGAGTCCAAGACATTTGGAAGGCGTACATGGAACCGAAGCCAACACGCAGAGGTCCTTTAGACAAGTTAAATTTAGTAAAGTGATAGGACACCAACCGGCGCTTGTCGCTGAGTTCAAACTATAGAAGTATGCTCCCACGGACCACCACCGGTTAGTGTAGGACTATTTAACAAGGATGGAAACAATAATAATAGGCTCTATGAATGAACTGACATGGATTGATGAAACTACGGCACCTGCCCACAGTGGGCTGGATGGCTCGAAAAGAGGACATTCGCACTTTTTTCAGAAAATCATTTTTTTTTAATGCTATCCGATAGAGAATTATGTAAGGAACAATATATGTGGTATACATTTTTTCGAAATAAGGCATATTGACAGCAGAAAAAATAAAGTCTGTTTTTTTTGTATGGGACCCATAAATAGGTATCTTGTTTCTCAGAAACTATTAGAGGTCCCGTCTTCTACCTCCCAAGACTTTGTTTTTCTACTTTTATAGAGTAGGAAACGATAAGCAGATTTTTTATACAGGTGCTGGTTTTTTTTTTAGTCCAGTAAAAAGTCCACACATTTTTGATTTTTTCGTTTATGTCTTTTTAGGGATTTTACATTATATTTCGATAGTTAAAAGTAAAAATGATAATAACACATAATGGATAAAACGTTTATTAAGTTATGAAAAAAATCCTAAGTATATTTTTTACATTTTTGATACAACTAAAAAGCAAATAATCTAATGTTTAACAATAGACACATTTCACTTAAAATAAACAATAAACAACAAAAATTGATACAAAATATTTCTTAAAAAATGACATACCAAAAAAAAAAACCAGCACCTGTATAAAAAATCTGCTTATTGTTTCCTACTCTATAAAAGTAGAAAAACAAAGTCTTGAAAGGTAGAAGACGGGACCTCTGATAGTTTCTGAGAAACAAGATACCTATTTTTGGGTCCCATACAAAAAAACAGACTTTATTTTTTTTTGTTGTCAATATGCCTTATTTCGAAAAAATGTATACCACATTTATTGTTCCTTATATAATTCTCTATCGGATAGCATTTTTCAAAAAATGATTTTCTGAAAAAAGTGCGAATGTCCTCTTTTCGAGCCATCCAGCCCACTGTGCTGCCTGGCCAATGCTAATTACTTTGGTTGAAATTGCAGGCGGTGACTCGCCAACTCAATGGAATGGGCCCCCCCAAATAGCCGCATATACATAGCAGCAGTGAGGTAACAGTTCCCAAGGGGCTAAGAGGTGCTTCTGGACTTTAAACGACCATAAGGTGCCCACTCACCATTTGTGCAACACAACCGCCCTTAAAGCATATAGCTCTTGCGACTCCACTCTGACCGGTCAGTAAAGGCAAGCCAGAGGTGAGGGTCTGTTCCTCGTCATAAAGACTCCAGCCAGCCGGTGAAGGCAAACGTGAGGTGAGGAACAGGACCTACCCTCGGGAGCACTCAGGTCCGTAGTATCGCCGCTCACCAACAGCTCGTCACTAGCTACCCTGCGGCCTTATTATAATTTTTATTATAGTGTATCAGAAGGGCCCACAAGATCGAGATAATACTAGATAATATTGCAAATAAATTGTCCTCTGGACACAGCATGAATATAAAAAAATACTTACTTACGAAACCTTTGATTCCCAGTGACTCTATTTCCGTGTATATCAGCAATCGGCTGTAGGTTTCGACTAGCGCCGGCGCCATCATACTGTTCCCTGGCACGCTCGTCTTGTTCTGAGCCAGCTTCGCAACATGGGTTACTATAGAATGGATAAGCGACATCTTGCAATGCAACGTTAGACTATCAAGTATGCACATCGAAAGCGGCACAGTGGGTAATGGCGTCCCTGGGTTTCCGTTAGGTAAAGCCTTCTGATTGCCAAACAGAGTCTCTATTATGATGCCCATAGGTCTTGCGTAGTATTCCTGATTAGTCGAATATGCATTGCACAGAAGAGCTATGCGATAATCAGACCCCATTAGAGTCGGGGTGTTGTTTGATGTCATCAAGTGTTGCAGAAAACTAAAACATAATAACAAAGTAAATTAAACCACAGAATCTTACTGAGAAACTAAAAAGCAAAACGTATTGACCGATCTTACTCACTCATACTGTACTTTTAAATTTTGTGGCATTGGCATCGTTTTGTGTTCAGTTTCCGCTTTTTTCAGAAGATGCATCCAAATACAAACAACCGCCATCTGATGAGTGCAGTGCGCTTTTGTGCAATCAGGCACCGGCAGCGGTTCTTTTTCAGGATACAAAAGCTCGTGCAGCTTTATTATAGGCAAAAAATTTGAGAGAGGATTCCTTTGTATACTCCCAGAGATAAACTGAAGAAGAACCCACATCAGATGGTCCCGACCTTTCTTCATGTCGTGTCCTACTAGTTTGTTGTGCAATCCCATTACTATGTTAGGAAATGAAGCGAATCCAAAGAGTATTAAATATATAACTTGCGATGACAAATGCAGCCAGCACCAATGCGTAGAAGACATCTCGTCGTCTTCACTTTCTTGTTCACTCTTCTCCATCGCTAGGATCATCAGTTCAACGAGCTGGTCTTCCAGCGCAATACAGCGCTGTTTGTGCTGTTTTTGAAGTCCGAGCATAGAACACACCATGTCTCTGGAATAAGGCTGCTGTAAAACATGCCTTAAAAGAGCTATCTGCGGTTTTAACAACTTGTCATCATACGGCAAACTGCCTTTAAGGGAAAACTTTAATGTCGTCGGATCCAGTCGCCAAGGATTGACTAGGTGATCAGCGTTTCCGGAAAACTCGACGACAGGCAGCATGTGGGAATGTCCAGTTATAGAAACCATTTGAGCGCACGGCTTGAAACTTTGAACAAAGCTAGTGAGTAGCTTTGAGAGTTGCTAAAATCATTGTAAAATATTAATTACGTACTGTTGATCGAGATCAAAGTCAGTGTCTTTATTTTTATCTTTGTATGTTTAAAAAACTTGCCTAATTTATTAGACAGATGAGATAGATATAACGTTTTCTCAAACATGCTCGGAAAAAACGGTATTCCGATTGAAAGACAAGGACGGAAAGAGCGTCATTTTACTCCTAGGAGTAAAAAAACTATATGAAAACACTTTCCGTCCATGTCCATATATTTCTTAAAAATGCTGTCAATTTGCATACAAAATCAAAAGGACCAAGACAAAAATTCCAAACAGCCAAGGTAACTGCTCGCTTTTTTAGCACAGTGCGTGTGTTTCTTTTTGAATTTGCATTCCAATTTCTATGGTTAGTATTTAAAAACAATTGACAGTCGGTAAAATTCGTTCATTCTGCATAATATAATTGTGAAACCGAATATTAAACTATTTGTTGTGTGAAATACTTACTATAAAAAATGAGCTCAAGCGACGAAAGCAACGAAATAGGTACCACACCGCCTATATTAAAATCTGAAGCTGCCTCGGTTAGGCAAAACCTGCTTCCCGCTAAATCTAAGTAAAAATATCCGAACTTATGACCAATTTATGCTGTAGAGGGCAAACAAAAATGAAAATTAAATTACTTGCTTTTTAGAAATGTATTTGTATTATTTCCTCACATGTTTGAGAAAAGCATTATGTATGCCTCGGCGGAAACGAGGATTTCCTGACTCGTATTTTAGCAGGCCTCGCTGTTGCTCGGCCTGCTAACCACCTCGTCAGGAAAACCCTTACTTTCCCCGCCTAGGCAACAATATACTATTATTTGCGCACTAAAAACCACACATTCAATTGACATAATTAAAATAAACTAAAATTACACATACGTTGTCAAAAGTAGCAAGTGTCAGAAAAAAGTATAGTTTTTCTTATACTGCACTGGTATTCTAGTACATTTTGTTAACAAACTAAAGAGTATGAAAGAATAAATTAATGTTTTGGGAAACGGATTTATCGCGCGTGTATCTGTATTTCCACAATTTTATGTTTAATTATAAAAGTAGGTACCTATTCAAAAGTTTCACTTACCCAGTGCGGCCAGTGATTGTTGTCTGGATAGTCTTTTTGTATTTCAGTGACGATGAAATATGCAGGGAGCAAGGATGCGTTACGATCGAAGATGTATTCGATTACGTTATACAGGGCCTTTAACTGTGGCATTGTGCTTGAATTTAGCTGTACAGGCAATGTGTGAGCTTTCTCTCTGCAGCCCTAAAACATTTACAGTAACAACTCATTTATAAGACTCCGGAGTAACTGCATTATAAAACATCAGACTGTCGTCTCATTTTACCGAAAGACGTTGACTGCGGACATAGGCCTCCCCCAAGGTTTGTCACAACGACTGGTCCTGCGCCGATTGATTACACAGATACACATTATTGGATTACACAGAGAGCGGAATTTCAAAGCACCTATGAAAATGTAAGGTTACAGTAGCCAAATCCTCATCATTAGGATACATTCCGGAAAACTGGGACTCATAGAACCCTTAACTTAATTTCATAGTAAAATTAAAATTATACGTAGTTCTAAGTATATAGCAGTGTATAATTGATGCACGTTTTACGTGTCATTAGGAAATCGAGAATAAACACGATTGATCTCGGAAAAAGTCTGACAAAATACAAGCTATGTAAAGTCGGCTCCCCTGCAGCGTCAGGATTGTGGAGGTTCTAAACAACCTACGTTAACCCAACAATACCCCGCACTAAAAATATTTAAGGTGTTTAGCCTACAAGAGGTCACAAAGAAATATAAGTACATAAACCCGAAAAACGGTTCACTATTGTTATTGTTTTACCAAATCATCATTTGACAAACTTTTATTTCGCAGAGATACTTCCCGTCGCACTAATTAACATTTTTTAATGATCAAAAGTCTAACCTAACCTAACTTATTTAACAAGCCCATGTAACGTAAATATGTAATGGTTTGTGCGCAAATACGTTTTTGCGAAATTAAAGTTTGTAAAATGATATAGTTTGTCAAATGATGTTTTGGTAAAAAGTCACAATAACCAAAAAAACATTACCGCTTCTAGGGTAGTAGTATTAAGTAATAGGATAATATATTTTTCATGAAGTGGCTTGAGAACCAAAATATATATTTATGTAATAAACAATGATCGGAATAGGTAGTGCTACTTTGTCGGATTTATAACGATATTTTACTATGAACATGTCGTAAAAGTAGACATATGGCCCCTTTAGTGTCACACTGCTTGCTAGAGGCATCCTCTTAATCTGTCTTAATTGAATCTTTCGTTCAATTTCTTTCATGTTCCTTCACTTTGGCTGCTGTTAACTAGAAACCTAGTCTGTCGTAGTAACCTTGGTTTATAGACCCACAAAAACCTTTATATCTTTTTATTAACCTGTCTTACCTTAATACTATCCTACCTTTTCTTAATAGGTACGTAAGTTTTTTTTTTTTTTTTTCCGCTGTACGTGGGCCTTACCTCAAAATCAAAAGTTGATTTGGATTGCGGACCCTACTAATGTGCACTACATACTCCGATCACCAGACTACCAGTTAGCATACCTTCATAATTTCTCTAACACCTTTATAGTCCACACCGCCTATTATTCTTCTGACCAAATTGAATGATTCTATCCAATAGTCTGCATTTTGATAGGATAGCTTTTCACTGGTTAATATGCAGTCACAGAGTGTGCTAAAAAAAGGAAATAAGACGTTTAGTAGACCTACAAAACAGAGCTCGTCACCTTTTGGTCTGTCCTTTGAGTAAATACAATCTTATTTATTATTTGCGAGGACGATAACCAATACCTTCACGCCTGTAATCCCAGAGTTTTTCTGTTTTCCCAACCAATCTAACAAATAGGTATATACATAGCAACTAAGTACGGTGCTTTATTCTAAATTATGACGCCCGATAATCCCTAAAATATGCGTTTTCCTAATCTGCTCCTAAAATGTACAATTGTCAAAACGTGTGCGTTCTCAAAATGTTAGCACTTCTATTTCGAGTTCTCAAAATGACTGCTATTTAAAATGTGTACTTTCTGAGACTGTAGTCTCAGAAAGTCGTCTATTCATAATGTTTACATTCCTATAATATCAGCATTACCGAAAGTTTTGCTTTTCCGTTTTGTTCACTTCTTTATACAGTGGTGGACACATAATTAGAAACACTTGCGACGTATTTCACATGATACAAGGCACATTGCCGTAAAACTTTTGTTTATGGAAATAAAACAACAAAATGCATAGAATACGTTCAACAACTTATAATTAATTAAAAAACAAATAAATATCCGAGTTTACAACTACCATTTAGATATTTAGTTACGTACAAACAACTAAACGACATTTGCAGTACCATCCGTCATGGACAAGTAATTAGAAACACTAAAGAAATGAGGTAAAAATCAAAGTTTTAACGTGTCAACGTCAACAATTTCAAATTATTTATGTAAAATAATGTTTGGTTTACTAAATTTCTTAACAATTAATATTTAGTTGCATAGCCTTTGTTATTAATGACGGCTCTGCAACGACGTGGCATTGATTCAAGTAATTTCATACATTTATCGAGTGGGATCGAGTTCCATGCTTCAACAAAGGCTTCGTAAAGTTCATTTTGACTGGAATTACGTTTAACGGAGACTTTTTTTTTAACGACGTACCACAAATTTTCAATTGGATTTAAATCGGGACTATTTGCAGGCCAGTCTAACATGGTAACACGTTGCTCAATAAGAAAGGATTTAACACTGCGGGCCGTGTGTTTTGGGTCGTTATCGTGCTGAAAGATCCAGGTCACAGGCAAATGGTCGTCGGTGTAGGGAATCATTGTCTCTTCTAAGATGTTTTTGTATTGAAATTGATCCATTATACCTTCAATCTTACGGACGGGTCCAACTCCGCAACCAGAAAAACATCCCCATACTTTAATATTACCACCGCCGTGTTTGACTATGCTCCTCGTGTATTTATAATCAAAAGCATGGTTTATTGGACGTCTAACGTAGCGTTTGCCGTCTGAATTCACCATATTTATTTTTGTTTCATCCGAGAATAACACTTTTTTCCATTCTCGTACGGTCCAGTTAAGATATTTCTTTGCAAATAATAATCGCTTCTCTCGGTGTGGCTTGGTAAGAAGCGGTACCTTTCGAGAAACCCTCCCGAACAATTTAGCTTCCACTAATCTGCGGCGTACCAGTTTCGAGGAAATGTTCCTTGGGTCATCAGGTGAAAAAACTTCATTTCTAATCTCGTTGGAGCCTTTGAACGGCGCGGCTCTTGTTTAGCTACACGTATTATTTGCGAATTTTCCCGGGGAGATGTTTTCCTTGGACGAGCCTTTCTAACAACACTTTTAGTAGTTCCGTTAGTTTTATAATGAGCAATAGCGTTGAAAACTTTCTTCACAGAACATTCTAGATGTTTAGCAATTCTTCTATAAGTCCACTTTCGATCTAAATGTAATTTAACGATTAATTGCCTGGTTGACTCGTCACAACTCTTATTTTTACCCATTTTTAACAATACTTATTATTCACGTAATTTTCCAAATTGACGTTTAATTGCCGCCGAAACAACAGAAAAAGCGTAAAAAGAGGTTTTCTTTTTAGTTTCAAAAATGGAACGAACCATGGATCCTGTTTCTAATTAGTTGTCCAAGCGGCCAGTAATAGAAATTCAACTATCATGATTTTTAAAATCTTTTAATAATTAAAGATAGAACAGATTTACTTTTTTAAATATTTTATGAGTTTTTTAACTCATTGGCTATATTGTGGCATAGTCAATAGTGATTTAATCAATATAATTTTTACTCATAACGATAGTTCATTCTGTGTTTACCTAAGTTTTATGTACTGTTTCTAATTATATGTCCACCACTGTATATCTTCGTCGTCTAGCTATCGTCTTGTTATGTTTGTTTTTCTATGTCTGCTTTATTTCAAATCAATGTTTTAAATAGAAAGGGTTGCTTGGCATACCAGCATTGCGTAAACTTTTGACAAGTTTAACTATACAAACTTTTGGTTAATTTTGGGTTCAAGTGGTAAATGTAATCGAAAAATATAATTTTAAAAATCTGTTCATGACTCAATTACATTAGGTAAGTATATTGTTTTATTTTCGTAGTTATTTTGTACTTAACCCTTTCCCAACCAACGCCGCAAAATTATACAATTTTCGCTTTAAAATGATAAATATATTTGAAGTATATGTGGCATGTTCTTGAATGCAGACATTTTGGGAATAAGACTTTCCTGGAATGCAAAAATTGTAAGAAAGCGGATATTTTGAGGCTGCAGACCTTATGGGAATAATGAAAACTGTCATTCTTGAAGACAGACGATATAGGAAGCTGACATTATGCGAAAGACGTGCTGACATTATGAAAAACAGCCATTTTGGGAAAATAACAATTTAGGAAAACGCATATTTAAGGCCTGAGCCATCACGGTATTCAGACATAAAACAAAGACAGGCACGAACAGCAGAAGGTGTGTTGTGTACACGCTTTTGAAGTGCGGATTTTGAATTTAGGTTTATATCGTTATGGCAGAAATTAAGTGCTGTTTTATTTCACATTCAGGCAAAAAAAATACGTTCCCTGTACGTATCCAGATGTGGATTTGATAATTTCGAACGTAAAGAAAGTTTTTTTGAAGGTTCCAAGTAGAATTCGAATATTAAAGGACAAATATCCTACATCGCCCCTGCCTCCAAAACCAGTGATTACCAGATGGGGAACTTGGTTGGAGGCAGCAGCATATTATGAAAAACATTTTGAAGAAATAAAAGTAGGTAGTCCTATGGGCATTGAAAGCGTCAGAAGCAAAGTCGATAAGAGTGGCGATAAGAATTATACATACCGAAAATTTACGAAATAACCTAAAATATTTCGTTGAGAACTTTCATATAATTGAACATGCCATAAAGAAATTTTAAGAATCAAAACTGTCTACTCTCTGATCAAGTGAGAGCTGTTATAAACTGGTGTTCATCTGCTTCTGTCAGTCAGAAATTAGAAGACGTCATCTCTCGGAACCCTGATTTAGATTTTTTTATGGAGTACGCCGAAAAACTTTCGAAAGCAACCGACGTGGATAGCATTTTAATGTACAATTTCACTCCAGTCACTTCAGTGGATGTAGAAAGATCTATTTCTATCTATGAATGGATATTAAACTCAAGGCGAAACTCATTAAAATTTTAAAATATAGAAAAAAATATAGTATATTTATTACAATAGCACAGAAAATTTACAATAAATAAATAAAAAAAGCTTAATAATTTCATAATTTAGTTTAATAATTTCAGTTAGGTATGTCTTCTTTTAATATTTATTTACGGATACACCTAATCCATATTAGTATCTACAAGCCAACTACATGACATTAATGACGTAAAAACAGCACACCCGCACCGCGCCGACCTTTGGTATTGACGTCTTTATCACATCAGCTGGCAAACCATATACCTATTTGGCATGACTATGTTGTCAGCATTCTGTGGGGACCCTGATGCCCGCATTATTTTTAGCACTCTCTGTTCATCTTTGTTTATAATTCCAGCTGGCTGATCGGCTTTTTGGAATACTTGTTGTATATAAAAAAAATTAACTATGGCAGTTTAAGTTAAGTAGATAACTTATCAGCCGCCCCTCGTAGTTCTTCATAAAACCTATAGAAAAGTCAAATGTGTATCTCCTAAGGTTGGCTCACATCACAGTAACTTAATTAAAATATATTAGGTTATTTGCGAAGCTATTTTCTCCGATTCAGTATTTATCGTTATCCAGATAAATACGGTTATTACCTTGGGCACGTATGTAGATTAAAATTGTCCTTTACACATTATTATTTAAATATATACTTTAGAAGATATGGCAGGTTCAAAATTACGATCAACATAGATAAGAACTCAAAACAAATATGAGAGATTCATTGTCTGCACGCATTCTGCACATATGAAAAACGGCTCTTTGCTGAATTGTTGCTCAAAATAAGAATGGACGGATGCCCCAAGATAATAGGAGCATTAATCTTGAAAATGAAAACCTTTGTGTTATAGTAAATGGCTTTCAAGTCGATGTTTATCCCGAAATTAATAGTATTAATTCTAAGACTGTACAGCTACAGTCAAAGACTTAAATTTGGTACCCATGTTAGGTCCAAAGTCAATCTGACATTCCAATAATACAATTCAGAGTTTCCTGTTCATTACAAATGACTTGGAATCTCTAATGACATTGGCGACTTGAAGCACATTTTTGTTGAAATCGGTCACTAATCTATGTTCGTGACCATACCTTGGTTCAAGGAGAGAGCTATTTTATCACCCACTAATAATTAAGTTGGTATAGTAAAAGACTTAATTTTATTGACAATCAATGCACTGAGACAAAACATACAACTGGTTGTCTATTTCCCAACGGAATTTCTCAATTCCTTGCAATCTTTAAGATTGCCCCTCCAGAAATTGGTTTTGATAGTAGGGAATCCTATGGTGTTTTTATAATTTTATAGATTAAAATTATTGTGTTCTATTGAGCCAGATACATACCGAGCTTGGATGATATTTGTGTTGACTAAGTTTTCCATGAGTGATAGAAGCTGCTTCATTTTATATCTGTTGGTGAGGACCGCAGTCAGTGTGAGGTACTGCCTAATTGCAGGTTCCTGCATTTCTGTGTTTAAAGGTGTCATTATTGTGCACAGTTTTTTTTGATAGTTTGATAGCCTCTCATTTTCATGCTCAGGTTTGTAGATGAGGAAACAACTAAACGCTTCCTCAACTGCTTCCACTCGCTGCAAAAAATTTAATTGGTTTAAAACTTATGATACTAATACAGTTCTCACGATAGCAGGTGATCCATGCTTGTAGTTGTAACACTTATAGACACGGACACTACAGCACCGCTTAGTGCCGACCGCTACGCACTCAGAGACAATGTGCACACAGAAGTATGGTGCACTCCCTTTCATTAGATAAGACAACTGTACCCATTACATAAACCATTTGTTTAACATATACATACATATATGTACACTCACACTTTCATTCCCAGAGTCTGATAGGCAGAGCTACAGAATTACCAACAAGTACGGGTCACAAAACCGGTTTCACCGAAATAAAAAAAAACCGGTTAAACTGCTATCAGCTGGCTACCTACAGGTTTGGCCTACTAATTAAAAACAAGCACATTTCATACATACATAAACTCACGCCTTCGTTCAAGGATTAAATTTGCACAAGAACATGAAGGCTTGACTTCTCTCAGTGGAAGCATATTTTATGGTCTGAAGAAACTAAAATTAACAGAATAGGATCTGACGGTCAAATCTACGTACGCCAACCAACCAAATATGGCATTCAATCAATCAAATATACCACGGTAACAGTGAAACATGGTGCCCATGGCGGCGGTAATATTACTGTTGTTACTTGGCCTTTGTGCAGACCAGATCTCAACCCAATTGCGAATCTCTTGAACGACGTCAAAAAAAGTCTTGCCAACAAAATATTAGAAATCTGAATGAATTTAATGAAACAGCACTCGCAGCGTGACATTCTATACCTGTAGAACGATGCTGAGTCTTAGTGGAGTCTGTGTCGAAAAGATGTTAAGCAGTGGTACAAAAACAAGGGATTTCCTACCACATATTAATGTAACATTAGCATTTTCTTTCGTTATTCAGGAGATTTTGGTTGTGTTCTTAATTATTGTGCCAGTTTATTTCTCCATGTCATGGGACATGTCAGATTCAATTATTTTTATTTACATACATACATACCTTCACGCCTTCATTCCAAGAGTGGGGTAGGCAGAGCTAAAGAATTACCAACAAGTCTTAAAACTTCTTGATAATTCTGTAACCACATTTTGCACAAGTAGGCTAAGATGTTTCCCAGTGTATTAGTGACAGGTGGCAAGCCCATCGCCTAATAGTACTACAAGCCTTTATTCCCTTAGTCGCCTCTTACGACATCCACGGGAAGACATGGAGTGGAACGATTCTAACCCGGCAACCACACAAAAATTTTATTTTTTATTTTATTATCAATTAACTGTTACCTGCTAAAACTTGTTTAAATTAACTTTATAAATACTCTAATTCAAAAATAAATAACATATATGAATAAAAGTTTCACTATGGATTTCAATATTCCTTCATTTTTGTGACCCCTACCAAGAAGTCTACAAATGTATTGTTCATTCTGTAACCACATTTTGCACAATAAGACTAAGGCCATTTATTTAAAATATGAAATAAACAAAATGTGGTTACAGAATTATCAAGAAGTTTTAAGACTTGTTGGTAATTCTTTAGCTCTGCCTACCCCACTCTGGGAATGAAGGTGTGAGTTTATGTATGTATGTATGAAATAAACAGTTAAACCGATATTAGTTTTAATAACATGCTTGATAAGCTTTTATTAACATTAATGAATGAGATACATAGTTAAGTTATTATTAATTATAAAGAGAAAGTTTGAATTGTGTGAGTTTGCATCTATCCAACAGGTAATCGCAAGAACCAGCAAACCTTTTAGAATGATCCTTTTACCATTTAAAAGTAACATTATTCAGGATGGACAAAGGCTAACTTTTATTTATTTTACAGGAGCCAAGCCAGTACAAGGACTCTAGTATTAAATAAATAGTTCATTAACTTATACTAATTCTATAACAGTTATTAGTTTTTCTACTTACTTACGAACTCATCCCGCATTAATAATTAAGCGCTACTTAAATTAAACATATTGTCATGTCTGTATAATATAAGGAAAGGGCCCATAAAGGAATAACAATAATACTAACCAAAATGTCGTTGACTATGTTGGCTACTTGTGATTCCGCCATCGTAAAATACAAGCTGGTGGCGGCTTTCATTTAATACATAATATGTAATTTACAATTTCACGATATAATCTCTTTTAAGCTCTAGTTTGTAGGTTTTCATATCCGCTTTTTTGTAGAGAGATAGATAGATCTTTGTTTTGTGGCATATGTCATTTGTGTTGCCACTATGATTTCGCCCATGTCAGGTTTAAGGAAGGCACATGTTTTAACGGAAATATTCCACAATTTTGAAAAGGGTATAATGATAAAATACAAAGAATGTTTTGTTTTTAAGTAAGCATATGAAACCGAAATATTCTATAATATTTACATGTTTACAACTTAATTTTATTTTTATGAATGAAACTAACTAAATGTTTAATGAGAGGGAGGACTATTTACAGGAGTAAAAAAGTTTTCATATTTACAGAACAAGCAAATTCCAAAGAGATTAAGTCGCAAAGTGAGCATGATAACTTAGGGCACGAAAAGAAAATATGATCAGGAGAGCCTTCGTCCAAACCGCACTTACAAAGAGGGCTATCCTTGATCCTGATCTTAGCTAAGTGGACAGAGGTACAAGCATGACCAAAGCGAAGGCGACAAAGGGTGGTGGTGACAAATCCATCAGCATGACGACAACGGAAAAACCAAGGCTTAATTATTGGGATATTTGGTTAGATAGACGCATAATGAAGACCTTTCTTAATACTGGAAGAAGACGAGAGATGTCATTTCAAGACTTTGCTAGCGAGGGCTTAGCCATGGAAACTAAGTCAAAATAATATTTTTTGTAATTTACGCGAGTACCAGACAGTAGCCTCCTTCGCTCATGCTCCTCGGATCGGATTCATGCCAAAATGACATTGATATTTTTATTAAAACACGCATTAAGAGCTTCCTTGATTTTATAAATAACAGGGGATGTTGATGACTGCCTAAACAAATTTGAAGAGATAGCTTGCAGGCAGCTGGAGGAGTCAGAGAAAATACTTGAATTATTTAAAGAGTGACATTCTACATCTAATAAGGCCTCTAAAACAGCAATAGCCTCAGCAGTGAAGACCGATGAAAAGGGGGGTAATTAGTAGTTCAAAATTTTGCTAAACTTTGGAATTCAGACTGCAGCACCGACACATCCATCTTCAGATAGTTTCGAGGCATCAGAGAACAAACATAACCAGTCTTGTCACCTCTGTGCTGTCTGTATACAGGGTGACTGGAAATTCGCCGTATTTCTTGAAATGGGTTATTTTACAGCTCATTTGTAACGATTTAAGTCCAGTCAACCAGGGGTCAAAACTCATTGGTTATCGAGTTATTCACGTTTTTAGAATTAAAAAAAAATACCCGGCTTTCGGCCAAAATCTAGCCATTGTGTAAAAACATCGTCATTTAGAAATAAAAAAAAGCATTTTTCAAATAGCCAATGAATTACTGATTACGAAAAATAATAAAAAATGCCAAAGAAATGCAAAGTTTTGCAAATAAAAGGATTTGAAGTTGAAAGTTCTAGTAATTATTTTCCAAATTTTGTAACATTTTAAACCATAACTAAAAAAAAGTACGACACTTCGCGTACAAATGACAGGAATAGTTTGCTCAATTCATAGGCGAAGGCTAGACGTACAATAAATATTGTTATCCATCAATATTTATCTCATATTGTGATATAATATTGTTCGTCTAGTCTGCTATATTGATGGATTTTTGGATTCCGGTTTGGCAATATCTGATAAATATTGAGATCCGTCAATATACTGAACTACACGTACAAAAAATATTGAAAAATGTCAGTACGCATCGCGACAGCAATGGAGACTGACGTGCCGCCGCCGACGCCGTCGCCGCCAGCTACAATGGCGAGTACGTACGACTAGGCTTACAAATGAACAAACAATCCTTAAGGAGTTCATTTTAAATTTAGAAGCCTTGCCCAAATTGTGGGATTCGTCAACAAAAATTTATAAGGATGCAATTAAAAGAGGAGAGGCATACAGAAAATAATTTTCGTAATCTTCTACGTCATTATTCAGTTTAATTTCAGCCAATAGATTCAAGTGTGTGTATTTTTTTTTTGTCGCAGCCAATTTTTAGTCCACTGCTTTCTTTTAATTCTTTTTTTTAAACTAAATGCTAAAATAATAGCGAGACAAGCTTTAGTTTTGGTCTCCATATCTACACACACGACTGAACTGCACGAAACGCGTTATAATTAGGGCATGCGGTACCGGTACCATTCCCGGAACCGGGACTAAGATTTCCGGTACTAAGTCAGAACCGGGAATTCCCGGGATTTCGGTACTTTTCGGTACTGAGTAAATTATTTGTATATTTTTTTTGTTTAATGGTTATTTTTTTAAATAAGGCACCAGTTAAGTGATAATTATTAATTATTTAATCCAGAACACGAGTTTACCAAATCAGAACAGCTATCTTTCTGACTACCTGACTACCTGTCGGTCGGCCCGACCGGTTGGCCTTGGATTGGGTCGAGGCGTCGGGTCGAAGGGTGGGGCGACTGGGGCGGGCCGAGCGATGCCGATCTCATATCGCATCCGAATAAAACCGAGCTTGTGCGAATCGCCGGGGGAAAGCGTCACCAGGCCACCACGTAGTTTTGAAAAGAAAAAATGACAATTAGTCTAGTCACAAACTCAGTACCGAAGGAACCGAAGAACCGGGATTTTTTTTCGCCAGTACCGGTACCAGTTGAAATGATAATTCTCGGGATTTCCCGGTCCTTTTAGTACCGGGAATTCCCGGGAGCATGCCCTAGTTATAATACTGACGTCAAAAATATTGCACGTGTAGCCTTGGCACTCTGAATCCATGAACAGATTGTGATCCATCATAGGTCTGCGTCCGTAGACCTTTTTGTCGGGTCATAAATATCAGGCTGAAACTTTCTAGATCGCTTCATTTCAGTGAGTCGGACAAACTTTATATTTGACAAAAATCTCGGTAGTGGGGACTAATTTTGCTAGAGGCCTTGAAATATGTCGATAAGTCCGGTGCCAAAAATTTACTAATACCAAGCCGATTCTTATTGAAATTTAAAGATTAATTTATGAGAAAGTCAAAAAGTAGATTGTCCGACAAAATTAATGGGGACTATGCGCCAGTCGGACATACTGAAAATGTTGGAAATTCCAACTCAAAAAAGTGATTAATATCAGGCAAAATTTTTTTTATGGGTTAATTAAAATTAATATAATACATCCGTAACGTTGTCCGACAAAATTTATGGGGATATGCGCCAGTCCGACACTCTAAAAATGTCGAAAATACCAGCACAAAAAAGTGATTGATATCAACCTAATTTTTATTTTTTCAGTAATAAAATAATGTTTCAAACGTGATTCTACGATTGTCCGACAAGAAATGTGGGGAATACTAATAAAAATCGATAAAATATCTATTAAAATTATTCGTTCTGTATACAGCATTTAAGTATACCTATATATCTCCCCTCTCTCCCTGAACGCTGTCTGTGTGTTTCTGTTCTGTGTTTGGCTGCATGAGAGTGAGTGAGAAAGATGATGGGGCAGAGAGCGCACCCAACTACCCAGAGTTACAAACACAAACTCTGGCCGCGTGGCGTCCATAACCTATTCACATGCACGCAGCCACGCCATCCTTTTTGTCAACCCACACCGAATTTTCTTTATTTAAATAAAAAAAAACTTTTTTCGTTCAGCTGTTGAAGTGCTGCCCTTGTATAGAAGAAATTGTTCATTATGCAGTGTTTCTTGTGTGAATTAAAAATAAGCGAAAAAGACAATTTCAAAGAAGTGAAAGAAACTGTTAAAAAGTTCTCCAAAAATATTTTGGAAAATTGTCACAAGTTTAAGAATGCTCGAGAGTATCATCGTCATAAATATAAACAAGCAGAATTACCAGTTTAGCTTCTATTTTTTTAATTTTATACGAATCCTCCTGACAAAAATCTGTAAGCTCGTATTTTGACACGTCTAATGTATGATTTAGAGGAAAACAAGATTTTTTTTATCGCTTGACTCCATCAGATAACGTATTAGCAAAAAATTTAGGGTGTGGAAACCACGCGCGGTAGAAGGCGTAGCCTTCTTTAACCATTTGTTATATATATACCACTTTGATACTTAATAGTTTACAAAATTATCAATTAAAATTTGTAAATTTGAGAAGTAATTTATTTTTGTCAAGTTTTTTGAGTCGTCTTATGAAAAACTTCTAAATGTGTGATAATAAAACTAATATTTTATTCATCAAAGCAACATAAATTTATATTATTTTTCTGAGATTATCTAATTAAAAACAAAAAGGGTAGCTTAAAAAAAGTTAATACATTAAACTTGAGCCAAGTACAGCTACATTTATTCACAAACTTCTAATTGTGGTAGAGAGGTTAAAACCTCTTGTATACTATATAGTTCGACAGATACCTACATTATTCTTGTCGGACTAGCGATATGACCCATTATTTTTGTCGGACATCAGTATATTTCGGTTATAAATGATCTAATCTACAATTACTTATGTTTGTCCGACAAGTATCAATCACTTTTTTGTGCTTGTATTTTCGACATTTTTAGAGTGTCGGACTGGCGCATATCCCCATAAATTTTGTCGGACAACGTTACGGTTGTATTATATTAATTTTAATTAACCCATAAAAAAAATTTTAGCCTGATATTAATCACTTTTTTGAGTTGGAATTTCCAACATTTTCAGTATGTCCGACTGGCGCATAGTCCCCATTAATTTTGTCGGACAATCTACTTTTTGACTTTCTCATAAATTAATCTTTAAATTTCAATAAGAATCGGCTTGGTATTAGTACATTTTTGGCACCCGGACTTATCGACATGTTTCAAGGCCTCTAGCAAAATTAGTCCCCACTACCGAGATTTTTGTCAAATATAAAGTTTGTCCGACTCACTGAAATGAAGCGATTTAGAAAGTTTCAGCCTGATATTTATGACCCGACAAAAAGGTCTACGGACGCGGACCTATCAGTATTTGCCAATTGACGGATAACAATATTTATTGTACGTCTAGCCTTCGCCATAAGCTTTCTAAAAAGGTACAATTTATGACATTTTAAAATTAATTTTCATTTAAAAATTATTAATAATAGCAGAAATGTTCGCGGTTAAGCTCCATCGTTTCAACCAAAAAAACGCGGGATCGTCATCGTTTTTAAATTCAGATAATGGTGTTCTTTTAAATTTGCTTTTTAAAAACATAAAGTGCGTCCCATTTTTAACTGAAAAACGCCGGAAGTGTTGTAGTAAAATGAATACAACATCGATCTCCTTTTTAAATTCAGCTAATGGTGGTCTTTAAACTTTGTTGAAACTTTTCAATATGGGAGGAATTACTTTATGAGATCAATACCATGAAATAAATACAATGTCTGAGACTTTGTAATTTTAAAAACAAAGGATGAGAGAAATATTGCGAAATTTTAAAGAAAAACCGGTCACAAAGGTATCGTTTCGAAGGAAAAGGGGAGGATCCACATACACCACTTGAAGAGCGTTGGTGGGAGTTAATTTCATAGACCCACAAAGTATACTTGGGTGGATCAACTTTTTGTTGTTGTTATTCTGTCCCGTAAGCCAGGAGACAACAGTGATAGAGTTTCTTAGAAAAAATGTTATAATATATACTTCCAGCACACTCAGGAGAAAGGCCATAAAATAATGGGCGTGTAATTGCCAATAAAACAGTTTTTTAGTGGACTTATATTCTTTGAAATCATAGTTTTAAAGAGTGACCCAGGAGACGTCACCATGGCAACGAGCTACAAAGAAAAGTTGATTGACCCACTTTGAGTATACACTGGTTGAGGGTAGGTGCCCAAAAAAGTAACAAGTCACTCTTACTTAAAAAATACAATTTATTAGATATTTTCCAAAATCTTATCAGTTTTGAACTGTAAAGAAGTGTTGAATAAGTAATTAAATACATACTGTGTGTGTCATAAACCATAACATTATAAGTTAGCCTAGGGTTCATGTAATTAACATATTTGTTATGACAAAGTCTTATTCGTTACAAAAGAACCGGTGATGGTTCGAGAGACGGACATCACGGTTCATATCATGCTATTGACGGAGGGAATGCAGTGTCTCAAACATTCATCCTCCCAAGTACTATGCTCATACGAGCCTGAAAATGGGCCTATAGCCCGGGACGGTCCACCATAAGCCTCCCCCTGACCGTACCACCGCTTACCAATCCAAATGACACATTCATGATCCTGCACCAGGCAGCGATCTATACAGTGCGCCCGTAACCAGCGCACTATAGTCTAAATTCGCATAGCTACAAACCAATGATCCCGTGTCTCGTCTCATCATCGGTCTTGTAACCACTTATAATATAATAGAACTAGATAATTCATATCACTCACCAAACAGCGCAGTACTTGCCACTAATTCCTCCACTTCACCTCACCGCGAGCCGTTGACTCTTATTTGAATTTATCTCCTTGCTTGGTCACTCCTACTCCAGTTATACTTATCTTCGGTAGGTAGTATTGCCATACTATTATCATAAAGGTGCATACACACACACTAACACTAACTCTAATATAAAATCGCGCTAAATCGCGACAGTGTGGGAACAGCTATTTATGCTGAAATAAGGAAATTCTGCTAGCACCTGCCGGCGACTTCTTATTCACCCTAGATTAACACTGCACATAAGTAAGATAGTTAGATGGCCACACTGGATGCGATTGCTGAAGCTCAGAGATGTTTGGAGTCAACCCTGTCGAGGCAGATTGCTGAGTTTCGCGCAGTTCTGGATGGTGCCTCACCCAAGACAGAAGCCACCATCACTAGCTTGAGCGCTGAGCTGAAGAGGTTCGAGGAAACGGTGTGGTCCTTGATGAACATACTGAGTCAACAGATCGCGGCGCTGAGCAGCTCTGTTGATATCATAGAGATGAGGCATCGACGTAAGATCATGGCGACGTCGCCGGCCACCATAGCCAAATAATTCATATTGAAAAGTAGACGGCCTCACTCACTTGACGACGTTTTTTTTTTTTTTGCCCCCGCGGCGACTTGAACAGCTACTAGAGTCTGACCAGCGAGTCGCTGCACAAGCATTTTTTCAGAATTCTATATATGGCAACAATTTTATCTGTCAAACTAATTGTCAATCACAGTTTTTACATAACCTAAAATATAGCATCAGATCAGTGTATCTGTTACGGAAGTATTATCGTGTTATAATGGCTAAACCGATCAGAAGCAGTGCAAGAAGCATGTTATTTTCTATGATCTCTAACTACAATCAGGTTAGAAGTGACGAAAATGAGAGATTACTGAAAAATAAACGAATATTGGATGAAATCATTCAGACGACCGGTAAGTTATTGTCAAACAATGTTGATGCTTTTAGTGGCACTCTTTCATTTACATAATAGGAACGTTGGTGTTTTTGTATTATAATACCGTACGTAATTATTTATTTTGATTCTAGCTGGCGTGCGTGATGAAAACATTAAGCAAACTATTGAAAAGCTAGTAAAAGAACTGAAGATGGATATTGATAACAAAGAATCAGAATCGAGTTATTTGGCAAAAATATCCATCATGACAGGTAATAAACTATATTTGCTTGTCAAGAGTTCTCAATATATGAATGTGTTGATTTCCTGGACTAAAAATGTCTCCTTTTTCAGGTGTAAGCATTAGAACGCTACGTACAATAAAAAAGAGGGTTCTACTAACCAAGGTGAATGGAATACGCCAGGGAAAAAACGTCCCCGTCCATCTACTGTGTCGAAATTAGACAATTTTGATGTGACAGCCATCCGTAATAAAATTAACGAATTTTATTGTGTCAAAAAGCAAGTTCCTACTCTAAGAACATTACATGCAGAATTGAAAGAATCTATAGGATTCTCAGGATGTTGTGAAACACTGAGGAAAATATTACACCAGAATGGATTTCAGTTTAAAAGAAATAAAGAGGAACGCTCCATTCTCATGGAAAATTTTGAAATATCTGGATGGAGACAAAGATTTCTAAGAAGTATACACAAGAAACGACAAGAAGGAAAATCGATTGTTTATCTTGATGAAACATATGTCCATCAAAACTATAGACCAAAAAAGTCATGGCAAGGGCCTTCGACTTCCGGTGTTGTTGAAAAAATTTCATCTGGCAAAAGGCATATTATAGTGCATGCTGGATCAGAGCAAGGATTTGTGCCAAATTCTCTGCTTGTATTTAGCACAAAATCCAAAGCAGCTGATTATCATGATGATATGAATAGTGTAAATTTTTTAAAGTGGTTACGTGAAATGTTGATCCCAAATTTGACGGAGCCGAGTGTGATTGTAATGGACAATGCAAGTTACCATGTCACACAAATAAATAAGCCTCCAACCATGCACAGCTTGAAGGCAGACATTCAAAAATGGCTAAGGGAAAATAAAATCCCATACGAAGAGTGCTATAAAAAAGAGGAATTGATGTGTCTTGTTGAGGAAAATAGAGTTGGTCCTGTATATGCAGCAGAGGAAATATTGAAGCAGCATGGACATGAGGTCCTTAAATTGCCCCCATACCATTGTGACTTAAATGCAATTGAACTCATATGGAGCCTGGCAAAGCGAAAAGTAGCTAGCAGAAATTTGGGACTACATGGTTCAGAAACTGAAAACTTGATCAGAGAATGTTCTTCAATGATTACACCAGCAGATTGGAAAAAATGTACAGACCATGTAATCAATGTAGAGGAAAAATACAAGTCTAAGGATAACATTCTTGACACTGAATTGGCTCCATTTATAATACAAGTTCGTGAAAGTGATGATGAAAGTGATGATTCTCTATCAGGTGTTGAATTTTTGGAATCTGATTTTGATTATGACTCATGAATAAATGGCTTTATCATTTTATAAATTTGTTTTAATAAAAAATACATTAGGTATATTAATTTATTATTGACTACTAAGTACTACCTACGTAAACTAAACAGGTATGTTACCAGTTTAGTTTATATAGTACCTACAGTCGAGTTCATAAATATAATTATGAGCAAATCCAAGGCTTCAAAAATAAATGAGCATAGAAAAGTACATATGAACTGATCAAATTTACCAATCAAAAATATGTACACACATCATCTGTCATATTTATCTGAGCATATCACACAATAATATGTAAGCAACTGAAAACTGATAAATATCTGTACTAAGTACTATTTTTCAAAATTATTTAATCAAGGCAAAGTGCACAAATATCTATGCAAAAGTTCTTTCAAATATTTATAAACATGTAGTGGCACAAAAATATCTGTACTGACGTTTTACAATGTTATGTGAACACGTTGCTGTTCATAAGTATCTAAACAAACACAAGACTTAACAATTTGACAATCATCGAAAAGAGTACCGTACTGTCAAATCATACATTTGTCTCTTTCCCTTTCAATGTGACTTCATAGAAGTGTCATTAGTGTTTGCTTGCGGTTTCTAATATAGTAGTACAGATATTTATCAGTTTTCATTTGCTACTATTCTAATAACGTAATAATATAAAATATAATTACATCAAGCATCAAATAACTTTTATCACTCTATACTTTGTGTTACCAGCTAAAGATTTTTTGAATTTGCCGCTTTTTTTTGTGCAACGACTCACTGGTCAGACTCTACCGCAGGGATATGGCGTTTCCACGTGAAGTGATTTCGCCAGTGTCAAGGTATATATGAGTATAAATCAATATAGCAATAAAACACAATCCAATCTTCTCTAGGAAGATTGGGGGCAACGTTGTACGGTGATTTGTAGGTCAGAGGTCAAGATAGTTTTAACCTCTGCACCACTGCGAGTCCACTTGAAACGAGAAGAAAGATGCCAGATACACGAAATAAGTCCAAGTCTTCAATCACTGTGCGTGCGACACAAAGGCATAAAAAGTACAAATCACTATCAGAAAAGAACTTTGAACACCTAATTACCCAAAAATTAAAGTCTAAAACAAATTACACGTCCGCCATCTTTTAACGTTGCACTTGTATTTATATGGGATTTTAATTTGTATGGGATACGTGGCCAGCGACGTTGCCATGGCGTCCCGGTGAGGCAGGGGACTTTATACAATATATTACTTAAATAATATGATCTGCAGTAACAATAATAGACTTAAATGGATTACATCCAACTTTTATTTTTTTTAAACAAACTGGAATTATCAACAACTTATTTAAGAGTGCTTGGTAATTCTGTAGCTCTGCCTACCCCACTCTGGGAATGAAGGCGTGAGTTTATGTATGTATGTAAACAAACTGGATGTGAATTTTTTCATTAAATTTTAATCGTCCTTGCGTCTGTCCCTGTCTGTATATAAAAACGTTTGGCTGTATGGGCTAAGATCCCTTGGCCTTCCCCTTGTGGGGTAAACTAAACCAAAAAAATGTCTCTGTCTGTCTATACCCTTATAATCTGTGGTCTATACAGTCTATAATTTATGGTATGAACGAATGAACTGCGCTGTGAGTGTGAGCCTGCGACAAGCCAGCAACTTAAAAGCAAATGAGTACAGTCCAATAAAATGACTATGTTATTGAGTATAAGAAAAGGGAGTTATGCTACATTTACAGTTATTATTAGTAATTGTGAGTGTTGTTTTTTGTAATTAGTATACTTGACGTCCGTTATATGTCTGCCAGAAGTATAGAACGATATTGTTTGGGTGATGGAGTCACCGCCTTCGTTTTCAACCCATTCCGAGGCACATCCGTTAAGTGAAGACAGTGGTTTGCTCATCACGAGCGGATCGTTCTCGAGCGACTCCGCGAGTGGCTGGCATCACGTTTCATCCGAGGTCAGTTCTTTCAATACTCTACACTACATCTATATAAATTTTGATATTTTGCATAGGTATATTAGCAATACTGAAACGAAAGCTATTTTCATAGTTGCGTGTTTACTCACGGCGATTTTAATTATTTGCGAGTAAAACTAATAATTTCCTGTTTCCTAATCATGAATTGGTTGAAGCTAATTGCTGGACAAGCCAAGTAATAAACAGGAAGCAATGGAAATCTTGCATGCCTATCTTGGAGGATAAAAATAAAACCATGAAAGAAAAGAGCACAAAAAAGTTATGTTAAAGTTAAAAATACCAACATAATTGAAACATTGTTATAAACTTGTGTAATTAAGGCTTATCCTCTTGCATTGTTCTCAATACTCAATATTTTATTGCATACCATAAAGTATACATAGGTGGTACTTAAATTAACTTAAAAGTTATGAGATCATTATGGACCCTGTAGGGCACAGCAACTTAAAAACTAGATCCTTGCTTATTCTTCTCCAAGGTTAACTGGAAGAGATCCCATTTGGGATAAGTTTGCCTATGTACATTTTCTATAGTGATGCAAAATGTTTTGTAGGTATATCATATAAATCATAATATTATCTTTAAACATTATGAAAAGGTAATGGGTTTAGAGAATAATGATTTTCGTACCTAATGATTTTTTGTTCCTGTTGATCATCATTTGAGGTCTATATGGTTAATAAATAAATAAAGATACACTTCGTAAATATAACTCATCCTTAGTCAATAAAATTCAATGTTTCAACTCTATCTACTTTTGATTTTTGCCATGAAAATTCTGCTTTCTGTTTATTATAATTATATGTTTTTAATAATGGTTGTTCTAAACTGTTTTTGTTTCTTATCAATAGTATAATTTCTTTTATGAAATTCTGCTTATGTTTCTGTTTGTTGTTTAATTTATCATCACATCCATGGCAAAGTGGTGAATCGGCATTTTGATTCAAAATTGGAATAGCAGATTCGCAACTTTACCAAGCGGTGTTTCAGGCATTGTCTTTTGAAATCAATGTGCAGATTCGCAACTTTACCCAGCGGTGTTTCAGGCATTGTCTTTTGAAATCAATGTGCAGATTCGTAACTTTACCAAGCGGTGTTTCAGGCATTGTCTTTTGAAATCAATGTGCAGATTTGCAACTTTACCAAGCTGTGTTTCAGGCATTGTCTTTTGAAATCAATGTGCAGATTCGCAACTTTACCAAGCGGTGTTTCAGGCATTGTCTTTTGAAATCAATGTGCAGATTCGCAACTTTACCAAGCGGTGTATTCAGGCATTGCCTTTTGAAATCAATGTGCAGATTCACAACTTTACCAAGCGGTGTTTCAGGCATTGTCTTTTGAAATCAATGTGCAGATTCACAACTTTACCAAGCGGTGTTTCAGGCATTGTCTTTTGAAATCAATGTGCAGATTCGCAACTTTGCCACGGATGGGGACAGTATCTACTGGTGACCTCTTGAAAATACTTATTCAAAAGCACAGTTAAAAATCACCGCAGTTTTATCCAGCTAATAGGAAATGTTTACCAAAAATGATGTTTTTGATAATACTAAGTAAATACACAGGTACAAAAACTATTTTTTAAAATAATAATCCCATGTTTAAATTAAAAAATAAAATATTCAACTTGCACTGACTAGCAGAGTGAAAACAGAAGCATTTTAATTGAACAGAAACATTATATCTGATTTTATCCTTTTGGAAGTATATTAGCTCTGTTATTCTTCATCATTATCCTTACTAATGTTATAAATGCTAATGGGTGTCTGTTGCTTCAGTTCTCACAGACAAATGGCTTCAAACAAACTGATTTTATAACATTGCCTACAAAATTTGTAATATACTTATATACTTTTTAACAAATTAGACCTCCAATCAATTTTTTTTTGAAAAATGCATGTGTTCCTAAATAGGTTGCTATCACTGTATGTCGTCTGTTTGTTCTATGCAGCTGACATAGGAAGAGCATGATAGAGCTGGCATATCTTTTATCTTCACCTTTCTACCGTGCTTCATGCTGCTGCAGTATATGACTTTTTTCATTTATATTACTGGTGCCCTGTGCTACTGCTGTGTTATGACTTTTTGTCATTTATATTTCTGTTGCCAAGCATTATTATGTATTTGCCGTGGTTTTTTAATTGGTGTATACATAGAAATAAATGATTAAATCTGATTTTATATTCCTGTTGGGATAAAATATATCATTGTTACCTATAAATAGTCTTCTATTGTGTACAGGTGTAGTGAATAAACATACTACATTGTATTTGGTTGAATAAGTGTGCTTTCTCAATTATACCATACCCATTAATACTTATAATAGTTATAATAATAAAAAATATTACATTACTTATAGACAGTAGTCATTAGTGTCATTCATTACCATATTACCTTATTTAATTATTTGATGTAATTTTATTGTTTATCCAACTTCATTAAAAACCAATTATGGCAAAAGCCTCAATAAGAGCTAAACACTTAAAGCACAACGGGCCGGTGAAATAATTATTTGTAAATTTGTCAGTTTTTTAATAGGAAAAAGAAACATAAAAGTTACACTATCCCTAATACAGGGAATGCATTGAGCGCTCATTCCCAAAATACCAGTTTCAAAATAACATTTTTTTATTTTTTTTTACACTTAATACCAGATTCCCAAAACACCAGATTTCATTTTTGGGTAAGTACAAAAAATTAATCTTTATTTTGAATCTGGTGGTTTGAGAATCTGGTATAAAGTGTAATCTGGTATTTTCAAATTATGGTATTTTGGGGAATAAGCGGCATTGAGCAATGCATTGAGTGGTGTCACTTTTGTCACAGTGGTGGTTATAACATGTTATTATTATATCTTTCAAATTTACACTTTGACGGTTGTCATTGACTAATAAAGTATGGTATGAACATGTTACCGGTGTTCGGAAATAATCGGGGTGTCCGAATTTTCGCGACGTCATTTGTTTATTCATTACATCAATGTGATCATACATAACATAGGTACACTATGGGTATAATACTTATTACATGCTAAATTGCAGTAGTTAGCTATTAAAGAGAATCAATTTGTGATTTGCTACATTTAACTAACATGCTCGTGCGATTTAATAAATTATCATTGTATTTATTGTTTACTGAATAACAAGCGGCTTTTGCCATGTTATTTCTATCTCTTGGTTTTTTTTTTTTTTTTTTTTTTTTTTTTATATAATAGGAAGGCAAACGAGCACACAGGCCACCTGATGGTAAGTGGAAACTGTGACCCATAGACATTCGCATTCATAAGACCGCAATCCTAAGACTGCAAATGCGTTGCCAACCCTGAGGCCGAAGATGGAATGCCTCTATGCTAGTCATTTCACCGGCTGTCTTATCCCCAAACCGGAACACAACAATGCGAACACTGCTGCTTGGCGGTAGGTTAATGGATAAGATGGTGGTACCAACCCGGACGGACCCTGCACAAGGTCCTCCCACCTCCAAAAAACAAATAATAATAATTCATTAATAATTCATTTAAAACAATTTGCTGTGGAAATTTGAACTAGTTATATTGGGCCGAATGAGCAATTTATAACTGTACGTACATATATAAAACTGTTGTCAACATAAAAACCTTTTCTTTTTACTAGGGGAAGCAAAAGTGCCAGAATCAGTAGGTCAAGTTCCATTTTTGATAATAATTGGCAATTAGTATTTTAAGACAATTGATGATTTTGCTTTTAGCTGCAAGAAAGTGATTTTGATGAAAAATCGCTTTCGTTATGCGAGTCCACCGAGACGACTGAACGCATGGGAGGTGATTTTTTTAATACTGTCAAGAAAGGACCAGGAAAAGTGTTGCTAACAACTATTGAACCACCTCCAGAATTTCAGGTAACAGTCGCCAGCATATATTTTATTGATAATAATGATAATGATAAAAAAACCACTTTATTTTCATTTTTAACCGAAATTAAATCATTGTGACACAGCTGGTCAGAAAGAGTGACAGAGCTGTATTAAATGATTACTACATACTTTTATGCAATTTGTATATTTATCACAGTAATTTATTCCTTTTAAATTAATATAAATTACAATGCAATTAAATGACAATGGTTTTTCTTAATCCAAGTATTATAAAACATTTCTTTTAATATTTCCTACTAGTCATTTGAAATTGTCCGTAAATAAGAAAGGCCCGTGTCACACATGTAACACTTCCTTTTTCAGGATAATCCCATCACAGTTAATGTCATTGAATGTGCAGCAGTGTTTGTACCTCCATTGGTTGGTTTTAACAATGACTCTGTAAACAAATCAAAATCATCGAGTTTAGATATTCCAATGACTACGAGACATGCGTCTCCTTTGTATGCAAGAAAATTTAAACCAGAGTCATTGTACGATCGTCGGCAGTGCCTGAACCACCGGTTCGCAAGCCCGCGGCTCTTGCATTTGAGTCCTTGCCGAGCAAACCGACCGTCTTCGAGAAACTCTCTCACGTCGCGGCTCTCGAGTAGCCACAACTCCCTCGTCACACAGTTCCAAGACGACTCCAGTTTCATTACGCAAGCAATCTCCCACGACACGCTTTCTGCTAAGACCTCTGACATTACTGACATGTACAATGTTCCATTCGACAGCGACATCTACGCTGTGCCTATCGATATGGTTCGGCCTGGCGTCAGTAATATGAGAAGTAAAGGGAAGAAACCTCCTAGGTGCAATAAAAAACGCGGTAAGAGCATACCTCAAAACTTGGCCGCGAATCACGTTCCGTCGGATAGGAATCACAAGCCAAAGGAATCTACAAACAGACATAAAGAATCCAAAAATAAAAGACACAGCTTGCCAAGTTCGTCTTGTAGGAAAAATATATCGGATTCGGAGACTGATTCGCTACACTTGACGCTGCGTGAAATGAGAAAATATTTGCACACTCTGTACTCTAGTTCGAGCGATTCGGAGTGCAGGAATACTATTAACAAGAAAAATAACATCATAATACCTAACGTGGAAATACACGTGCGGCAACCAAACGAGGCGAAGACTACCGCAACAAAAGAAACGGAGATATGTAGCGCGATGGAGACGAACAATAATCACAAGAAACCTAACAAGAACTCGTTTGGTATGAACGTTAAGAATAAGAAACATAAAGAAGTCGTTAAAGACGTCATAGAGATAGATAAGAGTGATAAGTGTGTGAAGAAGTCTAATCAAAAGAAGATGTCTCCAGTGAGGATTTTGTCGTTAAATTTAAAGCAGAGTTTTTGCAATTTGTTTCGTTGGAGAAGGCATGAGGAGCGGGATGGCGGTAGCGAGGCGGCGCGGGCTGGCGCAAGAGAGTCGCCGCCGGCGGCAGTGCGGCGCGCTCTGCCGCCGCTGCCGCCCGTGCCGCGCGCGCGCCGTGCCGCCGACGACGCCTTCATGGACTTTGCCACCTCGATACAGAGGGTCAAGGATGTAAGTGCTGAAACTTCTTCTTCGCGTCAAGCTCAGCTAACTACTAAGCTAACAATTAAATAAATGCTAGAGGTAGATAGCATTGGACAATGTAACACAAATTTACATAGTCCCAAACGTATGTAGTCTATACTAATATCAAAAAGAGGTAAAGTTTGTAACGTTATAAGAGGTAATCTCCTCTGAACCGATTTTGAAAATTATTTTACCAGTAAAAAGCCATGTTATTTGTGAGTGACATAGGCTATATATTACACCAAAAAAAATATATATTTGCCCAACGAAGTGGGCACGGGAACAGCTAGTGTATAATAAATACATAGATACACAGACGACAACCTAGACTCAGGTATAATATGTGCTCGTCACAAATACTTTCCCTTACCAGGAATCGAATTCGAGGCGACTAGCTCCTAGGTAGGGTCATACATAACCAACTAGGCTAACCGCTGCATCAAAAATGTACGTACCTAATATAATATCTGGGAGATCGAGCATAGTTTGGGTTGAAAACGAATTTCCACGAAGATGACAACTTAACAGATCGGTTTCTTGCCCCCGAAAAATCCCTGTAAATGTTGCAAATTTCATCAAAGTCGTTGGAGCCGGATTCGAAGACGTGATTATTATTTATTTATTTATTTATTACAAATATATATTCTAAATACCGCTAAACCTAGAGACTTGTTGGAAGGAATATTCCTTGAGGACCCTAGGGGTGCATTAAGAATATGTTTTTCGGATTTCCAAGTGTAGAACAAATAGTGGGAGTAGCGGACCTTATTCTACGCGTACGAAGTCGCGAGCGTGCTCTAGTTTGAAATATCATTACTCTCAATTAGTTATTTCTGAGGTAGATATGTAATATCAAAACAAATTCACGTGCTTACGTTTTCAGTATGGATGGTATTGGGGCCCGATTTCGGTAGAGGCTGCTGAAAAAATTTTATCTAATGAACCTGATGGCTCATTTATAGTGCGGGACAGCAGCGATGACCATTACATATTCACATTAACTTTTAAGCTAAATGGACTGAGACATGTAAGGATTGAACATGATCAGGGTAAGTTCTTACACTTAATTTGACTGACGGTTTTAATAAAATTCGTTTTTATATTCATCTATGGATGCATAGAAATATAGTTCCTTTTAATTTTATAACTTAAATCATTGTAGTTATTATTTGACACCAGATAGTACTTTAATTACATTATGTTTTATTATTTAAGAGGATTGTGAACTGAAGTTTAAATCGCGTATCTGTTAATTTTTTCCATATAAATATGGCTCCAGGCGATAACGGTTCTTATCATCTAAACTAAATCTGATTGCCACGACTTTTGAATATTTTGTAGTTGTTATGAAAATTAGGTTTGTACGTTCCGTACTGTAAGAGTAAAAACGGTCTGTCTATCTGTCTGTCTGTATGTCACCAGGTGTCATGAACCATGATAGCTAGACAGTTGCAATTATCACAGATATGTATTTCGGTTGCCATTAAAACAACAAATAGAACAAAATAAATATTAGTTTTTTAAAGTTTTTTGCTCCATATTAATAACGGCAACAGGTTGACGCTTGAAATATTCACAGAATATTTAGTTGTATATTCACTTTAAAAAACAATAAATAAATAAAATTAAAATATTTAATGGGGGCATACAACAAACGTATTTTTTAATAGGTCAGTACGGAGTCTGACTCGCATTTGACCGGTTTTTATTGGATTTTTCCCAAGAAAAAAAAACTTGAAAAAGAAAACATACAGAGTTATTTTTTGATAATATTTACAACATGTTAAAAAAATCGTAAAAATCGGTCCAGGTTAGGTTAATACGGTTATCGTATCGCATTTAATATGGACATTTTTAGCTTCACAAGCCTCCACAAGAATGGCTTTTTAATTGGGTTTTGTTTAAAGTATGTAACCTGACTAAATTAAATTTCTTACATGAGTAGTATTTAGTGATGTGTCGACGGAATATTCCCGTTAGCGGGAATATTCCGCATATAAATATTCTTAGTAATATGCTCTTGTGCCTGGAAATATTGGAGATATATGGGAATATTTTAAAAAGGTAACATGTGTTTTGACTGATTTATTAAAATCTAAATATTTAATCATATTATTTGCATCAGTAATTATAACCCTTACCTGAAAGTACGGAGTAAAGGATTTTTGGACAGTGTTTCTTTTACCTGTATCATGAAGCCAAAAAAAAATTGTATTGGATTTGACAGTATCATAAGTTACTGCTGAATGCTTTTGATTTCATTTGCAAGTGGGCTTGACCAAGTTTGAAAAACATGTTTTTTAAAATATTTTTTGCAGAATTTATGATTATTTATTTATATCTCACACAATATAGAAATATGTACGAAATAGCGAAACATTTTTTATATTCTTTTCTATTCTTTTTAATTAATAAGCCGAAAAATCGGATTTGACCACTTTGAAAATCCATCGACACAAATCACATCCAATATTTTCTAGAATAAATGAAGTTTTATTTTATAAATCTTATATTTTAAAGAAAGATAGATAAGGTATTGTATACTGAAGAATTTATTTACATTGCCATAACTGACTAACATTTTTTTATTTTAATTTACCCAATCTAAATATTTCTTTATAACAATAACCGAAAAATAATCAGGATTCTTAGTAACAATAATTTATCACATCACAGGTAATTATAGATTTTCATGGTGATAAATATGTGTACGACTACTTTCTCCTAGGGGACTGATTTCTAAGGATATTCAACCCACATAACTATATCGAGATTCAACCGATGGATTAATAATATGTTTTATTTCCATAATAATATTTAGAAACTATGGGAATATTCCTTCTAATATTAGGAATATTTCTCGGAACATTGGGAATATAGTTGTAGGTAAGGGCTACAACGTAAACGATGCTGTTAAAATGTGTAAAATACAGTTTTAATAAGAAACAAATTGAAATCATTTAAATGTTAAATATTTTAGTAAAATCCCCAATGTTTCTCTTGATTGGGAATATTCCCTGAAACCAACTTACATTTACTAGGGGAACGTTCCCAGGAACGACTCACCACTAGTAAATGTAAGTTGGTTAGTACATAAATATTTATATTTTTCAGGTAATTTCTGTTTTGGCGGGTGTACAATGTTCAAAGCTCAGACAATAGTGGAATTTATAGAAAACGCGGTAGAAACGTCGCGGAGTGGTCGATACCTGTTTTTCCTAAACTTGAGGCCTGTATTGGGGCCAGTGAGGGTGCAGCTTCTGTACCCGGTTTCAAGGTTCAAGCGAGTGCAAAGTTTGCAACACATGTGCAGGTAATTCAAATAGAACCCCCATTCGGGGCCCTACATTCGAAATTCTTTATTGCTTTATTCATATAAATTATTGTTCTATTTTGATTCAGGAATAATGTAAATAAGTTATATTTCATGAGAAATAACCATAACCATCTCCTTTCTTTGTTAATAACTTGTATTGCATAAGAATATGTTTATTGAAAAATAATACAATATACAAATCAAAGTATTTTATTGAAAACTTGGTTTTAAAATAAAACAATACAACGATTTTTAGTACATGTCGATCTAATAGTTTGCTGCTGATATGTATCTGCGGTACCAAAAGAGAACCCTAATTTTAAAATACGCGGTGTCCTTGACTTCTACTTACGTTCCGACACGTCACATTTCTACTTTATATAATATATATTTTCGACAAATAAAACAGTTGCAGATGCACCTTCCAGAGGACATTTTCTGAATTATGGTTAATGGGTGAATTGCAAAAATATTGTACATTGTTAAAGAGTTAATTGATATAACGTTAAATTTCTTCCATTGTTTTTCCTTTGTGTAACGAAAATTATCTATATGATCATATGACTAATCTTTGTTACACAAAGGAAAAAGTTAAGGATTGTTAAGGATTTTTTAATTGAGCCCTTCACTATATACAATATTTTTGCAATTCACCCTAATTCCGCATGAAAATCTATAGCGTATTGTGCTGATGAAGTCAATCCTGACACTGGCTTAAGTGTTGTGACAAGTTGGAAAATTGTACCTATATAATTAATGTCAAGCAAGAGTTGAATGGAGTTTGCTAATCAAGACTTCACTACAGCGAAACACTTATTTATTAGGTCGAGGCGGGTTACATTTGACGACGCGCTGGTCTAGTTGATAGTGACTCTGCCTGCGAAGCTAGCGGTCCTGGGTTCAAATCCCGGTAAGGGCGGATATTTTTGTGATGAGCGCGACTATTAGTTCCTGAGTCATGGATGTTTGTTATGTATTTAAGAATATATTTCTTTACCTAAGTATTTATATCGTTGTCTAGTACCCATAGCACAAGCCTAGAGCTTAGTTTGGGACTAGATCAATTGGTGTGACATTGTCCCCTGATATTTATTATTTATTTTATTTATTATTTTATACTGAATATCGAAATTTAATATATTTTATGTTGAAATATCGAAGTCCAAAATATCGAAGGTTATCAAACGAACGGTCGACTGATCTGCAATCGTAATATCTACGTCTGAAATGCGACACGGTTAAAATATCGAAAGTTCAGATTTTACAGATTTTTCTTGAAAGCTGTTTCAGTGAAGTGAGCGAGCGTACCGAGCGAACCGGTCCGTTTAAGGCGAAACTGTCTTTGTCAGGTTGTTACGGACCGTAGCCAGGCGGGTAACTAAAATGATGCCACATAAAATTCTTTTGTATCTATAACTATTCTAAAATAATAATGTAGCACTTATGAAAAACATGGAATAAAAAACCATGGTAACTAAATGTAAGTATAATCTAACTTAAGATTAAGAAGAGATTTCGTTCGATGTTCGACGAGGTACTCTGCCTAACCCTTCGCCTATGGCCGAGCTCAGTCGTAATACTGTTACCCCTCCTTTAAAAAGGGCGTTGCAGCAAGCTACAAGATAAATTAATGACCATAAGAACCTAACCAATTTGTCATCTATATCAGGCCCGGATCAAATCCTACGTGCTAAACTCACCCCTTTGTTGTTGTCCACACTCAAACGTAATACTTAATAACAACAATGATTTGCAATTCTACTAATTTCGATATGGTAAAATTTCTAATATTTCTTTCACGGTAACAGTGAAGAACGTGTGTGCTTTTCAATGAATTTCGCCGACGTGCCCTATTTTTTAGAGAAGACCCACCTATCAACAAATAATACCCTAAGGGCCACTTGCAGCACTAACTCGAGTTAAAATGACAGTTTTCGAATGAATCTGACGTATACAGGGCGAACGATATGAAATTCTTTTGGCCATACCTGACCAAATTCTCGGGAAAAAAAAAAACTGTTTACCCAATATTTCACATATTTTATCGGCCTTGCCTGTCCGAAGAGGAAATAACAAAGTAAATTAGCTAAATAAACATATATCAGCACTAACAACATGGTGTTACTCTTCTTGCTCTTAGGAAAGGGACCCATCAAATCCAATGCTACTATTTGCCAGGGGCGCGATACATCCCTATGGTTTCCCATGTGCCCTAACGGAAATTTCTGAAAAACCTTTGACGGCTGCTATGCTGTGCTAACAGCATTCGCATTAATTCACGCATTTCTTTATATCCTTCAACATATTATTTTGTGAGTGTTTCCCGTTCGTCCGATCCGTTGACCGATCAATCGGTCCAGAGACTTTTTTTTCCCGATCGACCGACTAATCGGACCTATGGGAAATCGTTGTCCCATTTGACCGATCATAATAAAAACATGTACAGTCATTTTGAAAAGTACTTTATAAATCATAAAACCAAAACAAAATTAACTTTCAACTGCTAAAATAAACGACGATTCCAAGTATTTGATTATCTTAACTGCTACCTATATGACGCTGACTTTACTAGCGTCATGTAATAATTAAGTAATTTTTAATATTAAGTAAGTAATTTTTAGTTGTTTATATTTTTATTAGGTAAATACTTAGTATAATATGCTAAAACTACTTTAAAAGTAGAAAATAATATTAATAATAGGCACTACTACTTACTTCCATTCTTACGTATACGTAGGTATTTTTATCTATAGGTAATTTTATTTTTATTTTTAATATGAATTTATTAGTCTTCATATTAAAATTAAAAATTAAATTAAAAATTAATTACTCGACATGACTGTACAATATTTAAAAACAGAGCGTCGGTCAAAAGGGAAAATTAATTCCCGTTAGACCGATTGATCGGTCAACGGATCGGACGAACGGGAAACACTCTATTTTGTCACACATATTTTTGTTTTAATCTGTTTTTTTCCTAATTACTAAATCACCTGCCGAAGGACTATCATTCTACATTCCTGTAAGACTTAATTTCATAAAACTATAGGATATAAAGTTTCCACAAATCCTTATGACCTGGAAACTGTTTCATTGATATCTTTTTAGACAATAGTCCATCTATCACAGATCACTCCGTATTTTGATTTTGAGTGTTTACCTTGGTTATTTTATTACGATACCAATGGTCCCTATGCTGGTCTTATATCTCGATGGTATTTATTACTTTATTCTGATGCACTAGACTTCTCACAAAGCATCAGGCACAGTATGACATTTTGCAGGTCTGTGTACAATATCACAAACAAATTGCTGTAACTTCATTGCCCAGCGTGCCAGTCTACCGTGCGGATCTTTCATTTTGTGCAGCCAGTGTAGGGCGCTATGGTCAGTAACAACTGTAAAGCGCAACCCATCAATGTACGGCCTGAACTTTTAAATAGCATAAACCACGCTAAGTAACTCTTTCCGAATTCGTATACGACTTCATTTCACGCTCGCTCAATTTCCAGCTAAGATACGTTACTGGTTTATCAGCATATCTTCTTCCTTTTGACAAAGAACTGCTCCAATGCCCGTATTTGACGCGTCACACTGTATAGTAAATGGCTTCGAATAGTCTAGACATGTTACTGCTGGTGTTGATGTTAGCAAAGTTTTCAACTTAAGCCATGCAGTTTCTGCATCCGCTGTCCTCATGTTTTTTTAGTCTATTTGCCCTTTGTCAAATCATGCAGTGGCGCTACTACATTTGAAAAACCCTTTCATACAAAATTTGTTTTTGTATGAAAGGGTTCAGCCTAACGCTATAAAGAAGCTAAAGCAGAAGTATAGTACTCAGTATTCCGTCACACGCTAGAAACAAGTAAAACATTGTTTTTCGAGGATGTGCAATGTTTCAGGATTGACTTCTTATTGGCCGGGCACTATAGTTTATAAGACCCTAAACCTCAGACTGACAGAAATAGCGACCTTATTTAATATCATTTTAGGATTTTGATCATAAACATCTCATTTTCTTCGGTGTTGTTAAAAATTAAAATGGGAACATAAGAAATTAAATAATTCAAGTTATTTTTATTTGTATAACTGTTCTTACTATTTACCTATTACATTTATTCAATATAATATAGGTACTACAATTAAAAATTAAAACTAAACTTATGTAAATAAAAATAAAAATAAGGTACTCAAATATTAAAGATGTAAATAATAATCACCACTATAAAAAGAACACCCCCTCTAGCAGGTCCGCTTGCGGCCCTCTCTGGATAGCTAGTCTAATACTTTGGGAGAGGTAAGCACCAGCTCTAGGATCTCCGGAGGTGTCTATGAGCCGGGTTGAAAGGGCCTTAATAAAGCTTTTCATATCGGCTGACCAATTAATTGTGTAATTCTGTAATTTAATTACAAATTAAAATATATTTAATGTAATTACTTGTAATTAATTACGCTCGCAATTGAATTACATTTAATTTAAATTACTTGGTAATTTTTAATTGAAATTACATTAATTTGTAATTCTTCTTCTTCAAGTGCCTCTCCAACTAGTGAAGGTTGGCTACTAACTTCTGGAATTGTTGTCTGTCCTTAGCGAGTCGAAACAGTTCAGATGCCCTCGCTATTCCAGTCCACTCTCGGATGTTGCGGAGCCACGACTTCTTTCTCCGACCAACTCGCCGTTTACCGGCAACCTTGCCCATCATAATAAGTTGCAAAAGGTCATATCTATCATGCCTAAGCACGTGACCGAGATATGAAGTTTTTCGCCTCTTAATGACAGACAAAAGTTCCCGTTTCTGCTTAGCTCGCTGCAGAACCTTTGTGCGTCCAGCTTATCCCCAACATACGCCTGTATGCCCACATTTCAAAGGCTTCAATACGTTTCCTGAGGTCTTCTTTAATTGTCCAAGACTCGCATCCGTATAGAACTATAGGCCAAACGTAGCAGTGCAACAGTCGAGTACGCAAGTCGATCTTTAAACTTCGACAGCACAATACGGATCTCATAGTATTGAAGGCACTACGAGCAATCTCTACACGGGTTCTTATTTCCAACTCACTATCCCAGTTTTCCGTGAGCCACGTGCCTAAGTACTTGTACTTTTGTACTCTCTCAAGAGATCGCCCTGACACTGATAATCGAGTCAATATTGAGATTCCTGGAAATCACCATGAACTTGGTTTTGCCAACATTCATCCGAAGGCCAGCTCTTTCACTACACTCGTTAACTCTGTCAACGATCATCTGCAAATCTGCTGCTGTAGATGCTATAAGGACTGTGTCATCTGCGTATCTAATGTTATTAATAACACGACCATTAATCCTGACTCCACAATCCAGGTCCTCCAGAGCTTCTGCTATAATCGTCTCCGAGTATAAGTTGAACAAGGTAGGCGACAAAATGCAGCCTTGTCGTACTCCTCTCTTGATCTCAATCTGTTCGGTACACTCGCCATCAACGCGCACCGCTGCCTGTTGATTCCAGTACAAGTTCCGAACAATGCGTACGTGTTTGCCGTCCAGTCCAATATCGCTTAAAAGCGCTATAAGGCGATCATGCAGCACTCGGTCGAACGCTTTTTCATAATCTACGAAGCAAAGAAAGACTTCCTGCTGCATGTCCATGCACTTTTGCACCAAAACTTGTACTGCAAACAGAGCCTCCCTCGTTCCGACCCCAGACCGAAATCCAAACTGGCTCTCACTCAGTTGATCATCGCATTTTCCTTTGATTCGCTCATGTACAATCGAAAGAAAGAGCTTCAAAACTTGACTCATTAAACTTAAAGTTCGAAACTCTTCACACCTTTTGGCGTTTTTCTTTTTAGGAAGAGTCACAAACGTCGATGTAAGCCAGTCCTGGGGTATTTGACCAGAATTATAAATGCGGTTGAAAAGATCAACGATGACATTCAACTGTTCATCACAAATTAGTTTGAGCACCTCGACGTGAACTTCATCCGGCCCTGTTGATTTTCCAGTTTTGGCTCTTTCCAACGCTTTCCAGACTTCATTTTTCAGGATAGGAGGACCATCCACACTGGTATCGATTTAAGCAGTGACAGAAGTACGCGTGTCATCAGCAAACATAGTCCCAATGTACTCCTCCCACAATAGCTTCTTTCTAGAAAGATCCAAAATGGGTATCCCATCTCCGTCCATAAGTTGAAACGAGGGTGTCCCGCGGCCAACCATGGCTTTTATTTCCCTATGCAAGTTAAATGCATCATGCTTTGCTTGGAGACTCTCAACATACTCACACTTGCGCCGATACCAGGAATCACGGGCAAACCTCACCTCTCTTCGAACTTCGTTATCCACGGCTTTATATTTACGTGCGTCAAACGTCTTATGGAGTCGCCTTTTTTCCATTAGTTGATAAATGGATTCCGTCATCCAAGCTTGCTTCGGTGCCCATTCACCAGGTTTTAAGTGTTCCACATTGATGTCATGTATTTTCGTTTTAAGTTTATGCCATGTCTCTTCTACAGACTTAATGGGTTCCTGCATTACAGTGACAGCCCAATCATTGATCTCATTCGACACTTTAGGTCTTATATTCTGGTCGTGTAACTTTCTTATGTCGATCTTTAGTTGTCGCTTTTTCCTTATTTTCTTTAGGTTTGTAATTGAATTACGCAATTACGTTATATAAACTTGTCTATTACTTACTCAAAAAGTATGAGATTTACCCAATGAGTTCTTATTTATTTTATATGGTGCCTCTTAGCACAGGTAACTTGATTTGATTACTTAAAAAGAGGCATCAACCACGGTTATTGTAATATTTAATGTGCTTACGTTTTTTCATTTTCATTTTCATATAAATATAGTAGCATACTATATAAAAACAATGAAAATGCTTTCCTAGATGAATGTAATTGTAATTTCATAAAGTAATGCATTACCAATTAAAATTACAAAATGTAATTTCTAATTGAATTACAAATTACATTTTGAAATTCAGAGCTGATCGTAATTCAATTAGAAATTACACATGTGTAATTTTAATTCGTAATTGAAATTACATTCTGTAATTGCAATTCATAATTTGTAATTCAATTACTTTTTGCGCAACACTGACAGATAGCATTTAGATCTGAAATAATTGGATGAAATGCTTAAGCTAAAAATTACGGGCCCGAGCGGCCCTGTTGGTAACCCACACATGAAGATATGATTTTGTCACCGAAAAGTAATTTGGATGGGATTGCCGCAAATAGCTGTATAAATTTAGAAGGTCACCATTATTGACCGAATTAAGGCATTTTTGACTTCAATTTTTAGAAATACCTCATACCTCAGACATTATAAATTTATACTCTACGAGCTAATTTTTAAGTTTTAGCTACCCAAATTTCTATACTTGGCAACTTTAGGCCGCTGAATGTGAGGAGTAGGTACGTGTCCAATCACGAGACAACTGCTTTTCGGAAGAGAATGCCAGGCGAAGCATGTTATTGTACCTACCATGTAAAAATCCTTATTTTTTTTGTTAAGTGTATATAGTTTTCATCGTTGGTTGTCTTTCAAATACATGGTGGATTACAAAAATATCTCAAAAAACGTGTACTATCAGCCCATTGGAACCCTGATCCACCATAGAACGATGTCACAATGACATTATAAAACTTCTTCTTCTTTAAATTAATGGCGGTCCACCAAGTGATTTCACCAGTGTCAGAGAGAGAGTATAATCAGTATATAAAACAGTAAATCAAAATTAACAAAAGTAAAACCCGGGCATTTTTCAATCGGCCATCTTCCCTCCCCAAAGGTTACCGGAATCAAATTATAAAACAATTGGGTGAGTATAGTTTTTTGTCGTGGTGTATTTTATATTTTATTTCGATAGTAATTATTATATAGATCTAAGAATAAAAATCCTTTTATTTTTGTCTTTTATAGTTTTTCCGAAATCATTTTTTAAAACACTGAATTGACAGTTCATAAATTTCAATGCCTGTTTCCCTCTTACGCCTTGGTCTCCAATAAAAAAAAAGAAGTGAGAAAAAGTAATCGTTGACAGTTCTCGTTTGTCAAACCATCCGTTACACTTACACCTGTATTGATTGTTTTGATTTCGTTTGCGAGTTTGTTTCGACTGTATTTTAACGACGACTATTGCTTACACCTGGACTCTGGCTTTTCTACTTCTCTCCACGACCCTGGAACGGATTTTGGACACCGCTCGATTCTTATCTCGACGATTTGCGGCACTTTTATAACGACTTTCTTTTTGGGCTAAACAAATTGGTTTGTTCAAACCTCTTGGACGATTTAGCGACTGTTGTAGCGATTAGATTGGAATTATATAATCGTGCATATAACTCGGACATAGCACGGTGCTTTGTACCTTTGTGCAATAAATTCAGAGGAGACTACTCGAAACGAAATAAAAATAACCAATACACGTGTAAGTGTAATTTGATTGTTTGACAAATGAGAACTGTCAACGATTACTTTTTCTTTTTTTTTTTACTTGGAAACCAAGGCGTAAGAGGGAAACAGGCATAGAAAGTTATGAACTGTCACCTCAGTGTTTTAAAAAATGATTTCGGAAAAACTATAGAAGATAAAAATAAAAGGATTTCTATTCTCAGATATATATAATAATTCCTATCGAAATAAAATATAAAATACACCACGTCAAAAAACTATACTCACCCGATTGGTTTGACACTTCTTATGACTTGAATCATAACTTCACAGTGACAGAGTTATATGGTGGGTCAGGGTTCCAATGGGCTGATGGTACATCATTTTTATTTTTAAAGTATTTGGTACGAAACCTTGTAATATTCCGTATTTAAACTTGACGGTGTGCAACGGTTTTATGTTCACATTTTGTGGGGCTTTTCAGGTTTGTGATATTAAAATACGTACGACGGGACCTGATAAGCAACTTGCCTCTGCCGAGGCGACTACTGGACTACTTGAACGCTACTCACTACTATTCAGAAATGCTTGCCGAAATATAGGCCTCACGAATTAGGGCCCGATGACAGCAGCCCAGTGAATGGGCGAGAGCCGACGCCTTGTAAGTTTATTGGAAGAACGGGGACATGCGCCTTTTATTCATTTGACAGATGTAATGCATTTAGTTATAGCTATTAATTGATTAGCTGATCGATATCGATTGGTAATTAACAAAATAACAAATGTGATGACTTTTGTAGTGATAATGATAAGGTTTTTGTAGTGTCAGCCAATCGATATCGAGAAGCGAACTCAACCCTGTCGAGTTGAATTCTAAATGTCTTCATACATTTTGAAATAACAACCCGGAAAAAGAAGCGTTATTTCTTTCATTTATTCAGCTTTGGACTGTTACGAAATTGCAATAATTGAGGCAATCATTAAACGTATTCTCCTTAAGTACCTGATAATATTGCTATCATTAGTCTTATTAATTTGATCGACGTTTTCCTATTTAAATGTTGATATTTGTACATTTTTGCACAGTTAGTTATGTTCTCCTGCCTAGTAGATCAGCCTGAGTGCGAGCGGCCTAACTGTCTCGTCCCTCGCCCGTGTTGGTTGCGTTATAGGTTATACAATATGGCGTCAGTGTTGTGCACTTGTTGTGCGATGGATTGTAGCCGTTTTTGAATAGAGCAAATAAACATATAAACTCGTTAGAAAGCATAAAATAGTTTTTGATAAATTCAAATAAGGCCTTATTCATGTAGTTAAATATTTACTGGTTTAGCCGTACAAACAAAGAACTTATGTTTTATAAATTATAATCTACTCATTAGATCATTTCTACTGAGAGATGCTAATGGTACCATTTCCTATACAAATAAATCTAACGTATTTTGAGGGCGACGGGGCAATAGTACCTACTTATAATCCACTAAAGCAAATAAAATAAAAAGCTCTTATTCCTACGCGTGGACACCACTAAACACCAGCATCAAATCGCACCTAAACAAACAAAACACAATTCACAAAATTTCCAATGATCAAAATACTGCGTTGCGGTACATTGCAAAATGCCAAAAAAATGTTTGGTGGACATCCGAGTGCTCGACATGTCAAAAAAAATATTTATTTGCTTCGTGTTATTATGTTCATTTATACATCTATGGCCGAACCCTATATTCAAACCGCGGATAGGCTAACTTCGGATTAAAATTTGACACATTTCATTTTATTTTTCTAAAAGTTCGGGGTCGATTCCCGAGCTGAGTATTTTTTTAAATATCAGAATGTAGTTTACCTTGTTACTAAAATCGACGTCATGGTTCCTAAGAACAGATCTTCGTATATCTTATAGTTTCAGACCTTCCCATACTGACCAATTTAAATCTCTACATGTTCCGTAGTACTGAGTGGGTTCCACTTCTTCTTTTAAATTGACTTCTGTACTTTGATGCACCTTAAAAAACAGATCTAGGATGACAATCACTACTTCAACTTTTTGTGTATGAAAAAAAAAGTTAAAGGCAACAGTGTGCGAGTCTAGGTCTACCAGAATCTCATGAAAATAATAACAGCAAAGAGCAAGCTTTAAAAAACCCGACTGTTGTTGGTAACCAACTTAAAAATGTATAAATCCTAAATGATCGTTCAAAATGAAAAATAATGAAACAAATCCAAAACAATGATACAATATGTTTCATAGTTCGTCGAGTATTTTTTTAAACATTTTTTGAGTCTAGTTGTTGCCATATTTAATTTTAATTAATGTCATTTATTGACACACAAGATTAAGACAAATCGATTGACTTAAGAATCATAAAAATCGGTCCATGCATTTAGTTTCTATAGCGCCACAAAGGAACAAACATTCACATATAGGCTGATAAACACATCCTCTTCCTTCGGCAGTCGGGTAAAAAGGGCTATTTAGGGCTAGAAACTCCAGGAGTGTTCCAGATAGGATTTATAGGTCTTTATACTTGATTTTCCACCAGTCCAATAAAAGTATGATGTGATGGACTCAGTCCACGTAGAGTCTTTATTTGATTGTAAATAATTCCATTTCCAGGATAAGATTTAAAAAATATCACGTCTGTGAAGTTATTAACACGCAAATATTTCTTACCGCTGAAATAGGTGGCGCTAAAAGTAATGTTACATACATACATACATACATAAACTCACGCCTTCATTCCCAGAGTGGGGTAGGCAGAGCTACAGAATTACCAACAAGTCTTTAAACTTTAACAAGTAATGTTAATGTTATCTTATTTATAATAATTAGCTTACGGGTGACAAGTGCCCGTACAGCGACGAGCACTCGGACGTCTACCCTTCGGACATTTTAAATAGCAACTAAAGGCATGTTTGAACTTATTTTATTTGTAGCTTTAACTTTTTGAACGCCACAGTCGGCTCTGGCCGACAACTGAAAGTCGTGCCACTGACGCCACCGACGGCCACAGCCGACACAAGTTAGAGATTAAAAGAGACTTTGTTTCGTATGGATTAAGTTGTAATTTGCTTAGCATAGCAAACATGCGTTCATAAGTTTAATAATGAGTTGCATAGAGATCAACAGATTTCAAAGTTATCACACCGATTTTACGCAAGAAGTTTTTAAATTAAAAAGGTAGAATATAAAAACGAGACTGCCTAGCGAACAGTATTTATATGTCAAATGTTATTTAAAATGTCTGGGAATTCGATTTGGGTTATTTTCCAAGTTTAAGGCGACGACGACGACAGGTTCGCGCGACTCACATTTGATATGAAAGTAGTTTTTGTAGCCGCGCATGATTATTTGATCTTATACCTCGGTAAAGGAAAAAGGTCTTGGTTTTAAAGTTGAAAAAGTAAGGGTTCTCCCGGTATAAATGGTCTAAACTGTATCTCTGTCATTTATACATGTATATACCAATAGAGACAGAAAATAGAAATCTGTAAAATGTGCTCATAATAACGGGGGCTTATCGAAGAATTAATTGTATTTATTTGACATCTATACCGTTTAAAAAATAAGAAACGTTAACGTTCGTAAGATTACTTCGCTTGTGAATAGTCAGAGAATTATATAAAATGTGATTACTTATCTAATCACAACGTGTATTGAATATTCACTAATTTAATTGAATAATAATCGAGATTTTGAACACGGAACTTACCAATATTCAGTTTTCTTGTTGTTTGGACCTAGCGCAGTATCGGTATGATGATCGCAACGTCTTTCTTACAAAATAAATAAAGAAAAAACGGGAAAAATTGCCGCGTCTTTGACCTATTGTTATTACAAATCGCGGAAATTTAATCTGAAATCGTTGTAAACTAGTGATATATTATCCCTTTCGAGTACGGTAACGTGATTAGAGATCAATTAGCGAGACTGCTTGACGTCTATAGACGTCACCACCCGTGAAAGAGTTAACATGCGATAAATAAAGTATAGTAAGTAGCGTACAGTCGACAGCTGTGAAGCAGTCAACACCAATTAAAGTTTTTGAGCGTGCTCGAGTTACCTTCGCGCGGCTAGGATTGGTAGAGAGGAAAAAAATATCAACCAAAAGACTTTGCTTGGCTCGCAAGGCAACGATCCCACACGCGCAGCGGCTAGCTAACACTCGTGGCAACCTAGCCGCGGGGTCCCTCTGCTCTCGGTATCCCGCGCATCTGTGCGTTTCTCGGGTAAAAGGAACCGTTATTATAGTGTAGCATCAATTATAATATTTATAATAAATAAATAGGTATATAAAGAACTATAACAAAACTGCGTTGTACATATTCTATCGATTACCCTCTTCGCTAAAGTTTTCTCGATTTACGGCTAGGGGTCATGAACACACTCCTTATTTTTATGACTTTTTTGAATACCACATTAATATAACCTGGCTACGGCTGCATTTCATACATTAGTCATTAATAACATTAAAATGGGGGGAGGGGGGGACAATTGCACACACAAAACGACCTAGTCCCTAACATCAATACAATTTTAAAATATTTTGCGGTATTAGGTACTACTACTACATTGACACAGCATTTCCTGATTGTACCTTCTCCCTGGAGTAGATTTGTTGAACACATCACATTCAATTTATAAATAAGAATATAGGTTTTCTAAATAAACGATGAAAAACTTCCCAACAAAAATAAACATCAAAATTTAATGTTGATTAACTCTTGGAAAATCTCATCAAACAAATTATTATTATCTATGACAGATAATAAAAAAAAACAAGAATAATAGTCGTTATGACAATAAACCAAATCTATGTACATGACAACAGCAGCTGTCGTCAGAAAATTTTGTCAGCTGCATAAATCTATCCATCTAATCTAATACTACCGAGCAATTCTTGTGTATATATCTATAATCTGAATCTTGGAAACAGTTCCAACGATTTTCATGAAATTTAGTATGCATTGGGTTTTGGGGGCGACAAATCGATCTAGCTAGGTTTTCATTTTTAGAAAATTTACCAAAAAAATATACTGGGGCGGCCATCCAGATACTTATAAGGGAAATATTGGAGAGGTTAATGTTTTTTTATAAAACCGAAAAAAAGGTTGAAATTGCGCAATCGTCCCGTTTTTGGGGTCTCATAAAATTATTATTTTCCGTTGTACATTTATTTTAAAAACTGCTCTGATCGATTCAGGAAATCTATTCTTAGAAATAGTTTAAATTCAATCGCAGAGTCTGCACATGCGAATATGCACGAGGCATTTGATTCACTTGAATACAATCTTGTGGCTAATAGCGATTTAAATACTTTTTGAATCCCTACAAAATATTATGATTTTAACAAAGGTTTATGAGACATCTGTTTATTTAGACCTTAATTATTGATCTAAACGAAATTGTTAATTGAGATAATTTCTCGCACAATGACCTGCTGCCAGCCGGTGCTATTGCCTTTTATTAATATTTTAAATTGGTTTATAACCATAGACATTTTAAAATGAGTTAATAAAAATGCACTCATAGAACGGTATTTAACGCCGTCGGTAATATTAATTTTCCGCCAAAAATATAATGTAGTTTTTGAAACAAATTTCAAACACTGGGTACCTACGTTAAGTACCTCGGAGACCATGTACCTACATCAAATTTTAGCATATTTCAATAGAAGGAACTGGTTCCAAGTTGAAAAGCAGATTTGTCCTAGATATAAAAAAAACATACTGACTGATACACAAATAAACGCTTGATTGTGTGATTAGCCTTAGCATGGTAATTCAAAATGTATAGATTTAACTAGTAACAGGGAACATTCATGACTTTATTCACACCTTCAATATAAGCTGATTCATGTAACAAACTGTTCTTTCTTCTGATCTTTTTTTGAACAGCTATACCCCCAAAACCCAATGCATACTAAATTTCAGTTTGTTTGAGTTTGCAAGTAGAGTGTCGCATAATATAGCAATACATTTGTCGTAGTACAAACTCAGTACATATTTTACAAAGTAGATAACTTGTTTACTTATATTTCTAGTGGCGATTTACCTATATATGAAATATACCATAGATGTAACGTAAGTTGCCAAATTACCCCTGAACTTGGGGATGTATCTTGTTTCGGCAATAATTAATGTTAAGTTTTATTGATTGACACAAGCTTAGATATATTTATAAGTATTGTTCGTTGTAATGTTGTTGCTAGAAAATATGTCAATTTAATAAACTTCGATTGAGTTGAGTATATGATGTCTGGTTAACTTTATTTTTATTTATTATGCCCATTGGGTGCTAGGGTCTGCGTTATTAAGGTCTGATCAATAATTCAAGATCAAAATTGTAAACAGGAAATATTCATTCATTGTAAAAGTATCTATCATCAAAGCTAGGGAATCCAACCCCGCGCCGTAATCTCCAACTCCAACAGGGGATTTGTGGTATTGCAAACAATAAGAACACACTTTGTATTAGGGTAAGGACCAAATTTTTGTCATCATTGCACAATGGAAATCACACTCGAATGTGCCACACCGGAAAAAAGGTAAGTGTACAAGGTTTGAAGATGTCAGTCATTATGAAAATCATGTTATTTTTAAACAACTTAAATCTGCTAAAAGTATAAAAAAATATTTACCAAAATATTTTATTTTTCGGTACTTTCGACATCTTTCTACCGAAGAGAACGGCATCTGAAAAATAATCTTATTATGGTGCTGGAACCAGTAATGGACAAGGCACCAATGACGAAGTACGTTGATTCTTATTTTACAGAAGGGTTATTAATTTCTTTTTGCAACCATCATTTTAGAACCGTGTGAAATTTGAATTAAGAGTGAAGTGTCCATTACCGTCACATCAGCGGTGCCGTCTCCGGTTCACTAATGTTTTACCGAAAATTGTTTCACAAATGTTCATTTCACAACTAACTTTAATCGTATATGAAAATATACTATTAATTTCACAAATATATTGTTTCACGAATGTAACAGATTAAAATACGCCCCGTTTTACAAGTAATCATATAGCAAAACGTACACTTTAAAAACGTTTTGGTTAAAAACGTGGCTTTTAAAAACTCATCGTTAAGCAAACGATTTACTTTACATACTGTTGTTACACAAAGTAACATACATTACATCTACCCACTTTTGCATTTGAATGGACGGGTCTCCGCTACGGGTGGTCCTATATCCGAGCGTTTTGCCCTTCGGGCGTATACAAACACTAACCTAACCTATTTGAGCAGCTCGGTCAATTTAGATTTCTTTCGGCTCAATTTGGGAAAATGCATGTACCTAATTTTGACAAATGATGCGATATGAAATGAAAAATTGTTAATTCATATCCTTAATTAATAATATATTTGAGAAATAAAACGTTGTAAAATAAATTGATTCATTTGTTAAACCTGTAAATGCATAACGTTGGCATATCAACGTTATGCATCTACAGGTTTATCACGCTCTTGCCGAAGGTTGGTTGTGAAATGAAAGTGCCCATTGATTGTCGATAAAATGATAGGATACCGCCGTCACTCTACTAAGTAATATTTATACAGGGTGCCTCTGACCTTGGGGCTTTAAATGCATAGATCAATTCTACTCCTGAAACTAAACTTCTTTTGTTCTGTAAGTTGTTAAAAATATGTTCAGTATAAATTTATTTTTTATCATACAAGTTAAATCTAATTTTCAATGTACGCGATCCAATTCTCCATTTTCCTTTAGCCCTCGTACCAAGGTAATGTCGCCCCCGTACCATGAGATAGTGATTACATGGCCAGTATGTAATACACTGATTTTACAATTAGACTTTAACATCAATTAGTTATCTAAATTTAAGTTATTTTTTCATGTTGCAGAACAAAAGTACAGGGCGAACGATATGAAGTGTTACCAAATTCAAAAGGCTACGATTTTTTTTTGTTGTCTTAAATTATTCATTATTAAGAAAAAAATGAGAAAAAGATATCAAATTTTTAAGATTACTTTATTTTAACTCGATATGCCTTCAGACGATAGAAAAATGAGTTGCGCGCTGCACGAATGTGATCCTGCGGTATGCAATGGCAATTACGTACGATCGCTTTCTTCAATGCATCCATACTGGCATGTTTTCTTCTCCTCACCTTGCTCTCCACAATGGACCAGATAATAGAAGTCCATCGGGTTCGCGTTTGGGGAATTCGAAAGACATTGTGTGGACGAAATAAATTGTGGCACGCGTTGTTCAGCCATTCTTGGTTCACACGAGCTTTATGAGCCGGGGCCGAGTCTTGTTGTAATGTCCACGGTCTACTACCGAAATATTTGCGTGCCCAAGGCTCCAACGCAGCTTCCAAAACATTTTCCCGATAGTAAGTCGCATTTACTTTGACACCAGGCTCGATTTTGTGAATTTGGTAACACTTCATGTCGTTCGCCCTGTAGTTCAGTTTAGCGAGTAGAATCGATCGTTGAAATTAAAGCCCCAAGGTCAGAGACACACTGTAGATGAATGCATAAACTACATCATTATTAGGCGTATTATCTTAATACCCGTACGGCGTATACACTTTCAAACAACAAAAAAAATCCAAATCTGTCCAGTCGTCTTCGAGTAATCATAAGATCTCTTCACGACCGGCGAACATATCGCGCAACATACACGTACAAAAATACAGCTGAAATGAGAACCTACACTTTTTGGAAGTCGGATAAAAATATTATGTGTTTAAATTCATGTACAGGACTGTACAAATTTCCGTTGTCCAAATAAAATAAAAACAAGCTATTTTGCGTTCTAGGCTTGGAAATTATGACGTCGCACAACCACAGTGTCACAACGGAAGTATTTTTTGTGACATCTTTTGTTGTAAAGAGGAAAGTAGCGATGCGCTTTGAATTTTAAAGTATAAGAATACCATTTTTGTAATTTATTGGAGACTTTATTAACATTCAGTGACTTATCGTGGCCAACTTTTTGGTCCTTGTCCAGATAGTCTATTTATAATGCTGATCCGATTTTTCTTTGTTAAATCAGTTATCAATTAGTAAGTACCATCTTACGTAAAGATAAAGGTGAGGACGTATTGAAAAGTGAGAGAAATCATCGTTTTCCGCGAGATGAATCCCTGTATGCTTAGAAATTCCCGGGGGGATCCCCGGGAATAGTTTAGCATCGCCAGCGTTCAGTTACAAGCATGTAATTTACGAGCTTTCATAATTTTCAGTCCCGCGGATCCTGCATGTACAATCCCGCATTATGGATCCAGCGTTTGCAGGATTGAATGGATTCCCTAGTTAGGGCTTAACCTAAAAAGGGAAAATGATTTATAATAGTAGTCGTTGATCCATATAACCTAATTCTAAACTGTGGTGCTGGCCTCCTTACTTAGTCATATTTTTTTCATCACACTTGCACGTAAACAGTATCTAAACATACAGGTTAACTTGGCCGCAATGCCCCATATAAAACCCTCGACCTTTCCTTTTACCATGAAACCCAAGGTCGGTAAGTAATTTTTTTTTTATTTATACCACAGCACACAAGTCATGCAAGTTCAAGCAAAGAGTTTACACGCAATTGAAAAATTGTCTTAAAATGTTATTTAAACAGGAATTTCATTGCAATCTCGCTACATGTTACTTAAATACTCAATTAATGTTCTTAATAATCGATTTTAATAGTTTTCTGTATCAAAACGTCGTTTTTTTTTTACACTCCTTCAGGGCTGTATGTATACCTACGTAAGTATTTGCCCTTAACGTTTCTGAACGAAACATTTGTATAATCTGTGGAGTCCGCCCGCCATCCGCTTAAAAAAAGTTCAAGTAATTCGTAATAATAGTTGTGCTGACTTGTGTATTTATTTACTCGCAAATGTGATGAAAAACATTGTATGTTTCACGGGCGGTAAGGGAATTACGAACCTCGACTCAGAAAGCCCTCAGTCTTCGACTTCGGGCTTCTACTAGAGCCTCGATCGTAATTCCTTACTTACCGACCTTAATACACAATGTACTATTACAGTTGTATACTACCACTCAGTGAGTGTTTGAAAGTATAGGCGATGAACTACACAACGGTACCTCGAAGCGATTAGTTATGTGCTTTAAAGTCTCACAGGGTAACCATTTATAAATAGTTCAACTATTGTATTATATCCTGAATGCAAGTTAAAATTACAAAACAAACATGAATGCAAGTTAAAATAATTGCATGTTTACAACGTCGATCTTGAATTATGTAGGGTTTAGTATATAAATAAAATTTGTGAATGGTTTATTGTGTCGGCGGGCGCTCGCCTGCGTGTTTGTACGATGAATTATATAATTTATTATAATGTTAAGGGTCACTCTTTGAGTCGACGTCGCATATGTAGACGCTTTATTTAGGACGTGGCGTTAAACACTATACAAAATGTAATCTGGCTTAGTAAAAAAACAATAATGTAATTGTTTGTTTATAATAATAACTAATTCTTGTACGTAAAGTAAGAAATTCGAGACAGTATGTTATTATATTATTTATTTTACTTAAAATGTACCAATTATTTAACTGGTCGGTATTAGTCGCATGTTCGCGAGCCGCGCTGTACACGGTTGCCGGACATCGAATATTTGTAATTTAATTACAATAATGCGTCTCGTAAAGAAACGATATTGATTACTAATAAAAACTAGTATCACGGAGCTATGGCTATGGCATCTGTGACATATTTGGCGTCTGTTTAAACTTCGGGCTTATGTGATTATATAAATAAATTCACTCATTATTAACCGAGATAAGCGTGCGCTGCCTGAGACTTTCAGTCGCCGATAGGCGCACGTTCTGTAGCTCGAGCACAAACATTTCAATCATATGTCACGATTTCGCATCGCCTTTAGTGTTCGAAAATGTGTTCTAAACCTATCCGTAGCAAGAACACCAAAAATAGACCCACTTCTACATACCTACACTGTTTTACGGTGTAAGTATACAGAACCTTAACTACTCGATGACTACACGTAAACGTTACTGACTCGATAAAGTTCGTGCTTGGGGTAGAAAAGTGGCCTAACGGCCAAACCCTATATTCAATCCGCGGACAGATAGGCTTACTTCGGATTAAAATTTGACACATTTTGTATGGGCAAATGTCAAATTTTAACCCGAGGTAAGCCTTATCTTTCCTCGGATTGAATATAGGGTTCGGCCGTAAGTCAATAAACAGGTTAAGTGCGAAACGGACTAGAACACCTAAAAGTTCGTGGGTCAATTAGAATATCACCGTTTTTTTTATTCAAGTCTAATATATGTAAAATTTTGGTAGGATAATAAGTCCAATACGAAACTGATCACTAAATTTAGATTTAGCTAAAAATCAAACCCATAATCATCATCGTGTCAAATTAGACCAAATATTATATTGTCGTTGTTTAGCTTAACGGGAAACAAGGTGAGATTGTGAATTAATTGTTAATAGCACGATTAGTTCACCGGGAATGAAACAGTCACAGGTCACAATCATCGCGCGTCTGTCCTGGATACCAATGTATCATTATCTAGCTGTTATTTTGTATTAAGTATGACGTAATCGCTCAGTGCCAAAATATCTGAATTTCAAAATACCGGATTACACTATATACATGATTCCCAAAACACCAAATTAGTAATGTTGGGTAAAAAATATTAACAATGCTAGTTAAGTATTTTGATTGGGATTCCAGTACCTATAATTGAGAATCTCGTATTGTGAAATTCTGTCATTTTTGGGACGAGCAGACTTAATTTCATATTTTTTTCTTTCACCAAAGACAACAAGGGAGGTGGGTCGTTTTAAATTTATAATTAAGCTAAGCTTTATAATTAAAACCAAGCTTAATTGAATCCTTTCTGTAACGAAAGTATCCCGTAGAGTTCGTATGACTGACTTTCGTTACACAAAAGACACGATCGTAATTTTGGTTTTCATTAACCTTTTTTTTAATACGACTCATGTTTTCTTACGAGAATAACTTATTGCTTTTCCTTTTTAAACATGCGCTGATCATATTTACTAAGAAGTAGTTGGATTTTTGGAAGCAAAAACAGATTTAGAATGAAATCATAATCATGTTATATATAATACATACATAAATTATCGAGTTAATTTTACTATTGATGTACTGTAAATTCAAAGTTCGCATATGCTAACTTAAAAATACCCAACTTAGGTACGTTTTTATTTACATTAGTTATACATATCCAATAACTACTAAGTAGTTGACCTGTGCGGCTTCGTAGGGTCCTCAAGACATAGTTGGGCAGCTTAACTCAATGAATACAGATGTCGTAATCATACGACATTGTATTTGGTCGAAAAAGTTCGTATATATCTTGCTTTCTCATTTAGCTTTTAGTACCTATCGCTAAGCTGAATTAGCTGTTATAATAACTTTGTTTTTCTTTGATTAAAATATGTAACGTAAACTTGGCGCAAGTTTATTTACACATGAGACACGGGCGACTAATTAAATAAATGCACAAGGCATGACAGGAGTACCTTACCCCTGATGCATAGTAGAACTAAATAAATGCTTATTTTGACTGACATGCGAATCGGCATGCGTCGAATTAAGGTAATTTAGCATTTCCTATTCCGATCACTGATAATAACAACAATTGCCAGTGCCCTGGCACTGTGCAGTTAAAAAGTTGGGCAATTGACTCGATTGCTTGATTATCGATCAATCTCTGAAACAGCTTTATTTTTACTTCAAAAAATCCAGCAACTTTTATACGAAACCCAAGAAAAACTACAGTGATGGCCTCAGGTCTCTGTTTTTACGGTTGGCACATCTTGACCCCCCGTTTGTCATTGAGTGTGTCTTTCTTGTGGTGGACTAATTAGTGTAAGACGTACCTACCTACTACGCGACAAAAAAGTCACAAGCAAGTTGTGCTAGCTCCGCTATCGACACAGGCTAAGTGAGATAACCTAAGCATGTCAACACACTACAAAGACCCTCGCTTATTGCTAAAAGACAACTGACTCGCTTTGTGACTGACCCTAGCGAAGTTGAGTATTGCATACTCGCGCAGCAGGCCACATCACACCAGGCAATAACTAGGCACCTAGCTAGGCGCGTCACTCGCGTCGAGCGAGTGGCTTGGCTCTTAGCAATAAGCAAGGTTCACTTGTAGTGGGACTTGGCCTATATGCCTAACAAGACACCCGGCCGACCCTATTTGAAACGTGCTTAGCTTTTGTCTTTTTGAAAGAACAATAATGTTCTTGTCTCTTAGTTCAATAAAATTATACATTTTACCTAGCAAAAGGTTGGCTGTCCATCTTTGAAGATATTTCACATTTTTTCTGTTGTGTCCATACTCTAACAAAAAGAAGTATACCTATACCAGGTTCCCACAAACTCAAGATGCTGCAGTCTTTCATTTCAACAGATCTCACAATGGTTGGGAATTGTTAAGATACTACTGAATATTGTTGGATGGCCAGGTCAACTTGTCGGTCAGCGGTCATAGCATGCGGCAGAACTTAAAGGTACGCAATAAAAGTTGTTGAACCTGCATATTATACAAAAATAGTGGATAACCGAACTTTTTCAAGGTACCCTTATGCATTTCGATTTTTTGTGCAATCTTATTTATCACGCCTCTTGTCAGCATCCCGATTATAATAAAATATCAATTGCAAAGTACCGGTGGGCAGGCACATAAAAAAATAAAATATTTTTTAAATGATTTTAGGCTACTAACAAATTTGTTATCAAATTTGTCATTTGTGTTAAATGACTTAGATTTTCTCACTTGGTCTGTTGCTATCACTGCTTAAATACCTTAATCTGCCACAGTAAAGCTTAGATATTAAGATACGCGTAATAACATAACATATCACCAATGTAATAAGTAAAATGTGAATTTATCTGACATGCACTATAGATGAGAAGACAGCGACACCAAAACCACGTCATTTCGACAAGAAAATAACAAGGTACTTCTATTGAAAGCGCTTCTATATTCTACGGACGTAAATATGAATTAAAATAATAAATTAGTTATATCTTTGTCCAAATCACGTGGTCTTGAGTCACTGTCACCTGTTAAGTAAAAACTGTAATCATAATACTGTGTACTTTATTATATGGATTTACTAATTTCAGCGTTTTAATCACACCCATTTCAGCTTATGCCCTCTACATAAAAGATATCCTTTGGTATTTACGTAAATAGAAAATGAGTTGCAAACCCTAGTGGAATTATACAGGATTGTAACATTGCTAGAGGCCCTAGACAAGGTTCACTCGGCGTTCGTTATCCTTATCAAAAATGTATAGGATAAACGTAAGGTAAGCTGTCAGACGGTCGCGTTGAGTGCCTACGTCGATTCCATTTCCATAAAATTAGTCAGTTTCCGAAAATCGTTTACGTTAGCGTTAAGCCACTTGTCTAGCCTCACTGTAACATATTCAGTCAGTGAACAAACAATTATGCCCAGCGACCGACGTCTGGTGACCAATCTATTACGTAATTGCTGGTTTGCCGGACTTTAACCTGGCTGTTTTTCTCTGTGCCCTTTTTTTTTAATGAAATAACGTCTTCAAACTAGGCAAGAGCGTTTTGGACCATGCTCGGTGTAGGGGTCCGACGCCGTTACAACGAACGCAAAAAAAAACTCGAAAACGAGTGTGAACGAATGTTCTATTTTTAAAGTTATTTGGTGTTCTTTTAGATAATTTTTAATAGGGTTTGGGCATGGATTGTCCTAACAGAAATGATAAAGAACAGACCACTTAAGCCCTTTCTGGCACGTGCAACCTCGTTGAGTCCTTCCTCATCCTTTGCGGTTGTGGCAGACTTAATAAATATTATATTCATAAACAGGTTAATACCTACCCACTGAAATTGGTTTCATAATGGTATAAATTCTGCTATCTAATATGTGCCTAGCACAAGTCCGGTCTGAGTGGAGAGCCTTGGGAGAGGCCTATGTCCAGCAGTGGACGTCTTTCGGCTGTCATGATGATGATGATGTACCTATCACAGCGGGTTGAGAGTTGTGAAGGCGACCTATTTGTGTTTGATGGTATAGGCAAAACTTTATGGCTTAATTTGCTTCTAGCATTAATTCGCAAGGGTCACTAAGGTGCATTAGCTGTGGCTTCTTATGGTAGCACTGCAATATTGCTATAAGCCATCGGCGGGCGGCACTTGGATTTTAAATACCTATATTTTAATATGGCGACGGACGGAACCCCTGCGTGCTACAACACAACAACGCAATGGTGTGGGACGAGTATATATTTATATTTTACTTACACTTCAGGTAAAAACTCATAAGAATAGTAATTTAATATAAAAATCACAGACAGTTGCAGGCCACACTTCCAAGAACACAAAATACTGACTACCGTGCATATTTATACCAGAAATATGTAAATTTGTTCGAAAATATTCGCATAAAAGCTTTTTTACCACCCGAGCTGATCTACCAACAACGTATACAATAAGGAACCGACACCAACTCACAATACCATCCTCCAACTAACACATTCACTCCTCAAGTCCTTTTGTCATGGCAATTAAAGTATACAATAAATTACCCAAGTCTTTAAGACTGCGCCGAGCGTACGCCGGATGTACAGTGGCGCCCTCATTACTATTATTGAGATTTCTAATAAACTAAAGTATTTTCTTGAATTCGGACGATGCATTTTTGTACTACAAATAAAAACACAACTTATACGATAAATCCCATAGTTTACTAACAATTGGCCTTCGAGTTATCAACTTAACGGAAAAAAGTGGCCACCTTTTCCCGTTAAGCTGACTACTCAAAGGGTAACTATTATCAAAGTTTTTTACGTATCCCATAAATTGTGTTTTTACTTGCGCTACAAAAAAGCATCGTCCAATTCCATGGAAATTCTTTCGTTTATCAGAAAACACAATAATAGTATTGAGGGCGCCACTGGACGCTCGACGTTTGCTCGGTGCAGTCTTAACAACAATAACAGCTGATCATTTATTTACAAAACAGATAGAAACTACTGAGTGTAAAATGCTACTACACCATCAACGAATATTTATTTAGTAGATAAGTTAGCTTTTTAAACACATTTATTTAATGTGTTCATTTGTATAAGCGTTATCCCAGCAAACATTTTTGGTAAAAATAACGATAAAACCACCTATTATAGGTCGCAAATCTGACAGTGACCAAAATGAGTTACCTCGAATCGACGTGGAATCCACCAAAGTGGGGAAAAGGAAAAAGAGCCTTTATTCGGTTAAGGTCAGATTCTGTTTACGACAGATTCGGTTAAGGTCAGATTCTGTTTACGACAGATTCGGTTAAGGACAGATTCTGTTTACGACAGATTGGGTTAAGGTCAGATTCTGTTTACGACAGATTCGGTTAAGGTCAGATTCTGTTTACGACAGATTCGGTTAAGGTCAGATTCTGTTTACGACAGATTCGGTTAAAGACAGATTCGGTTTACGACAGATTAGGTTTACGACAGATTCTGTTTACGACAGATTCTTTATATGGCAGAATTTGTATCGCCGAGTACAGTCGACAATTTTGAAGTTAGAATCTTTACATTTTGTATTTAGGTAGACGATAGATAGGTCCGAGGTATAAATCACGGCACTCCACTACATTTTATTTGTAAACATGTGTAGGTAAACTTTTATCCCTTTATCGCATTGTGGAAAACTCTTTGATTTATCTATAAAACTGGCCACTTGTAAGTGAAGTACCTGTCATAGTGATTTATTTAAAACTGAAATTGATGTCAATACGAGATTTCCTTCTGAATTGTTTGCGTTGCCAATCATTACGATAAAGTGTTAATTAATAAGTTTTTAAATAATAATGGATTTGCCGGGTCCTAGTAGTGGAAACGTTTCGTTAAAATTTATTAAAAGTAAAAAACGTAAGCCGGTTCTTTTGCATGCTGGATATCATTATTTAATCTGGTAAGTCATATGATAATGGTTTAACAAATTGGAGATGCTTCAATAGGAACGAATGCAGTACGTCGATTTCGTTAAATAAGCAGAACCACATTGTAAAAGAAGGCAGGCATACTTGTATTCCTGATGTAAAGAGAAATTTAGTTGATGGCCTACTTGACGACTGTAAAAAAGTTGTGTGCACGAATCTTGGACCAATTCCGAAGATTTTTGAAGATTTCATGGATACTGTTGACTGTCTAGAACCGGATGAAAAACCTTGTTTTCAAGGAAAAAAAGATATTTTGTATAAGGCTCGGAAAGATTACCTAAATTTGGACAAAACGACTTGCAAACATCTAAAGGAATTGAAATTGCCGCAAAAACTCGTCGATGACTTTTTTTTGTATGACGAAGGATTTGAAGATAAAATATTGATCTTTGGTACGCCACTGGCTAAGAAATACTTAACGAAATTCAAGTGTTATTACGGTGATGGTACATTTAAAGTTGCTTGTAGACTCTTTTACCAATTATACAGCCTACATGTCAGTTTATCAAAGGACGACAAAACTGTGAATTTTGTACCTTTACTCTATATACTCCTGCCGAATAAAACCCAAATTACTTACGAACGATTATTCTATATTTTACGTGACCAGTTTTCTGTCGTAATAGAACAATACAGGTGTGATTTCGAAATTGCAGTAATCCAAGCCATAAAAGCTGTTTACCCGAAAGTCAAAATTACAGGCTGCTACTATCATTATTGGAAAGCCATATTCAAAAACAGCAAAAAATTTGGTCTATACAAAGTAGAAGGTGGAAACTACATAACAAAATTGTATATGCAACTTGCTTTGCTTCCACCTATTTTGATCCCTGAAGGTATACTAGCTTAGCTATACAAGACTTTGCGTGTGATTGTGAGGAATTTACCAAATTCGATAACTATTTTACATCACAATGGGTAAATTTAATTACGCGAGAAATATTTAGCTGCTACAACCACAGTTTCAGAACAAACAATGCTGTTGAAGGGTGGCATGGTCGTCTCAGAAAGAGATTTCCGCTTCGACCGGCAATTTTTCATTTTATACAATTATTAAAAAAAGAAGCCAATTACCAAGACAGAAAATTGTTAAGATCTGAAACAATTTGTGAAGGAAAACGGCGAAGCAAACAATTGCTCCAAAAAGACGCAAAAATAAAAACAATTATTGAGCGTGCACTACAAAATGAAATAAGTGTCTTTGAATCTTTAAAACTGTTGTGCAAAGTCAATCAATGTTAGATTTTTTGTAACAAATTTAGCTTACGATCCTCCCACTGCCCGTACACGTAGTCATAAAATGTTGTATAACATTATAATTTTTAATACATTAAACAATTTTATACTCAACTGTATCTCTGTCTTAAACAGAATCTGTCGTAAACAGAATCTGTCGTAAACCTAATCTGTCGTAAACCGAATCTGTCTTTAACCGAATCTGTCGTAAACAGAATCTGACCTTAACCGAATCTGTCGTAAACAGAATCTGACCTTAACCGAATCTGTCGTAAACAGAATCTGACCTTAACCGAATCTGTCGTAAACAGAATCTGACCTTAACCGAATAAAGGAAAATTTCCTTTAGGTACACCAAACTTTAACGCGACGAAAAGTAGTTGCATAAAATCGCACGTTTACTCAAACGAAGAAATAACTCAAAATCGAACTACATTCGAAATTCAACCTTGGCTTTTGTCAATAGATTTCAAAACAAAAGTGAATTTTGTTTTGAATTATTTCTTTGTTTGAGTAAACGTGCGAAATGTACAGTTGAAGGAGTTTGGGATAAAAAAGGAAGACACATGAGCTATCCGATGTTTCAATGTCCTCGCAGAACAGATTGCGTAATATTCACCCTCGGCACCTCTGATCGTAAGCACACCACCTACGCCCGCGCTGTCAAACAATTACTGAAGAAGCGGACACAGCGACGTTGTGATGGCGGTCGCTTCGACCTTGAACGGTTAATCTGCACCATTAGGTCGCAGAATTAAGTATATATTACGTAAAATTGACTTAAATACCAGTACGTCGTATTTTTAGGTAAATTTTAACTTCTTGGTCGAGCCGACATTTTGTTTTGTTATAATTAGGACGTGTTATTGCAAATTGCATAATTTAGGTATATTGTAATACCTATAACAATCAAATCTAATGGTACATTTATTTTCATTTACATGAAAAAATATATAAAGTCAATTTAATATATTTACAAACACGGAACACAAATTTACGAACCCCAATTACAAGCAATATATACTACTTATGAGCTTAAAAAAAAGTAATACTTAAGTATTTCGAAAGCCCATCAGTAGTTTTGAATAAAAACCTACCATACTGCACGAGAAAATTTTCAGCGCACAAGATTTTATCGTATAATTCCTGCGTAATCGACCTACTTAAATAATTATTTTACGCCAAGTAATGGCCGCCCTTTCTCGTTGCAAAACTTAAGATTGATTTTTAGTTAGACATTTGGTTTGTAAGCGAAAAGATAATACTCTCGTAATATATTTCTCTTTCTCTGCATGATATTTCATAAAAAATAACCTTTCTGGGTAAATAAATAGTTAAAAACACGTTGAAATCATGTTGAAAAATGGTAAGTCTTACCAATTTTGTACATTGCAACCACATGACACGTCGTGGCGACGTTTAATCCACGTCGCAAACATCACCTATGTAGTAACCATTAGGTCGCAATTACTAAATTTACGTGGAATCGACGTAGCCGGCACGTGATTTTTTTCCATTACTCTTAGCTGAACCAAAAGCAACCCGTTTTATAACCCGTAATTACATACATATATGAATCCCTCCGCATACGTATAATTAGTTAGCAGTAAACAGTAATTAAGTTCATAAGTAAGTACCTATCTCACCTTTCAGATACGCCCTAGCAGGAGTGTCACAGATAAAACATTTAATTTTAATCAACATCTTTTTTTCATTTATTATAATGCCTTCATCTATTATTTTATTCATCTCATTTATAAATTGTCGTAAATAAAGTTCCAAAGGTGGTTTTCCACTTCCATAGTAAATTGCTGGAAACATCGGCTTTATATTTGGCATGTCATATATTGCCATAGCAATAGGCCACACTTCGGAAGCAGTACTGTTAAAAAGAGACATACCGTCTACGTTGAACATCAACTCAATACTGGATATAGTACTTAAATCCATATTTGACAAAGTTTTTTGTAAACAACTACTTACACCTTGATACCAAAACTTGCCTTGGCCCATAGGCTCTATAAAGACATCGTCAGTTTTTAGAAGTGCTCGTCCATCTTTTGGCAATTTAAATCCGTATTCAATCAGTAAAACTAACAAGTCGTTTAGAGATGAGGTTTATACTGAACTGCCCATTTTATTAGGTCTTCCAAAAGTTTTATTGATTTCATATCAAAGCAGTCTTCATTTTTAATGTACTCATCTCCAGTGTCTTCATTTTCCGATTCTTTGTTTGCACCGATTTCATTGCCATCTCTCATCTCATCTATATTATTAGATATGTTATTTCCTAATTCATTATAATACGAATACACAGGCAAAGATCTTGTCTTTGCCTGTGTGTGTCATTGAAACGGTATCAGTATCAGTACTATCAGTAGATTGACACAAAGTTGAATATTCATGAAAACTGGATTTAGAAGGTAATTCACACTTTTGTTCTTCTTTTAATATTTCACTTTGAATTTTCATATTAGCCTTACACTTCCTATCTATAGTAACTGCTGGAATGTCTATATATTTTTTTGTCTTTGGCCATTGTAAATCCAACACTACTTTTGATTTAAAAACGAAATAACTATTGGGTAAACACGTCCTATTTCACCGAGAAATGACTTATTTGTGAGTAAAATAAACTTGACCTGAAGTCGCCTCTCAAACTTCAACTTATTAGTTATTTTTAGGGTTAATTTGACTATTAGGTTATGTAAATGAAACCTTATGGTATTTTTAGTACCTTACAAGTATTTATAACTTTGTTAGTCTCAAGTTGGTATCTATGGAAGGTAATATTTACTACGAAATTGGTAGCAAAAGCTACTTAAATCGTTGACCTAAAGGTCCCCAGTGTAAGAAATAAATACGTCACATATACACCTATTATGCACCTAGAAGTATATATTAACTATTGGTCGAGTTTCGAAGTTAATTTTACCTTATATTTTGCTCATTCTCAACCTTTAAGTTTCTGACTTTATGGTGTACTGGTTAAGGGAAATTTACGTTTTAAAGGCTCTATATTTTTACCCGGAAGTATTAATGTACGATATGTGAATTTATGTGGTGCATATGATGTAATTTTTACCTAAATTAGTAATATATTCTAGAGCCTGGGAAAAAGCACTTAGAATGTTTGCTGGGATATAATATTTAAAATATTGTTTTATTGGTGATAAACAAGCCCCTCACTAGTTTGTTAGTTGCTGTGACCTACCTGGGTCCACAAAGATCTCATACCTTATAAGCATACCTGGGATAACTCGGGGCATCTGTACGAAAGTGATGTAGCAAAATATTTTATCGACATAAAATATATCGATGTTACTGCCAACATCTAATTGTTATTCTACATAAATAAATAATACTTATTTTCTCGTTATTTTTAGTTAAAAAAATAAACACGTATATTTATATTATGTTTATTTTATAACAGTTTTCATAATATATTTTTATACTTTTTCCATATTAGTCGGTATTAATGATTGCCGTCTAGATGAAAATATCCACTTTAAACTGCTAAACGTTCTTTCAACGTCCACAGGTGGTCAACGGGGCATTCAGATATGACATCGAACCTCTTTACAGTAATCGAGAATGTTCAATGCTCACATGCATAATTTAATTATATCGACATCTTTTTTATCGATATCAAATCCCTAGAACTTGCCCCGAGTTATCCCAGGTATGCTTATAAGTATTAAGTAGTTATAAGCTATCTAACACCTGCATATTATGTAGGTATTATGTATAACTTATGGAAGCAATAAAGAATTGAGATTTGAGTGCATTATATCCAGTGATAGGATTAGGTAGTGCTATTTGGGGTGAATGACCTTAAACGCTATCCATAATATGGATAATAATATGCCCTGGGGATTTCCGGAAATCCCGGACTCGTATTTTATTGACTGTTGATAATAATATGTATAACATAAAATTAATTGTAGGTTTAGAAAAAAATTATACTTAAAGCCTGACAAGTTCCTTTTTAGCCCTCGCCATGTTGCGGATTTTCAGTGGAACTAATTTATTTAAATGGCAACGTCTTTTTTTTGACAACGGACGTTGGAAGTCATTGAATGTCACCGATGTAAACAAATCGATTTTAAAATCAAAATGCCCAAGAACGTTCACCCCGATGCAAAAAACATTATTATAAATACATTCAAATGGTTGCGGCAGAAAAAGGACGAAGGATTCAGCAGCATTCCAATAAACAATGTTTTGAAATTAGTTGTTGACATGACGGGTAGGTATGATATTCATAGTGCGATTGTCATGAATTGGTTAGCTTGGTACTAAATATGTATATTAATTATTAAATTTTATTTTTTTTCTCATTCAAGGCGTCTGTAATCGAATCACAGACCGAAAGATTTATAATCGAGGTTGGTGGTCCTGAAAGTGACTCTTCAACGGACGAAAGTGAAAATACATCGGAGCCAGAATCTGATGAATATATGGATGTCGAATATTTAGAATCGGATTTTAACGGATAGGTAATTATTCATATTTAATTATCAACTAGACATGCTCTTCCGATTACATGAAAACATAGTTTCACAATCTACAAGTACTTAATTGTATATCTCACTCGTTCTTGCACGATGCCAATACTCACTGTCCCGACTATTCATGACGTACACGTATAATTGCCATATGTAAGCTGTTTGTAGCGACACTACATCAGGGCTAAATAGGAACTTGTCAGGCTATACCTTTTTTTACTTTCGTCTTCTGTCTCTTTCGCACCTACCATGGTAATTGTTGTACACAATAGAAAATTAGAAAGCGTCCTCGAGTCAGGTAAAGGGTTGAATGCAGACTTCAGTTTAATAAATAACACGTGTACATTAAAATAATAACACGTACGGCTGAGCACAGAAAGATAAAAAGTATGTAAGTAACGAATTATTGTTTACGTAAACTTTGAATCTTTAGTTTATATGTAGTCACATAAGTAGGTAGTTCAAAATACTTTTCATCACACTTGCACGTAAACAGTATCTAAACATACAGGTTAACTTGGCCGCAATGCCCCATATAAAACCCTCGACCTTTTTTTTTACCATGAAACCCAAGGTCGGTAATTTTTTTTTAATTTTTTTTTATTGACAAATGTTGTTGGTGCAATGCACCGTCACAACTTCGCATTGGACTGCGAGGGAGGCACTCATAGAGAGCGCCTCGGCTCAATTTTCCTTACGTACTAACTAAATCTTGAAGGAGTGGCGATGGTGCTGTCAGGGTAAGTGAAGCCAAGGTCGGTAAGTAATTTTTTTTTAATTTATAGCACAGCACAGGTCATGCAAGTTCAAGCAAGCGTGTAAACGCAATTGAAAAATTGTCTTAAAATGTTATTTAAACAGGAATTTCATTGCAATCTCGCTACATGTTACTTAAATACTCAATTAATGTTCTTAATAATCGATTTTAATAGTTTTCTGTATCAAAACGTCGTTTTTTTTTACACTCCTTCAGGGCTGTATGTATACCTTCGTAAGTATTTGCCCTTAACGTTTCTGAACGAAACATTTGTATAATCTGTGGAGTCCGCCCGTCATCAGCTTAAAAAAAGTTCAAGTAATTCGTAATAAAATAATAGTTGTGCTGACTTGTGTATTATAAGTTTTTTCTGCTCTATAATTTTATTTATTTACTCGCAAATGTGATGAAAAACATTGTGTGTTTCACGGGCGGTACGGGAATTACGAACCTCGACTCAGAAAGCCCTCAGTCTTCGACTTCGGGCTTCTACTAGAGCCTCGATCGTAATTCCTTACTTACCGACCTTAATACACAATAGTACATTGTGTATTAAGGTCGGTAAGTAAGGAATTACGATCGAGGCTCATAAATACACAAGTCAGCACAACTATTATTACGAATTACTTGAACTTTTTTTAAGCGGATGGCTGACCGACTCCACAGATTATACAAATGTTTCGTTCAGAAACGTTAAGGGCAAATACTTACGTAGTTATACATACAGCCCTGAAGGAGTGTAAAAAAAACGACGTTTTGTTACAGAAAACTATTAAAATCGGTTATTAAGAACATTAATTGAGTATTTAAGTAACATGTAGCGAGATTGCAATGAAATTCCTGTTTAAATAACATTTTAAGACAATTTTTCAATTGCGTGTAAACTCTTTGCTTGAACTTGCATGACCTGTTTGCTGTGCCATAAATTAAAAAAAAATTACTTACCGACCTAGGGCTTCATGGTAAAAAGAAAGGTCGAGGGTTTTATATGGGGCATTGCGGCCAAGTTAACCTGTATGTTTAGGTACTGTTTACATGCAAGTGTGATGAAATGTACTATTACGATGGACCCATTAAAATAAGGTTTCAGACACGCATGATTAATATTATGTTGTCAACAATTTGAATTAAGAACAGAGTGGTTTATTGTGACATGTTCCGCTAATTTGGTCTATTATGAGTGTAGTAACGAATTCAAATATGAACTATGTGACACAGACTTAAGGTATATTTTGCATAAATGTTCCGATCTTTATGATCATCCTGGCTGCTTCGATATTTTTGACTTCTGTAAGTTCCGATATCTTTACCTAATTGTATGTTACGAATTTATTGAAAAGTCACTGCTCCTAAATTTATGACGAATTATATGGGCCGATATTATAGACCTTATATAGCGTAATTAATCTATTGAAATTTAATGCTGCTCCGAAATATTTGAGTACCTTGACCGCTACCATATATCTGATGGCGACTGTACATAAGCAGAGCACCCGGAACATATCCTTTGGCACTACCTGCATGTACTATAATAAGACGTAACTCTTATATCCGTGGAATCCACGCCATGGCCATATTTCGGCCACTCCTGAGCTGAGCTATCCAGCCCTGTAAGGTTGGCCACTATCTCCCGGACACCCTGTATATATATTGGCTGCTGAACCTACCCCTACGGTGGTATGATGGGTATAGAAGCTCACAGATTATAAGGGTACCTATCTCATTGAGAGAGCACGATAAATACAAACATTTCCGATAAAACACGATGAAAACTGATTATGCACCACATCTGTAATAATAATAAGAGTATCCTACTAATCCTGCTAATATTATAAATGCGAAAGTTTGTGTGTTAGTTTGTAACTTCTTCACGCTGCAACGAATGGATGGGTTTGGATGAAGTTTGAAATGTAGATAGCCTAGATATACCCCGGATAAACCCATAATCGCATTCTACGCGAAAAAAGTCTTAGGTAGAAGCTATTTACAAAGAAAAAATAAAACAGCGATTTTGGAAAAACTCCTAAGGGGTAAAAGGGGAATGTTGAATTTTGTATGAGAGTTTCGTAATTTTTAAAGTTAGAAACGTGAAAGCTGGTGTAAAGGCCTGTTCTTCCACTCCGATCAACTAAACTGACCAACTAAAACAGGTCAACTTTTTTTCTTTCCCAACAGGTCAACTATATCAAATTGAACAGAGTCGACGGAGCTCCTATTTCTGGGTAGTTTGGCCCTTCGGGCCTGCTGAAGAACTGACATAACCTAAACCTACCTCATATTTATGCTATGAGACTGGAAAAGCGATCTATTTGGTTGGTTCGATAGGAATAAATGGCTCCTCGGAGTTCCATTCTGTACAACTACACTCGCGAGCAAAAGTATCGAATCACTTAACATTTTTTCATGTCGATCCAATATCTTTGTAATTTCCCACCCAAATCTGAAAATTATGGTACCAAATAAAAGATAATAATGTAACGCATTGGGAAATGTGCTAATTTAATATTCAAGGCCCAAAGGCTGAAAAAAAAACCCGAACAACGGAAGTAGCCTGAAAATACGCTAAAAATAAACCAGGCAAACTTGGAATAAAAGGCTCATTTAACATACAATACGATTTATTATTATTAAAGCTTGTCCCAGAAAAAAATGTCGCTCATTATTAGATGGGGTTGTGTATCAGGATGAAATCTAAAGAGGTTTGAAAACTATGTTTCTTGTTAGAATGCTCTATAATGTAAAAATTAAAAAAAAGTGGTCAGTACTAGATGTTCAACGATGTCGTCGGTGCAAGAAAAGTTACACGATTGTTTTTTGTACAAATATGTTCAATATAAAGGCATCTCTGCGAAGAAAGTGGCATCGGAGCTGAAAACGTCTACAAGAACCGTTCAAACGGTTAAGAGGAAACAGGTGGTATACGGCGATGGTCTGGAAGTGGACGTAAACCAGGGTTTGTAAACCAGAATATCGAGAAGAAGATTATAACAGCTTTACAGAAAAAACCTACCCTCTCTGTACGAGACTTGGCCAAGAAGTTTAAAACCTCGAAATCTACAGTGTAACGAGTGAAGAAAAATTGTTTTATAACAACGTTTAAACAAACTAAAGTGCCCAACAGAAATGCAAAACAGTCAAAAGAGTCTAAAACGAGATCTAGAAAACTTTATTCAAAAATGACTAAGAAAAAACATTGTACAGTTATGGATGACGAAACTTACTGCAAACTTGAATTCAAATGACTTCCAGGACACCACTATTATTCTGGGACCGACAGAAAAGTAGTAAGTGAAGAGTATAGGGTTATCAAATTGGATAAATATGCAAAGAAAGTTCTCGTGTGGCAGGCGATCTGTTCATGTGGCAAACGCAGTACACTATATTTTGCTAATGGAACCATAAATGGAGATATATACCCGAATGAGTGCCTCAAAAAACGATTTCTGCCATTCATTAAGAGGCATACTTCACCTGCCCTGTTCTGGCCTGATTTGGCCACGTGTCACTACACGAAAGAAGCAATAGAGTGGTACAAAGCAAATAATGACGATTTTGTTAAAAAAACTCAATCCTCCCAACTGCCCGGAGTTACGACCCATTGAAAAATATTGGGCTCGTGTGAAACAGAAGCTTTTAAAACATAAAAGTAATGCCACTTCAGTTCAAGACTTCAAGCGGAAGTGGAATGAAGCTTCCAAACTGATCACCGATGACGATGTACAGTCAACAGCAAAAGAAACTGATGAAATAGGGTCTCAAAATGGTATATACAATAAATTAAGACAGATGTCTCTGATTATTGTAATTTAGCATAAGTAAATTAGCTCGTAATGTGTCATAAGTAAGTGACACACAGTGTGAAATCTGCCCTTAAAAACGGACATATATCATTTTGGAACTCAAACGATAGATTTCACCATTTCAAATGCGAGACGATCATACCGGAGTGCCAATTCTACTCAGAACTCGAGTTTTTTTTTTAAATCTTATTTTTCTATGAAACTCAAAATTTTCATAGAATTGCGTGTAACTGCAAAAGTATAGAATAATCACCGATTATCTGTTTAGATATCAATAGCATCTTGTTTCAGGTACGTAATAAAAAAAACTAGGCATGTTTTTATGGAAGCAGTACAAAGTAATAGTTGATTTTTTCTTTTTTAGTTTTTATTTTATTTTTCCCTAACCCTAGCGTATTAGCATTTGATACTTACCTAAAATATTCGTTGAAACCATTACTATCCACCCCTAAAGTATCAAATCAAAATCTAGCAGGATCTTGGAAATATCCATATTTAAAAATGTTCGTTTAGGGTTGTCAAAAGCATGTTATTAAACGTCTTATTTAAATGTGGGTGTATTAATAAATTGTCCCGATAAATTGAAGTTCTTAAATGTGATTTCCATGTCTTATCTCCGTTCACTGATATTTTCTAAAAATAAAATTCTGTTATGAAAGTGTTTCGACCCAACTACACCATAACTAACTTTTCTTATTGGTGAAATGATATAATATGTTTGCAGAAATGGAGTTGAGTAGACTGAATTAACGTGTCATAGATTTTATCATTTATCTTAGATATTTGAGAAAGCGATGTTTGACCTAAATCCTTAAAGCGACCGATCGCCATAAATTAAAATAATTGAATTGAATTGACTTTAGCTTTGGCATTGACAGTTAGCTATCAAAACAACTCGAAAATTGCATGATTGCTTTTAGTTATTATAAAAGTGTGCATTTATTATTAATTCGATGGCAGCAGCCGATACTCTCGAACCTTCAAGAGTATTCGCAAATTCCCAACAAGGTTCCAACAATATCTTTACCAGACTAGACGCTTATAAATTGTTCCTTGCACTTGCAAAGCAAAAGGGCAAGAAATGTCGCCCCCTGGATGTAAGCTTAGAAGATCGAACTTTCGCAGTGCTGAATACTTTGGAAATACATACGAAGTACATAAATAACAAAAGACTCAAAGATCTAATCTCCAAACTTACCAGTAAATGCGAAAACTTATACAAATCATGTAAATACAATATGATTTTCTTCATTAAAAAGCACACAGTTTGGTTAAATGGAGACCTAAAACCGGACCTTTCAAAATGTTTGGATCCGCTTCTCTATCGCCCGCCTGTTTCCGAAACTGAATCTGGTTTAGTAGGCGATTCAATTTTCGAATTTGCTTCAGAACCTACCGTTCCTTACGCTGGTCCAAGTAACAATCGCGATTTCGAATCTGACATAGGTAATCCCAAAACCGATGTTTCTCATATAGATTTTCCGATATCTGAGCAAAGATGTGAATCAAAGTACGACGGACTGAGCGAAAGACAAAAACGAAGAGTTTGCAAAAACCTACAAGAAACCCTAAGTAATGAACCATCTGCTAAACTGATCAAGGTTTTGTCGAGTAGTTTAAAAGCAGAAGGGCAAAACCTCACAAAACCGGCATCAAAAAACTTTGAATTTGTTGTTAATTCCTGCCTAGCTAGTCCGTCAAGAGCAATCAAAATAGCCACAAAAATCAAAAAAGATCCCCAGCCCTATAGCCCAGAGGAAGCTTTAGCTATCTATATAGATCGAAAATTCACTGTAGATACATACAAATTTCTTGAGTATGATTTAAAATCGAGAGGCTATCCAGCATTTCCGTCATATCATCACATTCGAGCCGCAAAGAAAGATTGTTACCCTGATGCCCCAGTTCAAGTATCTGAAAGAGATGCATCGATACCTTTATGCAGCCTTATTTCACACACATTTGAAAGAATAATCAAATCGTGTGACGATACCATTTCAATTTATTGTGCTGAAAAAAATCTCGAATTGTTAAATTGCGTTTTTGAGGGCTCTTGGGGATTTGACGGTAGTTCAGGACAATCGCTTTACAAACAGAACTTTTTTCAAAGCGAAGAAAATGATAGTAGCATATTTGTTACTACTTTCATTCCCTTACGAATTACGACTGAAGGAGGCCGCGTGGTGCTGTGGTTAAACCCAACTCCAACTTCGTATAGGTATTGTCGGCCAGTTCATACTCAATATCGGAAAGAGTCAAAAGATTTAATCCTTTCCGAAAAAAAAATGATAGAAGACCAAATTGAAAGGCTAACCACATTCGAGGTCACTACTTCAAAAGGACAAGTAATATCAGTGAAATCTCAACTCTACTTGACCGTCATAGATGGCAAAGTCCTTAATATCATAACTAATACTAGTTCACAACTTCGATGCCCTTTTTGCAAGGCTACTTCAACACAATTCAACAAATTAGATATTGTTTTTTCACAGCCTACCGATAAAACTCTTTTGCGGCATGGATTAAGTCCACTTCATGCGTGGATTCGCGTGTTTGAATTTCTATTGCATCTGGGATACAAAAATCCTGTTAAGAAATGGAGAATCGGACATAATTCACCAGAAGCAACTAAAGTCACTGAAACAAAAAAACGTATCCAAGAAGAGATCAGAAAAAGATTAGGGCTTTTGGTGGATGTTGTCCGACCTAATTCAGGAACAACAAACGACGGAAACACCGCGAGAACTGCTCTAAACGATAAAAATCGTGCCATTTTCGCTGAAATACTAGATATTCAACAGTGGCTGCTGGACGATCTACATACAATGTTAGTAGTTTTGTCTAGCGGATTGCCTATTGACGCTAATAAATTCGGCGACTTTTGCAAGTTAATTGCATCTAAGTACGTTTCAGCATATGAATGGCATCCGATGACGGTGACATTGCATAAAATTTTAGTCCATGGCAAGGAAATAATTGAAACTTGTGCTTTACCCATAGGGTTACTTTCGGAGCAAGCTGGGGAAGCCCGAAATAAATTCTGGCGTTATGACCGTGAACACCATTGTAGGAAGTTGGATCGGGAAAAAACCATGTTGGATTTGTTTCATAGAGCACTGGAGTCGTCTGATCCTTGTATTTCCAACATACGGCTTAGAGACCGGCAAAATAAATTAAAGCGTTTACCTCTGCCACTAGCCGCTATAATGTTACTCAAACCATATGATGTCCAAACGGAAGAACATTTTAATGAGTCACGAAGCGATGATAACCTTTTAAGCAATTTAGAAGGCCATAGTCATGAAAGCACAGAAGTTCTTCAAAACGAAAACAACATAATATTTTACTGAACATAACACCTACTTTTTAAAATTAAAGATTTATAGTGTATTTATGTATTGTAATGCTACACAAATAAGCGTCTTCAACGCAGACACAAGACTCGATTCACAGTTCAATCTTGATGTATCACCTTTTATCAGCAGAAATCTTCTGACCACCTTCCAGCTCCATCATCAGGTCAGCACAATGTTATCATGTTTTATGGTTACTTAAAAATTAAACTTTTCTATACAAATATTATGTGGAAAATATGCGACAACCCTATTTCCATAGTTATCAGAAAAAAATTTAGAACGAATTATCTCAGAGATCCTTTGAGATTTAGATCTAATTTTTTTTTAGTGTTTGCTGCACGTGTAAACAATTGTTTTGACTAGTAATAAAATCCTAATGCTTTGAGATTTCTGATAAAAAAAATAAAAAACAAAATTAACAAAAACCTAAATAATTCAAACAAAATAACAACTAGAGCTCTGTTTTTTATATAATACACACGCCATGCATTGTTTAATTTATTGTCACTGTGATTTGCGTTTAGTTTTGTCGAAAACTGGAGATTTTCCATGTTTATGTTTTTTGTAAATAAAATTTAAAAAAAATATTTCTCGAGTTCTGAGCAGAATTGGCACTCCGGTATGATCGTCTCGCATTTGAAATGGTTAAATCTATCGTTTGAGTTCCAAAATGATATATGTCCGTTTTTAAGGGCAGATTTCACACTGTGTGACATGCCATTCAAACAGTTAAAGTCATTACTGAGTGTTCCAAATTAAACTGATTCTCTAAAATAGCAATAGTCAGTAATACTACCAAACTATCACATGTAAGTGAATATGAATGTTTGGGCCTTCATGTCTTCTCAAGACCACCTCGGAATACAAGTCAGACGTTCGGTTAACGTCGGTTATACTCGTAAGACAAACACGCGAAACAACTATAACACCTCTCATCTCCGTCAAGGGTTGAAATAAGTTCCTACTACTTCGCTTTGTTTTTTTTTTTGCAACATTTAGAATAAATCCTTTTTTAACTGCCGTGATTACCCTAGTTTTCATTTGGAGATTTTGTCATTTTGACTTTATCTTGTTGGACACTTGACACTTAGGTAAAAGAAATAATTATTCTTTATTGAAATGTTCTGTAAAGAGACAGTTATGGCATCGTTTATGATCATTTTCTTTTGACTAATTAAATATTCAGTTGAAAATTACACTTTGTTATAATCTGTTTTATCTGGGGCGTCATGCTTGAACATGTTTTGAAATGTTAATTTTGATCACTTACTTTTGACGTTGACTGTACAAACTTTAATGGCAGGGGTCAAGGGAAAATTAAGAAGTTTCTGGATGAACTAATCCTAAACTGGTCTTTATGCGTAAATAATAATATTTAAAGGAATATCAAATAAAACGGTATCAGAAAATTTGGTGAATTTTAATATTTAATACGGAATTTTTTAAAGTTTATAAGCGACATTTTTTACTGGGACAAGCTTTAAATTAGTATCGGGTATTGCCAGTATTGCCACCCCTAGCCCTGCTGACACAGTTTAAACGATTTTTCATCGATCTAATTAATTTTCTAACGTATTCTTGAGGAACAGCGTCCCATTCCTTCATTTATTTATTTATTTATTTTATTTATTTATTTATTCCTCTAGCAAAGCTATCTTCAACTCGTCAACAGTGGCAGGAGCAGGATCCCGAACCCGAACCTTTCTCTTCAGATAGTCCCACATGTGTTCAATGGGGTTAAGGTCCGGACTCATCGCTGGCCAGTTCTGTTCATGGTCTCGATGCCCACCTCACGGAGGTAGGCAGCAGCGGTGACCCTTGCGGTATGACAAGGGGCATTATCCTGCATTAGCTTGAACCCCACATCAAAAATACCAGCATAAGGGACGACATGCTCTTCCAGAATTTCCGTTATGTACCTGGCAGCAGTCAATCCACCGCCACGACCACCGCTAGCGGGTGGTAATTATCGATAACAGGATTGTCGATGTTTTTATTGTGTCAAGCACTAACAACACGTCGTTCGTGCTAGGAAAATATCGAGGTCTAGTTATAATAAATAATAGCTGTATTGTACTGGGAGGAAGTACAGTTGGTAGTTTAAGCTTTTTTTTGACCGCCCTAATATGACCCGGGGCACTGCGAATACGGTTAGTTAGGATTAAGTTTTATTTGACCACATTGTACCGAAAATAAAACATGTAAAAAATTCAAAACAAAATTTATTCCTTATATTATTAACCCATTCAACTTTAGAAGTAAAAACTAATGGGGCACTTACACCTACTACTTATAATACTTTACGCACTAACATCTAAATCATATAATTTGTTCAGTGTGAAATTGTGCGACTCTAGTTAATACACGAAAGTAGGTACAGACAGACAGCGACTAAGTTCTTCCCAGCGTAGACGCCCTGAGTAAGTATAAATACCTAGTAATGCGCTCATTGATCGAAGAATTTCGTCCTTGTGTAAATAACTCGTAAAAGGTTGCGTAAAAAATGCTGTAATTTATTATATTATATATTTATTAACTCTAATCATTTTATTTTTTATTTGTTCCACTAAATGCACACCTAGCTAAACAAAATTTTCGTTATTTTGGCGTCATGGGCATGAAAAGTGACCCCAACTGATAAGAAAGAAACTAAATCATAATCGAGGAGTTTGTATACGACATTGAAAAACACCGATTACGAACACAGTACCTACCACACATATTGCTGATTTTTGATAAGAAGTGCCGCCTGGGAAATTTTGATATTTTGGCAAGTAGTAGGCCAATTTATGGTCCAATCTGAAAAAAAAAATTAAGATGTGTCACTACTTCACAACCACAAAAAATAATGTATCTTTTTTATTTGGTCTTTATTTTCTTTTTTATATGATAACTAGTATTCGTTTTTTGGGAGGTGATGCAAATCTATAAAAAGAACATCATTTCAAAAAATTTAGTAGATCGCTTGAATAGATACTGAAAAACAGTACATTAAAAAAAACATAAGTCGAGAACTGTCTCAACTAAGATGTTGATACTCAGAATAAATATTCTTCACTACAAGAGGTACCTACTCCTACTCACAAAAAAAAACCGGGTATGTCCCATTTGTGGAATGGAACTTCGCATTTTGTATTGAGCTGTGACGTAATGCTCAATACAAACTTCGTAGTTCCATGGAACAAATGGGACATACTCAAAAAACCCGAGCCCATTTGATGTAAGGGCCGAGTTACTATGGAAACCCGACTATGGCCTTTCGGGAATCATTCTTCCCTCCATATCACATTAAATATTGATACCAGAGAAAAAAAAAATGTTACACTGTTAACCGCCGCGCCGTGTAGGGTGTATTAGGATGTGAGTATATACAGGATGTTTGGTAGCTGGGCGCAAAGCTTTAAAAACTTCCTTAGTTCATAGTGATTCTAATCATGCAAGAAAACGTTACACCGTTTTCTTTTATTTAATACATGAATTTAGTGGTTTTTCGTAACACGGACATAGGGAAAAATAACCAAATCCGATTAAAATTATCATTATCTCGGAAACGAATAAATAACAATTTTATTGCTGAACATACATAGGGGCATAGGGGTTAAATCGATAGCTTACGAGCTGCTCTATCACCCCGCAAAAGCTTTGCACCCAGCTACCAAACACCCAGTAAGTATAAGGGGCTTGGTCTAAATAAATAAATAATAAATATAATAAATCAGTGTTTACTTGATCATTGACTTGTTTTCAAACTTGTTTCATTGTCTCTCCTGCATTACGCGGCGACCATAGGGGATACACCTTGCAGCCGTACTTAGAGACTTTTCAGACAAAAACGTCACACGAAACGACTTAATCTTCATTAACCGACTCTGAGTGCGCCCGATAAAGCTGGACAAAAGTGTTGATGTTGTTGAGTGAAGATGTTTAAGTAGTTCCCTTGTTAGATCTGAAGTAGGAATGATAACTAATTTAGAAACACTTACGAGTGTAGTTTGCAGGGCGAGGGAAAATTTCATGATATTTTAATCATGGAAACCTTTTGAAGACGAATGGGAATTCTAAATCAAACCCTCGTAAGAAAACTTCATAGCTTGACCAATGATAAAGAAAAGCAATGTCAGAAATTTGACGTACAGTCGAGTTCATAAATATGTGTATACTTCAGTATCTTTTCTATTTAATGCCATGTTTAAACTGCCATAGGTACTTACATGAATTGTCACAGCGTTTAAAGTGACAAGGTACTAAAGTGTACACATATTTTTGACCTCGACTGTACTTACCTTAGTATTATCCAAATATAATGAAAAAGGAAAAATCCTTGGTAAGCGGCTGAATAAATAATAAAAAGAGTAAAAGTGAATAACTAGTAAGGAAAAAGTTCTGTGCACCAAACATACTCGTACAAAGTTTAGCGAGCCGGGGCGCTCCAGCAACCCCTGTGAAGTTGCGGTGGAGAAGAACAGAGGCTTTTCAGCTAAGTAAGTAATCCTCTTTAATTCCGCTAGTTTCTAAGCGGATATCTCGAATGCCTTAAAGGGCTTAACCAATTTTCGTATAAGCTTTCGTAAAGGAACCATCCCGATTAAACTTTATTTCAATAAACCTCATTCGCATCCATCCACTCGGTCCATAATGTTGGGGCTACATACACACGCCAACCTTAGGTATTATAACACTCCTTTCTGCGTCGTAAACATTGTCGGTGTTATTCTATGGTGTTATTACAAAAAACTTCGACACGTCTAAAATGTAATTTTTCTATGGATTGACATTTACTAAACCCTGATTTTTAATTGCGTAGAATTCTGACAGCCATCTGACAGCTATCAAATTCTGACGTTTCAGGAGTAACAAACATTTTTTTAATTGTTGGTGTTTTTGGCCTTCATTTAAATTTGTTGCTTTTTCACATACATAAGGTAGAGTAAACAAATCGGTATCCCGACTTATGACCAAATCATCATTTGACAAACTATATCGTTTTACAAACTTTCATACGCAAAAATGTATTTGTGATATACAACCTTGCCATTCTGTTTCAGTAATATTATTGACTCCTTCTAATAATAATTATTTAACTTCAGCCATTTTAAATGTTTTATTATTCTTAGCCACATGTCCTTTTATCTGAGCCCAAATCAACTCGATTGGGTTGAGCTCACAGTGGTATGGGGGTAAGCGAAGCACAGTGATATCTTTTTCAGCTGCCATTTCATCCACACACCATTTATTATATTTACTTTTTTCTCCTATTACAATCTCCAACAGTAGTGATTTTCAAGTCTATTTTTTCCAAAATAAAAACACGAAACAAAAATGATTAAATATAATAATATAATTTAACTCCAAAGGTTTGTGGACATAATTGTGGATACATGACAATGATCTGAATGATACCAACAAATATTATCTTTTTCCTCTGAAATTTGTTTAACAAAATATTATGTATGGATTGTGCGATTTTAAAATAAAATTACTTTGTATTAATTAACTTTTTATTATTTCATTTTAAATTCTAATATGTAAATCATATAAGTAAGTAATATTCTAATGATTTTTTTTTTGACTTTTTTGCACCACTCGTTCAAGGAATATTTTGTAGTCTGGCAAGACCAAGAAACGTCAGAATTCTACGCAATTAAAAATCCGGGTTTAAATAAGTGTTCAACGGTTGTTTAAGTTTTTGTAATACAATAACACCGTGTAGGTATTTTTAGTGTTCTTATTGATCAATTTCATTCTTTATTTATATTATAATATATGCCATAATGCAAAAAATATTGATCGATTTTAATTGATTCTCAAGCTTGGACTACAATGTTGTCGACCAATCAGCAAACAGGCTAGAGCATTTCTAAAAAAGTTTGTACATTTCATTCACGACTTTAATTTGCAAAAAAAATTGCAGGTTGGTAGAGTGAATGAAGCTGAGCCTAAATAACATAGTCTCCCAAAATGTCCTCATACATTTGTATGAAACTTTCCTTTTTTGTTACCATGAACCAAAGAAAGTTAGTAACAAAAAAGGAAAGTTTCATACAAATGTATGAGGACATTTTGGGAGACTATGTTATTTAGGCTCAGCTTCATTCACCCTACCAACCTGCAATTTTTTTGCAAATCGAAGTCGTAAATGAAATGTACAAACTTTTTTAGAAATGCTCGCTAGCGAAAATATTTTTACAAAAATTTCCGAGCAGTGTTGTTGCCTGAACGTTTATTTCCAAATAAAAAAAGCTTATCCGTTCCTCTAGTATAATCACATATGGCTGACTCATTCCTCAGTTAATGAATAGGTAGGTAGGCATAAGTAAGCTAGGCAAAGTACCTTGACTTTCGCCGGGTTTTGTTATAGACTATCCATCTGTTGATTCCCATACCCAGTGCAAAAATATGTACATACCTACCTATATTCGTTGTACAGTCAGCGTCAAAAGAAACTGATCACTTAAATACCTTGTCGCTTTACTGTCACATAAGCAATGTCAAACAAGATTGTCTAATGTGTTAATGCGATAAAGGACAAAAGTAGCTTGAAGTGAACAGTTACTTTTGACGCTGACTGTACCTACCGTTTTCTTTTTAGAGCGAACACCTTTTGCATTTATTATAGCGGCAGTAAAGACTTACGCCCCTACCTACTGTAGATCAATCATTTTTAGGGTTCCGTAGTCAAACTAGCAACACTTATAGTTTCGCCATATCTGTCCGTCCGTTCGTCCGTCCGTCCGCAGCCTAGCTCAGACTCTTAGTACCTATTAGAAAGGTGTAATTTGGAATGAATATGCATATTAGTCACGCTTACTAAGAGGTAAAATAAAAACATGTTTATTTTATTTTATTAATGTACCTACCTCTCCTACACGTAACGTGGGAATGTATTTTATTTTCTCGTCTAACCCATTGTGTGGGTTGTCGCTGGATAGGCCTTTTAAAAATATTGCGGGTTTGTGAAAGCAATTTTGCGATTAAGGGATCCGTTTATGAAATATTATACTTTAAAGCGCTAAGTTTTGTTAGAGTTAAGTGCCCGCTCTACAGCCAAAACTACAAATACAAAAATTTCCGAGTAGTTACATTAATAATATTATTATCATATTATTAATGTAACTACTCTGAAAAAAAAGTCCATGTAGTTCCATTACGGAAACCATCTTCGTTCAATGTAACTACTAGGAAAAAAAAGTCCATCTAGTTACATCAATGGAACTAACAATGTAACTAGTCGGAATAGACCCAAGTGCATATTATATGTGCATAATTTAAAAGAAAACTATCACGAGCACGACTAAGTAGACTTGATTAATTCTTGATACAGGCGACTAAAGTGTTTATATCTACTAAAATCAGATCTCTTTTTGAGATAGGATTTGTGTAGTAGGTCCGGCTTCGGAACCCTACACTGATTATGGTCAGACATGCTCTTGCCCGGTTATTAAACTTAGAACGGCATCAACGTCAACACGCCACACAAGTTGAAACTCTATCTTCCATCAATCTAGGACAATAACACCTGTGTTCGAGTTAAAGTGGTCAAACTTTGTACACGCCCACACACATCAGGTAGCCAATAGGCGATTCCTGTCACGGGGGTGACATACCGCCCCGCCTACTACCCCATCCACCCATTTTGGGTCGGCTGGGCAAGTGCTGACAGTATTCGTGTGACACTGCGCCCTTTGAAGACACCTAACTGGTAAGTGTTCATCTGTCATAGGTAGTTATTTTATTAAGTTAACATTTCTTAAGGGTGTTTTTTTAGAGATAGTTATAAAAGTGTTATTGAAGCCTTTTTCAAATGATAAGTATGCCATATTTACATACGATTTGTGCATATGAGCTCCACGGCTAATTCAAAAGAAGCGCAATCGAGAAATATTACCTACTTTCTACCAATTTATCAAGCAAGTGGGGCCACATAATCGGCAATAACGCCAATAACGCAGCGAATGATAACTTCCAAGTAATCCAATTGTTATGGTTAATCGGCGTACCTACCTACTCTAGTGACTACTCATATCGCCTAAGAAAATCAACCAAAAATAAATCTGAATAACTTGCTCGGTTGGACGATACATTTATGCGCCGTCGATCCTGAAATGGACATAGACGTACGGTAACGAACGTTAAATTGAAACTCATTTAAAAAAATGCTTGTTGTCCTCAAAGTCAAAAGAGATGCCAAGTCATTTGTAACTTAGATGAAAATCAACCTTATTGTTGTAGAATGTCAGATTGGTTTTGGATCTACAAGGTGAGCCCTAAATTTAAGTCTTTTCCGCGTACCAAAATGGTAAAAAAGGTACCATTATTGCGAAACTTTGGTGTCCGTGTGTCTGTATGCCACAGCAGTTTTTCTCTGAAACTATAGAAGCTATTAACTTGAGGCATAGTTATATAACTTCATCTGTTTTTAGTAAAATCATTACCTATGTATACTTTTTTCTAAATATTTGAAAAGGGGTTTAGAATGGGGATTTAAAAATGAAAGTGATTTGATTATAGCAAATGGCATGTCATACATACCTACATACATGAACTCACGCCTTCATTCCCAGAGTGGGGTAGGCAGAGCCACAGAATTACCAACAACTCTAAAAACTTGTTGATAATTCTGTGACCACATTTTTAACAATCAAGCTTACAATAAGATGTATATTGTCATATATTTTTTATAATTTATCGTGACGAAGTTACTTTTTGATTTATGGCCAAAATGTAAAAAAATAAATACCCTTATCTATCTCCGAAATGTATGGACCGAAAGAATCCGAATAATTCCTTATAAAGATAATTATTTAACGAAGAAAAATTTGAAATTAAAAACATTTGTCTTTTGTATAAGTACCTAATTAATAACAAGAATTAGAATACTTTTAGTATTACCCATGACACAATGATATACTTCGATAAAATCTACGTTATTCTCGGAATAGGTAAGTAGGTAGGTAATTGCTCAAAATGCGAGCGTTACTCTGGCGTAAACCTATTAACAGTAAAATGGCAAAGCTTACTGACGACTGTATTTAAGTATATTATTTCTAAGAAACGGCGAACGTTTGATAATACGTATGTATTATTAAAAAATAAATAAAAAAAATCTACTCTGTGATGCCGCTTCATTTTCATCAGTAGGTACCTACTTAACTGAAATAATGGTTAAAATTAAACAACAACACAGTTTGTTCAAGTTTAACAAATGATTACGATTTTAACCATTGATTTTAATCATTCGTTCAGGTAGTAGGTACTGATAAAAAACTCGGCCCTAAATTCGCGATCCGTTTTCTAACATAAATCTTTTCCAAAATTATTCACTACGTATACTTTAAAGGTTTGCAGTCATATAAGTATACAGGGTGTACTTGGAAGTGTGAATCAAACGAAGCAGGCCGATAGAGGACGTCTAGACCTATCGAATTCACCCCCATGTATGTTTACCAATTTTTACTAATTTCGGTGATAAGTATTGATAATTTTAATCTGAATTTTTGTAATTTTCCCTTATGTCCATGTCACGAATAATCATTATTTCTTGGTTTATCTCAAAAGTTTTTCAGTTGTATCTTATAATTAGAGCGCGACTTTTTTCAGTATTTTTTTAATTAATCGCATAAAGTTTGTTGCTCCATACTAGGTGTCCCTGTATTTGCTTTTCACTTTGTATGGAAAAAACAACTTTGTGACATTACCTTCTTAAGAAAAAACGGGCAAATAGGTTTAGAAACTTCGCTGATTCGTAATGATTTTAATTATGTAAGATACCACTTCAAAACTCGTGGAACAAAACATGAAATTAATGATTTTTCGTGTCATGGAAATAAGGGAAAATTACAAAAAAATCAGATAAAAATGATCAATATCTCCGAAATTGGAAAAATCTCTGAACATACATGGGCGTCAATTCGATAAGTCTAGAAGTCCTCTATCGATCTGCTTCGTTTGATCAACACTTCCAAGTACACCCTGTATGTATAATTGCCTATCTCGCACCAAACAGAACAGCGGGCAACAAGTTGCACTCTTCGGTAGCTAAAGCCTTTCGAAAGCTGTCGGTGTATGGAATTGACATATTGCGCCCTTCGCGACCGTCCGGCAGCTTGAGTACGTCATACCTATAGATCCTATTACTAGGTGGCAGCGAGTCGATTTTTTGCACCTATTCGACCAAGTTGAACTAGAAGTTCAACCAGTTGAACCAATTCGACAGAAATATTCCAATTATTTCATTTTTGTAATCTTATTTTAAAAGTTGAACTAACTGGATATTTTTTTCCTATTTTTTTTTAACTGTATGTCTGTCTATAGTTTAAACACACAAAGGCATTCAAATTGCGGGTAAACAATAAAATCCCGATTTAGTACGAGGAATATTTTGGAACGGCTGGACGGAATCGGATGAAATTTGGAATGGAGATAGCTTATACATTAACAGCAGTGACGTACAAAGAAAAAATATTCCTCCTACTAAACCAGGATTTTATTGTTTACCCGCATCTACCCCTCGAATGAATGCTTGAAGGCTTACTTGTGATTAAAATAGTAGACAGTTGAACTAATAGGTAAAAAATTGAGCAGTTAGTTCAACTTTTAAAATAAAATTACAAAGTTGAAATAATTGGAATATTTCTGTCCAATTAACTTCTAGTTGAACTTAGTGGAATAGGTCGATTTTTGCAAGCAGATTTCGTGCTCGAAAAGCCGTGTTGGTAAAATAAATATCTTGAGCGCTATATGTAGTTAAAAGCACAGTAAAGTACCAGCGATTAACGTCAAGGAATCTTTGATTTTGTAGAGTATAGCAATAGGAATTAGGGTATTGTTGCAGTGTCGTAGTGAATAGTCATAAGTAATAAACACAGCTGTTTAAGAACGGGTAATTTTTCAATTTTTATTTTAGTTAATTTTTAACATTTGACGTTTATTAAAATAACATAAGATTTAAAAGAAAGACAAAATCCAATGAACATGTCTGTGGGTGAAGTCTGCAACTAACCCCTTTACCTACCGTCTTCAGCTGAGGTTTCCTACTCCCGCAACGCATGTTTAAAACACCCATCGTTAGTAATACTACCTAGTGCATACGTGCCCATCGAGCTATTCCAGCTATTCCAAAGGTCAGACGAAACTCGTTGTACGCCTTCTGCGTATAACCATAAGAATACCCAACTGTCAAATATTTAAATAATTAATTATATTCAGAGGAGTAGATATATCTACCAAGGAGAGTGACAGGCGGCACATTTAAAGGCGACTTGGCACTTGATTTAAACACCATAAGCTCACTCTTGTTGACATAAAAATGAGAAATCACAATTGAGCAGAACATCTTTAGTCCGTTCAATGCCGAACCGCATTAATGCAGGTCATGTGGCATCGCTATGAGTTGAAACACAGTACCTATATTAAAACTTGCATACGAGCATGACACGAGCTACAAGGGGAAGTCCAATAATACGCGGAATGAAATGTTTATCCATTCAATAAATCAGAATAGGTACTTAAATATTTTTCCTTTTCAATATAAATTACCAACATTTCTAGATAAGTATAGAAATTATGTTTTCTAAACCGACAGATAAAGTATTTCTTCTTTAAAATGAATCGAAATTACCTCCTTCACCTCTTCATCGTCACGATTGTTTATTCTCGTAGTTCTTTTTTTTTAATTTGAGAACAAATAATAATCGACGAAACCCAGGTCTATAGACTAAATTAATTTTTAATAAAATTTCAATACTATTGGGAAAAAAACCGTCCCTCTAGTTCTATTAAGGACAGTATCGAAAAGAAAGTAGACAACTACTAAGTTAATTACCTATATAATTAGATCGTGTTTTTGAGAAATAACAAAAGTAAATAGAAAATATATAAACTAAATAACAATAATATTTCGGTGAAACCACGCGCTGTGCCCCTACTTTGCCTGCAATCTGACTTTCCTCTTGATATTCTGCATCAGGTTTTGGACGACTTTCGTGGTCACGTTTTTTAGCCCTTTTCTTAAAGTCAGTAAGGGAAGTAGCAGCTTTGGTATTTTTTTGAAGAGATCGTTTCATAATGGCCCAGTATCTTTCGATAGGACGGACTCCCGGACAGTTAGGCGGTTTCATGTATTTCTCTACAATATTTACCTTGTTGGCCTTATACCACTCTCTAGTCACTTTCGAATAATGACAGGCGGCCAAGTTTGGCCAAAATAATGTAGGCATCTTATGCTTCTTGATAAAAGGCAGCAACCTCTTTTGTAAGCATTCGTCGCGGTAAACTTGGGCGTTTATAGTTCCCGTAGCGAAATAAGCTTTTGATTTCAGCCCGCATTGACAAATTGCTTGCCAAATTAAAATTTTCTTTCCAAATTTTTCCATACTGATGGACTTATCCTTTTGAGAAACCTTTTTACTGGCCGAGACTGTTATAAATTGTGGGCCAGGTAGAGTTTTGTAATCAAGTTTACAATAGGTTTCGTCATCCATTACGATACACTGTACTTTCTTAGTAAGAACTCGGTCATTAAGTTTTCTTGTACGTTTTCGAACAGCAATTGACTGTTTTTCATCACGTTTGGGCTGTTTTTGTTTTTTGTATGTCTTCAGGTTGCACCTTTTCTTAATCCGCTGGATCATTCCAATAGAAGTTTTTGCTTTACAGCAGCATCCCGAATAGACAGAGTCGGTTTTCGGTGAAACATTTGAACGACTCTTCTGCAATTCTGGGTCGGAAGGGCCTCGTTTCCGCCCAGATTTAGGCAGATCTTCTAAGGTGACAGTACTACCGAACTTATTAATTAATTTATGTACACCCGCAGGGCTAAAATTATACTTTCTAGCAAGTTTCCTTATAGTTATCCCTTTAATTTTGCACCAGTCGTCCAAAATATTTTTTCTCACTTCTAACGCAATCCTCCCCATTTTGACAGATATGATGGAATGTTTAATGTATTTTTATTTTAAGAATAGTTGAAAAATAGGTTTATAATTCAGTAAAACGTTTCTTGGACGTCTGTGGACAAACTTATGCAGTCGAAAAGTTGTCTATTTTCTTTTAGATACAGTCCTTATCTGAAGTACTTTGAATAATAGAACTAGTGGGAATACGAATTCCCACTAGTTCTATCAATAGAACTGTCAGTAGAAGTAGTAGTAGAAGAAGAAGTAGAACAAAACAACAACAACCACCTTCAAAATCGCAATGCTTAGTAAGGTCATTCCGATAGAAGTCAGCTTTTGGTTTAAAAAAAACCGGTCTATGTGCGAGTTGGACCTCGCGGACCGAGGGTTCCGTATTTAAGATATATTATCTAAAATAAGCATTGGAAAACGCAAAAGAAAATACCCACTACTCATTTTGTTAGGAACTTTATTTTATACTCGTATGCTAATAGGTAAATTTTGACTAGCCTAAATTTGAATACTTTCAGATTAGTATCGGCTAGTACTCGTAATAATCTTAAAAAACCGCGTAGTAAAATATGGCTACTTTCACTAACACTACCGCACCGACACACTGTGTTAATAATCAGTTCACTATTCATTTAATTGGGGTCTGCAACTATTACTCCATGGCGCGTGTAGCATATTGTAGGAAAGTTAAAATACAACCCATTATTATGGGAAGGGCATCGTTTGCGTGCCGCGTCCGAAGTCAAAGGGCGAATGCGCCTCTATGACATTTGAATTTGAACCCCGACCCCTCGTGGTGAGTGCGAGGCAAATATAAGCAACGCGGTCGTTTAAGTACTTCAGGTACTTTTCTCATGTTAACTTTTTTAATATTTACTAAGTAATAAATATTCATTGTTTTTCCTAAGAACGTTTAAAATATCTATTTTGGCTTCAATAGGTATATGATAAATTTGGAAATATACCTAGGTACTACTATGCGATAGTAATCTTTAAAGGAACGTTACAATCATGAAACTCATCTTAAGAAATCAGACCTCCGAATCTGCTCAATAGTGTATGCCCCGTATATCGCGACACATAATGTACTTATACGTATTATGAAGTTTCTAAAATGTTAGTATTGGCCTTTAATCAATACAAAACATAATCCAAAAAAATACCAAACTCAATTAATTAAAGATCTGATGCGTCGTTCGCTTGCCACTGCCTCTGTACCAGCTGCCCTAGAACCAGCAGGTTTGCATAGAGATAGAGATGATGGCAAGCGACCAGACGGAGCTACATTGGTGCCGTGGAAACTGGGTAGGGCACTTGTGTGGGACGCGACCTGTGTTGACACGTTCGCCCTTTCCCACGTCCAGTCAACCCGTAATCGGGCCGGTGCAGCAGCTGATCAGGCCCAAACCATCAAGCGCTGCAAATATTAATCATTATTAAATAATTACGAATTAATGGCACTTGCAGTAGAGAGCATGGGACCTTGGTCAGCCGATTGGGCTAGCTATCCAGAGAGGTATGCATCCGGTGTCTTAGGGTCTCCCCAAACCAGTCGACGCGGAGTCGGCTTTCGCCGAGTGTTTTACTATTCGCATTTAGCCGATCGGCCGTCTTCGCGGTTGGACACCCGTGTTCAGCAGTCTCATCCTCCTTGCGGCCGTAGAGACGCCCGATCGCCTGCGATTTGCTATCGCAACAGTTGTAAAGCGACGGTCGGCTCTCGCGTGCTCCGTACTGCCGTCGAGACGTCAGACAGCACGCGTACAGCCGTTGAGTCGGATGAACAGATGTAGGCAACAGCGGGTGATCGGCAATCGTAAATCTAATTTTTGGAGACTGGTTGTTAGTAACAACGTGAGTTGGGAATCTGACATACGTGTTAGATTATTTTCCTTCATATAATTAAATACAATACAAATATAAATTAAATACAAACGCATCAGTAGCTACTTCGGCCGTCATCGGCTATGTTCGGCCGTCGAAGACGCTGAACGGCTTCCGCCAGCTCTGACCGGTCCTTATCGTAGGTACTCGGCCGTGATCGGAGCTGTTCAGTGTTCAACTCTTGCCGGCACCGAACGGCGGTACTCGGAGATTTATGAATGCGAACGTGTGCGGTAGGCTGCTAACAGCGTCGTACAGACAGATGCGAACATCTTTACGGCAAAACGCCGTTTTCCCGTCGAAAGACGTCGTTTCGCGTCGGCCGAGCCAATTGACGTCTTATTCGCTCTTATTGCGTTGACATAAAGCTTTTTCCGTACGCAATTTGCCGAAACGGCGTCGACTAGTTTGGGGAGACCTTTAGGCTTTAGGCACCATGCCGAGAGCGGAGCGGACCTGCTAGAGGGGCAGTTTTTTTTATAGTTTTGATTATTATTTACAACTTTAATATTTGAGTTGCTTAGTTTTATTTTATTTTAATTTAAATAAGTTTAGTTTTAAGTTTTAATTGTAGTACTTACCTATATTATAAATAATTAACTATGATGATTTGTCACGTATCTTTATGCCTATAAGAATAAAGTTTTGTTGCGATATATTTGGCACTTTGCATGCTAAGACTGCTGATTGTAAAGATAACTCTTTTACAACTTTATGATAGTGTAACATAAGAATGTTAAATATAGGTACCTTATTCAATATTCAATTACTTTGTTATTTTTGTATTAAATCATTCACGTCAAATGTTGTAATACATGGGCTACATGGCCGCGATCAAGCAAACCTTTAAAAAAAAAAACAATTGTCAAATACAAATCTTGTGTCAGAGAGCTTGTAACCAATTGCAGATTTTTGTCTTTCAAACAGGATAACACCTTACTGAAATTACTGTCTACTCATACGTTATATTATATCCATTTCTGACATAAATGACTTCAAACCTTAATTCAATTAATATTTAGTTGATTATCGAAACCACTCGATAGGTACATACGATTTCAAAAAGTTGGTGTTTTGGAGTGGATTTGTTAGTCGTTTTTGTTTTGAGGTTGCCCATCCACACTTATTTATTAATTTAATTATTATTCGATGGGCAGTTAATGACTTTGTTGTCCATCTTTATACCATCTTTATGGAAAGCTTTTGTTCGCTGAAATGACAGAAGCTGTTGGGCTACTAACTGAGTAACTAGTATTTTATTCAGTTCATAATAGGTATATAGCATTCAAGACGGAAACTAAAACAATACCTAGGCTTACCATAGGCTTTTCCGAGAAAGGTATCAGAAGGATGTAACGAAACAAAGTGATATAAAAATCGATCGTTAACAATTTTACTTGGACAATGTACGAGTAGCTAAGATATCTGCTATTAGATAGTACAGATGTAGTGAATAATCCTTTCCCATCGTTTTTCGTCGGATAAGGTCGTATTTATCCTGCTTTCTCAATTAGCTTCAGTACCCATTGATAGGCCAACTGAGAAAGCAACATAAATACGAACGTATCCAACAAAAAAACGATGGGAAAGGATTATTCACTACATCTGTAGCTATATTTAATTATGTGTGTAGGTCTACTGCTTCTCTCTAACAAAACCTTTTCGGGTGTTTAAATCGTTAGTCACGTACTCAACGGATACTCGTAACTAACTATTATATCGGGGGGTTCGACGTCACATACGGCGTAATTGTGTTGCGACCCGCGTCACGCCACGATTACAAAAACATGTCAGCATTTTGCCGACAATTAGTTATACGATATCGTAGTGATTACGACTAAACACCGGCGCGTGGCCGGCACGCCACGAGGTATTCCGAAAGACATTAGCGCTAAATACCTTCAGATAAATCTATAATATCTACACCTACACTGCATACTAGTTATGTCATGTTAATCATATTATGTTATGGTATATCATATCTGATATAACATAGAATATACCCTCACGAGCATATAATTCAGAAATTTCAAAGATGTTTCATTTGTATCTACTTGTAATTTATTCGTTCAAAATATTGCTCGTAAGTATCTAGCTGCTGCCTGTGACACCGTCCGCGTAAAAAATCATAAGTCCATTCTAGGGGTTAATGCTCTCTCCATACCAAACTTAATCAAAATTAATTCAGCAGCTTAGCCGTGAAAGCGTAACAGACAGACCACCAGACTTACTTTCACATCTATAATGTTAACTAGTATGGATATGGATAGTAAGTAACTACCTATTTCTGCTAACCTTAATCACCATCATTATCAGCCTATCGACGGCGTACTACCATGAACTCTTAACTGACATTTAGACAATAGCTACATTTTTATTTAGATACACTTAAAATTTATTTTAGTATTATTACGTAAGACATAAAAAAAGAAGAAATTAAAAGAGTACGAAACCAGTGTCTTAAATAATAATGCCAAATAAAATACCAAAAAAAAAAACTTAAAAATGTAACCATGGTCAAAATGTCAGTTAGGAGTTCATGGTACTACACCGTCGCTATACTAGTCCTCTGCTGGACATAGGCTTCTCCTATTGTTGTCGCACCCGAGCAAGACCAGCCATTCTCATCCAGCTCTTGCCAGCCACCCTACGAAGATCATCACTCCACCTAGTCTGAGGGCGTTCTACACTACGTTTGCTCAAGCGCAGTCTCCACTTAAGAACACTATAACTTCAACGGTTATCGGTTCTGCGTTCTACGCCCCATTTGACCGATTCATTGCTACTTCAGCTGGGTCATTTGGTGAGCTACGTCGAAGACTTCAACGCTCTGTCGGATCCTTCAGATCAACTCCCAACACAGCCCTTTCTATAGCTCGCTGAGCAAATTTAAATTTGAGGACCTACCGTGAGCACATTTCGGCTCCGTATGTCATGACAGGTAGGACGCACTGATTAAAGACTTTTGTATTTAGATTTTATGGAATTAGGTGACGTGAAGACTCGACTTTATAGTCTAAGATACGGTATTAGAAATGTATACCTTCATAAGTTAATATGCTAGATAACATATACATTAATATACCAAGAAGCCGAACGACACAAGCTAAAGATCGATCGTTATATTTCCATTGCGCGTTTAATATACCTAGGCATGTCCTACAAACTTTGATGTTAAATAGTGTTAAAAAAACTACGATGTTTTAAATATTAAATGATAATAGTATATCATCATAATTACCAACAACTCTAGTTGCTATACGTTATCTAGCATATTTTGTTTATCATTGATAGAAAACTGATGAGGGTATATATTTCTAATACCGTATCTCTTACTATTATTTCCCTTATTATGCTGACCAATCCAGCTGTATCTTTCTATTGCATCGACGAAATGGCGTTGAAACGCAATCTTTATTATGACATTAAAACGTTGGCCTTCACAACATCAACGGAAATTTGGAGAAAAAAATAGCTGCAAACGCGTGTGTTATTATGGTCCGAGGCATTGGTATTAATTGGGTTCAACCAGTAGCTTAGGTACACACTGCTGGAGAGCTCAAAGCATTACGAACAGATGGAAACCTGGATAGAAGAAGCAATCACAAGACTTTCTGATATAGGAATCGAAATAATGGCTATAGTGTCTGACCAGGGATCCAATTTCGACAAGTACGCAAAGGAAGTTAAAAGTGTCACCGCTGAAAAACCCTATTTCACATTCAAAGATAAAAAAATCTACTATATTTTTGACGTCCCCCTTTAAGTGCGTTAGGAATAATTTACTGCCAAACAATTTCCACTATGATGGCAAACAAGTGTCTTGGAAATACTTACATAAAATTAGCATACGAACAACAAAAATATTTTTTTTTAAGACTTATGCATAAAATAACCGAAAACCACATAGAACCCAACAATTTTCAAAAAATGCGTGTCAAGTATGCTACACAAATTTTTAGCTTTTCTGTGTGTGCTGCACTTAACACCCTTATATATACAAACGACTTGCCTGAAGAGGCTAGAGCAACAGCTGAATTCGTAGAAAAAATTAATAATTTTTTCGATGTCCTCAATTCAAGCGCAGTTAAATGTACGAATAAATATCAAATAGCATTTTCATTAAAGGAATACCAAATCGAAATCTTGAAAGAAGTGCAGGACCTATTTAAAAAAACTAAAGCTGTAAGCTTGAAAACTGGGCATGACAGTACTAACCGGATCAAAACATTCAAAAATATTCAAATAACTATACAGTCTGTTATAATGCTATACAAGGATTTGAAAGATAAAGGGTTTAAATTTTGGTTTACTAGTAGATTGAACCAAGATCCACTGGTTTATTTTTTTGGCAATATTCGTCAGCAGGGTGGCTATTACCGAGATCCTACGCCGATACAGTTCACAAGGGCTTTTTCAAAACTTTTTCTGAGCATCATGCTTAAAAATTCGAAAACAAGCAACTGCCAAGATCTGTCAGAACTCGTCCATAGAGAAACATTGTCAGATAAAGGAAATTTACGAAACATTTTAGTCGCATCTGCGAAAGCAGCTCCTACGCAGTTGACACTTAATGGTGATTCTGACTATAGGTTTGATCTTCCGACAGAGAACGCTTTAACTTACGTAGCTGGATATTTACTATATAAATGCAACAAGGCACATCAGTGTCCTGATTTTACCGAGAGTCAAAAAGAAGTGCCGGAATTGAATGAAACTAGAATGTACACACACTATAAAGCATTTAATAAGAAATCGAAGTTTTACGGATCTTTGAAGATGCCGACGGAATCTTTCACCTTTTACGTAAAAACGATGGAAACAATTTTCTTAGAAAACTTCACAAAGATGTCGCTTACATCACCAGGGAACTCTTTATTTCAGATTTTGATAAAGATTCCATTTCAAGCACCATGCCTTTGCTTCCCTCATCACTATTTATTAAAACTATTCATTAGATTTCGAATTTTTACCGTATTGAAATTTAACAACCGATTATTCCGGTCCAACAAAAACTTGCGACAGCATTTTTTAAAGTTGAATCATATGTAAAACCTGTGTAAAAAAATAACAAATAAATATTATATTTTGATTATTCAAGTAACTGTTTTTCTCATAATGTGTACCTGTTAATTTATATTAATATTTTCGATGTGTTGACAACCCTACCATTCGAGCGAGCAAACGTAGGTATAACTATACGTTCGCAGTAAACTACGAAAAATGAACTTTCAATAGGAGTTAATATGGTTTATTTAGGCGCGTTCGGCCAGCATTATACATATATTTTATATGTATTCAATACTTTTACGTGTTGATCGGACCTACTTTGTCGCTTTGTATAGAAGTGAAATATGCCTGCTTCAGCCTCTTGGTGATGATAACCGCCTGGGTTTTGTGAGGAGCAAACCTAAGCTTGTGCCTCACCCCCCACCCGGCTACCATCTCCAAGGCGCTGTTGACCCTCTCATTCAGCTGGGCCACCGTCCCGGCCCTCGCAACGACGACTATGTCGTCTGCAAAGGCCTGGAGCTGGGCCGACCGTCAGCCTCAACCAACAGAGGGTCCAGCTGAAGGTTCCAGAGGAGCGGGCCCCCGATCGATCCCTGTACGCAGCCCCGGTCCGTGTCCACCTCAACCCTCTCCCCAAGGTAGTTGAGCGCCACCTTCCTCCCCTCCAGGTAACTACACAGGAGTCCGTTCACCCATCCGTCGGCGCAGTGGTCACGGAGCTGCCGGATAATGATGGGCCACCAGGCGCCATCGAATGCCCCCTCAATGTCTAAGGAGACCAGGGCTGCAAATTGCTTCTCCTTTATTGCCTCCTTGACTAGGGTGATGGCGTCATAGAGGGCATCCTCCGTACTCTTCTGGGGCATGAACCCGTACTGCCTCTGACTGAGGCCAGGTCCCCTCGACAGCTCCCAGGTGAGTCTGTTGAAGGTGACTTTTTCAAGTACCTTTCCCAACACTGGGAGCAGTCCAATGGGCCTGTACGACTTTGGGACACCGTAGTCGTCTTTGGCGGGTTTTGGAATAATTCGGATATAGGCCGCCTTCCAGCAAACGGGGAAGTAAGAGAGTGCCATGCACCTGTTGAACAACGCCAACAGGATAGCAGGGCACGCCTCGAATGCTCTCTGGCCTATATCCGAAGTTATTCCATCCTCGCCAGGTGCCTTGTTCGGGTTCATCCCCCTGAAGACCCCCGCGACCTCTGCTGCGGTGAACGGGATAAAGGGCGATCGAGGAGGGTTCTCCCTGACAGTCCTCCTCACTAGCTCCGCCTCGTTTCTGACCTGTCTGTGCCACTCATTGTACTGCGCACCTGGTCACCGGTCCTGGTCACCGGGTTAGAATAGTGCACTCCATGTCTTCCCTTGGACGTCGTAAGAGGCGACTAAGGGAATAAAGGCTGGTGATACTGTTAGGCTGTCGCTAATTACACTGGTAAACAATTTAGCCTAATTATGCAAAATGTGGGTACAGAATTTTCATCAAATTTTTGGAGTTGTTGGTAATTCTGTAGCTATGCCTACCCCACACTGGGAATGAAGGCGTGAGTTTATCTATGTATGTATGACTGTATGTATGCGAGTTCAGGGACCGGGAAACCGCTTTATTCGATTAAGTCTATCGATTTTAAAAACCAAAACACCAGTAAAAACCAGTCAATTATATACCCTAACGAAAAGCCTTTAAAGGGTAAGTGGTTCCGGTCCCTGTGTGAGTTGGGCTCGCGCTGATTGGTTTTGAGATATACCTAATTCAAATCGGAATATAATAATACCTACTGTGCGGTGGTAAGGAGCCCTCGGTGCGTGACTCCGACTCGCCCTTGACCGGTTTTTTTGAGTTTGTACTTACAACGTCTGAAGTCGGAACCCTGGACTGAGCATGGTCCGACGTGCTCTTGGCCGGATTTATTAAAGTGTACTTAATGAGTTTCCTCTCATTAGATATACAGGTTGATCCAGAACTTGTCGTAAATATTACTAGGTAAAACATAAATAAGAACCGAACATTTAATATGGTTTCAATTAACGTCGATCAAAGATGTTCAACTTGAACTTTGAGCGGTGTGGGGTGGGCGAAATTAGCTCACTTCAAACAAAATCAGCTGTAACATTTTTTTTTGCCCATATTTAGTAGTCAGGCCCACCATTTCGAAATATTTATTAACTGCGCCAATTTTGAGACTTCATGCCACCTTGGACTAGAGCTGTTTTTTTTCAGTATGAAGTGTCTAAAAAAGAAACAATAAATAATTCAGTGGCTTGAAAAGTATCACTTTAATTTATATTCGTTGATATTATTGAATAATTGTGAAAATCAGTAAGTATAGCTATTTTGTTAAGGATAAGATTATATATCAAGTTTAAAACAATTTCTAGCCAAGGGATCGAAAGTGTACTGCAACTTCTTTACCATTATCATTAAAACCTTAATACTTCTAATTTTATTAACAAATTGGAAAGTTAATGATATATTCTGGACCGTTATAAGGTGTCTTCTTAATGCTGTAACATCAAGTTCTGGGACAGTCCTGTATAGTTCTCATATAAATGCATTAGAAATAGGTAAGTAAGTAATTGAACCCGCTAAAAACAACCAAACTTGTGAATTAAACCAATTTTCTTTCATTAAGACGCAAATTTACGTCAAATTGATAGCAGTATCGCTCGCTTCGTTCGATTCAGTTCGAAAGATTGTTTATAAATAGAATATGTGATTCAACAAACAAAACCAACACGAGAAGATGATAAATCTCTCGCAAAATGAATTTAAAAAGCTTCTCTTCGTTGAACTTTCAAGATCGAAAATATAATGCCAGCTTTTAAAATTTACGACAAAATATGACTTAGTCACTTTGACTTACACCACAGACAGGCAGACCTCTTGTTTTGCGTTCACAATTTGTAGATAATGGCTTAAGTAATAAGTTCCCCTCGGGAAATTCGTGGGAAAACGACCACGTGACACAATTACCGGAAAATCTCTGCGACGGAAACGTTAACAGTGGGGACGCTATTACGAAAATGTCTAGGTATGTAGGTATAGTACAAAGACAGAAAGAGGCCCACTCGACTCATGAAAACTTACAAGTTGAAGTAAGTTCCCAAGACGCCACAAATATCTACACGCCCGCCACATGCCAAAAACAAAAACGTATTTACATAATTGTCTGCGATGACTATATAAATGATTTCGACTGTACAAAGTGACCTCTCGAGGGGTATTTAAATATTTTTCTATAATTTAGTGGTAAAAGGGTCTTGTGCGGGCACCTTCCGGATCGCTTTCACCATATTTGTTACCCTTTAACCTGCAGCCCAACAGCGTGTCCGCACTGTTGCATCCCGGTGCGGGCACACCCGGGGAAATTATGCCTTCCACCCAAGTCCTCATTGTAGAGGTTTGTCTCAAAAGTTTTTATTATTATTATTAACTATTTACCGAGACATTATATATTATCAGTGTTTGCCCGCTTTGGTCTAGTGGTCGGAATGACGTCATTTTGTTTGTAACCGCCGCGTATTGATTTTTTAAATCTAGCGCTAGCTCTGACGTAGAATAAACCATGTAGCGTTTAATTAAGCTCTTTATCCTTTAGCTGACATTTAATAATGAACAAAAAAATATTATTTGTTTTAACTATATTAGAATGAGTTTTTTAGAACTTCCTTGTTGTCAATTAAGATACTGGTACGTCCCGCGTACATGTCTTGCCACTGTAGTGGAATTCCATTGGCATGGTCGTTCAATCACGATGAGGATTTAAATCTAACGGATGCGAAGGCCGTGAGGTATTATTTGACGTATTAATTGTATGTTGACACAAATAGGAAGGTAGGTCTCGTCAGGCTATTAAATCAGCGCATTCGTTTTTTGCCATCATATAAATATCAGGGGACACTGTCACACTAATTGGCGGCTACGTATCATAATACCGAAGTTCAAAAGACCGAATTTCATGACGGAATCTAAGGTAAATATAGTAATTTTCGGTCAAACGTACGTTACTGCGATCGTCGATATTTTAAGAATATGATCGAATTTGGTCGATATGAATTATAATATAATATTTATATTACAATTTTCGGGATTATAATACGTACCCCTAATTGTCCTAGTCCCAAACTAAGCTATAGGGCCTAGGCTTGTACTTTGGGTACTAGACAACGATATATATTAAATATATAGAAAACATACGTGACTCAGGAACAAATATTCGCGCCCATCACACAACTAAGTATCTGCCCTTACCGGACCTTAAACCCAGGACCGCGACCTTCCGACAGGGTGCGTCGTTGTACGCAATCAGAAATTCCTGAACTTATCAACCTTCCTAATATACTTTTAACCTTCCGAACAAAATCTCGGCCCCAATCATTTAAAATCCATCCATATTTCGACTCCGTGACTGTCTGTCTATGTTGCCGAAATTACTCGAATCGAATGTTAAGGTGTACGAGTACGTGAGGACGATATTGGTAAAGAACTTCAGTTAAACATGCCGTATAAATAGAAGAGCGTGAACAAGTTGATATCAAACGCTCGTTTGTCGTCCCCCGTGGTAAGGATGTTTTTTTAATATTTGAGCGCATAATGCAGCTGACTCCGAGCGAATTTGAATAATCAATCGACTATCAATGCCCCGTGTGACGCGGCGATATCTTTTCAAACTTATCCTTCTTCTGCTACATCATGCCATTTTGCAGATAATTTGATTGAGCCATTGTGGTGAAAATAAGGTGTTAGGTATGCGCATATTGTAACTTTTCGGAGTTTTGATAGATTAGGAGTTTATCCCGTTTTAAAGGGCATGGCTTGTGTAACAGTGTTCTATCTATTTTTATTATACCATTTATTTTTTATTTTCATACCTACATTTAATATAACTTATTTGCAAAGGCGATAAATAGTAACTAGTTGTAACAATTTTAACACAGTGCTTATGGTTATTTTCATTTAGTTTTAAGCATGCTCTATAAACTAAATGTAAGTAATGTAATGCTCGCATTATAAAGCCTGTACCGAAAAGTTTTTTTACATACCCTATTCACGATAACAATAAAACTGTAACTAATAGTAAAGATATTTTATTTTAGTTATAATGAGTAATTGTGCCTTTTTACAATAAATATACACATTTTATGGTTTGAGGGTTTGGCGGCTGAAGCAGCGAATTTTTTTCTTCAAGCCCGCCATTAAGTTCTGCACAGTTGTTTCGGAGACTTTGGTGGCATGCTTTTTCCATTTATTTTTAAAATCTTCCTCTGATACTGCTGGAGCACAGTTTTTACGTAGTTCCGCTTTTACTAACGCCCAATACCGCTCAATGGGTCGTAGTTGGGGGCAGTTAGAGGGGTTCATTTCTTTCTGCACATATTGCACATTATTCAAAGCAAGACACTCCTGTGTTGCTTTGGCATAATGTGAAGTAGCCAGATCGGGCCAAAACAACACATTTCGTTCATGTTTCCTTATAAATGGTAATAATAACCCTTTTATACATTTTTGAACATAAATATCACCATTTATGGTCCCTTTCGTTATAAATGGCCCCGTGCGTTTCCCACATGAACATATTGCTTGCCAGATCAAATATTTTTCTCCGATTTTTTCCATATAAGTGTACTTATTCTTATCGCTAATATTCTCTTTATTCTTGGTAGTGAAGAATTGGTCACCTGGTAAAGTCGAAAAATCCTTTTTCACATAATGTCTCATCGTCCAAAAGAACGCATGTTCCACTCAAATTGCACAGCAGTTTGTAAAGTTTTCGCGACCTTGTTACGGAGGTATTGTATTGTATTGTTTTACCGAGTGTTTAGGGGCTTTTACTTTTTTGTAGGTTTTTAAATTCTGACGCACTTTTGCTCTTTGCACCATAGATGCACTTGTTTGAACTTTTTTTGCCACATCTCGCACATACAGATTACAATTATTTTTGTAAGTGGACACTATTTTCATTTCTAATTTTTTATTTGAAGGACCTGTCGGTCGTCCACGCCGAGCTTTTTCTTGGATTCTATAATCGTTTAATTATCGGTTAACAATATTTCGAACTGTGGCACGATTCATATTTACTCTCTTTCCGACCGACGCAAAAGTGGAATTAGGATTTTCCAGGTAAAGTCGCAGAAAATTTTCTCTTCGAATTATTTTATCGTCCTGCATTTTAAATAAAAGCGATCCAATCCAATCCAATCTTGGTTTTATGGCAATCGGTCACAATAGGTGTGCGACCATTTCTGCCAATGACTTAATTTGACAACAGCACAGTGTACAACTGATTGACCAGTTTAAAATAGGGTCCGAAACAGGTAACAGACGGTGTTCGTTGTAGAACCTGTGAAGGGCGAAGGGCGAACACAACATATTATAGACACCACAAACAAACAATGGAATAACAAAATCCAGCAGGAGACAGTTAAAGTTTAATATTTTGGGAGTGGATATAATGTAAAAGCGTTTTCAGATATTTTTTATTTTTAAATGCTAGGGTAAGAAGTGATTTAAAGTTGATCGGTTTTGGGATAGTAGTCGGAAGGATATCATAAAGAGCAATAGTATGGTTACGGCAGTTTAAGAAAATATGATCCGTGGTTCCATCCTCCTGCCCACATGCACAGGTAGGGGATTGGATAATACCGAGCCTGTGCAGGTGATGAGGAGTGCAGGTGTGCCCGATCCGTAAACGGCAAAGAACAGAGGTAGTTTGTTTATTAGCTAAACGGCAGAAGTAGAACCAAGGTTTGCTTGGGATGTCAGGCTGAATATCGCTATAGTAGTGTCCCTTGACATGTTTGGAGAGGTCGTATGTACGTTGCCAGACTGATGCCATATCAAGCCTGGCCACAGCAGAGAGATCATGAGGGAAACAGTGAAAATGATCAGGAATGCCAGTAAGTGTTGCCCCTTTAGCGAAAGAATCCACCATCTCATTCCCAGCGACCCCCGAATGGCTAGGGATCCATGACAGAGTTACCACAATATTACCATGGTGACATTCAAGAAGAGACTGTCTTATGCGGAGTACTAACGGGAATAAGTTTTTCGTGGAGAACTGGTTGGCCTTGATGGCCTGTAAACTACTTAGGGAATCTGAGAAAACGATGGATTTATTTAATTTGTGCGCTTTAATAAAATTTACTGCTTCCAAAATAGCCACCAACTCACCCGTGAAAACAGAGACTTGAGGGGGACATTTAAAGCTCAAGACAATGGAAAATTTAGGGATCCAAACAGCTGATCCTACCATACTGTCGTTTGAGAGTTTAGAGGAGTCCGTAAAGACAGTCGTCCAATCGTGCCAATCTTTGCCGATTTTATTATTGAACAGGTGCTCAGCACCGGGTTGATTCTTGTAAATTCCGAAGTCCAGATCAATGCAAGGCTGGAAGATTAGAGCGTCATAGGGGGTAGAAAACAGAGGAAACAGAGAGCTGGAAAACACTGGATGAGGAAGAGTTTTAAATTTACGAAGGCTATTAATTAGACACGGTGTAGATTTATTAACCCAGAAATAACTATTGGAGATGAGGTCAGAGAGAACATGAAGTTTAGAAAGGAGTGGGTGATCTGAGCGTTGGCGATCCTATAGAGAAATCTGTCTGAGAGGTACTGACGACGAAGCGATAAGGGGGGATCGAGAGCCTCCACCTGCAACGCGTTCGTAGGGGAAGATTTCATGGCTCCCAATATGAGTCTCAGGGACTGAAACTGTATGCGGTCCATTTTTTTAAGTGCAACCTTATTGCAAGGTTCTAGGATAAAAGACCCGTAATCTAGGATGCTACGAATTAAGGCGTTGTACAGAAGTTTTTGGGAGTACGGGTGGGCACCCCACCACACCCCCGACAAACATCTAAGGATATTTATGTTTGATTGGCATTTTTGAACCACCGAATTTATGTGGGCAGCCGCAGTCAGACGAGAGTCTAGAGTGACTCCCAGAAATTTGACATTGTTAGAAATGGGGATCACTTGGTTATTAAATGCAATCTCAATCTGGGGAATGGCCCTCCTCCTGGTGAAAATAACAACATTACTTTTAGAGGCGGACAAAGACAGACCGTGGGAAGAGAGCCACTCGCCCAGATAGAACAGGGCTTGATTGAGGCTGTTAGCAGCCATGTCGAGGTTACATGCTTGAGTGTAAAGAGCTAAGTCATCGGCGTATTGTAAGACATTGCAGAATGGGCTAACAGCCTCTTCCAAGTCGAAGGTATAGAGGCTATACAACAGCGGACTAAGAACTGACCCCTGAGGAAGGCCATTCCAGGTAAGACGGGGAGGAGAAAGCGTGTCGCGATGTTTGGTTACTATCGATCTTTCCATCAAAGTATTGCATGTGAAATTGATCAGCTTCTCAGGCAAACTCAGCTGGAATAATTTTTCCCTGAGTAAGGAGAGCATTACGTTATCGTATGCAGACGAGATGTCTAAGAAAACCCCAACCAGAAATTCGTTTTTAGTCAGCGAAATCCTTATATCCGTGGTTAGAATAGACAGGCTATCCATAGTACCCATTCCCCGTCGAAAGCCGAACTGGCTCCCGGCCAGGATTTTCTTGTTCTCGACACACCACTCAAGACGCTTCTTAATCATATGCTCTACGATTTTAAGTAAACAAGATGAGAGGGCGATAGGGCGATACGAAGAAGCGACTGAAGGGTCTTTGCCAGGTTTTAGGATAGGAATTATTACCTGTTTTTTCCATGAGTTGGGTATGAAACCTGTTTCAAAAAACGAGTTGATAAGCTGGAGAAACAGAGCTTTCGTTATTTGACCCGAATGAATAATAAAGGCATATGGAATGTTGTCTAAGCCTGGCGCTGAATGACGTAGGTGGTCTAAGGATGCCTGAAGCTCTAGAATGGAAAAGGGCTCGTCAAATCTACTAGATGGAGAAGAAGCATTATGATTGGTTGGAAGAGAGTTTAGGTTAGGGACAGAAGGAGGAGACAGAGAGTCAGAAAAATCCTTGAGCCAACCTGAAGAGTCGTTGCTGCTCAAATCTGAGGGTACAAAGGCTCCACGGAAGCGTTTGATTGCTTTCCAAAGCAATGAAGCAGGAGTACGGGGGGATATGCTCTGACAAAATCTAATCCACCCAAATCTTTTTTTCTTTTTAAAGAGCCGCTTAGCCAAAGCTGTAAATCTTTTAAAAATAAGATAATTATCGATGGACATGCACGCACAGTATGCTTTCTCAGCTTCTCGTCTACGACGGATCATGTCTGTACAATCTAGGTCCCACCAAGGTGGTGAGAGTCGGTAAGCTCTACCTGGTTTTTTAACAGGGATATTTTTTTTTGCCACTGATGTCAGGGTTTCAACCAATCTATCGTGACAAACAAGAGCGTTATTAGGGGATACCGGGGGAAATTCACTGGCAGCGGAATCTATATCGTCGGCAAATTTGTCCAATGAGCTTTGGAAAGGCGGAAACGAAAAATAGAAGACGAAGTTGAAGGTGGAGAAAAGGAAGAGGGGGCGGAGATACGAATAGGAAGGTGGTCACTACCACAGGAGTCCAGCAGCACAGACCATGACAGCAAAGAGGCGAGGTTGGGAGAACATAGAGATAGGTCGACTGCACTCGTGTTTAGACCAGGAGCTGTCCTGCGAGTAGGGGTGCCGTCATTAAGGAGACAGATATTTTTCTCCTCCATCAGGTCCACCAGATCACAAGCCAATGAGTCACAGACTGAGCTTCCCCACAAAAAGTGGTGACAGTTAAAATCCCCCAAGATTATGAAGGATCCCGCAAGGGCAGAAAAGAAGGGTTCGAGATCGGCAATTACGACTGAGCGTGGATCGGAAATATATATAGAAAGCACACAAAAATTTAAAATTTTGGCTGCTACTGCATTGATTCCTGAGGGAATCGGTGGAAGAGCTAATCGGCTAAAAATAGTAGATGATTTGATAAGTAAAGCAGTACCAGCATAACCATCCCCTCTGTCATCCCGAAGACACACATACCCCGGAACCCGGAATCGGGAACCCGGGACCAACCATGTCTCCGAGATGGCAAAGGCGATGGGATCATATAAATTAACCAATTGATGTATTTCATGTATCTTAGGACGTAGGCTGTGGCTATTCCATTGAATCATGTTGAATGTTAACAACATTCAAGAGTAGTCTCAGTTTGTTGGCAACGTTGGACGGTATAGGGAAGTCGTTCATTTTTGTGAACATATTGATAAGCAAAGAAAGCATGACCTCTGTTAAATTGTCATTAGGAGCAGATTGAGACGGGTCATGGGATGACAAAGGGGACTGCAAAGCAACCCCGTTGGCAGGAGGTGGGGGGTTAAACTGACCTATAATAGTCTGATGGGCTGCACGATCATAACCCTGGGATAGGGGTTGTCGAGGGGATCTGGGGTTATATACGGTTTTTCTGTAACTTTGGGAGGAGGAAATATGGGTTGGGGCGGGGGGAGAAGGGGATGCAGTGACGCGTTGGGAATTTGGGGGGTTAACGGGAGCAAACATAGTCCTAGCGGCATCTGAATAAGAACGCCTAACCAGTGGAAACCTTTCCGAAGCCTCTGCGTATGGAATGTTCTCTTGGGCCATGGTAGCCTTAATAGCCTTTTGGCGACCTTGCTCTGGGCACGTCTGACTCGTAGCGAAGTGTCTGCCTGAGCAGAAAAGACATGAAGCTAACTCTTCCTGAACAGGACAACTTCTTCCAATATGCTCCTTGGTACATTTAAAGCAGCGAGGTTTTGATCTGCATTGGTCTGCCACATGACCAAACCTGCAGCAACTATGACACTGGATGGTGGGAAGCTGATAGGTCTCAACAATGATGGGTGTATACATGCTAAAAATCCTAGCCGGCAGAACCTGTCCGCTAAATGTCAGAACAACTGTACCTGTGGGGACCCATTCTATAACCCCCTCTCTGTGGATTTTCCTATTTAGCCTTCGTGCTTTTAAAATTTCCCCACAACCCGTTGGCAGTTCTACTGTTTTGACAAACTCATCCATGGAAAACTCTGTTGGGATACCTCGAACAATACCCATTCGGGTAACATTAAATGTTGGGATGACTGTCACAAATTGCTTTGCAGCCAGCAGAGGATCACTGAGAAAAGAATTGGCAGAGTCCCCAGATTTAAATTCAATTGAAATCCTATTCCTGCCTACACTTTTAATTCCCTCTCTTTGTATATTTTGTACTTTACAATTGACCATTACTTGGCCAAACTTGATAGGATTCAGTGTAGTCCCAGCCGCCGGGTGGGAATCCGATCGAGAGACGTGCACTAAATAGGGTCCCGTATCAACGTCACTATATTTTTTAGTCTCAATTAGGCTCGGGTGAGAAAATATTTGCTGCACCGCGGATGCGGGAGCCCTATTTTGCAGTTTTGATGGCTCTTGAACGTCATCTCGAGGATGAGGTCTTTTATTATTGCGTCTTTCAGCCACCGATTGCTCACCAGAGAAAATATCTTGCGACATTTCGATTGATGGGCAATCGGGAGCCGCTATATCGGAATCATTCTGTAGATTCTGAGGATTGGAGCCATAGTTAGTTAAAGCTATGGTTATCAGCACACAATACGGTTAATACACTTACTGCTACCGCCGATACGACACAGGAACACAACGAAACGACTTAAATAACACTAAATTTGATTTGGAAATCTACGCACACGTGCTGTCACCAAAAAACCGCCAAGGCAAAAACAAACGGCCCTTTTTTCCACGTTCACAGCAATTCAACATTTGCATGCATTCGCAACATCGTAGTAACATCCAATGATACTTAATTATAATAATTATAAAATTTTCGATAGAAAAATCACGACCGCTTCAAATCAAGTTTCCCGCTCTTTTTCTACTTTTTGAATCCCGCAATTTAAAAAAATAAAAGCGATATTTTTTCGGAGATAATTGTGTCGATTGACAGTTCAAAATGACAAAAACGAAGTCATAAAATAAAAAATAAAAAAACGATTACTGACCTGTACCATATCATGTGCAGAGTTTGTAAAAAAACTTTTCGGTACAGGCCTTATTATCGCAGATTTAATATTTTGTTCTTCAAAAAAATTGACCGAGGTACTTTTGTTTAAATATACAGGGTTATTGGTTATTGCATACATTCCCGTTAAGGGGTTATAGGGGAGGTCATTTGCAGTCATTTTGACCCTATAATGCATTATGCAAAAGTGAACCATTTTCGATATAATTCTCATTTAAGATTTTTTTCGAAAAAAGTCAGATAAGCAACTTTAAAAACTTATTTAAAAAAAAGTAATCACTTATATCAAATTTTTTTCTTACACGACATAACAGTCATTTATTATGAGCAGGGCCCGTAATTTTCATGCCGAAGACGTCAATTTGACGTCACGCTCCATATAGGGTGATCCCAAATAGTTTTATTGTAAATTATTAATCATTAGTCGTCAATCATTTTAATCATGTACAAATGACTTCAAAAGTACTCTATTTACACGTGGAATAAAAAATACCGACTTGATACGTGAAACGTAAATAAAACTATTTGATTTGTTTATATACATACATTTTATTAAATGGTATTGTTAACAACACATTACAATAATTACGTGGAAAACAGAAATCCTCTCTAACGTAAAGCACGCCATTCTTCTTGCCTTAATTCCCATGCAAGAAAATCTAAGTCATCTTCGCGTTCATACGTAATGCAATATTCATAAAAATCCTTTTGTTTTGTAAGTAATCGTATTTTTGTTGGTTGTGTCACACATTTGGTTAATTATTCTAACCTCTGCTAAAAAGAAAATGTATAATTGATGAACACATGTCATTTTTTCTGATTTTAACAACTAATACAATTATAAAATCAGTATTTTTATTTCTCAGTGGCACTTGTAACATTTCAGACAGAACGGTTTTTTAATGAGAACGTATAAAAAAGGTTATATTTAAGAAGGTTTTATTACATATTGATTTATAAACAGTCAAGGAAATTCATTTGTGTAACATTACGTACTTTGTCATAGTGACAATCAACATCTATACTCTAGAGATTTCATATTATTGTCACTGTGACAAGGTTCTAAATGGTATGCAAATCGAAGCCCTGGGCCAAACCTACACGAATAACTAGATACTTAATGATATTATTTATTATATACAAGTTAGTTTTGTACATAATTATTTACAAATTAATTTGAAACATAAGTATTGAATTCTGGGAACAAATTGAACACATAGGAATTCTGTTTTCTACGTAATTATTGAAATCCGTTGCTACCAATACTATTTAATAAAATGTACCTACGTATAAAAACAAATCACATAGTTTTATTTACGTTTCACGTATCAAGTAGGTATTATTTATTGCACGTGTAAATGTACTTTCGAAGTCACTTGTACATGATTAAAATGATTGACAACTAATGATTAATAATTTACAATAAAACTATTTGGGATCATCCTATATGGAGCGTGACGTCAAATTTATGTCATCGGCATGAAAATTATGGGCCCTGATTATGAGCATTAAACCTAGAATTACCTAAACATGTTTAAGAATAAGAGACAGAAACGTTATTAATTTACGTGTTTTTTCACAACTAGTTCCACAGAAATAGTTGAAAAACAAAAAAAGAACCGATGACATCTGGCAGGCAGATTATGTACAAAAAAACATCGACGTTTTTCTAGCTTTCTAAAGAGGTTATTAATATTATAACTACGAATTAGTTACACGGTTACTAAAAAATTCACAAATAAATAAAATTTATTTAAAAAAAAGTTAATAAATAACCGTGATTTAAAGTTTTTATCTTGTTTATTTGATTTTATTTGTTACTTTAATACTTAATTGTTATTTTTGTTAGTTAATTTTATGACCAACTTTGTGTGTTGATTTTAAGTTTTAGTTGAATATGATTTTCTGCCTGCTCTCTTTGTGATCTATTTTTTTTAGTAACCGTGTAACTAATTCGTGATTATAATACCTCTTTAGAAAGCTAGAAAAACGTCAATGTTTTGTACATAATCTGCCTGCTATTTTTCAACTATTTCTTTGGAACTAGTTGTGAAACAATACGTCGGTCATTCTCCAGAATTATGTTCTCAGTCTAATTAACACGGCACTTTTTTCCCACTTGCTTTTTGATAAATTTTATACTATATGTAGTAACATATCGACCATTCAAACTTTAATATTTATTGGGCACTTAATTATTATTAGCGGGTAATTAACTAGAAGGGTTTTAGTATTTGCGTGACGCGCGAATTAGAAAAGCTACGCGTTAATTAGAATTACTTGCTTGCGAATTAGAAAAACTACGCGTTTATTAGATAAATGTGGTTGCCAAATATATTATTTTTTTGGGAAATAAGACAAAAACGTTTTTAAACGGTCTTTATTAATAATTTGACAAATATCAATTATATAAAAACACATTATGAATAGGTATTCATAAGAAATCACCAAAAAAATCTCTTTCAAAAATAAGTCACAACACGCGACCAACTTATCAAAATTATAAAAATATAAAAAATCAACTTATAAAATTTGCTCTTAATTAGTAACTATCACATTATTAGTCTTCTTGACGATTAAAGATACTAGTTTAATAAACGCTAAAAGAAATTCAAAAAAAATATTAAGTAGGTAAGTACCTAACGGAAAATAAAAAAAAAACACGAAAGTAGGTAATTTTGTTTTAAAGATAAATTATATCTTTGAAACGGTTAACAAAAAAACTTTCATTAAACATAACTTAAATGAATTTAAAAATATTAGCAAAACAAAATAACATAGCTTTTCTGCCTTAATATAATAATTAACATACAAAATTATTCTTTAGAAAAAAAAGCTTGTATCTCGTAGGTAGGTGAAAGTCGCAGAAAACAGCTAGCTTTGTAACGAGGTACAGCTGCTGTGGTTTTCCTTTAAAAAGTATGAGACACAAGCTTTATATCAAAATTGTGACTATCATATATTATCATAGCATATAAGTCACAATCGGCGCAGATAATATTAGATGCTACATAATATATTATCTTACAATCTTTCCCTATGAAGACTTATTATTTAATTTGTACGGTGGGATAATCTTCAGTCTTTTATTTTACTAAAATATGTTGTAATCTGAGTCATCTGATTCTAACTCTTCATTATTCTTTCTAGACTCAACCAGGTCGTCGTTAATTCCAGAACTAGGCATTTCAATACTACAGTCAACGGAGGACACTGGAACCCAAAAACTGTCTGTTTCAGGAATACTAAAGCTTGACTGTTATACTTTGGCCTGCCATTATTGTAGGATTTTTCAGAGGATCATTTCCAGGCTTTATTATTTTTTGTGTTAATATTTTTGGCCGGTCAGAGTCAGATTTTTGTACATTAATTCTCGAACTTGGCTTCTCAAAACTACAAGATGGCCTTGGATCCAAAAACAGGTTTATTTTAGCAATACTACGACTTGACTGTTTAAGACTATTAGGTTTCTTTGTTTCGTCTTCATGATTCGTCTTAACCTTTTATATGTACCAAAAACCTTTTTTACTACTCTTAAACTAATTAACGCGTTCATTTTTAACCCGTGAATTAGACGTGTGTATTAGGGATTCTTGATAAAAAAAATATAACTCCTTGTAGGTACATGTGATAAACTACAAAATCCAGTAACTGGTAAATACTGAGGTCTTTAATGTATACAATAATTTACAGAGCTAAAGAGTTATTGGCTGATTTTAAAAACGTTAACGTGTTAATTAGAATTTACGAGAACCAAAACGCGCGAATTAGATACTTACATTTGTAGTCTGCGATCCACACAACATTAATACGTCTTTCCCTCAAGAGGGTCTCGACACGACTGGCGGCTCACGCAAAATGCGTTAGCGATGTTTGTCTCTTTCTTCAATGGCCTTGCACGGACAATAATGAAAGCGGCGCGTGGATTAGTACACATCTCGGGACAAAGTTACTTTACTGTATATCTTAGTGATATATTACTTAATACATTTGGTTATTTTTTTGTAATGTGGACATCTTATCTTGAATTAAATAAAAATACTTTCATTTATCTTTCTTCTTGTATATGATCGGGGGAAGTAGGTATATTAGTGATTTCGGAAGTGGGACGCGAGGTGTTAATTAGGAGAATGGGGTATTGATATTTTTTTTCACCTATAAGGGTATCGAATATTTACTTGAAAATTCATGTACACCTCAATACAAGTACCTCCTACGTTTAAAAAATATAAATTATACCAAATTCAATAGTTTTATATTTTTTAAGTCCGAGGACATACAGAAATGGCTGTCTGGAGAATGACCGACGTAATATAATAAAAAAAATATTTAAAGTTGCTTATCTGACTTTTTTTGAAAAAAACTTAAATGAGAATTATCTCGAAAATGGTTCACTTTGCATAATGCATTATAGGGTCAAAATGACTGCAAATGACCTCCCCTATAACCCCTTAACTGGAATATAATATACCCTTATTGCAAAAACCAATTATCTGCATTTTTTTAGCAAAATTAAGTTTTATATATCAATCGACTCGTCTCGTCACGACGAAGCTACAGGTAAAACCCATTATCCGCTACGATGCTTTGTTATGTAAATAGCTAAAGAAAAAAGCAACTAACCTGCATGTACGATCAAATTATCTTCTAAAAAAAAGAAGTAAACTCATTTAATCCTACTAAATTTGGAAATGTATACCATCAAAACCATGTTTCGTAATATAAAACGTTTTAGGTGCAGTTGCCTATTTAAAATGTGCCAAGAATTATTCGGGTAAAACTATATTAACCTGCAATAACTGGTTATAGCTTTTATTATTATACCAGAAATAACTGATGTATCTACCAGTTAAACAAACTAAACTACTTTAGTTGTTTTTTGCAGTTAATTAAACTCAATAGTTGCTTATAATTATTGCAGGTAAAAAAACTTACGTAGTTATAGTTTATTTTTACTGCATAACTAAGCTACAAAGCTTACCAAATTTCTTCAGTTAAAATCAAATATCTGTGTATACTCTTTTTTTTCTGTCACTAGGCCCTTGCGAAAGAGCTAGCAGTTTTTAAATCAGCTTCAGCGAAAATCGCCTATCCATGTATAACCTTCTCTTTCGCACGCAACACACGCGCTCATCATTCGCGCCGCATATTAAATATGATATTAAAAATGAGTGCCTTTAAAGAAGAAGAAGTACTTGAAAATGATCCGGTTAACCAAGGTAAATCAAAAGAATTACAATTTTGAGGTTACAAAAGCCGTTAGCCATTTAACAAAATTGAAAAATAATTGCTTGGTATACTTATTTACAGAATCAGATGATTTATGGTGTGATGATGCCTTACTATCAAAAGCTTATGTTATGATTTGTACATATTATTTAAGTCAGTCGGAACCGCCAGTGTTGGAAAATGGTGAGTTATGTGATTTATCAATAAAAGAAGGTGAGTCTACCTACTTAACTTACAATCACTGTAGTATTATTATTATCATTACATTTATTTTTGGCCTAACACAGAAAATGAGGTATGCATCGATTAAAATGTAGATGTAGTATGAATAATTGTAGTCAGCACGTCATACTTGCACGTGCGGGAAGGAAGTGCTTCAGACTTACAGAAGCTGGGAAGACATGGCCTTTCATGTTTTAGAAGTGCCGGCCGTTTGTACCACCACGGTAAAATTAATGATCTGATCCGTTGTTCGCTTGCCACTGCCTCTGTACCAGCTGTCCTAGAACCGGCAGGTTTGCATAGAGACGATGGCAAGCGACCAGACGGAGCTACTTTGGTGCCGTGGAAACTGGGTAGGGCGCTGGTATGGGACGCGACGTGTGTTAAAACATTCGCCCTTTCCCACGTCCAGTCAACCCGTAATCGGGCCGGTGCAGCAGCTGATCAGGCCCAAACCATCACGCGCCGCAAATATTCATCATTGTTAAATAATTACGAATTTGTGGCTCTTGCAGTGGAGACCATGGGTCCTTGGTCAGCTGACATGAAAAGCTTTATGAAGACTGTCATCCCGGCTCAAAAACACCTCCGGAGATCCTAGAGCTGGTGCTTACCTCTCCCAAAGGATTGGGCTAGCTATCCAGAGAGGTAATGCAGCCAGTGTCATAGGGACCATGCCGCGAGCGGACCTGCTAGAGAGGGTGTTCTTTTTATAGTGATGATTATTATTTACATCTTTAATATTTGAGTAGCTTAGTTCAGTTTAAATTTAAATAAGTTTAGTTTTAACTTTTATTTGTAGAAATAATTGAATAAAATTCATTGTATACAAAAATTATAGGTACCTACTTATTTTAGATTCCACGGTTACAGTAGGTAACCTAACTAATTGTACCCGATTGCACAAGAAGGAATGACGTAATGTTTTTGAACCATAGGTATGCGGGTATTTGAGTATGTGCATATGTACCTATGTTCTTTGTTCCCTGGTAGAGGCTTAACGGATCGCCCGATTTCGACAAACGATCGCGAGTCGTCGTTAGATTCATCGAAGCGTTGCTGAAGCGAAACGATAGGTACTAACGGATTTTAATGTATTAAAATATAGGTTTTAACATCCATACTAATCACTGTGAAAGTAACTCTCCGTCTGTCTGTTATGCTTTTACGGTTTAAACCGCTGGACCGATTTCGATGAAATCTGGTATGGAGGGAGCTTGAGTCTTGGGCAAGGACATAAAATATTCATACCAAATTTCATCTAAATCGGTTCAGCGGTTTAAGCGTAAAGAGGTAAATAAGTATGGTTTATAGACGACACAATATTATAAATACATGCAGTCGGGTTTACAAAGCTCGCTATTTGTTAGTCTCGTTACCTGACTGTCGAAAAAGGAGGGTGATATATTTGGCTTGAATGTATGTTTGTATGGGTCTTTGTTTGTTCAAAGAGGCTAAACAAATCTATGTAGTAAAGGTGCAATACCAGAAGAGTAGCATGGGTGGTTCCATTCTCTGCCTACTGAAGCTAGCAGTGTTGATAGATTGAAAGAAGCTACTCTCTCCGATACATCATCTTCTAATTCATCATCATCATCAGAAGAATACATTTTTGTTTCTTTTATAATTACTTATAATAAAGTTTTTTCCAAATCAGATTGTTTTATTACATTAATACATACCAGTGGTAATATTTTATTCAGTATTTGGTATAGATTAGGAACAAAACCTGCAGATAATAAAAAAAAATCTTATTTATATTCAACAAAAAGCAACTAACGATTTCCATTTTTTATATGTACTGCCTATAGTTGGTCTGAATCGGTTTTTGTCTTGATGATTATAATAACTGAAATAAATAGAATTAATAAAAAATGCTAGTAGAGCTGCCAGAAGGGTTATTATGGAAATTCGGTAAATTTTCTACATTCAGAAAAAACCAACTAAATTAGCTCCTTTCCGGTTATTTTCTGCTTTTTCTTGAAAATCTGTTAAGTTTTCTGTATTTGTTATCCTACTAAAAATAACTTGAATAGGTTATTGTTAATAAAAACCAAAGCGCGAAAAAAAATAACACTATTATAATATATTTTGGTATCGTTTAACTTTCAAGTGCTTATAACTCGAATAAACTTTTTTCAAATTTCGATGCAGATAATTGGTTTTTGCAATAAGGGTACGAATATACAATAACCAATAACCATGTATATAGGTATTATTACCTTTTTTCTAAAAATATTTATACTACTGAAAACTAATAAAATATTTTTCAATTTATTTAAGGTTAAAGACACAAATAATTCAATAAAAGGTAAAAATTTTCATTCGTTTGCATCAGTTAATAAATTCTAGAATAAAATAACACGAGAATTACTTAGCTATACACCATAATAGGTACACTATGTAGGTACTATAAGAGCGTGACCGGTAAAAGTCCAAGAAAAAAAAACATTCATGCTTTATTTCTACTATGGAGTCCAATCGCCCGAATTATTTACAATCGCTTGGCAAACTTTCTACTAAAGGGTATAGCCGGGTAAGCATGGAGAAACTGCCCTTAGCGAAAAAAATAATTTCCTTTTACTGGGTTATTAACCTTTACATAAGTAGTGCTTTCACAAAAATTTAAGCCTCAAATCCTTCAGGTTTAAAAAAAACCGCATAAAAAGAAATAACATTTTTATTTTATTTTAGCCAAAGTACTAATCCGATTTCTTTGTAATTTAGATATGTTGTACATACAATTAAGGTCGCTTTCTAAAAAAAAAATTAATGAATTATCTCTTGAAAAAAAATAAAAAAAAACGAGTTAATAATTTTCAAAAAAAAAAAAAAAATACGTGCGAGATTGCGACAATTTCCAAATTTACATATTTTATGTAGAATTTAATGATGTTTAACATATATTTTTTTCAAAAGCTAAAATCGGGATTAACAGTGTGAAAAACTTGAATTTGTAACATCCCATACATTCTTTTCAAACAAAATAACTTCTACGTATTACACTATGAAGTTATATTTCCAACGCATTTTGAATTTGGAACGCGACTTATTTTACTGAGTGCGAACTCATGCGAACCTTAAAATCCGTGGCTGTATGCGGCTAGGGCTTACGGCATTCAGACAATTAAAAAAAACAAAAAGGCAAATAGTATGGTATATAGAATATATCCAGTATTTAAACTGACACTCACTAAGTACACGAGTGCATACTTAGTGTGTGTCAGTTTATACTGGACAAAATTCAATATACGAGGTTGAGTCACAGAACCGTGTCGATATATGTATGGGATATTAAAAAATGCGTACTCCGTAGCCGTATGTATATACAGGGTGTCCCAGAAACTGAAGTCAACCCGCCTAGGGCTGATAGAGCAGCTCATAAGCTATCGATTTAACCCCCATGTATGTTCAGCAATTGTTATTAGTTTCCGAGATATTGATCATTTTAATCGGAATTATTGTCATTTTTCCTTATGTCCGTGCTACGAAAAATCCCTAAATTCATGAATTAATTCACATTATTTTCAGTGTTTTCTTGCATGATTAGAATAACTGTGAAATAAGGAAGTTTTTAAAGCTACATGCCAATTTATTTTTTATTACAAATGTTTGAGTAAACGCACAGAGTTACTTTTTCCATACTAAGAGAACCCCGCGTTTGTTTTTCACCTATTATGGAAAAACAAACTTTGTGTGTTTTCTCAAAAAGTTGTAATGAAAAAATGTTTGGCATGTAGCTTTAAAAACTTCCTTATTTCACAGTTATTCTAATCATGCAAGAAAACACTGAAAAAAATGTAAATTAATTCATGTATTTAATAATAATCCCGATTAAAATGATCAGTATCTCGGAAACTAATAACAATTGCTGAACATACATGGGGGTTAAATCGATAGCTTATGAGCTGCTCTATCAGCCCTAGGCGGGTTGACTTCAGTTTCTGGGACACCCTGTGTAGCCACAAAAGCAATTTATAGTGCAAAACGTCACATTTTAAATTCAAATTCGTTAAGTTAGCGTTCAAAATATACTTCATTCATTTATTGTCAACTTGGTTTTGCTTGTATGAAGATTAAGTGTTATGGGATGTCACAAATTCGATTTTTCTAACTGTTAATCCCGATTTTAGCTTTTGAAAAAAAATATGTTAAACATCATTAAATTCTACATAAAATATGTAAATTTGGAAATTGTCGTAATCTCGCACTTTTTTTTTTTTTAAATTATTAACTAATTTTTTTTTGGTTTTTTTCAAGAGATAATTCATTATTTTTAAGTAAAATAAGTCGCGTTCCATATTCAAAATGCGTTGGAAATATAACTTCATAGTGTAATACGTAGAAGTTATTTTGTTTGAAAAGAATGTATGGGATGTTACAAATTCAAGTTTTTCACACTGTTAATCCCGATTTTAGCTTTTGAAAAAAAAATATGTTAAACATCAATAAATTCTACATAAAATATATAAATTTGGAAATTATCGCAATCTCGCACGTATTTTTTTTGAAAATTATTAACTCGTTTTTTTTTGTTTTTTTTTCAAGAGATAATTCATTTTTTTTTTTTTAGAAAGCGTTCTTAATTGTATGTACAACATATCCAAATTACACAGAAATCGGATTAGTACTTTGGCTAAAATAAAATAAAAATGTTATTTCTTTTTATGCGGTTTTTTTTTAAACCTGAAGGATTTGAGGCTTAAATTTTGGTGAAAGCACTACTTATGTAAAGGTTAATAACCCAGTAAAAGGAAATTATTTTTTTCGCTAAGGGCAGTTTCGCCATGCTTACCCGGCTATACCCTTTTCAGCGTAACTGCGAGGTAAAGACCTCCACACGGACTTCAGTTCTCGAGTTAGTACAGCAACGCCAACAATATGTTTTCCTTGTAATTTAAGCTTCATCCAAGCATAGACATTTTTATATTGGATTGGCATCGGGTGATTGTGACGGCCAATCCAAAACATCGATTCCATTTTCTGTTCTATTATCCGCCGTAGACCTAGCCCCAGTCGAGTAATTAGCTACCCAAATAGAAGCTTCATCATATTGTCCCATTTCCGGTTTTTGTTTTTACTCGCCCATGACAACCTTTTTTCTATATGCTTTTCAGTAAGGAGCGGTTTCTTCATCGTACTCCGATATTTCAAACCATTTTCAATCAAACGCCTCCTTATTGTATCTATAGACATCTCTAAACGTGTTTTCTTTCGTTTTTCCCGCCCTGAACGTAATGATAATAGTGGATTTTATGAAAATGAAAATATATCCAGAAGCCGTTTATCTTCCGCGGTTCCGGTTTTTGTTTCTGTATATCCCTTCTCCCACCTAGTTACAAACGAATTCATTTATTCATGTACTTAGCGGCATTTGGCGTGTCATTTTGTCCTTTCGGGTGCGTACAAAGGAACACTGCCTCATAACGTGAAGCGTACGCAAAATTTGGAAAATGTGCTATATTAGCTAAAAACTATCAAAATATTATTTTTTTACGAAGCGTTTTTAGTTGAAGTCTATTCTATTTAACCAGTACTTTTTTTTTCAGTGTTACATTATTAAAATATGATTTATGCCGGTCACGTTCTTGTCAAACCGACTGTACCTACTTAAAAATAAATGTAAATATCCATAGGCAAAATAGTGCTAAAGATATCAATTACTTATCCACTTGGTGTCGAATCTTGTAAGTATACGGAGTATACCTACTAGTATTTCTAAGCGGTTCTTATCGTTGCACTTAGTTTCTTGATACTGAAACTTCGACTGCAAGCTCAATTTTGAAATTAGGTATGAGGTATTTTAGGTTTACGTTCATCAACAGAAATATAATTGTTATGGATAGTCCTTTTAGCACCAGACATGTTTTGGAAAGGTAAACTATGGTAGAAACGATTTGGTGGCACTTCGGGAAACAGGGAGGATTTACTAGTAACCGATATGAGTCTAGGGGGTCGTATTTTTGATGCCGATGACGTGAATAAATGTTGAAATATGGTTCGAGTATCGCCGAAAAAGTTCTGCATAAAAACCTATAGGGAGTTTATGTAATAGTTGACCAGTACCTACTGAATTTTATTTTAAGTACAACGGCTTGTCTACTTAAGTCCCAGACCGCTACTCATGTGCACATGCACTGCAACTGCAATATGAGTTGACGGAGCATTCTGTGTCCCTAGTTCCCTACAAACCCTTATTAAACTTTCTAAGTTTAACGATACATTTGGACAGTGGAAAAAATCATCGAGAAACATTATCATTTAAAAAACACTGTTTTCATGTTGTAATAAAATTAATATTATTAAATAATCATACTTACATACAATTATGGCATTAACATTCATTCATAAAAGAAATTGTCTTAATTTGCTATCTTTAGTAATGAAGTAATGAGTGGTGAAAAATAATATGATCCTGCCGTGACCCGTAATTTGATTGCGATTAAGCTGTATTTTACTCTTATCATTTTATCGCTCCTTATTTAACTTTTTTTTAATTTGTACCAATGAATACACAGGTACCTAAACACCTGCCAAATGAAAGCAGAGCACCCTGTGTGTAAAAGTTGGTGATTTCTACGTCATCGGCATCAAAAGTACGACCCCTGCCGATGACGCGATGGCTGTATACATATTAGTGCCCTTGACTGTACTGTTATCTGACCTTGAATGTCGAGCCAATATAGAACCCTGTCGCACAAATAACTTTGACGTAGGTACTTTGTTTCTCTTGATTCGACACCGTCATGATGACGCGGTTGAAAGTTGGCTCAATAATTGAAGTGCGTTGAGGTGTCAGGTGATGGAGTGCACCAGCAAGCCGGAGGCGATGTGCCGGGTGTGCGGGGACAAGGCTTCGGGTAAGCACTACGGAGTGCCCTCCTGCGACGGCTGTCGGGGCTTCTTCAAGAGGAGTATTCGACGGTAAGTGTTCATTTAAGCCCCACTAGCTTGCTGTATAATGGACATTTTTTGCACGACACACAAATTATTGGTATTAAATAAATTACCTAAAACAAAGCAGAGCAAATAAAATTATTATACGGTTAATAAAAAAAACAATAAAATTGGTAATCCGTTTCCATTTTCCTATGTACCTCTCAGTAGGCGCGTGTGAATTATTTAATGATTCAAATTGACTTGTCGCTTCGTAAAAAGCGGCTCAAGTTAAAATAAACCTCTATGCTCATACTTTCGTTGGGATATCAGATAGAAGCTATAGCTCTGAGAAGGTGCTTCGGGTTAGTACTTGTCGTTCACTTGCTCTCATACACTCTCATTACTAGTAACCCGAGGCACCAACTTCTAAGTGCTCACATACTATACATACGCTTGATTTTATTGTTACATTTTAACTTCGGCAGTCTTATGCGGCGCGCGCATTTAATTTACCTACCTACGAATTAAATTATTCTATAGAACAGAAAACTCTACAAAGCGCTAAGTCTAACTTTGTTACACCGTGTAAAACAAGGACAGGTTTCGTTAATCACTTAGGTACCCTACACATCTACTTAACACGCCTCAAGTTCGCAGAAAGGAACTCATCACCCCACAGATTAGAAGTTATGTTATTTGTGTTGTCCAATTGAACGTATTGTGCAGTAATTTGGACTACGTGTGCAAGGAGAGTGGTCGGTGCGTGGTGGACGTGACGCGGCGGAACCAGTGCCAGGCCTGCCGCTTCTCCAAGTGCCTCCGTGTCAACATGAAAAAGGACGGTCAGTTAGATGTTGTGTTAATCTTCCACAAATTGTGCCCAATTCGACGAAATTATGTAGACTCGTACAATACTTTGTAAAATAGGTACAATAGAGCCGTGGCCCTACCAAGATGCTTTACTCTAACTAGCGTTTCTATTCGTTTCTTTTTTAAACCAACCGTGTTACTGGTAAATGACGTGATACGAAAAATAGAGAGCTCTATATAAAAACGTTGAAAATATGATAACAGGTCAAAGCAAATATGGCTTTTACCGCCTATAAGGTCTGTGTACATGTTTTTGAGACTGGGGTGTATACATATTTATGCCCTTGACTATACAGTCGGCAACAGAAGTATACCCTTAGGCTGCGTTTCCACCAGAGCTGTGCTAGGCGGCTAAGCGGTGTTGCGAGGAACAATCGACCAATAAGAGAGTGAGTCTAGTAAAACAAAATAATCGTATTGGTGGATTTTTCCTCGCAACACCACTTAGCCGCCTCGCACATCTCTGGTGGAAACGCAACCTTAAAGTCATGTTTAGATATTTTGTCATCTTTGCCCACTCAGTTCTAGTGCGGACTGTACAGTACTTAAGGTAGTAGTGTAATTTAAGTACCTACCTATTTTATTTAGTCAAATTAAAGAGGCTAGAAGGCTAGAGCAAGTGCGCGCCAATCTGCTTGTTAGTTAAGTACTAAGTAAAGTAGGTATACCTAATTAATACTTTCCGTTCTTGTTAAAAACGCTTTATGTTGCACTTGCTGCGTACTAATCATATCATACCTATTTAGGTAAAAAAAGCTCGAAAGTACAGATGCAATTTAGCGCGACAATCTCCGTTAACGTTAGTTCACCGCGGCAGATATTGAACGGCACAATAAATAGTGAACATGGCCAGGCACTTGTCTCAATAAAGTATTTATCCAGCGCCTCCTCTGTAGCATGTCTTTTCCATTAGGAAACATTCAAGTATTTGCGGTACACGAGTGGCGATGAGAGGCGGGAGGAAAAAACGCGAGGGCATCCGATCCCTTCCGAATCACGCCCAGTCACTTACATTATGACGGGTTTGAGATTAAATACGAATTGTTACAAATGTTTTTTTTACATACCTACATGGGTACGAAGCGAATAATCAATTGACATCGTAATTTTCATCTTGCTTTATCACTTTGGTTACCTACGGTACGTTACTCGGTTTCTGTCATGAATAAGTGGAAACACAATCACCCTTTAACCGACCGCTACAGGTACTCGGAGACATTTTAGAGATAGTTGACTTGTTCCTTTTTCTAAAACTGTCACTAAGTTTTTGAGGTCATCGCGAACATAGGTACAGACAGACAGACAGACACGACACGGCGGGGACTTTGTTTTATAATAAATATGTTGTGATAATTATGATCAATTTGTCATAATAGTGACTTATTATTAGTAGCTGTACCTATTCTGGTTTGGGGTAAGGCAGCTGACATACAAACTATATTTGTGTTACAAAAAAGGGCCATTCGTTCTATTTACAACTTAAATTCCCGTGACTCCTTAAGAGATCTTTTTAAGGAAATTAATATCTTAACTGTAGCGTCACAATTTATTTATGAGAATATTATTTATGTTATAAAAAATTTGGATTCTTTCACAAAAAATTCTGATATACATAATTTAAATACTAGAAATAAAAATAAAATAGCTATTCGAAAATTCCGCGTCCGTAAAGTACATAAATCATTTGTTGGTCAATGCATTCATTTCTATAATAAATTACCTGAGGTGGTATTAAAGTTACCCTTTCCAGCACTCAAAAATTACTTGAAAAAGTCGTTAATGTCTAAAGCGTATTATAGGATCGAGGACTATTTAATAGACAAACATGCTTGGCCTAAACCCGAAACTTAATCAATAATATATTTTTTATTTGTTTTTTTTTTCAAATTCAAAATCTTTATCTTGTCTGGGGGACACCGTTGATGTAGGAAAACATATCAATCTTATGTGGTCATCTTGCACCGTCTTATATACACATACGTAGGAGTTCTTTTTTTCCTTTTCTCTCTTTCTATCTTAAGATTTTGGTGTGTTTTCCTGCGGAAACTACGCAGGATATTTGAAATATTTTTTTAATTTGCTATTTATAGATTTATATAATGCTAGACTAAGTAGTACCATTGTAATATTAAATATATTTAAAAAAATGACTGACTGCTGAGTTTCTTGCGGCGCTTCTTCTCAGCAGTGGTCTCCTCTTGTGAAGCGCTGGTAGATTCTTGACGTGTAAAAGTGCCCGTGCGGCCTACTTACTGAATAAATGTCTTTATCTTTATCTTTATCTTTATTAATTTAGTGAACATTTAATTTTTTTTTTTTTTACTTGCGTTGTACAGTCGTGTTTATAAATATGTCTAAACTTTAGTATCTTTTCCACCAGTTGTGTACCTACCAGCTCAAACATGACATTAAATAGACAAGGTACTAAAGTGTACACATATTTTAAGAACTGGATTGTACCTAACTAACATAAATGCACACTACTAAGAATGTTTGTGGTATTTTTAAAATGTAAAATAAGACTAGTCAATTTTATTTAAATTTCGCCAATGTTCACTAAATACCTAATTGTAAAAAAGATTGTAATTTATATCATATGACAAAATATGTTAAGCTATGTTATGTTATGACTATTGCCTGTTATGTTGCTTTATATCGATGGTCTAGAAGACAAACGTGATAATTACAGACTCATCAACTTTTCAGGGGGACTGTTTTTATTAACTTAAAAGTTCTAGATACTATAACTTAAAATTGAACATTGGAATCGTGTATATTCTGCCTATATTTGGTTAGGGTATTTATCTTTTTAATTATTTATCATTAACTTGAACATCAATATCCCAAGGTATCAACAAAAAAATCAAAATAGTAAAAAAGGACATTACTTAGTATGTTTGTACATAAACTTTAATACATAATGTTCACTTAACACTTCCGTCCGTGTATTGTATATAAAGTTAGTTTTTGTTGAAATTTAATGTCGTGTGATGCCGGCTTAGAATAGCATCACCTGTTTCTTTGTGTCAGAAGAGGCGACTTAGGCACTCAAGTCGAACGTTTGATGTATTGCAATCTTAGGCGATGGGCTGATAACCTGTCATTAACTGTCATACATAATTTCTGAGATGATCGTCAACATTATCGGATGTGATGAAAACGACCTTTAAGGTTTTTAACGCTCTGCCTACCTCGCAAAGGATAAACACGTGATTATAGGTAGGTATGTATGTATGTTGTTAAAAGTTACTGCCGATTTATTGAAAAAAAAAATACAATTGGTATTTAATTTTCTTTATTAGCAAATCAATCAAACTTTAAATTTTAAGTAATTAGTCAATCATAAAGTTCAGTCATCATCTGACTCCGAGTCAGAACAATCGTTAATTAAATTTTCTTCATCAATAGCTGGAATATTATTGTAATAAACAACTATTTGCTGACGAGTGTTCAGTAGTATTAAAACCACTTAAACTATTTGTCTACCGGCATCTTGGAAAGATTAACATCTTTTAATATAATTGGGAATCTAAATTGACCAAATGACAAAAATAATAAAAACATTTAGCTTATTTGTCTATCGTGGTAAATGCAAGCGAAATGTTATAAATCTATTTAACATTTTTGTAGTTTAAATTGATGGTAAATAATTATAATTATTTTATTTGGCATCAAAATGACATCACTTGCTATAAGTGTTTAGGAAGAAAGAGACGGAATTAGGATATTTGGGTAAGTGCAAACGGTAGAGCATCTTCATTTATTACATTTGGCATTAAAATGTCAAAATATCCAAATTTTGTAATTAACACGTTTGTCTTCTAGACCATCGATATTGCGTGAGTTGTTTACATATAAATAGAGTGCATTTAGACAAACACATGATACTAAACATAAGAAATAGTTACCTAATGTAATGTAATGTAGAAATGGTTGGTAGGTAACCCTAATAAATAAATTAAATAAATACCTAACTGGAAATTACTTCAAAAACCATCTTTGTTTTCAATACGCTGTAGGTACGGTCGACCAAGAAAGTCCATTACCGTAAAACCTTACAACTTTGCCCTTTGAACATAACTTTGCCCTAGTCGTCACTTGTGAATATAACCGAAATAAATCAAAAAATATCAAACGCACACCTTATTTTCAATCTGTGGTAGAAAGTTAAACATATCGCTGGCAAGACCGAGTAACGGCTGACCCCCCACCATGCTTTAGTCACTCGTCAGACGGCTGCGAACACAGTAGTGTATTTTGGTGGGCCAAAAAGTGCGAAAAAACTTCTGTGGTAAATTCACCTACGACGTCCCAACAGGTATGTACTTTTGACTGTTATAACTCTATAGTTAGTAATCGCTACAGACAAAAACTCAACACTGTATCTCAATTAATTTCAGAGTTATGGCGGTGGGCAATGTTATATGCTAATTCCGGGAGTGCTGCTCGCAACATTGCCCAGCACAATTTCACCGTTAGGGATGTCACTCAAGACGTGATAACGGAATTAAAAGGACAACTATATGCATATCTGAATTTTGACTTTTTACTTAGACTAACTTACTTTTTATGCACTAAATATGGCGTCTCTTGTGCAGGATTAACCAACCGAGAGCTTGGACCAACAAGTTTAGTCTTGTCCAATATAAGCAGGTATTTTTTTTAATTTAAATTTGGTAACAATTATCTGTTCAAAGGAACAACCATTTTTACATCAGGTTGTCACTCGGCAAAGTGGCGATATAATTTGACTCGTGCTGAAGCTGTTAACAATACCTCGGACCTTATCATCTGAGCTATGAGGCCATAAAACCCCTTTTTCGCACATCTTTCTCGCTCTTGGGAGGTTAGCGGATATCTCGCTCGCACCGGCGTAGCATTGCTCATACTTGTTCATTAATTAGTTTATGGCCCCAGAGAGCTCAGATGATAACGTCCGAGGTATAACTATACTTATTTGTTAATAAGGAACCGTTTCGACATTTCATGTTTAAAGTTGATTTTAATGATATTTTTATACGTGGTGCTCATTTGTTTCTTGCTTAGAACTTGTATGGCAAAGTACTTATTGCCAAAAAAACCGAGTATAGTAAAAATATTGTTTTTTAATGATGAATAAGTATTTCTGAGGTAATTTGATTTTATATTATTAATAAAAATCTGATTCTTAATGAGCCTATTATTTATATTTTAAAAGATGCTTACAGCTAAGATTAGACTTTCTTCATTTATACAGACTTAAACACATTACCCTCCTTTAGGTTTCGACTTAGTCGCGTAAAATCAAAAATTGACAACCCTAATTCACTTTCATTTTTGTATGAAGGTGTCACAAAATCGATTCACAACTTTGCCCACCGAATTTAGGTGGAGAATCCGACGTCAAAAAAGACTTTTAATTATATGGAATGAGGTCATAGTTAATGTATATTATAGGTTTTTAAGGACCTGATGATAAAGTCGTCGATGCCAAAGTTATTAGCGTTTATACAAAAGTGGGCAATGTTGGATTTTTTTTTTTTGTCTCGCAGCTTTGAGAGGCATTTTCACCAATAAAAAGGCGTATTTTTGTATTCTATTCATAACAGACACCAAGAACAGAGTCCAAAGGTGTTATTAGTACAGACTTTTAATTCAAAAAGTTATTATAAACGTGAAAAAAATAGCAATAATTGCTAAAAGCGGGCAAAGTTGTATGGTTTTACGGTACCTACCTACCAGTATTTCGACTCTATTTGTATAACGTTAAGGTCCAAAAGTGGTAAAGGAATTTCTTGGTCGACTGTACATACAGTAATTAAAATTTCAATACATTTGCAATAAATTTGGGTTATACATAATATAATTAATATACTCATTCCTTAGTAAACAAATGGGTTTAAAGTGAACATCTAATAGGTACCTACATCAAAAAAGTGTTAAACAAATGACGGGAATCTTGACCTGTTATAAATGTGATAGATAATGGAGGGTTGGTAAATATTTGTCGCGAGCTGTCGCCCGCAGCTGGCTTTCGCACCGATATTTATTTACATACGAAATTGATTGCTCGTCGCTTGAACCCGCCGCCCGCCGCCATCACCGCCGTCGCCGCCGTCGCCGCCGTCGGTGGCGGCCGGGGCGCGGGGCGCGGCGGCTCGATCGGCTCCCCGCCACTCCCTGCCCCCGCCCCGCCGCGGCGCATGTTTGTCAACCACTTGTAATGTTATCCTTCCGTTTATTTACGTGTTAATAAGTTTGCTATTATTCGATCCAAGTACTTAAGTGCCATGCCAGTTTAATTTATTCAATATTATCTACTAAATAGGAATTAAAATATCTTCTAACGGCTGATTTTTCAATCTCCAAATAACACTATTTGTTAGGTAAATTGTAGCTCTGTTCTTTTCTTTGTCATAAGAACATGGCAGATAGTGTTATCTGGAGATTGAAAAATCATCCCTTAAACGGCTTAAACTAGTTAACCAATATGTGTAAAAATGTATACAAAATATTTTACACACACCAAAAATGTACAAATATCTGCTACATCATTTTAATATTTTGCAAGGATCATTCTATCAACGTTAGTTTTAGTTTTTAAACTTTTTCATTTTATCTACCTACCTAATACCGTAAGTGGAGTATTTTGTATTATGAATTTATGAGTATAGGTATAGAAATTATAGAGGATTGAGAAACGACGCGTAAATCGAGTAGGCTGTCTTTTTAAACAACTTGAAAAAAAGGAGTAAGTTCTCAATTCGATTGTTTTTTTTTTAATGTTTGTTACCTCAGAACTTCACACGGGGTGAACTGATTTTGATGACTTTTTTAAATTAATTTTTTTGTGCTACCCGTTTGGTCTCATTTCAATTTGGTCCAGATCTGATCATGGAATCCATGAGGAATCGACGGAACTCCTTAAATATTATAGGCATACCTATAGCGATTTCGGTATTTTTCATTGTAACTCATGCATTTGCTCTTGGAAAGCGCTATTTGGTGAAGAGTAACTGATGATGAAGACCACAGGTGGCCACCGGAACTCCTAAACGGTACCTATTTCAAGGATGGCGATAAGATATCTCGATTAAGATAATTGAGCGACGAAGACGAAGCACATTTAGGTTCAAATATATGTGTATGACTTTCCCACGGCGTTGCTTGCGGCGATTCTTAATAATTGAGATGTGGAACTACATAACAGCATAATTATAATCACTAAAAAGTATACAATAATAGTAGTTTATGAAATTGTTGCATAAAGAGGGGTATTAAAACACGAGTGTGTGTTTAAGAACCGAGCCGCTAGGCGAGGTTTTTAATAGTATCTCACGAGTGTTTTAATACCTAGTTATGTGCAGTTTCATACACTACTTTATCTACTCTCATACATTGCGATTCAACCTACTAAATAAAAGATCGAAGTTAATAAAGTAACTACAGCAAAACGTATTCAACGAATGGCGCCAAAACCTAGCACATCACCGCGGACGCTGTCACAGATAAGTAAAAATTGGAATGAAAACTTTTTGTAATTCTGTAAAAATGACGCGAACCGCATGTGCGTTCCATTATAAAAAAATAAAAAATAAGAAACCTCGATGGTGACATTAACTTTTTGGATTAACTTGTATCGTAATGGTAAAAAAATTACTTTATAACATTATTTTGTTAGAGAAATAATGTTAGTGTTTTTTTTTTTTTTTCGGTATTGTGTTTATAAAGTATGCCAATATAAATTCGTTTTGAATTTTATAATTCGAACTTTACGATATGAGAGTAGATAAAATAATTTTTTAACACAAACAAAACCACTTTTTAATGATGTAACTTGGCAAGTTTTAATAGAAAATTATATACTTGACACATTGCAGTCCAAAGGTGTCGATTCATTGCATTGAAAAGGTGTGTGTGTGGTGTGTGAAAACTTGCCAAGTAACATCATTAAAAAGTACTGAAAATAATAAATGTTATCACGAAACTGCTAAAAAAACCGGTGTGCGTTTCTCTGACTATTATAATTTTAGGTATTTCTATGTAACGTGATACTTATTCAAAATGTACCTTAAAAACTGCTGGAAATCAAGTGTGCATTCCTATAACTAATTATGATTTGAGGTATTTTTATGGAACTTGGTACTTATTCATATCTCACTTCTTTTATAGGCGAAGCATTCCCATAGTATCGAACTTGGCAGCCTTTCACATTTATGTTTTTGATGGGATTCATAATAACTATCTACAACACATTCCAAAATCGTAAAAATAAGACTACGTTTAAGTACGAGTAAGGGAAAAAACGCTATCGCATTTTGTATGGTTTTTTTATCTTCACAATCCTTTTAATATCTAACCATTGTTTTTCTCTATAATGTAATGCATAAGCTTTAGATTACTTATCCGTCAATGGAGTTGTTACCATTGACTTATGTTATTAGATACATACTTACGTCCGTTAGTCCGTTTCCAATATTTAGTTAGGTTTCTTCAAGTTAAAATTTGACATTACGCACACAAACACAACTTAACTTACTTACTTACTTACGTACAAAATGTGTTAAATACATAATATATGAAGCAACCTTGTCTTTCCGCGATTTGAAGTAGACTATGGTGTTGTTATTCCACGATATCGAGACCGTCCACTTTAGTTAACGCGATCTAAACTTGAAATTGGCGGCTTAGTGAAATAAAAACACTATAACATGTTAAATGTGAAAATATCTCATTGCAAGAAACGATATACCTAGGTAATTTAATGTCGGATGTGGTGATGTGAAGTGAAATTATTAATGAAGCGTTCACGCCACAGCGGTGCAGCACGAACGCGCCCCGCGGCCCGCCGGCGCCTCCCACCACCAGCTGGCTCTTCAGAAGCTCGGCTACAATTTCTCACGCCAACAGAACTTCTTCCCCACCCCCAACCCCCTTACCTTTTCCACCCTGCCCCACCTTAACACCTACAATGGCCACGCGGCCGCCACACCGGACCTGACCGCACCCACCTTTCTAGAATCCTCCTTTCAAGACTTCTCACGACTTCCTGAAGCGATGCCGTCGGAATTTCCTCAATTGAGCCCTCTCTTCGGCACCCAAATCGGCTCGATGAGCTCTCTAAATCCGTTTCAGATTCCGCTCTTTCCTGCACAGCTCCATTACCCCTTGCCGCCAAGCGGATATTTCCCTGCAAATATTTTCTATCCCCCACTTGTTCAGACTGAAAGATCTACAACACCCACTGAAGAAACCAGTAGTGAGTATATTTTTGCGAAAAAAGCTAGGAACGCTTGCTATTTAACGATCTTCCATATCTACATACTATGTACTTGTACGGTCACGAGCTTAATTTGGGACCTATTTCAAGAAAAATATGCTTGAAGTCGTTAACGTCACTAGAGATGTCAAGTCATTTGCTCATCCATAAGCAATAATGCTGTAGAATGTCAGATTGACTTTGGTGGGTACCAAATTTAATCTCGTGATTGTACAGTCAAACTGAGGAGTAGCTGTGCCCTAGCTTGTGACAGTAACGTATTAATGTGTAAGTGGTATGAATGTAAATAGTACATCAATAGCTGCGACAAAGTACTTAAATGTGCAGCTATGTCAGCTACGTCTGAGCTTGACCGTACAGTATAATATCTTATCCAACATTGGGCCCCAAAATATCTGTAGTTAATATTCCGTTCCCATCGTTTTGACAAAAAACGATGGAAAAGGATTATTCACTACATACCTACGTACGAGTAAGTACCTACAGCGAGCGGGTCAAAACTGTGAGAGGATATTTTAGAGCCCAGTTTTGGATAACATTATATTAATTGTTGGTAACTGTGCCTACATTCGAGAGCAAAAATCCCGGGACACTAATATAGACTTCAATATTTTGAAATGGAGTACAACTAGCGTATTCATAAATTGAGCTTTATGGTCAATTTTATGTTACTTAAATAAATTGCATTGAATTTATGACTTACTTTTTTAGACTTACGTTTTAAAAACACAAAATGCGTTATTGCATGCATTTGGTTGCAAAACCAAAACTGAAAACTTAAATGATAGAGATAAATATCTTACAGCAAGGTCTATTAAGGTATCTTAAAATAGCATGCTATAATATATATTAATATATATTATACCTGCGTGTGTGGACTCTGTCAACTAGTACGGAAAATATATCGTAAGATGCATTGCTATACATAATATGTATATATTTTGGCATATTTATATATATTCCGTGTGTGTTACCACTGACTGACTAGACACCTCGGGTGTCGCCAGACGGTAGTAGTCCAGTCGGGGCAGACATTTAAATAGAAAAAAAATCTGGGGAGCGATTTTTTTTTTAAACGGGGGGGGGGGGGGGTTTGAAAGTATAAATCTCGATTTTCTAACTAATCCCGGTAGAGGGCTCGCCGCCATCTTGTTTTAAAGTTCAATTTTTTCGTTTTTCTGAAATAACTCGTTAACTTTCAACTTTAGAGCAAACATGGTAGTATCCAAAGTTGTTGGAAATTTAATTTCTCACAAGTTTGGTCATTCTCATTTTTACGCTAGGATCAATATTTGCAGAGTTATACTATCAAGTTTATCAAAAAAATCGTAATGGGTGGAATTTTATTTTCTTCAACTTTGGTTCTTGCACTTTTTTTACTCCACGATCAATATTTTCGGATTTATACTCAAATCGGAGGTGAAATTGTTTTTATTTTTCATATATTTCGTTTATTATCTAGTTTATTTATAAAAAAATTGTAATGGAGAATGTAGAAGGGAATGTTGTCTTTTACATCTGGTTATGTTTTTTTTTATTTTTCAAATATATCTCGTTTATTGTTCAGTTTATTTATAAAAAAAAATGTAATGTAGAATGGGGAAGGGAATTTTGCGTCATTTACATCTGGTGTGTCCTCTCGGCATTTCGGCAAGTAGAAACCTGTAAATTTGAACAACTGATTAGTTATATTAACTTGACAATTATGTATAATTCATACTAATGTTGTTTTCCTCCATAAGATACGTACCTCAAATTTCAATCACGCGTAGTTATTTTCCCCTATGCCAATCGCAATCGTTTTGTCGAGGGCCCAGCTACATTTTCGTCTGCGATCTCTTCTGCCTCCTCGCTCTCAATCGGAGCATCAGGACTGTCGACGAAAGGTTCGGCCAATTCTTCCGAACAGAGATCCTCGAGATGGTTTTCGTCATCATCGTAGTCTTCCTCCAGCAGGAGATCCCTTATGCTTGTGACATTTTCACACGTCTCTCCGCTGCAGTGCAGACATAAAACAGAGCACTTGAGGCCCGCTTTACGGCAGCCGCACATCTTTCCGCACTTGGATTTGCATTTGCAGGAAATTAATTTGAGCAAAGACTCCGGTGCTGGGTCAGCGATGGTTGTGATCGGTTCCAACCCACGATTTGTTTTTTTCCAACCCCAATCCGTTGCGAGCATTTCGTACTCCAACCACATTTAGACTTGAAGATATGCCCTATACGTGTGGTATACCGCCGCTGCGCTCGTTGGTGGAAGTGTTGCCAAGTCGATTTTTTTTTACAACGGATGTGGTGAATTTTTTGTATCGGAGTGCGTCCAAAGATTTATCGCCTTCTCCACCTCCGAACAAAGCGATCAAGAAGCATTCACCAGAATGAGCCAAGACAGCCTTACTAATATCGTGCTCCTTGAACAAGTTGAGAACTTTGGCGAATTGTGGATTTTTTTGAATCGTGCTGAGAAATTTTGTTTTTCCGATGTTGAATATCGACGACGTAGTGTCACATCCGCTGAAGCACAGTATAAGAACAGTAGAACGTCTTCAAACAAAGGTACATCGCGCGGCTCGCGGCGGTGGGCGGGGCTAAACTCCCACTTTATACTAAATCTCAGGATACTACGAGTGTACATTAGTCGGGGCTGCGGCGTCCTTGCGCTCGGTTACGTTTTGTTGGTAGTGCGCGTACTTACCTATCGCTATCGAGCGACAATACAATGTCGCTGCCGAAAAGACGTAAATATTGTTCTGTATATGGATGTCTAAATAATAGTATACATAATCCGGAGCTATCGTTTATTTATACTATGACACAGGCGACTATAGTCAAAGGAACCGCCTTGCGCGAAAGCGGCATTATCAAAAGGTCAAAAAGGAATTTACATATGTGTTACTTGTGAGAAAATTTGACGACGTGCTGGCCTAGTTGGTGGTGACCCTGCCTGCGAAGCTAGAGGTCCTGGGTTCAAATCCCGGTAAGGGCAGATATTTGTGTGATGAACGCGAATATTTGTTCCTGAGTCATGGATGTTTTCTATGTATTTAAGCATATATTTCTCTATATAAGTATTTATATCGTTGTCTAGTACCCATAGTACAAGCCTAGAGCTTAGTTTGGGACTAGGTCAATTGGTGTGACATTGTCCCCTGATATTTATTTATTTATTTATTTATATCACATCCATCACATACCTATAAATATATAATTTAGTGTCAACGGATAAAATTATATAAGTAAAACTAGCGACCCGCCCGCGGCTTCGCCCGCGTGGAATGTATTATACTAAACCTTCCTTAAGAATCACTATATCTATTAAAAAAAACCGCATCAAAATCCGTTGCGTAGTTTTAAAGATTTAAGCATACATAGGGACAGACAGCGCAAGCGACTTTGTTTTATACTATGTAGTGATAATTTATAGGCCGTGCCAGGATTTAAGCTAAGAGATTTTGCCCCCCTTGAGTTTGGGCTTGTAATTTTTATAGATTGTGTGGCTCTGCGTTAGTAATTGTTTTGCCAAATTTGAGCACCCTAAATATTATAGTTTTAGTTAAAAAAAAAAAAAACTATATTTAATTTTTCTTTGATATTTTTTTTTCCTGTTAACCAATTTTAATGAGCTTGGCATATAATGTACATTTAACCAAGATGATCAAATGGCCATAATTATATTTTCATTATGCCATAGAAAAAAAATTAAAAAAACCCATTCAAACTTTTCAGTTTTTTTTTATTATCACTTCCATGTTAGAGACCGCTCTAATTTTTTCACTGGTAAAATTCCCACTAACGTCCTATAATATGTATTTTTTTCAAAATTTTTGCTAAGGGAGAACATGGAGTTATCTTGACATGAAATTATTTACATACATTTCCTAGAACCGCTCTAATTTAACTCGGAATGATTGCAACCTCTTTAGAGGAACGTACATGTTGCATATGAAATACTTACTGGCCACTTACATTTCAACTTTTTTAAAAAGTAAAAAAAAAGACAACAAAAAGAACTCCTTTCAATTGTCGTGCGTTGGTAACATAATATAAACCATTCCAATATGAATTCATTATCAAAAACAACTGCAATACAACGCGTTTTCCGTAAAAAAGTTAAAACGCTGTATTGTCTCGCAATGAAAACAATTCTGCAAAGTATAAACGAACAATACGATTTCTTTAATAATACACTTCCAATTTTTGATCAGGTAAATGTCAAAAAGGCATATTGTGCATTTGTATAGTAATTAATGGGTACTTAATTTTAAATAGGTAGTTTAAATAATTAGTAGTAGAAGTAGTAGTAGTAGTAAACTCTTTATTGTACGTACAAACAAATAATTACCTATGTTTTTTTGATCATTTAGATTGAAGACATGCGTGTTAAGTTATACTACCTGAGACTCCCAAATTACATATCCGTGGATAAACATAGGTAATTATTTGTTTGTACGTAAAATGAAAATATAATTATGGCCATTTGATCATCTTGGTTAAATGTAAAGCCTGACAAGTTCCTTTTTAGCCCTCGCCATGTTGCGGATTTTCAGTGGAACAAATTTATTTAAATGGCAACGTTTTTTTTTGACAACGGACGTTGGAAGTCATTGAAAGTCACCGATGTAAACAAATCGATTTTAAAATCAAAATGCCCAAGAAATTTCACCCCGTTGCAAAAAACATTATTATAAATACATTCAAATGGTTGCGGCAGAAAAAGGACGAAGGATTCAGCAGCATTCCAATAAACAATGTTTTGAAATTAGTTGTTGACATGACGGGTATGATATTCATAGTGCGATTGTCATGAATTGGTTAGCTTGGTAGGTACTAAATATGTATATTAATTATTAAATTTTATTTTTTTTCTCATTCAACGCGTCTGTAGTGCTACAATTAAGAATATATACAAAAAGAATGAGCCGTTACCGCCATTGCCATCGGTACCAAAAAAAAAACAACCAAAAAAAAGAAAACAAATAGACGACTTCGACAAATGTGCCATAAGGCACAAAATTCATGAATTCTATGCTGTGCGAAAGCAAGTACCAACTCTCAAAAGTCTGCTTACCGAATTGAAAAAAGATATTGATTTTACCGGTAGTAGGGAGTACTTGCGATTGCTATTGCATAGTATGGGGGTTCAAATACAAAAAGTGCAGAAACCAACGGTACATATTGAAGGAGCGTTCGGATATTGTGGTTTGGCGGGAAAGTTATTTAGACGAAATAAAAGAAGCAAGGGACAAAAATATACCTCTTGTTTATTTAGATGAGACTTACATCCATACTTCTCTTAACCACGCAAAATGCTGGCAAAGCGAAAATGAACCCGGTGTGTCGAAATCCGTTTCAACCGGCAAACGATATATTATAGTTCATGCCGGCGGACCATCGGGATTTGTTCCCAATGCACTCCTAATATACACCGTGTTTTTATTGATTTACGATAACTTCGGCATATTACTAGGTACATCCATAGAAACTAAGTGGTAGATTCTTTTTTTTTATATTGCAAAAAAAAAATTTTTTTTCTCTATGGAGCAAAGTAACTAAATGAACTTAGCTCCATAGAAAAAATTTTTTTTTTTTTTTTTGCAATATAAAAAAAAAGAATCTACCACTTAGTTTCTATGGATGTACCTAGTAATATGCCGAAGTTATCGTAAATCAATAAAAACACGGTGTATAATGATAAGGAAAAGAAAGCCGATTATCATGACTCCATGAACAGGAACAATTTTAAGAAATGGGTTTTGCAGAGATTAATTCCCAATCTCAGTGAACCCACGTGTGTTATAACGGATAATGCCCGGTACCATTCTTTCCAAATTAACAAAGCTCCAACATCTGGCGATAGAAAACACGTCATTGCTGAGTGGCTGCGTTTAAATAACATCTCATTTCCCCAAAATGCATCTAAAGATAAATTGGTCACAATTTTGAGACGTCATAAACCCGAGCCAGTATACGAAATAGATACGATTCTCTCAAATCATGGTCACAAGGTGATAAGGTTACCGCCCTATCACTGTGATTTAAATCCCATCGAGATGATTTGGGGCATCATGAAAGCAAAAGTGGCAACTAAAAATGTTTCCATCACGAATGATGCCTTCCTAAAGCTCGTTGAAGATAGTTTTCAGGTACCTATTTACATTTATCAATGAATTTTATTGAACAGTTAAAAATATAGCTTACTTTTACACTTCGTTATTACTTAGGAAGTGACTATAGAAAATTGGAGTAAATGCTGCGAACACGTAAAAAAAATAGAAGACGGATATAGGACAAAAGGTCCTATAATCGAATCACAGACCGAAAGATTTATAATCGAGGTTGGTGGTCCTGAAAGTGACTCTTCAACGGACGAAAGTGAAAATACATCGGAGCCAGAATCTGATGAATATATGGATGTCAAATATTTAGAATCGGATTTTGACGGATAGGGATTCATATTTAATTATCAACTAGACATGCTCTTCCGATTACATGAAAACATAGTTTCACAATCTACAAGTACCTACTTAATTGTATATCTCACTCGTTCTTGCACGATGCCAATACTCACTGTCCCGACTATTCATGACGTACACGTATAATTGCCATATGTAAGCTGTTTGTAGCGACACTACATCAGGGCTAAATAGGAACTTGTCAGGCTATACATTATATGCCAAGCTCATTAAAATTGGTTAACAGGAAAAAAAAATATCAAAGAAAAATTAAATATAGTTTTTTTTTTTTAAACGGAAACTAATATTTAGGGTGCTCAAATTTGGCAAAACAATTACTAACGCAGAGCCACACAATCTATAAAAATTACAAGCCCAAACTCAAGGGGGGCAAAATCTCTTAGCTTATCCTGGCACGGCCTTTGGTACTTAGGTACAGTCACCCAATAAAAATGTTGAGTATACTTAGAACCTTGTCATTGTGAATGTCATAGTCATTGTCATGTGTGTCATTTGATGTTCTGTTTGAAATTTACTATGACAACGCACTAAAGTGCTTAACATTTTCGTTGGGGTACTGTACCTAACAATATTTATACTTACTTACTTTAAGTTTGTGTAATTTATGAAAATTAATATTCTTATAAATCATAGAAAGTATGGCCAAGTAAGTAGGTGACTTAAATTGAAAAACAAGTTTGGACAACCCTGACGCCCGAGCGGCAATTGTTATCAGAATCTCCTAAAGGGCCGGAGTCGAGCTACTTTTCTATTTATACTATGGCTGAAGGGATGGAGAAATAAAATGTGCGATACGATTACTCAAGCGTTCGAGCAATGCAGATACCAGAACAGATTAAATTATTCTTCGCTTTCCGATCGGGATCCTTGTTTTTTCTTGCGCTGGCAAATCCTCAAGTACTTACTTCGCTACAAAAGAAACAGCGATTTTTAAAATCGAACGCCGTTGATACATTTGTTTGTACTGCTGATGACGATGACAACGACGTCGATGGAGATTTTTCAATGCTTCTCCGACGTGATGCCTCCACAACTTTATAATGAGGGTGCAAGATAACGTTATCCTTATTCTGCAGCATCCGCTCATGTTGTGCATCGCCTCTAGCAATACAAGCCGCCACGAGTGTCTTAATGCCACGTTTTTTCACAGTAATTTTGTCGCTTTCGGTTGTCTGCTTTCCACACACGAAACACTCCTCCATTTTGGAAACGTCCATCCACTACAACGTGTTGTACGCAACTAATTCAATAACCGACGCTCTGCTCGGCCAAACCGAAGAGGGCCTTCTCACTAAGGCTCCCCCTTCCCCTGAGTCGTAATCCGGGGACAACTATATAAATATATACAGGGTGTCTGGAAAACCTTCGGAGAAATTTTAACTGTAGATAGGGTGGATGATTTGGATCATCCCTATATTGGTAACTTTTGTTTAAGTTAATATTTGACTGAGTTACAGACAGATTTATCATCGACTTTCCTGACGATGCTCTCAGTGAGCCCCATCTTAACTGATTCATTCATAATATCGTCGGTGATACTGCAAAACCACGTAAGTAACAAATTTATGATAGAGCAAAATAAACCTTACGGTCTTATTAAAAAGGTGCATTTTGCTCCTTATTTAAAATGTCACTTACGCGGTTTTGCAGTTTCACCGACGATATGTGTCACAACGTAATGTAAATAAACAAGTTGTTCCTTATGAACAATGTTTCCAATCATGGTCAAAAGCTCCATGGAGTTTAGAAAACTGACACATTATCCTGTAATGTGAATGAAAAGACGGTGTCTGATAAGGGCTATTATGTGAAATAATCTAAAACTGAAACTTACGATTATGATTTTTACTCACACTTTTCTCACACTCACACGGCTAAAATAGCACTTGCACTCGTAGGCACATTACTTCTTTTACGAGATCATGAATCATGGCTGTATTTCATTGATTTGTACCACTATCAGGGCTTCCGACGAATAAAAAACACAATAATTAATTATTGACAATTTGACATATTATCTTTTTAAATCTTGGACCATTAAAACTCTTTATGAAAAGAGTTTTAGGTTTCATTTGTAAACAAAAAATCCTACCTACACGTTACGTTTTATCAAAATTACATTTAAAGCTGGCATCATACATGTTGTTGCTAGATATTCGTATCATAGAAGAAAGAGAAAAATAGGATCGCTTTGTAAGAAGAGGTCGACGTGATTACACTCTGTGGTAAAAACCCTTAAAAGAAAAAGGCCACTAAAGCCGGCTACTCACACACCTGCTGCAGGGGCAATATGGGAATTGGACCCTTGATTGCCTCCTTAATTGTGATGTGTGTAGGCAAGCAGGAGCAATTTTTAGATTGGGCCTGCGGCAGGGCGGCAGGGGCGCAAGACCTTCCTAGCTCCCTAGATTGTGTCTACCGCCCTGCAAGGTTGCTGCGTGTGTAGTAGGATTGGGGCAATTCCAGTCAGTTCATTGGTGACAACCGAGCGGAGTGGACAAAAATGGAAAAAATGGTGTTACCATAGCCAGGAGCTCTTCAAAAGAATCAATATCCATTCGTAAAAAGTTTCTAAGATCATCTACTTCCAATTCTTTCATAATATTCATGTGGCACAATTTGCTTCGTTTCTGCAACCAATTCTTCACCCAATATCTTCTCTTCCTTTTTTTTTTGGTAGCACCACAGAAAGTGCCAAGGCGATACCAATCCTCTGGTGTTTCGACAATACAGGAGGATTTCTCGTGGACGTGCGTTCAGCGGGACTATCAGTTTCACACTGAACGGCAGGCTAGTGTGTAGAGAACAGCCTAAAATTGGTCCAACCGCCGTGCGACCGGTATTGCCCCTGCAGCAGGTGTATGAGTAGCCGGCTTAAGGAACACCCAGAAAGTATAAAACCTGGACTACAATCACAATCAGTCAAGGAAGCGATGTCACAAGCGAAGCGAGGTTTGGTTTGGGGTTTGTTTTGTTTACTTGCATGTGATGTGACTTCACATCACACTCACAGGTTATAAAGTAGAGTCTGGCAAACGAAAGCGTGGCCTGAAAAAATGGCAACACTGTAGTGTCGTCCCTTTTTTCTTAGATTGATTTGAAAGGGATGACACTACAGTGTTGCCATTTTTTCAGGTCACGCTTTCGTTTGCCAGACTTTATTTCTAACATCACATAGCGTTTTTGCCACAGATTAAATTTCAAAAAAAATCCTTATTATTTCGTGTAATTTCCAAAAAAATAGACATAACATAAACTCACGCCTTCGTTCCCGGAGAGGGATAGGCAGAGCTACAATAGACATAATTTAATGTGAAATAAAGTGAAATACGTTATTTTACGCTAGTATCAGATAGGATGACCACAATTTGTAGTATATTTTCAATGTTGTCAAATAGCCTATTATAATCAATTATGCGACGACCTTTATATCCATCGACAAAATGTTTTGCACTTGGACTTTTGGCTACTGCCACAAATACCATGCGGATCAAAAGGAAAGAACCAGCAGCCAGCAGCGCTTTCTCCCCGTCTGGTTGCCCTGAAAATCAGCGCGTGCAGCGTCACGGCATGTCTGACACTATGATGCTGAGTAGCACCCAATTTGGTGCATTATTATTTTATAAAATAGTTTTAAGGTTTTGTTTTAAATTATTTTCTCACTGTATTTAATTTGATTATTATTTTTCTGTGGTTTGCACCAATAAACGATTTTCTTTTTCTCCTTTTTTTTCTTCAATACGGAGAGCAATAATCGGATCGTTCAATCCGTCTATTTGAACTTTGAGAAGTCTATGAATTTATGGCTGTCATTAGATGTCAGTGTTAAATTATGTTATTTTCAATATTCACGTCTTCAATATTTTTGCTGTAAATTAGTTATATGGGCTACTTTAGAGCAGAAAACAATGGTAAATGGTTAGATCTCGACAGTAAAAGACGGACGATATGATCAGTCTCGGCAAAACATGAACAAGAGACCTAGTGATTTCACATTTAAAACCAATTAGTGTTCAAATTGCAAAAACGAAAATACAGTAAGTTGCACTAAAATTACTCATTTATTTTTATTATAATGCTACCTTGATTTTTGTTTACATGGAGCGAACTGTTTGTTTACATACCATGTGACAACGTATGGTCTCAGGTCATTGACCTCGGACATTGAATTTTGACGTAAGATACTACGAACTGTTGGAGTAGTATACTATCAACGTCAAAATGTCAAGGTCGAGATATCGGCTGCGATACATCAAGTAACAAAATGAATATAATTAATCCTTCTTTTTTTTTACATTAACAGAAACAAAAATGAACCATACCCCCGTGATCAGAATCGTGCCAACTATTACCCCCCCAAATTTCTCCGAAGGAAATTTATATTCATTTTGTTACTTGATGTATCGCAGCCGATATCTCGACCTTGACATTTTGACGTTGATAGTATACTACTCCAACAGTTCGTAGTATCTTACGTCAAAATTCAATGTCCGAGGTCAATGACCTGAGACCATACGTTGTCACATGGTATGTAAACAAACAGTTCGCTCCATGTAAACAAACAGTTCGCTCCATGTAAACAAAAATCAAGGTAGCATTATAATAAAAATAAATGAGTAATTTTAGTGCAACTTACTGTATTTTCGTTTTTGCAATTTGAACACTAATTGGTTTTAAATGTGAAATCACTAGGTCTCTTGTTCATGTTTTGCCGAGACTGATCATATCGTCCGTCTTTTACTGTCGAGATCTAACCATTTACCATTGTTTTCTGCTCTAAAGTAGCCCATATAACTGATTTACAGCAAAAATATTGAAGACGTGAATATTGAAAATAACATATTTTAACACTGACATCTAATGACAGCCATAAATTCATAGACTTCTCAAAGTTCAAATAGACGGATTGAACGATCCGATTATTGCTCTCCGTATTGAAGAAAAAAAAGGAGAAAAAGAAAATCGTTTATTGGTGCAAACCACAGAAAAATAATAATCAAATTAAATACAGTGAGAAAATAATTTAAAACAAAACCTTAAAACTATTTTATAAAATAATAATGCACCAAATTGGGTGCTACTCAGCATCATAGTGTCAGACATGCCGTGACGCTGCACGCGCTGATTTTCAGGGCAACCAGACGGGGAGAAAGCGCTATATATATATATATAGTATATTTTCAATCTGATACTAGCGTAAAATAACGTATTTCACTTTATTTCACATTAAATTATGTCTATTTTTTTGGAAATTACACGAAATAATAAGGATTTTTTTTGAAATTTAATCTGTGGCAAAAACGCTATGTGATGTTAGAAATACTTTATAACCTGTGAGTGTGATGTGAAGTCACATCACATGCAAGTAAACAAAACAAACCCCAAACCAAACATCGCTTCGCTTGTGACATCGCTTCCTTGACTGATTGTGATTGTAGTCCACGTTTTATACTTTCTGGGTGTTCCTTAAGCCGGCTACTCACACACCTGCTGCAGGGGCAATACCGGTCGCACGGCGGTTGGACCAATTTTAGGCTGTTCTCTACACACTAGCCTGCCGTTCAGTGTGTAACTGATAGTCCCGCTGAACGCACGTCCACGAGAAAGCCTCCTGTATTGTCGAAACACCAGAGGATTGGTATCGCCTTGGCACTTTCTGTGGTGCTACCAAAAAAAAAAGGAAGAGAAGATATTGGGTGAAGAATTGGTTGCAGAAACGAAGCAAATTGTGCCACATGAATATTATGAAAGAATTGGAAGTAGATGATCTTAGAAACTTTTTACGAATGGATATTGATTCTTTTGAAGAGCTCCTGGCTATGGTAACACCATTTTTTCCATTTTTGTCCACTCCGCTCGGTTGTCACCAATGAACTGACTGGAATTGCCCCAATCCTACTACACACGCAGCAACCTTGCAGGGCGGTAGACACAATCTAGGGAGCTAGGAAGGTCTTGCGCCCCTGCCGCCCTGCCGCAGGCCCAATCTAAAAATTGCTCCTGCTTGCCTACACACATCACAATTAAGGAGGCAATCAAGGGTCCAATTCCCATATTGCCCCTGCAGCAGGTGTGTGAGTAGCCGGCTTTAGTGGCCTTTTTCTTTTAAGGGTTTTTACCACAGAGTGTAATCACGTCGACCTCTTCTTACAAAGCGATCCTATTTTTCTCTTTCTTCTATGATACGAATATCTAGCAACAACATGTATGATGCCAGCTTTAAATGTAATTTTGATAAAACGTAACGTGTAGGTAGGATTTTTTGTTTACAAATGAAACCTAAAACTCTTTTCATAAAGAGTTTTAATGGTCCAAGATTTAAAAAGATAATATGTCAAATTGTCAATAATTAATTATTGTGTTTTTTATTCGTCGGAAGCCCTGATAGTGGTACAAATCAATGAAATACAGCCATGATTCATGATCTCGTAAAAGAAGTAATGTGCCTACGAGTGCAAGTGCTATTTTAGCCGTGTGAGTGTGAGAAAAGTGTGAGTAAAAATCATAATCGTAAGTTTCAGTTTTAGATTATTTCACATAATAGCCCTTATCAGACACCGTCTTTTCATTCACATTACAGGATAATGTGTCAGTTTTCTAAACTCCATGGAGCTTTTGACCATGATTGGAAACATTGTTCATAAGGAACAACTTGTTTATTTACATTACGTTGTGACACATATCGTCGGTGAAACTGCAAAACCGCGTAAGTGACATTTTAAATAAGGAGCAAAATGCACCTTTTTAATAAGACCGTAAGGTTTATTTTGCTCTATCATAAATTTGTTACTTACGCGGTTTTGCAGTATCACCGACGATATTATGAATGAATCAGTTAAGATGGGGCACACCGAGAGCGTCGTCAGGAAAGTCGATGATAAATCTGTCTGTAACTCAGTCAAATATTAACTTAAACAAAAGTTACCAATATAGGGATGATCCAAATCATCCACCCTATCTACAGTTAAAATTTCTCCGAAGGTTTTCCAGACACCCTGTATATAGGACGAAAAATTCCGATCGTTAAGCAGCTGTTCCCGAAGACTAGGGGACCTAGGGGAAGGGGGAGCATTTCTAAGCAGGATTACCTTCGGTTTGGCCGAGCAAAGCGTTGGTCGATGAAACAGTATGTACATACACATGTATATATATATATATATATATACAGACCCTATAGACGGAGAGCTGAGGACCAAAACGTTCAGGTAATATGAGCGTCAATAAAACTCCGAGAGATACATACCTGAAGGACCCTTCCCGGGGACAGCTACATATATACGTACTTTTTTTTGGATGTATACTCAGTTCAGGGGTTTTCCAATATGCGTTTCAATATACAGGGTGTCCCAGAAACCGACGTCAACCCGCCTAGGGCTGATAGAGCAGCTCATAAGCTATCGATTTAACCCCCCATGTATGTTCAGCAATTGCTATTAGTTTCCGAGATATTGATCATTTTAATCGGAATTTTTGTCATTTTTCCTTATGTCCGTGCTACGAAAAAACCCTAAATTCATGTATTAATTCACTTTTTTTTCAGTGTTTTCTTGCATGATTAGAATCACTGTAAGATAAGGAAGTTTTTAAAGCTACTGTTTAGACAGGAAACTCTAAAAACGGAACGTAATGTTTGTGACAGCTGTCAGCTGTCATTAGGCAACAATCAGAATCTGTGGCTCTCTTATCTTTTGGCCGCCGCACTGTTAACTGTGTCTGTCTACGTCTGTCTTGTAATAAAACCTTAAATCTTGAAACATCGCCTCCATTTTATTTATAAAAACGTTCAGCTACATGCCAATTTTTTTTTCATTACAACTTTTGGAGAAAACACACAAAGTTTGTTTTTCCATACTAGGTTAAAAACAAACGCGGGGTTCTCTTAGTATGGAGAAAGTAACTCTGTGCGTTTACTCAAACATTTGTAATAAAAAAGGAGTTGGCATGTAGCTTTAAAAACTTCCTTATTTCACAGTGATTCTAATCATGCAAGAAAACACTAAAAAAATATGAATTAATACATGAATTGAGGTTTTTTTCGTAACACGGACATAAGGAAAAATGGCAAAAACTCTGTTTTAAATGATCAATATCTCGGAAACTAATAACAATTGCTGAACATACATAGGGGTTTAATCGATAGCTTATGAGCTGCTCTATCAGCCCTAGGCGGGTTGACGCCGGTTTCTGGGACACCCTGTATATACATATGAAAAAAAAAAAACATAACCAGATGTAAAAGACACAACATTCCCTTCTACATTCTCCATTACAATTTTATTATAAATAAACTAGATAATAAACAAAATATATGAAAAATAAAAACAATTTCACCTCCGATTGGAGTATAAATCCGAAAATATTGATCGTGGAGTAAAAAAAGTGCGAGAACCAAAGTTGAAGAAAATAAAATTCCACCCATTACGATTTTTTTGATAAACTTGATAGTATAACTCTGCAAATATTGATCCTAGCGTAAAAATGATAATGACCAAACTTGTGAGAAATTAAATTTCCAACAACTTTGGATACTTACTACCATTTTTGCTCTAAAGTTGAAAATTAACGAGTTATTTCAGAAAAACTAATTATTGAACTTTAAAACAAGATGGCGGCGAGCCCTCTACCGGGATTAGTTGGAAAATCGAGATTTATACTTCCAAGCACCACCCCGACGTTGAAAAAAAAAAAAACGCCCCCCGGATTTTTTTCTATTTCAGGCTAGTTTTGTCTGCCCCGACTGGACTATAGGTATCTAAAACGCCGTGCGCGCGTCGGCAGCCGGGAGTTGCTTCTGATTCTGTTAAATATTATAGTGACGATTAGTTATGTTCAATTCTTCTGATTGACGACGCGCTTGCCTAGTGGTAGTGACCCTGCCTACGAAGCTAGCGGTCCTGGGTTAAAATCCCGGTAGATAAGGGCAGATATTTGTGTGCAGAGCACGAATATTTCTTCCTGAGTCATGCATGAATGATTTCTGGGTATTTAAGTATATATTTCTGGGTATTTAAATATATATTTCTTTATTTATTTATTTATTTATTAGACACAGTAACAAATTACAAACACATGAACATTGTTAAAACTAAGGTAATTATGTAGATGACATTGAGTGTCCGTAACTTAATAACAACTGTGTACAGCGTTCTCTAAAAGTTATGTCTGGCGCTTAACAACTAAAACAAAAATAATAGTATCAAAATGAATTAAAATAACTATACCTAAAGTTTATGATCACAATGCTAGTCGGGATACGCTATTTTGGAATATTTTATTGTTCAACGCGAATATATCACAATCCGAGCAGTTTTGATTATACATGCGACACATACGGCTAAAGGGGTTATTACGAGAAACATTATTATTGGCTAGAGGAACTATAAACAATTGATGATGTCGAACCGGCCGGTTACTACATTTGAACTTAATCTTATCTACAAAATTAACATCGAGTAATGAGTTGACAATTTTGTGTAATGAAGACAAATCACTCACTTTTCTTCTATGTTCCAGTGATTTTAGATTAAGGTATTGCAGTCGATCTTCGTATGAGGGGAGTGCATGGCGTTTGCCAATTTTCCAACACATATACCTAACAGCCCGAGCCTGAATAGACTCAATCCTATCACTGTGGCTCGAGTAAATTGGGTACCAGATGGAGGAATTGTACTCGAGGATGTTCCGCACCAGTGACTGATACAGACTTATCAAGGATTCCGATTTCTTAAATGGTTTCGTGATGCGGACGATGAATCCAAGTATCTTACTAGCACGGGCTACCATGGCATCATAATGTTGTCTAAATGAGAGCTCACTGTCGAAGAAGACGCCCAGATCCTTTACTGCTTCAACTTTATTTAGTGGGCTACCATCAATACTATATGGGTATGCAACGGGGTCTTTCTTCTTAGTGAAGGTGATGAATTGACATTTGCTGGTGTTCAGAGGCATGTGATTTAAGGTGCACCATACCTGAACGTCATTCAAGTCTTGTTGCAGCTTCAAACAATCCTCATAGCATGATATCCTACGATACAACTTAAGATCATCAGCGTAGGCCAAAAAATCGCAAGATAGGGAGTTTAGTAAGTCATTGACATATATTAAAAATAGCAAAGGCCCTAAATTGGATCCCTGCGGCACTCCAGAAGACGGCTCGAACGCCAGAGACTCGTATCCGTACACAGCCACAACTTGGCTTCGATTCAGGAGATAGGATTGAAACCAGCGTAGGAGGCTACCATGTATTCCCAAGTGCTTTAATTTATATAGCAAAATGTCATGGCTAACGCGGTCAAATGCCTTAGAAAAGTCAGTGTAGACCGAGTCAACCTGCACCTTATCATTAAATGATTCGCATATGTAATCCGTGTATTGCAAGAGATTCGTTGTAGTTGATCGGCCCGCCACGAAACCGTGCTGTCTTTCACTGAGCCTGGGACGAAAGTGATTGAATAAGCCCTCGTAAACTATTGTCTCCAATATCTTACTGCAACCTGACAGTATGTTTATAGGTCGGTAGTTGCGAACCTCATGTTTGTTACCAGACTTATGTACTGGTGATATTCTCCCAACTTTCCATAAGTCTGGCATGATACCTTCACTAAGTGACTTTTCAAAAATCATATGTAGGGGGATTACAAGCGCTGAAGCACACGACCGAATAAAAACCGGCGGGAGACCATCAGGACCCGCTCCCTTGTTTATGTCTAATTTCCTAAGCCGATCGTAAACCATGTTCATGCTAACATTGACTGTACTCAAAGAGAAATTATGAGTTGGACAGTTTAGTTGATAATCGTGTGTTACCTTTTGAGCTGTATAAATTGACGAGAAAAACGACGCGAATAAGTTTGCAATATCAGGACCACTCGATGCTGTCTGATTTTCGTATATCATTGAGTCAGGAATATTATTAGTTTTCTTTTTAGTTTTTACAAATCTCCAAAATGCCTTCATGTTTTTACCAATATCACTTTCTAAATTAGAGATATAATTTGTGTAAGAAACTTCAATGAGGTGCTTAGCTCTCGACCTCAGTAAGGCAAACGAATCATAATCTCTAGGATTACCGTACTTTTTGTGCCTCCGGTGATATTTATCTTTTTCTTTTATAATATTAATGAGCGAAGATGTGTACCAAGGAGGGTAATTTGTTTTAGACCTGCGTCTTTTGGGTGTGTGTTTTTCTATTATCATCCAAATTTTGTCATAAAACATGTGTAAAAGATCGTTACAATTTAAATTACTATAAGAGTGCCATTCAATGTCATTAAGTTCATTAATACATGCTTTAAAATCAGTTTTCCAAAATTGATACCGGTTACTTAATTTATTCTCCCTAAGCGATTTTGAGTAGGCGTGGGAGATTTGCAGATCAAGGGGCGGATGGTGAGAGTCAATTTTAGTGATGGGTAACGCTTGTCTTACACTAAGTTTACCGTCAGCGTTACTCATTACCAGGTCCAATGTAACCCCATTTTTATTACGGTTATGGTTGTATTGCTTAAGGTTACAGGTAGCAATTAGGTCGACGACGCTTAACATTTTAGCATTACCTGCTCCATTAATAATCGGTAAACCAAAACCCTGCGGCGTATTCCACGTAAGGTTAGACAAATTAAAGTCACCAACTATAAGAGTGATACCGCCACCCTGAAGCAAGTGTATTTCCTCACATTTTTTAATAAAATTAATATACATACAGTCCGTTAAGTAGTTAGGCAAGTAAACCAGCCCCAAATTGACGGCACCCGATCCCATTTTTATCTGAACCCAAAGATCCTCGACACAAGTCTGCCATTCAGGTTTATGTATAATATTAAGATTTTTTGACACTGCCATCAATACTCCCCCTCCATAACCTTTATTGTATGTTAATTTAAACTTAGAATCCCGATCTCGACGCAATACCGTAAACCTATCATCAAAGAATTCACTTGAATAAAGACCATCGTCTAACCAGGTCTCACAAAAACAAATAATATCATAGGTAGAATTCAATATTGATTTGTAGATATCATGACTTTTTGTCCTCATGCCTCTGACATTTTGGTAATAAATATTTAAAGATGAGGCCAGTTTTACTATAAGTAACTACTCACTACAATGCAGATTTATCTACTACTTAATCCAATAACTTTAATAATAAAATGATTAAAATAAGGAATTTATGCTTGCAGAGTATCTAGGGTTTGGTGGTTTTTGATTACAATTGGTGGTGACGTGTCCGACTTGCGCATAAAGATACGGCCGTTGCGCACCCAGGGCCGCCTGTACTGGAGCTCCTTAGCTTTCAATCGAGCTGCAGCGTGCAGACGTTTGTTGAACGGCGACAGATGCTCCGATACGTACACGGGTGCTTTGGTGCCGCCTATGCCGAGCAGGGCCGTGTTTAATTTACTATCTGGGTTTGCCTTGTTGTACCTTGATACGGCGGAAAGAAACTCGTCACGGCTGCGCCTGGTCGTTAGTTTTAAAATTACTGTGCGTGGATTTAGAGTATCTCTATTTACTTTTGCCACGCGAGTGCAGTGAACAATGTCAGAATCTGTCAACTGATGAGATACAACCCTAGCGGTCTGCAAGATAACGCTATGTAAATTCTCAGAACTAAATTCAGTAATACCTTGCAGTTCAACGTTATTCTCGCGGAGCTGCTGCTCCAGGTCGCTAACCCGGTCAGACAAATTCTGTACTACAGGTTGAATGCTGCTGACGTTAGATTGTATGTTGTTTACTTTTACCGTAATTGTTTGAACGGATTTCTCTAACTCATCGTATTTCCCGCTAAAAAAGTCCAGCTTCAGTGCTTCAGTTCACTGAGATCCTTCCTTATAGGCGACAGTTCGACCCTCAGTATATCTTGTATTGCGCTCTTTAAAGAGTTGTTTATTTCGGTTCGAATCGCAGTAACAATCTTGTCGTCCAGTTTGCACGGTCTCGGCGACCCGGGTTCTGAGTCAGATTCGGGATCCGTGCCCGGATTCGCGTCCTGTTCCAATTCGCTGTCGTTGCACGGAGGCTGAGTGCGAACGGGGGTGCTGGGATTGTCCCCCCCCCCGACGAGACTTAGGAATGCACTCCGGACAAAGCCAGCCGGCCGCGACCTTGCTAGCGGGCAAATTTGTAGTGCCCTTATAATTTACACAAGTCTGGTGAAAATTATTTTTGCATTTAGAACAAGCGACTCGTTGACGCTTTATATCTGCGTTGCACCATCGACAAGTAAAAGGCATCTTTCCGTGAATATCAATAGTGTTGAGCAATGTTTACATTAATGGTGCATAAATTTCGCGCAGTGTGTATAAGTATTTATGTGGTTGTCTAGGACTCATAGTACATGCCTAGAGCTTAGTTTGGGAATAGGTCAATTTGTGCGACATTGTTCACTGATATTTTTTGTACCTACCTATATTGAGTTGTTATTTTTATTACTTTTATTTAAATTCCGCATTTTGACATTGAATTGAAATTTTATGACTGTCATATTTGAGCTATTATTTTTTACTGTTTCTAATTCATTTCATTATTTTAATTTTGTAAACATAAACATTAGGGGAAGGTGGGTTGAGAGGGGGACCATTTCATGAATAAAAGCCTCATTAAATCAAAATAATCATTAAGTAATTCTTCCTTTGATTGGACAACAAACAAAAAAAAAATCTTTCGTATAATTATCAACGTGAAAAAAATAACTAAGTCTCCCCATCTTGCCCCACCTATAGGGCAAGACGGGGTACCCCCCGTGGGTAAGATGGGGTATAGAATATTTATTCGTCGTTATCTTCATAAACCGGATAGATATGGACAGCTTCATCATCGTTATCTTCCACTCCTGCACAGCCACAATGCGTCCTCTTACCGCAAGTCTAGCAAGTGATCCATCCTCGGAATACTCGTACAAACCGTGGTAGTACATTATGTATCTTCGTCATCTTTGCTCTTCTTCGAACTTGTCTTATCCTTTTTTCGGCCACTGGTAGATTAGGCATTATCTGTTTCGGGCTATTAAATTAACGATCATTTTTAATTAAATCGAAATTCAAGAAGTAGGTATAAATAAGTGGGTAAGTTAAACCGCGTCATGGCCGCAAGTAGGTACCCGATCTTTCCTTGTACCTACTGAAACTCCCAAGTTGTCTTATTTTTTTTGAGGGTAATACTTCCCAAGTCACAAAGGTTTGCTTCGACAAAACTTTTTGTTACACTAACAAACTTCTGCTAAATACCGTCAGATTAAAATAACGTTTCTAGTGACATTTTATCACCTATTTTCTTACCTCGCTACCCCGTCTTACCCCGCTACCCCGTCTTACCCCGCCTTCCCCTATTTGATTTTGACATATAGCAGCTGCAATGCTGCGTCCTCTACTATCGTACTGGTTTTTTTTCTAGGATCTCTCTATCGTACGTATTCATTCGTTTTTTAAAACGGCAATTGGAATCAAGACAGATTTTTCGCAGAAAACCCTATAGCAACGTATTAGCAAAGAAATGATCTTGATTTTGGTATAAATTTAATTCAATAAACAGACCGGTGCAAATTATTAGTACAGTGTTCCTGTTTATACCTGCCCTGCCTACCGAATAGTTATGTTATGACGGAATACCTAGTTATGATTTTTTAATTTTTAATTAATCACTATACTTGACTGAAAATTTTCAGCCAACCTATTCGCCATATATTACTTAACAAATTAAATTTGATATAAAATTATTTTTATCGAATAAACAACCCGGTCAAGGTCGTGTCCTATTCGGATCCCCTACTAATACAAGGTAACATCTATAGAAGTCTATGCTAAATATACCTTCTTACGCTGAAGTGTTGTTGAGCGATACACCGCCTATTCTTGCTGTGTCGCATGGCGTTGACTAGGTACATCCGTTTTCTTGAATCGTAAGGATTTGTGTAGGAACATTCTTCAGGTGTAATGTAAGTGGCATAATTACTAAGTTCAACGTTTCTTATAAATACACTTTCTGACAGAATGAATACAAAAGCAAGAATTTAATTAAGTAGCATTAAATTGGCTATAAATTTCAATTTATTTTATTAAGCTTGGTGAATTCGTTTTAGATACCTATATGATATTACAGTTTTTGTTAGTAACCCGAATTGATTGCTCTCAAAGCAATCTAAGCAAAGCAAATTAAAAAAAAACTAAATTTTCCTCCTTGTAAGTGCACTTACATGCAAGACATTTGCAACACTAAAGCCGAATCAATTACATACATACATACATAAACTCACGCCTTCATTCCCAGAGTGGGGTAGGCAGAGCTACAGAATTACCAAGCACTCTTAAATAAATTAATCAATAATTTTTACATATTTTCCTTTTCATTTATCGTCTGTCTGTACCCCTATGCTGTCTGTTAACCATAAAATCTACTGATCAGATTAATATAAAAATAGATTAAGTCATTATTGATACCCTTTAGTTGAATGTATTAATAATGAAATTGATGAATGGTTTTTGTTGTATGCTTCTGGAATAATGTTTGACTAACCTAACCTAAACTAACCTGCGCCTTTATTCCTATAACAGAAATAGATGAGAGCGCCATGACTACGTCGAAATTCAAATCTATAATACAAAGTCATACAACAGAAAAACCGGACTCCCATCTACCGGATAAAATTAAAGAAGACGAGGTTTCCAGCTCCGAGGAAGCCTTTAAATCGAACCAGACTATGGAGAATATCAGCAAAGAAGGTAAAAAAATCAAGGTATACACTAAATTAATTAAACGTCGGTGTAGCGCTACTGTCGTGTGTTTTTCATCTCGTCTCGTTCGGTGAATTCGTACCAATTTGCTTTCCCCTTAGATTAATGTAGTTGTTTGAATGGTGTAGGTAAAGTAATAAAGTACAACACGATGTGCGTAAATTGGCTACCTAATCGTAATAAAACATTTAGCGCCTAATATCAGGCATCAGGGCCGGATTTAAGGGAGGGCAAGCGGGGCAACTGCCCTGGGCCTCCACAACTAAAGGGCCCCACAAAATCTTGGTAACCTATATTTGAAAAATTATTAGGTGCATCCATTCCTTTGTTGCCCTAGGGCAACTCACCACCACACCTCTAAATCCAGCCCGGTCAGGCATATCTGGTCATTCTTTATAAGTAGGAATCAGGGAAACTGGCCCTGAGCCCCTGTCCTTGTTATTTTTTTTAAGACTGGTAACTAACGATAACTTGTTCAAACAGATACTACCAGGAGTACAACCGTGTGTTCCCCAAACAACTGCAATCCTAGAGTGATTCACGTTGTTTCTAAAATGGCTGAGATTCGTGCCTTGGACTCTGGTACAAACTTAATTGATCACAGACCAGTGGACGTAACAAGAGAACAAGACAGACACCTGGAACAGAAGAGAAGTAAACCTAAATTACACATGGATGGACATTTGACGGTTTCAGGTGAACAAATTCATGACCCGGCGGCGAAACTACTAGTAGCTTCTATAAAATGGCTCCACTCTGTGCCATCTTTCACTCAGTTGAAATCCTCCAACCAAATTGATCTGTTGCACCATAACTGGCGAGAGTTGTTCCTCGTAGCAGCTGCGCAATATTCTTACTACTTCGACGAAGGTACGAAATATTTAGAAAATAGTAACTTTCGTCCGCGACTTCGCCACTGCGTAGGTACCTATAAATCGTTTACCGCTATTCCATTGGACCAATTTTTCTGGATGAAAATAAATTTAATTAAGATTTGTTGTCCATTTTTATTGTTAAGATTTAAGGGACTTTGAATGCCATCCCTGAAAGTCCTTGTACTCCACTGCCAAACATTCTGGTACATAATAATGAGCTGTGCTGTATTGTAATTAACCACTAGGTACACATAATGAAGACCGATAAAAGTGCACGCTGCCTGCAACCATAGAAATAATCTCCATAAATAAAACTGCCCTCCTCAGCTATAGATAAACAGTTTATTTTGCGGTGCCCAACGTACCTACCTAGTGATGTAATATGTATGTGTATAGGATTTGTTAATTTTTTGCAGATGATACTCATTTAGCAACATCGTTGCATGCAAAAGTAGAATTGAAAAAGTTATCATCCCTCGTCAAGAGGATAGCTCGGTGCAAATTGGATAAAACAGAGTACGACTGGCTAAAATCTGCTTTGTTGTACCGGAACGGTAAGTTAATAATAATAATAATCTATTGGGATCGATCTGTTATCACGGACAGGACTATTGTCGCCAATAAGCCTGATATCGTGTTGACAGATCGATCTCAACGCCGGGCAGTGCTCGACGACGTCACCATCTCGCATGAGGAGAACCTCGTGAAGGCCGAGAAGGATAAGCTCAGCAAGTACCTTGACTTGGCTCAAGAGGTGACCACCATGTGGGATGTTGACTCGACGATCATTGTCCCGATAGTTGTTTCGGCAAACGGTCTTATAGCGAAGAGTTTCGACCAACACCTCAAGAGACTCTCGCTAGATGGCTGGATCAAGGGTCAGATACAGAAGGCAGTACTCCTCGACACGGCACGCATTGTGAGGAGGTTCCTCTCTCTGCAGCCCTAACCACCGGTAGCTTGAGCCCTGCCCCGCTGCTGGCGGCACCCGTAGGTTAGGTTTTTTAAAATGTTTATTTTCTGTATCGGTATAGTTATTTTACCTTTATATTTGAATATGTAAAAAATCTAATTTACAGAAAATTAAATGAATATCTAAATAATAAATTTGAGAGCCCTGCCCCGCTGCCGGCGGCACCCGTAAGTTAGGATTTTTATAATGTTAATTTTTTTCGCTCGTTCCCATAAAACCATAATTGCAAAATATCTAATTGCCGATTTACCCGTTTTCTGAAATATGAAATACCCAAATTCTTTTTACCGTGTTTTTTTTATATCGGATTGGCAAATCAACATGTTTTCAAAACATCATGTTCTCTTTAAAACCGAATTCCCATAATACCAGATTTTGATAACACTAGGCCGGCAAAACACAATGTACTTGAAACACCCAGTTTCTTAAGCTACCGGATACTCAAAATATCAGATTGCCAGTTTACGTAATTCCCAACACACCAGATGCTGATCATACTTGATTTCCGAATGCCTAAATTCCTAAAACACCGGATTTTTACTGTAGATTACATAAGTACGGTTAGACAACAAAACCAACCGACAATTTCAAATTTTTATTGTCAACTATTTATAACTAGGTACCATTAGGTACTGAACTTTATCATTACATTAGCAAATGACAAATACAGTCTATGAATAAATTAATAAGTAATTAAAAAAAAACATTTGGTGAATTCAAAATATTTATAAGTATATACAGTGTGTCTCTGACCTTGGGGCTTTAATTTCAACGATCGATTCTACTCGCTAAACTGAACTACTTTTGTTCTGCAACATGAAAAAATAACTTAAATTTAGATAACTAATTGATGTTAAAGTCTAATTGTAAAATCAGTGTATTACATACTGGCCATGTAATCACTATCTCATGGTACGGGGGCGACATTACCTTGGTACGAGGGCTAAAGGAAAATGGAGAATTGGATCGCGTACATTGAAAATTAGATTTAACTTGTATGATAAAAAATAAATTTAAACTGAACATATTTTTAACAACTTACAGAACAAAAGAAGTTTAGTTTCAGGAGTAGAATTGATCTATGCATTTAAAGCCCCAAGGTCAGAGGCACCCTGTACATATTTTATAACCGGCTTCAAAAAAAGGAGGTGGTTCGCAATTCCCCGGAATCTTTTTTTACGTACTCGTATGTTACCTAATTAAGGTAAATGCACCGTCAAATTCAAACACTAAGTAGGTGAAAGAGTTTTTTTTTTGACCTATTTTTTGAATCTTGGATTGAATATCTCTGAATAAAATTCATTAGACATGTATTTCAGCATTTTTTACAACTCATCCCCAAAAGAAGAGAAAAGGAGTGACAAAGTTGGTATTTAACGCAAACGAAGTCCTGAAGCACCGTACTTGTTTGATATTTGATATTCTGGGGATCTGGTGTTCTTCAATCTGGTATATCGAAAATATGGTTTATCTGAAATCTGCTCTTTGAAAAATGTAGTATTACATGATCATGCTAAGGCGAGATCAAGTTCTTTCGAGAAAATTGTGTTTTCCTAATCAGGTTTGTAAAGTATTTCAGTGTTTTGAGATTCTTGTGATTTCGAAATTTGATATTTTCGGTATAAGGTTTTATAGGGAACATGGTGTATTGAGAACATGGTATTTTATAAAACTGATATAAAAAGGAACATAATATATAAAAATACTGGTATTGTGGGAATCTAATATTTTGGTAAGCATGTATATCGGCAATTAGATATTTTGCAATTATGGTTTAAAGGGAAAGAGCGATTTTTTTGTATGGGTATTGTTATTTTACTTTTATATATACTTATTGTAAAAGCACCTAATTTGCAGAAAATTAAATAAATATCAAATAATAATAATAATATTGCACAACTTCTGGATTAAATGGTTCAAAGCCTCACAAATTCAAATTCAAATTCAAATCATTTATTCTGTAAGTAGGCCCTGTAGGCACTTTTACAAGTCTGAATCTACCATCTACCAGCGCTTCAAGAGACCATTGTTGAGAAGAAGCGCCGCAAGAAACTCAACAGTAAGCCATTTTTTAAAATAAATAACTTATTACAATACTAAACTTAAGCTATCTAATTTAAATGTCACAGGGATGTACAGGTCCCAGTAGTAATAATAATTAAATTAGGTAATAAAAATGTCAAGTTAAAATAATAATACAATTCCGGAGACGTAAAGAGTCTCCAAATGTCAAATTAAAATTAAATATAGGTAAGTAGGTAATTAAACAAAAAAACAAAAAAAAACAAAAAAAAAAAACAACAAAAACAAGGGAGATGTAGAAAGTCTCCACGGTCAATTTTGGAGATGTAAAGAGTCTCCAGATGTCAAATTAAAATAATAAGCATACAAGGAGATGTATATAGTCTCCACGGTCATTAATAATTGTAATACAAATAATTCAGTCCCAAGCATTGTCATCATTCATATAATCTTTAATACTATAATACGCTTTAGAAATTAATTGACGTTTAACGTAACTCTTAAATTTATTTACTCATAAATGAGTAACACTACTTGGGAGCTTATTATAGAACCTTATACAATTACCCATGAAAGAGTTTTTTTATTTTTTGAAGCCGTGTAAAGGGCACTGCGAGCTTATGTTTATTTCTGGTATTAACATTATGTATGTCACAGTTCTTTCTAAAACTACCGATGTGTTTATGAACATGCATAATATTTTCATAAATATATTGACTGTATACGGTTAATATATTCGTTTCTTTGAACTTATCTCTAAGCCAGTCTCTATGACCCATCTTGTAAACAGCACGAATAGCCCTCTTCTGTAGAACAAAGATGCTGTTTACGTCAGCGGTCAGCACCACTACCCCATTGTAAAATACCATATGACATAATACTATGGAAGTAACTAAAATAAACTAATCGAGCGGTTTTCAAGTCTATTATATTCCGAATTTTATTAACTGCAAAAACTGCAGAACTTAGTCTATTCGCTAATTTAGCCAGATGAGGACCCCATTGGAGTTTGGAGTCTAACGTTATTCCAAGAAATACTGTATCATTAACTAGGTCTAATCTATCATTTTTTATAGTTACAGTAGTTTGTCTATTTTTGACATTTGTAGTCATAAATTTAATACATTTAGTCTTTTTCTCATTCAGTAATAAATTATTAACACTGAACCAATCTACTACTTTTGATATAGCATTGTTTACATCGATATTAAACTCCTGTTGTCGTTTGACTTTAAATACGAGTGAGGTATCATCAGCAAACAATACTATATCATGTTTGTCCTTTATAAGGTATGGTAAATCATTTATGTAAATGAGGAATAAAAAAGGACCCAGAATTGAGCCCTGTGGTACGCCCATTTTGACCAAAGACCCAGGTGATCGTTTCCCATTCACGTCTACCCTTTGTATTCTCCCTTATAAGTACGTTTTTATTAAGTTTAGCGCAGTACTTCTAACTCCATAATGGTGTAGCTTCCTGACCAATGTGTCATGGTCAAGGATCGTTAACTGCGAGCGAAATCCATTGAAATGACGTATGACAACCAGTTAGGGATGGCGATGGTTCTAAATTGATGAACTAAAATATTATGTACTAAAATAATACAAATAAATATAACTGAACAGAATCTGAATCTCAGTGTCATGTTATTATTACAGTTAAATGGTAAATTTTTGTATTGTATTTACAATTTTTATCCAAAACTCTCCAAATATTTCACTTGGGACAATCGCAATCAATCATCATTTCTAGTAAATCTTTTTCAAATATTCTTTTTTTGGGCTTTTGTGCCGATCTGAGTTAACGTGTCTCTCAATGTTATATTTTGTTGGGTACATAATCTTTATGTTACAAGTTTGGCAGAAAATTTTGTTGTCGTCGATTTTCAAACAGTCGTATAACTTAACGAAGCTATCCAGATAGATTGAACAATTTGTTTCTTTTTTTACATGGTTCTTGCTTTTAATGTGACTATCTAAAATAAATTTTATTGGTTTTAGTTTTTTATTACAATATGTACACAAAACCGATATATCTTCTTTGTTTAAAAACCTATGCTCTTCAAGCAGTAGGTCCATTGTTACTTTAAATTAATTATTGTTACAAAACTATTTGAAAATGCAATAATAAGCAAACACAACCAGTACTTGACGGAGTCACATTGACAATCATGACAAGAACATACCTACTAGTTCGTAAATCTATTGACAATATATTTATCAATTCCAAGAAGTTTTAGTTTAATGTCATAGATAGCACTTATTACTTATTAGTGTCTAGGTGACCTAGACACTGATAAGTATAATATAATGATATTAATGATAAATAAACACATTCCTCCATACATATGAATAAGTAGCATAACTGACGATTCGAAAGTGCTTGTTTCTAAGCCTACTCAATAAATAATTTTTGCCTTTGACTTGACTTGACTGGGTAGCAACCCTAGTACTTCAATGGATTTCGCTCGCAGTTAACGATCCTTGGTCATGGTTAACGCAATCGAAGGCCTTGGACAAATCACAGAAAATACCTAAGGCATCATGTGACCCCTCCCAGGCTTCAAAAATATGTTTAATTAACTCAACACCAGCTTCGGTTGTCGAGCGACCCCGAGTAAAACCAAATTGTTTGTAGTGTAATAAATTATTATATTGAAAATGTTCCATTAATTGTGATAAAATTAATTTCTCAAAGATTTTACTGAAAGTGGGTAGTATGGAGATCGGTCTAAAGTTAGTGGGGTCAGAAGTACTACCCGTTTTGAATAATGGAATTATCTTGCTATGTTTCATAAGATCAGGAAACTCGCCACAGTCAACACAGTGATTAAATATGACCATTAAGTCAGATGCTATGACTTCCATTAAGGATTTAAGGACGTGAACCGACACCCCCCAAAGGTCATTAGTTTTCTTTATATTAATTGACTTGAATGCCTTAAATACATCCAAGGCAGTAACGTGCTTGAATTCAAAGTGTATACTGCATTCAGACACGTTATCTTCTAATAATAATATGGCAGACGCCGGCGAAGAGTTCAGACACTTAGTCGTTGACACTGGTATGTTGGTAAAATAATTTTCAAATTGAATTGCGACATCTAAATTCGACTCTAGGATTTTACCATCTACTTTTAAACGAAAGTCATTAATTTCCTTTTTCCGGCGACCTGTTTCTTCATTAATTATTTTCCAAGTCGTTTTAATGACATCAGAGCTATTCAAGATTTTATGACTTAAAAAGTTTCGCTTAGCTATACGGCAGTCTATCTTGAAATTCTTAGAATACTCTTTGACATGTTCCTTAAACTCTTCACTAGCGTTAAACCGTCGTTCCTCATATAGTTATACAGTATTGTTCTTCGTTTATGTAAGTCCGCAGTAGCCCAGTCACTGAAAACCTTTGCGCCACCGACCATGACCGATTTGGATGTAAATATCATGTCAAATTGTTTCATGAATGTGTGAAAGAATGAGTTGTACATGTCATTAGGGCCCTTATAAGTTGTTAAAAAGGGCAAATTATACGCTAAATTATGTCGCATTCTTTCCACACGGCCTGCAGTAAGCGGCACAAAAGTTATTTCCTTCTTCGCAATATCATGCGATACAGACTCGAATTTAATTAATTGACCTAGATGATCCGATTCCAGGTTACTAATCAAAATCTTACTGATTGGAATTATATCAGTAAAAATGTTATCAATACACGTGGCGCTAGTGTCAGTCACTCTAGTCGGCTCCATAAAAGTATGGGCCAAGCCGAAAGATTTGAAAAGATTTATTAATCTGTAGGTGAGCGAACTATTTTCTAAAATATTAACATTAAAATCTCCACATATAATAACTTTCTTACTCAATTGTGATAAATTGATTAAGACAGTTTCCATGTTCTTTTCAAAAATTTCGAAATTACCTAAGGGTGGCCTATATACTCAAACTACTATGAATTGCTGTAATTCTATTGCAGCGAGTTCTAATATACGTTCAACAGATAAGGACACAATGTCCTTACGTTCTTTAAATTTAAATTTATTGTTTAATATTATTAGCGACCCGCCATGTATCGAGCTAGAACAGACTGCCGATCTGATGGTTATTAAAATTAAACATAGCTTCGTTACTATTTAACCAGTGTTCCGTTATACATAAAATATCAATATTATTACTATTAAGAAATAACTCAATTTGGAGGTCTTTACTTCTTATACATTGGATATTTTGGTGAACCAGAGTGATATTATTAGATACTTTGCTGCCAGATTTGGCCTTACATTTATTACGATCTAGATTGCTAGAGTTGACGCCCTCTGTTGTCGTTTCATATAATTTAAATGATTGATGGTATTTGGAACGGATTCCAGGGGCATTTTAGGTTGCTCAAAAGAAGCAGGAGCCAAATTATTGGCTGAAATATCAAATAAATAAGATAGCGACATAGCTATCTGTCTTTTAAGATAATTAGGAATGTAAAATTTTCCTTTTCTCAAAATATAATTATCTATATATATAAAAATCAATGCCATTTTTCGTTGTAATTTTATAACTCAAGAACGGGCTCACCTATCCAAACCAAATGTTTAGTCTTTGTTTGGACTGTTTAGTAGATGGTTTATGTGAAGTTTGCACAAAATCGGTCGAGCGGTTCTTAATTTATCACATTTTTTGTAACAAATGAATTGAAAGTCAGAAATTTGCAGCGGGGCGAAGCCGCTGGCGGGCCGCTAGTTACTAATATAATTATTAGTATCAATAATGTCAATTTTATCATTATATGTACACATGTTATATAATGTCATATTTAGATTGTGTCTTATATCATTTTCTTTCTGTGACAACTGTTTACAATAAAGGAATGTAAACAATATGATTTTTTCACAACAAGATTATTCAATGTTTGAAAAAATGAGATTAATTGATTTTTGTTTACATTCCCTCTATTTCCTATAAGAATAAGCAAAGTTGTGTCTATATTAATATGTCTGTCCTTAATAATTTGATTTTGGATATTATCCAAGCTGCTTAGAGGTAAACAATTGCTGATCACACTATGTCCCTTAGTGTATGAGTTCAATAATGAGCCCATATTATTACCAATTTCATCGCTGTACATAATTATGTTAGGTTTATGTTTATATGTCAATGTGTTATTACTGTCCTTATTTACTATAGGAAGTGTAGGAACACTAAGCGCAGGAACACTCAGTGTAGGAACACTGAGTGCAGGAACGCTGAGTGCAGGAACGCTGACACACAGGCTCTGCTTCAGTCCGCTGGTGGCTGGACAGACACTCATGGTTTGACAGACACATGTGTGGTTGTCCGCCAGTGACTGAAACAGCTCTAAATTATAGTTGAGCTGCCCTATTAGGTCATCCATTCCTAAAGAATACTCAGCTATAATTTTTTTAGAATTGTCTTGCAAATTATGTAATGTTTGACTCCTCCAAATCCTGTATTTTTAATTGTAACATTTGTGTGTCAGTGTCATACTTTAATTTATTATTTCCTAACATATTAGCATATATATTTAGTTTGTCAACTAGTTTTACATTTATTTTATTTAGTATCAATTTTTTTGAATACCGTTTATTCTGTGTTAACAACCTTTGACATTTTCTTATATATCTATTTATTTTTATATGTTTTTTTAGTTTATTCCTGCTACAACTTCTTAACCTTGTTGTGGTGGAAATGTCATTAGTTAAATCTATGGTAACCACGGGATTGTCGGTTGAAGCAGGAATCAACTGAGGGTCACTCACTACCAATTCCTCAAATAATGACTGAGTGTGTAACTCTGCAGTGTTTTGCTTGGCCTCTTGAAGCTCGTAGATCCGTTCATGGGCATCATGCAGCGCTCTCTCCAGGGAGTCGACTTCCTTCAAGGCCTGCTCGTACAGTGCGGTACACTCAGAAAACTTTTCTACTGTTTCTTGAAGCTTGACCCGTTCCATGTTTACATCATTATACTCACTTTCTAGTAAAGAGAGTTCTTTTTTTAACTTATCCCTACTGTCTAGAATTGGTAGTAGTTCCCTCTCGCTGTCCTCTCTCTCACTGAGTAATTGGGCACACAATTCCTTGGATTTTTTCAATTCTAACATCGTTATTTCAAGCTTGTCATTTTGCTGCTGACGCGCAGCGACAGCAGCTGCCCTTCGGGTCATCATTTTTATAAGGCTTTGATTAATTTAGATCGTAAAACAAAAAAAATTTTGTCCGAAGAATGCGAGTTTACTTACGTAAATATAGTAACGTTACTAGCGTCTACACTGCACTATAATTATATTATATTAACCAGCGGCTACCACAAGCAGTATTTATAATAAATAGTGCCTAAAACAAGCCGACAAGTATAAGATGCAGACACCGAATTCAAATTTATAACCTATAACGGTTCCTTTAAGATGTTTCGGAACACTATTAGACGTCACTAAAACACTTGAAATATATAACTAAGATAATACTAAACTTCTAAACTGTCTATTTAACAACAGTTACGCTCAAATATACAATTAATATATTAAAATAAGAATATTTTATATGGACATAGCGGGATCAGCTGCTTATTCTTTGACAGCTACCCTTTGCGTTGCGCTGCTATACACATGAGTATATAGCAGCGCAACTCTAAAACGCCCTTGAGATAAGTTCCTTGCCACCTTTATTAACAACTGGTGTCACCTTCCTGCTCCACAAATCCGGCAATACCGCGGATCCAAACAACTACCGTCCCATTACATGCTTGCCTACCATCTACAAGCTCCTTACATCCATTTTGAGCACAAAATTAAATGCACATTTTATTGCAAACAACGTTTTAGCCTCTGCTCAAAATGGATGTAAGGTTGGGTCCCGTGGTACAAAGGAGCTCCTCCTTATAGACGTGACCATTTGCCAGCAAGTCAGGCAAAACAAGGCGGCCCTTTCGGCTGCTTGGATTGACTACAAGAAGGCTTATGTATGACTTGGTACCTCACTCATGGCTCGAAAGGATCTTAGAGTTGTATAAAGTTGATGCAACTTTGAGATCCTTTTTAGGTGTGTGTATGAGGCAGTGGGTCACAGTCTTTCGTCAACCAGGTGGTTTAGATATCCCTTTTGATTCACCTAACTTGATAAGGATTGAAAGAGGCATCTTCCAGGGTGACAGTCTGAGTACTTTGTGGTTTTGTCACTTTTGGCATAGAATTATTTATGAATGTAGCTTTGACATAAACAGATATAACCCAATCAACATCTACCCTATACTTAACTAAATAATTCATGCCGTAGTACCTAAGTAGTTAAGTATTGAATTACCTATTTATGAATGCATGCTTGCTTGCATAAAACTAGTTAAAAAAAAATGTATTTGCTGCATAAGCAACATTATATTTTTACACCTAAGGGTAAAACAGTGATACGATTTATTTTAAACAACCTGTAATTTTTACCTATGATTTGACAAATTAATTAATTTGAATTTGAATTTATACTATTAATTTCACAAATGTATTGTTTCACAAATGTAACTGATTAAAATACGCCGTTTAACAAGTAATCATATAGAACATACACTTTAAAAAAACGTTTTGGTTAAAACATGGCTTTAAAAACTTTACATACTGTTATTACACAAAGTAACATAAAGATACAGATCAAGATAAAGATTTTGAATTTGAAAAAAAAAAAAATGATTAAGTTGCGGGTTTATGCCAAGCATTTTTGTAAATAAATGATTTATATACTTTACGGACGTGAAATTTTCGAATAGCAATTTAATTTTTATTTCTAGTATTTAAATTATGTAAGTATTTTTTCGTGAGTGAATCTAATTTTTTAATTTTTTGCTGTGTGGTTGCCGGCCGCCTAGAATAATGCCACTCCATGTCTTCCTGTGGAAGTCGTAAGAGGCGACTAAGGGATTAAAGGCTGTGGTATTGTTAGGCGATGGGCTTGCAACCTGTCACTAATATACACATCGTAAACCTATTAGCCTGTTTTTGCAAAATGTGGTTATAGAGTTAACAACAAATTGTTAGAGTGGTTGGTAATTCTGTAGCTCTGCCTACCCCACTCTGGGATGAAGGCGTGATGGTATGTATGTATGTATGTATGTATGAATCTAATTTTTTAATAACATGAATAATATTCTCATAAATAAACAGACGACTAGTTAGATATAAATTTCCTTAAAAAGTTCTCTTGAGGAGTCACGGGAATGTATGTTGTAAATAGAACGAAAGCTCCTTTTTTGTTACACAAATACATATATTGTATGTCAGCTGCCTTACCCCAAACCAGAATACTGTACGAAATGACACTATGGAAATAACTAAGTAAGTATAATAAAAATAAACTAAGCGAGCCGTCTCAACATTGGTTATTAGTCTAATTTTCGTAACGGCGTAAGCTGCCGAACTTAGTTTACCTGCCAGTACAGATATATGGGGACTCCATTGCATACATTACATCTACCTACTTTTGTATTTGAATCGACGGGTCCCCGCTACGCTTGTCCCCTATATCTGGGCGGTTTGCCCTTCGGGCGTATACAAAAACTAACCTAACCTATTTGATCATGTCAGTCTATTTTGGTTTGTGGGCTCAATTTGGGAAAATGTATGTACCTAATTTTTACAAATGATGTAATAAGAAATGAAAAATTGTCGATTCATATCTTTAATTAATAATATATTTAAGAATTTGAACTTTTTAAATAAAAATATGTCAAATAAATCATTTAAATTATGAATAATTTGTTAAACCTGTAGATGCATAACGTTGATATGTCTTATCACACTTTTGTCAATTGATTGTCGATAAAATGATAGGATACCCTCCTTCAATAAGACTTATTAATGTGCTTTTAAACTTGTCCGTTTCGCTAGATTGTTTCGAGGGCGCCGTGTCATCTCAGCTGGAGATGTTGCAGGACCAAACCTTGATGCTGCTCCAAGAACACTGCTCCCGGAAGGAGTCCACCCGGTTCGGCCGCATAATGCTGCTACTACCAAGCATTTGCTGCTTCTCCAACAGTTTCCTTGAAGACTTGCTTTTTCCTTCGACTTCAGCTGAAGCAGTTAACTCTACTCTAACTCGTATACTCATGTACACATCTATTTGAAGATAATCCACTCTTGGCAAAGATAAGTTACTATTTGCTTATGTACGGGTGGTATGTTAACATTTCAAAACACTGTCAAATTATAAATACGAAAGCATTGCCACACGCTATCCTATACTTAAACTCGTAGGTTACTTCCGCGCTGTCTGATTTGTTATTCCGCTTATTAACTTTACTTTGGTAGGAGTAGGTATAATGCTTAGCTTATCGGCGGCTGAAGCACATCTCATTCCACTTGACTCCCATTATGGTACAATAATGCTCCCATGTTTTCGATCCCATAGGATTGTAGTATAATATTTTTTCCACTCGGCTCCCATACGGGATATGACCAGGTCCTCGTGCTCCAACTACTAGTAAGTACAGTTGTGTGCAGTCGTCGATAAAAAATGAAACGTTACTTTTGAATATCAAATTTAACAGATTCCTATTTTTGAGTGTTTTGTCCAATCGGGCCTGCTGAAGAACTAACAAAACCTAAACATACCTCATACGAGGGGCGTTCAATAAATTCTCGGTATTGGTATCTTGCAAACCTTTTTAGTAAACTTCTTAATACTGGCCGCGAAGAGTCATTCATTGACAGTAAAAAAAAGTAAATTTGAAGCCTACACGTTCTTTTGTTTTTCTGCTACTGCTGAACAAACGTGATCACCATGAGCGATTTTACAATGATAATTAAATTGGAGCATCGAGCCGTGATAAAATTCTTGACTAAACAGGGAAAAAATCAAAAAAGTATTAAAGAAGAAATGAATTTAGTTTACCGTGAGTCCGCTCCTTCATTATGTACTGTCCAAAAGTGATCAAATGAATTTAAGCGTGGGAGGGAGAGCATAGAAGATGACCCTAGACCTGGTCGGCCTGTTGAAGCTACTTCACCAGAAAACATTCGAAAAGTGGAGAAAATTATACTGGAAGATGGTCGAGTGAAAGTTAGGTCTATAGCACAAAAAAACAATATTTATATTGGTACAATACATGATATTATCCACGATCATCTTAACATGTCCAAAGTGAGTGCGAGATGGGTACCACGAATGTTGACACCGTTTCAGAAGCATACGCGTGTTGCTTGTTGTTCCGACTTCATTGAGCTGAGTGGTGAAAACCCTGATGGTTTGCTCCAAAAAATTGTTACCGGAGATGAAACTTGGGTTCATCATTATGACCCTGAGAGCAAACAAGAGTCGATGCAGTGGCACGTTAAAGGAACACCTCATCCCAAGAAATTCAAAGTCGTCCCCTCAGCTGGCAAGATCATGGCGACAATATTCTGGGATTGTGAAGGGATATTATTAATAGATTATAAAGAAAAGGGTTTAAATATTACAGGAGAGTACTAAGTTAACATTTTACGCCAATTACGGGAAGCAATCAAAGAGAAGAGGAGGGGAAAATTGACCAGAGGAGTGCTGCTTCTTCATGACAACTGCATACTGCTCATGTTGCCAAGGCTGCTGTTCTTGAATCTGGGTTCGAAACACTTACTCACCCGCCGTACAGTCCAGACTTGGCCCCCAGCGACTACTTTTTGTTTCCCAACCTTAAAAAGGATCTTCGTGGACATCGATTTTCTAATGATGAAGCGTTGAAGGCAGCGGTGCTGGAGCATTTTGACACCAAAGACAAAAAATATTTTTATGAGTGGTTAAAAAAACTAATTGACAGATCTTATAAGTGTATAAACATAGGGGGGGAATATATAGAAAAATAAAAATAAAACACTAATCGTATGCTTTTGTTTTCCTTCTCATACCGAGAATTTATTGAACGCCCCTCGTATCTATGATACTAATTTTGGTTTATTAGTAATAGAGAAGCGAATAGTGGAAATGGACAGTGCACCTATCCCTACCGGTAGAAGTCAATCTATAAAAACGTGCACTTATCCCTACCAGTTGGGATCGGGATAGGGCGTTCGGTAGGGACGAGTGTACCAAAATATTCTAATTGACCACATAAACTGAGAATGAAAATAAGCTGATATATAATAAATAAACCATCATGACTGTACATTATTTTTAGTATTCGGAGCACGAGGACCGGGTCATATCCCGTGCTTCACCCAGGTCCAGGAGATCCTTGGTGAAGCATGGCTCCGGCCCTTTCCGGCGTATACTCAGACAATTAAAACTCGTCCCTTATCCCTATATAAATGATGGTACGACACAGTTTAATAAATGTCACCAATTCTGTCTTCGCAATTGTGAAATGTGAAAGACTAACTGCCGCACTCAGAGTCGTCAATTAAATTTAATGCTTTTTAGTGATGTATTGTGTTATTCTATTGCTATAGCAAAGTAAGGAACAGCAGCCACTTTAATCAAGCATTAAATTTACGTCTACGTCTCTCCGCTCTTGTCTGAGTGTAACCGACTTTACCCGAACCTAAAAGACTTTTTTAGACCTCTAGCACTGTTGTAGGTACATAATTGTAAAGCCCTTGAACATAGACATAGGGTTGCCAGGTGTCCGGCTTTTTACTGTCGTGTCCGGCCAAATTACAAGATCTTTCAAAAATATTGCGGGTTTTAAAATCATTTTTTTGATTAAGGGATCCGTTTATGAAATATTAAACTTTAAAGCGCTAATTTTTGTTAGAATCAAATGTAAATCAGCTCAAACTACAAATACTAAAAATAGGAAAAATATCTTCAATGAAAGCGCATATAACGAATTTAAAAGAAAAACTATCACGACTAAGTAGACTTGAATATTTCTTGAGAATAATTCTTGAGATACAGGCGACTAAGTTTATACCCACTAAAATCACCTGAGTCAGCACCAAATAACTTTAAGTAGAGAATTAGTTCATACCTGGTTTTTTTTATTGAGATTGTTTTTGTGAAGTAACGGCTTCGGAACCCTACACTAAGCATGGCCAGACAGTAGCGGTTATAGGGTAGGGCGCGGTATGGGTTTGAATAGCATCTGGGGGGCACCGTAGAAATCTTGCCCAGAGAGCTTAACACGTTCGCTGCGGGGCTCAACTTGAAAGACTTTTGGCTGGTGCGGTTGAGATCGAATCAGCCCAAACTGGAACTCTTTTACAGTGCGGGTGAGGCCGAATCGCTCTCAAATTTCAGTAGTTACTTAGATCCTTCATAACTTTGCCAAGAATAGGACCAGGGTTTTTTTTTGTGTTGTAGTCATTGCTCAGTAAATATTTTAAATACACTTAGCTTCGCCCTTGGTTCTGACCTCTGGCTTAAGAAAAAATACCTAAAGAATTTTTGAGATCTTTTAGACCTCAAATCGCACTAAATTTTATCTGAGACTAGAGCAGGGAATGGCACTTATAGGTAAATTATCGATAAAAGAATGATCATCTTATCGAACATCTTTAAAGGCGTTTAATTGTGTGTTATAACAAATATTTGTTCCTGGGTCATGGTTGCTTATCTATATAAGTATTTATTTATCTATACATACGTTTGTTAATTGCCGCTTAGTAGCAATAGTACAAGCTTTGTTTAGTTTAGAGGTAGGTTTGTATAAATGCTCTATCAGGAAGAAAATAAATTTTGGTTTATGTAAATAAAACCCATTCATTTATAACATTATACAGTGCAGATAGTTATATGTATGATAAATATCTTGTGTCCAGATTTACTTGTGTAGAGTAAATTTTGTTTCTTTATAATAATGAGAAAATGTTTCTATTTCTATTTAAATTTAGCGGTCATTATTTTTAAAGAAAGAAAAACCAAATTTTATAGGGGTATTATTTTTATTAGGTATTAGGCAAAAAAAAAACAAGAATATTAACATAAAACTTCAAATAAAAACTTCTGTAGAAACAATCATTCATACAAATAAGATTTGAACCATTATCAAACAAGCATCGATAACTAGCACCGCACTGACGTCAAGCTGTCGACTCCCGCGTCGCCCGCCCCCCGCTCTGTGCGGCGTTGAGGTCAACTTCCTTGAGGCTAAATAAACCTCAACCCGCACTGTGTGAAAAAAAAATATGCCCAGTGCGTTTGAGGCTTATTTAGACCTCAAACCTTTTTTCTGTATAAAAGAGTCAGCGTTTGAGAAACATAAAGAAATGTATATTTGACTTTATCATACGCCTTGTAAGTAAGCGGCAACAGCTCCCGCACGAGAGGGATATCACAACTTTTAGCCCCGCACCGACGTAATGTCGAGCTTGAGGCGGTTTTACCTCAACCCGCAGTGAACGTGTTAAACCGGCACTGTGGTCAGACATGCTCTTGCCCGGTTTTAAGGCTTTTGGTCAACCCTGCCCCGTCAAAAGACGCCGAACGAAAGCGCGCAAGCGACTCACTCGGATATGCATGCCTTGCGATCTCGCAGGAGCCGCGGGCGGCGCGGGGTGGGCCATGTGACTTATAATAACATTAATAACATATAATTAAGAGTGAGTGAGTAAGTCTCAAATTAATAATAGTGCTAAGTACACAAATCAAAGTTCATTTTTCAGTGTGTCAGGCTTTCAGGGCAAAACGTTCCACAAAGTATGGATCTGTGTCCGGCTTTTCTATTGGTAAACCTACCTACATAGACAGTCAATAGCGGCCTGGGGCCCCAGACAAGATGCATTACGCCAACTCGCTTTTCTATTCGTTTCGTTTCTAAACCAATCGCTTCACTTGTAGATGACGTGATACGAAAAGTCACGTGATCTAGCAGTGACGCGATTGGTTTAAAAACGAAACGAATAGAAAAGCGAGTTGGCGTAATGCATCTTGTCTGGGGCCCCTGTACACGCAAAGATCGGACCGTGAGAAACGCCACGCGCGGTTCCAATCTTCGTTCCGAACCGTACGTGTAAATGCAACTGTAATAGTAAAATAGTTAAAAAAAAACTTTACGTGTAAAGGCCGCCAAAACCCGTTTTCGCTGAGGCTCCTAAATTGGCAAACATAAAGCAATGTGAGAAAATTATACGAATACATTTCTAAACGGCCATAAGATTATGTCATGCAGAATAAATAAATATTACCGCATTTTATCAAGTTTTTAAATGTTCTTTCTTTACCAATAGACCTTTCAAATGAGAAGAAAAACCCACACTGTGGTACAATGTAAACGGGCAGTCGCTCGGCGCTTTCGATTATGTATCTACCTATTTGGTAAAATAAAATCGACCCGAAAGGGGGTGTTTAAGTTTAACGTGTGTATCTGTGTGTATGTATATATTGGTGTCCGTGTGTCCGTGCTTTATTTCCTGTACCATGCATACTTAGGGTTATGCGTGATAGGTACAGAAAACCGCTGCAATAACTGATGCATTATAATGCGAGCAAGTATGTTGAAACAAAATTATAGCCTATTTAAATTGGGGGTAAGTGTCTAAGGCCCGTATTAATAAACTGATCTCGACTGTAATACTCGTCTTAAGATGCGACAAGAATGACAGTTTTCTAAGGCTTGACGTTTACCTACTTTGACGTATCTTATGACGGGCATCTCAGCCAAGATGAGATAATACGGCCCTAAATGTAGCCTTCTACAAGTGCGACTGTTTGAAAGTTCCGTAAACTAGGAAGCCTTATAGTTTCGCCATGTTCGTCCGTCAGTCCGCAGCTTAGCTGAGAGACTTAGTTCTAGAAAGCTGTTATTTGGCATGAATATACATATTAGTCACGCAGACAAAGTGATAAATAAAATCATGTTTTTTTTTGTGTACTTACCTCCCCAACACACTCAACGTGTCTACGCCATGGTGTGAGGTGTTTGAAAATATTGTGTCGGATTAGGTCTTTTAAAATATTGCTATTGATTTTCGATTAAGATTAAGATACAAACTTCTCACAAACTTTCAACTTGCGAAGAACTTGTTTATCGTCTTGTCCTCGGTAAGTAATAGTAGGTAGGTATAATCTTTCTGATTATCTTTTAACTGACCAGAAAAAAACTCGTTCGGACCAGAAATAGCACTTTAATAAACTCACAATTTTATGTCAAAACAATGCGCACTGTAAGTATACTTCGTCTGAACCCATTCACCACGGGGAGTACGACAGTAAGTACCACCACCCAAGTGCACATCTCCCATATCAGCAGCGACAAACCAAACGCTACAAAACCTTTAGTTACTGACATACTAACTATAACTGCAATCATAGCTATATCAAACACCAAATAAACTATCAAAAACCATTCATACAATAAAATTAGAATTTCGTTGTAAGTCAAACAAGCCACGGTGAGAATTACATGAATGGGCATCGACAGTAATCCCAGTGCAGCAAACACGTGAATTATAATAAATACTGCAATTTCGTCGACTCCATATTGCTTTAATATGTTCCCTCCGCCCTCAAAAAACATTATGTACAAAATGCTTGGAATATGACCGAGAAAAGAAATAATTAATGTACCAGTTTTAAGTTCGAAACACAAGCAGCAGGACTTGGCGGTGGGAAGCGAATTTAAAGAGCTAGTCTTTCCCATTTTTCACGACTAGAATCCTGTAAGAAACAAAGACACTCCGAATTAAAGACTTAAAGTTTAAGTTTCCGCACAAAATAAGTTTAAATATACTTAAATAGTAATTTACCTATTTAACAGTTTCGTTGTATACCCAAAAAAGTAAAATAATGATCTGAATAAAATATTTTGTGAAGGTAAGGGTAAAGTTAAAACCCTTTTGCAAAAAACACGGGCACTTTTGATTTATCCGAGCGGTTCTCCGACGTTGTGATTCGGTTTTAAAAAGATCATTAGGTAGTTGTTGATTTTTTTATAATTTCCTTATATGTAGTTTTGCTACATTACATTTACTTATTATTATAGCTACACATTTACAAAAAAATATTATCGTAATTATTATAGTCAGTATGAGCTAAAGTGTCATGTTGTTGCAGTAGAAAATGAGAAAAAGCCTCGGGAGCTCCTAAATGACGAAAAATCGCGGAATAAACATGAGGATGATTCAGATGCCCCTTGAGGTGCTCTAGCTAGGTACTTCTGGACTTTCGCTTGACTCCATTTCCCGGGACGCCGTATTTGGTCGATGGCTGTATAGATAATAATGCTTTGGACTGTAGGTGCACTAAATTGAAGCCCATTCTAAATAGGGAATTTGGATCAATAATTAAGGTAAGGGCACCTATTACCGCCCCCCCTAAAATCGGCACCAATTACCGCGGTATTTTTAAATATGCGTTTTATGAACAAGTCGATTTACTCGCTAAGAAACTTATTTTACACGAGCAAAGCGCAGTTTGTAGACTACCGGTTTATTGGCGCTAGTGTGTATATATATCAAATAAACAGCTCGCAAACCGCCAATATCGACGACGCCGGCGCAGGAGCAGGTTGGGCCATAGAATCACGAGACGCCACACGTAAGTAAACTCACATTTTATTTAGTGATTTGCGTAACAGTTGTAATGACCAAGGATCGTTAACTGCGAGCGAAATCCATTGAAGTACTAGGGTTGCTACCCAGTCAAGTCAAGTCAAAGGCAAAAATTATTTATTGAGTAGGCTTAGAAACAAGCACTTTCGAATCGTCAGTTATGCTACTTATTCATATGTATGGAGGAATGTGTTTATTTATCATTAATATCATTATATTATACTTATCAGTGTCTAGGTCACCTAGACACTAATAAGTAATAAGTGCTATCTATGACATTAAACTAAAACTTCTTGGAATTGATAAATATATTGTCAATAGATTTACGAACTAGTAGGTATGTTCTTGTCATGATTGTCAATGTGACTCCGTCAAGTACTGGTTGTGTTTGCTTATTATTGCATTTTCAAATAGTTTTGTAACAATAATTAATTTAAAGTAACAATGGACCTACTGCTTGAAGAGCATAGGTTTTTAAACAAAGAAGATATATCGGTTTTGTGTACATATTGTAATAAAAAACTAAAACCAATAAAATTTATTTTAGATAGTCACATTAAAAGCAAGAACCATGTAAAAAAAGAAACAAATTGTTCAATCTATCTGGATAGCTTCGTTAAGTTATACGACTGTTTGAAAATCGACGACAACAAAATTTTCTGCCAAACTTGTAACATAAAGATTATGTACCCAACAAAATATAACATTGAGAGACACGTTAACTCAGATCGGCACAAAAGCCCAAAAAAAGAAATATTTGAAAAAGATTTACTAGAAATGATGATTGATTGCGATTGTCCCAAGTGAAAAATTTGGAGAGTTTTGGATAAAAATTGTAAATACAATACAAAAATTTACCATTTAACTGTAATAATAACATGACACTGAGATTCAGATTCTGTTCAGTTATATTTATTTGTATTATTTTAGTACATAATATTTTAGTTCATCAATTTAGAACCATCGCCATCCCTAACTGGTTGTCATACGTCATTTCAATGGATTTCGCTCGCAGTTAACGATCCTTGGTAATGACTAACCTAATGCTAGATTTTTAAATTATTTATCATTGCTTTCTTTGCGACTTCCAAATACTATTTTTGTTAGTTAAAACGCCCTTAAATTAGAATATTAAATACTATAAATATTGCTATGGCTCCTAAATCCAAGGTATACCTACCATGGTAATAGCTAAAATAGTACTTTATGTTCAATGGCCTTTATTTTTTATATCAGCTGTCTGTTATTTTTTTTAGTCTAACAAAAAAAATTATATATCTAATCAGTTAAATACCAATTTCCGTGGTATGAAAAATTAAAAAACGCCTTATTTTTTATAAAAAACTTGTGCACTATATTACTTTCATTGAAACCCTTAACGTTTGAGTCGTGTAAATTAAGATATATATATATTTAAAAATATTATTGTAAGTTTTATGAGTTTGGTTTTATTAGATGGTTAAAATGTTAAGTTTTTATTTGTTTAACCAAAGTCACGATGCCTTTAATTTTTTATGGTTCGTAATTAGGTCTTATTGTACCGTGAATTTATCCTATTACCGAGGGTAAGAAAAACCTGAAAGATGTATGGGAACCTAGTTCCGAGGTATTTAGGTATTTTATGGGTCTCCTATTACCGTGTGATATTAAATGAAATAACCATTTTAGGGTAGGTACCGTAGTCCGGATTCCGTTAGAAACTGTTGTACTAACTGATGGTACAACGCTTATCTGATAAACTGTGCTTTTATATCAGTCTGTCGAAAACTGGGATACTTAGTAAGACTAAGCGTATGTTTATTTTGTTTTACAAAAATTCGGTAAAAGTTTGTGTTTTTATAGGTTTAATTTATGTTTTGAAGCCAGCAGCATCCATAATGTACTTAAATGATGAACACAAGTACCTACTAATTATTTCAAACTCACTCTCAAACGTGGATTTTCATAGCTACGCACGAGAGAGTATTATATGTAGGGTAGGGGCACCAAAAGATGAACGCCACCCAAAAGCTGAACAGTCGATCGAAATAATCACATAATTAAATCGGCACTTGTGTTACGAAGTTCGGTTTTTTTTTATCTTAAGCGGCAACTCTTTGCCTACGCCGTAATCCAAACTCACTGACAGTTACGCCACAGCCGCGGCCGTGATCGGTCATCGTTGTGGAGCTTCCCGCCGAAAACGTCGATAGTAGATATGGGAGAATAGATAAGGACAGTGCACTCCAAATTTAAGCTTTTAATTACGTATAAAATTCAATAATTGACAGCCTTAGAAGGATTTGCTTAGTATGTATTCTTGATTAATCACTCTTTTATTGGAGTCATACATTGTTTAATTTTTTTTGTTAGTTATATAGCGAGTAATATGCCGTTCAAGTAATGGTTTCAAAAATGTATACCCAAGCCAATACTTGAACGGTGTTCAGCTACTAGGCAAGGCGTACTTTTTTTAAAGCGTTTTAATAAATCGTCCTGAAATGACTTTATAACTTAAAGTGATCGTTCAATGCTCTTGTATATTTAAACCAAAAGATGAACATAACTTTTGATGTCTAATCCAAAGATTTCGGAGTTTCAATTACTATGAAAACTATCACTGTTCAATAATAAAATGTGTGCCTAATACTTGAACGAGTTAAATTTACTAATTCATGTTTTGGATTCTATTCCAATACGTGAACTCTTAATGGTTTTTGTTCGTTCATTTCACAAATTCTGTGTCCTAAAGTTAAACCAAGTAAATTCAGTCGTTCAACTTTTAGGCATCGTTTTGTAATATGAACCCTACTAGTGTTTATAGAAACGTTTACTAATATTCTAAATGTGAAAGTCACTTTGTTTGTCTGTTTATTAGATTGTTATGTTTTTACCGCTAGACACGAAACCCTGGCTAGAAACGGAACTGTATATGTATACTTACATGTTTATTTGTCTTATTTTAAGATATAATTTTACCAAATATTAACCCTAAAACTCTATATTATGTCCTGTTGCGAAGAATAAGTAGGTATTTTGGCTCACCTAACTCCGATCACTGAAATTATTTGTAAACAATAAAAAAATAAAGACTGATTTAACGAAATCAGTCTTTATTTTTAACTTAACTTAACTAAACTAAACTTAACGAAGTTGCATTTTATTTCTGAACCTTCCTTAAAAATAGAATGTTTTAGGTTTTTTATTATGTTAGTTCAACTTTTGGGTCCAAACCGTTCAGAATTAGGGCACGCTGTTCATGTTTTGGGCAAATCGGCACATTTTTGGTTTCAACGATTTTTAGAAAAATACTGTGTTATAATAACAGGCTTTATAATAGTCATCTTCAATCTAGACTATAAACTGTACCATATAAAAAAAAATAGGGTGAAATTGGTTAATTTCACTGAGAATAAACGGTCTTAAGATGGTGTAGTCGCTTAATCGTTCAACTTTTGGTGCCCCTACCCTATGCCAATACTTTATTTTAATAAACGCAAAAACAAAATAAGAAGAAAGTAGTATCGAGTAGACATGCGTACAGTTTACAGATATAATATGAGTTTACGGTAACATAGCGTAAGTACCTAAGTTACTAATGTGATTTTTCGTGTTAAGAATCAAACAATAATAGTACATTGTTGCCTAGGCGCGGAAAGTAAGGGTTTTCCTGACAAGGTGGTTAGCAGGCCGAGCAACAGCGAGGCCTGCTAAAATACGAGTCAGGAAATCCTCGTTTCCGCCGAGGCATACATAATGCTTTTCTCAAACATGTGAGGAAATAATACAAATACATTTCTAAAAAGCAAGTAATTTAATTTCCTTAGATTTAGCGGGAAGCAGGTTTTGCCTAACCGAGGCAGCTTCAGATTTTAATATAGGCGGTGTGGTACCTATTTCGTCGCTTTCGTCGCTTGAGCTCATTTTTTATAGTAAGTATTTCACACAACAAATAGTTTAATATTCGGTTTCATAATTATATTATGCAGAATGAACCAATGTTACCGACTGTCAATTGTTTTTAAATACTAACCATAGACATTGGAATGCAAATTCAAAAAGAAACACACGCACTGTGCTAAAAAAGCGAGCAGTTACCTTGGCTGTTTGGAATTTTTGTCTTGGTCCTTTTGATTTTGTATGCAAATTGACAGCATTTTTAAGAAAATATGGACATGGACGGAAAGTGTTTTCATATGGTTTTTTTACTCCTAGGAGTAAAAAGAGGCTCTTTCCGTCCTTGTGTTTCAATCGGAAAACCGTTTTTTCCGAGCATGTTTGAGAAAAATGATTACTTTTTACACAACAAGCCATTTAGCTAGCCAGTTTAGGGTTTAGTCATAGACAAATATTATGAAAAAAAGACTCCTGCCTGCGCTGCTACTGCTGGGGAAAAAGTTACGAGGGTGGGAAATACCTATTCAACGTGGGTCGGTTAGAAAGTACTTGGTTTGGTAAAAGACTTAGGCTATCTTATAAGCAGGATACCTCGCAGCAGCAGCAGGAGGGTCGCTTGTGGGGCACCATAGTACGAGTAGGTTACAGTTTCCTCGCACACGACTTCGCCTTAAACGACGTCAAAATTTGAAATAAAATTGATTACTGGGTGAACTGCCCTATATTGTTGGCCACCTACCAATTATTGGCCCCATGAACTTTAACATAAGGTAGGTAAAAGAGACGATATACAACTAGTGAGTGAATTATCGACTCTATTTCCTTATGTTAAAGTTCATAGGCCTGTAACTGGTATTTTAGAGGCCAGTTATTAGGTGTTTTACTCCAACTGTAAATGTCTAAAAGACTTGTAGGTACCTAGTAAAGATAGAATAGTAAAATATGTCAGTTTCCGAATTAAAAAAACTAAATTATAAAAAATAATAAATCCCGAATGCAATAAAAATCAATTGAAAAGCTGCATTTTTTCATCTTTTTTTTTCCAATAATCAAGTTATACAAGTAAGTATATCCTACTAATATTATAAATGCGAAAGTGTGCGTGTCTGTGTGATTGTTATGTCTTCACGCTGCAACGGCTGGACGGATTCGGATGAAATTTGGAATGGAGATAGCTTATACCCTGGATTAACACGTAGGCTACTTTTCATCCCGGAAAATTTATAAGTTCCTGCGGGAATAACTATAATCAAAATCTAAGCCGACGAAGACGCGTTCAGAAGCTATTATCCATTTATCCTACTAATATAATAAACACTAGGGGTAAAAATAAGAGCATTTTTTTTTATTTCGTTATTTTTTATGTTAGAAAAGTGAAAATTGGTATAAGTAGGTATAGGTTACTTTTTACCAATTTTTCTTTATTTATTTTATTTTATTGAAAAGGGCTACACAGCTTACAGTATCAAATTATAGCCATATAAAATATACCTAACAACATAAATGTGATCTTACAAGTAACACTCAAAGCCTGCCACTCAACATTAACTGTACTCAATATTTGCATAATATCTACAGGTTAGGTCACCGATTTTGGACAAAACTACCCCTAGGGGATAAAAGGGGGATGTAAAAATGTATTTGAGAGTTTCATTTTTGTAGTTAGCAACGTTAAAATTGGTATTACTACCGTAAAATGTGCCTACTTTGCTCCCCCATGGGTAACTATGCTCCATAGTAACTTTTTTGTATGTTACTTATAAGACAAGGCCGATGACAAATTTTCTAAAAATAATTGATGTATACATCCAGCTGCGCAGTGAATGAAAGCACTAGAATGATTTACAATACAGAATACCTCAATATAACGATGGAGCAAGATTACCCGTGGGGGAGCAAAGTAGGCACATTTTACGGTACTCATAAATAAAATATATTACTTTTGGCGATTTGAAAAAAATATTCCTAAGGGGTTCAAATAGGCGGTAGAAGTATGAATCGAAGTTAAATAAACCAATAGCTATGTGTGAGCAGTGATAATAGCTGTAATGTAATGATAATAGAAGTAAGTACAGATAGTAAGTAGGTACAGGTAAGTACTCCGAATGCAGTTTTATAAGGGTAAAGTAATTTTTTTGACCATCAAAAATCGGCTAGGCTTGGTTAGGTTAAGTTATTTTTCGACCACCCAGTACCGAAAATAAAACATTTAATAAATTAATTACACTAACTATTCTTTATTATCATTCAACTTTGGAAGTAAAAACTAATTGGGCACTTAGGTAATACTTTACGAACTAACGTCTAAATAGAAAAATTCGTTGTGTGTGAAATTGTGCAATTTTAGTTTATACATGAAAGTATTCCCGGGTGAGGCAAGCCACATTAAAAAAATCGTTAAATGCAGTTTGGTTTCTTTTTAAAAATAAAGGAATGATTCCTTTCAGTAAAATGAGCTAACTAAAGGATTTAAGGTAGTTCCCCTCCAGGGCCCATAGATTTTTTCCACCCTGTATACGCTCTAAAAACATAACCCTCCTTCTGAAGCAGTCGGGTATAAAAAACAAAAAACCGCCATCAGTGCATTTTAAAAGAAGTTATTTTTTGGCGTTTTGAAGGTGGTTTTTTGTTTTTAAAACATTTATCACCGTTATTACTCTAATAAAGTAAAGTGTTATGTATATCCTACCTTTGTTCATTTACACTTAGGTAATTTAGATTAGGTTAGAACATGTCTAATTATTATTTCATCTTATATGGTGCTTGCAGTTCGAATGCAGGTCAAATGTTATTGCATCTCTTAGTATCTCTTATTAGTCTGTGTATTAATGCAATATTAGATTAAATTAATATCGTCACTTAGTAATCATGTTTCTTTTAAGTTAGTATTATTATATTTAAATTAAATTAAAAATACTGCCGAGTTTAAGAAAATAATAAAATAAAGCACATACATTGGCCTATCCCAAGATCATAAATATAGAGAATATTGACAACGTTGTGTCAGTAATTGTGACTTTTTTTAACATATTTTTCATACCCATTTTCTACCTTTTTATTTATAAATCGCCAATTTGTAGTTAACCTACTTAGACCATACATACAATACCTGGACTGGCCTTATAGGTCGTATTCGAGCACAATCATGTCTGCCGAGATTTGCGGGGGGTGAAGAAATAACACATACTAAAGATTACTTTTCATTCATTCATTAAATCACGCCTGTTTCCCAGAGGGGTAGGCAGAGACCACTTCTTTCCACTTGCTACGATCTTATAGATCTTAAAGATTACTTACAAATGTAAAATCTATCTGTGTCACATACATCGGGGTTTTCGGTGCGGGAATGTTTGACATAAGCCAAAGATTTAAAAACAGAATTTTACTCTAGGTTTCTACCTAATGAAAAATTAATTGAACAAAAAAAAGTATTTTATAAAAGAAATGTCGAAAAACTATGAACGAATTTTTACAAGGTGTCACGTCCTACCGGGTGGCAAGAAAAACTCGATAAAAGTTTAAAGAATTTATTTAAAAAGAACTCCGGTAGTGTGATCAGAAGAGGGTAGTAGGTTCGTAGGGTGTGGTCTGATTCTGTGAAGTGGATAGCACTTCCCTCGTAATTAGAGTGACGCGGAGCGGCGGTGGAGGTAACCCGTCGGCAGCCCGACGGTGTACGATGCCAGGATCCTGGCGTCAGGGGGGTAGCACCCGGTGTGTAGCACCGGACCCCACTCGACGATCCTGGTCCCGGAGATAGACGCCTCGCCGGCCAAGTAGGTGAGTAGAGGAGGAGTAGATGGGTAGCAGTGTTGGTGTAGGTACTCTTAGCGGTGAACGCTCCTAGCGGAGGTGTACTCCCAGCGGTGATTATGAACGGTGAACGGTGAAAGGTGAACGGTGATCCCTGAACGGTGAACCGTGATCCCTGAACGGTGAACGGTGAACCCTGGAAATCCAAGCATTGGCTGTGTGAGCCTGGTGTCCAGCATAGGGATAGTTAATGCCAGCCGCCGTTGGGGTGAAGCCCGAGGGAATAGCGTATTTAATTATTGGCGGTGGCAAGAACTATCGGAACGGAGTTACATTAAACAAAGAAAAGCTAAGCCAAAATAACAATTTACTAAAGAAGTTAATGTACTAACGACCGTTATGAAGTAACGGTCGGTTATTAGAAATAAAAATGGTTAAAAGAATAATTTGGAATAATCTAGAAGAACACAAAATAAGAAAATATAAAACACGATAACCTTACACAGCAATATAGAAGTAGAATAGACAGTTAGTTCGTTGCACTGAACTTACCCGATTTGGGGATTTGCACCGATTTTATAGATAGGTATTAAGTACCTATACGAACGTTAGCACTAGTGTTCCAAGTGTAGTAGTTGAGGCGGTAAAGAGGACGAATGAAATGAGCGCGGCCCTTTTATAACCTTTCGCCCATTTCGGTTAATTTTGAATATGAGTAGGGCGAACAAAGAAATGCTAGAAAGCCAATTCGCGTCATGAGTGAAAATATCGGGTCATGTAGGTATGACATCAACATACCCTCCATTATTTTCTCATGCGCTGAATCGGATAAGATAAAATAGATTATTTAATGATTTTAATAACGAGTAACAATTAAAAGGTTATTTATATTTATATTGAAGTTAATTTTAATAAAAGATTTAAATATAAGTAAAGTTACACAGAATGGCTAGTAACGCCATCTGTCGGATAAGTGTCGTCAACACTTGACAAAGATCGATTTGTGGTTAACGCAACTCAAATAATCTGTGGAATTGAGCTGTCTGTTTGACAGTTATTAGTAAACAATTCATATAGATGTTTACAATACGAATTTAAATGAAAATGAAGTGAAATGAAGTTAAATTGAAGTGAATTAAGCTTGTTTGTATGTTAAAATGCAGCACAGGTAAACAGCGTAACAACTGCATTGTTACAAAGGAAATAGAAATGCGATCGAAAAAAAAATATATGCTCCTATTACAACTGCCGACAAGAGATCGTTCAGTTCATTGAAATGGATAATATTTACAGCAAGACGTCGCAGATGAACTGTTCCAAATATTGAAAAAACATTAATATAGTTTATTTTGAAAATCGTGTCAACTACTAAATTTACCTACTGCAGGTAATTAATTAACGTTAATTTTATTATTTTCTCATATCATTATAGCCTTGGTAGTAAAGCTAAAGTACTACATGAGTTAAAATAAACTTGTATCATGTGTAAGCAATTCGCAGAGAGGTAGTTGGTCATTAGGCATAATATGATATTTTCTCAGATTACCTATCTGTTGATATCTACTCTTTCTTAAATCATTCCCGCACCGAAAACCCCGATGTATGGACACACGCACATTTTGACAGAAATCTAACACATATAATATATTGATGCACACAAACATATCACACATGTAAAGACTTTGTACAAACGCGGTATTAGAATACGTAAATGAAAAATGTGGTCGGCATAACCTACGGTGCGAGGATTAGGTCGATAGCTCATATCGATATTTTTACTGACATTTGCAGAAGCATACAATTTTTGACCTGCCGCCTAGCAGCAGTGTTCGCATTGTTTAATTAATTAATTAGTGAATAAAACAACCGGTGAAATTAGGAGCATAGAGATTCCATCGTAGAACTCAGAGTTAGCAAAGCCTTTGAAGTCTTAGGCTCGTATTAATAAACTCATCTCGGCTTTAATGCCAGTCTCAAGATGCGTCAAAATGACAATTTTCTACGGCATGTCGTTTACTGTGCCGTGTCTCTTGTATCTTGTGACGGACATCTCTCAGTCAAGGTGAGTTTATTAATACGGCCCTTAGGATTGCAATCTTGAGATTGTCTCAGTTCCCACTTACCATCAGGTGGCCCGAGTACTCGTGTGCGTTCTTCTCTGCCATAAAAAAAAAGTATCTATCGAGCATCGTAATAGGATATTATTGGTCAATGAAAAAGTGGTTAAGTCATGTTAATTATAATTAACAATAACGCAAAAGTAGGATGTCTTTTATATATTTTTACAAAGTTTGCCCTCTTGATCACTCATGGAGATTATAGCACAATGTTTCTTATTATTGTTTTATGAAAAGAAACCTTATTGACCGTATTTGTATTAGATATTATTTGACTAAGTTATGAAAATTTTAAAATATTATGGTAATTGGTATTTCTTTGTAAAAGTAAATATTTAAGAGTGAAACGTGAATTACTTACTAAAATACTAAATATATAGGTATTAACTTTTTCATATAAACATAAAGTAGGAACAGCAAAATCTATTAACTTTCGCCTTTTGCAGCGTTCGATACTGACTTGCATCAAAATGTTTCGAACATATGGAACTAGTACGCGTAGGCACCCAATTTGCTTGTCTGCTGCATGAGGCGGCCCATATTTTTTCAATTCCGGGTCTTTTGGAAACTTGTAAAATAAGTATACACTTAAAATAAATAGTGTTCATTAGGCAATTTCCAGGTCCTTAGTAAATATTCCTTACTGTCGATAAATATTGATTTCATCGAGACTACCCTCATCACTAAAACCGAGTCTCGGTAGGAGTACGCTGACGTCATAATTTTCATGAAAACAATGTTTATTAGTATTACCGAATTTATTTCAAAACTTGTAAACAAAGATATTTCTTACAAAGCATTAAAACCGAGTCTCGCTACCCCGAGTACGCATTCATCCAAGTAAGAATTTGAATCGATTGATTATAATCGTTAAATTTTAAGTGCGACAAAATATTTTAAAAATAATATTTTACATGTATTAAATATATAAAATTACTAACAAATGAAATTATGTGCCATCTTTTTCTAAGCTTGAAGTAGTTGATCGTTTTTTACACGAACTTATATCACATGCGAGCATTTTTCCAATGAGTGTGTTCTCTGGCGAGGCGATTTTGTCAATGACCATTAATCGATTATGAAATAGGTTTTGTATAACTTTTTGCACATTGTGCATGTTTTAAGGCCAGTCCAGCTACTGTATGGTCTAAGTCCACTGCGCTCAATTTTTCGTCCGTACTGAGTTGACGCTAACAAGATCAGGTGTAAAGAGGACGATCTCATCCCCCCACGCCGGCTGTCTAAATTTAGCAGAATTTAGCCAAGTCTAAAGCCCGATTTACTTCGATTTTCTAATTACGGCCTCAGCTAGACGGTCGCCAACAAGCTTCCGTTGGCGTGACCTTTGTCAAAGGCTAGTCGCCAAGTGGTAGTCGCCGTGCTTGTAACAACAGGATTATTGGCTACCGTCTAGAAAGTTAAAATATGAACTCTTTAGTTGTATGGTTTATGAAAAGTTAGACAGTTGCTATAGTGACTTATGTATGAGTACTTTGTGTGTCGAATACAAATCGAGTAAACCTCTAAATATTTTGATTTTATTTTAACATGGTAGCTTTATCGAACCACCCAATTACTTTCTGGGATTAGAGATAAAAAGAAGAGGAGATGGTTCGATAAAGCTTAATCAAGCCGCATATACCAATATGATATGAATGAAAGGATGCAATTCAGTTGGCACTGCGATACTACAAGGTAGCACAGAATTCACAAATATAGAAGAAGATAATGTGTCCCACAAATATCCGTGCAGGCAAGTGGTGGGAGCATAAGCATAGCTGATGGCAGAGATGAGACCCGACATCGCTTTTGCTGGAGGTGTTGCTTCTAGAAAACTAGAGAACCCGTGCAATGAAGATGTTGTTAAGGTGAAACGTGTTTTACCTCTAATCTACACAGGCACCGGAACCGCTTACCCTTTAAAGGATTTTCGTTAGGGTATACAATTGACTGGTTTTTACAAGCCCTAACGATGCGATAAGCATATCTTCGACTTACCCCGAGGAAAAGCTATCTCATACAATACAATTAATTCGACAAAGCGCTTACCAATTCCTTAAAACCCTCGTTACGCTTTTCCTATGAAGTGTTTATTGAACGGCTTCATGCTATTTTAATCTCTACGCGCAGTCCATACAAAATATTTTTGCACTACTTAGCAATTGATTAGCTATCCACATATACAGGCTTGAAACCAACCAATCACACGAATCTGCAAAACAGAGTCAACGGAGAGGGAGAATGGATAGGGTAACACTAACGTAATGCTAAGTGCTTCAATCCGAAACCCTTTCGAAACTGGTAACCTCAATGGTTGTAGTTAACTAGTTCGAAGCAGTTACCATATCATTAGGGAACGGGCTAACGTTTGGGAATGTAGTTACCCGATCGATAGACTTAATCAAATAAAGGGCTTTTCCGGTCCGTCAATCTACGCGAGAAACAGTGGAAAAATATTGTCCTGCTACAGTGATGCGGATCATGGTGGAGAGTTGGAAACAAGACGCTCTCCGACAGGAATGATTTACATAAGTATATGCTGGTGGAATAATAACATGGAAAAGCCAAAGACAGGCTTCGGTATCAATCTCTAGCACTGAGGCAGAAGTAGTTGCAGCCAATGAAACTATAAGAAAAATGATTTGGTTGAAAAGACTGCTAGGAAGCATTGAAGGAGCTATTGAGATACCGGTGCTGCACTTTTTGACTACGAATCAGCGATAAAACTGGTACACAACCCACCGTTTGAGTTCCACCAGAGGACTGAACACATAAGGATACGAACTTCCTTTGTAAGAGAAACAGAGTTCTAGCTGGCGGATATGATGACCAAGCCGCTATTTAATCCAAGGCTAATCATGCTTTGTAATCGAATGGGTCTCAGCAAATACTAACTTATCAAAAAGAGAAGATGTTAGAATATGAACTCTTTAGAAAGAAAGAAATAAATAAAGAAAATCATTTCTTTGTGACATACATAACAAAGAAAAGATTTACACGTACAAGAAGAAAGTAGCCTATGAAAAGTTAGACAGTTGAACCTTATTAACAAAGACATGGACTATATTTTCTGAATAAATTCAAATTTTTAATTATTCTTCCACATGGGTTTTTTGGGGGTCAAACATAAATAAGCATTTTTCGAAATTCTCAATTTTCACTACTATTTTTCTGTTAGAATTATAATTCTAAAACGATAATATTTATTTTACAGAATGAACAAAACTAGTACTTTATATTTCTGAAAAAAGTTATCCCTAACATGCATCAGGGTTTGCACAAAAATGAATTAAAATTGCAAAAAATTACCAGTTACTTGAACATTTCAAATGGACACCATTTTTTTGTAGTTAATTTAGATAACTTTTATCATACAGTATGACATCCACATTTCTTACCTAATCAAACACAGCAACAATTATTTCGTTATCTTTTCAAAAAAAAAAGTTAGAGCGTATTATATACAAGCAGGAATTTGACCCCACTATTTACTTCGAATGAAGACAAACTACTGTAACTATAAAAAATTATAGATTAGACCTAGTTAATGATACAGTATTTATTGGAATAACGTTAGACTCCAAACTCCAATGGGGTCCTCATCTGGCTAAATTAGCGAATAGACTAAGTTCTGCAGTTTTTGCAGTTAATAAAATTCGGAATATAATAGACTTGAAAACCGCTCGATTAGTTTATTTTAGTTACTTCCATAGTATTATGTCATATGGTATTTTACTATGGGGTAGTGGTGCTGACGTAAACAGCATCTTTGTTCTACAGAAGGGCTATTCGTGCTGTTTACAAGATGGGTCATAGAGACTCGCTTAGAGATAAGTTCAAAGAAACGAATATATTAACCGTATACAGTCAATATATTTATGAAAATATTATGCATGTTCATAAACACATCGGTAGTTTTAGAAAGAACTGTGACATACATAATGTTAATACCAGGAATAAACATAAGCTCGCAGTGCCCTTTACACGGCTTCACAAAATAAAAAACTCTTTCATGGGTAATTGTATAAGGTTCTATAATAAGCTCCCAAGTAGTGTTACTCATTTATCAGTAAATAAATTTAAGAGTTACGTTAAACGTCAACTAATTTCTAAAGCGTATTATAGTATTAAAGATTATATAAATGATAACAATGCTTGGGACTGAATTATTTGTATTACAATTATTAATGACCGTGGAGACTATATACATCTCCTTGTATGCTTATTATTTTAATTTGACATCTGGAGACTCTTTACATCTCCAAAATTGACCGTGGAGACTTTCTACATCTCCCTTGTTTGTGTTTGTTGTTTTGTTTTTTATGTTTAATTACCTACTTACCTATATTTAATTTTAATTTGACATTTGGAGACTCTTTACATCTCCGGAATTGTATTATTATTTTAACCTGACATTTTTATTAATTTAATTATTATTACTACTGGGACCTGTACATCCCTGTGACATTTAAATTAGATAGCTTATGTTTAGTATTGTAATAAGTTCTTTATTTAAAAAAATGGCTTACTGTTGAGTTTCTTGCGGTGCTTCTTCTCAACAATGGTCTCTTGAAGCGCTGGTAGATGGTAGATTCAGACTTGTAAAAGTGCCTACAGGGCCTACTTACAGAATAAATGTTTTTTTTTTTTTTTTTTTTTAATGGGTAAAACTCGGAAATAAAAATATAAAAAAAAAAAATGGTGGTGGTTCAGCACTTCTGTCACCATAAAGTATATCCTCAATTTTTTTTATTCAAATCAAGTCATGCGGCACACTCGATTTGTTGAAATCACATGGAATGGCCCAGTTGCTATAGTGACTTATTCCATTACAACTCCCTATGCATATATTAAATAAGGCAATAAATAACGTGCAGTCATACTGTAGAGATTATTCTAAGGGTTTGTGTAGTTCAAAGCTTCTAGACTACCCACTAATTAACCTAGAATAGAAATGCCCCATAAATAATTCTGTGAATAAACCAAAATACTTTGGGTGAGCTTCACAAAGCTCACAAACGGGTTTACTGCATAATTGCGAAGAGTCATGATAACAAATTGATCAAATTCGGAATTTTCATAATTTTTAACGCAATTTTTTGATAGAAGACTTAACTTTTTGCTATCGCTTATAAATCAAACCTAACCTAACCTACGTCAGTATGACAATTAATTAATGCATTTAAAGCTTTTGGGATAATGAATATTTGAAAAAAAGTTATTTGGAATTTTAAGGTGTTACCGTAATATACCTACATGTCGAATAAACCTAAATGTTTTGATTTTATTTTAGGGTGAATTTTAGAGATGGACGTTTTTTCGTAATTTCGGTGGCGCATTTTTTTTTCATCGTTTGGTGATAATTTATATAATGACTAGAAAGAGCTTAAATTTTTAATCGAAATGCTGTATGAGGCACCATTCTGAAGCTATTATTTTAGTTAAAAACTATTATTTTTTTTGCGCCACCGAAAATTACAACGGTGCCACCGAAATTACATCGTAAATTTACTTTGAAATTAATGATGAATATACGTGCTTACAAGTCTTTTAAAATATGTAATTCAAATTAAATTAAACTTCAGCATAATTTTTAACAATATTTTTAATCAAAATATTTTTAACAAATTTAAGAACCATGCAATAGTTAATTTAATGAACAATGCAATGGTTAAGTTAATGACAAGAAGTAGTTAATGTTCCATATAATTTTATGAAAGGCAAATGCTTAATTGGTCTTTCATAAAATTCTTCTTGTCTTCTTAATTTATAAAACTCTCTAAAACACGTTTTATAAACTAGAAAAATAATCAAAAACTTATATGCAAAATCAGGTTTCACAACAATATTGTTTGGTAGAAATTAAATGACAGTCTCTTAAGTATTCGTTCTTCATTAAAAAAACGTTTTATGTAATAAAGCACAATGCTTAAAACATTATAATATTACCTTTCCTACCTAAATCATGTTTTATAAACTCTATAAAAACAATCAAAAACTTAACTGTCAGTTAAGTATTTTAGGTACCTGTTAGGAAATAAATGAAACACATAAAGATAAAGATAAAGACATTTATTCAGTAAGTAGGCCGCACGGGCACTTTTACACGTCAAGAATCTGCCAGCGCTTCACAAGAGGAGACCACTGCTGAACTTTGAAATTTGGAACTTGAAGGCATCTCTTCAACTTCTGGTTCCGGAAATTTTAATAAGTAAAATACACAATCCAAGCTGCGGAGAGATAGTTATTTCGAACTCCTACAAGTTTTAGATTTTCGCGGAAAAAAGTCGCCTATGTCCTTCTCCAAGTTCCCATCTATCTCTATACCAAAATTCATCAAAATTATTTCAGCGGTTAAGACGTGAAAACGTAACAGACAGACCGACGGAGTTACTTTCGCATTTTAATATATATAATTTATAATATTAGTATGGATCCCAGCCCTCAAAGTAGCAAGGAAGATGAATTTAATAAGTATGTTAAAAAATTGTAATTTCAGCAGATTGTACACATCCTAAAATCCGGCCAAATGCGAGTTGAACTTGCACACGAAGGGATACATACCACTGTACAACGAACAAAAATATACGAATCGTGTATGGAGACCCGTTTATTTTTTATTTACTGTTATAGCGCCATAGTAAAACAAACTCTGTGTTAATTTCAAGTTTCTACTCGTCCTACGGTTCAAAAGCTACAGATACTTTGGGTACGCAACCCTAAAATCTAATCCCAAAAAAAGCTGGTCTCCAAAAAAAGTATTTATTGTTATTACAACAACGTAGTTAAAATGAATAGGGTAAAGTCACCAGTGGTCAGCCAGAGACCTGTAGTCGGCCTCTGCCTATACTTTGTATGAGTGGAAAGAGTATGAAAGATATATTTTCCACTATTCGCACTAATATAAAGTCGACTACTGGTCTCTGGCTGACCACTGGTGACTTTACCCTATAAGGATTAAAATATGTAACGTTACCCTTTGATATCAATGAGTCACTGATTTGCAGCTCCCTTAAAGGTCTCCTTTCATGAAATGATAATTGGCGGGAAGATAATACTCCTGAAACCAAAAAGTGCATTTACAGTCGCAGAATAAAAAGGTTTGAAAACTTTACACATTACCATAGAATCAGAAAGTGGTATCAGCATAAGGGAAATAATAACTTCGGTCATAGCGAGTTCATAGCTCTCACATGACAATAGTTGACAAAAGTTGCCTAAAGAACAACAAACAATAAAACAATAGCTTTACTTTTGGCCACATAATATGCAATATTTAATTTTCTTACAATAAACTAACCTGCTAAATGTAATATGGAGACTACTGCATTGCTGATCCGATCCTATTGTTTCTGCACAGAAATCTGGCTTCTAAATGCCAAAACAAAAAACCCACAATATCACTGCAAACGTGAAACCGGAGGAGACAAGTCTCAACTCAACGGATTCGATGGTGAAAACCACTTGTAAGAATAGTAAAAGGCGCACAATCTCATAACAGTAGTTTTGGTAAAAGTAGGTAGGTATTTTTGAAATTATGACGGTTGACATATTCAAATTTAGTGTTGCCAAGAAAGGTAAATAATACAATTTGGACCATATGGATTTTGTTTTTTTTTATTTAATGTTTATATTCATGATGTTATTCATTTAAATTAAAATATTATTTCCCGTTACATTAAATGTAATAATTTACAGCTGGTGTCAATCGGTTAATCGGATTTTGTCCGGTAAGTTAATCTATGATGGGGATGACGAAGTAAAAATAGCTGCACAAAAAGATTACCTACAACAAACGGAAACATTATAAAAATAGAAAATAAAGCTATACAATAATATTTGTTGTCATTTCATTTCATTATACCCTTCCGCCCAATTAGTTAGGTATTTCCCAGTAACAAACTATTTAGTTCTCGTCTCGTCGTGATTCTTAGATTCAGATTAATATTAATCGAATCTAATTACGACAAGACGAGAGCAAAATAGTTTGTTTGTTACTGGGAAGCCAAGCCATTAATTTTTAAGAATATCTGCAGCTGGCTATACGTATATACAGGGTGTTTGGTAGCGGGTTCGACAAACGAAAATGGGAAATAATTGGGTCCAATTGGAACACATTTGCCATAGTGACCCCTATGCTAAAGTTGATAGTTTTTTTTTAATTATTTTTTTTCCGTTTTTTTGAAAATATCCCAAAATTTTACCTTTAATCCTTCTTAATTACATACCTAAGCAACTGAAACCGCCCATTTTTTTTTAATCATGCTCTGATAATGGTTTTATTTTAAAACAAAACCAAAACCCATAGGTAGTGCTTTAAAAAAAAAAGATGGGCCCTTAAAGCTATGACAAAATGAGGAAAATAAAATAACATTAAAGTTTCGAAAAGTATAAAAAAAAAATCACAAGTCATAGACGATTTCAAATTGATTAAAAAACTTCTCTGGTTAATACTCTTCACAACGATATGCCACTTAAAAGAAAAAAAACAGAAAAAAAAATACGCAGTACATTGAAATTTCCTCACGAAGATTTATTAAAGAAATCACTTATACCACGGTTATGAATATTGGTGAATACGTTAGAGTTAATAATCGCTGGTACATTACCATTAATAAAAAAAAATTAAGAGTAATAATAAAATTGAAAACCATAGTACATTGTAGCCCAGGTACAGAAAGTAAGCAATAGATGGACGAGTTAGTTCGCGGGCCGAGCCGCAGGTGAGGACCGCGAAGATACGAGTCCATCTATTGCACTTTCTACCGAGGCAATACTATGTGCTTTTCACGCCTAATGTAAGGAAATAAAACAGGTTAGGACATAATACACAGTTTAATTAAAAGTAATATTGATATTAGCATTAGGACAGTTGCTGAATGACAAGGAAATGTTGAAATATCGAGGGTCCCTAAAGACTACAAATACGGTTTCATAATCAGAATTGTTAAAAGTGGACGCCATTTTGAACTTTTTTGTTACTGATCCGATTGCTCTGAAAATCGATATCTGAGGGTCCCTAAAGACTACAAATACGGTTCCATAATCAGAATGGTTGAAAGTCAACGCCATTTTGAACTTTTTTGTTACTGGTCCGATTGCCCTGAAAATCGATATCTGAGGGTCCCTGGGGACTACAATGGTTCTTATGGTTCCATAATCAGAACCAGACCAGAAACAAAAAAGTTCAAAATGGCATCCACTTTTAACAATTCTGATTATGGAACCGTATTTGTAGTCCCCAAGGACCCTCAGATATCGATTTTCAGGGCAATCGGACCAGTAACAAAAAAGTTCAAAATGGCGTCGACTTTTAACAATTCTGATTATGAAACCGTATTTGTAGTCTTTAGGGACCCTCAGATATCGATTTTCAGAGCAATCGAACCAGTAACAAAAAAGTTCAAAATGGCGTCCACTTTTAACAATTCTAATTTTAGAATTGTATGTTTAGTCCCCAGGGACCCTCAGATATCGATTTTCAGAGCAATCGGACCAGTAACAAAAAAGTTCAAAATGGCGTCCACTTTTAACAATTCTAATTTTGGAATTGTATGTTTAGTCCCCAGGGACCCTCAGATATCGATTTTCAGGGCAATTGGACCAGTAACAAAAAAGTTCAAAATGGCGTCGACTTTTAATAATTCTGATTATAGAACCGTATTTGTAGTCTAGTCATAAATAACCGACCAATAGCAGAGTAGAAAGTAAACTGGTCTAAAAACACTCCATTTTACTTTGCAACTCAACATTGTTGGACTGTTTTTGTGTTGTACTACTAAGAGCAACTTTCTATTCTGATTTCGATCCTTCTTTGGCCATATTTCCGAGCAGTGGCGTGAAAAACACTTCTTTAAATTTTGATCACAAAATTTAAAAAATTCTTTGAGCTTCACTGGCGTTATTGCGAGCTCGACCATACGCTAAAATAATATCAGCGTACTCTTCATTGGTAAATGGTGTACGTTCACCCATTGTAATGAAAGTTTCAAAAACCAATACAAATCAACGTGTTTTTCTACAAGTGTTTCTGTTTGAAAAAAAATTACAATTTGCCGCCTTTAAAAAAAAGTGTACTTTTCTTTTAAAGAACTACAAGCTATTTAAGACACAGATTAAAAAGCTAATTTAGCTTAATGTTTTTTTTCAAATCAATGTGGCAAATGCGACGAAAATGTACGGAATGTATTCCTGATAAAATGATCACAAAATTTAAAAAAGTGTTTTTTTTAGCGTGTCGATTTTGTTTAGCATGGTCGAGCTCGCAATAACGCCCGTGAAGCTCAAAGAATTTTTTAAATTTTGTGGTCAAAGTTTAAAAAAGTGTTTTGTTTTCAATTTTATTATTACTCTTAAAATGTTTTTGATTAATGCTAATTTACCAGCGATTATTAACTCTAACGTATTCACCAATATTCATAACAGTGGTATAAGTGATTTCTTTAATAAATCTTCGTGAGGAAATTTCAACGTACTGCGTATTTTTTTTTCTGTGTTTTTTCTTTTAAATGGCATATCGTTGTGAAGAGTATTAACTAGAGAAGTTTTTTAATCAATTTGAAATCGTCTATGACTTGTGATTTTTTTTTTATACTTGTCGAAACTTAAATGTCATTTTATTTTCCACATTTTGTCATAGCTTTAAGGGCCCATATTTTTTTTTCAAAGCACTACCTATGGGATTTGGTTTTGTTTTAAAATAAAACCATTATCAGAGCATGATTTAAAAAAAAATTGGGCGGTTTCAGTTGCTTAGGTATGTAATTAAGAAGGTTTAAAGGTAAAATTTTGGGATATTTTCAAAAAAAATGAAAAAAAACTATCAACTTTAGCATAGGGGTCACTATGGCAAATGTGTTCCAATTGGACCCAAGTATTTCCCATTTTCGTTTGTCGAACCCGCTACCAAACACCCTGTATATGAATGGTACTGGTTCAAAAATCTAGATGGCGCTTCAAATCAGTCTGCATGAATAACCCGTGAGAGGAGAGGGCTCTCTTTTCCCAGTATATTACACTAATCTTTGGGTGTACCCTTACTTAATCTGTGCTAAGTACTACTTTTAGAGTCTGTCTAATGAAAGCTGAACCTGGGAAAAAGCGGCAAATTCAAAAAATCGTGATATGGTATTACCGATCAATGAAGGAATAAACGATATTGATACTTTTATTATTTTATTTATTTTGGTGGGCACAAAGGAAGAGGAAACGCGTACTATATTTTCATATATATTATTACGAGCGCTATATTTTGATGAAAAGCACTTTAGGTAAAATACGATGACAGTGACTGGAGCACATTTGGTTTTTCGAAATATATTTGACATGAAAATATAGTGATCTGCACGTGTAGCACAAGTTGTATTTTCTCGCTTGTCGCTCTGTGCGTCTCTATCGTAACAGACTAGATAGTAAGGGAGATCCGAGCGACAAACAAGTCACGAGCAACTTGTGCTAGTCGTGCTGTTGATAGATTTCATTGATACGAGAGGTTTTCGTCTGTGTCGCACACAGCATAATAAAACAATGATGATGAGGAATATTATATTCAACCTTTTTAATAAAGTAATTAGAGGTAACATTATTCTCATCACCCTTACACCTCTATCTAACGACAATTATATCTTGGAGAAGAAGCGCCGCAAGAAACTCCAGCAGATCATTTTTTCCAATCATAAAATACAATTATTCTTAAAAGTAACATTACAAGGTAGTAAAGTAATTAATAATTATTTCTAACAACATAAACTGTACGCTCAATAACATTGAGTAAATTAAAAATAGTGGCTAGGAGAACAACATGACGAGGTCTCTACGTCAGGAACGATAACTAAAATAACTAACTGGAAAACAGGTTCTTGCAAGCGTGAACAGACAGGACCCCACTGACAACACCCGTTCACGAGTATGACGCTGATCTCAGCCATCGCCTCCTCAACCATGTGTTTGAAAAGAATAATTAATGAGGGCTAATAAAACAACGGAATCTTTAGCACTCCTGGTATGAAGCGACCTCATCCAGCCACGGTTTCTAACTTGGAAAAGGATGGAATTACTAATCAATTGGAAAGCTTCATAATAAGTGTATGTGATGGTGAACCTTCCAGTAGTTCCAGTTCAGATGATACCCTAAGACTCTAGGAACTGTAATTAAAATCAGATTCTAAATACTCTATTTCTAATGATTCATCTGAACTAGTGCTGTCATCATCACGGACACTTATAATGAATGATTCTAGTTCTTTAGTTATTCCATCCCTGGTTTTGTACTGAGCTTCAATATTAAGCACATGATTAGTCATTTTCTTCCAATGCTCCGGTGTTATGCTGTCAAAAGACTCTTTAATATTTTTTTCAATTTCAGCTGCTGATACGCCAACATTTCTACTCGCGACTTTTCTCTTCGCCGAACTCCAGATTAGCTCAATGGGGTTAAGGTCGCAATGGTAGGGCGGAAGTCTTAAAACCTCATGACCGTGCTCCCTTAGAATTTCATCGGCTTCATAGATTGGGTCTGCTTTGTGTTTATGTGCCAAGACAAGAAGTTCTGGTACAGTATAATATTCTTCAAAATCAATTTGTTTAGAACGCAGCCACTCTTTTATTTCGGCTTTGCGGGTGTTGGTATTTGGTACCTTATTAATTTGCACCATGTGATAGCTAGCATTGTCCATGACAATGACACTTGGTTCACTCAAGTTGGGAATAAGCTTCTCACGTAACCACTTATTGAAATTTGTGGCGTTCATGTCATGGTGATAGTCTGCTTTGATTGATTTTGTGCTAAACGTTAATAAAGCATTAGGCACAAAACCATCTTCTGATCCAGCGTGAACAATAATAAATCGTTTTCCAGCTGAGATATTGCCAACTACACCTTGGGTGGAAGGCCCCTGCCACGACTTTTTTGTTTTGTAGTTCTGGTGAACGTAAGTCTCATCCAGGTATATTATTTTTTTACCTTCAGCACGTTTTGATGCAATAGTCCTTAGGTAGCGGTGTCGCCAAGCTGCTATGTCAAAACGCTCAATAAGTATCGAACGTTGTTCAGTATTTTGTTTAAATTCGTATCCATTTGCCATTAGTATTCGGCGTAAAGTCTCAAGGCATCCGGTAAAACCGATGCTTTCTCTCAACTCTGCCAATAAGCATCTGAGTGTAGGCACTTGTTTTTTTACAATATAAAATTCATTTATTTTATTTCGGATAGCTTGGATGTCAAAGCTATCCAAATTAGACACCGTGGCCTTGTGAGGTCGCTTTTTTCCGGGAGTACTAAAGACACCGTTGTTTAATTTTCCCTCATTACTTATTCTTTTTAAAGATGAAACACTGATATCTGTAAGAAGAAAGAAAGTGTTAAATAAACATAACACCATTTAGAAATACATTGTGTGGTTGCGCAGTACAGCCCCATTGTACAGTCCGACAGCCCTAAAAACATTTGGGTTTAGGTGAAATGAAATTGCATCGGTGAGGTTCTAATCGCAACGGTTTAAGAACAAGGAAGACTCATATAACCCGAACATCTTTTATATCTGGCCGATCAAAAATGACATTAAATAAATAGATAAGGTACTAAAGTGTACACATATTTATGAAATCGACTGTACAGTGTACATTTGGTTCATAAACAACAAAATGCTGTTTGCTCCGCACACAGAAAATACATATCAAATAATATGTTTATGATATCTTTTAACTAAACACCTCCTTATTGTTTTATTGAAACTATGAGTGTCAGTTACATTAATCATCTGTCTATTAAATTAATTTAATAAAATTGTGAATGCTAAGAGATTCAACATGATATAGGGACAGACAATAGGTACCTACACCTATTATATACAACTTCTCCAAATATTTCGTCTGAGTCTGGCAGGCTAACTCAGTTTCCTCAACCTCTTTCAGCTGCTTTACGTTTTCCAGCACACTTTTGTCAACGTGCACGTCCAGGTTTTCTGAAACGAATTTAATTTCGTTCAATTTCTTAATCTCATCGTATAATAGACAGAAAAAGGTAAATTAAACTTAGGATTGCACATAGAGAAATAAGAAGTATCAAAATGAACATGCCGTACTAAAGTCGTACTAACCTATAAATTTGGTCACCGTAACTAAACAATTAATTTTTTGCATCAATAATGCTTTTCTTTCTTCTTGTTTTTCTTTGTACTTCTGTATAATAGTATACAGAATCTCCCGGACACCGCCTCTTATCGTCGACGGCATGATTACTCCGTATTTTTATCAATTTAGATCTCGAATTGACAAGTTTCTAACAACAACAAAGTCCAAACGACATATTAAATAGTGTTGCTAGACTCGTCAGCCAAGAAAAATCCAGGTTCAGCTTTCATTAGACAGACTCTATTTACTTTGGCGTTTGGCGGCAAGGCAGAAAGGGTTAAGTTTATTTATTCTAAAGTAGGGACACCGAGTGATGGCACTTGACGTTTGACTCGACGCATAGCCTAACAATAACATAGCCTTTTAATTTCATGCGTTATTTCTATCATAAGTAAACTTTTTAAAAATATACCACTCCCACTTGACAGAATTTTTTACGATAGTTAAATGGAGTGTTTCACAACACTATTGTCAAGAATCGAATACCTACTCGACATTGACAAATCCCATAGATTGCCATACCACGAACGGGGAAGAAAAAAAAAAAAACACTTGTCAGATGTGTCAAGTGCCATCACTCGGTGTCCGGCTAGGGATGGGCAAATGAAAAAATATATCGATATATATTGTATCGATATTATTCAAAGCTATCGATATATATCGTGTAAAAATATCAGTATTTTGATGTATCGATAATATCGATATATCAATGTTATTTATGTTTTAGGCAAAGAGAGCCGAGCCCATACAGCCGATTTACTCATTCATTCATTGCTTTCTTTCTAGGCCGCTTTCGCAATATATATATATATTCCATGTAAACATGTGGAAATCATGGTTTTTATTTAAAAAGTATCAAGGTTTTCACAATGATAAACGTTTATTTATATGTCAAATGCACTAGTCAAATGTCAATGTTTGTTTTCGGCTCGGATGACGTCACAGCACAGATAATCTATAGACTAATATGGCTGTAAGCGTTTTCGCCTGTTAACGAACACTAAACTTTTAAAATAAAGTTTTGCGGTTTTCAAGGTCCTAAAAAAATATGACAATATTTTTTTTAAGCTAATCTGACAATAATTAATAATTTGAGACCTACTTTAAAAAAGAGTCAACTAGCCTATTCCCGCGGTAAAGTATAAAGTGAAGGATAGCTTTATGCAAAACATTAATGTGTGTCTGAAACAGACTACTGTCAGGTAATGATTAACTTGGTTTGCGAACGCGGCGCTAATCGAGAACTGAAGTTGAACGGGAGCTCATAAAAAAAAACGAATTTGATATCCGGAAAAAAATATCGATTATTGATATATCGAGACTTAAAATATCTACGATAAATATCGATTATTTATTGAATTAATATCGACATTTTGATATATCGATATTTTTTACCCAAGCCTAGGTGTCCCTACTTTAGTTAACACTAAAATTGGTGTAATGTTGTAAGCCAATTTCTTTCTTAGTGTGTGATAAAAAATACGTAATCGTAAGTGGAAATGGACGAGTCAAAGGAAGAGAATGAAACTTACGCCACGGTTAGTTTTTTGTTTACCTATATTACTTTTTGTCTGCTGTGATTTCGTGTATATTTAATTTCACTATGTTTCTTGTACAGTTTCGCTAAGTGCATGGTGGTTTTGTACTGGTGTTAAAAGCATGCTTTAACGTTTAAACATAGGTACTTATAATAACTTGACGTTGAAAATTTTGTCATTTTACAAGGCACATAAACATGTTCTTCCTACTTGCCATGAGTCCCGAAATGGATCCGAGTCTGAAACTAAGATCTTCATCTCATATCTTTAAAGATTACCTAATTCCCACAATATTAAATGTTATTGAATCATTGCTGATAATTTCATGAAAATGTAATAGTGGTGTTAATGGTAGTCCTTAGGAGGTTTTAACCCCTTGCACTCTGGTTCCGCTCTTATGAAAAAATCTAAAAATTCTATAATAATAACCATGAAATGAGTGACCGTTCTAACATCCACTAATTCTAAACTACAAAAAAAAAGATACGTTAAAAATGTTTTTTGTTAATTACTTTCATTCTTATATTGCCATCCGAAGTGAAACTTTCTGCAGTTATTTCTCTCCTTATCAGTATCTCGCGCAATAACCACGTCTTGCTCGTCGTAAATTTCGGAAGTGTTATTATTATTGTGAACTGTTGCTGCAATGGATACTTAAACCCAGGGTATCTTTGGTTAATTGACACGTAAACATGTTCAAAACAGAGTGTAGCAGACTTTATGAAATTCGAATTTATTTTAAGCTATATTTCCATTTGCAAAATTTAAGTCTTAATTTTTTCAGTAGCTTATTTTGCCAAAGATTTTTATATCCGCAGAAATAATTCCAGTATGACAATTTCCTAATCTGTATTTATCCAAACAGATACATCATTTTCAAAGAGTTGAACTACTTCTCGGTGGTGGGGCCCTTTGGGTCTGCTGACACAAACTGACATAATCTAAGCTTACCTACCTATTTCGGCCTAATTACAATGGTGAAATATATTGATCTATCAGATAAAACAGATTTTTGCAAAAATATCACCTTTCTCCTGCATTAACTACTAGATAGCCAAACCTCCGAGCCGAAGAAAGAGTCTAATAATCATGCCGCAGGTTAAAGGGAAAACTTCAAGGAGATCTTCTGCTGCATGTTACAGTGTACCATATTTTATTTTGATGCAGTTTACCTAATTCAGTCTTCCAAACATGATCAATGATAATATCCATATGTATAGCCAAAATTTAAATGTTGCAACATTTATATTCTAATTATTATAAACCTGCTATCGCCTATCAGTCACGACGGGTATCTTTGTATGTGCGTCTTTGTATCTGTATGTGGCATTAGAGCTCCCAAATTGATAGACAGAATTAGACTCGTTTTTTATTTATTGAGAAAGCTAGTTTAATCGGAATGATTCTTAGTTAGATTTCATTAACATCGGTTCAGCTGTACGTAAAAGAGATATCAGCTACAAAAGGATTCGCCGTTATATGGGGTGTTATATACATTTAACAGTTATTTACTTGACATTCCACCAATGTTACTTTTCAATTTAAACATAACAATGTTTAGTTAGTAGTATGATAAAGAATTGGGTTGGCATTGAAAATAAATAACTAATATACAGTGTTGATACTACTGACATATGATAAGAATTGGAGGCTGCTATCAATCTGAGATAAGGGTATTTGATCTTACTCTGGACATATGGATCATGCTATCAAATAGTTGTTAAGATATGAGTTTACTCAATGCACTCAAGATTATGATTATTATTCAGAACATTTCCTCGTGTCTTCCTTACCAATGCCATTTCAATTCCTTATGCATTTAAAAATTATCAATCAAAAAAAATAATGTGCTGTCATACTGTAGAGATTAATCTAAAGGTTTGTGTAGTTCAAAGCTATCTAGACAACCCACTAATTAAACTAGAATAGAAATGCCCCATAAATAATTCTGTGAATAAACCAAAAATACTTTGGGTAAGCTTCACAAAGCTCATAAATGGGTTCACTTCATAATTCTGAAGAGTCATAATAACAAATTGATCAAAATTCCGAATTTTCATAATTCCAAATGCAATGTTACTGACTTTATTTTATGTTATCGCTTTTAAATCAGACCCTATGTAACATACGTATAGCAATTAACCTAAAATAGCTCCAGCATAACATAGGTTTCGGAAGAAAAAAAAACGGACAAGTAAATATTCGGGGAAACGTAATTCGGAATAAAGATAAAGACATTTATTCAGTAAGTAGGCCGCACGGGCACTTTTACACGTCAAGAATCTACCAGCGCTTCACAAGAGGAGACCACTACTGAGAAGAAGCGCCGCAAGAAACTCGGCAGTCAGTCATTTTTTTAAATATATTTAATATTACAATGGTACTACCTACTTAGTCTAGCATTATATAAATCTATAAATAGCAAATAAAAAAATATTTCAAATATCCTGCGTAGTTTCCGCAGGAAAACACACCAACATCTTAAGATAGAAAGAGAGAAAAAGAAAAAAAGAACTCCTACGTATGTGCATATAAGACGGTGCAAGATGACCACATAAGATTGATATGTTTTCCTACATCAACGGTGTCCCCCAGACAAGATAAAGCTTTTGAATTTGAAAAATAAAATAAAAAAATGATTAAGTTTCGGGTTTAGGCCAAGCATTTTTGTCTATTATATAGTCCTCGATCCTATAATACGCTTTAGACTTTAACCCTATACTTGGCAAGACAATTTTTTCTGAAATGTTGTTGGTTTTTTTTAAGAATCGTGTTTTTCGGGGTCCAAATAGGGCTGAAAAAATAATATAAAAAATCCATGGTTTTTAATTTGTGTTTTATTGAATGTATCTTTAAATGCACACCGCCATGTCGTTACAAATGTACATATAAAAGTATATGTATCCAGGAAGACACACCGTCATAAAACGAGTACCCAAAAAAATATTTTTATTATTATAAATCAAAAATAAACAAATGAAAATAGGCCTATTTAAAAGATAAAATACTATTAATTGACTTGCTCAGCAGTTAACGTAACAACAATCTGTATTTAATGTGAAATCTTGAGTTTTTGCTTTATTTTTATAACTTAATTACAGCCATAATTAAGGTTAAATTAAATATTGATATCAATAATTCAACTTTTTTGAGAAATATTAATTAAGAAATGAAAAAAATACATAATTACTACTTTAAAGTGCTCCAACTTCATTAGATTATGCTATTTATTATTTCTGAGTTGTAGACCCACGACGAAGAAAACCACGTAGGTCACTTTAAAAGTTCTGATACGGGAAAAAGAACACAATGTGAATAACAACTTTTGCAAATTACGAGCATTCGTAAAAAAAAAACTATAATTTTCAGAAATTTCGGTTCATTCCGTCCGTCTTTTCCCGCTTTTTGTCTGCTTCGCTGGAGTGTAAGCAAAAACATTTGCGTGGACGATCTACGTATGACTTAAAAATTGTTTTCTCTAAATTGTTAAGCTTTCATTGTTAAAGATTAGATAGAGAAGACTTTAGCCTTCTTCGGAAAATATTTTCAGATGGCCTAATGACTTCAAAAGGTTCAAAGCTAGCCATGAAAATGACAGACAGAAGTGGCCGTCGCACAACTGCAGTCAGCGCTGAAAATGTACGGATGACTGAAATGCTAGCTCGAGAAAATCAACAAACCGCATTCAGGACATACAGAAAAATCGGGGCAATTAGTTGTTTGGTGTTTTTTCAATCTCATAGGAACATTTTAATAAAAATATACATTTTTATGTCAATGGATGCTACATAGGGTCTCTGAAACGATAAAGAAAGACCCGAGTGTATATACTTACAAATACACTAGGTCAATACTAGGATAAGTCTAGGGATAGACTAGGCTTTCTTTAACTTAGGGCGATAAAAATAGGCACTTTTATAACAATATGATTCGAAAAACATGAAAGCATTATCGATATGGATGTTTTCAGACACCTGGTTGCCAATTTAGTACTAAAAAACTCTCAAAATAGGTTGACAATGGTACCAGCTCGGTATTAAGCCCTCAAACTTTGAAATATAAAGCATAACTAACAGTTTATACCCACAAAAAGAGGATTATAAATAGTTTTTTTTATACCGCAAATTGGCTGTGTATCCATAAAGATACATAGCAAAAGTATAGCGTACCTGGTAATGTATCTTTAAAGATACATAGTAGGATAAACCTTACTTAATGGTGTAGCTGGCGCTGTGCATTTAAAGATACATATGCCTTCATGTAACGTTAGAGGCCATTGTTATGTAGTTTTGATATACCAAGATTGCTATTGTGTGTTGGAAATATACTTACTTATACTATAATAACAATAAATTTGCATTATTAAAGCAAACATTTTATGAAATTAATTATTTTTATGACACGATGCGTAAACGCAGGATTTCGGTCCGTTATTTTGCGTGCTACTGTCAAAATGGATTTACCTAGCAGTACAAAATAATATTACTCCAACTTATTGGAATATCAGTTAAAATAATGCGCATTAAAAATGATTCCTAAGTCCTTAATTTACTCCCTAGATTTTTTTAAAGAGTAACGTGCATAAGAATGCACAATGTCAAGTATAGGGTTAACGACTTTTTCAAGTAATTTTTGAGTGCTGGAAAGGGTAACTTTAATACTACCTCAGGTAATTTATTATACAAATGAATGCATTGACCAACAAATGATTTATGTACTTTACGGACGCGGAATTTTCGAATAGCTATTTTATTTTTATTTCTAGTATTTAAATTATGTATATCAGATTTTTTTGTGAAAGAATTTAATTTTTTTATAACATAAATAATATTCTCATAAATAAATTGTGACGCTACAGTTAAGATATTAATTTCCTTAAAAAGATCTCTTAAGGAGTCACGAGAATTCAAGTTGTAAATAGAACGAATGGCCCTTTTTTGTAACACAAATATAGTTTGTATGTCAGCTGCCTTACCCCAAACCAGAATACCGTACGACATAACACTATGGAAATAACTATAATAAACTAAGCGAGCTGTCTCAACATTGGTTAGTTGTCTAATTTTCCTAACTGCGTAAGCTGCCGAACTTAGTTTACCTGCCAGTACAGCTATATGGGGACTCCATTGCAAATTTTTATCTATTGTTATGCCTAGGAAAACTGCCTTATCTACGATTTGCAAACACTCGTCATTTAGAAAAATACTAGAATCTAACGGTTTAACATTAGGCAAAGCGAATCTAACACATTTAGTTTTCTTAGCATTTAGTAGCAAATTGTTGCTAGTAAACCAATTAAGTACTTTAACTAGTGTGGAGTTTATGCTACTGTAGTCTATGGATTTTCTGTCTAACTTGAAAATTAGTGAAGTATCATCAGCATAAAGTACAATATCACAAAGTTTATCTACTGATGGTGGCAAGTCATTTATGTAAACCAAAAATAGAAAAGGACCTAAAATAGAGCCTTGAGGCACACCTATTTTCACTGTAGCTCCATCAGATTGTGTTTTGTTTACATCAACTGTTTGAGTTCTATCACTGAGATAAGACGACATAAGACTTATAGCTTTATTAGACAATCCATAATGTTCTAATTTTAAAATAAGGGTCGTATGAACCACAACAATTTTAAGGTGTTCCCGTCACAAACACATTGAAAGTCAAAATCAAAACTCAAAGTAGAAAAATTTACTCAAAAACACACTGCAATACAACAAACATAAATTAAATGAATAAAATATATTATGTAGGTACTTTTCTGTATTTTTTCCTAGACATTGATTAGTTCTTTTTAACAGCATATAAAACAAATCAAAGTTTTGCTATTTTCATTGAGAGAAGAATGTAGTCAGAAAATAAAAAACTGAAAGGAAAAACAATATTGCTTTTGAAATGTTATGTTCATATCAACATTACAAATAGGCCGTGGTAATTAGATCGGAAAATATTAACAGGCATATTTGTAAGAAGTATTTGTAGAAGAGATTAAGTATTACCAGTAGGTCAGTAAAGGCCGTGCCAGGATAAGCTAAGAGATTTTGACCCCCTTGAGTTTGGGCTTGTAATTTTTATAGATTGTGTGGCTCTGCATTAGTAATTGTTTTGCCAAATTTGAGCACCCTAAATATCATAGTTTTCGTTTAAAAAAAAAAACTATATTTAATTTTTCTTTGATATTTTTTTTTCCTGTTAACCAATTTTAATGAGCTTGGCATATAATGTACATTTAACCAGGATGATCAAATGGCCATAATTATATTTTCATTATGCCATAGAAAAATATTTAAAAAAACCCATTCATACTCTTCAGTTTTTTTTTTATCACTTCCATGTTAGAGACCGCCCTAATTTTTTCACTGATAAAACTCCCACTAACGTCCTATAATATGTATTTTTTTCAAAATTTTTGCTGAGGGAGAACATGGAGTTATCTTGACATGAAATTCTTTACATACATTTCCTAGAACCGCTATAATTTAAATCGGAATGATTGCAACCTCTTTAGAGGAACGTACATGTTGCATATGAAATACTTACTGGCCACTTACATTTCAACATTTTAAAAAAGTAAAAAAAAAGACAACAAAAAGAACTCCTTTCAATTGTCGTGCGTTGGTAACATAATATAAATAAACCATTCCAATATGAATTCATTATCAAAAACAACTGCAATACAACGCGTTTTCCGTAAAAAAGTTAAAACGCTGTATTGTCTCGCAATGAAAACAATTCTGCAAAGTATAAACGAACAATACGACTTCTTTAATAATACACTTCCAATTTTTGATCAGGTAAATGTCACAAAGGCATATTGTGAATTTGTATAGTAATTAATGGGTACTTAATTTTAAATAGGTAGTTTAAATAATTAGTAGTAGAAGTAGTAGTAGTAGTAAAACTCTTTATTGTACGTACAAACAAATAATTACCTATGTTTATCCACGGATATGTAATTTGGGAGTCTCAGGTAGTATAACTTCATGTCTTCAATCTAAATGATCAAAAAAACATAGGTAATTATTTGTTTGTACAGTCAAGGAATTAAATTTGCTACCCACCTTAGGTCCAAAGTCAATCTGACATTCTACAGCAATAAGGTTGAGTTTCCTATCAATTACAAATGACTTGGCATCTCTATTGACAATGACGTCTTCAATCAGATTTTCTGTGAAAAGGGTAGCAAATTAACTTCCGTGACCGTACGTACAATAAAGAGTTTTACTACTACTACTACTTCTACTACTAATTATTTAAACTACCTATTTAAAATTAAGTACCCATTAATTACTATACAAATGCACAATATGCCTTTGTGACATTTACCTGATCAAAAATTGGAAGTGTATTATTAAAGAAATCGTATTGTTCGTTTATACTTTGCAGAATGGTTTCCATTGCGAGACAATACAGCGTTTTAACTTTTTTACGGAAAACGCGTTGTATTGCAGTTGTTTTTGATAATGAATTCATATTGGAATGGTTTATATTATGTTACCAACGCACGACAATTGAAAGGAGTTCTTTTTGTTGTCTTTTTTTTTACTTTTTTAAAAAGTTGAAATGTAAGTGGCCAGTAAGTATTTCATATGCAACATGTACGTTCCTCTAAAGAGGTTGCAATCATTACGATTTAAATTATAGCGGTTCTAGGAAATGTATGTAAAGAATTTCAGGTCAAGATAACTCCATGTTCTCCCTTAGCAAAAATTTTGAAAAAAATACATATTATAGGACGTTAGTGCGAGTTTTACCAGTGAAAAAATTAGAGCGGTCGCTAACATGGAAGTGATAAAAAAAAAACTGAAAAGTATGAATGGGTCTTTTTAAATTTTTTTCTATGGCATAATGAAAATATAATTATGGTCATTTGATCATCTTGGTTAAATGTACATTATATGCCAAACTCATTAAAATTGGTTAACAGGAAAAAAAATATCAAAGAAAAATTAAATATAGTTTTTTTTTTAAACGAAAACTATGATATTTAGGGTGCTCAAATTTGGCAAAACAATTACTAATGCAGAGCCACACAATCTATAAAAATTACAAGCCCAAACTCAAGGGGGGCAAAATCTCTTAGCTTATCCTGGCACGGCCTTTAACATTTGTCGTATGCACAACTTTTTTTTTTAATCTTATAATTTCACTTTGTACTTGAAGCGAAAATATTATTACTTACGTTAAAAAAATGCTTAACATATTTAACAAATATAATGAAAATTATGTTATGATGCACTTCAGAGATGTAAAAAATCTCTAAAAGTGGTTCAGGGAAAAATTAAACATAACTGATAGTAGTTGAACAATGGAAAATATTTAAGCCAAACCGGAATTTCTCAAAATTAAACAGATAAGAGGTTTTTTAATAGTTTAATGTAGTAAAATAAACGATTTGCATTAATGTGTTTAATTTTCTTGTAAATATAAAGCCTATAAAAAAAAGTTAAATTAATTGCCTGAATGGTATTAAAAAAAAACTATTAACATTAATTTGCGTTGTTACTATTTGTTTAATTTTGCCTGATAGCATTTTAATATTATTAATTTTAATAATTTTATATATTATAAATATTTTTGCTTGAAGTATAATTTAAAAAATCTGAAATATATTTTTACTTTCATTTTCTTGGGGGAATTTATTTAATTCTGCAAAAATATATTGGTTCTACCAATTCTTTATACATAATAACTAGACCCCGTCATCAAGCAAGCAGTTAGGGCTTACTAACATTATTGATGTGTCATCACTAATGTTAGTTGGCAACCAAACTGCCCGCTTTATAACGGGGTCTAATAATAACTATAATTTTGTCTTGAATTTGATTTATAATAACGCATTTTTGTTATTTTTACCTTGTTCCGGTCATGGAAAATGTATTTTTTTTTGTTATTGTTTGGAGAGATAAGTTGAATACATGATTCTAGAATAAAAGTGCTGTTTAGATATTTTGCAAGGTTCAAAGCTAAAAGCCCCACACTAAAAAGTTATTTACTTGACAGTAATGGTGGCTGAGTTAAAACCAATATGATATCATGTCAAAGGCAATATTGTTTTACCATGTAAAAAATATAAGCCCTGGTCAAGGGTTAGACTTGCAAACCTAGGATTCCAATCCATCACGTAACATCTATGAATGCTAATTAAAAAGTAAATAATAAGTACAATAGATATCATAGCTATCACATGACTTAATTTACCAAATCATGTAGGTAAGAGTGTGGCGATATTTTTCCAATAACTTTTTTTTCTTGTAACAATTTTTTTGCGATTTTACCGATCCGTGATTTTAGTCTCTTTTTCCCATTCTTCATTTTATCTGGTCGCATATTTACCATTCGTATACAGGGTGGAAAGGGACGAGGGCCGTTCCCGAAAATATAATATCACATAAGTGATATACATTCGATGTGCAATGGTTAGAAACAATTATTATAAAGAAAACAAAAAAGTTAAAATAAGTCATGTTTAATATTGGTGACAACCCTATGTTCCTAACTAAGTACATTCCAACATTTGTAAGGAGAAAAGGATACCTGTTATCTTAGGGATCTATACCCGATGTTCAAATATTCCACCGCGTCTAATAAGACAGGCAGCAGCTCGTGCCCGAGTATGGCGATGCACCTTCGATAATGTATTTTCTTCACGATTTTTTCTACGCAGTTGTTCGAAGGCAGTAATTAATCTTTCTTTCATTTCCTCGGCAGTATCACATTCTGTCCTGAACACTTTGTCTTTAATCGTGCCCCACAGAAAAAAGTCCAGTGCCGTGAGGTCCGGACTCCTTGGGGGCCAACGGTGTGGCCCGAATCGCCCTATCCATCTGTCCCCAAACTCAGTGTTTAATTTCTCACGCACTTCTATCACGGAATGAGCTGGTGCTCCGTCTTGTTGGTACCAAGTGCGTTGTCTTTCGGCCAGTGGCAAGTTATCGAGGTAAGCGTCAACCTCGGAGTTTAGGAGGGCCATGTATCCAACTCTGTTAAGTGTTGCAGGTAAGAACACAGGCCCTATAATTGTTTCCCCGTGAATTGCAGCCCATACGTTTACTGACCAACGATATTGGTGACTCGAATAACGGTACGCGAATGGGTTTTCTTCGGCGTACACGTGTTCATTTCGCCTGTTCCACATTCCATTGCGTGTAAATACACTTTCATCCGTCCAAATAATGCGTCTAATGAAGTCACGGTCTCCAGCTATTTTGTCCAACAACCACCGGCAGTATGCTTCCCGGATGGGGCAGTCTCTGGGCAATAACACTTGAACCCTCTGTATGTGATAAGGACGACGACGGGCACGTTTTAGTATCTTCAATACTGTCGTATGAGTTAATCCGAAGTGCTGACCCGTCCGCCTGGAACTTGCTCTTGGATTTCGATCAAAATAACGCAGTACTCTTTCTTCGAGCCCCGCAGCAAGTCGCACGACACCTCCTCCGCGTTGGTCGTCTTGAGATGTTCGGGGGATTATAGGACGATTGCTAGCAACGCGGTCAAAGGCACGTAAAATCGTTCGACGATCTGATGGATGCGGTGGAGGATATCGCTGTCTGTATTGACGCAAAGTCTCAGAGGTATTGTAGTTGCACTCTGCGTATAACAGTAACAAATTGAGATAATCTCTAGCCTCAAATAGTGGCATTATTAAGTATTTTATTAGTTTAAGAGTGTGACATAATTGTGACGTGCTTATTGTCATTGTAATAATTATCTGTGAAACAAACAGGTTGCAAAACAAAAATATTGTCAATGGACCTACAAAATGTCATCCATCAATAACGTCATAAAGTTAGTGTTTACTAGTTAGTTCAAGGTGGGGTCATTGACCTTATCAGCTGTTAGGGTTGAAACTACACGTTTTTTGTATTAAACTTTAACGAGCTGTAACTCGAAAACGGCTAAAAATATTAGCATAGTTTCTTGGAGAAAAATATAGTACTAAAGATACATAATCTAGAATTTAACGGAAAGGCCGTCGTCCCTTTCCACCCTGTACATATTCACAGACCCCCTGAATCAGAGCATCGAAGGATCTGAAGCAGAGGTGCGTTGAGAGGAGAGCGTGCTGTAAAAATGTTTTTCCGTTGAGGTTTTAAAAAAGTGTTTTTCTAGTATGACTTGGTGCCCACACGAGAACGTAGAAATTGGATAATTTGCAAAAACTGATTTTATTGTTGTAATATATATTAACGATACAAAATCAAATGTTAAAATTCGTGCACTGTTAATTTTTTTACCCTGTATACAGTACAAGCATCCATACAGGCATATACATACACACATACATACTTATGTACACGACACTACTATGATTTTCGCACTTCTTGTTTAAAAAAAACAAGTATTTTTTTCAGTGTTTACGTTTTGGTACACCCGGACCCATACCACTGCTTTCTTTCAGTAGTCGACCTCTTACGATTTCTTATAATGTTATCGGCAACAGTATATTTTGGTATTCAGCAACTTAGAGATAGCTCTAGTAGTCTCGACAACTCGATTTTTCGAGGTGGGAACCCGATTGGAATTTTCAGTAAAGTAAAAAAATACAATAGTAAAAGGGTGACATATTTTTTAGTAACGAGGAGCCAGTCCAGTTTGTCTGCCCGGATTTTAGCGTGTTCAGTCTTTAAGTTACTAGCAAATTTAAAAGCACACTTGATAGTTTTCTGAGAACCAGGCGACTCAAGTGTTTCTGGCTATTAAAAATCATCAAACAATAATACCAGACAGATTAGTTCATACTTATTGTTGTATAACCGACTTCAAAAAAGTAGGAGGTTAGACGTTCCACTGTATGACTTTTTTTTGTAAGTTCACCTATTTCTCCGCAAATGAGGAGCGATAGGCAAAAAAATTTTTTTTTGCTTTGATTTATAGTGTATACTTCCGATATGGTCCCATTATCAACACAACTGAACCTGATGAGGGGATCCGTGAGGAATTGAGGGAACTCCTCAAATATTGTGGCAAACATATAGCGATTTTAGTATTTTTAGTAACAAGCAGGTATTTGCATTCAGAAAGTATCATTAGGTGAAGTGGAACTGATGATGACGACCACAGATGGCCACTAGGTACCTATTTCAGGAACGGCGATAAGATATCTCGATTAAGATAGTTGAGCGACTACAACCAAGAACATTTAATTGTTTAAATATAACTATGACTTCCCCGCGATGTTGCTTGTGGCGAGTTTAAAATGTCTTAGTTTCATATCAACTAAGAAGTGGGGATACATAAGCTCATAAGCTTATTATGGTCACTAAAAATTATAAAATAAAATTAATGTATTAAAAATAAAAATAAACCGCTTACAAAAACGCAAAAATGACTTCTTTTTTAAATGATAGGAAATAGGTTAGTCCATCTAAAGTCGGCGACTCACAATATTTTGACTAACCTATAATTTTAATAAAAACTATTTTTTGCGTTTATGACGGCGGTTTTTTTGATTTTTAAAACATTTTTGAGTTTACAGCTTGACGGTCACAGAGAGATTCTACAATATTTGGCCCATTATTACTTTGCCTAGTCTGCATACAAATCAATTTTACGGCTTGATAAAACTGTGATTGAGAATCTTGAGCAGTAAAAACACTTGTGTTGTAAAATTATTATGGAAAATACTGTATTACATACATACAGAAACTCACGCCTTCATTCCCAGAGTGGGGTAGGCAGAGCTAAAGAATTACCAACAAGTCTTAAAACTTCTTGATAATTCTGTAACCACATTTTGCACAAGTAGGCTAAAATGTTAATGTTTAATATTTGCATGCATGCATACCATCACGCCTTCATCTCAGAGTGGGGTAGGCAGAGCTACAGAATTACCAACAACTGTAACAATTAATATTTAATAATATAATATAATTTGTTTAATATTTAATTACAGAATATACAACGAACGCCATGGTACAAGTATGTTACAGTAGAGCCAACGATGTTCTTGTACATGATGGCGTTCATGATCACAAATGTCGTCGAACAGACATTTTATGTGTTCCGGGCCTGCACTATCAATCACGGGTACAGCCAGGAAATATGTTACAACTTAACCGGCTATAAAGAAATAAATGAAAAGGTTCAGGTAACGTGTTCTACTTTATTCCCTGTATAATCTATTGCATTACAATCTGTTACAATATGAAGCGTTGACACGTTCGTTAGAAAAACTGTGTGATAAGCAGTGATCGGAATAGGCAGAGCTAATTTGCCTAAACTTGACGCATATTCATTCATGAGTGAGTGAAATAGGAACACATTTATGAATGAACATGCATCAAGTTTAGGCAAATTAGCTCTACCTATTCCGATCTCTGGTGATAAGCGTAAATACACAAATATAAATAAATAATCAATTAAATACTTTGCTAGCGGCCTATTTATCGAGCCACTGGCCGCAAGTCAAATTGACATTTAGTTCCTACTAACAATTGACCCAGCTCTCGAGTCTTCGGTGGCACACAAATAGGTACACATTTTGTAAATCCGTTGTCTAGTGTACGTAGCGCAGGGAAACCTTGTTTGTAACTAGATTAAAATATATTGGGTATGACGTGTCCGGAAGCATTATTCTGTTTGCAGGTGACAGTTTCGACTTTTCTTCAATGGAATGGAGTGGCTACACACATTGTGCCGCTCGTGCTTGCTTTCTTTCTAGGCTCTTACAGTGACAAAAGAGGTAGAAAGTCCATTCTACTCGCGGGGCTCCTAGGGAAACTTTACTTTTCTGCAATGATTACTCTTAATTCTATAAAAGGAAAGTACTTTTATAAGTTCATTTTTATTTATTTGTGCCAATATACATATATTTATTTTAATATATCAATTTCTGTTTTAGCCTGGCCATTAGAATACGTAATCTACACAGCAGCATTTCCTAGTGCCATGACAGGCGCTGACTTAGCGATATTTGCCGGTGCCTTCGCGTATATAGCTGATGTGTCATCAGTAAAAAACAGAACACTACGAGTAGGTATACTGGACGCCGTGTACTTAAGCACTATGTCAATGGGAGTAGCTATAGGTAAGAAACTAATTGTAAGCATATTTTTTTTAAGACGTAAGTATTACTCGTATACAGATGTAACATATCATATTACCACTCTTGTGTGAATGAGTATTTTCTGAACACCATTTCATCTTTAACCTATTAGGCAGTCCAAAATAATCGACCATTCTGGCGACTCTTAATTCTTTTTTATGCATTTGTGCAGCATTGCCATTAATAAATACATGGCCGCTATTTCACACTGACATTAACATTGCTGCGTAATATGGGTTCATTACTCGCAATTCGGACTACAATGACAAGTAAACTTCTTGTTACAGGAAACTTGTTGTACACCAAAGTGGTCAACAGGTCATTTACCGTGATGTTTGCAATCAACACCAGCGTTATGGTAATAGCTACAGTGTACAGTTTCGTATGCCTTAAATGGCAGACCAGGCCTGAGCAGTTGTCCCTCAGAGAAGCCGGCGTCAGAAACCCGATCACCGACTTCTTCGATTACAATAATATAAAGAAAACGATAGTCGTACTGACAGCATGGAGGACAAACAATCGAAGATTATTTTTATGGTTTCTACTTATTTCTATGGCCTTATACACATTCCAGAGAGGTAATTTTTTTTTTTATTGCGAGCCACCTCGTCCTTGCTTGCGGCAATAAATATATACTTCTATTCTATCTTGCAATACTATCTTTACATAGATAGTATAAAACAGAGTAGCTTCCAGCCGTCTGTCCCTCAGTATGTACGCTAAAATATTTCAAACAACGCAATAGATTTTAATGCGGTTTTCATCACAAGATAGATAGAGTGCCAAACCAAAGCGAAGCGAGGGCGGGTCGCTAGTTATATTACTAACGTGAAAGTAACTAGTCTGCTTGTTACCGTGTCACGGCTAAACAGCTTAACAGATTTCGACGAAATTTGGCATGGAGATAGATTGAAAGTCTTGAAACCAGAAAGAAAGACATAGGGCACTTATTACCGCGAGCAGCCATAAACTACTTGTACGCCGACGGAGCCGTGGGCAACAGCTAGTAATGTATGTATATACAGGGTGTCCCGTATGTACCACGATAAACTTAAGGGGGAGGTAGGTGAGCAAACAACAAAACCTACCAAACATGAAAAAATCGCCTGGATATTTCTGATTTTTTGAAAAATTTACACCCGCACCGAGATTTTACATACATTAAATCACGCCTGTTTCCCAGAGGGGTAGGCAGAGACCACTTCTTTCCACTGGCTACGATCTTGACAAATTTCTTTCGCTTCTTCAACATTCATACATCGAGTCATGCACGCACGTCGGTTTTTCCAGTATTTCCCCGATTTGATTCGAAAAAGTACGCCTAGGGCGGCCCATTCCGACCCTTCCACTCACATTCGATCTGTATATCTCTCGTCAATCTTCTTTCATCCATTCTTTCCAAATGACCGAACCATCGAAGCATGCCCTTTTCAATCTTAGTCACTACATATTCTTTTATTCCACATTTCTCTCTGATTTTTTATTTCTAACTCTATCAATCAGTTTCACACCACAGATACTACGCAAAGAGCGCATTTCAACTGCATTTACACGACTTACATGCTTTTTTTTGCCGAGTTTTTGATCTGTGGTATTAGAAATTTATTATTTTTGTTTTTTTTTTATTGCAAAACAATCTTGAATAGTTATGTTATCAAATGGTAAAAACCATTAAAACGTAACTGTTGTAGTTTTTTTATTTTTTAAATTAAATTTAAAATTTGCCTCTTCAGTTTTATTTTGGTCAAACTTTACCCCGTCCTGGTGAAAAAAAAATACATGACCACTGGTTAGCCAATTAGATTAAAAACATGCTCGTTTATTGGGCATTTAAAAATGATAAATACTTTATCATCAAAACTAATATATATATTTTTTAAAGTAAAGCGTAAAATACACCGCAATTCACGTTAAGCCAGTACTGTACAGTAAGCTTGGGTGGCAAGCTTACTTGCGACGTATCAGAACTCCATTCTAGTTTAATTCAGCAGCAATGCAAAACTAATCGAACAAATTAAAATCTTTAAATTTCGCTTAATTTATAAAAAAAAAGTTATAAAACTTTTAATCTGCAATATTCCAAGTAGGTAATTATTCGATTTGGGTTTACAACCTGCACAATGCCAAACTCTTTATTAAAAAAAATACTGTCCTAAAACTCTTTAAAAAAAATTTAAAAATAATTTTGTTCCTCATTTGTTTATTGTCACATTTGAACCCAATCTTAATGTTTATTCGGTGTGTAGTTAAATCTAATTACTTACTTTTGTGATTGGTCGTTTATGTTTGATGTTTTTCGGACAATTACTGTTTTTGCTTGTATTTCGGACTCTGATTTGCTTAACGATTTGGCCTTTGTGACAATTGTGACTGTGGATTAAATCACAAAGTAAGTAATTAAATCGGTGCGGGTGTACATTTTTCTAAAAATCAGACAAATCCAAATATCTCGAAAACGGTGCGACTTTTAGTAAGGCGAATTTTCCATGTTAGGTAGGTGGCTTGCTCACATACCTCCCCCTTAAGTTTGTCGTGATACTTACGGGACACCCTGTATAATGTAAAGTGTAGAGTAGAGTTTGTCTCAAAACGCGTCAGAAATCGTAAACACTTACCTAACTAGTTACGATACGATAATTTATTATTGTTGAACCTTTCGTCACATATTCTGTAATGGTGATATTTTAAAGCGTGGATAAAAGATAGCAAGACAATAACAAGAGTTATCTTAACAAAATAATAGTACCGTAAAATGTGCCTACTTTGCTCCCCCATGGGTAACTATGCTCCATAGTGACTTTTTTGTATGTTACTTATAAGACAAGGCCGATGACAAATTTTCTAAAAATAATTGATGTATACATCCAGCTGCGCAGTGAATGAAAGCACTAGAATGATTTACAATACAGAATACCTCAATATAACGATGGAGCAAGATTACCCGTGGGGGAGCAAAGTAGGCACATTTTACGGTACCTAATTGTCAGCATTCTGGCGTCGCGTACGGCCCGAGCCAATCGGAGTGTTATAATGGAAGACCAACTTATGTTTAAAATTTTGTCAATGTCCAATTTAATGTGATCCAATTTTGTTACTTAAAATATTCGTGAAATCGTTATATTAATTGTTTTCATTTCAGATTATTGATATTTTTAGGGTTACGTACTAGGGTATATAATTGCTTTGAGAAGTGTTATAGCCTCGTAGTCGTAAGATGCAACTTTCTGTAACTAGGTCATCAATGTTCTTTATTTATCAATGTTTCTAATTTGCAGATGAACGTCCTGTGATGTATTTATACGTACAGAATGTTTTCAAGTGGGACCAAACGGACTACAGTAATTTTAGGACGTATTTGAGTACGGCATATGTTTTGTTGATGCTATTCGGAATCCCGCTTATGACTAAAGTATTTCGCTGGAAAGATACGGTTGGTACCGTTGTTTTTTTATTGCACTTCGAAGTTGACAAGACTTCAATTACTTACTTAGATGAGTTTGGATTGCCGGTTCCTACTTAGACTATGTCATTTAAAGTGGAGTGGCCAAATTAATACTGGGCAGTGTCAATGTATAGTTCTATAATTCTTACCTACTAATGCGAAAGTGTGCGAGTGCAATCGGTTGTTCATAAAGCTAATAATTATACCAAATAAACTAAATCTTATATATTAACATTATGGTTATATTTTCAAATTCTATAACAGTTGTTTGCAAATAGACAATAATCTTTCAGTGTAAATTGTTTTGGATCATAAATTGTTCAAAATCAAAGTTTCACTCTGAAATTTAGACGCAATTGGTAAAAAAAATATGAAGTCTCGTTAAAAGCAATGTTAAGGGAATTGAATATTGAGCTGACATCACTTATAACCCAGGTACAATTAATAATTCATACAATTACATAGGGGATCCTGTCCACTCCGTGTGTTTGCCGTAAGTCGTAAGAGGCGACTAAGGGAATAAAGGCTGGTAGTACCTGTGGTAGTACTGTTAGGCGATGGGCTTGCAACCTTACACTGGTAAACATCTTAGCCTAATTGTGCAAAATGTGTTTATAGAATTATCAACAACTTTTTAGAGTTGTTGGTAATTCTGTAGCTCTGCCTACCCTACTCTGGGGATAAAGGCGTTATGTATGTATGTATGGCATCCCAGCCTGTAAGGTTATCTCAGTAGACATTGCAATATTTAAAACTTATTTTTCTTGAACTTAGTTCCATGGAAGGTGTTTACAAAATATACATGTATGTAGGCCATTGTAATTTAATTTACAGTTAATAGTAATGTTGGGAGCGGCCTGCCACATGACGGGGCACTTCTTGTATGCGCAAGCGACGTCGTGGAAGCTGCTGTACGCGGGCGCCACGGCGGCGGCCCTGGGGCCCTGCGTCGCGCCGCTGGTGCGCTCCATGACTTCCAAAGTCCTGCCACCCGCTGAAAGAGGTAAGTGTCGGACCTCTACTATAAGAATACGGCAGAGTACATAGAAGTACAACCTCGTTCGTGCATGGCGAAAACGCCGCATCATTAATACTCGTAACTACTTCCACGCAAAGTCGCCACAAACCTGGATATCAGCTAACGATGACCTGCGATGACAGCGCGAACGGCTTATCGAGCCCCTGGAGTCCGCTACGGTTGCTCTATTAGAGCTGACGCCATTTTAGAGTTCTTTAACAAATTGCTAAAAAAAATAACGGTGAGACTGCAGTGTGTCTGTCTGTATTTTATGGTTCACTAATGTTTGACCAAAAAATTATTGACAAATGGTCATTTGACAAACAACGTTTCACCAAATGATCATTTGGCAAACGAGACATTTGACAAAAGTATCATCTTACAAAAACTTACTTAGCAATTGATCATTTAGCAATTAGTTTACTTATTTCTAGGCAGAAAAAAAAACAACCTCGAAGGCCAAGGCGGGAGCCAGGCTCCCGCCTTTACCTTCTAACCTAACCTATCCGAGTCGGTTATGCCCTGAATCGTCTTCCTCGTAAAATGTAAATTTAACTGTTGATCATTTGGAAAAGTAAGTCATTTGTAAAATGATTAGTAGTAAAATGATCAATTGACTTAACATTTTTTTGCAAAACGTTGTTTGTCTAGTGTAATTTTGCCAAATGACTTTTGGTCAAACGGCAGGACACCGTATTTTATATCAGTTTTTCTCAGCAAATACAAAAGCTATGAATTTAAACTTGACATAAGTACTCGTAGTTGTACAACTGGCTGCCTGGACCTATTTTTGATAAAAATAACATTAAAATATTTTTTTTCGATTTGAAAAAGAAGTTTATATGGATTTCAAAATATTAGAAAATTTTGAATTAGAATTTTAACTAATGGAGTGTCATCTAAATAGGCTCTATCTGCACATTTCAAAGTATTTTTAAATATTTTAAGGTACTATATGATTTATAGTAAGAAATGTACAAAAATGATCGCGATATAGTGCAGTTTTAGCTCTATGTCCAGGCTCGGGAAAATATATGCTTTTTTATTCTAGGAGTGGCGTACGCATTTTTGTCAGTGATGGAGAATTTAGTGGCGATGTTTGCTGCGATTCTTTATTCGCAAGTGTACAAGGCGACTCTCGGTACCGACCACTTAAATGCTTTTTTCTACCTCACCATGGGCACCCAGGCGATAGTATTTATTTTCGCGGCGTAAGTATTTATTGGCAGAACTTAAGATAAATATTTATAATGAATCGGTCAGGTGCTCTATATTACACGTTGTTTTAACGTATCCTGCCCGCTATGTAAAAATCCTATCACTACTACAGTTCGCGTGAGAACTTCCATGAATCTTAAGAAATGTTGAAGTAATTACCTATTGCGGTTATTTAGTCGATATTACGTTATCTATATAACCAACCAAGGCGATAAGCGGGGTATGACGCGACGACAGTCGAGCGCGTTAAATGTATTTTATTTTGTTCAGTTCAATATCACGCTTCTCTGATCGAATCTGTTTTATCATACCGTACGGTAATTTACTCGTACCTACTTAGACGACACTGAGTAAACGTAAACAGATTGTAATCCCGTTCACGTGTCAACTCTCCTGTTAGAAATTACAGAAGTATCTTAAATAATAATATGAAATCAGATCTGAGGCCTTAGACAAGATACATTACGCTAACTAGCGTTTCTATTCGTTTCGCTTTTAAACCAATCACGTCACTGGTAGATCACATGACTGCCACGTCATCTACCTCCAACAACCATCCTCTCCTATCTAGCGCCTCTGTGACAATGTTACCCATAAAAATTCCCTTTTTATTTTCACTTTGTCCAAATTTCAATTTTCGTGGTACAGTCACCATCAATACTATACTAGACAACATTTTACTCAAAAATAACTTAGGTAACCGCTCCTATTCCTCCAGTTAATAGAGACGTGACACATATCCAACATTGGATGGTATATTAATGCTGGTGACTGTACCACGAAAAAACAAACAGTCGGTTACTACTGGAAACTATAATTCCTTACGAATAATTCCCAAGTATACGAGGGCAGGATGATAAGTAACTAACCTGCACAATTTAAAAAAAGTTTTATTAAAAAAATGTGACCTCATTTTAAAAATGTGTTCTCTGGCTGCCTGTTTACTAAATTTGAATTCGATGACGCCGTCCAAATTTTGTTGTTTACTGCAATTTGAAAAAATATTCTGGCGATTTTTCCAAAATGGATAAAATTGAACAAAGAACTGTGATAAAGTTTATTCATATGAAAGGTATGAAAGGGGCTCGAAACTGGTACGCCGCAGATTAGTGGAAGCTAAATTGTTCGGGAGGGTTTCTCGAAAGGTACCGCTTCTTACCAAGCAACACCGAGAGAAGCGATTATTATTTGCAAAGAAATATCTTAACTGGACCGTACGAGAATGGAAAAAAGTGTTATTCTCGGATGAAACAAAAATAAATATGGTGAATTCAGACGGCAAACGCTACGTTAGACGTCCAATAAACCATGCTTTTGATTATAAATACACGAGGAGCATAGTCAAACACGGCGGTGGTAATATTAAAGTATGGGGATGTTTTTCTGGTTGCGGAGTTGGACCCGTCCGTAAGATTGAAGGTATAATGGATCAATTTCAATACATAAACATCTTAGAAGAGACAATGATTCCCTACACCGACGACCATTTGCCTGTGACCTGGATCTTTCAGCACGATAACGACCCAAAACACGGCCCGCAGTGTTAAATCCTTTCTTAGTGAGCAACGTGTTACCATGTTAGACTGGCCTGCAAATAGTCCCGATTTAAATCCAATTGAAAATTTGTGGTACGTCGTTAAAAAAAAAGTCTCCGTTAAACGTAATTCCAGTCAAAATGAACTTTACGAAGCCTTTGTTGAAGCATGGAACTCGATCCCACTCGATAAATGTATGAAATTACTTGAATCAATGCCACGTCGTTGCAGAGCCGTCATTAATAACAAAGGCTATGCAACTAAATATTAATTGTTAAGAAATTTAGTAAACCAAACATTATTTTACATAAATAATTTGAAATTGTTGACGTTGACACGTTAAAACTTTGATTTTTACCTCATTTCTTTAGTGTTTCTAATTACTTGTCCATGACGGATGGTACTGCAAATGTCGTTTAGTTGTTTGTACGTAACTAAATATCTAAATGGTAGTTGTAAACTCGGATATTTATTTGTTTTTTAATTAATTATAAGTTGTTGAACGTATTCTATGCATTTTGTTGTTTTATTTCCAAAAACAAAAGTTTTACGGCAATGTGCCTTGTATAATGTGAAATACGTCGCAAGTGTTTCTAATTATATGTCCACCACTGTATATATACTTAGTGAAGAATTGAAAATGAAAAAACTGTCCGCCCGTTGGGTGCCACGATTACTTACACTCGATCAAAAAATAATTCGAATGCAAAACTCTCAACACTGCTTGGAACATTTACAAAGAAATAGATCAGGTTTCTTACGACGATTTGTAACAACGGATGAAACTTGGGTTCATCACTATACACCAGAATCCAAAATTCAATCGAAACAGTGGACCGAATCTGGGTGCTCTGGGCTCCAAAGAAAGCAAATGCAGTGAAAACAGCTGGAAAAGTGAAGGCATCTGTCTTTTGGGATTCGAATGGAATTTTGATGATAGACTACCTCCCAAAAGGTCAAACTCTAAACGGGGAACACTACGCTAATACATGACATAAGCTGCAGGAACGCATTGAGCAAAAAATACCAGATTGGGCTCGAAAAAAAAGAGATCACACTTTTCATCAAGACAATGCAAGAGATCACACTTACCTACCTTAAAGCCATGGCCAAAATTAACGAATCGTATTATGATTTGTTGCCCCACCCACCTTATTCACCTGATCTTGCACCGTCAGACTTCCATCTGTTCCCCAAATTCAAAACTTTTTCCGGGGACAAAAAATTAAAACAAATGAAGAGGTCATAGCTGCTGTAGAGGAGTATTTTACAGGCCTTGAGAAAAGCCATATTATGGAGGGTATAACAGCGTTGAAGCGTGGACTAATTGCGTAGACCTTAATGGAGATTATGTAGTTTTTTTTACGTTTACTGCAGAATTTAATTGTTAGGCTAGTTACTTATCTTCCCGCCCTCGTATACCACTAGCGCAAAAGGATGGAAAAGCACTCAATTTTCTGTTATGTCTGCTTCAGACAAAGTTGCGCGACCCGGACGCGACATTAAAAAAACGGGTACCTATTATTTTATCGAAACACCTTTCAACATACGTATCAATACGCAGAATTTTCATGACATCGAAAGGCATTTTTCGCCGCATGACTTAAGTTTTTTGGTAGTGACAAGTCTAACCTAACGCAATTAATGTTTAAAACATCCTGAAAACATTATGGTGTTAGCAAAAAGCAGCGTTCGAAGTAATGCAATTCTATGAAATGATACAATCGATGAAGTGAGATTAGATAAAATGATGAGTTACCTAAAAAACACACAACTGTAATAGTTTTATTTAAATGTTTTTAGAATAACGGAGATGATGCTGAAAGGAAGAACCCTGGATTCATTGGTTCTGCAGGAGGAACGCCCGATAACGGAACACTCTTGACGGATTCTATGCTATTTTCTGCTTCTACTTCAAATGACAAACCATGCGACTATAGTTTTCTAAATATCATTAAATCTTTTATACATCTGTGAAACTAATCCGTGACTGATTGACAGACAACGAACATTCTAAACCGCTGAACCTATCCTAAGGACTTGAAATTCTAAGGGAATATTTCTTGGGTACACTAGGAATGCAAAAAGGAGTAACTATAGAAGAAATTACACTAAATTATGGTCTATTCCCACTAGTTATATATTAAAAATATAATAAAATGATGAATATTTTCTTGTATTATATTTAATATTTTCATGAACGGTTTTAGTGAAACTAAAATATTTTTTAATTAAGTAGAACTACTGGGAAAATATCATTCCTTTAAATAATGGAACTGTCAATGGAACTAGTGGGAATAACCTAAATTATTGGGAGAAAAGCGTTAAAACTGCAAAGTGGCGTGCCTCCTCTTGTATTTATTGAGTTCACGAAGTCTCGCAGCGTAAATAGCAAGTATTGCGACTAGCCGCCGTACTCTGAGACGTTTTAGAGACAACTAACTCATTCATTTTTCCTGTATATGAAAAATCTTCACTAAGGAATGACTTCATCGTCATTAACGGACCTTGAGTGCGGCCGTATATTATTCAAAGTCCAAACATAATACGTTTGTTTACCTAAAAAAAAACTACGTTTAAATGTATGAACAATTTATATCTGTTGAAAATGAATCTTTCATTTTATAAGAATTTGAAAAAATACATGTTTAGGCTGCAGCTCCACTGAGGCGGAGATGACCGGAGTGGAGCGGAGCTGTGCCAATATGAACCAATAGAATCTAAACTCACGAGCGCAAGGCGCGCTCGACGTGACCGCATGCGCCTTCTATTGGTTAATATTGGCACAGCTCCGCTCCGCTCCTCTAGTTCGAAAACTTTGTATGGACGCGTCAGCACTAAGTTTTTAAAATCCTATAAAATAAGCCTTAGTTCCAAACATGATCTAAAGTAAATTGGAATTAGAAATAAAATGGCAAGAACTTTTTAATCGGTGATCCAAATTAAAAAGTCATATTTGTAGTCAATTGTAGATATGGCGAACACGCAAGTGTCCCTCATTATGTGACCACCGCTGTATATGTATATATTTGTAATCACGTTCTGATTGAGAATCGATCTGTCAAGTTATCATCTTCGGAATAAAACATTTTCAACCCGAGCGGTCTTCCCGGTACTGTCATATCATATCAAGTACCTAAGTAATGATGCGGAAAAGACGTGCGCGACTTCAATGCGTCACTACTTACCACCAGTTTATGATAAAAGTAATTAATTAATTGTTTTAATTATAAATACAAAAGATTTTCGATATTATTTTCGAGTTATGCCACGCGAGTGACGCGTGCCAAGAAAATGGCAGAGAGCGTGAAGAGCTCTTAGCCGTTATCGTTATCTTTCTAAGGAATTTTTACAGGTTCTTCATATAGAGTAAGATCCCAGAGCGATAAGACACAACTTATTTTCACATAAATGAAACCTCATGTTCTCAGTAGTGTCTTATGTGCTCAGAATACCTGCGCGCTTGTGGAGCTTGCCGAGTGACACCTGGGCAGGTACCAGGTGTGAAAGGTAACTAAAATTAATAGTTATTTAACTTAAATTTTTATAGCTGATTTTTATATATATTTTGTAGAGTATTATTATAAAGTTATATCATAAGCGTCAGACACTTTTCATGGGCCAGAACTTTTGGCAGACGCTTTAAAGCTCTCCAAAAAATTAATTAAAATAACTTAATATAACTTTTTATAATTAATATAACTTTATAATAATACTCTACAAAATATATATAAAAATCAGCTATAAAAATTTAAGTTAAATAACTATTAATTTTAGTTACCTTTCACACCTGGTACCTGCCCAGGTGTCACTCGGCAAGCTCCACAAGCGCGCAGGTATTCTGAGCACATAAGACACTACTGAGAACATGAGGTTTCATTTATGTGAAAATAAGTTGTCTTATCGCTCTGGGATCTTGGACTAATATGATTTATGTACATACGTACCTATTATATTAATGTAAGTACGTACGATTGTAAGTTTTATGTTGGTCGGCCTTTTATTTGCTTGTGTATACAGTATGTATCAGAACGAAAGGCCAAGAAAGAGACCCATTAATGTTTAGACCATAAATATGATTGTGGTGACGGGCTTGTGCAAAATTAGCATACTTTAATAAAAATAAAAAATAATAATAATAAACAATTATTTTACTACCTCCTGTATTTACAGTGTTCTCAATAACAACAAACAAAATGACGTAAATGTCATAAATGTCAGTTGATAACGATAGACAGCTAAAGTTGAGTGCACACTCACGTGTTAAATGCGACGCGGTTCGATGTGCCGGCCGCCGGTACGGATACATCTCAGCAAGCGACGCCGATTATTTTCGTGTACTTTTCGTAGCAAATTCGGATTTTGCCGGATACGGTGTCTAATTTTATCAAATGCTTGAATTATCTGTGTTTGTAATTCTTCGCGAGTTTGTGATTCCTGCACGTCTCGTACTCGATCCCGGTTGGTTGTGAAAATGGTCCAGTACATGTTCTTCCTCTCTCACGTGTAACTGTGGAGCCCCTCCTCGGTTGATCGGCACCGGCGGGTTGTTATTTCGCAGTTGGATAAGCGTATTGACGATCACACGGCCATGGTTGGGTTGCCTTCGTGCGGGAAACCTCTCCGCGTACAGACGAAGAGCGGCATTCCCGTTTCCCCTACACTCTCCGTAAAGAAGGATCATATCCACAAGTTCCTCCGCAGAAAAATTTAAAGGCATTATCAGTAATTGTTTATTTAAATTTCTATTTATTTTATTAGATTGTCTTGGCAGACGAATGCCAAAGTCTGACTTGAAGTTTAAATTTAAAGGAAAAAAGTCCAATTAATTGATTTAACCAGACCTCTTTCAAAATAAAAATAACAAGATGTCAATTCTATGGGAATGTCATAATTAATGTCAAAGTGAACTACTATGATATGCGAAATCGCTGTTGTAAATAATAATGAACTAATAACAAATAATAACAATCCTTAAATGATAATTTCAAGAAGTGTTTAGTGTTCCGTATAATTCGTATGTATTAGGCTTATCAGTATCTGGTCATACATTTATTGGTAGCCTAACCTTTTTGTTATGAAAAAAAGTTCTATCGTTCTATGGTTTGAGACAATTATGACATGACACAGCAAAAATGTCAGAGACGGTGTTTATTAGTCTTTGTAATTTATTTACACATTTGAGGGCCATTTGCAACGTTAAAAGATGGCGGACGTGTAATTTGTTTTAGACTTTAATTTTTGGGTAATTAGGTGTTCAAAGTTCTTTTCTGATAGTGATTTGTACTTTTTATGCCTTTGTGTCGCACAGTGATTGAAGACTTGGACTTATTTCGTGTATCTGGCATCTTTCTTCTCGTTTCAAGTGGACTCGCAGTGGTGCAGAGGTTAAAACTATCTTGACCTCTGACCTACTAATCACCGTACAACGTTGCCCCCAATCTTCCTAGAGAAGATTGGATTGTTTTATTGCTATATTGATTTATACAATATATATACTTGACACTGGCGAAATCACTCAACGTGGAAACGCCATTATCCCCGCGGTAGTAGCTGTTCAAGTCGCCGCGGGGGCAAAAGAAGGTACACATTTGAGATCAATTTGTACTACTGGACAATCAGTTTCTACGCCGAGCAACAGCTTTGCAAATGCTGCAACAGCCAGAATAAGTCATTGGCATTTAGGTAATGGTCGCTCAATCATAGTAACGGATTCCCACTACAAAATTTGGATTGGATTGCTTAAAATTCATTGTGCAGTGCAGTTTAGAGTGTATTCTAATGTAATCTTGATACGGTAATGTGGTCATAGTTGAAACTGTATTGGCCTGATATGCAGAATTAGATTATTTGTAAATACCTAGTTTGTTTACTTTTGTTAAGAAGTGATAACTGATAGATAACTGATGTCAAACTTGCATCACAGGATGTTATTTGGCTGGTTAACCGACTGATGAGAAAGAGGTTAAGTTATTACATTTAGTAAGATTATAAACAAAAAAAGGGATTGGATTAAAACAAAAAGTGGTTCATTGCCCGTTTTTAACATCTACCGGTTTTAAGGTTGGCCTTTCGTTCAGTTACATACTGTATTGTAGAGGTGAAGCATTTTATAGCCGAAATATTTTAAGCGTATTCACGAGTTTATATTTATTTATTTGACATATGCGTGTGAAGGCCTATTCCCAGTGGTCCGCACCCCTTTATTCACACTGCTGACAACTGAGGATTTTAATTCCCAGTTGTTCGCTCTATTTAATTTGACTTAACTGTGTTAGTTTTTATAAATGTACTTAAGTAGATGTATTCGTATTTATGTAATAATTATACCTAGGTTCAGAAAAATAGAAAAAGTCATTTAAGAGGATGTACCTACCTAATATTATAGAAAAAAAATCTCTATTAATATGAAAATAATCACGCATACATGTATTTTCGCTCATATTAACTAAAATAATATCTAAGTAACGTAAAAAATAGTACGAGTGGTGACCATGACTTTCACGATTTTCATATTTGTAGAGCTTTTTTTTTTTACTGTAAAACAGATTTTATAAACGTTTTATAATTATTTTTTGTATTTTCCTGAACCTATTTATAATTATATAAATACGAATATATCCGAAGTAATACGAACAAATTTTCTACTACTAATTTCTAGGGTGCGGACAACCTCAAAACCTCATGTGAAGAGAAATCCAGTATATTAAGTATTAATTACTTTATAAGCAGACCTGTAACGGACACAGCTAACGATTACGTAGCTATATTTTGTTTTACATATCGTTAATAATTGATAAGCCAGCTGGAACAGGAAAACTTCCTTCCTATATAGGTAATCTACAGTCGAGGTCATTGCAGTAAATTTATTTTTCATCTCTCCTGTTCGGAAAGTTTAATTTGAATGGGTAGATAGCCGGGTGGAAAATTGCGTTTTCCCCTCTAGGGTGGAAAGTTTTTTTTTTAATATTTACGATTGGCCATGGAGTCTAAGATAATTGAGCTACGTCATATTAAAATCATTCATATATCTAAACTCGACTATACGTTAAACGACGTATTTATTACGATCAATAGGTTCATATTAAAATCATTTTACGACTGGTCTCTTTTTTTCGCATTTACAAAAAAATCAACATTTAAAATTATTCCTCTTATATTCTGCTGCCCGCCATAATGCCATGATAGCATAGCATGACAATTTTTTTTTCACGGTTCGGCATGGCCATCTTGAAAATACACATACTGCCAACATTAGAAAAAATAATCGAGTTGGTTACGACCAAGGAGCAATACAACACAACACGGAGGTTGAACGCCGAACATCCGTTCGAAACAAGAAATTTGACATTTATTACGTCACGAATATATTCCATCTCTTTCTTTAGTTAGGGTAAGAATGAGGTGGAAGTCATTTGTGAAATATGAAAGAAAGAGATGGAATATTTGAATACGTAATAAAAGTAAAACTTTTTCGTTCGGCGCGGCGTTCAACCTCCTTGCTGGCTCCTTGGTCGTGACCTCGATTAAACTTTTCTAATGTTGGCAGTATGAGTATTTTTACTTTTTTCTGAATATAGAAAAAAGGTTTGCAATAGAAAAAGCGGGAAACAAGATTAAATATATTTTCCTCACAGTCGAAATGAAAAGTAGAGTGTATAACTCGGGTGAAATTGCCCATTTCCCCTCGAACTATTGGCGCTCTCACTTCGTTCGAGCGCCAGAAATATCTCGGGTGAAATGGGTCACTTTCCACCCTTGGTTATCAATCTACTAAATATACACTCAAGTATTATTGACCTTTGAGTCCGTCGAGTATCCTTGACGCTTTCACGTCATCTCATCTACCAACACTAATAGAATATATAAAGATTTGTATTTTGGTTTGTAATGAAAAACTACTGGATTGATTTAGAAAATGGTTTTAAAAGTTTATTGCTATATTATCATTGAGTAACACAGGCTAAATTGTACACTAAATCTGTTAAAAGCCTGGACCTAAATTCTAGGGGATAAAATCCATATCGTCTTTGACCAGTTATCGTATTATTAACATTTTGATAGGTCTTATTTACTTGACGGTACCTAAAGTAGCGGCACCAAGTGATGGCACTTTTGACGTTTGCTCGCTCATGAAGTTCCCAAAATATTAACAGCTAGTATAAAGGAACAGGTGTCAAACTTCATTGTTGCAGGTACCGGAAAACTGATATACCGCTGGGGCTGTAATTTACTGAAACGCATTTCGTAACTAGCTTAATCTTGAGATTATTTTCATTTGCTCGCACTTTAGTTTTCATCGTTTTAATCACAATTAACAAAAAAAACATCTCAAAAAAACCATTCGCGTGATTATAGGTATCAGATGATAACAGTGACGATTGTTCTTCAAGGAGTATTAGTGATTTAACTGAATCGGATTAAAATACAATACAATAAATACTTTAATCATGGAAAATGGCTTTTTTTATTATACGCTATTTCTGTAATAAACTTTTCTGATATACAGGGTTACTGGTTGTCGACCTAGATCCTTTAAGGGGTTGTAGTTTCTATGATTTCTGATCAGTTTGACTAAGAAACAACATATCCTAAACTTAACTGTTTTTAAGATATTTAACTTTTAAGATAATTATTCTTAAATACCGATTTTTTGTATATTGCAACTTTTTTTTTGGAATCCTTGCATTTAGTCTGTTTGTTTATACAATAATTATGTAGTAGATAAGATGCTTCAACATTCTCGACACTTGAATTGCCATTAACTGAAGAAACTGAGTCGTAGTATATGAATGATAGCTAAAGAAGGAATTAAACTCTCACAAAATATATTTTTCTTATACGAATATTTAAAGAAAAGGTCAGAAATCATAGAAACTACAACCCCTTAATGGTTCTAGGTCGACTTAACCATTAACCCTGTATACCTACTTCTCGCACTTGATTGATTTTAATATGTAAAATGGAGTCTTCACAACACTATTTGTCCATAATACCATGACAGGTTAAAGACGATATGGGTTTTACCGCCAAGAATAGAGTCCCTGGTTATTCATTAAAATGTTTTGGTGCCCTCATCCTCCTTTCATTTTAAATGTCTGGCAAAACGCTGCTTAGCTTTGATAACACAATTACAGAGATCGCTTGTAGATTCTACCATTCCATAAGATACACGCGTCAATCTGTATAAATGTACCCTTTTAGCATTAAAATTTGGTCGTATACTCGTACAGGGTAGAAAAAACGAACGCCACATGGACGGCAACTACCTTAAATACTTATTGGAAATAGCAAATTCTACGCAAAGGAGACTTATTACTGCTTAAATGGATTATTGAAAATTTCATTCAGAACACATCCGCCAGATTCCTCTTTCGTCAGATCTCCTTTTTTCCGTACAAATATGAGGTAGGTTTAGGTTATGTTAGTTCTTCAGCAGGCCCGGAGGGCCAAAACACTCAGAAATAGGAGCTCTGCGTGAGCAGAGCTCCGTCGACTTGATTAAATAACTGAAATTATAAAAAAAATTGCTCCTGACGGAAGAGGAATCTGGCGGATGTGTTCTGAATCGAAAATTTACCTTCCTTTACCGGGAATCGAACTGGTCGAATATGACAAAATAATAAAGAAGGTTTTTTTCCGGTCTTTATTTAATTTAAAGGTGTATGTGTTACGAAGACATACATGATCACTATCAATGACCTTTTCGATCTGTATCTTAAAATACGACTTTATTGTTTTGCCATATTCGACTGGTTCGATTCCCGGTGAAAGAGGATTTAAAAAAAAAAACAATATCGCAGTATTTTTTGTTTTCAAAAATAAAAGTAAGTCTCCTTTGTGTAGAACTTGCTATTTCCAATATTTAAGATAGGTACTCATTACTCAAATGTTTATTGCATTCCACAATGTGTTGGCAGTTTTCAGGCTAACTTAAGCTATTACAGTAAGTAATTAATATTTAACTTAATTATGGACCCTGTTGTGTTGGGCATAGCAACATCAACATATGTATATGGGGGTGTCCTGTATTTAGAGGTCCAAAACCAACCCGTATATAGATAGACAAGCTAACCCCAGATGGGTTTAAAGTCTTACCGTTTTCGAGAGAATGGCAACATTCTGAAATTTTGATATTTCTCGTCTTGTTTAGTTTTTTAACTCCTTTTCCATATCTTGGTGATCTTACTCAATTTATTAATGTTTGTATTAATTAATTAATATTGTTAATTAGTAGCGCTATTGTGCATATCTTACAAGATTTATCATAAATCAATTTCAACAAAGTTACAATCTTGGACTTGGTCAAACTTTGTTTGGTAACATTGTGGCTCATGCATGAGTTTAAAACCTTTATGTAAAGCAGAAAAGTGAAAACAAATCCATTGATAAATAAAGTTATAATTCATTTGATGGCGGATGAGTGGTTTTGTGGAGTGATAATATAGATTCCGGTTTGACATTCCAAGTTTTAAAGGTATGTTGAAATATAACGAGACCAGCTAAATCGCAGATGATGATGATGGTTCTAGTCGTTCCAGCTCCCTGGAACGACCCCATTTGCATTTGTATAAACGGTCAATAATTCCTTGTATTAAGGTAGGTACGAGTTATTCGGAAACTATACTTTGAATTGTTTGAACGTGATCTCCTAACTTGGCGTGACCGTAGTTAACAAGGAGGCCGTACGAATAAACTGCATATGGTTCAATTTTATCTATAGTAACATACTTATTTTATAATTTTTTAGAGTTAAGTTACAAGGCTGTGTACAGTCGCCATCAGATATATGGTAGCGGTCAAGGTACTCAAATATTTCGGAGCAGCATTAAATTTCAATATATTAATTACGCTAGATAAAGTCTATAATATCGGCCCATATAATTCGTCATAAATTTAGGAGCAGCGACTTTTCAATAAATTCGTAACATACAATTAGGTAAAGATATCGGAACTTACAGAAGTCAAAAATATCGAAGCAGCCAGGATGATCATAAAGATCGGAACATTTATGGAAAATATACCTTAAGTCTGTGTCACATAGTTCAAAATACTTTACGATGGACCCATTAAAATAAGGTTTCAGACACGCATGATTAATATTATGTTATCAACAATTTGAATTAAGAACAGAGTGGTTTATTGTGACATGTTCCGCTAATTTGGTCTATGAGTATCGAACGAACGAATTCAAATATGAACTATGTGACACAGACTTAAGGTATATTTTCCATAAATGTTCCGATCTTTATGATCATCCTGGCTGCTTCGATATTTTTGACTTCTGTAAGTTCCGATATCTTTACCTAATTGTATGTTACGAATTTATTGAAAAGTCGCTGCTCCTAAATTTATGACGAATTATATGGGCCGATATTATAGACTTTATCTAGCGTAATTAATATATTGAAATTTAATGCTGCTCCGAAATATTTGAGTACCTTGACCGCTACCATATATCTGATGGCGACTGTACCTAGAATGTGAAAAACACGTCGTGAACAAGACCCCTCCATGTTATTGACACATAAAATATAATTAATTCGTGTGATGCCGTTTATACTCGTTTTTCATACGTTCGAGTTCTGAATGTTCCTACGTTTCGATATACCTAATTGTTTTTATATTTCGTGATAAATAATGAACTATATCGAAGTAAGTAAGTAAGTAAGTAAGTAATATATTTATTGCATGGAATTGGGTAGGGATGCACAGTGTTAATGCTTAAAACTAGATTCGCCAAAACCTGTCTTTTCAGACGTACACAATTTTACAAAAAATACATGCTTAAGTCAAAATAAAAAAAAAGAAACTATACATATCAATAAATTGAATTTAAATTTGCTATTTATAAATATGTCATTATTTTACCTACATGTCATAATTTAATTAACGTTAATATATTTTTTTCATGAAATCTGTTACACTATAAAAACATTTTTCCGTGAGCCATTGTTTAAGCGCACTATTAAATTGATTTAAATTACCTATTTTTTTAAACGACTCTGGTAGACTATTAAAGATGGCAATACACATGCCGTAACAATTATTTGATGATAGTTTTAATTTCATAATAGGTTTATACAATTTATGCATGTATTGAGGTCGTAATGTACGTGTGGAAGTATCCTGAAATTTTTGAAACAATACTTGATGTTTATACACAAAAGAGCACACTTCCATGATATATATAGAGTGGACCGTTAGAATTTTATACATAATAAAAAAGGGACGGCATGAGTCATCTTGTTTAAGAGCAAAAATAGCCCGTATACATCGTTTTTGAATTAGAAAAACACTGTTTTTTTCAGAGGAATTTCATTACAATACAATGCCATAGCGCAGGGCCGAGTCCACGTACCCATGGTATGCCGATAGTGCTGCTTGTCTGGACACAACTTGGCGAGTTCTTCTCAAAGCGTATACAAACCTATTTATCTTGGAACATAATTTACTTAAATGTGCCTTCCATTGACAATGGCTGTCCATGGTTATACCTAAGAAAACTACCTGTGATACTTCCTCGATCTTTTCATCAGTATATTTAACATCCAGGACAAGCTTTTTACCTCGAGCAGTACAAAATTGTAAAAACTTAGTTTTGCTTATATTAACATTTAAATTATTTATGGTTAACCAATCGATTGTTTCTGCTAGAGCCTTATTTATATTATCATTATAGGTGGATAAGTCTGAGCCGTCTATAATCACTGTTGTGTCGTCGGCAAACAAAATACAATCGTTGGAAATGGCATTTGGCAAATCATTTATATAGATTAAGAAAAGCAGAGGTCCTAGTATACTGCCTTGTGGCACTCCGTATCCATTCTCAATGAAGGTCGATTGATAAGTTACGGCATCCTTATTTTGTTCACAATAACTTTTAATCTCGACATATTGCATTCTGTTATTCAAGTACGTCTTTATCCAATTATATGCAGGTCCCCGTATCCCATATCTGAACAATTTGAACAATAGCCTTTTGTGACATACGAAATCAAAAGCCTTGCTCATATCCATAATCAGAGCTGTTACAGGTATTTTTTGGTCTATGACCTGTTTAATTAATTTAAATGCTGCTAAGGTGGTGCTTCTAGATTTCCTAAAACCGTTTTGTTCATCTTTAATAATGCCATTTGTCTCTAAAAAACTTATTAGTCTATTATGCATGGCTTTCTCAAATATTTTAGAGATAATGGGTATCAGAGTAATTGGCCTATAGTTTTCCATTAAGCTCATATCACCCTTTTTAAATATGGGCTTCACCTTTGATATTTTTAAGTCATTTGGGAAGACCCCTTGACTCAGTGATAGGCTTACAATATGCATAAGTGGCGCCGCAATAAGGAGCATATTATTTTTAATTATATCCGTACGTATAAAGTCATAGCCTACAGCTTTCGAATTTTTTAAAGATTTAATTATTTTAATCATTTCATTAAAGCCTATAGGATTTACAAAAATGCTGGACCTAGAACTATCTATTTGAATATCGTCTAGCGTATCAGCATTCGAAGTACAGTTATCCTTAATTACATTTACAAAATAGTTATTAAATGCTTCAGCTATAAGCTGCGGATTAGAGATTTCCTTATTATCTATCCTTAATTTCTCAACAGATTTATTCTTTGTGTCAGCAAATCGAATGAATTAATCATGTTATATTATTTATTATAATAAATGTTACTATTGTATACTTAATTGATATTAAATAAACTCCACTGTTAACGTTTGCTATCTTTTACTTAAAACCTTGATAATTGAATGCCCTTTGGTTTTGTTTTTTTTTTTATGGCATGGAGAAGACAAACGAGCACACGGGCCACCTGATGGTAAGTGGAAACTGTGACCCATAGGTTGGTTGTTGGTTGCTATATCTTGTTTTATGACTAGGAGAAGGCGAACTGATGGCGAGTAAGTGGGATAAGTGACCTATACATTTGCCTTCGCAAGACTACCATCGCATATCGTTGCATATTGTTGACTAAGATTGAATGCCCCCTATGCTAGTAATTTCTCCCACCTATCTAGTCTCACCAAAATTCACCAAATTGCCGCGGTTGGTCATTTTCCACAGTTTATTTTTATACCCACTCCGGAACACAACAATGGGAACACGCAGACTAAAATAATTAAGTTTTGTGACCAAATTTCATTACCATGACAGATTGAGTTCTTCTCTCAAATTAAACCAGTTTCATCTTTATCTGACGTAGGTCTTGAAAACGAATGAGGTACGTTGGTACGGGAATGAATGCGTGGCCATGGTCCACAGCGGTTTTGCAAGGTGAAGAAGAGATAACCTTTCGCGGTTTACTATCATTAGCCCTAAAAGTAAATTCGAGAACTTAGTATTATATTTTAAATAAGGACTTCAACAAGGAAAATCGAGCCTGAAACTGGCAATCGCGTTGCAACGGCTTCACGATGTAATGGCTGGACGGAATTGGATGAAATTTGGAATGGAGATAGCTTAAACATTGGATTTTTATTTCGCTTATTCCCGAAATACCATAATTTAAAAATACCAGATTACACTTAATTAGATTAGATACGAAGCCTATTCCCCTGCAGCGGGGAGTCAGACAAGGAGATGTGATCTCTCCGAAGCTGTTCACCGCTGTATTGGAGGATGCTTTTAAGGTTCTGGACTGGAAAGGACGAGGCATCAACATAAATGGTGAGTACATCACTCACCTTCGATTCGCTGACGATATCGTAGTCATGGCTGAGACCATGGAGGACCTCAGTGCAATGCTCGCTGACCTCAGTAGAGTTTCCGACAGAGTTGGCTTGAGAATGAACATGGACAAGACGAAAATCATGTCCAACGTCCATGTCGCGCCAACTCCCGTGATAGTCGGAGGCTCTGCGCTCGAAGTTGTTGACGACTATATTTACCTGGGACAAACGGTCCAGTTAGGTAGGTCCAACTTTGAGAAAGAGGTCACTCGTCGAATCCGACTCGGCTGGGCAGCGTTCGGGAAGCTTCGCAGCACCTTTTCGTCCAAATTACCGCAGTGTTTGAAGTCAAAAGTCTTTGACCAGTGTGTGTTGCTAGTGATGACCTACGGATCCGAGACGTGGGCGCTAACAATGGGCCTCATAAGAAAGCTCAAGGTCACTCAGAGGGCTATGCTCGGGGTTTCTCTGCGTGATATATAATCAGAAATGATGATATCCGCAGGAGAACTAAGGTTACCGACATAGCCCGAAGAATAGCTAAACTGAAGTGGGCGGGGCACATCGCACGCAGGACTGATGGCCGATGGAGTCAGAAGGTTCTTGAGTGGCGTCCGCGGACCGGGACACGAGCTGTGGGTAGGCCTCCAACAAGATGGAGTGATGACCTTGTAAGAATCGCGGGAAAGCGGTGGATGCGAAAAGCACAAGACCGGTCTGAGTGGAGAGCCTTGGGGGACGCCTATGTCCAGCAGTGGACGTCTTTCGGCTGACATGATGATGATGAGATTAGATACTAAAGGTAAGTACAAACAAATAATCCTTACTTTGAATCTGATGTTTTGGGAATCTGGTATTTTCAAATTATGGTAGTTTGGGACTGATCGTTTTTTTTATTTACAAATTTCCCGGGGGAATAACGATAATCGAAATCTACGCGGACGAAGTCATGGGCAAAAGCTAAGAAACTTTGTGTGTATCAATGGGTTTCAGGATGGTTTGAAAACACAATTGGACCCGGTAGGTGACGCTGCTGTCAGCGTGTCACCAATCAGCTAACTCCTAAATGGCTGGACAGATTCGGATGAAATTTCGTGTGTATATTTCAATGGGTTCCTGGATGGTTTGAAAACACAATTAGATCCGGTAGGTGGCGCTGCTGTCGGTATGTCACCCATCACCTAATTCCTCCTAAACGGCTCGACCTATTTGGGTGTATATTTCCATGGGGTCCTAAATGGTTTGAGAACACAATTAGATCCGGAGGTGGCGCTGCTGTCGGTATATCACCAATCACCGAACTCCTAAACGGCTGGACTGATATGGATGAAATTTTGTATGAAGGGGAGAATAGGCATGAAGGAGCCAGATTTTGGAAGAACAACTTGCATTTTTCGGAAGCTTCCAAACCAAATTGAACAAGTTTTTATTTTTAAGTAGCAACACTGATTTACAGTATCCCACAAACATATCGCACTGCTAGATCAAGACAGCATCAACTCAAAATCATTGTTAGATCTGTTTCAAGCTCATAGACGTTGTATTAAAGTTGATTTTAAAATACAGTTGTATTTTGAGTTACTACACCTTTTGATCTGGCAGTGCGATATGACAGCTCTCCGGAAGTAACGGACGCCGATGCGTGGAGTCAAGTTTTTGGCACTAGCAAGTAAGTAGTAGTAGTAGTTAGTTAGTAGTTTTGATTAACGGATTAACTTTTAAGTTAACTTTTTAAAATGTTAACGGACACGTTCACTTCCGTTAATATGCAGAAGTCGTTAATCGTTATAGTTAGGGAGGCGAGGTAGCTAAATGGCATAATTCAACGGCGCCGTCGAGACCTATCAAAATCGAAAGATAAAATAGTTTCGAAAAGAAAAGCTCGTATGGTAAAAACCATATTAGCGGTGGGTTTGGCGTGTACGGTTTTTCAAAAATGTTAAAAAAAAACAGTTACTTGGGCATTCTTGAGCGCGTCAGATATTCATACTACGTATGCCCCAAGTGCCTCTGATAACAACGGTATACTAATCTGCCGGTTTGCGTGGTGGGGGTAGGCATATGAAGTAGTCAAAAATGCAAAAAATAAAAATTTACTCGAGCGCGTCAGATTTTCGGAAGGGGTGTTAAGTAGGCCCCAAGGAAGCGCCCTTTAAAAAAACTGACGATTTCGGCGTGACGATAAGTTACGATGAATTTTTGAAAATGAAAAAAAAAAAAAGTTTTTTTGAAATACTCGAGCGCGTCAGATTTTCATAGGGGAGGTTTATCTCGGTATCCTGAAAGCATATTTTCTTAATCTGACAAAAATGTTGGTGGGTTCTCTTAATCTGACCGAAAAAGGTTTTTTGGTTTCTTTTTTTTCCTTTCTTTCTCCTTGATAAAACGGGGAATTTAAGAATGACAATAAAGCGATAGATATTCCCTTTTTTGTTTATTGAAACTTTTTTTTTGTAAAATGTATCGTTCGCGACTTATATGCCGCAACGCATTTTTCGGAAGACGAAATGGCTCCTCCACACTTCCGGTCATGCGGAAACCGGCAGATTTTGTATTTTTAGTAAGTTTTAGATTATATTCTTCAAAATAAAAAGAATAAAAATCGCGCTCGAGAATGCCGGATTAACGTTTTTTTTTTTACAAGTTCGCGATCCTATAACTCGGCGGCGTCAAGGACTTATCGTCAGATTAGTTTTTATTTTTATTTTTTAAATCTTTATTTATTTTGAAGCTTTGTTCAACCTTGAACATGTCAGCTCCGGCTGGCCTAAATAAAAGTACACTGACAAACATCACTCATAAAAAAACGCTAGAAATAAAAAATGTTATTGAAACTCTTATTTACAAAAAAAACTATAAACAAATTTAGCAACCTCTGACAAAGGTTCTGCCAATATGGATTGGAAGATGCCAACATTTGAACAGTTAATGCCAAATTGTATAAACAACTTTTCCCTTAGCACGAGTCCGAACACATTCCATTAAAAAGTGTTGCACATCCTCTACTATTCCGCACTCTTCGCAGTTGGGCGACTCTACTTTCCTCATGAGATGCGCAAACTGATTTAAAGGAACATGTCCGGACCGAAGCCTATGCGCGCTGACAACCTCTGCTCTGCATAGCCGAGCATAGTCAAACCAAGGCACCCGAGGAGGCTCACACTGAATAGTTTTGTACCAAATTCCCTTATCACGAGAACGTTCATCAAAATATTCCTTCCAGCGACCATAAGATTTGTTTTTGAACCGAGCGACTACCTCTGAAAAATCAGGCGCAATTACAGTCTCAACACCATCAGAAGCGGCCGTTGCGGCCAGCCGGTCAGCCTCCGCGTTTCCTGACAAGCCGATATGTGACGGAATCCACTGCAGTTTCAGGCATCTTCCAGATCCCTGTATAATACTAATACGCTCTAAAATTTTGTAAGCCAATGAAAAGCACCTTTCGCCCGAAGCACATCGAGCTATATGCTGAATGGCGCTTTTGCTATCAGTAAGGATCACTATATTAGAATAACTCAACATTTCCACGTACAGCAAGGCCTCAGAGATTGCACAAAGCTCCGCGGACATAACAGATACACCAGAAGAAATCCTAAACTGTGCCCTCTTACCATTAAGTGGATCAAAAAATGCTGCAACTATCTTGTCACCACACTTTGAGCCATCGGTAAAAAGTTTATAAAAACTTGAATATTTCCTATCCAGCTCTAAGATAACTTCAGAACGAAGAGAATAATGGTTGTAGGAACGTTTCGCACCTACAACACACTCAAGATTGCAAAATAAAACGTTTTCTAACTCGAATTTAGACACCCACACATCTAATTTAAACATCAGTAATGGATACGACACATGAATATGCTCAACTGAGACCTCCTCGAAAACCTCAGCTAGCAACAGTTTCTTTTTTCCGCTCCAATAACCCTTGTGGCTTAAAGACCCCAACTCACGAACCACATCAAGGGTAAGGCTATTCGAACAAGTTATCGTTTTTAAACAAAATTTTGAAGCCAAAAACCGCCTTCTGATATGTAAAGGAACTATACAAAGCTCACTTTCCATAACATGAATAGGTGATGATCTGATAAACCCTCCAATGACCCTCAACGCCTGATTTTGAACTTTTTCAAGCTTATATAAATGCGATTTGGCACTACTGTCGTATAAAAAACATGCATAATCCATCCTACTACGAATCAGTGACATGTTCTACGCAGGTGTCTAGGGTGAACTCCCCAAAAAGCTCCAGCCAAAGTTTTTAAAATACTAAGAATTTTTTGAGTTTTTTCTACAACATATCCAATATGTTTTCCCCAATGCAACGATCTATCCAGCCACACTCCTAAGTACTTCATTGTAAGATCAGAACACACCTGATTACCACGTATATCGAGATTAACGTGACTAATTTTACGACCTTTACTAAATATGCAAATTTTTGACTTACTAACCGAAATATCTAACCCTAATGTATTCAAAATATTTACCATTATATCCAAAGAATCCTGCATTATACAAACACTATCTTGTAAATTCTTACACCTAACGTATAAAACGAAATCATCCGCATATTGAGAAATAAATACCTTGTCTATCTTTTGACAAATCTGATAGGTAGCAATATTAAATAAAAGGGGAGAAAGTGGATCCCCTTGAGCCAAACCTTTATCAGTCCAACGCTCCATAGAAAAACCAATATCATCATCTCGAAGAATGAGATGTCTCTCGCTCAAGAAAGCCCATAAATAATTACAAAAATTAGATCCAACTCCTAAACTGTCTAAATTACGAACGACTACCTCAACAGACACATTATTGTATGCACCTTCAATATCCAAGAAACAAGACAAAGTTGACATATTTTTAGAACACCCCACTTGAATGTAAGAAACTAGGCGAGCCAAACAATCTACACACGACTGACCTCTCCTAAAACCTACTGTGTTCCGAGATAAAACCTCATTTTTCTCCACAAACCATTCCAAGCGTCTCGCCATCATTGTGTGAAATACCTTACACACACAGGACATTTAGGAAATGGGTCTTAACTTCGATAAATGATCCTCCACCTGACTTGACTTAGGAATGGGTACAACCTGGATATTTCGCCACTGCTTAGGGACAACGCCGGAAGCGAAGATTAAATTAAACAGCTTGAGCAAAAACGACTTAGCGATAAATGGTAAATTATATATAACTGCATACGGTAAACCATCAACTCCCGGCGCAGAATTTTTCATTTTTAAACATCTACCTAATTTTCCATAGAAAAATCCACCTCAAGAAGAGAATTAACTGAAAAAAACGTTGGTTTGTCTGGCCGCACAAAATCGGGAGCAAGAGAACACAATAGATCCACCTTTCTCTCCTGAGATGCAACTACTTTAGATCGATTATAACCCTTCATCCACCTCATACGATGCCACATATCAGAAGCAGAGGTAGTCTCATCAATACTTTGACAAAACTCCTGCCAATTCTGATATCTGGCGTTACGAATAACACGCTGTGCCTCTGCGACCTTTGCCTGCAAACGTTTTAAATTATCGGGAGTCGGATTCCGCCTAAATTGACTCAATGCAAGTCGCCTTTGTGCAACAATCTTTGACAGCAATGGACTCCAATAGCTCTTAGGCTTGAAGTTCCGCGCAGGATCAGCGCAAATTTTAACTAACGGAACATGAGAGCCTAAAGCTGTTTAGATACTAGTTTCAAAAAAATTATACATTGCCTCAACATTGTTTGGAAAAGAAATTAAGTCGTTGGAAAAATACTCTTTTAGAGATTCACGGTAACTTGGCCAGTCAGCATTCTTAAAATTAAATTTTTGCACAAACTGTCGACTGTTCCAATAATTTAACCCAAATTTTATAATGAGATGATCGCTGCCCAAATGTTCATTGGTAACATCCCACGCGCAATCTACAGCTATATCCGAAGAACCAAAAGTGACGTCAGGTGAGCTTTCTTGAAGCGATCCATTCACCAATTTAACTCTTGTCGCCTTACCGCTGTTAAGGGACACGAAACCATGATCAAGAGCTGAATCAAACAACTGAATGCCTCTAGAGTAACGTTTACATGACCATTTAGTGTGATGAGCGTTAAAATCGCCTGCCACCAAGGTCTTACTCGAAAACAACGAAAAAATAGAGTCCCAGTCACCCTGAGTTGTCCGTACTGTAGAAGGACAATACAGAGACACAACATAATTTAAAGAGGCACAATTAAATTTTTTAACACAAACTATTTCAATACCAAAATTATTAATTGGGACATGAAATGCATGAGCCTTTATAGAATTATGTATAAAAACTGCCACACCACCATACGAATCCGATCTATCTCTTCTAAACACATTATAAGAACTTATTCTAAAAGCCGAACTACGGTCTAACCATGTCTCACTGACTAATGCAATGTGAACCTTTTCTCTATTCAAGAAAAGATCAAACTCAACTAGCTTAGGTCTTATACTTTGCGAATTCCACTGTACTATATTCAAACTAATTCTGTCATTAGACCTGGCCATTTAGATTATTAAAAAAAAACTTAATTAAATCAGTCTCTTTAAAAAACTCCTTACACATCTCCAAACATTCATGTACGATAACTCGAAAAATTAACGCCAACTTCTCGCCCCAGCTGTCACTGGAGAGCAAAATATCCTTCACCTTCTCAAAATCGATACACCTCTTTTTCTTGACCGTTCTCCGACCTGGCTCCTGATGAACAATGTTCACAGGTTGCGCGTCTACCGGACTCTTCGACTCTTGCAAATTAGGACCCCTTTTAGCCTTTTTTCTCTTTCGAGGCTCCTGAGGCGACCCCCGCACAGATTTATTCAAAGCAATAGGCCTCTGAACTAAAGACTGGTTGAAGACACTAGTAGACGCCTGATCTTCTAGAACAACGGTCGGATTGGATAGAAAAACGTCTCTATAGGACTTATTACGCGTAGGTTCCTCCGAAATATACGGCACCTCTTGACTCCAGGACTTTACCTGCACACACTTGCCTTGGTTGTACAGCCACAAAGCTCTTTTATATATACAACCTTCAGAGGTCATGATACCACGAATTTCTTTTTCTCGTAAAAAAACCGGACATGACTTATTTAAGGCCATGTGAGCACCTTTACAATTCAGGCACTTGAATTCTGTAACCTCGCAATTAGCATGAGCTCCTCCACATTTCGGACAAAGAGTTTTGCCAGATGGACAAAATCTACTCAGATGTCCAAACTTCCAGCATCTTGCGCATTGGGTAACTACTGGAAAATTATAAGGCTTCACCTTGAATCGGCATCCATATGCATATACGAAGGGGGGCAAGTTGGAACCCTTAAAACACAAGCGGATTACTTCAGATTTAGCCCATCTGCCATCACAATCTAAGCGGTTCAGCCTTCGCACTGACAAGATATCCTGCGATCCTTCAATACTCTTCATAAACTCGACCTCTTCAACTTCTAACTCTACACCTCTGACAATCCCATATGAGCAAGATACAGTATTTGACCAATACGCACGTCTATCCTCGTTATTGAACTCTTCTGCAGCCAGGAGTTTTTCTGCCTCAATTCTCGTACTAAACTGCATAAGCACCTTACATGGACCCATATACTTAATCTTTAAAACACCTTTAATGCCCTTACATTGCAGCAACTTGGCTAAGCCAATCTGTTTTGGCAAATCCTTTTTGGATACCACGTTAACCTCGAAAAAGCTATCGGGAACCCCATCCACACCTGACTCTGCCGCCGCAGCTGGTGCAACTCGCAAGCGCTTGGGTCTCTTCCCTACGGTAATAAAGCTTGCTTCGGATACACCACTTTCGTCACTGGGACCACCAGCTCGCTTTTCCGGTACCCGTCGCACGAACGACATAGCTTCATCATCATCATCCACTCCTTCGTGTCGGGAGGGCTCCGCCGAGTCCACCACGCTCACACTATCCAATGGAAGTGACTCACACACTTTTTGGCCACAAACAAAATCGGAGGATATCACACTTCCTTCCTCACTTGAGTCACAAGATCCTCTACTTGCTTCACTCATATTCCTCGCAAACTCACAAAATATTACAATAAAATATAATTTAAATTAAATTGAAGAAAATTTGCAACCGTCAACTTTGACAGTCAAACGTCAACGGTCAGATTAGTTAAATTTAGTCTTACAACACTAAACGCGCTCGAGTATTTCAGACTATCGATTTTTTTTTACTAATCTGATCGTCTATCCTAGGCGCGCGTCACTACATATAGAGCTAAATACATTACAAGGTTGTTCTATTAGGTCTAAGGTATCTCTCATATCTTAAACTGCCACGCTCGAGTATTACCGAAAATTCCCCTATTCGCCTCCCTAACTATTAATCCAATGCCTACTTTTTACCGAACGGCACCGCGGCGCGGCAAGAAAAACAGGTTCAGACAAGTTTGAAACTACAAGTGCCGGGCGGCGCGTAGCAGCGAGTGTGTAGTGTGAGAAACAACGATGATGACAAGGAAGACTTTTTCAATTCTGTCACTCAGTCTATAGAAAAACCAAAGAGCTCCAACTCTTTAAAGAGTAAAGCACTCGTTAAAATGTGGCTGGACATGAAATCAAAAGACTCGTTCAACGATGCTGCATTCCTCGGGGAACAGATATTCATAAATCTAGTCATTAAATACAATACCCTCAAGCGCTGCAATTAAACGTCTGTTTTCCACGGGTAAAGACATTTTAACTCCAAAACGAGCCTCGCTTTCAGACGAGAACTTCAACATGTTAATGTTCATGAAAGGGAATATGCACCTTATGCCCTTTTGTATTTTGTTTTGTTCCTATCCTGTTAACTTCCAGAACCCAAACCAACAGGTTTTATAAGTTCACAAACGCAACGCAACGATATAAAAATGCATTTTTTTACACCTATTAACGGATTAACGATTAACGTTAACTTGCGTTAATTCTTCCGAAATGTAACGCTTTAACGTTTAACGAAGCTAACTTTTTTGTAGCGGATTAACGATTAACGAAGTTAACTATTTGATTAACGGTGCCCAGCTATGTGCATATGTATATGTATTTGGGCTTGCAACGACGTAAAACAAAATCGCTCACAAGATTAAGATACAGGGCAACCACAGAAACAGGTTTCTCTCATATTGTACAAAACTTATATGCATGTAGATAAAGTTATGTATGAAGCTGTACACATGAATAGGCATTAAAACACTCGTGTATTTAATGCCTTATTATGCACCAGTCAAATAAACTACTATTATTAACCCATTCATTGCCGAAGACGCGAATTCGCGTCCCATGTATGTGTTATCGTAATGCCGAGGACGCGGCTTAGCGTCCTCAAGTTGTTTGTTTTTTTTTGCTAGAAAACAACTGTACTTAAATGCTGATACCAAAATGTTACTTTATTTATGAAGGATAATGTTATACTGTTGCTGGTTTTCGGATTCAGTGCATTTGTAATTTTCATAATTCTTATCTCGGATGCCGAAGACGCGAATTCGCGTCCCATGTATGTGTAATCGTAATGCCGAGGACGCGATTTCGCGTCCTCGAGTTATTTGTTTTTTTTTTGCTAGAAAACAACTGTACTAAAATGCTGATACCAATATGTTACTTTATTTATGAAGGATAATGTTATACTGTTGCTGGTTTTTGGATTCAGTGCATTTGTAATTTTCATAATTCTTATCTCGGATGCCGAAGACGCGAATTCGCGTCCCACGTATGTGTAATCGTAATGCCGAGGACGCGATTTCGCGTCCTCGGCATTACGCCGGCACTGCGTGATGAGTAAAAATGTGAGGCGTCGGCAATGAATGGGAGAAATTACGCGCGATTTAAGTATTTTTGCGCGAAAGGAAAAGGGCCTTTACTGAATACGTTTTCGACAAAAACTGTTTTTAGACGCAAAAATTTCAGTTACGATGCCGAAAACGCGAAATTGCGTCCCATGTATGTGTAATCGTAATGCCGAGGACGCGATTTCGCGTCCTCGAGTTATTTGTTTTTTTTTTGCTAGAAAACAACTGTACTAAAATGCTGATACCAATATGTTACCTACTTTATTTATGAAGGATAATATTATACTGTTGCTGGTTTTTGGATTCAGTGCATTTGTAATTTTCATAATTCTTATCTCGGATGCCGAAGACGCGAATTCGCGTCCCATGTATGTGTAATCGTAATGCCGAGAACGCGATTTCGCGTCCTCGAGTTATTTGTTTTTTTTTTGCTAGAAAACAACTGTACTAAAATGCTGATACCAATATGTTACTTTATTTATGAAGGATAATATTATACTGTTGCTGGTTTTTGGATTCAGTGCATTTGTAATTTTCATAATTCTTATCTCGGATGCCGAAGACGCGAATTCGCGTCCCATGAAGGTGTAATCGTAATGCCGAGGACGCGATTTCGCGTCCTCGGCATTACGCCGGCACTGCGTGATGAGTAAAAATGTGAGGCGTCGGCAATGAATGGGTTAAGATCCCTATCCTCCAATGTCCGATTAGAGCACCAGCCACTTTGCAGGCAGCCGCTAAGCTTAACAGTAAATATTTTCTAAAATAAGCCAGTGCTCAAAAGAGGGCCTCACATTTAAAAACTATTCACCCAGGGATTGTTAGCACTGGCTAGCAATACAATTTTTTTTTATAAATTCTTACTTTTATTTCCGAATTTCGAAAATATATATTCCATATAAATAGCAGTAGTGTCACGAAAATGTCCTCATTACATAGTTTTTTCCGACTCGGATGATACAATTATTATCTATTCATAGTATAATAGACAATTGGTGGCTGTGTAAAAGTAATTAAAGCTAGAAAAAAATTACGACTATGGGAAGAGGAAGGCATTGTTCCAGAGAAATGAGAATTTCGATTAAAAGGTTGATTCAAGAAAGAAAAACATATAAAGTCAAAGTCAAAGCCATTTATTGTTAATTATAGGTATCAAGGTTTCAAAGGATTTTTCTAGGAACAGCTATAATTTGCCATTTCGGCTCACAATATATTATATCTTATGTGCTAGTATTTTATCATAATCTAATAATTATCATTATAGAATTTAAACTTAGTCTAATAATAAATACACTCTTAAAAAAATCCTCTATTTCGTAGAATACGTTACACATTAAGAATTTTATTAATTTTCGTTTGAAGATAGCCAAGTTCAGTTCTTTTATATGGTCTGGCAGATGATTAAATAGTTTTGCAGCCATTACATAAATACTCATGTTATAATATCTAGTTCTAGCGGGGATCACCGGGTATTCATCAAATTTGTTTTGATTTAGCCTTGGTCTTTTTTTATTAATTACTCGAAACAAGTGGAGGTGTTCCTTAACAAATACACACGCCTCCAATATGTACATTGATGGGAGAGGGTCAAAATATTAAGTTCTTTAAACAGAGGCTTGCAGCTGTCTCTTTTGCGAGCTCCTACAAGGGATCGTACACATTTTTTCTGCATTTTAAACACAGTTCCTCTGTTCACAGAATTTCCCCAATGCATTATTCCATATCTCAAATTAGATGCAACATATCCGTGATAGGCACAAAGTGCGGTGCTTTGAAAAGAGATTCTGGATATATTTTTTAGGGCAAAAACGAATCTACTAAGTTTCTTGCAAAGGTGATCTGTATGGGCTTTCCAGTTCCCATGGCCATCAATCAGCAGGCCAAGAAAGCTAATTTCTTTAATTTGGTTTAGCGTAAAATCTTTATATTTTACTGTGATGTTCTTGGGTTTTGATTGCGATAAGTGGAATTGCATCGCTTTAGTTTTATCTAAGTTTACAATGAGCTGATTTTCATTAAACCATCGCATAACTTTATCAAGAGTTAAGTTTATCTTGGCCTGGTAGTCCGCAAGATCATTACCCTTTACTAAAATGGTGGTATCATCAGCAAACAAAACAATGTCATCTTCTATCGCATCTGGTAGGTCATTTACAAATAACAGAAATAATAATGGCCCCAAGATGCTACCTTGAGGCACGCCGTGCTCCACGGTCCTCATAGTTGAACCAGAAATGACCTCAGATTTGCTATTCCTGTTGATTTGTGTTACAACTGTGAACTGTTTTCGGTTACTTAAGAAATATTTAATAAGATCGTAAGCAGGACCACGGATGCCATATTTATACATTTTATTTAAAAGCGATGCGTGATTAACGAAATCAAAAGCCTTTGTCATGTCCATGAAAATAGCTATTATTGGTAAACGTGTATTTAAGCTTTCAGAAACAGTGGCCATGAGTTTAAATATGGCTAAGTTTGTGGACTTATTCTTTCGAAATCCATATTGAGCATTGGACAGAACATCATACTTATCAAAAAAAATATTAAGTCTAATATAAATTATTCTTTCAAATACTTTCGAAATTATTGATGTTAACGCTATTGGACGGTAGTGTTCACATATTTCTTTGTCACCCTTTTTAAAAATTGGTTTTACAAGGGTTACTTTCAGTTTATCCGGAAACGATCCTGTCGATAACGCCACGTTAATTATAAATGAAAGTGGCCTTGCAATTTCGTCAACGCAGTACTTTATTATCGCGGTTGATATCTCGTCATATCCAACACTTTTTAGGTTTTTTATAATTTTAGCGACTTCATTCGGAGATGTTGGCTTCATAAAGATGGTCTGCTCAATCGAATCAATATGATTGACATGACGCTGAGGCGAGTTGCTGTTTTGCTGATTTCTTACAAGATCAATGAATGTATTATTGAAAGCATTTGCAATATGAACTTGGTTGTGGAGCGTTTTACCCTTATATTTCACCTGCGCTATTGTTTCTCGCGGTTCATTGGACTTGGCATCCTTTATTATTTTCCACACTGCTTTACTTTTATTTGTGGATTTATTTACAAATTTAAAGCTTTGAAGTCTTTGAGAACACGCTATAGTTTTTCGAAGGATACGATTATAAGTTTTGTATGAATTTCGATATAAGTTTTTGTTTTTAAGATATTTCCAATATATAACTCTTTTGTGTTTGCATGACTTCTGTATTCCCTTTGTTAACCACGCTGGTCTTTGTCTACTATTACATTTTATTAGTCTGGATGGGAAGCACAGGTTATAAAATAATTTAAAAATGTCATAAAAGTTATTGTACGCTACATTTACATCGTCCGATTCATATACATCATTAAAGATCATCTTTGTAGACATTTTTTAAACGTATTTAAGTTTTCTTCACAATAATCTAGTTTCTTTATGAACCAGGCATCAAGAGTATATTTTTCAGGTAAAGGACACTTAAGTATTTGGGCAGAGTAATCTGATAAATGCAAGTGAAGAATTTTGCCCTGGCATACGCTCAAATTATGCAATATGTGTTATCCACACATGTTCCGCTGTCTAGTCTAGTAATTTGTCTAAATTCTATTTTTAAATTATAGCTCAATAGCAAGTTTTCAAACTGTCTTGAGATTTTAGTATTTTGAATTACATTTATGTTAAAATCACCACAAATAATTATTTTTTTCCTACTTAAGTTACATAATTTATTCAGCATTGATTCCATAATATCCATAAATTCATTCAAGTTAGCATCATTAGGGACTCGATAAACACATACTATTATAATATTATATATTGGTAACTGCACAGCACTACATTCAAAAACCATAATAATAGACATTTTCGTAATTTCTAGTAGTTCCTTATACTCGTTCCTTATAGCCGTTTCGTATTAAAATGCATGATCCGCCTCTTCTTTTACCGCGACTGTATACAGATGCTTGATTGTAGTTCAGTAAGTTCAGGTTCATGCTTTCTCCTTCTTTTATAAAGTGTTCTGTTAAACAGATTACATCGATTACTTCTCCATTTTCATATAGGTCATCTATTGCTGCTTCTAGATTTTCTTTTTTATTAAGTAGTCCCGCTATATTTTGATTTAGAATTATAAGGTTTCTTGAATTATCTATCTTATCTGTTTCGAAATAACTGCTGCACGGGCTTTTTATTTATTTCGTTTTTTGGGGCATAAAGGTTTTGATTTTTCAAGACGATCCTTTTAGAATTTGTGAAGTAGTCCGTAATTTTTTCTGGTCTTTTCTTTACTACGTGTTGTTCATTAATTTTAAAATAGTCAGATATTTTTCTCTGAGTGGACGAGCTTACGGTAATATTGTCAATAGGTTTCATCGTCGTTTTTATTTTTTTGGACACGAAATTAATGATGTGATTCATTCAATTTACCATTCCGTGGTTATTAAGTTTTCCAGTTTTTTCCGAAAACATGTTTGTCGACAAATCCAGGTTTGAGTCGAAGGAAAAGTATTTTTCGTGGAAAGGTATGTCATTCAGTAACAGAGAGTTAAACATATCTACCCTAGCGTTGTATATCGGCCTACCACATACATATGTTGGACAAGTGATAATTATATTGGTATGATTGATGTTCTTAAGGGAGTTATTGATATGCCTTATTAGTTCACTATAGTTCTGATTTACGCTCATATCTAAATCGCCAATCATTATTACACAATAATCATTCAAAGTAAAGTTCTTCAGCTTATTATCTATATTTTGTAGCAGTTCTCTGGCTCCTCCACCAGGCGTAATGTAGTGACAGTAGTCAAAATCTTGCAATAAGGTATTTCCGCTTAATGTTTCCAATATTTTATTTTTATTATTGGAGCTCAAAATTAATAGTTTGCTCTTTCCGGAATTGATATGTTGTGGTTTTTTATTATGTGCGGATGATTTATTTACAGTTTCGTTCTGCTTTCGCTGTGTTTCGGTTTTATCAGAGAGTATTTTATTGGTTTTGATTGTGTCTGTGTCGAAATTTTTGACGACAGTTTTGTTTATGCGACTTTTAGAGGTACTTTGTAAAGGAGTCGATTTTTTTAAAGGTGTTTTTTCCGAGTGTGTATTAGGGTCAATCAACTTTTCTTTGTAGCTCGTTGCCATGGTGACGTCTCCTGGGTCACTCTTTAAAACTATGATTTCAAAGGATATAATTCCACTAAAAAACTGTTTTATTGGCAATTACACACCCATTCTTTTATGGCCTTTCTCCTGAGTGTGCTGGAAGTATGTATTATAATATTTTTTCTAAGAAACTCTATTACTGTTGTCTCCTGGCTTACGGGACAGAATAACAACAACAAAAAGTTGATCCACCCATTTTCAGTTAAAAGAGTTTTGTATATTTTGAATTTCTTTTGCTTATCCTCTAGTGCTTTTTGTAACACAATTATTTCCATGTTAAGTCGCTCTATTTCATCGTGGGCACTCTAGTTGTGTTGCAAGCTTATTTATTTAACTCGAGTCTCCAGATTTTCTGTCGTTGACATGTTGGGTAAGCTTGACGAAGTATTGTTAAGTAGGTACTGTTGAATCTCTATCGGATTCCGTATCCGTTACATCTAATGAGTACCGTTGTGGTTTGCTGTTGTTTCTCAAAGTATAATTTTTTTCAGTGGAAAGTTCTAATCTAAAATTATGCCCTCGAGAAGTGCCCTGTTTGTTTTTTTGTCCATTATTATAATTTTTCGTATGACAGGTTGAGCATATCCATGTTTTTTTATTTTCTGGGGTCATTAATAAAAACCTTTGTTGACTAACGATTGTACAACTCACGTCGTAAATATTTAAGCATTTGGAACATTTTAAGGAATCTTTAGATTTAACCTCTTTCTTACATTTAAAGCACAACTTCTTTTGCTGTTTAGATGTCATTTTTATTCTTATTTCAAAAGCAGTTCCAACACTAGTGTCCTCTTACGGAAAATTGCGGTAACTAAAATCGATTTTATTAGAATCAATTCGATATTTCAATCAATTCGCTCGAAGTTTCTGAACGATTTCTGACAAATGACAGCTGTCTTATGGGCCTGTACGTCAGTGTGAAACTTCAAATGGGGGCCATTTGCAACGTTAAAAGATGGCGGTCGTGTAATTTGTTTTAGACTTTAATTTTTGGGTAATTAGGTGTTCAAAGTTCTTTTCTGATAGTGATTTGTACTTTTTATGCCTTTGTGTCGCACAGTGATTGAAGACTTGGACTTATTTCGTGTATCTGGCGTCTTTCTTCTCGTTTCAAGTGGACTCGCAGTGGTGCAGAGGTTAAAACTATCTTGACCTCTGACCTACAAATCACCGTACAACGTTGCCCCCAATCTTCCTAGAGAAGATTGGATTGTTTTATTGCTATATTGATGTATACTTATATATTTTATACTTGACACTGGCGAAATCACTTAACGTGGAAACGCCATATCCCCGCGGTAGTAGCTGTTCAAGTCGCCGCGGGGGCAAAAGAAGAAGAAGGAAACTTCAAATGACAGTGGCAGAGCGGGTGTGTTGCCAATTTAGCACTTTTAGGGCTAAATTTAGCACAATTAGGACCGGTTTGGCCTTAAATTTTTACATTTAGCACTTAGCACAATTTTTAGCACTTTTTCAATATTGTTCATTTTAAAAAGTACCTACCTAATTAAATTATTTATTTGCTAAAGTATTATAATTTGACAAAACGTGTCATCTATGTTTTTATGTTGTTTATGAATACTTAGTATGATTTTGCTGATTTATAAGATAACATTTTGTAATTATCCTATAATTTGTTGAGAAGCTGTTGTTGATTGTCTATTTTGTGTAAGTATCTATTTTAATAATGTTGATTATATAAATATATATAATTATATTTTAAGCATAATGTTAAGCAGTACAAGTTTTAACATTTCACATTATTGTCATAAAAAATAAACTTGTAACAGTTAATGAAACGTCAAAAACCGTCCTAAGTGTTAGTTTTTATATAGCAAACATAAGGCAATGAATGATATAACTGTATCGTAATTTCTTAATAAGTTTTTTTTTTTAAAACGTTTTTTTACGCGTTCGATCTTTAACATACATGCATAATTTAGATATTTTTGATTATATCGTAAGTTATTTTGGTTTAGTGCGGGTCACAAAAAACTTATTGTATAACTTTGTACAACTGTAATAATTATTAAAACATTGAATTCGGATGATTGACGCATTTTTTTATTAAGCCCATTTTTAAGCACATTTTTTTAGGTTTTAGCACAATTTTAGCACTTTTTCCAGCATAGTTTTAGCACAAAATGAAATTCAGAGTTGGCAACACTGGAGCGGGTTCTCGTCAGCATATTTTGACAAAATACCTGTTATTTGCAAAGGTTTCAAACAGTTTTTAGCAGTTATTTTAAAAAATATGTTTGCGCTATGTATATTTCAAATTAACGGTGACTATTTGCATTTGATTCTGTTGTAATTTCAAGTAAATACTGCTCACCAAAGTGTTTCCAATGTGCTCATCAAGTGTCCAGTGTTGTTGTTGTTATATTTCTCGATAGCGATCAGCTTTAAATTAAGGTTTTCCAATTTTAAATCAATATTTCTTGCGACAGTTATTTACACAGTGTTGTTTCTTCAAACGTAAAGATATTCAAGAAATTTTAAAATGTTCTGCTAAGATGATCAGTAGGGGAAGATGGGGTGGCTTCGTACAAAGGGAGCATTCGTACAGTGGTCATATCTCGACTATCCATCATGCTGAAGTGTTCATATTTATATGCGTTACTGCCGCTCATATGCATAGGCTACCCTCCAAAAGTGATGGCAGTGCAGCAGCAGATTTCGCCAGAAAATGTGTTTCCGCGACCCGAATGTAATTTTTGGTACTCCTTTGAATGCGTCTGTCTCTAATAAGTTTTACTTGAATTAGAAAAAATCTTTGTATACAGTTGGTAATTAGATGTCTGAGATTAATATATGTGAACAATGGTTTTGCGATTACTTTAACGGTTATTTTCTATTTCGTTTATTTTTCTGATCGTTTTGGTTGGGGTACCTTCGTACAGTCAAAATGTATGTAAATTTTATACCGTACGAATGCACCCCATATAAGTAAAAAAAATGTAAATCAAGAATAATTATAATTACAAAACCAGGTCAGTAAGATATGACTAAAACAGGTGAAATAGCTGAAAATCCAATGAATCCTGGGAAAAAACGAATAGTGTATGAAGGCACCCCACGTATGGGGTGCATTCGTACAATTCCCATTTTTTGGGAAAACCATTATATATTGGCAAAGTTGTTTTGTATCAAAACTGAAATACAAAATAATAATTAATATTTAATAGCCACATAAGTGGATGATGAAGTAGCATTCATCTCGTATAGAAATAGCGGTTAGTTTTTTTTTACACGGCTTTGAGTAAAATGTGTACGAATCCACCCCATCTTCCCCTAATGCTCTGAAGTGGGAAGAAAAACCCGAAACAAGAGGTAGAAAAAGGACTACAACGAAAAAAGGGGATTCAAGAATTGTTCGTCTGTCGAAAAAGCACCCATTTCTGTCTTCAAAACACATTAAAAGCTCATTAAATTTAAATGTGAGTACTTGTACAGTTCGTCGTCGTCTCATTGAAGCTAATCTGCACGCCAGGAGTCCGAGAAAGGTGACACTGTTGACTAAGACGCACATAAAACAGAGGCTTATTTTTGCTAAAGAACATGCAGATTGGCCCTTGGAGAAATGGCGTAATATTCTATGGAGTGATGAAAGTAAAGTAGTACTGTTTGGGTGTAAAGGACGTCGAGAGTACGTTAGGAGACCTGCGGGTGCCGCTTTCATGCCGCAGTATACAATAAAGACGGTCAAACATGGCGGACTTAGTTTGATGGTATGGGGATGTTTTTCATACAATGGTGTAGGCCCTATCATTGAAATTGTGGGCATAATGAACAAAGAATACTATTTAAAGAAGGTGCTCCAGGAAGTAATGTATCCATATGCCAATGACACTATGCCGCTCAGATGGGTTTTTCAACAAGACAATGACCCTAAACACACGAGTAAAGTTGTGAAAGAGTGGTTTAGAGTGAACAAAGTAAATGTTTTACCTTGGGAAGCTGTCGCCGGACCTAAATCAAATTGAGAACTTGTGGACAGACATTAAGAATGCTGTAAGTGATCAAAAACCTACCACGAAGTCCCAATTATGGAATGTATAGTCGAGTCCGGAATTAGGCGAACTAACTTGACAGTTCATTGTACACTAATGTTGCCACAGTTTGGCTAGTGCTGATAATATCGATATTTAAAAAGTCTAGTTTATCATTATTATTGTGTTTGAAATCTAACTAATAATTTGGAAGCCACCTAAAAGGATCACAATGGCCTGTTGTCTTGTCAGCATTATTTTTGTATTTTATTCCTAATTTGAGGAGTAAGTATCGTAAATATCCGCTTTAAACCGTACATCCTTCAGATCATATTATATCGTAAAAATTGCTGTAGTTTTTCCCTATTTGGCAAGTATGTATGAGTGTGAAAGTTTCGATGACAATTACTTGATAAAATATAAATATAATCAGATTTATAGAAGGCACAAGGTTATATCGACATATTTGAGTCGACATAAACCTATCACTATTTATTTTTTCCTATGTCTGGCAACATTTTCGGCTGTCAAGTTAGTTCGCCTAATTCCGGACTCGACTATAGTACAGTCAGCATGGAACAATATCCCTATAGAGAGATGTCAAGCTTCAGTCGACTCAATGCCGAGAAGATGTGAAGCTGTTATTAGAAATAAAGGTCAAGCCACTAAATACTAACAAGGACTTATTTTTTTTTTGGTTGATTGTTTGATTACAAATTATTATTTGCCTTTTAATGAATAAACTGCTATTATTTTGAAAACGGTACTCTTGATTTTTTTATGTTTACCTCAAAAATACTTTATGTCAAATGTCAAAGACACTTCGTACAACAACTACTGTAGAAATACGAAAAAGGTGTCGCGAATGTATCAATTGTGGAGGAAGACAATTTGAACAAAATTTGGAGTAATTATTAAAATAAAGATGATTTTTAACCATATTGCGTTTTGTATTGTGCATTTAGCCCATTTAACTGGCTGGATCTACTGACCGAATAAAACCACAATTTTAGATTGAAACCATATTTTGACGAAAAACTGAACGTGATTCTAGACATGTGGTATACCGTAAGAATTGTCAGGAACTGGAGAAGTTTTTATGATGTTGGAAGATCTGAGGAGCTTCTACTTTTTTTTAAATTGTGCCGTAAAGTTGACCGTGACGATTTTTTATTTTCTGTCCTTCACACTTTGTTGGCTAATATTTTTTTATTTGTTTACTATATGAATAAAAATTAAATTTCATTAGATTGCGCAAACATTAAAGATAAAAAAACTACAAATACTTTTATGCTGTCACATTAAAAAAAAAAGATAGGTGAACAAAATGGTTAACTTTTGGAAGATTCCGAGTTTTTTTATTTTTTTTTATTAAAAAACACTGTGGGTAGGATCAGTGTTAATTGGCCCAAAACGTGTTGCAAGTGACCTTAGCTACCCTCCATATTCATTTGGCACACGACTTGCAATACACCCTGTAAAATCTTAAGTTAACTTCATAAATTTTAATCTTTAGTTTGCCTTTACTGCTATTATTTTGCACACAACTGTAGGTACTATAATTAAAAGTTAGAACTAAACTTATTTAAATTAAAATAAAACTAAGCTACTCAAATATTAAAGATGTAAATAAAAATCACCACTTTAAAAAGAACACCCCTTCTAGCAGGTCCGCTCGCAGCATGGTCTCTATGAAACTGGCTGCATTACCTCTCTGGATAGCTAGCCCAATCCTTTGCGAGAGGTAAGCACCAGCTCTAGGATCTCCGGAGGTGTCTATGAGCCGGGATGACAGAGCCTTAATAAAGCTTTTCATATCAGCTGACCAAGGACCCATGGTCTCCACTGCAAGTGCCACAACTCAAGGTGGAAGTGACAACACGCAAGTTAATGTAATATTAAGTTTGATATTTGTTTGTGCAACTGGACGAAAACCCTTTAATATTTATTTAACGATGTGTGTTCGTCGCGCTTGTTTTTGTAGTCGTGGTATGGTAGTTTCGTAATATTTCAAATCTACTCCAATACTGTTAGGGTCTCCCCAGACCTATCGACGCCGAATCGGCTTGAGCCGGTAAGAAAAAGTTTTATGACCATGCAATAAGAGCGAAAACGACGTCACTCGGCTCGGCTCGGCTCGATTCGGCGTTGCGAACGGAACGAAACAAGTGCTAAAAAAAAAGGTACACGTATAGTAAAATAACAACATAAACTCAGATCATTTAATAAATCAAAACCGCACTTATTTGTAATTATAGAGCTTGTACAAATTTGTCTAAAAATAGGAACGTTTCAAGACATTGCGATCCACTTCGCAAGTTGTTGTTCGATTTTGACTCTGGCGTTCTTCAGCTCGGGCAAATCGTCGTCGCTGGGCGGGTACATATTCGCACAGTGAGCGGTTCCTGAAAGTTTTTATTGTAGACATAATATAATCTCAATTGAATATATTAGGTATCAGGACTACCAGGTCAGGTAGGTAAATCATTGGAAAAGTTTAAAGCGATCTATCATGTATGGGTGAGTTTCAAAAATATTGTAGTTTGTACATACTTGTAGTTAAGGACTCAATTAAAATACCTTCAAGTTTTTCCATTGTGTAACGAAAATTTGTAATGATTTTATGATTAATTTTCGGTAGTTACAAGTTTTTGTCTCAATGAAGGCCTTAACTACGTACAATATTTTTAAATTCGCCCTTGTGTAGTTACTCTGAATCACGACAATATTTATACAAAATGTAAATCCGCCGGTTAGATACAGTTTTACGGTTAATTGAATGCTGTAGGCTCTTTGAGGGTTACCTATCTGAACTTCAAAAAATGTTTGACCGAATTTTTGTTCGACAGTTATGGTTTAAGTTTTTTACGTTTGGCCGAAAGATCACTTGGAATATTTTCATTTAGTCATTACTGGTTTTGGTTTTTTACCGATTTGACAAATGATCTATTCCTTATTATGTTGTTACTGGTTTGGGCGTAAAAACAGTTGTTCAATGTAATGGTTTGTCAATTTAGCTATTTCCCATTCCTGATTTTACTTTAGTATCATTTGCCGAATGTAACGGCTCGGTTTATTAATAGTTAACCTATTGATATCTGTATAAAGGAATGGGGTCACAGCAAGACTGCAAAAACTACCGCGGTATCAGCCTCCTTAGCGTTGGCAAAGTATATGCGAAGATTTTAATTTAAAGGGTATTGAATGTTACAAATGATAAAATCTGGGATGTACAAGCGGGATTTCGAAAGAGAATGGGACGTACGGATCAGGTCTTTTCACTACGGTCCATCACAGAAAAGTTCTTGGCTGTCAACCAAAAGGTTTTCTGTGCTTTTGTGGACCTGGAAAAGGCCTATGATAGGGTAGATAAAAAGGAGTTGTGGACGGTTCTGTCTATGTATGGAGTGAGCAGCAACCTGGTGCAGGCTTTGAGGACCCTTTATGAGGGTTCCAAAGCCTGTGTCAGAATCAATGGGGCATACTCGGCCTGGTTTAACATCTCTAAAGGTGTTAGACAGGGCTGTGTTGCCTCGCCATGGCTGTTCAATCTATTCATGTACTTGCGTTTGGGTTTGCGTGTGCAAGAGTTGCTAATCAAATGCCTCTTATATGCCGATGATCAAGTTATACTTGCCCCATCGGTACTTGAGTTGCAGGAGATGGTGACAGTATGAATGAGGGATTTAAGCAAAAGAGGGATGAAAGTAAATGTTGCCAAGACCAAGACCAAGGTCATAGTGATAGAGAAGGATGAGGAGATGACTGAGTGCGTGATAAATATAAATGGTGAATTAGTAGAACAAGTGAGCAAATTTGTGTACCTGGGAAGTATGTTTACAAGAGATGGTAAGTGTGAGAAGGATATTGAGAGGAGGGTGAATGCAGGGAATCAAATTAATGGGGCCCTGTACTCCTTTAAGAGCAGACAGGGCGTTTCACAAAAAGCCCGGCTGGCTGTTCAGAATGGAGTGCTGCCTCCTACCCTGATGTATGGTAGTGAATATTGGGTGTGGCAGGACAAGCATGTAAGTCGTGTAAATGCAGTTGAAATGCGCTCTTTGCGTAGTATGTGTGGTGTGAAACTGATTGATAGAGTTAGAAATGAAAAAATCAGAGAGAAATGTGGAATAAAAGAAGATGTAGTGACTAAGATTGAAAAGGGCATGCTTCGATGGTTTGTTCATTTGGAAAGGATGGATGAAAGAAGATTGACGAAAGAGATATACAGATCGAAAGTGAGTGGAAGGGTCGGAAGGGGCCGCTCTAGGCGTACTTTTTCGAATCAAATCGGAGAAATACTGGAAAAGGGCCGAATCTTAAGTACCCGACCCCGACGTGCGTGCATGACTCGATGTATGAATGTTGAAGAAGCGAAAGAAATTTGTCAAGATCGTAGCAAGTGGAAATAAGTGGTCTCTGCCTACCCCTCTGGGAAACAGGCGTGATTTAATGTATGTATGTAACCTATTTTTAAATCGATTTTGTTCTGTTGACATATAAAAAAAATAACTTATCCGAGTTGTTTCTGCCTTGATTGGTCTTCCTCGTTGCATTTTGTGACCAATGATGACACTTGATTCTTATTTTACAGAAGATAAGGGTTATTCATTTATTATGCAACAATCAATTTAGAGCCGTATGAAATTTGAATTAAGAGTGAAGGGTCCATTACTGGTGCCTGTCATTTAAAAGTGTTCATCATTGTGTACGGGTAACCCAAATAATTTCGTTTATTTTAAAACCGATCCTTCATTAACCGGTTAATCGACGAGATTAAACCAGTTTTAAGAACGATTTTAAACGCTATATTGAACCGGTTCCGAGCCCTGGTATTAGTAGATATTCATACATATAACCTAAACTCGTATTATATTTGTTATTTAGGTACTTTTTCTTTTCTTAAACTTTTCATAAATAGGTTCAGTAGAATCCGGTTACCACGTTGAAAACGATTTCCCGCTTAATGCGCCATTTTACGCCGGTCCCTGCGACTTAAGTCATTTTTTCATACAAATTGATCACAGTTAATACGATTCATCATCGTACACGGAGTACTAAACGAGTACTCCGTGTACGATACTGCAGGCATAGTATATAAACAAAAAGGCAATTCGTTTTCGGCCCTTTACGGAGTTTCGGATACCTATTGCTGCTCGGGCGTTAGGATTGCCTCGATGAACGCCGCTCGATTCTTAATAAAGTAAGCAAGCAACATACGAAGTCGGTTCAATTCAAGATGTTATTGAAAATGCTTTCACATGAGTTAGTAGCAACCACAGATCACAGAAACAAGGGGGATATGTCATGAACGCCAATTCGTACAAGACCCGGTGTCGCCACTTTTAAACATGTGTGCGTCTTACGCTTACGCTCTATTAACTACTACAAAAACAACCTCCTCATAATTGGTTACAGCTTACGAACTAAAAACGCCGTAACATAGTTTTGATAGTAGCAGAAAATTAAGCTTTATACTAAGTTCTCAAGGTTGAAAAATGCTGAAAGATCGTTATTTTCCATCGTAGTTCAGTCACGGAACGTAAGGTAGCGCTTACTCGTCACTTAGCTGCCATCTATGCGACGAGTAATTAATTAATTCCTCAGAGCTAGATGGCGCTAAGATAGTAGTCCCTATATTCAGCAGCTTAAGGACTACTCACACAGCGACCTCTAGTTATACTTTTTTCAAGAGGTGTGCGTTTCTCTCCTGTCGTCCACTTAGGGATGACACAAGGAATGTTTCAAAATATATCGATAAACAATTCAAACTTGTTTGCAACGTTAATATAGGTACTATTCAATTTACAGGCAATAAGTACTATTATTATTATTTTACTACTAGGTTAATACAATAACATCATTTAAACTTAATATATTATTGTTAGAATAGAATAATATTTTATTAGCAAGAATACGGTTTGCGTAAAATTGATACATAAGATTTTAAATTGGGAACGATACCTATATTAGAACGTAACAAAAAAATGGCCGAATTTCTTTGGTTAAATTTTGTGGAGCTGTTAAAGATTTTCGTTTTGATTAGTACATAAAAGTCTAAATTGTAAACTTGGACTTTATGATACTAATAAAATGGGTTCGGTTGAGTGTCACGTCACGAGATCTCAGTTTAGGACAAACCAGTAGTTTACCGACTTGATTATGTAAACTTTATTTCATAAATGGTACAAATTACTTAAAACAGAAAGATAGACTTAATACGTGGGGCATTCTCTACCATCCAACCTTTAGGCTTGAATCCTTTTGAGAGTGAGTCGGCGCGAGCTGTCAATCAGCGCTGTGTGCAAGCACAGCTCAATACTGAGCCAGAGCCCTTTGCCTTTGTGGTTGGTTAATTTATTTTTATCTTAATTGTATGATTCGTCTACTTATATTTGAATTTATTTATTTATTTTTTATTCAAGTTCCTATAATTACACTTACAGACTAGCTAAACGTGTTAACGAATTGCTAGAGTTCTTTGTCGTTCGTTAATATCGTAAAGAAAATTAAATTTTGTATAACGTGAAAATTTATTAAAATTATTTTTCTTCTGTTTTAAGCGTGTGGTAGTAGTGATAAATAACTAGAACTATTAACACATTGAATTCTATTGATAGCTGTAGAATAAGCCATTTATCGATAGTCGATGGAAATCACGTCAACACAACTTTCACAACCTTACGCTCTGAAATCCATTCAAATATAAAATATTCATTTAAAAATATAAATAATGCTTAAAAACTAAATTTACCGGTGGTAAGTTATGCCCTTTGATTTTATATTAACGTTTCCACTTCGATTTTTGCACACTTTCACGCTACATACAGTCATTTTATCATTTAAACGGAGCTTCTATACTGACAGCGTTCAGTGAGTGACTATGTCAACGCTTGACACGCCTCGTGCCGATATGGTCATTTTGACCATATCGAGGCGTCACGAACCACGCCCCCATAACATATCTCCCTTGTTTCAGTGATCTGTGGTAGCAACCTAAACGCGACTTTTGATAAAAGGATGATGCAGTTCTAATACGAAATGCGGAAGTCACAGAGAATAGGGATCCCTAGTTGGAATCTTTTACGTAATACATATTGTTTGATTTTAGCAGAACTTGTCAAAACTTGAAACTGTTTCAGAGGTACTTGTAGGGTTATTTTATGGGAGTTTACCATGAATGTAGAGAGCCGGCGAGGACTCGTCCCGGGTCTGCGTGATACCGAGCGCGTGCCAGGGGTCCACGGAGCCGTGTACGAACATCACACGGCCGACCTGTATGTCCAAAGCGCCGTAGTAACTGTTCGTCCACTCGGCAGCTCGCGCTATAAAGTCCTTGTTGAATCTGGAATATAAAACAAGTTTTGTTAAGCAACGTTATGCTTTTTTAGAGGGAACTGTCATGCATGATAATAATTACCTACTGTGGAAGATTGTTTGTATCCTATCCCATCCTATATCCAATTCTATACTATGTAACGAGTAATATGCACCTATATATTATAAATTCGAAATTTTGAGTCTGTTAGTTTGTCACCCCTTAAAGCTGCAACGGCTGGACGGATTTGGATGACATTTGAAATGGAGATAACTCATACCCTGCATTATCACATCCATACCCTACTTTTCATTCGGGAAAATTATAAATCTACGCGGACGAGGTCGCGGGCGCTAGTAAGTACATAAATTTCAAACCACGCTCTTGAAAACGGCACTAACGACTTTAGCGGTGGCGATTATTTGATCTGTCAAGTTGTCATCTTCGGGAATATTCAGTTTCAACCCGAGCGATGCTCAGTAGGGTGGAGCGAATTCCAAAATTCTTGAATATAGCAATTGAACCCCACTAAAAGGATGTTTGATTTTTTATTATTTAAGGAAAAAAATATTTAAAAAATCTCGGTATATTTTTTTAGCCCTCTACTTATTATTATATAAAGCAAATTACTTATATTTTTAATAAATTGAATTTATGTTTTTTTTTTTTAAAACAAGTTTTATTCATTGAATAACATCATTTTGTAACAGATATGCTCGATTCCTATACTTTTTTTTGTTAATAACATGTTTTTTTTATGACTCAGTAAAACCACGTAAATAGGGTTTTTATGGAAAAGGCCCTTTTGCCAGGAAATATACCACAAATTGGTGTTTACAACATATTACACAACTGTGAAAACTATTGTAAATGTGATAACATAATAAAAATAATACTAGTTAAAGTAAATATATGCCGAAAATACGTGTAAACATAGCCCAAAAAGGGCGTAAGCGACGCCGACAAGCGATATTTGACGCTTATTTAATCTTGCAAGCAACCTTTTTTTTGCAGTAAAATGATACTTTTTGTAATTAGTAACCTCCTTACTTTAGCACATGAATGTCTAAAAAAAATGAGTCGTATATTTTTTTTATACTGGAGCATTTTCCTTGTTTTGCTTGAAATTGCTGTTTAATATGAAATTTTAAAATTATATTATTTCATAAATATTGAAAAAGGCACTAAAATCATAGTAATTTCCTATTGTACACTTATTAAGTATTATTTAATGTAAATAAAATGTACAAATATTAATGAATTAGTATATTTAAATAATTGATGAAAATTTACCTTACTTTATATCTTTGGCGGCTGGGTAGAGGGCTAAAAGTAGTGTTTATTTTGAAACTTAATATAATCACTATAATCTACATGAAAAACTGCAACTTTTTGTATCGATTCTGCATTGAATAACAAGTTTTTATTTTTTCCCATACAACAACGCTCCACCCTAATGCTCAGTCTCCCAGGTATATAATTCAATAAACCAGTATGAATTAAGGGTTTACCTTGCAAAAAGTCGGGTATCCGCCATTTTTTGACATGTTCTACTGGTTTTAAAATCCAAGTTTTCAACTTTAGGTGCTGCCGCGGGCTCTGCCATGTCCATACAATAATGCGCTGCTATTCGATGTTTGAATCATTCCTATATTTCTAATAATTATGGTTATTCCCATCTGTTACCACCCGCACACTTTTGCTGGCTTATTAGTTATTACAAATTAATAAAGTTCAAAGTGACTACTAGGACTTATTACTGTAATTTGTGAACGATACTAGTTGCACTAGACAGACATAACAGTCGCGTCGTGAGACATTAAAATTCATGAAAAAGTTTTGAGAATTCAAAAATTGTAATGTGGATAGATCATGCACTTTGCATTGTGACCATATTGTGACATATAAAAAAATAGAAGTTATGCTTTTGGTATAAAGTAATATTGAGTGTTACGTAATTTATAACGCATTGAAGTTTTAAATGTTTATTGAATCCTAATTAGAACTATCTTGACGTTATGTAGTGAACTTTTTAGAGTGATAACTGATAGTATGTGTGGAACTACGGAGATCACGAAATTAACTCTTTATTCATTAAGTAAAATAGTAAGAATGACAGAAGAGTATTTTTTACTAATTTTCCTTGACTGTACAACGTATGAACGAACGGTTTTTTCATTTTGACCTTAAAATTGTTGATTAGGCTCTACATTTTTAACTTTTATGCTTTATACATTACGTACCTAACACGCAATATTACTTCCTAAATAACTAAAGCAACTATTTTTATTTAAATAACTCACTATGCACTTTATCTATCCACATAGCAAAAATTAAAACTTTTTTAGCATTCTTATAAGTATTTTTGTTCTGGCTACGCAAATAATAAAAAACCTTTACGAGCTAAGCACCCTTAAGTCGAAAACTTGTATTTTAACCTGTGGATCATGTCCAAAAATGGTGGTTACCCGAGTTTTTGCAAGGTAATATGTTAATTGGTCAATTGGTGTGACATTGTCCCATGATATTTATTATTATTATTATTAATTTTATTGTACTAATAGAGCCAAGGGCATAAAATCCAATAAGTTTAGGTAAACATTGCATATTTTCAAAATAATCAAACTTTTTGTACAAACACGAGCTCCCGTCCGATACACGTCCTAAGCACGTGTATCCGTGTTCTTAGCTACGGCGGCATTAAGCGTCCGAACTACACGGATCCGCGTATAGTCTTTACTATTTGAACTGAGCTGATCTTCTACACAAAGGCCATTGTTTGTAAACAATACCATTGTCTTTCTTTGAGTCCGTAACACCAAGCCGATTACATACAAAAAAGTTAGAACTACATTGAATGTACATTGAATTATCAACCCTACCCTCTTAGTCAGTAGGTTTAAAATGTAAAGTGTCAGGATACAGATATAAGTTTTGTGTAGATGATAGTATTGTGTAAAGAATAAGCACAGTTCAAATAATAAAGACTTATATCTGTATCCTGGCACTTTACATTTTAAACCTACTGACTAAGAGAGTAGGGTTGATAATTCAATGTACATTCAATGTAGTTCTAACTTTTTTTTATGTAATCGGCTTGGTGTTACGGACACAAAGAAAGACAATGGTATTGTTTACAAACAATGGCCTTTGTGTAGAAGATCGGCTCAGTAGAAATAATAAAGACTATAAATACGTCGTGTCGACGCATTAATTAATTAGTCACGCTGTTTTAGCCCGGACACGGAAACCCGTGCAGGCGAGAATTATACCCGTGGATATTAAGCGTGTGTGACGTTGACGTCATCGTTTAAATGTTGTAAAACCATAATATATTTGTGACTCTCAATCTCTAAACGTAATGGAGTAGCGCCGCGCAACTCGTCAGTCAAGGAGGGCCCTGCGGGTAATTAGGATCCGATGATCTAGCTACAAGGGTTACCGGACACTCGTTCGGAAACGCCATAAACACGTGTCCGTGTAACACGGAAACGGATACCCGACACGTCTACACGAAGGCTGGACACAACTGGAGCCCTAGTATACACAAGTTTGAAATATGGAATAATATTGGTTAATGCTTAATTTTTGGCTCAATACAACTAAAATCACCAAAAACCTCATCGTTAACCTCAGCGCTTGGGTAATTTAAGAAACGAAATGGCATAATCCATTCATTCTGAGTTGTGTGTTGTAATACTTGTAATGGTCAACGCCACTTACTTTTTTCCGTAAATATCTTGACACATTTGAACATAGAAGTCCAAAGGAAAGCTATTGCCAAAGTAATCAGTTTCACCCGAAGAGGTTTGGTAGAAACCAAACTCAGTGCAAGTCTGGTACGTCCATTGCCTTCCTGAAACAGATTTAAAACTTGGTAAAGTTTTTTTGCAATTATTTTTACAATTACTCTTAGCTTCCAAGTAGTGTTCGTACTAGCGATACATACAGAGAGTAGCCATACTTATAATAAATAATTAAACGAAATAATTACGATTAGTACGGGCGGTAACCACCATAGGTAAACATTTTGGGATCGGAAGAATTCACTTAGCACAGATGTATCCTAGGACAAACTGAGCTGATTTAGCCCGTTAGCCATCAGCCACCCTCTGGTGGGTAGGGAGGGGGGCTTTTATCTAACACCTCGAGTGTGGTATCATCTTGTGATAAACCATAGATGTGGCTTTAATTTTTGATATAATAATTACAGTCCTTCATATAATAATAACCAGCCAGATGGTCGGACGATATCTAAAAGACGGCACGGCCGCCCTGGACCAGAATCGCCGCAACAAAGACTTCATGGAAATCCATGGAAGAGGCATATGTTCAGCAGTGGACGAGTATATGCTGAGAAGAAGAAGATAAAAATGTATAGCTACAGTTACACATGCTGATTACTAGCACGAAAGCATGCCACTATTGAGCAATTGCTACTTAGTAGTATGTGTGTCGAAACATTGCTAATAATGAGCATGCTCATTTTGAGTTTGCTCAAAAATCAACGGTCGTGCGATTTTTGGGCATGCTACCTGCAGCGCGGGTGGAGGGGGGCGTGCTTTTAGCGCGTGTGAACAGGTTTGCCTATTGAGCATGCTAGTATCGATCAGTCGTTCGCAACAGGTGCGTGTGCACCATTTTCACGCAAAATGTCTCGCTGGGGCGACGAAAAAATCAAATTGATGCGGCAGCATCCTCAAATGGTTTTTGTAACCCGCAGCATCTTCTACTAGCATTTCTGTAAGCCATTGCGCACTTGCTCCTAAGTCCTGTCTTCTAGATATCCAATCACGAACCCAAATCTTTCTCTTTCTATTCTTTATTTGCCGAGCAAATATAAGCTTCTGGATGCATTGCATTGCATCGCCAGCAAAAGGAAGATCTTATTCAGCTCCATACGGAGAGCTGTTTGATTGTCCATGGTTTTGTTTGATTTGAACTGACGGAGAGCGAGAGAGCACGCTATAAAATGGCATGTGTATTGGAGTGTTTGCTTTGAGCATGCTTATTCAGGAGCATTCTTAAAACTAGCTTGCCTATTGCTAGCAAATGTAAACTGCTCATAAGCATGCTCATATTGAGCATAGTCAATAGCACGCTTTTTAGCATGCTATTATAGAGCATGTGTAACAGTAGCTTATCTTCGGAATGTAAACTATTATCACATTTAACAGTTTTTTTCGACAGTTGCACCTAACACCGCACTGTGACTTGCACTTGCAGCGAATCAGTTCCAGACAAGCTGTAGCAGCATCGGGTGCACTAGGCTTGGTTTCCAATTATGATTCGATTGTATTTCCCATCCGAAATCCGCCGGACTGGGAAGAAGAATCGGCACCATCGCTTGGCCCAATACGTACACAGCCTGGTAAACGGCTCTTAGGAGACGCTGCTGGAAACTGGCATCCGGCATAGAAGTAATATTCTTCAGCTGTCAGTCATAAAATAACTCCTTATTATGAATTTACCTTAAGTTTAATAGGTTAATTACAAAAATAATACGTAATTTGTGATATCAATATTATAGTGATGAATGATAGACTGGACAGATCACCGTCCTATGTTTGTCGAGTTGAAATTAGATTCTTTGACGTTGTGCAATAACATAAATAATACAGGTCCACCTAGGTGCAATTGGAAATCGTGTAAGGCATCGCAAATTGAAAACTTTACGCGAATAGTTAACAAGTGCATTTATCGACTAATGTCGGAGAAGATATACTTAGAAATACCTACAAACATTGATTATTGTTACAAAAGAATGGTATCTATCTTGCAAGACGCAGCTCGAGCAGCTTTATGTAGACGCGACAATCTTCGGAAAAGAAGCGTAGTAGTTCCTGGGTGGAATAAATACGCGGCGGAAAAATATGCCGCTTCGAGATGTGCATTACGTCTATGGCACCAAACCGGTTGCCCTTCTGCGGGCGAGGCGGCCGAGCGACGTAAACAATGCAGAGCGCAATTTAAACAAGCATTGCGTTTTTGTCAAAATAAACAGGAACAGATAGTTATGGACAACATTGCATCTGATATGAAGTGTTCGAACTTCGGAAAATTTTGGCAACGGGTAAACAAGATTTTAAAACCCACATCTAGCTTCCCTTCGCATATTGACGGGCTAACCGATGACGGTGACGTCGCAGAGGCATTTAGTAAACTCTTCACGCAACCGAAGCCTGCTATTATCCATCAGGTTGACGCAGAAATCGACGCTGACGTTCCGATATCGATCACTATCACGGCAACAGACCTCGCCAACATTGTCAAACAAATGACGGGCGGGAAATCACCCGGGTTAGATGGACTGACGGTTGAACATATAAAATACGGCGGCAGGGGTGTGCTGCATTTATTGGCCCTGTTGTTCACAGCGATACTGAAAACTGGACATTTACCGCTAGATCTAACGCATACTGTAATTGTACCTATATGTAAAAATAAGAGGAAAAACGTCACGTGTGCGACCAATTACCGTCCTATTGCTCTTGCGAACATACTGGCCAGGCTATTGGAAAGGGTGCTTCATCAGCTCGCTGCGCCTTTTCTATATAGTGCCGACAGCCAGTTTGGTTTTAAAAGTAATGTCTCGACTACTTCGGCTATCTATGCATTTAAACAGATTGTGGGGTACTACAAATCTAGAAAAACCTCCGTATATGCCTGCTTCCTGGACTTGAGCAAAGCCTTCGACAGAGTCGATCACCAATTCCTTTGGAGAAAATTACAAGCACGGAAAACGCCGATACCAATTATCAGTGCTGGAAAGGTGGTACTCTCAACAAAGCAACGTGGTAAGATGGAAAGGAGCTACCTCAGCTGCTACTGGCCTGAACTGCGGCGTAAGACAGGGAGGTAGCATGTCACCAGCATTGTTTAATGTGTACATGGATGGCCTGTCACAGGCTCTAACGGAAACTGGGGTAGGCTGCTCCATTAATGGTACAATGGCAAACCACTTGTCGTATGCGGACGATATGGTCCTGCTTGCCCCTTCGGTGGCGGGTATGCGGGAATTACTAGCCGAATGCGAAAGATACGCTTACCAGCACAATATGACATATAATCCCGAGAAGTCAGAGTATATGGTCGTGGAGGCTGCCAACACGCCGTCACATATACCTCCGCTACTAATAAATGGCAAACAATTGCGTCGAGTACACGAGGTGAAGTATCTCGGGCACATTCTACTGTCAAGTTCAAAAGACCACAAAGACATTGAGAGACAGAGGCGAGCTATTGCCGTGCGGGCGAATATGCTAGCCAGAAGGTTCGCCAAGTGCAGCGAAGGTGTCAGAAGGCAGCTGTTTATAAGCTTCTGCACTAGCGTCTACACAGTGGAATTGTGGTCACATTTCACCTGCGCCGCGGCGAGGGATATGCGCGTACAGTACAACGACGCATGGCGCGCCATGTTCCGGCTGCCGCGCTGGTGCAGCGCTAGCGCCATGTTCGCGGAGGGGCGCGCGCCAGGCTGGCCCGCGCTACTGCGCGCGAGGAGCGCTACCGCCAGAAGGGCTATCTACGCCTCCTCCAACACTCTGCTTTCGGTGGTAAGGGAGTGGGACGCGAGTCCGCTTCACGAGCGTTGGAGGGGCTACCATAAGCCTGTCATCGCGGGATCCGGGTGACCCGTGGCGCCGCCCACACTGCAAGCACTTTCTTTAGTTTAATTATGACATTATTGTATTTTTCTTTTCTTTTCTTTTGTGCTCTTTATGGAACCTGTTTTCCGGAATAAAACTATTTCATTTCATTTCATTTCATTTCATAGTGCAACAGGCTGCGCGGCGAGTTCTCGTCTGAACTAGTTCCGCCCGCTGTCTTAATTCCCGCTGCCGCGCGGGTTTATTTAAATATTTTAGTCGTCTCAAAAAAAACTTTGTTTTTTAAATATGCATAAATTGGGCTTTCAAACTGTATTTTTTGTAAATATGATGTTGTGTACGTATATTATAATATATTGTGTGATGAAACTGATGAATCAAAACAGATAAGCTGATGTTGTGAAACTTCTTAATGTATCTCAATAAATTTAGATGAAGGAGTGTAATTATTACATAAAAAATGAAAGCTCCATCTATGGTTTACCAGAAAATTACATCACACTGGAGGTGATAGGTAAACTGAAGCCGATATAATTTTTAACAGAAGCGTGGCGGCTTGTAACTGTGAATACCTCCCTCCCTACCCGCCAGGGGGTGGCTGATGGCTACCGGGCTAAATTAGCTCAGTTTGTCCTAGGATACATCTGTGCCAAGTGAATTCTTCCAAACCAAATTTTGACCTCTCCATACATTGGGTGACACTACCGCCCGTACTAGATGTAGAATTTGTTACAAATGGGTCACCTCCATCTGAGCTCCAAGTGATATTTCTTAGTTCTTTTATCATGTTATCATAGCTGTAATCTAAGCAGGTCTGATTCGATTTGTTCAGCATCATAGAGTTGAACGTGGCCAGTTTCATGTACGCTGGACTAGCTCCATCATCCGTTAGAATTCTGCACACCTGAAATTATAGTTATAAATATAATAGAAAGATAGCCATCGCATATTGGCACAGCGTCCACTGACGTCCGCATTAATTATGTTTACTGAATAACTCGATAAAAAGCGAGCTTTAAACAAAAATCTATTTTTTGATATTATTGTCGATATAGATCAAAAACATGAAAAGCGTATTTCGTTTTCTATGTATCAATTTTATTAACTAGAAATAATGATGGATTCTAAGAAAGACCCGACAGATACCTTATCATATTCCTTGGCGAGATATAGATATTTATGCATAGCCTAAACCGCTGGACCTAGGGACTTGTTAGAACTGTTGGAAGGGAATATTCCTTGGGTACCCTAAGGGTGCACTAAGAAGGAATTTTTGGAAACTCACCCCTTAAGGGGTCAAAATAGGGGGTGGAAGTTTGTATGGAATTATGGGCATTTTTGTAGTTGGAAACGTGGTTAATGGTTTTTAAGCTACTTTATCCATATATGTGTGATTATGGAAAAACTGGGTTGTTGGTAATTCTGTAGCTCTGCCTACCCCACTCTGGGAATGAAGGCGTGAAGGTATGTATGTATGGAAAAACTTCCTCTAAGGCGATAAATGTGGGGTTGAAGTTTGTATAGGAGATTAGTAATTTTTGAAGTAATCATCTTGGAAATTGGTATTTAGGCTACTGCTTATAAATAAAAAATACAAATTTCAATGTTTTAAAAACTACGTAAAGTGGGTTTTTGTTTCTTACTCCTTGACGCTGCAACGCCTGGACGGTTTTGATGTAGTTTAGAATGGATATAGCTTATACCCTGAATTAACACATAGGAAAATCCAATCCCGGAATATTTAAAATTACCCGAGGGAATAACGATAATGTGTTTGACGTCTTTTGCAAAAGTCATCATGGGTATCATTTTCTTACATTACGGTGACGCGGTTTTCGAAAACGATATCAAATTTGGAATTTGAAATGGCGGCCTTGATGTTTTTTGAAAAAGTGGGCATGGCTGTCATTTTCTTAGATTTTGGGGACGCAGATGTAATTATAACATAACATGAAAAAAAGGGCTCCATAACATGTAAAATGCAATGTAATCTGCCAAATTATGTACATATTTTATTCAATAAATATATATATTTGCTATGTTTTTTTTTTATAGCATGGGAAGGCAAACGAGCACACAGGCCACCTGATCGTTAATTGAAGTTATTTGATAGTTAATTAAAAAAAAGAGTTTTTCACTTCACAATTTGTGGCCAACTTTTTTTTAAAGGATTCCGTAACATGTAAAGATAAAGATAAGATTAAAAAATACACATAAAACAAGTTAGTGTAAAATAATACGGAGTATCTTATATCTTGGTACATATTTTATTAAATAAAAACTTATATTTGTCATACTTTTATTTGATTAGATCATTAGAAAAAAGAGATTTTCGACTAAATTAAAATAAATGCAAAAAAAATTGTGTCAAACTTTTTCGTCTTTTACGATTTTAACCCTACACTTGGCAAGACAATTTTTTCTGAAATGTTGTTGGTTTTTTTTTATGAAACGTGTTTTTTGGGGTGCGAATAGGGCTGAAAAAATAATATAAAAAATCCATGGATTTTAATTTGTTTTTTATTAAATGTATCTTTAAATGCACACCGCCATGTCGTCACAAATGTACATAGAAAAGTATATGTATCCAGGGAGACACACCGTCAGAAAAAGAGTACTACCCAAAATAATATTTTTATTATTACTAGGGTCATTGTCAAATTTTGTGCAGGTAAACGAGTCCCTCAACATTTTTAATAAGGTCAAAACCTCTTAACATTATATATTAAATACAAAATACATCGCATTAGCAAACATCCCTTGAATAAAGACTCAGTTTCGATAGTTATCATTTTTTTTAAGTAACATTGTGGTCATTGGTGGTAACAGAATGGTTTTCCTTACAAATTGTACCATTGTTAATTGTATTGTGTAATTTTATGTAGCATTCCGTTTTAATAAAGATCAAATAACTGCATTTTCTAGTATATTAACCTTCTTTAAATAAATTATTATCATACACGGAGTATTATGAATATTCATAAAATATATTTTAAAGTTAGTCAGTATTAAAATGAAGTTTTTAAATATTTTTTTAAACATTGTCCCACGTATTGTTCTGGAACGTCTGAACCACTATGTTACTAACTAATTCACAACTCAAAATAGAGATTTCGCTACTTTTGACACTGTTTTATCTTGCTCGGGATGTCTGCATTCGTCGCGGTAGTTGGTTCGGTCGGGGGGATGGGTACCGCGTGGTTTAATTGCGCATCCACTTTGTTACCTACATATTCACATGAGTAAATCAATGTTCTTTAGTTTACTTTCAGTAAGTTATCTAAGGGGTAAATGTGTTAAATGTGCACGAAATATATTTACTTTACCATTTATTTTATGACTTATGTATAATGGAATGTAAAATTTACCACTCTGTTCTTTAATTTCTTAAGAAAAGGTAAAACGGATTGCTAACAAAGTTGTTTTTTTTTTTACACCAAGATCCACTAAATCTGGAATAAATCTTAAATTATTGGTTAAACATCGTGGCTAACTATGATAGATGATAATTCAGTTGTTTTAACAGACACGGACATAAACAAAAGTAATATCTAAACATATTTTTTATTTTTTTTTACTTAATCATTTTATGTTACATTTACCTGCGCAAAATTTGACAATGCTACTAATCATACACATACATACATAAACTCACGCCTTCATTCCCAGAGTGGGGTAGGCAGAGCTACAGAACTACCAACAATTCTAAAAACTTGTTGATAATTCTGTAACCACATTTTGCATAAACAGGCTAAGATGTTTACCAGCGTATTAGTGACAGGTTGCAAGCCCATCGCCTAACAGTACTCCTAGCCTTTATTCCCTTAGTCGCCTCTTACGACATCCACGGAAGACATGGAGTGGCACTATTCTAACCCGGCAACCACACGGGCTACTAATCAAAAATAAATAAATGAAAATAGGCTTATTAAGGTAAACGTACGCTTCGCCGAATCTGCGGTATCACCGAATTTCTTCTATTTCAAGCTATTAGTCTAGTACTTACAGTGGATATTAAGTTGTGATATTTTTTTACGCTAGCTAGTTAACTATCCCTTCCACTACAAAGCCAAAGCCGGCCATTTGCTGTCTCAGTCAGGACGCAACAAGCGATCAAGTCGGTGCAGTGCCGTTTTGTAGGGGAGTCCTTGTGAAAATCGGTAAGAAATCGCGTATACTTCTTAAGGTCATAAATCCGTTTTACGTTACCTTTGCGTTTGAAAATGTGGTTTTCCTGTGTTGTTATTTAATTAGTTTTTGTGTTCTGATAAATGAAGTGAATTTAGTGTAGTCATATTTATAGAAATTAGCAAAAATGTGAATTCGGTGATGAGTTAACCCTCATTTTGACTGGAAGGTTTTACCGAACAGCGTTCGGAATCAGGGAAAGCGTATGTTTTTTTAATTATTTATTTACTGGTTATTTATGACTTACTTATATAATCTACTTTGCTTTTCGAATAACTAGAAGTATTCCAAATTTAATGAGTAATTGCCGAACATCAATAAATTAGGCATATTTTGTAAAACTTCGTTGGAAATTTCTAATTTTTACGACTATTTAACATGAAAATAAGCTAATTGGCCAGGCTATTTAAAAAAAAGGATTATATATACTTATTAAGCAATAGTAGCAAAAACCATATGTGACTATTTTTCAAAAAGTTGTCCACTTTGAGAATTTTTTATTGTCCACTCATGAAAAGCGTTAATATGAATTAAATATGAATCTTCTTTTCAGAAATTGTATTACACATTGTTGTGCGGGTCAATCCTGTTTCTTAAAAAACGTTTATACTCATAGAAGTATTAAAACAAATATAAAAAACGAATTCGGTTTGGCCAGTAAAGTAGCCCCCATAACTGCACACCCACCCACCCACCCACCCTGCCCAAAGGATAATAAGTCTTCGTGAAACCTATATTTTCAAATACTTAGAAAGGGACTTGCTCTTATCTACAGTTATATAATATGTGGCACTATTTAAAAGTCAAAAACATTAAATGACCCACAATTTGATAAAAAAATTCGTGACACATTTCTTGACGCTATTTCTACCAACGGAACAGTGTCCCAAGGTAGAAATTTGTATTTTGCGGATGGCACCCCGATTGGATTGCATAGACAATGAGACAATAGCGCCACCATTTGGTTTTAGTTGTCATTTGAGCAAAACAGTCGGAGCGTTCGAAGTGAAAGTGATATAAAAAATATTTCCTGACGTGTTTCGACTCAAAAAGTAAGTAATCATTATAATCAAATATATACAAAACTTTGTGTTAAAGGTGATAAATACTCAGGAAGCTTTTGTTGTTGGATCTAATAGATACTTTCGATGTAGTTACAAAAATATGACTGCGTGCCTGATTTTCCTGACAAGATTTCGTGACATTTTCCTGACGTCAAGAAATTTTGGATGTTTCATGCAGGAGGTAGGGTTGCATAGTAAAATTTAGTATATTTTTGAACCGACTTCAAAAAAAAGAAGAAGGTTATACGTTTCACTGTTTGTATTTTTTATTTTATTTTTTATGTATGTTCACTGACTTCACCGGTCCGCCTAAAGCAAAGGGGGTGCAATATAAGGACTTGGAAAATTTGACCAATTTATTTTTGCCGTTTTCATGATTATTTTGATTGAATCTTGGAGAAAATACAAATATACACTCGCGAGCAAAAGTATCGAATCACTTTGCATTTTTTCGTTTGCATCCGATATCTTTGTAATTTCCCATTTGAATCTGAAAATTATGGTATTAAATGAAAGCTTACAATGTAACGCTTTGGAAAATGTGCCAATTCAATAATATTTCAGATCCAAAGGCTGAAAAAAACTCGAATACCGGAAGTAACTCGAAAATGGCCTTAAAATAAACAAGGGAAACTCGAAATAAAAGGCTTGTTTAAAATAAAATTCAATTTATTATTATTACGTTAGTAACGGGTATTACGACCCCTAGCCCTACCGACACAACGTAAACGATTTTTCATGGATTTTATTAACTTCCTGATGTAATTTTGAGGAATCGCTTCCCACTCCTCCAGCAAGGCAATCTTCAACTCGTCGACAGTGGCTGGAGCAGGATTCCGGGCCCGAACGTTCCTCTTCAGATGGTCCCACATATGCTCAATGGGGTTAAGGTCCGGGCTCATCGCTGGCCAGACCTTGGTATCGATGCCCACCTCGCAGAGGTAGGCAGCGGTGACCCTTGCGGTATGACAAGGGGCATTGTCCTGTATTAGCATGAACCCCTCATCAAAAATACCGGCATAAGGGACGACGTGGTCTTCCAAAATCTCCGTTATGTACCTGGCAGCAGTTAATCCACCGCCACGACCACCGCCAGGAACAAAAACCAGCTCAGTCCGTGCATCGTACGAGATGCCGCCCCAGAACATGACTGAGCCACCTCCATAGGCGACTCTTTTGGAAATGCAGCACTGAGCGTAGCGTTCTTCTGGCCTCCTGTAGACTCTTTCTCTTCGGTCGCAGCCATTCAAACATATTCTGCACTTGTCCGAGAACAGAATCGGGGTCCATTGGTCCAGGGTCCAATTCTTGTGAATCCTTGCAAATTCCTTTCGGGCTGTGCGGTGCCTTGCCAGCAACCTGGGCCCTGTCGCAGGCCTCCTGGGTGTCAGGTTCACTGCCTTGAGTCTCCTTCTCACGGTCCACTCGCTGGCAACCACTCCTCGCACCTCCCGCAGACGCTGCTGGATGGTAACTCCAGTCTGGTGACGATTTCGAAGAGACGTCGACACAATGAAGCGGTCGTCTCTCTCCGATGTGCACCTTTTGCGGCCGCTTCTAGGTCTTGCCGTAAATGCTCCTGTTTCCTGGAACCTCTGGTACAGTTTACAAACTGTGGACTGGCTCAGATTCACTTCGGCAGCTACTGAGCGTTGACTACGCCCTTCTTGCAGGAGCTTGACGACTACGGCGACTTGAGCTTCGGTGGCTTCCATTTTTTCAGGGTATTCTTCACAGGATAAGATGCGGAGATGTGTGCAGGTCGACTTCTGGTAAGTTACCGATAAGAAATCCCCCACCACCCCCGTTTTATAGGGGTCAAGGGTAGTGCAACTCGTGGGCGTTAGAACCCGTAACAACACGGGAAACCGGGAGATTGCCCATAATCTGAAAAATCCTGGGCCAATGCTCATGTTTCATAGCTTTTTATAAAGCTAATATTCTAACATACATATTTACATTTAAATAATTTAGAAAAATAAACCTATTTACAAAGATATCGGATGCAAACGAAAAAATGCAAAGTGATTCGATACTTTTGCTCGCGAGTGTAAGCATATTTTTTTAGATCTTTTCTTTAAAATCAAAAATGACCGAGATATAGCGGTTCAAATGTTGGTTTATTTCAAGGCGTCAGAGACTTGGGATGTTGTATATTAGAATATTACGGAGTTAAAAACCGAGTCGACGGGTCCCCTATTTCTGGATAATTGGGGTGTAAAGTACATTTAATGGAAAACTATTTATTTCTAGAAAATCTTACACAAAGTACCATGTTGAGCCAAAGTTAAAATTGTTAATAACTTATCATGTTTATCGTAAAAAAAAAAAACAGTCCAAAATCAATTTTGGTGTCGTGTCCAGTACTTGTCGCATACACTGGTATACCGTGGTACAAAGTTATTAAGCCTCAACTAGATTGATATTTTAGTTACCTCTATTCCCTATTAGTTAAGGAATTATAAAATATTACAATTATTGCATTTGCAAATAAAAAGAAACTCGGAACAGTGTAAATGAAACTGTCCTTGCGAAATAGTCAATTTTGGTGGTGAATATTAAAATTGATTTTATGATCGAACGAAAAGTGATTAAACAAACAAATATGGCGTCAGTCGTTCGTTCAGTTCCAGCGATAGATTAGATGGTGAAAGATTTATACCGTCTTGCTGCATCTTCCCTCTAAGTACATAAGTATCTAATTTTGGTGGTATGAAATACATTTTTATAATTGTGATAAATTAGATAACTTGTTGTTTTGCAAAAAAACAATTGTGTTTAAATTATTTTGAATTATGTTAATGGTGTTTTTTTAACTACATGAAGTTAAATTTGTATAAAACTAAAATATTCACGTTAAATAAAATAAAAAAGTACAAGTTCTAATTTTGGTGATACAATTTTGGTGGCTTTTCCTAATAATAATAATAATGAACCAATGGGGCCTATTACCATCTGTCCCGAAGACGTAAGTTGTGCAATTCGAATGGCTCAGAACTGGAAAAGTCCTGGGCCGGACGGATTGCACAATTTCTGGATTAAATGGTTCAAAGCCTCACATGAGTGTTTGGCAGCACAACTCCAAAATGCCCTTGAAATCGGTTCCTTGCCACCTTTATTAACAACTGGTGTCACCTCCATGCTCCACAAGTCCGGTAGTACCGCGGATCCAAAGAATTACCGACCCATTACATGCTTGCCTACCATCTACAAGCTCCTTACATCCATTTTGAGCACAAAATTAATTGCAAACAATATTTTGGCCTCTGCTCAAAATGGATGTAAGGTTGGGTCCCGTGGTACTAAGGAGCTCCTCCTCATAGACATGACCATTTGTCAGCAAGTTAGGCGAAACAAAGCGGCCCTCTCGGCTGCTTGGATTGACTACAAGAAGGCTTATGACTCGGTGCCTCACTCATGGCTTGAAAGGATCTTAGAGTTGTATAAAGTTGATACAACTTTGAGGTCCTTTTTGGGAGTGTGTATGAGGCAGTGGGTCACAGTCCTTCGTCAACCAGGTGGTCGAGACATCCCCTCTGATTCGCCTAACTTGATAAGGATTGAAAGAGGCATCTTCCAGGGTGACAGTCTGAGTCCTTTGTGGTTTTGCCTAGCCATGAATCCTCTCAGCTCTTTGCTGAAGGATTCCGGGCTTGGCTATCGACTTCGTAGAGAGGCTGAAGTCATTTCTCACTTATTGTTCATGGATGACCTCAAATTGTTTGCATCGGGGTGCCAAGATCTTATCGCACTATTGAAAATCACACAAGAGTTCAGTAGTGCGATCAAGATGGAATTCGGTGTAGATAAGTGTGCGGTCATGCATGTTCAAAGAGGGAAAGTTGTAAATTCATCTAATTTGCAGCTTTCTGAGACAATGACCCTCAGATCTCTCTCCGAAGTTGAAACCTACAAATATCTTGGTATGTCACAGTCTTTGGGTATTATGGACGGCGATGTCAAGCAGTCAGTGAAGGAGCGCTTCTTTTGCCGCTTGACAAAAGTTCTTAACAGTCTTTTGTCGGGTGGCAATAAGGTGCGTGTCTTCAATGGCTGGGTGATGCCGCTGCTCACGTACTCCTTTGGCATACTAAGATGGACTCAGACTGAGCTGGACGCCCTGGATAGGAGGGTCCGTCTACTGCTCAAATCAAATCTGAGTCATGGATGTTTACTATGTATTTAAGTATATATTTCTCTATATAAGTATTTATATCGTTGTCTAGTACCCATAATACAAGCCTAGAGCTTAAATTGGGACTAGTTCAATTGGTGTGACATTGTCCCCTGATATTTATTATTTATTATTTATTATTATTATTATTTTAAATGCTAAGAATCTCCATAACCGCGAGGTGTGCAATCTCAGGGATTATTTCCTTGGCAATGAGTGTGGGATGCATCGTGATGTGGTTGCAGTAGACAGGAGCCTCACGCCTCTCTCCTTGGCAAACGAAAACTGGCGTAGACCAACAGTGTTGAGCACTGAAGACCGCAAGAACGTATGGAAGAGCAAGGAGCTACACGGACGCTTCTACCGGGCCCTAACAAGGCCCGACGTAGAGTTTTTAGCGTCCGTGAACTGGCTACGGTTTGGTGACCTCTTTGGGGAAACCGAAGGTTTTGCCTGTGCAATTGCTGACGAGGTCATAATGACGAACAATTACCGGAAATATATTCTGAGGGATGGCACGGTCGACATTTGTCGAGCGTGCCGTTGTCCCGGCGAATCCCTCAGACATATAATTTCCGGTTGTTCGCATTTGGCCAATGGCGAGTACTTGCACAGACATAACCTCGTAGCCAGGATCATTCATCAGCAGCTTGCTCTTCAATACGGTCTTGTTGAGTCTGAAGTGCCTTACTATAAGTACACACCGGCGCCAGTTCTCGAAAATGGTCGTGCTACGCTCTATTGGGATCGATCTGTTATCACAGACAGGACTATTGTCGCCAATAAACCTGACATCGTGTTGACAGATCGATCTCAACGCCGGGCAGTGCTCATCGACGTCACCATCCCGCATGATGAGAACCTCGTGAAGGCCGAGAAGGATAAGCTCAGCAAGTACCTTGACTTGGCTCACGAGGTGACCACCATGTGGGATGTTGACTCGACGATCATTGTCCCGATAGTTGTTTCGGCAAACGGTCTTATAGCGAAGAGTCTCGACCAACACCTCAAGAGACTCTCGCTAGATGGCTGGATCAAGGGCCAGATACAGAAGGCAGTACTCCTCGACACGGCACGCATTGTGAGGAGGTTCCTCTCTCTGCAGCCCTAACCACCGGTAGCTTGGGCCCTGCCCCGCTGCTGGCGGCACCCGTAGATTAGGTTTTTTATAATGTTTATTTTTTGTATCGGTATTGTTATTTTACCTTTATATTTGAATATGTAAAAAACCTAATTTATAGAAAATTAAATGAATATCTAAATAATAATAATAATGATTTATTTCGAGTAAAAATAGTTACAACTCATATTGTTAGTTTCTGCTTAATCCTATGTGTTAATAAAATACACTTAAACCTATAATTAACTACATGGACTACATGGAGCATGTAGCCCACAGCAGTGACGCAAATAGGGGCAGTCTACCCTACTCCCTATCATGCTGAGGATGATGTTGGGGCTGGCCCGCACGCGGCGCACCAGGGATGCGGCCCGCTTGCGCATGGTGGTATGAAACCCATCGACCCCAGCGGCTGCGAACATCCCTGATGCGCTACAGAAGCGAGGCAGCCCCACTATCACCCGGAACGCGTTGTTATACTGGACGCGGAGGGCTCCGTAGGCCCGTTTCGTATACCACCCCCATAAGCTGCACGAGTACAGGGAGGTACAGTATGCTCTAAATAATGTAAGCTTCACCTCCCTCGTACAGCGCGCAAACTTACGAGCTATCATGTTAGCCCGGACCGACAGAGCCCTCCGTTCCCGTTCAATGTCCCTATCGTCTTTCAGGTCCCACGAGACTAGATGCCCCAAATATTTGAAAGAATCAACCCTGTCAAGAGCTGCCCCGTTAAGCTTGATGGGTGGCACTTCAAGTGTCCTGCCACGCCCCACCTCAAATACCATATATTGGCTCTTTGTGACATTGTATTTAAGGCCATGGGCACCCACATAAGTCTCACACACTCCCAACAGCTTACGTATGCCGCATACTGATGCGCTCAGTAGAACCATGTCATCCGCATAACTAATATTATTGACGCAGACGTCGTCAATATGACACCCGACATGCATTCCACTAAGCGCATCAAGCAGCTTGTTCACGTATAAATTAAAGAGTGTGGGTGAACTTAACCCCCCTTGCCTCACCCCACACTCCAACCTATATGGGTCTGAAAGCGCATCCGCCCATCTAACGCTATTAACCTGGTTTCCGTACCAGTACTTGAAAATTTGAACCAGCCCAGAGGGAAGTTCTATGGCTTCAAGTTTATTCCATAAAACCTCATAGGAAACCAGGTCAAAAGCCTTAGACAGGTCAAGGAAGCAGGCATAAACCGGCGATTTTCTGGCCACATAATACTTGGTAGTGTGCTTAAGACATAGAATTGCGCTTTCTGTGGATAGTCCCGGACGAAAACCAAACTGATTATGACTTAATTCCACATACTCGTTCAGCCGTGTATTAAGCACACTATCAAATACCTTGGCTACAACCGTTGCGAGTGATATTGGCCTATAATTGTTTACGTCTGACAAGTCTCCCGTTTTATCCTTCACTATAGGCACAACAATCGTTCTCATTAAGTCGTCGGGCAAGTATGAATGGGTTACACATAACTTGAAAAACATTGCTAACACTCTCGAAATATGAGGGCCGGCGTGCTGGAGATGCTCGACGCTGAGACAATCGTGTCCCGGAGATTTACCCCCCGACATGGACTTGATGGCTTTGGCTACATCAGCTGTGTCAAATCCCGGGTTCATGATCGCAGTTGTATTTGCCCCAGCCTCGAACTTCTCCGCTGCCTTGGGTCCCAAAAGAGGTTTAGCAAAAAAGTGATTCTTAAAAAGATTAGCAATGCTTTCTGGGTTACTTTCCCCATTGACAGTCACCGGGAGGCCAGACCGAAACTTCATACTATTTGTAGCCTTCCAAAACGACTTAAAATCCTTTTTAGAATGATGGGAGGCAATTATATCCATTTTGATCTGGTATTGATGGTCCTGACACCATTTCAATCGTGACTTAAATACCCTGCGGCTTCCACACATCTCTTCAAATAATGATCCGCTTCTAGGTCTGCCATGTACTGTCCACTCATGAAATTTCTTTCTGGCCACCCCGTGAGCCTCCCTGACATGCTTATTCCACCCTACTATTGTTTTCCTATTTTTAGGATTTCTACCTTCCCAACTGGCATATGCAGCCTGTTTAAGGGCAGACACTATATCACTATACATTGTTTTTATGATATTTTTATGACTATGTATACCACAATAGTTATCGGCACAGATTCTGAATTCCGACGGAAAATCGATGTTTGCTAATTTTTTATGACATTCCCTAGTGTATTCACAAACTTGATTGTCTGTTCTTACCCCCCATACAATAGACTGATCAACATTGCAGTTATGATTATTTAACCTAGGCGTTAAAACATTAAAATCACATTCCATTATGATAGGGAAATGATCAGACCACGTGACATCGTAATCTACATACACTTTGCGCACTGATGTCAATGCGGATTGCGTCACGACGATGTGATCCAGCCAGCGCCTACACTGATGAGCCTCGCTGATATAAGTATAGGTCTCTGATAAAACCCCCAATAACTTAATATCCACCAAACACCAATCCTGTTCGCTGCAGTAGGCTATTAGTTCATTGTAAAAGAGTTCATAAGGATGGGCGTTGAAGTCTCCCATTATGTAAACAGAGTCTAAGCCGTAATCACAAACAATAGCACTCACCGCGCCGAGACAGTCCGTAAATTCCGGTAGATTGTCCTTTCTATCCGTTGGCATGTATACACTAATCACTATAAAAGGCCGGTCGTTGGTAACTACTTTAATAGCACACACGCGAGGGTTACCGCACTTCACTACAGACACGTTGCCGAACACCGCGGTCTTCCAGAGTATGCCGACCCCTCCGTAGGGCCGCCCGCGCAGCACCCCCGCCGCCGTGTCGACTGCTGAGGTCCCCGTCGACCCGAAATCAAGGTCGATAGTGTTAGGTAGATAATAATTTTCAAATTATAATCAGAAAAAATGTTATTTCATTCAATTTGGTCACATTACACAGCATGGCGTGTGTCAAAGATGATAGTGAGAACGTGATTTAAATTGCTACCATTTGAATAAATAAATAAAATATAAATGCCTATTGTTTCAGTAAAGTTTGAGCACCACTCAGGCCAAATTTTCATACATTTCTTCCCTAGCTCGGTGATGCGGCGGCCCGGTTCGGTATTATGTGCTAATCAAGTTTCTTAGTTCGGTAAATGGTACAAACCAGGTTTAGTGATTCAAAAACCTTAAAAAATATTTTAAACATATTTCTAACCATGTAATGTATTTCCAGGTACATTAAAATGATGACAAATTTATTAAAGTTACCATTATTTTATAGATCATAAACGTATCAAAATCCCAGACCTTAATAAAAAAATAAACGTACATCCAGGTCTTAAGCGTTCGTCGAAACGTACATTTACCTTAAAAGATAAAAAAAACTATTAATTGACTTGCTCAGCAGTTAACGTAACAAAAATCTGTTTTTAATGTGAAATTTTGAGTTTTTGCTTTATTTTTATAACTTAAGTAGGTACCTACAGCCATAATTAAGGTTAGATTAAATATTGATATCAGTAATTCAACTTTTTTGAGAAATATTAACAAAGAAATTAAAAAAATACATAATTACTAATTTAAAGTGCTCCAACTTCATTAGATTATGCTATTTATTGTTTCCGAGTCGTAGACCCACGACGAAGAAATTCACGTAGGTCACTAAAAGTTCTGATACAGGAAAAGAACACAATGTGAATAACTTCTTTTGCAAATTACGAGTATTCGTAAAAAATAAATCTATAATTTTCAGAAATTATGAGGAAATATTAACTTTTCGGTTCATTCCGTCCGCCTTTTCCCGCTTTTTGTCTGCTTCGCTGGAGCGTAAGCAAAAACATTTACGTGGACGATCTATGTATGACTTAAAAATTGTTTTTCTAAATTGTTAAGCTTTTATTGTTGAAGGTTAGATAGAGAAGACTTTAACCTTCTTCGGAAAATATTTTCAGATGGCCTAATGACTTCGAAAGGTTCAAAGCTAGCCATGAAAATGACAGACAGACGTGGCCCTCGACCGACTGCAAACAGCGCAGAAAATGTACGGATGACTGAAATGCTAGCTCGTTGTTTTCAGACACTAGGATATTTTCAGACATCTGGTTGCCAATTTATGACCAAAAAACTCTCAATATAGGTTGACAATGGTACCAGCTCGGTCTGATGCCATCAAATTTTGAAATATAAATCATAACTAACAGTTTATACCCACAAAAATAGGATTATAATTATTGATTTATTTCGTAAATTTGTTGTGTATCCATAAAGATACATAGCAAAAGTATAGCGTACCTGGTAATGTATCTTTAAAGATACATAGCAGGATGAACCTTACTTAATGGTGTAGCTGGCGCTGTGCATTTAAAGATACATATGCCTTCATGTAACGTTAGAGGCCATTGTTATGTAGTTTTGATATACCAAGATTGCTATTGTGTGTTGGAAATACACTTACTTATACTATAATAACGATACATTTGCATTTTTAAAGCAAAAATATAATGAAATTAATTATTTTTATGACAACATGCGTAAACGCAGGTTTTCGGTCTGTTATTTTGCGTGCTACTGTCAAAATGGATTTACCTAGCAGTACAAAATAATATTACTCCAACTTATCGGAATATCAGTTAAAATAATGCGCGTTAAAAATTATTGCTAAGTTTTTTTTAAATTGAACAATGAAACCATATCTATTGATAGTTCAAAAATAAAAATAAACTAAAATCGTCGGTTTATTGTCGGTAAAAAAGAAGAACGACTCAATTAACATTATTGCAATCGATTTTACGGGGTTCAGGAAATTCATACGGAAAAAGAAATTAACAAAATTATTTTACACTAGGTTCTACCTGCGACTTCGTCTGCGTAGATTTCGATGATCGGTATTCCCTCGGGAACTTGTAACTATTCCGGGATGAAATGTAGCCTATGTGTATATCCGGGATATAAGCTATCTCCATTTCAAATTTCATCCAAATCTGTCCAGCCGGAGCAGCGTGAAGGAGTAACAAACTAACACACATACACAAAAACTTTCGCCTTTATAATATTAGAAGGATGAATCATTATTAACAATAATTACATACATAAATAAACTAACGACTTTATTCCCAGAGTGGGTTTGGCAGAGCAGCAGAATTACTAACAACTCTAAAAAGTTGTTGATAATTCCCCGTACGGTAGCCGGGTTAGAATAGTGCCACTCCGTGTCTTCCCGTGGATGTCGTATGAGGGGACTTAGGGAATATAGGCTTGTAGTACTGTTAGGCGATGGGCTTGCCACCTGTCACTAATACACTGGTTAACATCTTAGCCTTATTGTGCAAAATGTGGTTACTGAATATCAACAAGTTTTTAGAGTTGTTAGTAATTCTGTAGCTCTGCCTACCCCACTCTGGGATGACAGGCGTGAGTTTATTTATCTATGTATGTATGTAATTCTGTAACCTCATTTTGCACAATTAGGCCAAGACCAGTGTATTAGTGACAGGTTGCAAACCCATCGCCTAACAGTACCACCCTTTATTCCCTGAGTCGCCTCTTACGACATCCACGGGAAGACAATATCCTAACCCGGCAACCATATGGGGATATGAGAGTCCAGGAAAGAGTCATGGAGGTAATGATTTAGCTGGAAAATTTTCGGACCTTTTGCTAAAACTAGGTGCCGCTGATAACCCCGAAAAAGACGGCATGCTAGTTGTCCCTGCCGATCTGTGCACTAAGTACACTAACAACAGTTGATAACCTGATTCCAAAAATCTATCCAGACGTTGCGCTCGTCCAGGAAAAATCAATAGAGTGGTTATTCAAAAGAGTCATACTGAACTGACCTCAAAGAACGACCAAGCATAGCGAAAAAGCAAGAAAAATTAATGACAGCTCAATAGATACTGTGGTAAACACCGACGAAGATGATACAGAATACGCGGTTTAATGAAATCATACCGTTACTATTTAGTCACTAAAATTAGGTACCAATCCATCTTATTCTATTTAAGTAATTATTTGACAAAATTTGATGTCATTTTCAAAATTTGCGTCCCTAAAAAATAAGAAAATTATACCCATGACAATTTTTTCAAGAAACATGATGGCTGCCATATTAAATTTTTACTTATAGTTCGACATAATTTTCGAAATCTGAGTCCTAAAAATCTAAGAAACCAACTAACACCAATCCAAAAATCTTTCTTTAATGGATCACTGCACTGTATAAGGTATCTATGTACAAAATTTCAAGTGCTTAGGTCTAGCAGTTTTGGCTATGCATCGATCGATCAGTCAGTCGTTATACCCCTTTTCATCCCTTTGGGGTGAAATAATCAGAAATGCTGAGACATGTATACATTAAATTCTACTGTCAAGCTGAACACTAAATTTGAAGCATCTAACTTCAAAACTGACGGACTTTCATACAAATGTTTATCCCCTATTTTACCCCCTTAGCAGAGCCGTAGAATAACCCCTTTCAAGGAATACGGCGAATTTCCAGTCACCCTGTATATAAGAAGATGAATGGAAAGACTGAATTAGGTCTCAACGCGTAACCTAAACCGCAAGTTGTGGTAAGTACAGCAAGTTCATACTTTCAACTTCAAGTCTTCCAATAAAAAATATATCGATGTAAATATGATACATTTTTTCTACTCTTATCATAATCACATAAGTAAACTAGTACGCTTACAGTATTTATGGTTAGGTTTCTATATCTGTTGTCGCCACCGATACGGTTATCTTCGTTGTATTGAACCAAGCCAGCGAAATCGTCGGCCAGTGAACTGTAGAAGTTATTCAGGTCGTTCGTGGACGCGCTGGCAAACGGTTTGCATACTCTGCAAATTAAAATAAAGAGTTAAACACTGGTTACATCGTGACACAAGTATAGTGACTTAAAACCAATTAGTCAATTTGATGACGCAGGGTGAACTACGAAGCGGGGTGGAACTTCGTGGAAAACCATCAATCAATACAAATCACTACTACGATTCTCATCTCGTTCTAAAAAATAAGCATAAAAGCATTTCATACGTGTACCCATCGCGTCGTTACACGAAACACTGGCTTTCCTAAACTCAATCATAACAAATCATGGTGTTGATCATCATGCCAATTTATATTAAAGAATTTAGATCTATGAAACAAACTTACTTGAATTCTTTTTCAATTTTACTTGGACTTGTTGTCATTAAGTCGACAATTTCTTTGTGTGCTTGTTTGATTTCGTTCGAGCAGTCATCCTTGCCGGTTTTTTCTCGTAATGCATTTATGACGACTTGGAAGTATTCTAAAATAAAAAAAGCATTACTAGACCTGGTTACAAAATTACGCGTAAGTACAAATAATAAAAAATACTTACAAGTTAGTATAGAAAAGCGTAGCCCTCCCCGTCGCCCTAAGAGGGTATAATTTTACCTGTGAAATCAACTTTAGCCAAGAGCGGACCACTGGAGGATATCGCGCTGTGAACTAAGTGCGGATACTTCAGCCGCAGCCACGCCGCCAGCGACCCGGGGTACGACCCGCCGAAAGCTATCCACTTCACACCCTTGTTCAACTTGTACTTGTTGTTCATGGCGCGTATAAAGTTAGCCAGGTCAGCTAATGCTTGAGCTGATGATAAGTATTGCAAGTTCTTAACCGAAAGATCTCTGAAAAAAAACACATGACAATAATTTAAAATATAAATTATCTGTTTTATTTTTGAGCCACTTATTCAAAAGCCTTATATGATAAGTAATTATAACAAAACGTGTTCCTAAATATTTTGGGAATATCAGGATCTCTCTAAATAATAAAAACGTGTTTTGTTATCGTTTGAGTATAGGACTAAAACCTTAAAATGGGTTCCACAACTACGCTTTAATATTACTGCCAACATGGTGGATGCTTTGTGCGATGCTATGATAAACAATGTTTTATGTACCGATTACATATACTAATATCATAAAGAAGCAATTATGTGTTTGCATGTTTGGGAAACCTATTTTCTTAATGTGCTTCCCATACATACCTTCGTCGATTAAAATAGTCTGTTTATTATTAAGCATAAAATAATGTATTCAATAAAAAAGTTAAAAATAGCACGTCGCCTCAGTTAGTTTGAACTCTAATTGATGTAGAACATAGTTAAGTAAATTTCTAAGTATTTTACGAGACTAATTAAAAACATCGGGCACGAGCATGTCAGACCATTCACAGTGTACGGTTCCGAAGCGGATACTACTCGTACAAACCCGAAACAAAAACCATCTCAAAAAACCACAACTATTAATGAAATTTTTCTTTTAAATTTTATTTGGTGCGTGCTTAAGGAGCGTCCTCACTGAGAGCATTCGTGTGTAATGAGCTAATGAGCATTCGGTGCGAACATCTAGTTGTGTGTAAAAATTGAATAGAGCATAACAACGCTCTGCTCAACGTCCACATCACTCGAATATTCAGGCGAATGTTCTCAGTGAGGACGCTCCTTTAGATGATTTTTAGAATGTATAAACACTTAATAAGGCGCCCGTATCTCAGGAACCAATTAAGTGTACTTAGTCGTGATAGTTTTATTTTTGCTTTTGTTTGTAGTAGTAGTAGTAGACAGACGGAAAAGGCGACTCTATAAGTGACTAAAGGACCCCAAAAAAGAATTAATCAAAACTTATTTGGAATTAAAGCCTGTACCGAAAAGTTTTTTTACATACCATATTCACGATAACAATAAAACTGTAACTAATAGTAAAGATATTTTTCACATTATGTCTCATCGTCCAAAAGAACGCATGTTCCACTTAAATTGCACAGCAGTTTGTAAAGTTTTCGCGACCTTGTTACGGAGGTATTGTATTGTTTTACCGACTGTTTAGGGGCTTTTACTTTTTTGTAGGTTTTTAAATTCTGACGCAGTTTTGCTCTTTGCACCATTACAATTATTTTTGTAAGTGGACACTATTTTCATTTCTATTTTTTTATTTGAAGGACCTGTCGGTCGTCCACGCCGAGCTTTTTCTTGGATTCTATAATCGTTTAAGTATCGGTTAACAATATTTCGAACTGTGGCACGATTCATATTTACTCTCTTTCTGACCGACGCAAAAGTGGAATTAGGATTTTCCAGGTAAAGTCGCAGAAAATTTTCTCTTCGAATTATTTTATCGTCCTGCATTTTAAATAAAAGCGATATTTTTTCGGAGATAATTGTGCCGATTGACAGTTCAAAATGACAAAAACGAAGTTATAAAATAAAAAATAAAAAAACGATTATGACCTGTACCATATCATGTGCAGTTTGTAAAAAAAACTATTCGGTACAGGCCTTATAAATATTGCATTTCAGAAGAATTTTGATTTAAATACACCAATTTCGAAATTTAGTACAAGTTTTATATAACTTGGCGAGTTAGTGTGCTTGTACTGTGGAGCTTTTAGATTTGAACCTTGCAAAAAAATCTAAACAGCGGTTTTTTTCTTGAATAATTTATTTAAACTAAGCTCTCCAAAACATATCGAAAAATTAAACACTTTCCGAACTCATTGTCTTTCTAAAAATAAATACGTGACTAATGCAAACATGACATTTTTATGAGCGGTCAATTTGACTTTTTTCATTTTTTTGCCTAGGAAAACGCAAAAAATAACTTCTCTTTTAAAATGGTAAGTTAAAAATATAGTGGGACGCTGACCATTTTAAAAGAAGTAATTTTTTTGGGGTTTAAATGCGGGTTTTGGTTTTATCATACATTTATTTTATTTCATACTTTTGAGTGATCGTAATTATGCTATTATGTACTCCCACTTCACAATTGACAACATTTAAAAAAAAAAGCATTATTGTTTTTCGCGTTTAAAAATAGCTGGTTAAAAATTAGACTACCCGTATTTCTTCAAATCAAAATCAAATCAAAAAAAAATATTTGCTGAATACAGTATCTTAAGTGGTAGTAAACATTATTATAAACGTCCAGTGTATTCAGCCTGCATGCAGGCGTGCAAATATTAATAAAATGTCAAGTTAAGGTCTAAGATATAAATGTAAAGTTGTAAAATAATAAAAATATAATAAAATTATAATCTAATGTCAACAATTAAAATAAAATTACAAATTAACATTAATATTAATATTACGCTCGAGAAAATCCTTAACATTGTAGTAGCACTTATCAAATAGCCAGTTTGTCAACTTATTTCTAAACATATTTCCCTGGAGCAACCGTATGTCCTCAGGTAAGGCATTATAGATGTTAATGCACATGTTAAATACATTTTTGGAGTAGATGGCTTTAAAGCAACGAGGTTTATACAACCGGTTCATAACGTACACTCTCGTCCGACGTTGCATGACTTCGCCCCGAGTTTTAAAGAAAATTGGTTTGGACTTAACAAATATACATATTTCCCTTATATATAAGCACGGTAATGGCAGAATGTTAAGTTGTTTAAATAATCATAAATCTTGGTTTTTCTTTATTTAACTTAAATTCGTCGTTAATAATTTATTAAAGAAATTGTCATTAAAAAGACCGTATATAAAAAGTTAGGAATACTGATGTCGTGATCTTAGCATGATATAAAATAAAAAAAATCATGTCATGTCACTCACTTGTCAATCATTCGCTGCCGTTTGTTCACACATTTATTATTTTGCGTAATTTAATTAATTACATAATTTGTAGACGCCATTAAAATAAATAAACTATTTTGCGTAGAATCGAAAGACAGACAGATAAACAATGAACATGACAGTTGTATATTTTTTTCAATTTCTTTGGTAATAAATGGACTAAGGGCGCTTTAAGTGTATTCCTAACATTCACAATCCAACTTTTTTTACTGTTTTTCCTTAATATAAAAAAACTACTGTATAAAAAAATCCAAATCAGCAGTGTAAAATCTAGAAACGGTATTTTATTTTACTACCTTAGCACATTATGAATTGTTGTCAATTAATAAGAAACTACAGAACATTTCAAGCTTGCCGCAAGCAACGCCGTGGGGGAGTCGTAGTCGTATAAAGACCGTATCGTTAATTATGGAAACGAGTTTGAATAGCTCTAAAAACAAAGTTACAATATTTTATCTTGTCTGTCATGTCAATCTGTTAAGCATATAGTCAAATATTAAAACTGATTATAAAAAATAGTATAATTCCTACACACTACAAGATGAAGGGTCTCTCAGAGAAAAAACGACTTTCAATTGTGACCAAATATTGTAAAGAATCAGGTATGACTATGAGAAAGATTGCTTCAGAGGAAGGGGTTAGCCTGAAAGCTGTTTACAATACGATAAAAAGGTTTGGTATGAATAATACTTTAAAAGATTTACCTGGTCGAGGTAGAAAACGAGGCCCTTCATGTCCTAATTTAGACAAAAAGATATGCGAACATTTTTCCCAAAAAAAAGAGGTATCGATTCGGGATTGTGTGAAAAAATGTCGTACTTCTATTGCAATGGTTCAGCGTGCCAAGGAGCGTAACTTGCTTGTAACGTACAAAAAGCAAAAACAGCCTAAACGCAGCAAAACCCAGGAGTCTTCTGTCAAAACTCGGGCTCGGAAGTTGTACGACCAAGTCTTAACTAAAAATGAACAATGTATTATAATGGACGATGAAACCTATGTCAAACTTGACTATAAAACCCTACCCGGACCGCAGTATTACACCGTAATAAAAGGAACTTTTTTTGCGAAAAATTTGGGAAAAAACCTTTTTCCCAAATTTTTCGCAAAAAAGAAAAGTGATGATTTGGCAAGCTATTTGTCAATGCGGCATGAAAACATCTCCGTTTTTTGTAACGGGAAACTTAAATTCGGATGTGTACAAGAAGGAATGCCTTCAAAAGCGGGTTGGTAATCCACTGATTCGAAAGCACAGGGGTCGTACATTATTCTGGCCCGATTTAGCTGCGTGTCACTATGCTCGCCATGTGTTGAACTGGTATCGAGAGAATAATGTCGAATTTGTCGCGAAATCATTAAATCCTCCGAATTGCCCTGAGATCAGGCCCATCGAGAAATTTTGGGCTCTGATGAAGGCAAGGCTACGAAAACAAGCTAAACCAACAGATAACATCGACCAATTCAAAAAAGACTGGATCCGTACCCAAAAAACTTTCAAAACAGTCGATGTCCAAGGGCTAATGAAGAGCATCAAAAGCAAAGTGAGAAAACTGGCAAAGGGGGTCAATAAATAACTAAAAGAAGCTTTTATAATTCACTTAGAAGATCTAAGATTCGCGTATTTTAAGTTGTTTTTTTTTGTAATAAAAAGTATTTATTCAGATTACACCATTTTATTTGTTTCCATAATTAACGATACGGTCTTTATTTAAACCTAAATATGCTTCGTGTATAGTCGCTCAACTATGTTACTCGAAAAATCTTATCGCCACCTTTGAAATAGATACCGTTTAGGTGTTCCGGTGGCCATCTGTGGCCTTCATCTTCAATTCCACTTCACCAAATAGTGCTTTCCAAGATCAAATACACGAGTTACAATGAAAAATACCCAAATCGCTATAGGTGTGTCTAAAATATTTGAGGAGTTCTTTCGATTCCTCATGGGTTCCATCATCAGTACCCTCACCAAGAGTTACAATTACCGTAGTCGCTAGCGACTCGAATGCTCTGTCCCTTGCACTCCATAAGAATACTGCGAGGTCTGCGAGGGACAGAGCATTCGAGTCGCTAGCGAGTACGGTAAAAGTAACTCATTGTAAAGGTACAGATCTTCATTTTGATAAAAATGGGTCCAATCTGAAAGTATAAGCATTCGAAAGAAAAATAAAGTGTAAGAATCGGTTCATAAACGTCGGAGACCTGAGGTAACAAACATCCAATCGAATTGAGAACCTCCTCCTTTTTTTCAAGTCGGTGAGAAACAGTATGTTTCATGTCAATAGACCTCATATGAGACGAGACATTTCACTTTTTTCCGATAGGATTCGCACATAACAATCAACGACTTTCTTAAATAAGTTTAAAAAACATGTTTTTTTTTGCACTTTTTTGTTGTTGATGAAGTTGCATCTAGTTTCATCCCTATTGGTTTGCTCTTTATCTAGGAACACACTTTATGTACCTAATTCCTTAACCTGATGACAATGCAATATAATGAGCTCTTGGGACCTAATCAGATGATAATGAAAAGTACGCAAGAAAAAATCTCGATTGAGCCCGAAAATCAAAGGGTGTTGGCAGAATGACGCCTATCGTGATAACACTTTAGATGCGTGCTTGTGGACCTTGTGGCTCATGTCATGTCATGTATTTGCATTTGATTTAGTATATTATGACGATCTTTAATAATGAAAACGTAATAAACAAAGTATATAATGAATCATTATTAATGTAATGATGAATAGGATGCGATGCTAAAATTTGCGAAAATAAGGGTGTCAACGATCCATCTTATCTAGTTTATGATATAAGGTGGTAAGGACCTATTATGGGTTTGAGGCACTTACCCCACCTGACCTTACCACAATTCAATTTGAGTAAATCACCATCGACATACAGGAACTTGTTATTCGGTTCTACAGGAAATATATTTGGATGACCCTTGAGAGTAGTAACAATTTTCCTTATAAAATTGTTATTGTACAAGTTATGCGACTTATTTATACAGTGTGTCTCTGACCTTGGGGCTTTAATTTCAACGATCGATTCTACTCGCTAAACTGAACTACTTTTGTTCTGCAACATGAAAAATTAACTTAAATTTAGATAACTAATTGATGTTAAAGTCTAATTGTAAAATCAGTGTATTACATACTGGCCATGTAATCACTATCTCATGGTACGGGGGCGACATTACCTTGGTACGAGGGCTAAAGGAAAATGGAGAATTGGATCGCGTACATTGAAAATTAGATTTAACTTGTATGATAAAAAATAAATTTAAACTGAACATATTTTTAACAACTTACAGAACAAAATAAGTTTAGTTTCAGGAGTAGAATTGATCTATGCATTTAAAGCCCCAAGGTCAGAGGCACCCTGTATAATGTGCAATACATAAAAAGTGACTCAGCTCTGCTTATCACAATTATTCAAGTTCCTTAGTTAACTCATACTTCAATGACAGAATAGGGGCAGAATGAACGGCTGACCGAATCGACTGCCCGCCTGCTTCGGCTGGGCGTCCCCACTTATCATCATCATCATCATACTTCAATGACGAGCTATGTAGCATGGGCACTTATTATGATAACCTTATAATAATTATCAACAATAACTACTCATTTCATGACCTTTGTTCATTCATTTGTTTATTAAGGTATACTAATAATTTCAGATTCATGTGTTTCTTTGATACACGCTGCACCAAGTACTCAACTGTCATACAAAATATCCATTTAGCGACGCTTAGTGTTTATGAAAACTTGAAATTTTCTGTAGATTTTTTTCTGTATTAGATAGATAGATCTTTGTTTTGTGGCATATGTCATTTGTGTTGCCACTATGATTTCGCCAATGTCAGGTTTAAGGAAGGCACATGTTTTAACGGAAAGATAGAACAATTTTGAAAAGGGGAATAAAATACAAAGAATGTTTCGGTTTCATATACTTACAAACAAAACAAATATTTACATGTTTACAACTTAATTTTATGTTTATGAATGAAACTAACTAAATGTTTAATGAGAGGACTATTTACAAGAGTTAAAAAGTTTTTCATATTTACAGGACGAGGAAATTCCAAAGGGATTAAGTCGTAAAGTGAGCATGATAATTTAGGGCACGAAAAGAAAATATGATCAGGAGAGCCTTCATCCAAACCGCACTCACAAAGAGAGCTATCCTTGATCCTGATCTTAGCTAAGTGGACTGGGGTACAAGCATGACCAAAGCGAAGGCGACAAAGGGTGGTGGTCACAAATCTATCAGCATGACGGTAACGAAAAAACCAAGGCTTAATGGGAATATTTGGTTGGATAGACGCATAATGACGACCTTTCTGAATACTGGAAGAGGACCAGATGTCATTCCAAGACTTTGCTAGCGAGGGCTTAGCCATGGAAACTAAGTCAAAAGAATAATTTTAATAATTTTTTTTTTTTTTGTCGAAAGTGTGTGGAAGGGTCGGAAGGGGCCGCCCTAGGCGTACTTTTTCGAATCAAATCGGAGAAATACTGGAAAAGGGCCGAATCTTAAGTACCCGAAACCGACGTGCGTGCATGACTCGATGTATGAATGTTGAAGAAGCGAAGGAAATTTGTCAGGATCGTAGCAAGTGGAAAGAAGTGGTCTCTGCCTACCCCACTGGGAAACAGGCGTGATTTAATGTATGTATGTATGTATAATTTTTGTAATGTAGGAGAGTACCAGACTGAGTAGCCTCCTTCGCACACGAGTCAGCCATTTCGTTACCAGCAATACCGGAATGGCTTGGGATCCATGCCAAAACTACATTTATATTTTTATTAAAACACGCATAAAGAGCTTCCTTGATTTTATAAATAACAGGGGATGTTGATGACTGCCTAAACAAATTTGAAGAGATAGCTTGCAGGCAGCTGAGGGAGTCAGAGAAAATTATTGAATTATTTAAAGAGTGAGATTCTACATATAATATGGCCTCTAAAACAGCAATAGCCTCACCAGTGAAAACCGATGAAAAGGGGGGTAATTTGTAGTTCAAAATTATGCTAAACTTTGGAATCCAGACAGCAGCACCGACACAACCATCTTCAGATAGTTTCGAGGCATCGGAGAACAAACATAACCAGTCCTGCCACCTCTGTGCTATCTGTCTATTAAAGCACCTATCACCAGAACCAGCGATTTTGTCGATACCAAAATTAATTATTTGTGGATTGAACACCAGAACTTCAAAGTCACTCAGAAACAAAGGGTTCAAAGGGAACTGCGATAAAGGGCATGCCAAGTCTTTAACTTTTTGGAAACTTTTCAATATGGGAGGAATTACTTTATGAGACCAATACCGTGAAGTGAACACAATGTCTGAAAGACTTTGTAATTTTAAAAGCAAGGGATGAGAGGAATATTGCGAAATTTTAAAGAAAAACCGGTCGCAAAGGTATTGTCTTCGAAGGAAAAGGGGAGGATCCACACACTCTACTTGAAGAGCGTTGATGGGAGTGGATTTCATAGCCCCACAAATAATACGTAAACACTTACTTTGGATTTTGTCAAGTAGAGATAATGCCTTTTTATTGCAGGGTTCCAGTAGAAACGACGCGTAGTCGAAATGACTACGAACAATGGCATTATAAACAAGTTTCAAAGTGTATGGATGAGACCCCCACCAAACCCCAGCGAGAGCACGCAAAACATTGACACCCTTTTCACATTTATCAGCTACGTAAGACAGATGAGCTACGCCCGTCAATTTTGAGTCAAGAAACACACCCAAAAATTTAACTTTATCAAAAACCGGGATAGTCTGACCAGCTATCTTTATTTCTACTGCAGGGGTGGACCTCTTCCTAGAAAACACCACAACACTACTTTTGGCAGCAGACAAAGACAGCCCGTGATCATCAAGCCAGAGGGATAAATAATCTAATGCGGAATTTAGACGCGAACAAGCTACTGACACAGAAGTGGATGGGACATATAGAGCAATATCATCAGCGTACTGTAGTATACCGCAAAAAGAATCAACTGATTCCTGCAAACCTATGGTATAGATGCTATAAAGAATGGGACTTAGGACAGAACCTTGGGGTAACCCTTTGAAAAGGTGCCTAGGAGGGATAGAGAAGCCTTGTAAACGAATTACGAACGACCTATCCATAAAAAGATTACCTATAAAGTTAACCATTTTCGCCGGAATACCCAGGTGGATCATTTTCTGCACAAGGACAGGGAGAAGAACACTGTCATATGCAGCAGAAATATCTAGAAAAACACCAACCAAACACTCATTTCTTGAAAAAGCCAAACGTATGTCAGTACATAAAATGCCAAGACTATCTATAGTGCTTTTACCCTTACGAAAACCATATTGGGATGACGCCAAGATACCTTTGCTTTCCATCAACCATTCCAGCCTATTTTTAATTAAATGCTCTAGCAGTTTGCAGAGAACTGAGGACAGAGCTATAGGTCTATAACTAGAGGGATCAGAACAATTCTTTCCAGGCTTTAGTAAGGGTAAAACCAGTTGCCTCTTCCAAGATTCTGGAATTATTCCAGTAGAAAAAAAATTGTTCAATAGACTCAAAAAAAATGTTTTAGCCTCGGACGATAAATTTTTAATAAAAGAATAAGGAATGCCATCTTCACCTGGGGCAGAGTCCCGAAGGCCAATTAGCACGCACTCAAACTCCGAAATTGAGAAATCAAGGTCCATCGCATTCGAGATCGCAGGAGAAGTCAACGTTAGGAACGGAATATTATCCTTATAAGGAACAAATGGAGGGGCTAGCTTGTCACAAAAGCCATCCAACCACTGCGACGGATCGTTTGAGGTGGAAGTGCTGCATGAGAGCGACCCACGGAATCTCCTTAAACCTTGCCAAACAACAGAACTAGGAGACCTTGGAGAAAGAGACTCGCAGAAGATTTTCCAACCTTCTTTTTTTTTCTTTGATAGTAACCGTTTCGTACGAGCGGTAACCTTTTTAAAATGAAAAAAGTTTTCCATTGTCATATTTAAAGAATACGCATCTTCTGAGGCATTACGCTCACGGACCATAGCCGTACAATCAGCGTCCCACCATGGCGGAGAAGAAACTACACTTTTTGCAGAATTTTTCAAAGCAATCGTCAGCCGAAGATAAAAGTGAAGAAAGAAATAGAGAATAAAGTGGGAGAAGATTTTCAGATAAAACTGGGTCGAAATGTCGAAGCCTTTCATCAACTAAGGACCGGAATCGGTCCCAATCAACTTTGTGCAGTTTATATTTTAGTAAAGGGCTGAGAGATTTTAAAGGAATAACACGTTTAGATAGGGAAATTAAAATAGGGAAATGATCGCTACCAAAAGAGCGGGATAGAATTTTCCAAGACAAAGATGAAGCAAGATTAGAAGAACAGCAAGAAAGATCAACTGCACTTCTAGGGTCTTGGGCCGGAGAAACTCTACGAGTAGGAGAACCATCATTCAGCAGACATATATTCAAGTCATCAAAAACGTCAAGCAAAGAACTACCAAAACAATCTCTCGTTGACGAGCCCCATGACGGGTGATGAGCGTTGAAATCACCTAGAATAATTAACGGAGAAGGAAGGACAGAAAATAAGTTATGCAAAACAGGAATTAGTGAAGAGTTAGGATGGGCTATATACAGTGATAGGAAAGAAATACCAAATAGTGAAACGGCAACGGCATTAATTTCATCCCCACAGGGAGGAAGAGGGATTTGAGAATACAGAAAACAACGTTCAATTAATAGAGCAGCACCACCATAACCATCATTCCGGTCATTCCGAAGACAAGAAAATCCCTGGATTCGGAATCGAGACCCAGGAACTAACCACGTCTCCGACACTGCCACTACAGCTGGACTGTATCTATTAATTAAATGAATAAGATCTGCTTTTCTCCGCCTGATACTATTGGTATTCCACTGAAGAAGGTTTACTGCCATTGTGAGATAAGATGGAAATTTGTGTCAATTTTTCGGCAACGTTGGGCGGTAAACAATCATTATATTTAGACAAGATATTCAATAACATGGACAATATGAGGTCCAGGAGGTTATCATTAGGGGAAAGAGATTCTTGGGTAGACTGACCAAGGGCGCAACCATTTGGAGATGAAGACAGAGGGCAAGAAATAATGTCATTATGTGCTTGAATGTCATAACTGGGTGACAAGGTAACTCTCGGCTTTGGACTCATAAATACTGTTTTTTTATGACTTACTCTAGCGGGCGATGCTGATGAAGTTTGAGAGACAGTTTGTAGAGGAGGAGGACTGGAACTAGCAACCTCCGAATACAGCCTTCCCGAACTAAACCGAGAAGAAGCCTCCGCATACGAAACATTTCCCTGTGACATGGATAATTTGATTTTTTTTTGCCTTATATTTTCCGGGCAACTTGGGTCCGTGGCGCAATGAGGGCCAGAGCAAAATACACAACAGGCCTTACTGGTTTCAACAACACATGATGCACCAGAATGCTCCTGAGCGCATTTGTAGCATCGGGGTTTAGACCTACACTGCGAAGCAATGTGGCCGTATCTGCAGCAGGATCTACACTGAATAGTTGGTAACTGGTACGGTTCTACAACAATTGAGCAGTAGTAACTATATACGTGGGTCGGCAAGTTTTGCCCTCTAAATGAAAGTACAACAGATTGGGTGGGGATCCATTTTGGCGAACCTACCTCTTCAAATACTTTTCGGTTTAACCTACACGCCTTCAGAACCTTCCCACAGTTGTCCGGTAACGAAAGGGACTCCACCAGCTGATCCATAGACCACTCAGTTGGAACGCCACGAATAAGACCCATGCGGGTCACATTAAAAGTCGGAATAATCGCCTTGTACTTGTGTATTCCTAAGTCAAATTCAAAAAACGCATTCGCTGCTCCCGCCGATTTAAATTCAACAGAAATGCGATTGCGACCAACACTCTTAATGCCATCCTTCACGATGTTTTTAGAAATGTCCAATTTGGAAATAAATTGTCCGAATTTAATTGGACGAATAGAGAGCCCCGCGGCTAAATCCGGCTCTACACGGGAGACATGGACAATGAACGGAGCGCGACAATTCGGTGTATAACGTCTATTTTCCTCCGCTAATTCAGGATCGGTATAGACTGTCTGCATAGAGGAAGAAGGTGGGTCCGACGTCAACGTAACTTTTTTAATACTAGGATCTGATGGCATGTCCTCATTACGACGTTTGCGTGAATTTTGACTAGTATCGAATATAGAGTCCTGAGTTGAGTTAGTTGCAGTACGGGGTGGAGAATCAACTGCATCCACGAATCCGGAATTATCCGGATTCCCCTGTGAAGCATGGCCGCTCAATGCTTCCATATTGGAGCAATGAGCGACCCGCTACACCGTTACTGCTTAAAATAACTATCTACATTTACCAATAATCTACAAGTATATATACAACTATTACAACAACTAGCTACAAATTATGAAACCTAAACAGACAAAAAGCCTTTAAAAGGCGAAAATTTTTAAATTTCACCAAATTATCACGTGTGTCAACCGCGCCTCTTGACAGCGAAAAAAAAACTTTTTCTGTATTATAATTTAAACAACAATCAATTTCATACATAGATTAAGCTTTTTGTATTGGCCAAGTTTCTAGTTCTATCTAATGAAGCATTCGTGCATTTAAACAACAGTCCTGGTGGCTATTGATAAATAAAAACCACTTTGGAGATTAATTTAAAAGTAAGAGTGAGTCAGACTGTAATGTAACATGTAACCGTATTTATTACAGACCAAGTAACTAATAAAATGATCAATGATCATGTAACTAGTAATTGTAATTATGTAACAAGGTTGACATCAACTTTGATTTTATAAATTATCTCCACTCTAGGTAAATGTAAAATAAAATAATATAAAAAATGAATAAATATCAGGGCACAGTGCAGTGCCTCACAAACTGACCTAGTCCCAACTAATCTCTGGGCTTGTACTATGAGGACTAGACAATGGTAAACTTACTTAAATACGGAAATAAAGAAATAAATAATAACAAAGCAATCAATCTATCTATCTTATCTTAAAATATACCCCCACATGGCGCTTTTTATTATTCGGTTTTGTCTTTTCACTCCAACGTTCATGTATTTGCCCAATTTGGAAATTTCCAGACATCATGGCTTCTATAGATATTATTATTAGATATTATTCAATCAACCCTGTCTAAATGATTAAAAATCATTTTAGTTTAAGGTTTTAGACTTAAGCGGTTCTCCCAATTCGTTTCGGTGGACTTGGTATTCGATGCTCTTCTATATTATCGGTATCTTAAATCTCCCACAGATACTTGTCGTTGAGATTGCAAATTTGGTAGAGGGCAGGGATGCTTGGTGTGAATCGTGTCCTGCAGTGGATATGCCAGTCAAGAGACATATCCAAAGAGCATGGGATACATCTCGCCTCATGTCAATTCATGCATCTCTCATATAAAATAGTCCGGACGATTCAGATCGCGCCCGTCTCCTCACTGTATCAGCAGGCGAATCAGGTCACTGGCTCCTCGCTCTTCCCTCCCGCGATATAGGCAGTCTTGGCCCAAGCTGCGCATTGCGCATTGCAATATAGCTTGCGGCTTGGGGTTAGAATATGTGAACCTCATACTTGTGCGTGTGGGAAGGAAGTGGGTGAGCTGGGACGACATGGCCTTTAGAAGTGCCGGCCGTTTGTACCGTCATGGCACAATTAATGATCTAAACCGTCGATCACGAAGGTTGGGCATAGAGACAACTGCAAGCGACCAGACGGAGCTACATTGGTGCCATGGAAACTGGGTAGGGCACTGGTGTGGGACGCGACGTGTGTTGACACATTCGCCTTTACCCATGCCCAGTCAACCTGCCGTAATCGGGCAGGTGCAGCAGCTGATCAGGCATTTTTGTATAACATTTCAAACACAAAGTTAAAGTGACAAGGTACATAAATGATCAGTTATTTATGCTGTTGACTGTACCCTGACAATAATTACACTCAAATCTGTTTTAATGTCACTCAATCATTAAAAGCAAATCAAATTAATTTATTTCTTACCCAGTGGGATGACTCTCTCCATAGTATCTGTGTTCTAAATTGATACATAAAGCATTGAACTTCTTGGCATAATCTATCCAAGCCCCTTTAACCATCCACTTTGGGTCGGCTGGGCCTTCACCACCAATCATCAGAAACACAGGGCCAGGGTCATTGAAGTCATAGAAACTATCATTTACATAGTAGCGCTGTAAATAAACAAAGTTATTATTATTACATATCAGAAACTTAAAGTTTAGTTTAGTTATACTAATTCCAAAATTACCATTATAATTTTTTGAATTAATATAACAATACTAATACAATAAATCAAAATTATAAAAAACGAATATATTTGAACTTATTGTAAAAAACCTAATTTACAGAAAATTTTATAAATATCCAAGAATAATAATAATTAATACCAGGGGACCATGTCACACCAATTGGACTAGTCCCAAACTTAGCTCTAGGCTTGTACTATTCGGTATAAGTACTTATAAAGAGAAATATATGCTTAAATACATGGAAAACATTCATGACTCAGGAACAAATATTCGTGCTCATCACACAAATATCTGACCTTACCGGGATTTGAACTCGGGACCGCCAGCTTCATAGGCAGGGCCACTACCAACTAGGCCAGCGCGTCGTCTAACGTAATAAGGTCTATATTATTATACTTACTTTAGAGACCTTAGAGAGTACTTACACACAGACCACTAGTTTCATAGGTAGGGTACTACCTCAAGGCTTCTATCACAAGGTTGATTTTTGAACTATCGAGATCAAACCTATTTATCTGCAAGATGACTTACCTGCTTCCAAGTTGCCAAACTGGATGGGGTGAAATGATCCAATTTTTGCTTGAACCATTGCGCCACCGGTACTTCAAAGTCGTGATCAGGAGCACCTAGATTACCACCCCTGCTCCGGCCGAGAAAAAAAATCCTACCGCTTGTTATGGAATTGGCCACTTGTAGTAGCGATACGATTAAAATGAAAAACCAACGCATTGCGTTATCGCTTAGATGAATATTTTATTCAACACCCAGTCCGTGTGGAAGCTGTTTTTACTACTAATAAATCGCTCACACACAATTGAAGTCTCGCTTGGGTGCTTTGCTCTTGACTTGATACTTGATCTGAAGTATCAGAACACAATGATCACCTTATTATCCCGCCTTTTTAAACATGTTACTTTACTTGATAACATGGGCTGCCAAATTTCAAAATAGTTTTCTATTAAAGTGGACATTCACGGGCAGTCCATCGGATAAGTTAGCGTGGCGTCCTACCAAAATTTGAACGTGTATGTCAAGCCCATAGTCCACGGTTTTTATAGGCTTTTTTATGACTGCATCGAGCAAACGCTGACCATGGCTGTATAAAAACAGTCTGAGTATAAAAACTGTTATATAAAACTAACGGCTTTTAAGTTTAGCAGACTTGTGGACGTGGCCAGACTTTAGACAACTTAGGAGTGTCGCAACAAACTTATTCGTCAAGTCAATCCCTACATTGATGCAAGCGAAAATATTGCAGCTTGTCTCAAATTGGCTTGATAATGTCTAAAGGGCTTAACACTATCCTGCGAACGTCATCGATCGTTGGATCGTTCCGCGCGCTCTGAATGAAGCTATCAAGCTACCTTTAGGCTTAGTAGTTGTGCGTGGTTGGTTCGTGAGAGTCAGCGCTCGGCGGGATCAAAAATGGCTCTTTTCAGAATTACATCTACGAAATTAGTAGAAGTGCAGGTAAATAATCTTTTTTGTTTCGTGTTAACTCCCCTATCTTTTTGATATATAAAATACTTTTCACTTATGTAATTTATTTTTATAACCTTCTTGGCCACATTTTGAGTTTGAAGTTATGTAATGTTAACATTTTTTTCCTGAAGCCAAGTACACTCATTGGACATTTTAATAGTTTATTAACACTATGATTTAGGTCTAAAGAGAGTTTTTAGTGCCGAACGTCAACCCCTGAATTCTCTATATCGAATTTCTACCCGGGCTACCCGGCGATTCGCGATTCGACTAGGTAATGTTCGGCTAGGCGTTTTGATTAGATTCTTTAATAATGCCACATCTAATCTCCTTAATATGTTTTACCTGCCAAAATGCTGACCATCAAACCCATTTTACTCAAGTTTATGGTAGGTACCCGTGGTAGATGGTAGGCACCGCTCTGATGAAATGAAGTATTCTAGCTAAGATTGACTTGAATAGAATTTTATTTGCTTCATTACATTTTACCGAGTCCTTACATAATGAATGTTGATTTCTTATACCCACATCTCGACTTAAACAGTAAAGATAATAAAAATTGTAATACCTACTTACGGTTTTTAGTACATTATTCGACGAGTGACCATGCCGAATTGCCGACCACATATAACACTTGCTTACACTTACTTTCACACGAACGGAAAAAACACCCAAAGTACAAAAAAAAAGTTGTAGGTTTATAAATGAATGACAGGTTTTTTTTCCCGTGTGGTTACCGGGATAGAATAGTGCCACTCCATTTCTTCCCGTGGATGTCGTAAGAGGCGACTAAGGGAATATAGGCTTGTAGTACTGTTAGGCGATGGGCTTGCAACCTGTCACTAATACGCTGGTAAACATCTTAGCCTGATTTTGCAAAATGTGGTTACAGAATTATCAACAAGTTATTAGAGTTGTTGGTAATTCTGTGGCTCTGCCTACCCCACTCTGGGAATGAAGGCGTGAGTTTATGTATGTATGTATGTAGATTTTTTTTTAAATCTCCAGTTAAAATTATTCTAGGTAGCCAAGGCATTCAGGTAAGCAAGTACCATTGGATTACTCATTTCGGATCCGTTGTTTAAAAAATAAGAATTAGGTAGCTATAATAATAAAATGTGGTGTAGGTACCTATTTGGTGAAGTCTTATAAAATAAATCGTAGGTTATATTATAACATAACATACCTATTCCATGAATTATGCATAGTTAACCTGGTAGTTATAAAATAAAGTAGTTTTACGGGAGCGAGGGAAGGTTTTTTATAACAGGTGGGCAGGTATTCTATTTGGGTATTTATTTAGTTTTCAAGGTTAAGTAACTCTTACCTATTTTGGAATAGTTATAGGTAGGTATAAAAATATGTTCAGGCACCAAGGTTGATGTTAAGGTTTAATATAAAATAATCATGCATAAATTACATAACTAGTCTAACGACCTACTTGCTATTGATCTGAAAGACATCTTCACAGTATGTAAGGGTACTCAAAAATAGGTATAGGTAAATAAATAGGTAGATAAATCTATAGAGACATCTTAAGTAGCAAATAATTTGCGATGAAAAAGGTAAATAAGGTACCTAATAGATAGGTAGGTAGGTACTTTGATACATTACCTATTTTTGTAAAATGTCAGTCTTCCCTTCAATTTCTCCTGCACAATTCAGGCAGACGGAATTTTGAAGGTAGGTACCTATCCTGGTTGTCTTGTCATGTCGCGCAATGATACTTAGGTAGGAGCGTAGCTGGTTTGGGTCATTATTCGAGCGTTTCAACCGCCTCACTTTCGTGGACATGTTTTTGAAGAATTGGGCGTATATTTTGGTAGCGTTTTTGGATATTTGATAGATGTCCGGTAAACTTAGATACCTAACCAGAAACAAAATCGAAATCTGAAGTCACTTCTACAAAAATGTGACCACGAAAGTGAGGCGGTTGAAACGCCCAAATAATGACCCGTTTAAATGAAGATAGGGTACCTACTTACATCGTAATATATAAGTGAAGTCGCTAGATTCGCTAGCAATAATATATATCTATTATTCATCCGAAATTGAGCTCTTAAATACCAGCTAGAAGTAGTGGGAGCCTGCTGTTGGCCAAAATATTTTTGGAAAAATGTATCATTTCCCTAATTTTCATTTCCTAAAAGCATTAACAGGACTGAAGCGTCGCTACAATCTCTAAAACGCCGCTAAAAAATCCGATTCCGATCTCCGATCCGGTCCGATTTTCACGATTTTTGAATATGTCGTACTAGTTATTATAAAGAACTAGCTCTGTACGTTTGTGTTTTGTTTCATTCTAAGAAATATGTTTTTGTTAACACGCGTTTGACGACACGCTGGCCTAGTTGGTGGTGACCCTGCCTACGAAGCTAGAGGTCCTGGGTTCAAATCCCGGTAAGGGCAGATATTTGTGTGATGAGCGCGAATATTTGTTCCTGAGTCATGGATGTTTTCTATGTATTTAAGTATTTATTTCTCTACATAAGTATTTATATCGTTGTCTAGTACCCATAGTACAAGCCTAGAGCTTAGTTTGGGACTAGGTCAATTGGTGTGACATAGTCTCCTGATATTTATAGTTTTTTCATGATATCTACAACATATTCAAAAATCGTAATAATCGGACTAGGTGTAAGGGGAGATCGCATTTTGTATGGAAATGTTTTAGCTTCACAATCCTCCAATCCATTTGTTTTATAAGTATATCTAAACCGCTTGCTGTCTAGTTACAGTTATAACCACATAAAAAATAAATCAACTACGGAGGGAAACATTTTTTTGGGAAATGAAACATTTGACCAATAATATTTTGGCCAAACGAAATAGACCTGCTCGAAGGACCTTAAATTTGATTTAAATAAGAAATGTCCAATCGTGCCACACACAGCTTTTCCCGTAGTCGGGTAATAATATAGGTACCAGGGATTAAATGATTGAACGTAGTAGTGAATAGGCAGGCAGGCAGCAACACTACCAACAGCCATCGCGTGCGGTTCAAGGAATAACCCAGCAATCGTGTTTCTGAAGCGTCGACCTTGCGCAGCGGATCTGTGTCATTGCCACGCACGGTGGCGCTTCGAGATACTCACCAACTAATCTATGAAACGGCCAATTCCAGCGATTCATATCCGATATAACTTATGTATTTAAATATTTTTATGCCCTACCAGCAAGAATTACATGTTTTAATATGGTTTGGGGCTACGCTACTCCCAATTGTAATAATATAATTTTGTGTCTGAAGTATCTGCATATTAATGTGGGTCTTTTCGATTGATTATTAGGTATACTAATTAGGTACTTACCATAAAACCTTTCTTAAGAAATGTTATTGTTTCGTGACGAAGGCATAGACAGTACATAACTAATTAGGTACTTATATCGAAGTCCGTTGCCAAATTTAGGTTGCATTGACGACGCGTTGGCCTAGTTGATAATGACACTGCTAACGAAGCTTAGCGGTCCTGGGTTCAAATCCCGGTGAGGGCAGATATTTTGTGATGAGCTCGAATATTGGTTCATAGGATGTCGTGTATGTAAGTTTTCATTTTCTCTATATAAGTATTTATATCGTTGTCTAGTACCCATAGATATAGATACCTATAGTACAAGCTTAGAGCTTAGTTTGGTTGGTACTATGATAATTTGTGTGAGAATGTCTCCTGATATTCCCCTTATATTTATACCACTTAAATACAAACAACAAAATACATACAAATAGAAAACACTTAGTTTGGGACTAAGGCCTCTTCCTGACTTGGCGGTATACTTGCAGTAAAACACGGAATCGGTAAGGGTTGCTAGGCAACTAGTGGCATTCACCAATCAACGCGCAGCATTTATACCGACACTACAGACAGTATGTTTTACTGCAAGTATACCGCCAAGTCAGGAAGCGGCCTAAGTCAATGGTGTGGTATTGTCTTATATTTATATATTATTATTTTTTACATTGCTACACGGTATTCTTGACGCCTATAATATTTCATGTACAGTCGAGTTCGTAAATATGTACCTATACTCTAGTACCTTGTCTACCCTGTCTATATATAGGCTTGTAGTACTGTTAAAACGCTGGTAAACCTCTTAGCCTACCTGTGCAAAATGTGGTTACAGTATTATCAACCGGTTCTTAAAGTTGTAGGTAATTCTGTAGCTCTGCCTACCCCACTCTGGAAATAAAGGCTTATTGGTATGTATGTGTATGTATGTATGTAGGTCTTACGATCTTTAAGTCTTAAGCAATCGTTGTAAGATACACCGCCATAGATCTTTAAATTTTACTGCGGTGTGTTGGCGACCTGTGTTCATCCATCCTCCAACAAGAAGTCGTGCGGTAGTCGCAGCACAGGTCGCAGGTTATAGTAGTCTTATAATATAACTATAGCTACATTTGTTCAGGAAATTAATTCGAGGCAGGGTGTCTTTCAAAAGTTATTGAGATGGCAACTGTCATGTCATCACATCACGTGGCTATATTAGCGCCTGTTCACTACAACCACGTTTATCGCGGCTTCTATCATGATAACATTGATAAAGTAGTCTCGTAAACGCGGCTGATCTCGTTATCAACACTGGCTCGGATGGGCGATGACATTCAGTTGCAATGCGTGTCCTCTGCGCCCCCTGCTCTAAAGATAAACGCAGGTCATGTTTGTCGCGCTCGCTCGGCACGCTCCCAAATGTTGACCAGTTACCTACCAACCTACTACCCACACCCATACCCTTGCAACACGAAGCCAATTTCCTCGATGCCTTTTCAAAGGATCCTATAGACAGTTCTGAATGGACTGTATGAGTTAACAGCAATACCTTCCACTATGAGAACTTTCCTTTACTATTAGTCTATTACTAATAGCAGCCTGACTCCTGGGGTCGCGAAATAAAGAATAGTCAGATATTTTTTCAATGCGGTCCTAAACAAACGTAAGCTAATGCTTTAAGTATGCCATTAAGCCCACAACAGAACAAGTTGGCAAAATTTAATTTAATAAAAAAACTTAAATTACTTTCCTGGTTGATAGGCAAATGTGAGTAAAGCAAGTATTATAGTATTTACGGTACCCGTTTTATCGTATACGTTTTTTCATTGATGGCGTATGGAGTTGTATGAGCGACTTCACATATGACACAGTATTCAGTATACAGTAAAAAATGTCGGTCCGCTAAATTATGACATTCCGTTTTGTTATCGAATACTGGATGAACGGAATACGTATCCGTCATGTATCCGTACATTTTTACTGAAATATAAACTGTGTGAGGGGTGCGGTACGGAGAATATGTGAACGGGCTCTCAGTTAATGACGGACACGTTGAACGCTATACGGTGCCTATGTTACGATTTGTAGGTTTGCTTTGCATTATTCCTGAGATCCAAGATTTTACAGCTACTTTTTTTCTACATAGCAGGAGCCGTAAATTAACAGAAATAAACGTTCCCGACAACCTAATATTATAATATTTATAATATTGTAAGAAGACTAAGAAGTGTCACGCTTGATCAACTGTATTTTACAAGCTTTTATTTAACTTGCAATGTATCTGTGTATGTAAGTATGCATACATGTATGTGCGGGTCAAATCTTGCAAGTTAAATTTGATCCACTTCCCCTTTTTCCGATGAAACTGAAAATTTGCATACACCTTTAGTTTTGATGACAATACAATACATCAAGCTGGTCTAATTATGAAGTCTCAAGGTGGCCATAGAACCGGCGGAGTATTTATTTTTGTTGACATGACGCACCATCGTATTTCAAAATGTTTTTGAATGTATACGTAGTTGACAATTGTGGCTTGTCAGTTGTCACGTATTTGTTTTGGTAGTTATGTCTCCGCAAGAAGTGGCAAAACAAAGAAACGAAGAAAAAACGTATTTTTTTTTCATCTAAGTTTAAGGACATGAAGGTCTGTAAAAATAAGCATTATTGACCCCATCCTATATCCTCCTCAATTCTATTTTTTTTTGGTTTCACTCGCATGCTTGGTTTAGCTAAAATAAAAGTTTAAAAAATACCTTGATGATTTTACATTTTCGTGAATAAATCTGAAACAAAAGAAAATCGAAGGCTGATATTAGGCATAGTGTTCTTAGGTCCTGCCTCTACTCAACGTAAAATTATAACGAAATCACTCGTGGGGGCCAATCTTGTTAGCTTAGCCTGCTAGACCATAGACTTTGATGTTTCTCGTCATACTATTCGAACCTATGGGAATATCATATTCCACTCTCGCTCGGTATCATTACGCTATGATGCGGCAATGATTTTCAAAATGTCGCCGTAAAAGTTGTAGACTTTTTTTTTAAAAGTGAATTGTGTTTCGGTATATCACTATCCCGGTACCTGCAACAATGAAGTTTGACATCTGTTCCATTATACTTGCTGTCAATATTTAGGGAACTTCATGAACAAGCAAACGTCAAAAGTGTCATCACTCGGTGCCCGGTGCAGAATGCACAGTGTTGCCAGTGGCATATCGTCAAATGTAACACAAGTCAGGTCAAAAAGTAACATTTTCACGAGAAAAATAACATTTAGTACTTATGTACCTTATTCTTATTAATGTGGAAAACGACACTAATACTAAATTATGGCACTTTATTTACACAAAAACTAAAAAAAAAGTATTCTGTCCAATTACTTTCTTTCTTCGAAAAAAAATGTTGATCGAATAATTTACTAGTGATACTGAAAAAAAAACATTAAAAACATATAAAAAATATATTATTTTATAAATATTTAATTAAATATTTTATACTGACCTAAAAGTAACGTAAAAGTAACATTTTAATTCCTATAACATAGGGGTAACATGAGAGGGTCAAAAGTAACGTAAAATGTTACAAAAGTAACATTCTGGCAACGCTGAGAATGCAGCAACACGTAGATATTGACGTTACTTTTTTTATAGAGAACAGGAAGTGGTCAAATCGTAAATAGGTACTATGTATGTACCTATATGATAGTCTTAAGTTAATATGTGTATACGAGCAAATATTTTAAATTACCCCGATTTTAAAGTTTGGAAATCTTCGGTTGCCGGATATGACGTAGTACGGTACGAGTCCACTCACGTGATCACTGCTCCTAGGAAAATAATACTAGGTGAAGTATATTATTGTACCATGGGTTAAAATACCTAGTTACAAAGAAGGTGTGACGTGTATATTGTTACGGAATTTCCTACCATTTATTTTACTTGAAAACATGTAAGAACAAAAAATGTGGGCTCAGCTCATAATAAGCGAAACGGTGACGCGTTCGTTCAATGTCAAGGCCGACGACAATGACGGCGGCGGCGGCGGGCGGCAACTATGGCTTCTATTCTAACCAAACCTTCTGGGGCGTTTTTCACTTTGCTAGTTATTTACTTAGGTTATAATTTTATACGTTTCAAGCTTGTTTCAAGCTAACAAAGTGTTGTGAACTTGTGAATGACTCGAGGAGAATAATCTAAATATATAAAAGTTATCTTTATTTCCACTCTAACTTTATAATGTAACTAACTAACTAGATATACGGTTCGTGGCTACGCCTAGTCCGTGAATCCGTATAATAGTAGATGTCTGTAGTAGATACTATTTTCTCACTCACGTAATACAAATTGAATCACGTAAAAGTAACAATAAAATGATTAAAACGTTATATAATCTTTAGACTTTTTAACTTGAGTAATACTACAGTCAACATCATAAATAAGTTATCACTTTTCTGAGCTCATGAATGGAATTAGGTACTGAAACTGATCATAATAGTAAACGACCCGGTACAGGCCAATGGAACAACACCAGTAGGTTAGGTATACACAGCCACAGCCCTATCTAAAACATAATACTTAAATGCTTGTTCGGGATATCATTCAAAGGTTTAATATGAAAGTACGTAGGTATTATGTTAAATTAATAATTACAGTGGTAAAGTATTTTTAAACTTTACCGGGGCTGACTATTTGGTCGCAACGCTCATCATATCCCTATCTACGAGTAGGTATACATAAATAGGTACCGGAATAATACTGGGCTACGATTATGATACGAGTGTAGCTTGGCTCAAGTGACGACATTATTGAAGTATGAATGTTAAAAGGAAAACGGATACACATGACCCAGTAAATTGGTCGGTACTCGGTACGTGTACCTGGGCTACCAGCTCTATTACTCGTATTATACAAGTATAAGTCTTTACAAACACGATACATTTAATGATTCACTCGCTGAAAACGTTACTACCAACTATGTTTTAATTAAGAGCCTATACCTACTCATACAGGTCGAAAGATCGAATACCACATGTTTTTTAGGGTTCCGTACCAAAATAGTAAAAAAGGAACCTTTATGGTGAGACTTCGGTGTCTGTCTGTCTGTATGTCACAGCAGTTTGAAACTATAAAAGCTATCAACTTGAAATTTGGCATAGTGGTATAACTTGCTTGCCCGCACCAGTTTTAAGAGAGAGAAAAAATCTTCTGAATATTTATTTTTTTATTTATTAAAGGAAAAGGGTTCTAGAATGGGGGGTTGAACAATGAAAGTGATTTGATTATAGCAAACGGGATGTCATATGAAAATTTGGTGTCAATGCAGAATTTCAAAACCATTTGATAAAACATGACCGCCCCCTTACCTCCGACGTTTACGTGAGTAAAAACAATATGAAACATTTTTTAAACTGATATAAAATCTCCATTGAATAAAATTTGCTAATAATTTTCTTCCACACGACCGTTCCATCCTGTATAACTTCGCTATGTTAGCGTTATACAGTAAATTACTGTGTTAAGCGCCGAAATTCCTTAGACGGAGCTCTGACATCACTGACTACGTGTAAGAAATGTATGCGGATGGAGTATAAATAAGATTTTACTAACCCAATGAAGTCAAAGTGCAGGTTCTTAGGTAGGTGTGCTTTGAAAATTGTCGGTGTTATCTTGTTAAGAAGAAACGGTCTACGGTTTGACTCATTCGAAGCCAGGCTGATTTGAAAATTGAACGGACCCGTATTATAATTTTTGGTCGTAAACGTTAACACATTTAACATTTCTTATTGGGAAATAATGGAAACAAAATTTTTAGCAGCCTGTAACCGAAATCCTAATGTACCTCGTATTTCGGTAAGTTACATAAGACTTTTAAATTAGAATGGCGCATGGCGTCTTGAGTTGCAATCGATCGACCGAGCTGGTGCTTGAATTAAATATTGCGGCCATTTCTATTTGTGGAAACATCAGTGTCTTGGTATTAATAAACTGAACCTGTGAGGTTTCCTTCTGAAGACGTTTCAGGAATGACGTTTCCTAGACTTGCCGTTTACTTTAACCCGGCCCTTCACTCCGAACTCAATAAAAAGCCGAGCAGTGCAGATGGCCAAGATGTTAAAATTGTTTAATTATTCAATAGTTATTATAACGGTAGACCTGGTATTGTAATATAATAACACAAGCTGTATTACCTGTCACTAATATGCTGGTAAACATCTTAGCCTATTTGTGCAAATTGTGGTTACTGAATTATCAACTTTTTAGCTCTGCCTAGCCCACTCTGGGATTACAGGCGTGAAGGTATGTATGTATTACTTGCTATTGGCGTTGTTGCTATTTATTGAAATGTAATAAATACGTATCTAAATTTTGAAGGCATTTTTCCTCTTGGGAGTTGTTCAAATTCAAGGAAATCTTCGCTTAGCCTCTACCTAGATGAAGATGAATGACCTCATTCTGTAAATATATTTTAAGTTTTAAGTACCTAAATTTTTGTAGAAATCCTTTTTATTCCTCTTATATTTGCGGGTGTTTGTAAGGTTCCATACCAAATGGTAAAAAAGGAACCCTTATGGTGAGACTTCATTTTCCGTTTGTCTGTCTGTATGTAACAGAAGGCTTTCTCAGTAACTACAAATGCTATCAACTTGAAATTTGGCATAGATGTACAACATGCTAGCCCGCTAGATAATTATTTAAATTTGATGGGAAAAATAAAATGAAGTGTTTTAGAAATGACAAAAAAACAGAAAATCTGTATTAAAATTTCGGCTAGTCAAAATGGACCTTTTGCATAGAAAATAAAGTTCATAACAGAATGAGTATTTTCTTGTGCGTTTACCAAGCATATTAATTTAAATACGGAACCCTCGGTGCGCGAGTCCGACTCGCACTTGACCGGTTTTATATTTATTTATCGTCGTTATGTAACGTCAAAGTTAAAGATTATAATTATGTATTCCGTAAGTCTATATTTTAAAAAAAAAACATCGTTACATTTAAATGTCCTCCGGTAGCAAAAAGGTCAAACGATTCGTGAACTTGACTTGTCAAGGCTATTAGGCCGAGATTCAATTCAATTAAACTCCGGCGTGCGCTGCCCTTATAACGCGCTAACGATTGATTCGCTGCCCCGCGATCATTGGTTAAATTGCTCGGATTGATGCAGTTACGGACTCAAATCAGTCAAGTCGTTTAAGAGATCCGTCTTTTGATAGATGTTACTCGCGGCCCAGGTTGAACGAGCTGGTTCGTAACTCACGAATTAGCCGTGTCGTGGTTTGATTTAATTACGAAGTTAATATTGTGTCCAAAGGTCAAGTAGGCATTGTTAGCGCGATTGGGTGCAATGAAACATTACAATATTAATATGTATAGGTATATTGAATAAATTAAAACCACCTGACATAATTTTCCGAACCCTACTTTCATAAAAAACTTTTTAATGATACCTAATAGTAATAACTACTAATAAGTATCCATAGCCTATGCTTAAAACAAACTATAAATTTAGTAATTAAAACTGGAGATAAACGGTGCTTTCTAAACTAAAGATCACTTGTTCTAGTCTAGCAAAAACTAGTATGATTTAATTCCCATCTGTTAGTCACAAGTAATGAAAGTGTTTAATTCTTTTATTTTATTTAGAAAGCATGCCCAACGGCATCGATTCTACTACGGGGCCTGAGTGCCGAGCCGACCAACCTGAAAAGCGTCCTCCAGGAGAAGATCCCAAAGGAACAGGAGAGGGTCCGCGACTTCCGCAAACAACATGGCAACACTAAAGTCGGCGAGGTCACCGTCGATATGGTCAGTAACACTCCTATAAAATACTAGTAATCCCGTTCGTATAAGGTGCCAAGACTCATCGCATTTGCATTGGCCAATTTGCCAGCATGCCAGCCTACTCGGATGAGGTAGAATTACCTTTGAGCTATTTATTGGTTTGCTTGGAAAAGCATAGCCATAAAGTATGCACCTAGTTGGTGACATGTTATTTACTTTTAAAGCATTTAAAATATCTCAAAACACAGGTATTTTACTTAACAAGTTAACTTGGTACCTTAGCACCAAATTACTTGGGAATTTGAAGCTATTCAAATATATCTGATAAATAAATAAGTAGGTCTTTGACTAATCATAATTGAATTGAATATAATCAAATACCTCAATAAATATCAGCAGGGAAGAAAAACCACTAACGAAAAAACTGAAAATAAACCCGCTTTCGGTGGAGTTTAATAACGAAAACGTTTCCTTAGGCACTGAATTGTAAGTCTGTTATCGCTTTTTGTTGAGAAACTCCTCATGAACTGTTAGAAAAAGGTCTCATGTGTACAAATGCTATAAAAGGCTTAGCGCCGCAAGTGTGCAAGTACGATTTTATTGTATAGTTTAGTTGAATTTATAGTGTTTGCGGTTCTTCTATGTAAAACTACTAAGGTAAATTTGCCACAGAGAGCGGTAATTTCGAGTTTTAGTTACTTATATTATTATTAAGTACGAGTATGTCATTTGTTTTAGTATTAGTAATATTACGCCAAACATAATAAACAGTTCCTCCATAAAAAATAGCACTTCAGTGCCTTGACATAAACTTAAAAGAAATTACAATGATAGTAATTACAATGATATCACGAGGGTCAAACACGTTAAACATTTTTATTGAATGACTATGTAGGTATTAATCACACGAGTAATTACAGATTATTTTACCTCAGTAGATTCCAAAGCCTGTTTTGAATTTGTATGTAACTCTGTAGATGTACAGCGGCATGCGCGGTATCAAGGGCTTGGTCTGGGAGACGTCAGTCCTGGACGCTGATGAGGGCATCCGATTCCGCGGCCTGTCCATCCCTGAGTGCCAAAAGGCCCTGCCCAAGGCTAAAGGAGGCGACGAGCCTCTGCCTGAGGGCCTCTTCTGGCTTCTTATCACAGGAGACGTCCCCACCGACGCGCAAGTCAAAGCTCTATCCAAAGAGTGGGCACAGAGGTAAGTTTCGAGGCATAAACGAATTAGCGATCAACTCCTTTCAAGTCAGTCAACATATTAAATATAATTACAGAACCGTTTGAAGTCCCGTAAGGATACATTAGTCGTTTTCATATATTACTACCTGTCCGTACCCGGCGCCGTCCAGGTATATTTGTTTTTTCATACAAACCTTATAAATTGAACCTCTGATAAATTGCGAATACAACGAAACATTCAAATCGGTCGAGCCACTCACGATATGGCGTGACCAAGGGAAACAGGAATACATTCTTAGGGTTCTGTACCAAAATGGTAAAAAAGAAACCCTTTGTGGTGAGACTTTGGTGTATGTCTGTAAGTCTTATATGTACATGTATAAGATAATGTCCAGTCCTGTTGAATATACAACAGTACTCGTACCAGATATGTCCTTTTCTTATATTTTCCGATATCTTTGGGTTTCGAGTTCATTTCGAGTTGTTCCATTTAAATCGATGTTATTATAATTATACTCGCAGACCCGGCAGACGTCGCCATGCCCGGAAAAGCAGGGTCACAATAAATATTATATTATATATAAATTTATCATTAATATTTTTATGAGGTTTAGTTATCATTTTTTGATATTACTGTTTACTATGGTCTCTATGACTAAATTATTAAATTCGGTTATTATTAAATTTAAATTGGTGACATACCGACAGCATTGCCACCTACCGGGTCCATTTGTACGCGTAGATTTCAATTATCGTTATTCCCTCGGGAACTTAAAATTTTCCGAAAACTATCCCCATTCCATATTTCATCCAATTCCGTCCAGCCGTTGCAACGTGAAAGAGTAACAAACATATATATACATCCATACATCCCCACTTACAAACTTTCGCGTTTATAATATTAGTAAGGTAAGGATCATGCGTGGAATCATGTATATAAACTAAGCTCTCCGAGAAATATCGAAAGTTTAAACACTTTCCATGACCGGAACAAGGTATAAAAAATAAAAACGCGTTATTGTGAATAAAATTTAAGGCAAAATAGTTAGAGTTGGTATAACATATTGGTAGAATAAATTCGTCCGTGGAAATAAAAAGGATTCTGTTGAATTGTACTTCAGGCTAAAATATTAATAGAGATTTATTACATAAAATAATTAAAATTAATATATTAATACCCTTATATTATAAACTTTTTTTTTTTGTTATAAAGCTACATAATGCCAGAAGTTTTTTTTAAATACTGCTTTACGCAAAAATGTAACAAAGGTGAATTTGGTTTAACTTTCAATTATACGTAAGCTATATCTCACTTACTTACAAAAAAAAAAAAAAAAAGAATGAAAATCTTTTTTTAATACTTAAATTAAAGCATTAAAAAACACCTAATCGGTTTAATATTGAGAAATTACGATATGGGTTTATAAGTTCCATTATCAGAGACCGCACAAATTTGCAACATTGTTCGCAATAGTGTGGACATGACTTCAAAATTAATTAAAATATTATTCAGTTAATTAATTTCTTACTTGACATATATTTCATTGCTAGTCAGTAAGTACAACATTTTGTTAAAGTATATTTATTAAGGCAAACGGTCAGTATTTTTTTCTACATTTTCGGCAGACAGTCGTTTTTTCTTTCTTTTACGTTCGTGTTTAAAATAAGTATCGTTTTCGTAAATATTTATATACAATAAATAAATAACGATTTTAAACTGACACGATTACTTACACTAGTAACAATACCCAATAACTACTACATGGTATATTACGCTATAGTTATTATTTCTGACGAAGAAGTTCTCTAGTTCTACAGGTATAAAACCTCTGTAGGTTCACTTTTTCTTAATATAAATATTTTGACGTTTATAGTTGCCAAATTAGTCATAATTATCGTACCTAAATTATCCTAGATATCTAAAAGGTAGTACTGTAATATTAAATAATGGCTTTTTCTATACAATCTATCCTGATGGGTACTGAATATCGCCAGTTTAAAAACGAATTAATGGCAAAAATAGAAATAAACATAATACGACGTGGAAATGGTATACAAATGCGTATTGCTATAAATATAGTGATATTAATTCAAACAAGTTTGCAGAAAATTAAATATATTTTCGTTTTTTGCAGGAATAAAAAAAAATTGTTTATGCCGCTGTTATCTAAACTTTAAAGAAAGGTGTTTGAAGTTTCTCTTGAAACTAATCGATTCATCAAAATTCGATGAATGTTGGGAAACGGTAATCGCTCTCATTCGTAAATTTCAATGCAACGATGATCAAGGTAACTTTTCTACATTCCTAAGTTGGTGGTTAAATGCACTAAGAAATATGCATGTAAATTACTATGCTGTATTGATTTCTATTTGTATTTTAAATAAAAAGTCAATGTTTGGTTTTAGAAGTGCAAACCTCAAGAGATATCACATGTATATGCACCACGGAAACAAAATTGCGTATTATGTTAAAAGCGATACCATTGCATAATTTTGAGATGTTTTGGGATCCATAGACTCTGTGAAGAAGTGAGAAAAAACTTTGAAGACGTAAACACATTGATCAACTATGTTAAAAAAACTTTCTCCAAAGCTCCATCCAGGATAACCACGTTTAAACAAATGAATCCAAACATTCCCTTGCCACCTCAACCCGTAATTACACGATGGGGTACTTGGATCCAAGCGGCATGCTACTACAATGATAATTTTGCAGCAGTAATGAGAGTTATAGAAACATTTCCCAATCGTGATAGTGTATATGTCCGCAAATGTAAACTGATTATGCAGTCGGATGATGTCGTTAACAATTTACGCTTCATTTCACAACATTTTCAATACATTTTGGCTGTAATAAATAACTTACAGTCTTCTTCAAATACTGTCGAACATACTTTAAGTAAAATAACAACTATACTAAATAATCTGGACAGTATACCAGGAGCAGTAGGTAACCGTCTGCAAGCTAAAATGAAAGCCGTACTTAACAGAAATCCCGATTTTGAGGTTATTGCACAGAACTTACAACAGAAAGTAAACTCTGAATTATGCTGGAATGATAATATTCCTATAAAACTACTTAAATTTGCCCCATTAACATCAGTGGATTGCGAGCGGAGTTTCTCAGCACTTAAGTATGTTTTCGATGTAAAAAGAAATAGACTGACAGCAGAAAATTTGGAAAAAATACTGACCATTTTTTTTAATAAACCTATACTTTAACAAACTTTTGTATTTATTGACTAGGAATCAAATTATATGTCAAGTAAGAAATTAATTAACTGAATAATATTTTAATTAATTTTGATTCATGTCCACACTATTGCGAACAATGTCGCAAATTTGTGCGGTCTCTGTCCATTATTCAACAACTATCAGTTCTGTTACAATTTTGCCTGAATATATTTTCTTAATAAATCAATTTAAATGCATTTAGCATTTTTTAGCAGTGTTTTTGCGTTACGTATATTGTCAAATTAAAATATTAAAAAAAAAACCTTTTTTACGGGGTGACAAATGCTTAATTTCCTAACCTACTGGTTAAACTGTATCTCTTTCTCAAAAACTCCTAACAAACGTGCCAGTTAATATATTTTCTACCAACTTAAATGTAAAACTTAATTTCTTTAAAAAATACCAATACGTGCGGGTGAAATTTCGCAGGATACAGTTTAATTCACTCTTGTCTATACTCAACACATTTAGCCGGCGTGATGCCGTTTGCCTATTCGGCTGATAACGGTAATAAAAATATTTTCTCAGATTATGCGTCCTTAGGGAATACACAACGGCACGTGCTCGCGAATTATCGGTACACGGCCGCCGACGCGACGCTGCCCGCCTGCTGGCGATCGCGTGATACTGCTATTGATTACGATAACCTTATAATAACGTGTCTTAGGTGACTGTCTTATCTAAGCTGTATTTATTTTAGACTGCAAAAACCTAATAACAATATGCGATATTGCGATACTTGTGAAATTCATAACGCTATTTTTAGAAATGATTTTCGTTATGTTGTTGAAGCGCACACAGTGTGACTTTAAAGCAGGTAATTTGAATGTTGAATGCAAAATTGCAGTTCTTCGTTTATAAAGTGGTCATTTAAAGTCTTAAGTATTCGTGTTTCAATTCAAAATAAGCCTTGGCAAGTGCAATCACTTATTGATTTGTGTGATCGATCAATGATCATCCGACTCAGGTCTATTAAATACCACGTGTTTTAACGAAAAATGTATATACCTATCTAAACATTTCATTGAACTAAAACAAACATTGCACAAATATTCAATCCCTAATTTGAGGCATGGAATTTACAAAAGGGCTAAGTGCCAGAAAAAGCAAAACTTAAATTTTACCTTATGCATTAGGCATTTTTATTCAATTTCTCAATAATTGTATCTTGGCACTTAGCCCATTTGTAAATTCCATGCCTCAATTATCATAAATCATAACGCTCCTTAAGGATGAAAAGTTACAATTATGATCAAAAATTGTTTTTCTTATAAATTTTAGATACGTGATTATTATGTTAACAAGTGTTTTTTGACGATAAAAATATAAAATAAAGTTAAAGTGTATTTTTTGTTTTGTTGTAGAGCTGAGCTCCCCTCCCACGTGGTTACGATGCTGAACAACATGCCGAACAAGTTGCACCCCATGTCGCAGTTCTCCGCGGCCGTCACCGCACTCAACAGCGAGTCGACTTTCGTGAAGGCTTACAACGAGGGTGTACACAAGTCCAAGTACTGGGAGGTAGGTTAATAACTTATAGTTATGTTTCTATTGTAAAAATCTTTTGGATTGATAAAAGCCGGATAAAGCGGGGAACGCTTAAGCCAAATCATACCGATACGAAAGTGAAAGGGAAAACCACATAGTCATTATGTGTGTGGGGAAACCAAAGTCGTATTTTAAAACCTGATGAACTTCCATGTGAGAGGCTACAAGGTTTTTCCTGAGGTTATTTAGTGGTTATTGAACAAAATATACCACCAAGCTATAAAGGTCATTTTAACTCATTAGTAAAATCTGGATCAGTGCTGATTTATGGGAGCTTCGTTTCACACCCAAGTCTCCTGGCTTAAACTTACCATCTCCCCCACAGTACGTATACGAAGACTCGATGAACCTGATCGCCAAGCTGCCCGTGATTGCCGCCACAATTTACCGCAACACTTACCGCGACGGCAAGGGCATCGGTGCCATCGACGACAACAAGGACTGGTCCGCCAACTACTGCACCATGCTCGGCTTCGAAGACCCTCAGTTCACGGAGCTTATGCGTCTCTACCTTACCATCCACAGGTAAATATTGAACTCAAAAATGTTCATTAACATGTGTGATTGTCTTCAAATGTTTTATCGTTACCATTGCTGGCTAAAATTGCATCAAGTCAAATCGTTTTTGACCTGTTATCGTATTGATAACGTTTTGATAGCTCTTATTTACTTGACAGTAATGGCGGAGTTAAAAACAATACAATAATAACAAGTCAAATACGATTTGGATTTTGCCGCCTAGAATAGAAGCGCAGTTCCGATATTCACTAGTACAGAACACGCAAAAGCAAATTGATAAAAAGTATTTTTCTCAAACATGCTATGTAATGTCGGCGTTATGATAGTTATTTTAGGCTTCAAAGTGCCACGTTCCCGACGGAACAACTCGAGAGAACTGTAAAGGAATTTCATACAAAATTGAAGGCCTAGGCCGGGAAGTAATTTTTTTTTAATTTTCATATGGCCATGACAGCTGGTTTTATGAACACGCTGAATAGCTGAAAATCGTTCTTTTTTTGTATCTGTGTGGTTCGGACCAAAAATATCCGCGTTAATGCCTATTACACAAATGTTTTTTGAGTGATGTTTTTTTTTTTTTCATTGCTTATGTTTGAGAAAAGCACTATACATACCTCGCCGTGAAAAGGGGTTGCCAGCCTCGTAACTATCCGACCTCGCTTCGCTCGGCCGTCTATATGAACTCGGCCTGCAACCACCTACTTCCCGGCGTCTGTAGTAATGTACTATTAAAAAACCCGTGGTAATTGATGGGTGTAGGTAGAAACGGAAATAGCGCGAATCTTCTCTCTCTCGAGGCCTACTAAGGCTCTTGTGTAAATACTGTTAAACGAGCGAAGCCAAAGGTGTCTTAAAGTATACTCATTGAAAATATTTTTTCAACGCCTCGTTCATCAACCTTTTGAGCGATTGGCATGAGGGATAGTTGAATAAAATTTACCGACGTGTAAAAGAGCCCTCATGTGGCCAATTTACTGAATAAAAATTTTTAATTTTGAATTTTTTGAATTTGAATTTTGAAAACACCTGCATTTCCGCTGTGAAATTAAATAAATGGGATGATAGTTGAAACATATTTGTGTAAAAATCTTGCTTGTGCAAATGTCACTCCTACTAAGATACGCTCTCTGTGTAATATTATATTAGTTTGCGAACCACAGCTAAATTCAAATCCATTGTAAATAGTGATTGTTGCGTGTTGTTTTGTTTTTAATGACCCCATCATATAACTCCACTGAAGTTTCTCATGCATAAATTATTGGTATACTGACTATTGATAGTGAATGGACTTTGCACCTTCATACAGTGATTAACGAATCTTGATGTCATGGTTATTTACAATAATCTGTACATCTACAAATAAATCTATACGTTAGTTACTTAACTAACAAGGAAAGGTACCCAACTGTCCTGCTCCGATTTGGTTTATTTTACAGAAACGTATTTTTTGTCTAGCTGCCCAATCTCAACCTGTTGGGAGAAATTGTCCTCCAAAGTACTGAAAAGTCACTAAACCCTCGTAAAAACGCGTTTTTTTTTTAAATTGCTAGTTACCTACTGGTTTGAGTATATTTTTAAGAACATCAAAGAATAATGAGCACTTGTTATGTTATGATGTTATATTGGCTTAAACTCTTATTTAAAAAAAAGTAAGGAAAGTATATCTTCGATGAGAAATAATACAACTTTGGATGGTATTTAACTTTTGGGTAGGTAGCTAGGATTTTTTTTATTTTAAATTCTTTACAGAAGTTAGAGGTTTTAGTCACTTTTCATTACGTTGGAGGACAATTTCTCCAAACAGGTTGACATTGGACGGCTAAAAAAAAGAATGTGTATTTTAGACTACTCTCTAACATAAGTACCTATACCAAAATAAACCAAATCGGAGCCGGATAGTTGGGTACCTTTCCTTGTGAGGATGATAGTGTAAAAAAAGATCCCGTACACATTCGTCACTTTTCGACTAAGTTCCTAAAAACGCGTTTATGTATTTTTAGTGCACTTTCGTCAGCAGTGACGAATCTGTACTTAAGTTTAATTTCTGTATGTTTTTGACACTAGTGACCAAAACGAACTTACAATAAATTTGGGTACATTTTCGTGTGCAACAGACAAAGTCGCTTTATAAAGTGACGAATCTATACTTAAGTTTTCATTTCTGTTTGTTTTTGACACTATGACCAAAACGAACTTAGAATAAAATTCATTAGGTATTTTTACAATTTATTTATTTAACCCTTCAATTTATTTTGGTTTAGTGACTTGATATCAAGTAGTAGCGTGTGGGTACGAAATGCTGTGACTTAATATCAAGCCATTGGCGGCGAAAGGGTTAAAGTATTTTAGGTAGGTAGATACTAGTAAATGTGGTTATTGCAATAAAACACTTTTAAAATTAACCCTTATTATATAATTAATAAAAATAAACATTACTTTTCATTAAACTAAATTACTTCAAACTCTGTCATAAATTTATAGGTAGGCAAGGAGTATAAAAATATAACAATCATTTTGCTATAATAAACTTCTTTTTTTTTTTTTAAACCCCCTCTTTTATTTTTGCAGACGCCATTTTGAAATATTATATACCCTATGTCACTTCGGCAATTAAGACGAATCGAATGACACCTAGTATGTTAAAATCGGTCAAGCCGTTTAGGCTGCAGAGCGTGCCCAGAAATAGACATACATACATACATACATAAATACATACATACATACATACATACATACATACATACATACATAAATACATACATACATACATACGCTCGAAAAACATAACCCTCCTTCTGACGCAGTCGGGTAAAAAGGCTAAAATGTTTTTTTTGCAGACGAAAATATATTGTAAGTTAGTGTCAAAAACAAACAGAAATGAAAACTTAAGTACAGATTCGTCACTTTATAAAACGACTGTCTGTTGCACACGAAAATGTACCCAAATTTATTGTAAGTTCGTTTTGGTCACTAGTGTCAAAAACATACAGAAATTAAACTTAAGTACAGATTCGTCACTGCTGACGAAAGTGCACTAAAAATACATAAACGCGTTTTTAGGAACTTAGTCGAAAAGTGACGAATGTGTACGGGATCTAAAAAATATTGGACAATCGCCTGGTTTGTGTACACACACCTCAGACACCTCATATAACTTACTAGTAAAATGTTATATTTTCTGAGTTCTGCCTCTATGATAGATATGGTTACAACTTGGTTCTATATAGAAAAGACTAGAGGTTTATTCAAACATGTAATCAGAGGTAAAACTGTTATAATGTTTTCTGTAGAAATAATGGGTCCATAGCTTTGTTTCTAGTAACTTATATCATAGTATCCACCAAGCTAAGTTATTTTTGGCATGTAGCCAAAACTTATATCTGCAATTTATGAAAAAAGTGGCTTTGTAATAACGAGTTGTAGTCCAAACCAATAGAAGTTAAAATAAAAATAAGAAAAGGAAGTTATTGAGTAAATTTCTGCCTCAGTTAAAAGTGCAAATTGCATAAACATCTTAACAAAAGGCTTTTAAATTACATGTAGCTTTGGTACAGTGGCGCATTGTTTCGTCGAGTATATCAGATAACCGTGGCATTAACCACTTGGCAGCGCGAAATTATGAGGTTCTTTCCACGTCACGAGTGTGTCCTTCGCTCTAATACGTCTGGCTCGTACTAACGATGTCATGTCATGCTGTTTGCTATGTATTGTAATGATGTGTTATCTTATCTGGAATAGTAGTGTCTAACATGCTTCAAAATTATAGCCGCAATGCGATGGGTTATGTTGCTATTTTTATCTATTTAAACTGTTTTTAGGCTTCGACGTTATAAGAATAATTTTAGTTGTAATTGCGCGCCCCATTAACCTGACCAACTTTTGAACCCGTGTGATATTTTCGTATGTGAGTAAACAGGTGTTACTACTACTCCAGTAACTTAAGACATCATGAGCTTGCGTCAAATCCGGTAGTTCGGATTTTTTGAATGTTACGCTAAAATTTGAAAAAAGTCGGAAATTTTCGCAATTTTTTTATTTTTGACAACCGTTCTTTGGGCCAATATCATAAACAAGTCTACGAAAAATCAGAACTACCGGATTTAACCCAAACTACCCCGTACTTTCAATCGACAAGGTTACTGGACTATACGACATGTGTGTGTGATAGTGATAGACATGTTTTGGCTGACATGATGGTGATAATAGTGATGATGAATGATGATGATGTTGACGTGAAGGATATGTTATATGTGTATATTACTCATTTAATGAAGTGTATTCGAGCTGACACGCGTTTGGTATTATTAAACAGTCTCAGACGTGGATTATTATGACAAGCTTTTGCTCGAGACTTCATCCTCGCGAGAGTTCTTTACCACTATTCCCTTGGGAACTTGTTCGATTTCCCTGGATACAAATAACACTGACCGTTTCCACACTATAAACTGTATATCTACCAAATTTCTCGTTGCTTCTATCGATTAAGGCTCTATAAACCGTGAAGATTAAGCGATAAAGAAACACACTTCCGCATTTATAACATTAGCATGATGTATTGAAAAAGCCAGCGAATGGTTTTTTTTTTGTGGTGTGAATGGAGTTGTTGAGCTTAGTATTTAGTATGATGTCCAGGGATCGGAAATTCGGATCGATATTTACCTAAAGTTGGCAAAATCCCGGAAAAGGATAGGCAAACATGGCGTCGGCTTCTTAAAAATATTATTTTAATAATATAAGTTCCGGGATTCTGGGATTCTACAAAATGTTAATATAATAATTACTTTGCATGTAGGATAAAACATTCATTTTTGCTCCTATAAATTCGTTACGTTAATGAGTTACAGGTAAATTAAAAAACATTTGGTAAATCTATACATGAAAAATAACTTCAAACAGTTAATATAAATAATTGATTATGAATTAATGCCGGTGCAATTTATTTATTTTGAAATCCCAGAAATTTTAGTAATGAATTCTATGATTGAGTCCGCCTCCATACAACTGAACAACAAAGCCGGTGCGAAAGTATAGGTAAATATCGATCCGAATTTCCGATCCTTGATGATGTCAATTAATGTGAGATCGTCCCTGATATTATTTATTATAAGTATATTTATTTGTGTTGTGTAGCGACCACGAGGGCGGCAACGTGTCGGCTCACACGAGTCACCTGGTAGGCTCCGCGCTCAGCGACCCCTTCCTGTCCTTCGCCGCCGGCCTCAACGGACTCGCCGGGCCCCTGCACGGCCTCGCCAATCAAGAGGTACTTACTACTTATTATATTGATAACTAATTTTATTATGATGCTCGGGAAAAGTAAATTCACACGGAACGCGGACCATCAGATACTAGTAGAAACTACGATGTTCATCTAAGGATGTATTCCACACTTAGCGCACATGGACAATCTGAGTATTGCTCTGCTTATCGAAATGATGGTACATAGCTCTATCACAAAAGAACAAGAAAACGAATCTATCACAATACTGACCCTAAAATCTACCTGATACTAAGAAATTAAGACTGATTTCAAACTTTATTATAAAATTTGATGAATAGTTTTCTCAAGTAAACTTTGTCATTTCAACATTGATAAGTAAACCCCGCTATCGGAGGTGCAAAATGGTAGCTGTCAAGTTCTTAGGGATGGGTAAAAATATTCATGATGTCGATATCGATATTCTTACTTTTTCTGTACAATTAGTTTTATATAAATCCATGATAATCATTGTCATCAGAAATGTAAATAAAAATAAATAGTGCTCAGATATTGAATAAATTCATCGTGACTGCACTAGATTATTGCAGAGAAACTGAAAAAAACTGATTGTTCATTAACAATACGATATCCCTTTAAAAGACATTTATTAATTATTTAATTTTTAATTAATTCATGAATGGTTCGTGCTATGAAGATAACGATAATTTGTTAGTAATGATGAAATATTAAAAAAAAATATTTATAGAAATGAAAAATGTTTAACACATTCATTTTATAATTATATAGTCCTGTTTTATAAAATAAACGCGTTTAATTAAAGTCCTAGACTCATTATGGAGACTCATTATGGCAAAGAAAAATTATCGACATATAGCTAGTATTTCAAAATACTTTTTACCCATCCCTAAGAACTTGACAGCTACCATTTTGCACCTCCGATAGCGGGGTCTATTGATAAGATAAATTATGGTCAGATAAACTGTACTACTTTATCTATACAATCCTGCTACGCGCCAAAAAAAAAAAAATTACGAATTTAATTTCTTTTGATCCCTTAAAGTTTAATGGTCTTGGAATTAAGGTAATGAAAATGACTGAAGTGGGCGCGACTATTTGCATTAAATCCTATAATAAAAACTAGCAATATCTCCTCAAATAGGATGATTACTACGAATGATCAGGTAGGTGAGTATTAAGGTGGATTCAGGTTACATCACGGTGGAGCCGGGACCGGCCTGAGCAAGGCGTAACGGGAATCCACCTTTATGCATGACTGCTGGATAATAGAGTATTATACTGGGTGTAACATGAGGAAACCGAATAATTTCAACAGCGTATTCCTGATGTTGTTTGAAGCAAAAAATGTTGAATGAACCCAGGCCCAAAAATTTTTTTTATTTTTTTATCCAGTATGCAGTTGTACTGGAGATTTCATTACAACACCATACTGGATAAAAAATAAAAATCATAATTCAACCTGGTTCATATAACATTTATTGCTTTTTACGACCTCAGGAATACGCTGTTGAAATTATTCGGTTTCCTCATGTTACACCCAGTATATAAGCAAGTGACCGACTTGCTGATTGAGTATTATGAATGACCATCGGCTTTCTTACACCAAATAATAAATATATTTGCTAATAAATGAAATATCAATAATTATAAGTGTTTTACTTTTTGATGTAGGTATGTAAACTAATTAAATAATTGTTTAATTGTATTTTTCTCAAAAATGACCGGAAAAGTTGACATTACTAACTCCATACTGAGACGCGAAGTACACAGTTTACAGACAGTTCCCAAATTAAAAAAAACGCTCGCTACACAAGCCCGCAATGTTGCATACAAATTTCATTGTTATCTAGTTTGTAAAATAAAATGAGGGCACAAGTCTTATACATCCATATTTTATTCGAAGGATAACTTTTTTATCTGTGTCTGGAATAGCTTGAGTTTTTTTTTTCTAAAAAAGCTTGCGTTTCTCCTTGTCATAAACATAAAGGCGGTAAACAGCGATGTTATTTCACGTGAAGTTTCTGTTTATATGCGATTTGTATCTTGCGATTTTTGAGAAAAGCACTATATATGCCTCGGCAGGAACGGCAATTGCGGGCCTCGTATTTTTAAACGGACTCGCAAGCTCGTCCGTTTAAACCAATACCCGGCCCCCAATTGCCTGCTTCACTGCCTAGGTAATAATATACTATTTTTCGCAAATGTATTTAAAAACATTGTTTAATACACGCGCGGAACTGTCACTTTTCATCCGTGCTCCTCAACTTTATCGTTTGTTAATTATGCGATAACGTTCTTCATCTTTATCGTGTGTTCATTATTCGATAGGAGCAGGAGCACAATCCTCCATTGTATTAGCGCAAGAAATAGCTATAAAATAATCACAATTAATAAATAAGGAATGGGAAAATTATATCTAAACCGCGGCACCATGCATATTTTAATAAAGAATTATTCGAACTTCATGTAAAAATGTAAGATATCAGGTAACTGTTGAGGAAAGAGTGAAGGATGCACTCTTAATACGGATTGGGGTGTTAGATATCGATAAGAATTTTACATCCTATTATTTTACACTATTTAATACTCTACTATCATGTTAATATTCTAAACTAGCTTTCCGCGCCCGGCAACGCCCGGGTGTAATTTTTTTTTCATACTAAATCTTATGAAATATATATTTTACGACATATTCTCACACCTACCAAATATATGAAAAAAACCAGGTCGAGCCGTTTCGGAGGAGTTTGACCACATACAAAAACCGTAACACGAGATTTTTATCCTTAAGTGTTTGTTTTTAAATCACGCATGAGCGGCTCAAATAATTTGTACCGAAACATTATGCGGACGTAGTCAACGTGGGCAAAGGCTAGTACATGTTTTACCTAAGTGTGATTTGAACCCGCGTTTGCAAGGACTACCTGGAAATTAAGCCTACACCGACTTAGGTATCGAGTTACATACATACATACATAGATACATACATACATACACCTTCTCGCCTGTAATCCCTGCGGTCGGCAGAGCTACAGAATTACCTACAATTTTAAAAACTTGTTGATAATTCAGTAACCACATCGAGTATCGAGGATCGGATCGGTATCGAGTTAATTGCAACATAAACGCTTTACTCTATGAATATTCTAATTTGGTTATCTGGATTCTAAGAACTACTTGTTTTTGTCAAGGTACTTGTCTGGTTAGAAAGACTTCGCAAGCAGGTCGGTGACAACTTCACGGAAGAACAGCTAAAGGAGTTCATCTGGAAGACTCTTAAATCTGGGCAAGTGGTGCCCGGGTACGGACACGCTGTCCTCAGGAAGACTGACCCCAGGTAATTCGAATCCCAATAAAAAGAGAGACAGAGATGGAGACTTTAATTTTTGTCTTTGTCATCGACGTGAATGTATCTGTAACTTTTGAGGTTTGTAGTTTGTAATATAGAGACATTTGCTTGACACTAGATTGATGGATGTTTATTTAATGCCTCCTTTGCAGTCCCTGCAACAATGTGCTATAAGCATAGTATAAATAGAAAAGTAGCTCGACTCCGGCCCTTTAGGAGATTCTGATAACAATTGCCGCTCGGGCGTCAGGGTTGTCCAAACTTGTTTTTCAATTTAAGTCACCTACTTGGCCATACTTTCTATGATTTATAAGAATATTAATTTTCATAAATTACACAAACTTAAAGTAAGTAAGTATAAATATTGTTAGGTACAGTACCCCAACGAAAATGTTAAGCACTTTAGTGCGTTGTCATAGTAAATTTCAAACAGAACATCAAATGACACACATGACAATGACTATGACATTCACAATGACAAGGTTCTAAGTATGCTCAACATTTTTATCGGGTGACTGTACCTAAGTACCAAATTTAAATTATTTTACTTATATAATTTTATCTGTTGACACTAAATTATATATTTATAGGTATGTGATGGATGTGATATGTAAATTCCTTTTTGACCTTTTGATATATATATATTTATTTAACAATATTTACGTCTTTTCGGCAGCGACATTGTATTGTCGCTCGATAGCGATAGGTAAGTACGCGCACTACCAACAAAACGTAACCGAGCGCAAGGACGCCGCAGCCCCGACTAATGTACACTCGTAGTATCCTGAGATTTAGTATAAAGTGGGAGTTTAGCCCCGCCCACCGCCGCGAGCCGCGCGATGTACCTTTGTTTGAAGACGTTCTACTGTTCTTATACTGTGCTATAAGCTTCTGACCGTATTGGTATTGGTCCGAATTAATAGCGTTAACATTGTTAAAAAGAAGATGTAGTGACTAAGATTGAAAAGGGCATGCTTCGATGGTTCGGTCATTTGGAAAGGATGGATGAAAGAAGATTCACGAAAGAGATATACACATCGAAAGTGAATGGAAGGGTCGGAAGGGGCCGCCCTAGGCGTACTTTTTCGAATCAAATCGGAGAAATACTGGAAAAGGGCCGAATCTTAAGTACCCGAAACCGACGTGCGTGCATGACTCAATGTATGAATGTTGAAGAAGCGAAATAAATTTGTCAAGATCGTAGCAAGTGGAAAGAAGTGGCACAGTATAAGAACAGTAGAACGTCTTCAAACAAAGGTACATCGCGCGGCTCGCGGCGGTGGGCGGGGCTAAACTCCCACTTTATACTAAATCTCAGGATACTACGAGTGTACATTAGTCGGGGCTGCGGCGTCCTTGCGCTCGGTTACGTTTTGTTGGTAGTGCGCGTACTTACCTATCGCTATCGAGCGACTATACAATGTCGCTGCCGAAAAGAACCGCTTTCAAAAAAGATTGTTTATATAGCAGAATTGGTTGCAATATTTTTGAAGATATGAAAAAAAAAAAATTTTACTTTGCCGTGTCTATGCTTCCCAAAAAAATTTCTCCAAAAATTGTATATACGAATGAGAATTTATTTTACACTTAAAAGCAATAACCAACAGTTTAGAATATCACGAAATAGACGAAAATATTTTAGTGTTTCTAATTTGTAAATATACCTAGTTTTTAATTCGTGAAGTTTTATTTGTTACCACACATACCTAACCTTGCATTTGAGGGGTATAGAATCAAAGACAGCTAAGTCCATATGGACTCAGTATGGACTTAGCTGTCTTTGATTCTATACGCCTCATTTATACGTAGCGTAAGTACCTACATAATTATAAATAAAAACGTAAAACCTGCACTCAACTCCTGGTCTAAAGGAGTTCTTTTATAATGCCGCGCGGCGCGCACTGCCAATGCTCAAAGGAAGCCGCGCGGCGGCGGCGACGCGTGCCGGCAATAACAGGTAAATAGTCAAAGGAACCGCCTTGCGCGAAAGCGGCATTATCAAAAGGTCAAAAAGGAATTTACATATTACATCCATCACATACCTATAAATATATAATTTAGTGTCAACAGATAAAATTATATAAGTAAAATAATTTAAATTTGGTACTTAGGTACAGGCACCCAATAAAAATGTTGAGCATACTTAGAACCTTGTCATTGTGAATGTCATAGTCATTGTCATGTGTGTCATTTGATGTTCTGTTTGAAATTTACTATGACAACGCACTAAATTGCTTAACATTTTCGTTGGGGTACTGTACCTAACAATATTTATACTTACTTACTTTAAGTTTGTGTAATTTATGAAAATTAATATTCTTATAAATCATAGAAAGTATGGCCAAGTAGGTGACTTAAATTGAAAAACAAGTTTGGACAACCCTGTCGCCCGAGCGGCAATTGTTATCAGAATCTCCTAAAGGGCCGGAGTCGAGCTACTTTTCTATTTATACTATGGAAGTGGTCTCTGCCTACCCCTCTGGGAAACAGGCGTGATTTAATGTATGTATGTATGTACATTGTTAAAGGTACACGTGCCAGCGCGAGTTCGCCCTGAAGCACTTCCCCAATGACCCGCTGTTCAAGCTGGTCGCGGCCGTGTACAAGGTGGTCCCGCCGATCCTCACCGAGCTGGGCAAGGTCAAGAACCCCTGGCCCAACGTGGACTCGCACTCAGGCGTCCTCTTACAGGTAACATGCCAAAAGACACACACAATATAACCTTTGTTTCGAAGATCTTTACAGTAAGTGAAGGAAAGAAGTCAGTTTATGAAGAATTGGTTACTGCGTGAGTGAATACCACGCAAATACTCAATAAAATTCCTCTCAGCGCATTTTTGGCTCCTTTAAGTATACAATCTCGCTAAGGGCAGATTTGGCCAAACGAGAATAATTTCTTATACTTAAATTAAACGCCGAATTTGTATAGACTAATCTCTGAGTAGGTCTTATTCCAGTTTGGTAAAATCAATGGTAAGTCAAAAGTAATCTAGGCTAATAATCTATGCCCGTGATGAGCTGCGGCAAAGTACGTGGGCAGCACTGACGAAACAAACGCATCGGGTTTTAGGCTTGGTCTTCTCTGTTCTGCATGCAATAGACAGCACTTAAAAAAAATATGGACATGTACGGAAGTGTTTTCATACGTTTATTTTACTCCTAGGAAGAAAATGAGGTGTCTTCGAGTTTCAAAAGAAAGGCAATCCTATATTTTATCATCGTAGAAACCAATATGTATATTTATAATCCGACTGCTTATCTCTTTAGGTCATTACTGTCATTAGTAACCGGGCTAATGGTCATTCGAGAAATTATTCGAGTAGGTACTCGAAATAACTAAACCGGCGACACGAATTCAATCTCGGTTTACGTACACGGTCGTTAGCCCGATTTATTGGTTAGTCAGTTAACAATAATTGTGATAATTTAAACAACCTACAGCGGGATTGATTAGCGAACTCACGAGCTATATTGTATGGACAATTTTGTGAAATATGTAGCTTGAAACCTTGTAGTTTCGGATATCTGAATTTAATTATTTGCAGACATAAGACGACTTCGTTTTCTATAACACTAGAGACCTGCGATTTGTTAGATCATTCTCCCGAACTCATTATTTCTTCGTAGTAATTTTTCCATTCGCATTTTTCCCCGAACGCGATATTACCAGTCGCCTTTTTTCCTGCGGCAGTTTATATTCACAGCCGTGTTTTTCCGCTTGCGAGTTTTATCCAGTCGCTTCTTTTCCTACCACCATATTTTCACGGTCGTGTTTTTCCCGTTCCAATTTGTCGAAGATACAGAGTCGACGGAGCTCCGCTAGCGGAGCTCCTATTTCTGGGTGGTTTGGCCCTCCGGGCCTGATGCAAAACTAACATAACCTAAACCTACCTACGAATTACGATGTAAATACTTTTGGGAAAAGTGCGACTGAGATAGAAATCGAACGGGAAAAAAACCGACTGGGAAAAAAGTCGAACAACAAAAAAGCGACTGTAATAAAATAGAATGGTGAAAAATAAAATTAGGTAATATCGCGTTCGGGGAAAAATGCGAACGGAAAATTTAATACAAAGAAATAAGAGTTCGGTCCCGTTGGCCTTACTTGCATTTTGCCTTGGCGAGCAGAGCACCTTAGTTGTATTTGGTCTGGGTAGCAAAATGCCTTGGTCTGTAAAACGCCCTCATTGCTATAGGGCATAGTATAGACGGAATGACTTGGCTGTAAAACGACTTAATGTCATAATGTTTTAATGGGTAAATGGTCTGGATAATCTTCATGGCCAATATAGTAAAATGTCTTTAAAGTATAAAGACTTATGTAGTTAAATCGTAAAGTATAAAAAATGTTTAAGTAGCAATTTCGTCCAGGTTGTATAATGACAATACATTATTTCATCATGTCATGTTTTGCTGGGTAAAGTATAATTTGTGTCCTTACGATCTTGTATTTATTTTTTCTTTGAAACCGAAGCGGGGGCAGTTAAAAATGGCGTCTTGCCATGTTTTGCCAGCGTAGAAATTGTTCCCAGTTTAGTAGAGATTTGTGATTTTTGACTTCACCCCTTGTTCGAATTTACCCCAAGAGCACCTTATACTCATTTTTCATACAACATAGTCGTTTAGCAATTATGACGTTACATCCACTTGCTCATTTTGTAATTAAGACATTAAAACAAACAAGATATTTTGATTACATAGTCTTTAATACAATCAAGACCTTATACAATATTGAGTAATTCTGCCTACTTGTGCATTTCACGACCTAGACGTTTTGCAAAGTAAGTCTTCCAGAAACTAAGACAATTTTATAACCATGGCATTATATAACCAAGTCATTTTGCATACTTGGTCAGTGTACTACTGAGCCGTTTTGCTCGCCAAGGCTAAATGCAAGTAAGGCCAACGGGACCGAACCCAGAAATAATGAGTTCGGGAGAATGATTTAACAAACCGAATTAAAGCCAAAGACACACTTTTTTCCTGTCCTTATTATAGTTAAGTAATGTGTTAAAAAAAAGAGATCACCTCCGTATTTTAATACATTTGGTTAATATCTTCGATCAACAATACCAAAACTAGATAACCAGTCACATACAAAATCAAAGCTAAATGCTGTCCGCGTGAATATACCCTTCAGTTGCATTCGTTTACTTAGGAACCGAGATAAACGTTTTAAAACAGATTTTCAAACTAATAACAACCTGGTATCTCTGTAGTAATAAATTACTGGTATCTCTGTAGGAATAAATTACCAAATCTTCAAAATACAATCTCATATAGGTGAAAAACTTAAGTAAAAAACCTCTTGCATGTAGTTGTAACACATCTGTACAGACCGTTCGACATTCTATATTTGAAATTTGACGTGATGTCCATATTAGTTTTGTACACTACACACTTAAGTTTTCAACCGACTTCAAAAAAAGGAAGAAGCTCTCAAGTCAACCCATATATTTGTTTTTTTTTTTTTGATATCGCGTAACATTTTAAAGAGGTGTCCGATTTAAAAAAAAAATTGGTTTTATAGGGTATACTTCCGAGGTGGTTCTATCGTCACCAAATCTGAATCGGATGAGGACATCCGTGAGGAATTGAGGGAACTTCTCAAATTTTATAGGTATACATACAGCAATTTAAGTTTTTTTAGTAACAAGTCCAGCATTTGCATTCAGAAAGTATTATTTGGTGAAATGGAACTGATGATGAAGACCACAAATGGCTACCGGAACTCCTCAAACGGTACCTATTTCAAGGGTAGCGATAAGATATCTCAGTTAAGGTGTGACTAAATAAGCTTATGATGATCACTAAAATGTAGAAAAATTAAAATTACTCACTTGACTCACAATATTTCCCTTAAAACTTTTTTGGACTGACCTATATCTACCATTTTAAAAGAAGTTATTTGTTGCGTTTTTGCAGGCGGTCTTTTGTTTTTTAAAACATTTTTTTCACATGTAGGTATAGGTCGCACAGTGTTCAATATGACTCGAAAAATTTCCCCATGCTTTTATCGCATAAATCGATCAAGGATTGCATTGCATCCCAAACGCCGCGATAGTGGAACTTGATTTTTTTATCAGTGATAGACCTATAGTTCATTTATTTTAGGATGAGAAACCACAATAACATTATATTGCGTTTGGTCAACTATTTATTACCTAGCAAATAGAACAGTACAATAGTCTGGGAGCCGCAAAATAAAATTGTTTTAATGTCACTTTATTTGCGTGTCGTCAATTGTTACTCTAGTACAAATTGTAAAGAGATTACAGTTCACGAGCCGCAATATAATGTTGTTGTGGTTTCTCATTCTAAATTAAATGAAGTATAGTTAAGAGCAATCTTTCGGTGCTGGTCACAAGTCGCACTTTTGAGTTATTTTGGGGGAAAAAAATAAAAACCAAAATCTGAAAAAAATAAAAACAATAATAGCTCGGTATCCACAAGTGAAATTCCAAAAATAAGAACTAGAAAATATGCGCCTAAAAGTCCTTTATAAAACTGTATTGATCACAAAGAAATATCTTGATCAGATACGCTTACATGATTTATTTAATCATTCTTTTAAGTCAAGGTCAAGAAACATAAAAAAGTTTTTTATAAAAAAAAAGTATTTTAAAATAGATGTGGGTGTTCTAGTCTTGCGTTTAAAATGCATTCCTTGATCGATTTATGCGATAAAAGCAAGGGGTTTTTTTTTTAGTCATATTGAACACTGAGTCGTCTCATAAAACAAACAAGACAATAAATGACATTTGCTACTTAGTAACGAAAATATGTTTACTTCGTTTTTTTAGCATTACAAATTCTTTGTAAGAAGTAAATGTTTTTTATTGGGAATGTTTTACGGTATAATGACGGAATAACTGGAAAATTATTTAATGATTACCCGTGTGGTTGCCGGGATAGAATAGTGCCACTCCATGTCTTCCCGTGGATGTCGTAGGGGGCGACTAAGGGAATATAGGCTTGCAGTACTGTTAGGCGATGGGCTTGTAACCTGTCACTAATACGCTGGTAAACATCTTAGCCTAATTGTGCAAAGTGTGGTTACAGAATTACCAACAAGTTTTAAAAGTTGTTGGTAATTCTTTAGCTCTGCCTACCCCACTTTGGGAATGAAGGCGTGAGTTTATGTATGTATGTAACTAGAAAATTATTAAAAACATATGCCGGTGCATTTTGCATCTGTATAGAAAATTGCGTGGTTGCTTTTACGTATAAAGATAATAATGAGTAATTTTTGTTGTTTGTTAATTTTAATATATTTACAAAATTTTGCATGATTAAAAACCCAAATAAGCAGAGGTCACAAACAAACGGAACGTTTTAAGTTTATAATGCGACTTTATCTGCGTACCTGCCACTCGTCATTAGAGACTAAATTGAAAAAAAGTGATGGCGCTAACGTAACTTCGAACTTTGATTTTCAAAGTAGATCTCCAGGGTCCATATTGACTCTCATAACTATTTTTACTTTTAAAGTGTTTTAAGTCGTACGTAATAATCGGAATTCATAACGTATTTTTTTCAGTAACTGTTACTTTTTATAAATCAAACCTGACTAACCTAGCCTTATCTACACGTTGGAATATTTAAAATACGGTTCCTGCAATAATATATATTTTAATAACAATTTTATGAAAACAAAATGACTATGAACAAAAAACCTATGTGAAAAATGCCCTTCCCCCGTAACAATACTGATATAGCATTTTGAAATTTCAATGGGTCGCATTATGTCCGCCATTATGTTTGTAAACGTCACTCTCATGTCATATGTCTTGCGAGTGCGATACGTTCTAGGTACCTAGTTGACCCAGATTTTTTATTTTTTTGAGTTGCTGAGTTTAATTTTCCGTTTGTTGTAATTGTCGTATTAATACATTATCTTCTGAAGAAAAAGGCGGGACCTGCTTCTTTGTTTACCGAATTTCTAATGCTAAGACACAAAATATAGGTTAAATAAAATTTATTGTAAAATCAACCCTGATGTGAGATTTAAAGTACTTTTTCCCGTTATTGCCCTGCGAGTTACATCGTCTTTTATCGATTCTTATTGCATCTTCGAATTTTACTAAAACGAAGTGGAGACGCATGGAATTTAAAAATAGTGTTAGACAGGATTTTTTTTATTGGAAACATCAATAAGTTCGGAACGCATCTCTGTTGCGTTTGACGGATAAAACTCTCTCTCGATGTTTATTTTGGCGGCATTATGTGTTCTCCATATTATAATTTTATGTTTTTGCTGATAAATTGTCTTGTAAAAGGTAACCATCATCTTCTCGCAATGCCCTTCATCGGTTGTATAATTCCATCGAACCTAGTTTTTGCTGAAACCATGATGTTTTCAGAATATCTTAAAAATTAATTAAGTTCGTTATTATTACCTAAGCTATAGGTTATACTTGAGATTACCAATTGTTTTCAACGGATGTTGAGAGAAATGCTTTTCGTCGAAATGAAAATTCTGCGTACCTATGAATTCGTTCATTGAAAGGTGTTTCAATAGTAAAATAATTAGGTACCCCTTTTAAAAGCATTTTGTGTGGAAGTGGCGTATTTCTCATGTGCAAAATTAAATGGACGGTTTGTATAGTATTTGTAAAAAAAAGCCTGCGTAGTGCCTAGTGGTGGAAGTGCTTTCTAAAACAGGTTTACATCGGAATAGGCTTTTTCTTGTAAATGTCACACAATGTTGTAAAGTAAAAAATATCCTTGCTTTTTATGTACACATCCATGACTCGGGAACAAATATTCGCGCTCATCACACAAATATCGGTCCTTACCGGGATTTGAACCCAGGACCGCTAGCTTCGTAGGCAGGGTCACTACCAACTAGGCCAACGCGTCGTCATTTAAGTATACACCGTGTTTTTTTTGATTTACGATGACTTCGGCATATTACTAGGTACATCCATAGAAACTAAGTGGTAGATTAGATTTTAAAATATTGAAAAAAAAATTTTTTTTTTCTGTTTATTACAAAGTAATTCAATGTTGTATCTTTGGTCATCCTAAAAGGCCTTTAGAGTTAACTTATAGTCAGTGTCAAATACGTCAATGTAGGCGTGAGTGACATACACAGACAGTTAAGAGCCTTTTAGACCAGTTCAACGTGATTAAGTGATTAAATTTAAAAAATAAATATCTTTCAAACCTTTACAGTTATCATTTGCTGTCTTCGGGAAATTAACTTTATTTGACCTAAAGAAAGTTATCGTAAATCAAAAAAAACACGGTGTATATTTCTCTATATAATAGACTACTGGCCCATGCTGAAAAAATTATGGGTCATTTGAACCACCAGGTGACCTATCTAGAACGATATAAGAGCATAAAATAATAAGATTCAGCACTATGCCGTCACTTGTAAGCTGTCCAACTGAGTGCAGGTGAGAATTCGAAAGTACAGGTAGAGTGAGTACATTTTGGTCACATATTTTTGTACGGCATTCTTACCACCGATAGATCCATGAAAAATAATAAGAAAACGCACAGTGCCGTAAAAAAATGGTGCGCCACAAAGTCGGATTTTTTATTTTATTTTCCGACAATCACCAGGGTAAATTTGGTCATTTGATTTTGTACGGCATCTGTGTCATACTATTTCAATACTGCTTCTAATCCATTATTCCGCAACGCCGTACAAAAATCATGCGACAAGGGGAAAAAATCGAGGGTTGCCATTCCCTCTCTTTCCGTGGTCCAGGGGGTGATTTGACACAACATGAAATAAATTTATTTTGAAAGTATTTTATGCATAGATAATATTTTTTCATATGCCGTACATTTCCGTTGGTCCAAAGGGGAAAAAAACTGAAAAAGAAAAAATCCATATAACGAAATGTAAGGTGTTTTTTTTTTTTATACGGCATTTAGATAGTTTATTTGTACTAATTTTCATAGTCTTTTCGTGATTCTAGGTACCTAATTAGAAACTATGTTAAATATGGGTTTGTATACTATCGATTTATACCAAAATATAGACATGTTGTCACTGATAATTCCAAAATACAACATATTTTTGAGAAGCACTCATGACACTGAAGTTAGCAGACACCTGTAAAATTTAAGCTTTTATTTCAGAAATGAATAAGTGAAAAAAAAATATTGAAAAAATTTGTACTTACAGTTTTTTGAATTATGTAGATGTGTGTTTGAAATCTACCTTTTCATTTACTCGATTACAATTAATTCGGACGTCGATGAAGACGTTGATTCCGATAACAACTCAGCAACTGATTCCGATACTGAATAAATTTATCGATTTTTTCTAAAAAATTACATTTTTTTTTATTATTATCATAAAATATATTAAAATATATTATTAATATTTTACTTGTGGGAGGACCTTGTGCAGGGTCCGTCCGGGACCACTACCACCACCACCACCACCACTACCACCACCATCACCATCACCACCACTATCTACCTATACACTATCCACTATCTTATCCATTAACCTACCGCCAAGCAGCAGTGTTCGCATTGTTGTGTTCCGGTTTGGGGATAAGACAGCCGGTGAAATTACTAGCATAGAGGCATTCCATCTTCGTCCTCAGGGTTGGCAACGCATTTGCAGTCTTAGGATTGCGGTCTTGTGAATGCGAATGTCTATGGGTCACAGTTTAAACTTACCATCAGGTGGCCTGTGTGCTCGTTTGCCTTCCTTTGATATAAAAAAACTAAAAAATGATTGTTTTATTTATTCACATCATTACAATGAAACAAATCAATTATATGTATGTATCAATAATGTTTGAAGTATATATTAAACCAAAAAGTATATAAAACTGTTGATACTGGGATTGACAGTTTCAATTCTTGGACATAATATACACACCGTTTCAGTTCAGTTAGACGTCATAGTGATTTTATCATATTATCAATTGTTCTCTTCAAAAATATGTTAATACCGTACTGTATCAGATGGCCATAAAGTACCCTTAAAATTGTAGCGTCACTTTCATCAGCCTAAAAGATATGGTCTGCATAAAGATAACGGCATCATTTTTTCCTAATTTATCTATGTTAATACTATTTAAAACAAGGGATAAAATGTAAAAAACTGCTATATTTCATTAATCTATGATATTTAAACTTTTACAATAATTTGCAAAATTTCAGTTTTTGTATTTCTCTATAATTCTTTTTAGAACGGTTTCTTTTGAACTGCAATACTATGTAACAATTGTATTTTACAATATTATGTTAAAAAAAAAGTTCCCGTACAGGATCAAATGATTTTACAGCTCTAAAAATCAAGGATACGATGAAATGAAGATAATTATTGATATACATTCAAATGAACAATCATTTTTTGACGGCATTATTTTTAATAGTACTTTTGAGTGCTAGATAATGTTTTGGAACCGAAGCCGTACTTTTTCAAATCACCCCCTGGACCGCGGAAAGAGAGGGGATTGCAACCCTCGATTTTTTCCCCTTGTCGCATGATTTTTGTACGGCGTTGCGGAATAATGGATTAGAAGCAGTATTGAAATAGTATGACACAGATGCCGTACAAAATCAAATGACCAAATTTACCCTGGTGATTGTCGGAAAATAAAATAAAAAATCCGACTTTGTGGCGCACCATTTTTTTACGGCACTGTGCGTTTTCTTATTATTTTTCATGGATCTATCGGTGGTAAGAATGCCGTACAAAAATATGTGACCAAAATGTACTCACTCTACCTGTACTTTCGAATTCTCACCTGCACTCAGTTGGACAGCTTACAAGTGACGGCATAGTGCTGAATCTTATTATTTTATGCTCTTATATCGTTCTAGATAGGTCACCTGGTGGTTCAAATGACCCATAATTTTTTCAGCATGGGCCAGTAGTCTATAAGTATTTATATCGTTGTCTAGTACCCATAATGCAAGCCTAGAGCTTGAATTGCGACTAGGTCAATTGGTGTGACATTGTCCCCTGATATTTATTTATTATTTATTTTATTTAATAAAGGTTACGCTCCCAAGAACATCGCTCTAACCGGTATCTCTATCTCGGAGTGTAAACCGGGAACGAAATCAATTTACCGGTTAGAGAGCGGTTCCTCCGTGTGAGGCCGCTCGCTTAAGGATACAGGATTGGCTTGCTATGGTATTAGATTCGATTTTAATTTAGTTGACTGTCAATTGTCGTCACTAGCAGTGGGTGGGCGCACTTGTACTCGTTGTTTTTAACCCCCGACGCAAAAAAGACGCGGTCATTCATCCCGAACACGGAGTAACCGTTTAGGGAGCGCTTTAAAAAGCGTTCCCAAATCAATTCGTTCGAACGTAACCTAAATAATTAATCGGTTTACCTAAATAAATACCGGTTTATTTGTAACCGGTTACAATTCCTGACTATAAGGGTTTGACTTCAGAACCCTAAAAAGGCCTCTCAAGAAAAACGCTCATCTCATGCTTATGTTCTGGTTACAAAATAATTACCTACTAGAAAAAGTAAAAGAAAAAAAACTACTGCATGTATGTACTGTTAAACAAATGTTTGCGTGGCCAAACATGCTTAGAAGAGGATTTAAAATTGTTATTGTTAATTGAAAATATCTTATTATTTGTTAGTATAAAGTTATTAAATATAAATATATATCCTACATGGAACTACCGACTTATACATTGCTTTCTCGGTAGTTATTTTTAAAACTATTGAATGCACATTGCGGCATTGTGCACGTGTTGACATTGGCTGTGCGTCAACCGAACTAATCAAAATAGTGCCTTTCGCCGAAAGTGAGGCGCTATTTACTGAGACGTATTTTTGGCGCCGACCCGTTATCTAGGTGGTATTGTTGATTGAAGGACATCATACATACATATATAACATTAATTACACTTATCACTTACTTTCATAAATGGAATAAAGGCTTGCAGTACTGTTAGGCGATGGGCTTGCCACCTGTCACTAATACACTGGGAAACATCTTAGCCTACTTGTGCAAAATGTGGTTACAGAATTATCAAGAAGTTTTAAGACTTGTTGGTAATTATTAAGCTCTGCCTACCCCACTCTGGGAATGAAGGCGTGAGTTTATGTATGTATGTGTACTTACTTTCATTCAAAATAAGATAAACACTTATCGTGTATGGGTTTAATTTTCATTCGTTTTTTGTACTTTTTCTTTGCAGTGGTTGGTTAGGTTCATACATAGAACATGCGTTATATACACAGTAGGTATAACACCAGCCGAGAGTCAAACGATGCTGGGCGATAGAGGACACCGGGAGCTATCCCATGTATGTTTACGATTTAATACTGTTCGAAAGTTGACTTGGTTGTTTGGTTGCAGTATTACGGGCTGAAGGAGATGAACTACTACACGGTAATGTTCGGCGTGTCACGCGCGCTTGGCGTGCTCGCGCAGCTGGTGTGGTCGCGCGCGCTCGGCTTGCCCATCGAGCGGCCGAAGTCGCTCAGCACCGACCTGCTCATCAAACAGTACGGCAAGTAACGCCCGCCCCCGCACCCTCTCCCACACACATTGAACAACAGTTCGATTCACACCAAATACAATAGTCTTACACGATGTATCGCGACAGATCAATTAGAATTTTATTAATTTATTAATCATGTAGTAGTAAGCGTAAGTGATGCATTTTTATAGCTGTATATTTTCTTTTTAAATTGTTGTAAAAGTATAAAAATCGAGCAAATGTGCTACGTCCCGTGTACTTATTTCTGTGATGATATTATTGTGTAACTTTATACCTATATATTTTTTGTAAATTATTATTATGTTCTATTTGTGAACAAAAATCATGTTAGTAATATATATTATAAATAAGTATCTAATTGACTAGTGGTGTGATTCAGCTGCTAACCTCACGTACTCGTAGCTGCCGTAAAAAAAACTCTAAAAATACTTAGTTGTAGAAGTCGAGGGTTAGTTATAAGGCGGTTTGCTGTGCATACTGTTCCACAGCAAATACAATATATTAACATAATTACCATCATCAATAATGTATTAATTGCGAATAAACAACTTTGTAGTTAACTCAGTATTCTTTTCTATCCATAATATATTTATATAGAAAAAATGTATGTTAGAATTGTCGTAGCACGCACCACTGTGGCGTGGCCGTGTGGCTTAGATATCAAGTTAGCAATGGGGACAGGTTAACATAGAAAAATACGTCATACTTCGCTATACTTTCCTATGTTGCACTTAATCGGTCATCATTTACTTCGAGTTTAGTACGTTCAAAGTAAAACATAGCTATTTCACTGTTATTTGAGTTACCAAAGTATATGTATAAACTTATATATATAAATGATATGCATACCTGTTATTATTCACAGTCCATCAGGACCGTGTCACGCTTAGTAGTTGCGTCATGCGTACATCGACACCTAGTAATCTGTACCAACGGCTTGCCGCGGCCTTGATGACTGTTACGCCAAATTGTAATAAAATATTTGTTGATCTTGATCTTGGTCTACCAAGTGATTATTCTTTGTATTGACAATTGCGTCCGACAAAGAGGGCTTGTAACCTAGAATTTCGTAGTAAGTTCATTGCTATTTATTCAAGTCATTTATGTAGTTTCGAAGGCCTTACGCCTGGTTGGATTTGGCAAGTGGTGTAGCTGTTATACCAAGACGCGATTCAATAATTTGACAATACTATAAATAAATTGGTACGGTGTAGTATGCAATTGTTTCATTTCATTATCCCAAGTGAAGTTTATCCAATAAGTAAGTATGTACTTCCGACTAGTACTTCCCCAGTGTGATTATTGGTTGCTCAGGCAAGCCAAGAACTCTGAACCACACGTTGCTATATGATTTCAAAGCAGAAAACGGGTTGCTACCATAGCTCGGAATAGTATTTTATGTACTTAACTGGTACATAAAGAGGGTCCTTAAAACACGAGTGGTTTTGTGAAACGAGCCGAAGGCGAGTTTCATAATAACATCACACGAGTTTTTGAAGGCCTAATTATGTACAGTTGCATACATTACTTTATCTACACACATAATTATAAGTACTCTAAGATGCGTTCAGTAGCCGAAGGCAAATAACCTTCATAGCTACCAGTGCTACTGCTACCTGAAATATATCTATAGGTGTTAAGCTAATTTATGAACTGAAATAAGAAATAAATCAAATCAGAGAAAAGAAGTATTTATTTATTATAATAATTGTAAACAATAACATTAGTCCTGCTTGAGTTGTTAAGGGCGGGTTCCCGGGTTCTTGGTTTGATGTATTTGGCATATTTATATTTATGACTTTTTTTTTGTATAGAGTTTATTATTTGGTTAGATACTTTAATTTTATTACGGATTTTAAAAACAGGCGGCAGAACAAACAAATGGCGGCAAAGCTAACCTGTGTCACGAATATTCATATTCGTGACACAGGTTAGCTTTGCCGCCATTCATGAATGTTTTTTTTTAATCATAGACAAACTAACAAAGTCCCTATTCTAATGTCATTCGACATCAAAACGGCGTACGACACTTTATTTAAAATATACCGAGTCGACGTTTAATAGATACTAGAATTGACCCCCTGTTTGAATTGTGTTTTGGAAGATGTTCCAAATTTGAACAACATTACTTTATCATAAGTTGTATCGTAATTTTAACTTTTCATTACAGCTACAGATAAGAAAAAATATCATAGTAAAATTGTATCTTGTAATGATGGTCATTGTCTACGGATTCTGAACGCATTATAGAGGACTTATGATGATATGAGTGAGTGTAGATAAACAGAGTTATGAGTTCGATCCCTGATGACTCGTAAACATCGTGAATATTGCTGTCGGTTCACGTTTACATCAAAAATAATTAGCCCGGGTCGGTCTATGATGATATTGATGGTTGTGACGTGACATAACTGACATATTAATCCTATTATACACGGTCTATAGTTGCAAGTAAGGCTGTGAGGCCAGTGTTGTTAGAAGACTAGTCTTGAAGACTTTAGAACCTTAAAGACTCGCTAGCCTTGAAGGTTCAAAAAGTCTTTAACGCTTTGGACGCCAAGAACACGTAAAGGTGTAGGGTAGTGTCGTGCCTAGCACGCCATCGACGCTTATAGCTATCACAGATACAGTGCAAAATAGATCCGAGTATTTGTGACGGTGAGGTTAAAATTAGCTGTGGTTTTCAGCTGTCATTAGCGTGGGAGAACGACTTTTGTATCAAGTCAATGGCGGCGAAAAGGTTAAGACTCTGGCTTCATAGAGAGCTCAATCTTTAAAAACTCGGGCCTATTGAAAGCTTCTAGCCCCTCGAACCTTTTCTTCTTTAACACTTTCAATGCCAAGAACCCGCTAGGCGGGCGCTCCGAGACTGCTCACATTTCGCACAACCCGCTGGGTGGGTTGTATCTATAGTAGTTATAGATGATTAGAGCCTACGCCGATGAACCCACCTAGTGGGCGCTGCGCTCCGCGTGCGTCGCTCAGGGTTGCGTCGCCTGTCGGTTACGGCGGTATACAAGAACATCACGAAAAAAATTATCGCCGCGGTCTGTGGTTCCACCCTTGGTGTGAAATTTAAAATATTGTCACTATTTAAAATAATTTCGCGGAATTAAAACGGAGTTTTCTATTCGGTATTGCGTTATCAGTAGGGTAAAATTCACAACGATTTAATTTATTAGTTTTAGCACAGCCCTGTGCCCGCCAGGAGTGTCGACAGCATAGAGATAAGTTAACGCGCTTGCCGGGCGCTCGGCGTGCAGTGTTGGTTTGTTTGAGCAACGCGCATTTGGACGCGCGTAGCGGGTCTTAATTTTATTTTATATTTACGCTGGCTCTGGGAATGCGTCTTGTTTTTGAACTTGGCAATCAAAGTGTATCAATGGCGGTACACCAAGTGATTTGGCCAGTGTCAGTGAGAGAGTATAATCAATCAGCAAAAATAACAGTAAATCAAAATTAGCAAAAGACTAAATAAAAGCCGGGCATTTTTCAATCGGCCATCTTCCCTCCCTGAAGGTAACCGGACGCCTCCGGTCTACCCTACAAATTCAATTCTTTGATTTATGGCTACTGTCCGGTCTACCCTACCCTACACACACGTGATTCTGTCATGTCCCCCTGAACCTCAAATCGAGCGTTATGTATGAGTAACATTATGAACAATGACAATACGTTTTAATTTTATCTCTAGTAGGTGTGACGTTTTTTTGATAGGTAGTAAGAACAGGTTTTACTAAGATTGCAAGTACAATTAGGTACCTACTTAACCAGTTTTTCCCGGCTGACTCAAATTTGGTTCAGTTATAATCATAAGTTTATATTATTAAATTAGAATAAAATGTTAAAAATAATATTATCTTTTAAACATTGAGATACCTACGCCCAAAAAGTTATTTGTTGAGTCGAAGTATAAAGAAATATTTCTATGACATGTCCCATGGCTCTAATGTCGTCGAATTAAGAACTATGGAACATATTTTGAGTAAGTTGTACGCAACTATATTTTTACACTGCTAATAAGACTTAAATGCTCCAAACTTTATAGACTTAAACCATGGGAGGCTTTAAAGCTTAAGGTCTAAAGACTCGAGGTTTCTGTGCTCGTAAGATGCAACACGAAAATATGAATTTGATGCTTATACGGTAAATTTTTCTAGACAGCAGTCGTGACTTAATTCAAGAAAATAAATAAAATCAGGCGAAATAATTCGTGCAGTTTTGTAAATTGGTACCTACAGTTATACGGTTTATACCACAGTGTAAAGAGTAACAGTGGGCCGACGCCTTTGATATTTGCATAACTGCCGACACCGCACAAAGTCACAGTACTTACCTAGGGTTGTCACAATCTTTACACAACTTTACTGCCCAATAAAGGAGGGTAATGTTTTTAGGTTTCATGTATTGGGTATAGTTAAATTTATTACATCGTCCCGAGTGACGCTGATTTTTTTTTTTTAATACAGTTGCTCAAAAAGTGGTACTTTTCGTAGCTGTATATCGTGCGGAAAGTTGTTTTTTTTCGTACTAGTGCTTTTTACTTTTCCTATTTAAATTACATAAATAAATACATACATACATACACACACACATTATCTAGGTAATATTACAAAATAACCTCTCATCAAGATGGCTGAATCTGAATGAGTATTACGAATGATCGGATAGTTGAGTATTAAGGTGGATTCACGTTACACCAAGCCGAAGCCGGGCCCAGCCCAGCATGGTGTAATGTGAATCAACCTTTATGCGTTACCACTCCACTGGCTAATAGACAGTGATGGGAAATAGGTGAGCTAAAATACCTATTCTTCGCGAGAGGACATAATATAGAGTGGTTACAACCGGATAAAAATTATTATTTTTTTCTGTTCCGGGTATTCGATATTTATTCGGGTAATTATCGTAATGTAAAACATGACTTACATGACATGTTTTGTTTAAAGTACGGCATGTTTAATGTTAGTTTTTAGTAAAAAGGGCTAGAGAAAAGAAGGAATGTACAAGATTTCTAAAAAGTAGTAGCAGGACTAATAATATGGGTTTTCCCACGCATTGTTTGTTTATGACTTGCAAATGGGCGTTCGCATTTTCGGATTACTTATAATTTTAACTTTATGGCAGGAATGTTACCATTTTTACTACAAACTTTACAAACATTCTATAAGGAAAAGAATGTATGTTCAACATTACGGCTAGTATTCGCAGTGCCCGGATAAATATCAAATACCCGGAATCCAAAAAATATATACTTTTATCCGGTTGTAACCACTCCATATTATGTCCTCTCGCAAAGAATAGGTATTTTAGCTCACCTATTTCCCATCACTGCTAATAGAGTATTTGTGCTTCTTGATTTTTAAATAATACAGGGTGTTGCAAAAATACCCGTAAAGCCGAAATGGGGTTAAATGTTGCCTTATAACAAGTCCATTTACAATATTTGAGAACCGTAGGTGCTATCACTGTATGACTTACCGCCAAAAAAAAAAATTTTTTTCATTGATGTGCAAACCCCATTTCACTAAAATTAAAGAGTAAACTACGCAGAATGTTTATGTACATTTTTACCTATTTCGCGAAACGGTAAAGAGATATAAACAAAATGAACAGAATTCGATTAGATACCTACATATATTACAAGTCGAGTTTAAAAAAAAATTAAACGATGAAACCTAAACTAACACTTAGTTTTTCGTAATGAACGTCAAATTTACAGGAATGGCTCAAAGTGAGCTCCGCCTTGCTCAATGCACAACCTCGCTCGTCGGGATATGGCTTGTGTGGCATTTCGCACCATCGTTGGTGTTACGCGAACACGGACTTCCACTTTCAGAAGGCCGATGAAAGGAGCTTGTAGAATGTAGGTGTCTTGACATGTTGAGAAAACACCGGTACGAAGGTAGCCGTCGCTGTTCAGCGTCTTCCATCGATAAATCGTTGCCTTATATTGCTATCTTCATGGCCTACGCATAACATCATATCGTAATAAAATGCTGAGTTAGAAAACATCGTCATTTTGGAAAATAATATGGAAAAACACGGAACAATTTTATTGTAGAATATCGATAAGAAGATTTGAAATTGACAACATATTTTTTTTACGTCTTGACGTTTTTTGAAGCCAGTACTTTAAGTATAATGACCAGGGTTAGGATTTTGGTGGCATTTTGTGGTTTTAGAATCCATGAAGCCGCTATTTCCTAATTATTACAATACATGATACTTTGATTTTGACCTTCAGTATGGTCATATTTCAAAATGAACTAATTACATTTTTATTTTAGTTTTTCCGTCCCTACTAATACCGTAAAATGCTGCAACTTTGCACGGATTTTGACGTTTTTTCCTTATATCTGTGAAACTATTTGTCTTATGTGGTTTAATGAGTATTAGTCGGAAAACAGACCCTATGCCTCGCCAAATTAGACTCAAATATCAGTAAGTAATCATACAATATTTCCTAGTTATAAGCATTTAAAGTGGCAGGCAAAGTTTTAGGCCTAAGACGTAACTTTGCCTAGACGGTTATCTCGATAAATAACGTTTTGCTATTTGTAATAATATTTAATTGTGTACATGAGACATTGTGCTTGTCCCTGGCAGTCAAATTATTGCTATAAGCTTTATGGTTTGGTTTTTTTTTCACAGGCAATAGGCAATGTTGTACCAGGTTCCACGAACTTTCCATACAAAAATATCGGCAACTGTAGGGTTGTGCCAAAAAAAGATTGTTATTTAAAAAAAAAAATGTTTAGTTAAAAATAATCATCACAACGTAGGAACTGAAAGCTTTGGTATTAACCCATTCATTGCCGACGCCTCACATTTTTACTTATCACGCAGTGCCGAAATCGCGTCCTCGTCATTACGATTACACATACATGGGACGCGAATTCGCGTCTTCGGCATCCGAGAAAAGAATTATGAAAATTACAAATGGACTGAATCCAAAAACCAGCAACAGTATAATATTATCCTTCATAAATAAAGTAACATATTGGTATCAGCATTTTAGTACAGTTGTTTTCTAGCAAAAAAAACAAATAACTCGAGGACGCGAAATCGCGTCCTCGGCATTACGATTACACATACATGGGACGCGAATTCGCGTCTTCGGCATCCGAGATAAGAATTATGAAAATTAGAAATGCACTGAATCCGAAAACCAGCAACAGTATAACATTATCCTTCATAAATAAAGTAACATTTTGGTATCAGCATTTAAGTACAGTTGTTTTCTAGCAAAAAAAAAACAAATAACTTGAGGACGCGAAGTCGCGTCCTCGGCATTACGATTACACATACATGGGACGCGAATTCGCGTCTTCGGCAATGAATGGGTTAAAGAAACATCAGTCTTAAAAAACCTTAATCAGTAATAAATTAACTCACTTAAGCAATTTAGGCACTCTTACTCTTATCTGTTCATTTATAAAACCCAGCTAGTGACAGCCCTAGACCCAGGCAAAATTGTGTCACTCAAGTTTCCAGAACACTGCCCAATATTGCCTACTACGTTATTATAATGAAATCGTGTCCTATTCTTGAAAATATTAAACTTACGGAAAATAGACAATATTTACTTACCCTGGGTCGCACCTACTTCTCGAAAATCACGTTCCTTGTACTTAAAAGTTGCGAGACACTAAAAAAATGCAGCCACTCCCTCCAACTTATGATGCACAACTGGCATCGCAACAATGGAGCTACCAACGTAAAAAAATTAAAAATGTTTTGCCAGAATAATGAAAATTACTACCAAATGGTAAAAAACAAGAAAAAACTGAGATATCGTAATATAAACAAAATAGGCAAAATTGAGCTTAAACGGCAAAATTGCAGCATTTTACGGTATTTGCTTGTTTGTAACGCTTTCACAGCAGAGATATCCTCCGTAGCAAAATTCATTTAAATTGGTTTAGCTGTTTAATAAATAAATAAATTTTAAAATATAAAAATACTGAAGGTCAAAATCAAAGTGGTATGTATCACAATAAATAGAAAATAGCGACTCCATGGATTCTAGAACCACGATTTGCCACCAAAAGTCCTAACTCTAATAATGACATAATAGTATTGAACCTTTGTGGATGGAAAACAGAAAAACTATTAAAGTTGTCACTTATTAAAATTGGTAGGTAGGCCTCTGTTAAATAATCTATGCTAACTCCGGTTTCCTGACATGACAGCTTGCTAGGGTTGACAATATTTTTGGGTTTGATAATTTATTATATTTTTTACGGGGTATTTTGTAACACGTTGTATAGGTAATTAAATTACAATGTTTCTTTTTTTTTCTTTGAATTGGCTGAATGGTCACAACCATTGCCATTAGAAAAAAGTCTGTCAATTAAAAGTAAAACAAAAACCCGCCTATTTAGCTAACTAGAGTCTGGCAAATGAAAGATGAGAATGAGTTTTTTATGGAACTTTTTATATGACAACACCAGCTGAATTGTCAAACGTGATTGTTCTGTCATTCATTCGTTTTGATATCATTGTTCGCTTTCCGCAATTGCCACGTTTTTAGCTGTTCATGATGAGAAAAACTATAAAAAGTAATGTTCGTAAGCTGCTTGTAATGTAAATATAAAGAAAAACAAGAGTGTTTACACGTGATATCGTCGTTTTTAGGTTAGTATGAAATATCATTTTTGATACTTGCGTTAATCCAATAAATTTACCAGTCGCTACTCATTATCTAATACTAGTAAGGTCGGTAGGGGCTATTTCGACTGAGGGGTAATTAAAATTAAGGGCAATAACTTATATACTATTTGCCTTATTCAATAATGTCATCTGTACGCAGAACGGTAAACTACCTGTTTCGTGAAAAAAATATAGTTGGCGGCGTTGCTCACGCGTAATCTGCCTTAATGACAGGTCTCTTTTTATCAGCCGCCTATTTTCGCAAGTGTTAACGGACTACGCTCTTCAACTTTGTGACAAAAAAATATATTTTGATTGCTTGTTTTCACAATATTATACCGTGAGTGGTGAAAATATAAACCGTAAGTTGTATTCTGCTTATTTATTTGTTACAGATATAAGTTTTAGAAGAGATATTTGGTTAGTTTTAATAACCCCGCAAAAGTATTGAAGTCGGATATTTTCGACTACCCTCAAGTTGCAATTACCCCGCTTTATTTTGTATGGTGTTCTAAAACACTAGTGATGTCCAATTTATCGATACTCTACTTAATAAAAACCTTAGCATATTATCTGAAAAACTTGGTTAATTTAACAACTTTTCGTAGTTTTTATAGTAATCTATATATCTTTTTTACAGTATATAAATAAAAGTAGGAATAAAAAAAACTGTGCTTTTCTGGTTATATATTAATGTTTTGTTTTGAACTCAAGAACTTGCACTTAGATTAGAAAGCAATATTTGTTGATTAGGCTATTGTTAAGGGACTGATATACCCGGCACTTTACTTGATGTACCTATGTCGTGGTTAACATGTCAATTTCTTAAAAGCGTAAAGTAATGCGTTTTAGATGGTGCGGCACTATAAACGTAAAAAAGAAAAACAATATCCATTAGACCAACTTCATAGAGCAGTTGAAGATGTTGTGGGTGTAACCTATGGTTTCACTATATACAAACGACGTTTCAAATATTTTTTAATGGGAGATTAAAGTTTTAGTAATTACCTACTGTAAATTAAGTATTAGTTAATTATTTGTAAGTGAAAACTTAATTAGTAGTAATATTGGTGAAGACTGGTTTGATTTTACTTCTTTTATTAGCAAATAAAAACGGATTTACATTAAATCTAGAAGAACCACATTTTTTTTACAATAGATTAGTTTTATTCATTTGATTCGATTTATCGACTATGTTGGCCGACATGTGCCATGTGAAAAAGTTGAAATAGCCCCTCCTAAATGTTCAAAGTGTTTTTTTTACAAAACTGAGGCTTGTAGGATTGCAATAAGGTATTATTTTGAATGAACCATGCCGTAATAAAGGTCTGGCTTCCAATTTCAGTACCATCACAGCATTAGTAGGACTAAATATGTGTCATAGTTGAATGAGGGAATTCTGTATTATTGACACGTGGAAAATTAAGTCAAATAAAGCCTTTAGAACACCTATTTATTTTATTTATCATATCGTATTCACAGACGAAGATCCTGACCTTTGAAGTTGATGTTTGTGTTTTTTTAGTCGAAATAGCCCCTTGTTCGGTGTATGGCAAATTCTGTATTGGACAGATTCTGCGATTGGGCAGATTCTGTATTGCTCAGATTCTCGATTAGGCAGCTTCTGTATTGGACAGATTCGTGACTGGGCAGATTCCAATAAAGTATCTGCTCAATCACGAATCTGTCCAATACAGAAGCTGCCTAATCGCGAATCTGTCCAATAAAGAATCTGCCCAGTCACGAATCTGTCCAATACAGAAGCTGCCATATACCGAACAAGGGGAAATAGCCCCTACCAACCTTATAATAAAATTACGCGTGTACTTATGTTAGGTCAATTTAATATTGTTATTTTTTTTTTAACAGAATGACTGGGACATTTCGAAGGAGTCGATATTGTCAAAAATACTGTAGAAAAGTTATGTGACTTGGAGAAAAACGAAATTTTAAAGACTAAAAACCAATATATGGAAGAAATTGCTTCTTACACTGGTACGTTATGTATGTACTGATGTAGTTTAAAAATATTTGCCATCTGCAAAATTCCGAAATCTAATAAGACTCAAACTCTTTATTAATTGCCGTATTTTAAGACGTATGTACATGCCCAACAATATGAAAATTTATTAGTCAATGTCAACATGTCAAAGTGAAAATTTGAAGAATGAAATCAGACATTGACATACAAAAATTTCATATTGTTGAGCATATCAATGTTTCTATTAAAATAAGGTCATTGATTTACAGTGTGGATCTCATCGGATATCCGAATTTTGCCAATAGAGAATAATTTTGCACTACATCTGTATATTTGTGACAATATTCCTGTAGTGTAATTATTTACAAAATATCTGTAAACTTACATTTTCTATATTTTTTTTGTAGAGGTAAGTGTGTCAACACTTAACAGAATCAAACATGAGGGGTCAGTCAATGAAGGTGTATGGAATACACCAGGAAAAAAACGCCCTCACCCGAAAACTGTATCAAACTTAGATAGCTTTGATATTGATGCTATACGAAACAAAATCAATGAATTTTATATTGTAAAAAAAGAAGTTCCAACACTAAGAAGCCTCTTGACAGACTTGCAAGCATCCATTAGTTTTCGTGGCTGTCGTGAAACCCTCAGACATATATTGCTTGCAAATGGCTATGAATTCAAAAACAACAAAAATGAACACTCATTGTTAATAGAGCGTTATGATATTGCTGCATGGAGGCACAAGTTTCTCCGAACAATTGCCACTAAAAGGGCAGAGGGTAAGCAAATTGTATACCTTGACGAGACTTATGTTCATAAAAACTATAAACCTAAGAAATCATGGCAAGGTCCATCTATGAGCGGTGCTGTGGAAAACATATCATCAGGAAAAAGGTACATTGTTGTGCATGCTGGGCACGAAAATGGGTTTGTACCTAATGCATTATTGGTTTTTAGTTCCAAATCTAAGAGTGCTGACTATCACCATGATATGAATAGCCAAAATTTTAACAAATGGTTGACTGAGAAGCTTATCCCAAATTTGCACAAGCCCAGTGTAATAATCATGGACAATGCCAGTTACCACACTGTGCAGAAAAATAAGGCCCCAACGATGGCGAATCGCAAAGCAGATATTCAAAAGTGGCTTCATGAGAATAACATAGAGTATGAAGAATTTCACTCAAAAGAGGAATTGATGTGTATAGTTGATAAGCATAAACCAAACCCTATATATGTGGCAGATGAGCTTCTCCAGCAGAATGGCCATGAAGTATTAAGACTTCCTCCATATCATTGCGACCTGAACCCAATAGAGTTGATATGGAGTTCAGCAAAGCGACTAATTGCAAAAAAAAACATTGGATTATCTGCAGCAGACACAGAAAAACTGATTAAGGAGTCATTCGCGAGCATAACTGCCTCAGACTGGAAAACCATGATTGACCATGTCGTTAATGTGGAGGATAAGTACAGAGAAAGAGACAATGTCACAAAAAATGCATTAGAAGAATTTATTATCAATGTGGGCAGTGATAATGACACAAGTAGCTCAGAAGAATCATTGTATGAATTTTTAGAGTCTGACTTTGATTACACTGAATAAATAATAATATTTTGTTCTTTATTTATTAATAATAATATCTTCATATATTTTCACAGCTGGTAGTGTAAATCATGATTAGGTACACCAGTGGCCCGTTCCACGAAGATACAAGTTACAAATCCTTACTAATAAATAATAACTTATCTATATAATATAATCCTTATTTACTAATATTATATAAAAATGTGGAAATCACTCTGTCTGTCTGTTCTACATATCGGCATAGTTTATATACATAAGGACCGTATCGTTAATTATGGAAACAAATAAAATGGTGTAATCTGAATAAATACTTTTTATTACAAAAAAAACAACTTAAAATACGCGAATCTTAGATCTTCTTAGTGAATCATAAAAGCTTCTTTTAGTTATTTATTGACCCCCTTTGCCAGTTTTCTCACTTTGCTTTTGATGCTCTTCATTAGCCCTTGGACATCGACTGTTTTGAAAGTTTTTTGGGTACGGATCCAGTCTTTTTTGAATTGGTCGATGTTATCTGTTGGTTTAGCTTGTTTTCGTAGCCTTGCCTTCATCAGAGCCCAAAATTTCTCGATGGGCCTGATCTCAGGGCAATTCGGAGGATTTAATGATTTCGCGACAAATTCGACATTATTCTCTCGATACCAGTTCAACACATGGCGAGCATAGTGACACGCAGCTAAATCGGGTCAGAATAATGTACGACCCCTGTGCTTTCGAATCAGTGGTAGTACCCGCTTTTGAAGGCATTCCTTCTTGTACACAGCCGAAGTTAAGTTTCCCGTTACAAAAAACGGAGATGTTTTCATGCCGCATTGACAAATAGCTTGCCAAACCATCACTTTTTTCCCAATTTTTTCACAAAAAATGGATTTGTCCTCTTTAGAGACCTTCGTTCCTTTTATTACGGTGTAAAACTGCGGTCCGGGTAGGGTTTTATAGTCAAGTTTGACATAGGTTTCATCGTCCATTATAATACATTGTTCATTTTTAGTTAAGACTTGGTCGTACAACTTCCGAGCCCGAGTTTTGACAGAAGACTCCTGGGTTTTGCTGCGTTTAGGCTGTTTTTGCTTTTTGTAAGTTACAAGCAAGTTACGCTCCTTGGCACGCTGAACCATTGCAATAGAAGTACGACATTTTTTCGCACAATCCCGAATCGATACCTCTTTTTTTGGGAAAAATGTTCGCATATCTTTTTGTCTAAATTAGGACATGAAGGGCCTCGTTTTCTACCTCGACCAGGTAAATCTTTTAAAGTATTATTCATACCAAACCTTTTTATCGTATTGTAAACAGCTTTCAGGCTAACCCCTTCCTCTGAAGCAATCTTTCTCATAGTCATACCTGATTCTTTACAATATTTGGTCACAATTGAAAGTCGTTTTTTCTCCGAGAGACCCTTCATCTTGCAGTGTGTAGGAATTATACTATTTTTTATAATCAGTTTTAATATTTGACTATATGCTTAACAGATTGACATATTATGACGGACAAGATAAAATATTGTAACTTTTTTTTTAGAGCTATTCAAACTTGTTTCCATAATTAACGATACGGTCTTTATATGCAGTTACCTAAACAACTAACCTATAATAACCCATAATAGTGTTAACTTGATAATGTATTGTATGTCCAGATTCATTTAACTCGAAAACTACTGAATAAATTGGTATCAAATTTGGTACTTATGTGGATCACATGGGTCATTTAAGGTACTTTTTAACCCATGAATCTGTCATGTTCACATGTGTTATGCGGACGAAGTTGCAGGGCACAGCTAGTTTATAATATTTGGATTGTACTATGTATAGGTAAATTAATAAAAAGGCATTTCTATTTTTCCTTGTAGTCAATTAAGAAATTGTTAGGTAACGCAGCGTTAAATTAGTCCATTTGGTAACGCACTTTTAATATTTTGCATTAATATATTTGTGATAAATCAGAAAAATCTATTAAAGTTTTTAACAAGAAGTATATTTTTAAATTTAAGCATAAAAAAATGCGTTACCAAATGGGCTAATTTAACGCTGCGTTAACAATTTTTTTATTGACTACAAGGAAAAATAGAAATGCCCAAAATAGTTTTAAATATATTACAAGTATCAAAACTGGTTTTAGCGTTACACGTCAGGGATACCACGCTCTGAATTTTTGAATTTGCCGCGATTTTTCATTCTCATCATTCATTTGCCAGACTCTAAGTAAATTTGTCTCTTTTAATTGCTGTTTTATTTTTAATTTATTGTATTTTTTTCGTAGATGCATTAAAAAACGTCGTTTGATATACGTGCGGAACTGTTATTTTCACTCGTCCCGAGTCTTGGCCCTCGCTTGCAGCTCGGGCCAAGACACCTCGGGAATCGTTTGAACAACAATGTCATACTTTCCGCACTAATATCAAAATGTACTATTGAAGTGATAACCTCTTATGGGAGGGTAAACCGCTTCTTTACGTAATATCTGAGGGTCCGTGGGGACTACAAATTCAAACCCGTAGGTAATCAGAATTTAAAAAATACCTCCGCCGTCTTGGATTCCAAAAATAATGTCATTTTCTTAATCAGCACCCCGAGGAACCTGAAAAATGATACCCATATCATTACATTTAAAAAAATACGTCCGCTATCTTGCTTTTCAAAATTAATGTCATTTTCGTAATCGACACCCCGAGGAACCTCAAAGATGACACCCATATCAATTTTTAAGAAAAAATTACGTCCGCCATCTTGGATTCCAACATGGATCATCATGTCAGCCGAAAGACGTCCACTGCTGGACATAGGCCTCCCCCAAGGCTCTCCACTCAGACCAGTCTTGTGCTTTTTGCATCCACCGCGTTCCCGCGATACTTACAAGGTCGTCACTCCATCTTGTTGCCTACCTACAGCTCGTCTCCCGGTCCGCGGACGCCACTGCTGCTGTTCGTGTGTGATGTTCGGCAGTGTGATGTCGCTCGGCAACTTAATTTAAGCCGGTTTGCTGTCCGCCGAGTATACCTGCGGTTCCAGGAGACTGGAGGCTTCATTAGGAGGCATGGAGCTGGCCGCCGACGCTGCACATCTGAAAGAGACGACCGCTTCATTGTGTCGTCGACTCTACGCAATCGCTTCTCCAATGCTGTTGAGGTGCAACAGCGTCTCCGAGAAGCTCGGACGACCTCTGTTAGCACCTCCACCATTAGGAGAAGGTTGCGGGAGAAGAAGATTTGTCCTAAATATTATTTGTCCTATCGTTTGATGTGGCTAAGATTCAACTGTAGAATGATTGATGTGCATAATTGTAATATGATTATATATAAAAAAATGTTTTATTTACAAACCTAACCTTGTCAAACTTGTTGGTTCTGGCGTTTCGCTCGCTCGTTAGGGTCACAGTTCTACCTAACACTCCTCCTCGCTTCGCTCGTCGTCGTACCTAACCTAACCGAAATCTGACCTGCCTGAAGGTAGAATACGTAACGATTCTGACTTCACGCCTACCATAGTTTAGTTTAGGTGCTGTAATTGTAGCCAGTTTAATAATAGGCAAAATAATTATTAGGACAATTCATGTTAGGAATATTATGCTTTAGGTAATTAGACTTTAGCAGAGTTATCAATATTAGGACAAACTTGCTTTAGGACGTTAAATGAGTATTCACAAAAATTATTAGGACAAACGAGTAGTATGACATTCAACAGTATGCCAGACACAGAATTTATATAAACATCGGAAAAAGTTATTTGGGATATTATTATTTATATTATTATATTATTATTATATTATCATTATTTCTAGTATTTATGAACCAGAACTTCCAGAACTTTTCTTTAAAGCTTTGAGTTGTAGGTAAGTTTATAATTTGACCCGTATGATCTGATATTCCTAGATTAAGAACACGCGACGTGTATTTCCGATAATTTGTTATAATATTGTCAATGCAAGTCTGAGATTTGCTAGTTATTCTCGTGGGCTCATTTATCGTTGTATGTAGGTAAATTATATTTTTTTAATGTAGAATAATAAGGTAAGTTTAGCTGTATTATTACAAAGCAAGTTTATGTTAAAGTCACCTGCGAGAATATTTTTTCTTTTAAGATACCGAAATCGAGGTGTTTATATTCCAAGAAGTAGTTCGAGGTTATGAGTTATGAATGAAGAGGCACAAATCACTATCAGGTGTTCTATATAAACACACTATTACACAGTTGAGATCAGGCAGCAGTATTCTGCAAGTTTCAAAGACTGACTCGATTGAAAAGGCAGATATCCAATCCAAGTTACTGTATTTAATGGTCTTGTTAACATAAAAACACACACCTCCTCTAGACATATTACATCTACAGAAAGAGGAGGCCAATTTGAATGCATCTATTTGCAGAGTAGACACTTCATTTCGTTTAAAGAACGTTTCCGTGCAGCAAATTACATCAATATGATGTGTCAGACAGAAGCTGGCCCTAGTTCTTTGTTGCCGCGTTCAGATGATAAATATGAAGTTGTAGGACGAAAACAACAACGAAGAGCTTGTAAAGGGCTTCAAGAATATAGGTATAGCAAAAGAACCCTCAAAAAATTGTAAAGGTATTTGCAAACACAGTGAAAGTGCAACAACACAAACTTAAAAAAAGTGCCTCTAAAGACTTGTAATATGTATATACGAGGGCTGCTGCTACGAACATTTTTACATACATACATAAACTCACGCCTTCATTCCCAGAGTGGGGTAGGCAGAGCTAAAGAATTACCAACAAGTCTTAAAACTTCTTGATAATTCTGTAACCACATTTTGCACACGTAGGCTAAGATGTTTCCCAGTGTATTAGTGACAGGTTGCAAGCCCATCGCCTAACAGTACTGCAAGCCTTTATTCCCTTAGTCGCCTCTTACGACATCCACGGGAAGACATGGAGTGGTACTATTCTAACCCGGCATCCACACGAGTTCAAAATATACTCCTCCAAGTTAAATACATCGCCACATTCTAAAAAACCAATCATCAAAACATTTTAAAAAGGCGTTCTGCGGAAGGTCAAAGAAAAGTCGTTCAAATTCTTGTACTGCCTTCGTTCGAGTCCGTAAAAGTCCGGCCACGCATCATTTTCTTTATAGTGGGGAATAAGAAATAGTCGCACGGGGCCAGGTCTGGACTGTAGGGCGGATGCGTCACCAGCTGAACACCTTTACTGGTCAAAAAGTCCATTGTTATTGCCGCGGTGTGTGCAGGTGCATTGTCTTGGTGAAAAAGAATTCCACGGGTGCCGCTCTTTGGACGATCCTCACCAAGTTTGTCAAATGCCTGGGGTAGACAGACCTCTGTGTACCACTGGCTAGTAACTGTTCTTGGATCTTCAAGCGGAATTACAGCTAATGGGCCCCCGCGGCGAAAGAAAACGGCGATAATTTTTTTGTTTACACTACGGCCACGAACAATTTTTAATGGCGGCCCATCTTCCTCGAACACCCAATGTATAGAATGTTGCTTTGTTAGAGGGTCATACGAGGGCTGTTTGATAGGTTCTTTTAAAAACTATTCGTAAAACCTTTTTTCTGGTAAATGGCATTAACACTGGCAGGCACAATCTTTCAAATGAAGACTGTCAAAAATTCAGCAAAAAAAAAACAAGTTTTTGTCAGTTTAACCATTGTTTAACTGTGATCACTCGTAAATTTTCAACAAGTATGGAAAAATCTGAATTTCGTGCCGTTATAAAACATTTTTTTATGAAGGGACGAAGGGTTGCAGTGCTGCCACAATAAAAACTGAACTTGATTCTGTTCATGGCACTAACGCACCAAACTTTTAAACGTGGTCGGTCAAGCACATCTGATGCTCCACGCTCTGGTCGCCCAATCGAAGTCACTACTGAGGATGTTGTTGAAGAAGTCCATAATATTGTACTCGACGACCGCCGAGTGAAGGTGCGTGAAATAGCTGAGAACATAGGCATCTCCACTGAGCGAATACCTACATAAAATCCTGCATGAAGATTTGTTGACGATCGAACAAAAACGCGAACGAAAGCGAATTTCACCCTCCGTCCACTTGGATCCATTGCATGGCTCCATTGATGGATCCTAGTACACTTTTTCGTCCACCTGAATCCATCGTACCAGTCAGTTCCAAATAATGGATTCTAAGACACTTTAAGGTGCACTTGGATCCTCCGAATTAATCAAACGAAGTATAATTTAAATGGCCGTTTCCTCGTGGTCCTACTATTTTTGTCCTACTGACTTTCGACCTTAGAGCATATATTACCTGGAGCCGCCTTATAGGTCATATTCGAGTACAATCATGTCTGCCGAGATTTGCGGGGGGTGAAGAAATAACACATGCAAAAGATTACTTACAAATGCAAAAACTATCTGTGTCATTACACACGAATACTTAGACAAAAATCTAACACATATACATTTTAATGCACACAAACATATCACACATGTAAAGACTTTGTATAAACGCAGTTTAAGAATACGTAGATGCGAATGTAAGCGGCATAACCTAAAGTGCGAGGATTAGGTCGATAGCTAATATCGATATTTTTACTGACATTTGCACAAGCATACAATTTTAGTACCTATAAACTATTACGAGCATCGTAATAGGATATTATTGGTTAATGAAATAGTTAATAAAAATGACGCAAAAGTTGGATGTTTTTTATTTATCTTTGTTAACAATTTTATACATATATAAAGTAGCGAGTATTATAATTATTTACAGTAGAACCCGATTTATAGCATGTTCATATAGGTACCTCAAATTGTTAATTCCTTGTTCTTCTATTCGCGTTCACCTACTTATTCGCTTTTTGCCGAAAATTTCTTAACGGGTTTTTTTTGAGTTATCTCAATGAGTGTGATAGATTTGTTAGATCATTCTCCCGAACTCATTATTTCTTCGTAGTAATTTTTCCATTCGCATTTTTCCCCGAACGCGATATTACCAGTCGCCTTTTTTCCTGCGGCAGTTTATATTCACAGTCGTGTTTTTCCGCTTGCGAGTTTTATCCAGTCGCTTCTTTTCCTACCACCATATTTTCACGGTCGTGTTTTTCCCGTTCCAATTTGTCGAAGATACAGAGTCGACGGAGCTCCGCTACCGCGGAGCTCCTATTTCTGGCTGGTTTGGCCCTCCGGGCCTGATGCAAAACTAATATAACCTAAACCTACCTACGAATTACGATGTAAATACTTTTGAGAAAAGTGCGACTGAGATAGAAATCGAACGGGAAAAAAACCGACTGGGAAAAAAGTCGAACAACAAAAAAAGCGACTGTAATAAAATCGAATGGTGAAAAATAAAATTAGGTAATATCGCGTTCGGGGAAAAATGCGAACGGAAAATTTAATACAAAGAAATAATGAGTTCGGGAGAATGATTTAACAAACCGTGTGATATATGTATATAACTTTGTTATAAACGCATCACGCGAATAGGCTACAACAAAGTAAGGGAAATAATTACATACATACATACATACCTTCACGCCTTCATTCCCAGAGTGGGGTAGGCAGAGCTACAGAATTACCAACAACTCTAAAAACTTGTTGATAATTCTGTAACCACATTTAAATAAAGGGAAATAATTAACAAACTTTTAATACGATCTCTTTTTTTTCTTCCGTATAAGGCGTTTTCCCGCTTCTCTAAGTTTTTTTTTGCCTTGGACCCTTAAAAATCAGTCAAGCTGGAATATAGAAAATCAGAGGCACACGGCATAATAAGTACTGTGAAGACACTACTACACAGAACAGAGTACTACACAGAAGTTATATTATAAAGAATAATTTCCTAAGAATAATTGTCCAAGTATAAGTATATTTTTCTATTGATTCTTAAAATGAATTAACTTATTATATATGTGGCGAATACAACTTTTTGGGTCGCTTTTTTTGGAAAGGTAAGAAAGTCTTATATTTGTGTATTTCGTCATGACTGATTTAGCCAATTCTACTTTATGATTGACAAAAACGTCAGTCATGGTTTTCAATATTTGAAAACAAATCTTTACCTATAAAATACGTTAAGCATTTTATGGTCACGTAAGAAGCTGTATACTTCGAATTGATTCGTTTTTTTTTCGTCTAGACCTTGTCTTATGATCTTTTCACATTGTTGACAAAGTAAAATCACACACTCGGATGCATACGCTAAATAACCTTTCGTCTTGTGATATATAAAACTCTGATCATTGCAAGCTCCAAACAGACCTTTGACACAGTAATCACACTTAATTTTTTTAGCCAGTGCAAAAGCCGTGAATCCGGCTATATATTCGACAACTTTTTCTCCAAAAGGAGACAGGTAAATTTGACATTCTAAGTCAAATAAATCTTCTTCTGAGTCATCAAATTTTGAATCTAAGTTATTTTGTCGTGCATTTACAGAAGTGACATTAATTTTTTCAATGGCTGAAGAGCAATTAAGTATACTTATATTTTCGAAAGGTACACAGTTGGCTCCTCTTTCCTTGACTACCAGCTCTTTGTGTACAAGAAGTTTTTTGTATATTGATTCCAATTGGAATGCTGTAGGATTGTCTGAAAACCCACCGTGACTTCTAATATTGGAAAATAATATTTCTATATGATCCTGACTTATTTTATGAAATGGAAGGTAGCTCATTCCTGTATCAGGAGTTGTAACTAAATCATTATATAACGCTTTGGCACTAGATATGCAGATGAGAAAGCCTAAAAATCCTGTATATCGAGGACTTTTAAGAACATTAATCCGTTCCATCTGCTTTCGACGATTAATGGCATCCACTAACAAATTTTGAATTACTACTGTAGCTTGATCTAAACGTTCAAAACATTTTTCGTAGTTTTTCGAGTTCATAGCTTTCTTAAATCCAAAGCCACATCTTGGAATCCAAAATATCAAATACGTCATTAATAAGTTTTAAAAAATCTGCAGTCACAGTGGCCTTGTCAAAACCTGGCAAATGTAGTTTCGTTTCACAAAAAGTTAAGGCGTCCGCAACACCTTCGCTAAAAAGTTGGGCTGCCAGACGAACGTTCATAATTTTGGTTTTAAAGTAAACATGATTTGATCTTAATTTGTTAGCCAAATAAAATAGTTCCTCTTCTTGTAAATTGTGCAAGTTTATAATACAATTCCAATTTATACTATTGCCTAAAGAGTCGTAAAAGTATTTGTAAAATTCCAGACTATTCCTAAGCAACTTCAGCATATGGCAAGGATCCAAAATGAAATGTATTTTCTGGCCAGTCGAAGGATCCAAAAAGCTGGTTTGTAAGTTATCAGGACTCAAACTGCAACCTAGCTCTTCTGCCATGCTAATGTTCGTTTTAGCTCCATCGCAGGTTAAGGCCTTTATTTCCACTCCGGTATTATGAATTAGCTGTAATGCCGTGGTGACCATTTGAGCTCTCAATTTTCCGGGCATTCCCTTAATTAGAAAGTACCCGATGGGTAATTTCCATGAGGCGTTAATTCCAACTAATAAAAACATAAGAGCATCGGTTGCACTTGTCGACCCATCGCATCCATCGTCGAACCCATAATTTACATGACCATAATGTCGCTGTGTCTTGTGATCGAAATACGGAAATTCCTTGATTTTAATTTCGTCAATTATCAGAGAACAGTATATATTTTTTGGGTTTTCTTCTTTTAATAATTTAAGAGCATTTAGAGCCTCTTGAGTAAAACCGGGACGTCCATCAATATTCGCATACCACTTTGTTATTGTACGGGGGTGAGGTAAAGATGTTCCGAAAGTTTTCCTCACATATCGGTACGCCTTCGGTGAATAGTAATGAAGTGTCAAAGCAAAACACCGTAACTCAGGGGAAAATTTATCTCTACTTAACTTTTCCGTTTCGCTGTTCTTTAACTGTCTTTTCAATAATTCAGCACTTTTAACACCAATTTTTTGTAAAATGTGTTTTTGCTCTTTATCAATTAAAGATTTTTCGTCTAATTTTTTTAAAAGGTCTTCTAATGAGGCTACTTTTGTTTTTAAATAACGTGTTTTTGCTTGTAGACGTTTAATTTTTTTTGCTTGTGCGTCTACTTTTTCAGTTAAATTTCTTTTTCTAAAACTCAGTTCTAATATCGAATTTGGAATAGGTGGTTGATTCTCCTTGCTGGTACTTGGAAGTGGTTCAGTTTCAGTGTTGGACAGCTCTACGGCACCGTTAATTTTTACTTGAATGAGTGGTTCGTCAATGCTCCTCGGAATGTTGTTCTAAAAGCAAACGTAAAGGTTAGTTATTTATAATAACAGGACTAATGTTGCGTAGGACGGTAAAATACAATAGAGTAATTTATTATACGCGGAGTCAGCCGAAAATAACTAACACACAAGTCGCCCTGTCTCCGAAGGCAGATCTCTTAGCCGTACTTACATGTATAGTAAATACTAAATCAATAAGTAAAAATGCGTGAAACACTACCTAAAGTTTGTCTACCAATTACGTTATCATTTTCAATAACGGGGAAACACATTCGAGTTCTGTGATACGTAACTGAACCTGATATTCATCTCAATTTATTTACCTATTTAAACTTTATTGCACTAAGAAGACATTTCGTATAAGGGGAGGACCTAATATTATAAAGCATCTTCTACCAGTCAACAATAGGACAAATCAGATAAATTATCACTATCGTTATAGCGAAGGAAAAATAGTGAACACATCCTCTAATAAATTTAAAATTATATATTTTTCACAAAGTTTGCCCTTTTGACCACCCATGGAAATTATAGTCCAATGTTTCTTATTATTGTTTTATGAAAAGAAACCTTATTGACTGTATTTGTATTAGATCATATTTGACAAAGTTATGAAAGTTTTAAAATACTATGGTCATTGGTCTTTGTTTGTATAAGTAAATATTTGAGAGTGAAACGTGAAATACTTACTAAAATACTAAATACACCTACTTTTTCACATAAACATAAAGTAGGTACAGCAAAATCTATTAACTTCGCCTCTTGCTTGGTAGCGTTCGATACTGACTTGCATCAATATGTTTCGAACATATGGAACTAGTACGCGTAGGCACCCAATTTGCTTGTCTGCTGCATGAGGCGGTCCATATTTCTTTCAATTCCGGGTCTTTTGGAAAACTGTAAAATATACACTTAGTATAAATTGTATTCAGTAGGTAATTTCCAGGTCCTTACTAAATCTTCCTTATTGTCGATAATTATTTATTTAATCGAGACTATCCTCATCACTATAACCGAGTCTCGGGGGGAGTACACCGACGTCATCATTTTGATGGAAACAATTATTTAGCTTATTAGTATTATCGACTTTATGTCAAAAACTGTTAAGTCATTTCTTACAAAGCATTAAAACAGAGTCTCGTGAGGAGTACGTACTAATCCAAGTAACAATTGGAATCGATTGCATATAATCGTTAAATTTGACGGGCGATGAAAATATTTTTTATAAATAAAAATAAAATAAAATAAAAAGATAAAATTACTTACAAATGAAATGTTGTACCATCTTTTTCGAAGCTTGAAGTCGTTGATCGTTTTTTACACGAACTTACAGCACATGCAGGCATTTTTCCAATGAGTGTTCTCTGGCCAGCGGCGATTTTGTGAATGATCATTAATCGATTATGAAATAGGTTTTGTATAACTTTTTGCACATTGTGCAGGTTTTTCGACAGAGGGGTAATGTACTGAATGGCGGCTCCAGGTAATATATTCTCTAAGCTTTCGACGGAGCCCCGCCCAGGGCGGGGCTCCTACTTCTAGGTGGTTTTGCCCTTCGGGCATCTGAAGATACCTAACGAACCTAACCTACCTACTTTTACAACCATAATTAGTATTTAAGTAAGTGGAGGATCCAAAGTGCACCTTAAAGTGTCTTAGAATCCATTATTTGGAACTGACTGGTACGATGGATTCAGGTGGAGGAAAAAGTGTACTAGGATCCATCAATGGAGCCATGCAATGGATCCAAGTGGACGGAACGGAATTTCAGATGTGGTGTAATTTAATAAGTTTAATAAAATAACTAATGAAATTATTTTATCTAGGCTGCCTTTCTGCTACGATCTTTACGTAGCCATCAAAACAAATGAATTTTATAGCAAGCTATTTTAGCAAACCTCTTTAAATAATATGAATATCCATAATGCTACTATGAAAGTTAATCAAGTGATATGCAGAGGTCGGCGGGGGTGTGCTGTTTTTACGTCATTAATGTCATGTAGTTGTCTCTTGTAGATATTAATATGGATAAGGTGTATCCATAAAGAAATATTAAAAGAAGACATAACTGAAATTATTAAACTAAAATGAAAATGCATTACAAAACGAGTATTAAGCTTTTTTTATTTCTTTATTGTACATTTTCTGTGCTATTGTAATAAATAACTATATTTTTCCTTCCGGCTGGGTTGGACTGAATGCCCAAATGCTCTGTTCCGCATTAGTCTGAATGCCAAAATGCACTGGTCCGCATTAGTCTGAATGTCAAAATGCACTGGTCCGCATTAGTCTGAATGCCGAAATGCACCGGTCGTACTATGTACAACACTCAAAATACCTTTTTCCCAAAATGACTGATTTTCTAAAAGTCCTCGTTTTGGAATGTCTGAAATCCGTAATGTCTGACACAAAAGGTACATTCAGATACATTTATTATGATGAATACCTACCTGTATCTAGTTATGATGATTATCTTCCTAAGTTATATTATATCTGTCGGTGTGCGTATACGTACTCCTTTAGTCTATAACATTATAATGACAAGATAATGGCCACTTGTAGTGACAAATGTCACTTGAAAAATTATATTATTTGTCATTTACTAATATTCACGTCTTAGCTGTTGTGTTGTTATATTATAAATGTTATATGTTATAATGTCATAATATTACCCTGAAATTTATAGACAACCAAAAAGGTAAACCATCTCTAATTCATGATGGACACAGGTATAATTTTTCAAATAACAATAAGTCAGGCTCTAGCATGTGGAGGTGCCTAAATCGAAATGATTGTTCAGCATCGGTAACATTAAATGCTAAAGGCAAAGTACTCACGCGTGCCGGTCGCATTATTACCAAAATGAAGAAGATATGTTTATTGATACTTGCAAAAAGATCGTGTCTTCAAAAATGACACCAATCAAAAAGGTATATAGGTGCCTGTTTTGTATATGCTTTTGCCTAACAAAACTCAAGAGACTTACACTAGAATGTTTAGATTGCTGAGGGACAAATTGAGTTTAAGAGTGCATATATTTAAGTGCGACTTTGAAATGGCAATAATCAATGCAGTAAAAGAGATTTTCCCGTGTGTAGAAATCCGAGGCTGTTATTACCATTACAACAAGGCAGTGTGGCAGCAGGCAAAAAAAATAAAGGCAACAACTACCCCACGTCAAAGATATTTAGTGAGGATGTGTGCTAACTTATCTTTACTTACTCAAGAGAAAATTCATACTGCATGGTCATCTTTGCAAGCCCTTTTCCCACCAACTGAAGAAATGACCAAATTTCAATTGTATTTTGAAAAACAGTGAATGTCTTTGTGTGCGTCATTAATAAGTTGCTCAAATGATAAGCATCGTACAAACAATGCGATAGAGGGCTGGCACAGGAGACTGAACTCACGTATGCCTCACAAACCAGCCCTGATGCGATTTTTGTACAAGCTGAAGAAAGAGGCAAAATATCAGGACACCCGAATAAAAAATTCTTTGTTTAGCGGTGCTACCAGACGACGGCGGGACATTTTATTCGACAACTGTTATAGAAAGCAGTTGAATGAATTAAATGCCGGCAATATTACAGAAATTGAGTTTCTACAAAATATCTCTATTATTAAGAAGCGAATGCAATAAGTATAATCTAACTAGCTTTCCGCCCGGACTTCTTTTGCGGAGAATCGGTACTTTTGGAATCGGAGAATTCGTTCATTACATTAGTTAGAACCTTAGAAGACCTATAATTTATGTTGTTTTTATTATTATTTGGATATTTCCAACATACCCTGTACCTCGTAGAGGGATGTAAAGGGGATGGGTACAGATCCGTAAACATGAAGTAGCTGTGTGAGAAACAATACTGATTGTTTTTTTTTAATTTTTTTTTTCGCCTTAAAATAAAAATGAAAATATTAAATAAAATGTTTTATTAACATAATTGTTTCATTTCAAAAGCAAAGTTCCAAAAAAAACTAACCCGACTGTACACCAATTTGACAGTTTTATTTCAGACATTCCAAAACGAGGACTTTTAGAAAATCAGTCATTTTGGGAAAAAGGTATTTTGAGTTTTGTACATAGTACGACCGGTGCATTTCGGCATTCAGACTAATGCGGACCAGTGCATTTTGACATTCAGACTAATGCGGACCGGTGCATTTTGGCATTCAGACTAATGCGGAACAGAGCATTTGGGCATTCAGTCCAACCCAGCCGGAAGGATTTTTTTTTCTATATTTTAAATTTTTTATGAGTTTCGCCTTGAGTTTAATATCCATTTATAGATAGGAAAAGATATTTCTACATCCACTGAAGTGAGTGGAATGAAAGTGTACATTAAAATGCTATCCACGTCTGTTGCTTCCGAAAGTTTTTCGGCATACTCCCTAAAAAAATCTAAATCTGGGTTTCTAGAGATGACGTCTTCTAATTTCCGACTGACAGAAGCAGATGAACACCAGTTTATAACAGCTCTCACTTGTTCTAAAATTAAAAAAGCATCTACATTAGACAGTTTTGATTGTTGGAATTTCTTTAAGGCATATTCAATTATATGAAAGTTCTCAAAAAAATATATTAAAAAAATATCAGGGGACAATGTCAAACGAATTGACCTAGTCCCAAACTATAAGCTCTGGGCTTGTACTATGGGTACTAGACAACGATATAAATACTTATATAGAGAAATATATACTTAAATACATAGAAATCATCCATGAGTCAGAAACAAATATTTGCGCTCATCACACAAATATATGCCCTTACCGGGATATTTTAAGTTATTTCGTAAATTTTCGGTATTATAATTCTTTTCGCCACTCTTATCGACTTTGCTTCTGACCATGGGCCTACTTTTATTTCTTCAAAATATTTTTCATAATATGTGCTGCTGCCTCCAGCCAAGTTTCCTCTGGCAAGGTAGGGGCGATATAGGATATTTGACCTTTAATATTCGAATTCTATTTGGAGCCTTCAAAAAAACTTTCTCTACGTTCGAAATAAGCAAATCCACATCTGGATACGTACAGGGATCGTATTTTATCGGCTACGCGGTTTAGGCCATGTGCCAAACATGTAACGTGCTTCATGTTCGGTAGAGAAGTTTTCAAAATTGGGCCAGCCAGCAACATGTATGCAACGCCATCAGTACTTAGCACCAGGACATTTCCAATTTTGTAGTCAAAAGATATTTTTCAGATTGTCTATGACGAATGCTGACATTGTTTGACCATTAAATTTTGTTAACTGTTTGCATGCTATTAAATATGGTATTTTAAACTAATTCAATGGCTTCACAAAAAAACGCAAGCGAGTCAGTCGTTTCGTCAAGAGAAATCCATGTTTTTTCATTTGAAACGTTCTTGTGCATGGAACTGATTTGCCTCTGATACAATTTATCCAAATAGTTTTTCCTCAGGCATTTTCTACTTGGAAGTGTAGGTCGGTTTGCACACTGGGAGCATAAATACTTGGAAAGAAACTTTTTGAAAGCCGAATTATTCAATTGAGACCATGGTATGTTACACAAAATGAGACACTCTTCATCAGATTTCTGAAAATTCCCATTGTGCATTGGTCCCTCGATGTGTCTTTGAACACTATTTTTTTTCTTGACATGCTGGTTTTACATTTTGTACAAAATATGGTTTTATTTTATTACCGTCAAATGTCATATCGGTGTCATTTTCAATCCACTTTAGGACTGTTTTTTCTTTAACTTTCAGCATACTCAAAACAGCAATAATATTTTTCAAATTATTAATTTAATTATTTATCCGATTACTTATACACTTTGACACAATAGAATAATAGAATAATGACGTTGTCATGATATTTCACCCAGAAAGAATATGGCATCCTTAAACAGATTTATTGCCTATCTGAAGAGGTTTGACATCATAATATGATATATATATATTTATTATCTAAGGAAGTTTGCTTTAATACTAGTTGAAACTGTTTTCCCACTTAAGCGAAAAGCTGTGGAAAATAGATTAATCACATTCCGTAGGTTCTAATAAAATTCATTTGTTTTGATGGCGACGTAAAGCCTTAGCAGAAAGGCAGCCTAAATAAAATAATTTACATACATACATACATACCTACATTAAATCACGCCTGTTTCCCAGAGGGGTAGGCAGAGACCACTTCTTTCCAATTCTTTCTTCTTTCTTCTTAAATAATTTCATTGGTTTATTATAATTATTACTAGAGTTAAGACTTTTCGTGGCAAATCGTGGTTCTAGAATCCATGGAGTCGCTGTTTCCTATTTATTGTAATACTTAACACTTTGATTTAGTTAGACCTTCAGTATTTTAATAATTTAAAATTCATTTATTCATTAAACAGCTAAACCAATTTAAATACATTTTGGTATGGAGGATTATCTCTGCTGTGAAAGAATTAAAAACAAGCAAATATGAGTAGGTATTGAATAACCGAACCAAAAATGTATTTAGTTCATTTTGAAACGTGTCCATCCTGAAGGTCAAAATCAAAATGTCATGTATAATCAGGGATCGGAAATTCGGATCGATATTTACCTATACTTTCGGCGCGGTTTTGTTGTTCAGTTGTATGGAAGCGGACTAAATCATAGAATTCATTAATAAAATTTCTGGAATTTCAAAATAAATAAATTGCACCGGCATTGTTTCATAATCAATTATTTCTACCAAATGTTATTTAATTTACCTGTAACTTATTAACCTAACGAATTTATAGGAGCAAAAATGAATGTTTTATCCTACATGTAAAGTAATTATTATATTAACATTTTGTAGAATCCCAGAATCCCGGAACTTATATTATTAAAATAATATTTTTAAGAAGCCGAAGCCATGTTTCCCTATCTTTTTCCGGGATTTTGCTAACTTAAAGTAAATATCGATCCGAATTTCCGATCCCTGATTATAATAATTAGGAAATAGCGACTCCATGGATTCTAAAACCACGATATGCCACCAAAATCCTAACCCTAATTATTACACATGGGGCATTTACCATTGAATGATAAGGTGCCCCCGCCGACCTCTGGTGATATGATATGATATCAAACCTCTTTAGATAGGTAATAAATCTGCTTAAGAATGCCTATTCAACTGAGTGAAATATCATGACCAGTGATGGGAAATAGGTGAGCTAAAATACCTATTCTTTGCGAGAGGACATAATATGGAGTGGTTACAACCGGATAAAAGTATATATTTTTTGGATTCCGGGTATTTGTTATTTATCCGGGCACTGCGAATACTAGCCGTAATGTTGAACATACATTCTTTTCCTTATAGAATGTTTGTAAAGTTTGTAGTAAAAATGGTAACATTCCTGCCATAATGTTAAAATTATAAGTAATCCGAAAATGTGAACGCCCATTTGCAAGTCATAAACAAACAATGCGTGGGAAAACCCATATTATTAGTCCTGCTACTACTTTTTAGAAATCTTGTACATTCCTTCTTTTCTCTAGCCCTTTTTACTAAAAACTAACATTAAACATGCCGTACTTTAAACAAAACATGTCATGTAAGTCATGTTTTACATTACGATAATTACCCGAATAAATATCGAATACCCGGAACAGAAAAAAATAATAACTTTTATCCGGTTGTAACCACTCTATATTATGTCCTCTCGCGAAGAATAGGTATTTTAGCTCACCTATTTCCCATCACTGATCATGACAACGCCAATATTCTATTATTCTATTGTGTTATTTTGTAAGCAGTTTGAAGTAAGTGAATAAATAATTAATAATTCGAAGAAAGATTATTCCAATTTTGAGTATGCTGAATATTTTAAATTTAATATTTCTTTTTAAGGTGTATCTACACGGTGTCCCAAAATCGGTAACCCACATTGACACCGGAGGTAGGTCAGTTTAAGAGGTACCGAACCAGCCTAACATGACCTCAGTAAAATGTGCACGGTTTTCGAGTTATTGCCAAATTAAGGTTTTTTATAAATTTTCACCTTTTTTAACACTTTATGTGCCAGTATTCAGCCGGAAAGCTCTCGAAGTTGGTTTTTTTACGTGTATGGGGCCACGGATAGTTAATTAAGATACCAGAAGTGTTATTTTGCCAATAATTAATGTAAATTATTGAAAAATACTGGATTGGTCTCGATTTAAATTATCAGCAAATCATTAATTTCAACTTTAGCCACCTCCCGTGAAAAACATTTACTAGAAACCAAACGAGCAAATGACGTTTAAAAATTGAGCATGGTATGCAGATTCAGAAATGGTACAATACAAGTATCTTACAGCGATAAAGAAAGCATTCAATAACACTTTTCCGACGCCGCAAACCGTCGCAGTCAGGTAAGAACAATGCCGTACCTACGCTGTGATATCGCATTTGATGCCTCAACATCTTATTATTTGCCAAATGCACGAGAGCGAAAGAGATGGAAATTATGTTCATCTCCCTTTCGAAGGATATCGACGATATGACTATGGCTAGTCCTTTGATTACCTGGACCCCTCCACCTCGGGCTTTGAAAAAAATAGTGTACAAAGAATAGTTTTGATTGACCCATTTATATTAATCTACTTAAGTTTGCTCCATTAACATCCGTGGATTTCGAAAGATGCTTTTCACCTCGTAAGTTTATTTTAACCGTGAATTAAATTATATTGTAGTTAACTACGCATCACTTAAAAAATATTTATTCGAGATTTCAATTCAACTTTCATATAAACCTGTTCAAAACAGCATTATGTAGATTTCATAAATATAACCAATGTTTTACTAAACCTTAACTATAATCAATACGATTGATATTTTTAGTAATTTGCGACAACCCTATTTTCATAGAAATTTATAAATACCTATAGAAGCTTGTTGCACCGAGACCCTGACAGGTTTATATTAGATTTCTTTTTTGGTCATTAGACTCATTACTTTAGGGTTAATATTGTAACGCAGATTTTTATAGTGTTATAGAATATAAATACGACAGGATTTCACAGATAAAATATAAAAACTAAAACCACAATAATATCAAATATCTTTTTAATTTTTAAAGTTATCATTTCAGGTTTATGTCTAATGAATGCCAAAAATATATTTTTACTCAATAAGTATAATAGAAATCAAATAAAAATGAAATCAATAGGTAGGTACTAAATTAAATTTAACATTTTCAAAACTGTTTTTTTTTTTATAAAATTTACTATAACTTTAGGTATAAAAAGTATATTTGACACTCGAGTGTTCTCGTCATGCATTTGAAACGGTTTTAGGGGTTTAAAAAGGGTCAAAAAACCTACTGTGCCAATGTATGGAGAGGTCAAAATTTGGTATCAGATGAATTCACTTGGCACAGATGTATCCTAGGACAAACTGAGCTGATTTAGCCCGTTAGCCATCAGTCACCCCCTGGCGAGTATGGGAGAGGGGTATTCAGAGTTACAAGCCGCCCCGCTTCGGTTTAAAGTTACAAGCGCCCCCGCCACCTCGAGTGTGGTGTAATTTTCTGATAAACCATAGATAATAGGTATGGCTTTCATTTTTGATATAAAATTGCACTCCTTCATATACAGTGGTGGACATATAATTAGAAACACTTGCGACGTATTTCACATTATACAAGGCACATTGCCGTAAAACTTTTATTTTTGGAAATAAAACAACAAAATGCATAGAATACGTTCAACAACTTATAATTAATTAAAAAACAAATAAATATCCGAGTTTACAACTACCATTTAGATATTTAGTTACGTACAAACAACTAAACGACATTTGCAGTACCATCCGTCATGGACAAGTAATTAGAAACACTAAAGAAATGAGGTAAAACTCAAAGTTTTAACGTGTCAACGTCAACAATTTCAAATTATTTATGTAAAATAATGTTTGGTTTACTAAATTTCTTAACAATTAATATTTAGTTGCATAGCCTTTGTTATTAATGACGGCTCTGCAACGACGTGGCATTGATTCAAGTAATTTCATACATTTATCGAGTGGGATCGAGTTCCATGCTTCAACAAAGGCTTCGTAAAGTTCATTTTGACTGGAATTACGTTTAACGGAGACTTTTTTTTTAACGACGTACCACAAATTTTCAATTGGATTTAAATCGGGACTATTTCAGGGCCAGTCTAACATGGTAACACGTTGCTCACTAAGAAAGGATTTAACACTGCGGGCCGTGTGTTTTGGGTCGTTATCGTGCTGAAAGATCCAGGTCACAGGCAAATGGTCGTCGGTGTAGGGAATCATTGTCTCTTCTAAGATGTTTTTGTATTGAAATTGATCCATTATACCTTCAATCTTACGGACGGGTCCAACTACGCAACCAGAAAAACATCCCCATACTTTAATATTACCACCGCCGTGTTTGACTATACTCCTCGTGTATTTATAATCAAAAGCATGGTTTATTGGACGTCTAACGTAGCGTTTGCCGGCTGAATTCACCATATTTATTTTTGTTTCATCCGAGAATACCTAACACTTTTTTCCATTCTCGTACGGTCCAGTTAAGATATTTATTTGCAAATAATAATCGCTTCTCTCGGTGTTGCTTGGTAAGAAGCGGTACGTTTCGAGAAACCCTCCCGAACAATTTAGCTTCCACTAATCTGCGGCGTACCAGTTTCGAGGAAATGTTCCTTGGGTCATCAGGTGAAAAAACTTCATTCCTAATCTCTTTGGAGCCTTTGAACGGGTCTTGTTTAGCTACACGTATTATTTGCGAATCTTCCCGGGGAGATGTTTTCCTTGGACGAGCCTCTCTAACAACACTTTTAGTAGTTCCGTTAGTTTTATAATGAGCAATAGCGTTGAAAACTTTCTTCACAGAACATTCTAGATGTTTAGCAATTCTTCTATAAGTCCACTTTCGATCTAAATGTAATTTAACGATTAATTGCCTGGTTGACTCGTCACAACTCTTATTTTTACCCATTTTTACCAATACTTATTATTCACGTAATTTTCCAAATTGACGTTTAATTGCCGCCGAAACAAAAGAAAAAGCTTAAAAAGAGGTTTTTTTTTTATTTTCAAAAATGGAACGAACCATGGATCCCGTTTCTAATTAGTTGTCCAAGCGGCCAGTAATAGAAATTCAACTATCATGATTTTAAAAATCTTTTAATAATTAAAGATAGAACAGATTTACTTTTTTAAATATTTTATGAGTTTTTTAACTCATTGGCTATATTCTGGCATAGTCAATAGTGATTTAATCATTATAATTTTTACTCATAACGATAGTTAATTCTGTGTTTACCTAAGTTTTATGTACTGTTTCTAATTATATGTCCACCACTGTATATACTCCTTTATAAATTTATTAATATACATAAAGAAGTTTGACAACATCAGCTTATCTTTTTTGTTTCAACAAACAATATTTTATAATATATAAAGCCGAATTTATGAAGATTTAAAAAAATACCACGTCGAGTGTGGTGTAATTTTTTGATAAACCGGGCATGAGGAATTCGTTTTTGAGGCATCGAATAAACAGTTTTCTAGAAATAAGTAAAATAAAAAAATATATATCTAAAAAAAATATTGACCAGAATATCAAAACTGATGTCTATTTTTTTTTATAAATAGTCAGTACCTATCTTTGAAAACACTAAAGTTTTTGCAAAGAAAAAAATAATACCTTGAAGATATTTTATTCAGTTTTCAAAATATATATATTTTATATACAGGGTTGGGCAGATTAAGTGTCCTAGTTGTGCATGGCTTTTTTACTTAAATATAACTAAACTTCTTATTCACTTCGTATTTTTTTGTTGTTGACAATTTAACCTTCTTTATGATTTCTACACGTCAGCTTGATATATTTTGTTTTTATATTGTTTTCAACAATGGACGCGAAACGACAGCTCGTGTGCGATTTGTACCAGAAAAAATACCGACCGTGTGAGATATTGAAGACGCTGAAACATTTAAATATCAATATAAGGTTTATATCGCGGACCGTCAAGCGATTCAAAGAAACGGGATCTTCACAAATCAGGCCCAAACCTGGGAGAAAGCCATCTGTTCGCACCAAAAACATCATTAAAAATATTCGTGAGCGTATTAGACGAAATCCAGCTCGAAGTGCAAGCAAACTTGCTAAAGATATGAAAATATCCCGTCGAACAATGAGTCGTATTTTAAAATATGATCTTGTGCTAAAAGCTTACAAAAAACAAACATTTCATGGCTTAACAGATGCCCAGAAAAAAGCTAGAGTGAAAAAATGTAGGGAATTGCTAGCTTGGCACGACGGCGATGATATTATTTTTTCCGATGAAAAGATGTTCCAGTTACAAGACAGTCACAACCAACAAAACGATCGTGTCTATGGTGCTTCATTGAAGGATATTCCTGTGGACAAATTAGCCGTACAACGGTTCCAGAGTGCATCAGCTGTCATGGTATGGGGTGCGATATCGCCTAGAGGCAAGTTACCGCTGCTGTTTTTTGATCGAGGTGTCAAAATTAACCAAGACTATTACATCCAGAACGTGTTACAGGGTCATTTGCTAGAAAATGCTCAAAAATTATATGGAAACGACTATTACTGCTTCCAACAAGATAGTGCCCCATCTCACAAAGCTAAACGCACTCAAGACTGGTGTAGAACAAATTTGACAGATTTTATACCTTGGCAAGAATGGCCTGCATCATCGCCGGATTTTAATGCTTTGGACTTTTCGATATGGGGTTACATGCTGAGCAAGATTGGGAGCACACAGGGCATGAATCTAAACTCATTCAAGCATCGATTAGTCAAGATATGGGATGAAATACCAGACGAGGTAGTGCGTGCCGCGTGCAATGCATTCTATGGAAGAATGCGTCAAGTTATTAAAGCTGATGGCGAGCGATTTGAACTTATGAATTAGTTTTTTTAAGTATAGAGTACGCTAAAAATAAAAACGTGATAAATTTATTTAAAGTCTTGTTTTAATTTTATGGCTCTTTTTAACTAGGACACTTAATCTGCCCAACCCTGTATATAGTTATCATCAGGGATCGGAAATTCGGATCGATATTTACCTATACTTTCGCGCCGGCCTTGTTGTGCAGTTGTATGGAGGTGGACTCAATCATATAATTCATAATAAAATTTCCAGGATTTCAAAATAATATATTACACCGGCATTAATTCATAATTATTTATTTATATTACCTGTTTGAAGTTATTTTCCATGTATATGTTTAACCAAATGTTATTTAATTTACCTGTAATGTACGAATTTATAGGAGCAAAACAGAATGTTCTTAAATGAATCCTATATGTAAAGTAATTATTATATTAACGTTTTGTAGAATCCCAGAATCCCAGAACTTAAATTATTAAAATAATATTTTTAAGAAGCCGACGCCATGTTTGCCTATCTTATTCCGGGATTTTGCCAAGTTTAGGTAAATATCGATCCGAATTTCCGATCCCTGGTTATCATCAGGGATCGGAAATTCGGATCGATATTTACCTATACTTTAGCGCTGGCTTTGTTGTTCAGTTGTATGGAGGTGGACTCAATCATATAATTCATATAAAATTTCCGGGATTTCAAAATAAATAAATTACACCGGCATTAATTCATAATTATTTATTTATATTAACTGTTTGAAGTTATTTTCCATGTATATGTTTAACCAAATGTTATTTAATTTACCTGTAACTTATTAACCTAACGAATTTATACGAGCAAAACAGAACGTTTTATCCTACATGTAAAGTAATTATTATATTAACGTTTTGTAGAATCCCAAAATCCCAGAACATAAATTATTAAAATAATATTTTTAAGAAGCCGACGCCATGTTTACCTATCTTTTTCCGGGATTTTGCCAAGTTTAGGTAAATATCGATCCGAATTTCCGATCCATGGTTATCATACAATGTCTTCTGAAAGAAAATCTAACGTCGAAGTCAATATATTAAAATTAACTTCTAGCAAAAATTTTATCATCTCTGACTCATCGGTGGGTCGCAAGACTGCAAGCAACCCTCCCCGTAAAGTACGGTGGGTTTGGCATTTGGGCTCGTCCTTGTCCGATACAGAGGATGCTTGGCGTGACTGTAACCCGGGTGAGAATTGGCTCAAGCTAGCCTTTAATATGGCCTGAGAAAAGACGTTTCAAAATATTAAAACACCAATTTTCTTTCTAAATAAAGGATTGACATTTAACCAATTTTAAAAGCTAAAATTTGCAGAAAATTCCCTCGTATTTCTGACGATGTATGCCGTAAATGTAAAAAAATCGTATCCAATATTGCGGCAATTATTTAAAATGCATTATTTCTTAATTTTTTTTAATAATAAGGCTTTAATTTAATGCATACTTAATTGCAAAAAAGTATATATTAGTTAGTTTTAATTGACTAAACCGTAATGACAGAACTTATGGGCCGACTAGGTACTTAACGATTAGTCGAATGAACAGAGTACAATGTTGGTACCACATGACCTCTTCGCATGATATGATAAAATTAAATATTTTTACTAAAATGCCTTACGAGCTTTTTTGAAATTAATGTTATTAATGTGCGTTTTTGTCTAAACAGAACCGGAACAAAGAAAGCATTTCGAATCGACAAGCAGCGGGCTATAAATGAATATACAAGAAATGGAGTTTTTAAAGTGATTTAATAAATGATTATGTATTGTACTTTATATACTTTGTTATAAGATCCTATATTATATCTGAATACTTATTTCTTTCGCCTTAACATAGCGGAACTGCCTGACCAACAAATTAAATAACATTTCAATAATATACCGGCTGTAACATTTAAATCGATCAGTATGGGAAAGTCTTAAACTTGCTTAAGACCTACACAATCTACATCTAAAGAGAAATAGAGATAGTTTTATTATTCAAAACGTCCGGGTTTGATTCCCGAGCTGAGTACAATTTTTTTTAAAGGTACGGATTCAGTTTTCCTTGTTACTAAAATCGATGACATGGTTCATAAGAACAGATCTTCGTATATCTTACAGTCTCAGACTTTCCCACCTGACCTGACCGATTTAAATGTTACACCCTGTATATGTTTACTCGAGTAAAAATACATGGTTACACTTTTCACCTTATATCAATGAAATAATGTACAAAATTTGCATATTTATTTACTAGACTAGTCTCTGACAACCATGAAAGGTTCTCAGGCGAATACATTATTATAAATTATAACGTAACTTTACTTATTTATACAGCCTGTCCATCAGGTTGTAACAAGTTTTTTCTTTAAAATATTTTTTATGACACTTGTAAGTATTAGCAACAGCCAGACAGAAGTTATAGTGGCATGAATAAATTTTTCCTAGGGACGTCCAAGCCAGGGTTATTGATCGATAAATTGCGTTTACTATGTTATGTGCCTCGACCTAGAAAAACATTGACAGCTTAGCACTGTTATGCCCCTCTAATATGTCCATTTTACATACAAACCGATGGACAGACGGGCTATTCCCAGTAGTCTGCACTGCGAACTACTGGGATTTTTTTTCCCAGTAGTCCGCACCTCCGGCAAGTGGTGCGAACTACTGGGATTTTTTATTCCCAGTAGTTCGCACTGCGGACAAATGGGAAAATCAAAATCCCAGTAGTTCGCACTGTTTAATTCAACATAACTGTGTTCAATTTCATATGGTATTATAGGAGCAGGAATATAAAAAAGTAATTTTAATTTAACACATTTATTTAAAATTAGACTGACAATTTAAAAAAAAACAATAAATATTATATATATAGAGTAAAAATGCTTTACTATGTTGATTTGTTAAATTTTTCGTAAAATTAATACCACTTGCCGGAGGTGCGGACTAGTGGGAAATTTTATTGGTGGGAAAAAAATTCCCAGTAGTTCGCAGTGCGAACTACGGGGTGCGGACTACTGGGAATAGCCCGGACAGACCGTTCCGTGCGTGACAAATTATATGACTATTAAATATTGTACGTTAACAAATGGAATTATGCAAGTAAAGACGCACCCGTGAAGGCCACTTCGTAAACAAAAGTTATATATACTATAATAATAAAGTTCGATGTGATTGTTGGTTTTAAAATTCTGATCATCGGAACTGATTTTAAGAATTTTCAACATGATAGAAATTCGGTCGTTCCTAGCATCCAGTCGATATCTCTTTTTACCGGACTGCGTCAGAAGGAGGGTTATTTATTTCGCCGTCTTACTTAATTAATGTATTAAAACATTATCCTCCTTTTTCGGCATTCTTGTAAGAATAATAATAGATACCTACTTAAAGGTAACTTGTATCTTTACCCGTAAATTGAACGTTAGGAACGGCCGTAAACGTTCATTCACCCAAATACACTGATCTGGTCACTAAAGACTGCACACGATAAAATGCTGGTAGACAAACTGGACTGGCTCGTTACTAAAATATATACGATATAGGCCCAGAATGATGATGATGATGATGCATGTTAAACATTATACATGGTATTATATTAATATTTCATCAGGATGAAATAAAAAATTACATACTCCGTTTTTCCGTTTTGTCAGGGTTGTCATATTCGGAAAAATATTTTATTATAGTTAAATAACTCAGAAATGTGATTTAAAGGTGACGTGGCGACTTAAGTTAACGTGAAAATGTTGTGGATAGAGAGGAATATTAAGACTGACAGCCTTCCTATAAAAATAAGGGTTACCGGTTTAATAAAACACATAAAATAACCACGATTCTACCGCACGCCAGCTGGATCAGTCAGTCGTACCGTCGTCGGCGCACCACACTAATACAATATCCTAAAATGTACTTACTCAAGTTTTATCTACAGCAGTAATTAAGCTAAATTAACCTAAACGTTACTAGCAAGTCTCTATTGAAAAAATCTTATAGTATAATTTACATATTAATTTGGCATTTATTTGGAATGTTTATTTATTATATTTGGGGCAGTAAGCACTTATAAGGGAGACAAGAACAGGAAGTTTATAATAGCAATAGATAGAGTAAAAACTTGCTTGTACTTGTATTAAACTTGTAATCATGTCCATCCGTTTAAGGGAGGAGACATTATGAATAACCATATATTCCTAAGGATATAACTACTTGTATTGTCTGAACCTTTTATAGAATACAGATATTAAAGTTTGACAGCCGGTGCGTTGTCCATACATTTCATTTGTTATCCGGCCTAAATGTATATATTATGATAACATTGATAACCATTACCTAGATAAGAACACATTATTATCCTAGAACATCATTCTTAGAAGATTTTATTTCTTGTCTACTACTGCAAAGTAAACCACACCGACAGGGTTCGTCGTTGGCATTGATCATATTACAAATTAACCACAAGTGTACAAGTGCCTAAATAAGTAGGTAATTAGGTACGGTCATATGTCATATAAAAGTATCGAAACTGGACTATAAATGTATTATTTTAGTTAGGTTCCACAATGAAATCAGTTCTAGGACGCTATAATATTTCATTGTTATCGGGTTTACATATGTATTCCAAATATTAGCCCATTCCAATAACCGTAACTGGTTTTCAGTGACTTGCGAGGTGTGACCCAAACGTACAGTACCGGCAAATAATATATCATCATTGTACTTACATCTCATACGATTACCTACAAATGTGACTCACCCAAATTGACAACCAATCAAGAACTAGTTGACCAATTGTATCGCTATTATTCAATTCGTTAGCTGATTAAATAAGGTTTAAAATGGTATATAACAAATGTTTGTACGTATCGTAGTTTAGTCGAATTGAATAATAGCAATACAATTGGTCATTTAGTTCTAGAGTGGTTGTCAATTTTGGTGAGTCACATTTGTAGGTAATCGTATGAGATGCAAGTACAAAAATGATACTTATATTATTTGCCGGTACTGTACTATCAGCCCATTGGAACTCTGACCCACCACTGAACGGTGTCACAGTGACATTATAAAACCATTTGCTTGACACTTCTTATGACTTGAATCGTAGTCACTGTGACAGAGTTCTATGGTGGGTCAGGGTTCCAATGGGCTGATAGTACATTGGTACTAAAATACAAATGAAAAAAAATACGACTGTAGACGTAAAATCAGCATAAAATTCATGATGCTGCTGTTTTTTCCAAGCAGCAGCGTCGGAATGAGTTGTAATTCTTTTGTGAATTTTTTTTTCCCTACCTCGTATTTTTTTATCGTAAAGATATAAATGCACAACAAAAAACATGTATGCACAAACTGTGCGTAATTTAGCCTTGTTTATACTTCTCATAGACATTTTTGTCGTAAAGTCAATTATTGCATTTAGCGAAAGAGATTTGTCAGGATCGTAGCAGGTGAAAAGAAGTGGTCTCTGCTTGATTTAACGTATCAATTGTTGAGTTTTTTTTTTGTTTTACTAATTATGGCACCTTCAATTCAAGATGGTTGCTCACGCCTTAAGGTCGAATTGTTGAGGAATTATAAAAAATACTAGTTATGGCAACTTCAATTCAAGATGGTTGCTCACGCCTTAATGTCGAAAACTTGGAATTAATTAAGACGCCATTACTTAACAATAAAGATAAATTTATGGTCCACCTTTTGCAAAGCAAAATCCCCTACAGACTGTAATGCGGACACGTATAGCCGTGTATGGGAGGTACGGTTTGTCGCCGCGATTTATGTGAAGTACTGAAGCATTGGCAAGCTGTTGCTTTTTAGTACGAAGTCTCCGAGTTAAACCGCGGACAATGGGAATGGCGAAACTACACGGGTTTCTTGCTGTTTACGAAACCGTGAATAGGTCAAACATACTTATTTTGTAGTCCGGTTTCTATTTTGTACTTAAACTATGGGTAAAATAGACAGATTATAGCCTTATAATTAAACACTATATTATACTTTGCCAGTTACTTTGCAGTCCAAACTATTATATACATTGGAACAGGTAAAAGATAATTAGTACAGTGAAGTTCATAAATATGAGTACACTTTAGTACCTTATTTATTTAATATCATGTTTAAACTGCCATATATGAATGAAGGAGGTCAGTAGGTACGCGAAAGCGCTTGAGACTTGTAAAAGTAAAGTTTATAAATAAACAAACAAACTAGAATGATTTTTTACTGGTATTTTTTGTTTTTAATGATAATACGGTATGGCAAAAATCTAAACTGGTTGACATTCTCTACTAGGTACTAAAGTGTACACACGTTTATGAACTCGTCTGTACCTAACTATCAATTTTATAGTTAGGTTAATCTCGGTTGATCCCTCTGACAGCTCACATAAACAAGTATACTACATAATCTCGATATATTTTATTCTAAATTTAATTAACTCCAAATCTTTACTAAGCCGAATTTCAATTTCACAAAGCATCAAAATTACGATTGTTTATTTCCGAATTATCAAATATCCGTACGTTTTATTTATAAAAAAATAATATTATCCCAATTATCATATTATCTCCAAAACAATCGAACGCCGAATTTGAAATTTTCGAATTTTCTATTGCTTTACCCTAACTATGAATGATAATTTTGATTTTTTGGTACCCGATTCCGTACAGTTAATAATATGCATAAGGAGGCTAAAGTATTTTTTTTTCATTAAGACCTCTAGTTTCTTTATCTAATTTCGTGGCTATTTTCTTCGTATTCTTGTGCGTATTATTAAACTGTTCTTTGTTATGTATGTCACGAATTGAATATTTTCATTATTTCTTCTTTTTCTTTAATTAAAATTAAAATAGGTTAGTTTCGACGGTTTTGTTGTCACAATTCAACCTAACGCTTCTGGCTGCGCTCCTCGTCGCACCTAATTTGGAGCCTCAAGCCTGAGTGGAATAGTATCGATAGGTACATGCTTTAATTTAATTCAGCATCAACTGACTGTTTATTTCATAATTCCGAATTATCATACTACCTATATTGATTTGATTTGCATATTCGGGATTATAAATTTCGGAGAAAAGTAAATTCGTGATTGTCAATATTACAAATAATATTTGATAAACAAATCATGAGTTTTATACTCGGTAATAAAAAATGTGGTTGTGGATAATTCGGCCTTAAAATATTAGAATTATAAAATTTGGTATTTAAGGGTGTTCCCCACATAAACACGTATTACACCATTTTTTTTAACGACTTAGTGTAAACACTGCTTCGATACAAACTATGCGAAGACCTTCAGTAATTGAAATTATTAATCACTTCTTATTATACGATTTACTAGGTGTACAGTTCTCAACAAACTTAAACAAGTGAAACAACCGAGACTGCGCATTTTGGGTTTCTTTGGTGGCGCCCATACAATACATGCGCAAACTTTCCCACGCTACGTCCCTACATTCTCAAGAACTTTGCCAGAAACTATAGTAAGTGTTTCAAATTACGAAATACGGCTGTCACAGGGATCATCCTACATTGACTAAATTATAGTTAACTATCCAACGACATTGTATTTCTCTTGCCTTTTTAGTTTGTTTCTCAATTCCTACTGACGGTAACCGAAAATATTTACGTTTAATTATCTACTTGATTTGTAGGTAAGTCATCACTTGACGGCGGCATTTTTTATTTCTTCACAGCTTGCATTTAAAGGGCTGTACTTTAATAACCTCGCCGTCAACTATCAGTCAGTCATCTTTGATGATAGTAATATCAGGCTTTACTTCTGTTGCGGTTTGTATTTGTTGGTCATAGGTTGGTAAAGCTGCTTTTTCAATATTTCTTGGCTGATCTATACTGTAATCCGGTTCTATAGTAAATCCACCTTCAGCGCTCAAGTTATTAAATGTCTCGGTCTCAAATGTTCCTTCGGAAGTTATTACCGATGCTGCTGCTGGAAGCCTTACTGTTGATGAATCGGGGAGAACCTGCATAGATATTCGATTTAACGGTACTTTCTCGCTGCATATTCGCCACTCGTCCATCATTATAAGGTGTTTACTTAAATCCCAACCTAAAAGGAAATTAACATATAATAACTTGATACGCGGCAGTTGTATATAAATGGACTAAGATTACACTACTCTTTGACCCTACCTGTCGCTACCAGTGGCGAAGCGTCACGTAAATAAATAGGCAAGCCGGAGCAAAAAAAAAGGTGTATGGCGTGTGTGCTTGTTTGCCCCTTCCGTGACTTAAAAAAAACATACCTTAACCCTTAATTTGGCAAAAATAAAAAAAGTCGGGAATTCAAACCCTTTTTGATTTTGAATCAGCAAAAAAATAAAAAAACATTCCAAACATTAAAAGTGAACATTATAGTATGTTGACTGTGACATACACTGCCAAATTAAGGGTTAAAAAATGGATGTCGTCTTTCTAGTTCTCAAAAAGCAGTGCTGAAGTGTCGCGTGCATTAAAAGTGCGCGGAAAGGCAATTCTTGCTTTCCAAGTAGTACTACCGTATCAATTAAACGTTTCAATAAATTTCGATTACGTTCCACTTACGATTGTGGGCCTCAAAATGATTACCAAAAAAAGTTTAAATTCTACTGTTACCAAACTCATGTAATAATATACAACTCCGTATATGTTTCTCGCTTTGAGCATGTTTTCTAGCTGAATTACTTATAGAAAATAGAATAAGTTTTTTTTTCTTGCCTTTTTCGTGCTTATTAAGATTAAATCTTAGAAAAAATACAAATTTATTTCCCTATTTCTGGGCGGTTTGCCCTTCGGGAATATAATAAAAACTAACCTAACATAACCTATTTTTTTTACGTACTTTAATTCAAACCGTAATGTTTCAGTAATAATTGATTTTAGAGAAAAGTTTGTTTAAAAAAATATGCTTGTTTTAGTATATTCTAAACAATTAAATCATCATAAATAGACCTTATATTGACATAATTTTCAAGCATCAAAATTTTCTAAGTCCCTGACGCCTTGAAAATGACCACCATTTGAACCCCTATAACTCGGCCAATTTTGATTTTAGAGAAAAGTTTTTCAAGTAAAACATGCTTATTTTAACGTGTTCTATACGATAAAATCATTTAAATTAGGTGTCATAATGATACAATTTTGGCGAAATTTTTTATGTCCTGCGTCCCCTAACTGAATTATATAAATTGTGAATATCTGCAAAACCTGTTCGATTCCAAACACTGCTAGAATTGGAAAACAGCAAAGATGAATAGCAAAATAATTTGTTTAATTTGCAGCTGCCAGTCAGCCAATTGTATTTGTAATTCGCTGTGGAAATGTTTGAAGAATCCATCTCTACGCCTATAATCAATTTTTATGTCTGGGCGAGCGCGTCCTAATCCTAACTTAATGACATGTTTCTTATTTCCAAAGGATAACTTTGAAAAACATGTTTGTTCATTAAGTAGGTAATCTGTAAGATAACACTCAATTTGCACCAATGCGGCCGTTTGTACTTTAGAATAGAATAGAATAGAAACATTTATTTCGAGTAAATTTACACCCATATATTGTTAGTAGTTCATTAATCCTAAATGTTAGTAACAATTTACAAACTTACACTAATTGTAATTGTGTTTGAGTACAGGCAAAAATATTTAAAAACCAAACCACGAATATAACCTAAAATAGATCGAAGCAAAAATAACAATATTTAGGTACTTAACGAAATATAAACAAACCTCCGTTGTCGCCACGAATCTGCAAATAACACAATCCAAACAGAAAAACATTCACAGAACACTAAACAAGCTAAATTTCACTAGTTGAGTCTCATAAAACACAATAAGTTAAGTAATAACACAAATTTAACTATAAATCAAAACAAAACACCGCGTACCTATTAGCGCGAGGACGCGAAAGTAATGGCGTCATGAAAAAACTAACAAGTAGTTGAAGGTCGTGAGGCCAGGGGGGAGAGAGACGGTTGTTGAGTTGAGTGTCCTTGGGAAAAGAAAGTTAACGCATGCACTTTAAGTTCAAAATTGGATGCAATAAGCCGTAGTTCGTCGGCCGGACTTGCGTGCTTCTCCCTCTTGCGTGCTCACACAGGTGCCGCTGTGTCTGTGTGCGAGTTTAAAGCTAATGTAGCGCTATAATATTATACCATTTGGTTTGAATTTGTTACTGAGGTCCGGCGCCGAGTCACCGGCTTGTATGGCGGTTTTAATTGTGGGTGTAAGTTCGAGCGCGCGTAGTGAAAGGTAACTGAGCATGTGTGCGTGTATACGAAAATATTGTTCTTGTTTCTTTCTAGTAATATAGGTTAGTGAATGGGTGCGAGCGAGTGATAGATTTCGGCTTGGTAAATAAATAAATTTGAATTGCGGCGTTAGTGCGTGTTCATTCATCGTATTATGAAGCAAGGTAAAGCTATAGTACACCGGGTTACTTTCGGTTTTACGTTTTGTTGTTTGTATACCTAGTAGGTACCTACTCTATGCATAGGAATTTTTAGGGAAGCCGCTGGGAATCGGGTTGTATGGACGCTTCGCTACTGGTCGCTACGCATACACAGTTAGCAGTTAAGGGTTGTTTAAATTTGCCCTCTTTTATTGTGACTCGTCACACTGACGTGGCGTGTCTCAGTGGCCGAGCACAGTTATAGCCGTACCTGTTTTGCGAAGTCCGGCTCTTGTTCTTCGCCACTCAGTGTTGACGAATTTGTCGACATATCTCATGAGGTCAATGGAGGGTTCATATGCAAAGTCATTGTTGTCCACCTCACCATCGCGGGGTTGGCGGCTCCACTCTACTGCCTGCAGAGTGAGGCATATTTGCGCGAAAGGCCTGGGCTCCGCTTCCTTCACATTTGGCTGAAAAATGTAGATAGTCCGGTGAATCGACAGCTACGGTAGATCAACTTTCATACAAATATAAATACAACAGCAGCGCACAGAAACATCTGGGAGCGCCACAAATGTGTTACGGACGTTACGGCCAATATGGCCGTATATTCGTATATTTAATAAGAGTGGGTAATATAATAATATAAAGTAGTAAAGTACCAGCGCGTCGTTGATCGCGCACGTGAGCAAGGCGAGCAGCACAGCGTGGAAGTAGGCGCACAGCGCGTCGTCGGCGCCGGCGTCCTCGCGCACAAGCACGAACAGCCGCCGCCGCGCCACGTCCGGCACCACCAGGTAGTTGCGCTCCTCGTACACATCTTTAATCGCGCTGAGGTAACGCGCACTAGGCAACGCATTTGAAACATTTCGAAAAGACTCCCCCAATGTTATCCGAAATCCGGTCATTTTCAAATCTGTAATATTATATAAATACTTCATTTTTAGGGTACCGTGCAAAAAATTAAAAAGGGAACCCTTATAGGACCACTCGTGCGTATGTCTGTCTGTCCGTCTGTAACAGCCAATTTGCTCCGAAACTACTACAAAATTCGGTACACATATGTAAATTGATGACCCAAACACAGATATGCAAAGTTATTTTATTTTATTTTATTAAGGGTCGATTTCGTGGGAAAGATTTAAGGAGCATAGCATAGCAATAGAGCAGCTCATAATCTATTGGTTAAACCCCCATGTATGTTCAGCAATTGTTATGACTTGTTAGATAAATTTCACATAATCATTATTTCTGTGAAGCGATATTTCTTTTCGCATTGTTTCCCTTTCTTAATTTTACCAAATTTTGTTTTTCCCCGTTCGATTTTACTACCGTCGCTTTTGTTCACGGTCGACTTATTTCCCAGTCGCATTTTTTCCCGATCGATTTCTATCCCAGTCTTTCTCTTTCCCAAAAGTAATTACATCGGTATGTATGCCCGGAGGGCCAAATAATCTATAAATAGGAGCTCCGCGAAAGGGGAGCTCCGTCGACTGTGTCTTATTTATTTTTTGGAGTGGGTAACACACTACTGCGACTGGTTAAAACTCGCAAGGGTAAAAACACGAATGTGAAAATAAACCGCCGGAAAAAAAGCGCCTAGTAATTATCACGTAAGGGAAAAAACGCGAAAAGAAAATTATCTTCAAAGAAAAAATGCGTATGAGCAAGTCATCTAACAAATCATTGTTATTCGTTTCCGAGATATTGATCGTTTCAATCGGATTTTTTGTCATTTTTCCTTATGTCCGTGTTACGAAAAACCCCTAATCTATCCATGTATTATAATTCATTTTTTTTTTCAGTGTTTTCTTGTATGATTAGGATCACTATGAACTAAGGAAGTTTTTAAAGCTACGAAAGGGTTAAGCGGATCTCAAATAAATTTTGATTTTATTCATGAAAGAAGACTAAAATTTTGAAAAAAGTACTAAATATAGTTCATTGGTTGTAGACTACAGGAAAACCTATAAGAAATCTATCAACAAAAAAAAAGAATAAAATATAGTTTAAATTATAATATTTATCACGCATTTATGTTATTTCGACAATTTATTTTATTTATAAATAAATATTATTCTCTATCTACAATAGGTAACATAATTTTTTATTTACATTAAACACATGAAAGTGTTCCTCTTTCTCTTCACCGCTATATTTAATAAATTAGATTAATAATAACTATTATAATTATAATTATAACAAAGAAAACACTTCTGAATTGTTAATTGTAACTCTTTAAAAATCTCACTTTTAACAAAATAAACTTATTATTCATTAACAAATATAGGTAGGCATCAAACATTGAGCAGCTGAGCAGCGTTATTGAGGAGAATGACGTTGAGGAGAATGATTTTTGGGACAAAAATTGTCGTAACCTGCAAGTTTACGTTGAAATAAAATCTCGCCTCAAATATAAGTACCTAAATCGTATCAAATTTGTCACAAAATGAAATAATTTTATTACAATACAAGTGTATACTTACGGAGTAAAGATAGAAAAGGCCGATGACGAAAACTATGACACGTTCGAGCAGCGAGGAACAAACGTTAAAATATTTTCAAAACGACACGTGTTATTTGGTTGAGCGTTCACGGGCGACTGAGGAGCAGTTTGCGGGGGGGGGGGGGATAGGAACGACATTAGTTCCGTTACAAGTATTTTTGTTAACTAAATATGCCAAATACGAGGGGTGATCCAAAAGTTTTGATAATCGGTATTAAAAATGGGAGATATGTAAATCGTTATATTTTGATTGAAATAAGCACACTTTCTATATTTCCAAACACTTATTAACGTCATTCAATTGTTTTATTTTACCACTATAAATAGTACATTGTTGCCTAGGCGGGGAAAGTAAGGGTTTTCCTGACGAGGTGGTTAGCAGGCCGAGCAACAGCGAGGCGTGCTAAAATACGAGTCAGGAAATCCTCGTTTCCGCCGAGGCATACATAATGCTTTTCTCAAACATGTGAGGAAATAATACAAATACATTTCTAAAAAGCAAGTAATTTAATTTTCATTTTTGTTTGCCCTCCACAGCATAAATTGGTCATAAGTTCGGTTATATTTTTACTTAGATTTAGCGGGAAGCAGGTTTTGCCTAACCGAGGCAGCTTCAGATTTTAATATAGGCGGTGTGGTACCTATTTCGTCGCTTTCGTCGCTTGAGCTCATTTTTTATAGTAAGTATTTCACACAACAAATAGTTTAATATTCGGTTTCACAATTATATTATGCAGAATGAACGAATGTTACCGACTGTCAATTGTTTTGAAATACTAACCATAGACATTGGAATGCAAATTCAAAAAGAAACACACGCACTGTGCTAAAAAAGCGAGCAGTTACCTTGGCTGTTTGGAATTTTTGTCTTGGTCCTTTTGATTTTGTATGCAAATTGACAGCATTTTTAAGAAATATATGGACATGGACGGAAAGTGTTTTCATATGGTTTTTTTACTCCTAGGAGTAAAATGAGGCTCTTTCCGTCCTTGTCTTTCAATCGGAATACCGTTTTTTCCGAGCATGTTTGAGAAAAATAATTTTACTTTACGAGGTCAAAATGGTCAAATTTTGTACGTTCACTAACTCAACATCAGCTCGTGATTTTTATGTAGTTGTTTTTTAACATTAGTGAATGAGAAGTAGTAGTCGAAAGTTAGGGCTTAATAACGGGGAGAGCGGTTCTCAGTTCTGATTTTTGGTCGATGAGCAGCACCCTTGTGAATTAGAAGGCTCTGAAGCACATTTCCTGCCACAAATTCGTTTTTTTTTTTCTTGAGCTTGTTTTTAATATTATCCCATAACTATGATAGAATAATGTTATATAACTCTCCTAAATTATTTAAACACAATTGCTAAAAACTAATGTCAAAGTATTTATTTGTAGGCCTCAATAATCCTGAGCGAGGCCGAAAAAACCACCCTAAGTTTTGGTGACAGAGCTGGAGATAAAAAATCCACTGCAATGATAACTTATTTATCGTTTAAATCATAATGATAAATCAAGGTTTCATTTTCAAAAACAATATTTTTTATTAGTGTACCAGAAGTTTTTTCACACCGCTTCAAATTATTACAAAACTAACTCTTATTTTACCGTCTTGTAAAATTATTCATACAGATGTTTTTTGTTTAGTTATCACAGAAAAACAAATGAACAATATAGTTTTTTTTTTTCTCTAATTTAAGTTTGATAAGTGCCATGGTATATTCCACATTAAAAGAATATCATTATGTGCATGGTTCATACCTGATTCTCAAAACTTATGGATCACCCCTCGTAAGTATCGCTGCGAAGAATGACGAATTATTCGTGACAATTTTTTAGCTTCATGTTTTGAATGAAAAAGTGATTAAGTATTCTTTTTTTTACTGGAATTTTGAAAACTAAGTACTTATTAAACAATTTTATTTTTATTTTTTGGTTTTTAAGTTTATAAATTAGCGTATAATCCTTTTCATTTAAATTTATGTCGTGTTGTGACACGAGAACTATTGCAAATATGGGTAGTTTTTAATTTTTGTATTTTTTAAATATACAAAATGAAACTTTTAAGTAAGTGCACCTCCAAGAATACTTAATGTAGAATCAAATCACATTAATGAATTGGGAGTTTTTGTTATTATTGGAGCACAAAGTAAATAGACACTCTTTTTCGCCGTTTCAAATATTCACCCGGGCGGTCGCTTTGGGCGCACACGACACAGCGCGGATGACTCACACACGTCAAGGTAGTTCTAATGTTTATGCACTCCTAGTATTTAACGATACAATTTTGGTTTTAATAATTTTATTAATATTGAAGTAATTTCGGACAGAATGTGTGCACACGTTCAGCTCACTTCAGAGGTCCGGGGGGAAGAGGACAGATACTAAGTTTTTTTCGCAGATTTATTATAAAAACGTCGTTTGATACACGTGCGAAATTGTCATTTCCGCACTTTGTACTATTTTGTCACTTTCTGTCATAAAATGTCACAAAGAAAGATGAGGCCAAATTATGTTATAAGCATACATATGATGTAATTATGCTATTGTGCATTTATTAATGAGAGGGTTACCCGAATATACCCATGAATTCAGTCTAAAATACGCTTACCTAATACATTTCCTCCCAACATATAGAAAATTATTGGTTCACTCTGGTTTATTTCACATGGGGCAGTAATAATCTCTTGATGTATGTATCTGTCAATAACTTGTAAGAACCTCGGTTCGTTTAATGTTTTTAAACATACTGCGCGTACTGCAAAGTAGTTGCATATTATATGAAGTATTATCATAGTTACGAATATGAAGACGGAATTTCTGAAACCAAATGATTTTATAATTAGTAAAAACAGGGAATTTAAAGAAAGAAGTAAGAAAAAAAACTACACACACAAGACACAGAAAAAAAGTAAAAACAGTAAACAGCAATAAACAGAGTAGTGTCTTCGCGGCATTGAATCGGACACTGGCTCACGACAATGCTGATGTCTTAAACACTTAAACTTAGCTGCTGACAGACGGACGGTAGCGTAACATCCGTCTGGCACATTCGGACACCTGGCGAACGCCGCTATTTAACTGCTTATTTTATAACTTGTTTTTTTTTTAAACATATGGCAGGAAAACAGAAAGTCATTATCCCTAATAATGTGAAAGATGCGCGTATAGACTTGACTAAATATTATTTGCAACGATTCCTCTTAACGCTTTATATGTACGAAAGATAAGGGATATTTTGAGAGTTTGAGCAGAGTAAGTGAGTTGACCTAATGCCTGTGTCCGGATAAATGGGACGTGTACGGACTGGTTTATCATAGAACGTGGTGTTCGTGTTCGACAGGGCTGTGTAGCGTCTCCTTGACTGCTCAACCTATTCATGGACAGTTGTTGGTCAGGTCTCTCAGACCAGTATGATTGTGGAATAAGGATGAATGAGTTAGTTTTTAAACCTTTGTTATATGCTGATGATCAAGTTCTCCTTGTACGAGTATCATTGGCGGACCTCTTACAACAAATGGTGACTTTGATGAATGAGGCGTTTAAAAGGAAAGATTTCAAAGTGAATGGGGATGAAACCGCTACAGTGGAGCAATTGGATGAGTTTCTGTATTTAGGTTCTATGTTTACGAGAGATGGGAAATGTGAGGTGATGTTGAAACAAGATTAAAAGTTGGAAATATGATCAATGGGGCGTTACACTCAATCTTGGCAAATCAAGGTCATATCGAGCAAAGCTCGCCTTGCTATTGTTCAAGGAGTATTGAGACCAACATTGATGTATGGAAGTGAATCTTAGGTATGGCAGAAGAACGAAAGCAGGATTAATGCAGTTGTAATGAGCTCTAAGAAGCATGTGTGGAGTTAGGATTTGTTGATAGAGTAAGAAATAGCGAGATCGGAGAACGATGTGGATTGAAAGAAGATGTAGTGACTAAAATCGAAAAGGGTGTGCTAAGATGGTTTGGTCATATAGAAAGTATGGATGAAAGAAGAGTTACGAAAGAGATACGGCGAGCGAGAGTGAGCGGAGATGTCGGTAGGGGAGGTCCTAGACTGACGTACGGTGATCAGATTCGCGATGTACTGAATAAGGGCCAAATCAAAAGAAAAGCGAAAGTATGTTTAGACCGGCGCACCTGATGTTATGCATGAAATACATAATTTGAACTGGATAAGAATTAAACGAATTGTGTACGATATAATACTTCTTGCATCAAATTATATACAGGGTGACTATTCGGTGGATATTCGATACAAACCTTTTAAGGAGGCATAGTAGAGTTCATTTGGAGACAATAAGGTCATGTAGTACCCTGGCGGAAAATTATTAGTTTCTGTGATATTTGAGATTTAAGTTATTTTTCAAAATTGCTGAACGAAGCTCCAAAAAAAAAATGCCATTTTTAAAAGCTCTTTTATGTATTTTCTGAAAGCTAAAATGTCAGCGATTTAATGTAATGACAAAAAAATAAACACATAATGCTACATTTCAAGTTATTTCATAAAACTCCAATAAAAATAAACAAAAAAGTAATTAAGTGCCTTATTATGAAAGACTGTTTTTTTTTAATCATTGTATGACACGCAGCGTACAAAACTTCCTTGGTTTACTAGCTATCTAATGAGATATACTTAACAAAAAAATCTGTATTTAAATTAATTAAGTACTAATTAACACTAAGAAGTACACTTTTTATGAACGTCGTTGGTATGGTACGAACTCCTCGGAAATCATTGAAGTATGCATTTGAAGATAACTACTGATTATCTTTAAATTTGACAGATTTGCCGGTACCGCACGTTCACGCCAGTAGGTACGCCAAATAACTCGAAACTTACTTTTTGTTTCATTTAAATAGTCCCAGTAGTTTGATTCTACGAACGTTTAAAGGGTCTAGCAGGCTAAGCTAAGAAGAATGGCCCCCACGAGGGATTGTGTTCTACTTTTAGGTGGAGTAGTGGCAGGATCTAAGAACACTGTATGCCTGATATCAGCCTCCGATCTTCTTTTGTTTCAGATTTATTCACGAAAATGTTAAAAAGTCAAGGTAATTTTTAAACTGTAATTATAGCTAAACCTAGCCAGCGAGGGTAACCAAATAAAATCAGAATTGTGGAGGATATAATGGGGTTACTAATACATATTTTTACAGACCTTCATGTCCTTAAACTTAGATGAAAAAAAAAAATGTTTTTTTTTTCGATTAATTTTTTTGCCACTTCTCGCGGAGACAACTACCAAAAAAATTACGTGACAAGCCACAATTGTCAACTACGTATACATTCAAAAACATTTTCAAATATCATGGTGCGTCATGTCAACAAAAATAAATAAACGACGTATATTTTGTCGTCAGCTGCAAATCAAATGTATTAGCTATGGTACTGTTCCTGAAGTGTCTATTATTTTCAATGAGATAGTACAGTCAATGTGTAGATATTGCTCGGTTAAAGAACAAAGGGTACTTAATTTCGGCTGTTCCCACTGTAATCTAATGACATGTTTTTCTTGCTTGTTCATACTGTAAAAAGACGGCAAAATAATCTGCCATTAGTTTACACTCGATGATAATTTTACTATAGTTTTAATTTTACGCCGTGGTGCCAGCCAAATTGACTTGCTTGTGACAAAAAAAAGAGTCTAAACAATAGTCCGGCGGCACTGGGTCGATTATTAGCACTGAATGTGCTCATTAGGGGGCAGGGAGATACAGGGCCAAAAAGTGAGATATATCATTATTAGGCATCGGAGTTTTTGTCGCACGGTAAGACTAATAGCAAGCTATGGAGTCGTCATTTGCCATAAATCTAAACTCTTATTCATATTCATACTCATTTATTTAATTTATCTTAAAATGCCTCTATAGCGGTCGGTCGTCTATAATTTATCTAGGCCAAGTTACCTAGTTGGTTACTAAGTTCTGTTACTAAGGTTGATGCAAATAAAACTAACTTATGTTTATTTTTTAATTTCAATATGTATAAAAATTAAAAGCTTAATTAATATGCATTTTGAAAAACAATTAATAATTTTTCTTAGTTTCCGCAATTCCCGATACGATCTTTTAACATTCACAGCCGGCATCGATGAAATTACGCATGACTTTTCTGTAAATTTCATTTTTTGAAATCGCTTAAAAGTTAGTCTTTGTTTACCAAAGAACTTTTTTGTATAATATTATAAAAAATCCTATCTCTGTATATGTTTAGAGACCAAAATTATATTTCTCACATGACTTAATTCCAACTTATGAACAGGGATCGGAAATTCGGATCGATATTTACCTAAAGTTGGCAAAATCCCGGAAAAAGATAGGCAAACATGGCGTCGGCTTCTTAAAAATATTATTTTAATAATATAAGTCCCGGGATTCTGGGATTCTACAAAATGTTAATATAATAATTACTTTACCTGTAGGATAAAACATTCATTTTTGCTCCTATAAATTCGTTAGGTTAATGAGTTAAAGGTAAATTAAATAACATTTGGTAAATCTATACATGAAAAATTACTTCAAACAGTTAATATAAAAAAATTATTATGAATTAATGCCGGTGCAATTTATTTAAATTTGAAATCCCAGAAAATTTAGTAATGAATTCTATGATTGAGTCCGCCTCCATACATCTGAACAACAAAGCCGGTGCGAAAGTATAGGCAAATATCGATCCGAATTTCCGATCCCTGCTTATGAAGCAAGAGATTTGGTGTTTTCGTATTTCTGCAAAATCATGTGAAATCTTAAAGTCGATTTAATGAGTCATCAAGATTGACCGGTGTCCAAGCGGATCTTTAGTTGCTTTCAATACATTCGTATCAGAATTTAAAGCTAGAAGTCTGTTCAATATGTCACGCAAATTTGAACTCTCTACAGGAACTCTTACAAAAGTTGGGGCCGTTATCAGTATCATCGTCGTGCGTGATTTTAACTATGATTTTATCGACCGAAATGGGAATACTTCAAGCTCGTACATCAAATAATTGCAATAGTTTAGAATACATTATTTTTATTATTATTCTATATAAATCAAAGTTTTGATTAATATACAGGTTTATGCAAAACTGCTTGTTTTTTTTTTAAATTGTAATTAATCTCAGTAACAGAACTTAGTAACCGACTAGGTATATAAATAAAAAAATCTATTAGATTATAAATTCATAACTTGAACTATTTTAACATACAATTCGCCACTAGTTTGGACTAAAACATTCCCCTCTGTCGTGTTTTAATGTATTTTTTGTTTGTTTATAAAATTTCGTAATTAAATCAGTATAAAAACGATAATTATTTTTTATTGTAATATTTATTTTCCAAATATACATACATACATACATTAAATCACGCCTGTTTCCCAGAGGGGTAGGCAGAGACCACTTCTTTCCACTTGCTACGATCTTGACAAATTTCTTTCGCTTCTTCAACATTCATACATCGAGTCATGCACGCACGTCGGTTTCGGGTACTTAAGATTCGGCCCTTTTCCAGTATTTCTCCGATTTGATTCGAAAAAGTACAACATTAAATAATCGTTTCTTAACTCGTCAACGCTGTTGTGCTTGATTATAAAAAAAAACTGAGTAAATGAGTATGAATATGAATAAGAGTTTAGATTTATGGCAAATGACGACTCCATAGCTTGCCATTAGTCTTACCGTGCGACAAAAACTCCGATGCCTAATCATTATTCCAATGAACTCATTTTTTTTAATCCATTTCATCTAAAGCCATTATTTAATTTTATTCCATGATTAAACGTGTCTTGCAAACTTGAATACCTAAGTACCTACTAAAAACCAAGTTTTTCCTATATAAAACGTTTTTGATTTAAAAAAAAGTGCACCTGCCCGGGAAATTTTGAGTACGCCGAAAAATCATAAAGAGTTAGTACTAAAGTCGTAAGAAGGGTATTACGGGAAAAAGTGCACTTTCTGAGATGTTCAGTTTTTTCATATATGCTCCATACAATGTTTTCCACAAAAATTATTACTCGGCAGTTTTCCAAACAAATTGGCCCATATTCATTGTTTTACCTAATTATGAGGAGTAGATTCGATTTCAATAAAAAAATAGGCACTCAGAAAATTAAGTCCCCATTTCTATGGAGAGGCCATTTTCGTTCCACAGTGCGGCGTAAAATACCGTCCCGCTCCCCAGAGCAAACCAAGCTTCTTCGTTAACTTAGCCTTACCTTCTAGATGACATCGGAACTGAACATTGTTCGATATATTGTCGTATATACACTCGAAAAAAGGAAAAAGATCAAAAGATTGTTTTTTAGCTACTACTATAGGGTGACTTGTTTAATAAGATCAGTTTACGACTTTGGCCGAAAGCGTTTAATGTACTCGTCCCAGAAAAAAAATGTTTTAATAATGTTTTTTACCCAAACAATGAAATAATCATCAGTGCCGCCATAGAAGCTACTAGATTGACTGCAGTTTCTTGAGCGGCGTCCTTTGCCGCCACGTCAGCCATGTTGCCTCTAACTGCATGGTGCTGGGTCATCGCTACCCTGGTAGCAGAACCTGGCCGTATGAAAACAAATATTAGTGTTTTTGACGAAGACGCGCCGCCACGATTTACTATTATTATGTAGTACGATGGGCTGGCGTAAATGTCTCCAGATTAGAAGGGGAGCTGGTAATAAAAAATCCGATTGTAACCACTCAGTAAAAACAATGTTAAATTTAAATAAATAGCCTTAAATTTTCCGTACGTAATCTTAGGGAGGTTGCTTATCGTGGTTTTAGAATCCATGCAGTCGCTATTTCCTAATTATTATAATACATGACACTTTGATTTTGACGTTCAGTATGGTCATATTTCACAATGAACTAAATACATTTTTAGTTCGAATATTCCATACCTGGGTCATTGTCAAATTTTGTGCAGGTAAATGTAACTTAAAATGTTTTTTTTTTAAAATAAATATATGTTTAGATATTACTCTTGTTTATGTTCGTGTCTGTTAAAACAACTGAATTATCATCTATCATAGTTAGCCACGATGTTTAACCAATAATTTAAGATTTATTCCAAATTTAGTGGATCTTGGTGTAAAAAAAATGCAACTTTGTTACCAATCCGTTTTACCTTTTCTTAAGAAATTAAAGAACAGAGTGGTAAATTTTACATTCCATTATACATAAGTCATAAAATAAATGGTAAAGTAAATATATTTCGTGCACATTTCACACATTTACCCCTTAGATAACATACTGAACGTAAACTAAAGAAAAAACATTCATTTACTCATGTGAATATGTACGTAACAAAGTGGATGCGCAATTAAAACACGCGGCACGTTCAACACCTCGCGGCCGACTGTCAAGCGACGTACCCATCCCCCCGACCGAACCAACTACCGCGACGAATGCAGACATCCCGACCAAGATAAAACAGTGTCAAAAGTAGCGAAATCTCTATTTTGAGTTGTGAATTAGTTAGTAACATAGTGGTTCAGACGTTCCAGAACAATACGAGGGACAATGTTTAAAAAAATATTTAAAAATTTCATTTTAATACTGACTAACTTTAAAATATATTTTATGAATATTCATAATACTCCGTGTATCATAATAATTTATTTAAAGAAGGTTACTATACTAGAAAATGCAGTTATTTGATCTTTATTAAAACGGAATGCTACATGGGACAGATACAATTTGTAAGGAAAACCATTCTGTTACCACCAATGACCACAATGTTACTTAAAAAAATTGATAACTATCGAAACTGAGTCTTTATTCCAATAAGGGATGTTTGCTAATGCGATGTATTTTGTATTTAATATATAATGTTAAGAGGTTTTGACCTTATTAATATACAAAAAAAAAAAATGTTGAGGGACTCGTTACCTGCACAAAATTTGACAATGACCCACCTACTAATATTTGCTTTTTTGTACTCGTAACGCTTTCATATCAGAAATATCCTTCATACCAAAATTAATTTAAAGTGGTTTACAGCGGTTTTAACAATAAATGAATTGTAAAATATTACAATACTGAAGGTCAAAATCAAAGTGGTATGTATTACAATAAATAGGAAATAGCGACTCCATGGATTCTAGAACCACGATTTGCCACCAAAAGTCCTAAATCTACTTATTATTATTTAACACTAATAATATTGATATTTTGTAATTTTAACGGACGTATGCCACCAATAATTGTAATTATATACGCTTTTTAGGGTACCCTAATAAAATTATAAAAAAGGAACCCTTATGGTGAGACCTCGCCGTCTGCGTGTATTGATGAACCGCAATTAGAATACAATTGAGCACATATGTCGTTTCTGAATTAATACATGAAATGACATTGTCAATGGTAGAGTGTGCAGATAAATGAAAATACTTATTTCTGTATGAAGAAGTTATAAACCTTGGGAAAAAAACATAAATTAAATAACCTACTTTATACAAATAATGTAATAATTAAATTTAGGAACACCATCAAAAATTATAATTCATAACATAACACCATCGTCTTCAGAGCTGTCCGTATCATCACCTGGTACAGAGAAAACAAAATAGATAAATTAGTGTGCTAAATAGTGTTAAATATGCATGTTCACATCTAACAGCATAGAAACAGTTTACTGCTGTACCTACCTATGGTGACAACTACTTCATTACTAGACCCCGTTATCAATTGCTCAGTTTGGGGGCAAACGTCACAATAGGGTAGTCTGGGGACTAAATGGAACGGTGTTCATTAACACTATATAGATTAAACTATAATAAAAAATTACTTACAAGTCAATAGTCAATTGATTAATTTATCAATGATTAAACCCCGTTATCTAACGCTCAGTTTGGGGGCAAGTGATGAGGCAGTTTTGATAATCTGAATCGATAAAAAATGAAGTTGATTTACTCACTCAATAACATATCAAAAGATCTGATTCATTCTTAACAGAGCTCTGTTCTAATGATTTTTTTAAATTATTATGAAATTAAAGATTTTGTATTTTTTTTTTTATTGTATGTTTCATAATAAATTATCAATATTTTTTCTAAATTATATGAAGTCACACTTCGTCGCCTGCTTGTAAAAATGCATTTTAAAAATGAAAATGATTTTTCGAGCTCTACAGATGTAACTGGCAAAAACTGTGGTTTTTTGTAATGCTCTATGCAGCTTTTGTTTACAATACTGTTATCAATTTGAACTTCCTTATTTTCTAACAACTGATTAATATTTATTACAGATTTAAAGCCTGGGTTTTTGTTTAATATTCATCAATATCAAGTAAAAGATTGGCCATGCTTTCTCACATATAAAAAATATTAGAGCATATGAAAAAGGTTTTATAATTTTAAAGAAAAAATACTACCACAAAATTATATTTTTTTTACTGCTCGTTATTATTAACAAAACGGGTTTATCGTGTACTGCTCATACCTAATAGGCACCTACCTAGTAAGTAGTCTCTGTACTATTCAATAATTGTCGCCCTCGTATCTGATCAAATAGATGCAATGAATGAGTTATCTCAAGAGCATTCACAAAAGAAGAATTTTATATTGACAAATAACTCTTTATAATAATAAATATGAATCGATCGACTAATCATGTGAAGCAACATCACTATTTGCCCCCAAACTGAGCGTTAGATAACGGGGTGTACCGATTTAAAAAAAAAAACCGTTGAACACCAATACACTAGGTTGTAGTGTTAATGAACACCGTTCCATTTAGTCCCCAGACCACCCTATTGTGACGTTTGCCCCCAAACTGAGCAATTGATAACGGGGTCTATTCATTACGAGGAATTTCCAAGCATAGGTAGAGTTGTTTGTTATACGAACTGGATGATTATGATGAAGCAATTCTTTGTAAAACTTTATCTATAAGTGTCTACAGTTAATTTATGAAGATATCATAGATTGACTTATAATTTATTATATTAATTTATTATACGTGCTTTTGTGCTAACGGTACTTCCGAAGTGTATTCTAATCGCGGTTTGATAATATAATATGTCACAGCAGTTTTCCTCTGAAACTATACAGTTGAACTAGTATAACAACTTGAAATTTGGCATAGTTGTATACTGTTACTAGTTGTTGTGTTGTTTTTAGTAAAAACAATATGAAATTACATACATACATACATAAACTCACGCCTTCATTCCCAAAGTGGGGTAGGCAGAGCTAAAGAATTACCAACAACTTTTAAAACTTGTTGATAATTCTATAACCACACTTTGCACTAATACTTGCAAAAGGGGTCCAGAATTGGGGGTTGAAAAGTGAAAGTGATTTGATTATAGCATACGGGGTGTCATATGAAAGGGCAGAATCTATAAACTTCAAAACTTTCATATTACTCCAAAATAAAAAGAACTTACCTAGACCAATTAAAAGAAAAATTAGGCACTAAAACTTCATAGTGAAATATGACCATACTGAAGGTCAAAATCAAAGTGTCGTTTATTAGGAAATAGCGACTGTAACGTCAATATGCCGTTCAATAAATTTAATTCTCACAGCAAGCACTGCTTGTTGGGAAGGGCATAATACACTGTAAATGACCTCATTGGTGACCAAGATGTATTTAAGTAGTGTCTAGGATATTTTCAATATTTTCACCTTAATAAACATAGCCTGCAAACTGTGTATTCAAGCACTTAATTTTATGTTTACTATTTGTATTTTATCTTTACTAGTCTTATGTGTACTAGACGCTTTTTAATGAGAACACACTGTGATGTTTATCGCCGGACAGCTGTTTCACACGATACTATTTTTATGTAGGCCGGCAGCAGTAGCATATCATGCTCGCTCAAAGTTCTTTACTTACGGCGGCGTCGTTGATCGGGACGCCACTTTCCCGAACACATGGTTGAGAGAGGCGATGGCTGAGATATGCGTCATACTCGTGAACGGGTGCTGTTTGTGGGGCCCGGTCTGTTCACGTTTGCAAGAACTTTTTGTTCAAAATTATTATATTTATGGCTTTTGACGTAGAGAGCTCGTCGTGTATAATGTATAATGTCTATTTACCTTACATCTGTAATACATTTATTTTTGCTAGATTTAAGAATTTATTTTTTATTACTTTATTAGGTACCTTATTATTACTAAATGTAACTTACTTCTAAGTATTATTATGTTTGATGATTGAAAACATGAACTTCTCCTGGAGTTTCTTCTCCGCAATGATGTTCTTGTCCGAAGCGCTAGTGTATTCACAATATATAACCAACGTGTAAAAGAGCCAATAAGTATGTGGCCAATTTACTCAATAAATATTTTGAATTTTGAGGCAATTTGGCGTATCAGTGCACACTGGTTTCTATCATATGACAAAAATTAAAAATATATATGTCCAATTTATTGACATTACTAATTATTCTGACGTCTACTATGTCCAAACAATCAGAAAATATAAAGAGATCCATTTTGCTAATTACCCTCATTCCGATATTGTTATCGAAAGGTGGGCTATTTCATCCCGCGACTCGTGCTACCAGTGACTCACGCAATTACCGCTCGTTGTTTTGCCCTATATTACCGCAAAATTTATTTGTTGTGATTTGTTTTTGTAATGGATATTCAGAAACAAGGTATGTATGATTATTTAACGTATTAATTTATTTTAAATATTGAGTTTTAATGTGTTAAATTGGCTGCTACATCATTAAGATATTTTCGTAAATATATTTAGTTTATTTGGAATGCTAGTCGACTTTTAGTACTTTGTCGACAGTTGTCTAACCTTAAATCTATCTTGATTAGTTAGATATAAGACTTCTTTTACTAAATCAAGTCTATTTTAATCCAGAGCCTTCCATTATTTTAAGTAATCACGGTGCTACGCCAAGGTGTCCCTTTTGTAGCGTAATGCTACGAACTTTATACTTTATGTTTTTGTTGAATTTTGCACAAGATTATTTTATTTTCGTGTTAATTAATTATATTCTTATGTTAATTAAAGGGGGGAGCCATCAATGTGTGTTTGCACGCATGTTTGTCTTCAATATTTGGGATAAATATGGTGGCAAGAAGTTGAACGTAACTGACCGAATCCAACATGTATTTAAGGAAATACGTGACTCTCAGTCATTGGAAGACAGCGAAAACATTAATTTTGATAAGTTGTTTATACGAATTAAATATATCTGCACAAGGATTTCCGAGTTGTGGCGGCAAAGTCATTACATGAAGAAAACATTTTAGCGAAACAGCTTGACTGGCTCAACACTACGGAAAATGTAACTTTGGAAGGCGAAGGCTTCGGCCGAGAAGCAGCAGAGGCAGCACCTGATACGCCAATCAAGAAACGAGGACGACCAAGGAAAGATTATGGAGAGTGCTCCAAACGCACTCAGCAAAGAAGGCGAATGGAGCTCTCACACATTAACGAATCCATGGCGTCTGCGTTGAGTAACCAGTCACAATTTTCCTCAGTATCAGTTGCTGATCATGTTGGTAAGGCGGCTTTGGCGAGTGAAGTTCTTTCCCTCATTGTGGAAGCAAAATTAACAAAACACCAGTATATGATAATCAAGGAGTTTGTTAATTCTAAATTAACAAACATAAGGTTTTAGTGCATGGCTCCGCCGTCATAGAGCATGCACTATTATCTATCGGTGAGCTATCGGAAGAAGCAGCGGAAGCCAGAAACATAGATATTAAAAGGTTCCGATTACGACACACCCGGAAGATGTCCAGGAATGTAACTAATGTAGACCTCTTGATCAGGCTTCTTCTGAGCTCTGATCCATTAATAACAGGGCTCAGAAAGTTGCCTAAAAAGAAGAAATATGTCTTCTATCAAAAGCTACTTTGGAGCTACTTAGTTTTTAAGATATTTTTTATGTTATTTATTATCAATGTAAATGATTTAAATCATCTAATCATCTTTTTTTTAATAAAATGTGTTATTTAAACTAAAATACTTACTTTTACTTTTAAATCTTAGGTACACTGAGCATTTAGTATTTATGACGCACCTTAGTATGAACGAGAAACCAGTGTGCAGTGTGCTAAATAGAAGGCTTGGAATAGGGAAGAATGGAAATTACTCCACCGACAAGAGCATAGCTCTTTTAAGTAAATGATGATGACATGATGGATGACTCTAAACGATACTATTTGGATACTTTGCATTTATTATAAATGGTGCCTCTGACCTTGGGGCTTTAACCCTTAATTTGGCAGTGTATGTCACAGTCAACATACTATAATGTTCACTTTTAATGTTTGGAATGTTTTTTTATTTTTTTGCTGATTCAAAATCAAAAAGGGTTTGAATTCCCGACTTTTTGTATTTTTGCCAAATTAAGGACTTCGTTGTTAAAGGGTGGATCAACTTTTTGTTGTTGTTATTCTGTCCCGTAAGCCAGGAGACAACAGTGATAGAGTTTCTTAGAAAAAATGTTATAATATACTTCCAGCACACTCAGGAGAAAGGCCACAAAAGAATGGGTGTGTAATTGCCAATAAAACAGTTTTTTAGTGGACTTATATCCTTTGAAATCATAGTTTTAAAGAGTGACCCAGGAGACGTCACCATGGCAACGAGCTACAAAGAAAAGTTGATTGACCCTAAAAATAAGTCCAACTAAGTTTTTTTCTTTCATTCAAGTTAAATGTAATTTTCAATGTACGCGATCCATTTCTCCATTTTCCTTTATCTTCGCCCTCGTACCAAGGAAATGTTTTTAATCATAATAATGTTTGCTAGAACTGTGTTTAATCATTTTATATGATCCATAAAAATATAACTTCCGGACGACTGCACCAAATTGGATAATTCTTTTTTTGTTGTTTTTATTATTGTTAGGACAAGGTTTGAATGGCAGGTTTATTTTTGATAACTCCGGAAAGTCGGAAATTTAGCAGCAGTGCGAAGCAGCTGCCGTACAGCTAGTTAATAATAACAAGTAATTTAAATTTAACATACCATTATTGTTTATGAGTGGCAGCAACTGGGCATTTTTCTTCCCAGTTGTCCCCGGTAGTAACAAACAAATAAGTTCATTTCACTTTTTTTAAATGTCAAAGAATAAAAAGGTTAACCTTTACGATCAGCACTTACACTTTACAGCGTATTTAAAAGTGTCGCAAATACAGTTTTACTTCTTTTTTAAACATATTGCATCCATGTTCAAAACGAATGACCTAATAAATTAAACGTGTGTAAATAATATATTATATAATGGGCGGACGACGGATGCAATATGGTGACGAAAGCACAAGATGGATAAGACTTTTATTAAATTTCAAGTACTATCTGTGTGAAAATATATGCAGTTTTTGTTATAAATCGATAAATATTTTGTATATTAAGAAAGTACTGAAGTACAGTCAAGGTCAAAGATATGTATACACCACAGAGTTACAAAAAGCATAGTCATCTAAATGGTCATAAATTCGGCTACATAAAAATATACATAAATTAGTATACATAGTTTGAGAGATAACTATGTATACAACAGTTGCAATAATATGTCCTCATCTATTAAACCATAGACTTAGAAACAACATAAAGTTCAAAAATATGTATACACTATTAACCATAATTATATATCCAACATGATAATCACAATTATGTTAACAATCAAAATAACCCTAGTTATGGGAAATCCTTTTGTGGATTTTTTTTTAATCATCGTAATAAAGCCTTGGGAGTATTTAAAAATATATATTTTATAAGTAGCTATTGTAATATAATATAACATCATAATCTGTAATCAATTTAAAATAAAAATGCGAAAAAAACATCTAGCAGCAGGATTGGAACGCGGGGCAGCACGTGACTCGACAGTTACACCTATCGCTGAGCCACAGGACGTCTGCATGGACGAAATATTGAAACGCATTACTTACTTTAAGTTGGCAGCTTCAATATTCTGTTAAACACGTAATTCCGATAACGACGTGACAGGTCAAAACATGAGACAAACATATACAATGACAAGTCTGCACTGTTTTCGTTAATTGTCAAAACATTCTATTCAAATTTGTTTCGTGTTAACAAGACCGTAAAGTTGATTTTAGCACGTTTATATTTTGTATACATATTTCTGTAGCAGTTACTGAATCTATATTTAATGACATAAATATAAGTACAATATATTGCATCATTTGCTGGATACTAATTATGTAACTTTCATGGTATACAAGTTTTTGAACTTGCCTTATACATATTTACGTGGCCTTTGAAATTTACATAATTATTAGTATTTGTATGAATACATATCTTTTGAACTTTTTATGATTACCTGTTTTTTATCACATTAGTTGCATATATATCTTTGACCTTGACTGTACCACTTTAGGAATTCTTCCCTCTTACGTCTGTAGATGTGGAGAGGTCATTTTCCCTATACAAACAAGTAGATATTGAAATATAACAGGAATGAACTGAAAATAAAATAATAAATAAAAAATATGACTATGTACCGTAAAATGTGCCTACTTTGCTCCCCCACGGGTAATCTTGCTCCATCGTTATATTGAGGTATTCTGTATTGTAAATCATTCTAGTGCTTTCATTCACTGCGCAGCTGGATGTATACATCAATTATTTTTAGAAAATTTGTCATCGGCCTTGTCTTATAAGTAACATACAAAAAAGTCACTATGGAGCATAGTTACCCGTGGGGGAGCAAAGTAGGCACATTTTACGGTACTTCAACCTTCAACCATAAGATTGTATAACTATGTTTGCAGTGAAGTTCTCTTTTTTTTATTGCAGTCATATCCATATTATGGATATCGTTTGACATTATTTTGACGTAATTTGCATCCGTCGTCCGCCCACTAAATAATATAAATCCCAATTTATTCAAATTAGAGTCAGTACATTGAAATAAGGTAATGACTTTATTTTTTGGTACATATCACTTGTATAATTTGTCGCTGCTATTTTAATGTAAATGAGATTATGATGAATGATATCGCGTACTTTATTTAAAAAAAAAGGCGATGTGTATTCTTTTTTTGAAGGCAATTTGGAAGGGTGCTTTAATATATTATAGCTCGGCCGGGAAGGGCAGTTGCTAGACTCGTATATAGCGCGATTAGCTACTCACACTCGTCCCGCAACGGCTTTATTCCCGATCTCTGCAGTAATGTAGGTAGTTTCGCTTACCAGCAACTCCTACAATAGCTTTCATTACTGTGCTGACACATAATGCAAACGTGGTGTAGTTCTTGAACATAGGCAAAGCAATTTCAATGCACATTGCAGCATCATTTAGTGTGTCGGCGTAAAGTCTCCAGGTTTTACTGTACGCGTCTAGGTGAGTGCTGTAAAGAAAAGGGAAGAGATTACGGTAACCTCAACTAGGTTTAAGAAAAAAGAGGGCTTTTAGGCAGTACTAAAGCGGACCAAATTTGATTTTTCTGTTAAGAACCTAATGTTAGTTTATTCAATTACCCATGACTATAAGCAAAAAGTATTCTTCCAATGTGGCCGCATCCATCTTTTAAGACCCATGTGATTGTAGCAGAGAGCGGGGTTGCACTTGTGTCACCAACTCCAACTCCTCTTAAAACCTCTTGAGTTGCAAGTATTCCTAAAAAAAACTTCAAAAATAACATATTTGTCCGTAGCTTATCACACAGGCTTAGCAAGTTCCTCCTTAGTAACCCAAATGGGCTACTGAAATCCTTACGTAATATTATAACTACAAACGCGTTTTTGCTTTTACGTTTTTACAGTTTAAGGCTTTAACCAATTGCACATGATTATGCATTGAAACACTCGTGTGATTTTACTATGAAACTCGCGTTTTGGCCTGTTTAAAAAACCACACTCTCATTATGCACTAGTCACATATTAAACTAATATTACATTACGGCTGATTCGCAACGGATTTGCCAAATTCAAAATGGTGGCGTATACATAACTGTCTTCCAACCTATTTATTTTTAGATTTTAGCATTGACGATGACATCCATCAGTCATGTTTGTTTGCGGTAAAGCTGACATACCCTAAAAACACATGAATGAACGCCGTGAGCAGATACCTAGTCACCAAATTGATGAAAAATTTGGTTAGGTTCGTTAGGACTAGATTGCAAAACGACTAAGTTTCATAAGATCTTGGTTGCAAAATGTCTAATTGTGCAAATCGTCTTAATAGTACATTACCTGGGTTGAAGATTGGACTTAGTTCTATAACGTTTTGTTTGTATAACGCCCAAATTACAAAATGTCCTAGTTGCAAAACGCCATTGTATGCAGAACGTACTGATAGTAGAACGACTAGGTAGGCATATCGTCAAAAACGTCTAAGTAGACCGAATCGGTCGAATGACAATGAAATCACAAACTGTGGATTGCGAAGAAACTGTTTATATACTCGTACCTATTGATAAAGTAGATGAGTATCGGCCACTAATATTAAAATTAATCGTGACGTTTTGCTTCCTAGACGATATAAAACCAAGACCTTATACTATCCAGACACTGCATAATGAGCATACCCCGTTATTTTTATTTCTTGTATTCAAATGATGTGTATCATAATTCTTAATAAAAGAGTTGATTTTTAATGACATAAATAATATTCTCATAAATAAATTCTGACGCTACTGTCAAAATACTAATGACTTTAAATACTATAGTGTATTTCTATGGAACTTGCTAACTATGTAAACAAAAGCCTAAACTTTGTTTTGTCACTGTTTCTCCTTGAATTTTCACACCACCTCATCAAACACCATTGAAAACATACACTATTGAAACGGTCGTTACTGTAAAATACAAAATCACCAAATATATAACTCTATCTTGGATATTTCATTAAAAGTTTAAATGGTTTCATAAGTTAGGTTATTAGGACCTGATGGAATGACGTTTTTGTTTCTTTTAAATTCTACAATTGTCTATGATGGGTAGTGTTGTGGCTAAAGTTGGCGATATATTAAGGCCATTACACATTACCCAACTCACGCTGATCACACTCACAGATGATATAACGGCACCTTTTATAATAAAATACTGGTGATATATCATCTTCAAGTACCGATTTTTCTTCAGATCGTGATTAATCAAATTACAAATAAGTAACTACTTGTTTTTTTACTTTCCGTATTTTATTATTCGATATGGTTTGTCATAAGTAAAGGAGCATTGCCAATCACTAGTAAATTCATCATTCAGAGACAATTTCAATATGGCGGTTTGTTTACATAGTTAGCAAGTTCCATAGAATTAGACCTTAATCTTAAGGATTCACGGGAGTTTAGGTTATACGAATATAGTCTGTATGTCATCAGCTTTTCCCTAAACCAGAATACCGAACGACACAACACTATGAAAATAACTATAATAATCAAAGCGAGCTGTCTCAACATTGGTAAGTTGCCTAATTTTCTTAACAGCGTAAGCTGCCGAACTTAATTTACCTGCTAGTACTGCTATATGGGGACTCCATTGCAAGATTTTGTCTATAGTTATCCCTAAGAAAAGCGCCTTATCCACCATTTCCCTCATCAACACTCATCATTTAGAAATATACTGGATTTTACCGGTCGAATATAAAGCAAAGCGAACCTAACACTAGTATTTTTTTTGATATCTCATATGTTCGGTTATTATTAAATTAAAGGATTAGCTAAGTGATTCTGCCCCCATCGAGTTTGGGCTCGTAATTTTTATGGATGGTGTGGCTCTACATTAGTAATAAATTGGCAAAATGTCAGCCCCCCAAACTTAATAGATTAAAAACACACGTCAAAGAAAAGCGTTATTTATATAAATTTGTTTAATTCAGCTGACGTAATATACAGTATGTAAATGAACGAAAAGCAAACCTTAAAACCGGTGGAAGTTAAAAACGGGTATAATACAATTAACCACTTTTTGTTTTAATCCAATCACTTTTTTTGTTAATAATTTTACTAAATGTAATAACTTAACCTCTTTCTCATCAGTCGGTTAGCGAGCTTAATAACATCCTGTGATGCAAGCAAGTTTGACATCAGTTATCACTTATCACTTCATAACTAAAGTAAACAAACTAGGTATTTACAAATAATCTAATTCTGCATATGCTATTACAGTTTCAACTATGACCACATTACCGTATCAAGTTTACATTAAAACACACACTCTAAACCGCACTGCACAATGAATTTTAAGCAATCCAATCCAATTTTGTAGTGGCAACCGGTTACTATGATTGAGTGACCATTACCTAACTGCCAATGACTTATTCTGGCTGTTGCAGCAGTTGCAAAGCTGTTGCTTGGCGTAGAAACTGATTGACCACTAGAACAAATTGATCTAAAATGTGTAAGTAAATCATCGACATACCAACCAATAGACACCGGGTTCCATACAGAATTCTCTCCCAAAAGTGTCCTAGGGCGACCTATACAAACTTCATACTTGTATAAAATCATTGTCAAAATAAAACATCCTAATTTAAATGGTATATCATTAACGCAATGCTTAATTTTGCATGAAACAATTTATCATCTTATGTCGCTTCGACTAGAGGCTCGTTTTTTTACCTTATGCAGCTTCTACTAGCGGAGTGCCAATGTCATCGTGAACAGAGTACAAATGGAGTAGCTTTATACTTAATATTATTTCTGTTTTGACGTCTCAGGTGGGTTTCATTTAAACAAAAACTCAACGCTATTTTTATTATTTAAGACAATATAAATAATATTGCCGTGTGGTGCCGGTAGAGTAGAATAGCACCACCCCATATCCTCCCGCGGGTATCGTAGAAGGCGATTAAGGGATTATTACATAGGAAAGATCTCCTCCGGGCGAGATAGGCGTCGTTAGCATTGGTCTGCTACCTATCTAGGAGAAGGAAAACTCCGAATTCAAACCCGGCGGGATAGGCGTCGTTAGCATTGGGCTGCTACCTATCTAGGAGAAGGAAAACTCCAAATTCAAACCCGACCCTGCATAATGGACCATGCGAGCACCATTTAAAAAGTTTATACCCCAGGAGGGTACTGGCAATGCCAGAGAATCCCTCCCTAGGCCTAGCCTGGGCAGCCCTTCGTACTCTGGGGGGGGCAAAATAGTGCGCGTATGTTCGGATCCCTCCGGGGATCGGAACGGCGGCGATGCCGTTTGCCACGCGTCACGCTGTGTTCGCAGGGGGGTTGGCAAAAAGCGGGCCGCTGAAAGCCGCCTTGCTACGATGAATGTTTGTGGAGGGATGGAACATAAATTAGATGAGGTATGTATGATGATGAAAGAGAGAAAGCTGGATGTTCTATGTGTGACTGAGACGAAGAAAAAAGGGGTGAGTACGTCCACACACGGAACCTTGACGGCTTTGTGGTCCGGAGTTCCGGTATCCGAGCACGGTCGTCAGGGAGTTGGCATCGTACTCACAGAGCGAATGGCTGAATGTATGCAAGAGCATGAATGTGTGAGCCCAAGACTTCTCTGGGTGAGAGTCAAGGTAGGTCTCACCCGTTTATTCGTAATTGGGGCTTATGCCCCAGATACGAATAAATCTAAAAAAGAAAGGGAGGAGTTTTGGGAAAGTTTGCATGAGGTTTCAACAAAATGCAAGGAGAATGAGAGGATTATTTTGCTAGGCGATTTTAATGGTTGGACAGGCGTGCAAAGGGATGGTTATGAATCGGTACTGGGTAAGTATGGTGATGAGCGAGTGAACGAGAATGGCAAATGCCTTCTCAATGTATGTTTGGCTAAGAATCTCTGCGTGACAAACACTTTGTTTGATCACAAAGAGATTCATCAGTATACGTGGAGACGTCAGAATGAGAAGTCTATGATAGACTTGATGATTGTGGATGAACGGTTGCGTAACAAAGTTGTAGATACCAGAGCATTTCGAGGAGTTAGCGTAGGTTCAGATCACTACTTAGTGGTAACACGAGTAAGGGGTCTGTTCACACGTTGGCGCCATCGTGTTCCCGTACCGACAACTGCGTTAGAGAGGATAAAAGTAGAGAAACTGAATGACGAAGTTATACAAGATGAATACGTAAGAAAGCTGAAAGATCGTTTTGAATGTGTTAATAAAATGAATGACAGTGAAGTCGAGAATAATGTAAATAATGTATGGGAGATTATGAAGAATGGCATGGTCAAATCGGCCACTGAAGTATGCGGTGTAGTAAAAAGAAGAAAAAGTAAGAATGAACGTCCGGAATGGTGGGATAGAGAGGTAGATGATGTCGTGAAAGAGAAGAAAAAGTGTTGGTTGGATTTTGTAGCTGTAGATCCAGGACAAGATCTAAGCGACAGAAAGAAAAAAGAGTATAATAGATCAAAGAAAAGAGTGAAAGAAGTTGTGGCTAGAAAGAAAGATTTACTGAATGAAAAGTATGATAGGAGTTTCTCTGACAACTTCCGGTCGAATATTAAACTCTTTTGGAGCTTGATTAAATCGGCTCGGGGGAAATCAGAGAAAACTAAATTAAGCGCGGTGAGGGATGAGTCTGGAGACTTAATATGTGAGGAAGAAAAAATGCTTGATAGATGGAAAACTTATTTTGAAAGCTTGTTTGAATGCGAAGATATTTGTCGTGAGCCAGAAAGCATGAGTAAAGATGCAAGTAGCGAAGATGAAAGTGTGATTAGTATGAGTGAAATCATGAAAGCTTTAAAAAGTATGAAAGCGGGAAAGTCAGCAGGTTGTGATAGAGTGTCGATAGAAATGCTGAGGAGAGGAGATGGCCTGGTGGGTAGTCTGTTGTACCGTCTTTTCAATGCATGTTGGAATAGCGGCCGAGTCCCAGAAGATTGGGTCAAGGCCGTTATCGTCCCTCTGTATAAAGGAAAGGGGTCACAGCAAGACTGCAAAAACTACCGCGGTATCAGCCTCCTTAGTGTTGTCGGCAAAGTATATGCGAAGATTCTAATAGAAAGGGTATTGAATGTTACGAATGACAAAATCTGGGATGTACAAGCGGGATTTCGAAAGGGAATGGGATGTACGGATCAGGTCTTTTCACTACGGTCCATCACAGAAAAGTTCGTGGCTGTGAACCAAAAGGTTTTCTGTGCTTTTGTGGACCTGGAAAAGGCCTATGATAGGGTAGATAGAAAGGAGTTGTGGACGGTGCTGTCTATGTATGGAGTGAGCAGCAACCTGGTGCAGGCTTTGAGGTCCCTTTATGAGGGCTCCAGAGCCTGTGTCAGGATCAATGGGGCATACTCGGCCTGGTTTAATATCTCTAAAGGTGTTAGACAGGGCTGTGTTGCCTCACCATGGCTGTTTAATCTATTCATGGACAGTTGTATGTGGGATTTGAAAGAGTATGATAAGGGTTTGCGTATGCAAGAGTTGCTAATCAAATGCCTCTTATATGCCGATGATCAAGTTATACTTGCCTCATCGGTACTTGAGTTGCAGGAGATGGTGACAGTAATGAATGAGGGATTTAAGAAAAAGGGGATGAAAGTAAATGTTGCCAAGACCAAGGTCATGGTGATAGAGAAGGATGAGGAGATGACTGAGTGCGTGATAAATATAAATGGTGAATTAGTAGAACAAGTGAGCGAATTTGTGTACCTGGGAAGTATGTTTACAAGAGATGGTAAGTGTGAGAAGGATATCGAGAGGAGGGTGAATGCGGGGAATCAAATTAATGGGGCCCTGCACTCCTTTGTGAGCAGACAGGGCATTTCACAAAAAGCCCGGCTGGCTGTTCACAATGGAGTGCTAGCCCCTACCCTGATGTATGGTAGTGAATGTTGGGTGTGGCAGGACAAGCATGTTAGTCGTGTAAATGCAGTTGAAATGCGTTCTTTGCGTAGTATGTGTGGTGTGAAACTGATTGATAGAGTTAGAAATGAAAAAATCAGAGAGAAATGTGGAATGAAAGAAGACGTAGTGACTAAGATTGAAAAGGGCATGCTTCGATGGTTCGGTCATTTGGAAAGGATGGATGAAAGTAGATTGACGAAAGAGATATACAGATCGAAAGTGAGTGGAAGGGTCGGAAGGGGCCGCCCTAGGCGTACTTTTTCGAATCAAATCGGAGAAATACTGGGAAAGGGCCGAATCTTAAGTACCCGAAACCGACGTGCGTGCATGACTCGATGTATGAATGTTGAAGAAGCGAAAGAAATTTGTCAAGATCGTAGCAAGTGGAAAGAAGTGGTCTCTGCCTACCCCTCTGGGAAACAGGCGTGATTTAATGTATGTATGTATGTAAATAATATTGTGGGCTCGTAACCCATCATATATTTTTTTAGCAACAAAAAGTAAAAGCGTCTTCAAAAACCCTAATAGCTACTTGAAAAACCGGTAGCACAGACGTCTGTCAAATCCTTATTTCACCAAATGCTTATCATGTCAAATGCTTATTTCGTCAAACTCTAGTTTTGTCCAATCCTTGGTACGTCTATTCCTAGTAACGTCAAGTCCCTGTTTCGTAAAATACTTGTTCTGTCAGATGCTTATTTCGTCTAATTCTAGTTACGTCTAATCCTAGCTTCGTCGGATCCTTGTTTCGTCAAATCATTGTTTCGTCAAATGCTTATTTTGTCAATAACGTGATTAAGTCCAGCATTGGTACAATCAAATGGGTATCGCCGTAAAAATATGTACCATAACATACGTGAGTTTCATAAAGGTCTGTTTAAAATGTAGTTTATAAAAATTAAAAAATTTTGTTTTATTAAATTATTTATTGAAGTAAGTATATTCAAGGTTTCCCTTATATTATCTGGGCGTTTTCACTAAAAAGTGTACCCAATTAAGGACTGAAATTAAGGAACTTTAACTTTGTCAGTTTTGTGACGAAAATTAGCCATACATTGCGGCCGTCAATATATAGCTAATTTTCGTCACAAAACTGACAAAGTTAAAGTTCCTTAATTTCAGTCCTTAATTGGGTACACTTTTTAGTGAAAACGCCCATCTAACCAATATAAGTTTTATCCAGTATTAGGATTATACAAAACGTTTAATAAACCTTACATTTATTAAAATCATCCTCAAATTCCAGTAACCCACGACGATCGCGAATAGGATTGTTCAAAACTTTTAAAATATCAAACGTACACATATCTGATATGTCTTCTGCTTGTGGCCAGTAGAATACACCCATTTTTTTGTCGCACGAACTTAACCTTTACATTAATTCCGTTGAGTTCAATGATTTGCCCGACATAACATTTCGTAGTCCTGTTAGTCTGAAACTTAACCAGTTAGTTAGAGGCATCTAAAAAGAGACCTATGTTAAAAATACTAAATGAAGCAGTCTAATCAGAAGCAGTATCAAGTAGGTATAATAGCAATGTCACCACGATACCTGCCACCGACTTGGATATACTTATTACTTGTCCCTGTAAGACACCAGATAGGCAATGCCTAGGAGGCCGGTCATTAATTAAACATTTTTTTTTGCTTTTTATTGATGTACTGTAGGTACCTATTATTATTGTGATACATTAACTAACAATAGCCTAATACCAATTTCTCATCACCCTTAACAACATGTTGCTGTCCAAGTTGCAGGGCCGTTAATCATTGAGGAGTTCTCCCGGGACTTCATCATCAGTTGCACTTCACCTAATGCATTATGATAAGTAAAATTAGTTTCATGTTCTTACTAAAGAAATCTCATTGCTGCCCGTGAATCACTTAGGATTAAGGAGTTCAAGTCGTCATCTCTGTGGTGCTTTTAGAATGCAAATTCTTAAGGTTTTACAGGTAATACCAAAATCGCTGTATGTGTGCCTTTAATTTTTGAGGAGTTCCCTCTATTTCTCCAAGATCTCATCATCGGATCCTGACTTGATGACAATGAGACCAATGGGAAAGTATATATTCTTTCAAACAATTTTTTTTTTTTTTTAAATCGGTCCATCCGCGTTCAAATAACCAGGTAACATATTTTTACATAAAATATAAAATAAAAAAAGATACCGACAAATTAAAAGGAACGTCCTTTTTTTTGAAGTGGGTTAAAAAGGTATTAATTTAACTGAAAGCAATATGAATACAGCCTAGTTTCACGAATGTTATGTAACACATCAGTAACACGTTGGTAACACACGGTCACTTTCGTGAATAAAAACATGTGCGACATAAGCTTAAAATGATTTCATTTGGAAATGAATGAAGATAGAGACAATCAAAATACATAATCGTTACAAGCATAAGTACATCGAGGTGTAAAATATACAACAGACAAATATATTCGTAACTTACCTTGATATTTTCAAGCTGAATTCCACTGAAAATTCTCACGACAATCAAAAAAATTCACGAACGAGACGGTTGTCGAACCACTCGATCAAAAGTAAGATGGCGGAATAGTTCAAGTCTGGTCTATTGCTGCAACAAAGAGTTCCTATGCAAAAAAATACTTTTAGGGTAGCCGTTCCTTTGTTAGATGTGGATTAAATTGGTAACACACCAAAAATAACGTTCGGGAACCGAAATAGGCGACACAACATTTGAAATAAATATTTTGTATAAATATAACAAATTTTCTTGTGACTAGTAAATTAAACAAAATATACACAATTTAGGTAAACGTAGAGACACAAAAAATTATAACTAGTAGGCTATTTTCGTCGTATCTGGTCTTACAATGGATCAAAAGGTAGTGGCGACATTGTTATTTTATTTATATATTTAAAAATACGTTGGTTGTTTCATCGTAAAAAAATCGTAACCTCACTGCGTATTGCTATAATGTCTTGTATTACGATTCATTTGTTATTTTACTTCACCATAACTTGATGAGGTAATGCATTCGATCATAAGTTTTTGTGTAAAAAAAATAAGTTGGTAGGCGACACAAAAAAAAAACGAAAAGTACATATTTTTACGGTGATACCCAAATATAAAAACATTGCAATTAAAAGTAATGAATAATAACACCGATTTACATGAAGTACAAAGATTTCTTACTTTATGAAAAAAGTGATGAAAACGATTTTTATATATTTGGTACCAAATCGGGTCTGGATATAATGCAAGGGACGGATTTAATTCTTGGGGATGGCACATTTTCGTCAGTGCCACGTGCGTTTTACAATTATATTCCTTGCATATAGATACAGGAAGCTCAAAAGAATCCACTTCTGTAATGCCGGTCTTGTTTTGCTTACTGACAAATAAACACCAAACGACGTACCAAAAACTATTTAATATTCTAAAAGAAAAATTTAAGCTGAATATCACATTGTTTAAATGCGACTGTGAAGTCGCGGTAATTAATGCAGTTAAAAAAGTATTTCCGGGCGTCGAAGTAAAAGGCTGTTTTTTTTCATTTAAAACAAGCTTTATTTAAGAAGGCCAAAGAACTAGGAATGCTCGAACCAACAAATGAAAACCAAGAAAAGCAAAAAAAGAAGTCTTTAATGAAAATGGTGCATATGACATCCAATCTCGCACTGCTGCCCCAATGTTACATACCGGAGGCGTGGATAACCATAGTTCAAAAAGCAGCGGAATGCGAGGAAAGTCAAAAATTTATAAACTACTTCACCGATCAATGGATCAAAAAAATTAATTCCGATATGTGGTGTTGTGCTCAAGAACGGCACCGCACTACCAATGCTATCGAAAGATGGCCTCAAACGTTGGCACTAAAAGTGTCAGGAGAAAAAGGTAATTTATTTTACTTTGTTAAGACATTAAAAAGTGAAGCCATATATTATAATAAAAAGTACAAAAAAGAAGAAGTCGGTTTCGCAACAGTTAAAAGGAGGAGGACAGGAGATATATTGAAGGACAAAAAAATTGAAAAAATAATAGAGGATTTGCAAACAGAAAAAATAAATTTAGAAACATGTTTGATGAAACTATCGTGGGTTAATTAAACGTGCTTGCTTAGTTTGCAAAAAAAAAGTTTTATTTTTGGTATGTATTTTAGTTCTTACATGTACAATGCAGAATTAACAAAACACGATAGATACGAAACCTGAATTTGACTCACTAAGCATTTGACGAAACAAGGATCCGACGAAGCTAGGATTAGACGTAACTAGAATTAGACGAAATAAGCATCTGACAGAACAAGTATTTTACGAAACAGGGACTTGACGTTACTAGGAATAGACGTACCAAGGATTGGACAAAACTAGAGTTTGACGAAATAAGCATTTGACATGATAAGCATTTGGTGAAATAAGGATTTGACAGACGTCTGTGCTACCCACATAAGGTATTATACTCGTTCATTACATTAAAAAACCTTATAGTCTAATAACAATTTCCAATCAGCCTTCACAATATTTCGCTATCCAATATGCAGGGCCGTTAATTATTAAAGAGTTCTCCCGGTACTTCACCATCAATTGCACTTCACTACATGCATTACGTGAATAAAAGTAATTTCATATTCTTAATAGAGAAATCTCATCACTGCCCGTTAAACAATTATGATTAATGATTTCCGGTGTTCATCTTTGGTCTTAATCAGTTAAAAAAATCCTGCCGTTCACTCGCGACAATATAACTCTATATCGCACAGTAAAATAGATCACGAGGAATCCACAAACTAATATTTAATTTATTACTGCAATAATATAAAGTATAAAACTACTCCATTGACATACTGTTCTCCAACATCCAAATATTGACAATTGTTGGTCCGAAACTAAAATGTATTTTTTTATTAGAAAGACTTAGCTATTTATCAATTAATATTACGAATCGACATTTACATGCCGAAAGTATGACATTCCGTCTGAAAGATTTTTGTAAAGGTGATTATTTTTGCAGTTTCTGAAAACGCATTGAGGCATTGTGACACGTGTCACTGTTGGCGTAGTTGACAACGAACTAAATTGAAGTAAGCTCCCAATTTGAAGTGGGTATATATTCGCTGGGCCGTGTTTTGTTCTCTGACCCGTTATCTAGTTGTATTGTTGATCGAAGAAGTAAATAACAAAAACTAATAAACACCGTCTCTGACATTTTTGCTCTGTCATGATTGTCTCAAACCATAGAACGACAGAACTTTTTTTTCATAACAAAAAGGTTAGGCTACCAATAAATTGTATTTTCTTTCAATTTGGTATTTGACATCCTTCACTTTCGTCATAATTTCGTAATTGCAATAACAATGCCTTTAAATTTTACTGCGGTTGAGATAATGGATATGATCCTTGCGTACACAGAGTGCAGGGGCAATGGAAATGCAGCCCTCCGTTTGTACTCCGAGAGGTATCCCACAAGAAGGCAACCAAGTAATGCTCGTGTCATCGTTAATGCCATTACACGGCTGCGAAATAACGATCGGCCGGTGCCTGTGAACTCAGGTGGTCCTCAACGTGTTCATGTTACGCAGGAAGAACAGGTATTGGATCATTTTCAAAACCAACCAGGTTCTAGTACTAGGCGGGCAGGACGCAGTTTAGGCTTGAGTCACACCCTCGTACACAAAATACTAAAACGCGATCGGCAACATCCTTTCTCCGTAACTAAGGTTCAAGCGTTGAAACCTGACGATTATCCCAGAAGGGTTGAGTATGCTAATTGGGCGTTAGAAAAAAAAAGAGAAGACCCTCACTTTTTAAGAAAAGTTATTTGGAGTGATGAGAGCCTGTTTACAAGGAATACTATGTGGAATCGACGGGTTGTCCATCATTGGGCTCCAAAAGTACGAAATCCACACGTGGGTCGCGAACTGTCTCATCAAACCAGGTGGTCAATAAATGTATGGCCCGGTATAAGAGACAACGATATCATTGGGCCAGTGTTCATAAATGGCACAACAAACGCTGAGCGGTATCTACAAGTGCTTAACGGACCTCTCAGTCGCTATGTTGATAGCTTATCTCTAAGTGACAACGTACAGCCTTGGTTCCAACATGACGGTGCTCCTCCTCATATCGCGATTCGAGTACGGAACAGGTTAAACGACATGTTTGGAAACCAATGGAACGGGCGGTTCGCACCAATCCCTTGGGCTCCGCGTTCGCCGGACCTCACTCCGCTTGATTATTTCTTTTGGGGTTGGGTGAAACAGTTGGTGTTCAAAAAAGAAGCAAGTACTCGCGAAGAAATGGAATTACGAATAGTTCAAGCTTTCGAGAAAATCAAACGCCGTATTCGAGAAAATCCTAGTTTGATGAGAAGGGTGCATGACAATAATTATCGTCGCTTGCAGAGATGTGTCCATAACGGCGGACGACACATAGAACTGCGTCGCATTTAATACGTGAGTGTGCACACACCTTTATAATTTAACTGACATTATGACGTTTACGTTGCTGTCACTGATAAGATTGTAAACAAATGAGACAGGGAGTTACATTTTTATTACATTATGATTATTTTTTCACACTATCAGTAAAAAGTTTCCTGATTTCATTAAATTAGGTACCACATCCATTTTTCTCGCCTAAACATTGACGGGTTTAATTCTTTGCGTTTCGTTCATTTACATACTGTATATTTGCAGTAATTATATGATAGTAGTACGCAGTTTCCAAAAAGGATAGAAATAATTTTTGTGTTACTATCATGGATCGGATATTCGGATAGATATTAACCTAAAGTCCCGGAAAAACTTAAGCGAACATGGCGTCGGCTTCTCAAAATATTATTTTAATAATATAAGTTATGGGTTTCCGGGATTCTACAAAACGTTTAAATATTTATTATTTTACATTTAGGACAAAACTTTCCGTCGATTTCATGTTCAAACTTCGTAATAACTGTCGTATAACATTTAGTAAATCTATACAGGGTGTAAGGGACGGCTCACCGAAAACTGAAACCATAGCTTCAGACCATTGTACTGAACTGAAATCCAGTGGAAATTTTCCGGGGAAAACGAATTTTTTTTCGTTGGTTTCAGTTTTCGGTGAGCCGTCCCTTACACCCTGTATAGGTAAATATACAGGGTGTAAGGGACGGCTCACCGAAAACTGAAACCATAGCTTCAGACCATTGCACTGAACTGAAATCCAGTGGAAAATTTCCCGGGAAAACGAAAATTTTCTCGTTTTTTACGTGAAAATGCCGTTTTCACAGTTTTTTTTACATAATGAGCTTCAGTATGTCATAATATGTTGTCCTAGATCGGTTTATATGCAAAAACATGGAAAAAAAAAACGAGAACATTTTCGTTTTCCCGGGAAAATTTCCACTGAATTTCAATTCAGTACAATGGTCTGAAGCTATGGTTTCAGTTTTCGGTGAGCCGTCCCTTACACCCTGTATATGGAAAATAAATTCAAATAGCTAATGTAAATACTTAAATATGTATTTATGCTAACGTAGTTTATTTATTTAGAAAACCCAGGATTTTTATTAATAAATTAAATTGAGTCCGCTTCCATACTACGCCGCCGCCAAAGTTTAGGTAAATATCTATCAGAATTTCCGATCCCTGGTTACTATAAGTACATAATATGTCGCTTTTATTATTTACTTGAAAAGATTTTCTTAAATATTCCGCCGTGAAACTTTTATTTTATTAAAACCTACGGAAATGTAAGTGGCCAGTATGTATGCCGCGTGAACCTTTCTCTAAAGAGGCTTCAATCATTAATTTGTTTTAGGCTTAGCACGCACTGCGATTAATTCCTTGCGGTTTCAGTCTTGCTGAAACCGCCGAACCGCGAAGGAAGTCGCACTGCGGTTTGTTTTTTCGCGATTTTCACGTTCAGTATGACAATGGATTTCCAATGAGTAGCATGTATGCCTTGGTGATAAGAAATAGAAAACTTAGAAAACGTCAACATAGGACCTCAAGCCAGAGATTAGCTTTAATTTTTTTATCGCTGTATTGTTTTAATGGTTTGTCATATGAAGCTGGTCGTTTTGCAACTTCATTAATAATATTTTTAGGCACATTTTCGCTATCTACCGGCAACGTACTATCTGACTCCGATGACATAATGCAGCGCACTACAACACACTTCACCGATCCGCTCTCAGAGCTGAACTGACGAAAAAACCGCGTTTGCGAACCGCAGTGCGGGCGCCACTATACATAAAGTATGGGATACATAAAAACGCGCGTTTGCAAACCGCAAATTGAATTGTGACGGTTAAGTTTTTTAAATCAGTCACTAAAATAAATTGCAAGTGCGTGCGCTTATAAAGCATGCCGTACGTTACATTTTTTCCGTTTCTGAAACCGCTTGTGAAAAATCGCAGTGCCTGCTAAGCCTTAGGTCTTGTTGCAGAAAAATGTATGGTAATAGTAGTTTATGAAATGGGTAAGTAATACGAGATATAAGAACTGATAATATAACACTCATAATATATACGCTCACTTTGTATAAACACGTTTAGTATAACGTTCACTGGATATAATGAACGGAAGATATAATTTCAAAATATCTATTTCCATAAAGTATAACGTTATTAATATATAATATCAATTTATATAACTATTAAAACGTATAACGTTCATAACACCTAAGATTGAAAAGATATATTGATCAAATTATCTAACATCAAAAAACATAATACACGTATAATATAAAAACATGCATATGTTATTTATTTGAAATTAAATTATATTTTCAGTATTAAGTGGCCTTCTTAATTAACAATCAACCTTACCTTACTAACTTTACTGGCAGCAGTCTGAATTTTCTGGGCAGAAAAAAAAATAACCTCTAACCTAACCTAACCGAGTCGGTTCTGACCTGATTCGTCATGCTCGTGGCATTTTCTGGTTAATTAAAACAAATTACAAGCAAGACCGTTCTGGTAGACTCGAGTTCATAAATATGTGTACACTTTAGTACCTTGTCTATTTATTTTATGTCATGTTTAAACTGCCATAAGTATATGAATTGTCACAGCGATTAAAATGACTACTACAGGGTACACATATCTATGAACTCGACTGTACCCGCTCCTTACAGTACCCACCCATTGAGTATAGCATACGATATTAGATCTTATAATCCTTATACTAAAAGATATTATGTATTATGATCGCTATATGTCATGTATGTTATACGAACTGTCATTAGTCATTGTGAGTGTTATATTAAAAAATATTATATAAAATGAATATTATATGACTTGACCGTTATTCCTTATAAAAATATTGATTTTGTTATTATAGCTAACGTTCATTATATCTCGTAAACGTTAGTAAGATGAAAATAGTTATTATGTAGTTATATCTCGTGGGACGCACCCTTATGAAATTGTTGCATAAAGTGGGGTATTAAAATACGAGTGTGTGTTTAAAAACCGAGCCGCCAGGCGAGGTTTTTAATAGTATCACACGAGTGTTTTAATACCTAGTTATGTGCAGTTTCATACACTACTTTATCTACTCTCATACATTGCGATTCAACCTACTAAATAAAAGATCAAAGTTAATAAAGTAACTACAGCAAAACGTATTCAATGAATGGCGCCAAAACCTAGCAGATCAGCGCGCATGCATTAAAGCGGGCGCTGTCACAGACAAGTAAAAATTGGAATGAAAACTTTTTGGAATGCTGTAAAAATGACGCGAACCGCATGTGCGTTCCATTATAAAAAAAATATTGATATGCAACCTCGTTGGTGACATTAACTTTTTGGATTAACTTGTATCGTAATGGTAAAAAATTACTTTATAACATTATTTTGTTAGAGAAATAATGTTATAGTGTTTTTTTTTTTTTCGGTATTGTGTTTGTAGTGTTCGATTTTATATTGGCATAGGTACATTATAAACACAATACCGAAATAAAAAATAAAAAAACACTTTATAACATTATTTCTCTAACAAAATACAACAACAACAATACAACAGCTATAATTTTGAAAAATATACATTTAATATGTATTTCAATGCTCATTTGTGAGTGTATCACTGGTGAAAGTAAATAATTAAAAAAATGAAATCTTCAGTCAGCATTTTTTTTTCTATGACGTAATGAAAATCTTATTCATGTCAAATAATCATCTGTAGTGTATGTACAATATTTGTGATGCACGCTAAGATATTGAAGAAAAATCATATTTTCTTTTTTTCTTTTATACAAAAAGTATTAAGCTGAAATTTTGCCAATTGGTTACTAATGTAAAGTCACAACATCCATAAAAATTACGAGCCCAATATCGATTGGGGAAGAATCCCTTTCCTGGCTCGGCCTTTGGTTATATACCGACAGCAGCGCCACCTAATTGTGTTTGCAAACCATCCAAGAACCCATTTTTTTTTTCTCCAAAATTTCACTTAATTTGGTCCATCCGTTTAGAGGTTAGGTTTTCGGTAATATACCAACAGAAGCGCCACCTACTGGGTCCAATAGTGTTTTCAAACCATCCAGGGATGCATGGAAATATATATGATACATGAAATTTTATACAAATCGGTCCAGCCGTTTAGGAGTTGGTGACATACCGACAGCAGCGCCACCTACCGGGTCCAATGAAGAATGTCAGTACGTACGCCAAATCGCATGAAACTTTGCTACAGTAAAACTCAGAAATAAACAAACTACTTTTTATTTCATTCAAATAGACCCAATAGTTTTGATTCTACGAACATTTAAAATCTTAAAATCGTCGTCAATAATATTAAAGGGCGCGGCACCATCTTGCCGGAGTGACGTCATAGTTTAACGTCATAGATTGAGTAAATTTACACGCATATATCTTTTTAACCATTGAAATTTTCACAGAGTTTGTCTTATTATAAACTCTATCGTTTAAAATTATAAAATGAAAAATATATCAAATGCCAAGAGGGGTCCCCATACAATAAAAATTAAAAAAATGTTGTTATTTAATAATTTTTATATGGTAGCGATATTAATTCTACATTGCTACAAAACTTGTAAAGAAGGGCCTACCACCAAAGTCAAGCAACCACCGCTTAAACATTGTGTACCTACAATTTTTTACCCGACTGCGTCAAAAGAAGGGTTCTTTACATATACTACAGTTTTACGTAAGATTACTGTGACGTAAACTATGAAGTTTATATTATTACTTGTATTTAAGCTTAATGTGACCTCAAAATAAAAAGCTGTCATAAAATTTCAACCCGTAGTTCAGCTTATAAAATTAAGTAACTACTAGCGTACCTAGTCTAAAACAGGATGGGTGACCGCTTAAAACACCGTTTTGATAAAAACAGTTAAGTCACATATTTGTAGCAGTTATACTTGAGATTGCAATTTGGCCGTAAAATATGAAAATTACACTACAATTTTAGACGGCTAACACCACTTTTTAGAAAAAGTGGTCTTTAAGTGGTCTAATTTTCCAGGTTTTTCGACATGTAAGTACATCATTTCAAAGACATTGTTTTTTGCATTCATATTATTTTATACTTTTTAGCGATTCTATTTATGCCGTTAAGTAGATCCCACTTCTTAATTAATGAGAATCTAAAGAACATTTCTAGCTCGCCGCAAGCAACGCCGCGGAAATGTCATAGTCATATATTTAAACCTAAATGTGCTTTGTCATAGTTGCTTAACTACCTTAGTCAAGATATCTTATGCCACCCTTAAAATAGGTACAGTTAAGGAGGTGGCCAACTGTGGACTTCATCATCAGTGCCACTTCATCATAAAGTACTTTCCATGAGCAAATTTACAAGTTACTATGAAAAATACCCAAATCACTATAGGTGTGCCTAAAATATTTGAGGAGTTCCCTTAAGTTCTCCACGACCCCATCATCAGATCCTGACGTGTTAACAGCGCTGTGGGACCAACTAAAAGTGCACACTTTCAAACATAAACATAAATTTTCGAATCATTGGTCTTTGAGTAGATAATATATTACGCAAATAAAAAATTTTAAAGAAACCTGATGAATTGAGACCAGAGTTGGGCAAAAATTATCTATTTACGAATAAACGGGAAGTTAACTAAATCATCTTTTATTTGAAATAACTAAATAACCCGTCATTTGTTATTTTGAATTTATTTAGATGATTTTCGTTTTTATCTAGATAAATTAGTTGGGATTTTAAATAAAAGATGAATGTCAGTAGTACAGTCATGTCATGTAGAACTAGAAGCGGTTGGGCATGATGAAATGAAAATAACCTACAACAAAATTAATGAATGTTTTGTACATATTTAAATTAATGAAATATAAATATATGGGACATTTGTTTTCGTATTGTTCGTCGACATATTTCCGGTACCGTTATTTTTGTCTCTTTTACAACATTTAACGTGTTCAAATGCTCCGTTTCCATGCTTCCGTTTTAAATGATTTAGAAAATTTGATGAAGAAGTTAGAGATCCCTTTATATTCACTTCATTCAGCGGTAAACATAACATACAGACATCAGAACTTCCCGAATGGTATTTAAAAAACTTGCCGTCTAATGCTGAATTGGACCTAGTAGACGACATTGCAGCGTTTATGAAATTGCAAAAATAATTTTCTGATTTTATGAGAAATGTCAGTGTGACGGTTTGATCCGACGTGACATTCTATATAAATTTATTTATCTAAGCTTACTTCAATAACAATCGAGGCCAGTTATTTTCATCTAGATAATTTATCTAAATAAAAAAGTTGTCAACGCATTATTTGTGATTGAATTTATCTTCGAATAAATTTATTTGGAATGATTTTATTTGAAATAATTATCTAGATGAGAAATTATCTAGATAACGCCCAACTCTGATTGAGACCCTCCTCCTTTTTTTGAAGTTGGATAAAATTACTCTTGACATGATTTGATCACATATAATAAAGTAGTTGATCATGTTTAGCTTACATGAATCACACTGCTATTACGTTTTAATTAAGAATTAGACATTACTTGAGAGATCTTTATTATCCCCACAGCATAATTTGATTATGGTTACCTGTTATTGTACTACAGAACGCCTGTGCAGTGTCCCATTTCTGGTATGACAAGTAGTCTTTGCTCACACTCTCAGGGTAGCCTTGAGGTAAAAATATTTTGGTAAAAATTCCAGTCACAGTACCATAATTGTTTTTATCCAACAGCACCACTTTAGTTTGATCTGAAAACATGGTCAGGTTTATGCACAAGTCACACATTATGTTATCTCAAGGGTTCCCTGCCGTTGAAGCTAAGTATCAGTTTATAATTAGATTTAATACTAAAAAAATACAAAAAATGCCAATGTCATGATAAATATAGGTATAGGTGCATTTGGCCAAGCTTGGATTGTAGTGCAATATTTGGTCCAGGGGCACCCCTGGAAAACCACACAAGTTTTTCAATGTACTTTGTAGTTAATTTGCATACATAAGTCCTACTTTATAGAATTCAATTTTTTTATTTCATCAACATACAAATCCCTTTTGGTATAATTTCTTACAGAGTAAAAGAATAGAGAGTAGTTTGTCTTCAAACAAAGGTACATGGAGCAGTAGGCGACCATACAGGGCAGGCCACCACAAATAAACTAAATCATCCTTTCTCTCTATGGTTAGTTAGGGCCACCTTTGCAATTAAATGTGCACCAAGTATTGAGCAACACACATCTCAAAAATGTCTTCACATATAAGTACTCGTGTATGCCTAACAAATGATTGAAAAAAACCAGAGCTATAATTTTTCCTGATACCTTTGGAGTCAGAAAGGTGAGTAAGTACCTATTTAAAGTTTGTGAAGAACCTATAAGATTTATTTTTGATATTTATAGCACACTTGCACCTTTTGTTAAATAATAAAGGTGTATCTTTGTTCACATCATATGACATTGTATACTTAATCCATATAGGTATGTAGCTATAGACTCAACGCTTCTTCATTTATTTCAGGTGTGTGTAATTTATAAAATTATGCATATAAATCATACATCAAAATATGGCCCCGAGCAGCAATAGGTAACTTCTTTCTATTCTAATACTGTTTCTAAGAAATACTTGACCAATTCGTTCATGCTTATTATGCAGCATAAGTTTTAAAAAAATACCTAAAATATAAAAGCCTTTTTTTTCACGATCGCGTTTGCGTAAGACCGTCTTTAAAATTGTTTGAATATAATATATTCTTATTATATATATTCTCCTAGTTATTCTTATTCATATATTATATGAATAAGAATAACTAGGAGATAATTAACAAGTCACGTCAGCAGGTATCCAAGAAATAAGTTTTGTTGTTGTACTAAAATACAATTGTGTAGGAATACTTAAATAATAAATTTAATCATAGTATTATAATATTATAAACTAAATAGTAAGTAGTTACATGCAAGGCAGTTGTATAAATAAGTAAACATTTAGATTAGTTGCCATAACCATAAGACCGAGTAATGCAGCTTTCTTATCACAATTTTATATTCGGCGGACAAATTATCAACACTTTCTACCTACCTGGTGGTTTAACATAAAACCTTTCTGTGGGTGAAGAGCCGTATTTCTCCTTTAAAAGGATTTCACCTTCGTGGGCTACATACATAGTTGATTATTTGACTAATAATTGGTGCCGTAATTTAATTTTAACAGTCTCATCAAAATACCATTTTCACCGGCATAATCGACGTACGATACGTATGCATGCACAGAAAAGAAACTCAGATAGATAAATAAGTCCACAGATTATAAGAGTTATACTTCAGTCAGAACTAGTCCAGAAATACAAGAATACAACATAATGACAAAGTGACGACAAACCTGAGGCCCTACTTTGAAAATCGAAGTTCGAAGTTACGTTAGCGGCGTCCTTGCGACTCGTCATTCGAGATTAAATCGAGGGAAAGGGATGGAGCTAACGTAACTACGAACTTCAATTTTCAAAATAGGGCCTCTGTGCCCTTGGGCAGTACAATAAAAAAGCAGTTAACATAATTTGGCTACCATTTGACTTAGATATTCATTTAATTTTCTATAAATTAGGTTTTTTACATATTCAAATATAAAGGTAAAATAACAATACCGATACAAAAAATTAACATTTTAAAAAACCTAATCTACGGGTGCCGCCAGCAGCGGGGCAGGGCTCAAGCTACCGGTGGTTAGGGCTGCAGAGAGAGGAACCTCCTCACAATGCGTGCCGTGTCGAGGAGTACTGCTTTCTGTATCTGGCCCATGATCCAGCCATATAGCGAGAGTCTCTTGAGGTGTTGGTCGAAACTCTTCGCTATAAGACCGTTTGTCGAAACAACCATCGGGACAATGATCGTCGAGTCAACATCCCACATAGTGGTCACCTCGTGAGCCAAGTCAAGGTACTTGCTGAGCTTATCCTTCTCGGCCTTCACGAGGTTCTCGTCATGCGGGATGGTGACGTCGACGAGCACTGCCCGGCGTTGAGATCGATCTGTCAACACGATATCAGGCTTATTGGCGACAATAGTACTGTCCGTGATAACAGATCGATCCCAATAGAGCGTTCCATTTTCGTCCCATTTTCGAGAACCGGCGCTGGTGTGTACTTATAGTACGGCACTTCAAACTCAACAAGACCATATTGAAGAGCAAGCTGCTGATGGATGATCATGGCTACGAGGTTATGTCTGTGCAAGTACTCGCCGTTGGCCAAATGCGAACAACCGGAAATTATATGTCTGAGGGATTCGCCGGGGCAACGCTTGACAAATTTGACATATTGTTATAGATTTTATTTTTAGTCATATTTTTAAGCTATTGCATAGCTTCTATCGCGGGCCTTGAGCGCGGGGACCGAATCCAGAAATTCCGTAACGAAAAAACCTCACGCTCCCCACTCCGACGGGCAAGGAGGTGTGGCTTGAAGGCCGTGCATCGTCTAACGTCGTTTCAGTTCGGCAGTCTTCGACACGGCGTTGTGTGCGTTTGTACGAGATGCAATAGCTTTACCGCGGCAGTCCCCGAGTGCCACACGTCTTTTTATTTGTATGTTTTGGTTTTGTACGCTAAAATATCCAACAATTTATGTTAAAAAAGGGTTCAATAAAGCGCGTAAGGGGAACTAGAAAACACATCAGAGCATTCGAATGCGAAGATGGAGCCGGAATTCACTAATCATAATAAGTATTCCTATAACTACAGATTAGTCTTAAAATTAATTTTGTTTTTAATATACGTAATTGTTTTTGTTGTGTGAAATTTTTTATGTATTAATTTTTAAATCCACCTTGAAATGTAATTTTTATAATATTATCAATAAAGACCTCTGTTTTTTTTTATTTTTTTATTGCATAGTAAGGCAAACGAGCACACAGGCCATTCACAAGACTGCAAATGCGTTGCCAACCCTGAGTATTAAGATGGAATGCCTCTATGCTAGTCATTTCACCGGCTGTCTTATCCCCAAACCGGAACACAACAATGCAAACACTGCTGCTTGACGGTAGGTTAATGGATAAGATGGTGGTACCTGTTGAGGTTGTATACCTGTGTAGATTTACATTGACAGCTTACAGCTTATGATTTGTCTTTGACGTATGTTGTCTTTAAGATATTCATTGTGTGCTCTCTATGAAAATTATAATGTTTTGAATATTTAAGCTTTCTTCTTCCTCATTATTTAACATGGTAGCAGAGCGTGGTTAGCGAGAAACAAGTAAGTAGTTAAAATGAGTAATAATATCATAATACCAATTTTTGACGGAAAGGATTATGCAAATTGGAAAATTCGAATATTGAAAATTCTTCAATTTAAGAAATGTAAGGATGTAGCTATTAGGCTAAAAACGGCAAAAGATGATGCTGCTCAGTGGAATGAGATGGATGTTCAAGCTACAAATTATATATACAGCGTGATTACAAATCAACAGTTGGAATATATTAGTGAGCTAGAGTCAGCATACAAAATTGTGTTGAAATTTGACGAAATGTATTTAAAGCAATCTACAGCGTTGCAAATTGTATGCAGAAACAACTTAGAAAATATAAAGCTAGCGAAATACTCGGATATTTATATTTTCTTCGACGAATTCGAACGATGTGTCAATGATTTAAAAAAGGCTGGAGCCAAGATGTCGGAGAATGAAAAATTAAATTATATGCTTAAAGCGTTGCCCGGTAGTTACAGTTATATTGGGGATTTAATAGACGTGTTGCCAGAAGATGAACGAACCGTAGAATATTTAAAAAGTAAAATAAGAATGAAGAATACCGTAAAACGGGGTGAATAGAAATCAAGGGGTGAATAGAGACACAACCTAAAAAAAGTCATAACTTGTTACAAATAAGAACAAGTATTAAATGGACAATAACGTTACGTCTATTGGAAATAAATTCAATCTTATAATTAGTAACATATGTTTCATTTTAGGTTGTGTTTCTATTCACCCCGTTTTACCGTATCCAAAGTTATAAAAAAAGCTTTCACACATGTATTGTGAATAGTGTCCGACCGAAATTTCGGTTTCGGTTTCGGCCAGTTTCGGCCAAAAAATCAAGTTTCGGCCCGAGTTTCGGTTTCGGCCAAAAACGGCCGAACCTTTCGGCCGCGCCGAAACTTACAACATCGTACCTTCGGGTCGCGCTCGGCTGACGTCGGGCGCGCTCGGCACGGCTGGCAATATGGCGTCGCTCGCCTGACTTTAAAGGGTAGTTAAATTTTCAAACAGAACCTCTGTAACTGTGCTGAAATTTCATTGTGATAAATCTTTGAAAGTAGAAACCTGTAATTATAGGTCGGCGAGATATTAATTTTAGAAAAAAACGGGCTTACTAACATTTTTTCGACTTTTTAAGGACTTTTTATTTTATTTTATAAAAGGTTCGGTTTCGGTTTCGGTTTCGGCCGAAACTACAATGAAACCGAACCTTCGGTTTCGGTTTCGGTTTCGGCAAAATAACATGTTTCGGTCGGTCACTAATTGTGAACAATTCGACGATAAATGAAGATGCTCCTCATAAGGCAGGGCAGATAAATTGGCTTTTAGACAGCGGATATACAGGGCCCTATTTCACGAAAGGTACTAGTCTAGTAATACCCGTCCATGGACTAATATTTTGTACAAGTTTACAATTGTGGGTTTCAACAAGCTACAATTGTAAGTTACTAGTTACTTCTTTGTAAAATTGTAAATACTAGGATTACTAGTGTACGTTTCTCGAATCTACAAATATACGGCTTTACTAGTTAGTAGTAACTAGTTAATATGTACAAGTCTTGGTAAATCACGTTTCATTACTTTTTTTACAAGACTTGTAGCTAGTAGCGGTGCACAGACTAAAAATACTAGTTACCGAATGGCTGTTTACGCTATTATCAAGGCTGAATTAGGTACCTAAATTTTTAATCCAAAGAATAAGTCAAGTGAGAGTCGAGCACACATTATTTTGAGGTGCCGGATCTAATTAGGTTAATTAATTATTGTTTAGTATCGTATTAATTATTAAGCGAGTAAAAACTTGTTGTGATTTTAATGGTAATCGACACAAGACTTAAACCCTTAGGCAGTATGTTTTAAACCCTTTGCCTATCTGTGGGATGAATGTAAAAAACATCAAAAACGGCCCGCGATTTTTTGATTAGCTTCATTCGTGTCGTGTCCTAATAAATTGAACAATAATAACTAATAACAATGGAATTTAAACTTACAGTTTTAAGAATAATATTAGAGAATAAAGGTGTTTTATTTGGGGGATTCTCTAGTATATTAACAAAACGTCGGAATCAGTCCACATTGCTTTAAAAACTTCACAATACACTTAAAATCGACAAGACCCAACAATTTTCACAATAAAATCGATATTTTTGACAAGAGTAAATTCAACGAAACGAGTGTGCTCGAGTCCTCGTATTTAGGTGTGTCCGGGTTGAAATTATACACGTATTGCCTGTACAGTACTTCCGTTTAATCACTTTTTACACACAGAATGTTCGTGCACTAGTTTACACTTACTAATAACTAAAGAAAACAATATTATTACAAAATAAAACTAGACGACCGTTCACCATTAGTTTTCGCCATCGACCAATCTCGCCGGGCGCTGTGTGTGACGGCGCGGGCGGCCGGTGGGACAGTTTACTAATTGGCCCACAGATGGCGACACTAGTACTTCAGGAGGAAGTTCCCGCGTTACATCCTCCCCCTCCAAGCTACATGAACGTCCCGTATGTGGCTTGGCCTTTGCAGTATTCACTTTTTTGGGACGACCGCGTGGTCGTCGAGACTGAATAGGTAAGGCATTTTCGCCCTGTCTGCTAACAAAAGGAGTTAAAAATGATGTATGAAACTTTCCTACGCTAACACCACTATCCACATGTGACACCTCGAATGTTGTCGGCGAGACCTGTTTCTTAATAGAGTATGGCCCATCCCTTTTTGGCATAAATTTCTTTGTAATACCCTTACTGGCGTTGCTCAAGGATGAATTTACTACCAATACGAGATCGCCTATTTTATAGTCGGGTGCCGGACGAAGTTTTTCGTCAGCGCTTCTTTTCGCTTTGTCTTGAGCGAATTCTACCCTCTCGCGAATAAGACTCATTTTATCAATAAAATCTCTCAAAAAGGGTGTGCACTGATGAACAAAATTTTCTTTGTCTAAAATCGATCTTATATCTGATTGGCTCTCGAAAGGAGTCCTCATCTCCCTACAAAACATCAAGTACGCCGGAGTACAACCAGTGGAAGAACAAACTGTGCTATTCAACGCGAATCTAACTTGAGGCAAGTACTTAGGCCACGATGTATGTTCGTGCTTGACTAAAATCGACAACTGAGTATTTATATCTCTGTTCTTTCTTTCCACGGGATTCCCTTGGGGATGAAACAAAGGAGTGAGATTCTGTTGGATTCCAAGCACAAACATACATTGTTGCATAGCTGCAGCAACTAATTGGACACCGTTATCTGAGATAATACGACGAGGAAACCCATACCTTAGAAAATACTCGTTAATCAGGATCAGTGCACACGACTCGGCAGTTGCCTCGAGGAGAGGGTACAGCTCTACCCACCGGGTAGCAGCATCTTCTATTACCAGGACCCATGTTTCACCTTTGTCGCCTTTCGGTAGAGGACCGAATAAATCCACGGAGAGAACCTCACCTCGCTGCTGTAAGACGGGAGTTTGCAGAAGACCAGCCGGTTTCTGATTCACGATCTTATATTTCTGGCATTCAGCACAATTATTCAGGTACTCCGTTACTAATTTACGCATACCTGTAAAATAGTATCTATTTCTGATACGAGCTAACGTCCTTTCGATGCCTTGATGGCCCGCAGTAGGAACGTCGTGAAATTCTTTAAGAATTTTGCTTACCATGGACGCTGGGACTACAAGTTGAGGATCATCAGAGTCGGAGTCAGGATCCAAGCGATAGAGTACTCCTTGCGACATTACATATCCGCGTTCGAGCCATCGGTTAGCAGCTAACAGGTCAGTATTTTCTAAATCATCAATAACCTTTTTTGTGTCAGGATCCTGCAGCTGAGCTTCGCGGAGGCCGGTTGGACTATATCGAGGTAAGTCGACTGTCATAGAGCAAACTCCACACTTACCATCAATACACTCATCGCAGCTGGGACGACTCAACATGTCTGCTAAAACGTTTAATTTACCTGGAGTGTACTCATATCGAATATCAAACGCTTGTAACTTCATAGCCCATCGAATTAGGCGTCCAGTAGGAGACTTAAGAGTGAGTGAGTTTCTTTCAGCTGACGTTAGTAATCTGCTTGCGTACACGATGGGTCTTTCATCGTAAACTTTGCCTTGCATAAGTACGGCCCCTAAAGCATAACTACTTGCGTCTGTTCGAATCACAAAAGGTTTACTATAGTCGGCTTGAATAAGTACAGGTGCAGTTGTCAATTTCTGCTTGAGATTGTTGAAAGAGTCACGCTGTTCATCCGTCCACGTCCATGCTACATCTTTACGAGTTAGTTTGGTTAAGGGTTGAGCAATTTGAGCAAAATTAGGTATAAACTTACGGAACCAGGAGCATGTTTGGATAAATGACTTCAGGTTTTTCACGTTGGTAGGCTCCTTCATCTGCATAATGGCATCGAGCTTCGAAGGATCTGCTTTAATACCATCTGGAGCGACCACGTGACCAAGGTAAGTAACACTCTCACGTGCAAATGAGCATTTATCCCTATTGGCCTTCAGACCAAACAACCGAAGCCTGTTAAATACCTTCTGCAGGTCCTCCAGGTGCTTCTCGAAGGATTCGGATATAATGCAGAGGTCGTCTAAGTAGCAAAGTAAGGTGACATCTTTGAGGGTATTACCTGAACGAAACCGGTCCATTAGACGTTGAAACGTCGCCGGTGCGTTTTTCAACCCGAACGGCATGCGCGTGAATCTGTAGGTCCCAAAGTGTGTGACGAAAGCAGTCTTGTCACGATCCTGTGGCGCAACACTTACTTGCCAATATCCTGACTTTAAGTCTAAAGTAGACATAAAACAGTTTTGCTTCGTTGCCTGAAGTAACTCGTCTATAACAGGAATGGGATAAGAATCAGTTTTGGACACATTATTCAGTTTGCGGTAGTCGACACAAAACCTGACACCATTACTTTTTTTAGGAACTAAAATGGCGGGAGCAGTCCAGGCAGACTCGCATTCTTCAATTACCCCTTCGCTAAGCATCTTGTCGAGCTCCTGTCTCATGATCTCCTTCTTAGCGGGAGTGAGACGATACGGCGGAGAAGATACTGGCGGGTGGTTACCTGTGTTGATGTGGTGCTCTGCAAAGGTGGTCGGAGCTCCCCCTGACTTAAAGATGTCCTCATTAGAATAAAGCAGACCTGCCAGTTTATTACGTTGAGAAGATTGCAGCATAATACCTTCGTCACTGCGGAGTATGTCGGCTGATGAACATGTGATATGATGACTACTCGGCGTTTCAAACTCTATAGGATACCGCGAAAGTTCCTTAGAGAAATGCCACTTCGCAGTTGCAAAATCCATCGAAATGCCAGCTTTAACTAGGAAATCAATACCTAGTAAAGTGTCATTATCTGACGCGTCTGGCAATACAACAAACTCAATTGATACGGTCTTATGCTTTACCACAACATCCAGTGTTGTTGTGAGCACCTTCATATTCTGTACAGATCCATCTGCTAACCTAATGGACATAAAAGATTCTAAAAATGTTTGATTGTGTTTCTTTAATAAATCATACAACGAGCAACCTACTACGGACCTTTTCGCGGCTGTATCTATAAGAGCTCTGCCCTTTATGCCTAAAATAGTTACACCCAATATAGGTCGCTGTTGTTGTACCACTGGGTTCGAGGGTGAGTGCAAATCGGCAGACGCGAAATCAAAATCTAATGAAGAGGGAGAACTAACTGTTTTGATACTAGGATTCGAAGTAATCCGGCTGTTAATAGACGCAGAAACGTTATCGTCAACGTCCGAACAGGTTACGTTAAGATCACGTGAAACTTCCTTATTCTCAGTCAAATTAGTATTAAATTCACTCCCCCTTATGTCAACATCGTCACCAGAAGTATTTGCAAAGGTGTCACATGTAGATAATGAATGCTCACCCGAAACATAATTACTACCTACCGTTAGTGGTACTGCGGAGGCCAAAAACATTTTATACGGTTGAGACCCTACCAGCTTAACGCACATTTCTTGATTATTTTCTGATCCTATCAGTTTAACATACACATCACTATTAAGTTCTGGCCCTACTGGCTTAACGCAAGTATCACGATAAGGTAGTGGCACTACCGGCTTAACGCACATTTCGTGGTTCGGTAGTGACACTACCGAAGTCACGCGCATTTCATAGAAAGCTGTAGGTAAAACATTCGTAAACTGATTAGGCAAAAACATAACACTTGAACGCATTCTATGAAGTTTTCGAGCATAAAACAATTCGGGAATAACCGATTTAAACATCGATAGGTTATAATCGGATTTCGTTTCGTTGTCGTCTTTGAACTTACGACCGACATTAGATGAAACACTAGAACCACAAGCGCACGAAATCTGATCATGTCCATTATTAATAGCGGCGGCCTCACACTCAAAGTGAACATTACACCAATTGTCGTCAAAACAAACAGCTGAGCGGGGTGCGGCGGTCGAGGTCATTGAATCTGAATTTATGTTACAGATTGGTTCTATAACTATCGCGGAAAACTGCGAATTGCACTTAGAACAATTTGATCGAGTTACACCCTTCTCCCCGCACCCGTAACAATAAATATGGTTACCGTTATTGTTAACATAATTATTATTATTACTGTCGTCAATCGTATTACCACTACTGTTATCATTATTTCTATTTTTAAGTTTAGCACAATTGTCTTTCGAATGATTAGGCCTTTTACAATAAGAACAGAACATACGTTTCTTCCTGTTGGGATCCGCGTTGCTCGTACTCGCGCCAGCCGGGATCGGAAGCGGCGGCGGCGGCGGCGGCGTGTTTGATTTCGAGCGGCACGCGTTTGATGTCGAGCGGCGCGCGGGGCCGGCGGCGGGCGGCTTCCCTGCGCTTGAGCGAGACACTCCTGTTACCTCTAATGCGTCTTCGATAGAATGAGCTTTGCTGAGAAGCTCGTCAAAAGACTGGAACTCTTCCCGACGAAGGCGTTCCCGGTTCCGATGATGTAGTAATCCGTACACCATATCCAGTCGCGCTTTCTCTGTGAGGTCCTCGACAGGAAGTCGGGCGAGTATTGCTCTAGTTCGAGCCACGAACTTGTCGGTATTCTCGTTGTTCTGCTGTTCGTTATCGAATAAATCGCGATATAACCGGTGGGGCGGTCGACGGTCTCCGAAGGCTCGTCGCAGTCGATCCAGGGCCTCCGTCCAAGACGTCGTAGTACCTTTGATGCCTTGCCACCAGGTAGCGGCTGAATGAGTGAGCAATATCGACAGTCCTCTGATTGCGTTCTCTTCGGTCACTCGGCAACAATCTTTGTAGGCCTCCACTGCGTCGATGAATCCCTCTAAACTCTCTTCGGAGCGGCCGCTGTAGGTGGCCTGGCATTTTGAAAAGTTGCCGGACACGATAGGGGCGGGGGCAGCGACAGTGACGTTGACGGGCTCGCCCGAAGCCGGGGTCGAAGACCGAACTTCGTGCAGCAACCGCTGGAACCGTTCGACTGCTGAATTGTTTGCAGTAAGGTGGATAGGTTATCCATCGTCATCGTCACATTTCCAGGGCGTTCATCGTCATCCACATTAGAATGGTGTTCTGCGTCGTCGGTGTCTTCGTTTGATGTCGACGCTCGCGGTTTATTTGGCGTACGTTGTGCGCGACCAGAACGAGTCATTGTGTAGGTATTGTAACACGTAAAAACACTCGAAAAAGGTAAAAAATGTTTGTAAAACAGTCAAGGTAATGCACAGTTCACGATATTTCGTTTTCACAACACGTGTTTTTCACTTTAAGACACACGGAAAGGGCGCCATGAAACGAGTGTGCTCGAGTCCTCGTATTTAGGTGTGTCCGGGTTGAAATTATACACGTATTGCCTGTACAGTACTTCCGTTTAATCACTTTTTACACACAGAATGTTCGTGCACTAGTTTACACTTACTAATAACTAAAGAAAACAATATTATTACAAAATAAAACTAGACGACCGTTCACCATTAGTTTTAATAGTTTTCGCCATCGACCAATCTCGCCGGGCGCTGTGTGTGACGGCGCGGGCGGCCGGTGGGACAGTTTACTAATTGGCCCACAGATGGCGCCACTAGTACTTCAGGAGGAAGTTCCCGCGTTACAACTTGTAATTTTTACAAAGCTTCCGACCTTGGTAGGTTTAGGCTTGTAATTAACAAGTGTATTTATTATTTTTAACTTTCGTGAAACAAAAAGCAGTTTGAAATTAGCCAGTATTTACTAGTTGGTGACTAGTAACTGGTAGACTAATATTGTAATTTGTGAAACGTAATCTTACAAGCTAGTGAAAAATAATAGTCCATAGAATAGTAATACTAGTCTGATAGCTTTTGAGAAACAGGATTCTACAAGTCTAATAAGAGGTAATAGTGAAACAGGATTTACTAGAACTTGTAATTGTAACACTGGTGACTGGTAACAAGTAAATCCGTAGACTTGTAGATTCGTGAAATAGGGCCCAGACCACATATTAAATACCGACGAATATTTCAATAAATTTGTAACACTAAAAGAACCAATAAACGTGAAAGTTGGTGATGGAAGAATATTGAAAGCAACAAAGGTTGGAAGCATTACGACATACTTTCCTGTTTATAGGAATAGAAACAAAGTGATAATAGACAATGTATTCTACGTAAAAGAGATGAAAGCTAACTTATTAAGCTATTCGAAGATCACAGATAATCACACGATAGTTTCGTCAGGAAATTCAACGAAGATATATAACATGAATAGAGAATTGATAGCAATTGCGAAGAAATATGAGAGACTTTACAAAGTAACCAGTTTTGTATACATATAAACATACATATAATATAATAGGTGTAAATGCGGCAAATTGTAATATAACATTGAAAGAAAAGCTGCACCGAACATTCGGTCACATAAACTTCAATTATCTTGACATGATGTGTAAAAACCAAACGTTAGAAGGATTGCCTAAACAAATAGAAACGGATTACATGAAATGTGCTATCTGCATCGAAAATAAAATGCACAATTTGCCATTTAGCAACAATAGAACTAAGGCAGAAGATATATTAGATATTGTACACACGGATGTTAACGGATCACATAGAACTACAGGATATCAAGGAGAAAAATATTTTTTAACATTCATAGATGATTTCAGCAAGTTAGCGAGAGTGTATTGTATTCAATCAAAGGAACAAGTTTATGAATGCTTCATAGAATACGTCAACCAAATGCAAAATATTACAGGGAAAATGATCAAAGAACTACGATGTGACAACGGAAAGGAGTACATAAATAGCAGAATATTTCACTTCGCTAGAGAAAAGGGAATAATGATCAAGCCTTGCCCAGCATATGTTCATGAATTAAATGGTACATCAGAAAGATATAATAGATCGATAATGGACATGGCACGATGTCTATTAGCTGAAGCAAAGGTTGACAGACGTTATTGGCCAGAAGCTATTAAGACCGCTCCTTATTTAAAAAACCGTATAATGACAAATACCTCAGAAAGAAAGACGCCGTTTGAAATATTTTTTCATGAGAAACCATCTGCAAAATACTTGAGAATGTACGGTAGTAAAGTTTATGTTAGAGTACCTGAAGAAAGACGAAGATCAAAATGGGATAAAAAAGCAGAAATGAGTATTTTACTAGGATATACAGATGTTGGATACAAAGTACTGATCAATAATAGAGTAGTTGTTGCAAGACACGTGGATGTAATTGAGGAAGATGTTAAGCTTATTACTTTTGACGACAACGAAGAAGAAAATAAAAAAGATGAAGAAAAATGGGAAGATAGCCAAGATGAAATTGAAACAGAAGATCAGAAATTGAATAATAAAGATGGTGAAGAGATAATTAATAATGAGAGGAGAACTTCTAGGAGGCAAATTAAAGCACCACAGCGATTTGACGAAGAATTTGGCTACTACTGTATAACTGTTAATTATTGTGATGCGATGATTCCAGATACTTTTCAGGAGGCGACTTCATGTGACGAGGCTGAACAGTGGAGAGAGGCTATGGACCGTGAGATGAACAGCCTAGTGAAAAATGATACTTGGACCTTGGTAAACGCACCACCGAAAAAAGAGGTATTAGATGTAAAATGGGTTTACAAGAAAAAATCTGTTGATCTTTTTAAAGCCAGGTTAGTGGTAAGAGGTTTCCAACAAACCATTAATGTTGATGATACGTATTCACCTGTTGCTAGGATGCAAACTTTGAAATTGCTGTTATCGTATTGTTGCCAATTTAATCTACATGTACATCAAATGGATGTAGAGACTGCTTTTTTGAACGGCAAAGTGTTATCAGAAGTCTACGTTAAACAGCCTCTGGGTTATGAAGACGGTACTGACAAAGTGTATAGGCTGTACAAATCTCTTTATGGTTTAAAAGAAAGCCCGCGTGCATGGTACGAATGTTTTAATAATTTTGTAAAAAATATTGGCTTTCAAAGGAGTAAATATGACTATTGTCTTTATGTCAAAACAGACAATAACCAAACTGTATATATTTTAGTATATGTCGATGACTTATTGATTGCTTGCAAAGATGAGCAAATGATTACTACGATTAAAAATAAATTGAGTAATCACTTTAAAATGAAGGACATGGGAAAGGTTAGAAACTACATAGGTATCGATGTGGAGTATGAGTATGTAAAAGCTAATGCTTTGACCTTAAGCCAGGAAAAATACATAGAATCGTTAGCCAAAAAATATAAAATTGAAAATTCTAAACTGTTTAAAACACCTATGGAGATTAATGTTAAACTTGAGAATTGTGAAGTAAATGAAGATATTAAATACAGAAACTTGATTGGAGCTCTGTTATACATTAGTTCTGGAACTCGACCAGACATTGCTTTTAGTGTCAATTACTTGAGTAGGTTTCAGAACTGCTATGGTGAAATTCATTTCAAATATGCACTGCGTGTTTTAAAATATTTATACTTGGCGAAAAATCACAAGCTTACATATTATCAAAATTTAAAGGCTAATATAATGGATTGTTACGTAGATGCCGATTGGGCTGGAGATGTCGTAGATCGTAAGTCTACTACTGGTTTTGTAATTCGATTATTTGGTAACGCTGTAAACTGGAAGTCAAAGAAACAAATTTCTGTGACGAAATCTTCCACTTTTGCTGAATACATAGCGTTGTCAGAAGCAGTAACAGAAATAAGCTTACTGCGTAGCATACTTGTTGATGTTTTTATAACGTTTAATCTTCCTGTAAATATTTACGAAGATAATTCAGGTGCTGTAGCTATTGCAAGGTATGGTAATTTCACAAAGAACTCGAAGAACATTGAAGTGCATTATCATTATGTTCACGAGAATGTTAAGAATGGAACTATTGATATTATTAAAGTTAATTCGGAAGATAATGTTGCGGACATTCTCACTAAATCTTTAGGTAACATCAAATTTGCTAAATTTAAACAAATGTTAAATATATCTTGACTTAATATTGCCATATAAATCTAAGGAGGCGTGTTGAGGTTGTATACCTGTGTAGATTTACATTGACAGCTTACAGCTTATGATTTGTCTTTGACGTATGTTGTCTTTAAGATATTGATTGTGTGCTCTCTATGAAAATTATAATGTTTTGAATATTTAAGCTTTCTTCTTCCTCATTATTTAACAGTAGGTACCAACCCGGACGGACCCTGCACAAGGTCCTCCCACAAATAAAAATAAAGCGCGTTATTCACGGTTCCTCATGTTGTCCAAGTTAAGTGGTTGAGGGTATATAGAACCGGTGCACGTTTTATAAAGCTACAAGTAGGTAACAATTTTATAGGTATAAACTGGCAGTGTCGAATAGCTGGTCGTCATTAGGTCGAGGTTGTGTCAAATGGAAACTTGTAAAATGTAAATTGTAATTTGCAGCTTTATAAAACACAGGAGGAGCCTTACGCAGACTTTCCCCCGCTGCCGAGGTATAAGATAAAATTGATCTTGCGCGTTTACAAAAAGTACCGCTTTAGTCGACTTGACATTATTAAAATATTTTTTAAAGTGCAAAGAGCTCTAAGAAAAACCTAATACTGTGTTGCATTTACTTTACATGATAAAAACGTATAAAAACACATTAAATTCGCAAAAAACTTTCTATGGCATTTTACGTATAGATATTTCCATCGATTATGTTATGACGAATTTTATGTTCAGAGAAGGTGCTTCGGGTTTCTACTTGACTCTCACTCGCTCTCATGCTTAAGTTCCCTTAAGAGCGAGTGCTAGAGAAGTAGACTATTTTTTTTGATGTCTTGAGTGATGTGATTGACCAGAGCGCATTGAAAATTTCTGAGCCTAAGGTTGAATATAAAAATAGAAAACCTACTGGCAAAAGTGCCATATTTAGTCGCCATTACCTTATGTTTTTTTCGTGTTTTTTGTTTGTTTGAAAATTGCTGTTGGTGTGCGATGCACCGTCACAGCTTCAACGGGCGGTCCTGTCCACAATGAGCTATCGATCATAGGCCAGAGTTTCTAGATTACGTCAAAAACTACTCTAAAGAATTCAAACAGATTTGTGCCGCCGCGAAGTCTGAATATTTTCTAACAAAATCCGTAATTCAGATAACAAAGTTAAAACTGTTTGGAATGTAATTAATACCGAAACTGGTAGAATTAGAGTTAGAGACCCGCACTACAGCCTGCACGTTGAAGGTACTGTGGTGAACTCGGACCTAGATGTAGCTAAAGAGTTTGAGCGGTTCTTTACAAATATACCTTTAGATACCACTAAATCATTACAACCATCTCCTGATAAAGCTGAAATATTATTAAGATCCAATGTGAAGGAATGCACAGATGTTTTTATTTTTTGTCATGTCTCTCCAAAAATTGTAATTAAAACTTTTAGGTCACTTAATCTAAAAAAGACTGAAGATCTCTGGGGCCTCTCCATCACAGTACTACAGTCTGTCATAGAATTAACTGCACCATATCTGGCTGCATTATTTAACAAGTGTGTCGACATTGGAGTGTTTCCCGATCTGATGAAACATAGTAAGATTATACCCTTGTTTAAGTCAGGGGCAAGAACAGACCCCACAAATTTTAGACCAATTTCTATACTGCCAGCACTAAGTAAAGTTTTTGAAAGAATAATTCTCAACCAAATATCCTCACATTTTAGTAAGAATAAGTTGTTTCATAGTAGTCAATTTGGGTTTACCAAATGACGGTCAACTACAGATGCCGGTTCGACCCTAATTAAATACGTCTTTGATGCCTGGGAAAAATCACTAGATGTCATTGGAGTTTTCTGTGATTTATCCAAGGCGTTCGACTGTGTTGATCACGTTACGTTAGTGCGGAAGCTAAGCTACTACGGTATCAAAAACGGTGCCCTTAATCTTATTATTTCTTACCTTGCTCACCGAACTCAGCGGGTGGACAGAAACGAGAACGCAATCCCCGGGATCAGCTGTTGCTATGGGAGTGCCTCAAGGCTCAATTCTGGGCCCATTCTTGTTTTTGATTTATATCAACGATCTCCCTTATGTCGTGCGCGACAAACATGAAATAGTTCTATTTGCCGACGACACTTCACTTTTATTCAAAGTAGATAGAAAACAGGCAAATTTTAATGACATAAATGACACGTTGTCAACAACTGTTGACTGGTTTACAGCCAACAACTTACTTTTAAATGCCAAGAAAACCAAGTGTATGAAATTTTCTTTATCAAATGTGATAGGAGTGAATGGGAATAGTATAAGACTAAAGGATGAGACAATGGGATTCGAAGATAAAACAGTATTTTTAGGTATTACTTTGGACTCAAAACTGCAATGGAATTCGCATATATCCACCCTTGCAGGTAAACTTAGTTCTGCAGCATATGCAGTAAAGCGTATCCGCCAACTTACAGACGTCGAGACAGCGAGACTGGTGTATTATAGTTATTTTCATAGTGTTATGAGTTATGGGATTTTGTTGTGGGGAAAAGCGGCTGATATCCAGGCCATATTTATATTACAAAAGCGGGCTATACGTTTTATTTATCAGCTGGGTTCACGGGTCTCACTCAGAGATAAATTTAAAGAAATTAATATTCTTACAGTCGCGTCGCAGTACATCTTTGAAAATATCATGTATGTTCGCAAACACATACATGAATTTAGGCATAACCGTGACGTTCACAAGCTCAACACGCGAAATAAGGATAAACTCGTAGTCCCAGGTCACCGTCTTCATTCGTGGGGAACTGTATACGCTTCTACAATAAGATACCTACCGATATTGTCAATATGCCATTCACTAAATTTAAGTCTCGCATTAAGCGCTGCTTGCTGGGTAAGGCATATTATACTATAAATGACTTCGTAGATGATAAAGACGTTTTTAAGTAACTAGTATGAGCTATTACTGAAATTGTGGTTAATTTTAATATGTGAGCACTGAGCAGCGCTTATTGTTAAATGCCTTTAAGCCAATGATGTAGACATTTAAATTTAAGTTTACCTAATGTATCCTTTTTTGTTAGTATTTTTTATTGGTTCTTGTGCACAAGACACTTAAGAAATGAGAACACATTGTGATGTTTCTAGCCGGACAGTTCCCTTTATTATTGATACATTTTGTCCGGCAGCATGAGCATGTCATGCTCACTCTAAGGTCTTTGCTTACGGCGGCGTCGTTGATCGGGTCGCCACCTTCCCGAACACATGGTTGAGGGAGGCGATGGCTGAGATAGGTACGCGTCATACTCGTGAACGGGTGCTGTCTGTGGGGTCCGGTCTGTTCACGCTTGCCTTGGACCTGTTATTCAGTCAACTATTTTAATTATCGTTCCTGACGTAGAGACCTCGTAATGTTGTTCTCCTAGACATTAGGTATTTTATTGACCTTACATTTGTAATGATTTTATTTGTGTTAGTTTTAAAAATAATTATTTATTACTTTATTACCTTGTAATGTAATTTAGATACTTTTAAGTATTATTGTATTTAATAATTGAAAAAAATGACCTTCTGCTGGAGTTTCTTGCGGCGCTTCTTCTCCGCAATGATGGTCTTGTCCGAAGCGCTAGTAGATTCACTCCATGTTACCGACGTGTAAAAGAGCCCTCATGTGGCCAATTTACTGAATAAATATTTTGAATTTTGAATTTTGTTGCATTTTATGCTGGAACTGCTGCATACATAAGGTCACAGATTTTTCTATCATAAGTCATAACATAAAATATTGAAGATATGAATCAAATATTAGGGCAATCTTTTCCAACGTATGCTACCATAAAAAGATGGGTAGGTAAGTAGCTGATTTCAAACGTGACAGGGAGACTGTTCCAGACGAGGAGCCCAGGAGTGGGCGGCCGTCGACGGTTACTACGGATGAAAATGTTAATAAAATATTAGTGTCCGACCGAAATTTCGGTTTCGGTTTCGGTTTCGGCCAGTTTCGGCCAAAAAATCAAGTTTCGGCCCGAGTTTCGGTTTCGGCCAAAAACGGCCGAACCTTTCGGCCGCGCTGAAACTTACAACATCGTACCTTCGGGTCGCGCTCGGCTAACGTCGGGCGCGCTCGGTACGGCTGGCAATATGGCGTCGCTCGCCTGACTTTATAGGGTAGTTAAATTTTCAAACAGAACCTCTGTAACTGTGCTGAAATTGCATTGTGATAAATCTTTGAAAGTAGAAACCTGTAATTATAGGTCGGCGAGATATTAATTTTAGAAAAAAACGGGCTTACTAACATTTTTTCGACTTTTTAAGGACTTTTTATTTTATTTTATAAAAGGTTCGGTTTCGGTTTCGGTTTCGGCCGAAACTACAATGAAACCGAACCTTCGGTTTCGGTTTAGGCAAAATAACATGTTTCGGTCGGCCACTAAAATATTATATACGATAAATTAATGATAAGCTGAGCATTTCTAAAAAAGTTTGTACATTTCATTTACGACTCCGATTTGCAAAAAAAAATGCAGGTTGGTAGGGTGAATGACGCTGAGCCTAAATAACATAGTCTCCCAAAATGTCCTCATACATTTGTATGAAAATTTCCTTTTTTGTTACTAACTTTCTTTGGTTCATGGTAACAAAAAAGGAAAGTTTCATACAAATGTATGAGGACATTTTGGGAGACTATGTTATTTAGGCTCAGCTTCATTCACCCTACCAACCTGCATTTTTTTTTGCAAATCGAAGTCGAGAATGAAATGTACAAACTTTTTAGATATGCTCAGCTATTGAATTTGCTTGGCTCAAGTAGCTTGATGATATCTGAAACGTTTTTGTGACAAGTGACAGACCGCTTTAACGCTGGATTCACATCTGTGGAATTCGACGAATATTCATTCGGGTTGACATCTCTTTCTTTCTTTTTATATGTTAAAAAGAGATGCCAACACCAATCTTCGTCGAAGCTCTTAAAGGGATGTTAGACGGTCGAGTAAGTTCGCGTACTTGCGGCTTCGCGATCTTTCTCGCCCGTGTGTCATCTGATGTACGCGTAGGTACTTAAAAACCGCCGAGTAAGGTCGTCGACTATCCAACATGTTCGAATTTTGCTCGTAGCCTGTCTTGGCTCGTCGGTCTGTCATCGCCACCAGTACCGAGCCACAATGTTCTATCGTCAGTCTGTGGGTGAGGTGTTTTGGGCTCTCTACATTCACGCCCAATTTGCGGGCTACGTTAACGCACAATTCACGGGCGCGAATTGCACGTGAACTCTCCTAGGCTCCACATTGGCATTGCGTTTATACTCGTAGTATAGTTCGCGCTCTCGACGATGTAACTAGATGTAAATTATAAGTAAAAAATAAATTCAAAAGAAATGGAGGAAACGAAGATGGTAGATGACGAGTATAAATCGTAATAGAATAATGTTTGTAATATTTTGTAAAGTATTAGTGGTATTGAGCTAAAATTTTCTAAAAGTTGCGTGCGATGTGGAGCCTTGTTGCTTTCGCAGGCCCCTTGACGCGGGCCTAAATACCGATTACAAGGCGTTAACAAGGCGCGAACCCGCGAAGGCCCTTCACATTCACACTTTCACGCGTTCCCGTATTGCGTTCGCGCGTGAATGAAGAGAGCCCATTTGACATTTGTGTTGTGTTGTTTGTTTATTTTGGTTCAGAAATTCTAGTCAAAACCTAAAATTAGTGATTTAAAAAAGTGATATACAGTGATCGGATTTCACGGTGCAACACTGCGGGATATAGAGTAGAAATCTTAATATGGATATGACTAAAATCCCGGGATCTGGTTCGAAAAGAAAATGCGATTGTTGGGATATTTAAAAATAGGCATTAGGATAGGATTTTACACGTGTAAAAAAATCGATTAAACATATAAAATATTGCGAAAATAATTGTATGCTATTTCAATTTCATACAAACTAATAAAATATAATATCTGTGTGTAGTGTGGTGAACTGATAATGCGTACCGTACTATATATTTTATTTATATTCATACCCAAAGACTATTTGGCAGATCAATTTTAAACAGAGTATAATAAAAACTAACTTTTTTTATTTTTTTACATACCTAAATTACTTTTGTCATAGTATTTATTTTACACGTTTAAATTGTATTGAAATTTATTTGAAGTAATAAAATCAGAATAATATTTAACAACATAAGTCCCGGAACCCCGGGGCATAATCCATATTAACATTAAAAAAATTAAGGTTAATCAAAGCTCCTTAGCGCCCCATTTTTTTTATTTATTTAAGAGTGTTTATTGAACTTTTAGCGTCGTAACTTTTTGGACTCATTTTACTTTATTATATATTTATGTATTGTAAAATAATTATTGAAACCAAAATACCCAAGTCTTCTATTACCGTGGTAATACACAGGTTGTGATTCTATTACCGCGAATTCAGCTTCCATTACCGAGGGTATAAAAAGCAGCAATTTTCTACCATCGGTAATAGGCGCCCGACTCACGATTTGGAACTTAATAAAGAAATAATGGCTTGGTTCCGTATTTTTTTTTTACATCACGTTTTTAAGGAAGTATAATTATAATTAAATACATTACTAATAAATAAATATAATATAAGTATGAAAAGTAGAAATAACTTATGATCACTACATATGCAATACCTAAACACGGAAATTTCCTTCTGATGAGTAAAAGTCTCAACTTTATCAAAGAAATCTGTACTTACGGTACCCTTAATGTGATTAATTTAATAGAATACTAAAATGTCACTCGGTAATAGATACTTCTTTAGGAACCTATTACCGACCCAAACAAATATTGAATGGGTCGGTAAATAGATTCCCATACATTCTATTACCGACGGTTATCTGATCGTACCATCGGTAATAGGATCAACATGGAGGGTTTGAAAAACCTTATTCCGACCCATAAAAACAAACGGATACCGTTTTATTGTCATTACATATCAAAAGTATATAAGACAACCTAGGTATAAAACCAAAATTACATAACTGGTAAGTAAATACACGATTTTATCTCAATATTTAAACAATTTAAGGTTCCTATACAAACTACAAATTCAGTACTGAAGTTTTTGTTAAAAAATAAGGGTTTGTTGAATACTTTCCATACCACGGAAATAGTTCTTTAATAGCGTGAATAGATCAAGAGTGGAATAACCGTAAGAAAGTATGTATTACTAAACCGCGATTAGAATACACTTCGGAAGTAACGTCAGCACGCTGTCATTGCATATAAATGACAATTACTAATGGCGGATATAATATGCAATGACAGCGTGCTGACGTTACTTCCGAAGTTCTAATCGCGGTTTAGTAATATATCCAATCGCATATACCAAAAATAAAGTATAAACAACCGAAATCAAAAAAAATATTACCGGGGTACTTCACGGTATTAGTATCCACAGCAAAAAATTGCGTCTATCACCGCTGTATTTGATTTTCCATTTTAAACGTATTTCCAGGCCAAAAAATGTATAAAAACACTCATAAGTCGTGCAGAAAACAATAAACAACCATTTAAATACCATAACATTAGTTCAATTGCCATAAATATTACGTAAAACACTAAATAAGATTCGAGTTCACTTACATGCGGCGTCACGCGTTAGTATGGCACGTCCTCTTTCTGCGCTGCCTTCGCGGAAACTGACAAATTGCGAGCACTTTGTTTCATTCACACACACTAGCGCTAACAGGTCCATAAGTCAACTAAATAAGCTTCGTTCGTGTAAAATTTGTTTTTTAGAAAATCGATCGGTTTGTTTATAAAAAGCGTATTTGAAAATACCTCGGTGATGGTCGCCGATTTTTATTACCCCCGGTAATAGCCGCCGTTACCTTACTTATGTTATGAGTTATGAGACAACAATTTTTGCCTTCGACCTTGTCTGTGTAGAATTGGTTCATCGCGTTTCATCGGGAACTGCTAAATTATGCAGGACAAAAAGTACTTAGCCTATGTCCAGAAGTTTATGAAAGCGATAACCATACTTTCGTATTTATAATACGCTAGCCGTTGTGCGTCCGCGCAGAAAAAAAAAGCAGCCTATGATACCCAGGGGAATAATGTAGCATTCTAATGGTGAAATAATTTTTGAAATTGGTCTAGTAGTTTTTGAGTTTATTATTTACAAACTTTCAAAAATACAAATCTTTTGTCTTTATAATATTTTATTGTTCCATAGATAGAGTTAGGATGGTCGGGAAATATAATTATATCGCCGCGTGTAGTATACAATAATTAGAGCTATACTTGTAAGTATCAAAACTTGTTGTGTGACTAAAAACCAGTATTGCCATAAACAAACTTAAGATTTCTACTGTTGTCAGCTCATTGCAGAGTTATTGTGGGTTGACTCTATTGTCAATTGGAAATAAAAACGTGGAGATCGTAGGACCTTGGTTAGCCAAGAAAAGCTTTATGAAGGCCATGTCATCCCGGCTCATAGACACCTCCGGAGATCCTGAGCTGTTGTGTACCTCTCCCAAAGGATTGGGCTAGCTATCTAGAGAGGTAATGCAGCCAGTGTCATAGGGACCATACAACGGGCGGACCTGCTACAGGGGGGGGGTGCTTTTTATAGAAATGTTTATTATTTATTGTTGTAAATATAAACTCCTCTACTATTTATTCGGTTAAAAAAAACAAATAAAAAACAAATTGTCTTTCAGAATAAACTTATCAAATGAATTGATAATAAGATTTTATTTTATTGGCTACGAGCATGGGATGCTGAACAATTCGCAAAATCCCTGAGTGTTCAACAGGCGCAACAGGAACAAATGTTACACATTATCAGAATGGCACTCGCCCACACGCCCACACCGCAACACAGGCGGCGGCGACTGCGACTCCGACGGACGGCAGCGTGACGAGCCCCGGTACCTTGCAAGTTGCAACAACCATTTAACAGGATAGCCACTCTTAAGGCATTTTCATTGATTTTTTTAAATCCCGCCATCTATAAGCAACTACATAATTTTTTTTGAAGCCAAGTGTACGTACGATACATGGCGTAATACAAGATGACGCTCTGTAAAAGGATCTCCTTTTAAATTTCTTCACACCCGACATCTTCAGGGAGGTAAAGATAGCGCTCACACCGAAATTTGATACGATCACATAAACCAATATACGCACAAAACTATTAGACCCACAGATCACAGAAACAAGGGAGATATGTCATGAACGCCAATTCGTACAAGACCTGGTGTCGCCACTTTTAAACATGTGTGCGTCTTACGCTTACGCTCTATTAACTACTACAAAAACAACCTCCTCATAATTGGAGAGTTTTTTCCGTTTTGACAGATTTTTATTTCGCCAGATTTTGGTTTCGTCGGATGTTTGTTTCGTCAGATTGTTGTTTCGTCGGATTTTCGTTTCGCCAGATTTTTCTTTCGACAGTAAAAATACAGTCGCCATTAGAAACATCCTAAATTGAGGTGGGTAAATTTTGTTGTAGTGATCTATTTATAACATCTTTTATGCTTTGTAAACTTTGCACTTGAATAGATCCAAGTAAAAAAAGTTGGATTGTGAATGTTAGGAATACACTTAGTGCCCTTAGTCCATTTATTACCAAAGGAATTCAAAAAAATATACAACTGGCATGTTCATTGTTTATCTGTCTGACGGATTACTTGATTCTGACGACACGCTTTCAATTCAACGCAAAATAGTTTATTTATTTTAATGGCGTCTACAAATTACGTAATTAATTAAATTACGCAAAATAGCAAATTTGTGAACGAACGGCAGCGAATGATTGACATGACATGACAGTCAGTTTTGTTTACCTACTGTTTAAAGTTACTTTTTTAAATTTTATATCAGGCTAAGATCACGACATCAGTATTCCTAACTTTGTACAGGGTTGGGCAGATTAAGTGTCCTAGTTAAAAAGAGCCATAAAATTAAAACAAGACAGAAAATTTTAAAATGTTTCACGTTTTTATTTTTAGCGTACTCTATACTTAAAAAAACTAATTCATAAGTTCAAATCGCTCGCCATCAGCTTTAATAACTTGACGCATTCTTCCATAGAATGCATTGCACGCGGCACGCACTACCTCGTCTGGTATTTCATCCCATATCTTGACTAATCGATGCTTGAATGAGTTTAGATTCATGCCCTGTGTGCTCCCAATCTTGCTCAGCATGTAACCCCATATCGAAAAGTCCAAAGCATTCAAATCCGGCGATGATGCAGGCCATTCTTGCCAAGGTATAAAATCTGTCAAATTGGTTCTACACCAGTCTTGAGTGCGTTTAGCTTTGTGAGATGGGGCACTATCTTGTTGGAAGCAGTTATAGTCGTTTCCATATAATTTTTGAGCATTTTCTAGCAAATGACCCTGTAACACGTTCTGGATGTAATAATCTTGGTTAATTTTGACACCTCGATCAATAAACAGCAGTGGTAACTTGCCTCTAGGCGATATCGCACCCCATACCATGACAGCTGATGCACTCTGGAACCGTTGTACGGCTAATTTGTCCACAGGAATATCCTTCAATGAAGCACCATAGACACGATCGTTTTGTTGGTTGTGACTGTCTTGTAACTGGAACATCTTTTCATCGGAAAAAATAATATCATCGCCGTCGTGCCAAGCTAGCAATTCCCTACATTTTTTCACTCTAGCTTTTTTCTGGGCATCTGTTAAGCCATGATTTTTTTGTTTTTTGTAGGCCTTTAGCCCAAGATCATATTTTAAAATACGACTCATTGTTCGACGGGATATTTTCATATCTTTAGCAAGTTTGCTTGCACTTCGAGCTGGATTTCGTCTAATACGCTCACGAATATTTTTAATGATGTTTTTGGTGCGAACAGATGGCTTTCTCCCAGGTTGGGGCCTGATTTATGAAGATCCCGTTTCTTTGAATCGCTTGACGGTCCGCGATATAAACCTTATATTGATATTTAAATGTTTCAGCGTCTTCAATATCTCACACGGTCGGTATTTTTTCTGGTACAAATCGCACACGAGCTGGCGTTTCGCGTCCATTGTTGAAAACAATAAAAAACCAAATATATCAAGCTGATGTGTAGAAATCATAAAGAAGGTTAAATTGTCAACAAAAAAAAATACGAAGTGAATAAGAAGTTTAGTTATATTTAAGTTAAAAAGCCATACACAACTAGGACAGTTAATCTGCCCAACCCTGTATATACGATCTTTTTAATGACTATTTCTTTAATAAATTATTAACGACGAATTTAAGTTAAACAAAGAAAAACCAAGAAATACGGGTAGTCTAATTTTTAACCAGCTATTATAAACGCGAAAAAACAATAATGCTTTTTTTTTTTGAAATGTTGTCAATTCGCGTTATGCCTAAACGTCATTTGAAATTCGCTGTTAAACTATGTCGCTATTCGTCTAATTCTTATATTACCTATTTCGCAATCTGCCTCAAACGTAGTACGCCTAAGTCGCTGTTTGTCCATTTCGCGTTAAGTCTAATTATCAGTTAGCCTAAAACTCGTTACGCCTATAGATAAAAGTATAACAAATATGAGGTAGGTTTAGGTTATGTTAGTTTTGCAGCAGGCCCGGAGGGCCAAAACCACCCAGAAATAGGAGCTCCGCGTAAGTGGAGCTCCGTCGACTCTGTTAAAATTAATTTTGGGGAAGAAGGGGAAATTCGCTTTTGGACAAAATCGCATTAAGTTCAAGTCTCACTCAGCTGAATTCGCTTTTGGACAAAATCGTAATACGTCCGATTCTCAATGTGCCAAGTTCGCTTTAGGACAAAAACTCATTACGCCTAAGTCTTATTTCGACTATTTCTCAATTGGTCTAGGCATAACGCGAATTAGTCAGAGTGCGTTTTAGGCAGACCCGGACAAAAGGATTTTTGCGGAGACCAGCCAGGGATTTGGGATTTTATCATTTCAAACAATACTATGTACGATTGCTCTTTCCTATCAGACATTAAAGCATACACATATGGAACGGCTTTTGTTTTTGCTGTCGTGGATCCTATATCTCCGTGAATAGAGTATAACTGGGCGAAAGGTGCAGGGCAACTTTGAAAAGTCCCGTCTCCGAAAAACTCTTGAACATGTTTAATGTTATTTCTATTTTCTGTAGAGCAAAACAATATAATGCGACAGTTACCATTGGAATAATCAGAGAGTAGGAAGTTTTGAAAACAATTACTAAATATTACGGTGATGAAATATTTCGGATATGCCCAAAACCTTTCTACCAGGTTTATTCGTTACATGCAAATATTGGAGAGACTAATGAGATACTAAATTTTGTTCCACTGTTATATGTGCTCCTGCCAAATAAAACAACAGCCACATATGTGAGACTGTTTTCTATCTTACGAGACAGATTTTCTGTTAATATTTGTTATTACAAATGTGACTACGAGATGGCAGCAATAAATGCGATGAAGGAAGTATTTCCTAATGCAATCGTAAGTGGTTGCTATTATCATTTTGTAAAAGCAATTTGGAAAAAATCTAAAATAATTGGCCTATGCGATGTTAATGAGGGTAGATAAATAACAAGATTGTGTTTGCGAGTAGCGTTATTACCGCCAGAACTGATACCAGAGGCAGTTCTATCTATTTTTGCCAATGCACCGAACTCGGCTGTCATAGCAGCATTTCAAGCTTATTTCATTAACGAATGGGTCCAAAATGTCACAAGTGCTACACTGACATGCTACAGAGAATCTTTTCGAACAACAAATAATGTAGAAGGCTGGCACCGCCGAGTAAATAACAGATTCACTAAAAAACCATCTCTGTTGTATTTTATTTTTTTGCTCAAAATGGAAGCCCTTTTTCAAGAAAAAAAACTAAGAAATGCCAAGTATCATAATTTGACCAAAAATAGAAATAAATCTGTTGTTGCAAAGGATATAAAGATTAAAAGCATAATCCATGACTTGAATGAAAATTTAATTACTACAATAGAATGCTTGAAAATGTTAGATAATGTATTTCGTCGGTAAAGTGCCCAAAACGAAGTGTAATGTTTTTATTTTATGCTCTCGTTTATACACGTCGTCATACATCAATAAAATTTTTAATATTCTAATGTATTTTATTTTGTACTTACCTGTACGTTTGAGATAACAAAGTGACACGCTGTCAGAACAAAAATCTGGCAAAACGAAAATACGACGAAATAAAAATCTGGCGATATAAAAATCTGTCAAAACGGTAAAAACGGTAATTGGATACAGCTTACGAACTAAAAACGCCGTAACATAGTTTTGATAGTAGCAGAAAATTAAGCTTTATATTAAGTTCTCAAGGTTGAAAAATGCTGAAATATCGTTTTTTTTCCATCGTAGTTCAGTCACTGAACGTAAGGTAGCGCTTACTCGTCACTTAGCTGCCATCTATGCGACGAGTAATTAATTAGTTCCTCAGAGCTAGATGGCGCCAAGATAGTAGTCCCTATGTTCAGCAGGTTAAGGACTACCCACACACAGCGACATCTAGTTATACTTTTTTCAAGAGGTGTGCGTTTCTCTCCTGTCGTCCACTTAGGGATGCCACAAGGAATGTTTCAAAATATATCGATAAACAATTCAAACTTGTTTGCAACGTTAATATAGGTACTATTCAATTTACTGGCAATAAGTACTATTTTTATTATTTTACTACTAGGTTAATACAATTACATCATTTAAACTTACATACATACATACATACATACCTTCACGCCTGTAATCCCAGAGATTGGGGTAGGCAGAGCTACAGAATTACAACTTAAAAAGTTGTTGACAATTCAGTAACCACAATTTGCACAAATAGGCTAAGATGTTAAACTTAATATATTATTGTTAGAATAGAATAATATTCCCCCCATAATATTCCTATATTTTGTCCCGTGTGGTTGCCGGGTTAGAATAGTGCCACTCCATGTCTTCCCGTGGATGTCGTAAGAGGCGACTAAGGAAATAAGGGCTTGTAGTACTTGTTAGGCGATGAGCTTGCAACCTGTCACTAATGCGCTGTTAAACACCTTAGCCTAATTATGCAACATTTGGTTACAGAATTATCAACAAGTTTTTAGAGTTGCTGATAATTCCGTAGCTCTGCCTACCCCACTTTGGGAATGAAGGCGTGAGTTTATGTATGTATGTGTATGTAATATTTTATTAGCAAGAATACGGTTTGCGTAAAATTGATACATAAGATTTTAAATTTGGAACGATACCTATATTAGAACGTAACAAAAAAATGGCCGAATTTCTTTGGTTAAATTTTCTGGAGCTGTTAAAGATTTTCGTTTTGATTAGTACATAAAAGTCTAAATTGTAAACTTGGACTTTATGATGTTAATACAAATATACTAATAAAATGGGTTCGGTTGAGTGTCACGTCACAAGATCTCAGTTTGGGACAAACCAGTAGTTTACCGACTTGATTATGTAAACTTTATTTCATAAATGGTACAAATTACTTAAAACAGAAAGATAGACTTAATACTTGGGACAATCTCTACCATCCAACCTTTAGGCTTGAATCCTTTTAAGAGTGAGTCGGCGCGAGCTGTCAATCAGCGCTGTGTGCAAGCACAGCTCAATACTGAGCCAGAGCCCTTTGCCTTTGTGGTTGGTTAATTTATTTTTATCTTAATTGTATGATTCGCCTACTTATATTTGAATTGCTAGAGTCCTTCGTCGTTCGTTAATATTGTAAAGAAAATTAAATTTTGTCATTCATTAAATCACGCCTGTTTCCCAGTGGGGTAGGCAGAGACCACTTCTTTCCACTTGCTACGATCCTGACAAATTTCCTTCGCTTCTTCAACATTCATACATCGAGTCATGCACGCACGTCGGTTTCGGGTACTTAAGATTCGGCCCTTTTCCAGTATTTCTCCGATTTGATTCGAAAAAGTACGCCTAGGGCGGCCCCTTCCGACCCTTCCACACACTTTCGATCTGTATATCTCTTTCGTCAATCTTCCCTCATCCATCCTTTCCAAATGACCGAACCATCGAAGCATGCCCTTTTCAATCTTAGTCACTACATCTTCTTTTATTCCACACTTCTCTCTGATTTTTTCATTTCTAACTCTATCAATCAGTTTCACACCACACATACTACGCAAAGAGCGCATTTCAACTGCATTTACACGACTTACATGCTTGTCCTGCCACACCCAACATTCACTACCATACATCAGGGTAGGGGCCAGCACTCCATTGTGAACAGCCAGCCGGGCTTTTTGTGAAACGCCCTGTCTGCTCACAAAGGAGTACAGGGCCCCATTAATTTGATTCCCCGCATTTACCCTCCTCTCGATATCCTTCTCACACTTACCATCTCTTGTAAACACACTTCCCAGGTACACAAATTCGGTCACTTGTTCTACTAATTCACCATTTACATTTATCACGCACTCAGTCATCTCTTCATCCTTCTCTATCACCATGACCTTGGTCTTGGCAACATTTACTTTCATCCCCTTTTGCTTAAATCCCTCATTCATCACTGTCACCATCTCCTGCAACTCAAGTACCGATGGGGCAAGTATAACTTGATCATCGGCATATAAGAGGCATTTGATTAGCAACTCTGGCACACGCAAACCCTTATCATACTCTTTCAAATCCCTCATACAACTGTCCATGAATAGATTGAACAGCCATGGTGAGGCAACACAGCCCTGTCTAACACCTTTAGAGATGTTAAACCAGGCCGAGTATGCCCCATTGATCCTGACACAGGCTCTGGAGCCCTCATAAAGGGACCTCAAAGCCTGCACCAGGTTGCTGCTCACTCCATACATAGACAACACCGTCCACAACTCCTTTCTATCTACCCTATCATAGGCCTTTTCCAGGTCCACAAAAGCACAGAAAACCTTTTGGTTCACAGCCAAGAACTTTTCTGTGATGGACCGTAGTGAAAAGACCTGATCCGTACATCCCATTCCCTTTCGAAATCCCGCTTGTACATCCCAGATTTTGTCATTCGTAACATTCAATACCCTTTCAATTAAAATCTTCGCATATACTTTGCCGACAACACTAAGGAGGCTGATACCGCGGTAGTTTTTGCAGTCTTGCTGTGACCCCTTTCCTTTATACAGTGGGACGATAACGGCCTTGACCCAATCTTCCGGGACTCGGCCGCTTCTCCAACATGCATTGAAAAGGCGGTACAACAGACTACCCACCAGGCCATCTCCTCTCCTCAGCATTTCTATCGACACTCTATCACAACCTGCTGATTTTCCCGCTTTCATACTTTTTAATGCTTTCATGATTTCACTCATACTAATCACACTTTCATCTTCGTTACTTGCACCTTTACTCATGCTTTCTGGCTCACGAGAAATATCTTCGCATTCAAACAAGCTTTCAAAATAAGTTTTCCATCTATCAAGCATTTTTTCTTCCTCACATATTAAGTTTCCAGACTCATCCCTCACCGCGCTTAATTTAGTTTTCTCTGATTTCCCCCGAGCCGATTTAATCAAGCTCCAAAAGAGTTTAATATTCGACCGGAAGTTGTCAGAGAAACTCCTATCATACTTTTCATTCAGTAAATCTTTCTTTCTAGCCACAACGTCTTTCACTCTTTTCTTTGATCTATTATACTCTTTTTTCTTTCTGTCGCTTAGATCTTGTCCTGGATCTACAGCTACAAAATCCAACCAACACTTTTTCTTCTCTTTCACTACATCATCTACCTCTCTATCCCACCATTCCGGACGTTCATTCTTGCTTTTTCTTCTTTTGACTACACCGCATACTTCAGTGGCCGATTTGACCATGCCATTCTTCATAATCTCCCATACATTATTAACATTATCCTCAACTTCACTGTCATTCATCTTATTGACACATTCAAAACAATCTTTCAGCTTTCTTACGTACTCATCTTGTATAACTTCGTCTTTCAGTTTCTCTACTTTTATCCGATCTAACGCAGTGGTAGGTACGGGAACACGATGGCGCCAACGTGTGAACAGACCCCTTACTCGTGTTACCACTAAGTAGTGATCTGAACCTACGCTAACTCCTCGAAATGCTCTGGTATCTACAACTTTGTTACGCAGCCGTTCATCCACAATCATCAAGTCTATCATAGACTTCTCATTCTGCCGTCTCCATGTATACTGATGAATCTCTTTGTGATCAAACAAAGTGTTTGTCACGCAGAGATTCTTAGCCAAACATACATTGAGAAGGCATTTGCCATTCTCGTTCACTCGCTCATCACCATACTTACCCAGTACCGATTCATAACCATCCCTTTGCACGCCTGTCCAACCATTAAAATCACCTAGCAAAATCATCCTTTCATTCTCCTTGCATTTTGTTGAAACCTCATGCAAACTTTCCCAAAACTCCTCCCTTTCTTTTTTCGATTTATTCGTATCTGGGGCATAAGCCCCAATTACGAATAAACGGGTGAGACCTACCTTGAGTCTCACCCAGAGAAGTCTTGGGCTCACACATTCATACTCTTGCATACATTCAGCCATTCGCTCTGTGAGTACGATACCAACTCCCTGACGACCGTGCTCGGATACCGGAACTCCGGACCACAATGCCGTCAAGGTTCCGTGTGTGGACGTACTCACCCCTTTTTTCTTCGTCTCAGTCACACATAGAACATCTAGCTTTCTCTCTTTCATCATCATACATACCTCATCTAATTTATGATCCATCCCTCCACAAACATTCATCGTAGCAAGGCGGCTTTCAGCGGCCCGCTTTTTGCCAACCCCCCTGCGAACACAGCGTGACGCGTGGCAAACGGCATCGCCGCCGTTCCGATCCCCGGAGGGATCCGAACATACGCGCACTATTTTGCCCCCCCCAGAGTACGAAGGGCTGCCCAGGCTAGGCCTGGGGAGGGATTCTCTGGCATTGCCAGTACCCTCCTGGGGTATAAACTTTTTAAATGGTGCTCGCATGGTCCATTTTGCAGGGTCGGGTTTGAAATTGGAGTTTTCCTTCTCCTAGATAGGTAGCAGCCCAATGCTAACGACGCCTATCCCGCCGGGTTTGAATTCGGAGTTTTCCTTCTCCTAGATAGGTAGCAGCCCAATGCTAACGACGCCTATCCCGCCCGGAGGAGATCTTTCCAATGTAATAATCCCTTAATCCCTTAATCGCCTTCTACGATACCCACGGGAGGATATGGGGTGGTGCTATTCTATTCTACCGGCACCACACGGCAAAAATTTTGTATAACGTGAAAATTTGTTAAAATTATTTTTCTTCTGTTTTAAGCGTGTCGTGGTAGTGATAAATAACTAGAACTATTAACACATTGAATTCAATTGATAGCTGTAGAATAAGCCATTTATCGATAGTCGATAGAAATCACGTCAACACAACTTTTACAACCTAACGCTCTGAAATCCATTCAAATATAAAATATTCATTTAAAAATATAAATAATGCTTAAAAACAAAATTTACCGGTGGTAAGTCATGCCCTTTGATTTTATATTAACGTTTGTATTTCGATTTTTGCACACTTTCACGCTACATACAGTCATTTTATCATTTAAACGGAGCTTCTATACTGACAGCGTTCAGTGAGTGACTGTGTCAACGCTTGACACGCCTCGTGCCGATATGGTCAATTTGACCATATCGAGGCGACACGAACCACGCCCCCATAACATATCTCCCTTGTTTCTGTGATCTGTGATTAGACCTATACCGTGTCAAGGGGACAAGATACCGAGCTCTCACAGAATTTAGGAGCTGTATTAAGATGACTACGAATCGATGGAACATTACGCCAACCGGTTAAATAGCCCGAGTGAAGACTGCGATTACGATAATATTTTACTAGAGCGACATCTTCGCGACAGATTGGCAATAGGCTTAGATCATTCAGAATTAGAAACAGACTTAAAACAAGTGGCCAGATTTCAAAGAGACATCATCATCAATCCCGTGAACAAGCCGAACACGACTAGTGGTGGGTCAGGGTATAGCAAAGGGTGCGCAACTATATATAGGTATTTGGGGTGGGGGGGTGTAGGGGGGGGGGGTGTTGGGGGTGATCGGGGGGGTGGTTTCGAGGGTTTTTTTTTTTTTTTTTTCTGGGACTTAGGTCAATATAACACTACAATTTTTATGAATGAATCCAGTAAATCATGCTAAAAGAAACATATTTTGCTCTTTCACTTTTTTTCCTACGATCCATATTTACCGAAAAATTCGGGTTTAAAGAAGTCTAAGGCAGTAAAACACTAGCCCTAGATTCAACTTGTGTGGAAATGTCCATTTAGGAGCCAATATCTCGGTAATGATCAATATTTTTGCGTCCTCTATTCGATAGCATCATAAAAACTTCGTGTTATAATAACACCACTTCACTCAAACCCCTAATATCTTGGTAAATATTGGTCGGAGAAAAAAAGTTTATATAACAAAACATGCTTATTTTACCATGTTTTATAGAATTTATTAACAAAAATGAGGGGTTATATTGACATCAATTTCACGACTCCAAAAATAGATCCCTTCAAAATGACTGACATTTAAACCCCAATATCTCGGTAAATATCAAGTTTAGAGAAAAGTTGCCCATACAAAACACGCTTATTTTAGCGTCTTCTATACGATAGCATCATAAAAAAATAGGTGTTATAATGACACCACTTCCATCAAATTTTTTTTAAGTCTTGCGCACCCTTTGCTATACCCCAACCCAAAAGTTTAGTAATTTTCAGAAATTAAATGATTTCACTTTAGTAACTTTCAGAATATTGCATGAAATTTTAGGTGAAAGTTTCACTTTTGAAACTTTCAGAATATTGCAGAAATTTAAGAGAAAGTTTCACTTTTGAAACATACAAGCCGCCCATCACTAAACACGACACGCCAACGATGAACATTAAGAAAATTCAAAATAAAATAGTTACTACCAAAAAAACAACACAATCAACGTTCAACAAATTACAGCCCTCGCAAAATTATATTCTAATCAATGTCTTCTCTGTGGAAAATACGACAAACATAGCTTTGTCGACTGTCAGGGCACATACATAATGAAGAATGCGGCACAGATGGACACTATGAAACCTGCTGTATCAAAACTGGTCGAGCGTTTCTGGTGGAAGATTTGCCACAAATACCTCGAAAAAAGCTACAGCGGGTACAAAACACTGTAGAAAATAGGTCAAATACCCCCGAAGACAGCAAATCTGGCGATGAACTAGTATGCAGTATCACACAGGCACGTAACTAACGGCCAAACCCTATATTCAATCCGCGGACAGATAGGCTTACTTCGGATTAAAATTTGACACATTCCCCCGGGAACATGAATGAGTAGAAGGCTATCGTCTGGCAAACGAAAGCGTGACCTGAAAAAATGGCAACACTGTAGTGTCATCCCTTTCAAATCAATCTAAGATAAAAGGGACGACACTACAGTGTTGCCATTTTTCCCTTATTCCTCGTCGTGCCACCAACTTGTTCCACCAGTGGCACGAGAAGGAATTGTCATTCCTCGTCGTACCACTGAATGCAGAACCATGCAGTCGTTTATTCCCAGTAGTTCCGTGGAAGAAGTTCCGCGGCGGAACTAGTGAGACTTTTTTTCCCAATAGTTCCGTGGTAGTACTTCGTCCCACTGCTCTTTTTGACGGAGCCCTGCCTCGTGGCAGGGCTCCTATTTCAGGGCGGTTTGCCCTTCGGGCATTTATAGATACCTAACGAACCTAACCTACCTACTTTTGCGGAATATACATGATTTCTGACGAAAGCGGAAATGCACGGAACTAATGGGATTATAAAATATTAGTATTTAATTGATGCTTAGTTCCGCGGAACTATTGGGAAAAAAAGTCTCACTAGTTCCGCCAGGGAACTTCTTCCACGGAACTACTGGGAATGAACTCATGCAGTGAGGTAGCTCTACTTAATTATCCTGTAACTGCAACTGTAGTATTATGTACCTACTCGTACTTTATGTTGTTCAAACTCTATGGTGCCAGAAATAAATTTTAACTGTGACAAGTGACATAAAAAACAACAAAATTTCTAATAATCTGCCAATTGAACTTCAGTTATTATAATTGAATTTCTTTATAATAATGGAAGTCTGTGAATCGGAACTGAAATTTATTTCTAGAAAACATGGAACTGTACTACTTTATGAGGGATTTCAATATTTTAAACACAAATTGTACAAAAACGGAAATGTTATTTGGCAATGTAGCTTGAAAAATAAAAATAAATGTACTGGTTCTGTAACCTTACAGGTAAGCACCTATCACAATGCAATGTATGATAAAAGAAATAAGTCTTTAGGAGTTTCAAAAACTGTTTTTCGTAATTTAGAAGAAGTCAAAGTCCCAAAAAAACATTTACCTTATCTGCTTGGAGACTATTATAATGGAAGCTCCCGAATACTGGTATTCATTTCAAAAGAAGCCAAAAATATGTTAACTCAGCTGTCAGAGTTTTTTATAGATGGAACATTCGCTAGCTGCCCCAAGCCATTTGGACAATTATTTACGATACATGGAAATATGGGTAGTTCATTATTTCCGTTTTTGTACAATTTGTGTTTAAAATATTGAAATCCCTCATAAAGTAGTACAGTTCCATGTTTTCTAGAAATAAATTTCAGTTCCGATTCACAGACTTCCATTATTATAAAGAAATTCAATTATAATAACTGAAGTTCATTTTTTTTTTCTTGTGATTTATCCCATAAGGAAAGACAAAGGACATTAATCCATACAGCCTAGTCATATTTTTCCAATATTTATGATCCAATTTCAAGTAAGGCCGAAGCCAAGTCTTTGTATATTTTTCTTATTTCAATTTAAAGTAAGGCCGGAGCCAAGTCTTAGTAGGGTTTTCATATTCCAATTTCAAGTAAGGCCAAAGCCAAGTCTTTGTAGTCCATATTATCCTTAAATCTTGAGTTCTAAGGCCGTAGCCATGTCTTAATAGGTGTATTCCGTAAAATCCTGGATTGTGAGGCCGAAGCCAATCAAAAATAAAGACAAGTTTGTAAAAACTTGTCTTGAAAAGTCCGATGAAAATCGTAAAATCCGGTAAGAGCGTCAAATATAGATCGTAGTCCAGAAAAGGTCAAATGTCAATAATAGTATCACGAATATATTCGAAGATAAAAGAATATACTTCAAAATTCTTTAAAATGTCTTGGATGCAGCGCGGGATGTTCTCAGGTCTTCCATAAACAGTTAGCAAGTCAGCGGATAATGAGAGTCGCTGAATGTTGAATGCTGCACATTCAAAAAAGATATGATCCAGAGTTTGAATGCAGTTATTATTGCAGTATGAACATATAGAAGATGGTATAATACGCATTCGATTTAGGTGGGCATTGAAACGACAATGTCCAAATCTTAAACGGCATAATATGCTGTAAAATTTCCTGCTTCTGTACTGATGCGATTTAGTAAACCATGGGGCTCTACCTAATTCTTGGTTAATATCTCTATACCAGGAGCCTTTTCTGGTTAATGTTTCAAGCCAATTCTCAAGCCAATCCTTTTTAATTTTAGATTTAATTAGAGGAAGCAAGTCGGAGTGAGGTAAGGCAACATCGTTAACAGGGCTGCCGCTGTCACTGTCAACAATGAAACGTGCCAAAAAGTCAGCATACTCGTTACCGATAATGCCAATATGCGAGGGTGTCCATAGAAATTTTATACTAATATTTCTAGTAGAAAGATGTTGAACCATGTGTCTAATTTCTATAATAGTATAATTTGTGTTGGCGCTTAATTGATAATTCTGTAATGCTTTTAAAACGCTCATACTGTCTGTGATGACTAACCAACACAATTCAGGTCTATCTTGGATGAATTTTAGAGCTGCAAGAATGGCATGCGCCTCAGCGGTGAAAATACTTGATTCCTTGTTGAGCTGAATTCCGTAACCATATTTCAAGTGAGGTATATAAAAAGCCAGTGAAACTTTATCATCTTTTTTCGAGCCATCAGTATAGATATGTTTATGATTAGGTAATTGAGATATAAGATTATAGACTTCCTGTCGTTCTTTATGCTCACAATCAACGTAAATGTCCAGGTGGTGGAAATTGCTCTCAAACTCCTTTTCGTAACACAGCCAGTTGCCAGAGTTATAAATATTATGCTGGTTAAATAAGTTAAGCATGTAAGAAAACTCATAAAGAATGAAAGGGATGTTAGAAGACATCGGGGAATTAACAGGGAGTCTAACATGTAATGAAATTAGCTTCTTGATCAAAGGATGTTTTTTGATAGAGAAAAGTTTAAGAGTAAAACTAAGTTTCAAATATTTAAATCTAAATAATAAAGGTGGTGTGTTGCACTCGACTTGTAAGGAGTTAATGGGTGTTGTTCTCATAGCTCCTGTAATTAGTCTGAGAATTTTGTTTTGGACAACATCCAGTTTCTGAACCAACTTGTCATTTGAGGAAAAACACAAAAAACCATATTCAAAATGACTTGCGAACTAAAGACTTGTAAAGAGATAAAAGAATTTTTGGGTCAGAGCCCCAGTATGTCCCAGCTAAAGACCTCAAGACATTAAGAGCCTTTTGAGCTCTAACAATTATACAATCAACATATTTACCCCAGGATAGGTTACTTACAAATAGGATACCCAAAAGTTTTACGTTGTTCACTATGGGAAGTAAAGTATTGTTGTAAAAAATTTTAGCTTTAAAATAACCAGTTTTTCTAAAAACTAAGACTTTTGATTTTTCACTACTTATGTCTAAAGCAAGATGTTTGAAATAAGAGAATAATTTACTCAGAGCATTGTTAAAATTAAGGTTTACATTATTAGCATCACTGCCAGAGCAGTAGACTACCAGATCATCTGCAAACTGTAAATTAGAAACATAAGGACCTAAAACTATGTTCATTCTATGGATGTAAAGAGTAAATAATAAGGGACTTAAAATACTTCCCTGACACGTACCTTTAAAAGAAAATCTGGGTCCAATAAGCCTCTTATTGTACTTAACAAAAACTTTTCTACCATGCAAAAAGTAAAAAATCCACTGCACTACTTTTGAAGGAAAACCAACTGCAGCTAACTCTGATGAAAGAACATGATGATTGAGATTATTAAATGCCCCAAGAACATCAAAAAAAACACTAATAAGAGCATCTTTAGACTGAAAAGCTTTAAAAATATCTAATTGTAAGTGGGCAATGCTCTCCCGTGACGACCTGCCCTTTCTAAAACCAAATTGATTAGAAGGTAAGATGCAATTTTTTTCCACAAAATGTTCGATTCTTTGTTTTAGAAGCTGCTCAAAAAGTTTCCTACACAAGATGTTAAAGCAATGGGCCTGTAAGAATCAAAATTAGTTTTTTCTTTGTTTGGTTTCAGGATAGGTACAAGACAGTCTACTTTCCAGGCATCAGGGATTAAAGAGTTCTCCCAGAGAAGATTAAAAATTTCTAATAAAAGTAATTTACATGGATTAGGTAAGTGTTTCAGCATTTTGTATGAAATACCATCAAGGCCAGCTGCAAAATCCCTTCTAGATGAAATAGCTGCGGTTAGTTCGACTAAGTTAAACGATTTTGTAAGATACCTATGATTAGGTGACAAGGGGAGTGAATCTACATTGAAAGCTGGCTCAACAGTATCTGGAGTATATTTTTGAAGGAAATCAAAAATCCAGGATTGATTGCTATTTGAATTAGATGGACTTGAGTAACTTTTATTGAATCTGCGCATATATGTCCAAATTAAAGCCATAGGTGTAGTTCTATTAAAAGACTCTACTCTTCCAACTGGCTTTTCTCTCAAATCTTAGTATGTATTTCTTTTTAGCTTGTAATTTTTTTAAATTGATGTAATTAACTTCAGAAGGATCCTGTTTAAATAATAAATAGGCATTTTTGCTAATTTCAACAGCTGCTGAGCAATTAGAATTCCACCAGGGGAGAGGAATTCTTTTCCTTTTGCCTGAATTAGAAAACAAGTGGGAGGGTGAAATACCGTTAGTCTGTTTATTTAAAAAATGTGGAGAAGAGTTCCTTAGAGCTACATGTAGAAGATTAATAAAGTTTGAATAGTTAAGTAAGGCATCCTGTCTGTCTATAAAAAAGTTACAAAATAATAATTTAATGTTATCAGAATAAATCTTCCAATCAACTTTGTTATAATTGATAGAAAAGGGCAAAGGAATGCTATCAGCAATATTGGGAGTTATGGCGCGATTAGTATTAATTATTATTTTTGTAATTACAGGGAGGTGATAACTGCCTAGAGGATCGTCATTTACTGACCAGTCACACTCCAAAGCCAAAGAAGTAGAAACTATGGTCAAGTCGAGGGCATTCTGCCTCCAAATGTGAGATCCAACTGTGGTCATTTGACCATCATTGAGAAATACAAGATTATTATTGTTAATGCAATCAAGAATGTCTTTGCCTCTACGATTAGAGGTTGAGCACCCCCAAGATGTGTTCAAACCATTGAAGTCACCAGCAAGAAATATAGGTTGTGGTAAATTTTTAATAAGTCTATCTAACTTTGATTTAGAAAAAGATGGACTGCAATTGGATGGGCTGTAAAAACTAACAATAGAAAGATTTTTATTATTGCCATATTGAATACGAATCGCTACATTTTGTAATGAGTCATCATAATATGTATCAAGTACAGTGTAAGAAATGGACTTGTGAACTAATATGGCTACACCATTATGGGAGTTACCTGAATCTAAACGAACAACATCATAATAACGAACTTTAAACTTATGCCTAGGCTTGAGCCAGGTTTCGCAGATTATTGCAATATGAATATTATTGTCCCATAAAAAATAAGAGAAAATATGTTGATTGTGCAAAAGACTCTGAGCATTCCATTGTACTATATTCAAGGTATCCATGAAAACTAATAAATTAAAATTTACCAGAATCTAATTTCTTTAAAGTCTCTAGAAAGACGTCTTTGATGCTTTTGGAACAAATAGATTTGTCATTATTTTTGTTTGCAGTAATAAGCTGTACGATAGTTTGTGTTATAACTGATAGTATTTGGTCATTATTTATAAGTGAGAGAAATTGGTCAGTTTTATTTAAAGAAGGAAAATGATCCTTATTGAGAGAATCAGCATAAGTTTTTTTTTGGTATTTTTCTTTATTAAGCTGTATGTTGTGCTGCTTAACAGGGCATTTAGAAGAAATTGCGATATGATTTCCTTTGCAATGACAACAGACGGCTTGATCAGCAGAAGTTTGACAGGATGTATAGCTATGACTTTCACCACAGATGGAGCATCTTACTGAGTTTTTGCAGAACTTGGCTATGTGACCATACCTCAAACACCGCAGACATTGCTTTACCGGAGGGATGTACGGTCGCACCTCGAACCGCCAGCTATTCAAATCGACGCTCTCAGGAAGCACAGGACAGGAGAATGTAATTGAAACCGTCTATGTGGGCTGAAAAGTAGATATACCATCAGTAGAAATTCTTCTCATGAAGCGACGAATACATACTATGCTTTTGCTGCTAGTAAGTGACTTGTATATTTGTTTATTTGACATGTTTGTCGGGACGTGAGTGATGACACCAGTGACTTCCGTGGCGGCAGCCGGGATTGAAGCTTTCATGCGAAACAATTCTAGGAACGATGTGTTCTTTAAGGCGGCGTTAGATAAGGCCGGCCTTTCAAATATAACACCAATCTTTGATTTATTTATGCTTTTTAATTGTTTTACTCCCTTGTTATACCTCTTAATACCATTTGCCAAGGGCATCAGGTCACGGTTGCCGATAGGCTTATCAGCATCAGTACTTTCCAGAAAAACTATATATTCAAAGTTACCACCATTTTCAGGATAACACCTGGTATAGTCTGGAATGCGGAAAGGCAGAAATTTGTCAGCTTCTTGCGACGCTAGAGATTCCGAGTCGGTACCGGAGTCTAGCTCCGACTCCGCCTCCGCGAAACCTTCAGGATCCGCATCCTTTCTTTTACGTTTCTTCCTACCACGACTCATTGCGACTTCAAGCAACGCCTTGTAACTTCAATAAACTCTATTAAATGACTTTTATTTTATTTTAAAAAATATTTTTGTTAAAAGCCGCCCAAACAGTTCGAAAGTTCCCGCGCTTTTTTCTAACTGAAGTTCAATTGGCAGATTATTAGAAATTTTGTTGTTTTTTATGTCACTTGTCACAGTTAAAATTTATTTCTGGCACCATAGAGTTTGAACAACATAAAGTACGAGTACATAATACTACAGTTGCAGTTACAGGATAATTGTGTTAAAGACAACAATTATTTATAGAGTGATATCTAAAGGGAAATTAAGTAGAGCTACCTCACTGCATGGTTCTGCATTCAGTGGTACGACGAGGAATGACAATTCCTTCTCGTGCCACTGGTGGAACAAGTTGGTGGCACGACGAGGAATAAGGGCCATTTTTTCAGGCCACGCTTTCGTTTGCCAGACTATAATTGTACTTGGGTTAATATGCTCCAACGTCAAAATGTACAATATGTCATTGTCATAATGTTCTCACGACCATAATGATTCTGTGTCACAAAAGTACACTGCCAAAATGTACAATCGACATAACGTATAATGGTTAATTTCCCCAGGATCATGAATGAGTAGAAGTCTAATTGTACTAGGGTTAATATGCTTCAACGTCAAAATGTACAATAAAGGAAATCGACAAGTTTATGTGTAAGTAAGGAGGTATTGTTACGTAACAATAAGAACTCTTTCTTGATAACAAAACTCCTTGAAAGATTTGTTAGATCATTCTCCCGAACTCATTATTTCTTCGTAGTAATTTTTCCATTCGCATTTTTCCCCGAACGCGATATTACCAGTCGCCTTTTTTCCTGCGGCAGTTTATATTCACAGTCGTGTTTTTCCGCTTGCGAGTTTTATCCAGTCGCTTCTTTTCCTACCACCATATTTTCCCGTTCCAATTTGTCGAAGATACAGAGTCGACGGAGCTCCGCTACCGCGGAGCTCCTATTTCTGGGTGATTTGGCCCTCCGGGACTGATGCAAAACTAACATAACCTAAACCTACCTACAAATTAGGATGTAAATACTTTTGGGAAAAGTGCGACTGAGATAGAAATCGAACGTGAAAAAAACCGACTGGGAAAAAAGTCGAACAACAAAAAAAGCGACTGTAATAAAATCGAATGGTGAAAAATAAAATTAGGTAATATCGCGTTCGGGGAAAAATGCGAACGGAAAATTTAATACAAAGAAATAATGAGTTCGGGAGAATGATTTAACAAACCCCTTGAAATACCACTTGTATTAACCCAAATACAATTAGACTTCTACTCATTCATGTTCCCGGGGGCCTTGTACATTTTGTCGCATGTACGTTAATACATATACTCTTTTCGCCTTTTACGAATTTTGACACGTTCATAATTTGTCATTGTACGTTATGACATAGACACTTTTCGCCCTTTACGAATTTTGACACTTTCATAATTTGCCCTTTGTTCTTTATAACAATCACTCAATAATGAGATTTTTAACCATTGTACATTTTGACGTTGGAGCATATTAACCCAAGTACAATTAGCCTTCTACTCATTCATGTTGCCGGGGGGGCCGTAAGACTGTAACGGCCGAACCCTATATTCAAACCGCGGATAGATAAGGCTTACTACAGGTTAAAATTTGACATTTGCCCATACAAAATGTGTCAAATATTAATCCGAAGTAAGCCTATCTGTCCGTGGATTGAATATAGGGTTCGGCCATAAGAGGATCGACGCACTTATTAACGGAAAACGCTGCACTATGGACTGAGACCCTGGCTCTGCATACTCAATTAAATATCTGTCGCCAAAATAATAAGCACATAATTTTGGCATTTATTTATTTGGTAATAATAAAAAATATACATAAGTTTCTTGAAGCGAGTGTTGGAGCCACAATTTCTGAACGAAACGAAATGAGAAAAGTAAGAATCTGTGGTCTGATGGATAGGTTCTTTACACGATAGTTCGAACTTCGATTTTCAGAGTAGTGCCTCTGACGGTCGTGCGCTACTGTACGTCAAGAAAGATAGTGCATAGAGGGTTTTAGTACTTTTAGTTACGGTACAACTAAGTGCGTGTGTGTGTGTGTTATTATGTTATTGTTCTGTCGGAATTGGGGAAAACCATCCATAAAATACATTTCTTGTTCGTTTTTCTTCCCGTTTTAGGTAAATTCACGGTAGATTACGAACAAGAGCTATATAACAAGGAATTAAATTGTTGTTGAAATGTAATAAGTAAAGACGAGTTCAGTAACAATTAAGTAGGTAATTAAACATTACAATTTGATTGCAGTACATGAGTGTCGAATCGAATACCTACCGACAGCTGCACTACATTGCGAATGTTATGTATTTATATATACATTTCCACATTTGCCTTTTTTATTTGATAATTATTACTAAAATATGAACGCCATAAAAATATTTCCCTTGAAGTTGAAATAAATAAATAATAAGCAAAGCAATTAAAATGTTCATATCAGTATAAGCATTCATTTATTATAAATGATTATTATATGGCATGATGGTTATTAACAAGGACGCCGTAAACTTCTGCGATGAAAATAAAAACCTTGATATTAGTGTTGTGGGAGCAATAGGTGATTTGGAGATTGTAGAAGAAACGTGTATTAGCGAAGATGATGCCCCGACAGAGTCTAGTGCAGTGGCTACGGCGGCCAGGCCCGCTGTCTCGGCACCGGTGTTCGGTACTGTCACCGTTAGCAATTCGGAAAATGTTCAATTTGGAAACAATACATATTTTCAAGGTCCTGTTACGATTAAACAAATAATTCAGAACAAAACAGGCATTGATAATGTCTGTTATGAAAAGACCGATGATGAAAATGCTTCAAAACCACCTCTGTATAAAGAAACTAACAATGAGAATGGTAAGTAATTTATGGTAAATTCTTGACATTCCTTTGCAAAAGTTATCTTCTGCTACTGCTGGTATAGTTATAGATTGGTTTACAGCTACATTGGTACAGTCTGTCTTATAATTACCTACTCACTGTTCTACTATCAATCATATTGATTATTATTTTAATAATTTGTACTGTCATACATACCCGTATTACAGACATTTAAAATAACCCTCTGACCCTAATGTGGCCAATTTACTAAATATATTATTTCAATTCATTTTACTTTGTAGCTTTGGACAGATTAGTGTGTCAGTTTAAATATGAAGTTAAAAGTCACAAAGCACTAGTGTGTGTAGCTACTTTTAAGGCTGACCATATAAACCTTACAATAACCTCCTTTTACACGCCTTATGGGAGCAACAGTGCTTAAAAAATATACAGTATGGATTAATCATCAGTGGTATTGGAGTGCAACTAAACCTCCATTGTTCTCTTCATCATTCACTGCAGAGTGCTCAGGGAAAAGTTTAGTGTTTTTGCCGGTTTTCACATGGTAATATTGTTGTACGACATTGCAGGATCAGTCGCTTTTGTTATGAAGAAATGGCATAAGGTAACTATTTCTGCAGTCCTGTTCATTGTTGCCAGCACCTGTGGAATAGTGTTTGGGTTGCAGACGTTGTCTGATAGAAATGATGACGAACCACAAAGTAAGTTGACTTTTAATGATACACATCAGTAAAATATTTATTATTCTTTCCCAATTGTGTATTTACTGTCATACAATAGCTTAGAGCTAAAAACTTTCATCTAGGAACTATAATGGTGCTGAGGTGTGCTTAACTGATCGGAACCCTTAAGGCTTGTTCACAGACAAAAGTAGCCACTAAAAAATATAATTAATTTGTTAATATTTTGGAATATTTTAAAGGAGTACTAAATGTAATATAAAGTATTATATAATCAAACTAGCGACCCGCCCGCGGCTTCGCCCGCGTTGAATGTATTATACATATAAACCTTCCTTAAGAATCACTCTATCTATTAAAAAAAATCGCATCAAAATCCGTTGCGTAGTTTTAAAGATTTAAGCATACATAGGGACAGACAGCGCAAGCGACTTTGTTTTATACTATGTAGTGAAATATAAAAACAAATTATAAATTAACACTTCAACAATATTAAAATGAAATAAAAAATTGAAACGAGGATTTCTCAAAGACTTGCAGTTTTTTCCAAACACCTTGCCTTTAGTATTCAAACTGAGGGCTCTGAAATTTCATGAGTAGTTGCGTTTTTTTTTTTTTTTTTATCTGCTACTTCATTGGCCAAACAACCCTATTTTATTAAGTAATGTTTGATATTTTCCCAATACCTCTCAATGGGGCGAAGCTCTGGACAATTCAGTAAATCTAAGGTTTTCTGAGCATAGTGAGTAGAAGCTAAGTGTGGCCTAAATTTTAGGGGACATGTATGATTAGCAGCAGACTCTTTTTAATACATTCCTGGCGGTACGTATCCCTGTCAATGGTACATTACATGAGCTTATGGCTTGCTTGACTTGAGAATCTTAGCGGCGATGTTTTCGAACGCATTTTTCCTCATCTAGGTAGATCTTTGGCTTCTGCACAAGCGTAAAACTGGGGCCCCGGCAAACTCAGCCACTAAGATGTACTTGTAACGATTTTTGTTTAAAAACTTGCTAACCAAAATTGCACGAGATTTCTTCGTTTAGGTATTTTCAGTTTTGTAGGGCTCTTTAGGTTTTTTTTTTGTCATCTTGTATCTTTCCTACAGAAGTTTTGCATTTTTTGGCCACATCGAGAGTTGAGGTCAATCGATTTTTGGGATAAGATGAAACAATGTTATCTTCCAGTTTTGGATTAACACAGGCTTTTTTTCGACCCCTCTCAGGCATATCTTTCAAGGTATTTAATTCCCCAGATCTAACAATGACTTTACAAACCTCATCCTTTGATATTTATATTATTTTGCAAGTGGTCTTAATGAAATGACTTTCTCTGTGCCATAAGAAACAATAATTAGTTTGTGAATATTTGCACTTATCCGCCGCATCTTGGATATTGGAATTATTTGACACATACAGATTACATTTGACGATGTGATAGCCTAGTTGGTAGTAACCCTGCCTATAAAGGTAGCGGTCCCGGGTTCGATTCCCGGTATGGCAAATATTTGTGTGATGTGATGAGCTTAAGTATTAGTTTCTGAGTCTTCGATGTTTTGTATCATTGCTTGTCTAGTACCCATAGTACAAGGTTAGAGCTTAGTTTCGGACTAGGTCAATTTGTGTAAGATCGTCTCTTGATATTTATTTATTTATTTATTTATTTACTTATTATTTATTATTATATTTCTTAAATGTGACAGTATTTCTGCAAACATAAAGTTTATATGAAACGGTAGGGGCCTATTTTTTGTGGCTTCTTTTTTTCTGTGAACAGGCCTTATTTCAGTGAGCATTTTATGAATGCTCAAGTCTATCAGCATTTTAAGACCATACAGTGCAATAGTTTTTAAACGACCTTTGGGTATGTACTTGTCTCGCTTACTGTCATAAGTTCATAACTCATAATGTATGTACCAAATGTACGTTAACCCGAAAGACATTTTAAACCTCTTGCACTGAACCTATTATATTTTCGATTTGTTGACACTTTGGTCTAGGAGCAAATAGCACATTTTTTGTTGTATGGCTATAATTTAATGAAATAAACACAGTTGCATGATCACCATTTTTTATCCCATGTACATGATAAACTTATCAATTTTTTTTTGGTAAATCCGTGGTTCTTAGTTTAATAGTTACTTATTTGGTGTATGGAATGGGTGACTGCTGGTTGATGGTGACTATCATGTTTATTTCAGGCGGACAGGTGGCGGGATCATGGCTTCAATACTCACCAGGAGTCACGATAATTGTGATTATTATAACACCATTCATTTCGGCGTGGGCGTCGTATCGTTTACTAACCATAAATATGCAATTCTCCTTTAGTTTTCTAAAGTGGCAGTCAGAGAATGTGACTAATAACAGCAGTTTGATCAAAAACCAACATAAACAAATAGGTAAATAACAATAATTTATTCAAAGATGTCATTCAATCAGCTAAATGATAACACAATGCTACAAAACGAATGATGCAGTTGTTTTTTTATTAATATTTTTATGTGCAAATATAATTCCATTTGATTAATTTTTAGTATTTTTCTGTACTAGCGGGTGAACAACTTCTCATTGCACCTGATCACTTGCGGATCGTGTCCAGATTGGAGTGGTTGGCACAGCCAGAGACGGGTCCTTTGGACAAATTAATACTCCCAGCACCATGGGTGATAATTTGTCATACTGCCACTTCATTTTGTCATACTCAGGTATGTATAGTTACGAGGGCGGGATGATAAGTAACTAGCCTAACAATTAAGTAAGGGATTTCCTGTCGAGGTGGTTAGCAGGCCTGCTAAACTCCCACAAGTTGGGTGTACGGGAGGATTTTCATGGTCCTTTCGATTTTATACGCAATAAAGAGTACTTTGAAAAAACAATATGGACATGGACGGAAAGTGTTTTTATTTGTTTTTTTTACTCTTAGGAGTAAAATGAGGCACTTTACGTCCTTATGTTTCAATCGGAAAACCGTTTCTTCCGAGCATGTTTGAGAAAATATAATTTTTTCTACATAATCTATATTAAGCTCTACCCCTGACCTGCCCTTAGACCACCTTCGCTCCAACGCTGTTATACCCTCCATAAATTGTCTTTTCTCAAGGCCTGTAAAATACTACGGCAGTTATGACCTATTAATTTGTTTTAAATTTCTGTACCCTCAAAAAAGTTTCGAGTTTGGCGAACAGATGGAAGTCTGTCGGTGCTAGATCAGGTGAATAAGGTGGGTAGGGCAACAAATTATAATGCAATTCGTTAATTTGGGCATGGCTCTAAGGCAAGTGTGTGAACCCTTGCATTGACTTCAAGTTTTTTTTTTTGATCCAAACCTGGTGGTCTCCTCTGCTCAATGCATTCCTGCAGCTTATCTAATAGATAAGCGTAGTATTCCCCATTTATAGTTTGACCTTTTGGGAGGTAGTCTATCATCAAAACTCCGTTCGAATCCCATAAGTAGGATGCCATCACTTGATTTCACGGATGTATTCTGGTGTATAGTGATGAACCCAAGTTTCACACTTACAATCAAAACTTGGACCGATCACTAGTAGGTATTTGGGAAAAGCATCGATAATTGAGTTTATCGATATAGGCAATCCCTAGTAGTCATTTAATTTTGCCCCGTATATTCCTAGGTCTGGTTATCAGCTATTGCCAAAACAATATCATGCACTTTGGAGACCATTTCCGAAGTCGTGACGCTTTTTGGACGTCCGAGACGGAGTTCATCTTGGACACTTGTACGTCCCCGTTTAAACTCAGCCACCCAGTTCTTAACTGTAGCTTAAGAGAGAGCACATTCACCCAAAACATTTTTCAAGTCGTTATGAATATCCGCCCCTTTCATACCTTTCATATGAATAAACTTTATCACGGTTCTTTGTTCAAATTATACATTTTGGAAAAAATCTCCATTATATTTTCTCAAATAACAGTTAACAAAAAAATATGGACGCCATCGAATTCAAATTTAGAACACAGGCAGCCAGAAACACCAATTTTATAATGAGGTCGTATTTTATTAATTAAATATTTTTAAATTATGTAGGCTAGTTACTTATCATCATCCTGCCCTCGTATCAAATCAATATTAGTGGTATTCGTACATTGATGATTAAGAAGTTGTGTGTGAACGAGATGCGTTGTGGGTGTGCAGAGCAGCTGCGTGTACAACGTGCGGCTGGTGCAGTCGTACCACGTGGAGTCGCGGCACTGGTACGACATCGGCTACAACTACCTAGTGGGAGGCGACGGCTCCGCGTACTTCGGCCGCGGCTGGGACTACATCGGCGCGCACACCCTCGGCTACAACAAGTACAGCATCGCGATCGCCTTTATAGGCACCTTCACTAACGAAGCTCCGCCCCAGAAACAGCTGGACGCCTGCAAAAAACTTATCGCGAGAGGTGTGGCGGCTGGTAAAATAGCCAAAGATTACAAACTATTTGCTCATCGGCAGCTTATGTCAACCCAAAGTCCGGGTGATAAACTGGTCGAGATAATACAGCATTGGCCAAATTTTGTTAGAGACGATAATATCACAAATCTTTTGCCAAATTATTAAATGTGGTATTTCTAATAGAAAATGACGGACGAGTATACTTACTTATGGACTTTTACATCTGTGATGAATTTTTAAAACAGTGTCAAATATCGTATAAAAGGTTTTATCTACGTGCATATCATTAGTAGTGCTCTAAAATGCGTTCCGGAACCGTAAGAAATGACCAGCATGAATAATTATTACAACCAATTTTACAATGAGAACTTTCTTGTCTGTGGTAGTAGGTAAAATCTTAACTGTAATGTTATTACAGTATAAATTTTTGTAAGGTTATGAGTTTAAATTTGGAACAGCTGTCAAACCTTTATAGGTCTCTATTCTAGTATCCAATATCCATACATATTAAAATAGTAATCGATACGAAACGTCAATTCATTATGTTTTTTTAATATACACCGCATGACATTTGATCTCGAGTGACATCAGAATAGGGACTTCATTCGTTTGTCTATGATTTCGAGAATCGAATTGCCGGCATTATTGTTGTCATTTGTTTGTTGTTGTTTTGCTGTTACGAAAGTAGGATAATTCTAAACTTATGATATGTGTGTAGAAAAAGTAGTGTATGCAACTGTACATACAATTAGGCCTTAAAACACTCGTGTGATCCTATTATGAAACTCGCTGACGCTCGTTTCATGAAACGACTCATATTTAAAGGCATTTAATTATGCATCAGTTGCATAAGCTACTATTACATCTCGTCTATGATAAAAATATCATTATTATTTTCAACTTATCATGTATCATAATTATGTTGATGTGGAATTAGTCAAAGTAGGCCGACTGGTGGACCGGTTATCAAAGAAACTATTCAGGTTGTTGTAACACTGAAGAGCCCTACAGACAGAATATCAGTCAGCCGATATCAGGCTGTGAGTTCATATTATTAGAACACAGGTTATCAGTTTCTCCTAAGTTTTCACACGAGGGGATACTGAAAACTAATCTTCTCAACTATACTATGAATCAAAAATAATCAGCAACGCATTAAAAATGGTTTATTTAGTTAAACTTTATTACACAATACAAATGTAAAAAGTACGAATGGCGGACTTAATGCCTAAAGGCATTCTCTACCCGTCAACGTCATGGTTAACAGAGAATACATGGTGCAAACAGTGTTGAAAACTTAATTAAATACCTACTTGATACTACAAATGTATAGAATACATAAATAATAATATGCTCATATAAAACATACATATAATACTCAAATACATACGAAAACAATGTGTGATGAAGATGATGGATGACACCTTACTCAAGTTCTTGCTTGTGTAGATGTTGGCGAAGCTTACGCTTAAACACCAATTTGCTGGACGCTTGTCGTATTTCAAGAGGGAGCGCATTCCAGAGACGGATGGCCTGAAGGGCGAATGATTTGACGAGTTTCTCGTTGTAATAGTAATTACCTTTATTTATTTATTTGTGGAAAATCTTCGTCCCCTGTAATCTTTCTCCAGAAATTAAATAGGAAATAATAAAACAGGATTAAATGTGGGCTGTAGTAGGTGGTCGATTATTTGGTCATTATTAGCTTCGTTGTGCGAGACAGGTGCAGGTCGTTAGTATCGTTACCATACAAAATTAAAACGCTTCTGCTATGTCTGCCTCATCAATCTCATCATCCATGAATTTCCATTGTAATTACTTTATTTTACTTTCCGGATCCCACTGTCGAATCCAAGCCTCATCACAATTGGGATACACCTGTTTTAATCAATGTTTGAAAATATAAAACCATTTTGAGAAAATTTCCTTTTCTTTGGCTTTTGGCTTTTCGTATCAATCTCTGTAGTTAGATTAAAAAAATGTTATTATTAATTATAATGAAATCCATACTAATATTATAAATGTGAAAGTGTGTATGTTTGTCCGTCTTTCGCGCTTCAACCACTAAACGGATCAAGATGAAATTTGGAACACATATTGGATGGTCCTGAAATAGGACATAGGATAATTTTTATCCCGGAAAATTGGACAGTTTCCGAAGGAGCAGCGACATATGCGTTATCGATGTTGTTGGTGTTATTTGTCCCATCTACCTACAACCACAAACAGTCCGAAAACGTTCGTTGCGAAGTTCTTGGCTTTTATTTTCAGGTGTGTTTGGAATCTGGTTTCTTATACTTGCATTTTCAGCTAATCGTTCTTCTGATGGATGGATTTTAATCGTTGTGACAATTCATATTTATGAAAGTAATATTTGTAGGCAATTGTATGGACAAAACGCAAGCGTTCCTAATTATGTGGCCGCCATTGTACATATATGTATGTATATGGGTGAATCAACTTTTAAGGTACTCCCCATTTTTCGACATGTTTAACCAATTATATGTTTTTAGAAAAACTATATTTTTGTTAATGACGTGGCTTACACGCTTATTAAATCAGACAAATAGGCTCACATTTGAAGTTATTTGATTTAAAATAATACAGTTTTAAATAATAATATAGTTGGTAACACAGGGGACAATGTTGTCCCTAGGTTTTGTATGGAAAATGTGCATTTTCCCCTGAGTTACCAGGTTTTTTCGCGGATTAAAAAATATTTGAGGTGTTTAACGTGTAAGGTCTGCAAAATTGGTGGTCTGATTTTAATATTCATAGATCATTATTAACCATAAGTCACCAGGAAAGTTATAAAACCGCAAAAGAAAAGGAGTACCTTAAAAGTTGATTCTCCCATATATAAGATAAGATATGTAACATTAAAATCTGTGCACCAGCTGACTTAACCTATATTTTTTGGATGTCTCTTCTATCATCAAGGTTGTCTGGATGAAGTCGCTATGTAGCGATAAGAACCGCCTACGGTTGCCAACCATACTTTATAATAACGTATATTACGTTATTTTGCTTCATTACACTTTATTCTTTTGAATAAAAATAAAGTATCGAAAATACTTTATTTCTGACTAATACTCACTATAATGTTTTGTATGCCACATTAGCCCATTATTAACAGTAAAATATTGAACCACTAATGTACATTATCTATAGTTATGCAAAAATGTTTTATAATTGTTTTATATGTGCAATAAACAGTTTAGGTACATACTTACATAAATTTGAAAAATACTTTTTTTTGTTTGGATTTACTTTTTTTATACTCTTCAATGAGGTATATATCCGTTATTTTCCTAAAAAAAATTTGGCAACCCTACCACCTGTTGTCAGAACAGTCAAGGAAATCGAAAATCTTACTTTCTTCGCTCTAACACAATATGGATATCACAATATGAATAAGACAAAAAGGCAAGTCTTTCAGTTTCCCTTTCTGTGCATAAAATTGTTATTAGGTACTTGTTTAAAATGTTAACTTTGTGGTGTGCAATAAAGAGTGTTGTATTGTATTCATATACCTAAGCGACGCCCCATGCATAGTGTAATGTCACCGTGAGATATCATTATTAGGATAGGATAGTTAACTAGGGGGCAGTACGCATACGCATTGAATATTGTAAAAAGCACATATTTTGTCGTTATCGTCAATAGCATAATGACAACTGACAACAATACGTCTTTAGAATATACAGGTACTCATTTTATGTGTATCGGTAATACTTTGGCAGCTCATAATACTTTTACAGTCTGGTTTAATGTGGCTTGCCACTTGACAATATAAAAATAAAATAAAATGTAAATGGTTTATTAATATTTAGTGAAAGATGAAACTATTTTTGTTTTGTTTTTACATAGCTCTTCTACCTTCGCCTCGTCAAACCGTTCTTTGCTAAGCCATCTATAGTTGACCAGCATAGATATTTTTATTGTGTTTTTAAACAGCTATTACGACAGTGTTGTAATAAGTAAATTACCTGCAACAATATTTTTTTCGATGTTAGGTCACAATGTAAGTAATAGTTACGAGTACCTACTATTTATTATGCCGAGAGGTATTGTTCCAAATGGAAATATGTTGTCTGAGTATTGCATTTGTATAAGTTTCGGTTAAGTATATTGCATTTAATGTTTTTAGAATAAGTCCGTTGCTACAAGTAATGGTCATTTCCTAAAATTACCATATGTCTGGAAGACCTTCCCATAGTGAACATTCCTATAAAGTTCGGTTCCCAGATTGACCACTTCCCAGTAGATCCATTTCCTTAAACGACTACTTCCATATTGACTACTTCTTAGAATGACCAGTCGTAATATCAAGAACATGCACTGGCCACTTCCCAACACGACAATATGTATGGAAGACCACTTCCCATAATGACCATTCCTATAAAGACTGGTTCCCAGATTGACCACTTCCCGTAATGGTCATTTTCTAAAACGACCACTTCCATATTGACTACTTCATAGAAGGCCCATGTCTATCAAGACCAGTTCCTATGCCTACTGATGAACTATCTGCGGTCTTGCCCACGACTTTGCATGGAATAAAGTCCCCTACATCAAACATTGCAGTTTTACGTTTTTTGAAAAATGTGTACTTGTCGCTAAAATTGATTGTTAAGAAGTGTTTTCAAAATGCGGGAGACAAAGGACTATGGGCAAAATGGCCCTAAAACTAACAGAGATGAGACTTAGATAATTAAATGTGTAATTTTCTCTGCTTCATTTTCATGTATGGGTACCAAGTCGAAATCCATTGCAGAACTGAGACATTCATATTTTTAGTCAGAATAAATACGAGCTAACATCTTGTGCACACGCTATTTTCATTATAATATGGTATTTAGGGTTAGGCAGGCACATGCCATTTAATCATCCCGCAGGTCATTTAAATGACTTAATTATTGATATAAGAAGATAATAACTTGCTGTAAATAATAATTGTATTAATAAAACCAAATATTAGCTAGAAAAATATGTTTATTTAACGCACTTCGGTAAATGATAATGATAAATGATCGGTATTCTCTACGAGAAACCCGTTTTCTGATAGATCGTATTCACGCTGACTAAATTACGAATATCAGTTCTGCAATGGAATTCAACTTGGTGCCTTTAGAACGAAATTAAGTAGATTTAAAGACATATTTAATGAGTAATGACCTAACTCAGGTGTGTTGGTTTTAGGGCCAAGCTCCATACAAAGTTGCCCATGGTCCTTTGTTTTAGGTTTTATTTGTTAGAGTAAGAAATATCGCACGTTAAATAATAACGTCACTAACTTAAAATGTGTATTTTTTCTGGAGAGCCATTAATAGATTTTAGATGAATAAGATTAGTTACAGCGATGTCATTATGTACAGTCAACAGCATAAATAAGTGATCATTTATGTACCTTGTCACTTTAACGTTGTGTTAGGAATGTTATACGAAATGGTGAAACGATTGAAAGCGACAAGGTACATAAATGATCACTTATTTATGCTGTTGACTGTACATATTATGCAGTTTTTTTTATCGTAACCGTTAGTGGTTAATTGTTTACTTTATGAAATGAAATGTTTTACTTATTTAATAAACAAAATTATAGTGACTTTCTTTGACTCAATTTTTTTCATGTTATGCCGAAATTGTTATTGAATCTACAAAAGCTATGAAAAATCGTCACTAACGTTTTAAAGTAAAGGTGTTAATTGACATTCTTATGATTAAATACAAAGAAAACAAACAAGTAAATCATGTACTTAGAAGATGTTTAACAAAAAATATTGAAGTTGGTATTTAACAAGACTCATGCCCGATTATAATTCAAGTACCCGGATGACCGAGCTTTACTCTGTTTTTTTTTGTTAAGTTTTCTAAAAATGAAACCTCTCCGATTTATCGCCCCCAAAACACCCTGCATACCAAGTTTCATGAAAATCGTTGGAGCCGTTTCCGAGAGTCAGATTATATTTGTACATATACAAACAGGGTGCCCGGGCGGATTGCGAAAGATTTTAACCACGCATTCCTGAGGTCAAAAGGAGTAATAAATAAATGTTATATGAACCTAGATAGAATTATGCATTTTAACTTTTAGAATTTTTCCATACACAATAAATGTATAATATTTGCTTCTCCAGTAAAACGCACCTTAGGACGAGCTGGCGACACGTTTGTTAGGTTGCTATCTCTTTTTATCTGTACAAGAGACAATGCCAATCTTCTTTTGGGCATAGATAAGAAATCATGGTTTAAATTCTTCTTCGAAATTAAACGGAGCAAGTTAGTCATACAACATTTTATAAATGAAAAAGTTTGGGTACACAAAATACGTCGAGAGTAATTGTGTCGTGTCTACCTATCGCTCTCTGATTTGCAAGAAGAGTTGAAAAGCACGACTCGATTATGACTTGATGAATCGTGCTGAATATTTTACTATTAAAGGTTTTGTACAAATTTAGGTGTTACGTTTAATTTCGTTAGCAGAGGTACTCCTTAGACTAGGTCCGATAAATGACTGGCCACGAAATTTCCTACTTCATTCCTCCTTCTTAATTACATTAATGACCTTTATATTATTATGTGTCATTGATTCTGTTAGTTTTTGATTTTAGCACTGCAACTGTCACCTACGAATAATAATCATTCTAAGCACATTTTATTCTTCTAAAGAGTCACCGAATCCAAAATATAACGAAATACAAAGAAGACGGCCGGCTTTTAATAACGGAAGCTGAAGGAAATATTCTGTTGAGTGAGCCGCGGTGCATCTTACGGCTCTCGCGGCGCGGTATAAGATTAGCTTCTACCAAGCTATTTAAATCTTTTTTTTCTTTCGCTTAACACGAGCCTATCAGTATAAAGCTGCTTCAAATCGAAGTTATGACTACTTCTGCGGGACGACGCACGGCTTTGACGGCTTTGATGGATTTCTTTAAATCTTCCCTCGTTGTAAGAAGTTTTGTAGGTATATCTTTATACCAGATTCACTTTTTTCTATTTTTATCATCTTTAAATCTGTTATTATTACAGTTTTTATTCAGTTTTGAGTCACTTTCTTCAGCCAAGTTTTTTAAGTCGTTAAAGTCCGAATAACACATTTCTTTGACTTTGTAGGCATTGCCCCTTTTTTTGCTGTACGAATTAAGCTTATACGAGGGCAGAGTGAAAAGTCTGGAAAAAATTAAACAATGTTTTTTTTTTTGGTCCAAGTAAATATTTATTTTTCAACGTAGTCCCCATGTAACTCAATATACTTGGTCCATCGCTTTTCTAGCTTTTCGATTCCCTCCGTATAGTACGATTTCTCCAACCCTTCAAAATACGCATTGGTTTCTGCGATGATTTCTTCGTTGGAACCAAATATTTTTCCACCAAGCCATTTCTTTAAGTTTGGGAAAAGAAAATAGTCGCAGGGGGCTAAATCTGGAGAATAAGGCGGATGCGGGAGCAATTCGTAACGCAACTCGTGGATTTTAGCCAAAGCAACTGCACAAGTGTGGACCCGTGCGTTGTCTTGGTGAAAAATGATTTTCTTTTTCGCCAAATGGGGTCGTTTTTCCATTAAAACTTCATGAAATCGCTGTAACAAGTTGGCATAATATTCGCCGTTAATCGTTTTACCTTTCTGAAGGTAATCAACATATATTACACCACGAGCATCCCAGAAGACAGTAGCCATAACTTTATTCGCCGATAAAACTGCTTTGGCCTTCTTTGGTGCAGGTTCACCTGAAGCAATCCATTGTTTTGACTGCTCCTTGGTTTCTGGTGTATGATGATGAATCCAGGTTTCGTCAACAGTTATGAAACGACGCAAGAAGTCCTTTTCATTACACCTAAACTTCGCCAAACATGCCTCTGACAGGGTCACCCTAGTGCGTTTTTGATCTACTGTGAGCAATCGCGGCACCCAACGGGCGGAGAGCTTCTTCATATCCAAATAAGTGTGAAGGATATTACGAACCCGTTCGTCTGAAATGCTTACAATATCAGCTATCTTACGGACCTTTATTCTTTGGTCGGTCAATACGATGTCATGGATTTTGGTGATCATCTCTGGTGTAGTGACCTCAACTGGGCGTCCGGCGTCCACAGAAAAATCTATTAAAAAGTTTTTAACAAGAAGTATATATTTTTAAATTTAAGCATTAAAAAAATGCGTTACCAAATGGACTAATTTAACGCTGCGTTAACAATTTTTTAATTGAGTACAAGGAAAAATAGAAATGCCCAATTACCAATAATCAGTCTCACTAGTTTGCATCACGTAATACACCACAATGAACTTGGTTAAAACAAATGTTTTGCAGTTTTTGTTTATATCTTAACTTAAGCAGTCTCTAATCTCGTTCAGTAATTCATATAATCCAGTCTGCCAATGGCGGCCGCGCAGGGTTGTCACTCCGCACGTGTGTTTTATCAAAAATATTAAAAGCATGGCAAGGTGTACTAACTGTAACGTTATTATTAACGAACTATTAGCTTTCGTGCAAAACAAGCTAGATATAATGGACGACGAGAGTATAGTGCTGATATGCAGTCGGGGGTTCAGTGTAACGGACATTCGCGCTGCAAAAACTCTTCTCTACGAGGCAGTTCCTACCGATCAACGATTGACCGTAAGAAGAAACGAGGGGAAAGCTCAGCGGGAACTGGAGGATATTGTGAAAGTTCTAAGAGCGGTGGATCCAGAAAATGTTCCAATCTTTGTAGCGCGCAAACTCTCCAAACTACCCCCAGTGACTTTCGACCATATCGATGTGACCCGACTATTAAAGGATATTGTGTCCATCAAAGCTGATATTGCGAACATTCACCATAACTTCGCCCCGCTTGACCAGCTTGAGTCTCTCCAAAGACAGATAGAAGAGTTTAAAAGCAATGTGCAAGTACCCCCAGTGTTACAAAACGCTACCCCATACAAAACTAGGATAGAAGACAGTGGGCCCATTGGGATCAACGATTTTGACTACCATGGCTATAGAGGAGTTGTCACGGCGCCTCCACCTAAGCAGAGTTATCGGGATATTGTGTTATCGCAGACAGAGTCCCTCACACCACTTATCGTCGCGCAAGAACAAAATAACGACGATTCGCCGGTAACAAACTCCTTGCAATGTCAGTTAGGAGCTAAAGCACAGATCATTAGGGCGCCTAAAAACTTACAGACGAAAGCCCCAAGACCAAATACTAAGACACAGCGTCCAAGTAAGTCGTCGCAGGTTAATATGGCTACGCCGGTTCATACGACAACAACCAGTTGCTCCGAATTGTCGCAAAAAGACTGTACTAGCTGCACTAAAACTGATGAGGATGGTTTTAAGCTAGTAACTAAGCGAAAGCAGCGGCCTCGCTATAAAAACATCGTTGGATCATCTACAAATATCGTCAGCACTATGATCAGAGCGGCTGCTCGAACGGCTAACATCTATGTTGCAAACCTAGAAAGCTCAGTTACAACCCAAAAGCTAGCAGAGTATGTAAAGGAGGTCGGCGTAAATGTTTTAAGAGTAGAGAAACTACCTAGCAATGAAAAAGTAACCTACAATGAATTTATAGTTACAATACCGTGGGACAGACTAGACAGCATAATGAAAACGGATATTTGGCCCCCAGGCATAATAGTTGGTAGATACTATCATAATAATACTCGCAGGAGTAGCTACGCTAGATCATCTTCGCGAAACTCAAAATAGCCTCGATTAATTGTAGGTCTGTCCGCCGATCTACCTAATTTATCCACGACCTGTGCACCAACAACGATGTCGTACTATTACAGGAGACATGGTTACTATCAACCGATATTCATTATTTAAACACTATTCACAACGAATACAATAGTGTGGGTACGTCAGCGGTGGACAGTTCAATGGGCATACTGCGCGGTAGGCCACACTGTGGAGTGGCTATACTTTACAACAACAAGCTAAAAGTGGTGTCGATAGACTGCGACACACCGCGACTATGCGCAATAGAAATAAGCACATCCGACTCGAACACTTTACTTCTTATCACAGTTTACATGCCTACGGCCAGTGTTGACAACCTTCCTGAATACTGTGAATTATTAGGCAAAATACACTCCATTATAGAGGACCGAGGGTCTGCCGACTGCCTAGTATTGGGAGATTTTAACGCGGATCCCGCACACCGTTTCGGATATGAACTAGAGATGTTCTGTTCGGAATACAACTTGAAATATGCCGACAAGCTGTTACTACCGCAAGCTACATACTCATACGTCAGTGACGCGCATAACACTACTAGTTGGCTCGATCACTGCCTGGCGACTGAGAGCGTATACGATGCAATTAGTACTCTGTCCATAGACCTAATGATAGACTGGACAGATCACCGTCCTATGTTTGTCGAGTTGAAATTAGATTCTTTGACGTTGTGCAATAACATAAATAATACAGGTCCACCTAGGTGCAATTGGAAATCGTGTAAGGCATCGCAAATTGAAAACTTTACGCGAATAGTTAACAAGCGCATTTATCGACTAATGTCGGAGAAGATATACTTAGAAATACCTACAAACATTGATTATTGTTACAAAAGAATGGTATCTATCTTGCAAGACGCAGCTCGAGCAGCTTTATGTAGACGCGACAATCTTCGGAAAAGAAGCGTAGTAGTTCCTGGGTGGAATAAATACGCGGCGGAAAAATATGCCGCTTCGAGATGTGCATTACGTCTATGGCTTCAAACCGGTTGCCCTTCTGCGGGCGAGGCGGCCGAGCGACGTAAACAATGCAGAGCGCAATTTAAACAAGCATTGCGTTTTTGTCAAAATAAACAGGAACAGATAGTTATGGACAACATTGCATCTGATATGAAGTGTTCGAACTTCGGAAAATTTTGGCAACGGGTAAACAAGATTTTAAAACCCACATCTAGCTTCCCTTCGCATATTGACGGGCTAACCGATGACGGTGACGTCGCAGAGGCATTTAGTAAACTCTTCACGCAACCGAAGCCTGCTATTATCCATCAGGTTGACGCAGAAATCGACGCTGACGTTCCGATATCGATCACTATCACGGCAACAGACCTCGCCAACATTGTCAAACAAATGACGGGCGGGAAATCACCCGGGTTAGATGGACTGACGGTTGAACATATAAAATACGGCGGCAGGGGTGTGCTGCATTTATTGGCCCTGTTGTTCACAGCGATACTGAAAACTGGACATTTACCGCTAGATCTAACGCATACTGTAATTGTACCTATATGTAAAAATAAGAGGAAAAACGTCACGTGTGCGACCAATTACCGTCCTATTGCTCTTGCGAACATACTGGCCAGGCTATTGGAAAGGGTGCTTCATCAGCTCGCTGCGCCTTTTCTATATAGTGCCGACAGCCAGTTTGGTTTTAAAAGTAATGTCTCGACTACTTCGGCTATCTATGCATTTAAACAGATTGTGGGGTACTACAAATCTAGAAAAACCTCCGTATATGCCTGCTTCCTGGACTTGAGCAAAGCCTTCGACAGAGTCGATCACCAATTCCTTTGGAGAAAATTACAAGCACGGAAAACGCCGATACCAATTATCAAAGTGCTGGAAAGGTGGTACTCTCAACAAAGCAACGTGGTAAGATGGAAAGGAGCTACCTCAGCTGCTAATGGCCTGAACTGCGGCGTAAGACAGGGAGGTAGCATGTCACCAGCATTGTTTAATGTGTACATGGATGGCCTGTCACAGGCTCTAACGGAAACTGGGGTAGGCTGCTCCATTAATGGTACAATGGCAAACCACTTGTCGTATGCGGACGATATGGTCCTGCTTGCCCCTTCGGTGGCGGGTATGCGGGAATTACTAGCCGAATGCGAAAGATACGCTTACCAGCACAATATGACATATAATCCCGAGAAGTCAGAGTATATGGTCATGGAGGCTGCCAACACGCCGTCACATATACCTCCGCTACTAATAAATGGCAAACAATTGCGTCGAGTACACGAGGTGAAGTATCTCGGGCACATTCTACTGTCAAGTTCAAAAGACCACAAAGACATTGAGAGACAGAGGCGAGCTATTGCCGTGCGGGCGAATATGCTAGCCAGAAGGTTCGCCAAGTGCAGCGAAGGTGTCAGAAGGCAGCTGTTTATAAGCTTCTGCACTAGCGTCTACACAGTGGAATTGTGGTCACATTTCACCTGCGCCGCGGCGAGGGATATGCGCGTACAGTACAACGACGCATGGCGCGCCATGTTCCGGCTGCCGCGCTGGTGCAGCGCTAGCGCCATGTTCGCGGAGGGGCGCGCGCCAGGCTGGCCCGCGCTACTGCGCGCGAGGAGCGCTACCGCCAGAAGGGCTATCTACGCCTCCTCCAACACTCTGCTTTCGGTGGTAAGGGAGTGGGACGCGAGTCCGCTTCACGAGCGTTGGAGGGGCTACCATAAGCCTGTCATCGCGGGATCCGGGTGACCCGTGGCGCCGCCCACACTGCAAGCACTTTCTTTAGTTTAATTATGACATTATTGTATTTTTCTTTTCTTTTCTTTTGTGCTCTTTATGGAACCTGTTTTCCGGAATAAAACTATTTCATTTCATATAAAAGTTGTACCTTTTGTACCTAACATAACCTTGCTTCTCATCTATCTTTAACGAGTGTAAAGATTGTCCCAGTAAAAAATGTCGCTAATAATTTTTTAAAAATTCCGTATTAAAAATATTCCTTTAAATATTATTATTTACGCATAAAGACCAGATTAGGATTAGTTCATCCAGAAACTTCTTAATTTTCCCTTGACCCCTGCCATCAAAGTTTGTACATCGTCATCGGTGATCAGTTTGGAAGCTTCATTCCACTTCCGCTTGAAGTCTTGAACTGAAGTGACATTACTTTTATGTTTTAAAAGCTTCTGTTTCACACTAGCCCAATATTTTTCAATGGGTCGTAACTCCGGGCAGTTGGGAGGATTGAGAGTTTTTTCAACAAAATCGTCATTATTTGCTTTGTACCACTCTATTACTTTCTTCGTGTAGTGACACGTGGCCAAATCAGGCCAGAACAGGACAGGTGAAGTATGCCTCTTAATGAATGGCAACAATCGTTTTTTGAGGCACTCATTCGGGTATATATCACCATTTATGGTTCCATTAGCAAAATATGGTGTACTGCGTTTGCCACATGAACGGATCGCCTGCCACACGAGAACTTTCTTTGCAAATTTATCCATTTTGATAACCTTATACTCTTCACTTGCTACTTTTCTGTCGGTCCCAGAATAATAGTGGTGTCCTGGAAGTCATTTGAATTCAAGTTTGCAGTAAGTTTCGTCATCCATAACAGTACAATATTTTTTCTTAGTCATTTTTGAATAAAGCTTTCTAGATCTCGTTTTAGACTCTTTTGACTGTTTTGCATTTCTGTTGGGCACTTTAGTTTGTTTAAACGTTGTTATAGAACAATTTTTCTTCACTCGTTGCACTGTAGATTTCGAGGTTTTAAACTTCTTGGCCATGTCTCGTACAGAGAGGGTAGGTTTTTTCTGTAAAGCTGTTATAATCTTCTTCTCGATATTCTGGTTTACAAACCCTGGTTTACGTCCACTTCCAGGCCGTCGCCGTATACCACCTGTCTCTCTGAACCGTTTTAAAACCTTTTGAACGGTTCTTGTAGACGTTTTCAGCTCCGATGCCACTTTCTTCGCAGAGATGCCTTTATATTGAACATATTTGTACAAAAAAAAATCGTGTAACTTTTCTTGCACCGACGACATCGTTGAACATCTAGTACCTACTGACAACGTTTTTTTTATTTTTTATTTATACATTATAGAGCATCCTAACGGGAAACATAGTTTTCAAACCTCTTTAGATTTCATCCTGATATACCATCCCATCGAATAATGAGCGACATTTTTTTCTGGGACAAGCTTTACCTAATAACATAAAAATGTATTTTTCTTATAAGGTTTGGTCAACATAACAGAAACAAAAAGAAAGCCTTCTTAAATGCTAAAGCAAGGTAAAAAATAATATAAATCACAGTTCAGTTCGAAAGAACGATCTCCAGTAACATACTTCTCAATTAATTGTAGATATAGGTAAATGGTGGCCAAAAAGGGCATCGCAGCTTCGGTTAATAGTCGCAAAGAATAGTCATTATAACGTCAACGTCGCATCACTCGTTGGCGTTTAAGAGGGTATCCTCTACTCGTATTATTGCACGGAAAAACGTTCTCAAGCCGTACCCTTTTCGGTGTAATCGGATCCGGGGCCGGATCCGGTAGGTGGGAAAAGGTGCCGGATCCGCCGGATTACTGGATCCGCTGGACCGGATTGCAATCCCACTGCTACTTGTACATATTCATATTGAATGGTTCTTTGAGTATGGAAAAAGGCGTTTGCAAGTATTTTACGTCTTGTTTGGTAACAGTGCAAAAATAACGGGCACAAATGTTACCGAGTATATTATTCTGAGCAGTATGTTCCGGTGGTAATGGGACACATGTAAAAACAAAGAGCAGTCCCTTGACGATCGTTGTCTTTCTTCAAGCTAACAGTTCGGCTATCCTACGTTTCCTTCGGACTCCGAAGGATAGAATGGTCCATTGAGCATAACGCTGAAGCTACACTTATACCTGGCTCCATCCTTTGTGACCTTCTCATCCCAGGTTTAAATCTTCCGATAGTAGCATGTGCATTAGGCCCCAAAGCCAAGCACTTCTCCAATGCTGTATACTCCGAGGGCAAACATGGAAAGAAGTGATGAGGGTACCTTAAGGCTCCGTAAGCAAGTACTCATATTAATTAATGAACTAGTGCTGTAAGGCTCCAAAAGCAAGCACAGATATGAATGCTGTGTAGACTTCGAAAGCAAGCGTCAGATCAAATTACAAAACTAGTGCTGCAAGGCTCCAAAAGCAAGCACTGATATGAACGCTATGTAGGCTCCGAAGGCGAGCGTCAGAACAATTGACTTAACTAGTGCTATAAGGCTCCAGAAGTATTTCTGATATGAGCGCTGAAGAAGAGAAGAAGTAAGCGCTGTGTATTAAGGCCCAGTAAGACGGTATGGAAAACACGACTTTAATATCAATGGTTAATCTTCGCTCGACGAAGAACTCGCACATATCGGGTGCCAAATCATCATGTGACTTCATAACAGTCATTAGGCAATTTAGAAGTCAACTTTTACGGCCCTGCATATCTTGGAACTAAGAGTAGTTTTCCGCTTGACAGACTAGGTCTTAAGGTTTTTCGCTGTACAGTCAGCGTCAAAAGTAAGTGAACAAAAACAAGGTACCAAAACTAATAGTCACGTGTAGCACCTACCTAAAGAAACACAGCATTTAAAATTCAGAATTATCTGACATGTTTAAAGTTTATAATAAATGGTTAAGGAAATTATGCAAAAGAAAATTCCTGGCTTTTTCCAAAAGAATAAAAAAATAATGTAATTTTAAAATTAACGGAAAGTGCCAAAGTTTATAATAGAATTAACGTATTTGATGGCTTACGCATTATTGTGTCGTGCGTGACAAATCCATACCGAGATTTTATAGGGGCTACGGCGAAAATCGAACCCCGCCGGACCACCTGTACCATTGGGAAGCACCATTGATGGTACAAATGGCACTGATTTATCCCACTAGTACCAGAAAAGAAATACAAGTGTGACACTCGGCGTTACTTCCATAACTAAAAAATCGTACCCGTCGATTGTTAGTTTTATTAGTTCGAAAAATGCAACAAAACCATAACCGCAGACGTAATTGTGGAAAAAAAAAAAAAAAAAAAAAATTAAAACTACTGTCGTAACTTTTCTAAGAAAAGCGGGACGTTTATGTCGCCCACAGTGAGTTGCATTTGCACGTGTTGTATGTAAAGGTTTCTTTGCAGCACAGATGATTTCCGTTTCTCTTGAGGCTTCGATACGGTGCGAAATTCGGAGTAATTTTTAATTAGGTACTTTAAGAAAGGCAAAAAGCGTAGTGCCGTTTTTTAAAACTGCCTTTGTACTGGGCATTACAGCCTTCGCAAATATTCGCAGTGCGGTGTCTTTTTGCAAAGCAATATCATGTATTGCTTTTTGGCATCCAGAACGTTATGAAATATTTGATGAATCGTTTTATTTTTCAGTTATCCGATATTATTTCATTTCGAACATAGTTCCATCCCTCATCTATTTTACATGCGGGTAGCAGTGGCAATGTATTGCAGAGGCCCACAATCTTTTTTGAGTAGGTGTCTGTCAGCCTTAATTTCTTTGCTTTCCTCCGCAAACTTCTCACGGAAGTAGTAATAACAACCGTGATGATTAATTTTTGGAAATGTTGCCTTGATTGCACCTATTGCCGCCTGTTCAAAGTCTGTGACAAAATTACTAGGTGTCCATTCGTCAGAAGTGCATATATAACTGATACCACTTTATTGGCATCCTCACTGCTCCCAATGTCACAAAAAATTACATCGAGCTGTAAAAAGGGCTTAGGGCATTTTTTAAATGTTCCATCACATAAGTAAACTTTTCCTGTTACAATAGCATTTCGAGCATATTCAGTGCAAAAAATCATGTTGCGTGTTTTGTTATCCTTATAATCCGCGAGTATTAAATGTTCATAATCAGGTGGTATCACAACGTCTTCCGCGGCAATAAATGCCATTTTGGCTACTCCTACCCTCTTGCGTCGCCTTCTTTACATCACTGACTTCACATTTGAATATGATGGTAAATCTTGTACTTAATGTAAGCCTTTGTCTTAACAAGACAACACTGCCGATTTATATACAGTAGGATTTTTTTCCTCCATAGGAGCAGTTTCAAAAGTATTTGTGATTATTTTATTTATCTCTGATTTGTTGACGTCAGGTATACAGAATGCAGAATGTGACTTTATACTTCATCAATTGATCACGATCCTAGATTTAAAAAAATATATAATAAGTATAGTGTAGCAGCAATAGTATTAATAAAATTATACAATTTTCTAAGTAAGGTCCCCTTAACATTTGCATGATACATTATAGACACGACTCAGACGTTACTCTAATACTCGAAACCAAATTTAACGTGATAAATATAACAGCTTGTTTACCTGGTTAATAGTGATAGTTCCACAACATTTTCTTGTTTTGTAATTCATGCATATCCATAAACTGTGGAAACATGCATAACCATAAATTCATTTTGTCTGTAGTTCCGTCAATATAAATCTCCATGTGGTCATTTAAATCGGCCATCTTTTGCATTATTTGTAATCCCTTGTTTTTCTTTAATACTAGTTTATGCTTTTTATATACAGGGTGCCTCTGACCTTGGGGCTTTAATTGCATAGATCATTTCTACTCCTGAAACTAAACTTCTTTTGTTCTGTAAGTTGTTAAAAATATGTTCAGTTTAAATTTATTTTTTATCATACAAGTTAAATCTAATTTTCAATGTACGCGATCCAATTCTCCATTTTCCTTTAGCTTTAGTGATTACATGGCCAGTATGTAATACACTGATTTTACAATTAGACTTTAACATCAATTAGTTATCTAAATTTAAGTTATTTTTTCATGTTGCAGAACAAAAGTAGTTCAGTTTAGCGAGTAGAATCGATCGTTGAATTTAAAGCCCCAAGGTCGGAGACACACTGTATATTGTTTCCTTTTGGATGCAGACCAATCTTTCACAATTTGTCTGTTACAGCTTTAACCACTTGTAAAGACTCACTTAATGTTACCGTAGAGCTCTCTATGTGCTTTGTGGAATTCAATAAAATGCTACAATTTTCAGTTATGAAACTTAAATGTGCTTTAGGTTTTACAATCGCTAATTTAGCACGTCTCACTTTAGCGGTATGTTGATCATGAATATTATTAAGTGCATTCGTAATTTCGTCAAAGTATGTCGTGTAATAAATACAGGCCTGTGACCCACTGCCTCACCGCTGTCCTTCGTCAACCAGGTGGTCGAGACATCCCCTCTGATTCGCCTAACTTGATAAGGATTGAAAGAGGCATCTTCCAGGGTGACAGTCCGAGTCCTTTGTGGTTTTGCCTAGCCATGAATCCTCTCAGCTATTATTCCTTCGGTGTAGTCATTGACTATGGCCCTTTTTTATCGATATCTTGTCATGTTAATTCGACGCAACTTTTTAACATCGGGGCAATGTAGCTGCATTTTACTTATAACAACTTCTCGCTGCTGTGCTTCGGCTCCGAGTAATTTTATAAATTGGAAAAGGGGTGGTTTTTTAGGGATCCTATGGTTTTTTCTATTATTCCATCCCTCAACAGCGTTATTGGTTCGGAATTCTTCCTCACTAACGCAAAACAATGAGCTCAAAACTTTACGCACCCAGAAGTTCAGGAAGTAGTTATGGTACTGGAGTACTGGATTGCATTCCGATAACGATTCCGAAATCTCCATATAAGCTGCTAGAATATCTTGCTTGGGTAATAATGCCAGGCGTGTGCATAATTTGGTATATACTCTTCCTTCATCAGTCTCTACCAGGCCTAATTCCTTCGCCTTTCTCCACAGAGCTTTTTTGAAGTGAAAGTAACATCCACTTACCACAACACCTGGATGTTCTGCTTCCACGGCATTTATTGTGGCGATTTCGAAATCGCATTTAAATTTCTTTACATCGAGGGCAAATCTATGCTTTAACAAGGAAAATAAAGTAAAGGTTGGTAATATAATTTACTTCCTTTCATATTAATGTTAAGGCTGGGATAGTAATTTCCCCATCTTAACACTGGTGTGAAGGCTCAGTGTGAAGGTGGGTCGGACGGGATAATTTCCGCCTATTTCTTGATTTGCCCTTAGTCTTTTAAAGCCCTGCTTTATTAGCATAGCCCTAAAACAGAACCAATAGACTTAAATTTAGGGCTAAAAGCCTATAGTCCTCGGGAACACTAGTAATGGGTGCCAAATACATGAAATAATAGTCCTTTTATGTACAGTAGTTTCGTATTAGCGGCTTTGCCTATTTGGTTGACTGTTATGTTGCACTACGTATTTGTTGTCGATAAGTTAGGACATACCTAATCCTGGCTACATTAGTTTAGATTACCTTGATTATCTTGGTTGGATTGGTATTCTCTAAGCATCGCCGTAACTTCGTCCCAACAGTCGTCGAATGTAATATTTTCAACGTGATTTATCATTATCCTGAGGCATCTTTCTCGAAAATTTACAAAACAACTGCGTGTTTTGGGCACTGTAAGATATAACAATGTGAGTAAAAATGATGACGAACGGTAAGGCATTCAAAATTACAAGCGTTCATATTTTACCATTATAGTTATTTTCTTGCCGCAACGACTTTATTTCTATTTTTGCCATGAGTAGTCTGTTGAATAGTCTAAATTCTTGAAAATCACTGATATCTCAACGAAGATATTGAATTATAATTTTCGCTCGAATTAAATTATAATATGTATTAAATCAAATCAAAGATCACTTTGACATATTGCATATGGATAGATAATGAAATGTTTCTATATAAAGAGGTTGCATACCTAACGGAATAGATATTACGACAGGGTGGTTCGGTAAATCCAAGATTTTGAGATTTATTGAATTAATACACATAGCCCAGCAAAGTTCCGTACATCGATAACTTTTTGCTTAATTTTTATATGTATATGTATACACACAATATTTTTTTTTATATTACTCGGTGATCAAAGAATTATCTTGGCCGTCTCAAGTTGAATATCCACTTCAAAGTTGAAAAAGTTCTCTCAACTTCAACTGATGTGATAGGCAAATATTTTAAAATATTAAAATGTTGAAGTTTTTATTTGTTAATATTACTTGAAATTTCAGTTTCTTTTCCAATAGTAAATTACGTACTTCTTTAATTGTGGCTAATCCAGGATTTTTTCGTAATACATGTACTAGTTTTTGATAAATTGCATTACCCGCAGAAACATTTACCAATTTAAGTAATTTGTTTTCAACTTCATCTATGTAGGTTAAGGCTTCATCAAGACTTAAGTTCGGATTTTGAAGTTTGTCATATATGCTGTTAAAAACGAGTAATTCTCAGCGATGAAATTTATCTCCTGTTACGGGTCAACTTGGCAAAATGAAAAACTACTATAAAGCAATAATTATATTCTAATAAGCTAACCTAGTTTCGTATAAACTAAGTATTGAGCGTCAGGAGGGTTTTTAGCTTCCTAAAGAACCCTGCCAATCCAGAATGCCAACGGCTAGCAACAGTCTTGCTAATTGACACGGTAATACCGTGTCTCCTGTCTCGTCAGACTTCGAAGGGCATGACCAGAGGCTAAAACAAGCGGAATGTCCCTTTGTAAGTCGAGTTATTAAGAAATAAATACAATTGAACTATCTAAACGAGCCTTAATCTTATGACTTACCCCTTCCTTCGTCCAAATATTACAACACACACAAAAAAGAGAATGACTTTAATTTCTGTAAGTTTCTATTATTTATAAATTCCGTCACAATTGAGTGTTAAGGTGGGTATTTTTAAGTAGAACACAATCTTCGCAACACAAGTAAACTCTTCTAAACTATGAGCTACCGTGGCGAGTACTTGATGAATTGAAATTAAGCTTCAGTTTGTCTAGATACGTGACGCCATGTACAGGGTTGGGCAGATTAAGTGTCCTAGTTGTGTATGGCTTTTTTACTTAAATATAACTTAACTTCTTATTCACTTCGTTTTTTTTTTGTTGACAATTTAATCTTCTTTATGATTTCTAAAAGTCAGCTTGATATATTTGGTTTTTATATTGTTTTCAACAATGGACGCGAAACGCCAGCTCGTGTGCGATTTGTACCAGAAAAAATACCGACCGAGATATTGAAGACGCTGAAACATTTAAATATCAATATAAGGTTTATATCGCGGTCCGTCAAGCGATTCAAAGAAACGGGATCTTCACAAATCAGGCCCAAACCTGGGAGAAAGCCATCTGTTCGCACCAAAAACATCATTAAAAATATTCGTGAGCGTATTAGACGAAATCCAGCTCGAAGTGCAAGCAAACTTGCTAAAGATATGAAAATATCCCGTCGAACAATGAGTCGTATTTTAAAATATGATCTTGGGCTAAAGGCCTACAAAAAACAAAAAAAACATGGCTTAACAGATGCCCAGAAAAAAGCTAGAGTGAAAAAATGTAGGGAATAGATAGCTTGGCACGACGGCGATGATATTATTTTTTCCGATGAAAAGATGTTCCAGTTACAAGACAGTCACAACCAACAAAACGATCGTGCCTATGGTGCTTCATTGAAGGATATTCCTGTGGACAAATTAGCCGTACAACGGGTTCCAGAGTGCATCAGCTGTCATGGTATGGGGTGCGATATCGCCTAGAGGCAAGTTACCGCTGCTGTTTATTGATCGAGGTGTCAAAATTAACCAAGACTATTACATTCAGAACGTGTTACAGGGTCATTTGCTAGAAAATGCTCAAAAATTATATGGAAACTACTATTACTGCTTCCAACAAGATAGTGCCCCATCTTACAAAGCTAAACGCACTCAAGATTGGTGTAGAACAAATTTGACAGATTTTATACCTTGGCAAGAATGGCCTGTATCATCGCCGGATTTGAATGCTTTGGACTTTTCGATATGGGTTACATGCTGAGCAAGATTGGGAGCACACAGGGCATGAATCTAAACTCATTCAAGCATCGATTAGTCAAGATATGGGATGAAATACCAGACGAGGTAGTGCGTGCCGCGTGCAATGCATTCTATGGAAGAATGCGTCAAGTTATTAAAGCTGATGGCGAGCGATTTGAACTTATGAATTAGTTTTTTTAAGTATAGAGTACGCTAAAAATAAAAACGTGATAAATTTAAAAAAAACTGTCTTGTTTTAATTTTATGGCTCTTTTTAACTAGGACACTTAATCTGCCCAACCCTGTATACTTGCGTCACAGTATGTTTGTGGTACCCATAATTTTTTTTTCGTAGCTGTTATAGCTGCTGCATTTTTCGAATCAAATTCATTTATTATCTGTTTGATACTCTTGTTTCTTGAAGGAGTTCTATTGAATACTTTTTTTACGGAGTTGACAAGCGTATTAACATTAGGGTACAGACACCGTATTTTCTCAGCCACTCTATGTAACCCATGGGCTAAACACGTCAAACGAGTTACATTGGGGTATATATTGATTAAATTTTTGCCGGCTTTCACCATACAAGATCCGGCATAAAATCAGCATAAAAAATATAGTAACCAAAAAATAAAAAAAGTGAACATTATGGTATGTGCATTATTAGATACGTTGCCAATTTAAGAGGCCGTACACGATTTTTTGACCGTTTTGCTTATTTTTGTGATTTAACAGTTAAAATACTGCTTTTCTATAAGTTTTAATGCTCAACATTAAATATCATTTAAGTTATGATCGAATAAATGACCTACGAATAAATGAGCCACTTTTTTATTTTTGTCGAGTATCAAAATGCGAGATTTAGGTTGTTTTAAAACATTATTTATTGCCAATTCTTTTTAACTTTTTGGATATATGTATGCAGTAAATTAACATTCAAATGTGCAGTATAATGAAGAATTCAAGTTTGAACACGTATCGCCTTTGGAAGGATTGCTCCAAGAAAATCCCATCTGGTCTTCGTAAAGTTCTTCACGGAGGCTAGAGGATCACCGTACAACGTTGCCTTATGTTTTTTTGATATGCAAATGTAAAATATAGGTAAACTTGACATTGGCAGAAATGGTTGCTCGATATTGCGACCGGTCTGAAGTTTATTGGGACAGAAAAACTACGGATAGATAGCCATTTCTATCCGGAGAACGGCAAAAGAAGAGATAGATCGAATATAGGGAATGGCCGTTATAGCCTACCATTTAGTCGAGATAATCGAAATGTATTCAGTGCGTGACTCGTTTCATATTTTATTTATTCAGGATCGCAAGATTCAAACAGTGGGTAGTATTGGATAGCGTGTCTCTGAGTCATAATTGCCATAGCCTTGAACGCGCGGCGCGCCCTATATCCGGGTTATTCCCACTACCAGTGTTACTACCCGACGTTTTTTGTTGCCTCTTTGAACTTTATTCAACTGTAATAAGGCAGCAAAGGTGTACGGGTGGGAAAATATGGGAACAACCCCTCTTTCCGCTTGCGCACCTCCCGTGTCTCGCTCTGCAACTCCCGCAAGAGCAAGTTCATTTAATTATTACTTCGAAGTACTAAATTTAGAAAATTCAAGTCTAGAATTGATGTAAGCTGATGACAGGGTAAGACTAAAAGCAAACTACCTAAATAATGCCAATTTGGTTACATTAGGAGAAAAATTGTATTTTTTTTAAATATTTGAAACGGGCATTAGGAGATTAAAGTAAAGGTCATTTGCAGCATAAAATATGGTAGGTAGGTACACAGCACACTTACAGATGTAGTGCAAAATGATTTTCCTTCGGGAAAACTCGGATCTCAATCGGAATACGACGGCACCTGAACTGTCAATCAATGATTATATTAAATGAGTGACGTTTTCATATCCATTAAAATTGAACTTTATTGTTTAGTGTCAAATGACAAAGTGACAAATGACAGCATATGGCACTGTATAATATAGAGATGTTACAAGTTCCTGGTCGTGTCCGTGTTTCGTGTACCCGTAGCCGAATCTCCGTTACCGAGTAACACGGCAACGGAGATCCGGCCCGTTCGACACGTGAAATTCGGCTACGTGTAATTAAGATACGTAGCTCCGTGTTACACGGAGATACGTTTCTTATTTACACGTAGATCCGATCCGCCCGTGACCGTGACGTTTAATTTTAAGCTTTCATTCAATAACCGCGCGGAGCGGAGCCGGAGCCGAGATCCGCAGATACGTAGCCGAACGCAGACACGGATACGTATCTTGGCGTGACCGTGTAGTTCGGGAACTTAGCACCGCCGGTGCTAAGATCACGGAGCTACGGTTCCGCGTGTAACACGGATATCAGGACCACTAGTTACAACCACCTTTTATTGTCATTAGTAAACAAAACATTATCTTCACTTTAAAACATAAAGTACAACAAAGCAAAGCTTATTGGGAAATATTTACAAGAATAAAACTCAATACCTGCCTACTTAAAAACAGCATCTACTTACGGGGCTAGTATGAAGAAAAAAATGTAATTGGCGTCCCTCTCGCACCTAAGTAAATAAGCCGCGTGTGAGAGGGATGCAAACAACATGAAGACTTTCATACTAGGCCCGCTAGGATGCTTATAGGTACAGTCACCGTCATAAATAAGTGATGATTTCTATACCTTGTCGCTTTTAATCGTTTGACAATTTCGTATGACATTTCCACAACCGATCCGTAGTCACACCAATTTGCTGCACTGGTGTGACTATGGTTCATTTTATTTACCCGTAGTCACACCAAGACCGAATTTGCGTCTATTTCTCTTTCAAAATCAAAATCCACAGAGTCGACGGAGCTCTGCTATCGCAGAGCTCCTATTTCTGGGTAGTTTGGCCCTCCGGGCCTGCTAAAGAACCAACATAACCTAAACCTACCTTCTACTTGGTGTGACTACGGATCGGTTGCTGACATTTCAAACACGACGTTAAAGTGACTAGGTTCATAAATGATAACTTATTTATGCCGGTGACTGTACTTAACATTAATATTTTACCTACTGCATATTTGGGTTGATATTCTCAACATTTTCGATTTCACAATCTGAGTAACAGTCAGGCATATCATAGTCAGATTCGTCAGTGCTTTCATTTACATTAATTACAATCCTATCAATGTGATCATTCATCGAGTGTTCCTGTGACCGATATTCATTTTCACATTTGATGGCATGATCACAAACTTTCTTCCATTCATCCGGGCCAATCGTATTTATTTTTTCTTCAATCAATTTTTTACCGCACCCATATTCATGTCTATGTTCCTTTTTGATACGTAACCTTTTATCTGTGACCATATATTTTCAATAGGGTTGAAGTCGGGATGGTTTGGCGGTAACCTTAACACTTCGTGCCCATGTTGATGTAAAATTTTGTCAATGGAATATTCTACAAAGTCTTCTTTATGTCGACAAATAATTTCGTATAGTTGTATTTTGGAAAATGATGAATCATGGGGAATATTGTATTTTTGTAACCAGCTTATCATAAGCGGTTTTGCGGTATTAGAGTTGGGCGGGCGTTCCACATATTTATTGTGATAAGCAGCATTGTCTACTACTAATACAGAATTTGGAGACAAGTTAGGAATAAGTTGATTCTGTAACCATTTTTCAAAATTGACATTATTAAAATACACATTATTCATGGCATCGTGATAATCACCGGTCTTATCAGTAGATTTGTACATAAGTAGAGCACCCGGTACAAATCCTTTGACACTACCTGCATGTATTATAATAACGCGTTGACCTTTTGAGATTAACTGTTTCACTCCTTTATCCGTAGAATCGATCCAGCACTTCCGTATGAACATAAGTTTCGTACGTATATACACAATATCTCTGCCTTCAGATCTGTACTTCATTATTAAGTCCAGGTACTTTACTTTTTTAAGTCTAACGTCATCTTTTTCGATCAGCATTTTTCTATTGTTAGTAATTTTCTTGAATAGAAAACCCATTTGGCTATAGTATCTTTCTTAGTGTGAAATCACAGCCTTTGAAATTCATTGTTTCTATTAATTTGGACTTTAGTGCTTTTATTGTAGGAACTTGTTTATAAATCAGATGAAAGTTATAAACCATTTGTCGTATCACTACGTAATCAAAATCATCAAGATCTAGATAGAATTTCTTGTGTGGTCTACCCAGCTTAATATTGTTTGTGATGGTATTTTTATTTTTTCTTTATTCTTCTTCCTGGTTTAAAAATGTTCTTATTGTAGGTTTAGATATGCCTGTTGCGTCCGAAATTCGCTGTTGAACTTTGCCAAAATACTCTGAGTTATTGCTATTTTCGAATTTGTTATTTTCTGATATGAAATACAGGTATATATTAAATATAATTCCTTGGGCTGAATTTTTTAACCGTTTTCGAGGTTTCGGCATGGTAAACTGTAAATAAAATCAAAACTATAGCGAATATTTTAATTGCGTGTTAGCCACTCTATATATATATTGGTCTGCTGATGCGACTTACCCCTATGGCTGTAAGATAGGTACTGAAGCTAATTGAGAGAGCACGATAAATACGAACTTTTCCGATAAACTACGAAGGAAAATCATTTTGCACTACATCTGTAGGGTCATGTGGTATACGGTGGCACTCTTTTTTTCCAAGGACCACAGCTCCGAAATAAATAATCATAGGATGATGGTATTAAGAACCGTTATAGTAAATTTAATCTTTTCCACATATGTGTCATTAGTTTTTTGAAGTAAGCAATAGGTAAGAAGATAAAAGTGTTTTTTTTTTAAAGTTAGAAATGTGCCACTGTGTACGATGGGGTCGAAACAGTGGCCCGGCCTCATTTACACAGTGGTATGGGGTGGTACACACTGGATAATTTCGCGATAATTAACAGAAATGAAACCATTTAATTCGTAAATCAGTTTTTATTTATCATTATAATTATATTTCTCATTAGTTAAAAACTTAACCAATTATTTTAGCCAGTAACTTATAAAAAAAACTGAACGTAAATAGGTAAACTATTTCTTTTCGGTTTTAGAAATAAAAATATCACATATCTTGTGAAAACAAAATAATATTTATTATTAATTAAGAGATCAAAATGGTTCAGCACCATTAATTATTATATATTAAGAGATCAAATGGTTCAGCACCATTAATTATTATTAATTAAGAGATCAAAATGGTTCAGCACCATGTTCAACTAAAATAGGTCGATATAGTCACATTCACAACAAAAAAAATCAACGAAAATAAACCTTTTCTTTTTGGTTTTAGCAAAAAAAAGGAAACAACAAAAATTCACATCCTTTGTAAAAACAAATATCTACCTACTACGAGTATTATCATTAATAAAGAGATCAAGATGGTTCAGCACATGTTCAACTGAGATAGGTCGATAGGAAAGCAATAATATGATTGCTGCCGTGTTGTACTGCCACCAACTTCTGGCTTAGGCAAAATCAATTTAATATCATCCTCATTTACATTTGAGAGATCTGGGACGGCAGGCATATGATATTTATTACCACTTTTCTTCCTCAGGAAACTGATGTAATATTCTAAGTTTTTGTTTCTTCTTTCCAGGATCTTACCGATGTAATAAATGAGCTTCTTATTTGTCGAAAATCTTACTAAGACGTATTCACCCTCCCTTGGCAATCTAGTTAATGGCTTCTTTATGTCCTTTTCAGTTACAACTTTATTTTCATTTTCTATCATATCTTCTTCTATCCACTCATCTTCATCAGATTCTTGATATGGAACATTAAATTCTTGGTCTTCTTTATCTGAATCACTCTGAAGTACCCGTTTAACTGCAGTGGTTCATATTCCACTGTGTACCTTTGCGAGTTGTTCCACTGTAAATGAACACCGCCATTTTAAATACATTTAAATGCTTCGAGAAATGTAATGCCTATTGTCCATTAGATTTCACGCTTCTACCTCCTCAGTTAAGCATATATTGCGAAAAAAAATACACTGAGCATTATTGGTGAACACTGTAGTAACTGGAACACATATAAAACTCACCTTAAAGTACTAATTTGCACCACTAAAATTAAAAACTCCTCCTCAAGCAACAACCTTGCGGCGCAGACGCCACCCGACTAGTTCGTTCGTCCCCGCTCACCGAGGGCTTGCGTAATATGACGAAACTGATAAAATATAGTTATCCTTTGCTCGCAATTTGCTTCTGTGCCACTGTTCCTGCCTGTACCACCGTATAACACATGACCCTACATACGTACCTATTGTAAAAAAAAGCCATGTCAATTATGTTATGAACATGTTTTTGCTGATTAAATCCTACTTTTGACTTGAAATATTTTCTTCTTTTCATTTTTTCCAACAAAAATCCTTCATATATTTTGGAAAATATTGATCTTTACTTATATTAAGCACCAAAGAGATTGCCACTGCGATACAACTATTAGAATAGAAATCTTTGAGTGTGGTAGATCTATTATACATAATAAACCATGATGACCGTACATTATTATTATCAGATTGAGCACCAGGACCTGGTCATACCCCGTGCTTCACCCAGGTGCCTTCACAGACGTATCAAAAAGAACAATTTCCTCTCAAGATAAGAATACATTTGAATTACCTATTCTGACTGTATCATTATATTCATAGTAGTTCTATTTGGAATAAAATCCGCGTTTCCAAATAGTTAGTTATATAACAATTCGGAAAAAAAAATCCAAACAGTTCGAATAGTACGACTGGATGGAATAAAGGAAGAATTGTAGGCCTATCAATTTCTTCACTTCGTCTCTCGGTAATATGAATTCTCGTAATTTAAATATATCAGCCCCGTTTTTGTACCCACAATTTTCGCAAACGTATTGCTTGATAATGAAACGCGTCATCTCCCAAGGCCAAGTGGTTGGGGGGTACAATAATAATTCATAGTCATCTATGGTCATGTTATTTACGACCTCTACGTAGTCCGCCATCTGTAAAAGAAAACGTATTAAAATTAACAGCCATGAACAAAATACAAACACGCATACACAGTTATGTTAGGTTATAGTATTTTATGTAACTGGTACCTACTTAAAGAGGGTCCTTAAAACACGAGTGTGGTTTTGTGAAACGAGCCGAAGGCGAGTTTCATAATAACATCACACGAGTTTTTTAAGGCCTAATTATATACAGTTGCATACATTACTTTATCTACACTCATATTATAAGTAGGGGAAGCTGTTGTACCCCGGTCAGTGTACATTCTTTAATTATTTTTTTTTAAACTAAACGCTTCAGAGTTGCCGAATCTGCGAATATGTAAAGATATACTATTATACTACATTCTATGATATGATATTAAACGATCCTTCTTTTAGTTTAGACGGGACAGCCTGATAGAAAAAAAAGGGAAAAGTGTCCATGGTACAACACCCCTGATTTACCTTGGCCACTCGTTTTTGTACCTTGTACACATAACATTTTTGCCAAGAAAACACATAATAATCAACTTATATTTATTTATTTATGAAATAAAAGAGTAACAAAGTCTTTGGACTATGCAAAGGTATACAACTTTTCACAGTTTGCTTAGATAAATTGACTATATTTTCTTTCAGTCATGATATAACTTGGAAACCTCCCTGAGATCAATTAGAAACATATAAGATAAATGTAATTAACAAATATAAAAGTAATAAATGTATCAAACTTAAGGAAAATTAAAATAGGGAATCTCCCTGAGACCAATAAGAAACTTAAAAAAAGAATCAACAAAAATAAAAGTAATAAATGTTTGTAAGTATTACAGAACTCAACCGTAGGTCAATAACTTTCTTATTATTTGGAGCTCTTCTACTTTTCACAAAAATCCCAGTATCTAGATATCTCCGGAACATAATACACATCTCTTTTAGTGTTAATTTTCTTTGGAGTGCTTATTTTCTGTATAATGTCTTCGTGAAGGTAATAATATAGTAGTAGTAATAAGTTCAAATCAGGCTTCTCTGGCCATTTCCAGTTTTTCAATGACTTTTGCATCGATTTTATCAATACACCTTCTTCACATATAGATTCGATTTGCCCTACAAAATATTGTCCTTCGTATTTTTATCCTTACTCCTCGGCATTTTTCCTAAAATGTGTAATTGAAAATTTAAAAAAATACATCATATTTACTACAGGGAAAAATAAATTATGTAGATGTCCAAGGTACAAAGCATCAGTTCAGTTGTACCTTGGTCAGTGTCCAAGGTACAATGACAGTTTGGTGTCCTAGGTACAACAAAGCAACTTATTTTTTAAACAAGCTTCTTAAACACACTTCCACTTAAAGTTTGGTTAAAACAACCTCACTATTTGTTAGCTATTTAATGTAACTTTAACATGTTTAATTCAGTTGTGTTGTTTTGTGGAGGTGGGAGGACCTTGTGCAGGGTCCGTCCGGGTTGGTACCACCATCTTATCCATTAACCTACCGCCAAGCAGCAGTGTTCGCATTGTTGTGTTCCGGTTTGGGGATAAGACAGCCGGTGAAATGACTAGCATAGAGGCATTCCATCTTCGGCCTCAGGGTTGGCAACGCATTTGCAGTCTTAGGATTGCGGTCTTATGAATGCGAATGTCTATGGGTCACAGTTTCCACTTACCATCAGGTGGCCTGTGTGCTCGTTTGCCTTCCTATGATATAAAAAAAAAAAAAAAAAAAAAAAGTTTTATCATAAACCTACGAGACACTAATTGAACAAGCGTGAAAAAAACTTCAAAATACTCACTTTTTGTAGCAGATTTTATATTTTTCTGAATATCTCAACTCGCACGCCGCTCACAACTTTTGTTACTGACTTCACTTCAATGTGCACAGATAATGATCCAAATGACATAGATATTTTTTTAAAGGAACGCGTGGGATATGAAATATTGCCAACTGTCCCCTACTCTAAGATGCGTTCAGTAGCCGAAGGCAAATAACCTTCATAGCTACCAGTGCTACTGTTACCTGAAATAAAGGGTGTATTGCAAGTCGTGTGCCAAATGAATATCGTGGGTAGCTAAGGTCACTTGCAACACGTTTTGGGCCAATTAACACTCATCCTACCCACGGTGTTTTTTTTATATTTTTTTTGAAAAAATCTCGGAATCTTCCAAAAGTTAACCATTTTGTTCACCTATCTTTTTTTTTTAATGTGACAGCACAAAAGTACTTATAGTTTTTTTATCTTTAATGTTTGCGCATTCGAATGAAATGTTATTTTTATTCATATAGTAAACAAATAAAAAAATATTAGCCAACAAAGTGTGAAGGACAGAAAAATAAAATCTTCACGGTCAACTTTACGGCACAATTAAAAAAAAAGTAGAAGCTCCTCAGATCTTCCAACATCATAAAAACTTCTCCAGTTCCTGACAATTCTTACGGTATACCACATGTCTAGAATCACGTTCAGTTTTATGTCAAAATATGGTTTCAATCTAAAATGGTGGTTTTATTCGGTCAGTAGATCCAGCCAGTTAAATGGGCTAAATGCACAATACAAAACGCAATATGGTTAAAAACATAGCTAGGCACCGTTAATCAAATAGTTAACTTCGTTAATCGTTAATCCGCTACAAAAAAAGTTAGCTTCGTTAAACGTTAAAGCGTTAGATTTCGGAAGAATTAACGCAAGTTAACGTTAATCGTTAATCCGTTAATATGTGTAAAAAAAATGCATTTTTATATCGTTGCGTTAGTGAACTTATAAAACCTGTTGGTTTATGTTCTGGAAGTTAACAGGATAGGAACAAAACAAAAATACAAAAGTGCATAAGGTGCATATTCCCCTTCATGTCATGAACATTAACATGTTGAAGTTCTCGTCTGAACGCGAGGCTTTTGGAGTTAAAATGTCTTTACCCGTGGAAAACAGACGTTCAACTGCAGCGCTTGAGGGTGGTATAGCAGTATTGTATTTAATGAATAGATTTATGAATATCTGTTCCCCGAGGAATGCAGCATCTTTGAACGAGTCTTTTGATTTCATGTCCAGACACATTTTAACGAGACTTAGCGCTTTACTCTTTAAAGAGTTGGAGCTCTTTGGTTTTTCTATAGACAGAATTGAAAAAGTCTTCCTCGTCATCATCGTTGCTACTCACACTACACACTCGCTGCCACGCGCCGCCCGGCACTTGTGGTTTCATACTTGTCTAAACCTGTTTTTCGCGCCACGCCGCGGTACCTTTCGGCAAATAGTAGGCATTGGATTAACGATTAACGGACTTCTGCATATTAACGGAAGTTAACGTGTCCGTTAACATTTTTAAAAGTTAACTTAAAAGTTAATCCGTTAATCAAAATGTTAACTTCGTTAATTAACGATTAACGGATTAACGCGTTAATGCCCAGCTATGGTTAAAAATCATCTTTATTTTAATAATTACTTCAAATTTTGTTCAAATTGACTTACTCCACAATTGATACATTCGCGACACCTTTTTCGTATTTCTACAGTAGTTGTTGTACGAAGTGTCACTTCTTGCCGCATTATTGCGAACGCGTCATTAATTTTTGCGATCAGATGCTCTCTGCTCTCTACCTGTGTTGCGAACACTAGCTCTTTGGCGCTTCCCCAGACGTAAAAGTCAGAGACACTTCGTACAACAACTGTAGAAATACGAAAAAGGTGTCGCGAATGTATCAATTGTGGAGGAAGACAATTTGAACAAAATTTGAAGTAATTATTAAAATAAAGATGATTTTTAACCATAATATTGCGTTTTGTATTGTGCATTTAGCCCATTTAACTGGCTGGATCTACTGACCGAATAAAACCACCATTTTAGATTGAAACCATATTTTGACGAAAAACTGAACGTGATTGTAGACATGTGGTATACCGTAAGAATTGTCAAGAACTGGAGAAGTTTTTATGATGTTGGAAGATCTGAGGAGCTTCTACTTTTTTTTTAATTGTGCCGTAAAGTTGACCGTGAAGATTTTATTTTTCTGTCCTTCACACTTTGTTGGCTAATATTTTTTTATTTGTTTACTATATGAATAAAAATAACATTTCATTCGAATGCGCAAACATTAAAAATAAAAAAACTATAAGTACTTTTGTGCTGTCACATTTAAAAAAAAAGATAGGTGAACAAAATGGTTAACTTTTGGAAGATTCCGAGATTTTTTCAAAAAAAATATAAAAAAAACACCGTGGGTAGTATGAGTGTTAATTGGCCCAAAACGTGTTGCAAGTGACCTTAGCTACCCACGATATTCATTTGGCACACGACTTGCAATACACCCTGTATATCTATAGGTGTTAAGCTAATGGATGAACTGAAATAAGAAATAAATCAATTGTCAGTATCACTACTCATATTTCACTTCAAATATACAGGTTTGGGCAGATTTCTACACGTCAGCTTGATATATTTTGTTTTTATATTGTTTTCAACAATGGACGCGAAACGCCAGCTCGTGTGCGATTTGTACCAGAAAAAATACTGACCGTGTGAGATATTGAAGACGATGAAACATTTAAATATCAATATAAGGTTTATATCGCGGACCGTCAAGCGATTCAAAGAAACGGGATCTTCACAAATCAGGCCCAAACCTGGGAGAAAGCCATCTGTTCGCACCAAAAACATCATTAAAAATATTCGTGAGCGTATTAGACAAAATCCAGCTCGAAGTGCAAGCAAACTTGCTAAAGATATGAAAATATCCCGTCGAACAATGAGTCGTATTTTTAAATATGATCTTGGGCTAAAGGCCTACATAAATCAAAAAATTCATGGCTTAACAGATGCCCAGAAAAAAGCTAGAGTGAAAAAATGTAGGGAATTGCTAGCTTAGCACGACGGCGATGATATTATTTTTTCCGATGAAAAGATGTTCCAGTTACAAGACAGTCACAACCAACAAAACGATCGTGTCTATGGTGCTTCGTTGAAGGATATTCCTGTGGACAAATTTGCCGTACAACGGTTCCAGAGTGCATCAGCTGTCATGGTATGGGGTGCGATATCGCCTAGAGGCATGTTACCGCTGCTGTTTACTGATCGAGGTGTCAAAATTAACCAAGACTATTACATCCAGAACGAGTTACAGGGTCATTTGCAAGAAAATGCTCAAAAAATATATGGAAACGACTATTACTGCTTCCAACAAGATAGTGCCCCATCTCACAAAGCTAAACGCACTCAAGACTGGTGTAGAACAAATTTGACAGATTTTATACCTTGGCAAGAATGGCCTGCATCATCGCCGGATTTGAATGCTTTGGACTTTTCGATATGGGGTTACATGCTGAGCAAGATTGGTAGCACACAGGGCATGAATCTAAACTCATTCAAGCATCGATTAGTCAAGATACGGGATGAAATACCAGACGAGGTAGTGCGTGCCGCGTGCATTGCATTCTATGGAAGAATGCGTCAAGTTATTAAAGCTGATGGCAAGCGATTTGAACTTATGAATTAGTTTTTTTAAGTATAGAGTACCTACGCTAAAAATAAAAACGTGATAAATTAAAAAAAAAACTGTCTTGTTTTAATTTTATGGCTCTTTTTAACTAGTACACTTAATCTGCCCAACCCTGTACTTTTATCGGATTTAAACACCACACAACAGGCGGCAGAACAAACAAATGGCGGCAAAGCTAACCTGTGTCACGAATCTGAATGGTTTTTTTAAAAATCATAGACAAACTAACAAAGTCCCTATTCTAATGTCATTCGACATCAAAACGGCGTACGACACTTTACTTAAATTATACCGAGTCGACGTATAATAGATACTAGAATTGACCCCCTGTTTGAAATGTGTTTGGTTTTGGAAGATGTTCCAAATTTGAACATTACTTTTTTTTTTTTTTTGCCCCCGCGGCGACTTGAACAGCTACTACCGCAGGGATATTATGGCGTTTCCACGTGAAGTGATTTCGCCAGTGTCAAGGTTTATATGAGTATAAATCAATATAGCAATAAAACACAATCCAATCTTCTCTAGGAAGATTGGGGGCAACGTTGTACGGTGATTTGTAGGTCAGAGGTCAAGATAGTTTTAACCTCTGCACCACTGCGAGTCCACTTGAAACGAGAAGAAAGATGCCAGATACACGAAATAAGTCCAAGTCTTCAATCACTGTGCGACACAAAGGCATAAAAAGTACAAATCACTATCAGAAAAGAACTTTGAACACCTAATTACCCAAAAATTAAAGTCTAAAACAAATTACACGTCCGCCATCTTTTAACGTTGCAAATGGCCCCCCAAACATTACTTTATCAAAAGTTGTATCGTATTTTTAACTTTTCATTACAGCTACAGATAATAGCTAAATATCATAGTAAAATTGTATCTTGTAATGATGGTTAGGCATCGGAGGTTTTGTCGCACGGTAAGACTAATAGCAAGCTATGGAGTGCTCATTTGCCATAAATCTAAACTTTTATTCATATTCATACTCATTTACTTATTTAATTATTTACGTTTTTTTTTTTATAATCAAGGACAACAACGTTGACGAGTTTAGAAACGAATATTTAATGTTATATTTGGAAAATAAATATTACAATAAAAAACAATTACCATTTTTATACTGATTTAATAATTACGAAAATTTATAAACAAACAAAAGATATATTAAAACACGGCAGACGGGAATGTTTTAGTCCACACTAGTGGCGAATTACCTATTCGCAGGTGTATCGTTTTACAGTACATCTGAAGATTTAGACAAAGGCACGTAAACTGATATTTACATTTACAATTATGAATTCATCCGGACTTAGTTGAAATGAGAACCAAGACATATTTTCGGTAATGTTGGATCTTTTAATTAGTTGATATTTCCATAGAACATGAAGCTACAGGAATAACAGCTTCAAAGTTCTGATATGACATGTTATATGTGTCATCCTTTTCATAATTACAGTTATGAAATGAGTAAACAACTGCGACCTTTTCCATATTTCCGGGGGTAAATCGGGTTCTATGATGATCAAATATCCACTTGTGACTAGAAAACGATCGTTCTACATCAACTGATGTTAACGTCGCGTATTCCAATATTCTTTCGAATTGCTGAGAATTTGCCATGGCTCTAACCTCTACGAGGTCCGGATTTCTGCAGAGTACTTTATCCAATTTATCTTGAACTGTTTCAGAACCGAAACATGTAAAATACTGTCTAAATTCGTCTAATATACGGAAAGTTTGCTTTATGGATATGTTGGTACATTCTAACATTGTAATCGACTCGACAATAAGTTCATAGTTATCCTTTATAAAACTTAGCTCTCTTTTGATATTTACGTTCGACAATGCGGCTTGGGCTTTTGATATTGCAATAGCTTCTCTGCTATTTAATTCAAATATAACACTTCTTATTTTTTCATAATAAGTATCATAATAGAAAGCAGCACTCAGCCAAGTAGCCCACCTCGTTATTACTGGTTGCGGGGGTAATGGCACATCGGGAACCATCTCTTTAAATAGCCTCGTTCTTTGTGGCGATTTGAGTAATATATTTTTGACGTTTGAGACCAAAGTGTTAACTACGTCATGCTCAGATCTTATTTCTTCTGCAACTCGATGAAGTGCGTGTGCTAAACACGTAATATGTTTCATATTGTAAAATTTTTGTTTTAAAAATTTGCCAGCGTGAAGCATATATGCAGCACTATCAGTGCAAAATATCAAAATTTATTAATGTTCTGTGTATAGTCATTTTGCCACAAAAAAATTAAACTAAGTTCTACTAATTTAGCAATTGAGGAACCATTCACCTTTTCTATTACTTTACACGACAGCAAATACGGTCTGGATGAAAGCCCTTGCAGTGATTTTACAATTACATTAATGATACAGTTTCCAGCAACATCCAAAGTTTCATCTACAGAAAGCCATATAAACTTTTTGCAGATAATATTTTCTTAAAAGAGATTCTTCTGGTAATTATTTATGTGAGCAATTACAGCAAATATGCTTTTCCATAAATTTACGAAAGTTAGGATTATTGAGTCTATTCCAAGGGATGTTACAGTTGATAAGAAATAAACAAAGGTCTATACAACGTGTCCCAAAACTCAACGATAAGCCGGCACCAGAGGATGGAGCTGCTTATGATTAGTCGAGAAAAAATAAGGAAAAAAATATATCTCAATTATTTTAGAAATTACAGAAAAAAAATGAAATTCATCGAAAATCGACATCCCTAATGGTATTTTTAACGACCATGTCTACAAATATTCAAATATTACTGTTTTTTTTTTGTTTTTGGAAACTTAAGTAGCCCTGCTATCTAACACAGTTCTTAAAAATACCATAATACATGTAGTTTTTACACAAAAAATAATCAAAATTCATTTTGTCCCTACAATTTTGAAAGATTTTTTCTTACAGTCCACTTTCAATCATCATGGTGTAAAAAAATAGTATTGACACCACTATGGCAATTATTTTCAAAAGTTGACGCAACTAACCAAGATTCCAAAATGATATAATACTTTGGGAAACCTAGTCACAACAAAAAACAACGAATTTTTAAACAAGAACCGACATTTTTAAATGTTGATATTAATCACTTTTGAAAAGGGTTGTTGTTGCAAGTTTTAAAATTTCAATGGAAAATGTGGGTAGTTAATACAATTTTCAAGTCAGTACACTCTGATCCTTTGTTCGCTGTGCACCGTTCCGTATTAATTGATGTGGCTCTCATACTAACAACTCTTGGCTTTGCTTTTTGGACTGGTGATCTGCAAACTGTACTGACCTGGCATTATTTTGGACTGTGATTGTGTTTTGTGTATTGGACTTTTTCCGTATTCTGGATTGTTTAGCATTTATCATGCCGCTACCGTACACACCGTTGGAATACGCTAATATGCATCTCATTTATGGAGAATGCCGATGCAATGCTAACGCTGCTAGCAGATTGTATCGAGAAAGGTACCCAAATGTTCAAAGACATCCGGATTATCGAGTGTTTATTAATGTACATCTAGCCTTTGCGGAAGGTCGTTTACCATTTGACAGGAGACACACTGGAAGACCTAGATTGGAACGCGATGAAGAAGTTCTCAATGAAATAGAAAACGATTCAACTACCTCGGTACGTGCCATAGAACTAGCTACGGGAATACCAAAAAGTTCTGCACATCGAGTTCTAAAACGTCACAGACTTCACCCATATCACTACAGGCGTGTGCAGACGTTAGAACCGCGGGACTATCCACATCGGGTCACATTTTGCCGTGCAATGCTGCAAAAGCTCAGGGAAGATCCCCAATTCTTAGACAAAGTTCTATGGTCGGATGAATCAACCTGCAAGAAAGATGGCTATTCAAATCTACACAACTTACATAGTTGGAGCAATGAAAATCCGCACCTGATGAGAGAAGACAAATCTCAGTATCAATTCAAGGTTAACTTATGGACGGGCATCTTAAATGGAAATGTAATTGGACCCTTTGAGTTACAAGGAAACCTTAATGGTGATGGCTATTTGAACTTTTTACAAAACGACTTGCCTGAATTATTAGAAGACGTGCCTTTACGTGATTTACAAAACATGTGGTTTCAAAATGATGGTTGCCCAGCTCACTATGCCCGTGCAGTGCGAGAATACTTAAAGCAAGAGTATCCAGGGCGTTGGATCGGGCGACTTGGTCCTATCTTGTGGCCACCCCGTTCGCCCGACCTGAACCCCCTGGACTTCTTCTACTGGGGCTGTCTTAAAGACAAAGTCTACTCAAAACCCATAGCAACATTGGACGAGCTTCGCCAAAAAATCACACAAGCTGCGGATCATATCAATGGTAGAAGATATGCACGACGGATAAAACGATCATTTCTAAGGCGATGTCATGTCTGTATTAAGGCAATTTGAACATTTACTGTAGTATTAATAATGTAGTAAATGAATTAAAAAAAATGAAAAAAAATTGTACGATTTCTTTGCATTTATTCAACATGTTTCAACAACAAAAATCCTTTTTTGTGTACAGTAAAAGTGATTACCGCCAACATTAAATAATGTCGATTCTTGTTTAAAAATTCGTTGTTTTTTTTTGTGACTAGGTTTCCTAAAGTATTATACCATTTTGGAATCTTGGTTAGTTGCGTCAACTTTTGAAAATAATTGCCATAGTGGTGTCAATACTATTTTTTTACACCATGATGATTGAAAGTGGACTGTAAGAAAAAATCTTTCAAAATTGTAGGGACAAAATGAATTTTGATTATTTTTTGTGTAAAAACTACATGTATTATGGTATTTTTAAGAACTGTGTTAGATAGCAGGGCTACTTAAGTTTCCAAAAACAAAAAAAAAACAGTAATATTTGAATATTTGTAGACATGGTCGTTAAAAATACCATTAGGGATGTCGATTTTCGATGAATTTCATTTTTTTTCTGTAATTTCTAAAATAATTGAGATATATTTTTTCCTTATTTTTTCTCGACTAATCATAAGCAGCTCCATCCTCTGGTGCCGGCTTATCGTTGAGTTTTGGGACACGTTGTATAGAAGTCATGTGCAATTCCAGTTTTTTTTTATGCTGAGCACTATTTATATATTTCGTGACATTGTCTTTTTTGAGCTGAGTGATAGAAAAATCACAAACAGTACATTGTATAACGGACCGGTCGGGATCATATTTTAGCTTCTCGTGGTTTTCTATCCAGTTCTGGATAAAGCTAGAAGTTCCAGTGGATTTCGTTTGATGAAGAATACTGTTGATATGTTTTAAAATAAATGTGTGTTTCTATTGGGTGAGTTGTATTTCACAACTCAAGCACACAACAGCAGATTTTTGATAGTCATATTGTAAATCGTTGTATGGCTCTATCCATGCTAAAATTGCAGCTATTTCTGGTTTAGGCATAATAACTAATTATGGAATATTCTACAACGTATTTACCACTTACAGATATAAATAACTACTACGTTTGCAATCACCACTGATTGACACATGACAAATACTAATCAAGTTTATCAGCGGTCAGTACCTACATGACATAAGGTGTTTCGCAGCGATGTAGTTTGTATAGTTGTATGTTAAAATAGTTCAAGTTATGAATTATAATCTAATAGAAAATTATTATTTTATATAACTTGACTAAGATAATTATACACGACCGACCGCTATAGAGGCAATTTAAGATAAATTAAATAAATGAGTATGAATATGAATAAGAGTTTAGATTTATGGCAAATGACGACTCCATAGCTTGCTATTAGTCTTACCTTGCGACAAAAACTCCGATGCCTAATGATGGTCATTGTCTACAGATTCTGAACGCATTATAGAGGACTTATGATATGAGTGTAGATAAAGTTATATTAAGATATGCCTAGGAAAATTTTATGATCTGGCGCATCGTACGATCGGCCGCCGACATATACATATACACCGTGTTTTTATTGATTTACGATAACTTCGGCATTTTACTAGGTACATCCATAGAAACTAAGTGGTACTCTTTTTTTTATATTGCAAAAAAAAAAAAAAAAACTATGGAGCAAAGTAACTAAATAAACTTAGCTCCATAGAAAAAAAAAAATTTTTTTTGCAATATAAAAAAAAAGAATCTACCACTTAGTTTCTATGGATGTACCTAGTAATATGCCGAAGTTATCGTAAATCAATAAAAACACGGTGTATAATATAGGGTGCCTCCAACCATGGGGCTTTAAATGCAACGATCGATTCTATTCGCTAAACTAAACTACTTTTATTATGCAAGTTGTTAAAAAAAGTCCAACTTAAATTTCAATTTTTACATACCAGTTAAAAAATGTAGATAATTTTCAATGTAGGCGATCCAATTCTCCATTTTCCTTTAGCCCTAATTATGTATTTGTCTAGTTGAGATTGTGTTCGATTACAACTGTCTCCTTGAAACTAAATCTGTTGCCTTAGTTATCCGAGTAAAAAATAATCAAAAACAAAGAAATGTGTGTATTTTTTTAATACTTAATGATCGCTCAGTTTCATAATTTTCCCTTTTCTTTAGGTTGTTGTTAGTATAATTATCTTTTGTTGTTCTTCTTTTTTTATTAACGGCCCGGGTGGTCCACCGATTCCGCAGTGATTTTGTTTATTTCGGCAGTTGCTCAAGTTCAATTTGAGTGACAAACAATTTAACATTAAGTTTGGTAAAAGGATATTGCATGTATCACCATTTTTTTTGTTTTCATCATTTTATGATAATCGTTAAATTTATGTGTTTAAATACTGTATTTAATGCACCTAGGTGAACCAGGGCCTCTTCTCCGAAAAACGAAATACGGATAGTTTCGTCTTTGTTACAGTTCTGTTGTAGGAAAGGGACAATATCAGTATTGCCGACTTTACTAGTAGGACTTGAGTATCAGTAGTTCAATCAAATTGTTTAATTGAACTATTGAGAATAACGGATATAAAAAAATGGTAATGTTTTATTTTTTGCAATCTCTATTTGGAATAAAATCCGCGTTTCCAAATAGTTCGATCCATCAGTATAACAATTTGGAAAAAAAATATCCAAACAGTTCGACTATCGAACTACTGGTAGGACTGGATGGAATAAAGGCAATTCTTCTGGTGATCGGGTATTATTTGCCGAAACGAAGCCTACGACCATCATCAAGTTCACATTGTAATATGAATTCTCGCAATTTTAACCTATCAGCCCCATTGTCGTACACACAATATTCAAAACCACATTCCTTTATAATGAAACGCTTTATATTAATAATTCGTAATCATCGATGATTTGGCCCTTGGCTCCAGGAATATGGTGTATATGTTAAGTTTATTTTAAGTTAGTTAAGTATCACATTAAATTACTAATTATTATATACACACTCGTTTGACTTTATTTAACAGAATGGCAAACTGATTAATGATAAATAGTCGACTATTGCTCGATATGATATAATAAAACCTCTTTTGCACATTGTAATTTGAAGGAACTAGTGCGAATAAAAGATCTCGGTTGTTCCTTTAGCTCTTGTGAAGGAACAAAAGCGAAGGAAAAGTCGCACTTATTCCTTCATCTCTTATGAAGGAATAAGTGCGAAATAAAAGCAATAGTTCCTTCGATGGAACATCCAAAGGAACTACAGCGAATAATACACCCTAACAAAGAAAATCAAAACCGTGATTTATTATCATTGTATGTACTTTCTCTTTTTTATATATATTTTTTAGGATGTATCGAAAGTGGAGAAAAAACGTAAACATTGCAGTAACTGTATGCCAGATGAGAACAAAAATACCGTTTGCCAACTAATAGGTGCTAACATAGAAATGGCGACCACTTCAGAAGAAACAGTTCCTGCCATTTATAAAAATGTGGCTTCTATCAGGGATAAAGGACTACACCTTGTTCAAACAGGGCTATGAAAAATTCAAATCTGCTGCGTATGGGCAGATAAAAAAAAAAAGGAGTGTAAAGGATGGCTTACAGAGATGCAACAGAAGTAGTAATAGGAGATGTTCATAAAGATTTGGTGTTGGCTGACTATTGTCACGAAAAAGAACGAATTTTAATATTTGCTTCGGAGGGAGCCAAATCAATGGTCAAAATTGGGAAAATATTTTTTTGTGACGGGACGTTCAACTAATCTCCCAAGCCCAAAATTTACACAGTTGTGTGTGTGATCTTTTGCGACCTACAGTTCATTTATTTTAGGATGAGAAAAAAAAGAAGAACCAGTTGTCATCAACTCTAATACTCGCTGGCAGAATGTTTTTGTGTTGGACAAAACATTGGGTTTCGATATAATATCAAAATTTACATACATACACATACATTAAATCACGCCTGTTTCCCAGAGGGGTAGACAGAGACCACTTCTTTCCACTTGCTATTCTTGAATATTTGAATACGTATACTTATATTGATTTCTAACTGCTATACTTAATTGATTTACCTAATTTAAGACTGACTGTTCAGGATGAAGTGTCATCGTTTTTCCGCTAAAGAGTTCAAAATTCAAAAAAATCAAAATATTTATTCAGTAAATTGGCCACATGCTTGGCTCTTTTACACGTCGGTAACATGGAGTGAATCTACTAGCGCTTCGGACAAGACCATCATTGCGGAGAAGAAGCGCCGCAAGAAACTCCAGCAGAAGGTCATTTTTTTTCAATGTTTAAATACAATAATACTTAAAAGTATCTAAATTACATTACAAGGTAATAAAGTAATAAATAATTATTTATAAAACTAAAACAAATAAAATCATTACAAATGTAAGGACAATAAAATACAAATAAAATACCTAATGTCTAGGAGAACAACATTACGAGGTCTCTACTTCAGGAACGATAATTAAAATAATTAACTGAATAACAGGTCCTTGCAAGCGTGAACAGACCGGACCCCACAGACAGCACCCGTTCACGAGTATGACGCGTATCTCAGCCATCGCCTCCCTCAACCATGTGTTCGGGAAGGTGGCGACCCGATCAACGACGCCGCCGTAAACAAAGACCTTAGAGTGAGCATGACATGCCCATGCTGCCGGACAAAATATATCAATAAAAAAGGGAACTGTCCGGCGAGAAACATCACAATGTGTTCTCATTTCTTAAGTGTCTTGTGCACAAGAACCAATAATAATAAAAAATACTAACAAAAAAGGATACATTAGGTAAACTTAAATGTCTACATCATTGGCTTAAAGGCATTTAACAATAAGCGCTGCTCAGTGCTCACATATTAGATATATTTCTACTCAAAATGCTTAAAATTAACCACAATTTCAGTAATAGCTCATACTAGTTACTTAAAAGCGTCTTTATCATCTACGAAGTCATTTATAGTATAATATGCCTTACCCAGCAAGCAGCGCTTAATGCGAGACTTAAATTTAGTGAATGGCATATTGACAATATCGGTAGGTATCTTATTGTAGAAGCGTATACAGTTCCCCACGAATGATGTGCTTACTTTACGAAGACGGTGACCTGGGACTACGAGTTTATCCTTATTTCGCGTGTTGAGCTTGTCAACGTCACGGTTATGCCTAAATTCATGTATGTGTTTGCGAACATACATGATATTTTCAAAGATGTACTGCGACGCGACTGTAAGAATATTAATTTCTTTAAATTTATCTCTGAGTGAGACCCGTGAACCCAGCTGATAAATAAAACGTATAGCCCGCTTTTGTAATATAAATATGGCCTGGATATCAGCCGCTTTTCCCCACAACAAAATCCCATAACTCATAACACTATGAAAATAACTATAATACACCAGTCTCGCTGTCTCGACGTCTGTAAGTTGGCGGATACGCTTTACTGCATATGCTGCAGAACTAAGTTTACCCGCAAGGGTGGATATATGCGAATTCCATTGCAGTTTTGAGTCCAAGGTAATACCTAAAATACTGTTTTATCTTCGAATCCCATTGTCTCATCCTTTAGTCTTATATTATTCCCATTCACTCCTATCACATTTGATAAAGAAAATTTCATACACTTGGTTTTCTTGGCATTTAAAAGTAAGTTGTTGGCTGTAAACCAGTCAACAGTTGTTGACAACGTGTCATTTATGTCATTAAAATTTGCCTGTTTTCTATCTACTTTAAATAAAAGTGAAGTGTGAGATCGTTGATATAAATCAAAAACAAGAATGGGCCCAGAATTGAGCCTTGAGGCACTCCCATAGCAACAGCTGATCCCGGGGATTGCGTTCTGTTTATGTCCACCCGCTGAGTTCGGTGAGCAAGGTAAGAAATAATAAGATTAAGGGCACCGTTTTTGATACCGTAGTAGCTTAGCTTCCGCACTAACGTAACGTGATCAACACAGTCGAACGCCTTGGATAAATCACAGAAAACTCCAATGACATCTAGTGATTTTTCCCAGGCATCAAAGACGTATTTAATTAGGGTCGAACCGGCATCTGTAGTTGACCGTCCCTTGGTAAACCCAAATTGACTATTAAGAAACAATTTATTCTTACTAAAATGTGAGGATATTTGGTTGAGAATTATTCTTTCAAAAACTTTACTCAGTGCTGGCAGTATAGAAATTGGTCTAAAATTTGTGGGGAGTAGGCGGGTAGTAGTAGTAGTAGTGCGGGTAGTAGGGTAGAGATTAGAGATGTAGACTAAACGAGCAGCTGCCAACTTTAACAAAGAAATGAACAACCAACAACTCACACACGCTCTCGAACTCGGGAGAAAATGAGAATGACTTAATGGCGTTGTGACGTTCAAACTGTCAAAAAATGCAAATTTTGGCGTTATTAATGATCAATTTAAAATTCACTAGGTTCGCTATATTTGACAGGTGACAAGATAGTATTTGATTTAGTCGAGTTATATGCTTAAACGTTTCGTTATGTTGTTAACACAGGTTTGTAACCCCTGCTTCTTTAGGTCTTTTATAGACCACGTTTCTAATTGAAGTAAATTTAATCAACAGTAATAAAAAACGCAATGTAAATATTAACGAAAATTACTTAAAGTACTACTGCAATAGATTATAACTATCTTTTAATATTTACTGTGAAATTATAGCAGTAAAAAAAGACGTTTTGTAGCAATGTTTTTGTATAACTATTATGTTGCGTGTAACGTGCCCAATTAAATACCTTTATTTCGTTCTGTATCATGCTAAAATAAATGAACTATAGGAAGCACTGAGGAGAAAAACTTGGTCGTACCGGTTGTTTACGTAATCTTGGTTGATAAAAAAAGGAAACATTATAATTTTACTAGTTGTATTGTTCTTCTTTAAATTATATCTCTTTGCACCGTCCTGCCTTAGCTACCAGTAACAAGAATTAATGAAGGATGGGAATACATAGTCTCGGAAAATGATATTCTTGAAAGTAATAGCAAAATTAAAAACTTTCTAAGTTATGTAAAAAGTTTTTGGATTCCCAAGAAAACACTCTGGTGCTGTTTTGGTGAGAGGCATCGTACCAAAAACGTATGAGAGGGATGGAATGGGTACTTTAACAATTGTTTTAAAAGAAGGCCCGCGACTGTACATAAATGCTTAACAGTACTTAAGCAGGATGCCGCTTTTAATGCAGTTCACGCATTAACTACAAACCCATTTAAAAACAGGGCAAGAGACGTTAAGGAACGTAAGTAATAAATATATTATGCACGTGCAAATGGAACTGATCAATATGGCGAAATTAACGTGCCATTATTTTTAGAGAAGTTAAGATAATTCATATGTTTTTTGTTTAAAGTTGTTCTGAAGAATATAAGTAATTTAAAGTTATAAAAAAAATGCTTAGGTATGTATATTATGCTGCTGTATTTTAAGAATTTAATTTCAAACAGTACCGTTTACACCATCGATGGTGTAAACGGTAGGTACATAACAGTGTCGTTTGCGCCATTGATGGTACTAGTCAGTGGTGCATATGAAACTCGGGGCTTATTTTGCGAGATATTTTTTTATTATATTAACAAGTGACCACAAAAAAGCTCCACCTATGTCAAAACGGGTTGTTTTTGTAATTTTACCTCTAAATTTCTAACCTATGTCCCACAGAGATGTCGCCATTTATGAGCTTCATTTGGGTATTTTGAACATGCTGATCCCTCAGTATGCTCTCTCTTGTTCTGCTTTTAAATGGGGCCACGCCATTTTCAATTTGTGTTCGCAAAACACTATACAAAGCGGCATCATCTTTAAAAACATTTAATATTTATTTTCAATAAAGTGGCCTTCATCCTTCTACATTCATTGTTAATCTTCACATGCCAACCTTCTATAAAGTTGTTTGTACGGTGCGTTTCACCAAAGACACACCAGGTATCGATACAATTATTGTCTTTCATCCAAAACTTATTCATGTATGATACCAGTAAAGCAGTAAACGCATTTTCTTGACTCTATTTTGTACCGTGGAAGTAAGGGTAAAACTGCACACAATGCAATAATCCGTCGAGTTCTCATATTCTTTGCAAGCTGCAGACTCCCACTCTTTCTCCAAATACTATTTCTAAAATGATACTAACAACCTTTAGTTGTGATTTCCGGAAATACTTTTAACATAGCATTGACTGCAGGTTGCTCTAAATCGCTTGTGAATTTTGTAGGTGTCCAATCAGGAATTTGACTTTTAATCATTTCAAACAACGCCACATATACTTCTTGTGTTCTTGCCGACATCAGAGCGTAGATCATGGGAATTATATTTGTATTCGCCGATGAACTACCGATATCACCATGCAAGGTGTAAATTTGCTCAAAAGGTTTGGACACGCTCGGAACGTTCCATCGCCAAGAACATGTATTATACTTTTCAAGAGTTGTCTGGTTTCATCTGTACAAAATACTAAAATACGGATATCGTCGCTGCAGTAATCTCCCAGTAGAAATGACTGATCCCGAGGAGGAACAATAACGTCATCAACATTGTTAAAACATGTCCTTGGCATACCAACAGCGTTGTTTCTTTTGTTATACAGGGTGTCCCAAAAATAGCACGTCCCAGTGACACTGGAGATTCCCCGCCTCAGACGAACCAAACCAGCCTAACATGAGCTCCGTAAAAGTTGCACCGTTTTCGAGTTATACCAATTTAAAGATTTTTCAAATTGTTCACCTCTTTTGACATTGTAAGTGCTCGCATTTACTGGGATAGCTTTAGAATTTAGTTTTTTTTATTTGTGCGCGTTTATGAATAGTTGTTTAAGATTATAATATCAATAAATAATGTAAAAGTTGGAAAAATACTGTAATGAACTTGACTTAAATTATCATCAACATAGTAATTTAAACTTTGAACACCTGCCATAACTTTTTTTTACTACGAACGAAATGAGCAAATAACTTTAAAAACATGCGTATTTTATGCCAATTCTAAAATGGTAGGACACATGATATCTTAATGCATAAAAGTAGGAATTCGTATGACTTTTGCCAATATGGATCATCGGAAATCAAGGCTAATCATCTAAAAAAATATCTTGTACTCTACGATATCTCATTTGTTTGTGCTCCTTTGAAGAATATGATTGATTTTTGGTTGATCTTGGTTCAAAGATAATAAAAAACGGGTTTAATTTTCATTAGTTTTTACAGTAAATGTTCAAATTGTTTCCCTCCGACTCTAAGGCACAAATGGCATCTTCGGATAAAATTTCGGTTTAATTTTCGTAAACTGGTTTCCGATATGTCTCGGGCTGCATTGAAGACACGTCGCCGTAGTTCCTCTTCGTTACTTATTGGTTTTGAATAAATATTGTCTTTCAAACATCCCTAATACAAAAATCATTTTACAAAGCGAAATCAACTTCCATTAAGAGTGCCGAGTAGTCGTTTCAGTTCCACAATCAAAATCAGAGTCCAGAAGAATGCCATATTTATTCAAAACCAATAAGTAACGAAGAGGAACTACGGCGACGTGTCTTCAATGCAGCCCGAGACATATCGGAATAAGGATTAAATCCTACTTTTGACTTTACTTTTTCAACTATCATATGGGTATGGTCTCATTTGATTCAGTGCAAAAAAATACATAAAAAATGACACTATACGCGCCTGGTTAAATTTTCCCCCTGCTCATACCTCCGGATGGGGGTAGGACTCGGCAGATCGAGTGTTTCCCGTTCGTCCGATCGGTTGACCGATCAATCGGTCCAACGGGATTTAGTTTTCCCTTTTGTCTGTTGTTTGTTGTTGTACAGTCATTTCGTGTAATTATTTTTTATGTTTAGTATAAAAATTTTATATAAAAATATTAGTATCCATAGATAAGAATACCTACGTATAGGTAGAGTGGAAATAAGTATTAATGCCTATTACTAATATTATTTTCTATTTAAAGTAGAGTTATAACGTGGAATGACCCAGTAGTATTTAACATATTAAACTAAGTAATACTTAATAAAAATATAAACAACTAAAAAATACTTTGATACAAATTTCATTTTAGAAACTGGAGATTTGCTGGCAAAACATTGTTCTTTAAATAAGAACAAAAAAATAAATGATCTATTTCTTCGTGTTTAATGAAATGCCGTAACAAAAATCATCATCATCATTATTTCATTGATGTACATATTTTTCCTCCAAAATATGCTATTTTTACTGTACTGTATAGCACTAAAAGTAAATATTATTGACTACCTAGTGCAAGAGTCCATTCCACGTAAACCATGGTTTAGAAAAGTGCAATTTTCTAAAAAATCTAATAAATTTTCGTTTCTTACCCGGGGTCCACCTAACAAGTTCACCTGGGTGGACTAAGGGGACTTGTTCTGACCCTTGGTACACCTCAGAGGTGTACCAAGGGCACCGCTACAAATCTTATTATCCTCGGTTCACCTGACCGGGTGGTCTATTGCTACATTGAAAAATGTTGTGACCCTGGTACACCTTAGAGGTATACATCTATTAATCTTATCATAGTTATCATCCATAGTTCACTTAATCAAGATGTTTGTGTCCACTGTAGGTACAGTCAGCGTCAAATAGAATGGGACTGCCATGTTAGCTTATGTCTGCTTAGGTTAGGTTTTATGACATTCGATGACAGACTGTAGGATATGCTTATGATCTTTTAATTAAATAAATGAAATACTGTTAATAAGTAAAATAACGTAGACTCTATTTTCCTCAGAAATTAACAAAAGCATGTTTTAGATTCGAAGCGTCGGTATTCAAAACAAAAAGCCCCTGGTACACTTATCCCTACCGAGCTATATTCCTTATCTTAGTTTATCTAACGCATTCTCTAGTGTTATCTCATTATTTATTAATTGCATCTGTACTGTTAAAGTTCACCCAGGTGTACCAAGGGTCAGAACAAGTCCCCTTAGTCCACCCAGGTGAAATTGTTAGGTGGACCCCGGGTAAGAAAGGTAAATTTTGTATAGATCTGGGTCAAGTTTGCTCCCCAGCGCATTTGTATTAAGTTTGGTATAATCGATGAACCTTTGTGTTCTTGCGGGAATAGTGCGCGGGGATGTGAATTATATTTTTTCCCTGTATATTCGACCATACTGAGTTTTTCGCTAAACTAAAATCTATTCTTATCCCTTTTCCATCCACTGTTTTTTGTATTATAATTGTTATGATGTTTTTATAAATCAATAACAATAACTGTTTTGGCTCATGTATTATCCATATTATTTTATATTTTTTGTAATTTTTAAGTAAATAAATAAAATAATAACTAATTTTATAGACGTAAAGACAAAATATGTTATTTGAAATAATGATATACATATGTTTTGTTATGTAAAACCCAATCCATTCTTTCCTATTCCAAATGCCTTAATGTTTTAAGCCTGATTCTGTTTCCCTAACTTTGTAATTAGCTAAAAGATACCAAAGCCATAATAATTTAAAAAAAGGAGCCCGCACAAATTGTATGGAAACAGCCGTTCGGTCGATTTGGCTGAAATTCTAGGAATATGATGTAGTCTATTACTTACAACACAGTGATCAACGGTGTAAAGTTAAATAATTACCAGTTTCGGATATACAGTGTGTCCCTGGATAAAGTGCACCAACGAATAAGGATGACAGTAGATGTGCAAAAAATCTCGGAGCCTAGTATGAAGTCGTCGCGTAATATACTACTCATTCGCCTCTCTATGCCGCCAGTACGTTGATGAAAATCATTGGCATACTTTTTTAAAACACTTAAGAGCTGGAAAAGGCTTGGAGCTTTCCGGCTAATATTTTTGTTAAGTTCTTTATGCCAACTCTCTAAGAAATTTGTTGTCCGATGTCTCATGCCAAATACGGACCAAGTTTCAATAAAGGCGTCGGTTGTAAGCCATTGGCTGGTCATATATCTTTTAAATTGGTCTATATTGTTCTGAGTAGGAGCGTCCGTAATTATGTAAGACCAGCCCTCCCTTATCATTTGAGATGGTAATAAGGGCAAAACACCTGCGAGAGCAACGATGCTTTTACACACATAGGATGTATACGATTTCATTCATACAAGTAATTAAAGCAATCCTGTAAAAACATTGAAACATGTAAGGAATAATTTTATTTGTAGTTAGTTTTTGGCATGAAGTACCAAAGCTAATAATTTGAATTTAATATATGTAGTAGGTCTATAGATGGGCCATTTATGAAATAAAAACTGTAGGTGCCGCTACACCAGAACAAAAAAAAAAAAAAACAATTTATAGTTTCCATTATTTTGACATATATTTGTACTAAAGTTTCAAGCAATATTTTTTGTAGTGATGGGTTTTATTATGTAGTATAGTTTACCAAAAAAACAAATTAATCGCAAAGACCGAATTCAAGAAAAAAATTAAAAAGTGAAAAAAAACAAACCGCCATATTCCGAAAACTGACAAGTGTACATGGCTCTTCTTTGGGGAACACACCTTTGCCTACAAGGAGTATCTAAAAATAAAATTACTAGAACATTTGACAGAAAGGCAAATTTTGTATAGAAACACGGCTATAGCCTTTGGCGACTAAGTCTCCGCGTGTCTGGCTGTTCTGCACTGTTTTGTCTACGGTCTGACTTGTATCCATGCCAAGAATTAAACAAAAAACTTTACAGCTAGACTCGTATTTTCCTAAATTTTCAGCCCAATCGACCGAACGGGGTTTCCAACACACTTTAGCGGGGTCCTTTGAATAGACCTCGACATGCCACCTGCTGTGGCCACATGTCACACGAACCTCCAGTACTATAAAATCAAAGTCCATTTTATGTCAGGGTGACTGCTTCATTTAGTAGTGTAGTCGGCCACGAATTAGTGATCCGATAAATAAATAAAACTCTGACGTATATCAACAAAAATTGTGTGTGAGTTGGTTTAACCGGTTTTTTTCTTCGCTGTCAAGAGGCACGATCGTCATACGTGGTTATCTGATGAAATCAAATTTTTCGCCTTTTAAAGGCATTTTGTCTGTTTAGGTCTGGTAATTTGTAGCTAGTTGTTGCAATGGTTGTATATAGTTGATGATAATTGATAATTTATTTCAATTTGTAACGGTGTAATTGCCTTGTTTTAATAAAAATGTCTTATTGACCTTACCTTAATTTTTTTGGTGCTTGAAGTAATTAATGTTTTTTCTTGTATTTATCACGTTTTACAGGTGAACTCGTTTATTAATGCTACTGTACTATATTTGTAAATCAAAAGTCAAAATTAAAAATTTCTGAATTATAGTGTATTTCTATGGAACTTGCTAACTATGTAAACAAAAGACTTAACTTGGTTTTGTCACTGTTTCTCCTTGAATTTTCACACCACCTCATCAAACACCATTGAAACCATAAACTATTGAAACGGTCGTTACTGTAAAATACAAAATCACCAAATATATAACTTTATCTTGGATATTTCATTAAAAGTTTAAATGGTTTCATAAGTTAGGTTTATTAGGACCTGATGGAATGACGTTTTTGTTTCTTTTAAATTCTACAATTGTCTATGATGGGTAGTGTTGCGGCTAAAGTTGGCGATATATTAAGGCCCCTACACATTACTTAACTCACGCTGATCACACTCACAGATGATATAACGGCACCTTTTGTAATAAATACTGGTGATACTTATATCATCTTCAAGTACCGATTTTTCTTCAGATCGTGATTAAACAAACCAGAAATAAGTAACTACTTGTTTTTTAATTTCGGTATTTTATTATTCGATATGGTTTGACATAAGTGAAGGAGTATTTGCCCATCACTAGTAAATTCATAATTCAGAGACAATTTCAATGTGGCGGTTTGTTTACATAGTTAGCATGTTCCATAGAATTAGACTTTAGGTCACTATAGTTTTGAAGGTGCGATATATTTGAAATGGTCACAGACCTTTCAAATTATACCTATATTGTAATAATTAGAAAACTTTTTTTTACATTCATAATTCATTTTATTCCATCGTTCTTATTTACATTTTAACAGTTTACGTATCCTATATCAGCCGGGCAGATGAATGGATTCTAACGATACGACACACATCTTAATCGGCTCAGGCGTTTAGAAGTTATGGTGGAATGAAGAAACATACGTACATACATACATGAACCCTGAAAACATTACACTCCTTTTTTTGGGTAGTCGTGTAAAAAACAATATTTATATTTATATCCGGTCATGGGGTTCGTCATCGAGAGATTCTTTTGGTACCTCTTTGGTTCAAGCTTTCGATGACGGATATTTCTGATGAATGGGTGATGGCCAGAGGGGGGACAGTCTCCTAAATTGTGCTATGTTAAATATATAGTTACGCCATCTACACTTCTGAACAGTAAAAACACCGATTGTTATCATGAGTCTCCGATAGATGTCACTGCATGCATGTTATCATTACATATAAATCAATAAGAAATATCCTGCATTGAAAATAATCACAAAAAATACTTTTATTTTGAAATAATACTCCGAATAATCTAATTTTATTAGATCTGGCCGAGTGAAACATGATTTTTGGAATGGCAACCCTGCCTGCCTACCAGTCATTTAACATGGCCACGGTTGTATTTGATTTGAGTGTGATTTGAATTGAATTGCATTCCGGTCTGCAAGTGCGATTCTGCCCTGGTTTTTAGGTGTTTTCGTTACCACAAACCTGACAAACCACAATACTTCAGTTCTGAGCTTGCTCCTCCGTTTGGGTATTGACTTACTTCGCGTGTGAAGTTAAATTTCTGTGATATGGACGCTTATTTTAATGTGCGACAGGGACGTTGTTTTTTAGTTTGTGTACTTTTGTATTATATTGTTGATACAATAATAATTACATATACAAATGTAATAATTTATGGCTGGTGTCAATCGGATAATCGGATTTTGTCCGGTAAGTTAACCTATGATGGGGATGACGAAGTAAAAATAGCTACACAAAAATATTACCTACAACAAACGTAAACATTATAAAAATAGAAAATAAAGCTATAAAATAATACTTGTTGTCATTTCATTTCATTATACCCTCCCGCCCAATTAGTTAGGTATTTCCCAGTAACAAACTATTTTGTTCTCGTCTCGTCGTAATTCCTAAATTCACAATAATATTAATCAATTCTAATTACGACAAGACGAGAGCAAAATAGTTTGTTACTGGTACTGGAAAGCCAAGCCATTAAATTTTAAGAATACCTGTAGCTGGCTATACGTATATATATGAATGGTACTTGTTCAAAAATGTAGATGGCGCTTCAAATGAGTCTGCATGAATAACCCGTGAGAGGGCTCTCTTTTCCCAGTATATTACACTACTCTTTGGTGATGGCTCTCCTACCGACCTGAAAAGTGCAGGTGACCGTTCTTGCTGTTCTTTTAATCTTGCTTCAACATGAATATTTACAGCCATTGCAACCTGCAAGCAATGGCTTGTGTGATAGATGGCTGCCATTCTCGATACTGGGGCCTATTTTGTTTAACATGTTTAAAAATGACACGTGTAATTACATTTGTAACATTGTTCCCGAATGCCATTTAATGTTAATTTATGTTATACAAGATGAAAGGCACCCTTCAATAAATTTGCGTGAATAGGAAAAGTAAAAAAAATTAAGACATGTTTACAAAAACAACACAACTACACTGGACATGATTTTACAGGAAACTAAAAAACTTAATGTCTTCTTATATATTAGTTACTAGCGGCCCGCCAGCGGCTTCGCCCCGCTGCAAATTTCTGACTTTCAATTCATTTGTTACAAAAAATGTGATAAATGAAGAACCGCTCGACTGATTTTGTGCAAACTTCACATAAACCATCTACTAAACAGTCCGAACAAAGACTAAACATTTGGTTTGGATAGGTGAGCCCGTTCTTGAGTTATAAAATTACAACGAAAAATGGTATTGATTTTTATATATATAGATTAGAGATAAATATTGTATAGGTGTTTTTAGAAAGTGGCCAATGTTCAGAAATATACGATCATACAATCCAAAGATCAAAATTTTTGAAAAAAAAAAAATGTTTGTCACTTATACTATTTTTGTAAAATTTTGTTAGTTTAATTATTTTTGTAAGAAAATGAAACAATTTTCTATACAAATTTTCTTAATATTCAGTGAGAGAGGTACAGGCTTATTTTACTAAACTATGTGGATTTATTTTAATCCTCACATCCGCTGCTGTTGTCATCGCTATCTACCTCCAGAGACGACGATTCTTGACGCGTTGGATACAAAATGGATTCGTAGAATTGATGGCTCGATGGTTTGACCAAACTTCAAATCGCGTACTTTGTGAGGAATTAGGGGCGGTGAAGACTCATAAGCACGTTTTAAATTCAAGTTGTCGGGGATTTTCTTCCTATTTCTAATATCAATGGTAACCCAAGGTCCCGTAAATGAATAGCGAACCAACACATACCTATTTCGTTTCTTGTTCTATTTTTATCATTCTAACTATTGGAAAATACGCAGGATACGTGTTAAATTTAGGTATTTAAGAAAAAGATGTTATCGGGTGTAAGATTTGTAATGAAGTGGTAACCGAGGTAAACAGAGGTTTTCAAAATAAAATAAGAATTACATGTCATATGAAGAAAGTAAAAAAGGACATGTGTAAGCGAAGTCTACACATCTGAGATTAGCCATAATCTACAACAGCCGCCCATAATCGATGCTATAGTAGACAAAAAAAATAACTTAAGTAGTAATTAAAACTAAACCAACTACACATCTTTGTGTACTAAAGGCCTGAGTGTCTTTGTAAGAACATCTGCAGGCATGTCACTACTTTGAAGATATTCTAGGATTACAACATTAGAAGAGACTTTTTCTCGAATAAAATGATGCTTAGTTTCAATAATATGCTTCGTCCTGTTGTGGTGTACAGGATTGTGAACGAGGTTTATGGCACTCTGACTGTCCGAAAATAACTTGACTGGCAAAAGTTTACCTGTTATTTCGAAGATAAAACGGCATAAATAACAAGCTTCTTTTGTAGCAGATGCAAGAGCCATATATTGAGACTCCGCAGATGAAAGACCCACTGTCGGTTGTTTCTTTGATTCCCATTATATTGGCCCTCCACCTACTACAAAAGCATAACCAGTGTATGACCTTCTGTCGATCAAACAGTTCGCCCAGTCAGCATCTCAGAATCCTTTTAAAGGTTCTCCATACTTCTTGTAAACTAAAGAGTAGTTTAAAACCCTTCGGCCGCGTATGTAACCGGAGTTTGGTAACCAGTATCCTAAGAAGAAAAAATGATCCTCATAGGACACCAGTTATCCAAATAATAGGATTTTTTCCTTTTTTGATACCTATTATATTGTTCGTAACTAGTATCCAGTAAGGAATAAATCATACTCTTTCGAAACCATGTATACTAGGAACAAAACTCAAAAATATACTAATAGCCGTTTATTAAAACCTAAAAAAATAAGGTGCAATTACTTCCAAACAATATTTTAGTTTTATTTTTCAGTTATTGTGTTATGGTTGTTGTATTATTTAATGTCATTTTTCAATAAAGTATTTATACCTGTTGAGATATTGTGTTATCAATCTCTTGATCGATTTATTTGTACTCTTGGCTCAGTTTATTTTTTTTCTTATAAATATCTAACACGGTGGTTTATTTTCTTAAAATATCCAGTAGATGAGCCAATGATGTTTTTTTCCGTCCTATGTATCTGTTCAGGCGACTGTGCCAGCCTTCGATGTTAATTGTTGTTCGTATCTTAGCTGATAAACAATGCACCTTGCTACATGCCTTTTTTTGCTTTTATAAATAGTCACCTATTTAAGTAGGTGATAATATCATCCCTTAATATCGACGGTAGGGAAAACATTTCGAATCGCTTTCATCGGTGCCAACTCAAAGTCAACCGTAATTTTAACTGGTCGCCTGTATTGAAATTGAGATTTTATTAGCCAAAATAGAGCATCATATTATGTTTGATGTGTTTTGTCCGGAAGTAAAGCAGATGTAGTTACGTCAACGCCATGAATCGTATTCAACTGTTTAAATTCAATCGGGCACGAGCTAAATGTACCGTCAGCTAGAATATGCTTGTACTTCATAACTGACACAGCATTTTTATTACAAAATAATAAAATTTTCCTTTTGTCGTCACAATATTCCGCCAGCAAGAATTTTGATTTTTTTTCTGGGACTATCTAGCCAGAGATGGGCAAAATGTAATCAACTAACGATTAACGATTAACGATTAAGATTACAAGAATTAATTGCGACGGACAATTGAAAACGACGATTGATCAATCTTAGTTGTATAGACTGCAACTAATTTAGTTGCAGGGCGTTTTCACTAAAAAGTGTACCCAATTAAGGACTGAAATTAAGGAACTTTAACTTTGTCAGTTTTGTGACGAAAATTAGCCATACATTGCGGCCGTCAATATATAGCTAATTTTCGTCACAAAACTGACAAAGTTAAAGTTCCTTAATTTCAGTCCTTAATTGGGTACACTTTTTAGTGAAAACGCCCTGCAACTAAATTAGTTGCCGATTGATTTCAGACAACTAAATTTTGTAATCGACTAATTAGTTAGACTAATTTCTCGCGACTAATGTTAGAAGCAAATTGAAAAGAAAACCTCGGTATGGCTATGTTGACAGATTAATTAGGACATCTTAACGGATGTTTAAAAATAAAAAAGTCATGTATTACTTACGATATAAATCTATGGAGTGAAATCTCTGTACTAACTATAATTTTGCTACTAAAGTAGTGCATCTCTCTGAAATTAGATTAAATTTCTCTTATCTTAGGGTAAATAAGAACTGGGTACTTTGTGCCTCAGTAAAATAACACTTAAAAAAAAACAATGATATAAATCAAACTTTGTATATTAAATATAAAAGCAACCAGGATATTTATTTAGTCTTGCAATCGTAAAAATAATAACTAAAAGCAAAAATTATCAACAAATCAACTTTGTTTATACAATAACATGTTCATATGTGATAAGATAAAACATTAAAAAACACAGTTATAATAAATCAAACTTTGTACTTATATGAAACATTCAAATCAAAAAGCATCAAAAATCAACGCTGTTTATACAGTAATATGTATATATGTGATACGATAAAACATTTAAAACATTAAATAAATATTTTTTTACTACTTTCTTTACCCATTATTTATAAAGTATAACATACAATATCAATAGCTCGGCATATAATTAACGTATCAATTACGTAATCAAAATTTGCTCACAAATACAACAGTATCAACGTACTTACAAGTAAAAAAAAAGTACAACAAATATAAAACAAGTAAAATCATTTTAAAAATATTTTTAGTTTTTTAAGTTCGTTTTCAATACTACCCTTTCTTCAAATAGATGGTCTGAGAGCCTATTTGATTTAGGGAGATTCATCATTGTAGCATATGAAAAAACTCTCTCGACGGACGCAGAAGATGGCAAGGGTGTATTATATTTCTTAAAAATAGTTTTGATTATTTCGTAGCGATTTAAAACAATCAAACTTATATCTCGCTCAGCAAAAAACTGACACATCAAAATTTCGGCTTTAGTCCTAGGAGTCCTTTGCTGTACTTCTTGTACTTGTACATCGATCTCGTTGTCTGTATCTGACCCAAAATCAAAAAACGGATTTTCTGGATCTGTTGTGTGTTCATCTGTCTCGTTTATATGACTTTGTTTTGATATTTCCGTTGCTATCACATGCTTAAAGATTGATTTCACCTTTTCTTGATCTTGTGGCGTTATGCACGAGAACCATTTCTTTTTAAATCTAGGGTAGGACAGAGCAGCGATAGTAGCATGTTCGGAAACACCTACTATTGATAGAGACAGCAAAATATTGTTAATTTCTATGTCTAAGATTTACTCAGTATCGTATAATTCAATTCAAAGTATTAATAATGCACAAACATACAATCTTGTTTGCGACTTGAAAACACTGCAGTTTTTCGCTATTTGTCGTTACCAATATATCGTTATAATATTATGGGCTCACAATATTGCGTTGTCGTCATTCAAGCATTTCAAATTATATGTGTATCGTGTAGTGCATACATAATTTTAGCTCAATCGGTTCGGATGAAGATATCTGCTTCAGATCTGCTTCAAAATAAGTCGCAAAATTCAACTCAAACTAGCATAGTTACAACATACGAGTACCTCCAATGTTACATACATACCTTCTTGTAGTTACATATTGCAAGATAAAATTTAGTCTATTGAAACTAAAACTAATTTAGTTGTTAGTCGAACATTCTCACAACTAATTTAATTGCAACTAAATTTATCGCGATTAAAAAATGACGATTGATATTTTCAATCGATTGATTAGTTAACTAAAAAATTAATCGATTAATGCCCATCTCTGATCTTAGCCTTGGTGCTCCTAAAACTTTATTTCTGTTGTTCGACAACCCTGTCTTGACATTCTGAAATCTAGGGATTTCTTTTATACTATCTACCCCTTCCCCTTTGAGGCTATATACCATATTGTCATATTGTTTCTGTATGCTCTCAAAATGATGTCTACACTTTTCCTTCAATTTGTCCAATTCCTTCAGAATTTTATTATTTGCATAATCTTATTTGCAGTTTTCGGCATGACTTTTTGTTTTCACCACTTGATTTTTAACGTTAAGAGTAACACTGCCGGTACATCCATTATTTATTTTGTGACATAGCCAAAAGGAGTCATTGGAATAAGTTTTTTTTCCTATGGTACTTATGACCATCGCACAATAATGCTCTTCCACCTCTCTTTGTAGAGATAAATTCCATTTCTTGGTCAGTCATTTAGGATCTCAGACACGGATCTTAATATAGATTTCTTGTGAATTCTTGTTAGTTAAAAATCACAAATTTGAAAATTGACTTGTTTTACACTCTACTCGGTCACTGATATAAATGTTTTTAAAATATAAATTACCTATCTAAAGAGTATACTTAATGCTAGGACCTTGATAGCACAAAGGTTTGATAACACCTTTCTCAAGCAGTTAGTTACATACGAGGAATAGAAAGTACTTTTTCGTAATTCATCAGAAGTTTCCTGGTCTGAAACTTAGTTACATGAAAGGAAAAAATCCTATTACTTGGATACTGGTGTCCTATGAGGATATTTTTTTCTTCTTAGGATACTGGTTCAGTTACATACGCGGCCGAAGGAGTTTAAAGTGCCTTTCAAATATTGCAAAACTCTTTTTGCGGCATTCCAATGCTCCTTAGTATAACACGTATTAAATCGACTAAGGTAGCTCGTCGTATATGTGATATCTGGTCGTGTGTTTACTGATAAATACATGAGGCATCCGATTAAAGGACAATGAGTCATTTTGGTCCATATCCTCAATACTTATGAAACCTATGCCAAATGATAGCTTAAATGCTATCATTTATTTCATACTATGACAGCTAAGTCGAAGTCGCGGGCCAACGTGGTCTTTTTTATATAAATAGAACCAAGTACAGCAACGGTTTCACCATAATATGTTTTATTATAATAGAAAGAATTTCTGGAAGAATTTGGGATGGGTCCGCCAAATACCAACTGGCTGCCTTGGATTCAATTGACAAACGTGCGAAGAGGCTCATTGGCGACCCTGCCTTAGTTCAGGAAAAGCTGCAAAACCTCGAATACCATAGGAAAGTCGCCTGTTTATCGGTTTTCTACAGGATACACTTTGGTGAGTGTGCACTGGGGCTGCATGAGTTGATTCCACCGTCTCCGTTCAGACAATACAATACTCAGCGTGGACTTGGATTCCACCCTTATGTTGTCGATATACCACTGATTCGTACAAAACGCTTTGCGTCTACTTTCCTTATGAGGACAGCTAAGGAATGGAACTCTTTTCCTGCGCACCTTTTCCCCGAAAAATATAACTTGGATCTCTTCAAGTCGAGAGTGAATAGGCATCTTCTAGCCAAGTATGCTCCATCTTAGGCCTCATTGTCACTTAACATCAGGTGTAATTGAGGTTAAATAAATGGATATTTGAAATATTAAAAAAAAGAAAACGACACGTTATGCATGTTATTATCATTGTATTTGCATTGTCAATGATATCATTTATTTCATACTATGGCCGCCAAGTCGAAATCGCTGGTCAACATGTTTTTTTTTTCGATCTACCCTCATCTACCGTTCCGTTAATGTTCAAGCCAGCCACTCCAGCCAGTCGTTGCTCGGATGTTGTATGCTACTTGTTTTGTGTTACTCCCAGCTTGATTTGTACGACTTACTGACCCCGGGATGTTTATTGACTTTGATATCTGCTTACACGTGACTTTGGCATTCTTAACGGACTTGATTTTGCAACTCCACTTGGTTTACAATGGCAGCAAACGCCTGTATTATGTGTCTGCGCATACGCGCGGTAGCTCGTGGACAACAACGCCATGTTTTGGGTCCAGAAATTCTTGAAAATCAACCCCAGATTGCAGAATACATTCGACGAAATGCCCAGGTTGAAGAGGTATGTATTTAGTTCATTATTAACTTATTTTTGAGCAATAGACTATTTTAGTATTCTTGAATACAGTACTACGGTTTGACACTTTACTACAATATGGTAATATTGAAATATTTTGTATTTCCAGGTTGTTTTTGATAACGGACAAAATATTTGTCACCGTTGCTGGCAAAGGATTGTCCCTGCCATTGCCGCAGCCGCTGGTGATGCCGCTGCTGCTGGTGACGCCGCTGCTGCTGGTGCTGAGCAAAACGCCGACGAGAACGCTTCCGAACTTGTGATGGGAAACGTCCCTGTTCAAGAGATGTTTTATGCTCCTGAACATGTAAGGGCACCTAACACAGCAAATCACTGCATATTTAATATTTGTCACAATGTTGAACGTAACAGAATACCCAACACAATTAAAATATATATTTTGAGCACACAACGCTTGTATATCCCTGATAGTGCAAGGGTGTGTCAAGAACATCTTGAAGGCAACCAGTGGGATACCTTACTTGAATTTTGTAACGTGTCGCACTATTTTAACGTGAATTTCTTCACAGACATGACTAACATGTTGATAACGGCTCTAAATCAAGGGAGTAGGATGGATTTTGAAATGTTAGGAGGTCTTAGTGACAGCGACATGTTTTTTTGGACAGCTCTTAGTATAGAACAATTTAATGTCGTTTTAGAAGAAACTCCTACACTAAGACAGGAAGCCCGTTGTCGCACTATACTTGGTATTTACTTATCAAAACTGCGAACAGGCGAGTCAAACGACCGACTATCTAGTCTATTTAATATGTCACGCAGAACTCTTGAGAGGAAACTGGCATTAGCCAGAGAACATTTAACGGCGGGTTTTGTTAGTATTCATTTAGGAATGCACAATATTGCCAGAGAAAATATGTTAAATCGCAATTTATATCTTGCCAAAGGTATTTATGGCAATGAGGCAAACACCAAAGCCATAATTATGGATAGCACAAATAATTATGGAAAAAAGCAGTAACTTTTTATTTCAGAGGAGATCATATAGCCATCATAAATTCCAAAACTTGTTAAAACCATTTATTATGGTTTGTAGTGACGGGTACATAATCGATGTACTTGGTCCATTCGCTGCAACAACAAGTGATGCTTCGATAATGAATAATTTATGCGAAGATGAACATCACCCTTTTCATTGGTTCTTTGACCCTAACGATGTTGTCATTTTAGATAGAGGCTTTAGGGATAGTATCGAGGCTTTAGAAGCCTTAGGGTACGAAGCACACATGCCCCCTAGCAAGGATAGAAACGAAACGCAATTGACAACCGAGCAAGCCAACAAATCAAGGCTAGTTACAATAATTCGATGGGTGGTGGAGGCAGTCAATGGCAAGTTTAAATCTAGGTTTAAATTGCTTCGCCAAGACTACTTCAATCGAGCATTACCGCATATGTTTACGGATTTTAGAATCGGAGCTTCATTAATTAATGCGTTTTATATAGTTGCCGTAGATAACAGGTTTGCCGAAGACTTCTTGCGCACTATAAATGAAAAAAATAACAACCCCAATCTTCTGTTTGATTACGTAACATTAAGAAATCTAAATAGACAACGAGTAATCTTTGAACGGATAGATGCACATCTTCCTCAGTTGCAAGATTTCCCGATGCTGACCAATGAAGATTTAATTCATATTTCGCTTGGTACATACCAGTTAAAGCTTGCACGTTCGTACGCGAGCGAACATTTACGAGATAATGGTCTCTATACCATAGAAGTATACAGAGAGAATCATTTGCCAGACTTGCAACAATGCAATATTTTCCAAAATAACGTGTGGCTGCTTAGAGGCCGAGTTCAGTCACGCCACATACGAGTAAAGACATATTATACATATGTCTTAATAAACCGTGACCAAATGGGCCTAGAAGCGATATTGCAATACTATTGCACATGCCTTACGGGTAGACGCACTATAGGAAGCTGTGCTCATGTTATTTCTATATTGTGGTTCTTAGGTCGAGGTAGACTAGTGGGTTTTAATCCTCCGGCACTTCTTCTAGACGATTTAATTGTAGATATTTAATATTGTAGATAGAAAGGTACCTATATAGAAAGGTACCTATATAATACCTATGTTATTTTGATTGATTAATATAAATACAATGATAATAAAATGAATAACGTGTCGTTTTCTTTCTATTATAATAAAACATACTATGGTGAAACCGTTGCTGTACTGGGTTCTATTTATATAAAAAAGACCATGTTGGCCCGCGACTTCGACTTAGCTGTCATAGTATGAAATAAATGATAGCATTAAAGCTATCATTTGGCATAGGTTTCATAAGTATTGAGGATATGGACCAGACTCCATACTAAAGTGCCCATGGTCCTTTTGATAGGTATGGATAATTCTCACTAACGTGATCCTTTGCATCAAGCAAAGGAGACGTGATAATCTTCTTTATTAAAGGTGTATTTATAGTCTTGCACTCTTGCATATTAAACTTTTCGAGTGGCGACAAAATATATTGTGATTCTCTATCTGTATACCCTATCCTTATTTTCCAAACAATATCTAAACCTAAATATTTTTTCAAAATTCCGAGGTCTTTTAATGAAAAATAACTCGACAAATCTCTCTTGACAATGTCAAATGTCAGCTCAGATTAAAAAAGAGTAAAATGTCATCGACAAATATACTGATTATTAATGACGAGTTACCAAAAAGTTTTGTATATACGCCAGGTTCAGAAGGGGTTGCAATAAAACCTATTTTTAAAAGGGTTTCATTTATTTTTTATCCCAGGCTCGCGGTGCCTGTTTAAGACCGCATAGAGATTTCTTCAAGAGGCATACCTTATTTTCGTGTCCCCTTTCTATGAAACCGAAAGGTTGTTCCATATAGACTTATTCTTCCAAGTTTCCATTTAGAAACGCTGTATCGACGTCCAAATGTTTTATTTTTAAACCGTTTTCAGCAGCCAATGCGAATAAGGCACGTTGGGAAGAGTGACGAATTATTGGTGCAAACGTCTCGTCGTAGTCCACTCCTTTTACTTGTTTGAAACCTTCTACAACAAACAAGTCTAGCCTTGTTTTTCATTATATTTCCACGAGCGTATTTTTTAATTTTGTAGATCCATTTACAAGGTTACCTTTTTGTTCGCCTATCAACAAGATCCCAAGTGTGAAGCTTCATTAGCAAACTATGCTCATCTAGCATGGCATTATGCCATTTTTCGGCATCGTCAGCATGAATTGCTTCGTAATATGTCACAGGCTCATCTGAATCACTAGACAATATATTATAACTAAGAAAATCCGGTGGTTTCCTGCTTCTTGAGGGGTGGTTGCTCATCAAAATACTCTGCGTTTATTGGTCAAGATGTTTCCTCCCCTGGATCGATACTCTCAACACAATCATGAAAATCATTCTCATTATCTTCAAAATCAGCATTTTTTTCAAAAAGTAAACCTGAATCTGACTATCTCAGGTTCAGTTTGTTTTTGCTTCAATTTTCGAAAAAAGTTGCATCCCTAGACTTAAGAATTCGCCGAGGGTTAGAAGAATCTCGAAAAATATAACTATTTAGGTCTTCAGAATAACCCACAAAAATCGCTTCTTCTTCTTTTAAATCTAAACTTTTTTCTGTTACATGATGGGATGTGGATAAGTGCTCTGCATCCAAATAATTTTAGATGACTAAGATCACATCTTCGGCCACACCATTTATCATACGGTATTTGACCACCTAACGCTCGATGAGGGGACCTGTTCTTTAGGCACACTGCTACACGAAATGCATCTTCCCAGTAAGCCTTAGGTAGTGAGCTTTCAGTCAGCAGCGTCCTCGCCTTCTCTCTAATGGATCGGTGAGTCCGCTCTGTAACTCTGACTTGTTGAGGGCTGTAGGGCGTCGTTGTTTGATGGTCGATACCTTTTGAAGAAATATAATCAGGAATTTCTTTATTAATAAACTCTTTACCACCGTCAGTCCTAATAGACTTTATTTGCATATTTAATTGTTTTCCAACTAAAATTTGAAACAGGCGAACCTTATCTTTTACTTCAGTTTTTGAACATATAAAGTAAACAAAGACTTTTCGTGTACAGTCATCAAACGCGAACATGTCTTTATAAGGGGCTAAAATCCTGATCGTTTGGTAAAAAGGTGTGTCCTCTGATGGGAAGCATGTATTTAATTGAACGAAAAAGTCCCAGTAAATGAACTAAACAATATAGAAAATAAACCATTACATAATTTTTATTTTGTCCTGGGCATCCATCACTTAATAAAACTAAGTTTTCAGAGTAAATATCGTTTTCATTTAAGTATGAAAGTAATTTAAAAAAAAACGTTAAAAGATATTTTTTTTTATTTGTTTTTGACTATTACATACGTATAAACTTGTCACCTAAACAATTGTGACAGTATAATGTTTGTACCTTCCGCCAATGTATCACGATCATCATACTCCCAATGTCCCTGGAGCAAATTTCAGTGAATATCAACCTTTCTTCGTCTAGGTCGATATCTTTTGTCGGTAATGCCATTAAATATAATTCAGTGCATATGGTTTTTGGCAAATCCAAACGCTCTACCCATCCACGAAAATGTATCATCTAAAACAATACAGAAAAAGATTTTAAAAATTACTTTTTCATCTTATGTATCCAGATAAATTTCTATGTTGCGATTTAACATTTTAGCAATATTCTTTAGGGTAGTATTTTACAACGATTCTGGAGATGAATGATTATTTATACCCATTTTTAAGATGTGAACATAATTCTTGGATACGTCAACCATTGTAAAAGTTTTGTTTCCATTTTTTTTACAATCGTGCACTTAACGGGTTGGCTTAAAGTAATGAGAATTACAAAAACTGTTTTTATTTTTGTTTTTCACTTGTTAGGGTTATATAGCTTTTTATTACATAAAAACAAACTAAAACCAATATGATAATCAATCATTCCTATACAGCAAAAAGTCCCGCATCTTAAATTTTTCGTAGCTTTCTTCTTACCGTTTTCATCATACGTTGGACAACATCTATTTTTACATTTTTTAGTTAATTAGTTGTTTTTGTACCTTGCGCTTCAACTGAGTCTGTAATTTTGCTTCCCGCCCATCACTGTAAACTAGTCTACTGAGAATTACCAAATAATCCTCTATTGGACGAGCTATAGGGACGTTCGGATGGTTTGAATCCTTCGGTACGAAGTGAACGTCACGCTCTTTTAGTCAATTCTGGCTGCTCCCTGCATAGTGATACTTTCTCCGCAACTTCCTGCACTTTTTTGGAATATCTTCAAGCTGTTTGTTGGAATTTTTGGATATTTTTTGACACTTTAACTGTTCAACATTGTATTTCTCTAAAACATTTCTTATTCGCCCACGAAAAACATCATATTTTACAGCTAACTTATCTGGGACTGACCCACTTTGTTTTGTACAAACGTTGCCACCTACTTGCGGTCTCGATCATTAAGAATGGGAGGTCTTTCCGTTTTTGGTGAATCTTTAGTCCTAATACCAAGTTCCCACCGCTGGATCAAACATTAAATTGTAGAAGGAGGTACATTTTCAAATTTGTGATGAGAGACCACTTCAGATTTTTCACGCCGTCCAAGTAGGCGATAAAGGCGATTTTATTAAACCAGTTAATTTTTTTTGCCTTATTAACAAAATTTACATATTTTCTATTAATTATATCTGTCAAAATCCTTTTTGTATTTTTTTATTGCCTGCTATTGGTAATTGAATACATTTTCATTACTTTAAGCCTTAGACCATACGCTGGACTGGCCTTATTGGTCATTTCCCCTCTGCCGAAAAACTTGCACAATGTGCAAAAAGTTATACAAAACCTATTTCATAATCGATTAATGGTCATTCACAAAATCGCCTCGCAAGAGAACACACTCATTGGAAAAATGCTCTGCTCGCATGTGCTATAAGTTCGTGTAAAAAACGATCAACTACTTCAAGCTTGGAAAAAGATGGCACAACATTTCATTTGTTAGTAATTTTATATATTTAATACATGTAAAATATTATTTTAAAAATATTTTCATAGCACGTCAAATTGAACGATTATAATCAATCGATTCAAATTCTTACTTGGATGAATGCGTACTCGGGGTAGCGAGACTCGGTTTTAATGCTCTAATGTAAGAAATAACTTAACAGTTTTTGAAATAAAGTCTATAATTGTTTTCATCAAAATGATTTCGTCAGCATACTCCTTAGAGAGACTCGGTTTAGTGATGAGGGTAGTCTCGATGAAATCAATATTTATCGACAGAGAGGAATATTTACTAAGGACCTGGAAATTGCCTAGTAAACACTATTTATTTTAAGTGTAGGTATATTTCACACGTTTCCAAAAGACCCAAAATTTAAAAAATATGGACCGCCTCATGCAGCAGACAAGCAAATTGGGTGCCTACGCGTACTAGTTCTATATGTTCGAAACATATTGATGCAAGTCGATTTTGCGGTTCCTACTTTATGTTTTATATGAAAAAGTTAGTATTTTAGTTAGTGATTCACGTTTCACTCTTAAATATTTACTTATACAAAGAAATACCAATTACCATGATATTTTAAAACTTTCATAACTTTGTCAAATAATATCTAATACAAATACGGTCAATAAGGTTTCTTCTCATAATAAAATAATAAGAAACATTGTGCTACAATCTCCAAGAGTGTTCAAGAGGGCAAACTTTGTAAAAATATATAAATAACATCCTATTTTTCCGTTATTGTTAATTATAATTAACATGACTTAACAACTATTTCATTGACCAATAATATCCTATTACGATGCTCGATAGATACTGTTTTTTTATGGCAGAGAAGACGGCACGTTAGCGCTCGGGCCGCCTGATGGTAAGTGGGAACTGAGACAATCTCAAGATTGCAATCCTAAGGGCCGTATTAATTAACTTATCTTGACTGAGAGATGTCCGTCACAAGATACGTCACAGTAAACGACAAGCCATAGAAAACTGTCATTTTGACGCATCTTGAGACTGGCATTAAAGTCGAGATAAGTTTATTAATACGGGCCTAAGACTTCAAAGGCGTTGCCAACTCTGAGTTCTACGATGGAATCTCTATGCTCGTAATTTCACCGGTTGTCTTATTCCGACACCGGAACACAACAATGCGAACACAGCTGCTAGGCGGCGGGTCAAAAATTGTATGCTTCTGCAAATGTCAGTAAAAATATCGATATGAGCTATCGACCTAATCCTCGCACCGTAGGTTATGCCGACCACATTGACAATTACGTATTCTTATACCGCGTCTGTACAAAGTCTTTACATGTGTGATATGTTTGTGTGCGTCAAAATATATTATGTGTTACATTTCTGTCAAAATGTGCGCGTGTAATGACACAGATAGATTTTACATTTGTAAGTAATCTTTTGCATGTGTTATTTCTTCACCCCCCGCAAATCTCGGCAGACATGATTGTACTCGAATACTACCTATAAGGCCAGTCCAGGTATTGTATGGTCTAAGCTTTAAGCCAACCCGTTAATTGCCAGTTACACAGCCTACTAAAAAGAGTATGTTTAAGTATATTATATTTAAAACTAAGTTTTTAACGTGAACCCATACAGTTATGTTCTTTTTGTATTTAATAATGTAGATTTGGTAAAATGGCCATATTTTTAGGGCCTGATTTTGGACAACTTGGGTCATTTTTGGACACTATCTTTTGCTCTTCTTGTAGGTCTTGCTTTAGACGAACGCTATGATACCAATAACTCAAATCCGCCAAAAATTTTAGTTATGTTGTTTTTGTAAACATGAAAACTGAAAAAATATTATACTGTCACAGGATAATCTAAGTACCAAGGCTGGTGAAGTTACGGCTCTGTTTTGACTTTGAAAGATAGGGCCAGTATGGTGGGCCTTTCTAACGCTTCAAGACAGCAAGTAGCAGTTGGACTTCATTAGGTTTCTAATATTTGATAAAAATACGACGTGAGAGTCCGACTTGCACTTGACCGGTTTTTTAAACTGAAAACGACTTCACAGAAATGAATGACGAAAAATGTCTTACAACTTTAAGAAATAGTCGCCTCCAAATATCATTATTCACCAAAATTAATTGATGGGCGCCCTTCATCTTGTATTTAACAAGTGCACTCACGTAAAACGAATAAAATAATCAGATGTAAGTATGTCATCAAAGGTTTCTTATACGGTTTATTTAGGTGCTACGGAACCCTATTTTTGTCATGACGGCAAATGACTGTCATGCTCATGATAGATAGTTCTATACTAAGCCTATAGAGCACGAACACACTTTTTACCAGCGGTCAACTATTTAATACTCGTAATTATTGATAATTAGAGTGTTGAAAATGTTGTTGATAATTCTAGTATACTTTGTTCATACAACTTATGACCGATCCCTGTATTCTAACCGCGGACATACCTATAGGCTTACTTCGTATAAAAAATTGACACATTTTATATCGGCAAATGTCAAATTTTAACCCGAGTAAGCCTTATCTTTCCGCGGTTTGAATGTAGGGTTCGGCCGTTAATCGAAAGTAAAATGCCAGTCTAATGGCAGAACCCTATATTCAAACTAGACAGACTTACTTCGGATTAAAATTTGACATATTTACTACGGGCAAATGAGAGTAAGCCTTATCTGTCCGCGGTTTGAATATACAGTTCAGCAGTAAGACAATAACGCTCAAATTTCACAAACACCAAACAGTAAGTTTAGTGTTTTAAATAGTTACGTCAGTTTATTTGCCTAGGACTGTCTGTTTTTTATTTCAAGTTGGGAACAGCATGCACCGCCACACGACTCGCACCGAGTTTACGGATGAACTGTAATTGTGCGAAAACCTGCCTGGGTAAACAATGTAAACATATCAATGTTATAGGACATGTACGAAACACGATTTAGTGTTTCTGGAAACGTTCTATGTACTTAATAGTATTTACTTTAGATTCGCGTCATACTCGTGCTGTCTGTGGGGTCCGGTCTGTTAAACGCTATTAGTTTTTTAAATTACCGTTCCTGACACATACAACGACAACTTTATTTTATTGACCTTTCATTTGTAATGGTTTTATTTGTGCTAGTTTTAAAAATAATTAATTATTGCTTTATTACGTTGTATTGTATCTTACTTTTAAGTATTATTTAAAAAATTACCTACCTTCTATTGGAGTTTCTTGCGGCGCTCTCCGCAATGATGGTCTTGTCTGAAGCGCTTGTCGATTCACTCCATATTACCGACGTGTAAAAGAGCCCTCATGTGGCCAATTTACTAAATAAACATATTGAATTTTGAATTTTTGAATTTTGAATTATATGTTTTTAATCCAACGGATATTTAAGAAAACGAATATTTCGTGTTTAATCGTCTCAAAATAACTCAAAAAGCGTGGGGTACGAAAGTAAATGCAAATCTATTTACGCATTCATCTACTACATGTAAAGTAAACATACCTAGGTACAATGAAGCTTTATTTAATTTTAACGAGTACCTCATTCCATGTTGTATAAATAATGTCTGTTGAGGCCTGCCTATCTGATTTCGAGATCTAAGCTTATAATTACCCGGTGGTGTGCGGGGTGGTGTGACACGGCACGTCGCCCACTCGCCGCTCGCCGCCTGCCCCGCGCGCTGCATGCGACTGCAGGACAAGCCGACCATGGTTTACTACGGGCTAGATAATTCCTCGGGTTTCAAAGCCAAAAAAGGCCTACATGACCACCACTGGATTGGAAAACAGCGCAAGAGAGGATTTTTGGTTACCAAATTCAGGGAGTTCTGCAACAGAACGGATTTGCACGGGTATAAATACATTGTGATGGAAGATATCAATTTTACAGAGAGGTTTGTTGATGAGAACTACTTATGCACTGTACGTAATTATTTTTCATTTAAAGGCTTCAATTTTCATTAAAAAAATCTTACAACGCCTTTGCTAGGGGTTTAAAAGTAGATGAAATTAATTATCTGTGTTTAAAAGAAACAAGCAGATTATTTTTTATTTGGAAACCAAATCTACGCATAGAACACTCCACTGTAAATAAAAATATATTTACTTAGTTTTCGTTTAATTTTATTTAAGTTTACCCAGAATAGCACACCATCCTCCAAGATTAAGAATGATGTCTCTTTTTGTAGCAGTATTTGCTATTGTTAGACAGCTAAAATTACTAATGGTGTTTTTTCGTATCGGTCGGGGTGCCCTTGGTCTTGGGCGAGTACTGAGCAAAGAGGCGAGACAGTAATTCGGCCCCAGGTCTATTTACTAGGCCAAGCGCCAAACCCCGCGCTTCCCCGTAATATCTCGCTAGCTCACTCGGCATCAGGTTTGAAAACGCACTCTCGCCACTCGGCCATCATTTTACGATCCAATTTGCCGACCCATATCCAATTCATCCAATCAGATCTCAAAAAACTTGAACTGATTGTCTCACTCGGTGGCAATTTAAAAATATGTATAAACATCAACTTGCCCACATATCACTGTCGCGGCCTAGAAGCATTTTACTGCCTCGCAACTTTACTTGGCACGTGTGATCAAGGAATCACTTATGTGTCTACTCGTGTATAAAATTTAGGACTACCTACTTATTTATTTATTTGCTGTTATTTTTGTGTTGGACTAAACTTGGGTTTTTCTTCGTATGTTTGCAGGAGTTGCTGGGCGCTGGCTGTGGTAGTAAGCATCGGTTTTGCGGCGTACTTCGTCGTGACCGCATACCGGTGGTACGCTAGAAATCCCATAGTTACGGTAAAATATATAAATATTTATGTAGAGATGATTATTTCACAAAATCCATACTTTAGAACACACAGTATTTATGTAGGTACTGAAAGTTATACGTTGCAGTTAGTAATCAGCAAATAAATGTATAAAAAAAAAGTATAAGTACGTGAAGCCTACTGGATAGTAATCCATAGTGATAAGTTGATAACATAAACAGACACCACACACAGGATACTTAACAAATTTATTTGCGTGTAATTGTGATGAAAATATGTATAACTTTGAATCCAAATCAACCCAAAGGTGAAGAGATCTCATAAATCACTTACAGTTTTTTTAACTATCTCACGAAAGCGGGTAGGCCATACTTGTGTGTGTGCATGTGCACGTACACTCAGAGACAACATGCACGCACCGTGCAGTTGTGTATGTTGTCTCTGAGAGCGTAGCTGTAGTCGCTAAGCATCGCAGTAGTGGGTGTGTCTATACGCGTTACAACTACCAGTATGGCCCACCCGTTTTCATGAAATAAAACAATAATTATTATTTTTTTCTTCACTTTTTTGTACTTTAATTATACAGGGTATGTACCAACAATTATTATCATGACTAGAATGTGAACCTGCATAAATTTTTAGAGTTGTTGGTAATTCTGTAGCTCTGCCTACCCCACTCTGGGAATGAAGGTGTGAGTTTATGTATGTATGCGTGATGTCCCCCGATGTCGTTTTTAGACTTATGGATTATATTGAAAAAAGGTAGGTAGCATTATTTCGAAAATTTTGTCAGTTTTACTAAACTCTAAGTCTGATTTTCTGGTAGGTACGAGTTAGTACTTGATGATGTAGTATTGATGACGGATTCTGGGGTTCATCACAGACATTCAAATCTTAAATAATTAAAATTGCAAACTAGAATTTTATTATGATTATGATAATAAAACATTCGGACGAATAAACTTTTACAGCCATTTTCACCTACATAAGCCTCAAACTTATACTTAGCACCTGTTTGGTCGGGGGTTAAAAATTAAACTTTGAGAGTCTGAGTCCAGTGTTAAAACGTATTTTAGAGATAATTATCTCGTTCTAATAACTGACGCTGATTGCGGCCTTTGGATACTTGTACATACCAGATAATCAGGGCTATTACTTGATTGACCTTAGTTTGCATCTGATATTTATTTATGTCTTTATTGCCTCTCTATATCGGGTCCCTGTTAATTATTTACTCGAAAAAATAGACCACACAACTATGTACATTGTACCTAACTACACAGTTTGCATTGCTTGTGCTTACTTGTTACGCAAAAATTTGAATTGTAGGTGATCGAGAGCACTCACGGAGTTATCTGGGACATTCCATTTCCAGCTGTCACTATTTGCGATCTGAATGTCATTTCCCGGAAGGCCGCCCAAGAGTTCGCCAATAATGTGTAAGCCAAGATTCTCACAAAATAAACTCTATTTTTAGTTTTGCATTGCTTAGTATTAATTAGATTATTGGTAATTGCGGTACGCACCTATAATTCAATAAAAAAAAAGGGCCTTTCAAAGATGTGTACGCAACGTCTTTAATCGCAATAACAATCAGAAGTACAAGCTTCTACATAGGTATAACTAGAACGTGCACGTGCACTGTTTTAAGAATACCAACTCGACGAATTGAGAACCTCCTCCTTTTTGTGTTAAGTGAGCTAAAAACAGTTGATGTCTTTATCGACCACGATGCGGTTGTATCTCACTCAGCTAGGGCACATATAAAAGAATACAAGTACAGATACCCAATCTCATAGAGCAAAAGCGTGCCGTCCTAATGTAGACAATTCTGTAGGCAATTTTAGTCCCGTAGTTACACCAGTAGATGCCGTATCTGAGCCACCACTGTCAGGACGCTGGTAGCCCAGCTAATAGTTTTAGTAACATATCACCAGATGGCATTGACTTCAAGAATGAGACGTCAAGAAAATTGCTGACTTAAAATTAATATGTAATGGCTATAATCCTACCGGTCACATTGTGGTAGCGTTTTATTAATTCATAGGAACATATGCCAATCTGAATGATGTCCAGGACAAAATAGGAATGTTTTAATGACATGTCGGCAAGTTTTTTTGCTGACTTTTTTTTACCATTTTGTCTATACGATAAAAATCCGCAAGGCTTCTAAATACATAAGAAAAAATCTACTTATGAAATACGGAGTAACCCTTAATCATCACCGTCGATTTATATTTTGACCATATATGTAAATTATTTCTTCCCAACAGTGATCTACACTTACGGACAAAACAATCGACTCAAAAATTATTCTAGTTTCAATGTGCAATACCTCTGATACTAATATTAGTATTGTACGTATACTGGTGTTTTTAGAAAACTAATAGTTCAGGCTTTCGAAAAATATCAAATCCATATCATTTTCATTTCAGTTACTGAAAAACAAGTGATTTTAACAAAATAGGGGTAAAACGTGGCTAAATTAATAACCATAATTGAAAGAAAAGATTTTTTTATATGGGAAAACGGTTTATTCTTTTTTCTTAATACCTCGTATTGCCACCGCGGGCTTTTTTTACACATGCGATGCGGTTCCTTGTTCATGTTATCAGCTTCCTGATGGTCTCCTGTGGACATGCTTCCCATTCTCGACAAGAGCTTCCTCCAGGGCCAAAATCGTGTCAGGGGCTGGATCTCGGGCTCGAACTTTCCTCTTCAGGTAATCCCACAGATGCTCAATGGGGTTTAAATCCGGACTCAGCGGTGGCCACGTAAGGGTGGGGATGCCGACCTCAGCAAGGTATGCTTGAGTAACTCTTGCGGTGTGACAAGGGGCGTTATCTTTCATCAAATGAAACCCCTCGTCAAAAAAACCTGCATAGGGGACGACATGGTCTTGCAGGATGTCGGTGATGTATCTGGCAGCGGTCAATCCACCTCCTCGCCCCCCACCCGGAATGAAAACCAGCTCGGTCCTTCCCTCCATTGAAATGCCCGCCAACATCATGACGGATCCTCCACCGTAGGCGACTGTTTCAGAGAAACAGCACTGTGCAAACCGCTGTCCAGGTCGTCGGTACACCCGTCTTCTTCTGTCGCTGTCATGGAGACACACTCTGCACTCATCACTGAAGAGTACACGGCTCCATTGCTCATACGTCCAGTTTTCGTATCTCGCCACGAAATCCTTGCGAGCGTCACGATGTCTCCGAGTCAATTTAGGCCCCGTGGCAGGCCTTTTTGGGGTGAGGTTCGCTTCCTTGAGTCTTCGGCGAACTGTCCGAGAGCTCACTGGTTCCAAACGGCTCTGCATCAGCTGCTGCTGAATGTCAACACCGGTCCGGTGGCGATTACGAAGACTGGTCGTCACGATGAAATGGTCCTCTCTCTCAGATGTGCATCTTCGACGGCCAGATCCCGGTCTCCGAGTAAGGACTCCGGTCTCAGCAAACCAACGGGACACTGGAGACAGCCGACTGACTTAAATTCAGCTGTTGAGCAACAGAACGCTGCGTAAGTCCGATTTCATCGGTTGTTACTGTTTTTAATTGCCTAATAAATGTTTTATAAAACTGCAATTACATTTCTAATGAAATACTTCCCGTTTCCCCAAAATACGACAAAATCTAAAAAAATTTGCTTGAGTCGATTTTTTTGTTCCGTAAGTGTATTTAAGAAGGTTCGATTTTTTTCAATTAATACCGCAATGAAAGTTATACATTCATTTTGCATAAACATAACTTAAATCTTTTACGTGTTCAGCAAAATAAACATTCTTTGTATTGAAATGTATGGCTATGCCCACTAACACATTCTGTCACCGACCAGCATTTGTAATACTGTGCCTGATACGTTCATAGTGCGGTTATGTTATGAATTTATGATACGGAGTAGCGGGCAGAAGGCTTTATGAATAACATATTTTTGTAAATAAATATTATCCGAAATTTAATCAAAGTTTTATCCGTCTTGTCTTATGCTTTAGTTTTATTCGCACATTGTTGTTAAATAATTGATTCAGTCCGGGAAAGAGTTCATTATAAATATTTTACTTGGAATTGCTTACGTAACGGCAATAAAAAAAACACGTACTATCAGCAGCAATTAAGATTAATTTATTTAATTAATTTGGTAATACTATAAAGAAAGTATTAAAAACACCACGAGCAGAGCACTGACCTGGGTTAAAATAAAATTAATTCTTCGAAAAAGGTACACCTTTTTTTCAACGAAAGTAATTTTAAGAAGCAGTATACCTACAAAGCTATTTTGTACACATAGGTTTCTGGCAAGATTTGCCGGCATACAAGTTGCAGCTTACAATTTTCTATAAATGTATCACGTTTTATATCTATGTTACTTCTTCTCGACAATGTCTTTTTCCCAAATTGTTTGAATTGGTCCACACTAAAATGTGCTAAAGCGTCATCGTCATTTAATAGGTGTAATATTTGCAGTAGTGTTGGGTGCTTATCAATAAGGGTGTTTATTTTATGATTCCAACCTTGAACTACATTATTCGTACGGTGTTGCTCCGAGAATACATTCCATATTGGAATAAAATTTGGTCCCATCCAGAATTTTTGGAAATAATTTTTAAATTCAATCAAATTTCCATCTGGAGCTACTGATAACATCTCATTAGATACGCATTGCCAGCCATGAAAAATATATTCTATGGGTAGCAATGGCAAGACACTGCACAAGTTCACAAAATATTTCTGATGTTTTGTTTTCAGATGCATTTTTTTTGCATTACGACTCAAGCAATCGCGACAGTGAAAGTAACAACCCTTAAGCTGTATATTCGGGAACATTTGCGAAAGGGCTTAATTACGGCCATTTCGAAATCTAAATGAACAACTTCTGGTTCCCATTCAGGGATTTGGCTTTTGATCAATTGAAACATCGTTTTATACGATTTTTCTTTTTTGTGCGACATGAAAATATATGCAAGTGTTTTAATATTTATATTTTCGGAGTCGCTTCCCGTGTCGCCGTGAATACTGAATAGTGTACAGGGCCCTATTTCACGAAAGGTACTAGTCTAGTAATACCCGTCCATGTACTAATATTTTGTACAAGTTTACAATTGTGGGTTTCAACAAGCTGCAATTGTAAGTTACTAGTTACTTCTTTGTAAAATTGTAAATACTAGGATTATTAGTGTACGTTTCTCGAATCTACAAATATACGGCTTTACTAGTTAGTAGTAACTAGTTAATATGTACAAGTCTTGGTAAATCACGTTTCATTACTTTTTTTACAAGACTTGTAGCTAGTAGCGGTGCACAGACTAAAAATACTAGTTACCGAATGGCTGTTTACGCTATTATCAAGGCTGAATTAAGTACCTAATTTTTTTATTCAAAGAATCAGTCAAGTGAGAGTCGAGCACACATTATTTTGAGGTGCCGGATCTAATTAGGTTAATTAATTATTGTTTAGTATCGTATTAATTATTAAGCGTGTAAAAACTTGTTGCGATTTTAATGGTAATCGACACAAGACTTGGCAGTATGTCTTAAACCCTTTGCCTATCTGTGGGATGAATGTAACAAACATCAAAAACGGCCCGCGATTTTTTGATTAGCTTCATTCGTGTCGTGTCCTAATAAATTGAACAATAATAACTAATAACAATGGAATTTAAACTTAAAGTTTTAAGAATAATATTAGAGAATAAAGGTGTTTTATTTGGGGGATTCTCTAGTATATTAACAAAACAGGATAAACGCCAGAAATGGATAGAAATAACGAATACGTGCCATTCTTTAGGAGTGATACCGGCGGCAAAAGATTATACGTATACGTACGATATACGTAAGACACAACAAATTTCACAATAAAATCGATATTTTTGACAAGAGTAAATTCAACTTGTAATTTTTACAAAGCTTCCGACCTTGGTAGGTTTAGGCTTGTAATTAACAAGTGCAAGTTTTAACTTTCATGAAACAAAAAGCAGTTTACCATGGTGAAATTAGCCAGTATTTACTAGTTGGGGACTAGTAACTGGTAGATTAATATTGTAATTTGTGAAACGTAATCTTACAAGCTAGTGAAAAATAATAGTCCATAGAATAGTAATACTAGTCTGATAGCTTTTGAGAAACAGGATTCCACAAGTCTAATAAGAGGTAATAGTGAAACCGGATTTACTAGAACTTGTAATTGTAACACTGGTGACTGGTAACAAGTAAATCCGTAGACTTGTAGATTCGTGAAATAAAATATTGCTTAACAGTTTTCATTGTTATTTGTGATTTTTTACTGCAACAAATTATGATTTTTACTTCCTCATCATAAAACTCGGCCAGAATGTATTTAGCCGGTATTTGTATCTCTGAAAATATATTAGTTCGTATTTTGTCAACCTGAGCTTGAGCATGAATTTTGCGATATATGGTATATTTGGTCAATATTTTTGATGCTTCACTCTTAAATTTTTTACTAAGTAAATTGTCATTTTCCTTTTTATATTTTTTTTTTCTTGAGTTGATTATGTTTACTCGCCTTCTTCAAACTTTTGTTCGTTCCCTGGATAACAGTTTTTAATTTTTTACATATTGTTGTATTCGTCGGCCTGTCTCTTCCGTTTTTTCGGGGTAGCGTATCTTTCCAGATTTTCGTCCAGCGTCAGCTCCTCCTGTTCCTGACCTTTGGCACCATGATAAGTCTTGGTTGGTGTCATAAGTTTCAGAATTGGTGATCCTTGGGCTAGGACAAAGTAAAAAGTTAAATAGATTAGTTATTTTTCTTGATATACATATCGACGCTTGAAAGGCGAAATCATCTAAGCGACATTTTTTAAGGACTTAGAGTTAAATATATTTTCGGAATGTGTAAACTTTACTGGTTTCGAAATATATACTAACTTAATGTCGTAAAAAATGTCGCTTAGATAATTTCACCTTTCAAGCGTCGATATAATTTACTTTACTGAGCCAAAACATGACGGGATTATGGAGTTGCTAGGAGCTTTTCTTTCTCGATCAACAGATGGTCATAATGTTGCGTTGTCACAAGACTTACATGAGTATTCAAATTTCTTGCTCAATTGAATGAAAGTAAAGGCCCAGCCACACCGAATGCGTGCGCGTAAACGTAACGTGCGCGTTCGCTTTCCATTGCGTTGTGTAGTATGAATTCTCATACGATATTTCAATATACAACGCAGTGGAAAGCGAACGCGCACTTATTTTTTTTAACGTTTTTGATACATGTGTGGTACTAGGGCACTCAACGAGTTAACAAATACAGAAAATCATAATTCATAAATGTGGTGATTTATGAAATCTACAGGATGTTTTTGTCCATTTGCTTTAACTTCGTGCTTGTGCTTGGAACATTAACGTAAACTTATCCCTTAAACCGTTTTACGATGATCGAAAAAAAAAAACTGTATCCCATACAAAATAATTAAATATTTAATTGACGGATATTGTAAAAGGTCCTTTTGAGTTAGGCAAAAGTTAGTGGCAACTTGTTGTCATTTAACGTCAGTGTTAAAACTTTATGATGATTGATGACACAATTGAGAGCTCGTTAGCAAGTTTAGCTCAGTGGAAGGTCCTGGGTTCAAACCCCGCTAAAACAGTTTTATTTTAGTTTTTATTTTTGTTAATCGGTAGTGAAAGTTTAATTTTTCTTGTTTATTTTTATTCCAGAAAAATGTTTGGGAAATGTCAAATCCTTTTTTTATTTCGCATTTTTTTCATTTCATGAGTTTATGGCATAGTCATAAATGAAATTAAAGTTTAAGAACAAAATTTATTTACATAAACAATACAGTCCTAATTAGGGTTTGCAATCCGGATCCATTTTGTATGGAAGATCCGGATAATTTCGGATCCAGATCCGGATCTTCCATACAAAATGGATCCGCAAAGCAAACCCTAGTCCTAATAAAATAAAATGGTCTCCTTTTTTCGTATCACCGACACTAAATATTTACATGAATAAAAAAACAGTACACTCGCGAGCAAAAAAATCGACTCAAGCTGCACGTTTGGGTTCTCCGTCCAGTATCTCTCGACCTATTCAGAATATCTTTAAAAAAATTATACCAAACGAAAGCTGATAATGTAACAATTAAAAAAAAAACAAGAATCCTGGGAATCCGCCCAGCATTTTCCAAGTTATGTCTCATTTCCCGATATGTGGATCATTTACTCGTTCCGAAACGTACGGGGTGTGCCCCTTTTGACCCCTATAAATATGGGGTAGGAGGGAGAAATGTCATCAGTCACTTATCAGAAGTTGACCGGTACACATCTCTGCTAACGACCTTACTCGGAAACCCTGAAGAAAATGGATACCACCATGACTGAAGCCGCCCAAGTCGTGGCCTTGCTGGAAGAGGGACACAACCAACGCTTCGTGGCTGACCAGCTGAATTTAAGCCAGTCAGCAGTAACCCGAGTTTACCGACGGTTTTGGGAGACTGGGGCCTTGACACGAAGACCAGGTTCTGGCCGCCGGAGGTGCACATCTGAGAGGGATGACCGCTTTATAGTCACTTCCTCTCTCAGAAATCGGCACCAGACCGCCGTTACTGTCAATCAGCATCTTCGGGATGTACGAGGGGTTACTGCCAGTGAGTGGACAGTAAGACGAAGACTCAAGGAAGCTAACCTGACCCCAAATCGACCCGCCACGGGCCCCAGACTGCTCCCGCGTCACCGCCAAGCACGCCTGGAATTTGCTCGTCAACACGAAAATTGGACCATTGAGCAATGGACCCCAGTTCTTTTTTGTGATGAGTCCAGGGTGTGCTTGAATGGCTGTGACAGACGAGGAAGAGTCTACAGGAGGCCAGGAAAACGGTATGCACAATGCTGTTTCAAGGAAACAGTTGCCTATGGCGGAGGTTTCGTCAGTGTGTGGGCGGGCATTTCCATCGAAGGGCGTACAGAGCTCGTTTTCGTACCTGGTGGGGGCCGTGGCGGTAGTTTGACCGCTGCCAGGTACATCACTGACATCCTTGAGGAGCATGTTGTTCCTTACGCCCGTTTTTATGACGAGGGGTTCGTCCTGATGCAGGATAATGTCCCTTGTCATACCGCAAGGATCACTCGGGCCTACCTTGCCGAGGTCGGCATTACCACCATGAACTGGCCAGCCGTCAGCCCGGATTTGAATCCTATTGAACATCTCTGGGACTACCTGAAAAGGCAGATTCGGAAGAGGGATCCAGCTCCTTCAAATATTACGGAGCTGAAGACAGCTCTGCAGGAGGCGTGGGATGCCATCCCCCAGGAGCTTATCAAAAAGCTGATAAGATCCATGAAAAACCGCCTGAATGCTTTGGTAAGGGCCAGGGGTGGAAAAACTAAGTATTAATGAATAAATGAAACCTTATTTTCCTTAAAATGCTTTTTATTTTACGATTTCCCTTTTCTTTTCTTTTTGTTTTTTTTCATGCATCTCTGCAAAACCTGGCTCCTGTCACTTGTGGAAAATGGCATGACTGAAAATTATTATTTTTTAAATCGTTACATTATCAGCTTTCATTTGATACCATTTTTTTCAAGATATTTTGAATAGGTCAAGATATACTGGGCGGAGAACCCAAACGTGCAGCTTGAGTCGATTTTTTTGCTCGTGAGTGTAATTTACAACTGCAACTTATTTTCAAAGTGGCCGCCTCATTTTCCAAACAGGCGTTCAATCGTGCCCGTATCTCGCGATTTAGGTTAACAAGAGTGGCACGCATGGTGTCGGCTTCTTCCCGAATTTGTTGCAACAACTGTTCTCTTGTAGCCACCGGTTTTGAGTAAACTCTTTCTTCTAGCGTACCCCAGACATGAAAGTCTAAGGGTGTTAAGTCCGGCGTCCTAGAGGGCTAGGCCAGAGTTGGACTGCCGCGGCCAAACCAACGCCCAGGAAAGTGTTCATTTAAATGCTGTTGAACATGAACAGCAAAATGTGCTGGTGCTCCGTCATGTTGGATCCAATGCGTCCGCAGTGTTTCCAATGGAACATCTCCGAAACAATCCAAATAATGCAAATTTTGTAGAATTTCAAATAATTATTGCCATTAAGTCAGTTTGGAATCTCCACTGGACCAATGAGGTGATTGTTCAAGACTCCTGCCCGCATGTTTATGGAGAACTCATATTGGAAGTTTGACTCCCTTGCCAGCTTTAGATTGCGGTCAGCCTAATGGTGATAATTTTTAGAATTTATTATTCCGGCTCTCGTAAACTGAGCCACGTCCATCCACAGAATTTTGGAGATAAGTTGTGGGTCTTGTATTAATAGCTCATTAAACCTTTGGCAGAAAACCATTCGCGAGAAATTGTCCCGTGGCAGAAGGCCTTGCACTTTGCGGAAGTGGTAAGGATGCAGACCGTATCTCTTCCACAATCTCCAGACTTTGGCGTGTCGTACGTTAAAGATACAGCCAACTCGTCTTGTTGATAACGTCGGGTCTTCAATAATTAAATTCATTATACCGATTTCATCCTGTACCGTCAAATCGATGACACGTTCATGCGGAGCCGAACGGAGACCCATCTCACTGAACCGTCTATGTACCTGTGAGCAAAGTACTTCTAAAGTATGAAAAGTAATACGAAAACAATAAAATACTTACATTCGTAAAAGTATAAGGTCGCGGCGTTCGTTGATTGGGATATCGGCGTCGGTACAGCGGCATTTCCGTTGCAGAAACCGTAAACAAGGTGCATATTGGCCTCTTCTTCGCGCGTATAATTTACCCGTGGCATCACAAAGCAAGTTAACACAATTATTTATTTGAAAATAAAATAAGTAACACCAATAACAAATTAGTATTGTCAATTTGACGTGACACATGCGAGCCAGCAACATCAAAACGAAGTCATAAAATAAAATAATGTCAATGAACCGAATTTCTTTAACCTTCATGTTAGGCACACGTAAGAATCAGAAACTCTTTACTCACGGGATTTTTAAAGCAAGTATTTGTTTATGGATTATGAACCTTTTACATTGGTTTAACGTAAATTAGTGATTATATTTAATTATTGATTATCTTCTAAACGGTACGAGTTAGTACACTAGTTTCTTGGAGGAATTAACTTTATTTGATCTAAGGAATGCAACCTTAAAATTAAACCAAATAAAAAAAAACACGGTGTATATTTAGATGTACTCATCATGTGTATCAGCCCAATGGAACCCTGACCCACCATAGAACTTTGTCACAGTGACGTTATAATTCAAGTCGTAAGAAGTGATGAACAAATGGTTTTATACTGTCATTGTGACACCTTTCTATGGTGGGTCAGGGTTCCAATGGGCTGATAGTACCTTGAGATGTTGACGCAACAGGTGAATCAGGGGACGTATGTGTAGATTCATCTCCTCGGTAGTGTACAGGCACTGCCAATTTATTTATTTGCACTCGTTTACCGCTTTCATTTCGAATATATTTTTTTTCAAAATGGTCCATACAGATGTATTTACTTCGTAGTGCCTCTCTTGGCAAGTGGTGAATTGTCATGTTACCTGAAATGAAATTCATTAAAACTATTTAGCATAAGCAGGCATCTATATTAACATTTACATTTACGGGAAACTACTTCAGAAGCAAAATGTATAGTAAATTGATTCTATTTCGGGCCGTCTCGACGCACGTTTGTGTCAAAACACGTATAAAGCGACACAAACGCGCGTCGACGGCGCGCTTAAAAAACGCAGTCTGCACTCATTTACATAAGGTGCCTAGTAGGTATATAACGCAACCAATTAATACCTAATATTTTAGGTTCATCGAAGCTTAATGTGCAAGGTTGCTAATTTTGTTTTGTACAAAAGTATCATAACAAAGGCAGTCGGATGCTGAAATATCAAGTCAGTACAAACAGAACAATAAAAAGACGTGTGGCACTCGGGGACTGCCGCGGTAAAGCTATTGCATGTCGTACAAACGCACACAACGCCGTGTCGAAGACTGCCGAACTGAAACGACGTTAGACGATGCACGGCCTTCAAGCTACACCTCCTTGCCCGTCGGAGTGGGGAGCGTGAGGTTTTTTCGTTACGGAATTTCTGGATTCGGTCCCCGCGCTCAAGGCCCGCGATAGAAGCTATGCAATAGCTTAAAAATATTATTATTAAATCTACTTACCTATCCATGTAAGATTTTTCTGCATTATGTTGACGAAATTTCCTTTGACGTTCAGCATTTGATTTTGGTACTGTTTTTATTATTTCTTGATTTTTTCTTCAAATCTTTCTGACGCTGATAATATGCCCTTTGACGTGCATTAGTTTTTTTTCTTTTTAGCTGTTTACGCTTTTCTTCTCTATAAAACGAAAATATCTAGGTATAAATAATAGGTATAAATAATTAGGTATAAATAGTGTAATGACACACCAAAACAATATTCATTTACAAAAAAATAACAATATTAAGAAGTGATTATCGAATTTCGCGCGATGTACATTTATATAGATATAATATCATATATACTTTCTCTGCGCGGCATTCATGTGCATTATCTATACACCAAAAACAAAGGTACTGAATAGTACACGTGCTTGGTTTGATGGTTTCTGTTATATACATAATGAAGAATGAATTTATTTATATATATATATATACATATTGAGAATCTAAATTGAGAATTTAAACTATACGCGTGTGTGTGTTTGTGTGTATAAAAGAGGGCTACTTTTAATATCGCTCATTTTAATATCAAAAATTTAGGTTATCTTTATAGCAGTATTATATTTTCAATTCAAAATTAATACTGCATTTGTGATAATAATAAAATGTTTGTATATAGAGTACTCACTCATTTTCTTTCACTATTTTTTCGTGACTTTCTTCATTAATAATAAATGCACTTTGTTCATTCATATTCAAAACACTTTATACACAAATTTTACAAGTACAGCTATTCACTGTTGTACATAAATACCTATACACCTATATACTTTCTCATAAACAGCTGCTTATGTATTCGTCCGATTTCGGAGCAGCTCGTCTCGATTCGTGCGAGTTTCGTAGAGTCGTACAAACGCACACAACGCCGTGTCGAAGACTGCCGAACTGAAAGGACGTTAGACGATGCACGGCCTTCAAGCCACACCTCCTTGCCCGTCGGAGTGGGGAGCGTGAGGTTTTTTCGTTACGGAATTTCTGGATTCGGTCCCCGCGCTCAAGGCCCGCGATAGAAGCTATGCAATAGCTTAATAAAAATGTTTGTAAGTTATTACGTATTATTATTTTAAGTGTTAACTTACCACAGTTGTCAATCCAAGCCTGCAAACGTCGGGAGTCGCCAGTAGGGAAATGTAACATAGGTTTCTGTCCTGTCACACACTTGCACATAAAATAAGAACAAGTCGGAGCCATTTCATTCGTAGGTATATAAGAAACCGTTTCCGAAAGCCAAGTCGTCGTGCATGGATTATCTGCCGGGGTCCAAAGTAAATGCCAAGTCGTCGTGATTGCAGGATTCGTACAGGTCCGTATATATAATTATACCAGTCGCGAGCGTTGAGGATGAATCACAAAATCCGTTAAGAAGGCCTGGTCGTCCTTATCAGCAAAAAAAGGAAATATCGCCTTCAACTTCAACTTTATCCGAATCCAACGAAACAAAGTTATAGTTTAAATGTTTGTACACAAACTGTCAGCGCGTTTTGATTCTTCAATGCTTAAAAATAGCACGTTGTTCGTTCCGTGTTTGTACCAACATTTTAATACACCGAAACCGCCAAAACAGTATTTTGTAATATTCATTTACATTATTTTCTCTATTGTTTTTTTGTTTTTAATATAAAAGAAGTATTTTGAGTATTGATTTTACGCATCAAACAAGAATTTGTAAAAACGAAACGCTTTGGGCCTGTGAGTGCATAGTACTTTCGCGATCCGTGATGGCACCATCTAGTGCATAGAGTACTTTATATATAGTTAGGGAGGCGAATAGGGGAATTTTCGGTAATACTCGAGCGTGGCAGTTTAAGATATGAGAGATTCCTTAGACCTAATAGAACAACCTTGTAAAGTATTTAGCTCTATATGTAGTGACGCGCGCCTAGGATAGACGATCAGATTAGTAAAAAAAAATCGATATTCTGAAATACTCGAGCGCGTCAGATTAAGATATTGGGGGTTGATTTTAGTGTTTTAAGACTAAATTTAACTAATCTGACGATAAGTCCTTGACGCCGCCGAGTTATAGGGTCGCGAACTTGTAAAAAAAAACGTTAATCCGGCATTCTCGAGCGCGATTTTTATTTTTTTTATTTTGAAGAATATAATCTAAAACTTACTAAAAATACAAAATCTGCCGGTTTCCGCATGACCGCAAGTGTGGAGGAGCCATTTTGTCTTCCTAAAAACGCGTTGCGGCATATAAGTCGCGAACGATACATTTTACAAAAAAAAGTTTAAATAACCAAAAAAGGGAATATCTATCGCTTTATTGTCATTCTTAAATTCCCCGTTTTATCAAGGAGAAAGAAAGGAAAAAAAAGAAACCAAAAAACCTTTTTCGGTCAGATTAAGAGAACCAACCAACATTTTTGTCAGATTAAGAAAATATGCTTTCAGGATACCGAAATAAACCTCCCCTATGAAAATCTGACGCGCTCGAGTATTTCAAAAAATCTTTTTTTTTGCATTTTCAAAAATTCATCGTAACTTATCGTCACGCCGAAATCGACAGTTTTTTTAAAGGGAGCTTCCTTGGGGCCTACTTAACACCCCTTCCGAAAATCTGACGCGCTCGAGTAATTTTTTTTTTTTGCATTTTTGACTACTTTATATGCCTACCCCCACCACGCAAACCGGCAGATTAGTATACCGTTGTTATCAGAGGCACTTGGGGCATACGTAGTATGAATATCTGACGCGCTCGAGAATGCCCAAGTAACTGTTTTTTTTAACATTTTTGTAAAACCGTACACGCCAAACCCACCGCTAAAATGGTTTTTACCATACGAGCTTTTCTTTTTGAAATTATTTTATCTTTCGATTTTGATAGGTCTCGACGGCGCCGTTGAATTACGCCATTTAGCTACCTCGCCTCCCTAACTAATATATCTAGTGACAGTACCTAAATAGCAAGCTTGAAAGCTTACAAGCTTTTTATGAGTTAGATGGAGTTAATATAAATTTTATTGCATTTATTAAACTTATAAAATATACCCTACTTTATGTAGAGAAGGATGCTTTTGATGTAATTAAGGTACGTTGAATTTATTAAGGTGCAAAAATCATTCAATCTTAACTATTACTGATTCAAATGTTTCGCTCGATACCTGTGAAGCCATCTATGACGCCATATGTGACTCATTGTATGGCAAGTAACTACCCTATCCTAAGTCCCAGCAGCCTTCTCAAATAACGAAATGAAGTTCATTATGAAGACTTGGGTTTGGCAGAATGGAAGTCCCTTTAAAAGAACAAAAGAAGTATCTTCGTTGTCCCAAACATTTAGAATCGACTTAAGTTGTATTAGCTACGAGGGCAGAGTGAAGTCTGGAAAAAATTAAACAATTTTTTTTTGGTCCAAGTAAATATTTATTTTTCAACGTAGTCCCCGTGTAACTCAATACACTTGGTCCATCGCTTTTCTAGCTTTTCGATTCCCTCCGTATAGTACGATTTCTCCAACCCTTCAAAATACGCATTGGTTTCTGTGATGATTTCTTCGTTGGAACCAAATCTTTTTCCACAAAGCCATTTCTTTAAGTTTGGGAAAAGAAAATAGTCGCAGGGGGCTAAATCTGGAGAATAAGGCGGATGCGGGAGCAATTCGTAACGCAACTCGTGGATTTTAGCCATAACAATTGCACAAGTGTGGACCCGTGCGTTGTCTTGGTGAAAAATGATTTTCTTTTTCGCCAAATGGGGTCGTTTTTCCATTAAAACTTAATGAAATCGCTGTAACAAGTTGGCATAATATTCGCCGTTAATCGTTTTACCTTTCTGAAGGTAATCAACATATATTACACCACGAGCATCCCAGAAGACAGTAGCCATAACTTTATTCGCCGATAAAACTGCTTTGGCCTTCTTTGGTGCAGGTTCACCTGAAGCAATCCATTGTTTTGACTGCTCCTTTTTTTCTGGTGTATGATGATGAATCCAGGTTTCGTCAACAGTTATGAAACGACGCAAGAAGTCCTTTTACACCTAAACTTCGCCAAACATGCCTCTGACAGGGTCACCCTAGTGCGTTTTTGATCTAAGTACTGTGAGCAATCGCGGCACCCAACGGGCGGAGAGCTTCTTCATATCCAAATAAGTGTGAAGGATATTACGAACCCGTTCGTCTGAAATGCTTACAATATCAGCTATCTCACGGACCTTTATTCTTCGGTCGGTCAATACGATGTCATGGATTTTGGTGATCATCTCTGGTGTAGTGACCTCAACTGGGCGTCCGGGTCGGTCGGCGTCAGCAGTGCTTGTACGGCCACAACGAAAATCCGTAAACCACTTGTGGATCATTTTAATCGATGGAGCAGAGTTCCCGTAATATTTGTCTATTTTTTTTTTATCCGTAATGGTTTTTTTTCGCAAAAAATAATGTTTAATCAGAACACGAAACTCACTTTTCTCCATGTTTGCAAACACCGAAGTGATTGTTTCTTTTTCACAGCTGTCAAAAAAAAAACTAGTCGTGTGAACTGGCTGAAAATATACGATTTACCTCCAAAAAGGCTGCATTACAAATTGACATTAATGAATTTGTGAAGAAAATACCTTTAATATGATTTTTACCAGACTTCTCACTCTGCCCTCGTATGTGATTATTTTTATTCAATCCCACATTTAGATTTTTTATACTAGACCAAAATTTTACTGTAAAAGTGGTCAAATGTCTTCATCATTTTCTGCTTCAGGCTCATTGAAAAGCTGATTTAATTTCTTATGTTTTTTTATCGTGTAATGCTCAAAATAAAATAAATTATTTTCAAACGTGCATAATTTAACAATAATGTGGCTCAGAACTGTGTTTATTGCATAAAGGTGTAGGTTTCGACTTTAAGTCTAAAACCAGATAAATGTATAGTCACCCTAACATTGACACATTAAGAATTTGTATCACTTCCTCATTCATTTTTCCAGGGAAAAAATATATTATGACAGCCGTCTTTTCTAGTCGGCAAAAACCAGATCGTCTTTGACCTGTTATGGTAGTCTTTTTCTCAAAAATGTTATGTAATCTTGCCATAACACGATTAAATAGGAGCCCAGTAGGTTGAAGTTCTTGGACAACTATCCAAAGGGTCCAATAAAATTAAGGAATTCCGAATTAGGAATCAATAATTGTCCGGTAAGTAAGTAGGTACCACAGAGCACTGAATCGTCACAGCGCGCCTCTACTAGAGACAGCAGTGAAGACAATATTCGTGCTTCGCAGTTGCGCTGAGCGCAATTGCTGGAGGTAAAGGCCGTCAGTGTCTATTTGGACGTTGTAGAGTGCACATGATCAAAAAAGCAATATTATGCATCATTGTGCTGTGAAATGGTGTAATAACCAAAGTAAAAACATGGATAAACAAAATTGTGGCGTATCATATCGCAAGTAAGTATTTAAAATCAATTTTTGGTTATTGGAAAATTGCGATTTGAAGTTATCTTGGAACGCAAAACCTCCTCTTTTTATTCTTCTTAACACAAAACCTCCACCGCGCCGTAAGCAGTCTCACCAGCCAGCGAAGCTAGTAAATGCGTTAGTGAAGTGTAGCGGTGTATGGCGTCATATCGATAGAGTGCATCGATGTCCATAAAGTATCTATGTGTTTTTTTCCATTTAAAAATTGTTAATTTAATATTAATTTTCCTTTGCTAACTGTTCCTTTTAGGTTTCCTAATGATGCTTACATTAAAGATAAATGGATATTAGCGACGGGAAAGTTAAACTGGTTTCCTCAGAAACATGAACGATTTGCTCAGACCATTTCGAGGCTGGAAGTACCACGAAAAGGAGTACCAGAAAATATCTATCTTCTGATGAGCTATTCCAACATTGAAACTCCATCCTATTTTTAACGAGGTAAAACTTTCACAAACTTATTAATTTCATAAACATATAATTTGGGAAACTGCTTTTTTCCGGAACTGAAATTATTTCAGGATTTTCGCTTCAAAACGCTTAAGGTTAGGTTAGTTTCATAGACATCCTGAAATATGTACAGTTTCGGGAAAAAAGCGGTTTGCCAAATGATGTTTGTGAAATCAATCAGTTTGTAAATATGTGGAAAAATATGTGGACATCAGACTGAACTACCTTACAAAAAAAATAAGTTATTGTAACAAAAATGTTTTATTTTTGGGGCAGTGATGGATGGCGCTCCGGTTCAAGTTTTTTTTATAGTCTTGAATTTAATAAACAACCCCGATAAAATGATTTCTATTATTTTGGCACCTAGTTGTTAATGCATGCCTAGAGGTATTATGAATTATTTTGAATATTGCCGAAATATTGTTTTTAAAATAATCATGATTGTGTCCTATTTCGGCTCAGTAAAATATCGATAAAAATATCGACCTCACACCGCAGCACTCTTAGGCACTTGTGACTTTCTTGTGGCGCACAGATGGTTGACATCTAAGACAATACGGATACGTCATTTAAGTAGTAATGCGAGCACTAGTGTGAGTAAACGGTGACGCCCACTGACACGCTTGATTTGTATGGAAAAATTGGAGGATACCGTCTCTAGTAGGGGCGCGGTTCTGTGCTCTGTGGTAGGTACTTATTGAAATTCCATAACATCATAGTATTTGAATTTGGAACTATCTGTACAGACCTGTGACAGCCTTCAAAGTGGCTACAGAGGTAGCCAAGAAAAGATCAAAATGACACAAAAAATATAATAATAATTTGACGCCATAAAGATTTTTGCAAAAAGCACTATTATTAAAAAAAACTATTTGAATTGCTTTATAATTAAAATACTCAGTAATACAACATGAAAAGCTGAAGATTCAGCTCTAAAGGGGTTGGCAGTTTCATACTAACGAGGTAAGTGTTGCCAGGATTTATGGTGATCCGTGCTCTATAAAAAAGCGGGAGCAAAATCTGTTGGTCATTTTGTACAATTGTAGGTAACAAAAAGTAGGCACATGAATTTATTTGACCAGCAAGAAATATTATATTAAGTTATCATTTCGCTCAAACAGTGACATAAAAATTTATTCGAAAAATCATTGAAATTAAAATCGAATTTAAGTCACTGGAACGAGAACGAATCGTGAAGCGAATCGATTGCAGTGACGTCTCAGTCTCATATAAATCAAGCGGCCCTAAACTTGTTGACACAGGTGTATCAAGTCAATGTTACCAGTGCAATAAATAAATTATGCATACACAAACAGTTTTCTCATTTTAAATTAATACAACAATTCTTTAATCTTGAACAGAATATATAGTTTTTTTTATAGAAAGTCGTTTTTTTTAAATGTGGCAGGATACTTTGAATATTGCAAATATTTTTCGGTAACGGCAACACCTTTGTTTACATTTTAACTGGAGGAATAAAATCCTATCTTAGCGGCTCGGGCTTTCACCTCATACTCTTTCAAGAAAGTTAACTTACTGGTCTTTGCAGTAATTTACTATAACTCTGCTGCCATTACTGTCAAGTAAATAAGAGCTATCAAAACGCTAACAATACGATTACAGGCCAAGGACGATATGATTTTTACCGCCTATAATCTCGTCCCAGCAAATATTTCACTGGTGGAACCTTAACACGGCTTCTTGTGACATACTCAACCAAGTATTTAATACGGTCGTCCTTATAAGTAGCTGCACACTTTGCTTTGTCACTTTAACGCATTCTTTAACGTCATGTTTGAGCTACTGCACTCACATTCAGAGACTTTAAAGCGACAGGGTACAAAAGTGTGCAGCTATTTATAAGGCTGACTGTACCAAAATTCTTTATTTTTCTGTCTTTTCACAGGACAAGAAAAAAGATGTCATCTGACATTTCGCATTGAACAGCTTTCAATGTAGCAATTTAACCATTCTAAATATTACCTAGAACTTGATTTAAATACGTTTTATTTCGAGCTTAAAATATTTTTCTTTTATGATCTAAAAGCAGTCCCGAGCGAATATTTTGTTGTAAGCACTTGTTATATATGTACGAGTATGTACCCGTGTGGTTGCCGGGTTAGAATAGTGCCACTCCATGTCTTCCCGTGGATGTCGTAAGAGGCGACTAAGGGAATAAAGGCTTGGAGTACTGTTAGGCGATGGGCTTGCAACCTGTCACTAATACGCTGGTAAACATGTTAGCCTGTTTATGCAAAATGTGGTTACAGAATTATCAACAAGTTTTTAGAGTTGTTGGTAATTCTGTAGCTCTGCCTACCCCACTCTGGAAATGAAGGCGTGAGTTTATGTATGTATGTATGTATTTTATATTTATGTTGACAATGTTCTTGAACTGCTAAAATAATTTGTGTGTTCTGGCAAGTGAAAGAGATTTAACTTCTCGCGGTCTCTATTGTCTCGTTGCCCCTGTCTTTTTTAATACCAGCCTTTATGTCAGTTTGTTTAAGTGTATTTCTGTGTGCGCATTTTTACTGAGTGTACATTTCAAATGTATTTATTATTTCCATCCCTGTTGGCTCAACATTTTTATTGGATAACTATACAATACGGTTACTTTGGGTTGTTAGGTGGGTGTCATGTTCGGCTTTAGTCATTTTCTACCCTAGTCATGTTCTACCCTAGTCATGTTCTGCGTTGGTCATGTTCTATCCTAGTCATGTTTTGCGTTGGTCATGTTCTATCCTATTCATATTCTGCGTTGGTCATGTTCTATCCTAGTCATGTCCTGCGTTGGTCATGTTCTATCCTAGTCATGTTCTGCGTTGGTCATGTTCTATCCTATTCATTTTCTGCGTTGGTCATGTTCTATCCTAGTCATGTTCTGCGTTGGTCATGTTCTATCCTAGTCATGTCCTGCGTTGGTCATGTTCTATCCTAGCCATGTCCTGCGTTGGTCATGTCCTATCCTAGTTATGTTCTGCGTTGGTCATGTTCTATCCTAGTCATGTTCTGCGTTGGTCATGTTCTATCCTAGTCATGTCCTGCGTTGGTCATGTTCTATCCTAGTCATGTTCTGCGTTGGTCATGTTCTATCCTAGTCATGTCCTGCGTTGGTTATGTTCTATCCTAGTCATGTTCTGCGTTGGTCATGTTCTATCCGAGTCATGTTCTGCGTTGGTCATGTTCTATCCTAGTCATGTTCTGCGTTGGTCATGTTCTATCCTAGTCATATTCTGCCCTAGTCATATTCTGCCCTAGTCATTTTCTGCCCGTCGTCGTCGTCTATGTTCTTGTCGTATAATTTACGAAAATCGACTACAAGTCTCCATTTTTAACTTCCTGATGCATCAACTTTTTTGGAAACTACCCAGATGGGAGAGCTCCAAGCGGAGTCAGAAGGGCGTATTATACTCTGTGATTAATGTTGTCATAACGTATGCGGAATGAAATTTGCACAAAGTTTTTAAACATTTTTTAAGAATAAATGATTCGATATTTAAGACTTGATATTATCTTTTGTTTTCTGTATTATCTGTCAAAGTATATATGATCAAAGTAGCATGAACGGCATACTCTGCTGCCAAAGCCAGGGATTCAAATGTTGCTCTGATGGAGATCACAGCAGCGGCCACTGATCTGACTGCTATGGCTAAAGAGACGATGCAGCAACACGACTACATGAGTACTACAAAGAGTCCCTCAACCATATCACCCTCGCATGGAACTCAGTTTCCCCTAGTATGACCAATCATATGGCGACACTAGACCAAAATAATCTCCAAGCCACTATTCCATCCAGCGTAGTCAGATTTCCGGCTCCTTCACCATCAATCGATTCCAAAGGAGCTCCTGATCCACTATGTGGTACATATCTGACTCTGAACTCAGGATACTTGTATGATAGTGTATACGGTGGTCTATCCTATCCTGAAGAAGACAATCTGGGTTTTGCAGCAAATTCTTCAGATGGTGTCCATCTTGCAAAGCTCATTATTCTCATTATTATTTGGTGAAATCTCCAAAGGTACTCCAAAGATTACTGAACAAAGATCTATCCGCTCTGATAACATTAATCAAGGAGGAAACGGATACACTGGATCAATACAATGAGATGACCAACAACGACAAGTTCACCTTCCTAAAGAGAAGAGACTGTCTCATAACTAGAGTTAGGACTTTTGGTGGCAAATCGTGGTTCTAGAATACATGGAGTCGCTATTTCCTATTTATTGTAATACATACCACTTTGATTTTGACTTTCAGTATTTTAATATTTCAAAATTAATTTATTAACAAACCGCTAAACCAATTTAAATGTATTTTAGTATGGAGGATATCTCTGCTATGAAAGCGTTACAAACTAGCAAATATTAGTAGGTATGGAAAAACCGAACTAAAAATGTATTTAGTTCATTTTGAAATATACTGAACTGAAGGTCAAAATCAAAGTGTCATGTATTATAATAATTAGGAAAAAGCGACTCCATGGATCCTAAAACCACGATTTGCCACCAAAATCCCAACCCTACTCATAACACTCCAGACTTGATGGGGCAATGGACATCAAAGGTCCTTATTTGATTCATTAAAGATTATACAAGATTATACAAGTGTTGTACAAATCATTCGCTTGTAGGATTTGTGTAAAAAAATATGTCAAATCTCGAAGAAATGAAAAAACGGGTAGGGCTTATCGCACCTAATTTTTATAATACCTTATGCATTAATTTCGCTAAATTTCAAATTACCAAGGGCTCATAATACCTAAAAATTAAACTGCCTCATTCCTAAGATACACAAATGTCATAATGACATCGACCTAAAACATCTCATGTCATGTCAGAAATGTCTAAATTTTGAAATGTACATTTCCTTAAAATACCGAATCATAGATACGACAAAATTTCTAAATAACTTAAACTGAAAACTCCAGAATGTCAAAATGTCACAGGTTCAAAATGCCTAATTTTTTTGTACCAAGAATCATGAGCTCCTTTTGAACCTGATATGTGAAAAAGTGCCCCTAAAATTTCCTATATTTTTGGGAACTTGTCCGTTTTGTTACGGCCATATCGTATTGAAAATGTAACCAAATGGATCAAATATATTTAGGACATTTATTTATTTAAAAAAATGGAATGAACTAGTGATTCTGATCTTAGTGGTTAAAAAAAAATAACTTTTTCACCTCACTAGCTCGGAAAGGCTAGTTTGTTTGATATCTATTGAGAAAATCGGTTTTTATCCACATGTTTATGGGGAAAAAAAGGAAAATTTATTATTAAATGCATTTAAAAATACATTTTTATTCAATTTTACTTAACTTAAATCTAAAATTTAAACGTACAACTAAAATGCAACTTCTAACTTTATGCTTCTTTTTAATGCAGGCGTCTCTTCAATACAGTGACATTTTTCAAGAACTCAATAGCCATGATGGATCCCTCATTTAATTCCCTTTTTTGAATTGATTTTCAAAATAAATTGCATTCCGTTTTCGACTATTTGCTGTAAAAAGTGAGTTCTTGATACGATAGTCTTGCCATTTGGCTTCAATGTCGGCTTATGGGGCATTCGCACATTTAGGCGTCTATGCCATCCCTCTATAGGGTTATTCGTTCGATGTCTATCTTGAGCACAGCTGATCAAGGATGCACCCAGACGAATCCATTGCCTTTCCATATAGTGCTTGAAAATTAACATGTTTTCGGTATTTGGAGCAATGTCGACTATGTCCAACCAGCAGTTATTAATTTCTCCGTCTGGTAATAAGGGCAGATTCGCACATAATTTTATAATTTCACGACCTTCTGGTGTGGCGTCGAGCTTAACCGCGTGAGCTTTTTTATGTACAGCATGTGAGAAATGATAATGACACCCTATCAATTGAACTTCAGGGAAAATATATTTGCATGCGTTTATCACAGCAGTTTCATAGTCACATTTGAATTTATCAATTCTCATGTTCATTCTCTGACGCAAAATTGAGAACAATTTGCGATACGTCTCCTCTCTTTTATTGGGTAGCAACGCAAAAACCACCGGTATCACGTTAGTCGATCTAGTGTCGAAACCTGCATCTATGTGTATGGTGTATACCTGGTAGAACGGTTTTGGCGTCCTTTTAAAAAAAAAAGATAAAAAAAGATAAAAGATGTTTATTCAGTAAGTAGGCCGCACGGGCACTTTTACACGTCAAAAATCTACCAGCGCTTCGTAAGAGACCGCTGCTGAGAAGAAACGCCGCAAGAAACTCAACAGTAAGTCGTTTTTTAAATATTGCTAATGATAATATACAATAATAAACTTAACCTAGCATTATATAAAACAATGAATCTCACATAACACCAACATTTTATATATTCATGCGTAGTTGAGCAGGAAAATGTGTCAAAACTCAGAATTGTCACAAAACTATTAAGCAAAAGTAATATAAAAAAATAATTATATAGAAAGTATACAAGTTATACTTGTGACGGTGCAAGACAACATGCATAAAAGTTTCGATATATTCTCCTACAGAAACCGTGTCCCCTAGACAATATACAATATTAACATATTTTTTATGACTAAGTTATTATTAAATTATTTAGGTGTTGGCCAAGCATTTTTATCTGTTAGATAGTCTTCGACCCTATAGTAAGCTTTAGACATCAACGACTTTTTCAAGTAAGTTTTAAGTACTGGAAATGGTAACTTTAAAACAACGTCAGGTAATTTATTAAAGAAAAGGATGCATTGACCTACAAATGATTTATAAACCTTACGGACACGAAATTTTTTAATAGCAATTTTATTTTTATTTCTTGTATTCAAATTATGTACATCACAATTCTTAACAAAAGAGTCTTGATTTTTAATGACATAAATAATATTCTCATAAATAAATTGTGATGCTACTGTCAAAATATTAATTTCTTTAAATAGTACTCTTAAGGAATCACGGGAGTTTAGATTATATATAGAACGAATGGCTCTTTTTTGCAACATGAATATAGTCTGTATGTCAGCAGCTTTTCCCCAAATCAGAATACCGTACGACATTACACTATGAAAATAACTATAATAAACTAAGCGAGCTGTCTCAACATTAGTAAGTTGCCTGATTTTCCTAACAGCATAAGCTGCCGAACTTAATTTACCTGCTAGCAGTGGCGAAGCGTCACGTAAATAAATAGGCAAGCCGGAGCAAAAAAAAGGTGTATGGCGTGTGTGCTTGTTTGCCCCTTCCGTGACCTAAAAAAAACATACCTTAAAAAATGGATGTCGTCTTTCTAGTTCTCAAAAAGCAGTGCTGAAGTGTCGCGTGCGTTAAAAGTGCGCGGAAAGGCAATTCTTGCTTTCCAAGTAGTACGACCGTATCAATTAAACGTTTCAATAAATTTCGATTACGTTCCACTTACGATTGTGGGCCTCAAAATTATTACCAAAAAAAGTTTAAATTCTACTGTTACCAAACTCATGTAATAATATACAACTCCGTATATGTTTCTCGCTTTGAGAATGTTTTCTAGCTGAATTACTTATAGAAAATAAAATATAGAAAATAGAATAAGTTTTTTTTTCTTGCCTTTTTCGTGCTTATTAAGATTAAATCTTAGAAAAAATACAAATTTATTTCCCTATTTCTGGGCGGTTTGCCCTTCGGGAATATATAAAAACTAACCTAACATAACCTATTTTTTTTACATACTTTAATTCAAACCGTAATGTTTCAGTAATAATTGATTTTAGAGAAAAGTTTGTTTAAAAAAATATGCTTGTTTTAGTATATTCTAAACAATTAAATCATCATAAATAGACCTTATATTGACATAATTTTCAAGCATCAAAATTTTTTAAGTGCCTGACGCCTTGAAAATGACCAACATTTGAACCCCTATAACTCGGCCAATTTTGATTTTAGAGAAAAGTTTTTCAAGTAAAACATGCTTATTTTAACGTGTTCTATACGATAAAATCATTTAAATTAGGTGTCATAATGATACAATTTTGGCGAAATTTTTTCTAAGTCCTGCGTCCCCTAACTGAATTATATAAATTGTGAATATCTGCAAAACCTGTTCGATTCCAAACACTGCTAGAATCGGAAAACAGCAAAGATGAATAGCAAAATAATTTGTTTAATTTGCAGCTGCCAGTCAGCCAATTGTATTTGTAATTCGCTGTGGAAATGTTTGAAGAATCCATCTCTACGCCTATAATCAATTTTTATGTCTGGGCGAGCGCGTCCTAACTTAATGACATGTTTCTTATTTCCAAAGGATAACTTTGAAAAACATGTTTGTTCATTAAGTAGGTAATCTGTAAGACAACACTCAATTTGCACCAATGCGGCCATTTGTACTTTGAGTACAGGCAAAAATATTTAAAAACCAAACCACGAATATAACCTAAATAGATCGAAGCAAAAATAACAATATTTAGGTACTTAACGAAATATAAACAAACCTCCGTTGTCGCCACGAATCTGCAAATAACACAATCCAAACAGAAAAACATTCACAGAACACTAAGCAAGCTTAATTTCACTAGTTGAGTCTCATAAAACACAATAAGTTAAGTAATAACACAAATTAAACTATAAATCAAAACAAAACACCGCGTATTTTAGCGCGAGGACGCGAAAGTAATGGCGTAATGAAAAAAGTAGTTGAAGGTCGTGAGGACAGGGGGGAGAGAGACGGTTGAGTTGAGTTGAGTGTCCTTGGGAAAAGAAAGTTAACGCATGCACTTTAAGTTCAAAATTGGATGCAATAAGCCGTAGTTCGCCGGCCGGACTTGCGTGCTTCTCCCTCTTGCGTGCTCACACAGGTGCCGCTGTGTCTGTGTGCGAGTTTAAAGCTAATGTAGCGCTATAATATTATACCATTTGGTTTGAATGTGTTAGTGAGGTCCGGCGCCGAGTCACCGGCTTGTATGGCGGTTTTAACTGTGGGTGTAAGTTCGAGCGCGCGTAGTGAAAGGTAACTGAGCATGTGTGTGTGTATACGAAAATATTGTTCTTGTTTCCTTCTAGTAATATAGGTTAGTGAATGGGTGCGAGCGAGTGATAGATTTCGGCTTGGTAAATAAATAAATTTGAATTGCGGCGTTAGTGCGTGTTCATTCATCGTATTATGAAGCAAGGTAAAGCTATAGTACACCGGGTTACTTTCGGTTTTACGTTTTGTTGTTTGTATACCTAGTAGGTACCTACTCTATGCATAGGAATATTTAGGGAAGCCGCTGGGAATCGGGTTGTATGGACGCTTCGCTACTGTCTGCTAGTACTGCTATATGGGGACTCCATTGCAAGTTTTTATCTATAGTTATCCCTAAGAAAAGCGCCTTATCTACCATTTCCAATATGTCATTATTAAGAAATATACTAGATTCTACCGGTCTAACATTAGGCAAAGCGAACCTAACACATTTAGTTTTCTTAGCATTGAGTAGCAAATTGTTACTAGTAAACCAATTAAGTACTTTACCTAGTATGGTATTTATCCTACTGTAATCGACGGATTTTCGGTCTACCTTGAAAATTAATGATGTATCATCAGCGAATAGCACAATATCACAAAGATTATCTACTGTGGGTGGTAAGTCATTAATATAAACCAAAAATAAGAAAGGACCTAATATAGAGCCCTGAGGCACACCTAACTTAACAGCGGCTCCAATAGACTGTGTTTGGTTTACAACAACCGTTTGTGTTCTATCACTAAGATATGAAGACGTAAGATTTAGAGAATTATTTGACAGACCATAATGTTCTAATTTTAATATAAGAGTCGCATGATCTACGCAATCGAAAAAAAATCCTATAGCATCACAAGATTTCTCCCAAATATTGTATATACAGGGTGTCCCAGAAATAGCACGTCACAGTGACACTGGAGATTCCCCAGCCTCAGACAAACCAAACCAGCCTAACATTACCTCAGTAAAAGTTGCACCGTTTTCGAGTTATACCAATTTAAAGATTTTTCCAAATGTTCACCTCTTTTGACATTGTAAGTGCTCGCATTTACTGGGATAGCTTTAGAATTTAGTTTTTTTTATTTGTGCGCGTTTATGAATAGTTGATTAAGATGATAGAAGCATTATTATGTCAATAACTAATGTAAAAGTTAGAAAAATACTGTAATGAACTTGACTTAAATTATCATCAACATAGTCATTTAAACTTTGAACACCTGCCATAACTTTTTTATACAACAAATGAAATGAGCAAATAACTTTAAAAACATGCGTGTTTTATGCCATTTCTAAAATAGTATGACACATGATATCTTAATGCATAAAAGTAGGAATTCGAATGACATTTGCCAATATGGATCCTCGGAAATCAATGCAAATCATCTAAAAAAATATCTTGTACTCTACGATATCTCATTTGTTTGTGCTCCTTTGAAGAATATGATTGATTTTTGGTTGACCTTGGTTCAAAGATAATAAAAAACGGGTTTAATTTTCATTAGTTTTTACAGTAAATGTTCAAATTGTTTCCCTCCGACTCTAAGGCACAAATGGCATCTTCGGATAAAATTTCGGTTTAATTTTCGTAAACTGGTTTCCGATATGTCTCGGGCTGCATTGAAGACACGTCGCCGTAGTTCCTCTTCGTTAATTATTGGTTTTGAATAAATATTGTCTTTCAAACATCACCAAAAAAAAAACATTTTACAAAGTGAAATCAACTTCCGTTAAGAGTGCCGAGTAGTCGTTTCAGTTCCACAAACAAAATCAGAGTCACGAAACGCAACGAACTATGAGTAGTTTGGGTCACAGGGCTACAACTAAAATAACTATCCTACAATTATTTACATGATAAACTTGCAAAGCGGCTAATCGCGTTTCATTTGTTAGTTTGGTTGCCGGGATCCTTATTGGCAAATGTGATACGAATTCCTACTTTTTTGCATTAAGATATCATGTGTCACTCTGATTTTGTTTGTGGAACTGAAACGACTACTCGGCACTCTCACGGAAGTTGATTTCACTTTGTAAAATGTTTTTTTTTTGGTGATGTTTGAAAGACAATATTTATTCAACACCAATAATTAACGAAGAGGAACTGCGGCGACGTGTCTTCAATGCAGCCCGAGACATATCGGAAACCAGATTACGAAAATTAAACCGAAATTTTATTCAAAGATGCCATTTGTGCCTTAGAGTCGGAGGGAAACAATTCGAACATTTACTGTAAAAACTAATGAAAATTAAACCCGTTTTTTATTATCTTTGAACCAAGGTCAACCAAAAATCAATCATATTCTTCAAAGGAGCACAAACAAATGAGATATCGTAGAGTACAAGATAATTTTTTAGATGATTAGCATTGATTTCCGAGTATCCATATTGGCAAATATCATTCGAATTCCTACTTTTATGCATTAAGATATCATGTGTCATACTATTTTAGAAATGGCATAAAACACGCATGTTTTTAAAGTTATTTGCTCATTTCATTTGTAGTAAAAAAAAGTTATGGCAGGTGTTCAAAGTTTAAATTATTATGTTGATGATAATTTAAGTCAAGTTCATTACAGTATTTTTCTAACTTTTACATTAGTTATTGACATAATAATGCTTCTATCATCTTAATCAACTATTCATAAACGCGCACAAATAAAAAAAAACTAAATTCTAAAGCTATCCCAGTAAATGCGAGCACATACAATGTCAAAAGAGGTGAACATTTGGAAAAATCTTTAAATTGGTATAACTCGAAAACGGTGCAACTTTTATTGAGGTCATGTTAGGCTGGTTTGGTTCGTCTGAGGCTGGGGAATCTCCAGTGTCACTGTGACGTGCTATTTTTGGGACGCCCTGTATATTTAATGAGCACAGATGCTGCATCAGTTGTGAATCGTCCTCTGGTGAAGCCAAACTGATTACTGTTAAGCAGTTTATTTCTATTGAAGTGACCTACCATATCTTTTAACATTAACTTCTCAAAAACTTTTCTTAAAACAGGTAGAATAGAAATGGGACGGAAATTAGTTAAATCACTCATATCGCCCGATTTAAAAAGTGGTATGACTTTACTATATTTCATAAGATTTGGAAATACCCCCTCTGAAATGCAATTATTGTAGATTAAACCTAAGTGCGGTGCAATTATATCTATGACATGATGGATGACTTTAACTGATGTTCCCCATAAATCCTCAGTTTTTTTTAAACTAAGCGATTTGAATACCTTAACAATTAAAACTGAATCTACGTGGCTAAAATCAAAGCTTTTGTTACATTTAGTAACATTAGCACAAAGTAATTTTTGAGCTTCAATCGCAGATGATTGAAGACATTTCGTGGTATTAACGGCTATTGTCGAGAAATAATCTTCGAACGCTAAGGCCACGTCTTTGTTTGACTTGATTTGTTTGTCACCCTTGTTAAGGGTTACTTGATTATCACGAGTTTTAGATTTACCCGTTTCTCTATTTATTATTTTCCACACAGTTTTGACCTTATTGTCAGAAGCTTTGAGCTCAAGACTTAAAAAGTTTGACTTAGCAGTCAAGCAAACTTGCTTGAAAGTCCTTGAATATTTCTTAACATAAACTAAGAAGTCTGCGTTCTTGTTCTCCTCCCCCTCTCTATATAGTTCATAAAGCCTACTCCTACTTCTATGAATGCCTACAGTAGCCCATTCACTAAACTTAGTTTTTGACCCAGAAATAGTTTTCATTTTAAAATTATTATAAAATTGATGATGAATTATTCCAAACAAATCTTTATAATTACTATTAGAATCATTATGTGAAAAGGATAACCCACAGAGATTACTCTGAACTTTATTTTTGAATAATTCCAAACGATTGCTAGTTATGGGTCTGTATGTTATTGTCTGTGGTACTTGATGAAAATCATTTAAAAAAGAAGCCTTTTGACCACTATGATCAGAATTAAAGCAGTTAAATATTAAACGTACCGTCTCCAAAATACTGTTTACTTCCTCCCGCATTGCTTTGTATAAATTGTCTGCTAATGGGGGTTGAAAAAACCAACACTTTATCATTCGTCTCATCTTCAAATATCAAAAAATTATGCGATATTAAATTTGGAATTTTGACCTCTTCTAACCTTCTAAACTCTGATTTTTGAGCACCAAAAATTTCAGCCTGTATCTACGTAACGTGTTTTTTTTCTCTTCGTACGAATACATGGTGAAGTCCGGGTCGACCTCATGTATTTCAACAACCGCCTCTTCACTTTGCGGGCTGGTGACATAGTTTCGCATACTGCTTTCTTGCAGGTGTCCATTACGACATCGCGTACATTTTGTTCGTGAGTTCACAGAGATAAACAATAGCAGCAATATGAGAACAACACCCTACTGTTCGCATTCCGTTGGCACATTCACAATAATGCCTGCTTATGGACCCAAATCCAATGCTGTTTGGGACATATTCAATGAAGCATCTGTAAATCTTTCTGGAAATATGACGGGATTGAACTTTCAGTTTTAGTACATTAGAATTTTCCTTCACATATTCCAAATTCAATGAACCATCTTCATTTAGTGTTTCCGATAGATACGAAACCGCTTGATAATATTGATATGAACCTGCAATCAAATAAAATCTTTAATTGATTTCATCCAATAATATTAAACCGAATATTTTAATAGCGTATAGAAAATCCCGTAAAGAAAATTTTCATATCAGATTCAGTTAATTCAGGGAAATCTATTATGTTTGTAGATGGTATAGCTTCAAATGGCAGTTTCTTACGCAGCCAACCTTTGTTTTCTACCTCTACAGCTAAAGTATTTTCTGTATTGAGCTTAGTAAAAAACTGTTCCAGTATTTCATCGGGTATGCTAGCGTCAGATTGTAGCCTCTTGCCAAAAATATTTAAGAGAAATGAAGCAATTTTGTAAAAGCTTCCAATTTTAGGCAATTTTTTATTGTCTAATTTGTTATTTAGAAGCTTATTTTTTTGCTTCAACATTCCATGTACAGCTTCTACAGGCCATCGAATCGTTGTAACGCAACGAGAATCATTAGCCTCTTGGCAAGTCAACTGTTTACGATTGCCCTTGAGTGCTGGCATCAAAACTTTATACCCTTTTGCTTCCAAGTAGGTAACAACATCCCTGAAACCCCTATCTAGCACAAAAATGTCACCTGGCTGCATCAGACTACTAAGACCCGTTAAGTCATCATCAATTTGAAGTTGTAATTCTGTAGCTCTGCCTACCCCACTCTGGGATTACAGGCGTGAAGGTATTTATGTACGTAATTATACTTTTTAAGATAGTAGCATCATTTTTATTGGCTGTATACGGACCTAACATGTCCACCACGAAACCATCTGTAGTGCAAATAGTGAACGGCTTGCACAAAGGAGTCTTTTTTTGTCCGGAATACGATTTTCGCTGATAATCATTGTTTTTGCTTTTTTGATGCTGGGCGTAAGTTCCATCAAAAATAAGAATCAATTTATCAGCAGCATTACAAAGTTTTTTAGCGATGTCTGTTGTATGATTTGCAATCAAATCATCCCTGTTATTGGCTTTTATACCAAAAAGCTGTGGTAAAATATTCAGAAACGCAACGGTAACACTTTTAACGTATTCTGAAACAAGCTGCTGTGTTTCTAGTTTTAGCATGGTTTTAATTGTTAGAGTTATCAGTTCTTAGTTTAATCAGAAAAGTAACGACTGCTTGAGTTACATTCCTATTCACAGTATTTCGCAACGATGCCAACATGTTTGTTAAGTCAGTAATATTAGCCCAAGTCAATCCCGTAAAAACGTAAATATCGTCACTTGACAGAGAGCCATCGCCAATTCTTGAGAAAACATTTGCTGTACTTTCTAATGCTATGACATGAAATAATTCTGTTACCTCATTTAGATCAAATGTTGACGTATTTGATATAATACGCAATTCTTTGAAATCATCTTCATAAAACCGATTTTTAATAACGTGTTTTCTGTAACATCGATTTCCTTTTGGTATATAAATCTTACGTTTGTTAAATGATTGAACTCTGGCTTCTTTGGGCACAACAATTAAGTCACTTTTATCTGAACACAAGCAACAGTAACCGTGACTAAATATTGTCCTTTGAATTGGAAGTTCAATTAACTCAGTGTCGGTGCTAACATTTGAAGAGCCTGGCACTTGAAATTCAGTATCGGTATCTTCAATACTTGCGTTTGAATCACAGTAGTCCTGGGTAGACTGAGTCGTTTCATATCTTTTCAAACGACATTGGTTGCACAAAATATCTCCAACTGAGACTATTTTTAGATGATTAGAAAAATATTCAATATCTTCTGTGCTGACTATTTTTCTTTTGCGGCCTGGAATATTTTTTTAAAAGCGATTGCTGTTACCACATTTTTGGCCGATTTCGTCTGACATGATAAAATATACAATTAAAACCTAAGAAAATGAATTCCATTCAGCTCTATAACGTTATGTGTACATTACACACAACATGACAGAACATAACACGGTCGATTAAAAATGATTAGCCAAAGAGGTTAAGTCAGAGGTTTCATATCTCTCAAATGGATACTTAAGATTATGCAACCTATGATTAAAAATATTGATATAATATTATAAACATTCATTTATTAACAGTAAAACAACGTTACGCAGTTATTAAATAATTTGTTTATTCTTAACTAAACTAGATATATATACTAAGAAGGTAGTTCGTTCTAAGAAAACTATTCGTCATGTCGGCAGAAGAGTTCGTTTGTACATAATGGGCAATATAAATATTCTATGTCGGTATCATGTTTATCATTTGCAGGATACCAAAAGTTTCTGCAACAATCTTCGCAGTAGCCTGTCGCCCGCATCCCTTCGTCTTTTAAAGATACAGCGACACACGGTAGTTCTCTGAAGAACATGTCAACGAATATACTTTTTGGCAAAGAATACAATGCGAGCTGCATATTTGAAATCTGAAATGAAATAAACTATACAATGCAACAAAATAATATATCAATAATAAATCATGCTACCACAAAAACGTTGATATACAGGGTTACTGGTTAAGTCGACCTAAATCCTTTAAGGGGTTGTAGTTTCTATGATTTCTGACCACTTTGACCAAGAAACACCATATCCTAAACTTAACCGTTTTCAAGATATTTTACTTTTAAGATAATTATTCTTAAATACCGATTTTTTGTATATTGCAACATTGTTTTTGGAATCTTTGCATTTATTTTGTTTTTTATACAATAATTATGTAGTAGATAAGTTGCTTTCAACTTTATCGACACTTGAATTGCCATTTACTGAACAAACCGAGTCGTAGTATATGAATGACAGCTAAAGAAGGAAATAAACTCTCACAAAATATTTTTTTCTTATACGAATATTTAAAAAAAAGTCTAGTGCAGTAATACTGCAGACAATCTTAAAAATATCCACATTTCTTCAGCTATCCAACGAGGTATAGCAATTTTGGTTATTATTAGAATTAATTGAAAAATCTTAGTTGAAAGTCTCCCAGGTAGTAGTAAAATTTTAATGTGTTATAAGTGGATTGGGAGGGGTGGGCCCGTACCATGGCCAGCTAGAAGTCCGGACCTAACCCCTAACCTAACCTCGTAATAAAGACATTCAAATTTTACTACTACCTGGGAGACTTTCAACTAAGATTTTTCAGAAAAAAATATTTTGTGAAAGTTTATTTCCTTCTTTAGCTATCATTCATATTCTACTACTGGGTTTGTTCAGTTAATGGCAATTCAAGTGTCGATAACGTTGAAAAAACTTATCTACTACATAATTATTGTATAAACAAACCAATTAAATGAAAGGATTCCAAAAAAAATGTTGCAATATACAATAAATCGGTATTTAAGAATAATTATCTTAAAAGTTAAATATCTTGAAAACGGTTAAGTTTAGGATATGGTGTTTCTTAGTCAAAGTGGTCAGAAATCATAGAAACTACAACCCCTTAAACGATCTAGGTCGACTTAACCAGTAACCCTGTATAACGTTACCTGTTCGAAAAACGGTAATGAATCTTCGAAAAAGTGGTTTACCTTTATAATAATACTATTCACTTTTACCATTGCGAGGTCATACAATGAGTTGGGTTGGTTTGCAAAAAATTTTTTGATAGTATTCGCTTTAGAATTCATTTTTGAAGCTAAGAATTGTCTTTTTACATGCATAAAATGACATATTTCATTAAAACAATACCACATCGCTATTACTGTCAAAATAAGTTCTTATTTTTATTTCCTTAGAAAGAGGATTTATGCGTGACGGAGTAAAAATAGTTTTGAATAAAATTTCGTGATCATGAAATGATACGAGGGCAGAGTGAGAAGTCTGGTAAAAATCATATTAAAGGTATTTTCTTCACAAATTCATTAATGTCAATTTGTAATGCAGCCTTTTTGGAGGTAAATCGTATATTTTCAGCCAGTTCACACGACTAGTTTTTTTTTTTGACAGCTATGAAAAAGAAACAATCACTTCGGTGTTTGCAAACATGGAGAAAAGTGAGTTTTGTGTTCTGATTAAACATTATTTTTTGCGAAAAAAAAACAATTACGGATACAAAAAAAAATTAGACAAATATTACGGGAACTCTGCCCCATCGATTAAAATGATCCACAAGTGGTTTACGGATTTTCGTTGTGGCCGTACAAGCACTGCTGACGCCGACCGACCCGGACGCCCAGTTGAGGTCACTACACCAGAGATGATCACCAAAATCCATGACATCGTATTGACCGACCGAAGAATAAAGGTCCGTAAGATAGCTGATATTGTAAGCATTTCAGACGAACGGGTTCGTAATATCCTTCACACTTAATTGGATATGAAGAAGCTCCGCCCGTTGGGTGCCGCGATTGCTCACAGTAGATCAAAAACGCAACCCTGTCAGAGGCATGTTTGGCGAAGTTTAGGTGTAATGAAAAGGACTTCTTGCGTCGTTTCATAACTGTTGACGAAACCTGGATTCATCATCATACACCAGAAACCAAGGAGCAGTCAAAACAATGGATTGCTTCAGGTGAACCTGCACCAAAGAAGGCCAAAGCAGTTTTATCGGCGAATAAAGTTATGGCTACTGAAAGGTAAAACGATTAACGGCGAATATTATGCCAACTTGTTACAGCGATTTCATGATTTTTTAATGGAAAAACGACCCCATTTGGCGAAAAAGAAGTGCGAAGTTTGTGCAGTTGCTATGGCTAAAATCCACGAGTTGCGTTACGAATTGCTCCCGCATCCGCCTTATTCTCCAGATTTAGCCCCCTGCGACTATTTTCTTTTCCCAAACATACAGAAATGGCTTGGTGGAAAAAGATTTGGTTCCAACGAAGAAATCATCGCAGAAACCAATGCGTATTTTGAAGGGTTGGAGAAATCGTACTATACGGAGGGAATCGAAAAGCTAGAAAAGCGATGGACCAAGTGTATTGAGTTACATGGGGACTACGCTGAAAAATAAATATTTACTTGGACCATAAAAAAAAAAATGTTGAATTTTTTCCAGACTTTTCACTCTGCTCTCGTACCCAAAAAGGATTTTACTTTAAATTTAACAGTTACTAACCGATTTTAACCTTTAAATTGTTATATACAAATAGCGATGATGTTTAGAATAAGCATAGTTTATTTCATTAGCTAAAACGGTGACATTTTTAGTAATCAGAAAAGGCTGATGTCACTGTTACTGTCAAAACTTGTTTTGATCTTATTTATTTGTAAAGAGGATTTATGGTTTGGTTGTTTGGCGGTGTTAGAATAGCTTGCTAATAAAATGTATTGAAATCCAACCCAATTATTTATTTATTTTTGACACAGTTGCTTTCCGATTTAATCCATCAAATTAATATGTGTGACAGAACGTTAAGTAAGGCTTATTTAGAAATAACAAATAGAGTGGTAGCTCTTTCATAAGTAAAAAAAATAAATATTTAAAATGTTGACTTACCTGTTTTTTACGTCAGTGTAAAGATAGAGAGTCCATTTTCTCTTAAAACATATATTTTATAAGGCATAAAAAAATTATAAAATAATGGAATTTTAAAGTTTTATAGTTTTAGAGAAAAGTCATATAATTTTTTTTATGTTTTTATTTTTTTTCGGCTGAAACACTGGGAATTTTTTAACAAAACTTGGCACAATAGTACTAATAGATGTAAGTAACTATAGAAAAAAAAACCAGCCCATTATCATAAAAGGGCATTTGCCCTTCCCTTACCCTGCTACGGCCTTTGCTAATAGGTTCAGCACAGCTAGAAACTTACGGGACAGCCCTCGTATGTCACGAAAATTGTTCAAACTAAATAATAAGTAAGTGTTTTTTTTGTTTAATTGCTCTAATAAAGAAGGAATTAGAATTAGGTAAAGAATTATTGGCCATTTTCTGTTGTTTTACTGTGCAATAAATATTTAATAAATAAAATGTTTTCCAGGACTCTTCCTCCAAATGTAACTGCAGACAAGGTATTCGAAGTTCTTCGTTGGGCACCTCTTCTGCACTCTACGTTCAAAGCCAACGAAACGCAGAAGGAAATGTTGAGCATACTGCAAACTGTTCTGGATCTTAACCACATTACCATGGAAGCATTTTTTGTAAAGGTAAATGTTTAACATCTCTCTTAGAGTTGCCGAATAGTGTTAAAGTCAACTTCTACTTAAGTTGATGAGAGCAAACGAGGAATCATTGACCCAAAGTCATAATAAATACAACTATAATAACGAAATCAGTCAAAAACGGCCGTTTTTGGATATTTGCTGTTCCGTCCGTTATTCTGCATTACTCGCATCTCTTCTCCAACCTTCACCAAATCGTCAATCGTCAGTCTACCTTACAGCCTCCTAATGCTTCCTCTACCGATTCGCAATTGCCTTTCGAATTATTTAAACGTTAGCTAATCATAATTTATCCTTATAAAATCTTGACGCGTCAGTAGGTTTTCCGGCTGGATTCGAATCGAGCATTATCAAACCTGGTGTTTCAGATGTCTCCAGTGTCATCGTGCAGCCAGTTGGTGCAGCGCTGCATGTGGAAGAACACGGTGTACCGCTGTGACCTGCTGTTCCAGCAGGTGTTCACGCAGCTCAACCTATGCTGCGTCTTCAACTACTACGCCGTTGACGTCACCATTTACAACCAGAAGGCGTGAGTGGCGATTAATGTGTGTATGTACGTATGTATGTAAACACTTTATTGAATGAAAGAAAAACCAAAACATACATACATACATACATTAAATCACGCCTGTTTCCCAGAAGGGTAGGCAGAGACCCACTTCTTTCCACTTGCTACGATCTTGACAAATTTCTTTCGCTCATGCACGCACGTCGGTTTCGGGTAATTAAGATTCGGCGCTTTTCTAGTATTTCTCCGATTTGATTTGAAAAAGTACGCCTAGGGCGGCTCCTTCGGACCCTTCCACTCACTTTCGATCTGCGTAGTATGTGTGGTATGAAACTGATTGATAGAGTTAGAAATGAAAAAATCAGAGAGAAATGAGGTATAAAAAAAGATGTGACTAAGATTGAAAAGGGCATGCTTCGATGGTTCGGTCATTTGGAAACGATGGATGAAAGAAGATTGACGAAAGAGATATACCAAACATTATAATTCATAAAAAAACAGGTCAAGTGCGAGTCGGACTCGCGCACCGAGGATTTCGTATTTAAGAAAATATGGTTGGAAATAGCAAAAGAAAGTACTCATTTTGTTATGAAATTATTTTCTATGCAAAAAGGTCCATTTTGAATAGCCTAAATTTTAATACAGATTTTAAAAGTACCTATTTTGATATTTTTTCCAAAACCGTAAAATTTGACAACATCATTTTAATTTTCGCGTAAAATATAAATAATTATCTAGTCAGGATATTTCCGATTTTTTGTTTCATAAACTTCCAATATAAGGAGAGCGAGGGCGGGGGTAATTTTTTGTACATATTTGGCTATACAGGGTGTAAGGGACGGCTCACCGAAAACTGAAACCATAGCTTCAGACCATTGTACTGAACTGAAATCCAGTGGAAATTTTCCCGGGAAAACAAAATTTTCTCGTTTTTTTTCATGAAAATGCCGTTTTCACAGTTTTTTTTACATATTGAGCTTCAGTATGTCATAATATGTTGTCCTAGATCGGTTTATATGCAAAAACATTGAAAAAAAACGAGAAAACTTTCGTTTTCCCGCGAAATTTTCCATTGAGTTTCAGTTTAGTGCAATCGGCTGAAGCTATGGTTTCAGTTTTCGGTGAGCCGTCCCTTACACCCTGTATAGGTATATATACAACGAGTAAATTTTCGTTTTCCCGGGAAAATTTCCACTGGATTTCAGTTCAGTACAATGGTCTGAAGCTATGGTTTCAGTTTTCGGTGAGCCGTCCCTTACACCCCGTATAGGTATGATATCCTCAATATTTAATGACTGGAGGTAATAATTTAGTATGGTACCTTCAGAGTAATAGACCCACGACACTTCCTTTCTTCGCTGGCTGCAAGCCCAGAAAACATTTTCATTTTTATATGTACGCCATTTATAGTACTGCCGGCCCTCCAGTAGAAGAACTGTTCCACCTTTACGTTTCACATATTTTAAATCCATTTTTAATTACCAATATACTTTTTTCTTAATACCTCGTATTGCCACCGCGGGCTTTTTTTACACATGCGATGCGGTTCCTTATTGATCTTATCAGCTTCCTGATGGTCTCCTGTGGACATGCTTCCCATTCCTCGACAAGAGCTTCCTTCAGGGCCAAAATCGTGTCAGGGGCTGGATATCGGGCTCGAACTTTCCTCTTCAGGTAATCCCACAGGTGCTCAATGGGGTTTAAATCCGGACTCAGCGGTGGCCACGTAAGGGTGGGGATGCCGACCTCAGCAAGGTATGCTTGAGTAACTGTTGCGGTGTGACAAGGGGCGGCGGTGTGACAAGGGGCGTTATCTTGCATCAAATGAAACCCCTCGTCAAAAAAACCTGCATAGGGGACGACATGGTCTTGCAGGATGTCGGTGATGTATCTGGCAGCGGTCAATGCACCTCCTCGCCCCCCACCCGGAATGAAAACCAGCTCGGTCCTTCCCTCCATTGAAATGCCCGCCAACATCATGACGGATCCTCCACCGTAGGCGACTGTTTCAGAGAAACAGCGCTGTGCAAACCGCTGTCCAGGTCGTGTCGGTACACCCGTCTTCTTCTGTCGCTGCCATGGAGACACACTCTGCACTCATCACTGAAGAGTACACGGCTCCATTGCTCATACGTCCAATTTTCGTATCTCGCCACGAATTCCTTGCGAGCGTCACGATGTCTCCGAGTCAATTTAGGCCCCGTGGCAGGCCTTTTTGGGGTGAGGTGCGCTTCCTTGAGTCTTCGGCGAACTGTCCGAGAGCTCACTGGTTCCACACGGCTCTGCATCAGCTGCTGCTGAATGTCAACACCGGTCCGGTGGCGATTACGAAGACTGGTCGTCACGATGAAATGGTCCTCTCTCTCAGATGTGCATCTTCGACGGCCAGATCCCGGTCTCCGAGTAAGGACTCCGGTCTCAGCAAACCAACGGGACACTCTGGAGACAGCAGACTGACTTAAATTCAGCTGTTGAGCAACAGAACGCTGCGTAAGTCCTTGGTTCAGCAGGGTGACGACTTGGGCTTAATCACATTCAAAAAACGTAACAACAATGAAAAAATTTAACAGAACAATTAACAAGAGTCACTGGAAAGCAATTGATTACGTACGACGGGAGCATGAATTGTGAAGCGAGTGAAGTGAGGTCTCACATCACCATCAAGCGGCCCGCAACTTGTTCACACGGGCACAGTATAAATAAGTAAAGCAGTATAGAAACTACGAACAAACGTTCGAAACGACGCACTCACACAGATGCACGCCTCTACGAGACCGCTAAGCGGACGTGGCAGTGCTGTAAGACGCGAGTGTCGCGTCGAGAGGATGGTTCTTTTGCATTTTATTACTATTTCTTATTTCTTTAGTTATTCGATTAATTGTTTCCAAAATGGATATTTATAGTGTCCAACAAGGAATCCGTTGACAGAATGAGAAAAAGTAGCCGCCATCTTGAACTTCTTAGTTAGTGGACGGATTGCTTCCAAAATTGATATCTGGGGATATTTATGGTCTCCAACAGCGAATCAGTCGATTTCATATAAATGTGGAAAGTATAAATATTTTGAATACTGCAAATGTTTTTCGTTAGCGGCAACACCTTTGTTTACATTTTTTCTGTGGGAATAAAAATCCGACCTTAGTATTGTAAAATAAAATAAGTATTATTCAAGTAAACCTTTAATTCTTATCAATCATTACAAATTAGTAAACTTATTATTATTATGGAATTTCTTATATTGTAACTTATTCCAACAATCTTTCGTAGAAAATCAACAGCAGTAATTTTATTTTTTGTGAAATCTCTTAATAGTTTTTTATATTTCATATCGAAGTCAATGATCTCGTTGCTGAGTTTTTTACGTCTGCTGCCATCATACAAGCTTTTTATTATTCTTTGACAGTGGAAGTTGGCTTCTTTTTTTAATTTATGAATGCAATTATACAAACTAGGGTTTCTTCCCATCCTCACATTAAGGCGTTGATGCCAGCCCTCCACAATGTTGTTAGTGCGGTAAACTGTATTTGCCACACTTATAAGTTCTGGTGAAAATATCCCCATCCACTCCCTTTCGAAGTATTTCTTAAACTTATTCATAGCATCACAATTAACTGTATGTGTTAGTGATTCCCAGGCTTCTCGTATTTTATTTGCGGGCAACAATGGTATGTTAGAAATCATTCTTAAAATATTTCTTCTGCCTTTTTGCTTATTCAAATTTAAAGATTTTCCTTTTTTCCAAATTGCTTTGGAATAATGGTATTGGCAACCCGTTATTTCAACACTTTTGAAAACGCTTCGCACAGCTCCAATAATAGCTAACTCATAGTCGCACGTAAATCTCTCTATATTCAAATGCAGGATACTTTCTTTGATAAGTCGAAAAAATCTGGTGTAGGTATTTAATGTTTTATTGGGTAGCAGGCCAAATATGATAGGAACCACATTTGTTGAGTCACTCTCTGATCCCAAATCCACATGAACAGAGAAAATTTGATAAAATGGGGATGGACACGCTTTGAATGTTCCATCGCCAAAGAACGTAGCATTATTTGGAAGAAAATACTGTATGAATTGTTGTGTCTCTTTCGAACAAAATATCAAAATCATTTCAGTATCCCCGTCTTCGCAGATCAAAAAATCTTTTTTTAGTACTTCCGGTATCTGCACTTTATCTATCTTATCCCATTTTAATGATAATTACTACTTATAATAGAGGTCATTATAAAAATTACATTTCAAAGTGGATTTAAAAATTTATACATAAAAAAATTCACACAACAAAATCAATTACGTATATATGTTTAAAGAGCTTTTTATTTCTCATAAAGAATTACAGAATTCACTTACATGAGAAAGGTTACAGGTTAAAACTAAAACTAAGCATACAGTGTTTGTTAAATACAAAAGTAACATAATATAAAAATCATAGTGGGTAGAAATTCATTACAATAATATTACTTTAAGTTTAAATGCACGGAGCATAAGCATGCGTCACCAAGCGCACCTCAGACACAGCGATGTAGGAATAAGATAAGACGGTGTCCGTAGCGCGCGGTTGGATGTGGCATCTTTAGGTGTGCTCATATTAATAAGTTTGATTAGAATTTTTGTATAATAAAGAAAATTTCCAAGTTCATGTGGGTTTGTGTTTTTAGTAAAATGATAGTATTTTGCAAAATATACCTATATATACTTACTTTTTCCTTTAAATATATTTTTTATATTTTTGTACATTTTTATTATTTAATTTTATTTAATTTTATACATATATACATAGATAAATATATATGTATTTGTTTATTTCATTGCAGTTAAAGACACGGCGTTATATTCTTAGCAATGTAGAATTTTAGATATTTTTTAAAGCTAACCATAGACTTGGCATCTTTAATATCTCTCGGTAATTTATTGTATAATTTGGCTCCTTCGAAACTAATGCACTTTTTACCGTAATTAGTTCTAGGGGTTCTCAAAACTAAATGATCTGCGTTCCGTAGCTTAATTCTTTGGACGGGGGCTTTTGTTTTGAAATTTATATTTGTGTGGATGTTCTTATCCAGTATTTTTCGCACCAATAAACATGTGTTGTAGATATATGCTTGAGTTATGCTGAATATTTTTGTCTTTTTGTATAGCGTCTCAGATGAGGTTAAGTAGTTGTAATTAAACAAAGTTTTTATTAATTTGTTCTGTGCGATTTGTAATTTTTTTAGATGTATTTTTGGTGCGGTCCCCCAGATCTGTATTAAGTAATCAATGTGCGGCTTAATTAATGAGTTATAAATTAAATAGCGTACTTTAAGGGGAAGACACCGTGACACACCACGAAGAGCACCAGTTAATGACGATAGTTTAGCCTTGATTTTCTGAACCCACGTTCCCACGTGAGCTTAGCTGATTTTCTGAACCCACGTTCCCACGTGAGCTTACTGTCTAGTATAAGGCCAAGGTATTTTTCGGATATCTTTTTTGTAATGTATTTGGCGTTTAAGGTGGGATCTGTAAAGGCTTCTATTTTTTTGTTTTACGCAGCAAAAACTATGTAGTTTGTTTTTTCTACATTTATAGTTAGTAGATTGCGCGAAAACCACGTGTTCAGTAACTGTAGGTCAGATTGTACATTACAGAGAATATCAGTTATAGAAGAGCCGTAATAAAAAAGACTCGTATCGTCAGCGTAGAGTGTCAGTAGGCTTAGCCAAGAGCCCAACCGTGTTAGCGTTTTTCCATTCCAGAGCACCAGTTAATGACGATAGTTTAGCCTTGATTTTCTGAACCCACGTTCCCACGTGAGCTTAGCTGATTTTCTGAACCCACGTTCCCACGTGAGCTTACTGTCTAGTATAAGGCCAAGGTATTTTTCGGATATCTTTTTTGTAATGTATTTGGCGTTTAAGGTGGGATCTGTAAAGGCTTCTATTTTTTTGTTTTACGCAGCAAAAACTATGTAGTTTGTTTTTTCTACATTTATAGTTAGTAGATTGCGCGAAAACCACGTGTTCAGTAACTGTAGGTCAGATTGTACATTACAGAGAATATCAGTTATAGAAGAGCCGTAATAAAAAAGACTCGTATCGTCAGCGTAGAGTGTCAGTAGGCTTAGCCAAGAGCCCAACCGTGTTAGCGTTTTTCCATTCCATCGACTTTTAATGAATGGGATGACAAGTCGGTCACGTGGTTTATCACAAAGAAACGCTAAATGTTAGCCAAACGGCCTCCCGTACGATCGCCTATGGAATATCGAAACGCCCAAATTAGCCATCAGCGCTGTCACAATGTCAAAACCCATACATATGTCTAGCCAAATGCCACTTAGCGTTTTCCATTCCATCATGATGAAATGTATGCAATGACAAGTCGGTCACGTGGTTTATCACAACGGACAACTAAAATGGCTAGCCAAATGCCCTCGGCAAGCGATGCGTGCTGTCAGACTCAGTCAAGTGCCCCTTTTGACTACTATTCTTTTCCATATTCCATAGTCGATTAACGCTATCTTTTCTCACAGCATTGGGTTCACGCTAAGAAGCCATTCCATTGGAATTTGTTTAAAATGGCGACTTTTAGTCAGCTGTGAGAGAAGAGTACTTTGGATAAACAAGTTTTTTATGTATTCCTTGCGACTTTTGTGGGTTGCTAACAATTGAAATTGTTGTCTAGTTAAAGCAGCAGCAAAATTTCTTAGCAATGGTCTCCTCTAGGGAAGCGCTGGTGGATATTTGACGTGAAAAAGTGCCCGATATGGCCAATGTTACGGCGTCCTAACTGAATAAATCTCTTGAGTTGAACACGGGTAATTATTCACGAGGTAAAGGAATGATGTGAGCTACGTTATTAACTGATTACACTATACTTACTTATCAAATTCGGATAAGTAAGTAAATAAACACGTATTTCATATTTGTGGTATTTTTTCAGGTCTTGTTTATTTATCATGGGATGTGGCAACAGAAAATAGATGTCTTCCCAGTCCCAGTAAACTAGTAATGCAAGCCCTCAACCAGCCATTAAAATATGAATTTGGTTTCCCAAACAAGAAGTGTGTGGACGAATGCTAAGCATAAGTTAGGTGGTTTTTCCTAGACGGCATCTTTCTTTATTAGTGCACCTCTTTGCTCTTCTTCATATATAATGAATATAATTATAATAATAAGTGAAAATAAAACACACTTAAGTATTCATTTGCTTTTCTGTCTCATAACAATGTTAAAGTTGGGGCCTCCGAGTAATTATTATAAAAACCTATCTAAGAATTATATGATAATTGTTTACATCTCGGCAGGATCAACACCAATTATGATAAAATAAGTGTAAGAAACACTCACTGACTCTGCAAAAATAAAAGTGGTTATTTCAGAACAAATACTCTTCCTCATAACATTGTTTTTACCCATATGGCACAGCCCAGTTGGATTTTACTCATTACACTGATGATAAGTCAAGTCTCTACTTTACATCGTCATAAGGCTGTGAAAGTTGAGGATGATGTCAAGTTGCCTTAATAACAATTATTAATGATGCTTTTAAGGAAATTAAAAGACTTTAAATAATGAATATTGATTTATTTTCTTCCTTATCATCACCCGTGTAATAATGAAATGAAATAAGTTATGTCTGGATAAAGTTACTTTGACTATATTATTACTATTACCTAGTACGTAGTTCTAAAAGAACTGCCATGAGGACCCAAAACTGTACAAATTTAACTCACATGTATATGTAATTTCATTCAATATATTAATTCATAGCAACTCTTGTGAATTGACGTACAATAAGAAGTAAGTACAATGCACTAAAATGTCTACAATTCATATTATACAAACATTAAATTTAAACAATTCAATTAATTAATAAGTAAAAACACATTGTACACAAGTAGTCCAGCTCTTGGAGAAGCCTTGCGCACTCCAGCTCCACAATGTTGGCAAATGGTATTGGGAAGTTTACAGGAGTGCAGTGCGATGAGCGATCGGAGACGGACGTGTCACATTGCACAGTTGGAATTACGTAATTCGCGAATAGCGCGGCTTTAGCCGCTGCCCGGACTTTTGCTATGGGGACTCAACAACTCGTAGTGAACGAACTGTTGGCGTTTGTTCAAAATGCCGTCAACCAAGGAGCAATGACTGACGTTAGCATCGTGCAGATCTGCAAAACCAGCTTCACAGAGGATGAGATTTGCAGTGGCAAGGTGCTACTTTACCAGTCTGCGGGCAAGGCCGAGCAGATGCCGTCCCGACGGAGGGATGGGGGAGCGAAAAGTCTGCAGGATATTATCTCGGTGTTCAGGGTGGCCCTACCGGATGATATGCCTGCGTTTGTGGCGATGCAGCTGGATAAGCTGCCTCCTGTCAGTTTCGACCACGTCGACGTTACCAGGCTGTTGAAGGATATTGTAGCCATAAAAGCGAGCCTGGCTGAGATTGCAGAAAAATTTGATGCGTCGCAGATAACTATTACCGAGATGCGCAATGAAATTACCTGCTTGCGCAAGTCTGTCCCGGTAATTAGGTCATCGGCTGATGCATCAATTTCAAATGACAATGAACAAACTTGTGTCTCAAGTTTCGCGCCCGCGCTGACTCAGCTTGAGAAGCCAGCGCCTCGCTCGCCGCGTGCTGCCCCGCGCGTCGCCGCCCCGCGCCCCGCGCGCCCCCCGCGCGAGTCGAGCCCCCCCGCCCCCGCCACCCCACTGGCCGCCCGCAGCTACGCTGACGCAGCCGGCAAGGCCGCTGAACTTAGGCGGCCTGGAGCGCCTGTTAAGGCGTCGAAGAAGAGAGCTCCAGCTCGGTGTGGATAAGGAGGGATTCACATTGGTGCAGCACAGCAAACCACGCAGGAAGCCTCATAAGACTCGGTGTGGTACTGCAGTAACGGACCCGAGTTCCGAGCTGCGGGCAGCTATACCGAACACGGCGCTCTACGTGTCTCGCCTGCACCACTCTACCACGCGAGACGACGACACGTGGTGGAGTACGTCCGTCAGAAGGTTGGATGCAGTCTGACGGTGTTCCAGCTGCGGTCGCTTCGCTACGTGCACTTCAGTTCGTTTGTAGTGCGCGTGCCGCGGTTTATGCTGGGAACCGTCGAGTGTCCTGACTTCTGGCCGAATGGTGTCGTGTTTCGGCGGTTTCGGGGCAACCTACCGACAGCCGCGACCATCACGCCAAGTTTGGCAAAACAGAACCACGTTGTTTTGTCACCTCGGTGTTAGTTTTAAGTTTTATATTTTTTATGTATGTTAGTCTATAAGGTATTTGTAACTATGGGCCTCGTTGCCTGAAATAAAATTTATTATTATTATTTAGATATTCATTTAATTTTCTATAAATTAGGTTTTTTACATATTCAAATATAAAGGTAAAATAACAATACCGATACAAAAAATAAACATTATAAAAAACCTAATCTACGGGTGCCGCCAGCAGCGGGGCAGGGCTCAAGCTACCGGTGGTTAGGGCTGCAGAGAGAGGAACCTCCTCACAATGCGTGCCGTGTCGAGGAGTACTGCCTTCTGTATCTGGCCCTTGATCCAGCCATCTAGCGAGAGTCTCTTGAGGTGTTGGTCGAGACTCTTCGCTATAAGTTAATAATTAAAAAATTTGCTGATTTAATGGGGACATGCAAGCATTCCTAATCTAATATAACAATTATTTTATTCAGAAAGGCATTGATAGATGGACAGAGTATATAAGTTAATGAATAATGTATTTTGTTAAGAATTAAAGTCAATCTTTAGAAGATTTGGTATAAAATTTAATTTACATTTTCTATTTTATTGCGGGCACGCCTCGATGTATGAATGATGAAGAAGCGAAAGAAATTTGTCAAGATCGTACATACATACATTAAATCACGCCTGTTTCCCAGAGGGGTAGGCAGAGACTACTTCTTTCCACTTGCTATGATCTTGACAAATTTCTTTCGCTTCTTCATCATTCATACATCGAGGCGTGCCCGCAATAAAATAGAAAATGTAAATTAAATTTTATACCAAATCTTCTAAAGATTGACTTTAATTCTTAACAAAATACATTATTCATTAACTTATATACTCTGTCCATCTATCAATGCCTTTCTGAATAAAATAATTGTTATATTAGATTAGGAATGCTTGCATGTCCCCATTAAATCAGCAAATTTTTTAATTATGTAACTTATGTTTAACGATAAATAATTTAAACCAATGTAATTAATTTATCCCTGTATCTTTTCATACAGGCAATCTTTAGCACAATCTGTCACACAACTCATACCAACATAGTTTTTGCTCCTACTGACATATCATAATTTGGTGAAAATCAGTTGAAATTTAGTGGGTGTAGCAGGACACAGCAAGTAGTTCGTTCCGGTCGGTGCGGTGCCACACAGGTTCCTTGGGGCAGGCTTCTTCTTCCTCTCCACCCGGGTAAAACCATCTTTATCTTGCTTGGCACACATAGGGGGCAGCAACCCACGAACGGGTTTACTACGGTTCTGCTTCACCTCAGTAGGAAGCTGTGCTGGTTGCCTAGTGATTGGTTGCCCAGCAGCATCAGCATACGCGCGATTTGAGGTCGTCGACCGCACGCATGGTGCCGGGCGGGGCTGGTTGGTATAGTATGTAGTTTTGCATCTGAAAGATGATTGTAAGTTAATTACATCTTATAATGAAAAAGGCTTTTATTCGGTGATCTATACTGCTACTTACATTAAACATAAATATAAATCTAATTTGTCAAGATCGTAGCAAGTGGAAAGAAGTGTCTCTGCCTACCCCTCTGGGAATCAGGCGTGATTTAAAGTATGTATGTAGGTATATATGTATAAATCTAATTACATCTAATATTATTATTATTGATTAAACATACATACACTCACACCTTCATTCCCAGAGTGGGGTAGGCAGAGCTACAGGATTACCAAGAACTCTAAAACCTTGTTGTTCATTATTTAACCACATTTTGCACAAACAGGGATTTGCAGATTGGGATAGGGCTTCCAATTCTATAGGGTTGTATTACCTTTCGTATTATGTTCATTTAGCTTTCAATTTAAAAAAAAATAGCTCTCAGTTAACTTTGTTGTTGCTTGTGCTTTATTTATTGACAGTTGATTTCATTCATTACGTTGATTGACGTTTCGGTTAGAGAAAAGCATAGACAATTTATTACATTTAATGGATAAAATGCCAACATAAGCGACATAACGGATGGAAAACGCGATCGCTAATCTAAATAACACTTGGCTGGCATATAGCGATGGATTCGTGATGGAAACGCAAAGGCGTTTCGTTTTGAATGCATACTTACTACAAAACTTGTGCGTAACGAGCACGTATTCGCTAAATATCCGGTATTGCCAGGTGCAAAATCGTGCATTGCAGAAAAAAGTATCACAGTAATTAATTAAATTATCAAGCTCGCGTATTGAAATATTTTTAAATATATTTTTAATTAAAAAAATAATAATTTGATACCAAAAAGTACTTAGCACGAAATATTAAGTAAAATTATTAAGCAAACCTTACTGTGTCATATACAGCCACGACGTTTTTAAATTTCGCTTTAGAGCGACTACAGTAGGTGATTGTCTTAAGGACAACGGTAGCTCATTCCAAAGTTGGACACCACGGACTGTGAAGGATTTGGCATAGGAATGTGTTTTATTAGACGGAACCGCAAGGGAAAGATTGGCGCTGGAACGCAGGCGATGACCACTGTCGCAGGCTAAATAGCTAAATCTTTCAGAAAGATAGGGAGGAGAAGAAGAATGGAAGAGGACATTGAAAAGGAGTGAAAGTACATGTAAATCTCTACGGCGGCGGATAGGAAGCCATTTCAGCTGCGCAAGAAACATCGACACGTGTCGTGATCGAACTTCCTCAGGCGAAAAACGTATCGGATGCAATCGTTCTGCAGACGCTCCAGTCTGTCAACGCTACGCTAAGAACGCTATATCGCCTTAAGAAGTGGTCCGGAATGAAAGTAGCAGCACATATTATGGAATTTATTTTAATTTTGTGCTAATTTCTAAGCAGTGCATTTGTAAAAGTAATCTGTAGATAGATACTATTAAATAAAATAAACAATAAGAATGGTAAAAATTAAAGAGGGATTTCAAGTTTTCGCCTTTTACATTAAATCTCACCTAAATCTTTTTGAACAATGTCTTTTGAGAGAATTTATGAGGTGTTTATCATAAACGTAATTTTTTTCATTAAGTTTGATGGGCTAGTTAATCACTACATAGTATAAAACAAAGTCGCTTGCGCTGTCTGTCCCTATGTATGCTTAAATCTTTAAAACTACGCAACGGATTTTGATGCGGTTTTTTTTAATAGATAGAGTGATTCTTAAGGAAGGTTTATATGTATAATACATTCCACGCGGGCGAAGCCGCGGGCGGGTCGCTAGTACCTTATTAAATTGTCTTTTGATCATTAGTTAATATTTTTGATTTGTCTTTAGTTTCCGGTAATTACATGGATTTTCAAAAATTGTGTATTTGCCATTTTTACAGAAATTTGTCTCCCATAGAAAAACCCCTGTCAGAGGTTAGATTGGAGAAACTTCCTTACTACCAAACGTCAAATACAGTTTATTAGTATAACTTATTCGTATAATAATATTCTTAAAAGCATAAAACAAGTTCTGAAAATGGAAATTCAATTGTGGTATTGTAGAAAACGGCAAGGGAAGATTGTCAAAGAGTTATAAAGTACATTGCAATAAATATTGAGAAAACTTTTGAATCTCATATATTTCAATATGATTGTATTTTTATTTAATAGTATGATATCTATAGATTACTTTTAAAAAAATCTGCTTCATAATTAGCAACAAATAAAAAATAAATACCAGATAATTCATTGCTACTTTTTTATTGAACTACTCCTTAATCTAGAAGCGGGAGTAACAAGGAACAAGCAAGAGTTAATTTTGTCTGGAAGGGTAGAAAACTCTGCAGACGCCTCAGGGAGTGGAGTGACGCAAAGAGCTTACGACTTACAGCGTTGATGTGAGCTGACCAGGACAATGTCTGATCCATAGTAATACCTAGGTTTTTGACTGTAGAGGAGAAGGGAATAGGAACCCCATCATAGAAAACATTAGGTACTACGGTCTCAGACAGTCTCGTGATAAAGTGAGGGCTACCAAGAACAAATAGCCTGCGACTTCTTGGCATTCACTTGTAGACCGAATCTCTCATATATTTAGATTGAGTGTTATGTAATATAATGAATAAAGAATTAAAGTATAAACTGTTTATTGATTACTCTTTATTTTAATAATTTATTATAATTAGTTTAACAAAATTTACATAGTTTTAACATGCATCTAATTGTTTACTATTATAACAAAATGTGTCGTAGATCATCACATTTATATTTCTTGAACAATAATCAACATTTTTTAATTATGTTAATAATTTTTTTAAGATTTATTTTTTACTAAAGTGGACGTTTTAATATTAAAAAAACAGTATTCTTGTACTTCCTAAGTATGAAATAACTTTTATATGATAAAATTATATTTATGAGATCTTACTTATTGAGATCCTTTAACAGCCTACTTATATAAAAATATCAACAGCACAGTCTCTAAACAATTGAATATTATTTGTGTTATATCAAAGTAAAAATAGGAAGGATAAATTACACTCTTTATTAATAATTATGATTAATTTAAAATAAAAATAAAATAAAATAATAACAATCAGTCAAAATTTAGGGGCTCGGTGTCCTGCTGGGCTTGCATATGGCCTAGCCACGCCTGGGACACCTCTACCAAATTATTTATGGCGTCATGGAGGAGTGCGTCCGCCTCCACACGACGTGCGTCCACCTCAACGCGACGCGCCTCAATCCGAAGGCGCTCGGTCTCCTGCCTGTCTCTGTTGCGCTCCTGCATTTCCGCCAGCTACAGGCGCGCGGTCTCCTGCCTGTCTTGGTTGCGGTCGTGCCTTTCCTCCTTCTGCAGGCGTCGTTGTTCCACTGCCACGAACTCGCTCGTGGCGCGGTTGAACGGCGCCGTCGCCCTGCGCCGCATGCGCGTGCGCGGACGCGTAGGCCGGTTTGGGGTAGTGGAGTGCGGCGACTGTGCTAAGGGCAGCGGTGTAGTAGGGGAGGGCAACATGGACAGGCCGGGCGTGAGGGCTGGGATACTAGACGGGCCGGGCGCGGGGGCTGAGCGTGTAGACGGGCCGGACACTGGGGTCGAGTTCCTAGACGGGCCAGTCACGGGGGCCGGGAGCCTGGACGGGCTGGGCAGGGGGGACGGGAGCCTGGACGGGCCAGGCACGGGGACCGGGAGCCTCGACGGGCCGGGGCAGGCGGTGGAGGCGGCATGTGTCGAAGTGGGCTCTGTAAAAAAAATTATGTTGAAACTTTTTTCTGACATTTTAATGGCACAATCATTGTTAAAGTAGGTACAAATACCTACTACCACCCTTCTATTAAAATAGTCTGTGGCAATTCAGATGACTGTGAGATGACCGCTTACTAGGGTTTATTTAATTTTTGGCTGTTTGTTTTTCGATATTTCGGTAACACATTGTATATTGTGATTCTAATAATATGTGTTTGTGATTGTGGATCGCTAGAAAAAGCTTTCTATGAAACAAAAATTCTGCAAAGTGATACACTCTATGAAATGAGTGTCAAACAGGGGTAAACCCTAATAAATGTGATTTAGACAGACATTAGTGTCAACTGCCTGTCTAAAATAAAACACGAACCATCAAAAAATGTAGAGAAAATAATGCAGAAACAGCATTATTGATACTTACATTGAAGCCATGCTCCTGCACCTCGGGTAGCCCATCCACTGCAGACAACATGGGCTTGTTTGGCCAACAATCTCTCTTCGAAGGCCGTCAAAGCTTGTCTGCTATGTGGACCTCCACCAGTACCATCTGCATGCCGCCGTATCAATGCGGCCTTCTTTTTCGTCTTCGATTTAAAGTCCGCCCATACCTGAATTTACGCAGTTATTTTGCAGTGAAATGCAAATGTTGGCCGGTTTATTTTATGTGTTGACACAAAAAGCTACACATGGTGAAAACTATCAAGTCTTATTACCCTTTTCCACCGCTCCACTGACTTCTGCCCTCCAGTGCCAACCGCATTAAAAATGCTAGTTAGCTCCCGCCACAGCCTGTCAGCCTGTTGTTTTCCTTATGGACCCTCCAGGGGCCTCGAAAGATCGCCGTTCCTTTAAAAAAAAAAAACATACTGCTCCATAAAACTTAAAATAACTCAAAACTGCTCGTGGCTGGTTCTTTGGACTCTTGCGTCCATTTCTAAAAAGAATGAAAATATTATTGTAAAATGAACTAACACACAGCAAGAATTACCAAGTATATAATTTTTCAACACAAACAATAACATGATGAGTACTTTAATGCTTCTTGAATTCTTTTAAACAGTAAAGAACTGTTAGTCTGCCAGTTACTTTGCTTGTCTAAAAATACGTAACGTTTTATTGATTTAGTTACACTAAAATACAACAAAAAGTTATTTCTAAACTTGTTCGGCAGTTCGGCACCAAATCCAAAAGCAAAACGATATTTTAAATGAAAGAGACATGAAAAACGATTTGTATATTACTTACCGACATGTTAGGACACTTTGAGCTAACTAATATCCGTAATTATTCAGTTTTTTCACTAGATTTTTGACAGATTGTATGTATCGTTTCGTTGACGTTTCGGTTAGAGCAAAGCATAGACAAAATGCCAACATAACGGAAAAAACGAAAAGAAAACGCGATTCCATATTCTTTTCCATCCTCGTGCCGTTAGAATCGCTTAGGCGTTGAGTTCGTTAGAAACGAAAACGCCTGGTAGCGTTGGGCTCTTGACTAAGCCTACAGGTCTCCTCTCAGTCCAATTTCTTGTATGTTATTAATATATATTAAAAATAAAAGTGGCCCTAAAATAGATCCTTGGGGGACGCCGTAGATGATAGGTCTGGGACTACTTTTCTGATCATTGATTTTTACAATTTGGAAACGGTTTGATAGGTAAGATTTTAGAACGTCATAAGCTTTGCCAGTCACTCCTATACTAGTCAATTTGTTCAGTAGTATTTTATGGCTCACCGTGTCGAACGCTTTCTTTAAATCAATAAAGACGCCTAGTACAATATTCTTTTCATCAATATTGATCTTTATTCGAGTGACGAGGTCAATTGTGGCTGAGAGAGTGTTTGACTTTTGCCTGAATCCATATTGCTTTGGAGAGAGAATTTTATTTATGGTTAGGAATTTTATAAGACGATTGTAAATAGCTTTTTTATAAATTTTTGATACAACTGGGAGAACAGAAATGGGCCGATAGTTACCTGGATCTAATTTACTGCCGGATTTATGTATAGGTGTAACTTTAGCAGTTTTTAAACTCTCTGGGAAAATGGCTTGGTCAAAACAATTATTTATGCAAATGGTAAGTTCATCGATTATTAACGATTTAATGGATTTTATTGATTTAGTAGTTATCCCATCCAGGCCAGAGCTACTATTAATTTTTAAGTGTTTAATTATTTTATCCACTTCATCCGGGGTTACTGGATCAAATATGCTAAGTTCATTTTCATTTGTAACCTGAGGCAACGTTGGTGTATGATAAATTAAAGGTATTTTATCAGCTAAGTCTGATCCTATTGTGGAAAAATATAAATTGAAATGTTCACAAATTTCTGCACTATCAACAATAATTTTTGAATTGATTTCTAGTCTCGTAGGTGAGGTTTCGTTTTTTACTTTATTAATGGAGAGGCTATTTATTAAATTCCACATCTTAGTAGGTTTGTCTTTACATGCGTTAAAAGAAGTGAGATAGAACGTAGTTTTTGATCTTTGTATAATATTAATTACCAGTTTCTTCTCCTCTTCTAGGTCTTCCTGTATGTTTTTGGAAGATGGGCTGGATTTTTTCAGCTGCCACAGTTTATTTCTCTTATCTATTGCATCTGTAACTTCTTTATTGATCCATTCTTTTCTTGGTGGGTTCAAAAACTTGTATTTTTTAGTTCTACTATCCAATAAACATATTAGGAGCTTTTTCTCCAACTCTTCATAAGTGTGTTCTATATTAATTTCAGTTTTAGCTTTGTAAATTGTGTACAGTTTCTTGTAGTCCACTGCATTATATTGTATTTGTCTCGCTGCGGGTGGTTCATATTTCTTAACCTCTAGAAAGATCTGTTTATGGTCAGCTAGAGCCGAATCTATAATTGCTAGGTGGAAATCATTCTGCTTAAGGCTTGAGCATACATGATCCAATAAGGTCCTCGTTGTATCTGTCTCCCGTGTACAGTTATCAGAATCAATTTTGTTCAGAATTCGTATGGCGTTTTCTTTAAGGATTGCTTATAATTTTGTGTCGTAGGTTTGGATTTTAGTAAATCGTAGTTAAAGTCTCCAAATATTAAGACTCTCTTCCTTCTTTGAAGTTGGAGTCCATATGCCTCGAGGAAATCATTTGAATTTGTGCGTTCAGGTTTGTATAAGACTCCCACATCCAAAGAAAACTTGTTTATGTGAACCCAAAGGAAATGGTTATCGCTAATACAATGATCCTCTAGGAGATGGTGATCCAGGGTCTCGTGGATGAAAATAGACACGCCGCCACCCCTAGAATTGGTTCTAAAATTGTAGTAGTGTGAATAACCGGGCAACTGAAGTCGGCTTGCTTCGTCCTGATCCTTTATCCATGTTTCGCATAATGCTATAATATGAATTGTACATTTGAAAGATTGTAATATACATTTTAGCTCGTCAAATTTACCTGGCTTGATTATACTGCGTACGTTAGCGTAAAGAAATTTGATTGATTTTTTGGTTGTTTTAATTTCAGAGTATGTATCGGTAATTTGATACGAGACATTACAGTCATCTGACGGGATTACGTTTCGGTCGACGTTGCTGCGGAGTTTTTTGACTGTGACTGTAGTATCTTAGGTACTCCTTTTTCGTATTTTATAAGTAAATTACACTCTCCATTCTCAGTTCGCTCGTGTAGTTCCTGCTGCAGATTCTTTAAGACTTCGCGCTGGTAGGGTGTCTGGTCAGAGTAGATCTTGATGTTGTTGAGCTTCACATTCCTTTTGTTACGGAGCAGTTGTCTTGCTACCTTTTCTGATGAATAACACACTTTAATCAGTCGAGTCTTGTTGGGCTGATATTTGCCCAGCCTGAATATTTGTTCAGAGTCCGGGCAGTCGCTGAGAACAGATTTTGTGGTTTTTAACACCTCCAGTCTGTCGTGTTCTAGCCGTTGTGTAGCGTTATCAGCTGTTGATTCTAATATACCAGCTATAACGATATTTTTACTTCGTATGTTTCTTTCTTGGCATTCGTTGACCAGTTTATCGTAAGATTCGTAGGTGACCGATGTTTGGTCTCCAGGCGCAGATGTCTTCAGTAGCTTCACGTCAGTTTCTAAGACTCGTACTCTCTCCTCCGTAATTTGTGTTGAGGTAACTAATTGGTGTACATCTTGTCGTAGTTTGTCTTGTTCTATACTCATAATAGCCATGTCATTCTTGATGCTGTTCAACTGGTTCTTTATATCGGTGACATCCCGGTGGATCTTGTTTATGTTTTCGTTTTGTGTACTACTGGTGGTCTGGATGAATGACATCATATCTGCCATTTGTTTTTTCAGATCAGATAGATCACTGATGATCTGATCATTTTCATTATGCAGCTTGCGTTTGCTTCGGAATGTTTTCTGAGAGTTGTCACTGTCCAAAGGCAAGGTACTCAAGTTTGGTTGAGAGCCGCTAGCTCCGCCGGAGATGCCACCTCCATGCGGTGAGCGTTGTGTCATACCGTGCATTGTACATCCGTGGCCTTGTTTATCTGCTTAAGCGCAGCGATGCAGGTGCAGAGTTGAAAGGGAGTATGTGTTAAACACTCGTTACGTAAGACTGAGCGCACTGTTCACTAATACTATGGTTGAAATTTGTACGGCAAGATTAATTGATTTTTATAATACTTTAGAACACGTCTACACTGTACGCCTGCAAGAGTATATTAAAAACAAAATTAATTTTGAGACTAATGTGTAGTTATAGGAATATTATGATTAGTGAATTCCGGCTCCATCTTCGCATTCGAATGCTCTGATGTGTTTTCTTGTTTCCCTTACTCTAATGGAAACAGCTCTTATGACTGAAATTTGCACCTTTACTTTAAGCCAATAGATTATTTGTGAATATGATTTTTGCCACTTTTCATTTAATTTCGAGGCTGTTTTAAAAAAAAAACTGATATATTCAATCCCAAGGGCTCCATCGCAAGGGATGACTAGAGGAGTAAAGGAAGCTCTTAGGTCCTCAGCAGCTCGATCATATTTCAGCTCTATATAAAGAATCTTGGATTTCTTTGGTAGTTGGCAGGTAGTCTACATACTTCAGGTTAGTCCGTAATTCCCGGTATTGGAGATAGATCCTCGCACACTTCGCTCTTTAATTCAGCACGAATTGTATAAATATCAGCTGATTTCTGATCCTTTGGACATAGATGATTGCTGCTTCTTAAAATATTCTCCCTGTTCCCATCGATTGTCACTGATGCACTGCAGATGTTCCGCTTGACGCATCGCCAAATGCTACTTGAATTTGTATTAATTCGGGTATTTTTATTATACCGGTAACCCCCATGTAATAGGGTTTCGTAGCCCATCTGATTTTTAATGAATTGCAACCGGTTAAACATATTTTAAATAAATCACACGCAAAATCCAAAATTAACAATATAATTGTCTTTACGAGTGCAATGAATGACATTTACGTCAGTTACAGGAACTATCATCAATATCATCATAGGGGGGCCATTTGCAACGTTAAAAGATGGCGGACGTGTAATTTGTTTTAGACTTTAATTTTTGGGTAATTAGGTGTTCAAAGTTCTTTTCTGATAGTGATTTGTACTTTTTATGCCTTAGTGTCGCTCAGTGATTGAAGACTTGGACTTATTTCGTGTATCTGGCATCTTTCTTCTCGTTTCAAGTGGACTCGCAGTGGTGCAGAGGTTAAAACTATCTTGACCTCTGACCTACAAATCACCGTACAACGTTGCCCCCAATCTTCCTAGAGAAGATTGGATTGTGTTTTATACTCATATAAACCTTGACACTGGCGAAATCACTTCACGTGGAAGCCATATCCCTGCGGTAGTAGCTGTTCAAGTCGCCGCGGGGGCAAAAAAATAAAAATAAAAATATCATCATATCAAAAAAAAGAATATTATAAGTGGCCAGTGTAATTGTATAAGTAAAGAGCAGAGTAAAGAGGCGAGAAAAAACCATTTCACGAAAACTAGCTCTCTTGCATCCGTGTAATTAATTGTAATTAGCGACTGTAACTATATTTGATATCGGTAATTGTTTGTGTCATTGATATAGGTCAATATGCGTATTATGAACAGAGGCCGGAATTTTCCTTTCCGGACCATCAAGGTGGATTCCCATTACGTTGGATTCCCCGAAAGTTGAATTCTCATTACGACGGATTCCCTGACGTCCACACAAAAAATGCGTATTGGTCAATGTGCGTCTAAAGGTATTTCAAATATTGTATTTATCGATATACACATGTACAGTTTGTGAGCACTTAGAAGATGCTTCGTTTTTGTACTTCTCTCTCACTCGCTCTTAGTAAGATCGTATAAGAGTGAGTGAGAGACAAGTAGAAATCCGAAGCACTTTCTAAAAGTATCGCACTGTATCTCGGAAGCCGATAGACGAGAAGTCCCTATGACAGCTCAAAAGTGCTACGAGCATTCCGACCTTATATTATGAAGATTGGTCAATATGCGAATTAGAGATTGGTCAATTCGCGTATGGGCCATTTTGCGTCATTGATATAGGTCAATATGCGTATTATGAAGATTGGTCAATATGCGAATTAGAGATTACTCAATTCGCGTATGGGCCATTTTGCTTATTGGTCATTACGCGTTTAGGTCCTTTTGCGTTATTTTTCCAATATTTATTAGTCAATATGCGTCAAAACCGTATCGAGAATAAACAATATTTCCTTATTAGCTGACGCAAATTGATAACCTATGTCAAGTTATTACTCCTCTGACTATTTTGTCACATTATTAAGGCAACTCACAGAAAAGTATTTATATATACAGGAGGAAGGAATAACCTTTTTCTAAAAATATCGTGTTACAGTATGACTAGGAGGACATGTTTATCCTCGTAGTCATACTGATATGACAAATTAGTATGACCACCAGGAAACGGGGTATTTTTGCAATTCACCCATCAATCCCAGTGCGCGGTATTAGTATATATATGTGACCAGAACTTCACTTTTTTAACTTTGATACCTAGTTTCACGATCGGAACCAGTTCCGTAGATACAAGTAAATTAATAGCCACGATCGGAACCAGTCCCGTACAAGTAAGATTGCCAGCTTGTTCGCCAGCGTTAAGACAACATAAGTGCTATTTACTTGCTCCGGAAAACAAGAGACCTCGATGTAATTCGCAAGTTCTTGATCACGATCGTTATCAAGCTTGACATCAGTTATCATCCGTTCCGATGGTTCCGAGAACGCAGCGACCGGCGTCGATTCACTGTACTGGCGTTAAACAGCGTCCACTCTCAACGCCAGAGTCTCAACACGCTGGTTGCAAAAACTTATTGCCGGGTTGAGACCTGCTACAGTCTGCCTAAATTACAGCATTTCCACTCGGACGGCTTGTAGTTCCTCACGAAACATGCGAAGTTCGGCAGCCAACCCATTTATTTCTTATACCGTGGCTGTTGTGACGTCGTTACAACCGTCACAGGCGTGCTTTTGGTCGGTCGGCGCACAGTAACATTATCGCAACCGCTATTTGCATCCCTCGGACCTTCGCTCCTATTCCGAGCGCTGGTAACTATAGAGATAGAGAGTCATCCTTTGTGCTGCGCACAGGCGTGTTGCTGTTGCTAGATTTGAGTTCGATGCTTATGCACTCTTGACAACGACAGTTATCTCTCAGGCCATAGTAAATTAAATCTGACGCATCTCTGTTTTTTATTTTCCATAGTAAAGTCGATCTATCTATCAGTTATAAGTATAAAGGTGAGAGATTTCACAAGTCCAAAAACAAAGCCGGTAATCAATAAGCAAATACTTGAAGCAAAAAACCAGCGATGTGTGCGCTACTAGCACATAATACATGTAGTAGCCGCATCTCTTCTCTGCATGTTTGCGTGCGCGCAGGTAAGTTTGCGTCACGGCACCGCGCAACAGTGATAATGAGTCACTAATTCATTTACACCTCATTACTAAATCAGTCAGTTAAAAATAAATCAGTTGTTTATTCCGAGGTAAATTGGTCCCAAGATGATATGCACCGATATAAAACTATGTAGTGCACTCCAGGTTGACATCACTCACTCCGTGCAACGCTATACTGTAGGTACTGATTGCTTATTTGGGAATAAAACTTCACGAGCGAAATAAAATACAACTGTCTTTGTTGACCGTCCGGACCCCTCTTATCTGAATCCATCTAAAGTTTCACCGTTTTCTTTTCCAATTGTACCTTTACCAACGTCATCTTAAATATTTGAGACCATTATGATGAAACGGCTTAATCCTTTTTTCAAAAACTTAATATTCTACACGATGGCCAAAATGGCTTTAGGTCAAACGGTTCTACAACACTTGCTACGTCACAATAAACGTACGCTACCTAAGTATAAATATGTCCAAAAAATATATACTACTCAAAACAAAATAGGGGCCACGGTATATTCTGCATACTAAAGAACGGTGTTTTCGGAGAAGGATTATTATAACCACTTTTAAACTGTACGTTTTGAATTTAGTATCATTCGAAAGCTGCAATGTTCAACTTACAAGTTGTTTTGTTTTTACCAACTTTTTTAAAAACCGCACGCACGGTAAAAGAAAACAATTGACAAAAATAAAAATAAAATCTAGCTTGTAAGTTGAACATTGCAGCTTTCGAATGATACTAAATTCAAAAATTACAGGTTAAAATTTGTTTTAATAATCCTTCTCCAAAAACAAATATAAATGGTATATAATGCTATAGACAAAAGAAATATGTTGTAGGCCACTTGCTTGATATGCGCAAGGCATATGATAGAGTGGAACTAAAGTACTAAGTGCAAAAATTGCTAGAAAAACTGTAGAGTATGGGAGTAAGCGGACTGGCTCACGAATGGTTTAATCTCATATCATATCTGAGTGATCGGTCGCAGTGTGTCGATATTAAATATACAGACATTGAGACTGATACAATACATGACGTCAGATCTGATAGACTCCCATCACGGGTTCTACCCCCGAAGGTAGCGTCTTAGGATGCTGCCTATTTTTCGTCTATATAAATGACCTCCCTAAGATTTGGAACAATCACAATCATGTGTGCAATTTGCCGATGTATCGATTCTCCTGCCCTGCTCTAATAATTATGAAGCTGAAATTAAACTAAACTTACATACATACATTAAATCACGCCTGTTTCCCACAGGGGTAGGCAGAGACCACTTCTTTCCACTTGCTATGATCTTGACAAATTTCTTTCGCTTCTTCAACATTCATACATCGGATCATGCACGCACGTAAACTAAACTTAACACTTAATAAAATTATAGATTGGCTAGACACGTATAACCCAAAGCTTAACCTGAATAAAACTAAAGTAATTCATTTTAAACACCACTAGAAAACTGCGCTACAAATATCATACAGCCATGACAACATCAAATAGAAACTGTGACCTCGGCCACTTTATTAGGCATAGACTTGGACATCAACCTAAATTCCATTAAAAATTTATTGAAACCAAAGTTGTTTTTTAAACAATTAAAACTATAGCTAATCAATAAATGTTACTATAATTTAAACAATTTTTTAACGATAACTTATACGTACTGAATTAATATTTTGTCAAAACGAATTGTAATTGTTACAATCATTATTATAGTGAACCTAAATGTGCCATACGAAACATTTAATCTTAAAGCGGTTTAGGATTCAGTTATTTATATTACAATTACCAAGTATGTTATGAGATGTTAAAAAATACGTAGTTAGCCCTCTTAAATTGCTGTGCCCTTGCAGGGTGTCACGTGGTTACCTAATTTGTTTTGCACCTTGTATTTGTAATGTTATAATAAAGATTTTGAATTTGAATTTGAACTCCCAGGGCCAACGAGCTGTTCCAGCTGAAGGCGCCGCGGCGCGTGGCGTCCTGCGGGTACCAGACCGCGCTCACCGTCCTCATCAACACCGACCCCGATGACTACTACAGCTCCTCGGTCGCTTCACAGGGTGCTCTGGTGCGTCTTTTTACTCAGCCAGCAGTACGAGTTCGGCTGTTAGATATACGAATTAAAAGTTCAATTGTTGTATTGTTTTTTTACTTTATGAAATTATGATATATATTAATGAAATAAAAAAGAATCGGTGCCAGTTTTTAAGACGAAGATATAATTATATTTGCATGTTTTAATAGAGAAAATATTTCAATCCCAAAAATTCTATTACAATCCTGGGAATACTCGCACTCAACAATTTGTCAAACCGTTAAGTTGACAAGGGGTGACAAATACACACATACACCCAAATAAATATAAAGGATCTTTGGGCAGTCGTTTTTTTTGCCAAATAATATTTTTTATATTATGTACCTAATTTGGTTGCAGTCCCCTTATCTTAATTTTATCTTGTTCAGATAGGCCCTTTGACCCCGTAAGACGTTTTGTGAAACTACTTCTTTTACACATTCTTTCAGCTGTTTGAATGTGCAGGTTTTCTCGCGATGTTTTTCTTCAGTAATACCATTATTATTACCATTGTTATTTTGAGATTAAAAAAGTTAATGGCAACCGCTGGTGATTGGCTTGAACTTGGTCCCGTAAGCACCGAGACTCTTGGATGCGGCAGTAATATATGAATAAATGTCTGTGATGTGATTTCGTCTGTCAGGTGTTCATAGACAACTCTTACAACATCCCGGACCTGGACTCGCCGGTGCGCATGGTGAATCCGTCCACTGAGGTGCTGATCGCGCTGTCCCCCGAGCGCACGTACGCGACGCCTGGGATCAAGTCCTTCCGGCCCGACCAGAGGCAGTGCTACTACAACGACGAGGTAAATCCTACCCTTAAGGGCACCACAGACTAACAGTCTGCCGTCCAATATCGGCCTGTCAGTCATTGTACTAAAACCAAACTCTGAGTTCTCGTATTCATCAGCAAACCCAGGGGTTTTCCGTGCGGGAATAACTTGAGAAAGAGTAGAGATAAACAGATAGGTTATGATAAAATACCATATTGTGCCTAGGGGTCACAAAACCGGTTTCACTGAAATCAATAAAACCGATTAAACCGATTTTGATGGCTTTTATTAAAACCGGGTTTGATATTTACCAAAACCGACTTTTTGATTTTTACGGTTTTTGTCGTAAAAGCATTTAGTTCCGTTATTTTGTGTGATGATTTTCCTATTTACGATAAACGCGACACTTTTGCATACGCTCGCTTATTGCCAACACTACAGAACATACCTATTTCATAGATGTTATGTTAGAATTAGCACCATCATCTTTTAGAGATGTACAGTAAATTGCTAAAAGTCCCTCCTACGAGTGTTGAATCTGTGAGGATCTTTTTATGAACCGGCTACCTATCTACCAAAGAACCTCGCTGAGTGACGACACTCTGGAAATACTCGTTCTGTCAAGGTTACGATCGCGCGCATTATCATGCCAATGCACAATACGCCAAAAGTAAGAGAGGTTATTATTTCATTGTTTTAAAAAAAAAATGCGTTTCGTTTATACCTTATGCTCGTTTACCAGTGGTAAATTACCACCGTCTCTTATATAAACTTATAAGAGGAAATGCATTGTTTATTATAAATTTTAAAGAGAATGATTCGTTAAATAAGGATGTTCATTATGTGATTATAAAGACTAATAATGGCTATATAACCAAGCGTAGATATTAATTGACAATTTTATCGAAATAACGTAAAAACCGAAAAACCCGAAAAACCGGGAAAATCGGTATTGACGTAACTTCAGAACCGAAAAACCGGTTTTAGAATAATCCTTCGGTTTTGTGACCCCTAATTGTGCCTAATGAATAAATACCTTTCTGCGAATTGTAGGGTAACATGGTTGACAGTGGATCACCTGTTTTTTCAGTAAGCGTATCTTGAGAAATAATTGTTCGAATTGCATTAAATTTGGACTAATATATGGATAATTTATTTAATATTCATTATATTACACTTAAAAACTTCTAGTATAAATTATTTGGTGTCAGGAAGGTTTTAAAAAAAAAATGAGAAATGACTCACTGTGTACTAGGGGTGGGTTACACTGAGTCACCCGATAGGACACAGTGGGCCGAGGAAAGTCAGATGGATAACAGCATCCAATCAGCAGTCCAATGGTTGCATCTTGGCCGAAGTATGTTGATGCAATGTGAGGACCGTAACGCCAGAGCTTTTCGACAAATCCAAAGCTTCTATAGCAAGGTGTGACTCGTGGTTATCCATGATTAATATGCTAGGATTATCTTTTGTTGTACCTGAGCGTTTGATGAAGTGTTGCATCACTTGTACAAAAAGTTCTGAATTCATCCAACCCGAAGGTGATGCTAGAATTAGGGATCCTGGAGGAGCACCGACACCCATTTTAGGGTTTATTTTAACTCTTGGGAAAATAATTGCCGGTGGAAGTGCTTGACCACCTGCGCCAATTATATTACAAGTTGTACACAATGTACCTTTCTCCCCGCTTGTGACTCTACAGAGGTTTTTATGACCTTTTGGTCCTACAACTTTTTGATTCTTTTGAACTGTTGTAGTTCCAGTTTCGTCCAAGTTAAAAATTCGTGTCCCGTCACTAAAAGCTGGACAGCGCTTAATAATATTTTCGAGATTTTCAAAAAATACTCTAACAGTCTCTCTATTAAAAGCAGTAGCTCTCGCCAAACTACATGCCTCTGGTTTGCGTAAAGATAACTCAGGGTGTCTTTCGCGAAAGCCTCTTAGCCAGTCTACACCTGCCATGTGATTCTCTTCCCACGAGGCTGGCATTTTTATGTTATTATGAAAGGCCATCTGGTATGCTACGTGTCGGCAGTCTTTGGTAGATAAGCCGTAAAATAACAAGGCGCATTTCTTAAAGTATTCTTTTAAAACAATCTCTTCTTCGTCTGAGAATACTTTATTCACAGAGTAGTGAGGGGTCAATCGCACACTACTAACATCTTCATTTTCTTTATCTTTTATTTTATTATAATATCTTTGCAATGTCGAAAAAGGTATGTCGCTATCTACAGAAGCTTGTCGAATACTGCAACCATTTTTAATAGAAATTAGAGCGCACCTCATTTGCTCTGCATTATGGGTGCCAATTTTCCTAGGTAGGTTCTTTTTTCTCGGCATTCTGTAATAAATATTAAAGTATTTCATTGTTATAAAAATATTGATAGTCATTGTACACAGTGGGTCACGACCCACTATGTACCCGATTCACTTGACCCACCGTCAACCCAGGCACCAATTTAACAAAAATAATAAAAATCAAAATAAATAACTATTCAGAGAGAAAATAAACAATACCCTCAAATAGCTTATTAATGAACTCAAACGAAAACCACTACATAAAATTGTATCATCTCATTTTTAGAAAATACAAATAAAATTCGAACTTACGTAAATGTTTGCGCCTCGCGGCCGATGCACAATCTCACTCCCCTACGTCGTTGCGCTCGCGCTGCCGAGCGGGCACTGAGCGAGTAGGAACGTGTCACCAGGGGGCACCTTTTGCGTCGAGAAAGCATCGAAAAGGCCTGTCCGTATTATCAGTGTGTGTGTTACCCACTGTGTACCAGCAACCCACTGTTAACCCGGTGACCATAAACAAACTACACAATTTTATTTTAACATAAGTAATAAGTACTTTAGCATTTCTACCAAGCCTTACGAGATAATAATAAAAATATGTTAATTAATTACCTGCCGTCAATTAGTTGTTGACACGATTTTCAGAATAAACAATTAATATTTTTTCTGTATTTGAAACAGTTAAGCTTCGGCATCTAGCTGTAAATATCCATTTCAATAAACTGAACGATCTTTCTACGTCAGCAGTCGTAATAGGTGCCTTTTTTTTTTTTTTTTGAAGAAGTCTATTGTTGCGCGATGTGTTTGCGATTCCAGTTCTATTTATTTGCCTTGTAACAATTCATTCATAGTTTTTAGTAGGCTATCGCCGGAATTCTTATTTAAGACCAACTTTAGTCTATTAAAAATACTTTTTATTTTACGCTCAAGTTTAATTTGGTTATGTTTGGTTTGGTTTAATCTGTTCATGGGCAGACTTGCACCATGTAATTTTTTAATTGCATCTGGGATAGTTATTAAATAATGTGCTATGAAATTTAAGTCGCTTCTAATATTGGCATTCCCAAATGCTCTTTTTGCTTTAGTAACACTCTGGCCTTCTGAGGGACTAAATGTATTCAAAACACTTTTAACTTCATCATAATATTTGCTATAATATGCCGCTGCTTCTATCCAGGATCCCCATCGAATAATTGTTGGTCGGGGTGGCAGAGGTACTCCGGGAAGCATTTCTTGAAACTTAGATTCTTTTCGGAGACTTCGGAAAAGTCTTTTTAACATTGGCGATTAACGCATCCACATTTGGATAAAGTTTTCTGAATTGTTCAGCCACTCTATTCAAACCATGAGCCAAACAAGTGACGTGCAAAAGATTGGGAAAAATACTTTTTAAATTCCTTCCTGCTTTAAGCATGTAACCTACGCCGGCAGTTAGAAGTAAAAGCACTTTATTGTGATTATTATGGTCGACGCCCCATAATTCATCAAGAGCATTTGTTACAGTGTTGGTTATTGTTATATTGTTAGTGGTGTCTAAACACTTGCTAGATATCAAGTGTTGAGTGCCAATAGTATCGTTACGTAACGCCCCTACTATGACATTAGCTATTTGACGATCGTTACCATCCTTGGTTTCGTCAACACTCACGTAAATATACTCATTTTTAAGCTCATTCCGTATTGTGTTAATTTTTTCATCGTAGATTTACTTAAATATTCCCGCCGCAGTTGACATTCTGAAGGAACTTTTACGGTTTTTTAGAATTTATGCACTGAAAAAAAAAATGTTTACTACAACCAAGATCTTGTTCATTGTAATCATACATCAAGAATCCATATGAGCCTGTCAACATCATGACTCCTGTAACTAAGAGAATTTGGTTAAATTCTCTTAGTTTCGTCTGCCAAGTACTGTACTGGCCTTATAAAGTCTGGTATCTATTTTAATATATTTTTTATCCAGTACAGACATTAAACCTTATTATATTAATAACGTTCGGTTATAGATTCAAGTAATCCCACAGTTCCATTAACTAAGATAATAGTTAACATAACAAAGTTATTTACTCATTTGAGCTTAATTCTTTTCCAATGTGATTATGAAGCTTCGTCAGATCAAATAATATTTTACTTCATTCAATCATGGAGCTTAGTTGATTCTATCAAATACTTTACTGTCCTCATAAAGATTACTTATTCATGGCAATTATTATCTTGCTTAGCGCAAGCACGAAACCTTATTATGACAACAGTGTTCTATTATAGAATCACTCAAGATCCCACAGTTCCATCAACTAAGATAATAGTTAACAAAACAATGTTAGTTACTCATTTGAGCTTAATTCTTGTCCAATTTGATTATTATACTTTACCAGACCAAAAAACATATACTACTTCATTCAACTAAGGTCTATATAATATAAGTTGATATAGTCATGACAAGTAATAGATTTAAATAAGATCATTTTTCAAGGGGCTACCCTGGGTCAACGACCTTGACACGCGATTTTCTGACATTTTCCTTTATATCTTTCAAACGGAAAACAATATGAAAAAAACGTCCGTCAGTTCTATACAGGATAACTTACTGGATTTTTTGTATATTTTTGGAAAAGTAAAGAGTAAGTAATCTCGGAGGTGAATCACAATGACGCTACTTTTCCAAAAATATACAAAAAAATCCAGTAAGTTATCCTGTATAAAACTGACGGACGTTTTTTTCATATTGTTTTCCGTTTGAAAGATATAAAGGAAAATGACAGAAAATCGCGCGTCAAGCCCTTTGGCCCAGGGTTGAAAAATTATCTTATTTAAATCTATTACTTGTTATGACTGACTATATCAACAACCTAGACCTTAGATGAATGAAGTAGTATATGTTTTTTGGTCTGATAAAGTATAATAATCACATTGGACAAGACTTAACCTAAGGCCAATTCACGTAATTTACATATTATTATTTATTTATTTATTTAATAACCAACTTATATTAACAGACATGCCACACATATAAGTTATAGGTTTACATACAGTATAATATTCACATGTTAAAAATAATACAAATTAGAAGTAAAAATTAAAAAGGAATTGTTATATAGACAAAACATAAAATAATTAAAATTAACATCATGGCCTAGGGCCTTGTGTCACCACCGGCACCGTGTGGATCACTCGCACGCGGTGCTAGGGGTGGCCGTCGACTCCAGGTACCGCGCGGCTGTCGCCAGGAACCTCGGTTCCGACTGGGAGAACAAGTCAAGGGTAGGGTCGAAGAGCAGGGTGTTGTTGATGTGTGTGAGAGCAAGGTACAGGGGACTAGTGGCTAAAGCAACAGTGCTATTATTGGGAACTGCAAATAGAGGGCGTTGTCGCGGACGGAGTTTGTTTCTGGTCGATGGTGGCACATTGAGAGAGATTAGCTGTAGAATAGATGGGTTAATTAAGAGGCCACGTAATAGTTTAAATACATATTTCATCGGCGCTAGAAGCCTTCGCACTTCCAGACTTTGGTAAGTTACCATCCCTAATATAAAGGGTGTAGGGTAGAGGTAGGGGTAATAACCATATATTTTAAAGTAAAGGTAGCGTAAGAAGGATTTCTGAATTCTCTCGAGTAAAACAATGTATTTTTGCTCATGGGGGTTCCAAATGAAGAAGTTGCTTTCTAACAGACTACGGACAAAAGCGTTGTACAATAATGAAATGACATGGTGGTTATGGAAATGTTTAGATTGTCGAAGGACGAAACCGAGATTTTTATGTGATTTCTTGCAGGTTTGGAGTATATGTTCGTTAAATGTCAGACGAGTGTCAAATAAAGTTCCCAAGTCCCGTATAGTCGTCACTCGCTCTAGCACCTCGCCGGCCAGCGTGTAAGCGTGGGCGACGGTGCGGGTCGCTCGCGAGTAGGACATGATGGCGCACTTACTCACATTCAAGTGTAGACTGTTGTCCTTGCCCCATCGATAGATGTTGTCTATATCACACTGGAGTGCGGTCGTATCAAAAGGGTCATGAATCGTCTTGGCTAGTTTGACATCATCGGCAAACATTAGTACCCTAGAATGCCTTACATAGGTAGGGAGGTCGTTGATGGTTATTAAAAAGAGGAGCGGGCCGAGGCTGCTGCCCTGCCCAATGCCTGATTTAACTGGGTATAGTGCAGATTTAGCTTTTTGATACACAACATATTGCATTCGGCCAAACAGATAGTTGGAAAAAAAATGCAGTAAAGACTGTGAGAAGCCAGCCACAGCCATCTTTCTGAGCAGTATGTCGCCGTCAATTCTATCGAAAGCTTTTTGAAAGTCAAAATACGCCACATCGACTTGTTTCTTTTTATCTAAATTTTGGGCTATGAAAGAGACTACATTGAGCAAATTAGATGATGTAGAGCGATTAGGCAAGAAACCGTGTTGTTCATCGGTGAACCATCCTCGTAGCTGGGCGTATATTTTTTTATGTAAAATAGTTTCAAAGACTTTACCAAAAACAGATAAAATGGCTATCGGCCTATAGTTTTTTATATCACATTTAGGTCCACTTTTGTGAATTGGTGAAACCCTTGAAATTTTCCAGGCTGCAGGGAAGGTCCCAGTTATAATAGATAGATTAAAAATAAATAATAATGGTTCAATGAACACTTCGCCACAGTCTCTAACAACGCATTATGTGGCGGCCTACTGGTTCTTGTCAAAAAAACAACCACCACATAAAAAAAAAATTAACTGTATATACGGAGTTAAATTTGTACACGCACTGTTGCTAGACGCTAACCGAATGACTGACCCTTTCTCCCTCTATTATTGTGTGCCTTGTCACGCACTACATAGCTGTGACTATTTTAATTACATGAATTGGCCTACATTCAGTAAGTACCTACGACAATTAATCATGCATAGGTACTTGAAAATTTTATTATTAAGTCTATTGCTACATATTATCAGGAAAATATTTGTATAATAATAAAATACGTAATTTTTTTATTTGTTTATTTTTTTCACAGGCTGAATCGCAAAGTAACATATTTTTTACCATTACTGAGAATATTAATGTTACATGGGATAGGAGACACCAAATTCTTGTGATATTTAACAACATTTTTTACTTCTTCTGTTTCTGCAACTTCATAGGCAAATAAATGTTCATCATAAGCCAATGTTTGCATTAATATTCCCATAACAATCAAATTATTCGAATCATACAAGTAGACATTTTGCACTTTAAAGAACATAGGCAGTGAATCATCAGAACTTGTATCATAGATTAAGATTCCACCTTTAATATAACGTGTAGTAGACATAGTGGCCCAAGTTACATGTACAAGTGAATTATTTGGACATAATTGTAGACTAGACTGTATGAATTTTTGTCATGAACATGAGTCGACCGCATGCAAAATGTTAGCTGTTTGGTATATGGTTGATACATTTACAATAACCAGAAACGTTTTGATTTCTTTCAGTGACTCACCGACTATCATTATGTAAGGTTGTGGTGATACTCCTTTGATCTTTAACGTTTTAAGCCGAAGTTCTATTGTCTGACCAATTTCAGCATCCGATCTCACATGCGTAATAAACGCATCACGTGTTTCTGCCTTAGATGGCTTCCAGCTGCATCCAGAACCCAGTTTTTCTTTCTTTTTCTTTTGTTTGATGTTTGTTGTATTTAAAAGATATGGTATGGCCAAAAACGCTGCAAGATTTTTGTGTTCATCTTTGGAAGCTGAAATACATAAAATGTTTTGAGAAAAAAATATTAACTAGGTAGTTTAGATACATTGTTAGAAATATACACAAACATATTATAGCACGTCGTTTCAAAGACCTCGCCATACACAAGTACTGTATTTCGATAACTATATATCGGCATTTTTAATATAAATAAGGCATATATTATCTGAAAATAGTTTTTCACTTCTCCTGGATCTCTATAGTACTAAAATTAAGTAAGATTTCTTATTCATGTTGATTTAAAAATTGTCATTTTTTATCATTACAGTATTTCCTCGCAATCGAAGTGAAACGCAGAGTGTACAACTCGGTCATAAAACCCATTTCATCCTCGACTTAGTATCTTATCCACCCTCGTCTACAGCTCTGATGGATACCATAAGTCTTGGATATAATGGTTTATTTTATGCCCTTGTTGTACAATCTACTATTCATAGCTTATAATTGTAAAATAATTAAGATACAGCAAGTTTTTAGTATATTTAGGTTTTGTGTGAAAAACTTTCTAGCTTTTTTTTCTTATAATTCTTAACTACAAAAACTATTTACAGACATAGATTTGCCTTATTCCACTATTTATACAAAATTTCATATTTATTTATTTATAAATCACATAATTGAATAAGCCGTTTAAAAATAAGAACACAACTAACTACGTTTGTATGGAGAAGCATTGCTCTGGGTGCCTAATGGTTCAGACGTTCGACTTTCAAACCGAAGATCGGGGTCGTTATTTTAACTGTAATATTATGACAAACAAAACCTACTGTATTTTTGACGTGACAACGTCTTATAATTAGATGGAGCCGGCTGCACGCAGGAAAAAATGCGGCGTTACCTCGCTCTGAGGCGTTCCATTTGACGTTGTCACGTTCAACTATCGTCAGTAAACCGACTTTACAGACAACCGATTTTTTTTTATTATTACTTACATTCAGCCAGGCAAATAAGTTCTTGACAAAAGATGTCTTTTGATTTTCGTTTTTTCAATAATTCCAATATTTTTATTTTTGCTACTGGAAAGTAAATAAACAAATTGTTTCTCTGGTCTGTGTAGATTTCTTCAAAGTCAATGTTTAGCTGAAAAAGGAAAAAATATGTATAATAAAAGGGACTGAAGGAATAGAGTCTACACTTTTAACTATTGACTATAAACGATGTTAAAAACCGGGCATGTCGGACCATGCTCAGTGTATAGTTCCGACGCCGTTACTACAAACACAAAAAACCTATTTCCAAAAATAAGATGTGAAAAAGTGCACCAGCAAAAGAGCGTATCTTCATGGCACTTACGTCCTTTTGTTGAGAAGCGCAGTTTTTCGCCAATAAATCTTAAACGGTATTAGGTGTCCGATCATGTTGAAAACAATTTTCGTTAGCGTTACCTTGGTATTTCTTTTTTCATATTTTCGGACATACTGTTTAAAAGATAAAGGGGGGGAGGGACACGATTTATGCAACTTTCGGAGCGAATATTTCCGAAAATATTCACTTAATCAAAAAAAATGCTTAAAAACCTTAAAGTGTTTTTGAAAGAGCTATCTAAATATCACACGTTTGCTGAAAAGAAAAAAAACATCTTCTGTTACATGTATAGAGTGCGAGGGGCACTCAAGAAATATTTATTTTTGTTATTTAACAACTAAGTAAACTAAGTAGCGGCGGCTTATACAAGATACCTATACTCCATTTTTTTTGTAGTTTTTGAGTAAAATGCCTGTGACATACGGACGGACGGACGGGCATGACAAAACTATAAGGGTTCCGTTTATGCCATTTTGCCACGGAACCCTAAAAAAGTACGAATCAAAGGGGGCGATTCAGGATCGAGTGTAGAATAATTATGCAGGAGAATGTACCTTAGTTATTTAATTATTTTGATATATTCAATTTTTTTTAATGAATGAAAAAAATATAAATCGATAATAAAAATACAATCAATATCAATTCCCGGAGCACAGCCACGGATCCAGCTGCTGCTGAATGACCCGCTAAATTGTGGCTCATACTTTTTAAAACCCTTTGACATTAAAAAACATTGCTACTTACCAGGGTATAACCCTGTGGTTTCCTTAATACCGGGTAGCTTGCGAAGTAAGATTCTACTGTTTGGTTCCCGTCTTGACTATGTAAGTTAAGAATTCTTTGTTTGGCTGTCCCTTTCCATTTTGACTCCACAAGGTTCCAGGGCTCCGTTGAATTTTGTAACCACAATAAATCTTCTTCACCGCTTGCAATTAATAAATCACTTGTATTAATGCTGTCAGGCAATGGTCTTGGAGATGAAGAAGATAGTCCAGGGCCAGTACTTTCCTCTCTGTTCCTCTTTTTAGCTGTCAGCAGGGACCCTAATTGTTGCAGACGCCTCCTTTTGTTCAACACCTGGTGTACGAGTTTGCCTCGTGCTTGTAGAACTACGCCAGTCGCTGTTGTGCATGAAGGGATATAATATGTCGTTGTTCTTTCGCCCGGAAAGAGTTCAGTAATTTGTTTCGTCCACTTGAAATATATTTGTCCGACTATTGGTGAATTTTTATTTTCATTTAGTATTTCCTTTGCAATCACAGAGGACAATAAGTTTCGAATAGCATCTCCGTCTAAAGTACCGCCCTTGTAAATCAATAGGGACGATGTCTCAAGTGATTGTTTTAGTAAATTTTCAAGGATCTAAAAAAAATTGCTGCATATAAATTCGAAGCACTATCAATATTGAATTATAATGAAAGCAAGTTCCTAATCAAAATAATTTTAACTTTAGTACCTATTTACTCTATGGTTATACTATCTCTTTATATAACCTATTACTTTAGGGTGAATCTTCAGTAGTACTTAAAACACACAACCACGATATCCAGGGTAGCGGTAGGTATTCAAAAGTAAAAACAGATCTATGTCAAATTATTATTAGGCCTCATGTGTGCATTTACTGTACAAAAATGGGTATATATTAATATATATAAGATAAAAAAAACACCAATAATAACACTAGGTATGCAAGTTATCAAAAGTATACCTATAAATAAATATGTTTAACAATTTAACATACCCCACTCTGAGTTTCTATAGTTGGCACTGTATCTTGATCTTTTTGTAGGACTTGCTGACTTGTGGACACATTTTCTTTTTCTATTTCTGTCTCAGAGTCCTTTTCCAGTACAAACATACATTCGGATGGGTCTTTCAGGCAATTATCAGCTGGTAATACTGGATCAAACTGCAAGTTTGATAAACCCAGCCCCTGAAAATGAAAAAGATCAATCTGTATCCTTGGTTGACATACAAAAATACACAAATTTTTACTAAAAAATATGAGTTCAGTTCCTATTGTAGGAGTGCTATGATAACTTATATTAATGTGTTTAAGTGCTATAGGCCATTAGCACTATGATAAGTTTGAATGTTATTTTTTAGTAAAATAAAATTAAGTAGGTATAAATGACATATTTTCAACAATGTGTAGGTAATAAGGAATTTATATTTCGTAATAAGTATATACAGGGTGTCCAGTAAATAATGGATAACCTTCTACCCATCCATGGGGCACCTCGGGCTGGTCCCTAAAAAGGACTTACAGGTTTAGTAAAAGTTGCATGGTTTTCGAGATAATCGAACTTTTCTATTTCCTTAATAATTAGCACCTTGCTTCACTGTAATGACCGCCAAGGCCACAAATAAAGAGATTTTGTCGTTCTGTTTGCTGTTAAATATTCTTTAATAGTGATGCTAACGGATGTGTCTTAGAACATTATTGTAGCGACACTAATTTCTTGTTAAACATATCTTAATTTATAACATCACATTTTGCTTTAAAGTTTGCAACAACTTTGACTGCTTGTGGTGAAAAAAAATTTGTATGAAGACCAGAGTGGCCAATATGTTGAAAAATAGTGTATCTAATACTGATTCTAAACTGGTATAACACATGGTGTTTACGTCTTTACAGATAAAGTTATTGGGCGTTTTCACTAAAAAGTGTACCCAATTAAGGACTGAAATTAAGGAACTTTAACTTTGTCAGTTTTGTGACGAAAATTAGCTATATATTGACGGCCGCAATGTATGGCTAATTTTCGTCACAAAACTGACAAAGTTAAAGTTCCTTAATTTCAGTCCTTAATTGGGTACACTTTTTAGTGAAAACGCCCTATTGCTGTTAGTATTCACTAAGAGCGAATTTTACCAAAACACCAAGTTATCGATAAGTAACTCTTTACTTGATTGGGTTAGTCATATCATAAAAAACGCTTCTCTTATGAAAACCAACGTCTAATTACTGCAAAATAATGAATCCTTGTTATATCCTTTTCGAAGTCCAGGGCAAAGCTAACTAGGTCGTCGCAAACAAAATCCAAATAGTTACCCAAAATATGGTTCTTCGTGGAATCAAAACTGTACTTGATAAATGTCAAAAGAAAACATCAAAACGGATAAAAAATTCATAGCCAAAAATACACATTAGGTAATAAAATTGTAAAAAAGTATGTATTACTCAGCAGAGAAAGGAGAGATTGTAAGCAAAGTATGTAGTTAACATCCTAAATATTATTTAAAACTAATAAAATAATTGCATTAAAAGTTGAATAAATGTAAGTACCAAATAAGTAGTCGCATTTCACATTCGTCATCCGTCGAAGTTTTTGGTTTCACATAAGTGATTTATAAGTGACATCTCGGACCCCGATAAGGGGTGTCACTTTTACCCTACAAGTCTGGTATACTGAATATTGAAACACAAGACACCAACCAACTCCAGCCGGCGCTTCCCGGTCCGGGTGCATCTCCCAAACTGCTGCCTGCCTGAAGACCTAGCAGCCTCCGCCACCTTGCAGGGGAGTACCGACCTACGACGGCAGAACCAGAACTAGGCTATTTATTAAAACCCTTCACGACCGAACTCTAATAAATTTATGTTGATGACTCGGTTGTTTCTTTATTAAACATTACCACATCAAATGGTACCGAACGTCACACTTGCTGTAATTAGACGTTGGTTTTCATAAGAGAAGCGTTTTTTATGATATGACTAACCCAATCAAGTAAAGAGTTACTTATCGATAACTTGGTGTTTTGGTAAAATTCGCTCTTAGTGAATACTAACAGCAATAACTTTATCTGTAAAGACGTAAACACCATGTGTTATACCAGTTTAGAATCAGTATTAGATACACTATTTTTCAACATATTGGTCACTCTGGTCTTCATACAATTTTTTTTCACCACAAGCAGTCAAAGTTGTTGCAAACTTTAAAGCAAAATGTGATGTTATAAATTAAGATATGTTTAACAAGAAATTAGTGTCGCTACCATAATGCTCTAAGACACATCCGTTAGCATCACTATTAAAGAATATTTAACAGCAAACAGAACGACAAAATCTCTTTATTTGTGGCCTTGGCGGTCATTACAGTGAAGCAAGGTGCTAATTATTAAGAAAATAGAAAAGTTCGATTATCTCGAAAACCATGCAACTTTTACTAAACCTGTAAGTCCTTTTTCGGGACCAGCCTGAGGTGCCCCATAGATGGGTAGAAGGTTATCCATTATTTACTGGACACCCTGTATACTTAAATAATTAACAAGCGTAACCTTACACAAATCAACTTAGTCCCAAGCAAGCTAAGCTCTAGGCTTGTACTATGGTTACTATATAGACCACAGTTTGCAGCACAACAAATTGCTACCCTTGTTTTGAATACTTAAATAAAATTACAAATAAGTACAAGTAAATTACATTAAAAACTTACAGAAAAAGTTGAATTGTTGTGGTTGATCGCTGTTGGCGAAAACTCGTTCTTCCACGTGCGCCAACACCTCGTGAATAGGACCCTGGGCCCTGTCTGGGGAATTAAATCTTTTAAGTCCTCGTTTGTAAGGGCCGATAAGGCCTGGACCGTTATTCGTTGTTCTAAAATAGAAAATATATTTTTTTTTAATTTGTGAGTAGGTACCTAGGTACCGCAGCCCTGCACTATTGTGGAACACGTTAGTTGTTAGGTGGTTAGTTGTTAGGTACCTACGCTACACGCTTACTTATAAATTCAAATTCAAATTAAGTAATTTATTTCATTACAATTAAATACTTACAGGTTTACTCAGAGCTTCATTAGCACGGTAAGTTGTGATGACTACCTACTTAATGACAACGGCGTGAGCACAGCTTGGCTGGATTTAAGCTCACCCGTGGTCAAAACACACGTGGTCGTGGTGTTAATAAAAACATTATATTAAGAAGGTATCATACTTACGTGCACAATATTTTTTTTTATGAAAGAAGTACTAGGTTCAAAACTTATTTGTAAATTTTATTGTAGTACCTACCTGCAAATATGGGTATAAGATCGGGAAGCTCCCATGTTTTTAAAAGTTCTGCTACGTCGTCCATATCTATATTATGAATGTTGTTTCTCCAATTATCATGACCACAACCTTATCACAACACGATCCACAATTCCACAGACACAGATTTCAGTACGAAAAAAATCAACACACAATAATGCCGCGCGCAAACACCACTCTGCTGATATTTTTTTTGTGAAATGGCCGAAATGCAATGCGTCGTCAATCATACAGGTCGAAACGTGCTTAGCGGGGGAGGCGGAGGGGGACGTGTGAGGTGTTTTTCATGTTAGCTTCAATCAAATTCTTATTTGAATCTACTAAGAAGCTTGCTTAGTACAACGTACTAGTCGAATGAAACTATTACTTTATATAATTAAAATAACTTATAAAATTATTTGTATCGTAATCGTAGCGTAATCGTAGTCGATTAGGATCATAGAAGCAATATAAATTAATTATTTTCTTCGGTCAAATTCTCATTTGAATCTACTAAGAAGCTTGCTTAGTACAGCGTACCTAGTTGATTGCAACTATTACTTTATCCTCCTGCCGCCCAGAGGCCTTTTAAAAGGCCTTCTAAAAATCATATTTTAAACTTTTTATATATACATCTATGTACTGATTTCGATTAACAACTTTTTTGCCCTGGGCGGCACGAGGTTATATAAATTAAAATAACTTTTAGCATTTGTAAATGCTATCATTAGGATCATAGAAGCAATAAATTAATAGTTTTGATTTTATAGAGAACATTTTTTGATATAACGCGTTAATTGATTGCAGTAATTTTACAAATTTATTTTTTCAACTATATTAAATCGTTGGTGCTAGTATAGAAAATTGTAGATTTAACTTTTTATCTTGTATCATTCTACTTCATAGCTTCTTTAACGTAACGTGTCTAGTGAATATTCTAACTTTGCGCCTCGTTCATATAATACACATATATCGTTAATGCATATACAGGGTCTTTGTAAACGTAAGTAAAAGAAAATAATTAATTTAACAAGGATCCTATATTAATTCATAGATGTATTAGTCGTTTGTGTAAAGGGCGTTTTTTAAATTAAAAAAATACTTCTGTGTTGCCTCAAACAAATTCAGCTTACTGTTGCAACTACCTTCTTTTGTTTTAAGTAAACAATATTAACGTTAACCCAATTATTCTGGAGCCAACTAAGGGAAAATACTACTTAGTTGGAGTCCATTTTTTTCAGTGTGGGATACACATTTTTCTATAAAATCTTTAAATATAGGATTGTTAAGCTGCGTCCATGGTATGTTACAACCGACAACAAATTTCACGAGCTCACAATTGAAATCATATATCTTACCCGTGTGTTTATTGGACGCAACATGTCGTGACTCGTGTTACACCAAACTTCGTTTGGGCGAAGCTAACATTGCACTTGGTGCAAAATAACGTTGAATCTCGAACCTCTGTATCTGCATTATTTTCTATCCACGAATGCACGAACTCAGAACGAGCTTCTTTTCGTGAAGGCATGTTTGTTTGTATTTACTTTTAGACAGTATTTTAAAAATGCTATTGCATATCCGTAAATTACATAAGACAAAGATACGTATGTATGACAGACATTGAATGTCACATATCAATCATGACGTTCGATATCTTTGAAGTATTTATCATCTAAACGTGTGTAAGAACTTAACTGAAGAGGTTGATAATAAATTTCTGAACATTATATTTGATATTATACTAGACTAGAAGATGGTTAGGGGAAGATGGGGTGGCTTAGTACACTTTTTACTCTAAGCCTAGTAAAAAAAAAACTAACCGCTATTTCATTATGAAAGATGAATGCTACTTTCATCATCCACTTATTTGGTTATAATCATTTTGTGTTTCAGTTTTGATACAAAGCAACTTTGCCAAGATATATGAATGAATGGTTTTCCCAAAAAATGGGAATTGTACGAATAATGCACACGTGGGGTGCCTTCATACACTATTCGTTTTTTCCCAGGATTCATTGGATTTTAAGCTGTTTCACCTGTTTTAGTCATCTTTTAGGTATATCCTACTGACCTCGTTTTGTAATTATAATTATTCTTGATATACAATTTTTTTATCTACATGGGGTGCATTCGTACTGTATAAAATTGCATACATTTTGACTGTACGAAGGCACCCCAACCAAAACGATCAGAAAAATAATCGAGATAGAAAATAACCGTTAAAGTAATCCCAAAACCATTGTTTAAGTATTAATATCAAGCATCTAATTACCAACTGTATAAAAATATTTTTTCTAATTCAAGTAAAACTTATTAGAGACAGACGCATTGAAAGGAGAACCAAAAATTACTTTCGGGTCGCGAAAACACATATTAATTATTTCTGGCGAAATCTGCTGCTGCACTGCCATCACTTTTTGAGGGTAGTTTATGCATATGAGCGGCAGTCACGCATATAAATATGAACGCTTTAGCATGATGGATAGTCGAGATATGACCACTGCACGAATGCTCCCTTTGTACGAAGCCACGCCACCTTCCCCTACCCGCGGCTTTGTAAGCGTAGTTAAATTAATTGTTTTAAAATAAACCAATGAATAAATACGCTTTCCATTTCTAATTTTAGTGTGGATATGAACGTATGTTTTTTTAAATAAATATATTTTTATTGAATAAATTATTCTTGTAAGTAAAGTACATACATACCTTCACGCCTTCATTTCCAGAGTGGGGTAGGCAGAGCTACAGAATTACCAACAACTCCAAAAACTTGTAGGTAAAGTACATTCTGTTTTTAAGTCAATACCTATTCTTTGGCTAATGTCATCCATTCCCACACCGCCGAAAACACGCCGGGGGTACGTTATCAGTTTCTCTTAAGTTTTCATACATTGCTTCTGTAAAACCTCAGAAATAACCAATACAGCAAAGTATTTAAGAATATATTTCGTTCACAACAGTAAATACAACGAGCTTATTCAAAGAATTTTACAATCCAAAATACGATCCGTTCGGTTTCACCGCACGACCCCGAGTGAGTTCTGGCGCCAAGTCCCGCCATTTTCGTTGCTTCCGTCACCAGAATAGTCAGTACAACTACTTTCAACTTCCTGTTTAGTATTTATTTAATGAAACCTTACACTCGACCATCCTGATGACGTGCATGTCCTCAGGCACGATCTGGTGAAACCTTACACTCGGCAAAATAGGGCATACCTAGATACCCAGTAAAAGAAAAAAAATAATAATATTGTACTCTACCTATTTAGTAATACTTACAAAATATGATATACAATTATGTACTCTATACATGATATCAAGGGTTACTACAAAAATACCTACTTATATCTAATAGCTAGTATCTACTGCCTATGTACCTTATTACACCTTTTATAGACTTATAACGATTTATCACCTAAAAAGAATTTTCTTAACATCACCAAAGTAACACTTTTCCAATATCTAATTAAACTTACAATTATAATTATCCAGTTAACATGTATATCTTAATTAACCATATAGCTAATTAACTGTATAACCAATTAACCACATATCCAATTTTTCCATTATATCCTATGATCCTAGTAACCATATTATTTTTATCCAACCATAGTAGCCAATTAACCGTGTAACCAATTAACCATAATAGCCAATTAACCATTTAACCACATAACCATTTAACCAATTAACCATGTATCCAATTAACCATGTATCCATTTAACCATGTATCCAACTAACCATGTATCCAATTAACCATGATATGTAAACCAACCCTTTCCGAGGTTGATGTAGTGATATCAACCATTTTATATTTTCTAACCTTCCCGTCACAGGCCAAGCTAGGAACGCCAACCATTTTCACGTTTTCTGTTGCTTGACCTGAAACGAGAAAGATAACACATTATGTACTCGTAGTTACATCATTAAAAATAACGAATAGGAAATATCTGTATGCTAGTAACCTCAACACAGTAAATTAACTAATTATTCTTCCAAATTATTGTCATCGTTTGCATTTTCCCCAACATCGTTATCACTATCATCATCAATTTCCTGGGAGACTACGTGGATCCACGGTCGCATCCTGTCCGCGGCTACGGTAGTCTTACGCTTGTTCCTCATGCCCTCAAACCCTGCGATCGGAGCCACTTTATAGCGATCGTTACCCAAAATTTTCACGACCTTATACGGGCCTTCATATGAGGGCATGAGTTTAGTACTTTTACCATTATTTTGGAAAGCCACCTTAGTGATTTTGACCAAGTCGCCGTTAAGGTAGGATCGCGCTGGTCGCCTGCCCTGCTCGTAATATCTTTTCTGTGCGGCTTGAGCCTTATCGATCCTATCCTTAACCTCGCTGCGGATGGAAGAGAGACAGGATTCGTTTACCGTTTCGTCCGTTACCTCATTTAATGCCGGATTATACTCGCCTGTCATTCCCACCCCAAACATGACTTCCGCTGGGGCCCTACCTATTGTTTTCTGAACCGTATTGTTAAGTCCCCATTGAATTCTCCCTAACTTATCATCCCAGTCCTTTTCGTCCCCTCTAAGGTTTTGTGCTGTCAGTGAGTCGAGGATAGTCCTGTTGTATCGCTCGACTTGACCGTTTGACCTTGGGCTAGCAACTGCATTTAATACATGCTTTATGCCGCGGTCAAGACAGAATCTTCTGAACGCATGAGATGTAAAACAGGAGCCCCGATCACTGACAAGTCGCCCAGGTGCACGAAATGTGTCGTAAGTCGATTAAAAGTTTTCTCAAAACCAACGTGGCCTATATCGTCATGATTACGCTTGCATATCTGCCACCTTGCACCCTTCGGGACTACCCACCTCACACATTCTTTATCGCCGCCCACGCATCTAAATAGTTTATTGTCTCGCAACACATAATTAGACTTAATATATTCTACGCCTTTAGGGTCTAGATTGCTACCGATGATATCGCGAATCCTACACAATTCCGAATCTCCTAATTGTAACGTAAGAAGCCAATCGTCGTCAGTAATGGTCATGACAGAGGGGTATTGTTCAGGACATATGGTCTCAGTGTCGACGATGGGATTCCTCGATAAAGCATCGACGTGCCCCATTTTGGTACCTGCCCTATATTCAACAGAGCACTCAAATTCTTGCAATGCTAGCCACCATCTAGCTATTCTAGGAATAAGATCGCGTTTCTGAAAAGTGGAACGCAGTGCACTACAGTCGGTGACTATTTTGAACGACTTTCCTAATAAATACACTCTTAACTTTTTAAGCGCACATATGACGGCTAACGTCTCTAATTCGTAGGAGTGAAAGTTCTTTTCCTCCGGCGTTGTCTGACGGCTGTAGTACGCTACAGGATGAAAAGAACCCTCACTCCCCGCTGAAGAAGGATTCCACCGACGCCTAACCTACTTGCGTCAGTGTGGAGTTCCGTCTCGGCCGAAGGATCGTAGATAGCTAAAATGGGCCTATCGACTAGATGGTTTTTCAAAGTTTGAAAAGATTTCTCTTGGTCAGCAGTCCACTTCCACACGGCATTCTTTTTAAGCAATTTCGTAATAGGCTGTGCCAGTTCCGCAAATCCCCGTACAAACTTCCTAAAATAGCTAACTAGTCCCAGGAATTGGCGGGCCCCGTGTACATTTTCAGGGCGAGGAAAATCAACAACACACTGTATTTTCGCCATTCCGGGGCGCATACCTACCGAACTGATCTCAAAGCCCAAGTAATTAATTTTATTTTGTAGAAAACTACATTTAGATAAATTTAGTTTAAGATTGGCTTTCTTTAATTTGATGAGGACTTCCTCTAGTCGATCTAAGCATTCGCTAGGGGTTAAGATTAAGACATCGTCAATATAAACGGTGGCCTTATCGAATCGAGCAGAACCCAGGACATGGTTCATCATGCGCTGAAATATTGCGGGTGCGTTTGCCAGGCCGAACGGCATACGATTATATTCGTACTGGCCGTCCGGCGTGACAAACGCAGTTAAGTGTTTGCTATTTTCCGAAATGGGTACTTGATAGTACCCCGACATCAGATCGAGCGAGATGAACCATGCCTGCCCCGATAAGCGAGCAATTTCATCTTCTATTACAGGAATAGGGTATCGTTCCTTCGCGGTGATCGAATTTAGTAACCTATAATCCACGCAAAGGCGTACGCCGCCATCTTTTTTTTGCACAAGTATAATGGGGCTGGCGTAATTAGACACTGATTCCCTAATAATTCCCGCCCGTAACATCTCATCTATCATTAACCGAACCTTTTCTCGTTCATGGTGGGATAATCTGTAAGGTCTGTAAACGACCGGCTTTCCACTATTTAGCTCAATGTTCATTTCGGTAGAACTCGTGCAACCTAAACTAGCTAAGTCACAAGCAAAACAATCGTCATAACGCTCAAGAAGCTCGACAAGTTTAGCCTTGTCGCATTCAGACACGTCATCGCCTAGTCGGATTTGGCTCACATCAAACCGTGGGGCTGGGTTTTTCTTAGCTTCTTCGCTAGAGACTAATGGTGCTCCTACTCCCGCTAGCCTATAAACAGCTTGGACCCGTTCCCCTCGCGTAAACACAAAACTTTCTTGTAAACAACATGGCACGGTACACGGTATTATCATCACAAAAAGATAACCTCGTTTCACCTCGTAAATTCCACCGCACACTACATACTGCTCGTTAGGTTTCCCTACGACCTTTGTATTTAAAAATACGCTACCGGTAAACACAGTCTGCGTGGCGGACCTTACACTAGCGGCTCCATATATCTCACTACGTGCTAAAATTCTTACCCTCTCTAAGCCTGCGTTATGCACGTCATGAAAGTTAGGTAGTTCGGTACCAATATGTGAAAATTGCAATTTGTTCGCGTCTTTGTAAACAATAATATGTGATTGCTCGGAGTAAGTCTGACCTACAAGCAAGGGCTTTTCGAGCATACAGTCATCTACAATCCTACTTGTAACGGTGGCAGTGACGCCGTCAATTGTCAACACTAACTCGGCAGAGCCAAGGGACTGTACAAGACTATTTCCAAACCCCCTCATTGTAGTGGAAACACTATCATGACTAAGTCCAAGAATCGCAAAACTAGATTCTCTGATTAGCGTGATCTCGCTGCCAAGGTCGACGAACGCTTCCAGTGTGACACCATTGACGCATACTGGTTTTAAGAACTTGTCACATGGATTAGAGCCTGATATGCGCATGGTTTTCGCCACTGTGTCAGCCTTCGCCGATCCTGGGTCTGATTTCAGTCTACACGCCTCAGCCTTATGGCCCACCTTTTGACAAAAACTACATTTAATCTGAGGTCATTCATATTCGTGACACAGGTTAGCTTTGCCGCCATTTGTTTATTCTGCCGCCTGTTTTTAAAATCCGGAAAAGTATATTTGAAGTGAAATATGAGTAGTGATACTAAAATAAATACTTATTTTCTCTGATTTGATTTATTTCTTATTTCAGTTCATACATTAGCTTAACACCTATAGATATATTTCAGGTAGCAGTAGCACTGGTGGTATGAAGGTTATTTGCCTTCGGCTACTGAACGCATCTTAGAGTAGTTACTTATAATATGTGTGTAGATAAAGTAATGTATGCAACTGTACATTTATTAGGCCTTAAAAAACTCGTGTGATGTTATTATGAAACTCGCCTTCGGCTCGTTTCACAAGACCACACTCGTGTTTTAAGGACCCTCTTTATGTACCAGTTACATAAAATAGTATTGTATGTCAGCTGACTTATCCCAAACCAGAATACTGTACGACACTGTGGAAATAACTATAATAAACTAAGCGAGCTGTCTCAACATTGGTTAGTTGTCTAATTTTCCTAACGACGTAAGCTGCCGAACTTAGTTTACCTGCCAGTACAGCTATATGGGGACTCCATTGCAAATTTTTATCTATTGTTATGCCTAGGAAAATTGCCTTATCTACGATTTGCAAACACTCGTCATTTAGAAAATAGAATCTAACTGTTTAACATTAGGCAAAGCGAACCTAACACATTTAGTTTTCTTAGCATTTAGTAGCAATTATAGCAATTATAGTTAGAAAAACAAGGTTGTCATAAAAGTGAAATATTTAACAAAAACATATTGTTTATGTGTACCTACGGTGAAGACTGAAAACGTTCTAATACAAAGTGAAGATATTAGTTTTTCTTTCTGAGATAATCGGATTTGAATACAATGTTTAATGCTTTGTTATGGAATCATTTTTTGAACATAACACTCGCTTCTCTTTAGCTGCAGTCGGGTAGAAACTGATAAATAAATCAAACCAATTTAAATCTGACTTTTGAAAACATAATTTATAGTGTCAGCAGCTTTGAAACAACGGTTGAATTTCCATAAACGGTAAAATTATTATCATTTAAATCGTATCAGGAGCCTACATTTTAAATTTTATGTAATTTACTTCAAAAGGGACGTATCTCCCATACAAACTTTAATCCACTATTTCAACCCTTTAGAGATGAAATTAAAATAAATGAATATGGTACACTTACAGCCTCATATTTATAAGCCATAATTCCAAATTTCATGTCCGCAGCTTTAAAAATGACGGACGGACGGACGAACAATGGTTTATTATTTAATGGCCTATTTCGCCCCTTTAGGGGTTGAATTTCGAAAAATCCCTTCTTATGACTTGCTTACGTCAATAAACATACGTACTGCTGAAGTTTCATGTTTCTAGCTTCAGTAGTTTCAGCTGTGCGATGATGAGTGACGCGAATTCCGGTTCTCTCTTTATTAATAGTATAGATAATTGAAAAGCACTAGTGCGATTACGTAATGTAAAAAGCACGACTTGTGTAATATTCCGCATTATGAGCCTAAATACCCTGACATAAGACCCACTCTACGAGCAGTGTGTTGAAAATGTATATATTTAACCTTTTTATTTAAATAAATAGAGTAACATTATTCCTATCAATATTTGATCCTCTATCTAAAGAGAATTACAGTCAGTCAGATTTTGTAGGAACAGAATACCCCAAAAAGATCTCCCGGTCACATAACACGTATTGTTATTATGTTATCTGTCTGCCCTTTTGTCTGCCAACAACAACAATCGGTCTGACAGGGCCTAGAGGGATGCAGATATCTATTAAAGTTGTTACGGCTCTGTTCTAATACGATGAACAGACAGGCTTCAATCGTTTGGTCGATTGTTAGTCGTACGTCGGCCGTTTAGCGTTGGAATTCATAAATGGTGTTAAGAGTGGTTTCCATTTCATAGCGATTTCATCGAGTTCTGATGCTCGCACAGCATATCGGCTGTGCTGTTTAAAAGTTTTTTTTTATTTTTTTTATTATTATTAAGTAAGCGTTAATCCCGAGGGAATAACGATTATCGAAATCTACGACGAAGTCGCGGGCAGAAGCTAGTTTAATATGATTTAATTCACATAATTAGTAAAAGCTGATGCCATATAGTATAAAAGGATACTCGTATAAAATTGATAAGTCGCACCTTTAGAATTATAGTGACCTAATTCAAAAATCTTGGATTTCGAGTTAGGTCTCTATGGTAATAAATATATGTCTCAAAGTCGAAAGCTAAAATGTTGAATTAGGTCACTATAATTCTAAAGGTGCGAAGTGTGGTTTACTTTACCTACTGAAAATTGAAGGTTTTTTAATTTACACTTTTTTAAATAATAATAGCGGTGGCCATAAACCCACACTATCGCAATTTTCTATGATTAACTCCTACAATGCAATTTTAAAAGTAATATTATTTTTGGAAACGGTAGGCATGTGACTAATAGATATAGCTTGACGAATTATTGTGGCATGCTCGTGATTTGCCGTTTAATTAATGAATGTAGGTACAATCATAATAATTGACGCACTTCCTTGTCGTTAATATTCTAAGATAAGGTTATCCAATATAGCTAATCCAACAATCTGATCGAAACATCAATTCAAGATAACGGTTTACGGAACAAACAGATATATGAAGAGCCTACATACGCATTTGACAAGTATCAAAAAAGGTCTTTCCTCTGTTGTCAATAGGTAAAGGCTTGTGTGTATACTAGTTATTTTTTAATCAGATAGGACTAAAGTAGAACTGACTCCGTTTCTGCGAATATGGGTTCAGCCGAAGAAATTGGTCCTAGAAACGTTAATTTCGGGTATGTCCACAGGAAATCGTAAGCCATCTGACAAAACGTAAAGATACCAGTAGGTATTTCTCTTTACCACTGTGACCAGTTTTACCTATTTTTACGAATAAATCCCTTTGACTATGACTCTGTCGATGACTTTGAAAGAAGCTAACCTAAATCTGTGTATGTTTGACCCAATTATTCATCGTCGCTTCAGATTATAAGCGCTATGTTTAGACTCTCACTACACTAATTTAGTTTAAATACCCGATGATAATGGGCCATGGACTTTATAAAGACAAACTTTTCACAGTACATACATACATACCTTCACGCTTTCATTCCCAGAGTGGGGTAGGCAGAGCACAGTACTTTTATGGAAAATAATAATGGCAAATTCTATTGACCTCCTATTGTCTTTTTAACTTAATATACGAGCAATATTAACGTATATTTTATTATTAATATTATATATATATATATTTAATTTTCACAAACACGTTTTTTTAATATATATTATAATAACAATACTAATACAAAAAAAATAACATTATAAAAAACTTGGTTTGGGCTGCAGAGATAGGAACCTCACAATGCGTGCCGTGTCGAGGAGTACTACCTTCTGTATCCCGTTCCTTGATCCAGCCATCTAGCGAGACTTCGCTATAAGACCGTTTGCCGGGCCAATGATCGTCGAGTCAACATCCTACATGGCGGTCACCTCGTGAGCCAAGTTAAGGTACTTGCTGAGCTTGTCCTTCTCGGTCTTCTCGAGGTTCTCGTCATGCGGGATGGCGACGTCGACGAGCACTGCCCGGCGTTGAGATCGATCAACACGATACGAGTATCAGGCACATTGGCGATAATAGTCCTGTCCGTGATGACAGATCAATCCTAATAGAGCGTATCACGACCATTTCCGAGAACTGGCGCCGGTATGTACGGCACTTCAGACTCAACAAGACCATTGTAAAGCCAGCTGCCGATGGATGATCCTGGCTACGAGGTTATGTCTGTGGACGTACTCGCGTTGGCCAAATGCGAACAACCGGAAATTATGTGTCTGAGGGATTCGCCGGGGCATCGAAACGCTCGTTAAATGTCGACCGTGCCATCCCTCAGAATATACCGGTAATTATTTGTCATTACGTCAGCAATTGCACAGTTAGGTAATTAATATTATTTTTATTATATTTAATCTTAAGTAACCAATTTAACAAGTACTAACATTAATGACTATTGACATACTCGTATATAATATATAAGAAAATATCGTAATATGAATTTTATCGAATTAAAATTATTGTCATAATGCAATGTAATTAAGTAATTAATCATAACAACGTGTATAAATAATCGTACCTACCTAATGAATGAACCACTAAATTTATTGTGACATTGTGATACCCTTAGGGTGCCATGTACCCGCATTGCAGCCTCAACATCTTGTAATACTGTATTGTACATGAAACAATAAATAAATAAATCAAATACAACAAAATACACATACGTACCTTCTCGCCTGTAATCCGAGAGTGGGCTAGGCAGAGCTACAGAATTACAACAACTGATAATTCAGTTACCACAATTTGCACAAGGATGTTTACCAGCATATTAGTGACAGGTTGCAAGCCCATCGCCTAACAGCACTACAAGATTATATCCCCTTTAGTCGCCTCATACGACATCCACGGGAAGACATGGAGTGGAACTATTCTAACCCGGCAACCACACGGAATAACAAAATACTTTCTTATTTATAGGTAGCTAGGTTAGGTTATGTTCTGATCACAGTATATTTGGTCAGCAACTATCTATAAGTATGCTACCCATGCTTACCTAAAATAACAAAACTTGATCAGCAATTTATGTAATGGCTAAAATCGATTGGTTGGTCAATAGGATAATATTGCGAGGCCAGTTTTATAAAACTTCATTAAGCGGAAAATAAATTATCATATAATAAAATGTAATTTGTTAAGCAAATAATTCGTACAACCTTATTGCTGCACAAATTGACCGCAACCTTCTGGGTGCATTAAAGAAGCGCAGCGATTTTGTTTTCTTAAAATAATATTACATTTATATATCAGTGTGTTAAAGAGAACGCTTGGAACAGGCAAGAATGGAAATTCCTCCACCTACAAGAGCATAGCTCTTAAGTAAATGATGATGATATGATAACTGCTACTGTTACGACTGTTACGAGTAGTTCATATGCCGCAAATCTTATAATTGATATTTGCGCATCCATTGTACTTAATCATAGTAACCAGGGTCATAGTATCACTAAAAAAGTTATAATGATATACGATTTATTAAATCATCTTCACAAAAGCATTTTTTTATAGTTGCGAATTTTCTATGATCTAACATGTCTCTTATACCTCCTGCCACTCGGGCGCCTGCCTACTTGGCCATCTATGATTTCTAATCACAGTAATTTTTATATTTTACACAAAACTAAACATTTTTAGCTACCTAATTTAAATTACTTTTACACACTTACTTTAAATACTACGTATACTCGTAGATACGTGTGCGATATCTATGCAAATTCCTTTTTGACTAATTTAAATTTAACTTTGACTAATGACGGCATATGCGATGGATAGTTTCTATACGTAGTTTATTATTTAGGTTTTTTTTATAACTACATATATGGAGGTGAAGGCAGTACTTAAGTTATTAACACATTTAGTATAAATAACAACAGAAATCATTAAGGATATAACGTTTATACCTACCTATTTACTATTAAATTAGTATAACTTAGATACACAATAAGTATTATATAAAATCCCGTTATATGTCTAGCCCAACCGAATTTCATGAAGCCAAGCTAAAAATCATCCCGATTAAAGTAGGTTTTTTTATTCGTCTATCCGTTTGAAAGCGATGATGCCATAGACAGACGCATAGATATATGCTCAGTCACACAAATACACACATACACTGATACACACGTTAAAATTGCAAGATGCCTCTTTTTTAGTCAGGGTTTAAATAGAATAGGTAAATTAAACAGCAAAATTTAAAATAAATAAAGTACAAAATCATGGAGTAGCGCCGAATCTATAACCCATCCCTGTACCTACAATGGCTACATGGATTAAGAATACAATGTTATACGATATCTTTTGGTACTTTCTAAAGCCAAAGTTAATCTTTAATTATATTTTATTGTATTATTTGTAAGGCAAGAATACGCAGAACAATACAAACGACTTTTACATGAAAACACTTTTGCGCCGATGCGTGATTCTTGGTAGGTACGCACCGAGAGACAAAGGCGGGGCGCGGCCCTGGCGAAATCTAAAGAGACTGAGCGAGATTTAGTTTGCTTGTGGTGGGTCGCGCCGGACGTCCCACATTATGGTCCTATACATCTGGGGTAGTGTTCTAAGTGTTAACCGAACCCTCCCTCCTTTAGCGCAGGTGCCCCACAAATAGGCTGGGGAGGCTGGGGGACACCCAGTGGTGCAAAGTTATCAGCCCACGGTGCCCCCGTTAACAGCCCATTGGAGGATAACACCGGAGAGGTTTTAGACGGTATGCTTCCACCTCTGCTCTCGCTGGAGACTGAGGTGGCCGAGAGTCCGTCATACACCCCCTCCCCCGATCATACGACGCATCATTTCCTCACCATCAAAAAAAAAAAGTATCGCTCCGTACGCACAGTGATTCCGCTCCCATACAAGGGCGGCCATAAATACCTTTACCGCGAAATACAGGTTTTTTCCTGTTTAAAACGTTAAAATACCACGAAAGCAATATGTAAAATGAAATTTAAAACATTTTTGTGAATATATAATTAAAAAATACGTTTGTTTAACGTGTAGAAATGTTTCGGAGTAAAGTTGTTAACGACATTGAATTTAAATAATTTTATACGCGATGTCCATTGGATAAAAGGTGGAAATAGGTGTTGCTTGTTGTTAAAAAACCATCAAATTAAACAGATAATTAAAAAAAAAACATATTATTCAGTCAATTAACATAAAACTGTACAAATATTATCATATAAAACAAATAACACTAACGCATTAAAATTACTTATTTAAAGTTAACAATTCTATTACAGATTTTGATAAGACACAATTTTTTTTTGTGGGTAACTTTCTTAGACTTGATATAAGTGGATCTGAGTGAAGAAGCCTGTTAATCAAGTCTGTGTTTGTCAAAACGCGATTCATCTTCCGTGTATGCTCTTGTCGGAACGCTTTAATGTGTTTGTTACTCGCTTCAGCTGCTTCTTCAGACAGTTCCCCTATGGACTTTTGTAGAGCTTAAGCTAGCATCATCGGCGGAAGTATTGAGCAACGTATTAACAGCAGACGAATCGAAGTTGGATAGTTCAGCAAGTTTTCTCCTTTTTGTACGTTTACTACTGTCATTGAAATCTTTTTTCGGGCAGCCACGCGAACAAGGAGACGAATCGACGTTATCTTTCTGCTGCAAAATACGGGGCACAAAATTTCGATTTATGTCAATATACTCCATTACAGCAAGCCAATCTGAATATTTTTCTATTAATTTAGACTTACTAGAATAAGTCTTTTTCCAATAACACGAAAATCGTTTGCATAAATTGCTAATTCCGTCGCTTAAAATGTCCATGTGAATATTTTCAATGTTCTCGGAAAGAAGTGACATTTCAGTCAAAGTACCCAGAACATGTTGACATTTTTCTTTTTCAGTGCCTTGTTTGGAGTGCCACATATCAAAAAAAGTACGCCTTGAAATAGCACATCTCAAAATAGAACCTAAAACAAAGACATAAACATGTTAGAAAAAATCTCATTATTCTTGACCAAGGACACTTATTCGTTGACACCCCTTTAACTAGAAAAGTTGACAACAGACGAGAATGAAACTTACAGCCCTTATTAAGGACACTTTGATCTTTAAAATGAAATATGTCTCTAGTGCGGCACAGGTCGGCATCAAAGTATAACTCTAATTGAATTCGTAGTTAAGAATATTTTTTACGAAACGATAGACCTCCCGTAGAAAATGTGTATAAAATTCAAACACACATATATATGTTGACATTTTTCTTTTTCAGTGCCTTTGTTTGGAGTGCCACATATCAAAAAAAGTACGCCTTGAAATAGCACATCTCAAAATAGTACCTAAAACAAAGACATAAACATGTTAGAAAAAATCTCATTATTCTTGACCAAGGACACTTATTCGTTGACACCCCTTTAACTAGAAAAGTTGACAACAGACGAGAATGAAACTTATAGCCCTTATTAAGGACACTTTGAACTTTAAAATGAAGTATGTCTCTAGTGCGGCACAGGTCGGCATCAAAGTATAACTCTAATTGAATTCGTAGTTAAGAATATTTTTTACGAAACGATAGACCTCCCGTAGAAAATGTGTATAAAATTCAAACACACATATATATACATGAAACATCTTAGAAAATAAAGTACATACCTTCCTCTTGGATATCCATGTTTTCACCACGTGTTTTTAAACAAATAGTAATAATAATACACGATAACAAAGTGATTAAGTTACGGCGTCAGAAGTGCACTGCTAATGAGGGTTGAGATGTTATCACTTTCGTTGCACAAATGTAAATGATAATTGCAATTTATTATTGTGACATTTATTGTATTTGACAGATTGTCTATTAGTGAATCATTTTACTTACCTTTTAGACCGGGATACGCTCATGACCTTTTTCGAATTATGGCCTACTGCGGAATCACTGTGGTACGGTCGCGTACGCACACCTGCAAGCCGCGCGACGCTAATGTACTTTTGATTAAATACGAACTACTTTCTATTTATACCGTTACGCCGATGGGTTAAGGCGTCCAATTTTCAAAAGTGGATTTTTGTGCTTTATGAGCGTTTTCAGCATACTAAAATATCGTCTCAGTCCGTTTGAGAGGTAGTTCTATCACATACATAAAAAATTCGACCAACTTGCTGTTAATTTCAGGCGCCTGAAACATGTTTCATTCCGTTTCAAGCCACCCTCTCAAGTGAAACAGCTAAGGTCAGGTGGAGTTAGTGCTTCAACGGGGTAAGTGCGATAAACTATATACTTTTTAGGAGATATTGTTGTTTTGACGGACTTGCCCCGTAGAAGCACTTCCTCACCTTACCTTAGCATAATTAGAAAGAGATAGCTATACTGAGAACCTTCAAGAAAGAGATAACACGATTGGAAATGAGAGAGCAATACGCGAAACATTCCAGACCCGTGCGCCAAGGACATCGCGAATGTAAACAAAACAAGGCTGCAAGGCGTAGAAACCGATAGAATATTTCAGCAATGAAGCCGTTCGTGTCTTTTAGGACTTTGCTCGAACTATCGACGTTTCGTGCGTGAAAAACTTCTCAGATATAGCGAAGCCCTTGTACCAGCTTACTGAAGAAAAACGACTATTTGATTAGAATGATCAGTATGCGGCAGCTTTTAACGATCTCAAAAAAAGACTTTGTGTAACTCCAATATTGGGATACCCAGACCCTGAGAATGATTTTATTGTTTTATTTATTTATTTATTATTTATTTATTTATTTATTGTAAAAACTTCAATTAATACTTACAGTCAGGCTACACGTATTAATTTGTTAGAAAAAAAGACATTCACAATAGCAAGAACAATTATTATAACAAATATTATGGACTAAGTATGAAGTTTTAAAAAAATGATTGTACCTACTGTATAAAATAGTTATAAAGTTATAATAAACACATTACAAACTTTAACAGATAGTTTTATTTGCAATTTTACGGTTATGTGTGCATCCGAACGTGCGTTTCTTTTTGGGCCTACTATGTGTGGAATTGGAAAATCGAACTTCGAATCAAGTTATTTCTATCTCTCGCTTTGTTCCTATCGAAGTGAAAGTGACAGAACAAAGTAAAGTTCAATTTTTTCGAATGTTGTGAGAAGCCCCAGCATTGCTCACGGCATTTAAAAAAAATAATTAAAAAGCTACTTTGCCTCTCGCTCGCAGCAAAATTGAATTTTGCTCACTGTTTTTAAGCAGCAAAACCTGCTTGTTTGAGCTGCTGAGGTGAAAAGGTTCTTTTTGCGTTATGTCCTGTGGATTTTTTCTTATAAATAAACCATTCCTGAAGTGCAGTATCTTTCGGCCAGTTATCCGGTGACATAAAGAACTCAAAATGTTGCAAAGGCAAGGAGAGTATAAAGCAATTATGTCTCTCGTGACACGGATCTGGTTTTTTTACACTGTACATGTTGCACGCTCGCTTTCTATTAAGGAACGAAATAATGTTTTGTTCAGTCGTATCTGTGTGAAAATTCCATGCGTGAATATAATTAACTAGTACGGTAACAAACACTTACACAAACGCGAGTAATACGGGTATTGGAGGAGTCTAGTCACAAATGAAAGGAGATCAGGAAGTTGCCTACTTTAGTAAGTCAGTATCGAAGTCAGAGATAAATAATAATTACTGCATCACTCACAGAGAATTGCTGGCAGTTATCAAGACTTTGCAGCATGTCGGTAAATATCTGCCTTGGCGCAAATGTCCCATCAGAACTGACCATGCTGCTTTGAAATGGTTGTTGGAGTTTTTAAATCCGGAGGGTCAAGTAGCGCGCTAGATTGACCAAATACAGGAATATGACATTGAACATCGCAGTGGAAAATCACACGGCAACGCGAATGCCCTTTCCCGAAGACCTAGTCCGGATGACTGTAAACATTGTACAGTCAGCATCATATAGTACATAGCAGTCAAGATCACCAAATAGTTGGAAACATCCAGAATACAAATTAACATCGACGCAGCCTAAGTAATCAAATTGTTCAGGTCATCCACAGTGCTCAAATATTCCGAGGCACACACAACGGCAAATACTTGATTACATTCAAGACACCGCTCGTACCGTCACAACCACACCGCGCGCCGCTGGTATCGTAGCATCCGAAGTAACCAAAAGTACGGAACACAACAGATTAGGAAAATGGACTTAATTACGTGTCGTATACGGTTCAATGGTCAAATCCTCTTTCAATATAATCCGAGCAGTAAGTTATCTGAACGGTAGTAAAAACTATTTTTTAATTTTACATACTGGCAAAATTCAAGCTATATTTAAAAAGAAAATCCTTACAGACTGACGTAGGTTATCAATTTCAATTTGAGTAACATAATTCATTAAACCGAGATAAAGAGGCCATTTGCAACGTTAAAAGATGGCGGACGTGTAATTTGTTTTAGACTTTAATTTTTGGGTAATTAGGTGTTCAAAGTTCTTTTCTGATAGTGATTTGTACTTTTTATGCCTTAGTGTCGCACAGTGATTGAAGACTTGGACTTATTTCGTGTATCTGGCATCTTTCTTCTCGTTTCAAGTGGACTCGCAGTGGTGCAGAGGTTAAAACTATCTTGACCTCTGACCTACAAATCACCGTACAACGTTGCCCCCAATCTTCCTAGAGAAGATTGGATTGTGTTTTATACTCATATAAACCTTGACACTGGCGAAATCACTTCACGTGGAAGCCATATCCCTGCGGTAGTAGCTGTTCAAGTCGCCGCGGGGGCAAAAAAAAAAAAAAAAACCGAGATAAAATAAAATCTTATATCATTTGAAATAAAGCTCACTTTTCTATTGTGTTTCGTACTTTTGGTTACTTCGGATGCTACGATACCAGCGGCGGTGTGGTTGTGACGGTACGAGCGGTGTCTTGAATGTAATCAAGTATTTGCCGTTGTGTGTTCTCCGGAATATTTGAGCACTGTGGATGACCTGAACAATTTGATTACTTACGCTGCGTCGATGTTAATGAGTATTCTGGACAGTGATTAATTTTGGGATTCAAGGTTACCTATGTATTAATCTAGTGTACGAGTATAAGTAAACTATTACAAAAAGTTAGTTTTTATTATACCTCTGTTTAAAATTGATCTGCCAAATAGTCTTTGGGTATGAATATAAATAAAATAAATAATACCGTACGCATTATCAATTCACCACACTACACACAGATAAAGCCTGTACCGAAAAGTTTTTTTACATACCATATTCACGATAACAATAAAACTGTAACTAATAGTAAAGATATTTTATTTTAGTTATAATGAGTAATTTTGCCTTTTTACAATAAATATACACATTTTATGGTTTGACGGTTTGGCGGCAGAAGCAGCGAATTTTTTTCTTCAAGCCCGTCATTAATTTCTGCACAGTTGTTTCGGAGACTTTGATGGCATGCTTTTTCCATTTCTTTTTAAAATCTTCCTCTGATACTGTTGGAGCACAGTTTTTACTTAGTTCCGCTTTTACTAACGCCCAATACCGCTCAATGGGTCGTAGTTGGGGGCAGTTAGGGGGGTTCATTTCCTTCTGCACATATTGCACATTATTCAAAGCAAGACACTCCTGTGTTGCTTTGGCATAATGTGAAGTAGCCAGATCGGGACAAAACAACACATTCCGTTCATGTTTCCTTATAAATGGTAATAAAAACCCTTTTATACATTTTGGAACATAAATATCACCATTTATGGTCCCTTTCGTTATAAATGACCCCGTGCGTTTGCCACAGGAACATATTGCTTGCCAGATCAAATATTTTTCTCCGATTTTTTCCATATAAGTGTACTTATTCTTATCGCTAATATTCTCTTTATTCTTGGTAGTGAAGAATTGGTCACCTGGTAAAGTCGAAAAATCCTTTTTCACATAATGTCTCATCGTCCAAAAGAACGCATGTTCCACTCAAATTGCACAGCAGTTTGTAAAGTTTTCGCGACCTTGTTACGGAGGTATTGTATTGTATTGTTTTACCGAGTGTTTAGGGGCTTTTACTTTTTTGTAGGTTTTTAAATTCTGACGCACTTTTGCTCTTTGCACCATAGATGCACTTGTTTGAACTTTTTTTGCCACATCTCGCACATACAGATTACAATTATTTTTGTAAGTGGACACTATTTTCATTTCTAATTTTTTATTTGAAGGACCTGTCGGTCGTCCACGCCGAGCTTTTTCTTGGATTCTATAATCGTTTAAGTATCGGTTAACAATATTTCCTCTCTTTCCGACCGACGCAAAAGTGGAATTAGGATTTTCCAGGTAAAGTCGCAGAATTTTTTCTCTTCGAATTATTTTATCATCCTGCATTTTAAATAAAAGCGATATTTTTTCGGAGATAATTGTGTCGATTGACAGTTTAAATGACAAAAACGAAGTCATAAAATAAAAAATAAAAAAACGATTACTGACCACCATATCATTCATGTGCAGAGTTTGTAAAAAAACTTTTCGGTACAGGCCTTATTATATTTTATTAGTTTGTATGAAATTGAAATAGCATACAATTATTTTCTCAATATTTTTTATGTTTAGGTAATTGATTTCTTTACACTTCTAAAATCCTATCCTAATGCCTATTTATAAATATCCCAACAATCGCATTTTCTTTTCGAACCAGATCCCGGGATTTAAGTCATATCCATATTAAGATTTCTACAAATAAAAGGATTTGAAGTTGAAAGTTCTAGTAATTATTTTCCAAATTTTGTAACATTTTAAAGCATAACTAAAAAAAAAGTATAACACTTCGCGTAAAAATGACAGGAATAGTTTGCTCAATTCATTAGCTTTCTAAAAAGGTATAATTTATGACATTTTAAACTTAATTTTCATTTAAAAATGTACAATTAATAATAATAGCAGAAATGTTCGCGGTTAAGCTTCATCGTTTCAACCAAAAAACGCGGGATCGTTATCGTTTTTAAATTCACCTAATCCTGTTCTTTTAAATTTGCTTTTTAAAAACATAAAGTACGTTCCATTTTTAACCCCGAAAAACGCGGGAAGTGTTGTAGTAAAATGAATAGAACATCGTTCTCCTTTTTAAATTCAGCTAATGGTGTTCTATTTTTAAATTAATTTGTTTTTTGAAAACAAAGTGCGTTCCATTTTGAAGTTTCGAGCATCTCAAAACTTTTTGAGTGACCTACGTAATCAGTTACTTTCAACTTTCTTTCCATTTCGGACGATATTGATAACTAAGCTTCTTTCTCAAATGCCTGCTTGCCAATTCGAAGAATACGCAGATATCATTTATTGTTACGGATTCTGCGATGGAGACGCGGCTGCAGCTAGAAGGGAATACCAACGTCGTTACCCTAACCGCCGTTTACCTCACGGAAGCGTGTTTGGTTCATCGTACCGTCTTATTCGGGAAAGAGGATCAGTTCAACGCCGCCAAGCTGACGCTGGAAGACCTCGACATGATACTGCTCAAAATGAAGAAATCCTTCAGTGTTTCCGGGCAGACGAGATCCTTCTCGCTGGGTCTCCCTCTTCAATAGCGTGTACTGGACTGTAATGACACGGGTACTGCCGAGCTGAGTGCAGTGTAAACCACGCCTTCCACTGAGACATACCGAGCCGGTTAGCCACAATTCTCGTCGAATTAGTGCCGTCTGTCCGTAATAATGTTCTATTAATTTTACTACAACACCTCCCGCGTTTTTCGGGGTTAAAAATGGAACGCACTTTATGTTTTTAAAAAGCAAATTTAAAAGAACAGGATTAGGTGAATTTAAAAACGATAACGATCTTGCGTTTTTTGGTTGAAACGATGGAGCTTAACCGCGAACATTTCTGCTATTATTATTAATTGTACATTTTTAAATGAAAATTAAATTTAAAATGTCATAAATTGTACCTTTTTAGAAAGCTTATGAATTGAGAAAACTATTCCTGTCATTTGTACGCGAAGTGTTCTATATTTTTTTTTAGTTATGCTTCCAAATGTAAAAATTTGCAAAATAATTACTAGAACTTTCAACTTCAAATCCTTTTATTTGCAAAACTTTGCATTTCCTTGGCATTTTTTATTATTTTTCGTAATCAGTAATTCATTGGCTATTTGAAAAATGCTTTTTTTTATTTCTAAATGACGAAGTTTTTACACAATGACTAGTTTTAGGTCGAAAGGCGGGTATTTTTTTAAAATTCTAAAAACTTGAATAACTCGATAACCAATGAGTTTTGACCCCTGGTTGACTGTACTTAAATCGTTACAAATGAGCTGTAGAATAACCCCTTTTAAGGAATACGGCGAATTTCCAGTCACCCTGTATATCCCGCAGTGTTGCACCGTGAAATCCGATCACTGGTGATGAGGGTGGTCTCGATGAAATCAATTTTTATCGACAGTAAGGAATATTTACTAAGGACCTGGAAATTGCCTAGTGAACACTATTGATTTTAAGAGTATATTTTACACGTTTCCAAAAGACCCAGAATTGAAAAAATATGGACCGCATCATGTAGCAGACGAGCAAATTGGGTGCCTACGCGTACTAGTTCCATATATTTTCGAAACATTTTGATGCAAGTCAGTATAGAACGCTGCAAGAGCCGAAAGTTAATAGATTTTGCTGTTCCTACTTTATGTTTATATGAAAAAGTTAGTATATTCAGTATTTTAGTAAGTATTAATTCATTTTTCACTCTTAAATATTTACTTATACCATGGCCTCCCAACTCGAACAACGTATAATTATTACTTTAATAAACTCATAGATGGCGCCACAGGTATCGAGCGAAACATTTGAATCAGTAATCGTGAAGATTGAATGATTTTTGCACCTTAATAAATTCAACGTACCTTAATTACATCAAAAACATCCTTCTCTACATAAAGTAGGGTATATTTTATAAGTTTAATAAATGCAATAAATTTTATATTAACTCCATCTAACTCATAAAAAACTTATAAGCTTTCAAGCTTGCTACGCCTTATTAGGTACTGTCACTAGATGGTGCCATCACGGATCGCGAAACTACTATCACAGTATATAAATAAACCAGTAAAGAAACTAGGCCTACTTCTCAAGATAAATACCTACGCTCCAATTGAGCGTAAGGGTTGTCCACTAACATTTTGAAAAATTGAAAAAAAAACTTGTTTATTGTATCTCAGCTAGTTAGTGCAAAATCGATACGTGTGACCTGCGACAACAAATCCGGATTGAGAAAAAGTAGCCGCCATCTTTAATTTTTTAGTTATTCAACCGATTGCTTCCAAAATCGATATCTAGGGATGTGCGTGGTTTCCGACAACGAATTTCTTGGCAGAATGAGAAAAAGTAGCCGCCATCTTGAACTTTTTTATTATTCGACAGGCTGCTTCCAAAATCGATATCTGGAGATCTGTGTGATGTCCGATAACGAATCCGTTAACATAATCAGTAAAAGTAGCCCCTGCAGATAAAATTGGGTAGGTAATAAACATAACTTTAGCTGTTACGGACGGCGACCAAATTAGACCATAAGAACATGTAAATATAGACTTAAGTAATGTATTATAATAATAAATGATTTCTTAGGTTAGTTAGATTATGGTAAGTTAAGAAATAACGTTAAGTAAAGTTTAAGACCCTAGAATTAAGTCTAGATTTAAGTAAATAAATGTTTTTCGATTGTTGTATTAATTTAGAACCCCTAAGGAACCGAAATACCGGAGCATCCGAACGAACGGCCGCACGACCGTCGAACCCGATCCCAAAAACCAATGTAAACATTGGCGCGGCGTGCGGCGAGTTTTGTTCGGAACTCCGTATTTATAGTAGGGGTGGGGGTTGTGGAAAAACTATAAATAATTTACGACGCACTTGGTCGCCACACTCCCACCCGACCAGCTACAGCGTGCGCACGTATGGCGGCGCGTAGCCCTGATGGTCGAGATTTATGTTTTAGGTTTAGATATAAGGTAGTATTAAGAACCTAGATGCCATAAGCCGTGTAATATGTAAAAGTAGGCGTTGCCCGACGAAAGGGAAGGGATCGAGTTCTGTATAAAAGGCGATACGAGTCGGGCAACGTCGTGAGATCATCCTGAACCTTCACAACTGAACAAGAACCAACTGAACAAGAACCAACTACGATCCTCGACCCTGAACCTCGGATTAGTTTTGTTTTAACCGTCTTTGTTAGTTTTAAAAAGCTTTCACCGTAAAAATAAATTCATATACAGTCCACTAAATTTTTAATTTGAACAACCGAACAACTGAGCAACGAAGAGACCCCGTTGTGTGCACATCGCCAACATCGCTTGGTCCTTCGAACCGGATCTACATCTACATCAACATTAACATCATCAACAACAATGGTTGTTACCCGATCACACGCTGATCACACCGACGCGCAAGAGCGTCTACGAGAACTGGATACAAGATCCGAACCACCATCCACCGAACACGCCGCTTCAGAATCGACGATAACAGCTGCAGTTTAGCGATCGAACCTCGCTGGACCTTCTGCCCTATCCGAACCTCCCGGGGTAGAAGTCGACCCGACTGCCCTTATCAGCGATCCATTGTTATGGCGCGCTGAGCTCGAACGTCATCTGAATTTCTCCAAAGGAGATAAGGCGCCGGCACTCGTTCCCGTCCTCGGACGAGATGGCTTAGGCCATTACGAGTGCTCGGTTGCCTGCGATCAAAAAGCGCCAGCGCACGTCCCCGTCCGCGGACGAGATGGTTTAGGCCGTTACGTGCGCCAGGCTGCTGACGCTGCTCCAGCGCACGTTCCCGTCTTCGGACGAGATGGCCTCGGCCGTTACGTGCGCTCGGTTGCTGGCGGCGACGATAACGCGCAAGTGCCCGACACCGTTTCACGAGGCGATTTTAATCGTTACGGGCACTTGGACGCCGTTACGTCAGAACAAGAGCTGAGCGCCCCCGAACCCGTGCGCTCCACGCGCGACACTAACGCGCCGTCACGGTCCGGATTAAACGTGACTAAAACCGTTGTTTTCCGGAAATCGCCCGCAGCATCGAGATGCTCTAACAATACGGCGATGCTTATGCGACAAGCTGAATACGAGGCGGATCAAAAGATGTTAGAAATCAGCCGCCGAGAATTACAGCTGGAAAAGCAGTTAATAAAGAACCAGTTAGCTTCGCAGCTAGACTTATTGGAAGCTGAGGGCTCGCAGAGAGGTAGCGCACTGGGGCAACCAGAGATCGAGCACCAAGTAGACTCGTGGCTGGAGCAGTGCGCAATAGATGCGAACCCAGCGAACCCGTCGAACCCGAACCGAACCTCGAACATTTATGAGTCGACGCCTCGACGCGAACCGCGACCGTCGACACGAACACCGACCCGCGAGCGCAGCACCAGCGGCAATCGCGGTATAGCTCAATTAGCTGAGGCTATTGAAAATATGTCACGCCAGCGACCAGCCCCGCGTCAAGTGTACGAGCTACCAACGTTCAGCGGGGTGACCGGCGAATGGCTGCCTTTTCAAGCGGCATATGTCGAAAGCACGAGGGCATACTCATTCAAACCCACGGAGAACATGGCACGGCTGAGAACATGCCTAAAGGGGGCCGCACGCGAGGCCGTTTTGGCATTGCTGCATACGACCTGCGATCCAGACCAAGTTATGCAGACCCTCCGGCAATGCTACGGGCGGCCCGAGATTATCGTCGACCGAGCGCTCGACGATTTAAAAAGATTGCCACGACTGGGCTCGTCCGCATCGGACCTTAACGCTTTCGCGGTGAAAATACAGAATATAGTGACGGTCGTGGCAAGTGTGGACAAAAGGAAATATTTGTACAACCCGCTGCTCACAAGGGAAATACTGGATCGAATGAGCCCACATTTGAGATCCAGATTTTGTGACTACGCAGAGCTGAATGTCGACACAGATGACCCAGAGGTCGTTATATTAGCGAGATTTTTGATGCGAGAGGCAGATCGCGCCTTACGCTTCACCTACTCGACGGCCGCAACTGGAGTGTCAACAACAGCAGCCCCGCCACCGAACCGGCGGGAGTTGCGTCCCGTTAAACCAAACTTCGGGACAGTACCGCGCCGACCGAACCCGGTTTACTCCGCCGAACAAAGCGAACCTTGCCTGAGCTGCGGAGGAAACCACGAAACAACAAGGTGCAAGAAACTGCAGGCGTTAACAGTTGCCGCCCGATGGAGTTGGGCTAAGGAAAACAAGGTATGTTTCAAGTGCCTGAACAATAAACATCGGCGAGACCAATGCCGAGCAAAAGGATGCAGCGTAGATGGATGCCCGCATTCGCATCACGAATTGCTGCACATGAACTATCCACCGGCGCCTAGATCGCAGGCGCCGGCGGCGCCACGAACACAAGCGCCGGCGCCCCGAACCCAAGCGCCGGCGCCTCAATCGGCACAAGCGCCGTCACGAACATTCGAGGCACCTGAATTCGTTACGAACATAACGAACTTCGCTGCTGACGCACCGACCGTGCTACTGAAGGTAGTCCCTGTCACATTATACGGACCCAAAGGACGGGTGGAATCGTATGCGCTGCTGGACGAGGGCTCGACCGTCAGTCTTATCGACCAGGATCTCGCCTTAGAAATAGGCGCCACCGGACCCGAGGCGCCACTCTACATTAAAGGCGTGGGCGACATGACGCAGCAACTAAAGAGCCGCAAAATAGAAGCTGACGTCTGCGGCAGATACGGTGGTCCAATGCACCGTTTAAAGCTGCAAACCGTGCGCGGTTTGAACCTACACAAGCAAGCTATAAGCAAGACGCTTTTGATGAACCACGCCCATTTAACGGGACTCGACGGAGCATGCTACAACACTGCTGCGCCACGACTGTTGATTGGGGCCGACCATTGGCACGTTATGGTCTCTACGGAGACCCGAATCGGGCGTGCAAATGAACCAGCGGCGGTGCTGACCGACCTTGGATGGGCGATATACGGGACGGCACCGCGCACAATAAGGACGCAGGGCTATGAGACTGCCCTGCACCTAACGATCCAGGAAGACGAGTTGCACAAACTTGTGGAGCGACACTTCGCTGTGGACTCCTTAGGGGTGGCCCTGACAACTAAAGTGCGGCCCCTAGACGAACGAGCAATACAGATGAGCAACGTCGCAACATTACGCATACCCCGTCCCTATTTCAAGACGGGGGGAGAAGCGCGTCCGCAACTACATGTGTTTGTCGACGCTAGCGAACAAGCTTACGTAGCGGTCGCGTACTGGAGAACCACAAATTCGAGTCCTGAGGTAGGGCTAATAACCTCAAGAGCGAAGGTCGCGCCGATGAAGCAGTTAAGCATCCCGCGGCTCGAACTACAGGCCGCGGTGATCGGCGCGCGCCTTAGCGAAGTCATCAGAAAGGAACATCGGTACGCGGTCGATGACGTCACCTACTGGACCGATTCGCGGACTGTCCTGCATTGGGTGCGAGATGACGCACGCAGATACAGCCCTTTCGTCGCCCACCGTCTCGGCGAGATAGCCGAGAAAACAAAGACAGAACAGTGGCGGTGGGTGCCGACCAAAGAAAATCCGGCTGACGACGCGACACGCGCAGACTGCGATCGCGCAATTAAAATCAGCGACCGCTGGTATACCGGACCAGCATTTTTACAATGTCCGGAAGAGGACTGGCCTTAGGAACCCGCGCGGCGTGAAGAGCCCGAACAAACGTGCGCGCACACAGCAAGTATAAAAGAAGAGTACCCGCTACCGGAAATAAGTCGCTTCTCAAATTATAAGCGGCTTATAAGAGCCACCGCCTACGTACTACTCTTCATAGAGAGGTGCCGCAAAGGAAGCGATACGATGCAACCGCGGCACCTAGAACAAGCGGAGCTGTTGTGGCAAAAGAAAAGCCAAACCGATGACTTCTCCGACGAGATAAAGGTGTTAGAGCACGGGGGGAGACTGACAAAGAAAAGCAAGTTATACGCTTTAGACCCCGTGCTCGAAAACGGTTTAATAAAAATGCATGGACGCATAAATGCCGCTCCAGTGCAAATGAACAAGAATCCGGTGATCCTGAACGGAAGACACCCGTTGGTGCGCCTTTTAATCTTACAGGCGCACTGCGACGCGGCCCACTCGTCGCACGAACGGGTGGTGAACGATCTGCGCCAGCAATACTGGATCCTGCACCTGCGACCTACGGTGCGCGCTGTCGCACACAACTGCCGCATGTGCCTCATACGCCGTGCGCGCCCGCACGCGCCAGCAATGGGGGACTTACCACTGGCGCGCCTCGAACCTCACAAGAGAGCTTTTACGAACTGTGGGGTCGATTATTTCGGCCCACTGACCGTCACCATTGGACGCCGCCATAAGAAAAGATGGGTGGCTTTATTTACATGCCTGACAACCCGAGCTGTACACCTGGAGCTGGCAGCGAGCCTAACGACCGACTCAGCTATAATGGCGCTGAGACGTATGGCGGCGCGCCGCGGTTGGCCCAGAGTTATATACAGCGATAATGGGACCAATTTCCGCGGCGCCGACGTCGAACTACAGGCCGCCTACCAAGAGTGGTTGCCAGCGTTGCGCGCCTACGCGACGCAGCGCCGAACAGAGTGGCGCTTTATCCCTCCCGGCGCGCCGAACCAAGGAGGAGCGTGGGAGCGGCTAGTACGATCCGTGAAAACCGCACTCACCGTGACTCTGCAAACAAAAGCGCCAAGGGAGGAAGTACTAGCGACGCTACTCGCCGAGGCCGAGAACATCGTGAACTCCCGGCCCCTAACACACGTCTCCACCGATCCCCGAGATGACGAAGCCCTCACTCCCAACCACTTTCTGTTGGGGAGTTCAACGGGGCTTCCAGCGACCGGCCCATGTGAGGAAAGCGACAGAAGAACGTGGAGAGCCACGTCAAGCTCTCGCCGACCATTTTTGGTCGAGATGGGTCCGGGAGTACCTCCCGACGCTCGCACCGCGACGATCTCCCAGCGGAGGCGAGCGCCCGCTTCAAGTCGGGGACCTTGTCGTCGTCGTCGACTCCACGCTGCCTCGAAACGTCTGGCCCCGCGGCGTCGTGATCAAGACTTATCCCGGCGCAGATGGCGGAGTCAGAAGCGCGAAGGTGCAGACCAAGGGAGGAGAGTTCCGGCGCCCCACGACGAAGCTCGCCGTCCTCCCGGTGACACAGGATGGCTGCGACTAGCAGTCTTCACCGGGGGGAGAATGTTACGGACGGCGACCAAATTAGACCATAAGAACATGTAAATATAGACTTAAGTAATCTATTATAATAATAAATGATTTCTTAGGTTAGTTAGATTATGGTAAGTTAAGAAATAACGTTAAGTAAAGTTTAAGACCCTAGAATTAAGTCTAGATTTAAGTAAATAAATGTTTTTCGATTGTTGTATTAATTTAGAACCCCTAAGGAACCGAAATACCGGAGCATCCGAACGAACGGCCGCACGACCGTCGAACATTGGCGCGGCGTGCGGCGAGTTTTGTTCGGAACTCCGTATGTATAGTAGGGGTGGGGGTTGTGGAAAAACTATAAATAATTTACGACGCACTTTGTCGCCACACTCCCACCCGACCAGCTACAGCGTGCGCACGTATGGCGGCGCGTAGCCCTGATGGTCGAGATTTATGTTTTAGGTTTAGATATAAGGTAGTATTAAGAACCTAGATGCCATAAGCCGTGTAATATGTAAAAGTAGGCGTTGCCCGACGAAAGGGAAGGGATCGAGTTCTGTATAAAAGGCGATACGAGTCGGGCAACGTCGTGAGATCATCCTGAACCTTCACAACTGAACAAGAACCAACTGAACAAGAACCAACTACGATCCTCGACCCTGAACCTCGGATTAGTTTTGTTTTAACCGTCTTTGTTAGTTTTAAAAAGTTTTCACCGTAAAAATAAATTCATATACAGTCCACTAAATTTTTAATTTGAACAACCGAACAACTGAGCAACGAAGAGACCCCGTTGTGTGCACATCGCCAACATTAGCATTTCAAGAAGTCTTTATTCTTCGTTAGTTATACATTTCAGATTAACTTGCGACTGCACTACCACAATATCAAATAAAACTGAAGAATAAACAAAACTAATTTATTTATTGGCTGCTTTTAACCTTTATTACAAATTACTCACTGAAAAATACTTTCGTCTGCTACGACATGTTCGGAACGCTTTATTGTTTAATTTTATTGTGTAAAAAATCCCCAGATATTGATTTTGGAAGCAATCGGTTGAATAACTAAAGAGTTCAAGATGGCGGCTACTTTTTCTCATTCTGCCAACAGATTAGTGGTCGGAGACCATACACATCCCCAGATATCGATTTTGGAAGCAATCGGTTAAATAACTAAAGAGTTCAAGATGGCGGCTACTTTTTCTCATTCTGCCAACAGATTAGTAGTCGGAGACCATACACATCCTCTGATATCGATTTTGGAAGCAATCGGTTGAATAACTAAAGAGTTCAAGATGGCGGCTACTTTTTCTCATTCTGCCAACAGATTAGTTGTCGAAGACCATACACATCCCCAGATATCGATTTTGCAAACAATTTTTAAATTTTTACTTTTGCAACACGTCATCGTATTATAAAAAGCTCTTTATTTAAAAATATTTTATTTATTCTTACCTTTCAACACCAGCAGGGAGTTTAAAAAATGATAGTTCCGGGTTTGAAGAAGCCGAATTCAAACAACCGTATACCACGCAATACTTTTGTGGCATCTTTCTCAAGAACAAGCGTAAAATGCGAAGGAGCCCATTCGTCTCGACGCGACACACGCGACTGACAGCACCGCCAAATCCTCTTAGCGGTCTCCTAGAGGCGTGCGTCTGTGTGAGTGCGTCGTTTCGAGCGTTTGTTCGTAGCTTCTTTACTGGTTTATTTATATACTGTGCTACTATGCACTCACAGGCCCCAAGCGTTTCGTTTTTACAAATTCTTGTTTGATGCGTAAAATCAATACTCAAAATACTTCTTTTATATTAAAAACAAAAAAACAATAGAGAAAATAATGTCTTGACGAATATAAATGAATATTACAAAATACTATTTTGGCGGTTTCGGTGTATTAAAATGTTAGTACAAACACGGAACGAACAACGTGCTATCTTTAACTATTGAAGTATCAAAACGCGCTGACAGTTTGTGTACAAACATTTAAACTACACTCGGCGTAAAAACTGAATGGAATATTATAAACAGAGAAACGGGAAAATCTAAAACTCGTGATAATCAGGTCACCCTAAACACAGGTGACAAACAAATCAAGTCAAATAAAGAAGTTGCCTTAGCATTCGAATATTATTTTTCCAACACAGCCATTAAGACCACGAAATGTCTTAAATCATCTGCGGTGCAAGCTCAATCATTACTTTGCACTAATGTCAGTAAATGTAATATAAACTTTGAATTCAGCCCTGTAAATTCAGATTCAATAGTCAAAGTATTTAAATCGCTTAGTTTAAAAAAGACTGAGGATTTGTAGGGCACATCAGTTAGTGTACTTTTTCATATCATAGATGTAATTGCACCCCATCTAGCATTAATTTACAATAATTCCATTTCAGAAGGGATATTTCCAGATCTCATGAAATATAGTAAAGTCATACCTCTTTTTAAGTCATTTAAACAGAAAAAAGTCGTACCTACGATAAATAAAATTGAGAAATTGTAATAATCTAGTACTTCGTACTCCTCGTACTAGTTACGGAAAAAAAATCTGTATGAAGGTGCAAACTTATATAATAAATAAGCTTCCTGAAAGCATAAAAGATGCTAAGACCATGCAAAATTTCAAAAGATTACTTAAATTCTATGTAACTGAGCAAGTGCGCTCTGATATCCGCAACGCGCTTTAAGCCACATCCATTCAACCTTAATCTGTGTCCACCTTATCGCTGCAACTACGCGGGCGCTCAGCCTCGACTTTGTCTACCTACTAATTTAAGTCTACCCACCTACCACGTAAAAACAAAATACATATTGTCTTAGTAGTAAATTAAAATTAAAATCTTATATGTTAAAATGTATGTAATTAATTTAAGGTACCTACTAACTAATTTTCTTTTTTCTTTTATATTTGTTTTGCGTGAATGTAAATACGCACGCTTAAATACGCTCACCAAACTATTTTTAACTTATTCTTAATTCTCATGTAAGTGAATTGTATGAAAAAATAAATTCTTTAAACCTAATAAACCAGTTATTTTTACCTATTGCTTTTATTTATTGTCAGCAAAAAACTTCCCGAACATGTCATTAAAACATTCCTATTTTGTCCTGGACATCATTAATCAGGGCAGATGTTCCTATGAATGAATAAAACGCTACCACAATGTCACCGGTAGGATTATAGCCATTACATATTAATTTTAAACCAACAATTTTCTTGACGTCTCATTCTTGAAGTCAATGCCATCTGGTGATACGTTACTAAAACTATTAGGTAGGCTGCCAGCATCCAGTGGTGGCTCAGATACGGCATCTACTGGTGTAACTACGGGACTAAAATTGCCTACCGAATTGCCTACATTAGGACGGCACGCTTTTGATCTATGAGATTGGGTATCTGTACTTGTATTCTGTTATCTGTGCTATGGGTAAGCTGAGAGAAAAAAAAACATACCAACATACAAAGAAATACCAATTATTATTTGAACTGAGCCGATCTTCTACACAAAGGCCATTGTTTGTAAACAATACCATTGTCTTTCTTTGTATCCGTAACCACAAGCCGATTACATACAAAAAAGTTAGAACTACATTCAATGTCCATAGAATTATCAACCCTATCCTCTTAGTCAGTAGGTTTAAAATGTAAAGTGTCAGGATACAGATATGTCTTTATTATTTGAACCGGTCTTATTCCCGACACAATATTACCATCTTCTGTCGCCAGGGTTGTACTCGCGTTGTTTAAAATATTACTTCAAATAAAACTATGAATAACTCGATATTTTGGAGCAAAACGTGTTAATGCCACCTTTTAGGACTTTCGATCAATCTGCATTTTAACCACCATTATAGTGTGATGAATCCAAGATATAACCAATTCCGCATCCTAATGATAAATTGAAAGAAACAATAATTACAATGCACCTAGTATCCCGCAGGTTCAGGTAAAATTCTTCGAGCGAGCGAGATAGCAATATAAATAAAAGGATTCTTTTGTCTAACTGCTCTGTTATCAATTGGTGGGGACACTAAGGCAGGGCTTAGGCTTATTCTTTTTTTGTTATATTAGTGTCTAACTGGCTTTTGCTCTTTTGATACATGCGTTATTTTTCATCCTCTATAGTGCACTTTTTCGCAACCCGGCTACGTTTTATTGGACTTTTCTTGCTTCCTGATTGGATTTCGGTACCTTGGATTTCTTACGACCTTAGCTACACGTTTTGCTCCAAAATACCGAGTTATTCATAGTTTTATTTGAAGTAATATTTTAAACTACGCGAGTACAACCCTGGCGACAGAAGATGATAATATTGTGTAGGGAATAAGACCGGTTCAAATAATAAAGACATATCTGTATCCTGACACTTTACATTTTAAACCTACTGACTAAGAGGATAGGGTTGATAATTCTATGGCTTGTGGTTACGGATACCAAGAAAGACAATGGTATTGTTTACAAACAATGGCCTTTGTGTAGAAGATCGGCTCAGTTCAAATAGTAAAGACTATACCATGATATTTTAAAACTTTCATAACTTTGTCCCCCGTGTGGTTGCCGGGTTAGAATAGTGCCACTCCATGTCTTCCCGTGGATGTCGTAAGAGGCGACTAAGGGAATATAGGCTTGTAGTACTGTTAGGCGATGGGCTTGCAACCTGTCACTAATACGCTGGTAAACATCTTAGCCTAATTGTGCAAATTGTGGTTACAGAGTTATCAACAAGTTTTTTAGAGTTGTTGGTAATTCTGTAGCTCTGCCTACCCCACTCTGGGAATGAAGGCGTGAAGGTATGTATGTATGTCATAACTTTGTCAAATAATATCTAATACAAATACGGTCTATAAGGTTTCTTCTCATAAAACAATAATAAGAAACATTGTGCTACAATCTCCATGAGTGGTCAAGAGGGCAAACTTTGTAAAAATAATTATATAAAAAACCTCCTACTTTTCCGTTATTGTTAATTATAATGAACATGACTTAACAACTATTTCATTCACCAATAATATCCTATTACGATGCACGATAGATACTGATTTTTTTATGGCAGAGAAGACGGCACATTAGCACTCGGGCCACCTGATGGTAAGTGGGAACTGAGACAATCTCAAGATTGCAATCCTAAGGGCCGTATTAATAAACTCATCTTGACTGAGAGATGTCCGTCACAAGATACGTCACAGTAAACGACAAGCCATAGAAAACTGTCATTTTGACGCATCTTGAGACTGGCATTAAAGTCGAGATAAGTTTATTAATACGGGCCTAAGATTTCAAAGGCGTTGTCAACTCTGAGTTCTACGATGGGAATCCCCTTATGCTCGTAATTTCACCGGTTGTCTTATTCCGACATCGGAACACAACAATGCGAACACTGTTGCTAGGCGGTAGGTCAAAAAATTTACGTATTCTTATACCGCGTTTGTACAAAGTCTTTACATGTGTGATATGTTTGTGTGCGTCAAAATATATTATGTGTTAGATTTCTGTCAAAATGTGCCTGTGTAATGACACAGATAGATTTTACATTTGTAAGTAATCTTTTGCATGTGTTATTTCTTCACCCCCCGCAAATCTCGGCAGAGATGATTGTACTCGAATACAACCTATAAGGCGAGTCTATAAGGTGTAAATAAGTACATCCATCGTACACAATCGCTGTGGCCGAATTCGTATTTGATAAAAATCCCCTTAGTGCGCGAGTCAGACTAGCACTTGGTAAGTTTTCAGTATTTGTCGTTTTTAGGGTTAGTATTAAATATGTGTATTATCATACCAAAATTGACGCTTGTGTGTTTTACTGTTTTTAAGATAAAACAAAAATAAAAATGGGGTTTACTCATGTGTTAGATTTTTTAAATAATAATTTTGTATTGAATATTACAAACTGGCAATAGCCCAAAAAAAGAAATAAGGACGTAGTTCTCCGTAAAACCAAACTAATCTCTGGGATGAGAGTAGTATAGTTTAAACAGAACTAAAAGTTATGTAAAAAGATGTACTTAATTAGGAGACAACCAGACGTGGATGATAAATCCATACTTCCATACTTAATATTAATATTATAAATGCGAAAGTGTGTCTGTCTGTCTCTCTGTCTGTTACCTCTTCCCGCTTAAATCGCTGAACCGATTCAGGTGAAATTTGGTTCAAAGATAGTTTTAATTCTGGGAAAGGACATTTTTTTCCCGAATCTTATCCCCTACGGGGGTGAAAGGGGGGGTTAAAATTTGTATGGAGATACTTAAACCGCTGAGCCGATTTAGATGAACTTTGTTATAGGGATATTTATACAGGGTGTCCCAAAAATAGCACGTCACAGTGACACCGGTGATTCCCCAGCCTCAGACGAACCAAACCAGCCTAACATGACCGTAAAAGTTGCACCGGTTTCGAGTTATACTAATTTAAAGATTTTTCCAATTTCTCACCTCTTTTGACATTGTAAGTGCCCGCATTTACTGGGATAGCTTTAGAATTTAGTTTTTTTTATTTGTGCACTTTTATGTATAGTTGATTAAGATGATAGAAGCATTATTATGTCAATAACTTATGTAAAAGATGGAAAAATACTGTAATCAACTTGACTTAAATTTATCATCAACATAGTAATTTCAACTTTGAACACCTGCCATAACTTTTTTTTACTAGAAACGAAATAAGCAAATAGCTTTAAAAACATGCGTATTTTATGCCAATTCTGAAATGGTACACATGATATCTTAATGCAAAAAAGTAGGAATTCGTATCACATTTGCCAATATGGATCCTCGGAAACCAATGCTAATCATTTAAAAAATTATCTTGTACTCTACGATATCTCATTTGCTTGTGCTCTTTTGAAGAATATGATTGATTTTTTGGTTGACCAAGGTTCAAAAAAATAAAAAAAAGGTTTAACTTTCATTCATTTTTACAATAAATGTTCGAATTGTTTCCCTCCGAGTTTAAGGCACAAATGGCATCTTTGGATAAAATTTCGGTTTAATTTTCGTATACTGGTTTCCGATATGTCTCGGGCAGCATCGAAGACACATCGCCGTAGTTCCTCTTCGTTACTTATTGATTTTGAATAAATATTGTCTTTCAAACATCCCTAATACAAAAATCATTTTACAAAGCGATTTTTCCGTTAAGAGTGCCGAGTAGTCGTTTCAGTTCCACAATCAAAATCAGAGTGACACATGATATCTTAATGCAAAAAAGTAAGAATTCGTATCACATTTGCCAATAAGGATCCCGGAAACCAAACTAACAAATGAAACGCGATTAGCCGCTTTGCAAGTTTATCATGTAAAGAATTGTATGGTTGTTATTAATTTATTGCAGTGGTAGCCCTGTGACCCAAACTAGTTCGTTACCTTGCGTTTCGTGGTATACCCGTTGATTAATATTAAACCTCGTTTTAATAGCAGACTTTTTGACCCTACAATTCTTTACATGATAAACTTGCAAAGCGGCTAATCGCGTTTCATTTGTTAGTTTGGTTTCCGGGATCCTTATTGGCAAATGCGATACGAATTCTTACTTTATTGCATTAAGATATCATGTGTCACTGATACATGTGGTGAAGGGGGGGGCGTGTTAAATATTTATTTCATGGTCTTCTTTTTCCGATTTACTTTCATAAAATTTGGTATAGAGATAGTTTGTGGCCCATGGAAGATGATAGGGCAGTCTTTATCCGGAAAATCATCATTCCCTATAAAATACAAATAAAATTTGGTCTAGAGATATTTTAAATCCGTGATACTGTCGTTTTCATCCCTTATAGGAAGTTTTGAAGATGGAATCAACATTTTAAATTGATGATTACAAATCAAAACCATAATTTTCTTTTATTATTTAAAAGTAAGCAATGATAAAAAATCTGCTTGAATAAAAAATAAGCTACCCAAATTACTCATTCTACGCAGACGAAGTCGCGGACAAAAGCTAGTAATTAATATTGTTAACATCATACTCATACTTCTATACGAGTATATACCCCCATTTCACCATCTTAGGATATCAAACGCCTAAATACCAATTTGCATTTTTTTTAACAACCTTTAGGTAACCTGGCCAGATTACCCTATGATTATGATTATGTTTAGGTAAGCTGGTTTTCGTCGTAGTCCTGGCAAATAGTTGGTACCGCAGCTCGCCAAGGCAACAAAACAACTAGGAAGCTATTATTTTGCTCGGCTCACCCTGTATATAATTAGTTTAAATGTCGCAAAATATTCCCACCTCATTCACGATTGCTCACGTACGAGTAGAAACCTCAATGCAGTACAAATTACCTACGTGGTGACCCGTCGAGCTTTTATTTATTTAGTCCATACAAACGCTTGACCTTACTTAAGCAGGGTGAAAAATACGTTAATGTAAGATTGTAATCTGCGGTGGGTGTGCGACGACGCGTTGGCCTAGTTGGCAGTGACGCTGCCTACGAAGCTAGCGGTCCCGGGTTTGGTAAATATTTATGATATTATATTTATGAGCACGAGCGTTTGATTCTGAGTCTTGGATGTTTTATAAGTATTTAAGTATTGATTTCTCTACATAAGTACCTATTTATATCGTTGTCCAGTACCCATAGTACAAGCCTAGGGCTTAGTTTGGGACTAGTACGGGCGGTAACAACCATAGGTCAAAATTTTGGGATTGGAAGAATTCACTTAGCACAGATGTATCCTAGGACAAACTGAGCTGATTTAGCCCGTTAGCCATCAGCCACCATTAATTGGTTTATTCAAATTTACAAGCCGCCGCGCTTCAGGTTTAAAATTATATCGGCTTCAGCTTACCTATCACCTCGAGTGTGGTGTCATTTTCTGATAAACCATAGATGAGGCGTTGTTTTTGATATAATAATCACGCTCCTTCATATAATGTTTTTAAAATACTCGTACATACTCGTATATTTAAGTAGTAGTTTCATAACAAACTCAACTCAATGTGTGCAGATTTAAAAACATGGTTTTGATTTATATAATTTATTTGAGACGAGTAGAGTAATTAAATAAACCCGCGCGGCAGCGCGAATTAAGACAGCGGGCGGAACTATAGGTGTACCAGAATCTCATGGCAAATGGGGAAATAAAAAAATTTAGAGGGCAATACTGGGGAAATTGGACTAAACGGTATTGATACTGTGTAATTTTTAACCGATTCCAAAAAATGAAGAAGTTTAAGATTCGACGAATTTATATTTTTTTATGCTTTTAGGATTATTAAAAAAAATATATGACACTAGAGGTCTATTAAATTAAACTCTCAGTATAGGATAATAATTTAATATATCTGAGGACAAAGGACAATTTCATATATACCATGACTCAAACTAAGCTCTTTTCGTGTACAACGGTACTAGACAACGATATACACGTCAGCAGTATATAATTAGAAAGCAGTAGGTATATAAAAATAAATATGAACTTAAAAACTTACAAACATCCAAGATTTGGTAGCAAAATTCTGTGCTCATCCATCACACAAATATGTCTCTACCGGTATTTGAACGCCTTGCGTCCGTGGGCAATTGAGCTACCGTGCCGTTTAAAGTGAGTATGTGTATGTATATACTATATCTTCTTATATATAGTATTTATATATTCTTTAATTAATACAATCGTTACATAATGAAGCCCTTAAGACGAGTTCCATCGAGTCGAGTAGGTTGGATTGGGTTAGACTAATTTATGAAATGGTTGTATATTGCTGGGGTAAGGTATTAACATTATTGCTCACAAATAAAATAATAAACACACCATTCTTTCTATGAGTATAAAAAATAACTTGAAATCTCATCGTATGGTAGTGCTGGGAACCACTGTAATAAGCATACATCGGGGTTTTCGGAGCGGGAATGATTTAAGAAAGAGTAGATATCAACAGATAGGTAATCTGAGAAAATATCATATTATGCCTAATGACTAACTACCTCTCTGCGAATTGCTTACACTATGATACAAGTTTATTTTAACTCATGTAGTACTTTAGCTTTACTACCAAGGCTATAATGATATGAGATAATAATAAAATTAACGTTAATTAATTACCTGCAGTAGGTAAATTTAGTAGTTGACACGATTTTCAAAATAAACTATTAATGTTTTTTCAATATTTGGAACAGTTCATCTGCGACGTCTTGCTGTAAATATTATCCATTTCAATGAACTGAACGATCTCTCTAAGTCGGCAGTTGTAATAGGAGCATATTTAATTTTTTTCGATCGCATTTCTATTTCCTTGTAAAAATTCGTTCATAGTTTTTCGACATTTCTTTTATAAAATACTTTTTTCTGTTCATTTAATTTTTCATTAGGTAGAAACTCTGTTTTTTAATCTTTGGCTTATGTCAAACATTCCCGCACCGAAAACCCCGATGTATGTAATAAGCAGAGGTCGGAATTCTCGTAGCACTTTTAGGCTGTCATAGGGACTTCTCGTTTATCGACTTCCGATATACATGATTTATCGATACATCATAGAACACAACAACACAACGCAAGATTAAAAGTAAGTGTAAACAACAGCCGGTCTTATCGCTAAAGAGCGATATTTTTCAGATAATGACTACCTATGTATTTTATAGAGAGACTAACGATGAAGAAAGAAAAACAGACTTGGAACATGACATTAATAAACGATAAAACACTGAACTGAACTGATTAAATGTGAAATTGTTAACTATTAACTTTCATTGTTTTCATTGTAAATCTTTACATCTTCAATTACTCAAAAGTTATCTGAAAGAGATCGCTTTTTAGCGACAAGGCTGCTTGTTGTTTACCTCTACTAACTTGAATCTTCTTTAATATGCTGTGTTCTACAATGTATCGATAAAATATGTATTTAGAAGTCGATAAACGAGAAGTCCCTATGACAGCTCAAAAGTGCTACGAGAATTCCGGCCTCTGGTAATAAGTAACATTTACGTAAGATAAAATATACCTAAACCTAAAAGTATCAAAACCGTTTGTTTCAACTTACCGATCAACTCCACGACACGCTTTAAAATTGAAGATTGTGATTGATTTACACCTCCTTCTTCGCGTATTGTATTATATAAATTGTATACAATATTCCTCGCTTGAGATCTAAGCGGTTTTCTCGACATTTTCACCAGATAACAATCGTTGAAGTCGAATTACAAAATGTAAGCAACAGTAAACAAACGATTTGACACAGCTGCCAGTTGACAGTTGCCATATGAAAACCATTATTTTTTTACTTTTAAAAATGCCATCAGATTCTGGTACACCTATAACTCAGACCAGAACTCGCCGCGCAGCCTACTGCTATATAATAAACACCGGATTGACGGGGGCAAAAATGTACCCGTGCTAGTGATTCATTAAATGTCAACTAAGTTTATCGACATCGATAAAAAGCAAGTTTTAATCATCTATCATAAGTAATGGCCAAGTTTGAATTATTTTAACCTTTTGAACGCCGTACGTCAAATACAAAATGCGTCACTCACACGCCAAACATGTTTGCTATGCTAAGCAAATTACAACTTAATCCATACGAAACAAAGTCTCTTTTAATCTCTAACTTGTGTCGGCTGAGGCCGTCCGTCGGTGGCGTCAGTGGCACGACTTTCAGTTGTCGCTCAGTGGCGTTCAAAAGGATAATTATGTGCAAACCTCTTTTATTTATATTTATCGCAACCATAAACACCCGGTATCTGACATTGACTTTGGATTCGAGTCACTTTTGACAACCATTGAAATTATATTGAATAACAAAGGCAGTAGCGGAAAGCTAAAGAATATTCAGTCCAGCAATATTCTTTAGCTTTCCGACGAATTGAGAACCTTTTTATTTTTTAAGTCGGTTAAAAATGCCTCGAAAGAAAAAAGATCTTCATGGAAAGCTGATCATTCAGATATAGAAGATAACGGTATGACTTACTTTTGCTAGAAATGTAAGATCGATATGTCACGAATAAAGTTGTCGATAAACTTAATCGATATTCAATGAATCACTAGCACTGGTACATTTTTGCCCCCGTCAATCCGGTGTATGTAAATAATATTGATATCTAGACCCAGATATTTTTCTAGCACGAACGAAGTTTTTTAGTGCGTGACACAATAAAAACATCGACAATCCTGTTATCGATAATTACCATTTCAATGTCATAAAGCGATTTTCACTGATTTATGTAAAATATTAATTATTAATAAATTGATAAAATAGATTATACTCTGGGATTACAGGCGTGAAGGTATGTATGTATGTATGTAATAAATTGATAAACTAAACTTATTTAAATTAAAATAAAACTAAGCTACTCAAATATTAAAGATGAAAATAATAATCACCACTATAAAAAGAACACCCCCTCTAGCAGGTCCGCTCGCGGCATGGTCGCTATGACACTGGCTGCATTACCTTTCTGGATAGCTAACGGAGAGGAGGTAAGCACCAGCTCTAGGATCTCCGCAGGTGTCTATAGTAGAATTGATAGTTTTCATATTAACTTATCATTCTTATTTTAATTTTTATAACGCACCACTTTGTTATGTGAATCATATGACATATGATTGTAATTGTTTTGTCAATAAGTTTTAGGACATTGTGAACATTTTCTTAATAAGTATATAATGATGTACAATTCTTTCCTCTATGAAGTTGAAGTGGTGGTTATCGATAACAGAATTATCGATGGGTTTTTTTTTGTCAAGCCCTAACAAAACGTCGTTCGTGCTAGGAAAATCTCTAGATCTATTGATATCACAAATTACATAGTATTTTCGTAAATAACAAAGTAAACTTAAGATGAATTCATAATTCGGAGTTATTTTATGACTGACAGCTAAAGAATATTACGCCTACGGATGGCAGTTTCCAGCAGCATCTCCTAAGAGCCGTTTACCAGGGTGTGCACGTATGGGGCAAAGCGATGGTGCCGATTCTTCTTCCCAGTCCGGCGGATTGGGGAAGGGAAATACAATCGGATCACAATTGGGAACCAATGCCGCCTAGTGCACCCAATGCTGCTACAGCTTGTCGGGAACTAATTCGCTGCAAGTACACGTCACAGTGTGGTGTTAGGTGCGACTGTCGAAACTGTGCAGGGGCAAAGTGTAATAATGGCATAAACGCAGTAATCTATATAATATAAATGATCGCTAAATGTGTTGCTAAGCGCAAAACTCGAGAACGGCTGAACCGATTTGGCTGATTTCTTTTTTGTTGTGTTTGTCGATGTCAGGACAAAGTTTTTATGAAAGAAAATAATTGAAAAATCCACCGGGAACCTCAGGAATTTGCAGCGGGGCGAAGCCGCTTGCGGGCCGCTAGTATATCTATATAAAATAAGTAATGTGACAATAGTTTCCATTTCTAAGATATATTTTTATCTTCTTCTTCTCAGCATATACTCGTCCACTGCTGAACATTATGCCTCTTCCATGGATTTCCATGAAGTCTTTGTTGCGGCGATTCTGGTCCAGGGCGTCCCTGCCGCCTTGTAGATACCGTCCGACCATCTGGCTGGTGGTCATTTTTATGCATAGGTCCCTATGATTCATATTGTTATTTATGGCGTATTTATTGCACTTTAGACTATGTGGAAGGACGTATTTCCACCTGGTTGGCATGAGATTTTGTGATTTGATCATTTTGAGATCAAGTTTGTCTGATTTGACTTGAAGACCGTTTTTTGTTTCAAATAGACGCTCTATGAAAAATGAAACTATGTGTAAAGGGATTAAGAATTTTATAATTTAACTACATCATAAACTTTATTTCTAATAATAATAAAATAACAATCAGTTAAAAAAAGAACAATTTAATAAAAGTAAGAGATTACCTTACTCTAAAGCCTTAAAGTAAAGATCTCCATTGCACCCACTTGCGGCATCGTGCCGAGGACACTCGCAGCGTTACTCCGCTGCACTGCGATTTCTAGTCTTGGGGCAAAAAAGGAGCCTTACCCGTGGTTGCCAGAGACGTTGATTCTGACACTTCTTTTATTAATTTATCTGTGTCAGATGACCAAGGCCTAAAAGTTTCTACAACAAGTGCAGCAACTACGTAATTTGGCTTTAAAGAAGCGTATTTGCAGCACTTGATAGTTTGGGCGTGGTCTGTGGCGGTCCCTGGCTTGCGAGCAGAAACTTAGATATGAGACTGTACTAGTGTATCAACGCAAGTGACGTCCCACGCCAAGGGACGACCTAGATGCCACGGGACTAAAGTGCATTCGTCTGAGGCAGACAGGCCAGTGGACTCTAGCGAAGCCGGAAATGAAATTGTGCTACTGTGAAAGCCCGACGGATCATATAGGTTATCGATGCATATCTGTAAATTCGACCAGCACTGGTTTGGTAGCACAGACCGTGGTCTCCTAGGTCGTCGACTTCATAATTCCACAACGGCAACAAGGATACGGCTCGTAGACTTTAAGACCGTGGCGGAGGCACACAGCCTGGTTAAGGGTTAAAGTATTAGGATCTAAAAGAGACGCTCCAAGGGTTCGTGAAGGGAACCACGGGCCTTCTTGGATGCATTTTGACTATTTTCCAAAAGTATGCGATGGCAAATTTTTACCGAAATAAGATCCCATGCTGCTTGGCTAGCTTTTTCGACTGGCATATTCTCACCCGGGTTACAGACACGCCAAGTAATCTCTGTATCGTGGGGGCAGATTTCCAAAAAAAAAGCATCTATTTTTCGTTTGTATTAAAGAGTCCGCATACCAATGTTTTTTTAGCTTTCTACATTTTAAAACTACGGAAAGCTCCATACAAACTTCCACCCCTATTTTAGAGGGGTGGGGGTTTAGAGAGACAAAAAGTTACCCATGTCACTTTCCAGACCATCAACTATCTCTACATAAAAAACACATTAACCACACACACATTAACATTTATAATATTAAGTATGGATTGGATATTTTACATACTTATTCGGCGATGAAAGGGGGTTTACGAGCTGCTAGTCGGCGTGTTTATAATCTAGCGAGGGAGCGAGTTAGCGAGTGTCGATGAAACACAATGACATGAGGCTAGTTTACTAGCTTACAAGGCAACACGCCAGCGAATGGCGAGTAAATTAGCCCGGTTTTCTATTATTTTTCAATCGGATAGTCAACTAGCAGACATGTTCTTTTTAGACTATCTGAAGTCGCGGTCATTTTGTTTCTTAGACTATTTAGTACAGAAGGGTAGAAATTTGTATGGTAGGTATAAACTTGGAAAATGTTGTAAGGGCTTACTAATACATTAATTAAAAATATTGCTTTTGGTGATATTGGAGAAACTTGGGGTAAATTGGCAGCAGAAGTTTGTATGGGATTTTGAACATTTTTGAAGGAAGAAATGTAGAAATGCATATTATGACTAATGTTTTTATAAATAGAATATATTACCTTTGGCGATTTAGGAATGACCCCAAAGGTGGTAAAATAGGGGTAGCAGTTTATATCAGACTTTGGTCATTTTTGAAGTGACAAATGTGAAAATTAGTGTTTAGGCTACTGTTTTTTTATTGAAAATACTACTGTTGGCAGTTTTAGCGTTTAAGAGTTGTTAGTAAATAAGCGAGTTCTGTTATTTTTTAAGTGATAAACGTGAAAATGGTGGCTACTGTAAATACTTAAGCGGTGGAAGTTTGTACGGTATTTAAGTCATTTTTGGAGTGAGAAATGTAGAAATGTATATTAACCCTTAATTTGGCAGTGCCCATCACAGTGAACATACTATAATGTTCACTTTTGATGTTTGGAATGTTTTTTATTTTTTTGCTGATTCAAAATCAAAAAGGGTTTGAATTCCCGACTTCTTTTATATTTGCCAAATTAAGGGTCAAGGCTGTTTTAAAATAAAAAAACTGGACAAGAGCATGTCGGACCAAACTCAGCGTAGGGTTCTGAAGCCGTTACTACAAACAAATTAGACTTCACGAGAAACTTAGCTTTGCCGTTAGAAAACTGTTATTCCCATACATCGACATAGGGTTGCGGTTAGTTTACTAATACCGCAAATACGTTTTCGATAGGTATAAACATTTAAACCGTTGTTCGTAACTCAACAACAAGTCGTCATAGGTTTCCTGTAAAATTCGTTGTATTTGCTTTCATTTAAGATATTTCTCCGAATTTAGTATGTGGGGGGGGGGGGGGGGGGACACATGACTCTTACAAAAATTTGCGATTTAAAGCTAAATATTTCATAAACGGATCCCTGAACCAAAACTTGTTTTAACTAACCCACAATATTTTTGAAAGACCTATCCGCCACCCCTAACACCCCTAACTATGGGCATGGCCTCCCAACTCGAACAACGTATAATTATTACTTTAATAAACTCATAGATGGCGCCACAGGTATCGAGCGAAACATTTGAATCAGTAATCGTGAAGATTTAATGATTTTTGCACCTTAATAAATTCAACGTACCTTAATTACATCAAAAACATCCTACTCTACATAAAGTAGGGTATATTTTATAAGTTTAATAAATGCAACAAATTTTATAACTCCATCTAACTCATAAAAAACTTATAAGCTTTCAAGCTTGCTACGCCTTATTAGGTACAATACTGTCACTAGATGGTGCCATCACGGATCGCGAAACTAATATGCACTCACAGACCCCAAGCGTTTCGTTTTTACAAATTCTTGTTTGATGCGTAAAATCAATACTCAAAATACTTCTTTTATATTAAAAACAAAAAAACAATAGAGAAAATAATGTCTTGACGAATATAAATGAATATTACAAAATACTGTTTTGGCGGTTTCGGTGTATTAAAATGTTAGTACAAACACGGAACAGACAACGTGCTATCTTTAACCATTGAAGTATCAAAACGCGCTGACAGTTTGTGTACAAACATTTAAACTACACTCGGCGTCAAAAAAATCGCACCTTTTGAAATTTTGACTTCAAGCGAATAAAGCTCTTAACTTATTTATTGTACCCTACCAATATTAGTATCATTTGAAAGCACAGTTAATAAACTTTAAAATCGGGCCAAACCGACCTTGTGTGCGTCTCCCGCACTGGAGGTGGACGTGGCCAGAGGTCCCTGACTGCTCATCGGTACATCACAGAGATCCTGGAGAACCACGTGGTCCCGTATGCTGGTTTTGTCGGGCCTGAATTCACATTCATGCACGACAACGCCCGCTCTCATACGGCGTTGATTGTTCGGGACTACCTGGATCAGGTTGGGATCCCCGTGATGCAGTGGCCAGCGAGGTCCTGACCTGAACCCGCGGTGCAGTCTCGTGATACTGCCTCTGCCACCCTTGAACAGCTTCGGGACGCCGTCGTCGAGGAGTGGAGTGACATTCCTCAAGAACGCATCGTGACGTTGGTGAGGTCAATGAAGGATCGCATGGTAATTAGGGCTAGGGGAGGTAACACTAGGTTTTAAGTTTAGTTTTAAGAATTTGTTTTACTGTATTTTTTAATTTTGTTATGTTTTTAGATTGTGTAATTTTGGCGTGAATAAATGTTTTTCCACTTTTCATGAAAAACGTTTTTTTTTTAAGCTTAGTAATCATTATCACATTTTACTAAATTAAAGGATTCAATAACCTTTAAAATGAGGCCCCACACTCATACCTTATCTTAGATTTAATAGGGTTTATAGCTGCTTGAAGTCAACATACCAAAAGGTGCGATTTTTTTGACGCCGAGTGTATAACTTTGTTTCGTTGGATTCGGATAAAGTTGAAGTTGAAGGCGATATTTCCTTTTTATGTAAATATGCACGCTTAAATACGCTCACCAAACTATTTTTAACTTATTCTTAATTCTCATGTACTTAAGTGAATTGTAAAATTCTTATGAGAAAATAAATTCTTTAAACCTAATAAACCAGTTATTTTTACCTATTGCTTTTATTTATTGTCAGCAAAAAACGTCCCAAACATGTCATTAAAACTTTCCTATTTTGTCCTGGACATCATTAATCAGGGCAGATGTTCCTATGAATTAATAAAACGCTACCACAATGTCACCGGTAGGATTATAGTCATTCATTACATATTAATTTTAAGTCAACAATTTTCTTGACGTCTCATTCTTGAAGTCAATGCCATCTGGTGATACGTTACTAAAACTATTAGGTAGGCTGCCAGCATCCAGTGGTGGCTCAGATACGGCATCTACTGGTGTAACTACGGGACTAAAATTGCCTACCGAATTGCCTACATTAGGACGGCACGCTTTTGCTGTATGAGATTGGGTATCTGTACTTGTATTCTGTTATCTGTGCTATGGGTAAGCTGAGAGAAAAAAAAACATCCCCACGGTACGTGTTAAACGGGAAAAAAATATACGGCCATTTCGGAAAGCAGGGCCAAATGGGGGTGAAGTTTTGTATAGGAACTTACTTCAAAAGTGAAGTGAGTCATTGGTATTAAGTTCCCGTACAAAATTTAACCCCCAAGCCATTGGAATTAAGGTCACTGTTTACTTATAAATAAAAAATATGACTGGGTGACTTAGATACTCGAAACTCGGTACGACACCATTATAAATTAAATACGAAAACAGTTTTTAGTAAACAGTTGTAATAGGTCAGTCCAAATGAAGTCCAAATTTTATACTATTTAGTGATCATAATAATGCTGTTATGTAGTCCCACTTCTCAATTAATAAGAAACTATAGAACATTTAATCTCGCCGCAAGCAACGCCGTGGAAAACTCATATTTTTTTTTTGCTATTTTTTGTTTTTTTATAGCTTTTGTACAAGGTAAAATTGCTGTTCTTATGCAATATTTAAAGTAGATTTATCTGTACAAGTTTAAGAATGCGAGACCAAAATGTAAAAATACATGTTTTGTTTTATCAGTTTAAATGACACAAAGACAGAAAAATTTCGTAACTTTTGCGTAGGGTATTATGGGATCAAAATGATTGCAAATGATCTCCCCCATAACCCCTAGAGCGGAATAGGTCGACTTACCAATAACCCTGTTTAAAAGAGCCCTTTTCGTTTTCAGGACAGCCTACCCGTGGCATTTAATATTAACGTCCACCCGGAGCCTTATCCACTGTTTTCTTTGTTTCAGATTGTAATCGGCCAGTTCCGCCAATACTCGTACCATAATTGCTTGGCTTTTAGAAAAGTCGAGATCCTCAAGAAAGCCTGTGATTGCATTCCTTTCTATTTTCCCGTAAAAGGTAACCATGAAAGCGTAAAAAACACCAAGATACCAAAACTTAGCCCGACTAGCGACGAGGTGTTACACCTTTATAATTTTTAATGACCCATGACAGATGTTCTTGATCGATCATAAGATACCTACCTCAATTATTAAAATGTATCCAATAGTTTAGGAGCTGATCATCATCGTTTTTATTTGGATCTCATCTCATTATACATTATGACCTTTCTTTTGGGTTTCCAGAGTCGAGAAAACAAATTTCTACGCTGGACAGGATAATAGACTAATGGGATATTTTGGGGCATATTGACTTAATTATATCGTTGGAATCATCGAATTTTTGACGTCTAATGTCCCGATTACAAGGTGATCTGGGCACTTTTTTAGCTCGTTGATCAGCAATTCGAAAGTTAAAGCTTTTTGTAAAACGCAGGGTCTCACAGACCAAATTTCCAACCGATTTTTATAAAAATAATAATATGTTTGTTAATCCGTCGTTTGTCTGAATTGTCATTTATGGTTGAGTTCACCAACTACAACATAATCATTAATTACTTAATCGCTTTGTTAACATTTAACAAGTGTTTAAACAAACCGCATTTTTTTTGTGCTCACCAACCGTTTCTAACACTCGATTAACTTATGACTTTGAAAGGCACGTTAGACCTTTTTATACTTTTGCATCGGATAGTTCAAGAACTATTGAAGGTTGGTTAGCGGTAGTCACACGAATAATATTTCGGCAGGTGGTCAAAAGTAGTGGAAGCTAACAAGCATATTCCAAGTGCTACAATGAAAACCATTTAGTAGACCATAAAAATATGACCAAGCTTGTAGTACAAAATATTTCGATACAATCGATAATAACATGGATATGATGTTTTTTCCGAAATAAAATACGTTACATCGCTCTACCCCAAAGTTAGTGGAATATTAGGGGGGGCTTTTAGCTTTTAAACTTGCAAAAAATCTAAACAGTGCGTTTTTCTAGAATCATTTATTTCAACTTATCTCTCCAAATAATAACACAAAATCGTCGAAGTGCGAGTCAGACTCGCGCACAAATGGTTCCGTACCATCTATAAAAAATCACGTTTTTTGTATGGGAGCCCCCTTAAATATTTATTTAATTCTGTTTTTAGTATTTGTTGTTGTTATAGCTGTCTAGCTATCACGGTTCGCGAGGTACAGCCTGGTGTCAGACAGACAGATGGACAAACGGACAGCGGAGTCTTAGTAATAGGGTCCCGTTTTTACCCTTTGGGAACGGAACCCTAAATCTAAAACATTTTTCATGACCTGAACAAGTAAAAAATTACAAAAACGCGTTTTTGAGAAAAAGTTCAAGGCAAAATATTTAACAGAACAATTCTAGTTATTATGTATAAACGATTGGTAGAACCAATATATTTTTGCAGAATTAAATAAATTCCCCCAAGAAAATAATAAAATATTTTAGTTGTTTTAAATTGTACTTCAAGCAAAAATATTATCAGTGATTATTGAGCATAAAATCGCATCAACGCAAATTAACTTTAATAGTTTTTTTAAATGCCTTTTCAGGCAAAAATGTAACAGAGTTCAATTTAGTTTATCTTTCATTTATAGGCTTTATGTTAATTATTTACAAGAAAATTAAACACATTAATGCAAATCGTTTGTTTTACTATGTATATTAAAATATTCCTATCTGTTTCCAACCTAAGTCTGAGAAATTCCGGTCTGGGCTTAAATATTTTCCATTGTTCAACAACTATCCGTTCTGTTATATTTTTGGCCTATTTTCTTTATATTTGTTAAATAAATGAAATAAAATCCACTCAACATAATATTTTGTCCTGTTAATATTCTTGCTTGACATACAATGTGAATTTATAAGATTGTTTAATTTACTGACCTACTGGTAATACTTAATCTCTTCTACAAATACTCCTTCCAAATATGCTCTTTATATTTTTTTCTATCAACTAAAATTGATAAACATAATTTCTTTGAAAAAAGCGCATGCGCGGGGGTGAACTTTTCACAGGATACAACTTAATACACTCCCTTGTCTGTAATGTACACATTCAATGAAAAAAATGCTATTTTTAATTCATGGCATGCATCATGTTTTTCGATCCAATTACCCTAGCCTATAAGAAATGGTTGAAAACACTTTTTACGTGTCTACTATTTCACTTATACTTTATCTCTTTTTAAGTGTGCGTGACAATTTAAAACAAAGACAAAGCGACGTCGAAACCCGACCACGAATTTAAGTGAGATGCCCATACCTACATGACTAATAGAAACAAAGAGAGATATATATACGAGTATGTCCCAGTGTCAGTCTTTTCACACTCTGCCAGAAGGCCAGTCCGTAGGGATATGTGAAGGCCGGTTCACCCCCACTAGACCGAATATCATAAAAGCTAATTTCATTAGGCATACCAACGTTTGATAGAATTTTCATTAGCCCTAATGTCATGACAACTAAACTTGTAAATCCTAATTGATTACTAGACCTAAAGTTATATACCCTAATGTTTACTCGTACTAAACATCAAATGCTCTCATATTACTAAAGCTAATAATGATTATTCCTAATGATTAATAGACCTAAACTTATATACCCTAATGTTTACTCGTTGTAAACATTAACTGCTCTAATATTACCGAAACTAATAATGTTATTCCGAATGATTGAAAGACCTAATAGCCATAAGTTCTAATGATTGTTTGAACTAATCATTGTTTGAACGAAATATACGTGAAAAACAAATACTCAAATAGGTTGGGATCTTGCCGTTTTGCCATAATTATTTTGGTCTCATTACCCAAACCATTTTTAGCAACTGTTTTTTAAATTGGAATTTTGGGAAAAATACGAGCGAGCAAGATGGGTCAGGGCAGAAGCGACTCGGATAGGTTAGGTTAGAAGGCTAAGGCGGGAGCGAGGCGTAGCGAAGCTCCCGCCTTAGTTTTCGAGGTTATTTATTTTTCATCCCTAAAAATAGATTTTTTTGAGCAGTGAAATGTTTATTTTAATAAAGAGGGCATTAGGAACATTTATACTTGGGTTTAAACAACGTTAGGTTTTTAATATATTAGATATAATAATTTTCGGTGTTCAGATGAATCGGATAAGTAAAAATAGGGCTACTAAGAAATCGGAGTTAAAAAAATAGGTATAACGTAAATTCGGCATGCTAAAATTAGGTCCAGTGAATAGTTCGGAAAATAAAAAAATCGCGTTTTTGATTTTAGGGCTAGTGAAAGTAGTGGTAGTGAAAATCGGATTATAATTCTTCGGGCTATAATAGGAGAACCGTGAAGGCCATTGCTTTGCAAAAGGTGGATCATAGTAACTTTTTCATCTATATGATGCCGCCGTCTTTTTCATCATAAATCATGAACGCAAAAACTGCACATTTTGTGTCGTTTATTCTTTTCTAGGTAATTATTTAAAAATGAATGTTTTTGGCACATTTAATTTAATATGGCGGCGGCTCGCGCCTTCTCCCCTCCGTCCCCAAAGTCGAAATATTGGATTTTTATTAGGGCTCCATACCTTATACCTTAACAATATAGACCAAAATGCTTTCCTACGGTACAGGGTTACAAGGTTTATGATCAAATGATCATACGCGTATACGAAAAGGACCTCTTTACAAATTAGTCCTGCCATTATGAAAATTGCCTTTGAAGAGTAAGAAGCTCGCCTTGCTTACGCTTACGTTTCTAACCATAAAAAATCTACATAACTATTACGATATTGTATTTACGAATTGGGCCTTCGTCCCGGGCAGAGTTTTTTTGCTTGGGAAATTGTGTCAATAGTTTCTACCGATATAAATGCTAGTCTTATGATAGGCGTAGATTATTCTACGTAGGTACTTGTTGCAATGAACAACTAACCTTTATCTTTAATTTCAGAATATTACCGACCCTGCAATTTTAAGGACATGAATTGCCTGGAGAACGTTTTAAGTATGGTTAATCTTTTTGATCAGAAAGTTTTTATTTATAAATCGACTAAAGCCCGGTTCCTATATTCAAGAAACGAATCGTTTCCCTTACGGGCAGTAGCGTTATGACATTTGCTACGTACAGAATGTGTCAAATTTTAACGAGACGCCACATCTCTACCAACGGTTTTGAATATAGGAACGCACCATAAGTGGCTGTTGTTTAATCAGTAGTTAAATTACCTAATTGTTAATAATAATAATAACTTTACTAATGGTTAAATCTCAAGGAAAATTATTTTTTCGAATTTTAACTATTAGTTGACTTAACTACTGATCAAACAACAGGGCCTTAGACACTATGCCGTATAATATCTATAATACGTTAAAGTACATGATAGTTATTTATGTTACTGGTACATAATGAAGCTCGCAAGCTCGCGCTCTACCCTCGGCACTCGTACCTTAAGAACTAATTATGTACCCTTGCATACATGACTTTTTCTACAAGCTTAAAATGATAATGACAAAAATAAACAATCGCCAACTTTTCTCGCATACTTTACTCGATTATCTGCTAACAAATAACTTGTCTGCAAAGTTATTTCCATTATTCCGATTGGCATTAATAGTTTGTGAATTTGATTATTAATTGTAATCAAATTTCATGCTAATTTTAATAGTTACTTAAAACAGTTCTGACAATTTATCATAAAAATTGGTATGCCAAACGAAACGCCATTTTGTTGATATCCATATTAAATGTAAACATGATAACCATATTATCAAGTGATGAATATGAACCATCTATTATTAGTTAGTAATTTAATAAAAATAAAAAATAAACACATAATAATTACTCTCTACATTAATGTTGTTTTTAAAATACGAAATTGTATTGGTAATAGAATAAATAACGGTTTATTATACAAATTAGGATGTCGAATGTTTACTAAACGCAAATACTGATATGCAGAATTTATATAGAACCGTTATTGCCGTGGCAACGCTTTGTCTAGAATTGTTTTCCCGTTTCGGTTACGCTTATTGGTGATAAAAACTAGTTAATAATTATTTTTTAAATATATATACAAAGAAAAATAAAGGTGATAAGATAAATGTTGGTTTCTAAGAGCTAAATATGTATTCAAAATGTCCTCCGTAACTCTCGACACATGCCCTCAACCTTCGCGGCCAGTCATCTATCACTGCACGCACGACTTCCATGTCAATTTGTACCGCCGCTTTGACCATGGATGCTCTCAGCGGTCCAAATTGGTTCGTGCGGTTTAGAGCATGCTTTCTGCTCTAGATATTGCCATTTTTTTATAATCGAGGGTTCAGGTCTGGGCTGGAGGAGGGCCAATCCTGGTGCTGAATGAAGTCAATTTTACGGCTAGTGAGCCAGGCTTGCGTGCTGTTTGCTTTATGAGCCGGTGCTGAATCTTGCTGGAATACCCAGTGTCTGTCTTTGAACATTGTATACGTGAAAGAGGTTCTACAAAGTTTCCTAGGATGGTATTTTGGTTTACAGTAGCACTTATTTCTACACCTTTTTCACAGAAAAACACTTTAGTTAGGCCTGTATTATGACACTCAAAGCCAAACCATGACTGATGACGGGTGGTGGCCACGTTGGACGCGGGGGATACGCCTGCTCGCTTCTTCACTGTTAGTTGCGTAAATGTTATCATTTTGTTTATTGAAAGAATCCTTTGCAGTAAAAAAAATTTCGTCCGCGAAAAGGATTTCGCGCATACAACTTCAACAATGCTCGCGATCTTTGAAGCATATTGTTTTTTAGATGAGGATTAAGAAGATGAGCGGTTTTTTTTACGATAAGCCGGAAGTCCTAAGTTTTCATTTATAACTCTTTTAATCGTGGGTCTGCTCATACTCATCTGAAGACTTAAAAAGTTTTTGCTTACGCACGGGATTTCTTCGTATTCGCTCCTTCACGGTTTTGATGACGGCTGGAGTCAGAATCGAGCGTGGACGCCCACTTACTTCTCTTTCTAACCTTGAAAAAAGAAACTTCGCGGTATCGATCAATGGAACGATATACGAACCGAAGCGTGATTTTCAAATTTTGAAAGAGTTTGAAAATTTGGTTTGGTGCGTAACCACAGCGGTGTAATGCGATAACAGCGACAAGGTCTTCCTTTTGTGTCCAGTCCATGGTTAAAAAGGCGGCAATGTCAATTTTTTTTGTTCATAAAATGTTTGCTATTCAAATGTAATGCTTATTTATCCAGCCAGGGTTCAAAATTTAAAATTCGACCCGTGTGACAGAACTTATGACCAGACTACGTACTGGTAAATAAAACAAAAACTCTCTTCGTGATAGTAAATTTTTGTCTTCTTTTGTATGACTATACTTCAGGTTTTTTAGCAAAAGAAAGATCTTCCCACAAGTATTTTTTAAGGTTTTTATCAGGCAAGTTTTGCTGAATAATGAATTAATTAAAGAAAACATCCATTCCTCATTTTATTTTACGAACACATTGTGTCTGGTTATTAAACAAATAAATCCAATTAAATATGCATTCAAAATATCAATTAATTATTTTTTTTAATATCAGGGGACAATGTCACACCAATTGACCTAGTCCCAAACTAAGCTCTAGGCTTGTATTATGGGTACTAGACAACGATATAAATACTTATATAGAGAAATATATACTTAAATACATAGTAAACATCCATGACTCAGGAACAAATATTCGCGCTCATCACACAAATATCTGCCCATACCGGGATTTGAACCCAGGACCGCTAGCTTCGTAGGCAGGGTCGCTACCAACTAGGCCAGCGCGTCGTCAAAAATTAAAATTATAATATGCGTTGCTTTTTTATTTTACGTTCAGAATATTTCTTATTGTTGCACAGTAAGCCCCCCCTTGTTAAAATACTCAAAAAATGCAATAACCGCCCACGCACCGCCGCTACTGCGACCATACACGCGTGCAAGACCACCCACGCAACCGCGTAATTGAAATAGGTCAATTGAAGTTGTGAAGTGAAAAAATAAAATAAAGTTTTGTTTCCCGATTGTTCTAGGCGCGATGGAAATGAATGAGAAGCCTGACAAAGAAAAGGACCCCCTGCTGGAGTGCCTGCCGGAGTGCGAGCACTATGATTACCCTTTGGAAGTGGCTCTCGGCATGTTGGGAAAGCACGCCAAGCTCAATGGACTCGCGTTTTTGTTAGCACCTTTTTTACCAAATTCCAAACCTATGCAAAGGTTCCGTTAATAAAATATAAAAGGCAGCCGAGTGACAATGGAAAATCCGTTGCGCTTCAAATGGATCGTGGACCATTCGGGAACGCGTCCGCTGCTTATATTCTGAGAATTCGTTGGCGATGTACAAACGTGACATATTCACATTTTCATATTCATATTACTCGTAGTTACCACGAATAGAAATGGTTTAAGTCATTATTTAGCACCCGACAATTGTGACGCTAATTGTTCATTATATACTTGTGCTCATTGCAGGTAATGCGGCTTGCGTTATTGTAAATACCAGAGAGTGTTTTGTTTCAGTAATGACGTCAATTTGGAGGGCCGCTCGCTGCTGAACGTGTTCTTTAACGATTTGGTCTCGACCAGATATCGGCGCGATGTTTATTTGAACTGGCAAAACATTCTTGGTTTGTATTCCACATCGACCAAAGACGGAATTATTGAGTGCTCTTTTATAAAGTATTAGGTGTGCCTGGCATGCTTTGTAATATGCCTTTCTCACGCACTCTATTTTTCAGCCATAAACCTTCCTCGTGTTGTCAAAAAGGTGCTATTGAGAACAGCACTGAATCCGTTGTGTATTTTTTGAGAGCACTCAGGAAAAAATAAATAGTTTTTTTATTAATTTGTAACTAGTACCAAGATTAGGTACATTAGTCGCCACCTAGGGGTGGATCAAACGAGGTAGGTCAATGGAATTCCTCATGTGATATGATCTCCTACCACCACATAGGTACATGTTTGTTCAGCAATTTTTTGCTGTTTTATTGTTACTAGTTAAGTAGGTATTAGGGTAATCCTCAATTACACCCTAACTTCTCTAAATACAAGAAAAAAATACGTCTGCTGTGTGATTTACATTTTGCAAATAATCAAATCCAATCCAATTAACGTTTCCAAAAGATTACCAACTTTTTTAGTACAAATCGTGTAATTCAACACGATTTGTACTAAAAAAGTTACTGACAAACAACTTTTAATTAAGGCAGTTTGAGTCATTTTACTAGTGATGTAATTTAGGGTTAATAACATACTAATTTCTCTTGGTTCTCGGGTAAAAAGTAGTTAAAAGGTTCACAATTGACGGACAGGTCATGGAGGTCATCATCATCAGGGCGGGCGTAGGAACGGTCCGAAAAATACCAGTTGATTATGGTTCTTCTTATCCAGGTTTTTCGTATACGCTCTGTCGGGGCGGAATCGATTCACAAGCGTTATGATCGGTAGGATTAACCTGGTATTTTTGGTTTTTGATTCTTCCTGCAGTTGGATGGCGTGGCGACTAAAATGATAAGGTTGGCTTGACTTCAAGCTGAGCAAGTGAGAATGTAACTATAAAGAGCTAGCTAATAGGGTAAAAAGACGACTAAACTATGACGGCTTGAACAAATTAGCAAATTAAGCGGTATTACGAGTTGGAACAGTTTTGTTTTGCAATTTGATTAGAATCGAAATAATATCGATTCTGTTCGAGCGGAATCGAAATGATAATGCTCTTTTTGAAATGCATGGCGTTTCTGACGAGCTCGTTAAAAATATTAACCAGGTTTCCTAGCCCATCATATCATCATCATCATGTACGTTACGTAGATGTGTGGTCAAACGAGCAGACGATATACGTAAAAAATATTTTGCGCAAATGACAAACACAAGCAGTCTCTTCGGTTTTACCTCCTGGTTTAATTACTTCATCCCGCCATTATTAAGCAATGTAGTGAGTTTATCAGTACACTTGCGTTGTTTTGTGAGCATGTAATTACAGTTAATATCTTTATTACTTTCCTTGTACGCTTGGTTTGTTTCAGCTTCGTTCGGCGGGTTGCTCAGCCTGATGCTCGGCTTCACCCTCATATCGGGATTCGACCTGATAATTTTTTTTACCTTCAAAATAGCTTATGATGCATTAAAAACAATTTTGTTACCTCAAGATTTGTATAGAAAACCAATTAAAGACCGCAAGGGCAATAAAGTACATATACAAGATCACGCGTTCACTTCTACTAAAAGCGACACATTCTCTAATAAACATGAAAAATGGGAGACTGATATGCGTGACGGTAATGTAAGGTTCTAAAAAGAGTTAGACGGCACATTGGGCTTTTTACATTAAGTATACTTGCATATAGTAATGTTGGGTTACTGTCACCTGCGTGAGTTTTAATTAAAATTAATACAATAAATGAACCTGCTTATAAATTATGCGTTTTTATTATATCTACAGACCTACACGTAAAAGGCGTACCTTTCTCATTCTACTTTGCACATTAACGTACCTACGTTATACCTAAAGTACAACTAGTTTCTTAATAGCAATCGGCAATCTTCGTTTTTCTGAAACACGACTGACAAAAGTCAGTCTGTCAGTTGCGAGTACAAGGGTGATGGCAATAGCTAAAGAAGAAAGAACGCTATTAAGAAACTGGGAGTACTGGACGTAAAGTCGCCTTGTGCGAGCTCCGTCCAGATCGCCACCACAATTTTACCCTCTAACCCGTCTCCGAACAACAGAGTTTATATTATTATGTTCCAGGACAAACCTACTTTCATAGAGATCTTCGTTCTCAGGGGGCATTGCATTTACAATCTGAGATTGTACATGTCCTTGGGCTTTAAAGCTCACTTATTATAAGCTGGCCCATGTGCCTGATGCATTCCGTTTAAGTACCGTAAAAAAACCGGTCAAGTGCAGCTCGGACTCGCGCACCGAATGTTTCGTATTTAAAATAATAAGGTTGGACAACGCAAAAGAAAATACTCATTTGGTTATGTACTATATTTTGTATGCATTAAGGTCCGTTTTGAATAGCCTAAATTTTAAAACATATTTTGAAAATTTTTGGTACGTACATACACATACATACCTTCATGCCTGTCTCCCAATGGGGTAGGCAGATGCACTGGTCTAAACACAACTTTCGCTTCCTTTACATTCATCAATCTCTTCATGCACGTACATCGGTTTCGGGTGCTTTGATTTGGCCCTTATTCAGTACATCGCGAATCTGATCACCGTACGTCCGGTTAATATTCATAACTTCATTTAAATTTTAGATTAAAATATAAATAATTATTTTTAAATCGGAAATTTTGATCCTGGCTTTAAATCAAAAAGTACGTAGCGGAAAATTATTAAAAAAGGCTTTGTGAATTGAAAACGCTAGGTATTCTTTCTAATTACCATAGGTCGCCAAATTATTAGACAGGGTTACAAAGCCTTACCAGGGTGCTCAAAGAAAAAACTTCATTAACATTAAATAACATTATACTTACATATATTTTGGCCTTTCATTATGACTTAGTTTTCGCCCTCCAATGCGTCCGTTAAAACAGGCATTGATAACCACCGTGGAAAAAATCGTATAAAAATAATTACCAGTCTGTAAAAAAATAAACAATTCCGTTAATTTTCGGAATATATAAACGTATTAGGAATAAAATGAGAAACGAGCGGCTTGGGTTTCATGCTGCTTCAGTGTCAGATAGCAGAAACAATTTAACTTCAGGCGATTGGTGCGCTGTTGACAATCGTACCGTAAAAAATAAACTTTGTCCGTTCGGTAAAATAGCCTTGGCCGAAACTTACTTTTTACAATTTAGTAAATGGATTCCACTCCTGAAAAATAACAGTTACCTATTCTTAATGTTATTGTTGGGTTGTTGTGATACATATAATATACCAGAGCAAATTTTTATTATAAATATAGGTCTACCGGAATCTCATCTCATAACAAATTTTAACGTAAAAAGAAACTGATTGTTGTGGAACCAATGAAACATACACACCATGATTTTGAAGAAATACAGAAAATGGTTAAACATTTTTTTTCTAGAAAAGACAGACCTTGCGTAAACGTGAAAACTTCCCAGACTGTTTTTGTGATAAAGTTTCATTGTTGAAGAGAGTAAAACTGTAAACTGAACGACTTCCTAGTATCTTTTCTCAGTTTGTTCACACATCAAACATATTGGATTAAATATCCGTTTATGTTTGTTTACTAGAGCATTACTGCGGTCATAAACTTAAATTACCATTTGGTTCCCTTTCGTCCGCGCTGCAATTTCCGTTTCATTTTATCTCGCGTTGGACGTGTTGACTAACTGCACTGTATTTGCGTAGCAATTTTAACGCTTATATACCGAATAATTCGCAATTTTCAAAACATTGTTGTTAGATTTGTGCTCGTGAAGGCAGGTTGTCAAACAAAACCAGAGAATACCTCAATTGTTGGATATGTTAACATGGGAAGCGTCGTTTTTGAGTGCAAGCAGAACGCTTTGCACCAAAACCCCTTGATCCTAAGAAGGTAAATTTTCAAAACTGTTATTTAGGTTTCTTCTCTGTATAAAGGCTCTGTATTACGTACCTTTTAGTTTATAACTTACTTATTACTCTTATTACTTCTTAGTGATTTGTTTTTTAGCGCCCCAGATTTTTTTTGAATGAACAATTTCTTTGTTTTTGTCCTTTTGTATCAAAGTATTTTTTAAATATTTATGTCAAGTTTGTCGCACACAAAATAAACACAAACAAAACAATATAAAATTAGAAAACCATGAAACAAAATGGTCTTGAGTATGCCGGACCATTCCTTATGTAGAAAGCAGTTTACTCAATTTTATAAATTGTTTGATTCTAGAATAAGAAAGTGGTGTATTTATTAAAGTAATTTCGTTATGTATCTACAGGGGCTTTATTGTACTCGAAAAACTAAATTACTTTTGATACGTTAAAGAAGCTATCGTTTTTAACTCTGTAGCCATTAGGTACTGTCAAGTTAATAAGAGCTATCACAACTTTGATAATACAATAACATGTCAAAAGTAATTAGGTTTTACTAAGTGGAATAATACAACCCCAGGGGCCTTATTCTACATTGACCTTAAACTACACCTATTGTTAAAGGTTTTAACCATTACTGTCAAGTAAATAATTATATTGCAATTCATGAAGGGCTTTATAGTCCAGTAACTTTGTCGCCTGAAAGTATGGGGCTAGTATGCGTCAAATCCGGTAGTTCTGAATTTTTGCAGACTTGTTTAGGGTGTTGGCCTAGTGAATAATCCAAGTTTGTGACCTCGAGCGCCGAACGCAACTTTGTCAAAAATCGTAAAAACCGCGAAAAAATCGTTTCGTTTTAAAATTTTGGCTAGAGGCAGCGGCCCCGGTGGTACACGGAGGCAGGTGGGCCTGAGGTGGGACCCGTAGGAGAGAGTAGCGGTCCCCGAAGATAGCTGGAGCCACGTAGATAGAGGATTTTGAGGCGGGAGGCCTATCTTGGCAATATACCTGATGTTTCGGTAGTAAATATCCCAGAAGGCGACGATCTGTCCGATGGCGAAATGGAGGGTGACTTGACGGAACAAGACGTCGACGATTCATTACCATCCCCTGATGGGGATATGCCATCCCAATACGTCGATCCAAATACGGACGAACCTCAACCGGGACCTTCTAAGAGGGCTAAATTAATTGAAATTGAGTAATATTCATTCAGAACGACAGAATTGCAAAAAAATGCGAAGTTTAGTAGTTTCCGAGATTAAGCTTTTCAAAGTTTATTATTTAACTTTGAAAAGCTTAATCTCGGAAACTATTGGGTCTACGGAGACAATTTTAGTATCATATTGTAGCAAATTTAGTCTACTTTAAAAACGTTCTCAGTAAAGTAATCTCAAGGCTTGAACTGTGGGATTATGATATAAATACTGATATAAAACCATCCAAGAATCAGAAACAAAAACTTGCGCTCACCACACAAATGCTGGACCGCTACCAACTACGGCAACGCGTCATTCTCATTAGGAACTATTATCTTGTTTCATAATAAATACTTATACAAAGCATTTTCTTGAAATCACACTACCACACCATTTTCATGAATATTTTTCTACATGAAATAAACCTAATTCTTTAATTACGAGTATCCATCACAAAACAAGCACATTATCTTCATAAGTATTATTTTCTGACTACCCGGAGTTTTCACTTTTTAATAATAATCGGGGATTGTTTACTTAAAAACATATATTCATATACTTAATCAGAATTGTTCGCATTTTTTTAAATACAGCGGCCACGTACAGAATAGCATGTTTAGCAACATACTAAAATTTGGAGCAGTTAAAAAAAATTGACCTATGTTACCTTTAACAGAAAGCACTAATTGCAAAACATTGCGAAGTTCGAAAAAAGATGAATTTTGAAGTTGAGCTTTACCTCAAAATTGTTGGGTCTACGGAGACAATTTTAGTATCATATTGTAGCAAAGTTAGTCTACTTTAAAATCGTTCTCAGAAAGTTTTTTCAAAAACTAGTCCTTTAGGGTTATAATTGCCAAAATTTGAAAACGAAACGATTTTTTCGCGGTTTTTTCGATTTTTGACAAAGTTGCGTTCGACGCTCGAGGTCACAAACTTGGATTATTCACTAGGCCAACATCCTAAACCAGTCTGCAAAAATTCAGAAGTACCGGATTTGACGCATATTACGGATGTATAAAGTTACTGGGCTATTATGAGTGGTGAAACTTGTACCGTACTATATTGGAATGTGCATTTTCAGCGTGCGTGTCTGACGGAGCGATTAGCGAGCGCGTAACTTTAGTCAACATGTGTTTACGTCAAATCCGGTAGTTCTGATTCCTGCTGACTTGTTTGTAAGGTTGGCCCAATTAATAATCCAAGTTTGTGTCCTTGAGCGGCGAACACAACTTTGGCAAAATTTAAAAATACCGCGAAAATGTCGGTCTTTTTTAAAATTTCGGTGATTATAACCAGTGATTGGCGATCGGAAGCATTTTATGTCATTTTGACGTCCTACGTCATGAATAGTAATGACATGGATAAGTCGGTTCAAAATAAAACCACACATTCTTAAAAAGTAACTGAATTAAAATTGTAAATAATCATTATTTTTTCCATGTTTAATATTGTCAATCGATTATTTTTAACATTGAGGATCCATTTATATAAAGAGAACGACCGTTCGACATCAACTGATGTGAGAGATGCATAGTCGTAAACTGATATTTCGATGTTATCATTATCACTCAAGTTTCTAACAAATTCGTAATCAGGGATTCTATCGATTACTGACTCCATTTTGTTACTTAATGAATTCGAGTACGTCATTATTACACACAGCCTTACCTCATCTAGTACCTTATCATAGGCAATAGAAATGTTTAAACCTTGATAGTAACTCAATAAAAAAACATAATTTTTTAGTAGGTATTTTTTTTTAAAGAAATTAAATAGTCATGTCCATATAATAATTTCGTCAACAATTTGACATAAAATGCTTCCGATCGCCGATCACTAATTATAACCCTAAAGCACTAGTTTTTGGAAATACTTTTCCATGGCGTTTTTAAAGCAAACTAAAATTGCTACCATATGAGACTAGAATTGTCTCCGTAGACCCAACAATTTTGAGGTAAAGCTCAACTTCAAAATTCATCTTTTTTCGAACTTCGCAAAGTTTTGCAATTAGTGCTTTCTGTTAAAGGTAACATAGGTCAATTTTTTTTAACTGCTCCAAATTTTTGTATGTTGCTAAACATGCTATTCTGTACGTGGCCGCGGTATTTAAAAAAATGCGAACAATTCTGATTAAGTATATGAATATATGTTTTTAAGTAAACAATCCCCAATTATTATTAAAAAGTGAAAACTCCGGGTAGTCAGAAAATAATACTTATGAAGATAATGTGCTTGTTTTGTGATGGATACTCGTAATTAAAGAATTAGGTTTATTTCATGTAGAAAAATATTCATGAAAATGGTGTGGTAGTGTGATTTCAAGAAAATGCTTTGTATAAGTATTTATTATGAAACAAGATAATAGTTCCTAATGAGAATGACGCGTTGCCGTAGTTGGTAGCGGTCCAGCATTTGTGTGGTGAGCGCAAGTTTTTGTTTCTGATTCTTGGATGGTTTTATATCAGTATTTATATCATAATCCCACAGTTCAAGCCTTGAGATTACTTTTGGACTAGGTCAATTGGTGTGAGATTTTCCTCTGATACTTATTTTATTATTTATATTATTATTCTGAGCACCTGTTCCACAATCGACAAGTAAAGCATATTTGGCAGATAAATTTAGCCGTTTCTGTTTCTTACACTTGTAAACAGACAAGGAGAGAGCTAACTATAAATGGCATAACTCATCGATTGTGAAACAGGCCTTAGAACCCTATTTAATGTAATGTATATTCTTAGTAAGGTGTGTAGTGTACCTAGTGGTCAAAATATTAACTATTTCAGCTCTAGACGAATATAACAATGACTTTCACAGAAATATAACTTACTGTAGATCTTTCGTAAAGCACCATTAAGGTTTACAATGTAATCCGCTAATCCTATGCAGAATGTGTAAGTTTGTCTGGATACTCTGGACGAGCGCACAGTGACCTCGAATTTTGTTTAAAATAAATGTATCCCGGTCGGAGGTAGCGCGGTTCCTAATCGGAGATCAACGACCCGCGTCAGCCTGAAATAGGTCGATTAAACCAAACGCGATCCCGAATTATTTAGAGTAATGATTGTTTATTGTTGTACCTGTAGGGTTTGAAAATAAATCACGTCAATTATATGGTGTTGGAGCTCTTTTCTACTCGGGTGAAATCTTATTGCTTTTGACATGCCATTGTATTGTATTGTCAACGTTATGATAGCTCTAATTTACTTGCGGGCTATTGGACCGAGTTAAAATCAATCGAATTACCTACAATCTTACATGTCAACAGCAATTAGTCTTACCCATGCAACGTCAATTTTAGCGCGCGGTCTTGGATTGGAATGGAAACACAAGGTACCCTGCTTATTCAAATGGCGGCAACAAACACATATTTTGTACTGAGTTGACCGCTGTCAAATCGGGCCTTTTATAAGGGCAGGAAAATAGTTGTTTTTCTCTTGAAAACGAGTTTTTTGAACCATAGGTTTCCACAGAATCACAGATGTTCATCTAAATATAACTTTCGCGTTATTAAGTGCATTCTTTTGTGCCATAAAGATAAAAAAAACCTTTATTTTTAATCTCAAATGAAAACCTGTACCTACATGAAATGACATGCGTAATAATTTGACACCTCAATTATCAACTTTCAATTCGCGATGGCTCAAAAAGTTATTAAGGTGAGTTACTAATCAACTTTTAACATTTCTAACGCCGTGTCAAATGCGGTGAAGGTCAGGACTGGAATACACTTTTTCTCCCACATGCTCGGAAACGTTAACCTTACTGTTGTAAAATCAGCCCGCGAAGTTATAAGTTCTGGGTTAAGGTAAAAATAACAGTTATTATTTACCAACGGCATGCGGCAGCGGCCGTGAAACTGTATGGAATTTCATTACGTACCTGGTGTTTTACTTTTTAAAACCAGTTTTGGACTATGATAACTAATTCCAAACAGCCAAACACTCGTGTAATCAAATTTCTACCTTGTATATTTTACTTTTTAAATGTCGTAGACTAAACAGTTAAATCTTTTCAAACAGCGTTTACAGTGTAACTATTAAAAAGTGTAACAAATAGTTCGACTTTTTTTATAGAAATTGCGTTCATAAACAAAATAAATTGTCGAAATAACGTAAACGCGTAATAAATGTTATAATATAAAGTATATTATTATATTCAAATTTTGTTTAGTGCCTTATTTCAGTGTCATACTAAACAGGTACGTTCCTGTTCTTTTTTTGCTAGGAAATTTAGGGACTGTGTTTAATATTATTAACAATTGTGATGATTTTTCTTGCATTGTTGGAAAAAAGCACCATACAAGCCTCAGGCGGTATGGGCGGTTGCTGGACTCATACAACGAGGCCTCGACTTCGTCTCGACCACGCTAACTCTACTCGTCCCGCAAGAGCCATTTCCCCGGTATCTACAGTAATGCACGTTATATATACGTTGTCGGCGGTGAAAGCGTTAATAATTTTATGTTTTCTATTTTACCATACATGTGTTGCGAGAAAAGTACTTCGGTTGTTTGCCGTTTTCTGGCCTAAGCCCAGTCTTGGCTTTGACTCATTGCATGACTTGCTTTAAGTTTCACACTTGAGTGCGACTTTGGTGAAATCTACGTGCATTGCAGCATTGGTAATAAATACGTCCACTTGGCCTTATAGTTAGGGAGGCGAGGTAGCTAAATGGCGTAATTCAACGGCGCCGTCGAGACCTATCAAAATCGAAAGATAAAATAATTTCGAAAAGAAAAGCTCGTATGGTAAAAACCATTTTAGCGGTGGGTTTGGCGTGTACGGTTTTACAAAAATGTTAAAAAAAACAGTTACTTGGGCATTCTCGAGCGCGTCTGATATTCATACTACGTATGCCCCAAGTGCCTCTGATAACAACGGTATACTAATCTGCCGGTTTGCGTGGTGGGGGTAGGCATATAAAGTAGTCAAAAATGCAAAAAAAAAAAAATTACTCGAGCGCGTCAGATTTTCGGAAGGGGTGTTAAGTAGGCCCCAAGGAAGCTCCCTTTAAAAAACTGACGATTTCATTGTGACGATAAGTTACGATGAATTTTTGAAAACGCAAAAAAAAAGTTTTTTTGAAATACTCGAGCGCGTCAGATTTTCATAGCGGAGGTTTATCTCGGTATCCTGAAAGCATATTTTCTTAATCTGACAAAAATTTTGGTTGGTTCTCTTAATCTGACCGAAAAAGGTTTTTTGGTTTCTTTTTTTTCCTTTCTTTCTCCTTGATAAAACGGGGAATTTAAGAATGACAATAAAGCGATAGATATTCCCTTTTTTTTTTATTTAAACTTTTTTTTTGTAAAATGTATCGTTCGCGACTAATATGCCGCAACGCGTTTTTCGGAAGACGAAATGGCTCCTCCACACTTCCGGTCATGCGGAAACCGGCAGATTTTGTATTTTTAGTAAGTTTTAGATTATATTCTTCAAAATAAAAAAATAAAAAAATCGCGCTCGAGAATGCCGGATTAACGTTTTTTTTTTACAAGTTCGCGACCCTATAACTCGGCGGCGTCAAGGACTTATCGTCAGATTAGTTAAATTTAGTCTTAAAACACTAAAATCAACCCCCAATATCTTAATCTGACGCGCTCGAGTATTTCAGACTATCGATTTTTTTTTACTAATCTGATCGTCTATCCTAGGCGCGCGTCACTACATATAGAGCTAAATACTTTACAAGGTTGTTCTATTAGGTCTAAGGTATCTCTCATATCTTAAACTGCCACGCTCGAGTATTACCGAAAATTCCCCTATTCGCCTCCCTAACTATTAAGCAAAATCCAACATATTGACATCAGTAGTGACGGCGGTTGTACTTGCAACATAATATGCACTTATTCCTATTTACATATTTAGTCCGACTCGCGACCGAGGGTGACGCAGGGCTCAGAATTATATACACGGTGCCCTTGAGCATTGCGAGAGATTTTAACCACGCATTCCTGAGGTCATAAGGAGTAATAAATGTTGGATGAACCTAGGTCCAATTCAAACTCTTTAAGTTTTCAATTTTTCATATAAAATAAATCAACTATTTTCGCTTCTCTAGTGAAACAATGCTTTAGGACGAGCTGGCAACGCTTTTTCCTCCATTTCTTATGTATTATGGGGATTACCCTTGTCATTGAATGAATGTTATTTTGTTTCCTATTCTAACCAGTAATGTTAACTGGATTGAAATTAGATGGTGAAGTCTTGCAACGTCGCAATCATAAAGGTGTTTCATACTGGAGATTTCATTACAACATTTTTACACAAAAATCGAAATATCTCTAAAACCGAGCCGAATTCAGCAGACGTTAATTAACATTTTTAACTTAAAATGTGGTCAGGAATATGCTGTTAAAATGTCTCGCAATGCTCACGGGCACCGTGTATATATGTAAAAGGAAGGCTTCATTAATTGTTACCAGAAATAAAAATATGGGAGATAACATGAACACATAAACTTCGTTCAAAAGCAGTATCTGTATATTTTGTTGTATCGACAGTTTACAGAAATGTTAGTATTAAATGTACTAATCACCACGAGGTCTTATCAAATAAGATTATCTGTTTAAAAACCCCTCGCGTTCATATCTTGCTTGCAGTGTCGTGAGTGATCCTTGCGGACTAAAGAGTGCACCTCGGTCAGGACAATTTATAATTGACAGTTGAAAATAAGTCATACGTATCAATTCGTCCTAGTGTAAAAAAAGTAAGTTATTATGTATTATGTATTATCTCGTATCTCTTATCTAACAAAGAGGATAAATAAATTGTTACAAATAGGTTACGACTTGTGATTGTCTTGCGGATGCGAAATGAAAAAGCAATTTGTTTTATAGGCCCTTCTGAACTAATATTACTCAAAAAAATACAGTTTTTTTTATTTATCCATGTGTTTTGATTGCAGACAGATTTAGACCAATGAATTGTTAAAAATCATGAATTAATACGACACGTATCAACATTTGTATTGTATTATATTCCAACGCAGTACTCGTTTATTTAAAAAATCCAGACATACCATCAGAAGGCTAGTCTAGTCTTACGAATAACGCAAAAACATGTAAAGCTGAATTTTGCTATGTTATTTGGATCCTTAGTTTAACTACATTTATCAAGCCAAAAAAAATACATCTTTTCAAGTATAGTCTGTGACTATTGAAATTGCCAAAGATGTAAACAAATTAGTACTGTTTGACACGTACCCTCAAATATTCATCAAACGTGTTTTATTTAAAATTAAGTATAATAAGATTAATTTAATCTTGAACTTAATATGAAAGATCAAGTGTTTAAATCATTGCTAACACCTCACTTGATCTTTAAAAGCACGTCTTTATATAGTAGTAGTAGTAGTAGTAATGGTAAATTGGTTCGTTGGGTTGTGTTTACATCTTATAATCTCTTATCTTTTCTCTGGTGGTAATCGTAAAATGAACAAAAATCGCAATAATGAATGTAAATATTGAATGTGAATAAGGGTCTCTGCAGTTTTCCTTAACATGTCTCGATCATGGCCATCTTTACCCTTGTAAGAATACATTGACAAATCTATATCTAGCTACCTACTGAAAAGGATATATTGTAGAATCAAGAGGTGTCTCAACAAGATGATCAACCGGGGTCCTAAAAAATATTAAATAATTGTTAAATTCAATTATTATCTGTAACAAAATAAATAAGTGTCTAGAGACAACACCTTTTTTATTCCTTTTACCTTATGCCCACAATGTACGTTAGGATGGGCCCACATTTTAAACTTTTCGTACTATTCGTACTTTTCGTGCTATTTTCGTTTTTTTAGGGTTTCGTACCTCAAATGGAAAAAACGGAACCCTTGTAGGATCACTTTGCTGTCCGTCCGTCCGTGCGTCCGTCTGTATATATCTAGTTAAAATTAAAACGATACACTCAGGTCCAGAGTCCCTTGAAGCTGTGAAAAAAACAAACTTCTAAGTAAACGTAAAAAAACGATACGGCCGTTTCTGCCACAAAAAACGTATATTTCGACACTAACTACTTCGATACTTATACCACAAGTGTAGGGAAAACATGAAACTAAACATTTTTAATTTATATTCATACATACATACAATCACCCCTCTTTCCCGTAGGGATAGGGAGATACCACATCCTTCCACTTGCTACGATCCAGACCTCTTTCCTCCACAATCATAAGTCTCTTCATTCACACACCTGCATCAGCTTAGGGTACTCTTGAACTGGCCCTTTCTTAATTATCTGATCGTGGAACGTTCGCTGGCCGCACTCTTCCAACATTTAATTAAATCACGAAAAAACAGGGTCTTTATGCAAGGAACGGCAATCCAAATTTTAAATTGAGTTGAGTTAACCGTGTCATGTGGGATATCGTATGAAAGGGCTTCATTGGCACAAGCTTAAACTTTTAATTATTTTTATGAATTTATGACGAAGAATGACCAAAATACAAACCAATTTTCGTACGGAACCCTCGGTGAGCAAGTCCGACTCACACTTGTCCGGTTTTTTTCACGATAGAAAGAACACCAAAGTTTACTGACCCTTTAATAAAAGGTGATTAAATGTGCATTACCTTAATTTTTACTTATTGACTCTTAGCGTCATCGGTGGTGTCGATATTTGGCTGAAAACAAAAGCAAAACTATTTTTTTAATGCTATTTCAAAAAATACAACTGTAAAAGTATCATATCTCAATTTTTTTTAGACATACGGAGCTTTGTTTGGATATAAATTGATTTTTCATTAACTTCACAATAATACAAACAAAAAATGTCAATAAACCCATAGATTATGAATTAAACTGCAAAACTAAAGAGTCAACACAACAATCATCTCCTCATAAGGCTGAAATATTATTAAGATCAAATGTGAAGGAATGCACAGATGTGTTTAAATTTTATCATATCACTTCTAAAATTGTTATTAATACGTTTAGGTCACTTAATCTAAAAAAGACTGAAGATCTCTGGGGCCTCTCTGTCACAGTATTGCAGTCCATCTTGGAATTAACTGCACCTTATTTAGCTGCTTTATTTAACAAGTGTATCGATATCGGAGTGTTTCCCGACCTGATGAAACACAGTAAAATTATACCCTTGTTTAAGTCAGGGACAAAAACAGACCCTACAAATTTTAGACCAATTTCGATACTGCCAGCACTGAGTAAAGTTTTTGAGAAAATCATTTTAAACCAAATATCCTCACATTTTAGTAGGAATAAGTTGCTTCACAGTAGTCAATTTGGGTTTACTAAGGGACGGTCTACTACAGATGCCGGTTCAACCTTAATTAAATATGTATTTGATGCCTGGGAAGAATCACTAGACGTAATTGGAGTTTTTTGTGATTTATCCAAGGCGTTTGACTGTGTTGATCACGTAACGTTAGTGCGGAAGCTAGGTTATTATGGAATTAAAAATGGAGCCCTTGATCTTATCAAATCTTACCTTGCTCACCGAACTCAGCGGGTGGACATAAACAGAACGCAATCTCCTGGATCAGCTGTTGCTATGGGAGTGCCCCAAGGCTCAATTCTGGGCCCATTCTTGTTTTTGATCTATATCAACGATCTCCCTTACGTTGTGCGCGATAGACATGAAATAGTCCTGTTTGCCGATGACACTTCACTTTTATTCAAGGTAGATAGAAAACAGAAAAATTTCAATGACATTAATGATACGTTGTCTACAACTGTTGATTGGTTTACAGCCAACAACTTACTTTTAAATACCAAGAAAACCAAGTGCATGAAATTTTCTCTGTCAAATGTGAAAGGAGTGAATGGGGCTAGTATTAGACTAAAGGATGAGACGCTGTCATTCGAAGACAAAATAGTATTTTTAGGTATTACTTTAGACTCGAAACTGCAATGGAATGCTCATATATCCACCCTTGCGGGAAAACTTAGTTCTGCAGCGTATGCAGTAAAGCGAATCCGACAACTTACAGACGTCGAGACGGCGAGACTGGTGTATTATAGTTATTTTCATAGTGTTATGATGTGGATTTTGTTATGGGGAAAAGCGGCTGACATTCAGGCCGTCTTTGTACTACAAAAGCGGGCTATACGTTTTATTTATCAACTGGGTTCTCGGGTCTCTCTCAGAGATAAATTTAAAGAAATTAATATTCTTACTGTCGCGTCGCAGTATATCTTTGAAAATATCATGTATGCACGCAAACACATACATCACTTCAGACATAACCGTGACGTTCACAAGTTTAACACGCGAAATAAAGATAAACTCGTAGTCCCATGTCACCGTCTTCGTAAAGTTAGCACATCGTTCGCAGGGAACTGTATACGCTTCTACAATAAGATACCTACTGATATTGTCAATATGCCGTTCAATAAATTTAAGTCTCGCATTAAGTGCTGCTTGCTGGGTAAGGCATATTATACTGTTAATGACTTCCTAAATGATAAAGACGTTTTTAAGTAGTGTGAGCTTACTGAAGTTAGGGTTATTTTTGTCTTTTGTAATTATAGCTGAGCACTGGGCAGCGCTTATTGCAAAATGCCTTTAAGCCAATGATGTACACTTTTAAAATTAAATTTAGCTATTGTTTTTTTTGTAAAAAAAATATATATATTAATTCTTGTGTGCACAAGACATTTTAGAATTGAGAACACATTATGACGTTTCTCGCCGGACAGATACTTTTTTATTGTTATCTTTGTCCGGCAGCATGAGCATGTCATGCTCACTTAAAGGTCTTTGCTTACGGCGGCGTCGTTGATCGGGTCGCCACCTTCCCGAACACATGGTTGAGGGAGGCGATGGCTGAGATACGCGTCATACTCGTGAACGGGTGCTGTCTGTGGGGTCCGGTCTGTTCACGCTTGCAAGGACCTGTTTTTCCAATTTAGTTATTTTAATTATCGTTCCTGACGTATAGACCTCGTCATGTTGTTCTCCTAATCATGATTTTTAACTTTATTTTATTGACTTTACATTTGTAAGGATTTTGTTTGTATTGCTTTTTTTTTTTAATAATTATTTATTACTTTATTACCTTGTAATGTAACTTACTTTTAAGTATTATTGTACCTAATTAATAATTGAAAAAATGACCTTCTGCTGGAGTTTCTTGCGGCGCTTCTTCTCCGCAATGATGGTCTTGTCCGAAGCGCTAGTAGATTCACTCCATGTTACCGACGTGTAAAAGAGCCCTCATGTGGCCAATTTACTGAATAAATATTTTCATTTTCATTCATTTTCAGTCGGAAAATTTGACACATTTTCACGTATACTAAGCACAAGTTATTCTTGCTTGCAAAAAATAAATATTACATCGCGCTTCGCGTTTTTATTACAAGATGTGATTGACCTACCGGTTCCTAAGGCATCTCCTATAGATTTCTTAAAACCAACTGACGCCTGGTCATACAGTACTATGTTTCGGGTGTTACATACTCAGTCTGACGTCACTGACTGATGGACTGTCCTAGAGTGTCGGTATTTTAGGGATCCGTACCAGAATGGTAAAAATGGAACCCTTATGGTGAGACTTCGTTGTCTGTCTGTATGTATGTTACAGTAAGTTTTCTCGGCGACTGCATTTAGAAAAGAAAAAAAATTGAAAAGGGGTCTAGAATGGGGATGAAATATTAAAGTGGTTTGATTATTGCAAATGGGGTGCCAAATGAAAATCTACACATTTCAAACCCATTTTTTTCATTTTCGGTGATGTACTTTTTGATTTTTACCCAAAAATGTACAAAAAAAATACCGTTACTCCTACCTTATCTCCAAAGATTATTAATCAAACAATCTGAAGAATTGTGGCGTATAGATACTTATTTAAGTATATTTTATGGGAAAATAAAATTAAGTATTTATTATTTACAATTTTTTTGAAAAAATAAAAAACCAATAAAAATCGAAATAAAATTATATATGAGAAATATATATATATCGCACTGCTAGATCAAGACAGTATCAACTCAAAATTATTGTACGTTTTGTTTCAAGCTAATAGACGTTGTATTAGAGTTGATTTTAAAATACAGTTGTATTTTGAGTTACTACACTTTTGATCTGATATTGCGATATGTATGAATGTGGAAGAAGCGAAAGAAATTTGTCAAGATCGTAGCAAGTGGAAAGAAGTGGTCTCTGACTACCCCTCTGGGAAACCGGCGTGATTTAAGGTATATACATACATACATACATACATAAACTCACGCCTTCATTCCCAGAGTGGGGTAGGCAGAGCTACAGAATTAACAACAACTCTAATAACTTGTTGATAATTCTGTAACCACATTTTGCACAATCAGGCTAAGATGTGCCATGTACTTATATAACTTGAATATTGGAGAAGGTGTTCCATTTAAGGTATACACATATGTAAAAAAAAAATGATATGAAAACAAGTATTTTCTTTTGCTGTTACCAAGCACACTATCGAAATAAGCGTTAAGCATATATGCGGAACCCTCGGTGCGCGAGTTCGACTCGCACATGACCGGTTTTTTTTAATTTATTGTACATTCGTCAGTCTGGTAACGTGACCAAAATGAGGGACCAGACAGCGATGCAGGTTGGCACCGGTAGAGCTGGAACTGAGGCAAAGGACTGGCGGGTAATGTCATTAACCGGGGAATAGTTGCGCATTTCTGAAATACAGCTTCATGTTTCTGTTCGCTTTTACGTGTAGGTTGCAAGTACGGCAACCAATTACCTGATTATTCAATCAGTTTTGGCCTGTCTGTCTTGTCTGCTAGGTAGAGTTAAAATAACTAAAACATGAAAGTCAAAGCGAGTTCTATGGTAAATATACATTTTATTTTCCGTTAAAATACAAATTAGTTTAATAAAATGTTTTTCAATTTAGGTGGGTGTAGGCATATTAAAACTTTACGGGTGTCATAATGACGGTTATAGGCCAAAGCAAATATAACGGGACCACTTAGATGCATTACGAAAAGGGTTTCAGTGCGGGCGATCAGTTTGATTTATATATTAGTATGTCTGCATGAAATCTAAAATCTGTATTCTGATAATATTTTTGAACATAATCTTAAGTAAGGATCATTTTAATTGATGATAACGATTTTATGTAGCATCAGATATACGTTTTTTGATTACTGATAACATTCAGTATATAGTTTATATTCATGAAAGTAGTTATCGTTGCAATATTAACTTGGGATCTACCTACTTAGAACTTTTTTTCAGATTTTCTTGATATAACTACTTATTTGTTTTAACTCATGTAGTCATTTATACCTATAAATAGTATTGGAACAATGTGGCCTCTAATCAGGTTTTAATTCCGATTTAAGTAATGCTATCACACGGAATTGTGCGTCAGAAACATGATAATGTCTTGTGATATAAATCTGTTAATTGCGACGTCAAAGGATGTATTATTGATAAGCGTTTTAATAAATTTTTATTTAAAGCGATATTCAATACTGTAAAACTCCGAGCATTAATTGACTCTAAATTTTAAAATGTTACCTACCATTGGTACCCGTGATACTGATTCGAATGTGAAGTAGGTATTCCAGTGAAGCAGCGAAATGAAATGAATAGTCAAGTCAGCGGTCCGAAATATAAATAGGTTTAAAAAACATTGTGCAAGAACATGTCGGTCAGTGAAGGGTTCTGTTGCCGTTAAGTACTACAAGCACAAAAATTTACGCTCAAAATCTCATAAATTGAGCTAGTTTTCTATTTCATGTAAACCTTTTTGTCGCCTGTGACTCAAGTACCAATAAGTTTAGTTAGTCTTAATATTTTTTCATTTAAATTAATTATAGGTAAGTGCTTGAATCATCTGCAGTTTCGGCTAATCCTAGTGGATGAGGACTCGTAATCTTGTGAAAAGTACAGTTTTACAGTTTATTATTTTGTAACCGTTCCCCATATCTATAAAACATTATAGGATTAAATAAATAATTTCACACTTGGTTTAGTAGCTGTACGGAAAGTCCTCACAATAATAATACATAGTAACAATTAATTGGTATAAATATCTATATGTGAACAAAATTTTAGATTGCTACTTTTTAAGAAAATGTGCGTTAGGCATACAATCAGACAGACAGACCTGGCGAAACTATAAGCGTTCCTGGTTTGACGGAGCGATGGAGACCGACGGAGAGGATACCTGTTTTTAAATGGGTCTTTAAATTTTAAAAGTGGGTAGTTTTCTTACTGGGCGCTGGCGCATTAACTTTGTATGTATTTGTTTTTACTGAAAGTAGATACGATGGAGTTATTTCCGTGACACAGTAAAATAACGCCAAATGATAATTTGACCAAATGAATAAAATGCGGGATGTAAATAGGCTAAAGATTCGTTTGGGAAATGAAACTACTACGATACGTTTTTTGGGAAGGGAAATTTGGCGAGCAATATTTTGCCCAAACGGCAGTACACACTTGTATTAATTGCTGCTAGACGGCTGTGAAGAAATAAGAGATAAGATAGACTAAGCGCATTGCACTGTCAAAGACATTCAAAGGATTTTGTAATTCAGTAAACTGAGGGTACTGACGAGTACGGTCTTTCCCACCAGCAAGAAAAATTGCGAAAATTGTGGTGGTGTTCAGGCGACTGGGTACAATGTGATGTATCCACTTTTGGACCATAAAACAATGCCATAAAGAGAACATAAAAAAAATACAATCAATTTGAGAACCTCCTCCTTTTGTTTGAAGTCGGATAAAAAAAGTGCAGTAAATATCTTTGTAGTCGACTGTTCTACATTATTTTAACCTCTGATGCAAAAATAGAGGTATTATGTTATCAGTTTAACGTGTGTATCATTGTCTCTATGTATCTATTGTCCGTCTGTGGCTGTCTCCTGTCCATGGATGGACCAAATTTAACTCGGTTTTTTAGAGTTCCGTGGTCAACAAGTTACCTTCCCCTAGGTATAGTTTCACCAGGACCGTCTGTCCGCGGTTTAAGGGTTATTCTTGGTACTACAAATCTGTGATTTGGCATAGTTATACATTTAAATTACGCTGACCAAGTGGTAAAATTAAATCTTTGAAAAAAACTGTTTTTCGTGTACTTTCCATACAAGTAAAGCAAAGGTAATTTTTTCTTTACATTATGACATCGAGTGACGTATCATTTGGATAGCTCTTAAAAAATCATTATGTACATGTGATTGATGTCGGGGACCGTTTTATATACAGGGTTATTGGTAAGTCGACCTATTCCCGTTAGGAGGTGATAGGGGTGACTATTTGCGATAATTTTGACTCTGATATGCATTATGCAAAAGTGAACCATTTTTGAGTTATCGCGTTTTTTAGTTTTTTTTTAAATTAGTCAGAAATTCAACTTGAAAAATTTATAACAAAAAAAGTATCAATTTAAATCTTATTTTTTTTTCTGATTTATAAATACTATTAAACACTGGTTATTTCTCAATATTAAAACAATAAATATCGGTCCAAATTTAAAAAAGCGAGACGGAAAACGAAAATTTTTCAATATTTTTTTGCGATCGCTTTCCACTAAAATCCCTTAAAAACAAAAAAAACGTTACGAAACATGGCTTGCAGAATATTTTAAAAACTTAACTGTTTTCTTAACTCTCCAAAAATGCATATCAACTAGAAACTTATTCTAAAAAAAACTGAAAAAAAATCATCACAAAGGAAGCGGGCGGAAATTCGTCTTCGAACTAAACTAGTCAGAAATGAAATTACAAAAATTAAAATTAAAAAAAAATACCAAATTTAAATTAACTTTTTTCATTTGCTTTTGTACAAGATGAAATTACTGTTCTTATGCAATATTCAAAAAAATATTATCTGTACACGTTTGAGAATGCGAGGCCGAAAACTAAAAAAATACATGTTTTTTTATCACCGTGTAATCTGCACGCCAAATGTATTGGTAAAAATTTCTGTTTTCGTATAATTAATGTTGGAGTTTGATAACTCCAACTCACTTTAGTACCTTGTCTATTTAACGTCATTTTTAAACTGTCATATGAAATTGTCACAGCGTTTAAAGTGACAAGTTACTAAAGTGTAAACATATTTATGGCTTCGACCAAAAAATAAATTTTTGACAGAAACTTATTGATTTTACAAGGTGTCGCGCGTCAAAAACAATAAAATTTTATTACCGAAAAGCAACAAATATAAACCATATAAAATGCCGTCTTGTGTTTTTTGAGGCTGCCGAAATTATACTGTAACTTTAAAAGGAAAAACGGATGTCTCATTTCATTCGTAAGTACCGTAAATATTTGATGTCATTATTTAAATGAAGAATGGGCCAATAAAATCTGTAAAGATATTAATGTAAGCTTGAATGTAAAGTTTGTAATGCCACTTCAAATGTAAACATATTTACGGCACATTGACAGGAAACCTTATTCTGTAACATGTAATGTAACCCTATTATGTCACAATTTGTGAAAATATTTCTATGGAAGACAGATTGTAAACAGAACTTTGGTGCATTAAGTGAAAATATTAATCTGTCATGTGCGTTGTAAACATGTTTTTGTCATGTAGTGTGTAAACTTATTTAAATGTAAAGGTATTTTTGTAACAATCAATTGTAAAGGTATTTTTGACCTCGACTGTACTAACACACTAATCGAAGCTCTTTCTTTCGAACTTTCGAACGTTTCACTTTGAGCTGAGGCGGTGCTGATCTGATACCGGGGCGTTGTAGTGCACCAAATAACTTTAAATACTATAACTATTCAATTACAAGAACACCGGAAATAAAAGCGACCCCATGTTGCAGAGCTGATATTTTTTAATCGGCCCAACCGATTTTTGTGAAACCTAACTAAAAACTATTCTGACATGCAGCGCCTAAAATTAACTCTGAGCAATGATCAAAAACTTCAATGGGTTCCTTGCACGTACATTTCCATTGAAGGGACTTCGTTACTGATGTCAAATATTTTATAAAACCCTTGTAAAATCGGGATCAGAGCTCATAACTTTTAAACTGCCTAACAGATGTTCACCAAACAAAGCTAAGAACATACTCGTACGCGATTTTGGTACCGCAACTTCGCAAAGCAAACCGGAACTTAAAAAGATTATGCTTATTGCAAATATAAGTTGACTTCTAAATATCATTCATTTAAGCTTTTTGATACTTTATTTATGTGCTTTCTGCGTAAGCATACACGAATCAACTAGCTATATTTTACCGGAATTCCGAGTGTAAATATTAACTATGTCTAAATCCGAGGCAGAGCAGTATATAATAAAAAAATTAACTGCTTCAAAAAGGGGGAATTTCACCTTGATTTGACTCTTTGTACGAATACACAAGAGTTGTTACCAAATGTACTCAGCCCTCCCTCTAAAGCAAAGCCTATGAGACTGTAAAAATAACGAAGTAGTGATAATGTAATGTAAACAAAAATAAAATCGAATGGCTGTTTGTGCTGCCAGGAGTTGTATCGCCTTTAATACCGGCTAAGCCAAACTTGAGGCCTGGTTCCTAACAACTATTACTCTTATAAGTAGTTTCCGAGTTCTCTATAGTGACCCATTTGGATTGATCACCTTAGTATATTAAGAGCTATGCTAACTTGTGGAAGAACTTTGTGGAGGGTCCGTTGTATCACTACCTCCATCTTGACCTTTAACATATCTTCAAACAGAAATGTTTGGATGCTTGAAATTGTTGTGTTCCGGTGCAGGGGTGAGATACCCGGTGAAATTGCTAGAAAGGTAGTCCTCGGGTTTGCAACGCATTTACAAGCTTAAGATTGTCTTCGTAAATTTGCAGATTGCACTTTCGAGATTGAAAATGTCTATGAGCTTCAACCGTTTGCCATCAGGTGACCTGTACGTAGGTAAACACAAATATAGGTATCCTGTAACACAACAGAAATAGTACAATAAGCGTAAGAGTTTTCCCGTCGTGTGCCTTGAATGCGTCTGTAATGGTAAAAAGGATACCGTTACGTTGAAACTTCAGTGTCGGTCTGTCAGAGCAGTTTTTCCCTGCAACTACTGAAATTATCAAATTCATGTTTGGCACAGGTGACATATATATATATATAAATACATACATACATAAACTCACGCCTTCATTCCCAGAGTGGGGTAGGCAGAGCTAAAGAATTACCAACAAGTCTTAAAACTTCTTGATAATTCTGTAACCACATTTTGCACAAGTAGGCTAAGATGTATATATATATATATATAAATATATATATATATATATACATCTTAGCCTACAATAATAATATATATATATATATATATATATATATATATATAAATATATATTATTATTGTAGCTAATGGAAAGGGGTGGATTACCTCATTTTAGAGGAATACATGTTTTTTTATATGTCATCTAATTTCGGATTAATGAGGAATAAATTACTAAAAACCAGCAAACCTGAATGCAAGAAAAATAACAATTAAAAAGAGAAAAACAAGCTCTATAATGTGTAGAAAATTGTAAGAACAATGTACTTATACATACATACATACATACCTACACGCCTTCATTCCCAGAGTGGGGTAGGCAGAGCTACAGAATTACCAACAACTCTAAAAACTTGTTGATAACTCTGTAATCACAATTTGCACAATTAGGCTAAGATGTGCCATGTACTTATATAACTTGAATATTGGAGAAGGTGTTCCAGGCGAGGACAAGCTAACATTGCAAATTTTACATTTTATCAAAAAATATGCTCTGTAATTCATTGCTTGGCCCGCCTGCAATACTTTTACCAATCTTGAAGTAATATGTATAAGGGGTTTTTATAATTTAGTTTATTTCACACTTTTAAGCTTAAAGTAATCTTAATATTTACTTCCTTTGATTTTCGTCTCACAATGGTAACATCAAAGTGTTATAATGTAGGTATATATTTTTGGAATAGGATATTGATAAGGTTTGTTCTGAGACCTAATCTGTTATAATAAAAAAAAAATGTTTGGGCACTCGGGTAAAAACTGACCAATAACTGGCAATGACCTTAGCTCTGAAGTTTTTAATAATTCAGATTACCTAATACATTTTATAGGAAAAGTATAGTAAAGTTATCAAAATCAACAGTCTTCGAGATATTAACAGAATTAGCTATTTTATGACAGATAGCGCAAGCTGTGCTCATTTTCAATATGGAATTTAAGAAACACTCAATATTGGGAAATATTGGGATTTAAATACTGAATCCTGGGTGTGCGAGTCCAACTCGCACTTGACCGGTTTTTACAGTACCTATGCGAGTGCAACGTTCGTAAAAACAAAAACAAAAAGATGCTGCACCGTTGTAGACTTAATTAAGCAAAGGGACGGCAGTCGGCAGCGAATGCTTAAACTATTTACCTACTATTGATTTTACCAAATTGGAATAACTCCGAAATTAGTCTTTACAAATTCGGCGTTTAATCTAGGTAGGTATGAGATCTTATTCTCGTTTGGTCGAATCCGTCCTTAGACGAACATATTATTATGTTAAAACTTTGTTCGCTGACGGGGGAAGTGGGACTCAGTGAACAAGGTTTAGTTCGCTGGTTGCCTGAACTTCCTACCACCGCTGGCCAGTGGGTGAGGGGCGCAAATTGCACGTGCTACTAGGTACGTAGAGGGAAAACGTTGGAGTGGTTTTAGACGTTGTGGTAGGCTCCTACCGTTATTTTTGTGTGAACTACCGTTAGCCTAGGCCATTTCCACTTCGTGTTATTTATATCGTCATGGTTTGGTTGCAGTTGTAGATAACCCGCGCCTACGCCGCGCCCTGCGCCGGCGCCATGTCGACAGCTCTCACGGTCCTCGCTCTACTATGTTTCACCTCCTGCAGTTCAGCCTTAGAAGACTTCAGTAAGTTTTACTTATTTCAAGCCCTTGACTAGTATAAGTCGTGTCAATATTTTCGAGATGATATTGTTTTAGTCGATTGCAGCAACTGTGTTTTTTGTATACATACTCGTATATAGTGTAGGTATTTAAAATTTATAGTAAATCCGGGATTGATGCCGCACTTTTTGAAAAGGCCTGCTAATTTCAAACCTATCAATTTCCCGTGAATATTTCCTTTGGATATAGCTAGTTTAGTATTTAATCTTACATTAACACGTGTTTTTGTTGACCTAATAAGTACCGATTGTGTACAATTTGAGTTTTTTATATTGATACAATAAAAATAGAACAGAAGTTAATACTAATTTAAAAGTTGTGAAACTGCAAATACTTCTTTGAAAAATTGAGGCGTTTTTTGCGCTTGCCGCGGATATTTTTGCATACACAAGCGAGATGCGTCTGTTCCTGTGACGGCCTGCTGGGGCTGAGATGTGTGGTCCTTGCGCTCCCTATTAAGACTATTAGTTCTTTGCTGCGATTTTGGGAAGTTAGGTTTTTGAAAAATAGGCGCCCATGCCTTTGCGGCATCTATCCCGGATTTACCCTACAGTTCAAAAATATACCTGATAATTCATGTTATTTATTATAGTACGAGTGTTGGTACAAAAATCTAAAAATTCACCTAAATATATGCGAACTAAAAACTATATTCGGCTAAATGTCACCCGAAATTTACTGACAAAATTACTTTGCTACGCGTGCGACAAAAACTAACCTGCCAGCCTAAATTGAGCTTCACAACAATCTCGCTGCATCAATGATTCGAACCAGACGCTTTTTTTTCATATACGAGGGGCGTTCAATAAATTCTCGGTATTGGTATCTTGCAAACCTTTTTAGTAAACTTCTTAATACTGGCCGCGAAGAGTCATTCATTGACAGTAAAAAAAAGTAAATTTGAAGCCTACACGTTCTTTTGTTTTTCTGCTACTGCTGAACAAACGTGATCACCATGAGCGATTTTACAATGATAATTAAATTGGAGCATCGAGCCGTGATAAAATTCTTGACTAAACAGGGAAAAAATCAAAAGAAATGGATATAGTTTACCGTGAGTCCGCTCCTTCATTATCTACTGTCCAAAAGTGGTTAAATGAATTTAAGCGTGGGAGGGAGAGCATAGAAGATGACCCTAGACCTGGTCGGCCTGTTGAAGCTACTTCACCAGAAAACATTAAAAAAGTGGAGAAAATTATACTGGAAGATGGTCGAGTGAAGGTTAGGTCTATAGCACAAAAAACCAATATTTCTATTGGTACAATACATGATATTATCCACGATCATCTTAACATGTCCAAAGTTAGTGCGAGATGGGTACCACTACTGTCCAAAAGTGGTTAAATGAATTTAAGCGTGGGAGGGAGAGCATAGAAGATGACCCTAGACCTGGTCGGCCTGTTGAAGCTACTTCACCAGAAAACATTAAAAAAGTGGAGAAAATTATACTGGAAGATGGTCGAGTGAAGGTTAGGTCTATAGCACAAAAAACCAATATTTCTATTGGTACAATACATGATATTATCCACGATCATCTTAACATGTCCAAAGTTAGTGCGAGATGGGTACCACGAATGTTGACACCGTTTCAGAAGCACACGCGTGTTGCTTGTTGTTCCGACTTCATTGAGCTGTGTGGTGAAAACCCTGATGGTTTGCTCCAAAAAATTGTTACCGGAGATGAAACTTGGGCTCATCATTATGACCCTGAGAGCAAACAAAAGTCGATGCAGTGGCACGTTAAAGGAACACCTCATCCCAAGAAATTCAAAGTCGTCCCCTCAGCTAGCAAGATCATGGCGACAATATTCTGGGATTGTGAAGGGATATTATTAATAGATTATAAAGAAAAGGGTTTAAATATTACAGGAAAGTACTACGCTAACATTTTACGCCAATTACGGGAAGCAATCAAAGAGAAGAGGAGGGGAAAATTGACCAGAGGAGTGCTGCTTTTTCATGACAACGCCACTGTGCATACTGCTCATGTTGCCAAGGCTGCTGTTCTTGAATCTGGGTTCGAAACACTTACTCACCCGCCGTACAGGCCAGACTTGGCCCCCAGCGACTACTTTTTGTTTCCCAACCTTAAAAAGGATCTTCGTGGACATCGATTTTCTAATGATGAAGCGTTGAAGGCAGCGGTGCTGGAGCATTTTGACACCAAAGACAAAAAATATTTTTATGAGGGGTTAAAAAAACTAATTGACAGATCTTATAAGTGTATAAACATAGGGGGGGAATATATAGAAAAATAAAAATAAAACACTAATCGTATGCTTTTGTTTTCCTTCTCATACCGAGAATTTATTGAACGCCCCTCGTACATTGTATTTATTTAGTGGTATTTACGGCCGGGAACAATTATCCCCTAGATATAAATTGGTTAAAATCGGAAATGTTTAATTTTATAACCTGGATAACGATTGATAGTGAAATTCCGTATTTTTTTTATGAAAAAATTACGCATTCCAAAACAGTTTTTCCTATGAAACTGGAGTAGCGAGAATACTGTCAGTAACGAGCGCACGTGTGATAACGATATCCAGCCGCACGCTATTAAGAAGCTACAAAAATATTGCTTTTGATCTGCTTTTATGACGTAGCTATGCAGTTCAGTTTAAGCTGAGAGAAAAGGACAGAGCTATATAACACTTGTACCTTTACCATGAGTTAGAATTACCGCACTCGCTAGTGAATCGAATGCTTTGTCCCTCATAGTATTGTTATAGAGTGCGAGTGACAGAGCATTAAATTCGCAAGCGAGTACGGTAATTGTAACTCATGGTTAGGGTACTGTGATCGTATTGTCAATGTTTCAGCAGCTCTTACTTAACTGGGGGCCTAATAAAGATAAAAGATATGGATAAAACATCCGTCACTTTCTGACACGTATATAATAACGAGAGTGACGGATGATTTATTAAAATATTGATTATTTACATCCACACTATAAAATTAAAGTATGGAGCCCGACTAGAACTTGACCTTGTTCTTAGATGTTATTTGGCGCCGTGCGCGTTGCAAGATGCATGTTTTAAAATATTGAAGCTGTTGAGCACAGTATAAACGGTAGTTCGTCTTCAAACTATAATTATTTATTGGTTCTTGTATATAGTGTGGCTTGTATGTGCGCGTGCCTCAACACGTTTGGTTGCGTGAGTATTAAGTATCGAGCGGCAATAGGTAACAGAAACTCCTAAAGGGCCGGAGAGGAACTACTTTTCCATTTATACTACGCTGTTCAGTTCGCTTTTGGCTGAGTTGTTTTTCCTATAGAAAGGTCTATTGAGTTCATACTCATTGATGTCCGCGTCGATAGGTAGGTACTTGATGCGAAACATTCACTTCATAGGCTTACGATTGCTCCAATAGGGCGCTTAATCTATGTTCGTGTCAACGAAAATGAATGATGCATTCCAATTACTTATATAATGGTGTATCTACAGTGGTTGACAAATAATATGACCGATACGATTTTTAATACGATTTGAATCTCTTTCTGGATATAATTCGTAATTATGTCTTAATTACCACCATATTATGAAAATACAAATATTCCACCGAAATAACGAAAAAACTACCATCTCAAAAATTCACCCGGGCCGAGTGTACGGTGTGTGGTTTTACATTGCCGGTACCGGTATTATTCTAATTATCAAAAGTGACTTATATAATGTTCTACTTATTATATTTCGATGACTACCTACAAATGCAAACTCAATTTTATTTCAACTGTAATCATGTTGCCACCTAAAACTGTTGAAACCAAGTAAGTCGTTAATACTTGTAACGAGGTTGTTACAACCTCTTTTGTTTGAGTTCCTGGCCACTATTATTACATTTCGATCTAAATCTTCCATATTAAAATTTATTAGATTCTATTCCGATATCGATCCTTGGATCATTCTCCAGATATTTTCTAAAAGAACAAGACACGCGTACTCGTGTCTCAACAATATTGTACTCTCGTTAATTTATTATTTTATTTGGTATTTGGTTAAAAATTATAAAATATATTCTTTATACCTCAAGCAGTGATTCATTTATCTTCGACGCAACGTCTCAGAGATATTTACCCTATACCGTCAGAAATACATATGGTGACTTAAAAACAATCAGCGTATGCATAATAAATCTGATATTTTGATATTTAAAAGGAACATATTAATTTGTTTGTTCTTCCTGCATCTGCCTGTTTAAACAGGGTGTCTATCATTTTATCGAAATTCCTGTCATCGAATTACATATCGCCGAAAACTATTCCACGATTATCATTTTTTTTTTTTTCTAATCACATAATTATCAATTCATTGCTTATCGAGTCATAGATCAACTATTCATCGTAAATAATTTCGAATTTGTCTCAAGTCGTAGCTTAACTATTCATCGAATTTACCTTTCATAGAATAATTAGTTGGTCGATGTATTAATTCATCGAAACATGATTCAGAGATGGTACGTTCCATATATTATTATTGAAACAAATGAAGTCGGTTCTGGCACTCGCCGGCCGCTGCCGCGGCACGCTCGCTGCGCTCGCTCGAATTCGTGCGCTGTTTTGGTCGCAGTTAAACCTGACACTCCTCCTCGCTGCGCTCGTCGTCGTACCTAACTTTCTAGTTTTATAATAATACGTCGCAGATGCGAAATAGGGCGTTAAAATGTACTGTTGTTGAAACGTATTATCAAATATAACAGGTGAAACGATTTTCTATGTATTAAGAATTTTGAGTACCTACTGAAACTTACGTTAGACCAAAATTATAGTAAAAGCCATTCGATGAACGACTATATCGTTGTACAAATAAAATAATGAAGTAGAATTCGATAAATTGATTCTTCCGTAAAAGGCAATTCCAGGAAACGTATGAGCGATTTAACGGAGTTCGATAAATGATTCTTATGTTGTAATACAATTCTGCGAATAGTGTTATGGGAAACGATAATCGATGAAATGATTTTCGATAAAATGATGGATTACCGTTTAAACAACTATTGGTGATGACCAACTAATAAATACAAATACACAAGGAAAGAACAGTCAACAGAAAAAAACATGGCACTCAAAAATATCTGACAAGCTCTAATACTTTCTAGTATTTAAACGTGTAAATTATTATATTAACCCAATCTTGGATGATATATTAGTGCCGGTGCGTGGATCTACATGTACTTGTAACATGTATTGCTACCAAAGTGGAATCTGTTTATAAGTCAGTGACATGTTAATGACTTGATAACCGCAATATAGTAATGGCAAGTACCTCCCTACAGTCACATCAAATCACGCTTATTGGTGTTATTTTAGTTTACAACTTATCATACAAATTAAGCTACCCAAATGAAGTTGCATATTTTGCCCATATAACTGTGCTCTTAAAATATCCAGTTTAAAAACTAAAACAGTAAACTAGCAAATCCGTCGTACAAATCACACGTACCAAATACTCATAAACTATAGGATATAATACCTTTTTTCCACAGTACGAGTAGGTACTCGTAATAACAATATGGAGCGATCTTTACCGTTATCTCAAGTGGGTGAATGATACAACATGCTGAATTTTGGTAAACATACCCGTTTCAACAATGGCACAGTTTGTTAACCAGGCATATACTTTTTCAGACGTAACTGAGAATACATACTTGGCGGTTCTACGAAGCGATGGAGCCGTGGTTTACGTAAAGGAGGAGTTGTCACGCAAGTTGCAGGAGGAGGAACAGACGTGGCACTGGCTTCCGTGGCTTCGTACGCGCACCAAACTCAGCGAGAACGTGCTGCGGGAGGCCACCTGTGTCGACGCCAATTCTATTGAAAGCTTCCCCGATGGCGCGTTTGATGGTGAGTGATTATTGACCGGTCAGAGAAAATGACAATTGTCTTTTTGACTTCGTAGCATTTCATGACGCGAAGAGTGCACTCATTGTGTTTCATTGATTTATATAGACCAGTTAAAACCACCACTAATAGATTTTTTTATTTGACGATGGGTTTTCCTAGTTAATGGTGACCCTGCCTGTGCTCTGCCTACAAAGCTAGCAGTCCTGGGTTCATATCCTGGTAAGGGCAGACATTTGTGTGTTTGAGTCTCGGATGTTTTTAATAATAAGGGCAGCTAGTGGCGAGCTGTTGGTGAGTGGCGACACCACGGACCTGAATGCTCCCGAGGGTAGGTCCTGTTCCTCACCTCACGCTTGCCTTCACCGGCCGGCTGGAGTGTATAATGACGAGGAACAGACCCTCACCTCTGGCTTGCCTTTATTGGCCGGTCAGAGTGGAGTCGCAAGAGCTATATGCTCGAAGGGTGGATGTGTTGCATAAGTGGTGAGTGGGCACCTTATGGTCGTTTAAAGTCCAGAAGCACCTCTCCACCCTTAGCCCCTCTGGAACTGTTACCTCCCTGCTGCTATATATATGCGGCTATTTCGGGAGGTCCATTCCATTGAGTTGGCGAGTCACCGACTGCCATTTCAACCAAAGTAATTAGCATTGGCCAGGCAGGCGCCGTAGTTTCATCAATAGCCTAGTTCACCAGTCCATATCTGTTCATTCATAGAGCCTATTTTAATACTTCCATCCTTCTTAAATAGTCCTACACTAACCGTTGGTTGTCCGTGGGAGCATACTTCTATAGTTTGAACTCAGGGACAATCGCCGGTTGGTGTCCCATCACTTTACTAAATTAAACTTGTCTAAAGGGCCTCTGCGTGTTGGCTTCGGCTCCTTGTACGCTATCCAAAGGTCCGGGACTCCCATAGTCCCGTGAATGGTAAAGACATACAAATAATAATCATCATCATTTATTCATGTATATGAGGTTGTATGTATATGTGATTTCTGTCAAAAGGGAGTAACAAACAGTTTGCACAAAATTTGATTGTTGTAACTCTGACCTCTAAACTAAGCAAAAGCTTGTATTTAGCAGGTTCAGCGTTCGACGCTTTACAGCTGCTTGAATAGTTTAATAACTTTAACTACAGACTAAAACTAAGACATTAAGGGACGTATTAATAAACTCATCTTGGTTGAGATATCAGTCACAAGACACGTCAAAAATGGCAGCATTCTATGGGTTGACATTAACTTTGACGCCTCTCGAGATGGGTATCTCAGTCAAGACGAGTTTATTAATACGACCGTAAGTTTGAGTGCGCGTCAGCGCGTGTGCGTGTTGTGTTTTGAATCATGCCGTGTTTGGTAAAATGAATTCAGTGTGGTCATAACTAAGTTTTGATAGCCAATTTGAAACTTAGTCTTTAACTTCAAACTTGTTCAACTGTTAGATTCCTAAAATATTATTAATAGTGATATAAATATTTGGGGCCATACGTGGGACAGTGGGGCATAACCTTACTTTAGTATGTTTTCGCGGGGTCAATGGGTACCGAAGTATTTAAAAATATTGCTGACGTGTTCACATAGGCGTACTTTTTCGAATCAAATCAGAAAAATACTGAATACTGAAACCGACGTGCGTGCATGACTCGATGTATGAATGTGGAAGAAGAAAAAGAGATTTGACTGGATCGTAGCAGGTGGATAGAAGTGGTATCTGCCTACCCCTTTGGGAAACGCGTGATTTAATGTTTGTATACTCGTATTTGTTGACATGATATTTTTGTGACATTAGCAATATCCATGATGAACAGGTAAATAAAAAATATTCGAAGACGGTAACAGAGGGTTGATTTTGGCGAATCCGCAGCGAATCAGTCCTTACCTACGTATCCGTAAGTGTTTTAGGCCGTGGTCATTTGTCGTCCGTGTTGACGCGTCACAACCCTTATGAATACACGGGACAGTTTCTGATGATTGATCTAATGAAGTTTTGTAAGATAATAATAACAAAGTTGATTATTGTAAATCAGTTTTAAGGCTTACTAATATTTCAGACGATCAGCTGCGGCAGGGAGCTTTTGTCTTGTACGTGCTCTTCGGCATTTATTCGTTCACGCTGCTAGCCATAATATGCAACGATTTCTTCATTCCGTGCGTGGAGCTGATATGCGAAGACTTAAAAATACCGCAGGTGAGTCGAGCCAAAGGATTTATTACTGACTCTTGTTGCCAGAGTGCTTACTAGTACTAGCTATTGCCCTCGACTTTGTTAGTGTTGAAAGTATATCTTTGGAGGTGTAAAATATGCTGTCCTTCCCTAGGGTTCAATCTACTTGCCAAGTTCCATTAAGTTCTGTTTAGCCGTTTTGACATGAAAAGGTAACAAACAAATAAATAAAGTTACTGTTGTATTTATAGTATTAGTATGTATGGATAGTATAGATTAATGACATAAGTATTATCGCACATCGCAATATGCTGTGTAACGTTGTGCGATAATAATTCTGTCGTCCAAACGTTATAATATACGTTATATTATATTGTTTAAAGATATATTTTCAGTATAACATATATCAAAAATGTCTAAGGATTAAAATAATCTAGCGATATTTTTAATCCTTGGATATTTTTGATGTGAGTAATTTGTACTGATACGATTAAATAAGAAAACGGGTTTTTTAGCGAAATGTATTAAATTTAGTAACTTAAGTTTGCACTCCTTATTTATGTACCTACCAACACATAGCAATATAATAAATAGATAGTGTTACCACCAAAAACAAAAAGCCAATATCACATTGCTCATAGTTTAACATATACGTGTAAGCAGTCTTAACCTAGCGATTTATTTTCATTTGACTATTCATATTGGTGGATAAAAAGGTTATAAAAATCTAATTTCTTGTATTTTTTTTATTGTATTACCAACTGGTATCTATGTGAGCACGCCTGGCTAAGGGTAAAACTGGTAGTATTAGTATTAAAAATCGTTATTCGTAAAGGAACTCTGAACCTTTTGCAAAAATACACGTCGTCAGTTAGTGTGTCTTTCTTGTTTTTATGATTCGTGTCGTATCTTGAATTTTTTTGTGACAGAGTTTTCTATTTATAGCCAAAAATGTAAAAATATGAAATATTTCAGATTTAAAGATAAGTATTTATTTATATTTTACGCAAAAATAAATGACGTTGCCAAATTTTAGTCTTGGAAAAAGTATCATTTCAAATAAAAAACTGTATTAAAATTTAGGCTAGTCAAAACGGACCTTATTGCATGGAAAATAAAGTTCAGAACAAAACGAGTATTTTCTTTTGCATTTTCTTGATAGGTTTTTTTCTTTATTTTTATTCCTTTGTATTTGGCCACATGTGTTGTAGAACGTGGCGGCAGCGACATTCATGGCGGTGGCGACGTCGTGTCCCGAGTTTTTCGTGAATGTGATCTCGACCTTCATCACGGAGTCCGACATGGGCATCGGGACCATCGTCGGCTCCGCCATATTCAATGCCCTTGGAGTCGCGGCCATCGGGGGTCTCGCTGCTATCAGGGTGAGTTCACGATCGTGACATGGGACAAGACGTTGATTTATACCATAATCTACCAAGTTCGTGACCGTAAACGGGATGGAGATATGTAACTGCTACAGCGCTGTCCTTTTCATTACCTTGAACTTTGCACGTTTTGACTCTTTATAATACGACCCAATGTACCCGGTACGTACTGACAGTAATCTGAGCATGATCGTCTACATTAACATTTATAACGAATAAATAAATTGATTGAGGGATTGATTGATTGATAGAATATAGATAGGTATCCTAGAACTTGACGTTAATATTATGGGATAAAAACCCTTTTCCTCAGTAGTCCAAAATATAGTTTTAACTTTTCAAACTATTAATTAATTTAAGAGTTAAGGTTGTAATGATACTGGTAAATAACGCTACATTGCGGTATGCCCTTACCCTTGCCATTGACATCGATTAGAATTGTCTCCTTAATTCAAACTCTTGAGCTCAAATTTTGGGCATGGGTGCGAAATTTAACCAAAATTTGGTCACATGCAAGAAAATCAGCTGTAACTTTATTTTTGTAGTACTTGTTGCACGATTTCAGAACTTAGATAAACTGCGCCAACTTTCAAGATAGCACGCAACCTTAGTCTAGAACTCTAGAACATATTTTTCAGTAAGAAGATTTAAAGTTGTTGAAATAAAAACGAGAAATACTTCGTGGCCTAGAAAATATAGATTTATTTTGAATGCATTAATGTTGTAATGTTTTGTAATTATTATGTGTTGAGGACTACAAATTATAGGCTAGGGAGTGATAGCTTTCTTGACCAATATCATTAAAACATGAATAACTCCTAAACTAACTTACGAATCTAAAAGTTAACACTATATATGTACCTACTGGACCGATAAGGAAGCTTTCTTATCCCTTTATATTTACGTATTGTATATGATAAGAAGCGTACTGCACTGTACTGGGCCTCTATTCTAGGCGGTACCTATTATAAAAACCATATTGTCTTCGACCTGTTATGGTATTGTTTTTAAATCGGCCGCCATTACTGTCAAGTAAATATGAGCTACGACGGCTGGCTGAAAAGTTTCCGAAATGAACCTAAATAACACTTATGAACTAAACAGCGATGATGATTTTACCAATGCAATAGCAAACAAATCCTTGTTTTTGGACCCCATCCCCACTTTCCAACAGTCTGTATGGATGCAAGTTTACATGTTCATTAGGATCCAAAAAAATACAAAATACCTATTTTAGTAGCAAAATCGATGGGAATTTTTAATGAAAAAAACCTTTCAATGGCCAAGCAAGGCAAGAATGTTTTTATATTCAAACAAATTCCATACGATACGATTATGATTTTCCAAGAAATCACCATTGTGTAGAGAGCTGGACCTGTAGAAATCTACTACTTTCTTTGAAACCAGTTTTGTTAATCACTAAGTGACTCTTAGAAACTAAACATGAACAGGCAACGTTCGTCTTGTCCCAATTATTATAGATTTGTACATAATTGGTAGTTATTTTAGATTAGATACTGTGATTAATTTAAAATAAGAGAGACATGATATTTTCAAGCAAAACGTCAACATAGCCAGCGTCCTAGGCTCAGCTCATTAATTTGTACAATGATAAATCACGACTTTGTTTTCAGCCTATTAAAATTGAGATGTTACCTGTGACGCGAGATGTGATCATCTACATAGTGAATGCGAGTGCGCTCGTCATTATCGTGTGGGACGGGCAGGTAGACTGGTACGAAGCCTTAGTCCTGGCCGTAATGTACATTTTGTACTTTGTCTTCATGTTCAATAGCATGCGATTATTTGCACTCGTAGGAAAATGCCGTAAGAAAAGTGACAGCAGTAAGTAAATTCATAAAATAATCAGTCAGGTCCTAGGTCTGGTCTTTAGCATACCATTATAGGTGTTAAAAAGTTGTACATAGTTTCAATACATTATAAGTTAAATGCTTAATTTAAAAAAAATATATATAAAAATCTAAATTGACAACATTTTATTTTACATAGCACTCGTGCTTATACTTCCTGGAACACCCGATAGTAACTCGTATGAGTGCGCTGATAGCTGTTTTATTTGTTATTGTTTTTTTTAGTTAATATGAGAACGAGTATCCAAAACGCAGATGAGGATAAACCCGTGGAAGAGGGAGTTGATAACAAAGGCTTCAGCGGCGGTACCGTCGTCACAAACGGCTCGCCGGAAAAGTCTTTAGATGACGGTAAAATATTATAAGTATTAAACGTGAATTTATTTTGGACGTAATCTGTATCATATCAATAGAACCACTACGAGTCAAATATGTTTCTTAAAGGCCGTGACAGGATAAGAAACCATTTGTACCTTAATTGGAGTGAGGAAATGGGATTTTATGCTTAATAATTAAATTTAAATTAATTCATCATGTCAGCCGAAAGACGTCCACTGCTGGACATAGGCCTCCCCCAAGGCTCTCCACTCAGACCGGTATTGTGCTTTTCGCATCCACCGCGTTCCCGCGATCCTTACAAGGTCGTCACTCCATCTTGTTGGAAGCCTACCTACAGCTCGTCTCCCGGTCCGCGGACGCCACTCAAGAACCTTCTGGCCCTATCGGACATCAGTCCTGCGAGCGATGTGCCCCGCCCACTGCCACTTCAGTTTAGCTATTCTTCGGGCTATGTCGGTAACCTTAGTTCTACTGCGGATATCATCATTTCTGATTCTATCACGCAGAGAAACCCCGAGCATAGCCCTCTCCATAGCCCTCTGAGTGACTTTGAGCTTCCTTATGAGGCCCATCGTTAGCGCCCACGTCTCAGATCCGTAAGTCGTCACTGGCAACACACACTGGTCATATTAATTACATACAATTATTATTTCTAATTAAATTTGTAAAAAATACTTTCTTCATTTTGTAGCACAAAATTTCAGTTCATTACAGTACATTCAAACTGCTCGAAATAATCAAAAGTGCTTTCGGTATTATGCAAGGAGGTTTGATTCGTTGGTTTTATTTTCATTAATTTCAATGACACAAAAGAGACTAGCCAGCTTTTGAAAATAATTTCATCATGATGCACCACTGTTATAATCCTGAATAAAGGAGAAGTAAGTGATATGAGTCGTTGAAAACACCTTGTAACACTAATGGATTGTAAGGTCTAATGATACACCTGAAGTTAGTCATAGGGATTCTGAATTGTTCAATTCAACTTTTCGTGTATATTGCCTTCATGAGTAAACTCAAACACAATATTTATTTTAAAAACACATTAGTCGTAAATATATCTTCCACACACATAATACCTAGTAGGTATATGTGATTTGATAATACTTTTCCACCTTTATTAATCTAACTTAGATTAGTAGTAAAGTATTATTAATTCACACTTAGGTACGATGCTTTTCAAAACATATTATACCACGCGTATACCAAGTGTATAGTTTAAGAGTCTCTTAAATTTGAAAGTTAGGTTCCTACTCGTACTTATTCTACGAGTATTGTGTTCTTGGCTCCTTGTTATTTGACCCTACATTCTGGAGAATTTTATTGAGCACAAATCGGATCTAGTCATAATTGCACCCTTATCTTAACGCAATAAATCACGTAAATATAGCACTCATCGTGAAAAAATATTCGGTGCCCAAATATCGAATCATTGACTGCATCATTTGCACATCAGTACACACTGGTTTCTACTGAATTTACGTTTAGTAACAAGGTTAAAAATGTTTGATATATACAGGGTGTCTGGAAAACCTTCGGAGAAATTTGGGGGGGTAATAGTTGGCACGATTCTGATCACGGGGGTATGGTTCATTTTTGTTTCTGTTAATGTAAAAAAAAAAGAAGGATTAATTATATTCATTTTGTTACTTGATGTATCGCAGCCGATATCTCGACCTTGACATTTTGACGTTGATAGTATACTACTCCAACAGTTCGTAGTATCTTACGTCAAAATTCAATGTCCGAGGTCAATGACCTGAGACCATACGTTGTCACATGGTATGTAAACAAACAGTTCGCTCCATGTAAACAAACAGTTCGCTCCATGTAAACAAAAATCAAGGTAGCATTATAATAAAAATAAATGAGTAATTTTAGTGCAACTTACTGTATTTTCGTTTTTGCAATTTGAACACTAATTGGTTTTAAATGTGAAATCACTAGGTCTCTTGTTCATGTTTTGCCGAGACTGATCATATCGTCCGTCTTTTACTGTCGAGATCTAACCATTTACCATTGTTTTCTGCTCTAAAGTAGCCCATATAACTGATTTACAGCAAAAATATTGAAGACGTGAATATTGAAAATAACATAATTTAACACTGACATCTAATGACAGCCATAAATTCATAGACTTCTCAAAGTTCAAATAGACGGATTGAACGATCCGATTATTGCTCTCCGTATTGAAGAAAAAAAAGGAGAAAAAGAAAATCGTTTATTGGTGCAAACCACAGAAAAATAATAATCAAATTAAATACAGTGAGAAAATAATTTAAAACAAAACCTTAAAACTATTTTATAAAATAATAATGCACCAAATTGGGTGCTACTCAGCATCATAGTGTCAGACATGCCGTGACGCTGCACGCGCTGATTTTCAGGGCAACCAGACGGGGAGAAAGCGCTGCTGGCTGCTGGTTCTTTCCTTTTGATCCGCAGTAGCCAAAAGTCCAAGTGCAAAACATTTTGTCGATGGATATAAAGGTCGTCGCATAATTGATTATAATAGGCTATTTGACAACATTGAAAATATACTACAAATTGTGGTCATCCTATCTGATACTAGCGTAAAATAACGTATTTCGCTTTATTTCACATTAAATTATGTCTATTTTTTTGGAAATTACACGAAATAATAAGGATTTTTTTTGAAATTTAATCTGTGGCAAAAACGCTATGTGATGTTAGAAATACTTTATAACCTGTGAGTGTGATGTGAAGTCACATCACATGCAAGTAAACAAAACAAACCCCAAACCAAACATCGCTTCGCTTGTGACATCGCTTCCTTGACTGATTGTGATTGTAGTCCACGTTTTATATTTTCTGGGTGTTCCTTAAGCCGGCTACTCACACACCTGCTGCAGGGGCAATACCGGTCGCACGGCGGTTGGACCAATTTTAGGCTGTTCTCTACACACTAGCCTGCCGTTCAGTGTGTAACTGATAGTCCCGCTGAACGCACGTCCACGAGAAAGCCTCCTGTATTGTCGAAACACCAGAGGATTGGTATCGCCTTGGCACTTTCTGTGGTGCTACCAAAAAAAAAAGGAAGAGAAGATATTGGGTGAAGAATTGGTTGCAGAAACGACGCACATTGTGCCACATGAATATTATGAAAGAATTGGAAGTAGATGATCTTAGAAACTTTTTGCGAATGGATATTGATTCTTTTGAAGAGCTCCTGGCTATGGTAACACCATTTTTTCCATTTTTTTCCACTCCGCTCGGTTGTCACCAATGAACTGACTGGAATTGCCCCAATCCTACTACACACGCAGCAACCTTGCAGGGCGGTAGACACAATCTAGGGAGCTAGGAAGGTCTTGCGCCCCTGCCGCCCTGCCGCAGGCCCAATCTAAAAATTGCTCCTGCTTGCCTACACACATCACAATTAAGGAGGCAATCAAGGGTCCAATTCCCATATTGCCCCTGCAGCAGGTGTGTGAGTAGCCGGCTTTAGTGGCCTTTTTCTTTTAAGGGTTTTTACCACAGAGTGTAATCACGTCGACCTCTTCTTACAAAGCGATCCTATTTTTCTCTTTCTTCTATGATACGAATATCTAGCAACAACATGTATGATGCCAGCTTTAAATGTAATTTTGATAAAACGTAACGTGTAGGTAGGATTTTTTGTTTACAAATGAAACCTAAAACTCTTTTCATAAAGAGTTTTAATGGTCAAATATTTAAAAAGATAATATGTCAAATTGTCAATAATGAATTATTGTGTTTTTTATTCGTCGGAAGCCCTGATAGTGGTACAAATCAATGAAATACAGCCATGATTCATGATCTCGTAAAAGAAGTAATGTGCCTACGAGTGCAAGTGCTATTTTAGCCGTGTGAGTGTGAGAAAAGTGTGAGTAAAAATCATAATCGTAAGTTTCAGTTTTAGATTATTTCACATAATAGCCCTTATCAGACACCGTCTTTTCATTCACATTACAGGATAATGTGTCAGTTTTCTAAACTCCATGGAGCTTTTGACCATGATTGGAAACATTGTTCATAAGGAACAACTTGTTTATTTACATTACGTTGTGACACATATCGTCGGTGAAACTGCAAAACCGCGTAAGTGACATTTTAAATAAGGAGCAAAATGCACCTTTTTAATAAGACCGTAAGGTTTATTTTGCTCTATCATAAATTTGTTACTTACGCGGTTTTGCAGTATCACCGCCGATATTATGAATGAATCAGTTAAGATGGGGCACACTGAGAGCATCGTCAGGAAAGTCGATGATAAATCTGTCTGTAACTCAGTCAAATATTAACTTAAACAAAAGTTACCAATATAGGGATGATCCAAATCATCCACCCTATCTACAGTTAAAATTTCTCTGAAGGTTTTCCAGACACCCTGTATAGCAAAAATCCAATGACCTATTCTATTCTACATATAAAAACTGTTTTTTTCCAGACGAAGACAAAGTTAAGCAGAAAATGAGCCCGTTTAGGTTCCCTAAGGAGAAGTCGTTGGTTTATAAAAGTTGGTGGGTGTACGCTTGGCCCATCAAGTTAACCCTCTGGTGCACGGTCCCCTCGCCCGTGACATGCCGCAAGTTCTACCCGTTCGCTTTCTTAATGTGCATCATCTGGATCGGAGTCACGTCTTACTTCGTTACGTGGAGCATGACTGTCATAGGTTCGTAAGTTCAATGGAAAAGTAACTTCTAATAAATACGGTAGAAGTACCGTTTGTGGCCACTTTACTTAACCTTTTTGAACATTCAAGTTTAAAATGAGTATCAAAAATACTATAGAATTAAAAACAATATTCATAAATAGATAAGTATCTTATATCAATTGAGGTAATTCTTGTTATTGTTAAGTCGATAAACGCTTATCATTATTATTATAACTGATTTTAAGACTAGTTTCTAAATAAAAGGTAAAGGTAATAAGACTGAACATTAATATAAAGATAAAATATGAAAATATGTTTCTAATTTCATAATGCTGTACATATTAGTAAAAATGTAGAGTGGCCAAAAACGGTGTAAAGATGGCCAGAACCGATACTTCTACCCAAATGCAAATGTTGGCGGATGGACGAAAACTCATTAAATATTGGCGAGTATGCAACTAGCGCAGATCCGAGGGGACAGGGGTGATGGACAAGAAGTCTATGCCATACATACACACTTACAATAAATAGACTATAGCAATCGTGCCCAGTAAAGCTTTCGAGGTTTTTGATGGTGAGATTACTTCTAGTGATGCTAAAACAAATTAGCTACAGTAATTCTTATCATTTACTTACTCGTACAAATAACTTGGTGATATTTTTCCAGAACAGAACACTCAAACGTATTTAATTATTTATTTTCACTTTCAAACCGGAGTTGTATCACTGAAGTTAGGTACTCAAATACAAAATAATTTCAGGTCATACGTTTTTTATTCCCGACTCGGTGATGGGTATGACATTCCTGGCCTTCGGAGGGTGTCTACCAGAAGCATGCTCTATATTCATAATGTCCAGAAAAGGTAAGATTTTGTAGCTATCTCCTACTTAGACACACTATAAACGGTGCGGCTCTATACTTACTTTAACATACTCTATACTTACATTTACTTGCTGTGCAAGGAAAGTGCTTAGCTTCCAGTAAGGTTTGATAATAATCGGCTTTTGTCGGCATATGCGTGGAGCTTCCTAGTGCCCTTCCGGGCACCAACACAATACGCGTCTAAAGGCTATTTATTATGTCAGTGGCGTATCACCATGAATGAGTAACTGCTAGTGCTTGATAAGCAATAACCTCAATTTCAGAGCATGTTGCGACCGTGACGAACGAAGGATACATAATCTAAGCCTGGTTTAGCACATTTAATATGATTACCCATACCAGTAAATTTATGTCCGTAAAAGCTCAGCGAATTACCTTATCGTATTTAATAATACTTAAGTATTAAAATAACTTCAAAACTTTGATAATATGTTGTCATTGTACCTATATTTATAATGCCGTAATCTATTTTAAGCGTGTAATGATGTTGATAATAATATCTTGAATTCATGATATTATTACTCAGATATTTATAAAATTTTCTGTACTTAAGATTTTTTATAACAAATTTTATTATTATTATTACAAAAAACCTTATGCTTAGTCATATACATCAGGTTTTTGCATAAACCGTTACCTATATTTAGTGATGAAGGCCATCGAATATGTTATTGCAATTTATCGCGCTTGCTCGAAAATGTGCAGCTTTAATAATTTAGCTCTTCAGTTTCCTATTTAAGCTGCTGCTGGCCTCCATGGAAATTGAATTTTGCTGCCTCCCCACACCGTGACCTAGTCCATGTATTTATATTTATTCACATACAACAGTTTTAATTACCCGACCTGCAACTGACCTAAATTATTAAAACTGTCTGCTTGCTTGTAAATTATAGAGTACAAATTCAAATGCTTCGCGAAAAAATGTTTTTTTTTTGTATTTCTAAGCAATAAAGTTACTCGATACCTATTTAATGGACATTACTAAGGAAATCTTTAATTTAGGTATTATTATTGCTAAATCTGTAAATGTCTGTTCTATTTTATTTTGTTTATATTGCTTTCATAGTTTGAGTACTTGTTTAATGTAATGTGTCATCCATTGTCCCAAAAACTAACGACACATTAAAGCCAGAGAAAGGTACAATTGCATCAAAAGTATTGTGTAAACCGATTCCTTTTAGGGTCTCGGACGTACCCAATACTAAAAAATCGGAACCTTTAATAGATGACTTTATTTTTCGTCTATGTCCGTTTATCCGTCGGTCTCTCAAGATCCTGAAAGTTGCCATGCACAATGTCTCATGTAGAATTTTAAAATATAAATTTATTTAGTAAGGACGTCAAAAATGAGTCGTCAATTAAAACATTGTTTAACCTATCATGTAACATATCATTTGAAACCTAGTTGAGTGGAATAATTATAATTTTCAAGAGTTTATGAATCTATTAGCTTTTAAATATTTGGGTCATTATCACTATCATCTTACATAGTATTAAATGAAGTCGCTCCCGCTGTCTGTTCGCTTAGATCTTTTAAACTACTCAACGGATTTTAATGCAGATTTCAGCAATAGATAGAGTGGTTCAAGGGGAAGGTTTTTATGTATAATACATTCTGGTTTATGTAAGGGTATCACTGAAAACTACCACAAACCGAAGCGAAGCGAGGGCGGGTCGCTAGTGAAATACAAATAATAACTAAATGAAAAGCAAGCTTTAAAAACTAGACTGCATTTTATACTGTCGTCGATATACATACCTACCTATTTTGATAATCGGCATTTTGCTATTGTGGTTTTTCCAATTTTAACGGTTTTGTAACTATCCTTTGTCACCCGGGATGGTGAAAGGATTCTAACGATACCCCACCCATCTAAATCGACTCAGGCATTTAGAAGTAATGATGGAATAACGAATCGAACCCTGAAAACATTACACTCCTTTTTTGGTCAGTCGTGTAAAAATACCCGGACCTCGGTTGAATTCAGAAACTGAATATAAAAATCTAATAATGCACATGCTAGAAAATAAAAGTACAGGCTCTACAACGTACGGTTTTTTTTTTTTTAACAAAATCAAAAATATTTATTTGCTGAACACATGTGGTTATACAGTTGGTGTACACAATAAACAATGGATCTTTCCATGTTCTGCCGCTAGGCGTGCAAACTTGGGGGTTTTTACTATTTACATTTCCTTACGTTTCTCTTCTTATAATAACAATTTATAATATTTACTACATTTCCTTAATAATAACTTAGTATTACTTAGTCCTTATTTTCTAACATAAATTCATTGATTGCATAGTAGGCTTTATTGATCAGAAAACTCTTCAAAGCGCTTTTGAATTCGGTAATACTGTCCTTTTCAGCGATGCATTTTAGTAGCTTATTATAAATTTTAGGGGCCATTCCCAGTATGCTTTTAGAGAACAGAGCCGTGTTTGACGACCAGGGACGTATTTTACTTCGCATTCGTACACTGACGAACTTATTAAATAAGCTACTGTTAATCCGGACAAAACCGGCCATTTCATAAATGTACAAGCTTGGAAGTGTCAGTATGTTTAGCTTTATGAAATGCGGTTTACATGAGTCAGTGCGTCGTAAATTACATATTGCTCTGATACATTTCTTCTGCGCCAAGAATGCCTGCTCCCTATCTGGGGAAATACCCCAAAACACTATGCCATACCTGAGTGCTGATGAAGCATAAGCGTGATAGGCTGTGAGAACAGTTGACTGGTTAGCAACTTTTCTTAGCTTGTACAGCGCGTATGAGAATTGTTTTAATTTTTTGCATATATTTACAATTTGATCTCTCCATGTCATTTTACAATCTAATACTAGTCCTAAAAATTTTGTTTTATTACTATTCATTATTGGTTGTTCTTTGTACTTTACATTAATTTTGGATGAATCATTATTTCTTTGTTGAAACGTCATTACATTAGTTTTGTCAATATTAACTTTAAGGTTGTTGTGGTAAAGCCATTCAATAATTAAGTTCAATGTTCGGTTAATTTCATTTTCATACGTATTACTATGTCTATTTGTCAATATAACAGTGCTGTCATCTGCATAAAGAATCATAGGATGGTCTATTGCTCGTGGGAGATCATTTATGTAGACTAAGAATAGCAAAGGACCTAAAATGCTGCCCAGAGGCACGCCATAATTAACTTCTCTTAGTTCCGACGAGTACACAACTTCAGTTTTAGTTTTGATACATAATCGGGTGATTTGAGTCAATTGCTTTCTGTTGTTGAGATATGACCTAATCAGTTTCAGGACATTTCCTCTGACGCCATAGGTTTCTAGCTTATCTAAGAGAACCGCATGGTCGACATAGTCAAACGCCTTAGACATGTCCATGTACAAGGCACGTACAGGCCGTCTTCTATCCATGCCAGTAATTACTTTTTCTATAAGGTTATAAATAGCCACATCTATAGATTTGCCTTTTCGAAAGCCTTTTTGCTCCATAGCAAACAAATTATTAATCTCACAGTAGCTGTATAGACTTTTATATATAACTTTTTCAAATACTTTAGAAAACAATGGAATTAACGCTATTGGCCTATAGTTATTAATACATTCCTTATCACTTTTTTTATACAGAGGTTTAATAACTGAAGTTTTCAATTGTTCTGGAAATATACCCTGCTCAATGCATAGGTTTACAGTGAAACTTATAACTGGTGCAATAATATGAGCGACTTGTTTTATTACTGAAGTAGCAATATCATCGTAGCCCGTACTATTTGTGTTTTTTAATGATTTTATAATTTCAATAATGTCCTGAGGTATAGTTGGCATCATAAATAGAGAACAAGAAGTTGTGTTTGTTAAGTATTGTTTATAATTGTGGCTGTGACTAGATATGTTATTAGGTTGAATTAAGTCAATAAAGTAATTATTAAATTCCTCTGCTATCATTTTTGGGTCTATAATCTGTTTTGCGTTATTTTTTATTTTTAATAGATAGTCCTTTGGATATGTAGCCTTTGAATTGCGTATAATGTTCCACGTCGCTTTAGTTTTGTTATGAGACTGCTTAATAAAATTGTCGTTTTGTGCTTTTTGAGTAAGTTTTATTATCGATTTTAGTTGCGTTGCGTATAATTTAAAGGTTACTTTATCGGCGTTTTTATCTGACCGCCTATATTTCCAAAGTAGTTCTCTTTTGCGTTTGCAACGCCTACGTATGCCTTTTGTTATCCAGTTGGTTTTTTTAGTTGAAGATATTTTAATTCGCTTTAATGGAAAACACAGATGATAGAAAAGTCTAAACTCGCTGTAGAAATTATCAAAGGAATCATTTGCACTTTTCGCTGAGTAGACTTCGGAGAAGTTTAGTTTTTGTATACAATTTATAAATTTCTGCATGTTTTCGCTACTATAGTCTCGTTTTATAATGAACCAATGAGGTATCAGACAGGTCTTCTTTGTTGGGCATTTCAATAACTGTATGGTCCGAGAGAGCAAATTCCAATATGTCACATTTACTGCCGCGAATATTATGAAATATATTGTCAATACAGGTGTTTCTTTTCAATCGCGTTGGTTGCGTTATTCCTATCTTTAAGTTATAACTAAACAAAACATTTTTAAACTTTAGTGCTTTATGGCTTTCTTTTAGTAGATCAATATTGAAATCCCCACATATAATTATTTTTCTATTTTTATTAGACAGTATGTGCAATAATTCTTCCAGTTTATTTAAGAAAATGTTGATAGAAGTGGCATTATTTTTTGGCACTCTGTAAATGCACAATACAACAATCATGAGATCGATGAGGTCCACAGCACAACACTCTATCAGATTAGGAATGCTAAGTTTTGCAATATCAGGTAACTCTTTAAACTTGTGGTGCTTATGGACTAATATGCACGATCCACCGTTTCTATTATTTCTAGAAAAATGGGCAGCAAGTACAAAATTGGGCATAGTCAGGTAGATATCATCTCCATAGCTCATATTGTGCTCTGTAATGCAGAAGACATCCACTGGCCTCTCTGACTCTGAGTAGTCTCGCAAGTTGACTGTCAATGCGTCAGATTTATTTAAAAGGCCATTTATATTTTGATGTAAGACCAATAATTCATTACAAACAAAGGAACTTTTATTTGTATACCTTCGCATATCAACGAAAAAACTGCGTCTCTTGCGACACTAATTGAGAGTCTTTATTTTCCTGGTCAATAATGATAATAAGCTTACATAAGTTTTCAAATATGGTTTTAATTCCATTATTATTTATGCGTCCGGTATACCTAGAAAACATATTGTAGTCATAACTCAAACTTCGATTGCTATCTAGCATATAAGCATATTCGTGTTTTCTTATATCTGAGTATAACAGTCCATTAAAAGTTTCTACCCTCCAGTTATACATGTTACTATATTTTCCACAATGGAAAGTCGGCACACATATTATGATATTTGTGTGGGTTAAGTTTACTAATGAATTTCTAATTAACAAAACTAAATTATTATAAATATGTGTTCTTGTGAAATCATGTTCCCCAATCAATATAACACAATAGTCATTTTTATTAAAGTCCATTAATTTGTTTTCTATCCCCTGTAAAAGTTGATTGACTCCGACGTTGGGAGTAAGATAATGACAAACATCGTACCTATCGTTTAAAAATCGGGTCGAGGTACTTAGGAGGTTATTGTGCTTATTGGAAGTTATCAGACAAAATCTATGCTTACGGTCACGATTTAAATAGCAAACCGTTGTGGCATCTGTCAGCCGCTGTGTCGCTGCATGTTGATCTACAGTGGATTCTCGACGTCCTTGACCCAGTGGCAGCTCAGCGTAGCTCTGGTCTGCGCTCAGCCGATGATCTAAATCAGTTTGGTTCTCGAAGTCCTCTTTCCGATTCCCGCATTGATCACTGAAAATCTTCCCTTGCCGATGCGAGATAACGTTGTCCGGTCCAACTCCAGAATCCCCGGCAAATGATGTATGTCTGGGCGCATTTTGATTGGTCGTTCCGAGATTCATTTTTCTTCCAGTACTTGATGAAATGGCGCATTCTTTATCGTTTTCTTTAATTTTGTCTTCTATTACTAAGTTTCCTATATTTATATGTATCGGCTTACGACTATCTTCAATATTATTTTGTTCTAAGTCGGTAAAGTTTAACCTTGTCCTATTGATACTCTTACGTCCCTTTTTCTTTTTTATTGTAGTAGATTTACAAATATGAGTTAGTTTCTCAGTTTTCTTTTCATTAGTAATTATTTGTTGTTTTAGTGAGTAATTTTCCGTGATTAAGTTCTCTATTTCATTTTCTGCCACTTGGAGCTTGATCTCTAAATTGGTTATTTTAATTTTTAAACCTTCTAACTCATCCTTCACACTGTACCCAGTTCCCGGGCAGCTTCGATTTAGTATGGCTGAGCAGTCTTCATCGCTAGTATCGTTCGACGATAGTGACTCAAACGAATTTTCAGTCGGAATATTGACCCTGTATTTGACACGTTCGGTTACATAATTTACAGAATTTATAGATGTACTTAATTCCTGTGCATTCGTAGATGCCGATGGCGTTATGCAATCTTCTGTTACTTTAGGACATTTATCACATGCCCATTGGAAGGTGTCCTTCGCTTTTCTTAAGTAAAATAATTTATCTGATACTTTTGTGCATTTAAGATGGTATAATTTGTCGCATCGGGAGTAGGTTAGGAAATGCCTGTCGACAATATCACGGTTACACTTTGCACAGTTGGCCATTTGTACCTTATGTCCCCTGCTCCTGTGTCAGGTGTCCGCTCCGGTCCTAAGTCAGCGGCCGCGCGCGGCGGCGGGTGCGGATTAGGGTGGAGCGTTGTTGTATGGGAAAAAATAAAAACTTGTTATTCAATGCAGAACCGATACAAAAAGTTGCAGTTTTTCATGTAGATTATAGTGATTATATTAAGTTTCAAAATAAACACTACTTTTAGCCCTCTACCCAGCCGCCAAAGATATAAAGTAAGGTAAATTTTCATCAATTATTTAAATATACTAATTCATTAATATTTGTACATTTTATTTACATTAAATAATACTTAATAAGTGTACAATAGGAAATTACTATGATTTTAGTGCCTTTTTCAATATTTATGAAATAATATAATTTTAAAATTTCATATTAAACAGCAATTTCAAGCAAAACAAGGAAAATGCTCCAGTATAAAAAAAATATACGACTTATTTTTTTTAGACATTCATGTGCTAAAGTAAGGAGGTTACTAATTACAAAAAGTATCATTTTACTGCAAAAAAAAGGTTGCTTGCAAGATTAAATAAGCGTCAAATATCGCTTGTCGGCGTCGCTTACGCCCTTTTTGGGCTATGTTTACACGTATTTTCGGCATATATTTACTTTAACTAGTATTATTTTTATTATGTTATCACATTTACAATAGTTTTCACAGTTGTGTAATATGTTGTAAACACCAATTTGTGGTATATTTCCTGGCAAAAGGGCCTTTTCCATAAAAACCCTATTTACGTGGTTTTACTGAGTCATAAAAAAAACATGTTATTAACAAAAAAAAGTATAGGAATCGAGCATATCTGTTACAAAATGATGTTATTCAATGAATAAAACTTGTTTTAAAAAAAAAAAACATAAATTCAATTTATTAAAAATATAAGTAATTTGCTTTATATAATAATAAGTAGAGGGCTAAAAAAATATACCGAGATTTTTTAAATAATTTTTTCCTTAAATAATAAAAAATCAAACATCCTTTTAGTGGGGTTCAATTGCTATATTCAAGAATTTTGGAATTCGCTCCACCCTAGTGCGGATGACTCACCGCAGTCCGCGGTGCGCGAGTCATAGATAACCAAAAGACGTTAAATTAAAAAAAAAAAAAAAAAAACTGTGATATCTTCTAAACTAATAAATATTTTTGAAGACGGTTTTTTTCACTGTGTTCCACTGTTCACTCTCTACAAAACGGTATAACTTGCAGATCTAGTAGAAACTTTTTTCCAACCCTTAAGTATTCAAAAATGACGGAACTGAGAAATAAGTGACTGCCTTGCGCTAGCGGTATCGGACGACCTCTATTTTTTTTTCATGGTTTTTTTTTAAAATGTATAAAATGTTGCAATAACATACTTAATCGGCAAAGAATCAAAAAGTATAAACAGGCAGTTATTATAAATAAATGAATGAATATCAGAGGCAATCTCACATCAAGTGACTTTTTATTTTAGCTTTTTACTTAAAAGTGATCTGATATTGAGACCAAGCAGCGACAGGACTTAAATAGGTTTTTAATGTTCTTGTGATCTAAGAGCTGGCCACGGACAAATTGTTGCAATTCAAAGAGAAAACTTCTAATTACGATGCTTAATATACCATCATTATTTATTGTTTCGGTACCCTAGCAGCTACCAGCTAAAAAACTGTCGTGTCGTTGCATTACAAGTCGTTGGGCGTTTATTTGTAAAAATGCATTCAACCGTTTCGTAACAGGAAAACACTTCCTAGGGAATCATTTAAAAGCAAGACATTTTTCGTGCAGAAACAACAGAATATGTATCATATTCTATAGCACCTAAGGTTGAAATTATAAATAAATATGTGTGGTCGCTAAATCGCTTCTACCTAACTAAGGGTTAATAATGTATTTTATTTAGAAAAAAAAATTACTAATGAATAGGTCGACTTACCAATAACCCTGTATATACTGTACTATATTTTTAGAATCAGCTCATAGAGCCCTTTTATTTAATATTCTAAAGATACCCACAAATAATACATTTTGGATATTACAAAAAATATGTCGTTATGACCCCCTCCGACGAAAAGCTGCCAGCTCCCGAAACAATAATGAATGATTTCCGTGACCAGCTCCCCGTCTTATATTTTATATAACTAAAACGTAAGTGCAAAGCCCTCGGTACTCAAATCAGACTCACATTGTTATATAATACAAAATACATGTATGTTATTTTTCATCACACTTGCACGTAGACAGTATCTAAATATACAGGTTAACTTGGCCGCAATGCCACATATAAAACCCTCGACCTTTCTTTTTATCATGAAACCCAAGGTCGGTAAGTAATTTTTTTTTAATTTATATCTCAGCATACATATCACGCAAGTTCAAGCAAAGAGTTTACACGCAATTGAAAAATCGTCTTAAAATGTTATTTAAACAGGAATTTCATTGCAATCTCGCTACATGTTACTTAAATACTCAATGTTCTTAATAATCGATTTTAATAGTTTTCTGTATCAAAACGTCGTTTTTTTTTACACTCCTTTAGGGCTGTATGTATACCTACGTAAGTATTTGCCCTTAACGTTTCTGAACGAAACATTTGTATAATCTGTGGAGTCCGCCCGCCATCCGCTTAAAAAAAGTTCAAGTAATTCGTAATAATAGTTGTGCTGACTTGTGTATTATAAGTTTTTTCTGCCCTACAATTTTATTTATTTACTCGCAAATGTGATGAAAAACATTAATATGTTTCACGGGCGGTACGGTACGTTCTACTAGAGCCTCGATCGTAATTCCTTACTTACCGACCTTAATACACAATGTACTATTTAAATCTACACTGGCAAGCAAATATAACAGAGGGCTATTTGCCTAACGCAATCGCAATCATTTTCATTTTGAAAATCAAAGGCTTGTCTGCATACAAAATTCAATTAATTGTTCCGCTTTGAAGCTGATTGCGAGTGCGTTAGGCAATAGCGACGCAGGTTACTTTACAAAAAAATAGTACTATACAGGGTGTTTGGTAGCGGGTTCGACAAACGAAAATGGGAAATACTTGGGTCCAATTGGAACACATTTGCCATAGTGACCCCTATGCTAAAGTTGATAGTTTTTATTAAAAAAAAAAAATTGAAAATATCCCAAAATTTTACCTTTAAACCTTCTTAATTACATACCTAAGCAACTGAAACAACCCATTTTTTTTTTAAATCATGCTCTGATAATGGTTTTATTTTAAAACAAAACCAAAACCCATAGGTAGTGCTTTAAAAAAAATATATGGGGAAAGCTATGACAAAAAATGTGGAAAATAAAATGACATTTAAGTTTCGACAAGTATAAAAAAAATATCACAAGTCATAGACGATTTCAAATTAATTAAAAAACTTCTCTGGTTAATACTCTTCACAACGATATGCCACTTAAAAGAAAAATAACAGAAAAAAAAATTACGCAGTACATTGAAATTTCCTCACGAAGATTTATTAAAGAAATCACTTATACCACGGTTACGAACATTGGTGAATACGTTAGAGTTAATAATCGCTGGTAAATTAAGTACCATTAATAAAAAACATTTTAAGAGTAATAATAAAATTTATTAACCACACGCCACACGTAAAATAAATTACCTGCCGAAATTGAAAATGCTAGGGTAAATTTAACTAAGTAACAAAAATTAAAATAATAGGAATAATTATGGAAAAAGATAAATGATAACATTGAGTACTTTATTCACAAAATTTGTTCAAATTGTGCACCTCTCCCACGAATGCACGCCCTACGTGCGTCTTCGTCGCATTTCTGTAGTCGTGACACGCAGCCGAGTCTCTTCTTTCATTTTTGTAAATGCCGCATTGCTTTTTTCTATTAAATCCTCCTTACTGCTAATTTCATTCTTATAAACAAGCTCTTTGGCACGCCCCCAGACATAAAAATCCAAAGGAGTAAGGTCTGGGGAACGTGCCGGCCATGCGATAGGGCCCAGTCGTCCTATCCATGCATTAGGAAATGCGTTGTCTAGATGTTGCCTGACAGTTAGTCTGTAGTGTGCCGGGCAACCATCATTCTGGAAGATAATGGGCCCATCTTCTTCAAATATCGGAACATTGACTCCTGGTTCGCGAAAGTTTAAATTATGTTAGTCGTCGATAAGTGTTGGAGAAAGTTTCATGAGAAGGTATTCTTCTGGTTGGGTACAAATCTCTGTAAATTCTTTGAGCTTCACGGGCGTTATTGCGAGCTTGACCATACGCTAAAATAATATCAGCGCACTCTTCATTGGTAAATGGTGTACGTTCACCCATTGTAATTAAAGTTTCAAAAACCAATACAAATCAACGAGATTTTCTACAAATCTTTCTGTTTGAAAAAAAAAACAATTTGCCGCCTTTAAAAAAAAGGGTACTTTTCTTTTAAAAAACTACAAGCTATTTAAGACACAGATTAAAAAGCTAATTTAGCTTAATGTTTTTTTCAAATCAATGTGGCAAATGCGAAGAAAATGTACGGAATGTATTCCTGATCTAGTGATCACAAAATTTTAAAAAGTGTTTTGTTTTCAATTTTATTATTACTCTTAAAATGGTTTTTATTAATGGTAATTTACCAGCGATTATTAACTCTGACGTATTCACCAATGTTCATAACGGTGGTTTCTTTCAGTGATTTCTTTAATAAATCTCCGTGAGGAAATTTCAATGTACTGCTTTATTTTTTTTCTGTTTTTTTTCTTTTAAGTGGCATATCGTTGTGAAGAGTATTAACCAGAGAAGTTTTTTAATTAATTTGAAATCGTCTATGACTTGTGTTTTTTTTTTTATACTTGTCGAAACTTAGATGTCATTTTTTTTCCACATTTTGTCATAGCATAGGGCCCATATTTTTTTTGTAAAGCACTACCTGGGGGTTTTGGGTTTGTTTTAAAATAAAACTATTATGAGAGCATCATTTAAAAAAAAATGGGCGCTTTAAATTTCTTAGGTATGTAATTAAGAAGGTTTAAAGGTAAAATTTTGGGATATTTTCAAAAAAACGGAAAATAAAATATAAAAAAAAAACTATCAACTTTAGCATAGGGGTCACTATAGCAAATGTGTTTCAATTGGACCCAAGTATTTCCTATTTTCGTTTGTCGAACCCGCTACCAAACACCCTGTATATCATGACCCCGTTACGTTTGCTCGAGAGTTTTTAATTATGACCCCTTTTATAATACAAACTGACGATATGCGTCATGTTATGCGCTTGTTGGTGACTCCAGCCTAATTGGTTCATATGCTATCTCTCAGGGATCAAATAATCGCTTTCTTTGCTCGTATTGCGACCGTAGGTGCAGACCTTGTCAATCGAAGGAACTAGTGCATTATAAATATTTCGTGATATCCTTGAGATATCGTACCTCGATGTTAATAATGTGCACGTGTGTGCAAGTTTATTGATAATATCACTTAATACTACAGTCATGTGAACATTTTATTTAATATTGATGACTTCGATATCGTTCGTATAGATAACTAATTAAATTGATAAAATAAATATTATTGTTCGTTTGGTGTACGTTCTCATATATGTTTTTCTTTTAGGTGAAGGTGGCATCGGCGTCTCAAACGCACTAGGAGCGAACTCTCTGGCAATTCTCTTCGCGTTGGGGTTGCCCTGGCTTATCAGGACCATGACCCTGTTAGGCCAAGGAGAAGAAGCCGTAGTTTACATTAACTCAAATGGCATTGACTTTGTGATCGGTTCCCTGCTCGTGGCCGTTACTTGCTTGTGGGTAACACTGTACATTGGCAAGTTTACTTTAAGGAAAAGCGTAGGTGGAGTGCTGGCCGTTTTGTACCTAGTATTCATCACATTTGCCATTCTTGTTGAGACGGGCGTCATCCTGGACCGGTTAGACGCGTTCTGCTAGCTGCTTACATTGCCGTGATGAGAATGAGACTGAGTTACACTGGCCGATGTATGGGATATGCCACAATTGTCTTAATTACAAACGTTGAAAAGAGAAATTTAATGGACAATGCCAATTTATTTTAATGCGATAGTACCAGATGAGAATACTGAGCTTCTAGTGAGAAGAAGGACATTTAGACGCCACATTTGATATTAAACTCCGGATTATTGTATAGTATGTTTGAGTTAAACAATGTAAATAAGGCAGGAAAATTATTGCAGATTTATTCTTATTAATTGATTATCAGATTCAGAATCAATTATTAAACTGTCACAGTAATAGTAGACATTGTTAACCAAGGGATGAAAGACCCCAATTGCATCCGAGATATCTATATTTATCTTTGAAAGTGCCCGTATAGCCAACCTCACGAAATTACACAAACTTATAGTATCCCACATTTTTTTAACACTGTAGAGGATAAACGTTGATCAAAATATTTTGTTTTTATTTTTTGGTTTTTGATATAAGACGTCACCGAAATGAGATGGATGTATTTGCGGTCTTATATTCCGGATAGCGGCAGTTAAAAGGTTAAACACTCTACTTTTGTTTTCGACGAAGAGGAAATAGTTATTTAAATAATATTTTTTTATAGTATTGTTATTACCATGGTTACGGTGATACCGGATATCAGGATTGGCGTCTAGTGAACACTTGACATCCTTATGTGTATATTATTTAATTAAAAATGTTTTAATAACAATTGTAATGACATAGATTAAAAACAAACTAAGTTTGAGACTAATAAGTAATGTGGAAAAAGATTTCATTTTAATTAAATCACTAAAAAGATGATTAATTAATATTCATCGACTGGTTCTTGGTCACCATGTTTACGTTCAATATGGATATCAGCAATGGCGTTTCGTTTAGCATTACATTTTTTATGATAAATTGTTGCAACTAAACTAAATGTTTTAGTCACTATTTATACAGGGTGTCTGGCGGCAGATTTACATTTTAGAACTCGATTTTACAAAAAGTTATAAATGGTGCGGGGGGGTGGGGGCGGCATTGGTATCACCGATCGTGCGGATTTGTTAGTCACAATGCCGCAGCCGCAGTTGTCGGGAGAGCATCGTGCGTTCGCTATCGAGGCGTTCTTTAAAGGCGGCGATTCTTACGTTATCGCTCGTCGGCAGTTTTGTTCTAACTTCAATATTCGTCGATTAAGTGATGGACCAAGCGTGAATTGAATTTTTTGGATTTGACCCCAATGGATTTTTTCTAATGGGGCTATCTCAAGGAGAGAGTTTACAATAACAATCCGCGTACTGTCGTGGCCCTAAAAGAAAACATTCGTCGTGAAATCCGCAACATTCAACCAAGCTTGCTGCACGAAACACGAGGCTTCGTTTCGAAAAATGTGTGCAACTGAATGGAAAATATTTGGATGACATAATTTACAAAAAATTAAATCCGCAACATTGCTTTCACTGTGACTATAATTAATAAAAACATACATTTTTTTTTTTAAATAAAATTTTGAAATCCTCAATCTGCCGCCAGACACCCTGTATTTGCATGAAATTTTTATTAATTTAACAGTTAAAGTCACGAACTGTTAACGCTCATCAGAATAGTGAAAATGACTGAATGATGATGAAAAATCAAGGAAAGTGTACAAGAAAAGCTAGCCACTGTTTATTTTTGTCAATATTATTATAAGCTCCTAGAAAAACTTATGTATGCAACGATTCATAATTAGCTCTTAAGGTACTCGTACACCTCGGCACTCATACCTTAAGAAGCTTCATTATGTACCAGTTACATAAATAACTATTATAGAAGTGTTATTACCATGGCAACCCACATTATGGAGTTTTTTTCACTCTTCTGTTACGCTATAAGTCGTATTCTGACACCGTAAACACTACCTAGTCGGTCCTAAAGTTCTGTCACAAATAAGAATAATGATAAAAACAAAAGTACCAATCAGTTTTTAATAATTTATATACCAATTTAAAGTACATTTAATAGAGAATTAATATAACTTAAAATTATTCAAAATGACTTCCCTTGTTTTTAATACAGGCCAATAAACGCCGCGGCCAGACGTCTATCGCAGCACGCACCATATTCATGTCTATTTCAGCGACTGCTTTTCTAATAGATGACTTCAGGCTCTCCAAATTTGTATGTGGTTTAGCACAGACCTTCTCCTCTAAGACCTGCCAAATTTTGTAGTCCAAAGGATTAAGGTCCGGACTGGAGGAAGGCCAATCTTCGTGTCTTATAAAGTCGATTTTTTGACGCTCAAACCAGGCTTGAGTGGTCTTGGCTTTGTGTGCAGGTGCAGAATCCTGCTGGAACACAAAATGATGTCCTGAAAATAGCGTGTTGGGCAGATCTTTGACAACCTGATCCAAAACCGTCTCTTGGTACAGTTTTGCACTGATTTTGATCCCTTTTTCGCAAAAATGAACTTCAGTTGGCCCGTAATAAGATACTCCCAACCAAACCATCACTGATGATGGATGATGCCCATGTTGCACCCGCGGAGCGGTTTTTTTTGCTTCTTCAGAGCTCTTAGCGTACACTCTATCATTCTGTTTATTAAACTTTTCTTCAATATCGAAAAGTTTTTCGTCTGTAAATAGGATATCGCGGTGTCGATTTTTCGCGTACTGTTTTAACAACTTTCGGAATCTTTTAAGCCTGATTGTTTTTAGACGGGCATTAAGCATGTGTCCACACTTTTTTTTGTATGCTCGTAGACTAAGATCTTCGTTTAAAATCTTTTTGACGGTATTCCTACTGACACCCATCTGCAAAGCCATCAACTTCTGTTTTCGGACAGGATTTCTTGCTATACGGGCCTTGATCGCTTTGATCACTGCTGGTGTTCTTACGGAGCGTGGACGGCCAGTTCTTTTTTTGTCCTCAACACTAGAGACTTTATTGTACCTATCAATAGTACGGTACACAAACCTAAGCGTTATATTTAATTTTTTGAGCAACTTGAAAACGGTACTTGGCGAGTGCCCACAGCGGTGCAACGCTAAAACAGCTATTCGGTTTTGTTTCAATGTCCACTCCATCGTGAGAAATCGCAGCAAATGACTGTTTTTTGTTTTAACAAAATTGTTAAACATTCAAAAATGGAATACAAAAACATTTTCTTAAAATTATGTTCTAAATTAAAAAATAATGTGCCAGTGACAGAACTTTAGGACCGACTAAGTATCAATACTAGCAGTTTTATAGTATGTGAGAAAAAATAATTCTATGCCATTTTCACGAATTCAGTTGATCTTAATTATTGTCATACAAAAATTATAAGTGTAATTTTTTTTTTTTTATCTAGTTATGTACAGTTAAGGTTAACAATAAATATCCGGATAATGGTGCAAAAATATGTACATATATTTGAGACTTTGGGGTGTATAAATTTTATGCGCTTGACTGTAGTGTAAAACCACAGTATTTAAAGTACAGGGTGTAATACAGGCTGCCTATCGCTGTAACTCTCTCTGCCATTTGTCAGTAAATTGTGAGAGTGTGAAAGCTAAAGACACCCGAGTAGTATTTATTAGTAGTCAAGTTCTGTACTGTATTTAAAAAGGATTAAAAAAATCTGAGCTATTTTGAAACGGCTGTAGAATATTATTTCATGATAGAATAAGACTTCATGCCGATTCTTTCTTGAATAAGTAGAAATGACTGAGTGTTTGATCAATTCTATTTCAGAAGCACTGTCCTCTCTAGGAATGGAAACGCTCAATTCATTATTTTCATCCCGCCATTATTGAGATATGGAAATCTTTACTATCCGACCAAGAGAGATAAAAAAACATTTACTAATTGACTTTAAAAAATAATCATTTTGTGGTACATATGACGTAAGTCTAGTTTTATTAATCGCAAGGGATCTATCCGAACAATTGTTAATTAGCAAGCAATGTTCATCTGCTCGAAAGACGCGACCGGCCCTTAGTTTTAAGCAATTATTTATTGGACCATATTAGCACTAAACTAGTTATAACGGGTTGGCTTAAAGTAATGAAAATGTATTCAATTACCAATAGCAGGCAATAAAAAAAATGCAAAAAGGATTTTGACAGATATAATTAATAGAAAATATGTAAATCTTGTTAATAAAGCAAAAAAAGATTAACTGGTTTAATAAAAAATGTCCGCGAGGAAGTTATGACGTGAACGTGTCTATCGCCTACTTGGACGGCGTGAAAAATCTGAAGTGGTCTCTCATCACAAATTTGAAAATGTACCTCCTTCTACAATTTAATGTTTTATCCAGCGGTGGGAACTTGGTATTAGGACTAAAGATTCACCAAAAACGGAAAGACCTCCCATTCTTAATGATCGAGACCGCAAGTAGGTGGCAACGTTTGTACAAAACAAAGTGGGTCAGTCCCAGATAAGTTAGCTGTAAAATATGATGTTTTTCGAGGGCGAATAAGGAATATTTTAGAGAAATACAATGTTGAACAGTTAAAGTGTCAAAAAATATCCAAATATTCCAACAAACAGCTTGAAGATATTCCAAAGAAGTGCAGGAAGTTGCGGAGAAAGTATCACTATGCAGGGAGCACCCAGAATTGACTAAAAGAGCGTGACGTTCACTTCGTACCGAACGGATTCGGTATTCGGATTCAAACCATCCGAACGTCCCTATAGCTCGTCCAATAGAGGATTATTTGGTAATTCTCAGTAGACTAGTTTACAGTGATGGGCGGGAAGCAAAATTACAGACTCAGTTGAAGCTCAAGGTACCAAAACAACTAATTAACTAAAAAATGTAAAAATAGATGTTGTCCAACGTATGATGAAAACGGTAAGAAGAAAGCTACGAAAAAATTAAGATGCGGGACTTTTTGCTGTACAGGAATGATTGATTATCATATTGGTTTTAGTTCGTATATAACCCTAACAAGTGAAAAAGAAAAATAAAAACAGTTTTTGTAATTCTCGTTACTTTAAGCCAACCCGTTAATCTCATTTATACCCGATGTAATTGAACACAAATAGATTTTATTAATTATTTTAATTTGAATTAAATAAGTATTTCTTTTAACACAATATCCTCAACGCAGTCACAAAAATATCGAGATTTTGAAATTCTGATAAGAAATACTCAAACTTTAACCCCAGTGTTCATGTTAATTACTATGTATTAAGTGAAAACCGCATAATAAATTCATTATGTTTAGTCCTTTTAATATTCGACCGCTGGCCAATTCCACCAACCAAGAATAAAGTAAAATTCTAAACGACACGCATCACAAATATTCCAACATTATATTGATATCAAAAATCAAAAGAATGTAGGGATATTTTGAATCCTTAGAATGAATTTAAAGTGTGCGGTACAATTTGCTTGAGGGCCTAACAAATTACCAGGCATGTGACCAAAGACAGCCAAGATGCTTAACTAAACCATTTTCGAATAAGTACTGCTAAAATGTATGGAATTGACAGAAGCGCCCGACGCGACCGTCCGGCAGCTTACGTCAATCCTATAAGAATGGATCCTCGATAGCGATAAGGTTCGCCGAATGTATTTTGTCTCGGTCCACTGATTTGTCTTCGCCCAGCCCGTATTTTCTGCACTGAGCTCTTAGTCCCGCTCATGACAGGCATACTATGGAAGAAAATGAATAGACATACACTCGCTAAACAATCAGTATTAGGTGGCGGCAGTCGCGTATAGATGAGACGACATGGTATTATCTCGGATAGGTTCGTATTCGTCTACCTTTCTCAAATACTTTATTGATGGGCGACTACTAAACCTGACTAATAGAGCAAGATAAATATGTAGCAACTGTCAGTAATAGGCGACGGGTTTTAAATGCGTTTAGTATGAGCATAACGTATCTAAATATAAAATATCGTATACATTCGCGTGCGATTGGTTATAGTTATCCAGGAACTTTTTTATTTTGATTTGAGTTGTTGAGTTTCATTGTTCTGTTAAAGTTAAGAACTCCAAATACCTAGATATAAGGCTACACCGCACCACTATCAAGTTCGTGACTTGTTAATGTTCGAGCAGTAAAGTGAAGCGCCCACAAGTGTAACCGTTTCGAAACATTAATGATTAAAACTAACTTTATTTATTTTACGGATGGCCGAAAATATTGAATTCCCCCAAAAACTCGGGGAAATGAAACAATGCTTTACTTGCCAAACTGAGCCTACAAAAATAATACCTGGGGGCCCAGACAAGAGGCAAACGCTTCCAGGCGTTTTCCTTTCTGTAAAGTTCAACGCCTAGGCGTTAGCGTCCAACATGTGTCAGACAACAGGAGTTAGAAAAGAGAAACGTGCTGTCGATTTTGCGTTACGCTCATTGTGCGCTATAATAATAATTTAGCCTTAAATTGTCTTCTTCTTCTTCTTCTTTTGCCCCCGCGGCGACTTGAACAGCTACTACCGCGGGGATATGGCGTTTCCACGTTAAGTGATTTCGCCAGTGTCAAGTATATATAAGTATATATCAATATAGCAATAAAACAATCCAATCTTCTCGAGGAAGATTGGGGGCAACGTTGTACGGTGATTTGTAGGTCAGAGGTCAAGATAGTTTTAACCTCTGCACCACTGCGAGTCCACTTGAAACGAGAAGAAAGATGCCAGATACACGAAATAAGTCCAAGTCTTCAATCACTGTGCGACACAAAGGCATAAAAAGTACAAATCACTATCAGAAAAGAACTTTGAACACCTAATTACCCAAAAATTAAAGTCTAAAACAAATTACACGTCCGCCATCTTTTAACGTTGCAAATGGCCCCTTAAATTGTCTATGCTTAGCGCAAATTTAAACGTCAATGTCAAACGTTATAGTGACAACAACTGTCAGTCAAAGTTTTAGGTTAGGTTAGGAGGTAAAATTTCAGCACTTAATACTTAATGCGAGACTTAAATTTATTGAACGGCATATTTCATATTGACAATATCAGTAGGTATCTTATTGTAGAAGCGTATAAAGTTCCCCGCGAACGATGTGCTGACTTTACGAAGACGGTGACATGGGACTACGAGTTTATAATTGTTAAATAAAAATACTTGAATGTTTGTACGTTTGTCCTCTATATTCGTTCCTAAACCATTGATCAGATTGTGATCAAACTTTGGTAGGGTGTTCCTGAGGACGCCCTCGAGGGTTTCTAGCCCAAAAACCTATATCTACTATTTTAATTTACATGGAATCGCGACGGATCCCAGTTACAGCGTAATAAATAAACCACATTTAAGTAGTTAGGTTAGCTTCTCGTCGCTTCGAACGAGAGTCCACAATGCAAGACTGCTACCTTTCAGGTCACCAATTGGTACTGAAATCTCAATGATTTTACCTAAAGACCAATTCTTTTTGTGTTTCCTTAAGTCCTTCTAATGTAGTGGATCCAAAAAATCTGCACAAAGTCGATGCCAAACAGTAGGTGGCTGTGGCCACAGAGCACTCCTTATAAGCATTTACTTTAGGTAATTTAATAAATAAAGAATATTGAGCATGGCAAAATTATCTACAATTAATATATCGCGGTGTAAAAACCAGATGAACGTAACTACAAAAAATTCAAAAATAGTTTTTTGCATTAAACGGTTCAGAATGAGCTCCTGCATGAAATGCCAAAACGACGTAATGGTATATATATATTTTTGTCTCGATAATCATTTTATTACCACTGAAAATGATATTGGAAAGTTGAAGACGCGAATTCTCACCGTTTTTTTGCTCTCCTGTAAAATCATAAAAATGAAGATACGTTCATCTGGTTTTTACACCGCGATATAAAGGTAAACAATTAAAATACTTTTAAATTCAAACATTTAATTTTTTATAAAATTTTCACCATTTACCAAATGTTTTAATAAATATGAAAATAACTCTATACATGTAGGAGCTTATTGAATAGATGATGGTTATCCACATTAATGCAGTGCCTAACTGCCAACACACCCAACCTTCATAATATCTTAATTAGCTAAATAAATGCAAATACAATACAAAAATCTCACAATGGTTATAGCATATTATGAAGGTAAACAATACTATTTATTAAAATAAGTTGAGCAGGCCGAAGCAACGTTCGATACAATTCCTGGCCTGCACGTGCCTCCTAGTGTAAGTCTCCTCCCTTGACCCTTGTGCGGCATCCAAAATAGGCGTCATCAACCAGGGTCGCAGTGGATACCCCGAGTCGCCTTGAACAAATACACAACAATTAAATTTTTTTTATTGAGACAGCACGGTTAGCTTACAACTACTAGATAGTGACTTGAACGCTAGGAAGCCTTCGATCGATCCAGGTTTTGCTCGAGACTTTTTAATATCTTCACCAAGCATATAGGTACCTAAATATCATCGCATCTTGATAGTTTGAAAAGGTAAAATTATAATATATTTAACATAAAAAAGGCACTTTATATATTTATGCAATTCTTTATACATTTTGCGGGTTCATGTCGTACGAGTGTACGTTAGTGTTAAGTACCCCCCTATATTATATACATTATAGCAAATAAAAAAAAGTTTTGAAATATTTAATTTTCTATATACCTACATAATATGTTTATCATTGTTCTAGTACCCATATTACAAGCCTAGAGCTTAGTTTGGGACTAAGTTAATGTGTGAGATTGTATTGATTGAAGCAGGACAGCAATCAACTTCTGCAATTTTTATTGCTGGTCTATTTCATGCTCATATTATTTAGTAACAATATAGACTTATATTGTTTGGCTTAAGACTTAAGAACTGATAAGGTTTTTGTAAAAAAAAAAATGCAAGTGCAATGTAATGGAGGCGCAATCAAATGAATGTACCTATTTGCAGGACTCCTGGAAAGAAGTGGACTCAAATAAACAAAAATCAATATTGTTTAACATTGATCAGACTTATAGAAAGCATGCATACATAAGCTCACGCCTTTATTCCCAGAGTGAGGTAGGCAGAGCTACAGAATTACTAACAACTCGTTTTTAGAGTTGTTAATAATTCTGTAACCAGATTTTGCATAATTAGGCTTCCCCCAATGTGTATTAAATTAATATATTGATTGTTATGTATGAGAAGTGTATTATTAATTATTTTAATAATAATATGTAGCTATGTAGTTGAGTTTTATTTCACCAAATCTTAACATTCAAATTCAAATTCAAATTCGTTTATTGCAAGTCATATTACAGGTATATAGATGGAATTACATGGAAGGTATACATATGACACCCTGCAAGGGCGTAGCAACATAGGACAGTAGGGCTAGGACCTAATTATTAGAATAAAATAAAAGCTACGAATATTGCACATATCAATAATTCTTACATAACTTATTTATTTTTTATGTATAGTTTTATATATATATTTTTCCCATATATTTGTAATAATATTACTTGTACATTATAAAGAATTATACCTACTTGAATTCATTTATCTCTAAATTCGGTATTTAAAAATTATCACTTATCAGTTATCATATCACTTAAAAATATTTTTTTTGCTTATAAATAAAGGGTTTTTATTTTCACTTTTGATGGAATTTGGTACATGGTTGTATATTTTAATCATCATATGGTGTGGACTGGACGCAACTAATTTTAATTTGGTTAACGGTAGTTTAAGTTTATTAAGATTTCTTATTTCTCTTTGTTTCTGTGAGAGTCCGGAATAAGTCTGAATGTTTTCTGATAAATTTACAAGATTCTAAAATATACATGGATGTAAGGGTCAGTATTTTAAACATTTTAAAGTGCACCGGCAGGAGTCCTTAGGATCAATATTTGCCAGTATTCTGACACACTTTTTTTGCAGGATAAATACAGCATCTACCTCACAACAATGACCCCACAATAAACAATCAATCAATCAATCAATCTTAACTTGCAATTAATAAACCATTTTTTTACATACTGTTGAGCTTACTAATATTAATACATACCTACCTACCTTCTTCTCATATAACAGGGTGATATTTGGAGCTAAACCAATTTATTGAACTAACATAATTTAACATTTATATTAATTAGTTAGACCTTTTGGAAAATATTTATCCCTTACATAATAAAATAATACAACTCATGACCAAGTAACTTATCCTTATAATGGTGTCCAACTTGCAGAATTAGCTCTGCCAGACTCTAATCATTTGGTGCATTTCTTGTTCAATATACATAATCACTTCAAATTGTTTATTGTTATTCGGATTGTAATGAGAAAACCACACAGGCAAGAATTCTTACCTAGAAGCCATACACATAGAAAGTAAATTACCTATTCATAGAATCTGTATTATAGTGTAAATTGTCTGAACTTACCATTTGAATAATTAATGAATGGTATCCTTTTCTATTATAATATTGGTGTACATCCACGCTTGGCCTTACAAGGGCAATATGGGTGCAATCAATGCAAATTACTCCTGGCAGGCGGAACTTTCTTTGAAACCTGTACAATATTTTTATAGTTAGGTACAATAGCTTTAGTTTACAATAGGTGATTAAGTATCATATTATCAAAGGGATAGGGCTCCAGTCTAGAATATAGGTACTTACTTCTTACTTTTGTTTGCAAGCCGACCTCGCCAGTTGTGTTTGGGGAAATGTTATCCACTTCCCCACAACGCTAGGATGGTTGAGGGCTTGCACCACTTGCCTGATGCAGCGACTTGGTGTCCGCTGCGTCAAGTGTTGTGAAACCCCCACCACCGTTTGGTCGGACCCCGTCGCAAAGAACGTGAAAGCACATAGAACCTGAAAAAATAACTAGGAAATAAGCGTCCACATCAACATAACATAGTTGCTATGCATAATATACCTGGTCACTTATAAGACACTATTCCTACCTTAACGTCGAGAGGAATCTCCCTGGTTCCTCTCAACGAGGTTTGTGCTCTCAACTCGTCACATAGACGCCGAAATGTGCCCTTATCGATCCGGAACCGTTCAGCGAACAAACCTTCGGGCATTTCTTCTATAAGCTCCAAATTTGATCGCGATTCGTATCTTTGTTGGCGCCTCAACCTCCGAGCTTCGTTGCGGGCAGCCCACAGCAAACGCAAAGAATGCATTTTGGATTTAAAACAGTAATACACTATTGTCTCTCAAGCAAATTACAAAGTATCAGCCATTTTGAATTGTTTACTCGAAACGCTTAGCGCTTTTCTGCAAGTCTTCGGCGTGCGAATAGTTTTCTACATTGTACGGCAGAATACAGAACAGAATGCACGTCAAAAGGGCCACTTGACTAGCCATTTGTATGGATTATGTCATTGTGACAGCGCTTTTCGTTTTTCTGTTCGTTTAGAAATATTGCAGAAAAACGAAAACAAGTACGTTGGCTGGCCACTTAGCTGTTCTCTTCGATAAACCACGTGACCAATTCGTGATCTCATACATTTGACAGCGATTCAACAGAAAAGCGAAAACGGCGTTTGCCTCTTGTCTAGGCCCCCTGTTATTTGATTGAAGTTTCAGATATGTATAGAAACAATATACTTGTGAAAAGTAATTCCTTAATGTGTCTTTCAGAATTTGGTAAGCACTCTTTCACCGCGCATTTTGTCGCAGCTCCCTATTTTTTTACTTTTGTTAAGTAGATATAATGCTATCGACTGTACCTACTTGACAAAATACTTAATAAGTAATATACTTTGTAATAGCATAGATAACAGTATTTGTTTCAACCGTAGGTATTTAGCATGCATTTAAGAGATCCTTTTTTATTTTAAAGGTAGAAAGAAAACAAACATGTGTTTTTAAATGTTTATTAATAATAACTTCTTATCTTTGGTATAATAATTTAATATAAGTGTAAATACTGTTACAACTTCCAAGTAACGCATTAACTCTGTTCTTACTTTGTTACACAAGGTGTACACATTTAGTCATTTAAAACATTTAGAGTTTAAAATCACGTGCGTATGCATATTGTACAAATCAGGGTCTCTATTCAACGCGGATCGTTTTTAATCTGTTATGGTATTGTCAACGATTGATAGCTCTTATTTACTTGATAATACTGGCAGCCCAGTTAAAACTATTCCATAACAGCTTAAATACGACTTTGATTTGATTCCCTCCTTCCACGTAGTCAAACTATTTTGTCCAACTGGTTTGACTACGAGGTGCTTCCTCGTGGTCAAACTAATCGAATCATTCACCCTGTATAGTAAACCTCAATTAAAATAAATAAACATAATATCCGTAGCACACTTTATTAAAAAAATAACCAACATCTATTTCATTATGTATCAACTCCATTTGAAATTTTGTTATGAAATCATCTCTATATATATGTTCACTCCGACGAGGAGATGGCTCTTCACAGAAATTTGTTTCTTTTTCTAACAATATTTTAAGCAAGCGTTCAACTGTCATTGGATGATGCCTTTTCATTGTTTTATTTAGTTGGGCATTCCAACTCTCTACAACATTATTTGTGCGATGTCTTCGTCCGTATACACACCATTGCTTTATGAACAATTCATTTTTTAGCCACGTATTCTCGAAATATTTATAATATTTTTGAATTTTCTCAGTGTTAGGAGTATCCGATTTAATGTAACACCACCCTTCCGCAATTCCGTCATCGGGAAGTAAAGCGAGTGCTGAACATAGTCCAACAGCTCTGTTTCCATCTTTGCTCTTGATTTTTTTTTTTGCATGCTTCCATTGGGAATTAATGAAATGGTAAAAAAAATGGTAGTCGGGAAAAATGGTTGAAATGGCATTGCTTGCAGCAGTTTCAAAGTCAAAATGTTTTTTTTTTGGAGACCAATTGGGTATCCTTGACTGTCACATAGTAGTTAGGGAGGCGAATAGGGGAATTTTCGGTAATACTCGAGCGTGGCAGTTTAAGATATGAGAGATACCTTAGACCTAATAGAACAAAAGTATTTAGCTCTATATGTAGTGACGCGCGACTAGGATAGACGATCAAATTAGTAAAAAAAAATCGATAGTCTGAAATACTCGAGCGCGTCAGATTAAGATATTGGGGGTTGATTTTAGTGTTTTAAGACTAAATTTAACTAATCTGACGATAAGTCCTTGACGCCGCCGAGTTATAGGGTCGCGAACATGTAAAAAAAAAACGTTAATCCGGCATTCTCGAGCGCGATTTTTTTTTGAATAATATAATCTAAAAATTACTAAAAATACAAAATCTGCCGGTTTCCACATGACCGGAAGTGTGGAGGAGCCATTTCGTCTTCCGAAAAACCGAACCCACCAACATTTTTTGTCAGATTAAGAAAATATGCTTTTAGGATACCGAGATAAACCTCCCCTATGAAAATCTGACGCGCTCGAGTATTTAAAAAAAACTTTTTTTTTTTGCATTTTCAAAAATTTATCGTAACTTATCGTCACGCCGAAATCGTCAGTTTTTTAAAAGGGAGCTTCCTTGGGGCCTACTTAACACCCCTTCCGAAAATCTGACGCGATCGAGTAATTTTTTTTTTTTTGCATTTTTGACTACTTTATATGCCTACCCCCACCACGCAAACCGGCAGATTAGTATACCGTTGTTATCAGAGGCACTTGGGGCATACGTAGTATGAATATCTGACGCGCTCGAGAATGCCCAAGTAACTGTTTTTTTTAACATTTTTGAAAAACCGTACACGCCAAACCGCTAAAATGGTTTTTACCATACGTGCTTTTCTTTTCGAAATTATTTTATCTTTCGATTTTGATAGGTCTCGACGGCGCCGTTGAATTACGCCATTTAGCTACCTCGCCTCCCTAACTATAGAGAACAAGATGGTATACGATTCTTCGGTTTTATCCGTCATTAAAGCGTAAACAACGGGGAGCACGTGCGTTTTTGTTGTCGACGTAGATAGATCAGCATGAATCGTATATAATTGATAGAAAGGATTTGGGCTGCTGAAGAATGTGCCATCCCCAAAAAACTCTTGCAACTGAACCATTCTTTCCCGATTAGTTTCAGAGCATAAAACCATAATCCGGCGTGTTTCGTCAACATAATTCGCCAAGAGAAATGATTTCAAGTTAACAGGAGCTGTTACCTCTTTGAAGTGTCGGAAGCACGTCTTTTTTTTCTGTTATACAAATCTGACTTCAGGCTGTCCAAAGACGGCAACGTAACTCGATCTTCAACCGACTTCTTTTTTTCTTTGTATGCATCCGGAATAGGGACGTCACTGTTATCAACTACCTCTTAGTTCATCAATGACTATATCGATTTCATTTTATTTGAAATCAGCATTACATGTATGGCTATTGCGTTTAACCCTTAATTTGGCAAAAATAAAAAAAGTCGGGAATTCAAACCCTTTTTGATTTTGAATCAGCAAAAAAATAAAAAAACATTCCAAACATTAAAAGTGAACATTATAGTATGGTCACTGTGATGTACACTGCCAAATAAAGGGTTAACTACGATTTCATTCTAAGTGAAAAAGAAAATATATTACGAATTAATAAAACGGAATATAGTAGAATTATCGGAGATGAGGAGAGATAAGAAGTACAGAGTGTTAGGTAGAGCGTTGTCACAGCTATCCATTTCAGGTACTTTAACCCTTAATTTGTCTAAGAGCTATTTAATACCGTTTTTTTTAATTTCCTTGTAAAGTTGAGGTTGAAAGATTTCTTTATCGGTTTCTGAAACTTTGAGAGTCCCCATTATTTTTTAAAGTTGCTTTACGCTTCCAGTAACAGTTTTAATTAAACACTACAACATTTAAGTATCTATCAAAATGAAAATTTTGTTAATACACGTAGTAGTTCCTTTTTTTTCGGGGTTTATAGGTCGAATTTCGGTGTCTTGTAATAAAATGATAAAAAAACGGTATTACGAGTAAATAGCTCTTAAACAAATTCAGGGTTAAAGCACTTTTTTTTTCAGTTCCATTTTTTGGTTTTTCGTACTTTACCCTACCTACAAGAAAAAAGTAAACGTTTTTTTTTTTAAACGCTCATTTATACAGGGTGTAAGGGACGGCTCACCGAAAACTGAAACCATAGCTTCAGACCATTATACTGAACTGAAATCCAGTGGAATTTTTCCCGGCAAAACAAAAATTTTCTCGTTTTTTTTCCCCATGTTTTTGCATATATACCGATCTAGGACAATATATTATGATATACTGAAGCTCATTATGTAAAAAAAAACTGTGAAAACGGCATTTTCACGTAAAAAGCGAGAAAAATTTCGTTTTCCCGGGAAATTTTCCACTGGATTTCAGTTCAGTACAATGGTCTGAAGCTATGGTTTCAGTTTTCGGTGAGCCGTCCCTTACACCCTGTATAGGTATGACATACATACATAAACTCACGCCTTCATTCCCAGAGTGGGGTAGGCAGAGCTACAGAATTACCAACCACTCTAAAAATTTGTTGATAATTCTGTAACCACATTTTGCACAATTAGGCTAAGATGTTTACCAGTGTAGTAGTGACAGGTTGCAAGCCCATCGCCTAACAGTACTGCAAGCCTTTATTCCCTTAGTCGCCTCTTACGACATCCACGGGAAGACATGGAGTGGTACTATTCTAACCCGGCTACCACACGCCTTAATTAATTGGGATAGACCAAAAAAAATCGATAGAATAGGTAAGAAACCAATTTCATTAAATTTGTATTTGACCCAATAGTTTTGTTTTAATATCTTTATTTATTTAGCAGACATTTTATGGATGACATTATTATTTTAAATTTGGGTTGGCATTTTCTAATAAATTATTAGAATTCAATGATATTTAATGATAAAAAGTCATTTAAATAGTATAGTAAAACATACTATTTCAAGAGGTTTTCACCTAACCCTTAACCCATATTTGCCCCCTGATTCGAAAACGAACAATATCCAAAATTAGTCTGAGCATATTTGGTGTTGATTGTTTTCAAATCAGAAGGCATATAAGAAACCAATTTAAAACATAGTTCTGGGCATATATGGGTTAAGGTGCACCTAGGAGGGCTTCAAGGCAAAAACGAAAGTCAAACAAAGGTCAAATATAATGATATCCTCAATATTTAATGACTGGAGGTAATAATTTAGTATGGTACCTTCAGAGTAATAGATCCACGACACTTTTCCTTTCTTCGCTGGCTGCAAGCCCAGAAAACATTTTCATGTTTATATGTACGCCATTTATAGTACTGCCGGCCCTCCATTAGAAGAACTGTTCCACCTTTACGTTTCACATATTTTAAATCCATTTTTAATTACTAATATAAGAGTCCAACTGACAAGGCTGAGTTAGAATTTAAATATATATTAATACTAGCGGCCCGCCAGCGGCTTCGCCCCGCTGCAAATTTCTGACTTTCAATTCATTTGTTACAAAAAATGTGATAAATGAAGAACCGCTCGACCGATTTTGTGCAAACTTCACATAAACCATCTACTAAATAGTCCGAACAAAGACTAAACATTTGGTTTGGATAGGTGAGTCCGTTCTTGAGTTATAAAATTACAACGAAAAATGGCATTGATTTTTATATATATAGATAACAAGGAAAACAATTTCACGAACGTCGCGTCGCTGAACCTGACATTTGACATTAACTTATTACTTATATTATTATCATCTATGACCTAAGTCTATGACTGTACATACACAAACTGCATGCATACAGCGTGCTGAAAAGGTGCAATGTCAATGAAGTTTGACCACGAGGAAGCATAATTCCTCGTAGTCAAACCAGTTGGACAAAATAGTTTGACTATGTGGAAGGACCCTCCCCCCCCTCTTTTACCGCCTAGAATAGAGGCGCAGGTAGTTTAGTGCTGATCACGCTCCGGTGAGCTTCAATCATTCTAAGGCTTGATTTCCTATTTGCTATGGCTTGCTATGCTAAGGCTTGACTTTGATGTCGGTCGCTGACGTCGGTCGAGTGTACGAATGTACACCGTGTTCTATGAGACACCGCACAGCGACGATGACGTCCGCGACAGATTTATCATTTTATCATACGTCGGTACGCTCGACCGCCGTCAGCGACCGATGTCAGCATAGGAGTAAATCAAGTCTAAAAACATTTTGCATAATTTCATTTAACTACCTACTTGTTGTTCAGCCTACTTTTTCTTGGGAGCATCTTCGTTAAATAATATAATGCTCATTTGTCATGTTAACATTTGGTATAGTTCAGGAAATATGAGTCAGCCGTCTGTTATCTACTTTGCGATCTTCAAAGATCTAACCTTAAACTTAACGTTTCAACCCACTGAGCTGTATGAAGAACGAGGGCAGTTTAACGATTACCTTTTGTTAACAAGATCTTAGTGAATATAACAGATGGCCAATTCATATTTCCTGCACTTTTACTACATTAATATCGAATAATGCCATTTGATACAACATACATGAAGTAGAACTAGGTATTGAAACGACAAAAAACAGGGAACAATTGCTGTTGGGTCAGCGATGATAATACTTAGGACTCGTCCTCGACAGCCAGTGGAGGTTCGACGAGCAGTTTCGACGCTTGGCCTCAAAACTGGTGGCTGCAGCAGGAGCGCTCAGACGCATCGTTCCTAATTTAGGAGGACCGTGGACAGGGTGGAGCGTAACGACTTCTGTATATGGGTGTGATGCGCCCCATTGCAATATACAGGGCGCAAATATAGGCGGACGGTGTCTGTTACCGCAATCTGGCCCTCTTACGACGGAAAGCCGTCACCGACGTGCCACCATTGTGGAGGAGGTCCGTAGATAAGGCACGACACACGAGCGAGGTATGCCCAGCCTGGGTCGACTCTCAAACGGCGCTGTCCGCGGTAGTAGGCGGGGACCTCACGCTGCCTGCTGCAAGCAGCGTGAGGTTGGTCCCAGAGTACTGCCAATGCGCCGCAAGCGACTGGGTTAGCGGCGGTTGCCTTATGTCAACGGCATGCCACCATAGCGGAGGGGAGAGGTATTATACTATTTGTTCATTATGCTACCACTGATTACGGCCACTGATCTTTGTAGACGTCCCTCGGTTGAATCGACGTCGAACGGACAGGCGAGGTCATACTCGTACGTCTATTTCGACTTAGGTCAGACGAAATGGTGATTATCAGATGCCATGACATAAACGTGATGCAGACACAGCGTCATCCGAAACAAACATTAAGTATTGCTACAAGTTTTTTTTTCGCATTATGGCAACGTTGACTGTTATCTTACTAAGGCTTGTTCACGTAAAAAAGTAGCCGCAGATAAATGTGAACAAATCACAAACCTGCCATCAGCTTGCGAACCGATGATTCTGTAACTTTTTGAGCATCGGCGTTCCAGTTTTTTTTTTAAATCAGCCTCGTCTTTGGCAACTGCACCTTTCTTGATCGCTTGATGTTTGCACAATATCTCTCAATGGGGCGATGTTCTGAGCAATTAGATGGGTTTATATTTTTCGGAATATAATTGATGTTTTCCTTATCAAGCAAATACAACGTCTCCCGAGCGTAATGACAGGAAGCCAAGTCAGGCCTAAATATTGGAGGATTTGTATGCTTACGATAAAGAGGCAGAATACGCTTTTTAATACACTCTTGTCTGTACTCGTAGATCTCGCCATTGACTGTGCCAGTAGTGAAAAAGCTTGAACTTTTTAGGCCACACGAGCAAATAACTTGCCATACCAAGATTTGCAAATTTTTCAAAAGCTACACACTTCTGCTCATCAGGGATGTCCTCGCCTGCCACGCGTGTATAATACTGGGGATCCGGTAAAGTTCTCATGTCTTTTTTTACGCAAGTTTCGTCGTCCATCAATATGCAATTGTCACGATTTTGTTTTAATACTTGTGCTACATTAAAGCTCGAGATTTTGCTCTTTCCAACTGGGCAGCGGTTCGTTTTGGGATTTTCTGTTTCCTGTTGGTCTCTTAGATGTTTCTTTTTTTAGCGTTCTGTACATTCCCAACCGAAGTTTTCAGCTTTTTAGCAACATTGACAAGACGCCGATGGATTGTAGTGAATAGACGCAACGATTTGCTGGCCTAATTTCTGGTCCACACAGCCTCTTCTGCGACCTCTTCCTGGCAGATCTCCTAGCGTATTGTTATCACTAAACTTTTTGATAATTTTTCGGACGCCATCCTTTGATATTTTATATCTTTTTGCGAGTTGTCGCATAGAAATACCATCTTCTGAACAATATGATACAACAATTAATTTACGAATATTTGCATTAATGCGTGGCGTGATGAAAATATCAACTCTTTGACATAAAATGAATATTTTTCTTAAACTTGACTATGTTTTTTTGACATGACATGGAGTTTATTTAAAAAAGATTATACATAATTGGTAGAGCCCCATTTTATGTGGCTACTTTTTTTCGTGAACAAGCCTTAGTACATATTTATTTAATATAATTTATATAATGCAGCTAAGATTATTTTAAAAACTCAAGGAGATAGGTAAATAGGAAATAAATATATTTAAATATGCAATAACAAACAATAGGTAAATAGAAAAAAGAAATAGGTATACACATTAACAAACGCTTTTATATTTTACTGTTCTTTACAATAACTATGATTCATATTATAAAGTAAAAAGTTACCACGGATCGACTAGATCAAAACAGAAGGACAAAGACATTCGTTATTTGTTATACAAGGGGGAAAGTTGTATTTCAACACACGAGACAAAAAATAACTTTTTACCCGTGTATAACTGTAGTATATTAAGGCTGTGTCATGCGCCTGTCAGTTAGTGGATTCGCCTATGCACCCCTGCTCACGGACGCACCTTTCACCGCTCGCTTTCACTTTCTTTTAATTATAAAAGTAAAGCTTCGAAAGCACCGGGCCCCCAAGCCCGCGGGGACACTCTTCGCGCACTTCGCTGCTTGTTGGTCGGACGCCCTTCACTGCGTTCCAGACTCCCGGTCCCGCTAAAACGGACGCCCCGGGATAAGGGATGCGGAGAAAGGCAAGCCCCGACCAACAATAACGTCGAGCAGAGCTGCCCTCCCCTCTCCAAACTGGAGGAAAAACGTGCGGGTAGGTGTGATTCTTCTGAATCACATCTACCCACCCCAAAAAACGATGGAAGCAGGACGCGGTTTCTCGACCCCGAGGTGACGGGTAGTCGAGAATTCGCAGCCGCACTCCTACCCGACACCCTGGAAGAAAATGCAGCGGGACAACTCGTCTCAATGGTCGACGACGAGTTGCACTCCGACTCGTCGTGCGAAAGATGGTTAAACGCCGAGGGACAAGAGCCCTCCGACGACCCGCCTGCTGAGACGCCACGCACCTCCACACCCGGCGCTGGACCCACCTTCCCCGACTGCCCGACGCCTGATCCCAAGGAGCTCCAAGATTTTTTGCTTGATAGCGAAATAATCGAGGAAATCTGTAACGGGAACAGGGCGTCGGGCAGTCTGAGACAGTGGCTACAGTTATACCGCCGTATAGAGAGCCACAATACCGGAAAGAAGGGAGTCCTGGAAGAGGGCGACGAGTCCTTCCTGAACTGCTGGTCGGCCCTGAAGGACGTCACCCTCAATCTTCAACCGGCAAAACGGACCCGCCCGGATGAGTCGCCGCCGCTCCAGGAGCAAAAGCGGCACTGCCCGGCGCCGCCGGGGGCCTCCCCGCCGCCGCTCCAACAACCACCACGTATGCAGAGGGACCCTAGACCGGCCCCACATCAGTACGCCGCCAACACCAGGCCCACCGCAACCGCCAGGACCTCAGCCACCACCTCCGCGCCCCCCCCGGGAGCCCCAGGGACCGGACGACCGCCGCTCGCCGCCTCAACGGAAAAGCGCGCACCCACATACGCGGAGCGCGCCCGCGCCCCGCCGTCCGACAACAGAGGAGCTCAGCCTGACAACGCGACCTCCACCGCAGCTCCGAAACAACCTCGCTATCCACCAATCACGGTGGACCCGCTCCCAAAATGGTCGACCCACTTAGAGGAAATAGCGAGGTTACTAGGACACACGCCCAAGGCGCGCCCCTACGGGAAAGGGGTGCGCTTCCTGCCACCAACCGAAAAAGAGTACCGCTGCGTCGAGCAATACCTGACGCAGCGGAGCGCCACGGAGCCCCTTCAGTGGTTCTCCTACACGCCAAATGAGGAAAGGAAGCTGAAGGTGGCCATCAGAGGCCTCCCCACCGAGACGACCCCGGAGGAAATTATAGACGCACTCGAAACCCGGGGATTCGGGTGCGAATATATCAAGCCAATCAAGGCGAGAAGCGGCCGCCCGGGCTGCATCTTCTTCGCCCAACTCTCTGGACCAGCCGCCGAGAACGCCGCCATCTACAATGTGAACGAGCTGCTGTATATGACCGGCGTTCGCATTGAGGCCTGGCGGGGCAAGAAAGGCCCGGCCCAGTGCCACCGCTGCCAAGCGTTCCGGCACTCATCCGCCTGCTGCCACCGCCCTATGGCATGCGTGCGATGTGGCGGCCCGCACGCTGCTAAGGACTGCACCCGCCCCAGGGAAGAGCCGGCTACCTGCGCCAACTGCGGGGGCCCTCACCCGGCGAACTTCGCGGCCTGCCCGGAATTTAAAAGGGAGGCCAGAAACAAAAGAGCCTCCACTACCGCCCGCACAACAGCCGCCCGCCCGGGCCCCGCGACGCGGGCCTCGGTTCACAAACCCACCGTGGAGGAGTCGGCGCCTGCTACCCTTATGGCGCCGGCAAACGCCCCCAGCACAAGGGGCACAAAGGGACCGGGGCCCAAATCGAAGGAACCAGCCCAGCCGAAAGCAAAGGGACGCAACAGGAAGAAGGGGGCAGCAAAGAGAGAGTCCCACGCCGCCACTCAGCCGGCCCAGATCGGACTGGAAGAGGTCGCCCCAGTCAGCGACTTCACCCAAGAACAAATAATGGTCTTCATAAAGTCCCTGATGACCCAAGCCGGAGTAAAAGCTGCCACAGGAAAACGGCCTTCAAATGCATCCACCTAGAGAACTTCGGGTCGTCTACTGGAACGCCCAATCGCTGACCAAGAAGCTCGGCCTGCTCCGTCACTTCCTACGGGAGCAACGGGTCGATGTTTTATTGGTCAGCGAAACCTTCTTTGGAGAGGGCCAGATCCCGAAGTTCTCGGGATATCAAACCCACGCCAGATGCGAGACAAGCGCGCAAGGGCAGCGCTACCGGGGACTGGCAGTCCTGGTGCGGAACAACATTGTCCACCAGCCCACCGAAGAAGTCAAGACAACATCGCTGAGCACCCTGGGGGTCGAGCTCAGACTCTCGGGGCACAGCCTGCGACTCTTCGCCGTTTACCGCCCGCCGACCACGCCCGTGACGAAGCTCGCCGACGACCTACGCAAACATTTCGAGTCGTTCGGCCCTACCATCCTGGCCGGCGACTTCAATGCGAAGCACACGGCGTGGCACTCCTCATGTGTCACCTACCCGGGAAGGCGACTATTGCAAGCGGCCATAGACCACGACTTCGAGATTACCGGACCCGAAGAGCCGACGCACTATGACGACGCGCACGGATCCGGTGACATAATCGACTTCGTGGCCCACTCGGGAGTCGCAGCCACCATGACGCAGGAGGTGCTGCCAGACCTCCCGTCCGACCACCGCCCGGTGCTACTACTCATCAGGGACATCCCGGTGCACACGCCAGGACCCAAGCCGCGGAAGCTGTATCACTGGGAAACCTTCTCGGCGGCCTTGAGCAAACACCCACTGCACAGGCCGGTCTCCACAGCCGAGGAGGTGGACCAGTCCGCAGCCGCCATCACCTCCGCCATCAGAGACGCGCTTGAAACAGCAACGCGCACCGTTCCGGTCAGTCAGAGGGTCACCCCTCTCCCAGCCCGGATCCAGGAACTCATACAGCGCAAGCGCAAGCTGAGGCGGAAATGGCTGGCCACAAGATGTCCCACGATGAAGGCACAACTGAACGCACTGGGGGAAAAGGTGCGCTCAGAGGTCAACAGGCAAGCTGCAGTGTCCTGGGAGGCACACTTGGCGTCCATTGAAGAGGAGCTGCCGTCAATCACTCGACTCTGTCGGCAACTCAGCACGCTGCCGGCCCCGACGAGACCCCTCCTGGACGCAAACGGCTGCACCAGATATAAGGCGGAGGACAGGGCGGAGATATTCGCCGAATGTCTGGAGCGGCAATTCAGCCCGAATCCACCGGAAGACGCGGCCCACACCTCAGCAGTCGAGAAACACCTGGAGAGTTACTTCGCCGCACCTATTGAGGCAGAAGAGGATCCCATCTTCTTCTCACCCGGCCAGATCCAAAGAGCTCTCCAACGCGTGAAGCTGCGGAAGGCCCCGGGCGCTGATCTCATCACGAACTTGGCACTCCGTCATCTGCCGCAACGCGCTGTTGCGGCGGTGACCAGTTTGTGCAATGGGATCATGCGCTCGGGACACTTCCCGACAGAATGGAAGCTCGGCCGGGTGGTGATGCTGCCCAAACCGGAAAAAGACCTCAAAAGGCCGGAGAACTACCGCCCGATAACTCTCCTTAGCTCTCTCTCCAAGGTGTTCGAGCGTCTCCTGCTGGGGAAGATCCAGCGTCACATTGAGCCGCGTCCGGAACAGTTCGGCTTCAGAGCCGGCCACTCCACGACACTGCAGCTTGCAAGAGTGCTGCACCACCTGACGGCCGGGGTAAACCGGAAGGAATACGCAGCAGCGGCACTCTTGGACATGGAGAAGGCGTTCGACAGGGTGTGGCACGAGGGCCTGCTACACAAACTGTCGACGTCCACAGCCCCACGCCGCATTGTCAAAGTCCTGGCATCCTTCCTGACCGAGAGAAGATTCCAGGTGGCGGTGGAAGACGCCACCTCAGCCGTGCGACCGATCACAGCGGGGGTCCCGCAGGGATCGTGCCTGTCGCCGGCTCTATACGCCCGCTTCACCGACGATATTCCCGTGCTGGGAGAAGTGAAACTCGCTCTGTACGCCGATGATGCTGCATATTTTACGAGCTCGATGTCAGCCCAGCACGCAGCCCGGAAACTCCAGAGGAACCTTGACGCTCTGCCAAGATGGCTGTCTACCTGGAGATTGTCGGTGAACGTGAGGAAAACACAGGCCATCATCACCGGCAAGATATGCCCACCGCCACCTCTTCTTCTTCACGGCCAGGAAGTTCAGTGGTCACCCACTGTGACCTATCTGGGGGTCACCATCGACAGGGGACTCTCGATGAAACAACACGTAGACACAGTTCTACAAAAAGTCAAGATGACAAGGGCGCGTCTGCGTCCAGTTCTTGCCAGCAGCCTTCCCATGCGTACGAAGCTGGGAATTTACAAGGCGTATGTGCGGTCCCGGCTCACGTACGCAGCCCCCGCATGGTACGCCTTGGTCTCGGAGACAAACCGAAAGAGACTCCGTGCGCAGGAGTCACAATCCCTGCGCACCATCGTTGCCGCCCCACGCTTCGTGCGCAACTCCACCATAAAGCGCGACCTACGCTGGCAGGAGCTGGACGACTTTATCGAGCACCTCGCACGACGGGCTTTCGAGCGTGCTGATAACGGTCCGCATGCCCACTTACACGGCATTGCACCTTTGCACACACGCCCACCGGACCGAAAGACGCGCCCTCTGCCGAGAGAGCTTATTAAGCCCGAAGAGCCCCCCCTGTCCGTGACAAGATCACAGCCAGGAACCTAGCCATCTTCGCAACGCCGCAGACTGGCCGAAGAACCCCGGTAACGCCGCAGACAGGCATTTAAAAGCCGCAGAATGGCGCATCCAAAACCCAGATTGGTAAAAACCAAGATGGTACAGCCCGGCCCATCGTTATGGGCCGCGAAACCGAAACCTTTGAAAAGCGCCAAAAGCGCTGATCAAACCCCCCACACGCACCCCCTCGCTTCGCGAGGAGGCGCGCGTGTGAGAAGACCCAGTGTCTGTCAGTTAGTAATAAACGGACCGCCCATCGTAACTGTCGTTTTCATTGCTATCCACAAATACCTCACTGGCGACGATCTACCCGCGCGCAAAAATAAATAAATTATAATGTCTTTTATCGGGAACATTAATATTTTCGACCATAATGATCAAGATTGGCAGATATTTTATGGAAGATTGGAGCAATTTATTAAGTTAAATACAGTTACGGATGATAAAAAGGGACCTTTGTTACTCACTCATCTATCGGATGAGTCGTACCGGTTGGCGAAAAATCTTGTGCATCCAAAGAAGTTGGAAGAGGTCGGGTTCGTCGAGCTAGTCAACGAGCTCAATAAACATTTCTCTCCGCGGAGGTGCACGTTCGCCGACAGGGAGAAGTTCTTCGAGGCGAGGAGGGCTACGGGGGAAAGCGTCGAGAGATGGGCGGTGCGGGTCCGGGGACTTGCTGTGCACTGCGACTTCGGCAGCGCACTAGACATGCTTCTAGTTAATCGTTTTGTGCTGGGCATGAACGTAGGACCTGAACGTGACCGCTTATTCGAGCAAGATGCTACCACGCTCTCATTCGCGAAAGCATTGGACGTAGCGCAACAGGCAGCGAGTGCGCGCCAAGCTCAGGCAAAGGCCTCGGGAACGCACGTCAAGGAGGAGCAGGTGTACCGGGTGAGCGGGCCGCGGCCCGGCGCCGACCGCGAGCGCGAGGTACGCAAGTGCTCCGTGTGCGGCATGAAGAGCCACGAAGCTGACAAGTGCCGGTACAGGAATTACCGGTGCCAAACGTGTGGTGTAAAGGGCCATTTAAAGAAAGTGTGCAATGGAAAAGCGACAAATAAGTCGAGGCTACACAACCTAGTTGCGGATTCGGAGTTTAGTGATGAAAATGGGTGTGAAAACTGTAAGGAATGTGAAGTTTTTAACGTAAGGTACGTCAAATATTCACCAATATTATTGTCGGTAGTTGTAAATAATGTACCGTTACAAATGGAACTTGACTCTGGTTCGGGAACAACCGTTATATCCAACAAAATGTACATACAATATTTTGCTAACATTGCTTTGCAACAGTGTAATTTAAAATTTTGCCTATATAACGGACATAAAATTTCACCTCGGGGATATTTTGAAGCAGGTGTACAATATTTAGATGATTCTCATAAAATCATAATTTATGTGGTAGAAAATGGGGGTCCCCCCCTGGCTGGTCGTGATTTCATGGCAAAATTTAATTTAGGTATAAGTACTCTGAACAACAATATTATTAGTACCGAGCCCAGTCAGTGCCCTGGTGAAGTGACGCAAATCGTGAATGCCTACTCAGATCTATTTAACAATGAATTAGGACGCTTTAATAAATTTGAGATCGAATTACAGTTGAAGGAGGGGGCAGTACCGAAGTTTTTTAAGCCCCGTTCAGTACCTTTCGCATTAAAAGACCGAGTTGAGCAGGAAATAGATAGATTAGTTGATCTGGGAATACTTATTCCAGTTAATTTTTCTAGATACGGAACGCCAATAGTACCCGTTATAAAGGATAATGGTAAAGTAAAGATAGCTGGCGACTATTCCATTACGCTTAACAAAGATTTGCATATTGACAAATACCCTATGCCTCGTATAGAGGAGGTGTTTGCTAATTTAGGAAAAGGACAGCATTATTCGAAAATTGATTTAAGTAACGCTTATTCGTTTTATCACCGTGTTCTCAAGAGTTGACAACAATAAGCACTACTAAGGGCCTATTTAAATACACAAGATTAGTTTATGGACTCGCAAATGCCCCCGCTATATTTCAGCGCACCATGGAGTCACTTTTAGTGGGTATTGAGGGAGTCAGCTGTTGGCTCGACGACGTATGCATAACAGGGCCCTCAAAACAAGTACATTTAGTTAGACTGCGCGAAGTATTATCTAGGTTTAAAGATGCAGGTCTCAAATTACAAAAATATAAGTGCGCATTCTTTCAAACTAGTGTAACTTATCTAGGTTACATTATCAATAAAAACGGGTTGAGAGCTTGTTCAACGAAAATAGAAGCTATAGTAAAGGCTGCTCGCCCTACTAATATTACGGAAGTGAAAAGATTTTTGGGAGTTGTTAACTATTACCGTAATTTCGTTCCAAACGCGTCATCACATTTAGGTCCAATGCACGAATTGTTACGAGCCGGAGCGCAGTGGGAGTGGAACGAGCGGCACGAGCGCGCGTTCGAGACGGTTAAGCGCGAGCTGGCGTCGGACAAGGTGCTGGCCCACTTCGACCCCGAGGCCCAGCTCGTGCTGACGGTGGACGCCGGGCCGGCCGGGCTTGGAGCCGTTCTCGCGATGCGTGCCCGGCACGACGCCGGCGCCGGCGCCGAGCGGCCGCTAGCGTTCGCGTCGCGTTCCCTTTCCACGAGCGAACGAAATTACAGTCAAGTCCAAAAAGAGGCAACCGCCATTATATTCGGGGTTAAGCACTTCCATCAATATTTGTACGGACAACAAGTACCTTTTATATTGAGAACAGACCATAGACCGCTGCTATCTATTTTTGGTAAGAAGCACGGTATAACGGTAACGGCGGCGTCGCGCTTGCAAAGATATGCCTTGTTTTTGTCTGCGTATAATTACTCCATAGAATACATAAGTAGCGAAAAAAATACAGTGGCAGATTATTTCTCGCGCGCAAAAATAGCAAGTGATGACTCACCGCGGTGCAGCGATAGCGGCCGGGCGCGGGCGGGCCGGGGAGCCCTCGCCGACGACGACTTATCACTATCGCATTTAAGGTTTTTAGATGCTAATGTTGCGCCAATATTGTTCGATGATATTAAAAGGGCTACTGAAAATGATAAAACCTTGCAAACTGTAATTAAATACATGAACAGGGGATGGCCACGAAACATTAAATGTGCATCTATTTTGCCATATTTTCAATGCAAACTCGATTTAGAAGTGGAGGATGGATGTCTTTTCCGTGGGCACAGGATTGTCATACCTACCATCTATCGTGAACGACTGTTAAGTGATTTGCATACGGGTCATTTTGGCATAGTTAAAACCAAAAGTATCGCTAGATCTAGACTTTGGTGGCCATCGATAGATATCGATATCGCGAGGTACATAGGGTCGTGTTTCGCCTGCAGCACGGTGCAAGCAGCGCCCGCGCGCGCGCCCCCGGCCCGCTGGCCTCGCCCGGCGGGGGCCTGGCAACGCATACACATAGATTATTTCTCAATCGGTAATAGAGATTTTCTAATAGTTATTGACGCTTTTACGAAATGGTTAGAATGCATCCGAATGAATTGTGGCACTTCTACTCGAGCACTGATTTTAAAATTGAAATTATTGTTTTCCGTATTTGGCATTCCTTATGTGATTGTATCGGATAATGATGTAAAAATAAAATCACTAGAATTTAACTCATTTTGTTTAAACAATGGTATTAATCATGTAACATCCCCTATCTACCACCCACAAAGCAACGGGTTAGCCGAGAATTCGGTAAAAACAAGTAAAAAAATGATCCGATGTTTATTGAACAACATGGTATCAGATGCTGTGTTAGATGAGAAATTGTTAGGATTATTATTTGAATACCGTAACACGGTGCATTGTGCCACGGGCGTTTCGCCTGCGAAACTTATGTTTGGACGCGCGTTAAGGTCAAGGCTGGACTTGATTATGCCATCGTGTCGAAATAATAATCCTAATGAGTCGGTACCCGGCTGTAGAAAATTTGTCATTGGAGATCGAGTATGGCTAAAGTGGTACATAGCCAGAAAAAATACTTGGACTTTAGGTATAATTCGAGACGTAATTGGCAACCGCATGTATGACGTATACGTTAACGATTATAATGTAATTTGTCGACGCCATATAGATCAGATGCGAAAATTCACTGGCTTTTTACCAAATGATAATGCTATGGATCATTCGTGCGCAACGGACGAGTCGCCGCTGTCACCGCAGCCGCCACTCGCGCCGCCGTCGCCTGCGCCGGCCCCGACCCCCTCGCACTCACCGCCACACTCACCCTCCGCATGTATTTTAGAGCCCAGCGCTATAGTGAGCGCAGAAAGTATTGGGGAAGAAGTAGAGGAGGAGTGGGTCGAGGCCAGAGACTTAGAACCGACTGTTCCGGAGGAATTTCGTTGTGACGATAATCCAAGCGCGGAGTCTGCACCGCCATCGCCATCCGTGGCGGGTGATAATGATATCGTCAACGAAAGGTCAACCGGTGTCGATAGAAAAATGTTAAGACCTAGATTTAAGAAAGTAGATTTTAAGAAATATTATTAATTAGGATTACTTCTCCGTTTGTCCCCAGATGCTCAAATGGCGCTGGAGGAGTGTAGTATATTAAGGCTGTGTCATGCGCCTGTCTGTCAGTTAGTAATAAACGGACCGCCCATCGTAACTGTCGTTTTCATTGCTATCCACAAATACCTCAATAACACAAAACTTTTCACCTCACTACAGCGAGGAAAATAAGAAAAAGGGTTTGTATTATAAGCTCAATTCCGCATTTTGCACGGTATCCCGTAATTCCGCATATTTAACGGATTATTTCGGATGCGTTTTGTTCGCACGTCGACTCACTTGGACTGTCAGAACATTTTATCCGTTTTTACAGCAAGAATGAAGGTTAATGTTGAATGCTGATATTTATGAATTAAAATAAAGTTGTAAGACTCTATTTAGTGTTTTTTACTCGATGCAATTCATTAATTGTGATGTTAAAAAGTCAGCACTTTTGAAGTTTTACGTTTTTTTAGCTGTCAAATATCACTTAAGCTGCCTTCAAATGTTAAAACTCTTTCTTCACATGTGGATAGAAAGCTATTTTCTCAATAGATATCAAACAAACAAAAAGGGCTTTCCGAGCTGGTGAGATGAAAATAAATAATCTACCTTCTTAAAATTTGATGTCGCCTCAGTCCTCAGTTTGTTGTCAATAACCAATGAATCAATTAAATTAAGGTTAATTGGTAATCAACTCCGCAAAGAAACTGAGTGGCGTAACGATGTTATGGTGATCCCGGTTTTATTAAATAATAAAACTAATCTGATGAGTGATTATAATTATTTACTAAACCTAATAGCTACTCGTAAACCTTTGCATGCTTTTATAAAATTAATCCTGTACAATCATACTATGGAACAGATAATTCGTTTACATAATAACATTTGAAATAAATAGTATGAATTTATGTTATAGTACGAGCAGCAAAAGATCTTCTGTTTGAATCAGTTAGAACAAAAAGAAGAAATGTAAACCTTTTGTTACCAAAACCAAAATAAAAACTTGAAGTTTAGGGATTCCAGCTCTAATTGGAAGTTAAAGCGATAATGCTATGGTGTATATGGAGGATTAAAAGGATTTTGTCCAATTGACAATACTCAAGATTTTCTTAGCCAAATTATTACTGGATTGAGCTATTTTTTGGAAATATTTTTGCGTTTATTAGAATTTACTGACTAAAGATAAGTTCAGCCTGTGCTGTTCCATGGAACTTCGAATTTTGTATTGAATGTTATGTCACAGCTTGATACAAAATGCGAAGTTCCATGGAACTAATGGAACATACCCAGTTTAATTAGTCCCGTCAGAGCTTACAAAACACAATTTAGCGCGTGCATTCTCAATTAAGCAGTCGTATACGATCGATCGTTGGACAGAAACCTTGCTGCCTGCCTTGCCCTGAGGTTACTTGAACTTCCCGGTTTATGTCAGCTGCGGCGCGTTCATTCGTTCGACTGATCGAAAGCCGTTTGTAAGAGAATAACACATTTGCGCGAGTTCCCCCAAAAAGTCCGCCAACAATTTTTTGTTTAAATGTTACCCTTACACATAAGCACCAATAGGTACCTGAAATATGACATGACTAGTCGAGTTCATTATTGTAGGGTAAAAGTGCTAAGGATGTGTCGCGGGTAAAAAAAAATTCGATGATTTCGCTCACGGACACGACTAATTATGAAATTATCGGTTTTTTGGAAGCGTGTAACTTTTGATTTTAAGGTGTAAATTGATTATTGTTATTGTTATTTACAAGTATATGGTTTGAATATTACTTATAAGTTATAGGTTGTATTTTTATTTATAGGTTCATCTATATCAATCGAAAAGGGTAATGCCTCGATGCCTTGTCAGTATAGATGACCTTAAGCCTTAGGAACAAATCAACTGATGATGGATTGGTGACAATTGCGACAAATGTGGTCGTGACAAATCGTATAAATTAAAGGAAATCGTATATTATCGTATGATAACTTAAGAAGTGACTTTATTGTTTTAATTTAAACCAAAACCGTAAGTGCCATTCTAAGAGATCAAAATAAAACATTTACATTATACTTGTACTTAATTAATCCCAAAGGGAAACTATCCTCATAGTGATAAAAGCACCGAGGCATCTAACCCATATAACAGGCATCTATCCTCGCAACTACTCGAAATAAAGTTTTTGGAGTTGTTGGTAATTCTCTAGCTCTGCCTACCCCACTCTGGGAATAAAGGCGTGAAGGTATGTATGTATGTATTTATGTTATATGTTTACAAAATCGTTCTTAACTACATAGTAACTTAAATACAAATCTGTTGATTATTATAATGTTTTGGGGGAAAAAATGTCATTTTTAAAATCCAAACCATTCCACTTTTACCCTACAGTCACCACACGGGATTGTTGAGCCTCTTGCCACTGTTCATAATTAAGCCATGTAATGCTAATCGGGCATACTCGTGTCACATCGTCGTGAACGACTGATAACGAATGATGACATGTCTGTCTATATACGTGTAACAGAAAGAGTATTCTATCTTTGACATTCGGTGTTTCCATCAAATCAGCTGTTAAAAATAATCTGACAAAACTTCGGTAATTGACAAGATTTCATATTTTCAAGACTTTAATTTTATTCGTTTTATAGATACTGTTTGGAAGGAGGAAGACACTAATAGTTTTATTTTTTCCCTAGGATGTATAATTATTTTATTATTAATTTATTAAGATGTTCTTATTCTAAAAGGGCGTAACTTCATTTCTACGACACAATGGACATATTACGTTAGTCCAATCTGTATATAAAAAAAAGTTTTTCTTTTTAATAATGGCGGTCAACCGATCTCAAGTATCTATCCATCTGTCAATAGTATCAATGTCAAACTTGAAGTATGACAGCTTTTTTTCTCGTGAAAAGGGCAATGGTATTATATCTATTCAGGCATAGTATTGGTAAAACTCGTTTTTTTTTTTAACTTACTTGTAATTTTGTCAATAAAGAAAAATAAATGTGGTGTGCGAAAGGGAAAATGATATGTCATTGTTGCCAAAGCCACGTCAAAAGGATAAAATTGCTAATGATGAAGAGATAATGGATTATCAACTTCGATTAATACACGGTGATATCAGCGTTGGTACCTTTCTTGAAATGTTACGTTGAGTGACTATCTACCTATCTACTCGCTAACCGGACAGTGCGTACGTACCCTTAGGCTATACGTAAATTTTATTAAAAATTGTGCCGTGTGGTGCCGGTAGAATAGAATAGCACCACCCCATATCCTCCCGTGGGTATCGTAGAAGGCGATTAAGGGATTAAGGGATTATTACATTGGAAAGATCTCCTCCGGGCGGGATAGGCGTCGTTAGCATTGGGCTGCTACCTATCTAGGAGAAGGAAAACTCCGAATTCAAACCCGGCGGGATAGGCGTCGTTAGCATTGGGCTGCTACCTATCTAGGAGAAGGAAAACTCCAATTTCAAACCCGACCCTGCAAAATGGATCATGCGAGCACCATTTAAAAAGTTTATACCCCAGGAGGGTACTGGCAATGCCAGAGAATCCCTCCCCAGGCCTAGCCTGGGCAGCCCTTCGTACTCTGGGGGGGGCAAAATAGTGCGCGTATGTTTCGGATCCCTCCGGGGATCGGAAGGGCGGCGATGCCGTTTGCCACGCGTCACGCTGTGTTCGCAGGGGGGTTGGCAAAAAGCGGGCCGCTGAAAGCCGCCTTGCTACGATGAATGTTTGTGGAGGGATGGATCATAAATTAGATGAGGTATGTATGATGATGAAAGAGAGAAAGCTAGATGTTCTATGTGTGACTGAGACGAAGAAAAAAGGGGTGAGTACGTCCACACACGGAACCTTGACGGCATTGTGGTCCGGAGTTCCGGTATCCGAGCACGGTCGTCAGGGAGTTGGTATCGTACTCACAGAGCGAATGGCTGAATGTATGCAAGAGTATGAATGTGTGAGCCCAAGACTTCTCTGGGTGAGACTCAAGGTAGGTCTCACCCGTTTATTCGTAATTGGGGCTTATGCCACAGATACGAATAAATCGAAAAAAGAAAGGGAGGAGTTTTGGGAAAGTTTGCATGAGGTTTCAACAAAATGCAAGGTGAATGAAAGGATGATTTTGCTAGGTGATTTTAATGGTTGGACAGGCGTGCAAAGGGATGGTTATGAATCGGTACTGGGTAAGTATGGTGATGAGCGAGTGAACGAGAATGGCAAATGCCTTCTCAATGTATGTTTGGCTAAGAATCTCTGCGTGACAAACACTTTGTTTGATCACAAAGAGATTCATCAGTATACATGGAGACGGCAGAATGAGAAGTCTATGATAGACTTGATGATTGTGGATGAACGGCTGCGTAACAAAGTTGTAGATACCAGAGCATTTCGAGGAGTTAGCGTAGGTTCAGAGATAGGTATGGGAGATTATGAAGAATGGCATGGTCAAATCGGCCACTGAAGTATGCGGTGTAGTCAAAAGAAGAAAAAGCAAGAATGAACGTCCGGAATGGTGGGATAGAGAGGTAGATGATGTAGTGAAAGAGAAGAAAAAGTGTTGGTTGGATTTTGTAGCTGTAGATCCAGGACAAGATCTAAGCGACAGAAAGAAAAAAGAGTATAATAGATCAAAGAAAAGAGTGAAAGACGTTGTGGCTAGAAAGAAAGGTTTACTGAATGAAAAGTATGATAGGAGTTTCTCTGACAACTTCCGGTCGAATATTAAACTCTTTTGGAGCTTGATTAAATCGGCTCGGGGGAAATCAGAGAAAACTAAATTAAGCGCGGTGAGGGATGAGTCTGGAAACTTAATATGTGAGGAAGAAAAAATGCTTGATAGATGGAAAACTTATTTTGAATGCGAAGATATTTCTCGTGAGCCAGAAAGCATGAGTAAAGGTGCAAGTAGCGAAGATGAAAGTGTGATTAGTATGAGTAAAATCATGAAAGCATTAAAAAGTATGAAAGCGGGAAAATCAGCAGGTTGTGATAGAGTGTCGATAGAAATGCTGAGGAGAGGAGATGGCCTGGTGGGTAGTCTGTTGTACCGCCTTTTCAATGCATGTTGGAGAAGCGGCCGAGTCCCGGAAGATTGGGTCAAGGCCGTTATCGTCCCACTGTATAAAGGAAAGGGGTCGCAGCAAGACTGCAAAAACTACCGCGGTATCAGCCTCCTTAGTGTTGTCAGCAAAGTATATGCGAAGATTTTAATTGAAAGGGTATTGAATGTTACGAATGACAAAATCTGGGATGTACAAGCGGGATTTCGAAAGGGAATGGGATGTACGGATCAGGTCTTTCCACTACGGTCCATCACAGAAAAGTTCTTGGCTGTCAACCAAAAGGTTTTCTGTGCTTTTGTGGACCTGGAAAAGGCCTATGATAGGGTAGATAGAAAGGAGTTGTGGACGGTGTTGTCTATGTATGGAGTGAGCAGCAACCTGGTGCAGGCTTTGAGGTCCCTTTATGAGGGCTCCAGAGCCTGTGTCAGGATCAATGGGGCATACTCGGCCTGGTTTAACATCTCTAAAGGTGTTAGACAGGGCTGTGTTGCCTCACCATGGCTGTTCAATCTATTCATGGACAGTTGTATGAGGGATTTGAAAGAGTATGATAAGGGTTTGCGTGTGCCAGAGTTGCTAATCAAATGCCTCTTATATGCCGATGATCAAGTTATACTTGCCCCATCGGTACTTGAGTTGCAGGAGATGGTGACAGTGATGAATGAGGGATTTAAGCAAAAGGGGATGAAAGTAAATGTTGCCAAGACCAAGGTCATGGTGATAGAGAAGGATGAAGAGATGACTGAGTGCGTGATAAATGTAAATGGTGAATTAGTAGAACAAGTGAGCGAATTTGTGTACCTGGGAAGTGTGTTTACAAGAGATGGTAAGTGTGAGAAGGATATCGAGAGGAGGGTGAATGCGGGGAATCAAATTAATGGGGCCCTGTACTCCTTTGTGAGCAGACAGGGCGTTTCACAAAAAGCCCGGCTGGCTGTTCACAATGGAGTGCTGGCCCCTACCCTGATGTATGGTAGTGAATGTTGGGTGTGGCAGGACAAGCATGTAAGTCGTGTAAATGCAGTTGAAATGCGCTCTTTTCGTAGTATGTGTGGTGTGAAACTGATTGATAGAGTTAGAAATGAAAAAATCAGAGAGAAGTGTGGAATAAAAGAAGATGTAGTGACTAAGATTGAAAAGGGCATGCTTCTATGGTTCGGTCATTTGGAAAGGATGGATGAGGGAAGATTGACGAAAGAGATATACAGATCGAAAGTGTGTGGAAGGGTCGGAAGGGGCCGCCCTAGGCGTACTTTTTCGAATCAAATCGGAGAAATACTGGAAAAGGGCCGAATCTTAAGTACCCGAAACCGACGTGCGTGCATGACTCGATGTATGAATGTTGAAGAAGCGAAGGAAATTTGTCAGGATCGTAGCAAGTGGAAAGAAGTGGTCTCTGCCTACCCCACTCGGAAACAGGCGTGATTTAATGTATGTATTATTAAAAATGACGGTTTTATCTATTAAAAGTGGTTATATTGACAAACGTGTCTATTTTTTTTATCTATCAAACGTTTAAAATACGGGATGTAGAAATTTGTTTAAAACAAGTGAAATAATCCTCATTTTGATCACAAGGAAATTTAATTCCTCGTGGCCAAACCAGTTTGGCAAATCAGTTTGGCCACGAGGAAAAAGGTATGATAAAATGCTCTGAGAATCTTTATCACTATCTGGACTATCTTCTCGTTTATTCATATTTACCTGCTTCAATTGACAGAATACTTTTGACAGAATGTCAAGAGGTTTTTTCTAAATAATGTAACTCTGCATATATAAACCTTATTTTTTTTCAAGTAATTCCGGAAACTACTTCTTGAATTCAGGGACAAAAAAGAAAACATTGTGAAAAGCAGACATTGTAGGAAACGGGCTTTAGAACACAAATAGTGGGCATTATAGGAAGCATACATCGTAGGAATAGGACATCACAAGGAACGGACATTATAGGAAGCAGGTCAATTTTCGAAACGGACATAATAGGAAACGATCATTCTAGGACAGTGGCATGATAGGAAACCATTTGCTGACATTATAGGAATGAGTCATTTCTTGGAAGAAGACCAGTTTGAGAAGCAGACATGTTAGGAAACGGACCGAACGAGCCTGAGCCTTACAGAGTTATAAATCAGTTTTTAGATTTGTTGGTAATTCTGTAGCTCTGTCTACCCCACTCTGGGAATGAAGGCGTGAAGGTATGTATGTAAGCAGTTCTTTAAATTTTTCAAGTCAAATCTAAAGGTTAGAAATCTGAGTTTTCTTCCGCCAAGTTTGACAACGCATAGTGTAAAAACAGAAAACCAGAAGTGCTCTTTTTTTTAAATTTGCCTGTTTAATGGAGATTCTTAAATGATATCAAAATTGAGATTATTGATTATAGCAGCGAATTTATTATTAATTATATCCAACACAGACTGAATTCTAACAACACCAACTATTCCTGCCATAACGATTGTAATCATAAATCCTTTTGGCGAGGTCGGTCACTTTCTAGGGAGGTCAATTTAGAAGAACGACATGTTCGTTTTAAGTCCATTTCGATGAACGACATGTTCTGACTTAGTCAACTTCTTAATAGGACCTCGCCAAAAGGATAAATGTCTGTAATGGCATGGCCTCCCAACTCGAACAACGTATAATTATTACTTTAATAAACTCATAGATGGCGCCACAGGTATCGAGCGAAACATTTAAATCAGTAATCGTGAAGATTTAATGATTTTTGCACCTTAATAAATTCAACGTACCTTAATTACATCAAAAACATCCTTCTCTACATAAAGTAGGGTATATTTTATAAGTTTAATAAATGCAATAAATTTTATATTAACTCCATCTAACTCATAAAAAACTTATAAGCTTTCAAGCTTGCTACGCCTTATTAGGTACTGTCACTAGATGGTGCCATCACGGATCGCGAAACTAGGCCTACTTTTCAAGATAAATACCTACGCTCCAATTGAGCGTAAGGGTTGTCCACTAACATTTTGTAAAATTGAAAAAAAATCTTGTTTATTGTATCTCAGCTAGTTAGTGCAAAATCAATACGTGTGACCTGCGACAACAAATCCGTTGCAGATTGAGAAAAAGTAGCCGCCATCTTTATTTTTTTAGTTATTCAACCGATTGCTTCCAAAATCGATATCTAGGGATGTGCGTGGTTTCCGACAACGAATTTCTTGGCAGAATGAGAAAAAGTAGCCGCCATCTTGAACTTTTTTATTATTCGACAGGCTGCTTCCAAAATCGATATCTGGAGATCTGTGTGATGTCCGATAACGAATCCGTTAACATAATCAGTAAAAGTAGTCCCTGCAGATAAAATTGGGTAGGTAATAAACATAACTTTAGCATTTCAAGAAGTCTTTATTCTTCGTTAGTTATACATTTCAGATTAACTAGCGACTGCACTACCACAATATCAAATAAAACTGAAGAATAAACAAACCTAATTTATTTATTGCTGCTATAGCCATAACGCGAGCGCAAACACTGAGCAAATAAAACTACATATTTAGGTCAAGTGTTATAAATAAACAATGAATCCAACCTCGTCACCGATGCACAAACCAGCTGATCGCTGATAACGGTACCCGACGCTGCGCCGACACGGTGCAGCACTGCGCGCGCGGCGTTTCTCGCGGTGTCAGTGGTATGCGTTTCTCGCCCGCTTATTCCCGGACTAGTTCTGGAATAGCCGGCCAATATGCTTAACTATTATGTTTATAAGATGTTTATATACGGGAAGAAGGGCGACTAGAATTTGCGATTATTTTAAAACTTCTTAGTCGTTTATGTATACGTAGGTACACTACGTAACGAGATTAGTGGTTCATTAATCCAAATATTATATGCTAATACCACTCGGAAATTACTTGTATAGGATGTAATAGGTACCTACTGAATATTAAATTGCAATTAAATTAAGAAGATTCAAAAAGTCTACAGCAGATTACTTACGAAGTACGTTATAAAAATGGATGTGGGTATGTTTACACTACGTACTCGTACGGGATGGTAATTGTGATCGAGTTATCGAACAATTATTTACAAAATTATGACAATGAACGGCAAAGGATGGAATAAAATTAGGAACGGGCGTACTTCCCTCGGATCCGTCGATACACTTCCTTGGATTGAATCTCGCCTTCCAGTTGCACTTCCGATCACGTCGGGGTCACCAAAATGTTCGTACTTGTATGAGGCTCTTCAATAACTTATAGACTTCTTGATTTTATATTTTTTAATCAGTTTCCGAAATGAATAGTTTACAAATTTGGATTGGTATTACAGCTTTAAATTAGTATTTTAAATAGAGATGGGTGCTTGCTCGTCGCTCTGTATGACAGAAATCCATGTCCTTGGCTGCTGCACCGCCGCCCGCGCATCCTCCTCCTCCCTCGTCTTGCGTTTTGTTAGCGGGCAGGCGTTAACATCTTCCCCCCCTCGAAGACTGAGGGACTTCGAGTTGTGTCATCTTCCTTAGGTAGCGGACAAAGGTTGACGATCGCCCGTCGTAGAATACCTCGTGCTGTTCTGATATCTGCCACTCGTGCAATGCCATCGGGTCCTGGATGCAAACGATGAATGCGACCCATGCGCCACTTCAGCGGAGGTAAATTAGGCTCCTTCAAAACCGCCGCACCGCCGCCCGCGCATCCTCCTCCTCCCTCGTCTTGCGATTTGTTAGCGGGCAGGCGTTAACAGCTACTTATATCATTAATTTACGTCGGTCGAGCTTACAAAGGGTTGTAAGCTCGACAGGGGTCTGATATATTTATTTAATTCATAATAGCTGGTGAGTGAGTAATAGTAAAATGTGATGCCACTTTAATTCAGTTATGTTAACCAAACACATTCCATTGGAACAGCTGTTCAATTACGTTTGCCTCAGGGCTCTATATTAGGTCCTTTCTTATTACTGGTTAATATAAATGACTTACCATTATGCCTTACGGTTTTCTGGTTTGGGTTAAAGCTGCACACATACAGACTATATTCTTGTTACAACAAAGAGCCATTCGTTCTACATATAACCTAAACTCCCGTGTCTCCTTTAGATTACTATTCAAAGAAATTAGTAGATAGTAGCGTCACAATTTATTTATGATTATATTATTTATATCAATAAAAATCAAGACTTCTTTCAAAAATAATAATTTAATAAGAGATCTTTTTTAAGAATTGTGATAAACATACCTAATTGGAAAACAAGAAATATAAAATAAAATTGCTACTAACAATTTCGTGTCCGTAAGGTACCTACTTATACATATATAAATCATTTGTCTAGGTCAATGCATTCATTTCTATAATAAATTATCTGACGTAGTTTTAAAGTTACTATTTCCAGTACTTAAACATTACTTGAAAAAGTCGTTGATGTCTAAAACTTACTATAGGGTTGAGGATTATCTAACAGATAAAATTGCTTGGCCTAACCAAACACGTAAATAACTAAATGATAACTTTTTAATCACAATATGTAAAATTCTTATTGCAAATATTTATTAGCTCGTGTGAAAATTCCGTGTTTTTACACGTTTTTTTGTTCAACTACCCATGATATTTTATTTTATTTTAATTCATATAATGCTAGGTTAAGTTTTATAATTGCATAATATCATAACATAAGCAATGTTGAAAAACGACTGACTGTTGAGTTTATTGCGGCGTTTCTTCTCAGCAGTAGACTCTTGCGAAGCGCTGGTAAAATTTTGACATGTAAGGGTCTCCCCAAACCAGTCAACGCCGTTTCGGCAAATCGCGTACGGAAAAAGCTTTATGTCAACGCAATAAGAGCGAATAAGACGTCAATCGGCTCTTCCAACGCGAAACGAAAAAAATTACGTAACACAGCTGGTGTCACCAAAAGGAATAGTTTTATAATTTTGGTATGATATTTTGTCATAAAAACATGTTGTATTTACTTGAAAACTCCTTTTCTATAAAGGTCAGTTATTCCTTAATGTAAAAGACATAAATATTTTTTGCTCAATCTATCTACTTAATCACAAGTTCAGATTTTTCGTTTCGACTGTGGTATTGTGGAGAAACCTGAATTTTGTATGGGAGAAAAAGTGTACTTTATCATTAGTATTTTTTATTATTATTTATATTTCTTCTATACCGTAAAACCAATCAGAATATGGTTAAATAAGAGGGGCGTTCAAAAAGTTCTCCGTATAATTATCTTTCAAACTGATTTTGGTAAACTTTTAAATAATGGCATCTAAAAATAATTCATTGACGTCAAAAAAAGTAGAATTCAGACAAATAACGTGTTTTGTTTTCTGCAATTGCCTAACAAACGTGAGCATCATGAGCAATTTTAGTAAGTATGTTAATTAAATTAGAGCACCGAACGGTGCTAAAATTCTTGACCAAACAGGGAAAAAATCAAAAGACAATAAAAGAAGAAATAGATAATGTTTACCATGAGTATGCTCCTTCATTATCTACAATTCAAAAGTCGTCAAGTGAATTTAAGCGTCGGAGGGAAGTATCGAAGACGACCCTCGACCTGGTCGGTCTGTCAAAGCTAATTCACAGGAAAATATAAAAAAAGTGGAGAAAATTATATTGGAAGGTGGTCGAGTGAAGATAAAATCAATAGCTCAAACAACTAACCTTTCTATTGGCACTATACATGATATCATCCATGGCCATCTTAACATGTCACAAGTTAGTACGAAATGGGTGCCGCGAATGCTGACAACGCTTCAGAAAGATACGCGCGTTGCTTGTTGTTCTGACTTTATTGGTCTGTGCAGTGAAAATCCTGATGAGGTACTCCAAAATATTGTTACTGGAGATGAAACCTGGGTTCATCATTATCACCTAGAGAGCAAACAAGAGTCCATGTAGTGGCATATTAAAGGAACAACTCATCCCAAGGAGTTCAAGGTCGTCCCTTCAGCTGACATGGTTATGGCTACAATATTCTGGGATAGTGAAGGAATATTACTGATTGATTATAAAGATAAGGATGTAAATATCACAGGACAATACTACGCTAACATTTTACGCCAATTGAGGGAAACAATCAAAGAGAAGAGACGGTGAAAATTAACTAGGGTGTATTGGTTCGGCACGACCCGCCCCTGTGCATGCTGCTCATATTGCCTTGGCTGCTGCTCTTAAATCTGGATTCGAAACTATTACTCACCCAGTATTTAGTCTAGACTTGCCCCCCAGCGACTTCTTTTTGTTCCCTAATCTTAAAAAGGATCTGCGAGGAAATCGATTTTCTGATGAAGAAGCGTTGAAGGCAGCAGTCCAGAAGCATTTTGACCCCAAAGATAAAAAATATTTTTATGAAAGGTTACAAAAATTAATTGACCGTTCTTTTAAGTGTATAAACATAGAGGGGGGATTATATAGAAAAATAAAAATATATAATATATTGTACTCTTTTGTTTTCATTCACACACCGATAATTTATAGAAAAGCCCCTCGTATGTACAACAGTACAATAAAACGCATTTGCGTTTCATATTTAATTAGTCTTTTTTTTACATCCCTCTAAACCATGGAGACATTTAATTTTTACGAAATGTACACTTTTTTGACATTCACCCAGAATCGGTTCGGGTCGTCATCACTCCTTTAGTTCTCATACTGAAGTGCCGAAAGAACAAGTAAAAACACTAATATGGAAGTATGGACTAAGGTCAGGTGGGGTAAGGGGAACATACTTTATTCTTCTAATCTTATTTTGAGTTCTATACTACAAAGTATAAGGTTCTAAGTTTTTTCGCTAAAGACAAAACATATTTAGTTGCGTTAACTTTCCAGGACAAAATACTTTTTATGCTAGTTCTAATGCACATCGCCAGAAAATGATTATTCGTAAGACTAGTTCTATCGTTTCCCTTTCCCTATTTTTGGGGTAAGGGAAACAGTCTCAATAAATCTACAACTAATAATACTAGTTTGGATTATTCATACGCAAAACATTTTTAAAAACACCTTTATTGAAATGTGTACTTCATACTTAACGAAATACGGTTACAAATATAAAATATTTACCACAATCGGTATTTGGGGTAAGGGAAACGTACGAGTTTCGAACAGGGGTACTCAACTAAAAAAAAGGAAGTAAAAAGTAGGTGCAATTTTTTATTGTAATGTTTATTAAGTAATGGTTAAAATAAAGTACCCTATTTAAATTACTTTTCTTTGGCATACAATTGTTCTCACATAGTTCCTAGGCATTTTTTTGTAAAAAATAATGTAGTCTTTAAATAAATAAAAAACTGAAAGGATTAAAACAATATGTTCATATCGCCAACCGTCATTTGACATCATACAAAATAGCATAATGTAAGTAAGTAATAAGATATAATAATATTTAATAGATAACCGATAATTATAACCAATAGAATAGTTTATTACTTAACAATTTTTTTCCCATAACTTAACTTTTTCCCAAAAAAATTTTACAAACCAATTACCAATTTTTCCATTTAGGGTATAATCGGTATGGAGAGGTCAGCTGTTACGGTACCCAAGCAATGTGTAAAATATCATAACATTTATAGTTAGTTACCGATTCAAGAGACTATTTCTACTTGTTATAAAATTTGCCTGTCTCAAAATGTTTGTTACTTCTGACGTCGGGAAAGAGAAACATATGTCCCCCTTAACCCGGTCATGATAGTTTCCCTTACCCCAATTATGCATTTGTAGGTTATGTTACGAATCACATTAAAATTTAATATTTATAGCATATACAGCAAAAAATTATAAGCATACAAACAAAATATATCTATAAATCAATACTTACTGACATTTGCAGACTTGTTACCAGACTTTTTATAACATAAATCAGTATCTAAATAAGGTACCTCGAACTCGTGGTTTCGTTGTTTGTCAACTAAATTATTGTTTTTGTCACACTCGCAGTTTCAGTTGTCATAACGGTATCTGTGTTTTTTTTTTGGAAATAAATCTCAGTTACTGCTTTACCGATCGTGTAATCACAACTCTGCGGTCTATAGTTTTTGATATATCAACTAGTGTTTCCCTTTCCCAGTAGTTCCCCTTACCCCACCTGACCTTATAGTGAAAATATAGTATTTGGTCAGTTGGTATAGACCTACTCGTATAACGTATGTATGACGTATGTAATGTATGACTAACAGTTCCGATTTAGGCCTACACATAAAAGTTACACAATTTAAAACGTGATATTTTAAGGACATCATATCAACGAACTAGTCTTTTAAGGATATCCATAAATATCTTATTACATTAAATTGTAAATGTAGCAAATTAGAGATGTTTTCACCTTCCGCATGTAACAAGTAATTAATTACTTACTTTATTTATAAAATATTGAATTATGTACTTCATACCAAGACCCTGCTGATTTTTTGTGGTATGACACACTTTACGAGTCTGACTTTACATTACATCAAAAGTGGATAGACTCCGTCGCATGCCCATTTATATTTAACAAATAAATAAATTAAATTAATAGATTCGCGCTAGTAGAGTGTAGAGTTCGTGTAGCTTCAATGGCAAAGGCACGCGCTGCTCATCAGTTTAAACAACGTTCTCCCTCGTGTTCACCAAGCTCTCCCCTGCAGTTAAACCTGAAATAGTCCAACAAAATTATATAACTAACTTTACTAGATATTTCATTAACACGAAAGGCAAATTCACATGATTCAGTAAGATGCGATTTGTGCAGGGGATTGGTTAGGCTGAACCGCCTCGTAATTATTTCCGCCTGAAATATATGTATACATTTACCCCCTTACTTATAAACATGGAATAAGCTTGGAATAGTTTATGCCATGCTTTGTCTTTATCTGTAATTGTGACATTTGCATCTGACAGAAAGTGACAAAGCATGGCATAAACTACATTACATACCTTCACGCCTGTAATCCCAGAGTGGGCTAGGCAGAGCTACAGAATTACAACTTTTAAACTATTCCAAGCTTATTCCACGTTTATAAGTAAGGGGGTTAGGAGGTTGATTGGTTATTTGATACGAGTAGCAAAAATATCATTTAGCAAATAAGCTGAAAACATTTTACTAAAAAAGATAAGTCTTACTTTTATATACAGGTTTCCCAAAAATAGCACGTCACAGTGACACCGGAGATTCCCCAGCCTCAGACAAACCAAATTAGCCTAACATGACCGTCATGACCTCAGTAAAAGTTGCACCGTTTTCGAGTTATACCAATTTAAAGATTTTTCCAATTTTTCACCTCTTTTGACATTGTAAGTGCTCGCATTTACTGGGATAGCTTTAGAATTTAGTTTTTTTATATTGTACGTCCGAAATGGGCAAACTGTTGGAAACTTTTAATCTTTTGATTTTGACATGTAATAACAATTGTACACAGTTTGACAATAAATGCTTATCTTATCTTATCTAACTGTCAATATTGGTAGGTACAGTAAAGAGCCCAATAGTGATGATGTTCTATCTAGATAAAAACACTCTGTATGTAGTTTGACGTCATACGCCTGTCATCGGCACTATACAAAAAAAGAGCTGGGCGGATTTGAATGACATTTGGAGATATAGCTCATATCCTGTAACACAGGCTAGTTTTCATCCCGGTAAATATTAGAGGTCCCAAGCGAATAAATAACGATAAATAAGATTTGCTCGGACGAAATCGCGGGGTGAAACTAGTGCCATAGCGGTTACGGGCTTTAGTGGACGCGAGCATTTTTCTTCTGGTTAGAAAATTTAGAAATTGATACACATGCTATAATATTATGATTTATACATATTAATTAACATTCTATCGTATGGATATGTAATTTATACACATTCACATTAGTTTTCTGTTATTATAATCCGAACTCTTTGATGCAAATGTTCTACGAATTCCTACTTTTTTGCATGAAGATTATCATGTGTCATACTATTTTAGAATCGGCATAACATACGCATGTTTTTAAAGTTATTTGCTTATTTCGTTTCTAATAAAAAAAAGTCATGGCAGGTGTTCAAAGTTGAAATTACTATGTTGATGATAATTTAAGTCAAGTTCATTACAGTATTTTTCTAACTTTTACATTAGTTATTGACATAATAATGCTTCTATCATCCTAATCAACTATTCATAAAAGCGTACAAATAAAATAAAAAAAATCTAAAGTCATCCCAGTAAATGCGGGCACTGGCAATATGAAATGAAGTGATAAATTGGAAAAAACTTTAAATTGGTATAACTTGAAAACGGTGCAACTTTTACTGAGATCATGTTAGGCTGGTTTGGTTTGTCTAAGGCTGGGAAATCTCCGGTGTCACTGTGACGTGCTATTTTTGGGACACCCTGTATGTTAACTTATTCTTGGAAATAAAGTGTTATTTTGCATAACCATTATCTATTACCATATTTTTACACCTCATTCAACGCCAAGATAGTAAGTTATTTAAGTAATATGTACGCTACAGTCACACATTTATTTTTAGATTGATATTGGGCGCGGTCGACGTAACTCATGACAGCTCATGCCTTTACTTTGCGTCTAAATTGCCATTTAACGAGGCAATATGCGGCCAGCATTTTGGGAACGATGCCACTTTGATTTATTATATTAGATTAGTGTAGTTTTATGTATGTAGGTATGTTGTTGTAAGGTTATTTTTCCATATATATATTTTTTTTAATCTTTTTGAATATTGAGGTGTTTATTTTGCTGTAATTTTACTGTAAAAAAATCGAAACAAGATGTCATAAAATAATTGTGCGACGCCTTTTGAACATTGTTGATCACTGATCTCCTCCCATTTCTTTACCACTTTACCTGTAACATCCAAATAACTTAATCTTGGTCAATTTACCACAACCAAACTACGTGCCTGTCACAGAGACGCGGCTCATAATTTACCCCGTGAGCTACCGCGGTCCCTAGGGCCCGTATAATGCATCAAAGTGACTCGTCTTTACAAACTTGAGATGATGTTATAAATCTATTAGCTTACTCATACTTCGGCGACGCCTCTCTGTCCTTATGACCGAAGTTCGAAAAACACTTACACGGCCCGATAGATTGTGACACTATTGATATTGTAGCTTTACCTAGTTATATTGTGGTACTGCTGGAGATTATTTAACAACAACTATGGGTAGTGCCACGAGGGTTGAGGTTAATGATTACACACACAGCTACATAAAGTACAGTTTACAAAAAAGTTAATGATTGAAATGAATGAGTGAATTTAAATGTAAATGAAAATACTCAAATATATATTTTAATAGATATGGAAAAAAGTAATAAAAATAATAAATGCTTTTTTAAACTATAGTCAGTTGATATAGGTATCTTCATCTTATTCGTTAAAATAGTTTCAAATGTTATAGTTTTCGGAAAAAGTTTTGTCTTCCTTTTCTTGGGTTTTTCTGAAAATATTGTGAAACGTCTCTACGAGTATGTCAAGTGCCTCAATTTGCTCATAACGTTGTTAAATGTGAACTCAGTATTACTGGCTGCCACTCGTCCTTTTATGATTCTCCAACAAAGTTCTATAGGGTTGAGTTCAGGATTGGATGGTACCTATCCATTTAATTAAATAAAACTATTTTAATAGGTGTGTATTAATATTTCAATAAAATGGATCAAAATATATTATTTTCGATGTATTTTTGTAAATAATAGGTACATCACAAAATAGTTTAAAAGAACAGTTTGGTCAATCTTGCAATTCACTGTAAAACTTGCTATCGGTACGAAAAAGAACAGTAATTTCAAAATCCAGCTGTCATTACAAGACATGTGGTTGTGTGCGTGACCTCAACTCTGATGGCACCAGCTATACGAATACGTAGCAAAAAGAAGTATTTTTTTGTGATTAAATTTTACTTTTGCGATCGTAAATAGTATTAAGGCACCGAGGCAAGGCAACACCGCAAGAGTTCATAAAGTTTCCGCAATTAAAGGCGTCCAAGTTCGTAGGAGACTACCTAACTACGCTAGTGAATTAGTGCAGAAGCGAGGACGTTTAACATTATGAATAGCTGCCCTGTTTTGATATCAAAAGTGTGTGATATCAAAGCGATCGGGTCGCTCTTGACTGGTACTTATTAACTTTTTTATATGTAAGTAAATATTGGCAGGTTTCGTTATTGCTTCTTATGCATTACCAGATCGCAATCGTAACCAAAGCGTCCCAAAGTAGTTATCAATTGTTGCAATTCGATTGGCTTACAGTTGTACTTGTGCTGTACTTTTCTTTTCAGATTAGAATAAATGGCAATTATTTTGCATTCTTTTAAACGGAATTATAATAATAAATAGAATACAATTGTGTTTTCTAAAATATATATATTTTAAGGTTAAAGATATTAAAATATTTATATATTTCATTCCATTTTGTTTTCTTTGAAGAACAGAAATACAGCAAACTAAAACTATTTTAGGTTAAAACAATATTTAATTATTTCAAGGAGGCGATAGCTATATGAGTGTGATTAATTAATAAGCAATTAAAAAAGCACAAAACAATAGTTAGACAAACATTTTTTTATTATTCTACTTTATGAAAGAAAAAGTAAGACCGTCATTATCTGTGAATAAGATGCCTAGATAAACGCCGATACAATGATGACCCCTTCTTTCACATGTGAAATCTTTTAAAAGTCTCAAACCGATTTACATGAAAAAAATCGAAGCCTAATCGGTTTACCCGTTCATGGTCTACGGTACCTCAGACAGACACACATACACAAACTCATACATACACGCACACACACACACACACGCACACATAAACACACACACACACACACACACACGCACGCACGCACGCACGCACGCACGCAGGTCAAACTTATAACACCCCTCTTTTTGCAACGGGCATAACAAGATGATACGGCAGATGCCGACACATGAAATGCTTCCAAATAATATTTTAAGATTGTATCGGTAGTTTTTAACTCCTTTTTCTCCAAAATATGTCAGTCCCCGGCCTTTGGAGGGTGTTTAGGACAACGGCGTGCTACCCAATTGTCCTAGCCATTATCATACTAATAATCAGTAGTTATGGTAGTGGTGGTTTTTGCCTACTTGTGCAAAATGTGGTTACAGAGTTATCAACAAGTTTTTGAAGTTGTTGTTAATTCTGTAGCTCTGCCTACCCCACTCTGGGAATGAAGGCGTGAAGGTATGTATGTATGTATGTATGGTTCAATAAGATCTTGTATAAGACTTATAGATAGTAACTGTTGTCTCAGTCGGTATTTGCTATCGCTAGAGTCACAGTCTACCGGCCTCAATACAGATACAAACCACGTATGCGTACTGCACCGCCGGTTCCTTGAGTGCGTGTGAAACAAATCAAATAAGTGTCATACATCGAACGAACCATTTGAAAGAAACTAAACGAATATTATAGCAAAGGGACCTGAACTCACGCTAATATTGTGCCAATTGGTGCCATACTTGCATAGGTGACACGATGCATTATGCTTTTTGAATTTTGTGATCCTTAATTTGCCTATTATTTAAATCTACAGAATTTTGATAAATTAAGCCAGATATTTAGTTCTGAGTTGGGAACTGAGATAAATCGACACCCACGAATATAATCCGTTAACATGTATTTATGTTAGGACTATTGGCATAAATAAGTCACAGCCTTCTTTCAAATACACACGTTAATAAAAAAAGACTTAACTAAATACAACTGAAATTGCTGGCATAATTTACAAAAGTAGTATTACATTTTAAGGGGTTAAGTACGAATTTCACCAAACGATGTTAAATTTAATCAATGTTAATCGACTTTTAGTTCATATATTTAAACAGCTGTTATCGCTCTAATCGTCTGTTAAGTGGTTAACATAGTTTGGTGAAATTGGTACTAAAACTACGGAAATGGTCACATGCAACTTTGTTTATTTAGAGGATGAGTTATTTTAAATTAAACTTTTAATTAAAGCAATGAGCTCGCCGTACTCGGAGACATTTTAGAGACGGTTGCTACCAGTGTATATAAATATAACCAACCCTAATCCCAATCTATATATAACTCTGAGTGCGGCCAAGAAAGTTCTTCTTTAAATTCACAATACTCATATTGTAGACACAACATTACATACAAGTTTATTTGCACTTCAATAAAGTGGGTCTCTATTATTTACTTTAAACTCACAAACAACTCATTTTAGATCATGTGAAATTATATAAACCTAATGTATATAATTTCATTTGATCTAAAATTCCATGCTAAAATCATTCATTTGCTCTAAATTTTACTTCAAATAACTATGGTATAAGTACTAGGTATAATATGTTTCAAAAACTGGGTATTTATTATATTTCTAAATCTCTAACATTAAAAATCTATTAAATAATATGATATAAAATATAGTTACTTTCTAAAGTGTAAACAAAACCTTACCTAAAAGTAATGACATGAAAACTATGAAGCGCAAAATTGTACCAAACTAAAAATTCAACCGAACAACAAATCCTAATTTTCAACAGAGCTAACGGAGCTTCTCCTTATTCTGGGTGTTTTGGTCCGGACCTACTGCAATACTAACTTAACATTAATTTAGATCTCTCTCTGCCTTAGCTACTGGGTTTAAGGAGATTATAGCTATTGAGTTTAGAGATTTCGTAAGTCAGAGAAAATATTTTTTTTATATTTAGACCTCTATAGGTACCAGATGAACTTTAGAGCAAAGGAGTATTATAGATTTAGATTTTATAGATGATAAGTTTCGAGATTATAATGTTTATACTAAATGGGAATTATAGATTTCGACCACCATATACATGTTTTTATTTTGGAGCATGTGATTATTATACCAAATGAAATGAGATTATGAAATTGAAGTATATGACTTTAGATCAAATAAGAGTATATGTAATACAATACGTTTCAGTCTCGATAGGGTTACCAGGCAGGATTCCATTTACAAGTAGAGCCAAAGCCGTAGGTTGTACCTGTGAGAGCGACGGCATCGTGGGCCTGCAGCGCGCGGCCGGTGTGCGCGCGCACCGTCGCCACCACCTCGTGGTTCGTGAAGCAGAAGAGCACGGCAACGCACAAACCCTGCGCATCAGTCTGAATTGACTTTGTTGAACAAAAACATTAGGTACCTGTTTCAAAACTTTTGAACATTTTCCTTGTATAAGGCGACTTTGAGGTGGTGATTCAAATTATTTTAAACACAACAATGTAATCATGATAAACCGTCGGACATAAAGTTCAAGGTGTTTATTAAAATAATTTACAGACTCAGTCATCGAAATAACATAGCAACAAAAAATTATGATCAAAAATTTAAATAACACTTTATTTACGCTGAATACAAACGTCCGATTCGCTTAAGCATACGTTTGTTTAGATTGATTCAACCGTAGGAAGCAACTTGTGCTTATAAAATTTCATTAAAGATCTTTCAGAACACCGCATTACCGCAGATAAATTATCCTCGTTACGACTTGGCACACGGTCAAGATCATGAGCCCGAAAAATATTATTAGCATTTTTAATTCCGTTGTGAGATTTATGATTAATCAACCTTGTTATATCTAGTAGGTAGGTAGGATTTTATTTATTAATAAGCAGGAACACCCGTGGCTATCGGAGCCCACGCCAGGGCCAAACGATAATAAGATTTTTGGCATTGCGGGGATCTAACTAAAATATTCATGACTATATGGCCCGAGGGGAAAGCTGAATATTAGTGTAGGTAGTTTCGTGAGCAACCCTATGGTGATATTTTCATCGCAGGTGGCGTTGCGATGCATTTAAATACAACATCACATTGTACTTTAGTATCTAGCAGAGAGTCTATCTAAAAGAGTCTGCAATATTTGAGTAAGTACACACAATTATTATTAACTAGTAGTTCACTTCGATCACAGACACGTTAGGTCGAATCCTACAATATCATTCATTTAAGACCTCTCGTTGTTTGGTCAAATATTATTATTACAACACTGGGTCGGTTGAAAAAAAAGGTTAACAAAACATTTAATATGCTTCTTGGATCTCAAGGTAGAAAATAAAATATAATATATATGCGTTTTCTGACATTCATATTGCAACCGTGTAACCACTAAATGGGTTAAACTAAATACTAAATAAGCCCTTTGAGGTGACTCTGAGCCCGTCTCTCCGTCTCTTTGTCAAGTCCGTTAACCTCTGCAATGGTTGAAGTTATAGTTAGTAGCATCGGGTAGTAAAAATATTTTAGAGGTCTTGGGAACGTGTACATATTCTTGACTTCGACTTTGCTAGAAAATAATTTGTATTTACATTACCTACAGGAAAAATAAAACAGTTGCAGAAACGCTAATTTATTTGGAAATAGATTAAAGATATCGCAAGGAAAAAGGAAATAAAAGCTTCGGCTAAGTATGTCCTGTGAACACATTTCGTATTTTGTTTTAAGATAGTCGTAAATAAAGGGTCTAGCAGGCTAAGGAAGGAGAAGTGGCCCCTGTGAAGAATATCGGATTTTTATAATGTAATTTGTTGGCTATCTCATAATATAGAGACACCCTAACTTTCAGCCCCCTATCTTGAACCGTCACCGAGATACTGTCAAAAACGTCATTTTATGAACACATTTTTCAAAGTCGTTTTTCTCCTGAACTATATAAGGTAGAGCAATCAAACCAAATCATAGCTACAAAAGATGGGTAGGAGTATAATTTTGTTTTTTTAAAATATTTAATTCCATGAAAAAATAATGATTAAAATGTCAGAGAATTTTTTGACAGCACTTTTCAACAAGTATTTGTAAAGGTACAGCTACGGAAAAAATCACATAAACTGCTAATAGTATTTGCTAGTACCATGCAAAAAATCTATTCAATATAATTGGTGCAACATACTTAAAAAATATGTCAAAGAAAGTGTTTAACTTTGCATTTTCAGTTTATTTGATAGCTTTATTGACAGCCATGCGTGGAGTTCAAAATAAACATTATGTTGCTAGGCAACGAAATTAAACCTCATTGGATCGAAAAATCTCCTTGAGAATGAAAGACTCATTTAACGCTTTCTTTGACATTGAATTTTTTTCAAGTATGTTGCACCAATTATATTGAATTAATTTTTTGCATGGTGCTAGCTAATACTATTAGCAGTTTATGTGATTTTTTCCGTAGCTGTACCTTTACAAATACTTGTTGAAAAGTGCTGTCAAAAATTTATCTGACATTTTAATCATTATTTTTTCATGGAATTAAATATTTAAAAAATCAAAATTATACTCCTACTTTGTAGCTATGACTTGGTTTGATTGCTCTACCTTATATAGTTCAGGAGAAAAACGACTTTGAAAAATGTGTCCATAAAATGACGTTTTTTGACAGTATCTCGATGACGGTTCAAGATAGGGGGCTGAAAGTTAGGGTGTTTCTATATTATGAGATAGCCAACAAATGACATTATAAAAATCCGATATTCGTCACAGGGGCCACTTCTCCTTCCTTAGCCTGCTAGACCATTTAGGACACCGCGTGTAATATATAAAAAAAATATCGGTGAATTTCGATGGAAAAATATATTTTATTTGTTTTGATCAATATATAAAAATACTTGGAGGGCAATAAAATCCTATTTGACTAGTTTGAGAAAAAAAAACTTCGTAAAAAACCATGTTGATTTTGGTTCCATAGAAAAATGTATGAAGGAAAAAACATATTTTTGGATAAAAGATATTTTTTTAACAGTGCATAAAATATATTATCACCGATTAATTTCAAAAAGAACATCTCGATTTTTTGAGTATTTTTTGTTAAAATTCATTTCTAATCTAAATACAAAGTATTGTTTTAGTTATTTTTACTATTGCAGAACTCGGAAATATTACGACTAAATAATGAAAAAAGTAAACTTTTGCTTCAGTAATTAGATAAGAAATTATTTTTAACAAAAAAATCGTGTTTTTCGTCTGTCTGCGGCTCAACTCAGAGATGCTTGATTCTACAAACAGCTGTAATTTGGCATGGTAAATAAGTCACTCCGACCAAGTTACTAAATAGATTCTTCTAAAAAATCGTGTAAGTATCCCCTAAACAGTTAATTGCCAGTCATAAAAACATGGGAAATTCCATATCTATATATCCTTTGCAATAGATCGTTATTTCAATAGCCGTATATCATGTGCAGTCCGTGAGATCTTAATAGAACGGTCGGATTTTAGAAACATACTTCGGTTACCTACGGTAACACGCTAAGGTGATACTGCTGTTTTGCTTTTTTATTTACTCGAAAAAAAAATACATTTCGTAAAAAGATAAATAAATAAATAAATATCAAATATCATGGGACAATGTCACACCAATTGACCTAGTCCCAAACTAAGCTCTAGGCTTGTACTATGGGTACAACGTATGTATGGCAACGATATAAATACTTATATAGAGAAATCCGAGTATATACCTAGTCCAGCCATAACTTCTGTTACAAAGTGTTAATGAAATAAAAGTAACTTCTGTTTATTTTTTAATTTCAAACTATATAAAATTTAAACGCTTAAATAATGTAAATTTTTAGAAATTAATCATCATTCCACATAGTCGTCGCAATTTCCGATGCGATTTTTTAACATTCAGGGTCGGCATCGATAAAATTACGTACGACTTTTTGCAAATTTCACTTTTTGAAAACGCCTTTAATGGTTAGTCTTTGTTTAGGAAGGAACTTTTTTGTTTAATATTGTGAAGCCTCTAATCTCTGGGTTTGTTTAGAGACCAACATTATGTTTCTCAACGACATTCAAATCGAGCATAAGAAGCAAGAGATTTGGTGTATTTTCGCATTGCTGCAAATTGATGTGAAATCGTAGGGTCGATTTAATGAGACATGAAGATTGACCGGTGCACAAGCGGATTTTTAGTTGCTTGGAATATATTCGTATCAGAATTTAAAGATAAAAGTCTGGTCAATATGTCACGCAAGACTCACTACGAGAATTCTAACAAAAGTTGTAGCCGTTATCAGTATCGTCGTCGTGCGTAAATTGATCCATGTTTCGCTAGCCCCAAATGAGAATCCTTAAAGCCCGTACATCAAATTATTGCAATAGTGAAGAATAAATTACGTACCTTTTTATTCTATATAAATTAAGGTTTTGGTTATGTATAGATTTATGAAAAACTCTTTTAATATATTTTTGTAATTGTAAGAAATAGTAACAAATGTCAGTAACAGAACTTATGGCCGGACTAGGTACTTAAATACATAGAAAACATGCATTACTCAGGAACAAATATTCGCGCTCATCACACAAATATCTGCCCTTTCCGGGATTTGAACCCAGAACCTCTAGCTTCGTAGGCAGGGTCACTACCAACTAGGCCCGCGTGTCGTCAAATAAGGAGAGATAAGAAAACAATAAGCTTCGATGTTAAATAAACGTTAAGTTAAAAGCATTATGCTTAATATTCGGTGACAACTATATTGCGATTGAATTTTTGGTCTTAATCAAAATAAAATAGAATCGTTTGAAATTGTTTTGTGTTTGAAAAAGGGTATAGTGGGAGTATAGTGTGAGCCTATTCAACATCAGAGTCTATTAGTTTTTCCTATATACGGAATTCTTAATCGCATTTAATTGCATGTTGACGAACTTTTTTCCAATCTTCCGGGCCAATCATATTGAACTTCTCTTGCTGTTGCTTTCTGAAGCTTGTAATGATACACATGACGACCATGTTCAGCCAGTATTTTGTCTATGGAGTATTGTATTTGTTCTTGTTTGTTGAAATGAAATTAAATATGATATGATATGAAATATTATTTAATAGTTATTATGGTATTACATACATACATACATAAACTCACGCCTTCATTCCCAAAGTGGGGTAGGCAGAGCTACGGAATTATCAGCAACTCTAAAACCTTGTTGATAATTCTGTAACCACACTTTGCATAATTAGGCTAAGGTGTATGGTATTAACTTCTCTAAATAGTTCAAGGCCAAAAAGACGACTGAGCTCTTCGGGTGTTCGACTGCTATTAAATGAGGAAAACCTTTGTCTTTTTCTGTTACGCGATTACGACCGATTTTACCCGAAACCCGATCGCTCACTGTTTTGTACGAGGGATCTCACACGGTTAAACTTGCGGTGTTTGGAGATGGTTGTTACCAACGTTTTTCAGTACCAAAAAGGAAAAAAAGGGACCCATATGGTGAGACAACGGTGTCTGTCTGTATGTCACTGCAGTTTTTCTCACCTTGTTATTTGGGATAGTTGTATAACTATTTTGATGGCGTCTAGAATGCGGAGTTTAAAAATGAAAGTGATTTGATCAAAGCAAACGGAATGTCATATAAAAGGGCACAAGCTGTAAAAAAAAAAAAAACAGTGACGTACTTTTTGATTAATAGCCAAAAATGTACGAAAAATGTCTATCCGTCCCGTCCTATCTCCGAAGTTTAAGGACCCAAAAATTTTAAAATTCATGATTGCTTGGTAATTATTTATATTTCAAAATAAAATAAAGTTGTCAAATTTTACAGTTTTGGAAAAATATCAAATTACTTTAAAAATCTGTATTTATATTGAATGTTATCAAAATGGATCTTATTACATATAGGTAGAAAATAAAGTAAGTAACTGAATGAGCATTTTCTTTTGTGTTTTCAAACAATATTATCTTAAATACGAGACCGGTTTTTAGGCTTCCGTAGTCAACCTAGGAACCCTTATAGTTTCGCCATGTCTGTCCGTCCGTGCGTCCGCATCCTAGCTCAGAGCTTCTTAGTACTAGAAAGCTGTTATTTTGCATAAATATCCCTACATATTAGTCATGCCAACAAAGTGGTAAAATACAATCTTCAAAAAATATTTTTTAGTGTTCGTACGTTTACAATTTACCCCCTACACGTAACGTGTATGTTTTTTTATGTCGTTGGATAGGTCTTTCAAAAATATTGAGGATTTGTGAAGACAATTTTTCGGTTAAGTTATCATTTTTTGAAATATTGAAATTTAAAGCGCTAATTTTTGTTATAGTCAAGTGTTCCCTCCACCTACAGCTAAAACTACAAATACTAAAAACCCGAAAATATCTTAAATGAAACCACATACTTATATGATGAATTTAATAGGAAAACTATCACTACTAAGTAGACTTCAGTGGTTCTTGAGTTACAAATGGTTTAAATGTTTATACCTACCGAAAACTTATTTGCGGCGTTGGTAAACTGACCGCGGCCTATGTAGATTTATGGGGAAAACAGTCTTCGAACGGCAAAGTTAAGTTTGTCGCGAGGTCTAATTTGTTTGTAGTACTTCGGAACCCTACACTGGGCATGGTCCGACATGCTCTTACCCGGTTTTTTACTTAGTAATAATAACCAACCCTGATTAAAAATAATGTGCGCCAGCCGCCAAGCTATCCAAGCGGAACCCGAAATATTCCAACCAACTCTCGGTCGTTACGCTTAACCATTTATGTACCTAAGTGAGTATCGTCTTTATGTCCTACTGTTACGGAATTTCAAACAAGTGTAAGTAGCAGTATTGTCGACTGCGGATCTCCCCCACTTGGCTCGCCGCCCAGTTTCGGATCTCTGCCTATTCTGCCACAATGAATTATGGCACAAAGTTTGGGGGGTGGGGGGGGGGGTGGGGGGGGGGGGCAATGTTAACGCTATGTTATTGGGAGAAACTTGTTATAAATGAGTGTCACGGTCTTATTTACGATTGCTCACTGCTTATATTTCACCTGACCCTTTTTTTTTCAAAAGATACAGGCCGCATCTGTATTTATTAAAAACAATATGTTTTTTTCTAAATATTTAAAACGGAGTCTAGAAAGAAAGGTTGAAAAATTAAATTGATTTCATTATAGCAAACGGGGCGTCGAATGAAAGGGCAATCTGCAAATTCCAAACCATGTTTTTTATAATTTTCCGTCACGTCCTTTTTCATTTATAGCCAAAAATATACGAAAAATGATTGTGTCCCTTACTACCGAAGTTTATGGACCTAAAAATCTAAAAATTCATGATTTAAAGATTAAAGGTAAAATTTTACGGTTTTGATAATATTATCAAAATACTTTAAATCTGTATTAGAATTTAGATAAAATGGACCTAATTGGATAGAAAATAATATTCATAACAAAATGAGTATTTTATTTTGCGTTTTTTCCAACCATATTTTAAATAGGTAACCGGCGGTGCGCGAGTCCGACTCTCACTTGATTATTACTCCGGTTTATTACGAGTTCGAGGACAGTCATTATCTGCTTATCGAGACCAAAGTAACAAATCTAACCGTTGTGGGTCTACCTTACCTGAAGACTAGTAAGTAAGGCGGAGACCACCTGATACACCTTTTCGCCGGTGCCACCGGGCCGAGGGTGAAGCGGGACCAAGATGAAATGTAGCCCAAAAAGGGGAATCTAATGAAAAATTAACGTGTCAAATATAAACAAATATAATGCCTAATAATACAAAATAAATACGTTAGAAGGTATATACAAGGTGTAAGGGACGGCTCACCGAAAACTGAAACCATAGCTTCAGACCATTGTACTGAACTGAAATCCAGTGGAAATTTTCCCGGGAAAACGAAAATTTTCTCGTTGGTTTCAGTTTTCGGTGAGCGGTCCCTTACATCCTGTATGTATACATACTGAAATCCAGTGGAAATTTTCCCGGAAAAACGAAAATTTTCTCGTTTTATACTTGAAAAGGTCGTTTTCACAATTTTTTTTACATAATGAGCTTCAGTATGTCATAATATGTTGTCCTAGATCGGTTTATATGGAACAACATGGAAAAAAAAACGAGGAAATTTTCGTTTTCCCGGGAAAATTTCCACTGGATTTCAGTTCAGTACAATGGTCTGAAGCTATGGTTTCAGTTTTCGGTGAGCCGTCCCTTACATCCTGTATTTCTAATTTAAGCATTTTGGGGATGAGGTATGTTTACAAAAATCTGAAGTTTGTTATAATATTGAATCATCGGTTTACAAATTAAATATCGCCCTTGTTTTTGTTTTTCCCTTTCCTCCTAAGCCGAAGGACGTTTAACGTTTGCCAATTCATATAAATACGCAGCTTAGTCTAGTATCTAAGGGGCAGGGGATTATTTATTATAATCAGAGTGGAAGGGGACAACGAGAATTCACATAAATGAAAGATTATGTAGTTTTAATACTGTATTTTTACTCAAGACACTGTGTTAACATTTGTAAACTTTTTCGAATGACAGCTTGTTATGTTTTATTATGATATAGGTAGTAGTGACCAACAATCTGATAAAGTTATTGATGAATGACGAAAAGAAGGCACCTACATCGACAAACATGTTTGTATTTGCTACTTATTTGTTTGACGGATAATAATATAATAACGATGACCATCAGTGAACCTAGTAAAAACGGATACAAGTTGATTTAGCTCCTAATAAACAAGAGGTTTTCACTTGAACCTCGGGAGACGAATATATGCTTTAGACGTATATTTGCCGAAAAGATGCCATTCAATTAAAAAAAGAATGCCATTGTTTGGGGCTTATCTCAATTTATCTTTCTTATACGCGGTATGTAACTTCAATACCTCTGAAACATTATAAGCAGTACAGTCATCGGCTTCTATTCTAGACGGTACAAACCATATCGTGTTTGACCGAATGGTATTGTTTTTAACTCGGCTGTCATTACAGTCAAGTAAATAAGAGCTAACAAAACGTTGACATCAGGTCAAAAACGGTCACATATCAGAGCCACAGATGTCCTCCACCACATCCAATACGATTGGATAGTCGGACGATTTTACGAGCTTTTGTTGCCCGCGTCGTTAAAAGTTTCCCCTATGGGACCCACGATATCTCAGGTCGACTTACGCGGAGGAAGTGTCGTACGACTCGCAGTGAAACTTGAAGAGTACTGCGCTGCGATGGAAAAGGGGCTACTCACCAGGATAAGGGCCGCCCTCGCTGCCTTGCAGGCGGCCATGCGGGTGCGCTGGTTGGGGGCCGGGTGCAGCTTGGTGACCAGGACCCGGACGACGTTCACGAGGAACACTGCGTAGACAATAGCAATTTAGGTCAAATGCTATAATGTACGAGTATATTTGAATCTTTTAATCAGTTAATTAGCCACATCAGCACAATATCATAAAACGGTCTAGAGTCGGTTATCGGCTTTAATGTTACCGTAAAAGCAGACACCGCCCTGTGACGTAGCATGTACAAAGGTTATCACAAATGTAACAATAATTTTAAGTAGATTTAAGAAAAAAGCAATTCCGTTTGAAATATACCTATTCCTGGATGGTTCATCAACGCAATACTAATCTAACTTATTTTAATATTAATGCATGATGAGGTTGCGATTATGAGTTTAACTCTATAATTCATTACTAGGGATCGGAAATTCGGATCGATATTTACCTAAAGTTGGCAAAATCCCGGAAAAAGATAGGCAAACATAGCGTCGGCTTCTTAAAAATATTATTTTAATAATTTAAGTTCTGGGATTCTGGGATTCTACAAAACGTTAATATAATAATTACTTTACATGTAGGATAAAACATTCTGTTTTGCTCCTATAAATTCGTTAGGTTAATAAGTTACAGGTAAATTAAATAACATTTGGTTAAACATATACATGGAAAATAACTTGAAACAGTTAATATAAATAAATAATTATGAATTAATGCCGGTGTAATTTATTTATTTTGAAATCCCGGAAATTTTATTATGAATTATATGATTGAGTCCACCTCCATACAACTGAACAACGAAGCCGGCGCGAAAGTATAGGTAAATATCGATCCGAATTTCCGATCCCTGTTCATTACACATGTGTAGTTTTACTAACAACGCCTTAAATGTAGAGAAGGGCTACAAAATTTTCAACACCGAGTTGCTTTCGAGTTGGTTTTGTAAAATATAAAGTCTCTTTGTAATGAACAAGTAATAATATGTATCTTGAATATTGGATTATGTCAACGTTTTGTTGTCCATGTATAGTCATATTTTTGTTATGACTGTCGTATACATCTCAATATATTTTATTAAGGTCGATACGGGTAAGTGTGGCATACTTTTCGCAAAGTTGACTTTGAACTAAAAAATTAAGTAAAATAAGGTGGAATTTCCAACTATCTCCAAAGCCAAAATATATTGTTGTTTAAGCTTAGCTGTAAACAATGTGTTTTATACTATTTAAATACTTATTTGTAGGTGTTTGAGGCTGAAAATGTGAGCACTGTCATAGACACACTTTCCCAACAAAGTGAGGTAAGTGTGTCTACCTCGTTAAAGCACCATAGACGGTTGTTTCTTATTGTAAAATGCCATGACCATGCTACCTAGACATGACAATTAATCAGTTCTCATCTAATTATATTACTTATGCAGTAAGTTATGATCATTTACGATTAAATAACTATGGGGTAAGTGTGTCATACTGTGCTACAGACAGGGGTTGCAAACATGTTTTATAATTATTTTCTCAATCAGGCGTTACTTCGTGGAGATCTATATTTACCTCTACCTTGCTGTGCTAAAACAAATATAGGTACGTCGCATAGTACGTAGCTGTTTGAAACCACACGGAGTAGGAAGGTATTATTTGTAGCTTACATAATATGTTTTTATAAAAACGGTAATTTATAAACAAACTATTTTATTGGTGCTTTGTACAAAATAAAAACAAACTCCTAAAAAGCGACATTACATTTAGAAAAAAAAAGCCATGGCTTGAAAGTTAAATATTAAAGTACTTATCTACTGTAAAAACTTAATGAAACTAATAACACCATTTTAACATTTGTGACTATTGATTAAAATCTTAATTTAATACCTTTCTTTAATTTTAAACATTTTAACACTAACATTACTTATTTGAACATGTTATAAATCAGCATTTCTTCTAAATTTTTCATGGCACATTTATATACTTAACCCATAAAAGTTTCTTTTAAACTAAACATTTAAAATTGCACTTAAGATAATAGGATTGCTATTTTATTGCTCCTTGGTGTAGAATGTATTATAATAAAGGACATAAGCCTTACAAAGACGTATTTATCACTTCGGTATAAAAAGAAAAAAACTTCTAAAAAACGACATTGCACGTATTTAATGAAAGTCATAACACTATTTAAACATTAACATTATTGGAACATTCATAAGATAAATCGGCACCTTCTAAATTTTACTTGGCACATTTTATACTTAAAACTTACCTTTAAAGTTTAAAGGTAGTTTAAAGTTTAAAATTGCACTTAGCATAACAAGATGTCTACTTTAGAAAACCTTACATTAATCTTAAAAATAAAACTATTTTTTTAATTCAGCATTTAAAATAATACCAAATAATTCAGCAGCTAAATATAATACCTAACACATTTTTATAACTTTGAAAATTGGCATTAAAGATTTAGAAACTATACTTACTTTGGTTACGTTTTTACAAAACTGTGAACAACTTTACCACAAAAAAACTAAAATCTTAATCTTGATTTACTCTTTTTTTTAAATGCTAACGAAATGTGTGAATACTTAAAGCGTTCTCTAATACTGGGTATACACGTACTCTCATAATTACTGAATGTTGTATTCACTGAAATCAATATTAAATATTAATTGTCCGCGACGAGCTATTTCAGGACTAGGAAGGACTGCCAAAATGTCCGCAACGTGCTTTAATTCACATATATCGTCGTTTACGGGATACGTAAATATTGATTCCTTTTTTTTAGAGCGGACTCGTCGGACATACTTGACATACCTTATTATCGTACGATATAATTTGTCCCACAAATAATCTTTTGCTCTTTTTTGTACAAAACTGTACTAAAATCCAATCATTCAGATTACATTTTTCCGCAGAATTATATTTTAAATCGGGCAAAGGACAAGAAACTTCTGGGGCCAAGTCATTGTCATCTTGATTAGATATTCCATCACAATATTCTGCACATATTTCGTCAGACACATCACTGTCTTGAACTGAGTAGTTACTCTCATCAGACGAGGAAACTATTACTGTTTTTTTCTTATTTTTCACACCTTTTTCTTGTTTTATAACCATAATGTCAGGCTTATTAGTATTCTTCTTCTTTTTGTAATTTCTTGTTTTCAGTCTTGGCTCCAAATTTTCGTCTTTATCAGTCTTTTTAGTAACTTTAAGTACAGTATTTTTAAATATTTTAGTAAGATTCGTGCCTTTATTAAAGTCTTTTAATATTTTTTCATCGTTGCTGATACGTCCATTCTCTATGACATTAATGTTATTTGTTTTTTTACCCTCGTAATTCTGTGTGAGACATTTTGACGTTGATGGCACTGGTGATGCTTGAGATTTCCCAGTGTCATTTGTCTGATTATCAGTATTGTTATTGGCAATTTCGGTAACGACTTTCTTTGAAACACTGATCTGATTATCATTATTATTCTTTTTGGCAACTTTTGTACTAACTCCATTTTCCGCACTGCTCCTTACGACTTTTCGTTTTTTAATTTTATTGAGTCTTTCTTCTTCGTTTTTCTTAAGTTTATTTATCACATCTTCATTCGTTATTACCTCTGCTCCACCTGTAATTCTTGTCTTTTTTTTTTGCTGTAGCTACACTTTCGTGCTTTTTTATTGAATTTAAAACAATTTCTTCAAATGATTGTCCATTTTTTTTTCTTGAACCTTCAATGGTGTCACATTGTGTAAGACTTGTTACAAAATGCGAGTTATTGTTAGCTGTTGGAGTATATGAGCTATTAGGACAAAGACTCGTCATGAGTTTTTGCAGAGACAGCGACGCCAATTCCGGCTCTTCAATGAATAATCGTCCATTCATTGAAGAGCCGGAATTAATTTTCATAGTTTCCCATCGTTTTAAAGCAAGTGGATCGAATTTGTCTTTAGTTATAGCATCTCTGTTCAAAGGATATATACCGCCTTTCTTAAATCCATTTATTATGTTGACAGGATCAAGACCTTGCCAAACTTGACCAATGAGAACACAAAATTCTTTTTTCATCAGTTTCCGGCCATAGTTAGACCTCTGCCATTTCACCATAACAGAATCCCACTTGTCTTTAAATGCCTTGAAAACGGACAAGTCTAAAGGTTGGAGCAAATGACTTGAATGTGGCGGTAGCTTAATTATAGTTATGTTGTGGTCTCTTGCTAGTTCGAGTACTGATGGTTGAATGTGAGTACTATGCCCATCGTATATTAATGTATGTACGTATGTATGTAAACACTTTATTGTACACAAAAAAAAAAGAAACAGAAAATCTAATACAATACAGAGTTAGAATGTACAAAGGCGAACTTATCCCTTTAAGGGATCTCTTCCAGCTAACCTTTGGGTGATTGAGTAAAATAAGAAAGCAGAAAGCGGCAGACATTATTTAGTACAAAACAAAGTTTACAGAAACGGCGTTAACAAAATTTTAGACCTTGTGAATAAATACTAACAGAGACATATAAAAGTAAAAATAGATAATAAACATAAAAACAATTAAATACACAAACTTATATATATACCTACACATATACATCATAAATATACAATACATATAATAAATATAAAAATAAATATATACGTATATATATATATATATATATATATAAAATATACCTATATATATCATAAAATTAAACAAAGGATAGTACACAGTTATAAGGAGTCAAGCCAGTATGTCCTCAATCTTCCTTGTAGAGATGCGACCGATTGCGATTTCCTAAAATCAGGAGGGAGCCGGTTCCACAGTCTAACAGAGTGCACCGAGAAGGATTTGGAGTAAGTTTTAGACGTATGTGCTGGGAAGGCAAGAGAGAGGTTAGCACTCGACCGTAAGCGATTCTGAGATCTGCTTGCCATGAAGCTAAACCTCTCGGAAAGGTAAGAGGGAGAGTGAGGCAAAAACAAAATGTTGAAAAGCAGCGACAGGATATGGACATTTCTGCGAAAACGGATCGGTAGCCATTTTAACTGGGCGCGGAAGTGGGATACGTGGTCATATTTCCGGAGGCCGTAAATGAAGCGAATACATATATTTTGCAGACTTTCTAATTTATCCAGCAGTTCTTCTGATACGTCGAGATATGCGACGTCGCCGTAGTCGAGGAGGGGAAGAAGAAGGGATTGCGCTAAAGTGATTTTGGTGTGAAGGGGAAGAAAATTCTGCAGGCGCCTGAGAGAGTGCAGAGAAGCAAAGAGCCTGCGACTGACCTCGGTGACTTGACAGGACCAAGAAAGAGTCTGATCCATCATGACCCCCAAGTTTTTCACAGATTCAGAAAAAGGTATAGTTGTTCCATCAAAACTTATTGTGGGAACCACGAGATCAGACAGCTTATTGATAAAGTAGGAACTGCCAACCACAATTGCCTGCGACTTCCCAGCATTTACCTTAAGCCCAAAGTTAGCAGCCCAGTCCCGGATGGTGGCAAGGTCAGCATTGATAGAGGATATCAGAGTAGGGAAGTCATCCAGACTTGCCCCCGCGTAAATCTGAAGATCATCTGCATACAGGTGGTAAGACGAATGAAGAGAAGCCGTAATACTATTAATGAAGATAGAAAAGAGGAGGGGAGAGAGCACCGCTCCCTGGGGTACGCCAGCGGTAAGATCATTCCAATCAGAGACAGTGTCATCCAATCTGACACACTGGCGCCTCCCAAGGAGGTATGACTGAAACCACGCTAGGGCCGGTGAAGAGAGGTTGAGAGATTGAAGAATGCTTAGAAGGATATCATAGTCCACAGTATTAAAGGCGCTACTAAAGTCTAGTAAAACCAACACAGTGAGCTTCTTATTTTCCATATTAAGACGAATGTCGTCGGTAACCTTGACTAAAGCCGTAACAGTGCTATGCCCGGGACGAAAACCGGATTGGAAAGGGTTTAAAAGATTATGGTGGTTAAGAAAACCGGACAGTTTGCGGTTAACGAAATGTTCAATTACTTTAGAAAGGATCGGAAGGATAGAAATTGGACGATAGTCAGAAAAGGAAGAAGGATTTGAGGATTTTTGGAGAGGGAGGACATATGCTAGTTTCCACGGAGACGGAAAACAGCCAGAAGTAAAAGAAAAATTAATAATATTGGAAAGGATAGGGGATATAGAATCCGCCACGAGCATAAGCATATCCAAGCTAAGGCCATCCTCACCAACGGCTTTCGTCTTAATAGATTTTAGGAGAGTCAGTGTTTCATCCGGGGAAATAAGACCCAGATCGAAAGGAGGAATGTCGGGGCGAGGGGCATTGGCAAGAAGAGAGAGTGTACAGAGCTTTATAGAAGGGTCAAGAGTGACAGGAGATGTGCTAAAATGCTTATTAAGGGCATTAAGATCGAGTTGATTAATTGGAGAAGAGTTTTGAGATTTGCCCACCCCTAGCGACTTTAAAAACTTCCACAGCTTATGGGGAGGACAACCTTCAATCGACTCATGAATGTAGCGACGTCTAGCTTCCCTACACTTTTTATTGCAGCGGTTACGCAAGGCGACATAGTCTCGATGACTTCCCTCAGATGGGTCGTTGCGCAGCTTCAGCCGAGCCCGATTTATTTTGGCCATAAGGGCCTTAATGTCAGCTGTAAGCCACGGAGCCGGATAATGTTTCACTCGCGTGGGTCTTAGAGGTGCGTGCTGATCAAAAATCGCAAGCAGTGTGTTGTTGAAGGCCACGAGCTTGGCGTCGATGTCAGTGCAGGCTTCAATGGCCTGCCAGTCGGCTCTGCCCAGATCGGAGAGAAGGGCCTGCAGATTGATAGTATTAAGATTTCGACGAAGAACTATTTTATGCTTATGTTTCGGGGGACGGATATTGAAGGATGCGTAGATAAGATCATGTTGGGAAAAAGCAACAGCATTAAACTGGCCGTGAAAAGAGATAAGGTCCGGGGATGAAGTTATAATAAGGTCTAAAAGAGAGGGGGGCCGTTATGTGGGTAATGTGTAGGACTGAGAGGGAGAATACTAAGATTCAATGAGTTTACTAAAGATTGCAAATTAGAGGAACGAGAATCGTTTTTAATAAGGCATGTGTTAAAGTCACCCATGATAATACTGTGGTCAAATTGTGGACAGAGATTAGTTAGAGATTTCTCGAAGGAATCGAAAAAGTTAATATTGGAAGTGGGGCTGTAGTAAACTCCGAGAAGAACTTTTGCGTGGTGCAAGGAAATATTGAGGAATAGATATTCAGGGGACTTAGAATATAGAGAAGGTGATTTTTCTATTATCTCGAAAACAATATCATTCTTTAGATAAATGGCAACACCACCTCCACGAACAGTACCGCTCCCGCCATCTTTAACGCCAGTCCTGTCGTTACGTATAAGGCGGTAACCGGGCAAAGGATAGAGGGTAGACGGAAGGGATGGCTTAAGCCATGTCTCAGAGATAAGAATAGCGTGTACATTTTTACATGAGAAAGTTGACAACAGGTCAGGGAAATGAGCCGGCACACTCTGTGCATTAATGTGGATGACATTAAAAATTTTAAAGGAAAGGGAAAATGTGTGGTTTACACGATCACCAAGATCAGGCATATCGGACACATCACTCATAGAATCATAAAGGCTTGATGAAGACAGTGAGTAGAATTCATTTTCATGACTAGCGTCGAAGACGTCGAACATAAAAGCAGGAAAATAAATAGATATAATATACTATAATAATAATAATACCTATAAAAATATATAAACACTAGTTTTTTAAAAATATCAAGAAAATTTACGACTCAATCGCACGCCAGCAGCTGATCACAGGTACAAAATCAGTAACTTAAAAGGTAGGAAATTAGACTAATTAATAAACCTATTGAAATGTACCCGAGTCAAAGAAACGGGTTAACTATCATATTTGGTTATCAAATTAAACACAATTAATAAAAATAAAAGAATAAACATATTTTTCTGTCATGAACATACTTCTCTGCAAAAACGAAACGCAAAAACACAAGTGACTTTGAGTGACATTTCTCTATTCTTGTCAAAGTCAAACAGCACGTCATTCAATAACCGTCAAGTAATAAAACGAAAGCAATACAGAAATAATAGTGGAAAAAGGGCACTTTAACGCAGAGAAGCCGACTACTTAAAATGGTGATCAAATTATGACGTCACTAACAATGAGGACAAGAAAAGTTATGTGTTTTTGGGCTGCAGATGCAACGCTGGGAATCCCACGAAGCTATTTGGGTTTTACCGAGGCAGTAGCGCGCTTGGGAGCCTTGGCTCGTACCGCAGGCTTGGTGCCCTCCCGAACTGGCACGGGCGTCGAGGACGACGAGGCTCCGCCTTCGACCTGGGTGGCCGGGGCCGGCAGCGCTCGGAGTTCAGCCATAGTGGTTATGCGGCGACGGGAGCCATCCTTGCCAAGCACGACGATACGCCCGTCGCTCGTCCAGCAACCCCTTATCCCATGGATCCGCCGAGCCTCCACAAACACTGCATGCCGGCTACCTGTCAGGAACTCTGACAATGTCATCCCTGACCCTTTAAGCTTCGTCTTAGCGTCCCACACTGTGCTCCGCAGTGCGATGGATGAGAAACGCATAAGGATGGGTCTCGGCTTAGAAGCTTCTCGTGACTTACCAAGACGGTGGCAGACAGTAAAAGACTGCACTGTAAGATTTTGAAGCTGCAGGTTCCGAGAGCAGTTGCACTTGCAGTCTCTATGGCATTTTCATTTGCCTGTTCCGGAGCACCATGAAGCAACAGTACCTTGGCCCGTGACCTCATCTCTAAATCTTCGAGAGATTTAGCAACTAGCTCAATTTGCCCCTGGAGGCTTGAGACAGCCTTCCAAATGAAAGTTTTAAAAACCTGAAACTCGCTGAGTGAGGTGTCATCTGTGTCCATGCTTGACCGGGAATTTTCAAAGTTGGCCATCCTGCTAGCAAACAGCTCCTTCATCTCGTTCATGTTCTTCATTAGTTGGGATAAGGTGTCCATGGCAATATGTGAAGTGATAAGTATGGTGATAGAGGGCAGTGAATGAACACTTCTTTACTATGTAAGTTGATAGTTTTTATTAAAGTTAATTAGCTGGGGGTGGCGATATTAGCCCCTTGGTTACATTAAGTATATAATTACTGTTGTCTAACTGCCGCACTCAGAGATGTCAATTAAATTTAATGATTATTAAGTAACGTGTTGTCTTATTCTATTGCTATAGCAAAGAAAGTGACAGCAGCAACTTTAATCAAACATTTGATTTAATGGACGTCTCTGAGTGCGGCAGTTACTGTTGTAAATAATAATAATCTAATTAAATATAGTAGAGCTTAATTCTTGTGTGTACTTTATTTGCCTACCCACCCAAAAAAAAAAAAAAAAAAAATTAATAGTGTTGGTTCAGATGTCGAACTTAAATTTGGTATAAAGGACTTAAGATGAATTCTTTAAAAGCCTTGGTCTCAATCCATCCATTTTCTGTCGCTGTATATACCGTACCAGGATACGCATCTTCGGAAGTCCACTCACTCCACGTATTTTTACCTTTGTATACAGGGTGTTAGGTAGAGCGTTGTCAAAAAGAAACAGGCGAGTAGAAGAGACCATTAGCTATCCATTTCAGGTACTTTAACCCTTAATTTGTCTAAGGGCTATTTAATACCGTTTTTTTTATAATTTTATTACAAGACACCGAAATTCGACCTTTAAACCCCGAAAAAAAAGGAACTACTTGGTGTATTGACAAAATTTTAATTTTGATAGATTGTTAAATGTTGTGGTGTTCAAATAAAACTGTTACTGGAAGCGTAAAGCTACTTTAAAAAATAATAGGGGCTCCCAAAGTTTCAGAAACCGATAAAGAAATCTTTCAACTTCAACTTTACAATGAAATTTAAAAAAAACCAAAGTGATTACAATTCTTCCAATTTCTTAAAAACATCTCCTGTTCACGCCAATTCTAATGGTATGCCACATGCATAACAAAACTCTTAATAATTCGAGATATTTGCTAATAACTTGTTGAATGTGGCGAATTCGATGTTTGAGAACTTCTCTGTTCATTTACCACGTCTTACACTTATTCTTTCTCGTATTGCCATAGAGGGTACCTAGATTAAAACCTCCTCGATACTACCTACATAAAGTTCAGTAATTAATGGCCGGTATTTGACAGCTTTTGACATGTCGGTGATTTTTAACCCCATCTTTATTGTTACCTCATTATCGTTGAGTTGTGTTAGTATTTTCGTTAAGTTTATTTTAATTTAATTGTTACAATGGCGGCTTACTCCTCCGAGGAGTATGCCGACATGTTACTAGCCTATGGAAGAGCTGAATCAAACGCAAGCCATGCCCAAAGGATTTATCAAGAACGCTATCCTGACAGGCGTGTGCCTGACCGCCGCACGTTCTCTAATACGTACCGACGGCTACGGGAAACCGGGAATTTGCAGTTTCAAGAGCCTCGAGTAAACGCTCATCAACCAAATGCTGCCGACGATGAAAGGGTGTTGGACCTTTTCGACCAGAATCCCACCATAAGCATAAGAGTCGCTGCTGAAATGCTTGACTTGAGCACATGGAAGGTATGGTCAGTGCTACGGGCTGATGGAAAACACGCTTTCCATTACACTCCTGTGCAAGGTATTTACAAGTTGTTCAAGATAAAGTGATTGTTTTTTTTATTTATTGTCAGTAGTGGTCATGTTTTGCATTTTTAAATGTTTTACGCGTGTCCGTGGCCGGCCTATGTAGGTTTTGAAGTACCAACTGTCAGATCATAAATTCTTATTTTTTAGTTGATTTGTTTTAGGCTTGGAGGATAATGATTATAACAGACGAGTCGAGTTTTGCCGTTTGTTACTGCTCACGGATGTGGACGATGTTTTTTTTTTAAAAAGCATTTTATGGACCGACGAGTCCAAATTTACTAAGGAGGGGATTTTAAATCTTCACAATTTGCATGAATGGGCTCCAAAAGGACAAAACCCACACCCCAAAAGAGCGAGATGTTTTCAACGACGTTTTAGCGTCAACGTGTGGGCCGGAGTTATTGGAAACAATTTGATAGGGCCACATTATTTGCCAGACAACCTGAACGGGGACAATTATCTAGAATTCCTGCAGAATGATCTGCCAAGATTAGTCGCACATTTACCGATATTTGAGGAAAACCGACCGATTGTTTTCCAACAAGACGGGTGCCCAGCACATTGGAGATTGTCGGTGAGAGAGCACCTAGACAATGTGTTCCCAAACTCCTGGATCGGACGAGGTGGACCCATCTCATGGCCCGCACGGTCCCCAGACCTCACACCGCTTGATTTTTATGTCTGGGGACATGCAAAGAATTTGGTTTGTGCCACCGAAGTCAGAAGCCGAGATCATTTAATTGAGAAAATTGAACATGCTTTTCAAGTGATGAAAGAAGAAATGCAACTAAAAACGACGACAGTCGAAATACGGAAGAGATATCGTGCCTGTATTGGTCAAAATGGTCATCAATTTGAGCAATTGTTGTAAAAAAAAATATTTTTTTGTGTTTTGACTATGAATTAGAAAAGTTACCATTTTGGGGATTCTGAGATTTTTCCTAATAAAATTTAAATAAATTACTAACCTAACTTAACCTAACCTAACCTTATCTTCCATATGTTAGAAGGATGTTAGAGAGAGAAAACACTATCTAACTGCGTAAGACGTGGTAAATGAACAGAGAAGTAAATTTTCTCAAACATCGAATTCGCCACATTCAACAAGTTATTAGCAAATAACTCGAATTATTAAGAGTTTTGTTATGCATGTGGCATACCATTAGAATTGGCGTGAACAGGAGATGTTTTTAGGAAATTGGAAGAATTGTAATCACTTTGGTTTTTTTTAAATTTCATTGTAAAGTTGAAGTTGAAAGATTTCTTTATCGGTTTCTGAAACTTTGGGAGCCCCCATTATTTTTTAAAGTAGCTTTACGCTTCCAGTAACAGTTTTATTTGAACACCACAACATTTAACAATCTATCAAAATTAAAATTTTGTCAATACACCAAGTAGTTCCTTTTTTTTCGGGGTTTAAAGGTCGAATTTCGGTGTCTTGTAATAAAATTATAAAAAAAACGGTATTAAATAGCCCTTAGACAAATTAAGGGTTAAAGTACCTGAAATGGATAGCTAATGGTCTCTTCTACTCGCCTATTTCTTTTTGACAACGCTCTACCTAACACCCTGTATAATAAAAGGTGGTCCTTTTTCGCCAGCTGCACTGCATGCAAATAGAACTGTTGTATTATCTTTTCCTGCAGTAGCAGTAGTTCTGGTCGATGCGAATCCCTTTAGCCCGAATATTTTAGTTTTTTTGGGTCACTTACGAAACTTGTTTCATCGATATTCCAAATCCTGTGTGGTTTATTTTCCAGTCCTAATTTCTTAATTGTTGCAGACAGGAGATTGAAATATTCTTCGAATATCAACGGATCTGCTGCTCTTTTTCTAGAATGCTCCACTGATTGAGGTTTCTTAATAGACAATTTATGCCTGGTGCAAAAACTTTTAAACCATTCTTGGCCTGGTTTATCGTCTTTGAAAGGAGTGTTAAGTTTGTTCTCTCTTACAAACGTCTGAACCATTTCGAGTATCTCTGTTCGACTGAGGCCAAACCCGTTTTTCTCCATTACATGCAAGTATTCGGCTAGTTTTTCCTCGTCTTCCTCGTCTTTATTTGGTCTTCCCATATTAACGGATTTTTGGCCTCTAATGCCGTTGACGTGACTCATCAGCAGCTTCATATCCCGATAGTCGACCACATTTGACCTGTTCTACAGCCTCGTCTAACTTAATTTTACTCCATTCAGGGCCTTTCCTTTTGCGAACGTAGTTACGAACCATCTTTTAAACCTGAAATATAAATAATAAAATAGAACCACACTTATATACCTACTACTACGATCGGGTGGTAACAGCCGACCGCGACCGGCAGAATGCCGACGCATACGACCGGCACCGTACGGACCGTACCGCTACTTGCAAATTATTATAGGGATTTTAAGTGTACTAAGTACTAATAAAAGTGTTTTTTTATTTTTTATTTTATTGAAACCGCCTTACACGAAAATAAAACCTAAGTAATTAGTTTTATCCAATTAAAAAAACACACGTTTATATCGTGCATAAAATAATAAATGTTTGTAACCTCTGGCATGAGGCAAGTGTGGCATATAGACACACTTGCCTCAAGGAAAGTAGACACACTTTCCCGTGCACTGAATTTTGAGGTTATAATTTTAAATGCTCATAAATCTTTAGTTTTAGCTAATCCATATATTATAATAAGAGTAATATTAAGATCAAGAAGTATAGAAAAAACTTACCTATTCAAAATACACGGATTCGTCGACGACACTAAGATTTTTAGGAATTTAAAATCACGTGTGAACTGCAACTCGTATTAAAAAAATTGACAAATTTCAAAATGACAATAACTACGAAAAGTTGCTCGGCAACGCCATGTATAGGACAAAAAGTATTAATCAACACTTTCTTAACTCACACCAATAGATGGCACTTAAATCAGAAGTTTTTTAGTTTTCGTAATATAACACGTAGTCACACTTACCCCCTAGCTACACTTACCCGTAACGACCTTATTTACTAGTACTGTGTTTAATCAGTTTATGTGAGCCACACCCGGTTTATTACCAATAATTTACTTTTAAATACGGGCATAATTGGCAAAGCGCATTCGGGATACTTAATTTAGCTTTAGTTAGCTGGAAGAGATCCCTCAAAGGGATAAATTCGCCTTCGTACATTCTTTTTTTTTTAATCGTCATTGTATTGTTTTTGTTTTGAGCAATAAAGTGTTCACATACATACACACATACTGAACTAGCTTTATGACTCCTAAACTTACTAGGCGGTCACCTACTTCATTTGCAAGTGTGTGCATACCAGTCGGTCGTTGCATTTGTCCAGATGTCCCTGCTTATTTTCAACACTGGCGGCGAATGCGCGTTTGGCGATTCGGTATAATAAGACAAAACGCCTGCACGTTTTGGAATACTGCACAATACGCAAGAATGAATAAGATTTTGTTACAATATAATTAAATAGGATAGAAAAAAAAATATCTATTCAAAATACGTGTAGTCGTCTCGCCTCGCCTTGCTGGTGGAAAAGCACCTTTACCCTTATACTGGAACAACGATGCGGACTACCCAGTGTCCAGTTCTCCGCGTACAGTTACAAATTGTTATAGTTACATGAGTATTTTCTTCCAAACCCAACCGTTTCCATGATGACAAAGGGTTTTTAATAATGGTTCTCGCGTTGCGTCCGACGGGTACGGATGTGTTTCGACAAGTTCCTTAAATATTTAACACCAGTACGCAAAACGTGTTTTATGTCTACGCTAGGTTAGAGAAGATATTAAAACAAGCAAAGATTGTTATGAAATTTTCTTTAGAGAATTCTTGAATCCCGAGACAGAATACGTTTATCCAGGAAAATAAAGAACCTGGTTAAAGAACTTCTACGCGAATGAAGTCGTGGGCAGGAGCTAGTAACTAATAATTTAAAACCTGATTATAGGATGATGACGAAATGATGCGAAATTATTTAGGAGCCCGTTACTCCATAAAGTTTTCTTGGTGCCTACCAAGGGCCTCTTTTCTAGGTGGTAAAAACCATATCGTCTTTGTACTGTTATGGCATTGTTTTAACTAATGGTGCCCACCATTACTGTCAGGTAAATGTACTTTTTACCGCCTAGAATCTAATGCCCAGGGTAAAAACATAATGCACAGGCGATCAGTTACCGGATATGTATTCATTATGAGTGGCGCACCTGTCTAAAAAGCGTCGCACAGTCGCCCTCTCGACTACCGAAGCAGAATGTATGGCCCTGGCTGAAGCGTGTAACCTACCTACCTGTACCGGTACCTAAAAACCCTCATAACATAATGGACATCTTAGCTGTCACTCACCCCATGTTTATCCACACGGATAGTCAAAGTTCCATAAAATTAGCACACAATAAGACTTATCACGCCGGTACAAAGCACATCGATATCAAACATTATTTCATACGCGAGTCTCTTACACACCATCAATTTTCCCTTCAATTCATACCTACTTATGACATGATTGCCAATATTCTTACCAAGGCTTTACCAAAGATTAAACATTTTGAATGTTAAAAAAAAAAAAAAAACTTTAGGTCAAGGGTAGATTAAGCATATCATTGTTAATAGGCAGGTATTAGGGGTGTGTAAATTAATGATGTGAATCTGAATATAGCATGTAGCATTTTTTGTTAGTATTTATTGTGTAGTACCTACACATACTTGTATATCAGTGAAAAAATAAGTGTAACCCAATAGACTTATTTATGAAAACATAGGTTTTGGGATAATGTAACTTTTCTAAAATGGTACTTTCAGCTAAAAAAAATGTTCATTATCTTCGAAAAATAAATGGTTACATACAAAAACTTCTGTCGAACAAAACTTTTAGAAGATGTTTTTTTTATTTTTTTATTAAGGAAAACAGACAGCCATGTACAAAGTAATACATAAAGCCTAAAGTTCCATATATTGCTAGGTTACAAAATTAAGTTGTTATACTAACATAGAAACAAAACAACCAAAACTAATTAGAAAACTAGAATTTACGAACGGTAGTTAGTAATAATCTAAAAAAGAAGTTGCCGAATCTTAATTTTAAACATAGATAAACTATTCGCAAAGATGTCAATATCATTAAGCGAATCATTGTGCGCCTTAGAAACGAATTTTGCGCATAATTAGATGTTGTAAGAAATCTCGTGAAAAAAAATACAATAAGTAGGTATCGAAAGTAAGGCATAATAAATAATTGGAGAAGTTTTTAAAATATGTGGTTAACTTTCGAAAGTGTAATTTTATTTCACGAGATTATTTACATAATTGCGTCAAAATTTTGATCGACAGAAGTTTTTGTAAGTAACCATTTGTTTTTTGAAGACATTGGACCCGATTCTACAGTGGCCTCTAAACTTCCAAATTTTATTCAGGTGTCGCTAAAACACTTTGCTATTTTATGAGCTGCTGTCATAATCAAATGACAGCGCTAATTTGAATCTGACGCTTCTTATTTTAGGCGGTATAAAACTTAGTTTAGCTGCCAAAATGCTATTATAGACATCTCGATTTTAAGCAAAAACGTCAAACTTAATCGACTAATTTTAGCGGCGAACAAAATAGTAAGTACCGTTTATAATTTGTTTAAGTGAAGTCAAGTGGATATTCTAATTTTTTATTTTCTATTTGAAATTACATTTTTAAATGGATAAAAAATTCGTCATAGCTGCTTTGGCGGCCGAGAGTATGGCGAGAGTGAAAAACTTTATTTAAAGGGTTTGCGAGTTTGCCACCAACCCATTCGACCTATAAAGCGGAAATTTTGAAAATTGTTCAGACTGTCGTGGAACATGCCCATGTTCCACGACAGTCTGAACACACGTGGTGGATATTTTGATCACAGGGTTGCTAGTGGGTACGGTGCCCCCACAAATAAAGGTTTTAACAGACTGCTGTAGGGGAAGTTAGCAGACTGTTGTAGATTATGCCTAATCTCACCTGTGTAGACTTGGCTTAGACATGTTCCTTTTTTAGTTTTCTTTATGTGACATGAAATCTTTATTTTTTATTTTAAAAATTCTGTTTACCTTGGTTACCACTTCATTACAAATCTTACACCTAATAACATCTTTTTCTTAAATACCTAAATTTAACACGTATCCTGCGTATTTTTTCCAACACGTTATCAGCACGAAGAAAAGGAGTAAACCATAAAATACGTGTATAAATATTAAAATTGTGTATTTTTTTTTAGTTGTTACCTAAAAATAATACTAGAACAGTAACTGTATTAATATGTCACACGATAATGGTAATGCTACTGGTGTAGTAATGAAGTCAAGCTCATCGTCATTGCCAACTTTTTGCCTTCGAGGTAAAGTGGATTATCCAACGTGGAAGTTCAAAATGAGGAACTACCTCCTCCACGAGGATCTCTGGTTGACTGTTACTGGATATCCAGAAGGTGACACGACTCCTCAAACTGTAAAGGTAAAAAATGATACGAAAGCTCTTGCTAAGATTTGCCTAACTGTAGATGGTGCAGCCATAACTCACGTTAGAAGTGCAAAGACTGCATCGGAAGCGTGGAAATCGTTACAGAAAGCCTTCGAGGATAATGGTATAGGACGTAGAATAGCTCTCGAGCGTAAGTTATACCGATTAAGTCTGTCAGATTTTGAAGACATTGAGAAGTACATCAATGCAGTTACGTCAACCGCACAGGATCTAGCAGATATCGGGAAAAATATAGAAGATACATCAATTGCAGCTATACTTCTAGGAGGTCTCACTCCAAAATACGAGCCTCTCATAATGGCACTTGAAAATTGCAATGTGAATGTAACTACAGACCTGGTAACAACAAGACTCCTTAATGACATGTCTAAAGGCGACGTATTATCTATAGACTCGGTTTTTCAAACAAAGATGAAACCAAAGTCGGTAAAGAAGAAAGAAATTATATGTTACGATTGTAAAGTTCCCGGACATAAGAGACCAGACTGTCCATTGAAACAGAAGAAGGAGAAAGCAAATGTGACAAGTGTAGATGATACCTCGTTTACTGCTTTAAATACTTCCGGCTGCACAAACAAGGATTTGTGGTGATTCTCTTCTTCATGCTTCGCCCTGTGGTGGATTGTATGTGCTTGATGGCACTACAAATGTTTCAAACAATGTGGCGATAAATTATTTGACACAAGGCGAGGACTCTGACTGTCAGAATAGGTATAAAATTTGGCATAAGAGACTTGGACACTTATGCCGAATAGGCATGAATCGACTGAAAAATCACCAGGTAGGGGTAGAATTTAACGTAGTAGACAAAACAAGTTGCATCGCGTGTATAGAAGGCAAACAAGCTAGAAAACCTTTTAAGAAAATAGCTTCAAATAGAGCAACTTCACCTTTAGAATTGATCCATTGTGATCTGTGTGGACCTATGTCTACAACCTCTTTTCAAGGTAACAAATATATGTTAACCTTAGTTGATGACTGTACGCGAAAAGTCTTTGTTTACTTTATATGTTCAAAGACTGAAGTAAAAGAAAAGATTCGCCTGTTTCAAACTTTAGTTGAAAAACAATTAAATATGCAAATAAAGTCTATTAGGACTGACGGCGGTAAAGAGTTTATTAATAAAGAATTTTGTGATTATATTTCTTCAAAAGGTATCAAGCATCAAACAACGACGCCCTACAGCCCTCAACAAGTCGGAGTTGCAGAGCGGACTCACCGATCCATTACAGAGAAGGCGAGGACGCTGCTGGCGGAAAGCTCACTACCAAAGGCTTACTGGGAAGATGCATTTCGTGTAGCAGTGTACCTAAAGAACAGGTCCCCTCATCGAGCGTTAGGTGGTCAAATACCGTATGATAAATGGTATGGCCGAAGATGTGATCTTAGTCATCTAAAAGTATTTGGATGCAGGGCACTTATTCACATCCCATCATGTAACAGAAAAAAGTTAGATTTAAAAGCAGAAGAAGCGATTTTTGTGGGTTATTCTGAAGACCCAAATAGTTATATTTTTCGAGATCCTTCTAACCCAAGGCGAATTCTCAAATCTAGGGATGCAACTTTTTTCGAAAATTACTTTACAACACTAAAGCAAAAGCAAACTGAACCTGAGATACAGTCAGATTCAGGTTTACTTTTTGAAGAAAATGCAGACTTTGAAGATAATGAAAATGAGTTTCATGATTGTGTTGAGAGTATCGATCCAGGAGAGGAAACATCGTTACCACTAAACGCAGAGTGTTTTGATGAAGAGTCAGCTAGTTTGGAACCATCTCTCATGGAGCGGCGGTACCCCTCAAGAAGCAGGAAACCACCGGATTTTCTTAGCTATAATATATTGTCTAGTAATTCAGATGAGCCTGTGACATACTACGAAGCAATTCATGCTGACGATACCGAAAAATGGCATAATGCAATGCTAGACGAGCATAATTCGCTAATGAAGCTTCACACTTGGGAACTTGTTGATAGACCGAACAAAAAGGTAATACCTTGTAAATGGATCTACAAAATTAAAAAAGACGCTAGTGGAAATATAATGAAATACAAGGCTAGACTTGTTGTAAAAGGTTTCAAACAAGTAAAAGGAGTGGACTACGACGAAACATTTGCACCAGTAATTCGTCACTCATCCCAACGTGCCTTATTTGCATTAGCTGCTGAAAACGGTTTAAAAATAAAACATTTGGACGTAGATACAGCGTTTCTTAATGGAAACTTGGAAGAAGAAGTCTATATGGAACAACCTCTTGGTTTCATAGAAAGGGGAAATGAAAATAAGGTGTGTCTCTTGAAGAAATCTCTATACGGCCTTAAACAGGCACCGCGAGCCTGGAATAAAAAATTAAATAAAACACTTTTAAAAATAGGTTTCATTGCAACTCCTTCCGAACCTTGCGTATATACAAAACTTTTTGGTGAAGAACTCGTAATACTCAGTATATTTGTTGATGACATTTTACTCTTCTTTCAAACAGAGTTGACATTTGACATTGTCAAGAGAGATTTATCAAGCTATTTTTCATTAAAAGACCTTGGAATTTTGAAAAAGTATTTAGGTTTAGATATTGCTTGGAAGGATGACTGTATACAGATAAATCAATCACAATATATTTTGTCGCTACTCGAAAAGTTTAATATGCAAGAGTGCAAGACTGCAAATACACCTCTAATAAAGAAGTTGATGCAAAAGAGACGTGATGATCAGGTTAGTGAGAATTTTCCATATCAAAATTTAATCGGATGCCTCATGTATTTGGCAGTAAACACACGACCAGATATCGCGTATACGACGAGCTATCTTAGTCAATTTAATACTTGTTATACTAAGGAGCATTGGAATGCCGCAAAAAGAGTTTTGCAATATTTAAAAGGCACTTTAAACTACTCTTTAGTTTACAAAAAGAATGGAGAACCTTTAAAAGGATTCTGCGATGCTGACTGGGCGAACTGTTTGATAGACAGAAGGTCATACACTGGTTTTGCTTTTGTACTAGGTGGGAGACCAATATCATGGGAATCTAAGAAACAACCGACAGTGGCTTTTTCATCTGCGGAGTCTGAATATATGGCTCTTGCATCTGCTACAAAAGAAGCTTGTTATCTACGCCGTTTTATCTTCGAAATAACAGGTAAACTTTTGCCAGTCAAGTTATTTTCCGACAGTCAGAGTGCCATAAACCTCGTTCACAATCCTGTACACCACAACAGGACGAAGCATATAGAAACTAAGCATTATTTTATTCGAGAAAAAGTCTCTTCTAATGTTGTAATCTTAGAATATCTTCAAAGTTGTGACATGCCTGCAGATGTTCTTACAAAGACACTCGGGCCTTTAGTACACAAAAGATGTGTAGATGGTTTAGGTTTAATTATTACTTAAGTTTTTTTTTTGTCTACTATAGCTTCGATTAAGGGCGGCTGTTGTAGATTATGCCTAATCTCACCTGTGTAGACTTGGCTTAGACATGTTCCTTTTTTAGTTTTCTTTATGTGACATGAAATCTTTATTTTTTATTTTAAAAATTCTGTTTACCTTGGTTACCACTTCATTACAAATCTTACACCTAATAACATCTTTTTCTTAAATACCTAAATTTAACACGTATCCTGCGTATTTTTTCCAACAATTCTGGGCCAAAGCCAACCTAGTCAGTCGAAGCCTGGCAGCTGTTTGTTCGTTGGTATGTATGATTCTACAGTTCATCAAGTGCTCAGTGACGAGAATAAAAAAGAGAGGGCCTTGCAAAGCTTCCAGGATGTGTTTAGAATACCCTACATTGGGTGCGGTGGATAGGAGTCACATTCCGATACACAAACTCGTCCACCCAACATTTGTCTGGGGCCAACATTTTCTATAACAGAAAAGGTGATATGTATAGCGTGACGTCACGCAGCGCTGCGCTTTCTGTCAAACGTCAGTATTAAATCAGCTGTCCATCGATACATGTGTTTCCTTGTTAAGTTACGAACATATCAAAAGGATTTTACAGTATTAACTGTCAAGTCACCTGTAATGCCACTTGTGTGATTACCTGTGTGAACCCAAAGTTTGCTGGCTCAACCCATGATGCTGCTATTTGGAAGAGTAGCAATATCCACCATCAACTTGAAGAACCGTTAATACAACACCAGGCTTCTTTTCCGCGAACTCATTTTTTCTTATGGCGGTGCACCATCGCCGTCAAAAACTACTCTTTAAACAAACTTTAAAGAAAAGAACACAGACAAACGGGATAAACCACAAACAACTTGCATTTTTTTTTTTTTTAATTATGTCCATTAAAATATGATAAATTATTTTTACTTGATATAATGTGAACAACAGTATTAAAGATAGTATTAAAAACAAATAATACAATAAAACGGATATAAATATAAAAATATAATATACAATGTAATGTACGAAACGTATGTGGGCTATGCTCGAGGTTTCTCTGCGTGATAGAATCAGAAATGATGATATCCGCAGGAGAACTAAGGTTGCCGACATAGCCCGAAGAATAGCTAAACTGAAGTGGCAGTGGGCCGGGCACATCGCACGCAGGACTAGTGATGGGTCGTTACCGGGAATATTCCCATGGCGGGAATATTCCCAGTAATGTTACCAGTAATATTTCCAAGTATTGGAAATTTAGGGAAATATAGAAAAACTGAATTATAAAGTAATATTTTTTTTGTGTTTTATGCTTATTTGGTGAACAATGGAACAATTTAGAATAAAAAAAAATACGGAGCTCCCCCCCAGAAAGTAAATTCCCAATGTTACCGGGAATATTCCCAAAATTACCAGGTATTTTTCCAATGTTACTGGGAATATTCCCATCGTGTAATTATGGCCAAGTACACTTTAAATCACGGTAAAAACATCTTAGTTTCGATCGAAATGAAAGAAAAAGTCGGAAAATCAGTTTAATTATACAAATACTTACACACGGCGTCAAAAAAATCGCACCTTTTGAAATTTTGATTTCAAGCGAATAAAGCTCTTAACTTATTTATTGTATCCTACCAATATTAGTATCATTTGAAAGCACAGTTAATCAACTTTAAAAACGCGAATCGTTCTTTTTCGTAAAAACAATGATCACGACACGTTAGGGTCTTTAAAAAAAAGTGATGGAAAACTCATTAGAGGACTCACTACTTGTGCCACCCTGAACACGAATAAAAGGGGGGGTAAAAATGAATTATGGGTAATTTGCTATCCAGACATCACAGAAGTCACACCTGAACAGCTCCAGTAAGAGAAAACTCTGAAAAATGGATATCACGGCAGAAGAAGCAGCTCAAGTGGTAGCACTACTGCAATCAGGACTACGGCAGGTTGATGTTGCTCGGCAACTCAACATAAGCCGTTTCCGGGTGAAACGAGTATCCCAGCGGTTCCAGGAGACTGGAGGCTACATCAGGAAGCATGGATCTGGGAGACGACGTTTCACTTCCGACAGAGACGACCGCTATATTGTGTCAACGTGTTTGCGTAACCGATTCTCCAACGCTGTTGAGGTGCAACAGCAGCTCCGAACAGCTCGGAGGACGTCGGTGAGCGTCTCCACAGTAAGAAGAAGGCTGCGAGAGAAGAAAATCCTGCCTCGTAGGGCTGCTACGGGCCCCAAATTGACAGCAGAGCATAGGCGAGTCAGACTTCAGTCTGTCCTCTTCTCCGACGAGACGAGGGTTTGCCTTTTCTGCAACGATAGGCGTAGAAGAGTGTACAGGAGGCAGGGAGAACGGTACTCACAAGCCTGCTTTGAAGAAACCGTCAGCTACGGAGGAGGATCCTGCATGTTCTGGGGCGGAATTTCAATCCAGGGCAAAACCGACCTTGTGTGCGTCTCCCGCACTGGAGGTGGACGTGGCCAGGGGTCCCTGACTGCTCATCGGTACATCACAGAGATCCTGGAGGACCACGTGGTCCCGTATGCTGGTTTTGTCGGGCCTGAATTCACATTCATGCACGACAACGGCCGCTCTCATACGGCGTTGATTGTTCGGGACTACCTGGATCAGGTTGGGATCCCCGTGATGCAGTGGCCAGCGAGAAGTCCTGACCTGAACCCCATAGAGCACCTTTGGGATGATCTGAAACGCCGGGTGCGGTCTCATGATACTGCCCCTGCTACCCTTGAACAGCTTCGGGACGCCGTCGTCGAGGAGTGGAGTGGCATTCCTCAAGAACGAATCGTGACGTTGGTGAGGTCAATGAAGGATCGCATGGTGGCTGTAATTAGGGCTTGGGGAGGTAACACTAGGTTGTAAGTTTAGTTTTAAGAATTTGTTTTACTGTATTTTTTTAATTTTGTTGTTTTTAGATTGTGTAATTTTGGCGTGAATAAATGTTTTTCCTATTTTCATGAAAAATGATTTTTTTTAAGCTTAGTAATCATTATCACATTTTTCACTATCATCACAAAAAGCACGTGCACTGAGTCGAGTCAAGGGCAAAACTAAGTCCTTTGTGTTTGTGCAATTTCAGATAAGCAGTTTGTGTGAAAGAGAAAAAAGGTGATAAGTGTAAAAGAGAAAGGAATATATCTATGCATATTGCTTATTTAACTAACTATATAATCATTAAATCTCATATAAATCACCAGTATAGTATATTCCCACCTTTTGGGAATATTACTGGTAACATTAGAAACTTACTGGGAATATTCCCAAACGGAAACTTACTGGTAACGGGAATATTACCGCGGCCCATCACTACGCAGGACTGATGGCCGATGGGGCCGGAAGGTTCTTGAGTGGCGTCCGCGGACCGGGAGACGAGCTGTAGGTAGGCCTCCAACAAGATGGAGTGACGACCTTGTAAGGATCGCGGGAACGCGGTGGATGCGAAAAGCACAAGACCGGTCTGAGTGGAGAGCCTTGGGGGAGGCCTATGTCCAGCAGTGGACGTCTTTCGGCTGACATGATGAATGTACAAAACACGATCCCCTACCATACCTACTGTTTTTTATAGATTCCGTTCATTAATTAACTCACTTTTTTTTTTAAAGCAGCAACACATTCGACTCAACTTAGTCAGGTTGACATTCTGGAATAGCACTTATTAAATCTGCCGTCTAAACTATGTCTAACAATTAGACCATTTAGTTTTAGGCTATTTAAGCTATTTGCACGTAGAATCGGGTCCAATGAACCTTTTTTTAGTTGAAACTACCATTTTAGGGGAGTTTAATTATCCCAAAACCTTTTTTTTTAAATAAGCCGTTTGGGTTATATTTATTAATTTTACTATTTTTTTGTGAGGAGGGATTGCAATTTTATGTTTCTTTTATAAAAAATCAATAGTCGAATCAGCACTTTGTCCCTGTTCGATTTGATCCACACTTCCAAGTACCTACATGCTGTATATATTACAATTCTTTAGTTTGATGACTTTTAGTTCAGTTTCTAAGAATACTCGAGTGTTATAAGCAAACAGACTGGCAGACAGGCAGACGGACATAGCGGAACTACCTATAAAGGTTCCTAGTGTGACTACGGAACCCTACAAAATTTAAATCGATAATTTATATGCATAAACAATGATAATACAAAAATGGATATAAAATATACTTGAAATACACTTCAGCAGAAATAATATGGTGTTGCAACGCAAACATTGTAATCCGAGTTTATCAACGGCTGCTAACAAAGGTGACTCAGCTAGGGTATTTCCTTTCAAAACTCTCGAGAATTGCGTAGCGTAATCGTTTAGGAATCTAAAAATATACAAAACGCAAAACGTAGCCCTTCCTTATAGGAGGGGAAAGATAAAAGAACAACAATACTTTCTAAACATGTATTTAAATACCATCGTTGAGGCCAGTTAATCCTTATTATTCCTGTTATAATCCATATATAACAGGGGTAATTTTAACCGACTTCAAAAAAATTAGGAGGTTCCCGATGCGGTTGTATCCCTTTTTTTGTTTTATTTTTTGCTGAAGGATAGTAATTTCCAAAGGTGGAGAATTAGTAGGAAGTTTACTCGTATATGTATTCACAAGGGGAGTAAGGCAATACTAATCGAGTGTGCATTTGGAATGGAGGGCCGTAAACTGTTCCTTTTGTCCCTCCCATGGCGACTCATTTCCCGCCGGTATTCGCACACGACACACGCTTAACGCTCCTACACCGAAACCTTTAACCATCTTAAGTGGACTTCTAGACAAGGCCCAGGATACTGATATTTTTGCGGATAAGTGGCATGTGCGCAAAATAGATTTAGTTTAACATTGTGAGTTATTTGGTATTTACTGTAAATTCACTGTGTTTTTTATAAACAAATAAAAGAATAAAAAAACCATTGGAGTTTACTAATCTGTATACCCTCGACCGTTTTTTACTACACTTACAAAGACAAAATGAAATACAAAATAAACAAAGAAGTTCTCTCAAGAAAGAACGAGCGTGCCATCAACCAACAGCAACAAAATATTATTTTTAAATGACATGTCATTTTAGCGCGCCGTACTGTTTGCTCGCCAATAGAAATAACAGAAGGTGAAGGCTTCAACCGCCATATTTAATTGAAAGTGCTAGTGCTTCTTTATTTTTAAATGAATCCTGAAAAAAAATCTTTAAATGCTGCACATGAAAATAAACAAACAAAAATGAATATCGACACTATTTTTAAACCATCAGGTTGTTTTTAAAGAACACTGTTAAACAACTAAGCCTAATTTGTGCAAATTGTGGTTACAGAGTTATCAACAAGTTTTTAGAGTTGTTGGTAATTCTGTAGCTCTGCCTACCCCACGCTGGGAATGAAGGCGTGAAGGTATGTATGTATGTATGTATGATTAAAATACTCATATATATCATATATTTATGATATACATGAAAAACTAAACATTCAGCTGTACAGAGGGTGACAGTTTTATATTAGAACACGGTACTTTTCATAAAAAATAAATTGCCACGAACGAGCTTAGTGTTGTTTTACAAAAATTATATTAATTTAGTAATTAAACATTTGTTAAACTTATTTTTATACAATCTACTTGTTTTATTTTTGAAAAAAGCACTATACTTGCTTCGACCACTTATAAGCCATTCTGAACTCGTATGTATAAATGCCTTTGCGTGCAAATCATAAGTACTCGTCCAGGAAAGCTCACTTACTGGTCTCTGCAGTAATGTTCTATTAGTCTATTACTATAGAAGTGTCTATGACAGGTATAACAAGACAAAAATGCGCACAGTTCTTGCATACCTATATGTTTTATTCTATTCGTATGTCTTCCAGGTAATAAAAAATAAGATTTAACTAATTCCTCATGTGCCGACGGCGCGAGGACATAACAAACTAACTAGTTACTTAACGTTGACCCACCGATTTTGGATTCGTTAGTTTGGTTTCGATAAGCAGATGATGATTGTGTGATAAAAAGTACAGTCGGAAACAAAAACTTTCATCTTTATTTTTGCCAGAAATTGCGATTAGGGTAGATGGCGAGGACAATGATGACAAGACCTTTTTTTAAGAAAATTAACGGAGAATATCACTTACAGTCCGGATCTTTTCGTTTTGTCATTCATATACTTATACACTTAATCTTCGTGTTTCTTCTGAGATAGAAATCTCTACTTAATTTTCAATTTTTTGATGAAAAGCACTCTCAGTGAAAATACCTGAAAAAGTACATAAAGTGGATGACAGAAGGCATCAAGGTTTTTTTTTTTTTTTTTTTTTATTTGAAAAAGGGGGCAGACGAGCAAGCAAGCCACCTGATGGTAAGTGATCATCGCGACCCATAAACACCCGCAACACCAGAAGAATCGCAGGTGCGCTGCCGGCCTTTGAGAAAAGAGTAGGCTCGTTTTTTAAAGGCTCCCAAGTCGTATTGAGTCGGAAATACAGACGCCGAAAGCTGATTCCACATAGATAAGGTGCGTGGCAGGAAGGCCCTTGAAAAACGCGCGGTAGTGGATTTCCAACTATCAAGATGGTGTTGATGAAATGATAGTTTGGTACGAGTTGTACGATGGTGGAATCCAGCGGCTGGTATCAATTCGAACAATTCCTCAGAGCACTCTCCGTGATAGATGCGGTAAAAGACACAGAGGGAAGCAACATCCCTCCGCAGGGCCAGTGGATCCAGATTTTTGAGAAGCCCCCGGTTGTTGATACATCGAGCAGCTCTGTTCTGAATTTGGTCAAGAGGAAGAAGTTGATATTGGGGTGCTCCGGCCCAAATATGGGAGCAATATTCCATGAGAGGCCGTATTTGTGCCTCGTAAAGTTGAAGGCGATGAGCCGGCGTGAAATACCGCCCCGCTCTCCAGAGCACACCAAGCTTCTTTGAGGCTAACTTAGCTTTACCTTCCAGATGACATCGGAACTGAACATTGCTCGATATATCAACACCAAGAATCCCAATACTGGACGCTGCATTAAGGGGAGTACCCTCAAAACGAGGAGAAAGGCTAAAAGGTTGTTTTTTAGCGGTAAAGGCGCAGACTTGTGTCTTCTGAGGGTTAAATTGGACCAAGTTAAGGTGACCCCAGTTCGAGACTTGCTCCAATAATGTCTCGACTTTAGACACAAGTGCATTTCGACTCTCATTGACCTGCTCCCGAGAAATGTTTGCACGACCGTTATAAAGTGCATCCCCCGTACTGTCATCCGCATAACAATGAAGGTTGCTATTCTGCAACAAATCATTGATGTGCAGAAGAAACAAAGTGGGGGATAAAACACAGCCTTGTGGGACACCAGCATTCACAGGCTTAGAGTCAGAGCGGACACCGTCGACTACGACAGTTATGCTCCGCTCGGCCAGGAAGCTAGTAACCCATTTGCACAAATTCCCAGGAAGCCCGTATGAATCAAGCTTTGAAAGAAGCGCCCTGTGCCAAACCCGATCGAAGGCTTTCGCTATATCCAGACCCACTGCCAGGGCCTCTCCCTTGCTCTCAATTGCCTGTGCCCAGCGATGAGTTAGGAAAACAAGAAGATCACCAGCCGAACGACCTCGACGAAAGCCGTACTGTCGGTCACTAAGTAGCTGGTGTTCCTCAAGATACCCCAATAGCTGGCTGTTGATAATGGACTCCATTATCTTGGAGAGTAGGGAGGTAATAGCGATCGGCCTGTAGTTGGACGGGTCAGAACTATTACCCTTTTTAGGGATCGGGTGGACAAGTGCCGTCTTCCACAAGCCTGGCCCCAAGCCTGAAGAGTACGAGAGCCGAAAAAGGGGCGTAAGAATCGGTGCCAACTCCGGAGCGCACGTGCGAAGCACTACTGGAGGAATTCCATCGGGCCCACACGACTTGTGAATGTCAAGGGAAAGAAGCAATTTGCGTACAGAACTTTGCTTTGAATTTGATATCCGGCATAGAGTTTGTGCACCGCGAGATGGTCGGCGGTGAGTATCCCCTGTCATCCAGAGTCGAGTTGGATGCAAAAAGAGCACTTAGAAGCTCAGCTTTCTCCTTTGCACTGTGGGCCAAAGAGCCATCCTTCATGTGCAATGGAGAAAGGGATGGTCGACAGAAGTTTCCTAGGACAGCTTTGGCGAGAGACCAGAATGCCCTAGTGCCCGAAGGCAGACGTACTAGCTTCTCGCCAATTCTGCCTATGTGCTTAGACTTTGCTAAGGCGATATTCTTCTTCAAGGATCTGGAGGCATGGTTTAATTTTTTTTTCAGATCGCTGGTGTTGGAGTCCCTCGACAACTCCGCCATAGCCCAGTCTCGGTAACACTTCTGCTTCTGGCGAGACGCCAATTTGCAAGAGCGACCGAACCAAGGTTTTGACTTGCCACCGATGGGTACAACAGAGTTTGGAACGAAAAGTTCCAATCCCTGGAGTATAACATCAGCGACAGAGTTTGCACATGTGTCAGGATCGTCCAGCGAGAAACAAACCTGCCTCCAAGGGTAGGATGAAAAGAAAGTCCGCATCCCGTCCCAATATGCTGATTTGTAGTGCCAGACACGACGGCAGTTCACAGTTCGCTGACGCAGTGGTCTCAACAGAGGCACAGTGCTCCGGACCAGGCAATGATCAGACGAGCCAAGAGGGGCGCCAACTGAGACTTCATATGCGTCTGGATGAGAGGTCAGCAAAAGATCCAATAAAGATGGAGTGTGGTCCTCCACATCTGGAACTCGCGTAGGTGAGGTGACCAGCTGTGAAAGACAATAGGCCAAGGCAAAGTCGTGGATGGATCTCCCCGTATGGTCAGTTGTACGAGACCCCAACCAATCGCTGTGGTGGGCGTTAAAATCGCCCAAAACCACGATTTCTGCGGTTGGTGTCCGTTGGAGCACCGAGTCCGTCGCCACTTGAACATTCTCAAGAAGTCGGTCCGACTCTGTATTCCCGCTATGGGACCTGTAAAGGCACGCATAGACGCGAGGGTGGTCTCCGCAATCTACGCGAAGCCAAAGGGTGGAAAGGTCCTTACCTTCAAGTTCGTGGAGACGGCGGACGCACATATCCTCCCTGATATACACACACACACCAGCACGCGACACAAAGGTGTGCTCGATAGTATAGCCTGGATACCTTAAGTATGAAATATCAAGTGGGGAGGATATCTGTGCCTCTGTAAGAAAGAGCAAGGCCGGCTTCTCAGTCTCGAGATGGTAGTGGACGGCATTGACGTTAGAGTTTATACCTCTGATGTTGCAGAAGTCCACACGGAGCAAGAGTGGGGATGCTCCGGGACGCTGCTTCTTGTTGCCTCTTGCGGATATAACGAGCGGAATTTTGCCCACCCCAGAATACGCAGGGCAGCCTGAGCAAGAGTGCTCAGGAAGGGATTCTCCTACACGAAGAGTGTTGGTACCCCCCTGGGGTATTATATTTTGAAAAACCGCTGTCATAATTGATTAAGTTAGGGGATGGGAAAGGGGAAGGGGGATTTGGGAAAGGTGAGAGGGGGAATTGGGCCACCGGCACTCTCACTTGACCAGACGAAACGCAGCAGAGGTACTACTACTTCACGCCGGTATTCTGTGGGAGGGTGGTACTACCCCGGTCGAGCCGGCCCATTCATACTGTACTCAACCTAACAGCTGAATACAGTGTGGCTCTACCACTCCAGCAAAAGATGTAGCAAAAGCAGCATGTAGCAAAAGACAGAGACAACTACTCTGGCAACTTAGACATACGCCTTCAACAGCCAATAAACAACTATTTCGGAACTACTCGAAACGATATAAAACAATTATCAAATTGACTCAGAAAGCACAAAATAACCACTCGATCAAAACTGCTCAGAACAAGTCTAAAGCCACTTGGCAGATAATCAACTCCACAAAAGCTAATGAACATAGGGATCAAGTACTGAAAATAAAATCAAATGATGGAATCATAACGGACCCTCAAGCTATAGCTGATGTATTTAATGACAATTTTACACAGCGTGAATGTAATTTGTCAAAAATTATAATAATGTCAAATGGAAAAAAAACAACAACAGTGCTAATTCTATGTTTATGGAACCTGCAACAGCTCGTGATACACGGTGTTTTTTTATCGGTAATCAGGAATTGAAAATTATTAATAAGCAACAAAAATGGAATGTAATGGTTGATGTCTCAAACATTTAACTCACTGTTTAATTAATTTAAGTTAATGATATTGTTAAAACCAATCACCACTGGATACATGGACATCCTACATTAAATATTGAAGTGAAGTAGATACGTCAAGTGCCATCGCTTTGGCGGGAATTTTTACAGATATTAGTACTTAATAACAATTTTTTACTAATAATTTGTTCACTGTCATTAAATTTACTATCTTTTGAAAACGGTTGTAAACTCATAGACTAATAATTATTAATTAGTAGGGTGACAATTAATCTCAATTAAAAATTAATTTCAAAATAAAAAAAATACATAAAAAGAAGTTTTGTTTCGTGTAACGGCGACTTAAACGTGATCGCCATAAATAACTGAATTAGAAAAATTGATTCCTGATCACCAAAAAAAAAACACAGTGTATAAGTACCTATGTTGATAACAAAAGGCTCAGCTAGTGTAGGCGTCGATAACATACCGACTGTCGTAATAAAATATGTTAACGAAACGATAGCCAAACAATTAAGCTACTTGTTAAATCTCTGTATTAATGAAGGTATTTACCCGGACAAATTGAAAGTATCTATTGTCAAACCTTTGTTTAAAAAGGGGGATAAAGAAATTCCTCAGAACTACCGGCCCATATCTCACATTCCTACATTCTCAAAAAATGTTGAAAAATACATGTACCTACAGTTGTCTATATAATTACTTTGAGAAATATTATTTATTTTGTAAAGAACAGAAAGGGTTTAGGAAAAATATAAGCATAAATATGGCTATATATGATTTAGTAAATTATGTAATGCAATGTGTTGACAAACGAATACAAGTTAGTGCTGTCTACGCAGATATGACAAGGGCCATCGACTTTGTTGATTATAAGATATTGTTATACAAACTTGAGCAATATGACATCCGAGGCAAACCATTAAAACTAGTTGAATTCTACTTGACTAAGCGCGTGCAGTACACTGAAATTACAAGGATTTGCCAAAACTCTAGAACTGAAAATAATTTCTTATCAGATGCGCGTTGTGTAATGTTTGGTGTAGCCCAGGGTAGTGTACTTGGACCTCTGCTCTTTTATACATTAATGATCTTCCTAAATCGGTCTGCCATCCTATGATCTTGTTTGCCGACGACAACACATTTATTGTAAAATGTGAAAACCCAGCTATGTATGAAAGTGATATAAATAGTATAATATCGGACATAATACTGTGGTTACACAACAATAACTTAAAAATCAATTTGACTACGACATTTTTATCAGCGATTACAATATAATTACATTAATATAAATTGTGAAACAAATAAAATAGAAACCGTATCTGTAGTTAAGTTCTTAGGGCTCAATGTTGACAGTCAGCTGACATGGAAATATCATGTAGATGAAGTAGGTAAAAAGCTTAGTCAGTCAGCTTTTGCACTGCGCAAGCTGTCCAAAATAGTGGACAACCATACTCTTATTGTTGCCTACCATGGTCTTGTTGCGTCAACATTGAGATACGGAGTCATATTTTGGGGCAATTCTACAGATAAAGGAAGAGCCTTTAAAGCCCAAAAACGGTGTATGAGAGCAATGTGTAGCCTGAAAATAACTGACAGCTTCTCCCCTTATTTTAAATCACTCGGAATACTTACCCTCCCATGTCTGTACATTTTAGAAATTGCCATATTTGTTAAATGTAATCCGGCATTGTTTATAAAAGCTACAGGCACACGCAAGCTGCCTACTTGTCCACAGTATCAGACATGGTGCAAAACGTACAGTGCAAAACTGCACTGGGAATGGCACCCCAAATTTATAATAAAATTCCGGTATGCATAAGAGCATTAGACATTGTACTCGTACCTTTTAAAAAATGTTATTACAGTACGCAAGATTTTTTAAGTGACAACGATCTATAAATTCATTATTATTATTGGCCGATTGACAGTATTTATTCGTTCACTTGTATTTTTCTATATTTTTTTTGTACTTGTAATTTTATATTTTTTAAATATTACTGTATGTACGTGACATTGATATTTGTATGCCAACAGGCAAAACATAGTGATACACGCTGTATTTCTTCCTCCACCTGTATTTCTCTACCTATGTTTTACAAATAAATAATTCTGATTCTGATTCTGATAGAAAGAGAGCTGACAAATGGTTGTCATACTCGTAATTGTTCCGTATAAAAATGGTAAAAAGAAACCTGCCTGTCTGAATGTCACAAAAACTATTGAAACTATCAAGTTGAAAATTGGGATAGTAGTATGACTGGCTTGCCCGCATCTGTATTTTTAGTAAAAGCAATAATAATGCCATTGATCTGATCTGTACCTTTGGAACTGTCCTATGTACGTATCTTCTTTTTTTATTAATACATATACATATTTTTGTGATACGTAAGCGGACTTCAATACTAGCGTCTGCCCCCAACTTCGTCCGCGTGGAATTAGTAATTTTGCCATCCCACGAGAACACTGATTTATTTCGGGACTCAAGGTAGCCTAGTGTATAAGCAAACTCTATGCCAAATTGTATACAACCAAATTAGTCCATCCGTTTTACAGAAGAAGTAACTAACTAACGCAAAACCTTTTGCATTGATAATGTACTTATGTTGGATAGGATGTAAATAGGTACATCCAGTGCACATAATGCTGTGGCTAAAATCGTAGTCGATAAAAATAGCCTCGGTGCGCGAGTCCGACTCGGTTTTCTGTATTTGTAGTTTTTTTTGGGTTGGTACTATGTATACCCAAGCAGCACATTAGTGAATTTTGCAGCTTATCTTATAGCTTTATGTTCTAAATGAGTGGTTTAACAGTGTTTGACTACACTTATAGCTTTAAACACAACTCAAACTTGTATACGAGTTCATCCTGTCACTTATAGTTGCTTAGGAACGTTTTTTGTTTGTACTTTATTACTTATAGTTGGGTAAAGTCGATTTTGCTACTTAAAGTTGCATGCAGGTTGTAATTGTCACTGAATAAGAAGCAATAGTGATATATAAGGCCCTAAAGTAACTTATAAGCCACTTTTATATATAAGTGGGAACATACCCTTATTTTGAACTTTTAATTCCAAATGACTAGTATAATAGAGTAGTGTATCACCAATATAGTGGCTAAAGAGATAATTTTACGGCCCTTTTGGAAACTAAAGTGATTGCAACTTTAAGGCCTAGAAGGGTCGTAAAATTATCTCTTTAGCCACTATTGGTGATATACTACTCTATTATACTAGTCATTTGGAATTAAAAGATCCAAATAAGGGTATGCTCCCACTTATATGTAAGAGTTGCTTATAAGTAACTTTAGGGCCTTATATAGCACTATTGCTTCTTATTCAGTGAAAATTAAAACCTGCATGCAACTTTAAGTCGCAAAATCGACTTTACCCAACCATAAGTAATAAAGTGGAAACAAAAAACGTTCCTAAGCAACTACAAGTGACAAGATGAACTCAATAACAATTTTGAGTTGTGTTTAAAGCTATAAGTGTTGTCAAACAATGTCAAACCACTAATTTAGAACATAAAGCTATAAGATAAGCTGCTAAATTCACTAATGTGCTGCTTGGGCTCTTATTGCCACTCCAACGCATAATTAAGTCTCAATAGGAGTTTCTTGAAAACCAAAAGCAGTTATTTTCACTTATTTAGATGGACACAGAAGATACAGATTCAAACCATGAAGTTGTTAGTCGGAAATCCAAAGAAGATACTTGTATTGTTGAAAGGTAATTATGATTAGAATTTTGGCAAAAATTACCTGTATGATACAAAATAAATAATTTGAATTAGGTTATAATAAAATTGTGTCAAGAATAATTGATTACAAATTCAAGGGTTCCGCATACAAATTCAAATTCAAAACATTTATTTCAGGTAACCTGACCCATATTATCTTACCATCTAATGTTAGTACAGAGGAACAACTTTAAAACTTAAATTCTAAATTCGACTTAACTAAATTACAGGGTTGGGCAGATTAAGTGTCCTAGTTGTGTATGGCTTTTTTACTTAAATATAACTAAACTTCTTATTCACTTCGTATTTTTTTTTTGCTGACAATTTAACGTACTTTATGATTTCTACACGTCAGCTTGATATAATTTGTTTTTATTTTGTTTTCAACAATGGACGCGAAACGCCAGCTCGTGTGCGATTTGTACCAGAAAAAATACCGACCGTGTGAGATATTGAAGAAGCTGAAACATTTAAATATCAATATAAGGTTTATATCGCGGACCGTCAAGCGATTCAAAGAAACGGGATCTTCACAAATCAAGCCCAAACCTGGGAGAAAGCCATCTGTTCGCACCAAAAACATCATTAAAAATATTCGTGAGCGTATAATTAGACGAAATCCAGCTCGAAGTGCAAGCAAACTTGCTAAAGATATGAAAATATCCCGTCGGACAATGAGTCGTATTTTAAAATATGATCTTGGGCTAAAAGCCTACAAAAAACAAAAAATTCATGGCTTAACAGATGCCCAGAAAAAAACTTGAGTGAACAAATGTAGGGAATTGCTAGCTTGGCACGACGGCGATGATATTATTTTTTCCGATGAAAAGATGTTCCAGTTACAAGACAGTCACCACCAACAAAACGATCGTGTCTATGGTGCTTCATTGAAGGATATTCCTGTGGACAAATTAGCCGTACAACGGTTCCAGAGTGCATCAGCTGTCATGGTATGGGGTGCGATATCGCCTAGAGGCAAGTTACCGCTGCTGTTTATTGATCGAGGTGTCAAAATTAACCAAGACTATTACATCCAGAACGTGTTACAGGGTCATTTGCTAGAAAATGCTCAAAAATTATATGGAAACGACTATTACTGCTTCCAAGATAGTGCCCCATCTCACAAAGCTAAACGCACTCAGGACTGGTGTAGAACAAATTTGACAGATTTTATACCTTGGCAAGAATGGCCTGCATCATCGCCGGATCTGAATGCTTTGGACTTTTCGATATGTGGTTACATGCTGAGCAAGATTGGGAGCACACAGGGCATGAATCTAAACTCATTCAAGCATCGATTAGTCAAGATATGGGATGAAATACCAGACGAGGTAGTGCGTGCCGCGTGCAATGCATTCTATGGAAGAATGCGTCAAGTTAGTAAAGCTGATGGCGAGCGATTTGAACTTATGAATTAGTTTTTTTAAGTATAGAGTACGCTAAAAATAAAAACGTGATAAATTTTAAAAAATTCTGTCTTGTTTTAATTTTATGGCTCTTTTTAACTAGGACACTTAATCTGCCCAACCCTGTACACATACTTAAGACTATAGGACAATCGAATCTAGTTGAAATCATTTCCAGGATCTTATTGGAGCTGCCCCGCATTCTGCTCAAAAGTGATGCAATACAAAAGTGATTTGTTTACTTGTATTTTCCGTAACTTGATATTAGTTGTTTATGCAAATTTAACGTATGAAAAGTGTTGCATTTGAGTTAATAAGCGAAACAGCAACTTGGGATTTCGGAGCAGTATTGAGGACTCCTAATTCACGAGCACTGGGCGATCTACAAAAGAGAAAATAATTAGTATTCGTAATAGCATTCACTGCTTTGCCACTCGCAAGATACAAATAAGTGATTTTCAGACCTGATAGTTTCAAATAGAGAACAAATAAGTGAAAATAAACACTGCAAGATCTTTTTTGTTTCGCCATGTTTACAAATTGGAGTCCTTGAAAATGATTTATTTTAAACAGAATTTTATCACACTGACGCATAATCATAGACTTTTGATAGTTGTGACGATGTTACTTTGACATTGTACGTAACCTACAATCATTAGGTCAGGTTTTTACAGTTTTAGTTCTTATCAGTATCAATTCTTTATATGATTTAACACTCTCTTTTTAAATATTCCTGATCAAATCAAAGGCGCATCGAAATTTACAAAGAAACCATACCATAGTTTCACGGTAAAAAAAACATTCGCAAGAATTTCGTGCTTATTTCAATGCCTGAACGTAAATTTTACTCACTTACCAAACAGATGTATAAATCCAAAATTAAAATGGCAGATCACATTCACTTTAAAAAAACTTACCGACTTAATTGTTGGCACGTCACTCAAAGGAACTTTGGCGTCCCATTTATCACTCATTGACCGAACTGAAATATTATTATTCATTCGTTCAATAATCGTCGTTCACTGCGCATAACTTTCACCCATAGTTCTAATTGCCACTTAAGGTAATCGTGAGATCTCTTATGGATTCAATATAGAACCAAAAATAAGCTGCAATTTTTCTCCCCGTGCTTCTATATTGGTTGCCTAAGGGTTCTTTCCACCTATATAGAACTTAGTCATGGCTATATAATTCACTTAAGTATCTAAATAGATATGATATACGAGCTATTTCCCACCCAGTGTGCTACTTGGGTATGTAGTATATAACCTTAACAAATTTGACGCTGGACTGTATTCAATAACCTGGTTATAAATAGTCATTCACCTGCCTACAGCATAATTCAAATACCTGTATCTTCTAAAAAATGAAATAAATCACTTCCCTCCACGTGATATCGATTACTCAATTGAATTTCTAGCGATCTTAATTAAAAAAACAACAAAATAGGTAATTTTCAGTAAAAATGCAAAATTAATTCAGCGGTTTTTTTTATATAATGATTCTTTTAGATATGCTTAAAAGGTGTCTCAAATTAATGATACAGTATCCTACGTTAAGTTTCACTTATGAGCCGAGCTATTTTCTACTTAAAGAACCCCGCACAAAATGTTCGGTAAAAGCCGTTCGGTCGATTTGGCTGAAATTTTGTGGAAATATAGCCTCTAATACTCCGATGAAGTGTGTGAAGTTGCAACTTTAATTAACGACCAGTTTGTAAAATATTACTATTTTTATGTTCAGTATTTTTTACTTAAGTATTATTCTTATCAGTCAACGTACACGACAGGAACCTGGCTCATCATTATTTCCGTGGCAATATCGGTATAAAAAACATAATTCGAAAGTTCATGCTATCTTCACGCCTTCACGATGTTTCTTTTCGTCCAGTTCCATTCGAACTTGAGCGTGGAGAAGTAACAAACTCGTAGGTATGTAGGTACATTACGATGCAAAATTGTACTAGTTATAATTATTTGATGGACTTCACATTTGCTTCGTATCGGGCAAAACCTAAAAACCATAAGATTGCTGTAACGTGACCGCATATACCAAGGGTTCTTGCTCCACTTTTACACGTGCAATAATAACCTAAGATGGGATCTTCATCACACCCATTATTATGTTCTTGATCAAACGCAATCCACACATAATAAAATGTTGCGTTTCGAAATCTTGATGTAGCCCTTATTTTAATAAAATAATCCTAGCTCATTGAAGTTTTCATCTATTTCGAAAACTCGCTCGTCTTCGTCTTCCGCTGCTAAGTCGTTAATATGACGCAATGTACTGTCTTGTATCCGGGAGACAGTTTCACTTGATTTGTTCCAAATGTGATCAAATGCAAATACTCCAGGTTTAACCGTGGAAACAATGGTATTTGTGCAGCAGTTAGCGGAGTCCATCGTCCTCTTCTCCGGCCAAGATTTTCAGCTTCAACTCGTGCCTGTATAACATTAATGTCATCAACACGATGAAGCATTTCATTTGCTTGCTGGACATCACCATCCGGCATTGTAGTAGGCCCATAGTATTTGTTTATTATAGCTCCAGATATTAAAAGAAACATGTTCAAATTCAGAACATGGGATGTCGAAATGACGGCCAAAGAATTTGAATATATTTTTTAAATGTCCATTACGTGCTTCCACTACCCATCGCGTTTTTGTCAAAATCCGTGCATAATTGGCGTCTTCAGTTATCAATTGACTTTGACCGGGTCTTAGAACAGGTGGCATTATTGTTTGTACGCCTATTTCCTGTAATCTGAGGATTGCATCTCTGTAACCACGATCTACAATGAAGATGTCCTGTGGCTGTAACCAATCACGCATTCCGCGAAAATCATTATCTATCTCACTCCCGAGAATTCTGGCATCATTATTGTTAGCATTGGAGAAGTAAGGTCCTTGAATATCTAAAATATATCTGTTAGGAGCAACTAACATTGAGGGCTTAACTAAATGTTTCTTTTTGTGAGTGCAAAAAGACTGTCGCAAAGTCTTGAAACAAGAACTTCTTTCTATGTCTAAATATGTACAATCGTTGTACACTAATGCTTTTGGGACGTCTGGTGTGGAGTTATATAATTGATTGGAAAAATCTGTTACGAACATCTCTATGTAATCTTGTCTTGTTATGGCTTCGAAGCCTATGTTCTCGCGAATAAAACGGGTTTCTAAAGATTGTCTCACTATACTAACAGCTAGGCTTGCCGCTTGTCTTGTGATGAATAATGAAATAGAGCCCACAAGAATTCATCACTAACACCTTGCCGTAACTTGCAAAGAAAACCTAAAATATATTTTTTGCTCAAATAACGATACCTATCCACCATGCACAGGGAAACGGTCACAGTAATTATATAAATCAATAAAATCTTCTTTATTAACGGGGGATAGTGCTTTAAACTCTTCATCTGTCAATTCCTTCTCATCTTGATACCGACGCTGGGCACTGATATTTATTTCGTCACGTAACGCATTCAAAAATATTTGTAACTCATTTCCGTTTAATATAAATGGTCTGTTGATATACCTCAGATCCACTAAAATATCTTCGGTCAAAAAACCTCTTTCATCTAAGTGTGCTTTTCAGCACACGTAGGTACCTAACCGGTACATAGATGTTTCTTTTCACAAAAATATGAACCCGACACTCCCCTGACAATCTGTGAATGTTGTTAACACCATTGCATATAAAACAAGTAGGTACGCGTAGTCGTTTGCCGTAAAATATTTAACCGCAAACACTGAGGATCATCGTTCAGTATCTGAATATCCCGATTAATTAAAAAGTTGCAATTATTGCAAATACGAGTGTCAGCATTAATGTCGGCAGGCAATCCACCAGCTTCATCCCGCCTTTCCATTGCTAATTCAAGTAACCGTCTTCTTAGCTTCTCTAAGCAATCACACCATTTGCTCGCGGCACTAAGGCAGCGTCGCATATATAGCAGCCAATCCTATTCCGAAAAGCGATTTTACAGGGCGAAGTGCAAAAACATATTATTCTCAAAAATGACCGGAAAAGTTGACATTACTTACTCCATACTGAGACGCGAAGTACAGTCAAGGTCAAAGATATATATGCAACTAATGTGATAAAAAACAGGTAATCATAAAAAGTTCAAAAGATACCTACTCATACAAAAACTAATAAATATGTAAATTTCAAAGGCCACGTAAATATGTATAAGGCAAGTTCAAAAACTTGTATACCATGAAAGTTACATAATTAGTATCCAGCAAATGATGCAATATATTGTACTTATATTTATGTCATTAAATATAGATTCAGTAACTGCTACAGCAATATGTATACAAAATATAAACGTGCTAAAATCAACTTTACGGTCTTGTTAACACGAAACAAATTTGAATAGAATGTTTTGATAATTCACGAAAACAGTGCAGACTTGTCATTGTATATGTTTGTCTCATGTTTTGACCTGTCACGTCGTTATTCGAATTACGTGTTTAACAGATTTTGCAATATTGAAGCTGCCAGCTTAAACTAGGTAATGCGCTTCAATATTTCGTCCATGCAGACGTCAGTTACCGTGGTCCTGTGGCTCAGCAATAGGTGTAACTGTCGAGTCACGTGCTGCCCCGCGTTACAATCCTGCAGCTAGATGTTTTTTTCGCATTTTTATTTTATATTGATTACAGATTATGATCGTATATTATATTACAATAGATACTTATAAAATATATATTTTTAAATACTCCCAAGGCTTTATTACGATGATTAAAAAAAAAATCCTCAAAAGGATTTCCCATAACTAGGGTTCGGAAATTCGGAGAAATATGGAGTCGGCTTCAAAGAAATATTATTTTAATAAAATAAGTTCCGGGATTCCGGGAATCTATAAAACGCGTAGAGACTGTAACAACAACGCCGCCGCCAAAGTTTACGTAAATTTATATGTCTTCGAATTTCCGAACCCTGCCCATAACACTCGAACTTTTTGAAACACTCAAATTTAGGATACGACAATAAGAAGACGGTCTTATTAGTCTCGATTATTTGCAAGTGAGTAGGTCTAATAGAGTGGGGGCAGCCACCGAAAGGCGGCCGAGAATTGGAGATTTACCCTGTTTTCTGTTGTTTTTACGTAAATTTAATAAAAGGCAAAGGTATACTTATAATATCTGTAATAATAACAACGACCACTCCTTAAACTTAAATGGGAAATAATAATTCTAATATTTATCCCCTGTATTGAAACAAAAATTGCTCAGTAGCGAGTATATCCTCCATCGGCTTCAATAACGGCGTCTAGTCGGTCTCTCATCGAGTTTACCATGCTCAAACATATATATCTGTGCTTATAAACGAATCCTAAATCTCATTTGCGTGATTTTTTAATTTTTCAGTGGTTCTCACAACAGGGGAGTCCCAGTTTTGAACCATAAGGCCCCACAAATTTTCGATAGGATTTATATCATTCCGGTAACCTTCGGGGAGGGAAGATGGCCGATTGAAAAATCTCCGGCTTTAACTTTTGATTTCTCTTTACTGATTATACTCTAACTCACTGGACATTGGCGAAATTACTGCGGAACCGCGGTAGACCGCCATTAATATAAAAGAAGAAGAATAAGAATTATAATAAGAATTTCGTATTTCTGGCCACCCAAAACCAGGAAAGGACAAAAACATTGTAGAAAGAACGGTATGACAAGCACAGACTCAACATGTGTTGCGAGCGCGGCGAACTGGATTTCAGTCTTCGGCAAGGTTTGGTTTACGGTCTTGAGAATGTAAATGTACATAGTTTACAGACAGATACCAAATTTAAAAAAAAATACATTGCGTGCTCGCTACACAAGCCCGCAATGTTGCATACAAATTTCAGCCAATTTAAACCAATACTCGGCCCGCAATTGCCTGCTTCACTGCCTAGGCAATAATGTACTATTATTGCATAGTCGGTAGTGAATGACAGCTTGACATTGATTTATTAATTCTGTCATTTCCCACGAGTTCTTTAAGCCGTTCGTCATTCGAGTTGGTCTCGCTACTTCATAGATAAAATAGAGACGATATGCAACTGTTTACTTACATACATACGTCAATACTACGTAAATAACTATGTATCTTAAAATAGCTGTATTTTAAAAACGGTCATTAATTAAAGTTAAAACTTCACACATTTCATCAGAGTATTAGAGGCTATATTTCCACAAAATTTCCACAGAAGTGACATTTTGTCAGCGTTAGTGACCTTAGCCCTTTTTATTGCGTCTTATATTTTCTTGACTTCTTTTAGACGGCGCACATACGGCAAAAGTGACAATTTAGGTGGGCAAAAATATCTAACTAATGAAATTGATTTTTTAAGTATGGATTCAACATAATATGACATTTAATAAGTACTTGAGCAAGAATACCGACTTTAGCATTAGGTACTGACATCCTTCGGTAAGAAAATCATGGATCGATTCAAAATAATGAAATAAATCATTAAAACAAATAATGTTGGCATGAAAATAGATTTATTTAACTTTTAATTTAAATTTTAATCGCGGGCGATCGTGTCATCTGTCTCACCATCATTAGCATCAACATTATCATTCCTTATTGATGTATCTTGCAAGAATTCCGGGATATCAAAACAACAATTACTTCTAAAGTGATAAAAAGTGATAGCTAATTTTTTGTATACACTTTCTAAAAGACTTGAACAATGTTATTGTACAAATTAAATGAGGGTACTCTGAGGTACTTTTTAGTTATCGTCTATGAAATCACTGTTTTCGAGTAAATATGATAGAATTTCTTTAAATAATTACAGCTCTGAAGTTATTAGATATACAACAGTCAAAAATTAAAAACTTACTGGCAAGAAGTCCTTCTTGGACACAAAAAAAAAATCAAAAAGATATTCGAATGCAAACTATAATTAGTATAGGTCTAAAGCACATGCCTAACTGACGTGCGAACGCAACTGATAATCATTCGGCAAGTTTCGGGTACTCTCGTAAACGAGTGTATGATGTTACTGCGTTACTATTGCTGTCATTTAGTTAGTCAATCACTAAAGAACGTTGACACATATTATCATTCGTATTGAAGAACATCAGTATTATCGATTATTGTCCACCTAAATCGTCACTTTTGCCGTATGTGCGGCGCCATTATTATCTTGTGTCCTGACCGAACGCAACATAACATTCAAGTAAAAGTTTTGATAATATGTCACTTCCATGGACACGAAAACGATGTGGGTGACTCCATAGAGGTGACATTTTGACACTTAAACGTGTTTTGTTATAACCTCCCTTACTGAATATATAACTCAATGGAATGAAGGCCTTATTGTAATAGATACTTTAAAATATGTGATCAACAAAAGTGACCAAATTAGCACATAGCTACATTTGGAAAAAACTAACTTTTTAAATCAGTTGTCCCACATTGTTCGCCGTGAGCTGACGAACTGTCATAAACTTGCATGATCGCGTTACTTGTTGTCTATTTACGTTCAGAAACTACGTTCAATCTAGAGCGTCAGAGGCCTTGTGACTAAGGGGGTCGACTCGTGTTCGTAAGGTACCGAGTTTGAACCCCCGCAGTCACCAAGTACCATTGAGTTTTTCTAACTTAAGTGCATTATCCGATGCTTTTACGGTGAAGGAAAAACATAGTGAGGAAACCTGCACATTCGAACACCTGAGTATGTAACGGTAATTGCACAAAAGATCCTAAAGAGTCGAAGTGTATCCGAAAGAGCCCATCTGTAAGATAAGATAAGATAACTAAGTTTACTGTATTATCCAATTATGGCTGCGTTCAATAAGTTTATTCATGGACGTGACAACTTTACGGACGGATGCTTTATCCACATTTTGCCACGCGATAAACGCAACCATACTAGGCCCACAGGTTAATTTTATAAAAACTTACTCAAATTTATTATTATTTTAATATTGTAGGTGGATTTTGTACACGACATGGAGGTGAAATTTTCGATACTATTTATTTATAATAAATATTAATTATGTTAGTGATACTTTTTATTTATAATAAATATGAATTATTTTATTGATATGAGTATTACTAAAAATCTTAAAAATTTAAACTATTGCGATTTGTATGCAGTGGAAATAAAATAAGTAAAACTGTAATTTTTTTAACGCACATGCACAAAAATAAGTCACAGAAATGAGAATAGCCCAACTAAGATCTAAACGCATATTTTCAACCATAATCTAAGGCCGTCATTTCATCATACTCGGAATAAGGCTTTTTGTAAAATGTGGTTACTGAATTATCAACAAGTTATGAAAGTTGTAGTTAATTCTGTAGCTCTGCTTACCCCACTCTGGAATTAAAGGCGTGAAGGTATGTACGAGTATGTAGGTATGTGAAATAACACTTACTCTTAAACTACTTAAAGTATATCTGCGATTTATTAATCAGTTGTCTTCGTAACGTATTCCGGGACTCAAACAGTCAAATTATATTTTAACTAGACGACTACTTGCTTAGTCTTTTAAAGGATTTTGTTAACTTTAGGTAAATATGCATCCGAATATCCAACTGCTGGTTATGTTATGACTTATGAGGGATTACCTACTGTATAAAAAAATTAAAAGTAAAAATAAAGACGGTGCCCAAAAATTCTATTTTTCCAATGTTTTTATTTACGTTCTACCGTAAATGCGGTAATAAATGTACGTCATAGGAGGATGGGCAGAAATCTCTGGACCCCAGCCTAAAGAACCAGTAGCAATAAATTTACCATATCGGAGAGATATTTTTATAGGTACAACATTATAACAACGGGAAATATCAAATCACTGTGAGAAGTTTCACACTGGCATTTCTTTCATTATTCGTCTCTAAAATAGCAGCAATTTCATTTAATGTGAATCATATGAAAGTTTGAAAATATTTACTTGTTTGGTTGCTTGATGGCATGACAGTCGTACATGTAAGCAAATAAAGTTTGTTGAACCTTAGAGTAAGTCTTCGAAAAAGACCCGCAGATTTTTTTAGGAAAAGGAAGATTTGATGATTACGTTTTAAATATTCAATGAATTTTCGAATAGCACAGAATAAACAGTAAGTAATTGTAATTATTTTAGCCTCGTCCCTGGGGAGCACGAAGCCCGAGGCAGTGTTGTTAATTAATAGGGAACGACCTTTGGCTGCAGGCTCATCTGAAATATTAATGACGGGATTTAACTTTTCAATGCATACAAGTGCAGACAAAACGTACAAATGTTAAATAAAAAAATAAGGCTTTCTATTTCCATTTTAGATGATAAAGGCTTTGTAACGTATTTTCTTGGGTTTTATATATTTTACTCCCGTATTTTACAAAAAAAACACTTTCATTTAAGCACATCATGGTTTAGTAATAAAAATAATTATTAAGTTCAAGATAAAAATTAAAATAAGACTGTGCACAATAGCGAATGTGGTGAAATACTTATTGTGAGCAATTCAGATTGTGCAGAATTGCGAAAAGGCAGAATCGCTACTGTACACAAATAATTACTGTGCACAATAGCGAATGTGGTTAAATACTTATTGTGAGCAATTCAGACTGTGTAGAATTGCGAAAAGGCAGAATCGCTACTGTACACAAATAATGACTGTGCACAATAGCGAATGTGGTTAAATACTTATTGTGAGCAATTCAGACTGTGTAGAATTGCGAATAGGAAGAAATGATATTGGCATGAATATCGATTAACTTAACTCAATTATATTTTAACGTTTGAAATACATATTTACACTGTATGTTTAAGCTTGTTTTAATTACCTACTCTGTTTAAAACTGATCGGGACAGTAGCACAGTAGGCATGGGTAACGACCAAAAAGTGGGCCGCGCTAACTCACTCAATTAAATTTTCTATGAAACTTACCCGTTTTGACACGAAAATGCCATACAATTGCAGGCATAATTATCGTCGCACAAAGGTAACTTTTTTCGTTGATTGTATGGTTAACTGCGCTTAACTATGGTCCAACTTTTTGGGCCTTACCCGCATATAAATAGGCTTTGCGTATGAATATAAATACAAGACATACTAAGGTGTTTACCATTTAGTTGAAGTTTATTCAGGTAGAATCGAATTACAACACTATACACAATAATGAATATATCATGTTTTATTAAATTATTAGTTTGAATAACATGGAAATAGCATACAATTGCTTTCTCAACTTTTTTTTATTTTCACGTCTGAAACTATCTTATTTATAAATATGATTACTCTCATAACTATTTTCTTTTCGAACCAGATCCCGGGATTTTGGGGTTATTCATATCTATATAAATACTTCTACTGTATATCCCGCCGTGTTGCACCGGGAAATCCGATCACTGTTAATTAATAATACAGTAACTTTGTAAAGATTGTATAACCATTATGGTAGTAATGGTTATAACAAGATTATTACAAGGTTACATTAACGTCAGGGTTACCCTGACACAACAGTGACAATTGCCACGAAAAAGGGTCTGATATAAAAGTGAAATAGATAAAGGATAAATAATAAAATATAAATAATAGATAGTTTATTAATGAAATAATAAATATAGACAAGAAATATTAAACTAGTATAATCTGTGGACGAAGACAATCCAAAAAACCTGTCTATGAAACAACTAACCACGCCAATTTGTCTTATATCCTTCTAATTTCAGCAGCCAAAATACCAACCATAAATTAACTCTTCCCTAGAACACACCTTGCACAACTAACTAATAGTTACTCAATCTTTTAATCAGGTGCGGTTGGTTTTCAACTTCACAAACCGCAGCTCTAGCCACAATTTGTCATTTTAATTTTATCCTCAATCGGAAATATTATTACCCGACTGCGTCAGAAGGAGGGTTATGTTTTCCGAGCGTATGTATGTATGTATGTATGTATGTATGTATGTATGTATGTCTATTTCTGGGCACGCTCTGCAGCCTAAACGGCTTGACCGATTTTAACATACTAGGTGTCATTCGATTCGTCTTAATTGCCAAAGTGACATAGGGTATATAATATTTCAAAATGGCGTCTGCAAAAAAAAAGAGGGGGTTTTAAAAAAAAAAAATTGTTTATTATAGCAATATGGGTCTCAAATGAAAGCTAGTAAATAGCCTACTCCAAATATATATACATTATAATACTTTGATGCTACCATTTAGACAGGGAAATCAAAAAGGACGTTAAATGTTAAGTAATAAATATTTCTTGTTGAGCTGTAAACGCCTACAATATAAACCATTAAGAAAGTAGTGTAATAATTAATAATTCACGAATACCTACTACATACTTGATTAATGCACATTGATGTTATAGTATAAATTGCTGGCTAATACCTACCTAATGCGCCATCCTGCCTACGCATGGACAGTTTATTTAAGTAAAGATACACGGAATAGATAACCTCAATGTAGGTGCTTAGTCTAGTACCCAGGTACACGTATGACGTACTGACCGTTGAGGAACTAAATTGTTAGAGATTAAGAGAAGTTTAGTTGATTTATACCTACTTCAATTTCTCGGTCTAGGTATCTACAATCTGTTCGAATTATAATTTAGCAAAGCAATCCGCTTATACCAGGAATAGGTGTACGGATTGAGCCCTGCACCATCGACTTTGATGCGCTTAGGGGACAAGGAAAAATTGAACGAAGGATGTTGCCGGTAATACTTTGCTGGGCTGTAACTGTCCATAAGCTACAAGGCACCACTCTCGATAGGGCCGTTGTGGACCTCAGCTCACATGTTTTTGCAAAGGGTCAAACTTACGTTGCTCTCAGCCGAGTAAAAACACTAGCTGGGTTGGCTATCAGTGTCCTTGATCCCAAAAAGTTGTTAAATCGACCACATGATACCAATAAAATTCTTTAAAAGAGCTTCAACGTCTTCGAGATTTAAATACTATAAACTAAATGCAAAATATTACATTCGGCCTCCATCTAACCAAATGAACTAATCTTACGTTACTACTGGGGATCGATTTTTGAATGCACGATGCTTCTTTTGCTAAAAGGAGAGTTCCGCTTGTAATTTGTTACTTATAGCTTCGTTACATTAAAAAATCGAGCTCCAGAGCTCATTTAACGTTTGGTTATATTAATAAAACCACTATTTTATTAATAAAAACTAAAAAATGTGAAATAAACTAAATTATTTAAATAAAAATAAATAACCCGACTGCAGTAAAAAAAACAACTGAAAAGCGAGTAACAAGCTATATTATCTTTTTTGTTTGTATAATAAAGTGTTTACATTCAAACATACATAGGTAAATACTTATAATGTAACATGCAATGATTTTTTGTTTGATATCTCGTTAACAAGTAATGCAATTTATACCAATATACATACAACTTGAATAGTGGAAAAGTTATTGCAGGCGGGACAAGCAATGAATTATAAAATGTAAGTATTTTCTTGAAACAAAAAACATTTGGATTTGGATAGCTTGTCCCCGCCTGGAAAACCTTTTCCACTATTCAAGTTGTATGTATATTGGTATAAATTGCATTACTTGTCAACGAGGTATCAAACAAAAAATCATTGCATGTTACATTATAAGTATTTACCTATGTATGTTTGAATGTAAACACTTTATTATACAAACAAAAAAGATAATATAGCTTGTTACTCGCTTTTCAGTTGTTTTTTTTACTGCAGTCGGGTTATTTGTTTTTATTTAAATAATTTAGTTTATATTATTCATTTTCTCATCCCTATTAGGTAGTTACCGTTTTCCCTATATTAAATCATGATGAAGACTTACCGAAAGAAGCGAGCAACGAGACCAGGATGGGTGCTACGATGATCCAAAATGTGTCGCTCTGATCCATCCAGCACCTGTCGCGAACCACACCTGATTACGCTGTAGATTAACTTCATCAAAGTAATCACTAGAGCTAATGCTAGATAACCATTTTCTACGTGGTTCAAAAATAAATTATACGCCTTGAACTTAGCATAGGGTTCAACCCTTATTAAACCACGAAGAAAATGTTTGTCTATCATTACATTCATTACCTAGGTGTAAAAGTTAAACATAATATTTAATCCGTGTAGAGCACGTATATCATACTCTAGGAAGTAATAAATAAGCCCAAATTTCATTTAAACCCATTTGTACATTCGTACTACGTTTGCCTAAGTACAGTCGAGTTCATAAATATGTGTTCACTTTAGTACCTTGTCACGTTAATCGCTGTGACAAGTAGTGTATGGCAGTTAAAACCTGACATTAAATAGACAAGGTACTAACGTGAACACATATTTATGAACTCGACTGTACTACACTCAGGGGCAAAAATAACGGGACAGAGTGCGTTTTTCATATAAACGAGGCTATTTCGAAGCCTTGGTTCCTTGCCGGGAGTTGTTTTGAGTGAGGTTTAATGGTGGATACTCCGAGGTTCAATAGAGGAGGTCAAAATCAGTTAACACCAGAGCGAGAGAGTTTAGGTCAGCATTTGTATTTCCTTACATTTTATTGCCATTTAAGATGTTTTTCTGAATATGCACAATTCCGGCGTTAGCCGCAGATTCAATCAGTTGGGTATCCTAGGCACTCTGGAAGTCCTGTATCGATGCTCGGTGTATCCATCATCAGATTTCACTAAAAGCATCCCTTGGCGAGGAACCGAGGCTTCGAAATAGCCCCTTTTGTATGAAAAACGCCCTCTGACCCGTTTTTTTTTGCCTCTGAGTGTAATTAATTATAAAACGCCCGACCGAGGTCGGAGCACGTTTGAGAATGCACCAAGCTGTAAGAACTTTTTTAAGAAGATACCTACCTCGTATTGAAACTTCTCAAATCTGTTCATAAATCCTCTGATATTTATTTATTATTTATTTATTTATTTATCTTTATGCGAACACACTGCATCTCTGGTTTTGTTGACTTGCACCCGATATTGAAAAGCTTACAATCTGTAGTCCTAACTAAGGCAAAATAGTTGTAAATAATCGCCGGTCGGCTATCAACCGTGACAGTAATATTTCAGAATTAATTAAATTTTAACGTAACATGATTTATTTGATTAATTAAAACCTTTGATTGTAAACACACACGACGCAAACGATTATTTTTATTTGCGAGTGAGAATGATCCGTCCAATTAAAATACTACATTATTTACAGTATTTTGTTCGCAAAAGCTGATCTGGAATTAAGCGAGCAATTTTGTGGAGTGAATTATATTAAAACAGAAACGATCGTTACGTTACGAGTATAGTTGATTAAAAATTAATGCCGATGGATTGACTTAAATTACTGGTGCTGAGTTACCTACCTACAAGGATATAGGATATCATCGTCGACAGTATCCATATCGGATGATTTTTACATCGACTGTCTCATAGTGTTATGCTTCGGTAGACATAAATTCGCTTAATTGGTGGATAGTTTTTGTTGTATGTACGGTGTAGTGGCCAATGACCTTACAAATTTAGATTTCTGGTTGCATGTTATGTATAAAGACAAATCTATTTTTTATCATTTACTGATTTATTTTGAAGTTTCGTACATGTTGCCTTTTTAAAACGTCAAGTTCAGTTTAGTTCTACATTGCTAGTACAATTTTTTTGCCACCTATCTTTTTAATCGCCTGTTATTTCTTTGTTTTCATTGGTTTGAGTGTTTGCTTATCTTTTCTTTTTTATTTTGCTTTTTTTTCCTCATAGCATAAAATACCGAAAGATGCTATATGTCTATCGAAGACTGTCCTCCCACCAAACTGTGGAAATTTCTTAAGTCATTAGGGGTGGGCAAAGCACAACAGTGTTCCTCTGGTACTTTAGACTTAAACGCTCTCAACGACCATTTTTGTACTTCTCCGGTTATTTTACACCCCTCCGTTAAACAGCTTACTCTTTCCCTTCTTGCCAATACTACACACCCTGACTCATCTCCCTTTGAGCTTGGTAATATTTCACCGCAAGAAGTTCTTGCCTCTCTCAAATCTATCAAAACGAAAGCTGTTGGTGAGGATAACCTGAGCTTAGACATCCTCATGCTCGTGGCAGACTGTATCGCCCTGATATGTACTGTCTGATATGATCAATTTCTCTTTTCGTCCGCCTCCTTTCCCTCGGTGTGGAAACATGCTAATGTTATTCCTCTCCCCAAATCTTCAAATCCTAACTCCCTTGATCAGTATCGTCCTATCTCTATTCTCCCGGTTATGTCTAAAGTTGTTGAACACTTTGTAAATCACCGTCTTCTATCCCACTTCAACAGGCATAACCTCCTTAATCCCTTCCAATCCGGTTTCCACCCCGGGCATAGCACAGTTACTGCTTTGGTTAAAGTCACTGACGACATTCGTTTTAATATTGAATCCAAAAAAGTTACAGTCCTTGTACTACTTGATTTCAGTAGCGCCTTTAATACCGTCGATTTTGACATTCTCCTCGGAATTCTAAACTCTCTTCATCTTTCTCCTCCTGCTCTTTCGTGGTTTCGTGCTTACCTCTCTGGGAGACGCCAGCCTGTCAAAGTTGATGACAGTTGCTCTGAGTGGTGCGAACTCTTCGCTGGTGTCCCTCAGGGCGGAGTGCTCTCTCCTCTTCTCTTCTCTATCTTTATTAATAGCATATCGCAACCCCTTGTGTCATCATATCATTTGTACGCGGATGATCTACAGGTCTACGCGGCGCGGCTAGTTTGGACGATTTTCCCTCATTGGTAAATCAAATTAATGGTGACCTTGAGGCGATACGATCCTGGGCGGAAAGGTTTGGATTAAAGGTAAATGCTAAGAAGTCGCTATTGTCGTTGGCAGCCCTAATTTTATCGCCAAAATGTCTGAGTTAGTGGTGTCCAATGTGTTCTATGATGGAACGCCAATCCCCTTTTCTACAACTATGAGAAACTTGGGTGTCACTATAGATCAGACTTTATCTTGGTCAGCCCATATTAACCATGTCAGCCGCAAACTTTTTGGTTCACTGCATTCTCTGAGGAGGCTGCAAAATTTCTTACCCTTAAAAACTGAAGGAGGAGCTACTTGACAAGCTCGGAGCGTTTGCAGAATGTCTGCATCAGGTACGTATTTGGTTTACGGAAATATGACCACGTGTCACAGTAAAATTTTGTTCGATTTTTTCATGATTTCTTCTAGGCTGTTTTTGACCCCAAAATCAGTTTTCAACAAAAAAAAAACGTAACTTTCATGGTATACAAGTTTTTGAACTTGCTTTATACATATTTACGTGGCCTTTAAAATTTACATATTTATTAGTATTTGTATGAGTACATATCTTTTGAACTTTTTATGATTACCTGTTTTTTATCACATTAGTTGCATATATGTATATCTTTGACCTTGACTGTACATTAAATCGATTCTAATCGTAGCAACTTATTTACGTACTACTACTACTACTATGTGAACTAAGCCTTTCATTTTTATATACGTAACACAAAAAGGGTATCTTTTTTTTTAATTGCTCTCATTCATGCGAATCATAACAAGACGCGCTTGTCTTTGTAGGTAATAATAACCCATCAAAAACATAACTTGTAAAAAAACCAAGTCTCGCAACTCAGTTCTTCTACCGTAAAAAGTTGTGAGATCCATGTATTACCAAGTCGGTTAATTTATTCAGTCCCTACTTAACCCATTCACCGCCATGCTATACTCGTAGCGCTATGCCGTAGTCCATAGCAGCTTAAACTCCGTATGTAGCGAAAAACATTCATAGCGCTCTGACGCATACGTGTTGTGATTGGCGCTGAATGGGTTAAGGGTCCTTCTGTCTTAAGTTATTACGTAATTTACTAACCTAACAACATCGTATAGTGACTATATCAATATTAAAAATCTATCATGTTTTAAATAAATAGATTGACTTGGCAATCGCTTGAAAACACATTGTTTCTCACAAATATTACATATTATATTAAATTAGATTGTTTAGTGCGATTGCCAAGTCAATCTATTTATTTAAAACATGATAGATTTTTAATATTGATATAGTCACTATAAGATGTTGTTAGGTTAGTAAATTACGTAATAACTTAAGACAGAAGGACCCTTAACCCATTCAGCGCCAATCACAACACGTATGCGTCAGAGCGCTATGAATGTTTTTCGCTACATACGGAGTTTAAGCTGCTATGGACTACGGCATAGCGCTACGAGTATAGCATGGCGGTGAATGGGTTAAGTAGGGACTGAATAAATTAACCGACTTGGTAATACATGGATCTCACAACTTTTTACGGTAGAAGAACTGAGTTGCGAGACTTGGTTTTTTTACAAGTTATGTTTTTGATGGGATCTCATTTCTTTTTGTAGATAGTTCTATTTTTTTCTGGTCTAGTACCTTCTACTTCTTAAAGTCCACTCTCTGTTTTATGAGCTTTTTTTATTTTTGCAGGTAGTCTTCCTCTTTTTCTTTTCAGGTACAATTTCTTGAGCTTCAGCTACAGTTTTTCTCAATGCCCACTCCCTGTCTCTATGGGTTTTTCTCGGAGGCTTTGATCTTACAATTTTTGACAAGTCTGGACGATAAATGCTTCTTAGTCTATTGTATTCACAAATTGAGGATTCCTGCGCTTTAATACTTCCGAAGTCAACATTAATTAGATGTAAGCCGCCCAGACTTGTAACTCTCGAAAGTGCCACGTAAGCTTGACCGGATGTGAATACTGCAGAACCGATGTCCATCAGTGCATTATTTAAACTGAGGCCCTGACTTTTATGTATAGTTATAGCATAGGCTATACATATAGGAAACTGTTCGCGGTGAACATAAGCTCTATTAATAATTTCAAATTTAGTTTTAACAGGACCAAGCTCGTGAACATGTTCTTTATTAAATGTAATGTATATTTTCTTAATTATTTGTGTATTTTCCGAATCAACCTTTACTCTTTGCACTATACCGATAGAACCATTAACTAAACCACGACTCACGTCAATATTTCGCCTTAACATGACTTTTGCTCCTATTTTTATAATTATGTTCTCTTCCAGGCCCGCAGTCATAGAAGCATCGTCTTCATATTTTTTTATGCATTCACGAGCTCTTTTTATTAGGTATCTGGGGCAATCTATGCTATCTATAGCTGTAAGTTTTATCACACACACACACACACACACACACACACACACGCACACACACACACACTTCTTTGGGGCCGAAATAAGCCGGTAAAAGGTTTTCTTTTCATCATAAACGATTATCTGCAAATGTAACTTTGTAATCCTATACATTTTTATGGGGTTACAAAGTTAGTTATGCTGTTGGTGTATCTAGGAAACTGGAACGAAATTGCAAAATATTTAAGTTTTCTCTTGATTTCTACACTAAGCACTAAATGTATTCTAAATTTGAAGCTTCTATGTCTGCTAGAAGTGCCTTAGAGTTTTGGTGATCGGTCAGTGAGTGAGTGACAAAATTAAGAAACTTTGACTAGTTATAATTCTTCAACTACTGGTTCAAATTTGATGAAATTTGAAATATACCGTGTTTATACAATGCCTATCTCGTTACTAAAAATGCAGGCTTCTAGATCTATTCACAACGAAGTTATAGGGGGGTCGAAAATGGCCTGAACTGCTTCGAGAAAAGGATGGTACGGCCGTGCCGCTTTTTTGCTCGACTTGGCGGGGGCACTGCCGTGCCCCCAGATAATTACTCATAATAATTAATACATAATTCTTTATTCAGTAAGGATTATCCATTGTCATTTATGTTCAGTACATAATTACGTTAAAAATAAATCGTTAAAATAATAATAAGTAACACTGACAGTAACACTGATAAATAATGTGTCGATATAAAATAATTTAAGGTTAATGTCAACAAGGTACTCAAATGGAGTATGTGGTATTTGGTAGCTAAATGGAGTAACTATCGAAAACTTACCAGATATATTTGAATAAATAAAAATCTGTCGACGTTACTTTAAAGAGCTGTATCTTTAGAGCAGTAATATTTTTTCCATTGCTTATTCCCCTCATTTTTATTTCTCTAACTCAGACAGGTGTTCTATTCCAAAGCAGGTCTAAGAGTCAATGGAGCCAGCTCCTATTTTCTGAACTAAGGGGCTAAAAATCCATTGAACCTAAATATCTAGCCTGAATAGAAAGTTTGCCGGGTTAGTTTTTAGTTGTAAAGGGACTGCACTCCCTATCTATTACCAGCTCAATGGTTTGTCCGTTCGGTCATAGCATTTTTTTAAAATTAAAACCAAGTATGTTATATAATTTGATACTATAAAAAAAGAGAATTTAACAGTTAAAGTAGGTAAGTGAATATTTCTGAAATTATAATATCATCCAAATTTAGAGAGTGTAATTAAAGCCATTTATTTTATAAGAAATAAAGAGCCTATGACAAAGGGATCCCAATATTTCCAATTGCATAATTGTCAATAGCCAAGGTCGAGAGTTCTAATCTTTAACATAATATTATATTAAGCATCTTTACCTTTCAGTCGCGCCAGGAGTATAAACCCGAACGAGCGCGTACGCCGCGACGATTGCCAGCGACAGTCCCCAGCCCAGCGCCATAAACCACCTCATCGCCACCTCGTCCTTCACAAAAACCTGTAAAAAAGGCTGACTTGAGTACGGTGGAATGCATGCAATTCAAGATGCAGATCCGTGGCGGTTCACCTTTATATTAGGATAAAGCTTGGACCTACTACCAAAAATAATTTTCAAGCAATTGCTTTACATGGTTAAATATTGCCGCATGTGTCGCTGTTGTGTGTGTTGCGCTATGTCATGTAACGGGCATTGCCGACAGCTGATACGGTAAAGTGTATGAGAACTACAATGTGTACTCTACACCACCGCCCACAAAACGAACCGGGCATTTGCGGTAGCGGTGTTTTGTGCCCTTCGTCGTAAACGGCGATATCTACGAGTACTTTGTCCGCTTTAAATCTATTAAGCGTCGATTGACTGAAATTACCTCTTTTTGTAGGGCTACGTACCAAAGGCCGTAGCAGAATAAGGGAAGAAAAAATGCCCTTCGTGATGCAGAGCAGGTTATTTTTATATTTGTAAAGAGGATTTGAACTTTGGTTCTTTGGCGGTGTCAGAATGGCTTACTAATGAAATGTAATGAAATCCAATCCAATTATTTATTTAATTTTGACACAGTTGCTTTCCGATTTAATAAGTAAAAAATAAAATTTTAAATTTTGGCTTACCGGTTTTTTACATAAGTCGTGCGTTAAAAAGAAAAGTGACGTTATTCAAAATGACCAAATTTTACAGGGCACGCGTTTAAAGTTTTTTGTACGTTTAATTTAATTTTAAGAAAAAGTAACAAATAAGTATACAAGTTTTACATACATTACTTTTAGTATTTTTTTGTCTACAATTTGGTTTTAAAGTTTAATGTGAAAATTCATAATAAAGCCTTATTTTGCTACAAAATGTCACTATTCTAGATAAGTTCTAAATGAATACCAATGATTTATCTCGAAATAATATTACAATCATGTTAAAAATATGTTTTATTATTGATAAAAAGTTTGAAACTGTACTTAATGGGGATGTTACTCCCTATGGGAATGTAAAGATTCCCTATCATTAACGATATCACCCCGCGTCACTCTAATGTTGGAAATAGGCATTTCCTATTACTCGCAACTTAGGCCGATAAACAGCTTTTTTGCTCCAATCACAGCTAGCAACCCTGCTTACCTCAGCCGGTCAAATATTTTCTTCCTCATTTTTATTTAATAGATTTTCAATGAAGAATGGAATGTGCACTATTTCACACATTTCATTAAAAATAAAAATAAAACACTACACACACAATAAAGAAAAATGACAATATCCGAAAAGTCTCACTTTCGAACCAAACCCTACAGCAATTTTCTAGCCTTAAATCAAAAAGTGTAATTTTTTAATATGGTAATACGCCTTAAGGCTGTTTTTTTTTAACAACAGTGCCGTATTTTATTTAATGCCATTTTTCAATTCATTTAAATACGTTGTTCTCATATAATTGGTAGGTTATTCCAAATATGTCACTTTTTTACATTAACGTGCACGTACGTCTACCGCTGCAAATGCGAATGGGACACCATTCCATAAAAAAAATGGAGGGAACCGAAGTAAAAAAGTGTCTTGAGCTATATCTACCCCGATAGGCAAAAAACAGCAAAACGTCACTTTACATCATATAAATATGGTTAGTTTTTAGGCCATTTCTGCAATCAAACCAAAAACAGTTTTTTTTTTAATAACGCCACTTTTATTTTCAACGCACGAAGTGTTAAAGATAGAGAGTCCATTTTCTCCTAACACATAGATTTTATTAAGCCTAACAAAATTATAAAATAATGGTACTAGGGTGAATTGAAAAGTCTTGAGCCTGAGGTTGATAATGAAATTAAAAAGAAAAAAATAATACTGGCACGTAAGACTTACATATTTTTTTAACATAATGCACTATCTTTTGTTTTTGTTCTGTCACAATTGCAATTTTTGTAATCGATTTACTAAACGAGGTTCGCGGTTTCGTTTAAAATGGATAAAGTTTAGCACCGTTCTGTAATAAAGTACCTACTTACAAAAAAAAGGTTTAACGCCAAAGCAAATGTTTGAAGATATGTGCCAGACTTTAGGAGAATCCGCTCCATCATATGGATGCGTATACAGGATTGTTTGGATCTGTTTCAATGCGACCCACAAGATTTTATTGGTCGTTTCATAACTATGGACGAGACTTGGGTCCACCACAATACACCGGAGTCAAAAGTGCAATCCAAACAATGGCAAAGGTCAGGGTCTCCACCTCCTAAAAAAGCTAAGCGAAGAAGGTAATGCCTGCAGTTTTTTGGGATTGCAAAGTGGTCATCATGGTTGATTATCTCGAAAAGGGTAAAACCATAAATGCTGATTACTATTGCACCCTCTTACAACGTCTGCGGGTATGATATCTAAAAAAGTGTTGTTCCACCAAGATAATGCACCTGTCCATACTGCAGCGAAATCAATAGCACAAATACATAATTGTGGGTTTGAATTGTTGCCGCATCCACCCTATTCGCCCCCTCTGATTTTATTTTCTTTATTTTACAGGTTAGGCTCAAAACTTTTCAATTCACCCTCATATATAATTTTTTTATTATTTTAGAGAAAAGTAATATTTCAAGAATTCGGATTTTATTTTTTGCCGGCTGAAATACTGGGAATTTTTAAACTAAACTTGGTACAATAGTACTAATAGATGTAAGTAACTATAGAGAAAAAACCAGCCCATTATCATAAAAGGGCATTTACCCTTCCCTTATCCTGCTGCGGCTTTTCAAAAATTACGGTGCGACTTTGGTTTCCGTCTGTCTGTATGTCAAAGCTGTTTTCTCAGCATCTAACTATAAAAGTTTTGAACTTTAAAGGCCTTAGCGTGATAAGACAAGCTAAAATACCCTTTCAAGGGTATGTTCTTTTTTAAAGTGACCAAATCTCTCCGGGTGCAGTATTCGTAAATAGAATGACCGGAATTGCGTTTTACAAGGAATATGAGAGAAAATTGTATACATCCAAAATCCTTATTGAAGCATTTACTTTGAGTTTCTAATTAATCTGACAATAACCTAAAAAAATATACAAATGGGATGCGTGCGTTTTGTGAAACCATTTAACATAAAAATAAAATAATTATGTAAGTATACGTACCACGACCAGAGCAATGTGCAAGTGCAGCCCTTCACAGAACATCCACAGGAAGCTTGTGACCATAAAGTAGTTTGTGACAATGTGGAGTCCTTGACACCAGCGCTATAAAAAAATATATATGGTACCCAAACAATTATTCATACTTTAACGATAGGTAAATACGTCCAAAGCTTAAACGATAAAAACTTGCTATTGGGCCGAAAAGCCTTCCAACAACATAATACTCGTAACAACATAGTTCGTCATCGGCAATATCTGATAAAATGTTCAACCAGTTTGGGGCATCGCAGTCGTACAAAGAGGCGAGGCGTACAATGCGAATCGAGTACTAAGACTTGCGAGGACGAGTCCACAAAAATACTAGTTCCACGAGAATTTACAAATAAATGAATTTATCTCTAAAGGAGCATCCTCACTGAGAGTATTCGCGTGTAATGAGCATTCGGCGCGAACGTCGAGTGGTGTGTAAGCTTTGTAACGCTCGGCTCAACCTCCACACCTCGCGAATATTCACGCGAACGCTCTCAATGAGGACGCTCCTTAAGAATTACGACACTCATTTGAATATCGTTCCATCGTACACCTTATTGTTTTTAGGGTATTTTAAGCATGGGTTATGTAGGTGAGGTTAGGTTAGACCTAAGACCACCAAAAAAATATAACTTCTGCATGTGTACATTGTATTACGTGTGCATGTAACATTCTGTGAAATGAGTGTCGGTGATTCAAGGGTAAACCAATTAATAGTTTTGTCTGGGTACGCGGACCCGATCAGGTTCTTGCGAGAGTAAGTTGAAGGGTAGGTACGTTTAATATAATTACGTATTTTAATAGTAGGGTGTGGTGCGGACGCAGAATTTGCTTAATTATATGAGATAAGTTTATGTACCCTTATATTGTGTAACTTTGTATACGTCCCAATCTTTCCTTAACCCGATACGCCTAAATACTCGCTATGCGTTGGCGTACTTTGTTAAAAACTTCTTTACAAAAACTACGTACGAAATTACATAGTTCTTAACTTTCAAATCGCGATATATCAAAAAGTTACTAAGGTGACTAGACATGTTTTTATAATTTTGGTTCTGGTGTTGAAGTGGCATAAAACCTACATGTTTCGTTTTATAAACAGGGTAACATGTTTTTTAACAAATTTTTATTAAGCACTTTTGTGCTTCAAAAATATGAAGTGAGGGTTATATACATACATGGCGTCCCAAACTTATGGGACCTGAAGGGGAAGTACCTTAAATATCGTAGATAGTGTATTTTGCTGAAAGAAGACTTTATGTTATTTTTAAAAGTTAGTAATTCTGCATTGATAGATTTTCTAAAAATTACTTGCTTCGTCTGGGAATCGAACCGACTTAAATGTCCAAAAAAAATCATCCTACTTTTATGATGCCAATCGAAAGAATAGCTAAAAAATAAAAACTCTGCTTAAGTAACATTGTATTTTAAAAGAAAGGAACAACGTAAAATTTATCATTTTAAAAACATACATGAAACTGCCGTAGTCAATTAAGTGGGTATTTTTTTGTAAATTAATTAATTAAAAGCTCAAAATCTGATCCCTCTTGCCTTACGCAAATCGCCAATCTTTTAATGAGTCCGCTGCCTGTTCCTTACACCATTAGATTTCTTCTTCTGGGGATACGTATACGTGAAAGATATGCTATACAAAAAGCGATACGAGAACGTGGGCGAGTTGCAAACAGAATTGTGCCATAGGTATCACATCGAGTGTTCACCATAAAATGATAAGAAAATCAACAGGCAGCGGACTCATTAAAAGATTGGCGATTTGCGTAAGGCAAGAGGGATCACATTTTGAGCATTAAATTAATTAATTTACAAAAAAATACCCACTTAATTGACTACGGCAGTTTCATGTATGTTTTTAATTTGATTAAAATGATTAATTTTACGTTGTTCCTTTCTTTTAAAATACAATGTTACTTAAGCAGAGTTATTATTTTTAAGCGGTTCTTTCGATTGGCATCATAAAAGTAGGTTTTTTTTTTTGACATTTAAGACGGTTCGATTCCCAGACGAAGCAAGTAATTTTAAGAAAACCTATGAATGCAGAATTACTAACTTTTAAAAATAACAAGAAGTCTTCTTTCAGCAAAATACACTATAGACGATATTTAAGGTACTTCTCCTTCACGTCCCATAAGTTTGGGACGCCCTGTATAGCCTTAGAATTATTATTTATATGCTTGGTGTAAATTACGGCTTACAGATTTTAAAGTTCTAGATGTTCATAAAGATAAATTCGATATCACCATAGTGTGTATCTAGCCACTATTCCGTACTGGACCCAGGTATGTGCGTATGCGTAGTTTGCTGTGCAAGCGGTGTTGAAGTCTGTGTTGAATTCGGGGACATTTAGAGCATATTAGGTAATCGATATTATGGTGATTTATAAATATATATTTTACAATTATCTATTTCGATACCAAGGCGATAAAAATAATCAGATTGCTTTATGTGTATGTCATTTACTGCTCAATCAATGTCTTGTTTATTTAAATGTCGAAGCCAGTGCAAACTGGTTGATTTTTGTGTTTTAGGTTTATTTTGAGATCTGCGCAGCTGAGCAGTCTATTCTACTGGACCAAACCATGTTGCCTTTGATTTGTTATCGTAGTGTTTTTAACAGCTATCGTAACGTTGACAATGCACTATCATATAAAATGCAATATGGTTTTACCGATTTGAATAGAGGCCCAGCAGAGACGTCGTCGGCAAACAACACGCACTTAGAGTGGTGTTTGGGTAATTAACGGAAACGCAGAGATCACCCTATCTCTCCTCTTTATTCTAAAAACTAGGTACTGAATATAAAAATCTCATATTTTTAAATTTACCTGCTGGTATTTTAGTTCTCATTGTTTAAGTTTCTCGGTGTATCGGTTAAACTGTAATGCCGTGTTAATATTACAAAAATTATATACAAGAAAAACATTTTTGACAAACCTACCAACACAAGCTTATTAATGGTGTAAATAAAAACAATTTATATATGAATCATGTCATGTGCGTGTGTGTGTTGTATGTGTATAACACTGTGCCTCAGCAGGACCTCCAGCAGAAACTTTTTCCTTCTATCTATCTAGTAAGTATGGCGATTGGAATCAGTGCGCCATGTCCGCATTTAATAATAACAATTCCTAGGGCTTTGACATTTGTATTTATCGTCATTGGAATTGGTATGTTATAAGGGTTCGTGCTACGGATAGATTCCGTAAAGACTTGACGTATGATTGAACATTTTCTGCCATAGCTACTGAGCTAGTGTGCGTTTGCATGCCTGTTTTCGCGCATGCAAGTGTGTATGTATGTGTCGTTAATTTCATAGGTATTCGTTTAATTGTTTTTGACAATCGTGTCAATGGACATAGAAAATCAATTACCTCCAGTTATGTACAGATTGGTGTGTAAAGAATTTAATGCCAGGGCGACCCAAGTGTGACGAGCACATGATATTAAGGATTGCACAGTTGCAAACGCTTTGAAACCTAGATGCATCATCTGGTAACTGGCGCCGAATTACAACATTGTTATTGGAAGTACGGCACGGGTGTAGAATATGTTTACAGGAAATCAAAATGTAATAGTAACACTTACATGTTATGCACGTAGATAATTATTACGGTGGGTAAAATAGTCCAGTGGCAAAGAAGCCAAAAGTACAACGAATAGCTTTTTACGGTGTCTGTTTACTTGAAAGAGTGTACATCTCGTGTAGTGTGGTGTATAGATTTAGAAGTAATGGTGTAATTTCTAATCCAATCTAAACTAATAAAATCTAATGGTGTAACTTCTAAATGAAAATCACGCCAGTCAGCAGCAGGACTCTATTGTAAGTTGCCATACTGCTATTTGAAAAATTGAGATGTCAATATACTAATACCATCAATATTATTTTCTTCGATATTAAATAGATACTAAACATTTGGTGACAATCATACATAAAGCGCCCTTGTCTAGAACTAAGATCAATGTGTGTGCTTCGGCCTCAGGTTCTAAACATACGTTCAAAATGCTTAATGGATAAATTAAAACTCAAAGACAGAAAACGTGCTAGGCTTAGAATTGCCCTTTGTTTTTATCGGATATCGAAACCGGGACCGTTAGTTTTGTGGCCAGAGCACAGGATTACTATCGACCAGGCCTACCGCAAGGTCACGATAATATTGAATTATAATTACCTCATTTGCCTGAACAACGGCCACGTTGTTGACGACAATCTTGTACCAGGCGATCCACAAAATGTTGTTCAGCGCGAAAGACGTGAACAGATTCATGTGGATACGGATTCTCGTGCATTGAAGAGACCTAAAAACACTGAAGACTTTATAGATGTAACTAATGTGCTATGAACACTCAAATGAACAGGGGCCGGAATAGATTGTGTAAAATATAGATACGTGTGCCAGAATAGGTACCTATAGCATTTGAGCATTTGAGCTATTTCTTTTGGTTCATTACTGTTTATTTTTATTTTTGTTCATTATTATTATTACTTTTGTACACATTGACATTATTTGATTTTTACTCTTTTATATTATTACTTCTTTTTACACTGACGATCTTATTGTGAATTTATTATAAATATGTGACATATAATAATGTAATTTACAATATGAAATAAATGACTACTACTACTACTATACCTGAACTTGGCGCATGTCCTTTCGTACTTGAGTGAGATAGGAATACGTTACGAACTAATGGTTGCGGTATTCCTAAATACATCTCGTAGGTCCTTTAGCGTGATAAAAAAATACCTACCTACCTAGTATTTCAATATGTTCTAGCAAGAAGTTAACCATATAATTTAAGTAAAAATACATTTAATCTTGTGAAATTTGTTATGTTTATACGTATAAAATTACTGTGATGTACATTTCTTATCATTACAAAATTATGTAGGTTCACTACTTCAAAGAGTGCAGTGTAGGTGAAATTGTTTTAGGGCGGGCTAGCGAGCAGAGTTATTGCGGCTTGCGGCGAGGCGCGTTTTCTCCACAAAGAGGAAAACCACCAAAGAGTAGTGTAATATACTGGGAAAAGAGAGCCCTCTCACGGGTTATTCATGCAGACTGATTTGAAGCGCCATCTACATTTTTGAACAAGTACCATTCATATATATACGTATAGCCAGCTACAGGTATTCTTAAAATTTAATCGCTTGGCTTTCCAGTAACAAACTATTTTGCTCTCGTCTTGTCGTAATTAGAATTGATTAATATTATTCTGAATTTAAGAATTACGACGAGACGAGAACAAAATAGTTTGCTACTGGGAAATACCTAACTAATTGGGCGGGAGGGTATAATGAAATGAAATGACAAGAAGTATTATTTTATAGCTTTATTTTCTATTTTTATAATGTTTACGTTTGTTGTAGGTAATATTTTTGTGCAGCTATTTTTACTTCGTCATCCCCATCATAGGTTAACTTACCGGACAAAATCCGATTATCCGATTGACACCAGCTGTAAATTATTACATTTGTATATGTAATTATTATTGTATCAACAATATAATACAAAAGTACACAAACTAAAAAACAACGTCCCTGTCGCACATTAAAATAAGCGTCCATATCACAGAAATTTAACTTCACACGCGTAGTAAGTCAATACCCAAACGGAGGAGCAAGCTCAGAACTGAAGTATTGTGGTTTGTCAGGTTTGTGGTAACGAAAACACCTAAAAACCAGGGCAGAATCGCACTTGCAGACCGGAATGCAATTCAATTCAAATCACACTCAAATCAAATACAACCGTGGCCATGTTAAATGACTGGTAGGCAGGCAGGGTTGCCATTCCAAAAATCATGTTTCACTCGGCCAGATCTAATAAAATTAGATTATTCGGAGTATTATTTCAAAATAAAAGTATGTTTTGTGATTATTTTCAATGCAGCATATTTCTTATTGATTTATATGTAATGATAACATGCATGCAGTGACATCTATCGGAGACTCATGATAACAATCGGTGTTTTTACTGTTCAGAAGTGTAGATGGCGTAACTATATATTTAACATAGCACAATGTAGGAGACTGTCCCCCCTCTGAAAACCACCGTCGAAATTCAATATGAAACCACAAGGAAACATGTTTATTTAATTGTGTGTAAAGAAAACCAACTAATTCAAGTTATACCCGTAGACTGCAATTTGTATGCGCGCGCGTGGTCGTTGGCGGCGTGGGTATTGTGATATATTATAAATTATAATGTTATGTAAATGAAATAAGTTCAATAAACGTTTTGATGGCTTATTCAAAAATTACGAAAATATTAAAACGAACGATTTATGACAAGTTACCTGGAAGAGATCCATTTAAGGGATAGGTTTGCTTTAGTACATATTTTTATATTAATTGTATTTTTCTGGTTTTCCTTTTGTACAGTAAATGGCAAGATGTTTAAAGTACACGATTCTCGAAAACTGTCAAAACTCATGGAACTGACTTATTTAAGCGCTCGACGCGACGTCCGGCCCAGCTTGTGTGAATCCTACATATTTTCGGTAATTGGGATTGTTCATTATTTTGAATGTGTGGTTTTTGTTCTTTAACTTGAAAATACAATACCTATATTTTAAGGTACTAATTTGAACATTTATGAATTTTGTGGCTTCGTTTAATTTAACATTAAAAAAAAATATTACATTAATCGTTTTTAGGAAGACATTGCAACGTCTAAGTCTTGTCTAAGTATGTTGAAAAAAAAAACTGTTGCTGGTTTGTCAACGTCAACGTCTTGTCACGGACTCTGTGCGTTACAATTTCAAAGTTTGAATTGTTAATAATCCTAAAAAATATGACCGAAAGTGACTTTATTAAAGCAGACTCTCGTAACTTGCCGATGGTGAGACACGTAGCTATAATGGAGTACATCGCTTCAAGCAATAAACACAATTTGGCTGAAATAAGAGGAGCAAAAACTCTCATGTAAGTATTGTGCACTGAAGTTAGTAAAACGCGCCATATATTCATAATCAATAATGTGTTATTATAACAGTTCTAATAATGTGTATAATATTTCAGATCCTCACGTTCCTTTCTATCTTAAAATTCCTATCTTAAAAACGCTGTTGGATATGTATAAGTGCGACGAACGGGAAGCGAGTGCACAGTTCAGGCGAGAATTGAAGAGCATTTGGTTTAAGATTTGTGTTTTAAATGGCATTTTTTTTATTGATTACGATATTTAAATAACGTATATTAACGTGTATACCTACACCTTAATTTAGATTATTTAAATGTCATATCATAAACAATAAAAAATATGCCATTGAAATAGGTAATGATGAATTAATGAAATAAACAGTATATGTCAAGCACTTTTTATTATTTCTCCTTGAAGATTAATAATCCACAGGATATAACTACAATTTCATCTAAATAAGGCACATAGTTATAGGTTACTGTAGAGTGTGGTTTTAAGATTGAAAATTCTCTAACACGTCTTATGACTCTTTCAACATGTACTCTCACACTGGCTATTACTTTGCAAGGATTCAGTTAGAGTCTGCTTTACTCCGGTGAATACACTAGGTGGCCTTAAAAGTTTAACACCATGAGAATTTAAAAGACGAAGAATTTCCTTAAAACCACTGTCAGCTAGTACTATTTTACTTTTTTCAACAATCGCTTTATCAGATATTCTTCCACCATAGCCTCTCGAAATAAAACTTATTAGTCCCTGAGGTGTACAACCTATCAAATATTTGACTGTATTGCAATTACAATGAGCTTGTTTGGGCTATTGATCGAGTCATTTTTACATGTAGGAATTAAGCACTTCTTATAGTCTATTGTATTAAGTGTACAAAATCAAATAGGATAGCAGAGAAATAATATTATACGGAATTCAATCAACGTAAACATTGAACGGAATGTCGTTAATATCTTAAATCAGAGCTGACAATAGAGCATAGACAAACTAGAAGAATCAACCATTTATTTTAAGGCACAGAATTATATTAGTTCTGCCACAAAGCAGCAAAATGAAGGTCTAACAAAGTTTGTTTATAAAAATAACAATAATCAGAGATTATTTTTAAGATATAATTAAATAATTTGGTTCTATGACTGATATACTCCAAATGGTTTTATAGATAGACGAAATAAAAAAAATTGAACAATCCCAATTATAACTTATAATAACGTTCTCATAATGCATCTTATCTAGGTGCACAGGCCAGATAAATATGTCCTAATAAAATCCATTGTTGGCTGTAGGGTATCCTTTTAATAGGCCTATTAAAATAGAATAGTGCAAGTGCAGTTTACCGAAATATGCTACAGTACAAATGCAATTTCATACTTTAATCAAAAAATATTCTTGTTGGCATGTATTTTTTCTGTTCAAATGTATTTAATAACTTATCGTATAAGTACTTTGGTGTTATTTTATGCTGTAAACTTACATTGTAATTGAATGAATAATAGGGAGAATGAATGAACATTAGTCATTCATCCAATTATTTCAGATCTAAATTCTAAATTCAATCTGTGATACCTTGATGGCGGTTCCCTTGGCGGGGACGCGTCAACTGTACTACAAAACCTACAAACGATCATCACTAAATTTTCTAATAGAGGCCTCTCATTAAACTTTACTAAGTGCGAAATTTATATACCTGATCACATTTCTTTGGAAAAAGAAATGATGTCGTCACTAATTTTAATTCTGTGCCTCCTGTGACAAGTGATACAACTCGAGTTATAGGAGTTTTCGTTTTCTTTCATGAAACACCTTAAAAAAAAATAACGCATCGTTTGCTCCAACTCCCGTGTTCCTAGGCCTTCTAGTTTCGAAGATACTTTCGTGTAAAATGATACAATTGACCCTTTTTTTTCTGATTTTCCGTGTTTAATGCTATTTCTCTAGTTAAACCACGTCAAAAAACCATGAGATATTTTTTTTCTCGTGCCAGATGATATATCTCAAAATGTATCATAAATCACGGTTCTTATACCTTTAAAGTTTTCTGTGTCTTTTTATATAACTTGAGTTATATCATTTATCACCAGAGTTTTGCGTATTTCGAAAGTTACAACTTGAGTTAGATCAAAAATTAAACCTGTTTTTGCTTCTTTTGGTTTGTGTTAATTGATACAACTCGATTTATATCAAATGTTTTCAAATATTTCCTAATCTTTGCAAATGTATAAGTCAGTTGTATCAAAAATATGAGAATATTACGACCATTTAGAACTTGTAAAGTTTGGTGCATAGTGATACAATTACTATAAAATAAAAATAAAAATATCAGGGGAGAATCCCACACAAATTGGCCTAGTCCCAAACTAAGCTCTAGGCTTGTACTTTGGTTATAGTATTTATATCGTTGTCTAGTACAACGATATAAATACTTAAATAGAAAAATATAAACATATTGTACATATTTTTATATTAATTGTATTGCAATGGTTTTTCTGTTGTACAATAAAGTGTTTACATACATATATACATACAAATCTTAAAAATATATCTAAACAAATTTATTGATAATTACCATAGAACCGTGTCATAATACAGTGTAATATTTAAATCGACAGGTCTACTAATATTACCTTGTGACTGAGTTTTTATAGGTTGAGAATAAAATGGTTTATCTCTAATAGTTACGCAAAAGAGACCAATAATAAAAAATCGGTATCGAGATACAGCCGTTTTTAGGAAAAAAATATATTTATTACTTCCTAGTATGTTTTCTTATAAAAACCCTAATTGTTAGAACTAAGTATAATGCAGTGTATTAAGCACATTTTAAACAAATTAACTGGAGTATTCGTAGGTTTTTTAAAAAACAATGTAGTTGGATGTTTTATATACAACTAATTATAATATTTGCTATCCTCCTTTCAATCGTAATTTTACGAAAGTGACAATTTCTTTAGCCAATTTATACCGATTACAATATTAAATTCTTACATACATACATAACATACATAACTTCACGTCTGTCTCCCAATGGGGTAGGCAAAGACTACGGAACGCCAGGTGCACCGATCTAAACATACAACTTTCGCTTCCTCTACATTCATCAATCTCTTCATGCACGTACGTCAGTTTCGGGTGCTTTTTATTTGGCCCTTATTCAGTACATCGCGAATCTGATCACCGTACGTCCGTGTAGGACGTCCCCTACCGACATATCCACTCACTCTCGCTCGCCATATATCTTTCGTAACCCTTCTTTCATCCATCCTTTCTAAAAGACCAAACCTTCTTAGCATACCCTTTTCGATTTTAGTCACTACATCTTCTTTCAATCCACATCGTTCTCGGATCTCGCTATTTCTTTCTCTATCTATCATCCTAACACCACACATACTTCTTAGAGCTCTAATTTCAACTGCATTACTCCGGCTTGCGTTCTTCTTCTGCCATTCCGAAGATTCACTACCATACATTAATTGAATTCTTGTATTGTTATAAAAAGTGCTATATGCTATTACCCTAGTTGTCTCATGCTAATTACAAATAGTAGATTATATATAGTATTTATATAGAAATATTGTATAATCCGACTAATTGACGATTGGCTGTGTTCTGCAGATTAAAAGTATCATCTTTTAACGGAAAAAATAGACTAAATCAAGTACTTTGGCTGCGTTCGACATTATAGAACGCACATTTCGTTATTGGCGGTTTTATACATAAGTTTTTGTATAATTTAGTGAATTGACGTGCTAAAATAGGTCGCTTTCAACATAACATAGTTTAAAAAATCTAGTTTACGATGGCATAGCTAACTCATGTTCCGAAAAATGAGTCTGGTCTCTTTCTTCATAGCTATGGTCACCCTGTCATCGAGGGTGGGAGCACACGCTCGCTGTGGCCTGAACCGACGCGTAAGCATGATTTCTATTGTAGGTAACTTAATGTTAATATCCTTTTATGGCTGCGATACAATATTATGATTTACATGTGTATGGAACTAGTTATTTGTGTAAAATATTATGACAGATGATTAAAACGGTAAAGATCTCGCGACGGAAAGAAATAGTTATTTACCAACCAACACGTTTTATTTTGTGAAGTGGCAGGTTAGTAAATGCTACCGTTCTGTGGTGACTTAAATTATTGTATCAAATTCAGTAAGATGAAATTCAGGTGGACCATGCGCTATGTCACTTAACTACCTATTCGTACTTACTACTTCGACTGACGGCAAGCTTAATTTAACTTTCTTCATATCTTACCTACCTGAGATTTAGTTATCATTATTTTCATGTTTTGTAGGTGATTAGATTATGCTGATGATTGAGAATTGTTATTTGTTTTTTTGTGTAGGTGCCTATTTAGTTTTTGTTTTGGATGGCAATATGCACTGGTTAATTTACCTCCTGTATTGTTGCAACATCGTAATTTTGCTTTGAAATGAAGGAGTATAAGTTAATTTGTTTCCTCAGTGATTTAATTTCATGTTTAGTTCCTTTATTCCTTATATTTAAAAAAACAAAATTATCATAATTGCAATCGTTTGTTTTGATCAATTACTTGTATTATTTGACACAAGTTTTTTCGTTACCAGACCTAACAATAACTCGATATGTAACATTAGTCACGGTTTAAATTAAGATTATTTTTTGTGATTAATGATACAACTCACTAAAATCCTAAATATTACGCCCGTTCGTTTTCAGAAAGATTACTTATTCAATTCCCTACAACTTGTGTATAAAGGTTAGGCCTCTAACTCAAGAAATAATAGAAAAATTAAGCTTTAAAAAAAAAGTTGTATCAGTGATCACCAGAGCTCCTTGATTACACTTTTTTGTGTTAAGTAATACAATTCGAGTTGTATCATCATACACGAGTTAAATAGATTAATCTGAAATGTAAAATGATACATTTCGGACGTTTCTTCAAATATCTTAAAATCTATAACTAGTATCATTATTTTTGTCAAACCAGTTAATAAAGTGATATTACATGTTATAAAAATCGAAAGAAATGTTCAAAAAAACGTATTCGTTTAAAAGCAGTATTTTTTTTAAACTTGTTTTTGCTCTCCTGTAAAATCGTGTTTTTCGAGTTGTATCACTTGTCACAGGAGGCACAGAATTCAGCTTCACCCAACATTTCGGTCCATTCAAATTCATCTTTAACACTTTTAGATTCACCGATTTTTGACAAAGCAATCAATCCCATTGTAAATTCTAAATTATAGTGGTGATTATTATTTACATGTTTAATATTTGAGAAGCTTAGTTTTATTTTAATTTAAATAAATCTAGTTTTAACTTTTAACCGTAGTAGCTTCTGTTTATAAATGTGAATACATATGATTAAATAAATCGGTCCGTACTTTTTTCAAAACGATGTTAGTCACACTGTCAACGGCGAGCACTACAAATCAATGACAACCAATTTTTTTTTTTTTTTTGGTGTGTGTGGTTTCAGCAGAACTACGTGCCACACAGCGAACGCCACAGTGGACATTATGAATGAACAATTTGACGGTAAGGTTATCAGTCGCAGCGGTGACGTGAATTGACCACCAAGATCATGCAATTTGACCCCACTAGACTTTTTATTGTGGGGATTTCTGAAGTCACAGGTGCCAAGGTGGCAATAAATCTTTTTTGAGATGTTCCAATGGCAATAATTATTTGGAATTTCTAAAAAAAATGCATTATTTGGATTGTCTCGGAGATGTTCCATTAGAAACACTGCGGACGAATTGGATCGAACATGACGGAGCACCAGCACATTTTGCTGTTCGTGTTCGACAGCATTTAAGTGAACACTTTCCTGGGCGTTGGTTTGGCCGCGGCAGTCCAACTCTGGCCTGGCCTCCTAGGACGCCGGACTTAACACCCTTAGACTTTCATGTCTGGGGTACGCTAGAAGAAAGAGTTTACTCAAAACCGGTGGCTACAAGAGAACAGTTGTTGCAACGAATTCGGGAAGAAGACACCATGCGTGCCACTCATGTTAACCTACGAAATCGCGAGATACGGGCACGATTGAACGCCTGTTTGGATAATGAAGGCGGCCACTTTGAAAATAAGTTACAGTTGTAAATTACTGTTTTTTTATTCATGTTAATATTTAGTGTCGGTGATACGAAAAAAGGAGACCATTGTATTTTATTAGGACTGCATTGTTTATGTAAATAAAGGATAGTGGAAAAAATACACCCAGCACCGCCAGCCATATATTAAATATTATGTCTCCAAACATCTAACAAAAATAAGCATTTTTAATTACGACGGATTAAAAAATATCCCCGGGGTCTCATTACCAGAGATCGGACAAATGGGTGTCATTACTCGCAATAATGTGGACATGACTCCAAAGATTTTAATTAAACAAATTAAATTACATTCATTGATTTGTTACCTGAACCTTAATCTTGATCCTTTACAGGTCAATAATAAATAAATAATACAAAGACGTGAGGAGTGGCCATTATTATTAACCTTTCGAAACCCGATACAAATAGCGAAAAATCAAAACAGACATTAATGTCTTCAATTAGAATTCAAATACTTTTTGTTACTGGCTTCTTTGGGAGCCGGCGGGTATCGAAAGGTTAATCTACTTAAGTTGGCTCCATTAACATCCGTGGATTGCAAAAGAAGCTTTTCACCTCGTAAGTTTATTTTAACGTTGAAAAGGAATAAACTAACCACGAAAAAAATATTATTAAATAAAAATAAATATTCTATGCATTCTTTTTAGGGTAAGTAATCAATGGATTAGGGAGTGCAATCCGGATTCGATTTCCATACAAAATAAATCCGGATTTGCAATCCCTAGTTGGGATCATATTACGAGAGAACAAATAGCTCAGCGGAATCTGCAAGTACCAAACGCACTATTTGGAAATGCTGAGGCGGTCATTGCAGATAGAAAAGCTATCATTATTTGTGACGGGACATATATTTATATTTATAAAAGTTCGAATTTTTTGTTCCAAGTTGAAACCTATAGTCCTCACAAATACAACAATTTATTAAAACCGTTTATGTTCGTGTGTTCGGATGGCTATATAATTGAGGTCACCGGTCCACATGGTGCCAAAAAGTCAGACGATTCAATAATGCAAAATATAATAAATAACGAAGACCATCCTTTTCATTGGCAGTTCAGGCCAGATGATACATTCATTTTGGATAGAGGATTCAGAGACGTCGTTCCAGACCTCGAAGCGTTAGGTTATGAAGTGCATATGCCACGTACCGTTCATAGTAGGGAAACACAGCGGACAACATCACAAGCAAACGAATCCAGAAAAGTCACGCTTATTCGATGGGTCGTAGAAATAGTTAACGGCCGTTTTAAACGCGACTTCAAGCTGTTCCGACAAGAATATTTCCACCGTGCAATGACACATATGTTTGAAGACTTTCGAATTGCTGCTGCATTAACAAATTGTTTTCATGTGCCTCTCACCGATAATGAGCACGTGGTAGAGATAATAGAAAGAATAAATGCAAGACAGGACATGCAAAACATTTTAGGTGAATTCGTCACAAGACGCCGCATAAACAGACAACGGGTACCCTTCCAAGAAATGAGCGCCGATTTTCCTGGCTTAGAAACATTTCCCACGCTCACCCAAAGGGAACTGATTATTTTTGCTTTGGGTACATATCAACTTAAATTGGCAAAAAGTTATTATAGTGAGCATGTTCGGAGGGATCGGCACTTCAATATATCGCTTTACCGAGAACCCGAACAACTCGTTGCCGAGCTCAATAACGCTGGCGTTGAAGGAACAGACCTGTGGCTTTTGAGAGCAAAGATAGATTCTAGGTTCACGAAGTCGAAGTTTCATTACACATATGTGTTGATAAACGGCAATCATAGTGGGTTAAACGCTTTGACGCATTATTATTGCTCTTGCAAAACAGGGAACCGTACTTTGGGTTGCTGCGCCCACGTAATGGTTATAATATGGTTTTTGAGCCTGGCAAGATATGAAGAGAATATCCACAGACCAGCTCTCTTCTTGGACTCAATAATAATAGATCGTAATGATTAATTAAACACTGTTAAATAGATTTTTTAGTTTTTAACGTTATTATTGAGTTTATTTTGTTAAAAAAAATATTAATATGTTATGCTTGTTTCAATAATGCTCAGTAAGTTAAACCCATTCGACTTAAAATAAAAAGAGAACCCATGGACAGAATTTGATGCACAGTGATACGGAAGTATATAGCTTTGATACCTTCCAAACAAAAGTAGTCTAAGCTGTGGCGGACTTGGGTGTGCCGTCCATACATTTTTGCCCACTATCCTTTTGTTCTTAAACTTTAATTTCATTTATAACTATGCCATTAACTCATGAAATGAAAATAATGCGAAATAAAAAAGGTTTTGACATTTCGCAAACATTTTTCTGGAATAAAAACAAACAAGAAAAATTAAACTTTCACTACCGATTAACAAAAATAAAAACTAAAATAAAACTGTTTTAGCGGGGTTTGAACCCAGGACCTTCCACTGAGCTAAATTTGCTAACGAGCTCTCATTGTGTCATCATAAAGTTTTAACACTGAAGTTAAATGACAACAAGTTGACACTAACTTTTGCCTAACTCAAAAGGACCTTTTACAATATCCATCAATTAAATATTTAATTATTTTGTATGGGATACAGTTTTTTTTTTCGAATATCGTAAAACGGTTTAAGGGATAAGTTTACGTTAATGTTCCAAGCACAAGCACGAAGTTAAAGCAAATGGACAAAATCACCCTGTATAGATAGGATTGAAAGTGTACAAAGAAAGTTTATTAAATGTCTTAGCTTTAAGTTAAAGGTCCCGTATAATTCAGCTAACTACATAAATATTTGTAAAATGCATCACCTCTTACCACTATATAAGCACCGTGAAATTGCTGACATTATTTATCTTTTAAAAATTATTGACGGCAGAGTTGACTGCCCTGAACAGCTCGGTAGTCTCTCTTGCAACATTCAGCACACGCTAAAGAGATTTTATCCTCCTATCTCTGTCCCCTTTGCATCAACAAAATATATGCGTAACAGTTTCTTGGTTCGCGCTAGTAGGACCTTAAATGAGTTATCTAAACAGATCAACATTGATGTGTTTAATATGAACATCCAAACTGTGAGGCGTAAATTAGCAGATGATTTCTTCAAGTGAGCACTTCCTTTCTTTTCTTTTCTTTACTAATTCTGATATCCCACCGTATTTCGTTGTATAAACTCACTGTCTTTAGTTAATACCCATTTGTGAACTTTCCTGTTAAGACCCTTTCTTACCTGTGTATTAATTGCTACTAATAAATTGTACTTGCTGTTAATAGTTATTAAGTGTTAATCTTTTGTCCGTGTTTAAGCGGCACTTCCGCTTTTGAACCAGCTTTTTGTGGTTTTAATCTCTGTTAATTTAGTTCTATCGGCAAGAACCTATAATTGGCTTTATACATCTATTTAAAGTTATATTACTGTTATGATAGCTGTTGGATCTCCTCAAATAAAAATAAAAAAGCGCATTTGACCGATACCCTTAAAACATACATAAACCAGGTTACCAAATCAGTCGGATTCAGACGCAAATTCAGTCTGCGGCAGAGTCATTGAAAATTGGACCTCTCGGATCCGTGTCACCGTGAGAAGCTGCGGCGGACATTTAATCGATGTCATATTCCATGCATAACGTCATTAATGGGCCTTGCAAATAAAAAAATGATTTCGATAATACTTCACACACAGCTTGTTTTATTCCATTTCAACATTGACCCGTTCCTATTGAAAGACCCGTTACTGGTTAGGTATATTGCCTTTATTGGTGGAAAAGAAATTTTTTCTGCTTTTAAATATCGATGTCACTAAATGTTTTTTTAGATGACTTCAGTTAATATTGAAAAAAAAAACTTACCGGAAATAAACGAAGACCAAAAGGGAGAGTACCAGAGCTGCTACTGAGACTGAGTACCCGGTCACGTAGACATTGTTGATAATGCTTCGGAACTGTGAACACGCTTGCAATAAGTGGGAATGAGGACGATCAAGACCCCATTGGTCCATAGAAAATCCTAAATAAACTTCTCACAACTACCTTTTTATCTAATAAACTTTTCTTTGCTTATATAGTTTCATACATGATGTATTATTTTACTTTAAAAGATGTATACTTGCAACAGTCCGCTCAAGAGCTTTAAGCTTTCTTCTCGAACAATGTCGATGTAATATATATCATGTATGATAAAAAAAACTTGAACACAACACTTCAAATCAAGGCCCTTTGTCGGCCCAAACGGTGTGCCCTGGGCAATGACAGAACGATGGACAGACAAAGTTGCCTACAATGACAAAAAATCTTACAAACAGTTTTATGGCCAAGGTTTAATAACGATTTCAATGGAAATTGAAGGTTAATAGTACATTATTGCCTAGGCAGTGAAGCAGGCAATTGCGGGCCGAGTATTGGTTTAAACGGACAAGCTTGCGAGCCCGTTTAAAAATCCGAGGCCCGCAATTGCCGTTTCTGCCGAGGCATATATAGTGCTTTTCTCAAAAATCACAAGAAAAAATTGCAAACAAACAAAATCTTCACCTGAAAAAACTATTACTCTTTACCGCCTTTATGTTTATGACAAGGCGAAACGCAAGCTTTTTTAGAAAAAAAAACAAGCTATTCCAGACACAGATAAAATAGTACATTGTTGCCTAGGCGCGGAAAGTAAGGGTTTTCCTGACGAGGTGGTTAGTAGGCCGAGCAATAGCGAGGCCTGCTAAAATACGAGTCAGGAAATCCTCGTTTCCGCCGAGGCATACATAATGCTTTTCTCAAACGTGTGAGGAAATAATACAAATACATTTCTAAAAGCAAGTAATTTAATTTAATTCACATTAAAAGTTATGTTGGTCATGTTTGGGCAATTTGTAAATAAAAACTTATTAGTTTTTAATATAGGCGGTGTGGTACCTATTTCGTCGCTTGAGCTCATTTTTTATAGTAAGTATTTCACACAACAAATAGTTTAATATTCGGTTTCACAATTATATTATGCAGAATGAACGAATATTACCGACTGTCAATTGTTTTTAAATACTAACCATAGACATTGGAATGCAAATTCAAAAAGAAACACACGCACTGTGCTAAAAAAGCGAGCAGTTACCTTGGCTGTTTGGAATTTTTGTCTTGGTCCTTTTGATTTTGTATGCAAATTGACAGCATTTTTAAGAAATATATGGACATGGACGGAAAGTGTTTTCATATGGTTTTTTTACTCCTAGGAGTAAAATGAGGCTCTTTCCGTCCTTGTGTTTCAATCGGAAAACCGTTTTTTCCGAACATGTTTGAGAAAAAGTTACATTTCGAATAAAATATGGATGTATAAGACTTGTGTCCTCATTTTATTATGGCCGTTTTCACTTTTTAAAAGTTACAAACTAGATAACAATGAAATTTGTATGCAACATTGCAGGCTTGTGTAGCGAGCACGCATAGTAGTTTTTTTTAATTTGGGAACTGTCTGTAAACTATGTGCTTCGCGTCTCAGTATGGAGTTAGTAATGTCAACATTTCCGGTCATTTTTGAGAAAACATAGTTTAAATTACCTTACACCTTGCGACCAAACTACTTCTAAGTAGGTATTTTAAATTGGGTTACTCAAATTGAAATGATCACAACATTATTATTCCCATTCAATTATATTTATTACATGTTTCTAGTTACATACAATCATGAAACAAATTTAAAGTGGTATAATGTTTTTGTATAGAGTGGGTGATATACAGGGTGACTTGTAAAATAGTAATAACCTCTCAGGGTCAAATTTTGCACATCTTAAGCAACAACTTTTGTTCTGTGACTTTTAATACATTCCTTAATTTCATCATACAGGGTGGCCAACTTGGAGGTATACAACTTTTTTTTGCCGCCATTTTGTTTTGGCGGTAGGTAAATATGACAGTTGTTGCATGAAAATTACTTTGTGTAGATACGGCAAATTTGTTTTGGATCGTTTTACGACCGAACAACGTGTTTTAATTATTAAAACGTTTTACTCAACCTAATCATGTATTGCGGAAACTCTAAGAAAATTGCGGCCAATTTTTGGTAGAAATCACTTACCTTCGCGGCTAACAATAGCTCGTTTAATGAATAAATTTGAGCAGTATGGCATCGTAACAGATAAAGTAGTTCCTCATCGTGTCAGAAGGGCTCGTACTGAGCAGAATATCCAAATTGTTCGTGTAGCCGAAGAACCCGCATTGTCTACCAGGCGACGTTCTCAATAACTCGGACTTAAGAGGACTTCTCTACAGACAATTTTTTTGAAGAAAGACCTTGGTTTGTTTCCATATAAGGTACAGATAACTCAAGAACTTCAGCCTCGAGACCATGAACGCCGTCGTGATTACTGTAGTGTGATGCTAACCAAGCTGGAAAGAGATCCAGATTTTCATAAAAAACTCATTATGACTGACGAAGCTCATTTCAACCTCAGCGTATTTGATAATAAATAAAATTCTCGCTATTGGGGAGAAGAACAACCTTCTTTGATCCACGAACGACCTCTGCATCCTCGTTGAGTAACAGTTTGGTGTGGAATTTGGTCAGGAGGGGTAGTTGGGCCTTATTTCTTTGAAGATGCTATGGGTGATGCTGTTACAGTGAATGGAGATCGGTACCTTGAGATGATAATCCATTTTTTCTCGAATCAAGTGAATCAATTGGGCTTGGGAAACATGTGGTTTCAACAAGACGGGCCACGTGTCACACGGCACGAGCCACAATAGAAACATTAAAAAGAAGGTTTCCCGGTCGATTAATTTCGAGAAACGGTGACATTGAGTGGCCCCCAAGATCGCCTGATTTAACAGCTCCTGACTTTTTTCTGTGGGGCTATCTAAAGGGACATGTCTATGCTAACAGGCCAATGAACCTTCAGCAATTAAAACAAAACATTCGAGACACAGTCACTGAGATAACGCAGGAAATGTGTGAAAATGTGATGAAAAACGCAATGAAAAGGGTTCACATCTGCCATGCTGCTAGAGGTGGACATTTGTCTGACATTATATTCCATGTTTAACTGCCGGCTCTAAATACTATACTTAACAAGGAATACTTAATATTTTTTATATTTCATAGAATAAAATTACAAAACTAAAGTGTATACCTGTTATTTGGCCACCCTGTATTTTACATACATAAAAAAAAAGATCACTCTAAAATGTAAGTAACTCTACGGTAGCCAAAGAATACCGCTAGATAGATAAACAAATGCAGTGCGAAACGCAGTGGCAGGCGGGGAAAGGGGTGGGGAGACAAGACGTCCTTGACCTAATTATCTGCGAAGTCGTTTGTTGGTGGGCGTTCAACTCAGAATTCGGAACTAATGAACACAGAACACAGATTTTAATGTAACTTGTAACAAGTTTTTTCAAAATTTGCCTCAACTTAAGAAATTATTTAGCAATGTTCCTCCAATTACACAGTAGTATTAGGGTAAGGACCAAAAAGTTGGACCACTGTTAAGCGCAGTTAACCATACAAACAGCGAAGTTGAAAAAAGTTCCGTTGTGCGACGAAAATTATCCCTACAATTGTATGGCTAACTTTCGTGTCACAACGGAAAAGTTTCATAGAACATTTAATTGAGTGAGTTAGCGTGGACAACTTTTTGGTCCTTACCCATTATTCTTATTTTATCTTGAATGTAGCCAGTCCTCATCCTGGTAAAGTATGAAGGGATTGTGGATTCAGTCATTACTTCATTAGCAGTAACATTAATATTTTAGTACCTTGGACCTTTAACGTCTTGCCACACAAAATTATTAGAGGCGTTAAAGCGACAAGGTATTAATGTTTGTAACAAGTGGGTGGAAACAAGTTACAATTATCAATATAGGCTTGTTTACACTGTGCAGGTGAGAAGTGATATAAGTTAACAAGTTTTTACGATGATAAGGGTTAAGCGTTAAGAAATCGTTTACACATTGCTTGGTTGTTCTTTGTACAGGTGCAAAGTGTGGAACAAATTAGAGGACGAACATCGATTACAACTACGAAAATTAAAAAGGATAGTCGCGGTCATCGATTCAGAAATTAGTTGAAGTCGAAAAACCTTAATGGTTATGGCAAATAAAATGAATCAGCAGAATAAGTAATTCTGAATTCGTTCGCATCGGTACTATGCACATTACAATCAGATACTGTTTACACATTCTTTAGTTAGGAAATAACGTAAGTGCGGTCAGTACGCGGGTGCGCGGGGGTAACTACTTAACAGACAAAAAAATTACTTCGCACTCGCACTTGTCATGTGGTACACGTTGATTTTACTAATCACTTTACACCTGTACTTCTCACCTGCACTTGCTACTTCACAAAGTGTAAACAAGCCTTAACAAGAAATGTGGCCGTGGAATGTGATGAGAGCGCAAGCCCCCATCTAAAAATTATTACTTAAGTAATAAAATTACAGATCTAAAATCAGTAATAAAATAGTACAACAAAAACATGAAAGTATTGTTTGGGAAATGATACTACGAGTACATTTTGTTAAAAGTCTTCGAACTAAAGTTGTTGTTTATGATGTAAATAATTAAACCCTGAGGGGTTATTAGTATTTAACAATTTACCCTGTATTTAAGTTTCTGGAAGGTTGCAAAACTGTAAAAAATAAAAACCAGATGTAATTGCATTTCTGTTCACTTATATAAATTCTGATAATGTCTGTCGCTGCCCTAGTGATAAGTCATTGTTTACGTAGGTACATAAGTTTTACAAGTTTGTTACTCCGTTTGCTACTTGATGAAACCAGAAACCGATATAAATGTTGATTCACTATATCAAAAACCTTTCTTAATATTTAATGATATCCTATTTAATTTCAAATATACTCTTATCCTCAACATACAGCGGTGAAATTAGTGTATCAATGCTACCCTTTTCAACTTATGTAATTAAGTACTATGTCATATTTGTACTCACATCTAAGTCGTCCAGGTCGATGCAAGTGGTGTAATTTGTCCATGGTTTAGTTGTCTTTGGACGCCTGTACCACGTACCATTTTCTGTACAGCTAAAAAAAAACGCAAATTAGAGCGTGGTAAAAAGATTTGGGAAGTAACGAGGTCGATGTTTGATATGTAATAGGCAACATGATTCAGGTTTTATCCAAGTACGGGTGCTTAGTATAGTTGATGCCACTTCGAAATTATATAGGTTCGTCTGGCACCAAGTCTTATCTATATCGACCATTAAATTATGACAAAAACAAGAATCGTAACCAATTAAAAGTTTTTAAGTTTTGAAGTAAACATCAAAGATAAATGTAGTTTATTCTAATAAAATGAAAGTAACCGGATCTTCGTTTAATTACTATAGCCGAGATCCTTCCCACGTCATTGTAAACAGAGAACAGGTGCTCAAAGTTCAGTGTTGGCTTTGCTGTTCAGTGTTAGAGGAGCGGACTTTGTACTATTTTAATCTAATTAACATTATTATAATGACAAGTTTTGGAATCAATTTACATTTACATATTTGGTAAGGACCGTATCGTTAATTATGGGTTCAAACAAAAAGTACCTTAAAACAGAAGTCATACTATTGAAAAATAATATCGTGTCATCGAACGAATATGACATTGTCGGTAGAACAAAATACAGTATTTTTTCAAAACTCCACGCCTGGAAAGACGAAATTAGGGTTTGCATTATTCGTCCGTTTTTAGTATTCGAATAATTTGAATAGTAAAATTTTCAATATTCGAATATTCGAATATTTCGAATAATATGAATATTTGAGAAAATGAAACAAAATTTCGATTTGAAGTCATATAATCACAACCATTGTTAATGTACTTAAACAGAACACAATTACAGTAAATCTAATGTGTACATAAAAGAATCGTCTATCTATCTTTCTATTTATTATTAGCAAAACTTTAGGCTAAGCAAGCTATAATCACAAGTATTAATATTCTAAATATAAAATGAACAAGAATAATCAACATTAAAAATATATCAATTTCCTTTTTTTAAATCATACAAGATAATACATAATTCAGAAATAAAGTACGAGCTTCTTACTCTATATCTTGTATTAATTCTTCTAGTTTCAAAATTTAAATCTACCTATAACCCATAATTTAAAGAAATATAACAAATCAACAATTGCACAAACTTTAACATTACTAGTTGTAAATAATCAACGTTAAACAATATAGTTTCTTAAGGTAAGTTTTCTCTAACTGTAAATATAAAATCATTTTAAGATATAATTCACAAAGAAACAGTTTAGTAAATAATACCTAAACACTTCTAATATTTAAAACAAACCTAACCATACTATAGGAACTTTGATATTCATTTTAATCAACAACAATAATAGTAATATATAAAGTAATCAATAGTAAAAGAACGTGGTGTGTTACATAATAATATGTCCTAACATTAGCAACTAATTTGAACTACGTACAGGATACAACATGACAAAGGATATAATTGAGGATATACATTTGTTCTATGCTAATACGATACGACGTAATGCATTTTTTATTCTGTATTTTTCTGTGCCTGGTAATGCGATCTCAGAAAAGTTAAAGCGTTTAAAGAATCCTGCTTCATTCTAGACCTTAAATGGTTGCACAAGTAACCTGCTGCCGAAAACACTCTCTCTGCTTCGACACTTGTGGGAGGTATTGTTAACAATGCGTTATACGCATGTTCTAAGTGTTCAGGTCTTTTACTGCCGCTGTCAAACAATGCCATTTCAACGTTCACCTGAGTATCCGAGTCCAAATCACTTGATAATTGAGTACCTGTAGATACCCTCTGATATAACTTTCTTGATTTCATCTTGTAGTTGGTCCTTCATCGTTGTTGAAGTACTGGGAACACCGGCGGTGTCAAAATTCAGTGTTTGTGAATCCAAGTCTTCGTGTTGCTGTTGAGTTAGAGAACCATTTAATTTAATTATTATGTCTTTAACGCGATCATTGGTGGGGTTCTGAAATGAATATTCAGATAAACCCTCTTTGTAGAAATTTGTAGGATTATGCAAATATTTAAGTGTGCCACTAACATCTGTCAGTCTTCTCTGTGCTATCCTTTCTTTAAGTGCATCGACCAAATTTATTGCCAGGAGGGTTTGTTTTTGGATAAGTTTTTGTATCATAAACTTCATGGCAACTTCAGCCGTTAGCAAATTGGCATCCCGCTGGCATATTGCCTCTACTGTGGTTTTAATTGTGTTTAGTGAGTCTGCAATTTCCTCCAGTTGTTGTAGCTCTTCTTCACTAAACGTGATCGGAGATTTGAGGTCTATTAATGACTTAAGCACAGCCTTTTTTAGTAAAATAAACCTTGTAATCATATTCGCAAGGCTACTCCATCTCGTTTTACAATCCAAAATCAAATGGATATCCTTTTTATCTCCTTCGGCGTTTTTATAAAGGATATCAGATTTGGTCGGTGATTTTTTAAAAGACTTGACTACAGTTCTTACTTTGTTTACAAGATTTTTGAAATCATCGGCAAGTGGCAGCGGTGTCGGTCTTGACTGTGCAATGCACAGACCTTCCTCTTCTGCAATGTCTACGTTATCTTCATATTCCAAGTCACTATCACTTTCTACGTCCAAACCGGATGCCGTTTCTGTAACTAGAACGGTTGCAGGTTTCTTCTTATATATAACATCCAGAACTGCGAGTTGAATGCCATGTGCAAAACACAATTGTTGGAACGCTCTGTAGTGCGTCGCCCTAATGCACACATGACGCTGGCTGCATCCGTTATAATACAAATTATATCATTTACTGCCAGACCAAATTCGCTTAACTTTTCTTCAAGCATCTTGTGTAAGTTTTGAGCTGTCCCTTTATTTACAATTTTCGCTAATCCCAGGTTTTTAAAGCCGTTCGGCGTCAGTCTTGGGGAATGTATATTAATGTTCAAATATCTAGTATTTTGAGAGGGTGAAGTCCATTCGTCCAGGCTTGCTGAATAACTGCAGTTATCTGATTTGATCCGGTTTAGTTCTTGTTTTAACGTAGATTTTATCTGCTCGCCATGTGTTACTACGATTTCTTTGATCGTGTGAGGTGACTTATGTAATTTATATCCACTTTTTGTGAAAAGTTTTCGCAGTGTAGTGGAGGTACAAATTACATGAAATGAAAGCCCATCTAATGCAGCTAACTTTGATACGTGCACCTCCATAGTATCCGCAAGTTTAAAATAGTCAGTGAGTTTGGTTTTTTTCATAGGTGGCTCGGCCACTTCAGTTGTTTCACTTGTGCTGGTGCTGGCCATTTGAGAAGATGAAGCGGTTGTTGGTATGTTTGATGAGGAAGTCGATACATTTTCCGAGCGTTGCCTGAGGTTTATCGAATGAAGTTTCAAATGATTATGCAGAGGAGTTGTTGCACGTGAGGTTTTTAAAATTTTGTTACATATCTTGCACTTAGCTCTTATTCCGTCAGTGCTTCTTAAAAAATGTTTCCAAACGGAGTTGGTTTCTTCATAAGAAGTTTTATATTCGGTGAACTCACTATTGTTATCCATTTTAAACCATTATGTTCTCAAAGCTGCATTTCTTGCTCAACATGAGTAAACGAACTTGATCTGTCAAAGAAAAAACTAATAAGTACTGACTACGGAGTATTGTGGAATTTGTGTATAATCAACAGGATTATTTAACATTCATGAAAAAATACGTGTAATATAATATATGTAAATAATAGGTAGTGCTTTGTTTAACGGATGCAATTAATATATGAGTAAAGTTTTCAGCAATGAAATCTTTTACCGCATATTACTGGCATAGCTAGCTTGAATGCAAATTGAATAATGTAGTAATGTAAAATCATACTGGATCATAATTTGCAAATATCATAGGTATCAGTTTAATGTCTAATCAATTTCATCAGGGTAATGCATTAAAAAAACTATTTACTTACATCACCCAGGCCAGCACCAGCGTTTCAAACTAAACACATCACATGCACTTTATTTTTTAAAAACTCTGTTAATATTTCCACTCTACGCACGGCACAATAAAAACAATAACAACTAACTCCCAGAATGGCTAAGTACTGACTGAGTTGTATGACCGTGATGGGATTAGCAGAGCCATAAAACTAAAGTACTAATACTAATTATTTAGCAGGTAGAAAAAATGGCCCCGGCCCCCGGGATTCCCTGCATATGGTTTTAAATTTTAAGACGCTGACTTGCCGACTTGCCGAGTATCATTATGACTACTTCCAGATAAGGAGAAAATGTATTGAGTTTTGGGTCTTTCATATTTGTGTTTTATTTTATCTCAATTCCTTATAAATCTGGTGTAACATCCATTACATCGATCTGTAAAAAATATTCCTTAGGTTATATTAAGTGTAATATTCATTGATATTCTCAGTTTTTGTAGTATATAAAATATTCGAATAATTCGAATAATTCATGTCGTATTATTCGAATAATATTTATGACGAATATTCGAATAATTTGTATATTCGAATATTCGAATTGCAAACCCTAGACGAAATCTAATATTTCCAAATGGTGCACCGAAACTGGTATGACTTACAGAGAGTTAGCTAAAGAGGAAGGTGTAAGCGTTCATGTAGTCCAAAATGCAATTCAGAGTTTCGGTGAATACTATACTATTAAAGACCACCCTGGCTAAATTGGACCGGAAGATATGCAAGCTGTTAGGATCTAAAAATGACTTTCGGACCGAGATTGTGCTAAAGAAGTAGTTTCTCGTATTGATATGATACAAAGAGCTAAGAAACTATTTTTTTGAAGACCTTTAAAATGCAAAAACAGCTTATTTTGTAGCAACAAATTATTTTTCACTTCTCATGCTCGTAAAGTCCTTCTTTATGCTGGGTATAGGCTGCATAAAATCGCATTTTATGCTCTAGTGCATAAAGTAATTTCTTCTTTTAAGACTAAAGCAATAAGGCCTTACAGCCACATACCATACACAATACACCTACATTTAATTGATATATTTTTATGAGATTTAGGTTATATCTTATTTTAATTACGACATAATATATGTAATACTATCTAAATACTTTAAGATTAATACGGGCGAGCATTTACGTAAAAAAAATATAAGTAACGCAAATATTTATAATAACTTGGCATTAAGGCTCAAACCTAGTGTCCATAGTCAAACGTCACATAGTAGAAAATTAAAAAAAAAAATTAAGAAAAATTGTGTAGCGGGAAGCTAATTTTATTCGTCAAACAAAATTAAAAACTAACTAAATTTGTTGTATTGCGGTTGAAAATTCAATAAATTATTCGTAAGTAATCGAACAATGTCTTCAAGTAGTGATAGTGACGATCAAAAAATGATTTCGCCTGAGACTTTAATGTACAGAAGTGCGAAAAATGTAATTGAGCAGATATTGCCGCCTAAATCGAAGAAAATTTATCTCAGCACATACGAAAGTTTTATGATTTGGAGGAACCAAAAAAGCGTAAACACGTTTGCGGAGTGTGTTTTTTTAAGCTAATTTGACGAACTGTCGATGAAATTACATTCTATGCGTGATAGAACATATTTATTACATTATAAAAAATAATTATTTTTTCTTGTATATGCTTAATCGTTGTTTTATTTCCTTGCGATCGAAGTGAAAAGCAGAGTATAAAACTCGACCATAAAACCCATTTTACCCTCGACGTGACCATCCACCCTCGCCGTACCGGCTCGGGTGGCTATATGCACGTCTCGGGTAAAATGGTACGTTTTATGCACTTATTGTACAATCTACTATTGGCCGGACAGCTACCTCTCACCGTGCTCCACCTGTGCTACAGTGGTATTCCAAAGAAAACGTGCAGTTTGTAAGCAAACAACACATCCCACCAAACTGTCCAGATATACGTCCCATCGAGACGTTTTGGGCCGTAATGAAGAGGGATTTACGTTATAAGTATCATTCAGCCAATTCTTTAAAAAAATCAAAAGGGAATGGAATCAGGTAGCCAAAACGTTTGGAGAAAGTATTGTCCAAGACCTTATGCGACACATTAAAAGTAAAGTCCGGAAACTTGGCTAAGGACTCTAATTACATATTAAATTTATTTTCTTGTTTTTGGCCGTACGTAGTAGTAAAATATTTGATGTATACAGTGTGTGACATCCATAAGAACATAAATTGTAAGTAACTATAGCTTTAGATGCTGTGAACGGTTTTATCGAAAAAATATAACAATTACATTATCTGATAAAGAGTTATATTTTTTTTAAATTTTCTCGAGCAGCAATGTAATGCAAAATGCAAAATGTGCAAATGTGTAAGCAGAATGTTTCATTTCCATTTTAATTCAATGAAAACATAACCGTTGTTTCAAGTCGACGTGTACTTGTTTCCTGAATTATCCACTACTAGAAAATACTGAGATTTAAAAACATACCACACATGTAAAGCAAAACAAAGGCCGTGCCAGGATAAGCTAAGAGATTTTGCCCCCCTTGAGTTTGGGCTTGTAATTTTTATAGATTGTGTGGCTCTGCATTCGTAATTGTTTTGCCAAATTTGAGCACCCTAAATATAATAGCTTTCGTTTAAAAAAAAAAAACTATATTTAATTTTTCTTTGATATTTTTTTTTCCTGTTAACCAATTTTAATGAGCTTAGCATATAATGTACATTTAGCCAAGATGATCAAATGGCCATAATTATATTTTCATTATGCCTTAGAAAAAAATTAAAAAAAACCCATTCATGTAAGTGGCCAGTAAGTATTTCGGTGTACCCTTGTTTTGTCGACAACCTTTTCATCGAATATTATTTCATCGACAACGATTCATCGAAACTTTAGTACTAGTAATATTGTTTGGCGTTATCTTATTTGAACTTCTATTTATTTAAATTTATCTTACTACGTGAAAATACTAATCAACGAATACTACTTAATCGCTGATTTGTTTCAAATTATCTTAATTGGTACAACTACAAAACATTGGAATTTATTTATTCGACGTATTACTTTAATACAATTTTATATACAAATATGTATAATAAAACTAAGAATTACTTCTGAATATTAAATTAATAATATTATTGCATAACTAGTTATATCAAGAAATAGAACTACGAGGCTTTCAAAGTAGGTTAGGTTAGGTTAGGACTGCGACCCCCAAGAAAACGAACTGTTGACAGAAGTGGGTTAGGTTAGGTTAGAACTGCGACCCCCAAGAAAACGAACTGTTGACAGAAGTGGGTTAGGTTAGGTTAGAACTGCGACCCCCAAGAAAATGAACTGTTGACACATAGCTATAATCGCGCAGAGTGAGTGATTGCGTTTAGTTTTGATAGCAAAATATTACCAATTGAAATAATTTTATGCGGAATAAATATTAATACAAGTAAAAAAAAACAAATTAAAAAAACCCGAAATGATTAGTTATGACATGAATTTTATTGAAATAATTCAATTACTAATTAAAAGACCTCGGTTCAAATTACCTAGTATCGAGTCTTCGACGCAATGACTTGTCGATGAAATGAAGATACTTGAAACGTTGTCTTTGAAATAATATTCGATTAAAAGTCTGTCGGCAATTCAATGGTAAACCAAGTATTTCATATGCAACATGTAGGTACGTTCCTCTAAAGAGGTTGCAATCATTCCGATTTAAATTATAGCGGTTCTAGGAAATGTATGTAAAGAATTTCATGTCAAGATAACTCCATGTTCTCCCTTAGCAAAATTTTTGAAAAAAATACATATTATAGGACGTTAGTGGGAGTTTTACCAGTGAAAAAATTAGAGCGGTCTCTAACATGGAAGTGATAAAAAAAAAACTGAAAAGTTTGAATGGGTTTTTTTTATTTTTTTTCTATGGCATAATGAAAATATAATTATAGCCATTTGATCATCTTGGTTAAATGTACAATTAAAATTGGTTAACAGGAAAAAAAAATATCAAAGAAAAATTAAATATAGTTTTTTTTTTTTTAAACGAAAACTATGATATTTAGGGTGCTCAAATTTGGCAAAACAATTACTAATGCAGAGCCACACAATCTATAAAAATTACAAGCCCAAACTCAAGGGGGGCAAAATCTCTTAGCTTATCCTGGCACGGCACATCGACAATTCTTAGTCACCATCGAAAGTATCGAAACACATTAAATTTAGTCACTGTACCAGACTGATATCAAAATTCACTGCACATAAAAAAATATCAATTATCACCTCTTAGGAAATCAAATGCTTAGTCTCAAACATGTATTATTAAATTGATTACGAACTGTGTTTATCAACAAACACGATGTTATCTTGACACTTCAACTCAATGAATGTGAAGTTGTCAATCGGTGCCTGAACAAAATTACTGTGATTCCGCCTTCTTAGTTTAAATTACCTACTTAAATCAATCGTTTTAGACAGTGCACTGGCTGGTGTGGCGGGATGCACTTAGGCTGAATTAAAATGTGTAGTAAATAACCTTGACTTTTTCCATGAAATTGTCATGTCAATTTTCTTGACAAAATGCCAAGACCTTCATCGTATAGCTCGCAAGAATTGGCGGATATGATCCTAATGTACGGCGAAGCTGGGCAAAGTGCTAATCAAGCGTTAACGTTGTATCGGGAGCGATTCCCAAATCGTCGCATTCCTCAAGACCCCAGAGTCATAGTCCGTGCTTTGCAGCGTGTCCGGGAAGACATGCCCATTACTGGGAGAATCGTAACATCGACAAATAGTCCACGTCTTCATGTTCAAAATGATGAAAGAATATTGGAACATTTTGCTGCATATCCAGAATGCAGTACAAGAAATGCCGGGCGACATTTTGAAATGAACCACAAAATAGTTCATAGGATTCTGAAAAAAGACTTACAACACCCTTACAAATTTTTGAAGGCACACGCAATATCGCCTTGGGATTTGGTGCCACGTCTAACATTTTGTCAGTGGATACTCAGTAAACACGATATCGACCACCAATTTACCTCAAGAGTTATTTGGACTGACGAGAGTACATTTACTCGGAACGGCGTGTGGAACCAGCGAAATACACACTATTGGGCACGAGTGAATCCGCATGTACTAAAAGAGACCGGCCATCAATACCGATGGGCGGTAAACGTCTGGGCAGCCATTCATGGTGACCGTATTATCGGACCAGTGTTTATCGACGGGAATCTTAATAGTGAAAAATTCCTGGAATTGCTAAATGGTCCATTAACTAATTATGTCAACTCGTTGCCAGAAGAAGAACGTGTGCTAACTTGGTTTCAAATGGATGGAGCTCCTGCACACTCATCAGTTCGCGTGCGTGCGTGTTTGAACGCTTTATTTGGAAAACAATGGATAGGTAGGTTTGGGCCTCAACGTTGGTCGGCCCGTTCACCGGACCTTACGATGTTAGACTTTTTTTTATGGGGGGCCGTAAAAAATGAAGTGTATTCAAAACCACAAACATCTGTCGAAGATCTTCGAAGCAGAATAACTAACGCATTTCAAAAACTTCAACAGGACACTAATTTTGAAAGCGTGCATCAGTCTTTAATACGCCGATACACCACTTGCATCCAAATGCAAGGACGTCACATCGAACATCGTTATCTTCGCCGAGTGAATCGCTGAGATTGATTAAGTTTTGAATGCATTAAATATTTTTTTTACTTTTAGCGTTTGTTTAATTTTTTGATCGAACACATATCGACCGTGCAGAAACTTTTATGCAGTTAGGTACTTTTCTTACGGAGTTCTTAGTCATCATAATTTTTGGCGGTCTTGTCAAAAGTGTCAACGAAATGTAGGCAATTGACAAGGTGTCAGGGTGTCACTAAGAGCGAATTTTGAACGCAATCAAATGTTAGTGTCAGTTGTTACGGTTGTTAGTTTTGTTACCGATACATTGCGTGGCGAATTAGTTAGTATGAAAAAAAAAAGTACACTTTATGTTAACAATACACATGTTTTTATGTTAATTAGGATGCATATTAACTGTTGTCAAAATATATGTTCGTATGGATGTCACACACTGTATAGGGTGTAATAGTTAGTGTAGCCAAGCGATTATTCCGTAAATATAACAGATATCAAAAAACTTTAAACTGATATCGAAAGCGCGTTACCCAATGAGTAAAATCACATTTATACTAAAGTGGTAAAATAAAAAATATTAAGTTTAAACGCTCCCACGCTCGCTGATAGTTTACATGGAGTATGATCGTTGCTTACGGCTGTAATTTCCCTACCGTAAGAGGTAAAACTGTTAAGGATTCATAATTTATACGAATAAACTGTAATAAAATACATACATACATACATACCTTCACGCCTGTAATCCCAGAAAGTGGGGTAGGCAGAGCTACAGAATGTAATAAAATAATAAAACTATATTTTTTGAAATTATTAATCTAACATTTATTTTATAAGGAAACTCATTTTTTGTTTACAGCAGCTGCTCGAAGTGACGCTCTTGTAGTGACGGGCCCTCTTCAATGTGTCTAAATGAACCTTAATAAAAATTTGCGGTGTAATTCAAGCAATGGCACGGCATACACTATTCTTTAGCTCTTCTAGGCTGTGGCATTCCTTCAGCGTAGACGTTATCCTTTATGAATCCCCATAAGAAAAACTCACAGGAAGAAAGATCCGGGGATCTTGCCGGCCATGGGGTTACGCTATTATTGGCTATTAAGACATAAAAATGGTTTCGTTAAAAATATATTACACCAAGAGTATTATGCGGTGGGTCTCCATCTTTTTGAAAAAATATCAACCTTCGTTCTTAGTCTGGAATTTGTTTTTGTTCGATTTTTTTCTACAGTTATAAACATTGGTTTCATCGGTCCATAGAATAAATCTTACATCAATGTGTTTATTAACTAATCAGTTGCAATAGTCCACACGAAGACCAAGGTCATCATTGTGAAGCGTTTGAACATGTTTTACCTTAAATGCCTTGAATTTGTGTTTCTTTAATAATTTGTGTACATAATTATGGGACACCGGGTACAAACGAGCCACTGAACGCGTCGATTCTCGTGAATTTGCTAAATACGTAATTAATCATATTGTTTTCTAAATCTTCATTAAACTGAGGAGCTTCAAATTTGAGTTAATTACTATAGAGAATATGTAAGTACGTACGAGAAGGAATTCGTCTATCTGGATATTCTCTTCTGTGGGCGGTGATAGCCGCTCTGCTGTTACAATAACATTTGTGAAAGTTTTAACATGTCCCTTTTCTCTCTATTAGGATGTGCCATTTTTTGAACAGCCCCGAGTACGTTTTTCTGTTTCCGGAATTCCGAAACGTAAATTGACGGGAATGAAAATAACTTTTTTTTCCTACTATGTTGAACTTAATACAAACGGACCTGCGCGGCGAACTGCGGGGTGAAACTGCGTGTGTGGGTTGCTTTATAAAATTATGGAATGAAAATAACTAACTATTGTATTTATTTAAAGCCGTCGGATAATCGACCACCACGTGTACCTACTTGAAAATGATAATTAATTGATATGGATAAGTGGATAAAATAAAAAAACATGAATTATATGTAAAATGACAAGGCCTTTCAAACTAAAGCCTTTCAAGGAACGGCGTACCTACTAGATGTATGGGAGCCTTTAAACTTAATATTTTAATATTACCACTTTTATTTAAAAAAAAAAAAAATGTGATATTACTTACTTTCGATATCAGTTTAAAGTTTTCTGATATCTGCTATATTTACGGAATAATCGCCTAGCCACACTTAACGATTACACCCTGTATAAAAAAACCGATACCTAAAGATAAATATTTTGTACGTTTATTTTCCTGTACCCATAATTAGCGATACAGACCTGAGGTTCTTAAATTCTAAAATACATCCAAAGTGATGTTTTTTTTGTCAGGTTGTGTGTATGTGCACATTAACTTAAATGGCATTTAAGGCATGTTAAAGGCTTATATAAGCTTAGTTAAGATCTGCAAAGTTGTATTACTAAAGACTTATTTAAAAAAAAAACATTTTGATAAATAGAAAACCCAGGGCAAGAGTAACTCGAACCACGCTCAGTTTAGGGTTCTGTCGCAGAGTAACTGCCAGTAACAAACCAAAAACTTCAAACTTAAAAGCCAATAAAAGTTTAGTCGGGATAGTTTTACTTTTAAATATTCGGTGAAATCTATATTTATGTGCTTTCATATAAGATATTTTCAATACATTTACTTTTTGTAATTTTGGCTATGGGTACATGTAACTAGCAAAAATTACACTTTTAGAGTGTACCACCCATCTGAATTTATACATGTTTCAAATATCACATTTTTGATGATGTTTATATTTAGATATTATTAAGACACAATAATAGTTTATGAAATGATATTTAATTGCTTGCAGATTATGTATTTTGTGATAACTCATCAAATTAATCTGGCACTGTGGAAAAAATTACAGTTTGCGACAGTCTTAAAAGCCACGTAGATTCAGTTTTAATTGTTAAGGTATTCAAATCGCTTAGTTTAAAAAAAAACGGAGGATTTATGGGGAACATCAGTTAAAGTCATCCATCATGTCATAGATATAATTGCACCGCACTTAGCTTTATTCTACAATAATTGCATTTCAGAGGGGGTATTTCCAAATCTTATGAAATATAGTAAAGTCATACCACTTTTTAAATCGGGCGATATGAGTGATTTAACTAATTTCCGTCCCATTTCTATTCTACCTGTTTTAAGAAAAGTTTTTGAGAAGTTAATGTTAAAAGATATGGTAGGTCACTTCAATAGAAAAAAACTGCTTAACAGTAATCAGTTTGGCTTCACCAGAGGACGATCCACAACTGATGCAGCATCTGTGCTCATTAAATATATATACAATATTTGGGAGAAATCTTGTGATGCAATAGGAATTTTTTGTGACCTTTCCAAAGCTTTCGATTGCGTAGATCATGCGACTCTTAAGAGTCGCATGATCTACGCAATCGAAAACAATTTGGTCATATAATTAAACATTTTTACGACTTTGAGTTTTATAAAAGTTATTTTACTGTAGTTTTTCTGACTCTTTGTCATGTACTGGTGCATTATGTGTCCGAATAGTCATATACATTTCTTGTCATATAATAATGTCATATAGACGTTCTTTCAACATTTCTTTACGACCGTCCTATAATAGTGTCTACGACGACGTCTATAAAACTTACTCATATAACGTTTTCGTCGTATAAACGTTTTCGTCGTATAAACATCAAGATAGTGTAACTTTTGTCATGTAATTACCTTTAATATAACTGTTAAACGGACAATAGTTGTGTACATGTCGTATTCGTAATCGTTATATAAAAATCGAATAAGTGTTACGAGTGCAACTTGTATACGTCTTCAAGTAACAGAAACATTATAATACGACCGCTATTTGATTAATACTCATGTTAACGTTTTAAAATAATCTTCTATATAACTTCCACCATTTTGAAATCAAAAATCACATTTAATTACTCTTTCTAAAATGGATCCAAAAAAGTGGAAAACGATTAAAAGAAGTGGTGCATTCAAAAGAAAAGTGCAAAAGAATTATCATTCGCTTCAAGCACGCACTTTAATACAAAGTAATAAAGCAAGAGGTCAAGCTGACAGTGAGGTAAATGAGAATGGTTCCGTATCACGTTTAAATACAAATGCTACACATTCAGCAAGTCCCTTGTGTAAAACGAGCAGTGGCTTCGAAGCTATACCCTGCAGTTCATTTGCCGAAGTTCAGGAGTCTTGTTCATTTTCCGAAGTTGAAGACTGATATTCATCATCCGAAAGTGAAAGTGAAGTTAATAATAAAGAAGTCACTTTAACCAAAAATGATGACTTCAGAGACCGTTACAAAAAGTGGGCTATTGATTTTAATATTCCACATGTAGCACGTTATTGTTTCTTAAAACGAAATGTAACGGTCTATTTCCACGGACTATCTGGAAACCACATCCATGACAACGAAAAGAAAGGATAAAATGAGTGAATGACCACGGCCATTTGTAATGTACGCGTATCATTTCCTTGATGTCCGTCTTTGATAAAAACTTATCAATATCCGTATAATTGTAAATCATTTTGCGGTTTCCCTGAAAACAAAAATATTATTTTGACTTAAGTTCTTAAAGTATACATTCTTTACCAATAGTATATATACTTAATGTAAGTCAGGCGTTTCATTATTTTATTACTGAACCCTAAATCGACTGTTATGGCGAACGTTCCATTTTGAATACGCAATTATAGGTCGGGAAGTTATATAGTTGTCACATAACGCAGTTACCTATTAAATTATTAATAAAACTATATCAATACTTTAAAATTTCAAAAGCCCATAAAAATTTAGTTACCAACTTACCTCACATTAATCAATAAACTAGAGTGTACAATAGTTTACAGTTGATGAATATGGTTTTATCACCTCAAATTACTTACAAATAAAACATGCAATAATTACGGCCTTTATTCCTTATTGTTATGTCACAAAACACGTTAGGACTTAGGACTGTTTATGAGGAGGTTACCATCAATATCTTTAAGCGACAATAAAACAACCATTACATCATATAAAAGTCATATTGTGCACCATTACTCTACACGAAGTCGAATACACATTGCAACGGCTAATATTATATAACATGTAGCCAAATCGCCGACGCGTATATGACGACTATGCGACTAAGTAGGTATTCATATGACGGTTACACGAAACTCTTACGACTTAAAGTTGAATTAAATGGGCCTAAATGCCGTCGAGTAAACGTCCTTATGACGTTTATACGATTATACTAAGTGACATAAAGTTGAGACCAAAACGTCTACTCAACCTCGAAATGTTTATTGGGATTATATTAAAATTAGAACATTATGGTCTGTCAAATAATTCTCTAAATCTTATGTCTTCATATCTTAGTGATAGAACACAAACGGTTGTTGTAAACCCAACACAGTCTATTGGAGCCGCTGTTAAGTTAGGTGTGCCTCAGGGCTTTATATTAGGTCCTTTCTTATTTTTGGTTTATATTAATGACTTACCACCCACAGTAGATAATTTTTGTGATATTGTGCTATTCGCTGATGATACATCATTAATTTTCAAGGTAGACCGAAAATCCGTCGATTACAGTAGGATAAATACCATACTAGGTATAGTACTTAATTGGTTTACTAGTAACAATTTGCTACTCAATGTTAAGAAAACTAAATGTGTTAGGTTCGCTTTGCCTAATGTTAGACCGGTAGAATCTAGTATATTTCTTAATAATGAGAGATTGGAAATGGTAGATAAGGCGCTTTTCTTAGGGATAACTATAGATAAAAACTTGCAATGGAGTCCCCATATAGCAGTACTAGCAGGTAAATTAAGTTCGGCAGCTTATGCGGTTAGGAAAATCAGGCAACTTACTAATGTTGAGACAGCTCGCTTAGTTTATTATAGTTATTTTCATAGTGTTATGTCGTACGGTATTCTGGTTTGGGGAAAAGCGGCTGACATACAGACTATATTCGTGTTGCAAAAAAGAGCCATTCGTTCTATATATAATCTAAACTCCCGTGATTCCTTAAGAGTACTATTTAAAGAAATTAATATTTTGACAGTAGCATCACAATTTATTTATGAGAATATTATTCATGTCATTAAAAATCAAGACTCTTTTGTTAAGAATTGTGATGTACATAATTTGAATACAAGAAATAAAAATAAAATTGCTATTAAAAAAATTCGTGTCCGTAAGGTTTATAAATCATTTGTAGGTCAATGCATCCTTTTCTTTAATAAATTACCTGACGTTGTTTTAAAGTTACCATTTCCAGTACTTAAAACTTACTTGAAAAAGTCGTTGATGTCTAAAGCTTACTATAGGGTCGAAGACTATCTAACAGATAAAAATGCTTGGCCAACACCTAAATAATTTAATAATAACTTAGCCATAAAAATATGTAAATATTGTATATTGTCTAGGGGACACGGTTTCTGTAGGAGAATGTATCGAAACTTTTATGCATGTTGTCTTGCACCGTCACAGGTAAGTATAACTTGTATACTTTCTATATATATTTTTTTTTATATTACTGTTGCTTATTAGTTTTGTGACAATTCTGAGTTTTGACACATTTTCCTGCTCAACTACGCATGAATATATACATTTTTGGTGTTATGTGAGATTCATTGTTTTATATAATGCTAGCTTAAGTTTATTATTGCATAATATCATTAGCAATATTTAAAAAAAGACTTACTGTTGAGTTTCTTGCGGCGTTTCTTCTCAGCAGTGGTCTCTTGCGAAGCGCTGGTAGAATTTTGACGTGTAAAAGTGCCCGTGCGGCCTACTTACTGAATAAACATCTTTTATCTTTTTTTATCTTTCAACTTAGCTACTAAAGTATGAACAAAGACGTAAATGGTTTAATTGTGTTACGAAGATTATCATAATTTTATTTGTAAGATAGGACATTATAGTCACTAATTTCTATTATCATTATGACTTATGACTAAATCAATAAAATAGGAATTATGCTAGTTCTAAGTTCGGTTTTGTCACAGCTGATACCAAAGTATCCGTTTCTTTTAAGAAATAGTTAGGAAAATGTAGTTTAATCGGGAAATTTATAATTGTATCCTTAACATTAAAATCATTTTAAATAATATCTCAAATTATTTGTGCGTCCCTTCATTTTAAAATTGGTTGTCAAACCGAAAGACCAAATTTTTTTAAGGCTCAGGTAAAGAAATTTAAATTAAAATGAAAATTTATAATTGTACTTAATATAATAATTGTTTATTGTTATACACAATGTGTTGTTGTGTTTTGTTATAAATAGGTTTATTAGAAAAGGTTATACCTACTGTAACGCTCCAGTGGGAAAAGGGAGCACTAACTGCCTAGGATAAACGTAGAAATTTAATACAAATAAAAAATAATTTGAAACCTAAAGCTTGTTTATTTTATTAATTTATAGGTGTCGAAAATAGATAAAAGTCGCGACAAAGATTAGTATAAAAAATATGAATAGAAGCTGGAAGTGACAATAATAAAATATTAATACAAAAATGTTGCCCTTCGGCCGCCGACGAAACCATGCTACGTAACCGGTTACGTGAGAAGAATTGTTTTTCTTGCTACGAAACCAGTTACGTACAAAGACGTTTTTTTCTTCCTACGAAACTGGTTTCGTAGAAAGAAGTTTTTTTTTTCAATATGCTTCTACTGGCTGCGTTTATCGTGGTTCACAACGGAATAGCGAAATATAAGTAGCCTATGTCCTTCCCTGGGCCTTCAGCTATCAGTATATCAAAATTTATCAAGATCTGTTGTTCAATGTTAAATACTCGATTCTGGCCTCGAATGTCCAATTCCCCGTACGTCCAGTCTCCGTAAGTCCATTTCCCCGAACGTCCAGTCCCCGTAAGTCCATTTCCCCGAACGTCCAGTCCCCGTAAGTCCATTTCCCCGAATGTCCAATTCCCCGAACGTCCAGTCCCCGTAAGTCCATTTCCCCGAACGTCCAGTCCCCGTATGTCTAATGGCCCCAAAAGGTCCAGTCCTCGTATGTCCATTGCCCCGAACGTCCACACCCCGTCCCCCCCGTCCAATTTATAAGGTTCCGCCCGTAGGTTCAATTAGGCTTTAGGCCAATCAGGGTAAGGGATCTGCAAATCCCTAACCGTTACACTAATTAACCTTACGATCGCTCATTTATTTGTCCAATTATCCAAATGTGCAGACAATCAGTAGTGTATGGATTGCTCCCAAATAAAAAGTAAGAAACATACTACCGATTTTTTAAGTTGCTAAAAGAAAAGCTTGGTCTGTGCATAACGGAGTTCAAATGCGATTACGAGCAGGCACAAATTAATGCCGTGCATACAGTGTTTCCACAGGTTCAACTTGCTGGCTGTTGGTACCATTTTAGCAGAGCGATTTGGAAAAAGTCTAGGTAGCTTAAACTAAATAAAACAAAAGACTGTCGAATGATAACCAGAATGGCATCCCTTCTGCCATTGCTCCCTGCAGATAAAATTATTGAAGCATGAGCATCGATAAAAGATTGCACACCGCAAACTACAATAGTAAAAAAGTTTCAAAGATATTTTATCAAGCAGTGGATAAGAAAAATAACACCGGAACGTATAAGTTGTGCGGATGCGAAAATAAATAGAACGAATAACGCATTAGAAGGTTGGCACCATCGTATCAACATGAAATTACCACAGACCCCGAACATTTACTTCTTCATACAATGTATGAAAAGAGAGGCAGCATTCTATGATTTGAAAATTTCGCAAACTACATACGAGGCACCAAAAAAAAATAGAAGACCTATGGACATAAAGTTTGACCGCCAATACATAATTTTTTTAAATAAAATGAATGACAATGCATGGCAGCCTATAAAATTCTTAAAAAAAAATATTCATTTACGTCTTGTTTTTAATCTCAAAAAGAAATCTTATAGAGGGAGGAAATAAAATATAATATGATGTCATTGATTAAACTGTACCAGATAAGTGTGAATTTTGGGTAGTTTTTTTACAATTATAAGGAGAAATATATTTTAATTTTAATTTATGTGTAAGCCTATTTTAGTTTAGTTGTAACAGGTACCCAAATACATGTATTATGCAGTTTATAATTGAATTTTATTAAGTAACACTTATTAAAGCAGAGCCCAACTAGCAAACTATTGTTTTTACCACGTTGGCAAACAAGTAAATAAATTTGCGAGGTGGTGGTAAAATTGGGAGGTGAATTGAGTAATAAGAATGCTCTTAATATGTAGTAGTAGCACTTGATTGTATGTACACAAAATATATATTACAGAACATTTATAAGAGGAATTATACAAATGCGAACTTATCACTTTAAGGGATTTCTTCCAGCTAACCTTAGAGACGATGCTCGGCTCGGTTGTGACGATATTCGAGGAATATGGACATTTCAGGAATTGGACATTCGAGGCAATGTACATTGGGGGAATTGGACGTTCGAGGAATATGTACATTGGGGGAATTGGACGTTCGAGGAATATGTACATTGGGGGAATTGGACGTTCGAGGAATATGGACAGTCCAGGAATTGGACATTCGAGGAATATGGACATTCCAGGAATTGGACATTCGAGGCCAGAATGAAATACTCTTCTCTAACATGACTGGCTGATTATAATATCTGTTATAAAAACGTAATTTATCTGACACTTATGTATCTATTGAAGTGTCAACTCGAAATGATAAAATAGATTTATTACATTCACACGCAGTTCATAATTTTCAGTTGGAGTTAATATACATCGTAATTGTAATGAGTGGGTCCAGAGAAGTTGAATTTATTACAACTCGAAAAGGTGGAGTTTCATTACTGTACGAGTATAATGGTCGTCGATACCACCGTAAAAAGATTTATCGTAACAGTAATTCATTCTGGCTATGCTATGAAAATAATAGGGGTTGTTCTGGACATGTTACTTTAAATGACCGAAATGAAATTGTCAAAGAAAACACTCAACATTCTACAGGATGTCTACAAAACATAGCTGAAAATAAAATTTTATTAGAGCTTGACCGGCTGAAAAACAGAGCGAGTTGTAATTTTGTTTCGATTCAAAAACAATATGATGACGTGGTTTATTCCTTGGAAGATGAAGGTATACATATGATTGCGAATATTCCAAAGTTTAGTGGTGTGAAAACTGGTATTATTATTATTATCAACGCACGCAATAGAGTGCTAGGCACAAGCAAAATGCGATTTTCCTCAAGTAGTGAAGTTGTCATACCAGAAAAATATAAGAATTTTCTATTAGCAGACTATTCTGATGATGACACCGGCAAGAGAATTATTCTGTTTTGTTCTCCTAGAATCAGAAGTTTAATCGGTGATTTTGAACATATCTTGGCGGATGGCACTTTCAAGTCCTGCCCCCCTAATTTCAAACAACTATATACAGTCCATGGAGTTAACAAACACAATAACTCGATAATTCCACTCATCTATTGTTTGTTACCTGACAAAAATATGAAAACTTATGAGATAGTGTTTCAACTTATTAAATCGTCATTTCCAAAATGGAAGCCAACAAAAATTACTATTGATTTTGAGTCAGCTGTAATCAAAGCTGTGCAAAATGTGTACTGTGATATCGAAGTCAAGGGTTGTTATTTTCACTACAGCAGATGTCTCTTGCGGAAAGCAAAGCAATTAAAAATAACATTAAGTACACAAAAACGTCACGTAGCGAGATGTATTGGCTTAGCACGATTGCCTCCTGAATATCTGGAATGCGGATATGAGTATGTTATGTCAAAGAGCCCATCAAACAAGAAAATTGTCGATTTCAATAAATACTTCCAGACTCATTGGCTTCAGAAATCAAACTTTCCAGTATTATGCAGTTGCGATAAAGAGAAAATCAGCACTACTAATAACATTGAGGGATGGCACAGTAGAATTAACCGGTACATCGGACGAACTTATTCGTCACTGGGGGTCAACTGTTAGAAGTTTTGAGCAAAGAAACAAAAGTTGTAGATATTTTCAAAAATAAAGCTCACAGAAAGAAATCTGAGAATTACATGGAGATCGACAATGAAATTAAAAATTCACTCGATGACTTGAACGCGGCCAAAATCACTGTCGGACATTGTATAGAAATTATTTGTCCGTATTTTTTTCATTTATAATTTTAAATAACGTACACGGTATGTAACTTTCAATGAAGTTAGCAGTTATTTTGAGTTTAGTTTTAGCAGTGGTAAATATTGGTTTATATGAATAAAAGTAAATTTAATTTAACGCTGTTTTCATATTTCCCACTTTTATATTCGTGTCACGGTTAATCAATGTCACGTGGACAAGAGATTTATTGCTGAATTTCAAATTAAATCGCCGTAGAAACTACTTACTTATTTTCAGACCCCTAGCCAATAGCAATGCCTGTGTTAAAAAAATACAAAAATGTTTTTGTCCCTTTTCCACAAATGCAAAGATGTGTCACAAACAGGTTTCGTAGCAAGAAAAAAACCTCTTTGTACGTAACTGGTTTCGTAGCAAGAAAAACAATTCTTCTCACGTAACCGGTTACGTAGCATGGTTTCGTCGGCGGCCGAAGGGAAATTTTGAGATAAGAGTATTTCAAGAATGATTTAAGTATCGTTGCCGAATATTGGCCGAAAAAGAACAAATGTTCACGGAGCGCGCGGGCTCTTTTAGAATTTGGAGAAGAAAAATCCCTATCAAATTATTATTCAGTGTCCCTAAAAAATATGCATATTTTTTGTATCGAAGTTCCGAGATAGGAATTTTAAATGCTTAAATCATTATCAAATTAAACATGTACGCAAATATAAAAAAAATATTGAATGTGGTTTCTTTTTAAAATAAAAAATAACTTCTAGTTCTTATCTTGCAAACGAGTGATGGTAAAGTCTCGCAGACGAATTCTCCGGAGTCACACGCGTTGGTACGACGCGTGTAAATACATGCGTTTCGCTATACGCGTGTGATAGCCCAATATATCGTCCGTAGCTGTTAGGTGGACTACTTCTTCAGGGGGTAGGTGGACTAGAATGAAAAGATCCAATAAGAAACAAAGGACAAGACAAACAGAACGGGGCGTAGCGAGGAAAGATCTTTACTGCTTAAGATCTTAATAAATAGTAACTTACCCGGATCAAGCCGGTATTATATGGTGCGAATACCACTAGGAAGGTCCTTCCTTTCGCTCAGCAGATAATGTTAATAGAGTGACCGTGCACCCAAATATGCGAACTAGGTCACTGTTAAAACTGCAATTGATTAAATGTACGAAGTCAAGAACAAAAAATGTATCCCTTCGGTTACGAGACTGAAGCACCAATGTCAAAAAAAAACACTCTTACATCAATGCCGAACAATCTGACAACACATTCAAAATTTTAAAATAATAATCAAAACCATCAACAACGCAGGCCAGCAACTCTAACACAAAAGAGTTCGAACACCTAAAAAATAAACACACGATATTTGAAGCGAATTTGACGCGATTTTGTAGCGGTAACGCTACACTACATACTAACATAATCCCTGCACTAGTACTTTATTTACATATACTCGTAACTACTCATTCGGTAATGTTTTTTTTGGACATGGCGCTTGAAGATTTACGCAATTATTTTTAAATATGTATATAGCGGGTACTAGCGGCTATCCATGCATATTTTTTCTGGACGTGTACAACCGCGAGAAGTACAAATAAAAATCTGAAGAAACAAAAAATATGTATTTTGTAGCCTATTTTATTATTGTCAAATATTATTTTGTTTGGTTAATCTAACTTGAACAGTTTACAAAATATGAAAATATGTCACTTTCAATGATACGCTGATGATTTTACATTATCCTGAATAACTCGAAAACAAAAGAAGATCGAGGACATATTAAGCATAGAGTCTTCCTTCATAGGACTTGCCAGTACACCACTTGAAATAATGACCAAATCCATCTTTGGGGGCACTTCTAGTTCGCTTAGCCTGCTAAATCCTTTAAAAAAGTTTTTTTTTGTTTAATTACGCCCAACACTGATCTGATAACATTCGATCGGGTAAACTACATAAATCCGAAGAGTCATACTCGTAACTACAAATAAATCAATATGCCGAATTTTCATAATTCTGAATAAAATGTTTGATAGAAGACTTTATTTTTTAATATCGCTTATAAATCGAACCTAACCTAACCCACGTATAGCAATAAAATAATGCATTTAATCTAAAACAGTTACAGCATAACATAGCATTCGGAGAAATGAAAATTCGGACAAATGAATATACGGAAAAATAAACTGAATTTTAAGGTGTTACACATTCGATCGCTGGTGTTATAACACTCTTGTTTCACATTTGGAAAAACAAAAAGTTCTGTTTGTCGTTAAAATATTTGTTGTGTATGAATGAACTGATATGGATTGGTGACTTAAGCTATTGAAGTAACCATGGCGCCTGCCTGGCCAATATTGATTATTTTGGTTGAAATGGCAGGCGGTGACTCGCCCATTCAACGTTGAATGGGCCTCGGGAAATAGCCCTATATAGGGAGACAATGAGGCTTTAAATGCATGGATCGTTTCTACTCCTGAAACTGAACTCCTTTTGTGCTGGAAGTTGTTAAAAATATGTCCATCTTAAATTTTATGTTTTTCATACTAGTTAAATATAATTTTCAATGTGCGCGATCCAATTCTCCATTCTCGTACCAAGGAAATGTCGCCTCCGTACCATGATATAGTGATTATATGGCCATGATTGAATACACTGGTTTTACAATTAGACTTTAACATCTATTAGTTATCTAAACTTAAGTTATTTTTTAATATTTCAAAACAAAAGTAGTTCAGTTTAGAGAGTAGAATCGATCGTTACATTTAGAGCCTCAAGGTCGGAGGCACCCTGTATACATAGCAGCAGGCTGGCAACGGTTCCAGAGGGGCAAAAATATTATTCATTTTCCATTTTCCAGAGGCTTCGATGCACGTGAAGTCATAAAATCAGTTATAGTTATTTTATTATTATGTAATAAATTCATTATTCATTAAAAAAAAGAAGTACGAGTACGAGGGGCGTTCATAAAAAAGTGAGACTGAGTATATTATAAACAACTTTTATTAAATGTCATTTTATTTTTCGACATAGTCACCTTCTAGCATAATACACTTAGTTTATCTTTTTTACACACATACACATACATAAACTCACGCCTTCATTCCCAAAGTGGGGTAGGCAGAGCTACGGTATTACCAGCAACTCTAAAACCTTGGTTATAATTCTGTAACCACTTTTTGCATAATTAGTCTAAGGTGTTTAACAGCGCATTAGTGACAGGTTGCAAGCCCATCGCCTAACAGTACTACAAGCCCTTATTCCCTTAGTCGCCTCTTACGACATCCACGGGAAGACATAGAGTGGCACTATTCTAACCCTATCTATCACTATTCTAAACTTAAAATTCCATTTTTTTTAAAGTTATCATCTTGAGTACTTAAAAAATCTTGTAATGCAGCGACTACCACGTCGTCGTATCAAATTTCTGGCCTCTCAGGTATTTTTTCAATCTCGGAAATAGGTAGAAATTACTGGGGGCGAGATCTGGTAAATACGGGGGATGCTTAAGAATATCGAACCCAGCATCACGAATTGCAGCCATTGCAACGGCGGACTTGTGTGCGGGGCATTGTCCTGGTGGAACAGCACAATTTTCTAGCGTTTACCTCTTCTCTTACCGTTTTTCGCGGGTCTCATTGCGCAATAGTGCTATTTGTTTGGCATATGAAGTGCCCGTAATAGTGGCTTCATGCTCGAGATACTCAATCATTACTACCCCTTTACCATCCCAAAAAACAGAGCCCATGACCTTACCGGCAGATGGGCCCACCTTGAATTTCTTCGGAGTTGGAGATGATGGCCTTTTCCATGTCATAGACTGCAGTTTCGTTTAAGGGTCATAACGATGGAGCCATGCTTTGTCCATTGTTATAAATCGCGCCAAAAAAAGTTCCCGGTCTTGCTGTATCAGGTCCAAAGCTTCTTGACAAATCTTGACTCTAGTTTGTTTTTGCGTGTCAGTAAGCATTCTTGGTACCCAACGCTCAGATACCTTTTTCATACCCAACCGTTCATGTAAAATATTATGCACGCTCTCCGTTGAAATCTTTACATTTTCAGCAATAAAACGAATCGTGACACTACGATTCGCCACAACTAAGTTTTCGACTTTTTTCACAATTTCTTCAATTACTGCTGTAGTAGAGCGTTCGGAGCAGGGGTCGTCCATGGTCGATGTTCTTCCACGTCTAAACTCGGCGCACCAACGTGCGACTGTCGAATACGGAGGAGCATTAGACCCTAAAGTATCCCGCAAATCGAAATTGACATGGTCTGTAGAAAAAAAAAAAAAACTAGTATTTTGATAACGGCGCCCAGTTCAATTTGCTCCATTTTCGCTTACGTACACAATAGGGTTTGTTCCTGATTCGTCGTCTTCCTGTTTCGTCGAATTCCTGTTTCGTCGAATTCCTGATTCGTCGTATTCTTGTTTTGTCGGAATAATATACATATAATTAAATACGTCGAGCAGTAAGCTACTATTTACTAAATATGAAGATTTAATGTGACACGTATGACGGCAAATATGTTGCCGTTACCCACTAAAGGGTTATTGGGTATTTACTTAATATACATAATATACCTTGTACTAAAATGAACTTTGTTAACCAATAAATTGAAATCATTTTTAACATAAGGTGGGTATCAGTTACTAAAATTGGCCAGTTACTGGTGATTTACCCAACCCAATATTCTTAATGAAGTGAAGGGTTAATTTACAATACGAGAAAATAGCAAATTTTAGATTGCTTGAATAGGCTCTGTACATTGATTTGATTAGCGTTTGTGTGTATACGTTTGCTGTTAAGTTTTGTTTGAATTTTTCGTTTGTAAATATATTTTCAATTGATATTAAAAACAAAGGTGAAGTCACGGTAATTGCATAGTTTCATTTCATATTGACATTTCGACGAATCAGGAATCCGACGAAACTGGAATACGACAAAACAGGAATACGACGAATCAGGAGCAAACCCACAATAGCATTGCAAAGAAATTACCGTATTTGTTTTTAAACAAAATACAGTTAGTTATTTTTCATCACACTTGCACGTAAACAGTATCTAAACATACAGGTTAACTTGGCCGCAATGCCCGGTATAAAACCCTCGACCTTTTTATTTACCATGAAACCCAAGGTCGGTAAGTAATTTTTTTTTAATTTATAGCACAGCACACATGTCATGCAAGTTCAAGCAAAGAGTTTACACGCAATTGAAAAATTGTCTTAAAATGTTATTTAAACAGGAATTTCATTGCAATCTCGCTACATGTTACTTAAATACTCAATTAATGTTCTTAATAATCGATTTTAATAGTTTTCTGTATCAAAACGTCGTTTTTTTTTACACTCCTTCAGGGCTGTATGTATACCTACGTAAGTATTTGCCGTTAACGTTTCTGAACGAAACATTTGTATAATCTGTGGAGTCCGCCCGTCATCCGCTTAAAAAAAGTTCAAGTAATTCGTAATAATAGTTGTGCTGACTTGTGTGTGATTATAAGTTTTTTCTGTCCTATAATTTTATTTATTTACTCGCAAATGTGATGAAAAACATTGTATGTTTCACGGTCGGTACAGGAATTACGTACCTCGACTCAGAAAGCCCTCAGTCTTCGACTTCGGGCTTCTACTAGAGCCTCGATCGTAATTCCTTACTTACCGACCTTAATACACAATGTACTATTTCCTAGCAATCAACTAGATAGATTAGCTTTACCGGCCAGTATTTAATTTCCTAATATTTAATGAGTTTGCATCTCATTCTCACTTTTTATTGAACATTGTATGAGGATTAGGTACTTTTAGTTTCGTAGCGGCAGCAAGCTCTAAAAGCGTGTTTTTAAAGCCGCAAGCGTGTTTCCACAGCGGCGCACGCTACGCACGCACACGTGTGTTAAATATTCTTCGTATCAAAACCTACGTGGTTACTCCTACAGCGGTACATGCACGAAATGGCGTCGGTGAACCACACCTAGAGTAATCGATCCACGGGCTCACGTGTGTAACATGCGTGCGCACAATGTATAATAAAGCCAAAAAAATGGTCCGTTTGTTTTTTGCATTAATCGATAAGTTATGCATTAAAAACACCCAAATAAAACCCCCACGTGTCTATTTTAAATAGTTTTTACAATAAACATTCATTAAATTTACGTGACCTTCGCATGAATAGATTTTTTTTTATTAAAGATTTATCTTTCAAATATATCGCCTCTGGATACCTACTGAGTTAACATTATGCAATAAAAATAATTTTAGCACGATTTTGAAATTTAATCATGCTCTATAAACTCGCGCGTGAAGCTGGTAGGGCCAACGCAGGTCTTCCGTTGTGACCATTTGGCGAATACACGACTAAATAACGACACGATCGCATATGCATCAATCACAAGCATTTTTGCAAAATACTAATAAAATAAAAAGTGGAAAAAATAAACATGAAACAGATAAAACCTGTCACTCAACTTGATAAAGCCGTAGTGCAAACACAACTTTATACAGCTTTAAAAAAAACCTAACTAGGCCTTGTCTATGGCTATTGGCTACAATAATCCCGCTATTTTTGAAATGCGTTCTGAAACTGCCCCCGCGGTTTATGTCACGAAATTAAAGATTGTTAAAACGATAACAAAATTATGTAGATACAAGATAAACTTCTTATTTTTCATTAAATTTGTCTTAAATACATTAAATAAAAAAAATGATTGTACCTACTGTATAAAATAGTTATAATAAACACATTTCAAACTTTAACAGATAGTTTTATTTGCAATTTTACGGTTATGTGTGCATCCGAACGTGCGTTTCTTTTTGGGCCTACTATGTGTGGAATTGGAAAATCGAACTTCGAATCAAGTTGTTTCTATCTCTCGTTTTTTTCCTATCGAAGTGAAAGTGACAGAACAAAGTGAAGTTCAATTTTTTCGAATGTTGTGAGTAGCCCCAGCACTGCTCACGGCATTTAAAAAAATAATTAAAAAGCTACTTTGCCTCTCGCTCGCAGCAAAATTGAATTTTGCTCACTGTCTTTAAGCAGCAAAACCTGCTTGTTTGAGCTGCTGAGGTGAAAAAACATTTGACCAAGACGCTGTCCGATTTCTGATGTCTACGTTCAGACAGAAAGTTAGAAAATTAGAAGAAATGAATGATTTTGTTGGGTTTAAAGAAGTTTTTTTATTATTTAACGTCTAAAACGTAGTAGGACGTTTTTTATCTATTAATAAATATATGAAAGTTGTCAGTAATACGTTATTTTACTTGTATTTATACTTAACGATACAGTCTTTATTATACAGGGTGTCCCGTAAGTACCACGTCAAACTTAAGGGAGAGGTAAGTGAGCAAGCCACCTACCTAACATGGAAAAATCGCCTTAGTAAAAGTCGCACCGTTTTCGAGATATTTGAATTTTTCTGATTTTTAGAAAAATGTACACCCGCACTGAGTTTTTGATCTGTGGTATTCGGAATTTATTATTTTTTAATTTTTATTTTATTGCAATACAATCTTGAATAGTTGTGTTATCAAATGGTAAAAACCATTATTATTTATTTATTATTTATTTATTAACCATAAAAAAATTACATTTTTTTCTTGAAAAGTAACTATTTTATTTTTACTTATTTTTTAAATTAAATAAAAAATTTGCCTCTTCCGTTTCATTTTGGTAAAACGTTAGCCCCTCCTGGTGAAAAAAAAATACATGACCACTGGTTAGCCAATTAGATTAAAAACATGCTCGTTTAATGGGCATTTAAAAATGATAAATACTTTATCATCAAAACACTAATAATTTTTTTTTTAAAGAAAAGCGTAAAATACACCGCAATTCGCGTTAAGCCAGTACTGCCACCCAAGCGTACTTGCGACGCGAGCTGTATCAGAATTCCATTCTAGTTTAATTCAGCAGCAATGCAAAACTAATCGCTCAAATTAAAATCTTTAAATTTCGGTAACTTCGTTCGAAATTTAAAAATAATTTTTTGAACCCAATCTTACTGTTTATTTGGTGTGTGGTTAAATTTAATTACTTACTTTTGTGATTTAATCCACAGTCACAATTGTCACAAAGGCCAAATCGTTAAGCAAATCAGAGTCCGAAATACAAGCAAAAACAGTTAGTCCGAAAAACATCAAACATAAACGACAAATCACAAAAGTAAGTAATTAGATTTATTTAACCACTCACCGAATAAACAGTAAGTTTGGGTTCAAATGTGACAATAAACAAATAAATGAGGAACAAAATTATTTTTAAATTTCGAACGAAGTTCGAAGAGTTTTGGGACAGTTTTTTTTTAAATAAAGAGTTTGGCATTATGCAGGTTGTAAGCCCAAATCGAATAATTATCTACTTGGAATATCGCAGATTAAAAGTTTTATAACTTTTTTTTATAAATTAAGCGAAATAAAAGATTTTAATTTGTTCGATTAGTTTTGCATTGCTGCTGAATGAAACTAGAATGGAATTCTGATACAGCTCGCGTCGCAAGTACGCTTGGGTGGCAGTACTGGCTTAACGTGAATTGCGGTGTATTTTACGCTTTTCTTTAAAAAAAATATTTATTAGTGTTTTGATGATAAAGTATTTATCATTTTTAAATGCCCATTAAACGAGCATGTTTTTAATCTAATTGGCTAACCAGTGGTCATGTATTTTTTGTCACCAGGAGGGGCTAAAGTTTTACCAAAATGAAACGGAAGAGGCAAATTTTTAATTTAATTCAAAAAATAAAAAAAACTACAATAGTTACTTTTCAATGGTTTTTACCATTTGATAACACAACTATTCAAGATTGTTTTGCAATAAAATAAAAATTAAAAAATAATAAATTCCGAATACCACAGATCAAAAACTCAGTGCGGGTGTACATTTTTCTAAAAATCAGAAAAATTCAAATATTTCGAAAACGGTGCGACTTTTACTAAGGCGATTTTTCCATGTTAGGTAGGTGGCTTGCTCACCTACCTCCCCCTTAAGTTTGACGTGGTACTTACGGGACACCCTGTATACATGAAGATAAACAAAAAACAGTACAGATAACGCAACCAGAAGATGATCTCAATTCTGCCTTCAAAGAAATTCGCGAACTTTATTTTTAAAGGCAAACTTGCGTGGTGCTTGCTTGATTTTCAGGCAAAAGCAAGCAAGCTTTTTGAGCGTGTCCTCGTCGCCCGTCTCGTCAAAAGTACCGGACCTCAACGATGCACAGTTTGGTTTCCGATGCGTTCGGTCAACCCTAGATTCAATTGCGAGGGTCAGAGACCTTGCCGAGGAGACGGTTTCCCGACATGGGGTCATGGTGGCAGTATCATTGGATATATCCAATGCCTTTAATACCTTGCCCTGGGAATAAATTAAGGCGGCATTTCAGTACCATGGCGTGCCCCAGTACCTGCAGAAAGTAGTGATAGACTACTTTGTCGGAAGGAGAGTAACCTACCCGACAAAAGACGGTTGGGGGAACACATCAATGCTGTGCGGTGTACCACAGGGCTCAGTCCTTGGGTTGCTCTTGTGGAACATCGGCTACGTCTGGGAGTTGCGCGGGGTTACTTTGAGAGATGTTGACGTGATTTGTTACGCAGACGACACTCTCGTAAGTGCCCGAGGGGACACACATAGAGACGCAACACTACTTGCCACAGCGGGGGTGGCACAGGTGGTTCACCGGATTAGGGCGCTGGGCCTCGAGGTTGCCCTCCATAAGTCGGAAGCCATAGTCTTCTATGGGCCACGCAACAAGCCACCTGCAGGAATGCAGATCACAGTTGGAGGAGCTTCTATTGCTGTTGGGTCGACGATGAAGTACTTAGGACTTGTCCTCGACAGTAAATGGAGGTTCGAAGAACACTTCCGGCGCTTGACCCCAAAGGTGGTGGCTGCTGCTGGGGCTCTGGGCAGGATCCTTTCGAACGTTGGCGGGCCAGGAGGGGCCTGTCGGCGCCTGTACATAGGGGTTGTGCGCTCTATGGCACTTTAGGGAGCCACGCTCTGGGACGACGCACTGGGTGATGCTGGATAGAACAAAAACATGGAGCGCCGTCTTACCATCTGACACAGCTCCTAACAGGGCATGGCTGCTTTGGAAAATATATTTCCGAAATAGCGGGCAGAGAACCAACAGTGGCCTGTCACTACTGCGGAGGATATGCGATGGACACAGCTCAGCACACGCGTGATGAGTGCTCAGCCTGGGCGGTACCGCGCGCTGTTCTGTCCATGGAAATAGGAGCAGACCTATCTCACTACCAATCCTGTCGAAAGCCATGCTCGAAAACGAAAATAAATGTCAGGCGGTAGCAACTTTGAGCGACGCAGTAATATCGCTAAAAGAAGCGACAGAGCGGGAACGAGAAAATTATCTTAATTCGCTCCCAATACGCCGCTGAAGTCCAGGCAGGCGGCAGCGGCTGCTCCAAATTGAAAACAAGTAACCGTGTTTATGCAAATTTTACAGGAGAGCCAAAAAACGATTTCGAACTTAAAAAACCGATATCTTGAAAAATATTTAATATTTTAAAAAGCGATTTTTTTCTAGGGATTTGTCAACGTTTTGTCTATGATATTGTGTGTTTTAATCTGGTATAGCTAAAGCCGTTTTGGGACCGCAGGTGAAAATGTGTTTCAGCATGGTTATTTGGCAAAATAATGATATAATACCCACACTAAAAACAAGCATGTCTATGTTACTTGTTTTCTGATAAGTTTTTGCTTAAATTGAGCTGTTGATCAGTCTCAAATTGTGAAAACAGACCTGTAAAGTGGTATGACTTGCAAAAATTATACCATTACCTTATATAAATATAAGTCTAAATTGAACGGTAGAATTGATCTATTTAGGTTTTTAACCACTTAATTATTATTTAGTCGATACAATATTGGTATTTCAGTAATATATATATATTTATATTTTAATAAAATAGTCATAGATAAATAAAACACAAAATATTAGCTTCATCGCCGTGACGAGAGTTTGTCATTTTTTTCTTCAGTTTTAACAGAAAAGTATTCCTAAATATTAACAAAAAAATAAACTAGTAGCTTTTATGTAAATATACAAATTGTCTTTACTTCAAATATCCTCAACCATGTTTCCATCTCGGATTAAGTCTCCAACATTATCGCTTTCAGGTAATTCTTGCCAAAAAAGTGGTCTGTTTACCGGCATTATTGGGACCAATTTAGAAAGAATCTCCTTTTTTTTTGAAGAACGGATTCCACGTATCCGGTTTAATTTTTTTGGAAGATTGTCTACTTTAAACTTTTTTTGAATAAAATCTAACTCGTTGTAGTGGTTTTCATCGAATGACTTTTTATAGTACAACATTTTTTTATTTATAACAAACCTTACTTTAATATTCAATCAATCCTTGCGTTTTGTTACAAATCTTTGTTAATTATAAACATTAACAGCATCTTAGGTAATAAACCAAAGTCTTAGGTAATATTGATGATAATCTTAAAATTAGTAGGTAAAAGAATAATGTGCTGTGTGTTATTAAGATAAGTTTTTAATTATGACATACGAGGGTGCATTGAAAAGTTCTGAGCCTAAGGTTGAATATAATAAAAAAAAACAAATAAATACTGGCAGGTCAAAGTGCCATATTTAGTCGCCATTATGCACTATCTTTTGTTTTTTTCCTGTCACAATTTTGCATTTTATGCTGGAACTGCTACATAAGGTCACTGATTTTTCAAGTAATGGATAAAATTGAGCATCGTTCTGTCATAAAATAATAGCAAAAAAAGGGGTTAACACCAAAACAAATATTTGAAGATATGAATCAAACATAAGGGCAATCTGCTCCATCGTATGCTACCATAAAAAGATGGGTAGCTGGTTTCAAACGTGGCCGGGAGACTGTTCAAGACGAGCCTAGGAGTGGGCGGCCGTTGACGGCTACTACGGACGAAAATGTCAATTATATATTAGATGCGATAATGAAGGATAGGCGATTGAAGATTGTGGAGATAGCGGAAGCAATGGGTATTTCTTATGAGCGGGCACAGAACATCATCACCGATGTTCTTGGATTTTCTAAGGTGTCAACCAGGTGGGTGCCTAGACTGCTTTCAGTCGAGAACAAACGAGTACGTGTTACAATTTCCCAAGATTGTTTATGTATGTTTCAACGTGACTCCGACGATTTTTTCAATCGTTTTATAACTATGGACGAGACATGGGTCCACCACAGTACACCAGAATCGAAAGAACAATCCAGGCAATGGAAAAGACCAGGTTCACCACCTCCCAAAAAAGCCAAGGTCATTTTGTCAGCTATTAAGGTAATGGCCTCAGTTTTCTGGGATTGCAGGGGGGTTATCATGAATATCATGATAGACTATCTCGAAAAGGGCAAAACAATAAATTCGGACTACTATTGTGCTCTTTTACGTCGTCTGCGTGAGGAAATTAAAATAAAGAGACCTGGAATGCTGTCGAAAAAAGTACTGTTTCGCCAAGACAACGCTCGCGTTCACACTTCGGCGAAATCAATGGCACAAATATATTATTGTGGATTTGTAGTGCTGCCGCATGCCCCTAACTCGCCGGATCTAGCTCGTTCCGATTATCATCTCTTCCCAAACCTCAAAAAACACTTGGGAGGACAAATATTTTCGACTAATACGGAGGTACAAGAAGCAGTAGACTCATATTTTAACGACCTCAGCGATTCTTTTTTTTTTGATGGGATAATGAAGTTGGAGGCGAGGTGGACTAAGTTGCATTGACCTTCATGGAGAATATCTCGAAAAATAAAATTGTTATAAAAAGTGAGCCCGTTACTTTTTTTTACCAGGCTCAGAACTTTTCAATCCACCCTCGTATCATTGTATTTATGTAAGTTTATAAATTTGCTTTCTCATTGAATAAGAAAAAAATATGGATTAACAAAACGCTAATATTAGTAGGGTAGTCGTGTTATTTGCGGATGACGACTACGGTGAAAACAAGCAAGTGAATTGTAATCCAAGCAACTGGGGAACTATAATAGTTTACTTAGCATTTTGGACCAAGATGATAGCAAGCAACTATCTAAACCAAGTAGACAACAAGTATCATTGCTTCGACTTACTTGATTCTAACTTGGTTGTAGGCGACATACTTGAATTTAACTTGGTATTTTTATCAAATTGAGTTACTTGAAAAAATATTTGACGAATAACTAAAAAACTATGTACAATTAAAATAAAATTAAAATGTAGGTATGTGCGTCTCAAACCAAGGAATCAAAAAAGTAAAAAAAAATATTTTTTCCAAAAATGGACTTGCTTGTTTTCAATTTGGAGCAGCCGAGTTGGCAAATGTAGGGCCGTATTAATAAACTCATCTTGGCTGAGATGCCCGTCACAAGATACGTCAAAGTAAACGTCAAGCCATAGAAAACTGACATTTTTGACACATCTTGAGACGAGCATTATAGTCGAGATCACTTTATTAATACGGCCCTTAGACCTGTTGCCGCCATTAGGGGACCCGTGGGCGATGGACCAGTGGATCTATCGCTTGCACTTAATGGTCCCGAGCTGGAAGGCCAAGGAGCGAGTTGGAACCACCATCTTATCCATTAACCTACCGCCAAACAGCAGTGTTCGCATTGTTGTGTTCCGGTTTGGGCATAAGACAGCCGGTGAAATGACTAGCATAGAGGCATTCTATCTTAGTTCTCAGGGTTGGCAGTGCATTTGCAGTATTGTGAATGCGAATGTCTATGGGTCACAGTTTCCACTTACCATCAGGTGGCCTGTGTGCTCGATTGCCTTCCTATACCATAAAATAAAATAATAAAATAAAAAACCCTGTTGAAGACGGGCCCGTAAGGGCAAACGCTGATAGACGAGTTAGCGGATGGAATACCACTCCCGCGACCTCGTCCAAGGTGGGAGAAGGAACACCTCAGGGGTTTTAGTCTGTGTGAGTCCAACATAACCACTCGGCCCCCCCGGGTCGATTGGTATCCATAATGGGTTTAACCTGAGAAAAAAAAAATAGGTGTCACCTTGATACCTAAATTGTACTTATAAAATGAAATATTGGAGAGGTTTTCTATGTTTTAATGTAAAACCACAAAAGAGGCTGATATAGCACAACTCGGACCGACATCAAGAGGTCAAATGAAAGCAATTTCTTAATTTTATTATAGTTAATTTATTGTAACATAGTTTTTTAATCTAACTACAGGGATCGATTCCAGAAGCCTATTCCTCTAAATGGTTTTGAAATTTTCATACATTTTTTAAAATGGGTGTATCCCAATTGAAGATTGTCCAACAAAAGACTACGCATTCCGGTTTTTAACTCGTCTCAGTATTGAATCGTCCACTTTTTGATACTAGACATCTCACAAAATAGTCAAGCAAGTTTTTCGTCGGCAAGGACATTCGCATGGAGGCAGACAAAGGGAGCCATAAACTGATTTTATTATGCGATGTCCTCGGGATGTGGAGTGTCGCGGCCTTATCGTGTTTTACGCCCATATTAACCGCGTCTAAACAGACATCTCTAACCCGGTTAGTAAATAGAGCTGATGCGTCGTTTGGAGGTATTTATGAGTACAAATTAAAAATACTGTAAACAGAAGAACCCGGTGTATGTGGGCAGAAAGAACTGTTTGTTCGTTATGGTCAGAAAATATACTGAGTGCCAAATAGCATGGCAATACAGGACATTGACAACCCTCTAGCAAGAAAACGCCGCTAGTAATAAATTTATAATTACACCTACTGATGTTCTCCGAAATATCCCGAAACAAGTATTTTTTACTTTCGCTAATGTATTGTGGTACCGGTAATACTGTTACAACAATCGGTGCTCACACAGCGGAACTAGGACTTCAGATATAAACATTAATTCTTTATTTCATTGTTAATTCATTATCTGTGTATTTTAATGACTGCTGATCATTCTATATTTAAAAGTAGCTTAAATGATAGTTGTTTTGATAATTGTTTCCTGACAGGTTCTCTGCGAATGTCAGACAGTGGTACTTATTTAGTTTCAAGTTTAAGTAGCAAGTGTTGAATTGCTATCAATAATTGTCAAAATATTTAAAACTTACTTTATTAATTTCATAACATAATTTAAACTCATTGTTTAATAATTAAGTATTTCTGTTGGCCGGATAGTTAGCGACGATCAGCGCCATCTGTGGGGTTTAGTTAGAAAACCGGGAGCTAAGGCGCGAATGGTTGTGTATACTTACATTTTACGGACGCTTGGAAATATAAAACAATTGTGACCAGCAAAAAGACTTTAATTCGTATTAGAAGTGATCCGACACCCCGTGACATCGTAATAATTCAGAAGTGGTCTTTCTTTCACGTGTCTAATTCATGCTCGGGCCATATTTTCGAGGATTGGGGAAGAGGAAGAAAAGCGGAGGTGATGGAAGTTATGAAGAAGAAAAAGAACAAAATTACATTCAGCAGATCGAAAATGAGCCTGCTACAATTGCCAAAAAACGCCACATATCGCATGTAGACGCAGAACTTATCCCAAAATACGATCCCGGAAAAAAAACTACAAATGTTAAAGGTTGGCTCCATAAAATAGAACAACTGGGAAGCCTATATGACTGGGATGATCGTGACAAAATGTTTGTGATGCAAATACGGCTTCGGGGAGCGGCTAGAGAGTGGTACGATGACCTTGACGATTATGACGCGACTTGGAGTTTGTGGAAAGAAAAGCTAACAAGAGCATTCCCGCGATCCACTGAATTCGTAGACCTTCTAGAAGAAATGTTAGCAAGGAAAAAGACAGAAAGTGAAACCATGACTAACTTTTATCATGATAAAATGTCGTTATTGAAGAAATGCTATATTGAAGGTGACGCCGCTGCTTCTTGCTTGATACGCGGTCTTCCAATGGAGTTACAAGCGAATGCCAAGGCTTTTAATTGTGAATCTCCCGATCAACTCTATTATGGATTTTTGTCATAGCTTGAAAACTACAAGAAAGTCGAAGTACGAGCCATGGAACAACGAGCTGGTTGGCGCCGCGGAACTGCCCCTGCTAGCGGATTGCTACCGAAACTCTGTTACAACTGCCGCAAGACAGGACACGAAGCCCGGGACTGCCGCGCCACCCGCTGCCAGGTCTGCCAGCGCGCCGGACACGACGCCGCCGCCTGCTGGTTCGCCGCGGGCCCGTCGTCGCGCCTGCCGCCGCCGCCCGCCCAGCCGCAGCGTTCGCAAATATCGCAACAGGTACAGTCGGTATACTTTACTACATACGAAGTTATGTCTGATTTGTATAAAAAAACCTGTCACAATTAACGGTTTAATAGGAACCGCTTATATAGATACTGGTAGCAAAGTGAATATTATAACCTCAAAAATGGCTCAAACTGCATACAAATGTTTTACCATCAAACATTTTTATGAAGGGTTTTGGAGGTCTACATACAGCGTCAATGGGTAGGGTGCAGTTTAAACTATTTATTGACGATTTGCATCTAGATAGCAGTGCGGAAATTACGAATGCACAAATGAACGACATTGATTTAATAGTTGGGCAACTAACAATTAATCACCCGAATGTGAGTCTTATTACGACGTCATCAAGTGTTAAATTGTACCCTACAATTCAAAGTGACAACTTCTTGACTGATATACAGCTGACTAACAATGACATTATGACTAAGGTCCCTTTATATTTGCGGTTCGACACGGTTTTGCCCGCCGGTGCGAGTAGCGACATCCCTGTCTATGTTAAACACGACTTGGGGTCCCAAACCATACTGATAACACATCCAGTTATATTTTCACTTGGGGCATCCTCATATTTCATACCCCAAGCTGTATTAGAAAAGGTGCATTGTAGTTTACGCATAATAAATCTCGGTGACGTATGTATACAATGGCCAGCTGATAAACTCATTTGCCGTGCGGAAGTGTACGTCCAAAGCGAAGTTTTGACTGTAGCAGAAGTGTCACACATGGATCCACCTACACATAAATATGTAAACTTAGATTTATCCACAATAGACATGGGTCAAATAAGCGAACACGACTCCACACAATTGCTGTTAATTTTAAACAATTACTCGCATTGTTTTGCTGAATGTTCAGATGACCTGGGATGCAGTGATTTGCTAGAGATGAAAATAAAAACTATTACGGATCAACCCGTACATTGTAAACCGAATCGGATGTCGTATAAACAAAACGAAATTGTTAAACAAAAGGTCGATGAACTCGTTTCAGCCGGCATAGTCCGAGAGTCGACTTCTGATTATGCGAGTCCTGTCATTTTAGTTCGAAAAAAAGATGGGGACTTTAGACTTTGTGTCGATTACCGCGCATTAAATTCCCGAACGGTAAAGGATCGATATCCGTTACCACACATTGATGACCAGATTAACCGGCTTGTTGGAAAAGTTTATTTTACAACATTGGATCTGGCCCAAGGTTACTATCAGGTCAAAATGGACGAGGATTCGATATCTAAAACGTCATTCGTAATTCCTGAAGGTCAGCACGAATTTATAAAAATGCCATTCGGTTTGGCAAACGGGCCAGCTGTCTTTTCGCGTCTAATCCGCCGTGCGCTAGGTTCTTTAGAGAATAGACTAGCCATATATCTCGATGATGTTACCATTCCCTCGGTCACGATTGAAGAGGGGTTAGACCTTCTGGAACAGGTTTTACAATTGCTCACACGAGCAAACCTAAAGCTGAACATCAAAAAATGCTCATTCTTAAAAACTAACGTAAATTACCTAGGTCACGAAATAACGGAAGGCACTATTCGACCAGGCATGGCAAAGATTGAAAGCGTAGCACGTTTCAAACGACCTCGCAAATCTCGCAATGTGCACGAAGTGCGACAATTCATGGCTTAGCATCATATTTCAGAAGATATGTAAAAGGCTTTGCCGAAATTGCTCGACCGCTCACTTATCTGACGAAGAAAGGAGTAGAATGGGAATGGGGTTCAGAACAAGAGTCTGCATTTGAAAAATTAAAGACCATTCTAACAGAAAGGCCAGTTTTGGCCATATATGATGTATATGCCAAAACCGAACTTCACACAGACGCAAGTAAAATGGGTTTGGGTGGAATTTTACTCCAATATCAACGGGATGGTCACTTAAAACCTGTGGTTTACTTCAGTCGCGTAACTAGTCCTGAGGAGCAGGTCTACCACAGTTACGAATTGGAAACCTTAGCTGTAGTAGCGTCCTTGAAGCGATTTCGTATTTATTTGACAGGCATTCCCGTAAAAGTAGTCACAGACTGTGCAGCTCTTAGAACGACTTTGTTGAAAAAGGACTTAATTCCACGCATCGCCCGCTGGTGGCTTGCTATTCAAGAATTTGACATTGAGATTGAATACCGACCTGGCATTAGGATGCAACACGTTGACGCGCTTAGTAGAAACCCTGTCGATTCGGTGTCAGTGCTACACATTGAAGAATCTGATTGGCTTGTAACTTTACAGCTACAGGACGACCATACACAAAATATTATAAAACAACTGAAAGAAGGTACCAAAAACCCGGATATTGTAAACAATTATAAGATCGAAAATGGTTGTCTGTACCGTAAAACTTTTTATGGTAGTAGGTTTGTTATACCAAAACTTTCAAAATGGGGTTTGTTGCAAAAATATCATGACCAAATTGGACATATAGGATTTGACAAATGTGAGAAAACCATAAAGTCTCAGTTCTGGTTTGCTGGTATGACACGGTTCATAAGAAAATATGTTAACTCTTGTCTAACGTGTGCATATGCTAAAGGAAACCATGGCAAAAGCGAGGGAGAATTGCACCCAATAACTAAAGTTGCAACACCCATGCATACACTACACGCTGATCATTTGGGACCTTTTCTGAAAACTCGGAATGGTAAATCTTATATGCTTGTTGTCATCGACTCTTTCACGAAATTTGTTTTTGCAAGGGCAGTGAAAGGTACTAGTTCAGTAGAGACAATAAAGAACTTAAACGAAATAATGTCCATGTTTGGAAATCCGTCGCGTATTATTACAGATCGTGGTGTCGCATTCACTAGCAGGTATTTTAAAGTATTCGCCGATGAAAAACAATTCAAACATGTCATGAATGCAGTGGCGTGTCCTCGAGCTAACGGCCAGGTAGAGAGAGTAAATCGGACTATAGTAAATGGCCTTAACACTACAGCTGAGAGTGAGTGCACTTGGGACGAGAAACTAGCAGATGTTATTTGGGGTATTAATAATACCCCACATGCTGTCACAGGTGAAGCTCCTGTGACAGCAGCTCTTAGTCTGATGTTCAGTCATAAAAATACCCTCTTTCCGGCTTATTCCAACGTTGACGACAGTGATAATGACCCCAAAGCACAACTAGCTGAGAGGCGTAAGGCTGCGAAAATAAAGATAGATAAACACATGACTGTCATGAAGCAACAATACGACAGGAAGCATAAGAAGTGTACAAAATATCGAGTTGGCCAAATGGTTTTGTGGAAAGGTGGTATTTCTCGTGATCATGCTACGGGTGTCACAAAGAAACTAGGTAGTGTTTATACAGGCCCGTACAGAATTTCAAAGGCGGACCCTTCGATAGATCGATACACTATTAACAGTATTCAAGGAGTTAAAGGCTATAGGAAATTTAGCGCGGTAGTTGCAGGAGATTCCCTTCGCCCGTACAAACCCGCCCGTACAAATCAGACAGTTCAGACTCGGACCATGAAGTAGATCGTGACGACCTTATCGACTTGTTAGAAAGTTAATTCTTTACGTACTTACGTTATAATGTTCCTCTTGCTGCCCTGTCACAAATTACTCTTTGTGAATAGGTTATAATATAATTTGGAAAATTTTGTAAAAGGCTTATATGGTACTAAGTATGGTTACTTCAATGATACAATTGTTCGCTAAAATGATTACATATTCTTGTATTAAATCCACGAATTCTTTATTTTTCTCTCTTTCTAATATGTTATGTAATTATAATGTTAGGCGTTACACAATACTACGTGCCAAAATTACATAATAATTGGTATCAATAAATATCTCTGCTTAAATAACATACATCAGATAAAACTGCAATAAAAAAAAAATGCTTTGAAAATATAAAACTGCTTTTGTGTTTACATCAATTGAACAATTAATTAGTTCTGTGTGAATATAAAAAAAAAAAAAAAAGATTTATAATCTACTCAATATTAAATAAAATAAAAATCTGTGTGAGTCACCTCTGTCTGTAATTTGTGTGAAACATTGCATCTGTGTGAAATATATAAAACATACTGAGTACACAAAAAAAAAAAAAAAACATTACAACCTGCGCGAAATACGAATATGATCTGTGTGAAATATTACAATAGTCATCTGTGTGATCTAATATTATAATCTGTGTGAAATAATACAAAGCAGCCTGTGTGAAATATTGCAATGGCAATCTGTGTGATAGTGATAGCACTTCCTTACTATGTGAAACTGAATAATAATTACGTGTCATCATCTTATCCTCGCTTTCCCTGTGTGATGATTAGTAACGTAACCACATGCAATTGTGACAATGTTACTGAACATTTATTCATTTGCCAAAAAAAAAAAAAAAAAACTGAAAAAAGAAAAAAATGAAAAATTGGGGTTAGCTCTTAGACTATACGACCAAAATAGTGCGTTTTGATGTGATGTTAATAGATGTCGCTGTTACACCTAGAGTACCTTTAGTTTATACTTAGTTACTGTGTAAATGTTTTTATATTCCAGAACTACGGTGCCGCTGCTGCAGCCGCTGGAAAGAACATGTCTACAGATCGGCGCGCGGTGCGGCCGATTTTCCAGGATGGCCGAGTGTTACAACAATCGGTGCTCACACAGCGGTGGAGTTCAGATATAAACATTAATTCTTTATTTCATTGTTAATTCATTATCTATGTATTTTAATGACTGCTGATCATTCTATATTTAAAAGTAGCTTAAATGATAGTTGTTTTGATAATTGTTTCCTGACAGGTTCTCTGCGAATGTCAGACAGTGGTACTTATTTAGTTTCAAGTTTAAGTAGCAAGTGTTGAATTGCTATCAATAATTGTCAAAATATTTAAAACTTACTTTATTAATTTCATAACATAATTTAAACTCATTGTTTAATAATTAAGTATTTCTGTTGGCCGGATAGTTAGCGACGATCAGCGCCATCTGTGGGGTTTAGTTAGAAAACCGGGAGCTAAGGCGCGAATGGTTGTGTATACTTACATTTTACGGACGCTTGGAAATATAAAAAGCAAAAAGACTTTAATTCGTATTAGAAGTGATCCGACACCCCGTGACATCGTAATAATACGTTCATCTGGTCAAACCACTAAGCGCTGCAGGGATTGTAACCTTGCCGATCACAATAATTTTATTTCCTTTTTCTGGTCATGAGAATCGTGGTTTTGAATTTAAATTTTCAGCTTTAATATATGTATGTATATGTTTTATAGTATTTTTTTCTAGTTACATTAAACTAAGGCAGTAATAAACAAAAAACATTTGGTATTTTAGTTGCATTTCTGGTAACAGTATGTATTGTTCTAGTAATATTCTTGTAGTAGCAATATGGGTCGACGACGACGGCGTTTATTACGTCCTCCCTTAGATGGTCCAGCCTTCAGATCCAACCTTCTACCACTTCACCACACCAACAAACAAATAACAAAATTCTGGATTTCTTTTTCTAATTTTAACAATTGCTTGAGTTAACGACTGGTCAAACAACGGGCCCAAAGAGCGCTTCCAAAACTTGACCAAACGCAAGGCGCAAGCTTACTCCGAGATGGAATGAACTTAAACAAAATGGTGGACCGCGGGTGATGCACCACTGGAGCACCCTGAGCGTGGCCTTCGCGCGATATGTAAAACATGCACCTTCTAAATCTTTATTTTTTGGGCTGTGCAATTATTTTATTGCATAAGAAGTAGAAAAACAAAGTATTTATAATTTAACATATATTTAAACATACTTTTTAATACCTTCTATATAATATATTGACTATAGACTTGGTTTTATACTTTTATAATGCCATTTTAATTTAAAACTCTGTTATGTTTATATGTAAATATTTAAAAAAATAACGAACTAGGTATAAATAATAACGTAAATACGAGTAATAAAAAAAAATACATTATATATTTTCAGTGACTGATTTTACTCAATATCTTGAATTTTTTGGTAACCAGACTTTCCTCGTTTAACCCTGTACCACGTTACTCTAGCGGTAAGTACCATACACACTATCATTCATGCATGATCAACAATGGGCGGCTGACGGATGCAAATTACGTCAAAATAATGTCGAACGTTATACGTAATATGGATATGACTGCAAGGGGTTTAATAAAAAGAACGAAATTGTAAAATAGTTATATAATTGTATTGTTGTAGTAAATAATCATTTTTTTTTCTATATTGCATATTTTCAATCCTTTCCTTTTATGGTTCACAATCCACTTATATAAGGAAAATGACCTCTCTACATCTACAGATGAAAGAGGTGCGTATTCGTAAAGTGATGCTTCATCATTACTAATGCCATCGCCATCGCTCAAATCTCTTATAAAGTCATAGTCTGGGATTCGGTCCATTACTGACTCCATTTTATTATTTAAAGAAACAGAAGATATTAACATCACGCAAAGTCTTACATCATCCAGTAAATTCAGTGCGTCACTTACTTTTAACCCGCGTGTTTGTATTAACGTAATATTTCTTGAAACTATTTCAAAATTTTGTTTGATAAATGATAAATTACTTTTTAATCCTTCTTCTAGCAAAAGTTGTTTGGCTTTGCGTATCGAAAGTGCATCACTATTGTTAAAACTATTTATTACAGATTTTATTTCGTCGTAAAAAGTTGCAAAGGAAAACGCCGCTTCTAACCACGTACCCCATCTTGTGACCACTGGCTTAGGTGGTAATGGCAAATTTGGATATTTCTCTTTCAGTATTTTTACTCTTCTTGGGCATTTCAAAAATATTTTTTTGACGATCGATATTAGTTTATCCACGTCTGAGTATTGTGATCTGATGTGCTCAGCAACTCTATTTAATGCATGAGCGAGACATGTAAAATGTTTTAAATTGGGAAAAACTTTTTTAAGTGATCTTCCGGCTTTTAACATATAAGACGCACTATCACTGCATAACATTAATATGTTGCCAACTTTCACATCAAAAGAATCACCCCATATTTCTTTGAATGTTTTTATAACGAATTTGGAGATCGTGTTAGCATTTGTGACTTCAATCACCTTACACCGTAACAGGTATATGGGAGCGTCGATATTTGGAATGAGCGGTTTCACAAGTAAATTTACAACAAATCTTCCTTAAAAATCTGTGCTTCCGTCCAGCGATACCCATAATTTGCAATCTCTAATCTTATCATGAATTTTGTTAATTTTACGGTTGAAGACTTAATTTAAATATTTCTTACGCAAAATAGTCTCATCTGGCAAAATGTATGGCGTACACTGGCAGCATACATATTTGGCGAAAAACTGTCGAAAAGCGGCACTGTTAACACGTTTCCACGGAATATTGCATAAAACTAAAAAGTTTATCAAATCAATATTAAAATTTTCTTGATTCTGTTTCGTGCATAATTCTTGACGGCGATGCGTATTAGATTTAACATGTCTATCAATCACGCTTTTTTGTTTCGCAAATAAACTTACTTGACATTTTGTACAAAAGATCGAGCCTTTAGAAGTATCGTAAATTAGATCACGTTTATCAATTATCCACTTACGAATTGTGGTTTCCTTTGCCATCTTAAATATGAATTTTGAAAACTAAGCAAATTTAATTGACAAGTCTAAGGCGTAATAGACATAAACGCTCATCAGTCTCAAGAGGTGATAAAATAATAAGTGGCCAGTATCTTCTTAGTATACAATCTACGTACAATAGAGGATAGCTTATTATGTATTTACTAATAATGTATGATAAAGATAAAAACTGCATAATTTTGTATTCATAAATATTTCTCGAAATTTAATGTCTTATCCATGTTCTGTTTACGTCCCTATTTTGCATCCGTCAGCCGCCCACTGATGATCAACTGAGCATGTCAAAAGTTAGTGCGAGATGGGTGCCGCAAATGTTGACGGCACATCAGAATCAAACGCGAGTTGTATGCTTGCTGTTCATGATAAGCGCGAATATTTGTTTCTGAGTCATGGATGTTTTCTATGTATTTATGTATACGAGGGTGCATTGAAAAGTTCTGAGCCTAAGGTAGAATATAATAAAAAAAAAACAAATAAATACTGGCAGGTCAAAGTGCTATATTTAGTTGCCATTATGCACTATCTTTTGTTTTTTTCCTGTCACAATTTTGCATTTTATGCTGGAACTGCTACATAAGGTCACTGATTTTTCAAGTAATGGATAAAATTTGAGCACCGTTCTGTCATAAAATATTTGCAAAAGAAGGGGTTAACACCAAAACAAATATTTGAAGATATGAATCAAACATAAGGGCAATCTGCTCCATCGTATGCTACCATAAAAAAATGGGTAGCTGGTTTCAAACGTGGCCGGGAGACTGTTCAAGACGAGCCTAGGAGTGGGCGGCCGTTGACGGCTACTACGGACGAAAATGTCAATAATATATTAGATGCGATAATGAAGGATACGCGATTGAAGATTGTGGAGATAGCGGAAGCAATGGGTATTTCTTATGAGCGGGCACAGAACATCATCACCGATGTTCTTGGATTTTCTAAGGTGTCAACCAGGTGGGTGCCTAGACTGCTTTCAGTCGAGAACAAACGAGTACGTGTTACAATTTATCAAGATTGTTTATGTATGTTTCAACGTGACTCCGACGATTTTTTCAATCGTTTTATAACTATGGACGAGACATGGGTCCACCACAGTACACTAGAATCGAAAGAACAATCCAGGCAATGGAAAAGACCAGGTTCACCACCACCCAAAAAAGCCAAGGTCATTTTGTCAGCTAATAAGGTAATGGCCTCAGTTTTCTGGGATTGCAGGGGGGGTTATAATGAATATCATGATAGACTATCTCGAAAAGGGCAAAACAATAAATTCGGACTACTATTGTGCTCTTTTACGTCGTCTGCGTGAGGAAATTAAAATAAAGAGACCTGGAATGCTGTCGAAAAAAGTACTGTTTCACCAAGACAACGCTCGCGTTCACACTTCGGCGAAATCAATGGCACAAATATATGATTGTGGATTTGTAGTGCTGCCGCATCCCCTTTACTCGCCGGATCTAGCTCCTTCCGATTAACATCTCTTCCCAAACCTCAAAAAACACTTGGGAGGACAAATATTTTCGACTAATATGGAGCTACAAGAAGCAGTAGACTCATATTTTAACGACCTCAGCGATTCTTTTTATTTTGATGGGATAATGAAGTTGGAGGCGAGGTGGACTAAGTGCATTGACCTTCATGGAGAATATGTCGAAAAATAAAATTGTTATAAAAAGTGAGCCCGTTACTTTTTTTTACCAGGCTCAGAACTTTTCAATCCACCCTCGTATATTACTAAGTATTATAAGTATTTATATCGATGTCTAGTATCCATAGTACAAACCCTAGAGCTTAGTTTGGGACTAGAAAGTGGTAGTGGTGGTGGCTTTTCAAGCTATAGTGACAAGGTGGAACTCATCTTACTTAATAGTTGAGAGGTTGGTAAGAGTCCAGCAACCACTCTGTCTAGATCTTCTAGAGCTGCAATATAATTTTAGTGCTGGAGAGTGGAGTGCACTCAAAGAAGTCCTGCCCATACTTGTTGGAATTTACCAACCAATTATCGGGTAAAAAGTCCGTCACAATGTCGACAATCGTGCCATTAATACGCGGTTTGCGTTCGCAGCGTGGGATAAAAACGGAGTAGTATGCAGGCCGTCACACAGGATCACGCCGCGCCACTATGGTCCCGCTCATAGGTCATAAGTCCAAATAATCAACAATAGCCGAGCTATGATTTGTACTTCTCTGATAACACATTCATTACCAGCCTACTTAAAACTATAAATAGTTTTGAAGTAATCAGTCGGGATCATTGTTTTTCAGACCTCCGAAGTGAACACACTTAAACCGCGTAATTAGTCTTATCAATAGATCATTAAAGTGAAAGTTGTTTGTTGACGGATTTCTAAAAACTTGTTGTGATAAACTCTATTGAATCATCATAGAAATTAATGACAAAGGTATGTGTTTTAATAATAATATTTTTACTAGCTATTTTTACTATACATTTTATATTTATTTGAGAGCTACGAGACACCTAATTTTATAAAAATATTTAAATTGTTTGTGTATTACCATTGAGTTTTATCAATGACGCCATGCTGTACCATTAATAATTTTGATTGTTTAAAAAGCATATAAAAGTCTAGTTATTGTGCCAATAGTCATCTTCTGCTAGATTTTGCTAGATGTTTTATTAATTCGTCCTCTACGCTGTTCGTAGAAGATGCTACGATATTTGTCAATTTCTAATGTATTTTGTTTTCTTTCTAACAGGTTCTTTTTTGCAAGTTCAGTTTACAAGAATGCACATATTTGAACTATGGCATCTTGCTAAAGGATCACAGGTGGAAAAATATCGAGTTTTGGAAATGGTCCCGGAAGCTGAAAACGTTGAAATCGAAGTTCTAAGTAAACGCGTTAATGGCATAATCCAAAGGATCGCAGATTACTGGAAAAAAGCAGAAAGTAATAAATATGAACTAGTCAGAAAACATGAAAAATGGTTAAATGTCCTTGAAACTATAGATATAGCAAAGAATGAGTCGGTATCTGCGAGAGAAAATTAGTTTACTGGTCAAGAAATGACATCAAATCTCGGTCGACCGAAGAAAGATTTTGAGTCTTGCAGTAAACGAACTCAGCGAAGGAGATTAGTGGACCTCTCAAAAATTGATAACTCGGCCGTCAATGCTTTGATAAATACTTCGTCAACCTCGAGTAGTGGGCCAAATGATAGTCATAAATGTGAAGTGAATCCAAGTGAGATCCTATCGCTAATCACAGAAGCAAAATTAACAAAACACCAATACCTTTTAATTAAAGAGTTCATTAATAGTAAACAATATCCAGTTTTGCCTTCGTATCATAAGGTTTTAAAAGCCAAGAAACAGTGTTACCCTGAAAAATTAACTATTACTGAAAAAAGTGCCGAAGTAGAGTTACAAAATTTGTTGAACCACACGGTTAAAAGAATACTGGATTCTCAAAATATACTGTTATCAAGTATCGATCCCGAGACCATAGGTGATGTTATGTTAGTTGGTAAGTGGGGTTTTGACGGTAGTACCGGACACAGTGAGTATAACCAGTGCTTTTCCGATGACCCAATTTAGAAGATGGAAGTTTATTCGTCATAGTTGCAACAACAGGAGAAGAAACAATATTATGGAAGAATCCTCGCCCATCATCAACTAGGTACTGTCGCCCTATTCGCTTCCAATTTGCAAAAGAGACAAAACAATTATCTAAGAACGAAGAAGATTATTTTAAAAAGAATTAAAAAAATAAATTAGGTCTGATAGTGGACAAGCCGCGTAGCGGAGGAAGCGGCAACTCGAATGATGGGAATACAGCACGTAGGTTTTTTGCTAACTCTGCCATTTCTGCTGAAATTACAGGAATTAAGCAAGAGCTTATTGATAGTTGTGGTACAATTCTTAACTGTCTCAATTCCGGTTACAAAATTAATTCTGAGAGATTTAAATCGTTTGCTTTAGACACGGCTCGACAGCTTGTTGAGGAATATCCGTGGTACAATTTGCCAGCGTCCATTCACAAAGTTCTGATTCATGGGTCTGAAGTAATCGATCAGTTCGATCACATGATGGTATCCATAGGAGAACTATCAGAAGAAGCTGCCGAAGCTACAAATAAAAATAAAAAAGCGTTTCGGCTCAACAATACTAGAAAAATGTCAAGTGTTGCGACGAATACCGATGTTTAAAATCGACTTTTATTAAATTCTGACCCACTAGTTACGGGTCTTAGAAAGCTTCCTAGGAAAAAAAAGTGTTTCATCTAAATCTGTCATTAGTTTATTACATTATTGCTAAGCTCATTAAAGTTTCACTAATGAGTGTTAGATAGTTTAATTATAGTATTTTTAAGATAACAACTCTTTACGTGCGGTTCATTCTACTGCATGAATTGCACATAACGAAAAAACTTAGTAAATATGTTTGCGTTCAATATAAGTTGTTTTTTTTTTAAATTAAATAGTATTAAGGTATTGTTTATTATATTTTTAAGTGAAAACATGTTACTTACTATTTATAAGTGTTAATTATACAGTATTGAAATATAGTGAATTTTGAAACGTTTTTAATTGTTTTTTTTTATTATTATTCAATAATATATACACATAAAATTAATTGTAAGTCCTTTATTTTATCAAATAAATTCATAATTAACAACAATATATGCATTTCTTCCCAATAATGTTGGAAGTTTTGGACAAATCGACTTATGACACTCTCTCCATACACGCTGAACCACAGTGGCGCCAAACGGGGCACGATGCGCACTCATAACAACGCCCCGCGCTGCCGTCGCACGCAACGGCTCGATTATCCCCTAGGTTCGACTCGGGAATCATCGTTTCGACTCGGCTGGTTCTCGTCATCCACGATTCTCAGAATTAGTAATATGACAGATAATCGAATGATCTGCAAAGTGATTCAAATGAATTGAATGATCTAAATAATTGACTAATCGATTTAGTATCATTCTTTCACATGATTCACGATAATCATGATATAAATGAAATACTTATTGACGGGACATTTAAAAGCTGTCCAGATCCTTTTACTCAATTATACGTCATTCTTGGTGAAGTACCGCAGAAACTACCCACGTGATACAATTGATTTATGCATTTACTGGAAAAAAGAAAACAGAAGTCCTAAATCATGTTATTGAGCATGATAATCGCAATTGAGATAGACCAAAAAAAATAACTCATGGTTTTTACATTCTAATTCGAAAGAATAAGTAATTTTAGGAGACCAATTTTATTTATTTTGTATTTGACCCAATAGTGTTGTTTTAATTAACTTTATTTATCGCAGACATTTTTTGGATCAAATGATTATTTTAAATTTAGGTTGGCATTTTCTAATAAATGAACACAATTAAATGATATGTACATACATACACATAAAGCTTGTCCCAGAAAAAAATGTCGCTCATTATTAGATGGGGTTGTACGAGGGCTGATTGATAAGTATCCGAAACAACAATGAAAAATAAAAAAAATATATATAATTCCCGCCGAAACTTCATTTGACATCTTCTAAGATTTCAAAAAGCCTATTATCATTATTTGTTTGTTATTTCTTAAAAAATAAAAGCGGTTTACAGTCAGTAAAATTTTCCATTTTCATGAAAATGGAGAAAACGGAGGTTCGAGCTGTGATCAAGTTTTATGTTTTAAAAGGGAAAACGGCAAGTCAAATAAAAACAAAGCTTGACCATGTCTTGGGGGACTCTTCTCCTTCTTTTAGCACTGTCCACACTTGGGTGACGGATTTTAAACGCGGACGCCAAAGCTGTGAAGACGCTACCCGCACTGGAAGACCAAATGAGGTCACTACTCCGGAAATGGTAAATAAAATTAAAAAAGTTATATTAGATGACCGCCGTTTGAAGCTAAGGGAGATAGCAGAGATTGTAAATATCTTGTCGGAACGCGTTTTTAATATATTGCACGAACATTTGTCAATGAAAAAGCTTTGTGCCAGATGGGTGCCGCGACTACTCAACGACGAGCAAAAGCAACGACGAGTGAATACTTCAGAGGAGTGTTTGCAACGTTTTAGAGCCGACTCCAATTAATTTCTTCGTCGTTTCATAACGGTTGATGAGACATGGATCCACCACTACACGCCAGAGACTAAAGAGCAATCTAAGCAGTGGACGAGAAGTGGCGAACCCGCGCCAAAGAAGGCAAAGACTACGTTATCGGCTGGCAAAGTGATGGCAACTGTATTTTGGGATGCGAGAGGCGTAATTTTTGTAGACTATCTTGAAAAAGGAAGAACAATAAATGGCCAATATTATGCAAACCTTTTGCAAAAACTGAGCGACGTAGTTAAGGTAGAAAGACCCCATTTGGCTAAGAAAAAGATATTATTCCATCACGACAACGCACCAGTTCACACGGCTAGAGTTGCTATGACAAAAATTCAAGAGTTACGCTTGGAATTACTGCCCCACCCACCGTATTCACCAGATTTATCCCCTTGCGACTTCCATGTGTTCCCAAATTTAAAAAAGTGGCTAGGAGGACGAAAATTTTCTACGAACACCGAGGTCATTGACGCCGTTAATGGTTATTTTGAGGGTCTCGATAGAAGCTTCTTTAAAAATGGAATTATGGCTCTGGAGAAGCGTTGGGTAAAATGTATAGAGTTAGGAGGAACATACGTAGAAAAATAAATTAGAATAATGAAAAAAAAAATTTTTTTCTGCTTCATTTCGAATACTTATCAATCAGCCCTCGTATATCAGGATGAAATCTAAAGAGGTTTGAAAACTATGTTTCCCGTTAGGATGCTCTATAAGGTATAAATAAAAAATAAAAAAAACGTTGTCAGTACTAGATGTTCAACGATGTCGTCGGAGCAAGAAAAGTTACACGATTTTTTTTTGTACAAATATGTTCAAATATGGCATCTCTGCGAAGAAAGTGGTATCGGAGCCGAAAACGTCTACAAGAACCGTTCAAAGGGTTTTAAAACGGTTCAGCGAGGCAGGTGGTATACGGCGACGGTCTGGAAGTGGACGTAAACCAGGGTTTGTAAACCAGAATATCGAGAAGAAGATTATAACAGCTTTACAGAAAAAACCTACCCTCTCTGTACGAGACTTGGCGAAGAAGTTTAAAACGTCGAAATCTACAGTGCAAGGAGTGAAGAAAAATTGTTTTATAAAAACGTTTAAACAAACTAAAGTGCCCAACAGAAATGCAAAACAGTCAAAAGAGTCTAAAACGAGATCTAGAAAGCTTTATTCAAAAATGACTAAGAAAAAATATTGTACAGTTATGGATGACGAAACTTACTGCAAACTTGAATTCATATGACTTCCAGGATACCACTATTATTCTGGGACCGCCGACAGAAAAGTAGTAAGTGAAGAGTATAAGGTTATCAAAATGGATAAATTTGCAAAGAAAGTTCTCGTGTGGCAGGCGATCTGTTCATGTGGCAAACGCAGTACACCATATTTTGCTAATGGAACCATAAATCTAAATATATAAAAGGAGAAACTGACTGACTGACTGACTGACATATCAACGCACAGCCTAAACGGCTAAACGTAGGCACTTGAAATTTGGAAGGGACACGTAGCTTAGGTACCGTAGAGGTGCACTAAGAAAGGAATTCCCGAAATTCCCACGGAATATATTAATCCCAAAAAAAATGTTTATTGCCTAACGAAGTGGGCACGGGAACCGCTAGTGGTGATATATACCCGAATGAGTGCCTCAAAAGACGATTGTTGCCATTCATTAAGAGGCATGAAAACTAGATTTATAAGTTTTAAACTTACGTATTTTATGAAATGCTGTTAATGTTGTTCATTTATTTTTTTTATTTTTAAGTAGCTGGTGATAGATTTTTTAGTTTTTTAATTACAATGAGATAGTACACTCAGCATAAATATGGTGTTTTATTGTAATAGTATCTTTCTAACTACAAAGTATGTTACACGAGTATTCAATGGTAAATTTTATTCAAAGATTAAAAGTCAGCTCGAACTCGATACTCGTGGTTGTCATTTTAGTCTTCGGAATAAAAAAATGAACTTTAGTGTGAGCTCTCCTGGCATTACTATCCCTATCCGCTGCGTCAACAGACTGCTACTGTTTATTCATCATTTGACCATAACAGCTACGACAGGTTTTCAAACAACAGCAGCGATCTCTTATATATACTATGTTTATATTTATCATGCAGTGTCACGCCACACACATGCAAAGCATTTACTCTGTTCTCATGCTTCATATGCCATGCCGCTTCTTATGCATTAAATGTATTGATTTTCGAAGAATTGTCACTAAGCTTTTTGTACGTAGCTATTTTGAGCACTAGAAATATTGAGTTTCAAGTATTGTCTTTAGGCATTTTCTACAAAGGAATATTGATTTTCGAAAATGAGATCATTCGATTAAAATTGCATTAGGACATGCATCTTTAGGAATTACGTATATTAGACAGTTTGATATTCGAACTTTTGTGTTAGGAATTTCGTACTTATGAAATTTGATTTTCGATATTATGCTACGGACCCAAATTTTTGATCCAGCGGTGGGAACGGTAATCGGACTAAAGATGTACCAAAAACGGGAAGACCACTATTCTTAGCGATTGATACCAGAGGAAAGTGGCAAAGTTTGCACAAAACAAAGTGGGTACGTCCTGGAATAAGATAGCTTTAAAATATGATGTTGCATGTATGCTGAAAATGTTCAGCACGAAATGGAAGAAATCGAGGAAATGTTCAAAGGACGATAAGCAGCCGACTGTTTATGTGAGCGGTTATCTGGCCAAAGTTCTATTAAAAGATGTTAACTGTCAAAAATGTTTAAATTTAATTAAAATGTGTTTTCGAAAACCAAATTCTATATACAATTATATAATATTCAAAGAATGGTGGAACGAAATAACTTTTTTAACATACCCACTTTACAACGAGGCATCAGGAAAAAACCTGATTTTTTTACATTGTTATTTTAAAGAATAGCCAGTTCTAAGGATCTAACTTGAAGCATTCCATTAACAATGTAATTGTTGTTTTAATCATTTATTTAATAAAATTAATTTCGCCTGTATCCTGACACTTTACATTTTAAACCTACTGACTAAGAGGGTAGGGTTGATAATTCAATGTACATTCAATGTAGTTCTAACTTTTTTGTATGTAATCGGCTTGGTGTTACGGACACAAAGAAAGACAATGGTATTGTTTACAATGGCCTTTGTGTAGAAGATCAGCTCAGTTCAAATAGTAAAGACTATAACAGCATAAATATCGGATCGGGTCGCTCAAAAATAAATGATGTTCCATTGGGCTCATAAGTAAGTGATGATATTACTTTGGTAAAAATATGTGATGCTTTTTGGACGGCATAAACATCGTTACACTGTATCAGCATAAATATCGGATCGGGTCGATCAAAACTATTTGATTACCTATAAAAATCAAAATGATGTGACCATCTCTCACCGGCATAAATATATATCCCTCTGTGAAAGCATAGGCATCGGACGACAAGTGGACCGCCGCACCGTTAATACTACTGATACCGTTGACTTTTTTGAAAGTTATAAATTAAACCTTACCTAACCTAGTACCTATTCTACAAGGATTACACAAAAAAAAACATTTTACCTTTAAGCTGGAGAAAAGTTATGCGAAAACAAAATTCGGCGTCACTATACATTCGACGTCATAGAGGGTACCCATAATAATATCTGAGAGGTTCAAAAATGTGTAATCGATCTGCAAAAACGATTCTTACCTTCCTGGCTGGCATAGAGACGTAAATTGTGTAAAGTGATTTGACAATTCACGAAAACGGTGCAGACTTGTCATTGCATATGTCTATCGCAAGTTTTTCTCTTCAATCATTTGACAGGTGCCTCTCGGTCAACTGTAACTTATTTTGTTTTCAACAGAATCGTCGAAACGCCAAATTTAAAGCTATTTGTCAGGGGTTGGTTGTGGTCTCAGTAGCATTCGTTGGTTTTCTAAGCAGAGATCACGGGTTCAAATCTCAGTCGAATACATAGAGATAACACATTTTCTTTTCGGGTTAATTTTTATTTTTATTTTGTGCCTTATTATTTGTTTTAAGTTAATAATAATTTTAGACCAGCATCTATCCCCCAGTCCTCACTCGAGGACATAATACTAAACATAAAAGGCACCCTATAGTCATTCGACAAGGTTGCAATTACAATGTTACCGTGAGGACCCCCAGATAGATGTTACCGGTGTGGCGACCTGGAGATATTTATGCCGGTGAGAGATGGTCACATAATTTGGATTTTTATAGGTAATCAAATAGTTTTGATCGAGCCGATCCGATATTTATACTGATGCAGTGTAACGATGTTTATGCCGTCCAAAAAGCATCACATATTTTTACCAAAGTAATATCATCACTTACTTATGAGCCCAATGGAACATCATTTATTTTTGAGCGACCCGATCCGATATTTATGCTGTTACGGTGTAACGATGTTTATGCCGTACTAAAAGCATCACATATTTTTACCGAGGTAATGTCGTCACATACTTATGAGCCCAATGGAGCATCATTTGTTTTTGCACGGCTGTCCATAGTAATATATTTATGCTGGTGACTGTACAACGCGTTTTCGCAGAGCTTCTTGTTTCGGCGTCATTTTGACAATTATAAATGATTGAAAAAATGAAAAAAATAAAAATCAAGAATATCAAAAGAGGTACAAATAACATCTTGAACATTTTTTTGTCTAGGGCCATAGATTTTTTTTTTAAACCTACTGATAATGATTCTTATTTTTTTGTTATCACCCGTTATTATTCAGAGATGTGTTATTTTTAGAGGTAATGCCTCTCAATATAAAGAACACTTTTGTCTAAATACTAATCCGAATACTGGAAAATTGCGAAAGAAAAATCTAAAAACGTAATTTTGAAAATTAGTCATGACTCTTCTTTGGTAAGAGGTTTCAGACAGTTTTTTTTTTTAAATATAGCTTATTTACGTAAAAATTATATTACCAAATATGGTTAAACACCACTTTTTTTTCAGTATTAAATATTGTTTCTATGATTTTTCTTAAGTTTCAGAATCCTATTTTCGGAAAAAAAATAAAAATCTCATGTCGAAATGATTTAGATAATCGATTAATTAGATGAAAATATGGTCTCCGTTTTTGAGTCCTTAAAATCTGTGGAAGGTAACGTTCTTAGATGAAAAAGTGATTCAGTCAAGCTCATTGTAGAGAATAAAATTAAATAATACGAAAATAGAAGGTAGTATTTCATGTGGAGTATGGGGGTTGATATCGTCGGCAGGCCCGGGAGAACTGTGCCAAGTGACTGGTCGACTAAACAGCAGAGACTACATGGAAATCCACAACGATGTGCTACTACTATCTTTGCATAATACTTAACCAGATGTCATTCCCGTGTAAGTAGTTCAGGACAATTATTGTTCTTTCTACAACAGCCGTATTATTCGCCACTGGATTAACGAACAAGAAAAAATTACGTTATTAGAAGACTTCCAACCCAAAAGCCTAAATCCGACAGAAAACTTGAGGGGCATTATGACGCAGTGCTTTAACAGCACTCAAGCTAGAACCAAGGCGACATTGACTTAGCACTGCTTTGATATTTGGGAATCCATGCGGGCTTTGGATCATTGCATTGTTACAACATGGTAATATCCATGCGAGACAAGCTAAATGATGTAAGAAATGCCAATGGTGGCTATACTAGATATTAATTTATGTATTTTATTAAGACCGAAATTATACGGATCTAAGTTATGATTGTTGATATTACATTCTTTTTTTTTATAAATTTAAATGTGAATAATAAAAAAAAAAAAATTGAATATGTGGCGTGTTTTATTGCATGCAGTTGTAGGGCAGTTGTCTTAATGATGGCAACCTTAAGGGTAGTAACGGAGAGATAAAATATTTAACCCTTTAACGCATATGGGACGCATTTGTCCCCACATGAATTTTACGATTCACAGGAATACTGCCTGAGTTAAATACCTTGGAAGATGTATATTATTGTATTTTTTAAACATTTTTAGTTTTCCACGCTGGCAATACTGAAAAAATCTGTTATTTGTCATGAAAGTCATAAAATAATAATAATAAAAAAAAACTCTTCTACTGTCTTGGAATAGCTACAAGCGTGAAAGGGTTAAGAATAGAAACAAATAAAGTTCATGCCCTCCCCCAGTACCCCTGTACTTACTTATCATTACAAAGGTAAAAATAATGCACACACTCAACAAAAAAATTAGTTTTTTATATTTGTGCGCGTTGCATATTTATAATTGTAGCTCCTTAATATTTTTTTATTGTTACTTAAGTGTAGATGTAGATCACGTGTTAATAAAGGAACATACATAAGTACCTAGTTTATTGCTGATTATTCGCAATGTTGGCGAGAAATAGGTACAGTCAACAGCATAAATAAGTGATCATTTATGTACCTTGTCGCTTTCAATCGTTTCACTATTTTGTATAGCATTTCAAGCATAACGTTAAAGTGACAAGGTACATAAATGATCACTTATTTATGCTGTTGACTGTACCATCTTATATCCGCTACATACGTCTCGTTCAGGAAGTTCGCCCAGAATTTAGTAAACCGCCCACAATCATCAACTTAGTGTTCTTATCAATGTTCGGGTCGCCACCTTCCCAAACACATGGTAGCGGGAGGCAATGGGAGAGACACGCGCTGTTCACGCTTGCAAGGACCTGTTTTCCATTTAGTTATTTTAATTATCGTTCCTGACGTAGAGACCTCGTCATATTGTTCTCTTAGGGCCGTATTAATAAACTCATCTTGGCTGAGATGCCCGTCTCAAGATACGTCAAAGTAAACGTCAAGCCATAGAAAACTGTCATTTTGACACATCTTTTATCTTCATTACAGTCGAGATCAGTTTATCGATAAGGCCCCTATTTTTAATTTAATGTTATTGAGCTTACATTTGCAATGTTTTTTTTTTTGTGTCTATTTCTTTTAATGTTTCGAAACATGATTTTAAATATACGAATTGACGGTTAACAATTAAAAGTTAAAACTAAACTTATTTAAATTCAAATAAAACTAAGCTACTCAAATATTAAATATTATGTAAATAATAATTGTGCAAATTGTGGTTACAAAGTTATCAACAAGTTCTTAGAGTTGTCGGTAATTCTGTAGCTCTGCCTACCCCACTCTGGGAATGAAGGCGTGAAGGTATGTAGGTATGTATGTATGTATGTATGTAAATAATAATCACCACTATAAAAAGAACACCTCCTCTAACAGGAGCGGACATTCTAGTTCTTGGGGGATTTCTGGGCTTCTCGTTGTGAGCCTGTAGCAGGCATAAGAGAAAATACTCATCCGCAAAAACCAATCGCTCATAGCTATTCACTTCTCTATTATTGTCTATAGTCGGAGAGTTGCCTAATTTAATGTAATTAATATTGCATTGCAAATTTAGCATTTTTATTGCGTCCAATTTTTGACAGAATAAAACGTAAGATAGACATATGCAATGACAAGTCTGCACTGTTTTCGTGAATTGTCAAATCACTTTACACAATTTACGGCCCTAAGCCAGCCAGTTAAGGATCGTTTTTGCAGATCAATTAAAAATACGAGTATGTTTGATCTTGTATCATGTCAGATATAATGGGGCCCTGTCATCCGATGACTATAGTCGAGTCCGGAATTAGGCGAACTAACTTGACAGCCGAAAATGTTGCCAGACATAGGAAAAAATAAATAGTGATAGGTTTATGTCGACACAAATATGTCGATATAACCTTGTGCCTTCTATAAATCTGATTATATTTATATTTTATCAAGTAATTGTCATCGAAACTTTCACACTCATACATACTTGCCAAATAGGGAAAAACTACAGCAATTTTTACGATATAATATGATCTGAAGGATGTACGGTTTAAAGCGGATATTTACGATACTTACTCCTCAAATTAGGAATAAAATATAAAAATAATGCTGACATTACAACAGGCCATTGTGATCCTTTTAGGTGGCTTCCAAATTATTAGTTAGATTTCAAACACAATAATAATGATAAACTAGACTTTTTAAATATCGATATTAACAGCACTAGCCAAACTGTGGCAACATTAGTGTACAATGAACTGTCAAGTTAGTTCGCCTAATTCCGGACTCGACTTTATGCTTTCACAGTGGAAAGATATTTTTGTCACATAATTTTGATTTTTGTTGGTAATCAAATATTTTTGAGCGACCCGATCTGATATTTATGATGATATAGTGGAACGATGTTTATGCCGTCCAAAAAGCATCACATATTTTTACCGAGGTTATGTCGTCACATACTTAATAATACCTACTTATGAGCCCAATGGACCATCATTCATTTTTGAGCGTCCTGTTCCGATATTTATGCTGATACAGTGCAACGATATTTAAATGGCGTCCAAAAAGCATCATACATTTTTGGTACGGCTCTTTAACCTTTATTCTCTCTTTTTTACTCGTCGCGGTAATTTACATTGATAAGTTGGTGTTGTTAATGAAACCCCTACGTTTATGTAGGTACCTAATACAGAAAATGGAGATTATATTTGAATTTGAACGTAACTTCCTTATTAATTTTCTACACCACTACAAAGACAGGGATTTCGTTAGTTTTTCACCACACAGTAAGATAATTATATTTTTATATTATTAAGAAAGGGTTGGTTGGCTTCTGGATCGTCATACTGACGGTGACAGGTGTTTGAAATGAAATGAAATGAAATTTATTTATTTGCTCTAGATATGGTATGGTAGGTCTTAATATAAAGCATTTGGTGTAACACATATCTAACCGTAATCGGCATGCAAAAGCTTTGCTTAAAAACTAATTTAATTATATTCAGATTAATTGAGCAACAACACATCAATAATTTTATTACATTAAAGATATTTTTAATCTAAATCACTACATAAATAATTTTATTACAATAATAATATTTTTAAACCAATTACAATATTTTTTAACAATATTTAGCCAGTCCGGTAATTACATTTCAATGGTTATTTAGATATTCTTTAATTGAATAATACGTTTTTTGTTTCAGCCATTGGAAAAGTTTCACTTTAAATCTATTCATCGGTAGTTCTTTAAGGCTATTTGGTAGTTTGTTGTAGATTTGTATTGCCATTGGGTAACAGTTCCTACGATACAAATCCGTTTTACATTTGGGAAATACTAATCGGTTTGGGTATCTCGTGTTAAAGTGACATGCTTGATTTTTCGCCATAAAAAGATGTTGCTGATTTTTGACAAAGCAAGCAACTTCAAAAATGTATAAACATGGAACTGTTAAAAGGTTCAATCTTTGAAAAAGAGGTTTACATGAAGTTATAGGAGAGACATCGCATATGCCACGGATGCACTGTTTTTGCCCTATAAGGATTCTTTTTATATCCACTGAGTTTCCCCATAACAAAATTCCGTATCTAAGGATAGAGCCTACATAACCGTGGTAAGCTTTTAAAGCAGTTTTTCGGTTTGTTATTTTTGCGAGTCGCCAGAGCGCGTATGAGAAGCGATTTATTTTACTTCCTATTAATTGAATGTGTTGTTTCCAGGAACACTTGCTATCTATTTTTATACCCAGAAATTTTACTTCGTTTGATTCCATTATTATTTGATTTTTATATTTCACTACGATGTCCTGCTTGATTCCATGTCTATTAGTAAATTGTATGTAAGTAGTTTTATTAAGGTTTACTTCAAGATTATTATCGTTAAGCCAGTGTATAATATTTTTAACTGTATTGTTTATATCGTCGTTATATTTATCTTTATTTTTGCCTGAAATCACAACTGATATGTCGTCAGCAAATAAAGAACAATGTTGGCGCGTTACTAGTGGCAGATCGTTAATATATAATAAGAATAACAAAGGGCCTAAGATGCTACCCTGCGGAACGCCCGCTTTATTTGATTTGGTACTCGAACGATAAGTAGTCTCTTCTGCGTGTAATGAAGTATTGTTTAATTCAACTAGTTGGTGTCTCCCACAAAGATAGCTTCTCAACCAGTTGTTTGTGGTTCCGCGAATACCATACATTTCACACTTGTGTAGTAGCAAATCATGAGAAACAAAGTCGAAGGCTTTAGACATGTCAAAAAATACTACGGACGATGGTACTTTGTTATCTAAATTTTCTGTCACGCATTTGACAAGGTTAAAAGCTGCTAAAGATGTAGATTTTCCTTTTTGAAAGCCATTCTGTTGAGTAGCGAGTATTTCATATTTTGTTAGAAAACTATAGATTCTTCCATACATAACCTTCTCGATGATCTTAGAAAGCACAGGTATTAAAGAAATGGGTCTATAATTGTCAATGATCTCACTATCCCCTTTTTTATGAATCGGTTTCACTACGGAAAGCTTTAAGCGCTTTGGAAAGATTCCATTAGCAAAAGACAAATTTATTAAATAGCTCAAAATAGGCGCTAGGACGTCTGCAGTTTGCTTTAAGATTTTCGTACTGATACCATCGAAACCTACTGATGACGTATTATTTAGGGAAATGATTATTTTTAAGATCTCCAACTCATCAGTAGGAAAAAGAAACATGTTACACGTTTGTTGGTTGATCTTTTGTTTGTAAATATTTTTTGTGATATATCTCTGACTGTCATTTGTCAATCCTATAAAATGTTCATTGAACATGTCTGCCATTTGTTTTGGATCAGTAATTGTCTCTCCCTGGATCTTAATTTGGCTAATATCTTTGCGCTTAGTAGGTTTATTACTTGTGTTTTTTTTTATAATGTTCCACGTGGCTTTACAAATGTTTTTTGACGAATTGATGTATTTCGTGTTGGATATTTTTTGAGCAGAGTGAATGCACTTTTTATATATTTTAAGGTAATTAAGATAAATACTTTTGTTTAGCTTATTACGGTTTGTATAATATTTGAATCGTAGGTGACGTTTAGTGTACGATGCTTTTTTGATGCCTTTAGTAAGCCAATAAAGTTTGTCAGGTTTATTTTTATTTTTTATGCGCTGAAAGGGGAAGCAAAGATCAAAAAACATAGTTAAATAATCATGAAAACAGTTAAAAGCCCGATCTAGGTCGGCTTCATTAAGGACATCGTGCCATGTCATTTTGCATAGACACTTATAAAATTTATTGACATTTTCATTACTGTAATCACGTTTCGTAACATGCTTATGAGAATTAATATAATTTTTACAAACACCAGGGACAATCAGCAGCTGAGCAGTATTATGATCAGATAGGCCAAGTGCATGAAGCTCACCCCTTGCTTCTGGTATGTTACTTATAATCTGATCTAAACAGGCGTTGTTTCTCGTCGGTTTGTTTATATGTATGAGGTAATTATAGTTTTGCAGTATTCTTCGGTATTCTAGCGCTGCGTTAGAGTTTTTAAGTATATCGATATTAAAGTCGCCAGTCAGTATGATTTTTTTTCTTGTTTGTGGTCGCAATTTGTTTAAAAGAAGGTCTAATCTACTTAAGAAAGCTTTAGGGCATGAAGTTGGAGTTCTATACAAGCAGACAATTATAATGTTTAAGTTGGTTATTTCAATTCCACAACACTCAAAGGTGTAGTCAGTTTGCAACTCTTTTAGACAATGGAGGAGCTTGAAGTCTAGATGATTTTTACACATAATACAAACTCCCCCTCTTTTCTGATGCTTTCTAGAGTACCAGTCAGCAACTCGGAAATTGCTGATACTAACATTTATTTCTTCACCTGCCCTAATAAATGTTTCGGTTAAGCATACTATTCCTACTTCTATATTCGCTTCCGAAAAGTCGTGTAAAGCAATTTCTATCATGTCCCGTTTACTTAATAGCCCTGCAATATTCTGATGAAATATAAACAATTCATTTGTGCAATTTGGAACGAAAAAAATGTTGTTCATTTTGAGGCTTGTCTTTTTGTTCAGTATTTTTTACTGACCTTTCTAGTGTAGGAAAATAATCTAATATGGTCTTTTCTTTTTTAGCAAAGTGTTTCGACAACGAGAAATCATTTTTTACCGTATTTTTTTCTTCTGCCATTTTCTTAAAATAGTAGGGAATTGTACCTGTTTTGTACATGACTATATTGTTTTTTGGGTTTTGCTGGGTAACGCAGCGTTTTGTTTTAGATTTGAAGGTAAGGAACTTGTTGTTGTAGTATAATGTATCAATATATGTATTTATTTTAAGGCATAAAGAGGGTAGATATTTCCTGTCATAAGGTAATGATGTCAGTGTATCCAGAAATAAACAATTCTTAAAGTTCGTACAAATTAATCTTAGCATGCTATTGAGTTTACTCTCGTTTAGGTGAGGGTTATTCTTAATGCCTAAAACTACTACCGACCGATAACAATGTGTCTTTAAGAAAGTGCTTAATTCTATGAGTATGTTTGTTGGATTGCAGTCATCTTCGCCAACACATAATATTATTTTGTCTTCACACGATGTTTTGGCAAGAAGTGCTGAGTGAGTGTTGAGTATGTCGCTGCAGGTGGCTCCAGGCTTGAGAAAGGAGTAAATATTATATTTTTCGAACTTCGTGTCTCGTCTGGATTCGAGTAAAGACAGCGCTAGCCCTGAGCACTGTTGACCACCAAGAATGAAGATGTTCTTTGTGCTAGTTGTACATGTTGAAGAGGTAAGAAAATTGCATTTATTATCAAATGAATTATCCTTCTTTACGTCAGGCTTTCTCTCTGGTGTTTGGGAGAGGCCTACTAAGTTTTTGGGTAAACTGTGAATCGCAGAAGGTATTATTTCCGGCTGTAAGATGGTTTCACTATCTTCTTCCAGTCTTAAGTTATCAATGTGTGTTGTAGGAGTGCTTGAAATGTGAGACAGTATGGTCCGTTTAGGTTTATGTGTTTTTTTCGTTTTTTTTTTCGAAGAGAGTAGTCCAGGAGTCTTATTGATCATGTCTGGTTCAGAACACATTTTTTTTAATGTTTCTATTTGAGCTTTTTGCTCAGTTACCTTTTTATTTAAGTTTATTATTTCTGAAGACAGGGATTCTACCTCTGTGTGTGCAATACGTAGTTGGTCTTTGAGGTCTATTATTTCCTGTTTCATTTCCATGAAGTATTCTCTCTCTCTGTCATAGAATTATAAGATCGATTTTTTGTTTTTGTTTTTCTTACAGTAACGTTATCTATGAGAAAAGATAAATCTTTATCAATGAGTGGCATTGTTATTGTTTAGTAGTGCCCTCTGTATTGTTGTTTCGAAAGCTATGATACTTTGCAGTTTGTGATAGTACTCGATCGTCTTGTAGATGGCGTTACTAGCGTTAAGCGAAGTGAATTTTATGTGGTTGTTGGTTCTTAAACGCAGCCTTTTAGCACTGGTAATATTATTTTTTATGTCAACTGTCACTTGACACTGACATCCAATCAGCAGTTTGGGAACAATGTTAGAGTCTGACCAGTGAGTCGTTGCACAAAAAAAAGCGGCAAATTCAAAAAATCTTTAGCTGGTAACACAAAGTATAGAGTGATAAAAGTTATTTGATGCTTGATGTAATTATATTTTATATTATTACGTTATTAGAATAGTAGCAAATGAAAACTGATAAATATCTGTACTACTATATTAGAAACCGCAAGCAAACACTAATGACACTTCTATGAAGTCACATTGAAAGGGAAAGAGACAAATGTATGATTTGACAGTACGGTACTCTTTTCGATGATTGTCAAATTGTTAAGTCTTGTGTTTGTTTAGATACTTATGAACAGCAACGTGTTCACATAACATTGTAAAACGGCAGTACAGATATTTTTGTGCCACTACATGTTTATAAATATTTGAAAGAACTTTTGCATAGATATTTGTGCACTTTGCCTTGATTGAATAACTTTGAAAAATAGTACTTAGTACAGATATTTATCAGTTTTCAGTTGCTTACATATTATTGTGTGATATGCTCAGATAAATATGACAGATGATGTGTGTACATATTTTTGATTGGTAAATTTGATCAGTTCATATGTACTTTTCTATGCTCATTTATTTTTGAAGCCTTGGATTTGCTCATAATTATATTTATGAACTCGACTGTAGGTACTATATAAACTAAACTGGTAACATACCTGTTTAGTTTACGTAGGTAGTACTTAGTAGTCAATAATAAATTAATATACCTAATGTATTTTTTATTAAAACAAATTTATAAAATGATAAAGCCATTTATTCATGAGTCATAATCAAAATCAGATTCCAAAAATTCAACACCTGATAGAGAATCATCACTTTCATCATCACTTTCACGAACTTGTATTATAAATGGAGCCAATTCAGTGTCAAGAATGTTATCCTTAGACTTGTATTTTTCCTCTACATTGATTACATGGTCTGTACATTTTTTCCAATCTGCTGGTGTAATCATTGAAGAACATTCTCTGATCAAGTTTTCAGTTTCTGAACCATGTAGTCCCAAATTTCTGCTAGCTACTTTTCGCTTTGCCAGGCTCCATATGAGTTCAATTGCATTTAAGTCACAATGGTATGGGGGCAATTTAAGGACCTCATGTCCATGCTGCTTCAATATTTCCTCTGCTGCATATACAGGACCAACTCTATTTTCCTCAACAAGACACATCAATTCCTCTTTTTTATAGCACTCTTCGTATGGGATTTTATTTTCCCTTAGCCATTTTTGAATGTCTGCCTTCAAGCTGTGCATGGTTGGAGGCTTATTTATTTGTGTGACATGGTAACTTGCATTGTCCATTACAATCACACTCGGCTCCGTCAAATTTGGGATCAACATTTCACGTAACCACTTTAAAAAATTTACACTATTCATATCATCATGATAATCAGCTGCTTTGGATTTTGTGCTAAATACAAGCAGAGAATTTGGCACAAATCCTTGCTCTGATCCAGCATGCACTATAATATGCCTTTTGCCAGATGAAATTTTTTCAACAACACCGGAAGTCGAAGGCCCTTGCCATGACTTTTTTGGTCTATAGTTTTGATGGACATATGTTTCATCAAGATAAACAATCGATTTTCCTTCTTGTCGTTTCTTGTGTATACTTCTTAGAAATCTTTGTCTCCATCCAGATATTTCAAAATTTTCCATGAGAATGGAGCGTTCCTCTTTATTTCTTTTAAACTGAAATCCATTCTGGTGTAATATTTTCCTCAGTGTTTCACAACATCCTGAGAATCCTATAGATTCTTTCAATTCTGCATGTAATGTTCTTAGAGTAGGAACTTGCTTTTTGACACAATAAAATTCGTTAATTTTATTACGGATGGCTGTCACATCAAAATTGTCTAATTTCGACACAGTAGATGGACGGGGACGTTTTTTCCCTGGCGTATTCCATTCACCTTGGTTAGTAGAACCCTCTTTTTTATTGTACGTAGCGTTCTAATGCTTACTTCTGAAAAAGGAGACATTTTTAGTCCAGGAAATCAACACATTCATATATTGAGAACTCTTGACAAGCAAATATAGTTTATTACCTGTCATGATGGATATTTTTGCCAAATAACTCGATTCTGATTCTTTGTTATCAATATCCATCTTCAGTTCTTTTACTAGCTTTTCAATAGTTTGCTTAATGTTTTCATCACGCACGCCAGCTAGAATCAAAATAAATAATTACGTACGGTATTATAATACAAAAACACCAACGTTCCTATTATGTAAATGAAAGAGTGCCACTAAAAGCATCAACATTGTTTGACAATAACTTACCGGTCGTCTGAATGATTTCATCCAATATTCGTTTATTTTTCAGTAATCTCTCATTTTCGTCACTTCTAACCTGATTGTAGTTAGAGATCATAGAAAATAACATGCTTCTTGCACTGCTTCTGATCGGTTTAGCCATTATAACACGATAATACTTCCGTAACAGATACACTGATGCTATATTTTAGGTTATGTAAAAACTGTGATTGACAATTAGTTTGACAGATAAAATTGTTGCCATATATAGAATTCTGAAAAAATGCTTGTGCAGCGACTCGCTGGTCAGACTCTATGCTACAGTTTTGCTTAGAGGTGCTAACGGTTCTTTCGATAACTGTTCAAATTTTGGAGATTTTAAAAGTGTAACGGTTAAATTATAATTCTTACCGTGTTAGTAACTCAGCGAAATGGCGTGTTATATCACACTGTTATAATGGATTTCTAACGGTGAGTTGTTGTATTCACTTTTAACTGCACAATAATTAGTATTCGAATTACTTTTCTCACTTTTTTTGTTAAAAATTTGACGAGCTTTGTACTTAGATGTTTACGTGCCTGGGGTTGCCAGAGTTATTGTGACAGTGACATTGCACTGACATTTGATGGAATCTAATTAGGAATCAGAGTTGAATTGGAGCACAAGGAGCGCTATTTCTAACATTGTGGTTACCAATGTATTTGTTTGTGTTACTGGTGGTGAGTCTAATTTAATAAATAAATAGATAGAGGAATGTGGTAAATTTACAAAAGATGTATACGATTTATTACTCTCAGTTAAGTTCACGAGCACACAAAAATATAGCCCAATCAATATGGTAAAAAAACCGCCTTCATAAATGCAAGAAAAAACTTCTTTTAAAGTAAAAGGTAAGTAAGTGGGTCAAGTCGGTTTTTGGTTAAAAATACTGTGAGTCGCCGACTTCAGTTGGACTGACCCACCATTACCTACAATTTTAAAAGAAGTTATTTATTGCGTTTTTAAAAGTGTTTTTTTTTAAGTATTCATTTTATACTGGTTAGTGGTCATAATAAGCTGTTATGTAGTCCCACTTCTTTGTTGATAAGAAACGTTAAGATATATCAAGCTCGCCGGAAGCAACAGCGCGGGAAAGTTATAGTCATATTTAAACAATTAAAATGTTCTTCTTTAGAGTCGCTCAACTATCTTAATCGAGATATTTTATCGCCACCCTTGAAATAAGTACATTTCTGGTCTTCATCATCAGTTCCACGTCACGAAATGATACTTTCTGAATGCTAATGCTGGACTGGTTACTAAAAATACTTAAATCGCTATAATGAATGCCTAATATTTGAAAAGTTCTCTCAATTCCTCACGGATCCCCTCATCAGATTCAGATTTGGTGACAATGGGTGGTCCCAGCAAATGTTAATATGAAACATGATGTCTAAAATTAATAAATTATTAGAAAACAACCATAGAGACAATTTTAAGCACAGTTGGTAGTGGTATTGAAAAACATGGTATTCATTTCGAACACCAAAGAATAGTACATTGTGTATTAAGGTCGGTAAGTAAGGAATTACGATCGAGGCTCTAGTAGAAGCCCGAAGTCGAAGACTGAGGGCTTTCTGAGTCGAGGTTCGTAATTCCCGTACCGCCCGTGAAACATACAATGTTTTTCATCACATTTGCGGGTAAATAAGTAAAGATTTTCAATAATTGTTTTTGCTGCATGGATAATATCTGGCAGTGTTACATTTAAATTACACTCATCGGACGATGACGACGACATTTTTTATAACTTTTTTACTTGTCTTCAAATATAAAATGTAAATAACTATGAATTATAGCTTTAATACACAAGTCAGCACAACTATTATTACGAATTACTTGAACTTTTTTTAAGCGGATGGCGGGCGGACTCCACAGATTATACAAATGTTTCGTTTAGAAACGTTAAGGGCAAATACTTACGTAGGTATACATACAGCCCTGAAGGAGTGTAAAAAAAACGACGTTTCGATACAGAAAACTATTAAAATCGATTATTAAGAACATTAATTGAGTATTTAAGTAACATGTAGCGTGGTTGCAATGAAATTCCTGTTTAAATAACATTTTAAGACAATTTTTCAATTGCTTTCAACTCTTTGCTTGAACTTGCATGACCTGTGTGCTGTGCTATAAATTAAAAAAAAATTACTTACCGACCTTGGGTTTCATGGTAAAAAGAAAGGTCGAGGGTTTTATATGGGGCATTGCGGCCAAGTTAACCTGTATGTTTAGATACTGTTTACGTGCAAGTGTGATGAAAAATAAATTAAAGGAGATGAAAACAATGCATTTTATTAATTGTAGATATCATTTTTTATAGATAGTAGCATTTGCTGCTGAAGATCTACACAATCGATATCTAAATAGAAACCCGTTTTTCTTGTTACTAAAATCGATGACATGATTCCCGAGAACAGATCTTCGTATGTCTTATACTCGTAGTTTCAGACTTACCCATACTGACCGATCTAAATGTTACACCCTGTTTAGAATTTTTAATTACCTACAGCAAGCCATGCGGTCCGCCGGCGGCTGCGCCTTCACGCGCCCGCGCGCGCCTTGTTCCAGGTACGGTAAATATGTATGAATTTAGAGTACCACCTCGCAAAAGGTCGGGTATCTGCTTCTTGTACAATATTATGTTGTACAGTTAGGATCTTTAGTTATTATAAATGTGCAGAATCTTGAGTTGGTGACATGCCAAAGTTATAAGTATTTTTAGGGTTTCTAAGTCAAACTTGGAACCCTTATAGTTTCGCTTTGCCCGTCTGTCCTTCGTTCCATCTGACAGTATGGAACTTTTTCGGTAGCTTTCGTTACGCTTTCTCTTAGGAAATACCGTCTAGATAGATGGTGCTATTCACGACTTTCTAAAACAACCTAAAATTTAGATATATTGATTGTGTTACAAGTAAAGTATTGCAATTAAGCCTAACTGCACATAGGTTGCAGTATATTATCTTATTAAACCTTAAGTATATAGGAATAACTCGAATACCAAATTGGTGCACTTAGTCCTGTTGCAACTTTGCCATAAAATCCAAATTTTAGGATATATTATATATTGAATAAAAACTGAAAAACCGAATGTCAACTGTCTACTGTCATGTTCATTTGAAAAAATAATTATTTTTGTGAAATTCAAGTCATTATTTTCATGTTCCAACATTAGAAATGCATTTTTCCTTATAACTCATGACATATTCTTAACATAAATCTAGTTAGCCTAGTTGGTAGTGACCTTCTTAACAAGCAAAGTAGTGATAACAGCGTCTAAACTTAGAGCCTTAAGTGATATAGTAGCTATATAAGACATACAATAATAGTTTTGGGTCATACTACGGGCATAAGATGATATGTTAAATCACTGTCGATAGTAAGGTGATATAATAGATATATAAAAATATGTTACAGCTTAAAGCTGTATAAAGGTGCTTTAAACGACCACTTTACATTTTATTCTTGCAGCTTTAGGTTGATTACACTAAAGGTTCTTTTGGAGTGCCTATTAGCACTTGCTCGCACTATTGTTCTATAAAAGTATTATTTAGACCTTTTAGTGCAAAGCCTCGCTTACAGTGTTAAAGTGGCTATAAGAAACCTCTAAAGGTATTTAAGGGTTATAACACTAATTCTTATTACTCTTAATAGTGCAGTGATATAAGGGAGATAAGGTTCTCTGTTGAATCACTATATAGCTATTTTAGCACTTGAGGTGCTATAAAAGCAGCATGAAGCTAGCTCTTTAAGAGTGCTTGTGTGAATATAATTAACTCTTAAAGTAATTTTAAAATGTTCTAGATATATGAGACCCTACTTTATCACCTTAAGCTGTTTAACAAGATTATTTGTCTCTTGAAGTAAAATAACTTCTAATACAGCTTTTATAGATCTAAGAGCTCTAAATTACACTGCATAGGTGATAATAATAATTTTAAATGTTTAAAATCACTGTTATATCGCTTATATACGATAACGCGACTCCCAACACTTTTCATCCTGACCGATCGCATAATAATGAAGAGAGTTCCGTACACCAACATATTGGAAATAACCATATTCAGAAGTTTCGGCGGACTAGTGCAGCAGAGCAGGCCAACATTAACCTGTTATGTGAGCAGAACCACGATTTGGATAATGAACTTCAAGAATCTTAGAACAAGAATTTGGAGCAGATGCTATGGAGTACTCCAATTCTTTTCCACTTAGTAATTCCGAAGATTCCGATAAAGAGTGTGAAGAGTATTTTTACAATAAAAACCGTAAATTTCGAAACAATCTACGAACATGGGCAGTGCAAAAAAATATAAGTCAGGTGCTGGTACAGCATCATTTTAATGCCTACGCATTTGAAAACAAACTGTTCTTAATAAAGAATATGTTAAGGCAAGGAAACAATCCGCTCGCACAAGTAGCTAAACGCATTTGTGAAGAGGATAGTAATAAGAGTAGTCTTAGGAAAAAAACGTTAAAATTTGATAAACCATTCATCACAGAACAGAAATATGAAGGTCCTACATTTTGAAGATTTCATACTTTCGTCTAAACAGGTAGATAAATACCTATTGCTTAAGTCAGAGTGAAAAAGTGATAGAAATACAACGCATTATTACAAACGAGGAAGAAATAAAAATTATTGGCATAATGATTACAAATATATTTGAGAAGCCAATTAAATCAACTTTCCTATATTCGTATAAAGCTCATGAAGAAAATATGATAACTGAACAGACGGTAATGTTTCCAAAAGATATCTTTTGTAAATTAGTGTGTATTAGCTACCAAGGTGTTTCATATTTTATACCCCTGTTACATACAGTATGAAGACAAATAAAATACGATTTATAATCAAAACATTGTATTTATTTTCTATTAGATGTCTTGCTATTACCACATCTTAAATGCAAAATTACGAGTAAGTACCTCTAGAAAGATTTTACTGCAACATTATAAAACACAATAATATTATACTACTGTGACAAAATTAATTTACAAAATTGAAAAATAGAAATTAGTTTACTAAATCATCGGCGAGAAGTCGAAGTGTTACCTCCTGCTGTCCAGAGATGTCACCACTGGTACTAAAATAACAGTTTTAGAGATTAATCTGTAACAATTTCATGAAGGATTTGATCAAAAATTCGTTTAAATACATATTTGCCTATGTAGCAAACCCTTACGAAACATCTAAGTAGGTAACTACTTCTTTAATAAAACTTAAAAACTTTTTTTCATAAAATCAACGGTTTACGTATTTTACCGAGGAACCCAAATATCAAAGAAATCATGTCAACGATACAGGTTACAGCTCTAATCGACTTTGTTTTACAAACAAAGGTGCTAACAAATCATTTTATAACTCCGTTTAAAACTTATCAGTTCTACAGAAGTGATAATTATCACTTTTGTAGTTAGCTTTGTGTTTAAACGAAAACACCATATTTGTTTACAAATATAACCTAAAAATGCTTGAAATTATATCTGTTAATAAAGTTACTTTTAATGTTTTATTTTCCCAGAGTGCAAGATCAATCAACTTTAGCAAAACTATTTACAAAACTAATTAACATTATTAACAAAATTACAAAAACCAAATAAAACCGCGACATTTTTGCATTTTAAATTTCTCAGAACGCCTTATTTTTAAGGGGCTTGAAAATTGAGATGAAAAATAGTATACATAATAACAGAAAACTTACAACCGCAGTAGTATTTCATTGTATTATTCACTTAAAAAGGTATATTTATCGGACTTACCGTCATTTCTAAATCCATACATCACAAAAACAATGTGACAACCTGTACGCACTATTAGAGACAAAAAACATTACACTGCTGCAACGCAGAGTTATTTTCACTACTCCAGTGGTTTTGCAACACTTTAAGTGATTATAAGGTAACATTTTATAACTTTAATAGAACATTTGGTAATAAAAACCGCTTTTGCAACACTTTAAGCGATATAAGGTGACACTTTATATCTTTAATAGAACCTTTGGTAATAAAAACCGCTTTTGCAACACTTTAAGCGATATAAGGTGACACTTTATATCTTTAATAGAACCTTTGGTAATAAATAGGGTTTTTTAACTCTTTATTAGGGCCATTGGTAAAAATAACCTATATTGTAGCACTATTATAACACTCATTTACCCCTATTGCAGTTAATACGAGCTGCTGTACAACTTTTAAGTGCTAACGCCGGTGCCTAATTCGGACTATAAGAGAGTTATAGCGTGCTCTTTCACTAATATTTAGGACGTGCTATCGCTATTGGTGTTTAATTGAACTAATAACCGGCTGTTATAGAACTTATTTTATCGCTAAAATGTTAGTTGGGTTATCTACGAAGTTAGCGGTTCCGGGTTCGATTCCTGATCTGGATAAATATTTGTGCGATGAGCTCGAATAAGTGTTTTTGAGTCTTGACACTCTTGACTATGTTTATCGGTGTCTATTACGTATGATAAAAGCTTAGAGGTTAGTTAGGGACTAGGTCAATTTAATTTACTAAAAAAAGAAATATTAAGTAAAAATAAGGTTCCCATGTAAAAAAAATATTTTTGAAATGTGGAACATGTTTTTTTGACCCCTTCAATATTATCATACAAAAAACTTTTTTTTCCTTTCATTTTTGTAACTCAAGTCAGGCAGGGCCTCTACTTCTTTTTTGTTTTTGCTCCTACTTCAAAAGTATTGTTTACAGATCGGCTGCCCTTACTGTTATAGGTATTAATGAGAGTTGTCATGGCTTTAAAGATACGATAACAATATGTGGAAAAGACGATAAGCAATAGAGGCTTTGAGTTGGCGTAAGGAAATGCCTCGATCTAAATGATAGTTAACAATTCAAAATAAAAAATGATAACCTAATCTAACCTAACGATGCAACGCTAAGTAAATCACTGCATAATTAAATAAGAAGAGATTCAAATTCCTGTTGTCATCGGCTTACGTTTTTTAGTAGGTACAAGTGTTTGCTTTACGTAGGTGTTAATTCGCAACTCTCGTGTGTTCTTATGAAATTGAATTAATTTCTAAATAAATCAGTCTTACGTTTGCCAGATATTTGGGAGTACAGCGCCTAGACAAATTACGCCCACGGATGTTTATAATTTATGTTAACATAAATAAAATACAAGAAATTAGGTTCAGTTTGTTATTTTAGAGTTGTATTTATCAGCACTTATGCTTATACATATTCTTACATGTCAGTGGTGTTGCTATATCATGTTACTAGTTTGTACTTTAACAAATAGGTTGAAAATACATATACTAATTTGGCAATAACTATAGTTGATGGCTTTGTATGGCATTACAATTCACTGGTCTGGCCAGATTAAAACCAGACGCGAGAAAATAAATACAGTAGCAAGCTGTTTGGATCATTATTTTAATAAAGTGTTAATAGGTCGGGAGCCCACGACCAAACTTTTTACCTCACGTTTTACGGCCGAAATTGTATAGGTAATGTTGATAGATTTGTTTATTCTGAGACTCTATTATGTTCAGTAAAACCATACAGCTTTTGAAGTCATCGTATAGTCAACGTTGTGATAGCTCTTACTTACTGCATAGTAATGGCCACAGATGTAAAAAAAAAATACTATAGTCGATAACTTGTCAAAATCAATATGGTTTAACCGAGTATAATAGAACCTCTGACTTTAAAATGATACTAGACAAATTTAGTGAAGCGCCATGTGCACTATAGTAATTTACTTTAGCCACAATTGTATGGCAGCCTAGTGCTTTTGAAACGTGCTCCTTATCTTATATTAGGGACCCGCCCTCGATTCGCTTCAGTTTCTGTGAATCTTCTGTATCACCCGTACATACACCAGAATTTACGAGTAGTATAGGTACAGTCAAAGTCACAAAAAATATACGTTCCCCAGGCGTCAAAAATATCTATCCGACCCCCTAAGCCACTGATAAGGTCTATGGTCTTAGACCCGAATAGGAGACAATCTTCACGAGGCTGTTTATTCGATAAAAAGTATTTTATATCAAATGTAATATGTTAAGTAATATATGGTGAATAGGCAGGCTGAAAAATTTCAGTGCAGTACCTATCCATACACTAAAAAAAAAAGAACTTAAAAAAAAAACAAATGCTAGTTATGTAGATATGGAACCGGGAGGGACACGACCATTAAACAAGCGAGCTAATTTCACACTTCTTTATTATACTAATGTTGTTACACGCACAACGGGTGCACCCGCACACATGCACATACATAACATCCCTTCCCCTTATAGCTAGGGAATTAAAATTAAACTTATAACTAAAGAACTAAATTTAAACAATTAATTAGAGTAAATTACGTGAACGATTGGTTAACTATCGTTGTCGCCTTGTTCTGACGTAGGCGTGCCGAACACGGGACTTATTGCTTGATGGCGACTAGCGATGATAGTAGGTGTATAGGTATAGGGTATATACAGGGTGCCTCTGACCTTGGGGCTTTAAATGCATAGATCAATTCTACTCCTGAAACTAAACTTCTTTTGTTCTGTAAGTTGTTCAAAATATGTTCAGTTTAAATTTATTTTTTATCATACAAGTTAAATCTAATTTTCAATGTACGCGATCCAATTCTCCATTTTCCTTTAGCCCTCGTACCAAGGTAATGTCGCCCCCGTACCATGAGATAGTGATTACATGGCCAGTATGTAATACACTGATTTTACAATTAGACTTTAACATCAATTAGTTATCTAAATTTAAGTTATTTTTTCATGTTGCAGAACAAAAGTAGTTCAATTTAGCGAGTAGAATCGATCGTTGAAATTAAAGCCCCAAGGTCAGAGACACACTGTAGATGACATACACTACACTTCCGTTTTTTTTTTTATAATACCTTCCAACCGAGTAAATTGTTTGTTCTGGTTTGTAAACTTTTTCAACCAAACCTTATCGTTAAGTTTAAAGTCTGGTCTTTGGGTTCCCTTATAATATTTAGCCTGTAAGCACTGGTTACGTTCCACGGTTTCAACGAGGTCTGCGGTCGAAGGAGACGGACGTGTGGTTGGGTTTAGTAAGTCGAGCCTAGAACGGAACGCGCGGCCGTACACCAGCTCCGCGGGTGACTTGTCAGTGGTAGTGTTTTTAGAATTCATATAATCAAATAAAAAATTTGAAATCTTATCCTGACACAATTTTATGCTAGAACTACTTAAAACAATACCTTTTAAACCCTTTTTTATGATTTTGACAAAGCTTCCTGCTTGTCCATTGCTTGCAGGATGGTACGCGGGGGACAAAACATGTTTAATACCATTAACGGAGCGAAAGTCCTGAAACTCCTGAGAGGTAAAAGAGGTGCCATTGTCGCTGACCAATGTGTGAGGTACTCCTACGCGAGACATATAGTCATACAGCCTGTCTATAACGGCCCTAGAACCGTACGATGACGTCATGGAATAACATTCCACCCATTTACTATAGGCGTCAACAATTATTAAAAACATTTGATTACTGAACGGGCCTAAAAAATCGAGATGCACACGATAAAATGGATGCGGGGGCAGCGGCCAGGGCGAGAGAGGCGCGCGCGGCGGCGCGGGGCGCAGCGCGGCGCACACGCCGCACGCCCCCGCCAGCCGCTCTAGCGCCGCGTCCACACCGGGCCACCAGACGCGCCTGCGTGCCTCCGCCTTCATCTTAACTATGCCGAAATGCGAACTGTGCAATTCATCGCAAATATTTTTGTAATGCCGCCAGAATAACAACCTTATGACCGCGCATTATACACCCGTTTTCGTACGACAACTGCAGTCGACAGTTATGATAAGGTTTTAATTGATGATCGTTAGTCTTTCTTGGCCACCCGTTCATGACGTAACGCTTCACCATGCTTAACGTGTCGTCGCGTTCCGTCTCGAGCCCCAGCTGGGCCCGCGTCACCGGCAGGCTACCCTCTACCACGAAATTAATGTACGAGTAGGCCGCGTCGTCCTCGCATTCCGATCCCTCAGCCCGCGCACCGCTGTCGCCGGCGCCCGCACCGGGAGGCTCGCTTGCGATAAATAATCAGCACTATTTTGTTTACTACTAACGTACTCTATGGTATAATTGTAAGCTGACAAAAATATCGCGTAACGTTGGAGTCTATTGGCTGATACCTCAGGAATGCCTTTTTGTGGATTAAATATCGAGAGAAGTGGCTTATGGTCAGTCCGCAATATAAAAGGGACTGAGCGAGCATAAAGGTATTGATGGAAGCGTCTAACCCCAAAAACTATCGCCGTAGCTTCCTTTTGGATTTGGGAGTTTTTTTTTTCCGCCGAAGTAAGAGTTCGGGAGGCATAAGAAACAGGTCGTTCCAGGCCATCATCGCCTATTTGGGATATCACTCCCGCCAATCCTACTGGGGACGCATCTACTGTCAAAATTAAAGTAGCTGTAGGGTCGAAGTGTGCTAACGTTGAGTCTGACCCCAGTATATTTTTTACCTTAATAAAAGCATCATTTTGCACGGTCGTCCATTCCCATTTTACATTTTTATGTAATAATTTATATAAGGGGCTTAAAATTGACGAAGCCTCCGGAACAAAATTCCTATAATAGTTAGTTAACCCTAAAAACGACTGCAGCTGAGCTACGTTTAAGGGCTTAGGGGCCTCTAATATGGCCTTAACCTTATCGGGTGATTTCCTTACACCATTTTTATCTATTATGTGCCCGAGATAAGCGACCTCGTCTTTAAAAAACTCGCATTTACTTAGTTGCACCGTTAGTTGTGCGTCCTCCAACCGCTGTAAGACCGCCGCGAGCCGCTGCCGGTGCTGCGCGGGCGAGGCGCCCGTCACGAGCACGTCGTCGAGCAGGAAGATGATGCCGTCCACGCCGGCCAGCACGCCCTCCATGGCGCGCTGGAACACGGCTGGCGCGCTCGAGAGCCCGAACACCAGCCGCGTGTACTTATACAACCCGCGGTGCGTGTTGATGCACGTTAGCATTTGGGATGATTCACTCAGCATAAACTGGTTATACGCCATAGATAAATCTATTTTGCTGAACTGAACTCCCCTGTGTAACTTTGACAATAAATCATTGATGGTAGGCAAGGGTTACTGGTCTACTAGTAACTGTTTGTTAATTGTAACAGAATAATCGGCGCATATACGGATACTGCCGTCCTTTTTTAGCACTGGCACTATTGGTGAAGCGTATTCTGAATGCTGGACGGGTTCTAAGATACCTAACGCTATAAGTCTATCCAATTCTGTATTGATTTTTTCCTTTAAAGCATATGGAACTGGTCTCGCTTTAATGAAAACGGGTTTTGAGTCTGGCTTTAAATGTAACTTAACCTTGTATTTATTGAACGTACCGAGAGTGCCCGAAAATACTTGAGGGAATGTTATAGACAATTGTTTAACAATATCGCATTCGTTTTGTTCGTGTGCGTACACGGCGTTGACGGCGCGCGCGCCGCCAGCCGACTGCGCTGGCACCAGCTCCAGGTGGAACGCGCGAATGAAGTCGCGGCCCAGCAGCGGCGGGCCGCCATTACAAACTACGTACACACACAAACAATGCGTTTCCCCGCTATACGAAATTGGTAAATTAATTGTGCCTAAAGTTTTAATATTTTTCCCTGTATAAAATAACAATTTTTTATTGGTGACCGACAATGGCAACTCCTTAAAGTGAGATTCAAAAGTGTTCTCCGAAATTACGCTAACCGCTGATCCGCTGTCTATTTCGAACTCTAAAGCCAGTCCACTGATAACAACGCGCTCCGTCATAGGCTTTCCTTTTATGCACCGAATATTATAAAGACACTTACCGTCGTCTCCCTCGTCCGCCGTACCTTCGTCAACGTATTTAACCTTGTCATTAAACGAACACATTTTACGCAAATGTCCTTTTCTATTGCACTTTTTACATTTATAGTTTTTATAGCCGCACTGATCAGATTTGTGGTTAGTAAACCCGCACACACTGCATTTTTCTTTTTTGAAGATATTGAACACGGCGGCGTCCTGGGCTGGCGCTCCGCCACCCAGCGCCACCGAGGACGCGTGGCGCGCGCAGCGCACGCTCTCAGCCAGCTCGATGGCTTTAGCCAGGGTCAGCTCCTTTTGATCCTGCGCGAACAACTTATCTTTTTCATGGCCAGCTACCATGCCCATGATAAACTTATCAAGCAGAGCCTCCTCTAAGTTCTTAAAGCCGCAGTGCGCCGCTAGCCCTCGAATCCTGGCTGCCCATTGAGTGTGACCTTCCCCTGGCCGCTGTGTTGCCAAATAAAAAGTTGACTTTTCTGCGAACCCAAACCTTTTCGGAGTAAAGTGGTTATCAAGGAGCCTTAAGATCTCCTCGTAGTTTAAGTCTTCCACCTTTTTTGGCAAAGCCAGGTCACTCGCAAGCTTAAATGTCGATTCGCTCAGTGCACTCAACAGAATCGCCCTTCGCTTGAACGCTGCCTTGTCCGTCTCGTGGTCGATGTCGTTGGCGATGAACCATTGATTCAACCGTGACTTGTACCCATTCCACTCTTGTGAAAGGTGATCAAAGGTTGATAAAATACCAAACGATACTCCCGTGGTCATTTTAAAAGTAAAACGCGAGTCCGGTCGTCGCCACGTGTTCGAAATGGAACCGGGAGGGACACGACCATTAAACAAGCGAGCTAATTTCACACTGCTTTATTATACTAATGTTACACGCACAGCGGGTGCACCCGCATACATGCACATACATAACAATAGACAAATTTCAAACTAATCGAAAGTATGACACGTCTATAGAATATGCAAATGTTAGGTTTGGTGTAAACACAGATCACAGAAACAAGGGAGATATGTTATGGGGGCGTGGTTCGTGACGCCTCGATATGGTCAAAATGACCATATCGGCACGAGGCGTGTCAAGCGTTGAAATAGTCACCCACTGAACGCTGTCAGTATAGAAGCTCCGTTTAAATGATAAAATGACTATATGTAGCGTGAAAGTGTGCAACAATCGAAGTGCAAACGTTAATATAAAATCAAAGGGCATAACTTATCACCGGTAAATTTAGTTTTTAAGCATTATATATATTTTTAAATGAATATTTTATATTTGAATAGATTTCAGAGCGTAAGGTTGTGAAAGTTGTGTTGACGTGATTTCTATCGACTATCGATAAATGGCTTATTCTACAGCTATCAATAGAATTCAATGTGTTAATAGTTCTAGTTATTTATCACTACCAAAACACGCTTAAAACAGAAAAAAAATAATTTTAACAAATTTTCACGTTATAATTTTTTTAATTTTCTGTACAATATTAACGAACGACGAAGGACTCTAGCAATTCAAATACAATTCACGACGAATTTTAGACGAATCATACAATTAAGATAAAAATAAATTAACCAACCACAAAGGCAAAGGGCTCTGGCTCAGTATTGAGCTGTGCTTGCACACAGCGCTGATTGACAGCTCGCGCCGACTCACTCTCAAAAGGATTCAAGCCTAAAGGTTGGATGGTAGAGAATGCCCCAAGTATTAAGTCTATCTCTCTGTTTTAAGTAATTTGTACCATTTATGAAATAAAGTTTACATAATCAAGTCGGTAAACTACTGGTTTGTCCCAAACTGAGATCTCGTGACGTGACACTCAACCGAACCCATTTTATTAGTGTATTTATTTATTTATTTATTTATTTATTAAAAAGATGAAATTACATTATATATAGGAACATATGTCCCACAAAACCGTTTCCACGGTTTGACTGTGGGATCGAGCAGTCTCTACTCTCTTATTATTAAGAATATAAATCTATAATTAATCTAAGCACAATAAAGTATCCTAAATTACTATATGTTTTTAATAAGGTAGTATACAGCTTTCTACCAATCTTTGCTTTAATGGCTTCCTGCCTGATGTCAGTGGGCAGGCTGTTGAGTATATAGGGTAGGCGTTTCTGGAGACACCTATCGCCGTAGTAATTAATGACCCTCGGCACAACAAACTTGCCAGCCGACATCGACCTGGTATCACAAGCATCATTACGGTGTAATTGTAATTGGGTATGCTCTCAACAGCCGTGATTATTTAATACTAATAAATATTATACGTGTGGTTGCCGGGTTAGAATAGTGCCACTCCATGTCTTCCCGTGGATGTCGTAAGAGGCGACTAAGGGAATAAAGGCTTGTAGTACTGTTAGGCGATGGGCTTGCCACCTGTCACTAATACACTAGGAAACATCTTAGCCAACTTGTGCAAAATGTGGTTACAGAATTATCAAGAAGTTTTAAGACTTGTTGGTAATTCTTTAGCTCTGCCTACCCCACTCTGGGAATGAAGGCGTGACTTTATGTATGTATGTATGTATGTAATAAATATTTATGCTTAAGGCTCACCGGTAAAATATTACAAATTTTGAACAAATTTCTATAATCATTTTATTCTTATCTTTAATTTTATTAGTAACTAACAGTTTTAGAAATCTTACTTGCATACATTCTAGTTTGTTTAAATTAGTTTTAGTCGTTAACCCATAGCAATCAAGAGCATAACCAATTATTGATTCCACTAGGGATACATATAAATACTTTAGTATATGCAAAGGGACTTTAAATCTTAAGTAATAAAATCTTCCCAAAATAATTTTAAGTTTGCTATAAATAAAATCTACATGATGCGTCCAAGAAAAGTGTTCATCTACCTTGACGCCTAAATACGTCACACATTTGACGCGTGAGATGGGGTTGCAGCAGCAGTCTAACATATGGTTATATATTTGTATTAACATCATAAAGTCCAAGTTTACAATTTAGACTTTTATGTACTAATCATAACGAAAATCTTTAACAGCTCCAGAAAATTTACCATTGAAATTCGGCAATTTTTTTGTTACGTTCTAATATAGGTATCGTTCCCAATTTAAAATCTTATTTATCAATTTTACGCAAACCGTATTCTTGCTAATAAAATATTATTCTATTCTAACAATAATATATTAAGTTTAAATGATGTTATTGTATTTACCTAGTAGTAAAATAATAAAAATAGTACTTATTGCCTGTAAATTGAATAGTATCTATATTAACGTTGCAAACAAGTTTGAATTGTTTATCGATATATTTTGAAACATTCCTTGTGGCATCCCTAAGTGGACGACAGGAGAGAAACGCACACCTCTTGAAAAAAGTATAACTAGATGTCGCTGTGTGTGAGTAGTCCTTAACCTGCTGAACATAGGGACTACTATCTTAGCGCCATCTAGCTCTGAGGAATTAATTAATTACTCGTCGCATAGATGGCAGCTAAGTGACGAGTAAGCGCTACCTTACGTTCAGTGACTGAACTACGATGGAAAAAAAACGATCTTTCAGCATTTTTCAACCTTGAGAACTTAGTATAAAGCTTAATTTTCTGCTACTATCAAAACTATGTTACGGCGGTTTTAGTTCGTAAGCTGTGACCAATTATGAGGAGGTTGTTTTTGTAGTAGTTAATAGAGCGTAAGCGTAAGACGCACACATGTTTAAAAGTGGCGACACCGGTTCTTGTACGAATTGGCGTTCATGACATATCTCCCTTGTTTCTGTGATCTGTGGGTGTAAATTATTAGTACGGACTTTCCTGCCTGTAACCAATAATGACAATGGGCAAAAAAATAGTCAACCTAACGTTTGCATATTCTATAGGCTATTCTATACTTTCCATAGGTATGTTATTTGACCATTTAACAAGCCATTGCAAATTTTAAAACAAAGTTCATTTATACATTTTTAATTATTTATATACTGGACTGAAAATGTTCAGCCTACCTATTCGCCATATACTCGATTTGTTAGCTGGCCGTCCAATATGCAGTTCGTCCAAATAGAATTCAAATCCTCATTTCGTCCAACACGCTTTTCGTCCAACACGCAGATTGTCCAATACGCAGTTTGTCCAATACGCAGTAAGTCCAATACGCAGTTTGTCCAATACGCAGTAAGTCCAACACGCTTTTTGTCCAACACGCTTTTCGTCCAACACGCAGTTTGTCCAATACGCAGTATGTGCAACACGCATTTGCTCCAACACACCATGCTCTAAAAATGTCTGTCTGTCTGTCGGTCTGTCTGATGTAGGTACTGTACTGTATACTAGTAAAAATTATATCCACGATGCATCTTCCAGTCCAGCTCGAGGTCTCAGAACCTTTACGCAACTTCGCTTGTTCATGAAAACAACACGAATTATTCAACCTGATTATTTTCGCACGTTTATATTTTTTGCACCTTATTTACCATGAAGTAAGATCTAAAAGTGTGAACATAATATTTATGCCAGCAAATAGTATGCTTTGTTTAAAAACTTGGGCTCTGGGTATCCATGAAACACGCCGACCCGTAGCTACGTGTTCATAACCCCGGCGGTACTAAGATCACGAATTTCACGCTTTGGGCTTAAAACCACTAAACCACCTAATACGTACCTTATTCACTAATACCCATAATTTTCAAAATACCATGGGCTCATAATACCTAAATGTCATATTGTCTCATTCTTAAAATGAACGAAATTCATTATAACTGATCCAAAACGTCATATTCTCCAAACACCAGATTGAAATGCACAATCCTTCAAATACCAAATGACAGAAATGACAAAATATCAAAATAACTCAAACTCAAAACACCTAAGTGGCAGAATGCCTAAATTTTTTTCACGAGTGGTTATTTGAAGAATGATTTGATATTGATATTGACTTTAGTTTAGTTCCTGTTCAAAGTGCCCCCGCTCTCTCCCTTCGGAGCAAAATGCACAAAACGCAACGCATCTTATGTAAAAATTGACAATCTCCGTGTAATACAAATTTAGGTATTTTGAGGTTTCGTTGTTTTAAGCATATGTTGTTTTGCAGTTTAGGCATTATGAGCTTAAGCTATTTTGAAATTTGGCCATATTAAGATTCCGGTGCTTTAAGAAAAAAAAATAGGTATTCTGCAATTTAGGCATTTTGAGACTAAGAAGTTTTGAGATCTGGGTATATTGATAAAGAAGTAAAATGCAGTTTAGTAGTTATAAGCCCAAAGCGTTTAAACCAGTATACGAGTAGGAAGTTGTTGTGGAGATTAAAACCTTCTTCATAGATAAGACATTAATACTGGCCACTTACATACATAATAGTAGATGACAAGGTGAATGATATATTGTTTTACTGCGGCGTGTGACAGTTTATTTTCAATTTAATTGGACTAGATTGGAATGGCGATTTAATTACAATGAGCAATTCCTTTGATCTGACTTTTGTAAAAAGTAAAAGAGGTGCCTCGACACTATTAAGAAACGGGTTTCGGTATAATTTAAACCCAAACAAAAAAACACGCAATACGTTATGGCGATGCAGCAATAGAGCCCAGTGCAGTGCTTCAGTCACGCTGAAGGAAGCACGTGATGTTGTGCTTCGAGAGAGCCAACACACGTGCGAACCGGACTTCTCGAAAAATGTTATAGATATTGCGTTTGACGCTTGCAAGGACAGAATCGTACAAAACTTTGGTTCTGTTCAGCAAATGTATGAAGAAACTATGCAGCAGCTAGATTACAGTGGTGTTGTGGATACAGACGAGATACCAACTTTTCATTCTAAAAGAGACTCACTTCTAAGGCATAAAAAGAAAACTCTGCAATTAAAAAGTTTATCGTTTCATCGGCTAAGCGACGTCGAAATCCCAGAAACATTAGCAGAAGATTTTTTAGTTAAAGAAATCGGAAATGAAAACAAAATATTGGTATTTTGTACGAAATTGTCACGCAAACTACTTAATAAGACAAAAAATAAAACATTAAGACTTGTTGGTAATTCTTTAGCTCTGCCTACCCCACTCTGGGAATGAAGGCGTGAGTTTATGTATGTATGTATGTAAATAAAACATACAAGATTTTTGCCGACGGCACATTTAAAAGGGCTGCAAAGCCCTTTTCGCAAAATTGTTACTCTGCATATAGAGTTAAAACCTGAAAGTGACCAATACCAGAACATTGTACCGGTGGTGTTCTGTTTGCTTCCAAATAAAAAGCTACAAACGTACGAAAGACTGTTTACTGTGCTAAAAGACGAACTCGGTCTATATATAAAATATTATAAAGCAGACTTTGAAATGGCACAGTTCAACGCCTTGAAAAATGTATACCCAGACAGTAGAAAATGTAAAGAGTTCCTGCTAGACCAGACGTCAGTCGGCAGAAAGGTCATGAAACTGTGCTCATATTTGAGCCTATTACCGACAAATTTTCTGACTGACGCGTGGCTAGACATAAAGGTAGTAGGTGAAATGTGTGATGATGCCGCAGCTTTCGAGAAATTTTGTACATATTTTGAAAAACAATATAACGAAAACCAGCGAACAACGAATCCCGTGGAAGGGTGGCACAGCCGACTTAACAAAAAAGTTCCCGCGAAGCCGAATCTGCTGTTGTTAATAGATATTTTGAAGAAAGAAGGGCGACATTATGACATTCATATCAAAAGAACAGTACCGATGAATAGAAGGAGAAGATTACGGGATATTCGCTTCAACGAGTTTTTGGAAAAAAAATTGAAACTGTTGAAAAAGTTAACCGCAATGCAGTTTCTGAAAAAAATAATACATGCAAAAATGTTTAATTTTTAAATTTCCCCTTAGTATTGTACGGTCAACCAATTGGAACCCTAGGCCACCATAGAACTCTGTTACAGTGACGTTATAAATGAATACGTAAGCAGTGTCAAATAAAATTGTTTTATAATGTCATCGTGACATGGTTCCATGGTGGCCTAGGGTTCCAATTGGTTGACTGTACTTAGGGTCAGTGACCTTATCACCCGTTGAATTATAAATCGTTGGGTTTTGTTACTGTTTTTGTTTATAGAAGGGTAAATGTTAAGTTCTATTTTATGTAGAAGTGTATAAAATAAGTAAGTAAGGTAAGGTGGGGGAAGATTGAATGGTTTTTTGATGAGATGGATAGTGTTGTGTTAAAACCCTCGTAAAATAAAAAACTATTTACTTCCTTTCAATTGCATAAATTGGTAGGTATGAGCAAGGGCTATATTTTTGTAATCTGTCGATAAAACTCGGTTACGCCTATTCTAATATATAAAAATAATAAAATCAAATCAAATTTTGTCTAAAAAATTGACGGGTTAAGATGGAATGGTCGAGGGGTAAGATTGACATAGTGTCTAAAGTCTTTTAAATGAATGCAAACGGTTACTGTTGCTCGTTATTTTATAGAATTCCTTACGCTTAACAGATACAGATGATTTTTGCGTAAATATTCCTGATAGGTAACAAGAAAAGTGCAGTTGAAAAAAAAAGTATTTTACTCTTACCCCGCTTCACAGGGAAAACGACAGTGATACTCAAACTTTTTATTGTATATTCTTCATATAAAAAAACGTAAACACATTTTTTTTTAATATTAAGAAGATCAGTTTGGAATTAAAATAACAGTTGCATGGAAACAATTATTTATTTTATAAAAGAAATGAATACAAAAAAGTAAGTATTTTCTTGCAGCATGACTAATTTTGTCACAAATTAAGCCACTTACATGTAAAATATTAGAAAATAAATATGAATCTGTGTAACAAATTAAGACACATTTAAAATACAAAAATATACCAAATACTTAGTAATCTGTGTAGAAAATTTAGTCACAGACTTACTTACATTTATAATATTAGAATTCCAAATAAGTACTTCTAGTAAACTTTAAGAGGTTTTTTTTCTCTCCAAACAAAAAAATACAGATTTATTATTGATTTCACACAATAGTTTCACACAACACTTCTTAGTTACTATTTATCTTATCGTTATATTAGGTCAGAAAATAAACCTTACTTTAATTATTTTTTTAAGTGCTAAGTTTGAGAATATGTGTCTTTTTCTATGACTTTCAAAAACGGGGGAAGATTGAAACATTACTATTTCAATGTTGCCCAGCGAAATTGGCTGGGTAAAGATGGAAACTTCTCGTAAATCTCAATATATGATTAATAGCTACACCTAGCAGAAGTAAATAAAAATAGAATCTCAAATAACACATAAATAGTCAGTCAGAACTTTTATACTCCCCTTATTAATCAAGTTATGAAACACGGGGTAAGATTGAAAATCGACGAATTCACCACGAAATGCCGACCTTCACAAAATAGCACATAACACACGTCTACTTACTCCGAGCGGTCACTGGCGAATGTGCGGCGGATCGTAACAAAATGGCGGCTTAATGGATGATACCAGCACTAAAAAAAATAAACCAAATAGGGAGTAATGTGAGACTTTTAATCTTTCCCCTTTTTTTATCTTCCCCCACCTTACCTTACCAATATTTTTTTATACTTATCAATATTTTTTCCGTTTTAATCCATACTAAATTAAATTAATACATATAAATTAATCCATATTAAACTTCGGCTCTATCAAAAACCGGGAACTTAAATTTAAGATGGACGAATAGCGATATGGACGAATAGCGATATGGACGAATAGCGACATGGACGAATAGCGATATGGACGAATAGCGACATGGACGAATAGCGACATGGACGAATAGCGATATGGCCGAATAGCGATATGGACGAACTACGTTAACGACATCTGACGAACTGCATAATGGACGAACTGCGTATTGGACCAAATGCGTATTGGACGGCCAGCTAACAAATCCATCATACTACTACTACTACTATGAAACTGAATGGAGGAGCAGAAATTACGCGACTCACAACTCAAAAAATACGCTCGTCTGGCTTCAGCCTTACTCGTTCTTAACATATTGATTATGATTTGATATATGTAAAATACTCGTTTATCGAATAAGCAGCCCGGTGACGGTCGTCTCCTATTCGGGTCCTCTACCACTATGTATATTTGGCAAAGATAGCCGTAAAGATTTAAAGAGAGGTATATTAACTTAACCGCAGGTCCGCAGCAATTCACAACGCCACGCCATATTGTTTGCATTAAGTACCTAATACTTCTCTTTTTCATACAAAACTCCTATTTGGTTCACACGGCGACGCAAAATCAGCTAGTCTATTGTATTGTAATACAGCAGAAATTACGCGACTCAAACTCAAAAAATTATGCTCGTGTGACTTCACCCTTATCCGGGGTTTTCTTTTATAAATATTGCGGGTTCGTGATAACAATTTTTTGATTAAGGGATCTGTTTAAAGAGCAAATTTTTGTTAGAGTGCTTGATTAATTCCAGGCGACTAAAGACATACCTACTAAAATCACCTAAGACACCAAATAACTTTAAATAGAGAATTAGTTCATAATTGTTTTTTTACTGATAGTTTTTGTGAAGTACTTAACGGCTTCGCGTAACCCTACGCTGAGCGTGGTCAGACATGCCCGGATTTGAACATATACGGCATTGAAAATTTCAGGACCTCACTCAACATGGTAAAACAATATTGCTTTTGGGGTGTCATCGTATCTTCAACGTTACGATAGCTCTTATTTACTTGACAGTAAGTAATGCCGACCGAGTTAAAAACAATACCCCATAAACCCACTAAAGTAATGCGGGAATCGTAATCATAGCACATAATTTATGGTTGAATTTATAAATCCCTCAGCGCTTTGAGCACGGATCGTGCACGGCGCGAGTGGTGCGTGGTTGCGCCGTTGTTTAAGTATCAACTTGTAACTAAATTTGAGCTACGCCGGTTACTCTTGGGAGCCGCGCAGCTCACGTCTCGTGATTCGTGTACCAAGAGAATTACTGTACATCTTTACTTGTTGCCTTAGACCATACAATACCTGGACTGGCCTTATAGGTTGTATTCGGGTACAATCATGTCTGCCGAGATTTGCGGGGGGTGAAGAAATAACACATGCAAAAGATTACTTACAAATGTAAAATCTATCTGTGTCGTTACACACGCACATTTTGACAGAAATCTAACACATAATATATTTTGACGCACACAAACATATCACACATGTAAAGACTTTGTACAAACGCGGTAAGAATACGTAAATGTCAATATTGTCGGCATAACCTACGGTGCGGGGATTAGGTCGATAGCTCATATCGATATTTTAACTGACATTTGCAGGAGCATACAATTTTTGCCCCGCCGCCTAGCAGCAGTGTTCGCATTGTTGTGTTCCGGTGTCGGAATAAGACAACCGGTGAAATTACGAGCATAGAGATTCCATCGTAGAACTCAGAGTTGGCAACGCCTTTGAAGTCTTAAGCCCGTATTAATAAACTTATCTCGACTTTAATGCCAGTCTCAAGATGCGTCAAAATAACAGTTTTCTATGGCTTGTCGTTTACTCTGACGTATCTTGTGACGGACATCTCTCAGTCAAGAAAAGTTTATTAATACGGCCCTTAGGATTGCAATCTTGAGATTGTCTCAGTTCCTACTTACCATCAGGTGGTCCGAGTGCTAATGTGCCGTTTTCTCTGTCATAAAAAATTCAGTATCTATCGAGCATCGTAATAGGATATTATTGGTCAATGAAATAGTTGTCAAGTCATGTTAATTATAATTAACAATAACGGAAAAGTACGATGTTTTTTATATATTTTTACAAAGTTTGCCCTCTTGAAGTCTTGACCAATCATGGAGATTATAGCACCATTTTTCTTATTATTGTTTTATGAGAAGAAACCTTATTGACCGTATTTGTATTAGATATTATTTGACAAAGTTATGAAAGTTTTAAAATATCGTGGTCATTGGTATTTCTTTGTATAAGTAAATACTTACTAAAATACTAAATATACTAACTTTTTCATATAAACATAAAGTAGGAACAGCAAAATCTATTAATTTTCGCCTCTTGCAGTGTTCGATACTGACTTGCATCAAAATGTTTCGAACATATGGAACTAGTACGCGTAGGCACCCAATTTGCTTGTCTGCTGCATGAGGCGGTCCATATTTGTTCAATTCTGGGTCTTTTGGAAACGTGTAAAATATACACTTAAAATAAATAGTGTTCACTAGGCAATTTTCAAGTCCTTAGTAAATATTCCTTACTGTCGAAAAATATTGATTTCATCGACACTACCCTTATCACTAAACCGAGTCTCGCTAAGGAGTATGCTGACGACATCATTTTGATGCAAACAATTATAGACTTTATTTCAAAAACTGTTAAGTTATTTCTTACAAAGCATTAAAACCGAGTCTCGCTACCCGAGTACGCATTCATCCAAGTAAGAATTTGAATCGATTGATTTTAATCGTTAAATTTGACGTGCTAGCTATGAAAATATTTTAAAAATAATATTTTACAGGTATTAAATATATAAAATTACTAACAAATGAAATGTTGTGCCATCTTTTTCTAAGCTTGAAGTAATTGATCGTTTTTTACACGAACTTATAGCACATGCGAGCATTTTTCCAATAAGTGTGTTCTCTGGCGAGGCGATTTTGTGAATGACCATTAATCGATTATGAAATTGGTTTTGTATAACTTTTTGCACATTGTGCAAGTTTTTCGGCAGAGGGGAAATGACCTATAAGGCCAGTCCAGCTACTGTATGGTCTAAGCTTGTTGCCTTCCAGCTCGCTTAATTAAATTATCTTTGCTTTGCGCAGCAATGTAAGAAAATTTAAATAAAACAAAGTATACTTTTCTGTTATACCTCCTTTATTTATGAAAAATGAAAGTGTTTAGACTATAGCTAATGGGGTGTCATAGGAAAGGCTCAATCTGCGCATTTTAAAACGCATTTTTTAATTTACTTGTGTGTACTTTAAGATTCAAAGCCAAAAATGTACAAAAAATGTTGTTGCTTTAAGCGAGGAAGAAAAAAAGGAACAAATCTCTGATATTGCTGATGAATTGGGCATCACGGTAAGAAAAGCTAAATATGCTAACAACAACAACTTATCGTCGAAAATATTACTTTTTATTTCGTTAATGTGGAGTCTTGTAATTGCAACTGTCTGGTTATTGCAACTAATTTGAATAACTTCCTCTATGATCACTGTTTTTGTCAAAGACAGGCGTGATATTGTTCTTCTATACTAAGAAATGCAAAATCAAGCTTGTTGTTGTTCAAAACAGTGATGCCACAGGGAGTTATTTAAGTCAGTTGCAATTACCAGATAGTTGCAATTACAGGACTCCACAGTATAAATAATACAAATATTTTTGTAAAATTTTAGAGTAAAATAGTTTATTTATGTAAGCAAAGGTGAAGGCGTTATTACAATGCATGTATTATTTGGCTGGCCAAAAAATACCTCTGCCATTCAATACCAACAATTACTAGAGTACGTGAGATACCGACGGTTTGTCAACACAACCACATACCTATGCTATTATTACAATATTCATACAATGTGTCTGGAAATACCATAAAACGCCTGCGCGTGGGCCGATCTTGTAAGAAACTTGAGTCCTCTTTTGGCCGCAAGTTAATGCTAAAACCTCAACGGAGAGCACATCCTACCAATTCTTTCCAATTTTACGGAGAACGAGCCTAGTAAACCAATAGGGAATATGAATGTTTTTTTTTTACAGCTTCAATTGAAGCTGATTCATGTAACAAACAGATCACAAAAATCATTTTTTGAATAACTATAAAAATAACCAAGATATAAGCCAACAAAGATTTATTCCTATCTCTTTCTAGGAAAACGGAATTTTACATGGAGTTTATATGGCCGCAGTGCACAATGACGTCACGGTGCACATCGGATCTCTCTGTCTAATTAGAAGTTTGAAATGCTTATAACTTCCGTATTTCTTGACCGATTTTAATTTTAATTTCCGTTTTGGTGATCTCTTTTACGGTATTTTCATATTTTGATGAGAAATGCGATTTTTAAAATCCATGCATATTCCCTATTGTAGTTACTGATAGACTTATGTCGGGTTCCTATATTCAATCCGAGGATAGATAAGGCTTACCTCGGGTTAAAATTTGACATTTGCCCATACAAAATGTGTCAAATTTTAATCCGAAGTAAGCCTATCTGTCCGCGGATTGAATATAGGAACCGGACGTAAGTAGTATAACGTAACGTGATTGTACGAGTATTCAGTTTTTAGTACCTTTTATAGACGTACCGCCTCGAGTCAAACCCGACGATGAAGTCAGGGCAGAGCTGCACCGCGACGGCCGATGGAGGAGTCGCGTCCCAGCACGCATACCCGTCAAACGTGGGAGGGCACCATAGACCATCGTCTACAAAAAAAAAACAGATTATTAACAAATATTAACCCACTCATCTATAAACGCACAGTAAAATTAGCTGTAGAGTATGATGGGTGCTCCAAATTATCGCAGAAAATGTAATTGCCGATTATCACTTCGCAACCAATTATTCGCAGAATTTCCTTTCACCGAATGACCATGTCTCTTATTTATCAAAATATTTCGTTTTATTTCCCAACCCCACAATTACCACGCCATAATCCATTTTTTTAAATAAACCCTTTCGAGTAGTAGAATGGTTTACTTAGACCAATATACATATCGTATTTTTTTTACTTTTAAAATGCGTCCTATCGCTTACCTTTCCGGTTTCATTTAGTAACTATATGTAATGCCGCCGAGAGTCTCCTGACTGATCCGACCCAGTCGGAACTCGGCGAAACGAAACGAGAAAGAGCGAGACGAGACAAAAGCAGTATGTACACACTCATTCTTAGCCTGTCTCGGGGTGTCTCGACGAGTGTGTACAGCGAGCATTACATTATTTATGAAGTGGGTAAGCGCAACCGCCCTCTTGTTTTTATGACAATGTAGGTAGGTACCTTTATCTATTTACACACATATCATGTCCTCTATTATGCGTTCAAAACCCGTAGGAATTGACCAGCATTATTACAACCAATTTTACTATGAGAACTATCTTGTCTGTGGTAGTAGGTAAAATCTATACTGTAATGTTATTACAGTCTAAATTTTAGTACGGGTATGAGTTTAATTTTGGAACAGCAGTTAAAACTCAAGAGGGTCTCTATTCTAGTATTTATAGATATAAAAACAGTTATCGACTAGAAACGTCAATTCAGTATGTTTTTTTAATATAAACCGCACGACATTTTTTGATCTTGAGTGACTTGAGAATAGGGACTTCATTCGTTTGTCTATGATTTAAAAAAAACATTTGTCTTGACGAAGGATCGAATTGCCGCCATTATTTTCGTCATTTGTTTGTTGTTTGTCACACTGTTCTGTCACACTGGTATTACGGGTAGGAAATAATTTTAATAACCACCACAAGTGAAGGATAAAAATACGATTTCATCACCTTAACACTGTTTGTATTTAAGTTTATTTTTACAAACGTTCCTACCATCGATATGGACTAACCTTCACATTGCTTTATTTGTACTTGAAGGGGTTACGGTGGAAAATACCGCAAACGTATTCTAGGACTTTATACATGATACCAACTCTACTTAAAAAAAAAACATTGAATCGGTCGATTATATTATATCGGTAGCTAGTATATTTTAACATAAGCTTAACAACCTATTTGTTCTCCTACGAAATATTTTGAAGTTCAATTACATACATACATACCTTCACGCCTTCATTCCCAGAGTGGGGTAGGTAGAGCTACAGAATTACAAACAACTCTAAAAAACTTGTTGATAACTCTGTAACCACAATTTGCACAATATATTGCTATTTGTGCAGAATCTGGTTACAGAATTATCAACAAGTTTTTAAAGTTGTAGGTAATTCTGTAGCTCTGCCTACCCCACTCTGGGATTACAGGCGTGAAGGTATGTATGTACGCAGGCTAAGATGTTTAACAGTGTATATTACACTGTTAAACATCTTAGCAGTGACAGGTAGCAAGCCCATCGCCTAACAGTACTACAAGCCTTTATTCCCTTAGTCGCCTCTTACGACATCCACGGGAAGACATGGAGTGGCACTATTCTAACCCGGCAACCACACACAATTTACATTTAAATTTTGAATTAATTTACATTTATACAGGGTGTCTGGAAAACCTTCGGAGAAATTTGGGGGGGTAATAGTTGGCACGATTCTGATCACGGGGGTATGGTTCATTTTTGTTTCTGTTAATGTAAAAAAAAAAGAAGGATTAATTATATTCATTTTGTTACTTGATGTATCGCAGCCGATATCTCGACCTTGACATTTTGACGTTGATAGTATACTACTCCAACAGTTCGTAGTATCTTACGTCAAAATTCAATGTCCGAGGTCAATGACCTGAGACCATACGTTGTCACATGGTATGTAAACAAACAGTTCGCTCCATGTAAACAAACAGTTCGCTCCATGTAAACAAAAATCAAGGTAGCATTATAATAAAAATAAATGAGTAATTTTAGTGCAACTTACTGTATTTTCGTTTTTGCAATTTGAACACTAATTGGTTTTAAATGTGAAATCACTAGGTCTCTTGTTCATGTTTTGCCGAGACTGATCATATCGTCCGTCTTTTACTGTCGAGATCTAACCATTTACCATTGTTTTCTGCTCTAAAGTAGCCCATATAACTGATTTACAGCAAAAATATTGAAGACGTGAATATTGAAAATAACATAATTTAACACTGACATCTAATGACAGCCATAAATTCATAGACTTCTCAAAGTTCAAATAGACGGATTGAACGATCCGATTATTGCTCTCCGTATTGAAGAAAAAAAAGGAGAAAAAGAAAATCGTTTATTGGTGCAAACCACAGAAAAATAATAATCAAATTAAATACAGTGAGAAAATAATTTAAAACAAAACCTTAAAACTATTTTATAAAATAATAATGCACCAAATTGGGTGCTACTCAGCATCATAGTGTCAGACATGCCGTGACGCTGCACGCGCTGATTTTCAGGGCAACCAGACGGGGAGAAAGCGCTGCTGGCTGCTGGTTCTTTCCTTTTGATCCGCAGTAGCCAAAAGTCCAAGTGCAAAACATTTTGTCGATGGATATAAAGGTCGTCGCATAATTGATTATAATAGGCTATTTGACAACATTGAAAATATACTACAAATTGTGGTCATCCTATCTGATACTAGCGTAAAATAACGTATTTCACTTTATTTCACATTAAATTATGTCTATTTTTTTGGAAATTACACGAAATAATAAGGATTTTTTTTGAAATTTAATCTGTGGCAAAAACGCTATGTGATGTTAGAAATACTTTATAACCTGTGAGTGTGATGTGAAGTCACATCACATGCAAGTAAACAAAACAAACCCCAAACCAAACATCGCTTCGCTTGTGACATCGCTTCCTTGACTGATTGTGATTGTAGTCCACGTTTTATATTTTCTGGGTGTTCCTTAAGCCGGCTACTCACACACCTGCTGCAGGGGCAATACCGGTCGCACGGCGGTTGGACCAATTTTAGGCTGTTCTCTACACACTAGCCTGCCGTTCAGTGTGTAACTGATAGTCCCGCTGAACGCACGTCCACGAGAAAGCCTCCTGTATTGACGAAACACCAGAGGATTGGTATCGCCTTGGCACTTTCTGTGGTGCTACCAAAAAAAAAAGGAAGAGAAGATATTGGGTGAAGAATTGGTTGCAGAAACGAAGCAAATTGTGCCACATGAATATTATGAAAGAATTGGAAGTAGATGATCTTAGAAACTTTTTGCGAATGGATATTGATTCTTTTGAAGATCTCCTGGCTATGGTAACACCATTTTTTCCATTTTTGTCCACTCCGCTCGGTTGTCACCAATGAACTGACTGGAATTGCCCCAATCCTACTACACACGCAGCAACCTTGCAGGGCGGTAGACACAATCTAGGGAGCTAGGAAGGTCTTGCGCCCCTGCCGCCCTGCCGCAGGCCCAATCTAAAAATTGCTCCTGCTTGCCTACACACATCACAATTAAGGAGGCAATCAAGGGTCCAATTCCCATATTGCCCCTGTAGCAGGTGTGTGAGTAGCCGCCTTTAGTGGCCTTTTTCTTTTAAGGGTTTTTACCACAGAGTGTAATCACGTCGACCTCTTCTTACAAAGCGATCCTATTTTTCTCTTTCTTCTATGATACGAATATCTAGCAACAACATGTATGATGCCAGCTTTAAATGTAATTTTCATCACACTTGCATGTAAACAGTATCTAAACATACAGGTTAACTTGACCGCAATGCCCCATATAAAACCCTCGACCTTTCTTCTTACCATGAAACCCCAGGGCGGTAAGTAATTTTTTTTTAATTTATAGCACAGCACACAGGTCATGCAAGTTCAAGCAAAGAGTTTACACGCAATTGTAAAATTGTCTTAAAATGTTATTTAAACAGGAATTTTATTGCAATCTCGCTACATGTTACTTAAATACTCAATTAATATTCTTAATAATCGATTTTAATAATTGTCTGTAACAAACGTCGTTTTTTTTTACACTCCTTCAGGGCTGTATGTATACCTACGTAAGTATTTGCCCTTAACGTTTCTGAACGAAACATTTGCATAATCTGTGGAGTCCGCCAGCCATCCGCTTAAAAAAAGTTCAAGTAATTCGTAATAATAGTTGTGATGACTTGTGTGTTTATTTACTCGCAAATGTGATGAAAAACATTGTATGTTTCACGGGCGGTACGGGAATTACGTACCTCGACTCAGAAAGCCCTCAGTCTTCGACTTCGGGCTTCTACTAGAGCCTCGATCGTAATTCCTTACTTACCGACCTTAATACACAATGTACTATTTGATAAAACGTAACGTGTAGGTAGGATTTTTTGTTTACAAATGAAACCTAAAACTCTTTTCATAAAGAGTTTTAATGGTCCAAGATTTAAAAAGATAATATGTCAAATTGTCAATAATTAATTATTGTGTTTTTTATTCGTCGGAAGCCCTGATAGTGGTACAAATCAATGAAATACAGCCATGATTCATGATCTCGTAAAATAAGTAATGTGCCTACGAGTGCAAGTGCTATTTTAGCCGTGTGAGTGTGAGAAAAGTGTGAGTAAAAATCATAATCGTAAGTTTCAGTTTTAGATTATTTCACATAATAGCCCTTATCAGACACCGTCTTTTCATTCACATTACAGGATAATGTGTCAGTTTTCTAAACTCCATGGAGCTTTTGACCATGATTGGAAACATTGTTCATAAGGAACAACTTGTTTATTTACATTACGTTGTGACACATATCGTCGGTGAAACTGCAAAACCGCGTAAGTGACATTTTAAATAAGGAGCAAAATGCACCTTTTTAATAAGACCGTAAGGTTTATTTTGCTCTATCATAAATTTGTTACTTACGCGGTTTTGCAGTATCACCGCCGATATTATGAATGAATCAGTTAAGATGGGGCACACTGAGAGCATCGTCAGGAAAGTCGATGATAAATCTGTCTGTAACTCAGTCAAATATTAACTTAAACAAAAGTTACAAATATAGGCATGATCCAAATCATCCACCCTATCTACAGTTAAAATTTCTCCGAAGGTTTTCCAGACACCCTGTATATTTATCTTTTAACCCGTCGAGCGATATGTCAAAATTGATGTACATCAAAATTAAACTTTATGTCAAATGAATAAGTCACGTAATGTCAAAAATTCTACGCACACATGTTGTGCGTAGGACACCTGAGGGGTTAAATCTTGAGGCTGATTGATTGAGTTGCATCAACGGAGGATTTCCGAAAAGTAGCCATTAGTAATATTTCCCTGTATCAGCTGCATTTGCGTGTTCATTATAAAATAGTCCCTATCTTTTTATATTTGTTTCCTTTTATTTGCATAACAGTTTAAATTGATTTCGTATGTAGTAGCATTTTCTTTCCAGGCCGAAAGCAATTTTGCAATTGTGACATAATGTTTATTCACTTTTTTGTTAATTTGTGAATTCCAGTTTTCACAGACATTATTTGTTCGATGACGCTCCCCGTAAGTACACCATTCGTTAATAAAATGAACATTTTAAGCCAAGTTACATTCATATAGTGTACAAATTTGCTTATCTTTGGATTGCTTGGTTCGCATGCTGACAAAATGTAGTTCCACCCATCTTAAACTGGACTAGCCGGCAGCAGCGATAATGCGGTACATAATCCTACAATACGGCGTTGCAATTTTCATTTCTTTTGCTTTACTCCATAAACTCTTGCAGAAATGTTAAAAACATTTTTTAATTTCTATGTTCGCTAAGACTTGTTTCAAAGCATTACCCATACCAATTTCAAAGTCAGCGTGAAATTTCGCCGGGTTAAAATGCGGACATGTCGCTTTTATTACATGAAATAAAGCCAAATACGAAGACTCTTTTTTGTCCGTCATGAGTGCGTAAAATATAGGAACCGTTTTTGTTGTTTCTGATGAACTGCCGATATCTCCTAGAATAAAATATAACTATATAAAAGGCCGTGGTGCAACACTGAAAGTTCCGTCACCAAAACATTCTTTTATTTCGCTTATCATTTGCCTAATATCTTCCAAGCAAAATAATAATCCATCGTATCTGTATTCAGCTAATAACATGTCTCTGAAACTTGCAGGCACTTCAATATCATTCTTATCTTTAAAAATATATCGTTTTACTTGTTGCGATACTTTTCTTGCCGAATATAAACTGCATTTTAGACTATTAAATGAAGGAACGCTGGCAGTCCTGTGTCTATGATAGATTTCATACACTCTTTGTATATGCTGGGCATTGATTCAAATGATGTACTTGCCTTTTTCTTCATGCAATTAATATAAACTGCGATCTCGTTTTGTGCTAAGTCTGGCTTACATTCATTTTCCTACTCCTGTACTTTTATCTGTCATTTATATAGTCACGAACACTAATATAAGAATATAGATAATATGTCCACAGAACATTCCGTAGAAAAGTCTATCTAGTCTATTCCCCTTAACAGCAATTGTGCTTTTTTGAGAAAAAAACGATATGCCTAGCTGCCAAAGCTTACACCTAGGTTGATTTGACCAATCAAAATACTTCACCAAATTAAACCACCAATCACAATACTCATTGACTGTCAATCGGAACGTTAGGTTCTTTTTGATATGTAAACTCTTTTACTAATTTAACTCTTTAAAAAAAACATTTTATTTGGTATCAACCAACCAGAACGCAGCTATATTAAAATCGACCAATCAGGTAAAAGAATCCATTTCTCAAATCATTAGGTGTTTTTTAGTCCCTATTTCACAAATTAAATCGATTGTGCAACTTTAAAAAAAAATATGAAACCTGGCAAGTGCACATCAATTTAAAAACAAAGTTAACCATAGACACATATTTTGTTGTTTTCGAATGTTTCTCGCTCGTTTGTTGTTCTGTGCTTCGTTCGTTCGTATTCTAACCTAGATATATTAATTTAATTTTGCATTTTATTTGAAACCTAGTCGTAGAAAAAGTATTGTATGCAACGGTGTATAACTAAGTCAAAAAATACTCGTGGCGTCTTGCTTTACGACCACACCACTCGTCTTTTTTGACCTCTCTTATACAACTGTTGCATAAACTACTATTACGTGTTGCACTTTATTTCACTACTCCATCATTCTATAACAATTAAAAGTTAAATGCGTTATATTTATCAGGCTCACTATACAACGAGCGGGAGTTTTAATAAGACAAAGGGACATAGCCCTTCTGACCCACCGTTCCACTGCGGGTATGGACGGTGTTACGGTGGGTCAGAGCACGGGTTATTATCCGAGGTACAGTACCTACCTACCCAATCGAATGAAGCTACGCTTGATAAACTATGTGGTCTTATCTAGTAGATATTTATGATTTAAATAGAAGATCGGTTGGCAACTAACAGATGTGGTCATAGGTCCAGTACATTTTAGTGCCTTCCGTCTTTCGATGCAGTATGATGCTCCCATTACAGTAAAGTTTTTGTTTATGATATTGACGCCCTTCAGACAAGAGCACATGGCCACTATTTCTATCAATTATTTGTAAATCCATTGTACTTATTTCTGTGTCGGAATGAATGGATGTCGGAGACTTTGACAAACATAATTATTATTTGGTTTATCAAGGAAAATACTCAAGTGAAGTGGCCAGGGAATACATGTAGAAAAGAGGTTAATTGTAAATTGTATAAGTAGTGTTAAGATAAGGAAATTGGATTCCTATAGTTCACACTAATGTGAAGATTAGGAAACAGTTTTCTTGCCTGTCACACTGCTTGACTAACAGTGTGTGGTGGTTAGTAAAATTATTTCCTAACGGTAACACCAGTGTGATAGAGCAGTGTGAAGGTGAGTCGGGCGGGGATAATTCTAACCTTCTGTACATAATTAGACCTTAAAACACTCGTGTAATCCTATTCTGAAACTCGCTAACGCTCGTTTCATACAACCACACTCATATTTTAAGGCCTCTCATTCTGAATCAGATGCAGATGCTACTATTATGTAAAACTTTTATGTAAAGAAAAGAAGGGTCATGTTTTCAAAGCGTATGTATGCATGTATGTCTGTTTTGTTGTCACCCTCCGTATCCTTAACGGCTGGACGGATTTCAACCTATGAGGTACCATTAGATTTGTTCTTAACTGTCGGTGTTTCATAGTGTAGGTATATAATAATTATTTCAATACAGCGTCCGTGAAATTATATTTTTTATTGCTACAATATGGGTATGAAATGAAAGCTAATATTTAGCCTATTCTGAAGGTATGCTATGCGTAACACTTTTAAGCTATAATTTCCATATAAACATCACAAAGAAGTAGATACAGTCAAGGGCAAAATATGTATAAACTTTAGTACTTTGTCACTTTAACCACTGCGACAGTTCATATAAGTGTATACATATTTTTGCCCTTGACTGTATATAAATTTTAAAGTAGGTGTCGACCTAAGTACCTAATTTAGGTCACTTTTAGAAGCCGTCGGGTTTTTTAAAATTAATTTATACTTGTAAAGAATTGTTATAACGTTTAGGGGCATGTGCACATAGGTGTTTATTATTGATACCTCTACTTATCAACATATAAAACAAATTGCTAAAAACTAAAAAAATATATTTGAAAAACTTTGGTAAATTACTTTTATCATGAAAAAAAGGCTACACATTTTAGTTTTTCTAAACTTAAATTACCTACTTTCATCATAAAAACTCCATATTTTCTTCATATAAACAACCTAATATTTTGTATACCCTTCATCTGCATCTTTCACCGCTTGCAAACGGTCTTTCATCGAGTGAACTATATTTGCGCATACGTCGGTGCCTCTATATTGCTCCCAAATTTCGTGGACGTATGCTCTTAATGTGGGAGTTGTGCGAGCTTAACTTGCGTCCCAGTCGTGCAGTCCTGAACCATTAAACGCCATAGATTTTCTATGGGGTTGATATCAGGGCTTCGTGGGAGCATTTTTATTAAATTTAATTCCTTGTTGTCTATCCAAGCCTGGACGCGTCTCGCATTGTGGATTGCAGAGTTATCTTGCATGAATTCAATTACGTGTCCATCAGGATACACTTGTTTAGTACAGGGCAAAAATACATACCGTAAGAGATCTAGATATCCCTGGCTGTTCAATCGACCAGAGATTTCACATAACTGTATAGGCCCGCCACTATTCATAAAACCCCAATTCCCAATTGAAATTCTGCCACTACGTCTGTTTGGTAATACATTTTGCTCTTCGTACCTGGATTTGGGTGTCCGCCAGTCCGACAGTCGTCCATCGGCTGAGGACACAAAAACTTTTTCGTCCATGAATAACACATTTTGAAAATCATAATTAAAATAGTGGTTTGCAAACGCCAAACGCATCTCTTTATGCCTGTGAGTCAACAATGGTTTTTTGGCTGGCGTATGATGTTTAAGGCCGGCTTCAAGCAATCTTCGTCGCACTGTGTGGGTGGATACTGCTAGAGGCACCGCTAAGTCGGCAGTGCACTTGAAACGTTGATTTTTAACGTCTTCAGCCAACTGATGATCTTGTTGTTGTGTCGTCTTTCGATGTCGTCCTTTGGATGCATGATTCCTTACATTTCCTTCTTCTCTATACCTTTTCACCCATACATATACAGTGCTCCTCTAAATCAATGGACAGTAACAATAAGTCAATGAATACCAGTTAGCTACAAAAGGAGTATTAAAAAAACATTCGGATCACTCAAATGTATGATTCGGCTCACTCACCATTACACCCAATTCCTCAGCAATTTGTATTACAGGAATTCTGTCTTCCCACATCATTACGATGCGGTATTTTATATGGTCTGAAACCCTGTACATTATTTTAAAATACTTTCGATAATATCGATGTGTACCGTTATCCAGAATACTTAGCATTAAATTAGATTCTTACACATAACATAAATCAAATTGACCATATCAATGGCAAACTTGACATTCGAATACATTATTATCATTAAATAGGTACAAGTAACAGTGAGTAGGGTTTGCCGTGTGCTTAGAATTGTGCCACTCAATGTCTTTCCGAGAAATCGTAAGAAGTGACTAACGGCCAAACCCTATATTCAAACCGAGGATAGATAAGGCTTACCTCGGGTTAAAATTTGCCATTTGCCCATAAAAAATGTGTCAAATTTTAATCCGAAGTAAGCATCTGTCCGCGGATTGAATATAGGGTTTGGCCGTAAGGGAATAAAGGCTTGTAGTACTGTTAGGCGATGGGCTTGCTATCTGTCACTAATATACACTGTTAAACATCTTAGCCTAATTGAGCAAATTGTGGCTACAGAGGTCAACAGGTTTTTAGAGATGTTGGTAATTCTGTAGCTCTGCCTACCCCACTCTGGGAATGAAGGCGTGAAGGTATGTATGTATGTAGGTACGAGTAAGTGGCCAGTAAAAGATAAAAGATGTTTATTTAGTAAGTAGGCCGCACGAGCACTTTTACACGTCAAAAATCTACCAGTATTTATACAGAAGTGCTGATATAAACATCTTAAAAATAGTTTTAATGTGAATGATAATTAGAATTATGTGTACAGTAAGGGCATACATATATATACGTCCCCAAGACTTCAAAAATATCTATACACCTTTATACCACTGGCAATAAGGTTCGTGTATACATATTAATACCCTTGACTGTATATATATTTTTGGCTTGGGTTTTGTTCTTATGTATTTGAGAGTTGCGTGTATAGATATTTATGGCCTCCTATTTGCCTACATATATATGACTGACATTGTACATTTATTTATGGCCATATAAATGTCTAGATCTTTATGACTCTTTAAATGCTCATATATTTCTGACCGAGTTATCGTACAGATATTTCTGGCTAATTAACTGTACAGATATTTTTGGCGCCTTGGGGACGTATAATATATATTTATGCCCTTGACTGTACAAAAAGTTGTCAAAGTGAATCATCGGCGAAAAGTTGGTTGGTTGACCAGATTGAGATGACGCGCCGGCGTAGTTGGTAGTGACCCAGCCTACGAAGCAAGGGGCAGCGGTCCTGGATTCAAATTCCGGTAAAGGCAGATATTTGTGTGATAATTGCGAATATTTGTTTCTGAGTCATGGATGTTTTCTATGTATTTAAGTATACTATATTTCTCTATATAAGTGCTAATATCGTTGTCTAGTAGGCCTAGAGAAGGGGTCTTCAAACTTATTGACTAAAGGGCCACACTGCACTTAATATAAATTCGTGCGGGCCAAGACTTTGACTTCATGGCTGGTCATGGGGTAATACATTAGTATTAGTTAAGTAGGCAGTCTTAGTCCTCAGGGGGTACCTGGATAACGCATAAAGAACGCACTTGGTGTTGATTATGTTCATGAGTGGCTGTGATTATGACCAATTACCGTCAGGGGCGGGATTTATGCAACTAACTAATTCCTAGTTACCTACTTGTAGTGAATTTTCTAAAATGAAATTTACTAAAAATGTTAACAGATCGAAGCTTACAGATGACCATCTGAAGTCATTATAATTTTTTAGCATAATTCTCATTACTCCTCAACTGTTAAATATAGTTTCCAGCCAATCACAATTAGATTCATCGCACTGATTATCATTATCAATATTATCATTAAAAAGAAACTGATACCCTCAAATTTTTCTATTGCCTCATAATTAGCCCACCTGTAAAAAATTAATACTACAATAAAAAAATGATAATTCGTTTGTTTTATTTTGAACTCTTCATAATTCCCAATAAGGCGGTGTCATTTGTGATTAATTATAAAACGGGGCTCTGAAGAAGGGCTCGTTATGTACAGTTCTGGTTATAACAATGGTTTCTCAGATTCGTTACTTGGGTATCATTCCGGACTATATAAGCATAAAAGAGAGAGTCGATAATGTTGGCTTAAGATTTAGTAGGGCCATCGCACAGTTCATATGGTGATAACCAGGTATGCTTGAATTAAATCAGGCAAAAAAACGGGACACCTATTTACTTCCTTTAGTAGGTAATGTAATCTATATTATTATCTTTAGTTATGTATATAAAATGCTAAAGATGCTAGAGATGTACTAAGGAATGATTTTTGGAAAAATTCCATCCCTGAGGAAGAAAAAGAGGGGGTGAAAATTTGTATGTAAGTCCGTCAGTTTTAAAGTGAGACTCTTCCAAATTTGTGTTTAGGTTGACGATTGAAATAAAATGTACACGTATCTTAGAATTTCTGATTATTTCACCCCCGAAGGGATGAAAAGGGATAAAACTGAGTGACTGATCGATCGGCGTATATGTATAGCCTAAAAACCGCTGGACCTAAGGACTTAAAATTTTGTACATAGATACCTTATACAGTGCAGTGATCCACTGGACGTCAGAGCCAACTGGTCGGGTCGGATGTCCATTTTTTACCAAAATCACTTTTTTTTAGAATCATACTCAATTTTTTGTCCTCTTTCAAGCCATCTAACCGTTTTATCGCTAGCTCTTTTATTAACGAAGTTAGATTTACTAAAAAAGGTCGGATGTCCAGAGTACCTTAGAAGAAAAACATCTGATTTTTAAATATGATTTTTTGCCTCTAGTAATCTTAATGTATGGCTTTAAAAGTAGGTCTGATGTTCACATAAGACATATTGGTTTCATATTTTCTTAGAACGGAGCGTCGGATGTTTATATCCGATCTAACATAGGACTGAATTTGATATGTATGATCAAATATCCCCGGACCAAAATGTCTGATGTTCACATAAGATTGAATATATTTCCATTTAATTTCAGGCCATATAGTCTGTTTTACACATAAGTCCTAAACTTATTGCGTGCTGACAAATTTTCTTAGAGCCAAAATATCGGATGTTAATACCCGACCCCAGCATAGTATTTGACTTGTCAATTTTAGGTCGGATGTCACACCCTTTTCATAATCAAATTTGAATTGCAATGTTATTGATAGCGTGATAAAGAACTTGTATGTCAGAAAATACTTGCTATTATATGTTCCTTCCATATTAATTACTAGTTTTCTTTACTTTAATACAGTTAGTCGGTGTTAAACGTTTTAAAGTTACTTTTGCTTGTCCTGAAAAGTGTCAAAAATGGACATCCGACCAGTTGGCTCTGATGTCCAGCATTAAGGAAGGTTTTTTTTGGAAATCTCTCTTAAGGGGGTAAAATAGGGGATGACAATTGTTATGAAAGTCCGTCAGTTTTAAAGTAACGACACTCTTCAAATTTTGTGTTTAGGTTGGCAATTGAAAGTTAATGTAGACGTGTCTCAGCAACTTTATTTTATTTTGTGAAACTGACGGGAATGATCGATCAACGCTTAGTCTAAAGCGCTGAATCTAGGGACTTGAAATTTGAAGGGAATATTCCTTACGTACCCTAGGGGTGCACTAAGAAGGGAGTTTTGGTACCCTAAGGTTTAAAATTGGGGTTGAAGTTTGTATGGAACTATAGTATTTTTGTAGGTAGAAACGTGGGTACTGGTATTAAAGGTACGTCCATAAATAAAAATAAAAAATACAACTTTAAGAGAATTTGGGGAAATGCCCCTAAGGCGATAAATTGGGGGTAGAAGTTTATGTTTATGTGTGTTGTGTGTTTTATTTTAGAAAAAATAAACCTTTAAATTGGTATTTAGGTTACCGTTTATAAATAAAAATACAACTTTTAGCGAATTAGGAAAAATTACTCCTCAGGGGTAAATGGGGTTTTTAGTTTGTTACTCTTTCACGCTGCAACGGCTGGAGGTGCCGTATACCCTGGATTAACACATAGAAAAATCCCGACACGGAAAATTTAAAATTTCGCGAGGAAATAACAATAATGTGTTTGTTTTTTTTTTTTTTTATTCGTCGAGAGTAATTTTTTTAGATTACGGTGACGAAGATTTCGAAAATGATATCAAAGGGCATTGGGTAAATTTGTTTGAAGAATATTGTAATATTTTTTTCAGCGGCCACTGATGATTTTTACATTGTTATTTAGAGGACCTCGAAATACACATAGATATATATAATTTATGGCGTTTAATAATATCGGAGCCGAGATATTTAAGATTAAAGTTTATAAAAAAAACCTGGTCATCAATGTATAATTATTTAGACATATTTATTCACTACTATTGCTACTTCTTATTATTGTGTCCAAGAAAACTGCCGGAAGGACAAGATTTTCTTGATACCTTCCCCCTTCCTAGATACCATACAGGGTGTTAGGTAGAGCGTTGTCAAAAAGAAATAGGCGAGTAGAAGAGACCATTAGCTATCCATTTCAGGTACTTTAACCCTTAATTTGTCTAAGGGCTATTTAATACCGTTTTTTTTATAATTTTATTACAAGACACCGAAATTCGACCTTTAAACCCCGAAAAAAAAGAAACTACTTGGTGTATTGACAAAATTTTAATTTTGATAGATTGTTAAATGTTGTGGTGTTCAAATAAAACTGTTACTGGAAGCGTAAAGCTACTTTAAAAAATAATGGGGGCTCCCAAAGTTTCAGAAACCGATAAAGAAATCTTTCAACTTCAACTTTACAATGAAATTTAAAAAAAACCAAAGTGATTACAATTCTTCCAATTTCCTAAAAACATCTCCTGTTCACGCCAATTCTAATGGTATGCCACATGCATAACAAAACTCTTAATAATTCGAGTTATTTGCTAATAACTTGTTGAATGTGGCGAATTCGATGTTTGAGAAAATTTACTTCTCTGTTCATTTACCACGTCTTACGCAGTTAGATAGTGTTTTCTCTCTCTAACATCCTTCTAACATATGGAAGATAAGGTTAGGTTAGGTTAAGTTAGGTTAGTAATTTATTTAAATTTTATTAGGAAAAATCTCAGAATCCCCAAAATGGTAACTTTTCTAATTCATAGTCAAAACACAAAAAAATATTTTTTTTTACAACAATTGCTCAAATTGATGACCATTTTGACCAATACAGGCACGATATCTCTTCCGTATTTCGACTGTCGTCGTTTTTAGTTGCATTTCTTCTTTCATCACTTGAAAAGCATGTTCAATTTTCTCAATTAAATGATCTCGGCTTCTGACTTCGGTGGCACAAACCAAATTCTTTGCATGTCCCCAGACATAAAAATCAAGCGGTGTGAGGTCTGGGGACCGTGCGGGCCATGAGATGGGTCCACCTCGTCCGATCCAGGAGTTTGGGAACACATTGTCTAGGTGCTCTCTCACCGACAATCTCCAATGTGCTGGGCACCCGTCTTGTTGGAAAACAATCGGTCGGTTTTCCTCAAATATCGGTAAATGTGCGACTAATCTTGGCAGATCATTCTGCAGGAATTCTAGATAATTGTCCCCGTTCAGGTTGTCTGGCAAATAATGTGGCCCTATCAAATTGTTTCCAATAACTCCGGCCCACACGTTGACGCTAAAACGTTGTTGAAAACATCTCGCTCTTTTGGGGTGTGGGTTTTGTCCTTTTGGAGCCCATTCATGCAAATTGTGAAGATTTAAAATCCCCTCCTTAGTAAATTTGGACTCGTCGGTCCATAAAATGCTTTTTAAAAAAAAACATCGTCCACATCCGTGAGCAGTAACAAACGGCAAAACTCGACTCGTCTGTTATAATCATTATCCTCCAAGCCTAAAACAAATCAACTAAAAAATAAGAATTTATGATCTGACAGTTGGTACTTCAAAACCTACATAGGCCGGCCACGGACCCGCGTAAAACATTTAAAAATGCAAAACATGACCACTACTGACAATAAATAAAAAAAACAATCACTTTATCTTGAACAACTTGTAAATACCTTGCACAGGAGTGTAATGGAAAGCGTGTTTTCCATCAGCCCGTAGCACTGACCATACCTTCCATGTGCTCAAGTCAAGCATTTCAGCAGCGACTCTTATGCTTATGGTGGGATTCTGGTCGAAAAGGTCCAACACCCTTTCATCGTCGGCAGCATTTGGTTGATGAGCGTTTACTCGAGGCTCTTGAAACTGCAAATTCCCGGTTTCCCGTAGCCGTCGGTACGTATTAGAGAACGTGCGGCGGTCAGGCACACGCCTGTCAGGATAGCGTTCTTGATAAATCCTTTGGGCATGGCTTGCGTTTGATTCAGCTCTTCCATAGGCTAGTAACATGTCGGCATACTCCTCGGAGGAGTAAGCCGCCATTGTAACAATTAAATTAAAATAAACTTAACGAAAATACTAACACAACTCAACGATAATGAGGTAACAATAAAGATGGGGTTAAAAATCACCGACATGTCAAAACCTGTCAAATACCGGCCATTAATTACTGAACTTTATGTAGGTAGTATCGAGGAGGTTTTAATCTAGGTACCCTCTATGGCAATACGAGAAAGAATAAGTGTAAGACGTGGTAAATGAACAGAGAAGTAAATTTTCTCAAACATCGAATTCGCCACATTCAACAAGTTATTAGCAAATATCTCGAATTATTAAGAGTTTTGTTATGCATGTGGCATACCATTAGAATTGGCGTGAACAGGAGATGTTTTTAGGAAATTGGAAGAATTGTAATCACTTTGTTTTTTTTTTTAATTTCATTGTAAAGTTGAAGTTGAAAGATTTCTTTATCGGTTTCTGAAACTTTGGGAGCCCCCATTATTTTTTAAAGTAGCTTTACGCTTCCAGTAACAGTTTTATTTGAACACCACAACATTTAACAATCTATCAAAATTAAAATTTTGTCAATACACCAAGTAGTTCCTTTTTTTTCGGGGTTTAAAGGTCGAATTTCGGTGTCTTGTAATAAAATTATAAAAAAAACGGTATTAAATAGCCCTTAGACAAATTAAGGGTTAAAGTACCTGAAATGGATAGCTAATGGTCTCTTCTACTCGCCTGTTTCTTTTTGACAACGCTCTACCTAACACCCTGTATAATGGACATTACGTGAGAACAACATCCTAATGTTCGTTTTCCCACAATGCATGAGCAATAGTGGCCAATAATGGCATTCGTTCCAATTGCACCTGTTTCTATTAATATATAAACATAATATATTCGGCGAGAAATGTGTCCCGATTGGATTCTTCCCCTTAACATCCAAGGGTTAATACAATCTACGTATTGGTTTCCAAACTCACTTGGGTCCCGATATATTTCCAACACATACGTTACGTTTTTGGCATGGTCCGCATAGTAACTACGTGCCTGTTGGATCTGATATATTCCCAGTGCATAGATGATAAGATCATCCATAGTTATAACTGGAAATTCCATCCCTGAAACAACAGAGTCTATGCGTCGAAAATCAGCTCTTCTGCAGTTTAAGTTATTAGAACATACATAGTCGCACAGTCGATTGTGGCTTCCGCTTCTTGGGTTTATTTCTTCAATTATTTCTCGTACTAATCTATGGTCGATTAAAGGTTTTCCAAACGCGTTTAACAATGATCCAGCAATTTTTATTTCATCCAAAAGATGTATTGCAGCCACATTGAAGTTTTGATGACGTAGGTGACGAAATTGATTTATTAAACGTCCGTTAACAGTTTCAACAACCCAGCGACACATGGTCACTTTTCTTGAATAATTTGCTTATTTTGTTGTAAGCTGAAGTTCCCCTTCGTTTTTATTAGCCGGCATATATGCACAATAACCAAAAGATTGCATTTCCTCCATACAATCACGGAAGCCCCTATCTAAGATAAATGCATCCTTTTCGTAATAAAACCAGTGAAACGGATCAGTAGTACTGTTGAGAATCTCAGAAAGTATTGTGGCATCTGATTTAGAAGCTTCGTATAATCCATAAATGGCTATAATGTGGCCATCAGGACAAACCATTAAGAAAGGTTTAACCAAATGGCGGTACTTGTGAAGACTATAAGTCTTTTTTTGGAAGGAATAGTTACTGCTTTTTTGTAAATATACATATGTTCCATCGCATATAACCACAGTCTTTCTTTCCGCTTCAGAGGCTTCTGTATTGCCAAACAAAGCATTTGGTATAGACAAACAACATGATATTATATCCTGTCGTCATATGTGATCATATCCCAAGTGCTGCGGAACAAACTCTTCCATTAAACTACGTCTTACTTGGGACATGGTCTGTTCAAATGTTTTCCTACTCATTCGGAATACGCTCATTTGAACCGCCACTATGAAGTTTTGCAAGAACTGTAGCTAAAGCGGTGGCTGGTTTTTTTCGTGTCCGTGCAATTCGGGGAGTACTTTCTAGAATTAGAATATATTGGTGCTTTGTGAATCCTATGTAATATTGAAACATAGTGTCGCTAATTGTTGACATTCTTTCAAAATTTAGAAAATGATTCTGTGTTCTTAACATATCCATCATATTCTTTACGTGGTTCGATGAAACTTCATTCAGAACTCGACGTGTATTGGTTTCAATATCATGCTACTTAGGAGCCAGTCGGTGTTCGTCACATACACGGAATAAACGTGGTATATAAAACTTTTTTTCAAAAAGAATTGTAGTTCTAATATCATATTTGATATTTTGCAGATTCCTGTTACCACATCCAGCAAATAGGCACGAGCGTGTATTATAAGGTGCACGCGTGTAACCTGGTATTGCTATCCGATGCTGTGCAGTGGCGGTACTGCCATATAAGCCCAAAAGCCGGGCTTGCCTTACAAAAATAACTATTCATAAAATCCACGTATTGTATTAGGTAGGTATTTCACATTCGCGCGCCGCGCGCTCTCACTAAATTCTTCAAATCAAATTACATGCAACATTAGTACTAAATTTGACCGCGCACCGCCGCCACCTCCGCAGCACTTCTAGCGCATTTGCGCATTGCAGCGACGCGATTCGAACTAGGCCGCTTGGCGCTCAGCGCTTAGCGCTGTGCGGCAACGAGTCGAACTATGACGCGGCTAGCTCGTATCTCGCTCGCACGTATTGGCTTGCAATCGGGCTTTCATATTAGCCGGTGCCTCTCTGTCTTACCCACCGAAACGGCCTATGATCAAATACGAATGTTCGTAGGTTATTATGGCAAATAGTATGAGAGTTAAAGCCCTGCTTGCGTATGAAGTTGTACACGAGTCCATTGTAAAATGCGAAATTCGCGCAGGCGCGGAGCGCGAACTTCACTTCATTGCTATCTGTTGACAAATGCTTTTATTCACTTGTTGAATTGTTTTGTTTAAAATTTTGAGCGGTCAGTGCAGTGATAAGTATTTTGTTTGTGGTGTTGTGAGTTGTGATTCAATTAGATTGACAATGGAGGATGTAGTCCCGTGTGACTGTGATAACTTAAAGTGTGCACAAACTTTGCTTGTCGACGGAAAGGTAAAATGTTGGAACTTTGTAGAGAAAAAGGTACCTACTTATTTTTTCGGCAAAACCTACGCCTGACTTGTGTATTTCTCAGAGTTGTAAATCGCACAAAAGACAGTTTAACAGGTCAGTGTACAAAACTCATTGGATTGTTGGTTGTTCGCACTCTAATAAGTTATATTGCTGGTGTTGTATTTTCTTTTCTAACGACAAAGACGTGTGGAATACATCTGGTTACGACGATTTGAATAATTTAGCTAGCGCCATTAAAAGACACATGAATTCTCAAAAACACATGAACGCAGTAATTTGTTTGAGGGATTTTGGTAAACAGCGAATTGAGACATCTTTATCGCGCCAATTATCAGAGGAAATTACAAAACATAACATGCGTGTTGACAACAATAGTAGCGTTTTTCAAAGATTAGTCGATGTTGTTTGTCATTTAGCACAACAAGAACTTCCCTTCAGAGGTCACGATGAGTCTAAAACTTCATTGAACAGGGGTAATTTTTTAGAGCTTGTGTCGCTACTTTCGAAATAGGTACGGTACGAAATACAGGGCGAACGATATGAAGTGTTACCAAATTCAAAAGGCTACGATTTTTTTTTGTTGTCTTAAATTATTCATTATTAAGAAAAAAATGAGAAAAAGATATCAAATTTTTAAGATTACTTTATTTTAACTCGATATGACCACCTTCTGCTGTCTATGGCCTTCAGACGGTAGAAAAATGAGTTGCACGCTGCACGAATGTGATCCTGCGGTATGCAATGGCAATTACGTACGATCGCTTTCTTCAATGCATCCATACTGGCATGTTTTCTTCTCCTCACCTTGCTCTCCACAATGGACCAGATAATAGAAGTCCATCGGGTTCGCGTTTGGGGAATTCGAAAGACATTGTGTGGACGAAATAAATTGTGGCACGCGTTGTTCAGCCATTCTTGGTTCACACGAGCTTTATGAGCCGGGGCCGAGTCTTGTTGTAATGTCCACGGTCTACTACCGAAATGTTTGCGTGCCCAAGGCTCCAACGCAGCTTCCAAAACATTTTCCCGATAGTAAGTCGCATTTACTTTGACACCAGGCTCGATTTTGTGAATTTGGTAACACTTCATGTCGTTCGCCCTGTAGGTATGTAATTTTTAGGTAGGTAATTGAAATAAAAGTTAGTACTTATTGCTTTCTCCCTAGGCAAGCAAAGTTAAAAAAAGAAGATGAACCTTTATTTTATTCTCTCAAACAAACCAAGCTGCTTTTTTCAAGGCCACCGAAAGTATGCAATTGCTGATATGTCTGTAAAATTATATCTAGTGGTAACATGCCTTCAGGGAGCTTTGGTGAGCTCGTCCACGTAAGCAAATGCCTATACAACTGCAGAGTGAAGTGAAGATTGATCAGTAATGTGGTAACAAGATAAATTTATCCATAATAACCGTAAAAACTACAAAACATATCTCTCGGCTTGCCCTATTCTGAAACCCTAGGCACGCCACTGATGCTGTGTATTTTGTACATTTTCAACTAACTCTTCAGGGGGAACTAGCTCGGGATTTTCTTGTATTTGGTCCACTTGTTCAAATTGATATTCAGCAATCTGCATATTTTGCTCGTGTCTTTGAGCACGTTGAAAGCATGGCCTACAAATTCGGTCGTCCGGTTGAAACTGCCAAGGAATTATATAATAATGACACTAACTTTAATAAATAAAACAGATAGTCCCAGGTATAGTCAAACAAATAGCTTACGTACCTCTTGCACATTTGCAACTTCGTTGACATATGTATATATAAATGGTTGTCTTTGAATAAAATCGACACTCAAAATAACCGATCTTCGACGACTTCCTCCGATTCGACCTAAGCTTCGTTGACAACAAATACAGTTATTAATTGAGTTCACTGTTGATGTACAATAAAGATAAAGATAAAGACATTTATTCAGTAAGTAGGCCGCACGGGCACTTTTACACGTCAAGAATCTACCAGCGCTTCACAAGAGGAGACCACTGCTGAGAAGAAGCGCCGCAAGAAACTCAGCAGTCAGTCATTTTTTAAATATATTTAATATTACAATGGTACTACTTAGTCTAGCATTATATAAATCTATAAATAGCAAATTAAAAAATATTTCAAATATCCTGCGTAGTTTCCGCAGGAAAACACACCAAAATCTTAAGATAGAAAGAGAGAAAAGGAAAAAAGAACTCCTACGTATATGTATATAAGACGGTGCAAGATGACCACATTTGATTGATATGTTTTCCTACATCAACGGTGTCCCCCAGACAAGATAAAGCTTTTGAATTTGGAAAAAAAAAATTATTGATTAAGTTTCGGGTTTAGGCCAAGCATTTTTGTCTATTATATAGTCCTCGATCCTATAATACGCTTTAGACATGAACGACTTTTTCAAGTAATTTTTGAGTGCTGGAAAGGGTAACTTTAATACTACCTCAGGTAATTTATTATAGAAATGAATGCATTGACCAACAAATGATTTATGTACTTTACGGACGCGGAATTTTCGAATAGCTATTTTATTTTTATTTCTAGTATTTAAATTATGTATATCAGATTTTTTTGTGAAAGAATCCAAATTTTTATAACATAAATAATATTCTCATAAATAAATTGTGACGCTACAGTTAAGATATTCATTTCCTTAAAAAGATCTCTTAAGGAGTCACGGGAATTTAAGTTGTAAATAGATCGAATGGCCCTTTTTTGTAACACAAATATAGTTTGTATGTCAGCTGCCTTACCCCAAACCAGAATACCGTACGACATAACACTATGGAAATAACTATAATAAACTAAGCGAGCTGTCTCAACATTGGTTAGTTGTCTAATTTTCCTAACTGCGTAAGCTGCCGAACTTAGTTTACCTGCCAGTACAGCTATATGGGGACTCCATTGCAAATTTTTATCTATTGTTATGCCTAGGAAAACTGCCTTATCTACGGTTTGCAAACACTCATCATTTAGAAAAATACTAGAATCTAACGGTTTAACATTAGGCAAAGCGAATCTAACACATTTAGTTTTCTTAGCATTTAGTAGCAAATTGTTGCTAGTAAACCAATTAAGTACTTTAACTAGTGTGGAGTTTATGCTACTGTAGTCTATGGATTTTCTGTCTACCTTGAAAATTAGTGAAGTATCATCAGCATAAAGTACAATATCACAAAGTTTATCTACTGATGGTGGCAAGTCATTTATGTAAACCAAAAATAGAAAAGGACCTAAAATAGAGCTTGAGGCACACCTATTTTCACTGTAGCTCCATCAGATTGTGTTTTGTTTACAACAACTGTTTGAGTTCTATCACTGAGATAAGAAGACATTAGACTTATAGCTTTATTAGACAATCCATAATGTTCTAATTTTAAAATAAGGGTCGTATGAACCACGCAATCAAAAGCTTTAGAAAGGTCACAAAATATTCCTACTGCATCGCAAGATTGCTCCCAACTGTTATATATATATTTAATGAGAACAGATGCCGCATCAATTGTTGATCGACCTCTGGTAAAGCCAAACTGGTTATTGTTAAGTAGTTTAATTCTATTAAAGTGACCTAACATATCATTCAGAATTAGTTTCTCAAAGACTTTACTTAAAACTGGTAGTATGGAAATGGGACGGAAGTTCGTTATATCACTCATCTCACCCGATTTAAAAAGAGGTATGACTTTACTATATTTCATAAGATCTGGATTTGTTTGTCACCTGAGTTTAGGGTGACCTGATTATCGCGAGTTTTAGATTTACCCGTTTCTCTATTTATAATATTCCATACAGTTTTTACCTTATTGTCAGACGATTTGAGTTTAAGACTAAGAAAATTTGCCTTGGCAGTTAAACAAACTTGCTTAAAGGTCTTTGAATAACTCTTAACATAATTTAGGAAGTCAGCGTTCTTATTGTCCTCCCTCTCTCTATATAGGTTGTAAAGCCTATTTCTACTTTTATGAATACCTGCAGTAGCCCATTCGCTAAATTTGGTTTTCGACCTAGTTAAAGTTTTCATTTTAAAATGGTTATTAAATTGATGCAGAATTACGCCAAACAAGTCATTATAAATACTATTACACTCATTATGTATGAAAGGTAACACTGATAGATTACTCTGAACTTTATTTTTGAATGATTCCAAACGATTATTAGTTATAGGTCGATATGTTATTGTCTGAGGTTTTTGATAAAAATCATTGACGAAAGATGCCTTCTGACCACTATGGTCCGAATTAAAACAATTAAATATTTCTTTATCCAAACATTCGCAATTACAAAAAATATTATCTAAGCAGGTTGCACTACTAACACCTATCCGAGTGGGTTCAAAGAACAGATTACCTAAATTAAAAGATTTAAATAAACTTAGTAACCTAGTGGTATTATTTGACATTTCGAGTAAGTTAATATTAAAATCTCTACAAACTATAATATGCTTCTGGCTATTACAAGCTAATTTTAACACATGTTCCATAGTTAATTCAAATGTGCAAAAATCAGCCAATGGTGGTCTGTAAATACATATTATTATATAACTTTCTAGTTCTGCGCAAGAAATTTCTACAATCCTTTCTACTGATAGCTTGACAATATCCTTTCTTTCCTTGGATTTAAGAGTACTTTTAACTATTATTAAAGAGCCACCATGAATGGCACATTTTCTAGCAAAATAACTAACTAATTTAAAATTTACAAAATCAAATATTAATTGGTCTTGTCTAAGCCAATGTTCAGTAATGCACATAATTTGTACATTTTCACTATCTAAGAACAACCCTATTTCTAGTTCTTTGCTGGAAAAACCTTGAATATTTTGGTGAATTAAATTTATACTCAAGGGTGTTTCCGCTGTCCTATAATTTAGTTTAAATTATGAGGCAAGGCACTATTGCCAATATTGGCTTGCTGGGGCTGGGTACTACTATATCCATTAGGTTCAATATTATAAGCTAATAGGTCAACCAAGGTCAAAATATATTTCCTTGGCACATCCTTTCCTTTTTTGTGATGTTAGTGGCTTTAAAAATTTATTTAAATTGAAAAAGTGGTATTTACTTTTGCAGGATATAGCATTTTACATTATCGAATTAAATTGAGCTATTCTATGATTATAACTATATAGCATTCTTTGTGAGTATGGTAACGCACACAGTATAATTTTACCTATGCCATTCTCTTCAATTGTGTTAAGTGTTGACATTAATTTATCAACACTGTATTTATCCACACTAAGACCATTTCCTATTAAAATTACTAAAGTGGTGGTCCTGTCAAAACTTCCTTTTAAAAGTAAATTACATAATTGCAAAAGAGTTGCATTATGGTAACAGTAATTTTTAACCTTTTGTTTCAATTTGTTATTGAACAATAAACCTAGTCCAGATCCAAGCTGGTCAGAATAAACAATAGTTTTGTTTCTACTTATAATTTGTCTAGGGGACTCCTTAGAAGAATCAAGAGCCATATCTGGCTGAATCACCGCAGTTGGTGAAGTTTGTAATCTGTCACAATTACCGTAACCACTGTTCAGTAATGAGTTAAACCGCTCTTCATTTAGTCTACTTTCGTCCACCAATTGAGTGAAAGCCATGATATGCTCCTTGACTTCCTTCTGGGTGGTTACATACTTTAAGGCAGTAACTTCAAGCTGGTCCTTTAACCTACTTATCTCAGCATCTAGTTTCTGAATATTTATATCGTATGTTATCCTACTGGAATCTAACTTTTCATTACAATGCCGCACTCTATCCTTCATTATTGATAATTCTAATTTCATTGTAGAATAGTTTTTTATACATTTTTGGCTCCTAATCAATTTCTGAGTACGCCTAATATAATTATTAATTTTAACATATTTCTTCAATTTATTGTTGCTTTTCAAAAATATTAATTTCTTACTGTCTTTATCGTTATTGCCTACCAGCCCTTGGTACAGGTTCTGTGTTGTTAAACTGTCAAAACACTGACGCTCTTTCCTTAAATAATTTAGTTCCTCATTAGCTGCGCCTAGTTCTTCCTCGAAGTTTGTGATGCGCTTTAATGCCACTTCATGTGTAGAAGCGCACTGATTGAAGGTATCAATCACAGACTGTAACTGCTCCAACTTATCTTGAGCGTCTGATAATTTGAAGTCATACTCCACCAGATCGCTTCTCAACACTGTGTTCTTTTCCATTAATTTCTTCAGTTCCTCCCCAAGCAGCACATTAGTGAATTTTGCAGCTTATCTTATAGCTTTATGTTCTAAATGAGTGGTTTAACAGTGTTTGACTACACTTATAGCTTTAGACACAACTCAAACTTGTATACGAGTTCATCCTGTCATTTATAGTTGCTTAGGAACGTTTTTTGTTTCTAAGTTACTTTATTACTTATAGTTGGGTAAAGTCGATTTTGCTACTTAAAGTTGCATGCAGGTTGTAATTGTCACTGAATAAGAAGCAATAGTGATATATAAGGCCCTAAAGTAACTTATAAGCCACTTTTAATTCCAAATTACTAGTATAATAGAGTAGTGTATCACCAATAGTGGCTAAAGAGATAATTTTACGGCCCTTTTGGAAACTAAAGTGATTCCAACTTTAAGGCCTAGAAGGGTCGTAAAATATAATGTTAGTACAGAAGAACAACTTTAAAACTTAAATTCTAAATTCGACTTAACTAAATTACACATACTTAAGACTATAGGACAATCGAATCTAGTTGAAATCATTTCCAGGATCTTATTGGAGCTGCCCCGCATTCTGCTCAAAAGTGATGCAATACAAAAGTGATTTGTTTACTTGTATTTTCCGTAACTTGTCATTAGTTGTTTATGCAAATTTAACGTATGAAAAGTGTTGCATTTGAGTTAATAAGCGAAACAGCAACTTGGGATTTCGGAGCAGTATTGAAGACTCCTAATTCACGAGCACTGGGCGATTTACAAAAGAGAAAATAATTAGTATTCGTAATAGCATTCACTGCTTTGCCACTTGCAAGATACAAATAAGTGATTTTCAGACCTGATAGTTTCAAATAGAGAACAAATAAGTGAAAATAAACACTGTAAGATCTTTTTTGTTTCGCCATGTTTACAAATTGGAGTCCTTGAAAATGATTTATTTTAAACAGAATTTTATCACACTGACGCATAATCATAGACTTTTGATAGTTTATTTATTTATTAAGAAGAAACAAACAGTCTTAATCAAAAAGCGTACATGAGTGATGAGATAATAATAAACAGACCTATAGTTTCCTTAATTAACATGCAGTCTATAAGTAATTAGAGAAGAGAAGTGCGTTATAGAAATCACAAAAAGCCATTCCTTATGAGATAAAACAAAAACCAAAAATAGGAGAAAAAAAACAAAAATAAAACATAACAGTATAAAGGAATACAGGAAAAACAGACTTCAAGAACTTATAAGAACCAAGTAATAGTGTTCTTTGGTAATAAGAGAGATTCTACTATAAAGGAGAAGAGTTTTGGAAAGCACGCTTTAAAGATCCCAAAGTACATAAGAATATATCTAGGTTGGTGAGTTTAGTATTTTTATTAAATAATATGCAAGTGCGCTTTATAAAACTGTTTCGTGCATAGCACGTCCTGGAGCGAGAAATTACAAATGTATCCTTTTTTCGACATCGGCGTTCTTGCCTACGCGGAACTCTGAACTGAATTTCGTGGAGTAGAGAGGGGATATCGCACTTGTTGTGGAGAATTTTGTATAATAAAACCGAATCAACACAGTCACGGCGGTCCTGAAGAGTCTGCATACTGTGATATTTTAAAGAGTCATCATAATGAACGAAAGTGTGCCCGACTCTGAAATCCAAGGCCTTAACAATTTTTTTTTGCAGGGATTCAATTCTTTTAATGTGAAGTGCGTGGTAAGGCTTCCAGACTGCGCATGCAAATTCTAGGTGACTTCGAACATAGGCATTATAAAGCACTTTATAAGTCAAACTGTTTTTGAAGGGTCTACCCATTCGAAGTATTAAGCCTAGTTGTTTATAACCTTTGTTTATAATTTTATCTATATGTGGCACAAACGAGAGATTGGAGTCCATGATGACTCCGAGATCACGGATCTGTGTCAATCGACCGAGAGCGTTACCACACAGTGTAAAATTATAGTTAATGTTGTTTTTTTTCCTTGAGAAATTTATTATATGGCATTTGTTAATATTAAGGTTAAGCTTATTTTCAGTGCAAAATGTCTCAAAATTAACTAAGTCTTCCTGCAACAGATCACAGTCACTAACATTTTTAATGACTCGGAAAATCTTAGTGTCATCAGCATAAAGTAATAATTTTGAGTGCCTAATGTAGTTTCCTATGTCATTGACGTACAATGTAAATAACAGAGGGCCCAAAAGAGAGCCCTGCGGGACTCCAGAAGTAATTGATTTTGAGCGTGATATGAAACCCGACAGGACCACTGACTGGGTTCTTTTCTCAATATAAGACTTAATACACCGAAACAGGTCACCATGTATACCGAGCCGCCAAATTTTAAGTAAAATAGTGTTATGACAAATTTTGTCAAAAGCTTTAGCGAAATCAGTATACACAGCTTCCACGGAGTACCCCTTGTCCATAGCGCCTAGGACTTCATTTGTAAACGTTAATAAATTGCTCTCCACTGAACGCCCCTTATAAAAGCCATGTTGATTAGGAGTAATATGATGCTTTACAACAAGAGAGAGCTGCTCGGTTATGATTTTTTCAAAGATTTTACTGAACTGACATAATTTAGATATGGGACGGTATAGTTCAATATCCCGGCTGACGGGACCTTTTGGTATTGGCGTTACCCAAGCCATTTTCCAAATTTTTGGGACACATCCTTCTTTAAGAGATTTTTTGAACAAAAGAGTGATAGGAAGGGTTAGGGTAGAAGAACAATTTTTTAAAAACAATGGATGCACCCCGTCTAGCCCGGCACCTTTATTGACGTTGACTTGGTTCAAGTATTTTAGGACTAAGGTTTTATTAATTTCAATCGAATGCATGTCAATCAACGCGTCACAAGGGAGTGTAAGATTAGCTTCACTTAATAAATTCGGGCCAGGTTTTTCAAAAACAGAGTGAAAGTGATCATTAAAGAGGTTACAAATTTCTTCACCATCAGATGTAATATATCCTCTATAAGACATGGATTGGGGTAATTTATTTTTCGTGGTTTTAGATTTAATGTAAGTCCAAAAATATTTAGGGTTAGATTTAATTTTTTGTTCTGTGTAGTTTATGTAGTTGTTATAGCATTCAAACTCCATTTTTTCAGCACGTTTACGCAGCAGTTTAGAACTTTCGTAGTCGAGTGGATTGCTATATAATTTCCATAATTTGTGGTATTTGCGTTTTTCTTTTAAAACATGTCTCAGAGCTTTAGAGTACCAAATTGGAACCGAAGGCGATGTTTGTATATGACGTTGGGGAACGTATTTATTTATAATATCATTTAGTAAATTATAGAATTTAATGGTACATTCTTCAACATTAAGACTAATAAAAAAATCTAACCAATTTATTTTAGACAGGTCCAAGTTAACGTTACAATAGTCAGCTCGGTGAAAATTATAAATGAGACTTTTTAAAGGTTTAAGAAAAGGATGATAACTTAATTTTATGTCAATTAGTACAGCTTTATGGTGGATATCTTCATATGTTAATGGGTAGTCACAGTTTCCGACTTTGCAATCAAAATTACATATTACAAGGTCAAGAATGCGTTTGTTAATGTTTAATAAGAAATTATATTGCTTAAAATCGGTGAGCGATAAGAAATCACGTAAGAGCTGAGTAGAGTAGTTACCATTCGGCATTAGCAGCATTTCATGTGAAGGCGAAAGCTCCCACTTAGCGTCTGGTATATTAAAGTCACCAGCGATTAAGAATAGGTCGTTAGGGCAGTCAATAATAACCTGACCCGCGATATCAAAAAAAGCGATCAAGGAATTTTTATAACCAGGTCCAGGAGGAATATAAATGCAAGCAATATTAAGAAATCGTTGTTTTTCGTCAGTATCAACTTTGGTTGAGCGATTGTTATTAAGGCTTAGAGGCACCGTGACCCACATAGTTTGAACAAGCGGTCCGAGAAAAGAACTCCAAGGATTTTGTACGTAAACCCCTCACGTTTTGATAATAACCATTTAGAGTTTTAAGTGTCATTTTTGTAAGTAATGGAATAAACTAGGTATTATGTAATATTTATTATCTTTATCTATTGGCTAAAGATAATAAATATTACATAATATAGTTGTGACGATGTTACTTTGACATTGTACGTAACCTACAATCATTAGGTCAGGTTTTTACAGTTTTAGTTCTTATCAGTATCAATTCCTTATATGATTTAACACTCTCTTTTTAAATATTCCTGATCTAATCAAAGGCGCATCGAAATTTACAAAGAAACCATACTATAGTTTCACGGTAAAAAAACATTCGCAAGAATTTCGTGCTTATTTCAATGCCTGGACGTGAATTTTAATCACTTACCAAACAGATGTATAAATCCAAAATTAAAATGGCAGATCACATTCACTTTAAAAAAACTTACCGACTTAATTGTTGCCACGTCACTCAAAGGAACTTTGGCGTCCCATTTATCACTCATTGACCGAACTGAAATATTATTATTCATTCCTTCAATAATCGTCGTTCACTGCGCATAACTTTCACCCATAGTTCTAATTGCCACTTAAGGTAATCGTGAGATCTCTTATGGATTCAATATAGAACCAAAATTAAGCTGCAATTTTTCTCCCCGTGGTTCTATATTGGTTTCCTAAGGGTTCTTTCCACCTATATAGAACTTAGTCATGGCTATATATTTCACTTAAGTATCTAAATAGATATGATATACGAGCTATTTCCCACCCAGTGTGCTACTTGGGTCCTCACTGTCATCCCTTTCCCTCATTAGCTGGTCATTCAGGGTATTAGCTTCCTGCAGCTGTTTCAAGGTGGCCTTGAGCTGGATTTCTTGTTGACGTGCAGTGGCCTTGCGAGATTTCATGTTCAAAGCGCTCATTGTCTCACAGTAACTCTACAAAATGCACTGAAAGATATAAAACAACTGAGTACAACTGAGTACCTTGACGAAGGAAGATTGTTGGTTATTATAACAAGGATATGAGTGAATAGATGTTGGTGAACAGTGTATCGTGTACGGCAATGTCTGTGGCGAATGTGATATGTCTCAACTTTGCTTCCACTATTCGTCAAGCAAAGAGAGTCCTCACCGTGCCAGTGTTTTGTGTTTGACGTCGCTCACGGCTTCAACAGTGAGCAATGAGAAGTATCAATATGAACACAGTGTTACAAAATAATAGTAGTGTAAGTAAGAATCAAAAGAAATACTCCCCCGGTTTGAAGAATTTGAAATCGTCCGTTGACGGTTGACAGGCGCTGTAGCAAGCGGCCTGTTTTACTGTTATATAATGATTATATGTAGAATTCGCTGTTATAATTCCACGAAAACACTGTTAAGTAAACGTTAATAGCCTCAATAGGTCAAATTACAATATTTTTGAAACAAAATAATTTAATTAAATACGGAGATGAATATTTGACGTCTATCAGCTGTCAGTGCTACCACAGAGTTGAAGAATGAAAGAAAGATTAAAGACAATACCGCTGTATTTGAAACTGTGATCCAAGAATAAGAACATCAGACGGTAGTACAACAAAACTTTCTCGTTGCGTCTACAACCGTCTGTTTTTTTTAACGAATCTTCGTTATAAACAATTACCAGACTGCGAAAGGATTTTTGAATATTCTTATCACAATAAATCTTTACCCAAGTCTAGTGACATCAAATTAAATAGTTTACTTTTCACTTATGTCTGACACTAATAACGAATAGACTACTAGTTTTGATAACAAAAAGGTGGATAATGACTAAGTACGACTCGTTGATAGTACCTATTTATAATCATAACACTTAAACATAATCTCTTCAATAATAAAAATCCGGATACAGAACTCGATTTTGAACTTTTCTTTCGATTACACTAAAAGGGCAAAAAATGTTTAAGCAGTTCCTGCTTAAGGCACCATGGCAGACTTTTGTTCAGTCTATAAAAACGGATAACTAAATCGTGTTCATTCGTTTCGGATTTTGACCTGTATGGTATCGGGTATAAATGATAACACTTCCCCTTTCTTCCCGTGGGTCTCATAGGAGTTGATTTAGGGATTCGGGTGCATGTGTGTTGTGGGCGATGGGCTAGCAACCGTCACTGCTCAGCACATTTGTCGATCTTACTCATCATTTTGTTGTTAGTTATGCTCTGCCTACCCCTTTTGGCCCCTCTTGGCCTTATAATACAGGTTTGAGAAAATGTATCTATCTGTATTTTATAATTTTTCTATTTGATCTATGAAAATCTATATTAAAAATATCTCGGCTCCGATGCACTTTAGAGTATTACATGTTATTACAAAATATGTTTAGTTTGAATAGATCTATCATAATTTACCACTTTCATGAGTGGCCGTTCACTTAAAAAATGACAACACTTTTACCCAAATCCCTTTGGAATTCAAAATGGCGGTCTTGATATTTTTTAAATTGTCATGGGTGTCATTTTCTTAGATTTTGGGGTCGCAGAATTCGACAATTTTGACAAATTTAGAATTAAAGATGGCAACATTGATGTTTTTTGAGAAAGTGGATATGCGTGTAATTTTCTTAGATTTTGAGGACTCAAGCCCTAAGTAAAAATATAAGTAAAAATTTCGTAATGATGTTGTTTGAAATCTTATTATTGAATCTTATTTTTTGCGGACGCAGATTTTGAAAATGACATCAAAATTTGTCAAAAAATCACTGATATATTATAGAATAAGATAGATTGGTACCTAATTATTTGACGAAATTGTACAATTGATTAAATTATTTCTCCAATGACTTCTACCACCAGTGTGACAACATGGGACATGCTTCGTACACTCTGTTTTTATGTCCCGAGTTCAAGATTTATTCAAGGCGTTATTTAATATTTCGATGGTTATTATGATCACTTGAAAAAAATTACGCGGAAATTGATCGGTTATTTAATTCTAAAATGTCAGTTCAAACAATACTCAAATGCTGTAGAAATTAAAATCTATACTAATATAATAAATGTGAAAGTAATTCTATCTGTCCGTCGGGTCTCTGTTTGTTACGCTTTCGCGGATAATCCGTTTACCGAATTAGATTAAATTTATACTCTGTATCTCGAAAATCATACCCCAAGAGGGTGAGATTTTGTAATGTAGTTTGTATGAGAATTTGGCCATTTATAATGTTAGATACATTAAAAATGGTATTAAGACTCATAATATGAATTAGTATCAAACTATGATGGACATCAAGAGCAACCAAACTATCATGGGAGGAATGGTGTTTTTTTAGATGGCGAATTTGGACAGATTCCCGTCTACCCCTGATAAATAGGGGCACACAGGCGAATAAAATAAATACATGTCGGCATCTACAATATGGGTATACATATGTAACAAAATGTATCCGACTACAAATATATCAGTAACTACACAACGATACACAGTCGACGCAATATGCGGCAGGCAGCTCTACAAAAAAATTGCGAAGATAGTACGGCAAGAGATAGTAACGGTATGATTTCATTAAACCGCGTATTCTGTAATATTGTAAAAAGCACAGATGATCTTAAAAATAACGTGTACCCTGATCTACAAAACAATATAAAGAATAGAGAGTGGTGGTGTAACGGCCAAACCCTATATTCAATCCGCGGACAGATAGGCTTACTTCGGATTAAAATTTGACACATTTTGGTTCGAATACAGGGTTCGGCCGTAAGAGGGCAATATTAGCACAAACAAACGAAATTTTCGGGCTGATAAATGAAAAAACATGTCTCAAGTTGAAGGCCATGTTGTGAGCAAGTCACATCCTACCCTTATAGTTCTTGAACATTTTGGAGGCATCGGGAGTTCCCTTCGGGAGTTTATGCTTAAAGTTCGTGTCTTGTCCAGGTACTCCTGATGCGTAATATTGATTATGTAAAGGCACATGGTTGCAAATTACTCACCCACCTAGGTCGGAATATCGTAAGGGCAATAAAGTGGAATTCTTAAAGGAGAAAATGTTTTAATTAAGCGCCGCAAATATTCATCATTATTAAATAATTAAAATCCCCGCATTTATATAATTCCGACTGATTTACCATTTATCTTTAAAAGAGTGCAATTCCCTCTATAAACAGCTTTTGCCATAACTATTAACAAAGCGCAAGGACAAACACTAAAAGTAGCGGTTTACATTTAGAAGTATAAACTATTATTCCCATGGGCAATTATATGTAGCAACGAAGTCTTCATGTTTTAGCGAAAGATAGTAAAACAAATAAAAAATGCTAAAAGGTATTAATTACGTGTCACAGTGTTTTCGGTCGAACTCCTCCGAAGGAAAGGTTAAGGCCATAACAAACTTTCCAAAACGCCAGACTTTTACGGAATTAAAACGGTTCATTGGGCTGAGTAGCTAGTACAAGCGGTTTGCCATGATTTCTCAAATGTAGCAGCGCCACTAAATGATTTGACAAAGTTAGCGTATACATTGAAGGGCTGCGCTGTACAGTTATTATTGAAAATAGCGCGCCACTGTGGCTGCACGAATTGAAAGATCCACTTAGTAGAATGACACGCTGAGCCATGAAGTTACAGCAATTCGATTTTGATATTATACACAGACCTGATAAGATTCATACTGAACTTACTTGATACATTGTCGATAAGCGTAGTAATAAATACCAAAAAAGTAAAAAAGTTGTAATGAAACAGTTTTCAGGCCATGAAAAATCGTGGAATACATTAACATGTATATATATCATGTTTATATCCCTGAAGCCTTGCAAAATAAATTAAAACGTCATGATAATCCTACAGCAGGTCGTTCAGGAATTAGGAAAACCTATTTGAGAATATGTAAGACAGAAATGTGTGTGTATGGCAAAATATGTTAATTTACGTAAACAGATATACGTTCATGTTTCTCAGAAATTGCCATTAGGGCACATGGGACACCACAAAGATGTATCGCAATCCTGGTAAATGGTAGCCTTGGATTTGATGAGTCCCTTACCAACGAGTGAGAAGTGTAACACCATGTTGTTAGTGCGGACGTGTTTATTCAGCAAATTTACTTTGTTATTTCCTCTTCGGCCAGGCAAGGCTGATAAAATATGCGAGATATTGGGTAAACAGTGTTTGTTGCACAGTGCTCCGGAATTTACCGTCAGTGATCATGGGAAGCAGATCGACTCTCATTTATTGAAAGATTTAGGCTAAATATAATTCTGTAATTTTGTACACTCTACACTTACACCCGCATTGTAATCCAACAGAGCATGTTAATCGTGTCACAGGGACTGTTTTCCTCTTTTATTAATTCTAAGAACCATAATAAATGAGATATGCATTTAAGGGCAGATTTTTTAATCTCCAGATAAAACTATCTGTCCGGTGAATTGTAGCTCTGTCCTTTCCTTTTTATGAGAATGATAAGGAGCGAGCTATAATTTACCTGACACATAGTAGGAGATTGAAAAATCAGCCGTACACAAACAAATTCATGACACTTGGAAAGCTGTTCACGAGTTAAAGGGTCATATTGCTTTATTCTCTAACCGAATAACACCGGTTTCACAGCATCCTTCCCTAGCCAAGCGGGTTTTACAGTACGATATAACTATTGTCTCAAAAATCTGAAAAACAGCTTATAAATTTATAAAGACGCATAAATTAAAATTAAGGTGCTTTTCTTCCGGCCAGGCGAGACAAGAATTTAAATTTGAGTTGCAAAATCAATTTCCTCTTTACGTATCTTTAGTGGAAGTGATTTGGTTTGGCAACGATGTGCGAAACGAAAATCTAAATATTTCTTGATGCAATTTTGTAGTTTATTACATTCTGTAACGTGAACAATAGGGGAGAAGTGGCATGAAAGAGCCAGGTTTTGAAAGAGCCACTTGCATTATTTCGGAAGTTTTAGAACCGATTTGGTTGGCAATACTATTTTTAGGTGGCAGCACTGATTTCCCGTCCCTCACAAAAATTTGACAGTTCGCCGAAACCAACCGCCATCGGTGCATCCAGTCGAAGTTTTAGGCATTCAAAAGTAAGTTTCTTGTTTCATTTTCGTTGTTTTTTGGTATTTTTTTGCTAACAATTATAGGCAAATGGGTTATAGACTCAGTTGGTGCATATATTTGGCTTTTCAGCTGCATAAAAGCTTATTTGCAAAAGGTCTCGTATTGTTGTTATTTTGAAGGTTATATATTTTTTTTGGACAAGTCTTGAAAGAGCCGGGTCATTGGGCATTGAAAAAGCCGGCTCTTTCATAACTGGCTCCTTCATAACCTTGAAATTGTTTTTTGTAAATAATATAAAATAATACTATATACGTACATTTTTTCATAATATTATTGAATTATTTGCTTCAGATATTTCATTATGGCGACAGTTGGTCCAAAAAAACGTTAACGACCCAACATATACCTATATGATGTTCCTAACAGTCTGATAATTATATTTAATGAATATATAGATATTTAGGCTCAAAGATAGCAATATTATTTTTGAAGTTCTTGGAGATTTAATGATGTTGATTTTATTAGAAGTTTTTTTTTTTTTTTTTAGAGACTGTTATTAAAAAAAAACTGCCTGTATGTTAAGTTCTGTAGAACGTACCTGTGTACACCTGACTGATTAATATGTTAAGATTAAGAAAGCGTTAAAAACGATTACTTAAAATGACTGATATAATTGTTTTTTTTTTGTTAAGAAGTGTTAGCAATTTTTACTTAAAATATTGTTAGAATTGTTTTTAAGTTTTTTTTTTATGTCGCCCTTATTTTTTTTTGATAATTTTCATAATTACTCGTTGTTATACTTACCGGCTCTTTCAAAACTTATGGCAGCTCTTTCAATACCGAGCTGTGATGAAAGAGCCGAATGACACATTTTTTTGAAATGCATATTTTGTTGATTTTTATATATTATTTAAGATTTTTTTGTACGAAATTACGTACTCAAATAAATAAAGAATAATTTTTAAAATAAAAAATTACATCTTTTTCATTACAAGTAGTATTTTTTCCGCCGTAAAGAAAACTGGCTCTTTCATGCCACTTCTCCCCTACTGTTACGATACTTCCGATGGCGCTCGTCGCATCGTTTATGGTATTAATTACTCGCGCTTTAGTCATATTTTCACAACGTCAGAAGCGGAATCACGGGCAAAAGCCAGTAATCTATAAATCTTTTTTAACCAATTAAACAACACTTGGATAAATTAATATTTTTTATAACTGATGCCGGATCCTATTTACATGGCTAAAGGAGCTACAAATCTTAAGTGTTCATAATAATGAGAGGAAGGGTTGTATGCAATCGACGCCGTCCCATCACTCTAGTTTATTTTAAACATTGACGCAACCTTGCAACTTCATCTTGACTGGCAGAGCGGTCCTGCTCAGATAGAAAAGACCAAAAATGTATACTGACTACCAACAGACAAATCAAGAATAGCTTACCACTGCCATTCCCGGGAAGTATTTTGAAGATCGTGCTGTGGTTCTCATTCTGCGCGAAACACTCTTCAATTAACTGCTTTAACCACTTCAATTTCCAATTTTCATCGTCAGCTGTATGACTTGAGTTTTGCATCTCTAATAGTTAGATATTCACATTATTGTCTTATAAAGTCCAATTGCGAGCCAGGCCAGCGGTGACATCTGAAACAGACAGACAGATAAAGATAACTCGTTATCATCGCCTAAATTGTTCGTGTGCAATCGATGGAGGGCTAAACAATATATATTCGTATAATTAACACACACCTCGAAGATTCGATAAAACGCACACTACACCCTCATTATTTGAAAAACCAAAACCTGTCCAAGGACACACATTGATTTAGACGAGTAAAAAAACCCCCTCTTTATGTGTAACCCGTTTACGGGGAACCCACACTAAATAAACCGTGAGCGTTTAGATAATTTTGGATAAATAATTCCTATCTGGACTAAGGTCACCTACGTGGGTCACTAAATAAGTTTTGAGATAAAAAAAAAGTATCCAACATATAACCACAATTTATTTTTCATTTTTTCGAAGTACTCTCCACGATGCTCTATACAAACTTCCATTCGTCTAAACCAACTCTGGAAACACTTTTGCCAGTCTTGATCTGAGAGGTCAGAAATGGCTATTTCGTAGGCAGCGACGGCTTCTTCGGCACTCGAAAAAAACTTTCCTTTAATTTTTTCTTTGACAGTTGGGAACAAAAAGAAATCACAAGGAGCTAAGTCAGGGCTGTAGGGTGGGTGAGCTAGAGTTTCAATACCAGATTCCTCAAGAAACGCCTTCGTTCTGAGGGACGTATGTGAAGAAGCGTTATCGTGATGCAGCATGATTCCTCGAAGCCCGGCCGTTGGTCTACGCTCTCGCACAGCTTGGATAACTTTCGGCAATGCTACTGTTGTGTACCATTCCGAGTTAACTGACCTACAATTTTCCAGCATGGATGTCGATAAGTATCCACTCCGGCCAAAAAAACTAGCCACCATTTTTTTACCAACATTACGTGGTCTTTGCAATTTTGTCGGTAACTCCCCGTCTGAGTAGACCCATACCGAAGATTGCTTCTTACTTCCAGGGTCATACTGATAGATCCATGTTTCGTCACCAGTAATGATTTCCGAAACACGTTTCGACGCCCCGTTTTCAAAACGTTGACGCATTTCACGGCACCAATCCACACGAGCCTGTTTTTCAGTTTCGGAGAGCATTCGCGGGATCCAACGACAACAAAGCTTCCTGACTCCGAGATGTTGGTGTAGGATTGTGTTCACACTCCCCGAAGTAATGCCCAGGATCTTCTCGATTTCCTTGTATGTAATTCGTGGGTCTTCCCGTACCAACATTTCAGTAGTCCACACATTTTCTGCAGTTACTGCTGTTTGCGGGCGTCCGCTTCTTTGATCGTCTTCGAGGTTAGTTTTGCCCCTTTTAAATTCACTAAACCACCTAAAAATTGTTGCCCGTTAAGGAGCAGACTCTCCCAATGCCGACTGTAGTCGTTGCAAACTTAACTGTTCGGTTAAACCAAATTTAAAATCGTAATAGATCATAGCACGCAAATGTTCGCGGGTAAGCTCCATCGTTTCAGCCAAAAAAACGCGGGAAGCGTTGTAGTAAAATGACAAGAACATCGTATTTTTTTTTAAATTGAAAAAATGGCTTATGGCATTCTATTTTTAAATAAATTTGCTTTTTAAAAATATATAATACCCATGCGTTCCATTTTTAAATTTCGAGCATCTCAAAACTTATTGAGTGACCTACGTATTTAAGCAGAATATCATTAAGATATTTGATAATGGAATCGTGCCCGATAGTAATGTCTATAAAAGGCCTCCCCCACACCCGATACAGCTAATGTTTTCGTGTCACCCACATTAACTGAACGTACTGTTTAGAGCTTTTAATATAGTTGTTTATAGAACTGGGCTTACATAAGCTTAAACAAGTACAGTCCGTGAGCTTTTAGAAAAACCTTCGGGTTTCGCAGGAAATCGGAACGATTCGTGTAGTTGAAAATGACAATTGTCTTTTTGACTTAGTAGAAATCCATCACGCGAAGAGCGCACTCGTTGTGTTTTCATGGATTTATATAGAGCAGTTAAAACCACCACCTACTTATTTAATAAGTTTGTTATTTTTCGGAAATTGATTTCCATGGGGAGTCAACTTAAACAGGGTATTACTGTGAATAGCCATAACCAATCACGGGAATTTGTTTATAAAGTATATAAATATGTTTTAAAAGAAGCTGAAAGATTCAAAAAAAGTGTTGAGTAGAGTTATAGAAGCAACAGGAATTTCGAAAGTACATAAAAACAAAAAAATAGTGTAGTTTCCAAGAATCCACAGGTGGGTATAACGGTTCTATATACTACTTCTAAATACGGTGTAGGTAGGTTCTAGGTACGGTGTTCTCTATTTAATTTAACGTTGGAAGAATTCTAAAATGCTGATATTGTTTTATTTGTATCATTACGAAAAGTCATTTGAATTAAAAATCGAAAAAAGATAAATAGCCATGTAAGGTTTATTTCGTACTGATGGTTATTCTTTACATAACTTTTTACAGTGACTTCGAAAAGTTTTGCAAGTTGATAACAGAACAGAACAGAACCGCATATAACGATCGCGTGTCATCGTCAATACCCGGAGTATGCCACTAAAATCCGAAGGTTTGTTTAGAAGCTCACGGACTGTAAATAAGTAGTAGTAGAGGATTCGTATAGGAAACGACCTTCACCGGGCTGTTTATTCGATAAAAAGTATTTTATAAATATAAAATTCAATATGTTAAGTAATATAATTATGGCGAATAGGTAGGCTGGAAAATTTCAGTCCTGTATATACAGGGTGTTTGGCAGATGGATGGACATACGTATATAGGGGATAGGTGGGGCCATCTGCTACGCGGTCCACTAAAAAAAAATTACCTAAGCTCTGTATTTTTTTTTTGAGTTTTTACCATTTTCAAAATTTAAAACCTCAATAAAAAAAAAAAAATGATAAAACAGGCAACATTTTAACTTTTTTTTATCTGAGCTAATACTAAAATCTTACAAATTTAATATATGGTGCACACGAAAGCTAAAAAAAAAAATACGGGCCCGCAAACCACAAAAGGAGGTAAAAAGAAATCTAAACAGCCAACGTTGCATTGCATTTAAAAAAAAACTAAAAACGATTGACTACTTCTAATTATTCAAAAACATCTTCAGTTTATACCCTCACAGCAATGCTCCAATGCGCCGGGCAGCCGTCATGTTAGAAGACGATGGGCCTATCTTCTTGGAAAACTTCTTCCACTAATTCGGGTAGGTCGTTTTGTAAAAATTCTACATAATTAGCCCCGTTGATATTATCAGCTAAATAATGGGGCCCGATTAACCTGTTCCCAATCAGACCAGCCCAAACGTTAACGCTGTATCTTCTTTGAAATCCTCTGGGTCTCTTTACGTGAGGGTTTTGATTTTTTAGAAGAAGTATTCCTAGATGATAGGCCCATCGTCTTCCAACATGACGGCTGCCCGGCGCATTGGAGCATTGCTGTGAGGGAGCATCTAAATAACGCCGGGGTGGTCCAATTGCCTGGCCTCCGCGGTCGCTAGACCTCACTCCGATCGATTTTTACGTTTGGGGAAAGGCTAAGGAGTTGGTGTACGTAACCGAAGATAACCTGTAGAAAATCGTGAAGATTTAATAAATCGGATAAATGCTGCCTTTGATGTTATGAAAGCAGAGATGCAGCTCAAAGTAACGACTGTAAAAATGAGAAATCGATGCCGAGTATGCATAAATAATCAAGGGCAGCATTGAGCAATTTTTATAAATAAATTACATAGTTAATGATCAACTTCTGTGTTTTCTTTATTTCCTGTAGGTTATTATCACTTTCCTCAAAACTAGAGTATCGTAAAAATATGTCCGCCTTCACAAAGTTGACGAATAACTTGAGCTGTTTTTAAACAAATTGGGATTATGGTGTACCGATCGAAAGGGTAGGTATCAACTGAAGACGTTTTTGAATAATTAAAAGTAGTCAATCGTTTTTAGTTTTTTTTTTAAATGCAATGCAACGTTGGCTGTTTAGAATTCTTTTTACCTCCTTTTGTGGTTTGAGGGCCGGTATTTTTTTTTTAGCTTTCGTGTGCACCAAATATTAAATTTGTAAGATTTTAGTATTAGCCCAGATAAAAAAAAGTAAAAATGTTGCCTGTTTTATCATTAAAAAAAAGTTATTGAGGTTTTAAATTTTGAAAATGGTAAAAACTCAAAAAAAAAAAAACAAAGAGCTTAGGTAAATTTTTTTTAGTGGACCGCGTAGCAGATGGCCCCACCTATCCCCTATATACGTATGTCCATCCATCTGCCAAACACCCTGTATATACAGGACTGAAATTTTCCAGCCTACCTATTCGCCATAATTATATTACTTAACATATTGAATTTTATATTTATAAAATACTTTTTATCGAATAAACAGCCCGGTGAAGGTCGTTTCCTATTCGAATCCTCTACTACTACTTATTTACAGTCCGTGAGCTTCTAAACAAACCTTCAGATTTTAACCTTAATCTTAGACCATAGACTGAACTCTATAAAACTAGACGGCGAAGTTGAAGTGATTGCACGATTGTTGATACTTTTTTCGACGATAGCCGAAGCGATTTAATAGACCAAGCTTTTTTGTACCTAAAATGTTCTTTAATTTTGTGATGGTCGAAAGCTTTGATGTTTCAGCCGAGTGATTCATTCCAGAGCGCTGTACTATATGCACTTGTTATTTTCATGTAATGAAAGTTTTATTACCGCACTGTTATATAGCAGTATCTTCACGCTAATTCATGATAACTTTAATATCAGCGTTGGGATAAAGTCAAGTGAGACAATGTTTTCTCTGTATGACCTAAAAAATTAAGAGTTAGGTTGCCAGAGACGTTATCTACTGGAGGTCCTAATGATAGATAGGACAATCAGAATACTCAAAGAAAAAACTAATAGCTATTATCTAATTTTTATGCCGCAGTGATTAAAGAAAAAGCCAGTTGAGACTCTCATTAACGAATACTTGGTAAATAGCTAATTTATTTTACGTCGTTTTATTTTATTTCACTCTTTTACGTACAGTACTTATAACGTTTTTACAAATTAAAGCAAAATTTTCATCTGTACCTAATCTCAATTTCACTTTGGATGAAGAAATTAACCCTTAACATATTTAAACCTTAGATTTTCCAAACTAATTCAAGTCACGCATGTCTCAAACCTTTATTTAAAAACTGAAAAGTCCTGGAGTTGATGGTAAATAGAGGTACATCACCACGCAATTAATCTATTTTTACTTAAAAGCAAACAACGGCGGTCTAGTTTGCTTGTTTGTGAGTGTTCGCCGCGCTTGATACGCCGCACTCACCCTCACTCACTACCACTGACAATTATTATACACAGCTGTGTGCTGTGTATTACCAGATCTAAGGATGATAGTAAAAAACCTATGACAGCGGTCGTAAATCAAGTCGGGAGTTTATATTGAAAAATGGAAAACTCCCGGCAGACGCCATGTGTCGCTAGGGTTACGGCGGCGGCGCGGAAAGCCCTCGCTGGGTGTTTTCTGTTCTCGCTCAATACACCTAAGCAACATGTTCAACTTGTTATATTTGTATTATTATATCCACTTTAGTAAAATTTCCAAAGCGCTTCACTGACTGAATACATACAAACATCACCTACGTTCCTTTCTTCCTACCTTCTATCTTAATCTATGTTAATAACATTTACATAATATACCTAAAAGGCGTTCGTAACTGCCTGTCCGACAGGCAGACAATACACAGCCAAAACCGTGCCCAGAACTTTGAACAGAATATTTTCTCGGTACAATACAATATAAATATTATTTTCTCAAAAATTAACGGATAAGTCGACATTACTAACCCCATACTGAGACGCGAAGTACATATAGTTTACAGACAGTTCCCAAATTAAAAAAAAATACATTGCGTGCTCGCTACACAAGCCCGCAATGTTGCATACAAATTTCATTGTTATCTAGTTTGTAACTTTTAAAAAGTGAAAACGGCCATAATAAAATGAGGGCACTAGTCTTATACATCTATATTTCTTCTATTCGTTCTTATGAAACGTAACTTTTTTATCTGTGTCTGGAATAGCTTGAGTTTTTTTTTCTAAAAAAAGCTTGCGTTTCTCCTTGTCATAAAAATAAAGGCGGTAAAGAGTGATGTTATTTCACGTGAAGTTTCTGTTTATATGCGATTTTTATCTTTCGATTTTTGAGAAAATCACTATATATATGCCTCGGCAGGAACGGCAATTGCAGGCCTCGTATTTTACTACTCGCAAGCTCGTCCGTTTAAACCAATACTCGCCCCGCAATTGCCTGCTTCACTGCCTAGGCAATAATGTACTATTATAGAACTTCATTAATCTTTACAAAGTGAGTCAACGGGCGCTTTAGGAAGCAATCAGAGAAAATTTATATGCTTGGTTATGTTCTAAAAAGGTTAAAATGATTAAAGGCAGTAAGTATAGAAGTGGGTCACGTGTAAAGTATGTAAGAAATATTGATATAGTCCTGTGTTTTTCCGGACCCTGGGAAAGTACTATACCTGGACGGTTATAAAATGTAGCTCTCTCACCAGACCTCGGGTATAATTTTCTTTTAAAAAAAAATCGTATATCCACTGTGAATTTGTTAAGCTCTCAAAATTAATAAATATCTAAACTATAATATAGAGGTAAAGTTAGTGACGTAAGGGGTAATTTCTGGATTAACTAAGACTATTTTGAAATTTCTTTTTCCAATAGAAAGCCACGATATTTGTGCGTGTCATAGGCTATATATTTACCCAAAAAAAATGCTTATTGCCCAACGAAGTGGGCAGGGGAACAGCTAGTATATATATATATATATATATTTGATTCCAAATATTCAGTATTATATTAAATGGTATAATATTATATTACTGACTTAATAAATAACATCATAACAATAACGATTCATATAAATAGTTGTTTCAAATTGCTCGCCCCTCTCGCCAAGACAATTCTGAATCTTATGTTTCACAGGTGATAGTGACGCCGGTGCAAATTAAACAAAATGGCGAAATGTAAAATTGTAAAACAAAAGAAAAAAAAAAACTGTACTTACGAATGAACATCCTTTCTTTCTTTTACAGTTACAGTATAATTTTGGCAGCCTCGAAAAATACAAGAAAGCATTTTTTACGAAGTATGTTTGTTACTTTTCGGTAATAAAATTTTATTGTCTTTGATACGGTCAGCGGCCGCGGCGTAACTAAACAGTAGTAAGGTAAATTACCTTCCTTATCAAAGAACGATTTTGAGCGCAGATGACGTATCATAATATAAAATATCATTAAATACGACGCGACCGCACTATAGAGATATAATGTAATTTCATTAACTGTTCTGTCATGTTAACAAACATAAAAATTGTTCCACGAAATGTTATTCAATCCTGCCTTGTTTCTGTGATAAGTATTGCATTGTATTACATAAACTTTTTCTTGTATTGTTGATGATTCTTTTGGCATTAGCAGGGCAAAATTAATACAAAATCGCGAAAGACGCAGCCGTGTTTACTCTTGTTGGCATACGATGGCGATTAACGTATGGCACATGACATTAATTTGTAACCATTACAGATATAAAAACTGAAAAATGACCATATAATCCTAAAAAAAACAGTGTGCGCAATATCGCTGAGTGAGAATGTACGGTTAGCAGAAATTAGAATGCTACTTTATTTTCCCAAAAATGAAAAGTGCTTGTATTATCTTCGTAGGTAAGTATACGAAAAGCAAATTCTATTTAATGTGAGTTTAATTTTATGTATGACCTTACAGAGTCGATCGCGAGGCGGAGCGACAATTGACAACAATTCATTATGTGCTAAGGTAGTAAAATAAAATACCGTTTCCAGATTTTACACTGCTGATTATAGTAAAAATATTTTTAGATTTTTTTATGCAGTAGTTTTTTTATATTTAGGAAAAACAGTAAATAAAGTTGGGTTGTGAATGTTAGGAATACACTTATAGTGCCCTTAGTCCATTTATTACCAAAGGAATTGAAAAAAATATACCACTGTCATGTTCATGTTTTATCTGTCTGACGGCTTACTTGATTCTAACGACACGCTTTCATTTCTCGTATTGTAATACTATTGATTGTTTTGGTATACGCTATTTGAAATGAAAGTGACTGACGGATTTGTAAAAGCGGATAGCCGCAATCTACCCAAAGTCGACGACTTTATGTTGTTACAGTTCATGCGGGAAAATTACTGTTTCAATGTGGCGGCAATTCGAGGAGCGAAGGTTTTTATGTCCTCTAGACAGGAATATTTTGAAACATGTGTGGGATATGTCGAAGTACGACGTGAAAATTCAATTATGTAATTAATTAAATAAAACGACATAAAATAATACAACCATAACTAAATAAGACTAAAATTAAATAAGACTAACTCTAAATATATAAATTAACTAAAACATTAAATCTAAGAATGGCCCCTGCGGCATTGTACCAAAGATGCTGGCAGCATTTCCTCGCTGGATGGTTAAACTTATACGTTGAGCGAGGAAACTGCCAGCTCTTCGGTCTCCCGTGACGTCAATGAGCCTCTTCGAAATTTCTTTGAAGAGGCTTCGAGCGCTAGGACCCCACGGACCAAGGGTCTCGACGCCGAATGGAATAAACATATATTCTGGGCCGAGACCATTATATTTTCCTACCTTCATGCTTTCGGCCGCTTCAGCTGCCGCACCAGCCCTATTAGAGGTCCGATGGAGATGTGATGGGGCTAGCGTGTCTACACAGGTGCATCCCACACTAGCACCCGTCCCATATTCCACGGGACCAAGGTCATTCCGTCAGGTCTCTTGCCATCATTTCTAGAAATGCCGGTTGGCTCTAAAAGAGCCGGGACCTTTATTGAGGCAAGAGACCGACGAATGATGTCGTTTAGTGCGGCGTGTCTGGAAAAGCGGCCAGCACTTCTCTGGCACGAAAGTCCGTGATGTCCTAGCCGATCTACGTCACTTCCGCAGGGGCACCGATGTGGAGCGCAGACCGGGACCCCAAGGCGAAGGCAAACTGAAAGTCGGAGTGTGTTAGGGTCAAGGAAAGTAACAAATTACGCAAGATAACAAATTTGTGAACGAACGGCAGTGAATGATTGACAAGTGAGTGACATGACATGACAGTCAGTTCTGTTTCTGTTTAAAGTTACTTTTTTTATTTTATATCATGCTAAGATCACGACATCAGTATTCCTAACTTTGTATATACGGTCTTTTGAATGACTATTTTTTAATAAATTATTAACGACGAATTTAAGTTAAAGAAAAACCGAGAAATACGGGTAGTCTAATTTTTAAACAGCTATTATAAACGCGAAAAAACAATAATGCTTTCTTTTTTTAAATGTTGTCAATTATATTCATATAAATTAAATGTCGGATATCGCACCGGGAAAGGTGAAACGGAGGAGGCGGTTTAATATTCATGGGTTGGCGATTCTCTTAATTCGTTCTTAAACCCGACGCATCAAGCATTAATCGGCGAGTTCAAATTGTCCAGTCAGAGCATAAAATCCACATGCATTTTCACCGTTTGTCTAGTGAACGAGCTCGTACGAGTTCGCGCCCTAGATCGTTCGGCCGATCGACAGAGACCCGTTTTTAGGAGGATACCTCCTCAGTCCGCGTGCAGCTTAAAGCGTTTACCCACAAAGGGTTGATTCGTATCAAGTGATTTATCTTGATCACAGTAATCTTTGTGCTGCGGAACGCAGGATAGGACTTGAGCGCGTAATTATACGGTGTAGATTTTGTTAGTTGTGTTGTAGAAAACTAAGGAATACTACGATCTGGATACAACTATGTATTTATATTTTGTGTTAGGGCATGCCTTAATGATATGCATGTCTTATAATTTGAGTGAGCTAAAATATATATAAACTAGCTTTTGCCCGCGACTTCCTCTGCGTCGACCATTACACGGGTGCCTATAGAGTTTTTTTTCGAGATAAAAGGTAATCATAATGTGTCTAGTCGTTTCTTAGTGAATTATTAAAAACCTACACACACACACACACACACAATTACAAACTCCCGCATGTATAATATAAGTATGCATCGGGATGTTGGAAACAACTTCAACGATGTTGACAATAACAACGGAAAAGGGGTTATTCAGGTCAAGAAATCGGTCGATGAAGATGCCCTCTTTGGAAAAACCTCGTTTCAACTTCCTTCCTAAAAATGTATGTATATCAAAAAATACGGCACGGTTGTCTAGTTCATAAATGCAATACTTCTCGTATGAATATTGCAAAATAGTAAATAAATAGATCGTATACTCAATCATATACGTATACGTTACACTATCACAGTTATAAATATACAACAAGTTATATCCTGTGTTTCTGAACAGTATACGAAAATAAACTGTCTCACTGTCACGCTCGTGTCGATGACGCTGAATCGGGTGTACTAGCTCCTTTCAACTGAGGACACTATTTCTCGTAGACCTATTGCTTTGTCAGTTCAAATAAATAGCGTGTAAGTACAGTTTTGCTTCTGTAAAAGGTTCTGATGCATGATCTGTGAGTATATTGGTCTAGGCGTGAGTCACTGGAGTCCTTTCCTGAAGGTGATGTTCTAGAAATCCTGCACACTTTCCACTATTTTCACAGTTAGTTTAGGTACCTACAAATGAACAAAACAAAACCAAAAAACTTCACACTACGATAACTATACCTTAATCATTTTAATATTTTTATCCAATTTTCTCGCAAACGCGGGATGAAACTGTTTAACTTTCTGTGCAAGTGGCTCTTAGTACCAATTTCACCAAACGATGTTAACCAATCAAAAACTGGGAAATTGAACCAAAAAAATCGGCCAAGCTTGCACAAATTAAAAACAAGATTATTTTTCATTAAATGTGTTGAGTATAGACCAGAGAGTGTATTAAATTGTATCCCGTGAGATATTAGATCCCCCGCGCATACGTTATATTTAAAAGAAATTACGTTTATCAATACAGTTTTTCTCAAAAATGACCGAAAGAGTTGACATTACTAACTCCATACTGAGACGCGAAGTACATAGTTTACAGACTGTACCCAAATAAAAAAAAAAATACATTTCGTGCTCGCTTCACTAGCCCGCAATGTTGCATACAAATTTCATTGTTATCTAGTTAGTAACTTTTAAAAAGTGAAAACGGCCACAATAAAATGAGGGCACAAGTCTTATACATTCATATTTTATTCGAAACGTAACTTTTTTATCTGTGTCTGGAATAGCTTGAGTTTTTTTTTCTTAACAAGCTTGCGTTTCTCCTTGTCATAAACATAAAGGCAGTAAAGAGTGATGTTATTTCACGTGAAGTTTCTGTTTATATGCGATTTGTATGTTGCGATTTTTGAGAAAAGCACTATATATTAGGGTGGGTCACTCTTGTATGGGGATTTTTTTTTAATTCATTTTTTATCGGGCACATTTGTAAAAAGGTGCAAGAGGATAACAATAAATAGTATTTAAAAAATATTTGCAATCTGAATTTATCTTTTGCCTCCGGATCGAAATCAAAATTAAAAAAAATATATGTATTGAGCATCTCAGAGCTTAGGTAACAAAAAACATTTTATTAGGGTTAAAACAAACAAAATATATACTACTATGTTATTTATTAGTTAGTTAACTAGAATACAGTATCCTTAAACTAGAGTTATTGGTAATATTAATATTGTTATGGCAAATTAGTTTAAATTGCCACAAAGTCCTTTTTACTGTCAAATTTAGGCATCATTTTTCGCGACGCAATTTGGGCTTTTATGTAGCCCTCTCGCTTTATATCATTACACAAAGTAGCCGATGCTTCTGTGACTGCTTTGACTGCCCTTTCCACAGCTTGGGTATGGCATGGTAGACGTAATAAAGGAATCTCTCCTTCTCCTTTTTGTTTAATAAACAGTTTGAGGTTTTCTTCGGTAAGTGATTTTAATACTGGTGGTTCAGTGATGCTTTCTTGCCAATCTAAAATATCGTAATAAGTTGTAGCATTTAAGTTTAATTTTGTTGGCTGAAACAGTCGCAATTTGTCTGATGTAGTACTTCTAGCTTTCAAGATTCTACGGGCTGCTAATTCACGAATATGCGGCTGGGGGTCGGTCAACATTGCAAGCAATACATTTTCCGGGTGTGCGTAATAACCGTTTCTTTGAATTACTGGATCGACAATTGCTTTCAAATTTGTTGGTAGATATCTACTTAGATGGATGAGTTTGAACAAGTGCCGTGCTCCATCTTTACACGTAGAATGAGTTTTTATGGAAAACCAAACCGGAGCGTAAACTTTAACGATGTACGTTGCGAGAGTAATAAGGTTTGCGAATGGAGCAGCTACTGAAACATACAACCGAAGAATTCTATTGGCACGCGTGAGCCATCGGGCATGAGATATTTTACCTGGTGATTTGTTACCTAAATCAATAGGAAACACGCCCGTTGAAATAGCTTCCACTATTCTGTACAAATATTTTTGATCTGTGCTAATATCTGTAGCTGAGAGCTCTGGTAAGTCTACTGGAATAGGTTGGAACAGGACAACGGGTTTTTTTTCGCAATTCTCCAGCTGTTTACCAATAACTCCTACAAATGTCTGTGGTCCCGATGTGGGGCCATCAATGTGTTGAAACAGATGTCTAAATGGCAGTTCATTCATGTGCAATAAGTAAATATTCTACTGTAATGGCTTATTTAATCTCTTCTCAAGCAATCGTATAATGCCGCCATATTTGCCTATATTTACATTTGTTCCATCACAACCAATCGCAATCAATGAATCCATAGGTATATTTCCGTTTAGGAAAAAGTCAGCTAAAGCTTTTTCTACGCATTTTGCAGTTCCTGATGCAGGTGAAATATAACCTAAGAAGCTTGATTCGGGTTCTTTTATCAAGGAAATAAGCTCTTCAAGTATATTTTGCCTATACTTTTTCCCGTCTACGTCAGATATAATTAAAGTTCTGTCTTTACGTCCGTCAAAGTACAACGCGGGTATATTTGAAATGACTTGATCTGCGACAATCTGTTCTCTAGTCTTTGTACGTTCTCTTTGCAGCTTGCATTTGTCTATAACTTGGGAAGTGGAAGCTTGTAGAACTGCTGAAGCAATTGCAGCTCCTGCCCTGTTCGACACTCCAAAACGATCGCACGTTTGAGACAGTAACGCATAATTAACTTCAGCGACGGAATTACTCTGTGATTCGATGTTTGTACTTTGGGACTCTAATTCAATAAAATCTCCATCTTCCAAGTCAGATACACTACTAACAGAGAACTTGTCAGGCTCTTCTGTACAAATTGCGGATATATTTTGACGCTTACTCTGAGATTCTTGACGCAGTAGCTTTCTTTTCAGTGCCTTTGACATTTGTTGTGTGGTTTCGACGTCTAAGCCCCCTATTACCATTTTTCGAACAGTTCGTTGGTCTACTAAGAAGCATTGCTCACGAACTGGTATTTTCTTATGTTTAGAACAGGCACAGTTTAAAATATCTAGACATTTGCAAGTCGCAATATCAAATAATGGTTTACCTCTGCAACGAAATTCCTCCAACCTAATTTTTGGTATATTTGGATGAGATTTCAAGATGTTTTTGCATTTTAAATAATAACTATGCAACATAACTTTCATCCGTTTTGGTTCCACGGTAGGAATAGAAGCTTTATTCCAAATTTCACGAACTTTATTAATAACAATGATCTCCAATTCTTTATAAGTTGGTTCTTTTTTAGTACTGTTTTCATACTTCAAATTGTGCCGCGTCCAGTCATAAAACTTCATAACATCTTCGTATGTTGGCAACACGTTATCTTTTAAATCACACGTTATACCAAATAAAGGACATTTCCAATTATTACGAGTACGTTCCATTCTTAAAAACCACTAGATAACACAACAATAAGTTCTAAAAAGTTAATTTAGCACGGGATAATTATGTTGGGGATTGTTATGATTTTCTTGTCACTTATCTTGTTTAACGTACACTTATTAATAGTCCAAATATCTACAATAATAATTTTAATCAGTATTTTAATCTATGTTTAATTATATTCGATAAAAACAAACGCAAATATTATTATTGAAAATATTAGTTTTTGACAGATAAACCCCGCGAAATTTCCTTTTTTTTTTAAATTTAATGACAATCCGGATGCAAAAAGGTGCGTTCAAGTATAACCATTTTTTGTCTATGGTATAATTACACTAAATGGCACCTTTTTAACGCTGTGCCAGTTTAGAAATGAAAAAAAAAAAAATGACCCACCCTACTATATATGCCTCGGCAGGAACGGCAATTGCGGGCCTCGTATTTTACTACTCGCAAGCTCGTTCGTTTAAACCAATACTCGCCCCGCAATTGCCTGCTTCACTGCCTAGGCAATAATGTACTATTTGTGAAAGAAATAGTTTTACCAGTAGGTTAGGAAATTAAAGTTTTGTCGTTCGCGCAACAATGTAAGTTTTTGGAAAATATTTTAATTTACATTGTAAGTTACGCAAAAATACTAACAGGACAAAAAATGCTAAATGCATTTAAATTCATACATAAAGCTATTATTAAGAAAATTTTACTTATATTACTTTGCACTTCAGAAATATCAAAAAATATCAAATATCTGTTTAGGCAAAATGTAACAGAACTGATAGTTGTTGAATAATAGAACGTATACAAACCCATATCATAATTTCTTAAAATTAAACAGATTAGGTGTTGTTTAATAGTTAAATATATTTAAAAAAAAGGTTTTCATAAATCTGTTGTTCTTGTAAATTTATAAGTAAAATATAGCCTATTAGTGAAAGTTAAACTTATTTCACTTTTGTTACTTTTTTGCCTAAACAGTAATAAAAAACTTTTAATATTATTTTTCTTTATTCTATTTTGGTTTTAATTGTATAAATGTATTACTATTTTATGTAAAAAATTCGCTGTTAATATTTTTGCTTGAAGTAAAATTCAAAAATAACCAGATTTTTTTTTTTTTATTTCTTTGGACGAATTAGTGTAATTCTGCAAAAATATATAGGTTCTACCAGTTATTTACATACAGCAACTAAAGTTATCCTGTAAACTATTTTCCCTTAAATTTTATTAACAAACACGCGTTTTGTTTTTCACCTTGCTCCGATCATGGGTAGTGTTTAATTTTTTTTTAATTTTTTTTTTTCTTATAAAAAATTAATACATTTAATGCCATAAACAGCGGACAAATCCGTACACGGTTTAACTGCCGCTGTGTTCACTCAACTATAATCTAAATATTTAACACAAGTAGGTACCTAATACTGCGCATAGCAATGCATGCGGAGCATCAACGCAGGTAAGCCGCTTTCATGATGCGCAAGCAGTAGTGCGGGTTTTCACAAACACTTGTAAGTATTTCGGTGTCTACGTTATTAAGGATCTCTGGTAACAAGTATTCCCACCTACGTTTACCATAAACATTACAACATTTTGGTACTACGAATAGAGGTAAATAAGCTAATTTTCTAAGGTGTTGAGATCTGTTGTATTTTTTCAAACTTTCTATTTTACCAATTTCGTCATTAAGAATAAGGATTTTTATTTTGTAGTGTATATTTATAACTTTGCAATATTTAAATAGTTCAGTATCTTGGTTATGTATTTTTCTCCTGACAGAAGTTGGTACAATAGTTTTTAACAAACGTAACTGCAGTGTATATATCCTATCTATGTAGGTTTTAAAGGTTCTTCCATAGCTACTTAGTCCGTAGTCTATAACTGACTGCGCCAGGGACAGGTATAACATTCTAGTAGTATAATAAGGAAGTTTAAATTTCAGTATAGCAAGTTTTGACAGAATTGCTCTTAATTTGTTACAGACATAATTTATGTGAGGTCCCCAATTAAATTTAGTGTCTATGATTAGACCGAGATACATATGTTGGGTAACTAGCTCCAAAGGTTCACAATTACAAATTATCTCCATGTTATTATCAGTATTATTGTGCAGACAATAATGACTATGAGCTATAATGAGAGGATCAGCCGTCTTAGCCAGGTGGGGGGAATGGATATGCATTAATTTCGTTTTAGAGTGGTTAATTACGAGTCCCACATCGTGGGCCCATTTACAAAGTTGGTCAAAATTGTTCTGTGTTTGGGTTATTGCTTTTTGCATATCTTTTTCCGCCACCAGTAGACAGGTGTCATCCGCGAACTGGTACACCGAGCCCTCGCGAAATATATTACACATGTCGTTCACATACAATAAGTATTCGGTCGGAGCGAAAATGGACCCTTGCGCCGTGCCTTCTTCGGTTAGAATCAGGTCACTTAGTACATTATTTACTTTTACTGTAGTATAACGGCTCAAGTGGTAATTTTTGAAAAATTCATGGAGTGGGCCCTGTATACCACCTCGCAGAAGTTTTGAGAACAATACGTCATATCTTAGGGTATCAAAAGCCTTACTAAAATCAATAAATATGGCAAGTACATGCTTTTTGTCGTTCAGGTGTTGGTTGACCTCATTAGTAAATTGGCTCAATAGTTGTGAAGTATTCTTATTTTTTTGGAAACCGTACTGCTTGTTGTGAATAACATTGTTTTTAGTAAGGTATTTATTAATTTCACGCCCAAGATACTTTTCAATAATTTTGTCAATACATGATAGGATAGTTATTGGTCTATAGTTATTAATATCATTATAACTCCCTTTTTTGTGGATGGGTCTAACGGTACCTATTTTTAAATTATTCGGGTAGACAGATTTTTTCATACATGAGTTTATTAGATGCGTAATAACAGGTGTGATTTCCGAGTTGACATATTTAATATCGGCGGCCCGTATTCCGTCTATACCTGGACCTTTTTTTTCATTGAGGTGTTTAATTATAGAAAAAATGACTTCCTCTTTAGCCTTTGACAATCTCATATATGATATAATATGAAGATGATAATATGAAGCGTAAATTTAAATACATGATTCAAGAATAAAACCGCTTCAGGTCTAAAAGCCCCACAGTATAGATAACAGACGATTAGAGCGTTAACAGCTGTCAATATAGGTATGTATGAACTAACAGACGATGATTCCGGTTCATTACAGCCAAATGTCATAATGCCCTTTTACATATTTTACTAAATCTCAAATTGTCTTAGTTCCAAAATGCCTAAATTCCCAAATTGACTAATTTTCAATACAATAAAATGTCATAATAACATTTACACATTACATCCGATATCCAAATTGTATAGTTGGTAAAATGAACAATAACTTCAAATACCGAATTATTATTCAGACTGAAAGTGAAAATGCATTATTTTCAAAATTACCAAAATTCAAAAATGCCTGTTGTTGACAGGCCCAAAGACCGAAATGACACTGTCTCATAACATAATACCTAAAATTTTAACAACGCAGTAATTTTAGTGTTATTTATTTATAAATGTATATAATTAGTTCAGTTTATCACAATTGGTTTAGCAATTCATAACTAGTATGCTTTTGTAAACGATCAAATAAAAACTATCCTTATGAGCAGGGGTGTGATTCGCTCAAGAAGCAAAGGTGAGCGAATGTCCGAGTGATGTCCAAGCGGCGAGTTTAAATAGTCCCGTCCGAGCGAACAAAACACATTTTAGGACGTGCATTTCCAATTTGACAGCATGGCTCCTCGAACGTATAAGGCTGCCTAATTGAGAATGCATTCGCTAATATGTGTTTTGCTAGCTCGGACGGGACTACTTAAACTTGGACATTCACTCCTGCGTTCGCTCACCTCAGCTTTTCAGAGAATAACACCCCAGGAGCCTATACCACAAAACTTTACAAGCGTAAAATTTCAACAAATTTATCAAGTTTTATTATGCAATAACTACAATGTTGTATAATTATTATTGTACACTTGTAAAGTTTTGTAGTACAGGGATTTAGTGTCTAGTTAATTTGAGTTTTAGACATTTTGGGAAATGGTAGAATTAAAAATTCATTAAAACATGATCAAGTCAAGTTTTAGACATTTTGGGAAATGATAGAATTGAAAATTTATCAAAACGAGAAAGAGTCAAAATGAATTATAGTCATATTAAGAATACGGTAATTTAAGAAGTAGGCGTAAGTCATTTCGATCTTTAGACATTATGAGAATAATCTGTTTTGACATTTTGATATTCTAGGAACACGTTATTATGATATTTGGCTGTAACGAACCGGAATCCAGACGATTAACATTACGGTTACTTTTGTACCCCGTCGCTTTAAATTCTTTGTTAATTTGTATGGCAAGTTTTTTTTATTGACAGTGGGTTTGCTCTTGAGTAAGTACTACTTGGTTGTACCCACTAACTTATAATGTTGAATAGACATAAGTACAAGTTTATATACATTGATAAACTTGAGATGTCTCCTGATACGTATTCATAAAAAAAGGAATGATAAATATAGCATGATGAATAATATTACAATCACCCTTACAGTACTAGATCGTGTAAAACACTGTATATCTTTAATACACAAAGAAATGTTATCAGCCGACGAGACGTTCGTCTGGATTTAAATTTTGATCATAATAAAGATTCGTAATCATTAATGCCAACCAGTATAGTTTATGGCGGGCCGTTATAAGTGTCGGAATGATAAAGTATCCGATCAAATTACAGAAAATTAATGCTCAATAGGAGGTTTCGTCTAAATAATCAATACGAAACCATGCCTACAACCAATCGTTGCTACTTAGCAAATATAGACTAGGAGATCACAACAAATCTGGGAACGAATAATGTACTAACTACATCGTGAAATCTTATAGGTACCAAAAAAAATCCAAGCACTTTTTATTTATTATACATTCATAAACATTGGTGTTGTGTAACGTGTATGATACAAAAAAAATATGATCAGCTCATTTAGATAATTCAAGCGCAACGACATATACAAATTAACCGGAGGTTTGATACTAAGAAGTAAAAATAGTTTTAATCGAATAGTTGGGAGTTACTCGAACCTTCTCTTAATTGTGGGATAAACGAAAGGGTTTTCCCCGGGGCACGGAGCGGGTGAACTCCATTTGGAACTTGAAAAGACTGCTTTGACGACCGTTTGTGTTATTTCTCAATTTGTTCGACGCGAATACGTCGCATTATTACATGTATGCCAATTCACTCCGAAGTCCATAACGTGTGAAGTCCGGGTCAAATTACCCAATCTAACCTAGGCACATCATACTGAGTAGATGATGGTTTCCCGGTTTTATGAGACGCATTGTCTGGTTTTACGACAAAGTGAATTACTTCATGCAAACGATATTTTGCTTTTTATTATCGAACTGTTACCTTTTACGATGCCTTTTACAGCATCGATAAATTTAGTCACTTCAGATTAACTTAGATCTTAGCGTACATTCGTTTCAATAAGTTGTTAATAAATAACACATTTAGAGCCTTTATTCTACGGGGTTAAACCATATCGCATTTAACATATGTATCGACCTTATCGTTTTGTCAACATAACAATAGCTCGTATTTACTTAACATGAATGGCGGCTGAGTTCAAAATAATATGATTACAACTACGGACTGTCGGAAATAAAATAATCGAATTTGATTTTGATATTGTTTGGATTCAAAATAGCACGAAGTTTTATACGGCACGGCAATGAAAAAGGAGCCTTTTTTATAGATTAACCGTAATGGTCGTATTGTCGTTTTTATCTTTTTTATCTTTATTGTGTTGATATGTTTACTTACTTAGCTCATTAGAGGTCGAACTTGGCTCGCGTCTCCGAGCTCTTCAGAGCTCATGGTGTTTATTTAAAATTGGTCATGAATAGGGTCACGAACACTAATATATTGAAATTAATAATAAAAATGTGTTAAAAGGCTAAGGTCTAGCCCCATCACATTTGTTTATAAATGCTCAGCTAGAATTTAAAAAACCGGCCAAGTGCGAGTTGAAGTCGCGCACGAAAGGTTCCGTAGCATTATCTATACAACATTAAACACTATACCAGGGCCTCTATTCAATACGGTAAAAACCATATCATGTTTGAGATGTTATCGTATTGTCACCGTTTTGATAGTAATGGCGGCTGGCACCTTATTTACTTGACAGTAATGGCAGCTGACGTCATAACAATCGGCTTCAAAGTAGAACAATTGTTTTCATTTTGTATGCAGACTTTCCTTTGGACTGGCAAATTGAAAACAATTGCGATTGCGAGTGCGTTAGGCAATAAGCCCTCGGGTTAACTACGATATCGTTTTTACCGCCTAGAATACCGGTCCAGTTGCCGTACTTAATATCAAGCAAAAAACGGCAAAAAAAACACATTGTTGTATATGAATCCCACTTAAATATTTAAGTTCTTCTATTTTCAGTATTTGTTGTTATAGGGGCAACAAAAATAAATCATCTGTGGAAATTTCAACTGTCTAGCTTAAACGGTTAATGAGATACAGCCTGGTGACAGTTATACAGAGAGGCGGACAATGGACTCTTGGTAATAGTTTTAACCCTTTGGGTACGTAACCCTAAAAAAGGAATAGGAACATTATAACCTGGACTTCTGCCTTTTTAGGGTTCCGTACCCAAACGGGACCCTATTACTAAGACTCCGCTGTCCGTCCGTCCGTCTGTCTGTCATCAGGCTGTATCTCACGAATCGTGATAGCCCGACGGTTGAAATTTTTACAGAAGATGTATTTCTATTACCGATATAACAACAAATACTAAAAACAGCATAAAATAAATATTTAAGGGGGCTCCCATACAACAAACGTGATTATTTGCCGTTTTTTGCTAATGTTGATGATAGATAATGGTACGAAACCCTTCGAGCGCGAGTCCGATTCGCACTTGGCCGGACTTTTAAATAAGGAATGCATGTCATACGTTATCATTTTAGGTAAGATAAGTTGATTTGTGATAAGTGAAAAAATAATATGAATTCTGATAGCAATTCATTGCGAGGATGCAAATTCATTGCAAAAGCATATTGTATCGTCGAACAATTTTTAATACAGAATGAAGCGATTTATTTTTCCATAATGTATCCCAGAAACTAAATACAGTTTTGCAACGTTTTATCGTAATTATTAGGTATCAAAGGTATTTTAAACGTAGCAGAATAAGGAAAGGAAAAATGCCCTTATAAGATGGGAAGCTGGTTTTTTTTTCTATAATTTCTGAACACTGGTAGCGCAAGTGTGCTAAGTTTTGTTGAGAAGTATAAATGGTCCGCATATTATATTCGAATTCGTGAAATACTGAGTTGCCATCTAAACATTTAAATATGTAAAAAACCTCGGTTTAAAAGAAAACTTGATGGAACATTAACATTATTAGATTTATAAAACAAGATTTATTCGCAATAAAAAAAAGAATTTCGGTACAATGAATCAAACATGAATTCCCAAAATGTCTTTTGTTTTGGATTAACGTATGCTGAGTGAAATCTCGTCAAAGTTTAAACCTCCGTTTAAAATATTAAATTTCCTAAAATAGTACAAAAGTGAGTTGACTTTTGTTTAACAACTCACCTTTAAATAATGACGATAAATTTCATGGTCGTAAGATTTTTTTACAATAATTAAGGCAAATCGAGAAAATATGCGTCGCGAAACTGTTTGTAATTTCTTCGATACACATACCCTCTGGTCGAATGCTAAGGTCGTGGAGCATTTTAAGCAAAAATTAATGTTTAAAATTAGTAATGGTAATTCTTTAGCTCTGCCTACCCCACATGGGAATGAAGGCGTGAGTTTATGTATGTATGTATGTAAATGTTTAAAAAAACGGTATTTATATTCGATAGTAGTCCCACTTCTCAAGTAATAAGAAACTATAGAACATTTCAATCTCGCCGCAAAACACGCCGTGGGAAAGTCATATTCATATATTTAAACCTAAATATGCTTCGTCATAGTCGCTCAACTATCTTAATCGAAAGATCTTGTCGCCACTCTTGAAATATATAAGGTTTAGGAGTTTTGGTGGCCATTAGTGGTCTTCATCATCAGTTCCACTTCACCTAATAGTGCTTTCCAAGAAATACGCAAGTCACAATGAAAAATACCAAAATCGCTATAGGTGTGCCTATAAATTTTGAAGAGTTCCGTCGATTCCTCATGGCTCCCACTATCAGATCTTCATTTTGATAAAAATGGGACCAATAAGAAAGCCCCAGCTTTCAAATAAAAAATAAAACATCATAATCACCCAGTCGAAAGTTATGAGGCAAAAAACATTTTAATAAAAACCGACGAATTGAGAACCTTCTTCTTTTTTGAAGTCGTTTAAAAAGGTTTTGAGTCAAAGTACAGATTATAGTTTTTAAGCGTCCTACTCATGGTCTAAGATCCAAATAGGAGACGAGCTTCACCCAGCTGTTAATTAAATAAAAAGTATTTTATATCAAATTTAATATGGTAAGTAATATATGGCGAATAGGTTGACTGAAAAATTTCTGTCCAGTACTTACATAATAAAAAATAAATGTTTATTTAAAATTGTTATTGCTTGTTTCATAGATCAATTACATACCCACTAATCAAAAGTATGAAGTACCTGGGTTCAAATCCCGGTAAAGGCAGATATTTGTGTGATGAGCGCGAATATTTGTTCCCGAGTCATGGATGTATTCTATTTATTTTAAGATCACTAATAAAAAAATCAGATGAGAATATTTTCTTGAATCATACTTTTTCAGTAGTCGGTTTTTAGTTTCTAAAGTTATTTTTTTATCTAAATTATTTTGGTTTTATAATTTTGGGATTATGTCAAAATGTCTTGGGACTCTTGGGGTTATAATTTTGTGATAGTTAAGAAATATTTGGGGTTACTTTTAGCCTTTGTTTCGAATTTGAAAGGTTTCTTACCCTAGCCAATTTCTGAAGACATCGTAAGACATGGGGATTTTTCAGTAATTTATTATGATACAATGAATAATTAAATAATCCATTTAAAGATCTAAGTCTGCTGAGGGCTACATAAGCCAATAAGAGGGATTAAGCGAATAGTGTCATCTCAATCAATTACTGCTTTATCTAGAGTGCATCCTTGCCACTTGTGCACAGTAACCACCCAAGTAACGATTAACGGTAACACTGTGCGTTGAATATTGAAGTACTTACATATCGTCGCTGGAAAGCAATAATGCTGTAACCCGCACCTCCTACCAAAATCGTTTTTTTGCATATTTTTACTTCATAATTTTTCTGCGTCGAATGGTCTATGTCTCGTGTTTCTACGATGAAAAATAAAAACTTTACAGCATTAGTTATTTGTGATATTTAGATTATTGGAGAACAAATAAATGTAGTAACCCGCTTAAATTCAAGTATTTTTTGTCGAAATGAGACTTAGAGCAATACAAGGTAAGAAACTTAATCTCTGGAACATTGTACAGCGTTTTTGCTTTCCTAACTAATTTGGTCTTAATTTTTTAAATCAGTAAGTAATTTCGGACCAAAATTGTTGTAGTGGCTGTTATTTAGTTACAGCAATTTAAAACGCCCTTTCATTTGGTTTTTAAATTACACCACCACATTTCCCTTTTGGTTTACAGCATTCTTTCGGGGAAAAAAAAAGAAAAAAAATGCTGTAACCCGCAAAAATCACCCTTAACCCATTTTATATCAAATTTGAGTATTCAGTTTAACAAAACTATTTATTTTAATAATATTGCAAAATGGGACCGAAAAGCCTCCTGCCGTTTAGGAGTTATGATTTTTTTATTTTTTTTGCGTTTGTAATTTGGCTCTAGTATAAAGTTTGGTTTTTGAGGGTTACAGCATTATTGATTTCTAGCGACGATATATATAACGACCTATTAGTTTCATAGATCAGTATAAATAATACAGCCCAGAGTGCCCTGCCACCCGATATTTATTTGGTTCTTAGTATGAATTCGGAGATTAATAAATATTCACTACAGTTTCTATTTTTGCAATCAAAACCATTAATTTTGCTACAAAGGACCATGGGCAACTTTGTATGGAGCCTGGTTCTGAAACCAACAGAGCTGAAACTTAAGTCATTAAATAAGTCTTTAAATCTACTTTATTTCATTATATGGGCACAAAGCCGAATTCCATTGCAGAACTGAGGTATTTATATTTAAGTTAGAGTACATAGGATCTATTAAAAAGGATTCAGAATTATTAGGGTAGGGTTAGTGTGTGAAATAAACATACGTTTTGTAGCAATTGATTGTTTAATTAATAATATATATATATAGAACAAGCTGTTACCTCATTACATCAATAATTAAGTCATATTAGAATATTATTATTGGTAAAACACGGTATTCAACAAGAAATGACACCGAACGAACATAATAATAATTAATGGAACGGTCGATATCCCTACCTTCATATTTTAAATTGGGTTTATATTATGAGTCAGGATCTTTAGTGGCCAGCATTACATATTTTCATATGAGAGAATATCCTTTTTCCCAGGGACTATCACAGGGACCATGGTATATGTAGGTACTTATTTTTTATTTTATTTGTTTTCTTTAATGATATACAGTTGAGTTATTATAGGTACCTTTTTAAATTAGTTGGCTTATACAAAATTCAGGGACCACGGGTAAAATAATTCCCGTGATACCTTCCCGGTACTATCACAGGGACCATGGGCAACAAAGGTGCTCAATACCTACCCTCCAGAATATGAATATTCTCCGAATGCATTTATCGTAAGCTCGTACTCACCGTGACTAAAATACAAATATCTCAGTTCTGCAATGGAATTTGACTTTGTGCCCATATAATGAAATAAAGTAGATTTTAAGACCTATTTATTGACATAACTCTCAATGCTGTTGGTTTCAGGCCCATTTTGACGCATGGTCCTTTATCGTCTGAATATATTGAAATACACTGTCACGCATTATATCATTTAAGGTTTCCGATAATTAAAAGATAATTATTTGAAATCAGAAGTTATAATTACTAGCACTATAACACACTTGTTTTGACATTGTGTGCCAGAGTCCAGAGTGTTAAAGGGGAAGAGGAAGACCTAGGGTTACTTACTTCAGCCAAATAAGACAGAGGGCCAATGTCGTGTCGTATCAGGAGGTTAAAAGGCTGGCAGAGAACAAAGATAAGTGGCAATTACTCCACCGACAAGAGCGTAGCTCTTAAATGATGTGCGATAGTCCACAATATTATATAATGGACTGAACATTTTTTTTTTATCCATAATGGGTTTGCGTTTGTACTCAGTCTCACCTGATGTTAAGTGACGACGAGGTCGAAGGTGGTACACGCTTACCCAGAAAATGCCTACCCTACCTATTCGTCACATATTACTTACCATATTAAAATTGACATAAAATACTTTTTATCGAATAAACTGCTGGGTGAAGATCGTCTCGTATTCGGATCTTAGACCAAGAGTCGTTTAAAGAAAATGACCGCCGGCCGTATCTCAAAATCATATAAAAGGGGGCTCGGAAGAAAATCCAAATGCGACGGCTACTTCATTTCAAATTACTTATCTTAATTATTTTAATACCCATGTATTAAAAAACAATCAAGTAAAATCAAGACAACTGTGTCTGAAAATCAAAAAAATACTCAAAAAAGGCAGCTCGCAATTTGGTAAAAATTACATTCCACGCTAAAAACGACGTCTAGTGCGTCATGAACGACGAATCATATTTGACATTAGACGGAAATAAATAGCAAGGGAGTTATAATTTCAAAAACACCGATGGCCCAACTGTAGAAAACGTGAAATATGTGGAGCCTACGAAGATTCCCAAAAAGGTTTTACTGTGGCATGCGATCAGCCCTCGCGATTTGTCTAAGGTGTTTTTCTTTCGTCTGGGTTAACTGTTAATGCCGACAGACACATACAAAGATGTTGGCGAATGCTACAGGATTTTTTAAAATTGAAACATAAGCTAATTTACAGTCACTACTTCACCCAATCGAAGATATTTTGGGCAAAGCTGAAACGGCGCATTTACTAGAATAATTTACGCCAAATAAATGTACAAAGTTAAATTCGAAAGATTAAATTACAATAAAATAAAATGAAGACATCTGTGTTTACGTCAGCCATGGACAAAGTTCCACGGAACTGTCGCAACGCAGCTTGCAAATTAGTAAATAATAATTGTGGAATTGACCCGGGCTATAATATTTTAATCAAAGTAATAAGAGAGAGCAGAGAAAGAATGGTTATCAATGTATATCGACCCCAACCTGCAAATATGCAGTTAGCTTTTTAAAATTTGCTTTTTGTTAAAATGTGCGTTATCAAATAGTCGGCACTTATTTTCTTTTATAACACCAAAAAGTGGGGCCTAAATGGAAAGAATGGTCCAGAATTCAAAACAGTTATTTATGTTACTCGTATTTATGTATAATTTATGTAGCTCCTTAAGGCACGAGTGCCGAGGTTAGAGCGAGAGCTTGCGAGCGCTCTTATTATAGGCACGAGTGCCTTTAGAGCTAATTATGTACCGTTGCATCCTTAACTTTTTCTACAAGCTTCAAACGAGAATGACAAAAAAAAAACAATCGCTAACTTTTCTCGTATACCCACTTTAATCGTTTTTTTTTCTGTTGACAAATTACTTCTCGGAAAAGTCATTTTCATTATTCCGATTGGCGTCAATAGTTTGTGAGTTTTAGTGTGAAATTTCAACAAAATTCATGCAAATTTGAATAGTTACTAAAGACCGTTATGCCAATTACCATAAAAGTTGGAATGCCAAACAAAACGCCATTTTGTTGATATCTATATTGAGCGTAACCATGGTAACCAATTAATAAATCGATGGATATTAACCATCTGCTTTTAGTAATATAAAATAATTTTTAAACATATAATAATTAGACTCAAAATTAATCTTGTAATTTTATATACTTGTAATTGGTATTAAAATATTTTTAACGGTTTATTATACAAATTAGGATATCAAGTGTTCACTAAACGCAAAGACTGATATCCGGAATGACCGTAACCATGGTAATAGCAATGCTGTATTAATTATTATAGAAATGTTATTACTATGGTAACGCTCATTATAGAATTGTTTTCCCCCTTTGGTTACGTTATAGGTAGAATTTGATTCCATCAACAATATCAATATGTAGTGGTTTATTACGCGAGTACAAAAATGAATTAACAGTTTTTGTTTGTTTTTTTCCGCTTGAACTTTTTGCAGTAAGTAGGTTGAACAGCAGTGATTTAAACTTATGTTACTTGAACCAGCCTTTCATATAAATAAAAGTTTTCAATATTTCTTTTCAAATAACTAATTTTAACCCACTTGGCAAACAATCTAATAGCATGTTAACTACGTTTTTTTCCAGATGATCCGATGTTTATTTTTATTTAATTTAACTTACCTATGTCAGTATGATGCTTTGCGGCAATTAACACTAACCGCACACGGGATGCACAGACGATTCAAAAGGTTTCAGTTTCTGTCCTAGACATAATACTGGTATGTTGTATTAAGAATAAAATAATTTTAAGTTCTTTGAAAATACATGGGCATATTCATTTACAAGACTAAATAAAAGAACGGAGTCAATCCTGAGTGAAAAGTTTGGAACATCTTATTTTTTATTTGAACAAGATTATAACACTTGCTAAAGCATAGCGCGCTGTTAATACTTAACACATTCAAAACTAAAATTTTGTCCATTTTGCAGGGAGAACAGAGAGATAGGTACCGAAAGTGTAAAGGATAAAGCGACACTGAGAAACGGTACATATGCTTTAAGACTATTATTTTTGTTTTTTTTTAAGTAAAATAATACAAAAATTCGCTTCTGCTTTCTGCCCAGTTAACAATTGCTCGCAAAAATATGTAACCAGGTAACATCATTTCTCTTTTGGTGCAGAGACAATTTTAAGGCTTTGCGACATTTTATTTTTGCCATAAATTAAGAAAAGTACCAGTACTGCGTTGAAATATTTGGAAATTTTACCTAAAGATAATAGTTTGCGTAAAACTTTGCTAAAGTAAAAACTTTATTAAATTTAGCACAAAAAATAGGTAAAAAATTACCTTTAGAAAGAATCCAACTTATCCAAATTGTATGTTAAAAGGATGTATATTTTCATTAATTACAATATAATTTTGTAATGAAAGTTAGACGCGGCGCGCAATAGGGGGGCGGCGGGCACCGCGCGGGCTCGCGGCAAGAAGCAAACTGAATCGCTCCGAGACAACACTCGTCTTTCACTTTCCGACCAGAGTTGCGCACCTATACACAGAACAGACACCATAAGAAAATTACCGACCCACCATGTTTATAGGCTAACGAATAGCTTTAATAAAATATTAACGGCCTTTTAAACATCACTTTAGTCAGCAATACGTACATTTTTAAATTAATGGGTATACAAATCTGTGGGTTTGGAAATGACTGCTTGATTATTTACGTACAATATTTAGTATACCTACCTGATTTAAATTCAAATGCTATAATTTCGCAATCTCTTATTTAATACGCTAGACTAATGCATGCTCTATAATCAGAATCTATGTATATCGGTAAAATATATTGTGCTTATTAAATGTAAATATTGAATTGTTGAAACTTAGCATTCATAAAATATAATCTATAACATTAATTAGCTCTAATGTTCATTTTGTTTGTTTAGACCAAATATACAACAATTGTTTTCTCTAACACACAAAACAAGCCAGTAACCGAGGCAGAGAGAGATGTAGTAGGTTTAGGTTACGATGGTTTTGCAGCCAAAAGGCCAAAACACTCAGAAATATAGAATCTCTGTCAACTCTGTTGAAAATAAGTTTTTGGGCCCTTTGTATCAATCCTATGACCGCAATTGTGTACCAACCCTGAGGACTAAAATGGGATGCCTCAACACAACGTTCAAAAATAAAATACCTCCTAAATTAATAGTTATTTTGAGTGGTTTTCGGGTATATAGTTCTAAGGTCTAATTCTATGGAACTTGCTAACTATGTAAACAAACCGCCATATTGAAATTGTCTCTGAATGATAAATTTACTAGTGATGGGCAACACTCCTTTACTTATGTCAAACCATATCGAATATTAAAATACCGAAAGTAAAAAACAAGTAGTTACGTATTTCTAATTTGCTTAATCACGATCTGAAGAAAAATCGGTACTTGAAGATGATATATCACCAGTATTTATTACAAAAGGTGCCGTTATATCATCTGTGAGTGTGATCAGCGTGAGTTAGGTAATGTGTAGGGGCCTTAATATATCGCCAACTTTAGCCACAACACTACCCATCATAGACAATTGTAGATTTTAAAAGAAACAAAAACGTCATCCCATCAGGTCCTAATATTTAACCTAACTTATGAAACCATTTAAACTTTTAATGAAATATCCAAGTTAGAGTTATATATTTGGTGATTTTGTATTTTAAAGTAACGACCGTTTCAATAGTTTATAGTTTCAATGGTGTTTGATGAGGTGGTGTGAAAATTCAAGGAGAAACAGTGACAAAACAAAGTTAAGTCTTTTGTTTACATAGTTAGCAAGTTCCATAGAAATACACTATACTGCTGTAGATGTATAAACAATTAAAAAAAATTACAGCAGCGGCTCAAACAAAAAAAAATCTCCTATATTAATAGTAATTTAATCGTTTTTACATCTACAGCAGTAGAACTATATACCCGAAAACCACTCAAAATGAACTATTAATTAAGGAGAAATTTAATTTTGTATTTTTTGACTTACTACTGTTTTACTATGGAACCACTTCAAAATTCAAAATTCAAAATATTTATTCAGTAAATTGGCCACATGAGGGCTCTTTTACTGTTGTTTTGGAGACCCTTTTTTATAGATTGGACGTATTAAGGCCTGCTTTAGACCGACGGGAAACTTCCCAAAACACACAGACACATTAATTAGCTTTGCCAACACCGGACTGACTTTGTCAGGAATTGTTTTCAAGTCTGACATGCGTATGAGGTCGCAGCCCGGTGCCTTCTTAGAACTCATCTTATTAATTATACTGGTAACCCCTGTAGCTGTCACTGGTTGCCACCTCATACACACCTCAGAGCCACTTACATAATCACCTCGTCTCAACCACTTATCATTACACACATGTTTAATATGACTTATTTCATTAGAAAAATTTTCAGCAAATTTATTACATACCATACTTACGTCACCTTGCCCTGACATGTTGTTAAGAATTTGCGTGTCTAACGACTTAACATTTTTGCCAAGTACCTAGTTGGTTACTAAGTTCTGTTACTGAGATTAATTACAATTAAAAAAAATTATTAAAGCAGTTTTGCATAAACCTGTATATTAATCAAAACTTTGATTTATATAGAATAATAATAAAAATAATGTATTCTAAACTATTGCAATTATTTGATGTACGAGCTTGAAGTATTCCCATTTCGGACGATAAAATCATAGTTAAAATCACGCGCGACGATGATACTGATAACGGCCCCAACTTTTGTAAGAGTTCCTGTAGAGAGTTCAAATTTGCGTGACATATTGAACAGACTTCTAGCTGTAAATTCTGATACGAATGTATTCAAAGCAACTAAAGATCCGCTTGGACACCGGTCAATCTTGATGACTCATTAAATCGACTTTAAGATTTCACATGATTTTGCAGAAATACGAAAACACACCAAATCTCGTTGAGAAATATAATTTTGGTCTCTAAACATATACAGAGATAGGATTTTTTATAATATTATACAAAAAAAGTTCTTTGGTAAACAAAGACTAACTTTTAAGCGATTTCAAAAAATGAAATTTACAGAAAAGTCATGCGTAATTTCATCGATGCCGGCTGTGAATGTTAAAAGATCGTATCGGGAATTGCGGAAACTAAGAAAAATTATTAATTGTTTTTCAAAATGTATATTAATTAAGCTTTTAATTTTTATACATATTGAAATTAAAAAATAAACATAAGTTAGTTTTATTTGCATCAACCTTAGTAACAGAACTTAGTAACCAACTAGGTAAGCTATTAATTTTGTCCCATATTCTCTTTATATTATTATTTATTATTGCACTCTTGAATACTCTGCTTATCAAAGTCATTCCTTTTCTTAGTTATAGCTTTAGTACACCTATTCCTATACCTCGTATACGCTAAGCGCTTTATCATATTCTTTGGATCGTTACTCCATATTACAAATAGACTGTCCCTTTTTTCGATCATTAACTTTATATTATTATTAATCCAACTCTTATTATTCCTATTTAAAAGAGGATTAATACCCATTGATTTGTTACTTGGTAACTATGGTTACGTTCAATATGGAAATCAACAATATGGCGTTTTGTTTGACATTCCAACTTTTATGATAAATTGTCAGAACAGTTTTAGTAACTATTAACATTTGCAAAAAACTTGTTAACATTTAACAATAAAACTCACATACTATGAACGCCAATCTGAATAATGAAAATTACTTTGCAGACAAGTAATTTGCAAAAATCGAGGAAAGAAAACAAGAAAAGTTAGCGATCGATTATTTTTATCATTATGATTTTACACTTGTAAAAAAGTTATTAGCTCTTAAGGTACTCGTGCCTGTTTTTATTTATTATTTTTAGCCTATTTCTAAGCCACAGTCTAAAATAATAACCATGACTCTAATATCAATAGTTTTTTTTAGAATGGCCGATTATTTGTCCAAAGTTTGAGATTTTTTGTAAATGTACAGAAATACATTGATCTCCTAAACCATAAAAAATCGCTTAACATAGGGGTGTTTTGGGTAGTCCTCAAGATGTACTATTTAAATTTTTCGTTTGAAACACAAGAAGCCCGACACGCTGTATATTATGGCTTCAACGAATTTAAAGCGTGGTAAGAAAATAATCGCTTAATCTCGTGAAATTGTAAATAATGTATGTAACTATTTTAGCAAAAAAACTAATTTATTTAAAAATGAAAAAAGAAAACATCATCACAAAAAATGGATAGGGTTTGTGGAGCAGGGTAGGGTTCTATGCAATCGCCTTAAGACAATCAATCCAAAGAAATGCCCGGAAAGAAATATAGTTTAAAAATTGATGATTTTGATTACTGTGTGACATACAACGAATGATTATGTAATTTTCATGACTGATTAAATGAGATTCCTACACAACTAATAGATGATATGGGATTCAAAGGCTCAATTTCTTCTCTGCGAAATAATCGGAGATATAGGATTTATATGTAGTAAATCATATAATAACAGCATTTTGAAATAATGTAAATTATTCAGATAGTGATAGTGAGTGATCCAGCAAGTCAGCTAATGTCTGTTTAGGAAATAAATAAAGGATCTCTATAAAAACACAGCGTGCTTCGTCATGGAAATAATTTCAGTATTTCGGTTTTAATTATTAAGTGATTGTGAAAACATGCGTAGCGATATTATACAAGGTCTTAAGCAGCTATCTTTATTTCGACGAATTTTCATATTCTTACGAGGTTTAGACAGAAAACTGGCGAATTGTCATTATTTTTAGCTTACCCATTAAAAAATATGATAAGATGATTAAACATAAAATGTATAGGTATTCATTTAAAAGTTATTAAGAAGAATATAATGCTTCAAAATATATTCTTAAAAAAGGCAATTATCAAATATAGTTTTGATATCGCAAGGCCGAGTGACGTTACAAAATATGATTCAAGATCATCTCTATTGCGACAGTTCAATATTTCCTCTCGTGACGAGGCATACGGCTATATGACGGTTATCGCGGTTTGTTTCATGTATACTAATCCAATCAAATTATTTATTATTTATTAAAATTTAGTAACGGAAACAATTAAACTACATCGATAGAACATTGTCCCACATAACTGTTTACACAGTTTGACTGCGGGATAATTGAGTCTCTTAACTAGGATATAACTTTACTTACAATTAATTTTAAAATTTATATAATACTAACAAAATAATTGAATCTTCTTTTAAACTTTACCTTATTGGCCTGGCCTCTAACCTACTATCACCGTAGTAGTTAGCGACCTTCGGCACAACAACGTACTTCCCAGCAGCCACCGACCTAGTGCAGCATTAATTGTTCCGTAACGTGCACTGGCATGTGTCTAGATAGATAACTTTGAAATAAAATAGATTTCTACTTTTATAAGATATAGGCCCTGCATGAAAATACCGTTACCAATGTTTATGAGCAGCATTTATGTACCCACCTAATTTATAAAAGTAATTGATCTTACCGTATAAAATGAACGTAAAAGTAGAAAAAAGTATGATTAAAGGAAATACAGTTATCGATTTTTGGCATTACATGTTAAGTACAACCCGTCGTGTAAGACCAATCAACAAAAACAAATTCACAAGCGGCAAATGTAACCTTGTAATGACGTCTAAGCTTACACGGCGAAATAATATTTAGTTAACTGTTTAGCCTAAAGTTGGGGTCAATAGAAATGACAAAAGATGTAAACAAATCCAAACAGACCTATTTACCATTATTACACCATAATCACGTACGTTTGGACATCGCGTGAGGTATTTTTAATGATGTAGACGCTTGATTGCTACTTTTACATTCTGTTTAAGATTAAATAACTGTTAACTATACGATTTTTGAAAAATCAATACTCGTTTGCAGAAATATCGAGGTCATGTGTCAAAGATTACTGATTTGTTTATTTTTTTGTGATTTCTTTTGACCCACACTTTATAAAGAAACGCTTAATATTAACTTTCTGCCCTGATTTTGAAACAAAATTATTTAGCCGCTTAGCTTCGTAGGCCATCTAGCTAAGAAAAACGGAGTACGCTGGATAAATTAAACCCATAAACGATAGATGGCGTCTGCATACCCTTACATTGGGTCTTGGTGGCATAAGTGGTAATGCGCCTGCATCGGCCCGGATAGCCATAGATAACATGTAGGTTCGGATCCCACCTAAGACCGACGATTTTTTTTCGCTTTATAGTTTAGAACGATAGTAATATATTTCATAATTCGACGGAACAGGTAGCGCTGTCGTACGCTTAAAAAAACAGTCTTATTACTGGATAACTTGAATAAATATATTTTTCTCAAACATGCAATGAAATGTTGGCGTTATATTAGTTATTTTAGGCTTCAAAATATTACGTTTCGGCTGGAACGACTCGAGAGAACTGTAAAGGAATTTCATACAAAACTGAAGGCCTAGGCCAGTAAGTGGTTTTTTTCAATGTTAATGTAAACATGGCGGCTGGCTGCGTTTATGAACAGGTTAAATAACTGAATAACCTTTTTTTATTTTTTTGTGGCTATTCAGTGGTTTATTTATTTAGTGATTATATATATCGGACCAAAAATATCCGCGTCAATGCCGACATACATGTTTTTTGAGTGATGTTTTTTTTTATTTCATTACTTATATTTGAGAAAAGCACTATACATACCTCGCCGTGAAAAGGGGTTGCCAGCCTCGTAACTATCCGGTCTTGCAACCGGCAGCCCCTACTACCCGGGCTCTGTAGTAATGTACTATTATCTACACACATATCATAAGTCCTCTATTATGCGTTCAAAACCCGTAGGAAATTACCAGCATTATCACCACCGATTTTACTATGAGAACTTTCTTGTCTGTGGTTGTAGGTAAAATCTGTATTGTAATGTTATTACAGTATAGATTTTAGTAAGGTTATGAGTTTAATTGCACCCCCGTGTGGTTGCCGGGTTAGAATAGTGCCACTCCATGTCTTCCCGTGGATGTCGTAAGAGGCGACTAAGGGAATATAGGCTTGTTACTCTTAGGCGATGGGCTTGCAACCTATCACTAATACGCTGGTAAACATCTTAGCCTATTTGTGCAAATTGTGGTTACTGAATTGTCAACAACTTTTTGAAGTTGTGTTTAATTTTGGAACAGCTGTCAATACTCAAGAGGATCTCTATCTAGTACGAGTATTCATAGATATTTAAACAGTTATCGACTCGAAACGTCAAAGGTGTCTCATGGAATGTGGGCCATTTATCGACAACTGATTCGGGCACGCGAATGATCGCTGTCAGTTCCGGTGGCCATCTGTGGTCTTTTTTGGTAAGTGGAACCTGTGACCCATAGACATTCGCATTCATAAGACTGCAAATGCACTACCAACCCTGAGAACTAAGATGGAATGCCTCTATGCAAGTCATTTCACCGGCTGTCTTATCCCAAACTGGAACACAACAATGCAAACACAGCTGCTTGGCTGTAGGTTAATAGATAAGATGGTGGTACGAACCCGGACGGACCCTGCACAAGGACCGCCCACAAGTAAAAGTAAGTGGTCTTCATCATTAATTCCGTTTCAGCAAATGATACTTTCTGAATGCAAATGCTGGACTTGTCACTAAAAATACTAAAATCGCTTTATGTTTGCCTACAATATGTGGGGAGTTCCCTCAATTCCTCACTGATCCCCTCATCAGATCCTGGTTTCCTTATCATGGTACCACCCTTGAAATATCTCTTTTCCAACAAAAAATTATCTTAAAATCTGTTCATAAACGACTACGTTTTCCGCGAACAAACATAAAAAAAGGTTGAATTGAGATACAAATATGGTTAAAAATGATTTTCGGTTAAATTTACTGAAATTTTGTAATAGTGTTGGTAGTTTTTGACTTCCTAAATAAATTGAACATGGCGTTATTACCACAAATGACTAGAGTCTAAGTTTATAAAAAATCAAAGTATTTGCTCCCTCTATACAATGTTATTAAATCTGTACAAAATATCTACAAGTAAACAATAAAACTTAGATTTAATCAAACCCTGAATGTTTTTTGGTCAATTGGTATGTTAATTTGCTGTCTGCTGCAATCTTGACTGTAGGTCAGTGAGGCTCTGCCAGAATACTTTACATTTTCGTACTGTCGTGCATAACCTAAGCACCACAAAACATTCGCTACAGGAGCACAACACCCTCTTGTTCCAGTCATGCATTTGCAATAATGCCCCAGAATTAAAAGCGCTATGGTCATCATTATTCATCATCTATATTGTGACGGTACGCAATCTATAGTTTGTCTTGCTTGTAAACTGGGGCTAAATAGTTTTGATATGTCCCAATAGAATATTTTTAAGAGCTACTTTATTTTATCTAGAGAACTTTGAAACAGTTTTCATTTAAATAATTCCATATGGCAATCTTTCTTGGTAGATTTCCTGATTCGACACGAGCTTGAATGAATGACATTGACTTCATTGATTCTCTCCATCCTTAATAACAATATGGTCAAATAACAATATGGGTAAGAACCCGCGCGTCTTCAGTCCCACCTACTACGAGCGTCTACACGCCGAACTCAAACGCGAACCATCTGACGAGATGTTTAGGCGCCGGCTTAGGAATCTTTTGTTGGATAACCCAGTCTTTTCGGTGAATGAGTATATGGAACTTGACTTATAAACAGGATTGACTTTTAATTTTTTAATGTATTCTGTATTTGTGTTGACTTTTACTACACACACATACATACATATCCTCACGCCTGTAATCCCAGAGTGGGGTAGGCAGAGTTACAGAATTACCTACAACTTCAAAAACTTGTTGATAATTCTGTGACCACATTCTGCACAAATAGGCTAAGATGTTTACCAGCGTATTAGTGACAGGTTGCAAGCCCATCGCCTAATAGTACTACAAGACTTTTACTATTATCATTTAATTATATTTCTGACGACCTCAATGTAACTGCATATGATTTGTCGTGCCATGTAACAGGTTGGCTTAAAGTAATGAGACTGATTTCGGTGGTTACTGGCCGGCGAGAAAAAAAGTATAAATAGATTGTCTTTTTTTAATATACGTCAAAAATTACAATCTTTTTCATTTATGACCTAAAATTAGTATACTATTATAAATAATGTCTGCGAGAGAGTTGTTGCGTGAACGCGTCTATCAACTTCTTGGGCGACGTGAAAAATCCGAGGTGATTGCACACTTCAAAACTGAAAATGTCCCTTTGTCTACAATTTACCGCCTGATCCACCGATGGGAACTTGGTGTTAAAAGATTTACCAATAACAGGTAGACCTCCAATCTCTCCTGCTCGTGTTCAGAAGATAGTGGCTAAGTTTGCACATACAGGGCGAACGATATGAAGTGTTACCAAATTCACAAAATCGAGCCTGGTGTCAAAGTAAATGCGACTTACTATCGGGAAAATGTTTTGGAAGCTGCGTTGGAGCCTTGGGCACGCAAACATTTCGGTAGTAGACCGTGGACATTACAACAAGACTCGGCCCAGGCTCATAAAGCTCGTGTGAACCAAGAATGGCTGAACAACGCGTTCCACATTTTATTTCGTCCACACAATGTCTTTCGAATTCCCCAATCGCGAACCCGATGGACTTTTCCATCTGGTCCATTGTGGAGAGCAAGGTGAGGAGAAGAAAACATGCCAGTATGGATGCATTGAAGAAAGCGACAGTACGTAATTGCCATTGCATACCGCAGGATCACATTCGTGCAGCGTGCAACTCATTTTTCTACCGTCTGAAGGCCATATACAGCAAAAGGTGGTCATATCGAGTTAAAATACAGTAATCATGAAAATTTGATATCTTTTTCTCATTTTTTTCTTAAAAATGAATAATTTGTGACAACAAAAAAAAATCGTAGCCTTTTAGTTTTGGTAACACTTCATATCGTTCGCCCTGTAACATGGTTGGCGTGTCACAGAACAAGTTAGCAATAAAATATGAGGTGTCCCGTGGTTGTATTAGGAATATTTTAAAGAAAAACAATATTCAGCACTTCAAGCGACAAAAAGCACCCAAATATTCCGATAAACAACTTGAAGAAATACCTAGCAAGTGCTGGCGATTACGAAGAAACCATTTGGGTAAAGAAATATCCATAGTAATGGATGACGAAAAGTACTTCACATTTACCAACGATAATATGCCTGGTAATGACGGATATTATACAGCCGATAAAAGTACTGTTTCGGACAATGTTAAATTTAAATGCAAACTCATGAAGAAAATACTCGTTTGTGTCGTAATATCTGACAAAGGAATTCCAAAGGCAGTGATCAGAGATTCATCAGGACCAGCTATCAATGCCAAAGTATATCAGCGGGAGTGCTTGCCGATAATGCGTCAATTTTTAAATAAATACCATTCTGATGGAAAGTACATATTCTGGCCTGATCTAGCCAGCTCCCACTATGCGACAAGAACCCAAAAGTGGCTGACGGAACGAGACATACAATTTCTACCCAACTACTCCTTGGGCCTCCTCCTTGACCCCCCTAATGTCCCTAAAGCTCGTCCAATTGAGAATTTTTGGGCAATCCTGAGTAGACTGGTTTATAGTGATGGATGGGAAGCAAAATCGCCAAAACAATTAAAACGCAGAATACAAAGCCAATTGAAAAAAAGTAAAGCTGAATGTGGTTCAAAGTATGATGAGTGAGAGGGGTTAAAACCAAGTTGCAAAACATTTAAGATTCTTTTTTGCATATTGTAGTTAGATATTGAAATACTAGTTTTAAAGTATTTTAATAAAATATTGCTGTTTACACCTATACCTACTTACTAATTTTATTTAAAAAAGTATTTAAATAAAATTCTCATTACTTTAAGCCGATCTGTTCATTTATACTGTATTATATCGAGTAGTAAAATCTGAATCAATCCATAGACTACAGTAGCATAAACTCCACACTAGTTAAAGTACTTAATTGGTTTACTAGCAACAATTTGCTACTAAATGCTAAGAAAACGAAATGTGTTAGATTCTAGTATTTTTCTAAATGACGAGTGTTTGCAAATCGTAGATAAGGCAGTTTCCCTAGGCATAACAATAGATAAAAATTTGCAATGGAGTTCCCATATAGCTGTACGTACTGGCAGGTAAACTAAGTTCGGCAGCTTACGCAGTTAGGAAAATTAGACAACTAACCAATGTTGAGACAGCTCGCTTAGTTTATTATAGTTATTTCCATAGTGTTATGTCGCACGGTATTCTGGTTTGGGGTAAGGCAGCTGACATACAAACTATATTTGTGTTACAAAAAAGGGCCATTCGTTCTATTTACAACTTAAATTCCCGTGACTCCTTAAGAGATCTTTTTAAGGAAATTAATATCTTAACTGTAGCGTCACAATTTATTTATGAGAATATTATTTATGTTATAAAAATTTGGATTCTTTCACAAAAAATTCTGATATACATAATTTAAATACTAGAAATAAAAATAAAATAGCTATTCGAAAATTCCGCGTCCGTAAAGTACATAAATCATTTGTTGGTCAATGCAGTCATTTCTATAATAAATTACCTGAGGTAGTATTAAAGTTACCCTTTCCAGCACTCAAAAATTACTTGAAAAAGTCGTTAATGTCTAAAGCGTATTATAGGATCGAGGACTATATAATAGACAAAAATGCTTGGCCTAAACCCGAAACTTAATCAACAATATATTTTTTTTCAAATTCAAAAGCTTTATCTTGTCTGGGGGACACCGTTGATGTAGGAACACATATCAATCTTATGTGGTCATCTTGCACCGTCTTAAATACACATACGTAGGAGTTCTTTTTTCCTTTTCTCTCTTTCTATCTTAAGATTTTGGTGTGTTTTCCTGCGGAAACTACGCAGGATAATTGAAATATTTTTTTAATTTGCTATTTTTAGATTTATATAATGCTAGACTAAGTAGTACCATTGTAATATTAAATATATTTAAAAAAATGACTGATTGCTGAGTTTCTTGCGGCGCTTCTTCTCAGCAGTGGTCTCCTTTTGTGAAGCGCTGGTAGATGCTTGACGTGTAAAAGTGCCCGTGCGGCCTACTTACTGAATAAATGTCTTTATCTTTATCTTATCTTTATCTTTATGATATCGATTTGTTAATGCCCCAGTTATTTTTAAAAACTCGTTCAAATGAAAAACATGAGCCCTAGAAACACTGCCATCTCAACTTTGTTACTGTGCGTGATTCAATAGCTTGTTGTTTAGTTAATTGACTTTTACCAAGCTCTAGCTAGAGACGTCAGCATTTTGCACTTGATTGTCGTTCCTTTCGAACTTGTTAACCAGATGCATCATTATTCTAATGATTTGAAAAGTAAGGTCCATGGATATCTAAGAAGCAGTCATCAAGTACGTTTTTATAAAAAGCAAAAGAGTTTCTTAAAGATTTAAAATTGTTGGCTTTTTTCATACAGCTTAGACACCGTTCCGCCAGGTATTGCAACATATTATGTTTGACACATTTTTTCATATTAGCTTTTTGTTTGTGATCTTAAATTATTCACCTGGATAACTATCGAAATTACATACACCTGAAAAATCTATCTAACTCCATTCCTTTAAATCCACCTTATTATTTGTAAAGTGAAGCCAAATTCTATACGTAAAAATCCTGTCGAATCGTAATGGTCAGCAACAGTAATGAACTGAAACATGAAGGTGGAATGAAGATATTTCTATCAATAAAATCTCGCTACAGCTTTAACAGGTAACTGGGATTGTTTTGGGGATTGGGGAAACTATGCAAGCGCGACTAGAATAGAAACGCTATATTTGCCGCTGTCAATCTATCGGTACGTTTCCACCTAAACCGTTGTCAGCCGAAGCATGCTCGGGCGTCGTCGTCTGAACTCGGCCAATCAAATCAAATGTACGCAAAGGAACGAGAGCGCCTACACTGCCACCGTACCGCAGCAGTGTAGGATCACGTGGAAACGAACCGTACAACACATCTAAGCAGTAAAGTGACATAACATGTTCGATAGCGCATTAACAAACTTTTAACCCTTTGAACACTTTCATATTTGAATGAAGTCATCACTTCATCAGTCACACACCAAAGCCAAGCACCTTTACGTTATCAAAATTGAATGATTCCATCAGTATTGTGAGAAACGTAAGTTATCTTCCGTTTTTTAATGAAATAAACGAATTATTTATCGCACAATATATAGAGGTCTTTATTGATATTATTATAAAAATTACATTTCAAAGTGGATTTAAAAATTAATACATTAAAAAATTTCACAATTAAAACAATTACGTATATTAAAAACAAAATAAATTTTGAGACTAATGTGTAGTTATAGAGGTATTATGATTAGTGAATTCCGGCTCCATCTTCGCATTTGAATGCTCTGATGTGTTTTCTTGTTCCCCTTACTCTAATGGAAACAGCTCTTATGACTGATATTTGCACCTTTACTTTAAGCCAATAGATTATTTGTGAATATGATTTTTGCCACTTTTCATTTAATTTCGAGGCTGTTTTAAAAAAAAACTGATATATTCAATCCCAAGGGCTCCATCGCAAGAGATGACTAGAGGAGTAAAGGAAGCTCTTATGTCCTCAGCAGCTCGATCATATTTTAAATGTTTCTCTCGGCTATGTTTCTGAGCAGTTTTTTGCCAGGTGGGGTTGTTGTATGAGGAAGCGTCAGCATTTACTATGCGAACATCAAAGAACGCTTTCTTCGCAGGTTCCCACACGCTGTTCAGTAACAGGTCGCCTATTAGAGCTGGTTGGGTTGTGTTTGCGTTACGCATTATGGGCTCTATTGTGCCAGGTCCCCAGGCTAATTCGGCTCAGTTTTTACAATAATCTCTGTGTTGGTCGTGACCTTGTTTGATTAAACCACCTTTTTTGCAGTTTAGTGCGTGGTTTAGGTCAAAATTAAATTCGCCGCATCCATCACAGGTCTGAGGGAGACTTGCAGGTTTATGAGCATATCGTATGGCTATGGCATCTTTGAACTGAGAGGCTGTGAGGTCGGTATTGTTGGCAGTGGTAGGGATGATTGTTAGCCATTGTGATGATTTCGTTTCGACGACTCTTTGGACACATCTTTTCATGTTATTTGGAAGTTTAGATATTATATCTTTGCTTGTTTTAATGTCTCTTATTTGCCTGTCTAGTTTTTCTTCTTTAATGGTATCTGCAGCGTGAGTTTGATGGGCTAAAATATCCAGATTTTCACTATTTTTAATGGCGTGAATTAGTATCCTATTGGATTCTACGGATGTCTCGTAGCATTCCAAGTTCTTAGTTGCGTCGTTAATGCCGAGCCCACCTAGTTTCACTGGTAAAAAGAATAGCTCATGTTCTAGTGATGTTATTTCTCTATCCACAATAGATGGTGTTAACGTTTCCATACTTAATGGTTTGTTTTAAGGTATGGAATTCTTCATCAGTTTTGTCCAAGACTGTTTGCAAGTATCTCCATTCACATTGGAGTGATTTTGTAAAGGCTGTAAGTACGAGTTGTGGGTGCTTTTTGCTAGCTTTCAACAAAAGTTTTATACAATTAGTCCATTCAAGAACTTTTTTTTAAATGTGTTCTTTTTGGCCTCCCTCATCTCCAATGACACCACCCAAAAATCGGTGAAAAAGTACTGTCTTCACTCCTAGATTCCCAAATAGTCTTGTAGCGTCTTCGATTGATTTATTTTTAACTATAATATAGCTTTTTGATGGTTCCGGGAAATAGCCGTATTTTGGGCCTTCTTTCATCAGTTTTTCAAGCCAGTCCTTTATATTTTGTAGTTTACCAAAGCATGCGGAATCATCCGCATACCAATTTTGTACATATTTTCCAGGGTCTTTGCAGCTTTGTATTAGTGGTAGAATCCCAACCGCATACATTAACATTGCCAACGGGTCACCTTGTGTTGTTCCTTCCTTGCTTAAAATGAAATCATTTGAACCTGATAGACAAATTATTGCATATCCTCTAAAAGAGTAGAAGAGAAATATTGCACAACGGGGCCAGTAGATTCTTGCGTTCCAGAGAGCGATTGGACGACTCAGAGCATTGAAGGCATTTGCTGCGTCTATTAAAAGAAGGCCTTCATCATCTTCACCTTCATTGAAACATTTGGTCATGGCATGAACTCCACCTTCAATGCCAGATTTTATTCCGGCACATAGCTGGTCGGAACCGCAGGCTTGTTGAACGTCTAGTCCTATTGCGGTGGCCATGGCTTTTGCAATGATGCGTTGTAGTATTTCACCAATACCAATCGGGCGAACGCCTGGGCATTTGTTCAGTGCCATGCCTCTTCTTGCTAGTAGAGCTCTAATGCAATCCCACTCGACGATTTCACTGCTAAGTTTTCTGGTTAGGCCTGCAATTGATTCCCTTAAGTCTGAGCTGTGGTTTCCGAAACGAAGGAGGAGTGATTTCCATTGCTCTGAATCTGTACCGCTCGGTCCCGCTCCACCAGATAATTTTCTGGCGACTCTTTCTATATGGTTTGAAGTAATGTCAACATTTACGATTATAGGGAGTTCAGGGTAATCCAAGAAATCAGTTATTTGTGGTGTTGCTTGGTTGGGGTATTTTTCTTTGAATATTTGATGTACAGTTTTATTACCCACTCTTTCATTTGGGTCCATCCAGGGACCGGAAAACCCCTTTATTTGATTAAGTCTATCGATCGAGTATCTACATCATATGCTCTCCCAACGTTAGGGTATCCCTATCGATAGGCTTACCCTAACAATATGGAAACTGCTTCGAACTAGTTAACTACAACCATTGGGGTTTCCAGTTTCGTAAGGGTTCGGATTTAAGCGCTTAGCATTACGTTAGTGTTACCCTATCGATTCTCCCTCTCCGTTGACTCTGTTACGCAGATTCTTGCTATTGGTTGGTTTCAAACCTCACTGAGGTTGCGTTGGTGGGAAATACCTATTCTATTTTAGTTCGGGATAGAGTCTTGTTGTGATAAGATGGTAGTGTTTTACTTGCACAATATTTACATATCCTTAACCCCGGCTACAAGCTACAAGTACCTATTTTCTGTAATATTTCTCCACTTACGTACCTACTTATTTCAATAGATTTTCTTTATTTCGATCATCGATTTACTATGGAATTGGACCAATCTAAAGCTGACGAAGAACTCAAAGTGCATATCAGACGAGCTTTACAACGTAAGTATTTATACCTACCTCCGTACTAATGACGGGTTGTGTGTTACATTTTAAAATGGCCGTGTTATTGCGTTAAAATAAAGATTTTTATGGTTCCGTAACCAAAACGATTCCATTACTAAACCTACGACGTCTGGCCTAACCTAACTTTAAATGGTTGTATCTTCTGTCTAAACCGTACTTTCTTAGTTCTTGATTTTCACTAAATAGAGTTATTAAGATGGATTTTATGACAAATAATGAAAATATCCTAAAGATCGGCGGCGGGTACCGAACCGATACAATCACCGTGTTTCTTTCAGTTTTTTGTTTTGCTTATCGTAAACACGGTCATTTATTTATTTATTTATAGAATCAAATATGTGTCACTTCACTACATAGTATAAAACAAAGTCGCTTGCGCTGTCTGTCCCTATGTATGCTTAAATCTTTAAAACTACGCAACGGATTTTGATGCGGTTTTTTTTAATAGATAGAGTGATTCTATATTTATATGTATAATACATTCCACGCGGGCGAAGCCGCGGGCGGGTCGCTAGTAATTGTATAAACAAACCCTCAAAATTGTTGTGTAGATATAGATCAAACCCTAAGGTACTCGTATAACAATAACAACTAGTCAAGTGTGAGCTGGATTCACACATTGTTTGTTACCTATTAGTCCTTAGGTACATTTAAATTTATTCTATTATGGTATTATGGCACGAAGCCCGGTGCGCAACTGCTACTCGCACTTGGTCGGTTTTCTTTCAGTTTTTAGGTCCCGTGGACCTTAATATTTGGTAGGTATTAATTTCAACTTGGTACTTATTATTCCAAATTATACCAGATTTATTCCTCAGTCCGCTTATTATTCAAGATCACCTATATTGTAAGTTTGTAGAGTATTTTACAGTGATAAACAGATAAACAGGCGGACGGACATGGAAAAATTATAAGGCTTTAAATTATATTAAAGAGACTTTGTGCTCATTAGTAGCATATACTCGTATTCGTCAGGGAACGTACCTATAACGACAGATTAACATTATGTAATATTATTATTTTAATACGTTCCTATTATTTTTTTACAGGTAGAAGAAAAGTCGTACCCAAACTTTTGGCTTCAGATAAAATGACACCTCAGCAAGGTTGTTCTAATAATTCAAATAAAAAATTCAGAGACAACTCTGAACACTGTGTTGCGATGTCCACAACTCTGAACCTTTCAGTGGACGTTGCAACCCAGTGCTCGATGGAAAACAACACAATGTGCCCCTGCAGTTGTACACGCAACTCAATTGCTGTATTAATAAGAGAGAAGTTGGAAGACGTTCCTGAAGAATATTTGATAAACTGTTTTCAAGAAATCAAGGAGGTTTTGGAAAAGTATGCAAAGAACTAAAATAAATATCTGTTTCTTTATTATTACCACAAATAATTAACAAATAAAAGATTTAAAAAGTATAATCGTTTTTTTGTGTCGTCACTCATTGAATAATGTTCGTCAATAGCTAAGCAGCAGCATTTACATATGTAAATGTTATTTTTACACAGTAAAGTAATTAACTAATTTTGATTTGAGTAGCAAATATCAGTCATAAAAATCAGTCTTAAAATACGGCTGTTCAATTAAAATAAGACAATTACTTGGCTACGTAACCTATAGCCTAAGTAATTGTCTCATTTTGATTGCACAGTAACAGTCTCGTAAAAACAATCAGTCTCGTAGTTACTATACAACAATGCTCTTTCCTCGCAAGTGTGTTGAAAAACATCGTATTAAACAAGTGTGCCTGTGACCATAATATACGCGGGTTTCTTATGGCGCACTCGCTTTCGCTCGTGCGCACACAATAACGCCTTGTATATAATGGTCAACTTAGCACACTTGTATTATAATGTACTATTATTTGTTAAAGTACACTTAACCCCTTACTAATAAACGTTGAGTTGAGTTTATTAGTAAGGGGGTTAAAACATTACAATTATTGCAATAAGTAAATTATTGCAATAAATGTATTGTAATATTTTAAGTGTAAGTATTTACTAATTTAAGAATGTTATATTTACTTAACTAAATAATGCGTAAATAATAATTTTTACTTATAGCAAAATATTTCTACTAAGATATTTTTAATATTTATGTTAATTTGTAAATAATCATCATAACAACGTGTAAAATATCACTCATTAAAGTAATTGAATAGTTTTGATTGCAGCCTCAAATAATCAGTCTTGTGTAAATATTTTTTATACAGCACCAAAATTACAAAATAATTAATCTTATCTATCAATAATGCGTTAAAAATAGTTTGGGCAGTCAAATAATTGACTTATTTTGATTCCAGCAAAACCGTCTCATGAAATAATCTTATTTATTACAATGTGTAGGTACTGTACTACCTATTCGTTTATACAGTAAAATAATAATCTTATTTTGATAGAAGTTACATTATCGTAAAGTAATTAGTCTTATGTAAGTACAACAATGTTTAAGTAATCCCGCATCAAATCAAATATGGTTTTGATTGCGGTATCATACGCATATAAATATTTATTTTAATCATTTTTAATCGATTATTAAATATTGAACTTTGAGCGCGGGGCAAATAAGAAAAGAAAAGGACATTATATTAAATCTTTGTTTGCTCTTACTAGCATTAAGTCACTTAAAAACAATTTACTGATGTTAGTTCTTAAGGGATGTAGGATGAATTTTAAAGATGAAAACAGACGTTCTACGGAAACCTGTGTTGCTGGCGCTCCGAGTACAACCCTGGCTACAGCAGTTAATTCTGAAAAAGCGGCAGCTTTGTTATGCCAGTGAATTACTATGTTTTGATTTAAATTTAGTCGAGGGGCTGCGCATAATTCGTATAAACAAACGTCGAAAGATCTTAGCGGTCTTACGTTGCCTCGCGCTCTTTCACTGTTTCGAAGCATGTCTTCGAGTACAGAAAAAATTGTATCAGTACTAGTACTTGGTATTGGGTTATGAACAGAATTAATCGTTTGAATTGATTCAGCGTCAGAATCAGAACGAATTGAATCGACCATTACGTTCTGTTCATTAAGATGATTGATTTGGTGGTACACTTCTGTTAAAAGTGTCCTAGCTTTCTGGCATTGTTCTAAGGACAATAACACATTCAAGCGCCCATCTAAATACAAAGATTCCAAAACAGCGTCATTTTGCAACAATTTAGTTTCTCGTTCTTCCATAGCCTTGTGCAAAGCATTTGCAAAAGTGTGTTCTATCGCTGCTATGGTATTTTTGCAGTTAAGCCACGTGATATAAAAATCACCAATTGTTAGTTGTTGCTTTTGCAATATAATGGTCGCTTGATTCGCCGGCTGAAAACATTTGATTAATTCTTTCATTTCGTTCCAAAATGCTTCTGACAACAACGTTTTTACTTCTGGTATAGTATTACAAAACTCCTTCAAACTCATTAAACGGACCATCATATCGTATGTTGAAGACCACCTGGTTGCGCAGTCTTTTAAAGGTTTTCTCAAGTTGGCTTGCCTTATCTTGTTCAAATTATTAGGCTTGCGTAATATATTGACAGTAACCTTTGCCAATGATATCGTTGCCTGTGCAGACAGCTCAGCGTTAATGGCGTCTTTGACAGCCAATTGTAGAGTATGTGCCGCACATAGCATTCCTCGTACTTTGAAAGCCCTGTTGTTATCAATAAAATTACCGATGTCAAAGTCAACATTGTTGAATATATTATCGACTTCGTGGTCAATGTTTTCAACTTCGCTGTCTTCATAATCGTCTGTGTCTTGTTCGTTTTGTTCACTATCGTCTGTGTCTTGTTCGTTTTGTTCGCTATTCGATGTCGAAGGATAATCTTCGGAGATATATGTCCCTCCCAACAATTTCACCATTTTTATCATATTGCTTCCATTATCTGTACAGATACAATAAATTTGGTCAGGAGAAATCATGAAATCACATAATGTTTCTTCAATGAGGTTTTTCAAAAAAAACGACGTTTGTCTTTCGTATACTTCTTGGACAATGAGGTTTCTTACGACAATTTTAGTATCCTTAATATACTGTATATTAATGCCGATAAATTTACGTTCTTGGCACGTTGCGGCATCCAATTTTAAGCTAATCATTTTATTTCTCACCTCAAGGGAAATTTTTCTTCTAATTTCTTTGGCTTCTTGATGGATTTTTGTTTTTATTGACTTTATATTTATGCATTTACTTGCAACATCACTAGCAGCGGCACAATTTATAATATCTTGGAAAGCCTCATCCTCTATAATAGCCAATGGTCTTCCGTGCACCGTGACAAGTCGAACGCAAAGTTTTTTTAATCTTTCTATCGTAGCTTCCCTTTCATTTGACACGGACTCATTTGACGTCGACTTGTTACCAGCCGTTTTGATATTCAAGTCAACAACGACTTGATATTCACTTAAATGTTTCGCAGCTAGATGGCATTTCAGGTTCGTTGTGTGTCTGCCCTGTAATGATACAACCTGGATTTAGTATACTTTGCACGATTAAATCGCAAATTATAAGTAAAACCGATCAAGAGCATCGGAGATAAGAGGAAGTTAAAGGTAAATTTTTGTACATTTTTGGCTATAAATTTAATAGTAGGTACGTCAAGGAATGTTGATAGCTTCTGTAGTCGCTGAGAAAAACTGCTGTGACATACAGACAGACAGACAGAAGACAACAAAATCCTACCATAAGGGTTCCTTTTTTACCATTTTGGTACGGAACCCTAAAAAGACATCATTCATTACATTATGACGACTAAAGTTTACCTATTTATATTTATTACACGGAAAAGTGAACCTAAATTATCCAATCTTGCCTCCACTCTAATTCTGCTCTATTTTACAAAAAATCAAATACAGTTATAACCGAAAAAACCAAATAACAAAACAAAAATAAAATAAATTAGTGAAAGAAAAACATTATTTTTTTAGGGTTTTGTGGATATTTACCTGTCTTATAGGTTACACCTAGATGATAATTTACCTACCTACTAAGTGAACATTACGCTGATGTAGATAAGTAGGTAGTAGGTACGTACAGTCGAGTTCATAAATATGTATACACTTTAGTACCTTGTCTATTTAATGTCCTATTCAAATTGCCATATACGAATTATCACAGCGATTAAAGTGACAAGGTACTAAAGTGTATACATATTTATGAACTCGTCGTACTTTGCCGGCAAAATATATTTGAAATATGATTAAGTACCTACCATTACATGTAAATACCTTTTTGATGTTAAATCGGTATTTAGGTATTTCCCGTTCTCCTAATGAGGTAGGTAATAGACTAAGTAGGTAATAGACTAAGAAAATACCCATGTACCTACCTATATTAACCAATATTATTCAATGTTACCAATTGTTAATATCTCAATATTAACTTACTTTTTTATATACGGTTCCTATGTTAGGTAGCTAGGTACCTACTATCAGACCAATGGAACCCTGACCCACCATAGAACTGCGTCACGAATGTCACGATGACGTTATTATTCAAGTCGTAAGAAGTTTCAAACAAGTTGTTTTATAATGTCACTGTGACACCGTTCTCTGGTGGGTCAGGGATCCATTGGGCTGATTGTACTAACCTATGGTCAATAATACCTACCTTAATGATCACACGGCACGGCACAACCTAAAAATAGATCATCAATAAGTCTCGATGAAATTATGAGCATAGACTACCTATTGTAAATACTGTAATTGAAGAGAGAGATAAATACCTAGGTATGCATTTATTTATTTAAAAATGTACTCTTAACGTCATAGACGTTTAAATTAGATAGTTTCTTATTTATTTAATAGGTATGCACTTTAGATTGTTTACACATACTATACAAAATATCATAACATAATATGTATTAGTAGTAGTAGTATTTGTACATATAAGTAGGTACTCACCTTTAATTTGTTCTTGCAAAGTAGGCAAGTGGTTGTATTGGATAATACATCATAGTTAAAGTAACGATGCACAGCGTCCTTTTTTGGTGGAGGCATGGCGTGCCGTTAGATCACACAAACTATCACCGAACTTAATTCCTTACGAATCACTGCTATCATAAGTATCAAAACACGACAAAAACGCGCACCGAACCGACCGAATAAGTAAACAAAACAAACACTTCACGCACACTTCACTTCACGCCAAGCCAAATCCGACTGACAAGACAAGGACCACCTTACTACCAAATAAGTAGTTACTACAGAAATCACGCGATGCAAAATCGAAGCAATCGTTAACAAAGTATCAACTTTAAGTTATGTGCAAATGCTAGAAGGTTTATTATTATTTGTCTTAGCGAAACAGTGCTTCAAGGACAACATTTCGCTCCCCCTACCCCTTCCTACCTCGCCGTGTGCGCCTGTTGTGTAGATTGCTAAGTAGTGCAAAAATATGTTGTATGGATTGCGCGTAGGGATTGAAATAGCTCGAAGCCGTTCAATAAACACTTGATAGGGAAAGCCTAACGTGGGTTTTAAGGATTCGGTAAGTGCTTAGTCGAATTAATTGTATCGCGTTGGATAGCTTTTCATTAGGGTAACTCGATGATATGCTTACCGCATCGTTAGGGTTTGTAAAAACCAGTCAATCAAATAGCCTATCCAAAACCCTTTAAAGGGTAAGCGGTTCCGGTCCCTGGGTCCATCAGACCACCCCCTGATCTTTCTGTTATTTATTTATTTATTATTTATTTAAACTTCTTTGCACAAAATACAATAAAGTACAAATGGCGGACTTAATGCCCAATGGCATTCTCTACCAGTCAACCAATAGGCGAAACAGAAAAAGAAGATAAGTGCGAAGAAAAAAAAAAGCGTTGAAAAAAAAACTGTTCAAAAATATATACAAGATACGGGTATATAATATATAAATATACGTAAATACATAATATAAATATAATAATACATATAAAATATATAAATAAACAGATATGGCGATGTGTGTTAAGTCGATTTACGACTGCGCTTGTTCCAGCAGATGCTTATGAAGCATCCGCTTGAAAGCTAACTTGCTTGGGGCTTGTCTGATGCTCAGTGGGAGCTCATTCCAGAGACGGATCGCCTTAAGGGCAAACGAATTAGTCATAAAACCAGTATGGTGGGGAGGAATAGAAAGTTTGAGAGTGCGAGAGGAACGCAATTCACAGCCTGGACGGGGGGTATTAAAATTAAATTTACATTTAAGATAACCTGGAGTGGAAGGCTCGAATAGGATAGAAAAAAGAGTACATAATATTCGAAGAGATCTGCGGTGACGTATAGGAAGCCAGTTAAGCTGACGCCGAAAAGAAGAAACATGGTCATATTTTCTGAGACCGAAGATAAAACGTATACCATTGTTGAGTAAACGCTCTAGCCTATTTAAGGAATCCTGGTTGATATTGGTAATGCACACATCAGCATAGTCAATAATAGGCAAAACGAGCGCCCTTACCAGCAATGTTTTTGTACTTACTGGAAGAAATTTTTTGTACCGGTATAATGCACGCAGAGTGCCAGCAACCTTACGACTTACCTCAGAAAGATGACCATCCCAAGAGAGACTAGAGTCAATGACTAGGCCAAGATCCTTTACTTGATCGGATAAGGGAATAGTGGGTGGGTGGGTGAACACTACAGGTGAGACGATAGTGTCCTTGAGCTTTATAAGTTGACGCGGGCTCCCCACGATTATTGCCTGGCACTTGGTAGGATTCACGGAAATGCCAAAACTAGCAGACCAATCAGCGATGTGCTCCAAGTCTTTGTTAATTTGGCATATTGCAGCATTCAGACTCAGAACTTCAGCGGTTGCATATAGCTGTAGATCGTCTGCATACAGATGGCAAGAGCTATAGATGTTAGTAGTGATGAGGTTAATGAAAATGGAAAATAGGAGAGGGGAGAGAATACCACCTTGTGGCACTCCTGTGTTTAAATCACACCACTCCGAAAGTGAGCGGCCGGTACGAACAGCTTGGGCTCGATTACACAGATAAGAAGTGAACCACTTAGTGACCTCAGAGGAAACTCCAAGATGACGAAGAGTAGCAAGAAGGAGATCATGATCGACAGCGTTAAAGGCATTGGAGAAGTCAATGAGCACCAGGACAGTTACCTGCGTTGATTCCATCCCAAGTCTGATATCTTCAGTTACGTTGAGAAGTGCAGTAGTAGTACTATGTCCTGGGCGAAAACCAGATTGAAAGGGAGACAGTAGCTGATATCGAAAAATGTACTGAGAGAACTGCTTATGAACAGCAGCCTCAAGAATTTTTGAGAGAAAAGGAAGAATAGAGATGGGCCTAAAGTGATTGAGGGAGCTGGGGTTAGAAGTTTTAGGGAGTGGGATAACAAAGGCCTTGCGCCAAGAAGAGGGAAAATCTCCAGTAAGTAACGAGAAGTTGACGATATGAGATATCATAGGAAGTACATTCTCAAGAATGAGTGTAACCATAACACGGCTCACGTCATCATGGCCGACAGCTTTTGATTTTATGGACAGTAATATCTTTTGAAGCTCATCGTCGGCGACTGGGACGAAAGTGAAAGGGACAGTGTCGGGCACGGGTAGGGAGGCAATTAAGGAAAGTGTTTTAAATTTAGTACCAGAATTGAGGATGGATGTTGTTGAAAAGTGAGAGTTTAAATCATTCAGAGAAAAAGAAGACGAGTTGAATTCAGCTTTGGGTTTACCAAAACCGAGTGATTTTAGGAACTTCCAAGTATCAGCAAGAGAGGAACAGATGACGTTGTCATGGATGTAACGGCGTTTGGCAGCTCTTATCATCTGGTTACAGCGATTTCTGGCAACCTTGAAGAGACTCCAGGTCTCACTGCACCTGTCACGCTTAAAAACCCTAAACGCTTTATCCCGCCTTGTCATCGCCATTCGAACACCCCTCGTAATCCACGGGGCCGGAGGTCGCTTCAGCCTGACTGCGCGCACTGGCGCATGTGCATCGAACAGTTTCAAAATTACAGAATTTAGAGAGGTGACTTTTTCATCGACTGTTGATGCTGCCACCGTGGGCGACCAGTCGACTTAGGAAGCATCCTGCTTCAGTTTCGCGACGTCCAGCCTCGCGAAGCTACGAAGATGCACAATAGCCGGCTGACGTTTAGGTGCTTTTACTCTGTATGAAGCAAATAGGAGATCATGGCGCGAGAACCCATGCGCCTCAATCTGACCCGCCTTAACTACATTATTGACAGAGGTCGTAAGTATTATATCCAGCCACGAATCAGGACGGTCAGTGTTGTGGTGAGTAGCATTTAAAGGAACTATGGCAAAATCATTGGACTCAGTTATACACCGAAGCTTGCTGGATCTAAAATTGTCCCTCAGTAAGTCTGTATTCATGTCGCCCATAATTACGTGATGTGCGCATTCCGTACCAAAGGTTGAGAGAAGAGATTCATAGGCGTTAAAGTAATCAGTAGCTGGAGGACAGTACAGAACACCTAGAACAACATTAATGCCAAGAACTTTGGCCTGTATCACCAAATGTTCCATAGTACCCGAGTAAAGAGAAGGAGAAGAGTCGAGAATCGTAAAAGTGATATCAGAACGCAGATAGATAGCTACTCCTCCACCGCCTTTGCCTGTGCGATCATTACGCAGCAAAGTAAAGCCGGGAAGGGTGAAAAATGAAGAGAGGAGATTGGGCTTGAGCCAGCTTTCACTGATAAGGATAGCGTGAACATTACACGTTGAAAAAGTGTCAAGAAACTCAGAGAAATGACTGGGTAAGCTTTGAGCATTAATATGACATACATTTAGTTGAGAGTTATTCTGGAACTCGCGTTGCAATAACATCCCAACTGATTCGTCGACAGAGTGGTAAGAAGACGACAAGTCGCAAGCAGAGTGAAAAGAGTCGTTGCAATCACCATCGCACATTAATTAATTGATAATAATAATAATAATATAATTGAAATAAATAAACTAAGTATAGTATGTAGTATAACTATTTATATTTATAATTTAAATAAACTGATCTGCTGAGCCCGCCGGTCGACGGTTTACACAGTAATAAAAAAAACAAAATAGATTAAAACCATTAACTTACAGCAAAAGCAATTGAGACATAATTTAATAAATTCAACAAAACCCTGAAAACAATAAGAACTGCCGTTCGCAGCAAGTGACAGCGAAAGGTTTCCGAACGAAACACTGGACAGACGTCAGATTGACAGATGTTAAGAAATGACATACGAGAATCATGACGTCTGCGTACGGTGTGAGATTAAAATATAAAAATAAAGTAGGAGGTAAAATTGCAAAAGGAACATCGGATCGAATTTGGAGGTAGTGATAAAAAGTATTTAGGAAGAATAAAATGCAACGAAACCTGATCAAAAACCGTCACAAGCCGCAATACAAGCAAGAATTTAACGTTGCGACTTGGGTTTGATGACATTCCTGGTCGTCCTGGCGGTGCGCCCTGGAGCATCCGCCGCCCGCGGCACCGCCGGTTGCGGGCTCGGCGTAGGCACAGCGCCGGGCACTACTGCAGACGAAACCGGATGCTCTGTGATCAGCCGATTAAGCTGCTCCGCCGCCACAACGCGCTGGATCTTGCCAGAGGGCAGCTTAATGTAGATTGTGCCTCCGAGAGTCCACACGCTGCGCATTCCGAAGTGCTTGCAGGCACTCATGAAAATGTTTTGTCGCTGGCGAGTTAGGAACTCAGACAGCACAATGTTAGTCCCCTTGAGTGAAGTTTTCCTGCGCCAAATGACATCTCGCAGAGCCGGGTCAGTGCAGCGGGCCAAAATATCCCTACAGCGTCCCTCGACCGCTGAACCAAGTCTGTGACAGACAGAGAATGAAGCAGGGCCGGCTTCAGGCATCTGTAGGCGGTCTCGGCAAACAGCAGCCAATGCTTCACCTACATTTTCCCCATTCGTTTCTGGAATGCCCCCAAATAATAAAAACTTACGTCGATGCCTCATCTCTATGATATCAACAGAGCTGCTCAGCGCCGCAATCTGTTGACTCAGTATGTTCATCATGGACCACACCGTTTCCTCGAACCTCTTCAATTCAGCGCTCAAGCTAGTGATGGTGGCGTCTGTCTTGGGTGAGGCACCATCCAGAACTGCGCGAAACTCAGCAATCTGCCTCGACAGGGTTGACTCCAAACATCTCTGAGCTTCAGCAATCGCATCCAGTGTGGCCATCTAACTATCTTACTTATGTGCAGAGGTGTTAATCTAGGGTGAAGTGAGGTCGACGGCAGGTGCTAGCAGAATTTCCTTATTTCAGCATAAATAGCTGTTCCCACACAGTATGTATTTAATTACTTATTCAACACTACTTTACAGTTCAAAACTGATAAGATTTTGGAAAATATCTAATAAATTGATTTTTTTAAGTAAGAGTGACTTGTTACTTTTTTGGGCACCTACCCTCAAAAAAAACGTCCATGTTATCCATCTATTAGCTTGCCTGATTTTTCCCTGTAGCATGAGACGACTAAATATTCGCACGGCATGGTCATCATCCAGCTTTTGTTTGTTTTTTGATGTTAATTTTGAATTGCAAAGGAGTGTTTCTGCGATCAGTTCGTCATAGTGGCCAGAGTTCCACATTTCCATTCTTCTTTGAAGCGTTCGTCTAACATCTTGACCTGATTTAACCATTGGGTCTCCAGGATTTAGCAGGTTTGAACTTTATTTCATCTATTTAGAATGCAAATCTGCTAAATCCTAAAAATGGATTTGGCAGGTTAACACTTTAGGCCGACGATATTGCTTACTATGAAAGTTTATGAGTTTCTTCCAACGTTCCCTCCAAGCTGAATCTGGACCACCTTCGGTATTAAGCACTCTTGCATTGAGACCTTTTAGGAACAAGTTTTGGATGAATTCTGGTATTTGTGCTTGATTGATAGGTTCGTGAATCATTGTATTAATTTGCGTTGTAATTTGAGTTGATGTAGCAGGTTGATAAAGATGGCCTGGATGGGATATGAGGATATGTCTCTTTAAGCCTCTCTTTTTGTACTCACGAAAGCAAACCGGGCATATTTCTTTCATTGCTAAGGATGTTTGTAGCTGTGACGGTGTAGTATCATCATCGTTTTCTTCAGCGTCGTCGTCCATTTGTATTATAAGAACGTTATTGATATATTTCACTGATAATCTTATGAGAAAATAAGAAATATAACAAGGAATGTAAAAAAATAACAAAATAAAATGAAATAATATTATTTGACGTGACGTCTTGACACTTGACACTTTATTCTTTATCGCACAATAGATTCACTTTGATCAAATTCTTGGATCTTAGTACTTAATGACGTTTGCAACATGGTGTACCAAGTGCACACAGTACTACCACTGGTCACTACCAACTAGGCCAGCGCGTCGTCATTGTTGTCTTTAACACAATTTTCCTGTATCCGTAACTTTAGTATTATGAATATTTATGAACTCGTACTTTATGTTGTTCAAACTCTATGGTGCCATAACAAATTTAATAACTGTGACAAGTGACACAAAAACAACTAAATTTCTAATAATCTGCCAGTTAAACTTCAGTTATACTACTTGCATTCCGTTTTAATAATGGAAGTCTTTGAATCGGAACTGAAATTTATTTCTAGAAAACATGATTTTGATTTTGCAAAATGTGGTTACAGAATTATCAACAAGTTTTTAGAGTTGTTGGTAATTCTGTAGCTCTGCCTACCCCACTCTGGGAATGAAGGCGTGAGTTTATGTATGTATGTATGTATGGAACCGTATTACTTTATGAGGGATTCGATATTTTAGACACAAATTGTACAAAAACGGAAACGTGATTTGGCAATGTAAATTGAAAAATAAAAATAAATGTACGGGTTCTGTAACCTTACAGGTAAGCACTTATCAGTCTTATCACTATTTTTACATTTGAAAGTACTAGGTACTCGTACCAATTGTACTCACTTAATTTATATTGCTAAGTTGTCGCTTCGTTATCTAATATTAGTTTGATTTAATATATATTGTTTTACAGAATGAACAAGTAATTAAAACAGCAAGTTATATAGAATGCTGTGTACCGGATTTCGCAAAAAACGTTGTCGCGATAAAAATACAAGAAGCATATCGTCGCATCCTACGAATAAGGGCGCGACCAGCCCTCATGACCCTTTTCCGATTCTTACAGAATCGTGTTCTCCATATTTTTCTACACCTTTTGACATTTAAAATATGGTCAAAATCATAATTTTGAAAAAGTTATTAAGGTTTTAAATTCGGACGTAAACGGTCACTGCACATTTTCTCCGACGAACAAGGTTACGAGGTCCTCAAGGTCTTTGTTCCGCGGGGGAACCGAGTGCGGGGCGGGGTCGCTTCTATTACCCGCGGAGCGCAAAACGTAAGTATATATTTTTTAAGAGCTTTTTTTCCTCTATTTTATTTGTTATAACTTCATTTTGACCATGTCAAGTATCATTTCTATTGTAATAAATAATAATTATGTATATAATATGGCATTGTTACACGTAATAGGGTAATATTATCTTATAAAATTATACATGATAGTAATTTAAGCATCCAGCGCGGAACAACGGCGCGAGGTCACAGCGGGCCCTTTTTCCGCGGACTAAATATCTGCGCGCATGCTCCCGCCGCGGCCTTTGCGCCTCTATTCCATGGGTTCAAGCATTTTTTATGAGTATTAAAATTTATTTAACAAAATCCATTTTTTATTTTAATTATTTTAAGCGTTTAATCTATCATCGAAATGTTTTGAAAAAGCCCTAAGTACCGTTATGACCCTTCTTATTCCGACGAATAAGGTCGTGTTGGTGACTAAGGCCTTTATTCCATCGATAATTAAATCACTAATATTAAATTCGACGTGGAAGAAAGGTTTAAGGTAGTTTTTATCGTATTATAATGCAAATAAAATAAAATATAACTATCAATAGTTGTCTTAGTACTTTTACCATATAATGAATAAGTTTCACAACAATAGCTTTGAAACTGATTTTTTTAAACATAAAAAACCTTCTCCTGTAAAGTTGACTTTTTGTAGTCGCGCCCTTATTCGTTGGATGCGACGATATATTCTTGCAAGTACATCGGACAACACGAGTCGAAGTCCCAAAAATATATTTACCTTATCTGCTTGGAGACTATTATAATGGAAGCTCCCGAATATTGGTATTCATTTCAAAAGAAGCCAAAAATATGTTAACTCAGCCTTAAAGTTAATTATAGATGGAACATTAGCTAGCTGTCCCAAGCCATTTGGACAATTATTTACGATACCTGGAAATATGGGTAGTTCGTTATCAACCACAAATATAATTCCTTTAGTTTATTCACTATTAAGTGACAAGAAAGAAGTAACATATATTGCACTGTTCGACATTATACCATCACAAATACCAGCGTGGCAACCTACTACAATTCACACTGATTTTGAAACTGCATCTACAAATGCAATTCGTATTATTTTTTCCTGATATTAAAATAAGATGTTATTATCACATGACTTACATTCTATGGAGGAAGTCCAAATCTCTGGGGCTAAAACAATAAAATGAAAAACGAGTCTTAGGCCTTTGTAGTGCGTTACCTCTATTGCCGCGAGAGATGATTACGGATGGTTGGAAATATATACAACATGAATGTCCGGATCTATCAAAAGTAAATAAATTTATAAACTTTATGCAAAAATATTGGATGAAAATGAAAAAAATATTGACGAAGGGTGCAATATACTCGGAACGCCACCGTATGAATAACGTGGGAGGCCTGGAATAGTAAAATCAATAGGAATATTAATAAAAATAATGTGTCATTGACCAGGCTGTTAAATGCATTGTTAAATGATGCCGCCGTTCAAATTTCAAAAAAATGCAGTTTGGACTAAATATTTCTACTGGCAGACTGTCACTGCACCACAAAAAAGATAAATTTGTTTTGCAGACGCAAATGGAATTAGTAAACCACGTAATTAGCTTCGATAAATTTTTGGATAAATTGAGATAACTTTACACTACTTTACTTTATAGAAGTTACGATTTTGTTAAATATAGAAGTGATTTTGTTGTTTTTTATTTTATTATGTAGGACCGAGATTGATTAAAACTAATTTTTTGTCTTTAGATTTTTTTATTACTAGTTGAGCAACAATCAGTCTGTGGTAAAACGAGGAATGAGAATTCTTTCTCGTGCCACTGGTGGGACGAGTTGGTGGCACGACGAGGAAGAAGGGCTTTGTCCCTACATAGCTTTATTCCCTGGATTAATAATAAACTATTTTTTTTCATTAATTCATTAAATGATGCCTGTTTGGACAGAGGGCCAATCCTCGGGTCGTTCTAGAATCTAGATGAATCGCTGTCACGTCTATGTTATCTGGAACGACCCGAGAATTGGCCATCAATTCCCGAAGCAGCAACGATAAACGACTTTTACGCTGACGGAGTCGCAGGTAAAAGCCAGTATTTCATATAAGTAAAGTGATAAGAAAAATGAGACTTCGTTAGACACAACGCGATTGCCAAACGCAAGTCTTTTGTATTTTCGTTCGGACGTCGGTCTTATTATTACTATCCGACAAATCAGTTTCGACATACCATTTCAACGCCGTAATAACTATTATATTGATTTCTACTTTAGACATTAGCTCCGTATTGAAAGCATGAAATTCTTCAGCATTGATATCCATTCTGCTTTGTTCACAATAAAATATGATTTCTATTAGAGAGCTTAACTTCACTTTCTTGGCAAGAATGAAGAAAAATAACGTCATTTTTCTACAATTATAAAATGGCCATCTATAATGGCCTGCCAGTATGCAGTAGATAGGTACCCACAAAAGTCAATCATCTATTTTGAAAACTAAAAATAAAACAATGCTTACCAACCTACCAGACGTCTCGTTAACCATTTTCTTAGCAAAATAAATGAAAAACAAAGTTAAAGCCTCGTCGTCTTTGAATAGCCCAAAAAAACGGTTTCTAAACAAAATACAAAAAGATTACTGAAAAAGTGTCTCATATTATGATACACTACCAAGAAAAGGGGAAAAGCATTGGTGATTATTATTTACTATACCTAGGTATACCTACTTAAGGTAACTAAGTTTACTTAAAACTATAGATGAAGTTAGTGAATCTTATTCATGAAACAGTTGGAAACACGGCATAATACACAGCGCAATGTCACAAATACAGCACATATATCGCGTTGACCTCCTTATCCTTTTCTCGAAACGTAACTGCATATCTTACACTGAAGCATATATCCTGGTATATGTTTCGCAGCATTCCCAGGTAGGATATGCTTAGGTATGTCACTGGTATTACCGACTGCGACATTACCTTGCCCGTAGTACTCGTGCAATCCATTGGTTTATATTTTACAATGATTTGTCGGATAACTTCCAATTGAAAGTTATTAAAGTTTTTTTTTAAATTGTTTTTTATAACACGGTAAATGAAAAAAAAAAGTTTAACAAATGCATATCAAAAACGTGAAATGTCTTGTATCACTCAGCAGCCTTTCTTATGCATTTCATTGTGCTCATCATCATAACGGCGGTATCGACAGATCCCATATTTTGAGTGTTATCATTGACACATTCCGTGCCAAATACGTGGCAATGCGGAAAATTAGACGCACTACTTATCCAAAATGGTTTTCGGTGGCACTTATAAAGTCCCTCAAACGTAAAGAAAAGTATGGGTTAAATGGAAAACATACCAGTCTCGCAGCGATTATGGTGAATTCTCCCTCCTCTGGGCCCGTTGTAAAACACTGATGGAGAACTGTTTTCGCACTTACACTAAAATCACTGAGGAAACAATGAAAGTAAATATTAAGGCGTTCTGGTCCTATATTTCGCCCTTAAAGCAGTCTCCATCGAACTACCCACATACTATGCATCTCGGGAATAAGGTTGCCAACGCACCTAGTGATATAGTTGAACTTTTTTCAGAGTTTTTACTTCGGTCATGGCCTCCCAACTCGAACAACGTATAATTATTACTTTAATAAACTCATAGATGGCGTCACAGGTATCGAGCGAAACATTTGAATCAGTAATCGTGAAGATTGAATGATTTTTGCACCTTAATAAATTCAACGTACCTTAATTACATCAAAAACATCCTTCTCTACATAAAGTAGGGTATATTTTACAAGTTTAATAAACGCAATAAATTTTATATTAACTCCATCTAACTCATAAAAAACTTATAAGCTTTCAAGCTTGCTACGCCTTATTAGGTACTGTCACTAGATGGTGCCATCACGGATCGCGAAACTACTATCACAGTATATAAATAAACCAGTAAAGAAACTAGGCCTACTTTTCAAGATAAATACCTACGCTCCAATTGAGCGTTTAAGGGTTGTCCATTTACATTTTGTAAAATTGAAAAAAAATCTTGTTTATAGTATCTCAGCTAGTTAGTGCAAAATCGATACGTGTGATCTGCGACAACAAATCCGTTGCAGATTGAGAAAAAGTAGCCGCCATCTTGAACTTTTAAGTTATTCAACCGATTGCTTCCAAAATCGATATATGGGGATGTGAATGGTCTCTGACAACTAATCTGTTGACAGATTGAGAAAAAGTAGAGGCCATATTTTTTTTTTTATTTATTCAACCGATTGCTTCCAAAATCGATATCTGGGGATGTGCGTGGTCTCCGACAACGAATTTGTTGGCAGAATGAGAAAAAGTAGCCGCCACCTTGAACTTTTTTATTATTCGACAGGCTAATTCAAGTGTCAATTTCGAGAGTTAGGACCACACAGATCTCCACAGATATCGATTTTGGAAGCAGCCTGTCGAATAATAAACGTAATGTAACTGCATATAATTTGACATGCCATGTAATTTATACTGTGTTATATTGAGTAATAAAATCTGAATCTGAATCTACCACGCAATACTTTTGTGGCATCTTTCTCAAGGTCTCGTAGAGGCGTGCGTCTGTGTGAGTGCGTCACTTTCTAGCATTTTTCGTAAGGTTCTTTACTGGTTTACTTATATACTGTGCTACTATGCACTCACAGACCCCAAGCGTTTCGTTTGTACAAATTCTTATTTGATGCGTAAAATCAATACTCGAAATACTTCTTTTATATTAAAAACAAAAAAACAATAGAGAAAATAATGTCTAGACGAATATAAATGAATATTACAAAATACTGTTTTGGCGGTTTCGGTGTATTAAAATGTTAGTACAAACACGGAACGAACAACGTGCTATCTTTAACCATTGAAGTATCAAAACGCGCTGACAGTTTGTGTACAAACATTTAAACTACACTCGGCGTCAAAAAAATCGCACTTTTGAAATTTTGACTTCAAGCGAATAAAGCTCTTAACTTATTTATTGTACCCTACCAATATTAGTATCATTTGAAAGCACAGTTAATAAACTTTAAAATCGGGCAAAACCGACCTTGTGTGCGTCTCCCGCACTGGAGGTGGACGTGGCCAGGGGTCCCTGACTGCTCATCGGTACATCACAGAGATCCTGGAGGACCACGTGGTCCCGTATGCTGGTTTTGTCGGGCCTGAATTCACATTCATGCACGACAACGCCCGCTCTCATACGGCGTTGATTGTTCGGGACAATCTGGATCAGGTTGGGATCCCCGTGATGCAGTGGCCAGCGAGAAGTCCTGACCTGAACCCCATAGAGCACATTTGGGATGATACTGACTGCCCCTGCCACCCTTGAACAGCTTCGGGACGCCGTCGTCGAGGAGTGGAGTGACATTCCTCAAGAACGCATCGTGACGTTGGTGAGGTCAATGAAGGATCGCATGGAGGCTGTAATTAGGGCTAGGGGAGGTAACCCTAGGTTTTAAGTTTCGTTTTAAGAATTTGTTTTACTGTATTTTTTAATTTTGTTATGTTTTTAGATTGTGTAATTTTGGCGTGAATAAATGTTTTTCCTCTTTTCATGAAAAACGATTTTTTTTAAGCTTAGTAATCATTATCACATTTTTATTAATTAAAGGAAAAAATGAGGCCCCACACTCATACCTTATCTTAGATTAAATAGGGTTTATAGCTGCTTGAAGTCAACATACCAAAAGGTGCGATTTTTTTGAGGCCGAGTGTATAACTTTGTTTCGTTGGATTCGGATAAAGTTGAAGTTGAAGGCGATATTTCCTTTTTATGTAAATACGCACGTTTAAATACGCTCACCAAACTATTTTTAACTTATTCTTAATTCTCATTGTAAGTGAATTGTAAAATTCTTATGAGAAAATAAATTCTTTAAACCAGTTATTTTTACCTATTGCTTTTATTTATTGTCAGCAAAAAACTTCCCAAACATGTCATTAAAACATTCCTATTTGTCCTGGACATCATTAATCAGGGCAGATGTTCCTATGAATTAATAAAACGCTAACACAATGTCACCGGTAGGATTATACCCATTACATATTAATTTTAAGTCAACAATTTTCTTGACGTCTCATTCTTGAAGTCAATGCCATCTGGTGATACGTTACTAAAACTATTAGGTAGGCTGCCAGCATCCAGTGGTGGCTCAGATACGGCATCTACTGGTGTAACTACGGGACTAAAATTGCCTACCGAATTGTCTACATTAGGACGGCACGCTTTTGCTGTATGAGATTGGGTATCTGTACTTGTATTCTGTTATCTGTGCTTCGGTCTACGAGGAGGAAATATATATTAAATTAAAACAGCTATGTTTAAATATTGTACATTTAAATAACGAATCATCCAAATATCTACAATAAATGCCACGCCTATGTCTAAAACGCTCGTAACGAAAATGAATATTTAAAATAATAAACTTTAAATATTTTAACTTTCAACATTTTAATACTTACATATCCAACAAATACTTTCGACATTTGAAACATATGCCTTTTAACTATAAGGCATCGCTTTTTAACTCAAAATGTACATTTTTTTGTTATTTAATCACATCCCCATACACATATTTACTCGTACTCATGTACTCAATAATAATATCTAAAATTTACTTATCGATATTTATTTTGGAAGGACGTTTACTTCCGAAAGAAAATAAAAAAATGCATAAAAAACACATTTGCTTTGTATTCATTGCAAGACATAATACCATGATATTTAATGTTCCTAAACTTATTTAAATTAAAATAAAACTAAGCTACTCAAATGTAAAAGATGTAAATAATAATCACCACTATAAAAAGAACACCCTCTCTAGCAGGTCCGCTCGCGGCATGGTCCCTAGGGGTGCAGGCGGGGTGGGTACGCTCAGGTATGCGACGCTGAGCTATCAGGCACACTCGACCAAGTCCTTCATACACGTCCACGTCGTCTCAGGCTCTGCCGACGTACAGACCTGGGGCGAACCCACTCATTTTACTAATTGTAAGTGGGTCGTGCACCCTGGTAATGCTAAGGACCGTATCGAAAAGAAAGTAGACAACTTTATTGTCGTATAAATACTTATACTCAACTCCGATTTACGAAAAGTTTTTAGTAGATTGTAAACCTTATTCTTGGGTACGATATGTCAAAAGCAATACGTCTTTTCTTACCAAATTGTCAAAATGGGACAGATTCAGTTAGAAACTAGAAAAAAGATTTTGGACGACTGGTGCAAAATTCAGTGTATAACACACACAAGTTTATAACTAAGTTCGGCAACACCTTAACTTTGGAAGACCTACCTCAGACCGGCAGAAAACGAGGACCTTGGGACCCTGCATTGCAAAAAAGAGTTGTACGCATTTTTTTACAAAATCCACCTGTTTCTGTCCGAGATGCTGCTAAAAAAGCAAAAACTTCTACATCAATGGTTCGGCGAATTAAAAAAAGATGTAACCTAAAGACTTATAAAAAACAGAAACAACCTAAAAGAGACGAAAAGCAAGTGGCAACCGTTAGAAAACGAACAAGAAAACTATATGATGGTGTATTAACCAAGAAAACGCAATGTATTATTATGGACGACGAAACATACTGCAAATTAGATTTTAAAACATTGCCCGAGCTTAGTTTTTTACCGTACCCGCTGGTAAAAGATAAAGCCTTCAGTGTTGAAAAATTCGGTAAAAAGATACTAATTTGGCAAGCAATTTGTCAATGTGGCATGCGTTCGAAATCCTTTTTCACCACAGTTAACTTAAACGATGAAGTAAATATATCGTGAGGAGTGCTTGAAAAAAAGACTACTGCCTGTCATTAAAATACACAAGAAGCCTATTTTATTTTGGCCAGACTTGGGATCATGCCATTACTCAAAAGCTACACTGGAATGGTAAAAGGCCCACAAGGTTGATATAGTCGAAAGAGACATGAACCCCCCCAACTGCCCTGAAGTCCGCCCTATCGAAAGTTACTACGCTATTATGAAGCGGCAGTTTCAAAAGAATGTCAAAGCTGCAACATCAGTCGAGGACTTTAAAAAAAAGTGGAACAGAGTGTCAGGAAAAATAGCAAATACTGTCGTCCAAAACTTAATGAAGGACATCAAAAAGAAAGTAAGATTGCAGGCTAAATAGGAGGTCTACGACAGTTTTCTTAAAATTAGTTCTTGAAAAGGTGTTATATTTTAGTTAATTTAATGTTTTATATCCAAATACCACATAGAATAAAAAATATGTAATTTTTAACTTGTCTACTTTCTTTTCGATACGGTCCTTAGCGGTAGAAACGGGGGTCGCCTATTTACCAAGCTTACCTTAAGCTACCCTTTACGCTACTTGTAAAAGCTAACGATAACGAATTATTTGAGGGAACTGTTAATAACGCCTTAATAGACATAGTTAATTGGCTTGATAATAATAATTTACAAATTAATATTAGTAAGACAAAAATAATACAATGTCAGACATATAAAAGTAAACATATTGTGCCGATCATTAAATACCAGGACGCTCGAGTAGAGGAAGTAAAGTCGACCACATTTTTGGGATTGACTATTGATTGTTTTTGCAATTGGAAGGCTCACATTGATATCTTACGTACTAAGTTGGACAGATTTGTATATGTTTTGCATCGTGTTCGAAATGTAGTGTCGTAAGCAGCGAGCCATGATATGTGGCATCCCTTTTAAGATACTGCATCATTTTGTGGGGAAATTCAGTGGATGCAAACATAATTTTTAAGACCCAAAATAAATGTATTAGGGCAGTATGTGGTGTAGATTTCCGCGGACATTGTAGACCATTGTTCAAAAGTAGAAAAATATTGTCGTTGCCAGTCATGTACATTTTTGAAATTTGTATATTTGTCAGGAAACACTCATCTAATTTTAAGACTGTCGTAACGACATCAAAACGAGGTGCATATAGGAGCAAACTCACTATGCCCAAGATAAATCTCGCTTTAGTCAAAAATAATGTTCATGGGATGGCAGTAATTTTTTTTAATTCATTGTCTGACAATTTTAAGAAACTGCCTAAAAATTTATTTAAAAGAAAACTATATAATCACCTTGTGGAAAATAGTTATTACTCTACTGAGGAATTTCTAAGTAATTGTAATTTATAAGGATAATGTGTAATTGTTGAATTTTCTTTGTAGGTATTATTTTATTATTATGATTAATAGTAGGACATTATTTAACTATAAAAAATTTGTACGCCACACTATGGCAAAATGAGGTTGGAAAACAATGACATGTAACACCTATTTATACCCTTGTTTACGCAAATACATTTGATTTGATTTGATTTGATTGGGATGCCGCCCTCCGAGGCGGTAGAACTTGCTCAAAAGAGCTTTGCGGAACTCAAGAGGTTGGGGTACAAGTTCGGGTCCCCACACTCCAAACCGCAGCAAAAGCCGGTAAAACGGCTCCGCTCGGAAGAGGAATCACCACAGGGGCATGCACCTAAAACCCCGCAGGTGAGTGGGACCCCTCCTACACCCCCTACACCGCCTCCCCCAACCTCTACGCCCCTAGTCTACAACGAGGTCCTAAGCCTCATCCGAGTCGTCATCATCAACCCCACTCCGATGACGGACGCACAACTGGGGTTACTCTGCGACACCATCGTGCAGAGTATAACCGGCTTGGAGAAGAGCGAAGGACCGAAGTTTAAGGGCTATTCATTCAAGCCAGGTTGGTTGTTGGTAACTTGAAGCGATCAACGGTCTAAGACCTGGCTTGAAGGGATTATACCAACCCTAAAACGATGGCCAGAAGCGAACCTCACCACACTACGTGAGAGCGAACTCCCGAGGCCAAACATAGGGTTGGTATACATCCCAGACACGGATGCCACTAAAATCCGGCAGACCCTGTCTTTACTCAGTGTGCAGAACCAGGGGCTGCACACTGAGTACTGGAAGGTGCTACACTCAAAGGTCGAAAAGGGAGGGGTGACACTAACCCTTTCCCTCGACGATCTATCTGTGGAGACCCTCCGGAAGTCCGGTCTAAATGCCAGTCTTGGCCTACGAGAGGTCCAATTCAGGCTAAAGGGCCCTGCTACAGGGGCCCAACAGCCATCAATGGACCATCCTCCCACCCCAGCACCGACAGCCACAACATCTGGTCCCCACGCTCCCCCCGCCCAGCTGGACCAACCAGGGCTATCCAGGCCCAACACGTCCATTCCGCTGGCCCCTACACCCGCTCGCAAGATCCCAAGGGGATCAAAAAGAGCAGTCCCCTTCCCTCATCCCCATCCAACAGCCAGTGGACCAGCGGGCAACCGGCCGCAGTTTCCTCCCAACAGGGGGACAAATAGGGGCACCAACCACCCCAGGGGAAGAGGAGCACGCAGAGGCTGGCAAGGGCGCCCTGGTGCCCAACGCCAGCCTCCACACTGACGATAAACGGAGCAGGGGGGCGAAAAACTATTCAGCGAACCAGGCCTGGACATCGCCCTCATACAAGAACCATGGATTAACGCCAACTCCATGGTAGCAGGTATGAGTAAAGCGGGTAAGATTATGGTACACGAAAAAGGCACAAAACCAAGGGCCTGCATCGTGTTTAACAAAAACATCAACTTTCTGCCTGTTTTAGAACTTTGCAGTGACGACATTGCCGTCGCATACGTTGATCTCAAAGGGCGAGGCACTTCGAAGGTCCTAATCTGCTCGGCCTACTTGCCCGGTGAGAAACAGAACCCCGCAGAAGAACTGACAAAAGTCCAGTACTATGCCCAATGACAAAAGTCAAAACTGATTGTGGGTTGCGACGCCAATGCCCACTACACCATCTGGGGCAGCACTGGAATCAACAGAAGAGGTGAGCTACTCTATGAATTTATATTTACCAACTGTCTACACTTGCTAAATAAAGGCAACACACCAACCTTCGTTACTAGGGCTAGACAGGAAGTACTTGACATAACATTCACGACTGAAAAGGTAGCTAAATGCCTAGCCAACTGGCATGTCAGTTCCGAAAACTCCATGTCGCACCACAAACATATCCTATTCGAGGTAACAAGAGCACTAGGTAAAGAACCACAAAAACTTAGGAACCCGAAGAACACTTGCTGGGACACCTATCGGGTCTATCTTAAAGAATACCTAACGGACCTCCCTAAATATGTCAAAACTCCAGATTCTCTCAACCAAGCAGTAAACAAACTCTCAGAAGGCATTAACAAAGCCTACGAGCGAAGCTGCCCGTTGAAGGCATCTAAAGCCAATAACACGACGACGTGGTGGAACAAAAAGCTGGAAAGACTTCGCAGTTCCACACATCGTATATTCAATCACTGCTCCAGGCCGCACGACTGGGAATAATACGGTAGAGCTTTGACGGAATATAACAAAGAAATCAGAAAAGCCAGAAGAGCGTCCTGGAGACGATTCTGTGAAGATATCGCCCAAACACATAAAGGAGCGAGAATTCACAGAATACTCGCCAAGACACCCACAAACTATCTCGGCCTACTCAAAAGACCAGAAAATACCTTTACGACCACAGAGAGGGAAACTGTGGAACTCCTCAGAGTAACCCACTTTCCAGGATCGTACACTTCCGATGACACCCAGCGATGCGCCCAGAGAAACTAACCGGATCACAGGGCGCACAGAGCTGATTTGAACAAGGCCACAAACATCTTCAGGCCTAACAACGTTAAATGGGCTATTGAGAAATTCAAGCCATTTTAATCAGCGGGACAGGATGGAATCTTTCCGGCCCTTCTTCAAAAGGGAGATAATATTCTCCTCCCGCATCTGGTTAAAATATTCCGAGCAAGCTTTGCCTGGGGTATAATACCAGAACCATGGACACGAGTCAAGGTACGTTTCATACCAAAAGCAGGGAAAAAGGACTTCTCTCAGCCTAAATCCTTCAGACCGATCAGTCTCACATCCTTCTTATAGACCAGCACATTAGAGCTAGATACCTTATAGCCAAACCCCTCATCTCGAATCAACACGCTTACCAAAAAGGAAAATCCACAGAAACTGCCCTCATCGATCTGGTCGATAAAGTGCAGAAAACCTTAGAGGATAAGCAAACAGCCCTATGTGCTTTTCTTGATGTGGAAGGTGCCTTCGACAACACGCCCACGAATACCATTCTAAACGGAATGATATCGAAGGGTGTAGACGGTACCACCATCAACTGGGTTCAGAATATGCTCTCTAACCGAGTGGCATCTCTAACTCTAAATGCGATTTCGCATGAATTTCACGCCACAAGAGGCTGTCCACAAGGAGGCGTCCTATCCCCATTATTGTGGACCCTAGCAGTGGATCAACTACTTGCATTAATGACGGACCAGGACTATGACATACAAGGATATGCCGACGACCTTGTAGTCATAAGCAAAGGCCCCAGCCTCCACACAATTTCATGTCTAATGCAAGGAGCTCTCAACACCATCAATAAATGGTGTAAAGAAAACGAATTGTCCATAAACGCAAACAAAACTGTGCTAGTCCCCTTCACTAAGAAAAGAAAGCTCGAAAAGCTGCAATATATTAAGCTTAACGAACAAGCAATCCCATTCTCAAGTGAAGTGAAATATCTAGGGGTCACCTTAGACCAAAAGTTAAATTGGAACTCGCACATAAAAAACATAACCCACAAGGCCAAAATGGCTATGTGGACTAGTTGTCGAATGGCGGGGTCAAGGTGGGGCCTAAAGCCCTACATTGCCCTCTGGCTGTACACGGCAGTGGTAAGGCCTATAATTACATATGCCTCCGCTGTCTGGTACAACAAAACCAACCAAAAGACAACAATAAAAACCTTAGATAGTCTGCAACGCACAGCCTGCGTAATCGCAACAGAGCTCTATGCTCAACACCGGGAGCAGCCCTGGATGCGCTGCTAGACCTAACACCACTGCACCTACAAGTGCAAAAAGAGGCTGAGCAGTGCATATTCAGAATCTGCACCACGACAAGGAACAAATGGAGATCTCAGACACTGACCAAGCTTAAGGCATGGGTGTTTGAACACAAAACCTTATGCATGCCAATTGATGACATGCATACTGAATATAACTTTAAGAAACTATACTCAGTGGAGATACCCTCCAGAGACGAATGGCTGAAAGGCCAGTTGGACCACAAAGAGGGTTGCCACGTCTGGTATACGGATGGTTCCAAAAAAGAGAACGATGTAGGGTGTGGAATCTATGGTGAGAGACCAAGACTCAAAGCTAGCGTCAGCATGGGTACGGAGGCCTCAATCTTCCAAGCGGAAATGTTCACCATTAACAAATGTGTGGAGATTAACCTTGAGAAGAACCGTAGACACCAGCACATTTACATCAACTCGGACAGCCAAGCTGCCCTTTTGGCACTAGACGCATTGGAAATAAATTCCAAACTAGTCCAAAACTGCAAAGAAAACCTAAATGCCCTGAGTGACTCCAACAAAGTAATACTTAGATGGGTATCAGGGCACTCCAGCATTGATGGAAACGAAATAGCAGACGAACTAGCTAGGAACGGTGCTGACAACCCCCTGGTCGGCCCGGAGCCGTTCTGTGGCATCACAAAACGAAAAGCCTATTCCCTGCTAAGCGAGCTATACAGATATTAAGCGTCCGAGCTGTGGAAATCCACAAAAGGACAAAACCACTCGAAGTCACTTATTAAAGGGTTCAGGAGCAAGTTCTCCAAAGAGATTCTACAACTCAAAAGAGAAAAGACTTGCGCAGTGACTAGGATCCTAACTGGCCACTACTGCAAACTGAACAGACATCTGTTTCTAATGGGAATGAAACAAGACGCGACATGCAGGTTCTGTCAGGAAACAGAAGAAACAGCAATGCACATCCTCTGTTCGTGCGGACCACTAATGCGCAACAGAAGTATCCACCTAGGGCGACATATCATTGACCCACAAGAGATACAACTACTCACTGCCCAAAGCATCTGAAAAATCTTAGACGCAACGGGCTTGTGGAGTGAACTCTAAAGGTGGGTTTAGACCAAACAAACAAAGAGCTAGAGCCAGAGTAGAGCATTCATTCTTGATCTTTTAGTGTAAACAAAAGTTCGTTTTCAGCGTTTACACCACGCGAATATGAACGAGCAAGAATCGAGCACTAGAACTAGATTAAACGGCATATGCTCTAGAGATGTTTAGAGCAGGCGAACGATTGCTCATTCGTCGGGGGTCATTCACGAAATTAAATCGTTTTTTTTATTTATTTTTGCACAGTTGTCATTTTGAGGTTATTTCCACGCCCAAAAAAATGTCTATACGCAATCACTGAAAATTTAAAAAAAAAACCCCAGAGATTAATAAAGGAGCTTTAGTCCCGATGTGCATAGACTAGTCATTTTAAGAGCAAGAAGTGAAAAAAAAAGTAAAACAGATAGTTCTTCTGCTTTATGATCTAGAACGCTTTGAAAAGATCGCCCCGGGAGCGAGCCCGTTCGAACACGAAAGAACGCTCTAGGCGACTGTTCGCACGCTCGTCCGTCGTTTACATCAAGCGAGCGAGCATTCTTAGAATCTTCGCAAATAAAGAGAGAACAACCTTCGATCAACAATACAACTAGATAACGGGTCAGAGAACCAAACACGGCACAGCGAATATATACTCACTTCAAATTGGGAGCTTACTTCAATTTAGTTCGTTGTCAACTACGCCAACAGTGACACGTGTCACAATGCCTCAATGCGTTTTCAGAAACTGCAAAAATAATCACCGTTACAAAAATCTTTCACACGAAATATCATACTTTCGGCATGTAAATGTCGATTCGTAATATTAATTGATAAATAACTAAGTCTTTCTAATAAATAAATAAATATTTTAGTTTCGGACCAACAATTGTCAATATTTGGTTGTTGGAGAACAGTATGTCAATGGAGTAGTTTAATATTTTATATTATTGCAGTAATAAATTAAATATTAGTTTGTGGATTCCTCGTGATCCATTTCATTGTGCGATATAGAATTCTATTGTCGCGAGTGAACGGCAGGAGTTTTTTAACTGATGAAGACCAAAGATAAGCACCGGTAATCATTAATCATAATTGTTTAACGGGCAGTGATGAGATTTCTCTATTAAGAATATGAAACTACTTTTATTCACGTAAAGCATGTAGTGAAGTGCAATTGATGGTGAAGTACCGGGAGAACTCTTTAATGATTAACGGCCCTGCATATTGGATAGCGAAATATTGTTAAGGCTGATTGGAAATTGTTATTAGACTATAAGGTTTTTTAATGTAATGAACGAGTATAATTATGTGCTGTAGAAAATCTCAATGATATGATAAATATCACTAAAAAGCGATTTTTCTTTTTACAAATAAAACTGTCTTCAAAAATCCATTAAACATACATATACATATAGCTTCTCATTTGTTTCCCAGTGGGGTAGGCAGAGACTACGGAATGCCAGGTGCACCGGTCTAAGCATACAAGTATAACTTTCGCTTCCTCTACATTCATAATTTTAACCCACTGAACAAGGTGAAATAAATGACCGGTCTCCTAGAAATTCCCTATCGTTGCCTAACAGGTATATCAAATATATGATATTTTATATATCCAAGCCAGTGTCAAGTAGGTATACTTACACAAATAGCAATGCCACATGATTTTTGCCACTGAGATAATAAGTCAGTCGATATAAGTTTTTCAAGTAGCTATTAGGGTTTTTGAAGACGCTTTTAATTTTTGTTGCTAAAATAATATATGATGGGTTACGAGCCCACAATATTATTTATATTATCATAAATAATAAAAATAGCGTTGAGTTTTTGTTTAAATTAAACCCACCTGAGACGTCAAAACAGAAATAATATTAGGTGTAAAGCTACTCCATTTGTACTCTGTTCGCGGTGACACTGGCACTCCGCTAGTAGAAGCTGCATAAGGTAAAAAAACGAGCCTCTAGTCGAAGCGACATAAGATAATAAATTGTTTCAAGCAAAATTAAGCATTGCGTTAATGATATACCATTTAAATTAGGATGTTTTATTTTGACGATGATTTTACACGAGTATGAAGTTTGTATAGGTCGCCCTGGGACACTTTTGGAAGAGGATTCTGTATGGAACCCGGTGTCTATTGGTTGATAAACGTCGATGAGAACAACGAAAGAATGCTCTGTGTCTGTTTACACAAAACGAATTTGGTAGAGAGGGGATAGAATGAGCATTCGCTCGTTTGGTCTAAACCCACCTTAAAACAAAGGACTGCCACAAAAGATCAGCATTGGTCGAAGTGGCTCACAAGGCCCATCTCAACCCCCCCAATAATTATAATAATGGTCCCTATGACACTGGCTGCATTACCTCTCTAGATAATGTTCCTTGTTATACTTGAAAAATTGCCGAAAATCAACATATTTATTATATATACATCACTCACCTGTTAAAGTTTATATTTTAAGCATAATTTTCTTTGTTTCCCATTCGGGATTTGCAACCACGAACTAGCCACTTATTCTATCCCTTCGTCTTTAATTTAGTAGGGTTAACGAGCATTGGCTACAAAGCTGTGTTGTACACAGAAGAAAAAGGTGGTTTGCTTGAAATTTGGCTACACGGGATATATGTTTTCCTACATCTATGATTATGAACTATCAAACCAACTGAATCATCAAGCTCATTTTGCCAAGTCATCTAAATGCAAGTAGGTTGAAAATCGCTTGAAGATACATTTCCTTGGTAACGATCTTGTTATCATTTTATTAGACCGTTAGCGTTCGCAAAATATTGTAGAAATACCAAAGTAATAAACTAAAACTAGGTAGTAAATAAATAATAACTTTACTTTGTTAATTTCAACAAATTGTCTGAAGTAAAACTTGATACCTAATTTGCACTAATTGTCTAAAACCGAGTATAAGCACCACGGCTTCCGATAACATCTAATAAGCGGTCACGCATTGACCCGACTAGACGACTGCAAACATCGGTTTCTCTCATGTAATCCCAAATTTCGTTACAATGCAGCTCAAGTGCTTCTTTTGTCTTCTCGTTTCTATTATCCCACATTTGGACCATCACACTCCACAAATTTTCTATTGGGTTTAAGTCCGGAGATTTACTCGGCCATGAATCAAAGTATCTTCATTGTCATGCAAGTTAAACCAATTTAAATCTTGAACGTAGGAAAATACTGGCACTTCTTCACGCGGGTAAACTGTTCGCACCGTCGGCAACAAACTTTCTTCTAATAACTCGACATAGCCTATTGCGTTTTGTCGAGGAGAAATCTGGACAAGCTCGCCTGGGTCGTTCTAAAAAAAGTGGCACCGTAACCTGTCAATGAGTTTTTGAATACAAAGTGTGTTAAATGTTTGTTTTTCAGAAAAACTAAAAACGTTCATAGATAAGCACAGACCATTTGCATCGAGGCCAAGGCACTTTTTTTTTTTTCATTCAATTTGTTAAAAAAAAATGGTAGGCACCATTTTTTACTATAACCTGTCTTGTCCAAATGCGACATGCTTCCAGTTTTTAAGGTCTTTGAACTATTTGTGTATATTTTATTATATATGTTTTATAATATATTTCAAGAAGAATATTATGACATTCAATAGTTATGATATGGTTTTAAAAATATATGCATATACATCAATTTTAACACACGACAGTTTGTCCAGTGATATTTTAGCTGTAACCTGTGTGGTATTGTATCTCACTCACATACTTACTAAAAATAATAGGCACACGATACTTCTCGGTAAATATTCGGCCTGTGTTTGACTCTCCACTATTCGAAACGGTTGGAGACTATCTGTCATTATTTTGTGGAGATTAGTGATCAAATGCGGTAATCTGGAGTTTGTAACGGGTATGTTAACTTTATCTTGTCTCGATTATTTAATGTTAACGGTATGGGACATAATTAACTAATCATTTGAACGTGGTATTCTGATGTATCTACTTATATTACTAAGAGTGGAACATTCATATTTTCGTCGGTTTAAGAGTAAATGTCTTGTAAATATACTTTTAACTCTAACCTGTGTAACTTTTACCTGTAACTTGGTTAGATAAGGTTAGGCACAGGTGAATGTAACTCTTGGCAGGTTAAAGAGACATATGTAAACTAATGTGCAGGTTAGTGTGACTATTGGCAAGCTAAAGTGAATGAATATTTTAAATATTTTTTATTTAATAACTTACATATAATTTCCCTGAAAAACTGTACAGATGCTTTATGAAGCAGTACCCATTAACAGTGCTCTACCAAAGTAAATGTAGGAAATTTATTTTTTATAGTAATTTGTATTTTAATATAACTGTCTTTAACCTGGAACCTTTTCTCTTCTAACCTGTCTAATGACACTTTCACCTGCATTTCCATATTTCAACAAGCCATAATTCTTTTATTTTCATGAATATTCCGTTGCCTTTTATAAATATGTAACAATTGGAACACCAAGAAGCTTATTCTAAGCAAAGAAGGTAAAAAACCACAACTTTTTTTTTTGGAGAAACTTTAGCCTGTCTGTGCCACATATTCACTGAAATTCGGCCGGATAATTGATTAGGCACAACGTGATCCTCAGTGTAACGTGTATTATTGTAACGCCATAAAGTTAATCGACCGTGTTGAGAAGATCGAAATGTTTTTTCGTCTGAAAATATGGTGTTAGTGCAATCGAAGTCTAAATAAGATCGTGCAAAATTAAATCTCTCAGATTTTTGTGCATCCGTTAAGACTACTTTCTCAGCATAATGTCTATAATGCAGTCCAGTACCGTGCAAATAATTTCTTATAGTTTGTAGACAAACATCATGACGTGCCGCAAAATACCGGGTGGTAGTAAAATAACGTTCCTCATAGTGGTGTTGCATGTCCATTATTTGTTGGTTCGTGAGTCGGCGAACGCCATGATTATGTCGTCATCTGTCTTCAAGGATGCCCTCTTCAGCGTGCCATCTGATCCAAGTTCTTACTGTATTCCGACTTATATTCAATTCTCGAGATATTTCTCGTATGCCATAGCCTTCCTTATTGAGCACTACAATCCGAGCTCTTTGTTCTGCCAAATGTGCCATTATACGAAATGCTTAATTAATTATTTAATTTTAAGTTTTAATTCTTTCACATTAACTGACAACTTGAGATCTGACAAACCTTTAGAACATTTAATTTTTGAAACCAAATTATATTTCCGTGATGAAAAAAGTTACGATTACAAGCGAGAGCTTATTCCAGATTCAAAACATTACTGTTTTATCTGAAATATATCTATTGCAATGATAACAAAGGTTGAATTGCATAGATCTCTGACCCGTAGTGACGCAATTTTCGTAGTGTTTAAAACGTCTTAAGTGCATCATACATGACATGATAGAGGCCCTACAACTTTGACATGATACTCGTGCATGATTCAGTTGGTTCGATAGTACCTACCTACTCTGTGTAACACTGTCTGTAGACATCTAAGAATAAGGACTAGCAAAGAAGGAGTTATAAAATAAAAAACGATTGTTATTAAACTGTAAACTGTAAACTGTTATTTATCTTTACTCTTAAGGGAAATTGAATATGCTAGAAGGAGAACACCATATATCTGAAAAAGTAAGGTAAAAAAAACCTTCGTTGTTTTACTGAAGCTGAAAGCTCGATATATACAAGTTTGATATCAATAAAGTAAAATCGTTTTAAAATGTTTACATATAACTATATTGCTAATTAAGTATCTTCTTCTTCTTCTTTCGTGTCGCCAAAAGTATCTAGAAAACGTATATAAAATAATGTGAAATTAGATACATAAGGCCACACAGGTCTTTGGTAAACTTGATTCGCCAAGGGCAGACGAGACAATCCACGGGCAAAGGCGGATCCAGCTAAAATAAAGCCAAAACACAAACTCGTCATAATTATTGATTATTCCAACCCATATAACTATTGGAACTGGCAATTTTAAAGTAGGAGCATTGGCCCTCGACATGCAAATGGCCACACAGCATTTTTCCCTTAAAAAACTGTGTTCTGGAAATCTAAAATAAGGTGAAGAATTTATTAGGCCAACAAGTCAAATTGGGTTCCATCTCTTCTAAGGTGGATAACTACTAAATAAAATTAACTTATGTGTCGATATAATTTTTTCAGCACTATTATAATATCCAATGGTAAATTTATAAAACATCCAAAATAATACATGTTACGTTATAATTGGGGATTATAATGTCGTTTCAAGAATGAAATTATTATTAGCCCCTATAATTGACAACATTTCATTTTGGTGACACCTGCAAATTACTATACGAATCGAAAGGGATCCAAAATAATACATGTTAAGTTATAATTGGGGATTATAATGTCGTTTCAAGAATGAAATTATTATTAGCCCCTATAATTGACAACATTTCATTTTGGTGACACCTGCAAATTACTATACGAATCGAAAGGGTTTTGCCTCCTGAACACGGCAAAATATTTATTTAGATTTATTTTTCTTTATTGACAAAATTACAAGTAAGTTAAAAAAAAAACGAGTTTTACCAATACCATTGCCTTTTTCACGAGAAAAAAAGCTGTCATACTTCAAGTTTGACATTGATACTATTGACAGATGGATAGATACTTGAGATCGGTTGACCGCCATTATTAAAAAGAAAAACTTTTTTTTTATACAGATTGGACTAACGTAATATGTCCATTGTGTCGTAGAAATGAAGTTACGCCCTTTTAGAATAAGAACATCTTAATAAATTAATAATAAAATAATTATACATCCTAGGGAAAAAATAAAACTATTAGTGTCTTCCTCCTTCCAAACAGTATCTATAAAACGAATAAAATTAAAGTTTTGAAAATATGAAATCTTGTCAATTTTGTGTACCGCGTAGATATTATTATTTTGAAAGCAATGTGACAGTATAACACAACAAAAGAAAATACCATGGACTTGTACCTAAACTGGACTGAGTACTGCGATAAAAAGTGTGACCGACAGAGAAACAATACTAGAGAATTGCATCTCGTTTTAATTAGTGTGACCAAGTACATCTGCGAACATCAGGATTTTTTTAAAGTTACAAATGTGTCAATTCACAATAAGTAAGAAATATATCTAAATCTATACATTCATTTGAGTCATGGACTTAAACTGTTTACGTATAAGTTTACCTACCTACCTACTGAGTGGGTATTATTTAGTTATAAGTCCATGCATTCGAGTATACATTTTTCAAATTAATATTTTCTTACTACCAGTACACAAAACTTTTAAATATTGAGAATTTGTATAGTGTCTAAGTACCTAATATAAGTGCTCTGCCAACGTATCTATGAAATTGCATTTGTATAGATACTCACACCGCCCCAAATCATAGCCATATTTGCCATAGTTCCTTACCTGTGAAATGATATTCCACAGTCACCAAAGCTTTCACTTCTGCAACCCTTTACGCAACATATTTTCACCATTTTTACTCATTTAATATGAATCTAATTAAGTCGACAAGGCAACAAACAAACAAGAGCTCAACGACGCCATTAAACAAATATGTCAACGCTGGGGATACCAGACAAAATTGACAATTACCACAATATTTTATTCATACCGTGTTTTATTTATACCGTTTTAATCAGTAAATAATGTTAAAATCTTAAACATTTACAAATTAGGTAAAAGGTAATATCTCTTATATAAATGTAGCTATTTAGTATATAAGCAGGTAATTATTTACAGTATTCTTTAATACCACTATGTCATTACCTTTTTTACATTGGCAACTTGAGTGAGGGGGACACCGTCCTCGGGTTGGTTGCTCTCGCTCATCCTCATCTCATATCATCACATAATTGTAACTGTCTTGCTTCGTAATGCGGTTCAATTTTGATTGACTAGAAAAAGTAAGTACTCAGTCCAGTTTAGGTACAAGTCCATGGACAATACATCGCAGCTTCTTTGATGGTTTGGTCTAATACATGTCTAATATGTCCATAAGTTGATATATTTTAAATAGTCGGGTTTTGACAACACGGTGGTCTCAAATATGACCCCGGTTTGACACGCCTATTTAAGCCGAAATGCGCTGCTGTATACCTCTTTGTCTAACTCATTATCAATCTGCGTTAAAAATCATCCGATTGATATACTTTTCAAGTGTGCTTCTCATGAAGTTCCTTCTATGAGAATTGTATTTCTGTGGTAGACATAGCCTTTAAATTATCTGTAGCTGTCAACTTTATGTAGCAATATTTTCTACGTGGTTACGCAATTTCTGACATTTTATTTAATGAATCTAAATTATATTCATTGTAATATTTATACTTTTGCTAGTTATAAAATAATTGTACTACAATGTCGGCTTCACTTGACTCTGCTCTGGACCCTATGGAAGAGATTCGATTCCGCAAGAAATATGGACAAATCTGGGCTGAGATTCAGAAGGAAACTCACTTCACATTCGACGAATTGGAACGTACGCTTTTGATACATACATACGTACCTTCACGCCTGTAATCCCAGAGTGGGGTAGGCAGAGCTACAGAATTACCTACAACTTTCAAACCTTGTTGATAAATCAGTAACCACATTTTGCTTAGATGTTTATCAGTGTATTAGTGACGCTTTTCATCTCTAATTTATTACTTTACTCAAGATTTAATGACCCTATTCAGCTTCGGGACCTCCCGTGGCGGGCAGGAAAAACCAAACACTTCATACAAACCACATTCTCGTCGGTTAGAGAGGCTTCGAACCTCTTGTTGTATTATGTTGAGCCCGTCTGTCAATTTAATTACTCCGAAGGTACTTTTATGAAAAGCTTGTGAAAGATTGAAGTTTAATTTTATCATTAGTAGATTTTGTACTGTCGACTACAAAGAGATGTCCACTTTTTAACCTTATTGCATTGTTATAAGGTCTGAAAGTGAATACATCTCTTTCTAGTTGACTGTACCTAAGCATGGATTTTTTTAACATGATCTTTTAAAAACAATATCTAACGTATTGTTAGATTTATTTTTATCTTATGTCTTGACGTGATGCCATGGGAGTGAAATCGTATCTCGTTTCATAAAGCAACATCATTCGCCATTGTTAACACCTAGATATCCGTTTACATAGTTGAGAAAGAAAGACGTTCACTTAAGTATACTACCTATAACAATAATTTTACTTGTCTGTTTCAGAAATAATGGTGATATTTTTCAAAATCCAAAAGCGCGATGATAAACCAGCCGCTTTAGATTTGATTTCAAGGTGAGAGGACTTAAAGAGTGTAGTTTTTACGGAGTGCGTATTTCTTATGCGGCTACAATAACAAATAATAAAAGTAAATTAAAAATTTCACCAAAAAGCGGCGCCCATACAAAAAACGTGACTTTTTCGCTGCTTTTTGCTCAACCATAACAATCGTGGTAATATATCTTGAACCGTAATAGGTAAACGTACAAATGCCCTTTGTACAAAGTTTATAGCCTAACTCAGCATGTTAAAGTTAATAGCAAATAATAAGTAAAACAAAGGTAAAAATTTAATACCCTATACAAAAAAATTGATTTTGCTCGATCTTAATTGTAAGGCATTCCGTTACTGCCTTACAATTGATATCGAGCAAAAAACACTCGCGTTTGCGTTTCCGACCCCCACTTGGTCGGTTTTTATGGTTCCGTACGAAAAATGAAAAACGGAACCCTTGTAAGATCACTCGTGCGTTTGTCTTTCTGTCCGTCCGTTGTCACAGCCTATTTGCTTCGAATCTACTGGACCAAATCATGTGAAATTTGGTAGGAAGGTGTAATCCTATGATCCAAACACAGATGTGAAAAGTAAATAATTATTATTTTTAAGAATTATCATATTAGGGGGACAAATACGGAAATTAAAATAAAAAATTGCAAACCTAACTGTCACATATAAAATGAAAAAGCTCGTTATGAGGATCTCAAATATATTTTTGTTATTTTAATATTGTAAAAGGTTTTGTTTTGATTTTATTCATGAAAGAAGACGAAAATTGACCACTGCATTATTTTCCGGGATAAAAAGAAGCCTATGTTATTCAAGGATAATGTAGCACTCTAATGGTGAAATAATTTTTGTGATCGGTCGAGTAGTTTTTGAGTTTATTCGTTACAAACATATAAAAATACAAATCTTCTCTTTATTATATTATATAGTACCTACTAGCTGTTCCCGTGCCCACTTTGTTGGGCAATAAACATTTTTTTGGGTTAATATTTAGCTTATGACACTCACAAATAACGTGGCTTTCTATTGGTAAGATAATTTTTATGTCATGCTCCCTGGACACCCCACTGTCTGTTTTGTAATGTTTTCAAAAGTATAGGTAATGTACACATTATGTACCGAATTTGTACATGTTTAAAATGAAATGTACCTCAATAGGGTGGTTTGCCCGTGGTCCTACTGCGTAGTACCTACTAATGACCAAAATTAGTATCATAAATATGAGGTAGATTTAGGCTATGCTAGGTCTGCAGATGGCCCGGAGGGCCAAAACGCCCAGTAATAGGAGGCCAGATCCTGTTAATTTGATATTCAAATAGAAATCATAGATCAGTAGTACTAAAGTAGCGGCATCGAGTGATGGCACTTTTGACGTTTGCTCGCTGATGAAGTTCCCTAAATATTGACAGCAAGTGTAAAGGAACAGATGTCAAACTTCACTGTTGCAGGTACCGGAATAGTGATGTACCGCTAGGGCTGTTATTTATCGAAACGCATTTCGTAACTAGCGTTATCCTGAGATTGTTTTTCTTTGCTCACACTCTAGCGTTCATCGTTTTAATCATAACTAACAAAAAACATCTCGATAAAAATCGCTTGATGATGAATGATAACATTGATAACTAAGGCCCGCTGACTGGTACAACAATGTGTGTCAATGAATTCACTGTACTTTCACGTCACCAAAGCTAGCAAACTCGCTTACTAGCTCAAAGTTAACGTGGTTTTATGATTATTTCACATTTTGTATATTTTGACACAATATTTCAAATTTCTCTCAATCTCGTCTTCTTATAGCCAAACAATTTATTTCGAGAGTTTGATTGAAAAACAATTGGATTACAATAAAACATCTCTACGAGTATATCCAAATTATTATATTTCTCGCACTTGACTCAAATTTTTACGATGGTAAAATGGAGTGTTTGACAACACTATTGTCAGCTTTCAAAAGTGCCATCACTCGGTGTCGCTACTATACGCTGTAGTACCACGGGCAAAATAGGCCTCAATAGATCATGAATACAAATTATCAGCAACTCCAAAGATTAATTTAAGAATTTGTTAATAATGTTTTTTTAATGTTATTTTTTACATTCCTTTATTAACATTTTATGTCCATTTATACTTTATTTATGAAGAAAGTATAACTATTAAGGTTTTTACCTTTTTATATACAAAAACATGTTTACTTACCTTAAAGCTTCACTGTAGACTATGTTAGCAGTGGTATTTGTAGGTGGCAACAAAACATTGATTTTCAGGAGATCCTACGCGAGAAAGAGTGACTTATAATTGCCCATGAGAAAAGCACTCTTTTCTAAGGTCGATGCCAACCATCGAGATAGTTTGTCTTTGTTTGAACGTTTTAAAAGATAAAAGCAAATCCGTCGGTATCATCGGGATCCGCGGAACATGCGCGAGCAGTCCGACCGCAGGGCCGGTGATGATTGTTGCTACAATCACGTTGTCACGTAGTTCCTTTACCAAAAGTCTTGTGCCGAAAATGATGTCGATCCGACGTCTACTAGCTCCACTGAAAAGAGCATTCTTGATACGAGTGTCTTGGTATCTAGACTCCTTTGTTAATCGATACACAAATCGAATCAGCGTAGGCTTATGCGGCATGCGAATATTTAATCGTTGGTGCCAACCTTCTAAAGGATTATTATTTCTGTGCTTTTTGAGACTGCAACTGATTATTTCAGGTTCTAATTTCAGCCAGAATGTCTCCATGTATTTTTTAAACAGCAATAGTTTAGGTGTGAAGGCCTGTACTTCACTTAAAATGGACACCCAACAGTCGTTTATTTCATCCGCAGGTAACAATGACAAATTGGCACACATTTCCACAAATTTTCGACCCTCTGCAGTAGCATCTATTTCCAATTTTTTGCCCTTTTTCCAGACCGCTTTGTTAAAGTGATAGTAACATCCGGTCAATTTGCAATCTGGAAAAACCGAGCGACAGGCGTTCACCTGTGCCAATTTAAAATGAGATTTAAATTTGTGTATATTTACAGCCAATTTCTCTCGTATTAAAGTGAAAAGTCTAGTATATGTTATTTCTGTTTTGTCGGGAAGCAATGCGAATATAACTGGTACAACATTAGTTGTTTTCCTGCTTACACCGACATCGGCATGGACGCTGTAGACCTGGGAAAATGGTTTCGGAACCCTTTTATAGGTACCGTCGCCTAAAAATTGTATTTCATCATTCGCAATGCTTTGTAAGAACTGTTTACTTTTGCGGCTTGCAAATATCAACATTTTGTCTTTTCTTCCGTCTTCTACAGCCAAAAAGTAGTCGCCCAGTATTTCCGGTATCTGAACATTTTCTAGGCGAGTAAATTCAGTGTTTTTCTGGCCCAAAAACTTGTGCCTTGCCCTGTACAACGAATTTTTTTTCTGCTCATATGAACACATGATAATATTGTCATCCGGTATTTCTGTTAATTTGTCTTCAAATATCTTCTTAACAGGAGTCATCTTCCTAAACACTTCTTTTTTACAGTTGTCTATAAAAACATCTAAGACATTCTGGCCACGGTGACGGTGACAAACATGTTCACTTTTTTTCAATATTGTGTCTCGGTTTTCGTTCAATGTTACTGATGCATAACAACCTTCGCTACGATTTACACATTTCCAGTTATTCGATTGGTTTTTATTTGTGTGGTTTAAATTAAATGTATGCCTGTCGTAGAGCAAACAGTCGTACCCTTTTTGATTTTTAATAAATGTTAACTTACTTGTACTCGCCATTGCAACGCATACACATTTATCTCTAAAGTGACACCTCATTATTTAGTGGCCTGATATCCGTCATCAATATTGAAGGTTCTATTTTATTGCATTTCTTTTAACTTGTCAGGAATGACCACTACCAATATACAGACGCATTTAGGGTATTTAGGGACAAGCGTGTTTTGAAACTATTTCATTTTGAGAATCGTGTATAACTTGACTAGTATATTACGGGAATAGATTCTTTTGATCTTCTGCTTTTATGACACTAGGCGATCTTAGCAATAGCATATAAGAGACATAAGTTCGTTTTGGATTTAGAGTTTTAGTGTCTTTTGTTACTTAAGTATTTTGTTGCTAGACTATTTTGAATTTATGTTAATATGACAAAATGTGTTTCTGATATTAGTTTGTTCTGTGTAAGAAGGTAATTAGAGCTTAGGTTCAAGTGCACCGGAAAGGGTTTTTCATCAAATAATTACTTATAAAAATTGAACATTTTAATAATAACACACCTATTTGTAAATATGTAAAAACATTTTGTTTCTAAAGTAATATGGAAATCGACCATGAAACGCGGAAAGAAATGTGTGGTTGAATTAGAAGATTAGAAAATAGTTTTTGTGAAATATACACAGTAATTTCAATCGCAAAATGATTTGCCTTCATGTAACGATAAAATAATAAGCATGATTTATCATATTTTGGCTACTCCTGAGCTGTGCTATCCAGTTCTTTAAGGTTGGTCACTATCTCCCGGACATCCTGTATTATTGCTTGATATAAGAAAACATGTTTTTTCTCGACAAGATCAGACTCTTTGATCATGCTTCCTGTAGCATCTACACTCATTATAACTTGGAATCAGAGTGTGTTGTATAATAAGTATCCTGGGGCGATGACCAATAGTAAACAAAAACATTAGGATGTATAGTTATTTGTTTAATAAAGTTGTCATATGGTTCCACATTTTTTGCCATAAGTAATAACGCTAGAATAGGGTCGGTATGGTAATGCTGACTAACTTTGTGCTCATGTTTAATCTGCCGTAAACAGCCGTGTGTAGGCAAATGGGGTGGTTCAATGTCACTGACTTCCAAAACCGCACTGACCATTACAATATACCCGCCATTCTGACTCTAACTGGTTTTCGGCCTGATTTCGGTTTATCAACGAAAGTATACTCTTGGCCGAACTTTTTGATCGCATTTTGGTCTGCACCAACACTAACATTTTCGAGTTTAGCTAGCCTCCTGAGAGTGATTCCTTTTATCCATTTGTCCAGAATCGATTTCCGCTTTTCTGGTGAAAGTCCACGCATTTTTACTTTAAAACGACTAATGAGGAAATCAAACAATACAAGTGAAAGCCGACATTCAAATGTATAGATTGACATCATTTTTAATCGAATTAAACCTCTGTCAAATTGTATTTATACTTAACGATACATTCTTTATTATATTAAAAATGAAAGCCACATTTATGCTTTATCAGAAAATGATACCACAATGATAGGTAAAATGAAGCCGATATAATTTTTTACCTGAAGCGCGGCGGCGTGTAACTTTGAATACCCACCAGGGGGTGGCTGATGGCCACCGGGCTAAATCACCTCAGTTTGTCCTAGGATACATCTGTGCCAAGTGAATTCATCCGATCCCAAAAAATTTGACCTATGGTCGTTACCGCACATACTAAAGGTAGCAAAGACGCTAATGAGGATGACTCTCAGGAGGCTACCCGGAGTATTCTGGTGATGATAAAATACTCAATCTTCGTGATGTCTCATCTTGGAACTATTGCTAAATTAATTTTACAGTTAAAATAAAGATCGTTGATTATGGTGACAAGAAAAATATATTCACAACAAGAAAACAAAATGGTTGCTATGGATGTATAAAGACAAGCTCAAGGTTTATAAAATAATGAAAAGGTATTAAAAATTCATGTAGGTTTCATAATACTTTTCTTAACATCCTCCCTTTTTGTTAACCTTTACGCTATCAGACCAATCTGAATTGCGATTGATACCATCCGTGGCTTATGTAATGCTTTCGTTAGCAAATCTGCTAGTTGGAATTCGCTGGGAACATACTCCACGCATATTTTGCCACAAGCAACGAATTCTCTGACATAAAAAAATCTAATTCCAATATGCTTGGTTCTTCTGTAGAGCTCTGGGTTATTGGGTTATGTGAGATTTTTATGGCTGCATCATTATCAACGTTTAACTTGGGTATCTCCTTAAAATTAGATATTTGACCAAAGAGTATCTTGATCCACACAATCTCCTGGGCCGCATTGCTTGCAGCAACCAATTCGGCTCTAGTACTTGATATTGCTACACAAGTTTGTCGTCGGCTTGTCCAAGATATTACTCCTCCAGAGTATATGCATTATGTACCCGATGTTGATTATCCAGTAGTTTGGTCTTCACCGTGATCAAAATCGCTGTTGCATTCCAGTTTTGTACCCCTTCTTCTTCTTCTTAAAAACTATTCCAAAGTCCAGTGTTGCTTTGATATATCTCTGAATACTTTTTAGATTTCGGACGTCTTCTTTGGAAGGGTTCTTTTAAGTACGGGATATAACCAGTGATCGGCGATCGGAAGCATTTTATGTCACTTTGACGTCCTACGTCATGAATAGTAATGACTAATATAAATCCCGTTACGAACTCAGCTGCAGACGGCACGGCATGCTATCCCTTGAAGATCGTCGATTGCTACTCGACATGTCTGTGCTCCACGACTTTTTGTCCGGTCGTACGGATTGCCCTTCGCTTCTGTCCCAGATAAAAATTTTTGTTCCGGCTATTAGAACCCGTCACGCTGAACGCTCTTTATTTGGTATCCCGCGTACACATACTAAGTACGCTCAAAACTCGCCACTTGTACGCCTCCTCAGAGAGTATAACACGCGTTTTCATAGCGTAGATATTTTCAACTGTAGTAAGTCTGTTTTTGTAAACCGTGTCCGTCAACTACTTGTGAACCCCTAGTAATGTTGTTAATCTTGAGCCGCATCACACCTATACTCACACACATACACACACACACCCATACACACAAACACACACACAAACACACATACACAGATTCACACACACACACTCGCTTAAGTAAATGTAATAACTTTAATTTTTTTTTAGTTTTCATATGTATTATTAAATTTATTCATAAGGATAATATTGTGCTGGCTTCACAAAATGTACCTACTCGTACCTTATTTACTTACTCCATTTCTATTTTTGTATTTCTTGTGGTCATCTGTTATTGGCTTACTCAAATGTATCCATATCTTGGTATCTGATTTAATGTATCGCTGTTGATGTCCCAAATAAAATAAATAAATAAATAAGTCGGTGTTGTTCAAAATAAAACCACACATTCTTAAAAAGTAACTGAATTTAATTTGTTATAGTAAATAATCATTATTTTTTCCATGTTTAATATTGTCAATCGATTCCTTTTAACATTGAGGATCCATTTATATAAAGAGAACGACCGTTCGACATCAACAGATGTGAAAGGTGCATAGTCGTAAACTGATATTTCGTTGTTATCATTATCACTCAAGTTTCTAACAAATTCGTAATCAGGGATTCTATCTATTACTGACTCCATTTTGTTACTTAATGAATTCGAGGACGTCATTATTACACACAGCCTTACCTCATCTAGTAAATGTAATGATTCTCTGAAAGATAAACCACTCTTTTCTAACAATTTTATATTTCCGGTGATTATTTCAAAACTTTCCTTGATGTATCTAAGATTTTTTTTCAAGTTATTATCTTCCATCAGATGTTTGGCTTTGCGTATTGATAACGCCTCTTTACTATTTAATCTATTTATCACAGACTTAATTTGGTCAAAAAAAATTGCATAGTAAAATGATGCTTCCAGCCATGTACCCCATCTTGAAATCACGGGTTTTGGCGGTAAGGGTACATCGGGGTACAATTCTCTTAGTATCTTTTCTCTTCTGGGGCACTTTAAAAATACTTTTTTAACGTTAGATATTAAGTTGTCAACGTCAGGATATTCTGAGCGTATATGCTCTGCAACACGGTGTAACGCATGAGCGAGACATGTAAAGTGTTTTTTCTGAGGATATATATTTTTCAAGGTTTTTCCAGCTTTTAACATATATGATGCACTATCAGTGCACATCATCAATATATTATCCACTTTTGCATCGAAAGAATCACCCCATAATTCTTTTAAAGTGTTAATAACAAAGTTTGACACAGTTTTGGAGTTTGCATCCACCATTGCATTTGTTTGTTACCTTGCATCGTAAAAGGTAAATTGGAAAGTTAATAGTTTGGTGTAGAGTTTTCACTAGTAAATTTATGACGAATCTTCCTAAAAAGTCAGTACATTCGGCCAATGTCACCCACAACTTACTATCGGTATTTTTTTCTTCAATATCCTTAATTGTTGTTTTGAAAGATTTTTCCAAATAATTTCTGCGTAAAGCACTCTCACTGGGCAAGTAAAAAGGTGCACACTGGCAGCACAAATATTTCGCAAAAAACTGTTGGAATGCATCACTTTTCAGTCGATCCCACGGAATATTACATAATATCAAAAAATGTAATAAATCAAAATTAAATTGTTCTTGATTTTGCTTACTACCACCACGATGTGTCTCTGACTTAAGATGCTTTTGAATATTGCTTTTACGTATAGCTAACAAATGTATTCCACATTTTGTACATAGGACTAAGCCTTTTGATTCGTCGTATATCAGATCCGGTTGATCCTTTAACCATTTACGAATGGTAAATTCACGAGGCATATTTTACACTGGTAAAACGACTGTATAGATGAATTCCCCAAAATTTTCTTTCTCCGGTATTTTTAGTTCCATTCGCGTTTTTCCCCATTTCCTTTATTTCCTATACGTTATTTCTACCAACAGATAATTTCGTCACACGCTTTTTTTTCTACTCGTTATTTTTGCTACACGCATCTTTACCACTGCAATTTTTCACCAATCTGTTTTATTCACATGCGTATGCTTTCCCCGTAGAATATATTTCCACTGGTTTATTTTTGTCACACGTTTTAATATCTAATCTTTTTTTACGCTAGACGAATATTTACCATGTTTTAGCATGAATACTAAGCGGGCGGGGCTCGAGCAAATGCAATTAAGAGTTAAGTGTCCATTACGGTGCCTGTCAGCTTAAAGTGTCCATCACTGGTCCTTGTCCATTACTGGTGCGATCACCCTACTGTGTAACAGAAAAGTGACGGTAGCGAAAGACGGGACACATAAGTTCACTAAAGTGTAGGATTAGGGCTTTTAGTGTTAGAGCGCACTTATCTTTACACAACATCTGATAACTTTTTGACATGCCCAATGGTCTCGTTTTTGCAATATTTAACATGAAAATGTTTTGGTGGGATCAATTACAACATTTACAACTAATTGCATTTGCTCGAGCCCCGCCCGCTTAGTATTTATGCTAAAACATGGTAAATATTCGTCTAGCGTAAAAAAAGATTAGTTATTAAAACGTGTGACAAAAATAAACCAGTGGAAATATATTCTACGGGGAAAGCATACGCATGTGAATAAAACAGATTGGTGAAAAATTGCAGTGGTAAAGATGCGTGTAGCAAAAATAACGAGTAGAAAAAAAAGCGTGTGACGAAATTATCTGTTGGTAGAAATAACGTATAGGAAATAAAGGAAATGGGGAAAAACGCGAATGGAACTAAAAATACCGGAGAAAGAAAATTTTGGGGAATTCATCTATACAGTCGGTAAAACTGGTTCCGCTAACATTGGTTCAATAGATTTGATGTACAAAATAATGACAGGAACGTCAATGAGACAAGTACAAGACATAAATTGACGTAAACTCATTCGTTCGATAGATAATTATAGGTGGCCTGTGCTTCATAATCATATCATAGGTAATAGAAATGTTAAAACCTTGATAGTAACTCAATAAAAAAACAAATTTTAGTAGGTAATTTTTTTTTACAAGAAATTAAATAGTCATGTCCATGTAATAATTTCGTCAACAATTTGACATAAAATGCTTCCGATCGCCGATCACTAGGTATAACGTAGGTATGCTAAATCAGATCTGGGTCCAACAGTCAGGTAGGCAAGTGCACCCACAGCGTATAGAGATATACGGAAACGTAGTAGAATCTACAAACTCTTTATTCAGTTCTGACAGACTATCTTTCTGTATAGGAGTGGTAGTGGGGTTACAATCACTCTTACCAAAGCGATCTAACACTTTCTGTGCGTAGTGTTTCTGTGACACTCGTGTATCACCATTTTTCTCATTTCTAACCCGAAAAAATAAGTTGCATGTTTTGTAGTAATTTTGAATCTTCTTTTTTACCCTCGAATGAACTTTTCAGAGTCATCTTGGTTTGTTGCAGCTGCAAGGCCATCATCTACGTAGAGAGCAAGAATAATTTTGCTATTCCCACGGTTTCCGATAAATAGGATCTGTATGACATTGTCTGAATCCAATTGATTTTTGATATTCCACCATACATTTATTCCAACACTGAGGTGGTTTCTGTAGACCATATAGACTTCTCTTAAAAAAAAAAAAAATCATTTATTCTGTAAGTAGGCCCTGTAGGCACTTTTACAAGTCTGAATCTACCATCTACCAGCGCTTCAAGAGACCATTGTTGAGAAGAAGCACCGCAAGAAACTCAACAGTAAGCCATTTTTTTAAATAAAGAACTTATTACAATACTAAACATAAGCTATCTAATTTAAATGTCACAGGGATGTACAGGTCCCAGTAGTAATAATAATGAAATTAATAAAAATGTCAGGTTAAAATAATAATACAATTCCGGAGATGTACAGAGTCTCCAAATGTCAAATTAAAATTAAATATAGGTAAGTAGGTAATTAAACAAAAAAACAAAACAACAAACACAAACAAGGGAGATGTAGAAAGTCTCCACGGTCAATTTTGGAGATGTAAAGAGTCTCCAGATGTCAAATTAAAATAATAAGCATACAAGGAGATGTATATAGTCTCCACGGTCATTAATCCCAAGCATTGTCATCATTTATATAATCTTTAATACTATAATACGCTTTAGAAATTAGTTGACGTTTAACGTAACTCTTAAATTTATTTACTGATAAATGAGTAACACTACTTGGGAGCCTATTATAGAACCTTATACAATTACCCATGAATGAGTTTTTTATTTTGTGAAGCCGTGTAAAGGGCACTGCGAGCTTATGTTTATTCCTGGTATTAACATTATGTATGTCACAGTTCTTTCTAAAACTACCGATGTGTTTATGAACATGCATAATATTTTCATAAATATATTGACTGTATACGGTTAATATATTCGTTTCTTTGAACTTATCTCTAAGCGAGTCTCTATGACCCATCTTGTAAACAGCACGAATAGCCCTCTTCTGTAGAACAAAGATGCTGTTTACGTCAGCACCACTACCCCATAGTAAAATACCATATGACATAATACTATGGAAGTAACTAAAATAAACTAATCGAGCGGTTTTCAAGTCTATTATATTCCGAATTTTATTAACTGCAAAAACTGCAGAACTTAGTCTATTCGCTAATTTAGCCAGATGAGGACCCCATTAGAGTTTGGAGTCTAACGTTATTCCAAGAAATACTGTATCATTAACTAGGTCTAATCTATCATTTTTTATAGTTACAGTAGTTTGTCTATTTTTCACATTTGTAGTCATAAATTTAATACATTTAGTCTTTTTCTCATTCAGTAATAAATTATTAACACTGAACCAATCTACTACTTTTGATATAGCATTGTTTACATCGATATTAAACTCCTGTTGTCGTTTGACTTTAAATACGAGTGAGGTATCATCAGCAAACAATACTATATCATGTTTGTCCTTTATAAGGTATGGTAAATCATTTATGTAAATGAGGAATAAAAAAGGACCCAAAATTGAGCCCTGTGGTACGCCCATTTTGACCAAAGACCCAGGTGATCGTTTTCCATTCACGTCTACCCTTTGTATTCTCCCGTATAAGTACGTTTTTATTAAGTTTAGCGCAGTACTTTTAACTCCATAATGGTGTAGCTTCCTGACCAATGTGTCATGGTTAACGCAATCGAAGGCCTTGGACAAATCACAGAAAATACCTAAGGCATCATGTGACCCCTCCCAGGCTTCAAAAATATGTTTAATTAACTCAACACCAGCTTCGGTTGTCGAGCGACCCCGAGTAAAACCAAATTGTTTGGTGTGTAATAAATTATTATATTGAAAATGTTCCATTAATTGTGATAAAATTAATTTCTCAAAGATTTTACTGAAAGTGGGTAGTATGGAGATCGGTCTAAAGTTAGTGGGGTCAGAAGTACTACCCGTTTTGAATAATGGAATTATCTTGCTATGTTTCATAAGATCAGGAAACTCGCCTCAGTCAACACAGTGATTAAATATGACCATTAAGTCAGATGCTATGACTTCCAATAAGGATTTAAGGACGTGAACCGACACCCCCCAAAGGTCATTAGTTTTCTTTATATTAATTGACTTGAATGCCTTAATTACATCCAAGGCAGTAACGTGCTTGAATTCAAAGTGTATACTGCATTCAGACACGTTATCTTCTAATAATAAAATGGCAGACGCCGGCGAAGAGTTCAGACACTTAGTCGTTGACACTGGTATGTTGGTAAAATAATTTTCAAATTGAATTGCGACATCTAAATTCGACTCTAGGATTTTACCATCTACTTTTAAACGAAAGTCATTAATTTCCTTTTTCCGGTGACCTGTTTCTTCATTAATTATTTTCCAAGTCGTTTTAATGACATCAGAGCTATTCAAGATTTTATGACTTAAAAAGTTTCGCTTAGCTATACGGCAGTCTATCTTGAAATTCTTAGAATACTCTTTGACATGTTCCTTAAACTCTTCACTAGCGTTAAACCGTCGTTCCTCATATAGTTGATACAGTATTGTTCTTCGTTTATGTAAGTCCGCAGTAGCCCAGTCACTGAAAACCTTTGCGCCACCGACCATGACCGATTTGGATGTAAATATCATGTCAAATTGTTTCATGAATGTGTGAAAGAATGAGTTGTACATGTCATTAGGGCCCTTATAAGTTGTTAAAAAGGGCAGATTATACGTTAAATTATGTCGCATTCTTTCCACACGGCCTGCAGTAAGCGGCACAAAAGTTATTTCCTTTTTCGCAATATCATGCGATACAGACTCGAATTTAATTAATTGACCTAGATGATCCGATTCCAGGTTACTAATCAAAATCTTACTGATTGGAATTATATCAGTAAAAATGTTATCAATACACGTGGCGCTAGTGTCAGTCACTCTAGTCGGCTCCATAAAAGTATAGGCCAAGCCGAAAGATTTGAAAAGATTTATTAATCTGTTGGTGAGCGAACTATTTTCTAAAATATTAACATAAAAATCTCCACATATAATAACTTTCTTACTCAATTGTGATAAATTAATTAAGACAGTTTCCATGTTCTTTTCAAAAATTTCGAAATTACCTAAGGGTGGCCTATATACACAAACTACTATGAATTGCTGTAATTCTATTGCAGCGAGTTCTAATATACGTTCAACAGATAAGGACACAATGTCCTTACGTTCTTTAAATTTAAATTTATTGTTTAATATTATTAGCGACCCGCCATGTATCGAGCTATTTCTTGTGAACAGACTGCCGATCTGATGGTTATTAAAATTAAACATAGCTTCGTTACTATTTAACCAGTGTTCCGTTATACATAAAATATCAATATTATTACTATTAAGAAATAACTCAATTTGGAGGTCTTTACTTCTTATACATTGGATATTTTGGTGAACCAGAGTGATATTATTAGATACTTTGCTGCCAGATTTGGCCTTACATTTATTACGATTTAGATTGCTAGAGTTGACGCCCTCTGTTGTCGTTTCATTTAATTTAAATGATTGATGGTATTTGGAACGGATTCCAGGTGCATTTTAGGTTGCTCAAAAGAAGCAGGAGCCAAATTATTGGCTGAAATATCAAATAAATAAGATAGCGACATAGCTATCTGTCTTTTAAGATAATTAGGAATGTAAAATTTTCCTTTTCTCAAAATATAATTATTACTAATATAATTATTAGTATCAATAATGTCAATTTTATCATTATATGTACACATGTTATATAATGTCATATTTAGATTGTGTCTTATATGCTCTTGAGTCTACACACCTTATTTGATCCATCGAAATCCCTATCAGGTTGATTCATATAGATTTCTTCAGTCAATGAACCATACAGGAATGCCGATGACACATCAAACTGTGTCAGTTAATCCTTAATTTGCAGCAACGCTTAGTACATATTTTATCCCTTTTTGATCATGCTGCCTAAAAATCAAAACGTCTACGTGAAATTTTGCCTAAAGCTTATATTGAGTAAGAAGCAAAATGCCTACCAGGCAATATGACTATGCAGCAGTTAAACTTCATTGTATATTGACTAAGAAGCAAAATGCCTACCAGGCAATATGAGTATGCAGCAGTTGAACTTCATTGTATATTGACTAAGAAGCAAAATGCCTACCAGACAATATGACTATGCAGCACTTGAACTTCATTGTATAGACTAAAAAGCAAAATGCCTACCAGGCAATATGACTATGCGGCACTTGAACTTCATTGTATATTGACTAAGAAGCAAAATGCCTACCAGGCAATATGACTATGCAGCAGTTAAACTTCATTGTATATTGACTAAGAAGCAAAATGCCTACCAGGCAATATGACTATGCAGCACTTGAACTTCATTGTATAGATTAAGAAGCAAAATGCCTATCAGGCAATATGACTATGCGGCACTTGAACTTCATTGTATATTGACTAAGAAGCAAAATGCCTACCAGGCAATATGACTATGCAGCACTTGAACTTCATTGTACAGGGTTGGGCAGATTAAGTGTCCTAGTTGTGTATGGCTTTTTTACTTAAATATAACTTAACTTCTTATTCACTTCGTATTTTTTTTTGTTGACAATTTAACCTTCTTTATGATTTCTACACGTCAGCTTGATATATTTTGTTTTCATATTGTTTTCAACAATGGACGCGAAACGCCAGCTCTTGTGCGATTTGTACCAGAAAAAATACCGACCGTGTGAGATATTGAAGACGCTGAAACATTTAAATATCAATATAAGGTTTATATCGCGGACCGTCAAGCGATTCAAAGAAACGGGATCTTCACAAATCAGGCCCAAACCTGGGAGAAAGCCATCTGTTCGCACCAAAAACATCATTAAAAATATTCGTGAGCGTATTAGACGAAATCCAGCTCGAAGTGCAAGCAAACTTGCTAAAGATATGAAAATATCCCGTCGAACAATGAGTCATATTTTAAAATATGATCTTGGGCTAAAGGCCCACAAAAAACAAAAAATTCATGGCTTAAAAGATGCCCAGAAAAAAGCTAGAGTGAAAAAATGTAGGGAATTGCTAGCTTGGCACGACGGCGATGATATTATTTTTTCCGATGAAAAGATGTTCCAGTTACAAGACAGTCACAACCAACAAAACGATCGTGTCTATGGTGCTTCATTGAAGGATATTCCTGTGGACAAATTAGCCGTACAACGGTTCCAGAGTGCATCAGCTGTCATGGTATGGGGTGCGATATCGCCTAGAGGCAAGTTACCGCTGCTGTTTATTGATCGAGGTGTCAAAATTAACCAAGACTATTACATCCAGAACGTGTTACGGGTCATTTGCTAGAAAATGCTCAAAAATTATATGGAAACGACTATTACTGCTTCCAACAAGATAGTGCCCCATCTCACAAAGCTAAACGCACTCAAGACTGGTGTAGACCAAATTTGACAGATTTTATACCTTGGCAAGAATGGCCTGCATCATCGCCGGATTTGAATGCTTTGGACTTTTCGATATGGGGTTACATGCTGAGCAAGATTGGGAGCACACAGGGCATGAATCTAAACTCATTCAAGCATCGATTAGTCAAGATATGGGATGAAATACCAGACGAGGTAGTGCGTGCCGCGTGCAATGCATTCTATGGAAGAATGCGTCAAGTTATTAAAGCTGATGGCGAGCGATTTGAACTTATGAATTAGTTTTTTTAAGTATAGAGTACGCTAAAAATAAAAACGTGATAAATTTTAAAATTTTCTGTCTTGTTTTAATTTTATGGCTCTTTTTAACTAGGACTCTTCTTCTTCTTCTTCTTTTTCACTTAATCTGCCCAACCCTGTATATTGACTAAAAAGCAAAATGCCTACCAGGCAATATGACTATGCGGCACTTGACTATGGGACACCTACCTACTTATACTTATATCGGTACAGTACCCCAACGAAAATGTTAAGCACTTTAGTGCACTGTCATACATAATAAACTTCAAACTAAACATCAAATGACAAGTATGACAATAACAATGACAGTTACAATTACAAAGTTCTAGGTACAGTCTATTTTTTCTTACTTGAGCTAAGACTTAAACAAACATCACTCGATCACATATCACGACATTCCGAAAGAATCACTCAATATATGGTACCATAATAACTAATAGACATTGTTTTAAACACAAACGAATTCATTTCTACTAAATATTGCTTCAAATTATCCTTAGTAACATATTATAATCAAATAATAATTTCCACGAAACTCCCTGTCACAGATTATCAAAACTGAATGTCAGTTTGGCATTTCATTTGTAGGGATGGGAAGAAGTGAATGAATTAATGATAAAGTAACAGTTTAATGGTTTGGTGGTTCTAATATACAATATTCCAAACATAAATGAATATAATTATCTTTTTAAACTAAATAGTTAGTGAGAGTTATTATTATGTGTATAGGTAGTCTATATGGTATGACATGATGATGTATCTACGCATGACTGAATAAAATATTTATAATAAAGCGTGTTGTGTTATTGAGTACATAATATCGTTAGAAGTAGGTATCCACATACAATTGTAGTCTGTCAAATTCACTATATCAATCATATCGAAGAACCCAACCCATATACGTATTTCACTCATTTCATTCATTCCCTAAATAAATTTACACATTCACTCCATTATTCCCATCCCTATGAAATGTCAAACTTTTAAGATACGCCATATTTGTTTACCACTTCGCTCAAGTAAGAAAAAATAGACTGTATGCTTAACATTTTTAGTGTGTGACTGTACATATGATCATATAGACATGCAATTAGATACATAAATAGGGTATTAGATCAGAAATTTTAAACCCTTTTTTAACATTTATGTATGTACAGTTCTGTCTGTTTTTATTTGTTTTTTATGCAATGTCCCTCCATTTCGTAATATAAAGTCAAGGATGTATTATAATAAGAATAAAGAAGCGGGAGTGTCAAAAATAGTATGTAAAACTGTAATGGATGTTGAAGTGCCTAAGAAATTCAAGTATCTCTTATTGGCTGACTACCAGGACCATGACGAAGGAGTTCGCATATTAATTTTTTGTTCAGAAGAAGCGAAAGTTATTATGGGTAAAATAACCTCTTATTTTAGTGACGGCACCTTTAAAAGTTGTCCGCAACCATTTGCACAATTGTACGTATTACACGGAGATTTAGGGAGCACAGACAATAGTACAAATATAATTCCACTTGCTTATGCCTTACTATCCGACAAAACAAAACGTACCTATGAGATATTTTTTCAATTGATTAAAACAACAGCACCAAATTGGAACCCTTCAAAATATAAAACTGATTTTGAGGAAGCTGCTATGCAAGCTGTGCTAAATATTTTTCCAGGAATTGATCTGCATGGGTGCTACTACCACTTCAATAAATCCATATGGAAGAAAGGGAAAGAATTAAAGCTTACATCAAAAAAACTCACTAGAACTATTATCGCTCTGTCTGCTGTGCTCCCTTTATTGCCCGATAATAAAGTATTAGAAGGTTGGGACTATATAAAAGCAGAATCAATCGGAATGGAGAATGACAACCGCTTAGTAAACTTCTTCAGTTACTTCGAAAATTACTGGCTCCGTAGCGAAGAATTTATAAAGATATGGTCAGTTTTCGGAGAACGGCATCGTACGACAAATTTTCTAGAAGGCTGGAACTTTAAGCTCAACAGTAACCTAGGAAAGAAAAAGGTTAACATTCTCCAGCTACTCAATTTCTTGCAACGAGATATGGCATATTACACCGTCTGCAGTATGCAAATTCATGAGGGTAGAGCCCCTACAACGCGACAAATTTCTGACATTAAAAAAGACGCATATATATTAAGAAGTCAGATGCAACTTTTGAATGGGGAAATTACTGTAGGGCATTTCACAAAGTTAGGTAAAAAAGTATTGTATAAATGAAATGTACATATATAAATAAATTGTATATATTAACAGAAACTTCTTTATTTTTACCTAAAGACAGTATGGTTTGCCGGTAGAACCAGATGGTTAGTCGGTTGATAATAGACGCGTATCAACTGACAAACCATTAATTAATTTAAAAGAAGTTTGTCGGTTAGGGCTAGTTATGTATATTACTAACCAACAAACTAGGCGGGTTGTTGGTTAAGAAAAAAACTTACTAACCGTCCACCTAGGTGGACAGAGTGGTTGGTCGGTTGGTAATAGAGGTGTAATTGCACCCCATCTAGCATTAATTTACAATAATTGCATTTCAGAAGGGATCTTTCCAGATCTTATGAAATATAGTAAAGTCATACCTCTTTTTAAATCGGGTGAGATGAGTGATATTACGAACTTCCGTCCCATTTCCATACTACCAGTTTTAAGTAAAGTCTTTGAGAAACTAATTCTGAATGATATGTAAGGTCACTTTAATAGAAATAAACTACTTAACAATAACCAGTTTGGCTTTACCAGAGGTCGATCAACAATTGATGCGGCATCTGTTCTCATTAAATATATACGAGGGGAGGTCCAAAAGTTCGCGGAATGGAGGGGATGGGGGTGGGGATGACTATATTTTTTAGTATAGTACTAATGGCCAACTCATTAAGAGTATATATACCAACTTTCAGCCTGAAGAGCTCATTACTTTACAAAATATCGTCGAGCAAGCAAGTCAATCTGGAAAAATCCTGGAAGTATGGAGCAAATTGAGTATCGAGCCATCATCAAGTTCCTGACTAAGCAAGGAAAAACTCCTCAGACCATCATGAGTGAGATGTCAGTAGTTTACTGTGATCATTGCCCTGGAAAAACAATGATTTACAAATGGCACGGTCTTTTTAAAATTGGCAGAGAGTCCATTGAAGACGACCCTCGCCCAGGACGGCCTGTCGAGGTCACCACATCAGATACCGACGGAAAAGTTGAAAAATTAGTATTAGAAGATGCTCGCCTGAAGAAGAAACAGATTTCTGCATTAGTTGGAGTATCTGAAACCACTATTTTGCGGATTCTACATGAACACCTCGGCATGATTAAAGTGAGTGCAAGATGGGTGCCGAGAATGCTTACGCCGCATCAGCGACAGCAGCGAATCGACGCGTGTAGCAGTTTTTTAGAACGGTGTGGAGAAGAAAGTACGTCGATTTTGAAGCGAATTGTTACTGGAGATGAAACTTGGGTTCATCATTTTGAACCTGAGTCTAAACAGGAGTCGATGCAATGGCACAAGAAGGGTACCCCCCCACCTAAGAAATTTAAGGTGTCAGAATCGGCCGGAAAGTTGATGGCTACGATTTTCTGGGACTGCCAAGGAATTTTGATGATCGATTACAAAAGCAAAGATGTCACAATTACTGGAGAGTACTACTCTAGGCTACTGGAGCAGTTGCGGGAAGCTATCAAAGAAAAAAGGCGAGGAAAGCTGGCTAAGGGTGTGCTGTTACTTCAGGATAATGCTCCAGTTCACAAGAGTCGTATTGCGATGGCTGCCCTGAACAAATGTGGCTTCGAAGAATTGGTTCATCCCCCCTACAGCCCGAACCTGGCCCCCAGTGATTATTATTTATTCCCAAATTTGAAGAAAGAGTTGCGGGGAAGAAAATTTCACACCGATGATGAAGTAAAGGACGCAATTTTGGCTCATTTTGACAGCAAAGAAGAAAATTATTTTTATGTGGGTTTAGAAAAATTAATATCACGATCTAACAAATGTATTAACCTTAAGGGAGATTATATTGAAAAGGAAAAATAGTAACGTCTTTTTATTTAATTATTTAGCCCTCCATTCCGCGAACTTTTGGACCTCCCCTCGTATATAACAGTTGGGAGCAATCTTGCGATGCAGTAGGAATATTTTGTGACCTTTCTAAAGCTTTTGATTGCGTGGTTCATACGACCCTTATTTTAAAATTAGAACATTATGGATTGTCTAATAAAGCTATAAGTCTTATGTCTTCTTATCTCAGTGATAGAACTCAAACAGTTGTTGTAAACAAAACACAATCTGATGGAGCTACAGTGAAAATAGGTGTGCCTCAAGGCTCTATTTTAGGTAATTTCTATTTTTGGTTTACATAAATGACTTGCCACCATCAGTAGATAAACTTTGTGATATTGTACTTTATGCTGATGATACTTCACTAATTTTCAAGGTAGACAGAAAATCCATAGACTTCAGTAGCATAAACTCCACACTAGTTAAAGTACTTAATTGGTTTACTAGCAACAATTTGCTACTAAATGCTAAGAAAACTAAATGTGTTAGATTCGCTTTGCCTAATGTTAAACCGTTAGATTCTAGTATTATTCTAAATGACGAGTGTTTGCAAATCGTAGATAAGGCAGTTTTCCTAGGCATAACAATAGATAAAAATTTGCAATGGAGTCCCCATATAGCTGTACTGGCAGGTAAACTAAGTTCGGCAGCTTACGCAGTTAGGAAAATTAGACAACTAACCAATGTTGAGACAGGTCGCTTAGTTTATTATAGTTATTTCCATAGTGTTATGTCGTACGGTATTCTGGTTTGGGGTAAGGCAGCTGACATACAAACTATATTTGTGTTACAAAAAAGGGCCATTCGTTCTATTTACAACTTAAATTCCCGTGACTCCTTAAGAGATCTTTTTAAGGAAATTAATATCTTAACTGTAGCGTCACAATTTATTTATGAGAATATTATTTATGTTATAAAAAATTTGGATTCTTTCACAAAAAAATCTGATATACATAATTTAAATACTAGAAATAAAAATAAAATAGCTATTCGAAAATTCCGCGTCCGTAAAGTACATAAATCATTTGTTGGTCAATGCATTCATTTCTATAATAAATTACCTGAGGTAGTATTAAAGTTACCCTTTCCAGCACTCAAAAATTACTTGAAAAAGTCGTTAATGTCTAAAGCGTATTATAGGATCGAGGACTATTTAATAGACAAACATGCTTGGCCTAAACCCGAAACTTAATCAATAATATATTTTTTATTTGTTTTTTTTTCAAATTCAAAATCTTTATCTTGTCTGGGGGACACCGTTGATGTAGGAAAACATATCAATCTTATGTGGTCATCTTGCACCGTCTTATATACACATACGTAGGAGTTCTTTTTTCCTTTTCTCTCTTTCTATCTTAAGATTTCGGTGTGTTTTCCTGCGGAAACTACGCAGGATATTGGAAATATTTTTTAATTTGCTATTTATAGATTTATATAATGCTAGACTAAGTAGTACCATTGTAATATTAAATATATTTAAAAAAATGACTGACTGCTGAGTTTCTTGCGGCGCTTCTTCTCAGCAGTGGTCTCCTCTTGTGAAGCGCTGGTAGATTCTTGACGTGTAAAAGTGCCCGTGCGGCCTACTTACTGAATAAATGTCTTTATCTTATCTTATCTTTTCTGCTGGTAGCAAAGGCAAATTGGCAGTCATTGCTATTAGTAATCTTCTTTCTTTTGAATTAGTTAAGTTCAGCTTCTCAGCCTGTTTCCAAATCGATTTTTTGTAGTGGTAGTAGTACCCTGATATTTTAATACCAGCAATTTTTTTTTGTGATGCGTTAATAGGTGCTAGTTCATAATCGCATTTTAGATTCCGAAATTCAATATTCAAATTCAAACTTGGCTTTTATTTGGTAGTAAATAACCGGAACAATGTTCACCATCTCGTCTCCACTGGCCACATCTACATGTATCGTGTATAGTTGGTAAAAAGGCGTTGGTGTAGCCTTTAATGTACCGTCTGCATAAAATTTAATCTGACTATGGTCTTTTTTTAAATATGTTTTGGATAATGTTGTGATAAAAATTAATATTTTATTATCATCATCACCATCTTCAATCAGATTAAACGGTTTGGCAAAAAAATCAGGTACCTTTACTTTATCTAACCCTTAATAAGGCAGAGGCAATATATTTACCACATATCAATAAACTGAAATTTGACTTTACTACCTACATTTTATGATACAATTTTAATTGTATTTTCCCGAAAAATAACTTCATGTATTTTTACTCTTTAGAGACTTGCGATTCCATTACTGTATTTGATGTTGGTCTAGTATTTTTAGTTAACGAGGCCCTATTAAGGGCTAAATAACTGAACTCAGTTTTCGCTGACTTCAAAAAAAATCTTCTCGCCCGTTTTAGTGTGTCTTTTTCTCTGTTTATCGGGAAGTTTATCTTCATCATCAGATGATAAATAATTGCTCTCACTATAAACATTTTCGAAAATTTGTTGTACCGGTTTCAAACTCTTGCAGACTTTCTTTTTGTACTCTTGCATCGTTAGTGCGATTTTATGTTTTGTTGGAATCCGTAAACAACAATGAGTGCTTTCATTTAAAATCTGTTTCTTTTCTTCGCAAAGCTTCAACGATGCACTGCATTGTGCTCTATTACTGCATCTCCATAGACTTGTTCTGTCATTATTGCATTTATTTAATGTATAATGATACCCACACCATAGTACTAAATCTCCACCTTTCTGATTTTTTATAATTACGTTTTTAGCAGAACTTTCCATGCTTATTACTTTTACTACCCAAGAATCCTAATAGACCAAATTGTAGTTCATAACTTGCAAACAAAGAAAACTAGTTCTTGATAATGACATTGATATTTATTTTATCAATCTATTTGTACTTCAATATAAAGTGGCCAGTAAGAACCCATGGGGCTTCTAAACGGGCTATCTTTTGCTGCAATTTGTGGCCGGTAACTAGTGCTGTCTTACTCTTACTTCGTATGTTAGAGCAAGATGCGTATAGTTGCCGGCCACACATTGCCGTGAAAATGTTGCTCGTTTAGAAGCCCCCTTACCAAATAGCTATGATAATAAACTAAGAAGTTTAATCATACATTTAATACGAGCAAGTAGCATCTATTGTATGTTTTACTAGCTGCTTGCCGCGGCTTCGCCGACTAATCAAGGAGGTAAAGTGTTTCAACGGAATAATAAGTTGCCTATGTCATTCTCCAGACCTAAATCTATTTCCACCTCAAACTAAGGACTTGTCATCCAAATAATAATTGCATTACCGAACGGGATGATCAATATATAAATTTCAATAAGAGGAACAGAGAGTTTTTTTTTTATGTCATAGTTTCCTTTTTTATGGTTTCGTACCCATAGGGTAAAAACGGAACCCTATTACTAAGACTTTACTGTTCATCCGCCCGTCGGTACGTCTGTCTGTCTGTCACCTAGCTGTATCTCATGAACCGTGATGGATAGACAGTTGAATTAGATGATGTATTTCTGTTGCCGCTATAAAAACAGAATAAAATATTTAAGTGAGGCTACCATACAACAAACGTGACTTTTTTCCGTTTTTTGCTAATGTTGTATAAATAATGGTATTATTGCAATTCAGGGACCTTCCTTGCAGACGTTTTGATCTTTAGAGACATTTTTCTTGGCAGACATTTTGATCTACGATTTACTGCTTAGGTATTTTGCCACATAGACATTCTTTGTAGTCATTTTGCTTCGTAGACGAATTGCAAGTTAGACATTCTGATCAAGAAGGATTTTATCGTTGTCATTTTTGAAACTGGACTGAAAGACTCATCATCGTCAATGCCCTTTCTTTGGTAGTTACTAGTAGCAAAATTGGCGTTCGCATTTTCCCCGAATTTTATTTTTCAAAAAGCTTTAATTTCTTGTTGAATATTTTTTTAATAGTACTTTTTTCTGATGTTTTCTTTTTATCATTAGCTTTTCTAGCCGTAACTTATTTTCTAGTAGCAAAACTTTCACTCCGTAAATTTGACTATCCAATTTTTTTACTTATAGCAAATTATTCATGTTTTTTCAAGTGTTGAAGGCGGTCGCATGTTTGTCAATAAATTGTTGCTATGTAATTCACAAAACCGTCATAGCTCTTAGGTGATCAGTTTATCCCTGATAAAATTTGACTCGTGGACTTGTAACAATCGTTTGAAATATTAGGCAAAATATGTGCGCCTGTTTATGAATGGCGTTAGCAACTTTGACAAACCAACACCTTGACCGCCAATTCATGTGGTCGATGCAGCGTACTATGCCTGGAAAAGGGTTAAACACTACGTACTGCAAGAATAAAATCAGAAACAAAGGACTCACGGTCAATATATTTTTTGCTAAAAAATCAATCTCTTACAACAAGCAAAAACTTAAAGCAAGCTTAAGTACTTAATTAATAAGTGAGTGTAGGTACTTTTCTTATACCAACTCGTACACATAAAATTAAAAATAAAACATTTCCATTCTCGAAATTAATACAACCAAATGTCACTATTATTTTAAGTAAGATAGTAGTTTTATACAAGTCGTTATTGTGATGGTACTCGTTATCCATTCCCAATTTTATCAATGTTTTTATCTTTTTCAATGTACGTTTGTTGCCGTCGTGGAAAATTTTGAGAATTAATATCATTCTTTAATATTTCAAAATTTGTAGGTATTTATCGCTTTGTATTTTAGTACCGAAATAAAGTCCAATAAATTGGTTTTTACTTTTTATAAGTCTGTTCAACTTGCTGTGCCACTCCTCGGCGTTATTATTTGTACGGTGCCGATGGCCGTAGAAGCTGAGGATGTCCACAGTATGTACATTTATCCATTGCTTCTGCATGTAGTTATTAAAAGTATCGAAACTTTAGGTGTCGCTTGTAATATATCGAACCACCTTTCGTGGAGTCCGGTTTATAATGCCAAACTCTTAAATTGCCAAGCTCTCACAATGTCTTCGTTGACTCATATTTTAAAATAAGTAATCTCAAAATCACAGAAATTGATTGAGATCTATACAGAAATACGAATCTAATAAATTTCAAGCAAGTTTAATTAAAATGGCAGAATTATAGTAATATGTTTTTAAAGTGTCATAGCTAGTAGGTATCTATCAGTGTTGGGCAAAAAGTAATTGAATTACAAATTATGAATTGCAATTACAGAATGTAATTTAAATTACGAATTAAAATTACACATGTGTAATTTCTAATTGAATTACGATCAGCTCTGAATTTCAAAATGTAATTTGTAATTCAATTAGAAATTACATTTTGTAATTTTAATTGGTAATGCATTACTTTATGAAATTACAAATTACATTCATCTAGGAAAGCATTTTCATTGTTTTTATATAGTATGCTACTATATTTTTGCGGGTTTTGATTCAATATAAAATTATTATATAAGGAACTTCCTCAAAAATTAAGCATTTTTTTGTCATACTTGTTTAAGTTTAAAAAACTTATGTTAGCTCTTATATTCAACTTCGGACGAGTAATATCAATAACCAATGTCCTAGCCGGAGTGCACACCTACCTGCATCGCATGACGCATAATATACCTGACATGCTAATCCAAATTATCTGTTATTACAACTACTTTATATAACGTAATTGCGTAATTCAATTACAAATTAATGTAATTTCAATTAAAATATACCAAGTAATTTAAATTAAATGTAATTCAATTGCGAGCGTAATTAATTACAAGCAATTGCATTAAATATATTTTAATTTGTAATTCAATTACAAATTAATTGAATTATGCCCAACACTGGTATTTATGATATATCCGGCCAGTATCTTTCAAGTGTTTCAAATAATAAATTCTCCTTTAGTTTAAGTATAGGCAACAAAATCATTTAATAAATAATAAGACATAAATGAGTAGTTTCAGGAAGTTTTAACTAGTGTCCGACCGAAGTTTCGGTTTCGGTTTCGGTTTCGGCTAATTTCGGCCAAAAAATTGATTTCGGCCGCAGTTTCGGTTTCGGCCAGAATCCGGCCGAAACCTTCGGCCGGGCCGAAATTGCTTCGCGGCCTCTCGCGGCTCTCGCATCGGGAGCGCTCGGCTTAATTCGGGCGCGCTCGGCCGGGTAGGTATAGGGTAATGCATCGGCGGCCGTCCCAGCCGGGACCACCGACAGTATTCATATTCATCCCGTTTGTGACGTTTGTTTGTAAACCACGTGGCGCGCGAGAAAATATGGTGAGTGTTGTTTATTTATTTAATTATTATTTATTTTTTAGAATCTGTTACTGCATTTTATGCTGTGATTAATGAACGATACGTTTGATATTAGGATTGTGAATTTAGTTTAGACGTGATAAGAATAGGTTGTTTGTTTTGAATAATATAATACCTATGCCGCGAATTAGTGAAGTCTTGATAACTGCAGTAAAATTATTTAAATAATACCTTATTAAATTAACCCTATTACTATCCCTTACATATGTAGGTAGGTATGTTATGTAGAGTTGATCAAAATTTAATTATTTCATATTTTTTGACAAAGTTGATTTACTTATGTTAATGTAGCATGAATGCTGTGATTTCTCTTGCAATGTTTGACTTTGTCACACGAGGTATTATTCTAAAACTTTGTTTAAAGATCACTGATTACAGTGATAATACTATAATTTATGTAAAAGTTGATGTATGTTTATGCTGTGATTTATCTTGCAATTTGTGATTGTGATTTACTTTATCCAGGTATTATATTAATTAGGTAACTTTGCTTAAAACTTTAAAAAAATGATTTTATTTGGTTTAAAATTTCATAGTTTACCTCTAATTATATATCTATTTTCATTAAAAATAAACGTTTTTTATTTTGTTTAACTAAAACAGTAGCTGTTCTCATATAAGAAATCCTTGCAATAACCTTTTCCTTACGATTTGTACAGTAATTTTGAATAATTTCGTAAGTCTTCAAAAATTTCGGTTTCGGTTTCGGCCGAAATCAGAAAAAAACCGAATATTCGGTTTCGGTTTCGGTTTCGGCTAAAAATCGTGTTTCGGTCGGACACTAGTTTTAACATAACGTAATTTTCCCTAAATAATGATCACACTCTTAGTTAAGCTCACTCTCTAGTTAAGCTAGAATTTACTTTTACAATTTACTGAACAAACCAAAAAAATTTTTACAGAGACATGGCAAAGTACAGAAGGCGTTCTTGCGAATTTTGTATAAAAAAACGTACGGGTACTTCCCTTTTTTGTACCCTTCGAAATTTTTGGTTGGCGTCATAGGTTTTCATTCTCTTGAGGTGAGGCGAAATTATGGACTGCTGACGTTTGCAAGCGGTGTATCCCTTTACACCCGAGCGATTCAGACAATGAAAATTTCAAGTAAATAAATAAACAATAAAAAAATAATTGGAGGCAATTTTTTTATTTTTTTTAAACGGTTCATTTTCAATTAGAAAAAAGCCTTACAATCGTATATTTTTTTTATTTTTTTTTACACGATTCATATTCAATTGGAAAAAAACCCTCACAATCGTATCAGCTCGAATGTAAAGGGGTATTGCGAGGAGATTCCGACTGTCTGGAACTGGTTATGCAGGTGGTGCGTCTTTTCGTCCCTTCGATGACAAAATTTTACTTCCGTCCACGTTGACGACACTTGATGGCGGCTAGATACGGAACCCTAAATATGATCTACGTTATATGTGGCTGGAATCATCGACAAAGGCTGAAATTTAACACGCATCACAAATCCTCAAGAATCATGCAAATTTAACATGTACTCGTAAGTACGTGTGTTTCGTGAACCACTACAAGAAGTTTTGGCCATAAAGTTGCGGGAGTACGTAGGTATGCAAGTATTCTTAAAATGGCAATACAACCGCGATGACATTTTTTTTTCAACATAGAGAATTAAAAACCAACTTGCTTACTATGAAAATTATGAATTTATGACGTTCGTTTATAAGTACCTATCGTTAAAGCAGTAACCTACCTATGTAGTTAAGTACGTATAATAATAAGCTTAGGTCGTAGGCAGGATTACTTCAATACCAACTAGGCTAAAGGCGTCGTCAAATTTATTCACATACACAATAATTGATACTACTTAAATTAAGAAAGTATAAAAACTCTAAATAGATAATTATAAACACGCAACTTATAATTATTGTAACAATATCGCTAGCTTTAATACAAACAGAATGGAAGTAACGCTTACATTTTCTATGTTTATGTCAGGATCTTCTACGAGTTCAAAATCATCAGGAACAGGACTTTCTAAAATTCGTATTAACTCTTCACAATTCATGTTGTATCTACGTTAAACACTAAACATTGCTATTACGTCATAAGCGGACGTATTTATCAGTCAATGGCGTAGGAATCTTGCGTTTTCCTTATTTAAAGTCAGAAGATAGGGACGCGTCTTGTTACTAAAATCAATATTTTATATATCGAGAGTTCCATTTTCAAATTATGTTTTTAAATGAATGTCTTGAAAATGGCGGATGTATTATGGTGTAGTTTGAATGCATTTGAGTATTAATTATTAAAAAGTTTACAAATTCTGTAAAATGACGTGTATTATTTTAGTTTTTAATATAAATATAAATGTTATATCATAGCTAGAATAAATGACGAATTCGATTCACCACCTCACTATCGACGGAATAAAGCGTCAATGGCATAGGAAATCGACCTGAGTTATACTGAATTAATGCTTTTTTGTAATACATATATTTTTAATAAAAATGCATTGATATAATAATTATTTATTATAAGCAGGAAGTCTATTTCTCTGAGTATAGTTTAAGAAAAGAAATACCTTTAAACACTCTTTGAATTATCCAAAATTGGTTATTTTTCTCACCCGACCTATATGACGGATATATACGTCGATGGCGTTGAACCAGTGGTGCGGATATATCCGTCAATGGCGTTGAAAAGGTTAACAAGAAGTTGAAGTATCTACACGTATTAAAGAAATACTCTTTGAAGAAAATAAACAATATCGAAGCTAGAAGTTGCAGGTTCGAAAATTGTTAGGTAGTTGTTAGTACTTATATGTAAGTTGGTGACCCAGGACGTGTAACGTAAATAACTGGGTCATTATAAAATTTCAAATAAAGTTTATATCAAATTAAAATTATCATTGTGAGAGTTTCTTATAAAACAATATAATTTAAGAGTAAATATTTAAAAGTTATTTAAGAAAATAGGCAATAATTTACCATTGAAAAAAATACAGAATACTGTTCTTTACCTATAGATTACCGAAAAATCTACAATAACGACAACCGATATTTACGAAGCTGAAGTCGTTTCACTGTCGTCTGAATAAGTAGTGTGTACGCATATGTATAGATGGAAATAAATGAAACTGAATTCTGTTTTTTTTTGTATACTATTACTTACTCATTTATATAATCAATTAATCAACATAAGCGTCCTAAAATGATTAAAAAAACAGGGAAGAGCATGTCGAAGCGTTGCTGTTACTACAAAGAAATTCATTACAAAACGAAAAAAAAACCCGATGCGGAAAAGTGGAACAGCAAAAGTGTGTTTTTTCATAGCACCTACATCCTTTTGCTGGTGCATTCCATTGTCACGTCCCCGACATTTGTACTCAGTTTTGTTAGTTCAAACCTCATATTTGGGCTTCTATTTGTTATTGAAGAAAAAAATCACTACAGAAGCATAGCTTAAGGTTTTCGGCTTAATATGATTAGGCAGCGACACTCATCGTCTTTCAAAATTAAACGTTACAATAAACCAATTAGGCGTCACGTCCCCGACAACAAAACTACCAAGGTTCTGACACACTTATATATTTCAAATATTTTAGCTCAAATTAATGGAAACACAACATTATTCTTTATTCTTCAAATTACACCATTATCAGACCCGCTAACAGTTGTGTTAAAGTTGTATCTCGTTATTAAAAGTGTAAATAAATGTTTAAAGTGCTCACCCTATCAAGTGTTATATATCATTGTGTAGCTGTTGAAGGGACACATAAGGTGCCGTTTGGTTTGTTAAAAAAATCACAGTGGTATGGTAGTAACAGTGAAAAACGTTTAATAAACATTTAATCATACCGTCCTGTTACTGACCTACGACAACTCGCGCTGCGCTAGCGGTGCATGAATCATACCGGGCGGCGCGCTGATAACGCTGCACGCATTACATTACGGCATTGAAGTACATCGCTGCTATGGCTCCTGTCTGGGGATGTTGTCAGAACGAGCCTAAAGACGGAAATTTTATTGATTGCGTTAAATGCAAACAATACGTGTTTGTCTAAGTCGGGCGCTGGAATACTCAAGCGAAGTGACTGGACATGTCCTAAGTGCTTGATTAGTGAGCCGAAATCATCGAAAAAGGATGCAACCCCGGTGCGCACCGTTCCTAACACGAGGAGCAACAAGAGGCCGGCCTTAACATCGCCCCCTGCTGCAACTCCAGCGACGAGCGACGACGTGCGCGTCATAGTACAGGATCTTTTAAAGTCGGAACTCAGCTCGCTCCTTAAAGAGCTTAATCAGAACATGATTGGGATAGTTAACCGACAGTTGGAACCATTGAAACAGGGAATGACCGAAATTCAAGAGTCGATGAATTTTATGAGCACCAGGTTCGATGATATTGAATCGGCACAATCTGCCGCGAAAGAGACAATGAAGGAACTGCAAGGTGAAAACTTGCGGATGCAGACCACAATCACGGAGCTTAACCAGCGAATCAACTACATAGAACAACAGTGTCGCTCAAATAATTTCGAACTTCAATGTTTGCCGGAAAATAAACAGGAAAATCTCTATACGATTCTTGAAAGTTTAGGCAAGGCGGTCTGTTGTGATCTGAGTCAATGTAATATCCAGAACTGCACTCGCATTGCAAAACATAATAATCATAGCGCCCGACCTCGGTCTGTCATCGTCCAGTTGACTTCTCCAAGAATGCGCGATCACCTGCTTGCTGCCACTGCCAAATTCAATAAGTCGAATCCCGCGGATAAGCTAAACACCTCTCATGCTGGTATTCCTGGAGAAAAATCGCCCCTATTTATCGTGGAACATTTGTCTCCGACCAATAAAGCTCTGCACGCGGCCGCCAGACTCAAGGCTAAAGAAAAGGGTTATAAATATGTCTGGGTAAGAGGCGGACGAATTTACGCAAGGAAAAGCGATGAATCGGATTTTGTTTATATCAAGAGTATGGACAGTTTACATAAAATTGTTTAATTGTACGTATTCCAATGTAATGCATGTTTTTTTGCCGTTTATAAGTTATAATTCAAACTTAAAATTTATTATCAGAACAGTCGTGGCTTAAGATCAAAAACTCACATGTTCTATCGTAATCTATGTTGCAATAACTACGACGTCATAATATTGACAGAAACTTGGCTTAATGGTTCTGTTCTGAGTAGTGATGTGCCGTTTCCGAGAATATTCTTCAAGTGAGAATATTCTCGGAAACGTACCCGGGAATATTCCCGCTTATGGGAAATATAGGAGAATTTTGAATTTTTGTATGTATACTTTGTTGTATTTTTGGGCATTACGTATAAAACGAAGTACACAGCCGATAGTTACATAGCATGTAGTATAAAGTCATCTCTCAACTTAAACTCTCAATATTCTCGAGAATATTCTCAATATTCTCGAGAATATTCTCTATATTCTCGAGAATATTCTCAATTATTCTAGTTTTTTTTTTTTTTTGTGTTGAAACTACTTTTTGGCTTCATTGTTTAAGACAGCACTTACACGCACATGTTTATTGCACCGAATACGAAACACGACTGAGTTGAGCTATCGCATCGCTGTTTTGCTAAGAAGGGGAAAAGAGATAGCAGATCTGTTGAGAGAAAGAGATGCATATATTTAATGGCTAAACATGTACCTAGCTAATGCAACCAAATGTTTTATATTAAATTAATTTAAATATCTGTCACTTGTTACCTATATTTACATACATACATACATAAACTCACGCCTTCATTCCCAAAGTGGGGTAGGCAGAGCTATAGAATTACTTTTAAAACTTGTTGTTAATTCTATAACCACACATAAACCTAACCTATATTTAAACTATATTTTATGTAATAGTGGTTTTTATGTACTACTAAAACAGATCAATCAGTTTAATTCAAATGAAAAACCAGATATCAACTTAAATTGTGTTAAAAAATACTTGCAATATTATGAAAAAGGTTTTACACAGTAACACAATATTTACACATCATTTTATGGCGATAAGCCATCCACTACAATTATTTTTATTTAAGATTTAATATACTTCATTTACTATTTTCAACGTTCTCCGGTTTGGGGAATATTCTCGGAAATATAGGAAATTTCGTTGAATATTCTCGACGGGAACATTCTCGGAAACGGGAATATTCCCGCGGCACATCACTAGTTCTGAGTAGCGAGTTGTTCGACGATAAGTATGTAGTTTATCGGAGAGACAGAGAACAGTCCGATTTGCATTGCGGTAAAGAAGGGGGAGGAGTTCTTATTGCAATTAACAAAAAAAATCAATCTAAGCGTAATTGGCACTGGGAAAGTTGTAATGAAGACCTTTGGGTCACATTGGATTTTTCAACATCTCGTCCAATTAATCAAATTGTACTGTGCGCTGTTTACCTACCTCCTCCGATAAGTCGCTCCGCATTGGAACTTTTTCTGAGTCACTGTAATGGAGTTCTCGAGGATACCAATTCACCTATTGGTATTTGCGGTGACTTCAACCTTGGTAATATTGACTGGCAACTCTGGTATGATCAGAATGATAATTATGTAGCACCAAGCATTTGCAACTCATTAGTAGATTTTATTAACTTCAATAAACTTATTCAGTTTAACAAAATATTGAACAAATCTGGCCGTATACTTGATCTCTTTCTGTCTAATGTACCTTCATGTGTTGTCGTCGAATGTTTATCTCCTTTTAGCGTGGTCGACAAGCTACATCCTCCTCTTGATATTAATATTGAAATTTCAACGGCCAATGAACAACGATTACCCTACAATAATGTTAATCTTAAGCCCAATTTTTACAAAGCTCCCTATGACCTCATTTGCAAATACTTGGCAGAATGCGACTGGGACAAACTGTTGTTGGATTTAGGGAATGTAGATGATATGCTTAGGGTTTTTAATGAAATAATTCAAAGCGCCATAAGTAATTACGTTCCAATGCGCAGGCTGAAAGTGTCACGTTTTCCGCCGTGGTTCGATAGGCAATTGAAAAAAGCCTTAAACGAAAAGAATAAAATTAGAATTCGCTACAGTAAATACAGGAACCCAAGAGATGCTCTTGAACTTAAATTATTAAGCAAGCGCTGCGACAGTTTGGCCACTTACAATAATTACATTAAGAAAGTAGAGAACGAAATTGTTGGGAACCCAAAAATATTTTGGTCGTACGTGAAAACTAAACGTGGTGGCACTAGTGCGTACCCACTATCAATGTCGAATGGTTCATCTGTTACTTCGGATTGTGTTGAGATTTGCGAGATGTTTGCCGATCATTTCTCTTCTGCTTATACCTCTGACGATATAAATCATAGCAGGGAGTATAGATCTCAATCGTTAAAATCTTTGGAAATAGACAGTCAAAACTTAACAACTCCCGTTATCGAGCATAAGGCCATATACAAAATGCTAAAAGGTATGGTTTGTACCAAAGGTGCAGGCCCGGACGAAATTCCACGGAAGTCTTCAGGTATTTTTCCGTCTGGCTGGAAGCTGGCAAAGGTGGTCCCAATACTGAAAAATGGTGTAGATGACCTTGTGGGCAACTATAGGCCCATATCTATCTTATCATCCTTTGCAAAGATCTTTGAATCCCTAGTTTGCCCACTTATTCAAAATCATTTGAAATTGCATTTGAGCGACTCCCAGCATGGTTTTGTAAGCTCGAGATCAACTTGCACCAACTTAGTTTCTTTCACTGAGTATGTAATCAATTCTATGGACTCCGGTAAACAAACTGATGTGATTTACACAGATTTCAGCAAAGCTTTTGACAAAGTTTCGCACGCGATATTATCGTATAAGTTATCAGCCTATGGCGTATCTGGTTCATTGTTGGACTGGCTTTGTTCTTACTTGAATTCCAGAGTTTTTTATGTTATGTTGTCGTTAACGGTTTCCAATCATCGTTATACCCAATCACATCTGGAGTGCCTCAGGGCTCGCACCTGGGCCCAGTTCTGTTCAACTTTTTTATTAATGATATCCCTGACTGTTTCATCAATTCAGAAATTTTCATGTACGCGGATGATTTAAAATTTGCCCGTACCATTAATTCTCACGAAGATGTCACCCTGTTGCAAAGCGACTTGAACAACCTAGTAAAATGGCGTAACAACTATAAAATGTGTTTAAACCCTACTAAATGCTCGCATATAAAGTTTTCTAGGCAACACAATCTTACACCTTCGAACTACCGCATAGGCTTTTGCAATGTAAAAGAAGTGAACACAATACGTGATCTAGGTGTTTGGTATGACAGGAAACTTACATTCGTACCTCATATGGAAATCATTTCTAAAAAGGCTTCTAGAGCGCTTGGGTTCGTGCTTCGTAACTGTAAGACCTTTCGCAACGTCAAAACGAAAATATTGCTCTACAACACTTACGTCCGAAGTACTTTGGAATATTGTAGCGTGGTCTGGCGGCCACATTATGCCACACATTCCCTTCGGTTGGAACGTATTCAGAAGCGTTTCTTGCGGCATTTATCTTTCTGTAGTGGCGTTGCGAAGAGTATTCCCTCATACAGGCGCAGACTACAGCATTTTAAAATGGATCCCTTGTCCGCGCGTAGATGTACTCTGGACTTACTGTTTGTCTATAAACTGATAAGAAATAAGATCGATTGCCCTCCGTTGTTAGGTCATTTGCGCTTTCGCGCACCTTCGCGTGTACCCCGCTCTGCGATCACTCCTCTTTGCCCGCCCCTCAGAAGAACTGTCTTGGGATCAAATTCTCCTATCGCCAGACTTTGCAAACTTGTAAATAGCTGTAGTGATGTGACTGATATTTACTTAGAGCCTGTGGGTAAATTTTACAGGTCAATAAGAGACCGTGTATTAGAACATAACCATTAAAATGTTAATTTAATTTAGTTGCGTTTAGTATTTAGATTCTACTTCTGTTATAAATAGAGCATGCGGTGTTTACCTTTAAGTAATTGTTGCATTTACCGAACTAACCATAACTTACGTAATTATAATGTTGTATTAATGTAAACAATTGTTGGTGAACCTTAATAAAATAAATAAAATAAATAATTTAAATAAAATAAATAAAATAAATAAAATAAATAAAATAAATAAAATAAATAAAATAAATAAAATAAATAAAATAAATAAAATAAATAAAATAAATAAAATAAATAAAATAAATAAAATAAATAAAATAAATAAAATAAATAAAATAAATAAAATTAATGGGATACTTATCTAAATATAACGATTATAAGAAATAACAAAACAAAAACACTACTCCAGAAATATGGCTACAAAGTAGCGTCACGTCCCCGACAGCCTCGTCACGTCCCCGACACGTACGATTTTAAAACTTATATTGTATAGGTTTTTGTTGGAAAACTGACTCTTCATCAGCCATTGCATGTCTTCTACCTCGTATAGCATCTCCATCACATTGCAGCAGATGAAAACGTGAGATCCCTTGTACTGGACTAACCTTCTCCCATGGCGTTTTTGCAGCTATTTCCGAATTGATTTGCGATTCCGAGATGTAAATAATTTTTGTTTTGGGAACTAATTTGGTAGCCAAGTTAGCAAACTCTTCAGCAGACTGAACAATAGAACTTCCATCTTGAGACATCGCCTTTTGTCTCACAAGGCGTTTCACGTTGCCTCCGATGCCATCAACAACTCCTTTTCCGTGTGCAGTAGCAAAATATTTCCATGAAAACGGTTTGTTGTGTTTTTTAGTTAAATAGTGCAATAGTCTAGTCATAAATTTATTTTTAAATTCAGAGGCTGGTCCATCGCTCCAGATAGTGTCTTTTATATTCTCGTCGTTATTTTCAGATATGATTAGATCATAGAGATAATTTACAAATACAAATATGGTGTCTTTGTTTTTATTGTGACAATCAGAGCATATTTTATATGATTGGCACTCATTTTTATAAAAAGTAGCAGCCGTAAACAAAGTTACACTTGACCTAGCCCATAGAGCACTTTGAATTTCATTTTGATATTCACATGAATATGACATCGAAAAATCAACTTGTAGAATACGTGTGTACATTTAAATCATTCTTGTCGGATATAAATATTTCGCTCTGTATTCTTTTAATAAGAACATGTTCTAAAAATGGACCATAGTCATTTAATATCTTATCTGATAATTCTCCAGCACTTGTTTCTTGCAACTTAAATTTTAATTTGTTCTCGGTATTTTTGACCCATTCCTTCCAATTAACTTCTTTAGATGTTTCAATAGATGCTTCAAGCTTCTTTAAATTCATACAATTCTCGCATGTGTTTTTCCAGCATTCCGAAGTCAAAGAAATATCACATAAGTTATCATGCCAAAACTTTTGACAATAGTTTATTTTCAGTTATTTTAATTTCAGAATGAAATTTTCATGCAACTTGCATCTGCGCTGTTCAGATGGGGTATCTTTTAATAAGAATACGTTTTTCGGCCGCAAGTTGCAAAATGTAGTAAAGCCAATTTCCGGGTTTTCAGATTTAAAAATAGAAAATACCTCTTTTAGAAACATGATCAAATAATATTTTTGTAAAGTTGATTTGTGTCCATTCTCCCAAACAACAATACAATCCTTCATTCCAGGGCATGTGTAAACCACGTCAGGTCTGAAATAAAAGTCTCTTACTATTTGAACCAACTCATCGTTTCTTGTGTCATTCAAATCATGTTCCATATTTGTAACTAGTTTTATACCAATACGACTAGCTACACCTCTGACAACGCATTTTTTCTTCAATGGACATAATGGTAAGCTACGAAGACACTTTAACACCGCTTTACTGTATGTCTGTTTACATTTGTACGGATAAAATTCCTTTTCATTTGATGAAAACTCTACAGTTGAGGTTGACGTAAATAAGTTCACTTCTAGATCTCTTTTTCTTTTTCTTTCTTGTCTCTTTTCTTCACGTTTTTTCGTCTTTAAATCTAGTAGCTCTTGTTTAGATAAATGTTGTTTCTTTTTCCTTTTTAATGCTTTCAAACGTTCCCTTTCTTTTCGTTGATAATCTGGATCCTGCTTTTTTTTTTCACGATACTTCTTCATTCTTTCCGCGGATGTACTTGGTTTCGACTGTTCCATGTTCAAAACTAGCTTCAGCAAAATCAAACGATATAATTATTCAATGTTTGTACCGTTGATGCATAAATGCGTCACGTCCCCGACAAATTAATAATTATGTATATCACAAGTTAGATAACGCAAAAAGTACAATCGAAGTATGACTAATCGTATTTATCTTAAGAAGCTGTTTTGATCAGTTGTGAAATTAAAATAGGCTGCCCTCGGTTTGAAAATAAACATAAAGAAAACACTAAAATGTCACGTACCCGACACTAAACCTACCGATTGAAAAATGTAAATGACACAAATACGGTCTATTTTAAACTCATTTAAAATGAGATCAGAAACCAGCACCTATGTAATATAAAAAGGTTAAATATACTTTATTGTGTTGACAAACATTTATACCTAAAGGTGCATACAATCTGAGTAATTGGAACGACAAGTCGGTACCATTTTGTTGGTTAAAAAGCCAACTAATTATATGTTCTTGCGTTTTATCGTACTTAGGCTATTAACGAATTTTGAGAAATGTAATTATTTGAAAAATAAGGACCAAGTATAGTAGTTTATATTAGTTAGGAACGTAAATGTATAAAACGGGATTTAAAAATATATATAAATTTACCGTTTTGGCTGGAATGCACTTGCTATAAGGGTTCCGTTTGGGCCATCGTTTTGCTCAAAACAAGTAACTTAACATATTTCGATCTTCTATATAATATTAATACTAATTATAGCTAAAAGCTTGTAAAAATATGTTTTTCTTCGAAAATGTAAATAGTTTAAGTATATTAGGCAAATTTTTTATCACTTTGAAACCTTGTCATTTTGAAAGCTAGTCATTTTGCCATCTTGTCATTTTGCGATTTCTCATAAACCGATATCATTATAAACCGGACTCCTTTCGTGTATGTTAAACTTCGGTAAATGAGACAAAGCAACACATTTGCTGATGTAGCTACAGGCCTCTCGCGAGTCTGTTAACCCACGATCGGTAGCCTTTTTCCACAGCAGCTTGGCTGGAGTGAAAATAGCACCCGGAGATATTTACATACATTACATAGTATATATTTTTTTAGCATAGACTTACGTAGTCGCAATGAAGTGCAGAGGAAAATAAGCTCAGGTAATAAGTCAACAGACTTCTTGATAATATTTTGCTATGAATTCCCATTGCCAATTTCGTTGTGTTTCAGTTAAAAAATAAAAAATAAAATTAATAAATTTATAATATCGAATCGTAACTGACTAGAATTTAAATATATATACAGGGTGTAAGGGACGGCTCACCGAAAACTGACACCATAGCTTCAGACCATTGTTCTGAACTGAAATCCAGTGGAAATTTTCCGGGAAAACGAAAATTTTCTCGTTGGTTTCAGACCATTGTACTGAAATGAAATCAAGTGGAAATTTTCCCGGGAAAACGAAAATTTTCTCGTTTTTTACGTGAAAATGCCGTTTTCAGTTTTTTTTACATAATGTGCTTCAGTATGTCATAATATGTTGTCCAAGATCGGTTTATATGCAAAAACATAGAAAAAAAAAGAGAAAATTTTCGTTTTCCCGGGAAAATTTCTACTGGATTTCAGTTCAGTACAATGGTCTGAAGCTATGGTTTCAGTTTTCGGTGAGCCGTCCCTTACACGCTTTATAGATATATTTAAATTTGATTTTTAATATTACATTTCATTTTAAGCAGTCCATACCTTTAGTACATATTACACACCAAGTATTTTATCTATCTCCCTAATGCTGACTTAACGATGCCTGAATTTGGGTTGGCTCCACCTTCCTTCTCTCCTGTCATACCGACTGCAAACCCTACACTCCTATCCTATCTACTTGAGTCTGCGGTGTCTCGGGCAGGTGCGCTCTGCCTGCGGCGGGCGGAGATGGTTGGTGCAGCAAAGGCGACGAAGCTCGCATGCCCTGATCGATTTAGTATTAGTGGCTGGTCGGTGCGGGTTAAGGTTCTCGTGCTCTGCCGGCTCTTCGCTACTCTTACTGGACCGGTCGGGCGGGCGTGCTTCTCCCCGCTAGCCTAATCTAACATCTCCTCTCCGTCGCAGTCAGCGCGTACGGGTCCTTGCAGCAGAACTGCTGGCTGGAGGTGTCACCAGAATAGAACAGAACAGAACAGAATTACTACAAAAGTTGCATACCGTGTGACTGCTACATGTATAATATTTGTAGTAACGTCTTTTTGGTGTAGTTTGAACTGTGTGTTGTGTTATAAAATATTTTTGTTCCGCTCAGTTCATAGCTCTGAAATATTTGTTGAGTTGGAGCTACCTTATTCGTAGAATTCAAAGTCAGCTTGCATATGATATATTTTGTTTTTTTACTCTTTATGCACGCAATCACGGCGTGGTCTTATAAAATATTAAAAACTACTTTTTAATTATTTCTTTTTTTATCCTGACCTTATCGTTTGGTAGTCCTGGTTTACGCGTAAATCATTTTCATTGGTTTGCTCTTTCAAGTTACAGTACTACGTTCAAGTTCCGGTGACTCTGATATTCGAATATTAGATGGTTGAGAATCCCGAATAATTGATTTATCTGAAATTGACTCGGAAATGCTACTTGGCCTACGTCCACTTTGCGTACTGGAATTATAATCTCTATCACAAAATAAATCGTTTGTGTGTTTTTTTATGTATTATTCTGTATTGTCCGAGCTGTCGGTTTTTTCGGTGTGTTGTTGACAAAGCATCAGATGAAGCTGCTATGGATGGCGTCATTTTTGACAGGTACATACTGTAAATATATAAAATTACCACATATTGTTTTGCATTGACTTAACTATCTAATGCCTCATCTGCAGTCTGTAACAATCATTGAGTATGGTTTTTATGTGTGCTTTGTATAATAATAATATTAAATAATATATAACGATAATATTTAACAACGATATTTAAAAATAAAATGAAATGTTTTTGTGTAATATATTTTTTAATCAGGAGTGTTTGGAAATTATACGTAGGTTATACACTTTTCTTAGGGACAACTATACACACAAACTAGCAATGGTTTCCCCACATAGCAGCAGCGACCGGAACCGCTTACCCTTTAAAGGGTTTTGGATAGGGTATTTGATGGACTGGTTTTTACAAACCCTAACGATGCGGTAAGCTATCATCGATTTACCCGAATGAAAAGCTATCCAACACGATACAATTAATTCGACTAAGCACTTACCGAATCCTTACAACCCACGTTAGGCTTTCCCTATGAAGTGTTTATTGAACGGCTTCAAGCTATTTTAATCTCTACGCGCAGTCCATACAAAATATTTTTGCACTACTTAGCAATTGATTGGCTATCCACACACACAGGCTTGAAACCAACCAATCACACGAATCTGCGAAACAGAGTCAACGGAAAGGGAGAATGGATAGGGTAACACTAACGTAATGCTAAGTGCTTAAATCCGAAACCCATGCGAAACTGGTAACCTCAATGGTTGTAGTTAACAAGTTCGAAGCAGTTTCCATATCATTAGGGTAAGCCTATCGATAGGGATACGCTAACGTTTGGGAGAGCATATGATGTAGTTACCCGATCGATAGACTTAGTCAAATAAAGGGGTTTTCCGGTCCCTGCATAGCAGTACTATTAGCGCAGGTAAATCAAGTTCGGCAGCTGTTGAAAAAATCGGGCAATTTACCAATTGGGACAGCTCGCATAGTTTATTATACTTATTGTTAGTTGTTTTCAGTGTTATGTAGATACTTTTGTCGTAAGGTATTCTGGTTTAGGGGAAAAGTAGCTAACATACAGACTATATTCGTGTTACAAAAAAAGAGCCATTCGTTCCGTAAGAGTACATTTTAAAGGATTTTAGTTTTTCGATAGTAACGTCACATTTTATAAAGTCAAGTGTATAAAACATTTGAATTCAGTTTTATGGTAAAATACCCGACGTAATTTATGAAGAAACCATTTTCAGTTCAAAAAAAATAATGTCTAAAACTTTACTACGAAGACTGAAAAGCGGATAGATTTTTGACGTATGAAGTGCCTGTGCCGCCTGCTTACTGAATAATCATATTTTATTTTGTTTCTGAGATAAACTGCTGTGACAGCTAGACCGACGAAACCAAAGTCTCACCATAAGGATTCCTTTTATACCTTTTTGGTTCGGACCCCTTAAAACTGTTGCGAGCCATATCTTACATTTTATCTTAAGTTATTTCTTTGTCCAGAGCACATTTCCGCGACGTGTTGCACACCGGCCTAGGTATGACGGACGCGTACATGATGGAGCGCGTAATGGTGGCGCTGGATCGAGGGACCTCGCCCTACGTCACCATGTCGACTTTCGCCAAAGCCATGTCACTGTATTTGCGTGGCGACCTTGAGGAGCGAATCATCTATGCCTTTACGGTAACTTTTCCCATATACAGTAGAACACCCCATTTTTGGTATCCAAATTATCAGTTATCTATACCTAAAGATTGTAGAATGAATACCTCTGTTAACCTCAAATAAAGAATTTTCGTGGGGCCTATAATCAGCCGGGGTGAATAATACAGGAAAATAATAAAAATATAACTAAAACTACATACTAAAATGAAATTACTTAATCTAAGTAAATATAATAAAGACAGATGCGACCAAAATGAAGAACAGGTGCGTCTTTCAGCTTGGTGAACGGTGGAGAGTAAAGAAGAAGTCCTTATGATTTTAACAAATTTTAATGCATTATATTTTAAGAAACATGAATGCGGGTGTCTAAGCCGAGAGCAGGTAAGATGTGGATGTCGTTAAGTATAAATACAACTTGGCAGAGGTTTAATTCAATTAAAACATGGATGGATGTTCTTAATTCAAACTGATATCAATCTGTACATTTGAATGTCGGCTTTGACTTGAATTGTTTGATTTCCTCATTAGTCGTTTTAAACTAAAAATGCGTGGACTTTCACCGAAAAAGCGGAAATCGATTCTGGACAAATGGTGTAGTATAAAAGGAATCACTCTCAGACAACTAGCTAAACTCGAAAACGTTAGTGTTGGTGCAGTCCAAAATGCGATCAAAAAGTTCGGCCAAGAGTATAGTTTCGTTGACAAACCGAAATCAGGCCGAAAACCAGGTCCTTCAAACCCCAATTTGAATAAAAAGATAGTAAAGGCGTACAAAACCAACAAGGAGGCATCTGTTCGGGATTTGGCTAAAAAGTTAGGTACATCTGTTGGTATGGTCCAACGTGCAAAGCAGAGAAACAATTTAAAGACTTACAAGAAGCAAAGGCAGCCAAAACGAAGCGAAAAACAGCAAAGCTCAGTGAAATCAAGAGTTCGAAAGTTATACGACTCTATTCTTTCAAAGAAAAATTTGTGTGTAATAATGGATGATGAGACATACGTGAAATTAGATTATAAATCGCTGCCGGGACCGCAATATTACACAGTTCAAGATCGATCTGTTATTAGTGAATCTGAAAAGTCAATTTTCACAGAAAAATTTGGCAAGAAAATTATGGTGTGGCAGGCGATCTGCGAGTGTGGCCTCAAATCGACTCCGTTTTTCACTTTGTCTACAATGACGGCAGATATCTACATAAAGGAATGTCTTAATAAACGACTTCTGCCTATGGTTAGAAAGCACAGTGTTCAGACTGTATTTTGGCCCGATTTGGCATCTTGCCACTATGGGTCCAAGTCTTTGCAGTGGTATGAAGAGAAAAACATCAGTTTTGTACCTAAAGCTATGAACCCACCGAATTGCCCAAATCTTAGGCCTATTGAACGTTTTTGGGCTGTAATTAAAGCTAAACTGCGGAAAAATGGCCGTTCTACAGATTCCGAAGAGCAATTTCGTCGAGACTGGAACAGAGTGACAAAAACATTTGACCAAGACGCTGTCCGATCTCTGATGTCTACGTTCAGACAGAAAGTTAGAAAATTAGCTAGAAATGAATGATTTTGTTGGGTTTAAAGAAGTTTTTTTATTATTTAACGTCTAAAACGTAGTAGGACATTTTTTATCTATTAATAAATATATGAAAGTTGTCAGTAATACGTTATTTTACTTGTATTTATACTTAACGATACAGTCTTTATGTAGGGGAAACTTGCCTTATTCGTACCCCCTAAGAACAAATGCTAATAACTTTAAAATGCACACAAAAAAGAACACTCAATTTGTGTTTTTAGAAACTTTATTCTATGATTAATCAACAACAGCATCAATTTTAACTTAAATAATATAAACCTCTGAGAAAAAAAAGATTTAAAAAAAAGTAGAAAAAGTACGAAATAGGCTCATTCTTCTTAAATCGTACTGGGGTAATCTTAAATCGTACTTAGATCTCATGATCACAATTCCGTAGAAAAAGAATTTTAATACTCCATACTCTAATTCTTCATAGCATATTTAACTGTTTTTCTACTTGCGTACAATCATCACAGATAAAGTTATGAGTTTTTTTATGAACACCAGCACTAAGCTCGTGAATTCAGGTCTCACAATGGGTACACTGTATCATGTCTTCTTTTCTATTTTCTTCGCATGACTTACAATACCAGTTTTCATATATTATTTTTTTATTCTTTGTATTCTTCTTCTCTTTGGTATTTTTCCTATTCAAAACGTTTTTTTCTGCAAAGATTCTACTGACTTCTTCGACTGATCTATTTTTTTTATTTGTTAATCCGACTGACTTACGTTCTAATTAATTTTTATAAGGACTTTTTGTTAGGACTTGTGATTTCGATGTGTTTTTTCTTGGAGCCCGATTCAATTTAACCGACTGAATCCTTGCCAAATTCTGACTGACTTGACTGTCGATAACTTGTGAACTCACGATTGTAGGTGATGATTCACCTCCTGGAATCTGTTTCTTGTCTTGTTTAGATTTCTAAAGAGATATTTTTTTATTCTGCTGGCCAATCGGTATTCTATTTCCAGTTTTTCGGTAACAGGTTCTTGAGAACTAGTGGAAGTAGATGGGCCAACATCTAGTGGTATTTGTTTTTCAGCTAGCTATTATATTTTCGCTTAGCCATCTCAACCTTAAACAAAACTAATGAATTAATTCCTAATTCGTACCAGTACGAATTACGCCAAACCGTTGAGTACGAATTAAGAACACGGTACAATTAAATTTCAAATTTGCCGCTAAAATAAATGTCATGCTGTTAGCGTCATTATCTACACAGAATTAACTTACACATTTATGTAGAATTAGATCATAAAATGCAAATTTTAGTTTTTCTTCATGAAACTGGACCAAAATGCTTATGAAGAAACTAAAAAAAATACTCGAAAATAGTGAAATTACTTACTTTTCTAATATTTTTGAGCGGAGTGGCAGCACTAAGATGTTCGTCACATGAAGTAACAAGGCGGACTAATGGTTTCGTTTTTTGACACGAGTGTCGCTACTGCTGTTCTTAGTTTGGAAATAATAGTAGGGTACGTTTTAGGAACAAGTACGATTTAGGCAAGTTTACCCTACAAAACGTCCCCTGCTGCATTTCCTCGTTGGATAGCTATTGCTAGCCGTTGGCCGAAGAAAGTGCCAGCCATATGGCCACCTGAGGCATGATTAGTTAATTTTTTAATTTTTAAATAGCTTCCGTGCCTCTGGGCCCCACGGTCCAAAGGTTATTTTTTTAGTTATTAAGGAAGCTTACATTATAGATAAATATTACAACAGAGGTGACTTATTCATAAGCCAACAAAGTTTTCACCAATTCTTTCATTTCTACCACAAAAATGCAATTATCAGCTATATTTGCATATTGCTGCCGCGGCGTTTTGCAGATTCGGCCTAGTTAGCCGCCGCACCTGCCTTGAGAACCACAGAACTATGTAGTTCTGTGTTCAGAACCATGCGCCGAGGTGGGACGGTGCCAGAGTATCCACACAAGTGGCGTCCCACACTAAAGGCCGCCCTGTTTTCCACGGCACGAGAGTCAATTCCATCGGGACTCTTACCATCATCACGTGACAGCCCACTAGGTTGAGTGTAGGAGGCACATTGACGCTGCTAAGGGCCTGCCGGATGATGTCGTTAGGGCAGCTGTGGCGGGACAGGCGACCAGCGCTTTTTATGCACGCTAGATCGCGGTGGCACTGTCAGTTAACTTGAGCTCCGCAGTGGCAGAGTTCAAATTCATTTTTTATTTATCTCGTATCACACTGACAGTCTCTGGTATATTTAAAAGTTACATACCTATACTATACCGTAAATGAATTTACATTAGTATCCAAATAGTTGATTTAAAAGATAACTGTGATTGTCGGGTTAGAGTAGTACCATTCCATTTCTTACCGTGGATGTCGTAAGAGGCGACTAACGGCCAAACCCTATATTCAATCCGCGGACAGATAGGCTTACTTCGGATTAAAATTTGACACATTTTGTATGGGCAAATGTCAAATTTTAACCCGAGGTAAGCCTTATCTATCCTCGGATTGAATATAGGGTTCGGCCGTAAGGGAATAAAGGCTTATATTACAGTTAGGCGATGGGCTTGCAACCTGTCACTAATACGCTGGTAAACATCTTAGCTTAATTGTGCAAAGTGTGGTTACAGAATTATCAACAAGTTTTAAAAGTTATTGGTAATTCTTTAGCTGTGCCTACCCCACTTTGGGAATGAAGGCGTGAGTTTATGTATGTATGTATGTATAAATAAGAAAATGATCACTTACTATGTAAGTAAGTAAGTAAGTAAAAATACAATACTGATTTACAAAAAAAGATAAAAATAGTGTAAATAATGCCGTGAGTTGGGTGTAGGACACGTCAAATAATAGAGGTTCGTCAACTAAGATTAATTTAATATGAAAAAACCTACAAAGTAGAATATTGTTAATTTTATTTATTATATCCTCTATGTGGTGGACATTAAAACCGCCGAGGTTATCGTCGACTTATATTTAAAACTAGCGGCCCGCCAGCGGCTGCGACCCGCTACAAATTCCTGACTATTCCGGTGGATTTTTCAATAATTTCCTTTCATAAAAACCTTATACTGACATTGACAAACACAACAAAAAACAAATCAGCCAAATCGGTTCAGCCGTTCTCGAGTTTTGCGCTTAGCAACACATTTAGCGATCCATTTTTATTATATAGATAAACTTATAGGAAACGTATTTTTCGTGCTGCAACCGTTTAAACCATATCACTGGATACGCAAACAGTTTGGATCTCGTCTTCGTTTACTGACACGTGTCGTTATTTTGTGTAACTCGCAACACCTTAGAATTGTTTCCTTGTGTTGTATTTCTTTGTGTCACGATTACATCAGTAAAGTCAGAATGAGAAACATTGAAACGCTCTTCCATTTTATATATTTCTAATTAAATTTATAATTTTGGAGCTCTATAAACTACAGCCATGAAGTCTGTTTTTAGTTATGGAAATATAAGGACAGAAAGCACGTATCATAAACCCAAACATTAACACATAGTCAACCTAATAATTATTCATAACTTACCTACCAATGTCACGTTTCACGTTTAATATTGGACCAAAATACTCGTATGTCTCGGGCAAACGAAAAATCTTTTTTTCTTTCACTATTAAACCAGGAGCTTTGCTAGAATCGCACTTTTTTCCACTCATAATCTTTTGTCAGAATATCTATCGTTAACGTCGCAAATTTTTGTTAGCACTGCAATTTTGTTCTCTAATTTAGCCATTTTGACATGAGAAATGTTTACTGCAAAATAATATTTATCGGTTTTCTACTAATGAAGGTTTTCACTGACATGACATAAATATAACATTTATATTGGAGTTGCATATCCTTTTTGCTGGGCAAACAAGCCTTTTTTGTTACTTGATAAAACCGACTTATAGTAAACATTTTAAGAAACAAAATTAAATACACTTATACAAAGGCCGTGGCAGGATAAGGGACCATCTTGTGCCTTAATAGCTTTTCGGCCTGTTTTTTTTTCTGATGATGGGTCATGTCATTAGTAAGTGTTATACTAAATTTTAGCTTTCGCCTCATCTTATTTTTGAAGAAAATAAATAAATAAGAAAAATGATTTTTCATTATTCATTAATAGTTCCGTTTTAATGGAACGAATTATTTCGTGCTTTGCACTTATAGTACACTTAGTTAAGACCCGTAATTTGTCCCTATAAACCGGATAAACCGCGATATAAAAAAATAAAAATACAGGTGTCAACATTTTTTTATTTTTTTTTACCTTGTTAAACCGAGACACCTCCAACTTTTCTACTTATAGGTAATACACGTGTACACTTAAGCCCTTTTTTCACTTGATCTTCAGAAGACATACCTTTTTTCACTAGGACCCCAGAATTAATCATCGATAGTCGATAAAACGCAATGGTCAATCCCTTTTGATGTTTGATTTTTGCTGTGAAAATTCCGCCCCTTGCTCATAATAACAAAGTGTTACATACTGCACTCATAGTATTTTTATGTAAGTATATAGTTAACAGTATGTTACAATATTATTATTATTATTATTTTTAGTTGGCTTTTTTATGAGCTATAACATATATATAATTCAAGCTTCTAACAATGGTGCATCATACATAACAAAAGTAAGACTAGACTCAATCGTCCTCGTCACTATTTTCATTAATTACTATCCTTATGCTATTATTTTTAAAAAGGTTGCTTAATTTCTCGGCTGGTCTTGGTATTTTGGATAAAAACCTTACATGTGATAAATTGTATATAATTGCAGCAATGTGGGAGCAGCAGCTGACTGTACGTAAACCGGAAGCACACTCACAGAAGAAACTCTCGATACCGTTAATTTCATTGCAATTTGGAATATATTCCACAAAACAACGATAACGTTTCCTGGACATGTGTCTGGACTGGACCTGTATTGTCAAGATGTTAGATTGATCTTTGACAAATTGCATATTGATAGTACCATCCTCCAGAAGCATTTCTCCCAGATACGACATAGCATGACCCATTTGATATGTTCTAGTAAAAAAATATATTAGCTGTTGTTCTGTAAATTCTGGAAAGTCAATGATCTCAGTACTATTTATTGGTTCTAAATGCAATTTTTTTCGGAGCCATTCGTGTTCTTCGACTAGTTTAATTAAAACATTCTCTTCATATCTTTTTTCAGTCATTCTTTGCAATATAATTTCCGTCGTAGAGTCATCCAATATATTCTTTTTGCCATATTGATTCAAACATAAGGATAAATGCGATAATAATTTTTAATCGTGGGCAACATTTTGTTGTCTAAAGTGTGGCTAAGTAGCTGATTTTTTTCTTTTAGCATTCCATAAACAGCTTCGACGACCCAACGTAATTTTGTTACAAAGCGGGACTCGTTAGCTTCAACACTGGTGAGTTGTTTTCTATTCCCTTTAAGGGCTAGCATTAGAACTTTGAATCCTCGAGTTTCTAAATAAGGAACGACGTCTCGGAAACCGCGATCTAGTACAAATATATCTCCTGCCTTCATTAGAGTACACAGACCATTAGGATCATCCATGATTTGTCGAAGTATTGCTGCATCGTTGAGGTTGGCTAGAAACGGACCTAACATATCGACAATATAACCAGTCGTCGTGCAAATAGTAAAGGGTTTACAGAGCGGTGTTTTTTTTGACCTGAAAATGATTTTCTCTGGTATTCGTTGTTGGTACTCTTTTCATGTCGACAATATGTTCCATCGCATATCAAGATCAGGCAATCAGTAGTATTATGTAATTTTTATGCAACGCTACTGCTTTGGTTATCTATTAACCATGGTCTGGTTTGAGAATGCATACCAAACTTGAGCGACAGAATATCATTTTCAAAAACGTCTATGACACTATGACAATATTCAGATATTAGTTGATATTGTGCTTCGAGCTCAAATATTGTACCTACTTAAAAGTCTATTAGAACCACCAGTTCGTAACTTAGTAAAAAATAATATCAAAGCTTGCATTACTCTCCGTTTAGAATTATTACGCATTGATGTAATCTCTTTTGTCAAATCATTAATGTTTTCCCAACTCAGCCCAGTTAAAACATGTATCTGCTCCTCTGAAATTGATTGGTCTTTTATTCAATTGATTAAAGAAGAATCAATTTTTATTGCCATAGACTTGAAAATGTTAGTTATCTCTGTTGTACTTACTTCAGACGTATTTGAATGGACAGTTAAGTACGTTAAATCACTATCATAAAAGCGGTATTTTATAATATGAGAATGACAACACCGATTTCCTACCGGAATATAGGTACATCTTTTCACATAAGCTTGTATTCTAGCCTTTTCAGGAATATGTTGTAAATTGGTTTTACCTTTACAAACACAGCAATAACTATGCGTAGAAACAGTTTTTGGAATAGGGAGCAGGACTGTCTCAGTTGCCTCTATTTTTACGGCACAACTCGGCAATATATACGTGCTGTCAACATCCATATCCGTATCCGAGTCACTGGAGTCCCTTTCGTTATCTTTTTTTCGATATGCCTTAATTCGACATACAGGGCATAAAACATCGTTAATTGTTAAAGTTTTTGATAATGATGCTGAGAATTTTACATCTTCTTGTATAGTCAAAATAGTTTTCTTTTTACCTTTTATTTTAGAGAAATGTTTTCCACAGCAAGCACAATAAATTTCTCTTATTGTTGTGATTACTCGTTGACATTATGGCTTGTATCTTAATCTAGCTTCTTATTATAAACTGTTCTTGTAGCACTTATCTTTTATATTTATAATAGCGAGAGAGATAATAATTATTTAACGAGTCATTTGACACATGAATAAGACTGATCCAGTTATTCTAAGTAATGTCTAATGAAGTAGACTATTTAAGTATCTATTTGCGTCATAAATATTGTAAGTATAAATATTGTAATATTGTGTGTGCTTCTCAGTGTATTTCAGACCCACCTAATAACAAATACCTAATACCCTAGAATTCAAATAAACATAAATTATAATTAACCAAAAGAAGAAAAACTCACGCATGCAAGTCCAGTGGCGCACAAGTGCGCCATCAACGCATTTGAACAATTCCACAAAATACGCGATCGTTTCCTTTCGTAACATAAATAACCTACTATCTTGCGTGCGATACCATTCTTGTGCCTACGACATAGATAAGGTCCATTCTTGCCCGACACAATTGCATCTACCGCTTGATCAGCTTTATCAACCAAGTGCTAAATGTACCCACTTTTACATTTACATTACAACCTGTATTTTTATTTTTTTATATCGCGGTTTATCCGGTTTATAGGGACAAATTACGGGTCTTAACTAAGTGTACTATAAGTGCAAAGCACGAAATAATTTGTTCCATTAAAACAAAACTATTTATGAAAAATATTTTTTCTTATTTATTTATTTTCTTCAGAAATAAGATGAGGCGAAAGCTGAAATTTAGTATAACACTTACTAATGACGTGACCCATCATCAGAAAAAAAACAGGCCGAAAAGCTATTAAGGCACAAGATGGTCCCTTATCCTGCCACGGCCTTTAGGTAAAAAAGTAAATACTTACTTAGACTTGTTAGTAACTTGGAAGTTTCGAGAAATACGAGCTGGGAATGTTGTCAAAAAAAGTAATGTTTCACCTGCAAGACAACGCTCGCGTTCACTTTTCGGCGAAATCAATAGCCCAAATATATGATGGTGGGTTTGAAGTGCAGCCCGCATCCCGCTTACTCGCCGAATTACGCTCTTTTTTCAATTATCATCTCTTTCCAAACCTCAGATAAAATATATCGACGATAGGTAAGAAGCAGTAAACTCATATTAACGGCCTCAGCGATACTTTTTTTTTAAAGCTTTTTTTTTAATGGAAAAGTTAGTCCAAAGTTTTTTTTTTATCAGGCTCAGAACTTATCAATTTACCCTCGAACAGTCAGCATCACATAATTATATTGTATCAGCAAAACTGACCAAATAGTTCGTCACACCACACAAAATATACAGTGTGTCTCTGACCTTGGGGCTTTAAATTCAACGATCGATTCTACTCGCTAAACTGAACTACTTTTGTTCTGCAACATGAAAAAATAACTTAAATTTAGATAACTAATTGATGTTAAAGTCTAATTGTAAAATCAGTGTATTACATACTGGCCATGTAATCACTATCTCATGGTACGGGGGCGACCTTACCTTGGTACGGGGGCTAAAGGAAAATGGAGAATTGGATCGCGTGCATTGAAAATTAGATTTAACTTGTATGATAAAAAATAAATTTAAACTGAACATATTTTTAACAACTTACAGAACAAAAGAAGTTTACTTTCAGGAGTAGAAATGATCTATGCATTTAAAGCCCCTAGGTCAGAGGCACCCTGTATAGACTAAGAGGTCACAACAAAACTATGAACGATTTCGGAAATGGATTATGCTAGGCTGATAGGATAATCCATTTCCGAGATCGTTACCAAATTTGTAGTGACCTCCTGTAATAATATGGTGTGACGAATTATTTGGTCAGTTTGGCTGTTACAATATATTTTATGCGGACTGTATTATACTTTATGTATGACTACTAAATTGATAAAAATATATATGTATTAGTGACAGACTGACTTTACTATGTTAAAACCTATAAATGTGGAAAACGGAAAGCGACAAAACAAGAATGTGTCAAAACAAGAATACCACGAGTCAGGAATACGGCGAAAAAGGAAGGAATTCCAATTACAAACTTAGAGGGGATACTTAACCATAACAAAAATGTCAAATGTTTAATATTTCGCCAACGGATTCCGTAATTGAAAAATAATCTTTACGTACAGTCGAGTTCATAAATATATGAGCAAATCCGAGGCTTCAAAAATAAATGAGCATAGAGAGGTACATATGCATCTGAACATATTCACTTGTCAAAAATATATGTACATGGCACCTGTCATATTTATCTGAGCAAGTCGCAAAATAATATGTGAACAACGAAAAACTTATAAATATCTGTACTAATATTTTTCAAAATTATTTGATCGAATGAAAATACACAAATACCTACGCAAAAGTTTTTTCAAATATTTATAGGCATTTATTGGCACATAAATATGTGTACTAACGTTTTACAATTGGGTAAGTATAGTTTTTTGAAGTGGTATATTTTATAATTTATTTCGATAGGGATTATTATGTAGATCTGAGAAAAAAATCCTTGTATTTTTATTTACTTTAGTTTTTCCGAAATCATTTTTTAAAACACTGAGGTGACGTGATAAAGTTTGTATGGGAAAACAAGATTAATTGGACTATTTCGTTCCAAATTTTACAGGAATAATTCTAAAGATAAATGAGTTAATACGTGTTTCAGATTTTTTGAAAATATAATCTCTAAGAGGAGGAAAAGGGGGTGCTATGGTAACCGTATGGGGGAATAAGATTAGTTAGACTATTTTATTCTCTGTAGTAGTGTGATAATTGAAGTCTGTATTGCTATATTATCTTAAGTTCGTATTAACAAGATAAAAAACGATAGGTATTTTTTGAAAGATTTAATAAAAATGTGTTCTATTCTAACTAAATAATATCTTAGTACAGATCGAATACAACTTAAACTTAGTCTTATTATTAACTTAATACTTGGTATAACCACCCTCAGCGTCTCGAACTGCCTGTAGTCTGTCTTTCATTGAACGTATCATATTTTGACAAGCTTCGGTCGCCCTGTACGTGTCCCAAATTTCTCTGACGTGTGCTCGTAGGCCGTTTAGAGTTCGAGCCTTCGTAGCGTCCCAGTCTTGCACCATCAAACCCCATACATTCTCGATGGGGTTCAAGTCTGGGCTTTTCGGTGGCATCTTAATTAATTTTAACTCTCCCAGGTCTTCTTTTTCCTTAATCCACGCCTGAACAAGCCTAGAATTGTGGATGCTGCAATTGTCTTGCATAAATTCGACTTTGTGGTTGTCGGGATATACAATTTTCGCAGTGGGCAAGAACGAATCTCTTAATAATTCAAGATATCCCTGACTATTAAGACGTCCACTTATTTCGCATAATTCTATTGGCCCACTCGAATTCATCCAGCCCCAGAACCCTAGCGAAATTCGTCCGCTACGGCGGTCTGGCCGCACGTTTTCTTCGTCATATCTTGTTTTAGGAGTTCGCCAGAGAGATAGTCTCCCATCCGCAGAAGACACGAAAACCTTTTCGTCCATGAAGGCAACCCCTTCAAAATTGTAATCCAGATAGCTATTGGCAAACTGCAATCGCAACATTTTGTGCCTGTCTGTTAGTAGAGGTTTCCTCGCAGGTATGCAGTTCTTTAGACCAGCCTCGTGCAGTCTACGACGAACAGTTAAGTTCGAAACCTGTAGGGCAGTCGCTAGAACTGTTGTATTAACGAACCGTTGTCGTTTTACGCTGTCCACCAGCTCCCTGTCTTGGGCACGTGTTGTCTTTCGCGGCCGCCCTTTAGACGCATGAGTTTTAATGTCACCTTCTTCAACCCACCGGATTATCCACCGGTAAACCGTGTTCCTCTGCAACAAAAACAATATATGGTATGTAATACATATGATAATGTTTGTCATAGATACTAGACATCGAAATACATGTGTAAAAAGTCAAAAGAAAGAACGATTGCAGGCGGTTGGAGACGCTGAAGATGGGGAAATACCGAGTATTAATTTCATAATCATAATACAACACGAATAATATTTATAGTTTTATTAATTTTTTTATTACTTTATTTTATCGGAGAACCAACCGCTAACAATTCAGACTAATAATATAAGCTAATTATAGAACATAAGTAACAGAGAGCCAATTATTATGTAAGTATAGTTTAAAAAACAAGCTACGTCGGAAGCTTCCAAAAACATTTGTTAGACTTACCATAACGCCCAATTCTTCAGCAATATCTGTTACGTTAGTACCGTTCTCATACATCGTAACTATTTTGTGTAATCGGAAATTCTGAACATTTTGATACGGGAATGTACTATAATTTAATATTCAATGCAACGCACAGGAATCACAATCGACAGTTGAAGATTGACTTCAATAACAGCTTATCATTTAAACATTTGTAAGTGGCCAGTCATTACAGTTGATAACAACCTCTTTCAAGTCGCTTATAAATCGAAAACAGCAAAAATAGGTAAGAAGCCGCAAGCAAATACTAATGACAATAAGGATTCTTCTATGATGTCGATCTTAAGGTGAAAGAGACAAATGTATGATTTGACAGTACGATACTCATCGATGACTCAAACTGTTAAGCCAGTTAAATCTTATATTTGCTTAGAAATTTATGAACTTCTACGTATTCACATAAAATTGTAAAACGTTAGTACACATATTTATGTGCCAATATATGCCTATAAATATTTGAAAAAACTTTTGCGTAGGTATTTGTGTATTTTCATTCGGTCAAATAATTTTGAAAAATATTAGTACAGATATTTATAAGTTTTTAGTTGTTCACATATTTATGTGCCAATATATGCCTATAAATATTTGAAAAAACTTTTGCGTAGGTATTTGTGTATTTTCATTCGGTCAAATAATTTTGAAAAATATTAGTACAGATATTTATAAGATAATTATCAACAACTTTTTAAAGATGAAGGTAATTCTGTAGCTCTGCCTACCCCACTCTGGGATTACAGGCGTGAAGGTTTGTATGTATGTATGTATATTTATAAGTTTTTCGTTGTTCACATATTATTGTGCGACTTGCTCAGATAAATATGACGGGTGCCATGTACATATATTTTTGACAAGTGAATATGTTCAGATGCATAATATGCATAGAGAGGTACATATGCATTGCATATGTACCTCTCTATGCTCATTTATTTTTGAAGCCTCGGATTTGCTCATATCGTACCCCCAGATGAATAAAGCGGTTATATCAAAAACCTTACTTTACAGCAAAAATAATAGAAGGAAAATTGCTCATATCACTTATGTTTTTGATGAAAAAATTATTATTTTCGTTAAAAATAACGCAGTAATAAATAAGCTATTATATGGTTTTGACGGACTAAGACAGCATTGCATAGACGTTAATAAAATAAATAAAATGTGTATTACAATTATATTCATATGCCTACATACCGATTAATTTTTTTTAACGGTTTGTACGTCTTTATTCGTCTAAATATTCAGATAAAACATTTTTGTAACAATCATACACATACTTTATTAAGCAGCATTGATACCATAATCATGCACCATATTATATGTTTACGTCCTTATTCATGCACTTTTAACTAGTTGCTGTCTTGGTATTTCATATTAACTGCTTTGTTCATTTAGTGACAATATCACTAAAATGAATATAAAAAGTCTGTACAAATTATTTTATGAGGGATCATCAGAATAAAATAAATGATATTGTAATAAAATGTTGATTATATTAATTAACTATTAAGGAACAATCACTTTCATTATGAATATACCTAATATTAGAATGGATTTGTAATTATATCATTGATTTTATCTGGCTTTCAGTGAAAAACAGACAAATCCAACAAAAAAATATATATTTGGTTTAAGGGTACATAAAATTGGCGTAACTAATCGAAATACGTATCTGGATTTGTAACAACTAAGTTTACAGATGTTTTAACTATATATAATTGCTAAAATTATTAGACGTTAAACGTTGAATATGGAAGAAACATTGGAATTTTCTGTGGTAAAAAAAGTTTACATGAGTATTTTTAAAACTACCTATAACATTTATTTATATATATTAAAGTATATTTTTGTAACAAGAAACTTCTTAATTGTATTATTTCGATTATATATTAACATTACTAGCATAATCATCACAGAAAAGCTCTAGTTAGCTATTTAAAATTAGACTTGAAGTATCCATTGCATGTTAGTTACTATTAAATATGGGTATAATTATGCACTGATTAACATATTATTTTTATTCAAATGAAATACCTATTAAATATTAATAGTAAATGGTAATTACTCGGAACAATCGTCATCACTCGTATCAGCAGCGGCAGCAGCTGCAGTTTGCGTTTGGGGAACTAATTTCTATTCTATTCTAAACTATAGCCTATGTTTATGCCAAATTTAAATCAAACGTTTAGCCGTTCTGGCGAAATTACGTAACAAACATCCATCCATCCAAACATTCGCATTTATAATAATTGAACTAAAGAATGCACGCTACTTCGTACCTACGCGTAGAATTTGTTTTAAAACTTGCATGTTTAAACATTTCTAAAATACCTACGTAGATACCTACTTTTGTTAAGAAAGGTTAGTTTTGTTACGAAACTAAACCTTAGGACCAGTTATATACAATAAGGAACTTAACTTGTTTTTCTAAATTTCAAATTTAAGAAGCATAATACCTACCTATTAAAAATCACAACATGCATTTTGACAAAAATCATATTACTTAAATATACTTACGCTTTGTTTTAGTCTTTAAACTTTGAAAAGTTACTAAATTTTGATACCTACACTTCTTCAATTCAAATAGGTATCCTGATCCACCTACCGTTATAATAATACGCTTAGGTATAAGTCTACCTCTAATCTCTATCTATACTTCAGTTTTTATAGAATTAGAAACCACAATAACATTATATTGCGTCTGTTCAACTATTTATTACCTAGCAAATAGTTATAGTACAATAGTCTGGGAGCCGCAAAATAAAATTATTTTAATGTCACTTTATTTGCGTGTCATCAAATTGTTACTCTAGTAGGTACAAATTGTAAAGAGATTACAGTTCACGAGCCGCAATATAATGTTGTTGTGGTTTCTAATTCTAAAAAAACTGAAGTTTATACATATATAGGTATACTAACAGAGCAAGTTAAATAATAGTTTGTAATAAATAGCAAAATATAAGGAAGTATTACACGCACTCTCATCATTGACCATGTCCAACATTCGTCGGCATCGCAAATCCCGCAAGGTTTGGTCGCGTCCAGAAGACTTATTTTCATTGTATTATAATCATTAATCATGTAATTTATTATAACACTCAACACTGTCGTTTGCACTTTTTTCGATCACTTGTTTACAAACAAAACGCAAGTGCACGCCTCGTTACCGATCTAAATTACGACTACAAAGAAATGGCCAGCCGGGTGAGACGTGTTTACAACTCAGGTGATTCCCCCTCCCGCGGGGCGTCCGGTGTTGCATGCCTACTTGCAAAACTTGTTGTAATATTGAACAGTAAAATGAAATAATAAATAAATACATCCATGATTATTAAGTTAAGATGTACAAAATATCATTACAAAATTATATTATTCACAAAGCAAACATAAAAGCACACTACGTTAAAAACGGAAATCTATTGAACTCGTATCACTCTTCGCGTCTCTAGTTAAATATGTGTTCAGTAAGAACATTGACGTTTAAGGTTAAACAAATCAACGTGTTCCTTTTGTTCGGGCGAATAAAAGTGTTTTAATTTTTAACATCCTTTTTCAGGCAACTATCTGTGTTCCAAGGCCGTGTAATAATTTGTATGGGTTTTATTCGACAACATAGATTAATTTTAATTTCGGAAGTATAAACACGTTTGTGTAAATATTTCCGTAAATATAAGTCAGAGGAGTATGAAAAAAATTGACGTGATGAATCTTAACCTGCGGAATTCAAAAATCCATTAAAATAAAAAGTCAGGTAAAATTTTTTACCGCTTTGTTCGACTGGGTGTGCGATATATTTATGAACTCGACTGTACCTCGACCATTTTTGAAAAACCTATTCAATGACAATCCAGACAGTGAAATAAACGATCAAACAAATAATTATTCCCGTTATATGTGTGCTCGTTTTTTATGCTTTTATTTTACCACCTGTTTAACACTTTTTTGGGCATGATTATCAAATTTCAGATTGGTAGTTACAGGAGTCTCCGAGTTAAACCGTGGACGGACGGACTGACAGGTGGACATGATGTAACTATAAGCGTTCCTTGTTAACTACAGGGCGAACGATATGAAGTGTTACCAAATTCACAAAATCGAGCCTGGTGTCAAAGTAAATGCGACTTACTATCGGGAAAATGTTTTGGAAGCTGCGTTGGAGCCTTGGGCACGCAAATATTTCGGTAGTAGACCGTGGACATTACAACAAGACTCGGCCCCGGCTCATAAAGCTCGTGTGAGCCAAGAGTGGCTGAACAACGCGTTCCACATTTTATTTCGTCCACACAATGTCTTTCGAATTCCCCAAACGCGAACCCGATGGACTTTTCTATCTGGTCCATTGTGGAGAGCAAGGTGAGGAGAATAAAACATGCCAGTATGGATGCATTGAAGAAAGCGATCGTACGTCCATTGCATACCGTAGGATCACATTCGTGCAGCGTGCAACTCATTTTTCTACCGTCTGAAGGCCATAGACAGCAGAAGGTGGTCATATCGAGTTAAAATAAAGTAATCTCAAAAATTTGATATCTTTTAAAAAAAAAAACTTAATAATGAATAATTTGGGACAACAAAAAAAAATCGTAGCCTTTTGAATTTGGTAACACTTCATATCGTTCGCCCTGTATGGAACACGTCAGAAACAATAAGGCTTATACCGTCTGTCTCAATCTAATCTCAGACCTGCATATTCGTGGCCCGCAATTTCCGGAATGTTATGTTGTTATGTTATTGACCTGAAATGTCCTACAGCTAGCCAACGCTGTCTCCTGTCCCCTTTCCACGTATCCATTATTATCTTGGACGGTCTATCGCCAGATTTGATACAAGGCTTAATTAAAGTTCCGCAAACATGCTCTGCATTGTCTGCCGAGATTGCGAGCGGCCCGTTTCGTACTCACTTAAGCGGTTGCCCACAACTCCTTCAGCTAGGTTAATTAAATAAATACTATACTCGATCGTCGAAAGCGTCGATAAATTTAATTTTTGTCCGTAACGAAAACTATGTTATTGGCCGAGGGCTATGGAAACCAGTTTCCGATGTAATGTTAATAATGCGTAAATGATTTTGGTTCCTCATAATCCTTTTTTTACTGCATTGTTAGAAAAAAAACAAAATATTTTTTTTCATTAAATAGTTTTCCAAATTGCACATAACAGCAAGACACGAATATTCATACATGACGCAAAACAATATTAAAAAAAACTGGCCTGTGGAGTTTGTTCCTATGCTCCTGGAAGGAGTCCTGAAACCTCTTTTGCAATAGAACTAAGTATACTGTTCGGGTTGGCCCGCCGTATACCGTGATATAGCTCTGTATCGCTCATTAAAACTTGTCCCAGAAAAAAATTTCGCTTATTAATTTAAAAAAAATCCGTATTAAATATTAAAATTCACCAAATTTTCTAATACCGTTTTATTTGATATTCCTTTACATATTATTATTTAACCATAAATACCAGTTTAGAATTAGTTGATCCAGAAACTTCTTAATTTTACCTTGACACCTGCCATCAAAGTTTGTACATCGTCATCGGTGATTAGTTTGGAAGCTTCATTCCACTTCCGCTTGAAGTCTTGAACTGAAGTGGCATTACTTCTATGTTTTAAAAGCTTCTGTTTCACACGAGCCCAATATTTTTCTATGGATCGTAATTCCGGGCAGTTTGGAGGATTGAGAGTTTTTTTAACAAAATCGTCATTATTTGCTTTGTACCACTGTATTGCTTCCTTCGTGTAGTGACACGTGGCCAAATCAGGCCAGAACAAGACAGGTGAAGTATGCCTCTTAATGAATGGGAACAATCGATTTTTGAGGCACTCATTCGGGTATATATCACCATTTATGGTTCCATTAGCAAAATATGGTGTACTGCGTTTGCCACATGAACAGATCGCCTGCCACACGAGAACTTTCTTTGCAAATGTATCCATTTTGATAACCTTATACTCTTCACTTACTACTTTTCTGTCGGTCCCAGAATAATAGTGGTGTCCTGGAAGTCATTTGAATTCAAGTTTACAGTAAGTTTCGTCGTCCATAACTGTACAATATTTTTTCTTAGTCATTTTTTAATAAAGCTTTCTAGATCTCGTTTTAGACTGTTTTGACTGTTTTGCATTTCTGTTGGGCACTTTAGTTTGTTTAAACGTTGTTATAAAACAATTTTTCTTCACTCGTTGCACTGTAGATTTTGAGGTTTTAAACTTCTTGGCCAAGTCTCGTACAGAGAGGGTAGTTTTTTCTGTAAAGCTGTTATAATCTTCTTCTCGATATTCTGGTTTACAAACCCTGGTTTACGTCCACTTCCAGGCCGTCGCCGTATACCACCTGTCTCCCTGAACCGTTTTAAAACCCTTTGAATGGTTCTTGTAGACGTTTTCAGCTCCGATGCCACTTTCTTCGCAGAGATGAGAGAGATTGAACATATTTGTACAAAAAAAAATCGTGCAACTTTTCTTGCACCGACGACATCGTTGAACATCTAGTACTGAAAACGTTTTTTTTAATTTTTATTTATACATTATAGAGCATCCTAACGGGAAACATAGTTTTCAAACCTCTAGATTTCATCCTGATATACAACCCCGTCTAATAATGAGCGACATTTTTTTCTGGGACAAGCTTCTTTCTTGTAACGACTCGCGGCATTGTAAGTTAATCTTTGTGAAAAATACCAGATTGTTTTACCTTATTCAAGTAAATTACTTATTTTTTTATTAAAAAGCACATGTACATGTTTACTTATTATTAATTCCGCAATCAAAATTTAATAATCATGCTATGCACTAAATAAACAATACTTATGATTTAACCATTAGTATTTTTCCTATATTTTATCAAACATGACGTCTGACAGACTCCACTTCTGTAGAATGTTTCTAAAAAAGGCAACACAGTTGCAGAGGGATATTTATCAAAAAGGCATCACTTTTGGTCAATTTGTTACAAAAACATACCATTTTAGTTGGAATAGGCACTTTAAAATGGAATAAAATTCTAAATAAAAGGAAAATTATTATGATTTGCAAGAAAGTTAGCATCACTGTTTTCAAAAAGCCAAGGGAATGAGAAAAAGTACGTTTTTTTCCTGTCAATATACGATGCCGAAACTGTTTTTAATAAGTATTTATAGGAATAATTATTAAATCAACACAGGCAATCAGTCATGTGTGTGAAGTTAGTTTCTTTTCACTAAACACTGTATGCAAATTGAAGGAAATAAACTTTTTATGAATATACAGAGTAATGATAATTACAGTGAAGCCCGGGAAATGGTTTATTTTTAACTTCATAGCTCAGAGCTCCAGCGACAAACCGTGTCTTCTCCACGCGGCATAGGAAGCGTTACTGACAAGCGTCAGACACGGCGGGAGCAACGCGTCGGAAGATGTTTAACGTTGTTAATTGAGGCACCAAAGGAATGGTAGCTTAGCTCCTGACAAACCTTTTATACAGATTCTAAAAAAAACTACGATTAACAAAGGAACCATAATTTTCCTTAAAATCAATAACTTATATTCTAACAATTCAACGATACAATGTTTTGATTTCAATCCATTACGTTTCGGGGTACCTAGTTATTTCACACACTAGACTAGAATAACTAAACTAGATTAAGTAATGTAATGTTTTTTTTTTTATTATTCTGCGTGTTTTTTTCCCTGTGGACGGTGTAAATTGACCCTTTTGAGAATCACCTAGCAGTTAAGCCATCTAGCTGCCTGAGCATCTGCAAACATCCCCGCATGGCGCAAGCATACTTCTTATAATAATATTCATTCACTGGTGAGTATGTTATCAAAGGAAATTAGTCCAGGGCTGCTCGCAATATAAACTATTATTATATTTGTACAGGATTGTGATGACTTTTGCGTGCGACTTCATTTTAATTTAGTTGCTTTTGATATGTTCAACACAAGAGTTTACTTGGGTTAAAAGTTGCAATATTAAGGGTTTGGTAACCTGAGCTCTCGTTACAAAATATATTTCACAAAAAATTATAAATCTCAAAAACTAGACCTAATCGAGCCTACTTTATATGACGTTTTTCAATAAGTATTCATTCAGGTACACGCTGCTTAAACCCTTGCAGTGTAAATGAGGATATACCTAGTCAGCTAATAAGTTCTGTTACTGGGAAGTATTACAATTTAAAAATAAAGTGAAGGAGTTTTTCATTAACCTGTATATAAAACTTTGATTTCAAAAAAAAATGTTTTTCTAAACTATTTAAATTATTTGATGTACGAGCTTATAGTATTCCCATTTGGTACTAGAAAATCATACTTCAAAGAAATCACGCACAACGAGGATACTGATAACGGCCACAACTTTTTTAAGAGTTCTTGTACAGAGTTCAAATTTGCGTGACATATTGATAAGACTTTCATTTTTAATTTCTGATACAAATGTATTTCAAGCAACTAAAGATCCGCTTGTACACCGGTCAATCTTGATGTCTCATCCATCAAATCAACTATACGATTTCACATCTATTTGCAGTAATACGAAAACTCACCAAATCTCTTTCTACAAAGCTGGAATTAAGTTCCGTTGAGAAATATATCTTTAAACATAGATACACTGAGATAGGATGTTTAATAATATTAAACAAAAAAATTCCTTGGTAAGCAAACATTAACTTTTAAGCGTTTTCAAAAAGAGTTTACAGAATAGTCATGCGTAATTTCATTGATGCCGGCGTTGACTATTTAGAATGACTAGCTTTTGCCCGCGGCTTCGCTCGCGTTTAATCGGGGTAAGTACTTTTAAATTGAAAAAAAACGGGACGTTCCCTGCGTAAAACAATGAGTATAATTCAAGATCCAGCTGAATTTTAAAGATATATATATCCAGACGTTGCTTATAAATTGGTAGGTATAAGAGCAGAACAGAGGAACTTTGCAGGAGCTTTTGTGTGTTTTGGGATGGGAAATGGCCGGTAAAAATATTACTTAACGATGTGATAGCTTTAGAGAGGTTGGTCAGTATGAGGAGTGGTTATTATTTCGATTGTAAATACTCGAAAAAATTCCATCTACCAAATTATTTACAATTATTTAATCTTTAAAGGACAAACATGTCCTTTGAAGACGTGCATAACAAAAAAAATGTAAAGATATTCGCTCTGTGACCTCAAACGGCTAAACAGCCGCTTCAACTTTTAATAGCACTTAAAAGTCGAGTAAACGTTTAGAGCTAGATATAAGGTACAGACACTGGATCGTCAATATCTAAAGTATTGCAAGCCTCTGGTACGATATCTAAAAAGGGTGGAAATGCGATATGAAGAGTTTTTCACTTTCTCTAATGAAACCACAAAAAATGCTGCAATTGCAGCTTTAGTTCACCCGAAGTTCAGAAACAGATGGTTGACATGTATTTATCCCAATATCCAAAAAATGTGTTTGTGAAATAATAAACATTTTAAGTGCTAATTTTTGTTAGGGTCAAGTGCCTACTACAGCCAAAACAACAAATACTAAATACCTGAAATATATCTTAAATGGCGGAAAAACTATTACGACAAAAACCAACTAGGTATAAGTATCAGTCGATTGGTTGTTATGTGCATACATAATGTAAAAGTGAGTCCAATTATTGCCAATAAACTTACGTTTGGCAAATTGTTAAATTAAAAATGTAGGGGAAACTTGCCTTATTCGTACCCCCTAAGAACAAATGCTAATAACTTTAAAATGCACACAAAAAAGAACACTCAATTTGTGTTTTTAGAAACTTTATTCTATGATTAATCAACAACAGCATCAATTTTAACTTAAATAATATAAACCTCTGAGAAAAAAAAGATTTAAAAAAAAGTAGAAAAAGTACGAAATAGGCTCATTCTTCTTAAATCGTACTGGGGTAATCTTAAATCGTACTTAGATCTCATGATCACAATTCCGTAGAAAAAGAATTTTAATACTCCATACTCTAATTCTTCATAGCATATTTAACTGTTTTTCTACTTGCGTACAATCATCACAGATAAAGTTATGAGTTTTTTTATGAACACCAGCACTAAGCTCGTGAATTCAGGTCTCACAATGGGTACACTGTATCATGTCTTCTTTTCTATTTTCTTCGCATGACTTACAATACCAGTTTTCATATATTATTTTTTTATTCTTTGTATTCTTCTTCTCTTTGGTATTTTTCCTATTCAAAACGTTTTTTTCTGCAAAGATTCTACTGACTTCTTCGACTGATCTATTTTTTTTATTTGTTAATCCGACTGACTTACGTTCTAATTAATTTTTATAAGGACTTTTTGTTAGGACTTGTGATTTCGATGTGTTTTTTCTTGGAGCCCGATTCAATTTCACCGACTGAATCCTTGCCAAATTCTGACTGACTTGACTGTCGATAACTTGTGAACTCACGATTGTAGGTGATGATTCACCTCCTGGAATCTGTTTCTTGTCTTGTTTAGATTTCTAAAGAGATATTTTTTTATTCTGCTGGCCAATCGGTATTCTATTTCCAGTTTTTCGGTAACAGGTTCTTGAGAACTAGTGGAAGTAGATGGGCCAACATCTAGTGGTATTTGTTTTTCAGCTAGCTATTATATTTTCGCTTAGCCATCTCAACCTTAAGGGTCAATCAACTTTTCTTTGTAGCTCGTTGCCATGGTGACGTCTCCTGGGTCACTCTTTAAAACTATGATTTCAAAGGATATAGGTCCACTAAAAAACTGTTTTATTGGCAATTACACACCCATTCTTTTATGGCCTTTCTCCTGAGTGTGCTGGAAGTATATATTATAACATTTTGTCTAAGAAACTCTATTACTGTTGTCTCCTGGCTTACGGGACAGAATAACAACAACAAAAAGTTGATCCACCCTTAAACAAAACTAATGAATTAATTCCTAATTCGTACCAGTACGAATTACGCCAAACCGTTGAGTACGAATTAAGAACACGGTACAATTCAATTTTAAATTTGCCGCTAAAATAAATGGCATGCTGTTAGCGTCATTATCTACACAGAATTAACTTACACATTTATGTAGAATTAGATCATAAAATGCAAATTTTAGTTTTTCTTCATGAAACTGGACCAAAATGCTTATGAAGAAACTAAAAAAAATACTCGAAAATAGTGAAATTACTTACTTTTCTAATATTTTTGAGCGGAGTGGCAGCACTAAGATGTTCGTCACATGAAGTAACAAGGCGGACTAATGGTTTCGTTTTTTGACACGAGTGTCGCTACTGCTGTTCTAAGTTTGGAAATAATAGTAGGGTACGTTTTAGGAACAAGTACGATTTAGGCAAGTTTACCCTACCACACTGTTTTTAGAATAAATTAATAAATAAATAAATTAAGAAGACTTGATTGGATCCTTAGATACAGGCGACTAGTGGTCAAACATGCTCTCGCCCGGTTTTTGTTTTACTTAGTATTAATTTCGCTTTGATATAGTTTACTTAGTATTCTAGCAATGGGGAGTGAAGTGGGGATCGCCGTAGAATATCAGTTAAATCAGGTTCGCCCATCTTCCGTCTGACCTAACAGTGACCAGCATGAATCAAGAGTTTTGCGAACAGTAAAATAATGGATGATCTTCATGTTAGCCATCAAATGTTGTACGACCCCAACGAGCAAAACTAAGCCGTCAAGACAAGGGAACGTTCCAATTTTCGTCTAAGGTGAAAAAAGTGTATTTCAAACTGTCGATTAACAGCTTTAAACGTTTACTCGACTTTTAAGATTAAGATGTTTGAAGCGGCTGTTTAACCGTTTCAGGTTACAATTTAGTTTTTTTTGTTATGTATTTCTTTAAAGGACATAATGTTTAGGTGCTTACATATGATATTGGCGTTTTGTATGGGAGGAACATAAAGTAGTTTTTTTATTTCGAAAAAAATGGTGCTGGAACAAGATCCGGGGAGTACGGTGGATGTCTTAGACATTTTTTTGTTTTTGTTTGAATTGAAGCTTCTTTAATTTGGTAGCCGTCTGTTGTGCAGTGTGTGGTCTAGCGTTGTCTTGAAGCAGCAGTGGCCTAGAACGATTGACCAGCCTCGGTTGTTTAGCAGTTAGCTTTTTCCATCATGGTTTGCATTTGCTGACAATAGACATCTGCCGTAATCGTCTGGACAGATTTAAGAAAACTGTAGTGATAGACACCGGCACTAGTCCACCAAACGCTCACAAGTAAGTTTTTTTGAGTCAATATTCGCTTGGAGCATGATTTGGCTGCTTCGGCAGGGTTCAGCCATTGCGATGATCACTTCCGATTATCGTACAGGATCTACTTTTCATCACAGGTAATGATTCGATTTAAAATCCCATCCTTGTTGTGCCGGTTGTGTAGTGTAACACAGCAGTCGACGCGTGTTTGTCGATTTGCTTCACTCAATTCGTGAGGTACCCACCTTTCAAGCTTTTTCACCTTTCCAATTTGCTTCAAATGGATTAAAACAGATATATCACTAACACCACAGCTTGCAGCTAACTCAAACGTGGTTTGCGATGGATCCGCTTCCACAATAGCCTTCAATTCTTCATCATCAACTTTGGTCTCCGGCCGTCTACGGGCCTTGTTCTGCAGGTCAAAATGTCTAAAACGAAAACGTTTGAACCAAAAACGCACTGTGTTTTCTTTTTCGACACAGCCGCCATACACATCATTAATCTTTCGATTCGTTTCTGCAACACTGGTGCCACGGTGGAACTCGTACTCGAAAATAACGCGATATTCAAGTTTTCCATTTTGTAAACTGAGTGTAAGTGTAAGTGACGCAAAGAAAAAAAACAAAAGAGGAAAAACAAATGTATTATGGTTTCCGAAACTCAAATGCATGAGTAATGGAATGTAATTCCTCACCAAAGAGGAGTTATTTGAGATCAAAGTGGCCAGTATGACAAAACGCCAATTTCATATTTAAGGACCTAATATTTGTAGTATAACTAGTTACACTGGTAATATTAGCCCATGCAAAATGATGATGATGCAGATGTTTATAAGATTACTCATGTACGTTTCTCGTATCTATGGTGGCAAATTATAAATCGCAAGTTATCAACTAATTATTACTATCTAAAAACTATGTAAGTAAACTCAAATTGGTTTCATTAAAAAATACGGGTAAAAATAGTCTCTGAACATTTGTAAAAGCTATAAGACAAAATTTTCAGACTCAAATTACCATAGAACATAAAAATGTGGTTAAACTGACAATGAAGATGAAAGTAAAATAATGCAGATAAAGGTGCAGTTTCGTTTTGAACAGTGATTTATTGTTTCAAACGCTTAATTGGATACAAAAATAACACAAATTTTCTAATTATTGGCGAAAATATTGTCATTTATTTGTTATGACTGTCGACTGGCGTCGGCCAGTTTCGGTGAAAAACGACTCAGTATGCTATGCTTTATATAATGTTTTATGTTTATCTTTCTCAAATAATTATTGTCAACAAGTGGCATCAGTGAGAGAAAAAATAGAAGGGAATAGATCGTCATGATATGGGCATGTTGTAAGGAGGAATGAAAGTCATCTGCAGAGAAGAGTTTTAAATAGGAGGGCTATAGTGGAAGGAGTGTTAAAAAATCGATGGAATGTGTAAAGAGCGATATGAATACAGGGTTGGGGAGATTAAATGTCCTAATTTAAAATACCCATAAAATTTAAATAAATCTTGAAATTTCATGAATCAATCATTAAGCTCAAATCGCTCTCTTTTAGCTTGTATAATTTTACGCATTCTACTATAAATAGATTTAATTGCACGCGGCACGCACTACCTTATCGGGTATATCATCCCATATTTGTGTCATTATTTGGGCGTTTGTCCCGAATCACTTTTGTGGTCACATTTTTGTAGAAGTGGCTGCAGATTTCGATTTCGTGTCTGGTTAGGTATCTAAGTTTCCCGGTTATCTACCAATATCCAAAAACGGCATCAAAATATACATCCAATTCTTCAAAAATATGTCCACAAAAGTGAGGCGGTTGAAACGCTCGAATAATGACACATTTTGGCCAACCGATCCTTGAATTGATTTAAATTTATACCCCGTGAGCTTCTAATCTTGCTAAGCATAAATCCCCATATCGAAAAGTAAAATGCATTCAAATCTGGTAAACATGCAGGCTAATCTTGCCAAGGTATAAAATAAGTCAAATTTGTTCGACACCAGTCTTGAGTACGTTTTTTAGCCTTGTGAGATGGGGCACTTTCTCGTTGAAAGCAATAATAGTCGATTCGATTAAATTTTCGGATATTTTCGAATATAGTAAGTCTTAATTTATTTTGACTCCGCTATTAATGTACAGTAGTGGTAGCTTGTCTCTATGCGATATCGATATCGCCCCACATACTATGAAAGCTGACGTACTTTGAAACCGTTGTACGTCTAATTTGTCCACTGGACTCAATGAAGCACCATAAACACGATCGTTTTGTTGGTTGTGACTGTCTTGCAATTGGAACATCTTTTCATCGGATAAAATAATTGCATCGCTCTTATGCCAAGCTAGCAAATCCCTGAATTCTTTTTACTCTAGCTTTTTTCTGGCATCTGTTAATCCGTGATTTTTTATTTATTTAGTAGGCCTTCAATTCAAGATTATGTCGTAATATAGAACTCATTAATCGTCAAATCTTTAGCGAGTTTACTTGCATCTCGGGCTGGATTTCACCTAATACGCTCAAGGACGTGTTTAATTACATTTTTGACGTGAATCGTGTGAAGATCCCGTTTCTTTGTATCGCTTATTGGTCCCCGATACGAACCTTACATTTATACCTACAGGGTGTAAATGGAAAAATAAAAATGTGAAAAATTTCTCACTCAACGAGAAAATTTTCGTTTTCCCGGGAAAATTTCCACTGGATTTCAGTTCAGTACAATGGTCTGAAGCTATGGTTTCAGTTTTCGGTGAGCCGTCCCTTACATCCTGTATGTACATTTGTACACCTATATAGGGTGTAAGGGACGGCACACCGAAAACTGAAACCAACGAGAAAATTTTCGTTTTCCCGGGAAAATTTCCACTGGATTTCAGTTCAGTACAATGGTCTGAAGCTATGGTTTCAGTTTTCGGTGAGCCGTCCCTTACACCCTGTATATAAAAGTTTTAGTTTCTTGAATTGAACCAAACCCGTGTGGTTGCCGGGTTAGAATAGTGCCACTCCATGTCTTCCCGTGGATGTCGTAAGAGGCGACTAAGGGAATAAAGGCTTGTAGTACTGTTAGGCGATGGGCTTGCCACCTGTCACTAATACACTGGGAAACATCTTAGCCTACTTGTGCAAAATGTGGTTACAGAATTATCAAGAAGTTTTAAGACTTGTTGGTAATTCTTTAGCTCTGCCTACCCCACTCTGGGAATGAAGGCGTGAGTTTATGATGATGATGATGATGATGATAGGTGGGGACGCCCAGCCGAAGCAGGCGGGCAGTCGATTCGGTCAGCCGTTCATTCTGCCCTATTCCCCTCAGTCGTGCCTCAGGTTACTGGCCCGGCGGCGCTCCCATCCAGCATCGATCCCATCTTCCTGTCTTCCTACAGAACAACAGTGCGTCCCGTAGGTTGATGCTTTTGAGATCTTCTGTGGACAAAACGTCCTCTCCGAATGTGTGGTATCTCAGTGACGAGTACATGACACACTCGGCTAGGACGTGTTGACTAGTTTCCTCTTTGCCACAGTGTGGGCATTGAGGGTTCTGTTTAATACCTATTACCGTCAGATGTCTGTTGAGCGGACAGTGTCCAGTCAGGATTCCTGTTAGTATGCTTAGATTGTACTTACCCAGGTTTAGAAGGTACCTTGTTCTGTTTTTATTAACTCTTCCTATCATGAGTTTGGATTGTCTGCACCCTTGCGTCATCCCCCATGCCTCATTTGTTTTCTTTTCCATTCTTCTGGCGATAACTCCTTTGGTTACCATCTCCGATATCGGTAAAACCGGTTCCGGGCCTAGGTACTGTTGGTCCGCACCTGCTCTGGCTAGTTCGTCTGCCTTCTCGTTTCCCACTGCTCCACTGTGTCCTGGCACCCACGCCAGTGTTACATGGGATGTGGTGCCTAGAGTGTTCAGTTCATTCCTACACTCTTGCACTAGAGATGATTTGATCACCGGATTGCCTAGTGCTTTGAGTGCCGCTTGGCTATCTGAGTATATTATAACGTGACTACCCGTTACATTGCTTTTTTCCTTGAGGCTCAGGGCACACTTCATGATGGCAAAGACTTCTGCCTGAAACACACTGGTGGAGCCTCCTAGTGGTATCGTCGTGTGCTCATCTGATTCTTGGCTATATATGCCCGCTCCCGCTCTTTTGGTTGAGGATTTCCATGAACCGTCTGTGAAGCATGTCACTTTGGGTTCTGGTATTTCTCTCTCCCAGCTGTCTCTCTCTCCTATGTGGATTCTGTATTTCTTGTCGAACCTCTTCCTTTTCTTGATTAGGTCATTGTTTACCATGAGCATATCCATGTTTGACATTGACTCTTTCTGTATGCTTGCGTGTCTCTTGTCCATCTCGGACCCGATCCACTCCCTGCTCGCTTTTATTCTATACCACTGTTCTGTGGCTCTCTTCTCCACCTCTATGCGCACCGGGTTCAATCCTAGCATGATCTCCAGGGCTTGTGTAGGTGCTGTTCTCATTGCCCCGGTTGTCATCAGACATGCTAGTCTTTGAACCTTTGTTAATTCTTTGTCTATATCTTTTATCTTTGCTCTGTGCCACCACACGATGGCTCCATATAGGAGTCTGGGTAGGACCACCGCTCTGTATATCCATTGCGTTATCCTTGGTCTTAGTCCCCATCTCCTTCCTATGGCTTTCCTGCATTGCCACAGGGCTATAGTGGCTCTTCTGCATTGCTCCTTTACATGTGTCTTGTATAGCAGCTTACTGTCTAGTACTACTCCAAGGTATTTTATTTCCTTGAGTGTTTCTATCTCTTCACCTTTTATTTTTATTGGTGTTAGGACGGGCAGCTTTCTTTTGTTGGTGAAGAGTACTATTTTCGTCTTGGTCGGGTTCAGGTCTAGTCCCCTGTTCTGACACCAATTTAGTACCTGTTTTATCCCTCTTGTCATGACTTCTCTCATTACACTGAGGACTTTTCCCCTCACTAAGAGTACCCCGTCATCCGAATACGCTTGCATGTGTATACCTCTTGTGTTAGTTTCTCTTATGAGCGAGTCTAGTAGGAGACACCATAGGAGTGGTGACAGACAGCCTCCTTGTGGGAATCCACGGCTCGTCTTTATCCTTATTGAGTCTCCCCCCAGTTGTGCTGTGATCGCTCTCTCTTTTAACATGGCCATTATCCATCTCCTAACTGCGGGGTCTATGTCATCCCTCCGTATACATTTCTTTATCGCACCAAAAGTAGCTCTGTCGAATGCTCCCTCTACGTCGAAGAAGCATCCCAGTGCCAACTCCTTGTCTTCTAATGCTCTTTCTATCCTTGTAGTCAGGTTGTGCAGAGCTGTCTCTGTTGATTTACCTTCCATGTAGGCGTGTTGATGCCCGTGTAAGGGTAGTCTACCACCTTGCATGCTTGTCCTTATCTGTGTATCTATGATCTTCTCCAATGCCTTCAAAACGAATGATGAGAGGCTTATGCTTCTGAAGGATTTAGCGTCCTTGTAGTTTTTCTTGCCTGGTTTAGGTAAAAATACCACCTTTACCTCGCTCCAGATTTTCGGGATGTGGCCTAGCACCAGACTTCTTTCATAAATTTCTTTCAGATGGTTCCAGATGTATTTCCACCCCTTTTGTAGTAGTGCGGGTATCACTCCATCTGGTCCTGCCGCTTTGTAGGGGGCGAAGGAGTTTATAGCCCATTCCCCCACTTCATCACTTATCTTGAGGTTCATCGTTTCCCCTGCTTCCCTTATCTCGTTATTATTTTCTACTGCAGCCTCATGTAAGTTGTCCTCCCTGCAATCGGGAAAGTGTATTTTTACCATGTGCTGCAGTACTTCTTTGGGGTCTGTCAGTTCGGTCGATCCTACTATCAGGCTACCCAGTTGGCAGGTTCTCTCGTTCGACAGTACCCTTACTAATCTCGCTGCCTCTGTGTAGCGTTGTATCTCTCCCGTGAATGTTTTCCATCCCTGTGCTCTCAGTTTTTCTCTAGTATTAGTATATTTGTTCCTAATGCTTCTGTACTCGTGCCAGCACTGATCATTGTTCCTTTTCAGAGCTGATCTTAGCGCTTTACGAGATCTCTTCCTCAGTTTCTGTATCTCTTTATTCCACCACGGCTGTCCTTTGTCTCCGTTGCTCGTTTTTTCCGGACACGCCGATAGGTAGGCTTTTGATATGGCCTTGTTCAGATCTTCTGCAGCTCTGTCCAGCTCCTCACTCGTTTCTGGTCTTCTATGGCTCGGTGTCCATTTACTCAGTATATCGTTATATTGCTCCCAATCCGTTTTTCTAGGGTTTCTTATTTTCGTTCTTTCCGTGTAGTAGTCCAGGCCGTACAGTAGTCTTCTGTGGTCCGACATACTGTCCTCCCTGTCCACCCTCCAGTCTCTTACATGTTTGCCTATCCCCCCTGAGGTAATTGTTATATCCAATACCTCCTCTCTAGCCCTGGTTACAAAGGTTGGGGTTGTCCCTGTGTTATGTATGTCCAGGTCATTACTTACAATAAATTCTAGTAGTGCTTCCCCCTTCTTGTTGGTGTCGGTGCTCCCCCACACCTCATGATGTGAGTTTGCATCGCAGCCTACAAGAATGGGTGTTTTCTTACCTTTATATCTTATAATCGTTTCCTCCAATTCTCTAGTTGGCGCGTTGCTTTCACCTGGGATGTAGCATGTTGCCATCGCTGCTTTGATTCTCTCTCCACTCCTTGTCACGAGGTTGATTTCTACCACGACTAGGTCTCTGAAACATATGGTCACAAGGCATCCCATATTTCTTAAGTCTCTACTAACATAAATGCATGCCCTAGGTGGTAACTCACCATTTCTTTCGAAGTGTAGGTCACCCCCCAGGCTTCCCAGGCCTGTGACCTGGTTTTTCCATACATACGGTTCTTGCATCAGGACTATATCAATCTTTTCCCTTACTATGTATTGACATAGTTCCGACATTGCGTCCTTACAATGCTGAAGGTTTACTTGACATATTCTTATTTTTTTGTAGTTTGTGTTGTGTGTGTTGTTGTGTAGTGCTGGTTGTTTGTCTGTGTTGTCCATTGCTGGTTGTGTTTATGTGTAGTGTTGCTGCCCCCCGTTTCCCTAGACTGAGGAGCCCCCCTCGGTTTCCATCCGTGGTGGATGGTCATCGATCGGGGCTGCCTCTGCCTGGTTTCCGGGTTGCAGCGCTGGGTCGCCACAACTGCACTTGCAGCTACAGCTTCCCCTCCCACCCGGGGTCTCTGCCTCCGCATCTTTCCTCCGGGGCTGAGCCCTGACCAATCGCGCCCTGATGCGTGTGGCTTGGAAAAATAGCCATTGGCTAGTCTCCGCACCCCACGCATCCTCTACGCTCTTGGGCACCGAGTAACACACCCGGATACCCGTGGCCAGGTTCTCCCGCCCCACCTGCGTCCACTCTTGGAGTTTCAGCTCCCCCTCCCTGTCCCAGTTTTGGGCTCTCAGGTAGAGGAGCGGATCCTCCAGGAGCTCCTCCGGCGGGCCTGGGATCCAGACATTGACCCGGGTGTTGCTCAACATCCGGGCCTGCAGCCTATGCCCCTGAGGCTCCCCCAGGTCCTTCTCAAGAAGCCACTCCCTCGCCTCTGCCGTGGATGGTGTCACAAGGAAAAATCCCTCTGACACCAATCCCGACATGGCGAACTGGAGTTGCCTCCCTCGAACTCCCTGCTCCTTAATCGCCTCCGTAATGAAACGGCTGACAATTCTCCGGACTTCGGTCCCTAGCGACTCATCCAGCGGTACACCGTCCACGCGGCAGATCGCCACTGCGAGCTCCCGTGTTTCCCTTGCGGTCGCACGGGTGCTCGCGAGCGAGTCACCGCGGTTTGGTCTCTTCGCTGGAGGCCGTGTCGAGGGTCCTTCGTCCGGGTCAGTTGTCTGCCGTTTCAACTTCGGCGCCCTCCCTGGCGGCGGGGGCCTCCCCTTCGCCTGAATGTGGCAAGGGTTTTCTCCCGCCGCCCTCGCTAACCTATATGCTGGTTCCTCCTGGCCTGTCTAGCCTTCTTTTTCTCTGCCTTGGTCGGTAGTCTGCTGAACTCGCCTCCCTCCGTCGGGGTTGCCGCCGTGGCGGTTCCCTCCTCCGAAGTTGATGGTGGGTTCAGCAAACGCTCCTCGTCGTCCAAGGACAGATTCACCAGCTCACTCCACGGCATCTGCAGGGGTCCCCCTTGCACCTTCTTGTCGGTGCTTGGCATCCCTCCTGCTTCTGCCCCTTCCGCTCCCTTACACTCTGGCATCAGCAGGGGTCCCCCTTGCACCATCTTGTTGGTGCTCGGCTTCCCTCCCACTTCTGCCTCTTTCTTACCCTTTCTTTCGTCTTTTTGTTTTTTAGTGTCCATGTGTACATCTAAATTATTCGTCCGACTCGCTCCCCACCCTCCTCGGAGCCCTCCTACTGGGGATGGTTTGACCCATCAGGGATACGAGTCCGATATAGCGCTCCGGGGTGAGCTGTCAAGTGAGCCCGCACGATGTCAAGCCCTCCGTCACCACTACAGCGACTCGGGGCCGTACTCCGCCGGCTACTGACCTCATCACCCCAGAACGCTCGCCCGCGGCCAGACTACTGTAAACGCGACAGCCGATTGATTCTGACTGGCTGGGCCAGAACCTCCCGTGTGAGATGAATCCCGAGCCAAAGTGGCGTGTTGTAATCCTAGGGTAACTACTCCGACCCTCTTCAAACTCAGCCTACCAGGATCTCGTTCTCCACCCGTACGGGTCCCCGCGCACGGCACAAACACGCGGGTGGCATTTTACCGCCCCCCATCCTTTCCTATTGGATAGGAGGCCCGCTGCGACATGCCACAATATCGCTTGCAGCTGATTGGATAGGAAATGAAGGAGGCGTGGAGGGGTGAAAACAGGACGGTCAGGAGTGCGACTGTTGTTTCTGTTCTACTCGTTTAATGCGGGAAACCGAGTAGTTGACAGGCAGCAACCTCGGGAAGGAACACAACCAGTCTTGCCTGGGGTATCATAGCAACTGTGAGCTCCACCCTCGGCCGTTAGCCAAACCAACTACCGGACAAGTAGATTGACATAGGGACGGACCCATATCATCTGGCGACCGGTCGCAAACTAACGTTGATTTGGACCCACCCCCGCCCCCCGCCCAGGCGTGAGTTTATGTATGTATGTATGTAGTTTCTTGAATATCTCGCACGGTTATAATTTTTGCTTGTATAAATTTACAACGAGCTGGCGTTTCACGTCCATTGTTGAAAACAATATAAAAACAAAAGATATCAAGCTGATGTCTAGAAATCATACAGACTAATAAATTCTCAATGAAATAAAACACAATCATGTGAAATAAAGTTCCGTTATATTTAAGTAAAATGCCGATACAAATCTAAGACACTTGATCTGCCCAACCCTATACTACGATGATGGCTGATGGGGATGTTAGGAAGAAAAAGACGCTGCGCCGACCCCAATGATTGGGATAAGGGCGAGATCATGATTATGAAACATTTCAACTGTAACTTTTAATTTTTACTTTTTTATAGTCTCAGTTTTAACTTCGAGTATTCTATTTTTTAATTACTAATTTCCTTTAGCTCGGCATGTCTGGGACTTCCGTCCATAACTAACTAACTAATAATCGGCCACCATAACGGTCAGATAAATAAAAGCTATCATAACGTTGACATTACGATATCAGGACTAGAATAGAGCCCCAGATCCACGTTGTAACTTATACTCAACTTGATTTCAATTTAAGAGGTATTTTATTTTTTTGATGTATTTTCTTATTTATGATTTAATATTTACGATGATTGTTAAAATTAACAGCTCACGATTCATTTATTGATCCTTGAATTATTTTGAGGTGTGAATTTGAGATAGGTACATATAATAACACGTATCCCTTCGTTAAATCTACTAAATACAAATCTACACAATTGTAATTTTTTACTTTTTCAGTGCTACGATTTATTGGGCGAAGGTTATTTGCGAAGAGAGACTATGTACCAACTCATGAAGAAAAGCCTGGCAAAGGCGTCTCGGGATGACGACGTTGAAGAAGCAGTAAAGGTACGTCGCTAAAATATTCTATGCAACTAGCCAGAAATCAAATAAGAACGAACGGCAACTGTCTACAATAATACAGAACAACAAAGCCCTGGTGAAATTTTTTTATTTTTATTTTATTTCACTTGAAACTTTAAATATGGTCTTGGCTACATTCAAAAGTTCACACTCTTATTAAAAAACGCAACTCTTTGTACAGTTACCAGTAAATTTTTCTCGGTGTTGGCTATCATAGATAATCATAACCGTACTATCCTTGGTAGTAAAGTTAAAGTACAACATTAATTAAAATAAAACTATATCATAGAATGTATTCAATACCTAGAGAGGTAGTTATTCATTATTCATAATATATTTTTTCTCAGACTAACCTTTCTGTTAATCTCTATTCTTTTTCGGTCATTCCCGCACAGAAAATAAGATAAGTTAAAAGTAAAAAATAGCGATTTAAAATATTTTAATAAAAAAAGGTAAATTTGATGTAAATGATTTTCAAAATGCCCACCGCCCTACTCTAAACAAACATTTAAACGCATTCGTGTATGTCTCTTTAAATTGACTTTTGTACCACGCATTTCTTCATCAACAAGTTTAATCTCTGTTAACAACTGGGTCATACGCAGAGTTAGGTTCGCGTCTTTCCTGTGTACATACCCAAAGTTAACGTTTTTAAGGCCTAATTTTCTAGCTGAACCCATATCCGCATATACGGCGTCAGGGGACCGATTTTTGACTTTCGAGCGCTCGATTTCAAAAGCGAGCGGTAGAAAATATTCGAATGCGAAAATTTTTCACGATTTATTTTCGAATGGTCCCAAATTCCATATTTTTGAGATTCTCACTCGAAACTGAGGGATTGGCTAAATAGTATTGTTAAGTTGGAACTTGTTTCATTATACGCAGAAAGTCGATGTTATACCGGTTTTTTAAATTCATATTTTAATTGCGAATAAATGTGTGAAGCTAACAAAAGATGAAATCATAACAAGCAATTTAATATTTCAGTGTCAATAAGATTTTTTTACGCTTATTTTACAAATTCTTGACTGGTTATAAATGTAGGAAATATGAAACGCTTTCTCGTCTGTGGATGTCTTGTCTATGGCATTGTGCTAGGTTTGTTTATGCTTCGTGTGTATATACCCAACAGATTTGAAAGATGTCAAATTATACTTTCTATCGATAGAATTCAAAACGAATGCCACAGACCACTCGTGTTCATATTTTCTATCGCTCGCAAGTCAAAAATACTATTTCATTGTTTTTTGTCACTTTCGAGTGAAACTTTCGAGTGCTCGAAAGTCAAAAATCGGTCCCCTGGTCTACTTTGGCCCGATCAGATAAAAACATATCTTATATGCACACAAGCCTTTAACTATTGGCCATAGGAGAGACAACTTTTGTTTTTTGTGTGCGTTTGATCCAACTGCTCTCGAGAATCGATGCGTTTCGATTATACTTTTTCTTTCAACGTACCCAAGGAGCCGTCAAATCAGGACTCGGGCTGGCCAGGCATGTGTCGAACTTCCGCGGCAATCCAACGCCCGCGAACTAGTACAGCATAGTGAGCGGAAGTACCATCATGTTGTACCCAATTGACCCCTTTAAAAAAAAACTAAGTTTGGAACAGATTGTAAGAAAATAAATGGTTTTCGCCATTAAGTCTTGATGGGATTTCAATAGGACCAATAAGCTTGTTATTGAATATTCCTGCCCACATGTTCACCGAAAACTCGTGCTGATAAGAGTGTTCTTTCACAAGTTTTGGGTTGTCTTCAGACCAATCATTGGCGCAAATGTATCAAATTAACAATTCCAGCGCTAGTGATCAGAGCTTCATCCATCCACATTTTTTTACATTTTTCGACATATTTTCGAGCCTTTGTTGTGTATACAGGGTGTTTGGCAGTCGGGTGTAGGGGTTTTAAGGGATGATAGTTAGGGTAATTCTGAACATTTTTGACCACATTTACTATTATGCTAAGTTTCACGGTTTTTGAGATATTGGCATAATTATTTTTATTTTTTTAAATCACTCTGTTTGCCAGTTTGTTTTTATTTAACAGCCTGTATAGCTTGTATTGAGTTAATCTTTAGTGTTTTGCCATTGCTTCACCTCGGTTCTTCAAAATATATTTAAACAATTACCTTCTACTGCTAGAATTATTAATAAAACCTCTTTAAACATGACGATGTTTTTATTTTAGATAATTTTACAACTTTGCATGTCTACAAAAAAAAAGTAACAGCGATTGACGCATAAAAATTACTTAATAAACTTCTTTGATTTACGGGCTTTCTAAGCATGTGCCATTTAAAACCAGAAAACTAAAAAAAAAAGGTATGAATTTCCAAAAAAAGAGACCTCGCTTCCATACGTTGTTTAGTGTAGTGACTGGTTAGTTGGAGTATTTTGAATTTCTTGTGAATTAGTCGCTCACTCCTTGTAAGAAAAAAAACTAATTTTAAATAAGAAACGTTCTAGTTCAGCTTATTTTTCAATTAGTCTGTTTTCGAATTTTGCTTTAAAGACACGTTTGTTTCGCTTCAAATGTATATTAATTAACAACTGTATTTACTGTTTTTGTAATAAAGGAACTAATGAAAGCTATTATTATCTACTTGCTACTGCTACGAACAATATTAACAAAATATGATTCTAATCTCACTTTCATACCCTGCTATAGTATGCCGCATTATTCAGGTCTCGTTAATAGGAAAATTGAGAAATCTTTGGTTGGGTCGGAAAATCCACTATAAGTAGGTACCCAGAAAGTATATAATTATGTTTTCGGCTCGCGACGCCAAGACTGTCGGACGTGTTATGATCCCTCTTTATGTGAGTTTAATTGACCAGTGATCATGAACTTTGATTTATGTATAGCCTGTAACCAACGCTTATCGTGTTTAGCACGACTGGTGCGCCGTACATTGGTCAATCCTTGTCACTCGAAGCAGAGAGCCTTATGGTGCCCCCCTAGCGCATTTCAAGAAGGGGAAAAAAACATTGCAATCTGTGCTACGCCCTGCTACAGCCTGCAACGACATGTATCTTATGCCGCATAGTGCTTTACTACTCAATTATTATCAGTGCACAAACTAAAATAAAAATGTTAAATGCGCTAAGTGTAACAAGGTAGTCGGCAAAAAGGACGCAGGCGCTTAATGCAGCAAGTGCAATAACGGCCAAACCCTACATTCAAAAGGTGGACAAATAAGGCTTACTCCGGATTAAAATTTGACATTTGCCCATACAAAATGTGGGTGTATATGAAGAATTGGGCGTATATTTTGATAGCGTTTTTGGATATTTGATAGATGTCCGGTAAACTTAGATACCTAACCAGAAACAAAATCGAAATCTGAAGCCACTTCTACAAAAATGTGACCACGAAAGTGAGGCGGTTGAAACGCCCAAATAATGACCCATGTGTCAAATTTTAACCTGAGGTAAGCGTATCTATCCGCGGTTTGAATATAGAGTTCGGCCATAAGTGGAATCATGGCACCCGTTCATCGTTCAGTTGAAAATGGTTGACGAAACTTTGTGCTCTCTCCGAAACAGACTCGGTAAACTGGAAATACCATTACTACACATTAGCACCTGGAGGCAAAAAAAAAGTATATAAGTTATTCTACCTGAACCTGTGGACTAAGAATCCGACGCCAAAAGAAATAAAAGTGTACAGGATAAAATTACTGTGTTATGAAATTAATTTCGTCAGCTAAAGACATCATCTACAACAAACTGCAAAAAACGTTTTCCTCTGACAAAATAGATGAATATGAAAGTAGAATGAAGGGACACGATATGCGCATCAAAATAATAGCACACGCACTGGAGCAAAAAATAAACAAGCTTGAACAGGCGTAGTCGTCGAATGATGTTATTTGTAGGATAGCAGAACAGATGAAAAAGAAAAGTATATCACATGAAGCTTGCATCTTACTTAAATTACTTTCTTAGTTTACTAGCTGTTGAATAAAAAATAAGTACATGGTACTTTTTTTACATTCGAGAATTCTATTAGTCAGTCCCGGATAACGGCGTGTCTTTGTTTGGCTCTTATTCTTAATTTTGTACTTATTTTTGCTGTCCCTAAAACGCTGTACTAACATTGGTTACCAATAGTATGGAGCAACACGACCCAGAAACGCCTCTCGCGGTTATTTAAGACATTATTTCAATCGCTGGAGGCAACTTTTATAAGGAGCTCGCCGAGTTAGAAGTTTAGAAAGTGAACAATGTTTTCTATAGATGGCGTTAGGGTTTATATGAAATTTGATTTCTTCTTTACAAAAATGGGATTAGTAGACGTCTCGAAGTTACATATAATTTTTTTTTTTTAGTTATAATGCATGCATAAACATTGACGTAGGTACTTAAAATGTTTAACGTTAAACTTCCAGAAAACAAGAGTCTTAAATGAATGTGCTATCGGATACTACAAAAAATATATATATGAAGGCATGTTTACAAAAACAACACAACTATGATTTTACTGGAAACGAAAAAAACTTAATGTCTTCTTATATATTAGTTATTAGAGATAAATATTGTATAGGTGTTTTTAGAAAGTGGCCAATAGTTCAGAAATATACGATTATGCATTTCAAAGATCAGTATTTTTGGAAAAAAAAAAAAAAAGGTTATCACTTAAGTATGCTGTTTTTGTAAAATTTTGTTAGTTGGGTTATTTTTGTAAGAAAATGAAACAATTGTCTATACTTATATTTTTTTTTAATTCTATGAGAGAGGTTACAGGCTTATTTTACTAAACTATGTGGATTTATTTTAATCAAAATGGATTTGTAGAATTGATGGCTCGGTGGTTTGACCAAAAACTGCGTCAATTTCTTCAAATCGCGTACTTTGTGAGGATTTAGGGGCAGTGAGGACTCATAAGCACGTTTTAAATTCAAGTTGTCGGGCATTTTCTTCCTATTTCTAATATCAATGGTAACCCAAGGTCCCGTAAATGAATAGCGAACCAACACATATTTCGTGTCTGGTTCTATTTTTATCATTCTAACCTCTTTCAATTTCATAGTAGGCTATTTCGTAAAAAATATATCTGATACTGCATCCTTTATATTGTAGAATGTATCATGGGTGACTTTTTTTAACATAAATCGTGATTGGCGTTCGCGAGCATTTTCCATTATAGCGTTCCAGTTATCGGGCACTTCTGGAGAACATGTCTTTTTCTTGTTTCCAATAAGGCTAAAAATCCTGATCGTTTGGTAAAAAGGTGTGTCCTCTGATGGGAAAAATGTATTTTATTGAACGAAAAAGTCCCAGTAAATGAATTAAACAATATAGAAAATAAAGCATTTTATAATTTTATTCTGGGTTTCCATCACTTAATAAAACTAAGTTTTCAGCGTAAATATCGTTTTCATTTAAGTGTGAAAGTAATAATGATGTAACATTTAACTTGTGGTAACTTTAGTGGTTGATGTTGTAATATATTTTCTAGCTATAAGTTATATTGTACCGTTTGTTACCCTAATAAACATTAAAACATTAAAACATCATGCTGACCCTTTTTACCCTCTGTTTCAATGTAACTATTTAAAGTTACATGATTTTTTCCAATATCATGTATACCAAAGACATACATATCCATAGTTGGCGGGAGTAAAAGACATCACTTGTTCGAATGTGGGGAAAAGGCAAATTTTGCATGTAATCAAAACTTAAAAACATGGCAGCACCTTCTTTTCGTCCGCCTTTTTTTTTGTTGATCTTAGTGCATTTTTGAACTTTCGTCAAATGATTTTTGTGTTCATGTTCCAAAGCTTCTTTGGTGTCATCATCATCAGCAAGCTTAATCTTTAATCTTAACGAATCGCATGTGGTACACGTGTCTGATCGTGGCAGGCCAAACTTTAGATTGAATTCATTTTTGAACACGGACCAATATACTGGATAAGTGATTTGTACTTGGTATGATTCCATGAAAAGTTTATACATTTTGCAAACTGATAGTTCCTCAGATAAATACCTGCAGTTGGGATTGTCTCTTTGCGAATAATGAGATTGCCTCATTTGAAAATATTTGATGTGAGAGCGGATCAAATTCAGGACTTCTTCTGGTGTTTTTATACCTGTTTTCTCTATGTTTTCCCCGCATATCTTGCACGTTAGCTACATTATTAAGTAAGTGACTTTGAAGCCTTCCAACACGGCCCAATACCGTGAATGTTACAAAATGCAGTTAAACAAACTGATATTTCGATCATATCTCAAAACTCAACTTGTATGAGAACGAAACCTTTCTTGACTCGATAGGTGTTTTGGTTGGTACGACGAAATGAGGGTCATCAAATATGTATCTTGTTTATTTTTGTTGTTCTTCTTTTGTATTCTCATAACATTTATACATTTTGCACCTAAAAACAATAAAGTTTTAAATAATAGAATAAAAAAATCAAAAATTATTTAACCTCTTCAATGCTTTGACAAACGAAACTACCGTCGATGACATGCCACGGCATAGCAACGTACAACCAGATATTAAACTATACGCAAATGCTTGAAGGTAGGTCTCTTCTCCAAGCATTGACTGACTAGTGACTAATCAATCGTTGGCCAACGCCAACGACCGGCGGTGCCGATATGTATCGGTGGCGTGGAAAAGGTTAAATAAATAAACGTGTAGGTATATGTTTACCAACCTGCAATTTGGGCCAATTTGACGAGCTGGAACAATTGGGTGAGTATAGTTTTTTTAAGTGGTGTAATTTATATTTTATTTCGATAGGAATTATCATAATAGATCTGAGAATAAAAATCCTTTTATTTTTATCTTCTATACTAGTTTTTCCGAAATATTTTTTTAAAACACTGAGGTGACAGTTCATAACTTTCTATGCATGTTTCCCTCTTACGCCTTGGTCTCCAATTAAAAAAAAAAGAAATGAGAAAAAGTAATCGTTGACAGTTCTCGTTTGTCAAACCATCCGTTACACTTACACCTGTATTGATTGTTTTGATTTCGTTTGCAAGTTTGTTTCGACTGTATTTTAATGGCGACTATTGCTTATACCTGGACTCTGGGTTTTCTACTTCTCTCCACGACCCTGGCACGGATTTTGGACATCGATCGATTCTTATCTCGACGATTTGCGGCACTTTAATAACGACTTTCTTTTTGGGCTAAACAAACAAATTGGTTGGATCAAACCTCTTGGACGATTCAGCGACTGTTGTAGCGATGGAAAAACATGAATTATATAATCGTGCATATAACTCGTACGTAGCACGGTGCTTTGTGCCTTTGTGTAATAAATTCAAACGAGACTACTCGAAACGAAATAAAAATAAGCAATACAGGTGTAAGTGTAACGGATTGTTTGACAAGTAAGAACTGTCAACGATTACTTTTTCTCACTTCTTTTTTTTATTGTAGACCAAGGCGTAAGGGGGAAACAGGCATAGAAAGTTATGAACTGTCACCTCAGTGTTTTAAATAATGATTTCGGAAAAACTATAGAAGATAAAAATAAAAGAATTTTTATTCTCAGATCTAATACTAATTCCTATCGAAATAAAATATAAATTACACCGCTTCAAAAAAACTATACTCACCCAATTATTTTCTGTGATTTACGTGTTCTTCGCCTCTGGTTTTTTTTCAGTTTTATAATATATTTTTTTTTTCTTTTTCTATTTAATCCTGCCATTTCGAAATTTATTGTGATTTAACAAATTAATATGTACCTACGAGTAGGTACCTAATCACAATCCCAAGGGTAATCAATAAAACAATAGAATAATGACGTTTCCGTAAATATTTCACACAAAATATCGCATTCTTGAACAGATTTATTAAATGTCTAAAGAGGTTTGATATCAAGTCTTGAGTATTAATTAGCTATATTAAAGCTTATCCCAGTAAAAAATGTCGCTTATACATTTTTAAAAATTCCGTATTAAGTATTAAAATTCACTAAATTTTTTAATACCGTTTTATTTGATATTCCTTTAAATATTATTATTTAACCATACAGACCAGTTTAGAATTAGTTCATCCAGAAACTTCTTAATTTTCCCTTGACACCTGCCATCAAAGTTTGTACATCGTCATCGGTGATCAGTTCGGAAGCTTCATTCCACTTCTGCTTGAAGTCTTGAACTGAAGTCGTTAAAATTTATGTTTTAAAAGCTTCTGTTTCACTCGAGCCCAATATTTTTCAATGGGTCGTAACTCCGGGCAGTTGGAGGATTGAGAGTTTTTTCAACAAAATCGACATTATTTGCTTTGTACCACTGTATTGCTTCCTTCGTGTAGTGACACGTGGCCAAATCAGGCCAAAACAGGACAGGTGAAGTATGCCTCTTAATGAATGGCAACAATCGTTTTTTGAGGCACTCATTCGGGTATATATCACCATTTATTTCCATTTAGTTCCATTAGCAAAATATGGTGTACTGCGTTTGCCACATGAACAGATCGCCTGCCACACGAGAACTTTCTTTGCAAATTTATCCATTTTGATAACCTTATACTCTTCACTTACTACTTTTCTGTCGGTCCCAGAATAATAGTGGTATCCTGGAAGTCATTTGAATTCAAGTTTGCAGTAAGTTTCGTCATCCATAACTGTACAATATTTTTTCTTAGTCATTTTTGAATAAAGCTTTCTAGATCTTGTTTTAGACTCTTTTGACTGTTTTGCATTTCTGTTGGGCACTTTAGTTTGTTTAAACGTTTTTATAGAACAATTTTTCTTCACTCGTTGCACTGTAGATTTCGACGTTTTAAACTTCTTGGCCAAGTCTCGTACAGAGAGGGTAGGTTTTTTCTGTAAAGCTGTTATAATCTTCTTCTCGATATTCTGGTTTACAAACCCTGGTTTACGTCCACTTCCAGACCGTCGCCGTATACCACCTTTCTCCCTGAACCGTTTTAAAACCCTTTGAACGGTTCTTGTAGACGTTTTCGGCTCCGATGCCACTTTCTTCGTAGAGATGCCTTATATTGAACATATTTGTACAAAAAAAAATCGTGTAACTTTTCTTGCTCCGACGACATCTTTGAACATCTAGTACTGACAACGTTTTTTTTATTTTTTATTTATACCATATAGAGCATCCTAACGGGAAACATAGTTTTCAAACCTCTTTAGATTTCATCCTGATATACAACCCCATCTAATAATGAGCGACATTTTTTTCTGGGACAAGCTTTAAGGCCGGCCCTGACTGCCGGCATGGCACGGCGTGTCATGGCAAAGGATTTCGGTACTGATATAACCATTTTTAATCTTATTACCATGAGTATAGAATGCTGAATGGAATGCTTAGGCACGTTCTGTCCTACCGCGGCCTCCCTCGGCATCGTTGTGTCAAAATAAAGTAACATGAATTCTATACTCATGGTAATAAGATTAAAAATGGTTATATCAGTACCGAAATCCTTTGCCATGACACGCCGTGCCATGCCGGCAGTCAGCGCCGGCCCTTACACGACTATAAACACAAGTGTGTAGGTGAATATTGTTAAAACAAAACCATTAAAAGATAAATTTATTTTATTTGTTTTTGACTATTACATACGTTGTCACCTAAACAATTGTGACAGTATAATGTTTGTACCTGCCGCCAATTATACAATCTGGTATCACGATCATCATACGTCCGCACATGGAGCAAATTTCAGTGAATATCAACCTTTCTTCGTCTAGGTCGATATCTTTTGTCGGTAATGCCATTAAATATAATTCAGTGCATACGGTTTTTGGCAAATCCAAACGCTCTACCCATCCACGAAACTTTATTATGTAAAATAATACAGAAAAATATATACAATAGATAAAGAATACGGTATGTATGATGAAGTCATATGATTTAAAACTTACTTTTTCAACTAAGTCAAATTCAGCTTTTTTATCCTGATAAATTTCTATGTTGCGATTTAACGATTGTTAGGTAATATTTTTCAACGATTCTGGAGATGAAATGTTATTTCCACCCATTTTTAAGATGTGAACAAAATTCCTGGATACGTCAACCATTGTAATAGTTTTGTTTCCATTTTTTTTACAATCGTGCACTTATAGCCTAAAAGCCCGTGACAACCAGACCTTCGTCATTTTATAAAAGCTGAAAGTTTGTTAAAGTATGCTTTGAACATAGGTAAGAACAATGGCAAAATCTGAAATTCGAGTCATGGTGGCTTTGGGAGGTAGGGGGTGGGACAGGTGCATAAAATACCAGCCAACTTTCGTTATTTTATAAAGCGTAATTTTTTAATGTTATTCGGAATATCATTACAAATCATCGTATTCATTGCCAGACACTTTTTATGGTGGCAATCCCTTGCCAGACACCCTAAAACTTTAATAAATTTTAATTCTACTTTCGTTATAGTATAAAAGTTCAAATTTATACATGTTATTAGAAGATGTTTTCTCAGTTGCCAGACAGTTTCGACAGTTCCTACCTGACCCAGACAAGACAAACATATTGGGTACCTATAGGTGCGAGCGCGTACTGCTAGATCTTGCTTAGACGAATGCTACCAATAACTCAAACGACGAAAATCTGCTATTGGTTACAAGCTTTCTGACACAAGATTTTTTTTTTGACATTTTTTTTTTTTCATTTAGGCTAAGCCAAAACTGGAAAACGCGTCTCTAAACCATTCAAGTGGCAAATCATGTAACAGTTGGGGTGACAAAGTTATCAGAGGGTTTCGACCCTGCAGAATACGGATCTGCCTGTCGCCATTCCGAAATTTTAACCGGAAATTCGCTATACCATACAAAAAAATTCGTCGTAAATCGTTGTTCCGGTACCCTACAAAGGTCCGATTATCATGATGTCTTGGTATGTTGTAAAAAATCACCGCCGTCCACCAGCCCAGAGTTGTCTCCCATAGAAACTTTGTGGTGGAAAATGAAGAAGTTGCGAAAGGATCCTTCTAGGTCAAAAGCTGATCTTAAGGAGAAACTAAGCTGTGTCTGGATTGGAATAACCCCTGAAGAGTGTCGAGAGTTAGTAGATTCAATGCCAATCAGGATCAAAGCCGTTTTAGATGCAAAAGGTGACGCCACCAAATGGTAGACGTTCTATTCTGCGTCGGTTGAACTGAAGACGAACTTTTTTGCGGGTGTTACATTTTGCGAAATAATGTTTTTTTTTTAAATTACCGTGGAATGTTATAATTTTTTTTGTTGGAAAATAAAATATTATTTATAATCTTTATGGTTTTTATGTTAGATTTTCTACTAAACATCTAGATCTCCCTGAATTTTATGTTGAAGTTAGGTTAATATTTTTTTTCCTGGCGGACGAACTCATTTGAATTGGGGCTCGTATATCTACTTAAACGGAAGAGGTTGATTAGATAACAGTGATTAATGATTAATCATATTTTCCATTATTAGGTACGGATAAATATCGTTATTCGCCAACTAATTATAATATTATAACTACACATCGCTAACTCGTGGCATTTAGGTAGCACTTGACAGTTTCTAACAGACTAGTGATGTGACAATGTTCTTCCAGTACGAGTCGAGAAAAGGAAACCGATTAGAAAAAAAGTATTTTCAATTATTTAATATATGACTTTCGTGATAAACAATTAATATTTTTTCTAAATTTTTACAAGTCAGCCTACGTCTTCTACTTGAGAAAATCCACTTTGTGTAGGAAAATGATCTTTCAACTTCAACTGACGTAATGAGTAAAAAAAGCATTCTATTGTAAAGTTGCAGCGTATTTTTATTGATATTCTCTTCGATTTCAACTTATTTATTTTGTAATAAGTAGGTTTGGGACTTTTGGATGCTCGCTATGGTTCTAGAAATCCACGGAGTCGACATTATGTTAAAATATTATTTTAGAAGTCAAAGTCAAAGTGGATATTTGCTAATGTGTCGAGTCGTTGAAAAGGTAAATAGCGAAGTAATGTCAAATTTGGTGGAACAGAGCTTACGATTTTTATGGCAGGAAGATTACTTTAATAATATTAACAATTTTTCTGTGTTTTGTACGGATGCAGCTGCTTACATGACCGCCACTGGAAACCTTTTGAAGAAAAAGCCTACCAATTTGAAGCTTGTAACTTATCTAGCTCATGCCTTTCATCGAGTTTCAGAACAAATTAGGTCGGAGTATGAACTTGTAAATACTTTAATTACAAATGTAAAGAAAATATTTTTAAAATCACCGCAACGAGTGAGATTTTTCAAACAAATGGCTCCGAACGTACCCTTGCCATCCGAACCTGTAATATAATAACCAGAAGGGGCACTTGGCTAACTGCAGCTTTCTATTACAGTACGTATTTTGAGGAAATAAAAAATATTGTTGCTATCTTAAAGTCGAAAGATGCCATATCTATTAAAAAAGCAAAACAGGTTTTTTCGAACACCAATTTGAGAAGTGAACTTGTTTTTTTTTTAAATGCCTACCTACGAAATAATACCGGAAACTATAACTCGATTAGAGTGTACTAATATTTCTCTCGCTGACTTTTTACAAGTTGTTGTCGAAGCATGTATTGTTTTACAATGGTGTGCTACAGATACTAGATAAACTAGAAAAAGTGTTAGATCGGAATCCTGACTACGACACTATACGGAATTTTACCACAACGCACCACAAAGATGACGAATCGGCAAAAAATCTCGAGAATACCACTTTAACATCAGTGGACGTGGAGAGATCTTTTTCAACACACAATAGAGTTTTTGATAGGTCCAGAACTCGTTTAACCCCGCAAAATATAGAAAAAATAATAGTGATCCATTCTTACTACCATTTTAATGATGAACATGAAATAGTAATAGATGATGATTATGATGCACTGATTCAAAAAGCCTGTATCTCATCAAAAATTTTGAAGTGGCGACTAATATTAGATTGAAAAAGACATTTTTTTTATTGTTACTTAAAGTATTTGCTTTAGTTTATTTTGTTTACTAGCAATAGAGTACTTTATTATTGGTAATTATATACATACAAGTTGTATGTACTTATCCACTTTGACTTTGACTTCTAAAAAAATATTTTAACATAATGGTGACTCCGAGGATTCTAGAACCATAGCGAGCATCCAAAAGTCCCAAGCCTAGTAATAAGTTGTTAATATTCTTTGTCGTAAGATATCCTGGATTTTTTGATAAAACTAATTATCTTCAGTTTTTGATAAACAAGTTTACCTTTGGGGTGTAGTCTCAGTAATGAAAGTGACTTTTCAATTTTAAATACGATCTCCAAAGACTCTTTTAGTTTAAGGCTTCTACCTTCTACTTAATTCCTTAATTGCGTGGCCAGAATTCCAAAATTTTGATCGATAAAATTTATGTCACTTTTTAAATCACTCAGTGAGAATAATCGCTTTGCTTTTGCTATTGCAGCGGCTTCTGAGGAGTTCGAGCTTGAAATTATTTCTTTCACGTTTTCATAATTATCATTATAGTAGTGGACTGCCTCCAGCCAGGTGCCCCATCTGGTTATTACTGGTTTAGGTGGTAAGGGCGTATCGGGGAACCTTTCTTTAAAAAAAGTTATTCGACGTGGAGACTTAAGAAAAACTTTTTTTGTTATATTTACTAAATCATTTACTTTTGGATAAATCAAGTGAACTTTTTCGGCAACTCTGTTTAAGCCATGGGTTAAACATGTTAAGTGGGTCAAATTTGGATAGATTTCTTGCATTTTTTTTCCAGATTTGAGCATGTACGAGGCAGCATCTGTAGTAAAAAAAGAAGCTTGTCTTTGTTTCTTTCGTAATTTTCGATGTTTCATTTACAAAATTTAGAATTGTATTACTGCTTGTGGCACCCAATGTTTTTGATGCAAAAATATGTGGCATTGATGGTGTATTATTTTAAGCTTCCAATTATAACATTTGCAACATCATTACCATTTGCGTCAGTAGTTTCATCCACACTTAAATATATATAAGTACATACATTACATACATACATACATACCTTCACGCCTTCATTCCCTGTGTGGGGTAGGCAGAGCTACAGAATTACCAACAACAAATATATATATATAAGTATTCATTTTCTAATTCTTGTTTATTTTTTTATTTTTTCTTATTAAACAATTTAGGTAGACTATTTGTTCTTAATAACGTATTGCTGGGCAATACATTGTTTCCATATTGATTACGAGTATATTTTTCCACAATTTTTTTGAAGTTCGGGTTGTCTACTTGTGTGAATATTACAGGTGATTAAAAACTCTACGAGATCCTTATTAAATTCCGTTTGCACGTTTTTATTTTTATGAGTGTCCGAATCTAAATGTTTTAATACATTATATTTTTTTGATTTCAGGAATAATTGACATTTAGTGCAAAAACACTTACTGTCCCTTATTTCAAGCTCCGGTAAATTTTTAACTAAATCTTCTAAAAGTGAGGTAGCAGATTCTGTGTTGTGCTTTTTGGACTTGTGGAGTGCTTGTTCAAATTAAATGTCTTGCAAACTAACGGGTTGGCTTAAAGTAATGAGAATGTATTCAATTAACAATAGCAGGCAATAAAAAAATACAAAAAGGATTTTGACAGATATAATTAATAGAAAATATGTAAATTTTGTTAAAAAGGCAAAAAAAGATTAACTGGTTTAATAAAAAATGTCCGCGAGGAAGTTATGACGTGAACGTGTCTATCGCCTACTTGGACGGCGTGAAAAATCTGAAGTGGTCTCTCATCACAAATTTGAAAATGTACCTCCTTCTACAATTTAATGTTTGATCCAGCGGTGGGAACTTGGTATTAGGACTAAAGATTTACCAAAAACGGGAAGACCTCCCATTCTTAATGATCGGGACCGCAAGTAGGTGGCAACGTTTGTACAAAACAAAGTGGGTCAGTCCCAGATAAGTTAGCTGTAAAATATGATGTTTTTCGTGGGCGAATAAGGAATATTTTAGAGAAATACAATGTTGAACAGTTAAAGTGTCAAAAAATACCCAAATATTCCAACAAACAGCTTGAAGATATTCCAAAGAAGTGCAGGAAGTTGCGGAGAAAGTATCACTATGCAGGGAGCAGCCAGAATTGACTAAAAGAGCGTGACGTTTACTTTGTACCGAAGGATTCAAACCATCCGAACGTCCCTGTAGCTCGTCCAATAGAGGATTATTTGGTAATTCTCAGTAGACTAGTAAAGTCACACAGTTGGATAAAAAAGATAAATCTGGTTTTAGTCTAACTAGATTATTTAATATTTTCTTTTCCTTACATTTTGACGCAGCAACCATTTGTTAGGTCCGCTTTGCCTAATGTTAGACCTGTAGAGTCTAGTATATTTCTAAATGATGAGTGTTTAGAAATGGTGGATAAGGCGCTTTCCTTAGGGATAACTATAGACAAAAACTTGTAATGGAGTCCTGAGCTTACGCTGTTAGGAAAATGAGGCATCTCACCAATGTGGAGACAGCTCGTTTAGTTTATTATCGTTATTTTCATAGTGTTATGTCGTGCGGTATTCTGGTTTGGTGTAAAACAGCTGACTTACAGAGGCTATATTTTTGTTACAAAAAAGAGCCATTCGTTTTATAATATAACCTAAACTTCCGTGATTCCTTAAGATTACTACGAGTATTTAAAGAAATTAGTATTTTCACAGTAGCGTCACAATTTATTTACGAGGGGAGGTCCAAAAGGATGGGGGTGGGGATGACTATATTTTTTAGTATAGTACTAATGGCCAACTCATTAAGAGTATATATACCAACTTTCAGCCTGAAGAGCTCATTACTTTACAAAATATCGTCGAGCAAGCAACTCAATCTGGAAAAATCCTGGAAGTATGGAGCAAATTGAGTATCGAGCCATCATCAAGTTCCTGACTAAGCAAGGAAAAACTCCTCAGACCATCATGAGTGAGATGTCAGTAGTTTACTGTGATCATTGCCCTGGAAAAACAATGATTTACAAATGGCACGGTCTTTTTAAAATTGGCAGAGAGTCCATTGAAGACGACCCTCGCCCAGGACGGCCTGTCGAGGTCACCACATCAGATACCGACGGAAAAGTTGAAAAATTAGTATTAGAAGATGCTCGCCTGAAGAAAAAACAGATTTCGGCATTAGTTGGAGTATCTGAAACCACTATTTTGCGGATTCTACATGAACACCTCGGCATGATTAAAGTGAGTGCAAGATGGGTGCCGAGAATGCTTACGCCGCATCAGCGACAGCAGCGAATCGACGCGTGTAGCAGTTTTTTAGAACGGTGTGGAGAAGAAAGTACGTCGATTTTGAAGCGGATTGTTACTGGAGATGAAACTTGGATTCATCATTTTGAACCTGACTCTAAACAGGAGTCGATGCAATGGCACAAGAAGGGTACCCCCCCACCTAAGAAATTTAAGGTGTCAGAATCGGCCGGAAAGTTGATGGCTACGATTTTCTGGGACTGCCAAGGAATTTTGATGATCGATTACAAAAGCAAAGATGTCACAATTACTGGAGAGTACTACTCTAGGCTACTGGAGCAGTTGCGGGAAGCTATCAAAGAAAAAAGGCGAGGAAAGCTGGCTAAGGGTGTGCTGTTACTTCAGGATAATGCTCCAGTTCACAAGAGTCGTATTGCGATGGCTGCCCTGAACAAATGTGGCTTCGAAGAATTGGTTCATCCCCCCTACAGCCCGAACCTGGCCCCCAGTGATTATTATTTATTCCCAAATTTGAAGAAAGAGTTGCGGGGAAGAAAATTTCACACCGATGATGAAGTAAAGGACGCAATTTTGGCTCATTTTGACAGCAAAGAAGAAAATTATTTTTATGTGGGTTTAGAAAAATTAATATCACGATCTAACAAATGTATTAACCTTAAGGGAGATTATATTGAAAAGGAAAAATAGTAACGTCTTTTTATTTAATTATTTAGCCCTCCATTCCGCGAACTTTTGGACCTCCCCTCGTATGCCATTAAAAATCAAGACTCTTTTGTTAAAAATGGCGATATACATAATTTGAATAAAAGCAACTAAAATAAAATCGCTATTAAAAAATTGTGTCGGTAAAGTTTATAAATCATTTGTTGGTCAATGCATTCCTTTCTATAATAAATTACCTGACGAAGTTTTAAAGTTATCATTTCCAGTACTTAAAAATTACTTGAAAAAGTGATTAATGTCGAAAGCTTAATATAGGGTCGAGGACTATCTAACAGATAAAAATTAAACACCTAAATAACTTAATAGCTTAGTCATAAAAAATATGTACACGGTTTCTGTAGGAGAATGTATCGAAACTTTTCATAGGTAAGTATATCTTTTTATTTTTTTATTATTACTATTTTTGAGATCTTCGGAACATATTGAGTTTTGACACATTTTCCTGCTCAACTACGCATGATATACAGGGCGTCCCACGGCTATGCCACATGGAAGGAAAGTACCTTGAATAATGTAGATAGAACATTTAACTGAAAGAAAACATTATTTGAATTTAAAAAACAATTAAAACTGCATTCTTAGATATTGAAACAATTACATGGTCGAACCGGGAATGGAACCCGTTACACGAGAAAAATAATTACCCTTTAGCTTTATTATACCGATCGAAAGACTTCATCATAAGGATTATTTTTTGCTAAATAACTTAGTGTCAGAAATAAAAGGTAGACCATGAAATGTAGTTCTTTTTCGCTATCACCAGAAATGCGTTGTAATGAAACGTTAGTGCAGTGCTGGAATAGTTATCATTTTCATCTTCTTCAATTATCACAAGCACCGTAAGATCTGTTGAATCCACATATTATCCTGAAATTGCCGCATTGTAATTAGTGTATTTGAGTGATTATTATTGAATGTGTTCCATAATTTAGTAACGTAAAAGCAAAACTTCAAGATTATTATTATTGAATGTGTTCATAATTTTGTAACGTAAAATCAAAACTTCAAGATTATATGTAACCATATAATATTTTATTGATGAAGAATATTGTGATAATAGTGAATTTATTCTGAAACACTATTATGCAATAGTGTGCATGACAGGTGCTAGAACTAAAGGGTGTTCTGCCCGTGTAGCGTTTTGTGGTATTTAGGTTATGCACGACTCCACGATAATATAAAGTACACGAGCCAAGCCTTTTGAGTACTGACATACATTCAAGATTGCAGCAGAGAACAATAGAATGAGTCATAACGCTAGGCGATCCATAGTTGGTATTTAGTTTGATTCCGGAAGCGCGAATAAATTCGCTAGCGTGAAATCCCTTTGTCGTGATTAAGTTCATCAAATTGAAATAATTCTGATCCTTCGTGTTCCAGTTTGTTTTGGATGTAAGCTGGAGCTAAATAGATATGCTAATAATGTTTCAACAGTACATTTTTTAAGAGTTTCGTTACTTAATACAGGGAAGTAAGGAAGATGGGTTTCTTTCAAATAATGCCATACGGCATTCCTTCTCGCAAAATTTTCTGATTATCTAGAATTCGTCCAAATGAAAAATATGTGCCCTAAAAATAACGCCTTAAAAGAACTTGAAAACTGATTGATTGATTGAGTTGTTACGAGACTCGACAACCCATCGCAACTTTGTTACTGTGCGTGATGCATTAGCTTTTAGTGTACCAAGGTGGCGTTGACCATGATGTTGAGACGCCGGCATTTTGCACTCGAAGCCTTTAATTACAAGGTGCAGTACGGCATCACGATAACCTTTGTCTACGAAAAATATATCGCCAGCTTAGATTCTCGATACTACTGTCTGGATTGTCGTCCCTTTCGAACTCGTTAATCAAAATACTTAAATCATTTTAAAAAGGGGGACGACAGATGCAATATGGTGGCGAAAGCACACGATGGATAATACATAAAATTTCGAGTGCTATTTACTCGTATGTGTGAAAATATATGCTGTTTTTGTTAAAAATCAGTACATTTTTGTATATTAAGAAAGTACTGAAGTGTCACTTTACGAATAAGCCCCTCTTACGTGTGTAGATGTGGAGAGGTCATTTACCCTATAGGTACACCGTGTTTTTTTTTATTTACGATAACTTCGGCATATTACTAGGTATATCCATAGGAACTAATTGGTAGATTAGATTTTTAAATATTGCAACAAAAAAAAACTGTTTATCTTTTATCTGTGGTCATTCGAAAAGGGCCTTTAGACTTAACTAATAGGATTCCGGTTCATTACAGCCAAATATCATAATGCCCTTTTACATATTTTCTAAATCTCAAATTGTTTTAGTTCCAAAATGCCTTAATTCCCAAATTGACTTATTTTCAAAACAATAAAATGTCATAATAACATTTACACATTATATATATCGATATCCAAATTGTATAGTTGGTAAAATGAACAATAACTTCAAATACCGAATTATTATTAAGACTGAAAGTGAAAATGCATTAGTTTCAAAATTACCAAAATTCAAAAATGCCTTTTGTTGACAGGCCTAAAGACCAAAGACACTGTCTCATAATACCTAAAATTTTAACCACGCAGTTTTTTTTGTGTTACTTATTTTTAAATGTAAATAATTAGTTCAGTTTATCACAATTGGTTTAGCAATTTATAACTACTATGTTTTTTTAAACGATCAAACAAAAACTGTCCTTATGAGCAGGGGTGTGATTCGCTTAAAAAGCAAAGGTGAACGAATGTCTGAGTGATGTCCTAGCAGTCTTACTTAATTAATTCTCGATTGTACAGAATAAAAATAGTATAAAGATGAAAATTGGGAAGCCGTTGATAATTATACGTTGACAAACTTGCTTTAGGACGTTAAATGAGTATGCGCAAAAATTATTAGGACAAACGAGTAGTATGCCATTCAACAGTATGCCAAGAAAATATTTGCAATTTTATATATTTTTAAAAATAAAATATTTTATCCTTAAGTAACATGTTCTCACTTAAGGATTAAATATAGTAACCCTCCAGGGCATATATTAACGTTACGTTTTTGTGTCTAGTTAATTTGAGTTTTAGACATTTTGGGAAATGGTATAATTGAAAATTCATCAAAACATGATCAAGTCAAGTTTTAGACATTTTGGGAATTGATAGAATTGAAAATTCATCAAAACATGATCAAGTCAAGTTTTAGACATTTTGGGAAATGGTAGAATTGAAAATTTATCAAAACGAGATAGAGTCTAAATGAATTATAGTCATATTAAGAATACGGTAATTTAAGAAGTAGGCGTAAGTCATTTCGATCTTTGGACATTATGAGAATAATCTGTTTTGACATTTTGATATTCTAGGAACACGTTATTATGATATTTGGCTGTAACGAACCGGAATCACTAATAGTCAGTGTCAAATACGTCTATGTCGGCATGACATACACACACAAGTAAAGATGACACTTGACAGGTACAAGATCTCTTGGCTCGGCGGTAAGTGTCTTGCTTAGAGGTGTTTTATTCTAAATGCATTCATAACGAATTCATTTTAAAATGAACGAAATATTTGCGTTGTTTCAAATAATTTTATTTAAAATGTAGAATAAAATGGCCGCACAAAACTCAACAGTCAGTAATTTTATTACTTTTCTATTATTTATGACAATACGACAAAATTTAACACTACAACATTTTTACATTATTTAAAACTGTACAAAAAACGTATCAAAACGATGAGCATAAAAACAAATGTGCGTATCTTCAACGTAATTCACAATACTGTTTACAAATCGTTCAAGCGGGATGGTCTGCAGACCATAAGTTATCATAAAGAACGAAATCACCTGCTGTTATACAGCAACTTTTCGAGTATTTGACTCTACAAATAAACACACGAGCACTCTTAACACAAGATTAGCAAAGCAAAGAGTGATATTGTGAGTGGCCGCGGCAGAAAAAACAAGAGCTTTGGAATAGTCAATAAGTTACGTCCCTCAAAAAATATTTACCTAACACAGCACGAAATTTGGTCTGAGTACGTATCTCTATGACTTTTCATTTCAGAATTTAAAACCTTTTGATCCTGTTGAAAACTGAAAAAATAAAACTGAATCTATGAAATAAAACTAATGTAAATAATTTTCAAAATGACCACCGTCTGGCTCTATACAAAGGTGTAATCTTGTGCGTATCTGACGATTTAAATTGACTTCGGTAGCACGCATGTCATCAGCTACTTCCCGAATTATTAAGAGTAAATCTTCCCGTGTATAAATAGGTTTTGCAGACGTAAAAGTCCAGGGGCGTTAAATCCGGAGACCGAGGACACCAAGCAAGGGTTGGGCTACCGCGTCTAATCCACCGCCCCGTGAAATTGATGTTTAAATATTCGCGTACGCTAAGAGCAAAATGCGCAAGTGCCCCATCATGCTGAATCCAATGTGTTCGTAGTGTTTCTAATGGTACTTCTTCGAAGTAATCCATAGAATGAAGAAATTGTAAAAATTCCAAGTAATTTTCACCATTCAGTCTGCTTGGAATTTCTACAGGACCTATGAGCTGATTGTTTAAAATTCCTGCCCACATATTAACAGAAAACTCATGCTGGAATGAAGACTCTCTGACTAGTTTCGGGTTGTGCTCAGACCAATGATGTAAGTTTTTAGAATTAACTATTCCTGCTCTGGTAAATTGTGCCTCGTCCATCCACAATTATTTTCCCGAAGATTTGTGGATCTTCTGTCAAAAGTGCGTACATTTGTTGGCAGAATGCAATTCGTGATAAGTTGTCGTGTGGCAAAAGGCCTTGCACTTTGCGATAATGGTATGGATGTAGACCATACCGCTTCCAAATTCTCCAAAATTTATCGTGACTTAGGTTGTAAATACGCCCCACACGTCTTGTTGACAAGGTCGGATCTTCTTGTGATATCGATTTGCCCCAAAGAATCCTATGTCTGGCTCATAAAGAACTCATCTTTTCACCTCAGCAGCTCAAACAAGCAGGTTTTGCTGCTTAAAAACAGTGAGCAAAATTCAATTTTGCTGCGAGCGTGAGGCAAAGTAGCTTTTTAATTATTTTTTTTAAATGCCGTGAGCAGTGCTGGGGCTACTCACAACATTCGAAAAAATTTAACTTCACTTTGTTCTCTCACTTTCACTTCGATAGGAAAAAAGCGAGAGATAGAAACAACTTGATTCGAAGTTCGATTTTCAAATTCCACACATAGTAGGCCCAAAAAGAAACGCACGTTCGGATGCACACATAACCGTAAAATTGCAAATAAAACTATCTGTTAAAGTTTGAAATGTGTTTATTATAACTATTTTATACAATCATTTTTTTTATTTAATGTTTTGAAGACAAAATTAATGAAAAATAAGAAGTTTATCATGTATCTACATAATTTTGTTATCGTTTTAGCAATCTTTGATTTCGTGACATAAACCGCGGGGGCAGTTTCAGAACGCATTTCAAAATTATTGTACTTGTTTAAAAAAAATGTTTTTTGTTGCTTTTCTGTTACGCTACGTTATCTAATTTCGATAATAGTTGGATATAATAAAAGTAATAATAAATAAATATGAGCGAGTCCAGTGACGAAGACAGCTATTTAACACCGCGGCACCGGAAGCGTTGAAACAGCAAGTAAAAAATGCAGAATTAAGTTTCCTGCCTGAAAAGTCTCGCGAGAAATATCTGAAAGCTTATGATATTTTTAAGCAATGGAGACTTGCAAATGGTTCCAAAACTTTTTCGGAGACTGTACTGTTAGCGTATTTCATAGAGTTATCACAAACAAAGCAACCATCAACAATGTGGAGTATTTACTCAATTTTGAAAACAACAATAAAAACGAAGGATGATGTGCACATTGAAACCTACCACAAACTGATTGCATTTTTGAAGAAAATATCAGTAGGGCACAAACCCAAGAAGTCCAAAATTTTTTCAGCCGCTAATATTCAAAAGTTTCTTAATGAAGCTCTGGACTGCAATTTTCTGGCTGCCAAGGTAAGTATTTATCCGTCATTAGTATAAAATTATTATTTATGTGCACACTACCCATTTGTAATTTAAACATAGTAGGTACCTACCTAGCTACTTCTATCTTAGATATAGGTATACATACCTATATCTAAAAACCGGTTATTCATGTTTGTATTTACGAATTTAGTAATAATATATTGAGAAAAACATTACAATTAATAAATTTTATTACACAAACAAATAAAAACAGAAAAATAATAAAAACAAGTTACTAAAACTAAGTACTAAAATAAAATAAATTAATTTAATCTACATAACTATTGTATTTACAAATAATGTCTCCCAGGCCACTGCCACCGGGAATGGTGCCCATAAAGCTGGCTGCATTTCCTCGTTGAATAGCTATTGCTAGCCATTAGCCGAGGAAAGTGCCAGCACTATGGTCACCAGAGGCACAAATCAATTTTATATCTGTAAGTGGGCAATGTTTTTTCTTGAATTTGTCTTTGATTACTCATGTAATATTTTTATTGCAGGTTATACTCATTATTGGTATTAATGGAGCATGTCGCACGAACGAACTATTAACTTTAACTGTTAATGCTATTGAAAAGCATTCAGACCAATTACTGTTAGTCAACTTGCCGAACACAAAGACTCACATTGATAGATCCTTTGTTATTCGTGAGGAACATGTAAGAATCATTGAAAAATATGAAGCATTGATAGATTTTTCTTGCAATATCATAATAATAAGTGTTCGAGACAGCCTATGGGAGTTAACAAAATAGGCGGGACTCCGCGAGAAATAGCCACTTTTCTGAAGCTACAGGAACCTCAGCTTTACACTGGACACTGCTTTCGGCGAACTTCGGCCACACTTTTGGCTGATTCAGGAGCCGACCTCACTACATTAAAACGGCACGGCGGATGGAGGTCGAATATGGTTGCGGAAGGATATATTGAAGATTCACTTGAAAATAAAACTAAAATCTGTAAGCGTATCATAGAGAACATAAGTTTGAAACAGACCTCAGATCCTTGGTCTCGCCCATCTACTTCCAGAGTCACAAATACCGCCCCTGAGTCACCTTCTTTCCATATCCTTCCCCCATAATCCAAAAGTGAGGAAGCCGAAACCATGAGCTGGAAAGAGACCTAAGATCCTTGGTCTCGCCCATCCACTTCCAGAGTCACTAATACTGCGACTGAGTCACCTACTTTCACTATTGTGCCGTCACAATCTACAAGTGAGGAAGCCGGTGTAACTATGAGCTGGAAACAGACCTCAGATCCTTGGTCTTGCCCATCTACTTCCAGAGTCATAAATACCACTGCTGAGTCACCTACTTTCTCTATTCCTCTGTCACAGCCCACAACAAGTAAGGAAGCCGAAATCTCAGCCTCATCAACTACTCAAACTCAAGTTTCTAAGACAACAATATCGGTTCCAAACAAAACTGTAACATTTAACTTGCAAAACTGCAGTAATTTTACTTTTAACTTTTAATTTTTGAAATTGTTGGTTTTACAAATATAGATACATGTTATTTAATTTTTATCATATTGTTTTTTTTCATGTCTTCACTCAAAAACAAAAAAAGCCTCTGTTTCGCCATTCCGTTGTGGGTTCATGTCACACCTAAAATCTTCAAGCTTCATCTGGCATGTCTCCTCTTCGGGGTAGTAAAGTATCAGGCCACAGCAACAAATTGCTGGAAAAATCTGTTGCCTGCTTAGGAACCTGAAATGTATACATGGTTTTAAGACTCAGTTAAAGAAACACTTGCAGTTAACCCAGTTAAGGGAACAGTTACTATTAATTTGGTTCCAGTCAGATACCTGTTATTTATGTCCCACAAGCATTAAGTAGCATGATGTTAGTAGCTGTTTTTCTTTGTTTGAATTTGTTCAAGTTTAGAAATCCACGTCTTTTGTTCAATTTAATTTATTTTTTGTAGATTATGACTCCACGAGGCTGTCAATGATTCCGTCAACGTAACTACTTTTGCTCATAATCTGCCCCCGTCGCTTCAGAACCTGAAATGTATATACATAGTTTTAAGGCTCATTAAGGAAACACTTGCAGGAAAGCGAAAAAGTCGAGAAAATTTCAGACATAATTATGAGACTACCTAGTTGCAATTTAGTTCGAATCACGTATTCACATACCTTTTTTTATGTCCCACAAGCATTCAGGAGCACGGTGTTACTAGACGTTTTTCATAGTTTGATACTCAATTTGGTTTTCATGGTCCTTGACCTACTTTTGCTAATTTGTTCTGCGTATTAAACAAATGTAATGTAATGTAAATGACGATGTAATTTTTGTTAATTTGTCCGCCATAGCCAATAGCCATAGAATAGACAAGGCCTAGTTAGGTTTTTTTAAAGCCACAGACTACATAAAGCTGTATAAAGTTGTGTTTGCACTACGGCATTATCAAGTTGAGTGACAGGTTTTATCTGTTTCATGTTTATTTTTTCCACTTTTTATTTAATTAGTATTTTGCAAAAATGCTTGTGATTGATGCATATGCGATCGTGTCGTTATTTAGTCGTGTATTCACCAAATGGTCACAACGGAAGACCTGCGTTGGCCCTACCAGCTTCACGCTGTGTTGTTCTCGCTGCTGAGGTGAAAAGTTGTATGTCTCACACGAGACCAAAGTTTTTTACGTCTCGTATCTTTGAATCCCTCGCTACTCTCAGGATTCTAACCTAGAATCACTCGCTACGCTCGTGATTCAATAATAGAATCCTTCGCTTACTCGGGATTCAAAATCATTACTCGCAGCAAAAACCAACTTTGCTCTCTTGTTGAACAAATAACTATTATCAGTTCAGAACGAAACGAAATATGTATAAAGATAATCCGCTCAAATAGCTACCTTCCAAACTAAACTATAACGTTCAAGTTGTAGTAGCTGCCTTTGCCACATGCGTCGCGGGCCGTCTACCTGGATGAGCTTCGGCCGCGACATATTGATACTTGGAGTTGTCATTTCAACTGTAACCTTATAGCTCAGAATGGAAGGTAGCTACACTCGGCGTCAAAAAAATCACACCTTTTGAAATTTTGACTTCAAGCGAATAAAGCTCTTAACTTATTTATTGTACCCTACCAATATTAGTATCATTTGAAAGCACAGTTAATAAACTTTAAAAACGCGAATCGTTTTTTTTTTGCTTGATCATAACATGACCATGTCGCTCCATGTTACAGCAAACATATACAAAATCAATTTAAAAAAAAAGTCTTAAGGCCTATTTCTTACCGCTAATTTAGCCAACTTCAATAGCGCCCGGGCCTCATCCGACAAGGGGAAGGCTAAGGCGCTATTACAGCCACCCATAACAAAAAACAAGTCTGTAGTGATACGAAGTTGGCTTCTAAATGACTCGTTTCGGACACACTCCATTAAAATATGGTACACATCTTCAGGTACATCACATTCTGAGCAATTTGGGGAAGGTATTTTTCGCATCATATATCCAAACTTGTTTAATGGAATGTGTCCGGAGCGCAGTCTCATGGCTATTACTATATCCTGTCGGTTCAAAGGACAATCAATCCATGGATTGGTAGGTGGTTCTGGCTGGATAAAATTAAGAAAGGAAAGTATTATTTCTTATTTACTAGCTGTTCGTGGTTGGTGATATCGGGTGATATTTTTTTTCATAAATCTTGTCTTGACAAATTACAAAAACAAAAAAAAAACAGCAAACTCGATCAAGCTGTTTTCAAGTGATAGATGTGGCATTTTTTTTTATATATAATAATAATAATAAATCTTTATTTCGCACACAAGTTTGTACATAATTTGCCAGGGGTCCCTGCACTAGGCTTGGCCTGTATCGCGGGGAACCATTTACAATAATATATTGATATTACAAATTAGTTAGTAAAGCTACTTATATAGAAATTTGAGATCATTCAGTAGTTAGACAAAATAATTAGGAACTAATGGAAAATAATAATCTATTCAAATTAATCTAAAATGGCTTCTGTCTCGTCATAATTTAAGTTTATTAGAAAATCGAAAACAAGTTTTTTGGTTTCAACAAGAGTTCGGTATTTCAGATTACAATGTTTTACGACAGTATTGTATATTGATATGCAAATGTGTTCTCCGAAACGCTTCCCGAAAGTAGATTGTACTCTGGGAACTGGTAACTGAAAAACTCTTTTATTTAGAATGGTACTGTAGTTAGGCATAGCTGGGGCAAGTTTATGCGTGAGCAAGCAGATTCTATGAAGGAAAAGTTGTCGGACTGTTAAGACATTCGCTTCAGCGTATAGGGAAGCTGTAGGATATCTGAAAGATTTATTAAATATCACTTTTAGCACTGACCGTTGAGCTCTCTCTATGACTATCATGGAAGACTTTGTGGCGCTGCCCCAAACTGGAATGCAGTAATTAATTACAGACTGACACAGTGCGGTATAGACTAAAGTGAGCAGGGGTTTATCGGCAGAATGACGGATTTTTTTAAAAACAGCAATGGATTTTCTAATTCTAGAAGAAAGTTTGTGAATATGAGTTTTAAAATTTAGGTTTTCATCCACGAATAGTCCTAGGTATTTAATAACATTAGTACGTTGTATGGTTGTACAGTTACAGTTACCTGAGGGAAAATCTTTACAAGAGTGAATTTTCATATTAGTATTGATTGTTGGTTTGGAAGAGGCAGTTTTGTGAAAACAGATAAATTTGGTTTTATCGATATTTAGAGTTAAAAGGTTGAGGCGAAGCCAGTCAGACGCGATTTTCATGCCAGTTTCTGCCGCAAATAAAGCGTCTGCCCAGGTTTTACCTCTAAAAAGAATTGCCGTATCGTCGGCGTAGCAGATTATTTCGGAGTTTTTAATAAAGAGGTTGTGTATATCATTTATATATATTATAAAAAGGGTAGGGCCAAGGATGCTTCCTTGTGGGACTCCAAAGTTAATAGGTTCGGGATCACTCCTAACAGAACCGACTCTTACCAACTGTCTTCTGTCTGAGAGATAGCTGTCGAACCACGCTAGTGCGACACCGCGAATACCAAAACTTTCAAGTTTGCGGAGAAGAATAGGTCTTGAGACAGTATCGAAAGCTTTAGCCAAGTCCAGAAAGACTCCAATACACTTAGAGTTACTGTCTAGATAGGATGATGTTAGTTTAATCAATAGTGAAGTGGCGTCTTCCGTAGATTTATGCTGTCTAAAGCCAAACTGTCTGTCGGAAAGAAGATTAAACTTCTCCAGGAACTTGACGAGTCGCGAGTTTACAAGCTTTTCTAAGATTTTAGAAAAGGTGCTCAGTAAAGAAATGGGCCTATAATTTCCGGGAACTTCTTTGGGGCCGTCCTTATGAATAGGTGTGACAGATGCAATTTTCCAGAGCTCTGGAAAACAACCTGAGCTTAGGCTTAAATTATAAATGTGAGTGATTGGGACAATGATATTTTTTTGATAGTGCGGATAAGATTGGTATTTATTCCGTCTAGCCCTGGAGCACTGTTTACTTTTAATTGCATTATAATGGTTTCTACTTCTCTTGCGTCTGTGGGTTGCATGAAGAATGATGTCTGAGCGTCCATTTGGGCGTGCTTTGGACGCAAGATTAGTTTCTGTGTCTCCTGCTTGCGAAAGAATATGAGAGGCTAACTTATGTCCAATAGATGAAAAAAATACGTTGCAAGTCCTACTAACTGGTATAATTAATGTTTGTTATGGCATTATGAGAGAACAAAACAACACGCATTATGGCCTAATGTACTTCAATCACCGACAGTATAGTGGTATTTTTCTAAGATGTCCGAATAGCTATATAAAACTTTTCTTTAGCAGTTCAGAACGAAAGGAAATAATATCCGTTCAAATATGTAGCTACCTTCCATTCTGAGCTATAAGGTTACAGTTGAAATGACAACTCCAAGTATCAATATGTCGCGGTCGAAGCTTATCCAGGTAGACGGCCCGCGACGCGTGTGGCAAAGGCAGATACTACAACTTGAACGTTATAGTTTAGTTTGGAAGGTAGCTATTTGAGCGGATTATCTTTATACATATTTCGTTTCGTTCTGAACTGATAAAGATAAGTTCTTTATGAGCCAGACATAGGATTATTTGGGGCAAATTTTTTTGACAGGTAGGGACTTCCTATATCGATAAACTGAATCATTCTCTCGCAGCCTTCTTCTTACTGTGGAGACGCTCACCGACGTCCTCCGAGCTGATCGGAGCTGCTGTTGCACCTCAACAGCGTTGGAGAATCGGTTACGCAATATGAATCGTATACTCTATGCTTAATATCAGTCCTCGATCTTCTTTTGTTTTCGAGTTATTCAGGATAAAGTAAAATCATCAGCGTATCATTGAAAGTGGCATATTTTGTAAACTGTTCAAGTTAGATTAACCAAACAAAATAATATTTGACAATAATAATTTAGGCTACAAAATACATATTTTTAACCCGCATCATTTCCTTATACTTCATTATGTAAAAAAACATTTTTCTTTTCTTCAGTTTTTTTTCTACTGCTCGCGGAGGTACTCTTCCAGAAAAAATATGCATGGGTACCCGCTACATACACATAAAAAATATTTGCGTAAATCTTCGCGCGTCATGTAAAAAAAAAACATTACCGAATAAGTAGTTACGAGAATATGTAAATAAAGTACTAGTGCAGGGATTATGTTAGTATGTAGGTATATAACCTTTTCTAATAAATCTATTTAGAATGCATTGACGATGTCATGTCAACATTGGGTAGATTCATTCAAAATTAATAATATTAGCGATGATAATGATTGTCTCTCTTGACATAACTGGAATTAAAAACACAATTAGGTACTCGTTTCCTTAAGGTACCTTAGGTCCACTTTCCTAAATGGTCCACTTGCCTGAATGGTCCACTTTCCCATATGGTCCACTTGATTTTCCTGGATGGACTTTTCTACATGGTCCACTTAATCTCGATGCCATTTATTCTGATCATTTCAGCCGAAAGACGTCCACGGCTGGACATAGGCCTCCCCCAATGTTTGCCACGAGGACCGGTCAATTTACTTGATATCTTATTTACAAAAAAAATGCTTCTGGCCTGATTGAATAACAAACATCCTTCCATCCAAACTTACGCATTTATAATTTATAATAGAATATATCAACTGGGTTTATTCTACGGGGGTGACGAAATGTATATACGAGGTATTAAAAAAACCTACCGAACGGACACATTAGAGGACAAGATAGCGAGTTATATAAAAAAAATAGCCTGTATAGTTAAAGGTTCACGTAAGGTCTTCTATAACGTAGATTGCTGACTTTTGTAACTAAATATAGTTTTTGCTAATAAGTGTAATGAGGATAAACCCATCATTTCATCGAATTTCACTTCATCAACTGTATCATTTAAATATCAATATCAAGCAACTCATCCTTTAACCTACCGCAAAGCGGATGTGTTCGCATTGTTGTGTTCCGGTAAGGGGACAATTAAATTACTAGCATAGGTAGGTATTCCATCTTAGTCATTTGATAACGCATTTGCGATCTTAGGATCAGTCTCAAGATTTAAGTCTTAAGATTACGAATGTCAAAGACTATTTTTATCATCAGTTGGCCTGTGTGTTTGTCTTCTTCATTTCATAAAAAAACCGATTTAAACTCACACGATTTTGATTCATTATTATTACTACACGGGACTTAATCGCGTTAATGGATTATACAGGGTTATTGGTAAGTCGACCTATTCCCGTTAGGAGGTGATAGGGGTGACTATTTGCGATAATTTTGACCCTCATATGCATTATGCAAAAGTGAACCATTTTTGAGTTATCGCGTTTTTTAGTTTTTTTTTAAATTAGTCAGAAAATCAACTTGAAAAATTTATTACAAAAAAAGTATCAATTTAAATCTTATTTTTTTTTCTGATTTATAAATACTATTAAACACTGGTTATTTATCAATATTAAAACAATAATTATCGGTCCAAATTTGAAAAAGCGAGACGGGAAACGAAAATTATTCAATATTTTGTTGCGATCGCTTTCCACTAAAATGCCTTAAAAACAAAAAAAACGTTAAGTACGTTAAGTATAAACGTTAGTATGTTCGGATCCCTCCGGGGATCGGAACGGCGGCGATGCCGTTTGCCACGTGTCACGCCGTGTTCGCAGGGGGGTTGGCAAAAAGCGGGCCGCTGAAAGCCGCCTTGCTACGATGAATGTTTGTGGAGGGATGGAACATAAATTAGATGAGGTATGTATGATGATGAAAGAGAGAAAGCTGGATGTTCTTTGTGTGACTGAGACGAAGAAAAAAGGGGTGAGTACGTCCACACACGGAACCTTGACGGCTTTGTGGTCCGGAGTTCCGGTATCCGAGCACGGTCGTCAGGGAGTTGGCATCGTACTCACAGAGCGAATGGCTGAATGTATGCAAGAGCATGAATGTGTGAGCCCAAGACTTCTCTGGGTGAGACTCAAGGTAGGTCTCACCCGTTTAGCGTTTTTTTAGCGTATATCAATATTAGCAGTTTATAGTACAGCCAGCGTCAGAGAAAAGGAACCCCCCTTGGCTGTCAAATCGGCCACTGAAGTATGTGGTGTCGTAAAAAGAAGGAAACGCAAGAATGAACGACCGGAATGGTGGGATAGAGAGGTAGATGATGTAGTGAAAGAGAAGAAAAAGTGTTGGTTGGATTTTGTAGCTGTAGAGCCAGGACAAGAACTAAGCGACAGAAAGAAAAAAGAGTATAATAGATCAAAGAAAAGAGTGAAAGACGTTGTGGCTAGAAATAATGATTTACTGAATGAAAAGTATGACAGGAGTTTCTCTGACAACTTCCAGTCGAATATTAAACTCTTTTGGAGCTTGATTAATTCGGCTCGGGGGAAATCGGAGAAAACTAAATTAAGCGCGGTGAGGGATGAGTCTGGAGACTTAATATGTGAGGAAGAAAAAATGCTTGATAGATGGAAAACTTATTTTGAAAGCTTGTTTGAATGCGAAGATATTTGTCGTGAGCCAGAAAGCATGAGTAAAGATGCAAGTAGCGAAGATGAAAGTGTGATTAGTATGAGTGAAATAATGAAGGCTTTAAAAAGTATGAAAGCGGGAAAGTCAGCAGGTTGTGATAGAGTGTCGATAGAAATGCTGAGGAGAGGAGATGGCGTGGTGGGTAGTCTGTTGTACCGTCTTTTCAATGCATGTTGGAGTAGCGGCCGAGTCCCGGAAGATTGGGTCAAGGCCGTTATCGTCCCTCTGTACAAAGGAAAGGGGTCACAGCAAGACTGCAAAAACTACCGCGGTATCAGCCTCCTTAGTGTTGTCGGCAAAGTATATGCGAAGATTTTAATTGAAAGGGTATTGAATGTTACGAATGACAAAATCTGGGATGTACAAGCGGGATTTCGAAACGGAATGGGATGTACGGATCAGGTCTTTTCACTACGGTCCATCACAGAAAAGTTCTTGGCGGTGAACCAAAAGGTTTTCTGTGCTTTTGTGGATCTGGAAAAGGCCTATGATAGGGTAGATAGAAAGGAGTTGTGGACGGTGCTGTCTATGTATGGAGTGAGCAGCAACCTGGTGCAGGCTTTGAGGTCCCTTTATGAGGGTTCCAAAGCCTGTGTCAGAATCAATGGCGCATACTCGGCCTGGTTTAACATCTCTAAAGGTGTTAGACAGGGCTGTGTTGCCTCACCATGGCTGTTCAATCTATTCATGGACAGTTGTATGTGGGATTTGAAAGGGTATGATAAGGGTTTGCGTGTGCAAGAGTTGCTAATCAAATGCCTCTTATATGCCGATGATCAAGTTATACTTGCCCCATCGGTACTTGAGTTGCAGGAGATGGTGACAGTGATGAATGAGGGATTTAAGCAAAAGGGGATTAAAGTAAATGTTACCAAGACCAAGGTCATGGTGATAGAGAAGGATGAGGAGATGACTGAGTGCGTGATAAATATAAATGGTGAATTAGTAGAACAAGTGAGCGAATTTGTGTACCTGGGAAGTATGTTTACAAGAGATGGTAAGTGTGAGAAGGATATCGAGAGGAGGGTGAATGCGGGCAATCAAATTAATGGGGCCCTGTACTCCTTTGTAAGCAGACAGGGCGTTTCACAAAAAGCCCGTCTGGCTGTTCACAATGGAGTGCTGGCACCTACCCTGATGTATGGTAGTGAATGTTGGGTGTGGCAGGACAAGCATGTAAGTCGTGTAAATGCAGTTGAAATGCGCTCTTTGCGTAGTATGTGTTGTGTGAAACTGATTGATAGAGTAAGAAATGAAAAAATCAGAGAGAAATGTGGAATAAAAGAAGATGTAGTGACTAAGATTGAAAAGGGCATGCTTCGATGGTTCGGTCATTTGGAAAGGATGGATGAAAGAAGATTAACGAAAGAGATATACAGATCGAAAGTGAGTGGAAGGGTCGGAAGGGGCCGCCCTAGGCGTACTTTTTCGAATCAAATCGGAGAAATACTGGAAAAGGGCAGAATCTTAAGTACCCGAAACCGACGTGCGTGCATGACTCGATGTATGTTGAAGAAGCGAAAGAAATTTGTCAAGATCGTAGCAAGTGGAAAGAAGTGGTCTCTGCCTACCCCTCTGGGAAACAGGCGTGATTTAATGTATGTATGTATAACCAAAACAAAATTCACTTTCAACTGCTAAATTAAAAGAAAAACTCAATGTGTAGTCAGCGTCACATAGTTTATAGCATCCAAAGTAGCCAAATAGTTCGTTACACAAACTAAAAACAAAACCCTAACCCCGACCAACTAAAAACATACAAGCAGACAATATTTTCAGATACATTTTTATAAACATGTTGAATAAAAATAAAGATAGCTTCTCTTATTTTAAAACAGAACTTAAATATTTACCATTTTAATGCGATTTTCTCTTACGGGTTCGTCTCTTTTTATTGTTATAATTCTTTCCAAGGGCAAGTTTCATATATATTATTTTTTTCAGGAAATTTACAGCACTGATTTCCTTCTTTTCGAGTTTATAAATATAAAAGTGACGTCAATTTTCGATCAAACGCTATATGACACTAGTCTGTTTTTAGGCAAGTTATGAAACAAGCTATATTTGATGATGTAGGAGACGTGCATCGCTTCTTTGTACAGTTTGTGTAAAAAATAAAAGAAGTTTGGTCTTCTAGGAATATTGGCATTCAGGCGTCTATGCCAACCCTCTAACGGGTTTGTAGTGCGATGTCTGTCGTAGGAACAACTTAACAACTCTGCCAACTGCTGTGGATTCCACTGGCGTTTAAAGTACTTAATAAATTCGTGTATTTCCGAAGTGCCTGAAGCCGATTCTTGAATATTTGACCAAGTTTCGATCATGTGGGATGGTGGAAATAGGGGTAGAAGGGCACACAAATTCACATTCCTTCCTTCCGTAGTTTTTTTTACTTTTAAGAATTTTGCCTTTCGCCAAACGGCGTCATTAAAATGGTGGAAACATCCTTTTATGTTGGCTTGAGGGAAGATCTTACGAACAGCATTTATTTGTCCCTGTTCGTAGTCGCATTTATACGAAGTTATATTTATGTCGAGGAAATCATGAAGCAATTTAAATAATCTTGTGTATGTCTTTTCAGTTTTGTTCGGTAGTAAGGCGTACACAACTGGAACAACGTTTGTACTCGTTTCTGTTGAATGTAGATCGACGTGTACCGTAAACAATTGGTAAAATGGCTTCGGTACGGACATAAATGTGCCATCACCAAAATACATACCCCGTTTACTTTTTATTTTAATTATAATTTAGCAAAGCAATCCGCTTATACCAGGAATAGGTGTACGGATTGAGCCCTGCACCATCGACTTTGATGCGCTTAGGGGACAAGGAAAAATTGAACGAAGGATGTTGCCGGTAATACTTTGTGTTCAATACATGAACACAAGTTTGATTGTGAATGGCCTATTTAAATATTTTGTTTATTGTATGTTACCTACGTATGTGGCAACACTATTTTTCTAAGTTGTTGTCTATGACACCATTTCACTGCGACTCCATAGTTGTACACATAAAAACTTTTAATTATTTAAAATAAATAGTTTAAAGTCAAAATATTCAACTTTGTTTTAATTATTGAACAAAGTAAGTGGTCCTTCGAGCCGGAGTAAGTGGTCCTTCGAGTTTAATTAAATTCGCGGGTGCATATTGTGTGTTATTTCGGCGGCGGAGTGGCTATAGCACGTTCGTTCGTCGGATTCCCGCGTGGTTGCTGCTTTCGTCCTATGTACAAGGCAATAAATGAGATCATTTTTCGATCATCCCTGTGGATTACTTCAGATTCCATAAATTTGAAGAAGAAAAGTTCTGGTTGGAAGAAAGTTGGCGTGCATTGCAGCGTGGGCGGATTTGGATCTATACCTATTCGCATCAATGCCGGCTCTATAAGTCGGAGAACTATTATATCTCGGCTATTAAGTCGCTATATGGTTCATCATCGAAAGAAATTTCAACCTGAAACAAGATTGCATCAAGAATTGGTGGAAATTTGGGTAAATTTTCAATTGTTACCCGGCGGCCATTTTTACGCCGCGAAAATTTTATTTAACCAATGCTGAGCGATGTTGGCAGCATTGACAAACGGTCGGCGGTAAAGCGGAAGCGTCATCTCACCTTTGGTTGGCGGAGCTGTCGTCTGTCAAAGTGCGTGAAGTGTATTTTGTAAACAAATACAAAAGTGCGGTTGTATTTCAAAGTGCGTTAAATTAGGTTGTGCGTTCATAAAAATGGGTGAAGAACTTGCTCGATTACGGAAGGAGCGGGGAACCCTTAAAGGAACAATCACACGTACGGAAACATTTGTTAATGACACTGTCGGGTTCCGATCGGCCAGCAAAGCTGAGCTGGAGGTAAGAAAAGAAAAGCTTGTGAGTACTTTGAAACTTTATGAGAATATCAATATTGACATTTATATGTTAGATCCTGATGACAAGGAATATGTGGATGAAGTAGAAAGTAAATATTATAAAGTGTTAGCAACTGTAAATGAAGCTTTAAACTCTCTCTCTATGTCCGAAAAAGCCCAATGTAACGATGTGTCTCGTTCAAAACTGCCAAATATTGAGATTTCTACCTTTGATGGTAGGGATTTCACAAAGTTTAAACCATTTATAGACTTGTTTACAGCACTTATTGACAAAAATGATTCCTTATCAGATGTGCAGAAATTATTTTACCTCCGCAAATATTTAAAAGATGATGCTTTGTCAGTCATTATAAATCTGCCCATTGTTAATGAATCTTACAAAGAGGCATTAAGCCTTTTGAAAAAACGGTTTGATAACAAACCAAGACTTGTGTCAAACCATATTAACCTTTTATTAGATTTGCCTACCATGCAAAAGGGTACTGCAGCAAATATAAGGTCATTTGTATCTGAAATTCAGCAGCAGCTATATGCTCTGAAAAACTTAGATCAGCCCATCAATGATTGGGATATGCTATTGATATCAGTTTTGTCAAGAAAGTTAGATACATATACTAACAGGGCATATCATCTTGACCGTACTAAATTAGAAAAAATGCCTACTATGACTGAATTTATTTCATTCCTTGAAAAGCGTGCTATGGCACTCGAGGATAGTCCTGAACTAAGGGGTGCTTCCTATGAAAATACCAGGGCTAAATCCATTACATACAAAGTAAGTAATGTTACTGTACAAGATAAAACAAAACAATATGTATGCATTTATTGTGAAAAAACAGGCCATCCTATCTATTTGTGTCCAAAATTCAAATCAGAGGCTACAGGAAATCGCATAGACTTTGTGAAGTCTAAACAGTTATGTATGGTCTGTCTCAAACCCCATAAAGGCAATTGCAAGTTTAATTTTAAATGCAAACTTTGCAAATTAGGAGATCACAATACTCTTTTGCATGAAGACAAAGAAATTGTTAGTAGTTTTGCCAAGCAACAAACTTCAGGAGCGTTGCTCCCAACCATAAAAGCAAAGCTTTTTGATAAATATGGTAAAGAAATATATTTTAAAGCATTACTTGACACAGGCAGTCAGGCATCACTTATCCAGGCTGATCTTGCTAATAAGTTAAACTTGCGGCAATTAAACTCAAATACAAAAATAATAGGTATTTGCAATAATCCTAACAAAATTGAAAAATTTGCTCAAGTAATGCTACAATCCAGTAATGATGATGTGGAATTACAAGTTGGTTGTCACATTGTTGACACCATCACAACAAAACTACCACAACAGTACTTTGATATTTCAAAAATAATGCTGCCTGCAGGTGTCAAGCTTGCAGATACTGACTTCAATGTGCCTTCAGAAATTCCATTGTTGTTAGGTGCAGATATCTATTTTAAAATAGTTCAAGAAGGCCAAATAAATTTAAATAATGGTTTGGTACTTCAAAATACATTGTTTGGCCACATTGTGGGAGGTATCATATCATTTGCCCCTGTGCAACATGTGACCAATATTGTGTCAAACTTTGTAATAAAGGATAATACAGAAAATCTGACTAATATCATGAATAACTTTTGGCTTGCTGAAAAGGTACCTGAAGAAGGAAAGATCACTTCAGAATGTGAACAGGCAGAAAATATTTTTCAAAAAACAGTACAGTTGTCTGAAAGTAGATTTTATGTTGACATGCCGCTAACTGCTCCCATGGAACAATTGAATTTAGGTGACTCATTTTCCATTGCAATTCAGAAATTTTATTCACTGGAAAATAAATTTAAAAAGCATCCTGAATATTTCCAGCAATATAAACAATTTATAGAGGAATATATAAGCTTAGGGCATGCCAAGGTTGTTGACATCAGTAATTACGATGTAAAAAATGATCCTGTCTATTTTTTATCGCATCATGCGGTCCTCAATGAGGACAGTAAAACTACCAAATTAAGGGTTGTATTCAATGGTAGTATGAATTCTAAAAATAAGGTATCGCTTAATGATAAAATGTATAATGGGCCAACAGTTCAAAATGAGCTGTTTGATATACTTACACTGTTTAGAACATACAGGTACACACTTATTTGTGATATTGAAAAGATGTTTAGGCAAGTTTGTTTAAATAAAAGTCAGTTAGGTCTCATAAATATATTATGGAGAGATAGTCCACAAAAACCTGTTATCTGCTTACAGCTTCAAACTGTTACATATGGCTTGAAGGCTTCAACTTTCTTGAGCACCCGTTGCCTTGTCGAACTTGCTCTTCGTTACCATGATGAATATCCTCTGGCTTCTGAAGCCATCATGAAAAATACTTACGTTGATGATGTGATCACCGGCTGTGATGATGTAGAGCAGCTGGTTAACCTGAAAAAAGAATTAATAGGGTTATTAAAAATAGGTAGCTTTAACTTACACAAATGGTGCTCTAATGTAGATGAGGTCCTCGCTAAAATACCTGAAAAACAAAAGTACTTTAATCAAAGTGACATGAATAAAGATAACATTATTAAAACCTTAGGATTAAAGTACAATGTACTTAATGATTCACTTACCTTTACAGCTCCTAAGGTAGACAAAGAAAAGCAGCACACAAAGCGTCAAATCTTGAGCTTTATAGGAAAAATATTTGATCCTTTAGGATTGATTGGTCCCATTATAGTAAGAGCTAAGCTTTTTATGCAACATTTATGGACCTTAAAAGTTAACTGGGACTCTATATTGCCTCCAGAGCAGCTTGGAGACTGGGAAATATTTTTAAAAGATTTGCAGGAAATGGATACTATTTCCACCCCGAGAGCTGTCCTCAGAGGAGATGTAGAGTTAGCAGAACTAGTAGGCTACTGTGACGCCTCATCAAAGGCAATAGGTTGCTGCCTGTACTTGCGGACGTTATATAAAGATGGTACATCTGAAGTAAACTTATTGTGCTCAAAATCCAGGCTTGCACCACTCGGTAAAACCTTAACTATACCAAATTTGGAATTAAATAGTGCTGTGCTTCTTGCTGAACTTTCAAATAGAGTACATAAGACTCTAGAGATAAGACTCCCACTTAAAATTATTTTATATTCAGATTCGCAGATTGTGCTATCATGGCTCAATTCGGGTAACTTAAAAAGTAGCAAATATGTTTCAAAAAGGGTGTCTCAGGTAAAAAAATTGGCATCAGGATGCACTTGGGCCTATGTTCGAAGTGCCAATAATCCTGCAGATTTACTGTCAAGAGGCATAGCTCCTCAAAAATTAATAAATAACACTTTGTGGTGGCAAGGTCCACAGTATCTCTCTGATCCTATGTATCAGCACAAAGTTAATGAATTTTACTTTCAAATTAAATCTGATAACCTAGTAGAGACCCCGCATGTAGAAATAACTACAAATGCTGCCAATTTGGATGGCTCGCCTGATTTAAATGTTTTTAGGAGATTTTCAGAATTAACAAAATTACAGAAGGTGCTAGCATGGATTTTGAGATTTATTCATAATTGCAAGCATAATGACAAACTTACTGGACCTTTGTCCACTAAGGAATTAAAAAAATCTCTAAATTACATTGTTAGACATACCCAAAGAGGTCATTTTAATAAAGAAATCCAGTTATTAAATTCTGGCCAACAAATAACTACAAACCTAAGTGGTCTACATCCCTTCTTAGATGGAGAAAACATATTAAGAGTAGGTGGGTGTTTACAAAATGCTACTGAGTGTTCATTTGATAAAAAACACCCAATAATATTGCCTAAGTCCTCTCATATAACAGACATGATAATTAGAAAAGAGCATTTAAGACTCTTACATGTAGGTGCTAAATTGGTACTGAGCTCATTATCACAGCGGTATTGGTTAATTAATGGGATTCGAGAGGTCAAAAAAATCGTTATAAAATGTTTAAAATGTTTCCGTGTTAAGGCAACGGCTGCTAAGCAGCTGATGGGTTCATTGCCCTCTCAAAGGGTAACGCCTTCTAGACCCTTTCAAGTCACTGGTGTAGATTTCTGTGGACCGTTTGACACAAAACTTGCTCGCATTAGGAGACCATTAATTAAGAAAAGCTATGTAGCACTATTTGTATGTTTTGCTACAAAAGCTATCCATGTAGAACTGGTTAGCGATATGACTACTGAAGCATTCTTGGCATGCCTTCAACGCTTCATAGCTAGAAGAGGATTACCCTCACAAATATTTTGTGATAATGCAAAGACTTTCAAAGGAGCAGATAATTTTTTAAAAGATTTACATAAATTACATACCTCAAAGAGCAATAAAGACTCCATTGAAGGTTATTGCACTACCAATTATATTGAATTTAAATACATACCTAGTTACTCACCTGAATTTGGAGGCTTGTGGGAAGCCGGAGTAAAAAGTCTGAAGTTCCATCTTAAGCGTGTTGTCGGCACCTCCTGCTTGACATTTGAAGAACTGAATACAGTTATAATACAGGTAGAGTCGATATTAAATTCAAGACCATTGCTGCCCCTGAGTGCTGATGTTTCTGACTTCAGGTACTTAACGCCTGGACACTTTCTTATAGGTGCCCCCATGACTAGTTACCCAGAATTAGATTTTACCGATAAAAATATACATAGACTTAAGTTCTGGAATATATGTACTAAAATTAAGCAAGACTTCTGGAAAGTGTGGTCTAATGATTATTTATCTCAACTTCAAAACAGACCTAAATGGAAGCATAATATGACTAATTTAAAGGAAGGTGACTTAGTTATAGTAAAATTGAATAATGTTCCTTCACTACAATGGCCAATGGCTAGAATTGTAAAAACTTACCAGGGTCCTGACGGCAAAGTAAGAGTTGCTGATATTAAAATGGGTCATAATGGTAAAATTTATAACAGATCTTGTAATAAATTATGCCCTCTTCCTTTGTAAAAGATTAAAATAAATAAATAATAAAAATAAATAAATTGTAAAATGTTAAAATTTGATAAGTAGTTCAGTATAATTAATATGTATAACTAATGTACGTAACTGATACAATTAACAAATATAAAAGATATGTAACTTACCTTCTAATTGGAGTAATCCAGTACCTATACTTAATTATTATGAAAATGTATAAAACTAGTTGTCTGAATAATATTTTTATTATTATATAACTTACCTTGACTTTGTTGTCACCTTTTAATAGTAATAATTGATATATTTTCATACATGTTGCCCCGGCCCAACTATGTTCAATACATGAACACAAGTTTGATTGTGAATGGCCTATTTAAATATTTTGTTTATTGTATGTTACCTACGTATGTGGCAACACTATTTTTCTAAGTTGTTGTCTATGACACCATTTCACTGCGACTCCATAGTTGTACACATAAAAACTTTTAATTATTTAAAATAAATAGTTTAAAGTCAAAATATTCAACTTTGTTTTAATTATTGAACACTTTGCTGGGCTGTAACTGTCCATAAGCTACAAGGCACCACTCTCGATAGGGCCGTTGTGGACCTCAGCTCACATGTTTTTGCAAAGGGTCAAACTTACGTTGCTCTCAGCCGAGTAAAAACACTAGCTGGGTTGGCTATCAGTGTCCTTGATCCCAAAAAGTTGTTAAATCGACCACATCATACCAATAAAATTCTTTAAAAGAGCTTCAACGTCTTCGAGATTTAAATACTATAAACTAAATGCAAAATATTACATTCGGCCTCCATCTAACCAAATGAACTAATCTTACGTTACTACTGGGGATCGATTTTTGAATGCACGATGCTTCTTTTGCTAAAAGGAGAGTTCCGCTTGTAGTTTGTTACTTATAGCTTCGTGACATTAAAAAATCGAGCTCCAGAGCTCATTTAACGTTTGGTTATATTAATAAAACCACTATTTTAATAATAAAAACTAAAAAATGTGAAATAAACTAAATTATTTAAATAAAAACAAAAAACCCGACTGCAGTAAAAAAAACAACTGAAAAGCGAGTAACAAGCTATATTATCTTTTTTGTTTGTATAATAAAGTGTTTACATTCAAACATACATAGGTAAATACTTATAATGTACCATGCAATGATTTTTTGTTTGATACCTCGTTAACAAGTAATGCAATTTATACCAATATACATACAACTTGAATAATGGAAAAGGTATTGCAGGCGGGGACAAGCAATGAATTATAAAATGTAAGAATTTTCTTGAAACAAAAAACATTTGGATCAATAGCTTGTCCCCGCCTGGAAAACCTTTTCCACTATTCAAGTTGTATGTATATTGGTATAAATTGCATTACTTGTTAACGAGGTATCAAGCAAAAAATCATTGCATGGTACATTATAAGTATTTACCTATGTATGTTTGAATGTAAACACTTTATTATACAAACAAAAAAGATAATAAGTATAGCTTGTTACTCGCTTTTCAGTTGTTTTTTTGTACTGCAGTCGGGTTTTTTGTTTTTATTTAAATAATTTAGTTTATTTAAATAAGTACCTACAGTGCTTTTATCTCGCGAAAGCGGGTGGGCCATACTTGTAGTTGTAAGTTGTAAGACGTATAGACACGCACACTACGGCGACTAGTTTAGTTAAGTCAAGGGGGTTGAAAATGTCCTGAATTGGGTTGAAAATGTCCTGAATGGCTTCGAAAAAAGGATGGTGCGGCTGTGCCTTTGTTTATTTGTTTTTGCTCGACTTGGCGGGGGCAATGCCGTGCGTGTCCCCAGACAAAGTGGGCCTTTTAGGAAAGTAGACAGTTTGGGAAAATAGACGGTATGAGAAAGTAGACAGTTTGGGAAAATAGACGGTATGAGAAAGTAGACAGTTTGGGAAAATAGACGGTATGAGAAAGTAGACAGTTTGGGAAAATAGACGGTATGAGAAAGTAGACAGTTTGGGAAAATAGACAGAATGAGAAAGTGGACCGTTCAGGCAAGTGGACCATTTAGGAAAGTGGACCTAAGGTACCTGAAGGACTCGTTTCTAATCTTTTATCATATCAAACAGTGGGCCTGTGCATACGCGGCAGTATAAATCGGCTAAAAGCTGGGTTTTACTGTCTACGAAAGCAAATGCTCTTTTGCAGGATTTGCATATCTTTATATGTATATATAATTATTCTGTACGTGAGTTGACAGTGAACTTCTTCTAAACGGCTGAACCGATTTGAATGTTTTTTTTTGTGTGTGTTCAAGTGGATTGGAGGATGGTTTAAATCACAAATAAACCCGGCAGATGGCGTTGTCCTGCATGGCAGATATCATGCAGGACAACGTCTGTCGGGTCCGCTAGTACCATGTAAAAAAATACATTCATCCGGCAAATACACTTCGACATCTTCCAAGGTTTCGAAGAAAAGGTCCGATTGTAGTTGTCTAGGTAGCTTCAAAGTCACCAGTGCCAATATGTAATTTTCTACCTGAAAATGTAAAAATGTTTAGCTTTCTTAAAAAATACTAAAAACTAAGATTAAATGAAAGACAATGTACTACTATAGAACTTTGTCTATAATTACTCCTGTCTCGGCATAATAAAGCCTGTACCGAAAAGTTTTTTTTACACGGATATATTTCAGTTTTTAATTAAATACACAAGAAATTGTTTATTTCATTTACTTAAATTATATATTAAATGATGCTTATTTACACTAAATATTATCAAATTAAGATTTCATTTTTTGGCGTCTGAAGCAGTGAATCTTTTTCTTCAAGCCCGCCATTAAATTTTGCACAGTAGTGTCGCTGACTTTTTTGACGTCTTTTTGCCATTTTTTTAAAAAATCTTTTTCTGATACAGCTGGATCACAGTTTTTACGCAATTCTGCTTTGACTAATGCCCAATACCGCTCAATAGGTCGTAGCTGGGGACAGTTAGGGGGGTTCATTCCCTTCGGCACACAGTGCACGTTATTCGAGGCTAGACACTCTTGTGTAGCCCTGGCATAATGTGCAGTTGCCAAATCAGGCCAAAACAACACATTCCCTTCGTGTGGTCTTATAAATGGTAACAATATACCTTTTATACATTTTTTGATATACGTATCTGCATTTATCGTCCCTTTAGTAATGAACGACCTGGTGCGTTTTCCACAGGAGCATATTGGCCAGATTAAATATTTCTCACCAAACTTTTCCATAAAAATGTACTTGTTTTGATCGCTTACATTCTCTTTATTCTCTGTTGTGTAAAACTGATCGCCTGGTAGAGTCGAAAAATCCTTTTTTACATACGTCTCATCGTCCATAAGAACTCATGTTCCTCTCAAACTGCAGAGAAGTTTGTACAGTTGTCGCGACCTGTTTAGGGAAGAATTATACTGTTTCACCGACTGTTTGGGGGCTTTAACTTTTTTGTAGGTATTCAAACTTTGCCGCAATTTAGCTCTTTGTATCATAGACGTGCTGGTTTTAAGTTTTTTGCCACATCACGTACCGATAGCGTACAATTTCTCCTAAAGGTAGACACTATGTTCTGTTCCAATTTCTTATTTGAAGGACCCTTAGGCCGGCCACTCCGGGTTTTGTCACAGATTCTGAATTCGTTTTTGTATCGATTGACTATATTTCGAACCGTAGCACGACTTTCTTTGACTATTTTTCCTATGGACGCAAAAGTTGAATCGGGATTTTCAAGGTAAGTTCTCAAAATTGTTTGTCTTCTAATTATTTTATCCTCCTTCATTTTGAATAACAGACATATTCTGCGTATATTAATTATATCAATTTAAAGCTTAAACTGTCACAAACAAAAACATACTAGCTGTCAACAACATTTAATTATCAGCCAGCATTTTATTTTCTTAAATGTGTGTAAAAAAACTTTTCGGTACAGGCCTTATAATGACGTACCCTTTCAAACAGCGGTTCACGTTATTCTTCAAAATCCATGTTTTTCATACGTATACTTAAGCATGTCTGAAAGTGATTTTATTGCCATAGCATAAAGTGGTTTAACATTTTTCCGACGAAATAAATTAAATATTCCTTTTCTTTCAGATTTTCCATGGATTCACTCATTTTCACATACAGTTTTACTAGATATTAATGTTGCTCTTGAGGAAGAGAAAAAACAAATGTAAATGACATAAAGGATTTGTAGAATAAGTTTATGTACAGCCAGGCTAATATTTAAATGTCATAAGAGTACTAAAACCTTATTTTTATGAAGGATAAGCATTAAAAATAAGGTTACCTTTACTCCTCATCTTAATCGGTGTAATATTCAAGTACTATTTTCGGAAAATATGTTTGTCAGGACGGAGTGATAAGTAGTAGGTAAATAATGCTTTCTACATGGCAACAAGATCCCACCGTTCGAATTCCATTGGGGCAGTCACAATACTCACAATAATACCGTATTATACCATCTATATCTGTGCCGTTCGGCTCATAATCGACGTACACTTCGTAAATTTTGCTGTTTTTGTGACGCGATTGTACTTGAAACTTTACTATATTTAGTAATGCTTTGATGTATGACGCATTTAGATCATTCTATTCATTAAGAATTTCAGCCAAATATGATACAGCTAACAAAAGTTGCTAAGATTCAGCAAAAAATATTGTATGTTGCCGCTCAGTTAGTTTTGGAAAATCCTGAAGTTCCCAACCTACGACTGGTTTTAAGGTGGTTTTGAGACGGTTCCAGTGGTGTTTTTCAACTTCATCCTTTAAGGTATTACATATACTTATCCTCGTCTCCATGTGTGCAAAAATATCGTTGTCAAGTTTATGATGAGTGCCCAGCCTTTTTCCGTATTTGTTGTGTAGAAAAGCAACTACCTTGCACAAAATTTTTACTTGAGGAAGCAGTTTATTGTCAAGAGTATGATGTAATAATCGGTACTTGTGTGACACCATCCCATGAACAGCCTCAACTACCCAACGTATCTTGGTCACTATCCTGGATTGATTAGCTTCATCAGTAGGCAGTTGCCATCTGTTACCCTTTAAAGCAGGCGTATGAACAATATATCCTTGTTGAGTTAAATATGAAGCAACGTAAACAATAAATACGTCGTCAATGAAAGCCACGGTCAACAATAAATACGTCGTTTGGCCTTAACAAAAACTGAAAACGAACATCTTGTAATACCTGCTTCATTATGGTAGCATCATTTTGCGTAACATGGACCACCAAAATCTACAACCAAACCATTTGTGGTACATATAGTAAATGGCTTGCACAATGGTTTTTTTTTCCGGCCTGAATAAGACTTCCTTTGATGAAGATTATGTTGAGTCTTCTGATGAGCTATATAAGTGCTATCTAGTACAAGGGCCAGTTGATCTTCTTTCAAGTTTAGCAATTAACGGGCAATAAATGTAGTATTTGCAATACCCAAATATTGGAAAACCCAGTCCTCAACTTAAAAAGAAAAGTGATCATAGCCTGTGTCGCCGTTCTCAACGACGAATCTCTCAGACTCGGAAGCAGCTGCTCTAACTCATCAATATCTTCCCAAGCGAGTTCTGTGAAAATCTTTAACTGGTGCTCGTACATATTATTTTTGTTCATTTTATCAAATATAGTGTAGTATAGTATAAGTGAATTTAAAAAAGAAACAAGTTCTGTGCTTGCGACTTACGCCAAACAAGTAATTACTCATTATAAATACTATTACATTGAATCTGTAAGAAAGGTAACACTGAAAGATTATTCTGAACTTTATTTTTGAATAAGATTTTTATTAATTATAGGTCGGTATGTTATTGTCTGAGGTTTTTGATTTAAATAATTGACAAAAGATGCCTTCTGACCATGCTATGGTCAGAATTAAAACAATTAAATATTTCTGTATCCAAACATTTGCAATTACAAAAAATATTATCTAAGCAGGTCGCACTACTAACACCGCACCGCACTACTATCCGTGTGGGTTCAAAGAACAGATTACTTAATTGAAAAGATTTAAATTAACTTAGTAACCTAGTATTATTTGACGTTTCGAGTAAGTTAATATTAAAATCTCCACAAACTATAATATGCTTCTGGATATTACAAACTAACTTTAAGACATATTCCATAGATATTTAAAATTTTGCAAAAATCAGCCAATGGTGGTCTGTAAATACTTATTATTACAGGGCGAACGACATGAAGTGTTACCAAATTCACAAAATCGAGCCTGGTGTCAAAGTAAATGCGACTTACTATCGGGAAAATGTTTTGGAAGCTGCGTTGGAGCCTTGGGCACGCAAACATTTCGGTAGTAGACCGTGGAAATTACAACAAGACTCGGCCCCGGCTCATAAAGCTCGTGTGAACCAAGAATAACTGAACAACGCGTGCCACAATTTATTTCGTCCACACAATGTCTTTCGAATTCCCCAAACGCGAACCCGATGGACTTCTATTATCTGGTCCATTGTGGAGAGCAAGGTGAGGAGAAGAAAACATGCCAGTATGGATGCATTGAAGAAAGCGATCGTACGTAATTGCCATTGCATACCGCAGGATCACATTCGTGCAGCGTGCAACTCATTTTTCTACCGTCTGAAGGCCATAGAAAGCAGAAGGTGGTCATATCGAGTTAAAATAAAGTAATCTTAAAAATTTGATATCTTTTTCTCATTTTTTTCTTAATAATGAATAATTTAAGACAACAAAAAAAAATCGTAGCCTTTTGAATTTGGTAACACTTCATATCGTTCGCCCTGTATATAACTTTCTAGTTCTGCGCAAGAAATTTCTACAATCCTTTCTATCGATAGCTTGGCAATATCCTTTGTTTCCTTGGATCTAAGAGTACTTTTAACAAATAAAAGAGCCACCATGAATGACACATTTTCTAGCAAAATAACCACCCTAATAACCTAATTTAAAATTTACAAAATCCAAAATTAATGGGTCTTGTCTAAGCCAATGTTCAGTAATGCACATTATTTGTACATTTTCACTATCTATTTAAGAACAACCCTATTTCTAGTTCTTTGCTGGAAAAACCTTGAATATTTTGGTGAATTCAATTTATATTCATGGATGTATCATTGCTAATATTGCTAATATTGGCTTGCTGGGGCTGCGGACTACTGTACCGATAACTGTAAGATTGATAAGATAATATAGAATCTTAAGAAAATCACTCTTTAATTACGGTAATCATTTTTTGAGTTTCGTACCAACATTTTAAAAAATTAACCCATATGGTGAGACTTCGGTGTTTGTCTGTCGAATGTTCGGTGGGCTATAGTTTTACAATGGTTAAACACAGAGTCTAAAAATAAAAGTGATCCAATAAACTATCATAATTATATTGCATCCATCAAAACAAATACGCTTAAACGCCTTTAGCAATGTTCACGAATAGATATTTTATATGTTAAATTATATTGCTGTGTTAAGTGTCCAAGCACTTACTATTAAACTAAAAAGTTATCGTTATTTTCATAGTATTCATAGCGTAGTGACGTCAGAGCGAAGTCATTAACGATAGCGATATTCGAGTTGTGTCAGCAGTGAGAGGCAACAGTTGGTTGAGCCTAAGGTAAGAGCCTTAGTAGTTGAAGCACAATGCACGTTCAGTGTGCTGAGCTTGAAAGTTCTTCACGCCGATTTAAACTTGCTCTTCGGGAATGAATCTACTCACGAGTAAGTTTGCTCTGTTGAGAAAGATTGTAGGAATATAACGATGGCGCCGGTTGAAATTACAAGTAAATTATTGCATACAATATACCCACTTTAATACAAAGGGAATAATATCGTGCACCTCGAAAATGCCGAAATGAAACCGAAATCAATTCTTTAGGAAGGACGGAATTGTTAAATAAATTCAATGGTTTTTTAGAGAGGTCGGCCCACGCTGTTTTCAGTCGCTACGTTGAGTGCAGTATTAATAGGCCCCCTTACTATCTTTTCCTCCCTCTTTTCCACATCCCTCTGATGTTGCGGGTGTTTATGAGTTGCTGTGATCACTTTACCATAAGGTGACCCACTTGCTCGTCTACCTCCTTTATCCCATTAAAACAACTTTGGTAGTAGGCTTTTTAGGCTTTCGTAGTCACCCATTTTTTCTCAGAAAGTATCAAAGTCACAAAGCTGGTATTTTGTACACATATTAGATATACCCCGCACTAACATCAATATTGAGTTAAGTATCAAAAAAATTACACGAGGGATATTTTTATTTTTCTACTGACATCTTGTGAGGTATTGTTATATACTCGTAGTACTTATAAAACCATTATCCGCCGCCGTACTCAGAAACATTTTAGAGACAGTTAATTCGTTCCTTTTTCAAACTTGAGTTCGTAAAATCGTCATTAAGGAACGACATTAACCGAGTCTGAGTGCGGATGTCAGAGTATGTTATCAATTTATCATATTTATTAAGATTTGGGGGTCGTTTAGGAAATATTTAACTGTGTCATATATGCTAGAGTAACGAAATGTACAGTCAACAGCATAAATAAGTGATCATTTCTGTACCTTGTCGCTTTCAATCGTTTCACAATTTTGTATACCGTTTCAAATACAACGTTAAAGTGACAAGGTACCTACATAAATGATCACTTATTTATGCTGTTGACTGTACGTACGTAACTACAAATACGAACAATCAGTAAAATATTCTTAATGAAAATACATACAATGAATTTAAAAGTAAAACTATCGATATTAAGTTCTCTTTATTGTACAGTCGAATTCGTAAATATGTGTACACTTTAGTGCCTTGTCTAAAGTGTACAAATATATATTGTAAGTTATGGTTCAGGATATCCAGTTTTTTTTTCATCATTTAAATTTCTCGAAGATGGTAACTCGTTCTGTTATAAAGATCGATTTCCGCAGCCGATCTCCACAAAATAAGACCATACGTATTTATACTGGTAAAACAAGCGAAGTAGACCAACCGTGCCGTCGCTACACTGGTAAGCTGCCTTATTTTTCTGACTGCAAAAGCAGCGGAGCTCATCCTACTTGCTAACGCCGTTATGTGGAAATCCCACAGTAATGTTGAGTCCAATATCTAGAAAAACAGTTGTTTTTACAAATTCTATGATTTCACCCACTTCGTGAAATAAAGGTTTAATTTGGCAACATCATACCCATGAGGACTTTTATTTCGACTGAAGGACCTAGCATCCACGGTCAAGAAAAATATTAAAAAAGGAGGACTTTTTCAATATATATACTGATAACCAGCTTCTTCGGCTGCGATCGGCAAGCGAGCCAATCCTGCACAACGGGCAACGTGACGTCATTTTATACGAGTTTTTATATTAAATTCTTTCGTCTTTTTCCACAAAGTATTCGCAAAATGATAGTAACACAATTTGATAACAATTTGAGGAAAAACGGCTTTTAATGTGGCAATTGTTGCTCTCTCAATGTCCACAGTGACTTTTTTTGGTTCCCACGAAGGAATTTGTGACTTTTATATTGAATAATATTTCATAGGTCTTCTGATTTTTATTGTGTACAAGAGCGAAGCAAATCGGAATTATAGTTTTACTACTGGCATCATACCCATGAATACTATAAATTTATGTGAACGGTTTTGGGCAGGACTTGAATGTGCCATCTATTAAGATAGTCATTAATAGTTGGCTTTCTTCCAAACAAAACGCAAGAACTCTTACTTCCTTTTCCTCATCGCGGTAATCAGCTAACATAAAAAAATAAAATTTAATAGGTTTTTGCACATCTTGAACATTCACAAACCGTAAAAATGTACAAAAAGCTTATAATACGCAAAATGTACACAACGCTTAATGTGCACAAGCGAAATGTATATATGCTAAACGTACAAATCGGAAAATGCATTCCGCTAGCAAAACGTACAATACGCTAAATGTGCAACATGCAAGTATGCTTACACGCAAAATGTACAAACAGCTAAAACTATGCTGGCTAAAATTCAGTTTTCGCGTCGAGACTTCAGTCGTTTTGATGACGTCATTAGGTAGGAGACAATACACTTGAGCCACTGTCTCCCGATTGTTTTGAGACCCCAGTACTAGTACCATTGCATGCACAACGAGTAGCTAGGGCTCAGGTTTAAAATATGCGTTTTCCCATAATGTCTGTTTCCCATAATGTCAGCACGTCTTTTGCACAGTGTCAGCTTCTTCGAATATTCAGCCCATCCGAAACAAAAAAAAAGCAGTTGTAGGTACCTACTTATATTTGTTTACTAGGACACTTACTGAATGTACTTACAATTTAATTTAATTGCTTTAGAAATTAAATTATAACTTCATTCTGCTTAAAACAAAATCATAATAATATCAACATATTACGCTGTTAATCTTACGTAAATCATTTTAGTTAAGAATTGGTCAACGGTAATTTTGTTGAATTGTATTTTTGGTCGAATACCACGTCATGGCCTCTCCGATTTCTCGTTGGTGGTTTAGAAAGAATTATTTTGATTTTGCGATCTGCAAAATTTGTCTATTTTTGCAGTTTGTAAAGAAAGCATATGATTTATTGAGGTTTGCCACCCCTCGACAGCGTTTGTAGTGCGGTGTCGTTGGTTCGCACAGCCGATAGCTCTCGGACAAAATTTTGGATACCATGTTTTTTCAAAATATTTTTAAATGCGATCGATGCGATATAATTGGTAATACGGTTGAAGCACAATTTTAAAAGTAGCATCCCCGAGGAGTACGATTCAGATTATTGGGATAGCATAAATAACCGCGATATTTCAGTGGCAAATATAATGACTTCATTTCGCCCGTCATCATCACTCACCAGAAACATAAATCCAGTATGAACACTACATTTGGATGTCTAAACACCGTATTTTTCCTTTTTTACGCAAACGTTGGTGCACATGCTCGATGGATCTTATAAAAATTGTACTCAAAAATTTGGTGGACAGGGCCTAACTTATCGCAGGCTTCTTTTTTAACTGTATTCATGGCTATGAATATTTCATTTGCAACCTCATCCGGGTCACAAACAGGTGGAGACCGCCATAAAACATTATAGTTGAGTCAGTTGATAAGTATGCAGTATACATCTGTCTATTCACGCATTGCCATAGGATACTGCCGTTTACGTTTACACGCTTCTTCTATTATAACGATATCCATTTAGAAGCAATGTTGGATTACCTTCCGGTTTTTTTCAATAACGGGTAAATAATCCTTTATATTTATTGAACAATCTCGAAAGGTTAGTAAAATTATAGTGACAGTATCGACGGATTTCAACCTTTTAATATTCTCAAGTGCCAGTTAACTTGTAGACGAGACGATCAGTAGTGAGCTGTTACTACGTATTATTTGTTTAAAAGAAAGTAATATTAGTAGGTACTGCACTAAACTTGCAAAACATACATACTCGTATTATAGAACTAGCTTTTATCCACGACTTCGGATGCTTAAAAATCTAAAAACTAAAATGAAGGCCGAAAGAGGTTCTTGCCGGGTACTTCGTCGAGATCGAGTCGTTCTTTAGTCCTTTACCGATTTGTGTTTGCCACGTGGTTATTATCGTGTTAGTTAAGCGGCATTAGCTTAATAATTCTTCTTTAAGCTTAATCTATTTTAAGTTCTATTTCTGTTATGTATAGCTGTTGGATCTCCTCAAATAAATAAATAAATAAATAATACGCCATTATAGTGGTAGAAAACGTAATACGAGAGAGAAATAAAGTGACGGAAAAGGATTTAGTTCAAAATCCCCGTGAAGAATTCTTCAGAGCATTGAAACACCCTCGCTAGTTGTTTCAATAAGAACCGTACAACGTTGCACTCAAAGAGAGTATTATAAAACTAAATCATTTTAAGAATAAATAACTACATAATATTTTCCACATTTAATGACTTTAATGAAGTTTAAAATAATATTTCCTATTTTAGTCTACACAGTAAGCCATACTTGTAACTTTCTTATGCACACGGCTCATAAGACATTGCACCATCTCATATTAGGATACCGTTTCGCGGCCCATGTCCATATTTTTTGTAGCTCAGAGACAGATTTTACTTCTCCGCCTTTCTTTCTTAAAATACCCTTGATAATACTCCAGTACTCTTCAAGCCTTAGTTCTGGACTATTTGGCGGGTTGCATTCTTTGGGTATCACCACGATCCTGTTTGCGTCGTACCATTCCATTACTGGGTTTGTGTAATTGCCAGTGATAGGAATTGGTAGTGCCATTTCGCGGGACTTCGGTACGTAAGATTAGTATGGATATAGTTTTCAACCCCGGGATTTCATATGAAAAAAATTAAGTTTGTGTTTAAAAAATATTTAAAGAACATGTAATATGAAATGATGTATGGGAAATGTGCTTTCAGATAAATGCCCTGAATAAAAGTCTCTATAGTTGCTACCACTGTTATCGGGTCCCTTTCAATGTTTCGACTGATTTTGTACTAGATAGCAAAGTAGTAGTACTTTAATAAGTTCCAATTATCCTCTATCTGTTTAAACAATTGACATTAGTTTAAACCTATTTTGTGATAAACTGGCCAGTTAAATAGATATAAAACGATTGCAATGTCAACTTCATATGCATGTCAGTGTCATATGCAATCTGTCCCTACCATATAAATATAAATACAATAATCGCAAAAGTTACCGGACTTTGTGATATTCTTATTGTGACTATTTTGGCTGATCCTTACTGGACTCCGATTTACTTCTGATTGGACTAAGTAAAGTCTTGTTGTTGTAAATAAGAACAGTATCAGATCTTTCTACCTCACTGAACATGCCTCGGAAAACTAAGAAAGAAACTGTTCTAAGTTGGATTGAACTATATCCCGATTTAAAGTATGATTCTACAAGACATTTAATACACTGTAAAAAATGTGAAGTTGATATAGGGTGTAGAAAAAGTACAGTGAAAAGACACGTCGAAGGACCTGTACACACAGGATTGCCTCGCAAACCAGATGAAGGTTTTTACTTCGACCTGATCGAGTTCCTCATAATGTGCAATATCCCATGGGTGCAAATCGAAAACCCAGCATTCAAATCTTTCTTTCAAAAGTACTTTTGCTGTACTTGTGCAGATGAGCCTCTTCGAAGTCTACCCAGTGAATCAACGATAAGAAAAGTATACCTGGACAAGTTTTATCAAGCCAGAATATCTGCTATAAACAATGAAGTAGCAAATAAAAAAAATTGGATATCGCTTGATGAAACGACAGACTTTTTAGGCAGATATGTGGTCCATTTCTTGGTGAAGCCCTTGGATGCAACTGTTTCCCAAAAAACTTATTTAGTGGCATGTAAAGTGCTAGCAGTAGTGAATGGGGAGACTATTGCTAAGTTTGTTACAGACTGCTTACAAAATATGTGGGGTGAATCCTATGAAAATCAACTCGATAGTGTGCTTCTATTATGTACCGATAGCGTTGCGTATATGTTGAAGGCGGGGCGAATTTTAAAAAGTGTTTTACCGAAAATGAAACATATTACATGCTTAGCTGATGCTCTGCATCGGGTGGCAGAGCAAATAAGATGTCAATATCCGGATGTAGACACCCCTGATCGCTAACTTGAAAAAAGTATTTTTAAAGTCTCCTAATAGAGTGCAACTGTTAAAGGAAATTTATCCAAATTTGCCCTTACCTCCTAAGCCAGTAATCACAAGGTGGGGGACCTGGCTCGCTGCAGTGTCTTACTATGTAAGGTACTTTAATGAAATAAATACGGTCATGTCACGATTAAGAACTTCAGATGCAGTTTCGATTAAAAAGGCTAAACAAGTGCTTAAAAAATCCAACATTAAAAAAGATTTAAATTTTATTCATGAAAATTTTAATATCATCGAGGTGGTTTTAACTTGTTTACAGGAACGTAATATGTCAATGGTCGATGCCTTAATAGATTTTGATCAAGTTAGGATGGTCATAAATTGGTCTACTAGTTTACCCGTAGAAACCAAACTTGAAGCGGTCATGGCTCGAAATCCGGATTTAGACACTATAAGAGAATACGCTGAAATTATTTCAAAAGAAACCGCATCTGATGACATTTCGTTTTTTAAATTTGCCCCGCCGACATCAGTAGCGGTTGAAAGGTCATTTTATACATATAAATGGATATTAGACGTTAAAAGAAATAGATTGACAGAAGAAAGTATAGAAAAAATTATAGTTTGCTACTATAATTACGAAAAAAAGTAAGGAATAAAAGATGTTAAATAAATTTAATAATGTTCATTTCATATAGTGATGTTGATGTTTTATGTTTTATTCAATGATTGTATTATTGTCAATTGTAACTGTTAACTGAAAGTAATTTTAAATGAATGATGTATTTATAATGAAAAAAAAAATACTTTTGCGTTTTGAAGAATTTTTTTTTGGGAAAAAATTCGAATCCCGGAATCCCAAGTCTTATCCATGTTATTTACAATGTTTAAGGTCATACACCCGAAATGGCACTCCCTATTCCGATCATTGGTAATTGCAACTGGCTAAATCTGGCCAAAGCAGCGGTGGTGAGTCGTGCTCGCTTATGAAAGGCAGAAAACGTTTCTGTAAACACTCTTTTTGATAAATATCGCCGTTTATTGTCTCGGTGGTAATAAACGAGGGACTTCTTTTTCCGCAGCTACATATTGATTGCCTGCCAATATATTGTATTTTTTTTGGAATTAAGACCGTTTTTTATTTTTCATTTTTCAGGAGCGTCTGTTCAACTTATACTAGTATAGAACTCCTGCTCAGGAGTTTGTTTAAAGTCGGATTTTATATATGTTTCGTCGTCCATGACTGCGCATTCAACTTTCGTAATGAAATTTTCATTAAGTTTTCGTGACCATTTATAACTTCTTAGTCCTGCCCTGCGTTTTACTTTTCGAACATAGGACTGAGACATTTTAACTTTTTTGCCAAATGACACTAACCAGAAATTTAAGTAAAAACACATTTATAATGATTATAATATGTAGGTACGAACGGAACCATTTCGCGAAAGATGAATGACTCTATTCGTGACACGATGGAGAGCCTCAAGTGATTTCGTCTTTGCATAAACATACATGACGCGGACACCTTTTTTCATATTGTTGATTATTCATCCAAAAACAGTATGGTTTTTCATGATTCCACTTCCACCAACAATGTATCGCCATTTTAAACCGTATTTCCGTTAACAGGGCATTATAACTGTTTTATATTTCAATTGTTTTCCCAATAGACTAATTTAACAGTCCATTAAATTGTTTCACAAATCACAGTTAATTCTTGTCATTTTTCTCTTATAAATAGGTATTCTTGTCTACGCAATTAAAGAAACGGTTTTTTATTTCTGACTGACAGACTGAAATGAAAGTCGCGCGTTGGTCTTAGTGTTTTTTGTATTATTAGGTGTACTTGCTACATGTTATATTTAACAAAATATTAATTTATGTCTTTGTCAAAAGAAGCTTTTTAGGGTTCTGTATCCAAAGGGTGCCAACGGAATTTTATTATCAAGGCCTCGCTGTCCGTGTCCGTCTGTCCGTCAGTCAATCACTGAACTGTATCTTTTGAATCGAAAGCCACTTGACATTTACACGGAGTCCTTTAGAAGTTTCTTTAATACACGGAGTCCTTTTGGAGTTTCTTTAATAAATGGGGGGACATAATGTTTTTCTTTACGCTGCACGATAATAACCGAAACGTCTGAAGATAGATACATTTCAGAATGTACGAAAAATTGCTAAAATGTAACTTAAAATTAAAATTTAAGTAATGAGGTCTTGTGCTGACCACTAAAGACTATATTTATTCCAAGTTTCAGGCCTACCTGTATATTAAGCCATTTCAGATTAAAAAGGGTGTTAACACAGAGTCCATATTATTAGGGTTACATTTTTGTGTTTAATATTAACCATAAAATAAAGTTTTTATTCTTTTAAGGAATTTGTGGACATAATGCTTAAGCGCATGGACATGGATCTTGACGGGGTGATCAACTTTCAGGATTTCCACAAAGCGGTGGTGAAGACGCCTTCACTGCTGGAATGCTTAGGTTACTGTTTACCGGAGCGGACTGCAGTGTACTCCTTCATCTCAACCTGGTGTCCGATTTGGGGGAGAATGTGAAGCAATTGTTGATAACTTACCTACATAACACTTCGATCAAACGGTTAAAATATTTAAATTGCTTTTTGTAAAATAACTCAATGCATAATAAAACAGTGTTACCAATCCTTCTTCCAGTGTTTAGATGTTTCAAGTAGCTATCAAGAAAAATAGACAAATGCATAACCACACTCAAAGGCACCATTGACCTTTTAGGGTCTCCTCAGACCTTTTTTATTTATAACATGGCGTCGAATCGTATGCGTATCGTAACTCGCGTAGAACGAGAGCGGTATGACCACGTACTTTAACTATCGAGCCTGGTGTCAAAGTAAATGCGACTTACTATCGGGAAAATGTTTTGGAAGCTGCGTTGGAGCCTTGGGCACGCAAACATTTCGGTAGTAGACCGTGGACATTACAACAAGACTCGGCCCCGGCTCATAAAGCTCGTGTGAACCAAGAATAACTGAACAACGCGTGCCACAATTTATTTCGTCCACACAATGTCTTTCGAATTCGCCAAACGCGAACCCGATGGACTTCTATTATCTGGTCCATTGTGGAGAGCTAGGTGAGGAGAAGAAAACATGCCAGTATGGATGCATTGAATGAAGCGATCGTACGTAATTGCCATTGCATACCGCAGGATCACATTCGTGCAGCGTGCAACTCATTTTTCTACCGTCTGAAGGCCATAGACAGCAGAAGGTGGTCATATCGAGTTAAAATAAAGTAATCTTAAAAATTTGATATCTTTTTCTCATTTTTTTCTTAATAATGAATAATTTAAGACAACAAAAAAAAATCGTAGCCTTTTGAATTTGGTAACACTTCATATCGTTCGCCCTGTACTACGCGCGTTACGATACGCTCAGGATACGACGCCGTGTACGGAGGGCCTTATAGTAACACTTCTATCACGAATTATTACTGTTTACATCACCTTCTCATTTAATAAAAGGCAGTATGATCATTGATCACGTTTACCTAGTGTTATTAAAAGACTAGTCTTGAAGACTCTCAAACCTTAAAGACTGGCAAACCTTGAAAGTTCAAGCTTTGAAGCCTTAAGCGTTGAAGGTGGACAGCAGCAAACGTAGGATGCATAGTAGAGCTCATTTGGAGCCAATAAGATCATGTAGTACCCTGGCCGAAAATTATTCGTTTCTAAGATATTTGAGATATAAGTTTTTTTTTCGTAATTGCGGAACGTCTCGCTCGAAAAAATAAAATAAAAAAATGCCATTTTTTAATGCTCTTTAATGTATTTTCTAAAAGCTAAAATATCAGCGATTTAATGTAATGAACTAATGACAAAAAAATAAACACATAATGCTACATTTCAAGTTATTTAAAAATCTCCAATAAAAATAATCAAAAAAGTAATTACTTCATTATGAAAGTGTTTTTTTTTTAATCATTGTATGACATGCAGCGTACAGATTGCTGAAAAAAGTTTCTTCCTTTGTTTACTAGCTATCTAATGAGATACAATACCTAACAAAAAAATTGGAATTCAAATTAATTAAGTAGGTACTAACTACAGAAGTACACTTTTTATGAACGTTTCATAAAGTACGTAGCAGTCAAGATCACCAAATACACTCGAGAGCAAAACTTTCGGGTCACTAACATAAATTGCAATATCTCAAAAACGAATACATACATACATACCTTCACGCCTGTAATTCCAGAGTGGGGAAGGCAGAGCTACAGAATTACAACTTCAAAAAGTTGTTGACAATTCAGTAACCACAATTTGCACAAATAGGCTAAGATGTTTACCAGCGTATTAGTGACAGGTTGCAAGCCCATCGCCTAAGGCACTTGTCCCACCGCCGACGATGAGCGATAAACGAGTAGAACGATAAACTAGAAACGAGTGGGCGAGCGACGAGAAGCGAGTGTTAGCTCCAACAGTTTTGTCGCTCGGCTATAGGCGAGTGTTCGAGTGCAATTACAATTCATCATCATCGTCGTCTGAACTAGACAACAATGACGTCAATAACAGCTCAAATGCTTTGCTCAAATTCATAGCAAATATCTGCACTGAAATCCACGTCGTAAAATCACCGCTTTGGTATCGCAGCTTGAGTTCTAACTACCAAGTGAGTATCGCCGAGCGAGTATCGCTGAGCTAGTTTTATCTTATCGCTCTTATCGCGGCGACAAACTAGTAGAGCGAGTGTTCTCGCCGGCAGTGTGAACAGCCAGCGATGAACGATTAGTATACGTGTCTCTTTTACTAACACAGGATCCTTATATTTTGTTCGTTTCTTGGGCGAGAAAATCGCCGATAGCTAATCGCTTACTCGCTCTTGGTGGGACAAGTGCATATCAGTACTACAAGCCTATATTCCCTTAGTCGCTTCTTACGACATCCACGGGAAGACATGGAGTGGCACTATTCTAACCCGGCAACCACACGGGGTCAAAAACGAATACAACTAGCCTAATAAAATAAATGGAACTTTAAAGACAATTTAATGTCACTTAAATAAAACGCATTATTGTAAGGATTCTCGTGCATTCTTCGGGTGTAAGCGACATAATTATTACATTATTAGGGTGGATCAACTTTTTCTTGTTGTTATTCTGTCCCGTAAGCCAGGAGACAACAGTGATAGAGTTTCTTAGAAAAAATGTTATAATATATACTTCCAGCACACTCAGGAGAAAGGCAATAAAAGAATGGGTGTGTGATTGCCAATAAAACAGTTTTTTAGTGGACTTATATCCTTTGAAATCATAGTTTTAAAGAGTGACCCAGGAGACGTCACCATGGCAACGAGCTACAAAGAAAAGTTGATTGACCCATTAATGACCACTGAAAACTTTTTATATATGCATTTTATGACAGAAGGAAAACAAAACCAAAAACATATGGAAAATGGGAACAATGTAATGTCATTATTTAATATTACCAATAAGTTTTAGTACTTGTTATTAAGGAGGATCAAATTGTCTTTAAGGTTCAATTTATTTGACGTAGCTAGGTGTATTAGTTTTTGGAATATTACAATTTATTATAGTGACCCGAAAGTTTTGCTCTCGAGTGTAGTTGGAAACATCCAGAATGCTCATAAACATTGACGCAGCCTAAGTGGTCAAATGGTTCAGGTCATCCACGGTGCTCAAATATACCGGAGCACCCACAACGCCTAATACTTGGTAACATTCAAGCCGCCGTTAGCATAGCAACGTCCAGAACGCCGAAGGCTTCTTACTTAGCATCCAAAGTAGCGGCATGTCTGTCTCATGTTTTAATTTGTCACATTATTTATTGCGTGGTGAACAGGTTTTGCAATATTGAAGCTGCCAACTTAAACCAGGTATCTGTACGTTTCAATATTTCATCTAGTCAGCCGTTAGTTACAATGGGCCAGTGGTTTAGTTACATTAGACGCAAAGATTCATGATCTTAAATTTTCTCATTGATAACTAGACCCCGGATTCTTGTCGCGATGACGTCACAATAGGTTAATTTGGGGTGCAAATGGAACGGTAGTAATTAATACGGATTTATTTATATAAGATAAGATAAAAAAAATGTCGTATGGTATTAATTAATACGAAAGTGTTACTCATTATTTTTTGGTATATTACTGCGAAACTTCCTTTAAATCAATTGTCAATTGATTAAATTATCGACATTATTCTTTCGTTAACTGACTCTCCGTATACAGATCAAAAGTGGTTCTAAATGCCTTGCCGTTAGGCTACGTCTTCTAGAAGAATATATCCACTTCAAAAAGGAAAAACTTGTTTCCGCTTCGAAAGATGTTATTGGAGCATATTTGAAAAGTTTGCGGTTATCAAAGCAGGATTTGTAAGGATTGCTTGGATTTATTTGTATTTCTTGACCGGTATTAAGATTGTTAATGTTACGCAACGTGTTAAATCCTTCATTATTTTTAAAACCATTGTCATCTTTTCATATATTTTTCGTCCTCTTTCATGCAGAATTAACTTTGATAGCTCGCTCTGAACTTTATCCACAGTTAAAATAGATTCCGAAAGCTCTAATGATTGTGTTTCCAATATTGTTATACCCTCTGAAAGTACCCTCATAATAGTTTTTATGAAATTTAATTCCGCTTCAATGTTTTCTTTCAATATAACTTTTTTTGCCTCTCTTACAATAGATTGATTCGAGTCTGGCAGAGCGGCAAGAACATTTTTAATATGCCTAAAATGTTCACTATAATAGCAAGCGTTTAACCATGTATTCCATCTGATAATTACTGAGCTTCGAGGAAAACTTGTTTTACTTTTGCAATTAACTCGTTTACATTTTGGAATTCTTGCCGCACGACCTCAGCTACCCTGTTCAGACCGTGAGCAAGGTATGTTGTATGAATCATATTTGTGTAAATTCCTTGCAATTGTTTACCTGCTTTTAGCATATATGCAGCTCCGTCAGTATTAAAAAGCAAGATGCGTTCTTTATAATCATCTTCACTGCCGAAAAAACTCTCTAAAGTTTCTGTAACGAGTTTTACAACTGAAGTGCTGTCTGGCTTATCAATAACTTTGCTGGCTATGATATGCAGCTTGCTTTGTATATTACGGTATAAGCCACCGATTATAACATTTGCTATTTATTTTTTTCGGCATCTCTTGTTTCATCCACAGAAACATAAATATGGGATTTTCGAAGTTCTTCTTGAATTGATGCATATCTTGATCTGTATAGTTGTGGTAAATAATTCTTCCGCAGTGTACTTTCAGATGGTAGTATTACAGATGATGCGTAGTTTCCCCTCAAACAACTTTCGATAAAAGTACTAAAATCCGAATTATTCAATTGAGTCCATGATAATATATTGCTACAAATCATAAATTTTGTGAGGTTTACACAAAATTCAGTTTGTTTTTTTTCCCCGCACGCTTGTTGTTGTTTTTTTTTGGAACGTAGATGTTTTCGGATGCTCTCACTTTTTGAGCCTACTTTTGTGTTGCACCATTTATCTACAATATAATTTACTGTCGATTACTTTCAAAAAGTAAAATTTAGTAAGATATTTATCGAAAGACATTATTTTATTTTTATTTAACAAATCATTAAAGCAAACGCCCTGTGAGACAGTGTCTTGACACATTGATTCAATCAATGTGACGTGCAGTTGTCAATAAAGCAAACAGTTTATAATATGTTCCGGCGGTTTCGGGGTAACCTACCGGCATCGACCATCACGCCAAGTTTGGCAAAACAGAACCACATTGTTCTGTCACCTCGGTGTTAGTTTTTAAGTTTTATATTGTTATGTATGTTAGTTAGTCTATAAGGTATTTGTAACTATGGGCCTCGTTGCTCGAAATAAAAGTTTATTATTATTATTATAAATATAAACAGTTTATATCCATATGTATAATTATAGACATTATCTCAGGTCAAACTTCATTGAGTTAGTAAAGATTGCATAAATTGATAAAGTTAATTTAATATATTACATTGTGATCTACTATTACATGTCCTGAATGAGTATTTGGTGAAATGCAGTGTTGTCACATCTACCAACTTTTTGGTAGATCTACCTAATTTGCCTCCTGTCTACCTATCTACCACCCTCGGCTTCAAATCTACCTAATTTTGATATTTTTCAAATTATTACGAATGTAAACTTTTTTTCCATGCGTCACAAGCGTGTAGTGTAACGAAACGTTAATGACTATCGAATATAGCCTGCCCTGTAATTTCAGTACTTAAAACGGAACGCGTTAAGTGTATGATCTGTGTTTGTTTTGTGGTGTGGTGTGGTGTCACGAGAAGCGGTCTGTGAGTGAGTGACAGTGACGTGACAGCTGACAGATAGCATTGCATTTCGCGGCATTTTAAGTAAGTTTGGTGTTGATATTGTGATGGTGATTTTTTTGTTTTTCATGAGTTGATTAAGATAGAATAGTGTGTTTTGCTGTTTGTAGTCATTCATCATGGGTAGCAGCAGTGAATATGATAGCGGCGGCGGCGAAGGAACGAGCCAAAGGTCGGATACTCCACCTCGAAAGAAAAAGAAGTTGCACTACGACCAAAAATATTTGAAATCGTGGGAAAAAGAAAAGTGTTATGCAGGTTGGCTTCAAGAAAGTACCATTTAAATTTATTTAATAAAAACATGTATAAACACCACAATAAATAATTTTGTAAATTTCCTTTGCATTTTTAATCATTAAAAACAGGGTGGTAGGTCTACCTAATTTTCATTTCAAATTCTACCAATTTCTACCAATTTTTACATCCTGTTCTACCAATTTGCCAAAATTAGATGTGACAACACTGGTGAAATGAATATATATTTTAGCTTATCTTATTCTTTATGTATCATTTTGTGCCACCGTTCCATTTGCTCCCTAAATTACCCTATTTTGACGTCATCGCGAAAAGAATCCTGTGTCTATTGATAACTTTTGGCTAGGATGCATCTTATAGAAGTTAAGAGCGAGAAACCGAAAAAAGTCCCGAAATTTCCAGGTTTTGTAGCTGCCAAAAAAAAACCCGAGCTCTCCTGTGTTACCATTTTTTATATTTACTTAGTTGCATCCATTGGAACCATATTTAAAAAAAAACTATTACAAATCATTATTTGTACGCCAGAGTATTTGTATCACGCTACGTTACGATGGTAAAAACGGTAAGGCCCAGTAAAAGGTAACGTAGCCATGATGATAAACACATCGAAGCCTGAATGGTTTTGTTCCCCAACCGGTTCCTGCGTTTTGTGCTTGTATTTCCCGCTCTGGAAAACGCTTGTTCACTTGGAACGCTTCACACTGGGACCCGCCCATACAAGTGAGTGCACAAAAGTCTTATAAGTTACATAAACATAAATTTGCATCTGTAATGTAAAATGTTGGACTGTAAAATTATACCAGTAGTTTCAAATCGTATTAACATTATACTTTTTACCTTAACACAAACATATTGTCTTTTAAGACATTCAATTTTCACTTAAAAACATTTCAATGGCTTCTAAATCGAATGTTTTTCTATCCATTACTGGTAGAAAACGTAAGCATGTGATGACAGGATCAGAGGAAATCAAAAGTCTATTGAAAACATCTATCATAATTGTCTACTCCTGAAGTTTTTCGACTAAATCGCTCCCGGTAACATTTAAAAACCCTGTGTTCCTTGCTTCCTGGGCTTCTTCACTTAAACTTCCAATGGGAATAAGATGCTCTGATATTATTTCACTTCCGTGAATAAGGATCTTGTGTACTGTAGTTGTCATTGGACCATAAGTACAGTGACACATACAGTTCGGCTGTGTGCAGGCAATATTTTTTGAATTTATCCATATCAATCTTGTAACCACTTGAAATTGTTAGGAGGATCATGTAATACCGACGAATGAGTTCCTCATTTAGTCCCGTTATTTCGGCGGATAATTGATAATTTTGAAAAAACTTTCTGGCAACGTTTCCATTATTTGTATTACCAAATCCTGGTTTTGGTTGATCTATCTATATAATAAAAATGAATCGCTAAATGTGTTGCTAAGCGCAAAACTCGAGAACGGCTGAACCGATTTGGCTGATTTCTTTTTTGTTGTGTTTGTCAATGTCAGGACAAGGTTTTTATGAAAGAAAATAATTGAAAAATCCACCGGGAAAGTCAGGAATTTGCAGCGGGGCGAAGCCGCTGGAGGGCCACTAGTAATTAAATAAAGTTTTTGTTTAAATTCGTCTTGAATCCTTTTTTTGTTTTCTTCGACCTGTGCTTTAAATTGTTTAGTTACACGCCAGGATTGAATATTCAATTTGTATGCCAAATGTAATAACGATTCAAAAAGTCTTATCCATGCGTGCAGTACCGAAATACCAAATAGCAGATAGTCTTTCTTAACAAGTCTCTGGTTTATTTTGTCTAAATCATTAAAATCTTTAGAGGTGGCTTCACATAAAAAGCATCTCATAGTTGACTTCGTATTTGATAACATAGTCAAATGAAGTTTATATTTGATGGAATACCCTTTATCTTTCAATTGTACTTTGGTTTCAACTAAATTGCTTATTTGGCTATCTATTTGAGCTTTGACTGATTTTGAAAGTGTTGTCGTTTCTTTTTTATACTGGAGTTTTAAAGGCCCACAAAAACTCGGTAAAGAAGGTCGCGGGTCGGGAACTACAGTTCTATGTTCTTTTTCTAAAAAGCTATAAAGTTCTTCGAATTTCTTTTCTATTGTTTTATGTTTACTTTTCAATAAAACGTTACACATAACATATCGTTTTATTGATTTTTTTTCATTTTGTTCGCCTATTACGAAAGGAAAATAGGTATAAAACATTATCAGCTAAAATATTATGAACGTTACAGTGTTTTTTTGTAAGTAACTTTTAATTTTCCCCGAAATAAAAACGCCTGATCAAAACGTCATAGCAAAAAATACGTTGTTTTTCGAACACCCGCAACGGGCTTTTACTTTTGAAACTAGTATTGAAATAACAACGACCTTCTCTATAACATCGCCTTAACTGCTTCAAAAGCCTCTTGCGTGTTTCGAAAAAAACAACATAATTATTTATTATTTTGTAATGCGAGTTACTGTGCGTAAGTATTGTAAAAAGATAAAGCAATATTAGGATAAATGAAATGTATAAAGTTAATCTACATACCACGCTAAAGAAGAGACATCTCATTTAAAAAAAATAGATTTATGTAACTCTTTGTATGGACGGGTCCCAGTGTGCGTTTGTTGCAGGTATACATAAAATATCAAAGACCATCTGTGACAATGTTGGCAAGGTACTTTTTTTTGTTAACCTGCCACAACAATACAACTGTGTCTTCATTCTCTATGGGCATGCTATTATATACTTCAATTTCATTTGTTACTTCAAATGGTTTAGGAACATGCTTATTTGAGGTCGGGGCAAAAGTATTTTCGTATTTTGAATGTGTTATTAGTTATTAAACCTCTTTGGCTGTACTGAATGTAACTGGCTGGTTTTGATACCATTTAATGTTGACATTCTAAAGATGCAATAAAAATATAAAAAAAGTAGTTCCCGCCAAAGATGAGGTTCGCTCTGGACGCCCTGTCACAGATGAAATCAGTGCCATCTTTGGAAAAGTGGAGCAAGATCGACATATTAGTACATTGCTGTAGAACTGGATGTTGGTCATAAAACAGTTTTACGTAATAAACAAAAGTCTGGATACAAGAAAAAAGTTGACATTTGGGTAAGTACCACATGATCCCACTGAGAGAAACCTAATGCAACGTGTTTCCATTTGCGATTCTTTGTTGAAACGTAACAATTCCGAACCATTTCTTAAACGGTTGATTACGGGTGATGAAAAATGGGTCACTTACGATACGAATGTGCGAATTAGATCGTGGTCGAAGCATGGACAAGCCCCACAGACCGTGGCAAAGCCCGACCTGACTCGGAACAAAGTGATGCTGTGTGTATCGTGGGATTGGAAAGGAATCGTCCACTATGAGCTTTTGCCACCGGGTAAAACTATCGATTCTGACCTCTACTGTCAGCAACTGATGAGGTAAAAAGAAGCCCTTGTAAAAAACCGGCCGCAGCTGGTGAACAGGAAGGGCGTAGTGTTCCATCATGATAACGCCAGACCGCACTCATCTATAACCACGCAGCAAAAATTGAGAGAGCTTGGCTGGGATGTGTTGATGCATCCTCCGTATAGCCCTGACCTTGCTCCATCAGATTTCCACCTGTTTCGGTCACTTCAGAACTCTTTAGTAAGCATAAAGCTAACCTCAAAAGAACACTGTGAAAACTACCTGTCAGATTTTTTTAGTCCGGCATAAGCCTTAAGTTGTTCCGTATCTTGTTTTATATTTCATAGTTTATATGCAATAGTGATTGTAGATTGTAGTTTAACGAAGTACTGATTTTTAAACGAGGATCTAAAATCACAGATGCTTGAACAAGTTCAGTGAGTTCAGAAGGGGATAGTATTCATTAAATTTCTCCATCACGGCGTTTTAACAGTCTCCAAGAATGTCATTTTGGGAATGCGATGAAACCTGTTTTGACATCAGTAAAAGCGTCATTAAAAGTTTTTTTTATTTTATTAAACATTGTGCGTCACCCCAATCTCTAATGGTTCATTCAATTAAATCAGCATTATTAACTCCAAGATAATCTAACACGGATTTCATTTTTAAAGCCCTTTCCAGCATAGCGTAAGTCGAGTTCCATCTTACAGGTATAAAGCTTGTCCCTTAAATCCTTATTAAATATTAAAATTCACCAAATTTTCTGATACCGTTTTATTTGATATTCCTTAAAATATTATTATTTACGCAAAAATACCAGTTTAGGATTAGTTCATCCAGAAACTTCTTAATTTTCCCTTGACCCCTGCCATCAAAGTTTGTACATCGTCATCGGTGATCAGTTTAGAAGCTTCATTCCACTTCTGCTTGAAGTCTTGAACTCAAGTGGCATTACTTTTATGTTTTAAAAGCTTCTGTTTCACACGAGCCCAATATTTTTCAATGGGTCGTAACTCCGGGCAGTTGGGAGGATTGAGAGTTTTTTCAACAAAATCGTCATTATTTGCTTTGTACCACTGTATTGCTTCCTTCGTGTAGTGACACGTGGCCAAATCAGGCTAGAACAGGGCAGGTGAAGTATGCCTCTTAATGAATGGCAACAATTGTTTTTTGAGGGACTCATTCGGGTATATATCACCATTTATGGTTCCATTAGCAAAATATGGTGTACTGCGTTTGCCACATGAACAGATCGCCTGCCACACGAGAACTTTATTTGCAAATTTATCCATTTTGATAACCGTATACTCTTCACTTACTACTTTTCTGTCGGTCCCAGAATAATAGTGATGTCCTGGAAGTCATTAGAATTCAAGTTTGCAGTAAGTTTCGTCATCCATAACTATACAATATTTTTTCTTAGTCATTTTTGAATAAAGTTTTCTAGATCTCGTTTTAGACTCTTTTGACTGATTGCATTTCTGTTGGGCACTTTAGTTTGTTTAAACGTTGTTATAAAACAATTTTTCTTCACTCGTTGCACTGTAGATTTCGAGGTTTTAAACTTCTTGGCCAAGTCTCGTACAGAGAGGGTAGGTTTTTTCTGTAAAGCTGTTATAATCTTCTTCTCGATATTCTGGTTTACAAACCCTGGTTTACGTCCACTTCCAGGCCATTGCCGTATACCACCTGTCTCCCTGAACCGTTTTAAAACCCTTTGAACGGTTCTTGTAGACGTTTTCAGCTCCGATGCCACTTTCTTCGCAGAGATGCCTTTATATTGAACATATTTGTACAACAAAAAATCGTCTTACTTTTCTTGCACCGACGACATCGTTGAACATCTAGTACTGACAACGTTTTTTTTATTTTTTATTTATACATTATAGAACATCCTAACGGGAAACATAGTTTTTCAAACCTCTTTAGATTTCATCCTGATACACAACCCCATCTAATAATGAGCGACATTTTTTTCTGGGACAAGCTTTATCTTTTATGAGATTGAGAAATGGTATTTCAAGGGCCATGCATGTTTTTTGGAAGAGTTGCTTCTTCTTTGGAGATGTTAAAATCAAATTAACAATTTTGTGAACTGAAAAGACGGTCTTTTAGTTTTTGTACGGATAGGCCTATTTGTACTATTATATATATATATATATATATATATATATTATATATATATATATATATTTAGTATCTTAAATGTTTCAAGTTCTTTAAGATATATACTTCATGCACTTGATATTAAAGCTTGTCCCAGTAAAAAATGTCGCTTATAAACTTTAAAAAATTCCGTATTAAATATTAAAATTCACCAAATTTTCTGATACCGTTTTATTTGATATTCCTTTAAATATTATTATTTACGCATAAAGACCAGTTTAGAATTAGTTGATCCAGAAACTTCTTAATTTTACCTTGACACCTGCCATCAAAGTTTGTACATCGTCATCGGTGATCAGTTTGGAAGCTTCATTCCACTTCCGCTTGAAGTCTTGAACTGAAGTGGCATTACTTTTATGTTTTAAAAGCTTCTGTTTCACACGAGCCCAATATTTTTCAATGGGTCGTAACTCCGGGCAGTTGGGAGGATTGAGAGGTTTTTAACAAAATCGTCATTATTTGCTTTGTACCACTGTATTGCTTCTTTCGTGTAGTGACACGTGGCCAAATCAGGCCAGAACAGGGCAGGTGAAGTATGCCTCTTAATGAATGGCAAAAATCGTTTTTTGAGGCATTCATTCGGGTATATATCACCATTTATGGTTCCATTAGCAAAATATGGTGTACTGCGTTTGCCACATGAACAGATCGCCTGCCACACGAGAACTTTATTTGCAAATTTATCCATTTTGATAACCTTATACTCTTCACACTACTTTTCTGTCGGTCCCAGAATAATAGTGGTGTCCTGGAAGTCATTTGAATTCAAGTTTGCAGTAAGTTTCGTCATCCATTACTGTACAATATTTTTTCTTAGTCATTTTTGAATGAAGTTTTCTAGATCTCGTTTTAGACTCTTTTGACTGTTTTGCATTTCGGTTGGGCACTTTAGTTTGTTTAAACGTTGTTATAAAACAAATTTTCTTCACTCGTTGCACTGTAGATTTCGAGGTTTTAAACTTCTTGGCCAAGTCTTGTACAGAGAGGGTAGGTTTTTTCTGTAAAGCTGTTATAATCTTCTTCTCGATATTCTGGTTTACAAACCCTGGTTTACGTCCACTTCCAAGCCATCGCCGTATACCACCTGTCTCCCTGAACCGTTTTAAAACCGTTTGAACGGTTCTTGTAGATGTTTTCAGCTCAGATGCCACTTTCTTCGCAGAGATACCTTTATATTGAACATGTTTGTACAAAAAACAATCGTGTAACTTTTCTTGCACCGACGACATCGTTGAACATCTAGTACTGACAACTTTTATTTTATTTTTTATTTATACATTATAGAGCATCCTAACAGGAAACAAAGTTTTCAAACCTCTTCAGATTTCATCCTGATATACAACCCCATCTAATAATGAGCGACATTTTTTTCTGGGACCAGCTTTAGTTCTGTCATTGTCCGTTGTGATACATATTAATTTATCTTTTAGACAAAAGTCTTATATTTAAAATGAATTTGAACATTTAAAAGTTCTCTGACATAACATAAGTAATCAAGCAATTTCACACATTACACAACTACTTCGGTTATTAAATATTGTATTCTCAATTTAAGTATAGTATTAAAAACTGTAGGATTTCAACTTTATGCAATTTTAATATTACTCAAATTCAACATTATAATGGCTGAAATATCGACAGTAAAGCACCAGTAAATTTTCCAACTGTTTGTCTGTGTATAACAGATATTCTGGCTTGATAAAGTCTATGTATACTTTTCTTATCGTTGATATTATGGTTAGAGCCCGAAGAGGCCGATCTGCACAAGTACAGCAAAAGTTCTTTCGTTCACCTATGGGATATTGCAAAGTATGAGGAACTCAATCAGGTCGAAGTAAAAACCTTCATCTTGTTTGGGATACAATCCTTTGTGTATAGGTCCTTCGACGTGTCTTTTCACTGTACTCTTTTTACACCCTATATCAACTTCACATTTTCTACAGTGTAATAAATGTCTTGTCGAGTACCTTATCGAATTGAATAAAAAAAGCGGATTTTAATAACTTAATTTAAGCTGTTCAGGTATGTCTTGGTCGGCCTCACTTAGCATGACAGTTTTTGCAATTTGACAACGTCTATACTTTTATATTGAAAAGGTATGATAACAATAAATTGATATATGATTTTTATTTCCTTAACTCATCTAAAAATGCTTACTCAAATAAGTTTAAATATAACCAAAATCATACTGGACGCTATTACGCAATAATGTGTCAATCCACAAGTATTTAGCAGTAAAGTGTCAACCCCCAATACTATCGTCGTGGGTCCTTTGTTTTTTTAACTCTTAGGGATATATTACAGGGCCCTACGAAGACCAATTATTGAGTTAAAACTTTTATTCTAAAAGAAATACAACTACACTACTGAAAAAACTACACTTGTACTGTCAGCGTCAGAGAAAAGGAACCCCCCGAGACTAAAGATTATCGCACGACGGCGAACGAGCATCCGCCGATACCACTCAAATATCATAATTTATTTATTTTGCTATTTGGCTTTTGGTCGAACCGAATACCAAGAATAAGTTACAATAAGAAACAATTACTTTGTATATTGCTGATGAAGATACGAACCCGCTTCACTAGCCGCTAGACGATTACTTTTACATGCCTTATACCACTAGGCCATCGACTCAGTTGTCAATCTCGGCGAAAATTTTAATTGGATTACTCCATTTATCGAACAATTTTAAAAATGATCTTATTTTCTAAACATTATGGTTCAAATTTCAACTTCCACCATGTTCCACTCCACAATTAACTACCTATAAGGTTGAATTTAGTATAGATTTCTCATTTGGTTGAATATACTGTGCTTCTTGCCGATTGTTGCACTACCGTAATTTTACTTCAGAAAAGTAACTGCTGCATAAACTGCGACTTAAGGTTGAATTTAGAATAATTTACTTCTTCGCCTTGTTTACTAAACAATGATTGAGGGTAACTTTATAATAACCTTACAGTAACTTTATATTTCGTTCCGAACTGATTGTGTGTAAAATCCTCGTCGTAATATTATCTGATTTATTAAGGCTCCCCCACACAGGCACGTTATTATAGGTCGATAATATCGCATGCGGTATTGCGATAATGCGTCCCGATTCCTTTCACACAGCTGCGTTTTTATTGTCCGATATTTCTTTCTATTTCTAACGTTATTATCGCAGGTGTGTGTACGGTCGTTTGCGTCCTGATACAAAACATTCTAGAACTCATATCGGAATATCGCAGGACGGAGAAACGCAACGTCCTACTTCCATTGCGGCGTTATTATCGCAGCAGTGTGTAACTACATGACCATCCTAATACCAAATGTACTGAAAACAGATATCGCAATAACGCATGCGATGTTATCGACCTATAATAACGTGCCTGTGTGGGGGAGCCTTTAAGTTTTCAAACAGTTGCTCCGATTAACCGATAGTATGGTTAAAATTCAGCTTAGTGACAATCACCGCATCAACCGAGTAAACTTTGCCACTCGTTATTTAAATTTCGACTGGGAAAACGAAATTTTGATATTTACCGACAAAAAGTGCTTCAAGTCAGATAAAGATGGCCGATTTTTTTTATGGAGAAGATGTGTTCAGAGGTTTAACCCTAAAAATGTATTAGACTTGAGAACAAGCGGGCGGTTAACACTAGGTAAATAATATTTTTATTGAAATTATATTAGGTATACAGGGTGTGGCCTGTAACAGGAGCAATAAATTTAAAGAATGATTCCTTAGATTATTAGCAGTCACAATTGAAATATCTTAATGTGACAAAGTCCTAATATTTGGAAAAAATTGCCATTCAAATTAAACTTCACAGGCAACGGTTTTTACATCGCAATACGGTCGCTCGTCGGTCATTTGGTGTCTTGGTACGGGGGATGCTACGTCACATCCCAACAAGCAAAATCAGTACTTATAGTGTTTTCAAGCCTATTTTTTATTGTACTTATAAGATACTTGTAGTTTGCTACAAACACGGAAATGGGCGCAGTTATAGGAGCATCGCTTTCTTATAACCATCTTATAATCAACTAGCAGAAAGTCACTAGGCCCTATAATACACTTACAGAAGTTCTACCAGAGTACAATTGCTCCTATAACGTTCTGAGACTACCCATTTATAAGTTTTATAACTCTTATAAGTATCTCGCATGAGCATCATACTAAAGCAATCTTACTTATAACGCACTACTAATATACTTAGTTATTAGTTATAAGTACATTTTATAAACATCTTTCCGTTGTTTCGGCCGGTTGGTGTGGTGTGTTTGTGGGAAATAAATACTAAAAAACAAACGTAAGTACCTATTTTTCTTATTAATCTAACTAATATAATTTGTAATAGTGTAGAGCATATGTAAGTATTGTAAAATACTGTATGTATAGTGTGTGAATTTACCAGGGAAGTCATTTTTATTGTAAATGTCAACCATAATTTGTTTAATTTTACAATGCCCATGGAAAAAGTGTACATATCATATATGTTGTTAAAATAATATTACCACATTTATTATGAACATCCGCCATTTTCTAAAAATTCTCTGCATTGAGTACGTTATAGGACAATTATAAGTAAATTTGCACTTATAGCAGTTTTAATCCAGATAACCTGCCGCCATATTAAAACGTATTAGGGTTCCTCACGAAATATTCTTACTATCTATGAATCCTAAGAAAGTTAATTTAAGTTAAAAATAATGTTTCGGTTTCCGCCATGGTTACAAATTTAAATAAAACTACTTAAACGGATTATATCGCGTACCATTTCTTAAATTCATCCCGTATCAAATACTACACTATATTACAGATTACAATCATCAATGAGACAATTTTAGTTTACCTGTCATGCTTTTTTTAAATAAATGATTGTTGTCTTTTCAGTTCTTTTCGAAATGGTGGTATATTTAGACGTTGACTGCTTTTTAAGTAAAGATGACCTTATGAAACTCAACGAATGTGAATGGCCATGGTCAATAACACATTTTACCCTATCTGAAAAGTGTTATGGATGTGGATGATTCACTGATTCAAGAATGAATCCCCACTTTATTGTTAACGTAATCAATATTAAGAAACTACTTAATATAAAACAATTGTGGTGTCAAGGCTGCCAATATATGCTCGTGTACAATCATTACATGGAAGATGAGTGTTACTACTGCTATTAAAAAAAAACACAATCAGTATCAACCAAGTTTTAGAACATCATAATATTATTATTTAGATTGCATACAGAATACTGTAACGTCACTCTTTTCATCGTTGTAGTCTATGTTACTTTATTAGTGTGTAATAAGGTCCGTGCATCTCTTGGTAAAACGTTACTTAATCTTTTGTTAACAACAGTAGATAGTTCATTTAAGGCTTGGTGAGGTATATTAAATTTTATAGCCCATGTTCTTATATCTTCAACCAAATCACAATTTTTTTCATACTCGGTGGTTTTTTCTAGGTCAAAGTCGTATTCATCTTGTTCGCTATCCGAGTCTAAAACACAGTCCACCGCGGAACCCTTATTTACTTCACTTGTATTTGCACTTGACGCACCAGGTTCACTTTCTAATACAGATGAACTTGTTCTCGTTAAATTGGGCTTCACTAATTCTGTATTCCATTTTGTCACTTTTCTTCTAAAATTACCGCTCCTTTTAAATCGTTTCCATTCGCTTAAATCCATTTTAAACGACTTTCCCAATACGAATTCGAACAATTGATTCACCAAAAAATACCAAACGTTTACTAGTAAGGTGTTTGATCTAGTAACTTATAAGATTATTTCACCTAATAAGGCTCTTACCAAGTACAATTTCATTTATAAGAACATTGGACAAGACTAATAGCGATGTAGACTTGTAATAACCTCAGCTTAGTATCTTATAATTAGTCCAGTCAGTCAAGACAATTAATTCATTATAATTCCAAAAGTTTTCAAATTTTGATGTAAGGTCGGGAATGGTATTAAAACAAACTATAAAATTTTGCAACCTGTTCTGCGGTCCGGAACATTGTTAAAAATGCAATAAATGATAATTTGCTCAGTTCTTGAGACCAAAATTCCAAAAGTTCTGCAAAGTTGGAGTGGTGTTAAATATATTATTTTACATCACGTGTCAAATTTGCAACCAATTTAAGTGTACGGAACATTTTTTGTTATTAAAAATTAATGTTTTTCTTTATTAAACAGAAGGAAAACGTTCCAAAAGTTCTGCAAATTTGACAGATATATCGGAAAAATATACCGAACGATTGTATAAATTTGCAACCTTTTACGTTGACCGGAACATGTTTATTTATAATTATTTTTAACTCGTGGTCATTTTTTCGAGTAAGGCGGTCTCGGAATAATTACAAAAGTTTTGAAACTTGGTTGCAAACTTCGAAAACATCTATTCTGATGCATTTACAAATTTGCAACCTCATACGCGATCCGGAACTTCATGCCTATTTGATCTTTCTGAAAACTGTTATAGGAGACTTAAACCTATAACTGTCTTATAAGACGATCTTGTAGGTAACTAGAAGTCTGTAAAATAAAACCAAATGATCTTAAGACTATTTACGCTGGTGAAATGTTACTATAAGTATAAGTATCCTGTAACTGTTCTGTGCTACAATCTTGTAGCAAACTATAAGGCTAAAATATAAACATGAATGCTCTTGAGTATGTTACCGCTTATCGTATGCTATTATAAGTATATGGCTCTACGTCAATGCCTCTATAGGAACGTTATTAGTAAAAATGTACTTATAGTCTTTATTTATAGGAATACTTTGCTTGTTGGGATATTCTTGAAACGACCGAAATTAGCTTTTATCCAGATGTACTAGAAACTATTTTCATTCTTAAGACATACATAATGGCACTGATTTAGTTTTTTTTTAAATTTGTGTTGATAATTGACAAATATTTCAATCTGAACTTTTTCATTAATACTAAGTGTGTCGAGTTGCTTTGGCCACGTTTCAACAAAACTTAATCCGGCAAAATTGTATTCCACAACTATAAAGTATTTATTTCACATCTTTACAGACGCTAGAAAATCATCGGATTATCTGTAGTGAACAATGACTAATGTCAAGTTGTCAAGTCAAATGTCTTGAAAAATCACAATATTACAATCGAAATAATAAATAACTATAGCCATGAACTGCTTTTACTTTACTGTGAGATGATATTTTGCTGGATCTAGACGAAAAGTAAGCCGAGGTGTAAACCGTAAACGTAAATGATAACATACCACTGACATCATCAACCATCAGCTATGCATCAGCTATAAGTACCATACCAGCGGAGCCATCGTCAATGATGTGCACTAACAAAGCATGTGGGATATCTGAGGCAGCCCGCAGGAGCATGCATAGCACATATCCAAAGTGTGACTGTGTTCCTCTATTATCGACAGAACAACCTTTGTGCAAGAATAACTGAAAGAACATACATCTCCAAAAAGTAAACCGTGCTATTCAGGATTACTCAGTTAGTGTCTGTTGTGTTGTTAATTTGTGTTCATAATTGTGGAAATAAACACGTTGATAATCTTCTTTTTGTTAATCATTTTACGTAGTTAGTTTGTTTTTAATAGGTAGTTGTTTTCTAAACGTTTACAAAAAAATGCGTTTATTTTCATGTTTAATCATTCCATAATTTTATTAAGTATTCGTTGTGAATCATCATCAACAACCCATATACGTCCCACTGCTGGACGCGGGTCTCCTCTTTACAGAGGGCTAGGCTGTAGTAGTGCCGTGGTGCCGCTGGCCTGATGCGGGATGGGGACTTCACATATCTTCGAAGGGTTTTAACCTTCTCCGATATGCAGGTTTCCTTACTATTTTTTCCTTCACCGTTGTAGCAAGTGGTAATTAATGATTTAAACTGCATATAAATCGTTAACCAATATTTAGAGGTGCAGGCCCCGGGATCGAACCCGGGAACGACCTCCTGCATGGGAGGCAACCGTTCTAGCAACTAAGCTACCACTGCTACTAGGCTATCACTGCTGAGTTCAAATGCACTGGTACTTTGGGGCGATGTTTCTTAATAAGATAGTATCTACTTGACAATCCATCAATCGAAACTAGATCTTAACCTCACGCATTAGAAACTACTAATCGCGTGAGAGCGGTATTCCATGTTCCTTTATTAGCAAGTTTTCTTTTGACAACAAATTAATTTAAAAAGTAAAAATCGATATTTGATTTGTTAGATGACTTTCCCAAACGCATTTTTTCTTTGAAGCTAATTTTCTTTTCGGTCGTGTTTTTCCCGTTCCAATTTGTCGAAGATACAGAGTCGACGGAGCTCCGCTACCGCGGAGCTCCTATTTCTGGGTGGTTTGGCCCTCCGGGCCTGATGCAAAACTAACATAACCTAAACCTACCTACGAATTACGATGTAAATACTTTTGGGAAAAGTGCGACTGAGATAGAAATCGAACGGGAAAAAAACCGACTGGGAAAAAAGTCGAACAACAAAAAAAGCGACTGTAATAAAATCGAATGGTGAAAAATAAAATTAGGTAATATCGCGTTCGGGGAAAAATGCGAAAAGAAAATTAGCTTCAAAGAAAAGATGCGTTTGGGAAAGTCATCTAACAAATCAGATATTTACAATCCACGCTTATTCAACCTTAATGTCGTGGCAATGTGACCTGTGGCATTGACAATGTGACTTACACACATACATACATACACTCACGCCTTCATTCCCAAACTGGGGTAGGCAGAGCTAAAGAATTACCAACAACTTTTAAAACTTGTTGACAATTCTGTAACCACACTTTGCACAATTAGGCTAAGATGTTTACAAGTGTATTAGTGACAGGTTGCAAGCCCATCGGCTAACAGTACTACAAGCCTTTATTCCCTTAGTCGCCTCTTACGACAACAATATTTATTCAAAACCAATAAGTAACGAAGAGGAACTACGGCGACGTGTCTTCAATGCAGCCCGAGACATATCAGAAACCAGTTTACGAAAATTAAACCGAAATTTTATCCGAAGATGCCATTTGTGCCTTAGAGTAGGAGGGAAACAATTCGAAGATTTATTGTAAAAACTAATGAAAATTAAACCTGTTATTTATTATATTTGAACCAAGGTCAACCAAAAATCAATCATATTCTTCAAAGGAGCACAAACAAATGAGATATCGTAGCGTACAAGATAATTTTTTAGATGATTAGCATTGGTTTCCGAGGATCCATATTGGCTAATGTGATACGAATTCCTACTTTTATGCATTAAGATATAATGTGTCACACCATTTTAGAATTGGCATAAAATACGCATGTTTTTAAAGTAATTTGCTCATTTCGATTCTAGTAAAAAAAAATATGGCAGGTGTTCAAAGTTTAAATTACTATGTTGATGATAATTTAAGTCAAGTTCATTACAGTATTTTTCCAACTTTTACATTAGTTATTGACAAAATAATGCTTCTATCATCTTAATCAACTATTCATAAACGCGCACAAATAAAAAAAACAAAATTCTAAAGCTATCCCAGTAAATGCGAGCACTTACAATGTCAAAAGAGGTGAAAAATTGGAAAATTCTTTAAATTGGTATAACTCGAAAACGGTGCAACTTTTACTGAGGTTATGTTAGGCTGGTTTGGTTCGTCTGAGGCTGGGGAATCTCCAGTGTTACTGTGACGTGCTATTTTTGGGACACCCTGTATACTTCCAGCACACTCAGAAGAAAGGCCATAAAAGAATGGGTGTGTAATTGCCAATATAACAGTTTTTTTGTGGACTTATATCCTTTGAAATCATAGTTTGAAAGAGTGACCCAGGTGACGTCACCATGGCAACGAGCTACAAAGAAAAGTTGATTGACCCAATTGATGCATTACATTGGTCGGACCAATTGACGCATCGCCACATGTTTTGCATTTAATAGTAATTTATTTATTATAAGAAGCGTCGGTGGCCTATGGCTTAGGGGTCAACTCGTGATCGTAAAGTACCGTGTTCGAACCCCCGCGGTGACCATGTACCAATGAGTTTTTCTAAACTTAAGTGCATTACCCGATACTCTTACGGTGAAGCAAAAACATAGTGAGAAAACCTGCAAATTTGAACAGCTGAGTCAGAGGGGTTGCACTGGGCGTGTCGTACCGCCTTATTAACCGTCCCGTCTCGTCTATTCTCAGAGTGAATATCAGTCCGGGGCCGGCACCGAGTGAACACGCACTCGTGCGCCACGATCTGGCGTCTTGAACGCTCGGTCTCAGAGCGTGCCGTAATTACATTAAAAAGGTAGTTTTGTGAATGTGTGCACATATCCTTATAATTTTCATTATTCACTTGTTCTGTAATTTAGTGTTGATAGTACAACATGTGCTGTTCTGTAAATCGTTGTTTCAGTTAATAAAAGAACGTAAATTATTCTTAATGAATAAGAAACTATAGAATATTTCAAGGTCATTACAAGCAGTGCGAGGGAAAGTCATAGTCATAGTATTTTGAATGTGCTTCGTCACATTTGCTTAATTCTCTTAGTCGATTATATCTTCTCGCCACCCCAGAAATAGGTACCATTGAGGTGTTCCGATGGCCATCTATGGCCTTATAATCAGTTCCACTTCATCAAATTATAATTACTGAAAGCAAATGCTGGACTTCTTATTGAAAATACTAAAATCAACATGTGTATGCCTATAATATTTGAAGAGTTCTCTCGATTTCTCTAGGATCCCATTATCGGATCCGTACGTGTTGACAATGGGATCAACTGGAAAATATACTCTCAAACGCAAAAAGATTTTTACTAATCGGTCCAGTCGTCTTTGAGTAATCGGGGAACGTACATAAAAAAATAATCCGACGAATGGAGAACCTCCTTTTTTGAGGTCGGTTAAAAACCCGTCGATACGACCGCAGCACTTCGATACGAACGTCGCGCGAGCGAGCGACTCTGAGGCTCTACTTTGAATATCAAATTCGAAGTTACGATAGCTCCATCTCTTCCTCTCGATTTAGTCTCGAATGACGAGTGACAGGAATGGAGCTAACGTAACTTCGAACTTCGATTTTCAAAGTTGGGCCTCTGGTGAGCTAAATCATTTTTGCCCTCATTGATGTATTCTAGGCGTATGACAACCCCAGCACTACTCGTGCCGCGTGCAAAAGAATACAAGTATATACGATAGTAGGAGAGGCATAGAGTATGCACGTTTATCACGTCTTCTTTGCAAAGAAGAGCTACTTCTGTACTTGTACCATTACTCTTATTCTGTGGCTGAGTGTGTAAGAGGGTAATTGCAAAAAAGATTCTAAAGGGTCGAAGTGTGTCCGAAAGGGTCCATCTGTAATATATTTTAAGATAATCGATTTATTAAATTATGAAATGGATTGGTAAATATTTTACTGACAACAACGATGTTTGCCTGATATATCAATTTCATACATAATCTTTATAATATCGGTACTTCAATGTAAGTGGCCAGACCAAAGAAGATGGTAAAGCAAATTAATAATTTTGAAATTTAGGTATTCTGGCACCTGTTGTTTTCATCATATGTTGTTCTGCGATAAAGGTGTTGTGAAGTTTGTCCATTACGTATGAGACTAAGTTCCTGTTTAGCAATCGGCAAGTAAAGTTATCTGCCATTTAAAGTTAGCTCTCTCCTCGTTTATTTTCAAGTGTAAGAAAGAGAAAGGGCTTAATTTATCTATCAAATATGCGTCGTCGATTGTGAAACAGGCGGGAAACATAATTATTATTAAAGCTTAACTTCATTATAATATACTAATACAGGGTTTTTTTTTGTAAAATATTAATAATCTCACGGTTTAATCATTCACGTCATAAGGAACAACTTTTGTTCTGTGACTTTTAATAGATCATCATATTTTACATTCATACAAAAAAATAATTGATCGCTCTAAATGTTAGTAGCTCTACGGTAGCCAAAGAAATACCGTTTGACAAATAAAAAAATGCAGTGCGAAACGCAGTGACGGGCGGGGAAAGGGATAGGGAGTCAAGACGACCTTGACCTAATTATCCGTTTAGACATTCGCTTTGAAGCCGGTGCGCACCGGGTTTCGATTTCCGATAATGCGGGTAGTTAGTTCACGATGGCGTATCAGTATTTGAATGTTGAGTACGGAAATGGTGCGAATGCTTGCTAGGTGTGATGCAGAGATGGGCATTTCGTAATCGATTCCTGATTACACAATTGACAACATTTCAAAAAAAAAAGCATTATTGTTTTTTCGTGTTTATAATAGCTGGTTTAAAATTAGACTACCCGTATTTCTTGGTTTTTCTTTATTTAACTTAAATTCGTCGTTAATAATTTATTAAGGAAATAGTCATTAAAAAGACCGTATATACAAAGTTAGGAATACTGATGTCGTGATCTTAGCCTGATATAAAATAAAAATAAAGTAACTTTAAACATAAACAGAACTGACTGTCATGTCATGTCACTCACTTGTCAATCATTCGCTGCCGTTCGTTCACGTTATTTTGCGTAATTTAATTAATGACGTAATTTGTAGACGCCATTAAAATAAATAAACTGTTTTGCGTAGAATCGAAAGCGTGTCGTTAGAATCAAGTAATCCGACAGACAACATGACAGTTGTATATTTTTTTGAATTCCTTTGGTAATAAATGGACTAAGGGCACTATAAGTGTATTCCTAACATTCACAATCCAACATTTTTTACTGTTTTTCCTAAATATAAAAAAACTAGTGCATAAAAAAATCCAAAGATATTTTTACTGTAATCAGCAGTGTAAAATCTAGAAACGGTATTTTATTTTACTACCTTAGCACAAAATGAATTGTTGTCAATTATGTCCTAATATATTTTGGATAATTTCAGAGCTTTTGGGACGATTCGCCATGTTCCAAAGATGATTACATTTGTCTATTACATTCTTATGAGTGTTGGACAGGACAGTATCAGTGGCAAGTAAATGTTTTAAATCTGTGGTTGCTATCAGATTCAAAGTATGGGAACAGCATCGCATATGATGCGGTAACAGTACATGATCATTTGAAAAATCAATACAACCTTCAAAATCTGAAATCATCCAGGGCTCATCTTCGTTACCATCATTTGAAACGGTCTCACAATCACAATTGTCATTTATTTCTATGTTGCTTGGGTGAATACCGAATTCCTTAAAAGCCTTTACACACTTGCTATCATTATCTGTGGTAGCAGCAACAATCTTAGGCAAATCTTAGTCAAATTCATGTAAAATATCCCTTAGTAGATTTGTTATTCATTCGTAATTATGCACTCCTGGGAATCTCCGACATGCTAATGCCCTTGACGATCTTAGAAAATTAACAGGATCGATCCAATGGGCTGTCAGGCCCAAAAAACTTCTTTTCTGGCTGGACCAAATGTCTGCAGTAGCACAGGTAAAATTAACTCTGGTCATTAAATCTTTAATTATTTTAACTTGACCATCAATAATGTTAGTTTATACGACCGGTCAAAGTTGAACGACTAATAATAGTCAATCCAAAACTGTCGACACGCAGTCTCTTTAAGATTTGAATGAAAGATTTGTTAGATGGATTCCGCGAAAGCGTTATTTCGTTGTAGTTTTTTTCCGATTCGCATTTTTCCGCGATTGATAAATTTCCTCTTCGCCTCTTTACTCGTAGCTTTATTTAATGTCTCGTTGCTCCGTGATAGTGTTTTTTCCGCAGAGTTTTTTTTCGCAATCGGTATATTTCCTCTTCGCCTCTTTACTCGTAGCTTTATTTAATATCTGCCGACACACAGTCTCTTTAAGATTTGAATGAAAGATTTGTTAGATGGATTCCGCGAAAGCGTTATTTCGTTGTAGTTTTTTTCCGATTCGCATTTTTCCGCTATTGATAAATTTCCTCTTCGCCTCTTTACTCGTAGCTTTATTTAATGTCTCGTTGCTCCGTGATAGTGTTTTTTCCGCAGAGTTATTTTCCGTTATCGATAAATCTCCTCTTCGCGTTTGCACACCTGTCTAATTGTCTATTGTTCCGTAATCGCTACTTTTTGCCTCGCATAGTATTATCGATACTTAAAAATTATATTTATCGATACTTTAATGTAAACATTAAGATGCACTATACTTTAATGTAAATATTAAGATGCAACTACTTATACAGGTTTCTTAATACAGGTAGGCCATTTGCTTATCATTTCTGAACATATTATGATAGGGATGTAGATAAAGTTATACTATTACATCGACTAGAGAGCCTACCTTGAAATAAAACAAACATCTCTCATCTAATTCTCATTTATTTCAAATCAATTATTTCCCTCATCAAAAACTAAGAACTCAAATATAATTATTCAATAACTTAAAATAAATTCTAAACTAAAAAGTAAGTGTAAGTGTGTACTTAAATAAGTAAAGCCTTTCTTGCTTGTATTTTTAACTTTGGTATTGGCATTATTGGTATTTTAAATATGATAGCTTGTCTATAAATGTCTCCAAATCTAAGTCACCAGTTAAATACCTGTTTGCGATACTGTCAATTTTGGAATCAATATGGATTGATGTCTTATTTCTTTTTCTAAAATCAGCAGAATTGATTTCTGTCTGATACAAATCAAAATCGTGTGCGATTGCTTCATCTCTCAGTTGAGATATACAATAATTTAACGATTGTTTTCCCCGGAGCTTTTTATTTATTTTGGTGTGCCAGCCTTCAACAACTTTTGTTGTTTTATGTCTCTGGCCATAACATGATAGCATCATAATTGTTTTAATGTTGAACCATTGGGACGCACAGTAATAATTGAATTTTTCTATTTCTTTTAGTCGAGGAGCTTTCGCCAATACTATCCACCACCCTTCGAGAATTTTTGATGACGGTAAATAGGCCAAACAAGTACACTTTCTCACATACCCACAGCCTTCTCGCTTATCTGATACTTCGTATTTATCAGCTTGTTTCCAAATAGCTTGTTTAAAATGAAAATTACATCCTCTAATTTTCGTGGATCCAAAGATTTCTCGTAAAGCGTTGATAACTGCTACTTCGAAGTCTAATTTTATTAATCTTGTATTGAAGTGTAGTACCTGTTCTTTTATTAATTTAAATAAAAAAGTGTATTTTTCCTGATGTTTATTTGGTAAAAACGCATAAATGAACGGTATTACTTTAGTGCACTGTGTGTTAGAGCCTATATCTCCGTGAATTGTATAAAGTTGTCGATACGGCGAAGGACATACTTTGAAATCACCATCCATTAAAAATACATCGACGTTTTTTATGTACTCTTTGCATAAAGGAGATATAAAAAGAAGAATATCTTTTTCTTTTGCATATAATTTTTTTTTACATACACTTTCTGGAATGTCAACATCTTCAAAATTTAGAATCATTTTTACATTGGTATTTCGTGCCCTGTACAAGCTGTCTCTTACGTTACGCTGATAAATGAGGCTAGCTTGTCAGCATATGTTTCGTTTTTCATGTCCTTCATTGCTTCACTATAAAGCTCTGGAATCGGTCTGAAATCTTCGCACACCTTTTTTTTAGACTCACAATCTTTCTTCAACATTAAGACTCAAAATCTGGTGTGCAGATGTGATGATTTTCATTCACAATAGAAGTCGATAGTGAGTCCAATGTCACAGTGCCGTTACAGTTTTTCACGGTACATCTCCAAACCTTCGTTTTTTTATCAACGCGGTTTAGACAATGGCGTCGTCCCGATCTGATCAATATGTGACCGCTATGTGTGCTTGGAATAAAAGTAAAGTTATTTTTATTTGCACGTGAACTTGCAATATGCTCCATTATTTCCTTAACGACGAACTTACATTTATTATGATTGGTGACTTACAAAATTATAAATAAAATTTTATTCAGTACACGAGCGTTTTCCAAAAAAAGTTAAAAAAAAATTTTTTTTTTAGATTATCTCATTTAAATGTATCTTCTATTTCCACTTGCAATGAAAATAATACTTGTTTTCATAGTAACATGTTTGTATTGTTAATAAATTGTGTTGAACGTATCATAACCAATGTGATGTTCCATTACGCTACAAAGTCTAGGTACATTTAAAATTAAATTCGGTGTGTAATTTTCAAATCAGTCTTTATTAATTGAAACTTAACATAATAATAATCTTCTAAAAAAATCAAAACATCTGCAATACTTTGCAATTATATAGTTTTTTAACGAAAATATTCCCTTACGCTACTTTATGGCATTTATCATTATACAACTATCTTTTTAATTTGGTATAATCGGTATACAGTTATCAAAAGTTATAGTTATCACAAATGACAATTATTATTACAACTATTGAGATCTAAACAGTGCTCAAAATCCTTAATCATTAATATAAACTTTAATAAAATCAATCACAGTCATAGTAGGACAAAGTGACGTTAGTGGAACATTTGTCACGTGTAGGAATTATATGGACGGATTACATGTGTGAAAATTAAATTAAAAACCTTTAAAAAGCAATAAAATAATAAATATTGGTCGTATAAGTTTAATTATTAGTAGGTAATATTATATTCCGATCCAAGAGTCGTCGCGTATAAATCGTTAAGTCTCATTTTTTTAATTATAATACGTAGGTAATAATTTTTGATACAAGTGTCGCCACGTCGGGGACCGCTAAGTAGCTGGGGTATTTTATATTATTTCATTTACTTAGCGGCCCCCCGACGTGTCGACACTTGTATCAAAAATTATTACCTACCTATTATAATTAAAAACAAATAAACTTAATGATTTATACGCGACGACGCTTGGATCAAAATATAAATACCTAGGTACTTATAATTAAACTTATACGACCAGTATTTATTATTTTATAGCTTTTTAAAGGTTTTTTAATTTAATTTTCACACATGTAAACTTAAATTTTTAAACTTCTTCAAATTAACGACAAATACGACTATAGCTAGCAACGTTTCTTTAAAGACATGAATAATGTTTACTGTGTAAAACAAAAAAAACGGAACGAAATATGTTTAAGTATCCGTTTAAGAGCTACGGTGCCACAGACCGACACACGCACACACACACACGCACTTACACGTCACACTTATAACATCCCTCTTTTATGCGATGGGGGTTAAATTAAAAACCGCATCCAATTCAGTTCACCTATTTAAGAGCTCATGTTAATTAAGGACCGTATCGAAAAGAAAGTAGACAAGTTAAAAATGACATAATTTTTATTCTATGTGATATTTGGATATAAAACATAAAATTAACTAAAATATAACACCTTTTCAAGAACTAATTTTAAGAAAACTGTCGTAGACCTCCTATTTAGCCTGCAATCTTACTTTCTTTTTGATGTCCTTCATTAAGTTTTGGACGACAGTATTTGCTGTTTTTCCTGACACTCTGTTCCACTTTTTTTTAAAGTCTTCTGTCGTCTGATGTTGCAGCTTTGACATTCTTTTGGAGCTGCCGCTTCATAATAGCGCAGTAACTTTCGATAGGGCGGACTTCAGGGCAGTTGGGGGGGTTCATGTCTCTTTCGACTATATAAACCTTGTGGGCCTTATACCATTCCAGTGTAGCTTTTGAGTAATGGCATGATGCCAAGACTGGCCAAAATAAAATAGGCTTCTTTTGTATTTTAATGACAGGTAGTCGTTTTTTTTTTCAAGCACTCCTCACCATGTACTTTAGCGTTTAAGTTACCTGTGGTGAAAAAGGATTTTGAACGCATGCCACATTGACAAATTACTTGCCAAATTAGTATCTTTTTACCGAATTTCTCAACACTGAAGGCTTCATCTTTTTGAGAAACCTTTTTACCAGCGGGTACAAAACTAAGGTCGGGTAATGTTTTAAAATCTTATTTGCAGTATGTTTCGTCGTCCATAATAATACATTGCGTTTTCTTGGTTAATACACCATCATATAGTTTTCTTGTTCGTTTTCTAACGGTTGCCACTTGCTTTTCGTCTCTTTTAGGTGGTTTCTGTTTTTTATGAGTCTTTAGGTTACATCTTTTTTTAATTCGCCGAACCATTGATGAAGAAGTTTTAGGTTTTTTAGCAGTATCTCGGACAGAAACAAGTGGATTTTGTAAAAAAATGCATACAACTCTTTTTTGTAATGCAGGGTCCCAAGATCCTCGTTTTCTGCCGCTCTGAGGCAGGTCTTCCAAAGTTACGGTTTTGCCGAACTTAGTTATCAACTTGTGTATTCCTGCAGGCCTGGCAACATACTTTTTAGCAAGTTTTCTTATTGTTATACACTGAATTTTGCACCAGTCGTCCAAAATCTTTTTTCTAGTTTCTAACTGAATCCGTCCCATTTTGACAATTTGGTAAGAAAAGACGTATTGCTTTGACATATCGTACCCAAGAATAAGGTTTACAATCTACTAAAAACTTACGTAAATCGGAGTTGAGTATAAGTATTTATACGACCTTAAAGTTGTCTACTTTCTTTTCGATACGGTCCTTATTAACCTATATGCAGTCAATGCACTCTAAGGACGCCATGTAAACCATGTCATTGTATTCCATTACGTCACGATTTTTGTTCCTCTAATACAACACGTAGCGGAGTCTAGTAACGAGTCGACACTTTCCTAAATTCGCTACTTTAGTTAATTTGGCACTTTCCTTAATTCGCGACTTCACTAATTCCCTACTTTCCCAAATTCGACACTTTTGTTCATTCGTTACTTTTCTAAATTCGACATTGTGGCTCATTCACTACTTTGACACTGGTTCATTCGCTACTTTCGCGAATTAGAGACTTCTGTTCAGTCGCTTCTTTTCAAAATTAGACACTTTTGTTAATTCGTTACTTTTCTAAATTCCACACTTTGGTTCTTTCGCTGCTTTCCCTAATTCGTTACTTTTCTAAATTCGACACTTTTGTTCATTCGCTACTTTCCCAAATTTGACACTAGCCTATCTTGATACATCGGTAAAGTCATAGATAGATAATTTAGATAAAACAAAAAAAGCAACTAAATTTATTTATGTATTTTACCAAACATATAACGGACGGACACCCTGTAGCTTTTAACGTAAGCTATGCATATTCTACAAACCTTAACCTCTTTAGTTTCTTACCTGTTACCAAACTGGTTTTGCTACAAGGAATTACCTATATATCGTCGGGGGCAATTTATTCCTATTCCTAGGTAATCCCAGGCATATGTATCTTCTTTACAAGCCTCAAGCACTGATAACAAATCTCTTTGCTCAAGCACTGGCCACTTATAAGATCCTATACGTATTAGGTACGACATCAACAGCAGTCAGTGTAACTGTCTTTTCTGTGAAAGTAATTATTTACTTATTAGTCTTATTACTCGTGTTGCGTTTTAACTTTTTAAACTAATGATTTAACAATGGGCACAAGAGAAGAACTTACATTTATTTTAAGTGAGCGAAACAAAAAATGATAATTAAAAGTGGCTATCGTTACAACTTTGTTCGTGAAAACAAAAACTAGACTACTTGGTGGCGTTGCAAGAATAAGAAATATTGTCGAGGTAGTATGACATTAAATGCGAATTCTCATATAATTCGCCAATCTGAACACCTTATTGACGAAGCCTTGGATACTTGCATGGTTAAGGTACAAACAGAATTTGGATGTATAAAAAAAAATTATGATAAATGTTTCAGTCATTTAAAACACGCGGATTCTGAATTTGTCGATGATGTTCTATCTTTTAGTTCTATTAAAAACAAGCTATACAAAGCAAGGCGGAATGCATGGAGGGTTAAAAATACTGTTTTCAAAAAACTTGAGGAAGTTAAGATATCAGCAGATTTGGCGGAGAATTTCCTAGTATTAGACGATGGATCAACTGAAAAGATATTAGTCTTCATGACTTCATACGCATCTGAAACATTATCAAAAGCTAAGGACATTTTTTGCGACGGTGTCTTTAAATATGTACCAAAGCCTTTTAAACAATTATATTCGTTTCATGCTGACATAGGTAGTACAAACACGAAGACCAATATAGTACCACTGTTGTACTGTCTTTTGCCGGACAAGTCAAAATCAACTTACCTCACTTACTCAAAGACAAAATTACCAACTTTTTCACCGGAAAAATTCCACGTTGACTTCGAAAACGCCGCTATTAACTCTGTCAAAGACGTTTATCCCTTGGCACAAATAGTCGCATGTTTTTTTCATTATCGACAGTGTTTATTACGCAAGGCCAAAGAATTAAATATCAACATTGAAATGGAACCTGAATATGTTTCGCATAAAGAAAACCGTAAATATATTAATTGTTGTGCAGCTTTGGCATTTTTGCCTAAATTAGACATCCCTGAGAGTTGGCTTACCGTATTAGAAAATTCACCGAGAGGACCTGAATTTGTCAAATTTAATAATTATATGGATCAAACGTGGTTAACTACATATATTGATATATTAAGCTGCTACAATGAATGCCATCAAACAATTAATTTAGTCGAAGCATGGCATCATCGAATGGCATACAATATTTCAGAAAGAAAACCTAGCTTATTTTTATATATATCAATCTTAAAGAGGGAAGCGAATAGTGTAGATTTCAGAATACGCCAAAAAAGCATTTACTTGAATGAAAAAAATAGAAAAAAGCGATTTATTTTATTAGACCAACGAATTAATCGCATAATTGATGATTATTTAACAAAAAAAATTGAAATGCTATGCTTGAATCAGTTAAGCCTAATAAATACGACAAGATCGCTAACAAAGCGTGTTAAGTAGGTTTTGTCTAGTCATATTAGTCTGAATCTTAAGGAGAAACTTAAGTTAGTTAAGCTCTAATATCGATAAATATTTTCTGTTATTACTTATTGGCAAGTATCCTGCATCCTTATAGTATAATTTAGTTTGGTTAATATAAGTTATGTTAAGTCATTTTAGTTAATCAACTTTGGGAAGTGATATTTTTCGTTAAAATAAATTCAGTTGCTTATTTTCTGTTTTTATTACTAACTGTACCAATGTATCAATATAGACTAGTGCCCAATTCAAGAAAGTGTCTAATTTGGAAAAGTAACCACTGAATAATAGTGTCTAATTTGGAAAAGTAACGACTGAACTAAAGTATCGAATTTGGGAAAGTAGCGAATGGACTAAAGTGTCTAATTTGGAAAAGTAACGACTGAACTAAAGTGTCGAATTTGGAAAAGTAACGAATGAACTAAAGTGTCGAATTTGGGAAAGTAGCGAATGGACAAAAGTGTCTAATTTGGAAAAGTAACGACTGAGCTAAAGTGTCGAATTTGGAAAAGTAGTGAATTAAATAAAGTAGCGAATTAAAGAAAGTGCCAAATTAACTAAAGTAGCGAATTTGGGAAAGTGTGGACTCGTTACTAGACTCACGTAGCGTAATGGATGTGACGTAGGTATGCCGGTTGCTAATTAAAGCAAAATAGCAATTAGATCATTTGTTTTACCAAATCTTACGTTTGATAAATTAAATACGCATATCAATCTGTCAAAATTCATATTCTTTTAGTCAAACAGTTGCTTCTTACCTTGAGAGTAACCAATTCGTAAAGGAAACAACTTTTTGGCACAGCGTGACGCACAACCAACTTCTTACGTTTTTCTGGTGTAACTGGGTGTAACTACCTACCAAAACCTAATGTAATGGTTATGGTAATGTTGCCATTAAGTAAAAACGCAACTGATTTAGTACTTTTGGTTTTTAATTTGATAAAAACGCCGAAGCGTATGCGAAATTTTCCACCACGCCCATTTTTGAGGACATTCAAAAATATGTAATTACCCTTTTTTTAACTCTATAGACTAAATAATGAAGTTAAAAACCAAATTAAGACGATATTATTTTTCAAATAGCATTCAAATCCGGGCCTAGAAGGAGACAGATATAATAATATTTCACTCTAAAGTATGCGAAGTGTACGTAGGACACCCAAAATCCCACGTCGTTTCTTCGGTTTTTAACTTATTTTTCATATTTGAGTAAGTTTTGAGGTAATTTCTTAGCATGAGTGGTCAGTAAGTATGTTGCTGCATGACTTTTATAAACTAACTTTATCGTTGGTGAAGGAATTCATGGGACAAAAGTACTCACAAAGCAAAGGACAAGGATATTTGACTCAAATATTTTTTTTGGAAAACGCCCACACGTATGACACGGAATCGCAATCGATTTAAGACCGTGAAAGAGAGTGACAATGTCAGAATAATAGGCCATAATTCTATAACTATCATAAATATTACTTTTTAATCAATGTTTAATTATACTAAATACAAGCTTTTCCACGTGACTCTGTCCACATCAAAATAGGTACCTAGTTTATTGATTTTCCGCGGGTTAAATTAAGAAAAAAATAAAAAAAGCTATAATGAGAGACCATTGTGATGCATATTTTCTCATTTTAACTATAACCTTTAAATATGATTGATTTTTCTGTCAATTATGGTCCGACTTTTTTTGTTTGATAGAGTATACTTCCGAGGTTGTCCCATTGTCACCAAATTGTATGTAATCTGATGAGGGGATCCAAGAGAAATTGAGGGAACTCCTCAAATATTATAGGCATACATACATAATACCAATTTCAGTATTTGTAGTAACAAGTTCAGTATTTGCACTCAGAAAGTATCTTTTGGTGAAGAGGAACTGATGATGAAGACCACAGATGGCCAACGGCCAACTCCTCAACGGTACCTATTTCAAGGGCGGCGATAAGATATCTCAATTAAGGTAGTTGAGTGACAAAAAAAGAACATTTAATTCTTTAAATATGACTATGACTTTCCTGCGGCGTTACTTGCAGTTAACTTGAAATATCTCAAAGTTTCATATCAACTAAGTAGTGGGCGGGCCTACATAACAGCTTATTAAGATCACTAAAAAGTATAAAATAAAATAAATGTTTTAAAAAACAAAAACTGCCTTCAAAAACGCAAAAAATAACTTCTTTTAAAATGGTAGGTCAGTCCCAATTGAAGTCGACGAACACAATTTTTTAACCAAAAGCTGACTTCAGTTGGATGAACCTATACCTACTATTTTAAAATTAGTTATTTTTTTGCGTTTTTGAAGGCTGTTTTTTGTTTTTTAATCAATATTCAGCTTCTGCCGGTGACCGGACTATAATATTATGTTATAAAAATTTTAGGCATTAAGATGGCTACAAGCAAGAAAATGTAAGTAGGTATATACAGATTTCGGGTAAATGCGAGGCAAAAAAGTAGCGATTACGGAACAATAGACAGGTGTGCAAACGCGAAGAGGAGATTTATCGATAACGGAAAAAAACTGCGGAAAAAACACTATCACGGAGCAACGAAATATTAAATAAAGCTACGAGTAAAGAGGCGAAGAGGAAATTTACTAATCGCGAAAAAAACCCTGCGAAAAAAACACTATCACGGAGCAACGAGACATTAAATAAAGCTACGAGTAAAGAGGCGAAGAGGAAATTTACCGATCGCGAAAAAAAACCCTGCGGAAAAAACACTATCACGGAGCAACGAGACATTAAATAAAGCTACGAGTAAAGAGGCGAAGAGGAAATTTATCGATCGCGAAAAAAAACCCTGCGGGAAAAACACTATCACAGCGCAACGAGACATTAAATAAAGCTACGAGTAAAGAGGCGAAGAGGAAATTTACCGATCGCGAAAAAAAACCCTGCGGAAAAAACACTATCACGGAGCAACGAGACATTAAATAAAGCTACGAGTAAAGAGGCGAAGAGGAAATTTATCGATCGCGGAAAAATGCGAATCGGAAAAAAACTACAACGAAATAACGCTTTCGCGGAATCCATCTAACAAATCGAATGAAATGTGGATCTTCTACACAACTGAGTGGTATCATCGAATGTAAAGAAAATAATACTATGTCTCTATCAAACTCTTCTTGAGAGTAAGAGCTGCTAATTGTAAGTACTTGGCGATTTTGAACTGATGTTGGTTGTAGAATTTTTCTTTTCTTCTCTATGCAATATGATCTGTATTCTTCAACACAGACAGGTCCATGTTTTCTTTTCAGGTGTTTTAATGAAGTTAGAAGAGCATTTTTTATGTCCTTTTATTTCAACGTTTGATGGTAAACATTTCATACACGCTGCCACAGTGGACGAATTTGTTGTTTTAGACGTAATTTTGGAAAAACGTACCATCAAATAAAACTTCAGAATCGGAACTTGAGGCTGATGTTGCTTCGCCGACAGCTGATGAATCCGAATCCATAGTAATTGGAGTTGTGGGATGGATTTAAAAATTGGATAATTGGATTGTAAACTCGCTAAAATGTAGTTCTTTACATTTGTCAACTTCAATTGACATTGTCAGTGAGGCATATTATAATCTTTTAGTGGGACCTCTTCAACGTTATCTATTTAAATAGGTCTGATAACAGTGATAACAGAATTATAAAGGCAGAGCCGATTTCACGACGATATAGGTACACTTCCTTGGAAATTTAACTTTAGTATCTCTATTGTTTATTTAACGGGACAAATCTTAAAGTACTGATGCGGTTGAGATCGAATATTCACTACAACTATTTATCTGCATATTTTTCAATTTTATTTACAGCCTCAAACCAAAATGTTTCAAATATTTGTGTGGTTATCTTCAATAGTAGTTTTCTTAAATGTGATGGCTGTGTTACACATGTACAATTACCAACTCTTGGGTCTTTTTTTTCGCGAAAACCATTTTCTCGGTGTTTTCGAATAACCTCCATCACTTCTTCCCAACAATTATCAAAATCTAAAAAGTGTATTCGTTTGAACATCACTTTCAGGCACCTTTCACGAAAATTTTGATCTATCGAGCGAGAGTATGGCGATATTTTTGACAAAAACATTTTTTTTCTGATATCAATCTTTCCATTGGCAAAATTTACCAATGGTTTTTTTTCTGTAGAATATTCCCCGGTTTCCTTTTTTTCCCAGTGGTAACAATTCCATTCTCATAATTTCCCAATATTTATGTATCCGAGTAGTTAATCTTCTCATTCGCTTTGTCCTTAACAGGCCTTGTTTCTGTTCGCATTGTTTCCCAATATTATATTTATTTTGGGTGCCTTCTTGCCAGCACCGTTTATGATTATTTTAGTAATAGGTGTATAAGTAAACTTGGGTTTAGACTTTCTTTAACTTAGGTACGACTTATCTTATCGAAAATGCGTCGTCAACAACCACTTAAGATTGTATTATGCAGGATCTACACGAGTATTGGAACTAATTAGTAACATTCAGGCCGTTTTTCAATAAGTGTCATTGACAATTACTTTAGTCATGAGCCATTGTAATAAATATCTTCGGGCTTGTAAACATTAATAAAACATGCAGCCCACCAACGAGAACGTAGATTTGGCGTCATCAAATTCGCAGACAAGTTCCCATTTTATGGAAAGCAGTCATGGTGGAAAGATTTTATTTAAATCGGGCCGCCGATACTATTTCAAAAAGTTTAATGATGTCAAATGTCGCACATCCGTATGGACCTGCCACGAAACTGGGGTCTCTAGTGGTTTGATTGTACGGGATCCAGAGGAAAAGCAAATTGTAGGAGACAAAGAACATAGTTAGTTGTATGTTGGACGATCAGTCTATTGATATGGAAAAAAGTTTAATAAAATTAAAACAAAAAGTGAGTACAAATTATAAGCCGGATCTAAAACAATATAAAGACGAAGTGCGGCAGTATATGCACGACGAATAAGTGGACAAAGGTAGTAAGTACCTTGCATCTTCGCATTGCTACCGAATAAATTACAGGATACCTACACTAGAATGATGAGCTCCATTAAGGAACATATTCCGAACTTTCAACCAAAATTGATGAAATTGGATTTTGAATTAGGAGCAATGAACGCCATAAAATATATTTACCCTAAAGCCGAAATAAAAGGGTGTTTTTTTCATTATTCACAAGCAATTATTGCCAACGGCGATAAGTTAGGTATCACTGATACTGACACTCGCGAAGGAAACAATAACTTAGCCAAATGTGTCGCCATGGCACATATTCCGCCCTTAAAAATACAGGGTGTAAGGGACGGCTCACCGAAAACTGAAACCATACGAGGGTGCATTGAAAAGTTCTGAGCCTAAGGTTGAATATAATAAAAAAAAAACAAATAAATACTGGCAGGTCAAAGTGCCATATTTAGTCGCCATTATGCACTATCTTTTGTTTTTTTCCTGTCACAATTTTGCATTTTATGCTGGAACTGCTACATAAGGTCACTGATTTTTCAAGTAATGGATAAAATTGAGCACCGTTCTGTCATAAAATGTTTGCAAAAGAAGGGGTTAACACCAAAACAAATATTTGAAGATATGAATCAAACATAAGGGCAATCTGCTCCATCGTATGCTACCATAAAAAGATGGGTAGCTGGTTTCAAACGTGGCCGGGAGACTGTTCAAGACGAGTCTAGGAGTGGGCGGCCGTTGACGGCTACTACGGACGAAAATGTCAATAATATATTAGATGCGATAATGAAGGATAGGCGATTGAAGATTGTGGAGATAGCGGAAGCAATGGGTATTTCTTATGAGCGGGCACAGAACATCATCACCGATGTTCTTGGATTTTCTAAGGTGTCAACTAGGTGGGTGCCTAGACTGCTTTCAGTCGAGAACAAACGAGTACGTGTTACAATTTCCCAAGATTGTTTATGTATGTTTCAACGTGACTTCGACAATTTTTTCAATCGTTTTATAACTATGGACGAGACATGGGTCCACCACAGTACACCAGAATCGAAAGAACAATCCAGGCAATGGAAAAGACCAGGTTCACCACCACCCAAAAAAGCCAAGGTCATTTTGTCAGCTAATAAGGTAATGGCCTCAGTTTTCTGGGATTGCAGGGGGGTTATCATGAATATCATGATAGACTATCTCGAAAAGGGCAAAGCAATAAATTCGGACTACTATTGTGCTCTTTTACGTCATCTGCGTGAGGAAATTAAAATAAAGAGACCTGGAATGCTGTCGAAAAAAGTACTGTTTCACCAAGACAACGCTCGCGTTCACACTTCGGCGAAATCAATGGCACAAATATATGATTGTGGATTTGTAGTGCTGCCGCATGACCCTTACTCGCCGGATCTAGCTCCTCCCGATTATCTTCTCTTCCCAAACCTCAAAAAACACTTGGGAGGACAAATATTTTCGACAAATATGGAGGTACAAGAAGCAGTAGACTCATATTTTAACGACCTCAGCGATTATTATTTTTTTGATGGGATAATGAAGTCGGAGGCGAGGTAGACTAAGTGCATTGACCTTCATGGAGAATATGTCGAAAAATAAAATTGTTATAAAAAGTGAGCCCGTTACTTTTTTTTACCAGGCTCAGAACTTTTCAATCCACCCTCGTAGCTTCAGACCATTGTACTGAACTGAAATCCAGTGGAAATTTTCCCGGGAAAACGAAAACTTTCTCGTTGGTTTTCAGTTTTCGGTGAGCCGTCCCTTACACCCTGTGTAGGGGTATATATACAGGGTGTAAGGGACGGCTCACCGAAAACTGAAACCATAGCTTCAGACCATTGTTCTGAACTGAAATCCAGTGGACATTTTCCCGGGAAAACGAAAATTTTCTCGTTTTTTACGTGAAAATGCCGTTTTTATAGTTTTTTTTTACATAATGTGCTTCAGTATGTCATAATATGTTGTCCTAGATCGGTTTATATGCAAAAACAAGGGAAAAAAAAAACGGGAAAATTTTCGTTTCCCCGGGAAAATTTCCACTGGATTTCAGTTGAGTACAATGGTCTGACGCTATGGTTCCAGTTTTCGGTGAGCCGTCCCTTACACCCTGTATATGAAGCATGACTTACTATTTTATCAAAGCCACCAAGAATTTCGAAGATTGACGAGTTTAAATAAAATTATTTTATCTTGTTTCGATGCTAGACACCGCACTAATAACGTGACCGAAAGCTGGCACAAGAAAATTAACAATTCTGAGAAAAAAAAGTCTAATCTGTTGTTATGCCTTTCGGAATTAAAGGCTGAAGCAGGAGCATTCAATTTCAGCACAGAGAGAGCAGAATAAAGTACGGTCTGACACATTTCGCAGGAAAAACAAAAGTACTTATTGCAAAATATTTAAAAAAACGGCAATATTATACTAAAGGTTGAACACGCCAAAACTGGGGCACACAAAGATTAATACTTAATAATTTTAACAATAAAACGCCAAAACTGGGGCAGACAAAGATTAATACTTAATAATTTTAACAATAAATAACTACATTATATTTTTCACATTTTAATGACAAATTTAATGAAGTTTGAAAATAATATTTCCTGTTTCAGTTATTGTCTACACAGTAAGCCATACTTCTAACTTTCCTACGCACACGGCTCATAAGACTTTGCACCATCTCATTAGGACACCGTTTCGACGCCCATGTCCATATTTTTTGTAGCTCAGAGACCGATTTTACTTCTCCGCCTTTCTTTTTTAAAATTCCCTTTATAATACTCCAGTACTCTTCAACAGGCCGGAGTTCTGGACTATTTGGCGGGTTGCATGCTTTGGGTACGACCACGATCCCCTTTGCGTCGTACCATTCCATCACTGGTTTTGCGTAATGGGAACATTGGGAACTGGCTAAATCTGGCCAAAATAGCGGTGGAGAGTCGTGCTTCCTTATGAAAGGCAGCAAACGTTTCTGTAAACACTCTTTTTGATAAATATCGCCGTTTATTGTCCCGGTGGTAATAAACGAACTACTTTTTTTTCCGCAGCTACATATTGCCTGCCAAAGGAGGTAATTTTTGGGAATTTAGACCGTTTTTTTAACTTACATTCTTCAGGAGCGTCTGTTCGACTTACGCTGGTATAGAACTCCTGCCCAGGAATTTGTTTAAAGTCGGCTTTTATATATGTTTCGTCGTCCATGACCACGCATTCAAATTTCGTAATGAAATTCTCATAAAGTTTTCGTGACCGTTTCTTTGCGGATAAATTCTGTTTCGAGTCTCGATCTGGTGCGGCCTGGGCTTTATAACTTTTAAGTCCTGCCCTACGTTTTACTTTTTGAACATAGGACTGAGACATTTTCACTTTTTTGGCCACATCACGAGATGAAATCTTAGGATTTGAGGCAAAAATCCTTACAACACTCTCGTCCTTTTTTTTATTCTTGACTCCCTGCAACCCACCACTTCCTGGCTTTCGATCTATTGTAAAGCGTTCACGAAATCTTTTTAATACGCGACAAACTGTAGATTGAGGACATTTCAGTCTTTTCGCGATATCTCTGTAGCTTAGCATTGAATTTTCTACATATTCGTGCAAAATGCGTTCGCGTTGTTGATGTTGTTTGCTCGACATTTTGACAACGAATAAATATTAGAAAAAAATCTATGGACATTATTATAGGTCAGTTCCTTGTGATCAGATAGGTGTCCAAAAAGTTTGTATAACTCAATTTTTTGCGTAACAATAGCCGATTTTACATGCCCCAGTTTTGGCGTGTTCAACCTTTACTCAAAACAAAATAGGGGCCACGGTATATTCTGCATACTAAAGAACTGTTTTCGGAGAAGGATTATTATAACAAATTTTAACCTGTAAGTTTTGAATTTAGTATCATTCTCAAGCTGCAATGTTCAACTTACAAGTTGTGTTTTTAATTTTTTTGTCAATTGTTTTGTTTTTACCATGCGTGTGGTTTTTTAAATCAAGTTTCAAATTTCATACAAAATGAGCAAAAAAAAATGCAACTTTTTTAAAAACCAGACGCACGTTAAAAACAATACAATTGACAAAAAAAATAAAAACCTAGCTTGTAAGTTGAACATTGCAGCTTTCGAATGATACTAAATTCAAAAATTACTGGTTAAAATTTGTTATAATAATCCTTCTCCGAAAACAGTTCTTTTGTATGCAAAATATACCGTGGCCCCTATTTTGTTTTGAGTAGTATGCATAGTTATTTACAAGGTATAAACGACATGAAAAAGACCAGTGGTCTATTATCATAGTTAAAATATTATAAAGAATTTATTTAAGGGTGGTGTGTCCATTCTCAATTAAGTTACTTTCTATGGCTAAGGAATGGGTTGAATATAAGGGGTAATTTATGTTTTATTTTAAGATATGTAGAAGACCATTGGTCTATATTTAAAATATTAATAGTAATTTATTTAAGAGTTAACTTTACTTTATATTACTGAAATAATATAAAGTAATAAACTACTCCATTGACACACTGTTCTCCAACAACCAAATATTGACAATTGTTGGTCCGAAACTAAAATTTGTTTTTTATTAGAAAGACTTAGTTATTTATCAATTAATATTACGAATCGACATTTACATGCCGAAAGTATAATATTCCGTCTGAAAGATTTTTGTTACGGTGATTATTTTTGCAGTTTCTGAAAACGCATTGAGGCTTTGTGACACGTGTCACTGTTGGCGTAGTTGACAACGAACTAAATTGAAGTAAGCTCCCAAGTTGAAGTAAGTATATATTATTCGCTGTGCCGTGTTTTGTTGTCTGACCTGTTATCTAGTTGTATTGTTGATCGAAGGTTTGATGCTCTTTTGTTCCGCATAATAGGCGACTTAGTCCCTTTAGTACAAATAAAAACGTCAAAATATCCATTATGGTTCGCCCCTGACTTAAAAGGAACCCTCAAGAGAAAGTTAAGGGTTTGGCGCCGTTGGAAAACGTATGGCTCACTAGCGGAATACTCTGAATACTCACTCCTCAGAGTACGGTGTAAGTCTTTACTACTCGATTGTTTTAACACTTATACATCTACAACTGAAATGTCCATACGTAAAAACATAAATCATATATATATATAAATTAATATAACTACAAAAAAATAAAAATATATATATATTTAATATATATTTGTAAATAAAACTACTTTTATACTTTAGATGCACGCTCAAACACATTCAAAAATAATGATCCCAAAATTGCAAACCCTAATATTATTTCTGTAGTACCTACTACCTACTTAATTATTATTATTTTGTATATTTCATTATTTGTAAACTATTTTCTCAGAATTATATTAATAATAATGCATAATTTCACTAAAACATATTTGTAATGAGCTAATGAGTGCTCGCATGCAGCGGGCCTAATATGGATGACACCGTTTTATCGCGTGGATAAGCATAAAATTTTATCAAACACATCTATTTTAACGAATACTCTAACATGGTTGACAACGTTGGTAAAGATATCGCGTCGGGGCATTTTCGCGAGAAGAGGTCCGGTTATAAAGTGGAGTTAAAATAATTTGAATATTTTTTATGGGTATTTAATTGATGATGATGATGATGATAAGTGGGGACGCCCAGCCGAAGCAGGCGGGCAGTCGATTCGGTCAGCCGTTCATTCTGCCCTATTCCCCTCAGTCGTGCCTCAGGTTACTGGCCCGGCGGCGCTCCCATCCAGCATCGATCCCATCTTCCTGTCTTCCTACAGAACAACAGTGCGTCCCGTAGGTTGATGCTTTTGAGATCTTCTGTGGACAAAATGTCCTCTCCGAATGTGTGGTATCTCAGTGACGAGTACATGACACACTCGGCTAGGACGTGTTGACTAGTTTCCTCTTTGCCACAGTGTGGGCATTGAGGGTTCTGTTTAATACCTATTACCGTCAGATGTCTGTTGAGCGGACAGTGTCCAGTCAGAATTCCTGTTAGTATGCTTAGGTTGTACTTACCCAGGTTTAGAAGGTACCTTGTTCTGTTTTTATTAACCCTTCCTATCATGAGTTTGGATTGTCTGCACCCTTGCGTCATCCCCCATGCCTCATTTGTTTTCTTTTCCATTCTTCTGGCGATAACTCCTTTGGTTACCATCTCCGATATCGGTAATACCGGTTCCGGGCCTAGGTACTGTTGGTCCGCACCTGCTCTGGCTAGTTCGTCTGCCTTCTCGTTTCCCACTGCTCCACTGTGTCCTGGCACCCACGCCAGTGTTACATGGGATGTGGTGCCTAGAGTGTTCAGTTCATTCCTACACTCTTGCACTAGAGATGATTTGATCACCGGATTGCCTAGTGCTTTGAGTGCCGCTTGGCTATCTGAGTATATTATAACGTGACTACCCGTTACATTGCTTTTTTCCTTGAGGCTCAGGGCACACTTCATGATGGCAAAGACTTCTGCCTGAAACACACTGGTGGAGCCCCCTAGTGGTATCGTCGTGTGCTCATCTGATTCTTGGCTATATATGCCCGCTCCCGCTCTTTTGGTTGAGGATTTCCATGAACCGTCTGTGAAGCATGTCACTTTGGGTTCTGGTATTTCTCTCTCCCAGCTGTCTCTCTCTCCTATGTGGATTCTGTATTTCTTGTCGAACCTCTTCCTTTTCTTGATTAGGTCATTGTTTACCATGAGCATATCCATGTTTGACATTGACTCTTTCTGTATGCTTGCGTGTCTCTTGTCCATCTCAGACCCGATCCACTCCCTGCTCGCTTTTATTCTATACCACTGTTCTGTGGCTCTCTTCTCCACCTCTATGTGTACCGGGTTCAATCCTAGCATGATCTCCAGGGCTTGTGTAGGTGCTGTTCTCATTGCCCCGGTTGTCATCAGACATGCTAGTCTTTGAACCTTTGTTAATTCTTTGTCTATATCTTTTATCTTTGCTCTGTGCCACCACACGATGGCTCCATATAGGAGTCTGGGTAGGACCACCGCTCTGTATATCCATTGCGTTATCCTTGGTCTTAGTCCCCATCTCCTTCCTATGGCTTTCCTGCATTGCCACAGGGCTATAGTGGCTCTTCTGCATTGCTCCTTTACATGTGTCTTGTATAGCAGCTTGCTGTCTAGTACTACTCCAAGGTATTTTATTTCCTTGAGTGTTTCTATCTCTTCACCTTTTATTTTTATTGGTGTTAGGACGGGCAGCTTTCTTTTGTTGGTGAAGGGTACTATTTTCGTCTTGGTCGGGTTCAGGTCTAGTCCCCTGTTCTGACACAAAACTTCTCTCATTACACTGAGGACTTTTCCCCTCACTAAGAGTACCCCGTCATCCGAATACGCTTGCATGTGTATACCTCTTGTGTTAGTTTCTCTTATGAGCGAGTCTAGTAGGAGACACCATAGGAGTGGTGACAGACAGCCTCCTTGTGGGAATCCACGGCTCGTCTTTATCCTTATTGAGTCTCCCCCCAGTTGTGCTGTGATCGCTCTCTCTTTTAACATGGCCATTATCCATCTCCTAACTGCGGGGTCTATGTCATCCCTCCGTATACATTTCTTTATTGCACCAAAAGTAGCTCTGTCGAATGCTCCCTCTACGTCGAAGAAGCATCCCAGTGCCAACTCCTTGTCTTCTAATGCTCTTTCTATCCTTGTAGTCAGGTTGTGCAGAGCTGTCTCTGTTGATTTACCTTCCATGTAGGCGTGTTGATGCCCGTGTAAGGGTAGTCTACCACCTTGCATGCTTGTCCTTATCTGTGTATCTATGATCTTCTCCAATGCCTTCAAAACAAATGATGAGAGGCTTATGCTTCTGAAGGATTTAGCGTCCTTGTAGTTTTTCTTGCCTGGTTTAGGTAAAAATATTACCTTTACCTCGCTCCAGATTTTCGGGATGTGGCCTAGCACCAGACTTCTTTCATAAATTTCTTTCAGATGGTTCCAGATGTATTTCCACCCCTTTTGTAGTAGTGCGGGTATCACTCCATCTGGTCCTGCCGCTTTGTAGGGGGCGAAGGAGTTTATAGCCCATTCCCCCACTTCATCACTTATCTTGAGGTTCATCGTTTCCCCTGCTTCCCTTATCTCGTTATTATTTTCTACTGCAGCCTCATGTAAGTTGTCCTCCCTGCAATCGGGAAAGTGTATTTTTACCATGTGCTGCAGTACTTCTTTGGGGTCCGTCAGTTCGGTCGATCCTACTATCAGGCTACCCAGTTGGCAGGTTCTCTCGTTCGACAGTACCCTTACTAATCTCGCTGCCTCTGTGTAGCGTTGTATCTCTCCCGTGAATGTTTTCCATCCCTGTGCTCTCAGTTTTTCTCTAGTATTAGTATATTTGTTCCTAATGCTTCTGTACTCGTGCCAGCACTGATCATTGTTCCTTTTCAGAGCTGATCTTAGCGCTTTACGAGATCTCTTCCTCAGTTTCTGTATCTCTTTATTCCACCACGGCTGTCCTGAGCCCTGACCAAGCGCGCCCTGATGCGTGTGGCTTGGAAAAAGAGCCATTGGCTGGCCTCCGCACCCCACGCATCCTCTACGCTCTTGGGCACCGAGTAACACACCCGGATACCCGTGGCCAGGTTCTCCCGCCCCACCTGCGTCCACTCTTGGAGTTTCAGCTCCCCCTCCCTGTCCCAGTTTTGGGCTCTCAGGTAGAGGAGCGGATCCTCCAGGAGCTCCTCCGGCGGGCCTGGGATCCATACATTGACCCGGGTGTTGCTCAACATCCGGGCCTGCAGCCTATGCCCCTGAGGCTCCCCCAGGTCCTTCTCAAGAAGCCACTCCCTCGCCTCTGCCGTGGATGGTGTCACAAGGAAAAATGCCTCTGACACCAATCCCGACATGGCGAACTGAAGTTGCCTCCCTCGAACTCCCTGCTCCTTAATCGCCTCCGTAATGAAACGGCTGACAATTCTCCGGACTTCGGTCCCTAGCGACTCATCCAGCGGTACACCGTCCACGCGGCAGATCGCCACTGCGAGCTCCCGTGTTTCCCTTGCGGTCGCACGGGTGCTCGCGAGCGAGTCACCGCGGTTTGGTCTCTTCGCTGGAGGTCGTGTCGAGGGTCCTTCGTCCGGGTCAGTTGTCTGCCGTTTCAACTTCGGCGCCCTCCCTGGCGGCGGGGGCCTCCCCTTCGCCTGAATGTGGCAAGGGTTTTCTCCCGCCGCCATCGCTAACCTATGCTGGTTCCTCCTAGCCTGTCTGGCCTTCTTTTTCCCTGCCTTGGTGAGTGGTCTACTGAACTCGCCTCCCTCCGTCGGGGTTGCCGCCGTGGCGGTTCCCTCCTCCGAAGTTGATGGTGGGTTCAGCAAACGCTCCTCGTCGTCCAAGGAAAGGTTCACCAGATCACTCCACGGCATCTGCAGGGGTCCCCCTTGCACCTTCTTGTTGGTGCTTGGCATCCCTCCTGCTTCTGCCCCTTCCGCTCCCTTACACTCTGGCATCAGCAGGGGTCCCCCTTGCACCATCTTGTTGGTGCTCGGCTTCCCTCCCACTTCTGCCTCTTTCTTACCCTTTCTTTCGTCTTTTTGTTTTTTAGTGTCCATGTGTACATCTAAATTATTCGTCCGACTCGCTCCCCACCCTCCTCGGAGCCCTCCTACTGGGGATGGTTTGACCCATCAGGGATACGAGTCCGATATAGCGCTCCGGGGTGAGCTGTCAAGTGAGCCCGCACGATGTCAAGCCCTCCGTCACCACTACAGCGACTCGGGGCCGTACTCCGCCGGCTACTGACCTCATCACCCCAGAACGCTCGCCCGCGGCCAGAGTACTGTAGACGCGACAGCCGATTGATTCTGACTGGCTGGGCCAGAACCTCCCGTGTGAGATGAATCCCGAGCCAAAGTGGCGTGTTGTTATCCGAGGGTAACTACTCCGACCCTCTTCAAACTCAGCCTACCAGGATCTCGTTCTCCACCCGTACGGGTCCCCGCGCACGGCACAAACACGCGGGTGGCATTTTACCGCCCCCCATCCTTTCCTATTGGATAGAAGGCCCGCTGCGACATGCCACAACATCGCTTGCAGCTGATTGGATAGGAAATGAAGGAGGCGTGGAGGGGTGAAAACAGGACGGTCAGGAGTGCGACTGTTGTTTCTGTTCTACTCGTTTAATCCGAGGGAAACCGAGTAGTTGACAGGCAGCAACCTCGGGAAGGAACACAACCAGTCTTGCCTGGGGTATCATAGCAACTGTGAGCTCCACCCTCGGCCGTTAGCCAAACCAACTACCGGACAAGTAGATTGACATAGGGACGGACCCATATCATCTGGCGACCGGTCGCAAACTAACGTTGATTTGGACCCACCCCCGCCCTGGGTATTTAATTACTCGAAACCGCTATTTATACTCTTAACTGTAGATTGTTAAAACATAATCACTCTACAAGAACACGTAAAGGAAAAAAAGGGTTTTTGCCTGGCTACTAAGAAAATCTTACTTCCACTTTGTAACTCTTTCAAAGTAAAATTATGGGTTACGTAGTATAAAAACTATATTTTTCTCAATATATTTAGTTTAAGAACAATGTTTCCCTTTAAAAAACACGTTCACAATATATTACAAACATATTAAATGTATACGTAATCAAACAAATCTTATCCACTTTGTTACTTCGTGGTCCTTTCCTAACTTAGTTTTCAACGTTTAACTTAAAATAACGTTTTTATTTTTGTTTCAACAGTGTGTTTATTAAATAAATACTTATATCTAAAATTACTATCTTTAATGTTGCATTAATTTTGTAATTATTTACTGAGCAAAAAAATAATGCTCACAAAATAAAATAGGACAGTTACAAAATTGAATACTGTAGTTACAAAATGGAAAACGTAAAGCTTAGTTCACAATAATAGAACAAATAATATTAATTAAACCAAATTTTTAACTAATTGATTTTTTTATTGGTAATTCGACTTTTACTTTAAAATAATTGAAATCATCCCTATAATAAAATAAAAAACAATATTGTACGAGGGTCGTCTGAAAAGTTTCTGGCCACACTATAAAATAAAAACTTTTTTTTTAAAACCTCTATGGCATTATAATTAGACTTTTTTCAGGAGTTATATGTCAAAATTGCAGCCATTTTTGACGGCTAGTTTTTCCTTAGCGTCTAATTTTGCAAACCAGTGCCTGTGTTCTTTGAAAAATGGATAAAATTGAGTGTCGAGCTGTGATTAAGTTCTTACATTTTAAAAAAATACGCCAACCCAATTCAAAACTGAGATGGATTCTGTTTACGGCGAGTCTGCTCCATCATTTTCTACCGTAAAATTTTGGGTAGCAGAATTTAAACGCGGTCGTACCAGCTTATACGATGATGAACGCGTAGGACGGCCAAAAACTGCGACCAACCAGGATATTGTGCAAAAAGTACACCGATTGGTGCTCGACGACCATCGAATCAAGGTTAGGTAGATTGCAGAAGCTGTAAGCATATCTAAAAAAAGAGTTTGTCATATATTCGTTGAAGATTTGAACATGCGAAAGCTAGCTGCACGTTGGGTGCCGCGTCTGTTAAATTCGGACCAAAAACAAGTTCGAATGAACATTTCCGAAGTCCTTTTGAAGCGATTTAAGCAAAATACGTCGGATTTTTTGCGTCGGTTGATAACCGTCGATGAAACGTGGATCCATCACTTCACGCCAGAGACAAAATCACAATCTAAACAGTGGACTGCGAAGAATGAGCCTGCTCCAAAGAAGGCGAAGACGGTTTCTTCAGCCGGATAGATGATGGCCACCGTTTTCTGGGATAGTCGCGGAGTTATATTCGTTGACTATCTAGAAAAAGGAAAAACTATAACGGGGGCTTATTATTCATCGCTACCTGACAAGTTGAAAGTAGAAATTTCGAAAAAACGGCTGCATTTGCAAAAAAAGAAAGTGTTATTTCATCAAGATAACGCACCATCCCACAAGTCAAAGATTGCGATGGCAAAAATTCAGGAGCTGCGATTCGAACTGATTGAACATCCACCGTATTCTCCAGATCTTGGTCCTAGCGACTTCTTCCCGTTTCCCAGACTGAAAACTTGGCTCGGTGGACAGAGATTTTCAAGTAACGAAGAGTTCATAACCACCGTGGACGCCTATTTTGCAGAGCAAGACGTCAACTACTACCTCGAAGGGTTGAAGACATGGGAGCATCGCTGGGAGAAGTGTATAATCTTACAAGGAGACTATGTCGAAAAGTAGAAAAGAATCGGACCGAAAAAACACCTTTTTCTATGTTAGGCCAGAAACTTTTCAGACAACCCTCGTACAAGTTTATAATTATTAATTTTTATTCGATATCAAAACATTTATCGCATATGTAATCGATGCTGTGCACTTTTCCACTGCATGCCCGACAAACCCAACTTTTGCAGCTTATACATTGTACCATGTTTAGAACGGAAAAGAGCTGGCGTAAATTACATAAATGGCATATAAAATTACGAGTAATAATAGTTTTTAAAGACTTGGAAACGCCTTGATTTTCTTTTTTGTCTTCTTTTTTCACAGGCATAATAACTTTAATTATTTTTTCCATCGGTGCTACGAGATTAAACCCTGCCTTTCTTTTTATAATTATTGGGCCCTTTGACGTGCTTGGTTGTGGCACATCGTCCTGCATCAAGTCTAAAATAAAAATAAAAATCTATCTTGAATATAATTGCAACAATCAACCTGTCTTATTATTACAGAAAATAATGATACCTAGAAGAACATCAGTAGGACGACTGCTATTAAACAAATTTTCATTATACTGTGCTTCTCCTTTTATAATTCTTGGGCACTTTGAAGTGTTAGGTTGTGGCACATCGTCCTGCTTAAAGTCTAAAATAAAAGGAAAAACCTATCTTGAATATAGTTCTAAAAATCAACCAGTGAACGAGGGTGCATTGAAAAGTTCTGAGCCTAAGGTAGAATATAATAAAAAAAAAACAAATAAATACTGGCAGGTCAAAGTGCCATATTTAGTCGCCATTATGCACTATCTTTTGTTTTTTTCCTGTCACAATTTTGCATTTTATGCTGGAACTGCTACATAAGGTCACTGATTTTTCAAGTAATGGATAAAATTGAGCACCGTTCTGTCATAAAATATTTGCAAAAGAAGGGGTTAACACCAAAACAAATATTTGAAGATATGAATCAAACATAAGGGCAATCTGCTCCATCGTATGCTACCATAAAAAAAATGGGTAGCTGGTTTCAAACGTGGCCGGGAGACTGTTCAAGACGAGCCTAGGAGTGGGCGGCCGTTGACGGCTACTACGGACGAAAATGTCAATAATATATTAGATGCGATAATTAAGGATACGCGATTGAAGATTGTGGAGATAGCGGAAGCAATGGGTATTTCTTATGAGCGGGCACAGAACATCATCACCGATGTTCTTGGATTTTCTAAGGTGTCAACCAGGTGGGTGCCTAGACTGCTTTCAGTCGAGAACAAACGAGTACGTGTTACAATTTATCAAGATTGTTTATGTATGTTTCAACGTGACTCCGACGATTTTTTCAATCGTTTTATAACTATGGACGAGACATGGGTCCACCACAGTACACCAGAATCGAAAGAACAATCCAGGCAATGGAAAAGACCAGGTTCACCACCACCCAAAAAAGCCAAGGTCATTTTGTCAGCTAATAAGGTAATGGCCTCAGTTTTCTGGGATTGCAGGGGGGGTTATAATGAATATCATGATAGACTATCTCGAAAAGGGCAAAACAATAAATTCGGACTACTATTGTGCTCTTTTACGTCGTCTGCGTGAGGAAATTAAAATAAAGAGACCTGGAATGCTGTCGAAAAAAGTACTGTTTCACCAAGACAACGCTCGCGTTCACACTTCGGCGAAATCAATGGCACAAATATATGATTGTGGATTTGTAGTGCTGCCGCATCCCCTTTACTCGCCGGATCTAGCTCCTTCCGATTAACATCTCTTCCCAAACCTCAAAAAACACTTGGGAGGACAAATATTTTCGACTAATATGGAGCTACAAGAAGCAGTAGACTCATATTTTAACGACCTCAGCGATTCTTTTTTTTTTTGATGGGATAATGAAGTTGGAGGCGAGGTGGACTAAGTGCATTGACCTTCATGGAGAATATGTCGAAAAATAAAATTGTTATAAAAAGTGAGCCCGTTACTTTTTTTTACCAGGCTCAGAACTTTTCAATCCACCCTCGTATAATTACAAAAAATAATGTTAAGTACCTAGAAAAATATCAGTAGGCTGAGTGCTATTCAGTAAATTTTCACTAAAAATAGTCGTTTCAAGTGTTTCAACATGAAACGTAGCATCTATATCAACATGGGGTTCTGAAATAAATTAATATTTAATAATTAAATCGACGGAATTATTTTACATTCAACTTAAGTAAGTAAATTACCCGTATTTTTGTGAGAAGACTCAGTAGTTATAGAAACCGCAGGTGTCAGCAAGTGTTTCTTCGGAAAATAACAAGAACACTTCCCAGGTGCGGTTCCGCAAAAGCAACTTAGCACTCTGTGAATAACTACATTTGGTTCTTGGGTTGTTACAATTTGGTGAACGTTATTATTTCCGGTTATAGGTTTTAAATTATTAGGAATAATTTTTATTATACTTTCAACTTCTGTTTGTTTAATTAGGAAGCATTTTACAGCCTTCGTTACTGCAGTAATGCTGTTGTAGGCGTCTTCGGCATTCCTTATGTCCCGACCATATGACACCTGACGATCTAAATTTCGTTTCACAGACCCACCAATACCGTCTGCCACTCCTTTGCCATGCCCGCTTTCAGTATAGGACCAAGTAACATATTCTAATTTAAGTTTAGATGCGAACAGACTTTGGAGGTAATAGTTCTTTTTTTGACGATATTGGCTTGTGGGGCCATCGGAGAAAAAGTGAATCACCTTTACATTTGTTCCTAGTTTTTTGACAAATGCAATAACGGGAACCAGATGTGCCCATATGGCTGCAGGTTCATGGCACAAGTCATCTGACACGGTGCAGAATGATTGGCTTTTGTCTACGAAGTAAACCATTCCGCAATGAAGGGTAATTTGCTGCCTAGACGCTCCAAAATGCATAGATTGGACTTCTTCACTTAACTTACATCCGTAGTTTTCGGAGAAGTCACAAATTATAAGGATTTCATTAGGTCCTAATTGATGCATACATTGCTGGTATTGACTCTGTTGAATTTTCATGTTGAAGTAATGTTTTTTAAATAATGTTATGTTTTCGTTCAAATGCTGGATGAGCTCGGACTCTGTTCCCGTTTTTGTTTGTTTTGTTGTTCTTCTTGTCTCTATCAGTTTATTTGTCCCATTTTCAAATTTTGAATATGTATGTTTACCCGACTCCCATTGCTGCCATTTAACTTCTGTGTTATTGTTTCCGTTTACTTTAAATTCAATTTTGTTATTTGTACATTTTGAGCATTGATTGTACATACAATCAACTGAATTTGTATTGCATACAACCCGAGCTAAAACATCTTTTAAAGTCGCATCTCGATCTATTAGCTCGTTGTATTTTACAGCTTTAAGCAAAAACTCCATATTGCTATGCTTCACGCACATGCACGTTTTGTTGCTTTGTACAGTGGGCGACAGGACGTAAAAGGGTTTGTAACAAAAAAATGTTGTAAATGAATACGGACTGCCTTCTGACTTGTATATTTTATACAAATTAGCCAAGGTATCGGTCAAATACCGGATTTGCTTTTTTTTATTTTTTTTGTGTACGGCACTCTTTTTTCTCAGCTGTGATTCGACTTATGTCATCCCGTGTAAAAAATTGTGTTATATCTTCTCGTATCTTTGAATTAACTGTTAAGGGTCTCTTTTTGTATTCACGCATTTTTTTAAGTCCAAGAGAACATGCAATCAACCGTTTAGTAGGGGCAGTATTATATGTACGTGTTTCATTTATAGCAGCAGATTTTAAATGCCTTTTCGAAGTCTTACTTCCTGTTTTGTATGCTGATTTGAGCAGTTTTTCTAGAATCTCGTTTCTGGTTTTTAACAAATCAATTTCGTTGTCCTTTTTTACAAGTACATTATTATTTGCTAATTCCGAAGAATGATGCATCGCTTTTGCACGAAACACTCTTTTCCGTAAGCATTGTATTGTCTTCTTTAGGTTTTCTATTTTGCATAGACATTTTTTATACGCGGCTCTTACTTTTTTATGCGAATTTGGTAAGTTGGTCTCTCTTTAGCTTGATTAGCTTCTTCAGTCTTTTTTATATATATTTTTTTTTGCCTTCTGATTTCTTTTTTGATTTTGCCACATATTTCTTTTATAGTTTCTTTCTTGTTCTGTCATATCTTTAACTTTGTTTACCTTCTTTTTAATTCGTGCTAATTTTTTTTTTCTTATTTCTTCTTGTTTTTCAGGGTTATTTTTTAATCTTTCCCTATACCGCCTTTGCTTTTCTGCGTTAGAAAGAGGCATTCTCACTAACTCCTAAAAAAAAACAAATAATGTATACGATATGTTAACACTATTGAAGCAAGATACCAACCTAAATATAAGGTACGGAAGCATAAAACCAAACAAGTGCATTATTGAAATAATTGAAGTGGTACCTACCTATAATAAATAGAGTGAAAAAACCCACATAACAACCAAGTCTTAACAATAATATACCAATAAACCAACAAAGTGTTAATAACTTTAATGATAGGTACTTCGAAAAATGCAAGTTAAAACACCAAAAAGCCTGTAAACAAATATCGAATCAAAACGTATATCGTCAGTATTTATAAGTAAAATACCAAGACAAAGCGTTAGAATCGCTATTCACTTTTATATTTGAAAATGTTTTAAGAACAATCATTTCCCGTAAAAGTAGTCGTAAATTGATCATTTGTTAAAAAAAAACAACTTTAACTAGCGATTATTATTGCAAAATGATCGAAATAAGTAATAAATAAGTACTTACATAATACTAAAAATAAAGAAAAGTAGATTTTTTTGCCGGCAATGTTTGTATGTCGATGAAAAGAAAACAATGTCAAGAGAGATCATGCTCCTAAATATAAGCAAAGCCAACAAAATAAGTATCGAAAATTGATACAATTTGTGCAGCCCTCCAACAAACGGTTAATAAGTGTCTAGTTAAAATGACAGTCACAGTCAAATGTCAGTAAAAATTAATCATGCAAATTCATAATCCAGCCTCAAAATCACCTTGTATACTCGCCTTTATACTTCCATTTTGTAACTGTGGCATTCCACATATATGTAATCCAACAAAATGGAAGTAACGTTTTCATGATTCACGATCTAAATCTGCCGATATTAAACATTTAATAAACTTATTCTCTACTTACAACAATACAACCGTAAACGAAATAGTTGATTTAAAAGAATACATAAGTTTTAAAGAAAAAAATGATCACTCACCTCCTTAGACACCAGTTACAAAATCGAACTTTATTTAACGCGGTTACGCTCGTGCTTGTTCAAACCAGTCTGGCTATTTTTTAAATATGGCCGGTTGGTAGTTTTTATGGTAGAATTTCGACAGTGTTGCCACAAAATGTGTCACTTAATGTGCATGGTAATTTTTAAATGTTATTTCGTAAAAATCACGGTTACAAAGTAGGAATTCCACTTCTGTTATGAATTGTAGGACCACAATTTAATTAAGTTTAAATAAAAGTATTTAATGTAAACATTATAAATCAGTATGTTTATTAGCAAACCCAAGAACTAACGCATATTTTTTTAAATTAAAAATACACTACTGTTTTACAAAAAAAGATAAAAATAGTGTAAACAATGCCGTGAGTTAAGTGTAGGACACGTCAAATAATAGGGGTTTCTCAACTAAGATTTATAATTTAATGTTAAATAGCCTTACATGCCACCTTATTATTTATATATCTTGTATTATTCTATTAACAAAATGATCGAAAAAAATACAGGGTTCCATTAACCTGCCTCCTTGTTTTGTAACTTGAATGTGAACTCATGAGACAGGTCAAAAGTTGAGTGGACGTCTTCTCGCGAAAATGCCCGTCGATAAGGCTACGATAAGCGCAGTGTGGCAAAAATTACTAATTTAAACTACTATTTAACAAATAAGTTGCCAGTGTAATAAAATCAATCATTCCTTTGACATGTTTGATATTGCATAGCGGGCTTTATGTAATGCTCCTGAAATAAATCGTTTGCAATCGGTATTGAGTGAACGGACGTGACATACTTTTTAAAATGTACGGGTTATCTTTACAACTTGCTATGGTAATCTCTGGTATGGCGGTAAATTGTCTATGGTGCGATGTTCAAACTTCAAAACTTCAAAAGCCTCAAAGTTGAAGAATTGAATATGAACACAACAAAAAAAGTGTAAGTATTATAATTGACAACATTTCAAAAAAAAAAACATTATTGTTTTTTCGCGTTTATAATAGCTGGTTAAAAATTAGACTACCCGTATTTCTTGGTTTTTCTTTATTTAACTTAAATTCGTCGTTAATAATTTATTAAAGAAATAGTCATTAAAAAGACCGTATATACAAAGTTAGGAATACTGATGTCGTGATCTTAGCCTGATATAAAATTTAAAAAAAGTAACTTTAAACAGAAACAGAACTGACTGTCATGTCATGTCAATCATTCGCTGCCGTTCGTTCACAAATTTGTTATTTTGCGTAATTTAATTAATTACGTAATTTGTAGACGCCATTAAAATAAATAAACTATTTTGCGTAGAATTGAAAGCGTGTCGTCAGAATCAAGTAATCCGTCAGACAGATAAACAATGAACATGACAGTTGTATATTTTTTTGATTTCCTTTGGTAATAAATGGACTAAAGGCACTATAAGTGTATTCCTAACATTCACAATCCAACTTTTTTTACCGTTCTTCCTAAATATAAAAAAAAATACTGGATAAAAAACTCCAAAGATATTTTTACTGTAATCAGCAGTGTAAAATCTAGAAACGGTATTTTATTTTACTACCTTAGCACAAAATGAATTGTTGTCAATTATGTTAGGTATGTATGAGATTTAAAACAGTGAGTTAGTAAGATAAGTTTAACAGTCGTCTTCTAGTGTTAGGTGTTCATTAAAATAATCACGTTGTTACAGCCGCTGTACAACAGTGCAAAAGAAAAAGCTCATTGAGTACATGAGCAGCCACCCGCTTTTTGCCAATGGTGAATTTGGTGGGCCACTCGGAGCTCAAAGGCACGAGTCCGAGTGGCAGAATCTCGCAACGGAGCTGAGGCAGTTTGGTCCTGAAAAGACAGTGGCCGCATGGAAAATTGTAAGTATTTAATTTGATAATATAGCTAACCGGTGCGAAGTTCTTTCCGCACTTAATCCATAAACTTGCGCGTCGATCCTGACCAAGTGCGAGATGAGGGCAAGGCGAGTTCTGCAAAATCTAAGTAGATGCCAACCAAATTCATCTGCTACTCTAACTTGCCCAGAACGAATCGTATATATTTTCTAAATATTGCTTACAGAGTTGGAGGGACCTCAAAAGAAAGGCTCGTGGGGATAACGCAGCCTTTCACCGAGCGGCGGTCACCACGGGCAACAATTCGGAGATTCCCCCTGTTGGTGAATCCGAGCAAATGGTGCTGTCTATAATTGGCACGGATTCATCAATAGGGCTAGGCCTGCCGGAATCTTCAATTGGTGATGTAAATATACTTATACTATTGTTTTACTATGATAATGGAACCTTTACCTTACCTTTAAAACTTTAAACTTGCATGTACCTTTAGATCATCATACCCGACATCATGCCCCCACCTGTACCAGAGTCGCTTGCAGCCTCCCCCCCGGCCCCCGCACACCTCCCCCCCACTCGCCCGGCCCCCGGCCCACGAAGGAGACGTCGCCTCCGCTCCACCTCGCGATTTGAGCAGTTGCTGGTAGATCAAAACGAATGCCTCAAGGTTTGCTCAGGTTTTTTACCAACCTCATCTATCCTCTGTTTAGCCTAGTGGTCGACTGGTTGAGAATGCCTTAAGGCTGTCAGTGATTTGTATTTGCTTTTTGTACTGTGCAATAAAGCTAAATAAACCAATAATTTTCATATACCTATTTGCAACGACATCTAACAATTTGCTAATTTCTCTTTTGATTTCACAATTGTATACCAATCACTCTAAATAAAAGTTGTTTAATGTAGTATTTTAATTATACAGAGTATGCTGGAAGAACTAAGGCGATCAAATGAGATCAGGCGGGAGCACAATGTCATTCTATTAAGGAACCAGTGAGTTTTGATATATTGTTATTTAGAATAAAACTCTAGTAGGTAAACATTGTAATAAAAGTAACCCTGTCTGTGCGTTTATTACAATTTCGAGCTAACCTGCTGACCTTTTAAATTTGGTATAAGCATAGATAGATATATGACGCTCCATTTATTATTTATAAAGAAAAAAACTTTTGTGCTTTGACTTTTAAACCTATTAAGAAATGCTGCACGATCTGTTACTACCATTTCAAATAAAGAAAAATACATTTGGTTTTAAATTCATGAAAGTAATTATTTACAGTATTTATAATTATTAACAATATTATTTACAATTCATGAAAAGTAATTATTCAGAATATTGGCTCTTTTTTCTTGTGCCACTCTTAATAGCAGCCCGTTTTCCGGGAACTGCTGGGTAGTACTCTCGGCATCATCAGCATACTGTGTACTTTCAAGGTCTGCATTGGTGTCAATTGTTCTGAAAATTACAAGTACATTATAAACAAACTCTGAACTCTCTCAGGGCCTGTTTTTGGCACATAAAATATATCAGGCAATTGTGATTGTGAGACAGTACCTTAGTATATAAGTATTGTACAGTAGCTACTTAAGTTGGTATCTCAAAAAATAGTGTTACCTGTAATGATGCATCATATTATATAATATACAGCAACAGTTTATTATTGCTGATGCCCTGTGCGGGCTAAAATGCAGAGCGCGGTCATGTCCCAGGCACCGGAACACGTTCTTGATGTAACCGTTGGTACGCTCTATACTGTTACGTACACGACAATGCCAATTGGTGTACCTCTTTTCGGGACTGTTAGGGGTGGCGTTTAAAATGGGCGTCATAAGCCATGGCTCTAATGCGTATCCTGAGTCGCCTGTAAAAATATACATTGATTAAAAAAAAAATATTATGATATGAATTAATTAATTTATTCTTATTTTTCAGACTAGAGTACACGCAAATTCTTGAGGAGGAGGACGAAACAACAATTTAATGTAAAGTTTTTGTACAGTATTTAATTTAATTTTAAAGTAAACATTTAGTCAAAGAAATCGTAATTGTATTTTATTTATAGAATATTTCTATGGGTACCAACTTAACGAAACACATAGGATAACATTAATAAACGTAATTAGACAAAGCACTGACTTTGCTATGTACAATTATTGTTACATACCGAGAAGAAAGTATTCACCGATGTGATTGTTATACAGCCTTTTCAGCTCGGTTTTAATCTCCGAATTATTGAAAATGAAGGAGTCATGCGTCCTTCCAGGGTATCTGGCGTTGACTGCTAAGATCTTGCAGTTCACATCCGCTACCTAAAAACCACATTATTAGGTTGTAACAACTGATATGCGAGGCTTTCATTCAACACGGTAAAAACGATATCGTTTGGCGACCGAGTTAAAAACAATACCATAAGGTCACATACGATTTGGGTTTAAACGCCTAGAAATGGTGCAAATTATAAGAGTTTTCTCTATTAATGTATTTACTTACTAACTGCACATTGATTGAATGTGACCCCTTCCTATTCAAGTATTGCACGCTGTATGGCACAATAGACATGTGTGCAGTCTATTGTGCCTAGAATATTCGGGATGCCATGAACTTCTCGGAACTGACCCGCAACCATACGTCGGCCCTGGTCGGTTCCTAGGAAAACCACCCATCTCCCTCTGAGCCTGTAAATAACGTTTACACTTGTTTTAATTTCGCTACCGCACCATTTAGTACCTATGAAAGATAAGTCATGTCATGAATTGTAATGTGTAACTTGTAGCTTTGTGAAACGGGCCACAGATCGCTTTGCGACTGCATCCCAAAAATGTCCGAGTAGCAAAATGAACACTTCGTTTATGTTACTAGATCGATGGCCCCTAAGTAAATCATCGAAAGTCAATTATGGTACTTTTCAGTACGGCGTTTTAAAGCTTAGTTTCGATTTTATTCTTAAATTAAAAGAAATACATAAATACTGTTATAATTAAAAATAATAATAAATTAAGCATTATACGTACGTTATACTAATTTAGAGAAATTTATGCTAGTTTTCTGAATATTAGAGTTTCGATAGTATACGTCGCGGTAATAACGAAGTTTCATATCGAAACTGACAGTTTCAATTATTTACGTCGCATATGTGTTTTTATTTTTTAACGAAACTGGTAGTTTCCATGGTTTACTCCGGACGTATTATTTAAATTACTAACGAAACTGGCAGTTCTCTTAGTTTTCTCCGGAAGTATTAATTAATTTAGTAACGAAACTGGTCATGTTGTTAGTACACGTTGACAAAAAAACGATTAATTACACTTTTAACACGGGTCCTTGGGTAGAGTAATGAAAAATAAATTGAAATATTATGAAAGTTTTTTATTAATTGTTTTGTATAACCTAATTATCACAATCGGTTTGAATCAGTCTTGGAAATTAGGAGTACCTTAATAAGACAAGTAACAATAAGTAAATCTGCCGTAGTGAACTACTTTCCTTTTAAGCGGCACCGGCCAAGCCAGTACGATTATTATTATTAACTAATACACATAAATCAAAATAAACAAAAAACCTATTAGAGTCATCAGACAGACTCACGACAAAAAAAAAATACAAGCATAATATTTCTTACGAAGTGGTAAGCGTGAAATCTTACCTGAAAAGTTACCGATTATTTTTGCTCGATACTATATATTAACAAAAAAATAACTTCTTAAAGACAACAAAAATTGCACCATACAATATTTTCTTTTAATATTAGTCAGACTTTGACATTAAACATGTAATAATATAAAGAAAAAACACCTTAAAGGCTTAACAATAATTGTACAAGATTGTATAATCTTTTCTTATAAGTACTTAATATCAGTTAGACTTTCACATTAAAAATTATATAAAAATATCAACATGTATAATTTTATAAAACGTTTAATCTGAATCTGAATCAATTTGAGCATCGCTACCGTGTTTAATATTTTCGTAAAACCTGTGATATTCCTTTAGAATCACCCCGGTCTTACACAAGGAAATTAAATCTTTGAACTTGGCGTCTGATATTGGTAGAGTATCTGTATATGCCAGTTTTAACTCTTTATTGGTATTTATTATTTGACCACGCCTTCTAGTTCCAATGACAGTATTTAAGCAACATTGCTCACCTTTTAAGTCGTACTTAAAGAAAAGGTAGTTAGGTACATCTTTATCTACCCTAATCTCTTTGATTTTGTTCCACGAGATATTAGCGTTATTTGAGTCTTTTTTCCAATTTCGGTCATCGAGTAGCGGCTTGTAATCGAAGATATCTTGCTGAGTCACTTCAATTACATTGTACGGCTTTCCAGAAGTTTTAGCCCATCTGACTAACGCAAACCACTGGTCAGGAGTATAAATCGACTTCCCTTTCGACTCTTTCTCGATGAGAGCATGAACGCTGTCACCCTCATTTTGGGTGTGACCGCTTTCCAAAAACCGGTGAGTAATATTGACACCGTATTGCTTCGACAAAGCCATGTACATAGAATATACGACTCTATTTCTATTTTGGCCTGAGCAATTATCAGACCAAAATAAAAATTGTCTTGCACCTTTGTCGAATAACGTCTTCACAAATAGCGTCAAGCAACTACTTACTTCGTTAGCTCCTCGATTTCCTGTGCACTCTGTCCACATGTAGCAAAAGCCTTCTTTTTGAGCTAAATCAAACACCGTGAAATTGAAAACTGACAATTTTCGCTTGTAATAAAGCAAGCCAATGTCTGCATGTGGAGAATTTAATATTTTTTGGAAGTCGAATGTAGCACACACAACCTCCTGACTACTTTGAGCTAATTGTTTATCAATTAGCTTGAATTCTCTGGCAATTTTCTTGTGTTCTAAATGCTGATGATGATCATTTGCCTCTTGCTCCGTTGGGTTCTTATTATTTGAAAATGAATGACATTTGTCACATATGTCTTTCTTTGGAATAAAGAATGAAATGTTCATATTGTCGTTTACTATGTCAGTATACTGACGCACTGTGAGAGCTGGACTATCATAATTAGGAAGTTGGTCCCATTCTTTATACAGAGAAAACATCTTGGTCATGGATAAATTATTATCGAGGTAGAGTTTTGCAGAGGTCTTGCGTGCATAATGTGACTCGACTGGCTGAAAGGAAGCGACGTGATCACAAACACTCCTTATCATTTCGGCAGTTTGTACCACTGGATGATTTGGATGTTTTCCTCTGTCGTCGGATAAAGTAACTCCAGTTTGATTTAATTTACCATGAGCAGTTCGAACAATTTGGTCTGTGATACATAAAGTATTTAAGAAAGTTTTCAGGCAAACTCTTTCACGTTCAAAGGATGGATCTTGTTGATTACTCCTAGAGCCAGAAGGACGAGGTAAGAAATATTTTGTAGTATAATTTCTCCGAGAAGAACCCTCAGTAGTGACGCTTTTCTTGTTATTTCTTACAGTAAATTTATTAATATACTCCCACTGTTTAGTATGATCTGACAGTTTCCAGTAATGTATGAGTATCTGTTGGCGGGTAGCAGTGTCGAATTTCTCATAACATTTGAGTTTACATGTTTGAGGGCAGACCGGGCGTATTTTTTTTTCCTTTTTAACTTTACCGCTTCTTGTAACATATTCTTGGCCAGAATTCAGTAATTTTTTTCTTATATTATCTATCCACTTGTCTTCACATCGTTTTCTTTTTTTACCAGGGTTTGATTTGAAAGTAGATTTTCTTGATTTGTTTAAGTTATTGCTGGAACTCGGGGAGTCACATTCTGAAATAGTTATGAGAGATTCGACACTGGCTATTGGCATTGGACTATTGATTGGAGTAAGCTGCTTATCGTGGGTGGTTGGGTTATTGTTTGGTTGTGCATAATCACCAATTTGTTTTTCTTGGTCAGTCTGCAGCTGTCCAGATGGAGAAGATGAGCTAACGCCTGGGTCGGAATTTCGGATTTGATCTGCTACTGGAGACTCAAAATCTGTAGGAGAAGGTACAGGCGTATTTACTAAACTGTCTTCAATACACGACTCTTCGTTACTGGGCGATCTGGGATGTGTGTTTTCCAACAAATTTGTTGACGGCCAAACAGTATCTGATGACAGTTCTTCATCTATTATTCCCTCAAGAGCAGCCCATTCCGAATCTCCAAAGGTGCATGATGCAGGTAATGGCGATTCTAAAACAATAAACAATTATCACACTATAATGTCAATAATGTTTAAAAATAAATGAACCGACTAATTTACATGCATACCATCTTAGATACAAGTATATATATACATGAGACAAACACCCAACCTTTTTTTTTGTGTGTTCAAAATAAGAACGAAATTTGGATCATATAAAAATATTACACTGAATAAAAACATCGAAAGTGAGAAAAAAAGTGTCGTAAAGCAACGAAAGTAGCAGATTCGATTTAAAATTAAATTTACATTCCGTGGTAAAAAAATGAAAGTGTCAGTTTCGTTAGACAGATATCCAAGTAAATGATCGAATCTCCTAGTTTCGATACAAAATGAATGTGGAATTTCGTAGTAAAATATCGAATCTGTAACTTTAGATAGTTTACACTGTTACGATGTTAAGAGTTCATTATGTGCTAAATAAAAACTAAATATTGCACAATATGTTAATAAATAAGCGTTAAATACATTGAAAATATAATTATGGATATTTCAAAACTTATACATACCTGGTTTAGCTATTTCCTTATCAACCACTCGCTGCATGGAATTATCTGGAATATCTAGATTCACTAATTCAATCATTTTCCTACATCTAGAGGCAGTTAACTTGGAGCCATTCATTGTTAAATTAACTGTAATTTAATATGCAAAGTGAAGATAGTCGCCGACTGCACATGCTGCTACCACAGCCGTTCGGAGCACACTGACGACGCCGCTGCTACGTAAACTATCGATAGTGGTAGTTTCGTCTCTTTCACACATCGCCCGCCGCCGCGTAAATAATCGTATCTCGACTTTCGATAAACTACTTCGGAAATATAACGTTATTTTCGATGTTTTACGAATGAAATTTACGTTAAAATATAGATATATTATTTTTTGTTTAAGTGGTCGTAAAATATAGCCAAAAATAACCCGATTGCACAAATAAAAAAAAAACGCCATTTTTGACTTTCGATAATTTACGTAGGGGCCATCGAGATAGGTTAAGTGTGTTAGATAACTTTAAATGCCCTAAGGGCAAATTGCCCAGGAATAGGAACCCCGCCATGCGAGCTTTTGAGATGTAGTCACAAAGCTATCGTCGTATTAGCTACCAAGTAGTCATATCAAGATGTGGACGGAAAGTTTCTATCCAATTGGTTTGTTTGTTTACTTTTCACAATTTAGTATTGATAAATGTGAAATTCGGTACAGAGATACTTCAAAAGAGCTATGGAAATAGAGAATAGAGTAAGTACCTACTATTTCATCCGAAAAGTTTAACCATTCTCAAGGGAATAGAGGATAATTTCTGGGTCACCGAAGTTGTAGTAAATATACAAAGAGTAGTAAATACATAACGAAATGATCGTAACCTACATTTAAGTCTATTATTGGATAAAAAATCCGGTCAAGAGCGAGTCGGATTCGCCCACCGAGGGTTCCGCACTACACAGTTAAGTCAATTCAATTTTGGACCGCCGTTCCTTGCATAAAGACCCTGTTTTATGTGATTTAAGAAATTAAAAATTTACAGATTTCAGATTGATTCCTATACTTGTAAAAGACGGTATTACTTGCCAAATTTCATAGTTCTAGGTCAACGGGTTGTTTTGTCTTATACAATGAGTAGGTAATAGATGGATAATGTAAGTATTTTCTCGCGTTACATAGGTACCTTCTGTAAACAGCATCTGTGAACTGAGCCAGGTAACTGCTGACAGTGGTCTGCGCAACGCATAAGCCGTGGTCCTGTCCCGTTCCGCGTTGATAATTGCCGTCCGCCAAAAAATGTAATGCTGTAAGAACCTGAAAAAATGAGCAGCTTAACGAGTTGCATTGCCACTTGAACGATAAGGTCTATATTACTTTGTAAGTAGTAAAATAAAATATTACCTTTATGTACACGGGCAATCCATCATTATTGTGTGGCTGGAGGTCAGACCCCAGTTCGGCACATAAATAAAGTGCCATCTCCTTGCACACTCTGTAAATGTGCCGAAACTCAACCTCTGGGAGTTCAAATGGGTTGCTGGCGTCCCTTATCATTTTTCTTTGGATTTTTCTATTGTCCTTCTCTTCTTGGAGCCAGATTCTATAGTAATAATATCTTGACATCCTACAAGTAATATGTATGTATGTATGTAAACTCTTTATTGCACAAAAAATAAAAAAACAATTACAAGTAAATTCGTACATAAACTTAAGATTAACATGTACAATGGCGAACTTATCCCTTTAAGGGATCTCTTCCAGTTAACCTGACCATGAAAGAGGAAACTGTACGAGGATAGGCAAGATTACAAGGATTTGCACCAAAAATAAATAAACTAATATTTCTACAGCTAAATATCCATAAACGATATATATAAATAAATAAACATCACATACACAAATATAAATATAATTATATAGTACAGCATATATATATATATATATATATATATATACACTTACATAAGTAAATAGTCATATATACATGTATTTATTTATTTGTACATATACTTGTTATGTACTTATACATACTTGAATATAAATAAATACATGACGTCGAAATGAAACATTACTGACTAGATAGCCTTTAAGGATTAAAACAGTAAACACTACTCATCCAACCACAACCTTTTTAACTTCCTTTTAAGCGACATCGCTGACTGAGACTGCCTTAAGTCCAGCGGTAGCCCATTCCATAGTACAGTATTTACCACTTAATACACATAAAACTTATTTTTCGCTCGTTTTAATATGTTATCGATTGCTTGTCGTCACCTACATGCCACTCAAATAAGTTTATTCAAACACAGTTGTCAGAAGTGGGTATTAGTGGCCATGCATGTTAGGCAAAACGATAAATAGGTCGTTTAACCATCTATATCGTTGGATAATGGATAATTCAAAATAATCGACGCCACCATGTTAGCAATCGTCGACAGTGCCAATTTATCACTCATCTCGAGATAAAAACGGTTTGTCATGTCGATTTTAGGCCCGCATATTAGGCCCGCTGGCCGCATCCAGATAATCTTACTCGGTGCTCGGCTTATTAACCGTGCAATGTGCAAAGCAAACTTCGTGTTCACTTGTCGACCTACCCGTTACTAGCGCATCAATCGACTGATGCCCGGTTCCTATATTCAAAAAACGAATCGTTTTCCTTACGGCCAGTAGCGTTATGACATTTGCTACGTACAAAATGTGTCAAATTGTAACGAGGCGTCACAACTCTACCAACGGTTTTGAATAAAGGAACGCACCATGAGTTTAAACCACAGATCACAGAAACAAGGGAGATATGTCATGAACGCCAATTCGTACAAGACCCGGTGTCGCCACTTTTAAACATGTGTGCGTCTTACGCTTACGCTCTATTAACTACTACAAAAACAACCTCCTCATAATTGGTTACAGCTTACGAACTAAAAACGCCGTAACATAGTTTTGATAGTAGCAGAAAATTAAGCTTTATACTAAGTTCTCAAGGTTGAAAAATGCTGAAAGATCGTTTTTTTTCCATCGTAGTTCAGTCACTGAACGTAAGGTAGCGCTTACTCGTCACTTAGCTGCCATCTATGCGACGAGTAATTAATTAATTCCTCAGAGCTAGATGGCGCTAAGGTAGTAGTCCCTATGTTCAGCAGGTTAAGGACTACCCACACACAGCGACATCTAGTTATACTTTTTTCAAGAGGTGTGCGTTTCTCTCCTGTCGTCCACTTAGGGATGCCACAAGGAATGTTTCAAAATATATCGATAAACAATTCAAACTTGTTTGCAACGTTAATATAGGTACTATTCAATTTACAGGCAATAAGTACTATTTCTATTATTTTACTACTAGGTTAATACAATTACATCATTTAAACTTAATATATTATTGTTAGAATAGAATAATATTTTATTAGCAAGAATACGGTTTGCGTAAAATTGATACATAAGATTTTAAATTGGGAACGATACCTATATTAGAACGTAACAAAAAAATGGCCGAATTTCTTTGGTAAAATTTTCAGGAGCTGTTAAAGGTTTTCGTTTTGATTAGTACATAAAAGTCTAAATTGTAAACTTGGACTTTATGATGTTAATACAAATACACTAATAAAATGGGTTCGGTTGAGTGTCACGTCACGAGATCTGTTTGGGAAAAACCAGTAGTTTACCGACTTGATTATGTAAACTTTATTTCATAAATGGTACAAATTACTTAAAACAGAGCGATAGACTTAATACTTGGGGCATTCTCTACCATCCAACCTTTAGGCTTGAATTCTTTTGAGTGAGTCGGCGCGAGCTGTCAATCAGCGCTGTGTGCAAGCACAGCTCAATACTGAGCCAGAGCCCTTTGCGTTTGTGGTTGGTTAATTTATTTTTATCTTAATTGTATGATTCGTCTACTTACTTATATTTGAATTGCTAGAGTCCTTCGTCGTTCGTTAATATTGTAAAGAAAATTAAATTTTGTATAACGTGTTTTTTTTTTAAATTATTTTTCTTCTGTTTTAAGCGTGTGGTGGTAGTGATAAATAACTAGAACTATTAACACATTGAATTCTATTGATAGCTGTAGAATAAGCCATTCATCGATAGTCGATAGAAATCACGTCAACACAACTTTCACAACCTTACGCTCTGAAATCCATTCGAATATAAAATATTCATTTAAAAATATAAATAATGCTTAAAAACTAAATTTACCGGTAATAAGTTATGCCCTTTGATTTTATATTAACGTTTGCACTTCGATTTTTGCACACTTTCACGCTACATACAGTCATTTTATCATTTAAACGGAGCTTCTATACTGACAGCGTTCAGTAGGTGACTATGTCAACGCTTGACACGCCTCGTGCCGATATGGTCATTTTGACCATATCGAGGCGTCACGAACCACGCCCCCATAACATATCTCCCTTGTTTCTGTGATCTGTGGTTTAAACATTATTATTACCTACATAATGGCAAATTAAACTTATTTGTTATTGGTGAATTATGAATACTTATAAGTTATTTATTTCTTGTGCATATCTCACATAACCTTTATTGTACTAGTTTTAAGTTCTTATATAAGGCCTGTACCGAAAAGTTTTTTTACAAACTCTGCACATGATATGGTACAGGTCAGTAATCGTTTTTTTATTTTTTATTTTATGACTTCGTTTGTGTCATTTTGAACTGTCAATCGACACAATTATCTCCGAAAAAATATCGCTTTTATTTAAAATGCAGGACGATAAAATAATTCGAAGAGAAAATTTTCTGCGACTTTACCTGGAAAATCCTAATTCCACTTTTGCGTCGGTCGGAAAGAGAGTAAATATGAATCGTGCCACAGTTCGAAATATTGTTAACCGATACTTAAACGATTATAGAATCCAAGAAAAAGCTCGGCGTGGACGACCGACAGGACCTTCAAATAAAAAATTAGAAATGAAAATAGTGTCCACTTACAAAAATAATTGTAATCTGTCTGTGCGAGATGTGGCAAAAAAAGTTCAAACAAGTGCATATCTATGGTGCAAAGAGCAAAAGTGGGTCAGAATTTAAAAACCTACAAAAAAGTAAAAGCCCCTAAACAGTCGGTAAAACAAGGTCGCGAAAACTTTACAAACTGCTGTGCAATTTAAGTGGAACATGCGTTCTTTTGGACGATGAGACATATTATGTGAAAAAGGATTTTTCGACTTTACCAGGTGACCAATTCTTCACTACCGAGAATAAAGAGAATTGCAAAGAGCAAAAGTGGGTCAGAATTTAAAAACCTACAAAAAAGTAAAAGCCCCTAAACAGTCAGTAAAACAAGGTCGCGAAAACTTTACAAACTGCTGTGCAATTTAAGTGGAACATGCGTTCTTTTGGACGATGAGACATATTATGTGAAAAAGGATTTTTCGACTTTACCAGGTGACCAATTCTTCACTACCGAGAATAAAGAGAATATTAGCGATAAGTATAAGTACACTTATATGGAAAAAATCGGAGAAAAATATTTGATCTGGCAAGCAATATGTTCCTGTGGCAAACGCACGGGGTCATTTATAACGAAAGGGACCATAAATGGTGATATTTATGTTCAAAAATGTATAAAAGGGTTTTTATTACCATTTATAAGGAAACATGAACCGAATGTGTTGTTTTGTCCCGATCTGGCTACTTCACATTATGCCAAAGTAACACAGGAGTGTCTTGCTTTGAATAATGTGCAATATGTGCAGAAGGAAATGAACCCCCCCTAACTGCCCCCAACTACGACCCATTGAGCGGTATTGGCCGTATTGGGCGTTAGTAAAAGCGGAACTAAGTAAAAACTGTGCTCCAACAGTATCAGAGGAAGATTTAAAAAATAAATGGAAAAAGCATGCCATCAAAGTCTCCGAAACAACTGTGCAGAAATTAATGACGGGCTTGAAGAAAAAAATTCGCTGCTTCAGCCGCCAAACCCTCAAACCATAAAATGTGTATATTTATTGTAAAAAGGCACAATTAATCATTATAACTAAAATAAAATATCTTTACTATTAGTTACAGTTTTATTGTTATCGTGAATATGGTATGTAAAAGAACTTTTCGGTACAGGCTTTAAGTGAATTGTATAAATTCTTATGAGAATAAAGAATCTTTAAACATATATATCTCAGAGAAAGCTGTTGAGGGAGTAAGCGGATTTTATTCATCGATATCCATAAGAGATAATGTATTTGTACCCACTTATTGCTGTTTGCTTTCCTTAATAAATAAATAAATCAATCAAATTAGTTCTTACTTTGGATGGGGTCTGACCTCAATAAGACAAACTACCCTGCTATCTTGCATCTATTCCTTTTACGGATGAGCTTATGTCATACAACACATTGTACACCAAATCATTTAATGAAGTGATTCATTGGACAAGGTCAAGGAAAACAAATGGTGATTAAAAGGAATATTTAAAGGTCTGTGATTTCCACTGTTACTTTCAAAACAACACAAAAGGGGGTCGATCTCTCTTTCTAACTTCTGACACGAGTCACGTCAGAGAGAATCAAATGATTCTCATGCGATAAAATGAATACAAAAGTATTTGTTTATGTCAAGTCATTCAGTCCTGGGAGACGTGAGTATACGCAGCGTCCTGCGCTATCTCGGATTCATCGATATTAATGAATCACACCTAAAAGTTGTGAATTCCACTAAGCAAGCATGCGAAGCGCGTTTCACAAATTATACCTAAACCACCGCGTGAATTCAGCTTAACCGTTATCATTAGCACTCCACAAGAGCATTTCTTTATTAATCACCATAACTGTAATAATCACTTGTTAAAATCTATGAATGCTATGTGTATGAAACAACCCAATCGTTCCGAGATAAAACGCACTTAACTATTTACGAAAATATTTAACACCGAACTTAGCTGTGAAAAATTCTTAGCTAACACTCCCTGGCTACTGAATATTATAGCACGTTCCCTAAATTGTAGCCCGACTAACTCTTTCCTCCTCCTAAATTCAAAATCGACTGTCCTATTCCTAGGTTCCTGATCAACTATCTTCCTAGCTTCCGTCCGTCTTGTCTCTAGATTCGTTACCAACTCTCCTCCGCCCCTAATATTGAAAAGACATAAATTATTTAATACATCAAATCAAATCACTGAATCCTGATTAAAGTAATTGACAAAAGTGAGACCTTGGTTTAGTCGTATGCGCAACTAGTCCTGGGGGGTAACTAACTAGTCTAAAACACCAATGTTGCCTAAATCCCAAATCATCCCTTCTTTTCACAATTGACGCCAACCTAATTAACCAATCAGAGTTAAGTCCTGCCATACATTCTTTTCACACGCAACTTTGAGCACAAAAAATATGCAAAAGCCAAATGCGTGATAAATACTAAACATTTGTCTCAGTTTTTCGTAACAAAAAGGCAAAATGTATACAAAAACGACATTATTTTTACCTTGCACCTTGTCTCAAGTACCGCACTTAGATTGTGTTGTCAACGAATTAGTAGATTGCTACCACAAAAACAGGTCATAAGTTACAAAATTTATGTTGACATAATAAATGGTGTTCAAGTAAAATCCCAAAAGCGGCCTCTTTGTTTGTAACGTCTTATTGTTATAGGTAATTGTAAGATTCGAAAACTACAACAAAAATATTTTTTTCTCAAACATGCTCGGAAAAAACGGTTTTCCGATTGAAACACAAGGACGGAAAGAGCCTCATTTTACTCCTAGGAGTAAAAAAACCATATGAAAACACTTTCCGTCCATGTCCATATATTTCTTAAAAATGCTGTCAATTTGCATACAAAATCAAAAGGACCAAGACAAAAATTCCAAACAGCCAAGGTAACTGCTCGCTTTTTTAGCACAGTGCGTGTGTTTCTTTTTGAATTTGCATTCCAATGTCTATGGTTAGTATTTAAAAACAATTGACAGTCGGAAACATTCGTTCATTCTGCATAATATAATTGTGAAACCTAATATTAAACTATTTGTTGTGTGAAATACTTACTATAAAAAATGAGCTCAAGCGACGAAAGCGACGAAATAGGTACCACACCGCCTATATTAAAATCTGAAGCTGCCTCGGTTAGGCAAAACCTGCTTCCCGCTAAATTTAAGGAAAAATATAACCGAACTTATGACCAATTTATGCTGTGGAGGGCAAACAAAAATGTTAATTAAATTACTTGCTTTTTAGAAATGTATTTGTATTATTTCCTCACATGTTTGAGAAAAGCATTATGTATGCCTCGGCGGAAACGAGGATTTCCTGACTCGTATTTTAGCAGGCCTCGCTGTTGCTCGGCCTGCTAACCACCGCGTCAGGAAGACCCTTACTTTCCGCGCCTAGGCAACAATGTACTATTAATTCATATCTTACATTATATAAAATGTTCATTATAGTTTTATATATTAATGTATAGCGTGATAATGTATAGGTGATATACGCGTTACAATTACAACGTACTGGCAAAGTTCTCGTTCTGTTCTTAGGAAATTGTATTAATTTAATGGTCAACGCGATGTTAGATTTGAAAAAACTTTAATCCACTTACAACGATAGCGCAAAATTAAGCCTGAAATTTCATTGGCCGTTTCATATTGCAGTATGCTGTCGGACACATAAATGTTCATTTTGTACAACGGAAACATGCCGAAAGGCTGTCGAATTTAATTATTGTAAATGTTTTTGGCAGTTTATTTTGTGCTCTGAATTTTAGCCATTAAATAAGAGTAGTCTGTAGATTAAAGAGCAAAATATTTATGTCGGCTATTTCATATTGAGAAACAACAAATACTGAAAAATAGTTAAGTGTGAGTTGCTTGAACGCGAAACGGCGATGCTGCAATGCAATTAACCAGGCTGCGCGGAGGGCGACCTACAATCGCTGCAGCAACCACTTTCTCCACTGTTTGGAAAATGTAGCAGTGGTTTTTCTAACATAGAAATTGATGATCTTTCAGATGGGCTTTGGTTTTTTTTGGATATCGATCATACTAGAAACTTAAGCAGGAGGCGTCGCTTATCATGATACTGCCACTGATTATGCCTATCAGAGGGGCTTGCAGCACTGCATTGTCTAGTCTTACCTCTCCCCTGTTCTGAGGAACAAACTAAACTTGGGAGTCTTGTCATACTACATACATACATACATAAAATCACGCCTGTTTCCCAGAGGGGTAGGCAGAGACCACTTCTTTCCACTTGCTACGATCTTGACAAATTTCTTTCGCTTCTTCAACATTCATACATCGAGTCATGCACGCACGTCGGTTTCGGGTACTTAAGATTCGGCCCTTTTCCAGTATTTCTCCGATTTGATTCGAAAAAGTACGCCTAGGGCGGCCCCTTCCGACCCTTCCACTTACTTTCGATCTATATATCTCTTTCGTCAATCTTCTTTCATCCATCCTTTCCAGATGACCGAACCATCGAAGCATGCCCTTTTCAATCTTAGTCACTACATCTTCTTTTATTCCACATTTCTCTCGGATTTTTTCATTTCTTACTCTATCAATCAGTTTCACACCACACATACTACGCAAAGAGCGCATTTCAACTGCATTTACACGACTAACATGCTTGTCCTGCCACACCCAACATTCACTACCATACATCAGGGTAGGGGCCAGCACTCCATTGTGAACAGCCAGCCGGGCTTTTTGTGAAACGCCCTGTCTGCTTACAAAGGAGTGCAGGGCCCCATTAATTTGATTGCCCGCATTCACCCTCCTCTCGATATCCTTCTCACACTTACCATCTCTTGTAAACATACTTCCCAAGTACACAAATTCGCTCACTTGTTCTACTAATTCACCATTTATATTGATCACACACTCAGTCATCTCCTCATCCTTCTCTATCACGATGACCTTGGTCTTGGCAACATTTACTTTCATCCCCTTTTGCTTAAATCCCTCATTCATCACTGTTACCATCTCCTGCAACTCAAGTACCGATGGGGCAAGTATAACTTGATCATCGGCATATAAGAGGCATTTGATAAGCAACTCTTGCATACGCAAACCCTTATCATACTCTCTCAAATCCCGCATACAACTGTCCATGAATAGATTGAACAGCCATGGTGAGGCAACACAGCCCTGTCTAACACCTTCAGAGATATTAAACCAGGCCGAGTATACCCCATTTATCCTGACACAGGCTCTGGAGCCCTCATAAAGGGACCTCAAAGCCTGCACCAGGTTGCTGCTCACTCCATACATAGACAGCACCGTCCACAACTCCTTTCTATCTACCCTATCATAGGCCTTTTCCAGGTCCACAAAAGCACAAAAAACCTTTTGGTTGACAGCCAAGAACTTTTCTGTGATGGACCGTAGTGAAAAGACCTGATCCGTACATCCCATTCCCTTTCGAAATCCCGCTTGTACATCCCAGATTTTGTCATTCGTAACATTCAGTACTCTTTCAATTAAAATCTTCGCATATACTTTGCCGACAACACTAAGGAGGCTGATACCGCGGTAGTTTTTGCAGTCTTGCTGTGACCCCTTTCCTTTATACAGAGGGACGATAACGGCCTTGACCCAATCTTCCGGGACTCGGCCGCTACTCCAACATGCATTAAAAAGACGGTACAACAGACTACCTACCAGGCCATCTCCTCTCCTCAGCATTTCTATCGACACTCTATCACAACCTGCTGACTTTCCCGCTTTCATACTTTTTAAAGCTTTCATGATTTCACTCATACTAATAACACTTTCATCTTCGCTACTTGCATCTTTACTCATGCTTTCTGGCTCAAGACAAACATCTTCGCATTCAAACAAGCTTTCAAAATAAGTTTTCCATCTATTAAGCATTTTTTTTTTCCTCACATATTAAGTCTCCAGACTCATCCCTCACCGCGCTTAATTTAGTTTTCTCTGATTTCCCCCGAGCCGATTTAATCAAGCTCCAAAAGAGTTTAATATTCGACCGGAAGTTGTCAGAGAAACTTCTATCATACTTTTCATTCAGTGAATCTTTCTTTCTAGCCACAACTTCTTTCACTCTTTTCTTTGATCTATTATACTCTTTTTTCTTTCTGTCGCTTATATCTTGTCCTGGAGCTACAGCTACGAAATCCAACCAACACTTTTTCTTCTCTTTCACTACATCATCTACCTCTCTATCCCACCATTCCGGACGTTCATTCTTGTTTTTTCTTCTTTTGACTACACCGCATACTTCAGTGGTTGATTTGACCATGCCATTCTTCATAATCTCCCATACATTATTTATATTATTCTCAACTTCACTGTCATTCATCTTATTGACACATTCAAAACAATCTTTCAGCTTTCTTACGTACACATCTTGTATAACTTCGTCATTCAGTTTCTCTACTTTTATCCTCTCTAACGCAGTTGTTGGTACGGGAACACGATGGCGCCAACGTGTGAACAGACCCCTTACTCGTGTTACCACTAAGTAGTGATCTGAACCTACGCTAACTCCTCGAAATGCTCTGGTATCTACAACTTTGTTACGCAACCGTTCATCCACAATCATCAAGTCTATCATAGACTTCTCATTCTGCCGTCTCCACGTATACTGATGAATCTCTTTGTGATCAAACAAAGTGTTTGTCACGCAGAGATTCTTGGCCAAACATACATTGAGAAGACATTTGCCATTCTCGTTCACTCGCTCATCACCATACTTACCCAGTACCGATTCAAAACCATCCCTTTGCACGCCTGTCCAACCATTAAAATCGCCTAACAAAATAATCCTCTCATTCTCCTTGCATTTTGTTGAAACCTCATGCAAACTTTCCCAAAACTCCTCCCTTTCTTTTTTCGATTTATTCGTATCTGGGGCATAAGCCCCAATTACGAATAAACGGGTGAGACCTACCTTGAGTCTCACCCAGAGAAGTCTTGGGCTCACACATTCATGCTCTTGCATACATTCAGCCATTCGCTCTGTGAGTACGATGCCAACTCCCTGACGACCGTGCTCGGATACCGGAACTCCGGACCACAATGCCGTCAAGGTTCCGTGTGTGGACGTACTCACCCCTTTTTTCTTCGTCTCAGTCACACAAAGAACATCCAGCTTTCTCTCTTTCATCATCATACATACCTCATCTAATTTATGTTCCATCCCTCCACAAACATTCATCGTAGCAAGGCGGCTTTCAGCGGCCCGCTTTTTGCCAACCCCCGCGAACACAGCGTGACGCGTGGCAAACGGCATCGCCGCCGTTCCGATCCCCGGAGGGATCTGAACATACTCGCACTATTGTGACCCCCCCAGAGTACGAAGGGCAGCCCAGGCTAGGCCTGGGGAGGGATTCTCTGGTATTGCCAGTACCCTCCTGGGTTATAAACCTTTTAAATAGTGCTCGCATGGTCTTTTATGCAGGGTCGGGTTTGAAATCGGAGTTTTCCTTCTCCTAGATAGGTAGCAGCCCAATGCTAACGACGCCTATCCCGCCGGGTTTGAATTCGGAGTTTTCCTTCTCCTAGATAGGTAGCAGCCCAAAGCTAAACGACGCCTATCCCGCCGGAGGAGATTTTTCCAATATGATAATCCCTTAATCCCTTAATCGCCTTCTACGATACCCACGGGAGGACAAGGGGTGGTGCTATTCTACTCTACCGGCACCACACAAGAATTAAATTATTTGGGTAGAAAACTGAAATAATGGTTTGTTACACGTATTTTCTGATACTTTTATTTTCTTGTATGCAGGGATCGGATACCGGTATTTTTATTGAAACCGGTTTTGACTGTACACCCCAAACCGAAATTAATAGCGTTTTATGTTTCGGTTACCGGTTTTAAAACGGTTTATAACTAAAACCGTTATTTAGCAGGTTTCGTTTCTGTTGAACAAAATTAACCGGTTTTCTACGACAGATAAATAACGAAACCTTCGTTCTCATTTAAATATAAAATAGATGGTTTACCTGAGTACATAAGGAATAATCAGAGATCGGCGAATTTTGCGTCATTGATCACGCGACAAGCCTTTATGTAATTAAAATGATGTAATGTAAAAAAAAACTTATTTGTATTAATTTACCTAGTCGGTCCTAAAGTTCTGTCACAAATAAGAATAATGATAAAAACAATAGTACAAATCAGTTTTTAATAATTTATATACGAATTTAAAGTACATTTAATAGAGAATTAATATAACTTAAAATTATTCAAAATGACTTCCCTTGTTTTTAATACAGGCCAATAAACGCCGCGGCCAGTTGTCTATCGCAGGACGCACCATATTCATGTCTATTTCAGCGACTGCTTTTCTAATAGATGACTTCAGGCTCTCCAAAGGCTATAGCCGTGTTTCTATACAAAATTTGCCTTTCTGTCAAATGTTCTAGTAAATGCCAAAAACTAACTACAAATAAAATTATTCCTTACATGTTTCAATGTTTTGGATGTCAAAAACGAAACAAACTTCCAAAAATGACAAAATACAAAAATAGGATGTATACGATTTCATTCATACAAGTAATTAAAGCAATCCTGTGAAAACATTGAAACATGTAAGGAATAATTTTATTTGTAGTTAGTTTTTGTCATGAAGTACCAAAGCTAATAATTTGAATTTAATATATGTAGTAGGTCTATAGATGGGCAATTTATGAAATAAAATCTGTAGGTGCCGCTACACCAGAACACCAAAAAAAAAAAAACAATTTATAGTTTCCATTATTTTGACATATATTTGTACTAAAGTTTCAAGCAATATTTTTTGTAGTGATGGGTTTTATTATGTAGTATAGTTTACCAAAAAATCAAATTAATCGCAAAGACCGAATTCAAGAAAAAAAAAAAAGTGAAAAAAAACAAACCGCCATATTACGAAAACTGACAAGTGTACATGGCTCTTCTTTGGGGAACAGACTTTTGCCTACAAGGAGTATCTAAAAATAAAATTACTAGAACATTTGACTAAGACAAATCATCAATCATTTGAGAAAGGCAAATTTTGTATAGAAACACGGCTATAGCCTTTGTATGTGGTTTAGCACAGACCTTCTCCTCTAAGACCTGCCAAATTTTGTAGTCCAAAGGATTAAGGTCCGGACTGGAGGAAGGCCAATCTTCGTGTCTTATAAAGTCGATTTTTTGACGCTCAAACCAGGCTTGAGTGGTCTTGGCTTTGTGTGCAGGTGCAGAATCCTGCTGGAACACAAAATTATGTCCTGAAAATAGCGTGTTGGGGAGATCTTTGACAACCTGATCCAAAACCGTCTCTTGGTACACTTTTGCACTGATTTTGACCCCTTTTTCGCAAAAATTAACCTCAGTTGGCCCGTAATAAGATACTCCCAACCAAACCATCACTGATGATGGATGATGCCTATGTTGCACCCGCGGAGCGGTTTTTTTTTGCTTCTTCAGAGTTCTTAGCGTACACTCTATCATTCTGTTTATTATACTTTTCTTCAATATCGAAATTTTTTTCGTCTGTAAATAGGATATCGCGGTGTCGATTTTTCGCGTACTATTTTAACAACTTTCGGGATCTTTTAAGCCTTTTTTGTTTAGACGGGCATTAAGCATGTGTCCACACTTTTTTTTGTATGCTTGTAGACTAAGATCTTCGTTTAAAATCTTTTTGACGGTATTCCTACTGACACCCATCTGCAAAGCCATCAACTTCTGTTTTCGGACAGGATTTCTTGCTATACGGGCCTTGATCGCTTTGATCACTGCTGGTGTTCTTACGGAGCGTGGACGGCTAGTTCTTTTTTTGTCCTCAACACTAGAGACTTCATTGTACCTATCAATAGTACGGTACACAAACCTAAGCGTTATATTTAATTTTTTGAGCAACTTGAAAACGGTACTTGGCGAGTGCCCACAGCGGTGCAACGCTAAAACAGCTATTCGGTTTTCTTTCAATGTCCACTCCATCGTGAGAAATCGCAGCAAATGACTGTTTTTTGTTTTAACAAAATTGTTAAACATTCAAAAATGGAATACAAAAACATTTTCTTAAAACTATGTTCTAAATTAAAAAATAATGTGCCAGTGACAGAACTTTAGGACCGACTAGGTATACTTATGTTATTTCTTATTTTTAGAGAGAAATGTGTGAAGACTATAATCAAGCACTTTAATAACAAACATTTATTGATTATAGTGTTTTTGAAGTACCTTATTGTACTTTTAAATTGATAACAGGAGTTGACGTCAGATTATTTGAAGTCAGTAGAACATTTCGTTACTCGCGTGATTGAATAAAACACCGGTTTTAACACATGCTGTGCACTGTAAAATAGATTATTTAAATAAGATTTTAATATTGATTTTGTTACAAATCTTCAACTTAATGTGTTCATTTAAATAAACATTAACTGTTAATGTGGGGGTCGGAAAGAAAAGCAAGATGGCGAGACAGAGTGACTTTGACGATCAACTAAGAAAGTTAAGTAGTTGAATTATATTGTTATTCTTTGGTTTTTGAGGTGATTTACCTGAGTTCTCATTACAATTGTGTTGTGTCATACCTAAATAAGTGGGTAATAATCTAATCATTTAGGATATTGATATGATAATTGCTGCTGACTGCTTTGGTTAGATAACTCTTTTCAAATAGCAGCATATGCACTAGATAGTAATTATTAGCTTTATTATACTTATAATACAGTATATAAACTAATAAACAACTGTTACCAAAGTTTAGCGTTTCTTTCTATGTATTCCTAGATTCTAATACCTATTCCCTAACAATATACTCATCAATTTGTAAATGGGTTCATCATTTAATTGATAAATCGTTATTTGTTGGCGAATTGATTGCGTAAGTAGTTTTCAAAACTCTGATGACCCCTGATAGTTTCTGTCTCTCTAACACTGGAATCGGAAGTTCCCGGTGATAAATCGGTTAAATGAGGTTCAATTTTACAATCCTCTCATATATCTCTACCAGAATTATCGCTTGATTAGTGTTAAGAACCAAGTTGACCCTTGGGTCCAAATAAATGCCCGCCAAAAAATGGTAAGTTTCAAAAAGCACGGCCTGTCTGTCAACCATGAATGACTCCAATCGGAGGGCAAATGCATCGCCTATCTGGCTGATCTGGTGTCGATACTGCATCCATGCAAAATAGAAGTCCCCGTACGTGAGCTGTTCAGTTTGGAGACGTTTAGACACAATTCTGCATGGGAGAAGAATTCCCAAATATAATGTTAATTCAGTCCAAATCTCAACTTCGACGGTCATGTTCGTAACGCAGAATGTTTTTAAATTTTTAAGCATATCTACCGTAATATCCCATCTGGTCGGAGGATCTAGAACAGCTTGCGGCAAATTTTCTTCCTTTAGCTTTAAAGCTATTATTGGGCGTTCGTAGTTTTTTAACAATCTGCAGGCATCGTTCTTAAAAGCCTTTCATTTCTCAGCATTAACTGCCAGTTGTAGAAAATGTGCTGCACACCGTATGCCAGTAATGGTTCTTACTCTTTCATTAGTATTTTCGAGTTGAAGCTGTATTGTGCCACTGTCATTTGCCTCAGCATCGTCGATTTCATCGATAAATTCATTATCAATCGGATGTCAATATATTTGCTGTGTCATTCAATTCGTTGGGTAATCTATCACTTTACAGAAAATCGATTCATCGAATATCTGTTCCCAGAACACTATTCGCAGAAGGTCGTTATGACTTAGGAATCATTCATCGAACTTCAGTTGATCGCTGTTACATTTCTTCGAATTACCTGTTACACCGGAATCGAATCATCGAATTTTTCTTCACTATTTTATTTGTTTATCAATATAGTTCATCGAATCACGTTTGCTATAATTTTGATTTAACGTAAGTGTCAGTTCCCAAATTTCATATTACACAGAAAATCATTTCATCAGTGTTACTATACATTGTAATCACAACGCGCTCACGTAGACTGAGGTAGGTTAGGGTTCTTTTTTTTTATGTCCTGGAAGCCCGACACGCTCACGGAGTCCGAGGTAGGTTAGGGTTATTTTTTTTTTGTCCTGGAAGCCCGACACGCTCACGGAGTCCGAGGTAGGTTAGGTAGGTTAGGGAAGTAAGTAAGTAAAGTAAGATGAAACGTTGTTCGAGGTAGTTATAAAATATGAATGGTACCATTATTGAATCATGTTTCGATAAAAGGTAAATTCGATGAATCGTTACTGCGATGATTTGAGGCATATTCGAAACAATTTATGATGAAAAGTTGTTCGACTATTTGAAAATCGATGAATTTAAAATTATGTGTATAGAAAATAAAACGTAATTACATTCGTGGAATAGTTTTCGTCGATATGAAATTCGATGACAGGAAATTCGATAAAATGATAGACACCCAATTCGTTGACCATGCACAAAATATTTGATCCATTGTCGGTTGTGATTTTAAACATTTGCATTGGCTCAATACCGTAACGACTTAAGGTCATCACGACATTTTCTTTCAGGTACTGTGCAGTATTTCTGTCGTGCAATTCCACAACATTTATATTACGGAGATTTATTCGGCCATCTGTACCAATGAAATCTGAAATATTGTAAAATACTAATAGACCTTTTATATCAACACGAGCGGAGCTATAATATTGTATTAAGTTACATGTTTGTGATTATATGTATAAATAAGCACATGAAGGCCAATACATATTTTGAAAGTAAAATCTTCTAAATCATATACAAACTAAAAACTTATACAGTCTGGGACAAGGAAGTAAAAAAAATGTCCGATTGCAACCGCGGGCACAACCGGTGGTATTAAAATTGTACATTTGTACCTATAATAAACATTTTTTTGCCGTGTGGTTGCCGGCTTAGAATTGTGCCACTCCATGTCTTCCCGTGGAAGTCGTAAGAGGTGACTATGGGAATAAAGGCTTGTAGTACTGTTAGGCGTTGGGCTTGCTACCTGTCACTAATATACATAGTTAAACATCTTAGCCAAATTGTGCAAATTGTGGTTACAGAGTTATCAACAAGTTTTTAGATTTGTTGGTAATTCTGTAGCTCTGCCTACCCCACTCTGTATGTATGTATAAACATTACATACCTGAAATGTATTGCACATTTAATCCTAGCAACCCATTGATTTAGTATTCACCGTGTTTTTTTTGATTTACGATAACTTTAAGGGAACGTTTTAAAGGTCAAATAAAGTTAATTTCCCGAAGACAGACAAATGATAACTGCAACGGATAATCACGTTGAACTGGTCTAAAAAGGCTCTTAACTGTCTGTGTATGTCACGCCAACTTTGACTTATTTGACATTGACTATGAGTTAACTCTAAAGGCAAAGATACAACATTTAATTACTTTGTTCTAAACCGTTTTTTTTTTTTGCAATATTTTAAAATCTAATCTACCACTTAGTTTCTATGGATGTACCTAGTAATATGCCGAAGTTATCGTAAATAAAAAAAACACGGTGTATATAGATACACAATCAGCCGGAAAAAATGGCAAGTCTAAACTACTACCGAATCGACTTGGGCAGTACTTTGGCTATTAGTCTTGTTCCGACCCATAGAGTACTTTGTATGTATATAACTGAAATAGTGAACAAACTCTGGGACTGAAATGGGAAATTCAAAATTCAAAACGCCATTTGTTATTAATAGTTAGAATTACTGCGTGTAAATATGCATAGGTATCTATAGCATCAATAGTTTGTAGTTAGTTAAGGTCCCGTTACTACGGCCGTCATTTTTACGCCGAACGCGCGTTACGGGGTAAAAATGCAGGCCGAGGAAATGGGGCCTTTTTTGCCAGTTAAGTATAGGTACCTATTATGAAATAAATGAAATATATTAAGATAAAGATAAAGACATTTATTCAGTAAGTAGGCCGCACGGGCACTTTTACACGTCAAGAATCTACCAGCACTTCACAAAAGGAGACCACTGCTGAGAAGAACCGCCGCAAGAAACTCAGCAACTGTAGAGCTGGCAAAATAAATATTTTTCTAAGAAACGATACCCCTTCAGACTTTGTTTAAGAATTGATAGGGCAACCATTTTTTCATCCAATGTGAGACAACGTCCTTTTTTTTTTTTACTTTCACGCCATTGCATTTGAAAAAGCAGAGTTGAAGTGCTTGGACAGCTTTCTATGACTTTTAGAAAGTCAGGATTCGTTGCAAATTGTTTGACTGATTTATGTTTAGTTAATTGTTTCTTCACTCTGTTCTTCAATTTGCTCACTTTAATTTTTGTCGCAACTATTTTCATTTGGAGTGCCCTTTCTTTCGGAGTGAGTGTTGTGTGGTGTGACTGGTGTATAATGGTTCTCTTTCCCCCTGCAACATGATACAAAAAACGATGATATTTACCGTAGTAGAAGCATTTGAGGTTATCGGTTATTCAGACAGCTAGGGAGTTTTATATTTACTCGGGTCCAAAGTATTGCAAATTTTAACAAATGAAATGTTTAAGATATTTCTCCCCAAAAGTAAAAGCCCTTGTGTGGTCCCATTTTTTTAATGTTAATGGTAACTCGACAAATTTATTGATAGAGTAAAAAAAATGCTCTTTATATTACTGTACGGGTTCATATACTCTTTAAAAACTCGACAAATAATTTGGCAGTAAAATAAAAATATTCCGTAATTGTTGATGTGACATGATTCTTATTTGCACATTCAGCGTTTGGATATGATGGCTTTTTATTTTACATCCCGTAGTACGGTGCAAACACATAACCAGGCGCAGGGACACTTAACTAAAACGTCATTTTTTATGAATAAGGCTCAATGTTCAAAAATTTCGTTTTTAGGCATAGGTACGTTAGGTTAGTAGGTAGTAGTAGTAGTAGGTATGCTTACCAAGGTTTTTGCGGAAAGTTTTATTTATGAGTTGTAAATTTGAACTTGAAGGCATCTCTTCAACTTCTGGTTCTGGAAATTTTATTAAGTAAAATACACAAACCAAGATGCGGAGAGCTAGTTATTTAGAACTCCTACAAGTTTTAGATTTTCGCGGAAAAAAGTCGCCTATGTCCTTCTCCAAGGTCCCATCTACATTCAAAGGTCTGGCAACCCTAGCCAAAGATACATGTACATAAAAAGCTCTTCAATTTTTAAATTGATAATAACAAACAAAATCATCTTAAAACTAGTGTCAGTGTGCTAAGAGGTTATAAAACGAACTTACGTTGTGGCTACCATTGTAAAACACACATCGATTGCACGGATTCACGAAAGGCGGGGACTTTGGTAAGAAGATTTTTAGCCGTTTAAATTTAAATCTCATAAACAATTCAAGACAAGAGTTAATAAATCCGTTACATTGTAAACACTAACGGTATCACGGGAGCCACTGTACAGCTGATTGGATGTCACTTAATGACAGTTAACAATTCTGTCTTGTTACCAACAATACAAACGGAATCTGAGTGCTGCAAGCACCAAACTGCGTTCAGTAATAAATAAATTCGAGTCGATTAGACATCGATTGCGATTTCGTTAAAAATATCGATGAAATAGAATAATGTCTTCAAAGACAAAGAAAATGATGTGCGTTAAATGCAATAACGAGATTAAGACAAACGAATACCTAAAATGTCAGCTTTGTTCAATTTTTTACGATATAAATTGTACTGCGAACGTCACCTTCAAGAGATTCACACTGATGTCGAGAGAAAATAAAATTACCTGGAAATGTTTAAAATGTCGAAATGTAAGTGAAATTCCAGGAAAGAACTATTCTCCAAATACACAAAACCTTACTAATACTACACGTGTATCTACCAGCGCTAGTAAAACCCAAGCCCAAAAATATGAAAACGTCACATTCCGAAAAACAAAAGTCACCAAAGAAGGTTCTCCTAAAGAAACTTCTCCTCCGTCTGACCTCGACTATAACTCCGAAGAGTCTGCCGACGATACTGCTCGAAGTCTTCCAAACATGTCAAATGTTGATGATCTCCAAGTTTCAGAGCTTAAATCTGAAATAACTAGACTATCTTTAGAGTTAGCTAGTGCTCATAATGAGATTGAAAAGTTGAACGAAAGTATGGTGTTGATTACCAGAACTTTAGAGGAGAAACAGAAGAAAATCGAACTATACAAAAATTTACTCGGAGATGGTGGCTCGTTCTCAAAATCGACACCTACAAGAAAGTCTACAAAAACACAGAGTTTATCTAAACGTACTGCGGATACTTTATGTAGCTGCTCACCATCAACTTCGTCGGATAATAAGCAGGCAGAGGCTTTCTTTACACCAGAGCCAATATCAAGAGAGAAGACTGAAAATAACAATGATCCGCTTGTACTTGAAACTGAGGCAATATCGGGAGATGAGGACGTTGATGATTGTTACACGGTCGGCACTCCAGCCCAGATTACAAAGGAAATAGAAAATTCACCAATTGAGCACGAACCAACAAGTGATTCCGAAGCCAAGATGCAAAAGCGAAGAAGGAATATATTTATTTTTTCAAGCGAGAAGTGCGTTTTTCTGAGAAGATTCTTGCAAAATCATCTCGGAAATTCTCACATTGTCACTTCCTTAGTGAAACCGGATGCATCAACCGACAAACTGCTTGAGTCTTGCTTACACACTTTTTCTGTTTTTCACCAGAATGTTCAAGATTTGAAATCTAAAATAAATGAATTAGAGATTATTAATGATTCTGTAAATATTGATGTAATTTGCTGCACGGAAACGTTCTTTAAACGTAATGAGGTGTCTACTATGCAAATGGATGCATTCAAATTGGCCTCCTTTTTCTGTAGATGTAATATGTCTAGAGGAGGTGTGTGTATTTATGTTAACAAGACCATTAAATTCAATGCCTTGGATTGGATATCTGCCCTGTCAATTGAGTCAGTCTTTGAAACTTGCGGAATACTGCTGCCTGATCTCAACTGTGTAATAGTGTGTTTATATAGAACTCCTGATAGTGATTTGTGCCTCTTCATTCAAAACCTTGAACTACTTCTTGGAAAATTGTCACTTCGATTTCGGTATCTTAAAAGAAAAATTATTCTCACAGGTGACTTCAACATAAACTTGCTTTGCAATAATACAGCTAAACTTACCTTCTTATCTACATTAAAAAAATATAATTTACATACAACGATAAATGAGCCCACGAGAATAACTAGCAAATCTCAGACTTGCATTGACAATATTATAACAAATTATCGGAAATACACGTCGCGTGTTCTTAATCTAGGAATATCAGATCATACGGGTCAAATTACGAGGGGTGATTGGAAAGTTCGCGGCCTAAGTATGAAATCAAATCCAAAATTTTATTTAAATATTTTTATTTCTCTACGTAGTCCCCGTCGAGGTCTTTGCACTTGTTCCATCTGGATTTCAAAGCCAATACACCACTTTTGAAGAAACTTTCCTCCAGGTCTTCAAAATAGGTGTCCACTTCAGCTTGGACCTCGTCGTTGGTCAAAAATTTCTTACCGCCCATGTGTTTTTTTAAGTTTGGAAATAGGTGGAAGTCCGACGGTGCTAAATCGGGCGAATAAGGCGGGTGGGGCAATAATTCAAACCCACATTTGTGAATTTCTGCCATCGATTTTAGTGACGTGTGCACACGAGCGTTGTCCTGGTGAAAGAGAACTTTTTTTGTCAACAATCCAGGTCTTTTTACTTTCAGTTCCTCTCGTAATCGCCGTAAAAGTTCGCAATAATAGTCCGAGTTTATAGTGGTACCTTTCTGGAGATAGTCAACCATTATTACTCCCTTTGCATCCCAGAAGACTGATGCCATGACTTTATTCGCCGACAAAATGGCCTTTGCCTTTTTGGGAGGCGGAGATCCAGCACGAACCCACTGCTTCGATTGCTGTTTAGTCTCGGGCGTGTAGTGGGGGACCCATGTCTCATCCATAGTAACATATCTGTCCAAAAAGTCTTGAGGGTCAGCTTCATACAGGTCTAGACAGTCGCGTGAAATTGTTAGACGAGTGATTTTTTGTTCCACTGAAAGGAGCTTTGGTACTTGTAATGTTAATTGTATTGCTTAATAAAAAAATGACTTTGTAATTTTGCGTTTTCTTTATTTATAGAGGAAAATACTTACAATGTTAATTGTTGCCCCTTTTGTTAATACTTACCTCGGAACCGTTAATTGTAGCCCCGATCGCGGGGTAAGTATTAATTTCTGACTTTTCTGAGTAAAATCAAGTTTTTTAAAAAGGTACTAATTTCTTGTCAAATTTAAACCAACGATATAGTTATTGAATAGTTTGGACATCATTTGACACAAAAATCATTTCAAAATATTAAGGCGTTTTGAAGCTACAACTGAAAATATAAATTTTGTTAAGTCGCGCCCCGGTCTCCCCTACATAGTAATACAAACTCTGTGACCTAACAGTAGTAATACAAACTCTGTGAAAATTTCAAGTTTCTACTCATCCTACGGTTCAAAAGCTACGGATACTTTGGGTACGCAACCCTAAAATCTATTCCTTGCTGGTCTCCAAAAAAAGTATTTATTGTTATTACAACAATGTAGTTTAAAATGGATATAAGGATTAAAATATGTAACGTTACTTTTTGATATCAATAAGTCACTGATTTGCAGCTCCCTTAAAGGTCTCCTTTCATGAAATGATGATTGGCGGGAAGATAATACTCCTGAAACCAAAAAATGCATTTATAGTCGCAGAATATAAAGGTTCGTCGCTTTGAAACCTTAACACATTAAGTACCTACCATACTTAGAATCAGAAAGTGGTAACAGCATAAGAGAAATAATGTTTTATTTTATTTATTTATTTATTAAAGTAAATCAAACGAAATTTTACAAAATATCAAAAACTGCACCGTTAAACCACAGCTTGGTTTGACTCAATGCACCATTCCTCGTCAGCTACAAACAAATAAAAATGTACATAAGAGTGTTTAAACTAAGATACTTAAAACAATTATGCGTAATCTACCCAACACAAATCATCACCACCAAAAGTAAGGACTACGTAAACAAGTAAGACAAAACATTGCACGGAGTCTTATCGTTATCTCTGGCCGGCCGCCGCCGCGCCGCCGAACCGGTTTATGCACGCCCGGTACAGGCTGATCCAATTATGCCGGAAATTATATAAATAATAAATTAGCAAATAAATAGATGTTTGTGATTTTGTTATATTATATTTGACTTTGACTATTCTGTAATTGAATTAACATTTGTTTTTTTAGAAACTTTGCGATATTCTTCGGTCATAGCAAGTTCATAGCTCTCACATGACAAAAGTTGCCAAAAGATCAACTTTGTATTGTCAACAATTTGTTTCAAATTATAATTCTTCCTTTAATCTAACTGTCTCAGGCAGGCGGAAGTATATGAGTATGACTTAAGTTCAAGCCAGCAGCGGCAGAAGTAGCTGGACGGTCAAGCTCAAAATGATCTTTACAAGCTCTTATTTTCTTGACAATAGACTGTCCGCCTATAAAAAATATTGTTACATACAAGGTTACAGGAAACTGGAATCTACGTTTATAGCCGGGCACATCTTGTTATGTAAAGACAGCAAGTTTAGATGCTTATTTTTTTTTTATAATAACGAGTTATGTCACCCATCAGATTTAATAGCACATTCTGCTTCTGTCTAACAAGTAAATTTGCCAACCAGATCAAAACAGTTAAGTTAAAACGTTAAGTTTGCAATGATGACATGGTTGGCCTAGTTGGTAGTGTCCCTGCCTACGAAGCTAGTGTCCTGGTTTTCATTTCCGGTCGGGGCATATATTTGTGGTTTACGCTGATAATGCACAATACGCAAAATGCTCACTGCACGCATAATGTACAAACAGTCAAAATGCACATACGCAAAATCCACATCATGATAAATGTACAGATCGAGAAATGTACAGTACGCAGATAGTACAAACAATAAAATGTACATATTATGATGATTGTACAATATGAAAATGGCAAAATGTGCAAAGTTAGAATGATCAATACGCAAATTGTTCATTACGGAAAAATAACAATACGCAAGATGTACTGATTATAAATTATAGTTTTTGGTGCTAATAAGTGTCCGTTGGAATCTAACATTCGTAATAATAGGTCACAAAAAAACCATTTCAACTCGGGCTAAATAGCTCGAAAACGAGTATTCAAATCAAGTTACACATCGGTACAACAGAATTCGCTAGTATTGTCATAAGACAATAAATAAATATAGATATATATATAAATATATCTGTAATATATATATATATTAATATATATATTAATATATTTTCTTGTGCAAATTGTGGTTACAGAGTTATCAAAAAGTTTTTGGAGTTGTTGGTAATTCTGTAGCTCTGCCTACCCCACTCTGGGAATGAAGGCGTGAAGGTATGTATGTATGTATGTATATATCTGTAGAATTAACGACATTTAACAAGGGGTTTTATTTCAAACATTGGGTTTGTTTGAAGGAACTTAAATTAGTTAGTTAACCTAATTTTAGACTAATTTCCCGATGTTCAGAATGAGACCCCCTGCTAATATGAAGACTATTGGCCGTATTCATAATCCAACTTGAAGCACAGTTTAGTTAAACTGTCGTTCAAATTGGTTTGTCCTTATCAGTCACTTGGTCATTCGCGTTCATGTGAAAGGGACAAAGAACAGAAAAGCTAACATGAGAGACATTTTAAGAATTATGAATAAGGGGTTATGTATTTAAGGAAATCAATAATAAAAACAAATATATAATTTTAATATTAATGTATTTTTTTAACAATAAGGTTTTAAAAAATATATTTTCTTAAGTAAGAAAATAAGATGGTTCTTAAATTTAAAAAAAAACGTATTTCACTTCACCACTGCTGAAGATTAGGTAAAATAATAGTAACATCAGTACTTTTTTAAATAACTGCATCTTCTCTTAAAACCATTAATAAACTAAGAATCACTTCTCCATGGATTAGATATTCCGATACATTTTATAACCACAATTAGCTAGCTGTGTATACACCGTGTTGTTTTTGATATCCGTTAATCCGACAACTTTGCGTACATCATTTTAGTCAAAAATTGATCTACAGTCATTTCATTACTCAAAAGTTTATTTAAATTTGATTTATACTTCGAATCAAAGGCCACATCCAAGCGTTTTCGATTTCTCGGTGTAACTTTATACATACTTCTGGCAATTTTTCTATCACGAAAAGATGCCTCTCTTTTCAACTTGTTCAAAAAGAAATACAAACTAGTTCGTTTCGGAATCAAGCTGTTCAACCTTTTGTGCCACCCCTCAACGGCGTTTGACGTGCGGTGCCGTTGGTTTGCACAGCTCAGTATGATTGGATCTATTTTTGGATACCACGTTTTCTCAAAATATTCTCTGAATTTGATCATAGCAGGTGTAACAGGAGCGTAGTTAACTATTTGGTGCCATCCCTCAGTAATTTTATTAGCTGGTAGTAATGGCAAAATACTGCTTTTACGTACTGCCATCCTTTCAGCGATTGTTGTATCAGCTGTCAGTTTCTCGGCCTTCTTATGAACAGCGGCATTAAAATGGCGATAACAACCACTTAAAGTCGCGTTAAGGTATACTATTTTAACTGCATTCATTTGTGCTTTTTCGTAGTCACATTTGAAGTCCTTTATCTCAATACCCAACTGGTATTGAATAGTATTAAATAAACGTAGGTAGCTCTCTTGAGTTTTGTTAGACATAAGGGCATATATTACGGGAGCAACATTAGTTGAATGAGCGTCCGAATCGATATCCATGTGTACTGAATACAATTGATAGTACGGTTTGGGGACACATTTAAACGTTCCATCACCAAAAAATGTATTCGTTTCTTCTGACAGCATAAACAGTCGTGCTACCTCTGTAGCACACACTATAATTTCATTAGTACCATTATCGTCGCTAACCATAAACCCCGTTGATAATGCCTGTGGTATTTTAACATCCACTGTTCTGTTGAAAACCAATTTTAAATACTTTTTGACTGCTCTATAGATGGTGTCTCTTTTTGATTTGAGCCAAGGCAGGATCAACATTAAAAAAACTATTTTCGAATATGCTTTGAATGGAACCCAATTGTTCACAAGCCTGTTTTTTCACCTTATTCATCGTTATTAGTATTTCGTTCTCAACTGGTTTGGGATCGCACAAGTGGGCTGACTGTCGTAAAATATTTTCACAAGTTTCATCAGTCGTCAGCGATGCATTACACATGTCTCTGTGTACACATTGCCATAAAATAGTGCGACTTACATTTATACGAGGACTTCTCCTATTGTACCGATGGTCACCGAGAATTAATGTAGGTCGCCCTTTTTGATTTTTTTCTAAAATTATTTCCATTGTTGTACAGACCAGAACTAACAATAACTTAAAATTTCTATAAGCTAAATAAATGAATACCACAGTTACTGTGTCATTGAAAGCTGAATGTCATATTGACAATTTATAATTTCTCTATACTGCCAAGTACTTGCCGGGCTCATTGACAACCAAGATAAGGAAAGAGTTTTTATATAATAGGCGTAGGTATAACAAAGGCGTTTTCGTAAATGATAAGAATGCTTGTACTATATATTATTCAATTTAAATAAAATAACTTATCTTAACCTACCTAGCTCTTGAATGTCTAACCTATTTTGATAAAACTTAGCTAAGAACACCTTCGATAAACCAGCTTTTAAAAGAAAACGAACCGCATCTCAATTAGCCTATCAGTTTGGGATCTACGTTTCACACATATAAATACACATGTCAAACTTACAATACTTACACTCTTTTTCCGACTGAGCATTATTATTTATTATCTATTTTGCTTTGTGTACATTTAACGTTTTGTACGTTTGGCGATTGAGCATTTAGCTTTTGTAACATTTTGCGGATTATGCGTTTTGCATTGAACAATTCGCGAAATGTAGATTGTTATTTTTACACATTATGAGTTATGTGCTTTCAGCGTAAATACATTTTGCGTACTGTACATTTCTCGATCTGTACATTTATCATGATGTGGATTTTGCGTATGTGCATTTTGACTGTTTGTACATTATGCGTGCAGTGAGCATTTTGCGTATTGTGCATTATCAGCGTAAACCATATTTGTGTGATGAGCATGAGTCTTGGGTGTTTTCTATGTAAGTATTTATTTATCTGTATAAGTATGTTTATCGTTGTGTAGTACCCATAGTACAAGCCTAGAGCTTAGTTTGGGACAAGGTCAATTGGTGTGAGATTATATTTTACTAGCTTTCCGCCCGCGACTTCGTCCGCGGAGAATCATTATTTTGGTTATACGTAAAAAAAGGACAGTTCTTTTCAAGTTTCAAATAAATTTTCGCACGGCTATTGAAGATCACTACCATCTAACGATATCTACTATCGACTATTGATTGAGCACTTCTTTGTATACCACGTTGGTGGTAGTACTGTCGGGCGCTAAAATAACCAGGCTGCTGCATGAACTAACTCTGGAACAGGCCACGTAAAACTGCCCGTGTGAGAAGCAATCCTCCCTTAAGTCGATGCCCGCCACCTTTAATGACTGACCCTGAGATTTGTTTATGGTTATAGCAAAGCAGACTTTAAGGGGGAATTGCAGTCGCTTAAATTCAAATGCTTAATCAGAGGGTATAAGTGGTATTCGTGGTATGAATACCGATTCACCCCGAGCACATCCGGTGAATACAGTAGCCTCAATAACATTTTTGTGAAGTGCTTTTACTCGCAGTCTGGTTGCGTTGCAAAGCTTAGGGGGGTTAAGGTTACGCAATAGCATGACAGGGCTACCAACTTAAAGGAGGAGTTTGTGAGAAGGGAGACCAGGTTGGTTGACACTATTAAGGAACTCAACAGGATAGTGAACAGCCTCATCGGTTTGTAAGACTGAATCTACCGACTTGTATTCCATTTCTGACCCTTCAAAGGACTTGAGGAGGATATCATTAATGGTGGCATCAACATTGTTCTTGGGAGTCAGTATAGCGCGTTCACACAGCCAATCTATCGACTTCATTTGTAAATTAGAAATATCAGGATAAATTTTAGATATTAATTCTGTTATTGTTGAAACTACTGTGGCCAGCTGAGTAGGGATACATATTTTTCCATTCGATTCGGGATAATCTCCGTTTCCTATTTTGAGTAGGAGTTCAGAAAACTCTCCAGCAAAGACGTCGCCCCTTAAATTAACTCTCATATTTCTCCTAAGGGAGAGTTTTTTGATATTGGGCCACAGATGTGAGGATTTTAAACATGCTTTAACCTCGTCAGCCCGAGTTCCTCTAGCGACAATCCCCAGCCAACAACACAGTAACTCCACCCATCACTCCATCATTACCTCTGATATCTTTAAGGGTCCTACTTAGTGCTTTAACTCCGCTCTTATGTGCCATACTGCTCTCATCCCATACAATAAGTGTACACTCCCGAAGAACTTGGGCCATTTCACTCTGTTTAGAGATATTGCATAGAGGGGTTTCAACTCGGGTGAGATTGAGCGGGAGTTTAAAAGCAGCGTGAGCTGTTTTACCACCTTTCAGTAGGGTAGCAGCGTTGCCAGACGATGCAACAGCTAAGGCAATGCGCCGACCAACTCTTACTTTTGCCAAAAGTAAGTTTATTAAAAATGTTTTGCCGGTGCCCCCAGGTGCATCTAGGAAAAACAATACTCCTAAGCCTAATTCAATGCTGTTTAAAATCTCACTATAGACAGATAGCTGTTCTTCTGTAAGGGAAGTCGTACTGTTAGATACCACTTGCATCAAAGCATTTGTGTCGTAGTTTATTTCCTTCAGATAGTTTACGTTATCCAAAAACTTTTCACGCCTGTTTGGTTGGGGCAAACCATATTTTGGTAGAGCATGCCCTCCTAAAGCATTAAAGCGCATTTCTACCAAGTTTCAAGTAAATTTGACCATAAGAGTTTTTTTCAGCGGCCCGCTTTGATGCTTTTATTTGTCAAGATCGTAGCAAGTGGAAAGAAGTGGTCTTTGCCTACCCCTCTGGGAAACAGGCGTGATTTAATGTATGTATGTATGTATGTAAGAGTTTTTTTCCCATACATTCTTTGCAGCCCCCTTTCATCCCTCTAGGGGTTGACTTTTAGTAATCACTGAAATAAGTGTCTCATTATTTGCATTGAAGAGCATTTCTACCAAGTTTCAAGTAAATTTGATCATAGAAATATTTTATCTAGACAAACTTTGCAACTTCCTTTCATCCCTCTAGGGGTTGAATTTTAATAATCGCTGAAATAACAGCCTCCTTATTTGCATTGAAGAGCATTTTTACCAAGTTTCAAGTAAATTTGACCATAAAATATTTTTTCCCATACTAACTTTGCAACCCCCTTTCATCCCTTTAGGGGTTGAATTTTAGTAATCGCTGAAATACGTGTCTCATTATTTGCAATGAAGAGCATTTGTACCAAGTTTCAAGTAAATTGGACAATAAATATATTTTTTCCCATACAAATTTTGCAACCCCCTATCATCCCTTTAGGGGTTGAATTTTAGTAATTGCTGAAATATGTGTCTCATTATTTGCAATGAAGAGCATTTGTACTAAGTTTCAAGTAAATTGGACAATAAAAATATTTTTCCCATACAAACTTTGCACCCCCTTTCATCCCTTTGAGGGTTGAATTTTAGTAATCGCTGAAATACGTGTCTCATTATTTGCAATGAAGAGCATTTGTACCAAGTTTCAAGTAAATTGGACAATAAATATATTTTTTCCCATACAAATTTTGCAACCCCCTATCATCCCTTTAAGGGTTGAATTTTAGTAATCGCTGAAATACGTGTCTCATTATTTGCAATGAAGAGCATTTGTACTAAGTTTCAAGTAAATTGGACAATAAAAATATTTTTCCCATACAAACTTTGCAACCCCCTTTCATCCCTTTGGGGGTTGAATTCCGAAAAATCCCTTCTTAGTGGATCTCTACATCATAAAAAGAAAGTACTGTCCAAGTTTCATATTTATAGCATTAGTAGTTTTGGCTGGGCGATGATGAGTCACCCGGGACATTGCCTTTTATATATATAGATTATTATACTTATTTAGATATTTTTTGAATTTGCTGTAAATTAAGTTTTTTACAATAAGTATTCAAATATAAAAGTAAAATAACGATACTAAAAGAAAAAAAAAAACATTATACCTCTTGATATTGACAGTTCAGTGTTTTGGACTTCTCTTAAAGGACGCCGTTCACTCAATGAAATGTATGAGGGGGAGAGTGCTTCTGAAAAACAAAAGCAAATTAAACGTTTTATACGCCAATAAAACAATAGCCATACTTTTGCCCACGTACTTACCTAAATGTTACACTATAATTTTCATATTAATCTCAAAAAATACAAAGCACCATTAAAATTTGATTTTACAATCATCAGATAAAAGTATCTGTCTGTTAAAGTGAGCCATTTCTGTTTGGGCGAAAAAGGGCGAGCAAAAATTTACTTTCAGATAATGTTTATGAAGCTGATATTTTTTTTTTAAATAATAATTGTAAACATATGTACTAATTTTATAAGAGAACTTGCTTATTACATTATTTCTTAGTGCATCAAAATGTCCCAGGTGAATTCGCACCACTACGAATGTGGGGGAATGGGTTACTTTGAAAACACTAAATATTTGAGTGAATATCTCAAGTAAACCCGCAAAAAATCACGTAAAATCTAAAGAAATATAGAATAGATGTTGTTGTTTTCCGATATCACTAATTAGATTTGATTAACATATAACACCATTCAAATAACAAGCGTTTTTGCATAACACAGATACATTTGAAGTTTTTTTACCTCAAAAATCAAGACAAAATATTATAATATCTTTTTCTATACGAAAATAGACAGTAACATGCGCACTACTTTAACTTTCGGAAGGAGTAACTATCGCCGCTACCAGTGGCGAATAAAATATTATGGAGGCGTATTCCAACTCCTCAAAAAATACATGTGTATGTAGAATGGTAGTTGCTATCAAAGTCACTCCGTAAATGACCACTACCTAAAATCAAAGTTTATTGTGAATTTGTCATTGCAAGTCAAATACCTCTAGGTATTAAACCGAAGGTGTTAGATAGAAGGTGATAATTAAACAGGTGAAGTGTTCAACAACTTAATACTCAATCTTTCTAAAGTACCTACTTCCTAATAAACAACATTTTTTGCAATAGAATTAAACTTCGCCCGTGTGGTTGCCGGGTTAGAATAGTGCCACTCCATGTCTTCCCGTGGATGTCGTAAGAGGCGACTAAGGGAATATAGGCTTGTAGCCTTGTAGTACTGTTAGGCGATGGGCTTGCAACCTGTCACTAATACGCTGGCAAACATCTTAGCCTATTTGTGCAAAATGTCGTTACAGAATTATCAACATGTTTTTAAAGTTGTAGGTAATTCTGTAGCTCTGCCTACCTCACTTTGGGATTACAGGCGTGAAGATATGTATGTATGTGTACATTTAAACTTTGAGGTTTACTGACACGGGAGCACGCCACATAGAGCAGACCGTGGTGGGAGAAACAGTCCTGTCGTAGGTCTTCGGCGGCGAATTTGCCCCTGCGACTTATTTCTGGATATGGCGAAACAGACCATCATCAGGGGCAACTGGAGCCTCTTGAATTCAAACGGGAGATCATTTGGTATGGAAGAAATAGGCGATACAAACACTGATTCTCCCAGAGCAAGTCCAAGCAAGTGGCCAAAAATTATTTTCGGTGCAAAGCCTTGAAGTGCAACCTAGTGCCCCTACAAAGTTTAAGTAGCTTTTCATTACTTAATAACATGACGTAGTAAAAGTCTGTGATATGGCAGGCCCGGTGGGTTCAAAGTGTTAAAGAATTCTACGGGATAATTTAACGGCATCGTCGGTGTTTTGCACAGTATCTATTGTGTTGTAAACAATATTTTATCCTTCAAAGGAGTTCAGTAATATGTCATTAATGACCGCTGCTTGTTTGTTCCTTTGGGTCAGTTCAGTATAGCTCTTTTGCATAACCACTCTAATGAGTTTTCTTAGATGGGCGTAACGTCGGGAGACATTTTTGAAATCATTTTATCAACTATTGTTACCATAGTGCACCGATAGGCAGGGACAGATATCATGCCGTCTTTTTCGGGATAATCCGAAAATTGGGCAGCTAAAACCGGGCTTTTTTTTTTGGTAATTTGAAAATTTTGACCCAGGGCCACAAGGGATCTTTTTAGTATTTTTTATGGAAAAAAATAAAAAATTAAAAAAAATATTCAGTACATTGGCCACATGAGGGCTCTTTTCAACGTCGGCAATATGGAGTGAATCTACTTGCGCTTCGGACAAGACCATCATTGCGGAGAAGAAGCGCCGCAAAAGAAGACCGCAGAAGGTCATATTTACAATTATTAAATACAATAATACTTAAAAGTAAGTTACATTACAAGGTAATAAAGTAATAAATAATTATTTATAAAACTTAAACAAATAAAATCATTACAAAAGTAAGGTCAATAAAATAAAGTTAAAAATAATGACAGGAGAACAACATGACGAGGTGTACAGTAGGGTGGGTCAAAAAACTTTTTTTTTCAATTTTGGATTTTAATAGCCGTAATGTGGTGCTAATTATAGTTAATATACCGTGTGTAAAATATTATTTCATTCTGTTTAGTGTAACTGCCTCCGGATTAGGTTTGAAATTTAGAAAAAGTTAATTAATTAGCTCATTTTTCAAACCATAGCTAACATACTTAAATACACTACTTACACTTTGAAAACTGCTTATATTTATTTTAAAATACTTTACCGTACAAACACTATAGAAAACGTAACAGAAATACTTGAGGGTAGGTAAGTGTTAATACTTTAACTACCGCCCGCAACTCGATTTTTTCTCTTTCTCTCTTTCTAAGCTAGAAAAAAGGTGTATTACTGTGTTTTTTTACAATGAATCGTACTAGAAAAGCGTGGAAATGTCCTGTATTTGGTAATACTAGTGATCTGAAAGATAATGTGCTTCCAACATATGAAGAAATAATGAAATGTTATGAGTGGACAAGATTTGACATCAAAATGACCAAGAATACCAAAAAGGAACCAAACTTTCAAGAAATTGAGATTTGTCATAGAAAAAATTGAGAACATATGGAAAAAAAGCATCCCTGCGAACTGTATCACATGTAAGAGTGCAGCAAATGCTTAAAGCTTATCATCTTAACTTTAAGAAACTATTAAAATCTCATCCTAATATACCTAAAAAACGTTTGGAAGATTTCCTCGCTTCCAGCAAAGTTATAGTTGGTGAATGCCCTGCAGATTTAGCTTACAAATCACCTGGAAAAATGTCCCATGCAAGGTGGCTCACGCGAGCTAACACAGTTCTACGGCTCTACATTGCAACTACAAACCCTTCCGATAAACTTGTTACTTTAGCAACATAATATGTGGTCAAAGTATACGCTCCAACATGGTTTCACATTAAAAGCCACCCAAGTTGCAAAGATGGAGGAAGACATTTATGGGAATTAATCTCTAGGTCTCGTTACTTATCGACAGAATTGAAAACTATTATTAATCCGGTAATAAAACGCAACTGCTTTTTTGCCCATCCTGAAAATCTACTGCTAGCCATGTTATCAGACTCTGAAAAACATATAAGAGAGTTGGCTCTGCGTCGAATTCTAAAAGTACGAGTTCAAAAAACACAAACATTAAGATTATTTCAGGTTCCAGACATTAACATGGATGCTAAAGTATATTACGATCTTATTGACTGGCAGATTCAGGTTACAGAACCACCAATCCTGAAGCTAGTTTCTAATCAAGAGCTTGAGTCTTACATCGCTCGAGGAGAGGACAATAAAATGTATTTTTTGCGATTACCTTGCCATACCCAAGCAGTCGAGAGATCAGTAAAAACTGTTACTTCAAGCTTCAGGATGTTTGTGTACAAAATCAGCACGCGAAGGTTTTATTAAGGCGAAGATTGAGTCTCGTAAACTCATGCCGAAATTCGATAATAAGAAGGATTTTCGTGTAGACCAAATTACCTCTTAACTGCTATAAACTAATTACTTATGTCTATAAATGCATGTATAAATAAAATATAGGTTTATAATATTACGTTTTATTATTTACACCTACATTTACAGCAAACAATACGTAGTTAACAGAGTTTTAAGAAATACATATTTTTTCAAAAAATCCCTATCCTATCCCTATTTCAGGGTCAATCCGGAGGCAGTAGATAATGTCCCACTGTAACGAAACTTTTTATTTTAGTTTATATAATCATGTGACACATTTATATTGCTATTAGAAGTAAAAAAAAAAAAAAACAAAAAAATAACCCATACTATAGTGACCCACCCTAGTGTACAGACCTCAGGAATGATAATTAAAATAACTAAATTGGAAAACAGGTCCTTGCAAGCTGTGAACAGACCGGACCCCACAGACAGCACCCGTTCACGAGTAACGCGTATCTGAGCCATCGCCTCCCTCAACCATGTGTTCGGGAAGGTGGCGACCGTAAAGACCTTTGAGTATGACATGCTCATGCTGCCGGACAAAGATAACAATAAGAAAGTACCTGTCCGGCGAGAAACATCATAATGTGTTCTCAATTCTAGAATGTCGTGTGTACACAAGAATAAATAAACAAAACAAAAAAACAAAAAACTCAATAGGTAAATTTAAATTTAAAAGTGTACATCATTGGCATAATTGGCTTGTAAGACATTTTGCAATAAGCGCTGCGCTGCTCAGCTATAAGTAATTACAAAAAAGACAAAGTAACCCTAATTTCAGTAAGCTCACACTACTTAAAAACGTCTTTATCATTTAGGAAGTCATTAACAGTATAAGATAATTATGTGACATTAATGATTGATATTAATATGAATTTCCTGAACCCCCGTTAAATCGATTGCAATAATGTTAGGTAATTAAAAAGCATAATAGACAAAAAAGTAGGACAGAGAGTTTCGTTCGTTTATTAAAAAAAATACGAAAATCTCTTTTTTTAATGAACTATTCAAATGAAACTATTACAAATATATTTTTCACTTCTCATGCTCGTAAAGTCCTTCTTTATGCTGGGTATAAGCTGCATAAAATCGTATTTTATGCTCTAGTGCATAAAGTAATTTCTTCTTTTAAGACTAAGGCAATAAGGCCTTACAGCCATATACACAATACACCTTCATTTAATTGATATATTTTTATGAGGTTTAGGTTATATCTTATTTTAATTACGACATATGTAATACTATCTAAATACTTTAAAATTAATACGGGCATAAAACGTAAATGCATTACGTAAAAAAAATATAAGTAACGCAAATATTTATAATAACTTGGCATTAAGGCTCAAACCATAGTAGTGTCCATAGTCAAACGTCACATAGTTAAAAATAAAAAAATAAAAAAGATTTTTTTTTTAGCGGGAAGCTAATTATTCGTCAAACAAAATTAAAAACTAACTAAATTTGTTGTGTTGCGGTTGAAAATTCAATAAATTATTCGTAAGTAATTGAACAATGTCGTGAGTAGTGATAGTGACGATCAAAAAATGATTTCGCCTGAGCTTTAATGGAAAGAAGTGCGTAAAATTTAATTGAGCAGATATTGCCGCCTAAATCACCTTCTTCCTATGGTATATATATATATATATATGGCGGGATTTTGAAATGCATGTCTTGTGAAAAACTTTATGGCATTCGACACAATTTAAATTTTATCTTCCTCACCACCTTATTACATACACCACTGCAAGTATTATAATTTTTATTATTCTTTACCAATTTGCTTTTCTTAATTTCTTCTAGCTTTCTCTTCCTTTCTTCTTTTCCCTCTGGATTCTCTTTGCCTGGTTCTCTTCCTCTTATTTTCTCTTTTCATTGGCTTTATTTTATTTTATTTTTGGGTACTGTTGTCCTGATATTTAGTAAGGCAGTCTATCGGTTATTGCGTTTTCCCTTTCGAGTTGGTTCTGGGGGTAAAGTTAAATAAGCTCTAAGATGAACATTTGAACATGCATCTGCTACTCCTACCTTTTCTAAAGTAATAAGATCTCCGTCGTTCGTGGAATTCTTGTTATCATTTTCACAAGTGCTCTGGTTATCGTTTTTGTCCATATTTTGTTCGTTTTCAGTTTCATGTTCAGTGTCTTGGATTATGTCTATTGTTAAATTTGGTTGTTTTATATGCCTTTCGATGTAATTTAAAATGGCACACGTATCGTTATTTTCGGAAACATTTTTAATAACCGTCGCAGAATAATTTTCTCCTTGTTAACTTGTAGCATCTGTTGCTCCTCGTCCAATATCATCGTTTGTAGAGTCTCCTTCCCCACTTTCGTTAAGGATTGAATCGAAGTGATCCCACAATCGATACATAGTGAATTACTCATTGTTTGTCATAGTGAATTGCACATCCCGTACTACATTTTTGATGTCTTGGAATTGGTTAATCAGCTCTGTACCGACAATCTCTTGAAACTCAGAAAATAATGATGTTTTATCAGGTTTACCTTTTTGTGTTGTAGACCTATCAGAACTCATTACATCAGAACTGGATGTAGGCTTTGCGAGGCACTTAGAATAATCCACAATATCAGGATTGAAAGGATAGATAGAGGTCACAAGCTTTAAAGCATTTCACAATGCAGGTATGACTGATTTGATCAGTAACTTTTTTCAAAACAAATGCATAATTTTGTTTAGATACTTGTTCGCCAATATTTTCCAGAAGCCATTCTCACAGCTGTCTTCAAAAACTGTTTTACATGCCGAAATAGTTATACGTCAGCTGGCTGAAGAATTCTGGTGGCGTTTGGATACAGAGCAAATATTTATACACTTAACTCGCAGGTTAAATGAGATTTGTGACAATCTACAATCAACAAGACCGGTACCTCAATATCGTTTTTCACCAGAAAAGGGTAAATAATATGCTCGATGATATATTTAAACGTATCGCCCATCATCCAACCTGAACTACTAATAGCCACACCCCAATCATCAGGTAATTTTTTCGTGATTCTATCAGGGAAACGTTTATAAGGAAAGACAATTGTCGGCAATACCATGTGTCCATTAGCTAATACAGCAAAAAGTACCGTCATATTTTATTTAGCTCTTCCTTTATCGACAATATATACTTACATTTTTCTCTCCCTTTTCAGCAAAACCTTTTTAGTAGATGGGTAGGGTTGAAACCCAATTTCATCAGCATTAAATATTCTTGATGGATCATCTAAAACATGCGTTAGATCACAATTCCTTAATTGATCTTTGACTTGGTTAAACCATTTTCTGATATCAGATTCTGATACACATGCACTCGCTTGCGTGACAGCTTCGCCTGTTCTTTGAGTTATACTCGGATGGCGTTTGAGGAAGCCTTTTAACCAACCTTTGCCTGGTCGGTTTTCGTGAAATGGAGTCTGTCTTGGGGTTTTATTCAGAAAGGTTTGGACGGAATCTAAAATATCATCTGCGTTTCTAGGAAATCCTCTTTTGCCCATTTTCCACAACCATTCTTCTAAATGTGTTTCTTCTTCTTTTGTCAAGTAAGGCTATGGTCCAAGTTCATATCTACTGGTGGGGCACTATTCTAACGGGCGACGTTTAATTCTATTGCAAAAAATGTTGTTTATAAGGAAGTAGGTACTTTAGAAAGATTGAGTATTAAGTTGTTGAACACTTCACCTGTTTAATTATCACCTTCTATCTAACACCTTCGGTTTAATACCTAGCTAGAGGTATCTGACTTGCAATGACAAATTCACAACAAACTTTGATTTTCGGTAGTGGTCATTTACGGGGTGACTTTGATAGCAACTACCATTCTACATACACATGTATTTTTTGAGGAGTTGGAATACGCCTCCATAATATTTTATTCGCCACTGGTAGCGGCGATAGTTACTCCTTCCGAAAGTTAAAGTAGTGCGCATGTTACTGTCTATTTTCGCATAGAAAAAGATATTATAATATTTTGTCTTGATTTTTGAGGTAAAAAAACTTCAAATGTATCTATGTTATGCAAAAACGCATGTTATTTGAATGGTGTTATATGTTAATCAAATCTTAATTAGTGATATCGGAAAAGAACAACATCTATTCTATATTTCTTTAGATTTTACGTGATTTTTTGCGGGTTTACTTGAGATATTCACTCAAATATTACATTCCCAGGCATGGCGGCGGTATCGTGCTCTATATAAGGAGCTTTTGACTGATGAATATTCCGGTACTGCTAAGATAGAACAACCATCTTCCTTCAATTTACTAGTTTTCTCCTCAAATATCTGCTGCACTGGGACCATACAATTTCGTACTGCTATTTTACATGCATCTACACATTTTTCTTTTTCTCTTAATAATAGATTGCCCGTTGTTTTCCTTCTTGCAATATTTTGTTAGTTGGGTCGACAGTTATGGATATATTGCATCCCGGTAATTCACTGCACCTCCAATTCGTATTTCCATTGTCGTTTATTCTGTGATGATAGTATTTATACACACCGTGAATCATCACTTTTTTGCCGTTTTCACTTTCTATAAATGATTATTGTTCTCTTGATCCATTTCAAAAAAAGTGAAACGAAAAAGCAGTTAAATACTAAATCTGACTAATCAAAATCAAATCAAAATCAAAATATTTATTCAGTAAATTGGCCACATGCGGGCTCTTTTACACGTCGGAAAGGTACAGTGAATCTACCAGCGCTTCGGACAAGACCATCATTGCGGAGAAGAAGCGCCGCAAGAAACTCCAGCAGGTCATTTTTTCAATCATAAAAACATAATTATACTTAAAAGTAAGTTCCTTAACTGACAATTTGACAGCAATCAGTCAAAGTGATGTCAATGACACATAATAAAATAAAATAGAACTTTATTAGCCAGTTTTGCACTTGAACTATTGAAGTAGGTTTTATCGTAAGAAATGTCTTATCATATCGATGGTCTAGAAGACAAACGTGATAATTACAGACTCATCAACTTTTCAGGGGGACTGTTTTTATTAACTTAAAAGTTCTAGATACTATAACTTAAAATTGAACATTGGAATCGTGTATATTCTGCCTATATTTGGTTAGGGTATTTATCTTTTTAATTATTTATCATTAACTTGAACATCAATATCCCAAGGTATCAACAAAAAAATCAAAATAGTAAAAAAGGACATTACTTAGTATGTTTGTACATAAACTTTAATACATAATGTTCACTTAACACTTCCGTCCGTGTATTGTATATAAAGTTAGTTTTTGTTGAAATTTAATGTCGTGTGATGCCGGCTTAGAATAGCATCACCTGTTTCTTTCCCGTGGGTGTCAGAAGAGGCGACTTAGGCACTCAAGTCGAACGTTTGATGTATTGCAATCTTAGGCGATGGGCTGATAACCTGTCATTAACTGTCATACATAATTTCTGAGATGATCGTCAACATTATCGGATGTGATGAAAACGACCTTTAAGGTTTTTAACGCTCTGCCTACCTCGCAAAGGATAAAGACGTGATTATAGGTAGGTATGTATGTATGTTGTTAAAAGTTACTGCCGATTTATTGAAAAAAAAAAACAATTGGTATTGAATTTTCTTTATTAGCAAATCAATCAAACTTTAAATTTTAAGTAATTAGTCAATCATAAAGTTCAGTCATCATCTGACTCCGAGTCAGAACAATCGTTAATTAAATTTTCTTCATCAATAGCTGGAATATTATTGTAATAAACGACTATTCGCTGACGAGTGTTCAGTAGTATTAAAACCACTTAAACTATTTGTCTACCGGCATCTTGGAAAGATTAACATCTTTTAATATAATTGGGAATCTAAATTGACCAAATGACAAAAATAATAAAAACATTTAGCTTATTTGTCTATCGTGGTAAATGCAAGCGAAATGTTATAAATCTATTTAACATTTTTGTAGTTTAAATTGATGGTAAATAATTATAATTATTTTATTTGGTATCAAAATGACATCACTTGCTATAAGTGTACACCTACAGTTTAGGAAGAAAGAGACGGAATTAGGATATTTGGGTAAGTGCAAACGGTAGAGCATCTTCATTTATTACATTTGGCATTAAAATGTCAAAATATCAAAATTTTGTAATTAGCACGTTTGTCTTCTAGACCATCGATATTCACTTTAATTACCTATCTAGTATTCAAATACTTGGGAATATAAACATCTAAAATGTGTAAATAAAGTACTATAAATAACAAGTAAAAACCTAACTTTTATCAATATATCATGACATATAGAGATAGACTTACATACATTCGTGAATGCCATACTTCAAAAACATTATGCCTCTTTTGGGGCCGTTGGATAAAAAATAATACCATTTATGATCAAGAAGTGGTGAGATTGTGAGAAATTGGGTTCGCAAAGAGCTCAAATTAAGTGCCTGCCTGCGTGATAAGCTGGGAATGTAAAGAATGGGGTCTGTGAAAAGTTGGGACTGTGATGAATTGGGACAGTTAAGAATTTGGAATGTAAAGAACTAGGATTCTGAATAAATGGGGTCTGTGAAAAGTTGGGACTGTGATGAATTGGGACAGTTAAGAATTTGGAATGTAAAGAACTGGGATTGTGAATAAATGGGTTTTGAAAAGTTGGCATTGTGAACAATTGGGACAGTTAAAAATTTGGAATGTAAAGAACTAGGATTGTGAAGAACTGGGACTGTTAAGAACTGGGATCGTGAAGAACTGGTTCTATGAAAATTTGGGGTTGTGAAGTACTGTGCCTAATTCAGTCCAGGTATTGAATGGTCTAAGACAAGACTTAAAACGAATTAATGATTAAAACCTCTTTAGAAAAATTTGCACGCGGCGTACTAAATACTGGCCACTTACATTTCGTTAAGTTTCACGGCGGAATATTTAAGAAACTCTTTTCAAATAAATGATAAAAGCGACATATTATTAAGAGAGGCAATAGGGTTAGGGTCGTAAGGACTAGTTTGAAGAATGACTGTGTAAGAAGAAGGTCTAATATGTATTAGGTCACGGTGGTAAAGTGTCCAAGCACATTAAATATTATAATGACTGGGTATAAAATTGGGCTTAGTTGTACAAGGTCTTTGTTTACAAAATGGCCAAATAAGCGAAATGTGCTAATAGCAAATCGACTAAGTAGTAGAACATACTGATAGTAAAATGACAAAATAAGCATTTAGCCAAATATTTATGAAGTCTCGGTTGCAAAACGCCGACATAATCGAATGACAAGGAAACAGTCACTCAGTCAGTAAATAAGTAGGAGTAAATATAAAATGTTACGATTACTTCTTTGCATAGTTTCGTTACAATAAAAAGTGTATGTTTAAAATAAGATATATTTACATACATACATACATACCCTCACGCCTGTAATCCCAGAGTGGGGTAGGCAGAGCTACAGAATTACCTACAACTTTAAAAACTTGTTGATAATTCGGTAACCACATTCTGCACAAAAAGGCTAAGATGTATTTAAGTTGCTAAGAAAGTATTTTATTTATAATTAATTAGTTATGAAAGAATACATTTATTATTATTTTATGATTGTTTCATTAAGAAACTACTATGGTCTCGGTTTTGCTCGCATACGACAACGTACAATGTGTTTCTCTAAATTACCCGCTTTAAATCCAAAAGGGTAATTCAATTTTTTTTTGTAGGTAATTCAAGATTTTAAGTAGCCTTAGATGTCTCTTTCTTTAGCCATCGAGCTGTTTTTTTGTCAAATTTCGTCAAAATCAGGATAATAGTTGAATTGGAATAAAGTAACAGTATTTGTTAAAATATTATTTGCCTGCTTCATGTAAACCACTGCTTTTGTACAAATATTCAATTAATTATCTATTATAACTTGGACGTTGTGCGATCACGACGTTTTGTTACCTAGACACTTTTAATCCAAGACATTGTAATATCTAGACAAAATACCTAATGTGTCACACCAAGGCATAATGCAATATGGCCAAAAACCTACTTAGTCATTGTACAACAATTTATTTTTGCTATATATGACAATCGTGCATCCAAGACATACTGCTTACTGGTCATTGTTAAAAAAGTCATTGTGTTTACTAAGATCTGGTATTATACAATTACGACGTTTCGCGGACATAGTCATTCTTCAAACAAGTCGTTACGACCCTAACCAAGGCAATATAGCGTACTTGCGTTTTTTCCAAAAAGGATAGAAATATTTTTTATTTTACTATCCATAATGGGTACACTACATAAATACGAAAAACTAAATTCCGAGTATAGGAATCACGAATTTCATAATGCCGATTATTATAATTCCGAATGTTTTAAAACTCCGAATATAAGTATTCCGATTTTTCATTTTTCCGATATTTATAAATCCGAAATTTCAAAATGTCTAACGTTAACAATTACGATTTGCAAAATTCTGAATTTCAATACACCGAACAATAATAAGTCCGAATGAATAATAATCAGAAATATCAAAAATACGAAATCCGATTATTAAAATACCGATCATCAAAACTCCGAATATCATTACACCGACTAATAATAAACCCACCTAATCAAATATGTCATTGAAGTAAGAGTAAGAGTGTCGACGGAGCTCCGCTTACGCGGAGCTCCTATTTCTGGGTGGTTTGGCCCTCCGGGCCTGCTGCAAAACTAACATAACCTAAACCTACCTCATATTTATGATAGTTAGATCGGGAACACCCAAATACTCCGAAATATTTTATTCCGAATTTCCTAATTCCGATTTATAAAACATAATTCCTAATAAATAAAATTCCGATTATTGAAAACACGAATTTCATTATCCCGAATATCAAATTTCCGAATTAGTAATAAAGTTTCGGAAAATTAATAATCGGAATTTTGTTTTTCGGGCCAATGACACTTCGGGCTTTTCATTATTTGGAGTTATAAAAATCGGAAAAATATACAATCGGAATTTGGAAATTCGGTTAAATAAATTTCGTGTTTTTTAGTAATCGAAATTTTATTCCTTAGGAATTATGAAATTCGGGGTTTTAAAAATCGGAATTAGTAAATTCGGAATAAAATATTTCGGAGTATTTGGGTGTTCCCATCCATAATATGTCTTATGTAGAGCCACACCATCCATAAAAATTACGAGCCCAAACTCGATGGGGACATAATCACATCTCCTGTAATATATTTAGTCAGCGCGGCGCGGCGGTCGCGGCGAGAGACCGTTTCTTGATATGAATAGTAATAAATATGTTATTGCGTGTTCTTGTGTTTCTTGAAGTAATATTTATATCACTTGTAAATATTTGTTCAATTATTAAATTCAGTTGTGTTCTTTGATAATTAAAGTTTGTTAAGTAAGTTACATCATAAGGTGATTCGGATATAGTTGGTAGGTTTAATTAAGATTTATTTATTTTGTTATTTGGGTTGTTGTGTGGTTGCCGGGTCAGAATAGTGCCACTCCATGTCTTCCCGTGGATGTTGTAAGAGGTGACTAAGGGAATAAAGGCTTGCAGTACAGAAGTTAGGCGAAGAGCTTGCAACCTGTCACTAATACGCTGGTATTATTAAACCGCGATTAGAATGGGATTGAGAACATTATGTATTTTTTGAATTAATACATGAAATGACATTAACAATGGTAGAGTGTGCAGAGTAATGAAAAAACTTATTTTAGTACAATGATGTTTTAAAGCTTCATAAAACCAAATTATATTACTGACTTAAATAAAATACGAATGTTGTAATTATTTTTAGAGACCATAATTATCAGATCTGTGTCATCACCTGGTATTGTATCCGCTGCCTCACTCACCTCTGTGATGCAGCGAATACAATTACGAGAGGCGAAATGTGATGCAGCTGATACAATTATTTTGTCGGGCCTTCGCCGGTTATTTATTCATTTATAGTTATGATTCATTTGAGATCAATTAGTGAGTCTTGATGTGACTAATCTGATGTCTACTCAAAATGATCCGTCGAACAGATCCGTTTGTTTAATGCAGCGGCAAGCGACCGCATCGCGATTATTGGAATGTATATGATATAGAATTAAGAATTTTTACGATGTATTATCTGTTGGTAATCCTTAATAAATAAATAAATAAATAAATAAATAACTATTGCCTGGTAACAGCCATTGATTAAGTAGTTTATATTCAACAGGGTATCGAATTGTTTAGGAACATGAGGGAACAGTTCAATTAGAACTTCAAACGGGTCATGTGAAAACAGGTTACTTGTAAATAGGGGAAAGTTCATTTACCACTGGGGGACAATCTGATCAGTAATTATTATTTTAAAAATACATGACTGCGCTCGAAAAAAATAACCCTCCTTCTGACACAGTTGGGTAAAAAGACGGTGCGTTCCAATAAGCATTCAAAAAATGTACAATAACAAAATCGAATTGACATAAAATATTATAATTTGACTAAACTTCTTGCTAGTGCTTTTTTCTCCGTTTTAATGCAGGGCATACGCTTTGACCATGATCCTAGATTTGACAGGTCGGGTTATTAGAACCTAGAACGACTGATATCTGACCTCCGCAACCCTTGTGACAGGAGAACCGCCGTTACATAATTGTGCAAGTTTCCTCACGATACAAGGCCTGATGCCTATGCCGATACCTGCGGTTATCAGGTAATGTACATAAGTTAGAAAAAACTCCAATGGTACATAGCGATGGCTTGGGATTTGAACCCGATTTAAGTTAGAATTTTAAGTTTTAGATGCTGACTTTTCTTTATTCTGATAAATATCACGGCTCCCTGTAAATTAGTTATAGCGAGATCCCCATTAGCAACCATCTTAAAATGCACTCGGCTTAAGTAATACTAGTTAACCTTTAAATTATAAGACACTAGCGACCCGCCCGCGGCTTCGCCCGCGTGGAATGTATTATACATATAAACCTTCCTTAAGAATCACTCTATCTATTAAAAAAAACCGCATCAAAATCCGTTGCGTAGTTTTAAAGATTTAAGCATACATAGGGACAGACAGCGCAAGCTACTTTGTTTTATACTATGTAGTGATTCCAACATACAATTGACCTCTTATCTGTAGAGAGTACATGTCGCTTCCTTTTTAGAATTTCATCTCCGGTTAACACGCGTATGGGAATTCTGCAAGGAAGGTTAGGGACTGTTTATAATGAAATCATAGCTATGATTGCCTACGTTTTTCTATACAATCTACATAAGGACTAAAATAGTTTGTCACTGAATCTGATTTTGGTCGTTATATATTATTATGGGGCCGTTTATCATTATGATCTCAGCTTTAGAATATCGTAGTATAAATAAGGGAACTTTGGTTCATTTGCACACATCGTTTCGGGTGCTCCATTGGTCCCTCCTAACTGACCACAAAGTGATAAAAGTGCAAGTCCAGTGCAGTGATAGTTCGTGTTCACTTCAAAGCTGTTTCAGTGAAGGAGTTCATCCTTAAGGAAATATGTAAGTGTATGTATAGTTTGCATTATCGTAAAGTGATTTTTAAGTATGATTATCTTATACTGGTTTTTTCACATAGTATAAGTGTACTGTAAGAGGTGCTTCTTTATTGTATTCAATTAATATTTACCGCATTATGCTATAACTTGGAACAGAATTATTGAATAACTTTAACGATAAAATAAATAATTCTGTTTGTTTTTCTGTCAGCTATAGCTTAATGCATAAAATGTTGAATTGTTGATGATGAAATAGTAACTCTCACCATACCCATCCTATGTGAAAAGAGCGTAGTCGATTAGTTGGAGTTCCACAAACAGTTTTTTTATTTCAGGCCTGGTTGGTCTCAAAATCCATTTTGGGAGGACGATCTCCCTTACGAGTTCTCAACAACAACTGTGGAGTCACCTGCTCTTGGGCCCTCACAATCAATACTTCCGCAACCGCCTTCAACCTCTAATAAAAAAATAACGGAGAGAAAAAAGACACCAGTTACTGAAGCTCCGAAGAAACGGTCCACGGCTGGAGGGCGGAAGAAGGCACCTTCAACAAAATCAAAGGAACCACTTCTGAGTTGTTCCGACTCTGAAGATGAAGTCATCCCCACTACCCAACCGTCAGTGAGGCGTAAGCGCCCCGCACAGCTGTTAGACTCTGAGGTACGTGATCGCTCAAAATTGAGAATTAATATATTTTTATTACAACTTATGTATCATTTAACTCATTAGGTCAAAGACTCCTCCTGGTTATTAAACAAGTTTTCCGTTGGCCATTAACTCCAATAAGATTTTGTGTTCACTTTGTTTAGGTATTTCTTAATTATTTCAAGCTAGGCTGCCCTGTTCTTTACAGCAAGTACTCAGTCTAATTATTTATATTACAGGAGGAGGAGGAACCTGCAAAAGTGATCAAGGCAGCCCGTGCAGAGACGTTGAGAAGCTTCCTAACTCAACGAGGTCCATCGGGATACACAACTCAACGCGATCCTGTCAAGACTGGAGAATATTTTATTGAGCTTCGAGTCTACAACAGCCGTGAAGCGGAGCGCTTACCATCGATCGACCGCTGGAAAAACGCTCTTACCACACTAAAAATAGCGGCTGATTCCGATACAGCCATATTCAGGGCGGCTTCCAAACTGATACAGGCCGGAAAGGAAGATTTTAAACATATTCAACCGATCATGTACCCCAAATAATCGTGCTTGATTGAAGTACTTTATACAGGGTGATTGGAAGGTAGAGGTAAACCTTTAAGGGGAAGCTAGTACAGACCATTTAGAACCATTTGAGATATGGTTGTCTTGGACGAAGTCTCACATTTTTTATTTTATTGATCATTATGTGTTTTTAAGAAAATATCCCAAAATTTCACAACTAATTGCTAATTGTGGCTAATTTAAACAAAAAATTGCTAATTTTTTACGTAATTTCATTAGAGTAATGTATAAGCAATCTAACAAAACAGGTTCCAAGTATCTTTGTCATCAGAATTTTGTTTTACAGACATTTGAATACCCGAAACATTTCTAAAGTTTAAGAAACCCTTTGCTTTAACGGCATTTTAAAAAAAAAACAGAGCGTGTGATAATAATTTAAACCTTTTTAAAAACATGTGTAGTTATTCTTCTTTCTTTTGAGGTATCAATTACGCGAATATCTAGGCAAATATGGAAATTTAGGACCTACAAACCAAATTAAGGGGGAACATTTTGAAACAACATTGAAAACTTTTTGATCCAAATAAGTAAATTAATACTCTTTGATGATACCCTAACTTCGATTGTTCTTTTTTTTAATTGAAGGAATTGACATTTTTGTCACGATGCGTCTCACCTGTTGGCTAGTTTTTCTAATCAGGAATATGCGGATATGGTTTTTATGTATGGCAATGCAAACGGCAACGGATCTTTGGCACGACGAATGTACCAAGAGCGTTTTCCGAATCGCAGGGTACCGAATGCGAGAGTATTTTACAACGAATATCGTCGGCTAGCTGAAAATGGAATACACCACGTTGAACCTGGAGTCAACACGGGCAGACACGATCCTACCACGGAAGAAGACATTTTAGCAGCGTTTGAAGCCGATACTCATACCAGTACCAGAGTTGTAGCTCGAAATCTAAACATTTCACAATGGAAGGTCTGGAAAACAATGCATGACAATCACATGTATCCATTCCATGGCACGGGTGTGCAAGGTCTGGAAGAGCGGGATTCCCAAAAAAGGATTGAATTCTGCCGTTTTCCCCTCAATAGAGACATTGATGATGCGTGGTTTCTAAAATCAATCTTGTGGACGGATGAATGCAAATTCTCTAGAGAGGGCATGACAAACTTTCACAACCTCCATCAATGGACCGAAAAAGACAACAATCCACACTGGAAAAAGCAGGTGTCATTCCAGAGGAAATTTTCTGTCAATGTGTGGGCAGGTGTAATTGGCAGAACATTGATTGCACCCCACATCTTACCGGATACTTTGAATGGCAATAATTAAGTATTTGCAATTTCTACAAAATGACCTTCCAGTGCTTTTAGAGGAATCCGGTGATCCGGTTTCAGCAAGACGGCTGTCCAGCTCATTGGACATTAATTGTAAGAGAGCACCTACATAATTCTTTCCCTGATAGCTGGATCGGCAGAGATGGACCCATCTCTTGGCCCGCTCGGTCACCAGACTTGACCCCAATGGACTTCTTCGTGTGGGGTCGGGCCAAAGAATTAGTGTATTCAAGCGTCGAAATAAACACAAGAGAAGAATTGGTGGAGAGAATTCATTCAGCGTTTGCAACCATGAAGATAGAGATGATGTTGAAAAAACCAACAGTAGAAATGAAAAGACGGGCCCCTGCTTGTATTAAAAACGGCGGTAGTCATTTCGAACATCAAAAATGAGGGTTTTAATTAAAAATGTTGTTTTGGTCAGTCTGCCTAAGAAATCTAAAAATTGAAATTTTCCCCCTTAATTTGGTTTGTAGGTCCTAATTTCCATATTTGCCTAGATATTCGCGTAAATGATACCTCAAAATAAAGACGAATAACGACACATGTTTTTAAAAAGGTTTAAATGATTATCACACGCTCTGTTTTTTTTTTAAATCCCGTTATAGCAAAGGGTTTCTTAAACTTTACAAATGTTTCGGGTATTCAAATGTCTGTAAATAAAAATTCTGATGACACAGATACTTGGAACCTGTTTTGTTGGATTGCTTACACATTACTCTAATAAAATTAAGTAAAAAGTTATCAGTTTTTTGTTTAAATTAGCCACTATTAGCAATTAATTGTGAAATTTTGGGATATTTTCTTAAAAACACATAATGATCGATAAAAAAATAATTGTGAGACTTCGTCTAAGACAACCATGGCTCAAATGGTTCTAAATGGTCTGTACTAGCTTCACCTTAAAGGTTTACCTCTACCTTCCAATCCCCCTGTATAACCTTATTATACTGCATTTTAAGTACTTCAATACAAAATTGACCTACCTATAATCTCTTTTATCCCTCTCAATGTTTACGTATCAATTAAGACTTATGACATAAATATTAAAGGTATTTACTGCATTAATGACATTGTGTTCTTTATTCACAGCATAAATGGCTTAAATGACTTAAATGACTTAAATGAATTAAATGGCATAAACAGAATAAGTAGAATATTTGAATATTTGAATTGAATATAAATAAATCATTGTGGATATAAAATGTTTTGTAATTAATGTAAAGTTCACGTGTCTAATTATGTGTCACATAAAAAGAGTAACCTACATAAGTCAAATTGTTTATTAGACAGTAAATTTGATAATGTGCAAATTATTGCGACTGCGTTTAAAAATAGAATTAGAAGTTACAGAGTAAAAACGGTTACTGGTGACACACATTTAACTCCGGAGCAGTTTTTAAATAGTATTTCAGATTCAATATTTAATTTAATTAAATATTCTCTAGAGAAGCATACTGCATTGAAAATTAATCTTGAACTTTTTGTTTCTTACACGCTACCGAAAAATTTGTCATATATGCAGTTTATTTTAAAAATGGTGATAATATTGTAGCAGATCATGATCATTTCACAGGAAAATATCGAGGTCCTAGTCACAATATCTGTAATTTGAATGCAAAATCTGTTTCACAATCTTACTGGCTATGATTGCCATTTATTTATCGCCGAGTTAACTAATATAATTGGCCGCATCAGTTTGATTCCCAAAACAAAAGAAAAATACATATCGATTACCAAATTTATACCAGTTGATGATCAAAAATCAGCACAGTTGAAATTTATAGATTCATTCAACTTTTTAGACTCTAGTTTAGACCAATTAGTCAGTACATTGCATCCCAGGGATATTATTTTAATTATGTGTCACATAAAAAGAGTAACCTACATAAGTCAAATTGTTTATTAGACAGTAAATTTGATAATGTGCAAATTATTGCGACTGCGTTTAAAAATAGAATTAGAAGTTACAGAGTAAAAACGGTTACTGGTGACACACATTTAACTCCGGAGCAGTTTTTAAATAGTATTTCAGATTCAATATTTAATTTAATTAAATATTCTCTAGAGAAGCATACTGCATTGAAAATTAATCTTGAACTTTTTGTTTCTTACACGCTACCGAAAAATTTGTCATATATGCAGTTTATTTTAAAAATGGTGATAATATTGTAGCAGATCATGATCATTTCACAGGAAAATATCGAGGTCCTAGTCACAATATCTGTAATTTGAATGCAAAATCTGTTTCACAATCTTACTGGCTATGATTGCCATTTATTTATCGCCGAGTTAACTAATATAATTGGCCGCATCAGTTTGATTCCCAAAACAAAAGAAAAATACATATCGATTACCAAATTTATACCAGTTGATGATCAAAAATCAGCACAGTTGAAATTTATAGATTCATTCAACTTTTTAGACTCTAGTTTAGACCAATTAGTCAGTACATTGCATCCCAGGGATTTTATAAACTTTAAAAAATTATTTACTGATCCTTATCAATTTGAATTAGTTTGTAAGAAAGGGATTTATTGTTATGACTACATGCGCTCGTGGGATCAATATGAAGAATCTCAACTGCCTGACAAAGATTTTTTCTTTAACAAGCTTACATCTGAGAATATTTCAGATGAAAAGTATGCACATGCAAAAACAATATGGGATGCATTTAATATTCGAAATTTGGGGGAATACACTGATTTATACTTAAAATGTGATGTGCTTTTATTATGTGATCTTTTCGAAAAATTTCGAAGTATGAGTTTAACCTATTACAATTTAGATCCTTGCCATGCCATTACGTGTCATCTCCATCACTTAGTTGGGATGCTATGTTACTTTATACAAAAACTAAATTAGATTTGATTTCTGACGTTGAAATGTATCAAATGTTAGAAAAGGGTATTAGAGGCGGCCTAGCCCAATGATCGTTAAGGCACGCACGCTAAAGCAAATAATACATATTTGTCAGATTATAATCCTAACGAAACAAATTCATACTTAATGTATTTAGATTGTGTAAATTTATATGGCTTTGCTATGCTTCAATATCTTCCAATAAGAAAATTTGAATTTCTGAACAAAAAAGAAATAGAAACCTTTAATGTAAACGCTATAAGCGACAACAGCCCTCACGGTTACATACTAGAAGTAGACCTTCAATACCCAAGGGAATTACATGACGATCACTCAGATTTGCCTTTTGCACCTGAAAAGTATGTTCTTCCAGGAAAGACGAGTGCTAAGCTAATTGCAAACTTACACAACAAGTGTAAATATATCATACATTATGTGCACCTTAAAGAGTGTCTGATGAATGGTTTAATATTATTAAAAATACATTGGATTGTATCTTTTGAACAAACAAAATTTTTAGAACCTTATATAAATTTAAATACACAACTTAGGCAAATAGCAGAATCGGAATACGAAAATTTTTTTTTTAAGAAGCTGAATAATAGTGTCTATGGAAAAACTACTCAAAACAAAAGAAAACAAGTTGATGTTAAACTGGTAAATGTTTGGAAAGATGTTTCGAATAAAACAAATAAATTTTGTGGAGCGGAACAATATATTAGTGCACCAAATTTCAAGAATTTGGCAGTTCTTACTGAAAACTTAGTAGCCATCCAGATGCATCAATCTAAGTTGATTTTAGATATGCCAATCTACATTGGATTCGCTGTCTTAGAGCTTGCCAAAACTCACTTGTACAAATTCCATTATTCTATAATGAAAAATCGCTATCGCCAAAATATTCACCTATGTTATACCGACACCGATAGTCTCTTGTATCTAGTAAATACTAAAGATTTTTATGAGGATATGAAAAAGTTGATTCCATACTTTGATACAAGTAACTATGAAGTTAAAAACATTTACAATATGCCTAGTGTAAATACGAAAATCCCTGGTTATTTTAAGGATGAAATGGGCGGTAAAGTGATATCAGAATTTATAGGATTAAGGGCCAAGTTATACTGTATAAACACAGAAGCATCATCTATGAAAAAAGCGAAAGGAGTTAAAAAGTGTGTAACTAAAAAACTTAATATGGAGAAATACAAAAAATGTTTGTATAACAATGAAAATTTAAGAGATAACATGTGTGTTATTAAGTCTAAAAACCACAAGATTTTCACCCAGAAACTGAATAAATTAGTTCTGAGTAAAAATGATGACAAAAGGCAATTGTCAGACGGTATGGTTACAACTTTACCATGGGGTCATTATAGTAACATATTATAATTTTGTTTAAACATTAAGCTGATAGTTTTATTTAGATATTTATTCATAAGAGGATATTTTATGTTTACTCTAATTGATAAATAAGTAATAAATGTATCTAAAAATCTTGGTTAAATAAATAAATTATTTACCCTCATCCCTATGGTTTTCATTTAAAAACATTCTCATATTGTTTAGTGAACGCATTCATAAAATATGTTGCATAATATTTTTGAAAGAATGTTAAAAACATGTTAGAACATGTTGTATAGAACGTTCTTTTAAAAATACAGGGGGGTTACCATGACATACTAAGGCAGTTCAGTTTAGGTTGAGAGAAAGGGATAGAGCTATACAACTGCTATAGCTCTGTCCCTTTCTCTCAACCTAAACTGAACTGCTTTAGTATGTCGTGGTAACCCCCCTGAACTGAATAATGTTCTTGTTTAATGTAGTAAAAGTAAAAAACTTTATTTTGTTCTGGAACACAGTTTATTTATTTACATACATATAGCATTTTTTATCACATTTACAAAATAAATAAAGGATTTAATCACTTGTTACTTCACTTATCCTTTTCAGAATTTTCTCCACCAGTCTTTCCGTTGCATTTAACAATTCATCGTACGTATCCTCCACTACAAACTGCACCATAACTTCATCCAGACCACTGTTTGATTCCAGGTTAGAAATTTCGATTTTAATCAAACGCTTGCCTCATTTTACCTTCTTAATAAAATGAGAGTTTAACCCAATATTAGCGATTTCGGTTTTTCTTTTTAACGTCTTCTTCTTTATATTTGTATCAGACTTCTTCTGGATACCTTGCTCAGAAACATTTTGTACAGGAGTTAAAAACATATCCTGGTACTTTAAGTACCCATCAATGTCCTGCGAGTAGTTGAACGGATCATTAAGTTCGATAGGCTGGGAGTAAAAATTAGGTAACATCATATCACTGGTCTGTTTTTCCGTACTAATAGGCTGTGAACTTGACATAGTTGATCTGTAACAAAAATAAATAAGTTATAGTTTACTATTATAACGAAAACAAACAATGGTTTTATAGTTAAGTATTAAATAAATAAATAAGCAGTGTTAAAAACAAAAACTTACAAGTATGTATGTACTTATAAGTTTTTGTTTTTATTTTATTTTAAGGTAAGGCCTTTATATTATCTTTAATTCAGCAACCGATATTTATTGTGTGGATCTCGAACAGGAATGAAATGCTTTGAAATTTATCATCAGATTTATAATGTTTTTTTGCTGCTTATGCATATTAGGTATCTTATTTCATATTACTTAAAAGGAATACATTAATATGTGTTAGCTATGCATATATGTAAACATAAAACTCAACACGTTTAAACAAGTTTATTTTAAGAATGATTGCTCCCCGTATTTTAATCAATGAGTCCTTCACATTCTTTAGCTATAAAAATAGCATTATGAAGTAAATGAAGCAACCCCTATAATTTGAAATTAAGAGACATAAATATTGAACCATGCAAGTCTAAAGTTAAACTTAGCAGTCCGCTGCCATCCAATATGTTGTTAAAGTTTAGGGTCATGTTGATATTTATAATATGTTATAATAAATATTTTAAAACGATTACTATTATGAATTACTTGGGAAATTTATGAGGCCTATATAAAGCATTTCAATACTTTCTTATTTCACAATTACAATGAAGTTCGTCAAGCATACTCAAACTCTTGAAGTAAATAACATTAAAGTAGAACATCACCCACAAAAAGTAAAACATAGTACACTGTTCCCTAATACAATTCGGTGTGTAATATGTGGACCTTCCAACTGTGGTAAAACTAATATTATGCTTAATTTATTGTTACATAAAAATGGTTTAAAGTTTCAACATATCTATTTGTATTCGAAGACAGCCTTTCAGCCAAAGTATCGCTATCTGGAGAATATTATGAGGAGAATACCGGAAGCTAGGTTGTATATATTTAATGAGAATATTGAAGTTCTTCATCCGAATGATGCTCTGACTAATTCAATTATGATTTTTGATGACGTGGCTTGCGAAAATCAAGTAAACGTTCGAAATTACTTTACTTTGGGGAGACATAGACAGATAGACTGTTTTTATTTATCTCAAACTTATTCAAAAATACCGAAACAACTACTCAGAGATAATCTTAATCTTTTGATTGTTTTTAGGCAAGATAATACTAATTTGAAACACATATACAAGGAACATGTCAATACGGATATAGATTGGATAAAATTTAAAGAGCTTTGTTCTACTATTTGGCAAGATAGATATAGCTTTCTATTAATTAATAAAGATTGCGCAATAAATAAAGGAAGATACAGACAAGGATTTGACACATTTATTCACTTTTAAGTTAGCCCATATATACCATTTTATATTACAAATATCTCACTTGAAGTTTAGTGTCTGTATAAAACGGTAGGCTTTGATTTTTCCACAATGGATATATATTTAAAAGAGCAACTTGTAAAATCAGTAAATAGTATAAAAAGCAAAATTAAGAAAATTAAAAATTAAGAAGATGAAGCTAATTTAAAGTTCAAAAAAGTCTTTAAACCGATTACAGATCCTCTAGACACCCTGATTAAAATTAATGGGCAAGTTAGCCCGGATTTTAACATGTCAACAAAAATAGATAAGAATAATGCGTCCGAGGGTTTGAACTTATCTGTAGGATACGAAAATTTTAAAGACTGGATTAATGATGAATCTAATCGACACTCGGAATATTATGAATATACTGATGAGGATGATAAAAATTTGGTCAAACAAACTAACGATACACTTCTGTCTCTAAAAAAAAAAGATATGTTTGATATTTATGAAAATATAAATGTACCATTTGGGATTTATAGTTAAAACAATAAACTCTCGATGGGAAATACTGCTGTAAGCTTATCCACTGTGAATAATTCTACTAACACCAAAAAAAAAACCTGCTTACCATCAATAATACAAATTATGAATTAACCGCAGGTTTAAAGGAACTATTAATGCGCAACGCGCAACAAACCCGATCTTAACCTTGTAACTGAAAAAGATAAAACAGACTACAAAGAAATGTTAATTAACACAAACGCGCATAAACGGGACTATGACCCCAATGGTCAATTAAAAGGTGACAAAGGATTAAAATACTGTACAATCATCAAACCGTTATTTTTACAGCAAAATGAAGCAAATAAAACAAAAAATCCGGGAAAGTTACCAAGATTCAAAATCGGGGGGCATTTACCTGTATTAAAACAATATAAGAGTAACAGACTACATTTATTGGGATGATTCAAATGAACTGATTGAAAACTGAAACTTTTAATCGCGTCTAGTAGCGCTGGTAATAGTAATCACGATAACGAAATTATGGCAATTGTTGAAGAATTAAAGGAGGCTGGTATTATAAAAGAATAAACTTTCTTAAACAATTAACATTCTGTTTACTAATCTAAAGCATACTAGACATAAATATCGAAAATAATGACATTGTTAATTCTGAAATAGAGTTAAATAAAATCTCAACTGTGACAGAACCAGCATTGCACCATAGTTTTTAACAAGAGTATGTTAATAAAATAGTAACAGACTAAGAAAATTGTCAAATCTTAACAAGTTAGTTGTGACTTTAATGGAACGAATAAAGGTAGTTGAAAAAGATATCAAGTTTAAAGAACTCGAAGGAAATGTCAACAAGCATCTTGTGCAAAGCAACCGTTATAAATAGAGATCTAGAAGGACAATTTAACAAGTGTTATGAGTAAAGCAGATGTTGTCAATGAAATTCATAGAAATTTTAGGGTGAACTTCCCACGAAGAAGTGTGATATTAAAAGATATAGATGATCTTTGGCAAGCAGATTTGATAGATATGCAGTCTTTATCAAAATGGAACGCTGGATATAAATACATATTAGTAATATTCGATTGTTTTTCAAAATATGCTTGGGCATTTCGACTGAAGCAAAAAACAAAAGAAATCGTCTCTTAACAGTTCCAGACATTGCTTGCAAGGGGACGTATTCCAAATAATTTACAAACAGATGGCGATAAAGAGTTTTACAATAATCAATTTAAAAAAGTTACTAAAATGTATAATATTAATCACTACTCTACATTTTCTACAAAAAAAGCCTCAATCGTAGAAAGATTTATAAGGACCCTAAAGAATATGCTTTACAAAGAATTTAGTTTAAAAGGCAATTATAAATGGATTGATGGAAACCTTGACAAAAAAGTTTACAAATACAATCACACTATTCATAGAACTGTGGGGAAACCACCGACAGAAATTAATCATAGTAATAAAGAAACTATATTACAGAGATACATTACAAAATCACTAACTAAGAAAATACCGAATTGTAAAAGATTTCATGTGGGAGATTTCGTAAGAATCAGTAAGTACAAAGGATGTTTTGGTCTACAGAAATATTTAAGATAACTAAAGTACAACTTACTAACCCTACTACATATTTACTGGAAGACGCCAAGTCAAGACCGATTTTAGGAGCATTTTATGCACAAGAAATTCAGAAAACCGCACATCCTGAAGTATATCTCGTTGAAAAAATTTTGAAGCGTAAAGGAAACAAAGTATATGTTAAATGGTTAGGTCTACCACCAAGTCAAAACTCCTGGATAGATAAAAAAAAATCGCTTGTAAAGGGATAGTAAAGCTTGACGCTTTTTATATACACATCACATCACATCTTTTTGTCATTTGTATTTTGTTCTTTATGCAACCAAGTCCACTTTTTATAAATAATAATTATTATTAATTTTTTAACGAAAATTAAACTCAAACAAAATAATCCTAGTAACACGAATGAGAAGCAAAGCTCATCAACAACCTCGACATCAACAACTCAGAAAAACGGAGCTGGACTGAAAAAAACATTCAATGCTATTGTTTCGCATACTAAAAAACATATCCGTAATTTGAAGCCAAAATGCAAGAAAATGTTAATGGAATTAGCATACGCTGCTGCTCAAGATATAGCTTCTGATTTCCCTATACAGCTACCACGGGTGATTCCTGTGCCTAAAACTGGTGGATTCCTACCATTAATACCTATTTTTGCTGGCTTGTCTGCTACAGGCAGTTTAGCGGGGGGCATTGATGGAATCATGAAAGCTATCGATCATTATAAATCTGCTAAAAAACAATTCGCACAATTAAAAAGAAATAAAATCAAAATGAATCCAATGTGTATTGGAAATGGATTACATCTGAAGCCGCACAAGGATGGTTTAGGAATTTATGTGTCCAATAAAAAAAACTAGATACCAGGCTACCCGATAGAGCATTAAGTAATATCGATATAATGAAGTATTCGAAAAATATTCCTCATTTTCGCGGAGTATTTATGAGAGATGAATTACCAGTTGAGCCATGGCCGATAGAATGCGGTGTTATTAATTTAGATTCGTCTAAAAATTCTGGTACTCATTGGGTAGCCTATGCAAAAGTTAATGATTATATTGAATACTTTGATAGTTACGGTAATTTGAAACCGCCGAAGGAATTCATAGCATATGTACAAAGAAACCATTTATACAATTGCGGACATTTATGCTTGAAATTTCTGAAATCATTTCGGGAACCCCACCAAAAATATACATAAACATAGATACATACAATTTTAAACAATAAGTTAATCTAATAAAGCGCTGCGTTGAAGCAGTGGAAAACATTCCTTCATGAGAAGTGTTCTGAATTGGGTGTGAAGTAACATTATTTAAAACGTACCACTATAGGTTAGAAAACAATCATGTACGTTTTCAATAAAACGCTTGCTAATAATCAAAAATCGAATATTCAACTGCCAGTGTTCAAAGAAAGAAGACGGGTAACTGGAACAAGGAATATAACTAGAAGTAATAAACAATTTCTTAATTCTCTTGGTTTTAAAATAAATATAACAAAAAATGCTTCAAATCACTGATTCACCGCAACAAGACCATTCTATTGAAAGCTACGAGATTCATAGTTATAATCCCTATAATCACAGCTTTAAAGAAAACGATGAAATCAGAATACCTATTCATCAGCAAGATGTTTATGTACTACCATCAGCAAGTTCCATTTACATTGAGGGGTATGCGGACGTGTTTGGATTAGATGCCGCAGGGAAAAAAATATCGAAGGACATTAATTACACAAATAATCCAATATTGTTTTTGTTTCAAGACATAAGATATGAGTTGAATGGTGTTGAAATAGATCGCATTAAAAATTGTGGAATTACAACAACAATTAAATCTTATGTATCAATGAATGATGGAGAAAGTAAAAGTGCGGCATTATGGGGCTGGAATTTAAATGGATCCACAAGCAAAGATGGACATTTCTCAGTTATTATACCCCTAAACAAAGTACTCGGATTTGCAGAAGATTATAACAAAATTCTTGTCAATTGTAAACATGAACTTATACTTCATAGAAGTAATTCTGCTCAAAATAGTGTTTTGATTGATAAAAATGATAATATAAAAATAGAAATACAAAAAGTTCAATGGCGCGTGCCGCATATTAGAGTTTCAGATCGTAATAGATTAGCATTACTGAAGTATTTGGAAAAAGATCGAGCCGTACAATTAGCTTTCCGAAATTGGGATTTATATGAGTATCCTCTTTTACCAAAAACCACAAAACATTCATGGTCTGTCAAAACTGCTTCTCAGCTAGAAAAACCAAGATACGTTATATTTGGCCTGCAAACTGATAGAAAATTGAACAAAACAAAAAGTTCATCCCAGTTTGACCATTGTAATATAACAAATGTCAAGTTGTTTCTAAACTCCCAGTACTTTCCTTATGATTCACTCAATTTGAAATTTGATGAGGGCAAGTATAGTATATTATATGAGATGTACATTAATTTTCGTCAGTCGTATTACAACGCTTCTATCGATCCCTTGCTTAATTTGAATACATTCATAAATAGTCCACTATTTGTCATTGACTGTTCAAGACAAAATGACACACTGAAAACTGGACCTGTTGATGTGCGATTAGAAATCGAGTCTTCGAAAGATATACCTGAGAACACAGCGGCTTACTGTCTGATCATAAACGATCGTCTTATTGAGGATAAGCCTTTGAGTAACATAGTTCGAAAAATATCATGAACGTGATTATGGATGTTCAAGGCTTCAAAGATGAATACAATAAATTTATTCCAAAAGAAATAGCAATTATCTGCAAGAATAGTTTTCTTGTTATTGATAAAACCACCATATCCATTTTATGATTTAACAAAGAAAGAAAAATTACAAGTTGCGTGGATAGAAACAAATCGAGGAATTTTATGGAATGAGGGATATGTGCCTTATTTTAATTATAACAGATCGATATTAAACTTTTGTAAAAATAAACGAATATATACAAAAGGCCATGAAAAAGTGAGGTGGTTGAAGGAGATATTAGAAAATGATAATGTCTATAATATAGAAGAGATTAATTGCCCTAATTTAGAAACACTTCATGAAAAATATGCAACTTCATCTGATATCCAAAATTGTATTTAACATTCCAATGTATGCGCTTTCAAAAATGTATCTTGTATAAATAAGTGGTGTATAGAAAATAATATTTTTTGCAAATTAAACTGAATTTAATGTATAATTTTGTTTTCTTTAAGTCGAATCGCTTATTTTGGTTTAGTAAAAGATCCCTGATGAGGCCAATAGGAGCTAATGTCAATACCTATTATTGTTTTATAAGTCTCATCAAACTTAATTAATTCAGTTGAATAACTACTAAATCCTTTTGAATTAGAATAAATACTAAATCAAAAGCAAGCTTCATAAAAATAACTGTATCTTGAGGGGCATTCGGAACAGAATTTCGAAAGTAGTAGGTGTCATAAACTTATCTGTGACTATTATAATTACCATTGTCTGTCTTTAGATTAATTAAATACTTGCATGCAAGATAAACCATAGAAATTAGCTTTTTAATGCAGACCATTTCAAAATAAGAAAACAAAAAACAGACAAAGGTCAGACACAGTAATTGTATTCGCTGCATCACAGAGCCGAGCGCAGCGAGGTGAGTGAGGCAGCGGATACAATTACTACCACTTACGAGTAACTAAACTCTGTTCCTATTCAGACTGCCACTGAAAATAGCAAGTATACCTGACTGTAATTGTGTTTAAACAGAGGATGAAATGGGTAAGGACCACAGATTACAGAAACAAGGGAGATATGTTATGGGGGCGTGGTTCGTGACGCCTCGATATGGTCAAAATGACCATATCGGCACGAGGCGTGTCAAGCGTTGACACAGTCACCCACTGAACGCAGTCAGTATAGAAGCTCCGTTTAAATGATAAAATGACTGTATGCAGCGTGAAAGTGTGCAAAAATCGAAGTGCAAACGTTAATATAAAATCAAAGGGCATAACTTACCACCGGTAAATTTAGTTTGTATGCATTATTTATATTTTTAAATGAATATTTTATATTTGAATGGATTTCAGAGCGTAAGGTTGTGGACGTGATTCCTATCGACTATCGATGAATGGCTTATTCTACAGCTATCAATAGAATTCAATGTGTTAATTGTTCTAGTTATTTATCCACACGCTTAAAACTGAAGAATAATAACTTATTAATTTTAAACTTAACTAATTTTCACGTTATATTAAATTAAATTTTCTATACAATAGGTATTAACGACGTTGAATGTACAAAGTTTACACTTTAAGAACATAATATCCTGAATGACGTACGTAAATATTTACTAAAATCTGGATTCGGTTCAACTGTTTTCCAGATTTAATCCTATGATTGGATTTTAGATGTGTATGTAAGTCTATGACACCGAAGTCATATTAAGTCTATCTTTCTGTTTTAAGTAATTTGTACCATTTGTGAAATAAAGTTTACATAATCAAGTCGGTAAACTACTGGTTTGTCCCAAACTGAGATCTCGTGACGTAACACTCAACCGAACCCATTTTATTAGTGTATTTGTATTAACATCATTATGTCCAAGTTTACAGTTTAGACTTTTATGTACTAATCAAAACGAAAATCTTTAACAGCTCCAGAAAATTTAACCATAGAAATGCGGTCATTTTTTTGTTACATACATACATATCTTCACGCCTGCAATCCCAGAGTGGGCTAGGCAGAGCTACAGAATTACAACTTTAAAAGTTGTTGATAATTCAGTAACCACAATTTGCACAAATAGGCTAAGATGTTAACCAGCATAATAGTGACAGGTTGCAAGCCCATCGCCTAACAGTATTACTAAACCGCGATTAGAATACACTTCGGAAGTAACGTCAGCACGCTGTCATTGCATATTATATCCACCATTAGTAATTGTCATTTATATGCAATGACAGCGTGCTGACGTTACTTCCGAAGTGTATTCTAATCGCGGTTTAGTAATACTTCAAGCCTAATTATTTTTTTGTTACGTTCTAATATAGGTATCGTTCCCAATTTAAAAACTTATGTATCAACTTTACGCAAACCGTATTCTTGCTAACAAAATATTATCCTATTATAACAATAATATACATACATACATACATACCTTCACGCCTTCAGTCCCAGAGTAGGGTAGGCAGAGCTACAGAATTACCAACAACTCTAAAAACTTGTTGATAACTCTGTAACCACAATTTGCACAATTAGGCTAAGATGTTTAACAATGTATATTAGTGACAGGTAGCAAGCCCATCGCCTAACAGTACTACAAGCCTTTATTCCCTTAGTCGCCTCTTACGACTTCCACGGGAAGACATGGAGTGGCACTACTCTAAGCCGGCAACCACAATAATATATTAAGTTTAAAATTATGTAGGTAATTGTATTAACCTAGTAGTAAAATAATAAAAATAGTACTTATTGCCTGTAAATTAAATAGTACCTATATTAACTTTACAAACAAGTTTGAATTGTTTATCGATATATTTTGAAACATTCCTTGTGGCATCCTTAAGTGGACGACAGGAGAGAAACGCACACTTCTTGAAAAAAGTATAACTAGATGTCGCTGTGTGAGTAGCCCTTAATTTGCTGGACATAGGGACTACTATCTTAGCGCTATCTAGCTCCGAGGAATTAATTAATTACTCGTCGCATAGATGGCAGCTAAGTGACGAGTAAGCGCTACCTTACGTTCAGTGACTGAACTACGATGGAAAAAAAACAATCTTTCAGCATTTTTCAACCTTGAGAACTTAATATAAAGCTTAATTTTCTGCTACTATCGAAACTATGTTACGGCGTTTTTAGTTCGTAAGCTGTAACCAATTATGAGGAGGTTGTTTTTGTAGTAGTTAATAGAGCGTAAGCGTAAGACGCACACATGTTTAAAAGTGGCGACACCGGGTCTTGTACGAATTGGCGTTCATGACATATCTCCCTTGTTTCTGTGATCTGTGGTAAGGACCAAAATGTTGGACCACACTTAAGCGCTGCTAGCCATACAAACAACCAAGTCGAAAAAAGTGCGCCGAAAATGAACCATACAATTGTATGGCTAACTTTCGTGTCACAACGGAAACGTTTCATATAAAATTTTATTGCGTGGTTTACCGTGGCCTACTTTTTGGTCCTTACCCAAATAGTGATGAGAATAATGTTTCCTCTAATTAGTTAATTAAAAAGGTTGAATATATATTCATCATCATCACAGTATTATTATTCTGGGTGCGATAGGCACGAAAACCTCTCTTATCAATCAAATCAATCAAGACATCACTACATTTTCAATGTCATAAAATAGTTCGAAAAAAAAAACTTTATGATAAGAATCTGTCAGTCTTATTGTATTTTAATCGAAAGTGCTTTTCATCAAAAAATACGATATTAAATAGAGATTACCTCAAAATGGATATGGACGATAATTAAGTGTATAACAGGGTGTTTCCTGTAACAGGAACAATACATTAAAATATAGGTATTTTAACTTATTACTAAACGTGTCCAAGTGGTTTCAGTTTCATTTAAGTTAAAATTTATTTTATGTTATTCTCTAACAAAGTTAATTGCACCAGCAATGTATCAGACACACCTCACGGAAACCATTAATTTACGATCGTGTGTAGACGGAATACTTCGTTGAACGAGACACGAATGCTAATGAATGACAATAAAATGACGTTCGAGTTCTTCAAAGATTAGTACCTAATTAATTACACCTACATACATACACATACATAAACCCACGCCTTCATTCCCAGAGTGGGATAGGCAGAGCTACAGAATTACCAAGCACTCTTAAATAAGTTGTTGATAATTCTGTAACCACGTTTTGCACAATCAGGCTAAGATTTTTAGCAGTTTATTAGTGACAGGTTGCAAGCCTATCGCCTTACTTACTGCAAGCCTTTATACCCTTAGTCACCTCTTACAACATCCACGGGAAGACATGGAGTGACACTATTCTAACCCGATGACCACACATATGATAAAAATGAAATAATGAAATACTTATCCTGAAGTTAAATAAACGGACGTTTATGTAAACGTCTAGAAAGCAATTTTTAAAAACAAACAACGTTAAATTACTAACAACACGATAAAAATCAACATTTTTATTAGTCTAAAGAATGATCACAATTATTTCAATGACACTGGGTAATCCTGGCCTGAGTAGAATGGCTTACTTTTTTGGAGAAGTGTAAATTACACGAGTGTATGTTCGTTCGGTTGTTCTTGTATCAAGAGTTCTCATAAAAAACTCCAAACATCACAATCCAATACAAGTAGGGCGTTCTTTTAAAGTGTTATAAAATGCTCTGTTCTGTCGATATTAGAGGATGCAGCCACATTTTGGTCATGTGTTGTGCAGGCTACTGCTCTAGTTATCCCGCATGCTTTTTAAGTGCACATTGTTCACAATGACTCGGCTGGTACCTAGCTGATGGATGGTAAATTATCGTTTACGGTTTAAACCTCGGTTTACATTTCTTCTGGCTTCAGCGTAAGTAATATCATCTCACAGTAACGTAAACGCAATTCCCAGCCATAGTAATTTGTAATTTCAACTAATATTGTGATTTTGTTCAAGACTTTTGACTTAACCACTTGACATTGACAATGTACAGACACCAGGACTCTTACGATGATGGAATCAATACTTTGGCTGAAGTCTGTTGACCGATGAGGCGGGCGTTGCTAGAGTTACGTTAAAACAAGAAAGGGTAACCAATGACCGACCGCGTTTTATTCGGATGATGATATTGCTATAGTTACAAAAACGATAACCAGATACTAACCGCAATTTTTCGGGATGCTTTGGTATGACGTTGCTATGATAAACAAACTGAATGGCGGTTGTCTAATCTGTAATTCTCGTAGACGAAGGCATTTTAATTATGTCAGCTCGTTATCACAAAGTGAAATTTTGACGCAACAAAAAATCGTATTTAACTGACATACCATCGGGTAAGATCGGTCATGTAGCGGTCATTCTTGACTACTTACGAAAACAACCGAGCGTATTACACGACCAAATAGCGACCATTGCCAAGTGGCTCAACATTCCCGTGTGGTGACTGTACCGGTCACCTCACCTTGCGACTGTTCGTATCTTAGCCGTGTAATGCCAATCTGGTTTAGTCGGTTATACTCGTGTATCCAAGGAAAAGAAAGTCACACGTCTTCGTATACCTGACTTACATGCAATATTAACGATTGCCTAACCTGAGAGCCAGGTCTACCAACTTCACCCAAAGTCTACCAATTACAGGTCTAGAAACCTTGTTATATTGTTATAAGCACAAACATGGCACAAAGTAACGGAAAAATTATGGTCGGGCATTTCTCAACATCGGAAAAACGAAAAACCCACGATCTAAATCGAACACTGATAGTTGCTATGCGACGATTAAACAACTGCTACACAACGCCCAATCAGCTAATCATACTGAATACAGTCGTTATTGGTCGTAAGCGTTGTTGAAACGTAAGAATTGTCATTGTTGGGACAGCCGTTGTCATTGCCAATGTTATAACAATGGTCGCTAATAAGAGTAATAAGCCAATACTGTTAATTTACAAAAATCCTAACGACATTTTTCCTACGTCCATTTGATTCAAGTTAAAATGTCCAAACTGGAAAATTTTTACGGGTCTAACGTATTAAACTAATTGATTTTAAGAATGACTAGATCGCACAATTACCAACTTGCGAAATTTGCCACATCGCTTGTAGTCTACTTATATCTCAAAATACCTGAGTCACAAAATAACTTCCTTGGTTGACTATACATCCTTTAAAGAATAATTATGAGTTCACTTGAGAGCTTCAAAGATTACGTTGAAGTATTTACAAATACTAACTTGATAAGGGTGAAATGATTTAAACACTTTGATTTTATGCACGTTTAATAACAACTTAAAGAAAACAATACTACAAAAAAAACTTAATTGATTTGCTTCTTCCCAAAATCCAAGGACTGCCTTAATTGAACATGTTCTCGATATGCTGACCAGTTGCTCGTTTGCATGCTTCGTACCGTAATAATGTATTTCGATGTACTGCATTTAGATGGCGTTGCCGTATGTTTTCAAATGCCCGTATAATTCGATTTTTCAACATTTCCACATTATCCACATCAGCGGAATACACATCATCTTTGATGGCACCCCATTCATTCTAAAAAACGTGCAGTGTTCAAAGTACCATCGATAAATACCGGACCAATTATCGTACTTCCGTGAACAGCTGCCCACACTTTAACCGAAAAGCGGTATTGGTGAGCTGTTTGTCTCATTAAACGGGGGTTGCTGGTACTCCAATAGTGGGTATTTTTGGGATTCCATAGTCCATTGTTAGTGAACGTCGACTCGTCTGTCCAGATGACATTTCGTGCAAATGTAATATCGCGTGTATTCCCATAGCTCTGAGATAAAAACCACTCGTAATAAGCTACTCGCATTGTGTAGTCTCGCTGCAACATAGCCTGTACTTTTAAAAATTTGTAGGGATGTTGCTTGTTATTTTTCAGTACTTTGTGAACAATACTGTTATGAACACCAAATACGAGACCCGCTCTCCTTGTGCTAATAGTGGGACGTTCTCGGAAGTGCTGCAGAATCCGCCGTTCCAGTGGTAGTCTGACATTAACTGCCGCACCAGGCCCGGCTGCCGGCTGCACTCTACCGGCTACGGGCTGGTTGTCCCGCACGCGTTGCACTGCGTTTACGATCACGCGGCCGCTCGATGGTTGCCTCCGGTTAGGATACCGTTCGCGGTATAAACTAAGTGCTCGAACAGCATTGCCTCTCGCTTCCCCGTAAGTATAGTAAAATCATATCACATAATTCTCGGGCATCGTAATAAATCCGTGCCATTTTTTATCGGTAGCTGTAAACTGACAACTTAGCTGTCAATGTTAAAACTTTTCGTTTTAAATTATCATAAAACCTGAGTTGAATAAAAAGTTCAGACTGAAGATTTTTAACATACATTTAAAGAGAAATAACCAAAAGCAGTGCCATTTTGTACTTTTTACGAATGAAAATAGTTCCTAGTGCTTCTGGATAAAAACTAATTTCGATCGTTTTAAGACCATCCTCGGTACCAACACCAAACACCAAACGACCGACCGATGAGCGATCATATCGCGATGATAATATCCATTGACTGTGAAGTTTATTTTGAATGGCAATTTTTTCCAAATTTTAGGACTTTGGAACATTAGATATTTTGATTATGACTGCTAATAATATAAGAAATCATCATTTAAATTGATTGCTCCTATTACAGGAAACACCCGGTATAATATATATAATATGTGCTCAAACTTCAAGAGTACGTGATTATGGAGTAAAAATTGTAAATTTATTTAGTTATATAAGTAACGGAACGAAAAGGTCCCGACTAAACGTTACGTTTTCAAAGAACATTTGTTTTCGTTATAAAAATGTGTTAAGTAATACATTGACGATAATTTCTCGGCACCGACAGTGTAATACTTTACCACTATTCATATTTGATAAAAATTGAACGTTTTGATTTATTATTTGGGGGTGCTGTATATTTTTTTACCTTTGGTGCATTCCAGCCAAAACGGTAAATTTATATATATTTTTAAATCCCGTTTTATACATTTACGTTCCTAACTAATATAAACTACTATACTTGGTCCTTATTTTTCAAATAATTACATTGCTCAAAGTTCGTTAGTTGCCTAAGTAAGTACGATAAAACGCAAGAACATCTAATTAGTTGGCTTTTTAACCAACAAAATGGTACCGACTTGGCGTTCCAATTACTCAGATTGTATGCACCTTTAGGTATAAATGTTTGTCAACACAATAAAGTATATTAAACCTTTTTATATTACATAAATGATAATAATAAATAATAAATAAATATCTGGTGACAATCTCACACCAATTGACCTAGTCCCAAACTAAGCTCTAAGGACTGTTCAATTTACTAAGCGGACATCAAAAATAGGTTCATTTACGGATTTTTTTATAACAAATATATCTTTATTACGGTGAATATTTATTTACAATATTAAAATAAAGTATTATAAAACACAAGAAAAAAAAATTAATTACAACGGTAAAAATTTCGGACTTTAGCCCGGATTCGTCGCATAAGTGTTTGCACATCGCTTTTGGATACTTTTCTACAAGCAGCAAACCAGATGCGTTTAAATTCTGCCAATGTACTAGCTTCTCGGCCATCCTTCCTCAAGTATCTTTTTACAATGGCCCAGTATCGCTCGATGGGGCGGTGCTCTGGGCAGTTTGGTGGGTTGTCTTGTTTCTTAACAAAATCGATGTTTTTTGAATTTAATAGCTCCACAGTCTCACCAGCATAGTGAGCACTCGCTAGATCAGGCCAAAACAAAGGGGGAATACTGTGCTTTCTATATATAGGAAGTAACCGTTTTGTTATGCATTCCTTTCTATAAATTACGCCACCAATAGTTCCAGTGGCAAAATAAGACGTACTTTTGAGCCCACAGGGACAAATTGCCTGCCATACAAGGACTTTCTTCCCGAATTTGTCAATTTTTATGGTTTTTTCGGAATCGGGTATAATTTCTCCTACAGCCGCATTGTAATACTGGGGCCCCGGTAACGTACTTGTGTCAAATTTCACGTACGTTTCGTCGTCCATGAGAATGCATCGAGATTTATTTTGCAGCAACATATCGTATAAATTGCGGCATCTTTTTTTGGACCGTATTTGTTGCTCGGCACTTCTCTCCGGCATTTTTTGCTTCTTATATGTCCGTATATTATTTCTTTTCTTGATATTTTGTACAGTGCCTACGCTAATACCTGCTTTTTTAGCAATTTCACGAACGGACATGTACTTTGTTGATTTTAACAGCCGCACGACTTTTTCTTCGACATTTGAGTTTGCCGGGCCACTTCTCCGCCGCGATTTTGGTAAATCGTCGAGCGTATGGTGCTCTCCAAATTTTTTTATGATTTGAAACACGGCTGACTTGGAACATTTAAACTCATTCACAATTTTCCGTAGTGAAAATTGGCCTGTACACCATTTTTGCAAGATTAATTTGCGTTCTTGAATTTCGCTCCATCGTGAAAAATATTAAGACAATTTAAAAAAAAAATGACACTTGATAGACTTGTCTATGTTTATTTTATAACCAGCCACTGCCTATCAGTATTTTTTTAGTTGAAGGATTAATATTGAATTAAGTATGTCCGCTTAGTAAATTGAACAGTCCTTAGGCTTGTACTATGGGTACTAGACAACGATATAAATACTTATATAGAGAAATAAATACTTAAATACATAGAAAACATCCATGACTCAGGAACAAATATTCGCGCTCATCACAAAAATATCTGCGCTTACCGGGATTTGAACCCAGGACCGCTCGCTTCGTAGGCAGGGTCACTACCAACTAGGCCAGCGCGTCGTCAAAGGTGCTGGTTTTAAAATGAGTTTGTAAATAGACCGTATTTGTGTCATTTTTCAATCGGTACGTCGGGTACGTGACATTTTAGTGTTTTCTTTATGTATATTTTCAAACCGAGGGCAGCTATTTGGTATACTCTTGGCTCGTCTCAGTCGTTTTTTGTCACGTTCTTAAATTCGTCCCTTTCTGCTTTCGTCACCCATTCTTCATTCGTCACTTTCGATATTTGGCTATTTCTTATTCCGGCTTAGTTCGGTATTCGTCACCATCATCTTTAGGCACGTTCAATGTTAGTCTATGTAGTTTTTAGACTCACTCGTTATTCGTCATTTTTTTCACGGCAGGTTCGTTGTTGGTCATATTCGAATTTTTGGCAAGTTCTTAATTCATCTTATTCTGCATTCGTCACTTACGCTATTCATATCGGTTGTGAGCTGCCCGCATCCAGTGGACACCCGCAACCTTTACCAGGTCGTCGCTCCACCTTGTGGGGGGCCTTCCTACGCTGCGTCGTCCAGTGCGTGTTCACCACTCGAGAACACGCCAACCTCACCGGTCATCGGTTCGGGACAATAGTGTCCCGGACCTTTGGATGGCGTTAGCTTCGTACTCTTTATTTATTTTCATTCTTAGGCTAGGTTATTTATAATATGATTATAAATTACAAGCTTCGTTATTAATTATTATTATGCTTTGTAATTTTTCATTCATGCCGCCTAAAACAAACCAATAAGCTATATAGTCAAATAGTGAGTGGAGCGAATATCGAAAGAGATTAACAGAGAATCCGTCCAACAAAGAAATATAAAAATTTCTAAAGAGGCGAAATAAGAAAAACACGAACTAAGAATAGTCCCAAAAACGAAAATACAAATAAAGAGTGAGTCTTAAAACAACATAGACTAACATTGAACGTGCCTAAAGATGATGGTGACGAATACCGAACTAAGCCGGAATAAGAAATAGCCAAATATCGAAAGTGACGAATGAAGAATGGGTGACGAAAGCAGAAAGGGACGAATTTAAGAACGTGACAAAAAACGACTGAGACGAGCCAAGAGTATACCGCCTATTTTAATTTCACAACTGATCAAAACAGCTTCTTAAGATAAATACGATTAGTCATACTAGGGGACGTGACGCATTTATGCATCAACGGTACAAACATTGAATAATTATATCGTTTGATTTTGCTGAAGCTAGTTTTGAACATGGAACAGTCGATGAGTCGAAACCAAGTACATCCGCGGAAAGAATGAAGAAGTATCGTGAAAAAAAAAGCAGGATCCAGATTATCAACGAAAAGAAAGGGAACGTTTGAAAGCATTAAAAAGGAAAAAGAAACAACATTTATCTAAACAAGAGCTACTAGATTTAAAGACGAAAAAACGTGAAGAAAAGAGACAAGAAAGAAAAAGAAAAAGAGATCTAGAAGTGAACTTATTTACGTCAACCTCAACTGTAGAGTTTTCATCAAATGAAACAGAATTTTATCCGTACAAATGTAAACAGACATACGGTGTTAAAGTGTCTTCGTGTCTTATTTTATCTAATATTTGAAAAGTTTGCTTTATGGATATGGTGGTACACTCTAACCTTGTAATTGCTTCAACAATAGGATCATAATTATCCTTCATAAAACTAAGCTCAATTTGGATGTTTACGTTCGACAATGCAGCTTGAGCTTTTGATATAGCGATAGCTTCTCTGCTATTTAAATTAAAAATAATATTTTGATTTTTTTCGTAATGGGCGGCATAATAAAATGCAGCATTCAGCCAAGTCGCCCTCCTTGTTATTACTGGTTGCGGGGGTAATGGCACATCGTTGTGGAGATTTTAGAAAAAACTTTTTTACGTTTTATACCAAAGTGTTAACTTTGTATGTTCAGATCTTATTTGTTCTGCAACTCGATGGAGTGCCAATGCTAAACATGTAATATGTTTCATGTTGTAAAATTTCCGTTTTAAATTTTTCCAGCGAGAATCGTACTATCCGTGCGCAACATAAAAAAATGCTGTTTTTTTTAAACACACATAAAAACTAAACTATGTTCTACTAAATCAGCAATTGAGGATCCATTCACCTTTTTTAAAACTTTATACGACGACAGTAAGTAAGGTCTGGATGTAAATCCTTGTAATGATTTTACAATCACATTTACAACGCAATTTCCAGCAACATCCCTAGTTTCGTCTACAGAAAGCCACAAATAACAAATGTTCAAGGTGTTTCTTATTTTTTCTATGACTGGGGTATAGATTTTTTGCAGATAATATTTCCTTTAAACAGATTCCTCTGGTATTTTTTGATTTGAACATTAGCAGCAAATATGCTTTTCCATAAATTTACGTAATTCAGGATAATCGAGTCTGTTCCAGGGTATATAACAATTGACTAGAAACAAACAGAGATCTATATAGAAGTCACTTGTAATTCCAATGTTTTTTTTATGCTGAGCACTATTTAAGTGTTTCGAGACATTGTCTTTTTTAGTCGTGTGATGGAAATATCACATAGGAGTACAGTACAGTGTGTGACGGACTGGTTGGGATTATATTTTAACTCCTCTATCCAGTTCTGGATAATTGCTGCATGAATTTCCATTGGATTTGGTTTGGTGAAAAATACGGTTGATATGTTTTAAAATAAATGTATATTTTAATTGGGTGAGTAGTAATCCACAACTCACACAAACTACAGCACATTATTCATCGTCATATTGTAGATCTTCGTATGGCTCTAGCCACGCCGAAATTGCAGTTATTTCTGGGTTAGACATATTACGTAATATTCCAAAAAGTATTCACCGCTTACAGATATGAATAACTGACACGTTTAGAATTTTCAGTGAATGACACATAACACATACTCGTACTATTAAATTTGATAATAGGCCAGTATTGCAGCGATGTAGTTTGTTTATCAGAGTCTGTATAGCTACGTTAAATTAGTTAAAACTATGAGTTTGTAACCCAATAGAAAAATAATTTCATTTATAATTTGAATCACAATATTTGATTTTTAGTCACGATCGTTATAAAGGCATTTTAGAATTAAATAAATGAATGAGTATGAGTATGAATACGAGTTGAATTTTATTGTTAATGTCGACTCCATAGCTCGCTTACGTCTTACCGTGCTATGAAAACTCTGAACCCTAGTAATTGCTATTCCGTGCGTGCTTTGAGTATTTTATTGTGGATCTTGAGAGTTAACCCCGAAGTGTGCAGCGGTTTTGGTTTTTATATAACATAATTATTCATGTTTACGGTCTTAATTTTTTAAAGTTTGTTTTATTTAATCCGAGCTTCTTAACCTTCAATCCGAAGCACCAAAGAAGAATCTCCCCACGTCAACCGGAACAACATTAGATTCGGCCCAATCACAACCTTTATATTCAATCCAAGATCTTGTTCCATCTTGCGAAACCTTCACACTTTTTTGTCGTCCAAAAGACTATTCTTACCTTCGCAATCACTAATTGAAGCTGTATCGGATTCGAAGAAAAGCTGACAGCGCTCTTCCTTGTTGTTAAATACGACAAGATGTCTGTAGTGAAATTCCTAGTACGCAACCGTGCAATTTACGTTTCCAAGACTTTTCGTTATTAAAGCCGGGCCTTTGGGCTCTTTGAGATAAGGGTATTTTTTATAGGATTTACTTCTACTTTGGTCTTATTAGCTCTTCCTTGAAACACTTTGTTTATATTCTTATTTGGCTGTGCGATTTGTTATTGTATTCGAGATCTCAAGATCGTCTACAGACTGTTCCTATTTAGACTGCCAATGAATATAACAAGTATACCTGACTGTAATTGTCTTTAGATAGAGGATTAAATAGTGATAGGAGTAATGTTACCTCTAATTAGTTAATTGAAAAGGTTGAACATATATATATCAAGATCATCGTAGTGTGACTGCACCAACGATGGACACTTTTAGCTGACAGGTACCAGTAATGGGCAATTCACTCTTTATTCAAATTTCATATTGTCCTTAATTGATTGCTGAAAAACAAATGAATAAACCTTTTCTTCTGTAAAAAAAGGGTCAAGTATCCATCATTGGTCCTTGTCCATTACTAGTTCCGCCACCTTATTATATGTCCGGATAATAATTTTGCAGGTGCTTCTCCTGCGGAGATACGAACAGAGAATATCAGTCAGTTTAGACTTAGGCTAAACGGTATTCTTCATTAAAAACATGCCAATTATGTTAAATAAGTAACACATACCTACTCAATTCGATCTGGCTAAACTTCTATACATAACATGATTAGAGCTCGCGTTATCTTTCTTCGCCGAGCGCCGCGCCGGGAAAACCAGTTTTCGCCCACGAGTTCGAGCCACCTTGTTCCAATCCGACCAAAACTGTTGCTCTGTATCGGCGCTACGGGCTGTTTTACGTGGTTTACTTTTCATAATAGCCCAATAGTGATCAACCGGGCGAAGCTCTGATCAATTTGGTAGATTTAACTGTTTGGCCACAAAATTTACATTGTTGTCTTTATACCTACCTACCATTTTACTACCATGGCTGCGTAATGGTAAGGCCCTAAGTCGGCCCAAAATACAGTTTCGAGGTTGTGCTTTTTAATCATAAGCAATACTCGTTTCAGAAGTCACTTTTTCATATAAATATTTAATATAATTATAATTATTTCATATAAATATTCATCGATGAGGTAGCCACTTGAGTGCTCGTGCTTGATCGACCCGTTTGATGATTCTTCTCGAACCTCTCAACGCAAATGGATTTTTCAGCCCGTTTTATCTCTGCTCTCTCACGTACCATGTAATACTGGGGACTGGTTTTTGGCCTGGTCGTTGTCGGTCATTGAAAGTATACTCCTAACTAGCCGTACTTACAGCTAGCAGTTTGGACGGCTCCCACACTAACACCTTCCATTTGTGCTACGTATTCAGTACGTAATACCTTCGACAAAACACCATTTTGTCCACAATCGATTTTTGCTTTTGAGGTGTGACCCAGCATTTTTTTTGAAAAAAAATACAGTTATCGGTTCTGTGACAAATGTCAATCAATTGTTCCGTATTAAGAAAAGCTACCAGTCGGACTCGTTTGTTATTAAACGCATGCCGTCACTGCGCATACCTACACAACTCAGTCAAAGATCAGGGTTGTCACAGCAAATTAACACATTTTCATCCCGAAAAAAAAAAACCGAATGAGCGAAATTTAAGCGGTCAAAGACGCGTTCAGAAGCTATTATTCACTAATCCTACTGTAACACTCCTACCCCCAGGCTACATAGAAACGATAAAATATCCTACGTTGTGTAATTAAGTTAATTGGCCAAAAATAAAACATGTGATCGTCTAGTTATAATTATATCTATCTAAATTAGGACCCTCTACGTTGTGTAAAAGAAAAGGTAATCTAACGTAATCAAAATCAAGATCTATCAATAAACAAGCTAAAACCAAAAAAAAAAAAAATGAAATTAACTTCAATCACGGAATAAATACAAAATGAAACACAGTTGAAATAAAGGTTTGACTCACCCAGATTCTCCTTGAACTACCTTGACCGTTGTATACCTGTCGTGTGCCTAAACATATTCCCTACCTATATATATTACGTCGATGTAACACAATGAAAAAGTATCCCTACCTATACCCCAACCTCGATAGAGGTCGGTTACAGCGAGAACCTATTTGATCTTAGATTTAAATCAACTTTCTTAAGTACTCGTAATATTTAATTGAACAAGAAGTAATAAATCAAATTGGTTCTTACTTTGGATGGGGTCTGACCTCAATAAGACAAACTACCCTGTTATCTTGCATCCATTCATTCAAGTTATGACATTACAAGTCATCAGTATACGTCTGGATTTTTTTAGTCCAAGTTTAGAAAGTGATACTCGTTGATGTAAAAAATCATACAGCCCTTTGTTTTACATTCGCGTTCCGCCAATTAAGGTGGTCCTCGTTAATGTAAGAAGCTGCAGAACATTACATCGCGCCTTCCACCAATCTCACTTGAAATAGTCCTAGTTTAGAAAGTGATACTCGTTGATGTAAAGAATCATACAGCCCTTGGTTTTACATTCGCGTTCCGCCAATTAAGGTGGTCCTCGTTAATGTAAGAAGCTGCAGAACATTACATCACGCCTTCCACCAATCTCACTTGAAATAGTCCTACTTTAGAAAGTGATACTCGTTGATGTAAAGAATCATACAGCCCTTTGTTTACATTCGTCTACCGCCAATTAAGGTGGTCCTCGTTAATGTAAGAAGCTGCAGAACATTACATCACGCCTTCCACCAATCTCAAATTAATATTTTGTCTGATCATTCGTTACTTAACACACACTTTCATCTTCAATTCACACACACATCTAAAATACACGCAAAACTATTTGTACTAGTAACACTCATCAGAACTAATTAAGTAAATCTCTAAACTAAAATGATCACTGCCTAGCTACTTGTATCAGCGAACGCGTCCGTACTTAGATACTTGATCAACTACCTCCCTAACTTCTCTACCGACCGTCTTGTCCCTAGGTTCGCTACCAACTATCGTCACTTCCAGATCTCCGAAAGTCCAAAATCCCTTCCTTTCTTAACTTTACTATCTTAATTTTAACCAATCAAACTAACGCGGGAAACAGTATGTCACCGCCCCCAAGCTCTATGATTTTAAGGTTGTGTTTCGTTGCTCCCTAAGACGATAGTCCTTTAATTTTTTATCTACAAATTGAATGCCGAGAGTCCACTTGACAATAGGGTCCTGCACATGTTGCGATAAAGCAGACCATCCGTTTCGAAGAACTGTGAAAGCCCCGGCGAAGTGTTATTTAACAATCTAGCAAAAAATATATAGACAAAAGAAATTTGTCTAAATGACCTGCAGCTGTTGCGTTAAAAATCCCAAAAACGGCTTCTTTGTTTGTAACGTTTCAATAGGTAATTCTAAGATTTCGAATAATACAAAATATTTATTACATTTTTATATATTAATGTATAGCGGGTAATATACACGCGTTACACTACTAATACGAGTATCCTATTAATCCTACTAAGATTATAAACACTAAGGGGTAAAAGGAAGGTGTACAAATTTTTATGAGTTTCATCATTCTTGAAGTTTAAAAATTGGCATATAGGCTACTTTTTACAAATAAAATATATAATATATAGCTTTGCTTTAGGGATAAAACGGGGATGTAGAAATGTATATGAGTGTTTCGTCATTTTTATAGAAACGTTACAATTGGTTACTACACATAAATAAAAAACTAAATTATTTAAATAAAAACAAAAAACCCGACTGCTGTAAAAAAAACAACTGAAAAGCGAGTAACAAGCTATATTATCTTTTTTGTTTGTATAATAAAGTGTTTACATTCAAACATACATAGGTAAATACTTATAATGTACCATGCAATGATTTTTTGTTTGATACCTCGTTAACAAGTAATGCAATTTATACCAATATACATACAACTTGAATAGTGGAAAAGGTTTTCCAGGCGGGGACAAGCTATTAATCCAAATGTTTTTGTTTCAAGAAAATACTTACATTTTATAATTCATTGCTTGTCCCCGCCTGCAATACCTTTTCCACTATTCAAGTTGTATGTATATTGGTATAAATTGCATTACTTGTTAATGAGGTATCAAACAAAAAATCATTGCATGGTACATTATAAGTATTTACCTATGTATGTTTGAATGTAAACACTTTATTATACAAACAAAAAAGATAATATAGCTTGTTACTCGCTTTTCAGTTGTTTTTTTTACAGCAGTCGGGTTTTTTGTTTTTATTTAAATAATTTAGTTTATTTCACATTTTTTAGTTTTTATTAATAAAATAGTGGTTTTATTAATATAACCAAACGTTAAATGAGCTCTGGAGCTCGATTTTTTAATGTCACGAAGCTATAAGTAACAAATTACAAGCGGAACTCTCCTTTTAGCAAAAGAAGCATCGTGTATTCAAAAATCGATCCCCAGTAGTAACGTAAGATTAGTTCATTTGGTTAGATGGAGGCCGAATGTAATATTTTGCATTTAGTTTATAGTATTTAAATCTCGAAGACGTTGAAGCTCTTTTAAAGAATTTTATTGGTATCATGTGGTCGATTTAACAACTTTTTGGGATCAAGGACACTGATAGCCAACCCAGCTAGTGTTTTTACTCGGCTGAGAGCAACGTAAGTTTGACCCTTTGCAAAAACATGTGAGCTGAGGTCCACAACGGCCCTATCGAGAGTGGTGCCTTGTAGCTTATGGACAGTTACAGCCCAGCAAAGTATTACCGGCAACATCCTTCGTTCAATTTTTCCTTGTCCCCTAAGCGCATCAAAGTCGATGGTGCAGGGCTCAATCCGTACACCTATTCCTGGTATAAGCGGATTGCTTTGCTAAATTATAATTCGAACAGATTGTAGATACCTAGACCGAGAAATTGAAGTAGGTATAAATCAACTAAACTTCTCTTAATCTCTAACAATTTAGTTCCTCAACGGTCAGTACGTCATACGTGTACCTGGGTACTAGACTAAGCACCTACATTGAGGTTATCTATTCCGTGTATCTTTACTTAAATAAACTGTCCATGCGTAGGCAGGATGGCGCATTAGGTAGGTATTAGCCAGCAATTTATACTATAACATCAATGTGCATTAATCAAGTATGTAGTAGGTATTCGTGAATTATTAATTATTACACTACTTTCTTAATGGTTTATATTGTAGGCGTTTACAGCTCAACAAGAAATATTTATTACTTAACATTTAACGTCCTTTTTGATTTCCCTGTCTAAATGGTAGCATCAAAGTATTATAATGTATATATATTTGGAATAGGCTATTTACTAGCTTTCATTTGAGACCCATATTGCTATAATAAACAATTTTTTTTTTTTAAAACCCCCTCTTTTTTTTTGCAGACGCCATTTTGAAATATTATATACCCTATGTCACTTTGGCAATTAAGACGAATCGAATGACACCTAGTATGTTAAAATCGGTCAAGCCGTTTAGGCTGCAGAGCGTGCCCAGAAATAGACATACATACATACATACATACATACATACATACATACATACATACATACATACATACATACATACATACATACATACGCTCGAAAAACATAACCCTCCTTCTGACGCAGTCGGGTAAAAATAATACCTAGGGCGATTTTGAAAAAAGGTTACAGGTGTGGAAATGGGGGTTAGAAGTATGTATCGAAGATAAATAAACTAATAGCTATGAGCTACGATAATTGCTGTAATATACTGGGAGTAAGTACAGTTGGCTCGAATATTTTTTTCTTTGATCACCCGATTATGACGCGGGGTATTCGGAATGCAGTTGGTTAGGGTAATTTTTTTTTTAACCTTTTTCGTCCGGTTAGGCTTGGTTAGATTATTTTTGTTTTCGATTAAACAGTACCGAAAATAATCATGTAAAAAATTAAATGTATACGTACACTAACAATTATTTATTACCTATTCAACTTTAGAAGTAAAAACTAGTTGGGCACTTACATCTTATAATACTTAAATAAATAATAAATATAATAATACTTATACTTGTGAGTAATACTTTAGGAACTTACATCTAAATCATAAAATTCGTTCAGTGTGACATCGTTCGACTTTAGTACCGACATACTACCTAGATACATGAAAGTACAGCGACAAAGTTTTTTGCAGCGTGTTGTGGACGCTGGGAGTGTAAATAGGAGCGGTAAAGCCCGCTCGCGCTCATTGATCAAAGAACTTCGTACTTCTTGCTTTGTTTGGGATATTGTCAGTTAAGATTAAGATAAAAAAATCTGCAATCTATTTTTATTTTTGTTGTATGGTAAAAACGGTAATTTAGTCATCAATTTGATAACTCAATTATGTACGAAGAACAAGGGGATTATATGGACTACAAACCCTAAAAAAACTACAAATACTGAAAACCGGTCAAGTGCGAGTTGGACTCGCGCACTGAGCGTATATTTACCGACTACGATTTCGGCCAGAGAGATTGTGTGCGCTTTATTGGAAAGGTTATGCGTGCGTTAGATTGCTACTTCTTCACGGGCAGAAACTTGAATATTATAAATATTACTAACAGACAGCCGACTCCTGTACTAGCGCAAGGCAACGATGGGGGATACGCTGGGAAGCGGGCGGCAGAGTACATTATCTATATTGATGCAGAAATGTGTTACAATTGTTTATGTGCAAAAAAGAGTTTACATACACACATCAATCTTGAATGTGTAAAAGTGCCCATGCGGCCTACTTACTGAATAAACATCTCTTATCTTTTTTTATCTTCATCAAGGTTTGATAAATAATTTAAATTCCACCGATTTCTACGAGACGATTACTAAGTCATTTTTTAATTACCTAATATTAAAATTGTTGTTCGTTGAGTTATGCTCAAATTCCACCATTTAACCTTTGATTTGAATTGGTGTGTAGGTATACAGTAAGTATTCGTTTTAACGAGAGCCTTAATGTAAAACATCTTGCGAAGTCTATTTTTATAAATTTGTTTCTATTTGTTTTCTACTTCTATCATAACGAATTACTAGGATAAATTTAAATTAATTTCATTTTTTAAATGTATTTCTAATATTCACAGGTAAAAAGTATTTAAGATAAAATATTTAAGGACCTACCTAGTTTTGTTGCGATAACCCTGACCCTTGACTGAGTTTCTGTGCGAAGGTATACGCAGTGGCGACATTCATTCAATAACAAAGGGGTCTGATTACTGGTGGGTTTTCTTCATATTGTGACCGAGGGTTCCGTACCTCCTTCCGTCTTATTTTATGAACTATGAAACTGCAGTAAACTTCTGCTAGTGTTTGCCGTCTTCACCCTTTAGAATCCTCACGAGGCATATGTATGGCTCTTTAAAACGAACAAGCCGTTACATCTGATTCTGTACCTCTTACTTCTTTGTCGACTGAATATTTTACCAACCTTTGGACTACTTAATCCTACAAATATTCTTAATTTCATTTCGATAGCTTCAGCCATTTCACAATAAAACAGTTTTGATAGACAGACGGACGGATGGACGGATAAACTGACAGACAGACTGATAGACGGATAGACCGACACAATCAGACAAACGAACAAGAAAGTTCTTGTATAAGAGTTCTGTTTTTTCAGTTTTTGGGTACGGAATCCTAAAAATGTATCCCTTCCGGCCGCCAGGTTCGATCGCGAAGATCGATGAATCGAACCACGAGGTATTTTAGGTCCTTATCGTTCGATCAATTTGGTTTAATCGAACCACAAGGAATTTTTAAAATAAGTACTTTATTTTGCGATAAATCGAACTACGACGATCTGTGATTCCTTGTAGCCCGATAGGTTAATAAAATAACCCTTGTTCACATTAATAGTAATGTACAAAAAAAAAGCTTTTTCGCACTAAACCGGTTAATATAGGAAGACATTTTCGTTCTTTACACATTACTTGTTCCGTTGGCAGTTACAAGGAAGTAAATATTCTTCCTACATTACCCGGTTTTGTACGAGGTTTTGACTTCGGACAAGTTTCCAATATTATTAAAAGAAACTTCTTTCGCAAGATATTTTTTTTATATCACGCGGGACGCAAATTTGCAGCTATCACTGCACAGCTGGAGAACAATAATTGGACTGCAGTGTTTGAGTACTTTGAGTCCTCCAACAACTGCAAGGATTTTAGCACGACCCATGCAGAGACAATGGCTGACCTTCTCAGGTTTTCGTTAAACATGGTTCATGGCGCGGTTTCAGAAATGTTGTCTAATGTTTTAGAACGGTAGATCGATTGTTTATTGGTAGGGTTCGTTTCAGTCTTATAGATGAATAACCGAGAGCGTGGAATTGTATATGTAGTGGTGATATAATACGTCTATTACTAACCGACAAACCAGTCTATCCACCTGGTTGGACGGTTAGTATTTTTTTTTCGTAACCAGCAATCTGCCTAGTTGGTTGGTTAGTGATATGGACTTTTATTACGAGCCGACCAACTTCTTATGGATTAATTATTGGTTTGTCAGTTGGTAATTAGTATATACCAACCGAAAAACCGCCTGCCACACTATTCGTTAACACATTCACTGTCCCCACACAAAACGATTGGACAATTATCGGTATGTGACCACATAGTGGGAGCACGGACTCCTGAAAAAAAGTTTAATGACTCCCACATTGAGGGCACCCGGACAGGAAACTAACAGGACCAAAGGTAACAGAATCCAGAAACGAGTATCTGCTTTTATATACAGTTTATTTAAGAAAACCTGTGGTAACACTGACAGCTACTAGACGTCAAATTTTGTCCTCCGTATTTTCTTATTAAGAAATATTTTAAACTAAAGTAATTCATGTTTATACACTTATAGTTAACGTTGTTTTAGTCTATATATTAGTGAAAACAATTGAGAAGCTCATAAAACTTCAAGAAACTAAAAACAGGCCACTCGCAGCAGCGCCTGTCAACCGTCAACGGAAATTTTCAAATTCATTTATTAAAACCTGGGGAGTAAGTATTTCTTTTAATTTCTATTATACTATTTTTTAACACTGTGTTTACATTCATACTTTTCATTGCTCATTGCTGAAGCCGTGAGCGACGTCAAATACAAACATTGGCACCGTGCGATCTCTCTTTACTTGACATACAGTGGAAGTGGAGCTGAGACAAGTCACATTTGCCACAGACATTGCCTTACACGATACACTGTTCACCAATATCTATTCACACAACCTTGCATAAAACAACCAGCTAATCAAACTCCCCCACCACGTAATCACTAGTTTAATATCTTTCAGTGTGATTGTGGAGTAACTGTGAAACCATGGCCGCATCGAACATCAAATCGCGCAAAGCCACTACACGCCAGCTTGAGGTAGAACATAAGGCTACCTTGAAAGAGCTGCAAGCTGCCAATACCCTAAATGACCAGCTACTACGGGAAAGGGAAGATTGCGAGGAAGAGCAAAAGAAAATATTGGCCAAAAACACAGTGTTAAGGAACGACCTTGTTGAATATGACTATAGGCTGCTTGATTCACAAGATAAGGTGGAACAGCTGCAGAACCTTGTAGATAATTTTAACCAGTGTGCTTCTACCCATGAAGTGGCATTTAACCGTATATTTAACCTTGAAGAAAAACTTGGTGCTGCTAATAAAGAGTTAAATTACCTACGGAAAGAACGTGAGTGCTATGACAGTTCAATTACACAAAATTTGTTTCAGGAGATGATAGGTAATAAGGATGTCAAGGACAGTAACATTAAGAACTTAATATTTTTTAATAGTAATAGTAAGTTAAAAAAATATGTTAATATAAACAAGTTCATAAGGCGTACTCAGAAGCTTATTAAAAGTCAGAGGAGTATAAAAAACTATTCTAAAATTAAATTAGAGTTATCAGTTATGAAAAGTAGGGTGCAAAAATGCAATGAAAAATTAGATTCAGATATGACTGAACATGATTTAAATGTTAAAAAATTAAATGCTGAGATAAGTAGATTAAGAATTAAACTAGAGGATATGTCATTAAAATACTCAATGGCTCAAAGTGAAATCAAGGAGCACATGCTGGCATTCACACAATTGCTGGAAAGTAGTAAATATAACGAGGAGCGTTTCAATTCTTTGGTTAATAATGGCATTGGCAATTGTAATTGTGTTGGAACTTCACCAACTACTGTGGTTCAGCCAGATGTGGCTCTTGATATTTCTCAGCTATGTGCCCCAAAAGTAGTTTTAGATAAATCCCCTAGACAAATTAGACAAATTAGTAATAATAAAACTATTATTTATTCGGATCAGATAGGGTCTGGAATGGGTTCCATGTTAAGAAATATATTGACACAAAATGTAACAAATTATTGTTATCCTAATGCGAATCTTATGCAATTATGCAATTTAATATCAAAGGGAAGTTATGATAGTTCTACTAATCTAGTGATAGTAGTAGGAAACAGTCTTAATATAGATAAGTCTAGTGTACAGGGCGAACGATATGAAGTGTTACCAAATTCACAAAATGAAGCCTAGTGTCAAAGTAAATGCAACTTACTATCGGGAAAATGTTTTGGAAGTTGCGTTGGAGCCTTGGGCACGCAAACATTTCGGTAGTAGACCGTGGACATTTCAACAAGATACGGCCCCGGCTCATAAAGCTCGTGTGAACCAAGAATGGCTGAAAAACGCGTTTCACATTTTATTTCGACCTCGCAATGGCCTTCGAATTCCCCAAACGCGAACCCGATGAACTTTTCTATCTGGTCCATTGTGGAGAGCAAGGTGAGCAGAAGAAAACATGCCAGTATGGATGCACTGAAGAAAGCGATCGTACGTAATTGGCATTGCATACCGCAGGATCACATTCGTGCAGCGTGCAACTTATTTTTCTACCGTCTGAAGGCCATAGACAGCAAAAGGTGGTCATATCGAGTTAAAATAAAGTAATTTAAAAAAAATTATATCTTTTCTAATTTTTTTCTTAATAATAAATAATTCGTGACAACAAAAAAAAATCGTAGCCTTTTGAATTTGGTAACACTTCATATCGTTCGCCCTGTAGATAGATTAATATCAACAGTAAACCTAATTGAACAGGCCGGAATAGGTAAAATTATACTTTGTGCATTACCATATGCACAAAATATGCCAATTAATTTTAATAATAAAATAGCTCAGTTAAATTCTTTAATGTACAATGCTACATGTTATAATGGCAAGTATCATTTCTTTGACTTAAATAAATTCATAAAGCGCCTCACGCTAACAGCTGAAAAAAATATTTTGCCAAGGAAATATATTTTGACTTTGTTAGATCTTTTGGCCTTTAATATAGAGCCAAATAGATTCAATAGTGGCACAAATGCCATTCCTAATCATTTAAACTAAAGTATAAGACAGCGGAAACACCTTTGAATATAAATATAATTCACCAAAATATTCAAGGGTTTTCCAGCAAAGAATTAGAAGTAGGATTATTTTTAGATACTGAAAGTGTACACATTATGTGTGTTACTGAACATTGGCTTAGACCAGATCAATTAATTTTTGATTTTGTTAATTTTAAATTAGTTAGTTTTTTTGCCAGAAAATCCGCCATTCATGGTGGTTCTTTAATAATTGTGAAAAATACCTTAAAATCCAAAGAAAGGAAAGATATTGTTAGGCTATCCATAGAGAGACTTGTAGAAATCTCTTGCATAGAAGTAGAAAATTACATAATTATTTGCGTTTACAGACCACCATCAGCCGATTTTAACACATTTGAATCTACCATGGAAAATGTGTTAAAATTAGCCTGCTAAACTCAAAGGCATGTTATTGTCTGTGGAGACTTTAATGTTACCTTATTGGAATCGTCAATTTATACTATTAAGATCTTAAGTTTATTAAAATCTTTTAATTTAGGTAATTTGTTCTTTGAACCTACACGGATAGGTGTTTCAAGTGCTACCTGTTTAGACAACATTTTTTGTAATTGCGAATGTTTGGATAAAGCAATATTTAACTGCTTTAATTCTGATCATAGTGGTCAAAAAGCTTCTTTTTTAAATGATTTTCATCAAGTACCACAGACAATAACATACAGACCCATAACTAGCAATCGTTTGGAATTATTCAAAAATAAAGTTCAGAATAATCTCTGTAGGTTATCCTTTTCATATAATGACTCTAATAGTATTTATAAAGATTTGTTTGGTGTATTTCTTCATCAATTTAATAATAATTTTAAGATGAAAACTATTTCTGGGTCAAAAACTAAGTTTAGTGAATGAGCTACTGTAGGCATTCATAGAAGTAACAATAAGCTTTATGAATTATATAGAGAGAGGGAGGAGAACAAGAACGCGGACTTCTTAGTTTATGTTAAGAAATATTCGAGGACTTTCAAGCAAGTTTGCTTGACTGCTAAGTCAAACTTTTAAGGTCTTAAGCTTAAAGCTTCTGACAATAAGGTGAAAACTGTATGGAAAATAATAAATAGAGAAACGGCAGCATCTGTACTCATTAAATATATATACAATATTTGGGAGAAATCTTGTGATGCAATAGGATTTTTTTGTGACCTTTCTAAAGCTTTCGATTGCGTACATCATGCAACTCTTATATTAAAATTAGAACAATATGGTCTGTCAAATAATTCTCTAAATCTTATGTCTTCATATCTTAGTGATAGAACGCAAATGGTTGTTGTAAACCAAACAAAGTCTATTGGAGCAGCTATTAAATTAGGTGTGCCTCAGGGCTCTATATTAGGTCCTTTTTTATTTTTGGTTTATATTAATGACTTACCACCCACGGTAACCTTTGTGATATTGTGCTATTTGCTGATGATACATCTTTAATTTTCAAGGTAGACCGAAAATCCGTCGATTACAGTAGGATAAACGCCACACAAGGTAAAGTACTTAATTGGTTTACTAGTAACAATTTGCTACTCAATGCTAAGAAAACTAAATGTGTTAGGTTCGCTTTGCCTAATGTTAGACCGGTAGAATCTAGTATATTTCTTAATGATGAGAGATTGGAAATCGTAGATAAGGCGCTTTTCTTAGGGATAACTTTAGATAAAAACTTGCAATGGAGTCCCCATATAGCAGTACTAGCAGGTAAATTAAGTTCGGCAGCTGATGCTGTTAGGAAAATCAGGCAATTTACTAATGTTGAGACAACACGCTTAGTTTATTATAGTTATTTTCATAGTGTTATGTAGTACGGTATTCTGGTTTGGGGAAAAGCTGATGACATACAGATTATATTCGTGTTGCAAAAAAGAGCCATTCGTTCTATATTATAATCTAAACTCAAGTGATTCCTTAAGATTAACTTAAGATTAAAATAAACAGGAAAATCTCTATACGATTCTTGGAAGTTTAGGCAAGACGGTCGGTTGTGATCTGAGTCAATGTAATATCCAGAACTGCACTCGCATTGCAAAACATAATAATCATAGCGCCCGACCTCGGTCTGTCATCGTCCAGTTGACTTCTCCAAGAATGCGCGATCACCTGCTTGCTGCCACTGCCAAATTCAATAAGTCGAATCCCGCGGATAAGCTAAACACCTCTCATGCTGGTATTCCTGGAGAAAAATCGCCCCTATTTATCGTGGAACATTTGTCTCCGACCAATAAAGCTCTGCACGCGGCCGCCAGACTCAAGGCTAAGGAAAAGGGTTATAAATATGTCTGGGTAATAGGCGGACGAATTTACGCAAGGAAAAGTGATGACTCGGATTTTGTTTATATCAAGAGTATGGACAGTTTACATAAAATTGTTTAATTGTACGTATTCCAATGAAATGCATGTTTTTAGCCGTTTATAAGTTATAATTCAAACTTAAAATTTATTATCAGAACAGTCGTGGCTTAAGATCAAAAACTCACATGTTCTATCGTAATCTATGTTGCAATAACTACGACGTCATAATATTGACAGAAACTTGGCTTAATGGTTCTGTTCTGAGTAGCGAGTTGTTCGACGATAGGTATGTAGTTTATCGGAGAGACAGAGAACAGTCCGATTTGCATTGCGGTAAAGAAGTTCTTATTGCAATTAACAAAAAAATTAAATCTAAGCGTAATTGGCACTGGGAAAGTTGTAATGAAGACCTTTGGGTCACATTAGATTTTTCAACATCTCGTCCAATTAATCAAATTGTACTGTGCGCTGTTTACCTACCTCCTCCGATAAGTCGCTCCGCATTGGAACTTTTTCTGAGTCACTGTAATGGAGTTCTCGAGGATACCAATTCACCTATTGGTATTTACGGTGACTTCAACCTTGGTAATATTGACTGGCAACTCTGGTATGATCAGAATGATAATTATGTAGCACCAAGCATTTGCAACTCATTAGTAGATTTTATTAACTTCAATAAACTTATTCAGTTTAACAAAATATTGAACAAATCTGGCCGTATACTTGATCTCTTTCTGTCTAATGTACCTTCATGTGTTGTCGTCGAATGTTTATCTCCTTTTAGCGTGGTCGACAAGCTACATCCTCCTCTTGATATTAATATTGAAATTTCAACGGCCAATGAACAACCCCAGCAAACATTCTTAGTGCTTTTTCCCAGGCTCTAGAATATATTACTAATTTAGGTAAAAATTACATCATATGCACCACATAAATTCACATATCGTACATTAATACTTCCGGGTAAAAATACATATAGAGCCTTTAAAACGTAAATTTCCCTTAACCAGTACACCATAAAGTCAGAAACTTAAAGGTAGAGAATGAGCAAAATATAAGGTAACATTAACTTCGAAACTAGACCAATAGTTAATATATACTTCTAGGTGCATAATAGATGTATATGTGACGTATTTTTTTCTTACACTGGGGACCTTTAGGTCAACGATTTAAGTAGCTTTTGCTACCAATTTCGTAGTAAATATTACCTTCCATAGATACCAAATTGAGACTAACAAAGTTATAAATACTTGTAAGGTACTAAAAATACCATAAGGTTTCATTTACATAACCTAATAGTCAAATTAACCCTAATAATAACTAATAAGTGGAAGTATGAGAGGCGACTTCAGGTCAAGTTTATTTTACTCACAAATAAGTCATTTATCGGTGAAATAGGACGTGTTTACCCAATAGTTATTTCGTTTTTAAATCAAAAGTAGTGTTGGATTTACAATGGCCAAAGACAAAAAAAAATATAGACATTCCAGCAGTTACTATAGGAAGTGTAAGGCTAATATGAAAATTCAAAGTGAAATATTAAAAGAAGAACAAAAGTGTGAATTACCTTCTAAATCCAGTTTTCATGAATATTCAACTTTGTGTCAATCTACTGATAGTACTGATACTGATACCGTTTCAATGACACACACAGGCAAAGATCTTGATTATATGGATTCGTATTATAATGAATTAGGAAATAAAATATCTGATAATATAGATGAGATGAGAGATGGCAATGAAATCAGTGCAAACAAAGAATCGGAAAATGAAGACTCTGGAGATAAGTACATTAGAAATGAAGACTGCTCTGATATGAAATCAATAAAACTTATGGAAGACCTAATAAAATGGACAGTTCAGTATAAACCCACCAACTCATCTCTAAACTACTTGTTTGTTTTACTGATTGAATACGGATTTAAATTGCCAAAAGATGGACGAGCCCTTCTAAAAACTGACGATGTCTTTATAGAGCCTATGGGCCAAGGCAAGTTTTGGTATCAAGGTGTAAGTAGTTGTTTACAAAAAACTTTGTCAAATATGGATTTAAGTACAATATCCAGTATTGAGTTGATGTTCAACGTAGACGGTATGTCTCTTTTTAACAGTACTGCTTCCGAAGTGTGACCTATTGCTATGGCAATATATGACATGCCAAATATAAAGCCGATGTTTCCAGCAATTTACTATGGAAGTGGAAAACCACCTTTGGAACTTTATTTACGACAATTTATAAATGAGATGAATAAAATAATAGATGAAGGCATTATAATAAATGAAAAAAAGATGTTGATTAAAATTAAATGTTTTATCTGTGACACTCCTGCTAGGGCGTATCTGAAAGGTGAGATAGGTACTTACTTATGAACTTAATTACTGTTTACTGCTAACTAATTATACGTATGCGGATGGATTCATACATATGTATGTAATTACGGGTTATAAAATAGGCTTTTGGTTCAGCTAAGAGTAATGGTAAGTAATTTTTAGGTACACCAAACTTTAACGCGACGAAAAGTAGTTGCATAAAATGTACAGTTGAAGGAGTTTGGGATAAAAAAGGAAGACACATGAGCTATCCGATGTTTGAATGTCCTCGCAGAACAGATTGCGTAATATTCACCCTCGGCACCTCTGATCGTAAGCACACCACCTACGCCCGCGCTGTCAAACAATAGGGAATATGCATGGATTTTAAAAATCGCATTTCTCATCAAAATATGAAAATACCGTAAAAGAGATCACCAAAACGGAAATTAAAATTAAAATCGGTCAAGAAATACGGAAGTTATAAGCATTTCAAACTTCTAATTAGACAGAGAGATCCGATGTGCACCGTGACGTCATTGTGCACTGCGGCCATATAAACTCCATGTAAAATTCCGTTTTTCTAGAAAGAGATAGGAACAAATCTTTGTTGGCTTATATCTTGGTTATTTTTATAGTTATTCAAAAAATGATTTTTGTGATCTGTTTGTTACATGAATCAGCTTCAATTGAAGCTGTAAAAAAAAACATGCATATTCCCTATTACTGAAGAAGCGGACACAGCGACGTTGTGATGGCGGTCGCTTCGACCTTGAACGGTTACTCTGCACCATTAGGTCGCAGAATTAAGTATAAATTACGTAAAATTGATTTAAATACCAGTACGTCGTATTTTTAGGTAAATTTTAACTTCTTGGTCGAGCCGACATTTTGTTTTGTTATAATTAGGACGTGTTATTGCAAATTGCATAATTTAGGTATATTGTAATACCTATAACAATCAAATCTAATGGTACATTTATTTTCATTTACATGAAAAAATATTTAAAGTCAATTTAATATATTTACAAACACGGAACACAAATTTACAAGCCCCAATTACAAGCAATATATACTACTTATGAGCCTAAAAAAAAGTAATACTTAAGTATTTCGAAAGCCCATCAGTAGTTTTGAACAAAAACCTAACATACTGCACGAGAAAATTTTCAGCGCACGAGATTTTATCGTATAATTCCTGCGTAATCGACCTAAATAATTATTTTACGCCAAGTAATGGCCGCCATTCTCGTTGCAAAACTTAAGATTGATTTTTAGTTAGACATTTTGTTTGTAAGCGAAAAGATAATACTCTCGTAATATATTTGTCTCTTTCTCTGCATGATTTCATAAAAAATAACCTTTCTGGGTAAATAAATGGTTAAAAACACGTTGAAATCATGTTGAAAAATGGTAAGTCTTACTAATTTTGTACATTGCAACCACATGACAGGTCGTGGCGACGTTTAATCCACGTCGCAAACATCACCTTTGTAGTAACCATTAGGTCGCAATTACTAAATTTACGTGGAATCGACGTAGCCGGCACGTGCTTTTTTTCCCCACTTTGGTGGATTCCACGTCGAATCGAGGTAACTCATTTTGGTCACTGTCAGATTTGCGACCTATAATAGGTGGTTTTATCGTTATTTTTACCAAAAATGTTTGCTGGGACGATTACCCTACAATATTGTTAATCTTAAGCCCAATTTTTACAAAGCTCCCTATGACCTCATTTGCAAATACTTGGCAGAATGCGACTGGGACAAACTGTTTTTGGATTTAGGGAATATAGACGATATGCTTAGGGTTTTTAATGAAATAATTCAAAGCGCCATAAGTAATTACGTTCCAATGCGCAGGCTGAAAGTGTCACGTTTTCCGCCGTGGTTCGATAGGCAATTGAAAAAAGCCTTAAACGAAAAGAATAAAATTAGAATTCGCTACAGTAAATACAGGAACCCAAGAGATGCTCTTGAACTTAAATTATTAAGCAAGCGCTGCGACAGTTTGGCCACTTGTTATTATAATAATTACATTAAGAAAGTAGAGAACGAAATTGTTGGGAACCCAAAAATATTTTGGTCGCACGTGAAAACTAAACGTGGTGGCACTAGTGCGTACCCACTATCAATGTCGAATGGTTCATCTGTTACTTCGGATTGTGTTGAGATTTGCGAGATGTTTGCTGATCATTTCTCTTCTGCTTATACCTCTGACGATATAAATCATAGCAGGGAGTATAGATCTCAATCGTTAAAATCTTTGGAAATAGACAGTCAAAACTTAACAACTCCCGTTATCGAGCATAAGGCCATATACAAAATGCTAAAAGGTAGTTTTGTACCAAAGGTGCAGGCCCGGACGGAATTCCACCTTTTTTTATTGTATCTTGTGCATCAGAAGTAGTGCATCCTTTATGGATAATATTTAATAAGTCTCTGTCTTCAGGTATTTTTCCGTCTGGCTGGAAGCTGGCATAAGTGGTCCCAATACTGAAAAATGGTGTAGATGACCTTGTGGGCAACTATAGGCCCATATCTATCTTATCATCCTTTGCAAAGATCTTTGAATCCCTAGTTTGCCCACTTATTCAAAATCATTTGAAATTGCATTTGAGCGACTCCCAACATGGTTTTGTAAGCTCGAGATCAACTTGCACCAACTTAGTTTCTTTCACTGAGTATGTAATCAATTCTATGGACTCCGGTAAACAAACTGATGTGATTTACACAGATTTCAGCAAAGCTTTTGACAAAGTTTCGCACGCGATATTATCGTATAAGTTATCAGCCTATGGCGTATCTGGTTCATTGTTGGACTGGCTTTGTTCTTACTTGAATTCCAGAGTATTTTATGCTGTCGTTAACGGTTTCCAATCATCGCTATACCCAATCACATCTGGAGTGCCTCAGGGCTCGCACCTGGGCCCAGTTCTGTTCAACTTTTTTATTAATGATATCCCTGACTGTTTCATCAATTCAGAAATTTTCATGTACGCGGATGATTTAAAATTTGCCCGTAACATTAATTCTCACGAAGATGTCACCCTGTTGCAAAGCGACTTGAACAACCTAGTAAAATGGTGTAACAACAATAAAATGTGTTTAAACCCTACTAAATGCTCGCATATAAAGTTTTCTAGGCAACACAATCTTACACCTTCGAACTACCGAATAGGCTTTTGCAATGTAAAGGAAGTGAACACAATACGTGATCTAGGTGTTTGGTATGACAGGAAACTTACATTCGTACCTCATATGGAAATCATTGCTAAAAAGGCTTCTAGAGCACTTGGGTTCGTGCTTCGAAACTGTAAGACCTTTCGCAACGTCAAAACGAAAATATTGCTCTACAACACTTACGTCCGAAGTACTTTGGAATATTGTAGCGTGGTCTGGCGGCCACATTATGCCACACATTCCCTTTGGTTGGAACGTATTCAGAAGCGTTTCTTGCGGCATTTATCTTTCTGTAGTGGCGTTGCGAAGAGTATTCCCTCATACAGGCGCAGACTACAGCATTTTAAAATGGATCCCTTGTCCGCGCGTAGATGTACTCTGGACTTACTGTTTGCCTATAAACTGATAAGAAATAAGATCGATTGCCCTCCATTGTCAGGTCATTTGCGCTTTCGCGCACCTTCGCGTGTACCCCGCTCTGCGATCACTCCTCTTTGCCCGCCCCTCAGAAGAACTGTCTTGGGATCAAATTCTCCTATCGCCAGACTTTGCAAACTTGTAAATAGCTGTAGTGATGTGACTGATATTTACTTAGAGCCTGTGGGTAAATTTTACAGGTCAATAAGAGACCGTGTATTAGAACTTGACAGTACATAACCATTAAAATGTTAATTTAATTTAGTTACGTTTAGTATTTAGATTCTACTTCTGTTATAAATAGAGCATGCGGTGTTTACCTTTAAGTAATTGTTGCATTTACCGAACTAGCCATAACTTACGTAATTATAATGTTGTATTAATGTAAACAATTGTTGGTGAACCTTAATAAAATAAATAAATAAATTACTATTTACAGAAATTAATATTTTGACAGTAGCGTCACAATTTATTTATGAAATTATTATTTATGTCATTAAAAATTAAGACTCTTTTGTTAAGAATTGTGATATATTTACATTATTTGAATACAAGAAATAAAAATAAAATTGCTATTAAAAAATTTCGTGTCCGTAAGGTTTATAAATCATTTGTAGGTCAATGCATCCTTTTCTTTAATAAATTACCTGACGTTGTTTTAAAGTTACCATTTCCAGTACTTAAAACTTACTTGAAAAAGTCGTTGATGTCTAAAGATTACTATAGGGTCGAAGACTATCTAACAGATAAAAATTCTTGGCCAACACCTAAATAATTTAATAATAACTTAGTCATAAAAAATATGTAAATATTGTATATTGTCTAGGGGACACGGTTTCTGTAGGAGAATGTATCGAAACTTTTATGCAGGTTGTCTTGCACCGTCACAGGTATAACTTGTATACTTTCTATTTTTTATTATTTTTATTACTGTTGCTTAGTTTTGTGACAATTCTGAGTTTTGACACATTTTCCTGCTCAACCGCGCATGAATGTATTTATTTTTTGTTTTATGTGAGATTCATTGTTTTATATAATGCTAGGTTAAAGTTATTATTATATAAGCAATATTAAAAAAACGACTGACTGTTGAGTTTCTTGCGGCGTTTCTTCTCAGCAGCGGTCTCTTGTGAAGCGCTGGTAGATTTTTGACGTGTAAAAGTGCCCGTGCGGCCTACTTACTGAATAAACATCTTTTATCTTTTTTATCTTTTTTAAACAATATTATGTACAGCCTACTTGACTTTATGTAAAAAATGACCGACACTAATCTCAGAATTCAAAAGTAGCGGTTCCATAATCTATAAATAATATGATAGCACGCTACTAGTATATATATATATATATATATATATATATATATATATATATATATATATATATATATGTATATATATATAATATATATATATTATATATATATATATATATTTTTCTATAAAAAATATTTAGAGGAAGCGTCGTCGATGTGGTCGTCGTCGCTGCTGTAGCAGCATAGGTGGGTAAAGATGAAAGATGACAGTACGAGAGTATAAACGCTGCAGGCTATATTTCGTATTTGCCAAGAGAGAGCATTACAAGTTTCATGAAAATAATAGGTTTATAATTTCATTAATAAAAATCAAAAACTATTTTATTAAAAATTTTACTTATGTGACATGTAAAATATATATAATTTAAACGTAATAATTAAAAAATAAAAACTTTTATTTCGAAAAATTATGTTTTGCATGTTATTTATAGATCGTCATCGCATTCATCTATGAAATAAAACGCATGGTATAGATTTAAAATCAGCATTTTCAACACCTAAAAATTAAATATATATACTTGAAAAAGTCGTTACTGTATAGGTAAAGCTTGCTATAGGGTTGTGAGCAATCTCTACCAATAAGGCGCTGCAGCAGCAGCAGCAGTAGGTAAATGAAAGATGATATTAGTATAAACACAGACTATATTTCATATCGCAATGAAAATAACATTTATAATATCATTAAAAATCAAGGTTAGACTATATTTCATAACACAAAAAGGGAGCTAGAGCATTATAATTTAATGAAAATAATATTTATAATGTCATTAAAAATCAAGGTTAGACTATATTTTGTAACACAAAAAGGGGGGCAAGAGCATTATAATTTTATGAAAATAACATTTATAATATCATTAAAAAAATCAAGACATAAATCATTTATAGATCGCTAATGCAATAGATGTAAAATCAGTATTCCCAGTACTTAAAAATTATAGAAACTTGAAAAAGTCGTTGGAAAAATTGTTACCTGAATAAATAAACATCTATGTATTATCTTTATTTACTTTAACCTATTATTTATACTTAGACTTTCATCTAAACAACATAATACCTCGCTAAATTTAGAAAAGCACTGAATCTATTTATATATTAAAATATAATATTTAAATAAACAATAAACATTTTATCGTTTTATTCTATTTAACCTATTATTATAAACGAACTATTGGTTAGTCTAAATTAAACTAGACTATATTTCGTAACACAAAAAGGGGGCTAGAGCACTTGAATAGACAATAAACATTTTATCGTTTTATTCTACTTAACCTATTATTATGAACTATTGCTTAGTCTTAATTAAACATCTAAATATTTAAATACTTAACTTAATATACTAATAATATATATAAATTATTGACGTATAGATGGGGTCGTGCGGCAGGCAGTTACTTACAGAATTAACATCTTAAACCTATTATTTATACTAAGACTAGCATCTAAAACAACAACCATACGAGTTTATATATCACAAAAATAACATAATGAGGTAGTTTTCATGCTATCTAAGTAGTTTAGGTGCTAACCTATATATTCCCTTAGTCGTCTCTTACAACATCCACGGGAGGATATGGAGTGGTGTTATTCTAATCCCGACAACTACACAGGATAATCTATTCATACAATATTATAGGGGGGAGGAATAGTTTTGATTGGGATAATAGACGGGAAAACTTTAAAAATCGTTATGCTGAATATAAAAAATCACTTCAAATTTTAAATTTCATAAAACACATATCAGCACTACCAGCAACCAGAAGAGTGAGAGGTCCGACGTAATACAATATGACTGATAGACGCTATGGAACACACCACAAGAAGAACAAGGAGGCACTGAGTCTCTAAACCAATTCCACACTTTAGAAACGTGAATTAAATTAAAAGAAAAAAAACAATCAGAAAATCGTAAATATTTAAATCCTACGTATATTAAAACGGGGTTGACTACACCATCGGCATATCCAAATCTCGAAATTAGGCATGAAATAACCGCATTTTCATATCATTTGCAATAACAAGCGTGTGAAAAAGTACATTTTATCTACATTAAGCCTACTATTCAAAACGTTGAAAACCTAACCTCAAATGGTGGGTAGGTAGTAGGGTGGGTCAAAAAACTTTTTTTTTCAATTTTGGATTTTAATAGCCGTAATGTGGTGCTAATTATAGTTAATATACCGTGTGTAAAATATTATTTCATTCTGTTTAGTGTAACTGCCTCCGGATTAGGTTTGAAATTTAGAAAAAGTTAATTAATTAGCTCATTTTTCAAACCATAGCTAACATACTTAAATACACTACTTACACTTTGAAAACTGCTTATATTTATTTTTACCGTACAAACACTATAGAAAACGTAACAAAAATACTTGAGGGTAGGTAAGTGTTAATACTTTAACTACCGCCCGCAACTCGATTTTTTTAGTCGTTTAGTTGCGTTGTTCTAAGCTAGAAAAAAGGTGTATTACTGTGTTTTTTTACAATGAATCGTACTAGAAAAGCGTGGAAATGTCCTGTATTTGGTAATACTAGTGATCTGAAAGATAATGTGCTTCCAACTTATGAAGAAATAATGAAATGTTATGAGTGGACAAGATTTGACATCAAAATGACCAAGAATACCAAAAAGGAACCAAACTTTCAAGAAATTGAGATTTGTCATCGAAAAAATTGAGAACATATGGAAAAAAAGCATCCCTGCGAACTGTATCACATGTAAGAGTGCAGCAAATGCTTAAAGCTTATCATCTTAACTTTAAGAAACTATTAAAATCTCATCCTAATATACCTAAAAAACGTTTGGAAGATTTCCTCGCTTCCAGCAAAGTTATAGTTGGTCAATGCCCTGCAGATTTAGCTTACAAATCACCTGGAAAAATGTCCCATGCAAGGTGGCTCACGCGAGCTAACACAGTTCTACGGCTCTACATTGCAACTACAAACCCTTCCGATAAACTTGTTACTTTAGCAACATAATATGTGGTCAAAGTATACGCTCCAACATGGTTTCACATTAAAAGCCACCCAAGTTGCAAAGATGGAGGAAGACATTTATGGGAATTAATCTCTAGGTCTCGTTACTTATCGACAGAATTGAAAACTATTATTAATCCGGTAATAAAACGCAACTGCTTTTTTGCCCATCCTGAAAATCTACTGCTAGCCATGTTATCAGACTCTGAAAAACATATAAGAGAGTTGGCTCTGCGTCGAATTCTAAAAGTACGAGTTCAAAAAACACAAACATTAAGATTATTTCAGGTTCCAGACATTAACGTGGATGCTAAAGTATATTACGATCTTATTGACTGGCAGATTCAGGTTACAGAACCACCAATCCTGAAGCTAGTTTCTAATCAAGAGCTTGAGTCTTACATCGCTCGAGGAGAGGACAATAAAATGTATTTTTTGCGATTACCTTGCTATACCCAAGCAGTCGAGAGATCAGTAAAAACTGTTACTTCAAGCTTCAGGATGTTTGTGTACAAAATCAGCACGCGAAGGTTTTATTAAGGCGAAGATTGAGTCTCGTAAACTCATGCCGAAATTCGATAATAAGAAGGATTTTCGTGTAGACCAAATTACCTCTTAACTGCTATAAACTAATTACTTATGTCTATAAATGCATGTATAAATAAAATATAGGTTTCTAATATTACGTTTTATTATTTACACCTACATTTACAGCAAACAATACGTAGTTAACAGAGTTTTAAGAAATACATATTTTTTCAAAAAATCCCTATCCTATCCCTATTTCAGGGTCAATCCGGAGGCAGTAGATAATGTCCCACTGTAACGAAACTTTTTATTTTAGTTTATATAATCATGTGACACATTTATATTGCTATTAGAAGTAAAAAAAAAAAAACAAAAAAATAACCCATACTATAGTGACCCACCCTAGTAGGTAGGTACTAGGTAGGTGACAGTGATGATAGATGTAACGTTAGTAAGCGATATAATCATACCTTTACGATATAAGTTACTCTGATTGTTGTTAGATGAAGTTAACTCACGCAATCGTTTTGTTCACCATCAAATTGTTTATATACCGATCGGTGATTTTGAACATTCCTTGATTTAACGTGCTATTATAATAGTGATAATATTACCCCCACCTCAATTAACGAGAACTTCTCACCGCTATAATACCTCTTCACTTCCACATCTCATATTTATTTAAAAAAATGTTTGTGTGTGAATATTGTAATCAACAATTTACGCGGGTGGATAGTATGCAACGTCATAAGCCATCTTGTAAGAAGCATGTAGGAGTAGTAGGAGGAGGAGGCTTGAAATCAGAGCTAAAGTGTTTCAAGTGTGATAAAACTTTTACGAGACAAGACAACTTTAACCGTCATTTATCAACATGTCGATCGAGATGTATAAAGAGGATGGAGAAGCACCACCGAGTCGGTGATGATGATGATGGGGGTGAACCAACTACTAAAAAAGCAGAGATGCGAATTGTGTAATATAGACGTATTATATTTACATAATCATCAAAAGAGCGTTGTACACAAACAAAAACAGAGTTGTGAGATGCATAATGAAAAGACAGAGATAATAGCATCAGCTTTTAAAAGCCGAATAATCTCATATAGACTGTTTACTAAGCATAAACATCTTATCCCTAAAGATTTTATGCAGGATGTGAGTCAGCGGGTTGTTAATCTCATCGAGGGAAAAATCTTGGAAATGAGGAGCGCTGTTAAGGTAAACTTGGTGTTATTCGCAAAATATACTAAATGGTTGAAGATTAACACAGATGGTAGTGATGGTGGTGGTGACGACAATGGTGATGATGGCGTTAATGAAGAGCGGGAGGTTGAGGAGATAAAGTCCTTCAATACGAAGAATAAGGTGATCCGGTTGGATGATGATGATGGTGGTGATGATGGCGGTAACATGAGCGAGATATATGATTCATTTATTGATGAAATTTGTGTAAAAGCTGACGACTTTCAGGAGAGAGATAGCGGTTGGGCTATAACGAAAGTGCTATATCTAGAAGTGAATATTAACAAGTTTAACCCCCACTCAAGGGGTTGTCATATATTCCACTACTAAAGTGGGTGCAAGGGATTCACAATACTAGAATTGAGTAAAACCATCATGGATGATTTTCAGTATGATTATGCAGGGTGTCCCAAAAATAGCACGTCACAGTGACACTGGAGATTCCCCAGCCTCAGACGAACCAAACCAGCCTAACATGACCTCAGTAAAAGTTGCACCGTTTTCGAGTTATACCAATTTAAAGATTTTTCCAATTTTTCACCTCTTTTGACATTGTATGTGCTCGCATTTACTGGGATAGATTTAGAATTTAGTTTTTTTATTAGTGCGCGTTTATGAATAGTTGATTAAGATGATTGAAGCATTATTATGTCAATAACTAATGTAAAAGTTGAAAAAATACTGTAATGAACTTGACTTAAATTATCATCAACATAGTAATTTAAACTTTGAACACCTGCCATAACTTTTTTTTACTACAGAACGAAATGAGCAAATAACTTTAAAAACATGCGTATTTTATGCCGATTCCAAAATGGTATGACACATGATATCTTAATGCATAAAAGTAGGAATTCGTATGACATTTGCCCGTAAGGCACAAATGGCATCTTCGAATAAAATTTCGGTTTAATTTTCGTAAACTGGTTTCCGATATGTCTCGGGCTGCATTGAAGACACGTCGCCGTAGTTCCTCTTCGTTACTTATTGGTTTTGAATAAATATTGCCTTTCAAACATCACCAAAAAAAAAACATTTTACAAAGCGAAATCAACTTCCGTTAAGAGTGCCGAGTAGTCGTTTCAGTTCCACAAACAAAATCAGAGTGACACATGATATCTTAATGCAAAAAAGTAGGAATTCGTATCGGATTTGCCAATAAGGATCCCGGCAACCAAACTAACAAATGAAACGATTAGCCGCTTTGCAAGTTTATCATGTAAAGAATTGTAGGATAGTTATTTATTTATTGCAGTTGTAGCCCTGTGACCCAAACTACTCATAGTTCGTTACCCTGCGTTTCGTGCTATACTCGAGATTAATATTAAACCTCGTTTTAATAGCCGACTTTTTAGTTAGGTACATTTTTATTGATTTGAATTATGTCATTACTTATCACCCATGTTCACTGCGTCCGTTTTCCTGTGGTGTTCCTGAATTAAATCGACTTGGAAATCCTCTGGACTCTGATTTTGTTTGTGGAACTGAAACGACTACTCGGCACTATTAACGGCTGTGATTTCCTTTGTAAAATGTTTTTTTTTTGGTGATCTTTGAAAGACAATATTTATTCAAACCCAATAAGTAACGAAGAGGAACTACGGCGACGTGTCTTCAATGCAGCCCGAGACATATCGGAAATCAACCAGCAGAAAATTAAACCGAAATTTTATTCGAAGATGCCATTTGTGCCTTAGAGTCGGAGGGAAACAATTACTGTAAAAACATTTACTGTAAAAACTGCTGAAAATTAATCCCGTTTTTTATTATCTTTGAACCGAGGTCAACCAAAAATCAATCATATTCTTCAAAGGAGCACAAACAAATGAGATATCGTAGAGTACAAGATATTTTTTTAGATGATTAGCATTGATTTCCGAGGACCCATATTGGAAAATGTCATACGAATTCCTACTTTTATGCATTTAGTTAGATATCATGTGTCATACCATTTTAGAATTGGCATAAAATACGCATGTTTTTAAAGTTATTTGCTCATTTCGTTTGTAGTAAAAAAAAGTTAAGGCAGGTGTTCAAAGTTTAAATTACCATGTTGATGATAATTTAAGTCAAGTTCATTACATTATTTTTCCAACTTTTACATTAGTTATTGACATAATAATGCTTCTATCATCTTAATCAACTATTCATAAACGCGCACAAATAAAAATAACTAAATTCTAAAGCTATCCCAGTAAATGCGAGCACTTACAATGTCAAAAGAGGTGAAAAATTGGAAAAATCTTTAAATTGGTATAACTCGAAAACGGTGCAACTTTTACTGAGGTCATGTTAGGCTGGTTATGTTCGTCTGAGGCTGGGAAATCTCCAGTGTCACTGTGACGTGCTATTTCTGGGACACCCTGTATGCTACCAAAATACGGTAGTAATTCACGATTATTATACACTGATACTGATTCTTTTATTTATAATATCATTACTAATGATTTTTATAATGATATTAAATCTGACTTGGAAGATCGATTTGATACATCCGTTATGAAAGGTGATAACATCTATTCGCTGCCTAGGGTGAATAAAAAAGTCATTGGGAAAATGAAAGATGAGGCGAATGGTTAGATAAAGCTTGAACACAGTAAAATGTGGGCACAAGTAAATGATTATATATTTTTATTTATACAATATGGAAACTTCTTAGTATTATAAATAAAAACTATTTGATATCATGAATAAAAACTTTTATGACAGCGTTCCACTTTGATCATTTGTTTTCACGATGGCGAGTTATGAACACAAGAAACGTGAAATTATTTTGCGCAAACATACTGAAAATCCCCATTTAAGTTATAGGGCATTAGCAAAACTTTTAAAATTACCGCAATCTTCCGTATGTTTAGTTTTAAAAAGGTTCCGAGAACGATTGACAGTAGATCGCAAGCCGGGAAGTGCAGGTAAGCAAGGCGCAAAGGATAAAAAAAAAGAAGCCCATGTCTTGCGGCTTTTTACAGCGAATCCGAAGTTATCGTCCCGTGATGTCGCAAAAAAGGTCAAAATGTCGCAGTCATATGTACAGAAAACTAAGTCTAGAGCTGGATTAAAGTCGTTCAAAGCACAAGCTGCACCCAATCGCGACGCTAAGCAAAATCTGTCTGCAAAACAGAGATCACGAAAGTTGTACGACAATTACTTGACAAAATTTGGATGCGTTGTATTGGATGATGAAACATACATCAAAGCAGACTTCCAGCAGATACCGGGGCAAGAATTTTATACTTCTAAGAATCGTAAGGATGCCCCAGAAGATTGCAAGATAAAAAAGAGATCGAAGTTTCAAAAAAAATATCTTTTATGGCAAGCTATTTGTAGTTGTGGTAAAAGAAGTCGTTCATTCGTAACAACAGGCACAGTAAACGGTGAAATCTACAAAAAAGAATGTTTGCAAAAGCGTCTACTGCCCTTTTTACGCAAACATAGCTCACAGCCATTATTTTGGCCAGACCTTGCGAGCTGTCACTACTCTAAAGCAGTAGTTGAGTGGTATAAACATAACGATGTCGCAGTGGTACCTAAAGAGTGCAATCCTCCAAATTGTCCTGAACTGAGGCCGATTGAAGAATATTGGGCAATTATGAAAGGCATTCTAAAAAAAGGAGGCGGAGAAGTTAAATCGGCAGCTGAATTGCAAAACAAATGGAAATGGGCTTGCAAAAGATATCCTGACAGTGCTGTGCAAGACTTAATGAGCCGGATTCGACGCAAAGCACGCAGTATGGCATATAGAAAGCAAATTAAATAATTGTATATATTTGTAAAAATGGTTATTAGTCTAGTAAATAAATGCAATAAAAAATTCCTTGAAATATGTTCCATAACATTTTTATTTTTGTTACTTTATGTGCCCATGTTTTACTGTGTTCAAGCTTAATTACGAAGTTTATAGGTATTAGATCGAAATGTTATTATACACCGTGTTTTTATTGATTTACGATAACTTCGGCATATTACTAGGTACATCCATAGAAACTAAGTGGTAGATTAGATTTTTAAATATTGCAAAAAAAAACATTTTTTTCTGTTTAGAATAAAGTAATTAAATGTTGTATCTTTGGTCATTCTAAAAGGACCTTTAGAGTTAACTCATAGTCAGTGTCACGTACGTCAATGTTGATGTGACATACACAGACAGTTAAGAGCCTTTTAGACCAGTTCAACGTGATTAACTGATTAAATTTAAACATTAAATATCTTTAAAACCGTTACAGTTATCATTTGTCTGTCTTCAGGAAATTAACTTTATTTGACCTAAAGAACGTTCCCTTAAAGTTATTGTAAATCAATAAAAACACGGTGTATAGAAAAAACTGATGGAGAAGTGATTAAGAAAATTAAGGGTATAAAAAAATGTTGTTGATAAGAACGTATCTGGTGAGGATTATTATAATTGTATAATGGGTGCGCACCTCCTCAGTATAGGAGAATGTGTGTTATACATAGCAGACATCATGAAATTTATACTCAATCCGTTAATAAGGTAGCCTTAAAAAATTATGATGATAAGAGGTTCTCCACCGCGACATGCTTCATCAAACGTTAGCATTAGGTCATAATCGGTTAGATAAGTATTATGTTTTATTTATAGACTTAGATGCTAGTTTAAATAAACATGATGGTTCAATGAATAAATTGTTTTATTACATCACCCACCACCCCATCAACCCATTCAACCATTCAACTACTCAGAACAGATCTCTATCCGAACACCCCTATCACCTGCTGTTTATGAACTGAACTGTTGAACTGATCAGACTGTTTTAAACAGACCTTCTGACGGTACAGGGTAAGTATCACTGAGACGTCTTGTGTTGAAGATAAAAGAAACACTTCTTGAAAATATTTTATAATTTATAATAACTAAATACCAAATAATATAGTAAATTAATGAAAGCACAATAATGGGGAGACACGCGTACGCGTGTCTAGTACTTATGGTAAAAATATGGAGAATGATCCAAGGATCGATAGCGGAATAGAATCTAATGAATTTGAATTTGTAAGATTTAGATCGAAACTCTGGCCAGGAACTCAAACAAAAGAGGTTGTAACAACCTCGTTACAATACCCGGGTTGGCCTGGAAAGAAAAATCCTGAGCTTGGAGTGAAGGAATTTTCTTTTACATAAGTTCGTATAAAAATCAAATTAAAATTAAATGGTTGAGGTGAATGATGGGGCGATTGAGGTGAGAATGTAATATATAGTGGGTATGTACCTACAGTGGGAAGCAATCTATTACTTTCATTCTATTCCTTTCATTCATCATTCATTTATAGTTATGGTCGCATATATCGCAGCTCATAACACCATTCATGTAGAGTATTCTCCTTTTAGGTAGGGATATACTCTATAGAAGGTCCCAAAATGGTGTAGGCTTCTTTTGGGATCAGTCACCAACCGCTGATGTAGTAGTCAATAAGAAAAAAAATTCTCACTAAGAGAAACATTACGTACACAATAACGTACGTATAAAGATTAGTAATCAACCGTTTCTAGGTTGGAAAAGAAAGTGTGACCTAAGGCTTATTTAACGAGTTGTCAACCGCTCCAGGGGGAAAATAAAGTGTGACCTAAGGCTTATTTATCGAGTTGTCAACCGCTCCAGGGTTGGAAAAGTAAGTGTGACCTAAGGCTTATTTAACGAGTTGTCAACCGCTCCCGGGGAAAAGAAAGCGTGACCTAAGGCTTATTTAACGAGTTGTCAACCGCTCCAGGGGGAAAAAAAAGCGTGACCTAAGGCTTATTTAACGAGTTGTCAACCGCTCCAGGGTTGGAAAAGTTAACATTTAGTTAGGGAGTAAATGCGAAGCAAAGTTCATAGTCAAGAACTACGAAGAAGAACTAGGAGCGGAAGTGCTCTCAGCAAAATAATAAATATAGGTATATTTATTATTTATCTAATTATTTTGCTCTAAAAATAGAACAATTTTAAGAAATGAAAGGAATGTTTTAGTGAATGAAGTGAAGAGAATGACACCTATATTTTAAACCTTAAATTATTAATTAGGTATTCCTAATTAGAGAGAAAGAGAAAAGTATTTCGAGTGATTGGTATTTATATTAACGTATGTTTGGTCTAGTTTCTACTAAAAAGGTCAATTTTTGAGAAAGGAGGTCTAAATCTGTTAATGGCTGTACAAAGACTGCTGACTGGTAAGAAGATGATAGATTTGACGTTTTATTGTCATTTTCTTTTCGGCATTGTATAAATACATTTGCAATATTTTGAAATGCATCCAATGTATTTTTGGTGCATTCGGTTGAAATATCGACTCGATCAATTCTATGCTGTAAATGCATCAAGTATGTTGTTATTTTCTCACGATGAGAATTGCTAACATGTAATGTGGCAATTCGGGAAGAAATTAAAGACAGACTGCGTTCAATCTCGTCGATATCTTGCTCTGGAGAGTAAGGGCTTTGTGGAATGGATTCTGAGGGACTCGTCTCAAGGATTGAAGATAACTGTCGGCGTAGTTCGTCGGCAGTAGAAGAAGTCGTGACTTGAGTGCCGCGTAATTTCAATTCGTAAATAAGCTCTGGTTTGTTTAGTAAATGGGGGTTCATTTTGAAGGGTTGGTGTTTTTAAATAAATATATTAATAAAGTGTGTATACTATTTATTTATAGTTTGTGTAATGTATGTCAGGGAGTAGCCAACCTTGAAAATCCAGTGACCTCTAGATAAGCGGCATTAATTGCCCTAGGAAAATCACCTTCAAGACAACAGTTGGTGTTGGATACACCGAGGATATGCTCCTGCGGTACTGCCGTAAGTGTTACTGGTTACAAAGCACAAGTGTCTCGATAGAGATTATCACAAGTGAATGTTTCCAGTTATGCTAGTTCCTGTCGGAACTGTGATTGTATTTCTGTCTGTATATGGGGTGATTTAGTTTTGATTAATGTACTGTTTGAGTTTTGATTAGTATAGTGATTGAATTTAGTATGTTGTAAAGATTAAAAATATAGTCCTGAAAAAGTAAATGTTGTGAAGAAATGGATTAATGTATTAAAGGAAAATAACGATAAAAAAATAACGGTAATGATATTTACGTAAAAAGTTGTCCTAGGGAAATGGCAAGATTGGGTATAATAATCAATTATTACTACACTTAAATTATCATTGAATTTGTCACTAATAGTCTGTTCTTGATGTTATTCACGATGTTGACTGTTGTTCTTGAACTTGTGTTGCTGTTGTTTTCCGCTGTTGTTGTTGAGTTGTTGCTGCTGGTGTTGCGGCCGGTGGTGCTGCTGGTAATCTGCTCTGGTTTGTGGTTCTGGAGATTTCTGGTTTGTTGTTGATGGTAGGTCGGAGGTAGGTAGTAGAAGATGGTTGGTTTTACTTTATTTTGTTGATTCTTTTGTTATGTTCGATTCTTCGTAACCGGAGAGCCATTTCTGGTGATGATAAGTGGTAAGTATCCCCGCCTGTCACGCGGGAGACCGGGGTTCGATTCCCCGCCGGAGAGCCATTTCTGACGGTACAGGGTAAGTATCACTGAGACGTCTTGTGTTGAAGATAAAAGAAACACTTCTTGAAAATATTTTATAATTTATAATAACTAAATACCAAATAATATAGTAAATTAATGAAAGCACAATAATGGGGAGACACGCGTACGCGTGTCTAGTACTTATGGTAAAAATATGGAGAATGATCCAAGGATCGATAGCGGAATAGAATCTAATGAATTTGAATTTGGAAGATTTTTATTTGTTGAACTAATTACATTATTTCAAACAGACCTGTTAAACTGGATCAGGCTGTTTATGAACTGAACTGTTGAACTGATTAGATTATTTTAAACAGACCTGTTAAAGTGGATCAGGCTGATTTATGCTTGCTGAACTGTTGAACTGATCAGATTATTTTAAACAGACCTGTTAAAGTGGATCAGGCTGTTTATGAACTGAACTGTTGAACTGATCAGATTATTTTAAACAGACCTGTTAAACTGGATCAGGCTGTTTATGAACTGAACTGTTGAACTGATCAGATTATTTTAAACAGACCTGTTAAAGTGGATCAGGCTGATTTATGCTTGCTGAACTGTTGAACTGATCAGATTATTTTAAACAGACCTGTTAAACTGGATCAGGCTGATTTATGCTTGCTGAACTGTTGAACTGATCAGATTATTTTAAACAGACCTGTTAAACTGGATCAGGCTGTTTATGAACTGAACTGTTGAACTGATTAGATTATTTTAAACAGACCTGTTAAAGTGGATCAGGCTGATTTATGCTTGCTGAACTGTTGAACTGATCAGATTATTTTAAACAGACCTGTTAAACTGGATCAGGCTGTTTATGAACTGAACTGTTGAACTGATCAGATTATTTTAAACAGACCTGTTAAAGTGGATCAGGCTGATTTATGCTTGCTGAACTGTTGAACTGATCAGATTATTTTAAACAGACCTGTTAAACTGGATCAGGCTGTTTATGAACTGAACTGTTGAACTGATTAGATTATTTTAAACAGACCTGTTAAACTGGATCAGGCTGTTTATGAACTGAACTGTTGAACTGATCAGATTATTTTAAACAGACCTGTTAAAGTGGATCAGGCTGATTTATGCTTGCTGAACTGTTGAACTGATCAGATTATTTTAAACAGACCTGTTAAACTGGATCAGGCTGATTTATGCTTGCTGAACTGTTGAACTGATCAGATTATTTTAAACAGACCTGTTAAACTGGATCAGGCTGTTTATGAACTGAACTGTTGAACTGATCAGATTATTTTAAACAGACCTGTTAAAGTGGATCAGGCTGATTTATGCTTGCTGAACTGTTGAACTGATCAGATTATTTTAAACAGACCTGTTAAACTGGATCAGGCTGTTTATGAACTGAACTGTTGAACTGATTAGATTATTTTAAACAGACCTGTTAAAGTGGATCAGGCTGATTTTTGCTTGCTGAACTGTTGAACTGATCAGATTATTTTAAACAGACCTGTTAAATTGGATCAGGCTGATTTATGCTTGCTGAACTGTTGAACTGATCAGATTATTTTAAACAGACCTGTTAAACTGGATCAGGCTGTTTATGAACTGAACTGTTGAACTGATTAGATTATTTTAAACAGACCTGTTAAAGTGGATCAGGCTGATTTATGCTTGCTGAACTGTTGAACTGATCAGATTATTTTAAACAGACCTGTTAAACTGGATCAGGCTGTTTATGAACTGAACTGTTGAACTGATCAGATTATTTTAAACAGACCTGTTAAACTGGATCAGGCTGATTTATGCTTGCTGAACTGTTGAACTGATCAGATTATTTTAAACAGACCTGTTAAACTGGATCAGGCTGTTTATGAACTGAACTGTTGAACTGATTAGATTATTTTAAACAGACCTGTTAAAGTGGATCAGGCTGATTTATGCTTGCTGAACTGTTGAACTGATCAGATTATTTTAAACAGACCTGTTAAACTGGATCAGGCTGTTTATGAACTGAACTGTTGAACTGATTAGATTATTTTAAACAGACCTGTTAAAGTGGATCAGACTGTTTATGAACTGAACTGTTGAACTGATCAGATTATTTTAAACAGACCTGTTAAAGTGGATCAGGCTGATTTATGCTTGCTGAACTGTTGAACTGATCAGATTATTTTAAACAGACCTGTTAAAGTGGATCAGGCTGATTTATGCTTGCTGAACTGTTGAACTGATCAGATTATTTTAAACAGACTTGTTAAACTGGATCAGGCTGTTTATGAACTGAACTGTTGAACTGATCAGATTATTTTAAACAGACCTGTTAAACTGGATCAGGCTGTTTATGAACTGAACTGTTGAACTGATCAAATTATTTCAAACAGACCTGTTAAACTGGATCAGGCTGTTTATGAACTGAACTGTTGAACTGATCAGATTATTTCAAACAGACCTGTTAAACTGAATCAGACTGTTTATGAACTGAACTGTTGAACTGATCAGATTATTTTAAACAGACCTGTTAAACTGGATCAGGCTGTTTATGAACTGAACTGTTGAACTGATCAGATTATTTTAAACAGACCTGTTAAAGTGGATCAGGCTGATTTATGCTTGCTGAACTGTTGAACTGATCAGATTATTTTAAACAGACCTGTTAAACTGGATCAGGCTGTTTATGAACTGAACTGTTGAACTGATTAGATTATTTTAAACAGACCTGTTAAAGTGGATCAGGCTGATTTATGCTTGCTGAACTGTTGAACTGATCAGATTATTTTAAACAGACCTGTTAAAGTGGATCAGGCTGATTTATGCTTGCTGAACTGTTGAACTGATCAGATTATTTTAAACAGACCTGTTAAACTGGATCAGGCTGTTTATGAACTGAACTGTTGAACTGATTAGATTATTTTAAACAGACCTGTTAAAGTGGATCAGGCTGATTTATGCTTGCTGAACTGTTGAACTGATCAGATTATTTTAAACAGACCTGTTAAACTGGATCAGGCTGTTTATGAACTGAACTGTTGAACTGATCAGATTATTTTAAACAGACCTGTTAAAGTGGATCAGGCTGATTTATGCTTGCTGAACTGTTGAACTGATCAGATTATTTTAAACAGACCTGTTAAACTGGATCAGGCTGTTTATGAACTGAACTGTTGAACTGATTAGATTATTTTAAACAGACCTGTTAAAGTGGATCAGGCTGATTTATGCTTGCTGAACTGTTGAACTGATCAGATTATTTTAAACAGACCTGTTAAACTGGATCAGGCTGTTTATGAACTGAACTGTTGAACTGATCAGATTATTTCAAACAGACCTGTTAAACTGAATCAGACTGTTTATGAACTGAACTGTTGAACTGATCAGATTATTTTTAACAGACCTGTTAAACTGGATCAGGCTGTTTATGAACTGAACTGTTGAACTGATCAGATTATTTCAAACAGACCTGTTAAACTGAATCAGACTGTTTATGAACTGAACTGTTGAACTGATCAGATTATTTTAAACAGACCTGTTAAACTGGATCAGGCTGTTTATGAACTGAACTGTTGAACTGATTAGATTATTTTAAACAGACCTGTTAAAGTGGATCAGGCTGATTTATGCTTGCTGAACTGTTGAACTGATCAGATTATTTTAAACAGACCTGTTAAACTGGATCAGGCTGTTTATGAACTGAACTTTTGAACTGATCAGATTATTTTAAACAGACCTGTTAAAGTGGATCAGGCTGATTTATGCTTGCTGAACTGTTGAACTGATCAGATTATTTTAAACAGACCTGTTAAACTGGATCAGGCTGTTTATGAACTGAACTGTTGAACTGATTAGATTATTTTAAACAGACCTGTTAAAGTGGATCAGGCTGTTTATGAACTGAACTGTTGAACTGATTAGATTATTTTAAACAGACCTGTTAAAGTGGATCAGGCTGATTTATGCTTGCTGAACTGTTGAACTGATCAGATTATTTCAAACAGACCTGTTAAACTGGATCAGGCTGTTTATGAACTGAACTGTTGAACTGATTAGATTATTTTAAACAGACCTGTTAAAGTGGATCAGGCTGATTTATGCTTGCTGAACTGTTGAACTGATCAGATTATTTCAAACAGACCTGTTAAACTGGATCAGGCTGTTTATGAACTGAACTGTTGAACTGATTAGATTATTTTAAACAGACCTGTTAAAGTGGATCAGGCTGATTTATGCTTGCTGAACTGTTGAACTGATCAGATTATTTTAAACAGACCTGTTAAACTGGATCAGGCTGTTTATGAACTGAACTGTTGAACTGATCAGATTATTTTAAACAGACCTGTTAAAGTGGATCAGGCTGATTTATGCTTGCTGAACTGTTGAACTGATCAGATTATTTTAAACAGACCTGTTAAACTGGATCAGGCTGTTTATGAACTGAACTGTTGAACTGATCAGATTATTTCAAACAGACCTGTTAAACTGGATCAGACTGTTTATGAACTGAACTGTTGAACTGATCAGATTATTTTAAACAGACCTGTTAAACTGGATCAGGCTGTTTATGAACTGAACTGTTGAACTGATCAGATTATTTCAAACAGACCTGTTAAACTGGATCAGGCTGTTTATGAACTGAACTGTTGAACTGATCAGATTATTTCAAACAGACCTGTTAAACTGAATCAGACTGTTCATGAACTGAACTGTTGAACTGATCAGATTATTTTAAACAGACCTGTTAAACTGAATCAGACTGTTTTAAACAGACCTGTTGAACTGATCAGATTATTTTAAACAGACCTGTTAAACTGGATCAGGCTGTTTATGAACTGAACTGTTGAACTGATCAGATTATTTCAAACAGACCTGTTAAACTGAATCAGACTGTTTATGAACTGAACTGTTGAACTGATCAGATTATTTTAAACAGACCTGTTAAACTGGATCAGGCTGTTTATGAACTGAACTGTTGAACTGATCAGATTATTTCAAACAGACCTGTTAAACTGAATCAGACTGTTTATGAACTGAACGGTTGAACTGATCAGATTATTTTAAACAGACCTGTTAAACTGGATCAGGCTGTTTATGAACTGAACTGTTGAACTGATTAGATTATTTTAAACAGACCTGTTAAAGTGGATCAGGCTGATTTATGCTTGCTGAACTGTTGAACTGATCAGATTATTTCAAACAGACCTGTTAAACTGGATCAGGCTGTTTATGAACTGAACTGTTGAACTGATTAGATTATTTTAAACAGACCTGTTAAAGTGGATCAGGCTGATTTATGCTTGCTGAACTGTTGAACTGATCAGATTATTTTAAACAGACCTGTTAAACTGGATCAGGCTGTTTATGAACTGAACTGTTGAACTGATCAGATTATTTTAAACAGACCTGTTAAAGTGGATCAGGCTGATTTATGCTTGCTGAACTGTTGAACTGATCAGATTATTTTAAACAGACCTGTTAAACTGGATCAGGCTGTTTATGAACTGAACTGTTGAACTGATCAGATTATTTCAAACAGACCTGTTAAACTGGATCAGACTGTTTATGAACTGAACTGTTGAACTGATCAGATTATTTTAAACAGACCTGTTAAACTGGATCAGGCTGTTTATGAACTGAACTGTTGAACTGATCAGATTATTTCAAACAGACCTGTTAAACTGGATCAGGCTGTTTATGAACTGAACTGTTGAACTGATCAGATTATTTCAAACAGACCTGTTAAACTGAATCAGACTGTTTATGAACTGAACTGTTGAACTGATCAGATTATTTTAAACAGACCTGTTAAACTGAATCAGACTGTTTTAAACAGACCTGTTGAACTGATCAGATTATTTTAAACAGACCTGTTAAACTGGATCAGGCTGTTTATGAACTGAACTGTTGAACTGATCAGATTATTTTAAACAGACCTGTTAAACTGAATCAGACTGTTTTAAACAGACCTGTTGAACTGATCAGATTATTTTAAACAGACCTGTTAAACTGGATCAGGCTGTTTATGAACTGAGCTGTTGAATTGAATCGGGTTATTTTAAACAGACCTGTTAAACTGAATCAGACTGTTTTAAACAGACCTGTTGAACTGATCAGATTATTTCAAACAGACCTGTTAAACTGAATCAGACTGTTTATGAACTGAACTGTTGAACTGATCAGATTATTTTAAACAGACCTGTTAAACTGAATCAGACTGTTTTAAACAGACCTGTTGAACTGATCAGATTATTTTAAACAGACCTGTTAAACTGGATCAGGCTGTTTATGAACTGAACTGTTGAACTGATCAGATTATTTTAAACAGACCTGTTAAACTGAATCAGACTGTTTTAAACAGACCTGTTGAACTGATCAGATTATTTTAAACAGACCTGTTAAACTGGATCAGGCTGTTTATGAACTGAGCTGTTGAATTGAATCGGGTTATTTTACTGTTCAATATCAGTCTGTAAGTTGATTCTAAACAGAGCAGTTAGCTTTACAGAACCGTCATCTCTTTATAATCCGTCATAATCAAGTGAGTAGCTAACGTTAAGGCTAAAACGATGGAGCCGCACACACACATACATTTCTAACCTTGTTAATCGTAGCTGTTCATGGTAAAAATCCTTCACTGATGCACCACTCTTTAGGGATGATTGTATCGATGGAGATATTTGGTATGACTTCCATGATGGGTATGATGGCTGTAGAATAATAATAATAAATAAATAAATATCAGGGGACTATGTCACACCAATGACCTAATCCCAAACTAAGCTCAAGGCTTGTACTATGGGTACTAGACAACAATATAAATACTTATATAGAGAAATATATACTTAAATACATAGAAAACATCCATGACTCAGGAAGAAATATTCGCGCTCATCACACAAATATCTGCCCTTACCGGGATTTGAACCCAGGACCGCTAACTTCGTAGGCAGGGTCACTACCAACTAAGCCACCACATCGTCTAAACCAGCTGTCGGATGTGATAAGAAGCGAGTGGGAGAGTAGGGTTACCAAATACAAATTTCAAAAGCCCTGACTGAATTTCTGACATCTAGTCACCCTTAGTGACTACTTACCGCTTTTCCTTATTTCATACGGTAATTAAATATGTATAGCTATATCATATCTTATTAGGTGTTTGGACTATGTAGCGTTAAATAACTTTTTTTAACTAAGCAGGTGGGGTGAAACTTATAAAATAAATCACCAAAACCCCTTTTATGTGGATAATATTGAACTGCTGTCGCTCCTGCTAGCAGTTAATTGTTGATTGTTGAGGGTAATACTCTTAGACGAATAGAACAGGTTCCCTACCCCATGATGAGGCATGAGGTATATGTGTCTCATGGTTAGTGGAAAGAAGGTTGCACATTGCTTTGGGGCAACGAACCTGTTAAGGATGGGGATTATCCATTGAGGATTAGATAACCTAATAGTAGTAAAACTAGTTCTAATTTATAATAATAAGTAGCGTTATATGATATGACAGCCCTACAAATTACTGATAAACGAGTATTATATATACTATATTTATGAGTGGGCGAAGGATGTTGAAACCCCCGCTGATTTATCATTTTAAATGATTAATTAATTATTCACCCTCTAACACAAGAATATGAGCTAATAAAATTTCTAGTTAGATGCATTCCTTGACCTCCCTGGGTTTTATCAAATAAAAAACAATAATTGTGAAGTATAGTTATGTATTTATTATGAATAAACAATCTTATAAAATAGGTATCCATTTTGATTATAATAGTACTTATATAAAACATATGAAAGACACACACGCAATCGCAATATGAAATAGGTATACATTTTGATTATAATATATGAAAACTTATGAAATAGGTATACATTTTGATTATAATAATATATGAAACATATGAAAGACATACACGCAATCGCAATATGAAATAGGTATACATTTTGATGATAATATATGAAAACTTATGAAATAGGTATGACATTTCAATTATAATAATATATGGAAACTTATGAAATAGGTATACATTTTGATTATAATAATACCTCTACATATAGTGTGATGAAGGCTGTAGTAGTCTGTAACTGCAATTTGTGCAATTAGGCTAAGATGTTTAACAGTGTATATTAGTGACAACAGGTAGCAAGCTCAACGTCTAACAGTACAACAAGCCTTTATTCCCTTAGTCGCCTCTTACGACATCCACGGGAGGATATGGAGTGGTACTATTCTAACCCGGCAACCACACGGGGGACACACTTATTTAAAAATATATGTAAATAAACCTAATGAAATGTGGAATTATGCAAATCGCAATGCTAAATATAAATATAAAAATCACTATGTTAAATGTCTATTGGAAGAGGACTAATTTGGTTGGTTACACTTATTTAAAAATATATGTAAATAAACCTAATGAAATGTGAAATTATACAAATTGCAATGCTAAATATAGATATAAAAATCGCTATGTTAAATGTCTATTGGAAGAGGTCTAATTTGGTTGATTACACTTATTTAAAAAATATAAGTAAATAAACCTAATGAAATGTGAAATTATACAAATTGCAATGCTAAATATAGATATATAAAAATCGCTATGTTAAATGTCTATTGGAAGAGGTCTAATATGGTTGATTACACTTATTTAAAAAATATAAGTAAATAAACCTAATGAAAAGTCATAGTACTTCCAACAGTTGATAAAAGTGCTTGAACAAATAAATTACCTAAATCCGTATTAAATGTAGAATGCTCAAAGCAGTCAACCTCTGCTTGAGACAATAAAGAAACAAAATGTTGGTATGAGTCAATAGAGTCCCCACGCAATACATCCTCAAAATAACACCCCAAATCATCCCATATTCTTGACAATACATAATACTCGTATGTAAAGCTGCAGTTACTCAAGTGTAACTTGCAAAATATTAAATTCATATGATTTATTATAAATGTTGATGGAACTGGTAATATCCAGGTGTATAATAAAGGTACTCGCTTTAAATATTCAATAAATTGCGATTGATTTAACGCTGAATCAACTTGACTCTGATTATTATTATTATTCATGATTGATTATTCCTTTGTGGAAGGCTGTAAAAAAATATATACATATATGTATTCAATTAAACACTTATATAACTGTTAATTACATTTTAGACTCTCCATTCACATCATTTTTTCGTGTAAAATTTAACAGATGCGATCGTCCCATTGCAGTGGCGTGCCTAGGGTTTCAGAATAGGGCAAGCCGAGAGATATATTTTGTAGTTTTTACGGTTATTATGGATAAATTTATCTTGTTACCACATTACTGATCAATCTTCACTTCACTCTGCAGTTGTATAGGCATTTGCTTACGTGGACGAGCTCACCAAAGCACCCTGAAGGCATGTTACCACTAGATATAATTTTACAGACATATCCGCAATTGCATACTTTCGGTGGCCTTGAAAAAAGCCGCTTGGTTTGTATGAGAGAATAAAATAAAGGTTCAACTTCTTATTTTAACTTTGCTTGCCTAGGGAGAAAGCAATAAGTACTTACTTTTATTTCAATTACCTATCTAAAAATTACATACATATTACACAACATAGTTAAATTAAATTATTATTTGTATACATCGAATGTGTTTTTCTAAAACGCCATCGTACCTATTTTGAAAGTAGCGACACAAGCTCTAAAAAATTACCCTTATTCAATGAAGTTTTAGACTCATCGTGACCTCTGAAGGGAAGTTCTTGTTGTGCTAAATGACAAACAACATCGACTAATCTTTGAAAAACGCTACTATTGTTATCAACACGCATGTTGTTTTGTAATTTACCAAAATCACTAAAAGAAATTGCCGCGTTCATGTGTTTTCGAGAATTCATGTGTCTTTTAATGGCGCCAGCTAAATTATTTAAATCGTCATAACCAGATGTATTCCACACGTTTTTGTCGTTAGAAAAGAAAATACAACACCAGCAATATAACTTATTAGAGTGCGAACAACCAACAATCCAATGAGTTTTGTACACTGACCTGTTAAACTGCCTTTTGTGCGATTTACTACTCTGAGAAATACACAAGTCAGGCGTAGGTTTTGCCGAAGAAATAAGATCCTTTTTCTCTGCAAAGTCCAAACATTTTACCTTTCCGTCGACAAGCAAAGTTTGTGCACACTTTAAAATATCACAGTCACACGGGACTTCCTCCATTGTCAATCTAATTGAATCACAACTCACAACACCACAAAAAAAAACGTATTATTGTACTGACCGCGCCGCGCCGCTCAACGCCTAAACAAAACAAACTATTCAACACGTGAATAAAAGCATTTGTCAACAAATAGCAATGAAGTGAAGTTGGCCGCTAACGCGGCTCAACGCGCGCTCCGCGCCTGCGCGAAGCGAATTTCGCATTTACTATGGACTCGTGTATAACTTCATACGCAAGCTTGGCTTTTTACTCTCATACTATTTGCCATATTAATACACGAACAGACGTATTTGGGCATATGCCGTTTCGGTGGGTAAGACAGAGAATATGAAAGCCCGATTGCAAGCCAATACGTGCGAGCGAGATACGAGCTAGCCGCGTCATGAATAGTTCGACTGGTTGCCGCACAGCGCTGAGCGCTGTGCTGCGTAGGTGGCGGCCGGCGGTGCGCGGTAAAATTTAGTAGGTACTACTGTTGCATGTAATTTGATTTGAAGAATTTAGTGAGAGCGCGCGGCGCGCGAAGGTGAAATACCTATCTAATACATTACGTGGATTTAATGAATAGTTATTTTTGTAAGGCAAGGCAAGCCCGGCTTTTGGGCTTATATGGCAGTACCGCCACTGTCCCATTGGTCCTTTATTGATGAGGTACGTGTCCCCATCATTCAACTCCTTTATTGTCTCCTCATCCAGGTTATTGAAGCGAGATGGTAACGTCTCACTAACACCAGTCGTGAAACGTGATTGTTTAGAATAACATGCTGTAATCAGCATAGGTTGATCCACAGGTAACTCTTTAATCCGGATCCAGTTTACCACTCTTTCAGCGGTTTCATTCAACTTATTCAAATTTGAAGACATTTTTTTAATTATTTAAATTATTCACTTACTCGAATAGGTGCGTATAGACACGTTATCTGGTAGGTACGTCAACTGAGCGTGATTCGGTTAGATATGACACTATTATAAAAACCAAACGCAATTTATAGTAAATCACACGTTCATAGTTGTAGTATATGTATACACGCACACATACATACAGCATAAAACCACATTATCATCCGTTCCCACGATGCTAAAATAGTTATTTTACAATCGAATTATTATATCAATTATAGACTGATGCAAGATGTTCCAGGTGATTTCTTTATTTTAGCGATTTCTGAAGTACTCCAATTAAGCATCATTTGCAAATAGGTCTTATATCTAAGACTATCTTCACTGAAACTTCCATTTTCTTCAACCATCTTTGTAGTACTTTTTACTGTAGTTGTAGTAATACCGTTCTCAGTAGTAGTAGTAGTAGTCGGTGTAATAAATTAAACTTCATGTTTAACAGGCGGTATTGAAGTTATCGGTCGCTTTGCAACTCTTACAGAAAATTCTACACCATCATCGTCACGTACCATTTGAAAAAAGTTATCAGACGACCATGTTTGCTTTAAAGTAACTTCCCGTCTAACGCGGTGTCTTAACTTTATTGATTCCATCGATAATTCCATTCGTAGCACAATTTCGTAACAAGGATTTAAATATTTAGATGTTTAATTTAGGCTAAGCAATAGTTCGTAATAATAGGTTAAGTAGAATAAAACGATAAAATATTTATTGTTTATTCAAGTGCTCTAGCCCCCTTTTTGTGTTACGAAATATAGTCTAGTTTAATTAAGACTAACCAATAGTTCGTTTATAATAATAGGTTAAGTAGAATAAAACGATAAAATGTTTATTGTTTATTCAAGTGCTCTAGCCCCCTTTTTTGTGTTACGAAATATAGTCTAGTTTAATTTAGACTAAGCAATAGTTCATAATAATAGGTTAAGTAGAATAAAACGATAAAATGTTTATTGTTTATTCAAGTGCTCTAGCCCCCTTTTTGTGTTACGAAATATAGTCTAGTTTAATTTAGACTAACCAATAGTTCGTTTATAATAATAGGTTAAGTAGAATAAAACGATAAAATGTTTATTGTTTATTTAAATATTATATTTTAATGTATAAATAGATTCAGTGCTTTTCTAAATTTAGCGAGGTATTATGTTGTTTAGATGAAAGTCTAAGTATAAATAATAGGTTAAAGTAAATAAAGATAATACATAGATGTTTATTTATTCAGGTAACAATTTTTCCAACGACTTTTTCAAGTTTCTATAATTTTTAAGTACTGGGAATGCTGATTTTACATCTATTGCATTAGCGATCTATAAATGATTTATGTCTTGATTTTTTTTAATGATATTATAAATGTTATTTTCATAAAATTATAATGCTCTTGCCCCCCTTTTTGTGTTACAAAATATAGTCTAACCTTGATTTTTAATGACATTATAAATATTATTTTCATTAAATTATAATGCTCTAGCTCCCTTTTTGTGTTATGAAATATAGTCTAACCTTGATTTTTAATGATATTATAAATGTTATTTTCATAAAATTGCGATGCTATAGCTCTCTCTTTTTTGCGATATGAAATATAGTCTGTGTTTATACTAATATCATCTTTCATTTACCTACTGCTGCTGCTGCTGCAGCGCCTTATTGGTAGAGATTGCTCACAACCCTATAGCAAGCTTTACCTATACAGTAACGACTTACCCTGAATACCCTGGCAACCCTGGCAACCCTGGTCAAGGCGACACTTATAACAATAACTCTTACCTTTTAAAATACGTAAATATTGAAAATCCAAAGTAAATCGGTGTTGTTGTGATTTATAACCTTAAAGTGGGCACGGGAGATTGTGTTTACAAGTGAAAGAAGGCATACTATGACAAATATAAATGGCTGAGACACTGGTAAGATTTCCATAATAGCCGTTGCACACTAGAATCACTTCAAATTACTTAATTGAACCGTTGAAACCGAATAAATAACGGGACAACGAGCAGCTGATTGGACGTGTAGTCTCACTATTTCACTAACTGACGGCTGACAGACACGCACTACTACCAACACCCAGGAAAAGTTAATGTTGCCATCATAAAGTTGCGATCGGCATTTCTACTCGATGGTTGGTTGGAATCGAATGATTAATCGATACCTCTATTCAAAAATACTAGAGTAATATAGAAACTTTTACAGCAGCAGGTTCGCGGCTTGTAGTAATGGCGTTATGCGCAGGATGCAACAATCCTATAGCCGGGAAGGATTTGCTAACATGCTGCTTATGTAACTCCAAATACGATTTATTGTGTACAAATACAACTCCAAAAAATTATGAATCCATGGCGCCTGAGACTAGGACGAGCTGGTCATGCCCCACATGTCGCTGTAGCATCCCAAAAACGGGCAACATTAATTCCCCAGCGAGGCCTATCGGTGTTGAGGTACCCAAGACAAGCTCTCGGCCGACTGCCAATAATCAAATCCAACCTTCTAAATATAACTACCCTGATCGCTAACAGCATGGATCAAAAGAAGCAGGTGGATGTGGCCTACTTCGACTTTCGGAAAGCCTTTGACAGAGTAAATAATGATGTGTTGCTGAGTAAACTTGCGAGATCTGGTTTTTCCCCTGCTCTTTTGAGTCTGTTTATCTCCTATCTATCAAACAGAAAGCAGTTTGTACTGTATGGGCATTCTTCATCCAAGCCATTCCCCGTTACATCAGGTATTGGCCAGGGAAGTAACCTGGGACCTCTACTGTTTCTAGTCCTAATAAATGATCTCCCCAAATCAATAAAACATTCTACGTGTTTATTGTTCGCTGATGACGTAAAGCTGGCATTACCTCTTTCCAGACAAAGTGACTGCCTCAAACTTCAGGAGGATATTGATATGGTAGGTGCATGGTGTGACAAAAATAAGTTGTCCCTTAATAAAGATAAATGCACTGTCATGTCATGTCATATACCCGTGCTCGGCAGACTGTTGTTCACGATTATACATCGGTGGGAGACTGCTTAACCCGCGTCTCTTCAGTTCGTGATCTCGGCACAGTATTCGACTCACAACTTACATTTAATAGTGATATCATCGTGAACTGTAATGCTGCAAGGAGATGTCTGGGCTTTGTTATTCGGCAGTCAAAGTCATTCAGCAGTCGTGGTGCTATAACGGTGTTATTTAATGCCTATGTTCGTAGTCGACTAGAGACAAACTCAATAATTTGGAACCCGCATGAGGATTCATATGTCCTCATGCTAGAGAAGGTCCAGAAATCTTTTAACCGTTATCTATTTAAGAAAATGTATGGATACTATCCCTATATGTACCCTTCACTTTATATATTAGGAATGGTGAATTACACAGCACTCGAAACTAGGAGAAATTTATGCCTAGTTAAGTATTTCTTTCAGCTGATACGTGGTATCACCAGTAACCCTTATTTGCTAGGTCTATTACCACTACGGGTACCAATACCAAGCAAGCAGCAACTACGGCCACGTCGCCCTTCACTGTTCGCCGTCCCGCCGGCGCGCACGCGCTCTCTGACTCACTCCCCGCTTCACCGAGCCTTAAAGCTCTTCAACAGTATCCTCGAAAGCGACAGCCAACTGGACATCTTTCATACCTCGGAGCAGCGCTTCTATAGATCGGCCAACCGATATTTGGAGACCATCATCACCCCAAGCTCAATACAATAAAGTGTCACATAACTTCATACTTAGTCCATAATATTTGTTATAATAATTGTTCTTGCTATTGTGAATGTCTTTTTTTTTAACAATTAATACGTGTAGCCTGACTGTAAGAATTAATTGAAGATTTTACAATAAATAAATAAATAAATAAATAAACTTTTTCAAGTATATATATTTAATTTTTAGGTGTTGAAAATGCTGATTTTAAATCTATACCATGCGTTTTATTTCATAGATGAATGCGATGACGATCTATAAATAACATGCAAAACATAATTTTTCGAAATAAAAGTTTTTATTTTTTAATTATTACGTTTAAATTATATATACTTTACATGTCACATATGTAAAATTTTTAATAAAATAGTTTTTGATTTTTATTAATGAAATTATAAACCTATTATATTCAAGAAAACTTGTAATGCTCTCTCTTGGCAATACGAAATATAGCCTGCAGCGTTTATACTCTCGTACTGTCATCTTTCATCTTTACTCACCTATGCTGCTACAGCAGCGACGACGACCACATCGACGACGCTTCCTCTAAATATTTTTTATAGAAAAAAAATAAAAATATATATATATATATATATATATACTAGTAGCGTGCTATCATATTATTTATAGATTATGGAACCGCTACGACTCACAGCGAAACGTTATAATATGCACATATTATAATTTAGGTAGGTGTGTGCGCGTGTACAGGTACGAGGGTCAATCAATCCATGCGCACGTACACGACTGCAACAACGCCCTCTATACCGATGATGGCACATTTACAGTAAAATCCACTTATCGACTTATCATCACGTCACCATTCGTAGCCTCTTACGGATTTTTATGGAACTACTACGACTTACACCTAACTATACGCACTAGTGGCGCCCTCACACCATTCGTATCACACCTCTTGCGGATTTTTTTGGAACTACTCCGCCTCCACCTCCTGAGCTAGAACCGGCACAAACACACCTTTTTCACGACATACCACACTTCCCTTATAGATAACGACTAAACAAAGCGCTCCCCGACCAGCAACCGACCACGCCTGACACCCACGGCAACGGCAGCGGCAGCGGCGGCGCTCCCATTACGTCATACACAATCATACTTGCAAATAAACAGTGAGCTAGGACCACCAATAAATTTATCCAAAAACACCTCGATTTCATAATTTCGCGCCCTACCAATAAATTCATTCAACGGCAGCGGCAGCGGCGGCGCCCCCGCCCTCCATTACGTCATACACTACCATACTTATGTGTACCTACATACACATATGTAAATACCTACTCAGAATTTTAGAATTACCAAAATATCACTTTTCATGCAGCTGGGAAAACCTTATCTTATCATCACACCCATACAACTCCCATACATTTACTCGCCACAACACATTTTACCAACCGCAAATAAACAGTGAGCCAGAACCAGCAAACACATTCGTAAAATACCTACTCTGAAATTTTGAATTACCAAAATATCGCTTTTATGCAGTTGGGAAAACCTTATCTTACCATCACACCCATACAACTCCCATACATTTACTCACCACAACACATTTTACCAACCGCAAATCAACAGTGAGCCAGAACCGCCATTACGTCATACGTAAATACCTACTCTGCAATTTTGAATTACCAAAATATCGCTTTTTATGCAGTTGGGAAAACCTTATCTTACCATCACACCCATACAACTCCCATACATTTACTCACCACAACACATTTTACCAACCGCAAATCAACAGTGGTCCAGAACCGGCAATACACATTCGTAAAATACCTACTGTGAAATTTTGAATTACCAAAATATGGCTTTTTATGCGGTTGGGAAAACCTTATCTTACTATCACACCCATACAAGTCCCATACATTTACTCACCAGAACACAGTTTACCAACCGCAAATAAACAGTGGTCCAGAACCGGCAATTCTACCCTACTTCCCAGAATAATAGTGGTGTCCTGGAAGTCATTTGAATTCAAGTTTGCAGTAAGTTTCGTCATCCATAACTGTACAAGATTTTTTCTTAATCATTTTTGAATAAAGTTTTCTAGATCTCGTTTTAGACTCTTTTGACTGTTTAGCATTTCTGTTGTGCACTTTAGTTTGTTTAAACGTTGTTATAAAACAATTTTTCTTCACTCGTTGCACTGTAGATTTCGAGGTTTTAAACTCCTTGGCCAAGTCTAGTACAGAGAGGGTAGGTTTTTTCTGTAAAGCTGTTATAATCTTCTTCTCGATATTCTGGTTTACAAACCCTGGTTTAAATTGCTTCAGTTTTTATGTTGTCCCAGCCTTCGAGCACTTTATTGTGAGGCAACAAAGCTAGTACTGCACACATAGCAATAATGCGTCGAGTAAGCTTACTCGTTGTAAGTTTTAGTTCCTCACCTTTGTTCCATATACATTTATTATAATGGTAGTAGCAACCATCCTGTTCTACTCCGGGGAAAACGTTTGCTACAGCTTGCATAGCACCTTCCTCATAATCCGTTTTATACTTTAGTGGCTTCCACTTGGGTATTCTTTTTTGCAGCAAGTGAAACAACGTTTCATATGTTCGTCTAGTCTTGTCGGAAAGTAGAGCGTATGCAAGTGGAATTATATTTGTACTATCTTCGGTGCTCCCTAAATCTCCGTGCAATACGTACAATTGGGCAAAGGGTTTAGGGCAGCTTTTAAAGGTGCCGTCAATAAAATACGAGGTGACTGTCTCCATAACAAGCCTCGATTCTTTGGAACAGAAAATTAGTATGCGAACACCTTCGACCTCATCCGCGTAGTCAGCCAAGTCGCCCTCCTTGTTATTACTGGTTGCGGGGGTAATGGCACATCGTTGTGGAGATTTTAGAAAAAACTTTTTTACGTTTTATACCAAAGTGTTAACTTTGTATGTTCAGATCTTATTTGTTCTGCAACTCGATGGAGTGCCAATGCTAAACATGTAATATGTTTCATGTTGTAAAATTTCCGTTTTAATTTTTTCCAGCGAGAAGCGTACTATCCGTGCGCAACATAAAAAAATGCTGTTTTTTTTAAACACACATAAAAACTAAACTATGTTCTACTAAATCAGCAATTGAGGATCCATTCACCTTTTTTAAAACTTTATACGACGACAGTAAGTAAGGTCTGGATGTAAATCCTTGTAATGATTTTACAATCACATTTACAACGCAATTTCCAGCAACATCCCTAGTTTCGTCTACAGAAAGCCACAAATAACAAATGTTCAAGGTGTTTCTTATTTTTTCTATGACTGGGGTATAGATTTTTTGCAGATAATATTTCCTTTAAACAGATTCCTCTGGTATTTTTTGATTTGAACATTAGCAGCAAATATGCTTTTCCATAAATTTACGTAATTCAGGATAATCGAGTCTGTTCCAGGGTATATAACAATTGACTAGAAACAAACAGAGATCTATATAGAAGTCACTTGTAATTCCAATGTTTTTTTTATGCTGAGCACTATTTAAGTGTTTCGAGACATTGTCTTTTTTAGTCGTGTGATGGAAATATCACATAGGAGTACAGTACAGTGTGTGACGGACTGGTTGGGATTATATTTTAACTCCTCTATCCAGTTCTGGATAATTGCTGCATGAATTTCCATTGGATTTGGTTTGGTGAAAAATACGGTTGATATGTTTTAAAATAAATGTATATTTTAATTGGGTGAGTAGTAATCCACAACTCACACAAACTACAGCACATTATTCATCGTCATATTGTAGATCTTCGTATGGCTCTAGCCACGCCGAAATTGCAGTTATTTCTGGGTTAGACATATTACGTAATATTCCAAAAAGTATTCACCGCTTACAGATATGAATAACTGACACGTTTAGAATTTTCAGTGAATGACACATAACACATACTCGTACTATTAAATTTGATAATAGGCCAGTATTGCAGCGATGTAGTTTGTTTATCAGAGTCTGTATAGCTACGTTAAATTAGTTAAAACTATGAGTTTGTAACCCAATAGAAAAATAATTTCATTTATAATTTGAATCACAATATTTAATTTTTAGTCACGATCGTTATAAAGGCATTTTAGAATTAAATAAATGAATGAGTATGAGTATGAATACGAGTTGAATTTTATTGTTAATGTCGACTCCATAGCTCGCTTACGTCTTACCGTGCTATGAAAACTCTGAACCCTAGTAATTGCTATTCCGTGCGTGCTTTGAGTATTTTATTGTGGATCTTGAGAGTTAACCCCGAAGTGTGCAGCGGTTTTGGTTTTTATATAACATAATTATTCATGTTTACGGTCTTAATTTTTTAAAGTTTGTTTTATTTAATCCGAGCTTCTTAACCTTCAATCCGAAGCACCAAAGAAGAATCTCCCCACGTCAACCGGAACAACATTAGATTCGGCCCAATCACAACCTTTATATTCAATCCAAGATCTAATTAAAATGAGGTGGATTTAGAACTGGATTTGTGTGTAAAAAAATGCATAGAGTCTGATGAAGTTCCTGCACCCCAAATTTACTAAACAACTGTTGGCTCGCTGTAGGATAGAGGAATAAACATATTGTGCAAGATCCCTCGATTCCCTAATATAAAGTCCCGAATGTATTACAATCGAAACAAAGAAGCGGAAGGGTCTAAAATCGTTTGCAAAAATGTACTGGAGGTGGAAGTATATCACCAATAGTGGCTAAAGAGATAATTTTACGACCCTTCTAGGCCTTAAAGTTGCAATCACTTTAGTTTCCAAAAGGGCCGTAAAATTATCTCTTTAGCCACTATTGGTGATACACTACTCTATTATACTAGTCATTTGGAATTAAAAGTTCCAAATAAGGGTATGTTGCCACTTATATATAAAAGTGGCTTATAAGTTACTTTAGGGCCTTATATATCACTATTGCTTCTTATTCAGTGACAATTACAACCTGCATGCAACTTTAAGTAGCAAAATCGACTTTACCCAACTATAAGTAATAAAGTAGAAACAAAAAACGTTGCTAAGCAACTATAAGTGACAGGATGAACTCGTATACAAGTTTGAGTTGTGTTTAAAGCTATAAGTGTAGTCAAACACTGTTAAACCACTCATTTAGAACATAAAGCTATAAGATAAGCTGCAAAATTCATTAATGTGCTGCTTGGGAATGTACCTATTCCTAATAAGCGAAATTGTAGATTGTCGGGTTTAAATATATTTCTAGATCGATATCAAGTCATAAGAGTTGGTGGTAGATTAGCAAACGCGAGTGAATTTAGTTACGAGAAAAAACATCCAGTGCTGTTGTGTAGTAAACATCGTTTCACGTTGTTGTTATTCAGAGATGAACATAAGCGATTGTTACATGCCGGACCCCAGTTACTACTGGGTGCCGTGCGCGAGTGTTGGTGGCCGATAGGTGGTAGAAACCTTGCTCGGAAAATGGTGATGCAGTGTATCACCTGTACGCGTATGAAAGGTAAGACGTTAACCCCGATCATGGGTAACTTACCCGATGAACGTCTGCACCCGGGTCATCCTTTTATGTATTGCGGAGTAGACTATGCGGGACCTGTATCAATACTTAATCGTGAGGGCCGCGGGAGCAGTTTGGTTAAAGGTTACGTTTGTTTGTTCGTTTGTTTCGTGACGCGCGCTGTGCATTTGGAGTTAGTTAGCGGTCTCTCAACCAACGATTACATTATAGCGTTAAAACGATTTATTTCTCGACGTGGCAAACCGACTGAAATATATTCAGATAACGGGAAAGCTTTTATCGGAGCGGAGAACAGGTTCAGTTCGCTTATTCAAAATAACTCAAAGGATATTATAGATTATGCCACTAATCAAAATATCAACTTTAAATTTATTCACCCTTATAGTCCTCATACTGTAGGTTTATGGGAATCGGGGATCAAATCGTGCAAGCATCATCTCCGTAGAATAGTTGGAAATGCTCGTTTGACATTTGAGGAATTCACAACTGTCTTAACTCTAATTGAAGCTGTACTTAATAGCCGACCTATGTCACCTCTGTCCACTGATCCCAACGATCCTACCCCAATTACACCAGCCCATTTCCTCATAGGAAGGTCTCTGATCGCACCAGCCTGCGAGGATCTGACAGAGGCAGCCCCACATCGCCTGCTTCGATACGACAGAGTCGAGCGGATGCGCCAGCATTTTTGGAAAAGATGGTCGCAGGAGTACGTAGCTGAAATGCAGACCCGCACCAAATGGAAAGCAAATACTCAAGATCTAAAAGATAATATGCTTGTTCTTATCAAGGAGGACAATTTACCACCTCTAAAATGGCGGCTAGGTAGAATTCTTCGCACATACCCAGGCAAAGACGGCGTATCCCGAGCAGCGGACATCCGGACTTCATCTGGGACCATACGGAGGTCATTCTCGAAGATTTGCCCCCTACCATCGCAGTCTGACGAAGCCCACGTATCCTGCCCAGCGTCGTAGTATTGGAACAGGAGCATTCCAAGGCGGCCGGCATGTTAAGGCCATCTTAACGCCCTCTATTGGACCGCAGCGATAACCGCGACAGTGCTGCCCCCTTACGTTAGTTTTAAGTTTTATTCATACGATTATATCTAGTCATCCTCCCTCACTTTACATACCTGCTCTGTAACGGACACATTTAAACGCATAAAGAATATATTTATTAAAGTCGAGAAGAAGTTAAAATCATTTTCCCTGAGTTGCACAGACCTCACTATAGGCAGGAAAAAGGGAATAGCAAAGCAAAGGATCGAGAGGCAGCCAGCAGCGACCTACGGACAGCAACGAGCTATCGCGCCAACAAGATATTGTAAATATTATGAAATCGCCAATGGATATAGTGAAATTCATGGTTTTAAGTGTCCTAGATTAAATTATAGCAATTGGATATATTGTAACAATATTGTACCATTGTAAATATAGGTACTTATTACACAATATTACAAACTAAAATGTATTTAGTTATGTTTCTGATTTTTATATTCAATATAACGGTTGTTTTCAATCATCACCATCACCAAGGTTGTCGTTGAGAAAAAAACGGTATTCTGCCGTGCTAGTGTAAAAGGCGACTTTTCCACAAAAGACACTTTCGAGATAATCGCAAAAAAGTGATCGAAATCTTCATTTTCATATTTCTAGGTAATTTAAACAGATATTGAAATGAAACTTTTTGTGTCGGATAGATATTGTGTTTTACTATTTTTCTACATAACTAATGTATTTTTATTACCAACAGTTTTTTTTTACCCGCATTTTTTCCTTTTTGCTTAATTGCCGATTAATAATTGCCACTGAAAAACAAGCAAAAAGGCGGTATATGAGCACTATACCGAGTTATAGGCTAGGTTTTCCTTCATACGTCTACATAATAAACTAGGGCTTGAACGTATCACAATAATGCTTAATTAAAAAGACGTATTTGTAACATACCGCCTTATTGCTTAGTACAAAATATTTTTTGAATAATTCTGATCTAAATAATAAAGCCGAATAAAAGAAATACGTTTATCTTGTCTAGTACGCAATTCAAAAAAATATGGTTTGTTTTCGTATCGATCATTTTATATTTATATACTAGTCTAAAAAAACGTATGTCTTCAAAAGTCAGACGAAATACGGTTTTTTAATCTAGTACTACGATGAAAGGTTAGACTAATTGCTAATTAAAACCATCATAAATTCAGTACAAATATATTTGAAATAAACAAAAATTAACAGTTAAATCACAGAAAATATTATCTCTTCTAAGATTGGTGTAGTGTCATTCATTAGTTATTCAATAAATCAACAATAATTGATTCGTCTGTATGACGCATTGTTAATCTTAACTTCTTTTTTAATTATTTTAATTTAAACATAATCAGTCTCATAAAGTGATTGAATTGTAATTTTGGGAGGACTTGCCAGAATCCAACCATGAAAAAATCGACGAATTATAGGTTAAAAATACTTAACCTATAATTCGTCGACATTTTCTTGGTTGAATTCTGGCAAGTCTTTCCAAAATTTCAAGCGAAGAGCAGAATGGACCTAGTTTACGTACTAAATTCTGTTTTCAACTTGCGTCTATCCCTCGGAAGTGCGTGTGCGATGAAAGCATCGGGAGATTGTCCTTTTACTTTGGTGAATGTTTCTTTATTAAAATTAAACTCAATATATTCTCCCCCCAACCCCACAACCCTAATGTTGCCTAATTAACGCCCCTTTAAATATAATTACTCAAATCCTAGTCCTCGTGGAACCAATTATAATAGGCCTAAGCTAACATTTTATTTTTACATTATTTTACCTAATTCCTACTACATCTATCTATCTAAACTAATAAATTAGTCACCATAAGTAACATTCCTAGTCTATAACGCTTCCTATTCCTAACAACCTATATTAAAAGTAAATTAGTTTTGGCATGTGATCGTCAAGTAATCTAATAGAACCCAATAGTTATGAACCTATAGTAACCCTAGAATTCTTTAAGTCTTTGTTTTAAGTCCTAGCCATACAAATACTCTCTAGAATATTGATACCTAAATATTTACAATAATATGTGGTTGCCGGGTTAGAATAGTGCCACTCCATGTCTTCCCGTGGATGTCGTAAGAGGCGACTAGTACTGTTAGGCGATGGGCTTGCAACCTGACACTAATATGCTGGTAAATATCTTAGCCTATTTGTGCAAAATTGTGGTTACTGAATTATCAACAACTTTTTAAAGTTGTAATTCTGTAGCTCTGCCTAGCCCACTCTGGGATTACAGGCGTGAAGGTATGTATGTATGTAGACAATAATTTATAACTTATCTAATACTATCCTAGTTTATTTACGGCCGAACCCAATATCAAATCTCCAGTTACAGATAAGAGGCTATCTCCGGTCGCCGGTACTTAGCTGTCTATCTTTTCAGCGCGTCCCAATAAAGCAGATAAGGGCTGTCTATCTGTAACAAACAGTAGATAGGCTGCCTATCCGAGCCCTCCCTTGCGTTACATTTTACGAAGACTCTCAGGGAGGGCCAACTGAGGTTCTTGCCCTTATTTTATTCCTAAATGTTGAAATGTTTTAAATTGCAATGAAAAAATGTCATGTTAAGCTTAAATTTAATTGAAAAAAAAGGCTTAATTCATTTTTCAAATAGAACTAAATCAATAAAAAAATAACCTGGAATTAAAATCGTGTTTTTATAATGTATCTCTTTACAAAATGATATTGACACTGTCAGAAAAACTTCCGACACTACAAAAACAGAAGAAGTTGTGAATAAATGTCAAAGAAGCGAAGGTAATCGTCGATACGCCTTGAAATATTTATTTAAATTATAATAATAATAATATAATACAATGAGTTCGGTAAGTATTACACGTTGTGTATTTTTAATAAAATTCAAAATTAGCTCAAACGAGCTACCCACTTCTATTTGTTTTCATATTTATTTCGTGCATGTGAAATTTAAGTCTTCTGTAACTTTATCAAGAATGATATGATCTCAATGATCTAAAACCACCAACCAACCAGTAAAAGACATTGTATTCAGTAAGTACGCCGCATGGGCGAGGTGACCACTGCTGAGAAGAAAAGAGTAACCAGGTTCTGGCATTAGCGCAGATAAACATACAGCCATTACGTTGGAGACCTCTTATTTATAACTTTTGGCCGCGACTGCGTCCGCATCCAATTACCCGAAATAAAAAGTAACCTATTGTATGTCCTGCTTAAAGCAAATAAAAACTACCAAATTTCTCGTCAATCGGTTGAGGTGTTGACCGTGAAGTGAAACAAACACACACACAATCATAATATTCGTATAGGTGACGACGAGCTTAAAGGTCTTTTATTTTATTGTTATTTTTGTAGGCGTCGCAGTCCAAGGGCGTCCCTCTGACCAAGGAAGAGGTGATGAAATTAGTGAACCTGGTAGAGGCACACCCAGCTGTGTTTAATAAGGCAACAAACGCGACTAACAATGTTCTTAAAGAAACAACTTGGGCTGCTATCACGGAGGAATTTAACGCCGTGATAGCCAGTAGCCCAAGAAAAGTCGAACAATTACGACTCAAATGGGAAAACTTAAAAAAGGCTGCCCGAAAGAGAACCACGAAAATTAGGATGAATAACCTAAAGGTAATTGTCAGTATTTAATTGGAAAATATTTCTTGAAAATTGGTAGTACGTTCAGCATAAATATTAACGAACTTACATTATGGGCACTAGACAACGATAAATATATTTCTATAGAGAAATAAATATTAATATAAATAAGAAACATCCACGGAACCCAGAAAAAATTGGAGCTCATTACACATAATTTGCTTTATATTTGCCCTTACCGGGAATCGAACCCGGGAAGCCGGGCTTCGTATGCAGGGTCACTACTAACTGGCCACCTGCTGCGTCGAGTCGTGCACTAACTCGAAATATATTTTAGGGCACCGTACCCGAAAGGAGACCAACGGGACCCTATTATTATGCCTACGCTTTTCGTCAGTCCGTCCGGCCGTCAGTCCTAATTGTCAAGAGCTGTACCTATATTTTAAACTGTAATAGATAACAGATTGATTTTTTTTTCAGAATGTGTTATAATATAACGGCGGTTTTAGTAACAAAAATAAAAGTGAATTATTAATAGGGAAACAAAAAAAGATTTTTTTGCAATGCATTTTTTGTTGTATCGAGAAAAGGTTAAAACATACCTACAAGCGTCAATTTGGTATTAAGTATTCTAGTACAAACCCTGAAGTGAAACAACAAATAACACTCTCTGTCCGCTTCTCAGTCCGTCCGTCCCTTCATCCGTCCGTCCGGCCCTTCGTTCACTCACCCGTCCGTCCGTCCGTCCTTTCGTCCATCTGTCCGTCCCTTCGTCCGTCCGTCCGTCCGTCCATCCCTTCGTCCGTCCGTCCGTCCCTTCGTCCGTCCGTCCGCCCCTTCGTCCGTCCGTCCGCCCCTTTATCTGTCCGTTCAGATCTGAAATTTTAATAGTTTATACGGGTACGTATTATAATGTATAAATTTAAAATACATATAGGTTGAAACACATAAAGTTGAAATGCCGAAAATCATATAATATAATGTATCAAAATATATAAAGTTATTTGGCATAAGTTCTAAACACATAAGCTTGAAATGCATAATAGTCAAAATATATAACAGTTAAAATGCATAATGGTTCATAGTAATATTGGACAAAAGGCATACGTTTACAATGCATACGTTTACAATGCATATGTTTACAATGTATACGTTCAAAATCCATAATGGTTGAAACACATAATCGACAATGTAAATAAAAGCCACCCAGAAGGTCCGGGTGTACCAAAGCGTAACCACTGAAAAAATACTGTTTTTTTCGACCAAAAGTTCAAAAATTAAACGCTAAAATAAACGTGTTTTATTTGAAAAACTTTTCTCTGAAATCAAAAATGGCCGGGATTGTGCCCATGGCGGCTCGCACGATACTATATCGGTCGGGCTCCGCAACTGCTCCGGCGCTGCGGGAAGTGCAGCCCCATCGCCCTTGCGTATCAAATCAAAAGCACCAAGGGCTGCTCTCCCTCCGCGCCTCCGGCTTTTTATATACACTCTAGGGTTAGGGCAGGCAAGACCACGTGGATTCGGGGTGGGCAGATTCGGGTGGTGCTTCTGATTTGATACGCAAGGGCGATGGGGCTGCTCTTCCCGCAGCGCCGGAGCAGTTGCGGACTCATACGACCGACTAAAAAATGTATCTACCCACTTATTCTCATGTATGTCTACTACCGTCTCCCTCGAAAATATAAATTGTGAGCATAAGCATTTTGATTTTATGTATTTTGACCATTATGGAAAACGTACTTTAAGGATTTTAATTGTTATTTCTTTCAACTATTATTTGTTCTGATCGTATATATTCCGAACATATATATTGTGAACTTAGCCATTTTGATTGTATGTAAAGCATAGTTCATATAGGATTGGCACGCTGTTGTCACAAAATAAAAAATATTCAGACGTCACAAATAAAAAAAAGACGATCGCAAATTATCGTCCATATTTTGAAGTCTTATTGGTAAAAGTTCGCCTCGGATAAGTCTATGCATTTTGAAACTGTAGACGATGGAAGTTGAAAGACGAAAATTGATAGTGGACAAATACTTAGAAAATCCCTCTTGGTCCGGGTCAAAGATCGCTAAGTCGTTAAATTTACCAAAAACCACGGTGTGTCGGGTCTTAAAAAAATACAAGGATTCCTTGTCTTTCGATAGAAAGCCCCAACTCAACCGGATATCTGGCACTAAGGACAAGAACTTGGAGAAAAAAGTGCTTAGGGCAATAAAACAGAATCCAGGTATGTCGGATTATGATCTATCTCGCAAATTCAAAAAGAGCCGCAGTACTGTAAGACGTATTCGGCTCCGAGCCGGGTATAAGAGCTATAAAGCCATAAAAACACCAAACCGAACTATGAAACAGAATAAAACGGCAAAAACACATGCTCGTCTCTTATACGACCGCATTCTGACAAAATTCAAAGGCTGCCTCTTATTAGATGATGAAACATATGTCAAGCTAGATTTTAATCAACTACCGGGTACCAAGTTTTACATGGCCAAAGCAAGGGGGAATGTTGATGAAAAATATAAGTTTGTAAAACTTGAAAAATATGCCAAGAAACATATGATATGGCAAGGGATCTGCAGCTGCGGCCTTAAGACTTCATCAACGATGACATCCGATGTTTACATGGAGGAGTGCTTACAAAAACGCCTTTTGCCATTTATTAAAAAGCACAAGGGCCCATTAAAATTTTGGCCAGATCTGGCTAGCTGCCACTACTCGAAAAGGGTTTAGGAGTGGTATGTTTCAAATAATGTCGATTTTATACCCCAATCAATGAACCCTCCAAACTGTCCTGACTTCCGTCCGCCCAATCGAGAACTACTGGGCAATAATGAAACGTAAATTGCATAAAACTGGGAAAACAGTACAGGATATCAATAATTTGCGTTCTACGTGGAATCAACAGGCTAAGAAAGTAGAGAAAAGTCTTGTCCAGAAGATGATGAACTGAACCAAGAAAAAAGTCCGGGATTTCGCACGAAACACTAATAAAAGTACATAATTTTTATAAATGCTGTTAAATAAATAAATATCATTCTATTTTTATCGCTTAAAAGCTACGTGTTTTCATTTACTTAAAAAAGCTTAGACTTCGATTGTGTACCATTTCTATATGAACTATGCTTTATTTCGACCATTATGAAAAATGTACTTTATGAATTTTGATTGTTATTTCTTTTGCCTATTATATTTTTTGATTTTATATATTTTGAACGTATACATTGTAAACGTATGGATTTTGATTTTATACATTATAATACGTACCCGTTTATACACACCGTTGACCTAAAAGCGAATAGGTAACCGTTTTATTTAAACTTAATTAATAATATTTTTTACAAATGTTAGTAATTTTCAAAAGCTGTATATCGCGTACCTACAGCTTCTGTCCGTGACTTGGCCAGCCCCCGGGAAAAGTGGATAACAGGAAGTGTTTATATTAATTCAGGGTAGTAAGTAATCATTCCCAATTTCATCCAAATCCGTCCAGCCGTTTCAGTTTGAAGGAATAATGATCACAACCCGCAAGTTTTCGGATGTGTAATATTAGAATACCTAATACAGTAATGTTATATTTATACCACAAATAGGTATTGGAAACGGCATATTTGTGACCCAGCATATACATAAACATATTCAAAAGCATATTTAAAAAATAAAATATTTTATGCAGAATAGTGTTCACGATTGTTTGAAGGCCTTTTAATTACTTAACTAGGTATATGGGGGTTATTTATTTTTGACACTAATTTTCAGACCGGTGGTGGCAAGCCTGAGTTCATCCCTCCAGACGATGCACTGGACAAGGTTGCTAACATTTTAGGGGCGACTTGCGACGGGTATACTGTCCAATTTGGAGGCGATGCTGTGGTCGAGGCGGTGCCGCGGTGGAGGAAATAGAGACGGTGGAGGAGTTCGCGGCACCTAATTCGTCATTTTTATCCACTCCCCACGCTCCAGCATTGTCCCCGCCGCGTAGTAAATCCAAATTTTATTTTTCTTCGGTTGGTAGCAAAGGTGCGTTTTAACCGCTTATTTAATATTTGGCACATCTTTTCGTTTAAACATCTTATCTTATTAAAGGTAATTGCTAATCGCAAGCCTGCTAATATGTACCTCATATTATACTAGAATTATAGTTCGGGGTCGAACACTGAACTGGCCTGGACATCTCGCTGTGGAAACAGGAGCACTACTAGGCTAATCGCATCCTCTTCCTATGGGAGAGTTATTTAGCAAAATTATTTATAAAAATATCTTTATGTACGTGGTCTCTGCCTACCCCTCTGGAAAACAGGCGTGATTTAATGTATGTATATATGTAAATATCCTTATCTAAACTGTACCTAAATACATAATAATGATTGTAGGTATGTATGTATGTATGTGAATTCTTTATTGTACTTAAACCTAAATGGTTTGACTGAAGTCCTGTGAAATAAAATGTGCAAAGGTAACCTTATCCCTGTAAATAATAGATATAATTATTATGTACTTTACCATGTACTACAATTTAATATACATACTAAGAATCATAATTAAATATAACAAGGCGAAAAACTGCAGAGTTGTATCTGGGAAAATTTATAAAGAAAGGTGTTTGCTTTAGGAATTTAAGAAAACACAAGGAAATTAAACGAACTATTAGGGTACTTGATTGATCATATATTGTGAGATAGTATTCATAGAACTTAATTATATTTATTTTAGGAAAACTGAAGCGGAATACTTTGTCGGACGAAGTTAAAGTCTCCATCATAGAGCGAAACTAAGCTTTGACCAACTATTATAAATCAAAGCAAAAACAAAAAGGAAATTGGAGTTCGAAATTGATGAATACTTAAAATTATCTAGGTCGACACACTAATTATTTTCAGGAGTTTTTTTTTTGTTTGTTTGTTTTTTGTGTATTTTTCTTCTCTTCTCAATTGCCTATGGGTACTGAAACCAAATGAGAAAGTAAAATAAATACGAGAATATCCGTACTCCCTATGTATCGCGCCACGCACAGTACAACATCGTACATTGCTATAAGTTTGTGTTTGCCAAAAAAATAGCACACATACGTGACCTGTTATATGGAGTCTGACATATGTTAATTTTAATATCTCAATATTCTACTAGGATTTACTGGATACACTTTGCGATAATTGCGATAACAAATTTCTACGCGGACGGAGTCACGGGCAAAAGTTTTGGAGTCCCCAACGTGTATGCCTGTATGTAAATATATCTACACTAATGCCAGAAACTACTGAATTGAAATTATACGTAACATTATCAACGTCGCCGACACGTGTTTACTCGGCACCGGCTTTGTTTTATTTAACATTGGTAATAAGCATTAGGATTAGGACGTGCCCAGTTTTGTAAAGATGTAACTATAGTATTAATTGGGTCGATCGAACTTTTTGTTGTTGTTATTCTTGGGGCTTGTAATTGCCACCAAAACTCATGTTTGGTTGATTAATATCCTTCAAAATCACAGTGATAAAGACCCTCTTTCCCAGCTGTACCATTGATTAGTACCATTAATGGTACTACTGGGAATTTTTATCCCACTAGTACCATTGTACGCGATACAAGTTTTGCAACCGGGTTTACTTGTGGTACTACTGGGAATTTTTGTCCCACTAGTACCATTAATGGTACTATTGGGAATTTTTGTCCCATTAGTACCTACCGTTGTACACGATACAAGTGTTGCAACCGGGTTTACTTACTTAATTGAAATAAGTCCGGAAAAGTAAATTAAAACTGTATTGATATTTCGAAATATATGTGTATATATATTTATAGTTTGTGTGTTGCAGTTAGTTAAGAAATAAAAGGCGTAACTCGTATTATAAACTCTTATCGAAATATATATATTTAAAATTATTCGGGCCTAGTTATCAAGTGAAATAAATATGACTTCTTTACTAAATAAATACGTCCGAGAGGGACCAGTAGTAACAAAACATAATACTATCCTTGATAAATAAATAATAGTAACCTGCTTAACGCAGTTTTTCCAAGAACAGTGGAATATTTATATCACCGTTCACAAGTTCCATTTGTACATGCTGAATGTATTCATTTCGTTCGGTGACAACTTTTGAACGTTTCCTGTAAGGTTGTTTTGTTAAAGCGTTAGTAGCGTTATAAGTAGCGTCCTCCTTTATTATCTTCAAAAAATGACTAATGGTCGTGGGTTTCCTTTTAAAACATTTGTTGTACTGTGCATTCCACCCCTCACACGTATTTGTCGTGCGATGCCGCTCTCCAAAAGAGCACCAAAGAGATTTCTTCGGCAACCAAAATCTTTTAAAATAAAGTAAGAACTGACCCAAGTTTTTGTGAGTGACTATAACTTCATTTTCTATATATTTAAACCCCTCTATTATATTTTGCTCAGGCAAAAGAGGTAGTACAGCACAGAGATTAATTATTTTCCGCAAGTATTTGTTTTTTGGTAAATTTAGTTTCTTGGCTTTCCTCCAAAGTTTGTTCTGAAAATGGTAATAACAACCGTGATGCTGTATATCAGGAAACACGGTTTTTATTGCTCTGATTGCCGACTGCTCAAAATCAGTTATAAATTTTTCCGGCTCCCATTCAGGGATCTGTGATTTAATAAGGTTAAGCATAGTCTCATACGTAATCATTGCTTTATTTTTTAGTAGTACATATGTAACTGGAATTACATTGTTTTTGTTATGTGTACTGCCTAAATCACAAAAGATGACATACAGCTGTAAAAATGGCTTAGGACATTTCTTAAATGTCCCATCACATAAAAACACTTTGCCAACTTTCATTATCTCTCTAGATTCAGAGGAAGCGAAAATTAAAATTCGTTCTTGATTATTATTATAGTCAGCAAGAAGTAAATCTTCATACTGTGATGGGACTTCTACTTCTGCCACATCTGTATATGCCATTTTTTTTACATTAGCAAATTTATTCCTTCGCCTGTACATTCTACTTTTTACTGCGTCAAAGGATGGCCTCTGAACCAGGTCGAGACCTCTATCCCGTAGGGACGCTACAGTCTTTTTGTATATGTTAGGTACTGTTTCTTCTACACTTGTACTTGCTTTTTCTATGCTATCGCTTATTATTTTAGACATCGTGTTTTGGTTTTCATTTGGGAAACATTTACTGGAGTGTGCATTACATTTAACCAGTTGTGATTGATCCTGAATGAAATAAACACATACATATGAAATGCAGCAACGTGTATACAAAACGAAATGGGCATACAGAGAGAAGATCCTGTAACTCCTAATTCTACAATCGTAATAAAAATAAAAAGGCTAAAAGTTTTTTGAATTTCGGAACTTATAAAACAAACATTTATATAATGTATTATTATTTACCTTGATTGTGATCGTCCCGTTGCATTTATTCGTCTTGAAATTCCGGCATCTCCATAAACTATTACCATTTTTGTAGTTCACGTGAAAATAGTATTCAAACCCTTTACTGAGAAGAACTTTTCCACGGCCACGTTGTATAACACATATATCTGGATCATTGGGAATACATAAATCCATTATTTTATTTATTTAATGTAAAACGTGTTGCATGAAATTAAAATAAGCAATAAAGTATATGACATCACGTCACTGTGAAGGTTCGGAATGTCTCTCTTGAAATAGCTATGAAATAACGAGATACTCATAGATATTATCAAGTAGTTTGCATTACAATGATAGTATTTCAAGTGGCCAGTTATTTATTACCCTTCGTCCGCATCGTTGTTATTGTATTGTAAAGGATGTTTGTTAGCGACAGTCCTGGTTAATTTTGGGCACCTTGCCAGCATTACAATGCTGACTACAGTAGATGATGGTACTACTGGGAAGTCAAATATTCCCAGTAGTACCATTAATGGTACTAGTGGGGCAAAAGTTCCCAGTAGTACCATTAATGGTACTAGTGGGACAAAAGTTCCCAGTAGTACCATTAATGGTACTAATCAATGGTACAGCTGGGAAAGAGGGGATAAAGAGCGTCTCAAGAGACAGGTACCCAACGAGGTCCAATGAAAATTGATTGACCCAATACATAAGTTTCATTTTATTTAAGTATATTTTAGCTGCAAATATATTACAGTTAATCAGAAAAGGGATTAACGCTTCAAAAATAACTGTACATATTCTTAATGATTTTAATTATAGTGTAAGCCGAACTGTGGTAAAAAGGTTTAATATATTTTTGTCTGTTAAAATCAATGTTTTTCATTGTTATTGCGTGTTGGTATGTTGCTTAAATTAAACAACATTTTGTATTAATTTATCGTGCCCTATCGTATTATGACCTTGTAGCCAAATTATAAATATAGATTTTATTTAACTTACAATGTATGCATGTTTGTGAGTCTGTAGGTATATTGTTTAGGTCAAATCTAGCAATTCAATTTTGAGCCGGTTCCCGTTAATGGAATAGGCTGAATTATGGCACCATCGGGCAGATCTGATGATGGAAGGTGGCAACAGGTTCTCCGCTGTACTTGATGTATATCTGCGAATTATCCTTTTGGACTCTTTTTGTTAGGTCTGGGTAAGATGATGACTGTAAAATAAATGGTACAGTCGGCAGCATTTAAATTCTTTTTTGCATATAAGCAGATCAAACGTTGGCTATTCTCAGGCTGGACTAAAAACGCCCCCGTCTAATGAGGTATGCTTTCGAAGTGCAATGTATTTCTGTGTGTTGTATCTAAAAAGCTTGTCACGGATCTCTGGGATTCAAGAAATCATAACGGGTTGGCTTAAAGTAATGAGAATGTATTCAATTACCAATAGCAGGCAATAAAAAAATACAAAAAGGATTTTGACAGATATAATAAATAGAAAATATGTAAATTTTGTTAATAAGGCAAAAAAAGATTAACTGGTTTAATAAAAAATGTCCGCGAGGAAGTTATGACGTGAACGTGTCTATCGCCTACTTGGACGGCGTGAAAAATCTGAAGTGGTCTCACATCACAAATTTGAAAATGTACCTCCTTCTACAATTTAATGTTTGATCCAGCGGTGGGAACTTGGTATTAGGACTAAAGATTCACCAAAAACGGGAAGACCTCCCATTCATAATGGTCGAGACCGCAAGTAGGTGGCAACGTTTGTACAAAACAAAGTGGGTCAGTCCCAGATAAGTTAGCTGTAAAATATGATGTTTTTCGTGAGCGTTTAAGGAATATTTTAGAGAAATACAATGTTGAACAGTTAAAGTGTCAAAAAATACCCAAATATTCCAACAAACAGCTTGAAGATATTCCAAAGAAGTGCAGGAAGTTGCGGAGAAAGTATCACTATGCAGGGAGCAGCCAGAATTGACTAAAAGAGCGTGACGTTCACTTCGTACCGAAGGATTCAAACCATCCGAACGTCCCTATAGCTCGTCCAATAGAGGATTATTTGGTAATTCTCAGTAGACTAGTTTACAGTGATGGGCGGGAAGCAAAATTACAGACTCAGTTGAAGCGCAAGGTACAAAAACAACTAATTAACAAAAAAATGTAAAAATAGATGTTGTCCAACGTATGATGAAAACGGTAAGAAGAAAGCTACGAAAAATTTAAGATGCGGGACTTTATGCTGTATAGGAATGATTGATTATCATATTGGTTTTAGTTCGTTTTTATGTAACAAAAAGCTATATAACCCTAACAAGTGAAAAAATAAAAATAAAAACAGTTTTTGTAATTCTCATTACTTTAAGCCAACCCGTTATACCTAGTTGGTTACTAAGTACTGTTACTAAGGTTGATGCAAATAAAACTAACTTATGTTTATTTTTTAATTTCAATATGTATAAAAATTAAAAGCTTAATTAATATACATTTTGAAAAACAATTAATCATATTTCTAAGTTTGCGCAATTCCCGATACGATCTTTTAACATTCACAGCCGGCATCGATGAAATTACGCATGACTTTTCTGTAAATTTCATTTTTTGAAATCGCTTACTAGTTAGTCTTTGTTTACCAAAGAACTTTTTTTGTATAATATTATAAAAAATCCTATCTCTGTATATGTTTAGAGACCATAATTATATTTCTCAACATGACTCAATTCCAACTTATGAAGCAAGAGATTTGGTGTGTTTTCGTATTTCTGCAAAATCATGTGAAATCTTAAAGTCGATTTAATGAGTCATTAAGATTGACCGGTGTCCAAGCGGATCTTTAGTTGCTTTGAATACATTCGTATCAGAATTTAAAGCTAGAAGTCTGTTCAATATGTCACGCAAATTTGAACTCTCTACAGGAACTCTTACAAAAGTTGGGGCCGTTATCAGTATCATCGTCGTGCGTGATTTTAACTATGATTTTATCGTCCGAAATGGGAATACTTCAAGCTCGTACATCAAATAATTGCAATAGTTTAGAATACATAATTTTTATTATTATTCTATATAAATCAAAGTTTTGATTAATTTATGGTTAAACGAACTTACCTTAAGTGAAGTTCTACCAAAATTTTGTGAGATGTTGCATCTGAGAGACTTCATAATAAACACACCATGTAGTCCGTTTTTTGACCTACAGCATCGTCACACGATTTTAGATAATTAAAAAACTGAAAAAAGAATATGTTCATTCACTCACTCAGTGTCACTCGTTCCCCGGCTCCCGCTCCTCTTCATTCGTTTTAGAGTAAGTAGTCATGGCTTTTATTCTGCAACCTGGGGTCCCGTTTCAGTATTCAGCGCTGCTATGTGCTGTATTACCAGGGCTTGGGAGGGTCGTGAAGTCTTTCAGATGCAACATCTCACAAAATTTTGGTAGAACTTCACTTAAGGTAAGTTCGTTTAACCATAATAGTAGTTTATGCAACAGTTGTATAAGAGATGTCAAAAAAGACGAGTGGTGTGGTTACGATGTGAGCCGCAGGCGAACATCGTAAAGCAAGACGCCACGAGTATTTTTTGACTTAGTTATACACCGTTGCATACAATACTTTTTCTACGACTAGGTTTCAAATAAAATGCAAAATTAAATTAATACGAGGTTAGAATACGAACGAACGAAGCACAGAACAACAAACGAGCGAGAAACATTCGAAAACAACAAAATATGTGTCTATGGTTAACTTTGATTTAAATTGATGTGCACTTGCCAGGTTTCATATTTTAAAAAAAAGTTGCACAATCGATTTAACTTGTGAAATAGGGACTAAAAAACACCTAATGATTTGAGAAATGAATTCTTTTACCTGATTGGTCGATTTTAATATAGCTGCGTTCTGGTTGGTTGATACCAAATAAAATGTTTTTTTTAAAGAGTTAAATTAGTAAAAGAGTTTACATACCAAAAAGAACCTAACGTTCCGATTGACAGTCAATGTGTATTGTGATTGGTGGTTTAATTTGGTGAAGTATTTTGATTGGTCAAATTAACCTAGGTGTAAGCTTTGGCAGCTAGGCATATCGTTTTGGCTCAAAAAAGCACAAGTGCTGTTAAGGGGAATAGACTAGATAGACTTTTCTACGGAATGTTCTGCGGACATATTATCTATATTCTTATATTAGTGTTCGTGACTATATAAATGACAGATAAAAGTACAGGAGTAGGAAAATTTTATTTCGATGTTGCATCTGAGAGACTTCATAATAAACACACCATGTAGGATGTTCAGCGTTAGTTGCAGAATAAAACACAATAATCATTAATCATTACCATAGTAATAGATATATTGGAAAATAAATAGATTCTAGATACCCAAAGTATACCTATTAAACAATAAACATAATTAATGAGTTATGAAAAAAGATTGGTAACTCCAAAGAATATAAATGTAATATTTCAAAGGTAAATAAATAAAACCAAAGTAATCTCTAGTACTGTAATTATAGACTAATCACTAACTATTTAACACGGCCTGAGCAAAGGCACTGTCTTCTTCTGTGTCGATAAGAGGTTGATTGTAAAAGCGCGCAAAACAAAGTGAGTTGCCCGACCATCCCGCCGTTTTCTTAATTAAGTCAATGGAAACACCTGCCCGGTGCGCCGAGGAGGTCGCGGCGCGCCGGGTGCTGTGGGCCGTGAACATGTTCAAGTCCACTCCGCTGCTGCTTAGCGTTTGTTTTATCCATCGACTTAGTGTCTGCGAGGTGGCATTGTGGATGGGCTTTTTACAAGTTAGGAATAATTTGTTTGTGTTGGTTAGATTTCTAAATTTACTTGTTTTTTCTATATAAGATGACAGGGCCAGTGCTGGACATATTAAATTATTATCCTTGAAAAAAGGAATAATTAATCTTGGGTTATGCCTATTTGGCATTGAGGTCTTAATTATATTATTAATTGTAATAACAATGCGAGAGTGTTCAGTATGAATATCTGAGATATCAATTAATGATAACGTCTGCACACGTTGTCCTGTAGACAACGCGAGGAGAGTAACCATTTTTTTTGACAAAACATCGATTGTTATTGAATCATAAGGGTAAAACCCGGATAAATATTCTAAGACTAAATTGGGATCCCATATTGAAAGGTACTTCGGGAAACAAGGTTTACTTCTAAAAACTCCTTTCAAGAATCTTACAATACAATCATCATTGCAACAATTTTTACCCATGATCAGAGACAGGCTAGATCGGTAAGAATTTAACGTTCCGTAACTTGCATTTTCTTTAAATTTTTCTGTTAGAAATTGTAATATATCTGCTACTGATCCATTAAATAAATCAACATGATTAATCTGACAGAAAGTAAACCATTGTTTTAGCGCAACATTATACTGATTGAGAGTACTTTTCGATAATGATTTTAACATAATATCAATTGAGTCATTTCTTATGCCGCGCTTTAGGTAGGCTTGCCGCACAACACTGCACACGCCAGGGTAAGACTGGGCCATAGCGGGTGGCGTTCCCTAGAAGGGGACAGTAAAAGATTTTTGTTAGGTTTAAAATAAATCATCTTGGATTTCAGTAGCGACTGAAATAGGGGGAACCACGGCTGTGAAGGCCAATATGGGACAACAATGATACCGGTCACTTCCTCTTCGACTATTTTACGGAGGCACTTGAGAACCAGTGAAAACGGTGGAAAAGCGTAGAAAAAATGGTTTCGCCAAGATATGGTAAAGGCATCGATTTCATAAGCCCCTGGATCTCGTTTCCAAGAAACATATCGTTGGCATTTTTTGTTGAGACGCGAGGCGAACAAATCTACATCAGGCTGGCCAAATATTCGAGTTTTTTTTTTTATAATTAATAGTATTTAATTCCCATTCTGTGTCGACGTTAGTGTACCTTGAGGCTTGGTCAGCGTCCGTATTATCGCGTGATTTAATATAGGACGCAAAAATAAAAATACGTTTTTGTTCGCACCCCTGCCATATCTTTCTTGTGATTTCGTTTAGGTGGGGATATTGAATACCGCCAGTTCTGTTGATATAAAATATGGCGGTAGTGTTATCTATCCTAAGTAACACATTTATATCGTGGTTGGTTTTACAAAAGGATTTTAAACCTAGGAATGCAGCAAATAATTCAAGGTAATTTATGTGATGTCGAGTTTCGTCCGCTGACCAGTGCCCTCTGGTTATTTCACCATTACAGGCGGCCCCCCACCCTGTAAGCGAAGAGTCCGTGAAAATTTCTAATTGATACATGCCCTTATGTATATTGTTACGAGCTTTCGGTGCAATGTCACACCACCAACTTAAATCATCATATAAATAAGGCCTGAGTGGCATTATCGAGTCAAAATTATTATTATATTTTTGAAGAGCCAGAAATTTTTCTCTTTCAAAATACTTAGTATGTGGCCAACCGTAGGCTACTGCAGGACAGGCTGAAGTTAAGGTGCCAATAAACTTTGCAAAATCACGTATACTTATGTTAGCTTTGTTACGAATTTCTTTGGCCAGAACTGAAATTTTTAAATTTTTTTCTTGGGGCAGATGTAACTCCATTAGTAAAGTATTTATTTCAAGGCCCAAAAATCTACAAACCTGAGAAGGTATCAATTTACTTTTATCAAAGTTGATAATGAAGCCTAATTGTTCGAGATTTTTCTTCAAAATATTTACAGTGTTTTTACACGTATTGTAATCTTTTCCTATGCACAAAATATCATCGAGGTAGGCTACTAATGTGTGCCCCTGCCTTCTTAATAAGGTCAAAAGAGGCTTAAGTAGTTTAGTAAATATGAAAGGGGCTGTAGTCAGACCATACGGTAGGCAATTAAACTCATACAGGTTCTTAAGCCTGAATCTCAAAAACTTTTTATGTGGCGGATAGATAGGTACTAAAAAATAAGCCTCTTTGAGGTCAATTGAGGCCATAAAAGCGTCTTTTGATACTAATTTACTAGCCGTGCGAATATCTTCCATTTTAAAATGTTGTTTATGAACAAATTTGTTAATTGATTTTAGGTTCAGTATAAATCTGAAACTGCCGTCACTTTTCGGCGTCAAGAATACAGGTGAAATGTATTGGTTAGGTAAATTATCATTGCATTGTGCAATATCACCTAAGTCAATAAGCTTATTTATGGCTTTATCCATTTCAAACTTTAAAAATGGTGGATTACTCGGCTCAGTATATTGATAAATTGGCTTGCAAAATGGAATCTTATATCCTTTGACATAAGACAATACAGTGCGATCATTAGTAATAAGTGACCAATTGTGAAGAAAAACGATGATTTAAATGTCTTCAAAGTAATTATTCTACATATTGATTATTCTATGAAATGATAATACGAGAAAAAAATTCTATGAAATGAAATTCTAAACAACTTCAGTCTGTAAAATAATGTACAACCCTGATTTTACCTTAGTATCCTTTGCCCAATATTACGGCTCGGTTTATTCATAGTTTACCTATTTTTAAATCGACGATCGATTAGTCTTGATCTTTGCATTGTCTGGATAAATTAAAAGCAAGTTTTTCGGGGCAGAAAAAAAATAACCTCGAAAGCCAAGGCGGGAGCAAAGCTTGGCCTTCTAACCTAGCCTATCTGAGTCGGTTCTGCCCTGACTCGTCTTGCTCGTTGCATTTTGTAGATAGTTGAAACTAATTACAAGCAAGATTTTTTGGCCGAAATGAATATTTGACGTAACGTAGCGAAATCTATATGTAACATTGATGAAGTGAAAAATGGGTTAAGAAACAAAATTCGACGTGTGAGCTTACTCATTCGACGTGTGAGCTTACTAGCGAGAGGACCTGTATTATTTTTTGATAAATATTATTTATTTCACATGTAAAGAAAACAGAACACTAAGTGTATTGCAATATAGTTCAAAGTTAACCAGTGAAGGGTGCTACAGCGGACGTGGAAGCAGCAGCGAGTGAAAGAGACAACTACTATTTCGTGATTTAGTTTACCCCACTACTTAATTTCTTTTGCTTTCGTCCCTATCTAACATATGGCATGATAAGCGTGAGTGACGAAAGAAAAGTAAAACATAATAATTAGGATGAGTTTTCTGGCAAATCCACCCGGCAGCGGCCATTCCTCTTCGAATCCAGATTTGACATTATCTCGGGATGATTCGTCAATCAGAAAAAGGAAACAACCTGATTGTGATTTCACACAAAAGTTACAAGATTTTCGGCTTGAACTTACAGATACCTTTCAGACTTTCTTTAGCGAAATGCGGGACAGTCTATTGGACATAAAAGCCCAAATCAGTGACATAAAAACAACTAACGAGAAGCTTCTACACGAACACAGTGTATTAAAAACCGAAGTGACTAATATCAAGAAAGCCAACGAAACAACAGCTTTAAAGATTAACTCCCTGGAAAAAGATCTTGGCGAGGCAAAGTCCACGATCTCCTCATTGTCATCGGATTTACGTGTCAAAGAACAACAAGGTCGTATAAACAACCTTGAAATTTCTGGCATACCACTTCTAAAAGGAGAAAACCTAAACGTTTTAATTCACAACATGGCCGCCAAGGTTGGCCTCTCATTGCTTCCTACTGATATTGACTATATTCACCGTGTGCAACGCTTTTCCCCACGACACACTCCCGTGAATCAATCTACCATGCCCCCGAACATAATAATTAAATTTACAACAGCTGATCTGGGCCTCGACGGTGCATCGAAGCCGGTTTTCGTTAACGATCATCTTGCTCCTCATAATAAACTACTATATAAATCAGTTCGTCAACTGGGTAAGGAACATAATTACAAATATATCTGGCTGAATGACTGTAAAATATTTATGAGAAAAAGTGACACTTCTAAATCGATCTACATATCTAAAGAAGATGATCTCAAAAAAATTACGTGACTAGTTTTGTGTATCATTGCTTGTGGCACTCACCATGTATGCTTGTCGGTGTTAAGTCTTGTCCCTACCACATACTATTTAAACATAATCTTATGGGTTGATTATCTCCTTTTTTGTCTGTCTTATAGGAAGGCAAACGAGCACACAGGCCACCTAATATATATATATATATTCTAATGGTGTTTTATTTCCATATCACAATATACCAATGAACATTTTTCTTATTGTTTATTTAGTAATGGGCATAATTTGTGATATGGAAAATGTAACTTTGTTTATGTCTAAATCATATTGCAATTATTTTTGCAAAATTACTGTAATGCTAATGTTAGTTATTTCGTGCAGGAGCGAAACAGTACATATTATGTGTGTGATGGCTTGCCATAATGATAGGTCATGACCATATTTCAGTTTATTACCAGAACGTGAGGGGGTTGCGAACTAAATCACACGAGTTTTTATGCAATATAATAAATAATAATTATGACATATTGTGTATAACTGAGACATGGTTAAATGATTCCTTTTACAGCTCTGAATGTTTTGATACTCGTTACGAGGTTTTCCGATGCGACCGCGACGTCGACGCCAGCGGGCGCAGGCGGGGCGGCGGCGTGGCCGTGGCGGTGCGTCGCGAGCTGTGCGCGTCGGAGCGGGCCGGGTGGCGCGCGCCGCCGCCGGCCAACGAGCTGTGGGTCAGCTTGCCGCTTGCCGGTACCGAGTCGCGCTCTCGCCCCGACGTGCACGGCTTGCAGGCGCCGGCACACTTGCACGTAGTATGTACGTACATACCGCACGGCGACAATCATGAGGGCCAGCTTTGCTCCTTTTTTTCAAGGACTGAACAATTATTAACTTCGCCATCTAACGACATTTTTCTTATCCTCGGCGATTTTAACATTTCTAAAGCTATTTGGTCATATGATGGAGACAATGACTGTGTCGGTATAAACACAAACTTTATGAACCTGTCACTGTTATCTCAGTACAACCGGTCTTTTAATGCTAATGACAAACTTTTGGACTTGGTATTTTGTAACCAATACTGTAATGTTTTGTCGTGCGGATCACCCTTGACCCCCGAGGATCCACACCACAAAGCCTTGGACATAGACTTATCTTTATGTTTACCTACTATTCTGACAAACAATAACACGATGAAAAAAATGATTTTTAAAGCGGATTACAAAGCTATACGTGTAGGTCTTGCCCCCGTTGATTGGAAAAATATGTTTTCAACGATGACGTCAGTTGAAGACATGTGTACTTATTTTTACAACACTCTTAATAAACTTATAGAAACACATGTGCCAAGTAAACCAATTTTAAGCAACAATAGATTCCCGCCATGGTTTACCAGACCACTTATTAAATTAAATAAAGAAAAACAAAAAGCCCATAAAAAATGGAAAACTTATGGTAGCCTAAAAGACTATCAAACCTTTGCCACTTTAAGAAAAAGATTTAAAAATTTGGAACATGATTGTTATAGCACTTATATAGATTTCAGTGAAGAAAAAATAAACAAGTATCCTAAATATTTCTGGGCGTATGTAAAAAGTAAAACTAAAAACAATGCTTTCCCAGACAAAATTAACTACAAAAATGTTACATTAACAGAAGGTAATGATATGTGCAACGCATTTAATCAATATTTCAACTCAGTCTTTGTTCCATCAAGTGCCGAAACCCAGCTTTATTATCCTACTGACTCTGCATGCCAAAGTGGTATTCTCCGTGAATTGCGAAATGTAAATATTTACAAAGGTGCTGGATAAGACGGAGTACACCCGCTTCTGGTTTCAAAATGTGCTAAGGAACTAGCAGAACCTATCACACTTATTTTCCGCTACTCTATTAAGATAGGAATATTCCCGGGAATATGGAAGCTCTCATTAATAACACCTATTCCTAAAACCACTCAAGGTAAATATAATATTGACCAATACAGACCTATATCTAAGCTGTGCGTCATAGGCAAGATCTTTGAAAAAATTGTCACGGCTCAACTATGTAGCGCAGTTCAACACCACATTCCTGAAACTCAACATGGTTTCGTCAAAGGTCGTAGCGTAGAAACTAATATGTTAACCTTTACTGATTTTTTACTCCGAGCTATGGACAAAAATCAACAAGTTGATGTCGTGTACACCGACTTCTCAAAAGCATTTGATAAAATAAATCATGACTTACTTTTAAACAAGCTTCTGAGGGTCGGTGTACACGGCAGCCTACTTAGGTGGATCGAATCTTACATACGCAATCGTAGTCAAGCTGTATGCCTCAAGGGTTACTGCTCAACCTTTCTGAATGAGCCTTCAGGCATCCCTCAAGGGTCCCACTTGGGACCTCTCCTCTTCACTATATACATTAACGATATTGGGACCACTTTTAAAAACTCCAGTCACTTATTGTACGCTGACGATACTAAGCTTTTTAAAATAGTAACTACTGCTGAGGACTGCGTTGATCTCCAACGTGACCTCACAGCACTGTCGTCATACTGCTCTCAAAATCAATTGTTTTTGAATTCCGGTAAATGTTATGTCATCACCTACACCCGTAAAACTAATCCAATTCAATTTGACTATACTATTGATGATGACATACTCAACCGAGTATTTAATATTAGAGACCTCGGCATTACTATGGACGATAAGGTGTCATTCAATTCGCATATCGATATGATAGTTCAAAGATCATTTAGAAATCTAGGCCTTATAAATAGAATCAGTAAACCCTTTAAAACTACACATACCCTTAAGATTTTATACTTTTCTTTTGTGAGATCCGTACTGGAATTTGGCAGTGCCATCTGGAGTCCATACTTCCAGTGTCACACAGCCAGAATAGAAAAAGTACAAAAAAAGTTCATAAAAACACTCAACTATCGTAATAATCGTACTAACTCGAATTATCAGCACTCCCTGCAACACTTTTCACTATTGTCTCTCGAAAACAGACGTAAAGTCGCGGATATGGCAAGCTTGTTTAAGATTCTCAATCACAAAATTAATTCTCCTACGTTGCTATCCAAAGTAAGCCTATCTTGTATTCGCCGTCTCCCCATTCGCCCCTCACGCAAGGTTAATCTTTTTTCACCTAGCTACCTAAAAAAAAAATACACTCGAAACTGTTTCTTCTCCCGCGCTCTTGATATGTATAACAAACAATTCTCACATATTGATCCTTTTAGCAATTTAACTATGACATCATTTAGAAATAAGATAACCCAATGTTTGTTGTAGGCGGCCTTGTGATCGACATCTTGACTAAAGGAAAAGGAAAAAAAAAAAGATAATTATTAAAAAAGATTATAATAGCAATGGGACGAAATGATAATGAAATAATATCATTATTATCACATTATCATATACGGTTTTTTTTTTTTTGTTTTTTTTTTTTCTTTGTTTAATAAATTCACATATAAAGATCAGGGATGTCGATTATAGGGACGTTTTTTTCTCCTTGACTGCAACTTTCACATATTGTAAACACAAATATATTTTTTTTAATATTTTTTTTCTCTATGTCACTTGTGAACTGCCGAAACATACGTTTTTCGTCATAATTACTTCGATCACTATACAATGACTTCATCGGCAGTACGTAAATGATATGTAATGTTTTTAGTTTTTGTTTTTATTTTTTGTTTTAATTTAGGTCTTTTATTTTGTATCATAAGACCCTTTTGTATCTAACAATACATTATTGTTAGTTACGTAAGCTCAAATATTTTGTTTAACAGTATTAACTTAATTTTAAGTATTTCTTTTGGGCACTGTTTTGTCTTTTTTCTTGAACTAATACCAGTGCAATTTGTACATCTGATATTGTAATGACTGTTTGTTGCCATAATAAAAAATAAAAAAATAAAAAAAATACAAAACGATCCACAGGCTAGTTGTAGCATTGGTGTAATGAAAAATGGGCTTTGAAATAAAATACGTAACAATACATAGGGCACGTGACTACAAGGAGAAAAGTTGCTTGGACTAACGAACCATTTACTTAAAGTCAAATGGTGAAATAAAAAATTGACGAATCGTGCCATCGGAGAAACGATAAAAAACGAAACGTTTTCGGTCAAATGAAATTCGGTCAAAAAAAATTCGCGTTTGTGATAGGTTACCGCTCTTTCCCCTTATAAGAGTTTATTTAATATATCTCATCCGCTTCGCTCATCGTAGAGCAGCTTTACTCTTTATTCACACATTGTTTTGAAGGGTTCCTTCAAGGCCGGGAGGATGTTGGATTTCGTATTTTTTATATTTTTAATTAGGGTAGTTCATGCACTTGCAAAGGCTTTAATCCTTCACACCTTCCATCCCTATCAAACATGTGCACTAATGCTATGGCCATCCTTATCTACGGCCGTCGCATTCGGACATTTTTATGTCAAATCACTCTTCGTTAAACCGCCATATTGTGAGCATCTAACATAACTCGTGTCGTGGTTCGGACAATTATTTAAGAGCTTTAAAGCAAGGGACAACAAGGCTAACGGTGCAGTGAGAAGATCTTGCGTCTACGACTGACGAGGACGCGGTTCGGAGTTCGATGCCCGGCAAGCAAGGACATTCAAGTTAGTGCGCATGTTCACATCCTATCTTCCTTCTCTCATCGACCTTATTTATTTCCACATAAACTACAAGCCGATGCAAGTGATTTGTTAGTCTTTTGTTTAAACGTTCTGCCCTATATATATATAATACGAGGGCTGTTTGATAAGTCGTTTTAAAAAGCAAAAAATATTGTTTTTTTTTTAACAATTTACATTTATTTCTCAGCATAGTCTCCTTTGAGGGCCAAACACTTGTTCCAGCGAGTTTCCAATTTTTTTATGCCCTCCAAAAAATACGTTTTGTTGAGGTCTTCAAAATAGCCGCTTACACCTGCAATGCAGTCCTCATTTCTCAAAAATGTTTGCCCTCCTAGCCATCTTTTCAGATTTGGAAATAGCTAATAATCGCACGGAGCTAGGTCCGGCGAATACGGAGCATGCGGAACCAGCTCGAAGCCCAACTCGTGGATTTCGGCCATTGCAATAGTGGACGTGTGAACTGGGGCATTGTCTTGATAAAAGAGGACTTTCTTGGGGGGCAATTTTGGTCGTTTTTCCAACAATTCGGCATTGAAACGGTCCAATAACTCTGCGTAATAACGACCAGTGGTAGTCTTTCCCTTTTCCAAGTAATCAATCATAATGATTCCTGGACTTCTTCAACAACATCCTCAGTAGTGACTTCGATTGGGCGACCAGAGCGTGGAGCATCAGATGTGCTTGACCGACCACGTTTAAAATAATTTATCCAGTTATAAACAGTCTGCAACGTTGGTGCGTTAGTGCCATGAACAGAATCAAGTTCAGTTTTTATTGTGGCAGCCCTTGCAACCCTTCATAAAAAAATGTTTTATAACGGCACGAAATTCAGATTTTTCCATAGTTGTTGAAAATTTACGAGTGATCACAGTTAAACAATAGTTAAACTGACAAAAACTTGTTTTTTTTTTGCTGAATTTTTGACAGTCTTCATTTGAAAGATTGTGCCTGCCAGTGTTAATGCCATTTACCAGAAAAAAGGTTTTACAAATAGTTTTTAAAAGGACTTATCAAACAGCCCTCGTAAAACAATACAGTCCACTTTTACTATAACCTCGTGCCTAGGTTCCTAACATATCGAAGGTCAATGCTCGCCTTATCCAAAGGTGGAGTAAAAGGCACCTCCAATCTGGTTATGACGATTTAAATAATTTAGCTGGCGCCATTAAGACACATGAATTCTCGAAAACACATGAACGCGGTAATTTATTTTAGTGATTTTGGTAAACAGCGAATTGAGACATCTATGGGGTTTAATCTTCGTAGGATGTTAATAATAAGAAGAAGCCCGATATTAAATTATATTATAAAAGATAGGAACAGAAGGAAAGCGTATGAGAAGAAGATAGACTATGAAATGAAATGGGATAAGCTAATTATAAAATAAAGTTAGACTCGAGTACGCGCAAGGGTGATTCGATACAAAAGCAACGTGCGTTCGGTGCGGAAGCTAGATCGGGACTGCTGGCGGCGGCGGCGAGAGAAGTGAGCTCCCGGCGGCTGCCGCGCCAGGGAAGCGTAGACGGCAGGCCGCTTCACAGCGCTGAGACAGGGGTGATCAACGTCAACTTCTGCAGGGTCGCTCGAAATGTGGGATCGCTTGCAGGATGATCACCACATCACCCCCCTTGGAGATTTATGGCCCTGCGACATAAAAATCAGGAAATTTTACTTTTCGGCCCGAGCGTGTTGTTCTGATGATTTGTGATGGGCCACTGTCGACAAGCGGTTGATTTGGGTTATCGTCAGACATCACGTATGCAGGCTTCACTCTGTCAATAGAAACAGTTACTGGTCCTCGTGGTAAAGATACAGTTAAAGTTTTGTCCGTTCGTTTCAGGACTTTAAATGGACCAGCGTAAGGAGGTTCCAGAGCTCCTCTAAGATGATCTTTTCTTAAAAATATATGGCTAGATGTTTTGAGATCATCATGAACAAAAACAGCTTTAGTACCATGTCTTGAAGCAGGTACTGGTTTGATTTTGGCGATATGTTTTCTCAATTGTGATACAAAATCTACAGGCTGTGTCTTATTTTTCGAAACGGGTATGAAAAACTCACCCGGTATCCTCAAAGGCTCACCATATACCATTTCGGCTGCTGAACATTGTAGGTTTGGTTTCCATGCTGTTCTTAGGCCCAGCAAAACGACGGGAAGTGTGTCCGTCCACCGAGGCTCGTCGTGTGCCATGATAGCCGCTTTCAGTGTTCGGTGTAGCCGCTCGACCATGCCGTTGGCAGCTGGGTGGTACGCAGTGGTGCGTCGTAGTTGGATGCCGCAGTGATGTTCTGTAATGGTACGACTTCTGGCCAGCGTGTGAAACGATCTATGGCTGTCAAACAATATTTGAATGAGTTCGATGATGGTAATGGGCCAACCAGATCGATGTGGACATGAGAAAACCTGTTGCCTGGTAGTTTGAACTCTCCCACTGGTGCTGAGGTGTGACGCTGGACTTTAGCACGTTGACACGACTCACAGCTCTGGACCCAGGCGCGACAATCTTTGCGCACAGAGGGCCAAATGTATCTGTCTGTTACCAATTTGATTGTTGCCTTGGCTCCGGGATGACTCATTCCATGGATGGAGTGGAAAACCTGTCGGCGTAGTCCCTTAATTATAAAAGGTCGTGGCTTGGCTTGAGAAATGTCGCAAGTTAGAGTGATATTTGTACCTGGTACTTGCACACGTTGCAGCTGGAGAGACGACTCACTGGATATGAGTTTTTTAAGCTCGTCGTCTTTTTGTTGTAGGCGGCCTAATTTCACCAGATCTAAAGGAGTTGAAATGGCTTCTATCCTCGAGAGGGCATCGGCAGTCAGGTTGTCTTTACCTGAGATATGACGAATGTCCGTAGTGAATTGGGAAATTAGGTCCAAGTAATTAAATTGTCGAGGAGAACTGGTGCGATCCTTCTGCTGGAACGCGAATGTGATCGGTTTGTGGTCTGTATAAATTGTAAAGTGGCGTCCTTCGAGCATGTGTCTAAAGTGCTTTACACTTTCATAAATGGCCAGAAGCTCACGGTCATAGGCGCTGTACTTTTTCTGAGCACTGTTGAGCTTTTTAGAGAAAAACGCTAGGGGTTGTTGCTGTCCGTCTATTTGTTGCTCTAAGACCGCGCCCAGGGCCGTATTGGAAGCATCCGTTACGAGGGCTAGCGGAGCGTCATGGACAGGGTGAGACAATAGCGCTGCTTTTGATAAACTGGACTTACATTTTTCGAAGTCTTTCAGAGGCTGTGGGGTCCAGATCAAAGTCTTTGAGTCTTTGACGTGTGAACCGGCCAACATGTCATGAAGCGCTGCTTGCTCCTCTGCGGCGTTGGGTAAGAAACGTCTGTAAAAATTGAGCATACCCAAGAATCGTCTCAATCCTTTTGCTGTCTCAGGTGGTGTAAACTGTTGGATGGCTTTGACCTTGCATTCGAGTGGACGGGTTCCTTCTGCCGATATGGAGTATCCTAGAAAAGTGACTTCACTTACTCCGAAATTGCACTTAGCCTCGTTAATCAGGATACCATATTCGTTAAGTCGCTTGAACAACAGATCCAGGTGTTCCAGGTGTTGCTCATGAGTATGGGAAAACACCAATATGTCATCTATATAAGAGTAACAGAAGTCCAAACCTCTTAGAACCTCGTCCATGAACCGCTGGAAAGACTGCGCGGCATTCCTGAGCCCGAAAGACATGCAAGGAAATTCGAACAGACCAAAAGGTGTCGTAATCGCTGTCTTTGGTATGTCTTCGGGATGCACGGGAATCTGATTGTAAGCTTTTACCAGGTCCAGCTTTGAGTATACCTTACAACCAGCTAGTCTAAGGGAGAAATCTTTTATGTGACGAATGGGGTACCTGGCAGGTATTGTGCGAGCGTTTAAGGCGCGATAGTCACCACAGGGCCTCCAGGAGTCTCCTTTTTTAGGTGCCAGGTGGAGTGCAGATGCCCAAGGTGAGTCTGAGCGGCGAGCTGTTCTGTCACGCAGCATCTCATCGAACTGTTCTTCGGCTATTTTGAGACGGTCGGGTGCTAATCGGCGAGGCCGGCAGAAAACAGGTGGTCAGGCTGTTGTGCGTATATAATGGACAGTGGAATGTTTTACCTCTCTAATGATCCCTGATGGTTTGATGAGGTCAGGATACTGCGCCAGGAGTCTGTGGTATTCTGTGTTACCGGAAATGGCTTTAATACTCGGAAGCTGGCAATTCTTGACGACCCCTGGAGTTGATAGTGAGGTGACACTGTCCAACAAACGTCTATTTCTGCAATCAACAAGCAACCCGTAAAATGAAATGAAATCGGCACCGATGATCGGTCTGTCCACGTCAGCCACCACAAAATTCCAGGCGAAGTCGCGTCGCAAACCTAGTTCAAGATGCAGCTTAGTTGTACCGTAGGTTCTTATAACCGTACCATTTGCAGCGGTTAGACTGTAGTTTGTAGGTTTTCTGTGTTCACGAAGAAATCTACGTGGCAGTACACAGAGGTCGGAACCAGTGTCTATTAAGAATTGCACCTTTGTATTTTTATCTGTGACAAATAGGCGGCTGGTAGCACTGTGACAGTCATTTGCCGCTTCTACTGACTGCCGCTGAAGTTTCCCGATTTAAAATTGCACGGAGTTGTGCATTTTTGTGCGTTATCACCAAATAAGTTATAGTACCAGCAAATACCTTGTGTACGGCTCTGTGAACGTTGACGACCCCTGCTCTTCGATCTCCCAAACCGTTTACCTTTGCCGCGCTGAAATGCTCGGCTGCGTCCTTCTCGAATGTTCAGCTGCGCAATCTGTTGAGTAATTTCGGTTTTAATTCGCATGGAAATTAGTTCGTCCATTTTTGAAAGCATACCCTCAAAATTTAAAGAAGTCATCTGTGGTTGACTGGCTATATTTCCGCTAGCACAGGCTACTTGGAATGAATTGTGCGGTGTAATCTCGGTGATCCTATCGGCTATTTCCGCTAATTCCTCCAGGCTAACATTTGAAGAGGCAATAATTTGTTGGACGGGGACAGGCAGACGGCTCGACCATATTGAACGCAAAAACTCGTCGCTCACTGTAGAACCTGCCAGCGCTTGTAAATGTCGAAGAAATTGGGAGGGTTTACGATCCCCTAGCTCTTCCTTGACTAATAATTTCCTTAAGCGGTCGTCGCGTGACGTGGACAACCGTCGCACAAGTTCTGATTTAAGTTTGTCATACCTGTTTTGGGTGGGCGGGTTAGTTATTACATCGCGTACTTCCTTTGCAGCATTCTGGTCCAACTGCTGGATTACCGTGTAGAATTTGGTAGTGTCCGTTTTCGTTCCAGCGGTCTCAAATTGCGCTTCTACTTGAGCGAACCAAATTTCGGGGTCGTCCGGCCAAAAAGGGGGTAGCCGCACAGCTACCCGTTCCACCGCGCCACGCCCCGCAGGTTGAACGGTATCCGTCGCGTCCGCAAAGGCATCCATGCGCTTATCTTCGTCCGCCATAGCTCTAAGATTTTCCGTGTTCGTCGTAAGGTCACCACATATGGGGTTTAATCTTCGTAGGATGTTAATAATAAGAAGAAGCCCGATATTAAATTATATTATAAAAGATAGGAACAGAAGGAAAGCGTATGAGAAGAAGATAGACTATGAAATGAAATGGGATAAGCTAATTATAAAATAAAGTTAGACTCGAGTACGCGCAAGGGTGATTCGATACAAAAGCAACGTGCGTTCGGTGCGGAAGCTAGATCGGGACTGCTGGCGGCGGCGGCGAGAGAAGTGAGCTCCCGGCGGCTGCCGCGCCAGGGAAGCGTAGACGGCGGGCCGCTTCACAGCGCTGAGACAGGGGTGATCAACGTCAACTTCTGCAGGGTCGCTCGAAATGTGGGATCGCTTGCAGGATGATCACCACACATCTTTATCGCGCCAATTATCAGAGGAAATTACAAAACATAACATGCGTGTTGACAATAATCGTAGCGTTTTTCAAAGACTAGTCGATGTTGTTTGTCATTTAGCACAACAAGAACTTCCCTTCAGAGGTCACGATGACTCTAAAACTTCATTGAATAGGGGTAATTAGGTGTAATTTTTAAGAGCTTATGTCGGATCTTTCGAAAAGGTACGATAGCGTTTTAGAAAAACACATTCGAAGTAGGTTTACAAATAATAATTTAATTTAACTATTTATGTTGTGTAATATGTATGTAATTTTTTAGGTAGGTAATTGAAATAAAAGTAAATATTTATTGCTTTCTCCCTTGGCAAGCAAAGTTAAAATAAGAAGTTGAACCTTTATTTTATTCGCTCAAACAAACCAAGCGGCTTTTTTCAAGGCCACCGAAAGTATGCAATTGCTGATATGTCTGTAAAATTATATCTAGCAGTAACATGCCTTCAGGGTGCTTTGGTGAGCTCGTCCACGTAATCAAATGCCTGTACAACTGCAGAGTAAAGTGAAGATTGATCAGTAATGTGGTAACAAGATAAATTTATCCATAATAACCGTAAAAACTACTAAACATATATCTCGGCTTGCCCTATTCTGAAACCCTAGGCACGCCACTGTAGGATATAGCTTTTAATTTAAGATAGCAATAAAATACATTTCTTCTTCAGCTTTACTGTACTTTGTCCTTTTGAGAATCTGTTTTTAGGAGAATCTGCCCTAAAGCTGCTAATCTGCCTTAATGCGAATCTGTCATATAGCGAACAAGGGCTTCATGCCGATTTTAGGTTTAACAGGTCAACAGTTACAGTAGTTATGGGCGTTTCAACGGAAATTGAACACATTTTAGTTGATTATTTAAAGACAGATAAAAATAAAAGCGGTTTTTATTTTATTTTTTACATAACATAGCTACATGAAGAAATTATCAATCAACGACTTTAAACTCCATTATTGCCTGCAAATGTTGTGCACCACAGATGTTGTCACAGCCTGTGTTCTCGAGACACAGTCTTATTTTTAAAGATAGGACCAGGAAACCCCTTTTACGAACTCCAATACAACTGCAAAATACAAATTACTTATAGTTAGTAAAACTCCTTATTCAGTTCTTGTAAAAAGACGCAGTATCTAGTACCTTCAATTTTAGTAAAAAAAGTCGCACTGCGTCCTTCATCTCTTGTAAAGGAACTAGTGCGGAAAAAAAACGTAATAGTTCCTTCGAAAGAACAACCAAAGGGACTACCGCAAATAATCCGTTAATCTTATTATGAGATTGTGGGTTCAGCAATGGAGTTAATACATACATACATACAGAAACTCACGCCTTCGCTCCCAGAGCGGGGTAGGCAGAGCTACAGAATTACCTACAACTCTAAAAACTTGTGGATAATTCTGTAACGACATGGAGTTAATAATTTACAATTTTTTACAGAACATACATGTTTATCGTCAATCCACCTTATCACCCTACACTTTGTTTGCCTACGATATACGCAGGCTTGCTGGCAGCGACTGGAGGAGACCAACCGAAGTTTAGGCTGAATGGCGTGCAATGGGAGAGCCCTATGCCTAGCAGTGAACTGGCATGGGAGGATACATATTATATTAGGCAGTGCCATCTCTGCCTGAATGATGATCATACCTGCTTGCGTAAGTCTGTCCCGGTAATTAGGTCATCGGCTGATGCATCAATTTCAAATGACAATGAACAAACTTGTGTCGATACGTCGGTCTCAAGTTTCGCGCCCGCGCTGACTCAGCTTGAGAAGCCAGCGCCTCGCTCGCCGCGTGCTGCCCCGCGCGCCGCCGCCCCGCGCCCCGCGCGCCCCCCGCGCGAGTCGAGCCCCCCCACCCCCGCCACCCCGCCGGCTGCCCGCAGCTACGCTAACGCAGCCGGCAAGGCCGCTGAACTTAGGCGGCCTGGAGCGCCTGTTAAGGCGTCGAAGAAGAGAGCTCCAGCTTCCGTGAAGGAGCTATCGTGGGTCGATCCTGGCCATCGAGTTACAATATTCATAAATTTACGTTGTGCGTTACAAACCCCTTGGATGTTTATGGAAAAGACAGATTTCCTATTTCTAAATTCTTCACCAATTGTTGAATCTGATGAAAGTAAATTGTATTAGTTATTTTATCATAGGAAATAACAACCAACTTATTTGTGAATTGGAACTTTCTTGGTGATTACATGAGGATATAGGTAGGTACCATCGATTGTGCCTGCGTGCGATTCTCTAAAAATCTTCCTGCGTACTACTTTGCACGAATACGTATTTAGAGCACAATCAGGCTATAAATCGAGATACGTCCCGCACTAGATATCTCTAATATATAAAATTTCCATGTCACAATGTTAGTTACCGTACTCCTCCGAAACGGCTCGACCGATTCTTATGAAATTTTATATGCATATTCAGTAGATCTGAGAATCGGCTACTATCTATTTTTCATACCCCTAAGTGATAAGGGTGGTTCACCACAAAATATTACATACATGGCAAAACAACGTTTACCGGGTCAGCTAGTATACTATATTTGGCGTCAAGCTGTTTATTGTTCTTTCGGACGATATTATGAAAACTATTCTCGCAAAAATACCAAGTGGAATAATATGGAGCAGCAGTAATCTTGCATTAGTGTGTAGAGAGTTGGTGAGGACAGGAAAGCATAGCATCGTCTGGCCCACAGCGGGCTGCCAAAGGACTTATTTACAGTAGAAAGCAATGAGCTAAATAAGTTAAAAACCTTTATAACGTTATGTAAGGACTTACCGTTGTGATGTTACATTCAGAAACGGATATATTCACTACAGACTTGTCCAATCTGAATCTGTTTATGAATCCATAATCAATCAGTGTATTTTTGAATAAAATTCACGCGCTCTTCATAAGATCGGGTATATTACCATTGTCGTCTGCAGTGTCCCAATAACACAGTATCTCCATATTAGTGATACCACTAGAACTCGTACTAGTACAACTCGAGTCCGACATTTTTTTATTCGAAACTAGCTACTCGTAATAATAAAATTCCGCAATTAATACGATAATAGCTTCCGCTATCCTACAAAAACGTACGATCGTGACATTGATTACTAGAGGTAAGCAATGACAGCGTCAGAAAGGCCAAAGATAGGCTATCTGTTGTTATTGGGACGCATTAACTGTCATTTCCATACAAGCCGGTTATCCGAGTAGGCTATCGGTCCTCCCACAGATAGATCAAAACCAAAGACAGGCTAGCTTATCTATCTGAAGTTTATTGGGACAGAAAAACTACGGATAGATAGCCATTTCTATCCGGAGTAGGGCAAAAGAAGAGATAGATCGAATATTGGGTTCGGCCGTTAATGACTCCTTTTATGTAGTAGTAGTAGTAGTACACATTGACATTATTTAATTTTTACTTTTTATATATATATTTTTTTACACTGACGATCTTATTGTGAATTGATTGTAAATATGCGACATATAATAATGTAATTTCCAATATGAAATAAATGACTATTACTACTTCTACAGTGTTCGCATTGTTGTGTTCCGGTTTGGGGATAAGATAGCCGGTAAAATGACTAGCATAGAGGCATTCCATCTTAGTCCTCAGGGTTGGCAGTGCATTTGCAGTCTTGTGAATGCGAATGTCTATGGGTCACAGTTTCCACTTACCATAAGGTGGCCTGTGTGCTCGTTTGCCCTCATATGCTATAAAAAAAAGGAGATCTCCTCCATACGCTCTGGGATTGCTATCCCTAGACCTTAGTCTACCTCATAGTCATCCTTCATAGACAGGTCAGACTCCTTGCCAATATGTACGATTAGTCAGTCAGTCGTATAGTAAGGGAAGAAAAGGGTCAAAATATAAATTGAGTGTTTAAATACTCAATTATACAGTAGACTATTTATCCTTCAATAAAGTGATAGTTATTATATGTTATTTTTTTATCATATAATATCGTGACTCAAGATTGATATTGCTTGCTTCACCTTTAAGTCTATATTGGACTTGAGTTTTATATAACTAAATGAGATGTTCAATTTCACCAAGTATCCATGTTTATCTTTTATAGTAAAACAGTGGGATACAGAAATAATTTTGTCTTCTAGCTAGATTGAGTCCTCATGTAAAATATATTATGAAAAGTAAACAGACAAATCTCACTATAGTCACTTTATCATTTACTTGATATATTTGGTTTATGCTCTATAAAATATTCACTTTATAAAAGGACTTAACCATCTCTGTAAGCTTATTATTGATATTCTAGATTTGCTTCATTTCCATAAAATTCACTCCATAAAATCTTTATTATTTATTGGTATATTTGTATTATGCATTATAAAATATTATATTCTGAAAAAGGACTTAGAACATCAATAGTTAGCTTAAAGAAATAAGTCCTTTTTTTATTGTTCATGTTTTTCTTACTAATATCATAATTTTATTGGGATTGTTCATATTTTTTAAATTACTCTAATTTCGAGGAATAGGGTTTTAAAGCCGTTCTGCATGATTAAGTTTTTGTAATATTTATTTATTTCGGACATTTCGACAAAAGTATATTTGACCGTTGTTTGACTTTCGTTTTTGGCTTGAAGCCCTCACAGGTGTGTCTTACGGGTTAGGCGAAAACTGCTTGAAATAGTAAGTTATATTATACTATTACCATCACTTTTTATCGTTACTTATCATGTAATTGTTGTAATTTATTAGAAAATGCTAATCCAAATTTAAAATAATCATGTCATCCATAAAATGTCTGCTAAATAAATAAAGATATAAAAACAAAACTATTCGGTCAAACACAAAATTAATGAAATTGGTCTCTTAAAATTACCTATTCTTTTGAATTAGATTATAAAAACCGTGAGTTATTTTTTTTGATCTATCACAATTATGATAGTTCTCCAAAAAAATAATATAATTTATTAATTTATATATTTATTTTATGTATTTTTACTGTACTCAGGTAACAAATATTTAGAATGGTATTATGTACTCAGTTTTATGATTTATCGTCAATTCGTCGTCGTCGTCTTTTCGCGTGATAACGGGCGCCAGCGCACACGCACCTTCATTACCCGTAACGTCAGCGAACTGAAGGGCGCCCGAACGCGGGTACTCCCGTCCGCGGGGGGTATGTAGGAGATTGGGGATTATACGGTTTTATTGTAGCATGGGCCGACTGTGGATATTCGAATAGTAATTAAGCGTTAAAAACTACCTCCGTCCCAAGTAAAAATACCGTATCACTAAATAAACGTTTTTTTAAACAAGTTTATCATTATTAAAAACTCGGCATTAGCTAGACTAAAATACCGCAAAATACTGACATACGGTCTTTTTGTCTAGAAAACTCTGTTACGTTCATTTAGATTATGAGCAAATAGAAAAAAACATTTGAAATACTAAGTTAAAAGGCGGTAAAATATGTTATTCGTTCTTTTTACTTAGTAATCTGCAATTACGGCCTTATAGAGTAGTTCAACTTATTAATAAATCAAACCTACACCAGACAATAATGCGGAGTGTCTTGTTTTACATCTTTCTAATGTTGTATTGTGTAGTTACCGCTTTATTGATTAGTATTTGCTGTAAAATTGTCTGTTATACGGCCTTTTTCCTTATCGTATCTTCGCAACCAAGCCTCTTATCGACAAACGGATAAGATGGGTCGACGCGGCTTGTTCTCCATGTCACGATGGTCATAACAACTCAATTTGGTCAAAATGTCGAAAGATCGCCTTTTACACTAGCACGGCAGTACTGACGTGTAAATCCAATACACTGTATCTCAAAAAAAGCGATTTTGAGTAATTGGCAATTTAAAGTTTTTTTGAATTTTAACGATTTTAAGACACATGTTGTAATTGAGACGGTAGTGTGAGGTATCATTAGATAGATATTTTGACTGGATATCCAGCCATCTAATTTTTTTAACTGTATTTAAAATTACAGTGTTTTGCCTATTTAGACCCTAAAGATTTGTAAAATACAGTGTTTTTTAATTACTTATATCTCAGTAACTATAACGAAATTTAAAAAAAAAACTCTACAGCTATATAGACTAAAGGACGAGGAGTCAATATAACGTTGTTAAATCAAAACACTGTATCTTAAGTTACAGTGTATTGTATTTACACGGCAGAGTAGGTAAGGACTGTTCAATTTACTAAGCGGACATCAAAAATAGGTTCATTTATGGATTTTTTATAACAAATATATCTTTATTACGGTGAATATTTATTTACAATATTAAAATAAAGTAATATATAACACAAAAAAAAAAGAATTAATTACAAGGGTAAAAATTTCGGACTTTAGCCCGGATTCGTCGCATAAGTGTTTGCACATCGCTTTTGGATACTTTTCTACAAGCAGCAAACCACATGCGTTTAAATTCTGCCAATGTACTAGCTTCTCGGCCATCCTTCCTCAAGTATCTTTTTACAATGGCCCAGTATCGCTCGATGGGGCGGAGCTCCGGGCAGTTTGGTGGGTTGTCTTCTTTCTTAACAAAATCGATGTTTTTTGAATTTAATAGCACCACAGTCTCACCAGCATAGTGAGCACTCGCTAGATCAGGCCAAAACAAAGGGGGAATACTGTGCTTTCTATATATAGGAAGTAACCGTTTTGTGATGCATTCCTTTCTATAAATTTCGCCACCAATAGTTCCAGTTGCAAAATAAAACGTACTTTTGAGGCCACAGGAACAAATTGCCTGCCATACAAGGACTTTCTTCCCGAATTTGTAAATTTTTATGGTTTTTTCGGAATCGGGTACAATTTCTCCTACAGCCGCATTGTAATACTGGGGCCCCGGTAACGTACTGGTGTCAAATTTCACGTACGTTTCGTCGTCCATGAGAATGCATCGAGATTTATTTTGCAGCAAAATATCGTATAAATTGCGGCATCTTTTTTTGGACCGTATTTCTTGCTCGGCACTTCTTTTCGGCATTTTTTGCTTCTTATATGTCCGTATATTATTTCCTTTCTTGATATTTTGTACAGTGCCTACGCTAATACCTGCTTTTTTAGCAATTTCACGAACGGACATGTACTTTGTTGATTTTAACAGCCGCACGACTTTTTCTTCGACATTTGGGTTTGCCGGGCCACTTCTCCGCCGCGATTTTGGTAAATCGTCGAGCGTATGATGCTCTCCAAATTTTTTTATGATTTGAAACACGGCTGACTTGGAACATTTAAACTCATTCACAATTTTCCGTAGTGAAAATTGGCCTGTACACCATTTTTGCAAGATCAATTTGCGTTCTTTAATATTAATTCGCTCCATCGTGAAAAATATTTAGACAATTAAAAAAAAAATACGACACTTGATAGACTTGTCTACGTTTATTTTATAACCAGCCACTGCCTATCAGTATTTTTTTAGTTGAAGGATTAATATTGAATTAAGTATGTCCGCTTAGTAAATTGAACAGTCCTTATTAGGTAATAGGTAGTTTGTCAAGAATATTTTTTTATTAACAAACCAACCAGGTAGTCAGTCAAGAAAAACAAATATCAACCACACAACCAGGTAGTCACTTAAGAAAAAAAATTAACAGCCAACCAACTAGGTTGTTGGTTACGAAAAAAAAATACTAACCGTCCAACCAGGTGGATAGACTGGTTTGTCGGTTAGTAATAGACGGTTTATAGTGTCATCAACGGATCTATGAAACTAAGAAGAGCCGCTGACTTGTATGGGTTGACGCCAAGTACCTACGCTTTATTCGAGTTAAAAAGAAACATTGCTCCAAGAAATAAAAATTTACTATTAAATACACCGTTAATATTTAAAATTAATGTTAATATTTACAAACGATGCGGAAAAATGTAATAATGAAAAAGTTAAAATTTGCCGTTTTTTTCAGTTTGAAAATGGAATCGTAACCATTTAAAATGATTATGCTATTTCGTAACTTACTGTGGCCAAAGTCATAGTCTGACTAGATTTAAAATATTCATTTTATGTTTCTTAATAGTTAACAGGGGGTAGAACTTTAAAAGTTTTATTAAGTTTATGTTATGTTATGGTTGTTTTAAGTACAGTAGTACGGTCAGCTGCAAAATTGCATGGACACCTTAATGTCTATAATCCTGTGAACACGTGAGGTGACGTTCGTAATAAACCACCTAGATGGCGTTGTTATCTGAGCTAGTTCAATTGTTGTTTGCTACAACTTTATGACGTTTCAGTATTACAATCGATAATTTCGCCAGTTAATTTAAAGGATAGTTGGCCGATTTAGTTGACAGCTTGCTTAGAAACGCGTCTTCTCCGTAGGTCGGGAGATCGGGTCTGCCTTTTGCCACCTGTTTCTTTTTTTAATTAATTTTGTTTCACATAATATATTAATGTATTATCTTTTTAAATAATTATCATTTTCAAGAAATGAAACAACTTTTGTTATTTGAAATGAAAAAACTTTATTTCTCATAATAACATTTTAATTTAGTCTACCTAACATATAATTGAGGTAATAACTTAAGTATTCGTTTCCGAAATCGGAAAGAGATTGAAGTTTCACCACAATAACAAAGTAATTATTAACAAACAAAAATTAAACTAGAGATCGGGTTACCTTAACAGTCAAACGCATTATGTTAACTATGTTATACAGTTTTGATCTCTTAGGGCCTGTTAAACAATCGACAAGTAAATTTATCCGCCATTAAAAGTTGTCTCTCCTTGTCTATTTAAAGTGCAAGAAAGAGAAAGGGCTAAATTGTCTAATATGCTTTACTTGCCGATTGTAAAACAGGCGGTTATATTTATATATAGATAAAAAATTAAAATTCGTGTATAAATGGTGTAATTTGTTTGACCGTAAATATTTAAAATAAGACAATTATGTATGGTCACAAAATAGTATAGACACGCAAAAAGAGCGAAAATAATATTCAATTTTGTAATAATTACTTACGTTAACCCGATCTCTAGTCGTCCACTCGAGTTACTTATACAGGGTGTATTGCAAGTCGTGTGCCAAATGAATATGGTGGGTAGCTAAGGTCACTTGCAACACGTTTTGGGCCAATTAACACTTATCCTACCCACGGTGTTTTTTTAATATTTTTTTTGAAAAAATCTCGGAATCTTCCAAAAGTTAACCATTTTGTTCACCTATCTTTTTTTTTAAATGTGACAGCACAAAAGTATTTGTAGTTTTTTTATCTTTAATGTTTGCGCATTTTAATGAAATGTAATTTTTATTCATATAGTAAACAAATAAAAAAATATTAGCCAACAAAGTGTGAAGGACAGAAAATAAAAAATCGTCACGGTCAACTTTACGGCAGAATTAAAAAAAAAGTAGAAGCTCCTCAGATCTTCCAACATCATAAAAACTTCTCCAGTTCCTGAATATTCTTACGGTATACCACATGTCTAGAATCACGTTTAGTTTTTCGTCAAAATATGGTTTCAATCTAAAATTGTGGTTTTATTCGGTCAGTAAATCCAGCCAGTTAAATGGGCTAAATGCACAATACAAAACGCAATATGGTTAAAAATCATCTTTATTTTAATAATTACTTCAAATTTTGTTCAAATTGTCTTCCTCCACAATTGATACATTCGCGACACCTTTTTCGTATTTCTACAGTTGTTGTACGAAGTGTCTTTGACTTTTACGTCTGGGGAAGGGCCAAAGAGCTAGTGTACGCAAAACAGGTAGAGAGCAGAGAGCATCTGATCGCAAAAATTAATGACGCGTTCGCAATAATGCGTCAAGAAATGACACTTCGTACAACAACTGTAGAAATACGAAAAAGGTGTCGCGAATGTATCAATTGTGGAGGAAGACAATTTGAACAAAATTTGAAGTAATTATTAAAATAAAGATGATTTTTAACCATATTGCGTTTTGTATTGTGCATTTAGCCCATTTAACTGGCTGGATCTACTGACCGAATAAAACCACAATTTTAGATTGAAACCATATTTTGACGAAAAACTGAACGTAATTCGAGACATGTGGTATACCGTAAGAATTGTCAGGAACTGGAGAAGTTTTTATGATGTTGGAAGATCTGAGGAGCTTCTACTTTTTTTTTAATTCTGCCGTAAAGTTGACCGTGAAGATTTTATTTTTCTGTCCTTCACACTTTGTTGGCTAATATTTTTTAATTTGTTTACTATATGAATAAAAATAACATTTCATTCGAATGCGCAAAAATTAAAGATAAAAAAACTATAAGTACTTTTGTGCTGTCACATTTAAAAAAAAAGATAGGTGAACAAAATGGTTAACTTTTGGAAGATTCCGAGATTTTTTTTAAAAATATATAAAAAAAACACCGTGGGTAGGATGAGTGTTAATTGGCCCAAAACGTGTTGCAAGTGACCTTAGCTACCCACCATATTCATTTGGCACACGACTTGCAATACACCCTGTATACTAAACTTTAATAACGAGTATATCTCCCACTCTGTTCGATTACAGTTTGCATTCGAGCACGCATTGAACCGATAATATTCTGACACAGATTGGAACCACGAATACTATCCCAAATGTTTAAACAGTGGTCTTCTAAGGCTTTCCTGGGTCAGCCGCACTCATCCATCCCCACATATTTACGGTTATACGACCAGATTCCATGTTGGGCACTACATGATTGTCATTATACCGAGTATTATTTCGGCGCCACAAGCTTAGTCGTCCGTGTTGGCTCGATTTAAGTCTTTTCATCTGTAAAGATGACATTACTCCAGTCAAAATTTAAATACTCCAAAGCGAACCTTGCTCTTTTATGGCTTTCTGTTAGCAAGGGTTTGACAGCATGCCTACGATACGATGATGCAGACCCTCACTGTGAAGAACACGACGAATAGTATCCACACTCGTATTGAATAAACCAGCGTAGTGGGTTGTTGGTTTAAATCCATCTTCCTCATACTCCCTCACCATGGCTTGACGCTGGGGTGTGCTTATGAGTCGTGGTCTACCCGTTCTTTGCCGGGGTAGCAAAGATCCCTCCTCTTCAAACCGCCGTACCCATAAGGCACTTGTCCCACCGCCGACGATGAGCGATAAACGAGTAGAACGATAAACTAGAAACGAGTGGGCGAGCGACGAGAAGCGAGTGTTAGCTCCAATTAGTTTTGTCACTCAGCTATAGGCGAGTGTTCGAGTGCCATTACAATTCATCATCATCGTCGTCTGAACTAGACAACAATCAAATTCATAGCAAATATCTGCACTGAAATCCACGTCGTAAAATCACCGCTTTGGTATCGCAGCTTGAGTTCTAACTACCAAGTGAGTATCGCCGAGCGAGTATCGCTGAGCTTGTTTTATCTTATCGCTCTTATCGCGGCGACAAACTAGTAGAGCGAGTGTTCTCGCCGGCAGTGTGAACAGCCAGCGATGAACGATTAGTATACGTGTCTCTTTTACCAACACAGGATCCTCATATTTTGTTCGTTTCTTGGGCGAGAAAATCGCCGATAGCTAATCGCTTACTCGCTCTTGGTGGGACAAGTGCCTAAAACAATAGTTTTCCTCTAAAAAAAAACAGACATTTATAATAACAATTAAAAATATAAAATTAGTCTTTACTAAATCGAAATTATTTTATAAAAAGTTGACCAAAAAAATTACTACTTACGTTAACTCCGGTTTCTCTAGCGATTTCTGACAAATTTCTGCCTTCACTGTGCAAAGCAATTATTTGCGATCTTTTGACTAGGTCAATATTGCAACGAGAAGTCATTTTTTAAGGAAATTTCAACGAAAGTAAATCTACACAACAAAGGCAATTGATTGAGCAGCTAACGAACGAACGAGCGTAAGTCTTTGTAATAATCAGTCTGGTATTTATAAATCTTTAGTCTACCCTCCTAGTATTAATACTTAACGTGTTTCTGTGTCATGCGAAAATAAGCAAATCATTATAAACTGGTAATTAATTTCGACCCAACAATAAATGGTTCGATGGCCCGATGGCATAAGGCCGCTAACGATCAGAACCCCGAGTGTCCCGGGTTCGATTCCACATCGTGGATGAAAAGTGTTTTTGATAAATTTAACCTCTTAGTTTGAAATTGACTAATAGTTTGAAACTACTTAAAAATCATATACTATACTAAAATATAAAATCTATGAAATAAAGAAAAAATGTAAGGTGTGCGCTTTTTTTTTTCATATTTTTAGATCATTATCCGCAACAACGCCATCTAGTAAGATCTTGTTGAACTACTACGAGCAGATAGATGGCGTCAGTTTGCCTCAGAGCATTATCTTTCCGTACTGTCCATGCACTTTTGCAGCCTACTGTACATGCCAATAAATATCATTAAATTTACAAGTAACAAACGCTCTTTCTTTCTTATTTCCTGCATTTAATAATTGTTTCCAAAACCACCCCATGGTGAAAAGGTGCCCCCTTTGGGGAGGCATTTCTGCACAAATTAGTGTATTTACAAAAAATAAATATTTCGTCATAATTATAGTTATCGACCAATTGCATTATCTCGCCGTTTTTAATACTTTTTTCAAATTCATTTATTTCGAGTAACTGTGACTCATAATTATGTACACAATATCATTAACAATCATACAAAGTAAAAATAAAGTAGATTAAAATCAGATAATACAGAGAGAGTACTTACAACAAAATGTCAAAATTATAAACAAAAAAAAAAAAAAAGAATAATCGTGTGGAATAATACATTATTAAATTAAACTACAATGTTTCGGTGGGTGATATGTCTGGCACAGCAGTGTCGTATATAAGGGCAATCTAGCCTGTCGGCAATCATCTCCAGGACAGTGTTAGCGCTGGCGCGCACTCTGCGCACTAACGAGGCGGCGCACAGTGTTGCTTTTGAGCAATCTAGAGGGACAATAGGTATAAAAAATTCACAAAAAAATCTGATATACATAATTTAAATACTAGAAATAAAAATAAAATAGCTATTCGAAAATTCCGCGTCCGTAAAGTACATAAATCATTTGTTGGTCAATGCATTAATTTCTATAATAAATTACCTGAGGTAGTATTAAAGTTACCCTTTCCAGCACTCAAAAATTACTTGAAAAAGTCGTTAACGTCTAAAGCGTATTATAGGATCGAGGACTATTTAATAGACAAACATGCTTGGCCTAAACCCGAAACTTAATCAATAATATATTTTTTATTTGTTTTTTTAAAATTCAAAATCTTTATCTTGTCTGGGGGACACCGTTGATGTAGGAAAACATATCAATCTTATGTGGTCATCTTGCACCGTCTTATATACACATACGTAGGAGTTCTTTTTTCCTTTTCTCTCTTTCTATCTTAAGATTTTGGTGTGTTTTCCTGCGGAAACTACGCAGGATATTTGAAATATTTTTTAATTTGCTATTTATAGATTTATATAATGCTAGACTAAGTAGTACCATTGTAACATTAAATATATTTAAAAAAATGACTGACTGCTGAGTTTCTTGCGGCGCTTCTTCTCAGCAGTGGTCTCCTCTTGTGAAGCGCTGGTAGATTCTTGACGTGTAAAAGTGCCCGTGCGGCCTACTTACTGAATAAATGTCTTTGTCTTTATCTTTATCTTTAAAACAACTATTTTTTAAACATACAGAAAACCTTGATTTTACTCATCCGAATTATTGTTCATACTCTGTTCTAAACAATGGTTTTTTTTTTTTTTTACCGCAGTTAAAAAAGGGTCAGGCGTCCAACGGCGGCCGGTCCAGGTAAAGAACCTTTTGTGCAGTGCGGCCGCGATCGTCAGTGTGTTTGCATGTGCTTTGTGTTATGGTGAAAAGTAGTTGTTTTTAATGATGGATTTGTCTTCTGCAGGTATGTAACTATTCTATTACAGTATATTTCTTATGATTTTGTGTTTTATTGTTATGTTGCATAGCTTCGAAATACAGACCTTATTTATAGTGAACATTTTACAAATGTCCGCTTTTAAATGTTTATACACGTATTTGTCAGGCTAAGTCAGCACTTAAAATTTATTTTACGTTGTAGTTTAACTTGTCTAGTTTTAAATTAGTACAAATTTTAGATGCGATTTTTTGCGATTATTGATATATGTTAATTTTTGTCGGCAGGAGTGAAACCTAAGCGAAAAGAACTTTTCGACTTATGGCGTTCCACCTCGCAAAAGAATAAGATAGTAAATGCGATTGATGAAACCATTCTACACCAACGAACTCTTGAACGAACAAGGAAAAAATCAATTTAGTGCTTTTATTAAGAAAGAGTGCGAAAAAACATCACACATGACAAGAAAGTTGCTGTTAAGAATAGAAAAGAAAATATTATACGAAAATTCAAAGCTGTTGGTCTTATAATCGACAAAGTTAAGCCAGGATTTGGCACAAGTAACGATGGCAATATTGGCAATACAGCTCGTCATTTTTTTAAAGATTGCCTTGCCACAGCAGACATTACTGGACTTGATGAAACACTGATTTATCGTCTAAGTATAATATTAAGAGTACTTTCATCTGAATATGAAATCGATCCACAAAAATTTCAGCAATATTGTGATGAGACTAGAATATTATACCTGAATTTATACAGCTGGTATATTATGCCCGTCACCCTACACAAAATTCTGATTCATGGGGCGGAAATTATAAAAAAATCAATAATTCCAATTGAACAAATGTCCGAAGAAGCTTCTGAGGCTCAAAATAAAGTAATAAGAAAAGTTCGTTTGGGTCACACGTGTAAAATTTCTCGAGTGAGATCAAATTTCGATCTTTTAAAATATTTGTTGGTGTACTCGGATCCATATTTAACTCAATTAAGTAAATTGCAAAAAAAAAACAACTAAACAACTAAATTCAATAAAGACTATTTACAGTATTAAAATAAATTAATTTAAACTGCAAAAACTATTTTATTTATCAGAAACATCCTTCTTTCACATTTTTAGGGCAATTGATCCATGAAAACACAATATTTAATTTTGTCCCCCTAGATTGGCCAAAAGCCACATGGTCACATGCATGGTCGCGTGGAAGCAGAGCGCGCGCGCCTCGGCGAACATGCCAGAGGCGCTGCAGCAGCGCCGCAGCGCCAACACCGCCCTAAAGGCGTTATTGAACTGTATACGGAGAGCATTGTACGACTTTTGAGTGTAGTTTTCCCACAAACTGCACGTGTACAATGATGTACAGTAAGCTTTAAAAAGCATAACTTTAACTTCGGTAGAACAACGCGCAAACCTTCGGGCGATCATATTGGCTCTCACGCACAAAGCCCTCCGCTCCCGCTCGATATCGGCATCGTCTTTGAGGTCGGACGTGACAATATGACCCAGGTACTTGAACTGTGTCACCCTTACTAGTGGCGTGCCATTCAAACGGACGGGTGGTACGCTAAACGGTCGTTTGCCGCCGGCCTCAAAAACCATGAGCTGACTTTTGGATTCGTTATATCTTAAACCGTGTCCACAGGCGTACTCCTCGCAGATCTGTAGCAGCTTTCTTAGGCCACAGACCGACGCACTCAGCAGCACCATGTCGTCTGCGTAACTCAGATTATTGATACAAACTCCGTCTACATGGCAGCCGAGATGCTGGCTACTGAGTGCGACGATCAGTGCGTTGATGTAGAGGTTAAAGAGTGACGGAGAGCTCAATCCCCCTTGCCTCACCCCGCACTCAAGCTGATACGACTCCGACATTGCCCCAGCCCACCTGACAAAGTTGACCTGATGATCATACCAGAACCTAACTATGTTAACAAATTCACGCGGTAAGTTTATTTCCTCCAACTTTTCCCATAGGATCTCGTATGATACCAGGTCAAAAGCCTTAGACAGATCCAGGAAACATGCATACACTGGGGTATTACGATCCGTGTAGTATCTGACGGTATGCTTAAGGCACAGTATAGCACTCTCCGTGGACAGTTTAGGCCTAAACCCAAACTGGTTGTCGTGCAATGTCATGTACTTGTCTAATTGTGCATTAAGCATAGCGTCAAACACTTTGGCAACCACCGTAGCAAGAGAAATGGGTCGGTAGTTACTCACGTCACTAACATCCCCAGTTTTATTTTTGACTACTGGCACAACAATAGTTCGCATCATGTCAGAGGGTAGGTATGAGTGACTCACACACAGCGAAAAGAACATTGCCAAAACTCGCGAGAAATGCGGCCCAGCGTAATGAAGATGCTCAATAGAAAGACCGTCGTGGCCAGGACTTTTACCTCTCGATATTGACTTAATGGCGTTTGCGACATCTTTCGCAATAAATTGAGTCACCTCTTCTTCGCTTACATCATCACTGTTAGCCTTAGTTTTTTGTGGCCCTAAAGGAGACTGTACACGGAAATGGACGCTAGACCCACCCTTAACTTTCTTGGTCCCTTTCCAGAACCCACGGAAATTACCCTTCGCATGTTGTTCAGCTAGGGCATCCATCCTTAACTGATCCTGATGGTCTTGGCACCATTTTAATCGAGATTTAAACGTTCTCCTACTGTTACACATGTCATCATAAACGAAGCCACTCCTTGGTTTACCACAAGAAATCCAACAAATAAACTTAGACCTAGCATCACGATGAGCCTCGCCAACATGCCTATTCCACCCCGTCACACGAGAACCCTTCTCCCTCTCTTTTGAGCTTCCCTGCTTGACCTTAGCAGCATCCCGGATAGCAGTAACAATGTCAGAGTAAAGTCCGTCAAGAATACGCCTGTGTCCAAGGTTATTACAATGACGATCAGCACAACATCGAAACTGCTCATTAAACTGTATCAGTTTTAACCTATTATTACATTCGCGTGTAAATAAGCGTGCCTGTTCGTCCGATCTCCCCCCATACTATCTCGTTGTTCGTCCTTGTTTGACAAGGTAACTTAGGTATTATATGATGTAAGTTGCACTCAACAATAAGAGGATAGTGATCAGACCACAGTGTATCGTACTTAACATACACGTCGCACACAAACTGCGCCGCCGAGTTAGTCATAATGCAGTGATCTAACCATCTAGAAGACCCATAAACATCACTCACAAAAGTATAAGTATCGGATAACATGGGTTCACTAATGTTTGACCAAAAAAATATTGACAAATGGTCATTTGACAAACAACGTTTCACCAAATGATCATTTGGCAAACGAGACATTTGACAAAAGTTTCATCTTACAAAAATTCACTTAGCAATTGATCATTTAGCAATTAGTTTACCTATTTCTGGGCAAAAAAAAAAACAACCTCGAAGGCCAAGGCGGGAGCCAAGCTCCCGCCTTTGCCTTCTAACCTAACCTATCCGAGTCGGTTATGCCCTGATTCGTCTTCCTCGTAAAATATAAATTTAACTGTTGATCATTTGGAAAAGTAAGTCATTTGTAAAATGACTAGTAGTAAAATGATCAATTGACTTAACATTTTTTTGCAAAACGTTGTTTGTCAAGTATAATTTTGCCAAATGACTTTTGGTCAAACGGCAGGACACCGATAACATGCCTAGCCTATCGACTTCAATACAAGACCAACACTGCTCGTTACAAAAAGTCAGAAGTTCATTAAAAAACAGTTCTTGAGGATGAGCGTTAAAATCACCCATTATGATAACCGATTCTATGCCATATTCGCCTATAATAGCACTCACCGAACCGAGGCAGTCTGTGAATTCCAGTAAATTCGCAGTCGCATTAACAGGCATGTATACGCTTACCACTATCAATGGTCGCTCACTAGTGACTACTTTGATTGCACACACACGACTATTATCGCACTTAATCACAGTTACGTTTTGAAAAACACTATTTTTCCAGAGAATGGCAACCCCTCCAAACGGCCTTCCGCGCAGTATTCCTGCCGATGTATCCACCGCCGATGTTCCTATGTGACCAAATCCGCTATCAATAGTGCTTAACCCTCTGCGACTGACGTGACGTCTATCAGACGTCGCCAAAAAAAAATCACCGTATACCGTGATATGGCTCTGTATCGCTCTGTACCTTCTTCTAACGATTCACGGCATTGTAAGTTAATCTTTGTGAAAAATACCAGATTTTATTACCTTATTCAAGTAAATTACATATTTTTTTATTTTAAAGCTCATGTACATGTTTATTATTAACTCCGCATTAAAATTAAATAATCATGCTATTCACTAAATAAACAATACTTATCATTGAACCATTAGTATTTTTTCTATATGTCATTAAAAATGACGTCTGACAGACTCCACCTCAGTAGAATGTTTCCAAAAAAGTCACCTCAGTTGCAGAGGGTTAAAAACGACAAATCGTCCGGCAGAAGCCACGTTTCTTGTAGGGCAATCAAGTCACATGATCGACACAGGTCTTTGATTCCGTCCACAGATCGTTTTACGCTCTTACAGTTGTAGCTTGCAATTTTATAAGAATTATTCATTTAACTTCCAGTAAGGCCGCGTACAGGGGGAGCTCTGTTCGAATAATTATGTCTATAGTTGACAAAACGCCTAAAAAATATCCCCTGAGGCCATAATTTCTCATCTAAGTACAAATGCAGTTTCTGGTCACAAACGTATATTTTATATGCATTGTAATTTCGAGGTGTTTTCATATTTATTTCCTGGAGAGTGACTAAGTCTTGTGTCTTTGATTGAATGTACTCAATCACATCTTTTTGCGTGGTGTCTTTATGGACATTTGTAATTAATAACGGTACTTTCTTTTCCGCCGCTTTAAATTTATGCTCCAAGTCTTTTGCTACACCTGATTTACCCAGGAAACGATATTTACGTTTTTTACGTTTCGTAACCACTTGAAATCCCTCATTGTCCTCCTTTGATTCTCGCAATTCGTTGTCCGTTACAATCCCGTTATCGCGCGGGCTCACTGTATGACTCACCGCGCGACCGCTCCGGGCACTTGTTGACTTCGCCGCGGCCGCGGGCCGTTGCTGCGGTGACTCATTATTTGATATTTTGTCTTCTACCCGCACAATATTTCTGTACTGAGTTTTGTAAACTGATGTATTAATAAACTTGGAATTTGATTCATACTTATCGAAGCCTAAGGAAGCTACGAAGAATTTGTTTTTTCAATTTCGGTTTATAATTGATTTGTTATGAGACATAATGTGAAATACATGCTAAGTGCCCCCCTCTTCCCTACAATTGCCGACTAATGCTGCATTTTAGTTCAATTTTTATTTTTTCCAAAAAAAAAAAGAGTTTGAGCAATTCATTTATATTGTTTTGGTAATAAGTAAATTATTTTCTAGTACGTGTATTATTTGAGATTTTGCCCTTCAGTAACTAGTTTCTGAAATAAAGGATTTTTGTCTTATTAGGAACCCAAATATCTCAATGGTCATCACATCAACTTAAAAACTTCAAAAAAAAGAAGATAATCCCGTGTAATTTGTGAGCTTTGAAATCCCTCGTGGCCGTAACACCTTTAGTAGTGAAATACCAGATTGTCGGATGCACCACATTCATTTAATATCGGATTCCCACAATACCACATTTTCTATTCACCGGCATGCCAGATTGGCATTGGCATTGGATTGATATAAAACTGGCAACAATATTCTCAATGCAAATGATTCCATTGTTCAATACAACATTCCAATTATATCAAATTCCGAAAATACCAGACTCGCAAAAAACAAAATACTTGATAAGTACACCAGTTAATCAATTTAGCGGATAGCTTAAATACCATATTGCCAGTTTACCGTAATCCCGACACAAAGGAAGTTCAACATATAAAATTCCAAAAATACCAGATTTAGAAGGCTAAAAGTATGATCAGGAAAAGAACTCAATTGTAAATATAAATTTTTATTACACAGATGTATTATAAACTAGCGGCCCGCCAGCGGCTTCGCCCCGCTGCAAATTCCTGACTTTCCCGGTGGATTTTTCAATTATTTTCTTTCATAAAAACCTTGTCCTGACATTGACGAACACAACAAAAAATAAATCAGCCAAATCGGTTCAGCCGTTCTCGAGTTTTGCGCTTACCAACACATTTAGCGATTCATTTTTATTATATAGTGTAGCGTTACCGCTACAAAATCGCTTCAAATTCGCGCGTTTATTTTGTTTATTTTTTAGGTGTCGAACTCCTTTGTGTGTTAGAGTTGCTGGCCTGCGTTGTTAATGGTTTCGATTATTATTTTAAAATTTTGAATGTGTTGTCAGATTGTTCGGCATGGTTGTAAGATGTTTCTTTTTGACATTGGTGCTTCAGTCTCATAACCGAAGGGATATATTTTTTGTTCTCGACTTCGTACATTTGCAATTTCAAGTACAATTGCAGTTTTAACAGTGACCTAGTTCGCATAGTTGGGTGCACGGTCACTCTATCTGCTGAGCGAAAGGAAGGAACCTTTTTTGCACCAAATAATACCGGCTTGAACCGGGTAAGTTGATATTTATTGAGATCTTTCCCCGCTAGGCCCCGTTCTGATTGTCTTGTCGTTCGTTACTCATTAGATCCTTTTATTCTAGTCCACCTACCACCTGAAGAAGTTGTCCACTAAACGCGAACTGCGGACGATTATTGTGCAATCACACGCGTATAGCGAGACACATATACTTTCACGCGTTGTGTACAACGCACGCGTGTGACTCCGGAGACTTCGGCTACGAGACCTGTTTTTTTCAAGATAAGCGTAGTTTAAGAAACCGTTTTCTATATTTTTTATATTTGCGTACATGTTAAATTTATTTTTGATTTAAAGCATCTAAGATTCCCATCTCCGAACTACAATGTAAAAGATATGCGCATATTTTTTAGGGCCCCTTTGATTATTATTGCTATCGTGCATTGATTCTCCAAATTCTAAAAGAGTCCGCGCGCTCCATGAACGTTTGTTCTTTTTCGGCCAATATTTGGATACATAACTTTAATCATTCTTGGAATACCTTTTAATCTCTAAATTTTTGTGTTAATCCTTAATTTTTCGTCTTTATTAACCTCTAAATTTTTTGTTATTATATTATCGTCACCTCACCTAAACTAGTTACTATTTATTTTTTTATACCAATCTTTGTCGCAATTGTCTATTATTCGACACCTTTAATTAATCTTAATAAACTATCTTTAGGTTACAATTTATTTTTTATTTGTAATAAATTTCTACGTTTATCCTAGGCACAGTCCTAGGATCAGTTTGTGCTTTTTTTTCTTTATGGAGCGTAACAAATGGCGCCCGAAGTAAGTGTTTTTCATTGTTTTTCTTGTTATATTTAATAATTTTTTTTGTGTCCTTTGTGGTGAGCTTGGTCTAGAAGACCAATAGTAAATTACCCATTCTACTAATTCTTCACGTTGTGTTCTAGGCTTGCGTCCCCGTTGAACTTCCTGTTGTGTTGAGGTGTTTGTTTCACCTCGCTCGCTTACTTCGTCGGGTCGTTGCCGCTTCGACGGTGATTATTTTAATGTGGTGAATTGTAATTGTTACATAACTTTAAAAATAATTTTAAACCATTTCTTCTAAAACTGTTTTTCTCAATTCAAATAAAGTTGAAATCTGTGTTTTAATGATCATAGTATAGACTTTTGTTAGTGTGTTGTATGCAGGCTCTTTTTAAGGTAAGTCTCGTTGGACAGTTAATTCTTTTTGCCATGTGTTTGTGTTTGTTCACAGGCATATATTTTTTCATTTAGCGCACGCTTTCTTATAGCTTTTAGTTACCTGAGGTATTTTGTTCTTGGAATTGTTACTCTCTTAGTATGGAATCCGCTGACCATCCCTGTCCCGTAATGGAGACCCCAAAACGTTTGACACCGCCTAACCCTCCGATTAAGAATCCCGATGAATTCTTCGACAGCGAGAGTGGGATTGAACCTACTCCGTTGCCGGCTTTCACAAGTCGACGCTGTTTAAAACAGGAATCCTTAAGCAAATGGGGAATCACCTTTGACGGACAAGGTTGTGTACGAGATTTCTTTCAGCGCGTAGAGGAAGAGTCGGAAGCTAGAGACGTCGGGTATGATTACGTGGTTCGCCGTTTTCATGAGCTCCTTTCAGATAGTGCTCTCAAGTATTTCAGATCAATTAAATTTCCTGGGTTGTCTTATGTTCAAGTGAAAGGCGCTTTTTTACGTACCTTCGACGTTATTGACTACGACTTTAAAGTTGAACGTCAACTTCGACAATTGCGACAGGGTGCGACTCAGACTGCTAGAGATTTCATAATCTCTGCTCGTGATCTCAACTCCAAGCTCCGTAATCCTATTGAGGAAACTGACCTATTTACCATCGTCAAGTATGGTCTTCACTCTCGGTACCATCCGTGTCTAGCTACCAACCTGATTATCGACCTAGATGCACTCCTGCACATAACATCAAATTTCGAGGCATTCCAACCCCAAAATTCAATTTGTGCTGTCTGTAGCTCGGCTAACGTAGCCGCCTCATCACAACAAATGCCTCCATTATGTCTAAAGTGCAATGTTTCTGGGCATCAGTACCGCGCTTGTCCAACTATCCCTGGTACCTTATGTTTTAGTTGCAAGCGACCAGGCGTTATCACTCGTGATTGCGCCAGTTGCAATCCCCAACCTCAAAAAAACTTGTAAAAGGTGATACGTGCTCATCTAACGTATCACCTGTCATCGTAACTAATTCTTTGGATAATCGTCTTTTTTTAGAGATTACTCTATCTAATTCTCGTATTAAAGCTTTACTAGATAGTGGTGCACAAGTTTCCCTTGTCGATCTTTCATTATTAAATAAGTTGGAAATTTCTTTTAACTCCCATTTGCGACCTACAGTTATTTCAGCTGATAGTTCACCTATCGAGATACTTGGCAGTGTTGACCTTCCTGTTTTTTTTAGAGGAATATGGGTTCAACATCCTTGTCTTGTTAGTAAGAATTTACCGACACAGTTAATTTTAGGTATCCAGTTCTGGAATTATTTTGGATTAACTGCCCTAATAACTCGTGCCTTTGAATGTGATGATTCCGAAACTCTTTTTGTTCCATCCGTCGAAACTTATAGTAAACCTTGTATAGGTTCTTTAGGAACTCGTTATATACATCCTCGTTGGACATTGTCTCCCGACCAGGAAATTAGATTACAATCAGTCATCGAACAGTTTAATGATATTTCGTCTGATAATAAAGGTTTAGGGTGTACGTCTTGGCTATCCCATAAAATAGTTACCGAAGGATCTCCGATTAGGCAGAGGTATTACCCACTTTCACCCGTTAAATTGAAAATCCTTAATGAGGAAATTGATAAGATGTTGGAAATGGGTGTCATTCGTCCATCCAGGTCACCTTGGGCTAGTCCAGTAGTTATGGTTACCAAAAAAGATGGTTCTGTTCGGTTTTGTGTCGATAGTCGTAAGCTGAATAGTGTTACTATCCGTGATTCCTACCCGTTGCCACGCATACAAGATATCTTGGACAACCTTCGTGGAGCTAGGTTTATAACAACCCTCGATTTTCGGAGTGCCTTTTGGCAGATTCCTTTAGCTGATAACGCAAGCTGCCAGAAAACTGCATTTATTGTTCCTCAACGCGGTCTGTTTGAATTTACCCGTATGCCATTCGGACTTACTAACGCAGCGTCTGAGATGCAGCGTTTGACGGATCTCATCGTGAATTTTGAATACACGACGGACTCGGACAACTTTGTCTTCGGGTACGTCGATGATTTGATCCTCGTCTCCAAAGACTTTGATAGTCATCTACGCCTCATACGCAAGGTTCACGATCGTCTCAAGGAAGCCGGTTTGACGGTTAGCTTGAAAAAGTGTGAATTCTGCAAGCCAGAGCTAAAGTACCTTGGTTATATTGTTAATGAACGTGGGTTACAGACCGACCCAAAGAAGCTTGATGCCATTAATGAATTCCCAGTACCGACAACAGCCAAAGCACTCAGAGGTTTTATTGGTATGGCATCTTATTATCGACGCTTCGTTGATAATTTTTCCTCTATCATCGCACCTTTGACCGCGCTGATTGGTAAAAGGAAGGGTAAGGACCCTATCGAGTGGAATGATGCCGCTAACTCTGCTTTTCTTAAGTTGAAGGCGGTACTTATGGAGTCACCTGTCATGTCGTGTCCTGACTTCACCCTTCCGTTCATTCTTCAATGCGACGCAAGTCTTTCAGGCCTTGGGTCTGTTCTTGTCCAGGAAATAGCTGGTGTAGAGCACCCAATAGCCTACTATTCACGTCTTTTCTCTAAAGCCGAGAGAAACTATAGTACCACAGAGCGTGAGCTTCTTGCAGTACTGGATTCAATAAAACACTTTCGCGGTTACCTTGATGGTGTGGAGTTCACTATAGTTACAGACCATATCGCCTTGAAATGGCTAATGACACTAGATAATCCAAGCGGTAGATTGGCTCGTTGGGCAACGATCATTTCCCAGTTCAATTTCAAGATTGTTCATAGGCGTGGTGTTCTTAATGTGGTTCCAGATGCGCTTTCTAGAGCCCAAGTTGGTGTTATTTCCTTCTGTCGTGGTAATAATCCCTCTTCCGATCCATGGTATGAGCGTGTTTTTAATGGCGTTTTGGAGTCCCCTCAGATGTTTCATGCGTATTGTATACGCGACGGTGTCCTCTTACGTAAAATGGCTGTCGACAATCCTTTGCGTGATAACGCTTGGCGTATAGTACTACCGGCTGAAAAAGTCAGGGAGGCTGTTCTCGAGATTCACAGTAATTTTCCTAATGTTCATCCTGGTGTCATGAAGACCTACATTAAACTAAGGGATATATATTATTGGCCCTCGATGTATCGGTCAGTCGCTTCTATTCTGTCTGAGTGTCAAGTATGTAAAGCTTACAAAATTGCTAACGGTACACCACATGGTCTTAGGTTGTATCCCAGGTCGGTAAATGCACCACTCGATCTGCTTTCTATCGATCTTATCGGACCTCTTCCTCCCGCTTATTATGGTTTCCGTTATATTTTATCCATGGTTGATGTTTTTACCAAATACGTCTGGTTGGTACCCTTAAAAATCGTTAACGCTCAGAATATTTCAAAAGCTCTGGAATCTGAGGTTTTTCTTCGATATGGTACACCTCAAAATATCCTCTGCGATAATGCGACGGTGTTCCATAGTTCCGAGTTTTCAAGGTTTTTGACGAGTTATCGCATTCCCGATCCAATTTTTACACCTTACTATTCGCCTCAGGCTAACGTTGTCGAAAGGTATAATCAGAGTGTAATTACCACCCTTAGCATACTTTTGGCGGATGACGATCGTAATTGGGCTAAGATGCTTCCCAAGGTTGCGCTTTATTTGAACTCATGTATGAATCTTGCGACTTCCTATACTCCCAATTTCCTTATGTATGGACGCGAAGTTCTCTCATCTCACGAGCGTAATAACGTTCAGACTGTGGACCCAGGTGTGGAACACAGTCGGAATGAACGCGCTGCGTCTCTTGAGACACTTCAAGAAGTCTATGCTAAGGTGTCTGACGCAATGAGTCTGGCTTTCCAACGTAATTCTGTCAGATTTAACCGTAATAGGATTCAGGTTCACTATCGAGTTGGTGACTTTGTTTGGAGGCGTAATTTTGCGCGTTCAGGTCAGGATGAGTTTCTCGGTGGCAAATTTGCGCCACGTTTTATAAAATGTACAGTTAGCCGTGTTATTTCACCACAAGTTTATGAATTGGCCGACGTAGAGACGTCTCACACGGGAACCTACCACGTTAAAGATATTTTAAAAAGTTAAATGTACTTTTTACAGATCAAGAGTTGTTCCTTGTACCTTGTTCTTTTGTTTCGTATTTTTCGGTACACCTTTTTTCCTAAATTCTAAAGGACCCATATGTGTCAACGTTTCCTTTTTCGATTCATCTTCTGGTCTTAATTTTTTTTGTATATCATAGGTTTATTCCCAGTAGGCCATACGTTGATCTGGTCTCGGTAGACATTTCTAATTTTTTTGGTCGCACTGTACTTCTTTCGTTAAAATATGGTTTTGGCGCTCAATCTCTTATCATTATCACATAACACCAGTCATTTGTTTTTTATTACATATTACGCTCGCCGCGTAGTTATGTATATTATAGCGTGTTGGATAGGTCGTGATTTTTGTGTCGAGACTCTGTTGAATTTTTCAGGTTGGCTTGAGATTTTGTCGGGCTATCTTACTGAATCAACGGATAGGTTGTTTGCGCAAACTGCTTAACCAGTGATTTTAGTATTGTAGTGGGTTGTTGGTCAGCAAACTTAGTGCACGAGGTGTACCTTTGTTTAAGTGTTTGTGCCTGAAAATTTAAAATAGAGTAACCCAATTGTTCTTCGTGTTTCTTTAACTTTGTGCACTCTTGTGTGCCTAAGTTCATCTTTTTGCTGCATCGATGATAATGTTTTTTTTTTTTTGAGTGTCATGTAATTGTTAGATTTTAATGTTAGGAATTAGAATATAAACTTCCACCATGAGTATTGGCTATGGTTTACGTGGATAACCGGTCACGGTTACTGCTGTGATGGTGTACAGCTTATCCGTATTAGGTTGCTTAGGTTAGTTAATTTTGTTCATAGGTTAATTTAGTCTAGTCTCAAGATGTTTTGGGTTGGCGATACCTTGTGAACTTGACCTTGATGCTACAGGGTGTTAATTGTTGTCTTAGTGTTTAGTTATGAACTTGTGATTAATTATAGGGTTGTTACTTATGGTAATGGTTAGGGTTGCCTCTTGTAAAATATTTAGGGTTGTTACTTTTAATTAATTCTGGGGAAGTCAATTTTTTTTTTAACTTTAGTTGGAAGATAATTGTAGCGTTACCGCTACAAAATCGCTTCAAATTCGCGCGTTTATTTTGTTTATTTTTTAGGTGTCGAACTCCTTTGTGTGTTAGAGTTGCTGGCCTGCGTTGTTAATGGTTTCGATTATTATTTTAAAATTTTGAATGTGTTGTCAGATTGTTCGGCATGGTTGTAAGATGTTTCTTTTTGACATTGGTGCTTCAGTCTCATAACCGAAGGGATATATTTTTTGTTCTCGACTTCGTACATTTGCAATTTCAAGTACAATTGCAGTTTTAACAGTGACCTAGTTCGCATAGTTGGGTGCACGGTCACTCTATCTGCTGAGCGAAAGGAAGGAACCTTTTTTGCACCAAATAATACCGGCTTGAACCGGGTAAGTTGATATTTATTGAGATCTTTCCCCGCTAGGCCCCGTTCTGATTGTCTTGTCGTTCGTTACTCATTAGATCCTTTTATTCTAGTCCACCTACCACCTGAAGAAGTTGTCCACTAAACGCGAACTGCGGACGATTATTGTGCAATCACACGCGTATAGCGAGACACATATACTTTCACGCGTTGTGTACAACGCACGCGTGTGACTCCGGAGACTTCGGCTACGAGACCTGTTTTTTTCAAGATAAGCGTAGTTTAAGAAACCGTTTTCTATATTTTTTATATTTGCGTACATGTTAAATTTATTTTTGATTTAAAGCATCTAAGATTCCCATCTCCGAACTACAATGTAAAAGATATGCGCATATTTTTTAGGGCCCCTTTGATTATTATTGCTATCGTGCATTGATTCTCCAAATTCTAAAAGAGTCCGCGCGCTCCATGAACGTTTGTTCTTTTTCGGCCAATATTCGGATACATAACTTTAATCATTCTTGGAATACCTTTTAATCTCTAAATTTTTGTGTTAATCCTTAATTTTTCGTCTTTATTAACCTCTAAATTTTTTGTTATTATATTATCGTCACCTCACCTAAACTAGTTACTATTTATTTTTTTATACCAATCTTTGTCGCAATTGTCTATTATTCGACACCTTTAATTAATCTTAATAAACTATCTTTAGGTTACAATTTATTTTTTATTTGTAATAAATTTCTACGTTTATCCTAGGCACAGTCCTAGGATCAGTTTGTGCTTTTTTTTCTTTATGGAGCGTAACAATAGATATTATTACAACACCACAAAAACAAAAAACAAAAAATGGAGGCTTCTGACAATTTTCGAAGTTAAACATGATATCTGTTTTTAACCTACTCAACATTTAAAAAATCAATGAATTAGAGCAACATGTATTTCTATTAGTTAGGGAAATATATACGTATAAGGTTTATCATCATGGTGGTCTCAATAAACATATGCGTTCTAGGCACATTTCTACAGTTATTTCATTCAATCTGCAGTCTGAATTTATGTGGTTTATTTGTAAATCGTTGGCGATTTTTTTTTTGTCTTTGTAATGAAGAGCATATTTTTGTATTATAATATTTTGGAATTTAGGTTCTTTTTTTTTGTTAACAATGTGACAAATTGAAACAGTGTGTGTGGGCTTTGAGGAGATTTTTGAATTTATTCTTCGGTGCCACCCTTCTATCGCATTTGTCGTTTTATTTTTATGACCATAACAGCTGAACACATCACCAGTAATTTTCATTATCCATTGATTGTCGAAGTATTTTTTGAATTTAGTAAAAGGTTTAGTATGTGGAAATTTTGTGATGACAGATAAATATGCATCTGGAATCATATTTGGTGTGAGCAAAGCCAAAATTGTCAAAATATGGGTCAAATGGCTGCCTTCTGCAGTTGATGTCATCTGTAATTTTTTGCTCATCCTCCATACATCATTTAGGTAACGGTAGTAACAGCCTTTACAGTAGCATTTTTAATAAAAAAAATGACTGCTTGCTGTGCCGCAACTTCATAGTCACATTTAAATAGGCAAATATTCATTCCGAATTGCTTTTTTAATATTGTGTGTAATTCATAAGTTTCTTGACGTTTTTGTTTGTGAGAAGAACATACAATAATGGCAAAAATGTCACGGCATCATCATCGTAAGATCCACGTGTATAGAATACATTTGGTAGAAAGGTTTGGGGGCTACCTTAAAAGAACCATCTCCATAAAATATTTATTTTCTTCGTATAGTTGAAGTTCCAAAGATTAACATTTTTTCTTCGGTCCCATAGTCATAAAGAAAAAAATCAGAGGCGATACTTTCTGGCAATTTAATATCTTTTAAATATATAAGAGATTCATGTATTTGTGTCGAGCTCTATAAAATGTAGTCCTTTTGCTTGAAAAAGTTGGTATCTCATGATCGCATGACGCGAATTCGGCTTTAGTGCTATCAAAAACATTTTTTTTTTTTTGTTTTAGACCCGAAATTTTGGCACACCTCTTTTTTGCATTCATCCTTTTTTTTACTGATAATATTTTGCACTCGATTAGGTACGCAAATATGTCTTCCTTCTTTAAATATAGATTGGTTTCTATCCAATGTCATCGACGTATTGCATTCCTTTTGGTTTAAAGCAACGCCAATTAGTTGTCCCTGATTTATTGTTCCTACACGAATTGTATCGGTGGCCCTTATATAATAAAACAGGTTCACCTTTGTTACTCTCAATTAATGTCATATCCATTTTTAATCGTGCAAGATTTTTTTGTGTACACAAATCGTAAATTATTATGTTTACATTTTATATATATATTTAATTTATTTATTATTACAAGAAAATAAAATACAGTTTTTTAACTATTAAAGCCACTATTAGAAACCTCTAAGTTTTATATATGTTTTATAACAGTAAAATATTTATTCCACAGTCTTAATGACATTGACAATTATAGTTTTCTTCTTATCAAAACACTATAAACATAAGTGGTCAGTGTAAAATAGTTCAAGCTAAAACGCCAAAGAGGTAATACCTATTGGTAGGTACATTAAAGGCCAATGCTACTTAAATTGTTAAATTGTTTATAAGATATAATATCTCTAGTTTTGCTTGCACCTGACCGGACATCTGTAATTTTGGGTGGTTGGTGTGTCTTGGAGCGTGGAAATCTGATTTTAAAGCTTATCGGTGAATAGAAAATGTGGTATTATGGGAATCCGATATTAAATGAATGTGGTGCATCCGGCAATCTGCGGGCCGATTTTTGACTTTCGAGCGCTCGAAAGTTTCACTCGAAAGTGACATAAAACAATGAAATAAAAAATATTTGCGAGCGATAGAAAATATGAACACGAGTGGTCCGTGGCATTCGTTTTGAATTCTATCAATAGAAAGTATCATTTGACATCTTTCAAACCTGTTGGGTATGTATGCCGGGAAGTACCTACACGAAGCATAAACAAACCTAACACAAACAAACATAGACATCCACAGCCGAGAAAGCGTATCATTTTTCCTACATTTATAATATAACCAATCAAGAATGTGTAAAATAAGCGTAAAAAAATCTTATTCGCACTGAAATATTAAATTGTTTCGTATGATTTCATCTTTTGTTAGCTTCACACATTTATTCGCAATTAAATGTGAATAAAAAACCGGTAAAACATCGACTTTCTGCGTATAATGAAAGAAGTTTCAACTTAACAATACTATTTAGTCAATCCCTCAGTTTCGAGTGAAAATATCAAAAATATTGAATTTGGGACCATTCGAAAATAAATCGTGAAAGATTTTCGCATTCGAATATTTTCTTCCGCTCGGTTTTGAAATCGAGCACTCGAATTTCAAAAATCGGTCCCCTGGTATTTTGCTACTAGATGGTGTTACAGCCACGAGCGTTTCAAATGATACCCAGAACTTATTATTATTAGGTTCCAGCAATATATATTTTTTCGATGCCAATTTTTTTCTTCTACAAATAATAGTTTTAAAGTTTAAAGCTCTAGTAAATGTGTAGGCCGTTAAATACTATATTCATTCAAAATTTCAGCCTGATTGCTTAAGCAATTCCTGAGAAAAAGGGTCTTGACAGATCGACGGACAGATGGAGAACAATATCATCATACCAGTATAAGGGTTTCATTTTTCAATATTTGGTACAGAACCCATAAATCAGTGGAGTATTTAAGACAGTAAGCTATGCAATAGTCATTTAAGCTATCGTTAAAATGGCGTTATTTGTGTTTCTATAGAGGTCAATTACCAGTATTTGACAACATTCCCAATTGTAACGAAAGGTTTTGAAGCACTTGATTCCTTTGAACACAGCAAAACGAAACATATTTACTTATGCTTAATTCAAACTCAATGCTCAATTTTGGGGTGAAAACTTTCTCCTCTTGTCAGGCAATTTAAGGTTCATAATTTTGGAACTTGTAACACAAAGGCAGTTGAAAGCAAAGACTACTATTGTACACTGGATAACAGAAATAACGCTTTGTGACCGCTTTGAACCGAACGATAAAATAGATTTCTTTTAATCGCAGACATGTTTTAGTTTTGCAGTTTTACACCCATGAACGTTACCTTTATTGGTTAAAAGTAACATTAGTAGTATATTTAGCATTCAAATGATAACCGAGTGGTACACTCGCTACACCCACAATGGTGCGATGAGAGTGCCAACCTAAAGATACATACTTTAGTAAATTTCATCAGAAAACACGTGTATGTATTTATTGTGTTTATGTTGATGTAAGTACTTCAGCAGTAATGGGGTGATTTTCGGCAAGGTGGGAGAGGGCGCGCGCGGGGCGGTCGGCGCCGAGCGCCACTGTCTCGCAGGCTGGCTTTGCAGGCGCACGCCCTCCGGCCGATTAGTTCGCTCGCGACTCGCGGACGATCCGCAATGTAGTTTCGCCCAACAGTGTCAGAACAAGCTTCAAACTGTCTTTAACTTTCTCAAAAGTTGTTAAAAAAATATCGGGTGCCCCGACCGAGGTGTCTACGGCTGGAAGTCCAGGTGAGTCGAAGACGCGTGTACTCGCACGACGTACGCAGACGGAGGGAGCGTAAAAGTTTGAGCACGGAGTAAGGCGGGCGCGGCGTCGCAACAGGTAGGGCGGTATCGAGCGAGATATGCTCACTTTTACTTTTCGGTTAGCCCTGTGAACCCGGGCCCTCAACCGCCATTTTATCTCCAGGCGCTCCACGTCTTGGCGGTGCTCCGGAGCGCCGGCAGCCGCCCCGCGGCGCAGCCCACCTGCCCTCTACTAAATAACGTTCATTTATTAAAGCACCTATATTTATATAAAATTTGTCTATTTATACTCCTTGCACTCTATGAAGTTTGAAGGAGTATTATAATATTTATTGGTATAAGCCGCCGATTTTATTTAGTGTTTCTTCGGGTTTCACTTTCGGGACAGTTCTAACTAAATTAACTTCTTGTCTTCTCTTAATATTGGGCAAATGAAGTAGGTGTAGCTGTAGTATGTATGTAGCTGATAGTATATGTTATGTATGTTTAATATAATAAACATTATGATTATGATTATATTAAGCATATGTAATTATTTTTTATTGGACTTCGTAAAATGAAATTTTAATAATTAATACACTAGCAAAATTTCCAGATCGCGAAAATTTATTTAAGATCGCTAAAGCTTTTTAATTTAAGGTTTAGAAGTACTGCTTAGTATTTGGCGAAATTCAACAGAGATGATATCATCAGTGTCGGTCGGTAAGTTACTTCAATAGCCCGGCGGCTGTTGTAAAACCCGCACTGCATAAATAAAACGACACAGTTTTGCTGCAGAAATTTAGTCAATTTCTGTAGCAAAACATTATTATCAATACTACCAGTTAAATGGTTTTTTAAAGAATTAAGTAAGTATTGAAAACTAATTACGATAATTTTGTGTTGAACCAAATGGTTTACAAAATTGTATTAAACAATTGGTTCGCCAAGTACCATGATTCATGAAGTACCTATTCGGCGAAACAAATAATCCAACTAAGATTTAAATTTGCTAATGAGTTTAACATTTAAGGGATACTGAATAAAAATCATGTTGAGAAAAAGACTATTACGTTGTATTCTTTAATCGGAATTAATTCGATTTACGATATCCGAAATTTACTTCACAACGAATCAAAATTCAGAGTCAGTAGTAACAAATCATTATAAAAATTAAATTAACGCACGAAGTGACTAAACAGGCCTGTTACTCTAAATATATTTCAACTTCTCATTATTGAAAGATAACACCTAAAAATCGGTAGTCAGGTAATTATTTTACCCAACATACATACAATATAACTCGACGGCCGAATTATTGACCGGCGAGTTTTACTTGTACCGTCAGAGCGTACAAACAACATTTTAGGGCGTGCATTTTCAATTAGATTACCTAGCTCGTATGAATTCGCTCGCTCGATCGACTGTTCGACAAAAACCTCTTTTAAGACTAGTACGACGAAGTCACTACTTCATCATCAGAATCCCCGAAACTAAGGACCATAAACTTGTAATTTTATACGTAGATTCCTTTTAGATCGGATGATAGCTATTTAAAAAATAAAAAGTTTTAGAAATGATTTAAAGGATTTTCACTTTATAGCGATCTAACTATGTATAGTGCAGTCATTGAAGCGAAAAATACGGTCTTACCTCCGAATTTTTTTACTGTGAACCGATTTGCATGAAATTTTGGAATAAGGCTCATCTTACCCTTAACTTCAAAAGTGAAAATGATCTGAACTCCGCCTATTATTTTTAAGGGGTGTAAACAACCCCTTAATGGAAAAATTTACATTGAGCCATTTTATCGCTAGAAAACATGTCTAATAGTAAGTGGTGAAATTGTAAAGTATTTTCTAACATAATTACCTCATATTAAAATCATTTCCAACCCCTTGAAAATCTTACAACCCTTGCAAACAACCCCTAAATTGAAAAAATCACAAAAAAATACTTTGGTATGACATAAAAAGATGTAAGTATAGAGTAAGTAATATTTTATATTCTCTATAATAATTATCAAATTTTTAACCCCCTTTCAACCCTTGAAAACTACCCCTTGATAAAAAATTGTTAATTTTTTTTTTTGATAAAATGATAAGGATTTAAATATTATTCTACACTCTCGAAAATGATTATAAAATTTTCGATAAAACGTATATTTTTGGAGATATTTGCAAAAAACCGATGAAAAACGTGAAAAAATTGCCAATTTTCAATTGCCAATAACTTGAAAAGTATTGGATTTTTTGAAAAACTTTATAGACGATTTTTTGCTTAAAATTAGGCCTTCTATCGATATCCGAAGTTATTTTGAAAAAAAAAAAAACACCCCCGAGAAGGGGTGGCAACCACCCCCAGGGTGGTTGCGGAGTTCAAATCATTTTCACTTTTGAAGTTAAGGGTAGGATGAACCTAATTCCAAAATTGTATGCAGTTCACAGTAAAAAAAATCGGAGCAATAATGCTTCAATGACTCCACTAGTATGGGGTTTTCGAAATGTGGAGTGACATTGCGGTTCACTATAGAATTTCTTTGATAATTTTAGTAACATTTTTTTTCTTTTTGTATGATTTTAGTACATTGCAAGAATTGTTTGAAAAAATACTGGAGACAATGTCACACCAATTAACCTAGTTATTATTAAACTTGTATTATGGGTACTAGACAACAATATAAATACTTAAATTGAGAAATATATTTAAACACAGAGAAAATATCCATGACTCAGGAACAAACATTAGCGCTCATCACAGAAATATTTGTTCTTATTGGGATGAATCTTGGACCGCTAGCTTCGAAGGCGGGTACATTACCAACTAGGCCAACGCGTGGTAGCTTTTTCGGATAATGGTAATTCATAAAGCAAATGAGTTAAATTCCTTAGTAGGTATTAAATATGAAATGAAAATATAAAGAATCATCAGTGTAATGACGTAGAAATGTGATAAGTACTTACAAGAAACACACAATATTAAGCTGTCTTCTTCTTCTTCAAGTGCCTTTCCAACTAGTGAAGGTTGGCTACTAACTTCTGGAATTGTTGTCTGTCCTTAGCGAGTTGAAACAGTTCATATGCGCTCGCTATTCCAGTCCACACTCTCCATTAAGCTGTACTTTGATCTTAATCCGTCTAATACTACCTAGAATATGTTCCAAAAAAACTAACAATTGAACGAAAGAGGCACTACAAAAGTTAAAAAACACATTTTATTAATATTTTAACCAATAGTTCACAAGTTGAATTTTAACTTAAATGCATCCAGAAATATTGTTATTCTTTTTAACATCTACTATGAGCTTTTGTACATAGTCACGATCACTTTAGGTTATTAAATTTAAAAGCTGCATTGACTTTCGTTTGTACCTACTCATCAACATACTATTATATTTAAACAGTTTCTGTTTTATACAAGTTCAATATTTAACGTATGCGGAATGAAATCTGGACAAAGTTCAATAAGCTATTTAATTGAATTATTGTAACAAAATATGTACATATTTGTGCTCAAAATAACAAAAAACAAATAAAATTTTATTTAAAAAAAAATCGGGCCCATCCGGGCTGCCTTACGGCAGTTTTCTGGCACTATCTTCATGGCCGCCATATACACTGATGTGGGCATTTTATTCAACTCAGATTTAATTTTCCTTTTTAAGCTTTCGATGGTTTTGGGTCGAAAATTATTAGCATACACGCGTCTTTTCAAATTGGCCCAAAAATCTTTAATCGGTCGAAGTTGGGGAACGTTAGGCGGGTTTGAATCTTTCGGTACGTACGGGATTTCTAGCACATCCATAACCTTCAAGGTTTTTTTTGAGTAATGACTGGACGCTAGATCAGGCCAAAACACTATATTAGCTCCTCTATGACTTTCCCGTATAAAATCACGCACAATTGGCAAACATCGCTCAATGTACCGGTCCGCAGTGACCGCTAAACCGGATTCAAAGAATACCGGCGTTGAGATACCACGAGGGCTTATTGCTAGCCACAGTAGAACTTTTTTCGGGAACTTCGTGTGTTCTACATATTTTACAGATTCTTCGGCCCTTCCATCAGCATTTTGGAAATAAAACTTGCCCTGCCATTCATTTCCATCTAGGTTGAAATAAGATTCATCATCTATGACGCAGTATTTCGTTTTTCGCGTAGAAAATATTTTTGACCAAAGTTTGAAGTCTTTTCTTTTGAGACATTTTTTGATTTTCCGACACAGACGGTTTAACTTTTCTCGATCGTTTAACGATACCCATGTTATTGAGATGGTTTTTCACCGTTTTCCCGTCACATTTGAAATTTTTCCCAAGTTCTCTAAAGTATTTTGCTACACGACCAGCCGTCATTTTCTTCAACTGACTCCTCTTCGAAGAACTGCTTAAACTGCTTACTTTCCCTGATCCAGATTTTCTGGTTGTTGTTTTTCATAAGAAATAAGATGACAAAATACTATAAATAGTACTTCTGCTCTCCCCCATCTTCGTGAAATGTTCTACGACCTTTGACTTAGGCCAGACTGAGTGAGTGTCGTAAAAATTACACACGCTTTCACGACGTTTTTCTTCTCGATTTGCCATAATAAATCCAAAAATAATTACACAAACATTAAAATTTGGCAAATGACTGACAGATATATCTAAAAACAAAACACATGCACAAAATTTAAAATTTCAAACGGTATATTTTTAAAATGTGCCTGAACATTTTGTCCAGATTTCATTCCGCATACGTTATCTTATCACCGTATACCGATCGTACTGGCACCGTTTTGATAGCTCTTATTTACTTGACAGTAATGGCGGCTGACTTCATAACATAACAATACCATAACAGATTAACCACGATATCGTTTTTACCGCCTAGAATACCGGCCCTGGTCTTTTGTACAATTCTTGTAACTGGAGTAAGAGTTGTAAATTTTTATACACAAATACGCATGCGTCTAAAATGTATAAGCAGAGTAAATAGAGATTATTATACTTTTTTAAACATGGCCTATATGATACTAACCACTTACATTGACAATTCGGTATTGACAAGTAAGATCCCTTTTCAGTTGAATACTGTTTTGAATACATGAAAGATACCATACGTTTTACGTATCATAAAATCTTCGTTCAACCTAGTAGTTTTGCACTCACTTCTTTGTATAATGACATGTCACGTCATGTTAGTCATTTTACAACTGAGCCATTTTGCTTACCAGGGCAAAACACAACTCAGTCCTCCTGAACCGAACCCAGTACCTTTGGTAAAAATTTAAAAGAAGATGCATTTTTATTGGGTTACAACTAACAATACTTTTGTCCACTTCCTTGGCATTTTAGTTCCACGTGGATCGTAACGAATCGATGTTTTAGAGAACTCTACCGGTCTAAATAGTTCGTTTTTACATGATTGCCGCCTTATTTTTAATTTGTCAAAGCTGAAGGTAGTTTGGGGATTCAGCTTTGAGGATATGTTATCTACCTTTTTTTGGATACCACTCTAAAACTTTTTTGAATAGTGACAGGTGGATAAGTCGAGCCAAAATTTCACAGGGCTGTCGTGGTTTCTAATGAAAGGTCTTTTCTGCAGATACTCTTTGATGTATGTATTCTAATTCATATGTAGTTGACGATGTAATTATTAATGTTTGTGTCTTAAGACTGTAACTGCAGATTCCCTGCCATATCACACTTTTTTATGCTTCATGTTTGATGAACTTATATTTCTCAGCAACCTTTCCTCTTGCATCGGCCATATAATATTTAGTGCCCATTAGTTGGCTAAAATCGACTTTTCTCAAACATGCAATGACATATTGATGTTATGTTCCTTAATAGGCTGCAAAGTATGACGTTTCAGGCGCGGCTAGGGCAAGAGGTCTTGTATGTACTTAGTGCAGTTTTATTTACATAATAACTCCACATGAACATAACAAATAACACATTATAATACATTTTTTTCTTTACTATATACAGGGTGCCTCTGACCTTGGGGCTTTAAATGCATAGATCATTTCTACTCCTGAAACTAAACTTCTTTTGTTCTGTAAGTTGTTAAAAATATGTTCAGTTTAAATTTATTTTTTATCATACAAGTTAAATCTAATTTTCAATGTACGCGATCCAATTCTCCATTTTCCTTTAGCCCCCGTACCAAGGTAAGGTCGCCCCCGTACCATGAGATAGTGATTACATGGCCAGTATGTAATACACTGATTTTACAATTAGACTTTAACATCAATTAGTTATCTAAATTTAAGTTATTTTTTCATGTTGCAGAACAAAAGTAGTTCAGTTTAGCGAGTAGAATCGATCGTTGAATTTAAAGCCAACACAAACACAACACAACACAACACAACACACGATACACGTTGAAATATTAATATTTTATCTAAATATTAGGTGGCGGTAAAAAGGTCTACTCAAACGTGACTCTAACCGTATAGAAAAAAAAGGTTTGGCGGGAATCAAGTGATAATGATAAATATGATAATAAATATAAATGTATGAAGTATCTGTTTTGTATTAAAAACGAGATAAAATATAATATACACACGTTAGTTTTAGTTTTTGTCTTGTTAACTAAGTTAGAATTTCTTTAAAATTATTTTTATTTTATTTTTTTGTTGATTATTTCATTGCATGTTTGAAAAAAGCACTATACATACCTCGGCGGGAAATATGGGGTTGCCCGCCTCATACCTATCCGGCCTCGCTTTGCTCGGCCGTCTATATGTCTTCGGCCGGCTACCCCTTCTGTCCCGGCCTCTGTAGTAATGTACTATTCTTATACATTTCGTCGTCCAATAACAAGCACCCGTTACATTTTGTCAAATTTGGTCGTAAAGTCGTTGAGCTCGAGTTTCGGCTCTTCGGTTCTGTTTGACAGTCCGATTTGCCTTGGTTTTAGAGCTCTTTAACTTATCGCTAGCTCGAAGGCGAATCCTTCTCATGGTGTTGCGATTTCCCATTACCTACACTGTCAAAATGCAATTATATGCACTAGTCCATAAAGCGTTATCGTCATCTAGACTAAGACAATTAAGCCCTACAGACAGACTGACGAGGTGCCTGCATTAAATAAACTTGTTATTTGAATACATTTACTTTAATTTACTTGCCTTCCATGTTGCATCTAACAAAAAAGAAATTCAAAACTATTAAAAACAAGCATTAATAACAAAAACATTATAAAATCAACATGTGACTTGGCAGTATTGTGATTTACGTTCGTAAGTTAAAAATTTCATGCAGAATTAAATCACAAAAACAAATACAGTGCCGGGAAAGAGGTTTTGGTCTATAGTTTTGGACTATTAATTAGGAAGTGGTTTTCTTTGTAAAACTTGTTGTATTAAAAATGCTACCACCTAACAAAATAAAACCTAATAAAAAAAAGGAAAAGAACATATACTTAGAACAGACATTGCCGCCTTAATCCAAGAAAATTTAATACAAAACGTATGAAAATTACAAAGTTTGGAGAAGCGGCAAACAAGTCAGTGCATTCTCATTCATGTAAGTTTTTTTACATTATCACTGTTTTATTTCCTCGTAATCGAAGTGAAAAGCATAGTGTATAACTTGATCTTAAAACCCATTTTATCCTCGACTTAGTTATCCCACCTCGCCTGCCGGCTCTGTTGGATACCATAAGTCTTTGATTAAATGTTTTGTTTTATGCCCTGGTTGTACAATATACTATTGTTTATGGGTCATTGTCAAGCCTAGGGTATTTTTTGCGAAAAAATTAAACACGTGATTTATAAAAATCAAAGTTATATTATGACTCTTACTTATCGTTACAACAAAAATGAGTATCAGTCTGAAATCAATAATTCAAAAAGGCGATTTATAAGGAAATACAAACAAAATTTCCACCAAAAAGACGTCCACCGAATGGACTTTTACCGCAAAATCATTCACACCACGTGCCGTTTATAGGTTATGTGAAAAGCCAAGGTATATTCATAAAGTTTCATTGTTTAACTAGTTAATAAGAATGCTAGATTAATATATAGTGATTTACTTACCGAAATACACCAGTAACCGGAAAGACAACTCAACTTTTACACCACCAAATATTATTCTTAACACAATAACAACGTCTTCTGCGTACGAGTCACGGCAAAATGGCCTCTGACAGGGATAGTGCGATATTGGATGCGTTCAATTTTACGTTCCGTTCCATCATTTGACATTTACTTCCGTTTTAGTCAGTATCGAAAGTAATGTCCACCGGAAAGACAAAAAATGTTGTGACAAGATTCAATGATGCAAAAAGTGTGTTTTATTTCTATTTTTTTATTATATTATTTTAACGTTCAATGGAAAATACACTGTAGATTAGGAAAATATATCATTTTTGTAAACTAATATAAAACACGTATTTATTAAAAGCTAGATTCTATTGAAAGGTATAATCCGAACAGTCCACCGAAGTGGACATTTCGGTTCATGGTGGTGGTATAAAGTATAAATAAATAAATTTATAGTAAATCTGAGAGTATGGTCTCGTATGTTTCGTTTTTTATTATTATGATATAACATTAAGATGCATTTTATTAAGTGGCCTATATATGATTCGTATGAACAGTTTTTTTTAGGGTTATGACAATGACCCTTATGTTTCGGGCTAAGATTAAACTAGTGTCCATTTTAATCCAGCCCAAATTAAATAAACTGTTTTTATTTTTCTAATTATAAGACGTCACCAAAAAATCGGATATCTTTTTCATTTATTTAGGACGCTTATTAATCTTATTATTTACCAACGAAAATATATCCAGCCATTTTATCGCAAATCGTTACCGAATTAGTTTCCCCTCCTTCAGGATCGAGTTTTGAAAAATAGTTTCTTTATGCACCTGCACGCCCAGGGTACCCAAGGACTATTCCCTCTAAATTTCAAGTAAGAAGTTTTCTAAGTTTTTAAGTTCCCCTAGATTCAGCAGTTTAGGCTGTGCTTTCTCTGTCACTCACTCAGTCACGGAAGAATTGTATATGTGTTGTATGAATGGTTCATTATTTCAAGGGATCCATGTTGACTCACATGAGATTGTTTGCCTGATATTTTCTCCTACTACCGATTTGTATTTTGATTCATCACTTATCCGAATTTTTAACTTCATATTTTTTGTTTGAAAATCTTGGTTTGTAAGGCATTACTTAGATTTATCTTGTAGATAAACATAATGCTCATTTAATAAAATTATTATTCATAAATATATGTTTTCGGAATATGTGTAGAGATACTCGTTTAAAGTAAAATGATATTCTGGGCGGTTACAAAAAAATAGATAACGTCAAAGGCTAGCGGGAAACACACTTCGCTTCACTCCCGCCTTAGCCTTCTAACCTTACCTATCCGAGTCGATTCTGCCTCGATAAAGCTTGCTCGCTTGCTACAGCAGGGTCATAGTACAGTCGACAATTTTATTTTATTTCACTTCAGTCAATAAATTTTCGCTACATTAAAGTTTATGATGTTTATACTCGTAGTACATTACTGCAAAGACTGGCTCTGTACTGTGGCTCGGGATTTTATACATACGAATCCAGAATGGCTCTTAATGGTAATTGCTTTTCTCAAAAATAAAAAAAGGATTACATTAAAAAGAAAAATAAAATGTTGGATTAATAAATTAAAACACTTTTTGTAAATTTACCTACAAGTATACAAAAAACACCAAACGATAAATTGACTTTCTCCCCGCTTTTTTTACACAATACAGTATGGCAACACTGACCTCGTTCGTGACAATTTATTTTTTATTTAAAGGACCACGTTGTCGTATCAAACTGTCTACCTCTATAGAGCTAACTGATCAGTTTTTCACGTAGTATACATACATACATAAACCCACGCCCTCCCAGAACCCATTCCCAGAGTAGGGTAGGCAGAGCTACGGAATTACCAACAACTCTAAAAAACTTTGGTGATAATTCTGTAACCGCGTTTTGCACAATTAGGCTAAGATGTTTACCAGTGTGTATGTATTAGTGACAGGTTGCAAGCCCATCGCCAGTACTACTTACAAGCCTTGATTCCCTTAGTTGCCTCTTACGACAAAGTATGACGATTTAGATCGCGAACGTCTCCTTGCTGTCTCAGCAGGCGAATCAGGTCACTGGCTCCACGCACTTCCTTCCCGCAATATAGGCACAGTCTTAGACCCAAGCTGCTTGCGCATAGCAATAAGCTTGCGGCTTGGAGCTAGAATCTGTGAACATCATACTTGCACGTGCGGGAAGGAAGTGAGTGAGTTGGGAAGACATGGCCTTTCATGTTTTAGAAAAGCCGGCCGTTTGTACCGCCACGGCACAATTAATGATCTGATCCGTCGTTCGCTTGCCACTGCCTCTGTACCAGCTGTCCTAGAACCGGCAGGTTTGCATAGAGACGATGGCAAGCGACCAGACGACGATGGGAGCTACTTTGGTTCCGTGGAAACTGGGCAGGGCACTGGTATGGGACGCGACGTGTGTTGACACATTCGCCCTTTCCCACGTCCACTCAATCCGTAATCGGGCCGGTGCAGCAGCTGATCAGGCCCAAACCATCAAGCGCCGCAAATATTCATCATTATTAAATAATTTCGAATTTGTGGCACTTGCAGGGGAGCCCATGGGTCCTTGGTCAGCTGATATGAAAAGCTTTATGTAGGCTCTGTCATCCCGGCTCATAGACACCTCCGGAGATCCTAGAGCTGGTGCTTACCTCTCCCAAAGGATTGGGCTAGCTATCCAGAGAGGTAATGTAGCCAGTGTCATAGGGACCATGCCGCGAGCGGACCTGCTAGAGGGGGTGTTCTTTTTATAGTGGTGATTATTATTTACATCTTTAGTAATATTTGAGTAGCTTCGTTTTATTTTAATTTTAGTAGCTTATTTTTTTTTTTTATTTAAGTTTAGTTTCAACTTTTAATTGTAGTACCTATGTTATTAAAGTATTTCAGTATTTAAATTAAAAAGCGAATAAAAATAAAACGTTATTTTTTAATAATTTTGCTATTGGCAAAAATCTTTACGGAGGAAAAATAGTTTTCATTTTCATATTTTTTATAAGCTTCATGTGATCTTTTATTGCTTACCTTTTTAACCCTTTTGAAGGTCGTCACGGTTCTGTACAGATTGTTCCAAATTCAAATAATATGTTATGTTATGGATACACATCGGTAACTCGTGGCATTTCGGTAGTACTTGACAGTTTCTAACAGACTAGTGATGTGACAACGTTTTTTCTGTACGAGTCAACAAAAAGAAACCAAATAGATTATTTTTTTTAGATTTTTTTAAGTTCTCCTCGATTTCAACTACTTTATTTTGTAATAAGTTATTATAATATTCTTTGTCGTAAGATGTCCTGTATATTTTAATGATACAATTTTCAGCTTTTGATAAACAAGTTTACCTTTGGGGTGCAGTATCAGTAATGTAAGTGACTTTGCAATTTTAAATACGATCTGCAAAGACTCGTTTATTTTAAGGCTTCTTACTTCTGATTCCTTAATATTATTGACATTGACATTGACGTTTTTAAAGTAGTGATCAAACTTACTTTGTCATGTTATGACCCTGTAGGTAATATTAATTTATTATTTTATCTTATCCGAAACGACACTTATAAAACTTGTCTCATCACTAATCTGTCAAGTGCTACCTAAATGCCACGAGTTACCGATGTGTGGTTATGGAATTTCTATACTTACTTACTGGACTGGACGGGACTTAACTGGACACTTTTGATAGCTGTCCAGGAACTTCAACCTACTTGCTCCTAATTACTGATGTTATGTCAAGATAACATAGAAGTTTTGAGAAAAGTGCGTGAATTAAAACAATAGTGTATGTAAAGTTATGTATAGAAAACACATGAAAATAAATAATAATTGTATAAAATATGGTTGGGTTGCAATAAGAATTATGAATTTCAATATTTTGCAGTAACGATCGTTAGTAAGAGATTATTTAGTTATGAATAGTGATTATTATGATGTAAAATTTTATGAGAAATCTTTCCGGCTTTTCGATAATCTTAGTTGACACTTGACTCTATCAAAAATTTACATGAATCAAACAATCGTTATTTATTACAAACCCGCAATATTCTTGTAAGACCTGTCCAACGGCCCTCCGAACTACGGGATAGACGGGAAAAGAATAAATAGATCCCCACTTTACGTATATGGGAGGAATAGTAAATAAAATATTTTTATTTTTTAAATATTTCATTGTTGCTTTCTAGAAGAAAGTCTCTGAGTTATGCTGCAGACAGACGAAAATGGCGAAACTGGGTTCTTAGTTTAACTACAGAACCCAAAAGAGGATGTACTGCTTTTAATTCACAACGGCGCGCCGCCGTACCAATTAAGCTTACGTTTCACGATTGCATAAGTGTACGTAAAATTATTCAGTGAGGCCCGCCTTCGTAAGTTAAAAGCGCTGATAAGGAGTAACGTGATTAGCATCAATATGTTTGGAGATAAATGACTAAATTAAGACGGTATTTTAAATAATTTCTATTTCAGTCAGGTTGTGTTTTACTTTTATTGATTTCTTAGGCTTTCGCACCATTTACTGAAAAATGCAACCCTTATAGAATTACTTGGTTGTCTTTCTGTCCGTGGTTTTCTGAAGCAAGACCCTTTTTAAACAACTTCAAAAAAGGATTAGATTCCATGTTCCATTGTGTAAGAATTTTTATATATGTTCACCGATTCCTCTGTCAATTGTGGAACGATTGTATAATTTTCCAATGTGTGGTCCCATTGTTACCAAATCTGAATCTGATGAGGGGATCCGTGAAGATTTGAGGGATCTCCTCTAATAAATAGCCTTACATATAGCGATTTTAGTATTTTTAACAAGTCAGTAAAGTATCGGTAAAGTATCGTTAAGTCCATATTTTAAGGGTCGGTGGCGATAAGATATCTCGATTAAGATCGAGTGACTATAACGAAGAACATTTAATTGTTTAAGACTTTAACTTTCTGCGGCGTTGCTTGCGGCGAGCTTGAAATGTCATAGTTTCATATCAACTAAGAAGTAGAACTACATAACAGCTTATTATGATCACTAATAAGCATAAAATAATTGTTTTAAAGACGGTTTTAAAGCTATCGAGCTGTGGGTCAGAGAGAGAAAGAGAGAGAGCGTGTTTGTTTGTGCGCGAAGTGTGCTTCTAAGTGTGCGTGCGTGCGTTCGTGCGTGTGTGTGTGTGTGTGTGTGTTTTTTGCGTGTGACTTTTCAATAGAGAGGAAATATATTTCTTTATAATAATCAAAGTGGTAGCCACTTTACCACTTTGATTATTAAAAAGAAATATCTTAAAGAAAAGTCACACGCAAAAAACACACACACTCTGTATACTCGTACAACATCAACTCCTCAACATATTTTTTTGATGTAGCCCCTATGGGGTAGTGGAGCGATAAAACTTTGTATATAGTGTTATCACTACAATATAAAGCATCGTTTGTCTTGAACTCCGGGCTTTCGATGCATTTTTGCATGGGCTATCCTGCCACAGCCCCTAAGGTTGACGATTCCATTATTTTACTAGATTTATATTATATTTTATGCACAAGTGGCCCTTCAAGACACGGACGTGTATTTCAATGTTTTAAGATTGTGCACTGTAGACATTCTATACGAGTATGTATGTGCAAAAATAATTTATATTTATTAACCAACGGAATAAACATGTAGGGAAGAACTTTGCGACTTCTGATCGAACAGAACTTGTGTACCTGTTTGTTTGCCTGTCCACGGCGGACTGTGATAGATGGAGCATGCCACCGCTAACCTGCACGTACCTACCATGGAAACGCTTAAAACATCTACAGACGTAAACTGGACACAAGTAAGTGTACAAGTAGTCAACATTCACTGAAAAAGTGGGAGGTTAAACAGCCCTAAGGCGCTTTAGTACGAAAGTGGTATATTTGTTCTGGCCTTATAAATTAAATAATTAGCATGCGTTTACTAGCTCGCGTTTTCGTCAGAATGTAAGTTTGTTTATTTGTCTGTTCCGTATGCTTTCGCTTTTAAACTTACTAAGCGACAAACTAAACTTGAAAGTTCAAACTTAGCTGATGACCAGACCTAGGAATATACGGGGCGAAATTAAATGACAGCTAGGGATTGCCTATATCGATAAACTCAATTATCGATGCTTTTCCCACATACTAGTGATCGCCCCGAGCATTTTTTGAAACTTTGGATTTTTTTAGAAAATGTGCGCCCTAAAATATGGAACAAAATCTGATTGCCTACTTTACCAATAGAAAATGAGACAGTACGTCTGAAATAAGATAAGATAAGATAATTACACAATAAGGGAAAATAAAATGTTGATTATGAGTGAAGATTCAAAAATCCTTCAAAAATAAGAATAACCAGAATTATGTTGCTATTTTGTTTTGTTTTCATACTGTCAATAAATAAATATTTTTAAAGACAAAATTTGGAACGATCACTAGTATAAGGGAAAACATCGATAATTGAGTTTATCGATATAGGCAATCCCTAGCTGTCATTTAATTTTGCCCCGTATATTCCTAGGTCTGCTGATGACAATGCAATAATATGGAAATAAAAACAGTGATTTAAAAAACAATTGGTAAAACCAGAGAGAAGTAAGGGTATCTCTTTGCATCAAAATTTACTTGATAGTCCTGAAGACTCCAACGTACCTATTATTTAAGTGCAGTAATCATAAGGGATAGAGCTGATGGGAGACATTTGATTGTTCCTTTTACTGCCTCAAAGTTGACAGTAAATAAGGCCTATACAGGGTGTCCCAGAAACCGACGTCAACACGCCTAGGGCTGATAGAGCAGCTCATTTAAATACTACCATTTAAATACTACCGTGATACGAAAAAACCCTAAATTCATGTATTAATGTGAATTAATACATGAATTTAGGGATTTTTCGTAGCACGGACATAAGGAAAAATGACAAAAATTCCGATTAAAATGATCAATATCTCGGAAACTAATAACAATTGCTGAACATACATAGGGGTTAAATCGATAGCTTATGAGCTGCTCTATCAGCACTAGGCAGCTTGACGTCGGTTTCTGGGACACCGTGTATATGCATTTACTTGAAAAAAGCAATAGGTGAATTACTGTTTTTATATCCAGCTGCCAAGGCAATATTTGGTTTCGTTTGCAGAAACTATATTCGAAATGTCGGCGCAATTATCGATTATTCATTCGGTACATGTTTCAGCTGCGAAGCAACATACAATATAAAGTTATCTCTGTGGTTTTATCTTTAGTATAGTGTCGATCCTGAATCGAGATACAATTTTATTTTTAATGATTTTGTAATGAATTTTATATTTGTTGAGCTTTAGTTTATTTTTATTTCTGACGACCTCAATGTTTTTATAATTTGACATACTTACCGTTTTATTTATTCAGTAACATTGAGTAATAAAATCTAAATCTGTCTCAAAAAGACGAAATTTTAACAATATCGACAATATCTATGATTTTAAAGCCCAGATAAAGAATCAATAGTCTATAGTTGTCGCATTATACTGAGAGACTGACAACTCGCTAATCTAAACCTAAAGATGGTGTACCCTTGTTTCACCGACACTCATTTCATCGAACGTACCTATCACTTCGCAGAATTTTCGTTTAATAGAAAGCTTCTTGCTGCTGAACCCGAATTGATTTCAGGTTATCTTAAATATGATTCGAGTAGGTTAATCATATTTAAGACAACGGTACTGAACAAGGGAGTTTTACGTAAGACTCGAAAGTCTTGCCTGCCCGAGACCAAAAAGATTTCCTCGCCCATTTTTAACAATGTATGAAAATCACCGATAAAAACCATCGATATAATAGTCATGATGCGTAAAACGAAATGCATAATTTCAAAAGCTATAATGTTCATCAATTAAAAAAAAATCTAACTGCTTTCATTACTATTAATGTGGTCTCAGTTCTAACCTAACCTAACCTAGTTAGAATAAATTGACTTAAAATGCATAACTACAAGAAAATAATAGTTATACTAAATGAGTGATACGTTATTCGATCGTATGCCAGATAAAATTATACAATTCGTTTTTATGCTAAACGTTCATTATGCTTTTCGTGATTAGTTAAAGAAATTATAATTAAAAAAAATAACTGATTGTTGCGCTCCTCTCCAATATGGATAAGTTCGCTGTTGTACCAACTTGAATCATCAATTTGGGTTATTTTACTAGTAGGTAAAAGATAAAAAAAGATAAAAGATGTTCATTCAGTAAGTAGGCCGCACGGGCACTTTTTCGCGTCAAAAATCTACCAGCGCTTCACAAGAGACCACTGCTGAGAAGAAACGCCGCAAGAAACTCAACAGTCAGTCGTTTTGTAAATATTGCTTATATAATAAAATAATAAACTTAACCTAGCATTATATAAAACATTGAATCTCACATAAAACCAAAAATAAATACATTCTTGCGCAGTTAACTAATAAGTAGTAGTAATAAGAAATCTAAAAATATTGAAATTTTAGGAATTACACTCACCTATGACGGTGCAAGACAACCCACATAAAAAGCCTCGACACATTCTCCCACAGAAACCGTGTCCCCCAGACAATAAACAATCTTTTCATTTTTTTTATTACTAAGTTATTAATAAATTATTTAGGAGTTTAGTTTAGGCCAAGCATTTTTATATGACAGATAGCAGTGGCGAAGCGTCACGTAAATAAATAGGCAAGCCGGAGCAAAAAATAGGTGTATGGCGTGTGTGCTTGTTTGCCCCTTCCGTGACATAAAAAAAACATGTTGGAAAGGTAGTGCAATAGATACAATACCTACTTGGTGTCGATACTGATACATCAAAGATAAAGATGTATTCAGTAAGCAGGCCGCACAGACACTTTTACACGTCAAGAATCTACCAGAGCTTCACAAGAGGAGACCACTGCTAAGAAGAAACGCCTAGCACTACCTAGCCTACTTAGTGTAGCATTATATAAATCTATAAATATTAAATTAAAAAATATATCAAATAACCTGCGCAGTCTCCGCTGGAAAACATACCAAAATCTTACAAGAGAGATAGAGGGTGAAAACTGTAGTACGGTAGATACTATGTTGCTTTATCTCGATCCATTAGGATTTAAGTTAAGAATACTTTCAATAAGGTGAATAGTTGTTATATATATATATATATATATATATATATTTATCCATAATGGGTATACAGGTTTAAAAGCCAAATAACATAATGATTTACTTACCTATATGTATTCATATGTTATTAGGTTATTACATACTGCCCGCTTCGTTTTAAGTGAGTTTTCTGTAACACTAGTGCATAAACCAGAATTTAATATAGGGAGGTACAACACGATTACGTTCCACTTTACGATTGTGGGCCTCAAAATTATTACCAAAAAAAGTTTAAATTCTACTGTTACCAAACTCATGTAATAATATACAACTCCGTATATGTTTCTCGCTTTGAGCATGTTTTCTAGCTGAATTACTTATAGAAAATAAAATATAGAAAATAGCTTAAGTTTTTTTTTCTTGCCTTTTTCGTGCTTATTATGATTGAATCTTAGAAAAAATACAAATTTATTTCCCTATTTCTGGGCGGTTTGCCCTTCGGGAATATATAAAAACTAACCTAACATAACCAATTTTTTTTAGAAAGAAAAGAAAGAAAAATACATTTATATTTTACATACTTTAATTCAAACCGTAATGTTTCAGTAATAATTGATTTTAGAGAAAAGTTTGTTTAAAAAAATATGCTTGTTTTAGTATATTCTAAACAATTAAATCATCATAAATAGACCTTATATTGACATAATTTTTTTAAGTCCCTGACGCCTTGAAAATGACCAACATTTGAACCCCTATAACTCGGCCAATTTTGATTTTAGAGAAAAGTTTTTCAAGTAAAACATGCTTATTTTAACGTGTTCTATACGATAAAATCATTTAAATTAGGTGTCATAATGGTACAATTTTGGCGAATTTTTTTTTAAGTCCTGCGTCCCCTAACTGAATTATATAAATTGTGAATATCTGCAAAACCTGTTCGATTCCAAACACTGCTAGAATCGGAAAACAGCAAAGATGAATAGCAAAATAATTTGTTTAATTTGCAGCTGCCAGTCAGCCAATTGTATTTGTAATTTGCTGTGGAAATGTTTGAAGAATCCATCTCTACGCCTATAATCAATTTTTATGTCTGGGCGAGCGCGTCCTAACTTAATGATATGTTTCTTATTTCCAAAGGATAACTTTGAAAAACATGTTTGTTCATTAAGTAGGTAATCTGTAAGACAACACTCAATTTGCACCAATGCGGCCATTTGTACTTTGAGTACAGGCAAAAATATTTAAAAACCAAACCACGTATATAACCTAAATAGATCGAAGCAAAAATAACAATATGTAGGTAACTAACCTAACCTAACCTAACTAAATAAACCAAACCTTCGTTGTCGCCACGAATCTGCAAATAACACAATCCAAACAGAAAAACATTCACAGAACACTAAGCAAGCTAAATTTCACTAGTTGAGTCTCATAAAACACAATAAGTTAAGTAATAACACAAATTAAACTATAAATCAAAACAAAACACCGCGTATTTTAGCGCGAGGACGCGAAAGTAATGGCGTAATGAAAAAAGTAGTTGAAGGTCGTGAGGACAGGGGGGAGAGAGACGGTTGTTGAGTGTCCTTGGGAAAAGAAAGTTAACGCATGCACTTTAACCGGATTTGGCCGGACTTGCGTGCTTCTCCCTCTTGGGTGCTCACACAGGTGCCGCTGTGTCTGTGTGCGAGTTTAAAGCTAATGTAGCGCTATAATTTTATACCATTTGGTTTGAATGTGTTAGTGAGGTCCGGCGCCGAGTCACCGGCTTGTATGGCGGTTTTAATTGTGGGTGTAAGTTCGAGCGCGCGTAGTGAAAGGTAACTGAGCATGTGTGCGTGTATACGAAAATATTGTTCTTGTTTCTTTCTAGTAATTTAGGTTAGTGAATGGGTGCGAGCGAGTGATAGATTTCGGCTTGGTAAATAAATAAATTTGAATTGCGGCGTTAGTGCGTGTTCATTCATCGTATTATGAAGCAAGGTAAAGCTATAGTACACCGGGTTACTTTCGGTTTGACGTTTTGTTGTTTGTATACCTAGTAGGTACCTACTCTATGCATAGGAATATTTAGGGAAGCCGCTGGGAATCGGGTTGTATGGACGCTTCGCTACTGATAGATAGTCCTCGACCCTAAACCTAGTAAGCTTTAGACATCAACGACTTTTTCAAGTAGGTTTTAAGTACCTACTGGAAATGGTAACTGTAAAACAAAGTCAGGTAATTTATTTTAGAAACGGATGCATTGACCTACAAATGATTTATAAACCTTACGGACACGAAATTTTTTAATAGCAATTTTATTTTTATTTCTCGTATTCAAATTATGTAAATATATCACAATTCTTAACAAATGTATTTTTGTTGTTGTTATATGTCTTAATTTTTAATGACATAAATAATATTTTCATAAATAAATTGTGACGCTACTGTCAAAATATTAATTTCTGTAAATAGTAATCTTAAGGAATCACGGGAGTTTAGATTATAATATAGAACGAATGGCTCTTTTTTGCAACACGAATATAATCTGTATGTCATCAGCTTTTCCCCAAACCAGAATACCGTACTACATAACACTATGAAAATAACTATAATAAACTAAGCGAGCTGCCCCCCCCCCCCCCCCCCCCCTCTGAAATGCAATTATTGTTGATTAAAGTTAAGTGAGGTGCAATTATATTTATGATATGATGGATGACTAACTGACGTTCCCCATAAACCCTCGGTTTTTTTTTTAAACTGATTGATTTGAATACTTTAACAATTAAAACAGAATCTACGTGGCTAAAATCAAAGCTTACGTTATATTTAGTAACATTAGCACAAATTAATTAGCAGATGATTGAAGACGTTTCGTGGTATTAACGGCTATGGTTGAGAAATAATTTTCGAACGCTAACGCCACGACAATGTTTGACGTGATTTGTTTGTCTCCCTTGTTACTTGATTATCCCGAGTTTTAGATTTACCCGTTTCTCTATTTATTATTTTCCATACAGTTTTCACCTTATTGTCAGAAGCTTTAAGCTTAAGACTTAAAAAGTTTGACTTAGCAGTCAAGCAAAGTCCTCGAATATTTCTTAACATAAACTAAGAAGTCCGCGTTCTTGTTCTCCTCCCTCTCTCTATATAATTCATAAAGCTTATTTCTACTTCTATGAATGCCTACAGTAGCCCATTCACTATACTTAGTTTTTGACCCAGAAATAGTTTTCATCTTAAAATTATTATTACATTGATGAAGAATTACACCAAACAAATCTTTATAAATACTATTAGAGTCATTATATGAACAGGATAACCTACAGAGATTAATCTAAACTCTATTTTTGAATAATTCCAAACGATTGCTAGTTATGGGTCTGTATGTTATTGTCTGTGGTACTTGATGAAAATGATTTAAAAAAGAAGCCTTTTGACCACTATGATTAGAATTAAAGCCGTTTAATATTGCTTTATCCAAACATTCGCAATTACATTTTTTTTTGTCTAAACAGGTAAAAACTTAAGATCTTAATAGTATAAATTGACGATTCCAATAAGGTAACATTAAAGTCTCCACAGGCAATAACATGCCTTTGAGTTTAGCAGGCTAATTTTAACACATTTTCCATAGTAGATTCAAATGTGTTAAAATCGGCTGATGGTGGTCTGTAAACGCAAATAATTATGTAATTTTCTACTTCTATGCAAGAGATTTCTACAAGTCTCTCTATGGATAGCCTAACAATATCTTTCCTTTCTTTGGATTTTAAGGTATTTTTCACAATTATTATTAGAACCACCATGAATGGCGGATTTTCTGGCAAAAAAACTAACTAATTTAAAATTAACAAAATCAAAAATTAATTGATCTGGTCAAGCCAATGTTCAGTAACACACATAAAAATAATCCTACTTCTAATTCTTTGCTGGAAAACCCTTGAATATTTTGGTGAATTATATTTATATTCAAAGGTGTTTCCGCTGTCTTATACTTTAGTTTAAAAGATTAGGAATGGCATTTGTGCCACTATTGAATCTATTTGGTTCTATATTAAAGGCCAAAAGATCTACCAAAGTCAAAATATATTTCTTTGGCAAAATATTTTTTTCAGCTGTTAGCGTGAGGCGCTTTATGTATTTACTATTTACGGTATTAACCTCTTCTTATGTGTAAAGTAAATGTTTACTTCAAAAATGTATCACGCAGTATCACGACACACATACACATCATACCTACATATGTTCTGCTCTCCTGCTTTCGTATGCCGCTTCTGTTCACAAGTATTATAGGGAATTTTTTTTTAGTAAAAAAATCATTTGAACCTTTTTGTTGACGAAACTTTATTACTGTATTGTCATCGGTCTTCATACTCATACAAAATTTTAACCCAATCCGACCACTGGAAGTGGGTGAAAATAGTCTTGCCAGATTTAACCCGGACAGATAAACAAACATACATATATACATTGCAGGTTAAATAGAAGCTTGTAAAAAAAAGGGTTTTGAGCTTAAATTATATTGAGCTTTTTGTACGTTCAGTACTGGCAAATAACATATCACCTACATACACTACATACTACACACACACCTAGGTATTTCGAGCACTAAAAGTATTGAGTTTCAAAGTATTGTTATTGGTCATTTTATAAGAAAGAATAATGATTTTCGAAAATAAGATCATTAGATTAAAAATGCATAAGAATAATATTTAGGAATATCGTACATTAGGCATTTTAATTTTCGAAGTTCTGTCTGTAGTAATTTTTTCCTTAGGAAATTTGATTTTAGAAATATTGCTACGGACTCCTTACAGCCATCATTAACCATATAGCAGTTATAATATCATTCGATCGACTTGCGAAAATCAGACACGATAAAAAATGCATAGGCTCCTACTTACAAAAAAACAAACACGGAAAAGATGTTCTTACAAGAATTGTATTTTGTTGAACGTGTTCCGAATATTTCTTAACTTATTAACTTTCAAAGTTTTATATTACCGAAAATAAATGAATACAAAATGGATGGTTGATATCTCGTTGCCCTATTAAAGCCGCTATTTATCTATAGCATTCGGTATTAAACTTTTTAATTTTCTTTTTGTTCCCACGATGTTGGCGTAATAACCAAGAGCATTTTCATAGAGTGCCAGTGTCATTTAGCCCGTTCTTTTAGTTATTTTTCTTATTTATTACGGAACGCTGGGCATAGTTTTTTTATTACTCGCCGTAACTCTCGCAAAAATAGCATGTTGCATTTTATTTACCTCGCGTGGGTCTTTAGGTATTTGAACAAAAGATTCCGGTTCGTTACAGCCAAATATCATAATAACGTGTTCCTAGAATATCAAAATGTCAAAACAGATTATTCTCATAATGTCTAAAGATCGAAATGACTTACGCCTACTTCTTAAATTACTGTATTCTCAATATGACTATAATTCATTTAGACTCTATCTCGTTTTGATAAATTTTCAATTCTACCATTTCCCAAAATGTCTAAAACTTGACTTGATCATGTTTTGATGAATTTTCAATTAACTAGAGACAAAAGCGTCAATATGGAAAATATTTAAAATTATGTTGAAGTGTACAGTTTTTAACTAATGAGTAATTAAATTAATTATCAACGGCATCCCAATTTTCATCTTTTTACTATTTTTATTCTGTACAATCGAGAATTCATTAAGTAAGACTGCTTGGAGGTTCGAGTACTGATGTTACTACTGGCCACTTGAAATTGAATTGAAAAATTGAAAATGAAGTGCTTTAGATAGTAGTTATAAATTGCTAAACCATTTGTTATAATCTGAACTAATTATTTACATTTATAAATAAGTAACACTAAAAATACTGTGTGGTTAACATTTTAGGTATTATGAGACAGTGTCATTTTGGTCTTTGGGCCTGTCAACAAAAGGCATTTTTGAATTTTGGTAATTTTGAAACTAATGCATTTTCACTTTCAGTCTTTATAATAATTCGGTATTTGAAGTTATTGTTCATTTTAGCAACTGTACAATTTGGATATCGGATGTAATGTGTAAATGTTATTATGACATTTTATTGTATTGAAAATAAGTCAATTTGGGAATTAAGGCATTTTGGAACTAAGACAATTTGAGATTTAGTAAAATATGTAAAAGGGCATTATGATATTTGGCTGTAATGAACCGGAATCGAACAAAATGCGGTGTTAGCGAATAGCCAAGCGCAACTTTATAACAGAAATATGTATTGCACTATACTTACACATGTGTTGGTGTGGTATATTTATGGTTAATTAGCAGCAGGTCAAAATCACTTAATAGTAGTTTATGAAATTGTTGCATAAAGAGGGGTATTAAAACACGAGTGTGTGTTTAAGAACCGAGCCGCTAGGCGAGGTTTTTAATAGTATCACACGAGTGTTTTAATACCTAGTTATGTGCAGTTTCATACACTACTTTATCTACTCTCATACATTGCGATTCAACCTACTAAATAAAATATCAAAGTTAATAAAGTAACTACAGCAAAACGTATTCAATGAATGGCGCCAAAACCTAGCACATCACCGCGCATGCGTTAAAGCGGGCGCTGTCACAGACAAGTAAAAATTGGAATGAAAACTTTTTGTAATTCTGTAAAACTGACGCGAACCGCATGTGCGTTCCATTATAAAAAAATAAAAAATATGGAACCTCGTTGGTGACATTAACTTTTTGGATTAACTTGTATCGTAATGGTAAAAAAAATACTTTATAACATTATTTTGTTAGAGAAATAATGTTATAAAGTGATTTTTTAATTTTTTTTCGGCACTGTGTTTATAAAGTATGCCAATATAAATTCGTTTTGAATTTTATAATTCGAACTTTACGATATGAGTGTAGATAATAGTTATTTATGTAACTGGTATACATATGTATAATGAATCTTCTTAAGGTACGAGTGCTGAGGTCAGAGCGCGAGTTTGCAAGCGACAAGTAACAAATTACTTACTTGTCAGTAAGGTATTTTTCATTATTCCGATTGGCGTTAATTGTTTGTGAATTTTAGTGCTAAATGTTTACAAATTCCATGCAAATATTAATAGTTACTAAAACAGTTCTGACAATTTATCATCAAAGTTGGAATGCCAAACGAAACGCCATTATAGTAACTAAATAACAAATTGATAAAACTTTTTTTTGTAACTAAATGAAAATATAATTTGAAACACAAATAATATATCACCTTTGTAGGTACTTACATACATCTCATACGATTACCCTACAAATGTGACTCACCAAAATTGATCACCAATCAAGAACTAGTGACCAATTGTATTGCTATTATTCAATTCGTTAGCTGATTACCTAAATAAGGTTCAAAATGCAATATAATAATGTTTGTACAAATCGTAGTTCTAAAAAGTTTTGTATTTTGCATTGTATTGATGACGTGTGCATAAAAATCTCGTAAATTTAGTATGAACGCGATGGCAATGGTTTTTTAAAATAGCTGCTAAACTTTTTTAAACAAATTGTGTTAAGATATTTTTAATGGTTTATTATGGAAAATTTAGGAAGTCAAGTGTTGAATAAACGTCAAAACTGATATGACTAATGACCGGAATGACCGTAACGCTCATTATAGAATTGTTTTCACGCCTCAGTTACGCAATAGGTGGTATTCTGATACCATTAACGACATCAATATTAGCGGTTTATAGTGCGAGAGTAAAAAAAACTATAATTATAAAAAAACAGTAGGTACCGGGTGGTGCTCAGTGTAGGGTTCCAACGCCGTGACTACAAATACAAAAAACGAACTCGATCAACAGCTACAAGAATGAATATTTTTTCTATTTTAAGTAATTTGGTGCTGTCTTAGATGGTTTTTAGTGGGTACATACTTATATAAAATTAAAGACAGTTTCCAGATTTTTAATATTTGTAGTTTTGGCTGTAGGGTGTGGGGACACGTAACTCTAGCAAAAAATGCATTTTTAGATTTCAACATATACAACACAAAAAAATCCAAATTCTTTTGAATAAGTGAAATGTTTTTTGAAATTTACTGTCTATGAATAAAAAACATTAATCTATTTATACAGCTATTTTTTTTAATACATAAATACATACATAAACTCACGCCTTCATTCCCAGAGTGGGGTAGGCAGAGCTAAAGAATTACCAACAAGTCTTAAAACTTCTTGATAATTCTGTAACCACATTTTGCACAAGTAATAATAATCTCCGTAAATTAAAAATCAATTGATGTTACATCATCACTTAGAAAAAGTTCGACAGAATAGGCTCCGACACCGAAATCGAATAGTTTTTGAGTTCGTACTTAGTTGTCAGAACAAGGTTTGTAGGAAAGAAGAAATTCATTCAAATAAGTAAGTATCCACAAACAATAACTACAGTACTACTAGCCTATAGCGTTCGGGCTGCTATCGCTATCGCACTTACTCTCACAACTGACAAAATATTTTTTCACTATGCTACAGTAGAAAAACTAACCAAAGAAAAACGAAGAGTGCCGATAAGTTAACGCGCCTATGAAATTGTATATGATCCCGTGTCTATGTGAGTTGGCGGTGGCTGCTCGAGAGTAAACTTGCTTAGCTGAACTTGACCCGCGATCGGCTTTGTCGGACTTCGGTTTGGTTGGCGTCTAGTTTGAGAACAAAATGAAGTTGACTAGATACGTGTAATTACTTAACGTCAATTATAAAGACAAGACGCCTGCATATTTGTACCTGAATTTGTTACTTTGTTACGACCTGTGGCTCTGGACAAGTTACCAATATTCAGCAAACGTTATTATTATCGAAAATTTATAGGACTGACATTAGCTGCCGGACGGTTCCGACCAGCGTTTAAGTCAATTCCATACATTTTCGATAAAAAAATATTGTTTATTCGGGACTGGCAATGTACAAGTTGCAGAAAATTCCTAAAATATGGAAACATTATGGAATGTTATGTTATGAGAACATTCTTGCAACTTGTATCTAATTCTTTAACCCTTTAATGCACAAAGTTTTTTTTTATTGAAATGAGTTGGTTTTTGTTGAAAACCAGGTCATTAGATATATTTCTAAGTATAGAAAAATAAAATAAAAAATATGTTATGTTCACATGTGTAAATAATATATGTAGGCTACAAACAACATTGCCCAACACTCACAAAAAGACATTCCTACATGTATGTAGGCTACAAACAACATTGCGCAACACTCACAAAAAGACATTCTTTCATGTATGTAGGCTACAAACAACATTGCCCAGCAGTCACAACAAAACATTCCATCGTGTATGTAGTAAACAGACCACGTTGCGCAGAGTAAAAGAAGAAAAGAAAACACATTTTTTTTTTTTTTAATGCTGTACATGAAAATTATAAAAACAGTTTTTTTTTGAGGTATAGCACAATCGAAGTTGACATTTAACACATTTAGTTGCGGTAAATCCACCTTTGCAAAACTTGCATCTCCCCTGAGACGTAGAAAATATAGGCAAATGGCCAACATTGTCATACCTTACTCCATCGGGGGGTCTTGGAGCTGCAGGGGTTTTGATATTTGACTGTGGTTTATTATTGTGTTGAAAGGTATTGTCATTCGTTCTGTCCTTCTTGAGAAGTTCGGTGGCAATTTGTGTTCTGAACTTTTTTAGTGGCATTTGTTTTTGGTCGGCATTTAAACTTCGTCTGTATATTAACCAGGCGTTATTGACACATATGTCTAGAATTTGTGAGAATAAGGTCATGTACCAGCGTTTAGTCTTCATATTAGATCGATATAAAGCCACAAACATGTCAGCTAAGTCGACACCACCCATGTTAATATTGTATTGTTTGACTATTTGAGGGCAGTCTACATTTATTTTTAACTTGGCCTCTTTATCGTAACGTCTAATCGCTTCTACAGGATGTGATTCCACGAATGAACTGGCTAATGTGACCACCTTATTATAATTCCACTTCACTACAGCCAACTGATTGTTGTTACATACAACCTGCTTGCTTGCATCTCGTGTCATTTTGGAAAGCTGCTTATCTGTAGGAAATTTCTCTTGACACCCTCGAAGCCGATTTCGTATTGTGCCAAGACTAAAGATTCCCAGTTCTTGGCGCAGGTAGCGAATCAGCTCCAGAGAGGTAAAGAAGTTATCAAAATATACAATGGACGGCTTCGTTTTAATGGTTTTACAAAGTGCCAACACAACTTTAGCTCCTAAACCTAAACTGCCCTCGTAGTCGGTAAATGAATTATAGCGAAAGGTGTCATCTCCAGCATATGGGAGAAAATCATAGACTATACCTGACACACCGGCCCGTACAAACATTTTAATTCCCCATTTTTTGGGCTTTTTTGGCATATATTGTCGCCTACTGCCAGCTCTGGTACCCTTATACGGGACCATCATTTCGTCAACACTATAACGGCCCTCTTCCTCGACCAGTAAACAATTTTGGCGAACTTTTTTCATTAAAGGACGTATTTTAAAAAAACTGTCCTCATCCATGTCGTGATTATTGACAAAATGTAGATTCTTCCTTATATTTTCGTACTTTTTCAAAGGCATGACATCTGCAACCAGCGGGTACCTTAATTCATTGGACCAATAATCTCTGTATGCTGGCATCTTTACCACACCCATTAATATGGTTATAGATATAAAGTCACGAACATCATCAGTGGTTATATTTATACATTTAGACGTGTTACTCGTCTGGACTGAGTAAAGGTTCGTCTCTTCGGTAATCATCTGTATTAAATCTTCTGAGAAAAAACAGAGAAAATGCTCCAAAGGAGATTTTGTGACTCCGTGTGAAGGTCTCACAGCTTCAACCTCGGCTCTATGTTTAAACTGTGCTAATTTCCAGTTGAAAGACAGTGGTACTGAAACATATTTTTTTCTTTTTAAATTTACTCTTGGTTTAACTACTCTATAAGCAGTACGTTTTGATCTTGTTTGCGGTGTTGCTTGGGAAGGTGTATGTGGCGATAACACAGATGATACGTTATTTATGATGGGTAGTGGAGCATGAGGACTCGTGTTTTTAAACATATGTGTCATGACGGGAGTTAAAGGGACCTTTGCGATATCGGAAATTTTTCGGTTAGTAACAGGTTCTTCAAAGTGGTTATTTTTAAGGCTTTCAGGTTCTTCGTCTGAAGTTTCAGATATATTATATCTCTCTAGAGATGATGGTATGGAGTGTGGTTCGGAACTTGCATCTGAGTCTTCTTGCGTACTATTAAGAATATTATGCATATTTTGGCATTCGTTAATATCAGGTTCTTCGTCAGAAGAGCTGTCGCCGTCAGATGATACATTTTCTGGAGGCACGAGTGCCATAATTTTTGAAATACGTTCCCATTTTACTTTACCCTGAAGCAAGCAAATAAACAAAACATGCAAAAAAGAACCCAATACCATTCAGGCGGAGTAAAGTACAGCCACTCAATAAAAATATTGAGCATACAAAGAACCTTGTCATTGTGAATATCATTGTCATTGTCATGCTTGTAATTAGATGTTTAGTTTGAAGTATATTATGACAATGCACTAAAGTGCGTAACATTTTCGTTGGGTACTGTACAAAGAGAAATTAATTTACTTAAACTCTTATTCATTATTGAAAAAAGTTGAAAAATATTGTTTTAATAAAAAAAACACAGTGAATTTGCAAACAAATCGTATGACCGAAAGAAGCGCAATGTAGGTGCAAGACAACATAGTGGCGTGCGGGTTAATTTCGCGGTACTTCGCAATGTAGGTTAGAGACTACATTCATCTTTGCACTCTAATAACGCCTCAGTGTTAGTTGAAAGTGTGATAAAACATAACATAACACAACATTTCAGCCTTTTACAAGGTATTTCAATTATAAAACAGCATTAAAAAGGAGCACAAACAATTTTAAACATTATTTTCTTACCTGTCCTCCTGACGGTGCGCGTCCACTCGGCGCCATCTTGCCGTTAACTGTCAGTCTGGATGCGCGGGAGCATTGACCCCACCGATTTCAAATTCGGAGGAATAATACCATTCACGTAATTTAAGCGAACTGACAATATGCACAAAAACAAAGTTGCAGGATATTTTTGAATAAAGATGTAGTTTCTAACCTACATTGCGAATTAAAGGGTTAATAAAGAAAATGTTCGTACAGTAAAGTTTAAATGTGCATAATAAATACTCCATAATTATTATGTATGTTTTAGTTTAACATAGTTAATTATTTTGTAAATAAGTGATAAGTTACCAATAATTTGCTTACATTTAAATTCTCATAAAATTTCTGTGATCATTTCAGAGAAAATTGCAAACCGATATATTTCCAGCACCAGTATAAAGCTTGCTGCACACTATGCAGATACGGTGAGATTTTATCTGCGTATAACAGGTTATGTGTTATGTGTAGCACGCTTGTAAGTCTTCAGCAGATCGGCTCGTAGTTTGTTGGCTATTAAAATAAATCGTTGTCAGTGACAACTTTACTGTTCAGTAAAAATGGATAGATATCCTCCATCCTCTCCAAGTATTTTAGTTGAATGTTCGTCTCGTGAAAAGAAAAGGAAATAATCAAAATGTAAAAAAAAAACAGAATCATCATCAACAACGATCAATTTACGTAAGGAAGAGCAGGTTCGATGAGAAGATATACTTGATTGCACAATATATAAAAGGAATCGATGGAGTCCAGCTTTTTAAAAAATGATAATTTTTGCTCAAAACTGCAACCCGAAGAAACATTGAGTTTACAAAATTGTTAGTATTTGAGCTAGACCGTGTTCCACAACAAAGACACACAATGACGTAGTCTAAGACTTTGTGAGAAAAATATGAGGGAAGATAGTTTGGGAAATATTAGTTTGCCCAGTTTTGATGACTCTGACGATGAAGAAGAATATATATGTGACTGGTTAGGTATATGCTTAAACTATAATTTTGTATTTTTATTCCTGCTGTTCTAATTTCTTTCAGGTGCCATTTGCAATTATGCTTCGTTTCTGTTAAAATGTATCAAGAAATTGTATCCGACCTCTTCTGCCGTAGTACCTCTTCTTATACAAAGGTCAACATCTAATAGTTCTTATTTTCGCGATAAATAGCATAAAACCGGTCAAGTGCGAGTCGGACTCGAAGGGAACTCGGAACTCAAAACACGTTTGGCCATTGGAATGAGTCAGATACAAATTTCTTTACAGGAACAATTAGGCGTGCGAAAGTCGTTTTCCCGTTGGATCCCTAACTTATTGTCTGACGAGCAACGGGCCTTTGCGGTCAGCTCTAAACAAAGGGCTGCTACCAAATATCAGCAATGGTCGAAGCTGCGCACAGGGCTCATTTCAACCCCCCAAATAATATAAAGCCATTATGGAATACTAATTCATTTCAATAAAAAAACTACACTTCTAAAAATCTTGAACATATCTAAAATGAAAGCACATTATAATAAACTTATAAGGAAAACCATAGTTTTCGACGACTAAGTCCACTTGAATGGTTCTTGAGATAAAGACGACTAAAGTGCTTATACCTACTAAATCCACACATCGGGTTAGTATAGTCTCGTCTAAAACGCAGCTGCTCTACGGCAATAAATGGTCTAACAAGCAACTCGTCTAAAGAAATATTATCAAGTCGTCCAAACTGTAAATGGTCTAATTAGCAAGTGGTCTAAAACGCAGCTGGTCTAAGTAGCAAGTGGTTTTAATCTAACCTGGTATAAGTAGCGAAGTCTAAAATAAATATACGAGTCCAGATATACAGTGCAAAACACAGATATATACAAAGTTAGTAATATAGGTTCGTTAGGTAGCTTCAAATGCCCGAAGGGCAAACCGCCCAAAAATAGGAAATAAAATCTTGAACATTTGCGGGGCCCCGTCAACTTGTTGTACATGAGAGGAATTTCGATAATACATAGTGCACATTGCGAACTTTGATCACTTGCTACATAAGTCCAGCTTCCATTTAGACCACTTGCTACTAAGGGGGATCGCGTGCCAGCCAGCCAGCGCGACCAGCTGCGTTTTAGACGAGACGATACTAACCCAAATCATCCAAGACAGCACCATACAAGTTTAAATAGAAAAAAAGCTTATAAATATCTACTTTTTTCATTTTTCGAAAATGTTTCCCGTGTTTGTAGTAACGGCGTCGGAACCCTACACTAGGTATGGTCCGATCGAGATTCTCACAAAACTGGACAATGCCCTCCAGTTTTGTGAGAATGTACCTATCCGAAAATTTCGAAACTTCCCATTCCGATTTCATATATTCAAGGGAAGTTGCCAGCTGTCCATCATTGATCACAACACGCGACACCGTCGATTGAACGGCGTTTATATCAATTTACCGATTTATATCGTGCGATTTTTAACGATGCAGTCGCTTTTACGAATCAATGAATTTGTGCAGTTTTGTCGATGCAAACGCGCGTGAGCATTACGACCAAGTGACGCAGGCATTGTCAATATAAGTATTCAAGGTCATTGCTATACCACGTTTGTATTTATACTCTACGCCTTTGCATCGCGATTGTATCACTGCAGTTGTCGTGTCTTTTAGACGATCAGCCAGCGACTGTATAGCGACTGCATCGCAAATGAATCGCTGCTTTAATTCGCATGACGTGTGTGACAACGGTAGGCGATTACTGACTGGTATCACTCCTGCATCGCGAGTTAATCGCTGCAAACCAGGCAATAAGTCGCCTTTTGCAACGAAAACAAAGCCTGTACTTGATTTTGAGTACAGGCTTTGTTTTCCTAAGTTTCGAAGCATTTACTTTAAAGGTTATTTTTAGTTATAGGATTCCTCACAGAATGATTACCTATTTAAATCGTACATGTTGAAATGGCTGGCGATATGACTTCCCCGCATTGCAGGGATGAGAAGTCCTGTACCCATCCAAAAAACAAGTTATTCATTTTTACCTAAATCAAAAAAAGTTACAGTTGATTTTCTTCCATGTGACCGAATTTAGGTAAAATTTCGCACTCATGCCCAAAACGCTGAGAGTTTGAATTAAACAGTTCTGATCATATTTAAAGACGACGTTTTATATAATTTGACCATTTCACCTGAGTAAAACATTGCAGTAAACGGCCCAAACCAAAATACCATAAGTGCACCCGGATATCTTAGGTTTAAATAGATGAAGTACATAAAAATATAATAAATCTCGTAAAATACGTGTCATACAGGCATATATTTAAATTAAAGCAAGGTTATAGCTCTACAAATCATATATAGAAGAAAATAAGTCAATATCCAAGTAACACGTAACCTGAATATTAACCAAAGTGCATATGGATTTATGCTCTTAAGTTCGAATAACACTTTTAATAGGCATTTGCAAAGATAAAATGGTTTTTAATAGCATTTGGTTCGTCTCGAAATGCTTAAAGCAATACTTTACTCTTAAATAAAGATTAAAATCCTACTAAAACATCAGGTGTTTATTATAAACATCAACTTAAATAGCTTTTACACTTACACAAAGATTTTGGTCGTATAATACTCGTAGTGATTTGAAAAGCCCAATACCTATACATTAAATAAGCATTTGCGAAACATTTTATCCTGCACTGAGATGTAGGAGCTAATTTTTAAGATTAAAAATTTTCTAATGATCTGTGTTTGTGTTCATTTAATGCTAGTCCTATAGTAACATAAAGGAGCTTCTAAACGGGCCATGTTTTGCTGCAATTTGTTGCCGGCAACTAGTGCTATCTTACTCTTACTTCGTATGTTAGAGCAAGATGCGTATAGTTGCCGGCCACACATTGCCGTGAAAATGTTGCTCGTTTAGAAGCCCCCTTAACTAAACAATTAATAAAATCTTAACTCTGATATCTTCATAATCTGTTTCTTCGATAAAGCTTTAAGTCGTAATTGGGTATAAAGAAATCATCATCATAATCATCAGCCGAAAGACGTCCACTGCTAGACATAGGCCTCCCCCAAGGCTCTCTACTCAGACCGGTCTTGTGCTTTTGGCATCCACCGCGTTCCCGCGATCGCGCTTATGTACGCCACTCAAGAACCTTCTGACCCCATCGGCCATCAGTCCTGCGTGCGATGTGCCCCGCCCACTGCCACTTCAGTTTAGATATTCTTCGGTATAAAGAAATGTACTTTTAATATTACAAGTAATAAATACATCGTAATTCAATTTTGCGAGAGGTTATTTCAGTAACTTCGTAAATTTTGTTATGTGCGTGCGTCCTATTTTGTCGACATGGATAAAAAAGATTGGAAAAAGAACAGGCGCAATCAAAATAAATCAGAAACAAGAATATTCTAGTTTTGTGCCTCATTTCAATTCTCAAAGTGCTCCAATAATGGCAGCAAACATTACAATGGGCTTATAAAGTTTTGCAATAAACCTGAACACTATATTTGAGTGTCTTATACTTTGCTAAACACTAAGCAGGCAGGCAGGACTTAATGTGTTATGTTCCTCTTAATGAAATTGTACACTCGCTTAGTCGATGCACAACCTTTCACTTTTCTCAATCTCTCAAGGGTCAGCTGGAAGAGATCCCTTAAAGGGATAAGTTCGCCTATGTACATATTTTTTATATTAATTGTATTGTTAATTGGTTTTTCTTTTGTATAATAAAGTGTTTACATACAAAAATACATACAAAGTATTTTGTTTATCTATAGTAAGATTATCGGCATTATTATACTTTCGTTGAATGCGAAAAGCATTTATGTTATCTGACGCCATTTTCTTATTGTTTAGTCTTCTTACGAAAACAATTAAAGTGATTAAAAGTGACTAAAATCTGATTAAAAGAGCACTAAATATTATTTTATTTTTTGCGCGGTGCCTATAGAAGCGACTTAATTTATTAAAACGAAGCTAAGAGCTTATGATTTTACAAGACACAGTGAGAGTCGAATATTTACGATAAAAATATAATTATAGATATCTCAGAGCACAGAACCGTGCCCCTACTAGAGACGGTATGCTCCAAACTTTCCATACAAATCAAGCGTGTCAGTGGGCGTCACCGTTTACTCACACTAGTACACGCACTACTACTTAAATTATGTACTATCCGTATTGTCTTAGATGTCAACCATCTATGCGCCACAAGAAAGTCACAAGTGCTTAAGAGTGCTGCGGTGTGAGGTCGATATTTTTATCGATATTTTAATGAGCCAAAATCGGACACATTCATGACTATTTTAAAAACAATATTTCGGCAATATTCAAAATTATTCATAATACCTTTAGGCATGCATTGCCAACTATGTGCCAAAATAATAGAAATCATTTTATTGGGGTTGTTTATTAAAATCAAGATTATAAAAAAACTTGAACCGTAGCGCCATCACTACCCCAAAAAAAAACATATTTTATACAATAACTTCGTATTAATAAATTGGAGTTGCGTTTTTTTGTAAGGTAGTTCAGTCTGATGTCCACATATTTTTCCACATATTTATAAACTGATTCATTTCACAAGCATCATTTAGCAAACCGCTTTTTCTTCCGAAACTGTACATATTTTAGGATTTCTATAAAACTAACCTAACCTTTTGACACGATAGTCCTGAAAAAAATCCTGAAATATTTTCAGTTCCGGAAAAAAGCAGTTTACCAAACTATATGTTTATGAAATGAATCAGTTTGTGAAAGTTTTACCTCGTTAAAAACAGGATGGAGTTTCATTGTTGGAATAGCATCAGAAGATAGAATAGAATAGATTCACAGTAATTTAAAAACTATTCACTGCTTATGCAATGCACCAAGCACGAAAGTATTTTTAAATATGTTCAGAAATTATTTTCTACAAAGCAAATAAAACAATTAGCATTTGAATATGTTTTCATTTAGAGATTGTATATTAATAAGGTGTATAATGGCTGTAGTATAGTCACAAAAAATGCCTTAAGTATATTGATTTGCTCTTTAACTACTTCAATAATAACTTTGTGCAATCGTTGTAATGCTACTAAGAAGCCATTATAAAGTTCAATGCTGTTTAACTTCGGGCCCAAATTGCCCTTAAAAAGCAGTACAAAAGTAATACAGCTGACATACGATTTGCTTATAATTCTTTGAGCGTCAGTTCGTGCTATGGTATGTTTCGTATAATGGTGTTTTGTGTTACTTGGGTAGGTAGCTCCAATAAAAACTGTGTAATTTATTTTTAAGTGGTACATCGAGCAGCAATGTATTTGCTCACCTGAAATTTCGCACTTTTGTTCATAGCTACCGTATATCGATATCCAAACTAGTGTTATTGTGGTATTAATTGTAGGAATGATCTCTCTTCTTTAATGCCTGGTTCCTATATTCAAGAAACGAATCGTTTTCCTTACGGGCAGTAGCGTTATGACATTTGCTACATACAAAATGTGTCAAATTTTAACGAGACGTCACAACTCTACCAACGGTTTTGAATATAGGAACGCACCATTAATAAACATGTTTTATTTAGTATTTTTATAAATAAATTAAAATACTCGTAAAATAAATTAGCCTTTATTTCGGTTTCTTTCCTTACAATGAATACATACTTACTTACCAAAACTAAATTGATTTAATCAATTCTAACTTGCATTTGAATGATCGGCAACGGGATGTTTGTGTGAAACAGCTTGTCTGTCAAAAAAGGCCTCCTCTAAAGATTTTCACGTATACCTGTCTTTTGCTAAACGGGTCCATACAGGACCAACTATTTTCTTGAAGTCATCTTCCCAGCTTTTGGTTTGTCTGCCTCTATTTCTTTCGCTATCTCTTGAATACCATTCTGATACTAACAGTCCATTTTTCTTTACTTTCTCTTAACATATGCCCCGTCCAACGCCATTTAAGCTGTCTGCAGGCTGTGTGTGCATTTTAAACATTTTTTGATTTATAATTTCTTGTAATTTCACTCTATCCATTCTTTTTATACCTGTAATACTCCTTTCTATTGCATTTTGGCAGACTTATTACTTAATTTACTTTATTTTTGTTCTGTTAACGCCCATGTCTAGCAACCGTATAGTAAGCATGGCATAATGCATATTTCTTCATTACGAGTATTTCCCTAAGAGACCAAAACCGTTTCCAAGTATTAGTTATTCTTCGTTCTATTTATTTATTCATGCAATCATCTGTAGATATAAGTTGGCCCAAAAATTACAATTTTTCATTTAAATATTCTATTGGTTCGTTGTTTATTGTTATTTGTACGTTTGGAATGAAGGCGTGAGTTTATGTATGTATGTATGTATGTACGTTGGTTACTGTTTGTTGTGAATTCGTCATAATTTTGGTTTTAGTTAGGTTCATTGTCAGGCTGGTCTTGACATTTTCATCGGATAGTTGCTGCAACATTAGTCCCAGACTTCCTGCGTCCTCTGAAAACAAAATCAAATCATCCGCAAAGCTTAGATGGTTGAGATTTTCGCCATTTATATTCAGGCCATTTTTGGTCCAGTTTAGATTCCTAAAGATCATCTCCAACACTGCTGAAAATAAATTAGGTGATATAGGATCTCCTTGGCGTACTGCTTTTTAATAGGCAATTCGTTACCCGTTGATTAAAGTTAAACTTGTGCTGTGCTCGCTGTGTATACGTTTTTAATTATTATATACTCATGTATCGAAAGCTTTGTTAAAGTCAACAAATCCTGTGTAATACGTTTTATTATATTTTTTATATTTCTGTAGAATTTGTCGAGTGTGTAAATGAGAGTTTGCTTCGGAAACCAGCTTGTTTTTTAGGTTGGTTTTTCATCTAGTGTATTGGTAATTCTGATTATTATGACTTTTGAAAATATTTTATAAATATTTGACATTAAACTTCTCACTCCTTGTCTCCCTTCTTATGCAGCAGTATGATTGTCGATTTAGTCCAGTCTTCCCGGATGGTCTCCGTTTCGAGGTTTTCTTTAAACAAATCTGTAAGTCTTGGTGCTATCACTGTAACGTAGTTTTTAGTAGTTCATTTGTGTCTAAATCTGATCCAGGTTTTGTGTTTCGATAGATTTTTTTTATTTTTTTTTAGAATTGGTTTAACACATTCACTGCCACCCTCTTTTCCTGGACATTCGCCAGGTGCCGCACTTTTCTGTGTGCCCCAAACGCATATGTGAGTTCAACCGACTATTACCCAGTGCCTCCGACGCACATATGAGTTCATACTAATTTGACATCGGTTTGTTCGCATTGAAACTAGGTAATTATTCTAGCGAAAGGAGTAAAACATGGTAATTAATATTTTATATTCTTTAATCACATGAAACTTTTAATATCGATTCTAATTGTGCTTCATATACAACTAAAATTGAATTAAATCGACTAATAGTCCGGTCAAATTAGACAAAAAAAGAATAGTAAAGGTACATAAATTTACAACAAGCTGCAAATGCGTGTAATTGTTTAAAACATAATTAAAAAGAACATTTTAAAATTACGAATCATTGCGATGCCTGGATTTTTTTTAATTCCAGGTCAAAGGTCAAAAATCTCGAAAAAAAATGGTTTTTCGCGATTTTCAGCAAAACGGTAAGGTTTATCATAAAACCACCTCAAATAAAAATTGTAGATCATTAAATTTTCTACAAAATATGTATCAATACTTTTTTTCTTGAGAGCCACCATTTTTGAGATATAACGAGTTAAAAAGTTGTAATCGTCATTATATGCACACGTTTCCACGCCACCTACTCTCTCATCATGATCATCATATCAGCCTGTTGCAGTCCACTGCTGGCCATAGGCCTCCCCCAAGGAGCGCCACAACGCAGGATCTCCCGCCCTTTGCATCCAGTCACTGCCAGCTGCCTTCTTCAGGTCATCGGTCCATCTAATCTAATTATGTTTTGAACAATTACACGCATTTGCAGCTTGTTGTAAATGTATGTACCTTCCAATGTCTAGATTGACCGGACTATAACAAAACACCATTGAAATTGGGATACTTACACTTAAAAAACAATATATCATATTCCAATATTGTAGGATATCTGAATTAAAAAATTCTAACTTATTTATTTTATATACTTTATTGTATATTAATTTTAATAATTCATTGGTACATAACTGACAGTATAACGTAACTGCATCTATTTCATCGACGCTTTCAGGATTCCAATAGAGACGACGACAGTCTTCACAAAAAGATGTCGCCATCATTCCCGTCCGTATGCGAGATACCGTATTATTTGGCAATACTTCAAAGAATAAATCGTCATATATAGTATGTGGGAGTCTCAAGCAATACAATGTATAACTCATATTTTCAACCTTAAAACCAAACAACCATTTTATCAATTTACCTATGTAATTTTAAATTCAATATTCTTGAAAATTAATATAATGATAATGCATTACGAGGAACTTAGATGACCTTTATGTAAACAATAAAATTTGTTCTTTTTACACATATTTACATTTTTATGCACAATGTGAACACTTGAACAGGGTAACAAGAAGAATATCTTTTTAAGCCATAACGCTAGTCAAAAAATACAATAGAAAGATTTATGGATCATGAAGTAAGTGTATCTCAAGCAAGGACAACTAATTTCGCAGAAAACTTGTCAAAAGTATTTAGCATGACCAACTTACTTGTTCGAAAAATGGCAATGTATTATTGAAAAATCGTACTTTTCCTCAATGACTTTAAGCGTACGTTGCATTGCAATTAAATAGAAACTTTTAGATTTTTTAGGGAAGATTTTATTAATGATGTTTATTTTATTCATTTTGTTGCTTAGTGCGCAAAGCCGCAGTACAAAAATTACCGGTAGTCAACATATTGTTCCTCTTCAAATATTGATGGTTTAAATAAAATTAGGTTAGACATTCAAAACGATATACTGTTTCATTTCATTGACATGTCTACATATTTACATTTTTATGCACAATGTGAACACTTGAACAGGGTAACAAGAAGAATATCTTTTTAAGCCATAACGCTAGTCAAAAAATACAATAGAAAGATTTATGGATCATGAAGTAAGTGTATCTCAAGCAAGGACAACTAATTTCGCAGAAAACTTGTCAAAAGTATTTAGCATGACCAACTTACTTGTTCGAAAAATGGCAATGTATTATTGAAAAATCGTACTTTTCCTCAATGATTTTAAGCGTACGTTGCATTGCAAATTTATAGAAACTTTTAGGTTTTTTAGGGAAGATTTTATTAATGATATTTATTTTATTCATTTTGTTGCTTAGTGCGCAAAGCCGCAGTACAAAAATTACCGGTAGTCAACATATTGTTCCTCTTCAAATATTGATGGTTTAAATAAAATTAAGTTAGACATTCAAAACGATATACTGTTTCATTTCATTGACATGTCTTGATATCAAACTTCAAATTGATTCATCACCATCATCATCATCATATCAACCGAAAGACGTCTTCTGCTGGACATAGGCCTCCCCCAAGGCTCTCCACTCAGACCGGTCTTGTGCTTTTCGCATCCACCGCTCTCCCGCGATCCTTACAAGGTCGTCAAATTGATTAAAATAACAAAATATACTTACCAACCAACCTATATGTAACCTACACCGTGTCCAATAAGTTCGAATACACATCTTTTTGCACTAACCCTAAAGACATACAGACTACAGGCCATCGAATTCTTATTTTAATTAATAAAGGATGGTGTCGTTAACAAAATACAATCGTTTCGAACATCAAGCATTTGTAGTTTTCTGTTAATCCACGATGAAACAGTTTCGTGAAACGATTATCAGAAAATTTAGCAATGGCGACAGCCCAGGTGCTACTTTAAGGCCTTAAAACCCCCTTGGAATTAAACGCAATCTAGTTTATACCACAATCAAAAGGTATAAAGAATCCTCCTCAGTAGAAGACAGGAAAAGATCCGGTCGGCCACGTTCAGCTAGAACCGATAGAGTAGTAAAGATTGTGAGAGAGCGACTTCGGCGGAAAAAATACCGTTCTATCCGGAAATTGACTGCTGAGCTGAAAATTTCAAAAGGATTGGTACACAATATTTTGAGGGTGGATCATGGATTCTTGGAGGCTACAAAAAACGGAAAGTTCATGGCATTTCCGATGCGACCAAGAAAAAGAGAGTACAAAGATCCAACATAATACTTTCTTGGCACGCAGGGGATGAGTTTGTATTTTCTGACGAGAAACTGTTCGTGTTAGAAAAGCCTCATAACGCCCAAAATGATCGATTGTGGGCACCAATGATAGAAGACATTCCGGACAACCAGAAAAATGTTCCTAGGTTCCAGAGCTCACCATCGGTGATGGTGTGGGGTGCAGTTTGTAAGCGGGGTAAACTACCTCTAGTATTTATCGATAAAGGCGTTAAAATCAATGCTCAATACTATAAATCTGAGGTTTCGGAGTAAATTGTTGAAAATTGAGTTGAGAACAAATATTATGTTTTCCAACAAGGCGGAGCTCCTTCACACACGGCAAACGCTGTTCAAGCTTGGTGTCAGGCTAATTTGACCGATTTTCTGCCGAAACATGAATGGCCACCCAGTTCTCCGGACTTGAATGTATTAGATTATTACGTGTGGTCGTACATGCTCTCGAAACTACATGTTTATAAAATCGCAAACCTGGATCATTTCAAAAAGGTTATCGAGCATATTTGGGACCAAATACCAATGGAAGCGGTGCGTGCCGCGTGTGATTAATTTGAGAAACGTTTGAAGCTAGTAAAAAAAGTTAAAGGTGGAGTTATTCCGAAACATTTGTGGTAAATATTATACATACGTGTGCCATTAATAAAATATACTTTTGATTGTATTAACTGTTTGTACATTCATTTTATTGAGAATCTAAACTGTATGCAAACTTATTGGACACGGTGTATAACATACTTACCAAAAAGATTGTTCGCACAAGTAACCCTTTTTCAATGTGATAGGTTTTGTAGCACGAAAGCAGAGTCCAACATCGCAGTCAGGACACAATATAGTCGTATCTTTTCTTTTCTTACATAATTTCCGGCATCTTACGCACCTACGCCGTTTTATAACGCCTTCATCATTGCGACCTAACTCAATAGGCATGTGAGTTGCAAGAGCGGTTTCTTGATAATCAGATAATGGTGGTGGAAGGGTTTCAAACAGAACTTTTTCACGATAATCCTGCAGTTAAATTGTTTTGCTTGTCCCTCGTTTGTAAAGAAAGTACGCATTTATAAACATTATTTGCAAAATGTGAATACCGATTTTCCTAAACCATCTAATACTTTTATGCTCACATGTATAATATGCTAGCATTTGATCATGCCTATCGACTCCTTTCATAAACTTGTTATACTGTAAAACGATGTTCGGTTTTTCTACCTCGACACCACGCCTTTACTATTACTTGAGCTTCGTGTGAATGTTCAGTGCTTATGGTTAAAACATCCCTTTTGTCTTTCCACTTTAACATACAAACCCCTTTCTTATTATAACCGTAGATTTTACCACCTCGTGATAGTTTTTTACCAGTTACTACAACCGGATTATTTTTTCTGTTTCATTGAAGAGTACCAGTGCAATATATTTTTTTTAACAATAACTCTTCAGCTAAATTAACGCTATTTTAAAAATTATCCATTTTGACTGAATATCCGGCATTTAGGTAACCATTTAATAATGTCAAAACAACTTGTTTTACATGGCCATTGCCACCAACTTCTTTATTAGATTTACCCTTGTACATATGTGTTTTGTGAACCAGGCCTACGGGGTCAGCAAGAACGTATACTTTTAAACCGTGTTTGTGTCTTTTATTTTTAATGTACTCGTATTGCCGTATTCCTTATCGCCCCCTAATTAACACCATTGATTCATCAATTACAAGTTGTTTCGTTGGATAAACGATATCTTTCATAATATTATTGCAATTATGTATAAGTGCATCAACAGCAGAGTAAATATTACCAGCTACATCTTGAGTAGTAAAATACATCATCCTTAGAATTAGTAGGAATCTATTTCTGCTCATATACTGGCCTAAGGAAAATTTTTACTGGGTGAGTTTGCCTCCAATAGTCATTTATTCTCTTCAACGGAACTGAACCCAAAAACGTTAATAGCTCTGTTTTATGAGTATCTCACCATTTTCTCACTCTGCTTTGATCTGAATTCATTCTACCCTTAACGATATTACCATGGCAATTAATACATGATACTAAATATTGAAAAAAATATCATTAAAAAGTACCAAAAAGTAATCCCATGGTGTTTTGTTAGTTGCATCGCTAATACATAGAGCTGGAGAAGGTGGCGTCGGCAACTGCTGTGCATGTACATGATGATTTGTCCACTCCTTTTCTTGTGAGGTACTTTCGATCCTTACAATATCCTCTTCTAAAGTTGTTTCTGTCTCCGAACTGGAAAAAATACAGTCAATTACCCTTACCCGTACACACACTGCAATGAATGTCAACTTTTTTCCATCTTTTACCCTATAATTGCTAGAAAAAAGACGAATCGTTAGACACCTGTTTTATAGAAATCGGTTCACTAGGAGCGACGCTAGAGTCCATACATATACATAGTTACATACATAGATGTTAATTTTTTTTAACCCTTCCTTTCCTTAAAATTAATACAGGCGTGAGATTATGTATGTATGTAGCATTCTCCTGTGCTGTGTACAATAAAGTTACACGATAAGGGTTCCTATTTGAATACGAAAACATAAAAGGAGGATTAAGAAAAGAAGTCTACAGTATTTCCAGCTTCTTAATTGCTGTCGGCTGGCGATCGCTATCCTCGTGTGTCATAGAAATACGAAGATTGCCGATGGCCATTAAGAAAATGGTAGCACTGTACTTACCTGAATTCGGATTCGGAGCTCTCTGTAAAAGGTTCTTTGTTGGTTCCAGAACTCAGGTTCATTAATACTGATAACTGATAACATTAATACTGATCACCAGAAAAACAATTCAGTGTTTGTGATGATTTTTAGTGCCGTTTATAATTCAAATATTTTTACCGAAAGTAATCATAATAATACAAACATACATACATTAAATCACGCCTGTTTCCCAGAGGGGTAGGCAGAGACCACTTCTTTCCACTTGCCACGATCTTGACCAATTTCTTTCGCGTCTTCAACATTCATACATCGATTCATGCACGCACGTCGCTTTCAGGTACTTAATAATATAATGTACATCTAGTATAATTTGGGGCATTACCTATATTCTGATGAAAATATTAGACATAAGTAGAAAATTTCAAAATGCATGACTCATATACGCGTCGAAGGCACAGGGTAAAAGTCTGTAAATATTATGAACGCGTATGTGCGTCAAAGGCACAGAGTGAAAAGTCACGGTGCCGCGTATATGCGTCGGTGTCAGTGAATGAGTTAATCACCTCTTTATTTCCTGAATTATATACCTTTATTACTTGTTCCCCATTTCGACTTCGGTATACATTTCAGTAGTATTTCGTAGCAATTCCTATTATTTCTGGTCTTTTGCTGGTCTTTCTACCATCTTTATTTTTCATACTTTGAATCCAGTCCTTTTTGCAATTCATTTCATGTAGCGCCTTCTTTATTCCTCCTGTTTTTTCTTAATTTTGTTGACCTTTTTGGTTTCCTTTCTTTTCTTAGCTGGGCCATTCTCATTTTTGCGTATTTTTTTTGTGCATTTGTATTAAAAAATGAAATACTGTCATTATTTCTGGTGTTACTATCTACAATTCATTGAAATAGTTTATATTAATAGGATCTTTATTGAAACTTACACAATATACATATTTTTTTAAATTATCGTTAAGAAAGTGACGAAAACGTCACCTCCATGTCGTGTCCAATTTCCATTTACGATGGTATAGACTAAAATAAAATAATTTTATCAACAGTAAATAAATTAATTTATATTATTTTACGATAAAACATACAATAAACTGTCTAAAAAACACCAAATATTTAAAACATAAACACAATAACGGATTCTAAATATTTCATAACTTTTGTGCATGGAAAAATTGTCACCTCCATGGATCAACTTATTGAACGCAGCCATTACTCATTAAATCAGTGAACACAGTTTCTGAACGAATACAGACAACAAACACAACGCCATCTTGAAAATTTTTGACCGTTTGTAATTCCTGGGATTATTATTTTGGAGTAAAGACCTGTACGGTAAGGTTTTTTAAAAATTAGCATGCTATTTCGGTCACTTCCGTGGATTACATATGTAAAAGTATTTATTTAATTAAGGTTTGTCACTTCCGTGGAGAGGTATTTTCGTTTAGTGAAAACTACAATGAAAATAGCTAAGCACATAAGTGCTACATAATGTAAGATAAAGTATCTTTCATTTGAGACTACTTTGGATCAAATAAAAAACATTTCCTTTTTTTCAAATTTTAAGTCCGATTTTGAGAATGGCTCAGCTGTTCGCTAAGCTTTTTGCTTATTTCTGCTATCTTTTGGCCATTTTTTTCTTTGTTGTATTAGGGATTTCCGTTCTTGTAATAATTGCATAATTTTAAACGATTAGTGTTATTATTGGTTTAAGAATGTAATGACGCCAATTAACCTTAGTGATCATATTCATGCAGGCATGCATTTACTTAAGTATCTTACTTTACGTCCAGTTCGTCATCTACCCATTATTGCTCGCTATTGACTCATTTTAATGGCACTGGTTCAATTTTTTTTTTAATACTTACGTATGCATTTTGTATTCATTTTGTGGTTTAATGTGTTCAATTCTGTAATAAATGCCTACTGTCCAGAGGGACAATTCTGCCAGTGTCAGTTTAATGTCGGACTTATGTACTGAAAAAAGCACTGTGTAAACGACTAGTGTCGGCCTGCTATCACTGGCGACGAGATTCAGGTGGCTGAAAATAGGCATTGTCTAAACGGTCTGAAATGCGTGTGGTCGGTCACTGGCGCCGTAATTTAGGCGTCTCAAAATATACTCCGTCTAAACTAGCGTTATGTCTTAATTAATTGCTAGTTAATTTAGGGATGGTTGAGCTATATTTGATACATTGCGTGGCGAATTAGTTAGTATGAAAAAAAGAAAAACAAGTTATGTTAATGATATACATGTTTTTATGTTAATTAGGATGCATACTCGTAGTAACTGTTGTCGTTTTTGCCTATTCTGACCTGACATATCTGAAGTACCCTAAGAATTCTAGTTTGGATTGTTTATTGCAATGTTTTACCAAATATAAATTGCAGAAGCAACTCAATTTACATCGTTCAGAACTGTCTAATTTGCTTTGAGTGTTTTAAGATAGGTACAAACTTTAAACGAAAACAGGTCGCTTGGAAGAAAAGGAGCGGAAACTTAAGCATATTGCCCATATTAGGTAGTACTTGTTGCGCGATTCCGAATAATTTATTAACTGCGCCAACTTTTGAGACAATGTGCTTGATATACCTAACTACCTTGCTACCTTAGTCTACAGCAATTTAGTACGAAGAGTCAAAGTTGTTGAATTTAAAACGAGAAATACTTCAATAGCTTAGAAAGTATTGATTTATTTTAAACGCGTTAATATTTTGCAATTATAGTGTAATTTAATACATTGCTACGTTATTAAGGATTGAATAACAAGTTTTGAAATTACGAATTATAGCTATTTTTAGCCAAAGCAGGCAAAGGACATCAAGGTACTTACTCGTACTTCTTGACCAGTATCATTAAGCACCTTAAAAAGTTAATAACCACTAAACAATTTGACAGATTGAAAAGGTAGATAATACTATATTCTGAACCGGTAAGGAAGGCTTTCTTTTCCCTTAATATTATGGTCAAGTTCTAGGTTACCCTTAAAGAAGAAACTGAGTGGCTGATCCATCAACACACAGCCGAAACAGCTGGACCTAGGGACTTGAAATTTGGAGGAAATATTTATTGGATATCCTGGCAGTGCACTAAGAAGGGTTTATGGGAAATTCATCCCCTAAGGGGTTAAAAAGGAGTAGTGTGGGAAACTAATTATACAAGTACAAACTCGCAGGAGCCTTCTTGTGATGGTTCCAACGGAAGACCAGCGCTGACTTTAATGCCAGTTTTACGCTGAGTTGGGACCGTTTCGTGGCTACTTTCTTCTTGTATTTGTTAATCTGTTCTTTATTATGTATGTCAAAAATAAATGATTTTCTTTCTTTCATTCTTTCTTTTAGTTTAATATAAAATCACTCGATAACGTGTCTTGCCTGTGCACTTTCGTTCTTTGAAGTCTTTCACAGGACGTGTACCTACAATATGGGCAATGACCGTTATAAATAAAATATAAATTTAGCTTGCAAAGCATTTTGTTGCGAGCTGACCGAAGTGAATTTTGCTTTGTTGCCGCGTAAGCAGGACGTGTACAGTATAAACAACATTGTCGTAATAGAAACCACAATATACAGAGTAATTAAAGGAATTATGTTAAAGTGGTTGCTGTGATAACTAATAACAATGTTGTTGTTTATCAGAACTTAACAGAAAATTTCCATTTGAAACTTCCAGTAACTTGCATGAAATTTAAATAAAAGTTTCATTTTTGTAACTTACAAGCTGCCCATCACTATATGGGACATAATTAACGAATCGTTAGAACGTGGTATTCTGATGTATCTACTTACTAAGAGTGGAAGATTCATATTTTCATCGGGTAAATGTCTTGTAAATATACTTTTAACTCTAACCTGTAACTTGGTTAGATTACGTTAGGCACAGGTTAATGTAACCCTTGACAGGTTAAAAACACATATGTAAACTAATGAGCAGGTTAGTGTGACTATTGGCAAGCTAAACTATTTAAAATATTTTTTATTTTATAACTTGCATATAATTTCCCAGAAAAACTATTAAGCAGTACCCAGGTTTATTCGCATATTATACACTTTCGCATTTTATACACTAATGAAAAATTTCAATTCCAGACTCAAGGCACCCCTTACTGGCATAAATATGGGTAATCTATCACTTTACAGAAAATCGATTCATCGAATATCTGTTCCCAGAACACTATTCGCAGAATGTCGTTATGACTTAGGAATCATTCATCGAACTTCAGTTGATCGCTGTTACATTTCTTCGAATTACCTGTTACACCGGAATCGAATCATCGAATTTTTTTGATATTTTATTTGTTTATCACAATAGTTGTTCATCGAATCACGTTTGCTATAATTTTGATTTAACGTAAGTTTCAGTTCCCAAATTTCATATTACACAGAAAATCATTTCATCAGTGTTACTATACATTGTAATCACAACGCGCTCACGTAGTCCGAGGTAGGTTAGGGTTCTTTTTTTTTATGTCCTGGAAGCCCGACACGCTCACGGAGTCCGAGGTAGGTTAGGGTTATATTTTTTTATGACCTGGAAGCCCGACACGCTCACGGAGTCCGAGGTAGGTTAGGGTTATTTTTTTTATGTCCTGGAAGCCCGACACGCTCACGGAGTCCGAGGTAGGTTAGGTAGGTTAGGGAAATAAGTAAGTAAAGTAAGATGAAACGTTGTTCGAGGTAGTTATAAAATATGAATGGTACCATTATTGAATCATGTTTCGATAAAAGGTAAATTCGATGAATCGTTACTGCGATGATTTGAGACATATTCGAAACAATTTATGATGAAAAGTTGTTCGACTATTTGAAAATCGATGAATTTAAAATGATGTGTATAGAAAATAAAACGTAATTACATTCGTGGAATAGTTTTCGTCGATATGAAATTCGATGACAGGAATTTCGATAAAATGATAGACACCCATAAATATGAGGTAGGTTTAGGTTATGTTAGTTTTGCAGCAGGCCCGGAGGGCCAAACTACCCAGAAATAGGAGCTCTGCGGTAGCAGAGCTCCGTCGACTTTCTGCAAAAGTGTATATAATGCGAATAAATCTACCCATTAACAGTGCTCTACCAAAGTAAGTGTAGGGAATTTATTTTTTATAGTAATTTGTAATTTAATAGAACTCTCTCTAACCTGGAACCTTTTCTCTTCCAACCTGTCTAATAAAACTTTCACCTGCATCTCCATATTTCAACAAGCCATAATTCTTTTATTTTCATGAATATTCCGTTCCCTTTTATAAATATGTAACAATTGGAACACAAAGAAGCTTATTCTAAGCAAAGAAGGTAAACAACCACCACTCTTTTTGGAGAAACTTTAGCCTGTCTATGCCACTTTTATTAGAATTACCCTGCTAGCTGTAGTCGTATTGTTAATTTTGAGACGTTTAAAAAGCGTGAAATAAAACATTAAATAAAAAATTTGAAAGACCCCTGACTCAAAGCTGTCTGTAAAAAACGTCTAAAAACTAAATAATAATTTGTGTTGGCCCTATAAGTTAAATTATAAGTAGCTAATAATATTTATCGCGTAGGAGTAAGGGCTGATTGTTTGATAGGAAGGTAGTTAACTGAACGAATGGATAAAAATAATTTTTCATACAATTGTCGCCACGTCGGGGCACCGCTAAGTAAATGAAATAATATAAAATACCCCAGCTACTTAGTGGTCCCCCGACGTGGCGCACAGAGTATACTTTTTTCAACGCATTACAAGCAGCAACTTCATAATCCAGGGTGAACTGTTTTGGTTCCATATACGGCAGTTGTGATCGTAGCATGCTGAAAAGACTGATGAAGCTTCGTTCTGATTTATGGGACATCAATACATAAATTAATGCTATAATATAAGTGGAGTCAATGCTGCTTCCGATATCTCCATGAATGCTATATAACTGTGAAAATGATGTAAAGGCCACGCTTTTAAATGTTCCGTCACAAAAAAATGGTTTACTCGTTTAAAATATTCTCTAGCCAAAAAAAAAATTAACAATAAAAAATATTTATAGTGTTTATTGGTCAATAAAATCCGCCTGTATGAAATCTCGAATTTCGCCAGGCACTTTAAAATCAACAGGGTTGTCGTGAAAGAGTTTGGTAGCTTTAGCGGCTTTATTTCGTTGACGGTACACCGTACTTTTAATAGATTCAAAAGACGGTACGATATTTGTTAAGTATAAGCCGGAATCTTTTAGTTTTGAAACACTTTTTTTATAAATTGTTGGCACTGGTTGATACTTCTTGCAAGCTTATTCCCGCATTTTATGGAATGAAAGTTCTACGTAATTTTTGCCAACATTCATTTTTGTCATTCATTTTTGTCATTTTTGAACGCAGGTGTGATTTTTTGAATTAATAAGTTTATTGCGGTTCTGAAAATCAAAAAAAATTGCAGTTGAGACCCATGTGTGTATATACGGGTATATGTATACACACATATACACATAGGTACATAGGTACACTCGGGCATTGAGATGGAAACATGAGTTTGTCAATAATATGATCAAAGATGTTGAACGTACTGCGACCTAAATAACAGAACTAAACAGGATTTCAAGAAATAAAAGTTAAGAGCCCGCCTTCAGGTTACAACCCCTTTACTCACTTGAATCGTCACAGATCCCACGCATCGCAATCTTTTGCACTGACCGCAAAGCCTTAATTAATTTCCGTTTGTGTACATTTTTTTTATATAATATTGTTAACAATAACCATTTTACAGCAAGAAAATCCTCCCCCTATCTATTTAAAAAAATAAAATCCATTTTGTTAAAACACGTTACTCAACTTCTTGATAAAATTTTGACAATTTTGTAATAAACAACCGTGAGACAACTTGCAAAGAGTTTCAACTAGTGTCAACAAACTCCATAATATCACAAATAAAACCTATTTAATATTTATGTGATCTTCTCCCTTTTTCGTATATTTTGTTTTTTTGTGATCAACAGTACTTTACCAAATCCCAAGATGATCGGCCAACGGGAAAGACTGGGTTTTCCGTAGCCTTATGGGTAAACTATACTTACTAATCCTTAAAGGAAAATTATAGATAGCTTTTTCCTATTTAAATTTATGATCTTCGCTCGTCCCTGTCGAACAAGTAATTACATTAGACAAACTATCACTAACAATAAAGAGTCTCCCGTCGTCTCGGTTTTATAGGCCGGTACTTTATTCATCCTGGTTTTAAATTACTGACAACCGCGGCGAGGAAAACGCGAAATTGTAACAAATTTCTTCTTTACTTTGTTGACTCGGTATTTACTTAGTTAAATACGAATCATGATATAGCATTTCATTAACTCAACTTTTGTAATTAAATATTGACGACGCGCTGGCCTAGTTGGTAGTAAAAATAAATAAAATAAAATAAAAATCATTTATTTCGGACAAATTATTACATCCATATTACAGTTAGTCAGTTAGTAACAATATTTCTTAAAAATAAATTAGTGTTTAGATTAGTTAGTAAGTACATAATATGCGGTGCAGGCCAGCCCAGTGCTGTAAATAGCGACTGTCCTGTCTGTCCGCTATGACGCACAGGATGCTGTTGGGGCTGGCGCGCAGCCTGCGCAGTGCGGCGGCGGCGCGCGCGCGCAGCACGGCCGGGAAACCGTCGACGTGCGCGTCCGCGAGCATGCCGGACGCGCTGCTCGCGCGCGGCAGCCGCAACAGCACCCTAAACGCGTTATTATACTGAACTCTAAGGGCGTTGATAGCTCTCTGCGTGTAGTTTGCCCACAGGCTGCAGGTATAAAGCGACGTACAGTACGCTCTAAAAAGTGTTATCTTGACTTGCGCTGTACATCGACGGAACCTGTGGGCCAACATGTTTGCTCTGACCGCCAGCGCCCTACGTTCCCTTTCGATATCGAGGTCATCTCGTAACGTATCCGTGACAATATGTCCTAAATATTTAAAGTGAGTTACTCTTTTAAGCTGATCTCCGTTTAGGCGTATGGGAGGCACGTAGGAAGGACACTTCGAACCGGCTTTAAAAACCATAAATTCACTTTTTGTTACATTGTATCTAAGACCATGTTTATCAGCATACAATTCACATATCTGAATAAGTTTAGTGAGACCGCAGGGCGACGGACTCAGCAGCACCATGTCGTCTGCATAACTTATGTTATTTACGCATACACCACCAATATGACAGCCGACACGCGTGTTGCTGAGTTCCTCGATCAGTGCATTAATATACAGGTTAAAAAGCCTGGGTGAGGTTCTCCCCCCCTGCCTCACCCCGCATTCCAACCTGTATTCTTCAGATATATCGTTACCCCATTTGACAACATTCACCTGACACGAGTACCAACTCCTACATATGCGTATCAGATCCCCAGGTACTCCAGCCTTCTCTAGTTTTCTCCACAGAAGCTCGTAGTTAACCAGATCAAAAGCTTTAGAGAGATCTAAAAAACACGCATATATAGGAGTCTTCCTACGTGTGTAGTATTCAACGGTGTGCTTGAGACTTATGATTGCGCTTTCAGTCGACAGTTGAGGCCGAAACCCGAACTGGGCGTCGTGGAGTTTGATGTGGTTATCTAAGTGAGTATCAAGCACAGCGTCCAACACCTTAGCTATCACCGTTGCCAGTGAGATAGGTCTATAGTTCGATATCTTTGATATATCACCGGTCTTATTTTTAACGATCGGCACAACAACAGTTCGTATCAAATCTGGGGGCAAGTAAGCATGACTAATACACATAGAGAAGAGCAAGGAAAGTACCCTGGGCAAATGGGACCCAGCATACAGCAGGTGCTCGATACTGAGCCCATCGTGCCCAGGAGACTTCCCCCTCTTCATGCCGCGAATAACGCTTTCAATTTGCTTAGCAGTAAACTTAATAGAGCACTCGACTCCTTGCGGCAAGTATTTTGACTCGGATGCCGGTACGATAAGTGAAGATTGCACTGTAAAATGTTTTTTAAATAAATTCGCAATGTTACACGGCTCGGTCTCACCTTCAATACTCACAGACAGCCCTGGCTTAGTGTTCAGTTTGTTACTGTATTTCCAGAAGCTACGGAAGTCATTTTTATTATTTATTTATTTATTTATTTATTTATTTATTTATTATAAAAATACAATTATAGGCTTACAGTTGGGACCAAGGCACCTACAATGTTAATTATAATTAAGATTACCTTACATACTATATGGCAAATGAATTACAAAAATAGCATATTTTAAGTAATAATGACTGCCAGCTATCGGCGAACACATCGGCATCTTGGAACTGAGAAAGAAATACATTTAAAAGCATCTGTGCTCGAATGGTCGGTGCATTGCCGGCGCGCTGTGAACGCGACTCTGGCAACGCGAAGAGCCGGCGCAGGCGGCGCCCCGCGCGCCTGTAGTTCATCGGCACAGACAACCTAATTTGCTCAAGGGCATTTGGGTTATCAATTTTGTTCCTTAATAGGAGACAGTAGTGGACTAAAAGGTGCATTTTACGCCTGGAGATCAGAGTGTCAAAACCCACCATACCCACCACATAGAGAGACGGGTAAAGGAAGGGATAATATCCGAATTGTCTTTTATAAACGTACCTAGCAAATTTACGTTGAACTCGCTCTATTAGGGTTTGGTACTTCACCTCCAGTGGATCCCAAATAATGGAGCAATACTCTAATTTGCTTCGCACAAACGCATTGAATAAAATTACACTTACGTTCGTGCCAGCAAACCGAGACGCCGCGCGCATTATGAATCCAAGTGCTTTATGCGCATTCTTCACTGTGGAAATGATATGATCACGGAAGTCTAATCTAGTGTCCAGGTTGAGACCCAAATCACGAATATTTGGCACCCGCTTGAGTGCCCCACTTCCCAGATGGTAAAGATACTCTTGTGCGCTTTTTGATCTGCTGAAAGTGATCACTTTACATTTATCCACATTAAAATCTAATTTATTCTCCTGGCTCCATTGCGCTACCGCATTTATATCGTGCTGTAGTAAATCTCTATCTGAGAGCGAATTGATGGCGAAGAACAATTTTAAGTCGTCAGCGAACAACAAGCATCTCACGTGTGTAATTACTGAAGGGAGGTCATTCACCATTATGAGAAATTGGGACGGTCCGAGAGTGCTGCCCTGACTGACCCCAGATCTGGTGTAATACTCCGAAGACTGATAGCCATGCAGCTGGACAAACTGCCTTCGATCTTTCATATAGCTCCCAAAGAGCTTTAGTAGCCCTGGGGAAAATCCAAAGTCCGAGAACTTGCGTAACAGAAGGTCGTTATCCACTAAGTCGAAAGCCTTTTTAAAATCGAAGAAGGCAGCATCCACCTGCCGGGCTTCATCCATGTGGTGCAGTGCGTAGTCCACGAAACAACTCATATTTGTAGCCGTCGACCTGCCAGCACGAAAACCGTGCTGGACGTCGACCAGTTGTCTAGAGATGATAGGAGTGAGTCGATTGTTAATAACGCTTTCGAAGATTTTACCAAAGACTGATAATATGGCGATTGGTCTGAAATTAGCAACATCTGCCGACGAAGCGACTTTGGGAACAGGGGTAACTCTGGATACCTTCCAGGCAGTGGGAAAGATTCCTTCCCTAAGCGCTAAGTTATAAATATAAAGTAAAGGTTGCTCAAACACCGATCGGCAGTCCTTTACCAAAAATGCAGGAATGCCGTCAGGACCTGGCGAAGAGCTCGATTTAAGTTTACGAACTACCTTACGAAATTCAGTTGGGGAAATCTTATCAATAGTTATGAAAGTGGAAATGTTTGCAGTACTCGCACAACGTACGGCAGCATCAACATCAAGAACAGGAGAGTCTGCGTGGAATATAGAGCTAAAGTGCTCGGCAAAAGCTTCTACTGCATCCATTATGATAGGATGCCAGCATATCCATTTTAATTTGATCCTGATGCTGCTGGCACCATTTTAGCCTTGACTTAAATACCTTTCGGCTAAGGCACATTGCCTTATATATTTCACCAGTCGAGGGTTTGCCGTGTGCTATCCACGTTTGAAATCTAAGCCTGGCCTCTCTGTGAGCATCGCCTACGTGCTTGTTCCACCCCATCACCTGTCTATTTTTATTACTCTTTGAAACTCGATCAAACATTGAAGCTGTGCTAAGCGCATTCACTATATCACAATATAAATTATTAATTACACTAGCGTGAGATTTATCACAACAACACTTATCACAACAACTTCGCAACTGTGTAGGAAAATCAATAGCTTTTAAAATGTCATTACATTTATTTTTATATTTATCAATTTCATCAGGTTTCCTGTCACCCCATACGACTTTCGATCTTTCAACATTACGATTGTATATCTTAGATTTAACAGTAGCTAGATTACATTCTATCACTAGTGGATAGTGATCGGACCAATATACATTATGGCTTACAGAAACTCTAGAGATGGATGCGAACGCTGCCTGTGTAACCACACAGTGGTCCAGCCAGCGCTCGCAGCCGTGCGCCTCACTCACATAGGTGTAGGTACCAGAGTCCACCCCCAGCTTCTCAAGGTCAGCACATATCCACTGTTGCTCCTCACAAAAACTGAGTAGCTCGTTATAAAAAGGTTCGCGCGGGTGAGAGTTAAAGTCACCCAACATATATGATGATTCTATATCACCGTCCGCAATAAGAGTTTGTAAAGTACTCACGCACTCGGTAAACGCCGGCAGGTTCTCCGCAGAATCCGTAGGCATATATACACTAAATATAACCACACACTTACTACGGACCCTAATTTGAATACCACAAATTCTAGGGTTATGGCACTCGATTACTGTTGCCGACGGGAACTTGTCCTTCTTCCACAGCAGCGCCACGCCACCGTGAGGTCGCCCGCGCAGCATTCCCGCAGTTGTATCAACGGCAGACGTTCCTGTGTATGCGAATTCCTTGTGTATAGTGGACAGGAACGGTAAATCCTCAGGAAGGAGCCACGTTTCTTGAAGAGCAATAACGTCCGAGTAGTCACATAATTCTCTTATGTCAACTAACGATCTTTTAACGTTTTTACAGTTATAGGTAGTGAATGTACATGTACTTATTTGATCCAAGGCCATTACAGTATTCGTTTTGAGTTAGTAGCGACTTCAGAGCTGCCTCTGTCTAAAACTCGGTGCTTAAAGTGCACAAAGCGTCTAAATATGACACCTTTAGGCCATATTTTCTCATCAAGAAATATATGTAACTTGTCGTTTGGTACAAACACCTTGTAGGCATTGTGTGATTTACGTTGGTCCCTCATTATTATTTTACTTAACACCACTGTCACTTGAGTTCTGTCTCGGATATGCTCAACAATATCACTTTCTAGCGTATCTACGTTTACATTCGAAATAAACACCGGCCGTGTCTTGGCTGCCGCTGCTTTGAACCGTCCCTCAGGAAGGGTCTCGGCTTTTCCTTGCTGTCCAATAAAACGATTATTTCTTTGTCTCGTTTTACGCTTTTGGTATACCTTCCATTCACCGCCTTTCTTAACAATATCCGCCATCGTAGATGAATCCCTCGCAGCGCTCTGAATACTATTAATCTGCGGCTCGTCAGCTGACTGTGTAGCCGACATTTCTTTCTGGTCGGGTACAATTATTTGTAACGGAGATCTTGTTAGACACTTCTTTGACGAGGCCGGTGCCATCTTGGGTTCGTTAATTTCCACTGCGCTGTCTGTCGGCACGGCGCTCGGCCATACGTGTGAGGGAGATGGCGCGCTATCTAGCGAGACGCGTGAAAGAGACGGCTGCTCATCGGTTAACAAGGTTCGTTCAAATTCAAAGTGCGAAAATCCCATTGGTCCACTATCGCGATATGCTCCACGTCTTGTATTAACGTTCATACTCGAGTTTGAATTGGAAAAATTGGCGTTAGAAAACGGTGTAGTTAGTTTATTAAGAAGACTTTTCGTTTCCGCCAACTCAATCTTTATATTTCCCATTTGTTCAATAGTAGCATAATTAGATTTTATGCTTTTTAGCTCCTCTTTAAGCCTCACCATCTCCTTAAGAAAGAAGGTTGCATCTACGTAGTCAAAATACACGGGGGGTAATCGATGTAGATCCCGTGCCACGAATATCGGGATGCATTCTTTATTCGTTTCCTTGAATATATAGATTATATCTTCCATTTCACGTTGCTCCTTTCCCTCACCTCTTCTGTTTGGCTTCTTTATGGCATCGGGTATAGAATGGTAAAGAAGTTCTTTTGATTTGGTAATATCCTCGGACGAGAAAGCGGACACACAAATTCTATACAAGCTATCTTCATCCATCAAAGGTACCTTGTTTTGCACAAAAGTCAACAATTCGTCGACCACGATATTACAGTTATTACACTTTAAAACTGACGACGTCATGTTTACGAAACTCACGAACTCACGCGCGAACGACCGCTCCGTGCGCTTGCGCGACCGCGACTGATGACGAAGTAGTGACCCTGCCTACGAAGCTAGCGGTTCTGAGTTCAAATCCCGGTAAGGGCACATATTTGTGTGATGAGCGCAATTATTCGTTTCTGAGTCATCTTGGATGTTTTGTATGTATTTAAGTATATATTACTCTGTGTAAGTTTTAATATCGATGTGTCGTAACCATAGTACAAGCCTAGAGCTTAGTTTGGGACTACAGTCTATTTTTTCTTACTTGAGCTAAGACGTAAACAAACATCACTCGATCACATATCACGACATTCCGAAAGAATCACTCAATATATGGTACCACAATATAACTAAAAGACATTACTTTAAACACAAACGAATTCATTTCTACTAAATATTGCTTTAAATTATCCTTACAGGTAACATATTTTACTAAAATAATAATTTCCACGAAACTCTCTCTCACAGATTATCAAAACTGAATGTCAGTTTGGAATTTCATTTGTAGGGATGGGAAGAAGTGAATGAATTAATGATTAAGTGACAGTTTAACTGTTTGGAGGTTTTAATATACAATAAGCGAAAGAAATTTGTCAAGATCGTAGCAAGTGGAAAGAAGTGGTCTCTGCCTACCCCTCTGGGAAGCAGGCGTGATTTAATGTATGTATGTAATATACAATATTCCAAACATAAATGAATATCTTAATCTTAAGCCATGGATTACCCCAGGGTTAATAAAATGTGCTAAACACAAAGATAAACTTCATATTATGACACGTAGAAATCCGAGTGATGTTACTGCTAAACTTATTTTTACACGCTATAGAAATTTTTATATTAGTCTTACTCGTAAACTTAGAACAGATTATGAAAGTAAACAACTTACGGAAAATCAAAATGACCCGAAAAGGTTGTGGGCGACTATTAAAAACATTATGCAACTTAAACAAGATAAAAGTACCCCAGCATTTACCACAATTAAACCTAATCTGAGTGAATCACTTGACCACATAAACGAATATTTCTCGACGATTGGCCAGTCACTGGCAAATAAAATGCTATGTCAGTCCCAAGTAACTGAAAAAACACTTGCCTTCCAAGTAGAAGTACCTATATCTCCTAATAATTCTTTCTTTATATCCCCTACCGATAATCAAGAAATTGAAACCATAATAACGAATATTAAAGTAGACAGTTCCCCAGGCATAGACGGGATAAGCAACCGACTCTTGAAACTCGCCAAGTCCTCAATCGTCGAACCTTTGACTATTATATGCAATCTTAGTTTAGAGACAGGGTGCTTTCCAGAGACATGGAAGACTGCTGCCGTTGTTCCAATACATAAGGGAGGTGACAAAGGCTGTGAATCTAATTATCGCCCAATCTCACTTCTATCCAGCCTCTCTAACATCCTGGAAAAGCTGATGAATAAGAGACTCGTAGACTACCTGGAGAAAGAGGGCCTATTATCAGACAGACAATTCGGTTTCAGGCAAAAAAAAACCACGGAAGATGCTGTCGCTCTCTTCACGAAGTTTGTCACTTCTTACCTGGACAAGGGCCTTACAAGCGTGGGAGTATTCTTAGACCTGGCAAAGGCCTTTGATACGGTGTCCGTACCCATTCTGTTCCGTAAACTCGAGTTGTTAGGAATCAGAGGAAAAGCCCTTTCCTGGTTTCAAAGCTACATGACCAACAGACAACAATGTACCAAGCATGACGGCTCCTACAGTACACCAAGACCAGTGAATTACGGGGTCCCGCAGGGGAGCATCCTTGGCCCTACCCTATTTATAATCTACTTAAATGACCTGGCATACCTTCCTATCAACGGGGCAGAGATAATCTGCTACGCAGACGACACGGCAATACTGTTTCAGGGAAACTCATGGGCTCAGTGTCTCGATACTGCTCAGACAGGTCTTGCAACCCTTTCCGAATGGCTCACAAGTAACCTTTTAACATTAAACCCCAGTAAGACCAAGCTTTTGTGTTTTCATAAAACTAGGGCTTCTGCACCCCCAAACCAAATGTACCTCAAACTTCACCTCCCAGGATGTGGACAAGGACAGGGCAGGGCAGGTGATACCTCAATAACTTCATGCAACTGCAGTTCAATCGAAAGAGCAGAAAGCATCAAATACCTGGGCGTCATCTTAGACGAGAAATTAAACTTCGGGAAACACATAGAAGCAGTGTCAGCACGGGTACGTAAAATGGTCTACACCATGAAAATGCTTAGAAACTCGGCAAACAAATTTTTACTGAAAGCCGTGTACCAAGCATTATGTCAAGTAATTATTACGTATTGTATAATCATTTGGGGAGGTGCCGCTACAACCCTGCTGATAACCCTGGAAAGAGCTCAGAGGTATGTTCTCAAGGTTATGACCAAGAAGCCCAGACTCCACCCGACGGCAGCTGTGTACAGAGAAACTGAGGTACTCACTGTGCGCAAACTGGCAATTGTGAGGTTGGTTGTTGGGATGCATCGCAAAGTGATCACATGCAAAGATTACGATACAATGCTAAAAAAACGAGTGTTAACGCTGCCAACTCCCAGAACGAAATCGGCTTTTGCAAGAAGATTCCCTGAATTTCTACTTCAACACGCTTACAATGTTGTTAGTAGAAGGTGTAACCTTAGACACTGCTCTGCCATGGATCCAGCCTATTGATTATCATGAAACTGAAAAAATACTGAAGGTTACCTAACACACACATACACACACACAAACATAATACACATTATTTCTATTAATTCAAGTACCGATGTATTACACAATTAGTAAATTAGTGTTAAGCCATCTGTAATTCTAATTAGTAATAGCGCAGGACTTATACTTGTACCTGGTAATTGTAACAAATGGTCCCCACGTGACAGGCTGAGCCTAGTGTGGCGGGCATGGGCAATGTTTGTAATTATGTAAGCTTCTTGGCAAATAAACGATATTTTATCTTTATTTATTTATATAATTATCTTTTTAAACTAAATAGGTTAGTGAGAGTTATTATTATGTGTATAGGATTCTATCCCGAATCGGCCTGTTAAGTCACGAACGAAAGTGTCTTCACACATAGTGCTACCTAAATCATCTGGAATAGATGAAAAGGCCTATTTATTTATTATTATTAGGTAGTCAATATGATATGACATGATGATGTATCTACGGAAGACTGAATAAAATATTTATAATAAAGCGTGTTGTGTTATTGAGTACATAATATCGTGATAAGTAAAGCTTGTCCCAGTAAAAAAGTCGCTTATAAACTTTAAAAAATTCCGTATTAAATATTAAAATTCACCAAATTTTCTGATACCGTTTTATTTGATATTCCTTAAAATATTATTATTTACGCATAAAGACCAGTTTAGGATTAGTTCATCCAGAAACTTCTTAATTTTCCCTTGACCCCTGCCATCAAAGTTTGTACATCGTCATCGGTGATCAGTTTGGAAGCTTCATTCCACTTCCGCTTGAAGTCTTGAACTGAAGTGGCATTACTTTTATGTTTTAAAAGCTTCTGTTTCACACGAGCCTAATATTTTTCAATGGGTCGTAACTCCGGGCAGTTGGGAGGATTGAGAGTTTTTTTTAACAAAATCGTCATTATTTGCTTTGTACCACTCTATTGCTTCTTTCGTGTAGTGACACGTGGCCAAATCAGGCCAGAACAGGGCAGGTGAAGTATGCCTCTTAATGAATGGCAGAAATCGTTTTTTGAGGCACTCATTCGGGTATATATCACCATTTATGGTTCCATTAGCAAAATATAGTGTACTGCGTTTGCCACATGAACAGATCGCCTGCCACACGAGAACTTTCTTTGCAAATTTATCCATTTTGATAACCTTATACTCTTCACTTTTCTGTCGGTCCCAGAATAAAAGTGGTGTCCTGGAAGTAATTTGAATTCAAGTTTTCAGTAAGTTTCGTCATCCATAACTGTACAATATTTTTTTCAATTCTCATGCTCGTAAAGTCCTTCTTTATGCTGGGTATAGGCTGCATAAAATCGCATTTTATGCTCTAGTGCATAAAGTAATTTCTTCTTTTAAGACTAAGACAATAAGGCCTTACAGCCACATACACAATACACCTTAATTAAATTTATATATTTTTATGAGATATAGGTTATATCTTATTTTAATTACGACATATGTAATACTATCTAAATACTTTAAGATTAATACGGGCGTGCATTTACGTAAAAATAAATATAAGTAACGCAAATATTTATAATAACTTGGCATTAAGGCTCAAACCATAGTGTCCATAGTCAAACGTCACATAGTTGAAAATTAAAAAAAAAATAAGAAAAATTGTGTAGCGGGAAGTTAATTATTCGTCAAACAAAATTAAAAACTATCTAAATTTGTTGTGTTGCGGTTGAAAAGTCAATAAATTATTCGTAAGTAATTGAACAATGTCTTCAAGCAGTGATAGTGACGATCAAAAAATGATTTCGCCTGAGACTTTAATGAACAGAAGTGCGAAAAATGTAATTGAGCAGATATTGCCGCCTAAATCGAAGAAAATCTATCTCAGCACATACGAAAGTTCTATGATTTGGAGGAACCAAAAAAAACGTAAACACGTTTGCGGAGTGTGTTTTTTAAGCTATTTTGACGAACTGTCGAAGAAATTACATTTTATGCGTGATAGAACATATTAATTACATTATAAAAATTAATTAAAATTTCTTGTATATGCTTAATCGTTGTTTTATTTCCTTGCAATCGAAGTGAAAAGCAGAGTGTAAAACTCGAGCATAAAACCCATTTTACCCTCGACGTGACCATCCACCCTCGCCGTACCGGCTCGGGTGGCTATATGCACGTCTCGGGTAAAATGGTACGTTTTATGCACTTGTTGTACAATCTACTATTCTTAGCCATTTTTGAATAAGGTTTTCTAGATCTCGTTTTAGACTCTTTTGATTGTTTTGCATTTCTGTTGGGCACTTTAGTTTGTTTAAACGTTGTTATAAAACAATTTTTCTTCACTCGTTACACTGTAGATTTCGAGGTTTTAAACTTCTTGGCCAAGTCTCGTACAGAGAGGGTAGGTTTTTTCTGTAAAGCTGTTCTAATCTTCTTCTCGATATTCTGGTTTACAAACCCTGGTTTACGTCCTTTTCCAGGCCATCGCCGTATACCACCTGTCTCCCTGAACCGTTTTAAAACCCTTTGAACGGTTCTTATAGACGTTTTCAGCTCCGGTGCGACTTTCTTCGCAGAGATGCCTTTATATCGAAGATATTTGTACAAAAAACAATCGTGTAACTTTTCTTGCACCGACGACATCGTTGAACATCTAGTACTGACAACTTTTTTTAATTTTTAATTTTTACATCATAGAGCATCCTAACAGGAAACATAGTTTTCAAACCTCTTCAGATATACAACCCCATCTAATAATGAGCGACATTTTTTTCTGGGACAAGCTTTAGGTTTTAGGTATCCACATGCTATTGTAGTCTGTCGAATTCACTATATCAATCATATCGAAGAACCCAACCCATATACGTATTTCACTCATTTCATTCATTCACTAAATAAATTTACACATTCACTCCATTATTCCCATCCCTATAAAATGTCAAACTTTAAAGATACGCCATATTTGTTTACTACTTAGCTCAAGTAAGAAAAAATAGACTGTAGGTCAATTAGTGTGACATTGTCCTATGATATTTATTAATTTATTGCCAAATATAAAAATTAACTTAGGTATGTTTATCTCAAACACACTACTGCTAGATTTTCTAGGTTAAAATTGCCCGTGTGGCCTGCTTGCAGAATCCTTCCAAATAACTCGAAAATAAAGCATATATGCTACGACGTTAAACAATATTGCTTTTGACGTGTTGTCATTTTGCTTTAATCTCGGCGCCATTACTGCCAAGCGTTAATAATACAGAAACGCGTTATAAACAATAAAGTGTTATCGTGTGTCTTGAATATTTTTACCTGTATGTATTTAAAAGGAGCCAACGGTACCTATATAACGCGTTCCTTCTTGCATGATTGGAAGTTATCCCGCCCCTAGTGTTTCAGTAGAGCCACCTGAGAAAACTCGCTCTCTTGCTTCCAAATTGTTGAGTAATCCATAGTTTCGTTAAGTAAATGCCAGCGCGAGCAAGACATAAATACGCTCTCTGAGCGATCAAAAATGTGTCATCATTAAGTAGTTTTCTAAAACAAATTGGACTCCTAGATAAGTACTTGCCTGCGTTTTACTCTTATATACGCGAATCTGGATACGTCGCATTTTTTCGTTATTGAAGTGCAATCTAGGGGAATCCACAAAGATGTTATCCTACTCGTATTTACTCAAAACACCGTGTACGACATTGGTATACCTATGTATGTATTTATGCAACATTTCAGTGGTGCGGATTGAAAAAGTTAGCATTTGTAGATAGTGTGTTGAGCTTATTATTTCCAAATAAAACCAGTTATATTAACTACTACTATAGTTTTGTTACTACGAGTACCATTATGCTTAACTGAGGCCGATCGCAAATAGCGTTAATTGTCAACCAACTACAAAATTAAAATCGATGTAACAGACAAGACAACTGAATTTCGTGTTATTACAGACTCATTATTACCTACAAAAATATTCTAGGTATTACACACATTGAAATACAACATATGCATAGAGTACCTAAACAAGTTTTATTTCAGAATTTCAATCAATTTTGCTTTAATAATCAGGAATAACTAAAAACGAGCAAACTGTGATTCCAAATGTCTTGTTTACTACAGGTTTGGGCAGATTAAGTGTCCTATTTTGAAAGGACTATATAAGTTGAAAACGAATAATAAAATTAAAACGCATTAAATTTTTTGGTTAATTACAATTTATAGATACTCATTTAATTCTGAAGTTCGAATCGCTCTCCTTTTGCATGTATAACTTTACGCATTCTTCCGAAAAATGATGTTCACGCGGCACGCACTACTTCTTCAAGTATTTCATTCTATATCTTAAGCAACCGAACGCGTCTAAATTCCGGCCATGGGTACTCCCGATCTTGCTTAACATATAGCCCCATATGGAGAAATCCGAAGGATTTAAATCTGGTGAAGCCGAGGTTCATTCCAAGGTTCGGTCGGTTAAATTTGTTTGGCACCAGTCCTGAGTGCGTCGAGCTTTGTGGGACGCAGCACTATCTTGCTGGAAGCAATAATAATCGTCCCCATACAAGTTTCGTGCATTCTCCAGCAAATGATTTTGCAAAATGTTTTCAATGTAGTAATCTTGATTAATTTTGACACCTCTGTCGATGAAAAGTAGCGGTAACTTCCCTCTTGGAGATATCGCACCCCATATACCATGTCTGCCGATGCACTTTGGAAACGTTCTACAGCTAATTTTTCAACAGGAAGATCCCGCAATGAAACGCCATACACGCGATCATTCTGCCGATTGTGACTATCTTGTAATATGAACATTTTTTCATCGGAAAAAATTATGTTGTCTCCTGCTTGCCAAGCTAGTAGCTCCCTGCATTTTTTCACTCTAGCTTTTTTTAGAGCGGCAGTCAGTCCATGAATTATTTGTTTTTTGTAGGCTTTGAACCCAAGATCGTCACGGAGGATGCGGCTCATGGATCGCCTAGATATTTTCATATCTTTTGCCGCTTTGCTAGCACTCTGAGCCGGATTTCGTCGAATTCTCTCACGAACGCACTTTATCATCTTTTCGACACGAATCGATGATTTTTGGCCAGGCTTGGGCCTGATTCTCGATGTTCCTGTTTCTTTTAATCGTTTTATGGTGCGCGATATGAATTTAATGTTGATACTCAAGTGTTTCAGCTTCTTTAATATCTTACACGGCCTGAAATTTTGTTGATGTAATTTCAAACCGAGTTCGCGTTTTGCTTCCATTGTTGTCAAATACGTAAAACAAAAGATACGAAGCTGCCGCCTTACATGCATAGACACTAAATACAAACACATCTTAAACATATAGTATCAAATAAAAAGTCGGTATATTATAAATGAAAAGTCACGAGATAAAACTAGGACACTTAAACTGCCCAACCCTGCACAAACAAACACCATTATACGTGCAATGGCGTTACTTTAATTTGAGTACGACATTGGTATACCTATGGGTGACAATACGTTTGCGCTATATAATTTTTTTACCAAAAAGCACTTAGAACAGGCTTAAAAATAACAAGCCGTAAATAATCTTTAGCACTAGCTTTAGCTTTGTTTCAAAATATTATTTACTAACGGAGGAAATTATTATAAATTTGTTCTTTATCTAAGAAACGAAATCAATAGTAATCACAATGTTGTGCTATATCCGGACATGACACAAAAGTATGCTTCAATCCCTGTAAACAGTGTGCCAAACGACATAATTTTATACGGATTTATGTCATATCCATGTTAATAGGCAATAATAAAACGACGTGTTTTGTAAATTTCAAGTAAGTTACGCGAAGAGTACTTATCAAAGAAAAATGTATTTTTACCTGATACCGTAACCTCGCGGTACTTTAACCCTAGGGGGTAACATTGCCCACCCTTGAAAGTATCTGTTTCAGTGTTAATCATCTTAAATTGTTAAAATAATTTTAGAACTATGTAAATAGCTTGGTTCTGATGTAACATTTAATGGAATAATTAAATTTTAACGATGGTTTTTGGGGTGGGCAATGTTACTCCCTAGGGCTAAAGTACCCCGAGGTTACGGTATACTATTTAACGAAAAATATTATTACAGTTTAGCTGCATTTATAACCGTCGTTCAAAATAGAGATATAATTTTTAAGATTTAATTACAATAAGTTAGTTTTATTTTTACCTAAATACGTTTACTTAGTTTTAATTTTAATAGTGTCAATAAAAAGTTTTACATGACCTCTATAGAAATACCTAATTACAATCTCGTAACAAGACAGAATAGTAGTTAAGTCTGTGTTTGGGTCATAGATTAGGAGTACCAAATTTCATCTTAAAAATTTCCAGTACCTAGACTCTGAGCAAATGAGTTGTGACATACCGATATACGGCCACGAATGTTCCTTTTTTTCATTGGGAGGTACGGAAACTTTTTACGATACTTACTAAAAACTGAATTTTAAAACATTATTATTATTACGGAAGTACTCAGTACAATTTTATTCAAAGAAAGTTTACATTTAGAAACATTTAGTGTCACGTCCAAGTAATTGTGTCATATCATACATTGAAAGTTATAAAACCGTTCATCGAAAATGGATATAGCAATCACAAAACAAATATCTCATTTATGTTAAAACATTAACAGTTATTTAATTGTAGTTAGTGTATAAATATAGCCTACTGGTGAACCTTTTGGACGATTAAGTTCAAATTTATTATAAGATAATTACTCTTCCAAAAGGCCGTAGCAGGATAAGGGAAGAAAAAATGCCCTTCGTGATTATGTAAAAAACAGGTAAGTCAATTTAGTTTATTTTATTTAAAATTTTTACTTACCTGTTTTTTACATAAGTGTTAAAGATAGAGAGTCCGTTTTCTCTTAAAACATATATTTTATTAAGCCTAACAAAATGATAAAATAATGTTATATTAAAGTTTTATAGTTTTAGAGAAAAGTCATATTTAATGATTTGGTTTTTATTTTTTCTCGGCTGAACCACTGGGAATTTTTCAACAAAACTTGGCACAATACTACTAATAGATGTAAGTAACTATAGATAAAAAAAAACAACCCATTAACTCAAAAGGGCATTTGCCCTTCCCTTATCCTGCTATGGCCTTTACGTTTTTGTTTAATTTCGCTCTCCTGTAAACCAAGGTATATGGCGTATGACACGAACGTATGCCGTGACCCCTCCCTTCTGTTGGAGCTAGTATCACTTACTTGAACGGATTTTCATGAGACCTAGCTAAGAACCACCGCCAAAAAACCTGCCTTCACATGTCAATTATTTGCTCGACTTAGATTAGATTAATTAGAATTCTCTATCAATCCATGGCCGTCCACGTTGCCCGCTTGTGGCTTACGTATAGTGGTTGGCCGTCACTGTGGGTTAGTGTGGACATTTGCGGTAAATACGCCCGAGCCAGCTGCATTTCGTTGGCTATCATGGTATTAATTAATCCACTGCTGGATGAAACCAGGCCTTCAGTCATTGAGAAAATAAATAAACCTTATCGTGTTTATCGAGTGGAAATACAAACTAATTTCGGATTTAAAAATTACATCTTTAACGTGAAACTTCGTCGTCGGACACATAAAATAAACTTATTTAGATGTGTATGTCTTGCAAAATTGTGTTCATTATTGGCCTATATCAGTCCACTGCTGGACGTAGGCCTCCCCTAATGTGCGCCATTTTACCTTATCCTTGGCCTGTCGCATCCAACACCTGCCAGCAGTGATTCGCAAATAATCACTCCATCTTGCCGGAGGGCGTCCTACACTACGTTTGCCGAGTCGCAGTCTCCGCCTAAGAACTAACGGCCAACGGTTATCGGTTCTTCTAAAGTTATTGCCAGCCCACTGCCACTTCAGCTTGCTAATTCTCTGCACTATGTCGGTTAGCTGTTGGTGCGCTATCTCACCCCTCTGTGCAATAGGTTCAGACTGTTGGTCCTGATCTTAGATACACTCGGAACTCGTCAAGTCTTCTGGCAAGACGATTCGTATTTACCTACTATTCCCCCATGCCACGCCTTTGAAGTTCTCCCACAGTGAATTATGGAATTAGACGAAACAGGTTTCGAAGGTCCTTCACAACTTCTTCAGGAGGTTTTTCCATTTTTAAGCTGCCTTAGAGCCAACGTCGGTATAGTGGCGTATCAGGGTGACTCTGAAATCGCAGCTGTGACGCTCGGGCTGAAGGACGTGTGAGGCGTAAAGCCAGCCACAGAAGTTCTCGATCTCAGCAAAGATCTCAGGCTTTGACAACACAGTTCTGCCCTCATGTGTTGTGAGCTTTGTCAGGTTGCTTATTCCAAGCTGCTGAGTGAATTCTTTTGACCCTCGGTTTTGCTCTAATGCCTGCTCAATGAGGTGTGTCTTAGAGCTCCGAAGTTCACGCCGTACCATCTTTGCGATTAGCTTGTTTAGGTCTGACCTTTCTCGTCTTGTTGTCATAAGCCGCAGAGTTTCGGTCGAGAGTATAGACTTCTTGTACTTGCAAAGATTGATGACCTCATCCACAAGCGCTTTAACATTTTGCAGGGCCTCGTTAACATTATCAGTGGATTCCACTGCAACGATCTATGAACAAGAAGTTTTCGAAACTGCTGACTGCCCGCCATGACATTGAGCGAATTTGGTCGGAGCGTGGACTTCATCAGACCGCTTCTTTCCAGTTTCAAGATATTTAGAGAGCCTGAAACAAGTCGGTGATCATATCCGGTGTTGAACTTGTCGACAGCTGAGATATCTCTGGATATGTGCCGTTTATCTGTCATGATGAAGTTGATCTCGTTTTTGGTCACAGTGTCTGGGCTTTCCCAAGTCCACCTCTTCTGGGGCTTCTTCATAAAGAACGAATTCATTAAGTCTCTACTTCCCTTCCCTTCCCTTCTGTTCGAAAAAGTTAACTAGAATTTTCCCCCTGTGATTCCGACATCCATATCCATGAGGTCATATTTTAGATTTGTTCTGTTTTCGGGTTCCCATTATAGGCGTTCAGGTCCCCCATTACAATATTGAAAAGAGCCTTTGTGGTATTGTGCAAGGCTTTGGACATTATCCTCGACTTCATCACCCGAGTGTGCTGAGATTGGTGCATATACCTGATTAATCTTAATATAATATCGCTTTGATATTCGGATTATCAGGTACGCCACCCTGGTCGACACACTGGAGATTTCATTAACGTTGTTAGAGAGAGCCCCATTGACGAGAAACCGTACGCCACCCTTGGGATGTTTTATCTTTATCACCCTTGCGGAAGTAAAAAGGTGTCCCTAGTTTAGAGTTATGGTGTCCTCGCACTTCACATAACCCCTAGACAGCCCATATAATATTCTCCAGCTCCACTTTCGATTGCGCTAGATGTGCATCAAGCCTTAGACTGCGTCCGTCGTCGTCTAAGGTCGTGCGGCCTTCCTGGGGATTCTTAGCACCCCCTGCTCTGCAGTTACCGCGACTGCCGCCTTGGTCGGGAATAGAAAAGCTCCAGGGAACGGAGGGCCGTTTTTTTTTGCGCTGCTCATTCGGGGAAATTGCCGATAATCGCCACGCTGGGCAAGCGGGTTGGCGATCGCAAGGACACAACTCGTCGCATCGTTGACACTGCTGTCTGTCACCAAACATAATATTTTGAATTGGGCCCGTTTGAGCTGCGTTATACCACAATCAGCCGGGGATGTAGAGGAAAAAGATGGGAATGGGGATGTAGAGGATACTACCATAACGAAGAAGGAGAAATCTGACAGTAGTAGCTAGAGCAGTCCGGGTTCGTGTACGTACCCGTAGTGACTCCCGTCAGTCATCGGACAAAGTCTATCTGGGTGTATCTCGACGATTTCACCAAAATTGTGGTATCTAATATAAAAACGTCAGACAAGCGAATGCGAGTATCACAAGATGCAAATTTATTGTTGGCAACACGTTGCAAATATTCTAAGCCTTCTATCATGATAGTTAATCATGATTAATTGACCCCTTTGGCTCATAATCGTATAATCCCGTCTGTGGATATTTTTACACTACAAAAGGTGGAGCATAGCAAAATTTTACCTGGATCATACGAGGGGAGGTCCAAAAGTTCGCGGAATGGAGGGGATGGGGGTGGGGATGACTATATTTTTTAGTATAGTACTAATGGCCAACTCATTAAGAGTATATATACCAACTTTCAGCCTGAAGAGCTCATTACTTTACAAAATATCGTCGAGCAAGCAAGTCAATCTGGAAAAATCCTGGAAGTATGGAGCAAATTGAGTATCGAGCCATCATCAAGTTCCTGACTAAGCAAGGAAAAACTCCTCAGACCATCATGAGTGAGATGTCAGTAGTTTACTGTGATCATTGCCCTGGAAAAACAATGATTTACAAATGGCACGGTCTTTTTAAAATTGGCAGAGAGTCCATTGAAGACGACCCTCGCCCAGGACGGCCTGTCGAGGTCACCACATCAGATACCGACGGGAAAGTTGAAAAATTAGTATTAGAAGATGCTCGCCTGAAGAAGAAACAGATTTCTGCATTAGTTGGAGTATCTGAAATCACTATTTTGCGGATTCCACATGAACACCTCGGCATGATTAAAGAGAGTGCAAGATGGGTGCCGAGAATGCTTACGCCGCATCAGCGACAGCAGCGAATCGACGCGTGTAGCAGTTTTTTAGAACGGTGTGGAGAAGAAAGTACGTCGATTTTGAAGCGGATTGTTACTGGAGATGAAACTTGGGTTCATTATTTTGAACCTGACTCTAAACAGGAGTCGATGCAATGGCACAAGAAGGGTACCCCCCCACCTAAGAAATTTAAGGTGTCAGAATCGGCCGGAAAGTTGATGGCTACGATTTTCTGGGACTGCCAAGGAATTTTGATGATCGACTACAAAAGCAAAGGTGTCACAATTACTGGAGAGTACTACTCTAGGCTACTGGAGCAGTTGCGGGAAGCTATCAAAGGAAAAAGGCGAGGAAAGCTGGCTAAGGGTGTGCTGTTACTTCAGGATAATGCTCCAGTTCACAAGAGTCGTATTGCGATGGCTGCCCTGAACAAATGTGGCTTCGAAGAATTGGTTCATCCCCCCTACAGCCCGAACCTGGCCCCCAGTGATTATTATTTATTCCCAAATTTGAAGAAAGAGTTGCGGGGAAGAAAATTTCACACCGATGATGAAGTAAAGGACGCAATTTTGGCTCATTTTGACAGCAAAGAAGAAAATTATTTTTATGTGGGTTTAGAAAAATTAATATCCCGATCTAACAAATGTATTAACCTTAAGGGAGATTATATTGAAAAGGAAAAATAGTGACGTCTTTTTATTTAATTATTTAGCCCTCCATTCCGCGAACTTTTGGACCTCCCCTCGTAGCTTAATCCAGCGTTTTCGAATCTTAACTTTGCTCTCTTTTGTCTTGTCCCAATTAATTGTTGTAAAGCAGACTTTTTAGCTTACACTTATACATAACCCAAATTCGGATCCAGATCGGATACTACCCCAGACTATCGGACATAACACAGAACTATAAAGCAATTATTAAAAAACAGACAAATAAATTCAGTTTTTACATTAAAAGTGAAATGTTATATTTTGTTCTTAAGGCTGCACAGAGCCAACGCCGATCATCTAGAAGCAATTTATTGATATCGAATAGTGGTTATTTAGTGTATATACCTTAATAACAATTGACTTCACACACACAATTGAGACATTTATGCTATAATATGACCAAGTTAAATAAACTTTAACCTTGTTCTCCTATTGAAGCCCGAAAAATCTTATCCCTATTTTCACTACTACTAATTTCATTAGCCCAAAAATAAAAAACCCGAATTTTTGTTTCCAAACGATTTAGGGTAAATCGCTAGTAACTGGCCACTTTACTACCTTGCTGGCTTAGAATGTTTATTGTGATCAGCTGTGAAGTGTTATTGCCCATATTACTGTTTTAGGGGAAGTAGTGAATGTTGAAAATAATGGACATGTGGTTACTAGAGAACGATATTATTTATTTCCCAAAAATATATGATTGTTTTATTGGGTATTACTTTTAACCTAGTTACTAGCCAGTATTTTTAATACTAGCCATTTTTTTTTCAACTACTGACCATTATTTTTAATTAGATTAGATACTTACCTAACTGAAAAAAAAATAACATTACAAAAGCTTCTTGACGTAAAATAAAACAATAAACTCTTTAAGAATGGATCCTCATTCCTCACTTTCCGATGAGGAACTTGCCTGGAGAAGATACAGGGGAACACATTTCGTCATGGAAGTATTTATTACATCGTAAACAAAGAAGCTCATTGACATTTCCGACAATATTAAGTTCACAAGTATCACATTTGTCTCTTTTGTGCTCAACTTCTGAAGATACTGATGGTTCATCAACGTTTAATATTAGGTGCATTAGGTTATCGGTATTGCCTTTTTAACCGACTGCGTCAGAAGGAGGGTTATGTTTTTCGAGCGTATGTATGTATGTATGTATGTATGTATGTATGTATGTATGTATGTATGTATGTATGTATGTATGTATGTCTATTTCTGGGCACGCTCTGCAGCCTAAACGGCTTGACCGATTTTAACATACTAGGTGTCATTCGATTCGTCTTAATTGCCAAAGTGACATAGGGTATATAATATTTCAAAATGGCGTCTGCAAAAAAAAAGAGGGGGTTTTAAAAAAAAAAAAATGTTTATTATAGCAATATGGGTCTCAAATGAAAGCTAGTAAATAGCCTATTCCAAATATATATACATTATAATACTTTGATGCTACCATTTAGACAGGGAAATCAAAAAGGACGTTAAATGTTAAGTAATAAATATTTCTTGTTGAGCTGTAAACGCCTACAATATAAACCATTAAGAAAGTAGTGTAATAATTAATAATTCACGAATACCTACTACATACTTGATTAATGCACATTGATGTTATAGTATAAATTGCTGGCTAATACCTACCTAATGCGCCATCCTGCCTACGCATGGACAGTTTATTTAAGTAAAGATACACGGAATAGATAACCTCAATGTAGGTGCTTAGTCTAGTACCCAGGTACACGTATGACGTACTGACCGTTGAGGAACTAAATTGTTAGAGATTAAGAGAAGTTTAGTTGATTTATACCTACTTCAATTTCTCGGTCTAGGTATCTACAATCTGTTCGAATTATAATTTAGCAAAGCAATCCGCTTATACCAGGAATAGGTGTACGGATTGAGCCCTGCACCATCGACTTTGATGCGCTTAGGGGACAAGGAAAAATTGAACGAAGGATGTTGCCGGTAATACTTTGCTGGGCTGTAACTGTCCATAAGCTACAAGGCACCACTCTCGATAGGGCCGTTGTGGACCTCAGCTCACATGTTTTTGCAAAGGGTCAAACTTACGTTGCTCTCAGCCGAGTAAAAACACTAGCTGGGTTGGCTATCAGTGTCCTTGATCCCAAAAAGTTGTTAAATCGACCACATGATACCAATAAAATTCTTTAAAAGAGCTTCAACGTCTTCGAGATTTAAATACTATAAACTAAATGCAAAATATTACATTCGGCCTCCATCTAACCAAATGAACTAATCTTACGTTACTACTGGGGATCGATTTTTGAATGCACGATGCTTCTTTTGCTAAAAGGAGAGTTCCGCTTGTAATTTGTTACTTATAGCTTCGTGACATTAAAAAATCGAGCTCCAGAGCTCATTTAACGTTTGGTTATATTAATAAAACCACTATTTTATTAATAAAAACTAAAAAATGTGAAATAAACTAAATTATTTAAATAAAAACAAAAAACCCGACTGCTGTAAAAAAAACAACTGAAAAGCGAGTAACAAGCTATTTTATCTTTTTTGTTTGTATAATAAAGTGTTTACATTCAAACATACATAGGTAAATACTTATAATGTACCATGCAATGATTTTTTGTTTGATACCTCGTTAACAAGTAATGCAATTTATACCAATATACATACAACTTGAATAGTGGAAAAGGTATTGCAGGCGGGGACAAGCAATGAATTATAAAATGTAAGTATTTTCTTGAAACAAAAACATTTGGATTAATAGCTTGTCCCCGCCTGGAAAACCTTTTCCACTATTCAAGTTGTATGTATATTGGTATAAATTGCATTACTTGTTAACGAGGTATCAAACAAAAAATCATTGCATGGTACATTATAAGTATTTACCTATGTATGTTTGAATGTAAACACTTTATTATACAAACAAAAAAGATAATATAGCTTGTTACTCGCTTTTCAGTTGTTTTTTTTACAGCAGTCGGGTTTTTTGTTTTTATTTAATTCTGTTTCTTTTTCTTCTATCTTTTGCTTTTTCTCGGACATTAAACTGATGAAAGCATTGGAAGTTATAGCATATGGTTGTCGTTCAATTTTTTTTTTCCCTGTCCGTTCTATATTTCCTGGCCATTTTCTGATTGACAAATAATCAAATTAATAAATCATTAGATACTATGTGGACATTCCTATCCACTGCAGAGAGGTATGTCAAGGAACTTGCCATGTGCTTTGATCTAGAGTGACTTTTCTTTTCTTCGTCTACCTACAGCATCCGTATTTACATCTCCTATAGTTTTTTCTGTCATAAACTTTGACTCGTTATTGTTTACATGCAATAGATGTCCTGTAGTTTCATCAAGTATAATCTCTTAGACTCTTCATTATTCACACCCAATAGATTTCCTGTAGTTTCATCAAGTATAATCTTAGATTCTTCATTATTCACACCCAATAGATTTCCTGAAGTTTCATCAAGTATAATATTAGACTCTTCATTATTCACACCCAATAGATGTCCTGTAGTTTCATCAAGTATAATCTTAGAATCTTCATTATTCACACCCAATAGATTTCCTGTAGTTTCATCAAGTATAATCTTAGACTCTTCATTATTCACACCCAATAGATTTCCTGTAGTTTCATCAAGTATAATATTAGACTCTTCATTATTCACACCCAATAGATTTCCTGTAGTTTCATCAAGTATAATCTTAGACTCTGCATTATTCACACCCAATAGATTTCCTGTAGTTTCATCAAGTATAATATTAGACTCTCCATTAAAGTTATCGTAAATCAAAAAATTATTTAAATAAACACAAAAAACCCGACTGCTGTAAAAAAAACAACTGAAAAGCGAGTAACAAGCTATATTATCTTTTTTGTTTGTATAATAAAGTGTTTACATTCAAACATACATAGGTAAATACTTATAATGTACCATGCAATGATTTTTTGTTTGATACCTCGTTAACAAGTAATGCAATTTATACCAATATACATACAACTTGAATAGTGGAAAAGGTTTTCCAGGCGGGGACAAGCTATTAATCCAAATGTTTTTGTTTCAAGAAAATACTTACATTTTATAATTCATTGCTTGTCCCCGCCTGCAATACCTTTTCCACTATTCAAGTTGTATGTATATTGGTATAAATTGCATTACTTGTTAACGAGGTATCAAACAAAAAATCATTGCATGGTACATTATAAGTATTTACCTATGTATGTTTGAATGTAAACACTTTATTATACAAACAAAAAAGATAATATAGCTTGTTACTCGCTTTTCAGTTGTTTTTTTTACAGCAGTCGGGTTTTTTGTTTTTATTTAAATAATTTAGTTTATTTCACATTTTTTAGTTTTTATTAATAAAATAGTGGTTTTATTAATATAACCAAACGTTAAATGAGCTCTGGAGCTCGATTTTTTAATGTCACGAAGCTATAAGTAACAAATTACAAGCGGAACTCTCCTTTTAGCAAAAGAAGCATCGTGCATTCAAAAATCGATCCCCAGTAGTAACGTAAGATTAGTTCATTTGGTTAGATGGAGGCCGAATGTAATATTTTGCATTTAGTTTATAGTATTTAAATCTCGAAGACGTTGAAGCTCTTTTAAAGAATTTTATTGGTATCATGTGGTCGATTTAACAACTTTTTGGGATCAAGGACACTGATAGCCAACCCAGCTAGTGTTTTTACTCGGCTGAGAGCAACGTAAGTTTGACCCTTTGCAAAAACATGTGAGCTGAGGTCCACAACGGCCCTATCGAGAGTGGTGCCTTGTAGCTTATGGACAGTTACAGCCCAGCAAAGTATTACCGGCAACATCCTTCGTTCAATTTTTCCTTGTCCCCTAAGCGCATCAAAGTCGATGGTGCAGGGCTCAATCCGTACACCTATTCCTGGTATAAGCGGATTGCTTTGCTAAATTATAATTCGAACAGATTGTAGATACCTAGACCGAGAAATTGAAGTAGGTATAAATCAACTAAACTTCTCTTAATCTCTAACAATTTAGTTCCTCAACGGTCAGTACGTCATACGTGTACCTGGGTACTAGACTAAGCACCTACATTGAGGTTATCTATTCCGTGTATCTTTACTTAAATAAACTGTCCATGCGTAGGCAGGATGGCGCATTAGGTAGGTATTAGCCAGCAATTTATACTATAACATCAATGTGCATTAATCAAGTATGTAGTAGGTATTCGTGAATTATTAATTATTACACTACTTTCTTAATGGTTTATATTGTAGGCGTTTACAGCTCAACAAGAAATATTTATTACTTAACATTTAACGTCCTTTTTGATTTCCCTGTCTAAATGGTAGCATCAAAGTATTATAATGTATATATATTTGGAATAGGCTATTTACTAGCTTTCATTTGAGACCCATATTGCTATAATAAACATTTTTTTTTTTTAAAACCCCCTCTTTTTTTTTGCAGACGCCATTTTGAAATATTATATACCCTATGTCACTTTGGCAATTAAGACGAATCGAATGACACCTAGTATGTTAAAATCGGTCAAGCCGTTTAGGCTGCAGAGCGTGCCCAGAAATAGACATACATATATACATACATACATACATACATACATACATACATACATACATACATACATACATACATACATACATACGCTCGAAAAACATAACCCTCCTTCTGACGCAGTCGGGTAAAAAAACACGGTGTAGAAAAAATAAGCAACTAGCCAGTTCAGCGGCTTGTCAAAGTCAAACTCATTTTATTATGAACTCTTACGTTAATCGATGGACATAATGTTTGAGTAACACTTGAGATAACTGTTGTTATCTGGTGATATATATTATAAATTTCTTACTAATATCATCATTTTAGTCTAAGGTGGCCAGTTATTGGAGGGTGGCTAGTTACTAGCGATTTACCCTATTAGTCCTAATTTTAGCATCCGAAATTAATGTTATACCTATTTTTAAGTCAGATTCTTCATGAAAGATTAAAAGATAAAAGAGAGTTTATTCAACATGTAAGCCGCACGGGCACTTTCACACGTCAAAAATCTACCAGCGTTTCGCAAGAGACCACTGCCGAGAAGAAACCCCGAGAGAAACTCAACAGTCAGTCAAAAATATGTATTTTAAGAAAAATGGATGTGCTCCCTAACTTACTGAAATCCGGAATCTATACTCTGATGAGCATACCTGGGATAACTCGGGGCATCTGTACGAAAGTGATGTACCAAAATATTATATCGACATAAAATATATCGATGTTACTGCCAACATCTAAATGTATATACATATACATTTAGATATTGGTAGTATAGACATAAATAAATCTTTCATTGAATACAAAACGGACACATTCCAAAATCAGTCAGTGTTGCATTTTGAAATTAGAAGCTGTTCGTATAAGATTTTCAATGCAAGAGAAAATTATTTTGGATTGTGTCCGTTTTGCATTTAATGAGCGAAATATTACTTATTTTCTCTTGATTTTTAGATAAAAAATAAACAAATTAACGTATCTGTAACCTCTCGTATCGTATTTTTTAGTTTTTTTGACATTACAGTGCACAGAATAAGAACAAGCATAGAAAGAATAACAAAATAAAAAACCATAAAAACAGTAGCTGTCTTCTTTACTCTAAGGGGAAATTGAATATGATAAAAAGAGAACGTATCTGTAACTATAATGTAACTGTTGTAAAATAAACATATAAAAAGTATTTTTATATGTTTATTTTACAACAGTTTTCATAATATACAATCAATATTTTTTCCATATTCGTCGGTATTAATGATTGCCGTCTAGATGAAAATATCCACTTTAAACTGCTAAACGTACGAATATGAATGGAACTGAAAGTAAATTGTCCTTTTGATTGAAATGACATCCGCATACTTTTATTATCTTAAGAGGCTCGATATCAGATATGACATCCAACCTCTTTACAGTAATCGAGAATGTTCAATGTGCACATGTATTAATTTAATTATATCGACATCTTTTTTTATCGATATCAAATCCCTAGAACTTGCCCCGAGTTATCTCAGGTATGCTGATGAGTGACAAAAACTTAAACGTCATAATGTCCGTAAAATTATAAGGGTGTGTGAACACTTACATATTAAATGCGGGGCTGTTCAATGTGTCGTCTGCCGCTATCTAGACATCTCTGCAAGCGACTACTATTATTTCCATCAAATTAGGATTTCGCCTTATACGTCATTTGATTTTGTCGAAAGCTTTGCGTATTTCCATTTCGTTGCGAGTTCTTGATTCCTTTTGGAATACCAACTGAATCATCAAAAAAAAAAAAAAAACGGAGTGGGTTCCGGTGAATGCGGCGCCTAAAGGTGGAAACCCATTACACCGTGTCGTGCTATGACCGTGCTATGAACGCGTCAGACAAAAAAATATTCTTTGTATTACAAAGTACGAGGCTATGCATACTAGCCCGTTCCGTCACCTATCATAGTGGGCATAGCCATCCGTACACGTTCATAGCACGGTCATGGCACGACACGGTGTAATGGGTTTCCACCTTTAGGCGCCGCATTCACCGGAACCCACTCCGTTTTTTTTTTTTTTTGATGATTCAGTTGGTATTCCAAAAGGAATCAAGAACTCGCAACGAAATGGAAATACGCAAAGCTTTCGACAAAATCAAATGACGTATAAGGCGAAATCCTAATTTGATGGAAATAATTGTAGTCGCTTGCAGAGATGTCTAGATAGCGGCAGACGACACATTGAACAGCCCCGCATTTAATATGTAAGTGTTCACACACCCTTATAATTTTACGGACATTATGACGTTTAAGTTTTTGTCACTCATCAGCATACCTGAGATAACTCGGGGCAAGTTCTAGGGATTTGATATCGATAAAAAAAGATGTCGATATAATTAAATTAATACATGTGCACATTGAACATTCTCGATTACTGTAAAGAGGTTGGATGTCATATCTGATATCGAGCCTCTTAAGATAATAAAAGTATGCGGATGTCATTTCAATCAAAAGGACAATTTACTTTCAGTTCCATTCATATTCGTACGTTTAGCAGTTTAAAGTGGATATTTTCATCTAGACGGCAATCATTAATACCGACGAATATGGAAAAAATATTGATTGTATATTATGAAAACTGTTGTAAAATAAACATATAAAAATACTTTTTATATGTTTATTTTACAACAGTTACATTATAGTTACAGATACGTTCTCTTTTTATCATATTCAATTTCCCCTTAGAGTAAAGAAGACAGCTACTGTTTTTATGGTTTTTTATTTTGTTATTCTTTCTATGCTTGTTCTTATTCTGTGCACTGTAATGTCAAAAAAACTAAAAAATACGATACGAGAGGTTACAGATACGTTAATTTGTTTATTTTTTATCTAAAAATCAAGAGAAAATAAGTAATATTTCGCTCATTAAATGCAAAACGGACACAATCCAAAATAATTTTCTCTTGCATTGAAAATCTTATACGAACAGCTTCTAATTTCAAAATGCAACACTGACTGATTTTGGAATGTGTCCGTTTTGTATTCAATGAAAGATTTATTTATGTCTATACTACCAATATCTAAATGTATATGTATATACATTTAGATGTTGGCAGTAACATCGATATATTTTATGTCGATATAATATTTTGGTACATCACTTTCGTACAGATGCCCCGAGTTATCCCAGGTATGCTCATCAGAGTATAGATTCCGGATTTCAGTAAGTTACGGAGCACATCCATTTTTCTTAAAATACATATTTTTGACTGACTGTTGAGTTTCTCTCGGGGTTTCTTCTCGGCAGTGGTCTCTTGCGAAACGCTGGTAGATTTTTGACGTGTGAAAGTGCCCGTGCGGCTTACATGTTGAATAAACTCTCTTTTATCTTTTAATCTTTCATGAAGAATCTGACTTAAAAATAGGTATAACATTAATTTCGGATGCTAAAATTAGGACTAATAGGGTAAATCGCTAAAGGGTTTGTGCTAACCGGCCAATCCATTGGTTTCCAAACATTTCGTTTAACTTGTTTCATACTCGAATCGCAATGTGAGGAGGAGCCCGTCATGAGATGGAACCAAGGCTGTAGGTTGTGACTTAAAGTCTGTACATAGCGATAGCGACTGACAGGTCCGTTAAGCACATGAAGATACCGTTTGTTGTGCCATTAATAAACACTGGTCGAATAATATCGTCGTGTCTTACACCGGCCCATACATTTATTGACCACCCGTTAGCAACCCACGTGTAGATTTTGCACTTTTGAAGGTCTATGATGGACTACTTCAATTCCACATAGTATTCCTTGTAAACAAGCTTTTACTATTCAAGTGAGGATTTTCTTTTTTTTCTTACGCTCAATTAGTATCTGTACTCAACCCGTCTGGCCTCTAAAGAGCGCCTTTTACTAGAACTCGGTTGGTTTTGAAAACGCTCCAATACCTGTTCTTCCTGCGTAACATGAACACGTTGAGGATCACCTGAGTTTATAGGCACTGGCCGATCGTTACTTCGCGTATAATCGCATTGACAAATGACACGACTTTTATTTGGTTGCGTATTTAGTTTGCAGCATTCTTAAAAAAACTGCGTTACTAAATATTTTCCTACCACATAACTAATTACGGGTTAAAATAATGCAAAGAATATTTAAATAATTTGATACAGGAGCTTCCACAGTAAATACCTTAGTGAGCTGAAGTGAAAACCCACGAAGCTCTTAAAATATATGTAATATTTTACGTCGGCTATAAGCGCGTAAAATCTAAGAGTATACAGTACAAGATCACTTACCAGCTCTCTCCGTCGCACTAAGCACTAGAATTATATCAGACCATAACATAAAGTTTTATATCTCCTGCGGAGTGAACGTCATAAAACAGCGCCAGAGTATTTAATTTATTCACTGCACGAGTTTGCAGTTAAATAAAACGCAATCGTGAGTCAACGGTAATTTATTATCATTTTAATTAGTTACTTACTCGTACATAGATTATGCAACTGATGCATAATGAGAGGCCTTAAAATACTAGGGCGGTTTTATGAAACGAGTGTTTTAAGGCCTAATTTTGGACAGTCGCATACACTACTTTATCTACACACATATCATAAGTTTCGAATTATCCTACTTTCGTAACCAGCAAAAAACCAACAATCAAATGACAACAATTATGGCACCAATTCGATCCTCCGTCAAGCTTATGTTTTTTTTATATCATAGACTTCAAACGAATGAAGTCTCTATTCTCAAGTCACTCGAGATCAAACGTCGTGCGGTTTATATAAAAAAATATATTGAATTGACGTTTTGAGTCTATGAATACTAGAATAGGGAGCCTCTTGAGTTTCGACAGCTGTTCCAAATTTAAACTCATAAGGTTACAAAAATCAATTCTGTAATAATATTACAGTTCAGATTTTACCTACTACCACAGATCTAATATGAAAATTGGTTGTAATAATGCTGGTTTAATTTCCTACGTTGGTTGATTCCTCCGTTTTAATGCATAAAAGAGGACTTATGGTAAGTGTGTAAATAAATAAACTTTAATTTGAATTAGTTTCAATTAAATTTTTCACTGGGAAAGAGTAGGGGCAAATATAGAAAAGTGTAGATATAAGTGTGAGCGATGAATAACAAATATACAAAATTTAAAAATCTTAGCCTACAAAGTTGTTTTTTTTAATAAAACGTAACTATATTTAATTGCTCTTTTTGATGTCCTGACTGAAGGTACTCTTACTCAAAGGCGCCCGAAGCGGGCACAGGGAAACGCCGAAACTCAAATCCATGTCAAGGTTGCTTACTATTTGTGCATGACCTACTCGTACTTTTCACCGTGGATTTCGGCCTACTTGAACTGATGTAGCCCAACAGTCGGTGCCTAATTTTCAATAGACTGATAACTTGCGCCGCCCAGCCGCTTTTTGATAATTTATGTTTAAAATTGAAAAAACTAGGGGAGCTTGAAAAGTTTGCGACCATGTTAAAAACGAACTTGCTAGATGTTTGGTTCTGTATATTACCATATCAATTATTTAAAGGTTGTACCGAAAAAAACTGTAATTTTAAAATCAAGCAATTTGGTTCAATTTGATATCCTATCTTATATTGCATTTAATAAAGTAAAAAGCTAATATTAAACTTAGTTTATTGCAAAGTATATCTCTGGTTGCTGTACGTTTTGTACTCGTGGTAAAGCTTCTTGCGTACACCTTCCATGTCAGCTTTTACCGAGCTTTTTTTCACTCTCCGTGCTGCAGCATTCCATTTCCTGCGGAAATCGCCCATGTTTTTGGCAGTATTACCTGTCTTCCTCAATATACCTTTAACTTGGGCCCAATAATGCTCTATAGGGCGGCACTGCGGGGCATTGGGCGGGTTCAGTTCCTTGGGCACGAAATCGACATTGTTGTCGTTCAAGAACTTAATGGTATCCTTGGCGTAGTGAGCTGGGTCGAGATCAGGCCTGAATAATGTGGGGGTGTTGTGCTTTCTAATGAATGGCAGTAGTCGCTTCTTTAAACATTCAGTAATGTATATTTCTCTGTTGATTGTTCCTTTTGTAACAAAAATTGAGCTCTTTTCGCCGCATTCACAAATGGCCTGCCACTCGAGATACTTCTAATCAAATTTCCTAACGGCAACCGTTGTTTTCGAATCCAAAAGACATTGTTCTTTACTTGCAGTATAATACTGAGGGCCAGGGAGCGTTGTGAAATCAGCCTTACTGTAGGTTTCGACATCAATTACCAAATGTGTTTTTTTCAACCGAAGGAAATCATAAAGTTTTCAGGCTCGGCGTTTTATTACTGAACGCTGTTTTTCAGTGACTTCAGCCGTCTTAACCTTCTAACGAGTCTCGATACCTGCTCGCCGCTTTGCTCGTTGTACCATAGAAGCATTTGTTCCGTATTTTTTAGCGATATCTCTGACCGACATACTTCTATTTCGCCGAATGCAATTAACAATTTTTGTATAAAGTCTAGGATCCTTTGCTCCCGGACGTCTTCCTCTTCCAGGCTTCTGGTCAATAGACAAGGTGTTAAAAAAGTTTTTTAATATTAAATCAACAGAGCTTCGAGGCAATTCCAAGTCTTTCGCGATGAAGATTTTCACGCCATTTGGAAATGACGATTTGTCGGCGTTCTCGTCTGTTCATCGTTGTATCGTAATGGACCGGTACACAAAACTATTGTTAATGGCAAACGATAACTCAACAATGCTTCCATTAATCTAGGCAATAAAATAGGTAGCTAGGTTTTATAATAGGTTTTCAAATTAGATATATTTTCTTATAAACCTACCATAACACTTAAAAGAACAAAGTATACAAATATTTTATACATGTCATGTTAACATTTTTAACGCCCACATAGGCATTTCGTAGTGCGAGAGGGATTGATACCCTTTTAACTCAAAAGTTACAACAATTAAGCAACTGGAAAGATCACTATATCCAATCACCTAGTTAAAATGATTAATGAAACTTGGTTGTTGTAAATAAACACATTGAGTGACTTTAAAAACGACCGACAACGCTCCGTCGTCATAATAATCAGAAATTGCACTTATCTTACGGGGAGCTAGGACGACGGAGGTACATGTGTGCACAAATATCCATTATTTACGCATCTTCTTGGTAGATACAGTCAAGGGCATAAATATATATACGTTCTCAAGACGTCAAAAATATCCCTACACCTTTATGCCACTGGCAATAAGGTCCGTGTATACATATATTTGACGCGATGGTAGTATAGACCGTTATAAATGCCCTTGACTGTACTTGAAAGTTATGGCTTTCAAATGTCTCAAAACTATACAAGCCGTGTTTTTAAATTTCTAGCTAACACCATCCTTTACAAACCCCAGAGATAGTAAGAGTATTGGCAGAATAATTCGACTACCCATTTATAAAAAAATCTGATCGTCCTTTGTTCGCAGGTTTGTTTTAAATTTTTATATGTGTGTGTGAATTCAACTTTGAAATAGCAATTGGTTCCTTCGTACAGTTGTATTTTAATAACAAAGACAACAAAATTGTCAGTATGCATGTTCTGTTCAGTAGTTTTATTAACACCCTTAAGATGCCACGATTATTGTATCAAACCCACAGTCTGCCCGGCGACCAAATTATCAATCCTTTGCGTTTAAAAGGTAAAAGAGCCTTTAAGTTAACCCTTAATTTGGCAAAAATAAAAAAAGTCGGGAATTCAAACCCTTTTTGATTCTGAATCAGCAAAAAAATAAAAAAACATTCCAAACATTAAAAGTGAACATTATAGTATGGTCACTGTGATGTACACTGCCAAATTAAGGGTGTATTGAATAAAACTCAAGATCATTACATTGGATATATGTTTCCAAAATAGCTAGCAAAGCGGTTTCTATAGGAGTCTGATCGAATTACCGATCGTCGGACCGAACAGCTTTCAATAAAGTACTTAGTCCGGCGAGCAGCGGGCAGCCGAGCCCCTGGGAACCCGGAACCCGCGTCCCGCTGGGCTCTTAAAAGCTTGGCCGAGGCATAACGCACTTCTTTATTTGTCCTTCTTCAAAGCAATGCATCTAAAAGACACTCTATTTGCGTCGTAAACTGGGGAAAACCGTGGATATTTTTTTTCCATAAAACACGAGGGTACATTAAGTTCTATCGACTCTGTTCTATTCTATCAAGACGTACAATGAAATGGAATGAAATGAAATTAGTTCTGTAATACCTATCTTCAACGAGTTAAAGATTTTTGAAAACGGTTTGCCTTATTACTGGAAAAGTTCATTTATTTAGTCTTTGACATACTTTCTTGTTGAAATAGTAATTAAAAAGTGTCGGCGTTTGAATAACTGTCAGTGATCTTCAACATAACATAACGTTTGCATTGCAATTTAAACCAAATGTTCCAATTTATCTTTTGTAGTCGTATCAATTGTTTGTATTTTCCTTTATGTGTCCTCTTTGCTAAATATTATTCGAGCCATCGACAAAAAGGAAAATAATAACATTTAGCCGTAAACGGTTCAGAGAAATGCAATCCATGAAACTAAACCTTTCGGCAAAATAACAATTATACGTATAATGGGAAATTAAAGGTGTAGAGAACTAACGACAGGGTATTAAGGTTTTTGCAAAAACTAGTCGTCGTCTGTCGTTCTGAAAATAATAGTAAAAGACACCTTTTTAATCATACTTAATTGAATGTCAACAACGTGCAAAGAACAAACAAGAGCAAGAATCAAAAATAAAACTTACGGAGTGAGATGACGATAATGGATGAATCTAAAAAAAATAAAAATATAAAATATAATAAAATATTCGCAGAAAAAGAAACACTGTTTTCACTTTATTCAAGATATACTAATGTAGGGACATCGAGTGATGGCACTTTTGATAGCTGACATTAGTGTTGTGTAACACTGCATTTTACTATAGTATAATTTTAGTCAAGTGCGAGACGTATATATTTAAAAGGTTTATTAAAGAAATAACTCATAAAAATAAAGGGACGTATTCCCTGATCAAATTAAGTATTTGTTTTATTTAATAAATTTAAAAATTAAAACTAAATATGTTGAAAAAAAATAAACTAAGCTATACTCGAATGTATTTTAATCCGATTCATTTAAATCATAGAGCAATCGTCAATGCTATCATCCGCTACGTTTATTATGATTTCATTGCGTAAAATATTGTCTACGTTTACATCAGTTTCATAGTCATCAATTATTCGTCGCACGGTACTGTTTACCAACCGTTCCTAGTCTGTTTTAGTGACATGTACACAATCTTCCTGTAGTAATTTTAACGTTTTTAATGTGGTGAATGGAGGTTCTGTGTTGTGTCTCGCTGCATATCCCTTGACTTGTGCCCATATCAACTCAACTGCGTTTTATTCACAATAGTTAAGTAGGATGGTAACCGTTTGACTTGGTGCCCATATTCGGCCGCAAGCTCATCGATAACGTACCGCGTTTTTGTGGTTTATTTACTTTTAGTAAATGTACCAACTCCACCTTGAACATCTTATGTTTGCATCTACGCGATTATGTTGTAGCCATGACACGATTTCAGCTTTATTTCTTCGTGATAGTCTCCCGTTTTTTTTGATGCGAAAGCCAGCAAGGCATCCTCAACAAACCCGTTCGCAGTGCCGGAGTGACAAATTATAAGCCTGGCTCCTTTTCCAGATGGAAACGTAAGGTCTAAACGTAGACGAAGCGGTATCATCGGTCCAAGAACGGCTAACTGTATAATTGGCATTAAGCCATGTCTCATCCAAGAAAACCACATTTTGCTAATCTTTTATTTGTTTTACTTGGAGTAAAAAGTATACCTTGCCATTACAATATCGTACCTTTCCATTAATATTTTGCGTTTATTAGCCTTCGTGTATCGAAACCCAATTTCTTTTAAAACAGTTCCTAAAGAACTTTTTTTGCCGAAAAACAAGCCGGCTTCTTTCAGGGATTCTACTAACTTCCTCCTCGTTGGATATTCTTTGCATAAATAATAACTGTAGACATGTCTTCGAATAGCATCGGAATCAAAACTATCAATGCCTACAATTGGTTTTGATCGTTTTTTCTTATTTGGAGTCTGAAGAACATTATCTTCCATGCCAGTGTCACCATATTTTTCATTACTTATCCTGATGACCAGCTGATCATGATGATCAGCTACACGATCAAGCACTTGTGTCAATGGTAACAATGGTCCGCTATTTTGAGCCTCACTTTCAAAATAATTACGTAGCCGAAGAACGAACTCACGTGTTTGACTGTTTAAAACAGTCTTTTTGGACAAGTGGTGCATGAAATGGAGACAGGGCACGAAGAGGATCTGAAGAGCTGCAGCGGTAATGCGATCTGGTTACCGTGTAAGTGGAGGGGTAGGACGGCAGGTATGTGGAAACGGAGATAGCAGGATCACTGTTAGTTTGTGAGTAATAAGCAGACAGGCCAACTCGCCTGAACAGTTAGGTCGACTTGCCTCAAACAAAGGGTTAGGCTAACTCGTAGTAATAGCAGTTAGTTTACTTTCAATGATTACCTATACTTCTTGAAGCTGTAGTAGGAATAACTGTGTATTTTAGATGTATGGGCTTTTATAGTCTCCAGGGCGACGATGATGGGAAATTTTCATAATTATTTGAATATTAATTAATCTGGTAACAGAATTATCAACAAGTTTTTAGAGTTTTAGGTATTTGGTAGGGTTGACTGAATAATTTTAGGGAACATGAATGGATTTTTTAAAACGCATTTCTCAACATACGTTCATTAAATCACGCCTGTTTCCTAGAGGAGTAAGCCGAGTCAACTTCTTTCCACCTGCTACGATCCTGACAAATTTATTTCGCTTCTTCCACATTCATAAGTCGAGTCATGCACGCACGTCGGTTTCGGGTACTTAACTGGTTCGGCCCTTTTCCAGTATTTCTCAGAAAAAGTACGCCTAGGGCGGGCCTTTGCGACCCTTTCACTCACTTTTATTCTGTATATTTCTTTCGTCAATCTTCTTTCATCCATCCTTTCCAAATTTCTGAACCATCAAAGCATGTCCTTTTCAATCATACACTACATCTTCTTTTAGTCCACATTTCTCTCTGACTTTTTCATTCCTTACTTTATCAATTAGTTTCACACCACACATACTACGCAAAGAGCGCATTTCAACTGCATTTATACGACTTTCATGCTTGTCCTGCCGCACACAACATCTATTAAATACCATACCAGAGCACGGGCTAGCACTCCACTGAACAGCCAGTCGGTGTTTTTGAAACGCCCGTGCTTCTCACAAAAGAGTACAGGACCCATATTATGGTCGCGTTTATCGCGGTGTAAGGCTTCCCGTCGCTCTCGCACTTCAGTACATAATTGCCAGAAAGGACAGGGGTTTTATCCACGCTTATCCACGCCGATAAACACGACCATAAAAGGCCCGTAGGGCCCCATTTATTTCATAACCCACATTCACCCGCTTCTTAACATCCTTCTCACATTTTCCATCTCTTGTAAACATACTTCCAAGGTATACAAATTCACTTACTTGCTCTACTATTTCACCATTTATATTTATCACGCACTCCGTAATCTCCTCATCTTTCTCTATTACCATGATCTTAGTATTGGCAACTTGTAAATTTATCCCCTTTTGCTTGAATCCCTCATTCATCACTGTCACTATCTCCTGCAACTACTCGTAACACTATAACATGATCATCGGCATATACGAGGCATTTGATTAGCAACCTTTGCAACTACCTTACTTACCTTACTTTGCATACCTTTTCAAATCTCGCATACAACTGTCCATGAATAGATTGAACAGTCACGATGAGTCAAAATAATCCTGTCTAACACCTCTAGAGATATGAAACCAGGCCAAGTACCAAGGACACTGGCTCTGGAGCCCTCGTAAAGGGACCTCAAAGCCTGCACAAGGTTGCTGCTCAGTCCATAATATATAGACAACACCGTCCACAACTCCTTTCTATCTACTCTATCAAAGTCCTTTTCTAGGTCCACAAAAGCACAGAAAACCTCGGTTGACAGCCAAAATTTTTCTGTAATAGGCCGTAGTGAAAAGATCTGTGGGCCTATTACCTAACGCACTCGCAGTCGCAATTGACTTTAAAGTGGAACAATTGTTTTCATTTTGTATTGTTGTATCGATTGCGATTGCGAGTGCGTTAGGCAATAGCCCCTCTTGTAGTCCTTACATCCCGTTCTCTCGAAATTCTGTTGGTACATCCCAGATGTTGTCATTCGTAACATTTAAAAATACCCTTTCAATTAAAATCTTCGCATATACTTCGCCGATAACACTATGGAGGCTGATACTCTGGTAGTTTTTGCAGTCTTGCTGTGACCCTCTGACTGCTTTATACAAAGGGGCGATAACGGCCTTGACCTAATCTTTCGGGATTCGGCCGCTACTCCGACATGTATTGAAAAGGGGGTTACAACTGCACCCTATCCACCACGCCATCTCCTCTCCTCAGTATTTCTATCGACACTATCACAACCTATTGACTTTCCCGCTCTCATACTTTTTAATGCTTTCACGTTTTCACTCATGCTAATCAGCCTTTCATCTTCGCTACTTGCATCTTTACTCATGTTTTATGGCTCCAGAAAAACATCTTCACATTCAAACAAGATTTCAAAATAAGTTTTCCATCTATCAAGCATTTTTTCTTCCGCACATATTAAGTCTCCAGACTCATCCCTCACCGCGCTTAATTTAGTTATCTCTGATTTCCCCCAAGCCGATTTAATCAAGCTCCAAAAGAGTTTAATATTCAACCGAAAGTGGTCAGAGACACTCCTATCATACTTTCCATTCCGTAAATCTTTTTTCTAGCCACAATTCTTTCACTGTTTTTTTTGATCTATCATACTCTTCTTTTTTTCTGTCGCTGCGATCTTGTGCTGGCTCTACAGCTACAAAATCCAACCAAAACTTTTTCTTCTCTTTCACTACGTCATCCACCTCTCCATCCCACCATTCCGGACGTTCATTCCGCATACTTCATTGGCCGATTTAACCATGCCATTCTTCATAATCTCCCATACATTATTAATATCATTCTCAACTTCACTATCATTCATCTTATTAACACATTCCAAACAATCTTTCAGCTTCCTTAAGTACCCATCTTGTATAACTTGATCGTTCAGTTTCTCTACTTTTATCCTCTCTAACGTAGTTATCGGTACGGAAACACGATGGCGCCAATGTGAGAACAGACCCCTAACTCGTGTTACCACTAAGTAGTGATCTGAATCTACGCTAACTCCCCGAAATGCTCTGGTCCGGGATCACTTTCATCCACAATCATCAAGTATATCATAGACTTCTCATTCTGACTTCTCCACATATACTGATGAATCTCTTTGTGATCAAATAAAGTGTTTGTCACGCAGAGATTCTTAGCCAAACACACATTAAGACAGAATTCTAACAAAATATGAAAATACCATAATAGAGATCATCAAAAGTGAAATTTACTAATCTCTCTTCAGATATTGATAACGTTTTGAAAGTAACTATTAGCAAAATTTTAAATATTTCTTTTTCACCTTCTAGTTGGGTTCAAGCTACACTCCCTGTGAAGTTTGGTGGTCTTGGTATTCGTACCTCTAGTGACCTGGCACTCCCTGCCTTTCTGTCTTCTGTCCACAGCACTTTCGCCCTCATCGGTGGGATTCTTAATGTTCCCAACCTCACCGTTGAACAGATATCGTGTTTGTCGGATGCAGAGAAGTTTTGGAGTGCCAGTAACCCCGGGGAAATTTCCCGTGTCGAAAAGACCAGTCAAGCCGCTTGGGACTTAATTTGTGTAAAATCTATTCATTTCAACCTCTTAAGTTGCCAAATTACTTCCGAGCGGGCCCGTTTGATAGCGGTTTCCGAACCAGAGTCGGGACACTGGCTTCATGCCCTTCCTTCTAGGAACCTCGGGTCACTTTTAGATAATAATTGTTTGAGAATTGCCATCTGCCTTCGACTCGGCCTGAAAATTTGTGAACCTCATCCTTGTAGCCGCTGTTCTCAGCCCGTGGATGAACTGGGTCGTCACGGCCTTTGCTGCCAGATGAGTACCGGACGTTTTTTTAGGCATGCGTCGCTCAATGACCTTGTCCGTCGGGCCCTTATTTCTGTATCTATTCCCTCAATTCTGGAACCCCCAGGTTTGTCGTCTTCGGATGGGAAGAGGCCCGACGGATGTACTCTAGTGCCGTGGCACCTGGGACGACCTTTAACATGGGACTGTACATGTGTAGACACGTTAGCCTCGTCTCATGTTCAAGGCTCCGCTAGCACTCCTGGATATGCTGCTGACAATGCCCAAATTCTAAAACGCCGCAAATACGCCTTTTTAATTTCAAATTACGTATTTGCGGCCCTCGCCATCGAAACTTTTGGTCCGTGGTCTACTGACATGAAAAAATTCGTCAAGGAGGTGTCGGAAAAGCTGGTGCATGTCTGTGGCGATCTTCGGGCCGGTTCCTTTTTTGCCCAGAGGCTGAGTCTAGCGGTGCAGAGAGGAAACGCTGCGAGTGTCTTAGGCTCGATGCCACAAGTGAGTTCGTTGGAGGGGTTCGATTTGTTTTAATTTATTTTTATTTTAGTTAATATTTGTATTTTATGATATGTTATGATGTACATATGTTGTGTTGAAATAAATAACAAAATCAAAGTGAAATTAGAATTAAAATCGGCCAAGAAATACGGACGATAAACTGATAAAGCTGGCGGGACAAGTGTGTCTACGGGGCAAGTGCGTCAAACCGACAATATCTCCTTAAAATATAATGGTTTGTTTTACTTACCCCATTGATGCTCTTACCATACCTGGAGCAAGTGTTTCTACGGGGCAAGTCCGTCAAACCAACAATGTCTCCTAATAATATATATGGTTTATCGCAGTTACTGTTGACGCACTCATCCCATCTGTCCTTAATTAGCAGTGATTGGATATCGGATGCAATTTCCCGGGGTTTAAGTCCGTTATTGTAACATGGATATGAATTACAATCCCGCGAGTCTGTTTGTTACGTACCACATAGGATGACTTCAAATAGTCTTTTCGTGAACAATTACCACTTATCAACCTCTTTTTTTAAATTATATGGCCACTTGAAATGAGCAGTACTAAACCTAATGTCTTGACTGATATTTTCATTCAGATCGAGCCCTGCTTATCACATTCTCATTAACGACAAATAATATTTTTTTTAGGTATAAAAACCCATTAATAATAGACAATTCTAGTGTTCGTTAAGTGTGCACATATTAAGTGACGTATTTTTTAATTTGACGCCTTTTTTTATTGTGGTGGTTTCATAGAAAAAACGTACCTTGACAACTAGAAATTAAAAATTAGTATCGTGTAAAGTCTTGGAAGTAGTTAATGGGGAGACCATATCAAATTTTGTAATTGATGGTTTGGAAAAAATATGGGGTGAATCTTACGAAGACAAAGTTCACAATGTTCTTATGTTGTGCACATATAATGTTGCGTATATGTTAAAAGCCGGACGAATTTTAAAAAGTGTTTTACCAAAAATGATTCATGTTACGTGCTTAGCTCATGCTAAGCTCATGCTTGCGAGTAGCTGAAGAAATTCGATCCCAATACCCTGAAGTTAGACACTATGATCGCCAACTTAAAAAAAATGAAATCTCCCAGTCGAGTGAAACTGTTCAAAGAAAAATATCCGAATATGCCTTTACCTCCTCAGCCTGTGATAACCAGGTGGAGTACTTGGCTTTCTGCTGTTTCTTACTACGTAAAATATTCGGTTTTGTCATGATTAAGAGCTTCAGATTCAGTTGCGATTAGAAAAGCTAAGCAAGTGTTTCAGAAACCCAACCTTAAAAAAGATTTAGACTTCATAGACGAAAACTTTAAAATCATCGAGATAGTTTTAACTCGCCTACAAGAACGCAACACATCAATCGTTGATGCATTGGTAGAATTTGATCAAGTGAGGATAGTTGTTAATTGGTGTTCTAGTTTACCTATCATAAACAAATTAGAAGCAGTTATTGATCGAAACCCTTACCTTGACATTGTGCGGGAATACGCAGATCAGATTTCAAATGAATCTACAGGTGACTAAAATTTTACTTACAAATTCGCTCCACTTACATCAGTAGAAGTCGAAAGGTCTTTTTCCACTTATAATTGGATTTTAGAAGTTAAAAGAAATCGATTAATGACCGAAAATATTGAAAAAAAAAAATAGTATGTTACTTAATTATATGAACACGACAGAGTAGTTTTAATTTCATTTTATTTTTAGGTTAAGTTTTTGTCATATTATTATTCCTTTAATATGTAATAATTTTTTTTATTATGTAAGGGATATAGTAAGTATGCTATTGTGTTGTATTTTATGGGCAAATCTTAAAATAAATGTGCATTGAGACGCTATTTAAATGTTACTTAAATGATGGCCAACTAACAATTTCGTTATAAAAATGTATGTGTTTGACACTAACTGACACTTTTTCGTTACTGACACTAATTGCTATTAAGTAGTGTCCGACCGAAGTTTCGGTTTCGGCCAATTTCGGCCAAAAAAGTGATTTCGGCCGCAGTTTCGGTTTCGGCCAGAATCCGGCCGAAACCTTCGGCCGGGCCGAAATTGCTTCGCGGCCTCTCGCGGCTCTCGCATCGGGAGCGCTCGGCTTAATTCGGGCGCGCTCGGCCGGGTAGGTATAGGGAATGCATCGGCGGCCGTCCCAGCCGGGACCACCGACAGTATTCATATTCATCCCGTTTGTGACGTTTGTTTGTGAACCACGTGGCGCGCGAGAAAATATGGTGAGTGTTGTTTATTTATTAAATTATTATTTATTTTTTAGAATCTGTTACTGCATTTTATGCTGTGATTAATGAACGATACGTTTGATATTAGGATTGTGAATTGAGTTTAGACGTGATAAGAATAGGTTGTTTGTTTTGAATAATATCTATGCCGCGAATTAGTGAAGTCTTGATAACTGCAGTAAAATAATTTAAATAATACCTTATTAAATTAACCCTATTACTATCCCTTACATATGTAGGTAGGTATGTTATGTAGAGTTGATTAAAATTTAATTATTTCATATTTTTCGACAAAGTTGATTTATATTAATGTAGCATGAATGCTGTGATTTCTCTTGCAATGTTTGACTTTGTCACACGAGGTATTATTCTAAAACTTTGTTTACAGATCACTGATTACAGTGATAATACTATAATTTATGTAAAAGTTGATGTATGTTTATGCTGTGATTTATCTTGCAATTTGTGATTGTGATTTACTTTATCCAGGTATTATATTAATTAGGTAACTTAGTTTCAAACTTTAAAAATTTGATTTATTTGGTTTAAAATTTCATAGTTTACCTCTAATTATATCTATTTTCATTAAAAATAAACGTTTTTTATTTTGTTTAACTAAAACCGTAGCTGTTCTCATATAAGAAATCCTTGCAATAACCTTTTCCTTACGATTTGTACAGTAATTTTAAATAATTTCATAAGTCTTAAAAAAATTCGGTTTCGGTTTCGGTTTTGGCCGAAATCAGAAAAAAACCGAATATTCGGTTTCGGTTTCGGTTTCGGCTAAAAATCGTGTTTCGGTCGGACACTACTATTAAGATGTTTATTTTTAAATTTTGATTATGTATACAATTATATTTCTGCTTAAGAGTTATTTTATATCAATTTTTTTTTTAAGTATTATGTTAAATAAATTCCTTATTATAGATAGCGAACATTTTCAATATATTTACAATATATATATTAACAATAACCCATTTCCCAAAATCCCTGGAAATCCTGGGTCACATCCATGTTAAGCATAACGTTTGAGGTCGTTTGCCCCAAATTGCATCCGATATCCGATCACTGTTAATTAGGCAGTGATTAGACAGATCCGTTATGCACTGTGACGTCAATGTAACAGGTCGGCCTTATAAACTCTATGCTAAATTTCATTTTGCTAGAAAGCGATAGGAACAAATCTTTGTTGGCTTATATCTTGGTTATTTTCGTTGCAAAAATGTGGTGCTTTGCGTAGCTTTATATCGTGCGAAAAGTTGGATTTTTTCAAACTAGTGCTTATAATTTCCTTAATCACAAGGGCGGGCGATCACACCCGACACAGCGCGGATGACTCTAGGTTAGGTAAGCATTTCTAATGTTTATGCGCTCCTAAGTATTATTTGACGATATAATTTTGATTTTAAAAGTTTTATTAAAATTTAAGTAATTTTTGACAGAGTATGTGCACACGTTAAGCTCACTTCAGAGGTCCGGGGGGAAGGAGACAGATACACAGATACCCACAAACACACACATACACAGATACACATATTTTAGCAAATGTCTTAAAAAACGTCGTTTGGTACATGTGCAGAACTGTCATTTTCACGTGACCCGAGTCTCGACTCCTCCTGAATCGTGCAAAATAACATACTTTCCGCACTTGTATCAAAGTACTAATATCTACATTCATGGCATAACTTCCTTATAATTTGTTTAAGAAACGATAAGAAATGGCCTATATTAGTAAACCTGGGTCTCTTTTCAACACGGTAATAGTAGTTTATGCAACAGTTGTATAAGAGAGGTCAAAAAAGACGAGTGGTGTGGTTACGATGTGAGCCGCAGGCGAACATCGTAAAGCAAGACGCCACGAGTATTTTTTGACTTAGTTATACACCGTTGCATACAATACTTTTTCAACGACTAGGTTTCAAATAAAATGCAAATATGCTCGATAACCTTTTTGAAATGATCCAGGTTTGCGATTTTATAATCATGTAGTTTCGAGAGCATGTATGACCACACGAAATAATCTAATACATTCAAGTCCGGAGAACTGGGTGGCCATTCATGTTTCGGCAGAAAATCGGTCAAATTAGCCTGACACCAAGCTTTAACAGCGTTTGCCGTGTGTGAAGGAGCTCCGTCTTGTTGGAAAACATAATATTCGTTCTCAAACATCCTTTTTAAATTTGGAGCAACAATTTACTCCGAAACCTCAGATTTATAGTATTGAGCATTAATTTTAACGCCTTTATCGATAAATACTAGAGGTAGTTTACCCCGCTTACAAACTGCACCCCACACCATCACCGATGGTGAGCTCTGGAACCTAGGAACATTTTTCTGGTTGTCCGGAATGTCTTCTATCATTGGTGCCCACAATCGATCATTTTGGGCGTTATGAGGCTGTTCTAACACGAACAGTTTCTCGTCAGAAAATACAAACTCATCCCCTGCGTGCCAAGAAAGTATTATGTTGGATCTTTGTACTCTCTTTTTCTTGGTCGCTTCGGAAATGCCATGAACTTTTCGTTTTTTGTAGGCATGGCATCCAAGATCCACCCTCAAAATATTGTGTACCGATCCTTTTGAAATTTTCAGCTCAGCAGCCAATTTTCGGATAGAACGGAGTTTTTTCCGCCGATGTCACTCTCTCACAATCTTTACTACACTATCGGTTCTAGCTGAACGTGGCCGACCGGATCTTTTCCTGTCTTCTACTGAGGAGGTCTCTTTATACCTTTTGATTGTGGTGTAAACTAGATTGCGTTTAATTCCAAGGGGTTTTAAGGCCTTAAAAATAGCACTTGGGCTGTCGCCATTGCTATATTTTCTGATAATCGTTTCACGAAACTGTTTCATCGTGTATTAAAAGCAAACTACAAATGCTGGACGTTTGAAACGATTGTATTTTGTTAACAACAACATACTTGATAAATTAAAATAATAATTCGATGGCCTGTAGACTGTATGTCTTTAGGGTTAGTGCAAAAAGATGTGTATTCGAACTTATTGGACACGGTGTACAATGAAATATTGATGTTATGTTCCTTATAAGCTGCGCTGTATGACGTTTCAGGCGCAGCTAGGACAAGAGGTCGTTAATGGAATTTCATACAAATCGTGCAGGCCTAGTCCGGCAAAGTCCTCTTTTTTAAATTCCATTTCACATAAATTTGTGGCACAGGCATCATGACATTCTGCTACTATGCGTATTAAAAAAAACAATAAACGATTTGGTATGTACTAAGTGCATTTTTATTTACATAATAAATCCACATGAACATAACAAATAACACATTATTATCACATTTTTTCTTAACTATACATATTATACATACACATTGAAATATTAATATTTCATCTAAATATTTTGCCGTGTGGTGCCGGTAGAGTAGAATAGCACCACCCCATATCCTCCCGCGGGTATCGTAGAAGGCGATTTAAGGGATTATTACATAGGAAAGATCTCCTCCGGGCGAGATAGGCGTCGTTAGCATTGGGCTGCTACCTATCTAGGAGAAGGAAAACTCCGAATTCAAACCCGGCGGGATAGGCGTCGTTAGCATTGGGCTGCTACCTATCTAGGAGAAGGAAAACTCCAAATTCAAACCCGACCCTGCATAATGGACCATGCGAGCACCATTTAAAAAGTTTATACCCCAGGAGGGTACTGGCAATGCCAGAGAATCCCTCCCTAGGCCTAGCCTGGGCAGCCCTTCGTACTCTGGGGGGGGCAAAATAGTGCGCGTATGTTCGGATCCCTCCGGGGATCGGAACGGCGGCGATGCCGTTTGCCACGCGTCACGCTGTGTTCGCAGGGGGGTTGGCAAAAAGCGGGCCGCTGAAAGCCGCCTTGCTACGATGAATGTTTGTGGAGGGATGGAACATAAATTAGATGAGGTATGTATGATGATGAAAGAGAGAAAGCTGGATGTTCTATGTGTGACTGAGACGAAGAAAAAAGGGGTGAGTACGTCCACACACGGAACCTTGACGGCTTTGTGGTCCAGAGTTCCGGAATCCGAGCACGGTCGTCAGGGAGTCTGTATCGTACTCACAGAGCGAATGGCTGAATGTATGCAAGAGCATGAATGTGTGAGCCCAAGACTTCTCTGGGTGAGAGTCAAGGTAGGTCTCACCCGTTTATTCGTAATTGGGGCTTATGCCCCAGATACGAATAAATCTAAAAAAGAAAGGGAGGAGTTTTGGGAAAGTTTGCATGAGGTTTCAACAAAATGCAAGGAGAATGAGAGGATTATTTTGCTAGGCGATTTTAATGGTTGGACAGGCGTGCAAAGGGATGGTTATGAATCGGTACTGGGTAAGTATGGTGATGAGCGAGTGAACGAGAATGGCAAATGCCTTCTCAATGTATGTTTGGCTAAGAATCTCTGCGTGACAAACTATTTGTTTGATCACAAAGAGATTCATCAGTATACGTGGAGACGTCAGAATGAGAAGTCTATGATAGACTTGATGATTGTGGATGAACGGTTGCGTAACAAAGTTGTAGATACCAGAGCATTTCGAGGAGTTAGCGTAGGTTCAGATCACTACTTAGTGGTAACACGAGTAAGGGGTCTGTTCACACGTTGGCGCCATCGTGTTCCCGTACCGACAACTGCGTTAGAGAGGATAAAAGTAGAGAAACTGAATGACGAAGTTATACAAGATGAATACGTAAGAAAGCTGAAAGATCGTTTTGAATGTGTTAATAAAATGAATGACAGTGAAGTCGAGAAAAATGTAAATAATGTATGGGAGATTATGAAGAATGGCATGGTCAAATCGGCCACTGAAGTATGCGGTGTAGTAAAAAGAAGAAAAAGTAAGAATGAACGTCCGGAATGGTGGGATAGAGAGGTAGATGATGTCGTGAAAGAGAAGAAAAAGTGTTGGTTGGATTTTGTAGCTGTAGATCCAGGACAAGATCTAAGCGACAGAAAGAAAAAAGAGTATAATAGATCAAAGAAAAGAGTGAAAGAAGTTGTGGCTAGAAAGAAAGATTTACTGAATGAAAAGTATGATAGGAGTTTCTCTGACAACTTCCGGTCGAATATTAAACTCTTTTGGAGCTTGATTAAATCGGCTCGGGGGAAATCAGAGAAAACTAAATTAAGCGCGGTGAGGAATGAGTCTGGAGACTTAATATGTGAGGAAGAAAAAATGCTTGATAGATGGAAAACTTATTTTGAAAGCTTGTTTGAATGCGAAGATATTTGTCGTGAGCCAGAAAGCATGAGTAAAGATGCAAGTAGCGAAGATGAAAGTGTGATTAGTATGAGTGAAATCATGAAAGCTTTAAAAAGTATGAAAGCGGGAAAGTCAGCAGGTTGTGATAGAGTGTCGATAGAAATGCTGAGGAGAGGAGATGGCCTGGTGGGTAGTCTGTTGTACCGTCTTTTCAATGCATGTTGAAATAGCGGCCGAGTCCCAGAAGATTGGGTCAAGGCCGTTATCGTCCCTCTGTATAAAGGAAAGGGGTCACAGCAAGACTGCAAAAACTACCGCGGTATCAGCCTCCTTAGTGTTGTCGGCAAAGTATATGCGAAGATTCTAATAGAAAGGGTATTGAATGTTACGAATGACAAAATCTGGGATGTACAAGCGGGATTTCGAAAGGGAATGGGATGTACGGATCAGGTCTTTTCACTACGGTCCATCACAGAAAAGTTCTTGGCTGTGGACCTGGAAAAGGCCTATGATAGGGTAGATAGAAAGGAGTTGTGGACGGTGCTGTCTATGTATGGAGTGAGCAGCAACCTGGTGCAGGCTTTGAGGTCCCTTTATGAGGGCTCCAGAGCCTGTGTCAGGATCAATGGGTCATACTCGGCCTGGTTTAATATCTCTAAAGGTGTTAGACAGGGATGTGTTGCCTCACCATGGCTGTTCAATCTATTCATGGACAGTTGTATGTGGGATTTGAAAGAGTATGATAAGGGTTTGCGTATGCAAGAGTTGCTAATCAAATGCCTCTTATATGCCGATGATCAAGTTATACTTGCTCCATCGGTACTTGAGTTGCAGGAGATGGTGACAGTAATGAATGAGGGATTTAAGAAAAAGGGGATGAAAGTAAATGTTGCCAAGACCAAGGTCATGGTGATAGAGAAGGATGAGGAGATGACTGAGTGCGTGATAAATATAAATGGTGAATTAGTAGAACAAGTGAGCGAATTTACGAGGGGTGATCCATAAGTTTTGAGAATCAGTATGAACCATGCACATAATGATATTTTTTTAATATAGAATATACCATGGCACTAATCAAACTTAAATTAGAGAAAAAAAAACTATATTGTTCATTTGTTTTTCTGTGATAGCTAAACAAAAAACATCTGTATGAATAATTTTACAAGACGGTAAAATAAGAGTTAGTTTTGTAATAATTTGGAGCGGTGTGGAGAAAATTCTGGTACACTAATAAAAAATATTGTTTTTGAAAATGAAACCTTGATTTATCATTATGATTTAAACGATAAATAAGTTATCATTGCAGTGGATTTTTTATCTCCAGCTCTGTCACCAAAATTTAGGGTAGTTTTTTCGGCCTCGCCCAGGATTATTGAGGCCTACAAATAAATACTTTGACATTCGTTTTTAGCAATTGTGTTTTAATAATCTAGGAGAGTTATATAACATTATTCTATCATAGTTATGGGAAAATATTAAAAATAAGCTCAAGAAAAAAAATACGAATTTGCGGCAGGAAATGTGCTTCAGAGCCTTCTAATTGACAAGGGTGCTGCTCATCTACTAAAGATCAGAACTGAGAACCGCTCTCCCCGTTATTAAGCCCTAACTTTCGACTACTACTTCTCATTCACTAATGTTAAAAAACAACTACATAAAAATCACGAGCTGATGATGACTTAGTGAACGTACAAAATATGACCATTTTGACCTCCTAAAGTAAAATTATTTTTTTAGTGGTAAAATAAAACAATTGAATGACGTTAACAAGTGTTTGCAAATATAGAAAGTGTGCTTATTTCAATTAAAATATAACGATTGACATATCTCCCATTTTTAATACCGATTATCAAAACTTATGGATCACCCCTCGTATGTACCTGGGAAGTATGTTTACAAGAGATGGTAAGTGTGAGAAGGATATCGAGAGGAGGGTGAATGCGGGGAATCAAATTAATGGGGCCCTGCACTCCTTTGTGAGCAGACAGGGCGTTTCACAAAAAGCCCGGCTGGCTGTTCACAATGGAGTGCTAGCCCCTACCCTGATGTATGGTAGTGAATGTTGGGTGTGGCAGGACAAGCATGTAAGTCGTGTAAATGCAGTTGAAATGCGTTCTTTGCGTAGTTTGTGTGGTGTGAAACTGATTGATAGAGTTAGAAATGAAAAAATCAGAGAGAAATGTGGAATGAAAGAAGACGTAGTGACTAAGATTGAAAAGGGCATGCTTCGATGGTTCGGTCATTTGGAAAGGATGGATGAAAGAAGATTGACGAAAGAGATATACAGATCGAAAGTGAGTGGAAGGGTCGGAAGGGGCCGCCCTAGGCGTACTTTTTCGAATCAAATCGGAGAAATACTGGGAAAGGGCCGAATCTTAAGTACCCGAAACCGACGTGCGTGCATGACTCGATGTATGAATGTTGAAGAAGCGAAAGAAATTTGTCAAGATCGTAGCAAGTGGAAAGAAGTGGTCTCTGCCTACCCCTCTGGGAAACAGGCGTGATTTAATGTATGTATGTATGTATCATCTAAATATTAGGTAGCGGTAAAAAGGTCTACTCAAAAGTGACTCTAACCGTATAGAAAAAAAAAAGGTTTGGCGGGAAACTTGATAATGATGATTTGATAATGTATGAAGTATCTGTTTTCTATTAAAACCGAGTTAAAATATAGCGAAATAGTAATATACACAGGTTAGTTTTAGTTTTTCTCTTGTTTGCCGGCAACCTCTTTTGTCCCGGCCTCTTTAGTAATGTACTATTATTATAATTAAGTTTTAACTACTTTATTATTTGTGTTTTATTTAAACTTAGATTTTATGCCTACAAATAAGTTAAAAGTACTTACCACTAACTTGAAAATGTAGGCCATATTGTACATGTTGTAGAAAACTTATGATATGCATGTAGATAAAGTTTTGTATGTGACTGTACGCCTTTCGGCTCGTTTCATAAATTCACGCTCGTGAATGAATGCCTCTCATTATGCACCATGTCACATTAATAAATATTTTTAACTCTTTTTGTTACAAGAATCACCTTTCATTTAAGCTGTGAAAAAAATCATGACATGAATATTATTATTATTAATTAACTGCAAATCATGTCCGTATTTTGTGCCGTGATAACTCAATTTTTATTGTATGTAAACATTACCTACTATTCATTTGTTCGCTTCTCTTCATCTTTTGATTGTCACATCGCTGGGATAAAAACCACCTAGTATGAAAACCATACCCAGCGTGTACAGAAATGCAATAGGGCGGGAATTAAAGATAAATATGTATACTTTATAATGGTATATGTCGCATTAGTAATTATAAAAGAAGAAACAATAAAGCGATTTTTTTAAGTTTTATTCAACTTCATCAATGTATAAATCTAAAGTTACATCGTCCAAAAAGGCTGCAGGTGTATCTATACTTTCTTGATGTCTGGCCCAGGATAAATAGTAGACAACGCTTGCAATGTGGGCACAACTTCCTATGGTGCGGCGGCCTTGTGTACAAGAGCAGTAGTAACCCTCGATACTATCTCGGCAATGTCTTGTTAGATTCACCAGAATATAAGTATAATATTGTTTACTCCTGACATGTCGAGATTGTATTCTCCCTCTTATCAAAACTTTGTTGTCAACCATCTCGCGGTGTCTATATAGTTCCAATACGTACAGACCATTAGGTCGGATATGCTCGTGGCAATAAGATCTAGCTATTCTCAAGTGATACGTCCCCAACGTAAATAAAATCAAATCCTCATATGTCAGTCGAGGGAAATCATTGAAAGATGGATCATTACCATCGATAGGCGTGAATGCTACTCTTAGCCTGTTCATGTTATTTTCTTGGACATATTGTGCCAATTCATTTTCTCTAATTTTTTTTTCGTTAATAATATGTATAAATTGCTCTGCGTACATGCTATCCTCATATGGACATCGAGTCGAGTGGCATTAATAAGTGTTGCAGTAATCCTGAAATCCGTCATCATATTTGGCAACGCGACATTAAAATATGTATGCCGAAATATTTTAAAATCTGTTTTAAATCGCCCATTTATAGTCTCGACTACCCATCGGACCATTGTAATTAGTCTCGACTTGTTGGCCTCGGCTGTTGACAGTTGTTCACCTCTAGTTCTGCTTGGTGGCATATGTGGATTATAACCACAATGTTCAATAATAGATCAATTCAATAATCGAATCCCGAAAACCGCGGTCCAGTATGAACACATCATTAGGCCTTAGGAACCAATGCCAATCAGAATATACTTATGCAGGCTATATGTTATTCGCTTGAATAGGAAGTTAGCGCTCTTTTGCACATGTAGATATGTGCCGTCAAAAACAAGAATAGCCGCGTCTTCGTTGCCTCCAAAAATATGAGCTGGAATGGTAAGATTTCTGGAAACCAACTCTTCTCGGCTTATATGGTCTATGCCCAGAAAATGTGGTACAAAATCATCAGTTAAACATTTTCTCGCTATATGAATCTTTCATGTAACGTGCTTTTTGATATTTTGAATTTTGTAGCTAACCGTCTGTCTGGTTCACCAGTTCTTATTTTGGTCAAATAAATACCCAAAGAGATTGCAGGCTTATCAGTTCTGGCACGAAGAGACGGCGTTAGCCTTAAAACCATGTTGAATTGATCCTTAGTTACTCTTGTCCAAAAGTGCAGTTCATTGTCATCGATCTCTTCGATATTCTTAAAATCTAATTGATGGCTTCTTTCTAACCCCCACCTAAACAATGTGAATATGTCGAGTACATGATCATTTTTAAAATCCTGTATTGCCGTTTTAGCACTAAGTTCTGCCCAATCATTCCGCACCAAGTGCGGGTGACAAACGCGAGCAAGTTGAGGTATATAATAGTTATTACTATTTAGCATATAGAACTTTATATAAGTTGGCACTACATGGGTAGGCGTATTCCTGCAGCTGTGGAATATACACCGTCTTGCTGTATTGGAAGCACGTGAATATCCTTGAAGGAAAATAAAACCAGAACTTACGTCTTGGCCCCCGATGTTCATTTCCTGTTCAACATTTCCTTCTTGTTGGGGTGATTGACCTTGGCCTTGATGGGGAGGCTGGTCTTGAACCTGTTGATCTCGCTGATTACGTACAGCACGATCCAGTCTGACCCAGCGCATGCATGGCAAATTGACCTCGAGCCATCAAATGGAATCTGAAATAACAGGTTGATACCGATAGAGGTATAGGTAAGTACCTGGATTAACTTAACACTAGGGTACTTTTTGTCCTGGAAATCTGAAAAGCTCCCATAGAAACAACAATAACCGAATTCCATGTGGGCGGAGCAGCGGGTGAAAGTGTAATATTAAAGTAATTATGTGTATTAATATTATATCCTCGAACTTACCTCGCGTGGTATTATTTCTTGTAGTAATAACACGGCGTGATCCCGATATCTTTCGAGAAAAACTCCTGTAACACTGTGTTTTCTGCGACGTAACACAGATCGGTTACACGCTACACAACTACTAAGTCTTTCCATATCAAAAAAATCCAAATCCAAAAGCAAAATCTCCAGTAAACACGCCAAAATAATCAAATCGAACACACAGATCACAACGAAAACCTACGAAGACTGAACTACCCACATTAAGTAGGGATTTCATATCACTACCTAATCAAAGATATATTAATAGCCAATCTTCTTAGCACTGTTAAATATTACCTCCATGGTTTTTTTAAAAACTATTTACTTAAAATAAAGTGTGGGTAAGAACTGCATAATTTACCACCAATTTGGTTCATGTACGCAAACATTTTTTGACCGGGTAGGATTATGGGCCATGACCTTTTCACAGTTAATTAAATGTCTAAAGTATAGTAGGTTAGATTTACTTTGAGTTACACAAATCCTAACAGTTTCAAAAATACTGAAGATGTATTCTTCAGATGAAACAACAAACAACCTGATCACAAATTAAGTGGGTGCGTAACGATCGATATAAAAATATTTTCTATAATATCAGCCGATATAACGCTCATTTGCTCACGCAGACCTGTTTGGTCACCGGGTTGGACCTGTGTGGTCACCGGGTTAGAATAGTGCCACTCCATGTCTTCTCGTGGATGTCGTAAGAGGCGACTAAGGGAATAATAAAGGCTTCTAGTACTCTTAGGCGATGGGCTTGCAACCTGTCACTAATACACTGGTAAACATCTTAGCCTGATTGTGCAAAACGTGGTTACAGAATTATCAACAACTTATTTAAGAGTGCTTGGTAATTCTGTAGCTCTGCCTACCCCACTCTGGGAATGAAGGCGTGAGTTTATGTATGTATGTATGTAATATATTTAAATATGATATAATTATCATTTTATGTAACGATCATTTGTTCTAAAAATATTTTATATAACATACATTAAGTATACCTAGTCGGTTACTAAGTTCTGTTACTGAGATTAATTACAATTAAAAAATTTTTTTAAAGCAGTTTTGCATAAACCTATATATTAATCAAAACTTTGATTTATATAGAATAATAATAAAAATAATGTATTCTAAACTATTGCAATTATTTGATATACGACCTTGAAGTATTCCCATTTTGGACGATAAAATCATAGTTAAAATCACGCACGACGATGATACTGATAACGGCCCCAACTTTTGTAAGAGTTCCTGTAGAGAGTTCAAATTTGCGTGACATATTGAACAGACTTCAAGCTTTAAATTCTGATACGAATGTATTCAAAGCAACTAAAGATCCGCTTGGACACCGGTCAATCTTGATGACTCATTAAATCGACTTTAAGATTTCACATGATTTTGCAGAAATACGAAAACACACCAAATCAAATCTCTTGCTTCATAAGTTGGAATTAAGTCATGTTGAGAAATATAATTTTGGTCTCTAAACATATACAGAGATAGGATTTTTTATAATATTATACAAAAAAAGTTCTTTGGTAAACAAAGACTAACTTTTAAGCGATTTCAAAAAATGAAATTTACAGAAAAGTCATGCGTAATTTCATCGATGCTGGCTGTGAATGTTAAAAGATCGTATCGGGAATTGCGGAATTTAAGAAAAATGATTAATTGTTTTTCAAAATGTATATTAATTAAGCTTTTAATTTTTATACATATTGAAATTAAAAAATAAACATAAGATAGTTTTATTTGCATCAACCTTAGTAACAGAACTTAGTAACCAACTAGGTAATGCATATTTACTATAATCAACTTACGATATAAAGTTAATTTCATATAAAGTACAGTTGGTATAAAAAAATACTGTCTATACTAACTCGTGTCCAACCACAAGGGTCGGTTTGTAAGTTACCTATTGTGACCCTACAGAGCGGTAACTCTTAGGTCTCAACTAATATATAGGTTAGGTTAGGTTAGAATTCTGTCTAGGCGCGAAGCGCCATAACTACGCGGAATAGGAGCTCCGCAAAGCGGAGCTCCGTCAACTTTGCCTCACGGTCAACGTTGTACCAAAAAATCATTCGACAAAAAAAGTTATTTCAAACAAATATACTTAACAACTACCAGAAAAGTAGTTAGGTAACCAGGTTAGGTAAATATAACGCGGGTTATACGATATGATTTTTATACAAAATGATGATTATACCAAATGATATTTATAATAAATAAATGATATACCAAATGATAATTATAGTAAATAAAAATAGATATTTTGATAATATACCAATCGTTTATTATATAAAATGAGTGATTATATCATTTAAAATTATATCAAATGTTATTATATCAAATGAAATTATATTTATTATTTTTATACCGATCATTACACACCCAAATTAAGTATGTTATTAAATTAGGTACCTATATGATGGATGAAAAAAAATAAGCCTCAGTTAATTCTCCCTTGGCTTAATGATCGTGAGTTTCATGAAGAAACACAAATATCAGAAATTCATTATAGCGTCTCAAAAAGATGCTATATTATAAATATTTTACTAGTTTGACGGAAAACTAAGAAAGGGGGAGAAAAATACATTACTGCAGAGACCAAAAAACGTGGAGGTATTATGGGACGACTTGCTCGCTGTTTGGAGTTAGTACTCGTACCTAATCCTAGCCCAAACGTCGTTTTATAAAGTAAAAAACACGGGACACAACAAAGTTTCATGTTCATAGATTTTTACGGCCGTCCATTGATAAATTATAACTTTTTTTTAATTTTGCCTTGGTCTAGATCACAGAATTCGGCGGGCTAATTTTACAACTTCCGAAGTTCTATATTCTTCTTTTAATTTTAATATTTCCGAGCATGTCTCTAAAAAATATTTTTTAAATATATATTTGTACAAACTTAGATCATCCGGTACTTGTATATAAGGAAAAGTTGAATAACAAAAGCAGATCGTTAGAAAATTAGTAAAAATATTACTAAAACCTTAACTCAGGGTTGCAGACCACAAGCGCTAATTTGCATCTCCCACTTGACATATAAGTAGTTCTTTGTTGGTTTCGGTCTTGGTTGGTTCAAAGAATTTATTTATTTATTTATTTATTTATTTATTTAAATAGGTACAATAACATAATGTAGGCAAAAACATGGTATATCGAAATTACTACAATATAACTTCACATTGCTTACACTACTATAATAATTGTACACAACATTTTTAGTAGGCAAAACAAAGCTAAATGAATATACTAATGATTAACAATTTATATACAAAATACAATAAACTCGGTAAGTATATGAGAAAAGAAAAAAAGAGAAAAATAGAAAATATGTATATATATAGCAGTTAGGAATATCTGGTTTTAAAAACAGTTCTTCAACTTGGATAATGATACACTTAAAATGTCTAAATCTATATCTAAATTATTATATAAACGACACATTCGGGCAATAGGTGCATTCTTGGTTACATTATTGTTGGGGACCATAGGCAAGGCAAAAAGGTTTTGTCTTAGAGTTTTTCCGTGAATAGCTCTAATACATACATGACCCATGAGGTTACTGTCAAGACCGCCGTGCAATATTTTGTGGAGCGTGACTAAATCAGTGACATTGCGTCTGGAGGACAGAGACTGAAGATTAAACGCAGCTAATCTGTCAACATACTCGGGAACAGTTCGACGAGTCCCAGTTTTAATCGAAAGATATCTGACGAATTTAGCTTGTATTGACTCAACTTTATTAGTGTGATTTGAATAAATTGGTTGCCAAACCGAAGAGCAATATTCAAGCAAAGTTCGAACTAAGGCTGAGTATAAGACAATGAGGCTGTTTGCATTTTTGAACGGCTTTGTAGTGCGCATAACAAAGTCAAGCATACGGTTCGACCTACATGCTATGTGCTCATAGTGTCCGCGGAACGACAGCTCACTATCAAATACTACCCCAAGATCCTTAATAGATGAATCCCTATTTAATTTGATGCCATTAATGTTATAATTATAATTGATGAAATTTACTTTTTTAGTGAACGAAATAGAATGTCATTTACCGATACTCAAGGACATGCGGTTAGTATTGCACCAACAATATATCCGATCTATGTCGTTTTGAAGGGCTAGGCAATCATTTTCCGTCTTAATTACCCTAAATATTTTAATATCATCAGCATATGCGAGGCACTGTGAGTCAATGCGAGTCAGAAGATCGTTAACGAAGAAAATGAACAATAACGGACCCAAGTTAGAACCCTGTGGCACCCCAGAATCAGCCATAAACGGAACCGAGTCGTAGCCGTAAACACTGACAAACTGAGATCTACGACGCAGATAAGACTCAAACCATCGCAACAAATTACCATGGATTCCAAGATGACGTAGTTTTTTTAGTAGGATGTCATGATTTACCAGATCAAACGCCTTGGCAAAGTCTGTATATATAGAGTCAGTTTGCGCCTTAGTTTGAAAAGATATAGACAACGTCTGCACATAGGAAAGAAGGTTAGTTGAAGTCGAACGCTTCTTAACAAAACCATGCTGACTAGGACTGAGTACATGAACAAAATGGTTGTAAAAAGTCCCTCAAACAACTTGGCAAAACAATTCAAGATGCTAATAGGCCTATAGTTGGACACCTTGCTTTTATCACCGCTTTTGAAAATCGGAGTAATTCTCGTCAACTTCCAGAGATCAGGAAATACACCCTCCTCCAGAGACTTATGAAACGTAATGCATAAAGGTTTTGCTAGGGCTTTAGCACAAGATCTGACAAATATGGCAGGTAGTCCATCCGGTCCGGCACCCTTATCAACATTTAAAGATTTGATTTTTTGCAAAATATCTCCCTCAGTAAAGACAATTGAGTTAGTACTGTAATTGCTCTCAGGGAAATCAGGTAGGTAGCTGGGGTCACAATCAGATGCAGCGTAAACAGACGAAAAGTACTTAGCAAATAAGTCAGCGATGTCTTGACCGTTCTCCGCAACCACCTCGCCACATGCAAGACATAAGACATAGCATAACGCCAAAATGCCTTTATATTGGTGCTTAAATCACTTTCGATACGGGATATATAAGAATCAAAGCAATCTCTGTTTGGCTCTCTGACGCAGTATGCATAATTCATCGTAGTCTCTAGGATTCTTGAACTTCTTATATCTATAGCGCAACTTATCTTTCTCTTTCAGCAATCTAATTAGATCTCTGGAGAACCAATTTGCGTATCGTGCAGTTCGAAATTTAGCTTTAGGAACATTCTTATCAATAGTTGTCCAAATAGTGTTATAAACTAGTTGCAAAAAACTTCACAGCACAAGTTCGAGTGACTATCCCAATCAACTATTGACAGATCAACGGAGCATTGATCAAAGTCTGCTTTTCGAAACAGGTATCGAGGTATTGATTGGTTAGCATTAAGGGAACGACATTTTTTAGTCTCAATTACGATCTCAAAAGGAGGGTGGTGCAAATCAATACGGCTAATAGGATTTGCCTTGTCTATAGTCAAGTGACGCTAAGATCCGAGTTGACCAATGCCAAGTCTAAAATGCGGGTATTGATGTTTGCATTGGTATTGACTTGCGTGAGCCCAGTGATGGACATGAAATCCCCTAAGGCCAAACACTTCGCGTCATATGCTGAGGTAATGTTACGACGGTCAATCGAACTATTGTGCCATGCAATACTTGGCAAATTAAAATCGCCTAAAATTAGTGTTTTACAGCTATGAGATGACAAGATATAGTTTTCACATGCGTTCAAGAAGTACTCGTACATATTTAAGGGAATGTAAGGTGGAATATACACGAGACAAATATTCAACCTGAAACCGCCGCAATCAACTGTCACCCACAGCACAGGTCTTCAAGGGATGACTGCCATTGTTGTCTAAGCTCAGAAGCGAGTTTAGAAGAGACGGCCACGAGAACACCACCTCCGTACCCCTTGCCAAAATAACTTTTAAAACTTGCAGGACGATCTCGACGGTATACCACATATCTATTATCAAAAAGTTCGTTGGAGTTAATAGATTCATCGAGCCAGGTCTCAGTTAGACATATTATATCATAGTTATGGATTAAAACATATACAACATTCAAGCATGATAATTGCACACATTATTAACTCCTTGGTAATTCTTGTTGTTGGTAATTCTGTAGCTCTGCCTACCCCACTCTGGGAATGAAGGCGTGAAGGTATGTATGTATGTATGTATTAACTCCTTTCTCATTATTGTACTGAATTTCTTGCATATATTTCTATACTTTCACGTAAAGGAGCGTAGGGATACTGAGAGCATTCGCGTGAATATTCGAGTGGTGTGGACGTTGAGCCGAGTCTTACAAAGATTACACACCACTCGATGTTCGCGCCGAATGCTCATCACACGCGAAATACTCGCACTAATTATTTCACCCTGAAAGTCCCACAGGGCCCAAGCTCGTGGCGGCGGAGGTTGACATGGCCCACGCTGTCTACTCGACTTCGCTGCTGGTGTCGACACTGTCGTCAGTGCATTGGCTTACTTACCGAGGTGTCAGCTGAGGTTTAAACCCTTTGCCCGCCGCACCTAATACAAGTAATTTGCTGTTAAAAAGAGCTATTGATTTCATAAGAGGTCGAAATTGACTTTTATTTATTAGTCGTTCTTATTTTACATAGTTAATATTTACCAAAGGTTTAGCATAGCAACTACAAGCATTTTCGCTTAATTGTTTTAACCTTCCTAATTCCAGATTGCTTAATGGCCGCCACCTATTTCACCATCGTGACAATGACACGTGACAGGTGACATTTCAGTTTTCATTGCGCAGTTTATATGAATCCACTTTTTAAATGATCTTTGCAATGAATGACGAATAAACCTATCGTTGCAATTTCGTTTCAAATAATAGTCGATTAGAGACCGTTTTATAACTATTCCCCATTCGTAGTATCGATCGCAGCCCAAACAACAACAGCAAAAATGTGATCGTTATTGAAAATGGAAACATAGGTAAACTGTGGACAAAATCTCTCCCTTTCGTCTTTTTAGGAATGCGCAGTTCTTGGAAAGAAGACCTCCAAACTTCCTCTGCCGATTAATTAAACGGAGGACTATTAATTCAAGACAAAGATGTACGCATTGACCGCTTCAAACCAGCTTTTACCACCAGCATCGCCACGGACTTGTCATTGTCATTATCAATGAGTGCCAAGAAACCTACAGCCTACCTCGATGTACTAGTTGAACCAGCTGCAAGATGCACCAGGAATGGAAGATCGCCACGGACTTGTCATTGTCATTACCAACGAGTGGCAAGAAACCTACAGCCTACCTCGATGTACTAGTTGAACCAGCTGCAAGATGCACCAGGAATGGAAGAACGCCACGGACTTGTCATTGTCATTACCAACGTGTGCCAAGAAACCTACAGCCGACCTCAATGTACTAGTTGAACCAGCTGCAGGATGCACCAGGAATGGAAGAACGCCACGGACTTGTCATTGTCATTACCAACGAGTGGCAAGAAACCTACAGCCTACCTCGATGTACTAGTTGAACCAGCTGCAAGATGCACCAGGAATGGAAGAAAAGTAAGATTCCCAAACCACTATTGACCGTAGTACCGATCTCAGCGGGGGAGTACCGTTACGTTGTATTTACAACATCCGCCAGCAATCGGCAAACTTTGGGCGAACCGATCTTCGGTTGCGCCGCCTAAAGCTAGTGTGTTCGAGATGCTCCAGTGGAAGACCCACGCTTGTTTCCTTGGCTAACTAACCTAATTCAACTTCCGATTTCTAAGTTAACTTTACCTTTCGTGTGTATTCTCTTCTCTATTCTTAAATTTTGTTTCTTTTTCTAATTTTGATACTTGAGTTAAAATTTATTGTTATTTTAGTTGTATTGTATTTATTTTAATTAACCTGTGTTTTACCATGGACTAATTGCTTGTTTGTGCCTAGAACTATTTACCTTGAACTACCTATGGAAAATTGTTGTAATGCGTACTATGCTACAAGATATTAGCAGTCAATGGGTAGTGTCACATTATGTCGTTTATCGTTATGGATTTTTATTTTTGATACACACTTTAACAATGAAACAGTTGTAACAAACTCATTAGTTGCATGTCAAAAAATATCCATTTATTTCATAGAACAGCTCATTATTTACTATCATCTTTAACTACTTTACTGACTCACTCACTCACTGACAGACAACGCATAGGTCTCGAGGACTTGAATTTAGTGGGAACGTTCTTTGGATATACAATACCTTCGATTATTTTTATTAATATTAGCTCCCGACGAGAGGAAATGGGGAGATAACGGGAAATAAAGGAGATAAGCGAAAGTGGGCCTAACCGTTACAGGAATCTACCTAAAACAATAATAAATGATGTATTTTTTAACTACTCTTTGTGAAGTATCAGTTTTTTTTTCTATGGGATTTAAAATGTAACAAAAATTAATAACATTGTTGATTTCTGTTACCGTAATAATGTCGTAGTAGGACATTAAAAACAAATTGAGGGTAGAAATACCCTCCATAACATAATATTATAAATATCAGTGGCATTCACTTCGTTTCGCGTTCCCCACATTGCGGTGATTTTTGATTTCTGGTGGATTAATCGAACTCTGGCAAGATGGAACAACATTGTGTAAACTGTGGAATTAATATTTCTCGCAATAATGCTATAGGCATGCATCTTTTGGACGACGAGGCAATCCATACACTTGTACAACAGTGGGTTGCTCCTCTTGTGGTAAATACTATGTTTATTTGATTAGCACAATTACACTAATTATTTTGTATGAAAGAAACAAATACAACTACTGTACCTGAAATCGCTAAAAAACAGCCTGTTTTTCACCATTAACTTTGAACTAAATGAGATTGATTATTGGAAATATGTAATTATGAGCATGATGATTATTTACAGGTCACTCATTCTAATCATCTATGTGGATATTGTAACCCTTTGAATTTTTATTCATGTTCATATAATAATATCATGCTGCACATGCTTAACATCTTTACCATGATTATTTTATGCTTCTTTAAATATAACTTGTCAGAGTAGTCATCGAGTTCTTTTTTATCTGCTAACTGTGGTTGACATCGAGAACCGTCCATATCTCTGCTTCTCCAAAGGCCAGGCCTATAATTTTTATACTGAAAATATCTTGCATAGTGATCTACAAAATGGCCTTAAAATCATTATTGTAATGGTTGGGCCCAAGACTCTATGGATATTCGCCAATCTCCTTTGACGCGGTGGAACAAAGTCGTGGGTGTCCTCTAGTTGGCTCATGTTTAAGTAAGTTGCGACTATTAGAGGATAGGATTCAGTTACAGGAAGAAACAAAGGTTTTATTTTATATTTTATTTATAACATCAGCCTAAGCGTTGCTAGAACACTCTACGGTAGACAAGATGTAGTTTATATTCATAAAGGTTTACAACCTCTAACAGCGACAACTGTAACGCTGTACCTATATATGGCACATCACAGTTCTTATAGTTTGTGCTGTGCTCAACATCAAATAAACAATAAATTGTGCATTGTTATAGCAAATGAGAACGTGGTCAAAACACGCTGAGTGTAACCTGACTGTACAGGCCCTTTGTACACAGCAAGTTATTAAATTGTGAATAAACAACTGTTTCTTTCTATAGCAAAGGTCCACCGCAACAGCAACGTCAACCTGTCGCGTAACACCATTATCGTGTGTACAAATTCAATATTTCATTTTATTTACCACAAATAAAACCTTTGTTTCGACTCCAGAGCGTTTTTTATTCACACAAAGGCTATCGCAATATCCCAGGCGCGCACGCGTTTTTTTTAGGGATCCGTAGTCAGACTAGGAACCCTTCTTTTTTGGGTACCTCCCATTCACGTGAAGTGAAAATGTTTTTTTTACTCGTTTACTCCAAGGTGACCTTGGAAAGGTTTTTATAACATACTAGCGGCCCGGTGCGTGCTTCGCTACGTATAAAGTGAAATAATAAAAATAAAAATTTGTAATATCAAATTCATTTATTCAAACCAAAAAATATTTTATTAATTGCTAGCTATTTTAAAACTTAATCCAAAACAATTGGATAAACAATATTTTTTGTTTTTCCATTTTGATTATGAATAAACAAACGGCTGGCCATATGAAAAACGTTAAGTGTTTGCCCTTGGGCCTTGTTGATGGACATCGCAAATGATAAAAGCACAGGATATTGTAATCGTTTGAATTCAAATGGCATATCAGTTGGAATCATAGGGATAAATAATGTGCATATTACTCCCATCATTATTAGACTTCAATTTAATGAGTATATTTATATTTAATTATAACATGTTTTTTGGCATATAGGTTATCTCTGTACATTCCAGGCATTATATGGGCATTCTCCTTTGGCAATAACTTTTTCACTGCCAATCTGGTGCCATTACACAGTTTTGGTGGATTAATATTTCGCAATAATATAATCAAAGAACCAACTTTCAGATTCAAGCAATGCGGTGGCATACCAGACGGTTCCAAGGAATTTAAAAATTCAATTGGATAATTCATTACCTCATCTTGATTCATAACACTGTCAATTGATTTATATATGTCGTGACTACACCTGGCAGTTTCGCTTAAATTTGAAAATTAATAGCATTGATATTAATGTTCTTCGGTGCTAAAATGGCGCGTTCTCTCAACCAATTATGATTTCTGTAATTCTAAAGAATATTTGGAAAAACACATTCAATCAATTCATCTATCGATTACGCAATTGTACAAAAATTGTTCGGTATAACGATCAATCCGTTGGTATAGTCTTTATTATTTCTAGCGAGCCGATCTTCTACACAAAGGCCATTGTTTGTAAACAATACCATTGTCTTTCTTTGTGTCCGTAACACCAAGCCGATTACATAAAAAAAAGTTAGAACTACATTGAATGTACATTGAATTATCAACCCTACTCTCTTAGTCAGTAGTTTAAAGTGTCAGGATACAGATATAAGTCTTTATTCTTTGAACTGTGCTTATTCTTTACACAATACTATCATCTACACAAAACTTATATCTGTATCCTGACACTTTACATTTTAAACCTACTGACTAAGAGGGTAGGGTTGATAATTCAATGTACATTCAATGTAGTTCTAACTTTTTTGTATGTAATCGGCTTGTTGTTACGGACACAAATAAAGACAATGGTATTGTTTACAAACAATGGCCTTTGTGGAGAAGATCGGCTCGCTAGAAATAATAAAGACTATACTGTCGATTTGTATTTTGTCATCACCAATTTCTAACAATTGTTTTGAACACTCATGGGCAGCTAGATCATTTTGTAGGTGAATACACATATTAATGTTCAGTGTCTATTTTTGTACATATCTCCAAAGAACTGATGACTTCAAACAGGCATTTATTTCATCAGCAGGAGTTGATCGAGGAATGACAGGCAATGTTTGACGAAAATCCCCTGACAGTAATATCAAAGTACCACCAAAAAGCTGTTGATTACCACGTAAATCTTGCATTTTTCGATTAAATGCTTCTAGTGATTTTTTATTCGCTATTGTACACTCATCCCATAAAATAATTGACGTTAATCGCAGAACTTTTGCCATAGCAAACTTTCTCGAAATATTGCAAGTTGGAGTTTCAATCACCTGTACATTCAATGGCAATTTTAATGCAGAGTGTGCGGTCCGACCAGCTTCTAATAATGTAGCAGCAATTCCCGAAGATGCAAGTGCCAATGCAATTTTCTGTTCCAATCGAATAGTCGCTAAAATCAATGATATAACGAACGTTTTGCCTGTACCACCCAGGTGCATCCAAGAAATATAATCCACCTGCATTATTGGAAACGGCATGCTTGTTTGTGTCATATGCTTGTTTTTGCTGAATATTCAATTTGGTTATATTCGATTGTACAAATAAACTCAAATCATTAGAATTGAATTCCTGCTCACGTTGCAATTCGCGATCAAACAAATCATGCATCTCAGGATTTGGTGCGGTCAAACCCAATTGTACTAATGCTTTATTTGCAATCGTTAGACACATATCTTCAACTATTATCAAAGCTTCGTTGTACATTTCCAAGGTAATCAACAAATCAGGATTTTATTGCACGATGACGTATACGAATTAAAATATCTTCTGCCATATAATGTTTCTATTTGTTCCATAATTTAATTGGATTTGATGGCATACATGTTGATAATATAATGGCAAATAGCATTCGTATTTGTTGTGGATGAGCTGAAGTAGATGCATCATGAAGTGTTGAATCCCAATGTGCATCATCCTCCAACAAATGCAAGAGTTGACATGCTTCACGATATGTTTGACACAAATGACCGTTGACTGTTCTCAATTCTTGAAATGATGTTGGGCCATTGACGTTAACTAATAAATACATACATACATACATTAAATCACGCCTGTATCCCAGAGGGGTAGGCAGAGACCACTTCTTTCGACTTGCTACGATCTTGACAAATAAATAACAATCGCAAATAAAAACACTCAGCATTGTTTGCATGTACTGTATATATTCTCCCAATTGCATCTGTTTGGAAAATACCAGGATGCCCACAATAAACACAAAGCAATAATTATTATCGCTGACAATTTGCTTAAATCGAAGCACGTCCAAAATGAAATGACCGCATGAATGACATAAAAACATGCTTGTACTGTCAACACTGAAAATAAAAAACAATTTGACGGCAAAATCCCCATTTAAAAAAAAGTTTCAATTTGTCACAAAAAATCCCATTAACAAAATGATCCGCCATTTATTGAATTCATTTGTTACAAAAAATGCGATAAATGAAGAACCGCTGGACCGATTTTGTGCAAACTTCACATAAACCATCTACTAAATAGTCTGAACAAAGACTAAACATTTGGTTTGGATAGGTGAGCCCGTTCTTGAGTTATAAAATTACAACGAAAAATGGCATTGATTTTTATATATATAGATTGCGGGTTCGTGAAATTAATTTTTCGATTTTCAGTTTAAGATTTAAAGCGCTAATTTTTGTTTGAGTCAAGTGTTACTCCGCCATACAGTCAAAACAACAAATACTAAAAAAAATAAAAATGTCTTAAATTACGAACTACATAATAATATACTCGTATTGAACTGAATAGGAAAACTATCAATACTAAGTAGACTTCAGTGGTTCTTGAGTTTCAAACGGTTTAAATGTATATACCCCTTTTGAAAACCTATTTGCGGTGTTGCTAAACTGACCGCGACCTATGTCGATGTATGGGGATAACAGTTTTCCAACGGCAAAGTTAAGTTTGTCGCGAGGTCTAATTTGTTTGTAGTAACGGCTTCAGAACCCTAAACAGAGCATGCCCGGTTTTTATTTTTGTAATCCTGTAAAACACATAATAGATATGTTAGTTTCCATTCGGTCCAGGATTCGTTGAACAAGTCAACCTCATTAAAGTTACTAAATACAAACAAGGAAAAACATCATGATTTGTTAGCAAGAAGAAGAAATTATTTTGAGCAGTCTAAAAATACGTACAGCTACTTAAATTTGTCCTCGCTTGCCTTCGTTTATTACAATACGTGCACTAATAACTTGCATATTATTAGCGTGAAAGTGTAAGAATGCTGCATGCATATAGGCAAATGATAAATAAATAAGAATGTTGGTAATACCTATGTTGAAAATGTTTTTAACTGTTTCTTTATGAATGACAAGTATTGGGGAGTACTTGTGAGGATAGCGGGACTCAAATTTTTTGCACTTTTGCAGACGTTGTTCTGGGCAAAAGCTAGTAAATAATAGTTAACTGAATAGTCAGAGGGCTTGCAAGTACTTATTTGCCAAAAGTTACAATTATAATTAGTTTTAATACAGATAGATGATACCTACATCCTTAATAATATTAAAAACAAAGTTTTTATGTATATTCTTTGTTACTCTTTTTCGCTTCAACAGCTGAACGGATTTGGATGGTATTTAAAATGAAGTTAACTTATACCCTGGATTAACACACAGGCTACATGTCATCCCGAAAATTCAAAACTTCCCGAGAGAATAACGATATTTGAAATCTACGTGGACGAAGTCGCGGGCAGAAGCTAGTAATAATAGATTCATATAATTATAATTATATTCACAGTTTGTGTACCGTTCCTTTAAAAACTTGTTAAAAAGTGTATTCACATTTAACTTTAGATATAAATTTACAAATTCTCATCACTCTAAATCAGGGCCTTTATTTTACTGGGTAATACCATATACCACACAGCCTTTGACATGTTATAGCATTGTTTTTACTCCGGCCGCCATTATTATCTTATCAAGAAAGTAAGAGCTATCGTAACATTGACAATACGATAACATGTCACAAGCAATATTGATTCCCGAAAAGAATAGAGGCTCAAAAATATTACTGTGCCAAAATTGTTGACACGAACAAGACTTAAATCAGTAAAACCGGCTGCAAAATCATATTTTTATTAACTGAATATATTACATATAGCTGGTAGGGACTACTTTGTAAGTTTTGGTTTGTCAAATAAACACACGGTTGAATTAATTAAATAGATTCATTTCGTAATTTGCTTTACAAAATTTCATTTTAACATTATTATAATGGAAAAGAAGGAAGTGGAAAGGAGGGGTCTCTGCCTACACCTCTGGGAAACAGGCGTGATTTAATGTATGTATGTATACATACATACTGTTTGTGTGTAATTCCGTGTCTGACGCTTTGGCATCAAGCTGTTAGTCAAATATGTTCTTTGAATAATACATGTATTAATACACAGCTTGATGCCAAAGCGTCAGACACGGAATTACACACAAACATTATTTATTCTGTAGCTCTGCCTACCCCACTCTGGGAATGAAGGCGTGAAGGTATGTATGTATGTATGTATGTATGTAAGTACTTAAAAATAAACTATGTATACGAGAATCTCAAACAAAGAGACAAAAACTATTAACGGAACTTAAGAAGTAAATTATTTTCAACTCCAATCGTCCTTGTGGATCAGTAAACATATCAGCATCTTGGACTGTATCAAGGAAGTGGTTAAGGTACCTAAAATCCGCTGTTTTGCATGACCTATAATATTATGGAAGAATAGTACTTAGTCGCTGTTGTTAATATTTTTGTGTCGCGTAATCAATTTTATTTGAATCGTATTGAACAATATAAAAGATTTCCTGTTAAGATTTTGTGAAGCATCATCACTTTGTTTGGGCTGACATGTTTTCCCTATACCTGTTCTTACCGGCGGATATAACTTTTCGTAGGTAAGTACGATGTAATTATTTCGCGGCGCTTATTCACCTCACGTACTTACCTACTGATCTCACCCTCGAGATTCCTCATACTCGTATTTCCGATTTTCATTTAAATAAACAAGAGCGAAAATTATCGTTTTACTGCCGCAACACATTATTTTTGTAGGAGAATTTAGAGGATCAAACTTGGCTCTCAATAAAGAATAAATGTATGAAATCTGTTATGTCACAAAATGGTCAACAAAATCTATGATGCTGCAATGAATTTTCAATTTTGTGCCCATGAACATCGCATTGCAAATCGAATCTATACTATAAGCAACCGAACATACGTTCACAACGAAGCGGAAACATGTTCATTAATTTCTTAAGGACAGTATCAAAAAAAAAAGTAGACAACTTTAAGGTCGTGTAAATACTTATACTCAACTCCGATTTACGAAAAGTTTTTAGTAGATTGTAAACCTTATTCTTGGGTACGATATGTCAAAAGCAATACGTCTTTTCTTACCAAATTGTCACAATGGGACGGATTCAGTTAGAAACTAGAAAAAAGATTTTGGACGACTGCCGACTGGTGCAAAATTCAGTGTATAACAATAAGAAAACTTGCTAAAAAGTATGTTGTCAGGCCTGCAGGAGTACACAAGTTGATAACTAAGTTCAGCAACACCGTAACTTTGGAAGACCTGCCTCAGAGCAGCAGAAAACGAGGACCTTGGGACCCTGCATTGCAAAAAAGAGTTGTACGCATTTTTTTACAAAATCCACCAGTTGCTGTCCGAATGCTGCTAAAAAAGCTAAAACTTCTCCATCAATGGTTCGGCGAATTAAAAAAAGATGTAACCTTAAGACTTATAAAAAACAGAAACAACCTAAAAGAGACGAAAACCAAGTGGCAACCGTTAGAAAACGAAAAAGAAAACTATATGATCGTGTATTAACCAAGAAAACGCAATGTATTATTATGGACGACGAAACATACTGCAAATTAGATTTTAAAACATTGCCCGACCTTAGTTTTTTACCGTACCCGCTGGTAAAAAGGTTTCTCAAAAAGATGAAGCCTTCAGTGTTAAGAAATTCGGTAAAAAGATACTAATTTGGCAGGCAATTTGTCAATGTGGCATGCGTTCGAAATCCTTTTTCACCACAGGTAACTTAAACGCTGAAGTATATCGTGAGGAGTGCTTGAAAAATAGACTACTGCCTGTCATTAAAATACACAAGAAGCCTATTTTATTTTGGCCAGACTTGGCATCATGCCATTACTCAAAAGCTACACTGGAATGGTATAAGGCCCACAAGGTTGATATAGTCGAAAGAGACATGAACCCCCCCAACTGCCCTGAAGTCCGCCCTATCGAAAATTACTGCGCTATTATGAAGCGGCAGCTCCAAAAGAATGTCAAAGCTGCAACATCAGTCGAGGACTTTATAAAAAAGTGGAACAGAGTGTCAGGAAAAATAGCAAATACTGTCGTCCAAAACTTAATGAAGGACATCAAAAAGAAAGTAAGATTGCAGGCTAAATAGGAGGTCTACGACAGTTTTCTTAAAATTAGTTCTTGAAAAGGTGTTATATTTTAGTTAATTTTATGTTTTATATCCAAATATCACATAGAATAAAAATTATGTCATTTTTAACTTGTCTACTTTCTTTTCGATACGGTCCTTAATTAACACTTCCATCTCATGGTAAAATAAATACGCAGGTGTTTTATAAGACTGTGTTGATGTATTTTCTGTTCTGAACGCTCAGTTTAAATTATTTATAAAATACAGGGTGTTTGGGGTTAGGTTTGTAAGGACTAGATTACATAACGACTCTATAAGCAAAACGTCTTAATAGTAGAATGCCCGGGTTTAACATTGGACTTAGTTCTATTACGTCTTGTTTGTATAACGCCCTAATATCAAAATGTTGTAATAGCAAAACGACTAGGTAGGCATATCGTCAAACATTAATAACGTCTAAATGGCATAACGACTAGATGGTTGAATGACAAGAAAAACTCAAACGTAGGTAGTTTGTGAAGGAACTCTTTGATAAAGAAACTTCAAAGTCAAGTTGCTGGCCACTTAAAATCAAAGATAATGTACTTATTGTTCAACAATCTTAACTGTCAATTGAGTTTTATCTTTCAATAATATTATTAAAGTAAATAATGTGTTTATCGAATAATTAACATGGAAGACTTTATATTTGTTGAAAGTCATAAAGGCAGTCAGGCTTTGATTGTTAACGGTTACCGTTATAATAAGTGCAGCAACAATGTCAGCGGAACTTCTCTGTGGCGATGCTGTAAGCGTAAGGAATGCAGTGCATCGCTAACATTAAATAGGGAAAAAACTGCGATTGTCCGGCAATCTTCACACTCTTGTAGAAAAAATAAGGCTAAATATACAAACGATTTTGTATTGCAGTACGCGAAAAAAAAAGTATGCGAAAATATGAAATCTATTAAGAAAAACTACGAAGATAGCATCATCGCATGCCAGGCACAATTTCCTGATGTAACGATTTGTGCACGACCATATGAGTCGATTAAATACACTTCATTTAGAGCGAGGCGAGCTTATTTAAAGTCAGAAAAATTGCAGTTCTTGCACCCCAAAGATGTGAAAATACCACTAATTATATCAGAGAACTTTTTAGTTGCTGAATTTGGTGAAAACGATAAAATATTCATATTTAGTAGAAAATGCTGCCGTATAAAGATGAAAAAATGTGCTCGTGACGGTCATCTGTTTTTCGAGGATGGCACCTTTAAGCGTGTACCGAAGCCGTTCAGTCAACTTTTTACGGTCCATCTAGATCTAAACAGCACCGATGAAAGCACGAATATAGTGCCAGTGTTATATTGTTTACTTCCCAACAAACGCGAAGAAACTTACCGAGCACTTCTTACAATAATACGTGACGTCATTGGTGCAAAGCTCACAAAGTTTAAGTGCGATTATGAATTGGGCGTAATAAACGCGTTTGAAGAAGTTTTTCTTACTGCATCATTGTCCGGTTGCTACTATCACTTTAATCGGGCTATTTGGAAGCACGCAAAGCAACTTCGACTTACTAGCACACGTGACGGAGTTAAGATTGCGAAGTTGACATCAAATTTGCCGTACATACCTGCAGAGCAAATACAAGAAGCATGGCTAACTGTGAAGGGTGTTGCACCCAATTGTCCTGAAATGGATAGTTTCATTCGTTATTTTGAGAGACAATGGATGAGACTGCCGCCTTCAGAAATATCCTGTGCAGGCCAGCATCACCGTTCGGTACAACAAACCAGTGTAACAACGCAGTGGAAGCTTGGAACAGGCGTCTAAATGCACGCATGCCACATAAACCCTCATTAATGAGGTTTCTGTTTAAAATAAAGAGGGACAACAAGTTCCAGGAAATAAAAATAAATAATCATTTATTTTCATATGGGCATATAAGTAAAAGTGATGCCATATTTGATAAAAAATGCAGAGCAGACATTTGAGAATCACAGTTATCACACTATAATAGTTATTTATGTAACTGGTACATAATGAAGCTTCTTAAGCTACGAGTGCCGAGTGCTAATTACAGGCACTCGTAACTTCAGAGCTAATTGTGTACCATTGCATACATAACTTGTCATGATACTTGGTCTTCCGATCATGGGACCCGTAAATGAGAGTAACGATCTCCAAAGAAAGCTGGAACCACGTAGATAGATGAGGACTCTTGAGGCGTGGGGTCCGACTTGACCGCACTCAAAAACAACTTTTAGTGTAGAGAAGGTAGAGGTTTCTCGGAGTCCAACTTGACCCCGCACAAAGCCAACTTAACAGTTTCCAAGTTCCCAATTCTGAGACAGAGAAGACCGGTTGCTCTGGTCAGATTCACCGTTTTTATACCATGGTGATCTAGCTTTTTAATTGACAAATTCTAAATTCATAATATTCCTAAATTATACATGCCAGATATTAATTCCATGGAAAACCATCGTTTTACTTCATGGTCTAGCTAGTATAAACCTACGATATAGTCTCTGCCCGTTGTCTAGACAACGGAAATAACAACATTGTCAGATCAGACGTACAGATACTAACAAAAAGTGGATATTTTCAGCTGTAAATATAAAAAAATACTGTTACAACAACAAGAATACGGAGGAAAAATACACGTAAGCATTATAGAAGTTCGATCCGCCGTAGAATTGAATATATATAGGAAATATATGCGTTTAAAAGGTCTGTCGGTCAATCTGTGAACTATAATTGAACACAAAATGATTTACAGGAATACAAATATCCAACAAGTGGACCGCGTCAGCAAGTAAATCATTTGCGCGATAAATTACAAAGATATTACAAACTATTTCTACAAGCCTAAAATGATAATGACATGAATAAACAATCGCTAACTTTTCTCGTATACTTTACTCGATTTTTCTGCTAACACATTACTTTATAACAAAGTAAATTTTGATTATACTGATCAGCGTTAATAGTTTGTGAATTTTATTGTAATATGATCTGACAATTTATCATAAAACTTGAAATGCCAAACGAACGCCATTTTGTTAATATCCATATTGAACGTAACCATGGTAACCAAAATAATAACAAATCGATGGATGAGTTTTTCTATTAATTTAAATAATTGCTCGATATTGCGACCGGTTGCCATAAAATAAATAAATAATAATAATAATTTAATAAAAATGATATTTTAAACACATAATTAGTCTACAAAATAATTTTGTTTTTAATATATGTAATTGTAATTGGTATTAATAAAATTATTCCGGCTCATAGAAACCTCCGGAGATCCTAGAGCTGGTGCTTACCTCTCCCAATGGATTGGGCTAGCTAATCCAGAGAGGTAATGCAGCCAGTGTCATAGGGACCATGCCGCGAGTGGACCTGCTAGAGGGGGTGTTCTTTTTATAGTGGTGATTATTATTTACATCTAACATCTTTGAGTAGCTTAGTTTAATTTTAATTTTAATGAGTTTAGTTTTAACTTTTAATTGTTAATGTAATAAAATTAACGGTTTATTATATAAATTAGGACGTCACTAAACGCCAAGACTGATATCTGGAATGACCGTTGCCATGGTAAATGACAAAGCTATAATAATTATTTTCAACTGTTATTTCCATGGCAACGCACCATACTCACATTCACCCAAAACATTTTTCAAGTCATCATGAATATCCGCCCCTTTCATACCTTTCATATGAAGAAACTTTATCACAGTTCTTTATTCAATTTTATCCATTTTGAAAAAATCGCCAGATTATTTTATGAAATAACATTAAACAAAAAAATATGGACCCCATCGAATTCAAATTAAGCACACAGGCAGCCAAAAACCCTATGTTTAGGGTTCCGTAGCCTAATTAGGAACCCTTACAGTTTCGCCATGTCCATCCGTCCGTGCGTCCGTCCGTCCGTCCGCAGCCTAGCTCAGAGATTCTTAGTACTAGAAAGCTGTTATTTGGCATAAATATATTAGTCACGCCAACAAGGTGATAAAATAAATCTTGCAAAAACTTTTTTTTTAGTGTAGGTACCTCCCCTACACGTAACGTGGTGATGTATTTTTTTTTGTCTACCCTATAGTGTAGGGTGTTATTGGATAGGTCTCTCAAAAATATTGCGGGTTTGTTGAAACAATTTTTTGATTCAGGAATCCTTTTATGAAATACTAGCTTCTGCCCGCGACTCCGTCCGCGTAGAATTAGTAATTTTGCCATCCCACGGGAACACGTGATTTGTTTCGGAATTCAAGGTAGGCAAAAATATATCCAACCAAATTCGTCCATCCGTTTTAGGGAAGAAGTAACAAACTCATGCACGCATAAGCTTTCTAATTGATTATATATGTAGGCTAGGATGTAAATAGGTACATCCAGCGCACAAAATCGCTCGGGCCGAAATCGTAATCGATAAAAATACTATGCGCGTCCGACTCGCAGTTGACCGGTTTTCAGTATTTGACGTTTTTTTGTACATATAATCATACCAAATTTAACGCTTGTGTGTTTAACGGTTTTTTAGGTATAACAAAAAGTAAATGAGTTTGCTTTTTTTATCTTAACTCACAATATCCCAAACAAAGTAAGAAGGACGAAGTTCTTCGATCTTTAGTGCGAGCGACACGCTGCGAAGAACTTTGTCGCTGTATTTCATGTATAAACTAAAGTCGCACAATTTCAAACTGAACGAATTTTACGATTTAGATGTTAGTGCATAAAGTATTACAGTAGATGTAAGTGACCAGGGTGCGCCAAAGTTGAACTAAATTTTTAATGTCGATTATCGCAATATCGAAAATTTTGTACCTAAAAATTTACATCCTAATAATCACTACTCATAACTACTCTGTTCCTAATGTTCTGAATGACTAATGATTCAACTTTATAATGTCCGTTGCAATAAACATCTATCATACTACTATTTGTTTTCCTATATTTTCTCAACATAACCTTCTTTTACACTATTATTCATCATCATATCTTTTTTATGTAGATTCGTTTTTATTCATAAAAATACCTAACCGATAGGCATGATAGGTTAGGTTAGGTTAGAGTTGTGTCAAGGCGCGAAGCGCCAGAACTACGCGGAATAGGAGCTCCGCACAGCGGAGCTCCGTCGACTTGTTCGTACACTTCTTTTCAAATTACCAAAAAAAGGAAAAAATAGCCCGAAACATATTAGAAATCTATAAAAAGACACCAATTTATTACCTGTACATTATCTGAGCAAATTGAAATATTGAATGATTTTTAAAACGGCACTACTTATTATTATTATGAGTAATAATATTATAAAAAAAAACTTTATGATGAAGAATGTCATGAAAAAAAAAAGTAGGAGTTTAGATAAAGTTTCAACAGTGATGTTATTAACTAAAATTTTCGGAAAACTGAGTGTTATGGACTACGTTAATAGTAAAAAAAAATGTAGCAACGAAAACTTTAGCAAACAAAACTTTAGGAACAATGATCATTAGCAGTACAAATCGTTAGGAAAATCAATTTCGGGTAATGAACTTTAGCAAACCCAATATGGACCCAAGTGACCAATTCGTTTTCAATTCTTAAGTTGAATAGGTAATAAAGAATAGTTATTGTATAATTTTTTTCGTAGCAAGTGGAATGAAGTGGTCTCTGCCTACCCCTCTGGGAAACAGGCGTGATTTAATGTATGTAAATTTTTTTTTCATGTTTTATTTTCGGTACTGGGTGGTTGAAAAATAACTTAACCTAACCAAGCCTAGTCGGATTCTGGATGATCAAAAAAAATACTATACCCTAACCAACTTATTCGCCGTATATTACTTACCATATTAAATTTGATATAAAATACTTTTTACAGAATAAACAGCTGAGGAAGGTCGTCTCCTTTTCGGATCCCCTACTTTAGGCCCTACTAAATGTACTATAAATAAAACTATGCAATTTATGTGACAAAACGTGGGGCGGAGCTGACTACCTAATCTGCGAAACCCACGCGTTACCCTCCGGAGCCAGCACGCATGTATGGTATGACCTAATGGATTTATCCGCTTTGTTTTTGCCCTTGTGCTAATAGTAGGGGATGACCTTTACCGGGCTGATTATTTGATAAAAAGTATTTTACATCTAATCTAATATGTTAAGTAATATATGGCGAATAGGTTCGGTGACAAATCAGTCCAGTGTATGATTGATTACTTGAAAATTAAAAATTAACTTTTTCGAAAATTGCGCTCTTGTTTATTAAAGCTTGTCCCAGTAAAAAATGTCGCTTATAAATTTCAAAAAATTCCGTATTAAATATTAAAATTCACCAAATTTTCTGATACCGTTTTATTTGATATTCCTTTAAATATTATTATTTACGCATAAAGACCAGTTTAGGATTAGTTCATCCCGAAACTTCTTAATTTTCCCTTGACCCCTGCCATCAAAGTTTGTACATCGTCCATCGGTGATCAGTTTGGAAGCTTCATTCCACTTCCGCTTGAAGTCTTGAACTAAAGTGGCATTTTTTTAATACAGGGTGGGCCATAAATTTTTGCAAATTGCAACACTGATTTTTTCGGACTCTGTTAGAGTGAGCGGCGGGAAATTGGTGGGAAACAATAGGTCACTTCGTGCAATTTTATTTATAAAGGAGCGTTTCACGGGAAAGCAACGGGGTTTTTGTATTAAACAGTTTTATAAAAACAACGATGTATCTTTCTGTACGACGCCTACTTAGAATTGAATAAGGATAACGCCAAGTGAGTGAGTGTCCAAGTGTTAGTTTAATTAAATCTTAGGTCAAAAACTTCAAGCAAACTGGTTCGACACTGAATATCAAACAAACACGGCGTCCACGTTTAACAAAAAATGATGAGAACATACGGCAGGTTAAAGTTTCTGTAGAGAACGATCCAGAATTATCTACGCGTAAACGTTCAGCAGCTCTAGCAATACCAAGAACTAGTCTACGGCGAATTTTACATCTAGATCTGAAACTGCACCCACTGCATGAATTTGAAGGTGACCAGAACATGGATGCAACAAGATGGAACAACATGCCATACGTCAAACATGAGTTTACCGGTGGTGAAAGAAATGTTTCCGAAAAAGTTGATTTCTCGCAGAGGTGACATCCCAATTCCCATGGCTGCCAAGGAGCCCGGACCTAACACCTTGCGATGTTTTCAAGTGGAGATATTTAAAGAGTCGAGTGTACCTTAATAATCCGATGACAATACCCCAGTTAAAACTAAACATTCAGAATGAGATAGCTGCGATCCCTCGCAGCATGCGTCAGCTAGTTTTCCAAAGTGTTTGTGTAGTCGACTGCAGGAGTGCAACGACGAGACGGAGGAGATCTGGATGACGTTATTTTTCAAAAATAAATTGCATTTATCTGTTACTAGGTTAAATAAATAAAATATAAAAAAACATGAAAAGTTAAATTTTTATCGATGTTTTAAAAGTGCAAAAATTTTTGGCCCACCCTGTATTTTAAATGCTTCTGTTTCACACGAGCCCAATATTTTTCAATGGGTCGTAACTCCGGGCATCCTCCCAGGATTGAGAGTATTTTCAACAAAATCGACATTATTTGCTTTGTACCACTCTATTGCTTCCTTCGTGTAGTGACACGTGGCCAAATCAGGCCAGAACAGGACAGGTAAAGTATGCCTCTTAATGAATGGTAACAATCGTTTTTTGAGGCACTCATTCAGGTATATATCACCATTTATGGTTCCATTAGCAAAATATGGTGTACTGCGTTTGCTACATGAACAGATCGCCTGCCATACGAGAACTTTCTTTCCAAATTTATCCATTTTAATAACCTTATACTCTTCACTTACTACTTTTCGGTCGCTCCCAGAATAATAGTGGTGTCCTGGAAGTCATTTGAATTCAAGTTTGCAGTAAGTTTCGTCATCCATAACTGTACCTAGTCGGTCCTAAAGTTCTGTCACAAATAAGAATAATGATAAAAACAAAAGTACCAATCAGTTTTTAATAATTTATATACCAATTTAAAGTACATTTAATAGAGAATTAATATAACTTAAAATTATTCAAAATGACTTCCCTTGTTTTTAATACAGGCCAATAAACGCCGCGGCCAGTCGTCTATCGCAGCACGCACCATATTCATGTCTATTTCAGCGACTGCTTTTCTAATAGATGACTTCAGGCTCTCCAAATTTGTATGTGGTTTAGCACAGACCTTCTCCTCTAAGACCTGCCAAATTTTGTAGTTCAAAGGATTAAGGTCCGGACTGGAGGAAGGCCAATCTTCGTGTCTTATAAAGTCGATTTTTTGACGCTCAAACCAGGCTTGAGTGGTCTTGGCTTTGTGTGCCGGTGCAGAATCCTGCTGGAACACAAAATGATGTCCTGAAAATAGCGTGTTGGGCAGATCTTTGACAACCTGATCCAAAACCGTCTCTTGGTACACTTTTGCACTGATTTTGACCCCTTTTTCGCAAAAATGAACCTCAGTTGGCCCGTAATAAGATACTCCCAACCAAACCATCACTGATGATGGATGATGCCCATGTTGCACCCGCGGAGCGGTTTTTTTTGCTTCTTCAGAGCTCTACACTCTATCATTCTGTTTATTATACTTTTCTTCAATATCGAAATTTTTTTCGTCTGTAAATAGGATATCGCGGTGTAGATTTTTCGCGTACTGTTTTAACAACTTTCGGCATCTTTTAAGCCTGATTGTTTTTAGACGGGCATTAAGCATGTGTCTACACTTTTTTTTGTATGCTCGTAGACTAAGATCTTCGTTTAAAATCTTTTTGACGGTATTCCTACTGACACCCATCTGCAAAGCCATCAACTTCTGTTTTCGGACAGTATTTCTTGCTATATTGGCCTTGATCGCTTTGATCACTGCTGGTGTTCTTACGGAGCGTGGACGGCCAGTTCTTTTTTTGTCCTCAACACTAGAGACTTCATTGTACCTATCAATAGTACGGTACACAAACCTAAGCGTTATGTTTAATTTTTTGAGCAACTTGAAAACGGTACTTGGCGAGTGCCCACAGCGGTGCAACGCTAAAACAGCTATTCGGTTATCTTTCAATGTCCACTCCATCGTGAGAAATCGCAGAAAATGACTGTTTTTTGTTTTAACAAAATTGTTAAACATTCAAAAATGGAATATAAAAACATTTTCTTAAAATTATGTTCTAAATTAAAAAATTATGTGCCAGTGACAGAACTTTAGGACCGACTAAGTACAATATTTTTTCTTAGTAATTTTTGAATAAAGCTTTCTAGATCTCGATTTAGACTCTTTTGACCGTTTTGCATTTCTGTTAGGCACTTTAGTTTGTTTAATCGTTGTTATAGAACAATTTTTCTTCACTCGTTGCACTGTAGATTTCGAGGTTTTAAACTTCTTGGCCATGTCTCGTACAGAGAGGGTAGGTTTTTTCTGTAAAGCTGTTATAATCTTCTTCTCGATATTCTGGTTTACAAACCCTGGTTCACGTCCACTTCCAGGCCGTCGCCGTATACCACCTGTCTCCCTGAACCGTTTTAAAACCCTTTGAACGGTTGTTGTAGACGTTTTCAGCTCCAACGCCACTTTCTTCGCAGAGATGCCTTTATATTGAACATATTTGTACAAAAAAAAATCGTGTAACTTTTCTTGCACCGACGACATCGTTGAACATCTAGTACTGACAACGTTTTTTTTATTTTTATTTATACATTATAGAGCATCCTAACGGGAAACATAGTTTTCAAACCTCTTTACATTTCATCCTGATATACAACCCCATCTAATAATGAGCGACATTTTTTTCTGGGACGAGCTTTAGACAAATTACATATACAGGGTTGGGCAGATTAAGTGTTCTGGCTTTTTTACTTAAATATAACTTAACTTCTTATTCACTTCGTATTTTTTTTTGTTGACAATTTAACCTTCTTTGTGATTTCTACAAGTCAGCTTGATATATTTTGTTTTTATATTGTTTTCAACAATGGACGCGAAACGCCAGCTCGTGTGCGATTTGTACCAGAAAAAATACCGACCGTGTGAGATATTGAAGACGCTGAAACATTTAAATATCAATATAAGGTTTATATCGCGGACCGTCAAGCGATTCAAAGAAACGGGATCTTCACAAATCAGGCCCAAACCTGGGAGAAAGCCATCTGTTCGCACCAAAAACATCATTAAAAATATTCGTGAGCGTATTAGACGAAATCCAGCTCGAAGTGCAAGCAAACTTGCTAAAGATATGAAAATATCCCGTCGAACAATGAGTCGTATTTTAAAATATGATCTTGGGCTAAAGGCCTACAAAAAACAAAAAAATCATGGCTTAACAGATGCCCAGAAAAAAGCTAGAGTGAAAAAATGTAGGGAATTGCTAGCTTGGCACGACGGCGATGATATTATTTTTTCCGATGAAAAGATGTTCCAGTTACAAGACAGTCACAACCAACAAAACGATCGTGTCTATGGTGCTTCATTGAAGGATATTCCTGTGGACAAATTAGCCGTACAACGGTTCCAGAGTGCATCAGCTGTCATGGTATGGGGTGCGATATCGCCTAGAGGCAAGTTACCGCTGCTGTTTATTGATCGAGGTGTCAAAATTAACCAAGACTATTACATCCAGAACGTGTAACAGGGTCATTTGCTAGAAAATGCTCAAAAATTATATGGAAACGACTATTACTGCTTCCAACAAGATAGTGCCCCATCTCACAAAGCTAAACGCACTCAAGACTGGTGTAGAACAAATTTGACAGATTTTATACCTTGGCAAGAATGGCCTGCATCATCGCCGGATTTGAATGCTTTGGACTTTTCGATATGGGGTTACATGCTGAGCAAGATTGGGAGCACACAGGGCATGAATCTAAACTCATTCAAGCATCGATTAGTCAAGATATGGGATGAAATACCAGACGAGGTAGTGCGTGCCGCGTGCAATGCATTCTATGGAATAATGCGTCAAGTTATTAAAGCTGATGGCGAGCGATTTGAACTTATGAATTAGTTTTATTAAGTATAGGGTACGCTAAAAATAAAAACGTGATAAATTTAAAAAAAATCTGTCTTGTTTTAATTTTATGGCTCTTTTTAACTAGGACACTTAATCTGCCCAACCCTGTACTAATCGAAAGTGTGACACCCATGGAATATGCAAACGTTACGTTAACTATTATTTTCCCGTCATAACTATTGGGTAGGCAGGAATAAACAGGAAGTCGGTACCTACTAATAATTTGCACCGGTCTGATTATTAAATAAATGGATACCAAAACGAAGATCATTTCATTGCGAACACGGTGGTATAGGGTAATGTCTGCGAAAAATCAGTCTCAATTACGGTTGTTGAGTTTAAAAAAACGAAATATTGCTACGAATGTATACGTGCGACAGAGAGATCCCAGTGAAAAATCCAGTGCGATAGAAGAGGACGCAGCATTGCAGGTGCTATTTGTCAAAATTAAATAATGTCAATGTTTACAAAAGTAGGTAATAATAATAATGAATCAAAATAAAAACAGAAAAAAAACAAAATAAATACAGCTGAAATATACTACAGTCATAAAATATCAAGAATAATAATAATATTTGGAAATGTCAAAATGCGGAATTTAAATAAAAGTAATAAAATGAACAACTCAATATAGGTACATAAAATATCTGGGCACAATGTCGCACCAATTGACCTAGTCCCAAACTCAAAGGCTTGTACTATAGGTACTACTGACAACCATGTAACTACTGTACACTTAAAAACACTTGAAATATTAAATACTTAAATAGAAAAAATCCAAGACTCAGGAACAAATATTCCCGCTCATCATACAAATATCTGCCCTTACCGGGATTTTAACCCAGGACCGCAAGCTTCGTAAGCAGGGTCACTACAACTAGGCCAGCGCGTCGTTAATCAAAATTTAACATAACTAATCATCAGTATATTTTTTAACAGAATCACAAGAACTACGTAGAAGCGAAACTCCTGGTTTCCGACGAGCGCTCGGCGCATTAGATACCTGCCGCCTGGCAACACCTGAGGTGCCAAGTTAGACAGGGGTGTCACACAAGGAATATACAGGGTGTCTTGAAAACCTATTGAATTTTTTTAACAGTAGATAGGGTGGATGATTTCGGTCATCCCTATATTGGTAACTTTTTTCAAGTTAATATTTGACTGAGTTACAGACTGATTTATCATCGACTTTCCTGACGATGCTCTCAGTGTGCCCCATCTTAACTAATTCATTTATAATATGTGTCACAACGTAATGTAAATAAACAAGTGGTTCCTTATCAACAATGTTTCTAATCATGGTCAAAAGCTCCGTGGTGTTTAAAAAACTGACACATTATTCTGTAATGTGAATGAGAAGACAGTCTCTGATAAGGGCTATTATGTGAAATAATCTAAATATGAAACTTACGATTACGATTTTTGGTCACACTTTTCTCACACTCACACAGCTAAAATAGCAGTTGTACTTGTACGTACATTACTTCTTTTACGTGATCATGAATGATGGCTTTATTTTATTGAATTGTACCACTATCAGGGACTCCTACGAATATAAAACACAATAATTAAAACGAATCATTAAGTTGTGATTGTGCTTTGACAATTTGACATAGTATCTTTTTAAATCTTGGTCCATTAAAACTCTTTATGAAAAGAGTTTTAAGTTTCATTTGTAAACATTAAATCCTACCTACACTTCGTTTTATCAAAATTAGTTTTAAAGATGACATCATACATGTTGTTGACAGATATTCGTATCCTAGAGAAATAGAAAAATAGGATCGCTTTGTAAGAAGAGGCCGACGTGGTGACACTTTGTAGTGATACTACAGTAGCAATCATCATTTAATGGCGGTTATTTATTTGGGAGTAATAGTTTATTAATTATAAGATTTTGGGTAAAAATTGGGTAATGTTACTAAAGAACAATGCAAGATCCTGGCTAAAAAACTTTTATAAAAAAGCCTGCGGATACTAAAGTTGACCCTGTTTTGTGTAAGATTTAAATTCAATATTTTATTATTTACACATTTGGGGAACTTATACGAAAAATATTTATGATTAGTAACAAAAGCTTGTCCCAGAAAATAATGACGCGTGCAGTAAACAAAATTAAACTAGATTAGAAAATCTTTTTTTTTTTCAAGTTTAATTTAATTACATTACATGACTTTGAATATTTAGAAATAATATATACCTAAGTTTAGTCTAATTTTCCGTGCAACCGCAAGTCGTATTTTTTAAAAACTGAATTGCCATCAGATTGTGTACATCGTCATTAGCAATTTATTTAGAAGCTTCCTTCCACTTTCGTTTGAAGTCATTACCTGACACGGCATTACTCTTTTGTTTAAAGAGTTTTTACGAGCCCAATATTTTTCGACAAATTCGATAAAATTTGAATTATACCAATAAATCTTGTTGAAAATCACAAAATCTGTTAAAATATGAACTCTTTAGTTCTATGGTCTATGAAAAGTTAGACAGACGGTTGCTATAGGGATTTGTTAGAAAAATACATGTCGAGAAAACCTCTAAATGATTTGATTTTATTTTAACATGGTAGCAGAGCGTGGTTCCGCGAGATATAATTAATAACTTCAAGTAAAGGATTTTAAACCGTACTTTGCCAAGATGGAGAAGTGTATTTTGGATGCTTCAAAAATGCAACTTGGAATGTTACCGGACTCAAATTGGATAACATGGAAGTATAAAATTATGATCGGTTCGAAAGGTTTGATAGTTTTAGTTGAAGGCAAGATCAAAGATCCTGACCAACCTCCTCCAAACGCAACTAAAGAGCAGCTTTCACAGTACAAGACCGCGTTGCAGAGTTACTCGACTGGTGACTCGGCTGATGTGGTTTTGTCCAACATAGACAGGCACCACCCTCCATTTCAATTTTATATTAACATACAGCTCCGCCTTCCACATACAGTTAACAATATAATCAAACGCAACTTTTTTAAAGCCAATTACCCGGATATAATTGAAGAAAAAGGTGATATAAACTGGTCCCAACAATTAAATTTATTATCAGCAACCCACGCGGTAAATAATTTTTATGATGTTTTATATAAAATAATTGATAAATACGTGCCAATACGGAAACTTAGACACACTACTTATCCAAGGTTTCGGTCACTTATGAAGTCCCTAAAACGTAAAGAAAAGGTTTGGGTTAAATGGAAAACATACCAGTGTCGCCGCAACTATGGTGAATTCGCCCTCCTCCGGGCCCGTTTTAAAACACTGATGGAGAACTGTTTTCGCACTTACTTACACTAAAAACACTGAGGAAACAATGAAAGTAAATATTAAGGCGTTCTGGTCCTATATTTCGTCCTTAAAGCAGTCTCCATCGATTTACCCACATACTATGCATCTCGGGAGCACAGAGGGCGCTGTTGTGCAAGACAGCTAATTTAAACAGCTCCGTATTTGTTATTATATTTATTATTTAATCTGATCCATTTCCCAATTACAATATATATTTATAATCGTAAGAACGTACACCGTGCACTGATAAATATAAACATCTAGAAAAAATGGCTCCAGCGAAGGCAAAATCGATGACAAGTGCGGCAGCCGTTAACAGGTTGGTGGAAGTCATTACAAATTTAAATACGGAGATAACTGAGATGAAACACGATATAAAGTGTTGTCATGATGTAATCTGCGATCAACAAAAGTTACTTACGTACCAGAGCGGATACATCCAAACGATACTTGGCCTTATCTCAACCAAAACTGGGCACACAACACTACACCCACAAAGGATTTCACTCAATGAATCTGGCCCCCAAGGCATGGTGTTCTTGAGTGATGAGCAGCCACCTTCCTCTGTTGCGACCAACATCGACACAGCGGTAACGCCGCCCACACCGATCCCTCCAGAGACGGCGGGCCCGGCGCTTGTCCCCAGGCCACAACAATGTCCCTCGCACCCTATTACATCGGCCTTTACTACAATCACGCGCCAAGGCGTGTGTTGTCCAGTGGCTCCTGCTACCACTGCGGCTGTTGACACGACTGCAGTACCGATGCAACAAGCACACCGGGCCTCTCCACCTCGAGCCCCATTCTCATCAGGTCTAAGAGCGGCTGCCCCCCGTGTTGTCAGCCTCCACGTTTTTAATTTAAGTGAAGGAACCACAACGGAGGACGTCGTCCGCCATGTCCAGGCCCAGATGAATATCCCAGCGCCTGTGTGTGAACAGCTGATCGTCACTCGCGGCCACTATGCGTCGTTTCGCCTGGACGTGCCGGCTGACAAGCTGAAGATAGCTAGGAATGTTAATAACTGGCCGGAGGGAGTGTCTGTACGCCTCTTTAATGTTGTTGAGCCAAAAAACTTCCCAGCAAAAAGTGTGACATTAAAACCAAAGTAGTCACTCAACTTGTTGTAATTCACCAAAATGTTGGATCCATTTGTGGCAAAACTTCACTAATAGATCTATTATCTAGCACAGAAAACCCAGACATACTTGGTTTTAGCGAAACTTGGTGCAAAAAAAGTAAAATCGAACGGGTGAGGTTATGTGGGTACACTTTGGCAAACTACTACTGCCGAACGCGCATCGCTCACGGCGGTGTCGCGCTATATGTCCGCGACGCCATGGTGTATCGACAGCGAAATGACTTGCAGGGCCTCTCCGTTCAATGTCACTTTGAATGCACTGCTGTGGAAATTTATAGTTGTAAATTGATAATTATTGTTTTATATAGAACTGGATTAGGTGACTTCAACATTTATTTAGAAAAATTAGAATTATTATTGACTATGATAACTGACGAAAAGAACAGGTTTCTTCTTGTTGGTGATCAAAATGTGGATTATTTATCTGATAATTGTTTGAGGCGGCGGGTAGACGACGTACTAAGTTGCTACGGTTGTGCCAACACCGTGAATTTTCCAACTCGCGTGACTGTAGACTGTGTATCGTCCATTGATTGCGGCATTACTGAAATATTATCGGAAATAAGTCACTATAGACCTATCTCCATACAATCATGCATCCCCAAGTTACTTGAATCTCTTATCCATGATGTTATATACCCATTTGTGCAAAATAATATTATGGAACAGCAGCACGGCTTTATGAAGCACAAATCTACTTCTACTAATCTCCTTGTTTTTTCCCATTTCTTGTTCAAATCTATGGACAAGAGGGTCCAAGTAGACACTATATACACTGACTTCCGGAAAGGGTTTGACAAAGTAGACCACATTGTGCTCCTGCGCAAGCTGGCGAATAATGGTATCAAAGGTAACTTGATAAGGTGGTTCGCTTCCTATCTAGAAAAACGAATGCAAAAAGTTGTCATAAATGGATACGAATCACGTGCATCACAAGTCTCGTCTGGGGTGATTCAGGTTTCAATTCTTGGGCCGCTCCTATACACGCTGTTCGTCAATGACGTAGCTAATTGCTTCCAGAACTGTTCATTTGAGATGTTTGCGGATAATTTAAAAATATACAGGACTGTTTAGGCGTGAGTTTATGTATGTATGTATGTATGTTTCCTGTCAGACTGATTGTGTATTAATCCAACAGGACCTTGACCGCTTCCATGAATATTGTATAGCTAATAAGCTTTCTCTTGCTTATGATAAATGTGTTAAAATATATTTTACTAAAAACAAAAATAAAACTATTGGTCAATATCGCATAGGCGGAGGGACACTGCAAAACGTTACTGATGTCAAGGACTTGGGAGTGACACTGGACGAGAAGCTTACTCTTGACGGACACGTAAACCGCATAACGTCCAAGGCATACCGAATGATGGGATTCGTACTTAGAGCAGCTAAACCTCTTAAAAAACATTATTCGAACATACTGTTGTACAAATCCCTGGTCCGTCCCTTACTGGAGTATGCATCTGAGATTTGGAATCCCCACTATCTAACCTACACAAACCTGGTTGAACGTGTCCAGAAGAAATTCCTAAGAGCCCTTCATTTTAGGCTTTGTGGGGTACATTTATCATATGACGAGCTCTTAAAACTAATATAAACTACGTACACTTTCAGTCAGACGAGCGGTTCGGGATGCTTTGGTTCTGTACAATATATGTAACAGCAACTACAATTGCCCAAAACGACTACAATACTTAAATTATCGTGCCCCTACCTACATACGAGTATAGAACTAGATCCACCCTCCTTTTCGCTGTCCCGGCGATTAAAACAAATGCTGCACGCGCCGCTCTGCAGAATGTGCAATGCCTACAACAAGCAATTGTCCTCGGTTGACATGTTTAACTGTGCCAAAAATAATTACAAACGCAGCGTCATTAAGGTCTTAGATGGGTAAGGACCAAAAAGTTGGACCACTGTTAAGCGCAGTTAACCATACAAACAGCGAAGTTGAAAAAAGTTCCGTTGTGCGACGAAAATTATCCCTACAATTGTATGGCTAACTTTCGTGTCACAACGGAAAAGTTTCATAGAAAATTTAATTGAGTGAGTTAGCGTGGACAACTTTTTGGTCCTTACCCAGATGCTAGTGTAAACGTAGGCTAATGTCGATGTTAATTTGTTGTATTGCTGAAGTTTGTGTGTTAATGGAGTCATTTATTTATTTACAGTGCCGTTTATTTTATTGTAAATTAACTGTTATTAGTTTTAGTTGTGTTTACCATATTTTGATATACTTAACTTTAATTTATTATGTCTTAATTAATTAGACTAGTTATAAGCACAAAATTGCACCACAGTCACAGTACTAGAACTTAACTCTCAGTGGAATTTGTTTCAGGATGTAGACTAAACCTAACTTTAAGAGATCCTTTGTTTTATAATATTTTGTAATGTCTATATCTGTTTTTTCCCCAATAATTAAAATAAAAAATTAAAAATAGTACTGTTAGACGATGGGCTTGCCACCTGTCAGTAATATGCTGGAAAACATCTTAGCCTATTTGTGCAAATTGTGGTTCCTGAATTATCAACAACTTTTTTCAAGTTGTAATTCTGTAGCCTCTGCCTAGCCCACTCTGGGATTACAGGCGTGAAGGTATGTATGTGTAGTAAATGGTAAAAGGATTCCGACATTGTTGGCAGATGTGTGGTACGGTACCTACCATCAATAAGAACCAATTTTCAGTCTTATCAGCTCAGGACCGACTATCAGACAGTCTCTTCATGTCGACGACAACAGAATGCAAAATCATAAAAGATGGAGATGTAATACTTATTGGAGACATACAGAAATATGGAGGTCTTTACAAACTCAGACTAATAAATGTAAAGCCTGTAACGCCAATCGAAATAAATTACATTTCAAACAAGAATTTGCTTCAGTTATAACTGGTCATGGTATACCATGAAAGATTGGCACACCAGAATAAAGCTCATGTGAAGAAAGTACTTGATAGAGAACTAGGTATAAAGCTGAAGTTAGATGATGAGACTTGTGAAGGTTGTATATATGGGAAAGCACATCGACTAAAATTTGGTACGCGAAAAAGAGCGACTGAGCCAGCAGAACTCATACATGCTGACGTATGTGGGCCGTTCAGAGATTCTTCTGGAAGAAACAAGTACTTCCTACTCTTCAAGGACGACATTAGCAAATTTCGCTTCGTTTACTTTTTAAAAAGAAATCGGAAATTCACAATAAGCTTGAACTTATGCTTGCTGAAGTAAAAGCATCAGGGTTTAAAGTAAAAGAGCTTTTAAGTGATAACGGTGGCGAATTTTACAATGAAGCCGTACGAAGAACTTTCTTGTAGATTATGCCCCAGTCCAAGGTACCTTGAAGATATCGTAAAATCTGTTTCACCTTAACAACATCTTCATTGCACGGGTTCTCTAGTTTTCTAGAAGCAACACCTACAGCAAAAGCGATGTCGGGTCTCGTCCCTACTATCAGATATGCTAATGCTCCGATAACTTGCCTGTACGGATATTTGTGGGACGCATTTTCTTATTTTATCTCTATGCATTATGTGCTATCTTTTAGTATCGGAGTGCCAACTGACTTGCATCCTTCCATACCGAACTTTTCTAGCAGTTTCTTGGTTTATGCGGCCTAATTAAGCTTTATCGAACCATCTTCTCTTCTTTCTATCTCTAATCCTAGAAAATAACTGGCTGGCTTTGTCTTAATCTTAAATCGCCCTTTTAACTCTTTCAGAAAACATTCTGGTTCTTCTTGATGAGTGGAAGCCAATAAGCCATCATCGACATATAGACATAGAATAAGCCTTCTCTCCCCCCCTCTGTCTTATGAAGAGACATGGATCAGCTTCATTTTCTATGAATCCAACTTTCAAAAGAAACTGTTTTATACAGTTGTTCCAACACCTTGGAGCCTGTTTGTCCGTATAAACTTATTTTTAATTTGCATACAAAACTTGGATTTTCATTATAACCTTCTGGTGGTTTCATGTAAATCTCCTCATTCAGGCTGCCATAGAGAAAAGCTGTAGATACGTCAAACTGTGTTAGTATCATGTTATCTCGTGCAGCAATGCTCAGTACGGCTTGAATTGTGCTCATTTTGGCTACCGGACTGAAACTTTCATAAAAGTCTAGTCCTTCCTTTTGAGAGTAACCTTTGATGACTAATCGGGCCTTAAATCGCTCGCCACTTCCATCGGGATTAGTCTTCACTTTAAAAATCCACTTGCGGATAATTGGTATCACTTGCTATGCACACGTTCCAAGGATAACTAGGAAGAAATCGGACAAAAAGGCAATAAAAGGCATCCTAGTGGCCTACGACAACGATGAAGGCTATAGAATTAGGTCGTTAGAGAAGAACAAATTTGTTAGTTCGGTCCAGGGACGTTATATTTGAAGAGAAGACATTGAAAACTAACAAAGAGAAATTAAATTAAATTAAAGAAAATCAGGCCAAAATAAGACTGGCTTATTATGACCATACATCGTTATCGCGGGAGCAAAAACGATTTGACAGTAGTCAAAGATTATGACAAATAGGCAATAACAGAAGTGACACTCGTATCGAGAAACGTTTATACCTACGAGTTCAAAATGTATCATATTATTTCAAATGTCTTACCTCCGTATTTGACTTGATTAGTAGTACATATTTAAAGAGATTAGATACGCAATCCTAACCTCAACCTCTTCAGTCACTTTTCCTGCTACTTTAGACATTTGTCATTCTTGATTGATTTGATATGTACAAAAATATATCTAAATTAAATATGAAATATATTTAAAGAAATTAAACTAGTTCTGGACAAAAATATTTGACTTTTATATTATTTTATTAAAGCTGACACGTTGACTTATAAAAGCGTTTACAAATTGTAAGACAAGTGTAATTGACTGTTTCCAGCGAAAATTTCGTGCAAGATATGAAGAACTTCTTAGAGGCTTAGACTGTATAGGCAGAATATTCCGTTTATACTGAACCGACCATCTGTTATATCTGTTCTTTAATAGATTTGTTTTTGCTCCCGCGATAACGATGTATGATTATGACGCTTTATTAATCGAAAAACTAATTAATAATCGACTCGTTGCTTACCTGAATAAATATAAAATTATTTCCGACTTCCAATTTGGCTTTCGCCAATCCAGATCCACCGAGATCAATCGTATCTTTCACTTCTTTAATTTTCGACAAAATTGATAAGGGTAAGAAATGCCTAGCAGTATTTCTAGACCTTAAAAAAGCATTCGATACGGTCTCTCACTCCACGCTTATACGTAAAATGGAAAAAGTCGGAATTAGGGGTTTGCCTTTGGACTTGTTGAGTGACTATTTACAGGGTCGGACACAGAAAGTGAAAATAGGAGAATTCACAAGTAACGAAACTGATATAACTTTTGGTGTCCCCCAGGGGAGCGTTTTAGGGCCCACGTTGTTTCTAATATATATAAATGACTTGACGAATCTCTTACTACAGTGTCATACGACACTGCCATAGTGTTTGATGGGGAATCCTGGGAGTAGGTGTTTAGTAGTGCAGGATCTGGCCTCAACAGAGTATCTGCCTGGCTAAGAAGTAACCTCCTCACGCTAAATGTCAGTAAGACTAATTATATATGCTTTACTAAATACGAAAGCACCCAACCTGGTAGTAACTTAAAATTACAAATACACACTTGTAACCAGCATAATCATGGTCACTGTAACTGTAAGGAACTAGACAAGGTCAACGCGACTAAATATCTAGGTGTATTTTTAGATCAGCGTCTTTCGTGGCATATGCAGCTTGAAAATGCAAACAATAGAATAAGAAAACTAAATTGGATTTTTAAAATACTTAGACATGTTACTACAAAAAAATTGTTAAACCAACTGTACACTACTTTAGCACTACCAATAATGAGTTACTGTATAACTGTCTGGGGAGGTGCTACAAAAATAAAATTTTTGGACGTTGAAAGAAGCCAACGTTGCTTGCTCAAGGTAATGTACTCAAAACCATACAGGTTCCCCACATATGAACTTTATCAAATTAGTGACCAATTATCCATGAGGAAACTGTATGTTTTGTGTGCAATAGTTAAGCTTCACAAAACCCTAGAATATAATCCTACGTTTGAAACCCGTAGACGCAAAAAATACCATAATCTTTATTTGAACTAATCTGTCCTTAGTTCTTAGAAAAATAACAAGACTGGAACTTGAAATGACCTTGTTACTTGTTTTCTAATACCCATACAGCTCAATAAAAGTCCTAAAAAAACTGGTTCACAAAATAGCAGGTAAATTTTGCCATCCAACAACAAATTGATTGATTTTTGCTAAAATAATTAGTTTTCTCCAGTAAAAGTCTCAAATTATAATTATGGTGCTGTTTTTGAAGATTTTAAATTACACGGACGGCTATGATTTTTTGTGTAAAGATTTACCATATGTTAAGGTATTTTTTAGAAGCATAAGCAAAACTTCGGTAGTACATTTTTTTGTGACAGCATTTTATCGAAAATCTGTTCATTTGTTGAAAATTTGAATAAAGTTATAGAAAAGGAAAATTTAAAAAAGTCTGCCGAGAATTTACACTAGAGTGGCTAATAAAATGGTAGATACGTTATTACACTACTATTATACCAAATTTCATTTGATTCCATGGCATAGTTTTCACACCAGAGTGATTTTTGTGAAATTTCTAAAGAAAGTTATTATTTTGTTTAAAAAAATCGTATCTTCGAAATCATAGATTTTTGCTGAACTAATGTTGTTTTTAAATGATGCGTCGGGATGCCCACCACCTAAAAAAAATTTTTGGACCACTATAAACGGGCCACCTTGTATATTGTTTCCGCATGAGACTTGTAGTTATGGAGGAGCGGAGCTTCCTGACACACGTTATGTATACCTACTAGGAAGCTCAAACCGTTGATATCATAATAGACTTAAATTTGAGGAAATAAATAAATATTTTCATTTTCATTTTCATTTTATAAATGGCAGCAATCTTTTTTTAAGACACTCATCTGCCTAATATTTCGCAATTTATAGTGTCGTTAGTAAAATAAGATGTACTACGATTGCCACAGGAACAGATTGCTTGCCACACGAGAGCGTTCTTGGCAAGGCCGTGCCAGGATAAGCTAAGAGATTTTGCCCCCCTTGAGTTTGGGCTTGTAATTTTTATAGATTGTGTGGCTCTGCATTAGTAATTGTTTTGCCAAATTTGAGCACCCTAAATATCAGTTTTCGTTTAAAAAAAAAAACTATATTTAATTTTTCTTTGATATTTTTTTTTCCTGTTAACCAATTTTAATGAGCTTGGCATATAATGTACATTTAACCAAGATGATCAAATGGCCATAATTATATTTTCATTATGCCATAGAAAAAAAAATAAAAAAACCCATTCAAACTTTAAAGATTTTTTTTTTATCACTTTCATGTTAGAGACCGCTCTAATTTTTTCACTGGTAAAACTCCCACTAACGTCCTATAATAAGTATTTTTTTCAAATTTTTTGCTAAGGGAGAACATGGAGTTATTTTGACATGAAATTCTTTACATACATTTCCTAGAACCGCTATAATTTAAATCGGAATGATTGCAACCTCTTTAGAGGAACGTACATGTTGCATATGAAATACTTACTGGCCACTTACATTTCAACTTTTTAAAAAAGTAAAAAAAAAGACAACAAAAAGAACTCCTTTCAATTGTCGTGCGTTGGTAACATAATATAAACCATTCCAATATGAATTCATTATCAAAAACAACTGCAATACAACGCGTTTTCCGTAAAAAAGTTAAAACGCTGTATTGTCTCGCAATGAAAACTATTCTGCAAAGTATAAACGAACAATACGATTTCTTTAATAATACACTTCCAATTTTTGATCAGGTAAATGTCACAAAGGCATATTGTGCATTTGTATAGTAATTAATGGGTACTTAATTTTAAATAGGTAGTTTAAATAATTAGTAGTAGAAGTAGTAGTAGTAGTAAAACTCTTTATTGTACGTACAAACAAATAATTAAGTACCTATGTTTATCCACGGATATGTAATTTGAGAGTCTCAGGTAGTATAACTTAACACGCATGTCTTCAATCTAAATGATCAAAAAAACATAGGTAAGTAATTATTTGTTTCCTTGACTTGATCCCTCCTATCTGGATCCACTCTGGGAACTCCTTCTTGAGCTGGATGGCCAGGATCACGTCCAGCCATCAGTGTCAAATGTGTGTTTATGAATACTCTGTGGTCCGGGTAATGCTGCCGTGGGGCTTCCCGCTGCTCCAATTGTTGCCGGTACAGCCTTGCCGCTAAATGTCCATTACCTTGAGCTGCACCATAATAATTATGCATCTCTACATAATCACTAAGAGTGTAGTTCATGTTGCTACACGAAATTAAATTCAATCACTAGGCTAAGTTCAAAAGTCCAAAACACAAGCACAGGTCGGTCGTAAGGCAAATCAATCAGAGTCCAGTTAACAAAGCGAGAAGAATTCAGAAATTAAACGTAACGAGAGCAGAAGTAACTATTAGTTATTTCACAATAAAATACGTGATTCCTTTCTTAAGACAAAGGAAGAACAAATTTATTTATTCATAAAAATACATGGCTTTATTGATGGCCAGTACCAAATTAGGCTCGACCAAATAAAAAAAAGTTTTTATGTTACAGACTCTTTATTACACATTCTACCTTAGTACGTTTGAAAGTCGAATCCAGCAAATTATGACCTATTAAGTGTCACTTTTTTTGTATTATTCTGAAAGTTTAGAGACTGGCCAAGTTTTTAAAATTACTTCTGATCTTTGAATTCTAAGATTTTTAGGTTTTTTTTAATTTACAAAATCATACTTCAATTTGCTCAAAGGTAAAACTTTCACTTTCGGTCAATTTTATTGTAACTTGCGTTAAGGTTGGGAAGCTGATTATTGTATGTGTGAAAGTACAGTTTGTGAGGATAATGTCGCAAAATAAAACATCCAGAAAAAACGTAACAAAAAAAAGTTACATGTTAATAAACGGCTCGGCCCGAAAATTCTTGAAAAAATCTTTAAAAATTAGTTACTCGAAAACAACATAAAATCGGCCAACATACATGGGGTATATTCGGATAGCCCCGGATGTGAGGCATCTAAATTTTTTTTTTAGACGTCAGTCTTTGGACCACCCTGTATTTACTGTTTAACTAAGTGTATTATTATAATTAATATATATTTTTAATGGTTTTAAACTAAATATCACTTGGATTTAGTTGGCGTGACTTGGTAGTCCGTTTGTTTACATTTTTGATCGATAATTCGATCACAGACTGTAGGTATAAAAAGCTCTTTGAACCGATGTAGGGTATATATTTGTAAAGGTTTTGTTATGGGTCAACCTGATGACGGAGAACAAATAACACAAACAACAATTTACAAGTAAAACTATAATTAATAATGAATATATTAGTACTTAAGCCTACTTATCTAACTCTTAACTAATGTTGAGCGCCAGGAGGGTTTAAATGTTTACGGACCCCTGCCAATCCCAAGTGCCACCGGCTAGCAGCAACTCGCTTATTGTTCTTACAATAATCAACTATAAATATCTGTATTTCGAAGGGCGTATCCAAAGGCTAGAACAAAGAACCCTATCGTGACTAAGTGTAAATTAATGTTACATAAATAAAACACCACATCTTAATTACATCTAAACTTACCCCTTCGCTGTATCACAAACACAAAAACTAAATGCTTTAATTCCGTTATAATTTCCTTAAACAGTTAAAACTTATAGCTTCCTTGTCACATAATTACACCATGTGGGTAATTTTCGCGTATGTTATTAAATATGCCACAGGTACGACCTCCTTGGAAACATGAGCTGGAATGAATCTTCACCGACTTTTGGTTTACTTAACTAAAAAGTCTAAAATAAATAAATACAAAAAGCAATGCGCGTGCATGGCGCGGAATCGATCCCCGAACGCCATGCGCCGTAGTCACACCTTCAATCCCCTGCGCTACTGATGCCCGGTTTCTGAAGTCACTAGTTAAACCTTTAATAGCTATTGATCCGTTAAAGTTATGTTTAGGTTAAACGACGTTTATCTCTTCGTGAGTTTCTGAGTGCTCTACGAACAGTTCGATAACTATTGACAGATAAATAGTTCCTTCCGCTGCCGCTAGATGGATCTTAATAGTTTGTCATACGTAGACTGCTGTTAATGCCTTAATTCAACATCAATTCCGGTTGATTTTTGTAAAAATAATAATTTGAGAAAACTTAGCCACTTTATAGTAATTAATAAATAAATGATAACGAAAATTAAAATACCTATTTTATTTGCCAGTGGCTGTATGAACAAAAATTGACAGTTGATACTTCAAAAACAAAAACTTCAATCGTAAAAAACGTCAAATAGTTATGGAGCCGATAAACGGCAAACTTTGGTCAGTTAAGTTAAACCTAGTTAAAACGGAGTTTATCTTTGAGTCGTTGTTCGGAAACGCAGTTGTCAAAGTTAACGGACCAATAGCGTTTACGGACAGATAAACCACCGATAAAAGTACTTCAGAAACCGGGCATGAGACAATTAGAAATTGTTTTGAATTTAGCCTATGGTTCTAGAAATGGAAGATTTAACCAAGGAACTATCAAGGATGACCTTTATCATCACAGTTTATTAACATAATATGCGTAAATAGGAAAAATCTCATCAACGTAAAATATTATTACAATTTGACAATGTTTTATCTACTTCCAACGGAAGCGTCGTAAAATAAAATCCAAGAATTACTTCAAGCGAAAAACTTTATTGTTAATTCTACTAAATCGCCACAACGTGGACATATGTCAGGTACATACCTACTTAAGGGTCCAAGTAAGAACCCACCTGAAAAATACTATCTCCACGGGGAAGTTAGGTTAAAGTTGGGAATTAACTTGTTAAAAATTCAATAGGCTAAGTAAATTTACGCCCACAATTATGTATAAACCTGTTGAATACTATTAATAATTTACTTACATTCAGCAATCTCCGCCATGTCGACAATCACAACCGTCTTAACCGCGTCTTGCGAGCGGTATTTTTCCATTTATTCTTATTATTCTTAGGCATCTTGATAGGAAATACGCTATATATTCATTCACACTAAAACTTTCTCGTGAACGGTGTTAAAGTGCGAAAACAACTAATGAGGTTAATGAGTATAGTGTTGCCAGGGGAAGGTAAATTGTTAGACTTTAAAACATCGCGTTAATACAGCGCAGTAATACTCGAGAAAAATATTACATACAACTGATAGCTATTTAATCTTAAACATAATGTGAAAATTAAGATCTAATGTATAAATCATTGCTAAGACCTCACTTGATCTTAACACGCTCGTGATTATTGAATAATAATAGTAAATTGGTTCGTTGGATTGTGTTACCATGGGGATATCCAAGAAGTTCCATAATTCCGGTTCCATATGGAACAATCGGTACTGTAATAGATACAAATATTGGGGTTGTATCTGTAAATAAAAAGAACTAGAAGGGCTATTTATATTTATACTTTATTCTTCTTAGCTTCTTAATTAAAGAAATAACATTGTCGTGCGCACTCGGCGCCAGGTAACATGCGACTCTCAAAATTATACAAAATAAACAGTCGCTGTTCTATCGAACCATTTGCTTTTCAAATTGAATAATTAAAAGCAAATGAGACATTGCATACAATGAACAATACAATAAGGTTTATTTTATAGGTTATAATCTTATTGTATTACAGTACATATCGCACCTTCAGAACGATAGTGACCTAATTCAAAATTTCAGCTTTCAAACTTTAAGTCATAAATTGATTATGATAGAGCCCTAACTCGAAATTCAAAATTAGGTATATTTAACAAAGTTATTGATACAACTTTTTTAATTTAGGTATTCAAGTTTTAAAACAAAATAAAACCTCTTTTCAGCCCGTAATTAAAAAAGGTTTTATTATTTTTTTATACTCCATTATTCGTCATGTTTTGCGTCATTTATTTGTCAATATTGATTAATGTATACAGGGTGGCTCATTCAAATCGGTCAGTATGGGATAGTCTGAAACTATAAGACATACGAAGATTTGTTCTTAGGAACCATGTCACCGATTTTAATAAAAAGAAAAACTGCATTCATACATTTTAAAAAAAACTGTACCCAGCTAGGGAATCGAACCCGGTTGTTTTGAAAAAATAAACTTACACTATTTCTATTCAGATATCGATTGTGTAGGTCTTAAGCAGTAAATGTTTCTAAGAACCATGATGTTTAAAATGATTAAAATGCATTGTTTTCACATACTTTAATTTATCATAGTAGGTGTTCGAAGTGACCACCGTTTTTTTTCAATACAATATTCAACACGTTTAGGTAACGATCTTACTATTGCATTTTGTATCTTCATGTGGTGAATTTGCGTTAAAATTGACTCTATGGCTGCTTTTAGGTCTTCAACGGTGTCATAGCTTGTTTTGTACACTTCATCTTTAACGTAACCCCACAAGAAATAGTCTAGAGGCGTTAAATCGGGCGACCTTGCGGGTCATTTGATAGGGCCGTTCGTACCAATCCATTTTCGCGAAAAGTTTTCGTTTAAAACGTCTCTTGCTATGCGACTATTGTGAGCTGTTGCTCCGTCCTGTTGAAAATAAAGTTGTTCTCTTACTTCTGCTGGCATTTCTCCTATGGCCCCTAAAAGATCTTCTAAGATTGCAAGGTACTTGAATCTGTCCAAATGTCCATCATAAATTTTAAACATGAGTACCTTATTGTGAAGTAGGCCGACCTAGCAGTAAAACGAGAATCTAACTTGACGGCGTCCTTCGTGCATTCGTAAGGGATTTTCTTGACTCCAATAGTGATGATTTTTACGATTGTACATTCCGTTGTTGGAAAATTAAGTTTCATCAGAAAATATTACATACTTTAAAAAATGTCTGTCTAGACCCATCATTTCTTTTATCCAATTGCAAAATTCAAGTCGTCTAATATCATCTCCTGCATGTAAGGCCTGCACCCAATGTTCATTCTTGTAGCACTTGTATTTGTATTTCTTTAGGGTTCTTTGAATAGTCGGACGTGAAATTTCAGGAATATCACGACTTGCATTACGGGTGGAGGCATCTGGTGTTGCTTCAAAATAGGTTCAAATGTTCATTTCCATCATGTTTTCATGACATTTTCTTGGTTTTACTTTTTTTGGCTTTTTAAAACTTCCGTGGGTCTTCAAATTGTGAACAATTTTGATGAATATCTTACGAGTAGGTAAAATACGTGTCGGATATTTGATATGGTACCAATGTAGTGCACGGGAGCAATTTCTGTCGTTTTTAAAGTAAGCTTCCAATAACTCAAAGTGCTCAGAGTTTGTAAAATGCATTTTCTCAACCACACAGCAATAAAAACAAAAATACCGAAGCATTGATTTTCAGTTCCCGCCAAAACATTTGACATTCGAGTTTCCTTTTTTTCTTTTTTTATGGCTATTCGGCCAGTCACACCGAGACGTTCCATTTTCAAATGAGGTTTGACACGTCTGTAATCTACAATATCTACATACTTACTTTAAGTGGGCTTTTCAATTGATTGTTAGTGTTTGATAAATAGAAGTAAGCAGTTGCAATAAATAGATAATAATATTACTGTAGATAACAAAACTTCCTGAAAGGTTTAATGCAATGCCAATGCCATATGATAAGTTAAACGGTGTATGTAACAAGTAGAGAGGTAAAAACAACTTTACATGCCTGAACTTGTTGAATATTGTAACGGTGGTCACTTCGAACATCTATTAACATAAATTAAAATTATGTGAAAAAAAATGCATTTTCTGCATTTTAGACATCATGTTTCTTAGAAACATTTACTGCTTAAGACCTACACAATCGATATCTGAATAGAAATAGTGTAAGTTTATTTTTTCAAAACAACCGGGTTCGATTCCCTAACTGGGTACAGTTTTTTTTCAAATGTATGAATGCAGTTTTTCTTTTTATCAAAATCGGTGACATGGTTCCTAAGAACAAATCTTCGTATGTCTTATAGTTTCAGACTTTCCCATACTGACCGATTTGAATAACCCACCCTGTATAAATCGTTCGCTTAGTTTAGTATTTAACTAAAATCATGAATTTCCTCAATGATCACGCAAAATTTTCTCAGTTTTCAAGAGAGCTGGTGGCGAAATTAGAAGTTAGCCGAATGCGACGCGGAAATGGTTAGCGCAGCTCTTAGTAGATGCTGCTGGAAACTGGCATGCGTAGGCGGAATATTCTCTAGTTGTCGGTTTTTTTTAGAAAATATATAGCTCTTCCTGCACTAGTTCAACGATGTGCACTGGCTGGATGTGAAATGTAAAAATTGCTAGCGTTTACTACGTCTCCATCAGCTAGCATATTGAAACCGCTAGTTGCTAATAGAAAAGTATTCTTCCGTCTTCGTAAGCAGTTTTCTTCCCTCTTCCACTGTACGCCGACACTGTGTCACACCCAGTTAAAGCATGGAATACTGGTAACGCTCTCGTCCTTTCTGGGCCTGGAATAAAATAAGACTTATATAGATGTTACTGAAATGCATTGTAAGAAAATAAATAAATTAAGCTAATTAAAAATGAAACCTAAAGAGGCTGCGATTTTGTTACATGACAAAAACTGGTGGTTTTTTCCTGTGCCGATGTGGAACCACAATTCAACACTATCTTGTAGCTTCGGAACTCATGATACTGCTAGGACCACTACACCTGTATCAACTATGCGTATCATGATCCGATTAAATCCTTGAGTCACAGAGCCAGCCAGCAACTTTGCACCATTATCCTCGTATCAGCTTCTTCGTGGTTACAGGGGTCAATGTTATTCTTACAACGATCGCTGCTGCTGAGAACATTCATACCGTCCGTAACATTCAGTTCTTTTTCAGCCGGTACCTCCGTAGTGTGGCAGGCTAAGGACAACATATGGAACAGTTCTTTCTTGTTCTCATTATCACATAGGAAATTGTTCCACTCTTTAGGTATTCTAGTGTTTGGGCAAACTCGTGATCGTGAGCCAATACCTCGCGTCTCCCCTAGTACTCTTTTTAATGCTTTTTTCTTCATATCTGCAAAGTCACAATATAATTAACACGTTTACTGCGGGAGAAGGCACAAAAAGCCCCATCCGTGGCCGTAACCCTGTGCGGCACTGAAAATAGTGTACTTTCGTACGGTGCGGGGAGCGTATCTTGGCCAATCCTTGGAGTAGGACAAAGACAAATATTGTTTTCTGCATAGCTCTTAAATTTTGATAATATGGCATTCTTAATTTACGTGGGGGGCACATTGGACCTCTTTGGATGCCTTTTTTTTCCTTTCAGTGCGGGAAGGGGTCCAATAGACCTTCGACCTATCACACGCCCCATCCGCACTGAGTGTTAACCTATGTCAACGGGTAGTGATGCGCCCACAGATCACAGAAACAAGGGAGATATGTTATGGGGGCGTGGTTCGTGTCGCCTCGATATGGTCAAATTGACCATATCGGCACGAGGCGTGTCAAGCGTTGACACAGTCACTCACTGAACGCTGTCAGTATAGAAGCTCCGTTTAAATGATAAAATGACTGTATGTAGCGTGAAAGTGTGCAAAAATCTAAATACAAACGTTAATATAAAATCAAAGGGCATAACTTACCACCGGTAAATTTTGTTTTTAAGCATTATTTATATTTTTAAATGAATATTTTATATTTGAATGGATTTCAGAGCGTAAGGTTGTGAAAGTTGTGTTGACGTGATTTCTATCGACTATCGATAAATGGCTTATTCTACAGCTATCAATAGAATTCAATGTGTTAATAGTTCTAGTTATTTATCACTACCACGACACGCTTAAAACAGAAGAAAAATAATTTTAACAAATTTTCACGTTATACAAAATTTAATTTTCTTTACAATATTAACGAACGACGAAGGACTCTAGCAATTCAAATATAAGTAGGCAAATCATACAATTAAGATAAAAATAAATTAACCAACCACAAAGGCAAAGGGCTCTGGCTCAGTATTGAGCTGTGCTTGCACACAGCGCTGATTGACAACTCGCGCCGACTCACTCTTAAAAGGATTCAAGCCTAAAGGTTGGATGGTAGAGATTGCCCCAAGTATTAAGTCTATCTTTCTGTTTTAAGTAATTTGTACCATTTATGAAATAAAGTTTACATAATCAAGTCGGTAAACTACTGGTTTGTCCCAAACTGAGATCTTGTGACGTGACACTCAACCGAACCCATTTTATTAGTATATTTGTATTAACATCATAAAGTCCAAGTTTACAATTTAGACTTTTATGTACTAATCAAAACGAAAATCTTTAACAGCTCCAGAAAATTTAACCAAAGAAATTCGGCCATTTTTTTGTTACGTTCTAATATGGGTATCGTTCCAAATTTAAAATCTTATGTATCAATTTTACGCAAACCGTATTCTTGCTAATAAAATATTATTCTATTCTAACAATAATATATTAAGTTTAAATGATGTAATTGTATTAACCTAGTAGTAAAATAATAAAAATAGTACTTATTGGCTGTAAATTGAATAGTACCTATATTAACGTTGCAAACAAGTTTGAATTGTTTATCGATATATTTTGAAACATTCCTTGTGGCATCCCTAAGTGGACGACAGGAGAGAAACGCACACCTCTTTAAAAAATTATAACTAGATGTCGCTGTGTGTGGGTAGTCCTTAACCTGCTGAACATAGGGACTACTATCTTGGCGCCATCTAGCTCTGAGGAACTAATTAATTACTCGTCGCATAGATGGCAGCTAAGTGACGAGTAAGCGCTACCTTACGTTCAGTGACTGAACTACGATGGAAAAAAAACGATCTTTCAGCATTTTTCAACCTTGAGAACTTAGTATAAAGCTTAATTTTCTGCTACTATCAAAACTATGTTACGGCGTTTTTAGTTCGTAAGCTGTAACCAATTATGAGGAGGTTGTTTTTGTGGTGACCTGTCGTTTCGCCGAGTTTAATTACGCAGATTTTTGTTTCGCAGACAACTATTGGCAGACCTTTCTTTTGGCCGAGTAACGTTTGGTATAATTTCGTTACGCCTATTATTTGTTTCGCCGAATAGTCGGTAGACAGTAAAGCGATACGCAGAGTTACGTTTAGTCGATTGTTTGTTTCGTAATTGTTTCATTTTACCGAACAACTGTTCGTCGAAACATGATAAGCAGAGTTGTGACATGGCATCATTATTGTTTAGTAGATTTAAGGTTCAGTCGATTTTTGTTTCGGCATTTTTTTAGTTAAGTAACTTAAAGTAAGGGCAGATCCGACTCGGATAGGTTAGGTTAGAAGGTCAAGGCGGGAGCTTGGCTCCCGCCTTGACCTTCGAGGTTATTTTTTTTATCTGCCCAGTAAATAACAAACACAACAAAGTCAATTTAAAAATAGGTAAACTATTAATAAACCGAGCCGTTACTTAGGGCAAATGATACTAAGGTACATCGGAACAGTGAATTTTATTTGTTACAAAAATCTATGATTTAAGTACAATTAAAAAACATACCGTATGAACCGTTTAAAAGCGAATAGTTTTTCGTGCAAACATTCAAAATGTGTAGTGATTAATAGGCTAAACGAATTTCTGCCAATAGTGATTCAGCTTACTGACTCATAAGCCAACTAAAACAGCTGCTAGAGGTTGAGTTACGAAACGTTAGTCTGCGAAACAATACATTTACGAACAAATCCATCGGCGTGCCGTTACTCGGCGAAACGTTGTCTGCCAATCAATAATCTGCCAAATAATTGTCGGCGAATCATTAGGGAACCTGTTTTTGTAGTAGTTAATAGAGCGTAAGCGTAAGACGCACACATGTTTAAAAGTGGCGACACCGGGTCTTGTACGAATTGGCGTTCATGACATATCTCCCTTGTTTCTGTGATCTGTGGATGCGCCGCACCGCACACGAACCGCGATAGGCGATTGTTTTAATTACTGAGGTATTGTTTGCGTTGTGAATAATTTGTGAAGAATAATGAGTGCACCATCATAAGGGACCAAAATGAAGAATCTGGATTTTATATTTGACTCTGAGGAAGAAAATGATACCGAGGGATGGAGGTAACAAATAGTGTAGCAAGTAAGTAAGTCGAAATATAAATAATGAAAATGTGACCACCGGCATAGATTGTTCATAAAAAAAAATCATACCTTGGAAAAAGCTGAAAAGAAATGAAAATGTAACGGCTGTTACAGCAAATTAATAAAAATCTCTCTCTAGTGAGGACGCAAATAAGAATTTAAAAAAGTGAAAACACGATGCTCGGAATGCAGTCAACAATTATATTTAGAGTGTCTTAATGAAAACCATTCAAGATAAAATAATTAAATTACCATTACGTTACGACGGTTTTTATTTTTCTGGTTTCGTCGGGTGAGAATACGTTTGTGCGATGTCCATACAACCTTCTTCTTCTTATTGTGTTCTCACCCGACATGTAGTAATCTTTTCCCATCCCTAATATGGCTTAAGTCGGTCAACTCAGTGCGGCAAAAGGTCTAAAAGACCCCACATTTTAATAAAAAAAAAAAAAATAGTTTTAAATGTCCGAGACCGGGGCGAAGCCAGATCCATATTGCTTAAGGCGAAGGGTAGGGCAAAATTACGAAATCGAGGTGTTTTTGGATAAATTTATTGGGAAAAATATAGGAAGTGGCAGTTTTAAATGATGATAATCTGAAGACATATACCTATCCTCAAGTCTTGCTCTGGCTCATTTATATAGTTATCTAACTGATAGTAAGCTCGATATACCACTTTAAATGAACCGTTTTTAAAAAGTTCGTATTCATTTTATTCCGGCTGGGCGATTTAGTTTGCAGCCAAACTTTCCACACTTCTTTTTACGGATTTAATGTGTTGCGTCAGCTTGAATATATTAGCTTTAATAAGAATTTACAGATTATAGACTCAAAACCTATGTGCTCCTAGTGAAACAATGAACTAAATGTTTGCTCTTAAACTATGACTAGGCGTTTTGAAGCTTTTTGTTGAATGTGGCCAAAAAAATATACACAAACTAAAATAAGAATTTAAAATGCTCAAAAAATAAACAAAACTACATAAAGAAAAAAAACAAATTGTTTCGAATAAAAGTTGATTTAAGTGTTAGATAATGGATTTGAACTTGCATTCACGTTGGATCAGTAAAAAATCATAAAAGTTATAGTTATAACTAGGTAGGTACTCGAAACTACAGAGCGATGAAAGCGACGTTGCGTGCTCGGTTTGGGTTTTGGCATGTGGCGCCGGCGGCGGCGTTGCCAGACCGTTGGGTTGGTTTGGTTGATAGTTCTAATGTTTCGAACTTTGTTTTGACTCCCACCCAACGGTCAGTCACTGTCATTTCAGTTGAATTGAATCAGTTGCGTTTCTACTATTCCGTGCGAACAAGTAACTACCTACTGCAGTTGTTTTATAATTTGGCCTTGGCGTTGTTGTTTTGTTTCTGTTGTGTTAATTATTTGTTTTGTTATTGTTATATCTGTTATTGTTATTGACATTGAATTTCGTGTTTATGCGGTGAGATACGGTTATACGAGTATAGCAAAGGGGGCGCAACTATATATAGGGGGGGTGGTTTCGAGGGGGTAAAAAAAAATTTTTTTTTTCTCTGGGGCTTACAAAATTTTCGGTGTCGAGAAATTTAGGTCAATATAACACTACATTTTTATGAATGAATCCAGTAAATCATGCTAAAAGAAACATATTTTGATCTATCACTTTTTTTCCTACGATCCATATTTTCCGTATCTCCGGCGCTGCGGGAACAGCAGCCCTTCCGCCCTTGCATGACGACGCACGGTCACTTCGCTCGGCTCCGCAGCTTCGGCTTGTTGGTCGCCTTCGGCCTCCCTCCGCGCCTCCGGCTCTATAAAAACACTCTAGGGCGCGCAGTGTCGGACGCGTCCTAACCAGCGAGAGCCCTAGATTGGGACTTGTGTGGAAATGTCCATTTAGGAGCCAATATCTCGGTAATGATCAATATTTTTGCGTCCTCTATATACCTAGGTACGATAGCATCATAAAAACTTCGTGTTATTAATAACACCACTTCACTCAAACCCCAATATCTTGGTAAATATTGGTCGGAGAAAAAAAGTTTATATAACAAAACATGCTTATTTTACCATGTTTTATAGGATTTATTAACAAAAATGAGGGTTATATTGACATCAATTTCCAAAGTCCCAGATCCCTTCAAAATGACTGACATTTGAACCCCTAATATCTCGGTAAATATCAAGTTTAGAGAAAAGTTGCCTATACAAAACACGCTTATTTAAGCGTCTTCTATACGATAGCATCATAAAAAATAGGTGTCATAATGACACCACTTCCATCAAAAAAAATTAAGTCTTGCGCCCTTTGCTATACCCCAACCCGAAATTCTCGACGAATCGCCGCCTTGTCGTAGACCACGTCGAAAATAAAATACTTTAATACATTTAAAGTAGTATTATTGAAACAATTTAATCCCTATGCTTGTCGGGTACGGGCTAGCACACCTCGTTTTTTCTCGTTCACTTACGGCCAAACCCTATATTCAAACCGCGGACATTTAAGGCTTACTTCGGGTTAAAATTTGACATTTGCTCTTACAAAATGTGTTAAATTTTAATCCGAAGTAAGCCTATCTATCCATGGTTTGAATATAGGGTTCGGCCATTAGTGCGTCTGTCTAGTTAGAAAGCAACAAACATGACGCGCGCAAGTTATGCTAGCCGCCGGTGATAGTAATCCTAATTAGTAATCACGTAGGGGTCGTTTCACAAGAGCTGGCACGAAACGATTAAATGGGGGATGAAAGTATGTAAATAATTAAATTTTTGGTTCGAAATATAAACTGTAACTGATAGCACTCACACAATCCTAGTAGACCAAAGTTTTCATTGATCTATTCGTGCCAGCTATTCATGAAAAAACCTTTACGTGTTAAATAATTAACTATTTATGTATTTACTTATTTGTTTAAAAGCTATTTTGGACATTCGTTACTGAATTTGAGATAGAATTTAGAAAAACACAAGTGTACGTATCATATTGGTCGATCTAATCAAGCGCCATCTAACGGTAAATGCATGCCTGACTGTTTGACAAACAGCATTATGCGGTCGATTGCAGAGTTTACTTGATAGATGGCGCGCGAATTAAAACTTTACTCGTCTGGCCGAATGAGCAAGGTCAATTGCCCGCCCCGTCGCCTTAATAGATGTAGATTGCTTAGGTATAAATTACTATGCAGTACGGTAAACCCCCACGGAAAAATAACTAGTTTTTTTTTTCTTGCATGGTGGGGCACAATGGACCTAGTGCCGCACTGAAGTTTTAGTAGGGTAGGGGCTCTTTGGACCTATTAACGCACCAGAATAATAAACCTATAAACCAGTCCCGCAGCCAACGTGTTAACAGCAACCATTTTTTACCAGAACTGAATGACCAAAAAATTACTTTACTGTCCCATATGATATCTACCGTTTGTGTGTTTGTTAATTCTTTTCGAATGAATGGTTTTAAAATGTTACCTGCATAGTCACCGAAAGTACTAAATTTACCAGGAAATTTAATTTAAGCATATGGACTATCGTCGGTCCATCAAGAACTTTGCAGTGACTGAAGGAGCAGCCTGTGCTGTTGATTCCAGGCATAAGTTGGTTAGACATTTCAAGAGATCCGATTTAGTACAGATTCTTAGACCCCGAAGTAGATAATACTGGAGGGTAAGGTTGATTGTTATGTGTAAAAAAAAAGGTTTTAATCTCCTCTTCTACGTTCAGACGTAGCAATGTACAACTTGCTGAATAAACTACAATCGTTCTTTAGTCCTGCAATGTTTGCTTTCGTTTTGCTTGTACTGTTAGTCTTACCACCACTTGTTGCAAAAGGAGTATATTTATTCAGTTTGATTGGTTCTTGTAATAATCTACCACCTTGTAATCTCTCCTTACAGAACTGTTTATACTGCTGTTCACCATTATTTTCAACATTAAGCACTATGTTGACAAAATCCTCACCTGTTATCTTTCTCGAATGGTATTTGGCCTGGCTTTATCTACCATTTTCATCGAATGCAACATCATTACTGCAGTGTGAGATTGTTCTTTGAAAATTGGGAGAAGCGTTACATCTATGCTATGCCGCTTGTTACGGTCTCTGTCAACTGTGTAGCATGATATGCAGTCCATGTCTTAAAAGTATCAGACATTGTTTGTTGACTTTGTTGTAACCATTCCTGCTCTTCAATGAGTGGCAAGGAAGTGTCTGATACTTTATAAGTAGAAAACATCAGTCTTAGAGCAAGTAAATTTCTATAGATCTAGGAAACACGATGGAACTACAGCGTAATTTAGAGGAAGCTCTTCTTTTTTTTTTCTTTTGCTTGGAATATTATCTCCTGGTTCATATGGTATAATCAATCTTGGAAAGTAAGAACACAATAATGAAGATATAAACGAAAATATGAAATTAATGTTGGTATTCAAACGAACTATAATGTACCTAACATACCCGTTTCTTTTGGCATTTTGTGCTGCATTAGTGTTATGGCAGTTCCATGAAATGAAGTTTCTGCAAATGTGGACGTTGGATTAAGATCCGCGTTGTCAACAGCAGCGGTGGTGCAAATACCCTTTTGAAGCTTTAACGGTACTACTACTTCATCATCATCATCATCACTTGCTCTTGCTGGAATACGTTGCACACTTTATTAGCTCTTTCGGTAATTATCGATTGATGTTTTTTGCTTCAACCTCCTCTACGACCTTTCAATGCGTGATGTACAGTGTGCGTCAGAGATAAGTATACCCCCTAAGAATAGCGTTTGTTTTACACAAAAGGGTAAAACAATTTCATCTCATGACGTATGTAGCTTCTTGGTCAAGTGGTGAAAGTGGTAAACAGTAGGTGACACAATGTATCGTAGGTTCGAATCCGAGCTGAAATTACTTTTTTTTTTCTGTCAATATCTTCGAAGAGAAAAAATCTTTTGTATTTTTTATGTTCTTTATTCTTTAATATTTTTGAATAGGTTTGTCTTTATAAAAAAAACTCATTTTTTTATAAATGTTTTTATTTGCCTATTATGTTAACTAGGTAAGCAAAAAACTGCTTGCAAAACGTTTTGTATGTTATTTACACATTGTGGTAAATGTATTTTAGTGCCTCAATTGTAAGCTATTTCTTATCAAGCGCATCATCATTATTATGAAAATCTTAAAATAAGGTATTTACAAAAAACGGTAAAACTTGCAAAAATCGGGTAATTTTTGTTATTATTCATTTGTCAAACGACAACTCTAATCTATGGTGATTCAAATTACAGTAGGAGAGTAGGTATTCCTAGAAATATAAACACACTATCCTGATTTAAGAAAGCGTAGTTTTAAGTTTACAAAAGGATTACTCAAATACTTTATTCAATGTTTGTGCGTGTAAAAAGTATTGCAATAATATATGCCACAATAAAATAAAAAAAATGAGCATTATATTCCTAGAAATACGACTCATTATACTTATTTACTTTTATAAAACTGTGAACTTTTTTACACGTGAAAGAGAACCAACATGTCAAACTACCAAGCAGTGTAACAATTTACATCTCTGGTAAATAAGTATCACAGTTTTTGACAAAAGCTAACAACAACATATACAGTTACAAACTATGGGGTTATGTATGATGACTATGCGGATCAAATAGTATCAATATCGAAGAGGGTGACCGTCATTGTTAATTATTTCTTGGAGCCGGCTACGCATGTGCATGACCATGTTTGAACATGCACTGCTGCTGTTTTGCATCAACTCCCATGTCCTGTTGACCTCTTCATCTAATTGTTGCTTTGACTTAACTTCACTGGGGTCCCAATTCAAAACCATTTGACCCCACAAGTTTTCGATTGGGTTTAGGTCAGGACTTTTAGACGGCCAAGTGAAAACAAAAATATCATCCTGTGATGATAACCAGTCCTGGACGAGTCGTGAACGGTGCACCGCACTATTGTCTTGGACGAGGTGAATTCGGCCTTCGGGATATGCAACTCGCACTGACGGCAGCATGACATCTTTCAGCACCTCCAAGTAACGCTGGCTATTCATACGGCCACCGACTTGAACGAGTTCTCCGGGGCCCATGGATGACATCCAGCCCCAATAGGCTGTAAATTACAATAAATATATATATAGCAATGAAAATGCATTAACAGATTAAATCGTGTAACGTATAATAATGCAAACTGAAATTACAAAAATAAAACTATTCCGACGTTTCGAGTCCTCGTCGTCGTTCGTGTCTGTCCGTTACTCGAAACATTGGAATAGTAAATTATTATATGCACTATTATACACGATTTAATCCGTAAATGCATTTTCATTGCTATGTCGAGTAATCGTGAAAACCTAAGAAGATAATAAATATATAATTCCAGTATTTTTCAATTACCTGCACGTATCTATATAAAACTATAATTATTTTCATATTTTTGTGTATACCTACATAGGTAAGTAAAATTGCTCACCCAATGTTATTCTTCCACTAGTTCTCAAATCCAATATATTTTTAGGATTATATCTCTCCCCGCTTCTTCTCCATAGTATTTTTCTGCCATCTTTATCAGATTTGAAACATTTTTCATCCGTAAAAATCACTATCTCGTTTTCCCAATCAAAATTAAGGTAACGTTCAGCAAAATGTATTCTAGCGGTTCGATGAGCATCAGTAAGAGGTATTTTTCTTGCAGGTTTGTAATGATGAATATTCGCTGCATGCAAATGTCGCCGAACCGTACTGAGCGAAATCCCAAATGTTTGAGCACTTGAAAGAGTGGTAGTAAATGGAGCCTCCGCGTGAATATTTACAATGTGACGGTGTCTTTCAGATTCATCGGTGTATACTCGAGGACGTGGGCCGGGAAGGTCACACTTCACATCACCCGTCTCCTGGTATCTTCTTATCCACTTCTGAACGGTTCTTCTCTAGAAAATAAATATTAACGCCTATAAGGAACACTTTTGAAAAACAACAAAACACTAAGATGAAAAGTTTTGAAAATATAACGTATATGTATATAACGAGAATTACTCGTCCAGTTCATAATTTTACTTACCGTTATATTCATATCACGGGCTATTTTTTTAATACTCTGGTTTTGTTCCCAGAGAACAATTATTTTGGCTTTTAAAAAAGTCGTCAATCGAACCATAATGAAACTTGTAACAATGCCGCAGAAGTATACGAAAATACAGAAATAATAAGTGAAAGTTTACACACTACACAACACGTATTAAGAGATTTCTAAAAGTAATCTAATAATATGAAGTTACCCTCAAATGCAATAAGTAAACGGAACGAATAAAGCATTCAATTTGCGACCCTATTATCAACATAATTAAAGCGTTGTCATTCAGTTTACGTAAGTCCGAGATGAAATGACGGTCGTATGCGATCAAGTGCAGTATTGAGATAACATAACAAACAAAGATAAAAATAGTTCCATATTGACGTTAGACAAGGATGCACTATCAAGACATTGCAAAAAACTAACACATAATTTCGCCATATTATCTCAATGTTTCGATAGCCCTGTGGCAAACAGAGCAGGATCGAAAGGAATCAGACGTCGCGGGATCGATCCCTCGGCAAGTGTTTGTCTTTTTGTATGTTTCTGAGGCAAAATGTTCTTGGTTAATAATGTTCATATTTAAGTAATTCGAATTTGAAGAAATCGGGGGAAACATTACTCGTAAAGTTCGTAAACACAATTCCAGTGGCAACCATCTCCGACGGAGTCACGTGATGCATCGTTGTCACGTGACTCGGTCAGTCCAGTTTTACAAACAAGGGGTATACTTATCTCTGCAGCTGACTGTACTATAAGATCAGCAATATTGTAACATTGAATATTGGAATAGCTTGACGCATTTGAGCTAAGAGAGGGACTTGCTTTGGATTGGTCTCTTTCTTTTCAAACATTTCACTTCGAATACTTTTAGCCACATCAGACAAAGCAGCTCCAGATTCAAAATCTCGTTTTGGATAATTTGATTTTGTCTCAAAAGTGACTAGATTGGGTAATCCTGCTCTCGTAACAGCAGTTAGACCTAGACACTCTTCTAGCAGTTTTTCCTTGAGCTTGTACGAGTGTACAACGTAATCCACTCTCAATTTTTTCATAGCCTGTGGTTGCTTTATTGCAAGCTCAACTACCATAAAAATTGGAATTTCATCTTCGTTTTCTCTCGCATCATTCATATAAGCAACGATTTCACAAAATGTGATGGCCTGGGCTTGACTTTTCAATTTGGTTTGAGAATAGATTGTATTCGGAGTTCATTTCAGGCTGTTTTTATAATTGACGTAACATTTATTGTGATATTTGCCTCCTAGAGAAATGAAAACGCAGGTATCGGATACCTTTGTCGTTCGTTCGAGTTCGTGATCGTTTCATTCTGTGGCACATGTAATAATATAATCACTGCAAACTATTTTTAATTACAGAGCATAATAAGTTCCTTGGGAAACTCTGCAGCCCACAAAATAAACATGCGCTTTTGTCATAGGCGGTCGTTACTGAACTGCGAGTCATAGGGGTAGTGATATTAGATTATTTCTCGGACTTTTTTACCTTCAGACGTGCTCGGCCTAATTTAGTATTATTTATTTTTAAATAACATGTTTTATGACAACATGCCGCATGTTTAATGTTAATGAGCACTGGCTTCAGATCATTAATGCTTGCGATCAAGCATTCTTTCAAAGTCAAAGGGATTGAATGCAGTTTTTGAAACTCAAGCAAGTTTTTATTTAGCAAGCAATTCATATCCGGCACTCTGGCTACATTTTACGGCGGTAAGATTCTCTTCTGTTTCAGTTTGACACAAAACACATAATTTCCAATCGACATCTTGGTCAGGCATCATTCATAAATAAAAGGTATATGTAGGTACAACTGCGTTCGCGCAGTCGAATCACGAATCGCGCTCGCACAATTAGGGTTTCGAACCAAAACTACATTTAGGTTTAAGGGCATTTTCACTTACAGTTAAGGAAAAATTAAGAAACGTTAACTTTGTGCAGTACTTTATTTTCTTGTATTTGTAATTATGGTTAGAAAATACATTCTAAGTGGGTACTTTGAATTAATAATAAGTAGTTCCACTTACCTGCAATATAAATTTTACATAAAATCCGAACAATCATACAATTTAGTACATAATGATTTAGTATACACCTTTACGAAAATCAATCAATTAACTCAAACAATAAATTAATTATCACCGCGAGACTTAATCACAACTGTGAATAATTTTGAGCGCGCGTCATCTTTGACAGTTGGTGTTGACTTTCACGTTCCGATACACGCATCATCAAAAAATATAACGCAAATTGACATTGCTGTCCTCAAACGGAACGATTAAATAAAAATGAAAAAATAGCTTTTTAGAAAGTAATATGAACCGACCTGATGTTTCATTTGTAAATTACGAAAATAATATGTAATCTGTGATATCAATAATATAGTGCAGCAGGCCGTGCGGCGAGTTCTCGTCTCGGTTAGTCTTTCCGCCCGCGGTCTTATTTTTTATTTATTTTACACGTCTCAAATAAATAATAGAGAATTTGAGTTTTTTTTGCTTTTCAAATTTGCATAAATTGGGCTTTTTAACTATTTTTTTTGCAGGCCTTCTATTAGGTGGATCACTGACGATCTGATAAAGGTCGCGGGAAAGCGCTGGATGACAGTACTTTAGAATTACCTTAATTTTTATGAATTTTAAGGCGTTGTTCCCTACATACATACCTACTTTCGCTTATTCCTGCATTCCGTTCGCCACGTACTCTACTAAACTACAATACATAATTAACAGATTTACATTCTGACTTCGCAACTCACCATAGTTTATAAGCAGTGATCGGGGTTTTGGATGCGACTTGGGGTGAATGACCTCAATCATTATGCTAGTATGGATATGCCGCGGGATTCCGGGCTTTCGTGTGGTTTGATAAAGGACAGTTTTTTTGTCATATTATTAGATTACATATTAATTATACATTTTAATAAAATCATTTATTTTAAATATTAAGCATATTATATTTTATACTTTTGGTCTCTGGGTCGTTCTTCTTTTTTACCGACAATAGCCTGTCTCTCATCTTATTAAGCGTCTGATTAGAGTATGGATAATTATGTTTTTCGTGTTTAATATACGTCCATACTTTTATTTATGTAAGAGTACCAAATAATTGTGCTCTTTCTTTAACCCACGTTTTTTTTAATAATAAGGTTTTCCGTAGAATGCCGTGACAGAGTGGTCATCTAATACTTGGTCTCGGCTGAAAACGGCCACTCTGTCAGTGTTTCTGGTAAACTATATTAAAAATAATAAAATATTAATGCAGGACAGGAAGCATTAATTAGTTTCAATAAAGAATAAATGCAACTTTTTTTGAAATCGAATACTGAAACCATAGTTATAGATAGTTCAAAAATCAAAAAAACCGAAAATCGACGGTTTATTGTCGGTAAAAAAGAAGAACGACCCCTCTATAAAATTAAAATAACAAACCATATTTTTTCAATGTTCCCTAATGTTAACCTATTTCGTTTAACATCTAAAACCTATTTATAAGCCGAAAACGATCTTTCTTCTTCAACTGATGTTAGCGGGGCGAATTTATATATAGAAATTTCATCGGCTGCGGATTCGTGTGATATTTGTTCGGCGTATGTTCTGATATCATCTAAATTCGGATTTCGAGCCATGACTGCTTCTATTTTAGTATCTATACGTAAGCTATTACTCCAACTTATAACTGTCCGGACTTCATCAAAGATTTATATGGCATCGATGATTGACGTATCCCGTTCCTGTAGTTTGACTAAGGCAATCTCGATTATGCTAAAATATTTATTTATGTAATCCATTTGGGTTTTTACATTGGGTTTCCTTAATATATTTTTAGCTTTTTTTATTGACACTGCTTCCGAATCTCGTAAACTTGATAACTGTATTTATTTCGTTAAAGTAATTAACATAATATGACACTGCTGAAAGCCAAGTTCCCCACCTTGTAACAACAGGCTTAGGAGGTAGAGGCATGTTCGGGAATTTTTCCTTTAATAGTTTGGCTCTACTCGGAGATTTCAGAAATATTTTTTAAATATTTGCAATCAAAGCGTCCAAGTCCGGATATTGAGAACGAATTTCTTCCGCCACCCGATGAAGAGCATGAGCCAAACAAAATACATGCTTCAACTTTGGAAACGTGTTCTTTTAAAGTCGCCCCGCCTTTAACATGTATGCTACGCTGTCTGTACACATTAACAAAACATTTTCAAGTTTGGTTTCGTAAGATTCACCCTACAATTGTTTTAAACATTCTACAACAAAATTGGAAATGGTTTCGCCATTTACTATTTCTAGCATTTTACACGCTACCAAATATGTCTTTTTAGAAACGTCTGAGTTCAACGGCTTTACCAATAAATGAGCAATGTACCGACCAAGCAAGTCCGTTGTTTCATCGAGCGATATCCACAATTTTTCATTTTCAACCTCGCCGTGTATAGAACTTATTTTATCTTGATAAAACTTTTCTAAATATGTTTTTCTTATAGTCGTTTCGCTGGGCAACGTAAGACTATCACCACATGTGCAGCATATATACTTTCCGAAAAAATATGTGAAGGCCGGGTTTTCAATTTGTTGCCAGGGAATGATGCATAGAATCAGGAACTGGATTAGGTCATAGTAAAACTCTTGTTTATTTCTAGTTTTTCCTCTGTGTCTTTTTCCTTTAACGTGTTTCTTGACCGTACTTTTTCGGCATCCAATGTTAATTTCACATTTTGTGCAATAAATAGAGTTCCTAGTCGATTCATACAGCAAGTCGACATAGGGTTCTATCCAACTCTGTACAGTTTCTTCCTTAGGTAAGCTGTGAGTTCTCCGCGACATGACAACTGATGCTTGACAACCTTAATCCCAATAATAATCTAATGATGTTCTAATTAAAAGTCCGATGAGAATCTCGATGATGACGATTCGATGAGAAGCCACAGTAGACGAACAGAATTATCTTTAAATCATACATACATACATACATAACTTCACGCCTGTCTCCCAATGGGGTAGGCAGAGACTATGGAATGCCAGGTGCACCGATCTAAACATACCACTTTCGCTTCCTCTACATTCATCAATCTCTTCATGCACGTACGTCGGTTTCGGGTGCTTTTTATTTGGCCCTTATTTTAGTACATCGCGAATCTGATCATCGTACGTCCGCCTAGGACGTCCCCTACCGACATCTCCGTTCACTCTCGCTCGCCATATATCTTTCGTAACCCTTCTTTCATCCATCCTTTCTAAATGACCAAACCATCTTAGCATACCCTTTTAAATTTTAGTCACTACATCTTCTTTCAATCCACATCGTTCTCGGATCTCGCTATTTCTTACCCTATCTATCATCCTAACTACACACATACTTTTTAGAGCTCTCATTTCAACTGCATTAATCCGGCTTGCATTCTTCTTCTGCCATACCCAAGATTCACTACCATACATTAATGTTGGGGTCAATACTCCCTGAACAATAGCAAGGCGAGCTTTGCTCGAAATGACCTTGCTTGTCAAGATTGAGTGTAACGCCCCGTTGATTACATTTCCCGCTTTTACACGTCTTTCAATATCCCCGTCACATTTCCCATCTCTCGTAAACATAGAACCTAAATACACAAACTCATCAACTTGCTCCACTTTTTCATCACCAATCATTATTTGACATTCTGTAACAGTTTCATCCCTCTCCACAACCATCACTTTCGTCTTTTTAACATTCACTTTCATGTCTTTCCTTTTAAACGCCTCATTCATCAAAGTCACCATTTGCTGTAAGTTGTCCGCCGATGATGCAAGGAGAACTTGATCATCAGCATATAACAAAGTTTTAAAAACGGACTCATTCATCCTTATTCCACAATCATACTGTCTCAGATCTGACAAACAACTGTCCATGAATAAGTTGAACAGCCAAGGAGACGCTACACAGCCCTAGCGAACGCCACGTTCGATGCTAAACCAGTCCGTACACGTCCCATTTATCCTGACACAGGCACTCGAGTTATCATAATATAATGATTTTAGAGCCCGTATCAGAATACTGTCCACCCCATAAACAGAAAGAGTTGTCCAAAGTTCATCCCTCACCACTCTGTCATACGCCATCTCTAAGTCAATAAAGGCACAGAAAACTTTTTGATGTTTGGCTAAGGCTTTATCAACAATGCACCTTAAGGAGAAGACTTGATCTACACATCCCATCCCCTTTCGAAATCCCGCTTGCACATCCCAAATCTTACTTTTTGTTGCTAATATCACCCTTTCAATTAATACCTTTGCATACAATGTGCTTACGACACTCAGAAGGCTTATACCGCGATAAATTTGCATTCCTGCTGTGATCCTTTACCTTTGTACAGAGGCACAATCACGGCCTTTCCCCAGTCGTCTGGAACTCGACCGGACCGCCAGCACAGGTTAAATAGGAGGAACAGCAGGCTTGCTACAACGCCTCCACCCTCTTTGATCATTTCAGCAGATATCCTATCATACCCAGCAGCTTTACCCACTTTCATACTCTTTATCGCATTCATTATCTCTTCCATACAAATACTACTGTCACAAAATATTTCTTCACCAACATAAGTACTTCCATTACCTCCACTCTGCTCAAACAAACTCTCAAAATATCCCTTCCACTGATTCAACATTTGCACATCATCTCTAATAATATTTCCATTAGAATCCCCTCACACCTATTTTCGAATTTCCTGCTTTGCCTCGAGCTGTTCTGACTAAATGCCAGAATAACTTTACATTGGCTCGAAAGTTCGAGGAGAATTCCCGATCATACTTGCCCTTGCGTTCTTCTTTCTTTCGGTTAACTACATCTTTAACTTTCTTTTTTAACAAAACATACTTTTGTTTTATTGTTCTTTCAATAATCTTATTCGCATCACCTTGAATTCTTCTGTTAGCTCTAGCAGCTAACAGATCATTCCATACTTTCTTCTTTTGCGTCACCACTTGTTTCACTTCATCATCCTACCACTCATTCCAAATCTTCTTACCATTCCTCCTCTTACTGATACCACGTATAAAACGCGGTTTCATTCACGACATTTTTAAAGTTTGTCCACAATTCTTCTATATCATTACATTCCTCTTCGAAAACATGCCTAAATCTATCATTAAGTAATTTTCGATACTCATCATCGACATTCTCTTCTTTCAGTCTTTCAACTTTTACTCTTTCAGCTCTTGTTACGGGTATACGTGCGTGATGCCGCCATTAGTTTTGCAGTCCAGCTATTCTAGTAACTACGAGAAAATGATCAGTGCCGACATCAATACCCCGATATACCCTCGTATCTTTTACTTTCACTCTCAGACGATTATCAACTATAACAAAATCTATCATACTTCTCTCTGATTGCCTCTGCCATGTATACATATGAATGCGTTTGTGACTAAACATTGTGTTAGTCACCGCAAGCATTTTCTCTAAACATATACTTAACAAACTTTCACCATTCTCATTCACTCTCTCATCTCCAAATTTTCCTAAAATCTTCTCATATCCATCACGACGTACCCCCACCCAGCCATTAAAATCACCTAACATAATTATCCTCTAATTCTCACCACATTTGTTAAGTTGTTCCCTCACATTATCCCAGAACTCTTCTCTAACTTGTTGCGGCATAGACATATCCGGAGCATATAAGCAAAGGACAAAAATTTTGGTCAAACCAAGTTTCTCAGGTCATAATCAAGTCTAATCCAAAGAATTCTAGGGCTAACACATTCATACCCTTTCACGCATAAATTCATTCGTTCTGATAAATTAACTCCCACTCTCTGACTACCTCTCTCAGAGTTGGCTACTCCGGACCAGTACCCATAATATTTATCATGAGCGGTTGTTGAACATCCTTTCTTCTTTGTTTCACTCACACCTGTACAGTACATCAATTTTTCTTTCATCCATCAACTCATAAATTTCCTCAATCTTATTACCCACACCTCCGCAAACATTCAATGTTGCGAACTGGCATTCCCCAACCCGCTGTTTGCCTTTTCAATATTGGGAGACAAGACGTGACGTGTGGCAAAACACGTCGACATCGGGAATTTTGCCCCCCCCCCAGATACGATGGGGCAGCCTGAGCAAACGTACTCAGGGACGGATTCTCCAGCTAAATCATTGAGTCCATAAAACAAGCCAGAGTCGTCGAAGTAAAAAAATAACTATAAATAACAACGTGCAACTTAACTTACCGAAGGGGTTATTGAAAGGTCGGTTGACAGCAGACTGTTTATTATTTTATAAAGTTTCGTTAGAACAACGTGCCAGTAACATCATATAGATTACAATAGCAAAAAGGTTGCATTTAAATGTGTTTATTACTCACTCTTGAGCTTATCACAGTAATGGGAGTTCCCGGTGCAATCTGTCATTGTTTTATTGTTTTTGAAATTCGTTCATTATGAAAGTTCACTTGATATTTAGAATCTTGGATGCTTATCAACTTAGCCACCCTGTTGAAAATTGGCTAATGCAAAATTATATTTCTAGCGAGTTAAGTATTTTTCTTTGTTCAACTTGCTAGCATATTATTTTATGAAAATAAATACAATGAGAGGTAATAATTACATAATAATAATCTGTATTAATATATGTAGAGTAACAGGGAGCTAATAGGACTACTTAATCACTCATGTGAGTTCAATGACTTGAAAAATGTGTTGATATGCAGTAGGTATGTTGATGAATAACAGTTGATCCGTCGGTCTTAATAATTATTAAATATGATTGCCTAAAATTGGATTAATTGCTCGTTTATATTAATCTAACTGGAATAAATTAATATGACTATGACTAACATACCGTGTCCTTGGTCACTTAGTGGTAGTAACAAGATTACCGTTCAGAAAAGATCAAGCCGTTTTTCACTTAATCTCGGAAGGCTTGTATGCTTTTTCACTGGGACCACAGTATTATAAGCACTTGGAAACGATCTACTAAATATAGAAAAATTAAATAATACAAATCAAAATTTCATGAACAATAGGTTTAACAAAAATATTTCAAGTTTGTGGAAAAAATATATTGTTATACCCCCCGAAACCAGAAATACAATTTTTTTGATAAATAGTTTATAAGAAAGCACATGTAACGGATTTTAAAGGAAAACTATCACGACTAAATATACTTGATTGGTTCCTGAGATACAGGCGACTAAAATATTTATACCTACTAAAATCATCTGAGACATCAATAGAGAATTAGTGTATACTTGTTGATTTTTCAGATATTTTTTATGTGGTAACGGCTTCGGAGCCCTATACTGATTGTGAGCATGGTCAGACATGATCTTGCCCAGTTTTATTTACCCTTAACTTACTTCATAATTTATTTGGTTTACAATATTAAAAGATAAAGATACAGGGACATTTATTCGCAACAATACAAAACAACATTACCTTCATAGGAAAGTGCCACAATTACTTATTATTATAAGACTACCTTCTGCCAGCGAATTCGTCACGTAGATTTCGATTATCGTTATTCTTTCAGGTACTTTTAAATTTTCCAGGATAAAAGTAGCCTGTGTTAATCCAAGGCTTAAGCTATCTTCATTCGCCGATATTTGTATTTTTTTATTTATAAACAGTAGCCTGTATACCAATTTCCAAGTTAGTTCGTTTAAAAATAACCAGAACTTATCGCCTTAGGGGCAGTTTTTCCAAAATCACTGAGAGTTGTATTTTATTTATTTATTTACAAACAGTAGCTTAAATACCAATAACTACGTTTCCAACTACAAAAATTACTGTAGTTCCATACAAACTTCAACCTTTTCGAGCACCCCACGTTTTCCTTTGTACCTTATAAAGTATTATTTTTCAATTTAAAAAATGCACAAGTACGTAAAATAATATTAAGTGTTTGAAGAAGTGCAAATCATTTTGTAAAATTCATTCCTGATTGGATTGCGTTCGAAGTGACACGATTTGAAATAAAAACGTTTTGAACTGCTGAAAGTTTGTTTACATTCTTTATCTCGTCTCGATGGTTTTATTTTATACGCAAACTTATGTCAAAAACCGGGCAAGACCTTTTCTGATCTTGCTCAACGTAGGGTTCCGAAGCCATTTCTACCCAAAAACTATCTCAAAAAACAACAAGTATGAACTAATTATCAATTTAAAGTTATTTGATGCTGTCTTTGATTTTAGTAGTTATAAATATTTTAGTCGCCTGTATCTCAGGAAGCAATCAAGTCTACTTAGTCGTGATAGTTTTGTTTTAAATTTTGTTATATGTGCTTTTCCTTATAAGATATATTTCAAATTTTTAGTGTAGTTTTTGCTGTATGACGCTTGACTCTAACAAAAATTTATGCTTTAACTCTAATTTCACAAACCGATCCCGCAATGAAAAAAATATTTCCACAAACCGGAAAAACATCCCCACGTTACGTAGCATTTAACCAGCTAAGGTCATGGTTTTATTTTATTTATTTATTAGGTTCGCCCACAGATATAACACCATTAACTTAATTTTAAAATTATATGTTTAGGGAAGACTGACAGGGTATTTAATCAATTACAGGCAAACTCAGCTTGCGTAAAACAATCGCATTTGTGCCGATGGGGCTTAATAACACACTAACAAATTTAACAGGCGAAGTACTAGGCCAAAAAAGAAACTGTAACTATGCATAACATAACACAATTAACAAAATATGACAATGATAAAAACATAAAAAAACATTTATGGGCTTAAATTCGAACCGCTTGGATATTAAACTACCTCTTAATAATATGGATTAATACTCAGTTTAAGGCAAACAATAATATGAAACTAAAATCACAATTAAATGACCATGCATATCGTAGTACAATAAACGAAATATAACACAAAATAAAATTAACATGGCTTACGTTAAAACTTACAGGCAACTACCTCTTATAAATAAGGCCTGAAACGTTTCGGATTCGCCAAATTAAAAATGGCTATTTGGCTACATATCAAACTTTTTATTCGGGTAAGAGTATTGACAGCTCTAATGTCACAAGAATTTAATGTAATGGAAATATTTGAGAAAGATTTGCTAAATACCGAAAAAAAATGAATCAACGTGAACGTCGAGAAGTAATCGTCGCCAAATGGCTAGAAAATCCTCAACGCCCGATACATTTTAGTAGCAGTGACCTTAAATTGGCAAGAAGAACTACTGTAGATGACGTATTAAAACGGTACCTACTTCAAGACCTTGTCTACGGCTCAGAAACCGAGAACCAAAGAACGTAGCGGTACTCACGACCCTGCACTGGTTTTTTTTTTTCTAAGAACGATATGTAAAAACCGCACTCCGAACGAGATACGGCAAAAAAACATCTACCAATCAAGAAATAAATGGTTCCACGTGTAAAGAAGCGTGCTTCTATGAAGACTAAAAAAAGCGTAAGGTCCCAAAAACTTCAGAAAAACAACGAGCAAAACCAGGTCACGAAAGCTCTATGACTTTTTGGGCACTAAAAACTTTCACATGATTCTCGACGATGAAACCTATGTGAAAGCCGATTTTTCCACACTTCCCGGTGACCAGTACTAATACAATAGTAGATGGAGAGAGCCTTCCTGATTCTGAAACCACAATTGGTATGGAAAAATTTGGTACTAAATATTTAGTTTGCAAGCCATTTATCTGCCCCTGCGATGATCGTAGTCGTGCTTATGTTGCAAGGGGCACAATCAACAAGAAGTTTATATTAATGAGTGTTTGAAGAAGCGGCTCGTGCCTTTTATACAAAAACACAATATGTCGACCTTGTTTTGGCCAGATCTGGCAACAGCCCATTACGCAAAGGATACCTACTATTAATTTCCTTGAACGTAATAGCATCAAAATTGTACCAAAAACCATGAACCCTCCGAATGTTCCACAGTGCCGTCCAATCGAACGATATTCGGCTCTAGTTAAAGAGATCTTACGAAAGTCAGACAAAAAAGCAAGCGACCATACCGATTTCCTAAAAAAGTGGAATTGGGCATGCAAGTAAGTGTCCAAAGACACTGTCGCTCGCTTAATGGAAGGCATCAGACAGAAGTTACGGCAGGAATGGGATCAGAAGAAGGATCCTAGAAAAAGCAGTTAAATTATATATTTATGATTACCTTTTATCTATTCGTTTATAATAAAACACAATGATTCGGTAATTGCGTTTTTACTTTTGTTTACGAATCCGTAACGTTTCAGGCCTTATGTAATAATCTTTTTAGCTTAATTCGAAAGATAGACATTAACCCCCTTACTTATAAACGTGGAATAAGCTTGGAATAGTTTATGCCATGCTTTGTCCTTATCTGTTATTGTGACATTTGCATCTGACAGAAAGTGACCAAGCATGATATAAACTATCCCAAGCTTATTCCAAGTTTATAAGTAAGGGGGTAAATTGATATTCGTTTGGTTGAAAAGTTTATTGTGCTCGCTACATATTGTATTCAGAACACTGTGAGATCCAAGATTTGTTCTGGATGGTTTCAAAGAAAAAGGTCTGTAGTTTGAGAAGCGGGAGTTAAACCTTGGTACAGTGAACCCAATTTGTTTTAAGAAGCTGATGGCAATCGATTGTGCCATTACAATTTTTGTGAAGCAATATCTGGTCAGAGATCCATCGACGATTTTCTAGAGGAGTGATATTAAAATAATTAAGTCTACTTCTATATGAAGTTAAAACGCCAAATGGCAAGTTGCACACTCGTGCTGTTTCCAAGTTAGTAGTCCTTCCGATAAATTAAATAATGTACTTAGTTCTTTTATTAAATTAGTTACGTTGTTTAGCAATGTTAACAGAAGTTGTTACTTTTGGGCCCGCAATTTATGTTGGTAACATAAGGTTTTATAGTATTTATTTTTAATTACTGGCAACTTTCTCTTCCTTCCTTCTATTACAGTACATCGCTTGAGCCTTTGATAAAATAAATTTTATAAAAACGTTTATTGTGCTTTCCTTTCCTACTTTCTTTTACCACCAATCACTCTGATATGTTCAGAAATTGCATTGATATGGAATGAAAAATAGGCCAAACAAGCTCAGGCAGCCTAAGTAATTGCGATTTTAGATGCCATTTTCAATTAGTATTTTATTAAAATAGGTCGACGTGATAAAAGTACAAAAGTGGAACCTAAGTACTCTTACAAACGTTCTATGAGGGTGAGTAAAATACAGCGCCTTTCGGTAAAAAAACCATATGAGTTAGTTAAGTCGCTTTTAATAAATTTTTAGTAAGTTTGCCCACCTTACTATTAAATTTCCTTGCAATGCGGTTCATTTTAACAGTTACGAGTTATACGTGGTATATATTAGTCAATTAGAAGGTCAAGTACACATTCGTCAGATTCCTTTTTCGTCAGAATAAATTATAGCCTGTTTTTTTTCGGACGAAAACGGACTTTCGAGCAGATTCCGCTATCGTCAGAATAAAATGTAGGCTGTTTTTTCTGTAGTACAATAATAATAATTAAAAGAAGATACACTGAATATGCTTATTTGTTTTGCCAGTGGGCTAAATACATAGAGAGAGAGAGAGAGAGAGATGTATAGTTGTATAAATTAAGTATCATAAATACGAGGTAGGTTTAGGTTATGTTAGTTCTTTAGCAGGCCCGGAGGGCCAAACTACCCAGAATTAGGAGCTCTGCGATAGCAGAGCTCCGTCGACTCTGTTAAATTAGATTTTAATAGAAATAATTGGTCATAGTAACACCAGTGTTATGGCTCAGTGTGAAGGTGGGTCACGCACCTAAAGAATGTCCCATTTTTTGTGTACAATTGGCATACTATCGTTAGATTAAGCTTAGGATTGATTTGTTAATTAGTGTAACAAATAAATAAATTATAAAAATTAACCAAAGTTTTTTCCGTCCAAAAAGTAATTCCGTTTTCGTCCGAAAAAAAACAAGTTAGAATTTATTCTGACGAATGTGTACTAGATCTATTAGAATACCTACGTCACTGAGTCCGCTGGAACTATTACCCGCGTTGCTGCTAATAACTATTATCAAGGCAGTTTTTTGCAATATTTCATTCGTTGTTTTAGTTTTATGTAGATTGCTCTGAACTTGGCACCGTTTAGCCAGATTGAGTTTTTACACACATTCGGCTTAATCTAACTTTAAGACGTCAGAACTAGTATAACTATGCAAATAATAACTCAAATGAGCCTTTCTCATTGAACTCCCGGAGTGGAAGCAAATTAGCTCACGTCCCAGCGGACGTACGTCCGCCACAGTAGGTACTCGTGTGCGGAACAGCTCGCTTGATGAAACTGTACCTACGGCACCAGAAAATCTGCTCGAGTCCCTCAATATTGACTATCTATATTATATTTTAATACCTACTTATAATAGTTTATTTATTTAGCAGATTCTGATGTTTAATGGATGACATGTCATGATTATTTTAAATTTGGGTTGGCCTTTTCTAATAAATCACAACAATCAAATGATATCTAATGATAAAAAGTTATTTTAACAGTGTATTAAAACATACTATTTTATTAAGATACACCTAAGAGAAGCCGAAAACAAAAGCCACCAAAGGTTAAATTTACTTTTGTCGAAATATCCGAAATAGATACAAATTTCAAAACTTAATAATGCACAACGGCTTTAAAACCCTATCCCACGATATGGTTTTCGAATTAAGTAGAGTAATTGTAAAAATATGAACAATCCCGATTTACAGTAGGTCGTTAATATCACAGAAAGGAACATTTTAATGGAAGACCGGCTCAGTATTTGGGCCTTGAGCATAGTATAAATAGAAAAGTAGCTCGACTCCGGCCCTTTAGGAGATTCTGATAACAATTGCCGCTCGGGCGTCAGGGTTGTCCAAACTTGTTTTTCAATTTAAGTCACCTACTTGGCCATACTTTCTATGATTTATAAGAATATTAATTTTCATAAATTACACAAACTTAAAGAAAGTTAGTATAAATATTGTTAGGTACAGTACCCCAACGAAAATGTTAAGCACTTTAGTGCGTTGTCATAGTAAATTTCAAACAGAACATCAAATGACACACATGCGAATGTCTATGGGTCACAGTTTTCACTTACCATCAGTTGGCCTGTGTGCTCGTTTGCATTCCCATGCAATAATAAAAAAAAAAAAAAAAAAAAAAAACGTGACAATGACTATGACATTCACAATGACAAGGTTCTAAGTATGCTCAACATTTTTATTGGGTGACTGTACCTAAGAACCAAATTTAAATTATTTTTCTTATATAATTTTATCTGTTGACACTAAATTATATATTTATAGGTATGTGATGGATGTGATATGTAAATTCCTTTTTGACCTTTTGATAATGCCGCTTTCGCGCAAGGCGGTTCCTTTGACTATTTAGGTACCAAAGGTATGTTGAAAAACGATAGCTCCGGATTATGTATACTATTATTTAGACATCCGTATACAGAACAATATTTACGTCTTTTCGGCAGCGACATTGTATTGTCGCTCGATAGCGATAGGTAAGTACGCGCACTACCAACAAAACGTAACCGAGCGCAAGGACGCCGCAGCCCCGACTAATGTACACTCGTAGTATCCTGAGATTTAGTATAAAGTGGAAGTTTAGCCTCGCCCACCGCCGCGAGCCGCGCGATGTACCTTTGTTTGAAGACGTTCTACTGTTCTTATACTGTGCCTTGAGATAGATCGATATATAGCTCGGGGAAAGTGAACCAAAAAAAAAGCCAACCTTGCACGAATACAAAACAGCTTTTTTTTTAATTTAATGTGTTGAGTATAGACAAAAGAGTTAATTAAATTGTATCCTGCGACGAGTTTGCCCCTTGAAACTTATGCGCAAGTTTACAAAAAAAAGTTCATATATCCAACTTGGTAGAACAAAATATTAACAGGCATGTTTGTAAAGAGATTTTGTGAAAGATATAAAGGTTAAGGTCCGATTATTATGATTTTTTTATATGTTGTGAAGGACCACATAGTCATGATACCGCAAATTTTGTGTCCCTCCTGGGGACCGATTTTTGACTTTCGAGCGCTCGATTTCAAAAGCGAGCGGTAGAAAATATTCGAATGCGAAAATTTTTCACGATTTATTTTCGAATGGTCCCTAATTCCATATTTTTGAGATTCTCACTCGAAACTGAGGGATTGACTAAATAGTATTGTTAAGTTGGAACTTGTTTCATTATACGCAGAAAATCGATGTTTTACCGGTTTTTTTTATTCATATATTAATTGCGAATAAATGTGTGAAGCTAACAAAAGATGAAATCATAACAAGCAATTTAATATTTCAGTGCCAATAAGATTTTTTTACGCTTATTTTACAAATTCTTGACTGGTTATAAATGTAGGAAAAATGAAACGCTTTCTCGTCTGTGGATGTCTATGGCATTGTGCTAGGTTTGTTTATGCTTCGTGTATATATACCCAACAGATTTGAAAGATGTCAAATGATATTTTCTATTGATAGAATTCAAAACGAATGCCACGGACCACTCGTGTTCATATTTTCTATCGCTCGCAAGTCAAAAATACCATTTCATTGTTTTTTGTCACTTTCGAGTGAAACTTCCGAGCGCTCGAAAGTCAAAAATCGGCCCCCAGATCTATTTCTTTTTCCGCCATCTTGGAAAAGCTCACGACATACTGAAGAAAATCCGACACATGGTAGCAAAAAACAGCTCGACGCTGAAAAATAAAAAATAAAAATCAACCCAGACAGTGCGACGGCCCGTGAGAATATACTCACTACGCTTACAACCTGCGGGGTAATTAGGGTAATAGGCGCAAAATGGCGTACGGAAAATTCAACCACCTCAGTGTTGATTACAAAATAGGCGAAATATTGAATGACCCTAATAAAAAAATTACATAGGCGGTGGCCTATCAATAAAACGAAAGCCACGAGCCCCCTTAGAGTACCATAGTCTGTAAGCACATAGAATCAATGAAACCCGTTATCCGTTTGTTTAAATTTATTCTTATAAGTCATAGTTGGTGATAAAATAGCTCTCTCCTTCAACCAAGTGCGGTCTTAGAATTAATATTATTAATTTCGGGATAAACATGATCGACTAATTCTTGAAGACCATATTTACTAAGACGCAAAGGTTTTTCATTTTTAAATGAATGCTCCTATTATCTTAGGTTATCGGTCTATTTCCTATTTTGAGCAACAATTCTGCAAAGAGCCGGTTTTCATATGTGCACAATACGTGCAGACAACGAAACTCTCATATTTGTTTTGAGTTCTTATCTATGTTGAGAGCAATTTTGAATCTGCCATATCTTCTTAAGTATTTATTAAAAGAACATAGCGTACGGGACAATTTTAATCTATATATACAGATAAGGATAAATACTTAATCGGAGAAAATTGCTTGCCAAATAACCTAATATTTTTTTTATAAAATTTTAAAGTTAAAAATGGTAACGGTGAGTCAACCTTAGGAGATAGACACAATAATATGCCATCTCAAACTATTCTCTAGGTTTTTGGAAGAACTACAGTTCTTCGAAACAAGATTTTGACTTATAGCCCGCGTAAACTATATAAGCACCCAAAAATCGATTTTTGACGATTTGGTAAGAAAACAATTAGTTTTCTCAACTATATGAAAACTTAATTAGAATGAAATGTACATAATTATAAACCATTCATAATAAAATATTTAAATGATAGTGAAAACCGTATTTAAATCTGTTGCGTGGTTTAGAAGGAGTTAGCGGAGAAACAGACTGTAATTTATACTAAATATGTAGAGATAATTTTGCTTAACAGTTATAGTTAATGAAATCGCGAATTAATAAATGTGATTAGGAGTCCACGAAATTTAATTGACAATTTGTTTGTGCACAATTCCTTTAGTTTAGGGGGATCAGATTTCCCACAAATACTAATTTCACCTTTTCCGTAAAATGTACTTCTACTTTACTAGCCGCCATCTTAAAAAAAAACGACTTTAATCTCTCTATCAAATAGTTTTAATATATATAACACAGTCACGAAGTCAATCAGTGAAATAAACGGATCACTCCGGTATTTATACAATATAGTACCATTCTTATCGCGTCTTTTCGTGTCAGAAGACGCAACGTGGGAAGACCTCCCACGAGATGGTCCAACGAACTCGTGAAGGTTGCGACAACCCTTTAGATGCAGGTAGCACGTGACCGGTCATTGTGGCGATCCTTGGGGAAGCCTATTTCCTGCGGTGGACGTCGTTTGGCTGAAATGATGATGATGATGACTATTCTTATCATTGTCTCGTATTAGACCTTCACTGCTGATTGCTAACGCCATCTTTTAGCTTGGAAAGATGGGAAGGACAAGCAAACAAAGCACTCAAAGGTTTATTTAGTCACAGACGATTTATGCCGTAGCGTCTGAAAGACAAATAACCTAAACCTAATGGTGGCTAAATTAACCGAAACGTAACCGACATATTCAAATTCAAATTATTCAATAAAGTACAAAAATTGCAAGGTCATCCAACAACAAGGGATGGGTGGTGCTGACCTGCCTCAATCGTAAACATCGACTAATATTATTTTAGTATATTTATGGATTCCTTTTCATAAAGAATATTCGAATCGATAGAATCGATCCACGCATTTAAAGCCCAAGTTAGATTTATCTATAACTATTCATTATATAAAATCCGTTTAAAGAATTGCACATGAGAATCCAAGTTATATTTTTTGTCAGGTTTAACATCTCGAGAGCCAGAACTCTCGCGGTCAGATCCCTTCGTCAGACGACTGGGCTCCGGCATGGCGGGTATCATGTCCAAGCTGAAGAGCGGCGTCACCAACAACGCACCGCCGCCGCTGGAGAGCAACCCCATCATGCAATACTTTGAAGTGGGCAAAGAGAGCAGCAACGCGGGCCCTGGACTCGTCTGGCGTGTACATGACGCCTACAGGAAGAGTGATGGAAAGGTAAGCAAGCTTTGTTACAGGTTATTATTTGACTTGTCGAGCTCTACTCGTAACCCGAACACGAACTTTTACTTAATTTCGAGAGGTTACAGTATCGTCATCGAGATAATGTGCATGGTGAAATGTATCAGCATACTACGCCCGTATTTATAGTACTAAAACGTTCGTATCATCATCGAGAACTTAAGGCAGAGTTTACGTAAAATAATATACGAAAACGTGAGTCTGTTTTAGAAGTTTGCGCTACAGATATGTTAAGAACACGTTTTTGAATACGTGACTTATGATTAAGATGTGTACCGGCGCGAACTATTGAAACATAACGCCTACCCTATATACTCAACAGCCTGCCCACTGACATCAGGCAGGAAGCCATTAAAGCAAAGATTGGTAGAAAGCTGTATAGTTACCTTATTAAAAACATATAGTAATTTAGGATACTTTATTGTGCTTAGATTAATGATAGATTTATATTCTTAATAATAAGAGAGTAGAGACTGCTCGATCCCACAGTCAAACCGTGGAAACGGTTTTGTGGGACATAATTATGTTCCTATATATAATGTAATTTCATCTTTTTAATAAATAAATAAATAATAAATAATAACGTTACCCCAATATACTGTCGGTACTTTACAGATATGGCATGGATTAGCTGGGTATACAAGGTGTTTGGTAGAGCGTTTTCAAAAAGAAACAGGCGAATAGAAGAGGCCATTAGCTATCCATTTCAGGTACTTTAACCCTTTATTTGTCTAGGGGCTATTTAATACCGATTTATTTTTTATTTTATTAAAAGTTACCAAAATTCGACCTTGAAACCCCGAGAAAAAATGCCCTCACCATCCGTTGAGCAAATGTGGCTGAGTTTAAATATGAATGGCCTAAAAATCGCAGTCGGCACGGCATACCGCCCCCCATGGCTTGGCGCGGAGACCTTCCTTGATGCCCTCAGTGAATCCGTATCCTCACTTGGAAAATTCGATTACGTGATCCTTCTTGGGGACTTCAACATAAACTTATTAAAACCTCTGGAAGCCAGCACGAAAAAACTGTCCGACTTTCTTACTTGCATAAACTTTACCCAGTTTGTTACGGAACCTACTCACTTCACTGATCACAGTGAAACATTGATTGATATCATTTGTTCTGATGCATTTATCAGCAATGTATCTGTTAATTTCATTCCGGATCTTAGTAACCACGCTTTTCTAAAGTGTGAAGTAAACGTAAAAAAAATCAAGCCCCCCCTAAAACGTATTCAATATAGACCTTTAAAGGATATCAACCTGGAAGCTTCCAATTTGGCCGTCGATTCTATTCTCTGGATGGAGCCGGAAATCAGTGATGTGAATGTTATCGTGGAGGGTTTTAACAATAAGATACTGGAATTATTTGATTCGTTTGCTCCCTTAAAAACGGTGACAGTTAAAGAATCTTCCCACCCATGGATCACTCCCACTGTGAAGCTAATGATGAGGTTACGAGACGAGGCCCACACCAAGAGTAAGGATACAAAACAAGATTCACATATAAAATACTACAAAGAGTTAAAAAGTACTGTTAAACTAGCAATTCAAAGCGAAAAATATGCATATTTTAATAGCTATATTAATTATAAACCCCGAAATTTGGTGTATCCACAATAATTATAATTTTGTTAGAAAGTTAAATGTTGTAGTGTTCGAATAAAGGTGTTATTGGAAGCGTATAGCAACATTAAAAAAAAATGGGGGCTCTCAAAGTTTCAGAAATCAGTAAAGTAATTTTTCAAGATTAACTTTACAACGAAATTTAAAAAAAATGAAAGTGATTACAACTCTTCAAATTTCCTTAAAACATCTCCAGTTTATGCCGATTCTAATGGTGTGCCACATGCATTACAAAACTCTTAATAATTTGAGTTATTCGTTAATAACTTCCACCCGGCCGTGAAGGTGGCGATTTTTGGGAGAATTAACTTCTCTACTCAGTTACCACGTCTTACGCAGTTAGATATTTTCTCGTTGTAATTCACATATCTAAGATGAGAATTAATTCATTAGAATTTTATAAGTAAAACGTCCGTGTGCAATAACAAAAGGCAAACCTCGAAACGTCTGTTATAATCATTATCCTCCAGGCCTAAAACAAATAAACTAAGAATGAGAATGAATAATCGGACACTTAGTCTTGTAAAAGCTACATAGGCCTGCCAGCCGAGGTAAGGTAGGCTGGCCGCGGGCACTCGTAAAACACTTAAAAATGCAAAAATGTTTCAAATTTAATACACAATAGTGGACAAAGTTTAACACTACAGAAAATAATAATGAAAAAAACACAAACGCAAATCACTTAATCTTGAACAACTTGTAAATACCTTGCACAGGAGTGTAATGAAAAGCGTGTCTTTCATCAGCCCGAAAAGCTGACCATACTTTCCAGATGTTCAAGTGAAGCATTTCAGCAGCAACTCTAATGCTGGTACTTTTTGGGGATTTTGATTCAATAGCCTCAGATATTTACTTATAAAATTCTAATGAATTAATTCTCATCTTAGATATGTGAATTACAACGAGAAAACATCTAACTGCGTAAGACGTTGTAACTGAGTAGAGAAGTTAACTCCCAAAAATCGCCACCTTCACGGCCGGGTGGAAGTTATTAACGAATAACTCAAATTATTAAGAGTTTTGTAATGCATGTGGCACACCATTAGAATTGGCATAAACTGGAGATGTTTTTAGGAAATTTGAAGAATTGTAATCACTTTCTTTTTTTTTTAATTTCGTTGTAAAGTTAATCTTGAAAAAATTCTTTACTGATTTCTGAAACTTTGAGAGCCCCCATTTTTTTAAATGTTGCTATACGCTTCCAATAGCACCTTTATTCGAACACTACACCATTTAACTTTCTAACAAAATGAAAATTTTGTGGATACACCAAATAGTTCCTTTTTTTTTCGGGGTTTAAAGGTCGAATTTTGATAACTTTAATAAAATAAAAAATAAATCGGTATTAAATAGCCCCTAGACAAATAAAGGGTTAAAGTACCTGAAATGGATAGCTAATAGCCTCTTCTATTCGCCTGTTTCTTTGTGACAACGCTCTACCAAACACCCTGTATAAGTGAAATCAATTTATAAATATAAGCAACGCGATCTACCTAGGCATGTATTATTACTATTTCAAAACTTGTCGTGATTCGTGTCGAAACTATCGGACGTTCAAGTATTGAACGACAGATGAGTAATGCTATCCCTCTTCACTCGGTGTTTCTCGTAATCCATATGCCAATTTCGTCGCATATGCCTCTATAATATAAAATGAGCACTACGAAAACGCAGAACTCAGCACAATACGGATAACCTATCTATCATCCGAATTTAAAAGACATAGCGTATTTGCAATACCTAACACATGAGATTGTGATTAATCACCATGAAACAGCTATTTCGGCTAGAGCAGTAAACTAACTTGATGTTAAAATTTTAGGATATTTGTAGGTCTTGGACAGTGCTCAAATTTCAATTACCTGATATTTATGTATGTATGTATGATATTTCACAAGCTTTTATTTGACATGTAATTAATGTATGTAAGGGTCAAGTTAAGTTTGACCCACTTGCCGGTTTCCGGTGAAGCTGAAAATTTGCATACATGTGTAAATTAGATGACAATGAAATACTATTACGACATGGAGCTGAACAGATGACGGTGTGGGAAGGTGGCGAAATGGCTATCTCTGTTATATTCAATGTAGACCCACCGTGTTGGGACTCATTAGTTTGACCTTGATAAGCAGATAATGACTTTGCAAAAAAAACGTACAATTGACAGCGAAAACTTGTCCGAAAAATGTTTTTTTTGACAGACACTTATAATATTGTATTATACTCGTAGTCCAGTCTGTAGGAACATATTATAAGAAACTAGGTTTTGTTTTGTAAAAGTTGGAAAATTTCCGCTTCCAAGGAAAAAAGTTGCAAACGGCGGAAACAAAACATCTACAAAACTCTTGCTTGCAATCTGTAATAAATTAAAATATAAATAGCTGTGAATATACCAATATCGATAGATTAAGGTTTACTTAAATCCATTGTACAATCTAGGGAAATTCGCTGCGTATTATGATATTGCCTATGAGCATTGTCTTATCTATTTGTCAGAACTTAATTTGTAATGGCAGTCTGTTGGTCTTATTTATTTATTTATGTATTTATTTATTTCAAGGGAAACAAACAGAAGTAATTTTACAAATAGAACAAAAAATATAAGTTAATACACTAGCCAAAACAGTTTCCACTTATGGTTCACAAATTTGCTCTAGTTAGACAGTTAATAATAACAATAACATTGCATACCTATATTACCTATGAGGATAGGTAACTTAAAAGTGCTCTTGTTATAACTATATTTTATTGGTCTTGTAAATAAGTTAATAAAACGCCGTGCCTGTCGTGTCGGCGATGATGCCAATACGTTATTTGGCAATACTTTGGTTGTAAGGATGTTTTCTGTTTTTGGGATACACCTTGTAAAGAGGTGTATTTACATATTTTACTTGTGGGAGGACCTTGTGCAGGGTCCGTCCGGGTTGGTACCACTATCTTATCCATTAACCTACCGCCAAGCAGCAGTGTTCGCATTGTTGTGTTCCGGTTTGGGGATAAGACAGCCGGTGAAATGACTAGCATAGAGGCATTCCATCTTAGTCCTCAGGGTTGGCAACGCATTCGCAGTCTTGTGAATGCGAATGTCTATGGGTCACAGTTTCCAATTACCATCAGGTGGCCTGTGTGCTCATTTGCCTTCCCATGCCATAAAAAAATAATAATAATAATATATATATATATATTTGTTACACCTCGTTCAATCAAAGTCATTCTGGTATTTTCTACCTGGCTATATTTATTCTAAACTAGCTTCTGCCCGCGACTTTGTCCGCGTAAATTATCGTTATTCCCTCGGGAACTTTTATAATTTTCGGGATGAAAAGTAGCCCATGTTTTACTCCAGGCCAAGGCAACATTCTAGCCGTTGCAGTGTGAAGGAGTAACAAACGCACACAAACGTTCGCATTTACAATATTAGTAGGATTAGTAGGATTCTAAAATTCTACGATCGCCTGCGCATGAAGACAGTTCAGTTGCTCACGAGCTCCCAAATTATTAACAAGCTTTCAATCGTACTAACATTTTAAATCAAATCCAAAAAATAATCATATTACATCAATGAAGTGATAATTAAGTAAAGGATAACCCTTCATCAAAATTCCTACTGTTTATGACACTAATTGTAAGTTTTATCTAAGACCATTCTTTTCATCTTGTCCTAACTTTATATATTCTAAGTTTCCCCTTTTTTATTTTTCTCAGGTGCCTTATTTTATATTATTAAATCCATAGAAGACTTTTAAATCAATAATTCTGCCCTGGACTTCTGGTGTTCTTTATAATATTACTTCCTGTTCCTGATTCTGTTTCGGTCATACCGTGACAACCTAATGTGAGAAAACTTTAAAACTGTTTGTTGAATAGGCTTTTAGAATCGATCCCTGCAATACCCAACTAGCAAAATAACCTAATACTCGTAACATCAAGCTTGTATGGCCAAAACCCTTGTTCTTGTTTTATAAAAGCATAAGTTGTTCCAATGTCCTTATAATACGAGTATAGCTCTTTATAAGAGATTTTGGTTAAAACAGCTTTTATTCTTATAAATTTAGGTTGGATAAAGGCTATTATATTTCTGTGTTTTGTTCTCGATATATAATTTACCATGTAGTATCCTTAATTTGACCGCCAGGTAGCACGTGTTTGTTCAGAGCGTAAAAAGATTGCTTAAACCGCCCTGAACCGCCATATCTGTAACTTATCTGTCAAAGTCATTCCTTTTTTTCGCGCGCCAATAAGCACATAGAAATAAAGTGAAATTATATTAATTATCAGTTTAAAAAATGCCTAAACCTAAAAGAGATAAAGAAGAAGACCTGAAAAGGTGGTACAAAAAACTGAAACGTTTAGATCGGAAAATAAAGGGGAACTCCACAATAAATCTAACCAACACGGAAGTTACCGAGAGCCAAGAAGAATCTCAAGGTGAGTCCAAAAATCAAATTTGGTATAAAAGCAGGTCGGGGCTGCTACTCGGGGTGTGTACGAGATGCACACACGAGGATTTATTTGCCTGGGGGTTATCCGTGAGGCAACACGAAGGTCTTACAACGCTGTTATGTAGGTGATGCATAAAGCAACCATTAAAAATAAAAATAAAAAATCCGCATATTTCAGACTGAGAATACTACGAAGAAGGGGGGGGCACATTATTAACCCCAGTGGTGGACGCTGAGATGTCAGGATCTGAGCAGCAAGATTTCTGCCCAGAACCCATTCCAGGGACGTCAGCGGACATTGAGGCGTTGTCGGAGCAACCGACTATAATTGAAACTTCGGAAAACATTGAGGTCATTGACCCAGAACTCTTACTGATATTGGGAGACCCTGCTCCAGAAACCAAAAAAATTGGTCCAAATATCAGCGAGAATTTAGCTTCTCGATGGACACCAATCCTTAAAAAAGGCATGACCAAAGAAGATAAAGAAAACGTAATAAAAAATTATCAGGTGCCAAGTAATTGTGAATTACTACAAAGCCCAGCTCTCAACCCGGAGATAGGCTCTGCCATCTCAGATGTAGCCAAAAATAAGGACAAAAAACTGGAACAAGGCCAACAACAGCTAGGCATAGGATTGACAGCCTTGGGCAGGGCTATGTCACTAGCGTTCAAAGATTACCAAGGTGAAAAAATTCAAATAGTAAAACACATGAATGATGCAGGAAAGATCCTGACTGATCTGCATTTTAATGAGACCCGTGGGCGTAAGCAACTGATAACACCCATACTAGATAAACATTTTTTAGATGCAGTTAAAGACATAGATCATGATGAATTCCTGTATGGAATAAATTTGATTGAAAAAATAAAAACACTGAAATCTATAGAAAGGCCCAGCCTGTCTATAAAAAAAATGGAGCACACAAAGAATGCCTCTCATAGTTTCCCTTCATCCAGCAAAAGACAGGGAAACTACAGCAACCCACCTCGGTACCAATACCAGTACCAACAACGTTACCCAACACCATCACGGGGGACAGCGCGAGGTGGGTTCAGGAGACCGCAGCTGCCACCCCGACGACCAGCACCTGCTCCAGCATCATTACAACAAAAAAAGGACCCCCGTGCACGGAACTAGAGGTGAGTCATGCTGGGAGACTCAGACATTTCATGCCTTGTTGGAAAAACATTTCAAGTGACAACGAAATAATGTCATGGGTGAGTGGCTATACTTTACCTTTTGAGAAACCTGCCTTACAATCAACAACACCACCACCTTTCGTGCCTAAAAATCAGAATGAATATCTACAAATGCAGAAGGCTATAAATAAATTATTAACAATGCAAGCCATCTCTCAGTGTGAGCCAACTGATGAGCAGTTCCTTTCTAATATTTTCCTCAGAGAAAAACCAAATGGAGATATGAGATTCATTCTCAATTTGAAACAACGAAATAAATTCATCTATAGTTCACACTTCAAAATGGAAGACCACAGAACTGCCATCGGCTTGCTCACACAGGGCGCATATTGTGCCACCATTGATCTTAAAGAAGCATATCTTTTAGTACCTATTAACATTAATGATAGTCAATATTTAAGATTTATTTATAACAATGCTTGTTATGAATTTAATGCTTTGCCCTATGGTCTGTGTTCAGCTTTATTTGTGTTCACAAAACTCATGAAAGTAGTGGTTGGAAACTTGCGTTCAAGAGGCTTCAATTCTGTTATTTACTTAGATGACATACTCTGCTTAGGAAAAAATTATTATGAGTGTCTACAGAACATTCAAAGTACGAAACAACTACTAGAGTGTTTAGGGTTCATAATAAACATTGACAAAAGCGCCTTACAACCAAAACAAAAATGTAAATTCTTGGGGTTTCAATTTGATTCCATACATATGTCAATTTCTCTACCAAACAAGAAAAGGAAAATTATAGCATCATTGGTAAATAAATTTATGAAACTACCCAAATGTACTATAAGGGAGTTGTCAAAACTCATAGGCACTTTAACAGCTGCCTGCCCAGCTGTGGATTATGGGTGGTTATACACCAAAGTTTTAGAAAGGAATAAATACCTTATGCTATCTAAATACAATGGTAATTATGATGCTAAAATTATACCTTCGTCCATTATTAAGGAGGACCTTAGCTGGTGGCTGAAAAACATTATCGATACGTATCGGCCAATAAGGAAAAATCAATATAAAAAAGTAATATATTCAGATGCAAGTAGTACAGGATGGGGTTGTGTGTGTGCTGACGACAGAGTAAATGGTCTGTGGAGAAGAGAAGAACAAGAACACCACATTAATTATTTGGAATTGCAGGCAGCTTTCCTTGGTTTAAAATCATTTGCAAAAAATGACAGAAATTGCGAAATCCTATTAAGAGTTGATAACACCACGGCAATATCTTACATTAACAGAATGGGAGGAATTCAATTCCCCCACTTAAACCAGCTGGCTAAACACATCTGGCAGTGGTGTGAGCAACGCTATATATGGATTAATGCAACATACATAAAATCAAAAGATAACCTAGAAGCTGACTTTGAATCAAGGAAAACTAATATTGATATTGAATGGGAATTATGTAATAGTGCTTTTAAAACAATAACTGACAAGTTAGGCCTACCGGAGATAGACTTGTTCGCTTCTAGACAAAACGCCAAATGTCTCCAATATGTCTCTTGGAAACCAGACCCGGACGCGTCTACTATTGATGCTTTCACTATTCACTGGGGTGAATTGTCCTTCTACGCCTTTCCACCCTTTAGTCTAATACTAAAATGCTTGAGAAAAATCATTAACGATGAAGCCACAGGAATAGTAGTTGTTCCTTGGTGGCCCATCCAGCCATGGTTCCCCCTAGCACAAAGCCTCCTTATATCAAAATGGATTACATTCAGACCACACGCACAACTGCTCATATCTCCTTTCAGGACAACACATCCGCTGCACCATCAACTTACATTGGTTGCAGGGAAATTATCCAGGAGGCCCTGTCCAGAAGTTCAGTCCCTAAAGCAGCTCTTGATATAATGGTTAATTCATTTGCAAAAAATACATTAGTTCAATATAATGTTACATATAAACTGTGGTGGTCTTTCTGTAACAGAAACACAATATCACCATATGAAGCATCAGTACCCATGATAATGTCCTTCCTAACTGACTGCTTTCAATCAGGAGCGTCTTACGGCACTCTAAATACACACAGATCTGCACTTGCTATTATTATTGGAAAAAAATATAACTGCGATGAAAGAATAAAGCGCATATTTAAAGGTTTCTATAGGGAAAGACCACCACAACCTAAATACGACCTAACGTGGGATCCAACAATAGCTCTTAATTTCCTAAGAAACTGGTTTCCTAACAACACATTAAGCTTAGAAAAAATGTCTAAAAAATTAGTAGTACTGTTAGCACTTTGCACTGCTCATAGAGTTCAAACATTATCGCTCATTAAATTGTCTAATGTATCACATTCAGAACAGGGCATACGAGGGTGGATTGAAAAGTTCTGAGCCTGGTAAAAAAAAGTAACGGGCTCACTTTTTATAACAATTTTATTTTTCGACATATTCTCCATGAAGGTCAATGCACTTAGTCCACCTCGCCTCCGACTTCATTATCCCATCAAAAAAAAAAAGAATCGCTGAGGTCGTTAAAATATGAGTCTACTGCTTCTTGTACCTCCATATTTGTCGAAAATATTTGTCCTCCCAAGTGTTTTTTGAGGTTTGGGAAGAGATGATAATCGGGAGGAGCTAGATCCGGGGAGTAAGGGTCATGCGGCAGCACTACAAATCCACAATCATATATTTGTGCCATTGATTTCGCCGAAGTGTGAACGCGAGCGTTGTCTTGGTGAAACAGTACTTTTTTCGACAGCATTCCAGGTCTCTTTATTTTAATTTCCTCACGCAGACGACGTAAAAGAGCACAATAGTAGTCCGAATTTATTGCTTTGCCCTTTTCGAGAAAGTCTATCATGATATTCATGATAATCCCCCTGCAATCCCAGAAAACTGAGGCCATTACCTTATTATCTGACAAAATGACCTTGGCTTTTTTGGGTGGTGGTGAACCTGGTCTTTTCCATTGCCTGGATTGTTCTTTCGATTCTGGTGTACTGTGGTGGACCCATGTCTCGTCCATAGTTATAAAACGATTGAAAAAATCGTCGGAGTCACGTTGAAACATACATAAACAATCTTGGGAAATTGTAACACGTACTCGTTTGTTATCGACTGAAAGCAGTCTAGGCACCCACCTGGTTGACACCTTAGAAAATCCAAGAACATCGGTGATGATGTTCTGTGCCCGCTCATAAGAAATACCCATTGCTTCCGCTATCTCCACAATCTTCAATCGCCTATCCTTCATTATCGCATCTAATATATTATTGACATTTTCGTCCGTAGTAGCCGTCAACGGCCGCCCACTCCTAGGCTCGTCTTGAACAGTCTCCCGGCCACGTTTGAAACCAGCTACTCATCTTTTTATGGTAGCATACGATGGAGCAGATTGCCCTTATGTTTGATTCATATCTTCAAATATTTGTTTTGGTGTTAACCCCTTCTTTTGCAAACATTTTATGACAGAACTGTGCTCATTTTTATCCATTACTTGAAAAATCAGTGACTTTATGTAGCAGTTCGAGCATAAAATGCAAAATTGTGACAGGAAAAAAACAAAAGATAGTGCATAATGGCGACTAAATATGGCACTTTGACCTGCCAGTATTTATTTGTTTTTTTTTTTATTATATTCAACCTTAGGCTCGGAACTTTTCAATGCACCCTCGTATATATACAAATACCAGATACTTTAAAAACCTCTGGCCCAGGTAGGAAGCAACCAAGGTTGTTTCTTCCTTATTTTAATAATGATCCCTCAATATGTCCAGCAAGGGCTCTGGAAGAATACATAAAGATTTCAAGTACAGTTAGAGGTAATATAAATCACCTATTAATTACCTACAAAAAGCCACATAAACAGGCTACTAGCCAAAGCATTAGTAGGTGGATTAAGAGCACACTGACTGACAGTGGAATAAACACTGGTCAATTTACGGCCCACAGCACGAGGGACGCCTCTACGTCTGCGGCTAAAAGACTAGGAGTATCAATAGATACTATAAGAAATACAGCGGGATGGTCTGCATCATCCCAGAATTTTGGCAAATTTTATAACAGGCCAATATATGATTGTAATAATTTTGCGAATTTAATATTAAGTAATTCTATATGCAAGAGGTAAAACAGAGAAAATGTCCTCTTTTTTGGTTCCTATTGAAATAAGAAAAATAGGTTTACTTTAAATATTTTATTTTTATTTTTAACTGTTTAAGATTGATAACTGTGCCATTACTCTAATTACAAATTAGCAATTTATAACAAAGAATGTAGCTGTGATTATTGATTATAAATTTTAAATAAATAAATAATTTTCACAAATATGATCTCTAAAAATCTACATGGTAAATTATATATCGAGAACAAAACACAGAAATATAATAAGAGATTAAAGGAACTTACCAAGTGAAGTTCAATCCTTATTATATGAGGTGTTTTGTTCGAAGATATATACACCCACCCACCCTCGTTCGTAGAACACCCTAATAAAGGCATACATATTTATGAAAATTATACTCTGAAAATAATGACTTTGACAGATAAGTTACAGATATGGCGGTTCAGGGCGGTTTAAGCAATCTTTTTACGCTCTGAACAAACACGTGCTACCTGGCGGTCAAATTAAGGATACTACATGGTAAATTATATATCTTCGAACAAAACACCTCATATAATAAGGATTGAATTTCACTTGGTAAGTTCCTTTAATCTCTTAATATGGCCGAGTAATATAACCACAATAAGAATTCCCCTTGTAAGGGTTTTTTATAAGAGATTTTCTTTTTATAAGAGCTTTTCTTTTTTATAAGAGCTTTCACATTATGGATACAGTATAATGGTTGAATAATTTGCTTTTTAGCCATATAACATTAAAAGCTGTATAAAGGCTTTGTATAATATTGTTATACAGGGCGTCCCACGGCTATGCCACATGAAAGGAAAGTACCTTGAATAATGTACATAGAACATTTTACTGAAAGAAGACATTATTTGAATTTAAAAAACAATTTAAACTGCATTCTTAGATATTTAAATAATTACATGGTTGAACCGGGAATCGAACCCGTTACACGAGAAAAATAATTACCCTTTAGCTTTATCATACCGATCGAAAGGCTTCATCATAAGGATTATTTTTTGCTATATAACTTAGTGTCAGAAATAAAAGGAAGACCATGAATTTTAACATTTGATGTGGAATTTTCTTCAGAAAAATTAAAAGCTGACAGCGCAGTAAGGACTTACAACTGACATTATCATAAGTACCTATTACTAATAAATGTACCCACTTGAGAAACAAACCGAACTTAGACGTATTATTCTAAATATCCACCACAACAAGATCAAAAAATAGACAGGGAGCGAAATAATCAAAAGTGTGCTACTTTGTATTCAACAGGAAGGGCCTCATTTTGAGCATTTGATAAATTTATTAATTTTGTATTAAAAATGTCAGAATTCATGGTCTTCCTTTTATTTCTGACACTATTTTATTTAGCAAAAAATGATCCTTATTGTGAAGCCTTTCGATCGGTATGATAAAGCTACAGGGTAATTATTTTTCTCGTGTAACGGGTTCGATTCCCGGTTCAACCATGTAATTATTTAAATATCTAAGAATGCAGTTTTAATTGTTTTTTTAAATTCAAATAATGTCTTCTTTCAGTTAAATGTTCCATTTATAATAATCAAGGTACTTCCCTTCCATGTGCCATAGCCGTGGGACGCCCTGTATAATTCAAGCGCAAGTTAATTATGATGATATGTATCTTATAAACGTGTTGAAGGCGACGTCTTGATAGTTAATTAGTACTTTATATGACATTTATAAGAACTTAAGTTTTCTATAGGTTAACCTTAAAGTACTTACAAGAATATTATTCTTGTATAAGTGGTATATTAAAATGTTTTATACTTCTAATTCAGCCATTTTGATTAAGAATCGTGTTGTTAAGGATTTTTGGTGTATATAAAAATGAGTTTGAAGGAATGCCAGACCAAGAGAACTGGAGGTTATAAAAGACGCGTACAAAAAAAAAATAAGATCATGTTACAAAATTGTACACCTTCGACTTCTGTTTCTGTACCGCTGTCAGCTAATAATGATACTCACTAAGCCTGTGGTTCCGTAAAAAAATATAATGTTACGTAATGAAGAAATATTAACAGCAATGAGGATGAGAATAGAAAAAGGTAAAGCCATAGTGACGTAAATGAGTATAATCTGAAAAAGGATGGTTTTTCGTGAAGATATCAGAAATTATACGAAAAACCCTAGTAGCATTTTTTGTAGGCATTTGGTTGGGCCAAATTAACATCTTTAGTTGGACAACGGTTAGATTTGGCCGCCTGTTTTGCTGATGGCCCAACAACAAAGGGCCTGTATATGAGTCATACAATTATCCAACCGTTAGTCACTGGTCGGGTACCTATTATAAGGGCCTACATAAAATTCCCTACAGTGGGCCACCAAGTGTATTTTAGCGTAGGGCCTCTGTATATTAATAAAACAAATATCCAACGGTCGGTAATCGGTTGGGTACCCACAAGAGGGGCCTATATTAAATTTCCTACAGTGGGCCACCAAATGTATTTTAGCGTAGGGCCTCTGTATATTAAATTAAACCAATATCCAACCGTCGGTAATCGGTTGGGTACCCAGTAGAGGGGCCTATATGAAATTCCCTACAGTGGGCCACCAAGTGCATTTTAGCATAGGGCCTCTGTATATTAATTAAACCAATATCCAACGGTCGGTCATCGGTTGGGTTCCCACTAGAGGGGCCTATATAAAATTCCCTACAGTGGGCCACCAAGTGTATTTTAGCGTAGGGCCTCTGTATATTAATTAAACAAATATCCAACGGTCGGTAATCGGTTGGGTACCTACTAGAAGGGCCTTTAAATAACTTTCTACAGAGAGCCACTAAATGTATTTATGAGAAGTATATGAATTATACAATTACCCAACGTTCAGTTACACTGGGTTCACACGGTATTGTACTCGAAAGTGTTTCCTTAGCCACAGGCTAATCTTTAAAGAGAATTCTAATTAAGTAATTAAAACCATCTAGATAGTTTGTCAAGGCAACATTTATTCAATGGCACAGTATATTGTTAACAAAGGCAAACATACAAGCCTCATCGGTAACGTTAAAATTAGGCAACAATTCGCATTTTTGTTCAAATTCATGAACAGACAGTGTATGGGTGAGGACCAAAAACGTTGACCATAGTTAACCAAACAAACAACGAAGGTAAAAAACGTTTCATTGTGCGACGAAAAGTATCTTTGCAAAACAATATTTACAAATCAGGCAAATTTTTGTCGCACAACGGGTTGGACCTTACCCATATTTGATAAAGGAACATACTTTATATAGGTACTTTCTTATGGGTTTCCCAAAACTGTACGTAAATATTAAGGGATAAGAGAGCCTTATCTATACTAGTCTAGGATATTTTATTTTATTTATTAATTTTTGTGTAGCGTACCTTCCCAATATGTTAATTAGTTTAGGAGTTATTAAGGCTTTAATGATACGGGTAAAGAATGCTTACCTTGCGGTATACTTTTATAGCTATAATTTGTGATTCCAAAACTTGTTATCTATAACAATAAAAAATAAAAAAAACAAATGCGTTGATATTTTGGATTTGTGGTGCTATTCAATATATTGCTTCGTTATTGGAGATTAGATATCAAATTTTGGTATCACATTTATATCTAATTTTAGTCAAGGTAGCCAAAAGTGTATCAACTGCAAGGGCACCAAAAGTGTACCTACTGCAAGATAGCTTTACCAGTATTATTAAAGCTCTTAAGCTAATTAGCACATTGGAAAGTTAAATCTATATTCTAGACTGGTATAGTAGGGGCTCTCTAAAAATCCCTTTAATATACACATACAAGTTCTGGGACACAACAAATACGTAAGCTGCTACTTTTAACAGGCATCTTCAATAGTCCGACTTATCTAACAAAATATCACGACTTAATTTAAAATATGTACTATTAGGGACCTCTTTAATGGTTCTTATCCCTTAAATTGGCAAAAATAAAAAAGCCATGAATTCAAACACTATTTGATTTGAAATCAGCATAAAAAAAACACCAAAAAATAAAAAAGTGAACATTATAGTATGTGCATTATTATTATTACTATTAGATACACTGCCAATTTAAGGGTTATTCCTAAAATATGTCCATCTTTAGCAGTGGAACTGGAATTAATACTAATATTGCACTTGTCATTTTATAATTATTTATTCTAGACCATGGTTGAATGCTAAAGTAACGAAGAGTTCGTTCCCGATTCGTCGTATTTCTGTTTTGCCGTGGCTTCAATTATGTATGTTAAAAACAAATGAAATGTTAATAAAATATTTATAAAAACAGCAATGACTACTACAGACTGTGACTCAATAATTAACATGCGTGATAGAACATACCTTCACCCGAAGCAGTAATAACCCTCCTTTTCAGGTATTCGGGTTTGTAATGGTACACTTTACATGATTTGATATAAATGTAATTCGGACAAAACAAGAATCCGACGAAACGGGAATATGACAAGACGGGAACAAATCGATCCATCTGTTTTATTTTGGTCATAAAATGTATCAATGGCACAGGGTTTTGTTAACAAATGGCAAGCATACAAGAGTCCCATCATTATCATTAAAATTTGGTAACAGTAAACATTTTTTGTTCAAAGTTGATGAACAGACAGTTACTTTTTTAAAGGAACATACTTTATATATACCTAAGTTGCTACTTTTAACCGGCACCTTGTAATAGTCAGTCTTATCTAAAAAAGAATCACAACCTAATTCGAAATACGTACTATTCAGAACCTCTTTAATGGTTCTTATTCTTAAAATATCTCCATCTTTAGTAGTAAAACAGGAATTAATACAAATATTGCAATTCTCATTTAAAATTATCTTACATATTATTATTTTTTTCTTAATGATCTTGGTTGTGTTTCGTGAATTTTCAGGTAAATATTTTAATTCGCCCATTTTTTTTGCTACTTGTTGTAATGGATGATTGTGGGATCTAACCATTTGTTTTATTTTAGTCATAAAGTTTTCAAATGGAACAGCAGAAAAGTTATCTAATCTTCCAAAATTTTCAGCATCAGCTGTCAAATGTAAAAGGTTATGAAAATTATGCACAAGAAATTCTTTTGCATATAACACTGGCACATTACGAACAAAACAATGCAACAATTTATCAGCGTATGCTCGCCATTCACTATCTTCACAAAGATCACCACATAATATATAAATTGCACAATGCAAAGTTAAAAATGGTAATAAACATTTTTTGATGCAATTCCAAGCATAACTACAGGGCTGAGATATAAAAGAAAAGCTCGAAATTCTGTAGCCTTCCAATATTTAAATAGCTGGATAGGTCGAGGACGCCTGGAAAACTCAGATGGGTAATAATTTTTACTAATATGTGACAATCTTTCAGATACTTTTATTATTTTAATGGCATTTAATTTACATTTTTTTGGTCCTCTTTCTATCCAAGCACGGATAATTTTCTTAACCACCCCTAAGCAAACTAAGTGCATGTAATCCAAAGGTACTTGTGTCACTAACCCAATTTTAAGTTCAGTGAGAATAGTTTTTGATACTTGGTGCTCGTCATATTGTTGGCTGTGAAAATAATCATCAGTTCTAAGTCTTAATCGAGATATGTGTTGCCACGTAGTTCTACCAATATAAATACCTTCTTGTGTACATTTTTCGCAGCCATACAAAGAATTGTGTCATTTTATACACTTAAGAAACGCTCTCGCAGGTGCATCAGCAATAATACAACTCACTCGAAACGCGTATTTTTTTTCATTGAACATTATCCCACTGTTTTCCAACTCAATGCACTCGTCCATAAATGGACGAAGGTAATTATTAACACTATGGGGCTTAGAGTTTCCATAGTACAATCCCACAATAAAAGGTTTTTTATTAGTACTTTGGTCTAATGTACATAAAATTGGCCAAAATGAGTTATTTGTACTGGCATGAACCGGCAGACCGTCTACATTTAGAGTGACAGATAACAATAAGTTACTGATTTCACGCTTTTTTATTTCAATTATAGGGTAATTTTGAGCAATCAACCCAGATGATGCTTTTTCTATAATATGTGATAAAAGTCCAACATATATATATGATCCACTATCACATTCGCCAACACTAATATTCTTTGGTGTTTGCAATAATGTCCTTGAATCTTTTGGCAAAAAAGGATGAAAAGGCTGTAATAGTTTTAATAATCCATCTACAGCAGAATGGGAAATATTGTGTTTTTGTGACCAATTACCAAGGGATGCGGTTAAATTAATATGCTTATATTTTTCTGTATCTTTTTCTAAAGTAATATTTAAGTCTTTACTGCTAGAATCACTGACATCATCAGTACTATTGTAGAAATTGCATTCATTTAAATGACAAAATATCGAATTTGAGTCCACATTATTACAGGGAATAACACAATAATTATCATCAATCGTCAACTCACGAGTTATTTGCAATTTTGTTTTGTTACGATGCCTTCTTTGTGTCCTTTTTGAGGAACCTGAATAATGGTGCATATAATGATTATTATTGGCTTGTTCTTGCTCTTCTGTTCTCTCGCCCTCCATCGCGGTCCCTGGCGAACCTGAACCAACTGGTTAATGCATTAGTAATTTCAATTTCTGTTGCTGTTCCAGCCAGTTTGTTATTACGCATTGCATCTGCAATAAAAATAGTATCGTATACTTTCTTCTACCAATCAAAATCAAATGTAACTGTCAACCATTTGTGCTTGCGTAACCCTGTATTCGTGCTTTTAACCAACAAGGAGCTCTCTCATGAGAAGTCGATCTTAGCTGCAAAATTATTTCATGCGAAATTCGTGTACATGCTATAAACCGTCAAGATTCCACATAAGGAGTAGATCCTGGATGCAGCAACAGATCACAGTAAAAAAAATGTTTAGCTATCATGCCGAACACAGCCAAGTCGCAGATTATAATTTTTATAACATCACGGTAAACCACACTTACAGCATCAATAACATTATTCATCATAAATGCACATACAAAGTTTCATATCTTTTTATCATCACAATGACGTAAGTAATGAACCAATTATCCAAAATAAGTAAGTATTTAGGTACTTACTTATAATGACTTCTGTAAGTCGTATGTTTTTTAAGCTGAACTTATTATTTTTCCCGGTCCAATTGCACTGAAGTGCCAACGATGTGGAGAAAACTCTTTGAAGTATTCTTCTAGTAATTGAAGCAGTAGTGTTGCCACCAACAAAGCTCAAATTATTTATCTGAAAAAAATAATTGTGGGATAATCTCACACAAATTCAGCTCTGAAACCAAAGTATGTATAAGCCAAACTAAAGCCGAATTCCCATTTGTCTGACGTGTTCTCACGATGGCTACCGTTCACATCTATATGATGTGTTATGACGCTTTCTGACGATATTTTCAATCAGGCCGCATTCACATTTGTGTAGTTTGTTGTGTCGTGTCGCGTCAGAACAGTATTATTGCGTGCACACTAGTCTGATCCGTTCTGAAGCGGCCGCTCCGCTGCCCCCCCACCTCACCCATCCTGACACAGACCGTTTTATTTAAACCATTTAGATTGGTGCAGCCTAATTAGATGATTACAGATAAGCTGCAGAAGTCAACATAAAATGAACATACCAAATTTTGTTTGTTATCCTCGTTTTCTAGCCAATTTTGTATATTGTTCAGATCTTCAGTAGACTTCAATGGCAAGTCTATCTCATCTGGTAAAGTAGTCTTGGAAGGTGCCGTTGATGCTAATCTCAATAATGCCTTTATTTCCTTTATTTCACCTTTGACATCTGCTATGTATGTGGCAATCAATTCTAAAACATAAATAATACACATTACATATTTTAAATTCATTTGGCTACTTTGGTTTAAAAACCTGAACACCTTATTATGTACTTATACTTTTTTAAACAGCATTATGTACTTACCTAAAGAAGTATTAACCTTGTCTAATGTTGTTTCTGTTGGTGTCGCAGGCTCTGGGGAAGATAATGGAGAATCTGTAACAAAATACTATCTATACTTCTAAACTAGTATTATAAAGAGGTAAAGATTGTGACGTTGTAAGGGAATCTGGATCAACTAAACCGATTCTGAAAATTGTTTTACCAATAGAAGGTTTAAAAAAATGTTTATTGCCCAACAAAGTGGACACGGGAACAGTTAGTTTTGTGGACTTACCAACATTGAAATCCTGAAGCATGAAATGTGTTTCAGCAGTATTTTCTGTAGTTTTGTTCACATCTATAACAGGTACAAAATCAGTTGATGCATTAAACATAACCATAAAAGATGGTAAAAAAATATATACATACACATAAATAAATCTGAGAAAACATTACTTTGGTGAAATATAAATGGCACGGGATAGCAAATATTTATACTTTTTCATTACTGTGTTTATATTACACTATTTGTGCAAGATACAAGTCAATAGCGATAATTAAATGTGCTGCTGTATATCTTTACACACTTTCTCCGGTATTGCACACAGACTTAAGAATGGTTTTCTTTATATCTTAACTGTGTAAATACTATTACTAAATCTTATTCATAAATAAATAAATAAGTACATATAATATGCAGGGAATTTTCTAAAATTTATAAGTTTATAACCTTTACTATCATTTAAGTGATATGGAGAGAACAATAAATAAACGACTAATTTACCAACCTGTCTCTTTTCTCGCGTTGGGCTTAGGTGATGGTTGTCCGCCAACCGCCAGTTTTTTAAGTGTTTCGGGTGGCGTGTTTGTAAAAATAGATGGGGGAGAAGGGTATTTAAAATTAAAGTATTCCTCAGCTTCTTCACCCTCACTATCAGTTGCAATGATATTAGCCTTTCTTTTCTTTCTCTTTTTGGAATGTTCTTCTTCCGATACTAACTCTGAGTCACTCTCAGCCTTTTTGCACTTTTCTTTCTTTTCTAACATCAAATCATCTGAAACATTATGAAATTAATTATCAGGCGACTAAAATGATGCAGGTAACAAGTCTCGAGCAATAATATGTAATAAGTAGGTAACACAATAACGGTCTTTATTGTAATCTGAAAAAACGCAGTAAGATAGGTTAGGTAGCACGTTTTTCACTTAGTTACGTACCTATTATAAACAAGCGTTACTCACCGGTTTCGAACATCACCCGTTTCACAGCATACACTGGCCATGTTTCGTCTGCTGGGAGCTGCGACATCAAGCATTTGAAGAATTTGCTTGCCACTTTATATGGCGGCCACAAACATTCTTTTTTACGCGGTGTCATCCACTCTTCCCGTACGACACCCAAGCCATTATCTTCAAACTCTATCACTTTAAACATGTTGTATTGTAGGCCCAAAACACTGACAAAAGTGACAAAACTGGCGGTTGGCGGTAAACTCTCTTTACTGTAAGGAGGTTAGCACTGTTCTGTTCTGTTAGCAGTTAGGCCAGGGTCGTTTTCACCCGCCGCCCGCGGCCGACAGCGGCCCGCCGCCCGCGGCGTCTGAATCTAGACGCCGCCGACAGCGGGTTTTTGGTCGTTTTGAGAACGTAGCCCCGCGGCGGCCAGTCGCGGGTTTTTGCTTGCGAACGGACGTGTGTGTGTAGGTTCGTGAAATGGAAAAAACTCTAGCATATTTATTGCTTCAGTAGGAAGAGGATGAGGATTTCTTAATAATATTGAGGCAGCAAAAGAAAAAGAAGAACAAGATATTTAAAGCTAGACAAACGGAGGGTGCCTACAATATTTTGGTGACTAGGCATTTCCCACACTTTATGTTTCAAATTGTTGTTTTTAAAGTTTTTGTCCTGTGCATCGTACAAGATACTATTACATTTGACTAACTCGATCAAAAGTTCGTCCTTTTCTTTGGTGAATTTCTCCATATTGAGCCAGCGTCCACCCGCCGGAATGCTTCAAAATAACTAAAGACGCGGCGGCCAGCGGGCGGCGGGGGGACGCCGCACGCGGCGGGCGAAAACGACCACTCCCGAGCATTCCCGAACATACCATTCAGACGCCGCGGGCGGCGGGCCGCTGTCGGCCGCGGGCGGCGGGTGAAAACGACCCTGGCCTTAGGGTAAATACGCGCCGCGGCGTCGGTTGGTTTGTATGGTTTGGTTGGTACTTGGTAGCGTCGCATCGCGAGTCGCGTCAGTACCAGTGTTGCCAACTCATTGGTAAAGTGGAATTTGCGATATTTAATATTTATTAATTTTTATATGTATGACACAAGGGCAATTATATTACAAGGGTATTAAAAAGAGATTTCCACTTGTATTACAAGTCAGGCTTTTGATAAACGAGCCCCAGACCTTCATTACTTTATTGTTTAAAATATATAGAAATATTTTTCGTAAAGTTATAAAGCTTATAAATCATCATAATTACAAAACAAAATACCGTTTTATTAACATGAATTGTGCGCCGTTGCCTTAGGCTGTTGCCAACGTTTAAATGCTCAATCCAATGTCAAGAATTTTGCCGCTGGCAACTGAGGCCCTACTTTAAAAATAGAAGTTCGAAGTTACGTTAGCTCCATCTCTTTCTCTCGATTTAGTCTCGAATGACGAGTGACAGGGATGGAGCCAACGTAACTTCGAACTTCGATTTTCAAAGTAGGGCCTCTGGTATTGATCCAAACATCGTGCGTTAAAAAGAAAAGTGGGCACTTAATAACGGCACCGTTATTCAAAATGACCAAATTTTACTGGGCAAGCAACCCTGTTTACGTCAGCCGGACAAATATTTTCTTCCTCGGTTTTACTTATTAGATTTTCAATGTAGAATATATACTGTAATGTGCACTATTTCACGTATTTTATTAAATATAAAAATAAAACACTACACCCACAATAAAGCAAAATATCAATATCCGAAATTTGTCGCTTTCGAACCAAATATACTACAGCAAAATTCTAACTTCAAATCAAAAAATGACATTTTAGAATATTTTAATACGCAGCTAGGTTGATCTAAACTTCTCAACATTGACGTATTTTTTTAAATGCCATTTTTTTACTTCATATACTTAAATACGATGTTCTCATATAGGTAATTTGTAGGTTATTGCAAAATATGTCACTTTTTTACATAAACGTACATACTCTACGTCTACCACTGCAAATGCGAATGGGACACCATTCCATAAAAAAGATGGAGGTATTATTGAGTTGTTATTATAATAATATATTATAGGCATGAAAAACCATGAATACCTATTGAGATTATTTTTCTCGCATACTTTTTGTAGGTATATTGTGTCCCGTTGTTTAACGGGACGTAGGTACTCATAAAACATTTTGGAATATGCTTTTGGTTACGTGGTGATTTGTGCACTCGCGTCTGGACTGATATGTCGGGTGTACAGTTGTCAAAGAAAAGCCACTAAAGCCACGAGTTTAAACATTTACATATTCGCCTTAATCGCGCACTCTGCTGCCTGCTATACTGCCTTGATAAGCAAAAAGGCCTATGTCTATAAAAGTGCTACAAGTCTACAACATTAACAACTTTACTAGAAACAAAATAGGGTTTAGTTTATTTGTCTTTATTGGGCCAACAACTAACTAACGATGTTAAGCCAACTGTAGCCAAAGACGTCAAGGCCCGTTGTTGGGCATTTGTTCGGTGGGATGGGAAGCGTGGGCCAACAACTAACTAACGGTTTTAAGCCAACGTTAGGTAAAGACGTAAAGGCCCACTGTTGGCCATTGGTTAGTCGGGAGGCGCGATATTTGCCCTCGTTGGGCCAATAACTAACTAACGGTATTAAGCCAACGGTAGGTAAAGAAGTAAAGGCGCACTGTTGGCCATTGGTTCGTCGGGAGGCACGATATTTGCCCTCGTTGGGCCAATAACTAACTAACGGTATTAAGCCAACGGTAAGTAGAGACGTAAAGGCCCACTGTTGGCCATTGGTTCGTCGGGAGGCGCGATATTTGCCCTCGTTGGGCCAATAACTAACTAAAGGTATTAAGCCAACTGTAGGTAAAGACGTAAAGGCCCACTGTTGGCCATTGGTTCGTCGGGAAGCGCGATATTTGTCTTCGTTGGGCCAATAACTAACTAACGGTTTTAAGCCAACGGTAGGTAAAGACGTAAAGGCCCACTGTTGGCCATTGGTTCGCTAGAAATCGCGATATTTAACTTCTTTGGGCCCATACAAGTAACATGTGTGCGATTAAACTAACCATATTCCGACAGTTTACCTACTGTTGGCCAGTTGTTGCCATCACTAAATGCTATTAGGGAAGCGTACCAGCAAAAGAGCACTTACGTCCTTTTGTTGACAAGCGCAGACAGCAGTAACTCAAAAGCGGTGTATCCGATCATGTTGAAAATAATTTTCGTTGAAATTATTTATTAAGTGTTATCTTTATGATTTTTTCCATATTTTTTGTATATTTGGTTTGAAGGGTAATTAATCCACACAATTTATGCAACTTTCGGAGCGATTATTAAAAAATAAATAAGGAAGGATTGAATAGTCTGTCTCGGAACCGACTTACCATCTGGCGGCCTTTGTGCTCGCTTGCCTTCTCTTTAGAATATAAAAAACATTTCTATGAGTAAAAAAGAAATTCGGTTGACACTTTAGTTAATAACAATATAAATTCAAAAAATTCAAATATTTAAAATTATTTATCTCAAGTTTCTCCACAGAATAGTTAGTACAGTCGTATCAAATCGGCTAATTTGGGCAAGCAAATTTGTAATATTTTTTGAAGTAGATTACAGAAAATAAACCCTTTAATCTTTAACCGTCGCTATCTTGAATATAAAACAGCAAATATCCCGATAATTTCGCCGACAATTTACATTTAAGGCAAACAATTCATATGTTTTTGAGTAGGGTATTCTATCCTTTAAATACAGTAGGTATTTAAAAATGACAAGGTCTACATGTTTGTGTTATTTTGTATGGGTGGCGACAGGGTCACCCCCGATGAAAAATCATGGCAGTTAAAAGACTTATGTTTTAAATTGGTGGTTCTGAAAATAATAAATGATCTCACGAAAATCATCTGATTCACGAGTATAGTGTAGAATATACTACAATTGAATATTTTGCAACACTTTTCCAGGATTCGTATATTTCTTATCAGGCTATATACAAAACTATACTGGTGACGCCATTTTTCGTGTAAGTTGTCTGAGAAACACGTCGGCATAAACATTTATCCTCATCATTGGAAGTAACTATAAATTAAATGTAATATGTTGCATATAGTTATGCGGGAAATGCAGTGTAAATTGGTGCCTGGTCAAATACTCGATAGTAATAAATACGCCAGTCTATATCAATACAAAAATGGCAGACCTCGCAAACGCGCATGTAACTACGTTTTTTTTATTTAGGTATTTATGATAGGTATCTTGACAGTAGTTAACACCCAAGTTTCCAATCCCGTAAACCCTGTGGTGTGTGTGTGCTGTGTTCGAAGAAATTGAAACTGGTGCCATAATTTTGCAGTTTTTCGAGCACCATGGGTTTTACCTATAAAAAACAACATATAAAAAAATCGTAGTTACATGCGAGTTTGCGATGTTTCATGTCGTTACAATTTTTTTATATGCTGTAGTAACATGTTATGAACCGAGACTTTTCTACATTACGTTTGAATGCAATGAGCTCTGTCTCGCATTACCTTGAAAACAGATAGTTCAAAATCGCTACATTATTTTGTCAAGAACAACCCCAATTAAACTAGCCGTCTATATAAAACAAACTGCGTCTAAATAAGTCACTTTGCCTCGGAAGTTTAAAATAAACTAGCGGTCGAGCCTAGCCGCCTCCGCAAACGACGGTTTATTTATAGTTTATTTATAATATCACGCGTAACTCCTAAGTTAGCCCTAAGCAGTAAACCCTTGGTTGATGTTATAACTTTTTAGCTGATTTCAATTTGCCTGACAACGTTGCCTATTTAATTAATTACTCGTCTTATATCATATTTAATATTCATGTAGTATTTTAATAATCCTTTGATCAAATTACATTTAATCTTATTTAGGTTTTGTATAATTATCGTTCTAATCTTTTCATAGGTACTTCTGATAATCTATTTTATTATTATTATTACTCTGATAGCAAATAAACAGAAAATTGTGTTACGATTTATTATTATTACACAACGGGTGTAAACACGGCAAATGAATTCTAAGATAGTGAATAAGCCTTGAATAATATAAAAATAAATGATTTTAATTTTTCGGTGTAGGTACGGTTTATTTAATTTTTTGTTGACCACTGTGTGCGTGTAACGCTTACACAAAGGTCCTTGCTTACGGCACGGCAGAATCGTGGTGAGGCAGAGGTGTGAGAGCTTAGTGAAATATTCGTCATACTCGTGAACCGGAGCTGTTTGTACGAGGAGCGTTCAATAAATTCTCGGTATTGGTATCTTGCAAACCTTTTTAGTAAACTTCTTAATACTGGCCGCTAAGAGTCATTCATCGACAGAAAAAAAAGTAAATTTGAAGCCCACACGTTCTTTTGTTTTTCTGCTACTGCTGAACAAACGTGACCACCATGAGCGATTTTACAATGATAATTAAATTGGAGCATCGAGCCGTGATAAAATTCTTGACTAAACAGGGTAAAAATCAAAAGTGTATTAAAGAAGAAATGAATTTAGTTTACCGTGAGTCCGTTCCTTCATTATCTACTGTCCAAAAGTGGTCAAATGAATTTAACCGTGGGAGGGAGAGCATAGAAGATGACCCTAGACCTGGTCGGCCTGTTGAAGCTACTTCACCAGAAAACATTCAAAAAGTGGAGAAAATTATACTGGAAGATGGTCGAGTGAAGGTTAGGTCTATAGCACAAAAAACCAATATTTATATTGGTACAATACATGATATTATCCACGATCATCTTAACATGTCCAAAGTTAGTGCAAGATGGGTACCACGAATGTTGACACCGTTTCAGAAGCATACGCGTGTTTCTTGATGTTCCGACTTCATTGAGCTGTGTGGTGAAAACCTTGATGGTTTGCTCCAAAAAATTGTTACCGGAGATGAAACTTGGGCTCATCATTATGACCCTGAGAGCAAACAAGAGTCGATGCAGTGGCACGTTAAAGGAACACCTCATCCCAAGAAATTCACAGTCGTCCCTTCAGCTGGCAAGATCATGGCGACAATATTCTGGGATTGTGAAGAGATATTATTAATAGATTATAAAGAAAAGGGTTTAAATATTACAGAAGAGTACTACGCTAACATTTTACGCCAATTACGGGAAGCAATCAAAGAGAAGAGGAGGGGAAAATTGACCAGAGGAGTGCTGCTTCTTCATGACAACGCCCCTGTGCATACTGCTCATGTTGCCAAGGCTGCTGTTCTTGAATCTGGGTTCGAAACAATTACTCACCCGCCGTACAGTCCAGACTTGGCCCCCAGCGACTACTTTTTGTTTCCCAACCTTAAAAAGGATCTTCGTGGACATCGATTTTCTAATGATGAAGCGTTGAAGGCAGCGGTGGTGGAGCATTTTGACACCAAAGACAAAAAACATTTTTATGAGGGGTTAAAAAAACTAATTGACAGATCTTATAAGTGTATAAGCATAGGGGGGGAATATATAGAAAAATAAAAATAAAACACTAATCGTATGCTTTTGTTTTCCTTCTCATACCGAGAATTTATTGAACGCCCCTCGTAGTGTCCGATCTGCTTACACTTGGGTAGGCTTGTTTTGCATTCAGTTTTTGTACAGTTTTTACGTGCTACTGTCGTACCTCATCCTGTTATCCTTAATTTATAGTTTTGACTTAAGTTAGTATGAATCTAAAATTATACAGTTCTAGCGACCCGCCCTCGCTTCGCTTCGGTTTTTGTGAGTTTACTGTGACAGCCGTACAGTCAGCATCATAAATATAGTGGCAGTCAATAGTTCCAAATATACCGCACCATCCAAAATATCCATAAATACGTACTCATTCCAAGTAATCAAATTGTTCAGGCCATCCACTGTATACAAATATACCGGAGCATCCACAACGCCATATACTTGGTAACATTCAACCCGCCGTTTGTACAGCAACGTCCAGAACGCCGAAGGTTTCTAAGCATCCAAAGTAGCCAAAAATACGGGACACATAAGAAAATTGAACCTTATTTACCAGTAAGTACGGTTGAATATTCAGTCAAATCATTTTAATAGGTTAGCCAGTAAGCAATTTGACAAACCACGAAAACAGTACCAATTAAAACGTGAGACAGATATATACCATGACAGTATGGTATATATCTGTCTCACGTTTTAATTTGACACATTATTGCGTGGACTGCGTGGTTTTAAAAGATTTTGCAATATTGAAGCTGCCAACTTAAACGCATCAATACGTTTCAATATTTCGCCTAGTCCGGCGTTAGTTACGATGGACCAGTGGTTTAGTAGTAACGCTATCGAGTCATGTGTTCTGGGTTCTAATCCTCCCCTTATTAGGTGCTATTTGCATTTTTAGTTTATATTTTTAAAGGCGTTGTTTTATTTTAATTTGTAATAGCTACTTATACATAAAAGTCCGTATTCCTTTATTACTTGTTTACATAGACGAAACTCACAACAAAACAAATAAATTACATTATTTGTTTTGTAGTGATTTCCGTCTAACGTAATAAAATATACACATATTATAATTATAAACGAATGTTTTATTCAAAAACACTTGCAAATATAATAAGTAACTTAAAAATAACATTGTTTTTTGAACTTAAACGTAATAAATAATCCGTAAGGAAAACTAGAAAAAAACATTCAGTACCGCGTATATCCACCTTCAGCAATAATAACGTCAGATAAACGTTGACGCATGGACTGCACCGCATTGGAGCAAAAGATATTTCCCCGTAAATATTCCCATACCTCTATAACGTGTTTTCGTAACGATTCTGTGTCTCTCTCTAACCCTACTATTGTCCCAAAGTTGAATCATCTTCCCCCAAACATTCTCTATCGGGTTGAGATCAGGACTGAGAGGTGGAATAGTTATTTTCACCTCAGCAGCTCAAACAAGCAGGTTTTGCTGCTTAAAAACAGTGAGCAAAATTCAATTTTGCTGCGAGCGAGAGGCAAAGTAGCTTTTTAATTATTTTTTTAAATGCCGTGAGCAGTACTCACAACATTCGAAAAAATTGAACTTCACTTTGTTCTGTCACTTTCACTTCGATAGGAAAAAAGCGAGAGATAGAAACAACTTGATTCGAAGTTCGATTTTCAAATTCCACACATAGTAGGCCCAAAAAGAAACGCACGTTCGGATGCACACATAACCGTAAAATTGCAAATAAAACTAACTGTTAAAGTTTGAAATGTGTTTATTATTACTATTTTATACAGTAGGTACAATTTTTTTTTTAATTTAATGTTTTGAAGACAAAATTAATGAAAAATAAGAAGTTTATCATGTATCTACATAATTTTGTTATCGTTTAACAATAGTTATTAGTTCAACAAGAGAGCAAAGTTGGTTTTTGCTGCGAGTGATGATTCAAAGATACGAGACGTAAAAAACTTTGGTCTCGTGTGAGACATACAACTTTTCACCTCAGCAGCGAGAACAACACAGCGTGAAGCTGGTAGGGCCAACGCAGGTCTTCCGTTGTGACCATTTGGGAATACACGACTAAATAACGACACGATCGCATATGCATCAATCACAAGCATTTTTGCAAAATACTTATAAAATAAAAAGTGGAAAAAATAAACATGAAACAGATAAAACCTGTCACTCAACTTGATAATGCCGTAGTGCAAACACAACTTTATACAGCTTTATGTAGTCTGTGGCTTTAAAAAAAACCTAACTAGGCCTTGTCTATGGCTATTGGCTACAATAATCCCGCTATTTTTGAAATGCGTTCTGAAACTGCCCCCGCGGTTTATGTCACGAAATTAAAGATTGTTAAAACGATAACAAAATTATGTAGATACATGATAAACTTCTTATTTTTCATTAATTTTGTCTTCAAAACATTAAATAAAAAAAAAAATTGTACCTACTGTATAAAATAGTAATAATAAACACATTTCAAACTTTAACAGTTAGTTTTATTTGCAATTTTACGGTTATGTGTGCATCCGAACGTGCGTTTCTTTTTGGGCCTACTATGTGTGGAATTTGAAAATCGAACTTCGAATCAAGTTGTTTCTATCTCTCGCTTTTTTCCTATCGAAGTGAAAGTGACTGAATAAAGTGAAGTTCAATTTTTTCGAATGTTGTGAATAGCCCCAGCACTGCTCACGGCATTAAAAAAAAATAATTAAAAAGCTACTTTGCCTCTCGCTCGCAGCTAAATTGAATTTTGCTCACTGTTTTTAAGCAGCAAAACCTGCTTGTTTGAGCTTCTGAGGTGAAAATACTATTTGCTCCAGTAACTCTTTAGTGTCAGGGAACTATTCTACAGTTGTGCACCGAACTGTTGTCTTGTACGAATGGGACGGTTTCATTGGGGTAGAATACCTGCGTGGTGGGTACCAAGACGTCACTTAAAATGTCTTTGTATTTCTGCCCATTTAATCTGCCGCCGACTTCAATCAGTTCACCTGGACCAGCTTTGGACATCCAGCCCCAAAACCCTAATGTTATTCTTCCACTTCTGTTATTTGGTAGAACATTGTTTTCGTCGTATCTTGTATTATTCATTCTCCATAGCGACAGCCGCCCTCGAGCAGAAGAACAAAATACCTTTTCATCTAAAAATACTACATTTTCAAAATTGTAATTCAAATATCTACGTGCAAAATCCAATCGCTGGGCTTTATGCCTTGGTGTAAGGAACGGTTTTTTAGCTGGTATCCTGTGACTCAAACCACCCTCTTTTAAACGTCTCCTTATTGTGGTTTGTGACAACCTATATTCAGTTGCCAAATCACGCGAATTAATAAAACGGTCCTTAAGAGCCCGCTGCTGTATGTTCCGGTCTTCAACGGTGGTTGTTCGACGAGGACGTCCAGTTGTCACATGATTCTGGAGACTACCTTCCGTATCCCGTCTCTCTATCCATCGGTAGACTGTATTCCTCTAAAATAACAATTACTTATATATTAGTAATATGTACTACTTATAATGGTATCAGTGAAGCAAAAAAACAAACGCAACAGTCAACATACAGTTAAGCCCAGTTCATTTGAGATGTCTGTTACGGAGACACCTTCTTGCTTTAAATGAATGATTTTATGTTTGATTTCGTCAGTGATACGCATCGTGTTCATTTTGAGGCGTACCAGTGTCTACAACTACTTATAATCAAATTAGATAGCAATGACAATGACATCATGCACTTGACAATGTAAGTAGGTACACACCAGAGATACTTGACGTTTAATTGAATTTATATTTTTTAATTTAAGCAAAATGGGCATTAACCTCTTTGGTTTTAATGGGTATCTACTCAACCGCTTTGAAAATGAGTACAGTACAGTACATTTTGTTTGAGCTCTATTGCATTCAAAATAACGTTCAATTTTCTTATGTGTCCCGTATTTTTGGCTACTTTGGATGCTTAGAAACCTTCGGCGTTCTGGACGTTGCTGTACTAACGGCGGGTTGAATGTTACCAAGTATATGGCGTTGTGGATGCTCCGGTATATTTTTATACAGTGGATGGCCTGAACAATTTGATCACTTGGAATGAGTACGTATTTATGGATATTTTGGATGATGCGGTATATTTAGAACTATTGACTGCTACTATATTTATGATGCTGACTGTACATAAACCAGAATGTATTTTTACATAAAAACCTTCCCCTTACATTACTCTATCTATTGCTGAAAATCCATTGAGTAGTTTTAAAAATTTAAGCTAACAGACAGCGGAAGCGACTTTATTTTATACTATGTAAAGATTACGCTTACAACAAATATACAAAAAAAGTTTTCACTCATCTTCATACTCTATGACTATGCTTTAACAATAACGCAGCTATCTAGGTTACAGGCACCAAAAGTTGAACGATTACAAACCAAAATATGACTACACCTACACAGACAGTTTATTCTCAGTCAGTATATTATCTGGATTGGAGATGACTATAAAACCTGTTAATATAACATAGTAGGTATTGCTCTAAAATCGGTAAAACCAAATATGTACCGATTTGCCCATCCCAAAAGACGAACAGAGCGCTCTAATTCTAAACGGTTTTGGCCCAATACTTAACTAACATAATAAAAAAACCCATATCATGGTAATTTTAAGGATCTTTTTAGAAACAAATTGGAATTTAACGAAATCAGTCTTTATTTTTTAGTTATTTATATATTTTGTACATTCAAAGGTTAAGCTCAAAAGTATTGATTTTTCAGTAGAGACAAAAACTTTAAAATCTGTTTTCTTCACTGTAAAACGTCAAGAAGTATATTTTAGCGGCCATTGTAAATAGTTAACAGGGTAAACTATAAATTAACTGTAAGCTTAAGCTCCGTTCTGCAGTACATACATAAACTTACGCCTTAATTCCCAGAGTGGGGTAGGCAGAGCTAAAGCAGTAAACGCAGACATATTGGCTTTTATAACTTACTTACATCCTTGCTCATCTGCATCTGCATCATTAATTGCTTACGTAAAGAGTAAAGCGAGTTGCGTATTGTGTAAAGAGACACCTTTGCTAACAAACTTTGTACAAGTTTTTAAGAACCACTACAATATGTTATTGTATATTTAAGTAAGTTTAATACAATAAGATTCAAAATGAAATACAACATGAAATAGTAAATGAAATAGAAAAAATTGTAAATAAAACATGCATTAGAGCAAACGTGCGGAGAACGAAAATATAGAGCATTGAATTAAATTACTTGAAATGAAAATTATTGCTTTATATTTTCGTTCTCTCTGTCTTGCAGATCAGGATCTACAACGGATATGATCTCATCACTTTGTAGGCTGGATAAAAACTCCTGCGCCGCTTCATCAATGTAGTTAAGGACAGTCCTTTCCGTAGTTTTTTTCCAGCCTACAAAGTGATGAGATCATATCCGTTGTAGATCCTTTACACTTTAGGTCCTTAACTTTCTCCATCGATATGGGCAAAGGCTCGGTGTAACAGGGTGTTAAGTGCATTTCCTGGTTGTACTGTTTTCTGCCCAATTTTGTATAATCCATTGTCCAGTGTTGAGTGGCTTCCAGTGCCCGTTTCTTATACTGAAATATTTATTTTTAATAATATATAATAATCAGTCAGTAATTAATTAAAATACCAATCAATCGGAAGTTAGTTAAAATACTGATTCTATAACCTTATTTACTCATCGTCAGATTCTTCAGAATCAATTAAATTACGAGTAATAGTCGCAACACTTCAAATCAATCGTTTTTAAGTGAGGGATATTATTTATCGCATATAGTGCCGCCAAAGTATTGCCGGGAAAGTATATTTGTTGCGGTTCTGGCCCCCACAGGTGTCAGAAAAAGATGCTACGTGGTTCACAGTTTCAGGTAGAGAAAAAATAAATGAATAAATGTCTTTATCTTTATCTTTAGAGGAGAAATATTTCAGCAACATAGCTCCGATTTTAACGCTTCCTTTTTTCCGTTAGATTCATCCCATAAGTAGCAATAGCTCGTGTTTTTGTCACAATCAAAAAATGTTGCTGTCCCCAGTAAAGGCGACTGAAAGAATAGCCTGCATGTTAAAAGTAACAGCCCTGAATGTACTGTTAATGCATTTTGATTTATTTTTCTACTGTCATAGTAAGAAAATCTTGTTCTCGTCTTTCGTGAGCATCGTATTCTTCTTGCAAAGGAGCCTTATTTTCTGCTTGATTGTAAACAATACACTTAGTACACTGATCTTGTTTAGGCTTGTAGAAAGCTAATCGCGGCTCACAAGAGAGAAAGATTGTTTGATATACAAACGAAGACAAAGGATGTATTTCCTTTTTTATACAATATTCAAGGTAAGAGCTCCGGTGCCACAAACAGACACACGCAGTATTAACATCAATCTTCGTCTAATCTAATGTATAAAATTTTCGTCTCACGGTGTTTGTAATTAAACTCCTCCGAAATGGCTCGACCGATTTTAGTGAAATTTTGTGTGCATATCGGTTAGGTTTGCGAATTGGACAACATCGTATGAAATCGTATTGATAGAGCACACATCTATCAAGTGCGGTTAATACCGTCAACACTCAAGCTTTTTGGAATTTTACATATTTAGCATCGCATAACAGCAGCCAATATGCGTGCGCAAATAACTTAAGTGCTGATAAAAACGTAAATAATTCGCTTACAAACACAAATTACTGTGCACAAGAATACTATGTGAATTTAAAGTTTAATTTGTCTTGCTGATAATGGCTTTTTGGTTAAAGTTAGAGTGCAGCATATTATGGAAAGATTATTTTACAATGAAAACAATACAAATAGGCAACAAAAACATCAGACCCAAGATTATCGAACAAGGTTAAGCATCAAACTTGTCTTAACTCGATTCATTGTGTTATATTTGTAAAGACTTGCCCCTTGTACTATGAAGGTAATGCAATATAGATCAAAATAGATTTAAATAAACTTTCGACTTAATTTTAGCGGGCTTTCGTGCCAAAACCTTATTCAGCGCCGAACTTATTCCGGCGACAGCAGGGCATGAAAATCCTTCACGTTGTTGATGATTTATACGAGTAGCTTTATCATTATGATTTACTCAATCAACTAATTTTCGCTCCTTACTAAACATATTGTTCATTTTTCGTCACCCTTTAAAACACGAACTTCGCTCGATTACAGAACATTATCGTTTTAAAATAGCTTAATTTCTTGCGCATATAACAACGTCGACGACCAAAATCCAATAAAAGCAGTTGTGACAAATGTGTTATAAATGTTTCCTAAATGTTTGTGTTATAATCTTTTGATTTAAAATTCCATACAAGAAAAATAATATGCCAACCGTACTAAATGCTTTTAGGACGCACGCATATTTTGTCAATTGTAATCGTATCAACATAAAGTCACTAAAAATATCCTCACACAGCTTTTTCTCAAAATAATGGCCGTTAGTATATTATAACATACTCCTGGCGTACTTAGTACGTTTGTGTCAGGTGGTTTCTCATATAAGGAGAAGGCTTTCAAGGTTTTGCAAAAGAGCAAACGACGCAGAATTAAATTTTTATATACATGGCATTAAAAAAACAAAATTGTTTTTTTTGTAGTTAGTACGATTGTGAACTAAGCCATCGATATAATTAATTGATTTTCATTATGGTGGCGCCGCAGCAGAGCATCACACAAAAACACATGTACCTCGCGACTGGTACTGGGTAGTAAGATTAGTTTCAAAAATAAAATTCCATTAAAGTAATTGAAATGACTCAAATGACTTAATGAGGGCTTTTTCTAAAATATGAATTTACTTCTAGAAAAGCAAATAAAACAAAAGAAAAGCTTTTGTGTCGCAAGGCGCGTAAATTCCATTTTAAAAAATAAATATTTCCTTAAGTCCAGTATAAGAAACGGGCACTGGAAGCAACTCAACACTGTATATGATCTCATCACTTTGTAGGCTGGAAAAAAACTCCTGCGCCGCTTCATCAATGTAGTTAAGGACTTAGTCCTTTCCGTAGTTTTTTTTCCAGCCTATAAAGTGATGAGATCATATCCGTTGTAGATCCTTTAGACTTTAGGTCCTTAACTTTCTCCATCGATATGGGCAAAGGCTCGGTGTAACAGGGTGTTAAGTGCATTTCCTGGTTGTACGGTTTTCTGCCCAATTTTGTATAATCTATTGTCCAGTGTTGAGTTGCTTTCAGTGCCCGTTTCTTATACTGGACTTAAGGAAATATTTATTTTTAAAAATTGAATTTACCCGCCTTGCGATACAAAAGCTTTTCTTTTGTTTCATTTGCTTTTCTAGAAGTAAATTCAGATTTTAGAAAAAGCCCTCGTTAAGTCATTTGAGTCATGTCAATTACTTTAATGGAATTTTAATTTTGAAACTGATCTTATTACTCAGTACCAGTCGCGAGGTACATGTGTTTTTGTGTGATGCTCTGCCGGCCGCGGCGCCACCATAATGAAAATCAATTAATTATATGGTGAAATGTAAAAAAGCTAGCATCTTTTTTACAATCATTTACTAGCAGATTTGAATAATGAAACAAACCGTTGAAAAAAGTATTCAATAAATAGTGATTTCACTAAGGAATCCGTGTTCAAAAACAATCCTAACTTAGAAGAAAACTACCGAAACCAAACGAGAGAAGTAAAATACCACATCAGTAATCAAGAAAGCAAAGCCCAAACTCAAAGAAAATGAAGTAACAAGTTTTCCTAATGGAAATATCTGTACGTCAGGAATAAAAAATGTCATCATTACGAATACTTGCGCGTTTCATGCCATACTTAACGCTTTGGTAGTTATTTGTACTGATTATGCTAATATATCAATGTTTGTTTATACGTTTTTTGAATTCGGCATTTCGTAGACTGGTTTCTGCTGAAGTAGGTAAGTACAGAAATATATTTCTGTAAGCTCTTTATTAAGTAGGACATAAATCTTTAAAAAAAAACCAAATAAAAAACCAAGGGGCTCTAGAATTGATTGCAATTGTAACCTAACTTACATTGTAGAAAAAAAATAGATTCATGATATTTTTAGTGCAACTCTCTCTAAAGTATGTTCTGAAAGTAAAATGAGTTATCGAGAAAAATTTCAATTATTCCTTCGAATGTATTAATAATATCAGATAACAGTGTGGCATCATTGAATCTATCGGCGTCTTCGATGTTGGAAAAGGAAGCATATGATAGTAAAAATTTAAATTGTATGGGCAAAGTATGCACAGAATATTTAATTTCAGATCACCTATTTTTTTAAATTAGATCTCAGTGTACGTCTGATAGACATTCCAGAAAGATTGTTGTTTTTAGACAAAATATTTGAAATAGAAGCTGTAGTTGAGTTTATTTACAAGTGAATCCGGAGGTGTGGGTCATTATAAGACTCACTGCCGTCGTCGTAACTCTGATTGGGAGTGTTATGACGATATGGCACGTAAGGCTATACGAGTTAAGCAAAATATCGTTATTAATTTTCATCTCTTAAATATAGACGCTAGGAAGCATAATTAATTAACTTTAGTTCATATTTTGATAAATAGATTATAGCTAAATTTTGTTATCAACATTGTGAAAATACTATGAATTAATACATACTTAATTCATAGTACTATGTTTACATAGTTATAATACCATAAAATATAAATATAAATGGATCCACTTCCGAGGGAGAAATGTTGTTATCTTTCACAAATTAAATTGTAATTCAAAATGTTTGTATTTTTTACCGTTAGTTTTAATTTAATAAAACATCTATAGGTAAACTCTTTGCTTGCCATCACTTTAATGACAGTAAAGACGCTGCATCACGTAACTACATGTTTCTCTTTAGCCCAATGGTTGACGGGTAGAGGATGCCATAAGGCATTAAGTCCGCCATTTGTAAATTCTTGACTTGTATAATAAATATTTAAAAAAAAATAAAAAATGTGTACAATTCATGCAATGCAATAGCGAGGCGTGGGTATTAAATGAAAACAGTTTTATTTTAGGTGAGCATTTCTAAACAAGTTTGTACATTTTGCATGTCAAAATTTTAAATATTACTTTTTGATTACTTTTTGATCTTTCCGGTGGCGAATGCACTAGTCCCAAAACGCACTATTAGTCAATACACTCTAATTTCGAAAGCCCCTCTTCTCATAAGAAACTAGGCCCAAAACACCATATTTCCAAAAAGGCTAATTCTGGATTTACACGAGAACCATTGAGAACTAGTCCCAAAATACACCATTCCCAAAATACCCCAAATTGTGTTCACCTGTAGGTGGCGTAATACTTCATTCTCATAATGCATAGTTCTCAAAACACTCTAGTTCTAAAATACCCTATTGTTTTTTCTTTTATTTTCGAATGACTCTTTAAAATTGCTTTCAAAATGTGCATTATTTAGATGCTTTTGAGGATGCGTATTTACTAAAATAGATACCCTATTATTTCCCTAAAAGGACGTCAGTGCCGTCAAGATTTAGTGTTCTTTAAGTTCATCAATGACAAAGGACATTTTTCTATATAACATTATTACGAAATCCTAAACTGAGCATGGCCCGACATTCTCATGGCCAATTTTATTATATGTACTTAAAACATAATTATAACAACACCGTAGAAAACGGTATTCGTAAGGCATGATACTATGATAGTTGAGACCTTAATCGAACGAAATAACGACTGACTTAAATGAAATACCTACTTATCCTGGTTCGTTTATCACTAGTTGTAAACGATAAAACTCACATAGGTATGTAAATAATAAAATCAAAAGATAATGAATTACTAATTTATTTACACATTAAAATTATATACTTATTCAATGAAACTTAAAATAAATTACTTATTATAAGGCTGGAACATGTTTTGAAACTTAGCGGAAACTATTATAAAACGTAGATTTTTTTTTTGTCTGCGTAATCATACAAAAAAAAGTTTAGATCAAACCTGCTTCAATCTAAATAAACAAAAAAGTTTTTGAATTTATATTAATTAATTAATAAGTAGGTACATATTCTGTTTTCTTAAAGTTTGTTTTACTTCCTTACAAATAAAATGAACCCGCTGCTTACCTACTTAAGGCGTTTTCGGAGAATCTGCATGTTTTCCAAAAACTGCATAGAGTCGATGGCACCTTCACTTAGGTCTACGAGCTGTCTTTTATAGTGGCGATCAAAAACTATATCACATCGTTTCTGGCTCGCCCCACCAAATAAGTAGTTAGTTATACGGGTATTTTGGTACCGTGCCTCTTTTTTCAACTTATATAAGAACCTTATGAGTGTGGGCTTATGTGGCATCCGAATGTTAAGCCTCCTGTGCCAGCCCTCCACAGGGGGTAAGTAATACGAGATATAAGAACTGATAATATAACACTCATAATATATACGCTCACTTTGTATAAACACGTTTAGTATAACGTTTACTGGATATAATGAACGGAAGATATAATTTCAAAATATCTATTTCCATAAAGTATAACGTTATTAATATATAATATCAATTTATATAACTATTAAAACGTATAACGTTCATAACACCTAAGATTTAAAAGATATATTAATCAAATTATCTAACATCAAAAAACATAATACACGTATAATATAAAAACATGCATATGTTATTTATTTGAAATTAAATTCTATTTTCAGTATTAAGTGGCCTTCTTAATTAACAATCAACCTTACCTTACTAACTTTTCTGGCAGCAGTCTGAATTTACTGGGCAGAAAAAAAATAACCTCGAAGGCCTAGGCGGGAGCTCTGCTCCCGCCTAGGCCTTCTAACCTAACCTAACCGAGTCGGTTCTGACCTGATTTGTCATGCTCGTGGCATTTTCTGGTTAATTAAAACAAATTACAAGCAAGACCGTTCTGGTAGACTCGAGTTCATAAATATGTGTACACTTTAGTACCTTGTCTATTTATTTTATGTCATGTTTAAACTGCCATAAGTATATGAATTGTCACAGCGATTAAAATGACAAAGTACTACAGGGTACACATATCTATGAACTCGACTGTACCCGCTCCTTACAGTACCCACCCATTGAGTATAGCATACGATATTAGATCTTATAATCCTTATACTAAAAGATATTATGTATTATGATCGCTATATGTCATGTATGTTATACGAACTGAAATTAGTCATTGTGAGTGTTATATTAAAAAATATTATATAAAATGAATATTATATGACTTGACCGTTATTCCTTATAAAAATATTGATTTTGTTATTATAGCTAACGTTCATTATATCTCGTAAACGTTAGTAACATGAAAATAGTTATTATGTAGTTATATCTCGTGGGACGCACCCCTCCACAGGGTTATTACTTCGGTGCTTATCCTTGCTGCAACTTAACTTTTCTAGGCCCAGTCTCAGCCAGGTGTCTTCCATATAATTTTTGAATTGCAATACTGGGGTGGTAACTGGTGCCGGTGTTTCCGCAAGTATAGTTACCCAACTATTATTTATCTCCGACTCAGGTAACAGAGGTAAGATCGCACAAAATTCCACCATTTTTCTTCCTTCCTTGGTTGCACTGACTTTAATTACTCTGGCCTTTTTCCACACTGCCCGATTTTAGTGGAAAAAACATCCCGAAAGTTTAACTTCTGGAAAAGCTGATCGACCACCATTAATTTGAGCGAGTTCGTAATCGCACTTAAATTTATTTATTAATACGCCCAAATTATCCCGAATTAGTTTGAACAATCGGCGGTATGTATGCTCTGTTTTATTGGGCAGCAAGGCAAACAAGACAGGCACCACATTAGTCGTCTCGTTGTTATTGCCTATTCCGGCATGCACTGTATAGAGTTGTTTGAAGGGCTTAGGCAACCTTTTATAAGTGCCATCTCCAAAGTATTGGATGGTGTTACTGTTGGAATTTACCATGAATTGCTGCGAATGTCCAGTCGAAAATATAAGTATTTTATATTCATCGCCATCTTCTACTACCATAAAGTCTTCTTTGAGTATTTGCGGTACCTTGAGATCTTTCAGGCGGGAGAATTCGGTGTTGTTTAGGTCTAAAGCCTTGTGTCTAGCCCTGTATAAGGAGCTTTTCACTTCTTCATATGAACACATGCTGAACTTTGGGTCAGCTTCATGTAATTCAGTGACTGCCTTTTCAAAAAAAATATTATTGGACTCATTTTTATTGCGACTACTTCTTTACACGAATTTAATGCAATGTCTCTGAAATTCTGGTTGTCATGTCGTTTACAGGCATGCTCGCTGACTTTTAAAACTGAATCTTGATTTGCATTCAATGTGATTGAGGCGTAACAATATTCACTACGATTCGCACACTTGTAATTTACGGAACCTTTCTTGTTTGTATGTTTCCAGTTATATTTATGGCCATCATATAATAAAGCCGGTCTTCCTTTTTGATTTTTAATAAATTGTAAATTGGAAGCCATTGCAAGACAATTGAAAAACAATATATTTACATATATTAAGGTTTATGTCATAAGTTGGCACTGAAATAATGTAAATGGCCTGAATTAATTTTGATAGGAAGTGTCTATGAGTGAGACTGGCCAAGAAGTTTTTAAACAGTTACATACAGGTGTAATCGTTAAGTGTAGTGTGCCCGACGATTATTTCGTAAATATAACAGATATTAGAAAATTTTAAACTGATATCAAAAGTGCGTTACCAAATGTGTAAAATTTTACATTAATAACTTTTTCTTAAGAAACGTAGAAATATCCCAAAAATTAACTTCAAACCCTCCCATACATTTAGTACGACCATTTCACCGTTATCAAATTCATTCATGAATTGTTTTATTTTATCCACTTATCGATAACAATCAAATTATCATTTTCAAGTAGTTACACGATCTATTATTATCTGACGGTTTTGAATGAATACAAAAGTGAGATATTAAATAAATGTTAGGTTTTATTATTTCATACACGGTAGTTTTACTATTTTATCACAGTTTATTCGTGCAAATAATGAATCTCAAGCGGTTTTATCTCTTACGACACCGACGTTCTTGGAGGAGTGAAGTCGTCGTCGTACTCAATGTATAAAAGCGTTTAAACTTAATACTTTTAATATTTCTAGTTTTATATAAAAAAAAGTTATTAATGTAATTTTACTCAATAGTTAACGCAAAATTATTGAAATTTTCTGATATCGGATATATTTACGGAACTATCGCCTGGCTACACTTAACGATTACATCCTGTATATAGCTCAAAATAATATATCAATAAAAACTGTTTTTGCAAAAATACTCTTGGCGTCAAACGGGTAACGGCTACGGCTGAAAACAATTTCAAAGAGTCATTCGAAAATAAAAGAAAAAACAATAGGGTATTTTGGAACTAGAGTGTTTTGAGAACTATGCATTATGAGAATGAAGTATTACGCCACCTACAGGTGAACACAATTTGGGGTATTTTGGGAATGGTGTATTTTGGGACTAGTTCTCAATGGTTCTCGTGTGAATCGAGAATGAGCCTTTTTGGAAATATGGTGTTTTGGGCCTAGTTTCTTATGAGAAGAGGGGCTTTTGAAATTAGAGTGTATTGACTAATAGTGCGTTTTGGGACTAGTGCATTCGCCACCGGAAAGATATGCTGTAAAGTTTAATTGATTAAGCCGGGGAAGTCAATAATTCCTATTTTGTGACTGTAAGTCAATTAGGTATTAATAGAAACCGCACACATATTTATTGGTTTTATTTTAGAAATAAGTTAATAATAACAAAGTTGTGTACGTTTTTTTATTAAAACGCTAATATTTTTAAAGGTATCACAAAAATAAAGTGCATAATTGCTCTTTTACGTCAAACGTAAGCTATAAAATTACAATGTCACGCTTATTACTTAAGTAATTTTAATATTCTTTAGAAATAAACACAACAAAATTGCTAAATTTTATCTACTTAAAGTAAAAATAAATATTTGGTTTTTAACCAAATTTAAATCGAAAATTAACAGAAACTTCGTTAGTTGTTACGGGACAGTAAACATAATAGGAACATCGGTAACAAATTAGGAATTGTTAAGCATAGTGTTCATTTAATAGGTTTCAGTATTCATTATTTATTAAACATAAAACTTTTTTCTTAGTATGTTAATTTTTAGTTATTGTAAACAAAACAAAATAAGTTTTTTTTTAGAAGTTTATTCTCAAGAATGTTGCTTTTAATCAATTACTCACACTTCAATCAAATGAAATCTAAAAGTCAAATCTAAGTCCGTATAAGATTAATTATTATAAAAAATGTATTTCTAGAATAGTCTGCATACCTCGTTAGGAATCCTATTTTGTTACTCTCGTTTCCTAGCCATACGTTACCATTCAAAGGTAACAAAAAAGGAAGTAACGATGTTATGTTCAACAAGTTTAAAAATTCGTCACATGAAATAGGTATAAAAAATTATAAGAAAGAAGAGTTTAAGTATACGAGTCTTAACAAAGTGGCAACACATACAATTCATGTAAAACTGATAAAAAGTTAAAACTTACCCAAGTTTTCCAGTAACAAAAGTAGACATTTATTTCTGTTATCGCCAATCACGCGCTTGTTCAGGCCAACAGTTTGATTTGAATTGATTGTCAAAGGCTGACAAAATGGCCACAAAGATGCTAGTTTTGTCAGTTTCCTATTAAAAAATCTACAAAATAAAGCAAAAATAGTTCATTTACGAAATCACGCTTACAAAACAGGAACTAAAATAGGAACTTTTTGTAGGACAAAATAAATCATTAATTTTAAATATATTTCTTTCCTAAGACCATGAATATCATAATAAATGAAACACACCGTGCAATCGAGGTCCTAAAACTGGTTACAAAAATCGATGGTTTAGGAAGCCAATTTAAAATGTGACATCAAACTTTTTATACTTTACATCAATCTTAATGACCGATTATTTAAAAAATATATATTATTTTATCTAACATAGCAATATATTTTTTATTTTTAAAAGTTCAAACAAAATATGGAATGTTCTAGTAATTAGAAAAATAATTGAATCGGTAAAGGAAAAAGACAAAAGACGAATGTACAAACTTTTTTAGTTATGCTCAGTTAGTTACTTTAACTGTCTATAGGGACTCATTGTTAACTTTAATATGGAAGTACAAACACCGTAACAGAACGAAAGCCAATTGAAAATATCATTGAAAATCGGAGCGGGGCGCGGGAGCGCTGGAAGGATTTCACTATCTCCCTCTCGCTCACCCGCGCGCCTTTCTTACATACAGCGCATACAGTTTAGGCGGAACGCGGAATTAATTAAAGTAAATGAAACCAATAAGTAATAATGATTATTATCGATACGGGTGTGACCGTGTAAAAATGTACAGTAACATTCATGACATCATAACACGTTACGTACATGACCATCATAAAGCTTAGTGTACATAAGTCTTTAACAGTCCACTAGTGGGCATATATGCCAGTTAATAGCAAGGAAGTAAAACATGTTTTAAAAAAAAAAACTGTATTGAATAAAATATCAGAAACAAAAACAATGTAATTTTTCTTAAAAACAATAATATACCTAACGTTTTAATCGTAGAAGGAAGAAAGGGATGCAGCACCGCGTGTGTATCTTTCATTGCAATCTAGCAAACTGGGACCACTATTTATAAAAAACTCAATAACTCGTCATTATACAAAGTATTGGATTTCCCTTGTTGTTTTATTTGTTTAGTAACTGCCTAATTTTTTATTTTCTTCCGACTATCATTTAAAAATTTAAACATGTCATTTTTAAAAGGATCAACTATATATATTTTTTTAAGGTTTGTGTAGGTACTCGTTATTGTTTTTTTTAAGTAACAGTGGTGCTAGTTATAAAGTTATTTAAGTAATTAAAACAATCTTGATAAATTAAAAACAAACACTTAAAAATAAATGTGGTAAATTTCATCTTTCAGAAAATAATCTTTTGAATCAATCTTTAATTCAACTTTTGTTACAATGCAATGTTCAGGAACAACATCACAATATACTTTCTTTGTTGCAATGAACTTCAGTGTTGGTTTTTTTATGGTTTTTAAAAACCCTATAGTATAAAGTGCTTCAATCTCTTTACTAATAATTTCTTCAACGAAACCTAAGTATATAATATTTCCATTTTTTTTCATGAAATATCTCACAATTACACTATCATCAAGATTATACGGTTTTCCTTTGGTTTCATTATTTAGTATTATCTCCGTAGCTTCTTTAATATTTTCGCCTATTCCTGTGAATAAAATATGTATATATATATATATATATATATATATATATATCATTATACATAACACTATATTTTTGTGAAGACTTAAACAAATTTTACCTGCTTTAGATGTACAACCATTTTTACAAAAAAATAATCGATTGATGCCCATCTCTGCTTCGAAATCGGAGACGAATCTACCGACATCTAGCACACAACTAAAAAATAAATAGACACGACTACCTACATACGTACAATCGAAAAACTTTACTTTTTTTTTGAGGCAGTCGGGAAAATATATTTCACCCGTTCATTTATAATAATCTTATACTTATTCACGGTCAACTGATCAATTTAATCTGCTCATGGAATTTCACTAGTGTGTTCCAATCGGTCATGACTGTAACGACATTTTGTAACACATCCAGGGAGCGAAACTTTGATGCCGGTGACGTCATTGTGACGCAAATTGACATATAGGGTGTTTTTATAAAATATACATGACATATTAAAATAGTGACATAGATGATAATATTATTGCAGCAAAGTATGTTTCTTATTCAGTCTTATCGGATTAAATATTGTCATATAAACATCATATACACGTTTTGGGCGCACTTTACTCGACTTACTGGTCGTATACACATCGCATAATTATCATATAACTATCCAATATGTCATATAGAAGGGGTAACGCTGACTTCTATAACACTCGATGGTTCAATTAAAGCATGTTATATGATTATTACATGTCTACTGAATCGAATAACCGCAAATAATATGACCATCAAGCCGCATAACAGCGATTTATATCTCTATGGAAGCTTTTAATATGACTAGTTAGTCCCTTAGTTGCAATTTTCATGACAGTTAAATGATCTATGGATCATATTAGAGCGGATTATATGTCTTTAAGCCAGAACAACCAAATGTGTATCCGCGTGGGGAAATATATACTTAATTGTGTTATTCGGAGGAAAAATTGCTGGTAAGTATTTAAGTTTCATGTTTTCTACTACTATTTTGGTAATTAATGTTAAGAGCATATAAACGTGAAGTATAATCATATTCATAAACGGTTACCAGTTTATCGACTAAGTTTTACTAATGTTATGTTTAATTTTAATGCCCCCCCTTCTATTTGCTCAATTTAAATATTATCTAAGTATAAAAAATATGTGGTAACAATTAATTGTTTGTTATTCGACACATAAGTTGCGTTCATTACAACTATTCATCTAAATTGTTGAGTAATAGTTACTTATTCAGCTAACCTGACGCCATTATTCTTTGTTTTAGGGTTCTCTAAGGCTAGCTCAAAACTCCTTTTTAACTTACTTTCTAACAATAAACTATGAATTTTAAGGGTATTAGTATAAGAACCTAACAGTAAAAGCTATGTAAAGGTACATGACATTCATCAAATTACTTAGGTAGTATTATTTTTGAGTTCGCGTGCATATTAATGTATTTAGTAGGCATGCCGAATCGGCATATGCGCAACGTGACGCGTAAGTGTAGTAAATTAAGCCTATGCGTATAGAGTTTTGTAAAATTTCCTTTATTTGGTTTATAAGACCATTGTGCCAATAATTTCCAGTATCTACAGGAGTTACGCATATTTTTTCACTGTTTGTACAGAGGAGTGTTCTGGGGTCAGAAGGCATTATATGTAGAATTCTTTTATTTAATATGTCGCTAAGTTCTTTTAGCGCGCTATGTGAAATATTGTTATCCAAAGCCCATTTAGTAATTTCAGCGCGGCATTCTAAGTTGCAGAGATGTTCATTAAAATCATCACTATGCTCTGAATTAGTATCTAGTGATGTGGTAACAGAATTTGAAGTAGCGTTATCTTCTTCACTTGTGTATTGTAATAAATTAAAAAAAATATTTTCTGCTGAACCACTTTCTGTCACAATATCATTTGTCACTTATCATTTAATTTTGTCATCGTTATGTAAAACAACCGTGTAAACGTCTACTCGACTTCTCTACATGCCTTAATGATTCTGTCGTTTAACGATCGGATAAAACACTATAATATGATTAATTGGAATAGAATCGCTTTTATAAGATTCTTATACGATAGCATTATATAAGTTGCGGTTATCCGACTTTTAAGAGATCTTGAATCATGTAATTTGTGGTTATCGAACTCTTAAAAGATCTCAAATCATATAAGCATAAAATTATAGGACTACTTTGCTGCTTGGGACGTCTATCTTTTAATAATACCTAACTTACTTTCTCGGTAAAATCGTATTCATCCTTCTCATCTAAGTACTGAAGAAGTTTCAGTACTGAGATGATGATTCAATATGTTGGCAGTTCTCTCCATTGCAATGTCTCGTAATAAATTTGGAACCGAATGACTTTTATCCATCCTTAATGACTAGTGACTATATTGCTTTTAATTTTTATTTATAGACTAAAGTTTTTCTTCTGTACATCTGCCAGTGATATAGCCTAAAGTAAGACTTAGGTAAAAAGAGGTTCTCTTCATTTATTATATTTCGATTCAAAATTGACCATCAAAATCTGCTCTAAACTACGAGGAGTCATGTTACACCGCGTGCTAGTGAAAATACACTTCAAAATTGAAAATGATCTCTCCACATCTACTGACGTCATTGGAGCATATTTGAAGAAACGCCACAAGTTCATTTTTTCGGATGATTCATAGAGACAGATTTCCTTTTGGTCGTTTAAGTCAGCCATATTTTCCATAATTTGTTTGTAGTGCCCTGTTTTTCTGTAATATTGTTTTATGTTTACTACCTATATATTTTTTTCCCCGTGACATGTAACCTAATCTTAGATAGTTTTGCCGTGACAGCTTTAATCACACGAAATGACTCGCTTAATGTCAGCTTCGAGTTTTGTAGATGATTAGTAGAATCAACCAAAATGCTGCAGTTTTCTGTTATGAAAGATATGTTCTCTCTCACATTGGGTTTGCTAAGGGCTAATTTTGCTCGTATTACTTTGGCTGCATTTCGTTCGTTTAGAGCATTAATAACATAAGTGATTTCATTAAAGTATGTCCTGTAGTACAAGCAGGCCTCTATCCAGGTGTTCCATCTCGTTATAATGGGTCGTGGTGGTAGTGGCATGTCAGGGTAAAGCTGTTTCAATACTCTAGCTCTTGAGGGCGATTTTAAGAATACTAGTTTTATACTTGCTATTAATTCGTTAACATCATTGTATAAACCTCGAATTGTGTCTGCAACTCGGTTAATTCCGTGGGCTACACATGTTACATGCGTCATATTAGGAAAAATGCCGTTTAGTGTGCGACCTGTTTTTATCATATACGGAGCTCCATCAGTGAGGTATATGGCCACTCTTACATGATAACTATCACTTTCAAACAGTTTGTTCAACGAGTTAACAACTAAATCAGTAATGGTGACATTATTCGTTCTGTCCAGAACTTGACAAGCGATAATATGTGGCCTGCTCGCGTTACTTTCCTTAAGAGCTCCCACAATTACATTTGCAACGTTTTGCTGTAATCTGTCTTGCGTCTCATCAACACTTACATAAATATAGGAGTCACCGATATCTTGTCGTATGGAAGCGTAGGCCTTTTGAAACGTCTTTGGCAAATACTGTTGTCTTAAGTTTGCTTCTGATGGTATACTCACAGTATTTGCATAATGACCGCTTATGCATTTTTGAAGAAAATCAGAAAAGTTCTTATTTTGCTATTGTTTCCAAGGTATATTTGAAGCTATCATGAAATTTGTTCCGTCTTCAAAATACGGATGCATAGATTCCATGGCGACTATGGTCAAGCGATGCCTATAATGTGCTAGTTATAACAATTCGCAGTTCTTAAATTCACGAATAAAAAATACTATTTAAACGGATATACATTATCATTGTCTCCGACAATTTTCTGATTAATATGACAAAGACAGTTAGGTGTCACTTTTTATAAGTAGTGGCCGTCTCAAGTGTCAATAAAATATCCGTAAACTAAAGAGGCCAATAAGTTGTTAGTGATTATCTATAATGTAGATAAAAACACTCTGTATGAAGCTTGACGTCATACGGCTGTCACCGGCATCAAAGTTTTGCTCCCTGCACATCGTTATAATTACGACGAAAAACGCGTGCGACATTACCTAAAATGTTTATTATTATTTGATGCGAATTGCCATAGCCTACGAAGTAGTTTCATTCTTTTCTATAATAGTAAACCTACATGAAAACGTATGATAGTGACACGTAAAATATGTACTTACCTTGCAATCGCACACATAAAACACACTTTTTTCTAGAGACAAATCAATCGTCGACGCAAAACACCATTTCACTCGAAAACAAAATGGCCGATTTTTCTAATAATTTTGTCATCATGGTCTACGATGCTGCCAGTAAAGTAAACAACAGAAGAGTTTGGATTATTCTTATTAATAGTATGCCTATTAAACGTTACTTTCATGACGTTACACACGTAACAAAATATTGGACACATTTTAAAAAAACAATAAAAAAATAATCAAAACTTTATTTAATGAAAGCTTTCTTTGAATAAGTCGGAGAAGCGTCACCGAACTTTAACTAAACTTGAAACTACGGAATAGGCATTCCATTCGGAAGTTCAAGGCAGTTTTTGTTGCAAGGGTGATAATTGGACAAACAATTTTTATATCGGAGTGAAAGTAGTACCACCGAAAAAAATACAAAAAAAAAACTGCAAGAGATAGCTTAAATATTATGCAGTTGTCTAAATTAACACAAAGATACTTATTCATTGCAATGTAGAAGAAATCCCAAATATCAAATAACGTTGATGGTGTAAGAAAAATAAAATGGGAACAGGCAAAAAACCATCTATGTACAATTTTTCGCGGTCATACCCATACGTACACAATAAACAGCATTCGTACATCAATTTCCATAAGAAAAAAATAGCTGATATCATTTTTATTTACGATTTCTAAGTGGCGCCGCTACAGAGTATGCTCCTCAGCGGCGCCACATTATATGTCCATTATTTCGTTCCCTAGTGCACGTACAGCCTTAAACAGCATACGTACATTGTGTACGTTCAACGAACATCATTTCACCATATAATACATTGATTTTCATTATGGTGACGCCGCGGCAGAGCATCACACGTTTTTTTTGGCTTTGTCTATTAAAGACTGTATAGTTTGTTATAAATACAAGAAGAAATGGCAATATCTTTTGTTTTAATATTTATTTACAAATTCTTTCATTTATTATATACAGTCCACAATATACAGAAAAATAATAAAACAAATAAAAAAATCCTAACTAATTATTTCGTGCTAGTTTTCTGACTTTCTGCCTCATGGTGCTCATTAATGACTGGACAGACACTTTGTCAAAGGTTCTAGCCTCCTTGTTCCAATCTGATCGGAACTGCTGCCCTGTTTTCGGCACTATGGACCCTTTTACGCAACTTCGCTTTCATTATAGCCCAATAATGTTCGATCGGGCGTAGCTCTGGACAATTAGGTGGATTCATATCTTTTGCCACGAAATTAACATTATTGTCTTGGTACCAATTTATCACCTTTGCTGCGTAATGGCAAGATGCTAAGTCAGGCCAAAATACAATGTCACAATTGTGTTTCTTTATCATAGGCAACACTCTCTTCTGAAGGCACTCCTTCATATAAATATTGGCATTCATTGATGAAGTAGTGAAAAATGCACTAGACTTCATCCCACACTCGCAAATTGCTTGCCACACCATGACTTTCTTGCCGAATTTCTCGACGTAAATGGATTTTTCAGACTGTGGAACCTCTGTTCCCTTACGCACCATGTAATACTGGGGGCCTGGCAAAGACTTATAATTCAGTTTTACGTAAGTTTCATCATCCATTATTACACAGATATGTTTATTTGACAAAATCGAGTCGTACAACTTCCTGACCCGGTTCTTAACAGATGCTGCTTGTTTTTCGCTTCTTTTTGGTTGTTTTTGTTTTCGAAATGTCTTTAAATTATTCCTTTTTTTAGCACGTTGCACCATCCCTATATTCGTTCCCATTTTTTTCGCAACATCACGAACAGATAACCCCTTATTGGATGCAAATTCCTTCACTATCTTCTGATCCAATTTTAGGTTGGATGGCCCCGGTTTTTGGCCTGGTCGCGGTTGGTCATTGAAAGTATATTCTTCACCGTATTTGCGGATTGCATTTTGAACGGCTCCCACACTTACACCTTCCATTCCCGCCAGTTTTCTGTACGTAATGCCTTTTACAGAACACCATTTGTCCACAATGAATTTTCTTTGTTCGGGTGTTCTAACACTGCAGTTATTTTTATTGCAGTAAAATGTGCTAAGACAATCTACAGCAATTGATTTTGTGACAGATGAGAAGCAATTGTTTCTTATTGACATATTTTTTAAACTCAGAACAGCTTGCCATGCCAGGAATAAGTTGTATTTATAACAAACGATACAGTCTTTGAAGCGTGATCCGCATCGCATTCCATATGTGGGTTGCCCGAAACTAAAAAATTGTGTGTAATACTCGCTAAGCTAACAGGCATTTTAACTGCTTTTAAAAACACAGCAATCATAATGATTGTTTTTATTTTGCCCTGCGCAAGAGTCAGAGTAAAATATTATGTGTTTTATTTCGCAGTAAACACATGACGATATCTGATTTCCTCCTCTTGCACCTGATGCCCAGTCGTGACACATACCGTCGGTGATACTGCAAAACCGTGACCTACCAACCAATTTTATGATAGAGCAAAATAAACCTTACCGTAATATTCAAAAGGTGCATTTTGCTCGTTATTTAAAATGTTACTTACGCGGTTTTGCAGTTTCACCGACACGATATAGCAATACACTTTATTTACATTACAAAAGTTTATGGTGAGATTGTAGGTCCACAACTGACGTTTATAGAGTGCTGCTCCGGATCTCAGAAGTGGTGTCGGGAGGCACTGCTGCACGTCAAAGGTCGCAAGAGTTACCGAATTTGTTGAATATATCCGATGAACTATAATTGTTTTCATGCCTCGCGTTTTTAGTAGGTGCTAAACATATTTCGTCATCTGTACCTGAAATTTCAGATGGGCCACTATTTGAATCTACTAAATATTCGAGTAGTTTCTGCAAGCAAATTGACCCCACTCGTCAAGAAGGGCAGATAAAATGTTGATACATATATTTTCAGATGTCAATGAAACTTATTGACGGCCTCGTCGCAGCATTGTAAAGTCTTTTATTACCCCTGAAACAACAATAAATTTATCATTTAAAAGTTAAAAGAGTTATTTTACCATTAGAATTCTACGTTATCCTTGATGAACATAAGCTGTTACATTTATCTGCGCGGACGGAGTCACAGACAACTGCTAGTATCCTTTTAAATACAACAAATCTATGAATAATCAAGCATACATACCAAGCAAATCTTGTTAGCCTTATCCATTTTCCCATAAGTAATAACGACGTTTTCGTCGGGAAGGTCCATTAATATCACCAATCACGACTGCAGCTGTGGCGTAACTGTCCGTGTGGTTGAATGGTGTCGTAGACAAAGACTTGCCGTTTAAAAATAAATTCCGAACCATGGAATATTTGTCACGATTTAATTATGTAATTATTTGGATCGAGTGTTCATTTTTTTTTAAGGTGCTCCAATTAAACTTTATATCCCGATTGTAATGGGCTTTGAGAATTCCATGAACTCGTAAATCCACATGGATAAAGTCAAAAGGAAGTTATTTTTAAAAACTTATAATAAAAAAGATAGTATAAGGGCGTTTTCCAAAAAAAGTGTACACGTGACGAAACGGAGAAGTAAAATTTTAATGACTCCAATTTTGAAATTTGACTATTTATTCGATTCATTATAAGTTAAAGTATATTTATTGAGAAAATGACATAAAAATATTGAGAAATACAGAAATTAACGACATTATTACTTCAGGTTGTGGTCAAACTAGTTCGGATTCGTCACAAATATAAAATTCATTATATATTGAAAGTATTATTTTATGGACCATCTATTGTTTATACATTAAAAATAAACACAAAAAACTTTTTAAAACAGGCTTGTTTTATAGAATTAATGGAACAAATAATCTTTGAAGATAAAATATGTGACCATTTCGTCACAACAGCCTTCTTTTGGCTGCTACACGTTAAATTTTTTGGTATAAAGGAGATACATGTCATTAAACAATATTTAAATATACATAATGGAATATCCATTTAGAATTATTATCGCTAAAAAAACGTGAATTGTTATAATTCCAGAAAAATATGAATTGTTTTTAACAATTCAAATCTTGGGACAGTGACTATGCGGAATCTCATGTGACTATCTGGAAAATGTAAGGCATAGTACACACCTAGGTTTGACATGGACGGAAAAATAACAAACGAATGTGTTTGATGTGATGTTGTATTTATTAATGTAAATAAATCTAAAAGTGTTAGATCGTTTTTATAATCTTTCTCACAAATTACGATGTATTATTCATTTCTAAGTTTTCCACAGATGGGTTGCACGTTACTTTACAACTTGTAAGCAATTATTTTCTTATTAAAAATATTTTTTACAATTATACATTAACATAAAACAAAACAAAATAATAACAAAAACACTCTAACCAGTCTTTAAATAAAAAAGAAACAAAAATGTGTGTGATCTTTTATCACTGGGTAAATACTACACCCTATTTTTTACCTATTTATAATGACAAACAAACGTTTAGTTGTTTTAAATAGTATTTACTCTTAAATTAACTTACTCTCAATAAAATCAACAAACTAAAACATACATACATACATACATTAAATCACGCCTGTTTCCCAGAGGGGTAGGCAGAGACCACTTCTTTCCACTTGCTACGATCTTGACAAATTTCTTTCGCTTCTTCAACATTCATACATCGAGTCATGCACGCACGTCGGTTTCGGGTACTTAAGATTCGGCCCTTTTCCAGTATTTCTCCGATTTGATTCGAAAAAGTACGCCTAGGGTGGCCCCTTCCTGTATATCTCTTTCGTCAATCTTCTTTCATCCATCCTTTCCAAATGACCGAACCATCGAAGCATGCCCTTTTCAATCTTAGTCACTACATCTTCTTTTATTCCACATTTCTCTCTGATTTTTTCATTTCTTACTCTATCAATCAGTTTTACACCACACTTACTACGCAAAGAGCGCATTTCAACTGCATTTACACGACTTACATGCTTGTCCTGCCACACCCAACATTCACTACCATACATCAGGGTAGGGGCCAGCACTCCATTGTGAACAGACAGCCGGGCTTTTTGTGAAACGCCCTGTCTGCTCACAAAGGAGTATAGGGCCCCATTAATTTGATTCCCTGCATTCACCCTCCTCTCGATATCCTTCTCACACTTACCATCTCTTGTAAACATACTTCCCAGGTACGCAAATTCGCTCACTTGTTCTACTAATTCACCATTTATATTTATCACGCACTCATTCATCTCCTCATACTTCTCTATCACCATGACCTTGGTTTGGTAACATTTACTTTCATCCCCTTTTGCTTAAATCCCTCATTCATCACTGTCACCATCTCCTGCAACTCAAGTACCGATGGGGCAAGTATAACTTGATCATCGGCGTATAAGAGGCATTTGATTAGCAACCCTTGCACACGCAAACCCTTATCATACTCTTTCAAATCCCACATACAACTGTCCATGAATAGATTGAACAGCCATGGTGAGGCAACACAGCCCTGTCTAACACCTTTAGAGATGTTAAACCAGGCCGAGTATGCCCCATTGATTCTGACACAGGCTTTGGAACCCTCATAAAGGGACCTCAAAGCCTGCACCAGGTTGCTGCTCACTCCATACATAGACAGCACCGTCCACAACTCCTTTCTATCTACCCTATCATAGGCCTTTTCCAGGTCCACAAAAGCACAGAAAACCTTTTGGTTCACAGCCAAGAGCTTTTCTGTGATGGACCGTAGTGAAAAGACCTGATCCATACATCCTATTCCCTTTCGAAATCCCGCTTGTACATCCCAGATTGTGTCATTCGTAACATTCAATACCCTTTCAATTAAAATCTTCGCATATACTTTGCCGACAACACTAAGGAGGCTGATACCGCGGTAGTTTTTGCAGTCTTGCTGTGACCCCTTTCCTTTATACAGAGGGACGATAACGGCCATGACCCAATCTTCCGGGACTCGGCCGCTACTCCAACATGCATTGAAAAGACTGTACAACAGACTACCCACCACGCCATCTCCTCTCCTCAGCATTTCTATCGACACTCTATCACAACCTGCTGACTTTCCCGCTTTCATACTTTTTAAAGCTTTCATTATTTCACTCATACTAATCACACTTTCATCTTCGCTACTTGCATCTTTACTCATGCTTTCTGGCTCACGACAAATATCTTCGCATTCAAACAAGCTTTCAAAATAAGTTTTCCATCTAACAAGCATTTTTTCTTCCTCACATATTAAGTCTCCAGACTCATCCCTCACCGCGCTTAATTTAGTTTTCTCCGAACAAACTAAAACAAAAACACTGAATTATAATTCTAATTAGTCTAGCAGAGTTAAGGCTCACTTTTATGTCTAGGTAATTATAATTAGGTAACTAGGATAATGTTAAGTTAGTCACAGCCGCAGTTGCAATGACTACTCTATATACGTTTAATTTTAATAACACATACATACATACATACAAGTCATACTGAGAATCTCCTTTTTTTGAAGTCGGTTAATAAAATGAATTACACCGTCAAATTTCGATTCTGCACTAAGCTTTATAATTCCAGTTCGTCACAAAATCGTTCCAGTAGTAGATCACGTGACGATTTGGATGTGACGATTTACACCACAACAAATTAAAAGCACAATATTTAATGGTCTAAACCCATTGAACCGTGAAATCTTTCCTGTTTCGGATACTATACAAGGTTATTAATCTTTAATTGTATTACACGAAACGCTGCTAGCACGCTGGCCCTCACATTTCGAGAGTGTTAGCAATGTTTTTCAAGTTATGTGTAACCCATTCATACTTGCCCGACGACTTAATGAGAACGATTGTTGTGCCTATAGTGAAGGATAAAACGGGAAACTGGTCAGACGTAAACAATTATAGGCCAATATCACTCGCAACGGTTGTAGCCAAGGTATTTGATAGTGTGCTTAACACACGGCTGAACGAGTATGTGGAATTAAGTCATAATCAGTTTGGTTTTCGTCCGGGACTATCCACAGAAAGCGCAATTCTATGTCTTAAGCACACCATCAAGTATTATGTGGCCAGAAAATCGCCAGTTTATGCCTGCTTCCTTGACCTGTCTATTAGACAGGAAACCAGGTCAAAAGGCTTTTGACCTGGTTTCCTATGAGGTTTTATGGAATAAACTTGAAGCCATAGAACTTCTCTCTGGGCTGGTTCAAATTTTCAAGTACTGGTACGGAAACCAGGTTAATAGCGTTAGATGGGCGGATGCGCTTTCCAACCCATATAGGTTGGAGTGTGGGGTGAGGCAAGGGGGGTTAAGTTCACCTACACTCTTTAATTTATGCGTGAACGAGCTGCTTGATGCGCTTAGTAGAATGCATGTCGGGTGTCATATTGACGACGTCTGCGTCAATAATATTAGTTATGCGGACATGGATTGACATGGTTCTACTGAGCGCATCAGTATGCGGCATACGTAAGCTGTTGGGAGTGTGTGAGACTTATGTTGGTGCCCATGGCCTTAAATACAATGTCGCAAAGAGCCAATATATGGTATTTGAGGTGGGGCGTGGCAGGACACTTGAAGTGCCACCCATCAAGCTTAACGGGGCAGCTCTTGACAGGGTTGATTCTTTCAAATATTTGGGGCATCTAGTCTCGTAGGACATGAAAGACGATAGGGACATTGAACGGGAACGGAGGGCTCTGTCGGTCCGGGCTAACATGATAGCTCGTAAGTTTGCGCGCTGTACGAGGGAGGTGAAGCTTACATTATTTAGAGCATATTGTACCTCCCTGTACTCGTGCAGCTTATGGGGATGGTATACGAAACGGGCCTACGGAACCCTCCGCGTCCAGTATAACAACGCGTTCCGGGTGATAGTGGGGCTGCCTCGCTTCTGTAGCGCATCAGGGATGTTTGCAGCCGCTGGGGTCGATGGGTTTCATACCACCATGCGCAAGCGGGCCGCATCCCTGGTGCGCCGCGTTCGGGCCAGCCCCAACATCATCCTCAGCATGATAGGGAGTAGGGTAGACTACCCCTATTTGCGTCACTGCTGTGGGCTACATGCTCCATGTAGTCCATGTAGTTAATTATAGGTTTAAGTGTATTTTATTAACACATAGGATTAAGCAGAAACTAACCATAATGAGTTGTAACTATTTTTACTCGAAATAAATCATTATTATTATTATTATTATTATTATTATTTGTATGTCTTTACCAATCACGGGACTTTATTGGGAGTCCCGGACCTTTGGATGGCGTACATGGAGCCGAAGCCAACACGCAGAGGCCCTTTAGACAAGTTTAATTTAGTAAAGTGATGGGACACCAACCGGCGACTGTCCCTGAGTTCAAACTATAGAAGTATGCTCCCACGGACAACCAACGGTTAGTGTAGAACTATTTAAGAAGGATGGAAGTATTAAAATAGGCTCTATGAATGAACAGATATAGATTGGTGAACTAGGCTATTGGCATTTTTTATTATTTTTCGTAATCAGTAATTCATTGGCTATTTGAAAAATGCTTTTTTTTATTTCTAAATGACGAAGTTTTTACACAATGACTAGTTTTAGGTCGAAAAGCGGGTATTTTTTCAAAATTCTAAAAACGTGAATAACTCGGTAACCAATAAGTTTTGACCCATGGTTGACTGGACTTAAATCGTTACAAATGAGCTGTAGAATAACCACTTTCAAGGAATACGGCGAATTTCTAGTCACCCTTTATATAGCAGCAGGGAGGTAACAGTTCCAGAGGGGCTAAGAGTGGAGAGGTGCTTCTGGACTTTAAACGACCATAAGGTGCCCACTCACCACTTATGCAACACATCCACCCTTCGAGCATATAGCTCTTGCGACTCCACTCTGACCGGCCAATAAAGGCAAGCCAGAGGTGAGGGTCTGTTCCTCGTCATTATTCACTCCAGCCGGCCGGTGAAAGCAAGCGTGAGGTGAGGAACAGGACCTACCCTCGGGAGCATTCAGGTCCGTGGTGTCGCCACTCACCAACAGCTCGCCACTAGCTGCCCTGCGGTTATTATTATTATTATTACTCTATAATCGTTGATACCACCGTTTTTTTTTTATCGTAGGTAACGGTAATTAATTCTGGCTATGCTATGAGAATAACAAGGGATGTTCTAGAAATGTTACTTTAAATGACCGAAATGAAATAGTCAAATAAAACACTCAACAGTTTTTTCTATTAGCAGAATATTGTGATGATGACACCGACAAGAGAATTTTTTCTGTTGTGATCTCCTGGAATCAGTTTAATTAGTGATTTTGAACATATCTTGGCGGATGGCACTTTCACTTATATACACTATACAGCCAGTGATATCCGCAGTAGAACTAAGGTTACCGACATAGCCCGAAGAATAGCTAAACTGAAGTGGCAGTGGGCGGGGCACATCGCTCGCAGGACTGATGGCCGATGGGGCCAGAAGGTTCTTGAGTGGAGTCCGCGGACCGGGAGACGAGCTGTAGGTAGGCCTCCAACAAGATGGAGTGACGACCTCGTAAGGATCGCGGGAACGCGGTGGATGAGAAAAGCACAAGACAGGTCTGAGTGGAGAGCCTTGGGGGAGGTCTATGTCCAGCAGTGGACGTCTTTCGGCTATGATGATATACATTCCATGGAGTTAACAAACACAATGACTCGATAAGTCCACTCATCTATTGTTTATTGCCTGACAAAAATATGAAAACTTATGAGATAGTGTTTCAACTTATTAAATCGTCATTTCCAAAGTGGAAGCCAACAAAGATAACTATAGATTTTGAGTCTGCTGTGATCACACCTGTGCAAAATGTGTACTGTGATATCGAAGTCAAAGGTTGTTATTTTCACTATAGCAGATAGATGTCTCTAGCGGAAAGCAAAGCAATTAAAAATAGCATTAAGTACACACAAACGTCACGTAGCGAGATGTATTGGCTTAGCACGATTGCCTCCTGAATATCTGGAATGCGGATATGAGTATGTTACGTCAAAGAGCCCACCAAACAAGAAAATTTACGATTTCAATAAATACTTACTTCCAGACTCAAAGGCTTAAGAAATCCAATTTTCCAGTATTATGCAGTTGCGATAAATAGAAAACCAGGACTACTAATAACATTGATGGATGGCATAATAGAATTAACCGGTACATCGGACGGACTAATCCTTCACTGGATCAACTGTTAGAAGTTTTGTGCAAAGAAAAACAAGTTGTTGACATTTTCAAAAGTAAAGCTCACAGAAAGAAATCTGAGAATCACATGAAGCACTTACGAGCAATTACACTTGAACGGGAGCAAAATCACTGTCGGACATTGTTTGGAAATTATTAGTATTTTTTTCATTTATAATTTTAAAGAACGTTCACCGTATGCACATTGAAAGTAAGCAGTTACAATGAATTTAGTTTTAGTAGTGGTAAATATAGGCTTACATGAATAAAAGTAAAGTAGATTTTGAAATCCGTTTTTTTATGGTATCGGAGGCAAACAAGCAGATGGATCGCCAAATGGAAAACGATTACCGTCGCCCATAGACACCTGCAGTACCAGAGGAGTTACAAGTGCGTTGCCGGCCTTTCAAATGAAAGTACGCTCTTTTCTTGAAGGTTTGAAGGTCGTAACGGTCCGGAAATAACGCAGGCGACAGACCATTCCACGATAAAAAAGAACACCTACTTATGTGTATATAAGGCGGTGCAAGACGACCACATAAGATAGATATGTTTTCCTACATCCCCTAGACAAGATAAATCTTTTGATTAAAAAAAATTTATTATTGATTAAGTTTCGGGTTTAGGCCAAGCATTTTTGTCTATTAGATGGTCCTCGAACCTATAATACGCTTTAAACATTAACGACTTTTTCAAGTATTTTTTAAGTGCTGAAGGGTAGCTTTAAAACTACCTACGTCAGGTAATTTAGTATTATAGAAATGAATGCATTGACCAACATATAATTCTTTCCACGTAGCTGGTTACGTAGCATTGGTTTTGTAGGCGGTCGTACGTAACTAGTTTCGAAGGAAGAAAAAACCTCTTTGTACGTAACTAGTTTCGTAGCGGGAAAAATAGTTATTCACACGTAAACGGTTACGTAGCATTGGTTTCGTCGGCGGCCGAAAAGGATTTCATTTAAATTATATTTGACTATTCCATTTGATTCTCGCCAGAACAACCTTATAATCTTTAGTAAAAAATATAAATAAATCATTTTTTTTTTTTGTTTATTTTAATTAAATTTCACATTTTGATTTGTTATCACCATTTTACTGTAAAACTGGCCAATTGTTCAGCGTCTTCAGCATTTTCTGCTTCAGAATTCAGACTCATTTAATAGCTGAATTATTTTCTTATCCCTTATTATATAATAAGTTTTTTTTTAAACATGCAAAATCTATAATAATGTGCATAGAAGTGTATTTATGCGTGTGCGAATTAAAACGTTTTTTAAATAAAACTTGAAGACAATTATTAGAGTTTTTGTTTGTTTTTCATTGTTTTGAAGATAAAAATAATTCCTCATTTACATAATTATTGTATATTTGATTTGAGAATTAAAAAATACCGGGCTTGTTTCATAGATGTGCACTGACTAAATGTGATTTTCTATAAGAATATCTGAATGTAGCAAATTAACCGCGTAAAGACTGAACACACTTTACAAAGAACAAATTCATCAACTTCGTAATTGTTTAATTTCTCTTGCATACATACATACATAAACTTACGCCTTCATTCCCTGAGTGGGGAAGGCAGAATTACCAACAACTGTAAAAACTTGTTGATACTTCTGTAACAACATTTTGCACAATTAGGCTTATATGTTTACCAGCGTATATTGCATATTTTGAAAAAATAAAACATGACAAGCTATTTATATATATTTAGTTGTAAAAGGATAAGGAAATTTCATAAAGATCTTGGTATTTTACAAGATAATGTAGGATTTACTTACCTATACAGTGTCTACAACTACCCGCCATTGTTACGAGCTACTTAATGTTTGGTCAAATGACTCGTTTGAAAACGACAGTCAAATATGCAAATAAACAGCTACTTCACTTTCTTACACATTGCCCTAAATCAAAAAACTATTTTGTTTTACTCAAGAACACTAAGTCATAATGTCAACTCCCACTACAGCATCGCCAGGACTCAATAATGATAACCATTTTGTTCTATAGAAAGGAAGTTAGAATAGCTTACTAATATAATGTAATGAAATCCAACCCAATTATTTATTTAATTTTGACACAGTTGCTTTCCGATTTAATCCATCAAATTAATGTGTGATAGATCGTTAAGGCTTATTTAGAAATAACAAATAGAGTGATACCTCAAATATGAGTAAAAAAAAATTTAAAAAAAATTGACTTACCTGTTTTTTACATAATTGTTAAAGATAGAGAGTCCATTTTCTCTTAAAACATATATTTTATTAAGCCTAACAAAATGATAAAATAATGTTATATTAAAATTTTATAGTTTTAGAGAAAAGTTATATTTAATAATTTCGGTTTTTAATTTTTTTCGGCTGAACCACTGGGAATTTTTCAACAAAACTTGGCTCTCATTACCTTCCTCGCATTAATGTCGAATTTCCTGTAGATTAGGATAGCATGTTAAGTTATATTTTAGAGGTCAGGGCACTGTATATTATATTTTATTCTAGAATAAGCGTATTTTATTTCATTAGCTAAAATGGTGACATTTTTAGTAATCATAAAAGGCTGACGTCACTGTAACTGTCAAAACTTGTTTTGATGTATATTTATTTGTAAAGAGGATTTATGCTTCGATTCTTTGGCGGTGTCAGAATAGCTTACTAATATAATGTAATGAAATCCAACCCAATTATTTGTTTAATTTTGACACAGTTGCTTTCCGATTCAATCCATCAAATTAATATGTGTGATAGATCGTTAAGTAAGGCGTATTTAGAAATAACAAATAGAGTGGTACCTCAATCATAAGTAAAAAAAAATATATTTAAAATTTTGACTTACCTGTTTTTTTACTTAAGTGTTAAAGTTAGAGAGTCCATTTTCTCTTAAAACATATATTTTATTAAGCCTAACAAAATGACAAAATAATGTTACATTAAAGTTGTATAGTTTTAGATAAAAGTCATATTTAATGATTTGGTTTTTATTTTTTCTCGGCTGAACCACTGGGAATTTTTCAACAAAACTTGGCACAATAGTACTAATAGATGTAAGTAACTATATAAAAAAAAACCAGCCCATTATCATAAAAGGGCATTTGCCCTTCCCTTATCCTGCTAAGGCCTTTGATATTTATTATCATATATATTGATAGTTTACATTTGTGCTGTTTTTGATTATTTTAAGTTTCTTTAGATTTTTAGTTATAACAGTTGCACACTTTTATGTTGCGTGATTATGTTTAAAACAGTGATAAATTACAGATAGACACATCACATATACGACATAACATTGTTTTATAAAATTGTTCAAGTTACTGAAATTCAATAGTAATCTATATTTTTCCTATCCCAACGTTTCCTCTATTTTTGTGTTCTGTTTTCAAAACGTATCATTTAATTCACTTTTAATTAATTTCCTTTTATTACAAGCATATGCCATTGTTTTTTTTACGTTTTCTCGCTGTAGAGTGTTGATTAACAGCCCGTTCACACAGAGTCTCCGTATTTACGGTACCCGTTTTATCGTATACGTTTTTTCATTGATGGCGTATGGAGTTGTATGAGCGACTTCACATATGACACAGTATTCAGTATACAGTAAAAAATGTCGGTCCGCTAAATTATGACATTCCGTTTTGTTATCGAATACTGGATGAACGGAATACGTATCCGTCATGTATCCGTACGTTTTTACTGGATATAAACTGTGTGTGGGGTGCGGTACGGAGAATATGTGAACGGGCTCTCAGTTAATGACGGATACGTTGAACGCTATACGGTGCCTATGTGTGAACAAAGCATCATTTTTTGTTGTATCCGTTAAAACGGGTACCGTAAATACGGAGACTCTGTGTGAACGGGCTGTAACCGTGGATCTTTTTGTCTTGAAAATTTCAGGTGCTCAATAAACACGTAATACCGATGCAGATGTAGCTGGACGTTTAGTGCAAATAAAGAATCTGAATCTGAATCTGAATCTGGAGCGGCTGAGTCTGGAGACCAACTGCGGTTAGGCGACTAATACGTTGTTATGTCTCGTGCTTGTAAATGAAATATTATTTAAATTGGTGTACATTATAAAATATGTCCAAAAGTGAAGGCGTTATATTGAAGTCAATGTCCCTTAAAAACAAGCAGTAGGGTGAGTGTGTGAGTGTGTGATTCAACGCAGTACGTATAGTATTCATGGCAGGTGTAATTTTTTGTTGTTGTTGTACAAGAAAGAAAGAAAGCATTTACTCGTGACAAACAGACACACGAAAAGGAACAAAATACTGACATAGTCAAAGGTGCTGTTGTAACAAAATGGTTCCAATGGTTCTCACTTATTTGCTTTTAATCTGGTGGGAGCTTAATCTTAATATTTTAGCAAATCATTTCTTTTCCGAATCATGGAGCGGTAACTTACTCAAAAAGAGAAAGAGTAACACTTTAATAAAAATATTTATTTATTTATTTTTAAACATACTAGACAAAGAGCTAACAAGCGATTACTTTACTTAGCGAGTTATAAAACAAAGAGAGCGCTAAGTATACTGTATTAAATTGGTTACATCGGTTTCAAAGTGCGTCAACTAATCATAAACTTCGTTTTATTGAGTAACACGTGCTTTAACCATTTATCACGTATAAAGCATTGTGTTTGTGTGTCCTTGGTTATTTGACCCATGTATCGAGCTATGTCCAGCCGAGTTAAACATCAAACGTGTACGATAGGGAATAAAACTACATCGCAACATTACAGTAACATGAAAAATTACCTAGGAACTGTAATAGATACAAGGAATGTGGGGTTGTATCTGTAATAAAAAGAACTGGTACTTTTAAATATACTTTTATTCACTTCTTCTTATATCTTCTTATTCAATAATACATAGCGATGCGCCTTTGGCGTCAGGTTACATGCGTCTGCCTCAACTATACAAAACAATCAGTCGCTGTTCCATCGAACCATTTGCTTTTAAATTTGAATAATTAAAAGCAAATGAGACATTGCATACAAAGCGCAATTTTACAGGTTTATTTTACAGGTTATAACTTATTGTATTACAGTACTTTAGATGTTTTATTAAAAGAGAAATAAAGATTTTTCTCCCACATGCTCGGAAATGTTAACCTTACTGTTGTAAAATCAGCCCGCGAAGTTCCGAGTTCCAGGCCCAGGCAAAAAAAAAAAAAAAAAGTTATTATTTACCAGCGGCAGCGGCCGCGAAAATGTATACAAATTTTATAACGTACCCGGTTTTTTACTTTTTAAAACCATATTTGGACTATGATAACTAACTCCAAACAGCCAAACACTCGTACAATTCAAAATTCTTCCATGTTTATTTACTTTTTAAATGTCATAGACTAAAAAGGTAAACGCCGTTTATCGCGTTTACAGGTATTTACCAAAGTGTCAAATAGTTTTACTTTTTTTAAAACATTCTGCGTTTAGAATTAATAAAATTAAGGCGGGAATCGGGAATACTTTTTTCTTAGGGAAGTTTAAGTACAGTACGTATTATTTTTGTTTCGCGAAAATACAAAAGTAAAATGAGTTCCAGTGATGAAGATGTGTTTATCGGCACACCACCAGAGTGTAAAGAAGAAGCATAGTCGGTTAAGTACTTACTGCCATTTGCCTTCGTCATATTATCACATCGTATTTGACTTAATTTTTTTAATACATTTGAATACATATTATATCAAAACTGAAATTTTGTTTAATTTCCTCGCATTGTTAGAGAAAAGCACTATACAAGCCTCGACCAGGAAGGGCGGTTGCTGGACTCGCATATAGCGTGGCCTCGACTGCGTCTCGGCCACGCTAACTCTACTCGTCCCGCAACGGCCTACTTCCTGGTCTGTGCAGTAATGTACTATTAATATATTTTGCTTTGTAATGTTATTAACTAATAAACGTACATAAAATTAGGTTTGTATATTAATTTACATTCATTATTTTGTACCTCAATGGAATTAATATCGGTGGTAAAGCAATAATATCTAATGATTTTTACCGTTTAAAAAAATATATGTTAGTAACTTAATCGTTTTTTAATTTCATTTGTACATGAGTTATTCACTTACGTCTCTAATACATAGATTTGTGTATAATGCATAGAGTTGAGTAAATGCTCAGATATCCAACAAATATTAACGAGTTTCCAGCGTTTAAGTCTTTATCTGGTAGACAAACTAACATTTACTAGATGCCGCAGTACAAACGTGCATGAGGATAGTTATCTATTTATTATTTGGAATTAAGAGCATAAAACAAAACATACCGTATTAACCACGACGAGTGAGAGATAATACTAGTTGCTCACTGTACTTTTTGTGTTATTGACTGCTCAGTTTCGATTAAAATAAATATCGTTCACTTAACTATATTTCGATTCGTTTATTCTAACGGAACGTGTTCCTATAAAGTGTCGTGTCCCTAGTAGAACTGCCGAACTGCCATCTCCCCTGTGCCGGATCAGCACTTTTCTTAGGGATAACTATAGATAAAAACTTGCAATAGAGTCCCCATATAGCAGTACTAGCAGGTAAATTAAGTTCGGCAGCTTATGCTGTAAGGAAAATCAGGCAACTTACTAATGTTGAGACAGCTCGCTTAGTTTATTATAGTTATTTTCATAGTGTTATGTCGTACGGTATTCTGGTTTGGGGAAAAGCTGCTGACATACAGACTATATTCGTGTTGCAAAAAAGAGCCATTCGTTCTACATACGAGGGGAGGTCCAAAAGTTCGCGGAATGGAGGGCTAAATAATTAAATAAAAAGAAGTTACTATTTTTCCTTTTCAATATAATCTCCCTTAAGGTTAATACATTTGTTAGATTGGGATATTAATTTTTCTAAACCCACATAAAAATAATTTTCTTCTTTGCTGTCAAAATGAGCCAAAATTGCGTCCTTTACTTCATCATCGGTGTGAAATTTTCTTCCCCGCAACTCTTTCTTCAAATTTGGGAATAAATAATAATCACTGGGGGCCAGGTCCGCGCTGTAGGGGGGATGAACCAATTCTTCGAAGCCACATTTGTTCAGGGCAGCCATCGCAATACGACTCTTGTGAACTGGAGCATTATCCTGAAGTAACAGCACACCCTTACCCAGCTTTCCTCGCCTTTTTCCTTTGATAGCTTCCTGCAACTGCTCCAGTAGCCTAGAGTAGTACTCTCCAGTAATTGTGACACCTTTGCTTTTGTAGTCGATCATCAAAATTCCTTGGCAGTCCCAGAAAATCGTAGCCATCAACTTTCCGGCCGATTCTGACACCTTAAATTTCTTAGGTGGGGGGGTACCCTTCTTGTGCCATTGCATCGACTCCTGTTTAGACTCAGGTTCAAAATGATGAACCCAAGTTTCATCTCCAGTAACAATTCGCTTCAAAATCGACGTACTTTCTTCTCCACACCGTTCTAAAAAACTGCTACACGCGTCGATTCGCTGCTGTCGCTGATGCGGCGTAAGCATTCTCGGCACCCATCTTGCACTTACTTTAGTCATGCCGAGGTGTTCATGTAGAATCCGCAAAATAGTGGTTTCAGATACTCCAACTAATGCAGAAATCTGTTTCTTCTTCAGGCGAGCATCTTCTAATACTAATTTTTCAACTTTTCCGACGGTATCTGATGTGGTGACCTCGACAGGCCGTCCTGGGCGAGGGTCGTCTTCAATGGACTCTCTGCCAATTTTAAAAAGACCGTGCCATTTGAAAATCATTGTTTTTCCAGGGCAATGATCACCGTAAACTGCTGACATCTCACTCATGATGGTCTGAGGAGTTTTTCCTTGCTTAGTCAGGAACTTGATGACGGCTCGATACTCAATTTGCTCCATACTTCCAGGATTTTTCCAGATTGACTTGCTTGCTCGACGATATTTTGTAAAGTAATGAGCTCTTCAGGCTGAAAGTTGGTATATATACTCTTAATGAGTTCGCCATTAGTACTATACTAAAAAATATAGTCATCCCCACCCCCATCCCCTCCATTCCGCGAACTTTTGGACCTCCCCTCGTATAATCTAAACTCCCGTGATTCCTTAAGATTATTATTTAAAGAAATTAATATTTTGACAGTAGCATCACAATTTATTTATGACATTATTATTTATGACATTAAAAATCAAGACTCTTTTGTTAAAAATTGTGATGTATTTATTTTTTGTTTTATGTGAGATTCATTGTTTTATATAATGCTAGGTTAAGTTTATTATTATATAAGCAATATTAAAAAAACGACTGACTGTTGAGTTTCTTGCAGCGTTTCTTCTCAGCAGCGGTCTCTTGTGAAGCGCTGGTAGATATTTTTTTTACGTGTAAAAGTGCCCGTGCGGCCTACTTACTGAATAAACATTTTTTACCTTTTTTTTTTATCGCTTAGAGTTGAATAAGAGGTAATTTAATTTTTCTTATTTTCTTCGGAGTTTTACTAGCAAGGTATGCAAATAGTTAGTTATACGTTTGGAAAAAATATGTTCGGATCACTTTTTTCATGTTTTTTTGTGTAGGTATATGGTAAAGTCGATGCCGTTGATTTTGAAAATGCCCTAATAGCATGTGTATTGGGTAGATAAATACTTTATCTTAGGACTAGTCAAAATTATCATAGTAAAGATCGGCCAAACTGCGTAGATGTTGGCAGAAATATAATATGCCTTCCACCTTCAAATTACCCTGTCCGAACTTGGCCGTGAGCCGCAGGTTGAGCTTTCAATCTTTAACTTGACCAAGCTGTTTCGGTTATATAAATTGCGGCTGAGGCATTGTTAACACGTTGTGGCGTGCGGAAGCATCCTAGGTGCGGTTGTGTTAACTTATGTTTGCGCTCGTGTATGTTAACCGTGCCAGCACCTTCCCGTAGCGCGAAACTTACCAACAATGATAATGATGTTCACAACTGCACAAAGTTACCAACCAGCGCCGCGACTTTACACGTGTTTACTGGCTTGGACAAGTTTGTGTTACGCAGTATTTACAGCATTGAAACAGACACTCACTCATGTTTTATATAGTTAAGGTAAAGGGGGGAAAAATACATTTTTACACAAGCCCCTTACCACGTACTAACCTAACTACTACCTTTTTTTTTTTTTTTTTTTCTCTCTGGGGAAATGCGTTTACGCATACCACCCAGGTCCAGGGGGACCTGGGATGGTTATGTGGGACTCACCAACCGAGAACGGCCGGAATACCCACTAAAAACCCAGCGGTAAACCATCTGCGTTTGTCAGGGAGGTGCCACGCGATCACGAACAAGCGCATTCGGCTGTGGCACCTCGACGCCAATGACTCCGGGAGGGTGCCTTGGTGTACTAAGGCACCCTCAGACTTCCGGTGCGCCCCGGTGGACTAAGGGGTCCCCTGGGGGGGGAAGGAGGTGCGCATAGCGCCGCCTTGCCCTTCCCCTCCGTCGTCTGCGGAGTGGGTCAGCGAGAGCGCTGGTCTCTCTAGCCCGCTCCGCTTCCTCCTTCTGCGAGATAACTGCTTCGCAGAAGGAGGTAACCGCCCTCCATCCCCTTTGGCTGCCAAGCATGATGTTGACTAGGCTCGGCAGCGAGAGGTCCCCGCCCACGGTGTTAGTGAGCAGGAACCTCTGAGGCCCCCATGCGGGGCACTCCTCCACGGTGTGGCGCACATCGTCGACTAGTGCGCCACACTCGTGGCACCTAGGTGTGCTCTCTCTAATGGCAACCTGGTGCAGGTACTTTCCAAAGCAGCCATGCCCAGACAGCACCTGCACCAGCCTGAAGGAGAGCACGCCGTGCCGCCTGGCCACCCACCTCTCCAGGTGGGGCTGAATCGCTCCCACTGTGAGTAAGCCGGTTACAGGGGCCTCCAACGCCTCCACCCACCGCCTCACTTCTTCCTCTTGAGCGAGCTCCCTGACGCTCTGAATCTCCAGAGCGTCAGGGTGGTCGCCCCTCCTCCTCGTCTCAACCCGGTACTCATGCACTCTGGTGAGCACCACCGCCGCAAGTTCCCAAGGGGGGCCGCCAACAACGTCGCCGCTGTAAAAGACACCGTCCGGTAGGCCCTGGCTACTCTCACCGATATGACTCTCTGCGGGCGTCGCAAGAGAGTCTTGTTCTTCGTGGTGAGAGCGTCTGACCAGACAGGTGCCCCGTACAGGGCCATACTCCGGATGATGCCGGAGTATAGGCGTCTGCAGGCGTTGGCGGGCCCCCCCAGATTGGGCAAAAGCCTACCCAAGGCAGCAGCGGCGCTGACCAGCTTCGGGGCGAGTTGTGCAAAGTGCGCCCCAAAGCCCCACCTTCCGTCGAGTACCAGGCCGAGATACCGCAGCTGGGCCCCCACTGCTATCACCGTCCCTTGGACAGTTATAGTAGCCCCCCTGGGAGGTCCTTTTCGCGGTTTGTGAAATAGAAGGGCCTCTGTTTTGGGAAGCGCCACCCTGAGGCCCAACTGTTCCACCCGCTCTACCACCAACGACGTTCCGACCGAGGCCAGCCGCGCGGCCGCCTCAAACGTTCGTCCCTGGGATGTCACGAGTGTGTCATCTGCGTAGCAGATGACTCTCATCCCGGGGAGCAGCGGCTGCCGTAGCATCCAGTCAAAGCCGATGTTCCACAGGACAGGACCAAAAACAGATCCCTGTGGAACACCGCAACTGACACGTCGCTGGTGAATTTCACCATTGGTGCCCTCCCACAGGACCTTTCTGTCCTGGAGGTACGACCCCAACACCAGCCTGAGGTAGAGGGGCACTCCGTGAAAACGGAGCGCCTCTTCCAACGTCTCGAACGGGATGGTGTTGAAGGCATTCCTTACGTCCAGGGAGACGGCCAGAACACAATCGCCCGACCTGACCGCCTCCATCGTGAGGCCTTTTAAGGCGTTCAGGGCATCGATCGTAGAACGGCCCGCCCTGAAACCATACTGGGCCTCCGATAGGTCGGGGCCCACTTCTTCGAGGTGCCGAATGAGACGGGCAGCGATGATACGCTCAAAGAGCTTGGCTGTCTCATCCAGCAGCACGATAGGCCTGTACCCCGACGGTTCGTCTAGGGGTCGACCCGCTTTCGGATGAAGGCACACCCTGCCCTCTTTCCACAGCCTCGGAAACTGTCCGACACGGAGGCAGGCGTCGAAGAGTGCCCGAAGCTGCTCCTCCAGGTACTCCGCGGCTAGAACTTGGATTCGGCCTGGTACCCCGTCGGGTCCAGGAGCAGTCCTCCTGCCGCGGAGCCTGTCGAGTGCCACCCCCAGCTCACCCCTCCTGATAGGAGGGAAGTCTGGTTCATCAACCCCGTCACCTCTTTGGGCAGGAGTCATCCTGGGAGGAGTGTGTTCGGCAGTGTCCGGGAACAATTCCTCCATCACTCGGCCGAGGAGGTGCGGCGGCATGGTCTCCATAATCGGGGTGCACTGGGCGCGAAGTTTACTGCGCGCCATGCGATAGGGGCGCCCCCACGGATCCCTGTCCAGGCCAGCCAGCATCTCCTCCCGCGCCCGGGTCTTGGCCTGGCTAATAGCCAGCTGCAGAGTCTTTTTCGCCTGATGATATGCACCCCGCAGCTGGCTCTCTAGCTCAGGGTCCAGCCCGTTGGGCCTGCGAGACCTGGTATAGGCTCGCCTCGCCCGGACACAGTCCATTCGAAGGCCAGCGATTGTGGGCGACCACCAGTATACTTGGGGCCGCCGTGGCCTTCGACGTGCCCGGGGCATGGCCGCATTGCAAATCCGGGTCAGGGAGCTGCGCATACGGCCAGCAAGCTCTTCCGTATCTCCGTTCGCTGCTTGGACGCCAGAGGTACACCATTTTTCCACTATGGCCGCCTCTTCGGCCAGCTCCCGGTCGAGCCGGCCAACTGCCCAGCGGGGGAAGCGGCTCGGGCCCCTAGGAGGGAGCACCTGACCCACGAGAAGGGGGGAGACCTCAAATCTGATGTACCTATGATCAGACAACGTCTCTACCCCCTCCTCCACCCTCCATCCTTCAACTCGGCGTGCGACAGCCGGAGTGGCAAACGATAGGTCCACCACAGACCCTCCTTGCCATCGCACGCACGTATGTACGTCCCCTCTATTTAGGAGGTTCATGTCGGAGATCAGGGCCCACGTCTGGACGGCCCTTCCCTTGGGGTCCGTGGCAGGGCTTCCCCACATCCGAGATTTGGCATTGAAGTCGCCAAGGACAAGGATGCTCCCTGGCGACCTCCTTGCCACGGCTGCCCTGACGGAGTCGAGAAATATCTCGAATTCCGCCAGGGTGCGGTTGGGGGAGAAGTACACGCCCACTATCGTGTACTCTCCCCATCCAACCACCACAAACCCCAATCCCCTTTCGATCACCGTGAGAGGGGGACCTACGCCGGTTCGTGTCAGGACTGCGACCGTACCCTCTAAGTCCCCTACCCAGTTTGCCTGGGGGGGGGACAAAGTACGGTTCGCAGACCTCGGCCACGTCAATTTCCCACTGCGCCAGGGATTGCATTAGCAGGTCCTGGGCCCCGGCACAGTGGTTGAGGTTCCCTTGGAGGAAGTTAACATGTCTGGCCATTTATTCAGACATATTATCTTCCTCCTGGCCGCGGTCAGCGGCGAGACGCGGGATGGTGACTTGAGAGCCACCAGCACTGGATCCATCGGGGCCTTCCTGGCAGGGGGGTTACAGTCCCTCCCCCCCATAAAGTGCTGCGAGGGGTTTCCAGCGGCAGTACAGACAGCACAACGCACTGGTTCCTTGCAGCCCCTCGCCATGTGCCCGTCATTGCCGCAGCGAAAACACATCTTACTGCGGTCAATCGACGAAGGACACTTGGGCACAGTGTGCCCAAGGCCAAGGCACCGATAGCACCGCAGTGGCTTCTGGGGCAGAGGTTCAACTTTAGCTGAACCCCAGCCAACCTGAAGTGACCCCGCATCAGCCAAGGCCTTAGCCACCAGGACTGGGCACGTAAGCACGGCCATACCCATGCCCCTGGGGCCGGAATGCACTTCTCGAACCCTGATAAGGTCTGGGGAGCATCCGGTCATCTGTCCTACCGCTTGTGCCACCTTCTGAGGCGAAGCTGTGTCGTCTAACCCAGAAATGCGAACCTCAACGCACTTAGTGGGGCGGACGACGGTGGCCACATCTTGCAGGACCGTGCGGAGCCTTTCCGCAAGCCGATCTGCCGCATCAGCGGGGGCGTTAGCTGGCAGCTCCAGTACTCTCCCTCCGCTAATTGCCTGGCGGAATGTTACGCGGCTAATGCCAAACTCTGCCAGGCCAATGCTTGTTTCCGCCCGGTCAAGCACGTGGGCGTATGTTACCCCGCTGTGCTCGGCCTCCGGCAATAGGGTGATTACCACCACCGCAGAGTTCGAGGCCGAGAGATTTGGTCTTGCTCAACGACCCGGTTTTTGGGCCGGTTTCTCGGCTCGAGAAGCCTTAGCTAAACGCTCCCCACCTTTTTTCCCCTTACGCCCCCTACGTACCTCACACCAGGAGTCACCAGCGGCATCCCGGTCCCCAGATGGACCAGCGGTTGGCTGCGAGGCCACGTCTTGCTGTGCGGCGCCCAGTTGATGTTGCTGGGAGGCCAGTTTGGGCTGCTTGGGCGATTTTTTTCCCTTTTTAACGCCAGGGTTGGGTATTGACTGCGCCCGCGGCTGGGTGACTGCGGGTTGCTGCAGAGGCGGCTTTTGTTTTTTTGATTTGTTCTTTCCCGCTCCTGGGGCCGCTGCCTGTTTAGTCCCCGAGGTATCCGCTGCACTCGGTGGTGATGCAGGCTGGTGTGAAGGAGGAGCACTCCTCTTGGCATCCGCCGCCAAGGGAGGGCGGTGCCTAACAGCTGGGAGTAAGCGCTCCTCAATGCCCGCAAAGCGGGCATTTATCATGTCCCCAACGGAGACTATGATAGCCCGCTTCAGCTCCTCGAGGGCATCTCCATCCAGAACAGGTGGGGGAGGCACATCGCGGGCTGGTGAAGGTGCCCGTCTTGACGCCGAGGACATGGAGGCCCGCATTTCAGCGAACTCGGTCCTATAGGATCGGACCTCTGCCCGCAGGTTGCCCACCTCCCGGCGAAGGCGGGCGTTGTCTACTCGCAGGTTTCGAGTTTCGTCCGCCTCCGTCCGAGACGCAAAGGCCTCCACCACGTCCCGCAGGCATGTCACTGCGTCTTTCAGCTTCTTGACATACCCGCCTTTTAAGTTACTGGACTTTTTGGCCACCTCAAGAACGCCAGCCATAGCCTTGTCTGCAGTCGACCTCAGCTCATCGGTTGGGGCAAAGGAAGAGCACTCTGTGGGTGTCTCCCGTCCAGCCTCTGTACTTTCCAACGCAACTGCAACTGGCTTCTTACGGAAAGCCCGGCTCTGTGCTTCCTTCTCTTTCGAGACCGCACGAGCAGCATCCTCCAGTTGCTGAAGTTCGGCGGCGGCTCTGGTTAACCCAGCCGCTACAGCCTTGCCCCTGCGGGCAGTTGCGACCTTTGCCACCTCTTTGGCTCCGGCCTCCCCTCCGTAGGTCCGCTTTCGCAGGGTCCTGTCCGATACAGTCATAAAGACTGCAGGGAGAGAGGAATCAGACATATCGCCGGTGTCCACTACCCCCTCTTGCTCCCGATCTGACTGAGCAACCTCCTCAGTCTGTTCTAAATAAATATTTTGCGCTAGGTCATTATTAATTGCATCATCGTCGGAATCCAGTGTGGAAAAGCTAGGGTTGTGTTTTCGGAGATCGGTATCTTGCCGATCTACGTGGCGGCTTTTGCCCCCCCCAGAGTACGTGGGGCAGCCCGTGTCCATGGACACGGAGAGGGATTCTCCCTTTCGGGTACCCTCCTGGGGTAGTATCTTTTTTAAACCATCCATTTCATACCATCCATTATCGACATTTACGGGGATGTCGGCCCCTAGTTTGCGGTACTGCCATCGAGGGGGAAGGGGAGTTCCCTATCCCAATCGCAAACAGCTAAACATACTGGAGACGCCGCGCACGTACCATCTCCAGGGTTTTTATAGAGGTTTTCCGTCCTCGCAGCCCTCGAAACGGCCCTCGCCCCGGACGCCTACAGGCCCGGATTGCGAGTTGACCGGCGGTCGCCCTAACCAACCGCCGCTCCTAGACCTCAATGGTCCCCGGCTCTTCACAAACGCCCTCTGCAAAACAGAGGGACGTAGAGAGAGCTACACGCCCCGCCTCGCCCTTCACTTGGATGAGGCTGCCTCACTCTTCAGTAGAGTGAGGCCCTTCGTGCCAGTTTTGGTCCGCGCCGGCTAACCGATACCCCCCATATCTGGGGGGCGTTCCCCTATCCGCCACCTGGGGACGCGTCCGATGGGAGACTGGCAACTCCAAACGGAAACCTAACTACTACCTAACCTAACCATAAATAAGTAAGCGCATTTATTATCAACTTGCTGTTCCCATGCCCACTTCGTTGGGCAATCAACTTTTTTTTTTTGGGTTAATGGGTATGGATAATATATTTTTCAAAATGGGTAGTATCAGTAGGTATCAGTAGATCCAAAGATTGTGTATATCTTTTGAATATTATTTTGGTAAAAATAAAGCTAACAGAACATTTTCACTTTTAAAAACAAGTCCTGTTATTGTTTCTAACACTCTACATATTGTTGGTCATATTGAACCGATGTTTTCTAAGCAATTTAATTATTTATGACGCTGGGCCTATCTTAAAATAAAATTTCTTCTGTTACTGGCATGCATTTTAATTTAAAATATAGCTTTCGTATTGACATAAAAATATTGCTCTGAAAACGCAGTGCACTCTGTCCCGTACAAACGCATTTATTGATATTAAGTTATTCCATCTTACTCCGTTTATTACTTTTATCGCATGAACCTTTGCTTTAAAGCTAGATTTATGATGTGAGCTATTGAATAGTGTTGACAGTGTGTAAATATAAGTGTTTTATATAATAAAATTATGTGTTGGATTGCTTGTCCGGTACGAGCACGATATTTAAATTTTCGTCATTTCTGTCTTAAATGGATGATTCTCAACCAAATAATAACTTGGATCGTTACTCGTATTGATGAAGTCGTCAGCAACGAAAAAAGACTAGTAGTTCATCAGAAAACTTACAGCCAAGGCAATGCCGCCATTATCCAGAATGCGAAGAATTTGCAGCATTAGCAGCCACCGGCTACAACGATTTCCTACATATCTGCTGCCGAAATCGCTGAAAATATTCAGAAATTTCACCCCTGGAAAGCTGTATTTCATGATATATTTGTCAATTAAAGTGAAGTAGAATGTAAAATACGCGCTTTGGGTGTAGACAATATAAAGTGTTTCAGTTTAAAGTAGATAAAACGTTTATTTAAAAAAACTAAATTTCGTACTAGTCCCTTACAAACATTTTTGTCCCGTACAAATGGTCAAGTTTTTTTTTTTGATTTTATAAAAACAATATTTCATCACATCTTCTTCGTTTTATTTAACATGTATGAATGTGTCTATTATAGTGCGTTCGTATGTATCGATTAAATACTCCAATTATGCTAAAACTAAGGAAGATTAAACAAAACTGGAAACTGTTATTTTTTGGATTTCCTCCTGTTTAGAGCAATAAATTATTGTTAAGGATAAGGTTTGTAAAACAAGGTTTATAAGTCATTTGTAGGTCAATGCATCCTTTTCTATAATAAATTACCTAACGTTGTTTTAAAGTTACCATTTCCAGTACTTCAAACCTACTTGAAAAAGTCATTGATGTCTAAAGCTTACCATACGGTCGAGGACTATCAAACAGATCAAAATGCTTTGCCTAAACTAAACACCTCAATAATTTATTAATAACTTAGTCATAAAAATATGTAAACATTGTATATTGTCTAGGGGACACGCTGTCTGCAGGAGAATGTTTCTAAACTTTTCATGTGGGTTGTCTTGCACCGTCATAGGTAAGTATAATTTCTATTTTTTTTACTTATTAGTTCTTGTTAGTTTATATTTTATCTTTAAAAATGCGTATTTGCGTAAGTAATAAACTGAATGTAAACAAAGCAACCCACGTGGTTCTGTTAAACAGCCAATCAAATATGTTTTCTCAAACTTTGATGAATCAGTGTTTTGTTACTTTTTGTTATATTAAAGAATTTATAAAGAACTTGTAAAAGTTTCATTTGATTCTTTCTCAACTTAAACTGCATGAGGGGTGGGGGGGATCGCTAACTTTCGCGTCTTCGCTTTGTGCCACAATAATAGAAAGAAGGCGTTTTGTTACTTAATTATTAGACACGAGCGACACGCCCTCGTCTCGCTCCGGTGTATGTGAGTATTCTGTAATACCTGTACATAATCCAGACTTTATTCAAATCTTCCTCTTGAATAACTATCTATTGATGAAAACCGCATTAAAATCAGTTGAGTAATTTCAAAGATCTAAGTCTAAGCATACTTCAGAGAGACAGACAGCGAGAAGCGACTTTGTTTTATACTGTGTTCAGATTTTTAGAGAGTATACAAAACATTACATTATACTCTAGGAACAATTGCTCCACCCTCTCGCTCATCACACAAATATTTCCCTAGTGATAACATGATTCATTTTTTCCTCAGAAACTGATGCTATTTCATCACATCTTCTTCATTCATTTCATTTGTTGTGGTTGTCGGCCACTATGTTGTAGTCGCACTGTAACCACGTCTAACTCTTTTTTGTTGAGCTGTAATTTGATGTATGCGATCCTTTGTCATTGTCACGTCTCGTGAGGCTATTGACAAAAAATGGAGATAACAGACAAATATCCACGTGTAGACTAACGGCCGTCCCGAATATTCGTAGGTAGAAAATTACCGTCGGTTACAATATAAATCTCTTATGATATAAACAACTCAGTATCGTTTGATGCATAACCTCAAATTTTCATCGTACGTTTTATTATTTATAAAAACGTTATTATATTATTAGTAAAAAAAATATAGTTATTCAATCTCAAACTAAATACGAAAGTGATAATTCTACTAATACCTATTTTACGTATGAAAGTTTGTGTGTGGGTGTGTGTGTAAAACCACACATGTTCTTCAAATGTACATGATTATGGAGTAGCTTCACATCATTTCCTGTGAAACGCGGAAAGTCTAGTTCTTGATTTGCATGTATAAGCCCTGAATGCAACCCTTCGTCTATTGAGGTTGTTGTCACTTACATAATTATATAATTGATTTGCCGTGTCTATTCTTTCATTAATAGCTTTTAATATATAATCTAATCACTGTTAATGTTATCGCCCACTGGTACACGAAACGCATTTATAAGAGCAACAGGTATTTTAATATCCGTGAATAGGTTTCGCAGTGTTGAATTGAAATAATCCTGACACAACAACTTGAAATCACACTTAAAACGGCCGTTGATAATCTCTACCACCCAGCGACACGAAGTAACTATTGTTAGCTTGGTCGGTAGATAAATGTGTATCATTTCTATCTTTTGTTGGGGGTAAATGCACTGTATCTAAATCTAAATCGGGAACACAATCGCGAAAACTTCGGTCAAGAATTATGACATCACCCTTTTCAAATAACCAATGAAAGACGCTATTTTCATCATTAATAAAATCTGAAATTATAGAAGCGTCTGATTTTGTTGCAGCAAAAGGTCCTAAAATATCAATTATGTAGCCGTCAGAACAGACTATTAGAAATGGCTTCAATAAGTTTTGATACGAAAACTATACGCTATTACGTTGGATTAAAAAAATTGAGCTTTTCTGAATATATGCATATGTTCCGTCGCAAATAATAATAGTCTTAATATTCTCTTGATTGCCAAAAATACCTTTGGTATCGATAGGTTTCTTTACAAAACATAATTTCTTTGAATGTGGTCAAAGCCTAAGTGCCCAGGAACAAATTCTCTTGTTAAACAGTCTCTCACTATCTTTATCATTCGTTGGATACTGCGAGACGTGTTAAATTGACTAGCTAATCGCACATTCGACTCTCCCGTTCGTAGTTTTGTGAGGTAAATGCCTAATGCCAACCGTTGTTTTCTATGACTTTCAAGCAAAAAAGGGCATTCTTCCAAGATTAAGTCAAACTCTCGGATTTGAAACCCAGTCCAAAAGAGCATGTCTGCACCAGTAATAGCACCAACAGTGTCAAAGTCTAATCTTTTACCAAGCCGAACAGCTGTGGACAAAATATCGCAAATGTCAGTGAAGTGTGTAGTAGTGAAGTTGTGTGTAATATTACAGAAATCTACTAGTTCATTCAACGCATTAGCTAAGAGATGCTCTTCACATGCACGAGCATTATTTGGAACATATAGTTTATGTTCACATCCATATCCATAAACTAATTTGCACCAACTAACTAAATTATCCTCTAGCCGCAATCTAAGATAAACAAATAACGTACCAAAGGGGTCTTTACACGTAAAAAATAATCGTAAGTATAGCGTGATCATTTTATTATAACAAGACATACATCTGAAGCCATCTGACTCATCAGTACTCGTAATACAATCCAAATGGGTTTTTACTAAGTAAACATCTACCCCAAACTATCTTGGGCCAATAGTAGGACTGGGGCAAATATTTCGTCAAAGTAATTAAAACTTAAGATTAGGGTGGCGGTTGATAGGCTTTGATCAGAAGTTATATCAGTAGTGATCTTGGTTAATTAAGGCATGGGTCTGACGCCCCCTTGGATTGTCAGATTACTATGCTTTCCTTTCTACCGATGTCGTAACTTTTCGCACATTTCAGTTTTTAAATAAACGAATCGAGCATGAAATGACAACCATGCATATGCGCTGCGAGGGACTTTGTGGCCTAAGTGACAAGTTTTATTCCGATGATTGAGAGGTGGGAGATTTCCAATGTAATTGATATAACTAGGATTCCATACCTTATTTTATATCCGAAGCATTTACTTAATGTAATAAAAGTTCGTATGCAAATAAGCACTAAATCGGTTTGCGCCAATGCGCCATCAGTTGATATTAATTATAGTACATACTCGTATCTACAGGGTGCCTCTGACCTTGGGGCTTTAAATGCATAGATCAATTCTACTCCTGAAACTAAACTTCTTTTGTTCTGTAAGTTGTTAAAAATATGTTCAGTTTAAATTTATTTTTTATCATAGAAGTTAAATCTAATTTTCAATGTACGCGATCCAATTCTCCATTTTCCTTTAGCCCTCGTACCAAGGTAATGTCGCCCCCGTACCATGAGATAGTGATTACATGGCCAGTATGTAATACACTGATTTTACAATTAGACTTTAACATCAATTAGTTATCTAAATTTAAGTTATTTTTTCATGTTGCAGAACAAAAGTAGTTCAGTTTAGCGAGTAGAATCGATCGTTGAAATTAAAGCCCCAAGGTCAGAGACACACTGTATAAACCGGTTCTGCGATAGGTAAATAAAAATAAAATTTAATAGGGAAAGGAAACCCTTAGGGAACCTCGAGTAATTACCGACCCTTCTCTTTTCCGGTATTATAGTCTAAGCTGCTAGAACGCGTAATGAATAATCTACTAAAAACTATAATATACAACTCAACTTTAGATGTAAAAGTTGGCACTTCTATTTCATTTTTATATTTAGTCAATGTTCTAAACTTGACAATGACACTGGTGTTTTAAAATGACTTATGTGCACTTTATCAATTATCTTTTTGAAATTTTTTACGGTACTACTACGTAAGTAAAACCTATTCAGATACAAGAAGAGTTAATATAGGTATATTTGCAGCACTGCTCTTGAGCCATATTCTTCTCTTTGTAAACGTGGTGTCACTACACTGTCACTTTGGAAGCATTCAGTGTGTGGATTACTCCAGTAAAATAGGCGATTGAAAGTACGGGGTAGTTTGCGGCAAATTCGGTAGTTCTAATTAGGATGTTGGCCCGATGAATAATCCAAATTTGTGACCTCGAGCGCCGAACGTAAATTTTGGCAGAAAAAAAACCGCGAATATTTCGGGCTTTTTCAGATTTTGGTGATTATAGCCCTAAAAAACTAGTTTTTGATAGTCAAAGAAATTATTCAAAATCTTTTCAAGGCGTTTTAAAAAATACAAAATTTGCTACAATATGAGACCTAACTTGTTTCTGTAGACCCAATACTTTCTGAGATGAAGCTTTTCAAAATTCATATTATTTTCGAACTTCGCAAGATTTTTGAACAATTTTTACGACCTGCCGTACCTATTCGGCAGGGCTGCGACAAAATCCAGCTTCAATCTGGTCAGGTTACCTCCTACACGAGACTCTACTTAATTTCACTGCTTGCGGACATACCATCAGGTGCAAACTGATCCTTGCACTATTAATGTAATAATAATAATAATAATAATAATAATACTTTATTCACAAAAACAAGATTTACGACTACTTACACTTTTATCACCTCTTATCAGGTATTAACAAGTAGGTATTAAGATTTAAGTTTTTTATACATTAAAAATGAATCAAATTTATAAATGCATCTTCAAAATTTAAATGTATTTTTGAAGCCAGATGTTGTAGGTGTTACAATACATGTGTACGTACCTACAATTTATTATAACACTAAGAGTAAGCTTCCTCTGTTCCCCGTACTAGTAGTTATACTGTATCACGGTGGAACAGGATTCACCATCCTCGTTGTATTACTGTTGTAATATTGAGTTTAACAGATACTCAAAATAGCAAAAATTAATAATGTACAAATTAAATTAATAAAGCAATAACAATAAGTGAAGAATGCGGGTGAGTGACAAAAATCCAGCGGCAATGCCGCGTAGTGCTGGGCGTTTTTTTCAATAACAGTTTTCAGAGACAGTTTTCTACTAAAAAACGAACGAACGCTTTCTTGCCAAGAGAAAAAACTGTTTGGATAAAAACTGTTTCAAATAGCTCTACTCACATCACTCACTATTCAAAACAACATTCAAAGTGCGACCAATATAGGTACTAACATGATGAAAGAGCAGGATAGATTAATGGACATGTTCGTTTTAGTTCGTTGCGTTACAAATAACGCTTTTATTAAATATGCTGAATTGTTATGTACTCTAACAGAAAGGACTTAAAATTGAAATTCTAACAAAAACTGTAGTGAAAGAGGCATCGACGTTGGCGGCAACGGAATGGAAGCAGTTCTAAAAAACAGTTTTTAAAATAATGTCTTTTTGTAAAATGAATCTTACCTCAATGACTATTAAACTTAAAACCTATTGGTGGCTTTGCCAAGTCAGCCAATAACTAGTTTTTTTAAGATGCGACGCCTTGTTTTATTTTGAAATATGCCTTAACATTAAGGTTTAAGACATATTATGGCGTTTTAAATATCAGGTGAGAGAAACCGGTTTATAACCAGTCCGCGGGATCGCGTCGGCGATCGGGAAAGGAAATCAAATCCGCGCCATTTTACGCGGGTGGCCGGCCTTGGCCGGGCCACCTGCACCTGTTGCTATGCAGATAATAAAGAGTATTTTGGCATGATTTTTTCATTTGAAAATGGCGCTTTATTTGAAATAACACTGTATGACTTTACGATACGGTTTAGTTTTTATTTCAATCATTTCTTAATAATACTCGAATATTCGAAATTTTGATTATAATGTATCTTCTTCCCTGTGTGATTACGTATAAGGTTGTTACTTCTTGCTTTGAATGTGAAAAATGCGTTTTGGCTCTAGGGTGTTTTGTTTTCAAATTTCTCCGGATTTGTTAACTTTCTTACAAGGTCAAGTGTTGTTGGTCAAGTAGGTACGAAGGGAAGTTGTTTTTGAAATTATTTACCATAGGTACCTACATAACTTATACAACACTTCTAGGTACTACTGTAGCTTGAATGTTTAATTAACTCAAGGAAATGTTTACTCAAAAAACCACATCAAAATTAGTTATCTAAGTATTATTATTTTGAAGTTCTAAGCAGATTGAGCACGGAATACTTTGTTTACATTAAGTCTCCTTCTCCTCACATTAACCCGTTTACACACCGATACGCCGCGTATCGTGGCAACAAGGCAGTACAGTAGCAAAGAAAAACTGCTAACGCAAAGAGTAAAGTTCGTTAAATATCGCGTATTCGCGATTCGCAGCGTGTCGGTGTAAAAACAGCCTAAGTGTGCGCACAGCGCTGCAGCGCGCACTAAGTATCGGCCCCTCAATGAGCTATATAGAGCAAACTGAAAGAAACGTGTAACAAAAAAAGCGTTTTTTAAAAAACTGTTTTTTGAAACTGTTTCTGGCGAACTAAAAACCGTTTCGTTTCGTTGTCGTCAAAACGCGCGACGACCCAGCTCTAATGCCGCGGTAGTCGAGCGAATGAAGTTTTAAACATGTAAACACGTAGTATATGCAAAATGATCAGATGTATAATTATTTTTTGAATTTCGAGCTCAATATTACATGACTGTATTTTAGAGATCATTTTGGCCAGGGAGGACGTGAAACACATCACCGAGTTGTACGCGGACGAAGTCGTAATTACTTATTATATACGGAAACTAGTTATTAAATAAAATTCTCTTTGTTAACCCTTTGAACCCCTTACATCGAATACAAAATGTGTCACTCACCCGCCAAACATGCTTGCTATGATATGCAAATTACGCCTCTTTTACACGTTGGTAATATGTGGTGAATTTACTAGCGCTCTATACAAAACCATCATTTTAATAAAACACGTTGGTTGAAGATTGGGAATAGACAAAGTTTTATTTTTCTATAAAAGATTTAAAAAAAAGATAAAAGATGTTTATTCAGTAAGTAGGCCGCACGGGCACTTTTACACGTCAAAAATCTACCAGCGCTTCGCAAGAGACCACTGCTCAGAAGAAACGCCGCAAGAAACTCAACAGTAAGTCGTTTTTTAAATATTGCTAATGATATTATGCAATAATAAACTTAAGCTAGCATTATATAAAACAATGAATCTCACATAACACCAACAATTTATATATTCATGCGTAGTTGAGCAGGAAAATGTGTCAAAACTCAGAATTGTCACAAAACTAATAAGCAACAGTAATATAAAAAAATATATATATAGAAAGTATACAAGTTATACTTACCTGTGACGGTGCAAGACAACATGCATAAAAGTTTCGATACATTCTCCTACAGAAACCGTGTCCCCTAGACAATATACAATATTTACATATTTTTATGGCAAAGTTTTATTAAATTATTTAGGTGTTGGCCAAGCATTTTTATCTGTTAGATAGTCTTCGACCCTATAGTAAGCTTTAGACATCAACGACTTTTTCAAGTAAGTTTTAAGTACTGGAAATGGTAACTTTAAAACAACGTCAGGTAATTTATTAAAGAAAAGGATGCATTGACCTACAAATGATTTATAAACCTTACGGACACGAAATTTTTGAATAGCAATTTTATTTTTATTTCTTGTATTCAAATTATGTACATCACAATTCTTAACAAAAGAGTCTTGATTTTTAATGACATAAATAATATTCTCATAAATAAATTGTGATGCTACTGTCAAAATATTAATTTCTTTAAATAGTACTCTTAAGGAATAACGGGAGTTTAGATTATATATAGAACGAAACGAACGAACAGAAGCTTTTCCCCAAACCAGAATACCGTACGACATAACACTATGAAAATAACTATAATAAACTAAGCGAGCTGTCTCAACATTAGTAAGTTGCCTGATTTTCCTAACAGCATAAGCTGCCGAACTTAATTTACCTGCTAGTACTGCTATATGGGGACTCCATTGCAAGTTTTTATCTATAGTTATCCCTAAGAAAAGCGCCTTATCTACCATTTCCAATCTCTCATTATTAAGAAATATACTAGATTCTACCGGTCTAACATTAGGCAAAGCGAACCTAACACATTTAGTTTTCTTAGCATTGAGTAGCAAATTGTTACTAGTAAACCAATTAAGTACTTTACCTAGTATGTTTGTACATTTTCGGTCTACCTTGAAAATTAATGATGTATCATCAGCGAATAGCACAATATCACAAATATTATCTACTGTGGGTGGTAAGTCATTAATATAAACCAAAAATAAGAAAGGACCTAATATAGAGCCCTGAGGCACACCTAACTTAACAGCGGCTCCAATAGACTGTGTTTGGTTTACAACAACCGTTTGTGTTCTATCACTAAGATATGAAGACATAAGATTTAGAGAATTATTTGACAGACCATAATGTTCTAATTTTAATATAAGAGTCGCATGATCTACGCAATCGAAAGCTTTGGAAAGGTCACAAATATTCCTATTGCATCACAAGATTTCTCCCAAATATTGTATATATATTTAATGAGCACAGATGCTGCATCAGTTGTGGATCGTCCTCTGGTGAAGCCAAACTGATTACTGTTAAGCAGTTTATTTCTATTGAAGTGACCTACCATCTACCATATCTTTTAACATTAACTTCTCAAAAACTTTACTTAAAACAGGTAGAATAGAAATGGGACGGAAATTAGTTAAATCACTGTGCAAATACAAAGTGGTATGACTTTACTATATTTCATAAGATTTGGAAATACCCCCTCTGAAATGCAATTATTGTAGATTAAAGCTAAGTGCGGTGCAATTATATCTATGACATGATGGATGACTTTAACTGATGTTCCCCATAAATCCTCAGTTTTTTTTAAACTAAGCGATTTGAATACCTTAACAATTAAAACTGAATCTACGTGGCTAAAATCAAAGCTTGCGTTACATTTAGTAACATTAGCACAAAGTAATTTTTGAGCTTCAATCGCAGATGATTGAAGACATTTCGTGGTATTAACGGCTATTGTCGAGAAATAATCTTCGAACGCTAAGGCCACGTCTTTGTTTGACTTGATTTGTTTGTCACCCTTGTTAAGGGTTACTTGATTATCACGAGTTTTAGATTTACCCGTTTCTCTATTTATTATTTTCCACACAATTTTGACCTTATTGTCAGAAGCTTTGAGCTTAAGACTTAAAAAGTTTGACTTAGCAGTCAAGCAAACTTGCTTGAAAGTCCTTGAATATTTCTTAACATACACTAAGAAGTCTGCGTTCTTGTTCTCCTTCCTCTCTCTATATAGTTCATAAAGCCTACTCCTACTTCTATGAATGCCTACAGTAGCCCATTCACTAAACTTAGTTTTTGACCCAGAAATAGTTTTCATTTTAAAATTATTATTAAATTGATGATGAATTATTCCAAACAAATCTTTATAATTACTATTAGAATCATTATGTGACAAGGATAACCCACAGAGATTACTCTGAACTTTATTTTTGAATAATTCCAAACGATTGCTAGTTATGGGTCTGTATGTTATTGTGTGTGGTACTTGATGAAAATCATTTGAAAAAGAAGCCTTTTGACCACTATGATCAGAATTAAAGCAGTTAAATATTGCTTTATCCAAACATTCGCAATTACAAAAAATGTTGTCTAAACAGGTAGCACTTGAAACACCTATCCGTGTAGGTTCAAAGAACAAATTACCTAAATTAAAAGATTTAAATAAACTTAAGATCTTAATAGTATTAATTGACGATTCCAGTAAGTTAACATTAAAGTCTCCACAGACAATAACATGCCTTTGAGTTTTGCAGGCTAATTTTAACACATTTTCCATAGTAGATTCAAATGTGTTAAAATCGGCTGATGGTGGTCTGTAAACGCAAATAATTATGTAATTTTCTACTTCTATGCAAGAGATTTCTACAAGTCTCTCTATGGATAGCCTAACAATATCTTTTCTTTCTTTGGATTTTAAGGTACTTTTCACAATTATTAAAGAACCACCATGAATGGCGGATTTTCTGGCAAAAAAACTAACTAATTTAAAATTAACAAAATCAAAAATTAATTGATCTGGTCTAAGCCAATGTTCAGTATATATTACACTATGTATGCATAGACACCACAGACTCTTATTGATAACTTTCCAACACCCCCACTTTATTAACAAAAATGAATTTTCCCACAATACAGTGGTCCCAAAAACCCCTTAGGTTCACTTCGTCCACATTCCCATTTCGTCCACATTCCTACTTCGTTAACAATCCCATTTCGTCCATATTCCCATTTTAACCTTATTCCCATTTCGTTCTTTTCCCAATTCGTCCACATTCCCGATAAGTCAAATTCCAATTTCGTCCATATTCCCACTTTGTCCACATTCCCACTTCGTCCACAATTCCACTTCGTCCACAATTCCACTTCGTCCACATTCCCACTTAGTCAATATTCCCATTTGTCCACATTCCTACTTCGTCAACATTCCCCATTCGTCCATATTCCTACTTCGTTCACATTTCTAGCTTAACTAATACGCTTATTTGTGATCTAATTCGAGATCAAAAATGTAAAATAACGGAATGCCAGCACAAAAAAAAACAAATTCAAGTGATGGTACAGTCAGCATCATATAGTACGTAGCAGTCAAGATCACCAAATAGTTGGAAACATCCAGAATACTCATTAACATAGACGCAGCCTAAGTAATCAAATTGTGCAGGTCATCCACAGTGCTCAAATATTCCGGAGTACACACAACGGCAAATACTTGATTACATTCAAGACACCGCTCGTACCGTCACAACCACACCGCCGCTGGTATCGTAGCATCCGAAGTAACCAAAAGTACGGAAGACAATAGAAAAGTGAGCTTTATTTCAAATGATGTAAGATTTTATTTTATTTTATCTCGGTTTAATGAATTATGTTACTCAAATTGAAATTGATTACCTACGTCAGTCTGTAAGGATTTTCTTTTTAAATATAGCTTGAATTTTGCCAGTATGTAAAATTAAAAAATAGTTTTTATTACCGTTCAGATAACTTACTGCTCGGATTATATTGAAAGAGGATTTGCCCATTGAACCGTATACGACACGTAATTAAGTCCATTTTCCTAATCTGTTGTGTTCCGTACTTTTGGTTACTTCGGATGCTACGATACCAGCGCGGCGCGCGGTGTGGTTGTGATGGTACGAGCGGTGTCTTGATTGTAATCAAGTATTTGCCGTTGTGTGTGCTCCGGAATATTTGAGCACTGTGGATGACCTGAACAATTTGATAACTTAGGCTGCGTCGATGTTAATGAGTATTCTGGATGTTTCCAACTATTTGGTGATCTTGACTGCTACGTACTATATGATGCTGACTGTAAGTTTAAAATTATTGAAATAAAAATTCTAATGAGCGGAGTTGTAGAATATTATTGTGTGAAGAGTTAAAAATATTATACTTATAGTTGTAATTTATGCTATAGGTACTTATATAAAATTTGAAGCAAGCAACCCTGGGGTAAAAAGATTTAAAAGCCTTGATACTTGAATTCTCCCCAATTAAATAAAAGTATGAAATGGGTAAGTTTCGACTCCGACTTTATCTGCGTAGAAGTTGTTTTTTAGATATCTCGGGATCTACTCATACATTTTTTAAGATAAAAATATATAGCATTGTGTCTTTGTTACCTAATGTTTTAAGACTATACCGAAAAGAGTACAACCTTCAGTCACTAACCATCTTCAGGAAGTAAATTCCCCTGTTTACATTATTAATAAGGTTAAAAATCTTTGTGTGTAAGACAAAACCAATGCGTACATAATTTTTAAAGTATCAATATTGTGTAACAGGCTTCGAAATTTGAATTGGCAAGTGTGAGGCACCATTGTCATATCAAAATCAATTTCTTTTTACTTTTAAAAAATTTCATGAGATTCTGGTAGACCTATACACTGGCAATGGTAAGAAGTTTTAAACATTTGGTTAGTATTCATAATAATTGTAATGTTATTGTCTAATATTCAGTCTCTCTTTTTTAATCTACCGAGTGATCTCAAAATCGATATCTGGGGCCTGTTTTATGAAGCTACAAGTTACAATTTACAAGCGGAAGTCTCTTTCTAACGCCTCCTATTAGAAAGAGACTTCTGCTTGTAATTTGTAACTTGTAGCTTTATAAAATCACCACTTTATAAACCACTGTTCCAGAAAATATTTTTTAAACTCGTGCCACTCTTGGCTATTTGGTGCTGCATCCACTATGCTATTCCAGGCTTCCCGCATAAAATTAGCTGGAAGCAAAACAAAAATGGCACACAACCTTTCGTCCGTCAGACGTGTTCGTTAATTTGCACCTTTTAGCTCTTTTCCAAATCGCCTTGTTAAAATGCTGGTAGCAGCCGGTCACCTCTGCTTGAGAGAATATAGCTCTTACTGCATTAAGTTGAGCAGTTTCATAGTCGCATTTGAACTGACCAATACTTACATGGAGCTGTGTCTTAATAATATGAAAGAGGCGTTTGTACGTGGCCTCAGTTTTATTGGGCAGCATTGCAAATTGTATTTTCATCAGAATAATAATCTAAATGAACAATGTACAGTTGGTAAAAAGGTTTCGGAGCCGCTCTAAACGTTCCGTCACCGAAGTAGGATCCTGGGTTTTTTTTTTCCCTTACATTTTTTGCAAGATATGTGCAAAATATCAATATCTTCTCCCTGTCACCGTCTTCGATTACATGCAGCTTCTCTGAAATACCTCTTGGAAGCGTAACATCTTCTAACTTTGTGAAAATCAGTTTTTTGGTATGCAAGTTTTTTTTTTTAACTCTATATAAGCTACTTTTTACCGAGGAAAAAGTTGGTATGTCATCAGCATTGACATCATCTTTTATTTTATCCACGGATTCTTCAAATATTCCCTGAACCGAACATAAATTACGGCATATCTCTTCTTTAGCTTCGGATATCATTTTTCGCACCTTTACCGCAGTTTTATCTGATTGGCATGCATGCATATTCTCACGTAAAATCCGTTTTTGTTCTCGGTCTAAAGTTATAGATGCGGAACATTGAGTTCGCTTGGTGCACCTCCACCGAGAACAGTTACTACCTTCATAACTTAGGGTATATGTGTACTTATCCCGAAGAATAAGCAAATCTTTGCCCCTTTTTGTTTTAACAAATTTTAAGTCCGACATCGTGATGTATTGAACTGCGATGACATTTAGACTGACTTGTGAAATCAAAATTTGAAATGGTATCGTGAACGGAATTAAAAGCACTTCAATTGAAAGTGGCCAGTATTACTGGTTTATAGATAATATTAAGTACCAATAATAAAGTCACCAAAATTAATAGTTTTTTCTTACCTATCATGATAACTGCCCGTAAATAAACCAGCAAGCCCTTTTTACTAACCTGTGTACCTATTTTTTTTTTTTAATAATCAGTTCAGTTGTATTTTTTTTTGTTTTTTTACTTCTTAACTCCTCCATGGGAATACAGACGAATTGAAAATTTGAATGAAATGAGAAAATGGACGATTTGGGAATATGGACAATATGGGAATATGGACGAAATGGGAATGTGGACGATATGGAAATATGGACGAAATAGGAATGTGGACGAAGTGGGAATGTGGACGAAGTGGGAATAATGACGAAGTGGGAATGTGGACGAAGTGAGAAAAGGGCGAAATGGGAATGTTGACTAAGTAGGAAGTAGACGATTTAGGAATTGGTTGTGGACGAAATGGGATTGTTGACGAAGTAGGAATGTGGACGAAATGGGAATGTGGACGAAGTGAACCTAAAGGCCAAAAACAAAGCTACTTTATACATATATAATCAAAGTAAATACTTTATCAGTTACAATTAATTTAATGTATTTGTAATACCAAGGGCTTCCATAAACTTATAATGTTTAACTCTTGGTAGACCTTTAGTTAATAACTCAGCGAGCATATTGGCTGTTGACAAGTATCTTGTTTCGACTATTTCATTTCTTAAAACATCTCTAATGAAGTAATATCTCACATCAATATGTTTAGAGCGCCTGTGAGATTGATAATTGTTCGCCAACTTCAATGCACTCTAACTGTCATTGTATATTATAATTTTACTACAGGAACCTATTATTTCGAGTTCTAGACTCTGTAAATAAATCGCTTCACGACATGCTTCCGACAAAGCCATATATTCAGCCTCACAACTGCTTAAAGCCACTGTGCGTTGCTTCTTACTTTCCCAGAAAATAGCAGCACCTGATTTCATAAAACAAAAACCTGTGTATGAACGCCTGTCTGTAGCATCACTAGCCCAATCAGCATATACAAACCCTACCAGTTCTGCTTTTTCTTTGGAATACTTTAAACTATACCTAGGCTTTAGTTTGTGACAAATATTTAAGAATTCTTTTAGCATAATTCCAGTGAATATAAGAATAACAATTGTTAAACTGGCTTAAATTTTTTACAGAATAAACAATATCATTACAGAATAAGTAATGTCTGTTCACATACATTGGACAATATTTAATTTACACTCTATAGGAGTTTCAGCTGAATTACAATCAGACATATCAAACTTCTCTAATAATAGTTCAATATAATGCTCCTGATCTACTGTAATTACATTTGTATTTTTGTTAATGTTTATTCTCATGCCCAAATATTGTTTTACTTGACCTAATTTTTTTATTTTGAATTTCTGATTCAAAGTTTGTATCAAGCTATCAGATTCACTCTTACAGTTTGAAAATATCAGAAAATCATCGACATAAACACCAACAATAGTTTTTTTATTATCAGTATGATTTTTGACAAAAAATCTTGCTCTAACTTGCTCTTACTGAACCCTGAATTACGCAATGTTTCCTCTACTCTTTTATACCATGCAAGTGATGACTGTTTCAAGCCATAAACAGCCTTTTTTAATTTCAAAACCTTATTTGTATCATTTATAGGAAAACCTTCAGGAAAATTCATAAATATGTTTTTTTTAGGTAACCATTAAGAAAAGATTTTGTGACATCTAAATCAGTAATATCCATTTCTAATTGTACACTCAAAGCAAACAATAATCGCAGCGTGGAATGTCTAATGACAGGGGAAAAAGTTTCTTGGTAGTCAATACCTGCTGTCTGCGTAAACCCTTTGGCCACCCGCCTCGCTCGGTATCTCACTTTATTGTCAAAGTCAAACTTTTTTCTTAACACCCACTTACACTGCACTACACTCGCGTTGCTGGGAGCATTGACAACTTCCCACACTTGATTGTCTTCGAATGACTGCAGCTCTTCTGCCATCGCCTGCAACCACTGTTGTTTCTCAGGACCGCTGATAGCCTCTGCATATGTCAATCCGTTTTCTCCTGTAGTTGTAGCACACATGTTAGCAAAGCCATACCTGTCAGGTTTCCTTCTTAGCCTCTTTTCCTGAATTGTTTTTTGAGTTTCTTCTGTACTCTGTGGAGCTGTACTGGCCTGTACTGTACAGTATTCAAGCTTTCTTCTTCTGCTTCAGAATGTATATTTTCATCTTCAACATCTAAGAACTCCGATTCACTTGAACTAGACTTGTTTAGACATTCTAATTTCACCACAGATTCCTTTACTGATTCCCCCACTGCATCTGTGCTCTCTAAAGAAATGGTGACTGTAACTTCACCTTTTTGCTTCTCTTGTATCACTACATCTCTACTTGTAGAAACTTGGTTTCTTACTGGGTCATAAATTCTATATACCCTTTGATGTTATCACAAAAACCAACAAGTATATGTTTCTTGGATTTTCTGTCCCACTTTGTCCTTTTTTCTTTGGGTATGTGTACCATGGCAGGACTCCCAAATATACGCAAATGATGTAAATCTGGTTTTTTTGCCAAACCATGTCTCATGTGGAGTCTTTTCAACACCTGAAGCTACTGATTTATTTTTTAAATATACTGCAGTATTGGCGGCTTCTGCCCTAAATTTCTTGCTTAAACCAGCTTTAAAAAGTGAGCATCGCGCTCTCTCCACAATGGTCCTGTTTGATCTCTCGCTGAGTCCATTCTGTTCCGGTGTGTATGGGTTCGTTTTTTGGTGTACGATGCCTTCACGCTTCAAGAAATCTTTAAAAACATTGCTACAGTACTTGCATCCATTGTCTGTCCGCAAAATTTTGATTCTTGTACTCTGATAATTTTCTACCATAGACTTAAACTCTTTGAAATAATTCAATGGGTCACTTTTGGCCTTTAAAAAATATATGAAGGTCATTCTACTGAAGTCATCGATGAACAAAAGAAAATATCTTGCACCACCTATCGATTGACATTCCATTGGTCCACAAATGTCTGACTGAATGAACAATCTGTAAAATCTCTGTGGCTCGCGTTCCACATGTGGAAAATGGCAATCTTGACGGTTTGCCTTGACAACAAACTTCACAGCTTGACTTACTTGTCACAAATGTGTCAGGATAAAACATTCCATCGACTAGCCCTTGCTTCATCTTGTTCATATCAGTACTATTCAAGTGTCCAAGACGCCTGTGCCATGTCTGACCATCAACTGCAGATGAAGCCAACAAACAATTCTTGGTTTGCAAGACCAGTTTGTAAACACCATCAACTAATGTTGCCTCGGCAATCAAATCGCCTAATTCGTTCCTTATGAGGCATCGGCCGGGTTCAAAAACAACACTGTTTCCATGTTTTATTAATTCACTAACTGATAAAAGGTTAGTAGTGAGACTTGGCACACACAACACATTCTTCACTGTGACTTCATAGTCGTAACTTGTCGTAACTTCTACATCACCCGAACATAATACAGGTACTTTCGTTTCATTTGCTATTATAATTTCTGGTAAACTTGACAAAGTTGACCTATTCTTCAACCAACTTTCATTCGCAGTCATATGCATACTGGCGCCAGAATCAACATACCAGTCGTATTTATTAAACTTCCCACTAAGAAAAACAACACTGAACGCGTTAGTCTGTTTTTTCTTCTCTGTTTTTTCGTTTAATAGTGGACATTGATTGCGGTAATGACCAGTTTGCTTGCATTTGTAACATGTTATTGTTTTCGTAGTTTTGACATTGACATTTGAGTTTGACGTACTCGGCGCATAGAGATTCGGTGGTCCGCTATGTTTGCTAGTGCTGCCAACTTCGTGCAATTAATGATGAGTTTCCAGAACCTTCCATTTCAACGGAATCTATATTTTCCATATCAAATAACTTTGTTTTTATGGAATCAGCTGTTATCTGAATTCCGGAATGCTCAATTGCCATAATCATGGGCATAAACTTTTCTAACAACCGGCAACCGGCGGTAAACCGGCTAGTAACAATGACCCTACCCAATTATCGTCAATTATGAAACCGGTGTCACTTAACCGTTGCGAAGTTTCAACTATTTGAGTCACATAACTAATCATATTCTCACAGTTTTCTAATCTGATTGAAATTAAATGACGAAGCAAAGTCATTCTCCTCGAAAAACCTGAATCGTCGAACAAAGTCTTCAATTTTGTCCACAATTCTTTCGTGGTCTTTGTCTCCTTTATGTGCACAAACAACGATGAATCTATCGTCAAAATTAATTTAGCTCGTGCCTTTGCATCTGTCGCGTCTACTGTTGCAGCAGGAATTTCTTGCTTCAGATATTTGTCCGCGCCTTCCAGTATGAGCAAATTTTCCACCGCGAACGCCCAATCGTCGTAATTGTCACGACCCTTGAGTTTCGGCACATTTGTCAGAAAATTAGAAGACATCTTCTTGACACCACACGCGAAAAAACTAACAATAACTATTTATTTGCAAAATATAATTGGCTGGAGCCATAACCTAATAAAACACGTTGGTTGAAGATTGGGAATAGACAAAGTTTTATTTTTCTATTTTACACTATGTATGCATAGACACCACAGACTCTTATTGATAACTTTTCAACGCATTTCGTATAAAAAACGCCGCAAGAAACTCCAGCAAAAGCTCACTTTTCAATCATAAAATATAAAAATACTTAAAAGTAAGGTAGAATAGTAATGAATAAGTTATAATTATTAAAACTAGCACAAATTAAATCGTTATAAGTGGAAGGTCAAAAACATTACATTAAACATAATGACTAGGAGACCAACACGACTAGGTCGCTACGTTGGAAGCGATAACTAAAATAACTAACTGCAATAATACAGGTCCTTGCAAGCGTGAACTGACCGGACCCCACAGTCAGTACCCGTTCACGAGTGTGACGCGTATCTCAGCCATCGCCTCCATCGACTATGTGTTCTGAAAGGTGGCGAGTTGATCAATGTCGCCACTGTAAACTAAGACCTTTGAGTAAGCACGTCATGTTCATGCTGTTGGACGAATAAAATAATTCAAAATGTAGCTGTCCGGTGAGAAACATTGCAATGTGAGCTCATTTTTAAAGTGCCTTGTACGCACAATAACCAATAAAAGTAACAAAAAATAACAATAATATTAAATTTAGTACGTCTACATTGGCTTAAAGGCATTTTGCAATAATATTTTGAATATTTGTTCTGCACTATATCTTATCTAACTTCTGCCTAGTTGCGAAAACTTATTACTAGACCTCGTAATATACGGGGCAAAATAAATTACAGCTAGTATATGGGAAAAGCATCGATAATTGAGTTAATCGATATAGGCGATCCCTAGCTGTCATTTAATTTTGCCCCTTATATGCTGAAGTCTGCTTATTGCAAAGGTAATACAATTTTGAAAACAATGACTTGTAAACTAGTTATAATTCTGAAATGACAAATCTTAACCCGCGCAAGAGCACGTCTAACCACGCTCTGTGTAGGGTTCCGAAGCTGCACAGTGTTTGATCGGATGCAAACAAAAACCCTCTGCTGTTTATAGTATTAATCGATCAGGTTGCATTTAAAATTCAGGCGTCTATTTCATATACTTTTTCTAAGATAAAAATAATATTTACGTGACCTTGTCGTGAACACATGTCGTGACGATTACAAAAAAATAATAAAAGATAGTTTTAAAATGTTCAGATTGAACCCTTTCATATGACACCCCATTTGTCATAATCAAACCACTTTCATTTTTCAACCCCCCATTCTAAACTCCTTTTTAATTATGAAAAAAGTAAATTTTTTTTTTCTAAAATCGTATGCGGGCTATTTAGTTGTACAACCATGCCTAATTTCAAGTTGATAGCATGTGTAGTTGCTGAGAAAACCTGCTGTGACATACAGACAGACAGAGAAGGACAATGAAGTCTCACCATAAGGGTTCCTTTTTTACCATTTTGGTACGGAACCCTAAAAACGAACCCTTATGGTGATACTTCGGTGTCGGTCTGATTGTGTGTCACAGCAGTTTTCCTCGGCAATTACTAAACCTATCAAATTTAAATTTGGCGTAGGTGTGTAATTTGCTTGCCCGCATCTAGTAATAGGAAAGTTTATATATATCTACTACAATAAACTCGAACGAATCAAAGTTTATAAATAGGTATGAACTTAAATACGGAACCGGACCTGATTTATAAGTTCTGTGCGCTGTAGGCTCACCATCTTCCGCTATTTTACTTTCGTCAAAGGCTGCCAGCCTTGTTTATTTTTTCCTTCGTGCATAAAATAACGTTGCGCTGTGGCCTGGTAAGTATAAATAAACAGAAAACTTACTGAGTGACAAAATAGAGATCAGAAGTACTTACTTATGTGAGAATGCCTTTTGTTTTTTTATTTTTGAGCATAAAACATCCTAATCATACGCTTTTGAATTTTTTTTAATTGCCATCATAATTGACAACAATTCATTTTGTGCTAAGGTAGTAAAATAAAATACCGTTTCTAGATTTTACACTGCTGATTACAGTAAAAATATGTTTGGATTTTTTGATGCAGTAGTTTTTTTTATATTTAGGAAAAACAGTAATAAAAGTTGGATTGTGAATGTTAGGAATACACTTATAGTGCCCTTAGTCCATTTATTACCAAAGGAATTCAAAAAATATACAACTGTCATGTTCATTGTTTATCTGTCTGACGGATTACTTGATTCTGACGACACGCTTTCAATTCTACGCAAAATAGTTTATTTATTTTAATGGCGTCTACAAATTACGTAATTAATTAAATTACGCAAAATAGCAAATTTGTGAACGAACGGCAGCGAATGATTGACATGACATGACAGTCAGTTTTGTTTACTGTTTAAAGTTACTTTTTTAAATTTTATATCAGGCTAAGATCACGACATCAGTATTCCTAACTTTGTATATACGGTCTTTTTAATGACTATTTCTTTAATAAATTATTAACGACGAATTTAAGTTAAATAAAGAAAAACCAAGAAATACGGGTAGTCTAATTTTTAACCAGCTATTATAAATGCGAAAAAACAATAATGCTTTTATTTTTTAAAGGTTGTCAATTAGAGAAAGTTTTGGTTGAAATGAAACCTAACGTATTGCTTGCTGGTTTTATAGATATCATTTTATTCCATTGATGATTAAATTTAGATCGTTAACACTTTATATTTGAAACAGATCATTATGTGAACATTTTAACGTAGTTATATGTGTATAAAAGTGATTTAGGTTTTATCAACCTCTGACAGGATTTACATTAAGAAGGTAATTTCACAGTTAGGCGAAGTATCCGAGGAGAGATAGAGGGTTTTGATGTGCATCTGATAGTTGTTACTCATAGCAGTAAAACAGGAAACTTTTTCGACGCCGCACGGCTGGCAAAGATTTTCTACGTACATGCTCTATTTGTTTTTGAAATTGTGTTTGCATGTGCGGATGCGAATGTGGACTTAGCTTCAAAATTGTACCGTACCGTCCAACTGATTTGAAGGTGTGTAATCTATCATCCTGTGGGCAAAAGAAAGAAACGGAGACCTTATAACAGATGGGAGGATAAAATTAAACGCACTGCGGGTCCAAACTGGATGCAAGCAGCACATTCCAGAGAAAACTGGCTCAATTTGGAGGAGGCCTTTACCTGCAGAGGGGTTCCTACAGAATAATCATACTTTACTATTAATATATATCTAAATTTTCTTTAAAAACCTGTTACTACTCACTATTAAAACTAATAAACTAATAAAAACAAAAACTAAACATAAAAATACATGCTAACTTAAACAATCAACCTTGTATATTAATTTTCTGGAGGAAATAAAAGGCTTTTTTATTTTTATTTTATTTTATAATCTATCATCCAAATAACTGTTAATCAACTGTACTGCCCAAATTTTTGTAGTTTTCTTATTTTTTGATTTATTTATTTTTACTCTGTTTGTGTGTTGTTTTATTATGTCTGCGGTTGTTGAGAATATGTATTTTCTTTTCTTTATTTTTCTTACAAATTTCTTTCGCATCCCTAAAAACCAGTGCCATCAATTTCCACGCCAATTTCACCGCAAGTAGCTTTATTTAGGGCTGTACAGCTAGATTATGTGCACTAATTTTTGTATATTTTAAATTCTGGTATATTATAGGGGTCCCTATTGGCTCATATACAATTTTAATTTTATAATACCACTTTGCGATCATAAACATTTGTTAGAAAATTGTTTTTTATAATATTGTTCATTATAATTTTGTAGTACTACTTGTATTACTCATAATATGCATTACTTTGATTTTTTATACTCATAATGATATATCAAGATTGTATGCGTACCTATATTTTTTTTTCGAAGATTGTTTTTCCTTATAAACTTATATGATAGTATTATTTGTACTCATCTAAAGCATAGTTCATATAGAATTGGAACGCGATGGAAGGCATATAATTAATAAATGTAAAGAAAAACAATGTTTTTAATTAAACAATATAAAAGATTATTTATTCATTTATGGCGTGTCACATAAATTTCAATCAATCGCTACGATTATGTATAAAATACGGACTCTTCTGGAAATAGTATTCATCATCCTCTGAACAAGACCTTCGTCCACCATTTTTGCTTGTTGATTCCATGTGGACAGCAACGAGTTGATGTCTTGGACTATGTTGCCAGTTTTATTTAATTTTCCTTTCATTATTGCCCAGTAGTTTTCAATTGGCCGAAACTGGGGACAATTAGGTGGGTTCATCTCTTTTGGTATGAAATCAATGTGATTTGCAGCATACCACTTCAAACCTTTTTTGAATAATGGTAGCTGGCCAAATCGGGCCAAAATTTGACAGGACCATTGTGGCTTCGAATGAAAGGCAAAATTCGTTTCTGCAGACACTCTTTCGTATAAACATCTGACGTCATTGTTGCCGCAGTGACAAAAACTTTAGTCTTAAGACCGCAAGTACATAATATACCCTGCCAAATCATATGTTTTTTTGCAATATCTAGTTTGTGAAACTTGTATTTTTCGTCAACATTCCCTCTAGCGTCGGCCTTGTAAAACTTTGAACCTAGTTGGTTAAAGTCGAGTTTTACGTATGTCTCATCATCCAACAAGAGGCAGCCTTTAAATTTAGTCAGAACTTGGTCATACAGCAGACGAGCTCGTGTTTTAGCTGTTTTGTTCTGTTTGACGCTTCGATTTGGCTGCTTAATTGCTCTATAGCTCTTATAACCTGCTCGAAGGCGAATCCGTCTTATAGTACTGCGGTTTTTTTTTTAATTTTCGAGCTAAGTCATAATCCGACAGCCCTGGATTCTGTGCCACTGACCTTAAAACTTTCTTCTCCAAAGTTTTATCCGTTGTACCAGACCGTCGGTTGATTTGAGGCGTCCTATCGAAGGCCAGAGAATTCTTGTATTTTTTTATGACCCTACAAACAGTAGTTTTTGGGAAATTTAACGATTTAGCAATCATTGACCCAGAACAAGAGGGATTTTCCAAGTATTTGTTCACAATACATTTTCGTCGTTCAACTTCCATCACCAATAACTTATAAACGCAAAAATTCAGTGCAACCGAATTTCTAGCATTGAGTATTCAACAAATTGACATTGAGTTGTCTGTGATTGTCTTTATTTTTATTTTTTGAACCAATTTTTTTTTATTTTATGGTAAACGCGTGCCAGTTCTAAGTGAACTATGCTTAGCTAATAGTAGTTACCAACGAGAATATCTGTTATAAGTAAAAGTAGGTATTTATGCACATTCAGTTATTATACGAGCATTTATGATCCGCCGGCGTATCGACGGAACCCTGCGAATATATTATTAAAAGTGAATGCATTTATCGGAAGGAAGTTTTTCTTACCTAACCTATCCGAGTCGGTTCTGCCCTGATTCATCTTGTTCATTCGCTAGAAATAAGGAAATTCTGTCTCCCGTACGTAATGCGATATTTACCAAAATAAAACATTTGCTTGCTCTAAGGGACACAAGATAACCCTAACCTAACCTAATAATAAATGAGCATTTTCTGCATAGTGACTTTTATATTTAAACAGTTTAGGAATAAACAATGGTATCTTTAAAAGTGTTTATAAAATATTTTTTTATTGCAAGAAATAGTTAATATTAATAGACGTACTTACATATATTTTAATCTCTATACAACGTGTTACAGAATACCCCATAAAAAATATAATAAATTATCAAAGCCAAAAATATTGTCAACCCTAGTAAGCTGTCATGTCAGGGAACCGGAGTTAGCATAGATTATTTAACAGAGAGGCCTACCTACCAATTTTAATAATTGTCAACTTTAATGGTTTTTCTGTTTTTCATCCACAAAGGTTCAATACTACGATGTCATTATGCTTAAAGTACTGGCTTCAAAAAACGTCAAGACAGAAAAAAAAATGTTTTCAATTTCAAATCTTCTTATCGATATTCTACAATTGTTCCGTGTTTTTCCATATTTTTTTCCAAAATGACGATGTTTTCTAACTCTGAATATTACGATATGATGTTATGCGTAGGCCATGAAGATATCAATTTAAGTCGTGCTCGCGAACTGTATCGGAGGTTGTGCATTGAGCAAGGTGGAGCTCACTTGAGCCGTTCCTGTAAATTTGACGTTCATTACGAAAAAGTAAGTGTTAGTTTAGGTATCTTCGTTTAAAATCTTCCAAAACTCGACTTGTCATATTATGTATCTAATCAAATTTTTGTTAATTTTGTTTATATCTCTTTACCGTTTCGCGAATTAGGTAAAAATGTACATAAACATTCTGCGTAGTTTACTCTTTAAATTTACTGAAATAGGGTTTGCTCATCAATGAAAAAAATAATGTTTTTTTTTTTTTTGGCGGTAAGTCATACAGTGATAGTACGGTTCTCAAATATTGTAAATGGACTTGTTATAAGGCACCACTTAACCCCCTTTTTCGGCTTTACGGGTATTTTTGTAACACCCTGTATAATAAATAAAATTCTCGTGTCACGGTGTTTGTAATTAAACTCCTCCGAAATGGCTGAATCGATTTTCGTGAAATTTTGTGTGCATATCGGTTAGTTCTGCGAATCGGATAGCATCTATTTTTCATCCCCCTAAATGTTAAGGGTGGTCCCTACCCCTACATTACCCCTAAATTTAACATACATGGCAAAACAACGTTTGCCAGGTCAGGTAGTAACATTATACATATCAATGATTCGGAGTTGCGACAGTTATTAACTAAATAAAGATATAAATAATGATAATTAGGAAATCAACTTTTATAAGCAACATTTTCGAATTTCCAATAATCTAATTTGCAATTTTATATGAACTTTGGCCCACCCATATTATACTCGTAGTGAATCATGTTATGTTTGCTACTACAAATCGCCGCCAAAAATCTTCTGCGCTTCAAACAATATCGAGAATTTTGCAATAGAATTAGCTTTTGATCAAAAGTCAAACGCAGCAAACAAAACATTCAATTTCTTGCTGAGGATGGGATGGTCTCACTCACCCTTACGGCTCCCGTAGTTGCAATGAAAATGTGGTTCGTCTAACCGCTGCCTTGAGAGAGTACCTACATTCACTTAAAATAGTTTTAAACTCCTGAAAAACTGGTCTTTCATTCATATCATTCGTATGGAGAAACATAGTCACAGCCCCGTGTTAAATTTAATCCATTTTTGAAAAAATCCCCTCTAAAGTTTTTCAACTGACAGCCAGCAAGAAAATGAGGAACAAAACAGATGGAATTATAGATTGGATGGAATACATTACTTATAAAGAGAGTACATTTTTTAATTTTTAAGTAAGTAGTGTTTGGCTCACACATACACTTATCGTCTTGCCCTCATACTTCAAATAATTTAAAAAAGTCCTGCAGACGAATATCACAGTAGTATGGCCATTTAACATCATAAGCTGATGTGGTGAGAAACCGCGAAAGTTTAATAAGAAGTCGTGTTCATGTTATGTATATAATATTATTAGGTATTTGTAAATTTATGAGCCTTGTAGCCTGAAATTAAGTTATTATTTTTTATTCTATTTAAAGACAATATAAAGATTAGAGTTAAGTTTTCTATTGAGTCTGCAATGCTTTTAAATATGTATCAGCATCAAGCTAGTGGACCCTGGACGGATAAAAACCTCGTACCCTTAGTAGTATCCCAGAATATATTATAATAGTACTACAATATAGAAGGCCACTGCGCGCCCCGCACCGGATTCAGCTCGCGCGTCCCCCGCAGGCGACGGCTGATAACGATTGATGGCCTCTAGACGACTTGTCACTGCGACGAACGGCTAAATCGCGAACGTATATTTCATATCGTATTTTGTTTGCTTTTGGAATTCTTTGTACCTTAGAATCGGGTTCGAAGGACCATGAGTAATCACGAGGGTCACAAAAATCATACTTTTCGCTTCTTAAACTTGGTATAATATAATACTTCCCAATATAGTTGATGTACTTCGATCAACAATACAACTAGATAACGGGTCAGAGAACAAAACACGGCCCAGCGAATATATACCCACTTCAAATTGGGAGCTTACTTCAATTTAGTTCGTTGTCAACTACGCCAACAGTGACACGTATCACAATGCCTCAATGCGTTTTCAGAAACTGCAAAAATAATCACCGTTACAAAAATCTTTCAGACGGAATGTCATACTTTCGGCATGTAAATATCGATTCGTAATATTAATTGATAAATAGCTAAGTCTTTCTAATAAAAAAAATATTTTAGTTTCGGACCAACAATTGTCAATATTTGGATGTTGGAGAACAGTACGTCAATGGAGTAGTTTTATACTTTATATTATTTCAGTAATAAATAAAATAAGTATTAGTTTGTGGATTCCTCGTGATCCATTTTATTGTGCGATATAGAGTTATATTGTCGCCAGTGAACGGCAGTAGTTTTTTAACTGATGAAGACCAAAGATGAACACCGGAAATCATTAATCATAATTGTTTAACGGGCAGTGATGAGATTTCTCTATTAAGAATATGAAATAACTTTTATTCACGTAATGCATGTAGTGAAGTGCAATTGATGGTGAAGTACCTTGAGAACTCTTTAATAATTAACGGCCCTGCATATTGGATAGCGAAATATTGTTAAGGCTGATTGGAAATTGTTATTAGACTATAAGGTTTTTTAATGTAATGAACGAGTATAATTATGTGCTGTAGAAAATCTCAATGATATGAGAAATATCACTAAAAAGCGATTTTTCTTTTTAAAAAAAAAAAACCGTCTTCAAAAATCCACTAAACATACCTATACCTCGCTTCACATTTGTTCCCCTGTGGTGTAGGCAGAGACCACGGAATGCCAGGTGCACCGGTCTAAGCATACAAGTATAACTTTCGCTTCCTCTACATTCATAATTTTGACCCACTGAACAAGGTGAAATAAATGACCGGTCTCCTAGAAATTCCCTATCGTTGCCTAACAGGTATATCAAATATATGATATTTTATAATTTATTATATCCAAGTCAGTGTCAAGTAGGTATACTTACACAAATAGCAATGCCACATGATTTTTGCCACCGAAATAATAAGTCAGTCGATATAAGTTTTTCAAGTAGCTATTAGGGTTTTTGAAGACGCTTTTACTTTTTGTTGCTAGAAAAATATATGATGGGTTACGAGCCCACAATATTATTTATATTGTCTTAAATAATAAAAATAGCGTTGAGTTTTTGTTTAAATGAAACCCACCTGAGACGTCAAAACAGAAATAATATTAAGTATAAAGCTATTCCATTAATTTGTACTCTGTTCGCGGTGACATTGGCACTCTGCTAGTAGAAGCTGCATAAGGTAAAAAAACGAGCCTCTAGTCGAAGCGACATAAGATGATAAATTGTTTCATGCAAAATTAAGCATTGCGTTAATGATATACCATTTAAATTAGGATGTTTTATTTTGACAATGATTTTATACAAGTATGAAGTTTGTATAGGTCGCCCTAGGACACTTTTGGGAGAGAATTCTGTATGGAGCCCGGTGTCTATTGGTTGGTATGTCGATGTTGATGTACAATGTTATTAAAAGTATTGATATCCCTGCTGAGGTCATTTAACCAGGGGAATCTTATCAGCGCGATGTAGGATTAGTGCCTACGTGGTGGCATCTATGTAGTGAGCAGTAGCAGAACTAAAAATCGATTATTTGTGTACAACTAGCGCCATCTATCAAGAAATTTCCTAAAACTAAGACGATTTTGAACATTCCACCCACCTAGGACCAACTGATAATTGTCCTTAAATCAATTAAAATAGGAAAATGACGGAAAACAAGTGATACTGCCCACCAAAAGCTACATAAAATATTGAATTTGAAAACGTTTTGAATAAGAATTACACAATCTTGTAACTATACTATAACTATTAACTAGGAACAATTTATTTATCAATTAGGTAATATGACATTGTTTTCCTACTGATCTTTTAATGTTACTACTAACTTTACATTTTAGAGTAACAACGCGCGTGATTCCGTCAAGTCCAGTATGGTTATCGGTTATGATGCCATATGACCATTTAGAAGAAGGGAGATTCTCCTAATAAATCGTCAATCAAAAGAGTCGAAATTCCATGCGCCCTCTGCCTGTGGATACACGTACAGCAGCCCCCGCAGTGCGAGTGCGGTGTCCACGAAGGAAGTGTTATAGGTGGCGGCGTATAACGAAAGCTCCTGTACGGATGGCATGTACCTGGGTAGAATCCCACGCGCGGCCGTCAAGTATAACTCTCTGTCTGCACGGGTTACCCCTCTGTCAGCATTCGATGCGTACGACTCGAGCGATATAAAGGCCGCGGATTTTGGGGTTTGTTAGGGCTGTAATCCTTTAATGCCATTGCAACAGGCCGGACCGTCCTTATTGATATAACCAGTGAAGTCCCGTGTTTAGCAGGTCTGTTATGGAGAGCCCGGGCAAGAGGCGTCAGGGACGCGCGGGTGCGGACCGGAACTTCCTCGCCCGTGTCGGAATTCTCTACTATTTCGAACGGAGGTTCGTCCGCGTGTCTTCCCTCATCAAAGGTGTTCGCAATTCTTTGTACCTCAGAATCCGGGTAGGGTGAGGTCCTGTAGTTCACGGGGTGAGGCAGGCGGCTCAAGTGTTCGCCCTCAGTTGTTATGTATCTCCCTCTTGCATTTATGAACAGTCTTCTTTGAACAGCGTTGATGCTGTTAAATCTGGCGACGACCTGGTGTAACGTGACGTCCGACAATATGGTTATGCCTTGTCTGGGTTTTGGCCGATGAGCGGCGACAATGTCTTCTCTGGGCCTATATGCCAAACTCGTAAGAATATGATGTGATTGACAATTCCATGAAGTGATGGTAAAATTCTCTGTTGCTACTCTGTGATCTAACGTTGTCGTTCATTGTAGGTAAATCCTCTACCCTTGGGCTTGCCCACCCTGACATTGGCAGGGGCGCTCTAAAGATGGGAGGATAGCTTCGTAAGCCTGCATTTTAGCAGTCCTGTGGCCTTGCAGATTTTGTTGAGCATGACCGACTGTTGCGTCGTCAATTACACGTGTCTCTGTTAGTTCCTTATTATAGACGCGACAATGAGCACAAGAGCGATGACTACTAAGATTATCACAATTATCAGTTGTCTTCTTAGCACACTAGTATGCGGTACTATTTATGTCCGTCGTGGAGCCGCTAGGGCTCGACATTCTAATAACATTAAAATAATTTAAATCAAACGTAGGTTCGCACATGCAACGGTTTCCATCTTTGGTCCTCTCTGCTGGTCTGCAGACTCCGTGATCAAAGACACCGGTGATCACTGGGCGAGTAAATACCTGAGGGTAGTACCTTTTCCAGAGTTCGACTGTGCTTTGACTAAAGCCGTTGCTAACAATACTTGATTACGACTGGTCGAAAAATGGCGCTTTACTTCGGTAGTAAAGGACTCATCGCGATATGACGAACCTGCCGAGACGGCTTCGTGAGCCGCTTGACTCGGCTCGACTGACTGATACGATACTCCAGAGTCAGTCATGAAAGTTGTATTTTTGGGATGAAGAAGGTTTTGGTGTTAACTTATTATTTATGAATCATCATTAATTCAACTTATTTAGTTTGACAATAACTTAAATAAATTATTTAAATTACTTGGGGTAAAGTAAAGTATTTTATATCAAATTTAATATTTTAAGTACTTACGAGCATATAATAAAAATAATACTAAAAATTTACTTGAAAAACAAAATTGCAATTGCTTTTTTAAAAGACAAATTACATACTAATCGAAACTATGAAGCCTATAGAATATGCAAACGTGATTATTTGAGTGTATTATTATTTTATAATAATGTTGACGAAATCAATGTCATTTAATATTTTTGTCATGCAATGCAATTTATATTGTAATATGACATTGATTAATAATTAATAACTAAACTAAACACATGCTAAGTTACGTCGTATGATTATCTGGTTTGGGGTAAAGCAGCTGATAAACAGACTATTTCTGTGTTACAAAATAGAGGCATTAGTTCTTAATATAACTCAAGCACCCATGATTTCCTAAGATATAATGTTAGGGAATTCTAACTATTAAAAAAAAGTATCAAGAGACAATCTCACAGAAATTGACATTGTCCCTAAGTAAGATCTAGGCCACTACCAACTAGGCTAAACGCGACGCGTCGTTAAACACAATAGAGTCACAATTAGTTGACGAGAATAAGATTTGTTCTTAAAAACCTAGCTTGACTCTATATAGAAAATAAACTGCTATCTATTAGAACATTTGTTTTCGTAAAGAATATTAAGTATTTGTAGGTCAGTGCATTCTCTTCTGTAATATATTTTATTTATTATTTATTTATTTATTTAATCTTTATTGCACAAAAGAATACACTTCGTATACAAAAGGCGAACTTAATGCCGTAAGGCATTCTCTACCAGTTAACCTTTGGGCAAAGCAGAGATTGTGGTGGCGGTGCAACATATATTACCTGGCGTAGTTTTAAAATTACCCATTTTGGCACCTTTTTGTTGAGAATGTCGTTTATGTGTAAAGCTTATCGTAGGGCCGAGGACTAGTTATTTGAATTTAACAATAGTAAGAAATCAAAAAGGTACTAATTTGACTGCGCGCCGTCACAGCCGTCCTGAGTCTTCACACGCCCTCGTGTGTACTCGCCTCACTATCAGATTCTGTAAACAAACGAACAAGTACACGAACATAGTGATTCACACTAACACGCTGTCATCCTGACCAAAACTTAGATACGTGCAAGTATCTGTTTCGCTAATAAAGTAAACTAAACAAACTAAAAACTACACTGGTCAAATTACTAAAAACCACAAAGACTGTTTGTGTCTCGTCAGCGCCACAAGAGCCCGGCAGTGCCACACAGGCTTATCGTTTCCAATGCATACTGGCTCATCAATGCCACGCAGACTTATCGTAGATACACAGGCTTATCCGGTTAGGTCCAGTCAATGACACTTCAATGTAATAAAAGGATAATAAACATGCACGATATAAGAATTAGTAATTTCTCACCAGTGCCGTCATCGGCACATTCTGCCTCAATTTGATTGGACTAGCCGTTAACTCCAATGAAACATAACACTCGGACCGCGCGCGATCTTGCGCGTACATATAAATACGATTAGAGTTAAAAAAAATATGTAGATACCTATCGCCATCCAACAGATCAAGTATTCGAAACGGCGGCCCTCTGAATTTTGAATCGATTGATTACGTTTGTGGTTTTTCAAAAGGACGTAACTTTTTTACCTTCGCTTTGCTTTAATCGAATCTAACCTTTTTGCAAGACGCACTAGCTCCTATTTCTTGCACCGATTGCTCCTTATAGAATTTAAATCAGTCGTCAATCCCGTCCACTTCTAATACCATTAATCCCTGGCAACCTTTCCGATTAACAGTTGGAGTGAACTCGCTCTTTTGACTTGACATTTGCTGTAATTGATAGCTAGTTGGATATCAGGTAGCGCATCTTGCCATGACCCAGTTTTAGAAGCTTTAACAGCAATCTACATATTTTCAGTATAACGTGTATACTGATTTTGAGCGTATTGCAAAAGTCTCTAGCGTCCTTTACCGAAAAACATCGACCCTTATCAGCTATTACGCGTGTAGGTGATCCAAACAAAGAGACGTTGTACTTTAAGGCCTTATCGCACTTTTTGAGTCTATATTTTGCGTATGGTTTAATAGCACGTACGAGGGGCGTTCAATAAATTCTCGGTATTGGTATCTTGCAAACCTTTTTAGTAAACTTCTTAATACTGGCCGCTAAGAGTCATTCATTGACAGTAAAAAAAAGTAAATTTGAAGCCCACACGTTCTTTTGTTTTTCTGCTACTGCTGAACAAACGTGATGACCATGAGCGATTTTACAATGATAATTAAATTGGAGCATCGAGCCGTGATAAAATTCTTGACTAAACAGGGAAAAAATCAAAAGTGTATTAAAGAAAGAATGGATTTAGTTTACCGTGAGTCCGCTCCTTCTTTATCTACTGTCCAAAAGTGGTCAAATGAATTTAAGCGTGGGAGGGAGAGCATAGAAGATGACCCTAGACCTGGTCGGCCTGTTGAAGCTACTTCACCAGAAAACATTCAAAAAGTGGAGAAAATTATACTAGAAGATGGTCGAGTGAAGGTTAGGTCTATAGCTTTCAAAAAAACAATATTTCTATTGGTACAATACATGATATTATCCACGATCATCTTAACATGTCCAAAGTTAGTGCGAGATGGGTACCACGAATGTTGACACCGTTTCAGAAGCATACGCGTGTTGCTTGTTGTTCCGACTTCATTGAGCTGTGTGGTGAAAACCCTGATGGTTTGCTCCAAGAAATTGTTACCGGAGATGAAACTTGGGTTCATCATTATGACCCTGAGAGCAAACAAGAGTCGATGCAGTGGCACGTTAAAGGAACACCTCATCCCAAGAAATTCAAAGTTGTCCCTTCAGCTGGCAAGATCATGGCGACAATATTCTGGGATTGTGAAGGGATATTATTAATAGATTATAAAGAAAAGGGTTTAAATATTACAGGAGAGTACTACGCTAACATTTTACGCCAATTACGGGAAGCAATCAAAGAGAAGAGGAGGGGAAAATTGACCAGAGGAGTGCAGGTTCTTCATGACAACGCCCCTGCTCATGTTGCCAAGGCTGCTGTTCTTGAATCTGGGTTCGAAACAATTACTCACCCGCCGTACAGTCCAGACTTGGCCCCCAGCGACTACTTTTTGTTTCACAACCTTAAAAAGGTTTTTTTGGACATCGATTTTCTAATGACGAAGCGTTGAAGGCAGCGGTGGTGGAGCATTTTGACACCAAAGACAAAAAATATTTTTATGAGGGGTTAAAAAAACTAATTGACAGATCTTATAAGTGCATAAACATAGGAGGGGAATATATAGAAAAATAAAAATAAAACACTAATCGTATGCTTTTGTTTTCCTTCTCATACCGAGAATTTATTGAACGCCCCTCGTACTTCGTAAAACCGTTAATAGATACAGAACGTACTCCTTTGTATCTTTCTTCCCACTTTGTTTTCCCGTAGCGTCCATATGAATGTGGTATGCAAAATGTCAAGTTCTCAGAATGTCAAATTCCCAGCAAGTACAATTCCCAAAACGTCAAATTCTTTGAATGTCAGACTCCCAATATGTCAAGTTCTCAGAATGTCAATTTCCCAGCAAGTACAATTCCCAAAACGTCAAATTCTCAGAATGTCAATTTCCCAATATGTCAAGTTCTCAGAATGTCAATTTCACAGCAAGTACAATTCCCAAAACGTCAAATTATTTGAATGTCAGACTCCCAATATGTCAAGTTCTCAGAATGTCAATTTCCCAGTAAGTACAATTCCCAAAACGTCAAATTCTCAGAAATTATACAGGGTGTCCCAAAAGTACCACGCCACAGTGACACTGGAGATTCCCTAGCCTCAGACGATCCAAACCAGCCTAACATGACCTCAGTAAAAGTTGCACCGTTTTCGAGTTATACCAATTTAAAGATTTTTTCAAATTTTCACCTCTTTTGACATTGTAAGTGCTCGCATTTACTGGGATAGCTTTAGAATTTAGTTTTTTTTATTTGTGCGCGTTTATGAATAGTTGATTAAGATGATAGAAGCATTATTATGTCAATAACTAATGTAAAAGTTGGAAAAATACTGTAATGAACTTGACTTAAATTATCATCAACATAGTAATTTAAACTTTGAACACCTGCCATAACTTTTTTTTACTACAAACGAAATGAGCAAATAACTTTAAAAACATGCGTATTTTATGCCAATTCTAAAATGGTATGATACATGATATCTTAATGCATAAAAGTAGGAATTCGAATGACATTTGCCAATATGGATCCTCGGAAATCAATGCTAATCGTCTAAAAAATTATCTTGTACTCTACGATATCTCATTTGTTTGTGCTCCTTTGAAGAATATGATTGATTTTTGGTTGACCTTGGATCAAAGATAATAAAAAACGGGTTTAATTTTCATTAGTTTTTACAGTAAATGTTCGAATTGTTTCCCTGCGACTCTAAGGCACAAATGGCATCATCGAATAAAATTTCGGTTTAATTTTCGTAAACTGGTTTCCGATATGTCTCGGGCTGCATTGAAGACACGTCGCCGTCGTAGTTGGTGATAATAATTAACGAAGAGGAATTCAATCATATTCTTCAAAGGAGCACAAACAAATGAGATATCGTAGAGTTCAAGATAATTTTTTAGATGATTAGCATTGATTTCCGAGGATCCATATTGGCAAATGTCATTCGAATTCCTACTTTTATGCATTAAGATATCATGTATCATACCATTTTAGAATTGGCATAAAATACGCATGTTTTTAAAGTTATTTGCTCATTTCGTTTGTAGTAAAAAAAAGTTATGGCAGGTGTTCAAAGTTTAAATTACTATGTTGATGATAATTTAAATCAAGTTCATTACAGTATTTTTCCAACTTTTACATTAGTTATTGACATAATAATGCTTCTATCATCTTAATCAACTATTCATAAACGAGCACAAATAAAAAAAACTAAATTCTAAAGCTATCCCAGTAAATGCGAGCACTTACAATGTCAAAAGAGGTGAAAATTTGGAAAAATCTTTAAATTGGTATAACTCGAAAACGGTGCAACTTTTACTGAGGTCATGTTAGGCTGGTTTGGTTCGTCTGAGGCTGGGGAATCTCCAGTGTCACTGTGGCGTGGTACTTTTGGGACACCCTGTATTTAAGTCACCATTTGATAAATCTAACCAGATAGCGTGCCTATTAAAGTGGGTTGGATGGTTTTCAAAATAAAAGTAACAACCGAAGTGGTCAGTAAAATGCCCTTAATCGCTTCATCTCAAACATTTATCTCCACTAAATTTCAAGATGTAGCTCCGAATAATCATAATAGTCCGAGTTCGTAAAATGCTATCTAGATAGTGACTAGGTTGAAAATATAAGTAGGTATAGCCAATTACAGTTAGACTAGATTAAGTCAGTAAATGATCTGTCACAAAACTACACTAAAATGAACCACCATAAGCCGTTGTAATAAGAATACTCTATGGGTTTTCTAAGTAATAAAATATTTCAAAGCTTATTCATAAATTAATATTTTGCTGAAATATTATTTTCGACTTGGCAATCACAATAAAATGCAACTCTAAAAATATGCACTAATGCATTGCTATTTATGATTATTTTTTAATCTTGCTTTCACATCCCATCGTACAGGCACCGGTGATTGATCCCTGAGTCCAAAATAGTATTTTCAAGATGTATAAAACCTTAATACAAAATATTCATGAATGAATAAGCTTTGCAACGTCTGTTTACTAGAAACAAACCTAGGTTTGTTAAATGGAGAGACTCACGAGAGCCAGACTTACCTACTTAGTTCTGTATTAGAATTCAAAACTTTTTATAGTAGTGTCGACTTGGCCTAATTTTTACATTAAATGTTTTTGATGGGATATCAATTACTTGTATAAGGACGCCTTCTTTAATATTATAGATTACTGGCCTCTTATAATCTTGAGTACATGTTAGTGTCATGTTGACATTATGAGTGATATGATACGAGTGTTTGAATCCTGTACCTAGTCGGTTACTAAGTTATGTTACTGAGATTAATTACAATAAAAAAAAAAATTAAAGCAGTTTTGCATAAACCTGTATATTAATCAAAACTATGATTTATATAGAATAATAATAAAAATAATGTATTCTAAACTATTGCAATTATTTGATGTACGAGCTTGAAGTATTCCAAAAAACACTTGAGTCAAAAAGTCTTCATTATACAGGGCCAGGAACAAATTTTTAGGCGTCAATAAAACTACATACACACTTACAAAAGACGTTGAGATACCCGCAATATTAGCAAAGGACTTCCTGATTTCGGAGAAGATTTATGAAGACAAAAAAATACTCATATTTTCAACGACAAAGAACGCAATTAATAATTGCATTAGCAAAGGATCGCAGAAACAGCACTAACGTATTTCGGTGATGGTACGTTTAATGTCCCTGCACCCTTTTATCAACTTAACTCGGTGCATGCTGACATAAATAGTGACGACACGTGCAACAATATTCGTCCTATTGTGTACGGATTGTTACCGGATAAAACCGAACATACATATGAAATATATTTCCAAGCAAGTGCGACTTTGAGATAGCACAAATCAATGCTGTAAAATCTGTTTTTTCCAAATTGTGAAGTAACGGGGAGTTACTTTCATTATAGCCGTGCCGTTTGGAAAAATGCAAAAAAATGCAACATATTAGAAACTAAAAATGGCCGAATAATTACAAGGTTATGTGCCAACTTACCACTGCTACCCGAAAAATCGTTGCAAAATGCTTGGACTTCAATTTTTGATGAAGCAGAAAAGTCACCGGAAATGAGTACATTTTTGACTTATTTTAAACATCAATGGATCTCACAACCAGCTCTTATCACATGTGCAAACGACATGCATAGAACAAATAACGCAGTCGAGGGTTGGCATCGCCGGTTCAAAAGACAGGTGCCTAAAGAACCGTCTCTTTATCTTTATATAAGCATTTTGAGGAAGGAAGCCAAACACCAGGACTTACAATTAAAAAGAAGTTTTGCCATCGGTCCGTTAAAAAGGAAAAAAAAAGTAGATGTCACGTTCAACAAAATATATGAAGAACAATTAAAAAATATAGAAAATGGCCAGGCTCCATACGAAGTTTTAAAAAGAATAATAGCCGTAAAGAAGAGATTGTTTAAAAAATATTGTTTTTTTTCAGAGAATACGTTTCGGGCATCACTTGGCCAATGTATCGTCTAGGATTGATTTATTTAATTTTAAATATCTAAGAAATGTATTTTGAGTTTAAAAAGTTGTTTACTATAGGACAAGTAAGTTTTTTTTTTTTTTGTCAAGAAAATTAACTAATAAGTACAGCTATAACACAAATGGAAGTTATCTCGGACATAAGTCCTGTAGCAAGTGTAACCATATTATATTACTAACGGCAGAGGATTGAATTTGCTTCGTTTTGTGAAACTTTTATGAAAATTGCCCATTTTTTTACCAACTTCAGACAAAGGGGGAGGTTCTCAATCCGTCAGCGACTTTCTTTTTTTTACCATTTTGGTTACTCGTTAAGTTTAAACAATTTATTTACGTGATTTTACGTTGTTAATTTTGGTCTATGAAATAAACGGTCGTAAAAAAGGTGTAGCTATCATGAAGTTTTATTTACTTACACAGAAACGTCTGCTAGTGAATTTACAAATTTATATTATTTAACAATCTAATTCCACTTGGCTCCCATTAGTGTTCCAAAAGACTTGAGCCTTTTAGCCTTTTTTTTAAAGCTCGCCTCGTTTTTTGTCAGCTCTAAAAAAGAACTCCGGTGCTTTAAAAACGCTAAAAGGCTCGAGTCTTTTGGAACACTAGCTCCCATGCTTTCGATCCCATGGGATCATAGTACCTAGTGGGACGAAATATATGCAGGCATGGAGGGCCAAAGCACCCAGAAATAGGAGTTCCGCACGAACGGAGCTCCGTCGGCACTGTCTTATTGATTTGAAGTAGTGTCGACGGAGATCCGCTACCGCGGAGCTCCTATTTCTGGCTGTTGGCCCTCCAAACCTACCTCAAATTTATGATACTAGTTTTGGTCAGTAGTGTGGTTTAGTTAGACCACTTGCTACTTAGACCAGCTTCGTTTTAGATCTCTTGCTACATAAGACCATTTGCAATTTAGACGACATGAGAATTATATGTAAGGTAAGGTGGGGGAAGATAAAAAAAGGGGAAAGATTAAAAGTCTCACATAACTCCCTATTTGGTTTAATTTTTTTAGTGCTGGTATCATCCATTAAGCCGCCATTTTGTTACGATCCGCCGCACATTCGCCAGTGACCGCTCGGAGTAAGTAGACGTGTGTTATGTGCTATTTTGTGAAGATCGGCATTTCGTGGTGAATTCGTCGATTATCAATCTTACCCCGTGTTTCATAACTTGATTAATAAGGGGAGTATAAAAGTTCTGACTGACTATTTATGTGTTATTTGAGATTCTATTTTTATTTACTTCTGCTAGGTGTAGCTATTAATCATATATTGAGATTTACGAGAAGTTTCCATCTTTACCCAGCCAATTTCGCTGGGGTAACATTGAAATAGTAATGTTTCAATCTTCCCCCGTTTTTGGAAGTCATAGAAAAAGACACATATTCTCAAACTTTGCACTTAAAAAAATAATTAACGTAAGGTTTATTTTCTGACCTAATATAACGATAAGATAAATAGTAACTAAGAAGTGTTGTGTGAAACTATTGTGTGAAATCAATAATAAATCTGTATTTTTTTGTTTGGAGAGAAAAAAAACCTCTTAAAGTTTACTAGAAGTACTTATTTGGATTTCTAATATTATAAAATGTAAGTAAGTCTGTGACTAAATTTTCTACACAGATGACTAAGTATTTGGTATATTTTTGTATTTTAAATGTGTCTTAATTTGTTACACAGATTCATATTTATTTTCTAATATTTTACATGTAAGTGGCTTAATTTGTGACAAAATTAGTCATGCTGCAAGAAAATACTTACTTTTTTGTATTCATTTCTTTTATAAAATAAATAATTGTTTCCATGCAACTGTTATTTTAATTCCAAACTGATCTTATTAATATTAAAAAAAAAATGTGTTAACGTTTTTTTATATGAATAATATACAATAAAAAGTTTGAGTATCACTGTCGTTTTCCCTGTGAAGCGGGGTAAGAGTAAAATACTTTTTTTTTCAACTGCACTTTTCTTGTTACCTATCAGGAATATTTACGCAAAAATCATCTGTATCTGTTAAGCGTAAGGAATTCTATTCAATAACGAGCAACAGTAACCGTTTGCATTCATTTAAAAGACTTTAGACACTATGTCAATCTTACCCCTCGACCATTCCATCTTAACCCGTCAATTTTTTAGACAAAATTTGATTTTATTTTATTATTTTTATATATTAGAATAGGCGTAACCGAGTTTTATCGACAGATTACAAGAATATAGCCCTTGCTCATACCTACCAATTTATGCAATTGAAAGGAAGTAAATAGTTTTTTATTTTACGTGGGTTTTAACACAACACTATCCATCTCATCAAAAAACCATTCAATCTTCCCCCACCTTACCTTATATACGAAATGCTTATTAGAGAAGTTACTGCATAGAGCAGTTGCTTTTTAGACAAGTTAGCGTGTGCTTGCGGAATTAGTCAATTTGGGAATTGGATGATGTGAGAATTTGTCATATATAGGAATTGGACAATGTCGGCATTGGTCAATTTGGGAATCGGACAATGTGGGAATTGGACGATGTGGGAATTGGTCATATATAGGAATTGGACGATGTGGGAATTGGTCATATAAGAAATCGGTCAATTTGGGAATCGGACAATGTGGGAATTGGACGATGTGGGAATTGGTCATATAAGAAATTGGTCAATTTGGGAATTTGTCATAGAGGGATTGGACAATGTGGGAATAGGACATTGTAAGAATTGGTCGATTTGGGAACTGGACGACCTGTCAAACACGCCTAGAAAGCACATCACTGCTGACTGCTGAGTTCATTCGCTTGAAGTTTTATCATACCTAATGGAATTTATTTCTGAGTATTTTTGTTGTTCAGGTTCAGCCTGTAGCCAACTACGAGGGGTGGCCGAAAAGTTATCTACCTGACTATGAAAGAAAAGACGTAGCTGGCTGGTTTTTTTTTTATTCTTCTAATCCCCTTCTACCGAAACTTGTTACACTTGTCAAATAATGAAATTAAACCGTTAAAAAAAATCTTTCGGTTTCTCGTCAAAATAGTCGTTCACCGCGGCCATCATCTCATCATCGGTAGAAAATCTACGTCCCCTGAGAGTTTTCTTCAGAAGTTTGAAAAGGAAATAGTCACAGGGGGCTAAATCTGGGCTGTAAGGGGGATGGTTTATGACATCGAAGCCATTTCTGGTCATGGCGAGCTGTGTTGTGCGAGCCGTATGCACAGGTGCATTGTCGTGCAAAATCAAAATTCCTTTGCCGAGTTTGCCTCTCCTTTTTTCATTTATAGCGTGCTTCAGCTGGCAAAGTAAATTTGCGTAATAATTGGCGTTCATTGTCGTTTTTTTTGGCAAATAATCAATGAGGGCCAAGAGTTTACTAGCCGAAGGACGAACCTTAATCTTCTGAGGAGGCTTTTCGTCTTTGAATGGACTCTTGTTTACTTTTTGGGTCCCATTGTCTAATCCAAGTCTTATCACACATCCTGGAAACAATTTCTTCCTCTTTCCCGCGACTCATGTCTAAAAACTCCTGACGACATCTGACACGTCTGTCTTTGTCTAACGGAGTCAGCATTTTGGGGAATGGGGACCCAGCGTGCACTTACCTTAGACATATTTAAATGACCATGTATTATTTCGTTTACCCGTTCCTTACTTATGCCCACATCTCTAACTATCTCCCACTGTTTCACCCGTCGGTCTTCTAGAATAACTTTTTTCACTTTGGCCACATTTTCTTCATCTTCCAGGCTCTCACGACCTGATTTAAACTGTTTACACCAGAACTTTATGGTAAAATCGGAAGGGCAGAAATCACCAAATACAGGTAACATACGCTGTTTGATCTGGGATGGCGTATTACCTTCCTTAGAAATAAATTTTATTACTGCACGCTGCTCAATTTTAATCATAGTACATTACTACAGAGGCCGGGAAGGAGGGGGTTGGCGGCCGAGTTATATAGACGGCCGAGCGAAGCGAGGCCGGATAGTTACGAGGCTGGCAACCCCTTTTCACGACGAGGTATGTATAGTGCTTTTCTCAAACATATGCAATGAAATAAAAAAATCATGTGTGTAATAGGCATTAGCGCGGATATTTTAGGTCCGATAACCATAAAGCAACTGAAAAAAATAAAAATAAAAAATTTAGTTATTAGGCTGTTCATAAACACAGCCGCCATGTCAACATAAAATTTAAAAAAAAAATACTTCCCGGCCTAGGCCTTCAATTTTGTATGATATTCCTTTACAGCTCTCTCGAGTTGCTCCGCCCGGAACGTGACACTTGGAAGCCTAAAATAACTAACATAACGTCAACATTTCATTGCATGTTTGAGAAATAGTACATTGCCTAGGCAGTGAAGCAGGCAATTGCGGTCCGAGTATTGGTTTAAACGGACGAGCTTGCGAGTCCGTTTTAAAATACGAGGCCCGCAATTGCCGTTCCTGCCGAGGCATATACAGGGTGTCTGGAAAACCTTCGGAGAAATTTTAACTGTAGATAGGGTGGATGATTTGGATCATCCCTATATTGGTAACTTTTGTTTAAGTTAATATTTGACTGAGTTACAGACAGATTTATCATCGACTTTCCTGACGATGCTCTCAGTGTGCCCCATCTTAACTGATTCATTCATAATATCGTCGGTGATACTGCAAAACCGCGTAAGTAACAAATTTATGATAGAGCAAAATAAACCTTACGGTCTTATTAAAAAGGTGCATTTTGCTCCTTATTTAAAATGTCACTTACGCGGTTTTGCAGTTTCACCGACGATATGTGTCACAACGTAATGTAAATAAACAAGTTGTTCCTTATGAACAATGTTTCCAATCATGGTCAAAAGCTCCATGGAGTTTAGAAAACTGACACATTATCCTGTAATGTGAATGAAAAGACGGTGTCTGATAAGGGCTATTATGTGAAATAATCTAAAACTGAAACTTACGATTATGATTTTTACTCACACTTTTCTCACACTCACACGGCTAAAATAGCACTTGCACTCGTAGGCACATTACTTCTTTTACGAGATCATGAATCATGGCTGTATTTCATTGATTTGTACCACTATCAGGGCTTCCGACGAATAAAAAACACAATAATTAATTATTGACAATTTGACATATTATCTTTTTAAATCTTGGACCATTAAAACTCTTTATGAAAAGAGTTTTAGGTTTCATTTGTAAACAAAAAATCCTACCTACACGTTACGTTTTATCAAAATTACATTTAAAGCTGGCATCATACATGTTGTTGCTAGATATTCGTATCATAGAAGAAAGAGAAAAATTGGATCGCTTTGTAAGAAGAGGTCGACGTGATTACACTCTGTGGTAAAAACCCTTAAAAGAAAAAGGCCACTAAAGCCGGCTACTCACACACCTGCTGCAGGGGCAATATGGGAATTGGACCCTTGATTGCCTCCTTAATTGTGATGTGTGTAGGCAAGCAGGAGCAATTTTTAGATTGGGCCTGCGGCAGGGCGGCAGGGGCGCAAGACCTTCCTAGCTCCCTAGATTGTGTCTACCGCCCTGCAAGGTTGCTGCGTGTGTAGTAGGATTGGGGCAATTCCAGTCAGTTCATTGGTGACAACCGAGCGGAGTGGACAAAAATGGAAAAAATGGTGTTACCATAGCCAGGAGCTCTTCAAAAGAATCAATATCCATTCGCAAAAAGTTTCTAAGATCATCTACTTCCAATTCTTTCATAATATTCATGTGGCACAATTTGCTTCGTTTCTGCAACCAATTCTTCACCCAATATCTTCTCTTCCTTTTTTTTTTGGTAGCACCACAGAAAGTGCCAAGGCGATACCAATCCTCTGGTGTTTCGACAATACAGGAGGCTTTCTCGTGGACGTGCGTTCAGCGGGACTATCAGTTACACACTGAACGGCAGGCTAGTGTGTAGAGAACAGCCTAAAATTGGTCCAACCGCCGTGCGACCGGTATTGCCCCTGCAGCAGGTGTGTGAGTAGCCGGCTTAAGGAACACCCAGAAAATATAAAACGTGGACTACAATCACAATCAGTCAAGGAAGCGATGTCACAAGCGAAGCGATGTTTGGTTTGGGGTTTGTTTTGTTTACTTGCATGTGATGTGACTTCACATCACACTCACAGGTTATAAAGTATTTCTAACATCACATAGCGTTTTTGCCACAGATTAAATTTCAAAAAAAATCCTTATTATTTCGTGTAATTTCCAAAAAAATAGACATAATTTAATGTGAAATAAAGTGAAATACGTTATTTTACGCTAGTATCAGATAGGATGACCACAATTTGTAGTATATTTTCAATGTTGTCAAATAGCCTATTATAATCAATTATGCGACGACCTTTATATACATCGACAAAATGTTTTGCACTTGGACTTTTGGCTACTGCCACAAATACCATGCGGATCAAAAGGAAAGAACCACCAGCCAGCAGCGCTTTCTCCCCGTCTGGTTGCCCTGAAAATCAGCGCGTGCAGCGTCACGGCATGTCTGACACTATGATGCTGAGTAGCACCCAATTTGGTGCATTATTATTTTATAAAATAGTTTTAAGGTTTTGTTTTAAATTATTTTCTCACTGTATTTAATTTGATTATTATTTTTCTGTGGTTTGCACCAATAAACGATTTTCTTTTTCTCCTTTTTTTTCTTCAATACGGAGAGCAATAATCGGATCGTTCAATCCGTCTATTTGAACTTTGAGAAGTCTATGAATTTATGGCTGTCATTAGATGTCAGTGTTAAATTATGTTATTTTCATTATTCACGTCTTCAATATTTTTGCTGTAAATCAGTTATATGGGCTACTTTAGAGCAGAAAACAATGGTAAATGGTTAGATCTCGACATTAAAAGACGGACGATATGATCAGTCTCGGCAAAACATGAACAAGAGACCTAGTGATTTCACATTTAAAACCAATTAGTGTTCAAATTGCAAAAACGAAAATACAGTAAGTTGCACTAAAATTACTCATTTATTTTTATTATAATGCTACCTTGATTTTTGTTTACATGGAGCGAACTGTTTGTTTACATGGAGCGAACTGTTTGTTTACATACCATGTGACAACGTATGGTCTCAGGTCATTGACCTCGGACATTGAATTTTGACGTAAGATACTACGAACTGTTGGAGTAGTATACTATCAACGTCAAAATGTCAAGGTCGAGATATCGGCTGCGATACATCAAGTAACAAAATGAATATAATTAATCCTTCTTTTTTTTTTACATTAACAGAAACAAAAATGAACCATACCCCCGTGATCAGAATCGTGCCAACTATTACCCCCCCAAATTTCTCCGAAGGTTTTCCAGACACCCTGTATAGTGCTTTTCTCAAAAATCGCAAGATATTAATCGCATATAAACAGAAACATCACTCTTTACCTCCTTTATGTTTATGACAAGAAGAAACGCAAGCTTTTTCAGACAAAAAAACTCAAGCTATTCCAGACACAGATAAAAAAGTTATGTTTCGAATAAAATATGGATGTACAAGACATGTGTCATTTTATTATGGCCGTTTTCACGTTTTAAAAAGTTACAAACTAGATAACAATGAAATTTGTATGCAACATTGCGGGCTTGTGTAGCGAGCAGGCAATGTTTTTTTTTAATTTGGGAACTGTTTGTAAACTATGTACTTCGCGTCTCAGTGTGGAGTTAGTAACGTCAACTTTTCCGGTCATTTTTGAGAAAAAATTGTATTTTCAAGCGACATGATGCAAGCAATGACGAGCAAAAAACAAATGAAAAGCAACGAACAAATGAGTGTCCAAAATTTTGAAAAAAGAACAGTCAATAAAAATTAATTCATAGTTGCCAGTATTTTTTTTTAACTACACAGGCTAGGTAGATAACTTTTCAGCCACCCCTCGTATTTGAAATTTCGGCTTCATTGAATCGTTTCTTTTCGACCTTATTTATGGGTTCCGTGGTGAGTAAGGGTTACGTGCCCTGGTTTTCCCTGTCGAAATTGGTTGTTTTCAAGAAACACCACCACCTATTGTACACGCGAAGTGCGGGATCAACTTTTTATTTAGACGCTTTGACTGCGTTGCAATCAGTTGCAACCACAAACTTAGTCTCCTGTTAATAGTGGCGTAAGTGTTTAATAGCGATAAGACGGTCAGAGTCTCTTTATATGAATGATTCTTGTATTCAGCGCTGGAAGTTCGGCGACTATAATATTCGACCACCAGCTATTTGCAACACACTGCATGAGAATTCCGTCATACATAGCCTTCAGCGGATGGATGCCAGTGTGCAATTCTGTACGAAGATTTGGATCGAATATTGTAAATACAGGTGACAAACAGTATGTCTATGATGTTCCTTCGATTTGTTTCCAAGCCGGGTGTCCAATTTTTATCCTTTGCCTGAGGAGAAATAGCTTTCTTTGGGAACCCGGAAACAAATCGTCTAAAATATGAAGCTAAGCCGATAAATTGAAGGAGCTGGATGATAGACTGGGGCGGCGAAAGTAACCCAATGAATAGTTTACACATAAAATACACTCTCTTGTTTACCGTATTATTCATACCAAACTGAATTAGGTTTCGGAGTTCCAAGTTAATGCAATTTAAACGTTTATTGCGCCACATATGCGGCACACATGAGTTAAAATGATAATGGTTTGAGCACGGCTACCCAGCGGTGATTCAAAGTATGGAGTGCCTTAATTGCAACACCAGCTGCATTGAAAGCCGTGTGATAAATTTAACGCAGCGTGCGTCTAACTGTAAGTGGCGTTATGAAAAAACGGGCCAAGAGCGAGTCGGAACCACAAAATTAGAGTTCCGTACCAACACCACAATATTTACAACACACGAAAAAAAGAGGAGTGTTATGAGTTTAACGGGTATACGAGTATATATGCATTATTAAAAGTTTACAATAGCTCCAACAATATTCATACATTTACGAACACAAATACAATTTATAGCCCGGGGAAATTGAACCAAATAATAGGTCAACCTTGTACGAATTAAAAACAGCATTTTTTTCATTTAATGTGTTAAGTATAGACCAGAGAGTGAATTAAATTGTATCCCGCGAAGAGTTCACCCCCGCGCATACGTTTTGTTAAAATAAATTACGTTTATAAATTTAACTTGGCAGAAAAAAATATTAACAGGCATGTTTTGTAAGGAGATTTCGTGAAAGAGATAAAGTTTTACCAGCAGGTTAGGAAATTAAACATTTGTCGTCCGCGCAACCATGGCTTTTTTTGAAAAATATTTATTTTTCCATACTTGGTGAAAAACAAACGCGGGGTTCTCTTAGTATGGAGAAAGTCCTAACTCTGTGCGTTTACTGAAACATTTATAACGAAAAAAAATATGGCTTGTATAGTGTATTTCTTTGCTAAGTATGTAAACAAAAGACTTAACTTTGTTTTGTCACTGTTTCTCCTTGAATTTTCACACCACCTCATCAAACACCATTGAAACCATAAACTATTGAAACGGTCGTTACTTTAAAATACAAAATCACCAAATATATAACTCTAACTTGGATATTTCATTAAAAGTTTAAATGCTTTCATAAGTTAGGTTATTAGGACCTGATAGGATGACGTTTTTGTTTCTTTTAAAATCTACAATTGTCTATGATGGGTAGTGTTGTGGCTAAAGTTGGCGATATATTAAGGCCCCTACACATTACCTAACTCACGCTGATCACACTCACAGATGATATAACGGCACCTTTTGTAATAAATACTGGTGATATATCATCTTCAAGTACCGATTTTGCTTCAGATCGTCATTAAACAAATTAGAAATAAGTAACTACTTGTTTTTTACTTTCGGTATTTTAATATTCGATATGGTTTGACATAAGTAAAGGAGTATTGCCCACCACTAGTAAATTCATCATTCAGAGACAATTTCAATATGGCGGTTTGTTTACATAGTTAGCAAGTTCCATAGAATTAGACCTTAGCTTTAAAAACTTCCTTATTTCACAGTGATGATGTGATCTAATCATGTAAGAAAACACAAAAAAAATAATGAATTAATACATGAATTTAGGGGTATTTCGTTTTCGTTTCTCAATTTTTAATCGATAAAACTTAATCATGTAGTTCGAAAGACCTTGAGATTTATAAAACTTATTTTTGTTAACATTTTTTTAGAAATGGGTGTTCCTATTTCCAACCTAAGCTCCGAGCTTGCACTATGCCTAGATACTTACTAGACAACGATATAAATTCTAATATAGATGAACAAATACTTCATAAATAGAAAACATCCAAGACTCCGAAACAATTACTCGCGCTTATTCTGCCCCCGATGGTAAAAAGGGCTAATATAAAGTCGAAATCGAGAAATTTATTGTTTTAGTTGATAATCAAAAAAATGTATGCTGTCTGTTAACAAATAGACAAAGACACTCTTCGTAAACGAAGTCAAATAGATATTTACTATATTGTCAATATGGTAATAAAATATTTTATAATTTACACTTATTTATTTATTTAAGAGATTCCTTTTCATCTAAGCATAAAAATGACTGGAAAATACTCGATAATCCGTTAAAAAGACGCAGGTAACCAATTCCGCCCTTTCAACTTAGTAAAATCACAAATTTACCACCTGTAAAATAAATGTTTTGATAAAATAGTTTGCTCATTAACAATGTTCTAAGCTACAATTAAGTAAAACTATTTTATAAAACCGTATGAAAAAAAAAGGTTACCCTTAATTTGACGTTTACTGGACGTTGTAAAAACAAAAATCTACACGTAAAACTAAAATTATTTGATGAATTATTGGTAATAATTATTTGATGAATTATTGGGAATCTCATGAATATGTAATAAATATGTATACAACAAAAAATATTTTCACTTCTCATGCTCGTAAAGTCCTTCTTTATGCTGGGTATAGGCTGCATAAAATCGCATTTTATGCTCTAGTGCATAAAGTAATTTCTTCTTTTAAGACTAAGGCAATAAGGCCTTACAGCCACATACTCAATACACCTTCATTTAATTGATATATTTTTATGAGATTTAGGTTATATCTTATTTTAATTACGACATATGTAATACTATCTAAATATTTTAAGATTAATACGGGCGTGCATTTACGTAAAAAAAATATAAGTAACGCAAATATTTATAATAACTTGGCATTAAGGCTCAAACCTAGTGTCCATAGTCAAACGTCACATAGTTGAATATTAAAAAAAAAAAACAAGAAAAATTGTGTAGCGGGAAGCTAATTATTCGTCAAACAAAATTAAAAACTAACTAAATTTGTTGTGTTGCGGTTGAAAATTCAATAAATTATTCGTAAGTAATTGAACAATGTCTTCAAGTAGTGATAGTGACGATCAAAAAATGATTTCGCCTGAGACTTTAATGTACAGAAGTGCGAAAAATGTAATTGAGCAGATATTGCCGCCTAAATCGAAGAAAATCTATCTCAGCTCATACGAAAGTTTTATGATTTGGAGGAACCAAAAAAGCGTAAACACGTTTGCGGAGTGTGTTTTTTTAAGCCAATTTGACGAACTGTCGATGAAATTACATTTTATGCGTGATAGAACATATTAATTACATTATAAAAATTAATTAATTTCTCTTGTATATGCTTAATCGTTGTTTTATTTCCTTGCGATCGAAGTGAAAAGCAGAGTGTAAAACTCGAGCATAAAACCCATTTTACCCTCGACGTGACCATCCACCCTCGCCGTACCGGCTCGGGTGGCTATATGCACGTCTCGGGTAAAATGGTACGTTTTATGCACTTGTTGTACAATCTACTATACCAGTGCGAACGGTAATTTTTCGTCAATTGCCCTCAGAATGTAAATATGGAAAGACGCTTCTCACCTACCCTCGGTAAATATTTATTTATGTTTTTGCTATACTTATGACAATATTATGACTTATTTGCTTATAAGTACTTATTATATTTTAAAACTTAAAAGAAGTCCCGTTTATGTATTAAAAGCTTGCAAAGTTAAATATCCAGTATAATTGTCATTGCCAATGCTGCGGTATTCTAACAAGCGTTTGCTACGTCCACCATACTTCCCTTTCCCCATTAATACAAACAAAATGTGTAAACTTATGCTTTCTGCTTAAACTTGTAATAAAATATTGTCTTGTAATTGTTCATCCTAATCTTGACTGTCAAAATAAGGTTTAAACAAAACTACATATTCGATGTAAACTGTTACGGTCCCAGCAAGATTGGAATGAGAACCTAGAAATATTTTATCAACCATATTGATAATATGTGTATAATACTCGTATAAGTTTGAATAAAGTACTGCACTAGCAGTACTTTATTCAAACAATGCCTCTCGGGTGCCAGTGTGGTTATTACTTTGTTAAAAACTCGGTTTCTGTCTTCAGAAATACTAATTTATTTATGTTCAGCTCTTTCAAAAAACTACTGAAGTCATTTCAAACTCATTCTACAACTCAATGCCCCATCAGAATTCAGATAAAGGAGAAATAGTACAGCGTTCCTCAAGGACTCTGCCCCTTTTTTTTTTTTTTTTGACCTTTTCTTTTTGTGTGAGACACAGTCATAGATTCGCCCTGACAATGGGCACCATCAGGTGCACTTAATTATTAAATATGTGTGTGGGCGGGCACTGGGAAAGCGCCGAGAGCCGCTCTGTTGCGGCGGGTAGTAGGGTTCGCTATGTCTTCCGACCATCTCGGGTCATGATTCCAGCTCCGCAAAGCGGGTGCAATATCGCCCCTACGCCGAAGCAGTTTCCTGGCAGATTCGCCCTCCAAAACTGCTGCCTGGGTGGGGTCAATGGGGTCAAGAAGGGTGTGCTTGGGACGCCTGAGGGGCGCCCCGAGAGCGGAGAGTACGTCTGGGTCAGACGGAGGAAGGACCGGATCATAGATCGATGAAAGTCTTATCAGGGGATTAGAGTGGTGTGGTGTGTTTCCGAAGAAGCGCCTAGACGCTTCTTGGAAAGTGTGTCTGACCGAAGGAAAGTTGAGGTCCCTATGTAGAGCCGTACTACGGACATACCAAGGGGCCCCAACTAACCTACGGAGTGTACGATTCTGAAATGATTGTAGAGTGTCGATGAGGTGAGGCGCAGTGTGGCTAAAAACCACACTGGCGTATGTGAAGATGGGTCGGATACAGAGAGTGTAGAGTGTGAGCTTGTTGGATGTCGACAGGGCACTTCTGCGCGACAGGAGAGGACCAAGAAGACCGCAGGCCATACGGGCGCGGTTCCTGACGGTGGTAATGTGTGAACAGAAACTGAGTCTGCGGTCAAGGGTGACTCCAAGGTATTTAGCCTTGGAGCACCATGGAATATCCCTGTTAAAGAGGCTCATCGGTTTGATGGGAAAGAGACGGCGAGAAGGATGAAACCAGACAGCCGCACACTTCTCCACGTTTATCTCGAAACGCCATTTGTGAAACCACTCTCCAAGGCCATCAGTGGCTTCCTGGAGGTGTCGGGCGATGATGGCGGGATCGGAATGAGTGGAGAAGAGTGCAGTGTCATCGGCGAAAAGGGCAAGGTGTACGGAAGGATGTCTGGGAATGTCGTTGGTAAACAACGAGTAAAGAACAGGAGAAAGAACAGAGCCCTGAGGGACACCTGCGCGAATAGGACGAGGGGAAGAGTGCGATCTTTCCACACGGTAGCTAAAGCTGCGATTGCTGAGGAAGCTCGCCAGCAACCTGACAAGGCTGGTGGGCATACCCATAAGGAAGAGCTTATAGATAAGCCCATTATGCCAGACCTTGTCAAAGGCCTTAGCCACGTCCAGGAAGATAACACCCGTAGGAACACCTTTTTTAAAAAGGGAGAAGCCAGAAAGGATGTGCTCTACTAATCGATGAACCTGGTGAACACAAGAGTGTTTAGCACGAAAACCGAACTGTTCATCGATCAGTACGCCATCGGAATGAAGAAAGAGGAGGATACGGGAGAGAATCATCCTTTCGTACACCTTACCCAAGGAAGAAAGAAGGCTAATAGGACGATAACTAGATGGAAGAGAAGAGGATTTTCCCGGTTTGTGAATACCAATGACATTGGCGGACTTCCACGCACCGGGAAAGTAGGAAAGAGAGATGGCAAAGTTGAAAATGGAAACAAGAATGAGGATGAAAGAAGGAGGAAGAAGTTTTAGGGTCTTATTAGACACCCCATCAGCGCCAGGAGCCTTCCTAACCTTCAGCCCGTCAATGGCCTCCTGTACCTCAACAGGAGAGATAGAGGAAATAGGCGGATCGTCGGCAGTACAAGAGCCCAGGCGCCTGTCCACTTCCGAGTCCACAAAAGAATTGTGAACATCGTCAGTGGACAGGACGGAAGTTTCTCAAATTATGTGTTCCCGACGAGTACTGCTCTCGGGCGGGGGCCCGTACTGGCGCCGGCGCGAGCGCGCACGCGCCTGCGATCGCACTCGCTCGTGCCCCGCGCGACCGCGCTCCTTGAGGGTGCGGCTCCACTGAGGCGGAGACGAGAGGAGCGGAGCGGAGCTGTGCCAATATTAACCAATAAAAGGCACATGCGGTCACGTCGAGCGCGCCTTGCGCACGTTAGTTTTGATTCCATTGGTTAATATTGGCACAGCTCCGCTCCGCTCTTCTCGTCTCCGCCTCAGTGGAGCCGCACCCTAACTCTCTGCTCGCAGCCTCGCCCGCGAGTGACTTGTTTGCGTCGCGCATATCAACGTTGGTCACGGACCTTAAGCGGATACTTGAGAGAGAACAAGACAAACATTTAGTAGTCATAAGATAGTATTAGTTATTTTAAATTGTATGTGGTTGTAACGCTTTGGTAGCACTACTGTTAAGTTACAAACGGTTTTTTTTTTATAAACAAATAACAAATTTTTTTTTTTAAAAGAATGTAATTTATTTACCAAATGTAAATGTTTACTTATAGGTAAGTTAATAAGGTTTCTAAACAATATATCTTTTATTCAAAATGCCCGCCCTTAGCTTTAATACACGCCCTCAAACGATCCGGCCACGCGTCTATGGATTTACGCACTGTCTCCATTGGGAAATTTGCCACTGCTACCTTCAAAGATTTTTTTAGAGAATCGATATTGGCATGGCGTTTATAGCAGACCATGTCCTCTAACACTGACCACAATTTATAGTCCAGGGGGTTTAAGTCGGGACTGGAAGAGGGCCAATCAGCTGCCTTGATGAAGTCCGGAACATTCCTTTGCAACGAAATCTGGGTGGTGCTAGCTTTATGACCCGGGGCTGAGTCCTGCTGAAAGGTCCAGTGTACATTTTTGAATATTGTGTCGTTGAGTGGTTTAACTACTGTTTCTAAAACCGTATCCTGATACACTTTAGCTGAAATTTTCACTCCTTTTTCGCAAAAATGGATGTCAGAGACGCCTTGATACGACACACCCCACCAAACTATGACATAAGCTGGATGATGACCTCGCTGAACCCGTCCAACTATCTCTTTAGCTTCTCGAGAGTTGTGTGCGCACACTTTATCATTTTGTTTGTTGTAGTGCTGCCCGATAGTAAAAAAAAAAACATTCCTGAAAATAATATTTTTATATGTATTTTCCGTGTGCGTATCGAGATAAAAGGCTTTTTAATCTTTCAACTCTCTTGTCCTTTAGTGACTGATTCAACATATGTCCTGTATATCGTCGGTAAGCTGCAAGACTCAAGTCATCTTTGATTATACGCGAAAGTGTCCTAGGTGGTATTTTCATTTCCCTAGAAAGGATCTTCTGTTTTCTTATGGGATTTCGGCGAATTCTGGCCTTTACAGGATTAACGGCTTGTTTTGTTCTAACAGGACGTGGTCGGCCAGATCTTTTACTGACATCGACAGAGGACGTTTTGGTGTATCTTTGAATGGTACGATACACAAACATTCGACTGATCTCTAACTTTTTTAATGTCTCAAAAATGTGGGACGGCTCCATTCCTACCTTATGCAGAGCAATCACAGCAATTATTTTTTCTTTGACACCCCAATCAATTATTAATTAACTTATTTTAATATTCAATTGTTATAGATGGTGGCAAAAACATCCAAGCACTTACGTCAAAACACAACATTCGAAATTCGAATTATTATTTTTCTTAAAATCATTGTTAACTGCCAGTAACAGAACTTATGGGTAGACTAGGTAGTAGTAGTAATCGTAGGTATACAAATACCATCTCAGATGTAGATGACCTACTTATTTGCTTAGATTCCGGTTTTTTTTACTAAGTAGTAGGTGACCGGGTGACTGGTTGAGTATTATTATTTATGTTATAAACGACCGTTGGCTTTCGTACACCAAATAATACAATAACCCGCTTAAATCAAATAGTAATAAAAGTCTTTATTGTTTTTAGATGTTTAAATGTATTTAAATTGCCGCAGAGTTTTGCGACACCATCTAACGTGAGCCGTTTTTTTGTCTTCACTAAGTAAATGTGGTATCCCACGTGAGATCATTTTTTTTACACCTAAGTGGTCAAAAAAAAAGTGACTAGACATATTCTTTCCGTGGACCCTTCATGTTTTTTTCGTAATTAACAAATTAAACTTATAGTGGATTTCGCTCAGTAATTAACTTGTAACACCCTCGCTACGCTCGGGAGTTAAATCATAGAGGGTTTCTCGAATCCGGAGGATTTGCTCAGGATTCACCCGCACCAGGAGGCGCCCGTGACGTACTTTTTATTTTTAATTTTATAGTGCTTTTTTTGTCTGGGGCCGAGGATTGTATAGTGTTTTTCTCAAGCAATGTGAGGAAATATTAAAAGTACAATACTGCAATCTTACGATGGCAATCTCAAGAATGCAATATGACGATGACAATTTCAAGACTGCAATCTTACGATGGCAATATCAAGACTGCAATATTACGATGGCAATCTCAAGACTGGAATCTTACGATGGCAATCTCAAGATTGCAAGTTGGTTTTCAAGTTTGTATCTAGTGGCTAAATATGCAAGCATTTAAAGTGTCACTTTAACAAACGAACAACGGCGGAACAAATTTGTCAGAAACTTTGTAACATATTTGTTAAATAATGTAGTTTTGCATAGAACTTCGTTTTTTTCTCGCATTTAAAGTGAAAAGTATTGTTAACTCGAGACTAAAAAGCCATAATGACTTTCTTTAGTCCCTTGTTGAACAATGTACTATTGTTAATCATACAATAAAAGCTCTCTCTTAAAGGGAAAACAAGACAAGTAAATTATATTTATAAACTAGTATTTCTACGTGGGATCTTGCGAGCGAGGATACTCAACGTACATCTTATTTGCTTAATGGATTCTGTGACTCAGGTTTCTTTTCAAATAAAACACAACGAGTGATAGCTTTGAAACGATTTATCGTATATAATTTAAAAGAAATCTTGTGGTGCGAAGTAAACGTAAGCACCAACCTTAGACTATAGAAACTAAAGGACCCAAAATACCTACGAAAACACGTGCCCGTGCATGACGTTACATAAAATGGCGGTTATAGTGATGCCCTGGTGGTAGTAATCATGTTTCTCGATAAAACTGATTACGTACTGCGTAATCATTTTGAAGTCATAGTAACAGTCACGATTTAATTACGAATATCTGAATAACGGTTTAAGGCTTAGTGTTTTTATTTATAATAACATTAATAACAATCATTTATTTCGGACGGGATCGTTGTTACATAATAATAATAATAATAGGCAGGCGTCATCGTTTCATCGCGTTAGTATCGTCTCGTCTATAACGCAGCTGGTCTAAAATGCAGCTGGTCTTATGAAGCAAGTGGTCTAAGTTCACAACAGTCCCATTTATTTTCAAAATTCCTCTCTTAATCAACAAGTCGGTGGAGCCTCGCTATTTCTAGGAGGTTTTCCCTTCGGGCATTTGAAAGTGTGCGTCTGTGTTTAAGAACTACAGATCTAAAAAACCTAATTCTATAAAAAAAACAAAAGACTAAGGGCTATAAAGGAATAAAGCAAAGTAGTATATACCTCCATCAATTTAATTTATACGAGGGCCAAACTGAAAGTTCTTAAAGATAAAGATAAAGACATTTATTCGGTAAGTAGGCCGCACGGGCACTTTTACACGTCAAGAATCTACCAGCGCTTCACAAGAGGAGACCACTGCTGAGAAGAAACGCCGCAAGAAACTCAGCAGTCAGTCATTTTTTTTTTAAATATTTATCATTACAATGGTACTACTCAGTCTAGCATTATATAAATATATAAATAGCAAATTAAAAAATGTTTCAAATATCCTGCGTAGGTTCCGCAGGAAAACACACGAAAATCTTAAGAGAGACATAAAGAGAGAAATCAAGATAGAATATCAAAAACTGAGCAAACTAGCAAGTTAGGTATTGGTTTTATTATATCTTTTCAAATTGTGTCCATAATGTGACGTTTGGTAGGATCGGATATTATTATTTTTATTACTTTACACAGGCAAAAGCACTGGTCACCAAACCGAAAACAATCAGAAAAATGTATTGGCAGCAACGCGCCGGGTACTAGCTAGTAATTTAGTACTATTTTTAGGCCGAAAGTATTCATTATACTTTTATTTATCGATATTTCAATCACGAACACCCCTATCTGCCTAAAGTACTGTGTAATTTAGTACGAAAATATCTAAAATAAAACAATCCTATTATCATTAATCACGCATGATTAATCCTGATCTATAGTTGAATAATAATATGATACATACTCAAAACATGCAATATTATTAAAACTGACCGAGATTTCAATAAAATCTTGAAACTTACCAGTGCATTGTTAAACTTTTTTGATTTCCTCTTTTTCTTGCTCCACATCCTATTACACTGCATCTCGTCATAAAATAAAATGTTCCACACACTTTGGTGTAATTTAATCTTATAATTACACATCGGTAACTCGTGGCATTTAGGTAGCATTTGACAGATTAGTGATGAGACAAGTTTTATAAGTGTCTTTTCGGATAAGATAAAATAATAAATTACCTACATGGTCATAACATACGACAAAGTAGGTTTGATCACTATTCTAAAAACGTCAATGTCAATAATATTAAGGAATCAGAAGTTAGAAGCCTTAAAATAAACGAGTCTTTGCAAATCGTATTTCAAATTTCTAAGTCACTTACATTACTGATACTGCACCCCAAAGGTAAACTTGTTTATCAAAAGCTAAAAATAGTATTATTAAAAAATACAGGATATCTTACGACAAAGAATATTAATAACTTATTATAAAATAAAGTAGTTGAAATCGACGAGAACATCAAAAAAAATACGCTGCAACTTTACAATAGAATGCTTTTTTTACCCATTACGTCAGTGGAAGTTGAAGAAAAGAGATTCTTACACAAAGTGGATTTTCTCAAGTAGAAGAAGTAGGCTGATTTGTAAAAAATTAGAACAAATATTAATTGTTAATCACGAAATGTCATAAATTAAATGATTGAAAATATTTGGTTTCTTTTTCTCGACTCGTACAGAAAAAACTTTGTCACATCACTAGTCTGTTAGAAACTGACAAGTACTACCGAAATGCCACGAGTTACCGATGTATACTTATAATGTCGTGAAGAAACTCAAGTTATTCTTCTTCTTCTCTTTAATGGCAGTCAAATTATTTAATAATTTAAAAGATAAACACAACGCATTGACAACTCACGTACTGTCGGCGTCACAGATTATAAGAACGGGGCGTTACACAGCATGGCATGGCTGCCCTGCCGCATTAGGTATTTTTTGGGTTCCGACAAAAATATAGTGATCCTTTTTTACTAACGAGAAAACAGGTTAGCTAGAAAAAGATAACGATATGTATATTTTGTATGTATTTTTATACCCGATCCTTTAGTTTCTTTAATCATTGGTACCAACATAAGTGCAATACTGAAACGAAACTCGATCCGGACGGCCAGGAAATGTTTATAAAATGAAACGGATTGTTGATCCTGACCTGTTTTATTTTTAAGCTGTGTTTAGACTCTAGCCCTCTTACTTAACAACGTGGAATATGCTTGGAATACTTTATGCCGTGCTTTGTCACTTTCTGTCAGATGAAAATGTCACAATTACAGATAAAGCATGGCATAATCTGTTCCAAGCTTATTCCACGTTTATAAGTAAGGGGTTAAACATATAATTTGGGATATTCAAAATACGTATTTTTTTCTTCAAATCTAATAAAGTCGATTGCACGAGTAAAAAATGTATAAATGGCGGACATAATTACGCAGGTAATTCTCAATGTAAGTCCAAAATCCTTTCAAGTGATTTCGTAAAATTAGACGAGGCTTGTGCCAAAGTTAGAAATCACGAAGAACTTCCTCCATCGGACAAGAAATCCGAACTCTCAGCCACCGTTAGCAAGGTAAATGACGTCTTTCCTCTAGAATGCTAGGAAAATATTAAAGGTTTAAGATAAAGAACTAAGAACTCTAATGCCTTAATAATAGCGTAAATATAAACAGGCATAGAAAAAGTTATGTTATGTCATTGCTGCGAAATCTAACTGAAGAGATTTGCTGTATTAGCTTAAGCAAAATTGCTTTGATCGAAGATTTACCTAATTTAGTATGAAATAGTAGATTAGATTTAGATTTCCTGACGAGGTGGTTAGAGAAATAGCTAGGCCTGCTACAATACAATACGAGTCAGGAAATCCTCGTTTCCGCAGAGGCATATATAATGCTTTTCTCAAACGATGCGAGGAACTAATACAAAAACATGATTATACGTATTTTTTCAAACCTTTGACAAATTCGTAGAGAAAGTTAGTTTGAAAACTAGGAGTATTAGTTAAGATAGTTCCACGCACAACGAACCGCCCCCCGCACCGCAGAGACCAGCCGCCGCACCACACCGCCGCCCCCACCCACAAGTTGGGTGTACGGGATTTTTTTCATGGTTTTTTTAATTTTAAACGCAATAGAGAGCACTTTTAAAAAATAATATGGACATGGACGGAAAGTGTTTTCAAACGTTTAGTAAACTCCTAGGAGGAAAATGAGCCACTACCACTCTTCGTTTTTCAAAAGAAAGGCCACCCTTTCCGAGCATGTTTGAGAAAAATGAAGTTTTGTTTATGGGCTGCTTCCTCGTGCGCTTATGCTGTCAACGTCCGTTCTAAGGTGGTACTGTTAAAACAATGGAGTCATTATTTTAGTATAAAGTGTTAAACCTTCTTTTATAATAATGCACACCCTGGCAATTTATATTCTTTTATTTAAAAATTGTATTATTGTCATCTGAACGTCTGTCTGATTTTTGCTTTTGCTATCAATGATTATATCTTCTTGCACTCCACGAAACTCTGCATTTTATTAACTTAAAAGGTTATATATGTGAAGAATAATTAAAGTGAAAAATTTGTGCTATGGATAACTGTCCATCGACATCAACGTCGGCACTAAGCCTGAATCAGTCTACGACGTCAACAGGCGCTAGCTTCAGCAAACTTACAGGCAAGAATTTCAACACATGGATTTTTAGCCTAGAATGTTACCTAACTGATTTAGACTTATGGAGGTGTCTGCATCAATCCTGTTAACACCGCAGACCCTATGGAAGCCAGAAAAGATCAAAAGGCACGGGCCAAAATTTGCTTGACCTGTGAAGAATCAGTTTATCCAGTCATTAGGTCAGCTAAGGTCTAATTCTATGGAACTTGCTAACTATGTAAACAAACCGCCATATTGAAATTGTCTCTGAATGATGAATTTACTAGTGATTGGCAATACTCCTTTACTTATGACAAACCATATCGAATAATAAAATACCGAAAGTAAAAAACAAGTAGTTACTTATTTGTAATTTGATTAATGAGCATTTCTAAAAAAGTTTGTACATTTCATTTACGACTTCGATTTGCAAAAAAGATTGCAGGTTGGTAGGGTGAATGAAGCTGAGCCTAAATAACATAGTCTCCCAAAATGTCCTCATACATTTGTATGAAACTTTCCTTTTTTGTTACTAACTTTCTTTGGTTCATGGTAACAAAAAAGGAAAGTTTCATACAAATGTATGAGGACATTTTGGGAGACTATGTTATTTAGGCTCAGCTTCATTCACTCTACCAACCTGCAATTTTTTTTGCAAATTGAAGTCGTGAATGAAATGTACAAACTTTTTTAGAAATGCTCTAATCACGGTCTGAAGAAAAATCGGTACTTGAAGATGATATATCACCAGTATTTATTATAAAAGGTGCCGTTATATCATCTGTGAGTGTGATCAGCGTGAGTTGGGTAATGCGTAGGGGCCTTAATACATCGCCAACTTTAGCCACAACACTACCCATGATAGACAATTGTAGACTTTAAAAGAAACAAAAACGTCATTCCATCAGGTCCTAATAACCTAACTTATGAAACAATTTAAACTTTTAATGAAATATCCAAGATAGAGTTATATATTTGGTGATTTTATATTTTACAGTAAAGACCGTTTCAATAGTGTATGGTTTCAATGGTGTTTGATGAGGTGAGGTGAAAATTCAAGTAGAAACAGTGACAAAACCAAGTTAAGTCTTTTGTTTACATAGTTAGCAAGTTCCATAGAAATAGACTGTACTACGGCCCATCAAACATTAAGCAGTCTCAAGAAAGCCTATGCTGACAGTGGTCTGATAAGAAGGCTAGGCCTTATTAAAAAACTCCTAAATAATGAGTTTAAGGGAAACCTTCACGAGTATGTCAATAACTCCCTGGCTACGCAGCAAGAACTGCAGGGAATCGGAGCAGGAGTTGATGACGAGTTCCTGGCAATAATAATGCTTGCTGGTCTACCCGATAGATTCAAGCCACTCGTTATGACGCTGGAGCACTCCACTATGAAGATCACATCGGAAAACGTAGTGGCAGCTCTTTTAAAGGAAGAATCGCGAGCTGTACCCGCCACTACCAGTACCCGGGGGATTACAAACACCGTGCTACATGTCGGCAGTGCACCGAAGAAATTGTTTTGTACTTATTGTAAAAAGTCAGGTCATGTAGTCTCAAAGTGTAGGAGTTTAAAAAACAAAACCACTAAGAATGATTCGGCGATCAAGTCGTACAATACATCCGAATTCACCCTGTCGTCTTGTTTCTCTAATATATCTCCCTCAGGTCAACATCATTGGTACATCGATTCCGGCGCAACATCCCATATGAGTAATAGGAGAGATTTGTTTACAAACATTTCATCCCACATCACCCCTATTACTGGTGCTAACAAGGAACAATTACTGAGCCATGGAAAAGGTACTGTAAATATTGAAATTTCCGACAGTGTAAATAAAATAAGTAACGTCTTGTATATTCCTGGCTTAGCAACTAATCTTTTGTCAGTTACCAAATTAAATGAAAATGGCTTCGATGTGTTGTTTACGTCGAAAGGCGCAAGCATCGTCCCAAGTGGAGGATGTCACTTGACGGGCTCTGTCATTGCCACAGGTTCTGTACATAAAGGTATGTATAAACTAGACGTTTGTTCGACTAGTTCACAGGCCATGTGCTCTGTCAGTAAAGAGTCTGCTATGCTATGGCATAGACGCCTTGGTCATTTAAACCATAAGACTTTGAATATTTTAAAAAATAATAACGTTGGCATAGATTATGCTAATAGAGGTTTGAATGTTAAATGTATTCCATGCTTACAGGGAAAACTTGCAAAGAAACCTTTTCTGAGCTCTACAAGTAAATCGAGTTGCGTTCTTCAACTAATTCATTCGGATCTATGTGGTCCAATGAGCACGCACTCGTGGGGCGGAGCCCTATATTTACTTACTTTTACAGATGACTTTAGTCGAAAATCTTTTGGATATCTCCTAAAATCGAAGGATGAGGTTTTCACTAAATTCGTAGAGTTTAAGCACTTAGTCGAAAACCAAACGGGTCGCCAAATCAAAGTTCTACGCTCTGATAACGGTCGTGAGTACGTAAACCACGGGCTGTCTACCTTCTTGAAGGAAAACGGTATTGTTCATCAAACTACAATTCCTTATACTCCTCAGCAAAACGGAGTATATGAGCGTGCCAACCGAACTATTATTGAGAAGGCGAGATCTATGCTTCAAGACTCTCAACTACCAAAAGCATATTGGGGAGAAGCGGTTAATACGGCTATTTATTTGAAGAACCGTACACCTACGCAAGCTTTAAATAATAAGATTCCTGAAGAAATTTGGACAGGGAGAAAAGTGAACCTTTCTCATCTGAAAGTCTTTGGTTGTGAAGCGCATGTTCTCATACCGAAAGAAAAACGAACCAAGCTTGACGCGAAGACCCAAACTTGTATCTTTGTAGGTTATGCGACAGAAAGCAAAGGCTATCGTCTCGTAGATCGCCAAAACCCTCGAGTTTTAATAGTCGCAAGAGATGTTGTTTTTATGGAAGAACAAACACGCTCAGATTCTAATCAATATCTCCCTTACAGTGAGATACCAGAAACTTCGCCTGAATCTCCACAAGTCTTTCTGCCGATTTTAGAAGAAGAACCTATTCAACAAGTTCCAGTGCCGTCACATAGTCAATCACCACCTGATATTCAACCGGAAGCATTACCATCGGACCAGTCCGAATCAGCTACCCCGCAAGTAACATCTGGTATCTTGGAAGCTGAAGTCATTCCTGAGCTCTTACCTGAACGGAGATACCCTAATCGAGAGAGGCGTCCTCCTGAAAGGTATGTCTGTGCAGTTCAAATGACAACAGACCTGGAACCAGAAACTTACAAGGAGGTTACAGATCATCCTCAAAAGGGTCAGTGGCTGGAAGCCATGCAGGCTGAATATAATTCGTTGATGAAACATGGGACTTGGACTCTAGTCGACAGACCTAAAGATCGCAAAACAACCAAATGTAAATGGGTCTTTAGAATAAAAATGGACACGACTGGAAATGTAGTCAAGTATAAAGCTAGACTTGTAGCTAAAGGATTCACTCAAATACCAGGAGTGGACTACGGTGAAACTTTTTCACCAGTTGCGAGGCTATCATCAGTTCGACTTTTGATGGCATTTGCCGTCAATCTTAACTGCCAAATTGATCATCTCGATGTGGAAACAGCCTTCTTAAATGGTCATTTAGAAGAAGAAATCTTCATGGAACAACCAGAAGGTTTTTCAACTGATCCAAAACACAAAGTGTGCTTACGTAAGAAGTCACTCTATGGTTTGAAGCAAGCTCCACGCCAGTGGAATAAAAAGGTATGCGAAGCAATGGCTGCCTTATCATTGAAACAAGCTTCAACGGAGCACTGTCTCTATCACAAAAGGAACGGCAACGACATACTAGTCGTAGCAGTTTTCGTCGATGACTTTTTTATAATGTCCAATAGTGACGATTTAAAAACACAGTTCAAAAATGAACTTAAAAAGATCTTTATAATTAAAGATCTGGGTCCTGTCAAGGACTGTCTCGGTATGAGAGTAATACAAAGTCTGAACTCTATAACTCTCGACCAGACGCATTATATCGAAAAACTAATTGACCTATATAATATGAATGAAGCTATATCTGTCACTACACCAATGGAACACCTGGACTTAAATTAACTCTACCTGAAAAAGAAAACGAAGTTGAAGTACCGTATCGTGAACTTATCGGCTCGTTAATGTACATTGCTATTGGAACGAGACCAGATATTTCTCACACCGTGTCGTATCTCTCTCAATTCAATGCACATTACGGGGGGGTACACTGGAAGGCCGCAAAAAGGGTCCTTCGGTATCTTAAAGGTACCAAGGACCTCAAACTTCAATTTCACAAGAGTCAAATTCAACCCATTGGTTACGCAGACGCTGACTATGGTAATAACATAATGGACCGGCGATCATTTACAGGATATGTGTTCATTATGAGCGGTGCACCTGTCTCGTGGGAGTCTCGAAAGCAGCGCACGGTCGCCCTTTCGACTACCTAAGCAGAGTATATGGCCCTGGCCGAAGCGTGTAAAGAAGCCATATACCTAAAAACCCTCATAATGGAAATCTTCGCTGTCACTCATCCCATGGTTATCCACACAGATAATCAAAGTTCCATTAAATTAGCACACAACAGCACTTATCACGCCCGCACAAAGCACATCGATATCAAACATCATTTCATACGCGAGTCTCTAACACACCATCAACTTTCCCTTCAGTTCATACCTACTTATGACATGATCGCCGATATTCTTACCAAAGCTTTACCGAAGATTAAACATTTTAAATAAATTCTTTAGGTTTACGGTAGATTAAGGTTTTCATTGTAAATAGGCAGGTATAAGGTGTGTAAATTAATGATGTAAATATAGGAAGCTTTTTTTTTGTGATAATATTTAGTGTGTACAGTTTACTTGAATATTATTATGTTATACTTGTACATATGTACAGGGTGCTTTTATTACGAGGGGGTGTTAAACCTTCTTTTATAATAATGCACACCCTGGCAATTTATATTCTTTTATTTAAAAAAATTATTATTGTCATCTGAACGTCAGTCTGATTTTTGCTTTTGCTATCAATGATTATATCTTCTTGCACTCCACGAAACTCTGCATTTTATTAACTTAAAATAAAGCTATTTATTAAATAATTTATAAATAATTATTATATACCTGAGCCCGGCCCAGCTCGCTGGAACTTTAGTGTTTGTGATTTGATTAGACATAGTCCTAAACAAGAGGTAACCAAACCGTGTTATTATCACAATATGCCTCGAAATTATATTGTCAAAAGACCAAAACGCATATTGTTTTAAATTTGAAAGTTACAAAAATTGATGACTTCCAAAATTTGAAATGTGAGTCATTCCATATGAAAACGGCTGAAATGAATTATTTTTGCTGCCGGCGTGGTCACAGATTTCAATAAAAAAAATTGAGGATGTACCGTGAGGCATTTAAGCACAAAAACCGTTGACTTTATTTTTTTTAAATACTTATCTTTCTATCAGCACCCATCCAACGTACAAAATGCTGTCATTTTTCTACCCTCACAAATTATGCTGAAACTTTGTTCAGAAGTTACGTATAAAAATGGTGTTAATTTATTTAACACTCCTAATAAACACAGTATTCGATTGATTTATAACTTTTCATCCAAATACTTTGACAGCATAAAAAACTGTGTAACTAAAAATGACAAAAATTTACTCATTTTCGTGATTTTCGGCTTGGATTACTGACTTTTGTATTAGACCTGGGAATCATATTTATATCACAGCTTCAAGAACACTTCAATTATTACTACTCACATCCATTTTAGATACCTATCAAATTGTATTATATGGTATAAAAAACATACATTGAAATTTTTAAAAAATCGAAACGTGTCCATTTTGTTCGCTGAAAAGTCCAGGTTTCAGTGTAAATAAAAATTTGAATTTACCACTAAATGATATACCATATTCTCAAATTTACACAGTAACTAGATGTTAAGCGGTTTTCTTGCTAGGTAAGAAGATATGATTTTTTGCAAATCTTAAAATATGCAAAACTCAGATACGGAATAAAACTACACCTAAATATTATTTATTTCTTAATTATATGAAAATCATCACTATAATAAGAAAAAATATTTAATTTTTACGTTTGCAGACCTGCCTCCTGACTTTCACAACTTCAAAAGATTGTGCAGTTGAATATTTACGAGCTTTTAAGGTGTCGGACGACAGACGTTCGAAATGATGGTATGATCTAGTACTTTAAATCGTGAGTAAATTCTCAAATCTCCCTGTTAACCTGGATTCTGAAGCTTCGACATCTGCTTTTGGCACGAAAAATAATGTAATGCCAGGTATCCGCTCCGTACAAAAGTCGAACATAGCTTGAGGGGTTAATATGTGACTTTCTGCTGTTCTTTGTAAACTAGCTTTTCGGATTATTCTTTTGATGGTTCCTCCTGCACCATCACACGGGCTTTTCCCATGTGCAGTTGCAAAAAAGTTCCAGTCTGCAAGTCCAAAATCTTCATCATGGTAACACAAATTCGCCATATTCTTTTTATTATTATACTGCGATGCGGCTCCGTCACTAAAGTAATGAATAGTTGTCATTAAAAGGATTGATTCCTTTAATATATTAAATGAAAACCTTTAGGAATGCATAAAATGCTATCGTGTTGTGTGTCAAATGATCACTGATAACGCAAAATGTTTTGCATTGAGTTACACTGTTTTTTTCCTTTAAATCATCAATGAAGTCTTCAAACGTTTTTACGAGGGTGAGCAGATGACAACGATCTGTTGATGCCCATTGTTTGTAAGTAATTGTAGATAAATGTTCCAATTCTTATGGTATTTCAGAATCGATTGCATTAATTCCTGGGCATTCATTGCACTGGGATAGCATACACTTTTCATTTAAATCACTGCAAACAGTTTTCCTTAATAAGTCCTGGTATGAAACTTTAGATTTGATAGCCATCAACATTAATTTTACATTTTGGTGTATGACACAAACACAAACAGAGTGAATGCCACTTGCACCAGCCAAGACACAGTTTTTAGGACGCAACATAGCAAATGCTGAAAACCCTATCTTTACATTAAGGAAACATTCCTTAAATTTAGCAAATAGTTCCTTTAAGTTATCTAAGATCAGACGTTTTTGCTGTTTTGATTTTTGTCCGTCTTCATTACGCACTGTAAGGCAATCCTTTTGACCTGGAATAACTCTACTATTGTCATCATCTTCATAAAAACATTTCACAGTAAGTATTTGCTACCGCATCACTTAATTTTCTCCCACTCTCTTTATTTCCAATTTTAGGAAGCACTCCGTGCGTATCTCGTAAAGTTCTGGCAGTTTTAATGAGGTAAACACTACAGCCAAATTCTGATTGAGTTTTCGGGATTGTCCAGCTCTTTGGAAGAAGGCCTAAAATTTGATACTTTTCCTCGAATGTACTTGCATTATTAAACTTCACTTTAAGTTATTTAATGAGGTCAATATAATCAGACTCATAATTATATTTTTTTGTTCCAACGGTGTCTTCTTCTGTTTCAACTTCAGAGATACCCTCGTCTGTTAGGAAAGTATCTTCTAATTTTCGCCGGATATTGTCGGATATTAAGAAAACTTTCTCGTAATTTTTTCGTTTTCGTCTTTGAAGAGGCCATTTTTGTAAGGCAGGAATAGGTGTTTCTTTCAAAATATCACATACTTGATTTAGAGATTGAATTGCAACACTATAAGGTTCAAATTCAGCCTCGTCTTCAGTTCCTTCGAAATTGTTACCGCCGTGGATGTTCTCTGTCGAGTTGGGTTTGCGTTGACCACTATTTATCAATTGACGACAACGGGAACATAAAGATAATCCGGGTATTAGGTTCATGTCAACATTTTGTCGATTACAATCAACAAAATCAAAGAGGAAAGCAGATCAAGCACAGAAACAATATTTATTTATTTGACAAATTGTGTGTATTTTGTTTTTAAGGTGATATTCATAATACGAACCAAATTGGTACCCGCAATTTGATACAACCAGTTATGAAAAAAGATTGCTTGAATTTGATATCTGACCTTTTCCTTGCGAAAATAGTCAGTTCTGCTCATAAAACTACAGACATACAGGTAAATGTATTTATTATACTTCAAATATTAACTCTTCCTTTTATGACGAAACTTCATAAAACACCTTTACGATAAGAAAACCCACTATTTATTGGCAGGTAAGCATTTATTTATAAATTAACAACTTAATCGTATTAATATTGTTGTGTAAATATTTACGGTACTCAAAAAATCATAACTTCTTACCTAGCAAAAAAACCGGAATAAAATCTAGATGCCATGTAAATTTAAGTTTATGATCTATCATTTGATGGTAAATTCAAAATTTTATTCACACTGAAACCTACATTTTTCAGCAGCCAAAGTGGGTATGTTTTGATTTTTTTGAAATTTCGATATGTTTTATCTATACCTAAAATACATTTTGAGAACTTTAAATTGACATCAGTTGTTTAAAATGTCATGTTCTAACAACCAGAAAAAAGCTAAGTCTTCGGTCTAATAGGAAAGTCAGAATTGTAGTCTGAAAACTCCGAAAATTAACATATTTATACAAATTTTCAGTGTCCTGGAACCCAGTTCTGGAGCATACTGATTAGATATTATTAATAATTGTGGAAACGGTGGTTAGTAAGCTACAATTTAAAATAAACATAATTGTTAGCAAAAGTTTCTAAGCAGAGTTTGAACCTAGTTTATAGGAGTAAGAATATGACACCTTATCAAACTTCCAATGAGTGCAAATCGTAAAAAAAAAAACTGAAAAATAAAAATCCCATGGATGTAGTTATTTTGTGCCCCAAAATACATTCCTGATTTTTTTCAAGAAAATTTAAAATTAGCCAGTATTCCCCGTCAGACGTTTTCATATGGAATGAATGACTCATGTGTGTATTGCTAAACGTCTAATACTTTAAAGTGAGCAAAACTCGTAACTTTCAAAACATAAAAAATCCTACTTTTTCACAGTTCCAAACTAATATTATAAATGTGGAGGTAGTTTTGTCAGGTTGTTGCCGATTTGTTACGCTTTCATGGCTAAACCACTGAACTGATTTCGATGAAATTGAGTAAGTAGGGGAAGTATGTACAAAATGACATATAGTTTTGTTTTTGTATTATAACTTTTAATTGGTAGTTCACTGCACAGCCATAGCTTACATTAATCATCTTTGGTCCTTAATCTATCCAACCTAATAAACATTTTCAGTAAAAAATCAACAGAATAAAAAATAAAACATATTTAACTGAGATCAGTCATAATCCATTTTGTCCATATGCTTCGGACAAAATGACATATTGCTCATGGACAAAATGACATACAAATAAAGGGTACACAATTATTGGCATAATTTTCTTATCTCGAATTGCCTCGGTAGCTTTTTCCATTGACTCCGTGCTCCAAGACTGGCGATCAGTTTTTCGTTGATAATTACGTGGCATTTTGCTACCTGAAAAAATATATACATATAATAAAAAAGCCATGAACAAGTTGGACAAAATGACATACCTATATTACCTATGCCATTTAGTCCGTTATACATGTATGTTGTATTGTCCGTACAGCGTTTTAAAACAATCAAATTTGAAAATAAATACACACAGAGCACTTTTCCTAAAAATAACTTATTTAATATAATGATAAATGTTTAAGGAATGAAATAAATGCTAAATTAATAGGTACAATAACAAAAAACTTACCATTCGAACAAAAACTTTGTCGGTATGAAAAAAACTCGCAACGTGATAATACCTGTCTTCGGCCATGACACCCAGACGAATGAAAGTGATGCGTTCAAAATATGGCAGGTTATAGAAAACCAATTTGGCCGCGATGTGACACTGTCAGTTTCGTGTTAAAGTCCGCCAAATTCAAAATAGACCGTCTGTGTCATTTTGTACATATATGTCATTTTGTACGTACTTCCCCTAGTTAAAGATTGTGTTAAAAGATTATTATACTTAACTATTTCTTAACTATTGCTATCTGAGGTTGAAAAGGAGGCGTATGGCTTGCACGATGGTAAAGTTGTTAAATGTTAATATACCCAATAATAAAATGAAAATATTTAAAGCCTTCTATTTATAATATATAACTACTGCGTTATCGGATAGAGAAGGAGCAATATGTTACTCGAACGGTCCACCGGGTAATATTATCCTGTCAGTTCATTGTTTAAGAACAAAGACTACCAATTTCTCTCACGATTTATGACTGAAGATACTTTCGAACGGCAAGTGCGGGCGCGCAACGACCTCGGCCGGACACTCCGACGCCTCACGACAAAATCCGCAATTAATTTCCGGGTGGCCGGCGGGCGATCTCGAACTGTCGTTGGAAAATAGATAATAATGTAGTGAGTGACAGTTTTAAAGCCGGCTGGACGACAGGCAGGCATATATCGTTAAATGTATGCGCTCCATTGTCAGCCGGCCTGACAGACTTTGGACTGCAGGTAATCTGTTATGCCACAGACAAATAGGTAAGGTTAAATAAAGCTTGATTTTTACTTCTTATGCTCTTAAAATGTTGCTTTAGTCTCTAAACATCGGGACTAAAGCTCCTTATTAGTCTCAAGTATTTTTTTATTTACTTTGGAAACCTCGAAACAACCAGTCACCGTGTTTGTGAATGGAGGATTATCACCATTTTCAGTATTTGTATTTTTAGGGCGTGGAAATAGCCTTAAAATGACAACTGTGCAAAAATAGAAATAAAACGGTTTCATACATTTAATTATGTTAAGGCTGAATTATTTTATTATGCATGGTTAAATTAGTTGTAAAATATTTTTCTAGTTTAAATATTATAAAAATAAATAAATATATATAATAAATATAATTAAATATACAAGCATTTAAAGCGTCACTTTACAAAAAAACAACCGCGGAATAAATTTGTGAGAAGCTTTGCTATAATAAATATTGTAACTTTGTGTAGAATTTTTTTTTCCTCGCATTCAAAAGGAAAAGTAGAGTGTTTAACGCGAGACTAAACAACCATAATGACATTAATGAGTTAATGACACTCGAACTATAGCCACCCTTACTCAACTCGCGTGGCCAAGTACCTATCTCGTTTCATTATGGCTTGTTTGTGTCTGGTTGACATTTCTATTAATAACATGTTCGCTTGAGATCTTGGTGAAACTGCCACTATTCTAAAAAAGTTTTGGAGTGGTATGCAAAAAACCAGGTGGATTACATACCCCAAGAGCTAAATCCCCCAAATTGCCTTCAGTTTCGACCAATAGAAAATTACTGAACAATTATGAAAAAAAAAATGAACAAGACCGGTAGAGTTGTCCAAAACATCGGTTCATTACGATCCACGTGGAACCAACAGGCCAAGAAAGTGGACAAAAGTATTGATCAGACGATGATGAAATCGATCACGGCAAAAATACGATTTTTTTTACATAAATAAATAAATAAATATCAGGGGACAATGTCACACCAATTGACCTAGTCCCAATTTTAATTAAGCTCTAGGCTTGTATTATGGGTACTAGACAACGATATAAATACTTATATAGAGAAATATATACTTAAATACATAGTAAACCTCCATGACTCAGGAACAAATATTCGCGCTCATCACACAAATATCTACCCTTACCGGAATTTGAACCCAGGACCGCTAGCTTCGTAGGCAGGGTCACTACCAACTAGGCCAGAGCGCCGTCAAAAAAAAAACGAAAAATTATCATTGTTAGTTTTAATCTAATAAAAATAGGTATATATCTTCTTTTTAATTTTTACCAAAGTTACTTTGTTTTATAACAACTTAAAAATTACGAGACTTTCGTTCCGTACCAATTATATATGAACTATACTTTATAAGTGTTATTCAGTTAATTATTTTAATTATCGTTCCTGACGTAGAGACCTCGTCATGTTGTTCTCCTAGACATTAGGTATTTTATTTGTATTTTATTGTCCTTACATTGTAATGATTTTATTTGTGTTAGTTTTAAAAATAATTATTTATTACTTTATTACCTTGTAATGTAATTTAGATACTTTTAAACTGTACTTGGTCTGTTAGTTCCATTACTAACAGACCGGAAATCAACTGTTGTTTATTTCTGTACAAGCGAGGTATTTTTTGCTACTGACTACATTTTGCATTTGCATTTAAATCAGCCAATGACATTTTAGTAAGAAAACACGTTGAAAGTGAGGTCGTCGTGAACACGCGTATAATGTACCTGTTAATTTCAAGTTTTAGATGAGTCATATTGTAAAAAACGGTTAAAAATAGTGTAATATAGATCATAATAGTGGATTTTGGTGTAAATAAATAAAAAAGGAAAATAGGAAATTAATATCTTAACTGTAGCGTCTCAATTTATTTATGAGAATATTATATTATATGTTATTAAAAATTTAGATTATTTCACAAAAAAATCTGATATACATAATTTCAATACTAGAAATAAAAATAAAATCGCTATTCGAAAATTCCGCATCCGTAAAGTATATAAATCATTTGTTGGTCAATGCATTCATTTCTATAATAAATTACCTGACACAGCTTTAAAGCTACCCTTTCCAGCCCTTAAAAATTACTTGAAAAAGTCGTTAATGTCTAAAGCGTATTACGGGTTCGAGGACTATCTAATAGACAAAAATGCTTGGCCTAAACCCGAAACGTAATATTTTCTTCTTTTTTTTCAAATTCAGTAGCTTTATCTTGTCTAGGGGACACCGTTGATGTAGGAAAACATATCAATCTTATGTGGTCGTCTTGCACCGTCCTATATACTTACATCTAGGTAGGTGTTCTTTTTTTTTGCTCCCTCTATCTCTCTCGCATTTTGGTGTGTTTTCCTGCTGAAACTACACAGCTTACTTAATATATTTTTTAATTTAATATTTATAGATTTATATAATGCTAGACTAAGTATACCATTGAAACATGAAATATATTTAAAAAATGACTGACTGCCGAGTTTCTTGCGGCGTTTCTTTTCAGCAGTGGTCTCCTCTTGTGAAGCGCTGATAGATTATTGACGTGTAAAAGTGCCCGTGTCGCCTACTTACTGAATAAATGTCTTTTATATTTTTTATCTTTAAAGTACTTAAGTAAATAATTGCAATACCTATTTCATTAGAAATCTTAGTTTTTAATAACCCCTTGTTTTAAGGGAACCTATATTGGAGATAATAGGTACCTCGAAGGGGAACATTGGCATGTCAACAGGTATAATTAAAACAACACGGGTCTTATTCGGTTTGACTACGGGGTAAATTGGCATTGCCAAATAGGGTTGTCAAAAAATAAAATCTAAATAAAGGAAAGGCCGTAGCAGGATAAGGGATGAAAAAATGCTCTTCGAGATTAAGAGCTGATTTTACATTACACAGAACATGACAGAAGATAACACGGTCGATTGAATATGATTAGCCAAAGAGGTTAAGTCAGAGGTTTCATATCTCTCAAATGGGTACTTAAGATCATGCAAACTATGATCAAAATGATTGACATAATATTATAAACATTCATTTATTAACAGCGAAACAACGTTGCGCAGTTGTTTGGTTTATTCGTAACTAAACTATATACCTAACTAAGAAGGTGGTTCGTTCTAAGAAAAATATTCGTCATGTCGACAGAAGAGTTCGTTTGTACATAATGGGCAGTATAAATATTGTGTGTCGGTCTCATCTTTATCATTTACAGGATACCAAAAATCCCAGCAACAACCATCGCAGTAACGTGTCGCCCGCATCCTTTCGTCTTTTTAACATACAGCGACACACGGTAGTTCTCTGAAGAACATGTCAACAATATAGTATTTGGCAGTTTCAAAGAATACAATGCGAGCTGCATATTTGAAATGTTGAATGAAATAAACTATGCAATACAACAAAATAAAATATCAATAATCAATCATGCTACTACCAAAACGCTGATATATATATCTTCAAAAAAGAGCCTTGATAAAAATACTACTAATTTTTACCATTGCGAGGTTATTCAACGAGTTGGGTTGTTTTGCAAATATTTTTTGATAGTATTCGCTTAAGAATTCATTTTTGAAGCTAAGAGTTATCTTTTTGCATGCATAAAATTACATATTTCATTAAAAACAATACCACATCGCTATTGCATCGCTGTTATTATTTGGTTTTTTTTCCGGCTTAACTGGGAATTTTTGAACAAAGCTTGGCACAGTAGTACTAATAGATGTAAGTAACTATAGAAAAAAAAACAGCCCATTATGATGGGTATGGCTAATATAATTTTCACTGTTACGTTAACTTTTCGGTACGTATCATATTTAATACATGCAAACTGGAGGATGAATTGAGCCGGTTACGATGGGGAATTATAGGGTTGTCAGAAGTCCGTAGAGAGAGGGAGGACATGATAACCCGGTAACTTACTCTATTTTCGGGAGGGCGACTACCAGTCCCAGAGAGGTGTCGGGTTTATCGTCCACAATTGCCTTGTGAACAACGTGGTGAATATTGAGAGCGTGTCGAGCAGGGTAGCGTACCTTGTACTCAGAATGACCCAACGATATTCGTTGAAGGTCATACAGGTATATGCTCCGACCTCGACAAACTCCGACGTTGAGGTGGAGGCTATGTATGAGGTTGTTTGCAGAGCCATTGCATAGCTCCAAAACTCACTTCACGGTTGTTATGGAGGACTTCAACGCAAAGCTGGGCAAACGAGACGGTGAAGAGCAGAGAGTGGGGAATTTTCGAGTGGGGCATAGGAATCACCGGGGCCAGTTTTATGGAGAAGGAGGGACTTTATATGATGAACTCCTTCTTCAGATAATGTGATCATAGAAAGTGGACCTGGATGAGCCCTGATGGTGTAACGAGGAATGAGATAGACTTTATCATGTCGACGAAAAAGCACATATTCAATGATGTCTCCGTCATTAGTGCGGTTAAAACTGGGAGTGATTACCGTATGGTACGAGGCTGATGGAATATCCAGTTCAAGCTTGAAAGGTCTCGACTGATGAAGTCTACGCTCCGCCCGGCACCCACTCAGCTCCAAAACCCCGAGAGCTTTTAGCTCGAACTTCAAAACCGTTTCGAGTGCCTTGGCAGCAACGTGGACGATTACAACGACAACCCGAACACCCGTCGAAAATCTAACTGAGTACCCGACGGCTAGATTAACACGACACTATACCAAAGATCTCCCCAACGTCAGCCTGTACGAGATTAGTATGGCCCTCAAACAGCTTAAGAATGGCAAAGCCCCAGGTGAGAATGGAATTACAGCCGAACTCCTAAAGGCGGGTGGTAAACCCATCCTTAGGGGCCTTCAGACGCTGTTCAGCTCCGTCCTCCACAAAGGGAGAGGTGTGGTGGTTCTCTTCTTCAAGAAAAGTGATTAAACTTAGCTTTAGAATTATGGACCCATCTCCACACCATCTCACTTCTGACCCATGTTTACAAGCCGTTGTTCGAGGGTCATCACAAATCGTCTCACGCGCAGGTTTGACGATGTCTAGCCTCCCGAACTAGCCGGTTTCCGAAAAGGCCACACACATGCGTTGCGGCAGGCTATACAGAAGAACGAATGCCTTGCATTTGTGGACTACGAGAAAGCCTTCGATTGGATCGAGACATGTACTGTGCTGCAGTCTAAGTGCCAAGTTGACTACCGATATATCGAAATGTTGAAGTTTCTGTACGAAAACGCCACTATGTCCGTCCGACTAAAGGACCGGAGCACGAAGTATTCCTCTGCAGCGGGGAGTCAGACAATTAGATGTGATCTCTCTGAAACTGTTCACCGCTGCATTAGAGGATGCTTTTAAGGTTCTGGACTGGAAAGGACAAGGTATCAACATAAATGGTGAGTACATCACTCACCTTCGATTCGTTGATGATATCGTAGTCATGGCTGAGACCATTGAGGACCTCAGTGCAATGGTCGCTGACCTCAGTAGAGTTTCCGACTGAGTTGGCTTGAGAATGAACATGGACAAGACGAAAGTCATGTCCAATGTCCATGTCGAGCCAACTCCCGTAATAGTCGGAGGCTCTGCGCTCGAAGTTGTTGACGACTATATTTACACTTGTCGAATCCGACTCGGCTGGGCAGCGTTCGGGAAGCTTCGCAGCATCTTTTCGTCCAAATTACCGCAGTGTTTGGAGTCAAAAATCTTTGACCAGTGTGTGTTACCAGTGATGACTAACGGATCTGAGACGTGGGCGCTAATAATGCGCCTCATTAGGAAGCTCAAAGTCACTCAGAGGGCTATGGAGAAGCCTATGCTCGGGGATTCTCTGCGTGATAGAAACAGAAATGATGATATCAGCAGTAGAACTAAGGTTACCGACATAGCCCGAAGAATAGCTAAACTTAAGTGGCAGTGGGCGGGTCACATCGCTCGCAGGACTGATGGCCGATGGGGTCAGAAGGAACTTCGGCGGAGGTCGGCGGACCGGGAGACGAGTTGTAGGTAGGCCTAGAGCCTTGGGGGAGGCCTATGTCCAGCAGTGGACGTCTTTCGACTCGACTCGTTCATGTCAATGAACGCCGTCTGAAAGTCAAAGTCATAAAATTTAAAAAGTCTCGAGCTTTCGAAAATATGACATTTTAAAAATTATAATCATACAAACCTTTCACGAATTTAATCATTCGTAAATGTCCTTTTAATTCTATGTACCTACAGGAAACACTAAACTCTACACATTTATAATTCGACACAATTTAGTAAAGTAAGAATTAATTACAATAATAATAACTAGTCACTTTATTTGCACTATAAGACAGTAAAATATTAATACTTACATTTTAATTTTCGTTGTCACGCGGCAAAAGAAGGTTACACCTAACTTAACTTGTCCCGATGATGGTGCGACCGACCGACTGATCAGGGCTGTAAGCTGTTATCCACACCTAGTACGCGCGTGTTTAAAATAGCGGTAACTCCAAGCGACCCCTAATAAGTCATCTTTATAGAAATGAAGTAAAGGCAAATAGTAATTTAATCTATCACTTCATAAATGGTGTTACTTGTAAGTATTCACATTATGGCGACTCATTATAACGTAGTAAGTCACTGTCTTCTGAATATATTTTACAAAAACGTAGTAAGAGTTGTGCCACATTTTTTTCCAATGTAAGCGTAAACGCTGTAAATGACGGCAGAAATAGTTTTATGCACGCTGTAACCTACCGGACTTCAATCTTTTGTAAAACCTTAATTGGTGTAAGTGCAAGTGGAAAATAATGACCTATTTATTGGCTATTTACTGCAATTAGTTTTGCTACGTGTTAAAAAAGTACATACAATTCCAACGCTGTACAAAATTTTCTAATCGTCGTAGCGCCACGGGACGCGGACCATTCGACGCAGAAAAAAATCTGATTCCGAATATGTAAAAAATATATTTTAGGTACATTTCGGGTTACAGCGTTTACTCTTTTTAGCGTAGATATGTTCAAAATATGTAGGACATAAAAATATAATTGTTCTATAAGGTAAAATCCTTAAGGCATGTTGTCTTTATTGGTCAACTACTTTCATAATAGCCAAATTCATTTGATCTTCCTTTTTTGTTTTTGATTTTTTCGTTATTCAAACGGGCGATGATATTATTTTTAAGTTATTTTTGTTATCTGATAACTAAAACGTTTAATAATTATATTATGTAGGTACCTAAGTATTAGTTACCTTACCCAAAGAGAGAAAAAAGTCTGTGTTTTAAAAGACACGGTTTTTTTTTTGAAAATATGAAATGTAGATATTTTCATCTCTACCTACTAAATTATAGGAACTAAATCTAATTTTATCATTGATATGAAAGAAGAATATTTAAGTTTTCTTTTGTTTAATATTATATACCAGTTTTTTTTAATTCAAATATTTGATACCTATTAAGCTGAATATTAATTAATTAATAATGTATAGGTGAAAGCTATCTAATAAATATTCAATTCAATAAAAATATGATCTCACGAAGGCTTTTTTAATTCAGTCAATATTTTAATGATTTTTTGAGACTAGTTTTGTAGGTACCTAGATAGGTACTTAGCTTTAGATAGATTGAGTGACAGACCTAGTCAAAATTCCGATTAACCTCCCTTGCAAACCTATTAATCCTATCAGGGGTAAATTGTAATCTAATAGGATTTTTGTTGTTTTTTTCAAAATATGACAATAATTTGGGAATCTAAGGCTACTAAGGGTCTTAAAAATTTATCATACATTTTATGTAGTAACTTAAAATACCAAATAAATTTTGACGTGTAAAAGTGCCCGTGCGGCCTACTTACTGAATAAACATCTTTTTATCTTTTTTTTACCCTATGAATTACGGAAAAAGGTTAAAATTCCAGTTAAAAAAAGTGAAAAAAGTGAAGATTGGACCAATTTACCCGTTTTATGGTACCCACTTTGTATATTCATTGTACGGTTCTCGCAACGCATGGTGCCAATCAAAACTAAACTCCAGTGTTTCAGTGCTCCAGAAGTCCACGGTGCCAATTAAAACTATCTGCAACATCTAAACCTTTTATTACCTTCCATACCTTAAAGCTCTTGCGATGCATAATGTAATTGTGCGAAAAGCTAAGCTAAGCTAACATAAGTTTGAGTAAATATTGTAATATTCTTATGAGAATAAATGTCTTAAAGCCTGCCTAAAGGGGTGGTCATTTATTGTACATTTTCGGTTAGAAATCAAAAACAACAAAGTTTTAAAATGAGCAGATGCATCCTATTATGTCACCTAATTTGTTACTTAATTTGTATCACTTTCAATTTTCAACAACCCATTTGAGACCCCTGTCTCAATTTGTTTAAAAGTAGGTTTTCATTCGTTTAATTGACACCAAGGAAGAATATGAGGCTCTTAGCGTCTTCATTGAAAAACCATTATTTCTGAGCATGTGCGTCCCACGTAAAGTACAAATTATATGAATTGCCTGCCTGCCTGCCCTGAGGCCCTAGACAAGATGCATTCGGCGTTCGTTATCCAAAGTATAGGATTGACGCAAGCTATAAGCCATACACACAGTAAGTTTTCGTAAATCTTTTACGTTAGCGTTAAGCAACTGGTCTAGCTTCTCTGGTCTATTAAGCGATCTGTTGAACAGAATGAGGCACATTAATAAAATCTTACTAGAAATTTGGTACCCATAGCTGTGATAGGTATTCCTTAATACAGCCATCGAGAGTTTGTCGATGTGCCTGCCTAACTTGAATCTTAAACAACTGACCTTTGACTAGTCCCTTGTTGAAGATCTCGTCGACTAATTCACCGCAGCAGATACCTGTTGAAGAGGAAAGGTGTTCCTGTCGAGTCGTTTAAATTATTGTTACACGAAACTTTTGTACCTGGTTCACTTTTTAAATATTAGAAAGAAGAAATCGTATTAGACATATGTTTAATATTTCTAGATGCGGTCGGGCCATTATTATAGACATTTTTTTTATTTTTTCCTCTATCAGTTTTACGTGATAATGTTATTACGACATTTACCGACTTAATGACGCTTTAACATTGTATAAAACAAAACCTCGGAGAAACGTTTGAAAGTAAATGCGTCAAATTGAGTGTTAATATGCCATTTTCGCATTTAATGATACAATAAAATTCCATTTTACTAGCCGATAAAAAACAAGAGATCCTTAAACGGCTCGAGAGCGGGACAAACGTAATTGATTGCGGAAGCGGCGGCGGAGAGAGCGGGCGGCGTGAGCCTCCGAGCGCCGACGATAGGTGAAGGGGTTAAGCTGTTATAATCAATTGTGCGACGAACCGGAACTAATAAAGCCACTGTTGATGCGTTAAAATGAAAATCCTGCCGAAATTACGAAATAATTGACCTGTGAAATAACTGTAATATTAGAGTCAAAATATTATATTATTACACCTTTCAATAAAGCAAACCAGCAGGATAGTCACTTAGAATTCAAAATTGACTTCGTGGATATAGGTAATAAAAATGAACTCTAAGGAGCGCCACCGCTCTAGTTAGATTGAGTTCCACTTCCGTCGGTACTGTCGCCTAAGACTTGTTCTTAGTTCCCGTAATTGCAAAGTTTCATTATGGAAATATTGTATTCTGGGTACCCACATCTAACTAGAAACTCATTTAGTAATTTTATGAAAAATTGCCAGAAAATAGTTCCTTATACATGGTCAAAATGAAAATGAAAACGTGAAGTGTTTTAGCCAGTGAATTTAGTAGGTACCTACTGGAGAAAAAAATTAAAATATAATTAACGACTCCGAAATCGCATAGATACTCATGAGATGAGATGATGACACAGTTACCCCGGTAGTGTAGTGACCCCGCCCACGAAGCTAGCGGCTCGAGTTCGAGTCTGGGTAAATATTTGTGTGATGAGCGCGAGTAATTTTAGGTTTATGTTTAAAGATCATTTATTCTCATTAAGAATTTACAACTCCATTGGATTGTTCATATTTTTTAAATTACTCTTATTTGAAAACCATTTCGAGGAATAGGGTTATAAAGCTGTTCTGCATTATTAAGTTTTTGAAATATTTATCTATTTCGGACATTTCAATAAAAGTATATTTGACTTTTGTTTGACTTTCGTTTTTGGCTTGAGGCCCTCCTAGGTGGTTCACCCTCACAAGACCTAATATCATAAAAGCTAATTTCATTAGGCATACCAACGTTTGATATAATTTTCACTGGCCCTAATGTCATGACACCTAAACTTCTATGTGCTAATTGATTACTAGACCTAAAGTTATATATACCCTAAAGATTACTTGTACCAAACATTAAATGCTCTAATATTACTGAAACTAATATTGTTATTCCTAATGATTGATACACCTAATAGCTATGAGAGCTAACGATTGTTTGAACTACATGAAAAACAAATACTCAATTAGGTAAATTTACCCATATAGGTTAGGTTAGGTTAGAGTTGTGACAAGGCGCGAAGCGTCCTAACTACGCGGAATAGGAGCTCCCCGCAGCGGAGCTCCGTCGACATTAATTACGGTTGTTTAGATCCCTATATAAAAATAGGTATAACGTTTATTCGGAATGCTAAAACTAGAGTAACGACTGTTAGGAAAATAGATATTTTGCAATATTCAAATTAGGGCTAGTAAAATTAGGTACAACGTAAATTCGGGAAGCAAAAATATGGGCTAATGATGGTTAGAAAAATGAAAAATTCGGCTTTTTGATTTTAGGGCTACGAAAGTAGTGGTATTGAGAATAGGGTTAAAGTTTTTCGGGCTACAATAGGAGAACCCTCCGAGGTGTATCTTACGGGTTAGGCGAAAACCGCCTGAAATTGTATCTTTTATTACGCTATTACAATCACTTTTTATCATTAGATATCATTTAATTGTTTTAATTTATTAGAAAATGCCATCCCAAATTTAAAATAATCATGTTATCCATAAAATATCTGCTAAGTAAATAAAGATATTAAAACAAAACTTTTAGGTCAAATACAAAATTAATGAAATTGGTATCTTAAAGTTACTTATTTATATTTACCTTCGAATTAGAATGTAAAAACCGTGAGTTATTTTTTTTGCCCTATCCCAATTGCACGAGAAATTAAATTTAAAGTAACAGTAATAATGTGATCAGCGAAAGAACATAAATAATTCAGGTAGTTTTTACAACACTAACAACGGCCTATAGGTACGCCTATACATTTAAACAAAGCGGGTACAAACAATCTAAGCGTTAAATACACAGTTTAAATAGTACCAGTTGGCGAGATCACTTAGTTAAGGGCCGGTCCGAATTATTTTAGTAGAACATAATAATATAAAAGGAATATAATGAAACTTTATTTACAACTTTTCAAAGTATTCCCCTGCTACATCTATGGATTCGACTGAACCAATATTTAAAACAAGAAAAAAACTGTTCCTGCGAAAGGTAAAAAAAAAGTCACCTGAATTCGTCCACTGCTTCATCCACCGTCGAAAATCGTCGTCCACGTAATGATTTTTTAGCGAGGGGAATAGAAAAAAAACACAAGAAGCTAGGTCTGGGCTATAGGGATGGTGTGGTGCTCGTAGCAGTTGCACACTTGATTTTTTCAAAAAATCCATTGTTCAGGCATCCGTGTTAGCAGGAGCGTTATCTTGATAAAAAATTACGCCCCGGGTTCCACTACTTGGACAACTGACGCTCAGATCCAGGAAGCCTTGTGGCAAACAAACTTCGCTATACCATTGGCTTGTATCCGGTCTAATAGAATTACAGCTACAGGGCCACCACGTCGAAAAAAAACAGCAACCATTTTTTTGTTGACACTTCGATCGCAAACCACTTTAGTGTATATTTTCTGGGTCTAAGAATTATGCGCAAAGTTATGTTCACAATTTACTACCATCATTTATAGAGCTGTATAGAAATAAAAACTGTAATATTTACTTACCTTTTTCTTTAAGCTCCTCATCATACATCCTAGAAGGCTCCATCTCTCAAGTCACTTATTCTACAAAGTTTCTGTTACGTTATTTCGACTATTCGGGTTTGTCACGAGGTGAAACCTCCGGGCGCTTAGCACGTGACAGTACGTTTTTTTTTCTGTTTTGGGTGTTTTCTACATACATACATAAAATCACGCCTATTTCCCAGAGAGGTAGGCAAAGACTACTTCTTTCCACCTGCTTCGATCCCGACAAATCTCTTTCGCTTCTTCCACATTGATACATCGAGTCATGTACATATTGTACTTGGTTGGGCAGATTAAGTGTTCTAGATTTGTATCGGCATTTTACTTGAATAAAACGGAACTATTTTAGCTTAAAAGCTAAAGTAAAAAATGCATGGACTTACTAGCTTGGCATGAGAGCGATGAAATTTTTTTTTCCGATGAAAATATTCTCCAATTGCAAGACAGTCACAATCAACAAAACGATCGTGTTTATGGTGCTTCATTGAGGGACATTCCAGTGGACAAATTAGCCGTACAACGGTTTCTAAGTGCGTCAGCTGTCATGGTATGTGGTGGGAGTCAAAATCAATCAAGACGTGAACGTGTTGCAGGGGCATATGCTAGAAAAGGACCGAAAATTGTATGGAAACGACTAATTAAACGAACTTACCCTGTGAAGTTCAATTCCAATTATGCGAGAGCTTCAACCGAAGACGATTACATTTTACATGGCAGCACATGGAATGATGCTGTCTAAGTCACACCTTTAGTAGCCCTAGTCTGTAGAAACAAAAAACATCTTCTATCTCGCTCCCTTGTAGGTACCGGTTGGTGCAGCAGTCTCCAGATCCAAGCGCCATTATTTTTAGAGCCTTTTTTTTTTTGGGGTATTTCTTAGGGTGTGGGAGGGATTGGTAATCGTCTTCGGTTGAAGCTCTCACATAATTGGAATTGAACTTCACAGGGTAAGTTCGTTTAATTCCTAATTATACTTTAAGCTTCAACCGAAGACGATTACATTTTACATGGCAGATGTTTAGAGTGCAATAAAAAATAAAAAATAAATAAGCAGAACAAACAAAAACAGAATCAATAACTGAACGTTTTATTTACCAACTAAACTCCGCTTAATAGTAACATTGACCATTAATAATGTAATAATTGTAATAGTTGCTGAATGTTAATTTTAGGCTTTAATAACTAGATATCTTAGTAACAGATAAATATTACTTTTAATTTAAACATCAAAAATTGCATTGACAAAATCATCATTTGAGGAACTGACAGTTTCTCTCCTATAATATTTGAGAAAAACATTCGACTTATCACTCCAACTTGCAGCTTTTCGAACAACCTCTTGACTTACCCCAGCCCGGTGGGCGGCGGACGTGGCCGCGTGGCGGGTGCTGTGGGCACCGAACGTGTTCACGTCAATACCGCTATCGCCTAATACTTTTTTAACCCAATGACCAAGCGTCTGCGAACTCACTTTTCGATAAGGCTTTTTGATGCTTATAAAGATATGGTTAGATTGGTCCTCGCGTATTGACTTTGATCTTTCAATATAATTTTGTAACGCTACTGCGGGACAGACATTAGGATTTTCCCGAATGAAGGGTAAGTTATTGAGAGGTTGAAAAGCTCCAGGTCGTGATGTTTTTATTAAGTCTGGCACCTTTATTATAATTTGGTCACTCTGAATCAACACATTATTCAATTTTACAAGACTCAATGTCTGCATTCTTTGTGCCGAGGCAATAGCTAACAAGGTAACTGTTTTGAACGTTAGCTCTTTAAAAGAAATATTCTCGTGTGGATACAAGCTTGATAAATAATCCAATACTTACTTTACTTGGTTCCCACGTATGATTGTATTTGGGCTGAGGAGGATTAAGTTTAAAAACGCCCTTCAAAAATTGACTGATACAATAATTATTGGTGACTTCTTAGCCTAGAATGATTGACAAAGCTGACCGGTGGGTATTTATCGTACTAAAGCTACCTCCGTCGTGAAATTTTTTTGTTAAGAAGGACATAACTTGAGATGAGGTAGCCTTGTAACAATCGTAATTATGATTCTGGCAAAATACTGAGATATTGTATTTTTAGCAAATGAAGCTAAGATTATTTTCAGACTGTCTTATGGTATGCCCCGATTTAAAAACGATTTCCCGATAATTTCGCAGCCACCAGGGTAAGGTCAGCATCGAGGGGGTGGCAATTCCTGAAAGGGGACACAAGAAGATTCTTACTGGGTTTGAAAATCAATTTTGGTTAAATAATTAATTTTGACCATAAAGGGTACCATGGTTGTGAATTCCAATTCGGTACCACTAGAATTCCTTCGGCCTTATCTGCAATATTTTTTTGTAACACCTTTAAGATAAGGCAGAAAGGTGGAAAGGCGTAGAACTTTAAAGACTTCCAATTAAACGTGAAGGCATCAACTATATCTGAGTACGGGTCAAGTTTCCAAGAAGCATATTTCTTACATTTGTTATTTTGTGCACTTGCAAAGAGGTCAAATTCAGGGACTCCAAACTGCTCTTTAATTTGCGAAAATGCATAATGAGATAACTCCCATTCAGTATCTATATTCATTTTTCGCGATTCCTGATCAGCTACAGTATTGTCGGTCGATTTAATGTAAGAGGCAAAAACATATATATTACGAGACTCGCACCACTGCCAAATGTCTCTTGTTATGGCATTTAAATGGGTATGTTGAATACCCCCCATCCTATTGATGTAACAAATGGCAGTGGTGTTGTCTATTCTTAACAGAATGTGACAGTTACTGTAACTTTTGGCAAATATTTGTAACCCGTAGAAAGGAGCTTTTAGTTCCAAAGCATTAATGTGCCAAGTAGTTTTTAATTTATCCCACTGACCTCCTGACGACTGATCATTACAGGCTACGCCCCACCCCGTAAGGCTGGAGTCAGAGAAAATCTCCAGGTCGTAATTGTTATAGTAAATATTACAAAATGAGCCATCTATTTTATCTATCCACCACCTGAAGTCATCATTAAGTTTCGGTGATAACGTCATTACCTTGTTATAGTTATCAGAATAATTTAACGCTAGAAACTTTTCTCTCTCAAACATCTTGGTGTACAACCATCCGTATCTCACGGCTGGGCACGCGGATGTTAACAATCCTAAAAATTCCGCAAATTGTCTAATAGTACAGTTTTTTATGTTATTATATTTTGATGCCTTTTCCTTAATTCGTTCTTTTTTATCAAAAGGTAAACTGATAGTCATAGTTTTTGAATTAAAAATAAAACCAAAAAATTTGCAAGTAGTGTTAAGTATCAATTTACTCTTTGTAATGTTTACAACAAAACCCAGAGATTCTAAAACATCTTTTGTTGTTTGTATGTTATGCAAACAGTCGTTATAGGATTTACCTAAACAAAGAAAATCGTCCAAATATTGTACTGACAATAAACCTAAATTCCGCAAGTGCTACGGGTTTTAACAATTTTGATAAAACGAACGGAGCGGTACAGTCAACAGCATAAATAAGTGATCATTTATGTACCTTGTCGCTTTCAATCGTTTCACCATTTCGTATAACATTCCTAACACAACGTTAAAGTGACAGGGTACATAAATGATCACTTATTTATGCTGTTGACTGTACATAGACCGAAAGGTAGCACGTTAAACTGGAACAATTCATAATTGCAATAGAATCTTAACATTTTTTTGTTATTCTCATTAATCGGTATCAAAAAAATACGCGTCTTTAAGGTCGTGAGTTGCCATGTAATCATTAAGACTTAATAACTTTAATGCTGTGCGATGGTCTTCCATTTTGAAATGTTCAACAAATACGTTTTTTTTTTTTTTTTTGATTTAATATAAATCGATGAGTACCATCTGGCTTAGGAACAGTAAATATTGGCGAAATAAATTGATTCTTACATGGCGTACAAGATGAAATTACTCCGTTATCTATCATCTCTGACACACACTTATTAATAATTTCAGATTCTTGCTTAGAACGACACGAGTCATTAGGTACATATGACTGAATGGGTATTTCTTTGAATGGTAGGCAATACCCTTTAACCCAAGACAAAATTGTGGTATCGTCAGTTAAATCACACCACTTGTTATAAAAATATTTTAAACTGCCCGCAATAGGGATATCATGTACCTGTGATATAGTGTTTAGCGGCCCCTGCCCCGGTGGCGCTGATAGGTAAAGAAAGCGCGAGGTCGGGTCGTGGCGGCGGTCCCGCGCGGTCGGCGCGCTCGGCGCGGGCGCCGGCCTCCGTTAAGCGGGGTGCGGGCGCGTCTCGGAGGCCGCTGGCCGCGACGCCCCCCGGTAGTTTAAAGCCCCGCATTGAGGTTGAACGGTTGTAGCTACGACCACTTTGGATTGTGGTCGGGTAGTATATATCGGCCTCAATTCTGATCCCGACTTGGCTATTGCTTTAGATGACTTCAGGTGCTCAGATAACTCTGAACCAAAGAGATATTCATCCAATTTTGAGTTTTTGATGGTATCACGTGTCTGTTTATTCAGCGTATTTATAATCGCGTATCGCCTAATATCCGCGCTTCGTATGAGTGTTATTGCATTGAAAGCTCCGCGCTTCGTGTGATGGTTTTAGCATTGGAAGCTCTGCGCTTCGTGTGACTGTTTTAGCATTGAAGCTCTGCGCTTTGTGCGAGTGTTATTGCATTGGAAGCTCAGCGCTTCGTTTGACTGTTTTTGCAATGAAAGATTGCACTGAAGCACTTAAAACGTGTGTGCGCTTCGCGCACGTGTTTTGCGTTAAAAATTCATTCTCGATGTGTGTGATTTTGGATATGAAGCACCGCCCTTTATGTAAGAGCTCCGCTGTTCATGAAAATGAGTTCCTGTTGGAAGTTCCGCGCCTTGAACGAGACAATGTGATGTTATCGAGGACGCGCATCGTGAGTACTATACCCACTGTTTTCCTTGTCGCGCGAGAGCGCGCTTGCTGTCAGAATGGCCGTGTCGGAGTGATGGCATTTGTTTTGCTACAGACAGCGCCATCTGTTGGAAAGCGTGCGAACCTTTCAGTTAAGTAATCTATTGTAACTTCTTAGAGCTACTCGAGACCTGTCGGTTGAGAAGTTCACGACCGAGTGAATGAATGAATGACTGACGTTTTCCCTGAGTCAGTAGTTCGGTCAGTCGGAAGGTGTCCATCCGACACACTCGATTCTCGACTACCGACCGCGCCGGTTGTGCGCACTGATTCTCTTACAAAAAAAACACGATGGCTAACGAATTCAACAGTAATCCAAATTAATCTCCGAAAGCAGCGGCGGGATCGGAACGACATTCTTCCGATGTGGTTAGCCAGCCCCCTGCTACCACGAGCGAGGCATATTTCCGAGATTCGACGGCCCAATTTACCGTAAATCAACGATGCACCAACGGTAATGATTCAAACCGCGATGAACAATTAGCTACACGTCATCAGGCATCATATCAGGTATCTCTGATAGTCAGGTACGATCTGATTTATTAACAAATACACCCAAAGACTTTGTAACACTTGATAGGCACCTTGGTACCTACCCGCGTATTAAAAGTAATAAGAGTCCGCCTGCTACTAATCCCACTTTAGTGGAGCCTAAACGCCGTAAATTTGATTCGAGCGGCGTAAATTTGATAAAAGTGTTCAGTGCACCTACTGTCGCAAATTGGGACACACAGAGCAGATGTGTTTTTCTAAGCAACGAGATGAAAAAATTAAAAAAAAGCGAGTTTTACAAAGTCCGTTAACGTGTGTGTCCCTTGTCAACATCGTTGTTGGCGGTTTTAAATTACAAGCCCTTGTCGATAGCGGCTCTGATTGCTCACTTATTCGTAAGCCTGTTGCTGATGAGATGACCGGGGCACGAGATTTTGTGTTTACGTGTCTAACTGGTATTGGCTCTGCTTCTACACATTCCTTTTCTCGTATTACGTTGCCGAAGCTCCACGCTTCGTGTGAGTGTTATTGCATTGGAAGCTCCACGCTTCGTGTGAGTGTTATTGCATTGGAAGCTCCGCGCTTCGTGTGACTGTTTTAGCATTGAAGCTCTGTGCTTCGTATGAGTATTTTTGCATTGGAAGCTCTACGCTTCGTGCGAGTGTCTTTGCATTGGAAGCTCCGCGCTTCGTGTGACGGTTTTAGCATTGAAGCTCCGCGCTTCATATGAGTGTTATTGCATTGGAAGCTCCGCGCTTCGTGTGACTGTTTGAGCATTGAAACTCCGCGCTTCATATGAGTGTTATTGCATTGGAAGCTCCGCGCTTCGTGTGACTGTTTAAACATTGAAGCTCCGCGCTTCATATGAGTGTTATTGCATTGGAAGCTCCGCGCTTCGTGTGACGGTTTTAGAATTGAAGCTCCGCGCTTCGTATGAGTGTATTTGCATTGGAAGCTCCGCGCTTCGTGTGACTGTTTGAGCATTGAAGCTCCGCGCTTCATATGAGTGTTATTGCATTGGAAGCTCCGCGCTTCGTGTGACGGTTTTAGCATTGAAACTCCGCGCTTCGTATGAGTGTATTTGCATTGGAAGCTCCGCGCTTCGTGTGACTGTTTGAGCATTGAAGCTCCGCCCTTCGTATGAGTGTTATTGCATTGAAAGCTCCGCGCTTCGTGTGATGGTTTTAGCATTGGAAGCTCTGCGCTTCGTGTGACTGTTTTAGCATTGAAGCTCTGCGCTTTGTGCGAGTGTTATTGCATTGGAAGCTCAGCGCTTCGTTTGACTGTTTTTGCAATGAAAGATTGCACTGAAGCACTTAAAACGTGTGTGCGCTTCGCGCACGTGTTTTGCGTTAGAAATTCATTCTCGATGTGTGTGATTTTGGATATGAAGCACCGCCCTTTATGTAAGAGCTCCGCTGTTCATGAAAATGAGTTCCTGTTGGAAGTTCCGCGCCTTGAACGAGACAATGTGATGTTATCGAGGACGCGCATCGTGAGTACTATACCCACTGTTTTCCTTGTCGCGCGAGAGCGCGCTTGCTGTCAGAATGGCCGTGTCGGAGTGATGGCATTTGTTTTGCTACAGACAGCGCCATCTGTTGGAAAGCGTGCGAACCTTTCAGTTAAGTAATCTATTGTAACTTCTTAGAGCTACTCGAGACCTGTCGGTTGAGAAGTTCACGACCGAGTGAATGAATGAATGACTGACGTTTTCCCTGAGTCAGTAGTTCGGTCAGTCGGAAGGTGTCCATCCGACACACTCGATTCTCGACTACCGACCGCGCCGGTTGTGTGCACTGATTCTCTTACAAAAAAAACACTATGGCTAACGAATTCAACAGTAATCCAAATTAATCTCCGAAAAGTATATTAAAGTGACACATAATTAACACAATTATCAAACCACTAAAATCCCCGTATCGTAGAAGGCTGGCGCTACTGTGAATGTTGAAATACTCTAGTAACACATTTTCCACAATGATTTTGCTTTTTATTTGGTTTTCCTTGAAATAAAGATTTTTGTACTTGTTAGTGTATGATGTTGTATCAAACGAAACATCACTAGACGTAATCCTGTTTGCAATCCACTTTCCGTTGTAATATCTTAAATGAAGCAATGGGTAATAACTTTCCGATAAAATTTTCTTCAAGAGAAATTTATTTGATTTGATGATTTGATTTATTTTTAACACTAATTTATTTTTACGTTTGGTCCAGTTCTCATGGATTTTTTATTTGAGATGAAAACTTAAGGCGAAGGGTAGGGCAAAATTACGTAATCGAGGTGTTTTTGGATAATTTTTTTGGGAAAAATATAGGAAGTGGCAGTTTTAAATGATGATAATCTGAAGACATATATCCTCAAGTCTTGCTCTGACTCATTAATATAGTTATCTAACTGATAGTAAGCTCTATATACCACTTTAAATGAATCGTTTTTAAAAAGTTCGTATTCGTTTTATTCCGGCTGGGCGATTTAGTTTGCAGCCAAACTTTCCACACTTCTTTTTACGGATTTAATGTGTTGCGTGAACTTGAATATATTAGCTTTAATAAGAATTTACAGATTATAGACTCAAAACCTATGTGCTCCTAGTGAAACAATGAACTAAATGTTTGCTCTTAAACTATGACTAGGCGTTTTGAAGCTTTTTGTTGAATGTGGCCATATAAATATACACAAACTAAAATAAGAATTTAAAATACTCAAAAAATAAACAAAACTATATAAAAAAAAAAACAAATTGTTTCGAATAAAAGTTGATTTTAGTGTTAGATAATGGATTTGAACTTGCATTCACGTTGGATCAGTAAAAAATCATAAAAGTTGTGTAGTTATAACTAGGTAGGTACTCAAAACTACAGAGCGATGAAAGCGACGTTGCGTGCTCGGTTTGGGTTTTGGCGTGTGGCGCCGGCCGCGGCGTTGCCAGACCGTTGGGTTGGTTTGGTTGATAGTTCGAATGTTTCGAACTTTGTTTTGACTCCCACCCAACGGTCAGTCACTGTCATTTCAGTTGAATTGAATCAGTTGCGTTTCTACTATTCCGTGCGAACAAGTAACTACCTACTGCAGTTGTTTTATAATTCGGCCTTGGCGTTGTTGTTTTGTTTCTGTTGTGTTAATTATTTGTTTTGTTATTATAATATCCTGTTACCTATTGTTATTGACATTGAACTTCGTGTTTTATGCGGTGAGATACGGTTATACGGTTATACGAGTATAGCAAAGGGGGCGCAACTATATATAGGTATTTGGGGGGAGGGGGAGGGGGGAGGAGGTGTTGGGGGTGATAGGGGGGGTGGTTTCGAGAGGGTAAAAAAATTTTTTTTTCACTGGGACTTACAAAATTTTCGGTGTCGCGAAATTTAGGTCAATATAACACTAAGTACATTTTTATGAATGAATCCAGTAAATCATGCTAAAAGAAACATATTTTGCTCTTTCACTTTTTTTCCTACGATCCATATTTTCCGTATCTCCGGCTCTATAAAAACACTCTAGGGCGCGCAGTGTCGGCACGCGTCCTAACCAGCGAGAGCCCTAAATTCGGACTTGTGTGGAAATGTCCATTTAGGAGCCAATATCTCGGTAATGATCAATATTTTTGCGTCCTCTATACGATAGCATCATAAAAACTTCGTGTTATAATAAGACCACATCACTCAAACCCCAATATCTTGGTAAATATTGGTCGGAGAAAAAAAGATTATATAACAAAAAAAACATGCTTATTTTACCATGTTTTATAGGATTTATTAACAAAAATGAGGGGTTATATTGACATCAATTACACGACTCCAAAATTTTAGCCCTTCAAAATTACTGACCTTTGAACCCCAATATCTCGGTAAATATTGGTCGGAGAAAAAAAGTTTATATAACAAAACATGCTTATTTTACCATGTTTTATAGGATTTATTAACAAAAATGAGGGTTATAGGGTAAGATGGGGGAATGGCAGTCAGCGGGCAATGCCGGTCACGTCAAAATATAAAACTTCCAACAACATTATGCAATCGCTACTAGTGTCACCATCTAGTATGCGGCCGAGTAATAGTATTTTATGTAACTGGTACATAAAGAGGGCCCTTAAAACACGAGTGTGGTTTTGTGAAACGAGCCGAAGGCGAGTTTCATAATAACATCACACGAGTTTTTTAAGGCCTAATTATGTACAGTTGCATACATTACTTTATCTACACACATATTATAAGTACTCTTTCCGTATTTTAAAAACAGGCGGCAGAACAAACAAATGGCGGCAAGCTAACCTGTGTCACGAATATGAATGTTTTTTTTTAAATCATAGACTAACTAGCAAAATCCCTATTCTAATGTCACTCGACATCAAAACGGCGTACGACACTTTACTTAAAATATACCGAGTCGACGTTTAATAGATACTAGAATTGACCCCCTGTTTGAATTGTGTTGGTTTTGGAAGATGTTCCAAATTTAAACAACATTACTTTATCAAAAGTTGTATCGTAATTTTAACTTTACAGTACAGCTACAGATAAGAAAAAATATCATAGTAAAATTGTATCTTGTAATGATGGTCATTGTCTACGGATTCTGAACGCATTATAGAGGACTTATGATATGAGTGTCGATAAACTAATTTACCGAGCGGCGCCATTGTCTTTCGCGCGCAGTGAGTGTGACAGCTGTGTACAGGTTCGGACGTGTTTTGTTGTAATAAAATCGAAAATTTGATGAAAGGTAAGCTTAAAGTGATTTATACCAATTAATATCTTTCTTAAAGTTAATTACTGAACGTTTGCAAGTGTATTGTATGTACTTGTTGGATTTTATGAAAGTTATTTACATTTTTCGTGACTAAGCAAAAAAATACCGGGAAAACCCCAACAGTAGACCGGTATTACCCGCATTTGCGGGTAATACCGGTCAACGAAGGGTTTCACAAAATGATCAATAAATAAGAAACCCGTAATATATTGATAATGTATTTCATATATATCAATAAACTACTATATAAGCTATGTAAAAAGTTAATTTCCGATACCGTAAATCATAAAAATAAAATAAAAAATTAATAATTGCTTAAGTGACCGCTATTCCCCCATCTTACCCTATTGACATCAATTTCACTACTCCAAATTTTTTTTAAGTCCCAAATCACTTCAAAATGACTGACATTTGAACCCCTAATATCTCGGTAAATATCAAGTTTAGAGAAAAGTTGCCTATACAAAACACGCTTATTTAAGCGTCTTCTATACGATAGCATCATAAAAAATAGGTGTTATAATGACACCACTTCCATCAAAACAAAATTAAGTCTTGCGCCCCCTTTGCTACCTATACCCCAACCCGATATTCTCGATTTTTCGCCGCCTTGTCGTAGACCACGTCAAAATTTAATACATTTAAAGTAGTATTATTGTAACAATTTAATCCCTATGCTTTATTATTAATTAAATTTTTGGTTCGAAATATAAACTGTAACTGATAGCACTCACACAATCCTAGTAGACCAAAGTTTTCATTGATCTATTCGTGCCAGCTATTCATGAAAAAACCTTTACGTGTTAAATAATTAACTATTTATGTATTTACTTATTTGTTTAAAAGCTATTTTGGACATTCGTTACTGAATTTGAGATAGTATTTAGAAAAACACAAGTGTATCATATTGGTCGATCAAATCAAGCGCCATCTAACGGTAAATGCATGCCTGACTGTTTGACAAACAGCATTATGCGGTCGATCGCAGAGCTTACTTGTTAGATGGCGCGCGAATTAAAACTTTACTCGTCTGGCCGAATGAGCAAGGTCAATTGCCCGCCCCGTCGCCTTAAAACAAAGTACTACTGACTTTATTTTTAGTCTGGGTATCTTTTAGCGAAAAAACACCCAATATTTTACGAAACAAAATGGTGTGTTCGGGATTGGTGTTGATTTTATTATTTCATTATTTACATGAAATGATTGAATTAATTATTTGCATTGGTTCTCATGGTTGGACAACAACGTTGTGACTTGTGGATCAATCAGTTAGCAGGCCCACGAAAATATTCTTAGCCAGTCCATAATGGTGATGTTTTGTGACCTGAAACCAAACCATCCTTAGCAATATTTTCTAATTGTGTAGAGAAAAAAAAATTTTTTCGCTGTTAGTAAATAATACTTTCTGCATTTTGCGTCTAAAAATGTAATTCCCTTACAGTATATTTAAACTTCTTAACAAAATAAAAAAATGCTTGTCGTCTTTGGAACGGAATGTATCTCTACAAGGTATAAAACGAAGTCGCTTTCCGCGTCTGTCTGTGTATAATTCACATTATACCATTTTTTTTATAAATAACACCCGTGCTAAGCCGGGGCGACGCTGGTAAAAACATAGAACGGCTAGGCTTGAACTAATTGCAAACTAAAAAGGTGTTGTTTTAATTTTCTTTCAAAAATAAACCGAAGAAGCATTCTAGAAGTTAGACTTTAGAGTAGAACTGAAAGGTTAAAGTGCTTAAGGCGATATGTTCCAAGACTGACTAAGGTCGTTACGTAATTATTTAAATAATGTCTGCACTGAAACTTATGTAGGCAGGCGACCGACCCCTAAATTTCGTTTGAGGTCGTGGGGGTGGGGTGTGCGGCGATTGCCCTAGGGGGGGCAAAAGGCGGCCGCGGCGGGGCCGGGTCTGGCCCGCGCGCCGCCCGGGCCGCGGACACTTGTAGCTCCTGATAGATGTGAGCCGAACACAGGTTCCAATTTTATCCCAAATAAAAGGCTTTGGACGAGTTGAGTGTCATCATTACGAGGTAGTTACAAAAACATACTGCCGCTTTAATCCTTAGTATGGCAATAAATCCTAATGGTAGCTTCTGAATTATCTGTCTTTTTATAAGCAAGCGATACAAAAGACGACCTTTTTATTAACGGCTGTGTTGTAGAAAACTTGTTTAACTAAGAAAACAAATAGAAAAATGTATTACCCGAAATTGCCAGACTACTTGATTCAGTAACAGGGTTAGTTTTCAGTTAGCTTTCAGATTATAATAAACAAGGCTTTCAGCTGTTTATTTCTGGTATATTGTTCTCAATCCACGACGCAGAGGGCACGCCCAACCAGTCAAATTGACGTTGCACGGTTGCGTCAATATACCAAAAATTAAGTAGTGGGGCGATACTTCGTAGATTGAAAACACTATAGCATGGTTCAGTGGCGAAGCGTCACGTAAATAAATAGGCAAGCCGGAGCAAAAAAAGGTGTATGGCGTGTGTGCTTGTTTGCCCCTTCCGTGACATAAAAAAAACATACCTTAAAAAATGGATGTCGTCTTTCTAGTTCTCAAAAAGCAGTGCTGAAGTGTCGCGTGCGTTAAAAGTGCGCGGAAAGGCAATTCATGCTTTCCAAGTAGTACGACCGTATCAATTAAACGTTTCAATAAATTTCGATTACGTCCCACTTTACGATTGTGGGCCTCAAAATTATTACCAAAAAAAGTTTAAATTCTACTGTTACCAAACTCATGTAATAATATACAACTCCGTATATGTTTCTCGCTTTGAGCATGTTTTCTAGCTGAATTACTTATAGAAAATAAAATATAGAAAATAGAATAAGTTTTTTTTTCTTGCCTTTTTCGTGCTTATTATATTATATTATGATTGAATCTTAGAAAAAATACAAATTTATTTCCCTATTTCTGGGCGGTTTGCCCTTCGAGAATATATAAAAACTAACCTAACATAACCTATTTTTTTTAAATACTTTAATTCAAACCGTAATGTTTCAGTAATAATAGATTTTAGAGAAAAGTTTGTTTAAAAAAATATGCTTGTTTTAGTATATTCTAAACAATTAAATCATCATAAATAGACCTTATATTGACATAGTTTTCAAGCATCAAAATTTTTTAAGTCCCTGACGCCTTTGTCAAATGACCAACATTTGAACCCCTATAACTCAGCCAATTTTGATTTTAGAGAAAAGTTTTTCAAGTAAAACATGCTTCTTTTAACGTGTTCTATACGATAAAATCATTTAAATTAGGTGTCATAATGATACAATTTTGGCGAAATTTTTTCTAAGTCCTGCGTCCCCTAACTGAATTATATAAATTGTGAATATCTGCAAAACCTGTTCGATTCCAAACACTGCTAGAATCGGAAAACAGCAAAGATGAATAGCAAAATAATTTGTTTCATTTGCAGCTGCCAGTCAGCCAATTGTATTTGTAATTCGCTGTGGAAATGTTTGAAGAATCCATCTCTACGCCTATAATCAATTTTTATGTCTGGGCGAGCGCGTCCTAACTTAATGACATGTTTCTTATTTCCAAAGGATAACTTCGAAAAACATGTTTGTTCATTAAGTAGGTAATCTGTAAGACAACACTCAATTTGCACCAATGCGGCTTTTTGTACTTTGAGTACAGGCAAAAATATTTAAAAACCAAACCACGAATATAACCTAAATAGATCGAAGCAAAAATAACAATATTTAGGTACTTAACGAAATATAAACAAACCACGGTTGTCGCCACGAATCTGCAAATAACACAATCCAAACAGAAAAACATTCACAGAACACTAAGCAAGCTAAATTTCACTAGTAGTCTCATAAAACACAATAAGTTAAGTAATAACACAAATTAAACTATAAATCAAAACCAAACACCGCGTATTTTAGCGCGAGGACGCGAAAGTAATGGCGTAATGAAAAAAGTAGTTGAAGGTCGTGAGGACAGGACAGGGGGGAGAGAGACGGTTGAGTTGAGTTGAGTGTCCTTGGGAAAATAAAGTTAATGCATGCACCTTAAGTTCAAAATTGGATGCAATAAGCCGTAGTTCGCCGGCCGGACTTGCGTGCTTCTCCCTCTTGCGTGCTCACACAGGTGCCGCTGTGTCTGTGTGCGAGTTTAAAGCTAATGTAGCGCTATAATGTTATACCATTTGGTTTGAATGTGTTAGTGAGGTCCGGCGCCGAGTCACCGGCTTGTATGGCGGTTTTAATTGTGGGTGTAAGTTCGAGCGCGCGTAGTGAAAGGTAACTGAGCATGTGTGCGTGTATACGGAAATATTGTTCTTGTTTCTTTCTAGTAATATAGGTTAGTGAATGGGTGCGAGCGAGTGATAGATTTCGGCTTGGTAAATAAATAAATTTGAATTGCGGCGTTAGTGCGTGTTCATTCATCGTATTATGAAGCAAGGTAAAGCTATAGTACACCGGGTTACTTTCGGTTTTACGTTTTGTTGTTTGTATACCTAGTAGGTACCTACTCTATGCATAGGAATATTTAGGGAAGCCGCTGGGAATCGGGTTGTATGGACGCTTCGCTACTGGCATGGTTATTGATTGACAGCTTACCAAAATATTTAAGTGTTCGCTTTAAACGACGTCTTGGCTAATCCATATGTTTCCAATTAAATTGCATATTGCAAACCTTAGCGACTGCAGAATAACGATATGTGATTGACGTAAGTTATGATATGATGAGTATATGAATCTTTACTTAAAGATTTATGTAAGGACCGTATCGTTAATTATGGAAACAAATAAAATGGTGTAATCTGAATAAATACTTTTTATTACAAAAAAAACAACTTAAAATACGCGAATCTTAGATCTTCTAAGTGAATCATAAAAGCTTCTTTTAGTTATTTATTGACCCCCTTGGCCAGTTTTCTCACTTTGCTTTTGATGCTCTTCATTAGCCCTTGGACATCGACTGTTTTGAAAGTTTTTTGGGTACGGATCCAGTCTTTTTTGAATTGGTCGATGTTATCTGTTGGTTTAGCTTGTTTTCGTAGCCTTGCCTTCATCAGAGCCCAAAAAATGTATGTATGATTATTTAACGTTAAGGGATTGAATTTAGTTTTGTTTTTTACTCAAGTGACAATTACTATAGCAAAACTTGCGGTGAAAACAAATGCGTACCTACTTGATTGCATAGCTGGGCATTAACTCGTTAATCGTTAATTAACGAAGTTAACATTTTGATTAACGGATTAACTTTTAAGTTAACTTTTTAAAATGTTAACGGACACGTTAACTTCCGTTAATACGCAGAAGTCCGTTAATCGTTAATCCAATGCCTACTATTTACCAAACGGCACCGCGGCGCGTTAAGAAAAACAGGTTCAGACAAGTATGAAACGACAAGTGCCGGGCGGCGCGTAGCAGCGAGTGTGTAGTGTGAGAAACAACGATGATGACAAGGAAGACTTTTTGAATTCTGTCACTCAGTCTATAGAAAAACCAAAGAGCTCCAACTCTTTAAAGAGTAAAGCGCAAAGTCTCGTTAAAATGTGGCTGGACATGAAATCAAAAGACTCGTTCAAAGATGCTGCATTCCTCGGGGAACAAATATTCATAAATCTATTCATTAAATACAATACTGCTATACCCTCAAGCGCTGCAATTAAACGTCTGTTTTCCACGGGTAAAGACATTTTAACTCCAAAACGAGCCTCGCTTTCAGACGAGGACTTCAACATGTTAATGTTCATGAAAGGGAATATGCACCATATGCCCTTTTGTATTTTGTTTTGTTCCTATCCTGTTAACTTCCAGAACCTTAACCAACAGGTTTTATAATTTCACTAACGCAACGATATAAAAATGCATTTTTTTACACATATTAACGGATTAACGATTAACGTTAACTTGCGTTAATTCTTCCGAAATGGAACGCTTTAACGTTTAACGAAGCTAACTTTTTTGTAGCGGATTAACGATTAACGAAGTTAACTATTTGATTAACGGTGCCCAGCTATGCTTGATTGTATCTATTGCTTTATTAACATAGTTTCATCACTTTAAATGAATTTTTAGTCTTAATTCAGTATTTTCTGTATTTATAATATATTATATTTACTTTATTTTTTGCGTTATTCCAACGCACTCAATGTCATTAATGCTGCAACATCACACTGAGAAATAAATAATCTAATCCATGATACGTACTTCTACAGTTGTTAGCTTTCGGAGAATGCAACTCAGATAACTCGACTGAGGTTCTATTGTGTAGACAAACGCGAAAGACTGACGTCAGGCTAATTGGAAACTTATGTTAGAACTGGTTGAGCATTTCTTTTTTAAAGTTTGTACATTTTTCCGATAGCGGTGGCAATATTTAAAATATCACATTTATGTAGATGGGTTATTTATAAATATTGCAAATTATTACTTATAAAAATTTAAAGGTCTAATATTAATTTAATTCTGATTTAAAGTTTAAATAAGATGTAAAGGGTTATTCCACCGTAACACCCGAAACAGCAACTTTTTATTAGTGTTCTCTCGTTATTCTCTTATGCTTTTGATTATGCGTAAATAAAATATTATCCGAATAGTAGACCATTCACTAGTCATTTTCCTAGTTTCGTATTGCAATATCGAAATAATCCTTAATAAAAAGTAGCCGTTTAGGGTGTTACGGTGGAATGACCCTAAAGTTTAATTGATTTAGGGTAGTCAATAATTGTATATTTTGTTTCAATGATTCAAGTGGGTATAATAGTTACACATGTTTTATTGGTTAATTTAAGTAAGTAAAGTCATGATAAAAAGTCTTTGTATGTTGTTCACACGAACAATATCTTTGATAAAATAAGTTATTTAGCCATAACTCAATTATAAAATTACTACACGACGCAAATTATAAAAGTAATTATAATGGAAATAACTATGTTACGCCAGCTGCATTTTTGTCTAAGTTATAAAAAATCTAGGGTTTTCACGGGACACCCTAAATGATAGGAATATTGGTAACACATTAAAAACTCTTAAGTACCTATAGTGTTAGTGTACGCTCGCTGTATGTTACGTATGCATACATGAGAAGCGTAAGTAACATAGCTAGTAATAATATACAAACTCGTCGAAATAAAAACTTTCCTCGTATTAGATAAAGTTAGTTAATGCATTTTTTATTGAATCTTTGGAGTACCTAGTCTATCACCTCTTAAGAATGCCTATTTCATTACTTTCGTTTTCACAATGTTTTTTTAAGTTTTTTAAAAGTTAGTATACAAATAAGTATTCTGTAAATATTTCAAGCGTCTACCTATTGCCGTTAATAACATCGAACAAAAAACGGCAAAAAAAAAACACGTTTTCATCACACTTGCTCGGAAAGGGTTTTATAACACGCAGGCGTTTAGGGCAGTTATAGCCGACTAAGCTCCCGCGGGAGTTATAGATTTTCATAACTCCCTAGGGAGTTATGAGTTTAGTTTTAAAATATAGAATCCACTTGTACATCATTTCAGACCAAGGAGGTGTAAAATCAGCCAAGGTTTATTTCCTATATTCAAAACTTGGCTACAAACCAATTTTACTGTTTAATTAAACTTATACGGCACATTTGTCTGCATTATATTTCTATTTTACCATTATTTCAGAGACATTCGCAATTATTTGATTAAATTTCATTTTGAAAATTTGTACAATCTGACAAAATGGCCTGTATTTGTCAAGTTTAAAAAAAAAGCAATTCTAAGCACTATCTGTGGAAGACTAAAAAAAAGTTGTCAAACTCTTTTAGCTTAGCGAATCGAGTTCGTTTAATTTTGTTTGATTGTTGTTTCCGAAGCGTATTTTGTTTATTAAAGGTTTTTTCCTATTTGTTTTTTATTTCCTCGCTAATGTGATGAAAATCATTGTGTGTGTCATGGGCAGTAAGGAGATTGCAAACTCGAGTCATTAAAAGCCCTCCGCCTTCGGCGTCGGGCTTCTAATAGTCTCTCGTTATCAATCCTCATCTTACCGCCCTTGATGCACAATGTACTATTGTTGTATGGGAGCCCCATTTAAATATTTATTTTAGTCTGTTTTTTATTTTAGTAAGTATTTGCTGTTATAGCTGCAACAGCAATACATCTTTTGTGTACATTTCAACTGTCTAGCTATCACGGTTCTTGAGATACAGCCTGGTGACAGACAGACAGACGGACAGTGGTCTTAGTCATAGGGTCCCGTTTTTACCCTTTGGGTACGGAACCCTAAGAAGAAAGCATTAACATAAAGCTCGATACGTTTATTGATTCGTTGAATCAAATTTAACAGACAGAAAATTACGTTTCTGGAAACCAAAAGTGAATGTTTATTATGGTTACCACCGGCACGAACTTGTTTCAGAACACGAGCCAACAGCTTTTAAAATGATTGTGAAAACGGACCAGGTAGAGACCAAAATGCCAATCATACCAGTTTTCTATTAAAAGTTCTGCGTTAAGTTAAAATAGATTTGAAATTAAAGGGTAAACAAGTTACGAAATATGCAGGAGAAAAAAGCTTAAAATCAAAAGGTTTGTTAGTAATGCTTTGTTACATACGTCAACATAAGCACAGGTTGTCCCAGAATGCAGTGTCCGGGATTGGTATAATTGATTTCGGTAGGATACTGGTAAATTTCCTTTAGTTTACGCATGCATCTTTAAGGGCCGGGATTGCAGGGTGTGTATTTTTAAAATATTAATACTGGAGGGGATTCTTTTAAGATGCTTTTGCACAATGTTTACAGAAAATATTTAAAAACTAGCTGTTGCCTGCGACTCTGTCCGCGTAGAGGTCGTTATCGCTACCATATACCGGGTTTGTCCCGTAAGAGGAACAATCAATTAAAATGATGATTCCTTACCTTATTGGCAGTAATTAAAATATCTTAATGTTCCAAAGTTCAATTTTTTTGAGAAAATAGCCATTCGAATTAAGTGTCACAATCAATGGATATTAACATCGCGATATTCGCCCGTCATTCGTTTGGTGTTTTGGTACCGGGGATGCTATTTCAAAAATACTTACCCTTAAAACGATCGAAATTAGTTTTTATCCTCATGCACTAGGAACTATTTTAATTCGTAACAGATACAAATGGCACAAATACATATGATATAATAATATGATTTTACTATGGTTATGGTTATGGTGATGGACTCCTTTTTCCGCACTTAGCCCGTGTATGTCGGGCCATTGTGCGTAGGGGCACCAGCTAGTAGTCTAGCCAGCCTAACTCCGACCAGAAGCGCAGGAGCCTCCTGGTATCTCCACAGGCTTCTCGGAGTGACCTCGGTGTCTTGAGGATTTCAGTCCGTTGAGCGGCTACACTTACGCATTCCAGGATTACGTGGGGGGCTGTTTCGTCGGCCGACAGGCATCCCCTGCATAGGGGGCTGTCGGTCATACCTAGAACATACAAATGTTTGTTAAGCGAGCAATGTCCAGTAATGTTTCCTACAATTATTCGTAGGGCTTGTCTATCTAGTGATAGGAGACGCTTTGTTAGACGCGCGTCCGGGTGTGGCACAATCTCCCTTGATTGTCTACATGTACTGGTATTTGCCCATTGATTGGCATGTTGTTCGAGTGTTCTGTGACGTAACCATGATCTAAGCTGGTTAAATGCTAATGGAAGCATTGAAACGGGACCGACCGCTGGGCGGTCTGATCCTCTCCTAGCCAGCTGGTCAGCTGCATCGTTACCTAGAGATCCACTGTGCCCCTTTATCCATTGTAGCGTGAGTTGGTTATTTAAACCTATCACTTCCAATGCTGAGTGGCACTCTAGTATGAGCCCGGATTGTATTATTTTGTTGTCTAGGGCTCGTAGTACCGCAGCGCTGTCGGAAACAATTCGTATTTTTTGGTCTTTGATACCCCGCCTTGCCACTGCCTTGGCAGCCTGTAATATGGCAGTACATTCACATTGGTAGATGGAGCTGTATTCGCCTAAGGCTGTTGATATGTTGATGTTAATTTCGGGTGAGTACACTCCTGCACCTGTTCCCTTTTCCGTCTTTGATCCATCCGTATAGATGCGTAGTTCATGTATACTGGACTGGTCAGTGGGTTCCTCAGCAAGCTGGATGGTGTAGCTTTTGTTGAAGTGGTGTTGTTTGGGTACCTTGTCATTAGGAGCAGCTATCAGAGGTTGATATGTGATTGCTTCCTGAAGGACTTCGGTATGGGTCCCGTTTGTAACACCCCAGAGGTTGAGGGATTTTAATCTGATGGCTGCTACCGCCGCCTCCTGTTGGATGAAAAGGTTTAGGGGCGGTAGACCCAGCAGTATCTCCAGCGCCGCTGTGGGTGTAGTTTTCATGCAACCTGTAATAGCTACGCAAGCTAGTCTTTGAAATTGTTGCAGTTTATTCTTGGCTGTGGTCAGTTTAGTTCTGGGCCACCAGACCACAGCACCATAGGTGATAACAGGTCTGATCACTGCCGTGTATAGCCACATGGCAATTCTTGGGTGTATACCCCAGGTTCTGCCAAGTAACCTTTTACACTGCTAGAATATGACACAGGCCTTTTCTAGTTTGTTATCTAAGTGTTTGTTCCATAGCAGTTTGTCATCCATGATGACTCCTAAATACTTGACCTCTTTGGAGAGAGTCAAGGTCGTGCCTAGGAGTTTCGGTAAGCTTAGGTTATTAATGACCCGTTTCTTTGTGAAAAGTACTAGTTCGGTTTTTGATGGATTTACTGACAAACCATGTTCGGAGCACCATCGTTCGACGATTTTGAGAGCCCCCTGAATGAGGTCGCATAGGACTGACTCAAACTTTCCCCTTACGAGGATAGCTACATCGTCTGCATAGCGTACAGTGGCTGGCTTCTAGCCTCGTTTAGTGAGCGGATTAGGTCATCCACCACGAGGTTCCACAGGAGCGGTGAGACGACTCCTCCCTGCGGACAGCCTTTCGATACAATGGCTCGTGTGGTGCTATTGACTGTTACCTGTACCGCCCTTTGTCTAAGCATGTTGTCGATCCATCCCGAGACGGTTTGGTCGGCGCCATGGCTAAGTAGGGCGTGGCTTATGCTGTTGAATTGCGTCTTGTCAAAAGCCCCCTCGATGTCGATGAAGGTTGCAAGAGCTGATGATTGTGTTGATAGTGCATTTTCTATAGGTGAAATGACGCTGTGTAGTGCTGATTCTGTTGATTTACCTGAACAGTAGGCATGCTGTTGGTGATGGAGAGGATAATGCGCCAGAGCCCCGTCTCTGAGATCTCGGTCACAGAGTCGTTCCAGAGTTTTCAGTAGGAATGACGTAAGGCTTATTGGTCTATATGATTTGGGCTGCGCATAATCACTCTTACCTGGTTTGGGTATGAATACCACTTTAACTTCTCTCCATTTTGTGGGGACATAGCGGTGCCAGAGACATGCCTGGTAAATCTTGACTAGGTGGGGTGCCACAGTATCCTGGCACCATTGTAAGAGTCCCGGAAATATGCCATCTAGGCCTGCCGCTTTAAACGTCGAGAAGCTGTTGATTGCCCATGACACTTTCTCTAGTGTTACTATTCTTTGGGCAGTATCGACGGCCTCAACAGCTGGTTGTTCAAAAGTCTGCTGGGTCGTGTCTTCCCATGTCGAGTCTTCCGTAACTGTACATCCTGGGAAGTGTGTATCAAGCAACGACTCGCACATCTCACTATATGTGGTTGTGTAGTTGTTGTCCGGTTTTTTCAGTGAGCCTTGGTTCCGATTCGGTTCACTGGATAGGATGGTTTTTATCCTGGCTGCCTGAGTGTTTGATTCAATGTTAGTGCAGAAGGTTCTCCAGCAATCACGTTTCCTCTCACGGATCCGTTTTTTATACTGTAGCTGGATCCGCTTGTAGGCGTCCCAGTCTGTTACCTTCCTTGTGTTGCTCACTCTGTTAAACAGTTTGCGTAGTTTGCATCGCATTTTCTCGAGTTCAGGTCCCCACCAGCCATTACGATTGGTGGCTTTCGTCGAGGGCGTTGTTGGTGAACAAGCTTTCGTAAATGAGTCTATTAGCGTTTCCGTTAGTTTATTTACATGTCTCTCTATGTCTGCAGGCTCTTTGTACCCCATCGGGATTGTGCCAGGAGCCAGGTTTGCAGATATCAGTCTGTTGAACTTTGCACGGTCGGTCCGTCTGGGATTTCGCCAAAGTTCTGGCTGTTTAGAGTCCACGTTCAGTTTGAATCTTACCCACCTATGGTCGGAGCATGACAGGTCTTTCGACACATGCCAGTCGGAGATCACCTCCGATACCCTTTCCGTAGCAAGTGTGATGTCGATTATAGTTTGGAATCTGGAGGTAACAAAAGTAGGTTCTGACCCCCTGTTTATAAGCCTGAGATTAGTAGAGAATAAAAATTCAACTAGGTCCTCACCTCGTTTATTGGAAGATCCGCTGCCCCACAGGGTGTGGTGCGCGTTTGCGTCCGCCGAGATGATCAGCTCAAGCTTGTTGTTTTCGCAGTGCCTGATGAGAATGGCCAGCTCAACCGTCGGTATGTCCACATCGCCCGCCAGGTAGGCCGATGCTATTATAACCTCCGGGATGCTAGGGCAGTTGTTTTGGAGTCTGACCGTAGTTAGGTCTCTGGAACAGAATTCATTCATTAAAACTGCATTGATAGATTTTGGTACATAGATGCATGTGCGTGGATTAGTCACAGTGGTATCGAGTAGAATCTTACCCCCGATGTTGTTTAGACCGCAAATCCTGTCCTTCCTTATCCACGGCTCCTGGATAAGGGCGACGGTCTTGTTGTATACCTCCAGCATTCTTCGCAGGGTAGCCGCCGCGGCTTGTTTATGCTGGAGGTTGGCTTGGACGACGTTAGAGAGGGGAGGAGGAGCGAATGGGACTGCTCACTTCCTCGTCCGTTCCCAGCGAGACGTCCTGGTCCATCAGCTGCGCGACATCCTCCTCCAGATCGCCGAGGGCGGCGTCCACGGTGGAGGTAGTCTGCGAGCAAGCTGATTTCCCATCCTGCTTCTGCCTTTCGGCGGAAGAGTGTTGGGTGACCACTGGTTCGCTGGCTTCTTTCTGCCTTGCGGCGGAGTTCGGCCTGCTAACCACAGACGTAGACGCGCCTGCTCCCTGGTCATGGTCAGCGTGCTCACTCTGCTTTTCAGCGGAGGAGTTGCTGGTGACTTTGGGTACAGTCGCAGTCTCAGCAGGGTCTGGGGGCATATCCTGCAGCCTTCCCGAGCTCCCGAAGAAACGGATGTAGGCGTTACCCAGCTTGTAGCAGAGTCTGCGCCCCCTCGCTAAGATTCCGGGAATTTGGTCCTCTGGAATACCCAGCACCAGAAAGGTACCCGAAGGGTTACCCTCATGGCGCTCGATATTGTAAAGCGACCACCTGCTAACCTGATACCACTTGTTCTGACCAGCCAAGATGCGTTGAATCATCTTAGGCTCGTCAGCACAAGTCGGTAACAGGACAGCGGACTTCACCCGTCTGGGGATGTCCGTTTGTCGCCTTACCACCAGCTTGGTCCCGGGAATTGGTGACACAAAATTGGCTAGGGTGTTTTTAAGCCATTCTATGTCTTTTGCGTCCTCGCACTGCAGTTTGAGCACACCCTCGCTGTGGAAAGGTTTGCCACGGAAGGAGGGCCAGTACGGGATTGTGTTGGAGGCACCTGGAGCATCGGCAATGTCCTCGATGCTAGTCTCCAGTGTGCTCTTGATGCCCTCCACTTAGACAGGTGTTAGGTCGGTGAAGGGTTCCGCCATCACTGCGACAAATAGATCATTTAAGACCACAGTGTCAGCGTAGGTGACGGCTGGATTCACCAGACTAGTGGAGGCCTTGGTGCGCTTCGCAATACTGCCTATCGGCGATTGTGTGTCGTCGGGGCGAGGGCGCTTAGGTACTATCTGGCCACCACTTTTGGGCTCAAATTTCCCTTTCCTGCCTCTACCACCGCGCTTCCTTTTTGCCGCCTGAGGTGCGTCGGCCTTATCCTTCGCACCTTGGCTGGGACGGAATGCCTTTTCTGCGCTCAGCTTCGTCCCACCTTGGCTTTCGCCGAGGCGTTTCGTCTGCTTTGCGCCTACTGAGGCGACGGGGGTCGTTGCCAACCCTTTGGCTTCCTCCTGCCTTGCGGCGGGAGGTTGCCCCCTTTCCGAGCCTGCCTGGGCAAAGTGTGCTGCACGTTTGGCCGTGCGCTTCCGTGTGTTAGCCGCCCACTGCTGATCACCGGCCTGCAAAAGACCGGGTTGGGGGCTTGGTTGGTTATTGCAGGGCGCTTCGTTAGAAGCAGCGGCCTGCTGCTGGTTGATGTTTATGGGTTGGTTTTTACTCTTTTTATCCATAATTTAGTTAGAAAAAGGTTTCATTCTCCTCGGCGTCCCACCCTCTTGGGAGCCCGCAGATGGGGATGCTCATTCGAGCACCAGGACCTACCGCGGAGAGTATAGGGTCCAGGATCAGCGATGCAGCGAGCCTGCACGGTGCGAGAAGGACTACAGTTGTCAGGCCGAGGTTTTGGCCCGTACTCGCCGTAGACTTCGCGCTCCGCCGGCTGCGCACCTCATGATCCCGAAACCCTCGCCGACCACCCTTAAGGGGCGCCTTTGCCGGTTACCCCAAGCTGGCTAGTTCCTGAGGCTGTCGTCTTGAAGGAATGCCGGACCAAAGAGGGCGTGTTGCTTCCACAAGATAACTACAACCCGATCTGTGGTAGGCTCAACCCCCCAGAACTCCATTATCCCCTCGTACGACGCTCAACTACGCACGGCACTACGACGTAGGTGGGCTTTGCACTCTTCACGGGGAAGAGGCCGGTCTGACACGCCCACAGGTCATGACCTACCAGTCCTTTTTGTTGCGGTTGCTACAAGGTCGCTAGTGGAGCCTCTTCGGACAGAACTCCGGTGGTTGGGAAGGTTCTTCGCCAACAGCCAGTGAGACCCCTTGGGGAGAATTACTGGCTGTTGCCCAGGATATACCGGCGGTTAGGGATTCGCGTTCCGTTCGGACGGATCCTAAAGGACTGCCAATCCCGCCGCACTCGAGGAGGTGACCTAACAAAATACCCCTAATATGATTTTACTATGCGAAGAAGCAAGAGACAATGCTGTTATTTGTATTTCCTTTTCTATCACTGTTATGAAGTTTTCAGCCAGTGTGTTTAATATGAACAAAAGAAACAAAAATCGGAGAGTATCATAAATTACAAACAACGCAATCCCGAATGCGAACTTTTTGATCAGGTGACGAGGTTTTGTTTATTTACAAATACGGTACCTACCCACATTGACAACGTCAAGTTGTCAAGACAAAAGTCTTGAATAAATCACAATATCACTGGCCAAAACACTTGGTAGACCGCCATTAATTTAAAGAAGACGCAGAAGAAATTACAATATTGCAATGAAAATAATAAATTGAAAACTATTGCCATGAATTGCGTTTATGTTACTGTGCGATGATATTACTTACTCTGAAGCAAGAGGAAAAGTAAGACCGTGTCCGTAAACGACAAAATATAGTTCATATGAAGTTCTTGGAGTTGTTGGTAATTCTGTAGCTCTGCCTACCCCATTCTGGGAATGAATGAAAGGTATGTATGAAGGACTCGTAATTTTCAAGTTTTTAATAAATAAGTAACTTAGGTAAAATTAAAAAGATGTATATTTTTATTAGATTATAGCGAACAATATATTTTTTTCTTCACTATGTAAAAAAAAACTTACTTCTGCCGTGATCGATTTCATTCCCTCCAGCGGTTGACGGCAGAATCGGTTTTCGGCACAGTCTTGATTGGACAGAATCTGCATTAGACAGAATCGTCTTATTGCAAAAAAAGGCATGTAAAGGATTTTAATATTCCATTGTAACTAACCTCACGATACCATATTTACAAACAACAAATGGATAAAAAATATTAATTAACATTCAGTCAATTATTCTGTACGCTTCACAACAGCAGCGAGTCGTCTTAAACAATCTAATATACTCGTAGCAAAGTCACCATCTAATAAACCTGCTAATATTTTTTCGTTTTTTCTCTTTACTGCTCTAATATAATCTTCGTGACTGTATTTGTGGCGAGATTCAAAACTTTTTTTTCTTGAAATATGACTTCATTTTCCAATAATTTTATGAAATTATTTATAGAAGATTTTGGAGGAATCCTTGAATTAATTCTTCTATGCCGTCCTTCGACAGCATTCGTGGTTCTAAATTTTTCATTATGGCAGCTAAAAATATCGGATGTGACTTTTTCCATGTATTGCTTTTGGAAATAATCGTTAGATGTAATAAAGTTCTCAGTTTCGTGTCCGAAATAAAACAGGTCGAAATATGGGGGAAGTAATGCTAGTTGAGTATATAAAAGTGTATTTTTTTTCCGTATCTACTTCCACGGGGTACTTTTTCAAAACCAATTTGCTTGCTCATTTTCCACACGGCATTTGTGAAGTGGTAATATCAACCAGTAATTTTAGCTCTAGGGAATACGTTTTTCATGGCATTTATAGTTGCTAATTCAACGTCACACTTGTATTCATCAACCGTTACTGAAAATTGTTGTTTTAAAATGGTGAATAGTCTTTCGTAAGTAGCTTGTTTCTTGGCTAGGGCCTAAATCATAGGTATGAAATTTACCGTATCGTGATTTTGTGACATATCCATATGCAAGGTGTATAATTGATAGAATAATCTAGGAACCACCCTAAAAGTTCCGTCACCATAAATTTTATTACACCTTTTGAAGTATGTTTTTGCTAATGGAGTTCCAAAAATTAATAATTTTTCATCGGTACCGTCATCATACAAAAAAAAGTTTTTCACGAGTTCATCTGGTAGTCTTAGATCTGTCAGACTATTGCTCGTAAGTTTTTCCAAATGCAAATAGTTTTTCCTTGCGTTATTCAGCATATCCTTTTTTGACTCATATGTGAGTATATTTTCACTATGCAAATTGTGTAGAGTGTTGTGCATGAAGTCTTCAAATACTTTAGGTATGTATAGGATCCAAATTTACGCATACCTGTTTTTTTGCACTCATCCATAATTTCATCAACTGTGTTACGAATTCGTTTCGCCACTCTCAAAATTCGGTTTTGGGAATCTAATATGATTGAAGTGTTGCACTCACTTTTATTGAAACATCGCCAGTTTGTTGTGCCGGACTGGTTTTTCATGATAAAATTATATCCATGACCAGCATGAAGGAGTACTGGTTTACATCTCTTGCTTTTAATAAATTTCAAATGTTGACTGTTACAGAAGATCAATCGAAGACAGTAAAATTGGCAATTGGCATTGACTGTATTATTTTATCTGTCATTGATAAGAAGAGGTCACTATTGATGATAAACAAAAGAGGTCTCATGCACGTGCACTTCAGTAAGTGGTGCAATATATACAATAATAAAATGAGTATACCTACAAATTAACATAAGTATACTTAAACCCATTAATTATGTCATATTTCGTGGTACTGTACTTCCGCCTTAAAATGATTCTGGCCAATGCCGAATCTGTCTAATCAAGCCTCTGCCGAAAACAGATTCTGCCGTACACCGCTGGAGGGATTTCATCGCCTGAAAAATACTTTTGTCCACTTTCTTGGCCTGTTGGTTCCACGTGGATCGTAACGCATCGATGTTTTGGACAACTTTGCCGGTCTTGTTGTTTTTTTTTCATTATTGCCCAGTAATGGTCTATTGGTCGAAACTGAGGGCATTTTGGGAGATTCAACTGTTGGAGTATATAAATTCACCTGGTTTTTTGCATACCACTCCAAAACTTTTTGTAATAGTAGCTGCCTAAATCTGGCTTAAACTTCACAGGACTGTCGTGGTTTCTAATGAAGAGTTCTCTTTCCTACAGACACTCTTCTTTTACTTGTGGGGGACCTTGTGCAGGCTCCGTCCGGGTTGGTGCCACCATCCTATCCATTAACCTACCGCCAAGCAGCAGTGTTTGCATTGTTGTGTTCCGGTTTGGGGATATGACAGCTGGTGAAATGACTAGTAGAGGCATTCCATCGTAGTCCTCATGGTTGGCAACACATTAGCAGGCTTAGGATTGCGGTCTTGTGAATGCGAATGTCTATGGGTTACAGTTTCCACTTACCATCAGGTGGCCTGTGTGCTCTTGTCCTTCCTATGGCACAACAAAAAAAAAACTACTCTTTGATGTATGTATCCGAATTCATTGTTGACGAGGTAATGAAGGTTTGTTGCCTTGAGACTGCAACTGCACATTCCCTGCCATGTCATGATTTTTTTTGCAAACTTTTCATGTTTGATAATTTTATATTTCTCAGGAACATTTTCTTTTGCCCGGTAGTTGGTTAAAATCGAGTTTCACATACGTCTCGTCGTCCAATGACAGGCACCCGTTAAATTATGTCAAAACTTGATCGTACAGTCGTCGAGCTCGAGTTTTGGCTCTCCGGTACTGTTTGACGGTCCGATTTGGCTCTTTAACTCTTATAGCCAGCTCGAAGGCGAATCCTTCTCACGGTTCTGCGATTTCTTTTAAGTTTTCGGGCTAAATCATGGTCAGAGACCCGGATTTTGCTTTACTGACCTTATAACTTTCTTCTCCAGATTCTTGTCTTTGGTGCCAGACCTTCGATTGGTTCGAGTTTTTCTATCAAAAGATATGGTCTCTTTATATTGTTTTTTAATTCTGCAGACAGCGGTTTTTTTAATTTTAAGGGACTTCGCAAACTTGGTTCCAGCCCAATAAGGATTTTCTAGGTTCATTTCCTATTTTCGATTTCCAACGAAGTATTCCGACTAGACACACTCGTGATTTAATGGTTGCCTTGAGGTATTTATGTACATTACTAGTGCAATTAACTTCCACTTGAACACGTTTACTGATAAGTTAAAAGACCAATTTTTTAAATTATTGTTCCTCTTACAGAACACACACTATTTAAAGAAATTAGTATTTTGACAGTAGCGTCACAATTTATTTATGAGAATATTATTTATGTCTTTGAAATCAAGACTCACACTACATCATTTGAAACAATAAAATTCAAAGAAATCGTATCCGTAAGTTTTATAAATCATTTGTAGGTCAATGCATCTATTCTATAATAAATTATCTGAATTCGTTTTAAAGTTACCATTTCCGGTACTTAAAACTTATTTGAAAAAGTCCTTCATGTCTAAAGCTTACATTAGGCGTAAAGCTTACTTACTAAAACCAACAAAAAATATTTTTACCTCAGCAGCTCAAACAAGCAGGTTTTGCTGCTTAAAAACAGTGAGCAAAATTCAATTTTGCTGCGAGCGAGAGGCAAAGTAGCTTTTTAATGATTTTTTTTAAATGCCGTGAGCTTGCTGGGGCTACTCACAACATTCGAAAAAATTTAACTTCACTTTGTTCTGTCACTTTCACTTCGATAGGAAAAAAGCGAGAGATAGAAACAACTTGATTCGAAGTTCGATTTTCAAATTCCACACATAGTAAGCCCAAAAAGAAACGCACGTTCGGATGCACACATAACCGTAAAATTGCAAATAAAACTATCTGTTAAAGTTTGAAATGTGTTTATTATAACTATTTTATACAGTAGGTACAATCATTTTTTTTATTTAATGTTTTGGAGACAAAATTAATGAAAAATAAGAAGTTTATCATGTATTTACATAATTTTGTTATCGTTTTAACAATCTTTAATTTCGTGACATAAACCGCGGGGGCAGTTTCAGAACGCATTTCAAAAATAGCGGGATTATTGTAGCCAATAGCCATAGACAAGGCCTAGTTAGGTGTTTTTTAAAGCCACAGACTACATAAAGCTGTATAAAGTTGTGTTTGCTCTACGGCATTATCAAGTTGAGTGACAGGTTTTATCTGTTTCATGTTTATTTTTTCCACTTTTTATTTTATTAGTATTTTGCAAAAATGCTTGTGTGTGATTGATGCATATGCGATCGTGTCGTTATTTAGTCGTGTATTCACCAAATGGTCACAGCGGAAGACCTGCGTTGGCCCTACCAGCTTCACGCTGTGTTGTTCTCGCTGCTGAGGTGAAAAGTTGTATGTCTCACACGATACCAAAGTTTTTTACGTCTCGTATCTTTGAATCATCACTCGCAGCAAAAAACAACTTTGCTCTCTTGTTGAACAAATAACTATTTAAATGTCTAGAAAAGAAAAGAAAAAACGTAGGTATACATTGAACTAAAACTTGTCGTTTACGGGGCGTTAAAACTTTGCAGCTCAGTATGTCCGCAGCGGGAGCCACAGCGATGGTTTTAGTTGCCACCTTGTTAGTAACAAAGTAATAATTAAGACATTTAGGTATTTTAACCAAATCTAAGACACTAATAACAAGAAACAAGACAATAACACTTCAAATCAACTCCTACGACAGCACTGGACATACCCAGTCTGTGGTCGTGATCACACTCAGGCACCGCTACCGCTTGTATTATTAGACGTGGTGGAGCGTTGTTAACAACGGCTGTTGACGTACATTCTTCTTAACGTAACTTGGGGATTTATCTTACTTATTAGGTGTACATTAGGGTTGTCACCGATATTTAAAGGTTTTCCAGGTGATAAATATATTTCCGGGATATCCCAACCAAACTTTGGATGTCAATATTATAAGATTATAACCATCGTTATGTACAGAGACCTCGAGTCTTTGTTTGGGACACGGATTTTTGGGTAAACTATACCTACATATTTTATACCTACGACTGCTATATATCAAATAGGTAATACATGGAGTTTGGTAGCCGAGTGCTTTAAATAATTTGTTAATTTTTAACTTATTTGAAACCTTATTATTAAGGACGGTAATCGAATTCGTCTCAACCCACCATCATTAAAATATTGCCATCTAAAGCACCAGCAATAGTTTTTTAATTATGACGCTGTTAAAGAAATTCCTACGGCTTTTTCAATATATGTTCGAAAATATTCGCCTTTATACAAGATTTTAAATTATTATATAGGCGACGACGCCTTGAGTGGATGGCAGTGGTGGTATACCTATACTAAATGTATGCACAAAACAATGGATTTTTTTGACATTGTTACACCAAACGATTTTTTTATTATACAAGTTCTGAATTTTGGTGGTTTTCCCTATCCCTTACGTGGTAAACAAAATCATTATTCGGAGATGTGTTATTTCAGTTTTTTATAACATGCTTTTGAATTATTTACATATTATAATACAAGTTACAACTCAAGTGGTTCAGTAATTTAGTTAAAAATAAACTTTGGTAAATATAATCTGGTAAAATTACCTATAGGTAGGTACAAGTCCTGGTTTGGGTCAGGGGTGATTTCACATTGGTAACTCGTCATTATGTGATACATCATGAAAGAAATTTGGTGTTGACCTGTTTTAACGTGGATTAACGGAACAACTAACCATATTTGGCTTTGAACTACTTAGTCGGTCCTAAAGTTCTGTCACTGGCACATTATTTTTTAATTTAGAACATCATTTTAAGAAAATGTTTTTGTATTCCATTTTTGAATGTTTAACAATTTTGTTAAAACAAAAAACAGTCATTTGCTGCGATTTCTCACGATGGAGTGGACATTGAAAGAAAACCGAATAGCTGTTTTAGCGTTGCACCGCTGTGGGCACTCGCCAAGTACCGTTTTCAAGTTGCTCAAAAAATTAAATATAACGCTTAGGTTTGTGTACCGTACTATTGATAGGTACAATGAAGTCTCTAGTGTTGAGGACAAAAAAAGAACTGGCCGTCCACGCTCCGTAAGAACACCAGCAGTGATCAAAGCGATCAAGGCCCGTATAGCAAGAAATCCTGTCCGAAAACAGAAGTTGATGGCTTTGCAGATGGGTGTCAGTAGGAATACCGTCAAAAAGATTTTAAACGAAGATCTTAGTCTACGAGCATATAAAAAAAAGTGTGGACACATGCTTAATGCCCGTCTAAAAACAATCAGGCTTAAAAGATCCCGAAAGTTGTTAAAACAGTACGCGAAAAATCGTCACCGCGATATCCTATTTACAGACGAAAAATTTTTCGATATTGAAGAAAAGTATAATAAATAGAATGATAGAGTGTACGCTAAGAGCTCTGAAGAAGCAAAAAAAACCGCTCCGTGGGTGCAACATGGGCATCATCCATCATCAGTGATGGTTTGGTTGGGAGTATCTTATTACGGGCCAACTGAGGTTCATTTTTGCGAAATAGGGGTCAAAATCAGTGCAAAAGTGTACCAAGAGACGGTTTTGGATCAGGTTGTCAAAGATCTGCCTAACACGCTATTTTCAGGACATCATTTTGTGTTCCAGCAGGATTCTGCACCTGCACACAAAGCCAAGACCACTCAAGCCTGGCTTGAGCGTCAAAAAATCGACTTTATAAGACACGAAGATTGGCCTTCCTCCAGTCCGGACCTTAATCGTTTGGACTACAAAATTTGGCAGGTCTTAGAGGAGAAGGTCTGTGCTAAACCACATACAAATTTGGAGAGCCTGAAGTCATCTATTAGAAAAGCAGTCGCTGAAATAGACATGAATATGATGCGTGCTGCGATAGACGACTGGCCGCGGCGTTTATTGGCCTGTATTAAAAACAAGGGAAGTCATTTTGAATAATTTTAAGTTATATTAATTCTCTATTAAATGTACTTTAAATTGGTATATAAATTATTAAAAACTGATTGGTACTTTTGTTTTTATCATTATTCTTATTTGTGACAGAACTTTAGGACCGATTAGGTAATGTTTGGCGTAATAACTTCCGACGAAGTCAATTTTGTGAAATTTATGTCGAAATCTGGGTCACGTTTTAGTTGTCCCTGACCTATATTAATGTAATTACGGGAAAATTTATTTGCATCCTGATGTGATGATGTTATCGTCGTAAGATTATATCTTTAGCTATTGTTAAATCGACAAGATCAAGACAATATAAACAATACCTACCAATTATAAAATCGAGGTATAAAATGCCTCAATATTTACGCAGAAAGGATAATGATGGAATGTAAAGAAACTAAGTTTGCGATCTGTCTTTACCGGGCCAGCGAAGATTTTGTAAATCTTGATACTACTAACTTGAGGCATAAGTTCTTGCTCCACCTGAAACTTACCTTACTAACTTACTTACCTTACTAAACTTACCTTACTTACTTACCAACTTGTAAAAAAAAGGTTAATTACTGTTTTTTTTGTAGCTAGTCGATGTCCTAAATCTAACCAAAGTGTTTTGTTGCAGGAGTGCTCGGTGTTCATATTCGACAAACGGATTGCCGAAAAATTATATAAGCCGAAACGAAAAGAGAGCATGCTGGACAGAATCCGCGCGTGCATCTGTCAACTGGAGAAGCTGCGCCATCCGAAGATGTTACAGATCATTCACTCCCTGGAGGAAGGCCACAACACTATTGCTTTTGCGTCAGAGCCGGTTCTCGCTAGCCTGCACAACATTCTAGCTTGGCATGTAAGTAAAACAATTTGTTTTCGTATTAGTGGTGGTTGTGCATCGTCCATCCAGATCGCTACCACCATCTTACCCTTTAACCTGTCGCCAAACAGCAGTGTCTGCATTGTTGTTTTCCAGTGCGAGGCTAAACGAACCGGTTAAATTACTAGCAAAGAGGCATTCTACCTAAATAAATCCTCAGGGTTGGCAACGCATTCTTTACAGTTTTGAGATTTCAAAGGTTCATTGGTAGTCAATCACCATCAGTAGGCCTGTTTTCGTTTGCTGTGATCGTTTGCGTTCTCAATGCCATAAAAAAGAAGTTAATACATTCGGGTGTCGGGATATACACTAAAAATTGTACCTTCGGTAGGACAAGGGAACAATTGCACTTGTGTCATATTGTACATTGTGCCCTTGTTCCACCGAAAGTGCGAAATATATAAACCGTAGACTTCGGACGCGTAGAATTAGTTTCCTGCTACTGAGAGCTAAGTTCTTGTCGGTGGAGTAATTGCCAATTTTATCTGTTCTCTGCCGGCTCTTTCACCCCTCATACGACACGACATTTGCGTTGTGTCTTATTTGGCTGAAGTAAGTAAGCCTACGTCCTCTTCTTCCTTTTTTTCCCTCCAAAATATTCAAAATATAATGTTGTTGTTGTTGTTGTTGTTTTGTGTTTTTAATGTTTGGTGGGTAGCAAACTGAACATGACTAGCACAATGTCATTCCGATCTGTGGGACTTTTTATGTCACAACGCAGACTATTTATAATGTTATAGACCCATTGCAATCGCTTATGTTAATGGACTCGTAACGCTAATGTTACCTGAAATCTTTTCATAATATTATTTTCCAGCCTCGAGCAGTTTCTATAAATAGTTTACTTTCTCGAATAAAATTGTTTATTCGAAGGTTCGAGACAAACGTAAAATTTAGATTCTTCATAAAAACGAAGAAAAATTATCGCGACTAACAGCGAACTTGGCTTAAAATGTGAGAGACGAAAAGAAAAGTTGACCAACAGTTAATGAAACAAAGAAAAAAACGAACGAGCGAAAGAGACTGACAAACTAAGAAACGAACTGCCAAAGGATACCATTTCTTTGTATGGGGATTAGGGCCCCACGCAAACTTTAGCGTAAGTGTATTAATAAAACATATTTCGTTTTTTATCTCTTAACCTCTAGGTTACGGTGGATATTTTTGATTTATCTTGTCTAGCCGGAATGCTGAAAATTCTATCTATCTATCTTCTCTATATCTATACTACTCGTATTAATAAAGAGATAACCGGAATGCGCGTCACTCATCAACGCACAGCTGAAACTACTGAAGCTAGAAACATGAAACTTCAGCAGTACGTATGTTTTTTGACGTAAGCAAGTCATAAGAAGGGATTTTTTAAAATTTAACCCCTAAAGGAGTGAAATAAGGAAAAAACCATTGTATGGAGGTCCGTCATTTTTAAAGCTACGAACATGATATTTGGCATTAAGGCTTATAATATAAATATGAGGCTGTAAATGAACCATATTCATTTTTTTAACTGTCATATCTTAAGGGTCGACATAGTGGATTAAAGTTTGTATGGGAGATACGTAATTACATACATACATACATTAAATCACGCCTGTTTCCTAAAGGGGTAGGCAGAGACTACTTTTTTCTACTTGCTACGAAAGATACGTAATTTTTGAAGTAAATAACATCAAATTTAAAATGTAGGCTCCTGGTGCGAATTGAAGAAATATAATTATACCGGTTATGGAAATTCATCCCTTAAGGGAATAAAAAAGGGGTTGAATTTTTTTACGGGATTCCCGTTGTTTCAAAGCTGCTGACACTTCGATCAACAATACAACTAGATAACGGGTCAGAGAACAAAACACGGCCCAGCGAATATATACCCACTTCAAATTGGGAGCGTACTTTAATTTAGTTCGTTGTCAACTACGCCAACAGTGACACGTGTCACAATGCCTCAATGCGTTTTCAGAAACTGCAAAAATAATCCCCGTTACAAAAATCTTTCAGACGGAATGTCATACTTTCGGCATGTAAATGTCGATTCGTAATATTAATTGATAAATAGCTGTCTTTCTAATAAAAAAATTTTTTTTAGTTTCGGACCATCAATTGTCAGTATTTGGATGTTGGAGAACAGTATGTCAATGGAGTAGTTTTATACTTTATATTATTGCAGTAATAAATTAAATATTAGTTTGTGGATTCCTCGTAATCCATTTTATTGTGCGATATAGAGTTATATTGTCGCGAGTGAACGGCAGGAGTTTTTTAACTGATGAAGACCAAAGATGAACACCGGAAATCATTAATCATAATTGTTTAACGGGCAGTGATGAGATTTCTCTATTAAGAATATGAAATTACTTTTATTCACGTAATGCATGTAGTGAAGTGCAATTGATGGTGAAGTACCGGGAAAACTCTTTAATAATTAACGGCCCTGCATATTGGATAGCGAAATATTGTTAAGGCTGATTGGAAATTGTTATTAGACTATAAGGTTTTTTAATGTAATGAACGAGTATAATTATGTGCTGTAGAAAATCTCAATGATATGAGAAATATCACTAAAATGCGATTTTTCTTTTTAAAAATAAAACCGTCTTCAAAAATCCACTAAACATACCTATACATCGCTTCACATTTGTTCCCCTGTGGTGTAGGCAGAGACTACGGAATGCCAGGTGCATCGGTCTAAGCATACAAGTATAACTTTCGCTTCCTCTACATTCATAATTTTGACCCACTGAACAAGGTGAAATAAATGACCGGTCTCCTAGAAATTCCCTATCGTTGCCTAACAGGTATATCAAATATATGATATTTTATAATTTATTATATCCAAGTCAGTGTCAAGTAGGTATACTTACACAAATAGCAATGCCACATGATTTTTGCCACCGACATAATAAGTCAGTCGATATAAGTTTTTCAAGTAGCTATTAGGGTTTTTGAAGACGCTTTTACTTTTTGTTGCTAAAAAAATATATGATGGGTTACGAGCCCACAATATTATTTATACATAAACTCACGCCTTCATTCCCAGAGTGGGGTAGGCAGAGCTAAAGAATTATCAACAAGTCTTAAAACTTCTGGATGATTCTGTAACTACATTTTGCACAAGTAGGCTAAGATGTTTCCCAATGCATTAGTGACAGGTGGCAAGCCCATCGCCTAACAGTACAGTGTATAATAATAATTAGGAAATAGCGACTCCATGGATTCTATGACCACGTTTTGCCACCAAAATCCTAACCCTACTAATTACATGAATTACGCCCAGCACTAGTGTAGTGCACACTGCTGGCGGCAGAGACGCGTGCCCCCCACCTCACGCCCCGACTGCATTCAACTCGTGCACGGACTGTATGTACAGTCTGTGAGCACTTAGAAGAGCCCCCGGTCTAGCACCTCTCTCCCACTCGCTCTCATACGATCTTATTAAGAGCGAGTGAGAGAGAAGTACCAAACCGAAGCCTCTTCTAAGTGCTCACAGACTGTATGTCATGTCAACAGAATTATTTTTACTTTTCTGTCGAACTTTTACTCCAAGAACTTTGCAACCTCTCATACACGTCCCGTTTCCAAACTTCGCTGCATATTTCCTCTGGTATGGAGAGTCCTGACAAGTCTATATTGAGCAAGTCGGGCTGTTTACGGCCATACTCGAGAATTTGTAGTGTCACGTTGGGCCTCAACGAGTGCATGACTTTTATGAGCGAGTTGCAGACCTGAGTCATGGCTTCCGGGGGCATGCTGTCGAACAGATAGTTGATTATGGCGATGGACACAGCCCGCTCCGACGGTTTGACGCCTATGTCTTTGGCTACACCTGGTGACGCGTTCTGAGGCATTGGTACTTTTTGTTCTTTAGACGTAGATTGATCCTTTGGTTTGTTTGATGTCGTATTACCATCATCGGCGGATTTTTTATATTATCTTAAATAATAAAAATAGCGTTGAGTTTTTGTTTAAATGAAACACACCTGAGACGTCAAAACAGAAATAATATTAAGTATAAAGCTACTCCATTTGTACTCTGTTCGCGGTGACATTGGCACTCCGCTAGTAGAAGCTGCATAAGGTAAAAAAACGAGCCTCTAGTCGAAGCGACATAAGATGATAAATTGTTTCATGCAAAATTAAGCATTGCGTTAATGATATACCAATAAAATTAGGATGTTTTATTTTGACAATGATTTTATACAAGTATGAAGTTTGTATAGGTCGCCCTAGGACACTTTTGGGAGAGAATTCTGTATGGAACCCGGTGTCTATTGGTTGGTATGTCGATGTGCTGACACTATAAATTATATTTTCAAAAATCAGATTTTAATTGGTTCAATTTATTTATTAAGTTTTACCCGAGGGCAGCCAAAAAGAAGCGAATGTTATGTTTAAACATTTATTCCATAACGAAACATTAAAATTTGTATTCAAATCCAAGTATCTCACAATGGAAAAACTAATATCTGCACTACGTATTAGAACGTTTTCAGTCTTCACCGGAGGTACTTAAGCAATATTTTTTTGTTAAACATTTCACATTTATGACAACCTTTTTTTCTAACTGTACTTTATTATTGCATTGTCAGTGGTTTGTGTGTTTACATTGTGTACCAAATTTCAGCCAAATCCTATAACCGGGAACTGGTTAAAAATAAACTTCCATAATTGGACTCGCACATTATAACGTCCCTACGTGCTACATAGTAACAAAACAAGTTTAATAAAAGATTGTAAAAAGGCGAGAAGTAACGGCAGACAGACTCTTCCGAAAGTTCTATTGTTTTTCTTTAAGTAATGACGATGTTCCCTTTTGATATGATGATAGCGGCGGTATAGATAATATCGATAAACACACGAAACCACACCCGCTAGTATATACATATCGCGGGCTTCATAACAAAGGGGCGTAACAACAAAACCCCTACTTTTCAGGAGAGACAAAAAACTGAATAACTTTTTTTCTGCTTAAGTAATTTTAATGTAACTTTGCATGTAGCCCTTGGAAATTATTTTTGTGAATATAGATTGCTTTATTCTAATGTAGCTTGTTTTTAAAGACTATTTTATGTCATTACGTCTTTTTAGCATGACTGAAAAAAAAATCAGTTAATTTATTTTCTTTCAAAAAAGTCATACAAATTATGGGCGTAAGAACACATATTTTTTTAACTTCAGCTTTTCTATTTAAAATGCACAGAATCGTAATTCTGATTTTGTGATGTAATGATTTATCTGGAGGAGACCGTTCCTTTCGGTGAAAACTTTTTTAATCTATAAGTCCATTTGGCTTGACGATAATTTGACTTTTTTTGGTTTGTACATTGGACTTATGTATCATTAGTAGTTATTATTATAAAATCCAAACAAGTAAAATGTGTAAAAAAAAGTAAAACACCATCACATTTTAAGATGAATTAGCATTTTTTTTAAAACATAGCTAATCGTATTTCTTATAAGTAATTTAAACATCCATAAGAGAAAGATATCACAAAAATAAAACAATACAAATTTTATAAACGTAAGAAAGAGATCTAAAGAAATGGTATCAGGTCTCTGAAGCGTCATTTTAATTCTAATTAATCACATAATACTTAATTACTTAACTCTCTATTTTAAAAAGTCTCAACAAAAATGAAAACTTATAAAACCAAAATAACTTTTCTTGAAAACTAAATAAAATAAAATAATCAAAAATATTGCAATAATAAGGTAACTTCTTGTAATACTAATAACAAATCCTTACAAAACATAAAAACATAATTTAAACCTCTTGAAAAACTAAACAAAAAATATTTCCTTGTGAATGCAAACTATCAGCAAAAATCATTATATAATAGGAACTTAGTGTCGTAAGCCGTTTTATTTATATTGAAGAACCTAACAATTTAAAGGTTTTAAAAGTTTTCATTGGCCACTATACAATAATTAACGTTTCTAGGAGTGTAAACAACTATAAACTGCGTAATCCCTATATAACCGTTTTATAAAAGTGTAATCGTAAAAAAATATAGAGTTGAACTACACAAATACACAAAAACACAATAAAAAACTTGCACTTAGGTGCTGAATACCTAACCTAATTTTTGGTTCGTGGGCGACATTTTATATAGGATGCTCTCGTAAAAAGTGCCACTTCATCTTCTTCATCAGGTCTAGTGCTTGTATTGTGTCCTAAAACTGGCAACTTCTCATAATAATTATGATAACTCGTTGTTATTGTGCCATCCTGACACATAGCCATCAATTCCTTGTGTTTAACAGATTTTAATGGAATTTGCGTCGTGTAACATACATACATACATAAATACCTTCACGCCTTCATTCCCAGAGTGGGGTAGGCAGAGCTACAGAATTACCAACAATCCAAAAAACTTGTTGATAACTCTGCGTCGTGTATAGTTTTTAAAATATAGTTTCAGATCTTCTTGTTATTCTTTTGACATGACTCACTTTGAACCCTTCCCAGTAACTTTAATTTTATTATATAGACTAGCGGCCCGCCAGCGGCTTCGCCTTGATGCAAATTTCTGACTTCCCCTGTGGATTTTTCAATTATTGACTTTCGTACAAACCTTGTCCTGACAAGACGAACACAACAAAAAAGAAATCACCCAAATCGGTTCAGCTGTTCTCGAGTTTTGCGCTTAGCAACACATTCAGCGATTCATTTTCATTATATAGAACCTACGTTTAAGACATTAACGAATTTTTTAAGTACCTAATGTTTAAATGCTGGAAAGGGTAACTTTAAAGCTACGTCAGGTAATTTAATATAGAAATGAATGCATTGACCAACAAATGATTTATATACCTACTTTACGGACGCGGAATTTTCGGATAGCGATTTTATTTTTATTTCTAGTATTTCAGAATTTTTCGTGAAAGAATCTAAATAATTAATAACATAAATAATATTCTCATAAATAAATTGAGACGCTATAGTTAAGATGGTAATTTCTTTAAAAAGTTATTTTAAGGAGTCATGGGAATTTAAGTTGTAAATAGAACGAATGTCCCTTTTGTGGCACAAATATAGTTTGTAGCAAGTTTCTAATATGTATAAGGATGTTAGTGTCAGATTTTTTTATTTTATATCATTTGGTATGCATCTTTCATTATTATTTATACCAGCTAGTACTCTTATGCAGTAAAAATCAATCGGTTACATCAACATTATTGCCCCACAATATGATTCCATATTGAAGCCAAGCTTGGGCAAAGGCGTGATAAGCACAAACTGCGGTCTTTAAATCAGTATTTATTTTTATTTCTCTGAGAGCATATTATTATGCGAAACAAGATAATTTTAGCTGCTAATTTCCTATTTGAGTTTTTAGTTAAAAATTTCATCAATATGTAAACCGAGTAGTGGGCAGTTTTTACTGGTTCTAAATTATCATGATGGTAGGAATAGTTAATATTTATAGCAGGTCGTTGGTACGGTCTGAATTGTATTAAGTTAGTTTTTTGTAGCTTTATACTAAGGGTGTGTGTGATCTTCAAGCCAGGACTGCACTTTATTAAGCATATTCATACGCCTTTATAGCTTAACGCTTTATGATGTAAACATTTGATTTTTGTCGGACGTATGGGCATACGTCCATGTGGTTTGACAGTTTTTAAGTGAGAGATCTCCAAAAGGTGAACCGTAAGTTCATACGTCTCTTTACTTTGTCGAAATTATGCGACTCATGGGGAAAAATGTTCATACGCCTACGTTACGCCCCTTTCGTTTAACACATGTTTGTCATCCGCAATCATACGTCTTTAAGATTTTCGTAAATTTCTCAAAATCTGCTTTATTCAAAATTATGAAAAAAATTGACCAAATGATAAAGCTACTTTGTGATTGAATGGCATTAAAAACGAAAAATCGAGTTTTTGTTGATACGCCCCTATGTTATGAAGCCCGCGATATAATATATATTATATATACCTACCGCGGTCCTAATTCGAAAGGAAGCATGTCAGTTGCACAGGTTTTGAGAACTGGGCGATTTTAGTTATTCATTTTCCGCACGTCCTAAAATTTAATGAAAATTTACATATTTTTGTCATTCAACAAAACATTTTAATTGCAACAGAGTACTTAAATGTTTATATTTTTTATTTGTGTTCATTATAAAATAACAAATTAGCGTCTTTTTGGCTTAATATATCGAAACAATTTCCTCCATGACTGGGATGCATAATCCAACTTACAGTTATACTGCTAAGTTTTTACATATGCGTTATTATTAGACCCCGCTATTGGAGGGGCAAAATGGTAGCTGCCAAGTTCTTAAGGAGGGGTAAAAAATATTTTGAAATACTAGCTATATTTTTTCTCTGCCATAATGAGAGTCTAGGACTTTAATTAAACTTGTTTATTTTATAAAACAGGACTATATAATTACAAAATGAATATGTGTTAAACATTTATCATTATTATAAAAAAAAACTTTAATATTTCATCATTACTAACAAATTATCGTTATCTTCATAGCACGAACCGTTCATAAATTAATTAAAAATTAAAATAATTAATAAATGAATCTTAAAGGGATATCGTATTCTTAATGAACGATCAGTTTTTTTTTCAGTCTCTCTGCAACAATCTAGTGCAGTCGACAGAAGAATGGGCAAGAATTTACATTTGGCGTAATGTTGTACCGTATTCTTATTTACATCTGTAATTTCGACACTTTTGCCATCCAACAAACTACGTATAATTTGTATAGTTGTGAACCCAGGATTATTATGTAACACATTCCGCATTTTATATAAATCAGTTTTCCGGTTGTACGTTATTTTACAGACTGAAGTTGTTTAGAATTTCATTTCATAGAAAAAAAATGTCGTATTATCATTTCATAGAATAATCAATAATATGTAGAATAATTACTTTGAAGACATTTAAATCATCGTTTTTTATTTCAAACTAGCGACCCGCCCGCGGCTTCGCCCGCGTGGAATGTATTATACATATAAACCTTCCTTAAGAATCACTCTATCTATTAAAAAAAACCGCATCAAAATCCGTTGCGTAGTTTTAAAGATTTAAGCATACATAGGGACAGACAGCGCACGCGACTTTGTTTTATACTATGTAGTGAGTAGTGATAAAATTCAATGTTTATTTTTTCATATCATAGAATAGCAAATTAAATATTCTTTGTTCTCATATTATTTGATTTACAATCAAATTATATCGCATAGCTTATTCAAGGGATATAAAAAAAAATAACCTCGAAGGCTAAGGCGGGAGCTTGCTTCGCTTCGCTCCCGCCATAGCCTTCTAACCTAACCTATTCAAGTCAGTTCTGCCCAGAGAGGTCTTGCTCGCTCACTCATATTTATAGGTTGTACGTTAATGAGTTTCTAATGAGTTTTGAGTGAGTATGAAAAAATACACTGACCGAACAATATTCGTTGAAAAATAATTATATTGTTTGATAAGTTTGTGTAATGAAAAAATAAAATTACAAAATTCATTGAATTGATTTTCTGTCGAATTTGTTTCTTTCAAGTAAATAGTTAAAAAATAATAATATACGAAGCAAAAATACAAGGACCAAATAGTTTATGAAACATTTTCTGTGAAACAAAATTCTGTAATTTTTCAGTCTGTAAAACAAGAGGACACCAAGTTTTCCTGCTTGATGCAAACGTAATAGGTAATGAATGTTTTTTTGTAACCTCGAGTATTACATCTAAGGATTCTTTAAAAAAAAGTTTTAGATCATCTAGCTTTGTTATTGAAATAAGTAGAAGTAGATAGAATTCTAAAATTGTTGTCAATGAAATTAATTTCGTTTATCAGATTTGCATCAGAGAACAATCGTTGTGCTTTAGCTATGACAGCGGCTTCAGAGGATTTCAATTTATAAATAATAATCTTTTCACTTCTCATGCTCTTAAAATGCTACTTAAATCTCTGCGAATCAGGACTAAAGCTCCTTATTAATCTCTAGGGATTAAAGTTTTTTTTTTTTCTTTGGAAACCCCTAAAAAACCAATCACGGTGTTTGTGAATGGAGGATTATCGCCATTTTCAGTGACTGTGTATGGACCATATTTTTGGGTGTCGAAATAACCTCAAAATGACAACTGTGCAAATATATTTAAAAAAAGGATTTAATTTCGAGAAACACGATTAATTATTACGAATATGAATCTATTTAATCATATTAAGGCCGAACTCTTTTATTATGCGTGGTCCAATTACTTTTAAAATGGTTTCCAAGTTTGAATCTGTTGGCTAAATATGCAAGCATTTAAAACATCAACGAAATAATAAGGTATAATTGCACTTTTAATATATCGTATATTTGGTTAGCTACTTTTATTTTATTAATGTTAGATTAACGATAGTAATAATAAGATACCTAATTGTTAGAAACTTTTTTATAATAAATGTTGTAATTTTGTTTAGAACGTCATTTTTTTCCTCGCATTCAAAGTGAAAAGTAGAGTGTTTAACGCGAGACTAAACAACCATAATGACTTGTTTTTGTCCCTTGTTGAACAATCTACTATAACTTTATCGAAATGATCTTTATAATAGCTGACAGCATCAATCCACGTGCCTCATCTCGTGATAATAGGTTCAGGAGGAAGAGGAGTATTAGGACATCCTTGTTTAAACATGTTTATTCCTATAGGGGCTTTTTTAAAAACTTTTTTTTACAAAATTTATTTATCTGTTTACCTTTGGATAAGCTTGTCTTACGGCTTCAGCTACCCTATTTAGGCCATGAGCTAGACATGTCAAATGAGTCATATTTGGGTAGAATTTCTTGAAATGTTTTCCTGATTTTACCATATATGACCCCGCATCAGTTAAGAAAAATAACAACTTATCATAATTCTGTTCGTAGTTAGGGCTCTACAACTCGCGAAGAACCTCATTTACGAGATTACTAATATGTATATAATATACGTGATATTATTAGTAGAGTCTAATTTTCTTGAAGCAAAGATATGGGGCTTAGATGAAGAATTCTGTAAAGCACCAACTATCACATTAGCTACTTTTTTGGCCATAGAATCTGTAGTCTCATCAATGCTCAAACTCAAATATATATAATCTTTAGACAGTTCTTCTATTAAAGCATCTTTTTTCTCATTAAATAATATAGTTAAGTAATTATTGCGTAAAGTTGATTCTCTTGGTAATGAAACATCTCCATACTTTTTATTGAGACAATTGTCTAATAAAGCAAAAATATAACGCCCAATGTTAGAAATGTATAAAAAGTACTTATTAAATCTTCTTTATTTCGCCTAGAAACAGCTTCATTCCACAATACAGCCATCACTAGATTTTCTCTCATATTTCTCTCAATATTGTTTTACCCACTGGCACAAAACTTTCATTTTAAGCTGTAAGTCGTTGGACAAAAATGACAGATTTTAACATGTCCATACGAGGTAACATGATAACCTTTTGTAAGTCTACCGAATATACGGCAACACGGTCTTCCCATTATTTTTCGGGATTCATTTTATACGCTAATCGAGATGGTTTTTTGCTTTATCATTGTGCTTTTGCCAAGAACGACACTTTTCATATTCGAGTCAAAATCGTCATCTGTATGAGGTTTTTGGGTATGCGAAATTCTTTACATGCCGCATGATATTTTCATTACATCTCGAGCGTAAACTCTGTGTTTTTCATAAGAGAATTTTATGTTCGGTTTTTTTATGTTCGGTATAAAATCATTATGCAGAGATGTAAAACTCAGATCACTCGGTAAATATAATCTATATGAAGCATACTCTCTTCGATGGTGAGAAACACATGGATCTCTTATCAACAGGTGGAACAACATTATCCGCTTTTTCTTTAACCATTCTTATAAATTTGTCACTGTTTGTGTAATATCCCAGAGTAGACATGAAAAATGTTTTACATGGCACCTGCGATACTTCATTTTCATCCTTAAAAGTGTATTTATAATTCTGCTTCCGGTGGAATAAATTATAGTTATTCTGCGATAACTTTCCTTTGCTTAATACTAGTAACGTTATTCAAAATAAGCCTGTAAGCTTTATTAATTGTTTTTCTTCTATCTTCTGTTATTTTATCTGTTCACTTCTTTTGCAGGACTCTAAATTGCATGTTGTAGGCTTAACGCTGTGAGTTTCAGCGATAGATTCCTTTAAAAAAAAAACTCGCTTCCTAGTTTTATGGTCTGATTTACTTGAAACCTGGTAGAAATGTATAAATGGCAATATATACTACTCAAAACAAAATAGGGGCCACGGTATATTCTGCATACAAAAGAACTGTTTTCGGAGAAGGATCATTAAGTATAACGAATCGTAACCTGTAAGTTTTGAATTTAGTATCATTCGAAAGCTGCAATGTTCAACTTACAAGTTGTGTTTTTAATTACCGTGGCCCCTATTTTGTTTTGAGTAGTATACATATAAAAAATATTACTTTCGGCCATTTAGGCAAAACTACCTCTGAGGTGGTAAAATGGGGGGTAGAAAATGGTAGGTAGGTACTGTAACTATAAATTAAAAACATTGCTTTCGGTTACTTTAGAAAAACTTACGGATAAATTGGCGGTAGAAGTTTGTATGGGATTTTGGTAACTTTTGAAGGAAAAATTGTGGATATGTATATTAATTAAGGCTACTGTTTGGAGACTTGGCATGAGAGCGATGTAATTATGTTTTCTGATGAAAAGATGTTCCGATTGTTCCAAGACAGACACATTAAAAAAACGATCGTGTTAATGGTGCTTCATTGAGGGAGATTCTAGTGGATAAATTATCCGTACAACGGTTTTACAGTGCTTCAGCTGTCATGGTATGTGGTGCGATATCGCCTAGAGTAAGCTATCACTGCTGTTCATCGATCAGGAGTCAAAATCAATCAAGACTACCATATTGAGAACGTGTTGCAGGGTCATATGCTAGAAAATGACCGATTTTTTATGGAATCGACTATTATTGCTTTCATCGAAAAAGTGCCCCATCTCACAAGCCTAAACGTACTCGAGACTGGTGTCGAACCAATTTGACTTATTGTATACCTTGGCAAGATTAGCCTGCATGTTTACCAGATTTGAATGCATTTTACTTTTCGATATAATTAATTTATACTTTATATTACTTTCGGATTTAAATTATTGGTTCGTCTAGATATAGGATGACATACCCGATAAGGTAGTGCGTGCGTGCATTACTATTAGTAGGTACTGTAATAGATACAAAGTTTGGGGGTTGTATCTGTAAATAAAAAGAACTTGTTTTTCTAATTTTAGGAATATCTTTTATTCTGTTTTCCGTTATCTTTAATAATACATAGCCGTGCGCACTCGGCGCCAGGTAACATGCGACTCCCAAAAATTATACAAAATAAACAGTCGCCGTTCTATCGAACCATTTGCTTTTCAATTTGAATAATTAAAAGCAAATGAGACATTGCATACAATGTACAATACAATAAGGTTTATTTTATAGGTTATAACCTTATTGTATTACATCAAGTTATTGTATTACATATTACATAAAGAAAGAATTCATGTTTCGTGTTTTTCGATAATCTTCTGCTAAGTGGGTTAATTGTTTGTATATAAATATAGAAATTAGATGACATAATTATCTTTTAATTTGATCTTGGGTGGTATAAAAAAACGTAATGGTGAAAGAGGACCAGTGAATTCATGTTGTTTGTCAATTTTGTGGTTCTAAAGGTTAGAGCCATGAAAAGTGGTTTATATGGACCGTTTACTCAAAATTCACGTTATAGTTTTTTTATTAAAGTCTTTGAAAGTGATGTAAACTATATCTGTACTTTTAACAGACGTTCTGACTCTCCGCAGACTAAGTTGCGGGTGGAAAGCTAGTATGAATATAAAATAAAATATCATTGTTTACAGTACGATTAATTGAACTAAGACACTCGGCAGTTCTCGACATTCATCGGGAGAGGTCGGTACTGCAAATGACACGAGATAAATTGCTGCATGTTCATAATATAATAGTGTGCACTTATCATATCAGTCTAAACCAGTAATGTAGATCACCTGCCATGATGTCATTTTTCTACAGTAGCCTATGAATAACACAGATGTGGCTTGATTTAATTATTACATCGCATTACTAAAAACACAAATATTAAATAAGTCCAAGGGATTTGACTTCTTAAAAGCGTTATTCATAATAAGTTCTAGATAATTGTATGATAAATAATGAAACCATACACGCTCAATCACTTTCACTGTCTGAATTAGATAAATTAATTATAAAACTGTACCTTTTATTTTAAAAGCTAACACGTCATAAAAAGTTGTATATGTATATTTGAATATTTAGAATCTATGCTTAAATTAAGGTTTTATTTTTTAATTAATTATACTAAGTAGGTTTGAATATTTTATGCGAGTAAATTCTAGGATTATACAGGGTGTCTGGAAAACCTTCGGAGAAATTTGGGGGGGTAATAGTTGGCACGATTCTGATCACGGGGGTATGGTTCATTTTTGTTTCTGTTAATGGAAAAAAAAAGAAGGATTAATTATATTCATTTTGTTACTTGATGTATCGCAGCCGATATCTCGACCTTGACATTTTGACGTTGATAGTATACTACTCCAACAGTTCGTAGTATCTTACGTCAAAATTCAATGTCCGAGGTCAATGACCTGAGACCATACGTTGTCACATGGTATGTAAACAAACAGTTCGCTCCATGTAAACAAACAGTTCGCTCCATGTAAACAAAAATCAAGGTAGCATTATAATAAAAATAAATGAGTAATTTTAGTGCAACTTACTGTATTTTCGTTTTTGCAATTTGAACACTAATTGGTTTTAAATGTGAAATCACTAGGTCTCTTGTTCATGTTTTGCCGAGACTGATCATATCGTCCGTCTTTTACTGTCGAGATCTAACCATTTACCATTGTTTTCTGCTCTAAAGTAGCCCATATAACTGATTTACAGCAAAAATATTGAAGACGTGAATAATGAAAATAACATAATTTAACACTGACATCTAATGACAGCCATAAATTCATAGACTTCTCAAAGTTCAAATAGACGGATTGAACGATCCGATTATTGCTCTCCGTATTGAAGAAAAAAAAGGAGAAAAAGAAAATCGTTTATTGGTGCAAACCACAGAAAAATAATAATCAAATTAAATACAGTGAGAAAATAATTTAAAACAAAACCTTAAAACTATTTTATAAAATAATAATGCACCAAATTGGGTGCTACTCAGCATCATAGTGTCAGACATGCCGTGACGCTGCACGCGCTGATTTTCAGGGCAACCAGACGGGGAGAAAGCGCTGCTGGCTGCTGGTTCTTTCCTTTTGATCCGCATGGTATTTGTGGCAGTAGCCAAAAGTCCAAGTGCAAAACATTTTGTCGATGGATATAAAGGTCGTCGCATAATTGATTATAATAGGCTATTTGACAACATTGAAAATATACTACAAATTGTGGTCATCATCCTATCTGATACTAGCGTAAAATAACGTATTTCACTTTATTTCACATTAAATTATGTCTATTTTTTTGGAAATTACACGAAATAATAAGGATTTTTTTTTGAAATTTAATCTGTGGCAAAAACGCTATGTGATGTTAGAAATACTTTATAACCTGTGAGTGTGATGTGAAGTCACATCACATGCAAGTAAACAAAACAAACCCCAAACCAAACATCGCTTCGCTTGTGACATCGCTTCCTTGACTGATTGTGATTGTAGTCCACGTTTTATATTTTCTGGGTGTTCCTTAAGCCGGCTACTCACACACCTGCTGCAGGGGCAATACCGGTCGCACGGCGGTTGGACCAATTTTAGGCTGTTCTCTACACACTAGCCTGCCGTTCAGTGTGTAACTGATAGTCCCGCTGAACGCACGTCCACGAGAAAGCCTCCTGTATTGTCGAAACACCAGAGGATTGGTATCGCCTTGGCACTTTCTGTGGTGCTACCAAAAAAAAAAGGAAGAGAAGATATTGGGTGAAGAATTGGTTGCAGAAACGAAGCAAATTGTGCCACATGAATATTATGAAAGAATTGGAAGTAGATGATCTTAGAAACTTTTTGCGAATGGATATTGATTCTTTTGAAGAGCTCCTGGCTATGGTAACACCATTTTTTCCATTTTTGTCCACTCCGCTCGGTTGTCACCAATGAACTGACTGGAATTGCCCCAATCCTACTACACACGCAGCAACCTTGCAGGGCGGTAGACACAATCTAGGGAGCTAGGAAGGTCTTGCGCCCCTGCCGCCCTGCCGCAGGCCCAATCTAAAAATTGCTCCTGCTTGCCTACACACATCACAATTAAGGAGGCAATCAAGGGTCCAATTCCCATATTGCCCCTGCAGCAGGTGTGTGAGTAGCCGGCTTTAGTGGCCTTTTTCTTTTAAGGGTTTTTACCACAGAGTGTAATCACGTCGACCTCTTCTTACAAAGCGATCCAATTTTTCTCTTTCTTCTATGATACGAATATCTAGCAACAACATGTATGATGCCAGCTTTAAATGTAATTTTGATAAAACGTAACGTGTAGGTAGGATTTTTTGTTTACAAATGAAACCTAAAACTCTTTTCATAAAGAGTTTTAATGGTCCAAGATTTAAAAAGATAATATGTCAAATTGTCAATAATTAATTATTGTGTTTTTTATTCGTCGGAAGCCCTGATAGTGGTACAAATCAATGAAATACAGCCATGATTCATGATCTCGTAAAAGAAGTAATGTGCCTACGAGTGCAAGTGCTATTTTAGCCGTGTGAGTGTGAGAAAAGTGTGAGTAAAAATCATAATCGTAAGTTTCAGTTTTAGATTATTTCACATAATAGCCCTTATCAGACACCGTCTTTTCATTCACATTACAGGATAATGTGTCAGTTTTCTAAACTCCATGGAGCTTTTGACCATGATTGGAAACATTGTTCATAAGGAACAACTTGTTTATTTACATTACGTTGTGACACATATCGTCGGTGAAACTGCAAAACCGCGTAAGTGACATTTTAAATAAGGAGCAAAATGCACCTTTTTAATAAGACCGTAAGGTTTATTTTGCTCTATCATAAATTTGTTACTTACGCGGTTTTGCAGTATCACCGACGATATTATGAATGAATCAGTTAAGATGGGGCACACTGAGAGCATCGTCAGGAAAGTCGATGATAAATCTGTCTGTAACTCAGTCAAATATTAACTTAAACAAAAGTTACCAATATAGGGATGATCCAAATCATCCACCCTATCTACAGTTAAAATTTCTCCGAAGGTTTTACAGACACCCTGTATATACTCTATGTGAAAACACGAACATTTGCGATTGAAACCGAGATGTCCCGAGTGCTAAAGTGTTCATAATCGTACAGTCTGTGAGCACTTAAAAGAGGCTTCGGTTTAGTACTTCTCTCTCACTCGCTCTCATACGATCTTATTAAGAGCGAGTGAGAGAGAAGTACTAAACCGAAGCCTCTTCTAAGTGCTCGCAGACCTGTATAGTGTATTTCTATGGAACTTGCTAACTATGTAAACAAAACTTTGTTTTGTCACTGTTTCTCCTTGAATTTTCACACCACCTCATCAAACACCATTGAAAACATACACTATCGAAACGGTCGTTACTGTAAAATACAAAATCACCAAATATATAACTCTATCTTGGATATTTCATTAAAAGTTTAAATGGTTTCATAAGTAAGGTTATTAGGACCTGATGGAATGACGTTTTTGTTTCTTTTAAATTCTACAATTGTCTATGATGAGTAGTGTTGTGGCTAATGTTGGCGATATATTAAGGCCCCTACACATTACCCAACTCACGCTGATCACACTCACAGATGATATAACGGGACCTTTTATAATACATACTGGTGATATATCATCTTCAAGTACCGATTTTTCTTCAGATCGTGATTAATCAAATTACAAATAAGTAACTACTTGTTTTTTTACTTTCGGTATTTTATTATTCGATATGGTTTGTCATAAGTAAAGGAGTATTGCCAATCACTAGTAAATTCATCATTCAGAGACAATTTCAATATGGCGGTTTGTTTACATAGTTAGCAAGTTCCATAGAATTAGACCTTAGTAATAGTAGTAAGTATAGAGGTTTCCATCGTTTAACGTTGAAATAGTGTACTGTGCAATGCAACTGACAGACAGACTCATTTTTGCGTTTATAATTATTAGTATGATTAGACTGATTAGGTATCTAGTAAATGTATATATATATAAAAAATTAACAACAAGGTCATAGAGTTGCTGGTAATTCCGTAGCTCTGCCTACCCCACTTTGGGAATGAAGGCGTGAGTTTATGTATGTATGTATGTATATATATATATCAAAATGTAAATAACAGGCAAGTGAGTTGTTCTGATCTGGCCGTGCAAGGAGAAAAAAAACTGTCTAAGTAACAAAATATTTATTCACTCCGAATCATCATCAATTTCAAAGTTCTTTAGAAGTAGTGGTACTTGGTCTAAAAGTGTCGCAGGTCGCTCCATGTCATTTTGAGACTAAGCACAAAGTAAAAACCAAACAATACACATGATTTGTGCACAGTAGCCGACAGTGCTTCTGCTCACCAAACAGTTGCAACGAGTACCAATATTACGGACAGGGCATAGGCAGGGTAACCAAAATGCTACACAATGTACTAATAACGGATGGTTAATCTACAATCTATCTAAATACTAATCTAACACTTATGAACTACACGTAATAGAAAACTATGCTAACTAAATCTGGGTCTAATCTAACTTATATATAAGTATGAGGGCGCCAGGAGAGGTTTCGTTCGATGTTCGACGGGTACTCTGCCTAACCCCCCAAGTAACACAAAACACCATTATAAAAAACATACAACAGGACTAATTGACGCGCAAAGCATTATATGCAAGTCCTATATTAGCTATATATACTTCTATACAGCTTTTTTAAGAGCAATTTGGGCCCCAAATTATACAGCATTGAGCTTTATAAAGGCTGCTTAGTAGCATTACAATGATTGCATAAAGTTATTATTGAAGTCGGTAAAGAACAAATCACTAGACTTAAAGCATTTATTGCGACCATAGCACAGCCAATATACACCTTATTAATATACAATCTCTAAATGGGAACATATTCAAATGCTAATTGTTTTATTTCCTTTGTAGAAAAGAATTTCTCAATAGATTTAAAAAAAGTTATGTTAAATTTAGTATTTATTGTGAGTTTGGTGCAAGAGAGCATGAAGATTCGCGAGTAAATAATTGTGAAAATTAATATTGAATGGTAAGTAAACTTTATTTTCTGTTATTTGGTGAAATTCAGCTGCGGATGTCAGTTTACTGTGAAAACATGTTACGTTTTGTGGTAATATTTCCACGCGCCCTCGTGATAGTGCTTTTTATTATAAAAAATATAGAAAATTATAATCGACTCTTCATATGTTTTGTAAAATTATAAGCTCTTAGCTTAGTTTAATGAATAAAGTGGGTTCTATAGGCACCGCGCATAAAGTAAAATTATAGAAAGTGCTCTTTTAATCAGATTTTAGACACTTTTAATCACTTTAATTGTTTCCGTAAGAAGGGGAAACAGAAAGCAAATGGCGTCAGATAATATAAATGCTTTACGCATTCAACGAATGTATAATAATGCTGTTAATCTTACTATAGCTAAACAAAATACTTTGAGCCTGTTTACCAAAGTATAAGACACTCAATAATAGTGTTCAGGTATATTGCAACACTTCATACGCACATTATAATGTTTGCTGCCATTATACACCATAGTGGTTAGTTACTATCGTGTTTATTAGGGTATCGCAAATCATTTGGTAAAACTAACCAAAGTTTTCTTTTGATTCCGCCTGTTCTTTTAGTTTTTTTCCAATCGTTTTTATCCATGGCGACAAATATAACACGCATGCACACAAATTCACGATGTTACTAAAATAACCACTTGCAAAATTGAATTACGATGTAATTATTCCTTGAAATAATAAAAATACATTTCTTTATATCAAAATACGACTAAAAGCTTTATTGAAGAAACCGATTATGGAGAAAACGGAGTTAAGATTTTATTAATTGTTTAGTTAATGTTACTATAGGACTAGCATTAAATGAACACAAGCACAGATCATTACAAAGTTTTTAATCTTAAAAATTAGCCACTACAGCCCAGTGCTGGATAAAATATTACGTAAATGCTTATTTAATGTATTGGGCTTTTCAAATTACTATTATACGACTTTAACCTTTGTGTAAGTGTAAAAGCTATTTAAGTAGCTGTATATTATAAATACCCGATGCTTTAGTAGGAGTTTAATCTTTATTTAAGAGTATAGTATAGCTTTAAGCATTTCGAAACGAACCAAATGCTATTAAAAACTATTTTATCTTTGCCAATGCCAATTAAAAGTGTTATTCGGACTTTAGGACATAAATCCATATCCACTTTGGTTAATATACAGGTTACGTGTTACTTGGGGGCCTTCGCCTATGGCCGAGCTCAGTCGTAATGCTCTCACTCCTCGATTAAAAAGGGCGTTGCGGCAAGCTACAAGACAAATGAATGACCATTAGCAACTAACCAATTGTAATTATTAACCTATATCAGGCCCGGGTCAAAACCTACATGCTAAACTCACCCCTTTGTTATTGTCCACACTCACACAGTACTTACTATGATTTGCAATTAAACTGCCACTATTCGTATGTAGATAAGAAAGTAATTTCGATAATTTCTGTAATTTCGATAAGCTAAAATTTCTACTATTACTTTCACGGTAGCAATGCAGAACGTGTGTGCTTCTAAGTTTATTTCGCCGAAGTCAGCAATAGCGGCTCTAAGTGTTGTTGACGGACAGCTGCAGCTATCTCGGACAGTAAATATCTTCCTGCATTGCGTTAAAATCGTCCTCCACAATTAATGCAATGGTTCTCGGGCCGGTGATGTTGTTGCAAATGCCATTTTCACAAAATATTTCAAATACGGGAAATCTACCCCAAATTACCATCACATTGGTATATTGACGCTCTAACCAGTAGCATAATACCACCACGCAATTCGAAAATAACGTTTGAGTGAAGTCGGTGATGATTGATGCAGCCCATCGCCACTTCATACTTTGATTAATTATGAACGTACTTTGTACGAACTTTGGGGTATAGAAAATAATCATATCGAATTAAAATGAAATTTTGGTAGCAAATTCCCTACTTACTTTCAAACGTAGACGTTGTATAATTTTCTTTAGGTTGGTATGGTTGATTATTCGAAATGTCAGATTATTTTGCCGAGTGCGAGAAGGAATTGTCCTTTATTATTTTATTGTTTTTGATAAAATAAATTTAGCTGCTATTTAAATCTTTACGTAAATGTGAATTTTGTTGTGTCAGGCGTGTGAGAAAATTAAATTCTGACGTATTTTTGGCTAGATTTCCATTTGAACCGGAAAGATCGGTAAACGGATGTTTTTATGTGATATTTTCAATCATTCTTGACTTTCAGTCCTTAACACGTACTAATTGCATTAGTTCGAAGTAGATTGAATCATGGATTGTACAAAAATTCAATAAATAAAGTTAATTTTGTGAAAAAACGGGAAGGTAAACAAAAACACGACTAGTGTGTCAAGAACTTATCGATAATAAATCTTATATCAGATATCGATTATGGGTAAAGCTGACAGAAAATGAGGATTTGGCGTATTTACCTATACAAAGGTTGAACGAAAATAAATTATTTTGCGGAAATCATTTTGCATCTACTGCCAAAAAAGCTGCTATAAAGAAGAAATGCTATAGCGACACTTAATCTCAATGCGCCACTCTCGGACGAAATTCTTTCATAATTTCCTATTTAGTCCAGTCGGGGCAGACATTTAAATAGAAAAAAATCCGAGGGGCGATTTTTTTTTTCAACGTCGGGCAGGGTGGTTGGAAGTATAAATCTCGATTTTCTAACTAATCCCGGTAGAGGGCTCGCCGCCATCTTGCTTTAAAGTTCAATTTTTTCGTTTTTCTGAAATAACTCGTTAATTTTCAACTTTAGAGCAAAAATGGTTGTATCCAAAGTTGTTGGAAATTTAATTTCTCACAAGTTTGGTCATTATCATTTTTACGCTAGGATCAATATTTGCAGAGTTATACTATCAAGTTTATAAAAAAAATAGTAATGGGTGGAATTTTATTTTCTTCAACTTTGGTTCTCGCACTTTTTTTACTCCACGATCAATATTTTCGGATTTATACTCAAATCGGAGGTGAAATTATTTTTATTTTTCATATATTTCGTTTATTATGTAGTTTATTTATAAAAAAAATATATATAACTCTGTAATGATAGTATAACTCTGCAAATATTGATCCTAGCGTAAAAATGATAATGACCAAACTTGTGAGAAATTAAATTTCCAACAACTTTGTATACAACCATTTTTGCTCTAAAGTTGAAAATTAACGAGTTATTTAGGAAAAACGAAAAAATTGAACTTTAAAGCAAGATGGCGGCGAGCCCTCTACCGGGATTAGTTAGAAAATCGAGATTTATACTTCCAACCACCCTGCCCGACGTTGAAAAAAAAAATCGCCCCTCGGATTTTGTTTTTTTTCTATTTCAGGCTAGTTTTATGTCTGCCCCGACTGGACTAATTGTTCCAGAGTTTAAAAAGTCAGAAAAAGGTATTTTGATTTATCATACATACGTATAATTATATACCTTCACGCCTGCAATCCCAGGGTGGGGTAGGCAGAGCTACAGAATTACCTACAACTTTAAAAACTTGTTAATAATTAACCACATTGGTTGATTAATCACGTTGTAACAAATACTAAAAAAAAAGGCAGTTAGGATAGACTTTTGCTACAGGGGTCTCTTTACTTTGACTGCGAACAGTGCAAACAACAGAACCGAGCCATCGTCTAAGTATTCGAAATTTATTGTGCGATAATTGTTTGTAATGGTTTAAGTGAGTGAGTAAGTTATTAAAGTCAAGCATTTCTATCAGTTAGCTTATTTTTATTTTATTAAAACTCAAACTGGTATAGTGAGCCACCGCAGCACGTATCGCAACTTTATCGATATCGATAAACAGTAGGTAATGTAAGTGACAAGCCCTAGCCTTTCTTTTATTAACAAATCCTTTACAATCTGTAGTCGTAAGTAGGTATTTGTGGGTTTGCACAAAGTAAGTTCATAATTCGGTTCGAGGCTTCTTTGAGAGTGACGACTCTTAAGACGTATTGATTAAGTACTCTGTGGATTGATGACAAATACTGCGCACAGATTATACGGGTATATACTGCGTTCCGTTTCACTGTAATTTTTTAAAAGTTGTTTGTTACTTAGTGTCAACGATATCCTTAAAAATAAGAATAGAAAAAAGTTTAACCGTTTAATACTTATTTCTATTCATTATCAGTTAATATTGTTATTCTATATAATATACAGAACAATCGAAGTGCCTAGTTTTGGTTTTATTAGTATCACCAAAACGTTCCTCTACCTACACGTATTTCATTTTTGCATAACACTTTATTAATAATAGGAATCAAATGTACAGCAAATAATATCAAAACATTACTTTTTTTTATATATTTTAATTTCCGATTACATTTTAATACAAGCTCTCGCTCATTTGTTGTAATTATTTGGTATTTTTTTGTGTTTATTTTGAATTTATGATCAATAAACGTAACCTTTTCGAAGTGGCCCAAAAAAATTATCTCCTTTATGTGATCCAAGAAAACAGTGTCGAAAAGAGAGTAAGAGGAAGATAACCAAAAGAAGACAAGCACAAAACCCAAGGACGGATAGAGAACTTGCAAAAATTAGGTATACCGCCAGAGACACGATTATACCGCCATATTCATTCATAAAGGAAAATGGTGATCATGGAGTGTTTAAACCTTTAAAGAATAAACGCAAAGCACTCACATGTATGTATAACCTTAACTAATAGAATTGCTATCAAGACATGCATCTACTGCATTTACAAGGCGTTGATCTGCGCTAGAAGGCTAAATTTTAAAGGAGCGCAGCGTCGGTGTTTTTCTCAATCTATCCCCGAGCCACTTGGAAAGTGAGGCGTATTCGTATTGCAGTCGTTAACAGCAGGGACACAAACTAGCGCGGTACCCTAGGATCAACCACTTAGCACAGTCAGGTTGTAATTAGTGGACGATCCGCTCCAGCTTCATTCGGGTACCACAAAAAAAATATAGAGAAAAGGGTCTGTTGATTTGATCGCCACCAAACTTAAGAATATGATGACCCGCCCGGCAAATCTAAATAGTGCCCGAAAAGTTTATCAAAATCTTTTAGATTTTTCTGTTATATATACAATGATAAGGTTTTATTCCATTTGGCCAAAATATTTCTTGTCAAATGTATCATTTTACAAATTATCATTTCCTAAAAAGTTGTGTCCCGTCGCGGTTGATTTATTTGTATGTACTTAGTCACAAGTATAACCTAACCTAGACTAGACAGGCGGTTTTGATATCACGGATATAAAACAAAAATAATACAAAATCCTTTTTGGGAAATGGTACATTTGAGCAAAATATGTTGGCAGCAAAGTAACACGGCAGGCTCCCATAACATATAGATAGAAGATATACTTGTAAATGTCTGATATAATGTAATATAGGGTCAATTATAATAATTATTCTCTAACTTTAAATATCTGTAAGTAAACCTAAATTTAAAAATGTAAATTTCTATTCTTTTTTTACTACTTACTTACTATTTATTTCGAGATAAAAAGTCAATCGATCGATCAATCAATCTTTATTTGCGTATTAAAGGGTTATTACAGTAGGTAGTTATGTTTTTTATTACAATTGACCCGCCGCCTCCTACAGCTGATGACAGCACAGCATGCAAATTTATAGTGCTAGCAGCTAGCAGTGCTTACTAATTAGGTAGGGACACAAGCCCACACCACCATAGTAACTTATTATTAGGTGTTTTTAGGGTTCCGTACAATAAATGAATAACGGAACGGTTGGTCACAGCCAATTTGCTCAGAATATACTGCACCAAATCAGGTGAAATTTGGTAGGATGGTGTAATACTATGACCCAGACACAGAAGGGCAAAGTTTTTTTTTTAAAATAAGGTTTATTTTCGGGGGAGAAATTAGGAAATTAAAAATAAAACTTTTACAAACCTTACTGTGTTTATGTGTCAAATAAAAAGGCTCGTTATGAGGAACTCAAATATATTTTTGGTATCATTGTAAAATAAATATTTTTGATTTTATTCATGTAAGAAGACGACAACGGACCATTCCCCCCCATGATCTCCGAAACAAAGGAGTCAAAAATTTTGAAAAAAATACCTTAATAAAATATATAGTTCATTGCTTGCAGGAAAATCTATAAGAATTCAATAAGAAAGACATTGTGCATCTTTGTCATCGAAAAAAAAACCCATTTCAACGGTAACATGCCGAGTTGCGTATTGCCCTGCACTATGGTAAATCGCGATACGAAAAAGCCGCTGGACTAGATTTTAGTTGATGATGATGATGATGATATGTGATATATATATGATCCCTATTATTCTGATTCCTTATGTATTTAACAAATAGATTATGTTGTTAAAATATTTTCAAAGATGGTCCTAGAAAATTTGTTTGTTATTATAAGCGCCCTCTGTTGTTGAGTAGGTGAACTATTACGTAAATAGGTACTAACGACTAGGTAGTCTGGCCATAAATTATGTTACAATTTAAAAAGTGATAAGGTATTTTTCTTTTTTTTATTTAAATTTAGAATGACGTTTAGAGTGACGTTATCAAGGAGAATTTTACCTTATTTTGACATATTCTTCTGCTGTCTACTGAAATAATATAAGATGGAATGGGGAGTCAAAGAAAACAGAATTGCCGTGATTGCTCTGCACAAGGTGGGAATGGACGCTACTGGCATTTTCAAGACTCTGCAGAAGCTGGATATCAGTCGAATGTTTGTGTATCGTACCATTGAAAGATACAACAACACCTCCTTTACAGTTTTTGACACATTTTAGGCTGTTCCGTCTTACCAGCGTGAAATCAATTTGTGACGCGTGGTGGCCACTTTTGTATGTAATTAGGTATTTGTTTTTCTTTTCAAACCATGCATTTTATTGCCAGTTCGAAAGCGGAAGCAGCTTGTGTCTCGCCATCAGTGTTACGGTCTCCGTTTCTTTCTCGTACCTATCCCTCTGTCTTCCTCATGCCCGCTCTATCACTCACTCTGATAACATCCACCACACATCGCCTAGTGCCTGCTATACGGGCACATCTCAAAAAACCAATATTAAGAGAAATTGTCGATCAAAGTTTAGCGAGTTGAGTGTGCGGCAGAAAAAAGGGTCTAATTCCTTAAGTTTTGGGTCAATAACACTTGGTTTAGGTTATTTTGTAGTTCATTATAATATAGAGCTTCAAATGAATTTGTATTTTTTTTTTCAAGTATGCAATGTTTATAAAGTACTGAACTTCAAAAATAGGTACTTCGTGTTGTGGCCATATCGCAGAAAGTATTTTACGGAATTTCGAGATGTGTCCAAAATTGCAGAAGAATTTAATGACGATAATAAGCAAACTATCATAAAAAAAAACATTATAAATAATAAAACAAATGAAAAACACGAAAAATACTTATCAGATACCTTTATTAATCATTTTTGGACAGTAACAACATTATTATATGCGATATTCAATGTCTCGAAGTATGCCGTCCGCGTAAATTCTCTTGACAGATTCATAATTTAAATTACCTATGTTTGAATATCTGCCCAGCTAAATATTGCCACAAAACAGATAGGTAGTATTGCTACCTTAAATTATGTAATAACAATTATTTTTCTAAAGCACATACTTAGGTTTTATTTAGTAGAGTACCTATTACTTTCATGTATAATGATAATTACCTTTCACTTTCTCAGTCTCTCAAGCGTTAGCTGGATGAGATCCCTTAAAGCAGGGGTTCCCAAACTTTTTTTTCTCATAGACCACTTTCAAAAGTGAACTAGTTCTGGTAGACCCCCTATACCACATTTCTACCATATTCCCAAAACTCGGCAAAAAACGTGAATGTTGATCGCTTGTCGAACAGCGCGCTCGAGATTTATTGCAGACTTGCAGTCGACAAGTTTTGGAGGCAAATGGTGTAATTTTTATAAAATGTCCGTTAAATTTTTCGAAATTTTAATCGAGGAGCAACGTAATAAAGCTATCTTGTATTTATCAGTCATCCAGGCTATAAAAATAGCACAAAAAATAGTATCTGTTTTCGTTCTTTACTATCGAAACCAGATACATTTTCGTGGACCCCCACTTACGAATTGTGAACCCCCATTTTTTTGTCACGCCAACGTAGACCCCCGTCGAGTCTCCTGTGGACCCCTTGGGGTCCACTTGGACCACTTTGGGAACCCCTGCCTTAAAGGGATAAGGTCGCCTTTGTACATATTTTAATATTAATTGTATTGTTCTGGTTGTTCTTTTATAGTGTTTACATACATACATGCATACATAATTATCAGCATGATACAAGCTAAAACGAACCAAGTAATAATAGATACTCATAATAATAGTTAGTACTGTATTGAAAACAGCACACAATTTTATCTCACCCTGAAATTATCATTACCTAACACATAATGCAGAGTATGTATTCCGCGAATCTAAAATTAAATTATCTTAAAAAAAACAAATAGGTAGTCCTTCGGTGAAATTCTTTTCAATAAACTCACAATGTTATGTATATCTTCATGAATAAAATAAACATACTCGCAAAAAATAAATTACACATACTTATTACACATTAAAACCGTCCGTCCGCAGCCAAGCTACTCAGTACTAGAAAGCTGTAATTTGGCATGAATATACATATATTAGTCACGCCAACAAAGTGGTAAAATAAAATCTGGAAAAAAAAACATTTTTAGTGCACCTCCCCTTCACTTGACGTCGGGATGTTTTTTTTTTTCTCGTTTACCCCATAATGTGTGGTGTCAATGGATAGTTTATAAATATACAGGGTGGAAGGGGACGGGGGACCTTCCCGGAACTATAGTATTAATTAAGAGGTACACAGTCGATTTGTGATGGTAATAATGATGAATTAACTAATTAAAACATAAACCAAATTGACTAATTTTTCATTGCGGTGACAACCCTGTTACACCTACCCATTACGACTTGACTATGAAAACTCGGAAACTACGCTTATTTCCGAACGTTGACGTTGCCATAGTGATAAGGTGATAACTTATGATTCATAGACGTCAAATAATCCATAAACAAAACGAAATGAAAATGATTTTTATTATTTACAAAATGTATTAACCATTAGTTTACACATTATCATGTTGTTATAAAAATCTAACACTACGTCTACAAAAATCTTTAATTACCCTCACATTCGGTGTTCAAATGTCCCTCCGCGGCTTATTATACACGCTGCAGCCCGTGCCCGAGTATGTCGGTGCACCCTTGACAAAATATGCTCTTCATAATTTTTTCTCCGCAGATCGTTAAAGGCATCAGTTATTCGTCGTCGCATCTCGTCCGCAGTGTCACATTCCGTTTTGTACACACTATCTTTTACAGAGCCCCACAGGAAGAAATCAAGACACGTGAGATCCGGGCTTCTTGGCGGCCAACGGTGAGGCCCAAACCTGCCTATCCAGCGATCCCCAAACTCATTGTTCAATTTCATTCGTACTTCGTGTACAGAATAAGCTGGTGCACCATCTTGTTGGAACCAAGTGACTTGTCTTTCAGCCAGTGGTAATTCGTCCAGATAACTGTCTAACTCGGTGTTCAAAAGAGACATGTATCCGTCTCTGTTTAGAGTTGGAGGCAGAAACACAGGTCCTGTGATAGTTTCTCCGTGAATCGCCGCCCAGACGTTAATAGACCAACGATACTGGTGACTCGAAAATCGATAAGCGAAAGGATTCTTCTCGGCATACACATGTTCGTTTCGTCTATTCCATATTCCGTTGCGTGTGAACGAGCTTTCATCACTCCAAATAATAAGCCTTATGAAATCTCGCTCTTCTACTATCTTTTGTAATAACCATCGACAGTAGGCTTCGCGGATAGGGCAGTCTAGAAGGAGTAGAGCTTGAACCCTCTGTATTTTGTAAGGGTGAAGGCTGGCACGTTTGAGAATAGTAAGTACTGCAGTATGGGTTATTCTGAAATGTCGACCCGCTACTCTAGAACTAGCTCTCGGATGTCTTCTAAAATAACGCAGCACCCTTTCTTCAAGTCGAGCCGCAATTCGAACAACGCCTCCGCCACGTTGGTCGTTCTGGGCTGTTGCTGGTACAACGGGCTGGTTGTTGGCGATACGATCCAAAGCCCTTAAAATTGTCCTATGCCCAGTTGGATGTGGTGGAGGATATGTTTCTCGGTATCGACGCAAAGCTTCAGCCGCGTTATTATTGCACGTCGCGTACAATAAAAGCAAATTCAAATAACCACGAGCATCTAGCAAAGGCATTTTTGTTTGAAGAATGACATAGGTAAATTTAATGACATTTTCATTTTAACATCAAATGCATCGATAGCCCACACAATAACGCAAAGAGGTTCATAAGTTAAGTACATAATCAGTAGTTCTTAATAATGTTTATTTGATAAACGTTTCACATGCACGTTTTGAAGCATGAAAATGAATGAAATATGCCTACTCAGCAGCACAATTTCAATTTATTCGTAAATAATTTTGTTCAACTAGCTAAAACCTATTTATCAATTTAGGGAAACTAAGATACGATGAAAGAAGGTTCTAATTATCATCTTTAATTGTTTATGAAGATTGAGTATACTTCATTGTCGGTCAATGTCGCTATTTCAGAAATGTGTCAAGTTGTGCTTAGTAGGCTGTTAGTAGGTCTAGTCCGTGAGCCCGGTCCAAAATTGCCTACGTCATATGACATCACGATAAAACGCATGGCACACCCTCAGAAAAGTTGTGCTGAGCGTGAATCAAAAGATTAACACATTTAAAATTGGCCAACATGACAGTTGTATATTTTTTTGAATTCCTTTGGTAATAAATGGACTAAGGGCACTATAAGTGTATTCCTAACATTCACAATCCAACTTTTTTTACTGTTTTTCCTAAATATAAAAAAAACTACTGCATAAAAAAAATCCAAAGATATTTTTACTGTAATCAGCGGTGTAAAATCTAGAAACGGTATTTTATTTTACAACCTTAGCACAAAATGAATTGTTGTCAATTATTTATGTGCAATAAAGAGTTTTACATACATACATACAAACGTTGGCGAACAAAAAATAGGTACGACGCGACTTTATTAAGTCTGTCCGTCGACTAGTACAAGATGTCACATGACGTAGGAAGGGGTATCCAGTGGCCATCTTTGGCACCGTCTGTCAAGTACTTCCGGCCATATCAGAACTGACAGACTCCCTTCGGCCGCGTACGAAACCGACCATTCGTAACTGGTAACGAAGGAAGAAAAAATGATCTTTGTACGATACAGGTTTCGAACAAAGAGTTATTTTTCTTCATACATAACCATAGTTTCGAGGGAAGAAATTGTCTATTTGAAGTTACTAATAAAGAATATCTATTGCTCATACGTATCTGAGTAAATATGTTTATCATCATTTGGAGTAGGTAACATACTCATGTAAAACCACTTCAAACTGCTTACTAACTGGCCACTTGATAAAGTATTTTATTTGTCAATGTCAATTGGCAGTCACAGGCTTAATGGCTTTTAATGTTTTTACTGTCTAAACTAGCCTTGGTTTGCGAAATGTTTATGTAAAAATGAGTGACAGTGAACTACACTTTGTGAGAACACGGAGAGGAGGGGTGGCTTTACTATTAAACGGTTGGTAATACCATAGAAAAAAAATTTATTCGAATGGAAATACGTACTGGCTCTGCACTAATAACAGCAGTGGCGGTTGCTCAGGCAGTATAACTTTATCTACGAGAAATAATATTGTTAAAAATAAAGAACATACATGCAAACAAGACTTTGGAAGAAATAGAATTCAGAAAGAACTTGACGAGCTAAAGGAAAAGACCAGCACTAATTTTGAATCCATACAAAAGCAGTATGATGATATGGTGTGGAAGCTAGAAAACGAAGGATTAGATTTGATTGACAAGATTCCCGAATTCCAAAATGTCAAAACGGGCCTTTACAATGAACGGAATAGGGTTCTAGGCGTAAAAAAACTTCGGTTTATGTCCAGTGAGGAAGTCAATATACCTGAGAAATTTAAAGATTTCTTATTAGCTGACTACAATAATGAAAATGATGGCAAGAGGATTATTTTGTTTTGTAATAAAAACGTGAGGGAATTAATTCCTACTTTTAAGCATATTTTATCTGATGGTACGTTCAAAGCAAGCCCTAACACATTTAAACAGTTATACACGATTCATGGTTGCAAAGAAATAGACTCGACTGTTCATCCATTAATTTATTGTTTACTACCAGACAAAACTACTAAAACATATGAGATAATATTTAAACTGATCAAGTCAATTTTTGACGATTGGCAACCAGAAAAAATTACTATAGACTATGAAATAGCTGTAATGAGGGCAATCAAGAAAATTTATCCCAGTATTATAGTGAAAGGATGTTATTACCACTACAATCGATGCCTGTATCGCAAAGCGAAACAATTAAAAATAACCTCGAAAGTGAAGAAGAGGCACGTGGCCCGATGTGCTGGTTTAGCTCGTTTACCGAAAGATTTTACGCATAGTGGTCATATATATATATAATGAGCATGAGGCCATCAGGTGACGATGTTACAAAGTTTAACAAATACTTTGATAAGCAATGGATGAAAGACATGCCTTTTTCGAAAGTATGTAACTGTAGTGAAGAAATGATTAGGACCACAAATAATGTAGAAGGGTGGCATAGTAGATTAAATCGATATCTGGGCCGGAGTAAGCCCACTGTTCCTGCTTTACTAAATGTTTTGTCTAAAGAGACTAAATTAATAAATATTTTCAGAAAACATACCAAAAAGTCAGTGGCTTATGTTGAAATAGACGAAGAAATAAATCGTTCCATAAAATTATTGAAACAGAAAAAAATTAGCGTGGGCCACTGTTTAGAAATTATTTCTCCGTATTATCATGTTTTCTAAATGTTTAACGTACCTTCTATGGCAAAGTAAAGTGTTTATAATAGATTAATTGATTTTGGTTTTGTTTTAATGGAGCTCTTATACCTACTTATGTTTAACGGTTGCCTTATGCCTGAAAATTAAAACGTGACACAAATTTATTGTTTCTTTTTTTTTATTCAACACACACACATGTAGGAACATGTTTTATCATATCACTGAATAATTTCATGATGTTTACAATATCTTGCACATGTTCCCGTTCAAAATCGGTTAGATTGTCTTCCGCTTCAGCCACTTCTGACCAATTTTGGCAAGGGTGCAGATGATAGCTGCATGCTTTCGTGCCAGGCGATATATACAAATTATGAATATGAAGCATTCTAGCTTTAAAAAGATTTGGTATATCTTGGGTTTCCATCGGACATCCGCCGAAGATGCAGGCATTGTTTTCTGGCGTCCTTTTTATCATGCCGGTAGTTTCTAGTGATGATGAAAAAGGTTCTTGGAAATTATGAAAATTATTTTTATTTATTTGAATCGTTTTCTATTACTATCTGAAACTCGAATTGGCACTTCACTTGGCATTGCGTGTTTGCGTATTTGCTTTTTAGTGAGCTAGTGAACGCGGGACACCCTCATCTGGTAGAACAATATTTGGCCGAATGTATAGGTACACCGAATTTCACTAGCTCACTAATAAACAATAATTCAAGGACAAACTGGGAGTTTCCCAGCAGTGTGGTGAAAAGAAAATTATTCTTACTATGTAACTGGTTACGAACTTTTTGACGATCGACGATGACTGATTACGTATGAAGAAAAATAACTCTTTGTTCGAAACCAGTATCGTACAAAGATCATTTTTTCTTCCTTCGTTGCCAGTTACGAATGGTCGGTTTCGTACGCGGCCGAAGGGGACGACCCCAACAGACTTATGTTTCCTGTATCTACGGTCAAAGGGCTAAATGATGCCACGTGTTTCGTACTGATGTCACATGACGTAAATATAACCTTGAAATTTAGACCGGAAGTGAAGGCATTTTTCAAAGTTCCGGCCAATTTTAAGTGCGATAATCTTTTGATTCTCGCTCAGCACAACTTTTCTGAGGGTGTGCCATGCGTTTTATCGTGATGTCATATGACGTAGGCAATTTTGGACCGGGCTCACGGACTAGTCGTTATTATGTTATTTTATTCATAATTTTAGGAAAAAATAAATAAAGTTGTTCAAGATGTACCTACAAAGAGACTCACAAACCCTGCAATATTTCTTACCGCATTGGAAGCAGGTCTAAGTATGCATCCACGACAAAAAAAAAAGTAATAATATCCTGTATGAAAATATTGTTTACAATTAAGTTCACTGACCCAATCATATGTTTAGGGTTGAAACAAGTAGTTTTTTGTGTGAATGTTTAACCGGCTGTAATTTGAAAACAGCTGCTTAAATTCACATAGTTTGTATGGGGGAAATAAAGTGTTAAGGCTAAACTATCTCCCATTATCGGGAAGGTCCACGGTCCTCTTCCACCCTGTATATATGAATATCTTAAATGAAAGCACTTATTATTATAATGAATTTAATAGGAAAACTAGACTTCATTGGTTCTTGAGTTACAAACTGTTTAAATGTCGTTCCTACGTACCTACCTACCTGCCGAAAACTTATTTGCGGTACTGGTAAACTGACCGCGACCTATAATGTATAATTATATATATATTGAATATATAGAAATAACAGTTTTCAAACGGCAAAGTTTAAGTTTGTCGCGAGGTCTAATTTGTTTGTAGTAACGGCTTCGGAACCCTACACTGACTGAGCATGGTCCAACATGCTCTTGCGCGGGTTTTTAAATATAATATCACTGCTTATTTTCGTTTTTAATGATGTAGTCAATTGACTAGTTTATTAATATAATTATCTTTGTCAAGTACCTACCCATTATATTAACTAAAAATTGGGAATATTGGGTAATTTTACGTGTTTACTGAGTTACTGTCCGCGAATTTGTGTGATAAATAGTGAATTCTCAACTGAGTTACCACATTTTTATTACATAGATACATTTTTAAACAGTACATTATAATGTGATTTAAGAAAGGGGTTAATGATATTTACTACAATTTAAACATAATTTCACTTACTAAAGTACCCAGATTTTATTTTATTTTATTTATTAAAATCGGACCAGTGGGCAACAGACAGAAATGTGTGGGTAAAAAATGTTGATTGATCCTAATATTGAAATATTGTATTCACTGACTATTAGCAGTAACATGTAAAATACTAAGTAAATTATAAACACCTAAAACGTCGCAGAACCTTTATTACTTACTTAATGTTATATTACAAATCTTAAGTAAGGCCAGGTGGGGTAAGGGGAACTACGGGGAAAGGGAAACACTAGTTGATATATCAATAACAGTACACCGCAGCGTTGTGATTACTCGATCGATAAAGCAGTAACTGAGAATTAGTTCCAAAAAAAAAAACACAGATAGCGTCATGACGATTGAACGTGTGTGTGACAAAAACAATACTTTAGTTGGCAAACAACGAAACCACGAGTTCGACGTGTTCGATTTGGATACCGATTTATGTGTTAAAAAGTCTGGTAACAAGTCTGCAAATGTCAGTAAGTATTGTTTTATAGATATATTTTGTTTGTATGCATATACATTTTTGCTGAATAGGCTGTAAATGATAAATTTTAATGTGATTTGTAACATAACCTACAAATGCATAAGTGGGGTAAGGGAAACTATCATGGCCGGGTTAAGGGGGACATATGTTTCTCTTTCCCGATGTCAGAAGTAACAAACATTTTGAAGGCAAGGCAAATTGTATAAAAAGTAGAAATACAGTGCTACAGTCTCTTGAATCGGTAACTAATATTTTACACATTGCTTGGGCACCGTAACAGCTGTCCTCTCCATACAAATTATACCCTAACCTAAATGGCAAAATAGGTTATTAATTTGGTAAGGTACCTACCAAGTTATGGGGAAAAAATTGTTAGGTATTGAACTATTCTATTATAATGATTGGTTATCTATTGACTATTATTATATGTTAATACATACTTTTATTATGTTATTTTGTATGATGTCAAATGACGGTTGGCGATATGAATATCTTGTTTTTATACGTTTAGAAAAAATAATTTACAGAAAAATGCCGAGAAACTATGTGAGAACAACCAATAATGCGTCATACCCTTATGAAAAATTATTAGAGGCCGTTAAAGCTGTTGAAAATGGCACATTATCTGGGTACGCGGCTTCTAAACATTATGGAATACCAAGATCAACCATCATAGATCGGGTAAGTAAGGTTAAGGCTATTCATTTAATTCATTTGATTTAATATGTAAATATGATGTTTTGATTTTTTTGGGTTTCCGACTAGGGAACAAATCAAAATAATTTCCCTGTCTTCGGTTACTGCGATTGTCACTCATTGAAATAAAACAATTTACTTACATAAACAAGAAAGGGTTCGAAACGTCGGGATGAATTTCCTAGAATATACGAGATTTAATACGTTTAAATTGTTTTATTTAAAATAATTTTATTAAATATTTTTTGTTTTGTATTTTTAAGTAGTATCTCGCATCCTGGGTTCGATCCACGGTCAGGACAGGTATTTGTGTGATGAGCACGAGTATTTTTTCTTGAGTCTTGGATGTTTTATATGTATTTGTATGTTTAGCTATATATCTTTATATATTATATAATAATATACTTATCATCGTGCCTATCACCCATAACACAAGCCTTGTTGAGTTTACTGTGCGGCTAGGACGATATGTGAAAGATTGTCCTGTAATATTTATTTATTTTATTTAAATACTGTATGACATTTATTTCAGTTTATAATTTGTTAGGGACTATGCTATTGCATTAAGGTTATCTTTTTTTGTTCAAAGGTATATGGACGTAAAGGCCTCAAATCAAAAACTTTGGGCAGAGCCACCGTCTTGTCGCGAGAAGTAGAAGAAGATTTTGTTAAAAACTTGCATGTGATGGAAAAGTATGGGTTTGGCCTAACCAGGCAAGAACTATTAGAGACAGTGAGCCAGTACGTATCGGCTAATCTTATACAAAATCCGTTTAAAAATGACGTACCTGGAGAAGATTGGTTCCTTTCATTCAAAAAGAGGCATAGTTTGTCAATTAACCCTTAGCTGCATGATTTAATATTTTCGTTTGAAAAACAGATATGTAATAGAAAAATGCATTTAGATTACGGGAAAAATAATTTAAAAAATCATACTCTTTTTTTTTTAAATTATTTTACTCATAAATGGTATCATTTTTGATACTCCATGCAAAAAGTTGTAAAAATTATCTTCTTCTCACAAAATGGAAAAACAACAATGTAGTCTAAGAATACAAGGAATTAAATTATCTGAATTTTGTTAAAAAGACGAAAAAAAAGCCTTGTATCATTTTTGATACCGTATGCACGCAACCAGTGGAGTATGCTCGGAAACTCGCATGCAGCCCATACGTAATGTACCCGTACTTCGATTTACTAGAAAACACAGTAAACGAATTGGGGTTAAGAGACAAACCCTCTCACATTTGGAACGTGGATGAAACCAGTTTTTCCAAAGACCCCTCTAAGTCAAAAGTAGTTGGCTATAAAGGATTTACTTCCACGCGAACTATTGCATCCCCAGGAAAGGACAACACAACGGTCCACTTAGGGTGTAATGCCGTAGGCGAGAAAACTCCTCCCATGATAGTGTGCAAGGGTAAAAATGTGTGGGATGAATGGACATCAAAAGAAGGTTATCCTGGAACAGCGTACGCCTCTACAAGTAATGGCTGGATGGAAACTGCTGTTTTCGAGAACTTTTTTGAAAAGGTTTTTTTAAAAACCGTCGGACCAAAGCGTCCCATCCTTTTGATATACGATGGACATGCAACGCATGTAGGTATAAATCTAATTAAAAAGGCTAGAGAAGCTAATATAACAATTTTAAAGATCCCTCCGCATACTAGTCACATTTTGCAGCCACTAGATTTGGCTGTAAATAAATCATTTAAAGATCGATGGGACATCGCACTCATAAAATGGCAGCGAATGAACATTGGTAAACCATTACCAAAAAAAGAGTTCGCGAAAATACTTGGACAAATTTGGAGTCTGTTGGATCCAGCTATATGTGCAGCTGGTTTCCGCAAAGCAGGAATATATCCCCTAGACAAATTTGTTGTTCCAGAAGAAAAATTAAATCAGATTCTTCTGAGACAATGGAAACAAAACCTAACACCTACAAAGTTGCAAGAACCTCGCACAAGCACCTCGGAAGAACCTGGCACAAACACGTCGCAGGAGCCTGGCACACCGAAACCAGCTGATCCAACAATCAACAGATCCAATCCAGACTCGTTGTTTGCACTTGCTTTGAAAAGAATAACGAACATGGATTCGACGATAAATAACAATTATACGCCAAAGAATTTTCAGAACGATTGTGTTATCTTACGCAATCAACTCAATATAGCCGCTGTATCTTCGTCGAACGTTTCGAATAATAATGACATTCAGATACTGGAGGATAAAATGGTTACTTTTGAAGACTTACTACTGATGAGAATTAAAGCAGGAACCAGTTTTAAAATAAAGAAAAGACGGATGGCAATGGGTGCGGAAGTCATTACACATGATGATGAAGAACTTTAGAAGCACAAGCATCTGAAATGAAAAAAGAAAGGAAAAAGACCAAGACCAACCAACCAGCAAAAAAAAAACGAAGGAAAGAAAATTGAATATGTTCGACAGACAGAGACGGAAACAGTCAAGAAACAGAAAAAAACACGAAAAGGTAGAAAAAAACCAAAATATTTAACGTCCTCCTCAAGTGAAAGTGAGACTGAAATTAAATATGATGAAGATAGTGATGGTAATGATTACTGGGAAAATTTATTGAAAGAAAGTGATGATGACAAAAATGCTGGAGCCGTATCGGAGCAGGTAAACAATGGAAAAAATAAAAGAAAATTAAAAGATGAGAGTGTTGAAGACCCTGAACAGATAGTTCTAAACTCGAATGTAGTAAAGAAAGAAAACAAGACTGAAAACGGTACAAAAAAAACTAAACAAACCAAGACTGAATTGAAACAAGACGGAGATAGTAGTGATTACTGGGAGCAGAGATGGGCAAAATGTAATCGACTAACGATTAACGATTAAGATTAGAAGAATTAATTGCGACGGACGATTGAAAACGACGATTGATCAATCTTAGTTGTATAGACTGCAACTAATTTAGTTGCAACTAAATTAGTTGCCGATTGATTTCAGACAACTAAATTTTGTAATCGACTCATTAGTTAGACTAATTTCTCGCGACTAATGTTAGAAGCAAATTGAAAAGGCGTCGGCACTTACATCAAAATTAAATAAACAACTTCCAGATAAGTAGGATTATCCTATTGTTTTGTCACCGCGGGACACTAAAAAGATTTTTACTATTGATAGAGACAGCAAAATATTGTTAATTTCTATGTCTAAGATTTACTCAGTATCGTATAATTCAAAGTATTAATAATGCACAAACATACATTATTGTTTGCGACTTGAAAACACTGCAGTTTTTCGCTATTTGTCGTTACCAATATATCGTTATAATATTATGGGCTCACAATATTGCCTTGTCGTCATTCAAGCATTTCAAATTATATGTGTACCGTGTAGTGCATACATAATTTTAGCTCAATCGGTTCGGATGAAGATATCTGCTTCAGATCTGCTTCAAAATAAGTCGCAAAATTCAACTCAAACTAGCATAGTAACAACATACGAGTACCTCCAATGTTACATACATACCTTCTTGTAGTTACATATTGCAAGATAAAAAATGCAAAAACGGGCGACTACGTAGTTTTACTATAGATTTAATCGTGAAATTTAGTCGATTGAAACTAAAACTAATTTAGTTGTTAGTCGAACTTTCTCACAACTAATTTAATTGCAACTAAATTTATCGCGATTAAAAAATGACGATTGATATTTTCAATCGATTGATCAGTTAACTAAAAAATTAATCGATTAATGCCCATCTCTGACTGGGAGAATGTACTTAAAATTAATGTAGATAAAGATTGTGATACCGATAATGCTGATTATGACAAAAATGCTGGAGCCGTATCTGAGCGGGTAAACAATGGAAAAAAGAAAAGAAAATTAAAAGATGAGAATGTTGAAGACCCTGAACAGATAGTTTTAAACTCGAATGTAGTAAAGAAAGAAAACAAGACAGAAAACGGTACAAAAAAAAACAAAACAAACCAAGACTGAATTGAAACACGACGGAAATAGTAATGATTACTGGGAGAACGTACTTAAAATTAATGTAGACAAAGATTGTGATAACGATATACCACTTCGTGAGGGAGATTGGCTATTGATAAAATTTTGCACAAAGAAGTCAGTGAAACATTATGTTGGTATAGTGTTAAGTATGAAACATGACGGTTGTCCTATCGTAAAATACACAAGAAAAAAGACAAAAACAGAAGGTGAAACTACTTTTTCCTTCCCAGTGCTAGACGATATCTCTAAATTGAAACACACGGAGGACATTATCACAAAATTGCCAAAACCTGCAATTGGCCGTAGAGGCCAAATTGTGTTCAAAATGTCTTTTAATTATTTTAATATACAGTAGATCTCTTTCAAATAAGCAACCCTGGGTATTTTTAAACGACTTCAAAAAAGGAGGAGATTTCTCAATTCGACCGTATATTTTTTTTTGTTTTTTTTTTTTAAGTTTAAGTTGTCTTAAATGAGTATGTAAAACTTTGTAATGCCAAATAAAAGTAATTCCTATTAATATTATTCTTAGTAATTATTGATAAGCGTGAGGCTACTTTATTTTAACGATTAATAAACATTACAATAAAAACACTTCCTTTTTACTTCCTTTGTTTTTAGTATATAATACCGATTGTGATAAATATCTTCTATTTGCAACCGTATTTCGTTACGCATAAAGTACGCATTTCAATAAAGGTGTTTTTAAAATGTTTTGCGTAGTTATAATCCAAACTAGTATTATTACTTTTAGATTTATTGAGACTGTTTCCCTTACCCCAGAAATAGGGAAAGGGAAACGATAGAACTAGTCTAACGAATAATCATTTTCTGGCGATATGCATTAGAACTAGCATAAAAAGTATTTTGTCCTGGATAGCTAACGAAAATAAGTATGTTTTGTCTTTAGCGAAACAATTAAGAACCTTATACTTTGTAGTATAGAACTCAAAATAAGATAAGAAGAATAAAGTATGTTCCCCTTATCCCACCTGACCTTATATTAATCATAGGTAGGTACTTATTAATATAATATACAGGGTTATTGGTCAGTCGACCTATTCCCGTTAGGAGGTGATAGGGGTGACTATTTGCGATAATTTTGACCCTCATATGCATTATGCAAAAGTGAACCATTTTTGAGTTATCGCGTTTTTTAGTTTTTTTTTAAATTAGTCAGAAATTCAACTTGAAAAATTTATTACAAAAAAAGGATTAATTTAAATCTTTTTTTTTTCTGATTTATAAATACTATTAAACACTGGTTATTTCTCAATATTGAAACAATAATCGGTCCAAATTTAAAAAAGCGAGACCGAGAACGAAAATTTTTCAATATTTTTTTGCGATCTCTTTCCACTAAAATGCCTTAAAAAAAAAGTTTTTAGAAGCTCTCTCTTATGATATCATTCGATAATAGATCATCAATTATTTTCGATAATTGTTCACGTTCAACCTGCAACATTCTATAAGGGTTATGAACAATAGGTACACTATCTGTAAGCGTAATATGCATTTTGGTTAAGTCAGTCTTTCCCAATTCCTTTAAATTTAAAGCAAAACAATCCCTATATTCCTTTAATAAACTGAAAAACGCTGTTTTATCTAATTCGTCTATTTCTAATCCTAATTGTACATCATGAAATGGAAACTCCACATATTCAGATGTTTGGTTAGTTACACCTACATATTCATTATCAGGGCCCGTAATTTTCATGCCGATGACATCAATTTGACGTCACGCTCCATATAGGGTTATCCCAAATAGTTTTATTGTAAATTATTAATCATTAGTCGTCAATCATTTTAATTATGTACAAATGACTTCAAAAGTATTCTATTTACACGTTGAATAAATAATACCTACTTGATACGTGAAACGTAAACAAAACTATTTGATTTGTTGTTAAACATACATTTTATTACATGGTGCAAGTGCCACTGAGAAATAAAAATACTGATTTCCTAATTATATTCGTTGTTAAAATCAGAAAAAATGTGTCCATCAATGATACATTTTCTTTTTAGCAAAAAAGTTGGAATAATTAACCAAATGTGTGACAAAACAAACAAAAGGATTTTTAGGAATATTGCATTACGTATGAACGCGAAGATAACTTAGATTTTCTTTGCATGGGAATTAATGCAAGAAGGATGGCGTGCTTTACGTTAGAGAGGAATTCTGTTTTCTACGTAATTATTGTAATGCGTTGTTACCAATACCATTTAATAAAATGTATGTATAAAAACAAATCAAATAGTTTTATTTACGTTTCACGTATCAAGTAGGTATTATTTATTCCACGTGTAAATAGAGTACTTTTGAAGTCATTTGTACATGATTAAAATGATTGACGGCTAATGATTAATAATTTACAATAAAACTATTTGGGATCACCCTATATGGAGCGTGACGTCAAATTGATGTCATCGGCATGAAAATTACGGGCCCTGTTCATTATCAATCTCTTTGTATTTATACCCCCTTGCTAACAATAAATTATTTTCAAATTCTATAGATTTGCTTGACAAATTTGTAACCAGTATACAGGCTGTCCCTGGATAAAGTCGACAAACGAATAGGGATGAAAGTAGATGCAATTTCACCGACAAAAAAAAATTGGGGTCATTCTTTTTTTTTAAGATTTTTAAAAATTAACATTGTTTGCTGTGCATTCTATCGGAACAAAGTAAAATATCTCGCCTCATATGAGGTCTATTCAGATGAAATAAACGGTTTTTTAATCCCAGGACATTACCTGTATCAAACAGATAAAAAGAACAACAAAAAAATTCGCTGAACTTAAAAAAAACAGGTTTTTATTTTAAAAAGAATGTGTTTATTTTTTGTAAATTCCTGATAATTCCTAAAATTGCTTAAAAATATGCCCATATTACCTTATGTTATTATTAGCTATAATTATTTGTTAACTCATTGTCTTTAATTATAAAAAAGAATTACGTGTCTAATGCAAACACGACATTTTTGATGAGCGGTCAAAAATATTGTGTCGTTTAGTATGTGTTGTTAATTATGTTATCTTATCGCTCAGGTAGGGGGTCCGTTCATTTGACCGAAATACGTTTGGCCGAATGAGTCGTTTGGCAACTGTTTCATTTCGCAACCCGCATTTATTTCTGTAACTGTGAATATTTCAGGATTTATTTTTGTACCATTGTGTAGACTATAGGTTAGGTTAGGTTAGCTTTTTTTAAAAAAATCTGAAATATTTACAGTTACAGCAATATAAGCGGGTTAGGAAATGAAACAGTTGCCAAACGACTCATTCGGCCAAACGTATTTCGGTGAAGCATTAGTGAACCCTCAGGTAGAGACACTTACTCGTAAATTAAGGTTTATGGACAAGTTTAGTGGTTTGAAAAAATGAGAGACAAAATTTACATAACCTACTGACCAAACTAATTTCTAATTTTTTAATATTTATAGTTTTTTTATATTATCTAATTGTTCCTAATTTACATGTAATATATGCTATAGAAGAGCGGGGTCTCCTGGCACAGGTATATTTTTACTTAAAAGGAGACTTCAGCCATGGATGTGATATTATGTAAGCAGAAACAAATAAATATATTTTCTATTCTATTCTATTTCTAATTCAATGCATTAAATGCTCGAAATGACCACCTTGCTTTTGCAAACACAGTCCTGCTCGAACTGTTATTTGTTTAGTAGCTCGACGAATCATGTCTGGGTTATTTTTTATGTAATTGGCACAGTCAACAATTCGGTCCCGCAAATCCTCTTCCGAGTTAATTGGGACACTATAAACCCTCTGCTTCATAGTACCCCAAAGGAAATAATCCAACGGCGTCATGTCTGGAGAACGTGCCGCCCATGCCACTGGCCCTTGTCTACCAATCCAACGGTTAAGATACGTGTCGTTAAGAAATCTTCTTACGTCAAGTGCGTAATGGGCGGGACATCCATCCATTTGGAGAAAAAATGTCCCCCTTGTGTCCTTGTGTACATCCTCCAATACAAGGGGCAGGTAATCTCTTAAAAGTTCTAAAAATCGTGCCCCGTTCAAAGTTCTCGAAAGAAAAATAGGACCAATCAACATGTCGTCAATGAGGCCTGCCCACAGACTTATGGAAAACCGCACCTAAAAGTTTGACGACCTCTTCAGATGACAATTCCGTCCCTTTGGGCACTATTCGTGCAGATTTCTACATTTTGTGATCCCATCTCGCGTAAACTGAGCCTCATCCATCCACAGGATCGTTCGGGATCCGGATCGTTTCGAATTTGCCTTTGAATCCAAGCGGACATGACGGATCTTGGAACCCTATCTACGTCATCATGCAGGTGCTGGACTCTTTGATAATGGTATGGATGGAGCCCTTCTTTTTTTAAATACGCCACACCGATGACTTTGAAATTCCATGATGCAAAGCCAAACGTCGAATATTGGTCTTCGGATCAGCATACACATTGTTTAACACGGCTTCCTCAACAGATACTAAACGACACAATATTTTTGACCGCGCATCAAAAATGTCGTGTTTGCACTAGACACGTAATTCTTTTTTTAAATTAAAGACAATGAGTTAACAAATAATTATAGCTAATAATAACATAAGGTAATATCGGCATATTTTTAAGCAATTTTAGGAATTATCAGGAATTTACAATAAATAAACACATTTTTTTGAATAAAAACCTGTTTTTTTTTAAGTTCGGCGTATTTTTTTGTTTTTTTTATACCTGTTTGTTTGAGGTAATGTCCTGGGATTAAAAAACCGTTTATTTCATCTGAATAGACCTCATATGAGGCGAGATATTTCTCTTTGTTCCGATAGAGTGCACAGCAAACAATGTTTCTTTTTAAAAATCTTAAAAAAAAAAAAGAATGACACCCTTTTTTTTATTAATTTTTTTGTCGGTGAAATTGCATCTACTTTCATCCTTATTCGTTTGTCGACTTTATCCAGGGACACCCTGTATACCCAACTCCTTGTTGAAAGTTGTATACATCGGGCAACACAATGTGTTCACAGCCATTTACCACCCTATGACTATACTGGATAAACAGTCCTCCAGTATATTTGTCACTTGCAGTCACATTAATTGGTACTGTAGTATGTGGTAATATACTTACATTGTTTTCTACAAGCAACTGTACTTTATTATCCTCCTCCATAACTTCTGGTTTCTGCATCAATACCAGCTGATCGTTAGTTTTGTATACAATGACGTTTGGTTGTTCAGTAAACGACTGTCCAACTAACACTGGTGTGCTTAAATATTGATCAGACACTATCAACATGTCAACTTCAGCCCTAACATTATTTATTTCTACCATTGCCTTTTGTTTGCCTATAGGCTTAACAGATGAGTTGCCAAATCCTTGCGACCATGGTGAATCACAAGTTTTACATTCCTTAAAAATCGTTTTAGCTTCAACCTCTCTTATAAGCGTACACCTGCTACCGAAATCTATATAAGCCTGTAGTTTTCATTAATCCCATTATTAATACATAAAACTGGTTTGTTAACATCTTGATTAGATTCAGACAGTTTTTTGGTATCTGAACTAAAGTAAGATTTCTTACGACAGTCTTCTGTTTCATGACCCAACTTAAAACAAAAATTGCATTTCTTTAAAGGTTTACTACATTTGATACTTATGTGACCAACTTCATTGCAATTAAAACAACGAGGTTGGTTAGATTCATTACCTTTAATCTGAGGGAGTTTATTGAAAGTTGTATTTTTATTCCTCATATTATTAATGTTTACTTCAGACGGAGACACTGTACGCAAGTAGGTAAGGAGATGTTCTGGTTCTTTAAACATACATGCACCAGCACTCATTCGCACAAATTTATCATCAATGCCATGGATAAGGCATCCCACAGCTTTTCGACCAGTTATCTCACATTTGTTTATGAATGCCATTTTATCAAATAGTAATTCTCTAAGGGCTGACCTAGCCTACAACTCACTTTCAACATGTTTGTTAAAAGGTCACCATAATTCTCATTCGACAAAAATGCACTTTTAAGTTTCTCAGTATATTCTGCCCATGTAAACAAAACTGAAGACAGACTCTGATACCATTTCTGGGCTAAACCTGCTAATGTCGGTATAGTATTATAGTGACAAATTAGGCGCCCATTCCAACAATAAATTTGTGCGCACTCATTTACTTTATTAATCCAATTTTCTATGGTTTGACTATTATTGCTTGGGTCAAATTCTGGAACCACACTATGTGAAACAGGAAAGTGGTTATGTCCCCAAGTATTTGAATGAGTCAGCGGGGGTGATGTACCAGTTTGTGATGTCTGAATCGGTGGCGTTCGGGTCACTTCACGATGTACATTACGAGTAGTATGTTCACTAAAATGTGACTTATGATGATGTTTGTGTGAGTGTCTCGAACGCTCCCGATGGTGTCGCCTACTTTTTCGCTTACGCTCCGTATGTCTAGACTGACTACGACTTTATCGCTTAGTTTCAGCGCTTTCAACACTACTGCTACTGCTTGTACACCTCCGCACCTTGCTCCTTTTATGACGCCTACCACGACTGTGCGTCCTCGGCATAATGAAATTTCGTAACTTACTTACTTTCCTAAAGTGAATTGTTGTTATAATGCAGAATTAAAATAATCACACGAAATCTCTTAGTGATTCAGTCACAACCACAGCATCATTACAAATAACATGAGTACCATTAAATTTAGTCAAATAACGCAAACATTTGAGACAACACTAAGCAATCAAAATATGAAAAACGGAAAGCAAAAGAAACATTATAAAGTCTGATATTAGATAACGTTTGACAGAACTTAACACACTCGTAGCACTCAAGACGGCATCACTAATGGTGCGTTCCTATATTCAAAACCGTTGGTAGAGTTGTGACGTCTCGTTAAAATTTGACACATTTTGTGTGTAGCAAATGTCATAACACTACTGCCCGTAAGGAAAACGATTCGTTTCTTGAATATAGGAACCGGGCATAAAAGTTTACAAACACAAACTTCAAACTTTCGCGACCGTAAAGCATTCCCAACCAAAATATATTTGTTAGATATGAGTTGCAGAAATAGTTATAACTCGTAACGGAAAAAAATGTTAGGTTCGATAGATCGAAAAACTTCACTTTCTCACTTTCCTTATCACTGAGTGAGCCCCAAAACACCAATGGATAGCAGTTTATCACATTTCCGATGGTTAAACAGCATTCATAGGTAAAAAAAGGAACTCTCTGACCTTTAGTGTGGAATGGATAGTCAAAATGTCAGCTCTGAGGGCGTCGGTTTAGACCAGACGGCCTATGTTACATCCCTTCTTCTGAAATGAAAGCTTGCTACCAGGAACCCAGGAAAAAGGATTAAAACGCCTTTGTTAACTCACAAGTAAAACTGTACTTAATAACTTTTAGAACTATATAATAAACTTTTACAAGAGACGCATCAACCAAGCGCCACAGTGGTCCCGCGTTCATACAACAGCGGACGAAAATAAACAAGTTGCAATAAAAATATGATAGATAGTGTTAAACGCTTCATTACGTTATGTTTGTTCTAAAATTAGAGAAACACAGTCTTTCGGTAGTGATCCTTTCGTTTTTTGGGGCAAACTTCGCAGGCCAGTGATAAAAGGATCGGATGTTAATAGTAGTCGATTCAGTAAATGAGTGTTGCTCGTCACCCTAGATTGTTTTCTGGTGTTATGTTGCCTAATGTATTTCACATCTTTATTTTTTGCTTCTGCAGCCTCTTCTGACATCTCGCCTATAGGTAAAAGAGCATAATTATTCTATCACTTCTGACCCATGAATTAAAACCTTATGCACTGAAGCAGGAAGGTAGTACCACGGATATTTCGTCACGAGGCGTTTCGCTGTTTCTATGGCATATTCTTCGATTTTTTTTGTATTAATCCTATGGCCAGAAGCTAAAACTTTTAATATCACAGAACATCTGTATATCCAATCTTCGTTTAGTCCTGTTATTTCCGCAGTTATTCTAGGATTGTCAAAGAATGCACGTGCCGTGTTTCCGTCATTTGTGGAACCACTACCTCCACTTTGTGGTTTGTCGACAATAAGACCCAGTTTTTGTCTAAAAAGTGTTCGACGCAGCTTTTTTCTTTCCAAAAAACAAAATTTCTCCTCTTGAGATCTCATTTGGCATTTTTTGACAGGTAGCCGGTAGGACACGTGTAAAAAATATTCATAAAAACGTATCCAAGTATGCAAAGTAGACAGCATTTTTTTTTATGGCACAGGAAGGCAAACGAGCACACAGGCCACCTGATGGTAGGTGGAAACTGAGACCAATAGACATTCGCATTCACAAGACTGCAAATGTGTTGCCAACCTCGAGGACTAAGATGGAATGCCTCTATGCTAGTCATTTCACCGGCTATCTTATCCCCAAACTGGAACACAACAATATGAACACTGCTGCTTGGCGGTAGGTTAATGGATAAGATGGACCTGCACAAGGTCCTCCCACAAGACTTCTCTTTCGTTCTCTTACGTTAAGCCAGTCCGAATGTCTATTTAATAATACTTTCTTGTTCTGAGACACTTTTTTGTAGTACTCCATTAGTTTTTTGCACAGATAGCGACATCTTTTCTCTAAATTTTGGGTATTAATTTTATTTTCTAAAAACGGCTTAGATAATTGCTGGATGACGTATTTGCATTTTTCAGCATTATTATCTTTGGTAGCACCTATCCATTGTTCAAATACAAACATACGTGACAACGAATAATTGATTTCTTGGTCTAAAACAAATTAAACAAAACATGAAGTATTTTCACCGTAAAACTATAATGACGTAAAATGACTATCACCAAGACCTTCGGAAGTGTTCGGTAAATTTGTCATAAGAATATTAAAGTTCATACTTTTTGCTTCAAAATGACATATAAATCATCAGGGGGTTCACGGGGTATCTACAGTAAAAGCTTCGATATATTTCCTAAATTGAAATTTTCATAGGTTATTCCGACGTGTTGCGTAAATCAATTATAACAATAAAACGAAGCATAATAATCAAACATCACCTTTAAGAAAATACTAAACATACCTCCTTGAATCTCCATTATAAAATTTAAAGACACTTTTAAACAAAATAGTAGTGAAAATCATCCGTAAACAAATCAATGTTTTTACTGTTTTGTGATAACACGGTTCGAGTGCGTGCGGTATGACAACTTCGGATGAATATAAGTGGACATTTTTGTTCCGACACATGTGAAATAATTTATGTTTTCTAAACCTACATGTATTTAGCTACCTTCCTTGGTAAAAAAAAAGGTTTTATAGTTAAGCGACTTTTTTGAATATTGTCTTCTACTGGGACCACTGTGAAGCGCGCCGAAAACTTGCCAGAGACCAATACAACGCCACAGATAATATGAAAAGGTATTAGCACCCAAGACTGTAATAAATACAAGCACGCAACAGTGCTGCCAATCACAAGTATTCAAATAACAAGTATAATCGACTAATAAAACAATATCAGGATATAACTATGATATTAAAATATAGGATTTATATGAAATTGCTAACACCGGTAAGGGCAGATATTTATGTGATGAGCGCGTATATTTGTTCCTGAGTCATGGATGTTTACTATGTATTTAAGTATATATTTTATCTATATAAGGCCTGTACCGAAAAGTTTTTTTACAAACTCTGCACATGATATGGTACAGGTCAGTAATCGTTTTTTTATTTTTTATTTTATGACTTCGTTTTTGTCATTTTGAATTGTCAATCGACACAATTATCTCCGAAAAAATATCGCTTTTATTTAAAATGCAGGACGATAAAATAATTCGAAGAGAAAATTTTCTGCGACTTTACCTGGAAAAACCTAATTCCACTTTTGCGTCGGTCGGAAAGAGAGTAAATTTATATGAATCGTGCCACAGTTCGAAATATTGTTAACCGATACTTAAACGATTATAGAATCCAAGAAAAAGCTCGGCGTGGACGACCGACAGGTCCTTCAAATAAAAAATTAGAAATGAAAATAGTGTCCACTTACAAAAATAGTTGTAATAATTGTAAAATAACTGTGCGAGATGTGGCAAAAAAAGTTCAAACAAGTGCATCTATGGTGCAAAGAGCAAAAGTGCGTCAGAATTTAAAAACCTACAAAAAAGTAAAAGCCCCTAAACAGTCGGTAAAACAATACAATACCTCCGTAACAAGGTCGCGAAAACTTTACAAACTGCTGTGCAATTTAAGTGGAACATGCGTTCTTTTGGACGATGAGACATATGTGAAAAAGGATTTTTCGACTTTACCAGGTGACCAATTCTTCACTACCGAGAATAAAGAGAATATTAGCGATAAGAATAAGTACACTTAATATGAAAAAAATCGGAGAAAAATATTTGATCTGGCAAGCAATATGTTGCTGTGGCAAACGCACGGGGTCATTTATAACGAAAGGGACCATAAATAGTGATATTTATGTTCAAAAATGTATAAAAGGGTTATTATTACCATTTATAAGGAAACATGAACGGAATGTGTTGTTTTGGCCCGATCTGGCTACTTCACATTATGCCAAAGCAACACAGGAGTGTCTTGCTTTGAATAATGTGCAATATGTGCAGAAAGAAATGAACCCCCCTAACTGCCCCCAACTACGACCCATTGAGCGGTATTGGGCGTTAGTAAAAGCGGAACTAAGTAAAAACTGTGCTCCAACAGTATCAGAGGAAGATTTTAAATATAAATGGAAAAAGCATGCCACCAAAGTCTCCGAAACAACTGAGTAGAAATTAATGACGGGCTTGAAGAAAAAAATTCGCTGCTTCAGCCGCCAAACTCTCAAACCATAAAACTTTTCGGTACAGGCTTTAAGTATTTATATCGTTGTCTAGTACCCATAATACAAGCCTAGAGCTTAAATTGGGACTAGGTCAATTGGTGTGACATTGTCCCCTGATATTTATTTATTTATTTTATTTATTTTTATTGTGTGCTCGCGTGAGGACTTACTTGTCAGTCAGATATATTAATCAAATTATCTTACATCAAAAAACATAATACACGTATAATATAAATACATGCATGTTATTTGAAATTAAATTCTATTTTCAGTATTAAGTGGCCTTCTTTATTGACAATCAACCTTAACTTACTAACTTTACCGGCAGCAGTCTGAATTTTCTGGGCAAAAAAAAAATAACCTCTAAGGCCTAGGCGGGAGCAAAGCTCCCGCCTAGGCCTTCTAACCTAACCTAACCGAGTCGGTTCTGCCCAGAGAAGTCTTGCTCGCTCGCTTCGCTCGCTCACATTTATATCATACGATATTATATCTTGTAACACTTATACTAAAAGATAATATGTATTATGATCGCTATATGTCATGTATGTTATACGAACTGAAATTAGTCATTGTGAGTGTTATATTAAAAAATATTATATAAAATGAATATTATATGACTTGACCGTTATTCCTTATAAAAATATTGATTTTATTATTATAGCTAACGTTCATTATATCTCGTAAACGTTAGTAACATGAAAATAGTTATTATGTAGTTATATCTCGTGGGACGCACCCAAAAGGTATAACGGAGTTAGTTTTTAAAATTAATGGGACGTGGAATAAAGCCGGGAAGCAACCCGTACAGGGAACATTACCTCTGGGAGCATTCAAAAGATATTATCCAGATTACCTTCCTCCAAACCACATTCACAGATCGAGGAATCCCCAACGTGAATTTTACTTACAAAGACAGGGGGGCAGATCGCTTTTTATTTGATTCTCGGTATCCTCAAAAACCATGATTTTATTGGTATTTTGACCTGAACATCATAGTAGTGCATACCCTTAGCTGTACTCGACTTGATCCAGTAAACGTACCAATCTTCGTCAAACTAAGCAATCCTCAGGCAATGAGACAGCCAGACATGCTGTTAGGCTACTTCATTTCTTCCAATACCGATGTGACTATATAGGTATAAAAACTCAGACAAGCGATGATATTTGAATTGACCGGTTTAAAATGGCAACATTGCCTTATGGAAATCGATTTAGACTATGCGAACACGAGCAACTTCATGTCGCCACGATAGTACATCTGTCTCTTAAGCACGTTCGAAGTGAGAAAAGGAGAGATTCTACATCTCTCCTTTTCTCACTTCGAACGTGCATAAGAGACAGATGTACTATCGTACATACACTGTCGCGGCAACAAAAGTTGCTCGTGCGCGCCTAGCCTTACTTTTACTTTTAAAAGTATCGTATGTTAATTTCCTAAGTTATTATCATAGTCTTGCACATAAATAATCTCTTGACGTACCTACATATCTAACGATACAAAAAATGAGACAAGTCTTTTTCGAGAGTACAGTTGGTACTTAATACTTTTTATGTTGCTTCTCCATAAACGCTTTCAAATATCGCCATATGATTGATCTGAGCGAGACCTGGGCCTAGTTACATACATACATACATAAACTCACGCCTTCATTCCCAGAGTGGGGTAGGCAGAGCTAAAGAATTACCAACAAGTCTTAAAACTTCTTGATAATTCTGTAACCACATTTTGCACAAGTAGGCTAAGATGTTTCCCATTTAAGGGTCTGGGCCTAGTTAAGGGAGCTTATCTGATTAAAACAAATAATTGAATAGGTACACTTAAAATGTTGCGAATTACAATAGTAGTGTTTTAGTGGAATTAACTTTATTACTTAACATAAGAAATTCCTTTCTTTCTTCTTCCTTCCTTTCCTTTCGGAAATAAAAAGCATGGTGTAAAACGAGTACCGCGTAACTTATGTACTTACTTTTGGCTTAAAGAACGTAAAGCGAGGTGGCAGTAAGATGGGGTATCTTTATAACGCAAAAGATGCTAAGGAGGGCAGAGTGTTTTATAAGCTTTAACAATACCTTTACCTATTTATTACCCACTTAGTGAAACAGTTTATTATGCGACATGATGGTCGGTGGATGGTTGGTTCGCCATCGAACACGAAAAGCTTTGCGACTTCAGTATTCTTCCTTTCAATGTCAAATAAATCATTAAGCTTGAATTAAAAAAAGTAGGGTTACTTTTAGGAAGCTGTTTTTTTTTCATGATCTTAACCTGACGTCTGTCCTTCAAGCCATGTCTAGGCAGACCAAAGTGTTATTTTTTTCCTCTAGAGACTAAAGTAATTTTTCAGTAATAACTGGTATCAGAGATTGCAATCCTAATTAAAACTGAAGTATTTAAATTTGGACAAAAATAGCTATTACATATGACATTCGAACTAAATCTGGATAAATACCGCGCTTTCACAATGCACAAAATGAACGACTCTCATGTGTATTCAGCAAGCATTGCGCGTTAAAACGATTATTAAAGGTCGTGGCGAGTGGGGCCTGCCATGAATTATGATGAGTACTATCAACCACAAATGTCTGTATACTAAAATTCCGCCCGCGACTTCGTCTGCGGTAGTAGTAGAGTCGGAAATTCCGAATATCCTTCCGGCTCAGAATATTGAATTCCCAAAATATTGAATTCCCAGAATTTTTAGTCATTTGTCAGCGCGCTTACTAGACAGTTTTTACAATGACGTCTATATCTTTTTCACCTCAGCAGCTCAAACAAGCAGGTTTTGCTGCTTAAAAACAGTGAGCAAAATTCAATTTTGCTGCGAGCGAGAGGCAAAGTAGCTTTTTAATTATTTTTTATAAATGCCGTGAACAATGCTCACAACATTCGAAAAAATGGAACTTCACTTTGTTCTGTCACTTTCACTTCGATAGGAAAAAAGCGAGAGATAGAAATAACTTGATTCGAAGTTCGATTTTCCAATTCCACACATAGTAGGCCCAAAAAGAAATGCACTTTCGGATGCACACATAACCGTAAAATTGCAAATAAAACTATCTGTTAAAGTTTGAAATGTGTTTATTATAACTTTATAACTATTTTATACAGTAGGTACAATCATTTTTTTAATTTAATGTTTTGAAGACAAAATTAATGAAAAATAAGATGTTTATCATGTATCTACATAATTTTGTTATCGTTTTAACAATCTTTAATTTCGTGACATAAACCGCGGGGGCAGTTTCAGAACGCATTTCAAAAATAGCGGGATTATTGTAGCCAATAGCCGTAGCCCTTCGCCTGGCGCCGCCATTTTGGTCATTTACGCGCATCTGGCGCTGTCCGGCTCCGGGAGAGAAAAGAAAAGACTAATTATGGCGGCCGCCATTTTGCAAATTTTACCACGTTTGGCACAGGCCTAGGATGGACAATTTAAACTGGTCTTCGATGTTCAGAAAAACTTAAATTTTACTGCTTTTCTGTATTATAAGCGTAATAAAATGTAGCATTTTAGATTCTTAATTAAGTACGCTATCATATTGCATACGGTAAATATGTATAAAGTGTGAAAATAAAACAATGTCGTAAAGTAAAGATAGGGTCACGGGTTTTTTTCCGATTTTCGATACATAATATACCATATCATAAATTATACCTACTTTTTCTCGTCAATATTTGTATTTTATTTACAATACTATAAACATTCTATAAAATCACTTCAATCCATACATTTTTTTAGCAGTAAGAGCATTACTAAATGTGGGCCTTATCAGGCGCCGTCCCGTCGGTGCTATAAAGTGACTCGTGTTTCAAGATTAGTTCTGAGAGAGACGTGGCTCAAGTGGCTCATGTTTTTTGTTTATTCGTAAGTTCGGTTCATATAGTTAGCCTATACAAATATTCACATTCGTAAAGTAATAAGTTTGGCAGCTTGAGACATAAACATAAAGCCCTCGAAAAACGACTCTAAATAGGTACTCACAATGAATGGCCTGTAAAACAATTCCAGATTATCTTTTTTTAATACTGATAACATTTTCTAAAACTAGATTTATTATACTAAAGTAACGTTACAAAATGAAAACGTCTTAGCATAGAAAAATCTTTGAGAATTTATAAACAAAAACACCCAATTTCTACTCCGGAGCGGGAATTTGCCACACGAAGGGGTCTCAGGGCGGCTACAATAGTATGGATACGACTTTCATGAATTCCCTAGGAGGAAAAGAAAAAAAGTTTTATTTATCATTTCAAGTAATAGACAATTTTTTAGCAACTATTTATTTATTCTTTTTTTAAACCTATTATTTTTATAGGTATATTTATACCTTTTAGGCACTTTTTCAGTAAAAATGGCAAAATATGTAGGTATGTATGTAATCGCGTTCTCGAAAACAGCTAGAGTGGTTTTAATGTAATTAACAATATTGGGGTTTTTGGTTGGTCTACCAAGGTTTCATTTGAGGAAAATCTCGTCTTCCTAAGAAAAACAAAAACAAAAATATTTATATATTTTTAATAAATGTATTTATTTTATTTACATATTAATTGTAGGTACAATACAATTCTTAATTAAAATAGTTTTATCTATTAGGGTTCCGTAGCCAAATGGCAAAAAACGGAACCGGACCGGTAGCGTAAACCGCAATTTATTTTACGGAACCCTTCATGGGCGAGTACGACTCGCACTTGGTAGCTTTTTTTATTTATGATCATCCGGTCATAGGCTGATTTTACAGTGGGAGAATACCTTATTCCCATAGATAGGAGAACTTTCAGTCTAGAAAGTTCCCAGTCTAGATTCCCAGGTCGCAATTGGAGCTTTATCGGTATGGCAAGATGTTTATGTCCGAGAAGCTCAAACCGAAGGTGGTACCTACTAGTTTTGTTTAGGCGTGTAAAGCAGAAAAACACTTAAACGCACACACAGCTTTATTGCACCCAGCGCAAAAAGTTGTTGTGCGTTTATGGCAAACTCTACACGCATGTCGTTGGCGGTTTGAGCTTCCCGGAGTAACCAAAAATGGGTACTCGGCCGGGTAATGGTATTTTGCCTCATAGATACCTTGTCCTTGTCCGGCAGGTGTGGGCATAAACGCAGGTTTACCGTGCTTTTTGAGAATAGTATTTATGAGCGTGCGTCGAAAATTGCGGTGGGACAACTTCACCGTTGCATTTTTTTTATGTATAATGTACGCGTTTAATGTCGAAACATTCAGAAGTCGTCGAAACAATTTTTTATACCAGATGCGCGTTCTTTTCCTTTCTATCGGATAAGTTGCGAGCATCTGATCTTTTTTGTCCACGCCGCCCATACATACATTGTAGTCACGAATGACTATCGGCTTCGTTGAATTATTATCAACAGTGGAGACGGCGTTGCCGTGGTAGGTAGAGATCGTTGCCACGCGGTTTTTATCTCTCCAGACCATGACATCGACGTCTCCACTGGTGAATCCTGCTATTTGCCCGGGCCGCATGCTTGTTTTCGTCAAATTAGTCAACTCCACTGGGACGAGTTTACGGTTAGTCCGCAAAGTCCCCACACAGTCGAACCCAATGGATTTAAGTTTACGGGCAAGAGCGGGTGAATTGTAGTAATTGTCCATCCACAACGTGTACCCAGCGTGTTCTAAACCTTTGATAAGGTCTAGAACAAGCGCTGGTGTACTTGCTGTTAATGGATCTGCGTCCTGTGCAGCCTGACGTGTTTGTGGTTTGGAAGCGTGAATCTGGAATCGCCACAAATATCCAGTAGCTGATTCGCAGATTTCATAGCTCTTGATGCCCACTGCTGCAGATTTATTAGGGATAAACTGGTTAATATCCAGCCACCCTTTCCACTGCAGCAGTGATTCATCAAGAGCTATGTTTTGTTCCATAATGTACAAGGCCGTAAACTTGGCGTTCAGGTGGCTGATAACAGGCTGCACCTTGAACAATTTAGCTTCTGGTGCACTGAGATTTAGCCCTACCATGTTTGCAGTGGAGTTAAAATGCAGGCATTTATTAAGGAGCTGGAATCGCCGCAACGACATATTTACGCGAAAGCCTGGCGTGCAAAAAATATCCATCTCAGTGTTCCAGTACTCCTCAGTTCTGGATTTTATGACCACACCCATTGCCAGGATAATCGCCATGTAAATGTATAGTTCGTCGACAGTTGTGTCTTTCCAATCAACTATCCTACTGTTGGGACATAGCTCACCCATGTTTATCATTTTTTCGGTAACTTCCTCAGCATACCGATTTGTTTCGGTTGCTACAAACTCCATGAACTCCCGGTCCCAGATTGTTGTAAATATGTCGTAAGGATCAGTTACTCTAATGGTAGGACCACAGTCTGTGTGGCGAAATGGTTCCCTACGCGTTTCGGGTGGAATGGGAGGATTTGGAAAGGATCTCCAGTCAAAATCTAAAAAAAAATGAGGGAGATAAGATTCCGAGGCAGCAGATGATGGAGCAGCCCTCTCCGCAACTTCTACATCCTCATTTTCGGGAGCAGATGATGGAGCAGCTCTTTCCGCAACTTGTTCATCCTCATCTACGGGAGCAGATGATGGAGCAGCCCTCTCAGCAACTTCTTCCTCCTCATCTACGGGAGTCTCCCAGAGCACCCGTAACGCTCTTGGAACGAGCACAGGAGCTTCAAGTTCATCATCCTCACTCTCGCTGTCTTCGTCACTTCCTGATAGGTCAACCAATAACAATTTACTACATCTTTAATTTCAGCGTCCTAACTAAATTACAGTTGTTAATGTAGTTACCGTAATGTAATAGACCTTCAATTTCTAGGTCGCGCAGAGGTCGTTGAGGCCGCAAAGAAGCAGCAGGGTTCCTATAACAAATTAATTCATCATGTTGTATTATGTAACCATCTCATCATCATCATCATCATCAGCCTATATACGTCCCACTGCTGGGCCTGTGCCCAGCAGTGGGACGTATATAGGCTGATACTCTCATTCATGAGAGGAGGGCTGTGCCTCCTCTCATGAATGAGAGGGAAACGGGCAGTAGTCCCCACGCTGGCTCATAATATAAGATTATTATGGATATTAAAAAAACGCTCATACATACCTATCAGATGAAGAAGAAGCTGCCACAGAACTTGTCACAGCCAGTTGTGGTCGTTCCTCGCAAAGGGACCGGCGCACACGTTTTGAACTACGTCCTATTCTGAAAAAAAAAAAACTATGAGCTTTCATTTTATTAATCAGATTAATACAAATTTATATGGTATAAAAGCTATGAAACATACTTTTCTTCTTCGCGTAAATGGTGTTTGCGGTTTACAATGCTCGATGCCGAAAAGCTGTTGTCTTCATCTATCGATACTTGGACATTCAATTGATAGCCACTTGTTGAGGGTGTACTGTTGGCACTGCCACCACATTCAACGTAGGGTCACCTGTCCATCACTGAAACAATCGTACACAATGAAACTTTGCGATATCTCTAAAATGCGTTGTTGCCAGATAGTGCAAAATAGCAAGTAAGGACATGCTCAGGTACCCCCCGCACTCGCCCAGTTTAAGGACGCGCCGCGTGGAAGAAGACGTCGCTGCGAACCATTTTCCGATTTTACAACAAAAAGTAAGAATTTTTGATAATATTCAGTGATTTTTGGACGAATTATGGTAATTAATTTCTTATTGTTCTATATCGCATTGAATTCTGTACATTTCAAAGTTTCTTTAAACCTGTGAGTTGATGAAAATCGGTTACTTTTTGATGCATATTTTTATAGATTATTAAAAAGTAACCCTGTTGGTCTACAATGAAACAAAAGTATGAAGTACACAATAAAACGGTTTCATGGTGTACTATCTTGTTTCATTGTAGACTGTGTATAAAATAACAGTTGGTGACATTATTTTTAGGGTCGTACTTGATCGGTTTTTTCCAAAGTATAAGTAATTTTCCTAAAGGTTTCTTTACTAGGTAGGTGGGTACGTATTAAGTTGGTTGGATATTTACGCTGTATATATTCAAAACATAATGTTTTTCTTATTTAGATGGCGCGTACTAAAGCAATTAAAAGAAAGAAGGGAGATCACTCTGCTTCGAACATGCTTCGAGCCATTTTGCTTCAAAGAAGGGGATTGAGTCTTAGAAAAGCTGCTAAAGAATGCGTATCGTTGCGTACCTCTGTATCGTTAAAGTTAAACGATTAGTCTGAAGAAATGAGTCTGATTAAAGTGATTAAATTAGCTAATAAAAACATGATCTAAATAAAACGTACTGTAATTAAAAGTGTCTTTAATTTATCAGTTTTATCACTCACATACCTACCTAATTTATTAAACGCAACTAAATGTCAATAAGTACCAACCTGCTAATAACATTGTTTCATTGTTGATTACCTGTTTCATTGTTGATTAACCCTGTTTCATTGTAAAAAATCAGGTGTTTCATTGAGAACTCATATGTGGACACAATGAAACAAAGCTCTTTTTTTTAAAAAACCTTTTTTGTAGCTTAGTTATAAAAGTAAAGTAATAAATTGAAATGCGAAACGATAAATAGATAAGTTGTCTGTATTGGTGCTAGAAATTAAGTTCGTAGCTGAAGAAATGGAAAAGATAGGGTGGCTTGAAAATTTGGTGTTTCAACCATGGACAGGTTACCCTACCTGAAATGACAAAAATTATTTAATAAACTTATTGTAGCAGACTTTAATGACAACAAAGTGTAGTAGAAACTTACATTGCAGGTGAGGGTGGAATTTCATGTGGAATGGGAGACCTCTGATTTTCTTCCCGTTGCACATTGCATTCGAGATGGCTGAAAATTATAAAATATTAGCGGTTCACACAATGCTTGATGTATGTATAAATAATAGTACACATAATTTATCCAAATTATTAGAAACTTACATTACAGGTGAGGGTAGAAATTCATGTGGAATGGGAGACCTCTGATTTTCAGAATGCACATTCACATTCGATTCGTGATTGCTGAAAAAATATTTAAAATATATTTATAAGAATCGAAGATAGCTTTTAGGGCACAGATGATCTAAGGTTTCTTGTTACTTACGGATTCCACGTTCGAACTTTTTTAATAGTTAACGGGCGCTCCAATTGTTCCCCGACAGGAAGCTCTTCCACGTTTATTATTTGTATCCTATAAATTAGACCTATTTTAGAAACTAATTACGTAGGTTTATTTTCGATATTAGTAACGTGAATGAGGTTTGGCAAACAATTTGTAAGATTTTGTAAAGATTTTCGTGATAAGTTGGGAAATTAATTATTGAAGAACATAAATCCCTCAACCGCGTAAAATTTTATGATAAACCCAATGTCACTCCCACATTTAAGATGAATGTATTGATACCATGCCAGAATCTATTAAGTCGTTTAGGCTGTAGCCATGCCAAAGAAATATACATACATTACATATATATACGCTCAAAAAACATAACTTGTGTAAAAGATGAAAGAAAGCAATAACTAACAGGTCGCTTGCCGACAGCCTTTGGCTAATAGACCGTCCTCCACGTCCACGCTCATTAGTGGGTAAGACTGCGGCCCCTTCAAGTCCTCCACCTCTGCCACCTCTCGTGCGCACCCCCCTTCTTCTAGCGTTTCGACCTCCTCTCGTGCGTACACGCTCATTCGTGGGTAAGACTGCGGCCCCTTCAAGTCCTCCACCTCTGCCACCTCTCGTGCGCACCCCCCTTCCTCTAGCGTTTCGACCTCCTCTCGTGCGTACACTTATTAAGTGCAACAAACCAAAAGTGCAAATAAAATCATGCGTGCAACCATATAATAATAAAAGATGCTGCATTGTTGTTTGATAGTAAAGAAAAATAAATACAATTATTTTAAATTAACATGCAAGTCAAGAAAAACGCAATCGCAAAAAAACACTTAAAATGCAAAAATGAAACAACAAAACAGATCCTCATTAATAACTTTTGTTAAAATATTAGGGTCAGAGTATAGCAAAAGGGGCCCGATTTTAGGACAGAAAATTTTTGTAATTTTTTTTTTTCGCAATTTTGCAACTTTTTTGATTAGAACTTTAAAGAAAACATTAAAATAAGCATATTTTATTGATTACAATTTTTTGATTAACTTACCCGTTTAAGAATTAGAGCGGTCCAAAGTTGCGAGTACCACACCTACTGACTCAATAAATAGTATAATAGTAACTTAAAAAGAAGACTACGTACGAACAAGTCGACGGAGCTCCGCTATGCGGAGCTCCTATTCTGCGTAGTTATGGCGCTTCGCGCCTTGACGCAACTCTAACCTAACCTAACCTACTTTCTATGACCTTTGAAGCGCTCTAGTTCGGTAATGGTCAAGTTTATGAAAAAAATATAATCAATAAAATATGCGTATTTTAGCATGTTATATATGATGCAATAATAAAAAACACAGGTTATACAGGTAAAATTTTTTCATCGTGAATTTTCTGTCCCTGGTCCGTAGTAATCCTATGGCCGAACTCGCAACTTTGAAGCGCTGTAGTTATAAAACGGGCAAGTTAATCAAAAAAATGTCATCAATAAAAAATGCTTATTTTAATGTATTCTTTAAAGTTTTAAACAAAAAAGTTGCAAAAATGCGAAAAAAAATTCAAAAATTTTTTTAAGTCCTAAAATCGGGCCCCTTTTGCTATACCCCAACCAATATTAGTGTTGAAAAAAATGAAAATGCTAATTAGTACATAAAAATGCAAGCTCAAAAAAAATAATGTAAAAAGAAATAATCCGAAAGTCATCTCCACATTAATTTAGCGGCGAACGAAATGGCCGCATCGGTTGACCTTGAGTGTCAAACGCCGTGTGGCACTGTACCGCTCCGGACAACACAATGCCGGCAGTAATTTTATCACAAATTTCGCTAAATATTGATTAATTTGGATGAATCTAAAGTAGGAAATATGTAAATAGTTATACAATAATTCGTTTTTCACAATCTTTTACATAAAAGTATCGTGAATAGCCAACAAGAAATAGTTTTTTTGGCGGGACTAACACAGTTGCAAAGTCGGAGTGGTTGATGAAATAAGCATTTTTTCGTTAAAAAACCTTGAATCCACACAAACAATTACTTAAATGAAGTGTATTACTTACCCATCCATACTTTTCTTAAGAAGTTCAGGCCGAAACACGACGAAATATATAAAAAACACACAATAAACACGGGACGTTCGTTGTAGGCAAACACTACTACACAACCGCTCACGGAACAATGAACATTCATTGAAATATATGTCTTGTTGACATTTCTGTTGTACTGTAGTCTATCTTTGTTCTTTATATAAGCTTCAGTATAAGTTAGAGCAGTGCATAATGCGTTTTAGGCGTCAAAATGGTAGTTTTAAATAAGTACTTAGCTACTCTCCCGGAGCGGTCGGCCGCCAGACGCGGCAGCGACGCGGCGCGGCGTGAGCGGGACAGATGCCACATGCGCGCTAATTTCAAAAATAACATCTGTCATTTTAGGCCTATTTCTTTGTCTCCCGGAGCGGAAATTTGCCACACGAAGGGGTAGACAAGGCCTAGTTAGGTTTTTTTTAAAGCCACAGACTACATAAAGCTGTATAAAGTTGTGTTTGCACTACGGCATTATCAAGTTGAGTGACAGGTTTTATCTGTTTCATGTTTATTTTTACCACTTTTTATTTTATTAGTATTTTACAAAAATGCTTGTGATTGATGCATATGCGATCGTGTCGTTATTTAGTCGTGTATTCACCAAATGGTCACAACGGAAGACCTGCGTTGGCCCTACCAACTTCACGCTGTGTTGTTCTCGCTGCTGAGGTGAAAAGTTGTATGTCTCACACGAGACCAAAGTTTTTTACGTCTCGTATCTTTGAATCCCTCGCTACGCTCAGGATTCTAACCTAGAATCACTCGCTACGCTCGTGATTCAATAATAGAATCCTTCGCTTACTCGGGATTCAAAATCATCACTCGCAGCAAAAACCAACTTTGCTCTCTTGTTGAACAAATAACTATTATCTACTCTCATATCGAGTAAAGTTCGAATTATAAACTTCAAAACGAATTTATATTGGCATACTTTATAATCACAAAACCGAATTTATAAAAAAAAAAACACTTTATATAACATTGTTTCTCTAACAAAATAATGTTATAAAGTATTTTTTTTACCATTACGATACAAGTTAATCCAAAAAGTTGATGTCACCAACCAGGTTCCATATCAATTATTTTTTATAATGGAACGCACATGCGGTTCGCGTCATTTTTACAGCATTACAAAAAGTTTTCATTCCAATTTTTACTTGTCTGACAGCGCCCGCTTTAGCGCATGCGCGGTGATGTGCTAGGTTTTAGCGCCATTTATTGAATACGTTTTGCCGTAGTTACTTAATTAACTTTAATATTTTATTTAGTAGATTGAATCGCAATGTATGAGAGTAGATAAAGTAGTGTATGAAACGGCACATAACTAGGTATTAAAAAACTAGCCTAGCGGCTCGGTTCTTAAACACACACTCGTGTTTTAATACCCCTCATTATGCAACAATTTCATAAACTACTATTAACCGATGTTTTTATTTATTTCAGCTACTTATAAGTGTTTTAGAAAAGAAAATAAAAATACTAAGGGCAAGTTACGATTGTAAGCACACGCGTTTCTAACGCCCCGTCTGGAGGCAGCGTGCCGCGTCACGCGCTGATCCTCGCAGTGCAAGCGTTTGGTTTACCAAAGCTTAGGCTACGTTTTTGTTTATTTTGTACGATACCCTAAGAACTATATCTAGTCAGTTCGAGCAAGTGCATCTACGGGGCAAACTATCTATATTTTTCATTTAAGTCTCTTAAGATAAAAAAACCTCAATTGTGATCAGTAACCACAGTTTGTTTTTAATTCGAGTTTTCAAATGCTGTAAAAATTCTGTAGTTTAGAAGATATGAATGGTTTATTGAACTACCTTACGAGTAAAATATAGATAGTTGCTAAGTAAGCTTTTAATTCGTACCGTGATGATAGTATTTAAAAAGAAACCGCAGCGGGCAGGAATAGGTTTTCATACATTTATTTGTACTCCTAGGAAGAAAATGAGGCTCTTGCGTCTTCGTTCTTTCAAAACAAAGCCATTATTTCCGAGCATGCTTTAGAAGACACACGGACTTTAATTGATCAGCCACTTGCCACTGTTCCTATTTTAGCCGAGTATCTAATGAAAATAGGGTTCAGTCGGTTTAACTCGTATATCCAGACAAGGAAAGTCGCAGAAAAGTATTTCATCTTTGTCATGGTGTTTGACAGTTGACAGGTGCTATTTCTGAAAGCAAGAAATGTTATTTGATAAAATCAATGTCAGGGTTGTTTTTGAAAGTTAGAATTTCAATGGCATTTCCAATTGTAAAGTATTTTTTTAAATTATCTATAGCCGCTTGCAGGTTATTGAAAAATCTGTCATAAATACTTCTTAAAATGAAAGGTTAACTTACTAAGATTGCATGTAATGTTGAACTTGTGCCAACTGGACAGTTCATGCATGACAAAGACAGTATACATATTATATCTCATTTTCCACAGCCAATTGTTGTCGTCTTTGCCCGATTGCCTAATGCGCATCACACACGGACCTATAATATATATCTATTAATATGCAAAAATATATATTATAACAAGGTATCTTAAGATACCTTCAGATATCGTAATATACCTTGCTATAAAATATATTTAACATATATTTTCGTATCTTAGACACAGATTAAATAATCTAAATATATTTTTTTGATTTATATTTTCTTATATTTTTACAACAATATGATCAATCGTTGTCAACATTAGCATTTTTGTTATAAGAGTCAGATTTTTTTAAACGGTTAGTATTGCTTGATTTCACGCATAAAGTTAGGAGTTAAAAATAAACTAGCTGCCGTCAATACGCCGCCGCCGCCGACTGTTACGCACCCGGCTTTCATGTCTAATCCGACTATGATGGATGTACTTAGTAGCAATGTCTAAAATTAAAATAGTACATTATTGCCTAGGCAGTGAAGCAGGCAATTGCCGTTCCTGCCGAGGCATATACATACATATCGTTCTTTTCTCAAAAATCGCAAGAAAAAAATTGCAAACAAACAAAATCTTCACCTGAAAAAACTATTACTCTTTACCGCCTTTATGTTTATGCCAAGGAGAAACGCAAGCTTTTTTAGAAAAAAAAAATCAAGCTATTCGAGACACAGATAAAAAAGTTACGTTTCGAATTAAATATGGATGTATTTATAAGACTTGTGTGCCCTCATTTTATTATGGCCGTTTTCACTTTTTAAAAAGTTACAAACTAGATAACAATGAAATTTGTATGCAACATTGCGGGCTTGTCTAGCGAGCATGCAATGTAGTTTTTTTTTAAATTTGGGAACTTTCTGTAAACTATGTACTTCGCGTCTCAGTGTGGTGTTAGTAATATCAACTGTTCCGGTAATTTTTGAGAATAGTACATTTATATGTCACAATATTGTGACGTGTGTGTGTTTGTGTTTGTGGCTCACTGACACTCTTTCGTTGCGATCGATGACACGATTGGAAACGATTATGTTTATGTTATATTATATCACTAAAAGACTAGCGTGACGTCAATGTACGTACGCAAAATGTTACACACTCGATTCTCATATAAATCGACGAACTCTTTCCTTCTATCTCGATATAGATCTGTGTCCGAAAGCCCATTTCAATAAGTACTACGCCTCATTTCCGTTGCCAGAGTATTGCAATTGAAAAGCAGCTTTGACGTTTATTGGAATTATTAAGTATATTTTTCTAGCGATGACGTTTGCATGAAGGGCATACTGCTCCGACAAGTAAATTGCTGTCAGAGGTGGGTAGACCGTCAAGCAAGTGCACTATCATTTCAAGAAATTGTTGGCAGTTCCATGTTATTTCACTAATCCTATTACAATGGTTTGGCAAATTGAATAGATTCCTATGTGATGCGCCTTTAGTTGATAGCTGAAGTTTAGTCGCATTGTAGACACATTGTGTTGATAATTGGATTGTTGGTTTCAGATGCAATTGCTTCTATTGTCACATTCCAACGATAATTAAATATTCGGCATGCCCATTATTTGCCTGTAACCGAGTTCCATTGCGATGTTGAGAGGTAATTAATTCCTAGAGACCTTATCTCAATGTGTGATGTTAATTTTATGTAGTCATTTCCCACTTTTAATGTTTATTGGATATTTCATTAACTAATGACGAGTAGGAAACGACACCAAAAAATTAAATTGCAATATTTATAAGGCTTTATAAGACATAAAATGTGAAATATCAGTGTCGAGTGATTGAGAGCAAACATCACATGCTTCTTTAATTTTAATAAGTAGGTGTGATGCAGAGATAGCGCGTTGACGTTTTGATAAATGACACAACGATTCGTCTTCATTGGTTATTATTCTTTGTCATCATAAATAATAACACTGAACTTTGTCCCTGAAAGCGGCTCTAGGCAAAAATCCATTATAGGTTAACTGTTGGTCTTGATAAATATCAACGTCTAAAAGTTGGAAATCGGCTTGTTTGCATAAATTCCGCGAGTAAATATTTGACGCTGGCTTGAAAGTGTATCTCGTTGTGTAGACAGGCTTAAATTTGTCGATTTTTAAAGAGTGTTCCGACAGAAATGAAACTGTTTTATTTAACCGTGCGCTGCGTTTAGGTTTTATTTCACTACAAAACTATAATGTCAAAAAATAAGATATTCGCTCAGCAAGGATTTTAACAGAATTCACGTCGATCAGATAAAAGATTTAATTGAAACCGATTTCTAATTCGAATTAGAAGTGAACGCAAACATCCTGTACATGCGGTGTCCGAGTAAGACGCTCGCGCGATAGATTAGATATGAAACTTATTACTGTGTTGCGTCGTATGCGCATCGCCATTCTCGAGTTGTTGAGAAGATGCACATTGGCGCGGAACTATATATCATTCTTGTTATGTCTGCTGGGTCAAGATAGTATCAACTCAAAATCACTGCTAGTTTTGTTTCAAGCTCATAGACGTTGTATTAAAGTTTATTTTGAAATACAGTTGTAATTTGGGTTGCTGCACTTTTGATCTGGCAGTGCGTATTTAAATAGCTTGCAGAAAATACTTTAATATTTATGATGTATTCGACGATCCAGGTGTACAGAAAAACCTTGCATGGTTTATGTTACATTTGTTTTAATGTTTTGTAACTTTTTATATCAAATAAATTTAAATAATAAATAAAATAATTTCTTTCAGCATTTTTTAGAACGAAAGACAAGTATTATTATGATTTGTTTGCCAAATGTGCGAATAATCCTAAGAAAATATGGGCTCTGATAAACGAACTATCTCAAAATAAAATTAAGAGTAACCGTGCTCCTCCAAAACTCTTAAAAGATTCTGGGCCAATAACGGACGGCTTCGAGGTATGTGAACTTTTCAACAATTTCTTCTCCAATATAGGCTCGCACTTAGCAAATCAAATACCAGTTCAGTTTCATAACAATAAAACATACACCCTTGACCAAGCTTCCAATGATGCTTACGTGTTATCGACCTTTTCACCATGTACTGAAAGTTCCCTAATCATTGATGATTTGGATTCGAACTCCAGTGTTGGCATTGATAATATAAGTACAAAAGCTATCAAATGTCTAAAAAACTACATTCTTAAAAGTCTTACTAGTTGCATTAATAACCACTTGGAAAATGGAACTTTTCCTGATGATTTGAAAATCGCAAAAGTTAGTCCCATCTATAAAACAGGCATCAAAACAGACCCTAGTAACTATCGGCCCATTTCAGTTCTGCCAGTTCTCTCCAAGATTTTTGAAAAGGTTATATATACACGACTTAATGACTACCTTGTAGAAATTGATTTCTTGTTCACACGTCAGTATGGCTTCCGAAAGCAATCCAGTACGCTCTCAGCTACAATCGACTTAATTACTAAAATAAAAACCAATATCGATGCTAAAAAAATCGGTTTTGGGATATTTATAGATCTTAAAAAAGCCTTTGATACCGTTAGTCACTCTATATTATTAAACAAGCTGGTTGACATAGGTATAACTGATAATGTCTATAAAATGTTCGTATCATACTTAAGCAATCGCTTCCAAATGGTCAAAATTGGTAATTACCATAGTGCATCAAAGTCCTTAACTTACGGTGTTCCTCAAGGATCAATACTTGGTCCACTATTGTTTCTAATATACGTTAATGATATAAGTCAACTTAAACTTCACGGTGATGTATCTCTGTATGCTGATGACACTTGCTTATTTTACTTTGGTCATTCCATTAATGACATCCTAGAACCGGCTCAAAGGGATCTAGATAATGTGCATGGATGGTTTCAATCTAATTTACTAACCGTAAATACGTCTAAGACTTCTTATGTAATTTTTAGGGCAAAAAACAAGAAAATTAGTCATATTGAATTAAATATTGACAGTGTAAAATTAAAACAATCATACGAAGAAAAGTATCTCGGTTTAATATTGGATAGCGGTCTGACGTGGAAACCTCACATCACTAAAATTCGCTCTAAATTATCATCTCTTTTAGGATCGCTTCGTGGCATGAGACGATGTTTACCACGTCAGGTTCGCTGTAATATTTATAACTCACTCGCAAAATCTCACTTAGACCAACTGATCGAAATATGGGGTCATGCAGCGAAAACTAATTTAAAAGATCTTCAAGTTGCACAAAATAAAATTATCAAGGTGCTTTTTAATTATGATTACCTCACGCCTACAAACAAAGTATATACAGAAACTAAATTTATGAGTCTAAATCAACTATATCATTTTAACACATGTCTCTTAATTAGAAAGATTACCAAAAAACAAATTCATTGTGAAACTAATTTTGTAACAAATATAGAAAAAGGCCGACGAAAACTTCGAAATGCTAACAACTTATTCACACCGTTCCCTCGTACAAAAAATTATGGAACTAGAAATATAAGGTTTGAAGGAGCACGGATATATAATAATGTACAGTCAACAGCAAAAGAAACTGATGAAATAGGGTCTCAAAATAGTATATACAATAAATTAAGTCAGATGTCTCTGATTATTGTAGTTTAGCATAAGTAAATTAGCTCGTAATGTGTCATAGGTAAGTGACATGCCATTTAAACAGTTAAAGTCATTACTGAGTGAGTGATTCAAATTAAACTGATTTTCTAAAATAGCAATACTCAGTAATACTACCAAACTATCACATGTAAGTGAATATGAATGTCTGGGCCTTCATGTCTTCTCAAGACCACCTCGGAATACAAGTCAGACGTTCGGTTAATGTCGGTTATACTCGTAAGACAAACACGCGAAACAACTATAACACCTCTCATTTCCGTCAAGGGTTGAAATGAGTTCCTACTACTTCGCTTTGTTTTTTTTTGCAACATTTAAAATAAATCCTTTTTAACTGCCGTGATTACCCTAGTTTTCGTTTGGAGATTTTGTCATTTTGACTTTATCTTGTTGGACACTTGACACTCAGGTAAAAAAAGTAATTATTCTTTATTGAAATTGTCTGTAAAGAGACAGTTATGGCATCGTTTATGATCATTTTCTTTTGACTAATTAAATATTCAGTTGAAAATGACACTTTGTTATTATCTGTTTTATCTGGGGCGTCATGCTTGAACATGTTTTGAAATGTTAATTTTGATCACTTACTTTTGACGTTGACTGTACCAGACAATATTAAAAACATTGATTCGAATAATTTATTTAACCGCAAACTTAAAACTTATATACTAAATAATATCCCTTTAACTTCGACCTGAGCCCGGCCCTGGCGTCTTATCGCTGCCGCTTTGCACAGCGCAGGAATATGGTGTTTCGTGGTCTGGTTCAGTTCTACCCTATAATGTATTTTTTAATTTGCTAACTGATCAATCTTGCATACTTTTGTTAGTTTTGCAAGTACGTAGTGTATTAAGCGCCGACGCTCACAGACGCAACGTAATCTTAAGGCATGCTGATAAATCTTATTAAGTGAAATGTAATTTCTTTTGAGATACAAATAAGAAAATTCTTTAACCTCATTTTTGGAAAAACTTCTCCTTAAGTGGTAAAACGTGGGTATCCCGGCAAGGGCAGATATTTGTTTGTTGTAGTAAGCGTGAATATTAATTGATGGCTCTAAATTTAAAAAAAAACCGGAAAAAGGTAACGATAGAAAAGTTACGAAGTGGTTCCTATATTAGAATCAAACTGTTTAAACAATATTAGAAACACAGACGCCTTCGCCGCCGGTAACGCATTGCGAAAAAGTACCTGCTCCGGATCCAGACGTTGTCTTGGATCCGTCTGTGAAGATCCTTACTTCCCTGGGGTAGAGGCCTTCCCACGGATCTTCGTGCAGTTGCAGTGTTGCCAACCGGGCCGGTGACGCTGCCGGTTGTTAGTGTCGCAATGTCGTCCGCGTAGCCTACCGCGTAGTAGGGACTGTCGTTTAATTTGGTGATCAACTCGTTCACAACTATGTTCCATAGTAGCCGGGAGAGAACGCCTCCCTGGGGACAGCACTTTGCCACCAGTGCTAGTTGGTGGTTGTTTGCAGTCTTATGACCAAACCCCGTTATCAGTGTTGGCGAATCATTCATCACAGCGAAGTGAGAGTAATTTTAAAATTACTTCATTGTAGGGACGCTAAAATAACAAAATTTAGTAACAAAAACACGGTGAAAAATTATAAACCTGACGTATTTAGCCATTCAATCTGTAGAAGAAGAGCGATTGTTTTCATATTTAAAATAGATCCAGAGTAACAAACGACAAAAATTTACGACAACTAATCTAGAAAAAACTGTTAATAATTTATTCACAAAACTAATGAAGAAATAATAAATTATATGCGAATAATTTATTCGTTGAATAAATGAATTTGGCCAGAAATCCTTTGTTTATTTTACTACCTGGGTTTATGCTTAAAGATAAAGATAAAGATAAAGACATTTATTCAGTAAGTAGGCCGCACGGGCACTTTTACACGTCAAGAATCTACCAGCGCTTCCCAAGAGAAGACCACTGCTGAGAAGAAGCGCCGCAAGAAACTCAGCAGTCAGTCATTTTTTTAAATATATTTAATATTACAATGGTACTACTTAGTCTAGCATTATATAAATCTATAAATAGCAAATTAAAAAATATTTCAAATATCCTGCGTAATTTCCGCAGGAAAACACACCAAAATCTTAAGAGAGAAAGAGAGAAAAGGAAAAAAGAACTCCTAAGTATGTGCATATATAAGACGGTGCAAGATGACCACATAAGACTGATATGTTTTACTACATCAACGGTGTCCCCCAGACAAGATAAAGATTTTGAATTTGAAAAATATATATATATATATATAAATATATATTTTTGATTAAGTTTCGGGTTTAGGCCAAGCACTTCCCAAGTAACACAAAACACCATTATAAAAAACATACAACAGCACTAATTGACGCGCAAAGCATTATATGCAAATCCTATAAATAAATAAATAAATAAATATCAGGGGACAATGTCACACCAATTGACCTAGTCCCAAACTAAGCTCTAAGCTTGTACTATGGATACTAGACAATGATATAAATACTTATATAGAGAAATATATACTTAAATACATAGAAAACATCCATGACTCAGGAGAACAAATATTTGCGCTCATCACACAAATATCCTGCCCTTACCGGGATTTGAACCCAGGACCACAAGCTTCGTAGGCAGGGTCACTACCAACTAGGCCAGCGCGTCGTCATTATTTTAGCTGTATTTACTTTTCTACAGCTTTTTTAACAGCAATTTGGGCCCCAAATTATAGAGCATTGAGCTCTATAAAGGCTGCTTAGTACCATTACAATGATTGCATAAAGTTATTATTGAAGTCGGTAAAGAACAAATCACTAGACTTAAAGCATTTATTGCGACCATAGTACAGCCAATATACACCTTATTAATATACAATCTCTAAATGGGAACATATTCAAATGCTAATTGTTTTATTTCCTTTGTAGAAAAGAATTTCTCAATAGATTTAAAAAAAGTTATGTTAAATTTAGTATTTATTGTGAGTTTGGTGCAGGCGAGCATGAAGATTCGCGAGTAAATAATTGTGAAAATTAATATTGAATGGTAAGTAAACTTTATTTTCTGTTATTTGGTGAAATTCAGCTGCGGATGTCAGTTTACTGTGAAAACATGTTACGTTTTGTGGTAATATTTCCACGCGCCCTCGTGATAGTGCTTTTTATTATAAAAAATATAGAAAATTATAATCGACTCTTCATAATATGTTTTGTAAAATTAGAAGCTCTTAGCTTAGTTTAATGAATAAAATGGGTTCTATAGGCACCGCGCATAAAGTAAAATTATAGAAAGTGCTCTTTTAATCAGATTTTAGACACTTTTAATCACTTTAATTGTTTCCGTAAGAAGGGGAAACAGAAAGCAAATGGCGTCAGATAATATAAATGCTTTACGCATTCAACGAATGTATAATAATGCTGTTAATCTTACTATAGCTAAACAAATTACTTTGAGCCTGTTTACCAAAGTATAAGACACTCAATAATAGTGTTCAGGTATATTGCAACACTTCATACGCACATTATAATGTTTGCTGCCATTATACACCATAGTGGTAAGTTACTATCGTGTTTATTAGGGTATCGCAAATCATTTGGTAAAACTAACCAAAGTTTTCTTTTGATTCCGCCTGTTCTTTTAGTTTTTTTCTAATCGTTTTTATTCATGGCGACAAATATAACACGCATGCACACAAATTCACGATGTTACTAAAATAACCACTTGCAAAATTGAATTACGATGTAATTATTCCTTGAAATAATAAAAATACATTTCTTTATATCAAAATACGACTAAAAGCTTTATTGAAGAAACCGATTATGAAGAAAACGGAGTTAAGATTTTATTAATTGTTTAGTTAATGTTACTATAGGACTAGCATTAAATGAACACAAGCACAGATCATTACAAAGTTTTTAATCTTAAAAATTAGCCACTACAGCCCAGTGCTGGATAAAATATTACGTAAATGCTTATTTAATGTATTGGGCTTTTCAAATTACTATTATAAGACTTTAACCTTTGTGTAAGTGTAAAAGCTATTTAAGTGGCTGTATATTATAAATACCCGATGCTTTAGTAGGAGTTTAATCTTTATTTAAGAGTATAGAATAGCTTTAAGCATTTCGAAACGAACCAAATGCTATTAAAAACAATTTTATTATTAAGTGTTATTCGGACTTTAGGACATAAATCCATATCCACTTTGGTTAATATACAGGTTACGTGTTACTTGGGTTTTGTCTATTATAATATAGGATCGAGGACTATATTATAGTCCTCGATCCTATAATACGCTTTAGACATTAACGACTTTTTCAAGTAATTTTTGAGTGCTGGGAAGGGTAACTTTAATACTACCTCAGGTAATTTATTATAGAAATGAATGCATTGACCAACAAATGATTTATGTACTTTACGGACGCGGAATTTTCGAATAGCTATTTTATTTTTATTTTTAGTATTTAAATTATGTATATCAGATTTTTTTGTGAAACAATCTAAATTTTTTATAACATAAATAATATTCTCATAAATAAATTGTGACGCTACAGTTAAGATATTAATTTCCTTAAAAAGATCTCTTAAGGAGTCACGGGAATTTAAGTTGTAAATAGAACAAATGGCCCTATTTTGTAACACAAATATAGTTTGTATGTCAGCTGCCTTACCCCAAACCAGAACACCGTACGACATAACACTATAGAAATAACTATAATAAACTAAGCGAGCTGTCTCAACATTGGTTAGTTGTCTAATTTTCCTAATGGCGTAAGCTGCCGAACTTAGTTTACCTGCCAGCAAAGCTATATGGGGACTCCATTGCAAATTTTTATCTATTGTTATGCCTAGGAAAACTGCCTTATCTACGATTTGCAAACACACGTGATTTAGAAAAATACTAGAATCTAACGGTTTAACATTAGGCAAAGCGAATCTAACACATTTAGTTTTCTTAGCATTTAGTAGCAAATTGTTGCTAGTAAACCAATTAAGTACTTTAACTAGTGTGGTGTTTATGCTATTGTAGTCTATGGATTTTCTGTCTACCTTGAAAATTAGTGAAGTATCATCAGCAAAAAGTACAATATCACAAAGTTTATCTACTGATGGTGGCAAGTCATTTATGTAAACCAAAAATAGAAAAGGACCTAAAATAGAGCCTTGAGGTACACCTATTTTCACTGTAGCTCCATCAGATTGTGTTTTATTTACAACAACTGTTTGAGTTCTATCACTGAGATAAGAAGACATAAGACTTATAGCTTTATTAGACAATCCATAATGTTCTAATTTTAAAATAAGGGTCGCATGAACCACGCAATCAAAAGCTTTAGAAAGGTCACAAAATATTCCTACTGCATCGCAAGATTGCTCCCAACTGTTATATATATATTACAGGGCGAACGATATGAAGTGTTACCAAATTCACAAAATGAAGCCTGGTGTCAAAGTAAATTAAACTTACTATCGGGAAAATGTTTTGGAAGCTGCGTTGGAGCCTTGGGCACGCAAACATTTCGGTAGTAGACCGTGGGCATTACAACAAGACTCGGCCCTGGCTCATAAAGCTCGTGTGATCCAAGAAAGGCTGAAAAATGCGTTTCACATTTTATTTCGACCTCGCAATGGCTTTCGAATTCCCCAAACGCGAACCCGATGGACTTTTCTATCTGGTCCATTGTGGAGAGCAAGGTAAGGAGAAGAAAACATGCCAGTATGGATGCACTGAAGAAAGCGATCGTACGTAATTGGCATTGCATACCGCAGGATCACATTCGTGCAGCGTGCAACTCATTTTTCTACCGTCTGAAGGCCATAGACAGCAAAAGGTGGTCATATCGAGTTAAAATAAAGTAATTTTAAAAATTTGATATCTTTTTCTCATTTTTTTCTTAATAATAAATAATTTGTGACGACAAAAAAAAATCGTAGCCTTTTGAATTTGGTAACACTTCATATCGTTCGCCCTGTAAATGAGAACAGATGCCGCATCAATTGTTGATCGACCTCTGGTAAAGCCAAACTGGTTATTGTTAAGTAGTTTATTTCTATTAAAGTGACCTAACATATCATTCAGAATTAGTTTCTCAAAGACTTTACTTAAAACTGGTAGTATGGAAATGGGACGGAAGTTCGTTATATCACTCATCTCACCCGATTTAAAAAGAGGTATGACTTTACTATATTTCATAAGATCTGGAAAGATCCCTTCTGAAATGCAATTATTGTAAATTAATGCTAGATGGGGTGCAATTACACCTATGATATGAAAAAGAACACTAACTGATGTGCCCCACAAATCCTCAGTTTTCTTTAAACTAAGCGATTTAAATACTTTGACTATTGAATCTGAATTTATAGGGCTGAATTCAAAGTTTATATTACATTTACTGACATTAGTGCAAAGTAATGATTGAGCTTGAACCGCGGATGATTTGAGATATTTCGTAGTATTAATGGCTATGTAGGAAAAATAATCTTCGAATGCTAAGGCAACGTCTTTATTTGACGTGATTTGTTTGTCACCTGAGTTTAGGGTGACTTGATTATCGCGAGTTTTAGATTTACCCGTTTCTGTATTTATAATATTCCATACAGTTTTAACCTTATTGTCAGATGATTTGAGTTTAAGACTAAGAAAATTTGCCTTGGCAGACAAACTTGCTTAAAGGTCTTTGAATAACTCTTAACATAATTTAGGAAGTCAGCGTTCTTATTGTCCTCCCTCTCTCTTTAAAGGTTGTTAAGCCTATTTCTACTTTTATGAATACCTGCAGAAGCCCATTCGCTAAATTTGGTTTTCGACCTAGTTCAAAAATAAAGTTCAGAGTAATCTATCAGTGTTACCTTTCATACATAATGAGTGTAATAGTATTTATAATGACTTGTTTGGCGTAATTCTGCATCAATTTAATAACCATTTTAAAATGAAAACTTTAATGATTCCAAACGATTATTAGTTGTAGGTCGATATGTTATTGTCTGAGGTTTTTGATAAAAATCATTGACGAAAGATGCTTTCTGACCACTATGGTCAGAATTAAAACAATTAAATATTTCTTTATCCAAACATTCGCAATTACAAAAAATATTATCTAAGCAGGTTGCACTACTAACACCTATCCGAGTGGGTTCAAAGAACAGATTACCTAAATTAAAAGATTTAAATAAACTTCGTAACCTAGTGGTATTATTTGACATTTCGAGTAAGTTAATATTAAAATCTCCACAAACTATAATATGCTTCTGGCTATTACAAGCTAATTTTAACACATGTTCCATAGTTGATTCAAATGTGCAAAAATCAGCCAATGGTGGTCTGTAAATACATATTATTATATAACTTTCTAGTTCTGCGCAAGAAATTTCTACAATCCTTTCTACTGATAGCTTGACAATATCCTTTCTTTGCTTGGATTTAAGAGTACTTTTAACTATTATCAAAAAGCCACCATGAATGGCACATTTTCTAGCAAAATAACTAACTAATTTAAAATTTACAAAATCTAATATTAATTGGTCTTATCTAAGCCAATGTTCAGTAATGCACATAATTTGTACATTTTCACTATCTAAGAACAACCCTATTTCTAGTTCTTTGCTGGAAAAACCTTGAATATTTTGGTGAATTAAATTTATACTCAAGGGTGTTCCCGCTGTCCTATAATTTAGTTTAAATTATGAGGCAAGGCACTATTGCCAATATTGGCTTGCTGGGGCTGGGTACTACTATATCCATTAGGTTCAATATTATAAGCTAATAGGTCAACCAAGGTCAAAATATATTTCCTTGGCACATTAATTTTTTGTGATGTTAGTGTAATGGGCTTTAAAAATTTATTTAAATTGAAAAAGTGGTATTTACTATTGCAGGATAACCTTATTGTCAATCTTTAAGGTGTTGAAATATGCAGTGCCTACTTAAAAACAAGTCACTTTATTTCTAAATCGTGTTAGTTATTTGAAGGGAATAACCAAAAAACGTCAAATATTTTTCGTATATTTATATATTAATAAACTATAATAAAAATATTACGAATTATTTTTTATTTGAATAATGGCCATTATTCGAATAAATAATTATTCCAATAATGCCCATCTCGTCAAACACTCTACTATTAACTTTCAAATCAAATGAAATCAAATAATCTTCATTTTAATAATTTATTAATGAATATTGAAATTACAATAATTATTATAACACGGTTTCTTCCCAATTTGTTCCGTGGTTTTTTTTAATGTGACTACATTACGACTATATACTTAAAGTTGCTAAATAAACTTACATACACGCCTTGAAAAAAATCTATACACACTCACTGAAAATGGCGATAATCCTCCATTCACAAACACCGTGATTGGCTGTTTAAGGGTTTCAAAAGTAAATTTAAAAAAGCTTTAGTACGTAATATTAGGAGCTTTAGTCTCGATGTACAGGAACTAAAGTAACATTTTAAGAGCATGATAAATGAAAAATAATATATTTCCGCACTATTTTTTTATTGTAGAATGTGTCAATTTTTAGCTGGCTAGACCTTCCATTTTATCCGTGCAAAAGACCCCAAAGTTTTTTGCTGTAAGGGTAAGCTGGGGGTCTACCCAAAACCGAAATAATTGCTAAGTGGTTAACGAGACCTCTGGTGTAGTGTATACTAGGTACCTCGAATCGAAGAGCTGCCACTGATACCTTTTCTCTAATTCTTACGGCCTCAAGCTCCTCCTTTTGCGGCCCTCTTTCCATCTGCTGAGGAGTGTATTCTTTTCTTGGAGCCATCTGCAAAAATTAATCATCGACACATTTTTCAAATCAAATCAAATCAAATCAATACAAATTTCATTTATTGTATGATTATAGGTACATAAGGTGATACAGTAATAGTCGTTTCCTATTATAATTTATAATCTACCACATTTGTGGTGTACAATAATTTATGTATGAATTTACCTAATGTTCTACATAACAATTTATTTCGTAAAAATCTTAATTTATAATTTCCCTTTATTGTCCAAAAATTCTTCAATAGAGTAAAAAACTTTTCTCAATAACCACTTCTTAATAGCTTTTTTAAAAGCGTCATTGTCAAGACTCTTAAACATGTCCGGAATATTATTAAATATCTGTGTCGTAAAATATGGTTAAAGCTTATTATTGTAAAAAGACATAAAATAATACAACAACCATAACTAAATAAGACTAAAATTAAATAAGACTAACTCTAAATATATAAATTAACTAAAACATTAAATCTAAGAATGGCCCCTGCGGCATTGTACCAAAGATGCTGGCAGCATTTCCTCGCTGGATGGTTAAACTTATACGTTGAGCGAGGAAACTGCCAGCTCTTCGGTCTCCCGTGACGTCAATGAGCCTCTTCGAAATTTCTTTGAAGAGGCTTCGAGCGCTAGGACCCCACGGACCAAGGGTCTCGACGCCGAATGGAATAAACATATATTCTGGGCCGAGACCATTATATTTTCCTACCTTCATGCTTTAATATCTTAATTGCCATACCATATACACTTTTTTTGTAAAAAAATGGACTCCAATAACCGACACATCGTCGTTTACTGGTAACTACATGGATTTATCTATTTCAAAAATGGATCTAATGAGCAATAAATAAAGTGCAATATTCCTATGTAAATATAGTATTCATTTTTTTTTAAGTATCGACTTTTGTCGATCACACGAGAATCATCAAATACACTATACGAGTTATCAACACCGACTATGTTACTGAAATAATAACCTATGAACTCGATTTATCATACAATTACGAGTATATCAAGCATTTCCATAACAATCCATAAAATAACCTTCAATGTATTCAAATCATTAGGAAAACTTTGTACTCACTTCCTTAGCGATTTCCTTAATAAACGTGGTTTTTTCAAAGGCACACTTTCTGCACTCAATGTTGTAAGTTGCAATTTTTTAATATAACTGCGGATGACAGTGGCGCCTCGCTGGGTGACAGTGCAAAGTATGTTTTGTATCGTTAAGTGTAGCCAATTTGATGAATTCGTTTCCTACTCTTATTTTTACCAATTTTGGTGCCATTATGTTATATGCTCGTATACATAACAAGTTTCATGACCTGCGAGTAACATCAATTGCTCTGATACACCTGTGGCTTATAGGCCAGCAAATCAAAGATGGGCAATGTGCGCAGAGCCTGCTTAAAATGGTTGCTTGCAAATGCAAAAAGAGGTTGCGTAGGGTCGTGCACGTGCAGAAAGCCTGGGCTCAAGTGCTCTATCTGCTCTGATACACCTGTGGCTTATAGGCCAGCAAATCAACGATGGGCAATGTGCGCAGAGCCCGCTCCTCAGACCCTGCTTAAAATGGTGGCTTGCAAATGCCACGTGCACTCACAGAAAGCCTGGGCTCAAGTGCTCTATCCAATGTTCCTTTTGCCACGGGCGAAATTGCAACAACGCCATCCCTACCGTCCTTGTGGACGACCCAACACCATATGTCGACCCGCTCCTTCCTCCGCTGCCTCCCCCCCCCCCCCACTGATGTAGGCCTGGTTCTTCCAAAAGTGCTTAACCATGTATTATTATATTGTTTAAAGTTATGTTTATGTTAGTTTTTTAATGTTTACGTTTATTTGTTTTGATACCATATGTTACACCTTAAAAGTCATATGAACACCCTTTGGATTTTTTCAAGAAATACATAACATTATTCAGTACAATGTTTTTATCATTTAATCAAAATCCAATATTTTTCCATTTTTCATATTTTTGAAGAAACTGTGAAAGCTAGAGGCACCATTTTGGTATAAAATTGAAGCTAATTAAATTCCCCTCAAATTATTTACGCCATTACGTCTTAGAAAATGACCACAACCTTTTTACTTTTTGAAAAAATTGCTCACTTTGACTAGCTGTATCTCCGAAACCAATAGACATAGTGTAAAATACGGCAGAATGATACTCGAAAAACGCTTCCTTAGGGTAGTTTTTTCGAAGAAACAGAAACAAGTGCCAAAATTTTCGCAGTTTTCCGATGTATGTATATTTCTTTAGTGTGTGTTTATTTGAAGCCATATTGTGCATCTAAAATGTTAAATACTAAATTTTGCACTTTTTTTTTAAATATAGTCATACCAACATTATTGAGTACAATTCAGTACAATGTTTTTATTGAATATCCCACTATTTTGTTATTTTGGATGAAACTTTGGTATTAAATTGAAAGTGATTGAATTGCCTACAAAAAAAATCCTATGACTTTTACCTACGTTCAGCCGGGACGTGACTTAGAAAATTACCCTACTACAACATATTGACTTTTTGTGCTCAGGTTACGCTCAAATTGGAGCATATTTAGTTGTTTTTATTTAAGTACGGAAAAAAAGTTCCTCAGGGTAGTTTTTTCGAAGAAACTGAAACAAATGCCAAAATTTCACAGTTTTTCCAGCACCATGGCGTAGCACAGAGCTTTCAGGGTTGCAAACTTGGGTGTTAACTACTCTCAAGGGACCTAACAACAAATAAAAAAACCGGCCAAGTGCGAGTCAGACTCGCGCACGAAATGTTCCATACCAATATCTATAAAAAAACACGTTTCTTGTATGGGAGCAACCCTTAAATATTTATTTCATTCCGTTTTTAGTATTTGTTGTTTAAGCGGCAACAGAAATACATCATCTGTGAAAATTTCAATTGTCTAGCTATCACGGTTAGTGAGATACAGCCTGGTGACAGACATACCGGCTGACGGACAGACGGACAGCGGAGACTTAGTAATAGGATCCCTTTTTAACCTTTGGGTACGGAACCCTAAAAATCGTAGTTACATGCGCGTTTGCGATGTTGGATGTTATTATAGACTGGCCTATAAGTTCAACGCGTAGTAAACATTTGCGTGACTGTATCTTTACGTGGAGTTAGTAATGGATTTCGTACGACTTTCTGATGTTATAATGATGCGCTTACTGACATTTTTGTATCATTATTTATTGGAGGTGCTTTTGGAATTGTTCGGTGCTCTGACTATAATTGTATTTGGTTATTAATGGGTTAGTATAAAGTTAAAATTATTTTTTTGCTTCCGGATACTTCGACCGCATAGGATACTCATTCATAAACGCAGGCCGAATAAGTGACACAAGCAAAACAATAATAATAATTAATAATCGGGTACATAATTGGGTGGGTATTGGGATACACCAATTTTTAATAATGTAAATAAAATGACCTAAATACCTACCGGTCCGAATTGCGCTATTTCAACCTCCTTCCTACCTCTCCAATATTTAACGTTATATGTACAATTCTGCCCTCCTAAGGAGAAAAGGCGTATCTACTATATGAACTGTATTAAAAATCCAACCTTATTATAACCCATGAGAGTTTAATATGCTTCTATGAATCAATTGCACATGCGCCTTTTCTCCGTAGGAGGGCAGAATTTAGGTATCTAGCTGACTGCTACGTTCGAAGACAGCGATTGTCATGTCAAAATTATTATCTTACAAATTTACTGTAACTCAATGAAATTAATACATTAGTGAGACCATTCCTCTTTTCAGTTTGTATGATGAATTGATGAATATTAATCATTTGTATGGTGAGGTTTTCCAAGTGGTTCAAAACGACGGCATCAACATTTATTGTATAAACTAATGACTGGAAGTATCGAATTCCTATCAATAGATGTCATGTGATTGTATTCAGTGAATTTTCTTTAGACACGAGGGTCATGTAGGAAGTGTTGAATTAATTAAGGTTTAGGTAATAAACAATATCCGAATGCTCAAAATACTCTGAAATAATAAATTTATTGTATTGCGATTGTTTTTTTTGCATTATGTTTGAGTGACGTTCTTCTATTATGACTTTAAAAACCAATCACACACAGATATATAAAAAACGTTTTTCTAAATCTTAAACGAAGTAGGTATAATTTTATTTGATAAACTATTTCAAATAACAATCTTATTACACTTACCGCCTGTTTCACAATCGACATATAAAGCATATTTGATATAAGCCCTTTCTCTTTCTTACACCTGTAATTAGACAAAGTGTGACGTTTGGAACCATTTGATGTGGTAATGTTTAATAAAGAAACAACCGAGTCATCAACATACATTTATTAGAGTTCGGTCGTGAAGGTTTTTAATAAATAGCCTAGGTCTGGTTCTGCCGTCCTAGGTCGGTACTCCCCTGCAAGGTGGCGGAGGCTGCTAGGTCTTCAGGCAGGCAGCAGTATGGGAGATGCACCCGGACCGGGAAGCGCCGGCTGGAGTTGGTTGGTGTCTTGTGTTCAATAAAAATTTACCAGACTTTTAGGGTAAAAGAGACACCCTGCGAAACAAAGGGCACAGTAAGAGTTGGTTCAAACTCCCTCCGCTGATAGTGAACCTCTGTTATGGTACATAGGGAGAAACCGAAAGCAGTTGGTGTGAGTGTTCACTATCAAAACGGTGGTAAATAAACTAAAAGGCGGTGAATTAACACTATAATCACTAATACTAGTAGATTTAGGTACATATCATACATAATACCAAATTATTATTATGCAACACAAAGAAGCGCATCGGCGGCTTATTTCAAAATAATCATCCTGTAATGTACATATTTTGTGGTAATCATCAGCATCAACATTTTACGCGTCATCGTTCATAGCGGATATAGGCCAGGTGACATTGTAGGTTTTACAGAAGCACTAACTTAAAGCTAAAAAAAGCACTGCTTATAAATAAAACCTTGTTCAACTCACCCTTAGGGGTCCGAGATGTCACTTACAAATCGCACTGCTAGATCAAGACATCATCAACTCAAAATCATGGTTAGTTTTGTTTCAAGCTCACAGACGTTGTATTAAAGTTGATTTTAGAATACAGTTGTATTTTGAGTTAACACTGTTTTGATCTGGCAGTGCGAAATCACTTATGTGAAACCAAAAACGTTGGGAATAATCACAGTTTTAACGCCGCGAAGAAATTATAATTAATTATTCAAGATAATTATATTATTAGGAATATTATGGCGGCGCGTATGAGGACACGAAGCTAAGCCGTGAACGCTCCGACATAGGGGTGTGGTCGCTGGCGTTTGCAGGGGATTCGTCGCGGCGTAAGCGCTACCCGAATTATTTTAAAATAAAGAGCGACGACTGCAGTGTAGAACGCTGACTACGTAGATGGTTAAAATATTTTTTATTTTTATTTTTTTTAACATAGTTATTTATATTATTATTGAAAATTAAACATTGTCAAGGAAGTTTACTAAATATTATTATATATTCTAAATAAATAGAAAAGTGTAACGTTACAAAAGAGAGAGCCAACTTTAAATGGTAGATAAATTTCCTCCTCGATTGTGAAACATGACCTTATAATCATGAAATGCTTCAAATAAGATCCTTAGAAAAGGCTTTTCTTTCGAATATAAATGTAAACGCAAGCATACTTTTTCGGTGTATCCCAATTATTTGGTGCTTATAAATGCTTGTAACGTTTATAATTTGTATCTTTTTACTCAACCCTGATGATTTTTAGTTTTAGTTTAGTTTTAGTTTTAGTTTTAGTTTTAGTCAGGATCGTAGCAAGTGGAAAGAAGTGGTCTCTGCCTACCCCACTGGGAAACAGGCGTGATTTAATGTATGTATGTATTTATTTTGGAACTAACAATCATACAAATATATTTAATTACAAATAGATTGTACTAAATAGACCTATAGTTCCAAAAATTAAACATTAAAGTATAGTAACATTAATAACGCAAACAAAAATATACACGAAATAATTTTCCCATTTTTCACTTAAAACTTATATACTTATTCTGTGCCTCGTTACAAAATATATTTAAAAAACAAAAAAGAAAACAGTGACTTGACATAAACATGAAAAACAGAGAATACTTATTCCAAAAATACTTTTTAATTAACCTAAAGTACAGTTGAATATGTCTATATCTACAAGTTTCTTATCATTATTATAAAGTGTACATACACAGTGTTGATAAACATGTTCTTAGAATAGTTTATTCTACTACGAGGAATGGAGAAAATATGTTTATATGTATATGTCACGACATTGGCGTTCTCTTGTACCCGGAACCCTAAATGGGCCGTATTTTAGCAGGCTAGGGGCATCAATGTGATTATTGATTATTTTATACAATAAAACTGAGTCAACGCATTCTCTTCGACACTCAATAGTTTGCATTGTATTACGATTTAATGATTCTATATAATCTTTGTATTCATTGCAACATTTAAAGTCAAGGGATTTTAGGATTTTTTTCTGTAGCCTCTCTATCCTGTCAATATGAATATTATAATGAGGCTTCCATACTGCACATGCAAACTCAGGCCGACTACGTACATAACTATAATAAATTATTTTAAGTGTCAAAGTATTAATATATCTTTTGCCGTGTGGTTGCCGGCTTAGAATTGTGCCACTCCATGTCTTCCCGTGGAAGTCGTAAGAGGCGACTAAGGGAATAAAGGCTTGTAGTACTGTTAGGCGATGGGCTTGCTACCTGTCACTAATATACACTGTTAAACATCTTAGCCTAATTGTGCAAATTGTGGTTACAGAGTTATCAACAAGTTTTTAGAGTTGTTTGTAATTCTGTAGCTCTGCCTACCCCACTCTGGGAATGAATGCGTGAAGGTATGTATGTAAGTATTAATAATAGGTTTACCATACCTACCTACCATCCTAATTGCATAAAGGATTTACCTAAGATGGAGTCGATATGGGGTACAAATGATAATCTCTCTTCCATAACGACGCTGAGGCCACGTTTGTATTAAAAAGGCCATGACTACTCATGACAATGTATACACACCTGTAAATTAATGATCTCTGAAACGATAACTAACAATTCAATATATTGTACCTACCGTTAAACAAACTATCTTCCCAATTAGTAGATAGGTAGGGTACCTATGCTTAAAAAGTAAATGACGTCTTAAATGCTCCAAATATAGCTGCTGGAATATACGAGTAGGTACATATTATGTGCAGGAACCTTTAATTATAATAATGGTCTGAAATATTAATCAAGCACATTACATTTTCGGCAGTTTGATACCTGTCTATCTTCTTATATGGAAAAATATTTCATCCACTTATTAAACTGAGTTATCGACGAGGAACAACCCCATTTTCTCATTCTCTCTAGAATATATATGTATGATAAAAGATAAAGATAAAGATAAAACCATTTATTCAGTAAGTAGGCCGCACGGGCACTTTTACACGTTAAGTATCTACCAGCGATTCACTAGAGGAGACCACTGCTGAGAAGAAACGGCGCGAGAAGGTCAGCAGTCAGACATTTTTTAAATATTGCTTATGATATATTTAATTTAATATATTATATTTAATATTACAAAGGTACTACTTAGTCTAGCAATATATAAACCTATAAATAGTAAATTAAAAAATATATAAAATAATCTGCGTAGTTTCTGCAGGAAAACACACCAAAATCTTAAGAGATAGAGAGAGAAAAGGAAAAAAGAACACCTACTTATGTGTATATAAGTACGAGGGCGGTTTGATAAGTCAGTGACTTTGAGTAGAAAAAAAAACTTTTTCATATTTTTTATTTTATTTTTCTACATAATCTCCTTTCAACTCGATGCATTTCATCCAACGATGTTTCAACTTTTGCAACCCCTCCAAAAAATATTTTTTGTCAAACCCTCTATGATTTCTATGACTTCCTGTTTTGATGAAAATCTTTTCCCACCGAGCCATTTCTTCATGTTTGGGAATTAAAAAAAATCGGGTGGGCCAAATCCGGAGAATAAGGTGGGTGGGGCGGTATTTCGCAACGCAATTCTACTAATTTGGCTGTTGCGACTGCTAACGAGTGTGCTGGGGCATTGTCGTGGTGAAATAGCATTTTCTTCTTTGCCAGATACGGCCGTTTATTTGCAACTTCTGCGTAAAAAGATTCAAACAAAGTAGCAAAATACGGGCCATTTATTGTTTTACCTTTCTCTAAATAAGTGATATAAATAACCCCTTGGCTGTCCCAAAAAACCGTGGCCATTAGCTTTCCTTCCGAATTAACGGTTTTCGCTTTCTTCGGGGCACGTTCGTTAGCAGAAGTCCACTGTTTTGACTGATTTTTCGTCTCCGGCGTATAATGGTAAATCCATGTTTCATCTACCGTCACAAATCGACTTAAAAATTCGTTAGGATTACGCTTGAATTTGGCTAAGCATTGCTCGGAAGTTGTTGCACGATGTCGTTTTTGATCGGCTGTCAGCAAACGCGGCACCCATTATGCGGAAAGTTTTTTCATACTCAAAATATTATGCAAAATATGAAAAACTCGTTCAGATGAAATGTGTACAGTGTCAGCTATCTCACGGATTTTCACTCGACGGTCATCCAAAACAATATCGTGAACTTTATTCACAACATCATCAGTGGTCACTTCAATCGGCCTTCCAGAGCGTTCTGCTCCATTGGTAGTGGTGCGTCCAGAACGAAATCTCTAAACCACTTGTGTACCATTCTATGAGATGGAGCAGATTCCCCATAATATTTTTTGAGCCAGTCTTCAGTCTCTTTGATAGATTTTCCACGTAAAAAGTAATGTTTAATTAACACTCGTAAATCGCTTTTCTCCATCTTCCAATAATTTTCCGACCTCATCTGACATACGACTCGATAATTTTTTTATTTACCCTCATTAAAAAAAAAAATGGCAGCCCCCTAGCAAGTAGTCCAGAATTAGAAAAAATAGTTTAATATGTTAAAATGATATTTTTTTTACTCAAAGTCGCTGACTTATCAAACCGCCCTAGTAAGACGGTGCAAGACGACCACATAAGGTTGCTATGTTTTCCTACATCAACGGTGCCCCCTAGATAAGATAAAGCCTTTGAATTTGAAAAAAATAAAATTGATTAAGTTTTAGGTTTATTCCAAGCATTTTTGTCTATGTCTAGACATTAACGACTTTTTCAAGTAATTTTTAAGTGCTGGAAAGGGTAACTTTAAAACTTTGTCAGGTAATTTATGATAATAATAATGATTTATATTCTTTACGGACGCGGAATTTTCGGATAGCGATTTAATTTTTATTTCTAGTATTTAAATGATGTACATCAGATTTTTTCGTTAAAGAATCCAAATTTTTAATAACATAAATAATATTCTCATAAATAAATGGAGACGCTAAAGTTAAGATATTAATTTCCTTTAAAAGGTATGTCAGCTGCCTTACCCCAAACCAGAATACGGTACGACATGACATGACACTATGGAAAGAACTATAATAAACTAAGCGAGCTGTCTCAACATTGGTTAGTTGTCTTATTTTCCTAACGGCGTAAGCTGCCGAACTTAGTTTACCTGCCAGTACAGCTATAATTTATGGGGACTCCATTGCAATTTTTTATCTATTGTTATGCCTAGGAATGCTGCCTTATCTACGATTTGCAAACACTCGTCATTTAGAAAAATACTAGAATCTAACAGTTTATCATTAGACAAAGCGAACCTAACACATTTAGTTTTCTTAGCATTTATTTAGTAGCAAATTGTTGCTAGTAAACCAATTAAGTATTTTAACTAGGTGTGGTGTTTATGTTTTAAAGTCTATGGATTTTCTGTCGACCTTGAAAATTAGTGAAGTATCATCAGCAGAACAGGTATGTACAAAAGCGAACTTATCCCTAAACCCAGCAGTTTACACGGCGTATCTGCGGCGGTCTAGCTCCCGCTTGACTGCACCCCGTTGCCCCTCACTCCCGTGATTGATCTCATTTGACCGACTTGACTTTATTTGCGACATTTTATTCTGACTTTCTCGGGAACCATGCTTTGATTCAAAAACCAATTCGATCCAAGGAGCGCCGAGTAAACGCATTACGTAATTTGACTATCCAATTCGCCTGCTCGATCCACGGTTTTGCACAAATTACCATTTCCTTATCCGACTTAAACTTTGTCTTGTCACTAATAAACGTAAACGTAGCAGCCAAAAATGATACCCTATGATATAAATCTTCAATTTTGTGTTGATGTGACGATTCCTCCTGTTAACTGAATAGGTAATCTGATAGGCGCACGCTGTACCACAAAACTGTGCGCTGTACTGTACGTACTCCATGCCACATGTATTGTCAGCGTCCTAAAGTAGATACGAATATTTGTAACCTGTCGCTATACAGTTACGCAAGCAATGTCAAACATGATTAACAAATGTGTAAATTACGATAAAGTGCAAAACCGATCAGCTACTTTTGACGTTGACGTGCATGGGTAACTTATCTATACCTTGATTATCAATGTCTGCGAACTGGATTACCCCCTTAGGAGCGACGTGGGGGTGCGTCCCACGAGATATAACTACATAATAACTATTTTCATGTTACTAACGTTTACGAGATATAATGAACGTTAGCTATAATAACAAAATCAATATTTTTATAAGGAATAACGGTCAAGTCATATAATATTCATTTTATATAATACTAGCGACCCGCCCGCGGCTTCGCCCGCGTGGAATGTATTATACATATAAACCTTCCTTAAGAATCACTCTATCTATTAAAAAAAACCGCATCAAAATCCGTTGCGTAGTTTTAAAGATTTAAGCATACATAGGGACAGACAGCGCAAGCGACTTTGTTTTATACTATGTAGTGATTTTTTAATATAACACTCACAATGACTAATTTCAGTTCGTATAACATACATGACATATAGCGATCATAATACATATTATCTTTTAGTATAAGTGTTACAAGATATAATATCGTATGATATAAATGTGAGCGAGCGAAGCGAGCGAGCAAGACTTCTCTGGGCAGAACCGACTCGGTTAGGTTAGGTTAGAAGGCCTAGGCGGGGGCGGGGGGTTTTGTATTTGATGTTGCTTTCGAGGTTATTTTTTTTTGCCCAGAAAATTCAGACTGCTGCCAGTAAAGTTAGTAAGGTAAGGTTGATTGTTAATAAAGAAGGCCACTTAAATTAAGCGATGGGTCCTACGTAAAAGGGCCAAAGCAACATTTTATCAATTTTGAGATTTTTATGTTAAAAGCATAACAACACCATGATTAATAAATACCACTAACAAAAATACAATTATCTTATTAACTAAACGAGTTTTTTCTGCAGTAGAATGGCCAATGTGTCTCTGAGTTATGGCATTTTTAAACTTTAAGGGCCCGTCTTATAAAATTATGATTTTACACTTAGGCCTTTATTCGTAGGACCCATTGAATACTTAAAATAGAATTTAATTTCAAATAACATATGCATGTATTTATATTATACGTGTATTATGTTTTTTTGATGTTAGATAATTTGATTAATATATCTTTTAAATCTTAGGTGTTATGAACGTTATACGTTTTATAATAGTTATATAAATTGATATTATATATTAATAACGTTATACTGTATGGAAATAGATATTTTGAAATTATATCTTCCGTTCATTATATCCAGTGAACGTTATACTAAACGTGTTTATACAAAGTGAGCGTATATATTATGAGTGTTATATTATCAGTTCTTATATCTCGTATTACTTACCCGCGACGTGGACATAATGTCGACCAACCTTTAACTTAATTTCATTTCTTAACTCGTCGGCATATTTTAACTTACAACTACCTACAACTTACGGGCAACTTCGCCTTAGTCGTGATTGCGAAAAAGAATCGTTAAACTTTCCTTCGATTTTAATCTGTACACCTATAACAGCGTGATATGCATTAGTATCTTTGACGTGAAAACTTTAAGGTTGACTCATACATAACCGCTCGGCAGCGGTCGGCACCTTCTCAACACGAGCCATTCAGTATACTTTGTATGATATAGCCTTTAGATTTTTTATTATGTGCCTACAGAAATATTGTACTATTGCGAACGTTGAGTAATTAAATAGTCAAACGCTCTTACCTGTAAGTGAAGTTCGACGATAATTATGCGAAGTTGTTGTCTCGTCCGAAGATGATGATTACAAGTGTAGTTACGGCTTATATACTCACTGGCGCCACATAATTTTAAAGAAAAAATAATAACAGAAAACGGAACGCAGCCTTAAGCCGCACAGTGCTGCCACCTGTAACTAGCTTCATTCATTTTAAAGTTCACGCTTTATGATTTTACAACGTAGGGATATATTGTTATACAATGTCTAGGGTAGGGTGGGACTCATCAATCTCATCATCTTCGGACGAGACAACAACTTCGCATAATTATCGTCGAACTTCACTTACAGGTAAGTTCGTTTGACTATTTAATTATGCTCGTTGTTGTCTCGTCCTCTATGATGATTACAAGTGTAGATTTTCAAAGAAAAGTTGTAAAATCAATCAACGTTTATTATCTCGAATACAAAAAATAATCAGGTATTTATGCATATAGGTATACAATTTTGTTTACGAGTCACTGCTTCCAAGGACAGTCTCAGCAAATATATTATTATTTATAATTGGTCTATTATAGAACCTAGCAAAAGTAGTTGACTCACCGGTCCAACCAGCTGTTCGTCTAATAACATCTATATTAATTCCTTTTTTGTATGCTGCAGACGTTGCAGCATGACGGGTGCTATGTGCACTAAAAACTGTCATGTCTATTCCACTTAATTCCAATGTTTTCTTTATCCAACGGCTGATCGTACTAGCAGAAACCTTCTTAAAGGGTTTTTTAAAACTAAGAAACAGATACTCAGTACTTCTAATTTTTTCAGTAATCTTAATATAATTAAGTACAGCCCTTGCTGGACAAATTCCAACCCTTTCGTTATAAAACGGCAGGGTAAGAATAGGCTGGCACCGGTGGGGTGCAGATGTCTTAATCAACTTATCTATCTTAAATACAATACAGTTATTTCTTACACTAATATTATTAATATTTATTAAGGAAATTGTTTGAGCTCTTTGGCCCGTTGTTAATACTAATAATGCAACAGTCTTTTTGGTCATCATTTCCATATTATTATCATCAATTACTTTCTATGAAATTAAGTAATATGGATACATCCCAAGTATCAGTATACTTGGGAGCAGTTGGACGCAATCTATAAAAACCTTTGAACAACCGATTTATTTTCTCATTATTTCCCAAGTGTGGTCCTATTATCAATGATAAAGCAGACCGCAATGAATTTAGACTGCCATAAGACAAGCCTTCATGGAATTTAACAGTAAGATAATCAATTACCTGACAGATGGTAGGCTTCAAAATAATAATACCTTTTACTGTGCAGTACTTTGTCCAGTTAACTATGCATAGCAAATATTGTTTAAGAGTACTGTTTGAGACGGACCGTATCATAATTTCTACAGCATCTTCATTAATTCCCGAGCTCAAGAATGCTTGCCTGATAACAGCCCGACCATCAATGACAAACTCTGGTGAAGCGGATGTAACATTCTGGAATTATACAGAGTGAGGTTTGCAAGTTAAAAGTTTTATAAAAATTAGAAACCAGGGCTGTGTTTTCCAAAAAGGCACTACCACAATACCCTTTGCTCTGTCTGCTATGATCTTTTCTAAAGTCTTCAGAATCATAGTAAATGGGGGAAAAGCAAAAAAAGATAATTCAGACCAGTTTAATGTGAATGCATCAACTGCAAAGGAATATGGATCTGGATGCCAAGATACATAACTCTGACACTTTGTGTTTGTTCTGGATGCAAACAAGTCTATAGTGGGATTATCAAATACAGATGTAATATGGTTAAAGTAGTGAGAGTGTAACTCCCACTCTGTATGCCCTAGCTCTTTCCTTGACTGAAAATCGGCAATTACATTTTCTTTAGTATTAATGTAAGTTGCAAAGATCCATAGATCCCTAACCTCACACCACTGCCAAATCTGCTTTGCAATGCTATGTAAATGAGGAAATTGAACTCCACCTAGCCTATTAATATGAGAGATTGCTGTGATATTATCAATGTGTAAAAGTATGTCACATTTCTTTAGGTCTTTTGCAAAACATCTTAAACCAAAAAAGGCAGCTTTTAGTTCAAGCGTGGCTTCATCTATACTCCAAAGTCCACTAGCAGTTCCAGAAGCACATGAAACACCCCAACCCCGAGATGAAGAATCTGTATAAATTTCCAACTTATATCTATTTTTCCTAATAGGGCATACAGAGGTTTCAATATTTTTGGCCCACCACCGACGATCCTGTTTGCAATTATCATTTAATGATATACAGTCATCATAATTATCATTGTTATATTTCAGCCCTAGGTATTTGATACGTTCTAGATCTTTTGTGTATAGCATTCCATATTTTATAGCAGGACACTGATACTAATGTACCTATAACTTGAGCTAGAAATTTTAATTGTACAGTTTTCTTCAACAAAAACTGTTTTACAAGTTTCAAACAGTTTAATCTCTTTTCAACAGAAATACTCAATTTCATTTGTTTTGAATCAAAAATAAATCCTTAGAATTTACATGTTTGAGCAGGGGCGAACTCAGATTTATCAGTGTTAATAACAAATCCTAACCTTTTTAACAAGTTAACTGTGGTCATCATATTTTCCCGACAATCATTAACAGAAGTACCTATACATAGAATGTCATCTAGGTATATGACTGAGACAAAACCATTTTCTCGTAAATGAGCAACCACTGGCTTCATAATTTTTGTAAAAGTAAAGGGGGCTGTGCACAACCCAAATGGTAGCACTTTAAATTGATAATATTGACCTTCGTAATAAAATTTAAGAATTTTTTTGCTGTCATCATGGATTGTTATCATATAATAAGCATCTTTAAGATCAATTGACACTAGGTACTCATTTAAATTAATTAATTTGCAAGCTGTTCTATAGTCTTCAAGTTTAAAATGACTTGTCTTTATAAACATATTTAATTTCTTTAAATTTAAAATAAATCTGTAAGTACCATTTGGTTTCTTGACTAAAAATATTGGGGAGCAAAACTGGTTCGTCTCATAATGACTTATTTCTATGGCACCTTTAGCTAATAGCTGGTGAATTTCTGTTTTAATCTGTTTTTGTTCAGATTCACTGAATTTATCATTGAGTGGAACTGCCTGCTGATGCGGTGAATGTTGAAAAGGTATTCTATATCCTTTTACCCATTCAAGAATGGTAGGATCATTGGTTATAGACAGCCATTGTTCATAGAAAAAATGCAGTCTACCTACCTCCTCTGCTACTTGCGTAACAAGGGGCGACGCAACGTCTTTTCGTCCCTCTTGGCTGTTTTCGCTGGGTAATATGCTTGCCCTCCTGCGGTTTGCCTCTGCGTCCTGTATGCCGCACGAGGAGGGCCCCGCCAGTTTAAAGAACGGTTCCTGTATGTTGAATTTAGTTGAGTCTTGGGAGTATTCATTTTTTTGATTTCCGGAGCCTTCAAGTCTTGTCCTGTTTTCTTTACTGTGCGAGCAGTCTTTATCTTTTCAACTAGGTTATCTCCAAATATAAATTCATGGGCTTCGGTCTGTTGAAGTGAATCTTTCATTTCCTTATTTATTGTCATGAGCACCAATGACCGTCGACTCTTTGTATCCAGATGCACAGAGTCACATAATAACCGGCATGCATCATTAAGTTTTTTGATTATATTGATTTTATTACCAATCATCAAACCATCTTTAATTGTCATTTGGAGAGCTGAGCCCAGACACGACAGAGCTGTTGCAATTTGTTTCTGTCTGCTCTCAATGATGTAGTCTCTTTTTTTGACTGACTCATTGAGTGCCGCGCTCACTTCGGGGTTTAATTTGGGTACAATTGTGGAAATATTGCTAAAAAGAGGATTATCCTTCGCAATTTCTTCCTTTACTTCTTTTTTTAAACCATTTTTCAGGAAGTCTGACCATCTCTCCGCGATCTCTTTTAAAAGCGGCTCTCCTTTAGGTTGAGGTTCTATTACACCCAAGATTTTCAATATATCACCATCAATTTCTTCTTCCTTATTTTCTTTGTCTTCATTCTTATCCATGTCTTCATCCTCTACAGGAAAAGTATGTATATCTTCTATGGATTGGATGGTTTCCAAGTCCTCTTCAGGAGGAGAATGATTGAACATCTCTACCTCAGGCGTTATAATACGCACCACCGGCTCTAAGGGTATATTGTTTCTAGTGGAGCTATTACCAACATTCTCTGTTAAACCAATTATCTGTATATAGTATTATATATATGTATATATATTTGCCGAGTACAAAGTTCAATCGAGAACAATGTTCGAAAAAACCACGTGAGCTCCATAAGAACCCCCCATAGATTTACTGTCGACCTTGTTCGTTCCCTCGGAACGGCCCTAGGCCATGGAATTATTAACGAAAAGAGTACAAAGTTCAATCAAGAACAATGTTCGAAAAAACCACGTGAGCTCCATAAGAAAAGGTTTACTGTCAACCTTGTTCGTTCCCTCGGAACGACCCTCGGCCAAGGAATTATTAACTAAAACTTTTAGTGTTCTAATACCAATCCATCAGATTGGTCAGAAGAAATAAAGTTTCATAATCTCGAAGATATTTTACGCAGTAGGTAACATCATGGCGTCCCTAAGAGTAAAATTTTGACTTACCTTCAATATCCGATTCAGGCAGTTTCCTGATCTTATTTTCTAGTCTTTTAAGCTTTTTCAGCAGATGTTCACGCGTTTTTTCCTCTGAGTGCCTTTTCCTTTCCATATTTTGAATTTAACAATAACTGGTGAAATTTTCGTGTAGCGCCGTTGATGACATAAAAACCGAATAAAGCTAGTTACAGGTGGCAGCACTGTGCGGCATAAGGCTGCGTTCCGTTTTCTGTTATTATTTTTTCTTTAAAATTATGTGGCGCCAGTGAGTATATAAGCCGTAACTACACTTATAATCATCATAGAGGACGAGACAACAACGAGCATAATTAAATTACGTAAGGTCAATGTGTCTCATACCGGCATAGTTTATTTTAGTTTGACTTTGATTGATGAAAACTGCTGTCTTTTTAAACTATTATTAGAATTTGTGTATGGCATCGACTAAGAATTTAGTTGGCTTTTAAAAATCATATTTAAGAAAAAGCGTAACTACCTTGTATATTTAATTAAAAACATTTTTTTAAAACATGGTCAGTAGACGGATTTTCCGGAGCAATATCTCGATAATCAGACGGTTATTTTAAATGATATCTAATTTGGAAAGAAACATAGAGGATTTTAATCAAATCTGTTCTGTAACGGGTAAAATATACAGTCGAGTTTAGCTTTTATCGGCGAAAAACGTTTTTCGGGGCTATTCCGGCATATTCTTAAAATCAGAGGTGTTGAACCTTTTTTACTAAGGCTTTCAAATAATGTTTTTTTTTATCTTTTTTTATCTAAGTATGAGTGTAAATTATACGATTTACTTATTATGCGAGTGCGGTCAATTATTAAATATAATAATTTGATGTATAAACATTGTTGATAAATATTAATTATTAAAAATCATTCATACATACATAAACTCACGCCTTCATTCCCAGAGTGGGGTAGGCAGAGCTACAGAATTACCAACAACTCTAAAAATTTGTTGATAATTCTGTAACCACAATTTGCATAATCAGGCCAAGATGTTTACCAGCGCATTAGTGACAGGTTGCAAGCCCATCGCCTAACAGTACTACAAGCCTATATTCCCTTAGTCGCCTCTTACGACATCCACGGGATGACATGGAGTGGCACTATTCTAACCCGGCAACCACACGGTTAAAAATCAATGGTCTCATTTTTTAAGTATTTATTGTAAATCAAACTCTAAAGATAATACAAAACTGTTAATACAAATTTTCGATACCTACATAATTAGTTATAATTTGTACTGAACTCAAAGACACAAGGCTAAAATAAATTAAAAAAAAACAATAAAAACTTAACACATAAAGTACCTACTCTTATCCTTCAAATACTATACTTGTTAACAAATATTTTGCCTGGCCAGAACCACTTCAGAGGCCCTAGCCAAGATGCTTGTTGCTAACTAGCGTTTCTATTCGTTTCGTTTTTAAACTAATCGCCTCACTGGTAGACGAGTCACGTAATCTACGGGATTGGTTAAGACATAATCCAAAAACTCTCCTTGCTACACACGATTCTTTCATATATAACTTATTATATAATCAGCAGAATATAACTAAGTAAATAAACTCAAAACTAACATAGTGCTAAGTAATTTAACAGCTGATCAAAAAGGTTGACTATATCTGGAATGGGGAATTACCGGTATATGACGGTGTTGCCTAGGGCATGCAGTACCGGTACCATTCCCGGAACCGGGACTAAGATTTCCGGTACTAAGTCAGAACCGGGAATTCCCGGGATTTCGGTACTTTTCGGTACTGAGTAAATTATTTGTATTTTTTTTGTTTAACGGTTATTTTTTTAAATAGTACACCAGTTAAGTGATAATTATTAATTATTTAATCGAGAACAAGAGTTTACCAAATCAGAACAGCTATCTTTCTGACTACCTGACTACCTGTCGGTCGGCCCGACCGGTTGGCCTTGGATTGGGTCGAGGCGTCGGGTCGAAGGGTGGGGCGACTGGGGCGGGCCGAGCGATGCCGATCTCATATCGCATCCGAATAAAACCGAGCTTGTGCGAATCGGCCGGGGGAAAGCGTCACCAGGCCGCCACGTAGTTTTGAAAAGAAAAAATGACAATTAGTCTAGTCACAAACTCAGTACCGAAGGAACCGAAGAACCGGGATTTCTTTTCGCCAGTACCGGTACCAGTTGAAATGATAATTCCCGGGATTTCCCGGTCCTTTTAGTCCCGGAAATTCCCGGGAGCATGCCCTAGTGTTGCCCCTTCAATTTTAGACGGTTTTTCCCTCTTGACAATTCTGAGGTTACAAATTTTACGCAACAAATAATTCTAAACCACTTGAAACTCATGCGAAATATAAAAAAGAAGCCGTTGGCGCACATCTTAAAGAACATATTAAGCACACTCACAAAGTTAAACTTGTACGGTTTGAAACATACCTTTGGGAAAACATCATCACACAACACTCGCGTTTCGAGTTCGGAGCACTACTAAATTTCAAACACTGTTTTCTTCAATCGTAGACAACATAGCGCCATCTCTTTTAAAGAGATTGAACCAAAAAGTTCCCCTGCTTTATTAACAGAGGTAGCAACGGCGTACCGTTCTTAGATTGGCCATAAACGCTTGTGTCCCTGTGTTACCCCGTACCGACCCGACCTTATCTACTTTACACGTTATAATCAATAATGACAAGTAATATTTTTAGCTTCAAAAATATAAAGTTATGACACTTAAAAGTTATGACTCGATAATTATAACCCGCGAAAATTCAACTTTTATCATTATTACTAACACTTACTAATTATGATGAAAAACATCATGTACTATAAAAAACAGAACATTAAGTTTATGGCAGCCAATGGTAGACCCACACAGACGACCTGATTAAGTAGGATCTGAGACCATAGACAATTGCATTTTTAAGACATAATTTTAAGCCTGCAATCCTAAGAATGCAAATGCGTTGTCAACCCTAAGGACTCTGATGAAATGCCTCTACGCTAGCAATTTCACCGGGGGTGTTATCCCCAGACCAGAACAGAACAATGCGGACACTGTTGCTTGGCTGTAGGTTGAATAATAAGATGGTGGTAGCATTCAAATTAAATCAAATCCATTCATTTGTCAGAACACAGTCTCTTAGATATAAAATTAAAGCACTTGTATTCAACATGCAAGGAAGTGTACAATTTTTTAAATTCTAGTTAATGCTAATACAAATTTAAACGTCTAAATATTCCTTGAAACATTTCTTGATATCTATTTTGTCAAGTTACGTTTTAACATTTTTCCCGACAACATTCTTCATTCATCCCGGAAATGATTAAAAACTACAATGCTCATATTAGATAAACATACTTACCTATTTTTTTTGTACATATCCTTGCGACACGGTTTTTTCCTTTTGGCGAGGTCGGTCACTTTCTAGGGATGTCAATTTAAAAGAAGGACATGTTCGTTTTAAGTCCATTTCGATGAACGACATGTTCTGACTTAGTCAACTTCTTAATAGGTCCAGTAAGAGGGACGTCATTTTCTGACTTAGTCATCTTCTCAGTAGGTCTATTTTGAGGGACGTCATATTCTGGGTTGGTCATCTTCTGAGTAGGTCTGTTACGAGGGACGTCGTTTTCGGAATTAGTCATTTTTTTAGTACGTCTGTTACGAAGGACGTCGTTTTCGGAGTTAGTCATCTTCTCAGTAGGTCTATTTCGAAGGACTTCATATTCTGGGTAAGTCATTTTCTGAGTAGGTCTATTTTGAAAACCGTCATGTTCTGGGTTAGTCATCTTCTCAGTAGGTCTATTTCGAAGGACGTCATATTCTGACTTAGTCATCTTTTTTTGTGTCATATCGATAGACCCAGCAAAGAAAATTAGAATATAAAACAATTTTATTTGATACACTGTAAAGTGCCTATTATATCAATATGTCGTAGGAATATTGTCGTGGAGCACGGGGTTCACGTGAGAAGTTAGGGGTGCAGTTGCCTGACATAATAGCGATAAACGAGAACGGGCAAAAGCTAGTTGTAACTACTACTAAAAAGGTTACTATAAAAACGAATATATTTCGCGTATTAAGTATACATAAAAGAACTAAAATGAACATTTGAACTTAAATAGTAACAATTCTTCTTTTGGGTTCGCCGCAGTTATGTTTTTTTAAAGTACTTATCATATGAAACCAATGTTAACTACGATAATCCAATCCAACTGTGTTATACCTTAGAAAAAGAGTCAAATAACTCGAACAAATAATTTAAACTCGAATAAATTAAAACGTTAGAATTAAAAAATATCGTAAATAAAATAGTTTTACATTCTAATATTCTTGGCTGGGTCTATCGATAAGACACAAAAGAAGATGACTAAGTCAGAATATTATGTCCTTCGAAATAGACCTACTGAGAAGATGACTAACCCAGAACATGACGGTCTTCAAAATAGACCTACTCAGAAGATGACTTACCCAGAATATGACGTCCTTCGAAATAGACCTACTGAGAAGATGACTAACTCCGAAAACGACGTCCCTCGTAACAGACGTACTCAAAAAATGACTAATTCCGAAAACGACGTCCCTCGTAACAGACCTACTCAGAAGATGACCAACCCAGAATATGACGTCCCTCAAAATAGACCTACTGAGAAGATGACTAAGTCAGAAAATGACGTCCCTCTTACTGGACCTATTAAGAAGTTGACTAAGTCAGAACATGTCGTTCATCGAAATGGACTTAAAACGAACATGTCCTTCTTTTAAATTGACATCCCTAGAAAGTGACCGACCTCGCCAAAAGGGTTTTTTTGTACAAAAGACACATAATACGTGCTCTTGCCTGTCCTTTTCCCTGGTGGACCCTGCACAAAGTTATTAATAAAAAAATTAAAACATTCTTTGTAATTATTGGAAATAATATTAATTGTTGATGTAGAAGATCATAAGGGAAAACATAACGATAAAAGCAAACAAACGAACTTAGAAACTTACTTTAGTAGGTGTTTACTCAAAACCGGTTAGCCAGTTATGAACCGGTTTTTAGTAATTTTACCGTTTTTAGTTAATTTCAAGATTGTATTAATGTAAAAAGTTATTTTTAATGTTGTAACTAGTATTGTTTGCTATCAACGATCGATTGAAAACTAATAAACAATATACAGCGAAATAAAAATTCAGGGTTAGAAAATGTCAATTTGAGTTAAAATAAAAAGGAACTGTTTTTGCTTTAACTTAATCATTTTTATTTCTCATTGCAATAAATATTACTTTATTTTGGCCATTTTTGTTGTACCCAGATGTATTTTATTTATATAATTTAGGTTATTTTATTCTTAATGCATAAGCTTACTCCCGCATTCTATCCCCGTTTCTTTTCCTCTTTCTGCACCGTTATTCTAGGCGATATCGTAGTTAACTTGTAATGGTATTATTATGGCGTCAGCCGCCATTACTGTCAAGCAAATAAGAGCAATCGAAACGGTGACATTACGATAATAGCTCTAACACGATATGGTTTTTACCGTGTTGAATTGAGGCCCTGGACTGTTTACAACAGTTCTAATCCAAATTACCGTTAGTTATGTACGGACCGCTGTACCGATAACATTTCCCACGGTCCTAAAGTTTCGACCCCAAAAGGCTCTGCAACTTCTATCACTTTGACCGTATTTGCGCCTTTTTAGGGTCTCCGCTGATTCCGCCGCGAAACCAGCCCTAGTACTATGTACCGGGAAGGTGTGACGGTGCAAAGGTGCCCACGCGAGTGGCTTCCCAAACCAACGGCTGGCCCAACTTCCACGGAACAAGAGTCATCTTTTACCATCGCGCATGAGACCATTTGTTTCCAAAATAACCGCTCAATTGGCGGCGGTAAAAGCCCGACGGATGACATCATTAAGACTGGAGTGATGGGAAAATCTACCAGCACTTCGCGTACAGCATAAACCATGGTGACTAATTCGATCGACGCTAGGGCTACACTGGCATCGGTGAGGAGCACAACATTGTGGACCCACGCGGAGTGACGTTGCGATTCTATATGTTGAAGGATCTAATAAAGTTCCTCTTCGGCGATGGAAGCGTCTGTAGTCACAAACCAGATTCTAACACGGGCACGATCTGCGGAGCTGTTGCACGTTTGTACAAGTTGATTCCGTAGTTGCTTGCAGAGCAGTCCGTCCCACAGCCTCTGTGAAGTAAGAGTTTTTGGGAGCTCGGAGTTTGGACAGGCTAAAAGCTACGCGTCTTTTGCCTCGTCAAAATGAGGTATGAAATAATTGGAATATATACCTTAATATTTTTTGCAATTAAGTTTGAGTACTATGTACTGAGGACAGAAACGCGGGCAAAGCGACACCAGAAACCGACCTGATGCCTTAACGACCGAATTGCAAAGGTAGTGAGGCCTGGGCCCTATTTAATAAGTGTTTACAGTTCACATTTTACATTTCTACATATTACTGTTTAATAAAATAAAAAAATTACAATATTGTAATTATTGTAAAAATATACAAAATTGTTGAATCGTAGCTACAATTTTACATAATTCTGCTCAATAAACAATCGCTAACTCATATACTTTCCTCAATTTTTCTGCTTACAAATTACTTGTCAGCAAAGTCATTTTCATTATTCCCATTGGCGTTAATAGTTTGTCAATTTTATTATTAAATTTTAACATTTAGGTTACTGAAACAGTTTTAACAATTTATCATGAAAGGCGGAATGCCAAACGAAACGCCATTTTGTTGATATTCATATTGAACGTAACCATGGTAATCAAAATTCGATCTACAGAATCACTTCACCTCCTAGGCGCTCCAATTTTTGGCGAAGCGTTACCAACATTCATTAATGAAAATATCACTCGCTTCCATGAATTTTCTGACCGTCTTTTTCAGATACACGACCATCTTCATACTACGCTTTTATTTATTTGTTCCCTAAATTTACTTACGCCATGCGTTGCAGCCCATTTTGGAAATATCAAAATTATTGTAAATCTATACAGGCTGTCCCAAAAATAGCACGTCACAGTCACCGGAGATTCCTCAGCCTCAGACGAACTAAAAAGTTGTACCGTTTTCGTGTTATACCGATTTAAAGATGTTTCCAATTTTCCACCTCTTTTGACATTGCAAGTGCCCGCAATTACTGGAATACCTTTAGAATTTAGTTTTTTTATTTGTACGTTTTCATGGATAGTTGATTATGATAGAAGCATTATTATGTCAATAAGTAATGTAAAAGTTGGAGAAATACTGTAATGAACTTGACTTAAATTATCATCAACATAGTAATTTCTACTTTGAATACCTGTCGTGACTGTTTTTTACTAGAAACGAAATGAGCAAATAACTTAAAAATGCGTATATTATGCCAATTCTAAAATGGTACGACACATGATATCTTAATGCAAAAAAGTAGGAATTCTTATCACATTTACGCCCTCCGTATTAGTTAGTCGTTAACGTGCCCGCTAGAACCTAATGGGCGGGCACGTGACGATGGCAAGAGATCCGATGGCATAACTCCCGTAAAATGGAATATTTTAATGGTGTATTATACAAATTATAATGACAAGTATTCACTAAACGCCAAGATTGATATCAATTCATCAATCAAGATTGCAATAACAATGCTGTAATAATAATTACAGAACTGTTACCTCGCGTCGCGAGCCAATGCCTAGCTGTATCGGCTGAAATAACTCCGATAGCTCAGGCGCTGTTTTTCTGCAGCAAATTTTGGGCTGCGAGGCGGCGATAGTTATGTTGTTCCGACTGTATCGGTCTGATACCGCCGTCGTTTTTTTAAGGGCACACCGGTTAGCACCATAGATAAACTCAGTTAACTCATTGTTTACGCGCCCAGACAATAAAAGTTTGACTAGAGCCGTCGGGTCCCTCAAAATGCAGCGATGTGAGAGCGTCTAAACCACCCGCCAATCCACTCGGGAAAGACATTACGGCTGCAGTCACGTCTAGAGCGATAACCTCGGAAGCGGTAACTGATGCCTTCGGTGCTTCAGGGAATTGGACACCAGCTGCTGGAGATGTATGCTTTTCTTTCAAAGCTGAGAGGGTTTCAGAGGAATTATGAGTATTTAGAAGCTATCGTGTCAGTGGGTAAAAAAATCATGCAGCCCCTCTTATATCACCATCACTAAGTTTTCTTTCTACAAGCTTATAGGAAGCAGACTCAGAGACCGGTTTTACAGTGAATTCAGAATTTGGATTTTCAATCGAGATATTGCCAAAAGAGAAATACTGTTAATTTTATGGCATTTACCCTGATTTATTCTTAATCCTCTCTATCTCTTGAAAAAACGTACGTGGGACATTCTGGGCACTGCACGAGGTTTTCCAACGATACGATATATTGCATACCTACACTGTGATCCGCTTGAGTGCATTATTGCATCTTTGATGGGTAAAAGTATTTAAAAACTAAAGAAATAATAAAAAGAGCAAATACGACAATTAAACTACATATACAACACATGACAGTACAAATTACATGCACACAAAAAAGTACTTTAAAAATAAAACAAATAGGCTTGAAATCGCCTCCATAAGGCGCGGTTGCTTTGGGCCGAATGGGCCGCAGAACGCGCCGGCGCGCAGCCAGCCCGCGTCAAAAGACGCGCCACTCGGCACTCGCTGCACCTCGGGAAGGAGCAAAACAAGGAAAACGAAGATATATGGCCAATCTGCAAAAACGATTGCAGATTGTTGATGTTATTTTCAATAGCGTCGTCCATTGACTTAATAATTATTAAGCCAACCATGGCTGAGAGTTTCTTTGACTTACATAACTTCCTACATTATAATTTAGCTCTCGTAAAGCTCTTTGCAAGTTGTTATCGATTGAATAGCTACGTTTTAAAAGCTTTTTATTTTTAATGACGAGAAGTCATAAGCAACTTAATTAGGTCTCTTGGCTAAGCCAAGTTGGATTCGTACTATGTTTGTGAATATAAGTATTGGTGTAAATAATACAAGTTGTTCCAGGAGTCGACCCCGGGCGGGCCGACGCCAGTGATGCCGTACCCTGCTGCGCTCGGACCGCCCGGCATGCAGAACCAGCAGATGGCCCAGCCCACGCAGCGCCCGCCCTACGCCAGGGAATATTGTTTTCTGGATATTGAACTTCGCTACGGATTGCTTCAAGTAAGTTCTCATAAAAGAGTTGTTCTGAAAGTTTATATTTGTTCTTTTGAACTTTTTTTTTTTGGCTCATTCTCCCGAAATTCTTGTGTTGGTACAGGAATACAATAAAATGGAATACAATATAATTTATTGCCACACATTTATAATTTATTGCCACACATTATAAAAACAAATAAAAAAAATAAAAAAGTGCGAAAGGCCGGTTGTCACTCGTTACTATGCAGTTTTTGCACGACTTCAAAAAGTAGGAGGTAATATGTTCCACCGTATGTATAATTTTTTTATGTATGTTCACCGATTTTCCGTCAATATTTCATAAAATTGTTTTTGGTTTGATAGAATATACCTACTTCTGAGTTGGTCCCATTGTCACCAAATTTGAATCTGATCAGGGGATCCGTGAGGAATAGAGGACTCCTCAAATATTATAAGCATATGTATATACGAGGGCTGATTGGAAAGCTCGCGGCCCGACCATTAAAAAAAAAAAAAAAAGAATTAATTATTGTATATATTGTACGTCTGATTTAAAAATACGTGTATACAGATTTTTCATTATGGACAATTTGGAGCAGCGTGCCGTAATTAAATATCTACATAAAAAAGGATTGACTCCGAAACAAATTTATGAAAATATACAGTGCACATTGGGGCAATCCTGTCCATCATAGGTATACGATGGTAAAAAAGTGGGCTGCTGAATTCAAGCGGGAACGAGTCTGTATCGCAGATGACCCTCGTCCCGGAAGGCCAACCACTGCGACCAATCCACAAAATATGGCAATTATATGCGACATGATAATGAAAGACCGACGGTTAAAAGTAAGAGATATACCTGACATTGTAGGCATCTCCTATGAAAGAACGCAAAACATTATAGTCAACGAATTAGGTTTTTTGATGGTCTCGGCGAGATGGCTACCAAAGCTCCTTTCAGTGGAACTAAAAATCACTCGTCTAACAATTTCACGCTGGTTTATAGGCTTAAATCAAACACGGCACTGTGGATGATGCAACGTATATTTCGCTACTGACAAACATGACATTTGGGGTAGGCGTTCACGCGATCTACCTGCTTTCTACATATCCAACACCTCACCACTTAATTAACTCACAATGTTAAAATGCTGACTTAATGATTAATTATAAAGTATCTAGTGTAAACACTTATTGAACAAACAAAATAAATAACAATTACAAAATGGACAAAACACAACAGGAATGCACAAGGTGCACTTATCCCTTAGGGATCTCTTCCAGTTAACCTCTGAGCAATTCTAGTTAATGACCCCTTTACACGCTTTACCTGTATTGTTACCTACTTACGTGAAAAGTACTACAACAAACAAAACAAAATTCTTATATTAATATAATGACACAATGATTGTGTTATCTAATCTATATCAAAACCATACCGTTTAACTAGGGGCCTATTACGTTTTGGTCGATTTTCACACAGCAAGGGGGGTGTGAAAATCCCCTACGCGATCCCGATTATAACTTCTGAGATGAACCTGATCTCCTTCCTTAAGCTCACGGACCGCACCACCCACCGTCTCCACTTGCTTACGTTGCATGTGTTGCACAAGACCTGTCCTGTCCAGCTTGATAGCGTCAAGTCGAGTCCTTAATGACCTACCCTGTAGCACCTTGGCGGGACTCTCGCCAGTGGTGCCGTGCTCTGTAGTTCTATACAGCAATAAAAATCGATCGAGTGCAGTTTCAATATCTACGTGATCGCTGATTGCTTTTTTAATTACGGACTTGCACAATTTTACAGCATTTTCAGCTGCAGCGTTAGACGATGGGTGATAAAGGGCCGTAACCCGAACTGAGCAAATAGATGATGGAATTTTTTAACTACATCTGAGGCAGTCATGGTGGGCATTTTAAAAATCTCTATCCACTTTGATGTCGAGTCAATGACAACTAAAAACTTTAACCCCAATATCGGACCCAAGAAATCAACATGCAACCTGCGCCATGGGCGCTCACAGAAAAGCCACGGGCTGGGCGCGTGCGCCGGCGGCGCGGCGCAGGTGCGGCAGGCGCGGCACTGCGCGTCCACGGCCAATCGCATCCAACCCGGCCCCACCACACATAGCTGCGGGCTAAGCTCTTCATTTTGACCATGCCCATGTGAGTTTCGTGCAGCTCCTTTAACACCCGGTCCCTGCACCTTTCGGGCACTATGACTCGATGGCACCACATCAAACAACCTAATTCTAAATATGTTTCCTTTTGCCTATTGAAATAAGGTTGCAACTCACGAATTTCATTTTCAGCCGGCCATCCATCGCGCACAAAACTAACTACTCTGCCTAATATTGGATCCTTTAGCGTTTCCTGCCTAAGCACATTATAATCCAACAAAAATGCATCCCGCGCAAAATGTAGGTACGTTTGTTCCGGGGTATCCAATTTAGGTACACTTTGCAAGGGTTATAGGTTATAGGTTGCAACGGGCTATTTTCCGCAACTCGACGACTTAATATTTGCGCCTTTTTTGCGTGCTGGGTTGCTGGTGCTACTCCTGCCAACCCAGTTCTACCAGGAAGCCTAGCAGACCCTTTGTGTTGCCGATGGCTTCTGGTAACGACCTCGGTGTTCCGAGGTGACGTGCCCGGTATGTTGACACCTCTGGGCATTCCATGATGACTTGGGCTGCGGATTCCTCCGCCGTCATACAGGCTCTGCACAGGGGGCTGTCTGTAACACCCAATGTGAACAAGTGTTTGTTAAATAAGGCATGGCCAGTTATGGCTCCAGTTGGTAATCGGAGTTGGGCCCTTTTGAGATTTTGTAGTCTACGCGACAATCCGGGATTGATCGTCGGAAGGGCCTCCTTACTTTGCCTGCAGGTGTTTAGGTTGCTCCAGTAGTGTTGGTGCTTTACCTTGGTGATTCGGCGCAGTTTGTTACGCAGCCAGCTGGTCGGAAGGGGCAGAAATGGTTCAGGACCTATCGCTTCCGTTTCTGAGCCCCTTCTCGCGAGTACGTCAGCTGCATCATTACCGCGTGAGTTGCTATGTCCCTTTATCCACTGTAGGGTGATGGGGTTAATGTTACATACCTTGGAAAGGGCGTTGTGACATTCGTATATTAGCCCTGACGTTGTAGTGTAGCTCTGTAGGGCTTGGAGAACTGATCGGCTAGCGGAGAGTATTCGGATAGGGAGATCCTTTACCTTCCTTTGCTCGATCGCTTTTGTTGCCATAATGATGCCCATGCATTCCGCCTGGAAGACTGTGCTATGGGCTCCTAATGGTGTTGAGCTATGTATGTTCAGATCTTCTGAAAAAGTACCTGCTCCGGATCCTGACTCTGTCTTGGATCCGTCTGTGAATATCCTTACCTCTCTGGGGTTGAGGCCCTCCCACGGGTCCTCATGCAGTTGTATTTTGTACTTTTTGTCGAAGATGAACTGTTTTGGTATTCTGTCGGTATCTGCCTCTATGAGCGGCTCCTCGTTAACCGCTTCGTAGAATATTTCGGTGTGTGGTAACCTGGTAGGTTTCCACAGGTTCAAATTTTTAAGACGTACCGCTGCAGCCGCCGCCTCCTGCTGTATGAAGAGGTGCAGTGGTGGTAGGTTGAGTAGAGCTTCCAGGGACGCTGTTGGCGTGGTCCGCATGCATCCGGTGGCCGCCATACCAGCCAGTCTCTGGAGTCGTTGTAGTTTTGCTTCCACAGTGGACAGTCTGGTGCGTGGCCACCAGACTACCGCACCATAGGCTATGATTGGTCGTATCACTGATGTGTAGAGCCACAAGATGATCTTGGGTTGTAGTCCCCAGGTTTTACCTACCATCCTGCGACACTGCCAAAAAGCGATTGTTGCTTTGTCCATCTTGTTGTTGAGGTGATTGCTCCAGTTTAGTTTGCTATCAAGTATAACTCCTAGATACTTTACCTCATTTGATAGCTGGAGATCTGTTCCAAACAACTTGGGGAGTTGATAGTTTCCCAAGTTGCGTTTGTTAGTGAACAATACCATCTCCGTTTTTTTCGGGTTGACACATAGTTCGTTGGTTAGGCACCAGCGTTCCACGATGCTTAGCGCTGAGCGTGTGACGTCGCATACAGTGCTGGTGACTGTGCCGTTTGTTAGTATTGCTATGTCGTCCGCGTAGCCTACCGCGTAGTAGTGACTGTCATTTAGTTTGGCGATCAGCTCGTTCACAACTATATTCCATAGTAGCCTTTGCCACCAGTGCTAGTTGGTTGTTGTTTGTATTGAGTCTGATGACCCTTTTGCTGAGCATATTACCTATCCACTCGACCAAGATCGGGTTGGCCCCGTGTCTGACTAGTGCGGCTGTGATGCTGTTGAAGTTGGTCTTGTCGAAGGCTCCCTCAATATCTATGAAGACGCCTAGGCACATTGATTTGTTCTTGATGGCTTCCTCTACCTTGCTTACTCGTCGATTTACCTTGGCTGTAGGCATGTTGGTTTGGGTGCATTGGTATGTTTACCAGGCAGTTCTCCCGGAGATTCCTGTCGCATAGCCTTTCCAAGGTCTTAAATAAGAACGAGGTTAGGCTGATGGGTCTGTAGGATCTGGGGTCTGAGTAGTCGCTCTTACCTGGTTTTGGTATGAATATTACTTTGACCTCTCTCCACCGTCTGGGCACATACCTGTGTGCCAGGCAAGCGGTTAGAATCCCGGCAAGAGTCCCGATTAGACGCTCACCGCCCCACTTCAGAAGGGCTGGGAAGATTTCGTCTAGACCCGGTGATTTAAAGGAGTCAAAGCTGTTGATAGCCCATTTCACTTTATGAGGGTGGATTACCTTGAGGGCCTGTTCCCAGTCTACCGTGGTAGGGCGGGCCTCTTCGTTCGTCCAGCTGGTCGACTGTGATATCACGCAGTCAGGGAAGTGCGTTTCCACGAGGACTCGCTCTGCCTCCTCTGACGAGCTGGTGAGTGTGTTGTCTGGCTTGCGTAAGGAGCCCATGGTGTGCGTGGTCTGGTTCGAGAGAACCTTCCTTACTCTGTTGGCCTGTGAACATGTTTCTATGTTGTTGCAGAAGTTACGCCATGAGCTCGTACTCCGGTACCTGAGGCGCCTTTTGTGCCCAGACTTGGTCGCTTTGTAGATTTCCCAGTCGTGGTCTGCGCCTGTGTTCATTGCTCTGTTCAGTTGTCGCCTCATCTTCTTCCTGAGCCTCTCCAGCTCAGGGCCCCAAAATTTACCTTCGCTGTTGCGGTTGGCTGGTGGGTTAGAGAGAGGACAGGCGTGATGATAACTTGCTACTATGGCCTCTGTTAGGAGAGTTACCTGGTTTTCTATCGCTTTGCAGCCCTCAACTCGGAGTGGGGCCTCTGACGGCAACGTAACTTCCAGCCGCTCGACGTATTGCGAGCGGTTGGTTCTACGCGGGTTTCGCCTAGGAGTTTCTGCGATTGTATTTACCTGAATATCGAAACGTATCCATCTATGGTCTGAGCACGACAGTTCTTTTGAGACGTGCCAGTTCATGATGTATTGTGAAGTTTCTTCAGTTGCTAGGGTCAAGTCAATGATTGTGCTGCTTCGTTTGTTTACGAATGTGGGTTCAGAGCCTGTATTAAGGATGTTAAGGTTAGTTGACATCAGGTATTCTAGAAGAAGCTTACCTCTGTTGTTAGCGGTTTTCATGCCCCAGAGGGGATGGTGTGCGTTGGAATCCGTGGCCACAATCAGTTGCAGCTTATGCTCCTCGCAGTAGGTCACCAGCCTCGTCATTTCGTGTGGCGGTGGGTCTTCTGCCTCTGGCATGTAGGTGGAAGCCAGGACCACCTCCGGTAGGCTGGAGTTTTGCACCCCTCGCACCTTGATGGCACATAGGTCTCTAGAGCAGAAACTGGTTAAGGGTTCGGCATGTATATTTCTAGTGGTGTAAATGCACGTCCGGGGGTTATCCGGTCCCGTGTGTACTGTGAGCTTACCTCCGATGTTCCGGAGCCCGCATATGACCCCCTTCCTGATCCACGGCTCCTGAATCAGGACCACGGCGGTGTTGTGGACCTCCAGCCACTTCCGGACCTGAGCCGTTGCGGTTTCGCTGTGGTGGAGGTTTGCTTGGAGGATGTTACAGCCGGGAGAAGGGGGTTCCGTCATCTTTGCGAAGCCCCGATGACCCCTCCCCGCCGTCATCCTCGCCGATGGCCAGCTTGCCAATCCATTGTGCGCAATCTTCCCAGCTTTCCACCGGGTCACGGAGGAGCTCTTCCTCGTCGTGCTCGGGGCAGGGGGCGTCTTGCGTCGGGGATTGCGACCTCGACTACGTCGTCGGTCGCGCCGGTCGCCGTGGCCGTGTCCATCGGTTCCGGTGTGTGCTGTGTGGCAGCTGTGTCGTTGGTGTGGGGGGGTGGAGTCTCCACGAACTTCCCCCGAGGCCCCTGGAATTTGAGGTACACCGACCCACACAAAAATGTGAGCCGGCGTCCTCTGTCCAGGATGGCCTGCACCTCTGTTTCGGGTATGCTGACTATGGCAAAGGTTTCTTTACCCTGCCTGTCAGCACTGTGAAGAAGCCACCGGTCCATCTGCACCCAGGTGTTTTGGTAGCGGATCGAATGCGCCACCACGCCGAAGTCGTCGTAAACGCCTGGGAGCAGAATGCCGCAGCGTATTCTGCGCGGTATCTCAGTCTGGCGCTTTACCACCAGCTGGTCGCCCGAGGAGAGGGTGATGGCGGCCACACACTCCCTCAACCAGACCACCGCTGCTTGGTCCCCGCACCACAGCCTCAGGGTGCCGTTAACGTGTAACGGCTTTCCCTGGAACTGTGGTCCGCCCCTGCTCTGCAGGTTTTGGACCGCTTCACTCATCACGCGGGCTTGGATGAGGTTAAGGGCCTCGTCAGCGAGTTCAGCCGACAGGTGACCTGTGCTTGCTGATGTGACAGCAACCATCAGGTCCGCCTTCGCTGCGTCCGCGTACGCTACTCGCGGGGTACCCGGCGGTGGCTCGATCCTCTGCTTTTTGAGTTCGCCTCTAGGAGACAGAGTCTCGTCCAGACGCACCCTCTTAGCAGTGGCCCGAGCCACCGGGGGGCCTCCCTCCGAGGCCTTGTTGAAGACTCCTTTCCCTTTCGGAGCGGCACGGCTTGTTGCCGGGTGACCGGGGTCACCGGCAGCGCCTCGCACCGTCTCCGTCCCGGGAGCACCTGGTTGTTGGTCAGGCACCGGAGCAGCAGCTTGTTCCGCCAGTAACCTACGGTACTTGCGGCGCTGCTTCTGGTTTCTGTGCTTCCTCTTCCCGAGTTCGGTCACACTGGGTACTGGGGCGTCCCGCTTGGCGGTTTCCTCCCTTCTTCCCCACGTGGTTAACACGGGAAGTTTCCAGCTGGCGTCCAGCTGGGAAGCTGTTGTAGGCGTAGGTAGCAGCACCGGTGTCTGCCCCGCGTCTGCAGATTTCTCCGCAGGTGCAGGCGGGACGATCTCCGGGCTGGCTTTGTGTAGTGGCCTGGGTTGGGTGCGTTGTGTCCACGTTCTGGGTTTAGAGCCCGCCGGTTTCCCAGCAGACTTCCCGCCCCTCGCAGACTGTTTGTGAGTGTGTGGCAGTGCCGTAGCACCGCCCCCGCGTGGGTGTGTTCTTGTGGCTTTCGAGGTCGATGTCGATGCCTCGAAGCCACGTGTGAAGGAAGGCGGCGTCACTTTCGTGCCACTTCCCTTCCGTTGTGTTTGGTGTGTGTGGGTAGCTGGCGGGCCTTGCGACCTGCCGCCACCTCTGTGTAATGCCTGTGTGTGGTGTGGCCCTTGGCCACTACTACCCGCACCTGTTGTGTGTGGAGAGACTGGCACGCCCGTGGGAGCACCGCTCTCTTGTAGAGCGCCTTTGGGTTTCCCCTCCGGCATTCTCGGGATTTCGGATCTTGGTTTGTCCATATTCCGTTGTTGTTGATTTCACCTCACAAGTTTCCCACCCTCCACGGAGCCCGCACCGGGGATGTCTTAAAAAGAACACCAGGATTACTTGTGAGGTATAGATGTGCAGATTTGGGTATCAATGCGCGACATCGGGAGCTGCAGACAATGTGGCTGGGTGGATCGATCCGGATCCCCCCAGTTGTTCCACACGCCCTTGCCCCGTCAGCATGGCCGACACCCCGCCCTCCCAGAGAGCCCCCACACATCTCGCCTGCGAACCGTACCCACCTCTACCGTACGGGCGCGTGTCCAATACCTTGCAGTGGCTAGCGTACAAGGCTACCGTTTTGCCAGAAATTCGGACCAAAGAGGGCGTGTTGTCTCCCGGTAGTACTATCCCGACTCCGTTCGACTCAACCCCCCAGGACTCCTGCATCCTCGCGTGCGGCGCTCAACTGCGGCGGACTGCCGCAGGAAGGCTGTGTAGTCCATCGGGTCGCCTACAAACCCGATGGAGCCGAGAGATCTCAGCCATTGCTGGTAAAGAGAGGGCGCAGTGGGCTCCAACCAGTCTACCAGCAATGTTGCCCGGGGTGTGCCGTGGTAGTTGGTAGTATTCCGTTTGGGTTTTTAGGTCCTCGCGGATTCCTATCATCTACCCACACTAGGAGGCGATACTCTAAACACCCCTTTGCAAGGGTTAAAGGTAACCGCGACAACGCGTCCGCTCCGTTTTCATTCGTGCGTACATATTCAATGTCATACGAATAAGCGGATAGAATAACGGCCCATCTCTGTAACCTACTGGCTGCCATGGACGGTATCCCGGCCTTGGGTCCGAAAATGGACACTAAAGGCTTATGATCAGTGCGCACCAAAAATCGTCTGCCATATAAGTACTGATGAAACTTTTAAACAGCAAAAATGATGGCGAGCGCTTTTCTTTGTATTTGACTATATTGACGCTCCGCCGGCGTCAGCGCGCGCGACGCGTACGCCACCACGCGCTCCCGCTACGCGTCGCCCGCGCCGCCACACTCCGGCTGAGAAATGACTGCACCGATTCCGATGGAACTTGCGTCCGCCGTTACAATCAGTTGTAAATTTTGATCGTAATGTTTCAACACCTGCGCACCTGTTAACAACATATTTACCTGTTCAAAAGCAACTACGCACTGCCGAGACCATTTCCAACTCGATAACCTTTTTAGCAAGTCATACAAAGGTGCCAGAAGCGTACTCAAGTTTTTTACTAACATGCCGTAGAAATTAACTATTTAATCCTAAGAATGACCTTAACTCTGACACATTGTTCGGCGGAGGTATTTCTTGTACGGCTTTAATCTTGTCTGGATCGGTATGAATACCCGACTTATTTACTATTATGTCCTAGGTATGATACGGAGTTGCAAAAATACACATTTACTTTTATTGAATTTTAGCCCATTTGAACTTAATTTGTCAAATACCAACTTTAAAGACGCCAGGTGAGTTTTCCTGTCTTTTCCCGTTACTAACAGATCATCGCAAAATACCGATACATTGGGGATTTCTCTCATTAAATTAATCATAATCCTTTGGAAAATGCCTGGACTCGACGACAGACCAAAAATCAAACGATTGTACCTAAAAAGTCCCCGATGAGTGTTGATAACCGTGTAAACCTTCGACGCTTCATCTAGCTCAATCTGGTTATAGGCAGACGAGAGGTCTATCTTTGTATAATGTTCGCCACCACTTAGGCCAGCGAACAAATCTTCGACTTTAGGCAATGGGTATCTGTCTACCAATAAAGCGGGATTCAGCGTGATTTGAAAGTCTGCACACAACCTTATTTTACCGTTGGGCTTAGTAACAGGTACCAACGGTGTGGCCCAATGAGAAAATTCAACTGGTTCAATAATACCATTTTCGAGCTACTACCGAGCTCGGCATCGATCTGGTCGCGCAGCGAGTAGGGCAGCGGGCGCGCGCGGCAGTACACGGGCACGGCGTCGGCGCGCACGCGCAGCGCCGCGCCTCCGCCCGCGTACCGCCCCAGCGCGCCGTCGAACAACTCAGAATATCTGTCGACAAGCGCACACACGTCCTTTTCAAACACTTTCTCTGATTCACAATTTACTTTTCACGCCACTGCTCGGAAATATGGCCAAAGAAGGATCGAAATCAGAATAGAAAGTTGCTCTTAGTAGTACAACACAAAAACAGTCCAACAATGTTGAGTTGCAAAGTAAAATGGAGTGTTTTTAGACCAGTTTACTTTCTACTCTGCTATTGGTCGGTTATTTATGACATTAGTAACTCGTTCGGAAATAAATAAAAAAATGTTTGACAAATATGACATTAGAACGTTTAATTAAAAAATTAAAACGTCAAATCCGCTCAGTGAAAGTGTATTTTTGCGATTGTAAACGTGTTTTTATGTAAGTTTTTAAGGCGTACGTGAAAAACGCCTTTGCATCTTTAAATAAGGTAAAAATTAAAAAAGTTAAAAAGGCGGGAATGAAAATTACTTCTGTTCTTTTAATTGGAAACAAACGCTAAACTTTTGAACTTTTGATTGGAAATTTGTACGATATTCAACAAAAATGAGTGATACAAGTACAGATATGGATCTTACACCGCCTGAAATTCAGGATACGGCAAAGTCGGTAATTCGGAATTTACTGCCAATAAAATCCCGTCGCAAATATCAGAAAGTGTATGAAAATTTCAAAGCATGGCAAATAAATAAAAAAACGAACTCTTTCTCTGAAAGCGTAATGCTGACCTACTTTGATGAACTTTCAAAAAAATATAAATCCTCCACTTTATGGGGCATTTATTCTATGCTAAAGGCGACGCTTAATACGGAGCACAACATCAACATTAAAAACTACACCAAGCTACTTATTCTATTGAAAAGGCTATCTGATGGGTTTCAGTCGAAAAAATCAAAAGTCTTGACAGCCGAAAATGTTGAAACTTTCTTGAGAGATGCACCTAATGAAATGTTTCTAGCGACAAAGGTAAGTTATTTCACAATGTAACCAATGCTTATTTATTTCTTTGCGTTGCTTTAAAAACGTTATAATCATGTATCGTATCAACCAAATTATTGTCATTGTTACAGGTAATTTTAATATTTGGGGTGAATGGAGCATGCAGGACAGCCGAATTAATTAATATAAAAATAGATGACATTGAAGATCGCCACGATATGATTTTGGTTAAACTGACAAACACTAAAACTAAAATTGACCGTTCGTTTATAATTCGTGATGAAAGTTTGGAACTTGTCAAAAAATATCAAAACCTCCGTCCGGAAAACGCACCATGCAATAGATTTTTCCTAAATTATACTAATGGTAAATGTACCAAGCAGCCTATAGGCCGGCATAAACTTAGTAATATTCCAAAAACGATTGCGACCTATTTGAAGCTACCGGACGCTGAATCTTACACCGGTCACTGCTTCCGAAGAACCTCGGCGACTCTGCTAGCAGACTCCGGTGCAAATATTACCACACTGAAAAGACATGGCGGTTGGGCATCAGATAAGGTGGCAGAAGGATATATAGCAGACTCCGTAGAAAACAAAGTGAAAGTCAACGACCAACTTAATGAGGCGATAAATTTACGTCCTCATCCGTCTACATCAACAGATACGGAAGCAGGACCGTCAACATCTAAAGACACTTTTCTGTCAAATTCACCTCATCATGTATCATTCGATAATATCCCATCAAACTCGATACCGGCCGAAATGACACAAAATACTAATATAAATGTTCCGGGAAAAAACATTTCCTTGTCATTCAGCAACTGTCCTAATGCTAATATCAATATTACTTTTAATTAAACTGTGTATTATGTCCTAACCTGTTTTATTTCCTTACATTAGGCGTGAAAAGCACATAGTATTGCCTCGGTAGAAAGTGCAATAGATGGACTCGTATCTTCGCGGTCCTCACCTGCGGCTCGGCCCGCGAACTAACTCGTCCATCTATTGCTTACTTTCTGTACCTGGGCTACAATGTACTATTCCTTCTTATAGTGACATTGTTTGTTTCGAATGTAGGCAATTTAATTGACAACTCGGTTAGCCATTGACGGCCCAACAGTGAAGTGGTGCCGCCCTGTATCACATATAAATTAAGAACTTTTTCCACTGAGGCGTACTTGACGACTGTACTCAACAACCCCAAGGGTTGAATAACACTCCCATCGTAAAACCTAAGCGTCACAGCACATTTTTGTAACGGTAAATGCTTAAACAATGTATCATAAGTTTTACTACTAATGCATGAACAAGCGCTCCCCGTATCAACTTCCATTGGTATTTCCCTTTTATCTTTGCTCATTAAGTAAGCTTGCTAAACTAAACCGCTGGATAGCTCTTTAAAGACATTTGATACATCGGTTCTTCTTCTGACGATTCTCCGTCCTCGCCTCGCCCCGCTCGCGCCGCTGCCATCCACAGCTGCAGCATCCTTTTCTGCGGTTTCCAAAGCCATCGCCAGCGTCACCGCCTTTGCGTAAACCAATTTATGCTCCGCAAATAGTCTCTGGCGGATGACATCGCTAGACAACCCGCAGACCAGCTAGATTGACCTCCAGCGTCATGTCCAACTCGCAGTAACGGGCCAGTCGCTTGAGCTCTGCCACGTATTGCGCCACGCCCTCGCCGGCCAACTGGCGTCGTTGCCGAAACCGGTACCGCTCCGCCATCACGGACGGCGGCAGTTGAAAATGATCACCGATAATCTTAACTACTTCCTCAAACTTAAAATCTGACACTTTTTTAGGGCTGGTGAGGTTAACAATGAGTTCGTAAGTCTGATCACCGACGATCGAAATTAATGTAGGTAAATGCAATTCAGTCTTTATGTCGTTTGCCGTAAAGTACATTTTTAACTGATCACAGTACGCTAACCAGTTACCGTTTAACCACATCAAACTCTTTAATTTTGCCTATCGACATGTTTAATACGTGAAACACTAACACGAGGTTTTTGCACTGCTTCCCGAGATTTTCCAGTCGTCGCCAATGGTTTATAGGCTTAAATCAAACACGGCACTGTGGATGATGCAACGTATATTTCGCTACTGACAAACATGACATTTGGGGTAAGCGTTCACGCGATCTACCTGCTTTCTACATATCCAACACACGCGACTGTCTAGACCTTTATGAAGCTGACCCTCAAGATTTTAAAAAGATAAAGACATTTATTCAGTAAGTAGGCCACGCGGGTACTTTTACACGTCAAGAATCTACCAGCGCTTCACAAAAGGAGACCACTGCTGAGAAGAAACGCCGCAAGAAACTCGGCACAGTTTTTGGACAGATATACTATGGATGAGTCCACCACTACCACGCCCGAGACTAAACAGCAATCGAAGCAGTCGGTTCGTCTTGGATCTCCGCCTCCCAAAAAGGCAAAGGCCATTTTTTCGGCGAATAAAGTCATGGCATCAGTCTTCTGGGACGCAAAGGGAGTAATAATGGTTGACTATCTCCAGAAAGGTACCACTATAAACTCGGACTATTATTGCAAACTTTTACGGCGATTACGAGAGGAACTGAAAGTAAAAAGACCTGGATTGTTGACAAAAAAAGTTCTCTTACACCAGGAAAACGCTCGTGTGCACACGTCATTAAAATCGATGGCAGAAATTCACGACTGTGGGTTTGAATTATTGTCCCACCCGCCCTATTCGCCCGATTTAGCACCGTGGGACTTCCACCTATTTCCAAACTTAAAAAAACATATGGGAGGTAATAAATTTCTGACCAACGACGAGGTCCAAGCTGAAGTAGACACCTATTTTGAAGACCTGTAGGAAAGTTTCTCCAACAGTGGTGTATTGGCTTTGGAATCCAGATGGAACAAGTTTTGGAATCCAGATGGAAGGCCGCGAACTTTCCAATCACCCCTAGTACCTATAGTGATTTTAGTATTTTAAGTAACAAGTCCAGCATTATTTGCATTCATAAAGTATCATTTGATGAAGTGGAGCTGATAACGGAGACCACAGATGGCCACCGGAACTCCTCAATGGTACCTATTTTAAGGGTGGCGATAAGATACGAGGGCAGAGTGAGAAGTCTGGTAAAAATCATATTAAAGGTACCGTAAAATGGGGTTAGATTGATTAATTTTAAAAACAAATCTTCTGTAGCTCCCGCATTTAATCGTTAAATAAATTATTAAAAATATCATATTAGCGACTACTTATTTGGAGTAACTTAAAGCAGCTTGAGGCAGACTACGGTAGACGGCTTAGTAGAAAAAAAAACATTACGCAGCCTAAAATCTTGTTTCTTAAAATGGGGCTACTTTGATTATCCTTGTGTTTATATCACAATATCAAAGTCACCCCTAAAGCATGCCAAAAATTAGGGGTTTTTTGTTTCGAAGTTTTTAAATCCAAATTGTCTGAAAATAGTTCAACTTTCAACATTTTGCGCTCTCATATGAGACATATGGAAATAATTGCGCGAAAGAGCTAAATAATAACTTAGCAATTCCACAAAAACGACGATTAACAAAATTATCAAAGTTGCCCCGCGTTTCTAAAGTCACCCCATTTTACGGTATTTTCTACACAAATTCATTAATGTCAATTTGTAATGCAGCCTTTTTGGAGGTAAATCGTATATTTTCAGCCAGTTCACACGACTAGTTTTTTTTTGACAGCTATGAAAAAGAAACAATCACTTCGGTGTTTGCAAACATGGAGAAAAGTGAGTTTCGTGTTCTGATTAAACATAATTTTTTTCGAAAAAATACCATCACGGATACAAAAAAAAAATTGGACAAATATTACGGGAACTCTGCTCCATCGATTAAAATGATCCACAAGTGGTTTACGGATTTTCGTTGTGGCCGTACAAGCACTGCTGACGCCGACCGACCCGGACGCCCAGTTGAGGTCACTACACCAGAGATGATCACCAAAATCCATGACATCGTATTGACCGACCGAAGAATAAATATCCCTGAAATAGCTGATATTGTAAGCATTACAGACGAACGGGTTCGTAATATCCTTCACACTTATTTTTTTTTTTTTTTTTTTTTTTAATTTATTTATCACAAAAAACTTAAATGGTATGTACATATTTATATTTGGATATGAAGAAGCTCTCCGCCCGTTGGGTGCCGCAATTGCTCACAGTAGATCAAATACGCACTAGGGTGACCCTGTCAGAGGCATGTTTGGCGAAGTTTAGGTGTAATGAAAAGGACTTCTTGCGTCGTTTCATAACTGTTGACGAAACCTGGATTCATCATCATGCACCAGAAACCAAGGAGCAGTCAAAACAATGGATTGCTTCAGGTGAACCTGCACCAAAGAAGGCCAAAGCAGTTTTATCGGCGAATAAAGTTATGGCTACTGTCTTCTGGGATGCTCGTGGTGTAATATATGTTGATTACCTTCAGAAAGGTAAAACGATTAACGGCGAATATAATGCTAACTTGTTACAGCGATTTCATTAAGTTTTAATGGAAAAACGACCCCATTTGGCGAAAAAGAAAATCATTTTTCACCAAGACAACGCACGGGTCCACACTTGTGCAGTTGCTATGGCTAAAATCCACGAGTTGCGTTACGAATTACTCCCGCATCCGCCTTATTCTCCAGATTTAGCCCCCTGCGACTATTTTCTTTTCCCAAACTTAAAGAAATGGCTTGGTGGAAAAAGATTTGGTTCCAACGAAGAAATCATCGCAGAAACCATTGCGTATTTTGAAGGGTTGGAGAAATCGTACTATACGGAGGGAATCGAAAAGCTAGAAAAGCGATGAACCAAGTGTATTGAGTTACATGGGGACTACGTTAAAAAATAAATATGTACTTGGACCAAAAAAAAAAAATTGTTTAATTTTTTCCAGACTTTTCACTCTGCCCTCGTATCTCGATTTAGATAGTCGAGCGACTAAAACAAACAAACATTTATTTGTTTAGATATGACTATGACTTACCCGCAGCGTTGCTTGCGGCGAGTTTGAAATGTCTTAAAGTTTCATATCAAGTAAGAAGTGGGACTACATACTTATTATGATCACTATTTTTTTTTAAATAAAATAAGTGTTTTAAAAAGCACAAATTCGCCTTCAAAAACGCAAACACTTACTTCTTGTTAAATGGTAGGTAATAAAGTAACTGAACGGCGACTCGCAATATTTCTAACCCAAAGCCAACTTCAGGTGGAGTGACCATTTAACTATAAGTTATTTTTAGCGTTTTTGAAGGCGGTTTTTGTTTTTAAATTGTTTGCGTAAATCTCACAAACTGATGCCTTTATTTATTTATTCATTCATTTAATTATTTAATATAAAAACACCACAGATCTTATACGATAAATATATGAACAGAAAAAATACATGCCAACAAGAAAAGTCATCAAATTGAGAACATTCGAAATTATGGATTACATTACAATTCTATAATGTACTAAAATAGTTAACAATTGTTAAGTAATTGTAACAAAGCAACCAGCAAACAGATCAACCTCCTCGTGCTGAGTGATCATTAGGTATATCAAAGATATTGCGCATTCGGTGGGAGCGTGTTGAGCGTGGCACGTACGAGTACGAGCGGACACACGCTGCAGAAGGCCTGGCCAGCGCCACCGTCACGCCATCCAAATCCTGCGAGACCCTCGTCGGAACCACAAACCTAATCCGCTCTATCACAGCCGAGCGTCCACCCTGTGATGGACAACAGACAGAAAGTGGACTTACAACCACAACTTCCTCCTCATCCGAAGCGTGTCATGGATCATCAGGTATGGATAATACCCATACACTTCGCAGTACAACCAGCGGGCGAGTTTACGCTATACACTTTCCATCATCAGAGAGTATTTATCCTCGTAGGGATCCCAAATAACAGCCCCATACTCCAACTTACTACGGACATAGGTATTGTACAAAACCACAGCGACTCTGATACGAAATTGCTTCGACACTTTCATAAAACCTAGGGTCTTCCAAACGGCAATTATTAGAAACGTGTTTATGGAATTCTAGTTTAGTATCTAAAACTAAACCTAGGTCACAGATTTCGTCGACTCCTCTAAGCAACCGGCCCCCAGGCCGTAATCGGTTAAAAGTGGCGAGTGCTTACTTGAGAAGGTTATGACCTTGCATTTTGCTGCATTAAGAGGCCGTACACGATTTGTTTACCGTTTTGCTTATTTTTGTGATTTAACAGTTAAAATACTGCTTTTCTATAAGTTTTAATGCTCAACATTAAATATCATTTAAGTTATGATCGAATAAATGAGCTACGAATAAATGAGCTACTTTTTTATTTTTGTCGAGTATCAAAATGCGAGATTTAGGTTGTTTTAAAACATTATTTATTGCCAATTCTTTTGAACTTTTTGGATATTTTTTTTAAATAACGGATTGATTATGAACTAAAGTTTATTTCTATTGTTTTAATTTTATAAACGAGATTTCTGAGTAGCCGAAATAAAAAATATTTTTTGCCCGTTTTCTATAAAAAAATACCAAGTTTATTTATTTTTTTACTCGAAAAATTTATTTGAAAGTGGTAAAAAGTAATTCATACATTCTTTAGACGACTTTCACAGCAATACATTGTAAATTTTTCATACCGTTTAGACGTCAAAACGGTTCATGAATATGTGACATTCTAAACCTCTTCCAGCAAAATTCACATAACAGTCGCCAGTGTCAGGTCGATTAATCAAAATAAAATAATGAAAACAGAAAAGTAGCTCATACATTTTGATAAAATTAGAATTTATCTTTCGTGTTGTGTATTAAAACTTGTAGAAATACAGTATTTCAACTGTAAAGACACGTCTGGAAAATCACGTAAATCAGCGATATCGGCAATATTTCGTGTACGGCCTCTTAAAAGACAGAAGGTTTGCAACACTCCACTCAACCGCCGCATTGATGCCACCCTGCAACGCAGCACTGTCCGCCACTTTACCGACGCCGAGTAACAACTTTAGGTCGTCCGCAAAAAGCAGACACTCAACCGAAAGAATTTTATCAGGCAAATCGTTTATCATTTAAATAAATAATGTGGGCCCCAAAGTACTACCCTGTCGTACTGCTGTCGTTCACACAAGTAACTGGCAAAGAAACTCGAAAGCTTGGGCCTGAAGCTCAGTAATGCAAGCTTTCCCAATAAGATGTCGTTTTCGATCAGGTCGAATGCCTTCCAGAAGTCGAAATACGCAGCGTCGACCTGGCGTCCAGCGCCCATCTCTTTGCAGACTTAGTCAGCAAGGGTTACTAGATTTGTGGTGGCAGATCGGGCTTTACGAAAACCATTGGGGTGCAAACGATCAGATACCTGACAATACCTGTTGACTTATGCGACGGGTAAGGGTTATCTCAAATACTTTACCAAACACTGATGGAACTGCTATGGGCCTAAAAGAAGTGACGTCCATATCAGATCCTCCCTTGGAAATTGGAAATGGAGCTACTCTAGATTTTTTCCAACTTCTAGGATAGATGGATTGTTTGAGCGAGAGGTTAAAAACGTACATCAAGGGAGTCACCAAGGCGGAAGCACGATCTTTGACCAAAAAACCGGGACACTATCAGGCCGTCCCAGAGTCCGCGGTTTGAGTTTTTGCATTGCCACTCTGAAGTCAACCTCAGTAATGCAGGGGATCGAGACCGAACGAGAGTCACCTGAGAAGTGGGCTACTCGTTCCGCAGCTTCAGCGTCCAAGCACGGCTCGTCCTGTTGGAACACTGAGCTGAAGTATTTAGCGAAGGCGTCCGCCGCATCTTGCCCGCTCACACTACGGCCCTCAAAAGTAAAAGATTTCCTCGGTGCTGTCTTTCACTTTTTTATCTTTCATTTTGGACAGTCTGTTTGTGCAGGTTATAAGCTTTACTAATAAGGTTTTTTATATGTGTTTTGCAATATTTAAACATGTATCTATTGTAATCCTATCCTTCTTGTCTAAACCTTTTGAAATGAAAAAAATATAATTTATACTACGAATTATTTCTGCTGTGTACAGTCGCCATCAGATATATGGTAGCGGTCAAGGTACTCAAATATTTCGGAGCAGCATTAAATTTCAATATATTAATTACGCTAGATAAGGTCTATAATATCGGCCCATATAATTCGTCATAAATTTAGGAGCAGTGACTTTTCAATAAATTCGTAACATACAATTAGGTAAAGATATCGGAACTTACAGAAGTCAAAAATATCGAAGGAGCCAGGATGATCATAAAGATCGCAACATTTATGGAAAATATACCTTAAGTCTGTGTCACATAGTTCATATTTGAATTCGTTACTATACTTATAGACCAAATTAGCGGAACATGTCACAATAAACCACTCTGTTCTTAATTCAAATTGTTGACAACATAATATTAATCATGCGTGTCTGAAACCTTATTTTAATGGGTCCATCGTAAAGTATTTTGAACTATGTGACACAGACTTAAGGTATATTCCCCATAAATGTTCCGATCTTTATGATCATCCTGGCTGCTTCGATATTTATGACTTCTGTAAGTTCCGATATCTTTACCGTATTGTATGTTACGAATTTATTGAAAAGTCGCTGCTCCTAAATTTATGACGAATTATATGGGCCGATATTATAGACCTTATCTAGCGTAATTAATATATTGAAATTTAATGCTGCTCCGAAATATTTGAGTACCTTGACCGCTACCATATATCTGATGGCGACTGTACCATTTCGGATACACGTATTTTTAATCGACTCTATTCCGGTTCCTTAAGGAGACGAATCGACTAATACAGGAGTAAAGTTTTTTACAAAGAATCTTAGTAGCACTGTAAACTTCATTGGTAACAAAGAGATCAGCCCAATCGATGGCAGCCAGAGCCTGATAGAGCGCCACATAGTCAGCCTGACGCCAGTCCCGGTCTGGACAACACGCTTCGCGGGGGCGCAAAGGCGCCGACGGCGCCGACACCACATGAGGCTGATGGTACGCATCCATTGGCACTAGAATCTCAGCACTACTAACTACCGTTAGCTTGTTACCGTCCAGATCACTCAGCACGAGGTCTTGTCTGTGTGTACACCTATGACTATTTTTGATATTATTATATTGACTTAACTTACAAAAGTTACAAAAAATTACGAAGTTGGCTTTTTACAATGGAATCACACGAGTTATGATTGAAATCCCCGAGCAGACGAGCCTTATGAAGATGAGCGGTTGTTTTTTTGATAAGCCCGAAGTCCTAAGTCTTCATTTATCACTCTTTTAATCGTGGGTGTGCTTATACTCATCTGAAGACTTAAAAGTTTCTGCTTACGAAAGGGATTTTTTCGTATTCACTTCTTCACGGCTTTGATGACGGCTGAAGTCCGAATCGAGCATGGACGCCCACTTCTCTGTCTATCCTCGAAAGAAGAAACTTCCTGGTAGTGATTAATGGAACGATATACGAACCGAAGCGTGATTTTCAAATTTTGTACGAAGTGGCCAAATGATGTTGATCGTGTAATAAACGACTTCAATAACATAGCTAATATGCCACTCGTCTGTGGAGCAGTCGACGGAACATTGATAAACATAGCAGGCACAACAGCGTCCCTGGAAGTTCTACTCGACCTACCGCCACTGCACCTCTTCATCTAGCGGCTGCAGCGGTACGTCTTAAGAATTTGCACCTGTGGAAACCTACCAGGGTACCACACACGGAAATATTCTACGAAGCGGTTAGCGAGGAGCCGCTCATAGAGGCAGGTACCGACAGAATACCAAAACAGTTCATCTTCGACCAAAAGTACAAAATACAACTGCATGAGGTAGGGCCTCAACCCCAGGGAGAAAAGGATCTTCATAGACGGATCCAAGACAAAGTCAGGATCCGGAGCAGGTACTTTTTTGGAAGATCTGAACATACATATCTCAACGCCATTAGGAGCCCATAGCACAGTCTTCCAGGCGGAATGCATGGGCATCATTATGACTACAAAAGCGATCGAGCAAAGGAAGGTAAAGGATATCCCTATTCGAATACTCTCCGACAGCTGATCAGTTCTCCAAGCCCTACAGTGCTACACGACAACGTCAGGGCTAATATACGAATGTCACAACGCCCTTTCCAAGGTATGTCACATTAACCCCATCACCCTACAGTGGATAAAGGGACATAGCAACTCACGCGGTAATGATGCGGCTGACGTACACGCGAGAAGGGGCTCAGAAACGGAATTGATAGGTCCTGAACCATTTCTGCCCCTGCCGACTAGAATCACCAAGGTAAAGCACCAACACTACTGGATCAACCTAAACCCCTGCAGGCAAAGTAAGGAGGGCCCTTCCGATGATCAATCCCGGATTGTCGCGTAAACTTTAAAATCTTAAAAGGGCCCAACTCCGATTACTAACTGGAGCCATAACTGGCCATGCCTTGTTTAACAAACACTTGTTCACATTAGGTGTTCAGACAGCCACCTGTGCAGAGCCTGTATGACGGCAGAAGAATCCGCAGCCCACGTCATCATGGAATGCCCTGAGGTGGCAACATACCGGGCACGCCACCTCGGAACACCGAGGTCGCTACCAGAAGCCATCGGCAACATCAAGAGTCTGCTAGGCTTCCTGGTAGAACTGGGTTGACAAGAGTAGCATCAGCAACCCAGCAGCAAAAAAGGCGAAATTATTGAGTCGTCGAGTTGCGGAAAACCGCTCGTTGTAACCTATAACCTATAGACGGCACAAGTTCGTTTGAAAACGCCCATGTTGATAGACATGGCAATCATTCGTTAAACGTAATGGTTGTTGCTGGTGCAGACTTAAAGTTTTATTATGTTTATGCTGACTGGCCTGGAAGTACTAGTAACGCAAAGGTTTTACGGAACAGCGGGCTTTGCCAACGTATGCAGGCTGGATGGAGACTTTTTCCAGATACGGTTCTTCTTGGAGACTCCATTTATCCGTTAAAATTGTGGTTAATCCCACCTATCATAAGAGACCCTACAAACAACGCTCAACGTAGCTTTTTAAGGGCTCACAGAAGTACCAGACGTGTGGTGGAGTGTGCATTAGGAATACTAAAGGACTCTTTCCGTGCCTAAATCATTTGCGACTGGATCCTGTCTATGCTTGTCAAGTAGTAACATTGTGCGTTGCTCTTTGCAATTTGTCTAAAACGACATGTTCGAACAACTCATGGAAAATGAAGTTGGCCAGTTAAATGCAGAAAATGTTACAATTGACGAGTTTGATGACCAAATGGAAAATACTCTGAACAATGATGGCCAAGAAAAGTTACAATATTTTTATCGTTATTTCCAGTGAATGTATAAAAAAAGTAGATTTGTTTGTATTTAAATATATTAATGTAGTTTTTATTTATGGCTAAGAACATACATGTAAAGAACATGACATATTATTATTTTAAGTTAAAATAAAATGTTTATGAGTTATGACTATCATTTTCATTACTAAGTATGTGAATTTCACCGTCGTCATCAATTACTAATGTACTTATACATTCCGGTCGCAAAGCGTTGTCTAAGTCGCAATGCTCTACACCTAGAGATATTTCCTTCCCCCAGACATCTAATTGTAATTTTCTTATTTCTAATAGTAGTTTTTTCTTTTTTAATTGGTGATACTCTGTTGAATCTATTAAGGGTATCTTCGTGCTTCTTTTACCCTTGGCTAATGGAGTTTTATTTTTTGTATAGTTGGTATGTGGCTGGTTGGTGGTGGTTATTTGGCTGCTTTCTTGCTGTATTTCAGGAGACTCACTATTTCCCTCAAAGGCGTTATTGAGAGGGGCTTCTACGGGGTGTACTGGGTGATCGTTTTTATACCGTATTCCGAAAGAATCCTCTAACCCGATGCCTTCTATGACGGGCAAGTCCCTCCCAATTACCTCTAAAACTAAATCGTCAATGGAATCCAGTTTGCTGGTTGATCGACCCGCTGCTCCCGTACTCTTAGCTCTATCTACTTTAGTCTGAAACTCGGAACAAAAACACAATTCAAATTATCAAATAGAATCAAAATATACATCATTTAAAGTAAAATCATTTATAAAATCCGGCAAACGAGACGAATTATACGTATATTTAGGCTACTGTCTGTCTATCCGAAGATAAATGCAGGGTTTTGAGTATATTCATTTTCTATATTATTAAATAAATTCTATAAGGGACTTCCAAAAATTATTAATTATTTGTACGGCATGTTTATGTTGTAAAAAAACTCACCATCGTTCTTTGGCGTAAGTTAGGCCAAGTTGTGTCCCTTATATAAGTGAAGTCTTTATCGGTTGTGACAAAATTAATTGCGACCGCGTAGTCACGAAGATCAATCCACGCTTGTTTTTTCTATGTCTTTCGTGACTGTCGGCGAAACCTTTACAAATAGTAATTCCTTGAAGTCAATAATTTTTCTCAGTTTTTTTTTTGTTTTCAGGTGTTTTTCTTCCCGTTTTCGCATCATATTTATTGTTTTATGTTTACTTAACTTACGAATAAAAGCGGGAAAATATAGTAAGTGTTTTGTGGTTTTTTTTTAAACTCTTTTTAGACTATAGCCGTTCGCTGAAAGGAACCGCGGTCCAAATTGAGCATTGGAAATAGTATCATCATGATAAAAAAAATGTTGTTAAATTTGGACCCGTTACTTATATTATAAGTAAAGATATTTTATAAGTTCTAAAAAATATTTATGCAATACAATTGAGCATACTTCTAAAATTATTTTTAGGACTGCTAACTATTATTATTATGCCCATTTAATTTTATGCAATGCACCACTATTATTATCAGTAAATTTTAGGAGTAAATAGCTTATAATATAAGCTATTATTTTATATGCAATAGGCCCAAGACTACGTACTTTAAAAAACTGTTACTGTTTACTTCCAATAATTACACGCTCTGCTATTATATAATTTAGAACTTTTCTATTTTGGACTCTGACAAAAGCGGAAGAACCATGCACAAGCCCATTATTTTATTTTATTTTTTGTTGCCGTTTTTTTATTTTTTATTATGTATCCCCCTTTAATTTTATTCAGGAAATGGTAGTAACAACAAAGGTGCAATACCTGGGGAAATGCACGTTCATTGGCATTTATTGCTACTTGTTCGAAATCCGTTATGAATTCCCATTCCCAATTTTTTTCGTTTGTAGATATCCGTATATGTGACTTCATTAGTTCAAGCATAATTATTTTCAATTGCGGTGTTGTCTATATCACAAAAAAGCTATACACCATCACATAAGTGTTTTCGCAGCAACCACAATTTCTCTTCCTCGAGAGAGCAAAAATAAGGATACGGTCGTTGCCATCACGGTAATCGCAAGAAGGAAGTTGTCGTACTCTGGAGGCACTACAACATCTTCCATGACACTGAATGCCATATTCTCAACTCCTGCCAGTTTCCTGCTTCTTCTGTATGCAAAGCATTTATATTTGTTATACGTCGGTAATTTCTCAATCAAGTTTATTACTGAATCTCTCATTAATGCTATGGTCTGTCTGTAAACCGTAGACACTGCCTCTTCGACATTTGATGCTGCTCTGCATAAGCTTGAGCTTGTGATAATACACATAATGTTTTCATTTTCATCAAGTAAACCAACTTTGACTGATCCTGAAGTAAACAGAAAGTTGTACTAAAATGTTTCAACTTTTGTAAGGCTAAAATTAAAATGTATTTTCTTCAATGTAACAATTAAAATAAACAAATATCAGATGGATCTTTCACACAACGTCATCACAAACTAAACAAAGCTTGTACTATGGCTACTATACTAAACAATGTACACAGAAACACCCAGACTAATTAATCCAATAATTTGGTACTAAATGTCGGAATACATCTTCCTAGCGATTGCAAGTTAAAAACTAGTGTATAAGTGATTATCGACCTTTTGCACATTTCTCAAAACCCTATTTTTATATTTAAAAGCGTGATCTTATCAAAGAAGTACGAAAAATTATTAAAGTTACAAAATGCCAATAAACAACAAGTTAAACTTTACTTGGGTAATCGTAATAGATCTAGTACAGTTTGAGGTTTTGTAATTTTTAAATCTCCACAAACAATTGTATGTTTATATACCGCACGTCGAAATAATATTATTGGCTGTTGTAGAGTAACACTTTTCCGCGTCCACTGGCTACTATTTTTATATCGTTTTTGTCACCACTCACACTTGGTTTTTCATTATTAATATCCAGTTTGTTCTATTGATCTGGTTTTAGAAAATTCTATACGTTTTTATTTATTAAAATACACAGAACCATCCCAGAATGAATACATTTTCTTGTAATGTCAATGTAATCATATGTTACGACAAAAGATAAGATGCTTTCCAAAGAAAGAAAGAGAGAAAGAAAGACAGGTTGTAATTTTTGAAGTGGCCAGGATTTAATCTAGCACTTGTTGAAACGTAACGGAAACAGCCAGGTTACCTTCCTTAATTAATTGTTCGAATCATTTATTACTATTTAACGCCTGTTATATGCATATATTTTTTGTATGTTTTCTATGCAATAGTACTAGCAATACGTGCTAGTATCGGTAGTACCAGTAGTGATGGTACTAAGGACACATAGTGGTATCACTTGTACTATTGATGGCATAATTCAATGGTACTATAGATAATAGGGGCTTCAACCAGGCCCAAACGGGCTTCCTAGGTGAATATCGTAGAGCATAAATATCTGGGGGCATATTTGGTCTATCGTGCTTTCACAGCAAGTAACCACTTGGGTAACTGTTAGGAACCCAGCCTTAATTCTTTTGTCTTAGCAATTTTATTTCTTCGGTCAGGTTAATTAAGGCCGACTCATCGCCCCTCAGTGTAGGGCTTAACTCTTGGTTAGTGACTCGTGGTTTTCTTAAGGAAAATTTTTTTTTAAGGAAATTTGGTTTTTGATGTTTCTACGTCGTCGTTGCAACACTGTCGTTGTATCAGATGCCCTAATAGCTCCTGTGCTCAAATGTCCGCTTCGTTCATGTGTCAGCGGCCACGCGCTGCGGCGAGCGAGCGGCGAGCGTTGCAAACAAAATAGTCGTTACTTTATATTATTTCAAATGTTTTTGTTACATCTTTCAAACCATAAAATATTTTTAAAAACTGTTATAATATATTTATATATATATATTATCATGCGTAGTTCCAGAAAACATGCCAGAAAATATTACGAGAAAAGCCAAACACCGACTTATATGTGTATATGGGACGGTAAAATAACAAAGCAAATGTTACTTTAGTACAAGGAAAATTGAATCCTTGCAGGCAACCAGTGGCCTGGGTGGAACTTTTTTTCTTTACAGACAACTATCGCAAATGTTAGTTTACTAAAAGGAAATTTGAATCCTTGCAGGTAACCAGTGGCCTGGGAGGATCTGTTTTTTTTTACAGACCACTATCGCAAATGTTAGTTTACTACAAGGAAAACTGAATGCCTGGGAGGACCGAACATCAAACAAATTCAAAATCCGTAACGTAACCGTTTACGAAATAAAATGCACTTTTACGTTTTCAAAAGTTTTAGACCAATTTTAAGCCTCCTGTATCCGTCGCATTGGCAGAGTAATCCGATTGAAAGATAAAAACGCAATCACTCTCGATTGATTGCTTAACATTAGATTAGAATAGATACGCTACGAATCGGTCCATAGATATTGGTCAATTGAGAACTGCACTTCGAATTCGCTTCGTGTTCGTTACGGGGGACAGCGAGCTACCCCGAAACCTAGTTAGTGCGGTCATCGTTCCGGGAAATGCAGGAGCTGGCTGCAAAGTTAGTCTGGCAATTGGATGTTTTTTTATGGTCTTCCGGGATTATAATAACAGAAAGGTAAAACTATAAAGCAACAAGCATTTATCTGGTTCTGACTGAATTTAACATGAAAATATTTATTTTGCAAAGAGGCCGCACGGTCTATACTGAACACATCTTATGTCGGCAAAGCGGGACGTGGTTTAAACAGTTTAACTTATCTATCCTTTAATCGTTCCTTATTCATTTATGCAACACCGTATGTTTTTATTATCGTTATACAGGGTGTCTGGAAAACCTTCGGAGAAATTTGGGGGGGTAATAGTTGGCACGATTCTGATCACGGGGGTATGGTTCATTTTTGTTTCTGTTAATGTAAAAAAAAAAGAAGGATTAATTATATTCATTTGGTTACTTGATGTATCGCAGCCGATATCTCGACCTTGACATTTTGACGTTGATAGTATACTACTCCAACAGTTCGTAGTATCTTACGTCAAAATTCAATGTCCGAGGTCAATGACCTGAGACCATACGTTGTCACATGGTATGAAAACAAACAGTTCGCTCCATGTAAACAAACAGTTCGCTCCATGTAAACAAAAATCAAGGTAGCATTATAATAAAAATAAATGAGTAATTTTAGTGCAACTTACTGTATTTTCGCTTTTGCAATTTGAACACTAATTGGTTTTAAATGTGAAATCACTAGGTCTCTTGTTCATGTTTTGCCGAGACTGATCATATCGTCCGTCTTTTACTGTCGAGATCTAACCATTTACCATTGTTTTCTGCTCTAAAGTAGCCCATATAACTGATTTACAGCAAAAATATTGAAGACGTGAATATTGAAAATAACATAACACTGACATCTAATGACAGCCATAAATTCATAGACTTCTCAAAGTTCAAATAGACGGATTGAACGATCCGATTATTGCTCTCCGTATTGAAGAAAAAAAAGGAGAAAAAGAAAATCGTTTATTGGTGCAAACCACAGAAAAATAATAATCAAATTAAATACAGTGAGAAAATAATTTAAAACAAAACCTTAAAACTATTTTATAAAATAATAATGCACCAAATTGGGTGCTACTCAGCATCATAGTGTCAGACATGCCGTGACGCTGCACGCGCTGATTTTCAGGGCAACCAGACGGGGAGAAAGCGCTGCTGGCTGCTGGTTCTTTCCTTTTGATCCGCATGGTATTTGTGGCAGTAGCCAAAAGTCCAAGTGCAAAACATTTTGTCGATGGATATAAAGGTCGTCGCATAATTGATTATAATAGGCTATTTGACAACATTGAAAATATACTACAAATTGTGGTCATCATCCTATCTGATACTAGCGTAAAATAACGTATTTCACTTTATTTCACATTAAATTATGTCTATTTTTTTGGAAATTACACGAAATAATAAGGATTTTTTTTTAAATTTAATCTGTGGCAAAAACGCTATGTGATGTTTGAAATACTTTATAACCTGTGAGTGTGATGTGAAGTCACATCACATGCAAGTAAACAAAACAAACCCCAAACCAAACATCGCTTCGCTTGTGACATCGCTTCCTTGACTGATTGTGATTGTAGTCCACGTTTTATATTTTCTGGGTGTTCCTTAAGCCGGCTACTCACACACCTGCTGCAGGGGCAATACCGGTCGCACGGCGGTTGGACCAATTTTAGGCTGTTCTCTACACACTAGCCTGCCGTTCAGTGTGTAACTGATAGTCCCGCTGAACGCCCGTCCACGAGAAAGCCTCCTGTATTGTTGAAACACCAGAGGATTGGTATCGCCTTGGCACTTTCTGTGGTGCTACCAAAAAAAAAAGGAAGAGAAGATATTGGGCGAAGAATTGGTTGCAGAAACGAAGCAAATTGTGCCACATGAATATTATGAAAGAATTGGAAGTAGATGATCTTAGAAACTTTTTGCGAATGGATATTGATTCTTTTGAAGAGCTCCTGGCTATGGTAACACCATTTTTTCCATTTTTGTCCACTCCGCTCGGTTGTCACCAATGAACTGACTGGAATTGCCCCAATCCTACTACACACGCAGCAACCTTGCAGGGCGGTAGACACAATCTAGGGAGCTAGGAAGGTCTTGCGCCCCTGCCGCCCTGCCGCAGGCCCAATCTAAAAATTGCTCCTGCTTGCCTACACACATCACAATTAAGGAGGCAATCAAGGGTCCAATTCCCATATTGCCCCTGCAGCAGGTGTGTGAGTAGCCGGCTTTAGTGGCCTTTTTCTTTTAAGGGTTTTTACCACAGAGTGTAATCACGTCGACCTCTTCTTACAAAGCGATCCTATTTTTCTCTTTCTTCTATGATACGAATATCTAGCAACAACATGTATGATGCCAGCTTTAAATGTAATTTTGATAAAACGTAACGTGTAGGTAGGATTTTTTGTTTACAAATGAAACCTAAAACTCTTTTCATAAAGAGTTTTAATGGTCCAAGATTTAAAAAGATAATTATGTCAAATTGTCAATAATTAATTATTGTGTTTTTTATTCGTCGGAAGCCCTGATAGTGGTGCAAATCAATGAAATACAGCCATGATTCATGATCTCGTAAAAGAAGTAATGTGCCTACGAGTGCAAGTGCTATTTTAGCCGTGTGAGTGTGAGAAAAGTGTGAGTAAAAATCATAATCGTAAGTTTCAGTTTTAGATTATTTCACATAATAGCCCTTATCAGTCACCGTCTTTTCATTCAAATTACAGGATAATGTGTCAGTTTTCTAAACTCCATGGAGCTTTTGACCATGATTGGAAACATTGTTCATAAGGAACAACTTGTTTATTTACATTACGTTGTGACACATATCGTCGGTGAAACTGCAAAACCGCGTAAGTGACATTTTAAATTCATTCATTCATTAAATCACGCCTGTTTCCCAGAGGGGTAGGCAGAGACCACTTCTTTCCACTTGCTACGATCTTGACAAATTTCTTTCGCTTCTTCAACATTCATACATCGAGTCATGCACGCACGTCGGTTTCGGGTACTTAAGATTCGGCCCTTTTCCAGTATTTCTCCGATTTGATTCGAAAAAGTACGCCTAGGGCGGCCCCTTCCGACCCTTCCACTCACTTTCGATCTGTATATCTCTTTCGTCAATCTTCTTTCATCCATCCTTTCCAAATGACCGAACCATCGAAGCATGCCCTTTTCAATCTTAGTCACTACATCTTCTTTCATTCCACATTTCTCTCTGATTTTTTCATTTCTAACTCTATCAATCAGTTTCACACCACACATACTACGCAAAGAACGCATTTCAACTGCATTTACACGACTAACATGCTTGTCCTGCCACACCCAACATTCACTACCATACATCAGGGTAGGGGCTAGCACTCCATTGTGAACAGCCAGCCGGGCTTTTTGTGAAACGCCCTGTCTGCTCACAAAGGAGTGCAGGGCCCCATTAATTTGATTCCCCGCATTCACCCTCCTCTCGATATCCTTCTCACACTTACCATCTCTTGTAAACATACTTCCCAGGTACACAAATTCGCTCACTTGTTCTACTAATTCACCATTTATATTTATCACGCACTCAGTCATCTCCTCATCCTTCTCTATCACCATGACCTTGGTCTTGGCAACATTTACTTTCATCCCCTTTTTCTTAAATCCCTCATTCATTACTGTCACCATCTCCTGCAACTCAAGTACCGATGGGGCAAGTATAACTTGATCATCGGCATATAAGAGGCATTTGATTAGCAACTCTTGCATACGCAAACCCTTATCATACTCTTTCAAATCCCACATACAACTGTCCATGAATAGATTGAACAGCCATGGTGAGGCAACACAGCCCTGTCTAACACCTTTAGAGATATTAAACCAGGCCGAGTATGCCTCATTGATCCTGACACAGGCTCTGGAGCCCTCATAAAGGGACCTCAAAGCCTGCACCAGGTTGCTGCTCACTCCATACATAGACAGCACCGTCCACAACTCCTTTCTATCTACCCTATCATAGGCCTTTTCCAGGTCCACAAAAGCACAGAAAACCTTTTGGTTCACAGCCAAGAACTTTTCTGTGATGGACCGTAGTGAAAAGACCTGATCCGTACATCCCATTCCCTTTCGAAATCCCGCTTGTACATCCCAGATTTTGTCATTCGTAACATTCAATACCCTTTCTATTAAAATCTTCGCATATACTTTGCCGACAACACTAAGAAGGCTGATACCGCGGTAGTTTTTGCAGTCTTGCTGTGACCCCTTTCCTTTATACAGAGGGACGATAACGGCCTTGACCCAATCTTCTGGGACTCGGCCGCTACTCCAACATGCATTGAAAAGACGGTACAACAGACTACCCACCAGGCCATCTCCTCTCCTCAGCATTTCTATCGACACTCTATCACAACCTGCTGACTTTCCCGCTTTCATACTTTTTAAAGCTTTCATGATTTCACTCATACTAATCACCCTTTCATCTTCGCTACTTGCATCTTTACTCATGCTTTCTGGCTCACGACAAATATCTTCGCATTCAAACAAGCCTTCAAAATAAGTTTTCCATCTATCAAGCATTTTTTCTTCCTCACATATTAAGTCTCCAGACTCATCCCTCACCGCGCTTAATTTAGTTTTCTCTGATTTCCCCCGAGCCGATTTAATCAAGCTCCAAAAGAGTTTAATATTCGACCGGAAGTTGTCAGAGAAACTCCTATCATACTTTTCATTCAGTAAATCTTTCTTTCTAGCCACAACTTCTTTCACTCTTTTCTTTGATCTATTATACTCTTTTTTCTTTCTGTCGCTTAGATCTTGTCCTGGATCTACAGCTACAAAATCCAACCAACACTTTTTCTTCTCTTTCACTACATCATCTACCTCTCTATCCCACCATTCCGGACGTTCATTCTTACTTTTTCTTCTTTTTACTACACCGCATACTTCAGTGGCCGATTTGACCATGCCATTCTTCATAATCTCCCATACATTATTTACATTATTTTCGACTTCACTGTCATTCATTTTATTAACACATTCAAAACAACTTTTAAGCTTTCTTACGTATTCATCTTGTATAACTTCGTCATTCAGTTTCTCTACTTTTATCCTCTCTAACGCAGTTGTCGGTACGGGAACACGATGGCGCCAACGTGTGAACAGACCCCTTACTCGTGTTACCACCAAGTAGTGATCTGAACCTACGCTAACTCCTCGAAATGCTCTGGTATCTACAACTTTGTTACGCAACCGTTCATCCACAATCATCAAGTCTATCATAGACTTCTCATTCTGACGTCTCCACGTATACTGATGAATCTCTTTGTGATCAAACAAAGTGTTTGTCACGCAGAGATTCTTAGCCAAACATACATTGAGAAGGCATTTGCCATTCTCGTTCACTCGCTCATCACCATACTTACCCAGTACCGATTCATAACCATCCCTTTGCACGCCTGTCCAACCATTAAAATCGCCTAGCAAAATAATCCCTTCATTCTCCTTGCATTTTGTTGATACCTCATGCAAACTTTCCCAAAACTCCTCCCTTTCTTTTTTCGATTTATTTGTATCTGGGGCATAAGCCCCAATTACGAATAAACGGGTGAGACCTACCTTGAGTCTCACCCAGAGAAGTCTTGGGCTCACACATTCATGCTCTTGCATACATTCAGCCATTCGCTCTGTGAGTACGATACCGACTCCCTGACGACCGTGCTCGGATACCGGAACTCCGGACCACAATGCCGTCAAGGTTCCGTGTGTGGACGTACTCATCCCTTTTTTCTTCGTCTCAGTCACACATAGAACATCCAGCTTTCTCTCTTTCATCATCATGCATACCTCATCTAATTTATGTTCCATCCCTCCACAAACATTCATCGTAGCAAGGCGGCTTTCAGCGGCCCGCTTTTTGCCAACCCCCCTGCGAACACAGCGTGACGCGTGGCAAACGGCATCGCCACCGTTCCGATCCCCGGAGGGATCCGAACATACGCGCACTATTTTGCCCCCCCCAGAGTACGAAGGGCTGCCCAGGCTAGGCCTGGGGAGGGATTCTCTGGCATTGCCAGTACCCTCCTGGGGTATTAACTTTTTAAATGGTGCTCGCATGGTCCATTAAGCAGGATCGGGTTTTAATTTGGAGTTTTCCTTCTCCTAGATAGGTAGCAGCCCAATGCTAACGACGCCTATCCCGCCGGGTTTGACTTCGGAGTTTTCCTTCTCCTAGATAGGTAGCAGCCCAATGCTAACGACGCCTATCTCGCCCGGAGGAGATCTTTCCTATGTAAAAATCCCTTAATCGCCTTCTACGATACCCACGGGAGGATATGGGGTGGTGCTATTCTACTGTACCGGCACCACCTCGTAACTGTTACCGCGTAAGTGACATTTTAAATAAGGAGCAAAATTCACCTTTTTAATAAGACCGTAAGGTTTATTTTGCTCTATCATAAATTTGTTACTTACGCGGTTTTGCAGTATCACCGACGATATTATGAATGAATCAGTTAAGATGGGGCACACTGAGAGCATCGTCAGGAAAGTCGATGATAAATCTGTCTGTAACTCAGTCAAATATTAACTTAAACAAAAGTTACCAATATAGGGATGATCCAAATCATCCACCCTATCTACAGTTAAAATTTCTCCGAAGGTTTTCCAGACACCCTGTATACAATACATATATCTCTTGGTTTATTTTAATCTGTCGATTATTGTTAACTCTATACCACACTGCTTGCAAAAAAAAAGTATTAATTTTCGATCGATCGGATCGATCTTTCCGTCAAATTGTGTACCAACCTGCACTTATCGACAGGGTTCAAATTCCGTCCGATTTTATCCATAGTACAGTTTCGCGGGAGAGGATGTAAACTTACAATGTTCACAGCTATGCATGCAGCCACATTGGACACAGAAGGAAAAGACTAACCCCTTTCAAATTGGTGCACCTAATACGTACCGGGCCTAAGTCGCGTTATGCCTAAACTTCATATTAGCTTTAAGTCTAGGACGATGTAAGCCTTTTTAGCGTCGGGTGGTAAGTTGATATTCCCTTCAAAGTAAAACTTAATAGTAGAACAAAAGAGGCTACGTCGGCTTACTCGATTCTAACCTATATCGCAGTAGATCTAACTATCTATATGTCTAATTCGCACTATGACTAGTCATTACGCGACTTTATCACTAAACATCAGTATGTCTATGAAACTTCTTGCCTTCCTCGCTTCTAACCTATATCGCAGTAGATCTATCTATATGTCCAATTCGCACTATGACTAGTCATAACGCGACTTAGACCCTCTACGCATTAGGTGCACCAATTTGAAAGGGAACTTACCTTCTACCTCCAAGACCGACCAATAAGAGACGGTTTATGATTGTATTACGGCCAAACCCTATATTCAATCCGCGGACAGATAGGCTTACTTCGGATTAAAATTTGACACATTTTGTATGGGCAAATGTCAAATTTTAACCCGAAGTAAGCCTTATCTATCCTCGGTTTGAATATAGGGTTCGGCCGTTAGTCTAGTAATAAAATCGGACAGATCGTGAACCCTGTCAAATATCACTCGTAATACTAATCTCATAATCTAACATGTACATTTCTATTTACGTTCATTGACATTCTTTCTTATATTTATCGTATTTGCTGTGAAAAGTTAAAATTTAAATTTTAAAATTAGTTGCTCGGACCTGTTATTAGTAGGTACTTACCTACCTTTACTTATTAGATTTAAGTTATTATAATTGTGTGCCCTTACAGGGCGTACTGGACTGACCTCATATCTACCTTCTAACACCATTATCTCAATGTACATGACAATACAATTTGAAATAAATAAATAATATGAATTTCTGCTCATTTTAGTGCTAGTACGCTAGTGCGATTTAAGATCGAGAAGATTATAAGATTATATAAAAAACAAAGTTTGTGTGAAAACTAACATTTTATTGGAATACACTTTAAATATAGGTAGGTAAGCCCTATTTATATTGAAAAATATTTAACGTTACACAAAGTAACGTTTTAAAAAGTATTTCTATAAGTTCGATTTATAAAAAAATACTATTTTAGGACTTTGATCTAACCAATACACTCGTGAAAAATGTCGAGCGATAAAAAAATATCGATATGTTATTTTTATATTCTAGGTACTGTTGGTATGATGTATTGCAATATTGCAAAATATCAAGATACGAGTAATACGAGTATTAGGATATTCTTTATCCCTGGACATTTTTGATAAATATAACACACGAAAATTCACCGACTACAAAGCCAAACGTGCAACGCCTGCATTTTAAGTGGTGGTAGGACTTTGGGCAGGGTCCGGCTGGGTTGCTACCACCATCTTATAAATTAACCGACGGCCAAGCAGTAGTGTTCGCATTGTTGTGTTCCGGTGTGGGGATAAAACAACCGGTGAAATTATTAGAATAGATGCAATCCATCTTATTTAGGCCTCAGGGTTGACGAAGCATTTGAAGTCTTATGATTTTAGTCTTAAGAATTCAGGTTTGGGTCATAGATCCCATAACCATCAGCTGGCCTGTGGTCGTGTGCCTTCACCTTCACATAAAAAAATGCAATATTGCGATAAGAAATCGCCGTAATTACTTTGCCTCGTACCTAGGTGTGTACGTACAGGAGGTTATGTAGGTATTAACGAGCAACGCGCAGGAAGCAAATCTCTGTAATCTGTTAATACATTTCAGGTACAACATGTTACTCCAGTTGAATTAATCCTATCGAATAGACTTAAATCGGGACTCGGCATCATCCATATTCCTGTATTAATAGGATTATATACCTAGCTTGTTTTCAATATGAGCCGTACGTTACTTGAGCAAAGGTTGGATATCGATTGTTCCTTTAATCGGTGGGCATATTTCAAGTTTTGTACGTGATATGTTTCACTTGGGAAACATTTTACCTATTTATGGGTTAGTGAATTTGAATTTAAATCCCAATTAAAAATGCGATAGTGTTCATTTTCTCAGTAGGTAAATAAATTTGACGAACTTTGAGTAAAATAGTAGGTACCATAAAACGCTCTTATATTGCCTGGATTTTGAAGTTTTTTCAATACATACATACTTACATACATACATACATACAATAACTCAAGCCTTCATTCCCAGAGTGGGGTAAGCAGAGCTACAGAATTACCAAGCACTCTTAAATAAGTTGTTGATAATTCTGTAACCACGTTTTGCACAATCAGGCTAAGTGCCGTGTTCACCAACAATTAAACGGATGGTTAGCGGTTTAACGGTTGTCAAGTGTATTGACTAACAGCTGATTAAGACTTAACCTTCTGTTAAATTGGTTGGTGAACTCGGCCCTAAGATGTTTACCAGTGTATTAGTGACAGGTTGCAAGCCATTTTTTCAATATTACCTCCAAGTAGGTAACGAAGTTTTTTTAAATCAAGACATTTATTACCAAATATAGGTTTTATTGCTTTTATCACTAAAGTCGAAATTTTGCTTCCAAAAATCGCAGGCAAAGTTGTATAGTCGAGCTAAAACTTTGCCGAGCGGGATATTCAGTAGCCTATAAACTGTTTCTAAAACAGGTTATCAAACGTGTATCTAGAATTTCTGAATTATGTGTGTGGTAGTAGCAAATGTCGTTTTTTTTCTAAATATAGGCAAATGCTGAGATGGATTCCAAGAGACCTCTAGGTATACAAAATAACCGTCATATTGTGTCATTTAAAATCAAGACTCTTTTGTTAAGAATTGTGATATAGTACATAATTTGAATACAAGAAATAAATAAAAAAATTGCTATTAAAAAAATCGTGTCCGTAAGGTTTATAAATCATTTGTAGGTCAACGCATCCTTTTCTATAATAAATTACCTGACGTTTTAAAGTTACCATTTCCAGTACTTAAAACTTACTTGAAAAAGTCGTTGATGTCTAGGGTCGAGGACTATCTAACAGATAAAAATGCTTGGTCTAAACTAAACACCTAAATAACGTAATAATAACTTCATAAAAAATATGTAAACATTGTATATTGTCTAGGGGACACGGTTTCTGTAGGAGAATGTATCGAAACTTTTATGCACGTTGTCTTGCACCGTCACAGGTAAGTATAACTTGTATAATTTCTATTTTTTTTATTCCTATTACTTATTAGTTTTGTGACAATTCTGAGTTTTGACACATTTTCCCGCTCAACTACGCATGAATATATAAATTTTTGGTTTTATGTGAGATTCATTGTTTTATATAAAGCTAGGTTAAGTTTATTATTGTATAATATCATAAGCAATATTTAAAAAACGACTGACTGTTGAGTTTCTTGCGGCGTTTCTTCTCAGCAGTGGTTTCTTGTGAAGCGCTGGTAGATTTTTGACGTGTAGGTAATCTTTTATCTTTTTTTATCTTTTTACCTTTGATATTAGGGATGCCCAAAATTTGCAATGATTTGGTAAGGTAAGCATAAAAAATACGATTTGAAATTACGGTTTGCTATGTATGTACCTTCTTAAATTTTAATGCCTTCTTAATAAAACATTGATCATATTAATAATCATGATTTATTGTCATAAACTTAAAAGAAAATACATTAAACGGAAAGAAAAAGTGGCAGACTCAACAAAAACACAGGATGGACCAAATGAAAAAAAAACTAAAAGCCAGCCAGAAAAACCAATTTCTGCAACCGGAAGTAAAAATTTAACCATAACCTTTGAATCAAATGTAAAGTTATTTAAAATTTTGGTGAAAGCCCTAGGCAAAAAGTGTGGTCACAAAGTTTCTTAAAACTCTTTGCAACATTGCCTGGTACTAAACGATTGTTTCGTTTATTAAATGTGCTGAATAATAAAATAGACCGTTGCTCATTACCTTGGTAATAGTTTTGGTTCGGTTGTCTTCGTTTAAGCACAATTCCAAATTTGACGGAACACCACAAAAACTCAACCGTCCCTAAATTAACTTTGTTTGACAACTGTCGAAAAACGGTTGGAGTTGCTTAAGAGTTTCCATGATTGGACCGGTCCGATGGCACATCCATGTGGACCAATAACAGTAACCAGGTCACAAATAAAAATATATATATATATTATTAATTAGCCCAATATAGTGTTCCACACCTCTCTCTGTGGCAATCTTCAATCTTATTACAAAAATAATAACAATGAAAAACCAAACGAGATGGCCAAAACCTACTATTATAAGATCACAAATAATCTTCTTACTATTTACATTAGAACATTAAAACAAATGGTTGTATAACAAACCTTACATATGAGCTTTTTCCGTTGCGTGATTTTTATGTCATCGTCCCCAAAAAGTAGTAGCACTGCGAGACTGAGGTTGCTGTGGGCGTTTGGGTTGACCAAGGTTACTTTGTACGGTGTCTGACTAGCGTATCTATTTTTTGAATTATTTAAGTGGTCCAATCAAAGCGCTGGTCCAATGTTCGCAACCTTCCCCTACATCATACCTAAAAACATAGAAAACGTCGTCGTCGTCCGTCACGCCATATTAAAGAATATAATATTGTCAGTAGTGTGTGCTGATGCTGAATGCATATTAAAAAACAAAACTGTAATTACTGTAAAGTTGCGACCGCACTACTGCTGCTTAACGGTGCGTCAAAAAAGGCGCCTTGTTGTAACTATGATCCCGTCTTTTGTTTATGCAACGACACCGTATTTTATGCAGCGGTAAGGCGCACCTTAATAAAAACCGCGTCAACATGAAGCATTCACGAGTTTATTGTTTCTCATTAGTAGTAGAAGTTAGAAGCGTGTGCAACATGATACTATAAGTGGAAAAGCAAATTCCAAATTATCTGCTTTGTTTACTAATACAACTGCAGGGTCATTTAATCCTTCGCAATCGAAACATCGAGAAAGAATAAATTAATGAACTCTCAGCTCACTGTTAAGACAGCAATCTAGGTACCTAGATATTGATAGGTGAAAATAAAAAATATAACGTAACTAAAGAAGGAAATAAAAATGAACTTTTCTTTACACAACTACGGTCCAACTCGTAAGGAACAGACATAATTGTGAGTACCTTCTCGCAGTAACATATTAAAGAGATAATTGTTTGAATGTACTACATTAGTACATAGTTATATTATTTATACAAAGTATTAAAACGTACCGCATACAAAGAAATAAACAGTATGTCGCGTAAAGCTGCCCGCAATATTGATTTCAGAGGGACCTCGATGTTTTTGTCCTTTATTCCTATTATTATAATAAAAAATACATTATTATGCAAAGCAGCTATAAATTAGTTAAGTTTATTTATCTCGACGAATCCGTCGAAATCTTTGATCATTAAACAAGGTACGACAATGAGTTTTGAGAGATAATTACTCGAAGTTCCTTTTCAGTTCGTGTAAGATAGCTTTGTCATGATTATGTCGAGCAATTAGGCTTGGAGACAGTCTAACGAGATTATATTATACATCCTTAACATCCACGCACGCCGTCTATATTCACATTTGATCTTTGGAGCGCTGTACTTTGGTGTCGGGTAAACCTACGGCGCGCGCTGCATGTACAGACAGACACACTCATTCATGTTGAGCGACTAGTGTCCTTTATCCAAACGTGTTTAAAACTTTCAACACGAAAAGATAGATGTACAATTGAAGTTGCAAAATGTATATGTATATAACGGAACGCACCCACTTTTTTAGGATTCCGTAGTCAAACTATGCAATATCCGTCCGTCTGTCCGTCCGCAGCCTAACTCAGAGACTCTTAGTACTAGAAAGGTGTACTTTGGCCTGATTATAAATATTAGTCAGGCCAACATAGCGGTAAACTAAAATCTTGTTGTTTTTTTTTAGTATATATATACCCCTACACGTAACGTGGGGAGTTTTTTTTCTCGTCTACCCCGTAGTTTGGGGTGTCGTTGGACCGGCCTTTCAAAATATACATATATAAACTAGAAATACTATCAATCTGAAAAATATCTTAAATGAAAGCACATAAAACGAATTTTAAAGGAAAACTATGACGACGAAATAGACTTCATTGGTTATTGAGTAACAAACGGTTTAAATGTTTATACCTACCGACAACTTATTTGCGGTGTTGGTAAACTGACCGTGACCTATGTCGATGTATTGGAACAACAGTTTTCCAACGGCAAAGTTAACTTTCTCGCGAGAGCTAATTTGTTTGTAGTAACGGCTTCGGAGCCCTAAACTGAGCATGGTCCGACATGCTCTTTCCCGGTTTTTTGTTATTGTTATAGCAACTTAAAATACCCAACCAGCAAACACCGGTTCTAAAGCAGACCATACATTTTTCTGAAAAACCAATTGGTGTAAGCGAATGGTTCTATAAAAGACCATAGAACAGCTACAGAACGCGAAAGTGTCGCAGATATATCGCCATTCGGAGATCTTTATTGTGTTTCTATAGCGACTTTGGCATGACCTTTTCCGCCTGTAGAATGGTGATAATGATAATAGTCACTGGGGCGCTACTAAAGTACCAGATGATGATGTAATAGTCACTGCGGTGCTACTATAGAATTTTGTTAAAGCAGCATTTGGGATTCTAGTAAATAACCGATATTCATCCGGTGCGTGAACTGCTGTAATTGATTGTGCAAGTGTGCATTGTTGTTCAGGGAAAAAGATTTTAATAAATTAAGACAATGCCAATGTGGTGAGTACAATATAGTAATCTTATAATTTTATAGTGGAGAAATTCATCCTAGGCAGGGAAATCTAACGCGACCGCAACTTTATTGATAAACTAGGGTTAGGTATGTGGGTTATTTCTTATACCCCCTTGAATTATGAGTTTTAGTTTAATAATAAAAAATATTAAATAATTAAATCCATTTTCACTTAAATTTCCATTTTAGAACAAAAGAGTTAAGCTGCTACCCATATGATATAAGTGACTAAGTGACTTGTGACAAAAATATCGTCGCCAAGCATTTAAGGCACCAGGAAACTAGGTAGTAATTATGTAGGTACATGTAATATCTTAGTGTACATGAGTTCAAGCAATTGGGATAGACCAAAAAAAATAACTCACGGTTTTTACATTCGAATAGTTTTGTTTTAATATCTTTATTTATTTAGCAGATATTTTATAGATGACATGATTATTTTTAATTTCGGTTGGCATATAAACTGTGGTTACAGAACAATTGTGCTGGTTGGGTATTGGGCTCTTCCTGTTACGGTTCAAAAGATACAGCCGCTGTTAATGACGAGCAGAAAACGCCGAATTTTATTGAGTAGGTACCTACTTATTTGTTGTTACAGTGGCAACAGAAATTGTCACTATTTACCTATTACGGTTCATGATATACTGCCCGCTGACAGAAAAACATACAGACAGATAGACGGACAGCGGAGGCTTAGTATCAGGGTCTGTAGGCACCCTTTGGGTACGGAACCCTAAAAAAGGAGGATGGGAGGTTTTTGAGAAAGGTTTTATACACTTTAAACGTATAAAGAGAAACACTAGACAGGAGGTAAGTAAATAACCTATTATAACACCACAGGTCCCTAAGCACTCCTTGACATGTTACTAAACCCTTCTTCTTTTAAGCTATGATCCTTTTGAAAATAAAAAATCTTATTAAATCAAAGTGTTTATAGATCAATTCTTCTCTGTAAAATATTGAAGATGGAATCACATTACCAAACGTCTTGATTTCTTTGGTTGAGCTTCGTCACCAGTAGAGTATATTCTTATTATATGACGGTACTGTATTAAGATAAAAATGAAGTAAAGTTATTTATCCCTTGAATGAGTCTGTGTACCTATTATTACACGTACCTACCTCAAACTTTTCACCGTTGTTTAAAGAAAATTAATTAAGTTTGGCCTTTACGGGGTGCATAAGTTTACTAAAACCAATACTTCGGTCGGCGACAAGTTTGAATGACGACGTAGGTAGGTACGTTAAAAATGTAGCCTTGACGAAATTTCCTTCTAAATTGAATAAGTTTTATCTCTCAGGGCCTTCGGGAAGTCTGAAACATTTTCGTTTCGGAACGTGACATATACGTGACCTTTATCAACTAGGCAGTAACGTCTTCATTTCGCACGGTCTGCTTATTCTTATATTAGGTCCTTACCTATAAATTGGCGTTTTAAATGGAGAATTTTATGAAAACGGTGGTTTTCATACATTTAATTTTGCGGATTATTTAGTAACGTCAAATGCAAACCAAGCAAAATTCTGTCAGGAATATTGGACACTTCTAAGCTATATTATACATATCTTAGTTACTTAAAAATAGTTCGCTTCATAAAACTCTGCGTAATTGAAACACTTGAACTTGCAGCACTTAAAAAGAGTTAAGTTCACACTTTAATTTTAAACATTAAGTAAGAAATTTAACCATATTATTTGTATCTAAAACCTTTGTTGCATAGTGTATTAATGAAATTTAAAAATATTTTGGAAGTTAAAATTGAAATAAATAAATTCCGTACGAAATAAAACACGTAAAAAAAAACGCCAATTTCATAGGTAAGGACCCAATATTTACCTCAATGAAACAAATAACGCAGTATTTAATTCTAAGTAATATAATGTCTGTACAAGTTTTATACCAAAAATAACATTATTTAGTATAATTTACATTATTCAAAATAACTACGAGTACCACCACGCTAACAGTATTCCAAATGTTTAAAATAACTGTTTCGAAATATTGGATAAAAATAATAAACAATAGATTCATTTTATTTCTTAGCTTTGGGATTCTTGTTTATAATCTGATTAGCCTTTATTTATTACTAGCTTTAGTTCGCGACTTGGTCCGCGTAGAAATCGTTTATCGCAGTTAAATAAATGAACAGTTTTAAGTTATTTTATAGTTTTTATGTTCTCCCTGGCCAACATTTTTTTTTTAAACAGAATTGAATTGGATAACATTTTGGTTAATACATTTTAGTTTACAGTACCTATATTTTTTTCTGCCATCTTTCGCTAACTTATGAAGATTTCGTTGCTATATACAGTTGCCCATGAGAAAAAATAGTGTTCGTCCTTGCGCTTTGTTTATGATCATGGCTAAAGCTGTTTATAAAAGGAATTGCACTCTTTTAAAGTTAAATGGTCAATCTGTTGGAATTACAGGAATGCGAGGAATTCAAACATTTTTTCCTTCAGGAAATCACCTTCATTGCCCTTACGACATTTCGACCTAGGTAGGTGCGTAATTTGCAACCGCGTGCCATGACCAGAGATCGGACAAATGGATGTCATTACTCGCAATAACGTGGACATGACTCCAAAGATCAATTAATTATTTTTACCTGTAATTTAATTTGTATACTTTGTAAAATATTTATCAATAAATTAAACACAGACTTATTGTGTAGATAAATTAAAGTAAATAAAAATTAATTTTTCTAAATTTTCAGGGGTAAGTTTGTTCCTTTTCACATCTAAAATATACTTATGAGCTGAAAAACTCCGTTCGCAATCTACTGAAGTTAACGGAGCAAACTTAAGTAGTTTAATGGGAATACCGTTATGCCAATGGTTTTCAGAGTCTATTTTATCTTCTAAGTATTTGATGACAGTTTCAAAATCTGGATTTCTTTTAAGAATTTCTCCTTGTATACTATCCAGATTATTTATTATACATCGTATTTTGCTTAATGAATATTCTATCGTATTAGAGTTAGATTGCAAACTCTCTATTACGTGCAGTAATGGTTGAAAATGATATGAAATGAAGTTTAATTGCGATAAAAGGTTATCTGATTGTAAAATTTGTTTGCATGTACGGATAAACATACTATCACGATTATTAAACGTTAGTATAACTCTCTTTACAGCTGCTAAGTTATGTTGATAATAACATGCCGCCTGAATCCAAGTGCCCCATCGTGTAATTATGGGTTGTGGTGGCACGGGAACGTGTGGGTTCATTTCTTTAAACGTTGCAATCCTGGAAGGGGCTTTTGAGAATACTTTTTTAACGTGGTTGATTAAGGTATTAACGTCATCAAAGTTTTTCCTTACTTCTTCGCAAAGCCTGTGAATCCCATGTACCAAACAAGTGATATGTAAAATTTGTGGATATTTGGCTTTAATTTTCTGTCCAGCATTTAACATATAGCTCACTGAATCACTCGTAAATAAAAAAATGTTTTTGAAATTGTTTTCAGCACAGTTTTCCCAGAACCATTTTAAGCTTGATTCGAAAAAATTAAATATAGTACATCCGTTTACTTTGTTCAAAACTTTGGATGCAATCAAATAGCACTTGGAAGGCTGGTTTTCTTTCAAATTTCTTACGAGAATATTAGCAATTTTTCGGTCCAATAAATCTTTAGTCTCATCGATTGAAATCCAAAAGGATCCATCACTTAGTTGTTCACGAATACTTAATAAAGTTTCTTTATAGACCTTACCAAAAAACACTTTTCTTACATATGACTCCGAAGGAATATCAAAGCCGATGCAATATTTAGTTAAAAAAATTCGAAAATAAATATTCTTTAGTTTATTCCACGGTATATTAGCAGAAATCATCATCATAGCTAAATCGTAGCAAAATGTATCTTCAGTAATGCTGCCCGTTTTTTTTTTGTAAGTGAGATTTACTTTTTGAAGGTCTGGTGAAAATAGACTTTCTAGATACGTCAATATCAATGTTACACACATTACAAGTTAAACTAACACCATCAAATGAGAATTCGTCATGTCCCTCAATCCAATTCCTGATTGTTTCAGACCTAGCTTAATGTCTTGACATATTGCAATATATGCAATTTAAACCCAATAAGAAACGAAATTTTTGAACAATAGGAACTAATTGTGTGAAACTAGGTAAACTTCTTAAGCAATGAATGACAATTGACGTTAAATGTTTTCATTGTCAACAGAAATTAAATAAGTGGCCATGTTATCTGGATACAAAAAGGTTTATCTCAAGAGCACTTAGCTCGATACTATGTATGCAGGGTATTTCCATAAAACAAATAGCTACTACTATTAGTAGTTACTTTATTTGTTGTTGCACATATATTTTTCTATTACATTAATTACTAGAACCCAAAACTTCTCAAAAACATGCAGAGGTATTTTTATTAACATTTTACGCAACTCGGGACTCTTCATTGGACATTTACAGGCGATATCTCTTGACTCGTTCCCTAAAAAAACAATTATTTGTACAGTTTAGATTTAAGTTTTATTCTCTATGCATGAACCATTTACTTAAATAGGTAAAGTCTTGTTTTAAAAAGGTTACCTGGTACATCCCGTTCTTGATATTTACGAAAAAGACCCACTACCTCCTCCCAACATTCGTCGAATTTTGATGGATCAATGTCTTTTAAGATAAACTTCAAACACCTTTCTTTGAAGTTAAAATAACAGCGACACAAACATATTTCTTGGTTGCCTAATAGTTATGTAAGAGAAAATATTTTGAGTTCTCATTCTAAATGTATAAGTTAAGCAATAAAAATTAAATCAATTTTGACATACCATTTCGACGTCGTATTTTACTTCAGTTTTCGCCATGAGCTCGGTGGAAAATTGACGATATTCAAAAGGTGACAAGAAAAATTCCATGGCTTTATTTTATTTGTTATATCGCACCTTCGGTAGAACAAGGGCACAATGTACTATATGATTATAGGGGCAATTGTGCCCTTGTCCTACCGAAGGTGCGATATGATATCTTTCGTGATACACATAGACCATAAGAATGAAAGAATCACAAAGTAAATTTAATGAATTTAATGAAATCAATTAATTCATTAATTAATCTTTGGAGTCATGTCCACGTTATTGCGAGTAATGACATCCATTTGTCCGATCTCTGGCCATGACATAATCAAGATTACGCATCAGGAGATGATCGCGGAATCAAGATTACGCGTCAAAATATGCAGGGCGCTCATATTAATCGACTGACATGTTCTTGATGTCGATAGGTATAACGTTATGAACTCGATATAAAGTAAAGGTTCGTGCTCGGGGACTGCAGAACCCGTCCCGGTGGTTACCACCATAATAGCCATTAGCCGACGCCAAGCAACAGTGTTTGCGTTGTTGCATTCCGGTGTGGGAATTAAACAACCGTTCAGTTTTAAGAAATAAATTGCTATATTTCTTTTTATGACGGTACTACTGAAAATAAAGCCTACTAGGTATTTTTGTATTCTCTCAGGTCCTATCTTTCCTTTGGAAAGGACATGAAACAAAGCAAACTAAGCCCTAAGCAATGACGTCTTTCTTACTGTTTCAAAAATATATTCCATAAAAAGTAACCCTGGAACGCACTAAGTGCGAGGTTCAATATTAGATTTAATCGTGAAATCCCACTCGTTATATTAATGGAACTGCCATTAGAACTAGCTGGGATAGACCGCGCACTGTCATAATATAATAATGCTATAATAAGTATAATACTTATAATAAGTATAATATATTATAATCTTATCGTTGTATAAAATGCAACTAAATGCCCAAGTGTCTTACTATTTGACGTTTACTTAAATGAAACCGAGTCGCTAGACGTTAATGTGCCTATGAAAGCAATTTAACGAACAAATCCCTGCAATATCGCAACCAATTAACCCAGGGCAGCCGAGGCAGAGGTGCACTGTTCCGAGGCAGGCGGCCTGACTCGAGCGCCTCGGTCTCGCCCGACGCTCGACGCCCTATTGTTGAGACATCTACGGCTATTAAAAGAGGACCAATTAATAAAAATACTTTCAGTTAACGCCGACTTAACAACCGAATGTTCCGCGAGAGTTTTTTGTAATTCGGATTCAGTACACTCGCTACTATACAAATATACCTAATTTAGTTTTGTTTTAAACAGTATTTCGGATTTATTCAAACTTGGTCAATGTAAAGATAAACACCGAATCTAAGTCGGCAATTTTTTTTTTCTTACCATTATATTTAACATTTATTGAGAAAATTTCGTAAGTGGGTATAAGGTGGGAAGCGTTTGTATTAAAGCCGCACTTGGATATACTGGTAGCCGGTTTTGCAAATGCCGCTGTGTTTACAGGTGCATTTTCGTAAAAAAGGCTACACCGGTACTATGTTTTCCTCCACGTTTCCGCCTTATTAATTATCATATTTACTCTATAAGGTGAGCATAGTAGGTACAGTCAACGTCAAAGATATGGTCATATTTTTTCAACTTATTCCATTTTAAAAAGGACGTGTACCATTCACCGTGGTATTGATTACTTTAATTAATAAGTGATACCTGTCCGCAATCCCAAAATATCGTTGAAATTATCTTTTTAGTGGACACACATTTGCCAAGAGCGACGCCACCCTATTGACTCTCTTTTCGAAAGCACCATACATAACACAAACCCATAGTTTTATCTCCGATTATAATGTACAAGACAAAATAACTTTATTTTTTCGTAAATTTCTCCAATAGTTGTCTTGAGCTTCTGCCACTCAAAACTTCTTGTTCGACTTAGGTAATCGTTAATTCCTGAGCAAGTGCCTCAATAAGGAGACATATTAAATAAAAATTGTGCCACGTACCTAGTGATCTCGTTTAAAAATAGATAGGGCACTCGTATTTGATATCACAGGCGAAAGAAACAGAAATACGAACTTCTAAAAAAAACTCATTTTGGTGTACTTTAGTCACCGCATCGAATGAGATCCCAAAAGCGACCGCCTGACCGAGGTGCGTCGTGAATGGACTGTCGTCCTAAACGGCATGGCCTATCCCAGCTATTCTTAAAGTGTGCTCCGCGAAGCGGAGCGGAGCAGGGCCAGCAAGGGCTCCGGCGAAAAAAAAGTTATGTAAAGGAACATTTGACTTTATTTTCACATTGAAAACAGGTTTTGCCTAATTTTGAGCTCCGTAAAAAAGTAGTGGTCAAAAAGGGTTCCGTTGCTAAAGTTCCGAAGTTTAAGCTTTTTCTCTTTGGTTACTTAATCGAGAAACAAATTAAAACATATGTTAGTTGCATGTGACCCTAAAATTGTACAAAAAAATTCGACAATATGTTATTAGTTGTATATCTGAATCATTGCTATCATTATTTATGTATGATAATACTAAAACTATTTTTTCTGTCTGGGCTCTGGACAGATAAAGTGCATAATGAGCAATTTTTTTTAAACTAGAAGTATTACTCCTGTGCTTTAGGTATATTGCATGTCAAGTAAAGTATAAGCATTAAAGTTTAAAAAGTTAATTAAGAACTATTTTAGCATCAAAATGATTTATCTTTAATGGAACTATGAAAATGAAAAAAATACTCTTTTGTCAATCGTACTACAACTATACTTTATTGTATGAATAAAGAGTAAATTCGTGAATTCCGTAGTTCCACAAATATTACCTTTCTCACTCTAAAAAGTTTACAACATGACGTTAAAATAGTTCTAATTAGGATTCAATAGACATTAAAAAATAAAACGTTTTAGTGTAGGACGCCCTACGGCAAGATGGAGTGATGATTTCATTTGCGAAACGCTGCTGGCAGGTGTTGGATGCGACAGGCCAAGGTCAGGGTATAATGGCGTACGTCCAGCAGTGGACTGATATGGCCAATGATGATGATGATGATTATGAAACATTTTAAACTTTTATTATTTATAGGTAGGTACATTACGCTAAATACCTACAGCACCGCCGTAAAACCTTTTTTTTTTGGAGATTTTCACTCCATGAACTTTATCTATCTACACAGCAAAAATTAAAACTTTTAGAATTCTCACAACTTTTTCATGAATTTTAATGTCCCACGACGCGTCTAAGAGCCGAGTTCGGGATGACGTCCATTTGTGCATGTTAGCCTGGTGATAAGTATGTATCGGATTGCCTCTTGGGCGTCTAATTACGAGTATTGAAATGTGTTTCTTCATTTAGATCATCGAAGCGCTTCACTACCTGCACTACACCATACACCAGATCCACCGCAACGTGTGCCCGCAAGTGATCATAGTCACGAAGCGCGGCACCTGGAAGCTCTTCGGCTTGGAGTTCACTGGTGAGCCCTGACACCCCACATTTTTTATTATTCACAGTTCATCAGCTTATCTGTTGCGATTCATATTTTTGCGCCTCGTCTAGCGCTATTGATTATTATGTGCCATATATTCATATAGCGAATTAAGAAGATTGTGAAGCTGACAAATTCTATACAAATGCTTTAACGGTTCTCTCGCTTTAAACCTAGTCCAATTTTAACGATTTTTTAATATATTGTAGATATAATGAAAAACAAGGTCTGTATGTTTTCCCCTCAAAAAAAAATATTTCTTAGAAATAATACAAATGAAAAAATCTAAAACTTTAAACCTGGTTTTACATAAGTAAAATAGTGAAAATCGGAGTTGATATTTTAGAGTTGAGAAATGTTATGGCCCGGAGATAAATTTGTATATATTTTTTTAACAGCTACGCGATTTAAGCGGCGGTTGTTAATGCTCGCGGGCGGCGTAATCTGGATAATAACACTAACGCATTACTTTCGATACAGTCAATATTGCCATGTCTTTATGTTTTCTTTTTTCCCACTAATTGATTACTATACTAACTAGAAGCTTTCTAAAACCACACAATTTACCCAGCATAAACACCATATTAAAATAACCGACAAATAATAACCAATGAACTCTAAATAAAACACTAAAAGAGACAGCCAAAGCCACAACCCCTGATGTTATTGTTGAAAGAATTGTTATAATTGGTCCAGATAAGGAAGAGGAAAAGGCGAATCAGCGATCTTGCTTTTGAATTACAGCGCCTCTATTCTAGGCGGTTAAAACGATATCGTAGTTAATCTGTTATAGTATTGTTATGACGTCAGCCGCCATTACTGTCAAATCAAAATGGTGAAAATACTATAACAGTTCAAATACGATTTGGATTTTACCGTCTAGAATAGAGGCGCAGCGCAGGTATAGATACTTTATTTGAGTCCCTATCCTGCTCTTTTCGGGTGCTAAACGCTTGCAAAGCAACAGCAATCGTTTATTGAGCTTATCTCCAATACCGCGTTTCCTCTTAAATTTAGTATCCAGTCAGGTAAATCTAAACATGTTCACTCGCGTAAATGGATTCGAATTATATTTTTCCTCACTCCGTGACTATTGACAGAGTTAACCTTTTGAACGCCACAGTCGGCTCTGGCCGACAACTGAAAGTCGTGCCACTGACGCCACCGTCGGCCACAGCCGACACAAGTTAGAGATTAAAAGAGACTTTGTTTCGTATGGATGAAGTTGTAATTGGTGATGGTTCCAACGGAAGACCAGCGCTGACTTTAATGCCAGCATTACGCTGAGTTGGGACCATTTCGTGGCTATTTTCTTCTTGTATTTGTTTATCTGTTCTTTGTTATGCATGTCACGAATAAATGATTTTCTTTCTTTCTTTCTAATTTGCGTAGCATAGCAAACATGTTTGGCGTGTGAGTGACGCATTTTGTATTTGACGTACGGCGTTCAAAAGGTTAAGGGAATTATTTATAATAACCAATTGTAAATAGTTTACGATAGTGATTTTTACATTCAAGTAAACTACACCTAACCGTAAAACTTGCAAGTAACTGTATACCTTACACAAAAGTAAGTAAAATGTTTAGCTGTTTACCGAAACTTAAGGCTCTTCGTTTGTATCCGCATCGAGAGTGTTATGTTATTTACTGCTCATGCATGTCCATGGACATTGTTTTGTATTGTATTGAACAAGATGCAAACTCTGACAGAAGGGACAAATGGCTATACAAATACATTTTGGCAAGGGCCGTGTAGTGAATGTGCATTTCGGACCATGTTTAGCCTAACTAGGCTAGGGTAGGGTTTCGTCACCGTTTCTCCAAAGACAAACACAACAGAATTTGGTGTTATCTTAGGTGATTTTCAGTTGTTATAACCATTATACTGGCCTGCAAGTCTGCAATAAATTTTACGTAGATGTGATAGTTTTTCTTTAACTGTGAATTTTGACATATCCAAAAACAACTATTTAACTTGGCAGACAATTGACTCTATCAAAACTGACCACTTTAAAGCTATACATATATTTTGCAAACGAATCCCTAAATGTGGTCTTTACATACCCTTTTTTTTAAATCCATCCAATTATTCACACAATGTATTATGTAGATATGTAGAAAAAAAAATACATTATTATTTGGAAACGATGTTGTCCTTATTAAAATTTATAACCTTGCCAAATTATAGCTTTGTAATACCAAAAGTCTCAGATTAAACCCGCGGATAGACGAGCAGACAGGCATGGTGGAATACGTCCGTCAGGAGGTTTGATAGAGTCTGACCGTGTCTGCGGTCGCTTCGCCTAGTGCACTTCAGTTCGTCTGTAGTACGCGTGCCGCGGCTTATGCTTGGGACCGTCAGGTGTCCTGACTTCCGGCCGAAAGGTGTCGTGTTCCGGCGGTTCCGGGGCAACCTACCAGCAGCGACCACACCAGTTTTGGCTAAACAGAACCACGCTGTTCTGCCACCTCGGTCTTAGTTTTTAAGTTTTATTTTGTTACGTACGAGTACGTAAGTCTTTTAGGTAAGGTGGGGTCTTGTAATTGCAACTATCCGGTAAATGCAACTAACTTCAATAACTCCCTCTAGAGTACTTTATTGTAAAACGACAGACTCATTCAATGTTATACTAAAAGTTCTACCTCAAAAATGTAGATGGCGCTGCTAGCTCAAGAATTGTGGGAGTTATAAAGCTTTTTGTCATCCTCCATTTTGAGTCTGCTGGCGTCGGATGGACACGGTGCGCATTTTTATTCTAAAAAATAGTTTTTAGTGGTTCCTCGCAAGGTTTTTCACAAGAAAAGTTATAACTAATCACGGTAAGTCATTTTGTATGTATTTGTTTTATTCTACGATGAATATTTTCCGAGTTTTCTGTGTATTACATTTACCAGACAAAAAATGCAAAGTCTGGTAAATGCAACTATTTTGCAGTTTTTAGGTTAGTTACAATTAGCTGCCAATTTTTGTATTAAATTTGAAAAAGCTAGTGATGTGACAGTGAACATGAATATATCGATACAATCACTAATAATATAACACACCGGCACATTTAGCGTAACTTAAGAAAAGTGTGGTTACAAGATAATTACGTTTATTTTTCATGAAAATGTTATCAGATACAAAGTACCAAATTAATATGTACATGGTTTAATATTAAATTTGTTTTATGATTTTTCTTATTTTTATTAAAAGCATGGAAATTTAAAAATATGCAATTAGCTGATATGAACAGTTTCACAAAAAAAAAGATCCAAAATTGGTTATATAGTTCAATTTTGTTCTTCTTACCCACGACGGACCGGGGTGTACATTATTTTGGGGTAAGTACAAAGATTCCGCTAATTGTGCCGATATGTATACATATTTGTCCGCGTTTTATTTAAATAAATATAAATAAATAAATATCAGGGGACAATCTCACACCAATTGACCTAGTCCCAAACTAAGCTCTAGGCTTGTACTATGGGTACTAGACAACGATATAAATACTTATATAGAGAAAATAAATACTTAAATACATAGAAAACATCCATGACTCAGGAACAAATATTCGCGCTCATCACACAAATATCTGCCCTTACCGGGATTTGAACCCAGGACGGACCAGTCGTTTTTCTACGTGTAATTTTTATTAATAAGTTTATTGTGTACAACTAATGGTTAAATAAATAAATAAGTATCGCCTGTTTGCTATTTTCTATGTTTCTGCCGCTTAATGATCGCATGGAATTTGATGTAACTAGGCACTATACCTACTTACTTGATTCATACAACTGGTTTTTAATATATAATAAAAATTATTTTTTTAGATGTCAACACGTAAAAAAAAAGCAAAACATTCTCTTAATTACTTAATGGAAGCAGTCGAAAATGTACAAAACAAAAAGATGAACAGCTATCAAGCTTCAGAAATATATAATATACCAAGATCAACTATAATTCACCGTGTATACGGAACGCGTGGTGCCAAAAAACCGACGCCTGGCAGGCCTACTGAATTATCTACAGCTTGGGAAAGCACAGTGGCTGCTCTTCTTCACGAAATGGAAAAGTGTGAGTTTCCGCTAACATCAAAGGAGATTAAACAATTAATATGTGCTTATATACAAAGGAACGGACTCATAACTCGTTTCAAAGATGATTACCCTGGCAAAGAATGGTTTCGGGCTTTTAAAAGGCGACACAGATTAAGTGTCAAAAAACCACAGTCCGTAGAGGTTGCCAGGAAAAAAGCCTGCAATCCTTTCACGGTTAACAATTATTTTGATTTGTTGGAGCGCATAACGAAGGAACTGGAACTAGAAGACAAACCCCAACATATATATAACTTAGATGAGACCAGCTTCTGCAGCGACCCCACCAAGACTAAAGTTGTTGGCCTGAAGGGGTACCCTTCTACTAGAACAACTGCGTCCCCTGGAAGGAATAACACCACTATACTGTTAGCTTCAAATGCGCTCGGTAAAAAGATCCCTCCTTTGATAGTATTTCAGGGGAAACAACTAGGGTCGAATTGCTTTTTCGAAAACGAAAATGTTAATACAGCGTATGTTGGAAGCCGTAAGGGGTGGATGGAAACCAAAATATTCGAAAATTATATCGCAAAGGTTTTCATACCAGCAATTGGACCGGAAAGGCCAGTCTTATTAATATTTGATGGCCATTCAACACATGTGGACTTGAGTGTTATAGAACTTCTAATGGCCAACCAGATGACTGTTCTCAAACTGCCGGCTCACTTATCCCATATTCTGCAACCATTAGACTGCAGCACAATGAAACTTATGAAAGACAACTGGGACAGTGAATTGGTGAAATGGCAAAGACTCCATGTGGGTGCAAAGCTTCCAAAACCAGAATTTGCCAGGATCATAACTAAGATATGGGATGACTTGAACCCAGTTATCATTCGAAATGGCTTTAAAAAATCTGGTATATATCCGTTGAATCGTGATACAATTCCAAAAGAAAAGTTTGACAAGCTTTCATGGTCAAAATGGGAAGAACATATTCGCCAACAAAATGAACAGTCTCATAGCGTTGCTAATAATAATGCTGAAGAAGGAAGGAAGATAGAAAGTGGCACTCAGGAAGGGTGGTAGGACCTTGTGCAGGGTCCGTCCGGATCGCTACCACCATCTTATTCATTAACCTACCGCCAAACAGCAGTGTTCGCATTGTTGTGTTCCGGTTTGGGGATAAGACAGCCGGTGAAATGACTAGCATAGAGGCATTCCATCTTAGTCCTCATGGTTGGCAACGCATTTGCAGTCTTAGGATTGCATTGCAGTCTTGTGAATGCGAATGTCTATGAGTCACAGTTTTCACTTACCATCACGTATGTGCTCGTTTGTCTCCCGTATGCCATTAAAAAAAAAAAAAAAAAAAAAAGTCAGGACATAAATGAAGTTCCAACATTCACGAGTATGTGCACGAGTATGTCGCTTGAGATCCTTAATCGTGGGAAGAAAGAAATAGATCTACAAAAACCCGTGAAAGACCCTAAAACGTTTTTAATTTCACTTTCTAAAAATACCAATTCCAATATTACCAACAGTGGCTCTTGTAACGTCAAAATATTGAGCAATATCAAACTCACTTCAACTAGCTATCAAAAACAGAAAGATGAACATGTTTCATTTGAAGAACTACTTTTGGAGACTATTTCACGTAGTGACATAGGGTAAAGTAACCAATGGTCAGCCAGAGACCTGTAGTCAGCCTCTGCCTATACTTTGTATGAGTGGGAAAAGTACGAAAGATATATTTCCCACTCTTCGTACTCATATATGGTCGACTACTGGTCTCTGGCTGACTACTGGTGACTTTACCCTACCTAAAACTACAAGAAAACGCGTTAGTCAAGAAGCAGAGATATTAACTTACAAAGAGGCTATTGATCGTATGAAAATAAAGAAAGATGAAAAAGAAAAGGCGGAAGAAATTAAAAGACTCAATAAACTTAAAAGAGCATATCACGAAAAGAAAAGCGAGCAAAAGAAACAGAAAAGAATACTGACAAAAAAAGCAAAACTAAAAAAAGAAAGAATTTGGAATCGGACAGTGAAAGCGATTGTTCATACACACCGATGAATGATTGTGATGATGAAGATTTAGCTGCCTTTGTTCAAAGTTTGTCGTGTGATGAGAGCTTTGACGAAGATTTGCAAGAGCCATTACTATCAAAGACTAAAGAAAATTTAGAGAAGAAACCTAAACTAAAAAGCGAAAGAGTAAATAAAAGACGAAATAGTACATTTCGATGCTAGTGCGGAAAGTCATTACTTCACTCGTACCGAGTCTTGCCACTCGCCTGCGGCTCGTGGCAAAATATCTCGGTTCTCGTGAAGTAATGACATATCCGCACGTGTATTGAACGACGTTTTTTAATACAGTTGCGAAAAAATACGAAAAACAACAAGTTAGGAATTCGAAACTTTTATATTACTAATTCTGTAACATTATTGTAATACAGTTGAAGAATAATGAAGTACTATATAAATCAATTTATTTAATACAGTTCTATCATATTTATTATTAATTGACATAATAATTAATGACACAATTTGTACAATTATTGAGTGTGATATTGAAAGTTTTCCCTGGTAAATTAAGTGTTTGGCTGAGTGAATTATTAATTTCACAAGATTCTGTCACTGGGTCCTTATGGTCCTTATTGAGCTGCGATAAATGTTGTTTACCCTGTTGTGGTTCGAAATTTACAAATGGTTTTGACTGTTTAGAGGTGCCTGGCTGGGGTTCAAAATTGGAATTCAATTTACAGGCATCTGGTTGAAAGTTTACCTCCGGTTCCCCCCCGGCCACGTGGTCCGACTGCTTTGTCCGACCAGTCGGACGACGTGGATTTTTTTTCCCGTTGTTTCGACTATCAAACTACATGGAATCGCAATTCCGCTTCGTTCGATTGGTCGGTCTACCTGGTCTTTTGTATTCCTGTAAGATCGACTAATCGGAGTGCATGGACTCGCAATTCCGCTTCGTCCGAGTGATCGGTCTACCTGGTCTTTTGTATTCCTGTTAGATCGATTAATCGGACTAGAAACTCAAACCATATTGTCAAAACAATACCTTAATAGAATTGAATGGTATTATTAATTGCGCTTATAGGACAACATTGCTTAAAAGTCTTATGACATGCGTTTATAAGGCCATGCTCTAGTAAGAGTCTTACAAAGTTATCCTGTAAAGGTTCTTGAGACTAAGTTGTAGGATTGAAAGGTCTTGTAGCTCAAATCGACTTGTAAGATGCTGTTGTAAGGTAAGTGGTCAAAGTCAAAACGTTAATAAGATTCCTACTAGAACTTTAGTCTTATAAATCGCTAATCGTAGGAGAAGTTTGCTTGTTGGCTACTGGCCACTTATGAATGCTTATCATTTTAACTTCATATTGATTGGTCCTTAATTGTTGTTATATTGTTTTGACAATATGGTTTGAGTTTCTAGTCCGATTAATCGATCTAACAGGAATACAAAAGACCAGGTAGACCGATCACTCGGACGAAGCGGAATTGCGAGTCCATGCACTCCGTTTAGTCGATCTAACAGGAATACAAAAGACCAGGTAGACCGACCAATCGAACGAAGCGGAATTGCGATTCCATGTAGTTCGATAGTCGAAACAACGGGAAAAAAAAATCCACGTCGTCCGACTGGTCGGACAAAGCAGTCGGACCACGTGGCCGGGGGGTCCGGTTCAGGGTAGGGTTGAGGTTCAAACAAGTACTGTTTAGAGGGGCCTGGTTGGGGTTCAAAACTGTCAGGGTTCGGCTTTATGTTAATTGATGATGCAATTTTTTGTCCAATTTTTAATTTGTTTTGTACCGAATTTTCGATGTATCCCTCTGCAACATTATTTGAACGCCAGCCACCATGTCTCTTCAGAGTTGTTATATCACCACCAGAGTCAGCAAGTAAGGTGGCTGACGTCCTTCTAAATGCATGTCCTGTATATTGATCAGCATCGGGCAGATTCAAAAATTTGGCAATTTCCTTGGGCATATTACCAAATTTATTAAGGCCTATGGCCTGTGCTGTGCATTTATCTTTCTGGTAATTTTGGAAAAATCTGTTACTTTTGCCCTTTGATGATCGTTGACGTTGATACTTTTTGACAATTTCGGCAAATGGGCCATCAACGGTAAACGATCTTGGTATTTTGTTTTTGGTGTTAGGTATTTGTATTAGTAGTATATTTCCGTGACTTTCAATATCTTTCAGTGTGATGTTCGCCAGTTCCTCACGCCTGCAGGCTCCACAAACCCCAAATATGAGGGCAACCTACGAACAAAATCACACTTTACTTATAAAATCAAATGAATTACTTACCTTATGATGAACTAAAATCATAAATTTGAGTAAAATCATACCTTTGTAGCAAGATATATTTGATCTGGAGCATCATTAATGAAATTTTCCACGTTTTCTGCCGTTAATGCTTTTGATTTTTTACTTTGAAAACCTGTAGATTGTCTCTTTAAAAATGCAGTTAATTTATTGTAAGTTTTGATATCAATATCATTCTTTATCTTTATCACAGTTTTCAGCATCGAGTACTTAGACCACAAGGTAGAAGCTTGGTATTTTTTCGACAGTTCTAGAAAATAGGCTATAACAACGTTTTCTGAGAACGAGTTTGCCTTATGTTCCGTTTTCCAGTTCACAAACTGTTCATAAACAGCAATATACTTATTTTTAGATTTTTCTGGCAAAGAATTCTCATTTGCAATTGCAGCCTTCTCACAAATGTCTGGCGGTGTTAAATCAAACTCTTCAAACTCTGATTCACTCATTTTATATTCCACTTTTTGAAAACTCAAGTTTGGTAAACAATTAACTAACAAAGTTTTTGAAAGTTTGATCTGCTCGCGGTGAAAAGTTTTGACATTATGAAGAGGTGTTTTTTCAACTTTTATTTGACTACAATGGATTTTGTTATTAATATTGAACCCACACAGTTTATTTTTCAAATGCATTTTCTATAAGACATAAACAATTGTAAATATAAAATATTGTACTATTATTAGCTAAGTATTTGTGTATGTATATTTATAAAAACAATATTGAATGTTGCCGTTGGAAACTTAAAACAAGCTTGCAGTAAGAAAAACGCCTCTTCTTTGACAGGCGTTTCGGCAGCTATTCCGTTCCATTCAGACACCTTATTAAGAACGGTTTTTCAATATTCAATATTAAAAAATAAACGTGTTATAACGATGAATATGTAATTAATAAAATATGAAATATGTATATTTTTCGTATTCTTACATTAACAGTAGGTTTTTATGTTGATTACGACGTTTAAAGGAAACTAATATTAACACTCATCAATAACTAGTCATGAATTGGAACACATGTAAATTTAAAAAAATTGGAAAAGTAAATCGCACTAGTTCGCGAAAACGAACATTCCGCACGATATACAGCTACGACAAGTACCACTTTTTGAGCAACTGTATTAAAAACAAATATCCGGAGAGAAGGATGTCAATATAAACGTAAGTTGTATTTTAGTAAAATAAAATAGGATAAGTACTTACTGTATAACGTTAAATATATAATATTATAAATATGTGATAATATACACACACCTGTAATCCCAGAATGGGCTAGGCAGAGCTACAGAATTACAACTTTAAAAAGTTGTTGATAATTCAGTAACCGCAATATAAATGTAATTTATATATTTAGTTTATATTACTTATTCAATATACAACTTACAGGGTTGTTTAAATATTAAACTAAATTTTCAGAAGGAACTGAATTTTACCAAAAAACTATCTACTTTGAAAGAAGCTTGTGAAGAAGAATTGCAAGAACCGATACCATCAACATCGAAAGAAGAGAAAGATACACGTAAAATGAAAAAGAAAGAGTAAACAAAAGTACTTATAACAATAGGATGGTGGAATCATTAAGAGGGAAGGAAGTAAGTATATTTAAGTTATATATACAAAAAATGCATACTTATATAGGGTGGCCCGTTTATAGTGGTCCAAAAAATTTTTTTAGGTGGAGGGCATCTCGACGCATCATTTAAAAACAACATTAGTTCAGCAAAAATCTATGGTTTCGAAGATACGATTTTTTTAAACAAAATAATAACTTTCTTTAGAAATTTCACATAAATCACTCTGGTGTGAAAACTATGCGATGGAATCAAATGAAATTTGGTATAGGAGTAGTGTATTAACGTATCTACCATTTAATTAGCCACTCTAGTGTAAATTCTTTGCAGATTTTTTCGAATTTTCCTTTTCTGTAACTTTTTTTAAATTTTCAACAAATGAACAGATTTTCGATAAAATGCTGTCACAAAAAAATGTACTACCGAAGTTTTGCTTATGCTTCTAAAAAATACCTTAACATATGGTAAATCTTTAGACAAAAAATCATAGCTGTCCGTGTAATTTAAAATTTTCAAAAACTCGTGAGAATCGATAAATTACGAAGTGACAACAAAGAGACACGGTGATATTTCCTTATAAGGTAGAGATATTTGAATGTAAGTAAACAAGTTACTTTTTCTGAGACAATGGACATTTAGGAGAAGTAAACAATTTTTCATATAGTATTAAGTACAAAAACGTTATTTAATTTAAGTATACTAAAACACTAATTTATTGTTACTAATGGAAGCTTCTAAACGTAATAAATTACGTTACGTTACAATTTTTCATATTAATTAGTATGGTATTAAGTACAAAACATCTTAGCCTACTTGTGCAAAATGTGGTTACAGAATTATCAAGAAGTTTCAAGACTTGTTGGTAATTCTGTAGCTCTGCCTACCCCACTCTGGGAATGAAGGCGTGAGTTTATGTATGTACCTAAGTATGTATGTAAGTACAAAAACTTTATTTAATTTAAGTATACTTACCAAAAGACTTATTTCTTGTTAGTTACTAGTAAATAGTTTTAAAATATAAGTAAAAAATACTGTTTAAATAAGCATAAAATATTTTATTATTATGATTAATAAAAATAAGCAAGACAAAATAGTTTAAGTATGAATAAAAAACTTTTATCTTGTCATTAATTACAGCTAGGAAACGTAGCTTTGCAACCTTACTAATTAGTAAGTAGTTTGAAAAAAGTAAAAAAGGCTGTTTGATTAAGTTACTTATTTGGATTAATAAAGATAAAGCTAGATAAAATAGTTTAAGTATGCATAAAATACTTATTTCTTGTCATTAGTTGAAGCTAGGAAACGTAACTACGTAACATTACTAATTAGTAAGTAGTTTGATAAAAGTAAAAAGGCTGTTTGATTAAGCATAAGTAAACTATATTATGTTGATTAATAAAAATATAGCTATTATTTTTTAGTCTGTTTAACAACTACACTACATGTTTTTTACATTGCATAAAAAATATATGTTTTTAAAAATAACAGTTCATCCCCGAGTTTTAATTCTGCTACCATGATCTTCTTGGCGCGTCGATGGCAGACACTACATGACTGTCGATAAAATTACGATAAGGTTCCCATCACAATTTTTCAGAAATTAGTTGCAATTACCAGAACCACGGCTAAAAAGTATTTTTATGCGAAATTGGTCTTAGTTACAAGGAGATATGTGTCACAATCCTATGAAGATTCTCTTAGTCTTTGTGTTTAAAATACACACATAGACAACAGACATAGAAAAATGTGGAGATAAAACGATTAGTTGCAATTACCCGCCAGGAGGGGTAATTGCAACTATTGCTGCCTTTGTCAGAACTTTTGGCAATAGCTCTTTATTCTTCAGAGTTTTTCTTTGTTATAACATTAGAATAAAATCTACATAAAATTTGACTTATGCATGACATTACAGAAAAACTTATTTCCTTATATATATAGAATTATCAGATGATGAAGTTATGACTTCAATATTTTTAGTTGCAATTACAAGACCCCACCTTATTTGTAATTATGGGCGTCGTTGCTCGAAATAAAAAGACTTATTATAAGGTGTAAACATGTGTGAACTTCGGAACCCTAAAAATGGACCCTCCGGCCACGTGATTCCACAGCGTTGTCTGACACTCGGACTACAAGGAATTCTTATTTTCCACTTAGTTCGACACTAGGACTACAAGCAATTCTTATTTTCCGCTTAGTCCGACACTCGGACTACAAGGAATTTTATATTCCACTTAGTTCGACCTTCAAACTTCAATTTCATCTTTTTTCATTAATTAAAACACCCATTATGGGTTACGAAATAATAAGCATAAATTTATTGAATGAAATAGTAAACCAAATATAACATACTTCTTGAAACTAAACTATAATATGTCCTATATTTTCACTTTATTTTATTTTATTGAACAACCCTTTCCAGGACATTCGCTCGAGAAAAAATCCCACGTCAATGTCGACATGATCAAGCATCATATTTGTTTTATATACAAACTGATCGCGTACAATACTTTTCTTCTTGCGTTTTTCTAATATTCCTCCCTTCATTTTAAGCACATTCAGGTCACTATCCTTTTTCAATATAGATAATAATTTTAATAAGTTGGGTTTTTTTCCTGCCGACGAGATCATTTCACTTCGCATGCCACCCTTCGAGGCTGTTATTTGTGCGAAGTGTTTCACCGTGCACCGACCACTTTCTGGTAAAACTATCGGTGGTTAACCATTGTGCTTCCATGTAATGCTTAAACTTATGCAATCCTGTATTATCTGAGTCGTAAAGGTCGTCCAAAATATACTCCCATCCGGCCCGAATGTGCTGTGCTGGTAGAAATGGTAGTGCAGTTGCAAGAGCAACTATCCTTTTCTCATTTTGACCTTTAGTAGTATTACCAAATGTCTTAGCGTTTCTGAAAACTGCTCTGCCGAAATGGTAAAAACATCCTTTTAATATTACCTGTGGAAATGCTGTTTGTAAAGCGTTCATTAGAGCGGGCTCAAAATCAGTCATAATTTGAAGAGGGTAAACTCATCCTATCCGTCATTAATACATAAATCATCGGAACTATATTTAAACAATCAGATGTAGATACAACATCTCCGTGAGTGGTAAATAGCTGCTGACATGGTGCAGCTATGGAAGGTACCATCTGTGAAAAAAGAATTAATTTCGCCAATCCGATGTCTAGCTTCTTCTGAACAGAATGCGATAATACACTTTTCGTCACAGTGATATTCAAACAATTTAAAGTTATTAAACTGCGGTGGAATTTCTATCTCACTTGGCACCCGATAAACTGATTTTGATACTTGAGCCGTTTTTTTTCTTTTGTCGTAGAGTCCTCTTTTCACGGATGTAAATTTTGGTATATTTGTTATCAAATCCTTACCAGCATTCTTTGAAGGTGTCACAAGTTCATTATAAATCTGTTTCATTGGATTTGAAGTATCTTCACACGCCTCTCGTCTCATTTTATGCAATTGTTAATCAATATCATTTTTATCTTTGCTTTGTTTACATGTATGATGATTACACTTCATGATCTGTAAATTCTGTAAAATAAATAACAATTCATAAATAATGTTTAGGAATAGGTAGAGATCTATGTTTTAGAAAAGCCATTGTAGAATGTGAGCACTGAATAATAAGAAGTTGACAATGGTTGACTAAAATTTTATTTTATCTATTCTTAATTCATATTCCGGGGTCAGTAAATTTACACTAATAAATTTACAAAAGAAAATAACGAAAATAAATTAATAATATTATGTATTACTTACTCACTTTTAAATGAATAGTTCCGTGACATATTTCTTTCTTTTTATTGCTGCATGCCCATGAACTTTTGCCGTCTAGGAATTTCTTGTTACAGTAGAATTGGTATCCATTATATAAAAGAACCACTCCGCCTTTGCGTGGCAGGAAAAACAATTCGTTACTACTTGAAGAAGCTGCATTTTCCACTTCTTGCGACATTTTAATGTTAAGACGGTCAAGAATCGATAATCATGCGATAACCATTTGACATATCAATAATACATAATTATTATGACAGTTTCTCATAGATGCTAATAGGGAGGTTTCGTTATCATAACCTTTGAATTGATTGAGTTCGTTATATCACTTACGTGGTTCTTAGACTTAATAGTTAATACTAAACGAGCATGTTATTTTATTGTAAAATATTAGAAACTGACAGCCGATTTTACATTCTTATTTTTCTTATTATTCATGGATGTTTTAATTAATGATAAAAGATGAAATTGAAGTTTGAAGGTTGAACTAAGTGGAATATAAAATTCCTTGTAGTCCGAGTGCCGGACTAAGTGGAAAAAAATAATTGCGTGTAGTCCGAGTGTCGGACTAAGTAGAAAATAAGAATTCCTTGTAGTCAGAGTGTCGGACTTAGTGGAAAATAAGAATTCCTTGTAGTCCGAGTGTCGGACTAAGTGGAAAATAAGAATTCCTTATAGTCCGAGTGTCGGTCTAAGTGGAATATAAAATGCCTTGTAGTCCGAGTGTCGGACAACGCTGTCCAACCACGTGGTCGGAAGGATAATGGATAGGTCTCATAAATTTACGTCATAATAGTTATATCAAAACGATTTGGAGAAATACGTCCCTCAACCAGATTTCCTCATTAGACTTGTTAAATAACGTTTTAATTTATTACTCAGTTATTATTATTACATGTTTTAAGTTGTAAATGGTGACGCCATGTAACTTGTGGCTCTACTTTTCGCTGCCTAGTTAAACGTAAACGTATATTTAAAGTCATAATTTTCAACGAAAAATCTTATAAATGCACACAATTTTCAAATTTTGATCGAATAAATCATAAATAAGTACCTGAATACCATCCTATTCCTGATTGTGTTATTGTATTATTGTGGGGCTGTGTAAAAATAGGCTTTGGTACCCAAACGGTGCCAACGGGACCCTACTACTTTAACTCTGTCCTGTCCGTTCGTCTGTCTGTCTGTCAGTGGGCTGTATCTCATGAACCGTATATAGGTAGACAATTTTTGGATGAAGTACCTAAATGTAAAACTTGATCCTGATACAAAAAACGTTAGGCGTATTTGATCAATCTTAATAATTGTACGGTGGCACGGAACCCTATATGTGAGCCCAACTCGCAACTGGCGGTTTTTAGGGTTCCGTAGTGAACAAGACAGTCAAGACACCCATAAAGGTTCGCCATGTCCGTAAGTCCGTCTGTCGCTCTGGTCGCGGTTTAACCAGAGACTTTTGGTAGGTACTACAAAGCTGAGGTCCTCCGGAACCGATATTAAAAATTATTTAACTAAAAGAAAGATGCATTATCCCTGATTTTTCTTGTTTTGTCTAAACCTGAGCAAAGCGGGGCGAGTCTCTAGTTAGTAATAATACTATAATGCTAAAAATTCTCCAGAAATGAATTAGTAACTCTTGACACCAAAACCGAATGAAAAACTACTCTCAATCAGAGGAAAGTATTAGTATTTTTTGTTTGCAATTTTATAACTTGCCATACAACTGTGTCGTTGTAGATGAAAAGTAAATTATCTTGTTTGTTCAGAGAATATCCTCGGACCGGACCCTACTGAGATGCTAGCCGTGCCACCGTGGTCTATAAAGGTGGCCAGAATCGCTCAGCCAAACCTTGACTACATGGGTAAGTGTTATTTCGATTAATCTTAAACTTTCTTACTATACGTGCTTATTTTTCATTCACAGTAGCTCTTGTAAGTACTCTGCTACACGTTTTGTGTTTTTTATTTACGCGTACACCGTTAACCCTTAAATTGGCAACGTATCTAATAACGCACATACCATAATGTTCACTTTTTTTATTTTTTGGTTACTATATTTTTTATGCTGATTTCAAATTAAATAGGGTTTGATTTCACGACTTTTTTATTTTTTGCCAATTTAAGGGTTAAATTTGATTGAATGCGTCAATTTATAGAATATAGAAGAGGGGCGCGTCGCGGCTCCTTTTGTTGTGTCGTTTTTTAAGACTGTGATTAGTCTGTACGCACGCTCGTTAGTTACGTAACACAACTGATTTATATTAAGTATACACATTTTATTTATTTATTGATTAAGGATATCAATAGCACATTACAATTCATAAAACAGTAAATTTAGGAAGACATTAGTGCCAATAACAGATCCACCTGTGAGCTGTAAACAAAGAAACAATAACAACTACCAGATACAGTCTATTTTTTCTTACTTGAGCTAAGACGTAAACAAACATCACTCGATCACATATCACGACATTCCGAAAGAATCACTCAATATAAGGTACCACAATAACTAATAGACATTACTTTAAACTCAAACGAATTCATTTCTACTAAATATTGCTTTAAATTATCCTTACAAGTAACATATTTTAATAAAATAATAATTTCCACGAAACTCCCTGTCACAGATTATCAAAACTGAATGTCAGTTTGGCATTTCATTTGTAGGGATGGGAAGAAGTGAATGAATTAATGATTAAGTAACGGTTTAATTGTTTGGTGGTTTTAATATACAATATTCCAAACATAAATGAATATAATATATATTTTTAAACTAAATAGTAAGTGAGAGTTATTATTATGTGTATAGGTAGTCTATATAATATGACATGATGATGTATCTACGGCTGACTGAATAAAATATTTATAATAAAGCGTGTTGTGTTATTGAGTACATAATATCGTTATAAGTAGGTATCCACATGCAATTGTAGTCTGTCAAATTCACTATATCAATCATATTGAAGAACCCAACCCATATACATATTTCGGTTCACTAATGTTTGACCAAAAAAATATTGACAAATGGTCATTTGACAAACAACGTTTCACTAAATGATCATTTGGCAAACGAGACATTTAACAAAAGTATCATCTTACAAAAACTCACTTAGCAATTGATCATTTAGCAATTAGTTTACCTATTTTTGGGCAGAAAAAAAAACAACCTCGAAGGCCAAGGCGGGAGCCAAGCTCCCGCCTTTGCCTTCTAACCTAACCTATCCGAGTCGGTTATGCCCTGATTCGTCTTCCTCGTAAAATGTAAATTTAAGTGTTGATCATTTGGAAAAGTAAGTCATTTGTAAAATGACTAGTAGTAAAATGATCAATTGACTTAACATTTTTTTGCAAAACGTTGTTTGTCAAGTGTAATTTTGCCAAACGACTTTTGGTCAAACGGCAGGACACCACATATTTCACTCATTTCATTCCTTCACTAAATAAATTTACACATTCACTCTATCACTCCAATCCCTATGAAATGTCAACGGTTAATGGGCAAATTTTGTATGGAATGTGGCCTATGAGCGGCCAGCGGTAATTTCAATGTCAGATGTTGTAGTAGTCCTAAAATTACTTCGTAAAAGTTTAATTACCGTGACTTAATTGTAACCTGAATAAAAGACGATTTTATTTTAGAGTACTTTGTATAGTTTTCCCAATTCCTGACCTGGGAATGTTTAGTAATTAGGAAAGGAATAAGGTAGCATCTTGTAATATAATGCTCATATAAAGGACTGTAAAGCGAAGTACTTAACAAATATCAAATAATTATTTATTAACAATTAAAAATATAAGTATAACTTACGAACAAAAATATATTCATCATACGATTCAAAAGTCACGGTGTATGACTAAACTTAAATCTGATGCTGGTAACAAAATATCTTCTGGTTGGTTTCTTGCCCAGCCTAGGTACCATACCACGCACATAATATTATGTGCACAGCAGCCGACGGTACGTCTTCCACTCAGACACGTGCAGTAATAATGAGCGATAGCCTCTCGGCCGTTTCTTTGGTGGTCAATCACAAGGTATGAATAATAAGTTCTGGATCTGACATGTCTTGATCGGATTCGGACACGTAATAACCAAACGTCTTCATCTGGAATGTATTCGGATAAACCTCTTACTTGCTGTTCTCGACATACTTCAATATTATACAAATCCCCTACTAGATGCTCAGCGTAATAACTACGAGCCAGCTTCATTTGATAAGTACCAAGAGCAAACAGGATAAGCTCCTCTTCCGAAAGATTTGGAAAGTCGTCAAAAATAGGTTGATCGCCGCTGATACTTTGGAACGTCGCTCGTTGCCTATTTATATTATTACAAACAACAAAATCAGCCAGGTGATTAGACTGGTGAAAACGCTCATTTATAATATTTACAAACGCAGATGCATGCACATTGTCATGTACGGGTTCTTGAAAGGCATTTACCGGTGATGCAGCTATTTTAAAATCCTCAAACATGTGGTTTAGAGCTCGATTAAAAAAGTCGTGCCGGAACAATTTAAAATCTCGCTTAAATCGGCCATTAATCACTTCCACTACCGACCGACATATAGTGGCTAAACTAGACCTATTTGCTTTCTCGGTGGTAAGCTGGTCTGCACCGCGGTCTTTACTTTCGGGCATATAGGCTGAATAACCGAATGTATCCAAGTCAGGAAGAACTTCTCTAAACCCTCGATCGAGAATAAAAATATCATCAGAGCGAAAGAACCAATGAATGAAAATTTCTTCGTTGTATATGATTCTTTGTAATATAGATGCGTCTGAATCTTTAGCAGCATATGGCCCACAAAACATCTAATATTATATGACCATCGCAACATACAATCATGAACGGCTTTAGGAGGTTCGAAAACTTGTGCATACTGTAAGTATCTCTTTGAAATGAATAATTCGAGCTCTTTTGTATGTAAATGTAAGTACCGTCCATTATTACTATCGACTTTCTAATATCCAATGTTGATAAAGGATTTCCAAATAAAGCATTGGGTGGGTACATAAAGGTTACGTTCGACTAATTTTCTCCTATCTATGTGGTCAAGACCTAAATGCCTAGGAACAAACTCCGCGTATAAACAGTTCCTTGCTATTTTTAAGTTCCTTTCAAGCGATCTTCTGCTCATTTGAAAGAGCGTTGCTAATCTTTCATTGCTCTCACCACTTTGCAATTTCATTAAATAAATAGCTAAAGCAGTTTTAGAATTCGAGCCAGACAAGGAAGGAGTCTGCTCCAAGATTTCAAAGAATTGTTGTCGTCTAAGACCTAACCGAATATGTATTTCATCCGTATCCATATGGTCAATATTTTCAAAATCCAGTATAGAGCTTCTTGATATCGCAGCCTTCATTAGGTTCAACATGTGAGAAAAATGAACACTACTAAAATCGTGTCGTAGATTTGGATTATCAATGACCTCATCCCAATCATTAGATCTTAAATGTGGTTCACATATTCTAGCATTTTCCGGTATATATAGGTTAAAGTCACTTAAAAGTGATACTTTTACATTTTGTGGAATACGACGCAGAGCAGTACTTCTGCATCTGTCAAATAAACAGTTTGATGCCGTGTTAGGTGGTCGAGAATAGTCTTCTATTTGCAGTGTACATATGTGTGAGGTAGGGTTTATATTTGGCTGTACAGCGAGTACGGCTCGTTGAGCTCTCTGCCAGCACGGTCGACAAACGAACTCATGGTCGTTATATTCAATCTGAGAAAAATAAGACTGATAAACGCAATGATAGTCAAAAATCGAAGCAATACATATAAGTACGCAACAGTTAAATGGTTTTTACTTACTTGTGACACACTTACTTGTAATGGAGCAACATTTTGAATAATATATTCTGCATGAGCACCATTTTCATCGAAAAGGGCACGCGTTATTTGTACTCTTCTTCGATTAACTACAGATCGATTGCACAAAATACAGTGTGGTCGGATTTCCGCCATAATCGTTCATTACTCTAGATAGGCCGAGCAGATATATTATTTATTAGAGCAAGGAGTGATAGGTTAGGTACCTACTTATCGCTTTACTGCAATTATTGTGCAAAATACGCACTGTGACATTAGGTAACTAGTCATAGTTATTCATTTACTGCATTCTGACTTAAGTTTAAATATTTCCATTTCAACAAGAGATACAGAAAAAAGGTCGTAGCAAAAAGTATTCCTTAATAGCAGGGCTTTCATATTATAACACCCGTTTTTTTTAATAAGCTTTTTCATATAGCAATACTACCGCTGGTGGGCTTCTGCACCAAAATCGAGGATCGAATACACCTAGTGTTGTCCTTTTCTCCCGCTTTGGTTATGAATGGAGAAGGAGTGAAACGGAGCCTTTAAATAATTCGGTCAAGCGTGAGCGTGCGTTACGTTTCACTGCGCCTGCGCTTCGACCTATGGACTAAGGCTCGGATCCTTCGATACTTTTCGGCATGTCAAGTTACATTGTTTCAGGATTCATAATAATCTTTTGGAGTGTTTTAGAATGGTTTTTGTTATGTCTAAATGTAATGAAACACCGAGTTGGACTGAGAGTAGATTTATTGGTTATCAAGCGTGGGTACATTCATATAAATCTACCTACATATTTGTAACATACATAACACTGTCCTCTGACGATTTAAAGAATAACAATGTTCACATTTTAAAGAGATTATAAAATTACAACAAAACACTTAATTGATACATATTTTTTTTAGTAGGTGCCTTTATCGTCGCATATAAGATATAGATTTATGTCGAATAGGTACCACATTTACTTAAACGTTAAGAACTACATTATTTAGGTAAAGTGATGGCAATGGGACCAACTTATATATAATATGAATCATTTTATAAATTTTTCAACCTTTCTAAGCAGCGTAGTGCAGCTCTGCGACGCGAGCGATTCTCGAGTTTAGCCGGCGACCCCGGCGGCGTGCCGTACTCATCCTCCGCCTCGCCTTCGTCGCGTTTTTGATCCACTTCTAAATCAGGGGAATATTCATCCTTTGTATCTAAGTTCGGAACTGAAACTCGATTGGGGATGTTGGTCTCAGACCCAGATTTCTGAGATGGCACATTATTAATGTCACTTAACGAAAACCTAGATTTCCGAATATGTAACTGGTCAACGTGTCTTTTGTGAACGCGTCCGTCACTCGTTCTAACCGCATACGACACCGGGCCCTCGCGCTCGAGCACGACGCCCTCCGACCACTTAGGTGCGCCGCGGGCGTAGTCCCGCACGAGCACCGCGTCGCCGCGCGCCGCCTCCCGCAGCGGCCGCGCCGCGCCGCGCGCGCCCTCGCTGGCCTGCTGCGCGCCGCGCACCGCGGCCGCCGCGTCGGGCCGCAGCAGGTCCAGGCGCCCGCGCAGCCGCCGCCCCAGCAGCGCCACCGCCGGCTCGCGCCCGGTCGTGCTGTGTTCAGTGTTCCGATACGTAAAAAGAAACCTGCTAAGGGCTGTGTTGTCGTCTTCCTTTTCGAGTGTTGCCTTCTTTAATACTCTCTTAACCGTCCGAACTGCATTTTCAGCAGCTCCGTTACTGGAAGGGTGATACGGTGCCACTAACGTTTGTTTGATTCCGTTTCGTTTTAAGTACGAACCGAATTCAGCGGAAGAAAAGGGTGGCCCGTTATCGCTTACTATCTGCTTTGGTAGGCCGAATCGCGCAAATATGTTTCGAAGTTTACTCATAACGACGGAAGCAGATGTGGTCCTCACCTTTTCAACCTCAATCCATTTGGAATGTGCGTCAATAATAATGAGATAATAATTGTTATTAAAGGGTCCCAGGAAATCCATATTTAGTCTCGCCCAAGGCTCCGCGGGCCATGGCCAAGAATGCAGCGGCGCGGGCGCGGGCGCGGGGCGCTGCGCGCGGCACGCGGCGCACTGATCCACCACCCGTTCTATGTCCGCGTCCAGAGTTTCCCACCAAACGTAGCTCCGAGCTATTTGCTTCATTTTTACTATACCCGGGTGGCCGGAATGTATTTCCCTTAAAATTGTTTCGCGTAACGATTTTGGGATTATTATCCTATATCCCCAAATTAGGCATCCTTGGTCAACAAAAATACAGTCTTTTCGACTCGCGTAGGGTTTTTCGGAATCATCATTAACCTTCGGCGGCCATCCAAACATTACATAACCGTAAATTTTGTTTAACAAAGGGTCCTTTGCTACCTCCGTTTTTACCTCTCTACAACTAAGCGGAAAAGTCTCCTGAACAAAATGTAAATAACTGCACTCCTCGTCTTCGCTCCTCTGCTTACCTTTGAGCGTGGCTAGTGGAAGACGAGAGAGAGCATCCGCGTGACAATTGTGCTCTGACCGTATATATTCTATATCAAAATCATACGCTGCCAATTTTATAGCGTAACGCTGCAGGCGACTAGCCGCTGTCAACGGAATGCCTTTATTTTTTGCAAAAATGTAAGTAAGAGCCCTGTGATCAGTGCGCAGAATGAAACGGCGCCCGTACAGATACTGGTGGTGTTTGGACACGCCGAAGACGATCGCGAGCGCCTCCTTGTCGAGCTGCGAGTAGTTTGTCTCGGCGGCCGACAGCGTGCGCGAGGCGCAGCACAGCGGGCGCTCGGTGCCGTCGGCCCCCCGCTGCGTCAGCACCGCGCCGACCCCGTACGGGCTGCTGTCGACTGAGAGGATCAGTGGCAACGACGGCTGGTAATGCGCTAACACCGGGGAGCTGCTTAACACTTTTTTTATTTTATTAAAAGCCTCAGTACAAGTTTTGTCCCAATACCATTTAACATTTTTTTTTAATAGATTATACAAAGGCTTCAATACATCGCACATATTAATACAAAATTTCGCGTAAAAATTTACTAGCCCCATAAAGCTTTTTAGCTGTGTTACATTTGTGGGTGCCGGGGCATTGACTATCGCCGCTATTTTATTATCATCGGTATGTAATCCCTGTTTGTCAATTTTATACCCAAGATAGTTTACGCAGTCTTTGAAAAATTTACATTTTGAATAATTAATACGCAAACCATTGTCTTGTAATCTTTTCAAAACTGCCCGTAAATTAGCCATGTGTGTAGTTTTATCTTTCCCTGTTACACAGATATCGTCGGCGAACACGGCCGTAGATGGCAAACCACTCAAAGTCTCCTACATTATCTTCTGAAAATTTTCAGGGATACATTTAATACCAAAGGGTACGCGCTTATAAACAAAAGTTCCGATATGAGTGGTGATTGCCGTCATCGGGCGCGACTCGTCCTCAAGTACGCACTGCTGGAAAGCGTTAGACAAGTCCAGTTTGGTGTACTGTTCGCCACCGCCCAACAACGCGAACAGGTCCTCTATGCGGGGCAGCGGGTAGTGAAAGTCCTTGAGACGCGGGTTAATCGTTATTTTGTAATCGCCACAGATACGTATGGCCCCGTTGGCTTTTATAACAGGTACGATGGGTGTACCGTAGTCCGACCGTTCTACTTTATAAATGACCCCTTCCTGCTGCAGCCGCTCGAGCTCCTGCTCCACGCGCCCGCGCAGCGCCAGCGGCAGCACGCGCGCCTTCACGAACACGGGTGTATCGTCCTTGAGCCGGAGCTGCAACCGCGACTTTAACGTGCCTAGGCCTTCAGCAAACACTTCGGGAAATTCCTGCCTAAGAGATGTAGCCATCGCATTTCCGTCGTTTAGATTGAAGCAGTCAACTACGGCTAACCTCAGTTGTTTGATCCACGTCCGACCCATCAAAGGTGGGCCGCCGTTTTCGATTACATATAATTTAAGTTTGGCTGAATTAGCTCCATATACAACCTGCACTTCTATATAACCTAAAGTTTCGATAAGGTCACCGGTATATGACTTTAAACTTAACGTTTTATTTTGTATAGGCAAGGAATCAAAATATTTTTTATAGAAAGCTTTAGATACGGCGGATATCTTACTACCGGTATCCACTTCGAATTTACACAATACATTATGCACAGTAAGCTTAACATAAAAGGGGCCGTCCCCATCACTACAAACAATTTTATAAAAATGACAATCACTATCGTTAGAATCAGAGTCATCTAAAAAGTACTGACCTTTCGTTGACTTCTTATAGGCACTGTTATCCTTTCTACATACCACTTTTAAATGCCCTTTTTCACCACACGCGTCACACGAAAAATATTTGTATCGGCACCTGCCCTCTGCATGTCCGAACTTGCCACAGCGCGCTGATAATTTATGTTCCTTTCGGCAAAAAGCCGCGACCTCATCTCTTCGCTTAGCAGTCCCGACACGAATTGGTCACGTAGATTGACTTCTAGATTCGTCCCGAAATTACAGGTTTTCGCCAAATGCTTTAAACTCTGTAGATATTCACGTATGCTCTCTCCCTGTTGCTGCTTTCTCTGGCGAAAAATGTGTCGCTCCGCAATTTCCGATCTCTCGGGTTCCAAATGATCTTTCACTAATTTAACTAAAACAGCGAATGTTTTGTCCTCGGGCTTATCGGGTGCGCATAAGTCACACATTAACTCGTAGCACTCCGCGCCTACTAAGGTCACTAGCGAAGCCACGTGTAATGAGTCCTCGATACTATTAAGTGCGATAAACTGTTTTACGCGGCGCACATACGCATCCCAGTCGGACCCGACGCGAAAACTTTCTACACTTCCGAGGGGCATCGTCACAAACGAAATCACAATAGTTCTCTTGGTGATTTAACGAAAATCCCAATCCCGTAGCCAATGTTATGTCTAAATGTAATGAAACACCGAGTTGGACTGAGAGTAGATTTATTGGTTATCAAGCGTGGGTACATTCATATAAATCTACCTACATATTTGTAACATACATAACAGTTTTGATTTCTAAATTGTTAAAACAGTGTACGAGTGTTGCCAGCGTTTAAGAGTGAAATGAGTCTCGCGTCCATAGTGACGTAGAAGATTAGCCACATCATCTAGGTTCGCTCTATGCTCTCTGATTCGGATTTGGGTTGAGGAAGAGGCAGCATTGCCTTCGTCGTATTAATTTGATATCCTTTACAAATGGACAATTAGCAGTGAGTTGCGGTGTTTATTCGATGCTTCTTTCCATCGTGCCCAAGTGGGATTTGTTTTATGTCCATTTACATTTTGTTTCAGGCAAATTATACGATGTCAATTTAATGCATCGTGGCAGTACTTATTTATATCTGCTGGCTGTTGAATAAATGTCAAAGGTTTATTATTACTTTACTTGTCGATTCACGTAAACTATCTTGTTATAGCTCAATGCAGTCTACCTAATCCCAATCGCTGACTCCTGCCTTGTAAAACAGGGTCATCAGGCTATATACGTGCCTGATTAAGGTGAGTATCGGGAGAGGCCACGTTGATGTCGGCCAGCACCACTCATAACCTATTTCTAATAAGCTACGTTTTCTTTCAGCCAGTGCAACGTTATATGGAGGCACCGTGCGTATGCCGGTCTCAACTAGCCTCACGCTATATAGCTACATAAAACCCACTTTGTGGTAAGTACTTATTGTTACCTCATGGCTAGGGCTGATAGGTTAGATTTCAAAGTTTCTTGTATTAACAACTGCAATTATTGTTGCAGGGTTTTATTTTTACCGGATTGACCGTGAAGGGCGCTTCTTGCTCAACCACATGGGTGTGACCTCCGTGCCACGTGTTGCGACCTAGAGAGGCTTGGGGCAGTAGCCCTCCTCTTCGCTCTCCATGTGTTTTGGGTCTTTGCTTGCCACTTAACTTCACCTTACACATACATGACATCGTGCATACTTCGCTCTAGTTAAGTGACATTTCTATTGCTGTAGTCGATAATGCTACCATAATTTACTATGACCTAAGGTTGCTACAGTGGTCTGTAAAATGCAGGTGTGTGTGTAACTTTCAAAATATACTAAGGAGAACTACACTTTTGTTTTACTTATAACAAGAAACTGCCTGCCTGAAACAAAATGTAAATGGACATAAAACAAATCCCACTTGGGCACGATGGAAAGAAGCATCGAATAAACACCGCAACTCACTGCTAATTGTCCATTTGTAAAGGAAATCAAATTAATATGACGAAGGCAATGCTGCCTCTTCCTCAAAAAATCCGAATCAGAGAGCATAGAGCGAACCTAAATGATGTGGCTAATCTTCTACGTCACTATGGACGCGAGACTCATTTCACTCTTAAACGCTGGCAACGCTCGTACACCGTTTTAACAATTTAGAAACCAAAACCAATCCAAAACACTCCAAAAGATTATTCTAAAGATATTCCATGAATCCTGAAACAATGTAACTTGACATGCCGAAAAGTATCGAAGGATCCGACAGCATCCTTATCCTTCGCCCGCAGGGGAAGACGTCTGAAATTTAAAACAAAACACAAAACATTCTACTAAAGAGAACGAATCTTACTCTACTACTGCCTAAAGTATGCTCATAAACTACATACTTTCCAAGTGTTTGTTGGCTCTGCCTTCAACCAAACGCTCTAAACCTAAAACAGAGTTTGTTGGCTCTAATCCCAAACAAAAGCCTTTTGATAGTTTTAAAAAATAAAAAAAACAAGGATGTACTAAACTTAGTGTCTGTTTAAGTATACAACAAACCTTAACTTAGCGAAACATCCGCGAGATCACAGCTCTACGCAAGAAACTGCAAATACAATGAGGGGTGTGACACACTACCAACCTCTTAAGCGGCTTAAGTATAATGATTAAACTACCACTTATAAGAACTGTGGAAGTAACCTTATTAATTAAGTGAAACTATGTAGAAACAAGTGTTGAAACTATAGCATACCAATATCAACCTACATATAAAGAGAAAATCTCAACTGAAGCAGTTTATGAAATTCAAATAATGGAAAATAGAACGCACTCTGTACTCAGAATGTCCTTTTCACAAAAACGATAGAAAGAAAAGATAAAACCTTTAAAATAGTTTTATCTCGAACCGATTGCGGAAGAAATCCTACAACTAAATGGTAAACATTTTATTACCAATTTCCACATGCCTTACCCTACTACGGACAAAACATGACAGCACGACTAAAATGAAATGGATGCGCATCCTTGGTTACTTAAGATTAAAACTTAGCCTACCTCACCCTACTTCATAATGCTTTCATTCCAGTAATCCAATCCTTTAAAAGAGACAACAGTCAGGACAAGTATTTTCCCTTCAATAAAATACCTGCAGTCCGGACGTAATATATCTAACAAACCAGTAAATCACACCTTAAAAGAGCCAACGGTCGGGACAAATATTCTACCAACGCAAAAATCTCAGCAAGTCCAGACATATCTATGCGTTTCGTACATAGTGATAACTACTCAAATAAACACATCCTTAATAAATAAACACCGATTTCTTACACCTAACAACTATGCTTAACACAAACTTAAGCATTAATATTGAAAATCGAGTTCACTAGCTCATGGAATCTGCCATGAACTCATCCTAACCTAAGAAATCTATATTAATTTAAGGGTTGTACCCCCCTGCAGGTTCAGAATCTCCTCGCTCCTTAATATGAAACCGCCCTAAAGGTTTACCGTTAAGAGACTTTAACGAATAAACCAACGGTGAATGTTTTTTATCAATAAAACATTTTTCATATTTGGGAGAAAGTGTAGCACTAAAATATTTAGAAGCGTTTGACAGAGGAAAATAACGCTTATAAATTTGGCCCTCCTCAAATTGAATTGCTCGCTTCCGTAAATTATAATACTTTACATTACGATTATAAGCCTTTTTTAAATGGCCTTGAACCGATTTATATATATCGTTCAGCTTAGGAAGTTTAGAAGAAAACGGTTCTACATTTATCTTAACCGTCGAGGGATCTAACGGCTCCTCGATATTATAAAGAGAACCATCTGTTATGATAAATTTCTCTGCCATGAGTCAAATAAAACGGCGTGAACTTTGTACCTTCGTGCACCTCGGTATTGAGAGCACATTGTATCTCAGGAATGTTCTGATCCCATTTTCGATGATCCGAACGCACGTAAGAAGCAATGGCCCGTACAATGTCGCGGATGACACGCTCCGTTTGATTGGTCTGAGGATGATAACGAGGGTTATAGAAGATGTTAGGGACACCATAATTAGAGAGCATTTCCCTGAACTCCTTCGAGATAAACTGAGGACCGTTATCAACGTATATAAATTTACACACGCCATGTAATAGGAAGACACCCTTTTCTAAACATTTAACTATGGCTTTCGCCGTTACACTACGCAGAGGAAACAAAAGAGCGCACTTACTAAAGTAATCAGAACATACAAAGAGATATTGATTCCTCGCATACGAAGGTGGAAACGGCCCCATAATATCACAAGAAATGGCTTCCCATGAATACATAAAGCAGTTTTATTCACGGACACATTCCTGCAGTCAAACTGTTGTAACAGTTTTGCAGGGCGTATAATATTATTGTACTGTGTTGTTTGTTTTTAATAAATAAATAAATGGTCGCGTGACCACGCGTGGATTGCCCATCAGACCTGCCCTGGCAACGTTGCTAGGTTTATAACATTTGCAAGCCTCGCAGGCACCGACGTATTTCTCAACGTCACGATACAGGTTTGGCCAAAAGTATACAGCACTTATACGTTTATGAGTTTTAGCTACTCCAAAGTGTCCAGAGACCGGGCCGTCGTGGTACTTTGTTAAGATTTCATCGCGATGATCCGCAGGCACGACCAACTTCCATTCAAATTGGGACGTTAAATTGTATTTATTTTTAGATAAACGAAATAACTTGCCATCCTTTACCGTGAAGTTGGGAAATAAACGTGGATTATCGCTACAATCCTTTAAGAGCTTCGTATACCAAGGATCTTGGATTATCTCAGGGTCGAATGATATAGAGTCCACCTTGATTCTAGATAAAGTGTCCGGTAAAATGTGTTCCTTCCCCTTTCTATCTATAATTTCAAAATCGAACTGGCTTAAGCGACACGCCCACCAATTTAGCCTTCCCATCGGATTTTTAAATTTAAATATATTAATGCACGAATTTGAGCGGCCTCGCCGATTAAGGGTTGCTAATGGGGAGGATTATGTGTGTCGATATTATATGAATATTCCCATTCAATATAAAGGATAATTTCATTAGTGGCTGCCGATAGGCCAATTTGCCCATTCTCCTTTGAATTTCGAACTTTCCGTTTCAGAGTTGCAATATGAGATTAATGACTTAAGTTTTTAAGCAGAAGCGGTATTGCCATACAAGAAATGAATTGTGGAGTGGTTCTAACGAAGCATTAGCTTAAAAACCAACTCAAGTACATTTAAATATCCTTCCGTTTCATAAGCGTCCAATAGCGAAACTATAATAGTTTAAATATGCTGTGGCCTTGTTTACTACTTAGCTCAAGTAAGAAAAAATAGACTGTACATGCAATTAGTTTAAGTAGTTGTAAGTAAATAAAGACTATCTTTACGGGCCACGTACAGATGCGAGTGTATGTGTGCGTATGTGTGTATGTGTGTGTGTATGTGTGTGTGTGTGTGTGTGTGTGTGTGTGTGTATGTATGTGTGTGTGTGTGTATGAGTGTGTGTGCGTGTCTGTGTGAGTGTGAAGAGGCTCAAGAACGGAAACTATTAACAACTGCTGATTTGAAATATGTTTTGAACTGGAAAAATAGATCCAAATGGTGAATCATTACGTGGACGGCAATTTTCGGATGAAGCATTGAACGATTTCAGGCGAAATTTTTTTGAACTCCCGCCGAACCTAACTAAAAAAAAATCGGACCGGCCCTCATATGTGTATAGTAATGACCGGTATAAAGGCTTTCTTATGCCAAATTCGCGGACTGTTTATCGAAGCTATTACTATGTGTTTATTGTTGAGCGCTCCCGATGCGTCGTTTCTAAGTACTGCCTAAAAGGTACATACAGTACGAGTATGTATCTAACAATAAACATAATACTTACTCGTATAAATATGTAGTTTGCTGTTAAAAGCCAGTACTCCGCGTCCTCAGCGAAACGCCATCCGGCCAAGTTCGGAGAGTCCAGCCGCAAGCTCGAACCACTTTACTCCTTATGTACGACTAGATAATACAGTTATACTCCACCCAAGTACTGTCAAGGACAAAAATAAATACCCGAATAAAGTTGCAAGAATATGTGCTCACAGATCTTAGGGGTTACCATTGTAACAGGGTTGTATACATATTTTTGAGGCTTTGTTGTATAGGTACTTACCGGTGATACCTTGACTAATATACTCGACGTCGAACCGAACACTAATTTACGTATCTTTAAATGTAATGAAGTGGATATTTTAATGCTAGCTAGTCAAGTAAATGACTGTCATAAATATACAGAACTTACAATTATGTAAGGCAGAATTGAAAGATATCAAAATGAACCTCACGCTATTGAACACACTAAAACCTTGTCCACACCAACACTGTCGGGACGGGACTGCCTCAACTTTTTGTCAGTTTTTCTTAAGTTGATTCCGTTTATTTGTCCGTAAGTATAATATTCTCTGAACCTTGCAGTGTGTTACAGAGGGGATTATACCTTGACTTAAGTTTAAATGTTAAGCAAAGTTTCAACTGCAATTGGATCGTACAATAAAATACCCTTGACGAAGGATTATCTGTACCGTTTTGACGTAGCGCTTCCAGGAATAATCAGTGCAGATTATATTTCGTTAAATATTTTACTCGACTCGCTAGTAAGTCAGGGACTAACCGTTTGCCGGCGCGCACAAACACGCCTTCGAGGCTTTCAATAGTTTCAATCGAGTCTTCTCCAATAAGCGATCGTAGTGCACTGTGTTGGTAGAAGTGAATTGGCGCGTAGTACACTTCAATCTGCGCGACGATTGCGGAATGCCTCCCTACAAATTAAGTGACTTCGTTACATATAGATTGCTTTCGAGATTGGTACGCTCTGCTTTATACTTAACTTGTAATTGCCAATCGTAGTTATTACAAGTGAACGTTTTAAGGTTATATAGCGAATATTATGGTTTTAAATGGGTACTAGACAATAATATAAATATATGTATAGAGAAATATATACTTAAATACATAGCAATCATTCATGACTCAGGGATAAATATTCGCGCTCATCCCAAATAACTGCCTTTACTGGGATTTGAACCCAGGACCGCTAGTCTTCATCTATGATGTATTGTAATTATATTAGATACGATGCAATTGTTCAATAGAGTCGAATATTATATTATTTACTTCAAAGATATTGTGGTATCGAACTGTCGACGGTAATCGGGGATGGCAGCGCAGCGGTTCAGCCGCGCGCCGCGGGCTAAGCCGACCCCTATTACGAGCTCTCGGCCCGCGGTGGCGCGGGCGCCCGGTGGGCCGGCGCGCCGTGCCGCGGCTCACTTTGTTAACTAACTGTCCTTTCAACTTGGGAACTTCCTCCGCGTTGTTGAAGGTCCCATTTTTCGGTGTTTTGCTTATACCTATCTCAGAAACTATGCGTCCTAGCGATATGATCAGACTACAAAATGAAAGCTGAATACATTTTCTACAAGGTTTACTCAGTCAAGGTTTTCGATATCTTGTATAAGTAGTTTTCGAGACCTCCGCTCTTGAAACTCTGTAATTATTTAAAAACATTTATCTCACATTTTTTCGTTTTTTTTTTGACCTTGTGACTCTAACGATGGACCCAAAAACGAAATTCCGGCAAAATAGTTGTGGAAAACTAAATTATTCCCTTCAATAATATATATTATTTTACAATTTTATCTACACCGTGTCCAATAAGTTTGCATACAGTTTAGATTCTCAATAAAATAAATGTACGAACAGTTAATACAATGTAAAGTATATTTTATTAATGGCACACTTATGTACAATATTTACAACAAATGTTTCGGAATAACTCCACCTTTAACTTTTTTTACTAGCTTCAAACGTTTCTCAAATGAATCACACGCGGCACGCACGGCTTCCATTGATATTTCGTCCCAAATATGCTCGATAACCTTTTTGAAATAATCCAGGTTTGCGATTTTATAATCATGTAGTTTCGAGAGCATGTACGACTACACGAAATAATCTAATACGTTCAAGTCCGGAGAACTGGATGGCCATTCATGTTTCGGCAGAAAATCGGTCAAATTAGCCTGACACCAAGCTTGAACAGCGTTTGCCGTGTGTGAAGGAGCTCCGTCTAGTTGGAAAACATAATTTTCGTTCTCAAATTTCCTTTTTAAATTTGGAGCATTAATTTTCTCCAAAACCTCGGATTTATAGTATTGAGCATTGATTTTAACGCCTTTATCGATAAATACTAGAGGTAGTTTACCCCGCTTACAAACTGCACCCCACACCATCACCGATGGTGAGCTCTGGAACCTAGGAACATTTTTCTGGTTGTCCGGAATGTCTTCTATCATTGGTGCCCACAATCGATCATTTTGGGCGTTATGAGGCTGTTCTAACACGAACAGTTTCTCGTCAGAAAATACAAACTCATCCCCTGCGTGCCAAGAAAGTATTATGTTGGATCTTTGTACTCTCTTTTTCTTGGTCGCTTCGGAAATGCCATGAACTTTCCGTTTTTTGTAGGCATGGCATCCAAGATCCACCCTCAAAATATTGTGTACCGATCCTTTTGAAATTTTCAGCTCAGCAGCCAATTTTCGGATAGAACGGTGTTTTTTCCGCCGAAGTCGCTCTCTCACAATCTTTACTACTCTATCGGTTCTAGCTGAACGTGGCCGACCGGATCTTTTCCTGTCTTCTACTGAGGAGGTCTCTTTATACCTTTTGATTGTGGTGTAAACTAGATTGCGTTTAATTCGAAGGGGTTTTAAGGCCTTGAAGATAGCACCTGGCCTGTCGCCATTGCTAAATTTTCTGATAATCGTTTCACGAAACTGTTTCATAGTGGATTAAAAGCAAACTACAAATGCTTGACGTTTGAAACGATTGTATTTTGTTAACGACAACATACTTTATAAATTAAAATAAGAATTCGATGGCCTGTAGTATGTATGTCTTTAGGGTTAGTGCAAAAAGATGTGTATTCGAACTTATTGGACACGGTGTATTTTCCTTCAGATGTAATAGTAGTTTATGAAATTGTTGCATAAAGAGGGGTATTAAAACACAAGTGTGTGTTTAAGAACCGAGCCGCTAGGCGAGGTTTTTAATAGTATCACACGAGTGTTTTAATACCTAGTTATGTGCAGTTTCGTACACTACTTTATCTACTCTCATACATTGCGATTCAACCTACTAAATAAAAGATCAAAGTTAATTAAGTAACTACAGCTAAACGTATTCAATGAATGTCGCCAAAACCTAGCACATCACCGCGCATGCGTTAAAGCGGGCGCTGTCACAGACAAGTAAAAATTGGATTATTTTTTTTGTAATGCTGTAAAAATGACGCGAACCGCGTGTGCGTTCCATTATAAAAAAATAATTGATATGGAACCTCGTTGGTGTCATTAACTTTTTGGATTAACTTGTATCGTAATGGTAAAAAAGTTACTTTATAACATTATTTTGTTAGAGAAATAATGTTATAAAGTGTTTTTTGTTTTTATTTCGTTATTGTGTTTATAAAGTATGCCAATATAAATTCGTTTTGAAGTTTATAATTCGAACTTTACGATATGAGAGTAGATAAAAGCAATTTCAGTGTCGTGCCTCGATCAAATATTCGCGAACCGCGATGGACAGAACAGTTTAATTTCCCATTCGCATCCAATTACAATTTCTTTTTTGAACAGAATTACTTGGAAATAGGAAATTGCGAGCACTCTCCTGAGTTTTCTTTTTATTCTGCGTCTGATGCATTCATTTCACTGGACACCACAGATTAAATACTACATATTTGAAAATATTTATTTTGATTCTGGGCACGTGTATTTGGAATTGTTCTAAGTAAGATAAAAAAAATCTACTAGTAATAAAATACCCAGGTTTAATACTTTTTACAGTAACGATGAGTCTAAAGCAACGATAACTTAATGTTTCTTTGGAAAGAAGCTACTTATACCTACATAGTGAAGTGCTTTCAATTTATTTCATGTCTCGTCAAACCTGTCCACGATAGGATCTAAATTCGATTTTTTCCACATTAGTCTTTCTCGTTGTTACACCTTATTTTTTACGCCTTATTTTAAACCGTGCCGTGCTTGACATCGCGCAACGTTATAAATACAATGTTATTTAATTCAAAGTCTTGGAGGTTTTCTATGTAGGTACGTTATAGTAGGTATATCATAGTCTCATATCCATAGTACAAGCCTAAAGCCTATCGGCCTCGAATTTGGATTAAATAAATAGTTAAAAATATTTAATCGAAATTTCAGGACGTGGCATTACACAACCTTCAAGTTTCTGAATAATGTTGTCGATGTTGTTAATGTTGACCAGTAAAGCAATAGTCCACCCAACCACAACGAAGACCAAAAACTGCTTATCAGGGGAATAAAGTCTTGTAAAACCAAATTTTGGCATAATTATTGTAGGGAATAGTGTTTTAAACCATATACTAAAAGTAGTGATGGGTGGGAGTGAAGCTAACGGGAAGGTCCCTATTTTTAGTTTATCGTAAATAACTCGTAAACGGTGGCCCGAAGCAAAATATGTTCCATTACGAGTAATTTTATGTAGATTACTTATTAATACAGTAATTTGGTAAAAAAAAAAGTGGTAACCTAGAAAATAAATCCGCAATTTTTGAAAATTGTGTTTTTTACAGATTTTGATGTGCTTTTTTCGAATTTTGACTTTGCCACCTCGTACTTTTGCCGCTCGCGACGCCATATTAGTATACATACATAAACTCACGCCTTCGTTTCCGGGGAGGGGTAGACAGAGCTACAGAATTACCTACAACTCTAAAAATTTGTTGATAATTCTGTACCCACATTTTGAACAAATAGGCTATTTTACGATAAAAACAGTTGTTACAAAATGAAACAAGAGACGATTATGTACCATTTAGGTGTTAACCTTCTTTTCATAAATTCAATAGTTTTGGCGTAAGAACGCCGCCAAGTGTATTCCAACACGCGTTTTGGTCATTAGTCATTCATTACACATTCTGTTAGGTGAACATAGTTCACTTTTTGAAGCAGCAGCAGCAAATTTTATTATGTTATTAAACATGTCATTTTATCTTAATAACCCTCGAGACCCCACCTATGAAGTAGGTACCTAGATCCGGATATATGACGTCATCAAAATGGAGGAAGCTGTATTTTGTAAATTGTGAATAATTCGGATTCTATGAACCCTATATAAATACATGTGTGGGGTATCAAGCGAACTAAATTAAATGTTCTATAATGCTATAATACATAACATTATCTGAGTGAGTAGTATACAGATACTGAAATATTTTAAACCATATTTTTTTTAAACTGTACATACATACATAAACTCACGCCTTCGTTCCCGGAGAGGGGTAGGCAGAGCTACAGAATTACGTACAATTCTAAAAACTTGTTGATAATTCTGTAACCGTAAAAACTGTAAAACTCATTATTTTCGTTTAAGGCCTCGCAAGTATACACTATAGGTATACTAAAATAATTTACGACAGACATAACGAAAGATTCATCAGCTATCTAATAAAATAAACCTGAACTCGATCGGATGGAAAATGTTGCGCCGTTATTAGTAAGGCCCTCCCATTTTACGATAAAAACAGTTAACACAAAATGAAACTAGTGATAATGGCCTACAATTTATGTTATAAACTTTTTTTCATAAAGTCCATTTTACGATAAAAACAGTTAATACAAAATGAAACTAGTGATAATTGCCTACAATTTATGTTATAAACTTTTTTTCATAAAGTCAATAATAGTTTTGGCGTATGAGCGCCGCAAAATCCCGTAAAACCCCGTGACTTCGCCTGGGATACCTCTCATCGCCTGTTTTTATAAAAGTTGAAATTCCCGCCTAGTTTTCAGGGCAGGTTCCACACAAAACTACTAAATAGAAAGTGTTTTTTATGCATGTCAATATTCTCGCATCAATTGACAACAATTCATTTTGTGCTAAGGTAGTAAAATAAAATACCGTTTCTAGATTTTACACTGCTGATTACAGTAAAAATATCTTTGGATTTTTTTATGCAGTAGTTTTTTTTTATATTTAGGAAAAACAGTAAAAAAAAGTTGGATTGTGAATGTTAGGAATACACTTATAGTGCCCTTAGTCCATTTATTACCAAAGGAATTCAAAAAAATATACAACTGTCATGTTCATTTTGTATCTGTCTGACGGATTACTTGATTATAACGACACGCTTTCGATTCTACGCAAAATAGTTTATTTATTTTAATGGCGTCTACAAATTACGTAATTAATTAAATTACGCAAAATAACAAATTTGTGAACGAACGGCAGCGAATGATTGACAAGTGAGTGACATGACATGACAGTTCTGTTTCTGTTTAAAGTTACTTTTTTTTTATTTTATATCAGGCTAAGATCATGACATCAGTATTCCTAACTTTGTATATACGGTCTTTTTAATGACTATTTCTTTAACAAATTATTAACGACGAATTTAAGTTAAATAAAGAAAAACCACCAATACGGGTAGTCTAATTTTTAACCAGCTATTATAAACGCGAAAAAACAATAATGCTTTTTTTTGAAATGTTGTCAATTGTGGCTAACTTCATGCCGTTTACGATCAGTGCCGTTTTTTCGTACAAGTGACAGCACGTGTTTATTTTTACCTTGGCAGACCTTCGGTATAAATAGTGCGAAACAAGAGATAAATGTAAGCTTTTTCTTGTGTTATAGCCTACAACTAATGCTCTTTCTTATGGTATTATTATTTTGTACTTAAGTTATGTTTATATGTCGCAATCGATTAAAATGTAATTGAGGTGCTGTTCCTGCCATCTTGTAGCTACACTTCGCCTGCCCCTAGGGTTGTCAATCCAAGTGTGTGGTATGTGTCTATGATCGATCACGTTTTTGATTATTACTAGGACTGACCTAGTCAGATGTAATTTCGTACTTCCCACGACGACGTGGACGACGCGCTGGCCTAGTTGGTAGTGACCCTGCCTACTGTCATGTTAATAATTCATGTTGTACTGTTTTTTTGTTTATGTATGTAAGGTTTATAGTTTTGGTGCTTTTTCCAAATGAAACAAGGATAAATTTCAGGCTGGTTTATTGGGCCCCGCCCTCAAAGTAAAGTTATTATAATAGGTAGTAGGTACACAATGGTTGCTATTTGGCGATTCTGCTTAGGTTGATCGATTAAACACTCCTCTTATAATAAAAACCGTTAAAGGAAATAAGATAAGTGATAGTGGGAGCGGACTCAGCTGGGAAAAGCAGTGCGGGTTCGCCTTTGTAGGCCGTGCCGTAGCTTCCTCAGGTAGAAAGCTTGCAGGTAAGTAGCTAGCCTGTGCAAGAAGCCCGTGCTCTGTGCCCGTAGTAAGTCTAGCCCGTGGTAAGTCACTAGTAGGTTGCTAGCCCGTAGTAGATCCCTCCTGGAATTGGCCAGTATGTGGTATTTTAGCTCATTCCCGGAGAATATAATTATGAGAAAAGAGGGAAACAATTTAACCCTACGCAACGATTAATGTAAGAACCCTGCCAGGCAGTGCAAGAAGGGCGTAAAGGCTGTGAGAGAAGAATTTAGCATGATCATAGAGCACATGTCACATAACCTATAGAGTAGGAACACCTGTAGTAAGTATAGTTGTTTTATTCTTACCTTTTGGAGGAAAATACCCTTGCTTAAGGATGCCAGGTGGCTAATGTCAACTCCGGAACGGTAGCACATGCAAGGTAGACCTTGGCCCACAGAAAGTAAGGTGACAGACTGTAAAAACACACATCAATTAGGCAAACGCCCACTAGTTACACAAATCGCGGCGTGGTCTCACAATGGTGATAAGGTACTTACAGTTTTTAGGAAATATCCTTGCCTAAGTGGCACAAGGAAACAAATCACGCCCTGGTTTAGGGGTTCAAATTTAATATACAACGAGGTATTGGCTGAGACTGAAACAAATATCAACATCGTTTAAATAGATCTTCTATGACACGACGACATGGTATCAATAACCGAATTACCAAATACTTACGGAAGACGGATAATATAAAAATATTAAATTCTATATGAGCGCGAGCGCAGAAGATAGTATTAAGTGATCGAATTATTCCTTATCATGGCGAAGTTACCAATAGCTGGGGCCCTAGACAAGATGCATTACGCCGAGTCGCTTTTCTATTCGTTTCGTTTTTAAACCAATCGCGTCACTGCTAGATCACGTAATACGAAAAGTCACGTGATCTAGCAGTGACGCGATTGGTTTAAAAACGAAACGAATAGAAAAGCGACTCGGCGTAATGCATCTTGTCTAGGGCCCCAGGAGTGTTGCCTGCATTCGCGCTACCTCCCCTACCAACATTTGGACTTCAGGGGGTAATTAATTTGATAAAATATACAAATAAACTTGTGTAAATCCTGTATAATAATAGGATTGAAGAAAATAGCAACGTAGTAAATCTTAGGTCATAACCATGACAAGGTTTAGTGGTAAGAACCTGAAACAAAACCCGACAAACGCAAAACTGACACCCCTGTCAGTTGAACATTTATTGGTTAATTAACCATAATTTAAATTCAATTTTAAAAGCTTTCACCAAGAAAACAATGGTGAAAACTGTTAGAATTTACCCCATGGGTCAGGTATTAACAAAATTCCACTTGCAACCCTGTAATACTCTGAGTAGGCAAGTGTCGTGTGGCTTAATTTAAGACGCGTTCACACGTAATCCAGCAAATTTCTGGATGATGAAATTTATACATTACACTACGAAGCCAGCGGTCCTGGGTTCAAATCCCGGTAAGGGCAGATATTTGTGTGATGAGCGCGAATATTTGTTCCTGAGTCATGGATGTTTACTATGTATTTAAGTATATATTTCTCTATATAAGTATTTATATCGTTGTCTAGTACCCATAGTACAAGCCTAGAGCTTAGTTTGGGACTAGGTCAATTGGTGTGACATTGTCCCATGATATTTATTTATTTATTTCATTGATGTAATACCCTTTTTTGTTTGTACTTACTAAAAAAAAATTGTTACTACTCAATTTTTAATGTGACTGATTGAAACTAATTGTGATTTAGTATAAGATAAAAATAGAAACAATTTCTTATTATAATATAATTTCAAAATTTTATAACAAGTATATTTTATTAGCCCCTATTACCCTTTCTTTTTTGTTGTCGAGTAAGTTAACGTGAATTTTGACAACCCTATCGAAAATACAGTAAATGTATGAAACTACGTTCAGATCGTTACCTGTCTTCGCCTACCATTGCTTTTTTTTAAATATGACTATTTGGGAATAGTTAGGGTTGATAATCGAAAACCAGTTAAAAATTAAAAAGATAGCTGGCGGTAAATTCAAATTTTGTCTATATTTGACGCTCCGGCAGTATGTAGGCGAAGACAGGGCTTTTTGCCCATACTTCGCCTACCACCTTTGAAGCCTAATTGTAGTCATTCTACAGCGAAATTTAGAACTTATGTTACGTTAAAATAAAGTCCTGTATAGATTAATTAGTTTTTTAATCTTATAAATCAAAAATAGGTGTAAATCTGTGAGTTTTTTTATAAAAAGTGCCAAAACCCAGGCGAAGTCAGGGGGTTTTACGGTCTATAAAATCGCAAATTTTCAATAATACTACCAATGATATTTTTTTTGCTATGGACAACCGTTTACGAGGTATTTACGTAAAACTAAAAAAATGTCGTGCGATCATTATTCCGAACGAACGCATCGCAAATGCACTAATCTATTTTTGTCATTTTAAGTATGTCCAGGGCGAACGATATGAAGTGTAACCAAATTCAAAAAGCTACGATTTTATTTGTTGTAGAAAATGGTTTATAATTAAGAAAAAAATATTTAAAAAAAAACAATTTAATTTATTTTGACTCGATAGTACCTTTTTGCCTTACTATGGCCTTCAAAGAGTAGAACGAATGTGGTCCTGAGGTATGTAATGCCAATTACGCACTATGGCTTTCTTCAGTGCATCCATACTGGGATGTTTTCTTCTCCTCACCTTGCTCTCCAAAATGGATCAGATAGAAAAGTCCATCGGATTTGCGTCTGGGGAATTCGAAAGCCATTGTGTGGACGAAATGAAATATGGAACCCGGTTTTTCAGCCATTCTTGGTTCACACGAGCTTTATGAGCCGGGGCCGAGTATTATCGGTGGTAGATGTTACAAAAAAAATATTGTTATCTGCATTAAGACTGCGCCGAGCGTACGCCGGATGTACAGTGGCGCCCTCATTACTATTATTGAGTTTTCTAATAAACCAATGTATTTTCTTGAAATCGGACGGTGCATTTTTGTACTACAAATGAAATCACAACTTATAGGATTTATGACATAGTTTACAAACAATTGACCTTCGAGTTATCAACTTAACGGAAAAAAGTGGCCACCTTTTCCCGTTAAGCTGACTTCTCAAACGATAACTGTTATCAAAGTTATATACTTATCCCATAAATTGTGTTTTTACTTGCTCTACAAAAAAGCATCGTCCAATTACATGGAAATTCTTTAGTTTATCAGATAACACAATAATAGTGTTGAGGGCGCCACTGGACGCTCGACGTTTGCTCGGTGCAGTCTTAACAGGAAGTTATTGTTTTATATTTCGCCGAGTTATAAAGTGTTTATAAAGTTTAAGAGACAATAGAAACAAATAAGAAATGGCTTCTTCATCCGATGAATCGGAATTAGGATTCGTCATTACAGTTACACCTAAAAATGCAGCGCAACTACTCCACAACGATTTGTTTCCGGCCAATTGAAAGAAAATTACTTTATGTTTTCCTTGTTTATTTTCCTCACAAATGTGATGAAAACCATTCCCTCCGCCTTCAGCGTTGCGCTTCTAAGACTTTCGTTAGTAATCTACTTCTTACTGCCCTTGATGCACAATGTACTATTCATTGTTTATAATATAAGTATTGATTATCTCTGCAAGCAATAAGTGCCTCTCTTTGCATACAAATAAAGTTGATTATTTTAAATATGAGTGTTTTGCGGTCGCCTATGAAGTTCTCTGGTTCTTATCCAGATTTAACTAATATGCCTGATATTAACCAAAAATACTATATACCTTCGAAACCGTAAACAGCCGGACTATGACAGCGAAATTAAGCGCAATTTATGAGATTTCCGTCAGGATTTGAAGGTGCTCATGGATCTTAGCAAAGAACAAAACGAAAACATGCTCGCTATGAGATCTGGTATCTACGAAATCAAAGACCAACTTATAAATATTAAAGCTACAATGCAAACTCATCTTGGAACATAACCAATTTAAATCCGACTAAGCTGACCTAAAGGAATCATTAAACTTTCAGTCGCAAGAACATGACGCCTCGAACACCCGCGTCCCGGAGATCTCGTGCAACGTGGAGCAAATTCCTGGACCTGATGTTATCGATCTAAGACAGAGAAGTACGAACATTCAGGGCGAATACAATCAATTACAACAACGTGAGCGACTTCTCAATATGGAAATCTCTGTAATTCCCGAAAAAAATAACGAAAATCTTAATAACTATCTCATAGGCATAGCGAGAGTAGCCGGTATTACCTATAATATCGATGCAGACAGCATAGACCACATCTACCGGGTACAGCCCCGGATTCCAATAGCCGGAAAGCCAAAGAACGTCGGAGCAAAGCTAAACCTCCAAATAGATAAGGACAACACACTGCCAGGAATCCGCCGGAACAAAGGCGTCACGACCACGGACATCCGCATCCTGGGGGTCATACGTCAAATACTGCCCTGCAGAGCCTAAACCGCAGTAACTGCAAAAAAAAATTTTTTCGTTATTTTTAATCACGATATGAATACGCATATGTATATCTAATCGGTGTGTGATTCAGACAACGGGAAATATATTTAAAAAAAAACATAGTTATGCAGTACGTACAAGTGCTCAATGAATAATCCATATTGAAACCACCTTAAACGCCACAATTGGCCTTTCACCTTCAGTTTTCCAAAGGTTTACTAGTTAAAACGCAGTAAGTGTGTTATTTTACGTGCAATTTAGCTTTACGGCAACCATCAATTCTTTCATGAGGTAACTTATTAAAATGCAGCAACAGATTTTTGTATTAAAAATCATGAACTGCGTTCCTCATTTTATTCATTTTATCAATTATTTCCTTATTAAACTGCAGTAAGATGTACGGAAAGTGAGTTTTAAGAAGTATTCTTAACAAATCTTGACATTGTGTTTACTAACTAAAGCGCAGTTTAGGAGTCAATACTTAATTTTAGTCGGCTCATCTCTATCTAAGTCCCTTGGTAATTACTGTTTAAACCGCAGTAGCAAGACTTTTTACTAACGTTTTACCGGTAAAATATTACATACATACATACATACCTTCACGCCTTTATTCCCAGAGTGGGGTAGGCAGAGCTACAGAATTACCAACAACTCCAAAAACTTGTTGAACCACAATTTGCACAAGTAGGCTAAGATGTTTAACAGCGCAAAAAAAAATAAAAAAAATATTAGTTACTAAGAAACCAAATTACTGTCTAAAGTGCAGTGTCAGTCTGTATTTACTGCCCTTTAGATGGCAATTCAATAAATTTCTTAAAGTTGTACCATGGTTGTGTTGTCCTTTACTGCGCCTTAGTCTGTATTTGTTGCTCAGTCAGTCGTGTCCTAGACGCCGTGCGAGGAGTGCAGGTGCGCGGCGCTTGGTTTTTCAAGTAAGTAGGTACATCAAAATTATACCGCGGCGATGGATAGGCTCGTAATTAACGTACATTGATTTACATATTTAAGTTTTTGAAAAGGCTAGTGTTCATATTAGGTATTACTTATTTAGTGAGCGGACTAGGTTATGGTCGATGATAAAATAGTATATACCTAATGCCTACGTTTCTTTAACTTTCAACCAATGAATCCAAAGCTTTTCATGCAATCCAATTTTGATTCTCTGCTAGTTATCCGATTGACTTAGTTAATGTTATGATACCTATGTAGTTCCGATTTTAACTTCATAATGTTCTAAGTTACAGATCGTTACTTTAGGTATTTAGTGTTAGTTTTGTTCTTATTGTTATCGTTTACGTCAAATTTCAAATATAGCAGCAGGAGATCATTTACTTAAGTTTAAGTATTTATTTATCTATATAAGCATGTTTATCAGTGCTTCCTATCGATGGTACTTACAGTCCACTTCATAAATATATGTACACTTTAATACCTTGTCACTTTAATAGACCAGGTACTAAAGTGAAGTGAAAAATTAAAAAAATAAAAAAATAAAATAAAAATTCTTTATTAAAATAACGAATACACATATTGGCAATATCTGTTGGTCCCACACTAGGCAATGCCTGTCAAGTGGCAACCAGATTCGGAATACAAATTTTAAAATAAATGTAACTTAGTGTCTACTAGTGTCTACAGTTAATAACGAAGAAAATTGGATATAATGTACTAAGAATAGGTAATCTTAATCTAATTTTACAATAGGTATGGCACGTTTGTGTGTATGTATGTATGTATGTGTGTGTGTGTGTGTGTGTGTGTGTGTGTGTGTGTGTGTGTGTGTGTGTGTGTGTGTGTTCGCATGTGTAATGGTGTTGATGGCTTAAATTTTACAAGTTAGGGTAGTGTTGAGTACTCAAGCAATAGCCCTCAGCAAATTTTCAGTTTCACTATAGCTGAGACTTTTTAACCAACTGATTATTGTAAGTTTTGCTTTACGTAGTGTAGATTTTGCTATTGAACAAGATTTAATGATTTTATTGTATATGTAGGGGTGAAGAAAGTCTGGGAACCGTCGGGAAATTTATGAACACGATTGTACAGGCCTAGAGATTCCTTTGTTACTAGGTCTATTTATGTGAGATTGTCTCCCAGATATTATAAAGTAAAACATTTCAAGCGTTATTCGACAAAATTTACGTGAGTGACCCGGACGGTGTGATCTCCTTAATAACTCGAAAACAATTACTAGAATAGCGTGCCTTTACTCTCTATAAGTCTGATTACCGAGTATTTTAGTGGTTAATAATTAACATAGAATTAGTTTGTATAATGATTTAATTTTAACATATAACTATTAGCAGCTTTGCTGCTTCAATTTAGGTTTTTATAACATAATTTTAATCTCAGTTGAGTTATTTTGTGGCAAAGCCACAGTACTTAGCGATGATATTTCTATCAATAACAATGTTAAGCAATTAATGCGATGCAAATAATTAAGAGACTATAATAACTGTGTGATAAATGTCATTATAAATGTCTGATTAATAAGTATCTTATTTCAATAAGTACTTTTTTGTATTTTACAAGGTTTTTTTAAGCATTTTAGTACGTAGTAACTAAGTTTTATTTCTAGCAGTTTTAAGTTGGGTTGTTATAAATAACAAATGTTGATCTCAGTCGTGTTAGTTTAATTATGCAGCAAAGTCATTAGCGGTTATATTTGTACCAATGAAAAGGTCAAGCTGCAATACAAAGAATAATTATAAGAATATGCTCAAAATTAGTGTGATTATCGGTCGTCCTTTATTTTTTATAAAACTATAAGGTTTACTTAAATAAAAGTTATATTTCTCGAAAATATGCATTTCATTTATGTGAAAACGCAGTACCTGGAGTTCGTAGCACATACACTTTAATCACGATACTGACTTAAATGCAGTGTAAATGACTCTGATACTGCATCTTAGCTTGCAATTGACAAAAAATAACACACGTTTTTTCAGTACTTGGTTTTTTTACGGCATTTTAGTCAGTATAACTCATCTTTTTAGGGAAAACTCAGAGTGCCGTAACGGCTCTGAATTTAGAAAAAACCTTTTTTTTTAGCTAATGACACACTCAAAGCATTTTTTTTGTCATAATCATATTTTTCGTGCTTATTACTCTTAATTGAAAGTCAATCATTAACACAAAAAACATTAGAAAGGTAGAAAAATTACACTTCAAAGACATTTTTTACGTTTTCTCGAAATGAACTTTTTGCACTTACTGCGTTTTAGGCTCTGCAGGGCAGAATATACGTGAATGAACACCTGATACCATCGAATAAATAACTTCTCAAAGAAATAAAAGCAGCGGCAAACTCGTCAAGATTTAAGTTCGTGCGGGTTAGAACTTGTAAAGTCTATGTTAGGAAAGACGATATCTCGCCGACAATCTATAATAAAAATATGTGTGACCTGAAAAAATAAAGTAAGTTTGTGGTATTCACAGCGAGCCGCACGCCTTACGCCTGCAGATGAACCTTACCTTCATTATTTTTACTTATATTATTTACATTAGAGTCACGAAGGTAAGCTCATAATAATAAATATACTGCTACAATTATCACTCCACATTGTCATTGCGTTATAGGCGTAAATCAAGTGTTGTTAGCCGTCAGCACAAAACTTTGCGTAATCCACTGTTTTGTTTCTCGTTGTACTCACACACCAAATAATTATTCATACATACATGGTGACTGGAAATTCGCCGTATTCCTTGAAAGGGGTTATTCTACAGCTCATTTGTAACGATTAAAGTCCAGTCAACCAAGGGTCAAAACTCATTGGTTATCGAGTTATTCACGTTTTTAGATTTTTTTTAAAATACCCGCCTTTCTACCTAAAGCTTGTCATTGTGTAAAAACTTCGTCCTTTAGAAATAAAAACAAGCGTTTTTCAAATAGCCAATGAATTACTGATTACGAAAAATAATAAAAAATGCAAAGTTTTGCAAATAAAAGGATTTGAAGTTGAAAGTTCTAGTAATTATTTTCCAAATTTTGTAACATTTTGAAGCATAACTAAAAAAAAAGTACGACACTTCGCGTACAAATAACAAGAATAGTTTGTTCAATTCATAAGCTTTCTAAAAAGGTACAATTTATGACATTTTAAAATTAATTTTCATTTAAAAATGTACAATTAATAATAATAGCAGAAATGTTCGCGGTTAAGCTCCATCGTTTCATTCAAAAAACGCGGGATCGTTATCGTTTTTAAATTCAGCTAATCGTGTTCTTTTGACTTTGCTTTTTAAAAACATAAAGTGCGTTCCATTTTTAACCAAAAAACGCGGGAAGTGTTGTAGTAAAATGAATAGAACATCGTTCTCCTTTTTAAATTCAGCTACTGGTGTTCTATTTTTAAATAAATTTGCTTTTTAAAAACAACGTGCGTTCCATTTTGAAATTTCGAGCATCTCAAAACTTTTTGAGTGACCTACGTAATCAGTTACTTTCAACTTTCTTTCCATTTCGGACGATATTGATAACTAAGCTTCTTTCTCAAACGCCTGCTTGCCAATTCGAAGAATTCGAGATCCTTTTCGCTGGGTCTCCCTCTTCAATAGCGTGTACTGGAGTATAATGACACAATTCTCGTCGAAGTAGTGTCGTCTGCCCGGAAACACTGAAGGATTTCTTCATCTTGAGCTGTATAATGTCGAGGTCTTCCAGCGTCAGCTTGGCGGCGTTGAACTGATCCTCTTTCCCGAATAAGACGGTACGATGAACCAAACACGCTTGCGTGAGGTAAACGGCGGTTAGGGTAACGACGTTGTTATTCCCTTCTAGCTGCAGCCGCGTCTCCATCGCAGAATCCGTAACAATAAGTGATATCTGCGTATTCTTCGAATTGGCACGCAGGCATTTGAGAAAGAAGTTTAGTTGTCAATATCGTCGAAAATGGAAAGAAAGTTGAAAGTAACCGATTACGTAGGTCACTCAAAAAGTTTTGAGATGCTCGAAATTTCAAAATGGAAAGCACTTTGTTTTTAAAAAGCAAATTTATTTTAAAATAGAAGACCATTAGCTGAATTTAAAAAGGAGAACGATGTTCTATTCATTTTACTACAACACTTCCCGCGTTTTTCGGTTAAAAATGGAACGCACTTTATGTTTTTAAAAAGCAAATTTAAAAGAACACGATTAGCTGAATTTAAAAACGATAACGATACCGCGTTTTTTGGTTAAAACGATGGAGCTTAACCGCGAACATTTCTGCTATTATTATTAATTGTACAATGTAAAATGTCATAAATTGTACCTTTTTAGAAAGCTTATGAATTGAGCAAACTATTTCTGTCATTTGTACGCGCAGTGTCGTAATTCTTTTTTAGTTATGCTTTAAAATGTTACGAAATTTGGAAAATAATTACTAGAACTTTTAACTTCAAATCCTTTTATTTGCAAAACTTTGCATTTCTTTGCCATTTTTTATTATTTTTCGTAATCAGTAATTCATTGGCTATTTGAAAAATGCTTTTTTTTATTTCTAAATGACGAAGTTTTTACACAATGACTAGTTTTAGGTCGAAAGGCAGGTATTTAAAAAAAAATCTAAAAACGTGAATAACTCGATAACCATTGAGTTTTGACCCCTGGTTGACTGGACTTAAATCGTTACAAATGAGCTGTAGAATAACCCCTTTCAAGGAATACGGTGAATTTCCAGTCACCCTGTATAGTATCTATGTGCAAAATTTCAAGTCTCTAGGTCCAGCGGTTTCGGCTGTGCGTTGAAATATAGGATTTTATATATTATATAATAGAGGATTGTGAAGCGACTCTTAAATCGTGACGCGGTCAAATATTTTCCAATTTTGCTCCAGGCGATAACATTTCTCACACTCTAAATCTGGTTCGATTTTCACGATTTTGAATATGCTGTTGTGATTATGAAAAAGAAGGGCTGTACTTTTGATATTTGTTTTTTTAATTTACGTACTAAGAAATATATTCTTGAAAAGAAAACGTACAGACAATAGTTTTTCATAATACGAGGGTGCATTGAAAAGTTCTGAGCCTAAGGTTGAATATAATATAAAAAAAAACAAATAAATACTGGCAGGTCAAAGTGCCATATTTAGTCGCCATTATGCACTATCTTTTGTTTTTTTCCTGTCACAATTTTGCATTTTATGCTGGAACTGCTACATAAGGTCACTGATTTTTCAAGTAATGGATAAAATTGAGCATCGTTCTGTCATAAAATAATTGCAAAAAAGGGGTTAACACCAAAACAAATATTTGAAGATATGAATCAAACATAAGGGCAATCTGCTCCATCGTATGCTACCATAAAAAGATGGGTAGCTGGTTTCAAACGTGGCCGGGAGACTGTTCAAGACGAGCCTAGGAGTGGGCGGCCGTTGACGGCTACTACGGACGAAAATGTCAATAATATATTAGATGCGACAATAAACGATAGGCGATTGAAGATTGTGGAGATAGCGGAAGCAATGGGTATTTCTTATGAGCGGGCACAGAACATCATCACCGATGTTCTTGGATTTTCTAAGGTGTCAACCAGGTGGGTGCCTAGACTGCTTTCAGTCGAGAACAAACGAGTACGTGTTACAATTTCCCAAGATTGTTTATGTATGTTTCAACGTGACTCCGACGATTTTTTCAATCGTTTTATAACTATGGACGAGACATGGGTCCACCACAGTACACCAGAATCGAAAGAACAATCCAGGCAATGGAAAAGACCAGGTTCACCACCTCCCAAAAAAGCCAAGGTCATTTTGTCAGCTAATAAGGTAATGGCCTCAGTTTTCTGGGATTGCAGGGGGGTTATCATGAATATCATGATAGACTATCTCGAAAAGGGCAAAACAATAAATTCGGACTACTATTGTGCTCTTTTACGTCGTCTGCGTGAGGAAATTAAAATAAAGAGACCTGGAATGCTGTCGAAAAAAGTACTGTTTCGCCAAGACAACGCTCGCGTTCACACTTCGGCGAAATCAATGGCACAAATATATGATTGTGGATTTGTAGTGCTGCCGCATGCCCCTAACTCGCCGGATCTAGCTCGTTCCGATTATCATCTCTTCCCAAACCTCAAAAAACACTTGGGAGGACAAATATTTTCGACTAATACGGAGGTACAAGAAGCAGTAGACTCATATTTTAACGACCTCAGCGATTCTTTTTTTTTTGATGGGATAATGAAGTTGGAGGCGAGGTGGACTAAGTGCATTGACCTTCATGGAGAATATGTCGAAAAATAAAATTGTTATAAAAAGTGAGCCCGTTACTTTTTTTTACCAGGCTCAGAACTTTTCAATCCACCCTCGTATCTACGAGATATTCAAAAATCATAAAAATGGGACTAGGTTTAAGGGGAGAAAAACGATCTCGCATTTTGTATGCAATTTTTAAAGGCCTTTTGAATGAAGTGAGCAAGCGAACCGGTCTGGTTAATATGCGAAACAGTCTCTGTTAAGTTAGGTTAGCCATCTCTGTTAGGTTTTTTTTTATTGTCCACAAAACAAGGAGCAAATTTATACTGAATAAATCCACCAAACTATGTGGATTGAGTAATTTAGGTCGGTCAGTCTGTAAATTATCTATCACAGTTCAACCTAAGACTCCTCCTCGCTAAGATAGACGTCGCAACTAACTTTTAAAAATTTACTGCTAATCTATACATTATGGGAATAAAACAGACTACTACTAAGGCGGCATTTCACCAAACTAACAAATAAGACTTACTCCATGATCCGTGACAAATTCGGCGCTTAATATAATATTAATAATATTTCATCTCTAGATATTTTGGACTTCGATATTTTAACTGTAAATGAATCGACACTCAATATTTGATTACAAACCCAACAAGACTGAAGGACTTTCATTCCGTTCGAGGTTTCAACTTTCGATATTTTGTACTTTGATATTTTAACTTAAGATTAATCGACATCGATGTTTGATTACATAACAAACAAGTACGTTCGATATTTCAACCATTGGCATAATAACCGTTCGATGTTTCAACTTCCGATATTTCAGACTTCGATGTTATAATGTAAGATATATTAACTTTCGATTTTCAGATATGTACCCGCTAACGCCTCCAAAGTTCGAAAACTTGTATTTTTATTTTTATGAGGATACTTAAATATCAAGCAAAATCTATGCTGTGGAGCATAGATGCTGTGTGTGCTGCTTTAGGTGGTTAAAGCAGAAACCCCTGCAGACAGATATATTTCTGGTTTACATTAATTGTATAACAAATTACCTGTGATGTGTTTGTCAAATTCGTTTATTTTAAAGATGCGTTAAGTATGGTCGGCCTCAAAAGTAGCTGCACACTTTAGTGATTTATCACTTTAACGTCAAGTTTCAACTGCTGGACTAATGTGGTAAAGGCGTTAAAGCGACAAGGTTCAAAAGTGTGCGACTACTTTTATAAGTCCAGTATACCTACTAAAATTCACTATCATTGAAAATACCTTCATTATGCATCTCATCTGTGTTACCTAAATTCTGTTGAAAGTGCATAGCAAAACTGCAGGTTCGATCATATCAAGATTAGTACAATAATAATACAAGCAAATTCATCATACGCACGTCAATTGGACTACGAAAGTAGATAGAGTGACTACACTGACTACCGAAGTCAATATTCTTAACGCGTCCATACTTATCTCATTAAGATGTATAAAATATAACGTGTACCCTGCGACCCTCGTATCCCCTTAGATAATCGGGGAAACATCGACTTGAGACGGATCGTCGAGTATGCTGTTATTATAATCGCAAATTCGCATCGTGATACCGCTAATGGATGGACACTTCATACTAAATACGCGCAGATATAGTACATTGTTGCAGAGGCTAGATTCACACACACTCCCACCCACGCACAACTCATTCCTCAAATATTTTAGTATTGTAGTCATTTAATATAATAGAATTATAGTTGTGCCATATTTGGGTTTAAAAATTGTTACATTACCTACTTTAAGTTAGTCTTTAAGTTTCCAATTTTTATAGAATTATAGTTGTGCCATATTTGGGCTTAAGAATTGTTAGGTACATTACTTTAAGTTAGTCCTTAAGTTTCCAATTTTCATATGTAGACAGTACTCTATTTTAAAGTGTTACTCCGAATCCGGTTAGGGTGAATATTTGAAGATGAACATATTGGGGGTGTAAGAAAAAAAACGAAATATCGACTCAGATGTGAATATTTATTGGTTTAACTTGTCAGTTAACATATTAATATGAAAAAAAGGCAAAAGGGACAGTACTTACACCAATATATATCTATATTTTTCAGTTTTAAATTTTTCTGCGAACGGTAGTGAGAAATAATACGTACGGTAATGAGAATTTTGTGAATGGTAATTAGTACGTATGAATGGTAAGGATAATTATGGAAAAAATGGTGGTTGGTAGTGAGAAATAACAATATTTCCAAGGGAATATCAAAAATGGTAATTAGAACAACGGCGAAGTAATATTCCAAAAAAATCAATAATATTTTCTTGAATCGTCTTTAAAAAGAATACAGGGTTCCATGATTTACTTAAAAAAAAATAGTATAACAATTTATAATTTAATAATCCATAATTATTTCTTCTTTTCTTTTATTTTCTGCGGCATCTAAAAGAAGTTCAGTTAAGTAGTAGAAATTTAATTAAAATTTTGTAACTACCTCCTATTTCATTTTCATTTATTATTGTTATATGTATGACGATCCTGTGTGGAGATATATTTATTGTCATTTAAATAATATTGACCTATAATGTATCTTTTGTGTTGACTTTTAATTTATTTATTTCAGTGTTGACAATATATTTTATTTTATTTATTATTGTTATGATGTATATGACGATCCCGTGTGGAGATGTATTTTTGTAAAATTAATTTCAAATTTATAGATGACATCCATAACTTATTTCTATTTTCTTTTTTTTCGATGATCTCAATGTAACTAATTATAATTTGACATACTATGCAATTTATACATGGCATTATATTGAGAAATAAATAAACTGAAACTGAAACCTATAAATTAATACTCGATCATATTACGTGCCGTCGTACCTATCGAAAATAAGCAAATAATACATTTTAATATTTAGATCCAGTATGACTTTATAAATTAAGTACTTTTTGGGTTTTTCACAAATAGTTAAATAAAATATTTATGTTTATGTTGATTCTCATTACCATTTCAATATTCTCATTACCGTTTGTCAAAACTAAATGGTAAAAAACGGTAATTATGAAAATGGTAATGAGATATTAGTTCATTTGTCGTCGTTGAGGATAATCAAATAAAATTAACAACATTAGGCGCATATCAAGGCAAATACGACCCAATCGCACATATCTTAGCATATAAATTTAATAATAAAATCTTAAAAACGTATCTTGGAAATCTCGAATGGTGTGGAGAAAAAAATCGTACCAAACGAGTGCTGCCCGGTGAAATATCGATGTAACTCGGCGCCAAATCACTCGAAACGCGTGCAACTCACTTCATTCGCCAACGCGGACTGCCATCGGACTGCTATCGATCGGCACTTTGATCGTACGACCAACTAAGTGGCGCGAAATATTTTTTTCAGCTGCGTTCATTGTAACAAACGGTAATGAGTGTTAGGGTCTGGGACATTTTTCTAAGCGATAACAAATTATTTGAAAGTGTTCTTTAAGCGGTGTAATTATGAAGTTCACTAAAACCACTAATATATTATAGAAATTACTGCATAAAAATACGATCTTCAGCATAAAAACGTATTATTTTTAACGTAGACTGTTCAAATTTGGGATTTGGGACACGGCTGGTAATGAGATTTGACATATATTTGTGTAAATTAATAATATTTCTATTTGAAATTTAAGTATATTATGTAAAATATTATGTAAAACAAATGTCATATTTTGTATAAAACCCGAAATTGTATTGATTAATACAATTTTAAATAGGTCTTTACCAATCGCCGCGTAATATGTACTACCACATGACAGGCATGGTCTAGTGTGGGACCAACGGATAATCGGTTTGATTTGTTACTTTTACCTTTAAATTTTTTTTTTTTTTTTTAGTTATTCTTTAAAATGTTACAAGTTACAAAATTTGGAAAAGAATTACTAGAACTTTCAATTTCAAATCCTTTTATTCGCAATACTTTGCATTTCTTTGGCATTTTTTTAGGTCGAAAGGCGGGTATTTTTAAAAAATTCTAAAAACGTGAATAACTCGATAACCAATGAGTTTTGACCCCTGGTTGACTGGACTTAAATCGTTACAAATGAGCTGTAGAATAACCCCTTTCAAGGAATACGGCGAATTTCCAGTCACCCTGTACAGACAAGTGACAAAATAATTATGGTTGTTTCTAAATATGGTTGGGAAAATAAATTGTATGCTATTTACATAATATGGAATATTTATTCGCTTTTTTTTACCTTTCGATCTTAATCAATATATTTCATTTTATTTGTAGCTGTCACTAATGGCTAATAATATCATTACAAATTCTAAATAAAATATATTTAACCAACATGTTCGAGGTTTGAGGACGACGTGTCTCGAACTTTAACAATAACATTATTTTATACGATTATGACTTGATAATATTAACTAAGACATGGTTACAATGTGACATTTTGGATTCGGAGCTTTGCTATTTTAGGTATGACGTTTTTTGATACGATAGGGACTTGACTCTGACAAATAAACAAACGAGAGGAGGTGTAATGATTTTAGCCCGGCGCAGTTAGACCGCCTCTGTGTTCCGCAAATGGTCGTGTCCGAGCATCGAATCTCTCTGTAAGTACAAGCGTACAGTCCCGCGCGCTCGGCTCAGCCGCTAAGTTTTTTATTGCAGTAGCGTACCTGCCGCCGCCGGATGACATCTTACCGTTTCAGACGAGGTAAAAATAAACATTACGAGCGTCATTGAGAGTGTAACCCTTTGAGCAAAAAAGCACTCGGCGACTTTAACCTTCGTGCATTTCTTGGAAAAATGATGCCAGTTTTACCGTATCCTTACTTTTTACCAAATCATCATTTGACAAACTTTCATTTCGCAAAAACGTGTTTGTGCTTAAACCATTAAATATTACATAGGTTACATGGGCTTGTTAAATAGCTAAGGTTCTCGGCAATTTAATATTTTTTTGTTAAAAGTTCTCATTTTGCATTTTTCAGTTTCTTTCTCTGTTAGTAGCTACTTATTCTTTGATTACTTACTTTACCTAAACATTGTATTGCTACAAAACACAACCCTCTACAATTTGTTCCATAGATGAATCTCGTGAAGTTGCTATCTATGGAATGAATACCTCTCGATAATGTTGTTTCAAAAGATGCGAACAACTGTGGCTGTCTTTTGTCTGAGCTAAAAATTAATACAGAATCCCGTGTCATGCATAGACGTAAGATATCAATATCTGCGGGCCTCTTTAATGGTGTTATGAGTGTTGTTAAATAAATGTTACGTTAAAACACTTGAAGGTATTGCTTTATCTGACTTAGTGCTAAATAAGGTATTACAAGAGCTACACAATGAACGAGCTTTGACAGAAATGCAGAGATTGAGAGGTTTACACACAATTACGTCGCAATAGATTTGTAACACCCTGATTAATAATTTTAAAAACTTTAATTTCCAATCAAATAACGGCTTTCCTCGACAGACTTCCATCTCCATCATCAAACCCCATAATCAGACCCTCGATGGTAGTCATTATTCATACACCATACATAAATTAGGTATGAAGTTCTCATTAAGATGAATGAATAAGGGAAAACACGGGGTTCAAATTGTTTTACTTAGTGTTATTACTTTACGTCCAGTTTGCCGTCTACCCATTATTGTACGCAAATTACTATTTTTATGGCACTGCTTTAATAAAATTTATTGAAAAAAAGCATACGCCTGCATTTCGTATTAATGTAATGGTTTAATGTGTTATTCACCAAAGTTATTGATCAACAATGAACTGAAATTGACATGACAGTCATATCAGATGATCATAGAGGTAGAGCAAGAAGTTTTATATTTGGTACTACTTTAAACAGTTTGCATAACAGGTCAAGCAACTTGATACGAAAAGCAGAGTCTAGTAAAAAAGGATACTGTAACAAAATTTGACATGGTGCTGCTGAAATGGATTCTTGCTAAAGATCCTTTGTTTAAAATTCTGCTTCATTCAGTAATTACAAAATAAAATACGGCATGAAACGTAAATAGTTTTCATAGTGCCAATAAGGTAGAAAATTATTTACTGGACATTTACATTTTGGTACACCTAGGTTACTAATGTCAATACTAGTGGTAGTTAAGTGTCAGTCAGAGAACACTATGATTATCAATCGATGTTGTTTATTAAAGATTCCGGTAACCTACGGGGAGGAAAGATGGCCGATTGAAAAATGCCCTGCTTTTACTTTTGTTAATTTTGGTTTACTGTTCAATTTACTGATTATACTCTTTCACTGAGCCATTGATTTAAAAAGAAAAAGAAGATGTTGTTTAGTGTTAGATTTTAGGTGTGTGTGTGTTAAACATTAAGTCTATGTTAATTGAGGGATAATTGAGCTATTTTTGATACGTTGCGTGGCGAATTAGATTATGTTAATTAGGATGCATATTAACTGTTGTCAAAATATGTGCCCGTATGAAAGTTACACACTAAATAGGTAAATTAAATTGCGCATTAACTATGTACCAAAAATTGTAATTTTAAAATAGTTTTAGTGCAATAACGGTTAGCTCTTTTAGTAAATATTGTTTACACATATTTTGTGTTAAATATAGAAACACCAACCAACGAAATGCGTGTGTGAGTATGTATGCACACATTATATTATTTATTTATTTATTTATAGGAACACAAACAGTCACAAACATAATTCTTAAAAACTATTATCAAGTACAATTGATCATCGACAAACAGTGCACACGGTAGACATGACAAACATAATATTAACAGTCAGTATACAAATGTTTATATCCATCTGTAACTACCTGACATTTAACTTCACAATTTTTAGTTTTAGTATGATTAGTGGTTACTAGTTCAATTTATGTTGTTATTGTCTTATACCTATAGATTTCTACTTATGGATAACTTTTATTGGCCTATTCAAAATGTCTAAACAACTGTATATTTCGTCTATTATTGGCTGTTTTTATACTGAATACCATAAATAAATAAACCTCGTTAGCTTTACCCCCACCCGTCAGTAGTAGGTTCAAAACACCACTTCCTACAACTATGCTAAAATTCGCCTTTACTTGAGTTTTTTTCTTTTGATTTTCTTTCGTTGGGTAGGCTACATGGTAAAATTAATTAATGCGTGCTGAAGTAATAGTGACATCATCAAAATAGAAACGTCATGGTTGGGTAATGTACCAAGGTTGGCCTCTTCTCTGCCCAGTACTACAGGTTGAACACAAACCCAGTTTGGATTTAAAAAAGAGCTGGTGTATCCCCATCATTAGGCAGCGGTAAACATTTACGAACCGATTTTTTTAGCACTACCCAGTTATGACAATACTTGTCAGCTTTTGGCTTATATAGGGTAACCAAAACATAATTTTGTTAATTTGTATATGTATGTTTTTTTTGGTAATTAATGTGAAACGTAAAGGAAAACAGCCTGTATTTCAGAACCTACTGCAGGTAAAAAATTAAAAAATATACGTAAAAGAAAATTATCTAATAATAACCAAAAAAATTCAACGCTGCTCAAAAATTCATTGCTTCTTAGGTGAAATTGCCGCATGGACAACCTTGTAATGTGGTTGATAAAATAATCTGTAGGAAATTAATCAAAAAAGTGCAGAAATGGCATTAACAGTTTATCTGTACTTAAAAGAGCTGTAGATATATCCCGTGTGGTGGGGCTTCTCAAAGATAATTAATGACACCATGCAGCTGCAGGACTTAATAAGGTTTCTACATGCTACACAGATAAAAGTTAGGTGCGGAATCCTCGGCGCTTAAATCTGACTTGTACTTAACCGGTTTTTTGCGTTAGTAACGAGATCTTCAGATCTCGGCTTCAGCCGAAAAATAATAATTAATATCGGAGTACAATCTCACTGGGATGAACATTCAAATAAATTAATAAAGAGATGATATTTACGAGTAAACATGTATGCGTATCTTAAATCACCTCTTCCTTTGCTGAATATAAGTTTACCTTCCATACAGCGATTTTTTGGTGTTGCTTTTATATTCATGTTTTACAATTTGATGGAATGCAATGGGCTCATTAAGATTTAACGAACTGTGTAATCGTACAAAATTAATCATAAAACGATGGCAACTGAACACTTAAAGGTTGTCGCCATAAAAATATAAGATACTTTATAGAAATATTTCCAAAGTCAAAATAAAAATTATTACCTGCCAAAAATTCGTCACTTCAAAATCAGAAAAATCACCAAAGCCAACGTTGCTCTAAGCTACGCCAAAAAACTAAAATGGAAGGCGGCAGGACACGTAGCAAGGCTAGAGGACGAGAGGTGGGCTAGTAGGGTAACAAAGTGGAAGGGTCCACACGGAAAAAGTCTCAAAGGCAGACCTCATACGAGATGGGTAGACGAAATAACAATACTTTTTTTTTCTTACTTTAAACTTTATAAATTTGTATACTTGCAAGAAATAAAAGGCATTTTTTATTTGGTTTTATTTATCATAGTAATACTTAAGAATATACATTTACTGGCGTGAGTTGATGTGTAAGCCGTGACAATGTTTATTTTGTTAATATTTTTGAAGCAATAAGGTGTTAACTGTCATGTTTGTATGGAGTACTTGTAGAACAGATAAAGTGTGACCATAGGTCAGTAAAGTAAACAACTATCTTATGACTCGTACTTACGTCTGCGCTACAAACATCTTTGATTTACAGTATAAATTTTAAATTATCCTTTGCCGGTCGTAAACGCCGTTCACTTATTTTTATTGGCTTTGCGTTTGTTCTTACAACTTTATATTTGATTTAATTGTAATAAAAGTACTTTTACATAGACTAGTTACCGCAAACTGGTGCCGCTGTCATCGGCTGTCACACTCATACGTCAGTGGCACCATTGGAAAGTCTTACGGATTTGAAATTGAACGGACATTTTAGTTATATTAAGTAACTAGCAGCCCGCCAGCGGCTTCGCCGCGCTGCAAATTCCTGACTTTCCCGGTGGATTTTTCAATTATTTTCTAAATGTTGTTAACACAACAAAAAAGAAATCAGCCAAATCGGTTCAGCCGTTCTCGAGTTTTGCACTTAGGAACACATTTAGCGATTCATTTTTATTATATAGAAGAAGAGATGATGATTAAGTAAGTAGTCAGCAATGGGAGGGGGGATATATTGTGCTGTGTATGGGTGCTTGAACAGCCAAAAACAGAACCCGGTATTGAACTTTTTTCGAGTGCCAAAAGTCAAGGAATGGTAAGTTGCTTAGATTTGTCACGAATATTAAACTTACTTACTAGATTTATTAATAATATTCTATAATTGTAAAATACGTGGCAATTTGGGTGGATTGGGCTTAAGCGGCAGAAACTGACCGTTACTATGGCTACATGTCACTGTATTTTATCGTATATTTTTACAGGTAAATAAACTAATTCAACGCGAACGAGGTTGCGGGCTCATGTAGTATTATACTTGTGACAACCCTAATTTTGGAGACAGGCGAGAGAGGGGTCAGGCGGGGCGTAGGGCGCTGTAGGTAATTATTTGACGGCTTTGCTGTCAAATCCATACAACAGCGCCGAAGATGCCCTTCTAATAGTACTTAATGAAAAGGTGAGATGGGGCAGTGAGGGCGGCTACTAGATACCTTGATGTTACGCGAAACCTTTACTATTTTTTTATGTCATGACAATCGACATTCACAGATTTTTCATAAAATGTACAGTCAGCGAGAAATCGGCAGATCTGAGTAAAAAAAAATTAATGCCTATCGGTACCATTTCTGTCCAGGATTGAAATACTCTTAGAGACCAACTAAGGTTAGAGTAGTAGAACAATCACAAATCAAAGAAAACTTTTTTATTTTAAATCAATGACACACACACACTATCAATATGTCACTTAAAAGTCTTAAAACCTGAAACTATATTCTTTAAAATAATTGGTTCAAATTGTATTCATTCATAATTATGTCCATGTAAACTCTTTTGTGATTGTGATTTCTCTGTGTTAAGTCAACCGACTCCAAAAGGGTTTCAAGGTACGGTCACGTCTCTAAATATGTATATATTAGCAAGGTTTCAGAAATATATATACAACCTTATTCCCTTACAGCAGGCCTTACACTTATTTTTGAAAGTTTTACTGTGTCTATATTATTAGACGTACAGGCCCAGTCTAGTTTGAAATCCGCCGGATACTGCTTTATTTGTAATTATGTTTTGGTGTAAATAAAAAATAAAAAATCTAGGACATCCAGTTGTGGTTTATATATTTTTATGTTTATATAGTTTTTATGTTACGGTGTCACCGACGCTTTGTTTAAAATATCTACATGGAAGTGGATATTATGGAACCATGTAACACAGTTGCGTTCTCTCTAGGGAATGCAAGTGAAAAGTCGGTACCTTGAATGTTTCACAGTGCTTGCCTTCACATGTAAATGCTACACGTGTTTTTCTTGCTCCACTGTAAATAGGACAAGCTGCGAACAACCAACAAACAATACAAAGTTCACAAACTGACTCAGTTAAAAAAAACACCGGACAAATCATGCGAGGTATGGTTGCTATATGAATAAAGTTCTTGAGATCTTTTGAGAACCGCGCGTGTAAGTAGAGCGAAGTTCTTGAAAAATGATGAGAGAGCATGCGGCACGGAACGATGACCGGTTTTATAATAAATTACTGCTTTACTTCAAAACTATCTATTGTGACTATCTGACTCACCTGTTTATACATTGAAATAAAGTTTAACGTGTTCACGCCGTGAGCATGAAGACGGTTCTATGTCATTTGCTGTCAAATGTTTAAAAATGTTCAATAGGGTGGCGTGATGGAACCAATAATAGACACTCGATTCTTATTTAAAGAAAATAAGGGTTATTCCTTTGTTATGTAAGAGTGAGTTAATAACCGTATGATCTTAAAATTAAGCGTCAAGTGTCAATTATGGTGCCAACATTGGTGCCATCACTTTAACTTATGTTAGGGTGTTTTTACTTTACCATATTTATTTTAACTACTGGAATATAAGCTTAGTTTTATGGGTTTTGAGTTATTACTTCCTATCACTCCGACTTATTACTACACCATATTATTTAAAAAAACCGACATGCACGTTTAGTTATGCGATGTCGAATATAAGAGCATAACTTTTGACAGAGTCAAAGATGTTGTTTATCTTATCAAGCGAGAATTAAATAAGACTCCGTGTGTTATTCATACCTACCTACCTATACCTAGGGCAAACCTGGGGTAATTGGTGATAGTTGGGATTATTGACAATGTATACAACAAATTATTTTGGAATTATTAATAAATTACAGAGAATGAATTTACCTACCATTGTTTAAATACTTATTTTATGTAAAACGCACTGTATGAATTTTTTAAGCATTTATTTTGGCAAGTGAATATATAAGATAATTGTGGTATAGTTTAAAACTATAAATTAAAGACAGGAAATTTAAAAAAAACAATATTCTCTATTATGGCACAGGAGCGCAGCCTCTATTTCTGGCTTTCTGCAGGTAGTGTTCATGGCTTTACACATTCTGACTGAGTTGTGGCAGAAGGATCATGGTGATGGCGGCAGCTTTAGGCTTTTAATGTGCTCCAAAGAATAGAAAACTTTTTTCCAGTTTTATAAATACATACAAAACATCGAAAAAAAATAAGAAATCAACCGCCGAAACTAAGGCTTTAAGGGACGAACATGTTAAGTTGACTTTGCTTTAACTTTACACTTCGCATCAATTCATCTAAAAATGTAGGTCAGGTTGATTAATTTGCCATTAAATTTTCGTTTTTTTCATGTTTGTGAGTTCGTTCGGATTCTCGCCCTAAGCTATCATAATGAATGCAAGTCGCGCTATCTATTCAGAAATAGTACCATTATATAAAAATATTAGATAACTCCGCTATGGAGGATAACAAACTATCACCGAATAATTGCATATCACCGAATAGCCAAAGTTTTACCCTACTCAATCGACCGAAATCAACCTTTTTTTTAATCAAAATCATTTTATCAATTCGCCTCTCTGTTATTAGTGCCCACCCGCGCTAATGGTAGATGTGTTCTCATTTGGTCCTTGTTTGGAATCTAGCGCCCGAGGTGCAGACGAACGGGAACTGCAACATTCTATCGGACATGTTCTCACTGGGGCTCGTCATCTGCGCCATCTTCAACGGCGGCAAGCCGATCATTCAGGCCAACAATAACCCAATGCTGTACGTCAAACAGATCGAATACGTAAGTACTTCCCTATCAATATAGTTTAATAACAAATACATAATATAATACAACATGAATATGACCATGAAAAGTTATGGGTCACGGCTTTTGTTCTTTCTATGGTTCCACATTTGATTTAAAATTCCGAGTAGGTAGATCTCAACTCTTGCTTTTTTATTACACTGTTTTGTTTACTGATAAATAAGTCCCTACTAAAACTTTCGAGTTACATTTATTATTTCTATTTTACGGGATACGTTAGTTATCCATTAACAAAATCCAAAAGATTTACATAAAAATAAAGTTAAAAACAAAACTATAAAAAATTAAAAATCCGTTCCAAAAGTCCGAATCACCACATTTTTTCGAGGTAAATCGAATCAAACAAAAATACCATAAAATGTCTAGTTTATATTAATACATACATACATACATTAAACACGCCTATTTCCCAGCCTATTTACCTATTTACCTACCCTACCCCCTACCCTACCCTATTTACCGCCAGAGGGGTAGGCAGGGACCACTTCTTTCCACTTGCTACGATCTTGACAAATTTCTTCAATTTATCTACATCTACATAACTATTACAAATCTAAAAATATTATTTAAAACTATAATAGTAATAGCCGTATTATTGAGATAAACTTTCCCTAGTGTCACAAAAGTGTTTTTTTGTAATATTTTGATTTATCCCCGAGAACAGCATTAAAGAAGCACCACCATAAAAGACAGAAATAATATAATAACGTGCATTATATTCTTTATTTATCTAAAACAAAAATGTAGTAAATGTCCACAGCTTCTAAATGAAAAAAAAAAGTTTAATAAATCGAACGTTATATAGTTTAAAATCAACTTTGATTTTTAATTTATTATGTTGATCATATATAAATAAAAATAATAGTTATAAAATTAGACCTAGATGTATAAATGTAACCAGTTTCTCCGTTTTTTCGTTTTAAGCTGGTTATCTACTTCGATGTTTTATAAATCCACGTTTCAGCGTTGCTCTTCGTTGCAAACTTGTAAATCGCAAATTTATGAATAGAGAATTATTTAGTCAGTAAGGTACCCTGTTAGTTGCTTAATACATGTTTTCTGTCGTCCTCTCCCCCAGGAAAGTCTTTATTTTACAAAATTACAAAAAAATATACGATATAATGACTTTCTCGGGGGAGGGGTCGACATAAAACATGAATCAAGCTATACATATATAGTATATAGTATATACATACACCCAGCCCAAACCGCTAACGACTATTGTTTTGGAATTTTAAGGGGATGTTGATTTTGTAATTCAAAATATTTATTCAGTAAATTAGCCACATTGGAGGGCTTTTTTACACGTCGGTAATGTACATTGAATCTACCAGCGCTTCGGACAAGACCATCATTGCGGAGAAGATGCGCCGCAAGAAACTCCAGCACAAGGTCATCTTTTTAATCATAAACACATAGTTACGTTAAGTAGTAATAAGGTAAAAAAGTAATAAAAATTTAATTCTTACATACATACATTACATTAAATCACGCCTGTTTCCCAGAGGGGTAGGCAGAGACCACTTCTTTCCACTTGCTACGATCTTGACAAATTTCTTTCGCTTCTTCAATATTCATACATCGAGTCATGCACGCACGTCGGTTTCGGGTACTTAAGATTCGGCCCTTTTCCAGTATTTCTCCGATTTGATTCGAAAAAGTACGCCTAGGGCGGCCCCTTCCGACCCTTCCACTCACTTTCGATCTGTATATCTCTTTCGTCAATCTTCTTTCATCCATCCTTTCCAAATGACCAAACCATCGAAGCATGCCCTTTTCAATCTTAGTCACTACATCTTCTTTTATTCCACATTTCTCTCTGATTTTTTCATTTCTTACTCTATCAATCAGTTTCACACCACACATACTACGCAAAGAGCGCATTTCAACTGCATTTACACGACTTACATGCTTGTTCTGCCACACCCAACATTCACTACCATACATCAGGGTAGGGGCCAGCACTCCATTGTGAACAGCCAGCCGGGCTCTTTGTGAAACGCCCTGTCTGCTTACAAAGGAGTACAGGGCCCCATTAATTTGATTTGATACAACTTGCCAAAATTATTTTATTACAAATTTAAGGTCAATAAATATTACAATTAAAATCAATGACTATGATAACAACAAGACGAGGTCTCCACGTCAAAAGCCATATAAATAGTATAATTAATTAAACAACAATTATGTCCTTGCAAACCTGAACAGACCGGACCCCACTAACAGCCAGGGACCGGAACCGCTTAGCGCGAAAGGGGTTTTCGATATGCTTTTTGATAGACTTGTTGTTACAAACCAAAAGGATGCGCTAAGCTTATCGTCGCCTTAGCTCAAAGAGAGGGCAACCAAACGATACGGTTAATTCGACTAAGCGCTAAGCCTATCCCAATACCCTATTGTCTGTTACCTTATTCAAGCTTATTCGAACGGATTCAAGCTGGTTTAATCTCTATGCGCAAGAGTTTAGACTTATTATTGAATTACCTAACAATTGATAGGGTGGCGGCAGGCAGTAGCCGCTTGAGCGAGACGGCTAGAATTCGCCCGAATGCGCAAAAAAGAGAGAGGCGATCAATGGGGGTAATACCCAGTCAATGCTAAGCGCTTAAATATTAAACTACCGAAACCCTAATGAACCGGGTAAGCTCTATGGATGCGGTTAACTACCTCAAAGAGGTTCGCCCTAACGTTAAGGTGACTCAATCATAGCTAAGCACACCGATTGGCTAACCGAATGATAGGCTAAGCCTGTTGATAGGGTTAATCAAATGAAGGGATTTTCCGGTCCCTGCTAACAGCACCCGTTCACGAGTAAGACGCGTATTTCAGCCATCGTCTCTCTCAACCATGTGTTCGGGAAAACGGCGACCCGATCAACGACGCCGCCGTAAGAAAAAACCTTTGAGGGAGCATATGCTCATGCTGCCGGACGACATCAAAGTAATATTGTGTGAAACAGCTGTCCGGCGAGAAACATCACAGTGTGTTCTCATTTACAAGAACAAGTAAAGATAAAATACAATAAGTAAACACAATTTTTTGTGCTTCAATACAGTTTGCTTAAAGGCTACGTTTATCAAGTTACAAATATTGTAAATATCCTAGACACTACTTAAATACATCTTGGTCACCAATGAAGTCATTGACAGTGTAATATGCCCTACCCAACAACCAGCGCTTGATGTGAGACTTACATTTATTGAACAGCATATTGACGATATCAGATGGTATCTTTTTGTAAAAACGTATACAGTTCCCCGCAAACGAAGTGCTTATTTTAGGATGACGGTGACCTGGAAGAGCGAGCTTATCCCTAATTCTAGTATTTAAATTATAAACGTTGCGGTTATGCCTAAACTCATGTATGTGTTTGCGTACGTACATGATAATCTCAAAGATATATTGAGACGCGACTGTAAGAATATTTATTTCTTTAAATTTATCCCTAACCGAAACACGAGACCCGAATTGATAAATAGCACGTACAGCCCGCTTCTGTAATACAAAGATGATTTGGATGTCAGCCGCTTTTCCCTACAGAACAATTCCGTAACTCATAACACTGGAAATAAATATAGTAAACTCTCACCGTCTCGTCGTCAGTAAGTTGTCGGATTCGCTTTACCGCATAAGCCGCCGAACTTAGTTTACCTACAAGTGTGGATATATGCGCACTCCAATGCAGTTTCGAGTCCAGAGTGACACCTATAAATACTGTTTCTATCTTCGAACTCCATTGTCTCATCCTTTAGTGTTATACTATCCGCATTCATACTCTTCACGTTGGACAAAGAAAATTGTGTACAGTTGGTTGTTTTGGCATTTAAAAGTAAGTTGTTGGCTGTAAACTGTAAAAATTCAACCCCTAGAGGGATGAAACGGGGTTGCAAAGTTTGTGTGGAAGAATATATGGTGAAAATTACTTGAATTTTGATAGAAATGCTTCTAAATGCAAAAAATTAGACGTGTTTCAGCGATTACTAAAATTTTACCCCTAGCGGGATGAAAAGGGTTTGCAAAGTTTGTACTTATTAGAAAGATTTTTTTATGGTGAAAGTTACTTGTAACTTGGTAGAAATGCTCTTTAATAATGAATAAATAAGACACGTATTTCAGAGATAACTGAAATTAAACCCCTTGCAAAGTTTGTAAAGGAAAAAATATTTTAATGGTTTCTCGTTCTCGTACGGTTGTAATATTTCATTGACCACAAGTATATGAACAAATTTTCTATTTAAAATTAATTGGTGTTGTCGTAGATAACAATACGTAGGTATAAACGATTTAGCCGCCAGTATGTCAGAGACCAATCAAATCAACTTAGTTTCTTTAGTTTATGTTTTAATTTAAGATATTTTCCCGATTTTTATAACTGGTAAGTAGTTTTTTTGGCTGTAGGGATAGGAGAGGGGAACTCTAGCGAAAATTGCACTTTTTGAGGTCAATATTTCCTAAACGGTCCCCCAATTCTACGAGTACAAATGTAAATACAGTCAAGGGCATAAATATATAAATACGTTCCCAAGACGTCAAAAATATCTATACACCTTTATGCTACCGGCAATAAGGTCTATGTATACATATATTTGGCGCGATATCTGTTTAGATATTAATGCCCTTGACTGTACAGTACCTACATAATGATTTTTAAGATCTATTTAAGTGGTCTCTGCCTACCCCTCTGGGAAACAGGCCTGATTTAATGTATGTAAGTATGTATGTATCAAATAATACCTCATACGATAGCACTTGTGAAATTCAAGACTTTATTTTACAACTTTTCTGGTGTAATTCTAAATGTATACGTAATGTAATGTATACATTTAAAGATTTATTTTTACACTTTGCTGGCGTGACTTATTACGTACTAAAAGTCTCTGAGTTAAACCGCGAACAGACGGACCGACACGCCCAAGGCGAAACTGCAAGGTTCAGTGTTGACTAAGGAACCCTAAAATCGATAAACTAAATGTAACAGACAACACAAATTATTGATATCCTTTAATTTTTAAATATGTTTATATTTTAAATACATTATAACGGGTGATAACAAAAAAATGAGAATCATTTTCAGTAGGTAGTCTTAAAAAATATATCTATTGCCATAGACAAAAAATTGTTCAAGATGTTATTTGTACCTCTTTTGATATTCTTGATTTTTATTTGTTTCATATTTTCAATCATTTATAATTGTCAAAATCACGCCGAAACAAGAAGCTCTGCGAAAACGCGTTGTACATTTTTATAATAAAAATATAAACATGGGGAAAAAGTACACAGTAGATCATTTTACCAAAGATAATGTAACAGTTTCTACTATAATATAGAATTCTTGCATCCTTGACGACAACTCGCAAACGTGGTAGCGGCCGACCAGCTAAAATAATGACCAAGGGAAGACTGAAGACACTCCATATCACTTTCAATGATAGTGATTCCATGAGACAACGAGATGCCGCGAAAATATTTAAATGTTTTCAACCGTACATTTGCCGGTCTTTAAAAAAGGTGGGTTTGAAGTGCCGCAAGAAGATAAGGGCACCGTAATACACCGATCAGCAAAAATGTAACATTATGTCACAATGCCGCTGGATGGTTACAAATTACAAAGAAAAATCGTTTATTTTGGATGATGAAAGTTATTTCCCTTTGAGCAAAACCCATATTCATGGAAATGATCGGTAATATACCAGCAACATTTCAACATCACCACACAATATAAAACACAAGTATAAGCACAAGTTTGAGCAGAAAGTTATGCTTTATGAGGCTTTTTCCGATAAAGGTTTGTCAAAACTGTGGTTCAAACCTAGTGGTTTAGCAGTTAATCCTAAACTCTCATTGAGTGAATGCTTGAAAAAAATACTTTTACCATTTAATCGCCAACATCGCCCTGATGGAGAATATGTGTTTTGGCCAGATAAGGCATCGTCGCATTACGCCAAAAAAACATTGCAATTCCTTGACTCCCATAATGTGCCATTTGTACCGAAAATCCAAAATCCCAAAAACCTTCCACAATGTCGGCCGATCGAAGATTTTTCTGGTTTTTTGAGCAGTTTGGTTTACAAAATTAATAGGGAAGCAGAAAATTGTGCCCAACTGATAAAAAAAATCAAACCTGTGTGCGAAAAATGGACAAATATGCCGTCCAACGGTCTTGTTCGGGCATTATGTCAAAACTGCATCGAACAGCTGATCACGGGCCCTATTGTAACGTGCATTGATAATTTTGTAAATAGTTAAATGTGTATTATAACCCTTACTATAAAAAATTATAAAATGTTACACAATAAAAAAATTACAGCCTTGTAAATAATTCTCATTTTTTTGTTATCACCCGTTAGTAAATAAAGCATTATTTTGTTGACTAGGTACAAAGACGTGGTGAAACAAAGCTTCTGCTACCTTATTCATGCTGAAAAAATACGGGCTTCTCAAACGAATCACAGGAACAATGACATTGTTTAAGTTTTCTCTGGTATTACACATTTTATTTACTTTTATACAGGTATTCAAGTGACGGAAAACACGATGAGAATAAGAAATTGCAAAGGCACAATAAGTAAAAAAGAGTTATTTCTTTCGCCTTTGATCCTGGAGTAACAATGTTGTTTTTTTTTTAAATAAATTGCACGAATTCTCGAAAACTATGTACAGCTCGACCAACTTAACTGTGAAGTGGAGATAAATGGAACTACCGCCGTCATGCTGAAATGTCATTCGATTGTATGTTTCATCAACTTTCGAGTATTCCGCTTGCTGTACTGAATTTCTGAATTGTAAACGTTAAATATGCCAAAAGCTATAAAAAGTGATGCCTGGAATATTATTGTAAAGGTTACATAATTGTTTGAAGAAGAAGCTCGGCATTAGTCTCTAATCATACCATTTAACAAGTTTTTAGGGTTGTTGGTAATTCTGTAGCTCTGCCTACCCCACTCTGGGAATGAAGGCGTGAAGGTATGTATGTATGTATGTATATAAACGGATTTTGGCAGCTACAGGTTAATGTGGCCGGTTTTTAGGGTTCCGTAGTCAAACTAGGAACCTTTATAGTTTCACCATGTCCGTCCGTCTAGTCCACAGCTTAGCTCAGAGACTATTAATACTAGAAATCTGTAATTTGGCATAAATATACATATAAGTCACGCCAACAAAGTGAAAAAACCAAATCGAGATAAAAAGATAAAGATAAAAGATAAAAGACATTTATTCAGTAAGTAGGCCACACGGACACTTTTACACGTCAAGAATCTACCAGCGCTTCACAAGAGGAGACCACTGCTGAGAAGAAACGCTGCAAAAAACTCGGCAGTCAGTCATTTTTTAAATATATTTAATGTTACAATGGTATACTTAGTCTAGCATTATATAAATCTATAAATATGAAATTAAAAAATATATTAAATAAGCTGCGTAGTTTCAGCAGGAAAACACACCAAAATCTTGCGAGAGAGATAGAGGGAGAAGAAAAAGAGAACACCTACCTAGGTGTAAGTATATAAGACGGTGCAAGACGACCACATAACATAAGATTGATATGTTTTCCTACATCAACGATGTCCCCTGGACAAGATAAAGCTACTGAATTTGAAGAAAAAAAAAAAAAAGTTTCGGGTTTAGGCCAAGCATTTTTGTCTATTAGATAGTCCTCGGTCCTATAATACGCTTTAGACATTAACGACTTTTTCAAGTAATTTTTAAGTGCTGGAAAGGGTAGCTTTAAAGCTATGTCAGGTAATTTATTATAGAAATGAATGCATTGACCAACAAATGATTTAAATACTTTACGGACGCGGAATTTACGAATAGCGATTTTATTTTTATTTCTAGTATTGAAATTATGTAGATCAGATTTTTTTGTGAAAGAATCTAAATTTTTAATAACATAAATAATATTCTCATAAATAAATTGAGACGCTACAGTTAAGATATTAATTTCCTTAAAAAGTTCTCTTAGCGAGTCACGGGAATTTAAGTTGTAAATAGAACGAATGGCCCTTTTTTGTAACACAAATATAGTTTGTATGTCAGCTGCCTTACCCCAAACCAGAATACCGTACGACATGACACTATGGAAATAACTATAATAAACTAGACGAGCTGTCTCAATATTGGTTAGCTATCTAATTTTCCTAACGGCGTAAGCTGCCGAACTTAGTTTACCTGCCAGTACAGCTATATGGGGACTCCATTGCAAATTTTTATCTATAGTTATGCCTAGGAAAACTGCCTTATCTACGATTTGCAAACACTCGTCATTTAGAAAAATACTAGAATCTAACGGTTTAACATTAGGCAAAGCGAACCTAAAACATTTAGTCTTCTTAGCATTTAGTAGCAAATTATTGCTAGTAAACCAATTAAGTACTTTAACTAGAGTGGTGTTTATCCTACTGTAGTCTATGGATTTTCTGTCTACCTTGAAAATTAGTGAAGTATCATCAGCAAAAAGTACAATATCACAAAGTTTATCTACTGGTGGTGGTAAGTCATTTATGTAAACTAAAAATAGAAAAGGACCTAAAATAGAGCCTTGAGGCACACCTATTTTTACTGTAGCTCCATCAGATTGCGTTTTGTTTACAACAACTGTTTGAGTTCTATCACTTAGATAAGAAGACAGAAGACTTATAGCTTTATCGGACAATCCATAATGTTCTAATTTTAAAATAAGGGTCGTGTGAACCACGCAATCAAAAGCTTTAGAAAGATCACAAAATATTCCTACTGCATCGCAAGATTTCTCCCAACTGTTATATATATATTTAATGAGTACAGATGCCGCATCAATTGTTGATCGATCTCTGGTAAAGCCGAATTGGTTATTGCTTAGTAGTTTATTTCTATTAAAGTGACCTAACATATCATTCAAAATTAGTTTCTCAAAGACTTTACTTAAAACGGGCAGTATGGAAATGGGACGGAAGTTCGTTATATCACTCATCTCACCCGATTTAAAAAGAGGAATGACTTTACTATATTTCATTAGATCTGGAAAGATCCCCTCTGATATGCAATTATTGTACATTAATGCTAGATGGGGTGCAGTTACATCCAGAGCTCGGACAAGTCATCGCAAAACAATCGCAAGACGGCAATAGAACAAGATCAATAGAATCGCATTATGTACAATATTATTTAATTATATTTTTCAATGACATTTATTACTGCAACCCAAAATTCACCATACATGTGTGAAGGTATTTCCATTAACATTTTTTTAATGCTGATGGTTGCATTGCACATACGCAACCATTAACTTCTGCATTGTCTGGAACAAACCGATGTTTTATTTAATCATTTGTGTTAGATATAAAAAAGTAAACAGTTGTTATAAAATACTTTCGAACCTTTTACTCGAAACTGCCGAAACACTTTTATGACATCTTCCCAGCAATCGTCAAAAATCAAGTATAAAGATAAAAATAAAACATAGTTTGTTTGTTACTCGTTATTTTGTTAAATAAAATATTCTTCTTATAATTAAGACATGACATTGCTTACAACAATATACTCATGGAACATTTATGATCTACAAAGTATTGTTGACATAAAGAAAAATAATATTTTCCAAATTTTCTGGTTGCAAGCAATTTCTGTTATCGGAGTTTATCCATTTATAAATTGAAAACGACCGCTCTGTGTCCACCGAAGTAAGTAATGCACCATTGAAAAACATATCAAGAGGTCTAATCGTGTGTGCCTGGGACGTTCTTTCACAAATATCTCTAATATTTTCATAGTCGGGATTACGGTCTAATACACATTCCATTTTGTTTTTTACGGTTTCAGATGCTCCCCAATGCAAGACAATACGAACTTGATCCAAAATCAATAACGAATCCTTAAGAGAAAGCTGCGTATTTTGTACCCGTTGTAAAGCAGTTTTTATAATTTCATAATTAGTACTAATAAAATCTAGGTTCTGTCTTATATTTTGGTTTTGTAATGCACTCTGGGCTTTACTAATTTACTTTGCATCTTTTTTGCTTAATTGGGTTAAAACATTTGAGATCTCAATGAAATATTTGTTGTAGTATAAGGCGGCTTCGAGCCACGTACCCCACCTTGTTATTACAGGTCTAGGCGGAAGTGGTATGTTTGGATACATACTTTTTAAGAACTTAACACGATTCGGGGCTTTTCGAAAGTTTTTTTTTACATTACTTATAAGTAGATCCACATTAGGGAATTGGCATCTTATTTGCTCACAAACACGATGAAGACCATGTGCAATGCAAGTAACATGTAACATATTGGGGAATATTTATTTTAACAACTTTCCAGCTTTGAGCATATATGCTGCACTATCTGTGGACAACATCAGCAATTTTTCGGTGTTATTTTCAAAATTATTATCCCAAAGTAATTTTAAGTGCTCACGTATAAAATGAGCGATCGTCTCTCCATTCACTACATCTAGTATCTTGGAAGCAAGTAAGTAACAATACGAAGTACCATTTAGTGTCAAATTTCTCAAGATAATATTGACTGCATTTTTTTCATGTCTATTCTTTGTTTCATCGATAGAAATCCACAAAAATTCGTCCCGCATTATGTTTTAACTCTTGCATTTTCTGTTCGTAATATTCACCCAATATTTTTTTCCTAATATAGGATTCATCAGGTATTTCCAACGGGCACCACAGATACTTTTTAAAAAATGCCCTGAAGCGTGAATTATTGAGTTGATGCCATGGAATATTAACAGAAATTAGGAACATCAACAAATAGATGCAAAAAGTTTCATAAGAAATGTCTGGCTGAGCTGTCTTCAATTTGTGATTTTTTGACCTAATATGTTTATCAATATTATCTTTCTTTAACTGTTTAATACGAATGTCACATGCTGTACACAATATTTCTTTGACGTTTTCCTGATAACAGAGCTCGGGGTAGTCCTTAATCCACTTATTAATTGTATTTATTTGCACCATATTTAAAATATTTAGATATAACCATAATTAATCAAATAATTGTATTACTTTAATTTGTCACCACAAAACTGTTTGAAGCATGCCACTTTGACAAATCCATGACAGATATGCGACTAAAAAGGTCAAATGTTAAATTATAAATTACGATAATAATATATCAGCTTTAGATAATAATAAATAATAATCTTAAGTCGCGACTCTATAATAGTCTTGTCCCATGTCCATATCAGTTTCTGCGATGACTTGTCCGAGCCCTGGTTACATCTATTATATGAAAAAGTACACTAACTGATGTGCCCCACAAATCCTCAGTCTTTTTCAAACTAAGCGATTTAAATACTTTGACTATTGAATCTGAATTTACAGGGCTGAATTCAAAGTTTATATTACATTTACTGACATTAGTGCAAAGTAATGATTGAGCTTGAATCGCGAATGATTTAAGACATTTCGTAGTATTAATGGCTATGTTGGAAAAATAATCTTCGAATGCTAAGGCAACGTCTTTATTTGACGTGATTTGTTTGTCACCTGTATTTAGTGTGACTTGATTATGCCGAGTTTTATATTTTCCCGTTTCTCTATTTATAATATTCCATACAGTTTTAACCTTATTGTCAGATGATTTTAGTTTAACACTAAGAAAATTTGCCTTAGCAGTTAAACAAACTTGCTTAAAGGTCCTTGAATAAATCTTAACATAATTTAGGAAGTCCGCGTTCGTATTGTCCTCCCTCTCTCTATATAGGTCATAAAGCCTATTTCTACTTTTATGAATGCCTGCAGTAGCCCATTCGCTAAATTTGGTTTTCGACCTAGTGATAGTTTTCATTTTAAAATTGTTATTAAATTGATGCAAAATTACGCCAAAGAAGTCATTATAAATACTATTACACTCATTCTGTATGAAAGGTAACTCTGAAAGATTACTCTGAACTGTATTTTTGAATAACTCCAAACGATTATTAGGTGTAGGTCGATATGTTATTGTCTGAGGTTTTTGATAAAAATCATTGACGAAAGAAGCTTTCTGACCACTATGGTCAGAATTAAAACAATTAAATATTTCTTTATCCAAACAATCGCAATTACGAAAAATATTATCTAAGCAGGTTGCACTACTAACACCTATCCGTGTGGGCTCAAAGAACAGATTAATTAAATTAAAAGATTTCAATAAACTTAATAGCCTAGTGGTATTATTTGACGTTTCGAGTAAATTAATATTAAAATCTCCACAAACTATAATATGCTTCTGGCTATTACAAGCTAATTTTAAAACATTTTCCATAATTGATTCAAATGCGCAAAAATCAGCCAATGGTGGTCTGTAAATACATATTAATAACTTTCTAGTTCTGCGCAAGAAATTTCTACATTCCTTTCTATAGATAGCTTGACAATGTCCTTTCTTTCCTTGGATTTAAGAGATTTTCCTTTCAAAAATTCAAAAATTAATTGGTCTTGTCTAAGCCAATGTTCAGTAATGCACATAATTTGTACATTTTCACTATCTAAGAACAACTCTATTTCTAGTTCTTTGCTGGAAAAACCTTGAATATTTTGGTGAATTAAATTTATACTCAAGGGTGTTTCCGCTGTCCTATAATTTAGTTTAAATCAAGAGGCAACGCATTATTGCCAATATTGGCTTGCTCGGGCTGGGTACTACTGAATCTATTAGGTTCTATATTAAAAGCTAATAAAACAACTAAGGTCAAAATATATTTCCTAGGCACATGAATTTTTCCTGATTTTAGGGTGATGATGGGCTTTAAGAATTTGTTTAAATTAAAGAAATGATATTTATCATTGCAGGCTATAGCATTATACATTATGGAATTTAATTGAGCTATTCTATTATTATTACTACATGGCATACTTTGTGAGTATGGTAATGAACAGAGTATAATTTTACCAATGCCGCTCTATTCAATAGTTTTTAGTGTTGACATTAATTTATCAACACTGAATTTATCGACACTGAGACTATTTCCTATTAAAATGACTAAAGTTGTGGTCCTGTCAAAACTTCCTTTTGAAAGTGAATTGGATAATTGCAAAAGAGTTGCATTATGGTAACAGTAATTTATAACCTTTTGACTCAACTTGTTATTTAATAATAAACCTAGTCCAGATCCAAGCTGGTCAGAATAAACAATAATTTTATTCCTACTACATACATACATACATAAACTCACGCCTTCATTCCCAGAGTGGGGTAGGCAGAGCTGAATTACCAAGCACTCTTAAATAAGTTGTTGATAATTCTGTAACCACGTTTTGCACAATCAGGCTAAGATGTTTACCAGTGTATTAGTGACAGGTTGCAAGCCCATCGCCTAAGAGTACTAGAAGCCTTTATTATTCCCTTAGTCGCCTCTTACGACATCCACGAGAAGACATAGAGTGGTACTATTCTAACCCGGTGACCACACAGGTATTCCTACTATAAAATAATAATTGAGTTTCTCCCCTACACGTAACGGGGGATTCATTTTTTTCTCTTCTACCCCATAGTGTGGGGTGGCGATGAAAATAGGTCTTTCAATAATATTGCGGGCTTGAAAACAATTTTTCAATTAAGTTTCATAAACGGATTATGAAATATTAAGAATTTTTGTTAGAGTCATGTGTCCTCCCCCCCCCCCCCCCCCCCACACCCATTACAGCCAAAACTACAAATGTTAAAAAAATGAAAACTATCTTAAATGAAAGCACATATTATAATGAATTTAATAGGAAAACTATCAGTATTAAGTAGACTTCAGTGGTTCTTGAGTTACAGACGGTTTAAATGTTTATTCAAATTCAAATCCAAATAATTTATTTCAAATAACTATTTTTTATTGGCAACCCTCGTATACCACCCTTAAATTATAATTTTAACAACCACCAGCCTTACATTAGAATTATAACATCGAGTGACAGATAAAACAGTTAGGTCTTAAATGTAGGGTAACCAGCCACACTTTAGGACTTTAATTTTTATTAGTAAGTTAACTATAGTTAAAGAAGGCAAACAACTGACTTATACCCAAGTTCACCAACCAATATAACAGACGGTTAAGTCCTAATCAGCTGTTAGTCAATACATTTGACAACCGTTAAACCGCTAACCGTCCGTTTAAGTGTTGGTGAACACTGCACTTGGTGGAATTCACCATCTGTCATTAACTGAGTCATAATCAAGTGTTTTGTATTACTAATTTGATGTCGCCCTGTATACATAAACAATACAATATATATATATATATGTGCAAAACTGTCTCAATATTACCACCTCAGTAGAATGTGAATAAGTTAATGAGAATCAAAGTTATTTTTTAATGCTTAAATACAAAATAGTACTTTTTGAACTTTGCTACAAAACTGCCTAACAAATAATTTACTTGTCATTAATAGTTTCTTTGCATCCACCGCGTTCCCGCGATCCATACAAGGTCGTCACTCCATCTTGTTGGAGGCCTACCTACAGCTCGTCTCCCGGTCCGCGGACGCCACTCAAGAACCGTGTGGCCCCATCGGCCATCAGTCCTGCGAGCGATGTGTCCCGCCCACTGCCACTTCAGTTTAACTATTTTTCGGGCTATGTCGGTAACCTTAGTTCTACTGCGGATATCATCATTTCTGATTCTATCACGCAGAGAAACCCCGAGCATAGCCCTCTTCATAGCCCTCTGAGTGAATTTCCCTAGGTACAATTTGACAGAACGCGACTTAAGGTGACATATTTTTTTTATGAACGTTCTTGCAACAGGCCTTTTTGGCCCCAGATTCTTTTTTAATTTGATCTTGTTTCTTTTTACATCGCATTCACAATTTCTATGCCACTAAATCAGTGTTTTACGTTTATCTGCAAACCGGACTGAAAACTGTCCTTCCATTTAATATCATCAAATTGGCATTCCAATACAATTTGTTGGGATTGTGTCTAAGCACAACTTCGTCATACACAACTGTGAGAACAAGATCCTTTCCCAGTTTAAAGGTGGTAAAAAAGGTTATACATAGAAACAGTCGAGTAAATGCTTAATAAACGTTGTCTTAACGCCATTTGGCGCAAATAACTCCCCTGTAGATACCTTAAACAGCCTCAAATCGTTATAACAATGACCTAGTTGTCGTAATAATATCGTGTAATGGCAATGTGCAGCGCATTTCAGTGGCAATGCAAACGCACTTACTCGACACATCATAGTAGAGGATTGGAATTAGAAAGGACCTTCACCCATCTGTGTTATGGATAAAAAATATTTTACTTACTTATTTATTAAATTTTGTATGTTAAAAAATATATCGCGAGTGAGTTGGCTATTAAACGATATAACTAGAAAGTCATTTATAATTCTATTAGGTACTCGACCACCGATTAGGAATACGTCGCTTTAAACACACTGATTTGAAGTTTTTATCTCTAGTTTATAATAAGTTAATAAATTAAAGCTAATACGTCATATACAATTGTATTATTTGACCTTCGATTTAGCAAACGCCTCACTGACTGTTTAATGACTAAAAAATTAAAAGGTTAAGTGAAAAGCTTTTTTCCTACCTTCAAGGGAAAAACGCGCTACTAACAAGTAGAGTACTTTTATTCCACTTGTTTATATGACCAAAATAGTAGAATATGCAACAGTTGTATAAGAGAAGTCAAAAAAATCGAGTGGCGTGTGTTATCGTAACGTAATGGATGACGCCACGAGTGTTTTTTGACTAAGTTAAAAACCGTTGCATACAACACTTTTTCATCGATTAGGTTTCAAATAAAATGCAAAATTAAGAACGAAGCACAAAACAACAAACGAGCGGTAAATATAAAAATGACACATGAAAAATATGTATATGGTTAACTTTGTTTTTAAATTGACGTGGACTTGCTAAGTTTTATTGTTATACTCGTATGCTTAATATTTAAAAAAAAAACTTAAGTTGCCACAAAAACTATGAATACTGTGGTTTGTTATGTTGGTAAAAATGTATTTTGTCGTAAATTGAGTATTATCACGTAATACTTTAACCGGAGTTTAGTAAGCTTTGGCAGCTAGGCGTATCGTTGTGGCTCAAAAAAACACTCGAATAGAATAGGAATAGACTCGATAGACTTGTCTACGGATTATTCAGAGGGTATTAGCGCATATTATTCTTATCTTAGTGGTCTTGACTATACAGATAAAAGTACAGAGGCGTTATTATGCTGCGTCTTCCGGTACGCGGACGCCACTCGAGACGTCTTCGAGCCCATCGGCCATCCGTTCTGCGAGCGATGTGCCCCGCCCACTGCCAACAACGTCTAGTAATTCTTAAAGCTACGAGTATGTTGGTGACTTTTATGACCTAGTTATGCAGTTCATTTTACGGTGAGCGTAAATGACAGAGCTCTCTCGCTCTGTTCTTTTCTCTCAGCGTAAACTGAACTGCATGGCTGTCATCATAATAACCCCTCAGGAGTAGGTTTCTTTTTTATAATGCTTCTATTAATAATGTGATCTATTATTATACGATTATTTCTTGATCTCTAATAATAAAAAAAAAATATCTGACTAATTTACTGGTTGGTTGGGAGGTTACGTAGGTAATATTTGATTATTTGGCAGTTGGAGCAGCAGGTGAACGAGGTCCTTCCGCGCATCCCCGCGGCGCTGCAGGAGGCCGTGCAGCGACTGTTGGCGCGCGACCCCCACCTCCGCCCCACCACCAACTTGCTGCCACTCATTAAATACTTCAAGTAAGCTCCTCACGCTTTTCAAAGCAATCTAAGCATCTTATCATCGTAAGATGTTTATTTGTCTTTATCCCTTTCCGCAAATCGTGCGATCGGACGAACACGAAGGTGATTCCATGAAATAGGTAAAAATTTGAATGACGATGTATCTAGGTAATTCCCCAAAAGCTTTCACATAGTACCTGCATCGTCAATCAAAAGTTGCATCCGCTTGACAGAGCGCTCCGCGGCGGTTCGCGGCGGCCGGCGCCACACCGCACCGTGCGTGTGGGCCGCGCCATAGTTATTAGTTTTTATAACTAAGAACCATCCCAGAAGTACAAGAATTATATTTCTGAAATAATTTTGCAAATCGGCTCAGTAGTGTTACATACATTACAAATGGATCAAAAAATGAGCATCCTTTTTACGTGAGGTACAGTTGAGTTCATAAATATGTGTACACTTTAGTATCTTGCCACTTTAATCGTTATGACAATTTATACATGGCAGTTTAAACATGATAGTAAACAGACATGGTACTAAAATGTACAAACACTGCCGTCCAAAAGCTTAGGACAATTTAATGTTTTTTCTAAAAACACGATTGACGATTTGGATGAAATTTAGAATGGAGATAGTTTATACGGGCGCCTGTCGTATCGCATAACGATTTTTGTCCTAAAAATGTTTGGCATACTGTTGAATGGCATACTACTCGTTTGTCCTAATATTTTATTCGCATACTCATTTAACGTCCTAAAGCAAGTTTGTCCTAATATTGATAAATCTAAAGTCTAATTACCTAAAGCATAATATTCCTAACATGAATTGTCCTAATAATTATTTTGCCTATTATTAAACTGGCTACAATTACAGCACCTAAACTAAACTATGGTAGGCGTGAAGTCAGAATCGTTACGTATTCTACCTTCAGGCAGGTCAGATTTTGGTTAGGTTAGGTACGACGACGAGCGAAGCGAGGAGGAGTGTTAGGTAGAACTGTGACCCTAACGAGCGAGCGAAACGCCAGAACCAACAAGTTTGACAAGGTTAGGTTTGTAAATAAAACTTTTTTTTGGTATATAATCAGAAATAGGTTTTTTTATTAGTACTCGTGCATTTACTATTGCGATTTTGCTAGGCGTTAACTTTTTACTCTGCTTGCTAAAATATTTATGCTTAATAACCATGGATCAGAAATTCGGATCGATATTTACCTAAAGTTGGCTAAATCCCGGAAAAAGATAGGTAAACATGGCATCGGCTTCTTAAAAATATTATTTTAATAATTTAAGTTCTGGGATTTTGGGATTCTACAAAACGTTAATATAATAATTACTTTACATGTAGGATAAAACGTTCTGTTTTGCTCCTATAAATTCGTTAGGTTAATAAGTTACAGGTAAATTAAATAACATTTGGTTAAACATATACATGGAAAATAACTTCAAACAGTTAATATAAATAAATAATTATGAATTAATGCCGGTGTAATTTATTTATTTTGAAATCCCGGAAATATTATATGAATTATATGATTGAGTCCACCTCCATACAACTGAACAACAAAACCGGCGCTAAAGTATAGGTAAATATCGATCCGAATTTCCGATCCCTGTAATGACATGTAGTCAAAACAATTTTAGCACATTAAATATTAGGAATATTACAATTATGCACATCAATCATTCGACAGTTGAATCTTAGCCACATCAAACGATAGGACAAATAATATTTAGGACAAACGATAATAGGAGCAACAATTTTGGGACAGTCAAAAATATGCGGAACAAAGTGTATGCCACACGTTATTAGGACAAAAGACGTTATGCGACACAACGATAGGACTAATAATTGTATGCCATTCGATATAGACCCAGTTTATACCCCGGGTTAATACAGGAATATCCCTTCCCGGATTTTTAAAAGTTCTCCAGGGAATAACGACAATGTGTTTGACGTTTTTTGATAAATTTCTGACGGTACAGGGTAAGTATCACTGAGACGTTTTGTGCTCAAGATAAAAGAATCACTGGTTGTGGTATGAAGAATATATTTTATAATTTAATTAAAAGTAATATCAAATAAAATAATAAATTTATCTGAGTATAACATTTGTTGAGACACGAGTACGCGTGTCTTATTCATTTTGTAAATATATGGAGAATGATCCAAGGATCGATAGCGGAATAGAATCTAATGAATTTGAATTTGGAAGATTTAGATCGAAATGTAATAGTGGCCAGGAACTCAAGAGGTTGTAACAATCTCGTTACAAAGTTATCATCATAGCTATCATTTTCTTAGATAACGGTCGTCATCGTTGATATTTTTTTTAAATCGTGATATGTGTAATTTTCTTAGATTTTGCGGACGCAGATTTTGAAACTAATGTCAAATGAGGAAATCAAAATAGCGGTCATGATGTTTTTTGAAAAAAGTACAAAAGGGCCCCATAAAATGTAAAATTATATGCCAAATCATGTTCATATTTTTTGAATAAAAAAATATATGAGTTTTACTTTTATTTGATTAGTTCATTGAAAAAATAAAAAAACTTTGTGTGTAACTTTTCCGTTTATTACGCTTTGAATTAAGTAACATTATTTCAATCGATTTTACGGGGGTTCAGAAAATTCATACATGAAAAAGTAACAAAACTATTTGGCATTAATTATTATTAAAAATAATTAATGTCAAATATTTTTGTTGTTTTTTTTATAAGATCATCATTATAGCCCTCGGTAAAAAACAAATAACCAAAAATATGAGGGTCCGGGGGCGAGTCATGGAGGTACTGTTTTTGCTGGCCAATTTTCGGAACTTTTGCTTAAGCTGGGTAACGGTGATTATCACGAAAAAGACGGCATGATATCTGTCCCTGCCGATCTGTGCACCATTATGACAACAGTTGATAAAATGATTTCAAAAATGTATCCAGACGTTGCGCTCATCCAGGAAAAATCAATAGAGTGGTTATGCAAAAGAGCTATACTGAACCGACCCCATGAACGACCAAGCAGTGGTCGTTAATTACACAATAATTGCAACACGGTAATAGAACAAGATTAATAGAGTCGCATTATGTTACAGTATTATTTTCAATTACATTTATAACAATAACCCAAAATTCACCATATGTTTGTGAAGGTATTTCCATTAACATTGTTTTAAAGCTGATTTTTATGTTGAACATATGCAAACATCAACTACTGCATTTTCTGGAACAAACCAATGTTTTTATTTAATTATTTGTGCTAATTATTATTTACTATTTTCACTTAATTTCATTACAAAGTAAACTGATCAAATGTATGTTTGGAGATATGTGAGCCGTCTTTGTCAGGGTAGATTTATGTATTCTCCGATACAGTTTGAATAGTTCTGATAATAAATAGTAAATAATTGTTGAAAAATACTTCCAAACATTTTACTCGAAACTACCGAAACAATTTTATGACGTCTTCCCAGTAATCGGCAAAAATTAAGCTGTTGATATGTTAAAACATAAATGTCAAACATTTTTCCCGAAAATTGTTATTATAATATATTATTAACACGTCGGTTGCCATGAGCATCACCGGTGGGATCGCTTTTGTCTGGGGCGTGGGAGCAATGCTTTAGGAAAAGTATGGTGGGCAGCCAACGTGTTTAGGCGTTCACATTGCTAACAACAACACACTCATGGAACATATGACCTTTACGACTTATAAAGAAATATAATCTTTTCCAAACTTTCGGGTTTCAAGCAATTTAACTTGTCTGAGTAGGTACAGTTGTGGTCATATAATTAAGAACGATTTGAAGTTGCAGAATATATTAATCTAAATCATGACATGTGTAGTTATAATGTTCCTTCTTAAAAGTAACTAGTTATGTTTTGAAATAGCCACATGAATAGAGCAAACGGGATTAGGAATATAAAATAAAATCGCTAACTATTTCTTTTACAAATTGTATTTTTTCTCTATAGTAACAAATTCAAATAGTAATAAAGCTGGACAAATAATTAAGAACGATTTATTGAACTGCTCGAGAGTTGTATTATATGAAACTTAGACTAAATAAATTACATTAATGTGAAGTGCGTAAAGGAAAAAAAGATATTTAATACATTTTAAACAAAAATTAATAGTTAGTAGCGTGTCCACGGCTTTTAATTACTGCTTTACACCGGCGAGGCATAGACTCTATCAATTTTTGACATTTCGCAAGAGAGATAGACTTCCATTCTTCTAAGAAAACGTCGTACAGCTCTCTTAAATTGCCACACTGTCGATTTGAAACCTTTTTCTTGACTTCACACCAAAGATGCTCTATTGGGTTTAGATCTGGGCTGTTAGCTGGCCAATCTAAGACAGAAACTGATTGCGATGTGAGAAATTCCTTAACGGTACATGCAGTATGCTTTGGATCATTGTCGTGCTGGAATGTCCAAATAACCGGAAGCACGTCTTCAGCATAAGGTAACATTGTTTCTTCCAGTATATTTTTGTATTGGAATTGATCCATGTTTCCTTCTATCAACTTAACAGGTCCAACACCATGTCCAGAAAAGCACCCCCAAATTTTTACATTTCCCCCACCATGCTTTAATGTCACTTTTGTGTACTTAGGGTCGAAAGCTTTATTCGGAGGTCGTCGTACATATCGTTTTCCATCAGAACATACCCTGTTTATTTTTGTCTCGTCAGAAAAAAGAACATTTTTCCACTGTCTAACTGTCCAGTTTTCATACCTTCTTGCAAATGCAAGCCGGGCTTGCCTATGACACCGTTTCAACATGGGCACCTTCCTTGCTATCCTCCCGTGCAACTTTTCTTCTACTAAACGCCTTCGAATAGTGCGTGCCGAGATTGCTGAAGGATTGTTTTCACCAAAATATTCTTTTCTCAGCTCATTAGACCCTTTAAAAGGATTTTGTTTTGCCAAACGAATGATATTTCGATCATCTCGACGACATGACTTCCTCTGTTTAGGTTCACGCGGAACATTTGAAGTAGTTTGATACGTCGCAAAGTGCTTCACAGCGTGGAAAACCATTGTTTTTGAGCATTGCAGATGGTCGGCTATCTTTTTATACGACCAATTCTTCTCGCGAAGTTTTATTATTACTTCCCTTGTAGATTTATTGCAACTTTTATTTTTCCCCATTGTTTTTACACGAAGCAATCACCTTTTAAACTCTTACAGCACTAAATGGCGCCAAAATCATACAAATAGTGACCTACAACCACAGAGCCACAGAGTGTTCTCTATTTAAATTTGAATAAAAAAATAAACCATTCAGCGTTCTTAATTATGTGACCAGCCAGTAAGAAGTAATACTAGGTTCAGATCTAATGTAAAAAGTTTATCTATTTATTTTTTAGCCAATCATTTGTATCAGCGAATGAACCGGTAGTATGCAAAAGTTTTGCGATACAGAGAGAAATACAAAAAAATACATGCAGTTAGTTATACTTGTTAGTTGGAAAAAAAGTTCCCTTTAAATAAGCGTTCTTAATTATATGACCACCACTGTATATCCATTTATAAATTGAAAACGACCGCTCCGTGTCCACCGAAGTAATTAATGCACCATTGAAAAAAATATCAAGAGGTCTAATTTGTTGTCCCTGGGATATTCTTTCACAAATATCTATAATATTTTGTATTTTACGGTTTCGAATGCTACGAATCACTTAGAAACAGCTGTGTAGTTTGTACCTGTTGTAGAACAATTTTTATAATTCCGTAATTGGTTCTAATAAACTCTAGGTCGTGTCTTATATATGGGCTTTGTAATGCTCTCTGGGCTTCACTAATTGACTTTGCTTCTTTTTTGCTTAATTGGGTAATTTGGGTTTTTTGCTTAATAACATGTGAGATTTGAACAAAATACTTGTTGTAGTATGTACCACGTATTTCATTAATACCAAATGATCTCCCCTTTGAATTTAAACGGCTCCAGTTTCCCTAAAGGTCTTTTTCGCCATAATCAGAAATAAGTCGTAGGGGCAAATTCACCAGAGTAGACCTACGACAGGATTGTTTCCCCCACGGTCAGATCTATGTGGCGTGCTCCCGTGTAAATTCACCTCAAAGTTTGATTCTATTGGTACCACCTTCTAACAAGGCAAAAAATCTTGTTTAGAACGAAGCGAATGTCTATGGGTCACAGTTTCCACTTACCATCAGGTGGCATGTGTGCTCGTTTGCCTTCCCATGCTATAAAAAAAAAAAAAAAAAGTAGGTCAAAAATTGTGATATGGTCGACCAGTTGCGTTTTATTCCAAGTGTTTAAGTACTTTACGTGATGATTTACCTTGTTTGCCACCGTATGTCTGTCCTTCAAAGGATTTCAGCATTTATAACCTCTGCTTGATCGTAATCAGACCTTCTACTGTTGTTATTGTAGTGAACAGATACTTTTACTAAGGGCCTTTTAAATCACGCTTTTATCTCATCAGCACGGCAACGGCTTCGATAACGTGCTCCGTGACTTAATGTATTTCATTAGTAATTTCTTTAAATAGTTAATACAGGGCCTGTATTCTAGGCGCTAAAAACGATATCGTTGTTACAGATGTAGTGTATAACTAGTTTCCATCGTGTTTTATTGGAAAAGTTCGTATATATCGTGCTCTCTCAATTAGCTTCAGTACCCATCATACTACCGAAGGGGTAGGTCGCATTCAGCAGCCAATAGAGTGGCTGTTTTGCAATTCAAATATTCGCTGTAGTTTTGGTTATATTTACGGTTTACTTATATAACGTTTGTATTATTATGTCGAAACCTCAAAATAGAAGAAAACGCTAAGGTCCTCCAGTCCAGGAGATTATATTTAACATATACCTGTATTTTTATCAGAAAATAGCAAATTCGGAAAAAGCAATGATTCTTAATATTTTGGCAAATTTCAACAACGAGTTTCAGATGCAACGGGCATTTCTCGGCCAACAATAAGAAAACCAATAAACAAGAAGATAACAAGAAAAAACAAATTCTAATCCAAATAATGTTAAGTTAGGTAGACCACGTTTTTTTAGTCTAGTTCTTGATGACTTTGATTACGCATAATACGACGTATGGTTTATAATTTCCATCTAATATATAAACTAGTATCTACGATCCAGGTTCAAGAGTCTAAATTGACGGAAACGATCATTCATTAAAATCTGTGATTTTACATAAAGATACATCGCCAAATGGGTTTTCGATTCAAAAAAATTACAAACAATAGAAGAATGCTGATGGAAAAGGATGACTTAAGACTTATAAGAGTAAAGTATCTGTACTTAATAAGAAAATATAGATCTGATGGGAGAGATATTGTTTACACGGACTGTGTGCTCGTTTGTCTTCTCTATGATATAAAAAAAAAAAAAAAAAAAAAAAAAAAATAATATATGTTCATACATCCCATTTAACAGGAAAATGGCGGGCGGATTCCACGGATATAGCAGTGAAACACTTAAATTCAAAAGGCTAACGTCTTATTATAGTACATGCAGGTAGTGCCAAAGGATTTGTTCCTGGTGCTCTGCTTATGTACAAGTCTACTGATAATACCGGTGATTATCACGATGCCATAATAACCTTCCATAACCATAATGTAAATTATGAAAAATTGTTACAAAATCAACTTATTCCCAACTTGACTCCCAATTCTGTATTATTAATGGATAATGCTGCTTATCAAAATAAATATGTGGAACGCCCACCCAACTCTAATACAGCAAAGCCGGTAATGATTGAGTGGTTAGAAAAATATAACATTCCCTTTGATCCATCAATAACCAAGGTAAGGTACAACTATATTAAATTATTTGTCGTCATAAACAAGATTGTGTAGAATATTCAATTGACAAGATTTTACATCAACATGGACTCACACTGTTAAGATTACCGCTATACCATCCCGACTTCAACCCAATTGAAAATTGGTCCCAGATAAAAAAGGTTACGTATCAAAAAGAAACATAGACATGGTGACTACAGTATAGAAATTGATTGAAGCAAAAATTATACGATTGGCCCGGATGAATGGAAGAAAGTTTGTGATCATGCCATCAAATGTGAAAATGAACATCTTTCACAAGAACACTCGATGGATTAGTCTCAAAATTAATTTTGTTTTTAATATAATTATGTAATTTTAACATACATACATACATACATACCTTCACGCCTTCATTCCCAGAGTGGGGTAGGCAGAGCTACAGAATTACCAACAACTCCAAAAACTTGTTGATAACTCTGTAACCACAATTTGCACAATTAGGCTAAGATGTTTAACAGTGTATATTAGTGACAGGTAGCAAGCCCATCGCGTAACAGTACTACAAGCCTTTATTCCCTTAGTCGCCTCTTACGACTTCCACGGGAAGACATGGAGTGGCACAATTCTAAGCCGGCAACCACACGACCATGTAATTTTAATTTGTTTTAAAATAGGTATTTTAAAGGTTTATTATATAAATTAGGATGTCAAGTGTTCACTAAACGCCCATACTAAAATCCGGAATGACCGTAACCATGGTGATAACAATGCTATAATAATTATTATAGAACTGTTATTACGACGGCAACCCTAATTATAGGATTGTTTTCACGCTTCGATAAGGCTATAGGTGGCATTCTGACACCATTTACGATATTAAAACTCGTCCAGCGATGGCTGTATTCCCTACTATTCCTTTTTTTTTAATTAGTGCATAGTTCTAGTACAGCCGTGTTCATAAACTTGTGTACACTTTAGTACCTTGTCACTTTAAAGGCTGTGACAATTCATGTATGGCAGTTTAAACATGACATTAAATACACAAGGTACTAAAGTGTACATATATTTATGAACTTGACTGTACGTGTCATTTGTATTTCTTTTTCTTTTCTTACTCACCTCAGAACTTTAAAGTGTGAAATTTCTTATTATCTCTATTTAACACACAAATTTAACAAAGTGTGTTTGATTAGATGCCAGAGCGAGCAGGCGATCCAAGCGATGCAGTTTTTAGACGTGATCACCATGAAAGACCCCAACCAGAAGTCCAACTTCTACCGGATCACTCTCATCGACTCGCTTCCGTTCATACCGAAGGTAACGAAACCCCTTAACCCCTCGGACTACGGCTTATACAAATTTCAACGTACCTTTGGATGGCACTGCACTGGTTTTGTCAAAGGAAACTAATTAACAAAGTAAAATCTCGACCTATAAGTATAAGTAGGTACGTCCGTTTTTATTACGTTTTCAGGTCCTAGAAGTGATTACCGGTATATTTTTTAACTTTTAATTATGTTAGTACAAGTTCAGTTCGCCCATTTAAACAAACGGTCGACGTACATGAAAAATATACGAAGTTTTGAAATTTTGTTCGAAACTGTCAAGTATTGTAGCGTTATGCCGGCAACCCTTGGAGTTAAGTTAGTTTCCTGTTTTTGTTCGATCGACCTATTCCCGGGCACTACGATGTAGGCTGCAAGTGCTGCTCGGATCTGCTACTGCTACCCTTCGTTGCAGTTGTACACATCTACCTTTCGTTTTGTTCTTATCTGCGTAGGTAGCAAACGTCTTTAAAAATATAATTTTACAATAAAAAGGTGAATGTACCAGAAAAAAAGTTGTTGTCTATACGTCGTAGGCAGTGTTTAGTTCAATAGATAAAATTAATAGTTTTCATGTTCTTACAGGTTACGTAGCGTTAATAGTATTCGGCAGTCTGTCGCTGTCACGCTCTCTGGCATTTGTCGGTATATTTCTTATTTCAAAGACAGTGTGAAAGCGATAGACAGCAAATAATATGAATGCTCTGATTTTACTGTACACTCATATTATTACATTATTTTATAACCAACTTCTGCAAGCTTTGCGAAAGAAGCGAACGATTACTAATATTGTGTTTTTCTTCTTATAATCTTACTTGGTAGCTTGGTGCATGAAAGTACTTAGTTGGATGAGATGCACTATTTTCCGTTTAAAGCTTTTTAGGAATCTATAATGGTGGGTAAGTTGGAGTTGTGTTTCAGAAACTCCGGTGGCAGCATGTGTGGCCAGCGCTTCAGCTGGAAGTACGTACGGCCGAAGTTTTGGCCGCTGTTTTACAACCTATCATTTGGCTCATAATCGAGGCTACCAACGAAGAGTTCGTACACTTTGTCTACCCAACTCTCAAGTAAGACTCGTAGACTAAATTAGTGGCCTTTAAAAAACTTTTTATTCCGATGATCAGAGTTAGCTAGGGATAAAATTTAAGAATATTTTTCAGGAATCTGATGAATTCCCCTAAAAGTGTCCAAGCCTCCGTGACGATTCTAGAGAACTTGCATAACATTGTGGCAAAGTTAGAAAAGAGTGAAATACAGTCCGAAATAATGCCAATTCTGTTCGCCTCTATGGATAACAACACTAACCAAATACAGGTATGTTAATAAGGTGGAACAGATTTATTTTAAAAACGCAATGAATACCTACTTTATTTATGTATACTCTTAAGTTTTACTGTACTATATTGTATTCTTATCAATATTATTTTTTTATTTGCAGACTGCTTCTCTTATAGCCATTCAAACCGTGTCAGACCACATCGAGAATAAACCTTTACATGGAATCGTGTTACCCAAAGTCAAAATGCTTCTTGAAAAGAATCAAAGCGATGTTAAAATCATAAGCCTGATTCTCGGCTTTTATGAGAAGATCCTTCTCAGGCTGGAGAGGAATCATATCCTCGAGCAAGTGATCCCAACGCTTCTGAACATGAGATTAAACGACCCTAATGTTATTGCCCGGGTTGTTAGTAAGTATTGTCTCAATGAAACTTACGGAAAATGTAGTTACTTTTTATTTCAATATAGTAAGTAATGGTTTTAGTCTGTTCTCGTACATGCTTAGCTCGGCGAATTTATTCATTGAATTGCGAAGTGATGAGGCTGCAGCGAATTTCTTGCAATGCAGTCGACTATTCCTTTTACGAATTTCTGGGTAACGATTTCGACACTGATGCATTTTTTTGCAGGACTTTACAAGGCGATGCTCGAGGAGGCGAAATTTGGCTTGACAACAAACATCATGGCGACAAAGATGATCCCATCCCTAGCGCCGCAAACTATTAATCCATCATTGAGCATTGATCAATTCGGTAGTCTCATGGAGGTAAACTATTTTACTCGCTAGTCAGTCTGTCAATTGGCAATATCACTCCTATTCTGTAGGAAAAGGTATTTTAATTCATTTATAATTATTCATTGCTTTACACGGGTATAGCATAGGGAGTTATTAACCTTATAACAAGTTCAGTCATGTCATCTTGCGGGGCACCGCAGTAGCATTACCAAAATTATTCATTAAACAAGCTACTATCTATCCAAATAATAATATGTCATATATTTAATCAGATACTGAATTATGAATTATAATATGACATACATATTTTTAATCATTTGGTTTTCGCTCGTTATTTTCAGATTCTGTATGACATGCTGGATAGTATTGAGAAAAATCAAAGATATAAGTTGAAGGTTGACGTGCTATCGACGTCGAGTCCCGAGCGGCACCATGCGCTGCGTCACCGCATGAGCACGGACAACATGAACGTGCCGCCGTTCAACATCCCCAACCTGCGAGTGGAGCAGCGCAAGACCTCGAGCGCCGAGGACATGGCGCGTAAGAACTCCATCGGCGCGCCGACCGCGGCGGCCAGTATCGGTGGCGGTTTTAAGAGTAAGAATACGCCTTCCCCACATTCCTTTGACGTTCATCAGAAATTTATGGAAGTTTGTATATGCATAAATAAACCCGCACTATATCATTATTCAGGTACAGGCATCGGACAATGGTTCTTCGGCTCAAGCAACTCTACAACCAATGATAACAACTTCCTTCGTGTGGCCAACGCTTTCCCTAATCGCCGTTTATCCGATAACACTCTTATGACTCCCAAAATCCGCATTGCTCCCTCTTGCGCGTCCTCTCCCGGCGGCACCCCTGGAGGTACCTCTGGATTGCCCACGCGGCGCCACTCCAGCATTGGCCCTCAAGAACGCCGTGGCTCTGCAGTTAACTTGTCTCCGCCTACCGTAAGTTTTCCAAATACAGGAATGTTTAATGTCATAATTATTTTAGTCACTCATTATATTAGACAGTAGATAATTCACAGAGAATCAGGCGTAGATTTTTTAATCGCTAGTTAAGAATTGATTAATAGAACGCACTTAATGGTGTGACAGGCAGCCGTGTTGGTAAGGTGGGTGTGAGTGCGGCGCGACGGCAGACGTGTTGAGACGTAGTAGTGATGGTGACGGTTGTTTGGTTTTGGCAGGGCTACCAGTACAGGGGACGAGGCGGCTCAGGCTCGAGCCTGTCCGTGCCATCGGCGTCACAATGCGTCGTAAGTGATGTGCATCGCGTACGCCTGCCTGGCTACGTGCTCTCCTTGAACCCTCTATTGAATGTCGACATGGAACGGCTTGTGATATTGATGTGGTCTATTATCTTCTGTTCGTAAATCGTGTATTCTTCCCCCACCGACTGGGAGAGATGTCTCATCGCTCACACTCTCATCATAAACATCTGCACGATCCTGGTTGGCGTCAGTTTCATGCCATGACTCTATCTCCGTTCATTAGACCTCTCATCGCATCATCATTTATCACATAAGCTATTTCTTCAATTCCGGCGTGACCACCGGCATTGGTATTAACCTTCAGGAGAAATAATGTGGTGCATGTTTCATAACATAACATCTGCCCTGCCATAACCTGCGTGCATGGGGACCTCTTGTTACTTTTGTCCAAACGTCTGTCTTGGAGTGTAGTTCCTCACGGAATGCTATTATTTGTTGTGGACATCAAAAACTAGGCACACCTGCGGATGGTTTCTATGTTGTCTTTCTTATCCCAAGTAATATCTACAATTGGCCGTAAAATCATATTATTTAAAAGTAATAAGTAGAAGTGGTTTATATAATATTGTAAACCTAATAATTATCCTTAAAACGTATATATTTATTTAAGAAATTGAATGTTTTCTGATCTGACCCATTTTATATATTTTTAGATTTTTTACTATATTAATTTACACAGTTTTTTTTATAACTATAGTAATGTTTCGTATGAACACGACGTTACTATTAAATACGAGTAAGTATTAATGATTCAATTTTGTAAGGCTTGTAATACACCACACAAGACATGGAAATGTTTCTTTTCAAATGTTCCGTGTGACATCTCGCCATAAACCTAGATTTCCTATCATTTAAAAAAGTAATATTTTTTAAAAAGCAAGTTACCTTTCAAGAGCTTACAAAACCAAAAGCTGTCTCCAGTAAAAATAAATAACCTGGCGTAAGATTTGGTAAAATTTAATCTATATTTTATGATATGATGCTATTGACTAGACAACATGGATGTTTTCGTATATTTAAGCTATAAACAAAGCACAGTAAAACACGTATTAGTGAAATGAATATCATCTGTGGTCTGTGGTCGCTGAATATTAATGTTTGATGTTATCGCGATAGTTAAAACCTCACCCTTTCATGAAAGTTCCCGTTCGTTGTGATAAGTAGGCTCTGTGCCGAACTTAACAAGTAATAACGCTGTCTCATTCATTGTTGCTGTTTGTTCTTCTACGCAGCTTGCACGGAGCATGATCGTGAGTACAGGTTCTTTCCTAGACACACCTTCCATTGAAGCGCAATGGACGCGTCGCAAGCCATACCGACGGTCCTCTTAAATACCCGGCGCAGCTGAACAGTATTCTACCGTACGGTTTTATATTTCCAATGCATTTAAATGGATGGTGGGCTACTTTTTTGACTTTGCGGCTGTGCTGGTCTAGTAAACACTTTCTGCTTCCTTATTTGTGCCCTAACATTATTCGATTAAGTTACAGTTACTTATGATCATTAATTAAAAGACAAATACTGCACTAAGATGTTCCCAAATAGTTCTAGACTACTGTACTTTAAATTTTAACATTGAATAGTATCGGTTTATGTGGTCAAATCTTTGGCAACATCTCAATGGATTATACATTCATTCGTAGGGTAGTTGCTATCGAGTGGTTAAAAAGAATCAAGACAATTATCATTAACCTTACACGCTTCCGTACGCTAAGAGAAATATTTAAACTATTTAATAGCATGTAGTAGTTAATGGGCATTTTTTTTTTCTAGTGTACCTAGCGTTTTTCACGTGACCGACAACTTCATTTAATATTTTTTACATGATTATGTTAAAAACTTTGACTTGTAGCTAAATTACCAGATAAACAATACTCTTACGTTTAAAATTATGCTACTAGAAGTATTCAATAACGTTAAATTTACAGTTTTTTTGTTATTTTTGTTCCCTAAGCCCCAATTTTTTCCGCGTCCAGGCCTGGTATTACATTTTCGAACTTCAAATAAACAAGTTTGGAAACTTTTGTCGTACATGAGAACACTTGTTTTCGGGAGTCTAATATGTGAATTTACTAAAAACGCCCTTAATTTGTCTCCTTTAGAGTTAATATTTAACAAAAAACTAGTTTAAATCGTGTCCACCACATTCGACATAAGGGGAATTCCCCCTTTCCGTTACCGTATATTAGGCTTAAGGTATCATTTTTATTACCAAAATATATCTTTATTTTCATCTAGAAACTTTAGTTTTCACGTAGCAGCACAATATTTGTCTTCAAACGGTCTGTAAACGAAAAAATTGTGTGTTGAAGTGTCGTGCTTTACGTGGTTCAAAATGGGTTCCACCACTCCGTTACCAAGATTTGAAGGTAAAATCTTTATCTTTATGTTGTTGTGATACATTTACCTAAATAATTGTTTATATCTAAACTCAATTTCACTAAAATATCTTTACAATCAAGATCGAATGCATATTTAATTTGTATTTCAAAGTGCAAAACATTACTTCCGTTACTTCCCCTTTCGTTGCCATGTCGGCAGTCATGTATAAGGGGAATCTAAAAAGTAACGGAATGGAAACATAAAGTTATGATTACACTGAGATCACATTTGAATAAATTATAGTATTTACATAGGTAAATTTATTTGTAGGTACCACAAAAGTAAATCATCTTATACGGTTTGCAAAATTGTCTTTAGAATAATACAACGTGTTATTTTTAATCTGCTGCGTAGTTGCAATAACATTAACCGCAGATATCTCAATTAAATTTAAATAATACGACTAAACTACCTACATTTGTTATAGAAATGGCTCCTCTCACAGCTGCCGAAAAACAAAAACGGTATCGGGAAAGGATTAAAAATAACCCTATTAAATATGAAATCCAAAGAAAAAAGGACGTGGCGAGAATAAAAAAAAATATAAAGGCAAGAAAAATTGCAACTACCAAACTATCAAACTATCCCGAAAAATGAAGCATCCACCAAAGAATAGGTACCTACCTAATACCATTGCAGTTGCTCATAATTTGTCTCTCAATAACCAGTATTGGTCAGGAAAGTCTAAAATGTAACCACTATAAATATGCGATAACCATAACCCTCATTTTGCTTTGGTCAGTCGGGTTAATAAAGCTTTTGTGGATTTGTGATCTTGGTATAACTGCAGCCTTATGATTTCGTTACCATTATTTTCGTTACCGTCCTTTGAAAATAATTAACATTTTATTTTATTATTAAATCCCCAATTGATAAACATTGCAATGTGTGTATTATATGGATAAACTTTTTACTAAAGTATCCAACTATCCACGTATAAATAAATTTGTCGGGTAAACCTCATAACGTCCAACTGGTAAAGAAAATTGTAAGTAGTTTTGGTCGTCTGGTAACGAAATAGTTACAATAATCGTAATTTCTTTCAAATTAGTTCATAATGTTTTAAAAATAAAACTTATTTTCATAACTTACTATATTTTCAAGTAAGTAAAGCATTTGTTTATCCCCGTTTTACTTTCTTTCAAGTTATATCAATAAATATATATGGTAACGGAAGGGAAACAAATATGAGCCCGAGCCACTTTGAAATCGCTGTATAAATTTAATTTCCGTATGTTTTACAAAACCATTGCTAAATTAAGATACCTAAGACTACTAAAAATGCTTCAACACCCTTAAAGTTCAACAATTAATAAGTTTGAAAAAAAATCACCACAAATCTGTTGGTACAACTTTGAAAAAAAATGCCCTAATCCTACTTTAATGTATTTCAGGAATCAGCCCGCTACATCAATGTAGTTTTAACATTGAACCCCGAGACAATAAGAGTAGCTACAGCTCTCACAATGTTCACTGGAACAAGCTAAGCATGCTAGTAATGCTAGTATTAACATACCTACAAGACGTCACAATATTCTGGATTCGGAGTATTTAAGATCATCAGTTTTACGTACCAGCTTTATATATAACGTATTTTACAAATGAATTGGTAACAAATAAAGCGTTTGTGTTTGACTAGGGTGGGTCTATGCCGAACACGTCGTCGAGCGTGCCGTTCCTGCTGACGTCGTCGATGCAGTCGATCCGGTCGCGGCGACCGTCGGCCTGCCTGAGCGGCTCGCAGGGCTCCGGGATCCTGCAGCAGCTGAGCAGCGGCATGGTAAGGCACCTGCCCGGCGGCTCTTCCAGCAGCGTGCACGCTAAGCAGTGGTCCGTGCTGCAGGGCGCCACCTCCGCCGGCTACAACGCGCTCCAGCACACGGCCATCGCCGTGAGGAAATGCCCCTCGCTCAATATAACGCTCACCCGTTGAATATAATACTGTTACTTACCGCCGAGCCTCCGGAGAGACGCGATCTATACTATTGACACCCGGGGTGCCTGTGACCTGTAAATTATTAGATTGTTTAAGTACCTAGGGTGGACACTGGAACGCGTCTCTCCGGAGCGCGCGAGCGGCGAGCGCTAGGCAGCGCTGCGCCCGCGCCTGGCCCCGTCGACAGCTTGACTAATCTGCCTACGATGGCGATTCCCCGTCCGACCCCTCGATCTTTAGTAGTTTCAAAATATTGATGTTGTATTACCACATTAGATTTGTTTGCCCTTACTTCTTAGAAATACGTATCTTTAGTTTACTGTTGTGTTTGAAGGAAAAAAAAACAGCCCGTTGTCGCTTTCTATTGTATACATACCTTCGACTGTAATCGGCATAATTATGTGTGCAATGGGAGATTTGTAAGCTTTAATCAAAATAATGTGGACATATCACTCGTTTGTCGGTCATATTTTAATATGTTGTAAAAATGTCCAATTGTAATAAAATTAAGATTTTAATAATCAAAAGTTTGAGCAGAAAACGTTAAGCTGATATGATAAACATCAAAAAGTTGAATAATGGTGCTGTGATATGGTATTGTAAAAGAGAAATTTAGGAGACTACTTTAAAGTAGGGATAAACCATGATGTTTATTTTAAGGTACATTATTTTTGGCTCCTTCGAATATGTTTAATGCGAAAAAATGCCAAAACAGGGTGCCAAATGTATAGAATTTCATCTTTCTGTGGCTTTGTTCGAGAATCTGCCAGGGTACCCTGCCACTGAAAGGAGCCCGCGCGCGGCCGAGCTCCGGCTCGTTATGATTTCGGCTCGTTTACTTTAATAGTATCAAAGATTGGTGGTACCTATTGCCAATGTACCCAATAAAAATTAGAAGTAGGTCTGATACGAAAAATTTAATCTCTTGAGCGTTACAATTGTAATGAGCGGCTAATTCAGAAAGCCGGACTCTTGAAAATCTTATAGTTACCATTTTGTTCAATTAATATTTCAAGATATTTTTTCTATCAAGTCGGTTTCGAAAGGCAGTTATTATTTTAAAACACGTCAAAACGGTGAAGGTAGGTTGGGTTACTGAATGTGTTAAGTACTTAACATAGTTAGACTTATTTTTCACAAGCATGATTTCGCAGGTAAAATAAAAACATAAACTTGAATAGTGAATTGGTTAACCCCAAGTTAAAACTATTATTTTATTAAGCAATACCAGATACGTCCGCGTACACTCGCGCCGCTAGAGTACTTCGGCGGCGCTCCTGTCCACGCTCACGACATCTAATACTTGTTTCTAAGTTTCAATTACTTCAAGTAGCGGGAGCTTCTTAACTCGAAAATACTCAACGATAATATTTGAGATAAAGAAACAGTAGGTCTTTGAAAACATATTCAATACATACCGAATTGAGATATTTTACACATGATTTAGGACCACACACCCATTAAATTGCACGTTTTGTGCAATTTAAAGGCAGATACTTAGTAACATAAGTTACCAATTTCTAGCATTCTGCTTGTTTTTATTTAGTGATTGCAATATGGAAGTTTAAATTAATACTTACCTAGAAAAATATTAGCATTAAAAGTTTTAAAATAACACGCATTGAACTGGTAACTTTTGACACATTATCGTGGAATTACCCTTTTAGCTTTTCAGAAATAGCCCCCTCTCATAATGAACTTATCAATTGACGAACTATACCTTCAATCGTAATCTACAGTTCGCATCACCGACTTCGTTTTTACAAGCCTAATTAATGTCCATCTACATGATATCGACTGTCTTTCGCCAGTTATCTTGCTTTCGCTTCCTAAAGACTAACTGGTTTCCTTAAAACGAAATAGATACAATATTAATCGGCATCTGTTCGAATATTAACTAATCCCTGATATCTACAAAGGAGCACAAAGGCGACGGAAACGATCTAATTTCGTGATTTTTATGTAGGCTTATACTTACGCAATTTGGAAATGAAATATTTGAAATATTTTAGTTAATAAAATTATTTGATTAGTTACTTAAAATATATTAACGTTGTAGTTGACTACTAACTACACATAAGCCTTTTGGTAAGAATATGACCTACTTATGTTCGTATTCAAACTAATCCTGAAAAATAAACATCATTACTAGGACCTCTACAATTTTATACCTTTTTTGTCAACTGGACACTGCAGTCATTGCAATAGGATCGAAACGTCGAGTTAATAATAATAAGGTTTATTGTACGCTATTAGAGTCATGTGGGGTAACTGTGCGCAGGGGGTAAGTGTGCGCAACCCCTTTGTTTAGGAATGGGGAGGGAGAAGTTTGTGATATGTGTCGGTTATGTTGGTAGAGAATTAGTTTATGCAAGAAAAACCCAGATGGTGTCATTAGTTCACTTGAAAAAGAAAATATTCAGAATCCGAAGCTGTAATGGTAAAATTTGCTGTCATGGCGAAAATTCACACGAGTAAGTGATCTTTATATCTGTTAAAAATGTATTTAAGCCTTTTATTTTGCATATCATTTGAAGCTATATTATGTCTCAATAAAATGAGGTAAGTTTGATCAAAATCAGTCTGCTAAGAATATTAAAAAAACCACAAAGTTCTCTTAACTGCGCACACTTACCCGCAGTATGGGTAAGTGTGCGCATTTTGAGCTGGTTGAATTAAGGTGATTTTTCTTCGAAGTGGCAAAGTTTTATTGATAATTTCTTGATTAAATCATTACCTAAATAAATACTGTGCTAGATACATATTTTCATTTTTCTTTCATGCTTATAATTTGATTTTGATACTAGCTTGAAAAAAAGAGCGCACACTTGCCCCACATGACTCTACATCTTGATGAATTAACACACAGTGTGTTAATATCGTGAAAGCTTTAGAAATTATATAATTTACATAGCCGTAGATATGTTATGACAATCATCCCTAAATTATATTTTGCTTTCTAGCTTTACTGTCCTAATAATCCTCATTAGTTCGTTTATTACAATAGCTTACGCCTGCGATAACTTGTTCCGCGACGACATTGGCGCCGCGCCGACAGTTACGAAAGTTCGTCGTGACGGCGGCGCTGCTTGTCAACAGCGAGCGGCCTATAGCTTTAGTTAAAAACTTTAAACTACCCTGAACTAATAGAAAAGTTACACACGAACTTTCTGTATTCGCTTCAATTGGGCTCCGAAAGAGCTGCGATTACTTGCTTCGTAGTGCAGTTGTGTAGTCGCAGGTAGTGCATCTGTGTGTAAGCTTACATTCATTAGAGGATAGCAGTCTACGTAACAGTATACCAGAGGGTCGGGGGCCGCGGCCGAAGCGGCGCCGGCGCGGGCTGCGCTTAGTCGCTCGCCGCAGACACCAGCGACGCACGCGCTTTATTTTAATCACTTTTTGTTGTGGTTCCTTACAGTACCAGCTGTTTTCGGGGCGTACCTAAAGCGAATTCTGTAAACGATATAGTCGCGTAGCGTTAAGCGAGCGCGCCCCGCGGAGCCGCCGCCCTGCGCGCCGCTCGCCGCCCGCGGCCGCGCCACGCAGCGCGTTCACCCGTGAGCTTCTGTACTATACGCAAGCACGTGCTCCATGACAATGACCGTGGTCCCGCACTTGTTACTCCTAATTCTACATTTTAGTTTAATGACACGGAATGTGTAGCACTTTTCCATCATAATGTACCTACCTATGACCTAACGTTAATTTCGGTCATTTCACGCATGTTTTACTTGGTTAAATTACTGAAATTTAATGAGTTATTTATATCAAAATACAAGGACTTTTCCAAAGTATTTTATTATATCTTTAGATGGTAATTATGTTATTTGAAGTAGATAATTGCTATATTAATACAATTTAATTATAAAATCAAGAGCTTAATACTCTTACGTACCCATGTCTACGAGTTGTTTAACATTATGTAATTTGGGTTTTCAGTAAGACTGAATTTACATTTTTACGGCAGGGTATTATTAAACGCGGTTTGATACAAGCATAAACAAATTGACTTATGTTAGTAGGTATCTGATTTCTTCCATCTGTAGGATTCATCGGGACGGCTATCCCTAACGCAACATTTTGAAGAAAAATAATATTTTGTTAAAATAAAGGAACCTCGTTCTAGTTGACCGGGACCATCACCCGGGATGACGCTGTCGCGGCCAGCACGCGCGCTGCTATTATTTGGTTTTGCTAACGTTAAAGACTTGAGACGCTTGTATTCGTTTTTGTGATTAATGAATAAGACTTTTTCAAATATTCATTAGTTTTTGTACATATCATTTATATAGTTAGAACAGTACAATAGTTAAAGTGATTGCGAGAACTTTTGTAGTACTTATTTATCAAATTCTAATAGATGTTCGAGATTTATAAAAATGGTAGGTACTCAGTATTTTTTAAACTGACTTACCAAATTAAAGATCCGATTAAATGGCTCTCTGACATTACCTTTCATCATCAAGCGATATACCTATCTATTACTCTATTCATGGTGACGACTAGGTATGACGGATGATATTTAACCGACGAATAAACAGTGCCCGACGATTCGAACTAACATCAACAAAAAAAAAAACTTGTCAATGCGTTTGCCACTGTAGTAATAAATAAGTAATAACTGGGTTATATTGAAACTACTCTAAAGTCAGGTGAAGTCCATAAATTAAGTACAAGTAAGTGCCTGCAAAGTGTCTCGCCCCGCATTCGACCCCCTATTTTACCAAAAGGGTTTAGTGGGGTTGTTACAACGATAAAATATTTATATTATATTGGCACCATGTTTCATCAGTTTCATCACCCGTGTTTCAAACCAAATGAATATTTTACTAAAAAAAATATGTTTGTAAATATGGCAAGACAGTTGATCTCATTGCACTAGGATTACCTCAGTTATAGTTATATACTAGAATGAGGTAGATGACGAACTCTACGACATTTCAGTTAACGTCGATCCTTTGGCAAATTGTTTTTTTTTTACAATTTATTACCCAGTTATTATTTACACCATGCTTGTATGGAAACCAAACCAACCTACCTTCAACAAATTCACATAATGTTGAACGTTTTGTTTAAAGTTTATTTAATAATTGGTGACCTACCGGAAGGATATATAACGAACGATATTACTCTTGTCAAACTTTTTTGCTTATAACGTATGCGGAGTGAAATTTTAACAAAGTTCGAAACCATATTTAATATTATAAAAAATCTGTTATGTTAAAAATAATATTACATATTATTTATTAACAATGTTTAATGCAAAAAATAATTTACTTTTTGCAAGCTGCTTTGCGTCAGTTCCGTGGAACTTTGTCCATGGCTGACGTAAACACAGATGTCGGCATTTTATTTCATACTTAATTAATCTTTAGAATTTAACTTTGTATATTTATTCAGCGAAATTTATTCGAGTATACCGGCGAAGATCTGGGGCTTGAAGTGGATTTGCTAATTTGAATACGTACGGGATTTTTAGCTCGTCCTTAACTTTCTTTTGAGTAGTGACTGGAAGCCAAATCTGGCCAAACACCACATTAGCACCTCTATGTTCCGATTTTATAAGATCTCTCACAATTCGCAAACATTGCCATATATATCGGTCGGCATTAACGGCTAACCTAGATTTAAAAAAAAAACCTTAGACATACCGCGAGGGCTGACTGCAAGCCACAGTAAAACCGCTTTTTGGGAACCGCATGCTCCACATATTTCACTTTTTCTTCAGTTGGGCCATTGGTGTTTTTGACATAATAATTCCCTTGCCTATTGCCATTCATTTCCGTCTAACGTGAAATATTTTCGTCGTGCATTACGCACAACTCGTATTTTTTAGCGTGGAATGTATCTGTGACAAACTTGCAACGCCGGATTTTTTGGGCTATTCCCAGTTGTCCACACCCCAGTTGTACACAGTGTGGACAAAGGGGTGTGGACAACTGGGAATAGTCCGATATTTTGAGTAAATTTTTGATTTGATACATAGTCTTGCAGAGTTTTGATTGTTTTTGAATACCCATGTCTTTAAGATACTTTTTAATGAATTTGCCGTTGCATTTAAATTTTCTCGCTCTATGTGATTTTGCGACACGGCTGGCGGTTATTAAACGACTCCTCTCAGTAGACTGGCTTAAACTGGATCGTTTTATAGAACCGAGCTTTCTTATAGTTGTTTTTCTGAGTGGGTAGGACGTTAAAATACTATAAAAAGCTTCGACTCTCAACCTTTGTGTAAAATGCATTCGACCGCAAGCACTCGCATTCGACCAGAAGGGATTGAGTGTATCGAAGAAATTACAACCAGTATCGCGAAGCATTCGCATTTCTCGATTTGCCATAATTATTGTGAAAAAATTCTACGTCCATGAAATGACTTGACTTGTTTAACAAAAGACAACTCACCTTTGTACTTTTCTAAGGAATTTAATATTTTAAATATAGGTTCAAACTTTGTCCAGATTTCATTCTACGTATACGTTATACCGTGCTAGGTATCTTTTGCAATCTTTGCTACCTATCCCGTCAACCCTTTATCGCCAGGTACTTACAATGTAGGGTTGATGGAACTTGCGGTGGTTTTAAGCTTACATACGTATGAGCTGATGTGTGACGTAATGAGCCTAATGAAAGGATCGTTTTTAGGAATCCTATCCTTTGATTTTCCGCTTGGTTGAATCAGGTTTTAAAAGATCCGGCATCAAATACTCATTTAAACTATATAAACCAAATACCTATTCAATATTTTTAACTAAATAAAGCACTTTTGAGGGTTTTGTATAGAACGGGGATAAGTTAATACTCAACACCAGATACTCACTTTTGTACTTTTTATCGCATTAATATATTGGTATCATTTGTACGGGTGCGGGTGGCAGAGTTCTGACGTTTTGGTCCGCAGAAAAATATATTTGGTCAGTAACTATAGTAAGTTGGTATGCTACTTATGGTCAGCTAAAATTACTAATTACAAACAAATTATTTTTTTACGAGTTTTAACCACAGATTCAATATTATGACATTTTCCTCTGACGCCGACGTATAGGTATTCATCCCCCCATTCTACAATTAATGTCTTAAAGGGCTGCATTTTGTGAGACATTTAATTAAATATCGGTAAGCTAAAAACACATATTTTTTGGTTAGTTTTATTTCTGAAGCATAAAATTAGAGCCCGTTTCTTACTTTCTTTTTAATAATCCTATCTCTTTCTAGCAAAACAGAATTAAACATGGAGATTACATGACGTCACACGGCGTATCTTATCTCTCCGTCTAATCGCTGTCTAAGGGTGCTGGTTGATATTGGCACAGCTCCGCTCCGGTGTCCTGCCGTTTGACCAAAAGTCATTTGTCAAAATTACACTTGACAAACAACGTTTTGCAAAAAAATGTTAAGTCAATTGATCATTTTATTACTAGTCATGTTACAAATGATTTACTTTTCCAAATGATCAACATTTAAATTTACATTTTACGAGGAAGACGAACCAGGGCATAACCGACTCGGATAGGTTAGGTTAGAAGGCAAAGGCGGGAGCTTGGCTCCCGCCTTGGCCTTCGAGGTTATTTTTTTTTCTGCCCAGAAATAGGTAAACTAATTGCTAAATGATCAATTGCTAAGTGAGTTTTTGTAAGATGATACTTTTGTCAAATGTCTCGTTTGCCAAATGATCATTTGGTGAAACGTTGTTTGTCAAATGATCATTTGTCAATAATTTTTTGGTCAAACATTAGTGAACCCTCCGCTCCACTCCGCTCATCTCCGCTCCACTCATCTCCGCCTCAGTGGAGCTGCAGCCTTAAGTGATTCCACTGAGGCTGAGACGAGCGGAGCTGAGTGGAGCCGCCGCCTTAAGCAGTATACTGGGCCTCCTAAAACTCCGCTTGACTGTTTCCGGCGAAGCGGAGCGGAGACGAGATGTGTATTTCAAGTAATATGATTGGTCGATTCCTACACGTCCCCTCTCCGCTCCACTCATCTCCGCTTGGCTGTTTCCATTTAAGCGGAGTGAGTTTAAAATCTTGGTATCAATCCTCATTATTTCTTGGCCTATTTTATTTTTAATTTCACATTTGGTGTTCTTGTTTACGGTATTTTCATATTATATTCCGCCGCACACTTGACTCTTGCTTCGCTCGGGGTCGGGAGGTCGCCGGCTCTCTTCGCTCGCCACCCTGTCAGGGCTTGCTTGTGAACTAATGTCTCTGCGCTCTTCAGAAACGCTCTCGGAGTAGGACAGACAACACCACGTGGAGATGGGGTGCTGCCCTGATTCAGTTTTAGGATCTTTTGATACCTTTTATAGTACCTCAACATTAACTCAGATATTACAGAAAGAATTCAGAAATGGAATGAATTTATTAAAATATTAAAAAAAAACAAACTGGTTAAATAAATCTTATTGTAAATATTATTCATTTTATTACACTTAGCCCTATTGTCAATCGCCATGAAACAATGCTTTGCACGCCATGCATTGGCTGCTAATGTCACACGACAAATCTCCGCCCCACTTTTCGATTTTTCAACACAAACACCGCACAATTGATTTAACCTTACCTATTGATTTGGCCTTTTTTATGGATTTATTAAATGGATTTAACCTTAGCCTGATCGTGCAAAATTTGGTTATAGAATTATCAACAAGTTTTTAGAGTTGAAGGTAATTCTGTAGTTCTGCCAACCCCACTCTGGGAACGAAGGCGTGAGTTTATGTTTGTATTGTTCTGCTGACCAATTTGATATTTTTGCTGACCACTTCGGTCTTACTACTTACTCACCACCTAACCTTGCTGACCAAATAATCATTTTGCGGATCAATTTATTTTTTATCCCGATTATTTATTTAGCGGACACAAAATGTTTAATTTAGTTGCAGACCGAGTGTTGCGCCTGGTTATTTATTTATTGCTGACAAAAACATTATATGCTGACAAATTGATTTAACTGCTGTTTTTTTTATGCTGATCAAATAGAATAAATGCAAACCAAAAAATGTTCTCCCTTCATTTGACATGAGTTACGTGACTGTAAAGCAACAATCTGTTCATTGGACATGTCTTAAAAATGTCTATATCTTTTGGACGGCATTATTTAACCGGTTCATATATCATGACTCATGAGTAGGTCTGCGTCCGTAGACCTTTTTGTCGGGTCATAAATATCAGGCTGAAACTTTCTAAATCGCTTAATTTCAGTGAGTCGGACAAACTTTATATTTGACAAAAATCTCGGTAGTGGGGACTAATTTTGCTAGAGGCCTTGAAACATGTCGATAAGTCCGGGTGCCAAAAATTTACTAATACCAAGCCGATTCTTATTGAAATTTAAAGATTAATTTATGAGAAAGTCAAAAAGTAGACTGTCCGACAAAATTAATGGGGACTATGCGCCAGTCGGACATACTGAAAATGTTGGAAATTCCAACTCAAAAAAGTGATTAATATCAGGCTAATTTTTTTTTATGGGTTAATTAAAATTAATATAATACAACCGTAACGTTGTCCGACAAAATTTATATTTATATGCGCCAGTCCGACACTCTAAAAATGTCGAAAATACCAGCACAAAAAAGTGATTGATATCAACCTAATTTTTATTTTTTCAGTAATAAAATAATGTTTCAAACGTGATTCTACGATTGTCCGACAAGAAATGTGGGGAATACTAATAAAAATCGATAAAATATTTATTAAAATTATTCGTTCTGTATACAGCATTTAAGTATACCTATATATATCTCCCCTCTCTCCCTGAACGCTGCTGTCTGTGTGTTTCTGTTCTGTGTTTGGCTGCATGAGAGTGAGTGAGAAAGATGATGGGGCAGAGAGCGCACCCAACTACCCAGAGTTACAAACACAAACACTGGCCGCGTGGCGTCCATAACCTATTCACATGCACGCAGCCACGCCATCCTTTTTGTCAACCCACACCGAATTTTCTTTATTTAAATAAAAAAAAACTTTTTTCGTTCAGCTGTTGAAGTGCTGCCCTTGTATAGAAGAAATTGTTCATCATGCAGTGTTTCTTGTGTGAATTAAAAATAAGTGAAAAAGACAATTTCAAAGAAGTGAAAGAAACTGTTAAAAAGTTCTCCAAAAATATTTTGGAAAATTGTCACAAGTTTAAGAATGCTCGAGAGTATCATCGTCATAAATATAAACAAGCAGAATTACCTGTTTAGCTTCTATTTTTTTAATTTTATACGAATCCTCCTGACAAAAATCTGTAAGCTCGTATTTTGACACGTCTAATGTATGATTTAGAGGAAAACCAGTTTTTTTTTATCGCTTGACTCCATCAGATAACGTATTAGCAAAAAATTGAGCGTGTGGAAACCACGCGCGGTAGAAGGCGTAGCCTTCTTTAACCATTTGTTATATATATACTACTTTGATACTTAATAGTTTTCAAAATTATCAATTAAAATTTGTAAATTTGAGAAGTAATTTATTTTTGTCAAGTTTTTTGAGTCAAGTCTTATGAAAAACTTCTAAATGTGTGATAATAAAACTAATATTTTATTCATCAAAGCAACATAAATTTATATTATTTTTCTGAGATTATCTAATTAAAAACAAAAAGGGTAGCTTAAAAAAAAGTTAATACATTAAACTTGAGCCAAGTACAGCTACATTTATTCACAAACTTCTAATTGTGGTAGAGAGGTTAAAACCTCTTGTATACTATATAATGCGACAGATATCTACATTATTCTTGTCGGACTAGCGATATGACCCATTATTTTTGTCGGACATCAGTATATTTCGGTTATAAATGATCTAATCTACAATTACTTATGTTTGTCCGACAAGTATCAATCACTTTTTGTGCTTGTATTTTCGACATTTTTAGAGTGTCGGACTGGCGCATATCCCCATAAATTTTGTCGGACAACGTTACGGTTGTATTATATTAATTTTAATTAAACCATAAAAAAAAAATTAGCCTGATATTAATCACTTTTTTGAGTTGGAATTTCCAACATTTTCAGTATGTCCGACTGGCGCATAGTCCCCATTAATTTTGTCGGACAGTCTACTTTTTGACTTTCTCATAAATTAATCTTTCAATAAGAATCGGCTTGGTATTAGTAAATTTTTGGCACCCGGACTTATCGACATGTTTTAAGGCCTCTAGCAAAATTAGTCCCCACTACCGAGATTTTTGTCAAATATAAAGTTTGTCCGACTCATTGAAATGAAGCGATTTAGAAAGTTTCAGCCTGATATTTATGACCCGACAAAAAGGTCTACGGACGCGGACCTATTATCGTATAGAAAAAAAACTGTTAGTGCTCGAAAAACGCGTTTAATAGTGGCGCCAGTATGTAGGTAATAATAAATAGTCTATGTCTCATGGTTAAACGACCAATACTACTCGTAATCAAACCGATCAAGCATAAAGGAGCGTCCTCGCTGAGAGCGTTCGCGTGAATATTCGCGTGGCGTGGACGTTGAGCCGAGCGAGCGTTTCAAAGCTTACACACCACTCCATGTTCGCGCCGAATGCTCACTACACGCGAATGCCCTGTCAGGACACTCCTTAAGGTGAATAATAATTCCGAAAAACAAATCAGTACAGTAATGGCGGCCAACTCAATACAATACTAAAACAGATCAAATACGATTTGGATTAACGAATTGGTCTTTATTTAGATTAAGGTTTATAAAGCCTAAACGGACGATTTGTTTAGATAGAGTTGAAATCATCACATCATAGGTAAAAATGAAATTTTAAAAAACTGAGTCTATTTTAAATTATGAGCCTATACTTTAATAAGCATAATTATGAGTGTATTTTAAATATTGTACGTTTTTTTTTCAAATAAAATGTGATAGGATATCGATGTGAAGGCATGGCATCTGTCCAGGTATAGTGAGAAGGGTCGCACAGACCGATTAAGATTAGGCTTTCCTCACAGTATTGTAAGCATACATTTTATAGTTCATTATTGACTTGAAATACTTAAATTATTATCAATGTACACGACTTAAATTAATCACATTTGTCAGGAAATTATTAGTACAAATTCAGAGAAAATTTGTAATTTAAATTAAACATATTTTTGCGATTCTAAATAATAAAATACATATTTTGTAAATTAATAAATTCCCCTAGGACTCCTAGGAGATTCAAAAAGAAAAACATATAAAGGACCGTCAAAGGCGCTGTTTAGAGATACGTATTTTAGTTGGTACCTAACTAACACACCGATCTTTCGTAGCACTCTGCGGACAAGTGAAGCTCGCAAAAAAACAACGAGCTCTTAGACGTTCGCGAATCATAGTATGTCATGATAATATATGATAATAACGCGGTCCGAGCAGCTGACTGGGTCGCACTCCAGGCTGCCGCGGGGTCGCTGCTGTACTCAAACAAAGCGGTGCCCAAAACGTGTAACTGACCGACGAAATCTAAACTGTTGCCGACTAGTGCCCGGTTCCTATATTCAAGAAACGAATCGTTTCCCTTACGGGCCGTAGCGTTATGACATTTGCTTCATACAAAATGTGTCAAATTTTAACGAGACGTTACAACTCTACCAAAGGTTTTGAATATAGGAACGCACCATAAATAAAAAAAGCTATTAGTAGAATAATATTTTTGTATTATCGAAATCAAAAATGCAAACGCTGAAGCAATAGCTATTCCAAAACTCTTAAACTTTAAGTGAATTATTCTTTATAATTATTTAGAAGTTTATAAACCATTAAGTATGTCATAATGGTATTTAAGTCAGAGCCAATCTATTAATCTAAAAAGTGTAGAAAACTTGTATATGAACGTTTTGGAATTTGTACCTTAGTATCGACGGCAGGTGTGTTTATTACCTACGTGTGCTGGTACAATTATTGGATTTTTTGTTAAGTTTTTCTGCAGAAAGAAAGTATATCTTTTTTTTACTTTGGTTGTCCTAGTAAGTAGTTAAAGTATTATATAATAGTATATTCAGTGTAAAGCATTTTTAATTGCTCGAGAGTATTGTGTCCATGTTAAAAGTGCGAAAAACTGCATGTCGCACCGTCGTAACATTATTATTTGGGAAGTCACTTAATAATGACCCAATTCCAAAGTAACCTTGGTGTAGTGCGCTCCCGGGCATGGCATCGAATACCAACCGTTTTTCCAACGACCTCTGTCGATACTGAAGTGCATATCTCAATCGTCCAGTACTGTGCGACAGCACGAAAACGCTTAGCTAGGTGTCGTGCGGAAGCGTGACACGTTACGACATAAGAATGTCCGGAAAGTGAGACTAGTGGTAAGCTGAATAGCAGGAAGACAAGTCGAGTCGTACCTTACCTTGACGTCTTATAAATTGACACTATTAATGTTAACCATTCTAATAACTTTTTGTTTTTCAATATAATTCTACGATTTCTTAGATTGAATGTAGGGCCTTTTTATGTTTAAATTTGGGTCAATTTTGTTAATTTTAGTGTAAATTATTTTTACCTTGTCGATTGTATTATTTTAATGATCATTAATATATGTATATTAACATTATATCAACATCCGGATGTTTATTGATATTTGATAATATATTTAAAACAATATCAATGTGATCTATTTTAGTAGATTGTACTTACTATATAAAATAAATACCAAATCTATTTCTGAATTAAGGACCTCGTAACTAAATGTTAGAACATAGCATATTATATGATCTTAATTATTTCATATAACTATCTTACAATGGTCTATATATAATGTATGTGCCTATTTGAGAGAATGTAATTAAACCTATCTATTAACTTGACTTGCGCTACATGGAGAATAATCGTATCGCCTGCACTGTCCCCTAGCTTCGACCAATGGTGATAACTGATAACTTTCCGAGATTTAGTCTCCTGGTTGTGGTTGAGGTATGCTCCGTGTTAGGACTCGGCCGAGCGGGAGCAGCGCCGGCAGCGCGGCGCCGCCGCCGCCGCCGGGCTGCCGCCTAGCGACCGGCCTCCGCAGCACTAACGCTGCTAATAATCACTATGCATATTATGTAGACCTTTTACTTAATCGTCGATGTGATTCTTAGGTATTTACAATGCCTACTTATATTATATGTACTAACATAGCGTAATAAATAAAATGTACTTTTTTGAATAAATATTGTACTATTCATATTATAGTTATAAATATATTGTTAGATATACTTACATTATACTATAAAAACTCTCCCTTGTGATCTTATTCTGTAAATCAAAATTACTCTCTAAACTTGACTGCTATCTCTTCTAAGGCAAAAATAACATTCGACAATACTTTTATAATCTCTAAGTTCTCGCAGCCGCTCGAGGAGAAGCCCGGCGCTGCAGCACGCTTGGCCACTAGAGCTTATTGTCTGCGTGAAGTGTGTCCACTCATATTGACCTCTTAGTGGTATCTAGCATACGGAACATATATTGCCTTAAAATGTTTTCCAACTTTGACTCTTTTTATATGATTGCTACCTACTTACTACCTTAAACAATTTAGATAACGTAAACTACATTTACTAAGGGGTAACCAAACTTTACTCTGATGTTCTCTGACTCAAAGTTTGCGACGTGCGGTGCTCACTAACAGGCCCGAACCACTAAAAGAAAGTAGATCTTATAGTTGCCTCCCTAATTCATGTGCCGTGAACTATACGGAATTTATGGTGTAGCTACCTCCTCCCTTACAGATTAATAATATAAGTAAATGATAGAACAACACATTTAAATGTCAATACTGTGTTATCTTATCAAATATACCTGGATAAATATCTTAAGAAGGTAAAGCATTCACGTGGATGTTATCCGTAATATCCCCCTAATATTCTGTCCTAGTATAATATATCTCCGTAAAGGGGCGTCTGCATAGATGTCTATAATCAACTACGCGACCCGATCGTGTGACTGGGCGACATCTGCCTAGAAGACGCTGCCATGAGTACAGATCAGGTCCCTGGCATTCGTATCCAAGGTGGTACACATCCTATAGTACGCCCCGTTGGACACGACTTGCAATAACACGCAACAATTATATAGTATATTGCTTCTTGTAATAATATCACCCCTAATTTTCCATAGATAAATGTTTTACTCAATAAAAATTTACCTGACGCTACGAAAGTATACTGATAATGAAATTAATGTGATGTCTGTCGATATTTATTATTTATGTAGATCATTTAATTAAGTAAGTAATATCTGGAAAACACTTCTGCAATATGTTTATCATGTTAAGTTCTAAGCATGTATACTTGTGGATCATGTAGAACATTATATTGAAATAAAAGAATCAATAAATATTACGCGTTGTTCATTATTTTCCCTGGGTTCAATATTATAGGTACAACTAAAATCGAAGTTACGTTATAGGTTACATAATTTGAATATCGAAAGTTAACAAATAGTTCGTTCGTTCAAATAGTTTGCATGCTTTGATGTGCTGCCACCATGGGTACAAAGAAGCCACCTATTTCTATAACGAACTAGATCTTAAGTAGGTTAAAATATCGAAAGTTACAATATCGAACGCTAAACATCTACAATCATACATAATATACACGTCTGAAATGCTTACAATTAAAATGCCACGTTATAAACCCCTTGTACACTTATCCCTACCGAGCTGTCACTACTGGTAGGGATAGGTGCACATTTTGTAGATTTATTTCTACCGGTAGGGATAGGTGCACTGCGAGCCCAACCCCCTGGTGCACTTATCTCTACCGAGCTATCCCTACTGGTAGGGATAGGTGCCCTGCTTTTTTTCACTATTCGCTACTGCCATTTTTGTATACTTATTAAGACTACAAATGCTCTTTTTGAAAAAAATATGTATTAAAGAAAAAAAAACTACCTTCATTAAGGCAATGCGTCTAAAAATGGCCTACAATTATATCCCCCGAAACGAGCTCCAATTGTTTATTTTGTATAATATTTAGTATTTCGAAGTATACAGGGTGTCTGGAAAACCTTCGGAGAAATTTTAACTGTAGATAGGGTGGATGATTTGGATCATCCCTATATTGGTAACTTTTGTTTAAGTTAATATTTGACTGAGTTACAGACAGATTTATCATCGACTTTCCTGACGGTGCTCTCAGTGTGCCCCATCTTAACTGATTCATTCATAATATCGTCGGTGATACTGCAAAACCGCGTAATTAACAAATTTATGATAGAGCAAAATAAACCTTACGGTCTTATTAAGAAGGTGCATTTTGCTCCTTATTTAAAATGTCACTTACGCGGTTTTGCAGTTTCACCGACGATATGTGTCACAACGTAATGTAAATAAACAAGTTGTTCCTTATGAACAATGTTTCCAATCATGGTCAAAAGCTCCATGGAGTTTAGAAAACTGACACATTATCCTGTAATGTGAATGAAAAGACGGTGTCTGATAAGGGCTATTATGTGAAATAATCTAAAACTGAAACTTACGATTATGATTTTTACTCACACTTTTCTCACACTCACACGGCTAAAATAGCACTTGCACTCGTAGGCACATTACTTCTTTTACGAGATCATGAATCATGGCTGTATTTCATTGATTTGTACCACTATCAGGGCTTCCGACGAATAAAAAACACAATAATTAATTATTGACAATTTGACATATTATCTTTTTAAATCTTGGACCATTAAAACTCTTTATGAAAAGAGTTTTAGGTTTCATTTGTAAACAAAAAATCCTACCTACACGTTACGTTTTATCAAAATTACATTTAAAGCTGGCATCATACATGTTGTTGCTAGATATTCGTATCATAGAAGAAAGAGAAAAATAGGATCGCTTTGTAAGAAGAGGTCGACGTGATTACACTCTGTGGTAAAAACCCTTAAAAGAAAAAGGCCACTAAAGCCGGCTACTCACACACCTGCTGCAGGGGCAATATGGGAATTGATAAAAAAAAAAAAAAGATAAAAGATGTTTATTCAGTAAGTAGGCCGCACGGACCCTTGATTGCCTCCTTAATTGTGATGTGTGTAGGCAAGCAGGAGCAATTTTTAGATTGGGCCTGCGGCAGGGCGGCAGGGGCGCAAGACCTTCCTAGCTCCCTAGATTGTGTCTACCGCCCTGCAAGGTTGCTGCGTGTGTAGTAGGATTGGGGCAATTCCAGTCAGTTCATTGGTGACAACCGAGCGGAGTGGACAAAAATGGAAAAAATGGTGTTACCATAGCCAGGAGCTCTTCAAAAGAATCAATATCCATTCGCAAAAAGTTTCTAAGATCATCTACTTCCAATTCTTTCATAATATTCATGTGGCACAATTTGCTTCGTTTCTGCAACCAATTCTTCGCCCAATATCTTCTCTTCCTTTTTTTTTTGGTAGCACCACAGAAAGTGCCAAGGCGATACCAATCCTCTGGTGTTTCAACAATACAGGAGGCTTTCTCGTGGACGGGCGTTCAGCGGGACTATCAGTTACACACTGAACGGCAGGCTAGTGTGTAGAGAACAGCCTAAAATTGGTCCAACCGCCGTGCGACCGGTATTGCCCCTGCAGCAGGTGTGTGAGTAGCCGGCTTAAGGAACACCCAGAAAATATAAAACGTGGACTACAATCACAATCAGTCAAGGAAGCGATGTCACAAGCGAAGCGATGTTTGGTTTGGGGTTTGTTTTGTTTACTTGCATGTGATGTGACTTCACATCACACTCACAGGTTATAAAGTATTTCAAACATCACATAGCGTTTTTGCCACAGATTAAATTTCAAAAAAAATCCTTATTATTTCGTGTAATTTCCAAAAAATTGGACATAATTTAATGTGAATAAAGTGAAATACGTTATTTTACGCTAGTATCAGATAGGATGACCACAATTTGTAGTATATTTTCAATGTTGTCAAATAGCCTATTATAATCAATTATGCGACGACCTTTATATCCATCGACAAAATGTTTTGCACTTGGACTTTTGGCTACTGCCACAAATACCATGCGGATCAAAAGGAAAGAACCAGCAGCCAGCAGCGCTTTCTCCCCGTCTGGTTGCCCTGAAAATCAGCGCGTGCAGCGTCACGGCATGTCTGACACTATGATGCTGAGTAGCACCCAATTTGGTGCATTATTATTTTATAAAATAGTTTTAAGGTTTTGTTTTAAATTATTTTCTCACTGTATTTAATTTGATTATTATTTTTCTGTGGTTTGCACCAATAAACGATTTTCTTTTTCTCCTTCTTTTTTTTCTTCAATACGGAGAGCAATAATCGGATCATTCAATCCGTCTATTTGAACTTTTAGAAGTCTATGAATTTATGGCTGTCATTAGATGTCAGTGTTAAATTATGTTATTTTCAATATTCACGTCTTCAATATTTTTGCTGTAAATCAGTTATATGGGCTACTTTAGAGCAGAAAACAATGGTAAATGGTTAGATCTCGACAGTAAAAGACGGACGATATGATCAGTCTCGGCAAAACATGAACAAGAGACCTAGTGATTTCACATTTAAAACCAATTAGTGTTCAAATTGCAAAAACGAAAATACAGTAAGTTGCACTAAAATTACTCATTTATTTTTATTATAATGCTACCTTGATTTTTGTTTACATGGAGCGAACTGTTTGTTTACATGGAGCGAACTGTTTGTTTACATACCATGTGACAACGTATGGTCTCAGGTCATTGACCTCGGACATTGAATTTTGACGTAAGATACTACGAACTGTTGGAGTAGTATACTATCAACGTCAAAATGTCAAGGTCGAGATATCGGCTGCGATACATCAAGTAACAAAATGAATATAATTAATCCTTCTTTTTTTTTACATTAACAGAAACAAAAATGAACCATACCCCCGTGATCAGAATCGTGTGAACTATTACCCCCCCAAATTTCTCCGAAGGTTTTCCAGACACCCTGTATATTTTTCCTCTCGTTTCTTGAGAGGTTTCAATTTAAGTTGTATTGATAGGTAACGCTTCTTTTGTGTTACAGAATTCTTCTCTAAACGGGTCAAGTCCGATTAAATTCAATTTCCGTGGAGCACTTTCGTTTAAACAGAAGTTCTAAGATTCACTGAAATTGTTTGTTCGATGCTTTGCTCCAAATACTGACCACTGATTAATGAACTCGTCGCTTTTTAGCCAAAACTTCTCAAAATATTCATGGAACTTTTGCATATTTAATTCTTCTAAAATTTGAGACTGTTTATACGTCGTTCGTAGGCAACAATTCTTCTTTTATTCCTATTTCATGTTAATTGAAAATTAAATTTGAATGCCTTCGCTTTCTTCCAGATTGCTTTGTGGAAATGGTAGTAGCATCTATTGATGCGAATATTTGGAAATTATGTTAATATTGCTTGTTTTATGCCTTCTTCAAAGTCAGCAGTATTTTTTTCGGGTCCCACTCTCTGAATTACGATTTAAGAAGCTCAAATAATATAGCATAGGTTTCATTTTTTTTGTTTGGAAGGAGAGTATACACTAGCGGCATAATGTTGGTATGATTAACTGCACTATCATTATCGCAGTGAATAATAACCATACCCCGGCCGGCGAGAGCAAAAATGCTTCTGCTCCTAGTGCTTAATTAAATATCGATTATTCGTATGTTAATTCATATGGACAGCAAATGACAAAAAAAAGAAAATTCTCTCCGTCATTTAAATAACTTAAAAATAATCTTCACGATATTCAAACAAATTCGGTAGGTACTTCATTTCAACCCTCTTTTTATGTCTTTTATACCTTTTAAAAAATCGATTGGTGCGATTTCTTTTTCTATTAATTTTGTCAACTCCCGTTCGTATCTTCTATTATTAAGAATATCTTTCTTTTTTTTGTTCTCTCGTTTCAAGATGCCACCTGCCATCGACATGCTTTGATATCTTGCTTCTCTTTTCAGTTTAAACAGGAACTTAATCAGAGTTGGGTTTCTGTTCATGCGGACACCCAAACGACGATGCCATGCTTCCAATGTATTTGTAGTCCTGTGTAACTCTTGACAACAAGAAATCAAAGCAGTATTTGTTAGCCATTGTTTTTCAAAATAAACAATAAATGCATTAAATTCATTGCATTTTAGTCCATTCTGGAGAATGTTGTCCCATGCCTGCCTACTTAAGTTAGATGGCAGGAAAGGCAAGTACAGTGTTAGCGAGATTATTTATTTACCTGAAAGTGTTAATGTCAACCCTTTCTTTTCAGCATTATCGCAAACCGCCTTACAAAAATGGAAATAGAACCCCGTGACTTTTCCGTTTGGGTAAACCGTTATGAATGCCTTATCTGGGCCATTTCATAGTCACATTTGTATATTCTAATATCAAACTTCAGCTCATCACGCAGGATTGTAAATAATGCTAGGTATGTAGTTGTTCTCTTATTTGGCAATAACGCGTAAATTGCCGGTTTGACGTTACTGGAATATTTGCAGCTATTTAAGTCCACATGCAATGTAAATAACTGGTAAAATGGTTTCGACACTACTTTGAAAGTTCCATCTGCGAACACCATTTTATTTTGGGACGCATTTAACTAGAGCACTTTTTGAGACGATCGATTGCTGAGTATTAAAATTTTACTCTCCGAGTCCAATTCATACTCACATACAAGAATAGTACATTGTTGCCTAGGCGGGGAAAGTAAGGGTTTTCCTGACGAGGTGGTTAGCAGGCCGAGCAACAGCGAGGCGTGCTAAAATACGAGTCAGGAAATCCTCGTTTCCGCCGAGGCATACATAATGCTTTTCTCAAACATGTGAGGAAATAATACAAATACATTTCTAAAAAGCAAGTAATTTAATTTTCATTTTTGTTTGCCCTCCACAGCATAAATTGGTCATAAGTTCGGTTATATTTTTACTTAGATTTAGCGGGAAGCAGGTTTTGCCTAACCGAGGCAGCTTCAGATTTTAATATAGGCGGTGTGGTACCTATTTCGTCGCTTTCGTCGCTTGAGCTCATTTTTTATAGTAAGTATTTCACACAACAAATAGTTTAATATTCGGTTTCACAATTATATTATGCAGAATGAACGAATGTTACCGACTGTCAATTGTTTTTAAATACTAACCATAGACATTGGAATGCAAATTCAAAAAGAAACACACGATTTTGATTTGATTTGTATGCAAATTGACAGCATTTTAAAAAAATATATGGACATGGACGGAAAGTGTTTTCATATAGTTTTTTTACTCCTAGGAGTAAAATGAGGCTCTTTCCGTCCTTGTCTTTCAATCGAAATACCGTGTTTTCCGAGCATGTTTGAGAAAAGTCTTTCTTAATCATATCCGGCAATGAAACTTGTTTGGATTTCGCAAATTCTGTTTTAGTACGCGAGTCGTGCCCTACGTATATTCTGTCGCACCGACTCGTATGGCAAAAATTGCACATCAACGGATGGGTATTTAGCTACAAAATCAGTCACGGCTTTTCATAGTTTTTTTGTAATCCTGACATGTTTTGACATACATAAGTTTTGGCGTTTTCAAGAACATGTTCTCTGCACATCTGTTCCATATTGGGTTCGCAAGAATGTAGTGACGGTTTCTTACGAACCATCACTTCGTAATTTTTACTTACAGTTATGCTTGCACTCATTCCTCTTCCAACATCTCCAAAATGAATTTCCCCCTTTATTTATTGATACAAAGTTAAATCGGTACCCGTCACGCCAGACAATTTTTTTATTTGATAAAAACAATAACTTATTTTCGTTCATTTTGCAGTTTGTTCAGCCGCATGACATAAACACTATTAAAAAAAAAGACATTTATTCAGTGAGTATTTATTTATTTATTTACACGGGCACTTTTAAACGTGAAGAATCTACGGAGCTTCACAAGAGGAGACCACTGCTGAGAAGAAACGCCGCAAGAAACTCGGCAGTCAGTCATTTTTTAAATATATTTAATGTTACAACGGTATACTTAGTCTAGCATTATATAAATCTATAAATATCAAATAAAAAAATATATTAAATAAACTGCGTAGTTTCAGCAGGAAAACATACCAAAATCTTGCGAGAGAGATAGAGGGAGCAAAAAAAAAGAACACCTACCTAGGTGTAAGTATATAAGACGGTGCAAGACGACCACATAATATTGATATGTTGTCCTACATCAACGGTGTCCCCTAGACACCATAAAGCTACTGAATTTGAAAAAATAAAAATATATATATAACTTTTCGGGTTTAGGCCAAGCATTTTTTTATTAGGTAGTCCTCGATCCTGTAATACGCTTTAGACATTAACGACTTTTTCAAGTAATTTTTAAGTGCTGGAAAGGGTAGCTTGAAAGCTATGTCAGGTAATTTATTATAGAAATGAATGCATTGACCAACAAATGATTTAAATACTTTACGGACGCGGAATTTACGAATAGCGATTTTATTTTTATTTCTAGTATTGAAATTATGTAGATCAGATTTTTTTGTGAAAGAATCTCAATTTTTAATAACATAAATAATATTCTCATAAATAAATTGAGACGCTACAGTTAAGATATTAATTTCCTTAAAAAGTTATCTTAGCGCGTCACGGGAATTTAAGTTGTAAATAGAACGAATGGCCCTTTTTTGTAACACGAATATAGTTTGTATGTCAGCTGCCTTACCCCAAACCAGAATACCGTACGACATGACACTATGGAAATAACTATAATAAACTAGACGAGCTGTCTCAATATTGGTTAGCTGTCTAATTTTCCTAACGGCGTAAGCTGCCGAACTTAGTTTACCTTACCTTGCCTTATCTACGATTTGCAAACACTCGTCATTTAGTAAAATACTAGAATGTAACGGTTTAACATTAGGCAAAGCGAACCTAACACATTTAATCTTCTTAGCATTTAGTAGCAAATTATTGCTAGTAAACCAATTAAGTACTTTAACTAGAGTGGTGTTTATCCTACTGTAGTCTATGGATTTTCTGTCTACCTTGAAAATTAGTGAAGTATCATCAGCAAAAAGTACAATATCACAAAGTTTATCTACTGTTGGTGGTAAGTCATTTATGTAAACTAAAAAAAAAAAAGGACCTAAAATAGAGCCTTGAAGCACACCTATTTTTACTGTAGCTCCATCAGATTGCGTTTTGTTTACAACAACTGTTTGAGTTCTATCACTTGGATAAGAAGACATAAGACTTATAGCTTTGTCGGACAATCCATAATGTTCTAATTTTAAAATAAGGGTCGTGTGAACCACGCAATCAAAAGCTTTAGAAAGATCACAAAATATTCCTACTGCATCGCAAGATTTCTCCCAACTGTTATATATATAGTTAATGAGTACAGATGCCGCATCAATTGTTGATCGACCTCTGGTAAAGCCGAATTGGTTATTGCTAAGTAGTTTATTTCTATTAAAGTGACCTAACATATCATTCAAAATTAGTTTCTCAAAGACTTTACTTAAAACGGGCAGTATGGAAATGGGACGGCTCACCCGATTTAAAAAGAGGAATGACTTTACTATATTTCATTAGATCTGGAAAGATCCCCTCTGATATGCAATTATTGTATATTAATGCTAGATGGGGTGCAATTACATCTATTATATGAAAAAGTAAGTAACTGATGTGCCCCACAAATCCTCAGTCTTTTTCAAACTAAGCGATTTAAATACTTTGACTATTGAATCTGAATTTACAGGGCTGAATTCAAAGTTTATATTACATTTACTGACATTAGTGCAAAGTAATGATTGAGCTTGAACCGCGGATGATTTAAGACATGTTGGAAAAACAATCTTCGAATGCTAAGGCAACGTCTTTATTTGACGTGATTTGTTTGTCACCTGTGTTTAGTGTGATTTGATTATCCCGAGTTTTATATTTTCCCGTTTCTCTATTTATAATATTCTATACAGTTTTAACCTTATTGTCAGATGATTTTAGTTTAACACTAAGAAAATTTGCCTTAGCAGTTAAACAAACTTGCTTAAAGGTCCTTGAATAAATCTTAACATAATTTAGGAAGTCAGCGTTCTTATTGTCCTCCCTCTCTCTATATAGGTCATATAGCCTATTTCTACTTTTATGAATGCCTGCAGTAGCCCATTCACTAAATTTTGTTTTCGACCTAGTGATAGATTTTATTTTAAAATTGTTATTAAATTGATGATATTTTTATTACAACGTCAAAATTGACATATATCCTATTAGTACAGCCAGCGACAGAGAAAAGGTACCCCCCTTGGTAATGACATCAAACTGTTTAAGTTTTTTGTAATTAAACATAAATGGCATGTTGGTCTAATGGTCTAGACTGCGGCCTTCTATTTCGATGGTCACGGGTTCAAACTCAAGCCCTTGATGGGATTTTTTCATTTTTTTTATTTATTTAATTATTTGTCATTATTTTATTAGTTAAGAAATCAAACGTTAAAGTAGGTATGAGGTATGTAAGAAAACAAAAGCATGTTGCGAAAACAATGTTAATGCATTTCTCGAATTAGTTTTCTGTGTTAAATTAGGTTTATTTACTTAGGATATTAACTGAACTAAATTTATTAACAAAACACAAATTAGTGGTTTAGAATGTTTAACATTAGACAAAGGTTCGTTTATATATATTTCACAACTACCTACACCCCTTTCTTTATTTAAATCAGTGAACATATTTTTTTTACATTCTGAATGATTTTTACAAAAAAAAGCCTGGTTAAAAATCAAATTTTATCATTAGTGCCTGTGAATCTCAGAGGAAGAACCAACATGCTAAACTATAATACTATAGCAATATACATCTTTCTCTTTTATCACATTTTCTTTCTGATAACAATGATGATAACATTGATAACCCTTTAACACTTCAATAGAAAAAAAATGTGAGGTCAGATGGTGCATCTTAACACAAGACTACTTGTAAACAAGAGTAACTGGATTGATAATAATAAAGGATGTTTATTTTTGATTTACTACGTGATAATCCCACAAATATTTGAAATTGTTAACATATTGCTTCGTAACTATTTCATCAATCAATCTGCTGAGTAAACCTATTAATAACGGAGAGGATGGCCGTCACTATCTATCACTTCGAATTTTCATGCTCGAAACAGTCGAAACCATACTGGAACATGCATTTTTTTTAGCGGGCCACTCAAACACCGTTATGTCTTCTTGGGCCTTTAGGCCAGTCTTGAACGATTCGGGACCGATGCACTGAAGAATTATCCTGAACCAGATAAATTTGGCCTTCAGGATATGCGACACGCGCGCACTGACGGCAGCATTACGTCCTTCAACACTTCAAGGTATCGCTCACTGTTCATGCGGCCCCTATTTCTAGCTCGCCGGAGCTCATTGAAGACATCCATCCCCAGTAACCTAAAAATAGTCAGCCGTTTAAAATATGTTGCAATGAAGATGTAATCCACATTCATTGTCAACAATATATACCTAATATAATTTCAATAAAAATATTATTTACCTAGTGTTAACCGCCCGCTTGTTCTCAAGTCTAATACATTTTTAGGGTTAAAGCTCTGGGCACATCTTCTCCATAAAAAAATTCGGCCATCCTTATCTGACTTGAAGCACTTTTCGTCGGTAAATATCACAATTTCGTTTTCCCAGTCGAAATTTAAATAACGAGTAGCAAAGTTTACTCGGTTGGTGCGGTAAGCTGAATTTTTCTGGCCGGTATATAATTATGGATATTCGCAGCGTGTAGATGTCGTCGAACAGTGCTAAGCGACTCTCCAAAAGTTTCAGCACTTGAACGCGTAGTTTTGAAGGGTGCCACTGAGTGGGCTTCCACAATATTACGGTGTAGCTCCGATTCGTCAGTATAAGCACTAGGGCGAGGGCCTTGGCGTTCACATTTCACATCTCCCGTGGCTTGATACCTGTGTATCCATTTTTTAACCGTTTTTTTCTGTGATGAAAATGATAATATAATAGGAATACGTAAATCCAAATGTAATACTGCAACATGATTGCAAGAATAAATATATATGCTAATATGTAAATAACGTAAATCTTACCGTTATGCCCATATCTCGTGCTATTTTCTTTATGCTTTGTTCCTGTTCCCAGTAGGCCTTGCATTCGAATATTCGAATATTCGAATTATTCGAATAATAAACTGGTTCGAATATTCGAATATAAAACTTTCAATATTCGAATATTCGACCAATTTCCGGAATGCCAAACTCAGAATTTGATGCATTCAAAATACAACTTTCAAAGTTCGCGCAGAGAACAATAATTTTAGCTTTCAAAAAAGTTGTTAATCTAACCATACTATCGGTTAATCGAAGCAAATGTTTAATAAATAACTTAATAAATCAGATAATATTATGACGAGGATTTTACACACAATCAGTTCGGAACGAAATATAAAGTTACTGTAAGGTTATTATAAAGTTACCCTCAATCACAATTTAGTAAACAATGCGAAAAAGTAAATTATTCTAAATTCAACCTTAAGTCGCAGTTTATGCAGCAGTTACTTTTCTGAAGTAAAATTACGGTAGTGCAACAATCGGCAAGAAGCACAGTATATTCAACCAAATGAGAAATCTATACTAAATTCAACCTTATAGTTAATTGCGGAGTAGAACATGGTGGATGTTGAAATTTGAACCATAACGTTTAGAAAATAAGATCTTTTTTAAAATTGTTCGATAAATGGAGTAATGCAATTAAAATTTTCGCCGAGGTTGACAACTGAGTCGATGGCCTAGTGGTATAAGGCATGTAAAAGTAATCGTCTAGCGGCTAGTGAAGCGGGTCATTCTTTGCCCGTGGTCCTACTGCGTAGTCCTACTAGTAGTACCATGGGTATTTTTTTCTGCCCGTGGTTCTATCAGTAGGACTGTAATAAAAATATTATTATTTTGTATGGGCAATGGTCCTACTAATCGAATAGTACAGTCAACGTCAATATTATGAAATGTTACTGGTTCTGAGGTCCCAGGGCCCATTTCAAAAACAGTAATAGACTAGGTAGGCCTATTAGTATACAATTTCTGAATAGATCTACCAGCTGAATGAACTCTATGCAAAGTTGGTGTTGTGCCAAGTGAATATACAGTTTTATCAAGAAATCTAAAAAGGTAGGCACAAGTAAGAAATTATGAAAAAAGAGGGTTAAGGAGTTTTACAATAAAATGTTGGTATTAGAAACTAAATATTTATTTACATTTCATACCACTACTACTGATAGATGCACGATATGGTAAAATTAAGTATATTCAGTGCTTGTTTGAATAAGTCCAATATATCTCGGACATGTTCTTGATGCAAATCCTCAAATAGAGGACCTTCTCTTAGTTGATTCCAGTCGTCATTTGAAATTAAATGTTCGTGACACACCAAGCTGGTGGGAGCCCTCCTTCCACGTAGTCAAACTATTTTGTCAAACTGGTTTGACTACGAGGAATTATGTTTCCTTGTGGTCAAACTAGTCGAATCATCCACCCTATGTTAATGTTTGGTTAAAAAGTGTATAGTCAACCTTAATAAAGACTCATAGATATTCGTTCAAATGCCCCGTTTATTGGTGGTCATACTGGCATGTCATACTAATATGACCAGTGAGAATCGCTCGTATTGGTGGTCATACTTGTCATTGTCCCTCTAAATATAATAGTTTTTTATCCCCTGTAGATATAGTGGTACAGTCTGCGTTGAAAACATCTGCACACTTTTGTAATTGTAACAGTGAGCCAACATACAAAATAATCTATGGAGCGAAACCAAAGTGTGCCGATGTGTATAACGCTGAATACCTTTATTCGGTTAAGGTCAGATTCTGTTTACGACAGATTCGGTTAAGGTCAGATTCTGTTTACGACAGATTCGGTTAAAGACAGATTCGGTTTACGACAGATTAGGTTTACGACAGATTCTGTTTACGACAGATTCTGTTTAAGACAGAGATACAGTTGCGTATAAAATTGTTTAATGTATTAAAAATTATAATGTTATACAACATTTTATGACTACGTGTACGGGCAGTGGGAGGATCGTAAGCTAAATTTGTTACAAAAAATCTAACATTGATTGACTTTGCACAACAGTTTTAAAGATTCAAAGACACTTATTTCATTTTGTAGTGTACGCTCAATAATTGTTTTTATTTTTGCGTCTTTTTGGAGCAATAGTTTGCTTCGCCGTTTTCCTTCGCAAATTGTTTCAGATCTTAACAATTTTCTGTCTTGGTAATTGGCTTCTTTTTTTAATAATTGTATAAAATGAAAAATTGCCGGTCGAAGCGGAAATCTCTTTCTGAGACGACCATGCCACCCTTCAACAGCATTGTTTGTTCTGAAACTGTGGTTGTAGCAGCTAAATATTTCTCGCGTAATTAAATTTACCCATTGTGATGTAAAATAGTTATCGAATTTGGTAAATTCCTCACAATCACACGCAAAGTCTTGTATAGCTAGTATACCTTCAGTGATCAAAATAGGTGGAAGCAAAGCAAGTTGCATATACAATTTTGTTATGTAGTTTCCACCTTCTACTTTGTATAGACCAAATTTTTTGCTGTTTTTGAATATGGCTTTCCAATAATGATAGTAGCAGCCTGTAATTTTGACTTTCGGGTAAACAGCTTTTATGGCTTGGATTACTGCAATTTCGAAATCACACCTGTATTGTTCTATTACGACAGAAAACTGGTCACGTAAAATATAGAATAATCGTTCGTAAGTAATTTGGGTTTTATTCGGCAGGAGTATATAGAGTAAAGGTACAAAATTCACAGTTTTGTCGTCCTTTGATAAACTGACATGTAGGCTGTATAATTGGTAAAAGAGTCTACAAGCAACTTTAAATGTACCATCACCATAATAACACTTGAATTTCGTTAGGTATTTCTTAGCCAGTGGCGTACCAAAGATCAATATTTTATCTTCAAATCCTTCGTCATACAAAAAAAAGTCATCGAAGAGTTTTTGCGGCAATTTCAATTCCTTTAGATGTTTGCAAGTCGTTTTGTCCAAATTTAGGTAATCTTTCCGAGCCTTATACAAAATATCTTTTTTTCCTTGAAAACAAGGTTTTTCATCCGGTTCGAGATAGTCAACAGTATCCATGAAATCTTCAAAAATCTTCGGAATTGGTCCAAGATTCGTGCACACAACTTTTTTACAGTCGTCAAGTAGGCCATCAACTAAATTTCTCTTTACATCAGGAATACAAGTATGCCTGCCTTCTTTTACAATGTGGTTCTGCTTATTTAACGAAATCGACGTACTGCATTCGTTCCTATTGAAGCATCTCCAATTTGTTAAACCATTATCATATGACTTAACCAGATTATAACGATATCCAGCATGCAAAAGAACCGGCTTACCTTTTTTACTTTTAATAAATTTTAACGAAACGTTTCCACTACTAGGACCCGGCAAATCCATTATTATTTAAAACTTATTAATTAACACTTTATCGTAATGATTGGCAACGCAAACAATTCAGAAGGAAATCTCGTATTGACATCAATTTCAGTTTTAAATAAATCACTATGACAGGTACTTCACTTACAAGTGGCCAGTTTTATAGATAAATCAAAGAGTTTTCCACAATGCGATAAAGGGATAAAAGTTTACCTACACATGTTTACAAATAAAATGTAGTGGAGTGCCGTGATTTATACCTCGGACCTATCTATCGTCTACCTAAATACAAAATTTAAAGATTCTAACTTCAAAACTGTCGACTGTACTCGGCGATACAAATTCTGCCATATAAAGAATCTGCCGTAAACAGAATCTGTCGTAAACCTAATCTGTCGTAAACCGAATCTGTCTTTAACCGAATCTGTCGTAAACAGAATCTGACCTTAACCGAATCTGTCGTAAACAGAATCTGACCTTAACCGAATAAAGGGCTGAATATACAGTGGTAGCCTTGCTGTTTCAAAAAGGTGGAAAGGAAGAATATTTCCTTTTGTCCTATTAATGATCTCTTTTTTCCTGTAGTAATCTAAATAGTGTCTAGGTACTCAACCTCTTCCTCTATTCCACTAAGTTCAACTGGAAGTTCAACTAGTTGAACTAATTGGAAATAATATTCCAGTTATTACAACTTTAATGTAATCATTCCTAATAGTTAAATAGTTGAAATAATTGGATTTATTTTTCCAATTAGTTCAACCACAAAAGAAACAAATTATAAGTAATAAAATATATTATTCTACTTCCAACAAAAAACATAGATATTTTAACTATAACACAACATAACTTTAAAATCAATTACTCGGACGCAAGCTTTCAAAAAACAGGGGTACAGTTATGTCGCCATTAATCAACTGCATTTGCATGTCCATTATGATAGCGTCATTGATAACGTATTCTCTCTTCCTTTTTTTTAAAGTCTGTTGTCTTTCAATTTGACCTCGTTTAAATTGTGATAATTTCCCATCTTCTTGTAGCACTTTTAGTAACTGTACGATATTCACTTTCTTTCGTTTAACAGCATTATTTAACTTTAAATGCCACGCCTCCAAATTATTGTTTGTGCGGTGTCTTTCTCCAAAAATACACCATGATTTAATGAAATCATCACTTTTCAGCCAAAAATTTTCGAAGTATGAGACAAAATTATTTAATTCTTTTATATTGTCGTATTCGATAATATGTATAACCAGACACACATAAAATTACGCTCTTTTTGCCTTTTCTCAAATATGTTAAATCATTTTCTTCGTTTTCCATTGTACATCGATTTAAAACTTACACACAATTCAATTTAATATACCCATGCAGAAACGACAATAACGTTAGTGATTTATCAAACAAATTGTATTCTCCGTGGCTACTAGCAGCCAGTGCATAATATAACAAACCTAGATAACCTTTTTAGGCCTCTGTCCACTTGGATCCACTGCGTGGCTCCATTGATGGATCCTAGTACACTTTTTCGTCTACCTGAGTCCATCGAACCCGTCACTTCCAAATAATGGATTCTAAGACACTTTAAGGTGCACTTGGACCTTCCAAAGAGTTTTATACGCTAATAATACGTTTGATGATAACTGGCCAAACCAAGTTGCCAAGATTTTTTTACCTTTGTTGGCAACTAGTTGAGATAGAAGAATTTTTCTCTTAATACGCAACCAGTTGCCAACGAAGAATTTTATTAACAGTTTAGTTGCGACAAAATTTCTTTAATTCTTAATACGCAACCGAACTGAAGAATTCATTTGAGCGGTTATACTTAGATACTGCTAGGAACATCTCTCTTGCACGTAAAAACATTGTCAGAAACTGAGGTAACCTTTTGGTCATCATAATTCAACAATTTGTTTGTTCTAATAGTGTCACAACAAAAGTAAAATGTCACACTAGTTGTCATAGTCGAGACAAACTAACTTTCTAAATCAAAACATGGATTTCCCAAATATTCAAATAAACGTGCCTGTGCATGGTAACGAAACCGAAAATGCTTGCATTACACGAACTCCGGAGAACGAAGGTTGTATTTTTGGAGGATGCCCCATGCCCCCAAAAGTTATACCCGATATGCTAGAAGCAATTTTGCCTCTAGTATCAGTAGTCCGTTGATTTAGTCCGTTGACCGGACTAATGAGACTTTCTCGTCTCAGCAGTCCGGTGCTAAGCAAAATCGGACTACTGAGACTTTTAGTCCGTTGGTAAGAGATGGGAAAAATCCCAGATGTTTTAATGGTAACAATATTAAGTTTACTTTATCCAGGGCATGAACCCTGTTAAATTCTCGTATTCATCTGCTATTTCACCACAAGTTAATTGCATCTGAGTGTCTTTAATGAAATCGTCTTTTTCTACGTCCCCTTTTCTTCTTTTAGACATAGGTTTTACGAACCTTTTCATTCGGTCGGCCTTGAAGTTTGCGAGGGTGTCATCTTCTTTTAATAGATAGGTATGGGTAAGTAAAAGTATGTATGTATATGGTATGTTTAATTTTGTAGTAAAATACAGAACTGAAATTTTTCTTCTTATTTTTAATCAACATAGGTACATAATACACTGCTACTCGTACTTATTGAGGTTATGTGTTATTATACAATTCCTAGATAAAATTTATTATTAACACAATCAAGATTACATTTGAAAGTTATAACTAAACTTATTTAAAATGAAATTAAACTAAGCTACTCAAATATCAAACATAAACACCACTATAAAAAGAACACCCCCCCTCTAGCAGGTCCGCTCGCGGCATGGTCCCTATGACACTGGCTGCATTACCTCTTTGGATGGCTTTGTGTGCCCAATATTTTTTCTGTTTGGTTCGGCGGAACCGCAGCAACATCATTTAAATAAATTACCGTAAAATGTGCCTACTTTGCTCCCCCACGGGTAATCTTGCTCCATCGTTATATTGAGGTATTCTGTATTGTAAATCATTATAGTGCTTTCATTCACTGCGCAGCTGGATGTATAACATCAATTATTTTTAGAAAATTTGTCATCGGCCTTGTCTTATAAGTAACATACAAAAAAGTCACTATGGAGCATAGTTACCCGTGGGGGAGCAAAGTAGGCACATTTTACGGTATTTATCTCATCTTCTATTTTTCTGTATTTCACTACTGTTTGGGTTTTCCTCTTCTTAAATTATTTTCTTTTAACTTCGCTGACTACCAATTATTAATATACCCGCCAATCACTTGGCCTTGGGATAATTCGCGTTTCATGATTAAGGCATGTGGTTTTGAAAATTGTGGGTACAACAACGAGTCTGATTTATTTAAATTACGAGAATTCATAATACTAAGTGAACTTGGTGATGGTCGTAGGCCTCGTTTCGGCAATTAACACCCGAGCACCAGAAGAATTCGAAACCTATCAACTTCTTCACTTCTTCTCTCGGTATTATGAATTCTCGTATTTTAAATAAGACTTTTTTGTACTCTTGCGAAACCGCGGTGATCCTTTCGTAACTGGTGACAAGCAAAGAATTTGTATGCCTTGTACGATACTAGATTCAAACAAGGGGACTTTATATAGTGATAGCGATATCCTTTATATGTTTTACGTTAGAATATAAGTAAGTAATTTTAAACAGCTTTTGCAGCATGTGAGCAAAGTTATTTGATTTTAGATACAATATGCATTTTAATATTTTAATCTTTTTATTAAATAAAAGACCTCAAAATGTCCATAACTGTATATTTGCTATTCTTGCAAATCAATTTAAGGATATGTAACCAAAGATGAGACGATATCATTAACTTTTAGTATCGTTTGCCGCATAAGGCGAACAATGTCTTGAGTATGCACTCTATTAAAGTCTTCAACAGCGTCTGGTGCTTCCAATAACACCTCCCAGTCACCTCTTTCTAAATGCTGATGGCACACACGAGTCTGCTGAGGAATATAGAAATCAAAATTACATAGTAATTTGATTCTTATTTCGTCAGGTACTTCCAGTAGCAATTTGACGGAGCATCCGTTGAAAATGCATTTTTCAAAGTTTTCTGCCACTCTGGTTAGTGTCAAAGGGTCAAGGACTGGGTTGATTTCGAAGTCCATTGTACTTTTAAGATATTCTTACCGTACTTACCGAGAAACTGTTTCGTTCGGAGACGTCAGTAAGCAATATTTGACATATACATTAATCTTCTTTACACATCAATATATGGCGTCATGTACTTACATGCATGAAGTTTCTGTTTATGAGTAGGTAGGTAAGAAATTTGGAAAAAGGTGAATTATATTGTTTAATAAGATTTTATTGTTTATTTTTATCTTAGTTGCTTATTTAAGTTAACAATTTATATCAGATTCAATATTAGAAACGTTTTATCAAACAATTAACAAATAAGATTCAACTTAAACTTTTAGGGCATTTTTTCAATCCCCAGATAAAAGGTACCCTTCAGTTAATACACTCAAGAGCAATGAAAACGAGTCACTTTCTATGGAAATTCTATACAAAGTGATCCGTTTTCAATGCTCTTGAGTGTATATCGCTTTCTTAAATCTGGCAGATACTTTTATCACGGGATTAAAAAATCTGCCCTTGATAAAAAAATACCTTAGTAAATTTAAAACCGAAAAGAAAATGGAGATATCAATTCTATACAATGCCCAACTTTTATTTTGTTATTGTTCAATTCTGAAATTGATTGATTTACTTCAGCGTCGATCTCCTGGTACTCCGTTGTCATTTTTGTTTTTTTCATAAATATGTTAAATAATTTTGTTTCTTTGCTTAGAACTTCAAAGAGTTGTGCTAGTGTCGGATTTTTTCGCCCGACGAATCTATTTATACGACTATGCCAACCTTCTATATTATTTGTTGTTCTTATCTTTTCTTTAGAACAACTGCAGATTTTAGCAAAGTCATAAAAGGCGCATGCGGTCACGTCGAGCGCGCCTTGCGCAGATTCCATTGGTTAATATTGGCACAGCTCCGCTCCGCTCCTCTCGTCTCCGCCTCAGTGGAGCCGCACCCTTATGTCGAAACCAGTATAGTGTAAGGAAAAAAACCTATTGCTTAGTAACTACCCAAGTAACACAAAACACCATTATAAAAAACATACAACAGCACTAATTGACGCGCAAAGCATTATATGCAAGTCCTATATTAGCTGTATATACTTCTATACAGCTTTTTTAAGAGCAATTTGGGCCCCAAATTATACAGCATTGAGCTTTATAAAGGCTGCTTAGTAGCATTACAATGATTGCATAAAGTTATTATTGAAGTCGGTAAAGAACAAATCACTAGACTTAAAGCATTTATTGCGACCATAGTACAGCCAATATACACCTTATTAATATACAATCTCTAAATGGGAACATATTCAAATGCTAATTGTTTTATTTCCTTTGTAGAAAATAATTTCTCAATAGATTTAAAAAAAGTTATGTTAAATTTAGTATTTATTGTGAGTTTGGTGCAAGCGAGCATGAAGATTCGCGAGTAAATAATTGTGAAAATTAATATTGAATGGTAAGTAAACTTTATTTTCTGTTATTTGGTGAAATTCAGCTGCGGATGTCAGTTTACTGTGAAAACATGTTACGTTTTGTGGTAATATTTCCACGCGCCCTCGTGATAGTGCTTTTTATTATAAAAAATATAGAAAATTATAATCGACTCTTCATATGTTTTGTAAAATTATAAGCTCTTAGCTTAGTTTAATGAATAAAGTGGGTTCTATAGGCACCGCGCATAAAGTAAAATTATAGAAAGTGCTCTTTTAATCAGATTTTAGACACTTTTAATCACTTTAATTGTTTCCGTAAGAAGGGGAAACAGAAAGCAAATGGCGTCAGATAATATAAATGCTTTACGCATTCAACGAATGTATAATAATGCTGTTAATCTTACTATAGCTAAACAAAATACTTTGAGCCTGTTTACCAAAGTATAAGACACTCAATTATAGTGTTCAGGTATATTGCAACACTTCATACGCACATTATAATGTTTGCTGCCATTATACACCATAGTGGTTAGTTACTATCGTGTTTATTAGGGTATCGCAAATCATTTGGTAAAACTAACCAAAGTTTTCTTTTGATTCCGCCTGTTCTTTTAGTTTTTTTCCAATCGTTTTTATCCATGGCGACAAATATAACACGCATGCACACAAATTCACGATGTTACTAAAATAACCACTTGCAAAATTGAATTACGATGTAATTATTCCTTGAAATAATAAAAATACATTTCTTTATATCAAAATACGACTAAAAGCTTTATTGAAGAAACCGATTATGGAGAAAACGGAGTTAAGATTTTATTAATTGTTTAGTTAATGTTACTATAGGACTAGCATTAAATGAACACAAGCACAGATCATTACAAAGTTTTTAATCTTAAAAATTAGCCACTACAGCCCAGTGCTGGATAAAATATTACGTAAATGCTTATTTAATGTATTGGGCTTTTCAAATTACTATTATAAGACTTTAACCTTTGTGTAAGTGTAAAAGCTATTTAAGTAGCTGTATATTATAAATACCCGATGCTTTAGTAGGAGTTTAATCTTTATTTAAGAGTATAGTATAGCTTTAAGCATTTCGAAACGAACCAAATGCTATTAAAAACTATTTTATCTTTGCCAATGCCAATTAAAAGTGTTATTCGGACTTTAGGACATAACTCCATATCCACTTTGGTTAATATACAGGTTACGTGTTACTTGGGTAGTATCGTAAAAAGAAGATTTTTTCTTCTACCGCAACTGGTTACGAACCTCCGGTTTCGTACGCGGCCGAAGGGCTTTTTTCGCCTGTTATACAAATCCGATTTGAGGCTGCCGAACGATGGTAATGTCACTTGATTTTTAACAGACTTCTTTTTTTCTTTACATGCATCCGGAATAGAGACATCGCTGTTGTCAACTACCTCATGTCTTAGTTCATCAATGACTATATCCATCTCATTTTTTCTTAAATCAGCATTACATGTGTGACTATTGCGTTTAACTATGGTTTCGTTCTATGTAAGAAAGAAAATATATTACGAATTAATAAAACGGGAGATAAGTAGGCAGAATGGAAATAAAGATATAAATGGTTGCTATATATAGCCATTTAGTATCGTACCTTCAGAGTAATAGACCCCGACATTTTTCCTTTCTTAGCTGGCTGCAAGCCCAGAAAACGTTTCCATTTTTATATGTACACCATTTATAGTATTGCCGGCCCTCGAGAAGAAGAACTATGCCACCTTTACGTTTCACATATTTTAGATCCATTTTTAATGAATTATATAAGTACCCAGCTGACGAGACTGTTAAAATTCAAATGATTAATATGACAAGGAAAACATTTTCACGATCGTCGCGAAACCTGACATCTGACATTATTATCTATGACTGTACATACCTAAACTGCATGCATACAGCGTGCTGAAAAGGTGCAATGTCAATGAAGTTTGACCACGAGGAAACATAATTCCTCGTAGTCAAACCAGTTTGACAAAATAGTTTGACTACGTGGAAGGAGGGGGTGGGAGGCCCATACAAGTTTTTGCTCAGAAGTATCGCAACAATATAGTCTGTATGTAAAACTAGGTACGTAATTAAGTTTAAATAGTAACAGCGTGAATGTGAGTGAATATGAGTATGAATAAGAATAAAGTTTTTATTTTAATATCGGCTCCATAATTGTCTTTCATCTTACCGTGCGATAAAAATCCGAGCCCTGATCATAACAATTACTTTTTATCTTATGAATCTTTTCAAAGCACTCAACATTTTATAGTCAAGTTTTCATATCGGCTTATTTATATCATAAAACTAATTAAAAACAGAATATTTTCGTGGCGCATTGAAATTTTCTTAGATAATAGGTATGTATAATGTCAGTAAAACTACGTTGCCAGTCATTATGAATATTATCCACCAAACAATCATTCACTCCACGAAACGTAAAATTATTCAATTGGCAGCTATAGGTTTTTGCTTTATTATAACTTAATGTTTGCTACTATACTTATCAAATATAAAGTTCACTTAATATTACACAGGCCGCAAGCAGCCTTTCCCTGTTTAAAATAGGTATAAGAGCGTACATGTGACATATTTGCTGAATAAAGGGTAACTTGTGATCTCTTAGCCAGACGATATTCAGCGCACAGTACTGTCGTTACCCTTTATAACGCTGTTAAATTGCTGCTACACAGCTCTTAAGCAGCTATGTGAACTTAAGGCTGAATAATTTGTGCCCATTTAAGAGTAATAAGAGCTGTATACGGCCGTATACAGCCCTTATGCAGGTTTTTTATTCAGCTTTAAGCGTGATGGGAACCCGATAAGCAGCCTTGTGTGCTACTTGGGTTGTTGGCAGGTACCAACAAAAAGGATCCGTAATCTAGTATGCTACGAATCGTAGCGTTAAAAATTAATCTGAGAGAGGTTGGGTGCGCTCCCCACCACACTCCCGCAAGGCATCTTAACGTATTGAGACCCCTTTCAGTTTTCTTATTTCCTTATTCATATTCAAAATGTGATTTTCCATTCAGTTTAGAATCAAGTATAATCCCTAAGAATTTATAGCTGGAACGAACTGGGATCGAACTGACGTAATCGTTCAAAGTTATGTTACTAGAAGGCAGAGCAAGCTTACGCGTAAAAACAACAGCACAACTTTTTGTTGACGAAAGGGATAAACCATTATTTGTACGCCAGGAGTTCAAAGACAAGGGATTTTTTAATAGTTTTACAAGCAGTTAATACACTTTTATTTACAGAGTAAACTAATATATGTATCATCGGCGTATTGAAGTAATTGACAATCAGTAACCGACCCCTCAAGGTCGTACGTGTACGTGTTATAAAGTAAAGGGCTCAGGACTGAGCCTTGACGCAACCCACGCCAGACCAATCTTGAAGGATCAATGCTAGGATCCTTTCCTCGAGAAGTGACTTTGAAGATTACCTACAAAGTATGCCAGTCTCTCCGGGATTCTCAGTTTATGGAATTTTTCCCTAAGAAGGGAGCTGGACATTATCATAGGCACCCTCCACATCCAGAAACTGCAACTACAGAGGCCCGGTTAGAGAAAGCAAGCCTAATATCTGACGTAAAAATTCCTATCCATATTAATTTTCCCCTTTCTGAACCCAAATTGAAATTTACCTAGCAGTTCTTGACTTTCGAGAAACCATTCCAGTCTATTCTTAATCGGGTGGTCTAGTATCTTTGTAAGAACCGACGACAAAGCTATTGGGCGGTAAGAACGGGGGTCATTAGGATCTTTACCAGGTTTTAGAATGGGCATTACCAGTTGGGATTTCAAAGTATGAGGTGGATGGCCCGAAAGAAAAATACAGTTAATTAATTCAATTAAATATTTATGGAATGATTCACCTGCTTTAGCTATAAATGAATACGTGATTCCATCATGTCCCGGATAGAGCTGGGTCGTCGCGCGTTTTGACGACAACGAAACGAAACGGTTTTTAGTTCGCCAGAAACAGTTTCAAAAAACAGTTTTTTAAAAAACGCTTTTTTTGTTACACGTTTCTTTCAGTTTGCTCTATATAGCTCATTGAGGGGCCGATACTTAGTGCGCGCTGCAGCGCTGTGCGCACACTTAGGCTGTTTTTACACCGACACGCTGCGAATCGCGAATACGCGATATTTAACGAACTTTACTCTTTGCGTTAGCAGTTTTTCTTTGCTACTGTACTGCCTTGTTGCCACGATACGCGGCGTATCGGTGTGTAAACGGGTTAATGTGAGGAGAAGGAGACTTAATGTAAACAAAGTATTCCGTGCTCAATCTGCTTAGAACTTCAAAATAATAATACTTAGATAACTAATTTTGATGTGGTTTTTTGAGTAAACATTTCCTTGAGTTAATTAAACATTCAAGCTACAGTAGTACCTAGAAGTGTTGTATAAGTTATGTAGGTACCTATGGTAAATAATTTCAAAAACAACTTCCCTTCGTACCTACTTGACCAACAACACTTGACCTTGTAAGAAAGTTAACAAATCCGGAGAAATTTGAAAACAAAACACCCTAGAGCCAAAACGCATTTTTCACATTCAAAGCAAGAAGTAACAACCTTATACGTAATCACACAGGGAAGAAGATACATTATAATCAAAATTTCGAATATTCGAGTATTATTAAGAAATGATTGAAATAAAAACTAAACCGTATCGTAAAGTCATACAGTGTTATTTCAAATAAAGCGCCATTTTCAAATGAAAAAATCATGCCAAAATACTCTTTATTATCTGCATAGCAACAGGTGCAGGTGGCCCGGCCAAGGCCGGCCACCCGCGTAAAATGGCGCGGATTTGATTTCCTTTCCCGATCGCCGACGCGATCCCGCGGACTGGTTATAAACCGGTTTCTCTCACCTGATATTTAAAACGCCATAATATGTCTTAAACCTTAATGTTAAGGCATATTTCAAAATAAAACAAGGCGTCGCATCTTAAAAAAACTAGTTATTGGCTGACTTGGCAAAGCCACCAATAGGTTTTAAGTTTAATAGTCATTGAGGTAAGATTCATTTTACAAAAAGACATTATTTTAAAAACTGTTTTTTAGAACTGCTTCCATTCCGTTGCCGCCAACGTCGATGCCTCTTTCACTACAGTTTTTGTTAGAATTTCAATTTTAAGTCCTTTCTGTTAGAGTACATAACAATTCAGCATATTTAATAAAAGCGTTATTTGTAACGCAACGAACTAAAACGAACATGTCCATTAATCTATCCTGCTCTTTCATCATGTTAGTACCTATATTGGTCGCACTTTGAATGTTGTTTTGAATAGTGAGTGATGTGAGTAGAGCTATTTGAAACAGTTTTTATCCAAACAGTTTTTTCTCTTGGCAAGAAAGCGTTCGTTCGTTTTTTAGTAGAAAACTGTCTCTGAAAACTGTTATTGAAAAAAACGCCCAGCACTAGTCCCGGAGCAGAATCTTTAACTGATTTCAAAATATTTGTTAGTTCCAACATGGTGAACATTTGATCCAATGGATCAAGCGAGTTGTTATTTAAGAGCCATATTGTAGATTTAAGAGCCATATTGTAGTCTAGAACTCTTTGAACATAAGAAAGAGCAATCCTATCTAAGAAAGATTCCGCCCAATGAAAAGAAGTAGAATAAGGACATCTACCATCATTAAATGATCTCCTAAATTTTCTGATATTATTCCAAACGTTTGCGTCAGGAGTAGAAAGACTTAACGATAAGCAGAAAGATTTCCATCCGTCTGACTTCAGTAATGCTTTCGTTTCAGCCATAGTTTTAAAAATAATCTGGAAATTTTCGGCTGACTTGTTCAAAGCATAAGTGATTTCAGCTTTATTTCTAGTTTTAACCGCTACAGTCTAACTCTTTGTCCCACCAAAGAGGAGAGGCCATCTTACCAACACCAGTGTTTTTAAGAGGAAAAACCTTATCAGCAGAAATCTTTATAGCTGAAACAAGAGCATCAGAGCAGGTATGTATAGATTCTGAAGTGATAGGGGGTAAGTGTTTGATTTCAAGTTCCAGATGATTTCTATAGCTATCCCAGTCAGCACCATTAAGGTTATACACTAACAAAGGCCTAGTAACAGTAGGTCTCTTTGTAGATACTAAAGGTGATCTAAGTATAATAGGGAAGTGATCAGGATCACTGCCAAATGTGCTATCCAATACCTCCCAGGTAATTTGAGACGCAAGAATAGGAGAGCAATGAGGTAAAACAACTGCACTAGCAGCTTGGTTTGGAAGAGACCGTGGAGTTGCTGCGCCTGAATTTAATAGACAAAGATTACACTTGTCTAAAACTTCTAGGAGTTCACCTAGAATGTCATTGTTATCACAACCCCACAAAACGTTTACTTGTGGGAGGACCTTGTGCAGGGTCCGTCCGGGTTGGTACCACCATCTTATCCATTAACCTACCGCCAAGCAGTGTTTGCATTGTTGTGTTCCGGTTTGGAGATAAGACAGCCGGTGAAATGACTAGCATAGAGGCATTCCATCTTAGTCCTCAGGGTTGGCAACGCATTTGCAGTCTTAGGATTGCGGCCTTGTGAATGCGAATGTCTATGGGTCACAGTTTCCACTTACCATCAGGTGGCCTGTGCTCGTTTGCCTTCCTATGCCATAAAAAAAAAAAACGTGATGGGCGTTAAGGTCACCAAGGACTGACTGGATGCTGCAGGTCTATGTTTTTAGGACTATGTTTTTTTTTTATTGGTTGAGGTTTATTGCAGTAGTTTATGGGATATAAAGAGATAAAAAAGTTTCACCTTGCACACGAACGCAAGTTAAGTGAAAATTTGAGTAATTTTGAGCAATGTTTACAGATAAAAAAGGAATATGATCTCTAATGAAGAGGGCACAAGCCAGCACGGCCGTCTGCTCGACAGTCCATTAGAGAATTTAAAATTAGATCCATCTTAAAGCCATATCTCCGATATGGCTAAGATAACTGGGTTGTATTTATTCATTAAATAAAGTAAATCAGCTTTTTTATTAGTGATACTGTGAGTATTCCACTGAAGAACTACTTGTTCCATTATTATAGGGAAACTGGAGAGACGAAATAAAAGGAGCAGCGTGGGACAGCAACGCTGGGTCGGCCAGGGAACTGGATGGAGCAAGTACCTTAACAACAGATGAAAGTAATTTGATCAATTCGCTAATTACATTCTCTCTGGGACAGCAGGGTCCCTGGTTAAAGCTTCATGGGCCCTTCTATCATATCCTTTATTCAAGTGAGGGGGCGAACGAGGCTGACGACAAACAGTCTTATTATAAGACAAAACTTGTGGAGATTGCAAGGAGGTAGCTGTTACATTCGCATAAGACCTTTCGGAGATTTTAGCATGATGATTGGAAGCCTCGATGTATGAAATGTTTTCATCTGTCATGGATTTTTAATTTTTATTTTCCTAGCATATCCAGGACAAGACTTACAGGGCGAACGATATGAAGTGTTACCAAATTCACAAAATCGAGCCTGGTGTCAAAGTAAATGCGACTTACTATCGGGAAAATGTTTTGGAAGCTGCGTTGCAGCCTTGGGCACGCTAATATTTCGGTAGTAGACCGTGGACATTACAACAAGACTCGGCCCCGGCTCATAAGGCTCGTGTGGACCAAGAATGGCTGAACAACGCGTTCCACATTTTATTTCGTCCACACAATGTCTTTCGAATTCCCCAAACGCGAACCCGATGGACTTTTCTATCTGGTCCATTGTGGAGAGCAAGGTGAGGAGAAGAAAACATGCCAGTATGGATGCATTGAAGAAAGCGATCGTACGTAATTGCCATTGCATACCGTAGGATCACATTCGTGCAGCGTGCATCTAATTTTTCTACCGTCTGAAGGCCATAGACAGCAGAAGGTGGTCATATCGAGTTAAAATAAAGTAATCTTAAAAATTTGATATCTTTTTCAAAAAAAAAACTTAATAATGAATAATTTGGGACAACAAAAAAAAATCGTAGCCTTTTGAATTTGGTAACACTTCATATCGTTCGCCCTGTACTGTTTGCAAAATGCCCTGCCGCCAAACTTCGGGGGCAGGTTACAGCAGAATGGGACGTGAGTTTCTACATCAACCTCAAACAATTCCCCGATATGGGCACCGCGGCATTGGAAACAACGACGGATTGACCGGCCCTTTTCCTTAGAGTGGCCGCCGATTTGGCCACACTAAGGAAACAACAGCACTGTACCGTAGGGCACTGATAAGTTTCAACTGGCAGAGAATTCAAACACAAAAAGACTCTTTTTGGTAAACTTTGTCCATCAAAGGTTATTACAACCGATTCGGAGGGCAAACAGCTAAAGGTACCGTCCGGTCTGTTTTTATTTAAATTAAGACGTCTGACTTTTATTTGGCGGGCGCCTCCCGAGTTAACAGGCACCTGAACCTGCTCAAGGACCTCCTCAGGCGTCCACTATGCCGGGACACCACGCACTAGCCCCATTCTTGTAACATTTAAACTTTGCAGAAAAGCCTTATAATTATTGTGCATTAGCGCTGGAGAATCCAGGAAAGAGTTAGCATCCTCAGCCGAGTGGAAGCCCAAGAAGCCGGTTTCGCTCTATTCTCTTGACTGAACCGCTCTCGCTTTCTCTTTTGTGGGAATAATCCAAAAGACACATGATGCAAAGTTACCCCTGAATCGGGGGCCGTCTCAATTTTTTGAATATATACAATATGTGGACCCTGGTCATTTATGTTGTACCTTTCACGCTCTACTGGCGTAAAAAGCGAAGCTGGCGACTCAGTTTGTGTTATAACAGGTGTATAAATACATACATAAATTAAATCACGCCTGTTTCCCAGAGGGGTAGGCATAGAGATAACAGGAGTATCATCGATCAAATGTGCAGGGGGCGTGGCCGTGATCGAAGGCTGGGTCATCAATTTCTGCCCAAGGGGAAACTGCTAATCTAATTACCGACCGATTACTATCAGGTGTAGTATAAAATTCTTCTAAACTACACGGTCTGATGATGAGTGTGTTGACCGGGATCGTTTATTTTCAAGGCTACGCTCGCGGTTTTCGCGTGCCCTCCTACGGCTATTACCCATAGCGGGAGTGAAAAATTCCGTCTGAGAATTTTCAAAACTTTCGTGTTGAGACAGACTCACATTTTTTTAAACTGGATGGAAGACCCCATCTCCTGGGTCGACCAAATCAGCGTCCTCACACATGAGGAAGCTGACCCAGCCTAGAGTCAACCCACAATAACTTTGCACAAGACATTAAACGGCATCCCATAAAATACTTTTATAATCTATGTTCTTTCATGTCACTCAAACATGACATATTGGTATTACATGGATATTTTGTTGAGGTTTTTTTAACGATTCCTATTTTCAAAATGGGCAAACCTATTACAAGTGGAGTTCGAGAACTTATTTTCAAAATGATAACTCATTTCCAAAATGTAAAAGAAGAGATGGAGTCCGTCCGTAAGCAAAAGGAGCAATGTTTACATGAAACTCTAAACACTATGAGTAAGTCCCTCATAAATTCTTGATATTTTATTACTACTTTCTGTGTTATTTTATATTTATTTCGAAATAATATTATATTATGAAAAATATCACATTAGCTAAATGATCAGGCTAAGATGATGTTATTTTATTATAATACTAGCTTCTGCCCGCGAGTTCGTCCGCGTAGAATTCGATTACAGTTATTCCCTCGGGATTTTTTAAATATTCCAGGATGAAAAGTGACCTATGCGTTAATCCAAGGTATAAGCTATCTCCATTTCAAATTTCATCCAATTGCGTCAAGCCGTTGCAGCGTGAAGGAGTAACAAACTAACATAACAGACACACAGACACACAAACGTTCGCATTTATAATATTAGGAGGATTTTATTTTAACTTGTATATTAATTTCTTTAAGGTGAATTACCTGAAGCTGTTCATACTACAACACGGACTTCAATGAATCAAAATTAAATGAACTTTTAACTTTGGTGAAGCGCAGCAAACCCGACCCAATATATTATATTGATGATAATTATGTTGAAAGACAATGGACATTAAGTATTGCGGTTACCCCCGTACTATTGCCAGTTAAACACCATTGAACTGGAGCATGGCTAAGCGAAAAGTAGGCAGCGATAAAAGGTTTAGTTCGAGATATGGTGGCAAAGATAGAACAAGCGTTCGCATCTATTACTCCGGATGACCGGCTTAAGTGTGCCAAACAGGTAAAAAAAATTAGAAGCAGAACACAGAAAACAAGATGGATTATTGCATGACCTAAGACCATTTTGTTATAAATGTGCAAACTGATGATGAAAGTGAGGTTGAAAGAGGAGAAGGGTTCGGAGAAGTGGAAGTTCAGGAAGAGTATGAAAGAGTGGAATTTTTATAATCAGATATCTCGTTTAGTGATTAAATATGTCAATATGTCAAACATTGTTTTGCGTTTCATTAAGTAAAAACAAAGAATTTCATTCATTGACCGCTTCGGACTGTGTAATGATTGATTACGTCATGTCATGTCATGACACAGTCCAAAGTGGCCTGGGGACCAAAATCTTAGACTGTGTACTGTACAGACCTCAACGTACTTATGAGACAACAATTTTTGCCTTAGACCTTGTCTGTGTAATTGGTTCATCGTGTTTCATCGGGAACTGCTAAATTATGCAAGACAAAAAGTAGCCTAAGTCCAGAAATTTATGAATGTGATAACCATACTTTCGTATCTATATAATAAAAATGAATCGCTAAATGTGTTGGTAAGCGCAAAACTCAAGAACGGCTGAACCGATTTGGCTGATTTCTTTTTTGTTGTGTTTGTCAATGTCAGGACAAGGTTTTTATGAAAGAAAATAATTGAAAAATCCACCGGGAAAGTCAGGAATTCGCAGCGGGGCGAAGCCGCTGGCGGGCCGCTAGTTCATAATAAGTATGCTAGCTGTTGTGCGTCCGCGCAGAAAAATAAAGCATTCTATGATACCCAGGAATAATTGAGCATTCTAATAGTGAAATATTTTTTTGAAATCGGTCCAGAAGTTTTTGAGTTTATTCTTAACAAACTTTCAAAAAATACAAATCTTTTCTCTTTATAATATTTTATTGTTCTATAGATAGAGTTAGGATGGTCGGGAAATATAATTATATTGCCGCGCGTAGTATACAATAATTAGAGCTATACTTGTAAGTATCAAAACTTGTTGTTTGACTAAAAACCAGTATTGCCATAAACAAACTTAAGATTTCTACTGTTGTCAGCTCATCGCAGAGTTATTGTGGGATGACTCTACCCTCTAAACTCCAAAAATCACTAATCTACTTCTAACACATACACAATCAACTTACACACTTGCCCACAACCATGAAAAAGAGTAGTTACTATATTTAAATCTAAATTCTATAAGATTTAACCGAAAAATAGCGATCAGACACGCTATCGACACTCAGCTGACAGTCTTTTCACCTTTTCTCGAAACAAAATGATGACAAGATTGACTTGACATGACATGACAATCAGAAACTAACTTAACAGCTCCACAGCCACTTGGCGCCCATATAATTATGGCGGTATCTGGTAGCGGTAGCGGTGGCTGGTGACGAAAGGTGGGTTAAAGTGCAATATACCTCCGGAAATTGATAGCGGTTTGACAGCCCGTAAGCTGAGTTTTTTTCTATGAAGTTATAGGGCCGTGCGTATTTGTAAATCGACAAAACCTGGAATCGTCACCTGATCAAAAAGTTTGCATTCGGGATTGCTTGGTTTGTAGAGGTTTTTGATACTCTACGATTATTGTTTTTTTTTTTATTATTTTTTTTTTTATATCATAGGAAGGCAAACGAGCACACAGGCCACCTGATGGTAAGTGGAAACTGTGACCCATAGACATTCGCATTCACAAGACCGCAATCCTAAGACTGCAAATGCGTTGCCAACCCTGAGGCCGAAGATGGAATGCCTCTATGCTAGTCATTTCACCGGCTGTCTTATCCCCAAACCGGAACACAACAATGCGAACACTGCTGCTTGGCGGTAGGTTAATGAATAAGATGGTGGTACCAACCCGGACGGACCCTGCACAAGGTCCTCCCACCTCCAAAATTGTTGTTGCAGTTGTTTTTTCAACTGGCTGAAAACTTCAAAACAGTCATAGAAAAGTAAATACTAATAATAGCACTGCCTCCTGCTTCCCCGTTTAATAAAATCATTGTATCTCTTACGAATTAAAAGAACCTAGATAGTGCATCTGGATAAAAACAAATTTCGGTCGTTTTAAGTATTTCTGAAGAAGCGTACCCGGTACCAAGTCACCAAACGAATGACGGGTGAGCATATCGCGATGTTAATATCCATTGGTTGTGAAGTTTAATTTGAATGGATATTTTCTCAAAATTTAACGACTTTTGAACACGAAGATATTTTAATTATGATTGCTAATAATTTAGGGAATCATCATTTAAATATTGTTCCTGTTACAGGACACACCCGGTAGAGACCGAATGTATTGCAATCAATGTGTTATTACATTATTTATATTTATGCTATATTTACACAATATTTTGATGGTTTTTTTGAAAACGCTCCCTCTTTTCATCTTTCTACGACCCCTTAGGGTGACGCGCCCCAACGGTTGGGAAACGCTGTTTCGGGTAAAATAATGATGACATTGATGACATAACACCATTGCGGACCACGAATATGCTGCACTGTTAACCATATAAATTCGGCACGCTAGATTTTTACCAACGTGAGTACAACTGGACAGTTCAATCTAGACATGGAATGACTTCTAAAGTTAAAGTAAAATACTTCATTGGAACATTGTAGTGGGTCCATATTGGCTCATATACAATTTTAATTTAGTTTTTTTTTATAATTTTGCTTTGTGATCATAAACATCATTTGTTAGAAAATTGTTTCTTATAATATTGTTCATTATAATTTTTGTAGTACTACTAGTATTACTCATAATATGCAGTTCTTCGATTTTTATACTCATAATACTGTGGACAAGATTGTATGCGTATTTTTTTTTGTAAGATTGTTTTTCTTTATAAACTTATATGATAGTATTATTTGTACACGTATAATTAGTAGCTATATTATTAAAAATGAATGAGTGAAGTGAGTGTGTGAGTGAGTGTGATTTTCTGGGCCGATAAAAAAAAAATACCTTGGCCTTCTAACCTAACCTATCCGAGTCAGTTCTGCCCTGATTCGTCTTGTTCATTCGCTATAAATAAGGAAATTCTGCCTCCCGTAGGTAATACGATATTTGAAAAAAAAAACATTTGCTTGCTCTAAGACACAAAATAACCCTAACCTAACCTACTATTCCTACTAATAAGTATTTTCTGCATAGTGACATTTATATTTAAACAGTTTAGGAATAAACAAGGGAATCTTTAAAAAAAATAACATTATTTTTTATTGCAAGAAATCGATCTATTGATAAAAAATATAAATTTAAATAATAGTAATAGAAGTACATAATATTTAATGACATTATACATATCGATGATTCGGAGTTGCGACGGTTATTAACTAAAAATAGTTGTAAATAATGATCATTAGGAAATTATTTTTATAAGAAACATTTTCGAACTACCAATAATGTAATTCGCAATTTTATATGAACTTTGGCGCACCCTAGTGAGAGACACAATAAGAATCGTTTTGTAGAAATAATCACTTTACTTACTTAAATCAGCTTAAATCGATGCATTGCATTATTAATTCGACTTCAGCCTACCAATTTTCATCGGCGTAATTATTACAGAACTGGGATGTAGCTTAAAAAAGAAATATATGTACAGTCATTTTTTTTTAATATTTTTTTTATAGCATGGGAAGGCAAACGAGCACACAGACCACTTGATGGTAAGTGGAAACTGTGACCCATAGACATTCGCATTCACAAGACTGCAAATGCGTTGCGAACCCTGAGGACTAAGATGGAATGCCTCTATGCTAGTCATTTCACCGGCTGTCTTATCCTTTATTTATTTAGTCATAAATAAATATATTTTTTCTTACTTCAGCTAAGACGTAAACAAACATCACTCGATCACATATCACGACATTCCGAAAGAATCACTCAATATAAGGTACCACAATAACTAATAGACATTACTTTAAACTCAAACGAATTCATTCCTACTAAATATTGCTTTAAATTATCCTTACAAGTAACATATTTTTTATTATTTTTTTGCCCCCGCGGTGACTTGAACAGCTACTACCGCAGGGATATGGCGTTTCCACGTGAAGTGATTTCGCCAGTGTCAAGGTATATATGAGTATAAATCAATATAGCAATAAAACACAATCCAATCTTCTCTAGGAAGATTGGGGGCAACGTTGTACGGTGATTTGTAGGTCAGAGGTCAAGATAGTTTTAACCTCTGCACCACTGCGAGTCCACTTGAAACGAGAAGAAAGATGCCAGATACACGAAATAAGTCCAAGTCTTCAATCACTGTGCGACACAAAGGCATAAAAAGTACAAATCACTATCAGAAAAGAACTTTGAACACCTAATTACCCAAAAATTAAAGTCTAAAACAAATTACACGACCGCCATCTTTTAACGTTGCAAATGGCCTCCCTAACATATTTTAATAAAATAATAATTTCCATGAAACTCCATGTCACAGATTCTTCTTCTTCTTCTTTTGCCCCCGCGGCGACTTGAACAGCTACTACCGCGGGGATATGGCGTTTCCACGTTAAGTGATTTCGCCAGTGTCAAGTATATATAAGTATAAATCAATATAGCAATAAAACAATCCAATCTTCTCTAGGAAGATTGGGGGCAACGTTGTACGGTGATTTGTAGGTCAGAGGTCAAGATAGTTTTAACCTCTGCACCACTGCGAGTCCACTTGAAACGAGAAGAAAGATGCCAGATACACGAAATAAGTCCAAGTCTTCAATCACTGTGCGACACAAAGGCATAAAAAGTACAAATCACTATCAGAAAAGAACTTTGAACACCTAATTACCCAAAAATTAAAGTCTAAAACAAATTACACGACCGCCATCTTTTAACGTTGCAAATGGCCCCCATGTCACAGATTATCAAAACTGAATGTCAGTTTGGCATTTAATTTGTAGGGATGGGAAGAAGTGAATGAATTAATGATTAAGTAACGGTTTAATTGTTTGGTGGTTTTAATATACAATATTCCAAACATAAATGAATATAATATATATTTTGAAACTAAATAGTAAGTGAGAGTTATTATTATGTGTATAGGTAGTCTATATGATATGACATGATGATGTATCTACGGCTGACTGAATAAAATATTTATAATAAAGCGTGTTGTGTTATTGAGTACATAATATCGTTATAAGTAGGTATCCACATGCAATTGTAGTCTGTCAAATTCACTATATCAATCATATTGAAGAACCCAACCCATACAGGGTGTCCCAAAAATAGCACGTCACAGTGACACTGGTGATTCCCCAGCCTCAGACGAACCAAACCAGCCTAACATAACCTCAGTAAAAGTTGCACCGTTTTCGAGTTATACCAATTTAGAGATTTTTCCAATTTTTCACCTCTTTTGACATTGTAAGTGCTCGCATTTACTGGGATAGCTTTAGAATTTTTTTTATTTTATTTGTGCGCGTTTATGAATAGTTGATTAAGATGATAGAAGCATTAATATGTCAATAACTAATGTAAAAGTTGGAAAAATACTGTAATGAACTCGACTTAAATTATCATCAACATAGTAATTTAAACTTTGAACACCTGCCATAACTTTTTTTTACTACAAACGAAATGAGCAAATAACTTTGAAAATATTCGTATTTTATGCCAAATCTAAAATTTGAGGAACTGAAACGACTACTCGGCACTCTTAACGGAAGTTGATTTCGCTTTGTAAAATGATTTTTTTTTGGTGATGTTTGAAAGACAATATTTATTCAAACCAATAAGTAACGAAGAGGAACTACGGCGACGTGTCTTCAATGCAGCCCGAGACATATCGGAAACCAGTTTACGAAAATTAAACCGAAATTTTATCCGAAGATGCCATTTGTGCCTTAGAGTCGGATGGAAACAATTCGAACATTTACTGTAAAAACTAATGAAAATTAAACCCGTTTTTTATTATCTTTGAACCAAGGTAAACATCAATCATATTCTTCAAAGGAGCACAAACAAATGAGATATCGTAGAGTACAAGATAACTTTTTAGATGATTAGCATTGATTTCCGAGGATCCATATTGGCAAATGTCATACGAATTCCTACTTTTATGCATTAAGATATCATGTGTCATACCATTTTAGATTTGGCATAAAATACGCATGTTTTCAAAGTTATTTGCTCATTTCGTTTGTAGTAAAAAAAAGTTATGGCAGGTGTTCAAAGTTTAAATTACTATGTTGATGATAATTTAAGTCAAGTTCATTACAGTATTTTTCCAACTTTTACATTAGTTATTGACATAATAATGCTTCTATCATCTTAATCAACTATTCCTAAACGCACACAAATAAAAAAAACGAAATTCTAAAGCTATCCCAGTAAATGCGAGCACTTACAATGTCAAAAGAGGTGAAAAATTGGAAAAATCTCTAAATTGGTATAACTCGAAAACGGTGCAACTTTTACTGAGGTTATGTTAGGCTAAATTAGGTTAAATTTTTTGAGTGACCTACGTAATCAGTTATGGAAAGAAAGTTGAAAGTAACTGATTACGTAGGTCACTCAAAAACTTTCAAGATTCTAGAAATTTCAAAATGGAATGGCACTTTGTTTTTAAAAAGCAAATTTATTTAAAAATAGTACACCATTAGCTGAATTTAAGAAGGAGAACGATGTTCTATTCATTGTACTACAACACTTCCCGCGTTTTTCGGTTAAAAATGGAACGCACTTTATGTTTTTAAAAAGCAAATTTAAAAGAACACGATTAGCTGAATTTATAAACGATAACGATCCCGCGTTTTTTGGTTGAAACGATGGAGCTTAACCGCGAACATTTCTGCTATTATTATTAATTGTACATTTTTAAATGAAAATTAATTTTAAAATGTCATAAATTGTACCTTTTTAGAAAGCTTATGAATTGAACAAACTATTCTTGTCATTTGTACGCGAAGTGTCGTACTTTTTTTTTTAGTTATGCTTCAAAATGTTACAAAATTTGGAAAATAATTACTATAACTTTCAACTTCAAATCCTTTTATTTGCAAAACTTTGCATTTCTTTGGCATTTTTTATTATTTTTCGTAATCAGTAATTCATTGGCTATTTGAAAAATGTTTTTTTTTATTTCTAAATGACGAAGTTTTTACACAATGACTAGTTTTAAGTCGAAAGGCGGGTATTTAAAAAAAAATCTAAAAACGTAAATAACTCGATAACCAATGAGTTTTGACCCCTGGTTGACTGGACTTAAATCGTTACAAATGAGCTGTAGAATAACCCCTTTCAAGGAATACGGCGAATTTCCAGTCACCCTGTATTGTAATAGTAGATCTCGCTAGATGAAGGCCTTGAGCTCGAACGTCATCCGATATTAGTTTACCACGACCCATATTGAATATGAAAACTTGGTGAATAATACAAAATTCGGAAAATTTGTGTCTTTATAAAGCTCAAGTGACATTTCAAAAACATCAAATAATTTTTTTCTCGAACCATATTCATTTTTAAATTAATTTTAAAGCGTTAATTATTTCTTTGTCGAACTATTTTTTATCGTTACAAATGAGCTGTAGAATAACCCCTTTCAAGGAATACGGCGAATTTCCAGTCACCCTGTATATTATCCAGCATTACAAGAAAACTGGAAATGTATCAAGCTTGAAAAAAACTGGCCGTCCTCGCATTACAACACCAGCCAAAAACAGTCTTAAATAAGATCATTAAGCAAAATCGACGAGCTCGGGCAGGGGAACTCACCGTGAGATGGCGAGCAATGATCAACAAAGATGTTTCCGTCGATACATGCAAGCGAGTCATGAAGAGAATGGGATGCGGATTCTATACGGCAAAAGAAAAGCCATTACTTACTAAACTTCAGAAACGGAAGAGGTTGAAATTTGCTTCAGCTCATCGAAACTGGGCTATTGATCAGTGGCGATCCATAATATGGAGCGACGAATCGAAATTTGAAGTGACTGTTGAAGATGAACGGGAAAAAGTTGTTCGCAATAAAGACGAAGCTTTTCATAAAGACTGCCTAAAAAGAAAAGTCAAGTTTCCCGCCTCACTCATAATCTGGGGCTGCATGTCAGCTCACGGTGTGGGTCGGCTGCACTTTAAAGACGGCACTGTGAATGCCATCAAGTATCAATAAATCTTAAAAACGAGTATATTACCTTCGATTCCCAGTCTACAACATAACAACAAGTACGTTTTAAAACAAGATGGTGCTTCTTGTCATACTGCCAGGAGCACAAAGGCTTGGTTACATGCCCGCAGAATTCCTACATTGGAGAATTGGGCACCTAGTAGCCCCGATTTATCCCCGATAGAAACGTTGTGGTGGAAGATGAAAAAGAAACTGCGTCGGGAGCACGCCCAGTCAAAGGAAGATTTAAGGAACAAGATAAACGCAGTGTGGAATTCAACATCATCTGCAGAATGTGCGGCGTTAGTTGACACAATGCCACTAAGAATTCAAGCCGTCATCAAGAGGAAAGGCGACACGACGCAGTGGTAGACGAATTATTTTGCACCTAACATAGTGGCAGATGAACTATTTTGCTCCGGCAATAAAAGTAAATAAAAATTTTTTATGTTAAATTACAGAAATGTGTACCAAATGAAAATACATTATAATACATTTGAAAGTTTTGACGATATTTGTTTATTGCCTTCATTATTCGCAGATCTCGATATTTCATTTATAAAATACGGGTTATCGTAAATATCTCCTTTGCATTTGGGCTTGTATAAGTTACTAACGACCGTTATTAAGTAACGGTCGGTTATTTATAATAAAAAGGTTAGAAGAACAATTTGGAAGAATCTAGAAGAACACACAATAGGAAAGTATAAAACAAAATAACACTACACAGTAAAATCGAAATAGCATAGTTAATTAGTTCGTTGCACTAAACTTACCCTATTTGGGGAATTGCACCGATTTTAATAGATCGGAATTAAGTAAGTTCCTGTAAGTAAGTACAGTGCGACACAAAAGAGTAGAAATTAAATCACGGCGCCATTTTCTACGTAACTGTCACGTTTTTGACGTAAAATGCTTGAACATGGCAACAATTTAGCATGGAATTGTTTTAGTTCCACTTTATTTAATTTTAATTAAAGGGGGATTTCAAGTGTTCGCCTCTTACATTACAAATCACCTAAAACTTTTTGAACAATGTCTTCTGTGAGAATTCATGAGGCGTTTGTAACAAACATAGTTTTATCTTTAAGTTTGATGGGCATCTTTATACCTTATATAATTGTCTTTTGATCAATAGTTAACTTTTTTTATTTGACTTCACTTTGAGGTATAGTGCAGTCATTGAAGCATTATTGCTCCGAATTTTGTTACTGTGAACCGAATTGCATACAATTTCTTCCCCTTACCCTTAACTTCACAAGTGAAAATGATTTGAACTCCGCAACCACCCTGGGGGTGGTTGCCACCCCTTCTCGAAGGTGTTTTTTTTTTCAAAATAACCTCGGATATCGGTAGAAGGCCTAATTTTAAGCAAAAAATCGTCTATAAAGTTTTTCGACAAATCCAATACTACTTTTCAAGTTATTGGCAATTGAAAATTCGCAATTTTTTCACGTTTTTCATCGGTTTTTTGCAAATATCTCCAAAAATATACGTTTTATCGAAAATTTTATAAAGAACAAAACTGTAGCAGGTAAAAAATAAACAGTTTGGTTTTTTATAAAGTATTCTAAGTGCAATATTAAGCTAGATATTAAAGATCAAAGCCGTTTTTTATTTTGTCTGAAATTTAATCGATGTGGTCAATGCCATCTTGCGGCGAGCAGATGCATTTTATGAATTCTAATAAAAAAGGGTTTTGTAGTGCTAGAAATAAGCTTTAAAATGAGCACTATTAAAAGTCTTTTGCACGTAAAATAAGTGAGCTGTATTGCAAATAAGAGGAGCATCTAATGTTTTTTCTTTTAAATCAATGGGTTTCATAAGTGCCATTTCCACCAAAATTAAAATTAATCGTATTCCGCCTAGAATTAACTTTATTATGAAGAGTTTGATAGATTGTATCAGTTTGGCTGCTTCAGGACACATATTTTTCAAAAAAGTCACGATTAAAAAAAAAAAAAAATTTCAAATTTTTAAAACACCCACCTTTTTTTCATAATATCTCAAAAATGACGACAGATACGTATAAAAGTGTAGTAATGAAAAATTTTGGTATTTTTCTGACAAACAATTTGGTGTTTATGTTTTTTCTGTCAAACAAAAAATGACGGAGATATGATTGTTTAAAGAGCGCGTGGCAGCGCAATCACAGCCTCCTTTAAGCCCTTTAACCCTTCACCGTTTTAGAAAAAGGTTTTTTACTATATATTGCAATGAAGAATGTTGTAGCTCTCTTAATTACCTTTACAATGGTTTTTTATAAATTGTGATAGCATGAAAATTGAAGGAGTTATGGTCCAAAAACTTATCATATTTTTTTCTACTTAGTAACAGAAAATTTCGGAGTGTGAATATTTGGAGCAATGTGAAAGTACGCAGTATAATAGAGACCCAAAACTATTGTAATGTGTATATATATACATAATATCGTCGGCTTAGAGTGTAAACCTGCTAAATCCTTTTTTAAGAATTAGCAGATTTGCACTGTATTTCATCTGCTTAGAGTGCAAATCTGCTAAATCCAAAAAACGGATTAAGCAGGTTTGCACTCTTAGCCGACGATATGGCTCATATATTTTGGAAACGTAGGCATGAATACATACCAACGTTCTTATATGTATATATAACACATTTGGGTGAAGGGGCCAATGAAAAAGCCAGGTGATCAGCTGTGCGTGCTCCGTTTATTCGTTATAATATGACCAGTATATTTCCGTCTGCAAAGGAATGAGCACGTGTTTAATATAATATTTTAACTAGACACCCAATTTCAATACATTTTGTTTAATAAAAAAATGTTAGTAGATAATATAATATACCGTTTTGACCCGTGAATCCCTCACACTTCTAGGTGCCCCAATCTTTGAGGATGCTGTTTTTCCTACGTTAAATTCTAAAATTGTTCATTTTCACAACTCGTCTGATTTATTGTTTCAAATTAACCCTCACATAGCCATCTACATATTACGACTTTGTCTATTTACGCCTCAACTATTATACCTCCTACGCTGTAGCCCTGTTTTTAAATTTCACCAATAGTCATCGATCATAGATAATGTCCTGAGAGAAACAATATGCAAAATCCTAAATATTTCCCCTTCCTCATCCGGTTGGACCCAAGCAACTCTACCCATTAAATATGGCGGCCTTGGCATCCGCACCACCAGTGACCTAGCTCTCCCTGCTTTTCTGTCATCCGTCCACAGCACCTTCACCCTCATCGGCGGTATTCTCAACGTGACCAACGCCACCGATGTCATGGTGTCTTGCTTAGCGGATGCGGAGGCAGCATGGAGTGCTAAAAACCCCGGTGACAACTCTCCTACGGAGAAAAGAAGACAAGCCGCCTGGGACAATATCTTAGTAAAATCCTCAGCTAACAGGCTTTTATTCAATTGCCAGAACCCCACCGAGCGGGCCCGACTGCTGGCTGTATCTGAGCCTGAATCGGGACATTGGCTCCACGCACTCCCCTCCCGTAATCTCGGAACCCTCTTGGACCCTGGCTCGTTGCGGATCGCAGTATGTTGGCGTCTTGGCTTAAAGACTTGCGAACCTCATACCTGCTGCCGTTGCAGTAATTCGGTCGAAGCCTTAGGCCGGCACGGACTTTACTGTCAGCAGAGTGGTGGCCGTCTTTTTAGACATGCGTCATTGAACGACCTAATTCGCCGGGCTCTTGGGACTGTTTCCATACCAGCGACCCTAGAGCCCTCAGGCATGTCCGCCTCGGACGGAAAGAGACCTGACGGATGCACATTAGTGCCTTGGCGGTTAGGCAAGCCCTTGGTGTGGGACGTAACCTGCACCGACACGTTGGCACCGTCCTGCGTCCAGGGCTCTGCACGTAAGCCAGGGACTGCCGCTGACCACGCTCAGACTGTAAAGTTCCGCAAATACGCTTTCTTAACAAACGATTACGTATTTGCGGCAGTTGCAATAGAAACCTTAGGGCCGTGGTCGTCCGACACTAAAAAATTAATCCACGAAGTTTCGGATAAATTGGTTGGCGTCTCTGGATCCCAGGGCCGGGTCTTTTTTTGCCCAACGACTTAGCCTGGCCGTGCTTCGGGGTAATGCTGCAAGCATTTTAGGGATGCTGCCCCGAGCGGGAGATTTGCAGGGTTTTGATATGTTTTAGTTATGATTTTTTTTTTTTTTTTTTTCTTTGAATGTTTTTATAATAAAGGTTGTACATAGTTAACCAATAAAGTATTAAAATTGTGCCATAAAATTATATTATCCAAAAATCTAATGACAATATATTCTACTAGTATTGACGTTCGTACTATTCAAAGAGCACGATAGCAGCACTTAATCCAGTCTGCATCTTATATCAGGTAATTTTATAAAATTGAATTTATATTGTAAATAAAGTAAATTGTTTAATTAGTTATTGACTGGCCAGGGCCCTATTTCACGAAAGGTACTAGTCTAGTAATACCCGTCCATGGACTAATATTTTGTACAAGTTTACAATTGTGGGTTTCAACAAGCTACAATTGTAAGTTACTAGTTACTTCTTTGTAAATACTAGGATTACTAGTGTACGTTTCTCGAATCTACAAATATACGGCTTTACTAGTTAGTAGTAACTAGTTAATATGTACAAGTCTTGGTAAATCACGTTTCATTACTTTTTTTACAAGACTTGTAGCTAGTAGCGGTGCACAGACTAAAAATACTAGTTACCGAATGGCTGTTTACGCCATTATCAAGGCTGAATTAGGTACCTAAATTTTTTATTCAAAGAATCAGTCAAGTGAGAGTCGAGCACACATTATTTATTAGTGTCCATCCAATGTAGTGCGACTTGAATTACAATGTTTGGCAAAGCTTGCCTTCTTTCGGTCACTCTGGCCAATCTGGGTCCTATTGAAGTCGCCAGTTCTTCAAGTTTTAAGCTTTTAAGCCGAAATCTTTGATTGAATTCGAAAGAAGTCGTCAGGCCCCTAAACTGATTTCTTAGAAGAAATACTCGACGCCGACGGATAATAACGATTTCTTCATCGATGCTGTCGGAATCAGTCCACATTGCTTTAAAAACTTCACAATACACTTAAAATCGACAAGACACAACAATTTTCACAATAAAATCGATATTTATTGAGTAAATTCAACTTGTAATTTTTACAAAGCTTCCGACCTTGGTAGGTTTAGGCTTGTAATTAACAAGTGTATTTATTATTTTTAACTTTCGTGAAACAAAAAGCAGTTTACCATGGTGAAATTAGCCAGTATTTACTAGTTGGCGACTAGTAACTGGTAGATTAATATTGTAATTTGTGAAACGTAATCTTACAAGCTAGTGAAAAATAATAGTCCATAGAATAGTAATACTAGTCTGATAGCTTTTGAGAAACAGGATTCCACAAGTCTAATAAGAGGTAATAGTGAAACAGGATTTACTAGAACTTGTAATTGTAACACTGGTGACTGGTAACAAGTAAATCCGTAGACTTGTAGATTCGTGAAATAGGGCCCTGGTCGGCTTTTAAGCTTATTCTCGTGTTAATGATTTTTTTTTTCAAATATTTAGGTTAGGTGAGAAATCGATAAAATTGTCACCAAATTAATCGATAATAAAATAATAAATATAATAATCGGTTAAAAATTTGATAATTATTATAGAGAATATAAAATATTACTTACTCTATACTTAAGTACATCTTTTTATGTCATACCAAAGTAATTTTTTGTGATTTTTTCAATTTATGGGTTGTTTGCAAGGGTTGTAAGATTTTCAAGGGGTTGAAAATGATTTTAATATGTGGTAATTGTGTTAGAAAACGCTTTACAATTTCACTACCGTAGATTGGGGCTATTTGGTACAAAATTTTATGAAAAACTGTTATAAAAACGAAGTAACTACAGATAGTTGTACTTTAATGATTACTCGTAACACAGCTTACCGGTGATTTCCCATCTCTGTATATGTTAACCGTATATTTATTGAAATTCCAGAGATATCCTTAAACAAAAGTACCGTTCCAAATATCGCAACAAAGGGGTTATTAGGAATTGACACAAAATAATGAATTTTTAAAAGTTTCTGGCGTTGTTTCAATTAGTTTCTTCAGGCGATAATCGGAACAATACATTTTCAAATGGCTGTGTCCATATTAACAGTGCCAAAGGATTACTTTCATACTTAAGACTTTTATAAAAATATGGTGGTTCTAAATTTGGGGATATTTGGAATTGGTATAGTGATTCCTTTAAAGCTTTAGTGAAGTATGTGGGATATATTTGGAACAATTTAAGGGGAAGTGAATAAAATATAAAATGACGCGACACCTTTTTTTATTAATGGTTCATACAAATATGGCCGGTTTCATAGAATAATAGAAGTAGTGGATATTGTGAGAACATCAACGAATAATAAATGTAAGTACTTTAAATTACTTAACCTAATCAACATTTTCAAAAACAAACATTACAACTGTAATCCCTACCTATACATGATCAGGTCTCATCTTTACGAAAACAGTCTCAACTTTAGTTAAAATTGTGAAAATAATAACAATGAATACTTTAAAAGTACCTACTTAAATTAACAAAAAATCTTCAGAAAATAAACGTTGTAACTACAATTATTAAACATTATCAAAGCTCGTGTTTACGAAAACATATTGAATAGTTAACATTGACTCTTAACACTTAATTATGGCACGTCATAGGTTCAAACAAAATATATCATACAAAAATCTCCTCAAGATCTCAAAAACAACACAAAATACTCTTCTAAATAAACATTTTCAAGTGACAATTGCAAAATAGTATTCAATAGCCTCAGACTTAAGTAATCATGAAGGTAATACATATTATGGCTAGCTAGCTGTCATGTTAAATATTACCGTTAATACTATTTGGTATTCTAAGCGACGACCGTAATATTAAAGATATATCTATAAAATTGTTTAACATTATCTTTATATAATACGGCTACTTGTAAAATATTACTTTGAGACCCGAAAACACAGCCGCTACTCAATGATATGCTTGGCATAGTCAGATTGTCATATCATAATAGTAGGTACACATTAACACTTATTTAAAAAACACTGTATCACACTCCTCAGCTAAAAGGAAGTCATTTCGTTTATCTGAAGATTTTTTTAAAACAATTCGTTTTACTATAGACAAACTGTCAACAATATCACGATCAATCAATCTTGTCTTACGAAATGCTAAACAAGGCTTTTTTACAGTTTTGAAGAAAACTATGGTGTATTTATATGGTCCGCTAATTTCTTCATTAATTTCTTGAACAGTTCCAACATAATACGTCCAAGTTTTTTTAGTGAAATATCGCACTATAACGTTATCACCCTCAGTATATAAAGTGCCCTGACTAATAACCAAATCATATTCATGGTTCCGTTCTGGTATTTGTCATTTCATCGCAAACGGCATGTGAATGGTCCTGACTTATGACCATCTCGTCTTCATGATGATGTCCGTAGTCTACATTAGTATTAGCTATTTCACTCACGATTAAGTGATTGGCATTCGGGACTAAGTCAGTCTCTTCATTTGCTTTATCTAAATCAGTCTTATTTGCAGTCTTAGTTTTAGTTTCTAAATTTGACCCAAAGACAAAATCAAATTCATCGTAGCTGACACAGTCAGAATCATTGTGTAAACTCATAATATCGCAGTCTGAAACGCTAATAGATGAATCCTTTGATTTTCTTATCTGTTTCTTCTTTTTAGATCTTATTTTTTTAGGTTGTTCTTCATTTAAAGGTATTTCAATTATTTTAGCTTTCGATTTTTTCCCCACACCTTTCCCTTTACCCTCTATTGGTCCCAATAACGACATCGGCATGGAAACAGGGGCATAAACTTCTTCTTCATCGGACATGTCACTTTCTGTATTAAATATGTTACATAATCCAGAGGTGCCAGGCATGGGGTCAATATATGGGTTTGCTATCAACTGCGTCTGGTCTGGCAACGACTCTGTCTGGTTTGGCAGTAACTGCGTTTGGTCTGGCTTGGACTTTGAAGATTTTGATGTTTTCTTTCGTGAGGTTTTAGAAATTGGCGTTTTTACATTTGATGTTTTCTTCCTCTTTGAAATTGTTATTTTTTCATTCTGATGTTTGGTTAAATCTTCTACAGTTACGCTCTTACCTGGTTCAACAATAAATCTCTTTTTTCGTCTCGTTCCCTCTTCTGCGACTGCAGGGTTTCTTATTTCGATTAAAATATTAGTTACAGCTGAAGATGCAGCATCCTCAATTTCTGCTTCGAACCTAGTAGTCTCAGATTGGGGTAGTCTTGATTTAGGACGATTAGGATCAATTGGGTACAATCCAGATTTGTTGAATCCAGCCTTCAAATTATTGGATTCGGCTTCTTTTTCAATGAGCTTGCTTTTAAATTTACACAATAGCTTGGGAAATGCACTCTTGACTAATGTTTTGTGTTTTCTTCCCTCAGTAAGTTTCCACTTAGTGAGAACATCTTTCCAGTAAGCCTTTAAAGGAGCAAAAAATGCAACGTCGAGGGGTTGAAGTAAATGAGTAGTTTTGGGGGGCAAACACACAAATGAAATATTGAGTTCTTCACAAGTTCTCAGAACACTTTCTGAAAAGTGAGATGACAAATTGTCACCGATTAATACTTTTCGACCCGGCTTATTGCGAACGTATGGGACTATAACTGTATTAAACCAGTCTTCAAAGCAGACAGAATCGAACCATCCACTTTTGGATCTATTATATCTCGTCCCTTCTGGGCCAGCCTCCATCCAAGTATCCCACAAATTTTCAGATTTATACACCACATATATTGGCAAAAGTTGGCCAGATGCAGTGCCACTAAACATTAGCGAAATCGATGTTTTAGAATTATTAATAATACGCTCTGGATACTTGCACCCTCTTCTATATATGTATTTTTTATTACCAGGATCGTCAGTAAGGTTTGTTTCATCATAATTTATGATACAGTCTGCAGCAACCCCCTCAACAGTTCTCGTGTAATTTTCAAAAATTCATCTATGTCCTGGCATGTTGTCTTGGCTCGATCTGTGGAGATATTCGCAGATTTGCGGTTCGAAAGTAGAGTACTATGTCGTTTAAGAAAATTACGAGCCCAATCGACACCGGGCAAATTATCTTCAAGCCCGTATATATTCTTGCCAATTTTATTGAGGTATTTCTGAGCGAAAACACGAAGATCTGTTGTTTCAAAAGGAAACCCCCATTCTCCTACTAATAATATGAATTTATGGAAGATGTTCTCTTCTTCGGGTGTAAATAGTGTCGGATGGCCAGCACTTGCTTGTATACAATTGATATTTCGAGTTTTCCTACTCAACGTACTTTTAGGAATACCGTATGTATTCGCTGCCTGAGTTAAATTCATTCTCCCATCTTTTACACAATTAATTGCTTCTTGAAGCTTTTCAAGGTCGTAGTTTTGGTACGGTAGATATGCATTTCCGTTTCTAGTGTTTGTGTATTTTCTTATATATGTACGCACCATGGTGCAACTGAAACAAGAAAATAGAACTTACCCTTAAATACTCGAAAATTGCATTTGGGGTTATTTGATACACCACTTATAATATTAGCAATACTGATATCAGCCTGGAAGGGGGCTATTTGGAATTCAGTTCCAAATAACCCCAAAACGGTTTTAAATAGCCCCATTTCATAAAATCAAACACGCATGACGATCGAAACAGGTTAGAAAACACCGGTAAATATAATTAGAATCACAAGAAAACGTATGATAAGTGACGAATCTCATACTCTACTTACCTCCAAAAACTTCCCGTAACTCACCAAAAGTAGGCCACACATAAATAAGCACACTTTTGGCGATTTTTTTCAAAATTAGTTTTGAGGCACTCGCGATTGACTTATAACGTCAAAATTTCGTCCCGTACTATTTTTTTAACTGAAGTGTTGCCAGACGATAAAATTAAAATTGTATACCAGTAAAAAACAAAATTATAAACTATCAAATCTTTTATTTTCAAATTTTCAAATAGCCCCATGGTTTTTAAATAGCCCCAATCTACGGTACTTACTATTAGACATGTTTTCTAGCGATAAAATGGCTCAATGTCAATTTTTCCATTAAGGGGTTGTTTACACCCCTTAAAAATAATAGGCGGAGTTCAGATCATTTTCACTTTTGAAGTTAAGGGTAAGATGAGCCTAATTCCAAAATTTCATGCAAATCGGTTCACAGTTAAAAATTCGGAGGTAAGACCGTATTTTTCGCTTCAATGACTGCACTAGTAGTTACATAGAATTTCAACATTTCGCTGCTTAAATACAAAAGCTCCACAAATCAAAAACAAATATAGTTTGATTTAAAACTTTAAGTATAAAGCATTCCGAATTTAAATGCAACACAAACACATTTTGTTTTGTGTCGCTTTTGTATTTAAGCAACGATTTGTGTAATTGCCATTTTTACAGAAATTTGTCTCCCATAGATAAAACCTCTGTTAGAGGTTAGGTTGGAGAGACTTCCTTACTACCCAACACGGTAAAATCCAGTTTATAGGTATAACCGTTTTGTAAGATGATATTCCTTTTATCATACTCGTAAAACAAGTTGTGAAAATGGTAATTCAATTGTGGTATTGTAGAAAACGTTTGTCAAATTGTGTTGTACAATAAGTTATAAAGTACGTAGCAAAAAATATTGAGAAAACTTAAGAAAAACTCATACATTTCAAAATGATTATATTTTGATTTGATAGTATGATATCTATAGACGAGACTAGACTCTCAGTATATAGGACTCCCATTATTTCAGAACTTCCAACCAAGAAAGTCTCGCGAACTAAGCGAGTCCCGCATAGGACCCGAGTCCTCTTTCTGCGTTCGAGTCTTTTGGAGTAACGAGTCGTACTCGAGCCGTATTTGGCATAAATCTATATTATCCTAATGGCTGTTTACCCGAATAGTATGTTAGCATAATACTTAAGGGAAGTAATTGTCCATGGCCGCCGAGAGGGCTTCCCAATCTAACGTCGTCATCTTAATTTATTTCCTTAATAATAATAATAATCTTACGGGCTGCTTTCTATTAGGCATTATTTTTAATGTCCGAAACGTCTTAGACATAACAAGATTCGCATAATTTATTTACGTCAAATCTTAGACTTGCCAAAATTTTATTTGGTACTAGCGGCCCACCAGCGGCTTCGCCCCGCTGCAAATTCCTGTCTTTCCCGGTGGATTTTTCAATTATTTTCTTTCATAAAAACCTTGTCCTGACATTGACAAACACAACAAAAAAGAAATCAGCCAAATCGTTTCAGCCGTTCTCGAGTATTGCGCTTAGCAACACATTTAGCGATTCATTTTTATTATATAGTATATCTATATTATCCGAATGGTGGTTTACGCGAAAAGTACTCGTATGTTAGCATAATATTGACATAGCAGAATTTCATTATACATAATGTTGTTTCGCATATCTGTAATTTAGCAGAATTTTGAAAGCCCGAAATCCTGTCCGAATTCATGTCTGAAACAAAAATAGCACTATTTCTTGATAATGGTAAATGAAAAAAAAAACAAATTTTGCATATTTACTTTACGTTTGGTGCAGGTTAGGTAAATTAAAAATAATAATATGTTTAGGTTAGGTTAGAGTTGTGTCCAGGCGCGAGGCGCCAAATTAAGCGGAATAGGGGCTCCGCGAAGGAGACCCTCGTCGACACCGCCCCAGGAAGCGGTGTCCAGGAAGGTGACTCTCCTCGCTTAGGTCATTATGAGTTATGATAATATTAAATAAAACAAAAATACTGACTACAGGAAACTCAATTTATTACATACATACATACATACATAAACTCACGCCTTCATTCCCAGTGTGGAGTAGGCAGAGCTACAGAATAACCAAGCACTCAATTTATTAATTCGGCGAAATAAGGTTATGCAAAAACTAACTTTCTGCAAAACTAATATTTTGAGCAAGTCATTTCCTGCTACATTACTTTTACTATTATTCGGAATTCAGAAAATATGCGTAAAACCAATCCGGCTACAATTGGATATCCTTGATAGAATTCGGCGACGTCAATTTGACGTCGTCAAATTATGCGAGAACAGTTTCTGCACAAACACAATTCGGCTTAAACAAATTACGCAATATTAAAATATGACTAAAAAATATGCGTCAACGGGGGAAACCTTTTTACACGGATTTATTTGAACACAATAAATGTTCACAGCTAGACTCTGAGACGTATTCTGAATTTAGCCGCGAGTTTCATGTGGAAACTAATAGTGGCAGTAAAAGACTCCAATTTTTTTCGAAAATTCTAACTATGGAGAAAACTCGAGTCGCCGGACTCACGCCCGATAGTTTACTCTCGCTCGACACGACTCGGGACTCGGAGACTTCGAGTGCACCGAGTCACACAGTATATACAAGTTACTACGTCGTCTATTAAGTGAGTCGAGTTTACAAAATTAGGACTCCATAACTCGAGTCTTTTCCAACACTAGGTAAAATCCTATGACCCAAATACAGATTTGCAAAGTTTAGTTTTTTTTTTGTCGCAGAGAAGGTAAACGTGCACACAGACCACCTGATGGTAAGTGAAACTGTGACACATAGACATTCGCATTCACAAGACTGCAAATGCACTGCCAACTCTGAGGACTAAGATGGAATGCCTCTATGGTCGTCACACAAGGTCCTCCCACTAAAAAAAAAAATTTCATTATTATTGTTAATGTTTTATATTGTTGTTGTTTACCAGCTTCGATTTTTCTGGATACCTAACTAAATAAGTGTTTTAAAAAACGGCCGTTGCAGGAATGTCAATACCTAATTGAAATATAAGCTAAGCTTAGCTACTTGGTATTTAGAGTCCAAAAGAAGTTGACAAAAGGTCTAAGTCTATTTAAATACCTTTAGGCGTTGAGCCGTTGAGGTTGAGCATTATGCTGATGATAGGAGCGCTAGCTAGATATGTATGTGACAGACATAATGTCAGGTTGGCCGACTGTCAAAAATGTATTAATTTAAATTGTTACACCATTTTGATAAACTAATAATTGATTAGTATAATATTTTACTAACATTATCACCGGTCAAATCAGAGATGTTAGAAGGGAGGCGATATCGAGGGGTGAAGATATAACTTACGTTTGTTACGCCGGTCTCAGTATGTACCAACATTATTATAAATATATAGTTATGTCAAATTGTGGATTACACGTGTTGAACTCACTTGAATGAATCTTTATAAGAACTTTATTCTGCTTAGCACAAAATTAAAATTATAAATGGTCATATTAAAAAATGTAACAGCTTTTCTGTAAGAACTTAAGAACGTAGGGTGACGGCACCGATGAGGGACACTTCCAGCTGAAGGCACCGGTAATGGACACTTAACACAGTCATGAGATTTTTTCAGGAGTCCTTGCTTCCCCTATGGAGTCGCATACGTGAGAGTCAGAATGGCGGGTGTACCTTCACAAATATATAAAATGGTTATACTAAAAAAATGTACTCAAAATGTACTATTTAGTACATACTTTAAAAAAAATTGTACCGCTCCACAAATAAAGTTATTACAATGTGGAGACACCCGCCATTCTGACAGTCATGACGGCGGGTGTACCCCAATTATTGCAAGTTCACAATGACCTGATAGACTATTGACTAATGTTATTGCTCCAAAAAAATGTACTAAATTTGTACTTTAATATGCAGTTAAAACTTCAGCAATCAGATTCGTAATCTGATAATTAGACACATTTAAATTTTACTCTATTAAAAATGAGTCGTTAAGTGCCGTTTTACTATGAGGTATCGATTATTGACACTATCGATTATTACTTTAGAAAAAATTACAAAATTTGTACAGTCTGTGAGCACTTAGAAGAGGCTTCGGTTTAGTACTTCTCTCCCACTCGCTCTCATACGATCTTATTAAGAGCGAGTCAGAGAGAAGTACTAAACCGAAGCCTCTTCTAAGTGCTCACAGACTGTACAAATTTTGTAATTTTTTCTAAAGTAATAATCGATAGTGTCAATAATCGATACCTCATAGTAAAACGGCACTTAATGACTCATTTTTAATAGAGAAAAATTTAAATGTGTCTAATTATCAGATTACGAATCTAATTGCTGAAGTTTTAACTGCATATTAAAGTACAAATTTAGTACATTTTTTTGGAGCAATAACATTAGTCAATAGTCTATCAGATCATTGTGAACTTGCCATAATTGAGGTACACCCGCCGTCCTGACTGTCAGAATGGCGGGTGTACCTCCACATTGTAATAACTTTATTTGTGGAGCGGTACAATTTTTTTTAAAGTAGGTACTAAGTAGTACATTTTGGTACGAGGTGGTATGGGGACATTGAACATTATCATAAGATTATAAGTAAATTGATTGTCTCAAAATAACGAAATTAATAAGAATGGGTAATGGGTCCCATTTGTTCCATGGAATTACGAATTCCGTAAAAATTACGTCGCAGCTTTACAAAACTTGAAGTTCCATGGAACAAATAAGATTACCCATAAGAATCAAGTGTCCATCATTGGTCCTTGTTCATTACCATCACCCTATGTTTGTAAAGATAAAAAACCGGGCAAGACCATGTCTATCCATGCTCAGTGTACGGTTCCGAAGCCGTTACTTCACAATAACTATCTCAAAAAAAACAAGTATTTACTAATTCTCTATTTAAAGTTATTTGGTACTGTCCTATACGATTTTAGTAGGTATAAACACTTTAGTCACCTGTATCTTAGGAACCACTCATGTGTACTTAGCCGTGATAGTTTTCATTAAAAAATTATAGTCATATGCGCTTACATTGAAGATTTTTAGTATTAGTAGTTTTGGCTGTAGGGGCGGGGGGGGTACACTTGGGGGGCGCTTTAAAGCTTAATATTTCATTAACGGATCCCTTAATCAAAGGAAAAATGTAAACACCCAAGCTTTTTTTTTTAAAGATCTATCCAACGATAACCCGCACTATAGTGCGGCTCTGCATCAGCTTCTGCTGAATGTCAACACCGGTCCGATGGCGATTACGAAGACTGGTCGTCACGATGAAATGGTCCTCTCTCTCAGATGTGCATCTTCGACGGCCAGATCCCGGTCTCCGAGTAAGGACTCCGGTCTCAGGCATGCTGAACCCTAAGTTAGGGGTGCGGTGGTGGCCGCACCTCTGGAGGGGTGCCTCCGTCGGAAGTGGGGCCGGTCGAGCGTAGCGAGGCCGGCTGAGTGTCTTGATTTTCTTCGGTGTCTTGATTTTCTTCGGTTTCTTGGATTTCTTCTGTCTTCTCGATCCCTGCAGTGATGCTATGAGGCTCAGGTCCGGATCTGGGAGGGCGGCCACGACGTCTCTGGCGGCGGAGCTTCATCCTGTCTTCAGTGCCCTCATCCACTGCGAGTTGGATGGGATCGGTGGGATCGAGCAGGATGTGCTTGGGGCGCCTGATGGGTACCCCAAGCGCAGAAAGGATGTCGGGATCGGATGAAGGGAGTTTGGGAGTGTAGGAGGTGGCACGGACGATGAGCGGGTTTCTTTGATAAGGGCCTCTATCAAAGAAACGCTTAGACGCTTCCTTGATAGTGTGTCTGATCGATGGGACGCCGAGGTCCCTGTGAAGGTCCGCATTGCGAACAAACCAAGGGGCCCCAGCGACCGATCGGAGAAGGATAAGAAATAACCGGTTACACCGGTTTTTATGGCCCTCAGAGGGCCGCAACTCGTGGGGTATGCACGCAGCTAAAATTCCATTTTCCACGTAAACAACAATATCCTGAAAATGACGCAACCGATTTCATCGGTTGTTACTGGTTTTCATTGCTTAATAAATGTTTTATAAAACTGCAATTACATTTCTTATGAAATATTTCCCGTTTCCCCAAAATACGACCAAATCTAAAAAATGTTGCTTAAGTCGATTTTTTTGTCCGTAAGTGTAGAGTAAAGTCAGTCATACTTTGTTTTTTTTTGTGAGATAGAATATAAAACTGACGTTCATTGTCTAAATTGACAATCGAATTGTGTAAATATAATAAGGTAAGTAAATTGATTATTGAGTGTCATAATCCTGCTTATTTAACGTCATACTGAAAACAGTTAAAAAAAAGACATTATGTTCGTTTCGATAATGGTAATTAGTTAAAATTGTTACAAAAAACACTAAATAAATGCAACGAAAAAGGTGCAATAATTTCGAGGCAATGGCCAACCGAGATTTTTTTTTCTTTAAGCTGTTGGATTGTTAATTTTATTTCTTCGTCTATCTCCATGTAAAGTCTAATTCTATAGAACTTGCTAACTATGTAAACAAACCGCCATATTGAAATTGTCTCTGAATGATGAATTTACTAATGATAGGGAATACTCCTTTACATATATCAAACCATATCGAATCATAAAATACCGAAAGTAAAAAACAAGAAGTTGCTTATTTCTCATTTGTTTAATCACGATCTGAAGAAAAATCGGTACTTGAAGATGATATATCACCAGTATTTATTACAAAAGGTGCCGTTATATCATCTGTAAGTGTGATCAGCGTGAGTTAGGTTATGTGTAGGGGCCTTAATATATCGCCAACTTTAGCCACAACACTACCCATCATAGACAATTGTAGAATTAAAAAGAAACAAAAACGTCATTCCATCAGGTCCTAATAACCTAACTTATGAAACCATTTTTTTTTTTAATATTTTACAGTAACAACCGTTTCAATAGTTTATGGTTTCAATGGTGTTTGATGAGGTGGTGTGAAAATTCAAGGAGAAACAGTGACAAAACAAAGTTAAGTCTTTTGTTTACATAGTTAGCAAGTTCCATAGAAATACACTATAGTTTTTATTCTTTTTGGATTTCTTGTTGCTAACGACGGTTTCATTTTTCAAAACATCCAGGACTTGAGCTAATGTTGGATTCGTACGCCCGATGAATCTGTTTATCTTGGAATGCCACCCCTCCAAGTGGTTCGTTGTTCTTATTTCTTTATCACTGCAGCAGCAAACTTTGTGAAAATTGTTATGTTCAAACCATTGCCTTTTAAAATATTCGTTAAATTTTAGTACTTCTATGCCATTTGGGCTTTTATCCATTACATATAGTGTATTTCTATGGAACTTGCTAACTATGTAAACAAAAGAATTAACTTTGTTTTGTCACTGTTTCTCCTTGAATTTTCACACCACCTCATCATTGAAACCATAAACTATTGAAACGGTCGTTACTGTAAAATACAAAATCACCAAATATTTAGCTCTATCTTGGATATTTCATTAAAAGTTTAAATGGTTTCATAAGTTATGTTATTAGGACCTGATGGAATGACGTTTTAGTTTCTTTTAAATTCTACAATTGTCTATGATGAGTAGTGTTGTGGCTAAAGTTGGCGATATATTAAGGCCCCTACACATTACCTAACTCACGCTGATCACACTCACAGATGATATAACGGCACCTTTTGTAATAAATACTGGTGATATATCAACTTCAAGTACCGATTTTTCTTCAGATCGTGATTAAACAAATTAGAAATGAGTAACTACCTGTTTTTTACTTTCGGTATTTTATTATTCGATAGTATGGTTTGACATAAGTAAAGGAGTATTGCCCATCACTAGTAAATTCATCATTCAGAGACAATTTCAATATGGCGGTTTGTTTACATAGTTAGCAAGTTCCATAGAATTAGGGGAACACCCAAATACTCCGAAATATTTTATTCCGAATTTACTAATTCCGATTATTAAAACCCCGAATTTCATAATTCCTAAGGAATAATTTTTCGATTACTAAAAAACACGAAATTTATTTAACCGAATTTCCAAATTCCGATTGTATATTTTTCCGATTTTTATAACTCCAAATAATGAAAAGCCCGAAGTGTCATTGGCCCGAAAAACAAAATTCCGATTATTAATTTTCCGAAACTTTATTACTAATTCGGAAATTTGATATACGGGATGATGAAATTCGTGTTTTCAATAATCGGAATTTTATTTGTTAGGAATTATGTTTTATAAATCGGAATTAGTAAATTCGGAATAAAATATTTCGGAGTATTTGGGTGTTCCCATTGTAGACACAGGTAACAAAACCGAATTGGAGCCCAAAATCCACGTGGTCTTGTCTATCTTACCCCTAAAGTGTATATAAAAAGCCGGAGACGCGGAGGGCGAAATGGCTGCTCTCCCCGCAGCGCCGGAGCTAAGGCGGAATCTTAAATTGTCACTATCCAGTCGCCCCTGTCACGGAAGTTACCATTTTTTTCCATAGTAAATTTTATAAGTCAGAGTCAGTGTTAATACCTATAATAAAAAAAACAAATGTGTATATTTATTCAACGTTGTTTACGTTAGTTAAGGTATATAAACAATTAATTATTAGTCGGTGTAATGATATTCGGAGTTTTGAAGATCGGTATTTTAATAATCGGAATTCGTATTTTTGATATTTCTGATTATTATTCATTCGGACTTATTATTGTTCGGTGTATTGAAATTCAGAATTTTGCAAATCGTAATTGTTAACGTTAGACATTTTGAAATTTCGGATTTATAAATATCGGAAAAATGAAAAATCGGAATACTTATTTTCGGAGTTTTAAAACATTCGGAATTATAATAATCGGCATTATGAAATTCGTGATTCCTATACTCGGAATTTAGTTTTTCGTATTTATGTAGTGTACCCTAGAATTAGACTTTAGTTATATCCTTTATATATAAACTGTTGTGGTAAGCAAGCTACGTGTCTCTTTTTGACACTAGATTTTAAGTTCTTTTTTTTGCGTTTCGAAATAATGCCCTATTGAAATGAAAATAGCACAACTTTATTTCGATCAATGGAAAGACATCTCTTATTCTAAGCATTGCTGCTTTCACAAAATCCAAAGTAATCTTCTGGGGTTCAAATGATGGAATTTGTGATTTTATGAATCGGAATAATAGTTGGTAAGTTCCCTTTTTCTTGTTTTCCAGAAAGGCAAAACTTAGAGGGATTAATGACAGAGTCTTTTCATCATAGCCGTGTATAGAATATAACTGCTTGAAACACCGTGGGCAAGACTTAAGTCCCGTCGCAGTAAATGTGTTTATAATTTGTGATTTTTTGTCTTGCATTTGCTGTGCAAAATACTAGCATGCGATTTCCATCATCAATGAAATCAGCTAAGATCAAGTTTTCAAATTTTCCGGGAACGACTACTTCGCTAGGTAGTGTAAATCTCTGTATCGTGACACCTAATACTTAGTTGCGTTCGTTGTGTAGTCCAGTTTTAATATTACTATAACTTGGCAATTCACTAATTATATCAAATCCATTATTTTCCATATCAGCCTCATCTCATCGTCATATTGTTTTTTTATTGAGACAAAATTAGTACTCACTTTTTGTTTCAAATTATCCAAATTTTTAAGATATCCTGTTTTTACAATATCCTCTTTACAGTGATTCTCGTGCTGGTTTTGTTTTATAATTTAATTCTTACAATCAATAGTAAAGTTAAACCTTTGCATCCCAAATGTTCATTTTCGCAATATTAAAATGTGTTGCCGTTTTTGTAAATTTTCTTTCTATGGTGCTTACGCCCCTGATATAGAGCTGCCACCCCTCCTCTCCTTTAGTACTTATAAACTCAATTTGTCTTGTATTCATTGTAAATACTGCAATTCGTACTGTATCCAGTAAATGAATGCAATTTAAAATGCTTAGTTGCACTTCCGTACGTACTATCCAATTACTATCAGCACTTGACGTATATCATTGAAGATAATGACAATATATGACATTTTAATTTAAAGATAACTTCATGATGTGTTAATGGACAGTAAATTACTTCTTACACATCTAAAGAGATTGGATTTAAAAACAAACAAAGTATGACTGACTTTACTCTACTTTAAAAAACCTACTTGCCGGTAACAGACTATATTGTATGTATATTTTGATTGGATACTTTCGTAAGACGAAACCATATTCTTTTATCGAAATGAATTTCGAGATAAGAAATATTATTCTTTTACCGAAACCAATTTCGAAAGAAGAAAAATAATTCTTATATAAGAACTGGTTTCGAATTTTGGTTTCGTAAGTGGCCGAAGGGGACGGAGATCCGCTTCGCGGAGCTCCTATTTCTGGGTAGTTAAGTTGCCTTTTAATGATTTAAATTTTGGCGGTATAAATATTAAACCAAAATGAAGGTATGATTAAAAATGATTGATACTATAAAAAATATGTCTTAAAATATTTCTGACTGATTATTAGACCCCGTTATCAATTGTTCAGTTTGGGGGCAAACGTCACATACCAGGTGGTCTGGGGACTAAATGGAATGGTGTTCATTAACACTACAATAGTGTATTGGTGTTCAACGGAATATTTATTTTTATAATCATTACACCCAGGTATCTAACGCTGTTTGGGAGCAAATAGTGATGTTGCTTCACATGATTAGTCGATCGATCCATATTTATTATTATAAAGAGTTATTTGTCAAAACAAAATTCTTCTTTTGTGTATGCTCTTGAGATAACTGATTCATTGCATCTATTTGATCAGATACGAGGGCGACAATTATTGAATAGTACAGAGACTACTTACTAGGTAGGTAGGTGCCTATTAGGTATGAGCAGTTTAACGTCGGGGGTAAATATAATTTTTTTGGTACACGATAAATCCGTTTTTAATAATAACGAGCACTATAAGTTTTTATAATTTTGTGGTAGTATTTTTTCTTTAAAATTATAAAACCTTTTTCATATGTTCTTATATTTTTTTATTTCTTTTGTCAATCATTCATAAGTACCTATATAATATGTACGTGCAGTGAGAAAGCATGGCCAATCTTTTACTTAATATTGATGAATATTAAACAAAAACAAAATATTTACTGTTAAACATCTTAGCCTGTTTGTGCAAATTGTGGTTACAGAGTTATCAACAAGTTTTTAGAGTTGTTGGTAATTCTGTTGCTCTGCCTACCCCACTTGGGAATGAAGGCGTGAAGGTATGTATGTATGTATGTAACAAAATATTAATCAGTTGTTAGAAAATAAGAAAGTTCAAATTGATAACAGTATTGTAAACAAAACTACAGTTTTTGCCAGTTACATCTGTAGAGGTCGAAAAAACATTTTCATTTTTAAAATGGATTTTTACAAGCAGGCGACGAGGTTTGACTTCATATAGTTAAAAAAAATATTGTTAATTTATTATGAAACATACAATAATAAATAATAATAAAAAATCTTTCATTTCATAATAATTTAAAAAAATCACTCTGTTAAGTATGAATCTGATCTTTTGTTATGTCGTTGAGTGAGTAAATCAACTTCATTTTTTATCGATTCTGATTATCGAAACTGCCCAAACACTTGCCCCCAAACTGATCGTTAGATAACGGAGTTTAATCATTGATAAATTAATCAATTGACAATTGACTTGTAATTTATTACACATACATACATACATAAACTCACGCCTTCATTCCCAGAGTGGGGTAGGCAGAGCTACAGAATTACCAACAACTCTAATAACTTGTTGATAATTCTGTAACCACATTTTGCAAAATCAGGCTAAGATGTTTACCAGTGTATTAGTGGGCTATTCCCAGTAGTCCGCACCCCGTAGTTCGCACTGCGAACTACTGGGATTTTTTTTCCCAGTAGTTCGCACTGCGGACAAATGGGAAAATCAAAATCCTAGTAGTTCGCACAGTTTAATTCAACATAACTGTGTTCAATTTAATATGGTAATATAGGAGCAGGAATATAAAAAAGTAATTTTAATTTAAAACATTTATTTAAAATTAGACTGACAATTTAATGAATGTAATGAAAGGGCGAGGTTATTTTTTTATCAACATATGTCAACGACAATATTAAAAATTGCAGTCAGGTTTTAACGCTTCAATCTTTTAAATCTTTAATAGATTCTTCAAATGATATTCTCCCGGTCAAAGATATAAGTATTTATTTAAATAATGAAGTTTCCCTCAAACGTGTTTTATATTCGGAAATATATGTGTGTAATGTACGAATATGTATGTATGCCATCATCATTTCCATCAAGTCAGCCGAAGCATAACCACAGCGATTCATAAGGTCTTCCTTCCCCTAAGACTTCCTTTTCATTCCATTCTGAACTCGGTGCTCTTTACTGCACCATTATCCAGGGTACTTTCAGCAGTTTCCCGCGGGCAGGGGGTCGATTTTGCAATGCCATTCGGTGACTAGCTTACAAAAAAAAATTTTTTAAACATTAATTTTGCACTTGCCGGATGTGCGGACTAGTGGGAATTTTTACTAAAAAAAATCCCTGTAGTTCGCAGTGCGAACTACGGGGTGCGGACTACTGGGAATAGCCCGTATTAGGGGCTGACAGGTTGCAAGCCCATCGCCTAACAGTACTACAAGCCTATATAATTTAATTTATTATTATAGTTTAAATTATATCGTGTTGATGAACACCGTTCCATTTAGTCCCCAGACTACCCTATTGTGACGTTTGCCTCGAAACTGAGCAATTGATAACGGGGTCTACTGATTATAAATATGCCTTTGAATATTACAGGGTTTTAGGTTATGACTTTTTATATAATAATATTTTACAGTATGGATAATCATCGTACGAATTATAAAGCGTTATGACCTAAACATTTTATGACTTCCGATACTTAGGAACGTAAATAACATGGGTACAAAAGTCTAACATTCAATAATCGAAACAATAAAATTAAATGTATGGCAGTCAAAGGGATCCCGAAAATCATAACATTTCTTCGCCGTAGTCGGGTAAAAACGAGGTAGGTATAACTATGTTAGCCTGGTCGGTCAATCCGTCGTCTTTATTTTTCAGGGCACGCTTACTATTCGCTTGCGAGTGACCTATGGCAGATGCTGTGTTAGGATATTTTTAAGAACGGAGGAAGCTGTTATTTTTAAAGCATTCGGTATTTTATAGCGACTGCGGCATTAATAAATACAAACGACGGTGATGAAAGACCAGCTAACCGAAATGGTTGTGGTGGACTAACAGAATGAAACATTTGAGTGTATTTTTTATTTTTTATTAAAAGCTACATACGTTTAATAGTAATGATAGACATGAATATCGAATTGAATACCTTTTATAAACTTTCATCATTTACAATCGGCCGCGTTCCTTACCATTCTACTACTTTCCTTTGTAAAATCTTCGAGCAGTTACCTGAATTTATGTATGACATGTCTATTTCTATTAAATGTGATATACTGATAGTTATCGTAGAGTAGGTACTAAGGGATAAAACTAAAAATTCATATCCATTCTAACGTCGATCTCTAAATCCTTTACAGTCCGCTTATATTAGCTTTACAAAATGAATATACACCGTGGGAACGAGTAACCCGACAAATTTTAACCATCGATTCTAGAGCCAATTTGTAGTATATACTTAATGTGATATAACATGTAGCCCAATAACGCATAATTTCAGAGATTTTAATTATTTAAAAAAAAAACATAATTAATTGAATTTAAACTCTGTCACCTTAACGTAAAGCAATATTTTGTAAGAAAGATTCATCTTGTAAATAGCAATGTCATCAACGTACAACGTAAATTAATTTAATCAATTTCTTAGTAAATAATGCTTTAGGTATAGGTGACAAAGTTCAAATTAAATTAACTATGGAATATTTTTTTTAATAATAAATATCTTGGAAATTATGCTTTATTGGACTACATGTTATATCACATTATATACTAATTGGCTCTAGAATCGATGTTTAAAATTTGTCGGGTTACTCGTTCCCACGGTGTATATATAAAATAAATCCGTTTTCCTTGGTCACGCCATAACTCGAGAATGGCTTACCCATCAGTTTCTTTTATCGTGTTCGTAATTAAAAGCACAAGGTTAGTATAAAAAATACCACTCCACCGAGACGGGGCGCCAGGCACGGACAGCTAGAAGTATACATATAGGTAGTGTAATACAATAAGGTTATAACCTATAAAATAAACCTTATTGTATTGTATATTGTATGCAATGTCTCATTTGCTTTTAATTATTCAATTTGAAAAGCAAATGGTTCGATAGAACAGCGACTGTTTGTTTTGTATAATTTTGGGAGTCGCATGTTACCTGGCGCCGAGTGCGCACGGCTATGTATTGTTGAATATAAATATAACAGAAAACAGAAGGTAGAAGCTGTGTGTATTCCCAAAAATAAGCAAATCATAAAGCCTTGGATAACCTCTGGAATACTACGTTGCATCAAAAACAGAAATAAACTACAAAAGGATTTAAAATCAGACCCTAATAACGAAATCTTAAAATTATCATAAAAAAGATATAGAAATTACTGTAACAATCTAATTAAAAAACTAAAACGCGCATATAATAGAGAGTTATTTAAATAAATCTACAAAAAACTCGAAAACCTTATGGAAAAACATTAAACTAATAACCCACATAGGTCAAAAAAAGACGGCTAATACCGAACTTTTATGTAGTAAATTATCACCTGATGATTCTGTTAATTACATTAATGACTTTTTCGCCAGCGTAGGAAAAGACTTGGCCGAAAATATTCCCCAAACCTCCTCTATGATACGCCAAATTGTTAGCCATGGGGAAGCCTCGACTGCCCACAGTTCATCATTTGTCCTTATGGATACATCTCCTGACGAGGTTCACAGCGTACTTATGAGCATGAAGTCTGACAGTGCCCCTGGGTGGGACAATATTACGACCAGCTTTCTCAAGATTGCCAAGATTGAAGTCATCCCAGTTATTAGTCACCTAACAAACCTATGTTTTTCTACAGGAATATTCCCATCTCCCTTAAAGAAATCCATTATTACGCCGGTTCATAAAGGAGGAGATAGAAAGGATGTCAACAATTATAGACCAATATCTGTACTACCAGCAATTTCTAAAATAATAGAAAAACTAATTAACAATAGACTTATTCAATACCTTAATAAATTTAGTATCCTATCTGATGCACAATATGGATTTAGACATGGAAAGTCGACAGAAGACGCCGTACATGCCTTAAGCTCACTCATCTCTAGCCAGCTTGATCAAAGACAGAAATGTCTCACTGTGTTTGTAGATCTCAAAAAGGCGTTTGACACCGTTTCTCTGCCCGCCTTAGTGAAAAAACTGGAACATATTGGCATCAGAGGAACACCTTTAAAGATGTTCATAGACTATCTCACAAAAAGAACCCAAAGAGTTAGAATTGGAAAGTATATCAGTAATGACACAGAAATAATTTACGGGGTTCCACAGGGTAGTGTCCTGGGACCGACATTATTCTTAATTTATATTAACAGTTTATGCAGCCTAAACCCCGGGAACGGACAAATCTTTTCTTATACTGACGATACAGCGCTAGTGTTTACGGGCTCCTCTTGGAGTGAAGTTAAAAATAAAGCTGAATTGGGACTTATTGAAGTCGCTGATTGGCTTGAGAGAAATCTCCTCACACTTAATTGTGGTAAAACCAACTATATATGCTTCTCAATTAACAATAGAAATCAACCCAAAAACGATTTAGAGTTAAAAATACACCGATTTGAAAACCCACTAATTACAATCTGTGCATGTACCGCCATCAACAAAGTTAATTCTACCAAATACTTGGGGGTTATAATTGACCAGCGCCTTTCGTGGCACTCTCATGTTGATTTAGTAGCCAATAGAATGAGAAAACTTATATACATATTTAAAAATCTAAGACATATCGCTGAACCCTATCTACTTAAAAAAGTGTACCTCGCATTAGCTGAATCAATTATCACATATTGTATCCCCTTATGGGGTGGGAGTTCAAAAACGAAATTCATGGAGTTAGAAAGGGCACAGCGTTTACTGTTAAAAGTCATGTTCTTCAAACCGCACAGATTCCCCACCGATCAGCTCTACTCGTTGAGCGATATGACCATGGTAAGAAAGCTGTATGTTATCCGCGTCATATTGAGAACGCACAAAAGGCTACCAATAAACCCTTCCAACATACATAAGAGAAGGAATTATTCTGTTGCTCCTCTAAACACAACGCACGCTTAGTGGAATACCGACCAATTTATATATAAGTCAAAACTAAGTTACGTACAGCCAAGGGCTTAAGTCAGCGCCATCTATCGTTCACGGTCTTAACTATTTGAATTTGATGCGTTGTTGTCCCGCTAGTGATATATCCGTCTCTTTCACTTTTATGTGATCTCTCATCGGGCTTCCCCCAAACAGCGACTCATGACAGTTTGTGTCTGACCTGTGTGCTGTGAGGGTGTTATTGTTTAATCGTACGAAGACCTAATCCTTATTGAGTGCTTTTACGTCAAAATTCTGAGGTAAGTTTTATTCTTTTTTTTTTATGTATATGAGCTAATTCGATTTTAGGTCAGTTTAATACCAATTTTATTCTTTTATTTCGTGCAACTTTTAGCTTTAAGTCTATTTATTGTAAAATGTTGTTGTTGTTTTCGCGGAAGATTATGAATTAGGTCCGTTTAAAATTAAAATACATTCATAGTTGAAGGTAATACTTTGTGTCATTCGAACTTAAGTCTCTTTACTACACAAGGTTATTGATACATTTTCGCTGCAATATTACTTGAGTCTATGTTTGATAAAAAAAAAACAATTATATCGTGTGATATTTTTATTGCCTGTTAGTAATAGGTAATACGTCGTTTTTTTACTAACAAGACTGTTAAATAGCGAGAGACTTATTTGAAACTTATTATTTTTTTAGGACAACCATGTTGTCTAACAGATCAAAACGGATGATGGCGCTTGTCCAGGGTCAAAACTTAGCGCCGAAAAAGACAACACAAGATGAACGAGTAAAATCAGTCCCTCCACACAAAGTTACGGTAATCATTTTAAATAATAGTCAAAATTCAATGTATTTATAGTTTATTGATTTTATTATAGTAATACTAACTGTTTTCCTTTTTTGTTGTAGTTGCTGGCTGATATAAAAAACAAAGCCGAAAATCAGCCACACTCAAATGTACGGGATTATGTCGAATTTTCGGAATCTGCTTCAGTCAGCAATGAAAATGACCCGCCAAGAACCCTAGTCGTCCGTGATGGCTGTGATAATTTTGAAATAAGCGATAATCGAGATGCATCATACAATGTTGCCGAGGGTCAAAACTTGGCGCCGAAAACGATACAAGATGAAGAGGTAAAATCAGTGCCTCCACACAATGTTTCGGTAATTATTTTAAATACTTTTCAAAATTAAATTTATTATCCCCTAATCCCACTTCATCACTACATAGTATAAAACAAAGTCGCTTGCGCTGTCTGTCCCTATGTATGCTTAAATCTTTAAAACTACGCAACGGATTTTGATGCGGTTTTTTTTAATAGATAGAGTGATTCTTAAGGAAGGTTTATATGTATAATACATTCCACGCGGGCGAAGCCGCGGGCGGGTCGCTAGTATACTATAAATGCGAAAGTTTGTAAGTTTGTTTGTTTGTTTGTTTGTTTGTTTGTTTGTTTGTTTGTTTGTTTGTTTGTTTGTTTGTTTGTGTTTGTTTGTTTGTTTGTTTGTTTGTTTGTTTGTTTGTTTGTGTTTGTTTGTTTGTTTGTTTGTTTGTTTGTTTGTTTGTTTGTTTATTTGTTTGTTTGTTTGTTACTTCATCACATCTGACTGAACTACTGAACCGATTTAGATTAAATTCGGTATAAAGATACTTTGAGTCACGGAGAAGGGCGGAGATACTTTTTATTCCGGAAAATTGCATAGTTCCGGCGGGATAGCGCTAAATGAATTATACGCGTATGGAGTCGCGGGTAACGGCTAGTAGGTTATTAATTTTGTTACTTATAGAAACACTAATTGTTTTATTATTTTGTTTTAGTTGCTGGCTGATATAAAAAACAAGGCCGAAAAGCATCCTTACTCAAATGTACAGGCTTATGTCGAGTTTTCGGAATCTGCTTCAGTCGACAATGAAAATGACCTGCCGAGAACTCTAGTCGTCCGCGATAGCTGTGATAATTCTGAAATAAGCGATGATCAAGATCCATCATACAAAGTTCCGAAAAAAAGGAAAAAGCAAGCACCAGTGTATCCGTCACGCCAATCCACATCATCCGGTAGTTCCTCGTCTTCATCGTCTTCATCATCCTCAGATTCTTCTAGTGATAGCTCCGATACAGATTCTGAGCAGAATAAAGAACAAGCAAACGCTATCCCAGGAACAGTAGAACACCAATCCGAGCAAACAAACATTGATGAACCTGTTACTACTGAAAATTCAAGAAATCAAGTAAGTACTACACTACAAGAAGAACAAATAGAAGGAAACAAAAAAGGAAGAAAACGTAAGCGAAATGAGAATAGCTGGAAACAAAGTAAGGTTAAAAGTTTAAGAAATTCTGGAAAAAAATACACTACAAAAAATAATAAAACCGTTGAACCTCGTTCTGTCAAACCACCCTGTGGCGATAAATGTAAGCACAAATGCTATGACAACATAACTGCTGATCAGAGACAGATTATTTTTGAAGCATATTGGAAACTCGGCGAAGTTGATACTCAAAGATCATTTATTATGTCTTGTATGACCGATATAAACCCGAGGTACAAGTATACGAATGCAATGAATCCGAGAAAATGTAACAAAGCATTTCATTTCATTGCGCAGGGTAAATCGGTGCGAGTCTGTAAAACATTTTTTATGAGAACATTAGATATATCTGATCGTGTTATACGCACTGTCAAAGACAAAACAGATTTGAACGGAATTCTAGCTAAAGACCTACGAGGACATCACGTTAATCATGTAAAAGTTGATGAAGCACTGTTAATCGACATTAAACAATTCATAGATGCAATACCCAGAATTGAATCCCATTATACGAGACAAACTTCTACCCGAGAGTTCATCGATGGCGGGAAAACGATTACAGATATTTACAAGGACTTTAAAGATGCCCAAGAAAGAAATAACAAATCTGCAGGTAAATATTGCTCATTTTATAAAGTGTTTACAGAACAATATAATATATCATTTTTCCGTCCAAGAAAAGACCAATGCGACTTTTGTTTGCAATACAACAACTCGACCCCTGAACAGAAAGTATCCCTACAACAATCTATGGACGCACATTTGGAAGAAAAAAATTTGAGCCGTCAAGAGAAGTTCGAAGACCGTTGCAACATAGATGAGAAGAATAAAGTCATTGTGTTCGATTTGCAAGCTGTCCTGCAATCTCCCAGAGGAGATACTTCAGGATTCTACTATAAGTCTAAGTTGAACAGTTATAATTTCACAGTCACATTTTTAAACAAAAAAGTTGAAGGCCAAATGAAAGACTCTTATGAGGATGTCCACTGCTTCTTTTGGAACGAAACTGATGCTAAACGCGGCGCCAGTGAAATCGGTTCATGTTTGTTGAAGATTTTTGAAAAGATTTCTGGTGAGTCACAAGATAATAATGGCTACAATTTAATACTTTATTCTGATAATTGTTCCGGGCAGAATAAAAACAAATTTTTAGTGGCACTTTATCTTTACGCAGTCACCCATCTCAATATAAATTCAATCACTCATAAATATTTAATAAGAGGTCACACCCAAAATGAGGGTGACAATATTCATAGCCTCATAGAAAAGGAGATCACAAAAAATTTGAAATCCGGGCCAATATATTCTCCTCACCAATATGTAGCCATTATTAAAAATGCTAAGAAGTCTGGCAAGAAATTCTCCGTCCATGAACTGACGTTCGAGTCATTTTTAGACTTGAAAAAACTTCAAGAAGACTGGGGTCCCAATTTTAATAAAGCCAAAGATGGGAGTGCCGTTCTATGGAATGATGTAAAGATGTTCAGGGTAAAGAAAGGTGCACCTTTTTCATTTTTTGTTAAGACCTCTTACAAAGACAATGAATTCCAGGAAGTCTGTATCCGAAACCAAAGGAAGAAAATGCTCCCGGTGTCAGCAATTTCACTGACCAATGCCTACACAGAAAAACAAGTACTTAGTGCCAATAAAAAGAAAGATCTGCAGGAATTATTAACAAAAAAATTGATCCCTGGTTTCTACTCGGATTATTATAATACTATTCTTTAAGAAAAGATAAATCGTAATAAGTAGTTGTAAGAATGATTAAAATTACCTAATTATGTAAAAATCGCACATCATCCAAGTTGATGTCTTAAAGTTATACCATCTTATATTTTCAAAGTACAATTTTAAATTTTAAGTAAAACTGGTTTAAGTGTGAACTTTAGTAATATTCATTATTACCTACAGATTGAACAAGTTTTATAAGTTCCTGTAACTTTAATCGGGTTCGGGTTCACTTAATTGAAGTGAATTACCAAAGCAGGTAGTTTTTTTTACTTTAGAAGTACTTATTTGTTTTAATAGGCAGTATTGTTGCATACTTCTTAAGATTATTAATATTATTATTCATTGTTTTATTTTCTTACTTTTTTGTTAGAGGTGTTGTTTCCTACAAAGCTATTTTTGAGATAGGCACTTAAAGCTATGCTATAATAATGATTGTGATAATAGCTATTTAAGTTTTAAGAACTTTCAATTAAGACTGATTAAACACTGGTCAATTATTAATAAAAAGACTTTTAGAAAAAAATAACAAAATTATATCGTATGTTGCATTCAAACTTTATTGAGACTGATAGGATAGCCTATGTTTGTAAAGTTTGCAATTTTATTGGTGAAAGAAGCCGGACCATTTTTTTATATAATTTTATTGTTTTTGTTGATTAATTTTAGCAATAACGTCAATTTTTTTTTTTTTTTCGTTTCACAAATATTAATAAAAAGACTTATACTCTACACATGTTTTATTAAATTAATCAATTAAAGACTTAATAATCAATAAATCCTTGTTACCCATCTATGACTATAATTAAAACAGGCTTAAAACGTAATACACTACTTGCATTAGAACTTTTTTGCTTCACTTTTTGTATAAAACTGACTTAACTTCGAGGTTTTTTTTTTTAGATTTTTTTTTAAGTACTTATGAGATCAATAATTTATTTCTTTTTCCTCGATAAAATCAAGGGTAAGTCATAAATTAATAAAACGAGTATTCGTGTTTAATTACTAGTAACATTTTATTTTTATTTGCCATTAAGTAAACTATGTCCTGATTGCAAGATCGTTTTTTGCGATTTCCCAAAAATCTACTATTTTGAGTTAAGTCAGTATTCCACTAAGCGTGCGACAATTAATACCTGCTTTGCTAGACAGCAATACACCAAACAATCCTCGCACTTGTATAATAAAATAAACAAAATTCTTAACCTCGTGAGGCCCAAGCTATTTTTAGGACGTTTGTGATAATGACCCAGTGTCCTAATTAAAGGCACATGTACTTGAAGCCCAGAACTTTGAGTTGCTATAACACACTTTAATGACATATTCCAGGCAAAAGTCATATTAGTTATTGTAAGGGCAAGTACTATAAGCAATGTACATGCATTTTTTTTTCTTTAAAGCGTGTCCTTTTTTTAGGTTGTTGGGTCTTAATTTCATGAAAGAAGTATATTAATTTTAAGTTATTCAATAGTTTTATAACAGTATTTTGTTAACAGTACGAATAAACAGGTTAATACACTTAATAAAATTAGCGACAATTCCTTTGTATATAAATTTTTATTCGAAAAATATGTAGTTAAGTCTTAAAAATATCAACAAAAATGTTTTACTCTAAAATATAATAACAGCCTTAAGAATCTGTCTTATATAAACTATCCTTATAATATTCATTAATATTCATTTATTGTTACTAAGTCTTTGATTACCATTACCACGACCACGTGAGCTGCTTCGAGCCCTTGAAATTCCACGACTGCGACGAGAAATTTGCGATTCTGTGGATCTGGCTTGTGATGTCGTAACGGTCGGAAACTCTAGAGCAACAAGTTCATTTTCATCTGCAGATGACGACGATGAGGATTCTTCACGAGCATGCTCACTACTTAGAGGTTGAAAATCTGCATCGAATATTATCATCATCGAAGTCACTGCAGTCTAAGTCGGATTAATTCAGGTTTAAATACTTTTTTAAATCTTGATCCCTCAATGCTGTAAAAAAGAACATATAAGTAAACGCCCAATGTCCCAAAATTATGACAAAATATATGCGACCAACTATTACAATAACATCCCAGCAACCTATTTTTAGGACATAAAACTTTGCATGCATCTCCTACTTAAATTTAATTATGATAAAGAGAAAGATTTAGACACCGGTATAGTATAACATTTAAGTAAGTATTTGGAATAAAATTTGCATTAATATGATTCAAGATTTCACAGAAAAAAACCGATTTACTTACGCCGATACCGCGAGGTCGCCATTTTTGCCGACATCCACGTGCCAAGTGACAGATTTTTGTTTTCTAAACGTCAAAATTGACAGCTGAGCATTTGGCTGCGTTCAGCCCCGACATATTTAAAAAGGGAAAATTCCGTTTCATGCATTTTTTTAAGAACGGTGTGTGTTTGAAGTTTATGTCCTTATTTTAGGACTCCGGGCCGCTAATTGATACATTTAAACATTAACTTGGGCCGCAAGAACTACAATTATCAGTCCTAGAAATAGGACGTTGGGCCTCACGAGGTTAACATACATTACTTAACTTACCATGAATGCAAGATAAAAATAACTAAATGGATAAAGAGCCTAGATTATGAGGACACAGAAGAGCTACTTACATTTATTTCATAATTGTACCGGTGTAAACACACACACACACACACACACACACACACACACACACACACACACACACACATTTTAATTTTTGTTTTGTTTTTACTTATTAAGAAATTTGTTACTTGGTTTCATAAGAGTTAAATTCTTATAAATTTTCTGTTTTACTTCTAAATGTACTTATGCTAATCATGGGAGAGCGGGGTCTCCTGACACAGGTATTCTTATACTTAAAAGGAGATCTCAACCTTGTCTGTAGCTAGGTAAGAAAGAAAAATAAATAAACATTTTATCATATCATTTTTTATCATTTTTATCAAAGAATGTAAAGGAAGTAAGATCCGTGTTGGGGCTGTATTCATACTACAGGAAGTTTATAGACTACTTCGCTGAGGTAGCGTTTCCCATAACAAATTTAACGAAGAAAAATAAGAAGTTTGTTTGGTCGAATGAGGAACAGAAAGCGTTTGAGGAATTAAGGAATAGAATATGTGAAGCTCCAGTTTTGGCATACTTCTCAGCCGATAAGGAAGTAACAACAAGATTGTATATTGATAGCTCAGACAAGGCTTTGGGAAGTTGCTTATGTCAAGGTATGGAAGAAATGAAACCTGTCGCATACGCGTCGAGGAAATTAAGCGCGGCCGAACAAAGATATTCGGTGACTGAAAAAGAATGCCTTGGTTTGATATGGGCTCTGCAATACTTCAAGCATTATTTGTGGGGGCTTAAGTTTCAAGTCGTCACAGACCATAGAGCATTAGTCTGGTTAAGAAGCAAGCGTGACATGAATGGCAGACTTGCAAGATCGGCTTTATCGGTACAGTCGTGGGATTTTGATATTGTGTACTGCTGTGGAAGAGACAACGTAGTAGCAGATTTTTTGAGCAGGAATCCCTTGATTGAGAATCCAGATGCGGAACGCATAGAGAGAGTTCCTGAACAAGAGGACGGATTTGTCTTGCAAGGATGTAAAAACAGCGCAGCAGTCGGATGTATTTTGCTGTGACATTCTAAACCGAATGCGGCAAAATAATGCTCAAGTATATCAAAATTACTTTCTACAGGGAGACTTATTGTATAAAAGAAGGAGTATCGGTCAAGAATCAAAGGAGTTACTAGTATTGCCGAGGGAGTGCTTTGCCGATTGCATGAACGAGCTTCATGACGATCCTGTGACTGGAGGTCATTTCGGACTCTTTAAAACCTATGCGAAGTTTAATGACAGATACTACATAGATAAAGCAGAGAAGAAAGTCAGTGATTATGTCAAGTCCTGTCATCGCTGTCAAGAGAGAAACGTAAACAAAGTAGTTGCCCCGTTGGTTTCGATTTGTGTTTCAGATTTGTATCAGAAAGTTGGAATAGATGTGCTCGGCCCGATGCAGACCTCTGATAAAAGGAATAAATATATCATCGTGGCAGTGGAATATTTATCGAAATATGCCATATGTAAAGCGGTACCCAGACCCACGGCGGAAACAATAAATGAGTTTTTAATTGGAGAAATATTGTGCCGGTTTGGAGGCGTACAGCAGTTAATAACAGACAGGGGTTCAGTCTTCACGTCCAACACAGTTAAGGAAACGGCCCGATATTTTAATGTGACATTGTCGCATGCAACGACGTTCCATCCGCAAACAATTGGATTAGTGGAACGTTTTAATAGAACACTCTTAGGTATGTTGTCGAAGTATGTTTCAGATGGTCAGCGGAACTGGTGTACTTATTTACCTTATGTGTGTTTTGCGTATAATAGTGCGAAGCAATCCAGTGCGGGGGTGTCGCCGTATATGGTAATCTACGGAAGAGAGCCGCAATACAGATCTGATGTGGAATTGGGAATTAATAGGATTAATGTTTCAGAAAATTTGGCGAATAAGGTGACACAGATGTCATTATTGGTGTCTAAAGTTGGCGAAAGTATCCGTGAGGCGCAACAGAAGCAAAAAGCTTATTATGATGAGAAAGCCAAAAACATAATATATAATAATGGCGACCTCGTGACGCTCTATTCCTCCAAAAGGAGGACTGGCATGAGTTTTAAGCTCTCCAAACGTTATAAGGGACCTTTCGAGGTGGTGGCCAGACTTAATAATGAGAATTATAAAATAATACAACTCAGTAGGCCCTCGAAAACCCTTATTGTTCATAGAAATAGATTAAAAAGATTTTATTCTAGGTTTTAGATATAGCTTGTATAGGAAGTTTAGTTTAGATATTTTTGGAGTTAAGGTGTTTTAGGTTAGATATTTTAGGAGTTAAGGTGTGAATAGTTTTTATGTACTTATTATTTTTTTGTTCTTCTGTTATAGGAAGTTGGAAGTGAACAACCATGGAAAGAGAGATAGCGAAAGAACATGATGTGGTCATATCTCTATGGGTCCAGGGTGCCTGGGGTTGTGAGATTTCCTTTAAGCCTGTAAGGTTGGAAGAAACTTGTTTGGTTTCACCTCACATATCCCATGGCGCACGGGTACCTTCATGGCAGATGTGTCATGCATTCCATGTTAAGGCGTGATAGTTGGGATAGTTGGATGCTTGTTCATGCTTATTAATTGCAGGTTTTATGGACTGTCTGTAACTTGTTTTATTGTGTGATTTTCTTATATTTCATGAACGATGCTGAGCTGAGAAGTCAGAAGTCTGCGCAATCTAAGATTGTGCCAGGCAATTCGATGATGCTGCGATCACCTGATGGATGATCAGGAAGAAATGCAGTTCATCATCATTCAGCGAAGACGATGTGTCCATATCTCAGGCCGAGATATGTGACAGTCGCGACTGAAGCAAATTTATTTGATTGAAATGTTACTTTTTTTAGTATTAAGCTTTAGTCAGAAAAAATGAGGTAGGATAAATAAAGATTAATTTACAGGTACTTGAGACCGAGAGTGACGTGACAAAGGTCAAATCACTGACGGATGAATGAGGACGCAGGTCCAAAATTTAGAGCGTTAGCTACAGCGGAAAATTCTGAGTGACTTGACTGATACATGTCAAATCACCCAGGCCCGCATTTTCTTAGTTTCCTTGATTAACATTGAGAGTGTAAGGCAACCCCGCATCTTCAATGCAGGGATTGTCATAAATTGGTTTGTAGGGTTAGGCAGGTAGGTAGCTATTTTGTGCCAGCCGCCCCATTTTTTGCGGGGTTTTTCATGGAGCGGAAGCTCGCTGTGAGATCACCTTTAAATAATTTATAAGTAAATAAATATAATTAAATAAATAAATCTCACGGCAAGCTACTCTTCATTAAGAGCTGGCAAATGTCCTGTTATTTTTCCCCGCATAGGTAGGAAGTAGGGATAGGTAGGATTCATTCCTTGTTCCCAGAGGGACGAGGGATGTAATACAATAAGGTTATCACTACATAGTATAAAACAAAGTCGCTTGCGCTGTCTGTCCCTATGTATGCTTAAATCTTTAAAACGACGCAACGGATTTTGATGCGGTTTTTTTTAATAGATAGAGTGATTCTTAAGGAAGGTTTATATGTATAATACATTCCACGCGGGCGAAGCCGCGGGCGGGTCGCTAGTAACCTATAAAATAAACCTTATTTGCTTTTAATTATTCAATTTGAAAAGCAAATGGTTCGATAGAACAGCGACTGTTTGTTTTGTATAATTTTGGGAGTCGCATGTTACCTGGCGCCGAGTGCGCACGGCTATGTATGTAGTCTTCCGACTAAGTAAAACTAGTTTCCCCTTTAAAATTGTATTTATTTCACCAAAACCAAGTTATCTTGTAATATTAAAATTAAATCTATATTTCTAACTCGTCTTTCGTAAGCGCACACCACAGCCATTCCCAATCGTCTCCCTTTTCTTCATTCACCCTTTCACTCATTTGTTCTTATCCGCTGACAGCCAATCATCACACAGACATTCCCTCGGTTCACCATTCCGTTCATTCCTACAGTCGGTCATCCTGCATCCTTGCCTGGCCTCAGGCATGCTAAGAACAGTAACATTACTTGTAACTAAGCATTTTCCAAGCATTCTTACACACACAACAATAGCATCTTGTCCATACCAAGTATTACATAACTTTACTATGCTTATTTCAACTTAGGGTTCATAGCTCTAAAACATTATTATAACAATCGGTTATCACAAAGAGTATAATACAACACATAGTAAGCCAATACTATTGAACAATATAAAAACATTTATAAAATGTATAAATCGGATCGTAACGTCGTCATGAGAGAGCGTCGTGGCAAGTGAGGGATGGTTAACCTACCGTGTGTGACGTGCAGTTCACTGACCTCGGGGCCACGGCTTCATGTTATCAGCTGACGTGGATGTGCGAGCTGGGCCTTCAGACGAGCTGGTCACCTTCTCTACCTCGTAGCGATCTTTGCCTCTGATCGCTGTAACCCTATACGGCCCGAAAAACTTAGGCTTAAGCTTTAGGCAAGTACCATACTGCGTTCTCGATATAGCCACCTTATCTCCAACTTGATAAAGTATGCTAGCTTTACGTCTTTTGTTGTACGTCATCCGGTTCTCCTGCTGGACTTTCATTATCTGCATTCTTGTAGTGTCGCAGCTGCTCCCTATTTCCTACATAACTGTCACGATCTTCTTGATGGAGAAGTTCATAGATATGCAGGTCATCTTTAGTCCTCATCTTAGCTCCATGCATAAGCTCGAACGGCGTCGTATCGATACTTCTCTGGTATGTACTGTTGAGTGCCGTCTGCAGTCGCGCTACGTGTTTGTACCATAGTCCAGGCTCTGCAAGGCAAAGTTTGGTTAGTACTGCTACCATGACACGATGTATGCGTTCCACCTGACCGTTTCCACGCGGCACGCCCGTCGTAACTTGTACATGTTGAATATCTTCGGCTTGGCAATGCTCTCTGAAGTCGTTGCTCATGAACGCCGCCCCGCGATCCGTTATAAGTCGAACTGGATTTCCATATGCCTGCTGATGGATCCTCAACTTATCAAGCGTTTCCTTGGCAGTCGTACTTTTGGTTGGGAACACCCAAACAAACTTCGTAAAGGCGTCGACAAGCGTCAAGATGTAATTATACTGTTTCTTTGTTTCCGAAAGTGGTCCAACATGATCACAATGGATTGTATGTAGTGGGATATTACCCTTATCAATGCAGTGGAGAAAACCTTCTTGTTTTCCACTTTTCTTCGTAGCTAGAAGGCATGGGATACACGTGACCATGAACTCATCAATCTTTCGGGACAAGTCCCTTATGTGGTAGTCTGTATCAACCAACTCCATCATTTTCTTCTTAGCAAAGTGTCCCTTTTCATGTACCTTTTTTATGATGTCTTGCTCCATACCAATGGGTATCACCAACTTCAGTCCCTTGTATAGTACGTCATTTTCTATACCATAGTCAAGATATGTTTTTTCTTTTAAAATTTCTCGGATTGCAACCAAGCCGCCATCTAGCTCTTGGGCTTCCTTTATCTGTTCATGAAGCTCTCGTGTGACCACTCCGACATAAGGTGATCGGCTTAACGCGTCAACATGCCGCATCTGTGACCCGGAGCGGTGCTCTACCTCATATTCGTACTCCTGTAGTACTAGAGCCCATCTCGCTACACGTGTCGACAGGTCCTTCTTCCTCAAAGTCATTTCAAACGCCTGGCAATCTGTAACAATTTTGAATTTAATACCATACAGATATTGTCTAAATTTCTTTACACCTTCTATGACTGCTAATGCTTCCAACTCATAACTTGTGTATTTTTTCTCAGCGTCACTCGTCTTTTTACTCATATAGTATACTGGATGCAACATACTGTCTTCTGGACATCTTTGAAGTAGAATTGCAGCTAGAGCCAACATTGACGCATCAGTATGCAATTCTGTATGCAACTGTGGGTCAAATATCTTTAACACAGGTCCACTTGATAGTTTCATTTTTAACTCATGAAACGCAGCTCTTTGTGGCGCCTCGAATATAAAATCAACATCTTTTTTCAACAGCTCTGTTAACGGCCTTGCTATGAGCGAAAAGTTCTGAATGAACTTTCTGAAGTAAGAAGTCAGTCCCACAAAAGCATGCAGCTGCTTTACATTAGTAGGTGGAGGAAACCTTACCACCGCGTCCGTCTTGTCTGGTGATGGTCTCACCGTACCGTCTTCTATGACATGTCCAAGATACTCCACCCTTCGCTGGACCAACTGGGACTTTTTCCAATTGACTTCTAGTCCGTACTGGGATGCTCGTTGTAGCACATCCCTAAGTCGCTCTACGGCCTGTACCTCATCCTCTGAAAGTATTATTAAATCGTCAATAAACACCAAAATGTAACCTCTTTCTATAAAATCTCTAAAAATAGAATTTATGAATCGGGTGAATACTTTTGGGCACACCGACAGCCCAAAAGGAGCCTTTAGAAATTCGTACTGCCCATTGTGAGTCACAAATGCAGTGTACTTTATAGAATCCTCATGTACTGACAAGTGAAAGTAACCATTCTTCAAATCAAGTGTACTAAACACTTTCGCCTTAGCTAATTTGTCTATATGATCCTCGATGACAGGTAATGGGTATTCGTCTTTAACCATCTTCTTGTTTATCTGCCTGTAATCCACACAGATTCTGATACTGCCGTCTTTTTTTCTCACCAGGACCAACGGACTAGCAAATTCAGAGAAACTTACCCTAATAACCCCTTCCTGAAGCCACTGCTTTACCTGCCTTTCCACTTCTGTCTGTTCGGCCACGGCCAACCGTCGCGGTCGCTGGGCAACTGGAATGTCGTCTTTTAGTGTAATTCGTAGTTGCACTGGAGCCTCACACGTCTTATTGGGTCGATATGTTTCCACCAGGTGCTTTACTTCTTGTTGCAGAGTTGGGTCACCGACGTAACCTATGCTGTCGGACACACACACGGTACACATGAAATTATTAAGCCAACTCTCAGTAGACCTAAACAATAACACACGACTGCCCTCCATAACGATCGTTACATCCTTTAAGAAATCCTGCCCTAATATTAGTGAAAATGGCATAACGTCTCTAGGCACGATATAAAATACGACATCACCGTAGCACTGATTGTCAATTATAATGTCCGTGGAAAAATAACCTATTGAATGCACTCGCGTCGCACCAAGACCCGTAAACGAAAACGGTTTGTTATTTGCTACATATTCCGGCGCATTTAACCACTGATAACACTCGATCGTTATTAAATTAATGTCACTTCCCGAATCAATCAACGCATTAACACTTTTGTTGAACAAAACAATGTTTTTCATCGGCTTACGGCATTCGTTTTCATTGTTTACGTTCATGCCGGTCGCCGCCATCTTGCCCCGTGAATGGGTGACACCGACATCTTCACTCTCTTGACTTTCGTTCTCTTCGTTCAACTCAGTCCGGTCGTTTCCATACGTCATTGACGATTCGCCTTCTGCCATCTCGTTCATTCGTTCTTTCTGAACGCACATCTGATTAGCAGAACCGCCATTTTTATTCGAATGTGAATATTGTAAATTCACCGGTTTGCTTGCTGCTGACGTCGATGATGATGATGCACATTGCGTCGAGATGTGTCCGAACTGATTGCATCGGAAACATTTCAGTCCTTTATGTTTATGCGGACATTCGTTCGACAGGTGCTTGTTTTCGCCACAACTGTAACATTTTTTCCTAGCGCCTTCAACGATCTTCAGTCGACTACTTCTTTCTTCGTGATGTTGAGTTTGATGACCTCGCGACTTTTCTTTAATATCTTCATAGATCTTCATCTTCTCTTTGAGATCAGCATACGTCGTCACACCGTACAAAATCATTTTGTTAACTGGACTGTCTCGTATTCCTTCAACTATATACTTTATGGCCACATAGTCCGGCATTTTCCCTCTTTTCCCTAACTCTTTCATGGTCAAAAGGTAGTCCAGGCATGATTCATTACTTCCCTTTGTCCGTGTGCTCATAAGTTCATGAATGGCCTTGACATCGACTGTGTCCGGAAATTCTTTTAACACACCCGCCTTTAACTCAGCCCATGTCTTAAATGTCTTTTCTGATCGTAGCCAAAGCGCCGCCGTATCTAACAATGACCGTCGTGCCATTAGCAGCTGCTGTACCGGAGTCCACCCAAACACCTCGGCGTTATCCTCCACCTCTTCAATCCACCTGTTGGCCGAATACGTCTTATCCTGACCTGTGAATTTTGGGATAAGCCCCTCCATGAGGTGTAACATAGCTCCACCGCGTGCGGACGTCGCTGGCTCTGGCTCCTCCACGTAATCACCTTGCCGGCTGGCACGCCTCGAGTCTTTAGGCATTTCGTCTTAAATAAACGTCGTCGTCGTCGTACCTTGGTTGGTTTATTGTGCACACTTCCAACGTGCCACGCTGTCGTCCTCGTCGTTGCCGTCGTTAATCTTCTTGAATCTCTTCGTATCCCGGTCGAGCCCCCAAAACTGTAGTCTTCCGACTAAGTAAAACTAGTTTCCCCTTTAAAATTGTATTTATTTCACCAAAACCAAGTTATCTTATAATATTAAAATTAAATCTATATTTCTAACTCGTCTTTCGTAAGCGCACACCACAGCCATTCCCAATCGTCTCCCTTTTCTTCATTCACCCTTTCACTCATTCGTTCTTATCCGCTGACAGCCAATCATCACACAGACATTCCCTCGGTTCACCATTCCGTTCATTCCTACATGTATTGTTGAATATAAATATAACAGAAAACAGAATAAAAGTATTACTAAAAAGTAGCCCTTCCAGTTCTTTTTATTTACAGATACAACCCTCAATCTTTGTATCTATTACAGTAGGTACCACATTTGGATTATTGTTTAGGGTCATAACATAATACAATTTTCCAAATCAACAATTTGCTATTTTGTTATAGCTATGAATATACCGGTCTACTTGATTTGGTGCCATCGAATTCATAGGTATTTGGGATATTTGTTCTTATACCATTTTGAGCGTCTTGGCTTCAGCGAAACATTTGAAGGGAAATTTACCTAATGGAAAGCAAGTTGATGCAAACGTATCTACTCGCGGCTTTTAAGAGCAAAAGGCAAAGAAGCTCGGCTGTTCGGTACGTAGGGCATTATTGGTATTGAGCGAAGTCTTAAGTATATGTCATACCGTTGTACTTTTGACGTCTGCTCAGAGTAACAGTAATTTTGTAGTTGCCCATTGTACGGACGGACGCGAACTGTATTCGCTGCATATACATAATGGAGGAAGACCTACTTTTCCCGCTGTTTAGAGTTAGCGCCTCTTTTATTACCGACGTGTAAAAGAGCCCTCATCCGGCCAATTAGGACTGCTCGAAGATATTACAGCTACCTACTTACAGAGTTCTGTTATTGTTTTAACATACCATACAACCCACATCCCGAAATCAGTCGTGCCTGTTAGCCCAGTCGTAATACTCTGTACAAACTAGGAATAGTTTAATTACATTTAATTAAAGTAATTTTTACATTGCGGAAAATAGCATTGATGCCAGTCGAGGCTTGTTTAGTCAAAAGCAAAATCATGACAGTGAGAAACTTCGAAATAATCATGCATTTGCTGCTGTCCTTGTGCTCAAATCTTTTCCCTAGTCCACCCAACGAAGACCATAAAATGCCTTTCAGGGGAAAAAACTCGTGTAAAAGCGAATTTTGGCATAGTTGTAGGGAATGGTGTTTTAAACCACATACTAAAAGTACTGAGGGCTGGGGGAGAAGCTAACTGTGTAAAGGTCCCCTTTTTTAGTTTTTCGTAAATAACTGCTTAACGGTTAGCATAAAATATTTTTGATACATAAGTAATGTACAGTCTTATTCTTTTAGTATGGCACAAATATTCCTAAAAATAAAATTCCTAATTGTCATCTAAATCTAAAATATCATCATCATCATCGTCGTCAACGGTGGCTTCGATGACGGCTCCGTTAATGCATGAGCCGGAGCATACACCGCAGATTCTGGAGCAGGTAATTCCTGCTTTCCGGCAGCCGCATCACAAACCTGGGTGTGGGTTCTCGGCATTACGATTACACATACATGGGACGCGAATTCGCGTCTTCGGCATCCGAGATAAGAATTATGAAAATTACAAATGCACTGAATCCAAAAACCAGCAACAGTATAATATTATCCTTCATAAATAAAGTAACATATTGGTATCAGCATTTTAGTACAGTTGTTTTCTAGCAAAAAAAAACAAATAACTCGAGGACGCGAAATCGCGTCCTCGGCATTACGATTACACATACATGGGACGCGAATTCGCGTCTTCGGCATCCGAGATAAGAATTATGAAAATTACAAATGCACTGAATCCGAAAACCAGCAACAGTATAACATTATCCTTCATAAATAAAGTAACATTTTGGTATCAGCATTTAAGTACAGTTGTTTTCTAGCAAAAAAAAACAAATAACTTGAGGACGCGAAGTCGCGTCCTCGGCATTACGATAACACATACATGGGACGCGAATTCGCGTCTTCGGCAATGAATGGGTTAATGGCGCCCGCTAAATTATTTAAATCGTCATAACCAGATGTATTCCACACGTTTTTGTCGTTAGAAAAGAAAATACAACACCAGCAATATAACTTATTAGAGTGCGAACAACCAACAATCCAATGAGTTTTGTACACTGACCTGTTAAACTGTCTTTTGTGCGATTTACTACTCTGAGAAATACACAAGTCAGGCGTAGGTTTTGCCGAAGAAATAAGTAGGTACCTTTTTCTCTGCAAAGTCCAAACATTTTACCTTTCCGTCGACAAGCAAAGTTTGTGCACACTTTAAAATATCACAGTCACACGGGACTTCCTCCATTGTTAATCTAATTGAATCACAACTCACAACACCACAAAAAAAAACTTATTATTGCACTTACCGCGCCGCGCCGCTCAACGCCTAAACAAACTATTCAACACGTGAATAAAAGCATTTGTCAACAAATAGCAATGAAGTGAAGTTGGCCGCTAACGCGGCTCAACGCGCGCTCCGCGCCTGCGCGAAGCGAATTTCGCATTTACTATGGACTCGTATACAACTTCATACGCAAGCAAGGCTTTTTACTCTCAAACTATTTGCCATATTAATACACGAACAGTCGTATTTGGGCATATGCCGTTTCGGTGGGTAAGACAGAGAATATGAAAGCCCGATTGCAAGCCAATACGTGCGAGCGAGATACGAGCTAGCCGCGTCATGAATAGTTCGACTGGTTGCCGCACAGCGCTGAGCGCTGTGCTGCGTAGGTGGCGGCCGGCGGTGCGCGGTAAAATTTAGTAGGTACTACTGTTGCATGTAATTTGATTTGAAGAATTTAGTGAGAGCGCGCGGCGCGCGAAGGTGAAATACCTATCTAATACATTACGTGGATTTAATGAATAGTTATTTTTGTAAGGCAAGGCAAGCCCGGCTTTTGGGCTTATATGGCAGTACCGCCACTGCCAACACCGTAGCCCAACCCATTGGCCCAATGTGTACAGTGGCCATGAGGTGACGGCGCCTTAATGCAATGATGTGATTTGAGGTTATGTAAATAATTAAAAGCCAAATTACTTTTAACCCTCTGTTTTATGTTAAATGATAAATATATTTGTTAAGTTAATATTTTCGCTATAATTTGACATATAAACGATTGCTGTACATTCTGGAGCACAGCGCCATATTAAAACGGGTCATGACATGACCTTGCACAAGTATAGCATTCAATATGTGCAGAATTGATTATGATGATGATGATGATGATGATGATGATGATGATATTTTAGATTTAGAAGATAATTAGGATATTTTATTTTTAGGAATGTAATGTATACCTACTTAGAAATTTAAGTTTGTTTTTATGGTCCATCTTTCCTCCATATGTCATAAAATATTGATCCCAGCAAAAAAGTGTATGCGATCTTTTTTGTAGAGTTTTATATACTACTCAAAACAAAATAAGGGCCACGGTATATTCTGCATACAAAAGAACTGTTTCCGGAGAAGGATTATTATAAATTATAACAAATTTTAACCTGTATTTTTTTAATTTAGTATCATTCGAAAGCTGCAATGTTCAACTTACAAGCTGGGTTTTTAATTTTTTTGTTTTTAAAAAAGTTGCATTATTTTTGCTCATTTTGTATGAAATTTGAAAATTCATTTAAAAAAACCACACGCATGGTAAAAACAAAACAATTGACAAAAAATCTACACATCTAACAACTTGTAAGTTGAACATTGCAGCTTTCGAATGATACTAAATTCAAAACTTACAGGTTAAAATTTGTTATAATAATCCTTCTCCGAAAACAGTTCTTTTGTATGCAGAATATACCTACCGTGGCCCCTATTTTGTTTTGAGTATGTGTCCACATAATCACGATTGATGGTCCACCAATTTCATGCCGCCCGCGGAGACTAGCACTGCATAAGCTGCAAGCAGCTAAAACGGAATTCCAAGATATGGTGAGCTGTGGAACAGCTCGACCCTCAAGCAGCCCCTGGGCTTCGCCACTGCACATGGCGCGAAAAGGAGAGGGTGGGTGGCGTCCATGTGGGGACTACCGTGGCTTGAATGCCAGGACTGTCTCAGAGCGCTACCCAGTTCGACATATAGGTGATTTTTCACACAATCTTGCTGGCTCTACGATTTTTAATACAATCGATCTCGTAAAAGCCTACTAACAGATACCGGTCCATGAACCGGACATTTGCAAAACCGCAATTACAACACCTTTCGGACTTTTCGAGTTTCCCTTTATGACCTTCGGCCTGCGCAATGCTGGCCAGTCTTTCCAACGCTTTATGGACGAGGTCGTAAGGGGACTCGACTACTGCTATCCGTATATTGATGACATCCTGAACCCCTGAGGAGCATATGGAACATCTTCGTGTCCTGTTCCAGAGGTTGTCGGAGTACGGTGTTGTCGTGAACCCATCTAAGTGCGTGCTTGCAGCTAATGAGGTAATATTTCTTGGCTATCGTATTACTCAGAACGGAACTAGCCCACTTCCAGAGAGAATCGAAGCCTTACGAAGTTTCCCTCTACCTAAAACGGTTGAAGGCCTTCGTAGGTTCCTTGGCATGATCAACTTTTACCGCATATTCCTCCCAAAAGCAGCCGAACTCCAAGCACCGCTTATAAAGGTCCTGGCATCTACCCAACTGAAAGGCCCAAAGCCAGTGCCCTGGACGCCAGAGTTAGAGCTCGCGTTCAACAACTGTAAAGAGCATCTTGCCACAGCAACGCTTTTAGTTCATCCTATCGCTGATGCTCCTTTGGGACTCTTCACTGATGCATCGTCGACCCATGTGGGAGCCTGCTTGCAGCAGAATGTTAATGGCCAATGGCAAGCTCTAGCCTTCTTTAGTAGGAAGCTGTCACCACGCCACTCAACCTGGCCAGCCTATTATCGGGAGTTACTGGCTGTCTATGAGGCGTTGCAGCATTTTCGACACATTTTAGAAGCGCAACATACTATTATATATACGGACCATAAACCGTTGATATATGCTTTTTCCCAACGTCGAGAAAAGTTGCCTCCAGTCCAGCTTAACCATATTTCTTTCATTTCACAGTTTTCGACAAACATAGTCCACGTGAAAGGAAAGGAAAATGTTGTCGCAGACACCATGTCCCGAGTCGAGGCGATTCGGATCGAGGATGACTACGCGGCTTTAGCTGAAGCACAGGCAACCGACGACGACCTCCGTAAGTTACAAACTGACTCATTTTTAAAATTAGAGAGAGTACAATTACCTGGCACTGATGTTTACATCTATTGCGATCTGTCTACTGGGAAACCAAGACCGTACTTAATCGAAGCTTTTCGCCGGAAGCATTTCGATAAGGTCCATGGTCTTAGTCACCCAGGCGCACGGTCATCTGCCCGCCTGATGACTGACGCTTCGTCTGGCCTAACATAAAGAAGCAGTGCCGCGAATGGGCGCGCACCTGCCTCGCATGTCAGCGAAGCAAAGTTAATAGACACATGAACGCACCCTTGGAGACGATTGCCAGTTCGTCCAATCGTTTTCGCCACGTGCACCTCGACATCATTGGACCCATGCCCCACAGCAAAGGTTACCAGTACTGTCTGACCGCCGTCGACAGATTTACTCGGTGGCCGGAGGCATGGCCAATGGTCGGGATCACGGCGGAAGAAGTCGCGGAGACGTTTACTAGGGAGTGGATATCTCGATATTAGGTACCCTCAATAGTGACAACCTACCAAGGATATCAGTTCGAGTCCACGTTATAATGTTTAAAGATTCTTTATTCTCATAAGAATTTATACAATTCACTTATATGAGAACTTAAAAGTAGTACAATTAAGGTTATGTGAGATATGAACAAGAAATATATGTTACTTATAATATAAGTATTCACAATTCACCAATAACAAATAAGTTTAATTTTAATTTGCCATTATGCAGGTACTAATGTTTCCACTCAGTCGATTGATGCGATAGTAACAGGTAGGTCGACAAGTGAACACGAAGTTTGCACATTGCACGGTTAATAAGGCGAGCACCGAATAAGATTATCTGGATGTGGACTGCATGCGAGCACTCATTACAAACATGTTTTAGTGAAATTATGCATTATTATTAATATAATTATAGTTTACAAAAAATGAAATAAACAAATGATTAAGTAATAGGTACTACCGAAATAATATTGAGGTTTGCAATTTTGGGATTATTATTTTTGAATGTGTTTGAGCGTGCAACTTAAATATAATAGTAGATTATACACCGAGGGGATAAAGCACAGTTTTATGTCACGGGCGCGATATTGAATCCTGAACGTAACGAAGGACTCCAGATTTAACTCCCGAGCGCAGCGAGGGTGTTACGAGTTAATTCCCGAGCGAAGCGAGGGAATTAAGAAGAGTCCTGAGCGCAGTGAGGGGTTCAAGGGCGCCCAAGACGAAAACAGCTTTATCCCCGAGGAGTGTACTCTACTTTTCTCACCTTTTGCGAGACAATAAAAAAGCGAGTCTACTAAAAACAGCGTTTTATTATAGTAAATTAAAATTAAAAGTGAAAATTGATATTTGAGACATTAGTCCAGTTGTGGAAAGACAAAGTTATATTTTTATTTGGTAGGTTTATCGAAGTTGAGGTAGAGTTTATCTGAGTTTATCGTTGTAGGCTTTCAGGTATTTTTCCTTTGACTTCTCTGGGAGTAGATTATGAACAATGCCTAAGGCATCCAATTTAATGGACTCCTGGTTAAATCACTTTCGTCACTCGACATTTTAACAGATGTTTTCTTCAATTTTGATATATTTATTTAAAACTTTGCAGTTATCACCAATGTATTTTATTGCAGCGTCTTACAATACTCGCGGCTCTTGTTTAATTTCAAATGTGTTCCATTCAGCTTGCCGTGGCCAGCTCGATTTTAGAAAATGTTCGATTTTCAAATTAGGTTCGACGCGGCGGTGGCGGCGGCGCCGCGCCCGTCCTTCGAGTATTAGTTGATCTTTTATTACGAAATTAGACTTTAAGGCCTTTGTAATAAGAACTATGAAAAGTGAAAATATTACAACCCAGCGGGTTATAATGAGATTCAGTACAACATTACACCCCGGCTAAAGCCAAGGGCTTTAATGACTTGGTTTGCGTAAGGTTTGCATGATATGTAATTTGGCATTGTCGAGCAGGTGGTGTGAAAAAGTATTTTTTATTTACATTCATTTATATCTATTCATTTATATATATTATATGTTAGATGGTAAAGCAATTTAAAAGTATCAGCAATTTTTTTAAGTTTTTCATTTATTGTTTAAGCATATTTTTAAAGGTGCTGATAGTTTTAAGCGCTCCCTTGGTCGTTGTTATGTCTTGGATATTAGCTATTTGGTGGGTAGTGGCGCTGCTTGAGACCGACTCGGCAATTTTTGAGCGTTCCCGTTTATTGCAGGCAAATGTACTATTTTAGGAAGGCCCTTGATGTATTTGATGGTGAGATTTTCTTCCCCGTTTGATGTTCGTTGTTCAAGTTCCTCTTTAAATTTTTTCATGTAAGCCTTTTGGTATGGTGTTTGATCGGATACGATTTTTATCGAACTTTTTCCTGTTTTAGGTTTGGTTTTTAGTATCGATATTGCAGTGCGTTGTGACTCAAAACATACCTACCTTTATTGGCCGAATTTTACCTTGTTCGTATTTGCCTAAACGCATAGTACTTTCAGGCTCTGGATATTCAGTAGAAATGTCTTTTATAGCGGCTACAGTCTTCGTCATATCCAATTCATTTCTCTCGGTATGGCTATCGGCAATCGGTTCTGGTAATCCCAGAATAATAATGTTTTTGCATCTTTTATTGCGCTCATTTATTTCATCCATTATGACTTCGCAGTTTATTTGCTCTGTAGTTGTGAATGAACCAGTAGTTGATTTTAGTTGTGCAAGATTTTGCTCCAAAGTGTCGATTTTTTGGGTGTTCGCTGTGGTGGTTTCGGCAATTGCTAGCAGATCTGATTTGGTTTTATTTTGCTACGTTGTCAGGTTATCCACAGTATATCGAATATTATTGATTTGATCCATTATTGTCGATACATCTGTACACAATTTGTTCATGTTAATAGTTTGTGTTGTGTTGACTGACTTAAGGTATGACATCATTTCCGACATCTGTTTTCGTATTTTCTGCATTTCTGTTCTCAGATCCGCATTCTCATCCTCTAGTTTTCTTTTATTACGAAAAGTTATCTGCGATCTATCAGGTGCATCGGAGTAAATTTTCGCACTCGATAATTCAAGAAAAGACTCACTACGCTCAGCGTTCATGCCACTGCCAGTCGGCGAGCGCAGTAAGCTCATGTTGGTCGCGGCGCGCAGTGCGAGGGAGGAGAAATAAACAAAGAGCTCGTCTCGTTTACCCGTGTGACGGGTGAGGTGTAAGGGACCGCTACCGCACACGTCTTGATTTAGTCGATGGAAAAACGATGGGAGTCACACAAACTGACTCACGTCACTGTCAGCCTTCGGGTCATACAATTTAAGGATGAGTTTAGCTTAACGGCAAATTTAGAATTATTTAAATAAATTGTCACACGTCTGCTCTGTGCGCTACCTCAGTAGTATTTCACCGACTCATGGACGTTTGTGGTACGAAGCGCGTTAGGACGACTAGCTATCTAGATTATATCTAGTGGTAACATGCCTTCAGGGTGCTTTGGTGAGCTCGTCCACGCAAGCAAATGCCTATACAACTGCAGAGTGAAGTGAAGATTGATCAGTAATGTGGTAACAAGATAAATTTATCCATAATAACCGTAAAAACTACAAAACATATCTCTCGGCTTGCCCTATTCTGAAACCCTAGGCACGCCACTGGTCGGTTGTCGGAAGTTCTGGTAGCAATGCATTCCATAAGAGGTTGTTCACATGTTTGTCCGACGGATTCATATAAAACGTAACATCCGAAATTTTGTCGGATCCGACACCCCACAAATGGGACCCCGCTCTTACTTTCTCGTATTGGTACGGGCGTAAATATGTCGCTCCTTTAGAATTATAGTGACCTAATTAAACATTTTAGCTTTCGATTTTGAGACATATCTTTATTACCATAGAGTCCTAACTCGAAATCCAATATTTTTGAATTAGGTCACTATAATTATAAAGATGAGATGTATACACCCAAGTCTCAAAAATATGTAAACAGACCTTATTATTATGGCAATAAGGTCTGTGTGTACATATTTTTGCACCTTTGTGCTTATATTTATTTTTACACTTGACTGTTCCTAACTTAAAAGAGAAGAAACCAACAGAGACTGATTTTAATGATAAACACCATGTTCACGACTAACTGTTAGCAAATGTTTTAAATTATCCGATAAAGGAGTATCTTAGATTTACACCTGATAAATAGTTCTATCTCAACCCCGACAGAAAATGTTCAGTCTTTGTCATAATTAAATAAATTAATAAAGTTATACCTATTCTAGAATATTCACCCAACAGTACAAATAAAAATCATCATTTATAGTCATCACTTGTTAAAATTTAGAACGGAAGTTAAAATAAAATAAGCAGTACATATACTTTACCATAAACATTAATTATATTTATCTAACGTCACATTAATCAAATGAATGCCTACAAATTTATCAAGTAAACTTAAAATACACCACTACCACAAAAACAAATCACATCGTCGACAGAATAGCAAATCTTTACATAGTATAAAACAAAGTCGCTCCCGCTGTCTGTTCGTTTAGATCTTTTAAACTAGGTACTCAATTCTAATGCAGTTTTCAGTAATAGAGTACAGTAATTCAAGATGAAGGTTTTTATGCATAATCAATTCTGGATTATGTATGGAAATTACAGAAAACTCCCTAAAACCGAAGCGAAGCTAGGGCGGGTCGCTAGTTAAATATAAAATTGTTATGGCCTACATTCACAAACCACCTGACCTATCCACAGACTATTCACGGAGTCTTTTGGTTTTAAGCCAACCGTTACAGAAGGACTTATGAGCGTCGAAACACATGTTGATATGATATGGATAATGTAATTACACAAAAACGTGATTACACCCACTTACAAGATTAGGCGATTACATGACTGTTATAGTAACATTTAAGAATACAACGAACGTTAAGACTAATCATTTATATCCGATGAATTCAACATGAAGCCGGTTGCTCCGGAGATGCCGAACGTACCGTTTACCTCTTATTACTAAGTCACGATATCCCCAGTCTATTTTAATTTTCAACTAAAGCCATCAACGCATTAAGGGCCTGTTGTTTGATCAGTAGTTAAACTATAAAATCGTTAAAATCCTAATCGTTAAAAAACGTCGTCAAATCTCAAGGATCCTGTCAAATTTTCCTTTTTCGAATTTGAACAATTCGTTGTGTTAATTACTGATCAAACTACGGGCCCTAAGTGAAGTCTAAGTAAGGTCTCTCTCGCGTAAGCGTATTCAGAAATTCATTCCTTTTTGGTACAGTATTTCTGTTTAGGGTTGGAGGCTTCTACTCAAGGCGAACAATAAATTGTGTTTTAACAAAGCCATGGTGTTGTGGCTCGAGCCGCTAAACAGGCCTAGTAACATGGTTGAGTTTATCGCGTGACAAAGGTTAAGTCAAACGTCACCTTCTGACACGTTAATAAGTACGAGAGTGACGGATGCTTTATGCCAGTGACGAGAATGACGGGTGCCAGGAGTGTTTTTCATAAAAAATACTGCTTGAATTTTTAATTGATTATCAACTCTTTTACCTTAGCAAATAGTTTACAAATGCTTTAATTAAAAATGACAATACTAAAAGCGGTATGATACCGAACGCAATTGAACGTATTTTTTCTTTTAGTTCATTTGTATTCTACTATCTACGGTGAAAGACTATTATTGAGCCAAAACAATGGCTATGTTTAACAACAATGTATTGTTTCCATTAAAGGATGCAGCCAATCTAAAAATGAAATACTATACAAAGTTGCACCATGTGTTTCAGACATAATACGTCGGAGGCTTTGAAAGTCAGTAAGAGTTGCTACAGTGCATGGTGTAACACTTTCTTAATTTTGTTTAGCGGAGAACTTGCGTGGTATTAGCAATGTTGTTTACGCAAAACTATATCGAGAAAGAAGGAAAGAGTTTGTCGGTGTATATGAGAACCAAGCGTTTTGCGTAGGTTCTTTGACGTCACGCGAGTCTTTAGGTGATGTGCACAACATTTAAACAGAATCATTTCCAATCGTGTCATCGATCGCAACGGAAGAGCGTCAGTGAGCTAGCAGATTTCGACGGAAGAGGACGCCGCCGGTACTTTGAGAGGTATCTTCGTGAAAATCGTGTTTTGTAGGAAACAAGTTTTTGCGACCCCGTTGCTTCAATCAATATTTTTTTTAAAGAGGATCTTGCGAAAACTGAAACAAAATTGCAATATAGTAACATTACTACATTTTTAAATTATCGATATGAATAAAGTTATTATCCTTTCGTCAATAATATTTCATTTTGACAACTACTTCATCTCACGGCTACATAATATCAGTAGGTTTAAAAAAATAATATTTTTTACTGTTTTCAAAATCAATTTTAATCGACTAAGAAATCGCAGGGTACAACACTATATCATACTATTGACAGAAAAATGAGAAAGCAACCTTGAACGCGTCTTGATAAGTGTTCGACCGTTTGGATTGTTTTATTTTCGTTGCTGGTTTTTAATGCATGACAAGTCCGGCGCGTCAAATTAAAACCGCAATGGAAAGTAGCATTACTCAGAGTAGCCCGCAGCTGTTTATATGAAATTTTATTACTGAGCAACATAATAAACTGTTTTATAAATAATAACAGACCTTTTAGGGCAAAGCTCCATCATTTTTTGTGGAGTTTGATCAGTTTGTTATCGTGCAAGGGGTCTTTTCGTTTTTACATTCGAACGTCACGCGGAGAGCGATCGAGAGCGGACTGATCATCGCGGCGAGCAATGAATATTTCTAATCGCCGTTTCGGCACGCGAGGTACATATATATACATTATTTCCTTCTATCTCGAAATAGATCTGTGGTTGTTAATCTCAAATTATCACATCCAATATAGACCTTCCTGATACATAATACGACCATATTTTGATGCTCACTTTTATGTGAAATATTGCTTCGATCACGTGGTCAGCTGCTTCCGACTATCGGTGGTTCATAAAACAAGACTGAATAAGAGTGGCTACAAGTAAATCTTCAAAACGACTGGTCATGATTTTTTATAATTATGTTCCCAGGAGTAACGTTTAAAATGGTATCAATTTAAATTCCTTTGTCGGAAGTTGTTGACCGAAACAACACTATTTAATAAATAAAGACTTAGTTCAATATCAGAGTCATGGCACATCAAGCTAACTAATGTGATATTAAGTAATGAATACGAGATATTTGTTTTAAATGAACGTCATCTAGGCATGACGGTTGCTATTCGCCGCAGCAACAAGTACGCGGAAGTTTCATGTAAAGTATCCCATTTGTAAACCTACAAGTGTCTTTTAATTTAATGAAGCAGTGCTAACACCAACTCTTAACGCTAAACGAATATCTGAAACTACAAGCCAAAGTTACTTTATCCTATATTTAAGTACTATAAATAATTATTCTTCTTCTAGAAACATGGAATTTAACATATTTTCTTGCAAACAAACCAACATCACTCAGTTTCATAGAATAACAAATTGGTGTTTTTCACGAAAAACTTTACTAAGCCAAAGCCTCTATATATATATATATATATATATATAAGACCATATAGGTAAAATAAAACACGTAATTTGTATATGATTTAAACTTAATATAAAAAAATATTGGTCGCAGCCAATGCAAAATGTGGATAGGGACTAATCAATCTATAGAGAGAGAGAGAGTAGGCAATTGCGAAACGATTACCGAAGTTTCGTTAGCAAACCTAAATTGAATTTTCCAAACGTAGAACAACGAACTAAAGCGTTGAAAAAAATATTGTAATGTACAAATAGAAACTTTATTCTAAGTTCTCTATTCTACCACAAAAAGCGATTAAATAAATTGTCTACACAACGTTGCTAAAAACTTACACTAAAACTGTGGTTACAAATTTTCTTCCATTGAACATTTATATTTAAGTAATTGGTTGATTAAAAAGTGGCATCACCTACGAAATGTTTTAAATTAAGTTATTATTTCCACATATGAAGAGTCACAAAAGATATAACGATCCGACACATGGACCTAGAATTAAAATCGCAGTCAATCATTTGCAGTACCTGATAAAACTAGTAATAACGGACGTTGTCTTACAGTTGCATACTTTTGTCAGGTCGACGGTACTACAAATGTTATTGAGTTTGTTAAGGTATAAAAGACAGGATATAAAGGTTTAAATAAACTTGTGGATTGATTATACCACGGAATATCAGACTGAGTGCAGGTGTCACTTTGTGATATTATTACCTGAAATTTATAAAGGAAAACTTCTTTACAAATAAAAACTGCAGTTAATACAAAAATAATAATAAAAATACCATGACAGAAATCATAAAATCCCAGAGCACAGTCATATTACTCACATAACAGACAGTCGCTAACGTCAAAACGAGGTCATAGTAGCATGAAACATTATAAGAATTTCGACATCATTTTCAGTTATATTAAAGAAAAATAGTTACTGAGTGTCTGGGAAATGTAAATTGTAATATTAAATTCTTGTCAATAAAGGCTGAATTTCGTGCTGCATAGCCTTAAGCGTTATCTTCGGTTTTTTTTTTTGGAGGTTCTTTTTTTGCGCTGTAATAAAACAAAAAAACAGGTATGAGCAACACATAAAAGGGTCAACGATTTATTATCTTATATAGTTAGTAATGGTATTAAAATAAGGAATACTAGAAATAAAAGTCGAATTTCGTACAAATAATAGACAATCGTTTAGTATGCCTTTAAGGTAATGTTAACTAATGTTTATTTGTAATCTTCCTTATTATTGTCGTAATGTCTTCACAAAACAGTTCCAGAATTATTGATTTTGAAACTTTGAATGTGGCGCAAGATCCAGACGGTGGATCAGTCAGTTGTGGCCTGTGGGTGTGCGCGCATCGCAATCATGTCGTACCGCGTAGCCGTATCCTACTGGTATTATGAAAAGCGCTTGTAGTTTCTTAACTTCGGTGATCGAACTTTTCGTATTGATATTGCTATTTAAGTACGTATTATAATAAAACATATATCTAAAGATCCCACAAGCTGAGGCCAGCCGCACATGTCAAGTTTTCGCGTTCGGTTCCCTGTTGCGGGTATCGGGGCAGGGCACTGTGTTGAGCAACGTACACGTGCGGTTTATTGCATTCGCTGCATGAAAATTTGTGGTAATGTATCTTACAGAAATAATTTGTTCGCAGTTTCGACGCAGTTTTGGCATAATGCCCAAACAAGACCGTTGGACGGCATATTTGTCCATTTTTCGCACACAGGTTTTGATTCTTTTTATCAGTTGGGCACAATTTTCTGCTTTCTAATTGTAAACCAAACTGCTCAAAAAACCAGAAAAATCTTCGATCGGGCGACATTATGGAAGGTTTTTGGGATTTCAGATTTTCGAAATGAAAAGTAGTGTCTAACTCGGGTGAAATTGCCCATTTCCCCTCGAACTATTGGCGCTCTCACTTCGTTCGAGCGCCAGAAATATCTCGGGTGAAATTGGTCACTTTCCACCCTTGGTTATCAATCTACTATTTCCGCAGTGTCGATTCATCCGGTAGGGGCACTTTTGTGCAGTCACAACATAAATATTTGTTGAAAAAATTACGGAAGTTATCGTTGTTAACTGTTGTCCATGGTATGTTGAATTAAATAAGAAAAATAAGTAAATCGAAATAAAATTGATGTTTCGAATTTGGTTGCCCAGAATGTATATTGTGGCGGTTGCTTTTCAGATGAGTGTCAATATTGCATTTCTTTAGTTTCAGATTTATATCGCACATAGAGCAGTATATAGTAGAGGTCACTTCATTATAGACTAATTCAGGATGATTCACTATCCACGTTTTGATTCGATCTTGCACATTACTCATTCTTACTTTAATTCAAAACTGTAATATTAACCTATCAAACACGTCGATTTCAAGGCGATTTCGGTAATAAATAATATCTAACTAAACGCAATTTATATTTTATCACTGTCATACGTAATGAAAGGACATCTAATGTCTTATGGATAGACCCCGCTATCGGAGGTACAAAATGGTAGCTGTCAAGTTCTTAGGGATGGGTAAAAATATTCATGATGTCGATATCGATATTCTTGCTTTTTCTGTACAATAAGTTTTATATATGTACGGTCAGCTGCAAAATTGCATGGACACCTTATTGTCTATAATCCTGTGAACACGTGAGGTGACGTTCGTAAGAAACCACCTAGATGGCGTTGTTATCTAGGTGGAAATCTTTTATTCCTTACTTTTTTTCGAAATTATAGTAGCAAACCATAATTTTTTCTACACTTTCTTCAGTCAATCTATTTCTTTTAACGTCTAATATCCATTTATATGTAGAAAATGACCTTTCGACCTCTACCTACTGATGTCAGCGGGGCAAATTTAAAAAACGAAATGTCATCAGATGCGGTTTCTTTTGAAATAATTTCAGCGTATTCTCTTATAGTTTATAAATCCGGATTTCGAGCCATGACAGCTTCAAGTTTGGTTTCTACGGGTAAACTAGTAGACCAATTTATGACCATCCTAACTAGATCAAAATCTATTAAGGCATCGACCATTGACATATTACGTTCCTGTACACGAGTTAAAACGACCTCGATGATATTAAAATTTTCATGAATAAAATTTAAATCTTTTTTACATACATACATACATAAACTCACGCCTTCATTCCCAGAGTGGGGTAGGCAGAGCTACAGAATTACCAACAACTCTAATAACTTGTTGATAATTCTGTAACCAAATCTTCAAATCTTTTTTAATGTTGGATTTTTTAAGCACTTGTTTAGCCTTTTTAATCGAAACTGCATCTGAAGTTCTTAATCGTGACATGACCGTATTTATTTCATTAAAGTACCTTACATAGTAAGACACTGCAGCGAGCCAGGTCCCCCCCCCCCCCCCCCCCACCTTGTGATTACTGGCTTAGGAGGTAAGGGCAAATTTGGATAAATTTCCTTTAACAGTTGCACTCTATTAGGAGACTTTAAAAATACTTTTTTCAAGTTAGCGATCAGGGTGTCTACATCCGGATATTGACATCTTATTTGCTCTGCCACCCGATGCAGAGCATGAGCTAATCATGTAATATGTTTCATTTTCGGTAAAACACTTTTTAAAATTCGCCCCGCCTTCAACATATACGCAACGCTATCGGTACATAATAGAAGCACACTATAGAGTTGATTTTCATAGGATTCACCCCACATATTTTGTAAGCAGTCTGTAACAAACTTAGCAATAGTCTCCCCATTCACTACTGCTAGCACTTTACATGCCACTAAATAAGTTTTTTGGGAAACAGTTGCATCCAAGGGCTTCACCAAGAAATGGACCACATATCTGCCTAAAAAGTCTGTCGTTTCATCAAGCGATATCCATTTTTTTTTATTTGCTACTTCATTGTTTATAGCAGATATTTTGGCTTGATAAAACTTGTCCAGGTATACTTTTCTTATCGTTGATTCACTGGGTAGACTTCGAAGAGGCTGATCTGCACAAGTACAGCAAAAGTACTTTTGAAAGAAAGATGTGAATGCTGGGTTTTCGATTTGCACCCATGGGATATTGCACATTATGAGGAACTCGATCAGGTCGAAGTAAAAACCTTCATCCGGTTTGCGAGGCAATCCTGTGTGTACAGGTCCTTCGACGTGTCTTTTCACTGTACTTTTTCTACACCCTATATCAACTTCACATTTTTTACAGTGTATTAAATGTCTTGTAGAGTCATACTTTAAATCGGGATATAGTTCAATCCAACTTAGAACAGTTTCTTTCTTAGTTTTCCGAGGCATGTTCAGTGAGGTAGAAAGATCTGATACTGTTCTTATTTACAATAACAAGACTTTACTTAGTCCAATCAGAAGTAAATCGGAGTCCAGTAAGGATCAGCCAAAATAGTCACAATAAGAATATCACAAAGTCCGGTAACTTTTGCGATTATTGAATTTATATTTATATGGTAGGTGGGTCGTTCTTCTTTTTTACCGACAGTAAACCAAAGATTTTCATTTTTTTTTATTTTTGAACGATCAATAATTATGGTTTCAGTGTTGGATTTCAACAAACGTTGCATTTATTCTTTATTAAGACTAATTAATGCGTCCTGCCCTGCAGATAATGTTTTGTTCTTTTTAATGTGGTTTACCAGAAACACTGTGACAGAGTGGCCGTTTTCAGCCGAGACCAAGTTTTAGATGACCACTCTGTCACGGCATTCTACGAAAAACAATATTATAAACAAAAACCTGGGTGAAAGAAAGAGTACTATTATTTGGTACTTATAGATAAATAAAAGTATGGACGTAGGTATATTAAACACGAAAATCATAATTATCAATACTCTAATGAGACGCTTAATAAGATGAGAGACAGGCTATTGTCGGTAAAAAAGAAGAACGACCCAGGTACAGATTGCATATGACACTGACATGCATATGAAGTTGACATTGCAATCGTTTTATCTCTATTTAACTGGCCAGCTTATCACAAAATAAGTTTAAACTAATTCAATTGTTTAAATAGATAGAGGATAATTGGAACTTATTAAAGTACTTACTACTACTTTGCTATCTAGTACAAAATCAGTCGAAACATTGAAAGGGACCCGATAACAGTGGTAGCAACTATAGAGACTTTTATTCAGGGCATTTATCTGAAAGCACATTTTCCATACATCATTTCACATTACATGTTCTTTAAATATTTTTTAAACACAAACTTAATTTTTTTCATATCAAATCCCGGGGTTAAAAACTATATCCATACTAATCTTACGTACCGAAGTCCCGCGAAATGGCACTACCAATTCCGATCACTGATAATAATAATCGATATCGATAAAAAAAAAGATTCTAACACTAGCAAGATTGCGACATACTTATGTTTAGCCGTGAAAATTCCGACCTCTAATATACTGGTAAACATCTTAGCCTATTTGTACAAATTGTGGTTACTGAATTATCAACAACTTTTTAAAGTTGTAATTCTGTAGATCTGTCTAGCCCACTCTGGGATTACAGGCGTGAAGATATGTATGTATGTATGTAAAGTGAAAAAGTGGATGATACAGCTTTTTGTAGTCCACTGAACGATGTCTTATACTACATTGTACGTACTTTGCTTCGGACGGCAGGACAACGTAAGAGATATTATGAAATAGCATACATACGTACATACATTAAATCACGCCTGTTTCCCAGAGGGTAGGCAGAGACCACTTCTTTCCACTTGCTACGATCTTGACAATCTTATAGTAATGGTTCTTTATTAGTACCTAGCTAGCAGGTAGGCATACGATCATAGTAAAGTCTGTTCCTATTCAGACTGCCAATGACAATAACAATTATATATGACTGTAATTGTCTTTAGATAGACGATGAAATAGTGATGAGTAGGGTGGTTCAAAATAGTATGAAGAAAAATAAAGTATATCAAATCATTCCTTCAAAAAGCTCACTTATGTGTAAAATGTAAACTTGTTATGTGATCGTTTAATGGTCGCCCGAGGCGTTTAGTTTATACCAAAAGATCTCAGTTAACAACAGACAAAACGACATCATGTAAACTTAGCAAAAATCACAATTAGAATATAGTTTGCCTGCTGCTGCAACTCAGAATACAGTGTCATGATCTGACCAAAGACTCATTCGATATCTATATTAGACGTGTGAAGCTCTAAACATTGTTATATGAAACTATTTTAACAGTATGGGCGACCTGTAAAGTTTATTCAATTGCAATAATACTTGGTAGGTATAACATATTTTCGTGTATTTTGAAACAATTTAAATATAATTACTTTATTAAAAAGGTTGAATATATATTCAATTCATCATCATCATCGTATTATTAGTATGACGTAAATATATTGAATTGAATTGAATTATTATGCTGGGTGCGACAGAGACGAAAACCTCTCTTATCAATCAAATCTATCAAAACATCACCACATTTTCATGTCAAATATATTTCGAAATACAAACATGTATATAAAAAATATTAGTCAGGCAGTTGTATTTTGACCGAAAGTGCTTTTCATCAAAACAAAAGATTAAATATAGATTAATAAACATGAAGACAATGAAGAGTATAAATAAATAAATATGAACATGCTCGACATTCAAAAGTACGCGAATATGGAGTAATAATGGTAAATTGATTTGTTTATATGAGTGACGGAATAAAAAGGTCCTGACTATACATCCTAGTTAACATTTCTCAATCTTACACATTTTGTTCATCAGAGAATAAATGACGACTGGCCGCCCTGGGATCTTGGTGGAGCGGAGGTGTTAAGATCTGTCGACGTGTTATATCTGACCAACTCATTTTTAATATACCTATGAGTCAAAGTATGAGTATGTGTTGCCTCGTTTATAGTGCTTGAACTGAGGCGCGGCGTCCATAATAATATGCTTAAGTAAAAACGAGCAAACAACGTACCGTGCAGTCCAATCTTTGGCTAGTCAGCGATTAGACAAGCCGTACTTATATACCTTCGCGAGTTATGTACCATATTGCCGTGTTCACGTGCGCAAACTGTTTAGGACAGGTATAAACGCAGGCAAGATGAAGGATGTAGCCGGGGTTATGGTGCCGGGGACTTACTCGGTGGCATTGAGGAACCGCGCGGCGGACGTGTACCGCAGCGGGTCGAACTCGTCGGAGCTGGAGGCGCGCGAGCGCGTCATGCTGCGCACGTGCTCGCGGAACGCGCTCCGCACCTCACCCGTGTCCGCTGCCGGCCGCTCGCTCGCCTCGCGGACGCTCTCTAACAACATACACATCGATTTTATTTTGTGTTCATAATAACTTCATCAACAGCGTATCAAAAATAAAGTAACGAATTCAATCTACAAAGTTCGTTTTACTAAGTTACGTTAAATGGAGATTATGTTGCCGCAGTCCGGCTCTATCATCAAATTACCTGTTTACATAATATTTTCTCCATTCTAATAAGGACGACGGTACATAATGGAAAACAATTACGAAAATGTTTTTTAATACAGTTGCTCAAAAAGTGGTACTTTTCGTACCCGTATATCATGCGGAAAGTTGGATTTTTTCGAACTAGTGCTTGTTCTTTTTTATTCGCACTAGTGCGTTTTAATTTTCTTTTTTTTTTCATATATAGGGGAGGTAGGGGTGCATTGGGCAGTCGGGAGGTTCGGGCACCCGCTTGTAACTCGAGACGTGTAGTAGATATTAAATTTCGTGTACTGTGGTAATTTAGCATAGCAACTAGCAACACTGCTCAGATAAATGTCATCTGTCATTTCGTTTAATTGTCAGTGTCACATGCGGTCGACGGTTTCGTGCGTGCAAAAGTAACCATTAAGTTGTGATTTTAAAGTGAAAAAACTGAGCAATCTGCAGACAGGCGTAAGTTTCTTTAATTATGTCTAATTATATGTCTATCGAAGATAATAGTATCCTATAAATTTAGGTAAAACATTTTATGAAAACAAAAATATTTGAATTTATTTCTAAAATGAGGGTTTAGGGAGCATTGGGCACTGATTTTGAAGGGAGGTTTGGGCATGCCCAATGCTCCCGCCATTACTGTGTGTTTCGGTATAATAGATTTGTTGTTTTATATTATTTGTTTTACTGATTAATTTAATCATTTATTTTAGAAAAATGCCGTTTGAATTTAAAAAGAAAAACAAACGACGCGAAATCCCTAAAGACATAATCTTACAGGAAGAAAGAAAAAACTAGAATATTAAGAGACACACCCGAGAAGAAATTAATAAATAGAAATGGCAGAACAAGACAGACAAAGAAAGAATAAGGACAAAGAAGACAAAAAACAACAAAAAGCCTCTAAAACTAAAGGAAAGAAACCTATACCTAAACTTGATGAATCATTAACATCGCAACAGAAGAAACACGGCAAAATAAGCAGCGACGAGGAAATAGAAAATGAATCTTCCGAAGAACGATCGTTTGATGAAGATGATGTTGTTGTTCTAGATAGAAAATTCAAAGTGAAAGATTATGTGTTGGTGAAATTTAATACTAAAAAACTGTCTATCATTATGTTGGGCAAATTGAAGAAGTTCGTCATTCTATGGCAACTATTAAATTTATGCGTATGAGTAAGATACGAAATACATTTTTGTATCCAGATATCGAAGACATAATCAAGTGTGCCATTGAAGGATATTAAAACCAAATTGCCAGAACCAAAAATATGGACCAAACGTGGCAGCTCTAAATACACTTTTGATAGGCCAATAAGGGTTATACCGAATCTTAGATAAGTTTTATTACTTAAGTAAGAATACTGATTTTTAAGTAAATAATCTTTATATTGTTAAGTCACGATTTTCACACATACTGAAACTATAAATCGGGACTTACTTGCGTAATAAATAAACATTTACCATAAAAATAAGTAAAAAATACTACAGTAAATGTTTATTTCTTACGTGAATAAGTCCCTATTTATAGTTTTAGTATAATCCTCATTATTTGTGAATTTTTTGAAGTATAAACTCTTAGAAAATGATTGTTTGTTAATTTATATAACAAGTTTTAATAGTTATGTTATATAATATTTAAATAATTTAACATTATGTGGCGTATATAATACAATGCCCAAACCTCCCACAGAGGTGCCCAAACCACCCTACCATTGGGAGGTTTGGGCACTTTTGACAGGGTTCAGAAGATCTCTTATAACACTAAGACTGATTACAATTGTATAAGTTTTCATCGCAATAATTTGAGCCAAATATATGTGCTTTTGACATAAGAAATAAAAAGTTGATTTTGTTAAAAAACAACAGTTTTATTATGACTTATATAAAAAAGTGCCCGATGCACCCCTACCTCCCCTACTAAGCCGCACCGGCCATAGACCAAACAAAAGAGTTTGCATGTTTAAATAAAGTACCAGGATCGCAGAGGTAATTAGGAGGTAGCACCGCGGCGCAGCGGCGGGCGGGCGGGTGCGCCCGACACAGCGCGGGTGACTGTAGGTTAGGTAGGTACTTCTAATGTTTTCATCACACTTGCTCGGAAAGGGTTTTATAACACGCAGGCGTTTAGGGCAGTTATAGCCGACTTAGCTCCCGCGGGAGTTATAGATTTTCATAACTCCCTAGGGAGTTATGAGTTTAGTTTTAAAATATAGAATCCACTTGTACATCATTTCAGACCAAGGAGGTGTAAAATCAGCCAAGGTTTATTTCCTATATTCAAAACTTGGCTACAAACCAATTTTACTGTTTAATTAAACTTATACGGCACATTAATTGTCTGCATTATATTTCTATTTTACCATTATTTCAGAGACATTCGCAATTATTTTATTAAATTTCATTTTGAAAATTTGTACAATCTGGCAGAATGGCCTGTATTTGTCAAGTTTAAAAAAAAGCAATTCTAAGCATTATCTGTGGAAGACTAAAAAAAAGTTGTCAAACTCTTTTAGCTTAGCGAATCGAGTTCGTTTAATTTTGTTTGATTGTTGTTTCCGAAGCGTATTTTGTTTATTAAAGGTTTTTTTTTCTATTTGTTTTTTATTTCCTCGCTAATGTGATGAAAATCATTGTGTGTATCATGGGCAGTAAGGAGATTGCAAACTCGAGTCATTAAAAGCCCTCCGCCTTCGGCGTCGGGCTTCTAATAGTCTCTCGTTAGCAATCCTCTTCTTACCGCCCATGATGCACAATGTACTATTATCTACACATATATCATAAGTCCTCTATAATGCGTTCAGAATCCGTAGACAATGACCATCATTACAAGATACAATGTTACTATGATATTTTTTCTTATCTGTAGCTGTAATGAAAAGTTAAAATTACGATACAACTTTTGATAAAGTAATGTTGTTCAAATTTGGAACATCTTCTAAAACCAACACAATTCAAACAGGGGGTCAATTCTAGTATCTATTAAACGTCGACTCGGTATATTTTAAGTAAAGTGTCGTACGCCGTTTTGATGTCGAATGACATTAGAATAGGGACTTTGTTAGTTTGTCTATGATTTTAAAAAAACATTCATATTAGTGACACAGGTTAGCTTTGCCGCCATTTGTTTGTTTGTTAATTAAACATTTCAAATTGCACTAATGTTAATGTTTACAATTATTATAATAAATAAATACTTCTTTTCTCTAATTTTATTTATTTCTTATTTCAGTTCATACATTAGCTTAACACCTATAGATATATTCCAGGTAGCAGCAGCACTGGTAGCTATGAAGGTTATTTGCCTTCGGCTACTGAACGCATCTTAGAGTACTTATAATATGTGTGTAGATAAAGTAATGTATGCAACTGTACATAATTAGGCCTTAAAAAACTCGTGTGATGTTATTATGAAACTCGCCTTCGGCTCGTTTCACAAAACCACACTCGTGTTTTAAGGACCCTCTTTATGTACCAGTTACATAATAGTACATTGTGTATTAAGGTCGGTAAGTAAGGAATTACGATCGAGGCTCTAGTAGAAGCCTGTCGAAGACTGAGGGCTTTCTGAGTCGAGGTTCGTAATTCCCGTACCACCCGTGAAACATATAATGTTTTTCATCACATTTGAGAGTAAATAAATAAAATTATAGGGCAGAAAAAACTTATAATACACAAATCAGCACAACTATTATTACGAATTAATGAACTTTTTTTAAGCGGATGGCGGGCGGACTCCACAGATTATACAAATGTTTCGTTCAGAAACGTTAAGGGCAAATACTTACGTAGATATACATACAGCCCTGAAGGAGTGTAAAAAAAAAACGACGTTTTGATACAGAAAACGATTAAAATCGATTATTAAGAACATTAATTGAGTATTTATTTATTTATTTATTAGACACAGTAACAAATTACAAACACATGAACATTGTTAAAACTAAGGTAATTATGTAGATGACATTGAGTGTCCGTAACTTAATAACAACTGTGTACAGCGTTCTCTAAAAGTTATGTCTGGCGCTTAACAACTAAAACAAAAATAAAAACAAAAATAATAGTATCAAAATGAATTAAAATAACTATACCTAAAGTTTATGATCACAATGCTAGTCGGGATACGCTATTTTGGAATATTTTATTGTTCAACGCGAATATATCACAATCCGAGCAGTTTTGATTATACATGCGACACATACGGCTAAAGGGGTTATTACGAGAAACATTATTATTGGCTAGAGGAACTATAAACAATTGATGATGTCGAACCGGCCGGTTACTACATTGAACTTAATCTTATCTACAAAATTAACATCGAGTAATGAGTTGACAATTTTGTGTAATGAAGACAAATCACTCACTTTTCTTCTATGTTCCAGTGATTTTAGATTAAGATATTGCAGTCGATCTTCGTATGAGGGGAGTACAGGCGTTTGCCGATTTTTCAACACATATACCTAACAGCCCGAGCCTGAATAGACTCAATCCTATCACTGTGGCTCGAGTAAATTGGGTACCAAATGGAGTAATTGTACTCGAGGATGTTCCGCACCAGTGACTGATACAGACTTATCAAGGATTCCGATTTCTTAAATGGTTTCGTGATGCGGACGATGAATCCAAGTATCTTACTAGCACGGGCTACCATGGCATCATAATGTTGTCTAAATGAGAGCTCACTGTCGAAGAAGACGCCCAGATCCTTTACTGCTTCAACTTTATTTAGTGGGCTACCATCAATACTATATGGGTATGCAACGGGGTCTTTCTTCTTAGTGAAGGTGATGAATTGACATTTGCTGGTGTTCAGAGGCATGTGATTTAAGGTGCACCATACCTGAACGTCATTCAAGTCTTGTTGCAGCTTCAAACAATCCTCATAGCATGATATCCTACGATACAACTTAAGATCATCAGCGTAGGCCAAAAAATCGCAAGATAGGGAGTTTAGTAAGTCATTGACATATTATATTAAAAATAGCAAAGGCCCTAAATTGGATCCCTGCGGCACTCCAGAAGACGGCTCGAACGCCAGAGACTCGTATCCGTACACAGCCACAACTTGGCTTCGATTCAGGAGATAGGATTGAAACCAGCGTAGGAGGCTACCATGTATTCCCAAGTGCTTTAATTTATATAGCAAAATGTCATGGCTAACGCGATCAAATGCCTTAGAAAAGTCAGTGTAGACCGAGTCAACCTGCACCTTATCATTAAATGATTCGCATATGTAATCCGTGTATTGCAAGAGATTCGTTGTAGTTGATCGGCCCGCCACGAAACCGTGCTGTCTTTCACTGAGCCTGGGACGAAAGTGATTGAATAAGCCCTCGTAAACTATTGCCTCCAATATTTTACTGCAACCTGACAGTATGTTTATAGGTCGCTAGTTGCGAACCTCATGTTTGTTACCAGACTTATGTACTGGTGATATTCTCCCAACTTTCCATAAGTCTGGCATGATACCTTCACTAAGTGACTTTTCAAAAATCATATGTAGGGGGATTACAAGCGCTGAAGCACACGACCGAATAAAAACCGGCGGGAGACCATCAGGACCCGCTCCCTTGTTTATGTCTAATTTCCTAAGCCGATCGTGAACCATGTTCATGCTAACATTGACTGTACTCAAAGAGAAATTATGAGTTGGACAGTTTAGTTGATAATCGTGTGTTACCTTTTGAGCTGTATAAATTGACGAGAAAAACGACGCGAATAAGTTTGCAATATCAGGACCACTCGATGCTGTCAGGAATATTATTAGTTTTCTTTTTAGTTTTTACAAATCGCTAAAATGCTTTCATGTTTTTACCAATATCACTTTCTAAATTAGAGATATAATTTGTGTAAGAAACTTCAATGAGGTGCTTAGCTCTCGACCTCAGTAAGGCAAACGAATCATAATCTCTAGGATTACCGTACTTTTTATGCCTCCGGTGATATTTATCTTTTTCTTTTATAATATTAATGAGCGAAGATGTGTACCAAGGAGGGTAATTTGTTTTAGAGCTGCGTCTTTTGGATGTGTGTTTTTCTATTATCATCCAAATTTTGTCATAAAACATGTGTAAAAGATCGTTACAATTTAAATTACTATAAGAGTGCCATTCAATGTCATTAAGTTCATTAATACATGCTTTAAAATCAGTTTTCCAAAATTGATACCGGTTACTTAATTTATTCTCCCTAAGCGAATTTGAGTAGGCGTGGGAGATTTGCAGATCAAGGGGCGGTTGGTGAGAGTCAATTTTAGTGATGGGTAACGCTTGTCTTACACTAAGTTTACCGTCAGTGTTACTCATTACCAGGGGTCGGACAAAAAGTGCAGATGACGTCAAACCACTTATAGGATGATTTCAAATAGTATTTTTGATTTTCATAAACAATTATCACTTATCATTTATCAACCTCTTTATTAAACGATATCGCCACTTGAAATGAGTAAGTACGGTTTTGACTGACATATTGTCAATCAGATGAACAATAAATTGACTTCGTTATTGTTTAACTATTGTATCTTCACGATTATATTTAGCTAAAAATTATATTTACTAATGTATAAAAAACGCTGAAAAAGTCCTCTTTACTCGAATATTGTGGCAAATGTGGCAATATATATATATATTATATTCTACAACTGATATTTTAATATTCGTAGGAAGGCAGACTACAGGACAAGGCAAAGATATCTCTACACAAACTGAGCAATCAAGTACTGCGATTGTTATGGATACCGCGAAATTGTTGGCTAATTTTTTTTTCCCCGGTCAACCAATTGAGGAAAAAAAAAACATTCAAGCATATTTTAAGTCTGTGACAACAATAATAGACTTGTTAGAAATGCATAATTTCATTAAATAATAAGTATAATAAAATAACACCAAATTATCTTTTTTTTTATTTTTACTTATCTTACCAACTGTTCCCACTTTTGAGTATTAAACCTATTTATCTGAGGTTCCCACAGACTTGTTCTAATTTCAAATAATTATACCTTATGGTAACAAGTTTATGTCACACCTGCCCATAAAGTCGCTTTTTACGCCCGCTACGCGTACGGAAAAAGCCGCAAACATCTGCGATCTCGGACTTTCTTTGTTTTATCTCCCTAGTGGTGTAATATACTATTATTCACTACATCACCCTCTCTCTCTCATCATCACCTCTGTATTATTAATTGCATGGATATTTTTTTTACGATTATTTTGTTATGTTTCATTAATACTACTTTGTTACTACATGTCACACGGAAGTCTAAATACAAACTTAAACATCATCCAGTGTGCAAGATTACGTCATTTTTACGTCATCCGCACTTTTTGTCCGACCCCTGCTCATTACCAGGTCCAATGTAACCCCATTTTTATTACGGTTATGGTTGTATTGCTTAAGGTTACAGGTAGCAATTAGGTCGACGACGCTTAACATTTTAGCATTACCTGCTCCATTAATAATCGGTAAACCAAAACCCTGCGGCGTATTCTACGTAAGGTTAGACAAATTAAAGTCACCAACTATAAGAGTGATACCGCCATCCTGAAGCAAGTGTATTTCCTCACATTTTTTAATAAAATTAATATACATACAGTCCGTTAAGTAGTTAGGCAAGTAAACCAGCCCCAAATTGACGGCACCCGATCCCATTTTTATCTGAACCCAAAGATCCTCGACACAAGTCTGCCATTCAGGTTTATGTATAATATTAAGATTTTTTGACACTGCCATCAATACTCCCCCTCCATAACCTTTATTGTATGTTAATTTAAACTTAGAATCCCGATCTCGACGCAATACCGTAAACCTATCATCAAAGAATTCACTTGAATAAAGACCATCGTCTAACCAGGTCTCACAAAAACAAATAATATCATAGGTAGAATTCAATATTGATTAGTAGACACAAGTCTGCCATTCAGATTTATGTATAATATTAAGATTTTTTGACACTGCCATCAATACTCCCCCTCCATAACCTTTATTGTATGTTAATTTAAACTTAGAATCCCGATCTCGACGCAATACCGTAAACCTATCATCAAAGAATTCACTTGAATAAAGACCATCCTCTAACCAGGTCTCACAAAAACAAATAATATCATAGGTAGAATTCAATATTGATTTGTAGATATCATGACTAGACCCCGTTATCAATTGCTCAGTTTGGGGGCAAACGTCACAATAGGGTGGTCTGGGGACTAAATGGAACGGTGTTCATTAACACTACAACCTAGTGTATTGGTGTTCAACTGTTTTTTTTTTTAATCGGTACACCCCGTTATCTAACGCTCAGTTTGGGGGCAAATAGTGATGTTGCTTCACATGATTAGTCGATCGATTCATACTTATTATTATAAAGAGTTATTTGTCAAGTGGAAAGAAGTGGTCTCTGCCTACCCCTCTGGGAAACAGGCGTGATTTAATGTATGTATGTATGTCAAAATAAAATTCTTCTTTTGTGAATGCTCTTGAGATAACTCATTCATTGCATCTATTTGATCAGATACGAAGGCGACCATTATTGAACAGTACAGAGACTACTAGGTGCCTATTAGGTATGAGCAGTACACGATAAACCCGTTTTGTTAATAATAACGAGCAGTAAAAAAATATATAAATTTGTGGTAGTATTTTTTCTTTAAAATTATAAAACCTTTTTCATATGTTCTAATATTTTTTAATCTATGGGTTTCTTTGACTCTTATAATATGTACGTACAGTGAGAAAGCATGGCCAATCTTTTACTTGATATTGATGAATATTAAACAAAAACCCAGGCTTTAAATGTGTAATAAATATTAATCAGTTGTTAGAAAATAAGGAAGTTCAAATTGATAACAGTATTGTAAACAAAAGCTGCATAGAGCATTACAAAAAACCACAGTTTTTGCCAGTTACATCTGTAGTGCTCGAAAAAACATTTTCATTTTTAAAATGGATTTTTACAAGCAGGGAACGAAGTTTGACTTCATATAATTTAGAAAAAATATTGATAATTTATTATGAAACATACAATAAAAAATAATAAAACAAAATCTTTAATTTCATAATAATTTAAAAAAATCATTAGAGCAGAGCTCTGTTAAGAATGAATCAGATCTTTTGATATGTTATTGAGTGAGTAAATCAACTTCATTTTTTATCGATTCAGATTATCAAAACTGCCCCATCACTTGCCCCCAAACTGAGCGTTAGATGACGGGGTTTAATCATTGATAAATTAATCAATTGACAATTGACTTGTAAGTAATTTTTTATTATAGTTTAATCTATATAGTGTTAATGAACACCGTTCCATTTAGTCCCCAGACTACCCTATTGTGACGTTTGCTCCCAAACTGAGCAATTGATAACGGGGTCTAATCATGACTTTTTGTCCTCATGCCTCTGACATTTTGGTAATAAATATTTAAAGATGAGGCCAGTTTTACTATAAGTAACTACTCACTACAATGCAGATTTATTTACTACTTAATCCAATAACTTTAATAATAAAATGATTAAAATAAGGAATTTATGCTTGCAGAGTATCTAGGGTTTGGTGGTTTTTGATTACGTTGTTGTTACGTTTTTGGTGGTGACGTGTCCGACTTGCGCATAAAGATACGGCCGTTGCGCACCCAGGGCCGCCTGTACTGGAGCTCCTTAGCTTTCAATCGAGCTGCAGCGTGCAGACGTTTGTTGAACGGCGACAGATGCTCCGATACGTACACGGGTGCTTTGGTGCCGCCTATGCCGAGCAGGGCCGTGTTTAATTTACTATCTGGGTTTGCCTTGTTGTACCTTGATACGGCGGAAAGAAACTCGTCACGGCTGCGCCTGGTCGTTAGTTTTAAAATTACTGTGCGTGGATTTAGAGTATCTCTATTTACTTTTGCCACGCGAGTGCAGTGAACAATGTCAGAATCTGTCAACTGATGAGATACAACCGTAGCGGTCTGCAAGATAACGCTATGTAAATTCTCAGAACTAAATTCAGTAATACCTTGCAGTTCAACGTTATTCTCGCGGAGCTGCTGCTCCAGGTCGCTAACCCGGTCAGACAAATTCTGTACTACAGGTTGAATGCTGCTGACGTTAGATTGTATGTTGTTTACTTTTAACGTAATTGTTTGAACGGATTTCTCTAACTCATCGTATTTCCCGCTAAAAAAGTCCAACGCCTGCTTCAGTTCACTGAGATCCTTCCTTATAGGCGACAGTTCGACCCTCAGTATATCTTGAATTGCGCTCTTTAAAGAGTTGTTTATTTCGGTTCGAATCGCAGTAACAATCTTGTCGTCCAGCGTGCACGGTCTCGGGGACCCGGGTTCTGAGTCAGATTCGGGATCCGTGCCCGGATTCGCGTCCTGTTCCAATTCGCTGTCGTTGCACGGAGGCTGAGTGCGAACGGGGGTGCTGGGATTGTCCCCCCCCCCCCCCCGACGAGACTTAGGAATGCACTCCGGACAAAGCCAGCCGGCCGCGACCTTGCTAGCGGGCAAATTTAATTAATAAATAATAATAATAGTAATTATTTTTGCATTTAGAACAAGCGACTCGTTGACGCTTTATATCTGCGTTGCACCATCGACAAGTAAAAGGCATCTTTCCGTGAATATCAATAGTGTTGCTGTTGAGCAATGTTTACATTAATCTAAGGAATTTAAGTAACATGTAGCGAGATTGCAATGAAATTCCTTTTTAAATAACATTTTAAGACAATTTTTCAATTGCGTGTAAACTCTTTGCTTGAACTTGCATGACCTGTGTGCTGTGCTATAAATTAAAAAAAATATTACTTACCGACCTTGGGTTTCATGGTAAAAAGAAAGGTCGAGGGTTTTATATGGGGCATTGCGGCCAAGTTAACCTGTATGTTTAGATACTGTTTACGTGCAAGTGTGATGAAAAATACTATTACGCACTCCTAGTGTATAGATATTATTTGACGATATAATTTTGGTTTTAATAATTTTTCTCAAAAATGACCGGAAAAGTTGACATTCCTAGCTCCATACTGAGACGCGAAGTACATAGTTTACAGACAGTTCCCAAATTTAAAAAAATACGGCGGTAATGAGTGTTGTTATTTCACGTGAAGTTTCTGTTTAAATATATGGGATTTGTATCTTGCGATTTTTGAGAAAACCACTATATATGCCTCGACAGGAACGGCAATTGCCTGCTTCACTGCCTAGGCAATAATGTACTATTATTAAAAATACACAGATACACATTTTTTCGCAAATGTATTTAAAAAAAACGTCGTTCGGTACACGTGCGGAACTGTCATTTTCACTCGTCCCGAGTCTTGGTCCCTCGCTCGGGCCAAGACACCTCATGCAAAATTACATACTTTCCGCACTTGTATCAAAATGTACTATTGTTTGATTTTTGGGTATTAGGCTTGTCGCGGCACGAGTCGCGCGCGTCGCTAGCGCAGTGTCTTTGCGAAAAAACAGTAAACGCTGATATTTCAATCTCCAGATAACACTGTTAGGTAAATTGTAGCTCTGTCTGTAAAAGGAAAGGTCCTTTGTCATAAGAAAGATAAGGACAGAGCTACAATTCAGAGAGATCAGCCTAAATGGATGTTATCACACTAACAAGGAAAGGTCCGGCTCCAATTTGCTTTATTTTGATATATGTTAGAGAGTAGTCTAAAATAACAGACACGTATTATTGTTAAGTTCTAATTTCTCAACCTGTTGTGAAGAAATGTCCTCCAAAGTACTGAAAAGTGACTAACTTAACCCTCTAACTTCTGTAGAGAGAACCGATATACGGTTCAAGTTCATATTTTCCAAAAAGTTAATGAAAATCCCCTTGAAATATCGACAAACATTTCATCAAATGTGTCATTTCACCGAATTTCATTTCATCGAAAGCGAATTTCTGCTGAGACCTTATAGTTTTCAGGTTATCTTTCGCATTCGTTACGTGGGTTACGTTAGGAGACCCCGAGCGCAAGGGTCGGGGAACCTTGTGCGCTCTTTAACGGGGCATTTGACTGAGGATTTGGACAAGGTGTATTTACTGAAGAAATCGCTATACGGACTTAAACAGGCACCGCGAGCTTGGAATAAAAAGTTAAATGAGACACTTTTTATTATAGGTTTTACAGAAACTCCTTCTGACCCTTGTGTATATACTAAACTTTTTGGCCAAGAACTCGTCATTATTGGAATTTTTGTCGATGACATAATAGTGTTTTTCCAGTCAGATTTGACATTTGACATTGTAAAGAAAGATTTGTCGCAATATTTTTCTCTAAAAGATCTCGGAATATTAAAATCATACCTAGGATTGCAAATCGACTGCGATACTGAGAGTATCAAAGTGAATCAATCAAATTATATTAAATTCCTGTTGGGTAAGTTTAATATGACGGAGTGTAAAACTAGAAATACTCAAAATAAACTGGAAAAGAAAAAAGATGACCAGGTTTGTGAATCTTATCCCTATCAAAGTTTAATAGGATGTCTTATGTATTTGACGGTGAATTCACGACCGGATATTGCATTGAGTCAGTTTAATACGTGTTATTCAAAAGAACATTGGATTGCTGCAAAAAGGGTTCTGCAATATCTAAAGGGTACCATTAATTATTCGCTGGTTTACAGAAGAACCGGAGAAACTTTAAAAGGCTTCTGTGATGCGGATTGGGCGAACTGTGCCATCGACAGAAGGTCGTACACGGGCTACATTTTTAAGTTAAGTGGAGCACCGGTATCTTGGGAATCAAAGAAACAGCCCACGGTAGCTCTCTCGTCCACGGAAGCAGAGTACATGGCACTTGCGTCTGCCACAAAGGAAGCGTGTTACTTACGTCGGTTTGTCTATGAAATAACAGGTAAGTTATCTTCAGTTAGCTTAGCTTCTGACAGCCAAAGTGCCATCAGTCTCGTTCGCAACCCTATACACCATAGCAGGACGAAGCATATAGATACCAGGTATCATTTCATTAGGGAGAACGTATCTGCTAATATTGTTACCTTAGAATATTTACAAAGTTCTGATATGCCTGCAGATGTTTTAACAAAACCTCTTGGGCCTGTTGCACATAAGAGATGTACAGTCAGTCTAGGTTTAATGACCTAACTTTAACTTGTTCAGGATAACTTCGATTAAGGGTGGGTGTTGGAGTACTGGCTACTCATCTAATCGAATTTAGTCTTTTTTATTGATATTTTTGAATTATGACTTTTATGTACATAGTTACTTACTTGATAATAAACATTACTTGGATACACAATGCTTGCTCATTTTTAATTAACATTATCACTACAATTACTACGCACTCAGATACAGATTTTGCTAAATTTTGAATTTATCCATTTGAATAAAACAACAAAAACCGATTATTACATATTTTCATTCTATGATTTCGTCTAACAGTTTCAATAAAAAAATGTGTTAACCTTAGAATTTGATCAAAGTACGGGTTAAAGCTGCATTATTGTCTAAATAGAGCAAAATCTTTACTTTCCCATGGCCCTAGACAAGATGCATTCGACGAACTATATTGTTATCTATCGAAAATGTACAAGATTGGTGTACAGTGCGATAGCTTTTAGAAGGTGCTTCGGGTTTGCACTTGTCATTCACTTGCTCTCATACGCTCTTATTAAGAGTAAGTGAGAGAAAATCACAAACCCGAAACACCTTCTGAGTGCCCGCAGACTGTAAGCTGCCTGAAGGTCCCCTCAAGCGATTATGTCTAAACCGTCTCAAAATCTGAGTATTTATACAGTGTGTAAATCTAATACGACCAAATATTTTAACAACGGTTAATATGCATCTTAATTTACATAAAAACATGTGTATCGTTAACATAAGTTGCATTTCTTTTTTCATACTAGTTAATTCGCCACGCAAAGTATCAACAATAGCTCAATTACAAGTCAACACACGTAAAAAGAGCCTATAGCGACCTACCTGCGCAGTGTAAAAAATTACGGCACTCATTGGTGGGGGCGAGACGGGGGGAGTGTAGACCGCTCCGCTTTGCTGCCACGCTATTGGTTTGCCAGTAGACAACATGCGCAATCATATCCCCTCCGCTAGCCGCTCGGGGCTCTTTTTACGTATGTCGACCGGTATCCCTCAATTAACTTGCAATTAACTTAGACTAACTACCAATTTCACCAAACAATGTTCACCACTTAACAGACGAATAGAGCGTTAACAACTGTCAAAATATATGAACTGACAGTCGATTAACATTGATTAAATTGGTACTTAGGGTCGAGTTCACGAACTACAACATAATCATTGATTACTTAATCGCCCGTTAACATTTAACAAGTGTTTAAACAAACCGCGTTTTTTTTGGGGTTCACCAACCGTTTCTAACGAACGGTTTACAAACTTAGTGCTTTTGAATGAATGAGTCTTAAATTACCGAACGTTTTATTATTACTTTGTTAAGATAGTAATGTTTTTACATAAATTTGCTTTTAATCACACGGTTTGCTTAAAATGGTAGGGTACCATTATTATCAAATACGATCAAGACACGTCGAAAATGTTTGGTACCCCGATACCGCATTTCTCGAAAATGTTATATTGACGATGGGCAACGACCAATTCGTCGAAGAGATCCGAACGAACATGAGTAGAGTGTATTATAGAATAAAAATACTGTATATAGATAAGCTGGGGCTATAGTGAGTGTAAAGTTAATAATAATAAGACTTAAAAAATGTTTTTTTTTTAATCCGTTCATAGAATATGTTTGAATTTTAATGATTTATGTTAACAATAACACAACTTATAAAATATTCAAAATGCACAATTTTTCACCGATCGGTTTAAAAAAAAACACGAAAAACCAAGTTTTTTCCTTAAAATTCATTTCAAATCTAAATACTGAAGAATAGGTGAATGTGATACAAAACTTATGTAAGTAAAAAAGATGCACACAGTATCTTTCTAGTTATTTTTACTATCGCCATAAACGGAAATATTAACGAATTAAAAAAAAAACAAAAAATTAAATACCTTTTTTACTTAATTTTATGAAACGCTATAACTTAAAAACCAAACTCTTTTTTAAATAAGTTTTTTGATGAAGTTGATCAATTTAATAGTTTCTAAAACATATATTTTTTTCGTCCAAAACAGAACACTTTTTTTTTTCTTTCATACATTTTTCTATGGAACCAAATCCCCTTGATTTTTCACTAAATATTTTTTTTGTCAAAAACTAGTCATAGGATTGTATTGCCCTCCAAGTATTTTTATATATTGATCAAGGCGCGTAACATATATTTTTTTTATCAAAATTCACCGATGTTTTTTTTTCCATACTTTCCGTGCGGTGTCCTTTCTAACGACAGTTATGAGTATGAGCTAACGTATAATATGAACTTGCATACCTATTGATGTTTGTTTGAATTTTAAATCCCTTAAAAGAATTTCTAAGGATTACTTAAAATTAAATATTGTAGCCTGACCAGAAAAATATAAAAACCTCGCTATATTGCGGAAAGTTTATGAACTGTAAGTAATTGTTTACGCCCAACAAACACACGACCTCAAACGCCATCTCTACGCGTCGCGTCGGCAACTGTCACATGTGAAGAAGATGGCCGCACGGGGGCGCATCGAGCGCCGTATGTGTCGTTCCTTTTGACGGTTAATGTCGTTAGCTGTGTTAAAACGCAAGCGCAATACTCATCTCATGAGACACACGCATTATTTGTCGTTCTAAGAGTTAAACCTAGTTATTTTCCTTATTTGCCATTGTTAATTCAATTGTAATCAGGAGAAGAGATACGATTAAACGCTCTTTATTTGATTAGAAGTCACAACTTATTGAAGAAACCGGGCTGCGTTTCTCTACAAGACCTCGAGACCTATCCACCCTTGTTCCTGCAGTAAGAGGAACCAGCGGACGACCGAAGAGTAATTTCTATTGCAATTCACGAAACACACATAAAAAACTATTAGTGGCGACCCCATTAGAGGTTTTTAATTGATCTGGTCAGGCTTTACCTACGTACCGTTATATAATATGGATGGGTAGTGATTAGCATTTTAGTTATGTAATTTCTATTTTATCCGGTGAAGTGAACTTAATACCTACCTACCTACTATGAAATGTCACTTTGAAACAGTAATGGATAAATTTATACCGGAAGGAAGTACCTAGTTAAGGGAGATGTGTAAGGTCCGTGACCTCTTAGAAAAACCTTCGGTTTTCGGGGGATATCGGAAGGATTCGTGTAGTAGAACATGACAATTTTCTTTTTGACTTAGTAGCAAGCCATCACGCGAAGAGTGCCCTCGTTGTGTTTTGACTGATTTATACTGATATTTAGAGAAGTTAAACCACCACTTACTTTTTTATTTAGTTTATTAACTTCAACAAGGTATTTCTGTAAATAGTCAATCACGGGAAAAAAATATAGGTATAATGTAGGTTTTTTTTTTTAAAGAATCTGAAATTATCAAGAGAAGTGTCAATTGTAAATATTTTAATAAGGTTCAAGACTGAGTTACAGAAGCAACGGGGATTTCGAAATGTAAGTTTAAAAAATAGTAGTTTCTGCGAATCCACTGGTGGGTTTTGGGTGGGTTGGGTGTTATCAGCTCTAAATACTTCCAAACAAAAATGGTGTGTGAAGGCGGGGTGTTCTCTATTTAAATTAGCGATGGAAGAATTCGAAAATGCTGATTTTGTTTTATTTGTATCATGGCAAAAAGTCATATTGTATTAAAATAAGAAAAAGATAATTAAGTGTAATATTATTACATCAAGGTTTATTTTGTACTGATGGTTATCCTTTACATAACTTTTTACTGTAACTTCGAAAAGTTTTGCTAGGTGATAAAAGAACAGAACCGCATATCACGATCGCATGTCATCGTCAATACCCGAAGTATGCTTCTAAAATCCGAAGATTTTTTTAGGAGCTCACGGACTGTACATAATGATCTCCCTAAGGGAAAAAGTTTACTGTGGTCAAAGTTTAAGACAAAAACATACATAAAAAAAATGAAATGGTTAAGGTTAGTAAATTTCACACTTGTGTGTATTATTTCAGGATTTATTTCAGGACCATCGTGTAGAACCCTATAGGTCAGGTTAGGTTAGATTAATTTTATAACAATTTTGAAATATTTACAATTTCGGAAAAAAAAGCGTTTGTCCAAATGATATTCTTGGCAAATTAATCAGTTTGGCAAAAACTTTTTGACGAAACGAAGGTAACCCAGATTTCTACCTTACTAGTATTAAAACTGAAAATTATTTTCGTTGCAAGCTGTATTTTTGTTTTGTTATTACTTATTAGTGTAAGACGCAAAGCTTGAAACAAAGTATCTTTAGTAAAATTCCAGCAGTACTGTGTCAAATTTTGTTACAGTACTTGTTTTACTAGACTCTGTTTTTCGGATCGAGTTACTTGTCCTGGGTGCATTCCAGCCAAAACGGTAAATTTATATATATTTTTAAATCCCGATTTATACATTTACGTTCCTAACTAATATAAACTACTATACTTGGTCCTTATTTTTCAAATAATTACATTGCTCAAAGTTCGTTAGTAGCCTAAGTACGATAAAACGCAAGAACATCTAATTAGTTGGCTTTTTAACCAACAAAATGGTACCGACTTGGCGTTCCAATTACTCATATTGTATGCACCTTTAAGTATAAATGTTTGTCAACACAATAAAGTATATTTAACCTTTTTATATTACATAGGTGCTGGTTTTAAAATGAGTTTGTAAATAGACCGTATTTGTGTCATTTTTCAATCGGTAGTTTTAGTGTCGGGTACGTGAAATTTTAGTGTTTTCTTTATGTTTATTTTCAAACCGAGGGCAGCCTATTTTAATTTCACAACTGATCAAAACAGCTTCTTAAAATAAATACGATTAGTCATACTTCGATTGTACTTCTTGCGTTATCTAACTTGTGATATACATAATTATTAATTTGTCGGGGACGTGACGCATTTATGCATCAACGGTACAAACATTGAATAATTATATCGTTTGATTTTGCTGAAGCTAGTTTTGAACATGGAACAGTCGAAACCAAGTACATCCGCGGAAAGAATGAAGAAGTATCGTGAAAAAAAAAAGCAGGATCCAGATTATCAACGAAAAGAAAGGGAACGTTTGAAAGCATTAAAAAGGAAAAAGAAACAACATTTATCTAAACAAGAGCTACTAGATTTAAAGACGAAAAAACGTGAAGAAAAGAGACAAGAAAGAAAAAGAGATCTAGAAGTGAACTTATTTACGTCAACCTCAACTGTAGAGTTTTCATCAAATGAAACGGAATTTTATCCGTACAAATGTAAACAGACATACAGTAAAGCGGTGTTAAAGTGTCTTCGTAGCTTACCATTATGTCCATTGAAGAAAAAATGCGTTGTCAGAGGTGTAGCTAGTCGTATTGGTATAAAACTAGTTACAAATATGGAACATGATTTGAATGACACAAGAAACGATGAGTTGGTTCAAATAGTAAGAGACTTTTATTTCAGACCTGACGTGGTTTACACATGCCCTGGAATGAAGGATTGTATTGTTGTTTGGGAGAATGGACACAAATCAACTTTACAAAAATATTATTTGATCATGTTTCTAAAAGAGGTATTTTCTATTTTATAATCTGAAAACCCGGAAATAACAATTGGCTTTACTACATTTTACAACTTGCGGCCGAAAAACGTATTCTTATTAAAAGATACCCCATCTGAACAGTGCAGATGCAAATTGCATGAAAATTTCATTAGTAAATTAAAAGGACTGAAAATAAACTATTGTCAAAAGTTTGGCATGATAACTTATGTGATATTTCTTTGACTTCGGAATGCTGGAAAAACACATGCGAGAATTGTATGAATTTAAAGAAGCTTGAAGTATCTATTGAAACATCTAAAGAAGTTAATTGGAAGGAATGGGTCAAAAATACCGAGAACAGATTAAAATTTAAGTTGCAAGAAACAAGTGCTGGAGAATTATTAGATAAGATATTTAATGACTATGGTCCCTTTTTAGAACATGTTCTTATTAAAAGAATACAGAGCGAAATACTTATGACGTGTTTTCAAAAAAGTGTCCCGTCATGAAATCGTCATGAAATCGTCAAGAAATCAGTTTGTCAAGAAACGTCAGGAAATTATCAATACTAAGGATGATGTTATACCAAAGAGCTATGGAAATCAAGTAACGCAAAATTAAACACATTTTGTCTTATGACTATTTTTCAAAAAGTTGTCCACTTTGGGATTTTTTATTGTCCACTCATGAAAAGCGTTAATATTCTTGACGCTATTTCTACCAACGGAACAGTGTCCCAAGGTAGAAATTTGTATTTTGCGGATGGCAACCCCGATTGGATTCCATAGACAATGAGACAATAGTGCCACCATTTTGTTTTAGTTGTCAGTTGAGCAAAACAGTCGGAGCGTTCGAAGTGAAAGTGATATAAAAAATATTTCCTTACGTGTTTCGACTCAAAAAGTAAGTAATCATTATAATCGAATATGTACAAAACTTTGTGTTAAAGGTGATAAATACTCAGGAAGCTTTTGTTGTTGGATCTCGGTTTTTTTTTTTACATGCTTCATATTATCAGTACTAAAAAACCGCCTTCAGAAAATGATTTTATCTTATGGAACACGTTAAAATAAGCATATTTTACTTGAAAACTTTTCTCTAAATTCAAAATGGCCGAGTTATAGGGGTTTGAATGTTAAATAAAATATAAAAAAGTAAAAAATAATACAAAGAAAAATAGGTTAGGTTAGTTTTTATATACAGCCGAAGGGCAAACCGGCCAGAAATAGGGGACCCGTCGACTCGGTTTATAACTCCGTAATATTCTAATATACAACATCCCAAGTCCCTGACGCCTTGAAATAAACCAACATTTGAACCGCTATATCTCGGTCATTTTTGATTTTAAAGAAAAGTTTATCTAAAAAAATATGCTTATATTTGTATTTTCTCCAAGATTCAATCCAAATAATCATGAAAACGGCAAAAATAAATTGGTCAAATTTTCCAAGTCCTTATATTGCACCCCCTTTGCTTTAGGCGGACCGGTGAAGTCAGTGAACATACATAAAAAATAAAATAAAAAATACAAACAGTGAAACGTATAACCTTCTTCTTTTTTTTGAAGTCGGTTCAAAAATATACTAAATTTTACTATGCAACCCTACCTCCTGCATGAAACATCCAAAATTTCTTGACGTCAGGAAAATGTCACGAAATCTTGTCAGGAAAATCAGGCACGCAGTCATATTTTTGTAACTACATCGAAAGTATCTATTAGATCCAACAACAAAAGCTTCCTGAGTATTTATCACCTTTAACACAAAGTTTTGTATATATTTGATTATAATGATTACTTACTTTTTGAGTCGAAACACGTCAGGAAATATTTTTTTCTCAAATATGCTCGGAAAAAACGGTTTTCCGATTGAAACACAAGGACGGAAAGAGCCTCATTTTACTCCTAGGAGTAAAAAAACCATATGAAAACACTTTCCGTCCATGTCCATATATTTCTTAAAAATGCTGTCAATTTGCATACAAAATCAAAAGGACCAAGACAAAAATTCCAAACAGCCAAGGTAACTGCTCGCTTTTTTAGCACAGTGCGTGTGTTTCTTTTTGAATTTGCATTCCAATGTCTATGGTTAGTATTTAAAAACAATTGACAGTGCGTAACATTCGTTCATTCTGAATAATATAATTGTGAAACCGAATATTAAACTATTTGTTGTGTCAAATACTTACTATAAAAAATGAGCTCAAGCGACGAAAGCGACGAAATAGGTACCACACCGCCTATATTAAAATCTGAAGCTGCCTCGGTTAGGCAAAACCTGCTTCCCGCTAAATCTAAGGAAAAATATAACCGAACTTATGACCAATGTATGCTGTGGAGGGCAAACAAAAATGTAAATAGCTTTGTATTATTTCCTCACATGTTTGAGAAAAGCATTATGTATGCCTCGGCGGAAACGAGGATTTCCTGACTCGTATTATAGCAGGCCTCGCTGTTGCTCGGCCTGCTAACCACCTCGTCAGGAAAACCCTTACTTTCCGCGCCTATGCAACAATGTACTATTATATCACTTTCACTTCGAACGCTCCGACTGTTTTGCTCAAATGACAACTAAAACCAAATGGTGGCACTATTGTCTCATTGTCTATGCAATCCAATCGGGGTGCCATCCGCAAAATACAAATTTCTACCTTGGGACACTGTTCCGTTGGTAGAAAATAGCGTCAAGAAATGTGTCACGAAATTTTTTATCAAATTGTGGGTCATTTAATGTTTTTGACTTTTAAATAACAGAAAAGGCATAAAAAAGCTCAAGTGTGATTTTAAATAGTGTCACATATTATATAACTGTAGATAAGAGCAAGTCCCTTTCTAAGTATTTGAAAATATAGGTTTCACGAAGACTTATTATCCTTTGGGCAGGGTGGGGACATATATATTTTTATATGGGGGCTACTTTACTGGCCAAACCGAATTCGTTTTTTATATTTGTTTTAATACTTCTATGAGTATAAACGTTTTTTAAGAAACAGGATTGACCCGCACAACAATGTGTAATACAATTTCTGAAAAGAAGATTCATATTTAATTCATATTAACGCTTTTCATGAGTGGACAATAAAAAATTCTCAAGGTGGACAACTTTTTGAAAAATAGTCTTATATCCGACAAGAATGATTTAAATGTACGTATTCTACAAGTTGATTTTTCGATGTCATATTCATGTGAATATCAAAATGAAATTCAAAGTGCTCTATGGGCTAGGTCAAGTGTAACTTTGTTTACAGCTGCTACTTTTTATAAAAATGAGTGCCAATATTATATAATATGCTCTGACTGTCACAATAAAAACAAAGACACCATATTTGTATTTGTAAATTATCTCTATGATCTAATCATATCTGGAAATAATGACGAGAATATAAAAGACACTGGAGCGATGGACCAGCCTCTGAATTTAAAAATAAATTTATGACTAGACTATTGCACTATTTAACTAAAAAACACAACAAACCGTTTTCATGGAAATATTTTGCTACTGCACACGGAAAAGGAGTTATTGATGGCATCGGAGGCAACGTGAAACGCCTTGTGAGACAAAAGGCGATATCTCAAGATGGAAGTTCTATTGTTCAGTCTGCTGAAGAGTTTGCTAACTTGGCTACCAAATTAGTTCCCAAAACAAAAATTATTTACATCTCGGAATCGCAAATCAATTCGGAAATAGCTGCAAAAACGCCATGGGAGAAGGTTAGTCCAGTACAAGGGATCTCACGTTTTCATCTGCTGCAATGTGATGGAGATGCTATACGAGGTAGAAGACATGCAATGGCTGATGAAGAGTCAGTTTTCCAACAAAAACCTATACAATATAAGTTTTAAAATAGTACGTGTCGGGGACGTGACGCCACTTTGTAGCCATGTTTCTGGAGTAGTGTTTTAGTTTTGTTATTTCTTATAACCGTTATATTTAGATAAGTATCCCATTAATTTGAAGAATAAAGAATAATGTGAGCTAAAATATTTGAAATATATAAGTGTGTCAGAACCTTGGTAGTTTGGTTGTCGGGGACGTGACGCCTAATTGGTTTATTGTAACGTTTAATTTTGAAAGACGATGAGTGTCGCTGCCTAATCATATTAAGCCGAAAACCTTCAGCTATGCTTCTGTAGTGATTTTTTTCTTCAATAACAAATAGAAGCCCAAATATTATTATGAAGTTTGAACTAACAAAACTGAGTACAAATGTCGGGGACGTGACAATGGAATGCACCTCCTGTCATGCAAACTGTTTTGATCATAAAGTACACAACTACAACCATATACAACTTCTAGGTCTACCATGATCAAATGATCATATTTTGATTATGAAATCTTCATGATTGTTATTTTAATTTCAGATCAGTTTTGATATGATAATTGATAACGAACGTAAATGGGTCAATCAACTTTTTTACCCACATATTTCTGTCCATTGCCCACCATTTAGATTTTAGTGAATAAAATAAAATCTGGGGACTTATTGTAGGTGAAATTATTTTTTAAATGCAGTAATATCATTAACTTCTTTAATAAATCAAATTATATTGTATTGTTTAAAAATGTTTTTAAAAACTATGTGGTAACTCAGTTGACAATTTACTATTTATCACACAAATTCGCGGACAGTAACTCAGTAGACACGTTTTTTTTTTTTTGACTAAGATAGATTGAAGAACTAGTAAATTGACTACATCATTAAAAGCGAAAGTAAGCAGTCATATTATATTTAAAAACACACACATGTTTGTTGAAATCTGGTAACATAAAAGTGTGGGTAAAAAAGTTGATTGACCCAAATAACACAAAACCACCAAATAAATACGAAATGCGTACATATGCTTGTCAATAAATGTAATTAAACCACAGTATTAAAATGCGTCAATAATGTGTGATGGACAGTATGGTAAGTAAATAGATGCGTGCATGAATATGTTCTCTCAGGTTGGTTAGTCGTCGTAACATGTTTAACCCGTCGAGCGATATGTCAAAATTGATGTACATCAAAATTAAACTTTATGTCAAATGAATAAGTCACGTAATGTCAAAAAATCTACGCACACATGTTGTGCGTAGGACACCTGAGGGGTTAAATCAATTATCACACTAAATAAAACAGTTTTTACAACACAAGAGTTCATATCTACGATCAAAACCACTATAACACTAGTTTGGACATCGATACACGGGACCTCTGAACAAAAGTGAGAATTTTCAATGGGCAAATGTATACAGGGTGGAAAGTTGAGATGGGGCATTAAGGGCAGCTACCAGAACCCTTGCTGACACGTGAAAATGATCTTAGGAGACCTCACCCAACTTTTTGAGTGATGGCAATCGATATTCACAGATTTTTGATAAAAGGTACAGTCAGCGAGAAAATCGACAGAAATGAGTAATATTTTTTTTAATGCCAATCGATCCCATTTCTCATAAGGATTAAAACATTCTTTGAGACCAACTGAGGTTACAGTACTAGAAGACTCAGAAATCAAAGAAAACGTTTTCCATACATTTAGTAGGGCAAAACCAAAGTAGAATTTTCTTTAGCTTAATGACTAGTAATTTGTATGGAGACTACTTCAATTACATACATACATACCTTTCACGCCTGTATTCCCTCAAGGAGTAGGCAGAGCACATGAAATTTCATTGCCACTTTTAGCAATTACGGGGTGAAAGAAGCATAAAATGTGCCGAAAGGGTTAACTTGTTCGACAATGTGGCTACCATTTCGAACATTTATTGTCGTAAAAAGATTTCGTAATAGCTTTAAATCTGTGAAGACCTATCCCGGGGCAGATGTGGGTTCGGACCATAACCCTGTAATAGCAGGAGTATCTATCAGGCTTAAGAAACTAACGCCACCCAAGAAAAAGCCGGGCATCGATGTCGCCAGACTTCGAGACAATGGTGTCAGGGTAGAATTTCATAAGCAACTAAACGAAAATGTGCATAAATTACAGACGCAAGAAGCACAATTGCCAGTGGATCCATGTAGAACTTGGGAGTTTCAAAAACGTTCTGGTTGAAACATCGAAGGAACTCCTGGCACCATTACCATCATTAAAAAAGAAGGACTGGGTCACAGATGACATATGTAATTTAATGGCAAGGAGACAACAAGTAAAGGGTTTGGATGATGATAAATACAAAGAGTTACAGGTAGAGATAAGCCAAAAATGTATAATAGCTAAAGAGAACTGGGCATGCGACATGTGTTCCGAAATTGAGACGTTGGAGGAGAAACACGATTACTTCAATTTGTATAGAAAGGCGAAAGATTTAGTGGGACGCAAGAAGCAAATTAGTCCTCATATACTCATTGATGATGATGGAACCGTTTTGATGACCATCCAGGATAAGCTACAATTGTGGGAAGAGTACATAGAAAGGTTGAGACAAAAAGTGGAGACTTCCTTACTTTTATTTATTTATTTATTTATATAGATATGGTTTCCTTGCTATTCAAGTTACCTACAACATTCGATATCTGTTGAAAATGTTCCACATAATACGACGATACGAAAATCAGTGTCAGAGTTCAGACCGTGTAAAAATCAGGTACTTATAGCAGGCGAATTTCCAGTAAACAAGCAAATGTCCAAGAATCACAGTATCTACACTTCCGCACGTACTCGACAAAAGGTAGTATGAAACTGCTGTCAACTTACTTAGTCGGTCCTAAAGTTCTGTCACTGGCACATTATTTTTTAATTTAGAACATAATTTTAAGAAAATGTTTTTGTATTCCATTTTTGAATGTTTAACAATTTTGTTAAAACAAAAAACAGTCATTTGCTGCGATTTCTCACGATGGAGTGGACATTGAAAGAAAACCGAATAGCTGTTTTAGCGTTGCACCGCTGTGGGCACTCGCCAAGTACCGTTTTCAAGTTGCTCAAAAAATTAAATATAACGCTTAGGTTTGTGTACCGTACTATTGATAGGTACAATTAAGTCTCTAGTGTTGAGGACAAAAAAAGAACTGGCCGTCCACGCTCCGTAAGAACACCAGCAGTGATCAAAGCGATCAAGGCCCGTATAGCAAGAAATCCTGTCCGAAAACAGAAGTTGATGGCTTTGCAGATGGGTGTCAGTAGGAATACCGTCAAAAAGATTTTAAACGAAGATCTTAGTCTACGAGCATACAAAAAAAAGTGTGGACACATGCTTAATGCCCGTCTAAAAACAATCCCAAAAGTTGTTAAAACAGTACGCGAAAAATCGACACCGCGATATCCTATTTAGAGACGATTTTTTTTTCGATATTGAAGAAAAGTATAATAAACAGAATGATAGAGTGTACGCTAAGAGCTCTGAAGAAGCAAAAAAAACCGCTCCGTGGGTGCAACATGGGCATCATCCATCATCAGTGATGGTTTGGTTGGGAGTATCTTATTACGGGCCAAATGAGGTTCATTTTTGCGAAAAAGGGGTCAAAATCAGTGCAAAAGTGTACCAAGAGACGGTTTTGGATCAGGTTGTCAAAGATCTGCCCAACACGCTATTTTCAGGACATCATTTTGTGTTCCAGCAGGATTCTGCTCCTGCACACAAAGCCAAGACCACTCAAGTCTGGTTTGAGCGTCAAAAAATCGACTTTATAAGACACGAAGATTGGCCTTCCTCCAGTCCGGACCTTAATCCTTTGGACTACAAAATTTGGCAGGTCTTAGAGGAGAAGGTCTGTGCTAAACCACATACAAATTTGGAGAGCCTGAAGTCATCTATTAGAAAAGCAGTCGCTGAAATAGACATGAATATGGTGCGTGCTGCGATAGACGACTGGCCGCGGCGTTTATTGGCCTGTATTAAAAACAAGGGAAGTCATTTTGAATAATTTTAAGTTATATTAATTCTCTATTAAATGTACTTTAAATCACTACATAGTATAAAACAAAGTCGCTTGCGCTGTCTGTCCCTATGTATGATTAAATCTTTAAAACTACGCAACGGATTTTGATGCGGTTTTTTTTAATAGATAGAGTGATTCTTAAGGAAGGTTTATATGTACAATACATTCCACGCGGGCGAAGCCGCGGGCGGGTCGCTAGTTGGTATATAAATTATTAAAAACTGATTGGTACTTTTGTTTTTATCATTATTCTTATTTGTGACAGAACTTTAGGACCGACTAGGTACTATTAATGCATAAAAGGGTAGCAGGTAGCAGCGACAAGTGATAACGACGTCTGTTTTGTCTTTACGATAACAATAGAAACCACAATCAATACGGTAGATAATATTCAGAGATCGGAATAGGCAGAGCTAATTTGCCTAAACCTGACGCATATTCATTAATGAGTGAGTGAAATAGGAACACATTTTTGAATGAACATGCATCAAGTTTAGGCAAATTAGCTCTACCTATTCCGATCTCTGATAATATTACTTCTATCTCTTTCACTTAAACACAACTGTTATTGGCGTAAAAGAGACGGTCGAGTTTCAAATAAAAATATTATATTTTCACTCGTTAACTAGTAAGAACTTTTAGTGTTATGGTTACCATTAATTTTAAGTACCTCAGTGATACATTACGGGATTTTATTTATTTTAATGATTGTAAAATCCGGGAAGTCCCGGAAAAAAATGTTAACGCAAGGGAGTCTCCACTTGTAGGTAAATATACTCTGCCCATTCCGATCACTGGTGATAGATGACGAACTGGATACCTAGTAAAGATAAGTAAGTAGTATGTACGACAATTTACGTGCATGGGTGCCTTAAATTATGATCGTTTCACGTTAAATTCAATAATAATGCAAAACAAAATGTATTTTTTTAGAGAACAATTCTAATTTTTCACGTTAAATGCCAGAATTACGCTAGTTTGACTGCCGATACACGTAAAGTCTGAAAAAATTATGCATTATACATTGCTGCTCGATGGGACCTTTAAAAATTAATTGCGCTCTATGTATTAGAATTATTAACAAAATTCCACATTTATATGACTTGTAGAGCTATAACCTACGTCTAGTTTAAATGTTTGCTCGTATTCCATTTACACTGTATTTGTCAAGATCGTAGCAAGTGGAAAGAAGTGGTCTCTGCCTACCCATCTAGGAAATAGGCGTGATGTAATGTATGTTTGTAACTATTTTTTTTTAATCAAACTGGTTTGCAGAAATATTTAGGTTATGTGTCAAACAGTACAGATTTGTTTACATCTTTTGGCATTACTATTGACCCCGACCTTAATTACTCCTTTATATGATTTTGTCGAGTCAACCTACCTTTGGTTTAAGTATTTGATCGTAAGTAAAACATTTACACACTGGAATTCCATTACTACTTACCTCATTTTGAGTTTTTTTTAAGTCTATTTGAAGTACTCAATCAACTGCTTTAATGCAGACGCAAGTTGGACCCTGCAAATTGGGAGGTCTTCACCTTCTGTTAATTTTAGCATCATATTTCACTCGAGGGTTACTCCACAGATTACTAAACTCGGGTGGTTGCAGGAATACGCACTCAATTTGCAATCCGAGCCTTAATACCGTAGGTGTATAAACTACTATAAGCGGTGGTGTACCGTTGACGAAGTTGTCGAGTGTCTGCGGCGGGCGCGACTGGCGCACGCAGCGGCGCTTGCGCGATGGCATGCCGGAGAGGTACGCATCGCTGCAGGGCTCGGCTGGCGCCGCCTGCGCCTGCGCGTGCTGGTCGCGCGTGAACACCGGTACCCACTCCTCGCCCCAGTGCTGGATAAGCACAAGTGGCGGTACCTGTAAGCACGCCTACTTTGTTATATCTTCTCCATAAATCTGAGGTCCTAGTGAATCGAGGCATAGTCAACTATGCTTGTAGTAAAAAAATATGTATAATATCGGAGAGAGCGTTTGAGGTGTAGATTGGGCATAAACGACCAACCTGCACGGCTAGCACAAGTTGCCCGCGACTTGATTGTCACTCGGATCTTCCTTTCTATCTAGTCAGTAACGATAGAGGAGCACTGAGCGACCAGCGTTAAAATACGACTTGTGCTACCCGTGTCGCAACTGTACCGCCTCGGCCTCTGTCTTAAATAAAAGATTGCCAATGGACCATTTGTTAGATGCACGAGGGTGCCCCAATACACATTTGTGTAGTAGTCTCTTTCTGCGTGACGGGCTGACAGTGCTATAAACTTGAAAAAAAAATGTTTTGAAATTTATACACATTTCTATTTAACTAATAATATAAAGAGGAAAGATTTGATTGTTTATTTGCATTAAATAGGCTCGGAAACTACTGCACCTATTTGAAAAAATCTTTTACGATTAAAATCCTACATTATCCCTGATGAACATAGGCTATGTTTTATTTTTCTGCGCGGACGGAGTCGCGGGCTACAGCAAGTACATAAATATATATATGATCAGCTTTATTCAGAAGATTACACTCACTTACTCACTTTACTTGTGGGAGGAACCTTGTGCAGGGTCCGTCCGGGTTGGTACCACTATCTTATCCTTTAACCTACCGCCAAGCAGCAGTGTTCGCATTGTTGTGTTCCGGTTTGGGGATAAGACAGCCGGTGAAATGACTAGCATAGAGGTATTCCATCTTAGTCATCAGGGTTGGCAGTGCATTTGCAGTCTTGTGAATGCGAATGTCTATGGGTCACAGTTTCCACTTACCATCAGGTGGCCCGTGTGCTGGTTTGCATTCCTACGCCATAAAAAAAAGAAAAAAATTGTAGTTTTGAAATTTGATTTTTTATTTCAAGCAACCAGAGCCCTAATTACAATAAAGTACGTAATTATAATATTAACATGACAAGATATACAGGGTGTATTGCAAGTCGTGTGCCAAATGAATATGGTGGGTAGCTAAGGTCACTTGCAACACGTTTTGGGCCAATTAACACTAATCCTACCCACGGTGTTTTTTTTATATTTTTTTTGAAAAAATCTCGGAATCTTCCAAAAGTTAACCATTTTGTTCACCTATCTTTTTTTTTAAATGTGACAGCACAAAAGTACTTATAGTTTTTTGATCTTTAATGTTTGCGCATTCGAATGAAATGTTATTTTTATTCATAAAGTAAACAAATAAAAAAATATTAGCCAACAAAGTGTGAAGGACAGAAAAATAAAATCTTCACGGTCAACTTTACGGCACAATAAAAAAAAAGTAGAAGTTCCTCAGATCTTCCAACATCATAAAAACTTCTCCAGTTCCTGACAATTCTTACGGTATACCACATGTCTAGAATCACGTTCAGTTTTTCGTCAAAATATGGTTTCAATCTAAAATGGTGGTTTTATTCGGTCAGTAGATCCAGCCAGTTAAATGGGCTAAATGCACAATACAAAACGCAATATGGTTAAAAATCATCTTTATTTTAATAATTACTTCAAATTTTGTTCAAATTGTCTTCCTCCACAATTGATACATTCGCGACACCTTTTTCGTATTTCTACAGTAGTTGTTGTACGAAGTGAGCGATAGAATAGTCGACATTTAATTAAGCACAATTATTATTTTTAAGCTTATATACTATTTCAATCAACTGATTACAATTAAAATCAATTTATCATACTCACGGGAATGTTCGTAATAGATAAGAGTGAGTGACAGTTGAAAATAGATACTTTCAAATACTCGTAACTAATAGACCTCTTTCATATCATATGTGCATATCGCGATAATAAACAACTGCTATTTGACATTGATTCAAATCAATCGGTGTCAATCGTAGAAATTACATTGAGAAAAATTAATTTACCATCATTTAATTCATTTATATGTATTATCGACCCGCCATGCCGAAACAAGAAACAGTGTACTTGGATAGCCGATTACGCGGAATATATAGAAGATCGAGGTGAACATTTATTTTGTAAAAAAAGTGAAATCACAATGTTAAATTCCAAATCTTAATACTGAATAAATACAATCACTTGGTTTTAATTTTGTTTACAACAATAATTAATACTTCTGCATATCATAACGGTGGTCCAGTACATCGTGTTGTTTTTATCGACATCGAACAAAGTGTGTGTCCTCGCACTATTAAGCTGTCAACGCATTTTTGCTCTCGCCGGCCGGGGTATGTTTATAATACAGGGTGACTGGAAATTCGCCGTATTCCTTGAAAGGGGTTATTCTACAGCTCATTTGTAACGATTTAAGTCCAGTCAACCAGTGGCCCGTTTCACAAGTGTAAACTGGCAAAATTGGTCAAAAAAGGTACTACAAGCGTTTCACGAAGCTACTTTTCTACAATTTGTAAAATTCAAGTTACAAGTGTAAAATTTGAACCATAGAAATTTATTTTTATTTTATTGTTAGAAATTGCTTCAATCGAACTAACGTTTCTCGAAAATTTTGTTACATTGTCAACTTGTACTTGTCACTTAGTAAAAAAAACTACCTAGCTTCCGAGCTAAGTAAACTTGTAATTTGTTAGAGTCGTTGTCAAATCATTCATACTATAGTACCTACCTTGTTTGTTTTTAAACGTCACTCTCATGTCGTACCGTCGTTGAGTTTAATTTTCTGTAAAGTTTGTTGTTATTGTTATTTTGTTATTGTATATTTTGTTATTGTTAGTTGTTGAGTTTCATTCTCTGTTAAAGTTTGGTGTTATTGTTATTTTGTCTGTAAATATTAAGTGAAGTTTCATAAGCTTGTGGAATGTGGAAGTCGTGGAGTCGTGGGAATCCCTTGAATTTGGCACAAGTCCTAAAGCCTTTGCGTGTATGACTTTCCACGCATTGGTTTTGGTAGCTTTTGTCGTGGTTGCCGAAAATGCTCCAAAAAGTTATTTTTTCTTAAGCAACACTTCTTTTAGCAGTGTTGCCTTCAAAATTTTCCGGTTGCTTTCCATAATAACTAAAATAACTCCCGTACCTACTTTCAAATTTTAACGATAAAGACTCCGCGAGACTGGAGTGGAGACATCATCGGATTTACAGATTATAAATATAAATATTTCAAGATTTGACATTTAGAAACGTCAAAACATCAACAAACTTTTTTTTAATAGGGACTTTTAAATCGAGATGTCATTCACTTGTAATCGAGATTACCATACGATCCTATTATTCTACCATGGAAGGCCGCGTTCGAGAAACACTTGTACTTGTAAATTGTAACTTTTTGCTCTTGTTACTTGTAAACTTGTAATTTGTAACTTGTAGCATCGTGAAACGGGCCATAGGGGTCAAAACTCATTGGTTATAGAGTTATTCACGTTTTTAGATTTTTTTAAAAATACCCTTCTTTCGACCTAAAACTAGTCATTGTGCAAAAACTTCGTCATTTAGAAATAAAAAAAGGCATTTTTCAAATAGCCAGTGAATTACTGATTACGAAAAATAATAAAAAATGCCAAAGAAATGCAAAGTTTTGCAAATAAAAGGATTTGAAGTTGAAAATTCTAGTAATTATTTTCCAAATTTTGTACCATTTTAAAGCATAACTAAAAAAAAAAGTACGACACTTCGCGTACAAATGACAGGAATAATTTGCTCAATTCATAAGCTTTCTAAAAAGGTACAATTTATGACATTTTAAAATAATTTTTTATTTAAAAATGTACAATTAATAATAATAGCAGAAATGTTCGCGGTTAAGCTCCATCGTTTCAACCAACAAACGCGGGATCGTTATCGTTTATAAATTCAGCTAATCGTGTTCTTTTAAATTTGCTTTTTAAAAACATAAAGTGCGTTCCATTTTTAACCGAAAAAGTGTTGTAGTAAAATGAATAGAACATCGTTCTCCTTTTTAAATTCAGCTAATGGTGTTCTATTTTTAAATAAATTTGTTTTTAAAAACAAAGTGCGTTCTATTTTGAAATTTCGAGCATCTCAAAACTTTTTGAGTGACCTACGTAATCAGTTACTTTCAACTTTCTTTCCATTTTGGACGATATTGATTGATGAGTTTTGACCCCTGGTTGACTGGACTTAAATCGTTACAAATAAGCTGTAGAATAACCCCTTTCAAGGAATACGGCGAATTTCCGTTATGCTAACTGTATCCAATTTTGGAAAAGTTTACAAACGGCGCAATAACATCAGTCTAGCGCTATTGCTAAAAGCTATGTTGTATATGTTGTTGGCTCTATGCTAAACCGACTTCTAGCAGTAATAGAGGCAAGCGCACAGTGTTGCCGCTCCATAGTAGGTTGTAATGTTTATATTTTAACATGTAGTGTTTATATTTTTAGTTGTAATGTTTATTGTTTATGTATGTAAGGTTTATAGTTTTGGTGCTTTTTCCAAATGAAACAAGGATAAATTTCAGGCTGGTTTATTGGGCCCCGCCCTCAAATTAAGATTATTATAAGTAGTAGATACACAATGGTTGCTATTTGGCGTTTCTGCTTAGGTTGATCGATTAAACACTCCTCTTATAATAAAAACCGTTAAAGGAAATAAGATAAGTGATAGTGGGAGCGGACTCAGCTGGGAAAAGCAGTGCGGGTTCGCCTTTGTAGGCCGTGCCGTAGACTAAGCTTCCTCGGGTAGAAAGCTTGCAGGTAAGTAGCTAGCCCGTGCAAGAAGCCCGTGCTCTGTGCTCGTAGAAAGTTAGCCCGTAGTAAGTCACTAGTAGGTTGCTAACCCGTACTAAGTCAGTAGTAGGTTGCTAGCCCGTAGTAGATCCCTCCTGGAATTTGCCAGTATGTGGTATTTTAGCTCATTCCCGGAGAATATAATTATGAGAAAAGAGGGAAACAATTTAACCCTACGCAACGATTAATGTAAGAGCCCTGCCAGGCAGTGCAAGAAGGGCGTAAAGGCTGTGAGAGAAGAATTTAGCATGATCATAGAGCACATGTCACATAACCTATAGAGTAGGAACACCTGTAGTAAGTATAGTTGTTTTATTCTTACCTTTTGGAGGAAAATACCCTTGCTTAAGGATGCCAGGTGGCTAATGTCAACTCCGGAACGGTAGCACATGCAAGGTAGACCTTGGCCCACAGAAAGTAAGGTGACAGACTGTAAAACACACATCAATTAGGCAAACGCCCACCAGTTACACAAATCGCGGCGTGATCTTACAATGGTGATAAGGTACTTACAGTTTTTAGGAAATATCCTTGCCTAAGTGGCACAAGGAAACAAATCACGCCCTGGTTTAGGGGTTAAAACTTAATATTCAACGAGGTATTGGCTGAGACTGAAACAAATATCAACATCGTTTAAATAGATCTTCTATGACACGACGACATGGTATCAATAACCGAATTACCAAACACTTACGGAAAACGGATAATATAAAAATATTAAATTCTATATGAGCGCGAGCGCAGAAGATAGTATAAAGTGATCGAATTATTCCTTGTCATGGCGAAGTTACCAATAGCTGGAGTGTTGCCTGCATTCGCGCGACCTATCCTACTATTGTAAACATTTGGACAATCAGAGGGTAATTAATTAGATAAAATATACAATTAAACTTGTGGAAATCCTGTATAATAATAGGATTGAAGAAAATAGCGACGTAGTAAATCTTAGGTCATGCCCCATGACAAGGTTTAGTGGTAAGAACCTGAAACAAAACCGAGAAACGCAAAACTGACACCCCTGTCAGTTGAACATTTATTGGTTAATTAACCATAATTTAAATACAATTTTAAAAGCTTTCACCAAGAAAACATTGGCGATAACCAGTGATGGGAAATAGGTGAGCTAAAATACCTATTCTTTGCGAGAAGACATAATATGGAGTGGTTACAACCGGATAAAAGTATATATTTTTTGGATTCCGGGTATTTGATATTTATCCGGGCACTGCGAATACTAGCCGTAATGTTGAACATACATTCTTTTCCTTATAGAATGTTTGTAAAGTTTGTAGTAAAAATGGTAACATTCCTGCCATAAAGTTAAAATTATAAGTAATCCGAAAATGTGAACGCCCATTTGCAAGTCAAAACAAACAATGCGTGGGAAAACCCATATTATTAGTCCTGCTACTACTTTTTAGAAATCTTGTACATTCCTTCTTTTCTCTAGCCCTTTTTACTAAAAACTAACATTAAACATGCCGTACTTTAAACAAAACATGTCATGTTTTACATTACGATAATTACCCGAATAAATATCGAATACACGGAACAGAAAAAAAATAAATATATCCGGTTGTAACCACTCTATATTATGTCCTCTCGCGAAGAATAGGTATTTTAGCTCACCTATTTCCCATCACTGGTGATAACTGTTAGAATTTACCCCATGAGTCAGGTATTAACAAAATTCCACTTGCAACCCTGTAATACTCTGAGTAGGCAAGTGTCGTGTGGCTTAATTTAAGACGCGTTCACACGTAATCCAGCAAATTTCTGGATGAAGAAATTTATACATTACAAGGTAGCGGACTTAATTATTCCAAGGTTTTTTGTTGATCTCTTCTCTTTATATGGCACAGAATGAAGTATTATAGATAAAAAACAAAATAATATATATATATATATATATTAGGCACTATATTTTGGGAAATTTAAGAAACAATAACATATTGATAGAAAATAATAATTATTCAGACTCTTCGCAGCTGGGTAGGCTCATATCATAGACGTATTCATTGTCACGAAATCTTTATCCCGTTTACTTCGGCTGTATACCATAGCATCAACAATTTGATCAGAGGTTACCAGAGTTCCCTTGTCTGCATAATGTTTTTATAGCAAATTCATCTTCTTCTTTTGAACATTTATGTTTTTTTGCACGAGGAGGTAAACAACTCAGTATACTAGGCGACGAAGGTCTTGAATTATCTTCTTGGCTAGACATGTTAAAATAATTTTTATTTCTACGAACCAACAATAACCAATTGTTGAAATATGCCTCTACCCACTTTTACAAATATTACATGACCACAGAGAGTAAAAAAAAAAATTGCCAGGAAAATAACAAAACATTTGTGAAATATTAATCAGTCAGATCACTTGCATTGCTGTCTGAATCAATAGCGTTAGAAATTGCTTTTTGATAATCATAAGGTTTAAGCATTTTAGTAACTTCGATGGGTAAAGATTTAGTTTTTTTACAGGAACTTTTCAGCAGCTCGAAATATAGGGATCTGAAGTCACAAGTAGTCTATTAAAGACATCTCTTATCGTTGACTCTCGGGAACACTTTCTGGAATGAAACTCACGATAGCTTTTAAGATCCTTGTTTCGAGCTTCTTGTGCTTCTTCTGACAGGAGGCCAATTGGTAACAAAGCACGAGAAATCAGTTGCAGAATGCATTAATATTTTGTGTACGGTTGTAGGCACAGATCACAGAAACAAGGGAGATATGTCATGAACGCCAATTCGTACAAGACCCGGTGTCGCCACTTTTAAACATGTGTGCGTCTTACGCTTACGCTCTATTAACTACTACAAAAACAACCTTCTCATAATTGGTTACAGCTTACGAACTAAAAACGCCGTAACATAGTTTTGATAGTAGCAGAAAATTAAGCTTTATACTAAGTTCTCAAGGTTGAAAAATGCTGAAAGATCGTTTTTTTTCCATCGTAGTTCAGTCACTGAACGTAAGGTAGCGCTTACTCGTCACTTAGTTGCCATCTTTGCGACGAGTAATTAATTAATTCCTCAGAGCTAGATGGCGCTAAGATAGTAGTCCCTATGTTCAGCAGGTTAAGGACTACTCACACACAGCGACATCTAGTTATACTTTTTTCAAGAGGTGTGCGTTTCTCTCCTGTCGTCCACTTAGGGATGCCACAAGGAATGTTTCAAAATATATCGATAAACAATTCAAACTTGTTTGCAACGTTAATATAGGTACTATTCAATTTACAGGCAATAAGTACTATTTTTATTATTTTACTACTAGGTAAATACAATAACATCATTTAAACTTAATATATTATTGTTAGAATAGAATAATATTTTATTAGCAAGAATACGGTTTGCGTAAAATTGATACATAAGATTTTAAATTGGGAACGATACCTATATTAGAACGTAACAAAAAAATTGCCGAATTTCTTTGGTTAAATTTTCTGGAGCTGTTAAAGATTTTCGTTATGATTAGTACATAAAAGTCTAAATTGTAAACTTGGACTTTATGATGTTAATACAAATACACTAATAAAATGGGTTCGGTTGAGTGTCACGTCACGAGATCTCAGTTTGGGACAAACCAGTAGTTTACCGACTTGATTATGTAAACTTTATTTCATAAATGGTACAAATTACTTAAAACAGAGTGATAGACTTAATACTTGGGGCATTCTCTACCATCCAACCTTTAGGCTTGAATCCTTTTGAGAGTGAGTCGGCGCGAGCTGTCAATCAGCGCTGTGTGCAAGCACAGCTCAATACTGAGCCAGAGCCCTTTGCCTTTGTGGTTGGTTAATTTATTTTTATCTTAATTGTATGATTCGTCTACTTATATTTGAATTGCTAGAGTCCTTCGTCGTTCGTTAATATTGTAAAGAAAATTAAATTTTTTATAACGTGAAAATTTGTTTAAATTATTTTTCTTCTGTTTTAAGCGTGTTTTGGTAGTGATAAATAACTAGAACTATTAACACATTGAATTCTATTGATAGCTGTAGAATAAGCCATTTATCGATAGTCGATAGAAATCACGTCAACACAACTTTCACAACCTTACGCTCTGAAATCTATTCAAATATAAAATATTCATTTAAAAATATAAATAATGCTTAAAAACTAAATTTACCGGTGGTAAGTTATGCCCTTTGATTTTATATTAACGTTTGCACTTCGATTGTTGCACACTTTCACGCTACATATTGTCATTTTTATCATTTAAACGGAGCTTCTATACTGACAGCGTTCAGTGGGTGACTATTTCAACGCTTGACACGCCTCGTGCCGATATGGTCATTTTGACCATATCGAGGCGTCACGAACCACGCCCCCATAACATATCTCCCTTGTTTCTGTGATCTGTGGTTGTAGGCATGTAGTACCAAGGGTATAATTATATAAACAATGCAGCGGTTTTTAAACAGTATATATTAAATTTTATAGTGTCAATGTCAAGACCGCTTGAAAGTGTTATCTAAATTATGTTCTTCTTCTTCTTCTTCCCCAGCATTTATTTAGATGCCCACTGTTGGGTATATGCCTCTCCAATTATTTTCCATTTTGCCCTGTTTTGAGTTAGTCTGGTCCATAGAGGGCCAGCATTCTCTCTAATGTCATCAGACCATCGAGCTGGTGGCCTGCCTACACTTCTCTTTCCCACCCAGGGCCTCCAGACTGCAACGCATTTACTCCATCTATTGTCATCCCTACGAAATAGGTGACCTGCCCATGTCCATTTGAGTTTGGCAACACGGTGCCCCACGTCAGTGATTTTAGTGCGTGCTCTTATGGTCTCGTTCCTGACCTTATCTCGTAGGGATATTCCGAGCATCTTGCGTTCCATTTTCCGCTGGGTAACTTTGAGCTTTTGTATTAGACCTATGGTCAGATGCCATGTTTCACACCCATGCGTCATTACCGGCAGAACACATTGGTCGAACACTCTCGTTTTCAGTGTCTGTGGGATGTTAGCCTTAAACACATGGTTCAGTTTTCCAAACGCACCCCAGCTGAGCTGTATTCTGCGGTCTATTTCGGTCTTCAATGAGTCGCGGCCCATTCGTATCATCTGCCCCAAGTATACATATTCCTCCACTTTTTCCAGTGCCATATTTCCGAATGATATGGGAGATAGGGACATATCGGCGGTAGCCATCACTTTAGTCTTGTCCATATTCATTTTGAGCCCGACGAGCAGCGATGCCTGATGTAGTTCTTCTATCATGCTCCGTAGGTCTTGTGCGGTATCTGCGATTATGACTATGTCATCCGCATATCGGAGGTGGTTTAGGAAAGACCCGTCAACGTTTATGCCCCTCCCCTCCCAATCAAGTGTTTTGAAGACGTCTTCAATCGCCGCATTAAATAATTTTGGTGATATCACGTCGCCCTGTCGAACACCTCTCTGGATTGGGATAGGGTTCGTGTGGCTCTTTAGCTGGACTGTCATCTTTGCAGACTCATATAGTCCGTCGAGGATAGCTATATACCGGTCATCTATTTGACATCTTCTTAGGGAGTTTGTAACGGCCCAGTGTTCCACGGAGTCAAACGCCTTTTCATAGTCCACAAATCCAAGGCAGAGCGGCCTGTTGTACTCTTAGGACTTCTGAATGAGCTGCCTAAGTGTGAATATGTGATCTATTGTTCCGAACCCCCTCCTAAATCCGGCTTGCTCCCTAGGTTGGTACTCATCAAACCGCTTCGACAGCCGCGTAGTCAGTATCCGCGAAAAGACCTTATAAACCTGGCTTAGAAGGGATATGGGCCGATAGTTTTTGAGTTGGGTCTTGTCACATTTCTTATAAAACAATACCACAATGCTGTTAGTCCACTCAGATGGAATTGAGCCGGTGTATAGGACCTCATTAAACAGAAGACTCAGCTCTTTCAACACCGCTCTGCCTCCAGCCTTCAGCAGTTCCACTGTGACTTCATCTCCACCAGGAGCCTTATTCTTTTTCAGATGTTTTAGAGCACCCTGGATCTCCGAACTCGAAATCTCCGGGAGGCTATCGGAGAAGTATCTAAATGATGGTGCCCGCTTCTCTTCTGGATCTTCAAACTCTGAATAATATCTAAATTATGTGAAATATCTAAATTATGTGAAAGCGGTAAATTAAAGATTTATTAATGCCCGTAATAAAAGCTGTAATATATACACTGTTAAACATCTTAGCCTAATTGTGCAAATTGTGGTTACAGAGTTATCAACAAGTTTTTAGAGTTGGTTGGTTATTCTGTAGCTCTGCCTACCCCACTATGGGAATGAAGGCGTGAAGGTATGTATGTATGTATGTATGTATAAAAGCTGGTATTTCGATATTTTCGAAAAACCGCCTTGCTATTTCCATCGTTGGAACTTCCGTAGCCAGGTTTTGGACGATCTACAAATAAACCCGACTTTTCTTTAAATCCTTGTTGAATATTTTTCTTTGTTTCTTCAACCTTAGCTTTATCATCGGCTTTTGGGACACGCCATTTAGCGATCTTTAATTTATAGCCAATATGCACTAAACATTTGAACATCTTTAACCAAGCATGAAGAATAGATATGCCAAAACGAAGGCTTTCAACATCAACTGGAGCCTGACGAGCAGCTGCAATGGAATTGAACTTCTTTGATGTAGGTTTACAAATATAGCATCTTTGAGCGGACGAGGTACTAGTTACGGCATAACATACTTTGCCATCTGGCATGGTGAAATACAAGGCATGAGAAACAGAATAATTTATATTTCCAGATTCAGTAATAGTAGGCCTTAACCCCTCGTATGCGTAGTAGCAGATCTGATCCATATATGCAAACTGCTAGGGAGCAGATCTGCACCAAATCTTTGCGTGCCTGCCCGAATTTAATTTGAACCTTACTGTGAAGCTAAATAGGGTATTAAGTTTATTGTAGGTTAGCCAATAAAGTAACCAAATTTACCAAAAAACGCTCCTTACATAAAAATATTCAATATAGCCGCTATTTCTGTGGGTTTGATGTCACGTGACTGGTCACGTGACCGCGTCGCCGCACTGAGCCGTCAGCAAATTTTCCTGCCTACCGTTACTTATTTCCAGTTCTACACGAGACATCTCTTGTCTTGTTAAATCTGCTGTTTCATGCTCATATTGAAGATGTAGCGGTCGACAAAATCGCGTAGAAGATGGCCGACTATTTTGCCACAGCACTACACCTTTTTCTTTTTCTGTATCACCAACCAATCTTAAAGGAACCATACAAGTAACAATCATGCTTCCGTCTTTACACCTCATTTTGTTTGTCATGACACCTCAGTTCGAAGGCACTTCCCTCGTTGTTGAGCCTACTATCGGAATCCTGGGTGTTGACATATCGCATGATATTCAGTTCCGCAGTCATTTGGAAGATAAAGCCAAATTAGCCTTCAAGAAGCTAGGCGTGCTTAGTAGAGCGACACGGTACTTCACAGCTGTCCACTGCCTCCAACTCTATAAGGCTCAGGTCCGGCCGCATATGGAGTACTGTTCTCATCTCTGGGCTGGAGCACCGCAATGCTTTCTTCTTCCTTTTGACCGGATTCAACGTAGAGCGGCTCGAATTGTCAACGACCCAGCGATCTCTGTCCGATTAGATCCACTTGCTATCAGGAGGGACATCAGCTCACTTTGTGTGCTGTATAGGCTTTATAACGGGGAGTGTTCTGAAGAACTATTCGCATTGTTGCCTGCCGCCGTATTCCACCACCGTACCACCCGTCGTAGGGACAGGTTCCATCAACATCACCTTGATGAATGGCGTTCTTCCACCGTGCGTTTCTCTAGGCACTTTTTACCTCGTACGGTGAAACTGTGGAACGAACTCTCTCCGTCGATATTTCCTGCCAGTTATGACATGGGGTCCTTCAAGAAAAGAGCTCTTATTTTCCTTAAAGGCCGGCAACGGACCGACAACTCAACTTGAGTTGCCGGTGTTCATGGGCGGTGGTGATTACTTCCCATCAGGTAAGCCACATGCTCGTTTGCCTCCCTCTTTTATAAAAAAAAAAAAAAAAACTTTTCCTGAAATTTTTGTTTGTACTCTGTAAAACCAGATGTACCACCTATATACCCCATTTAATATGTAACTTTAAATTAGTTACATCAGTCGCCGCGCGAGCGCTGTGAGGTGAGCGCGTGTGTGAGGGTATCTCTCGCTGCTAATATGTCGTCGGTGTCAAAGTTAGTGAAGTGCGCGTCGTGCAACATTGTAATTAATGAAGTGTTGTCTTTTATACAAAACAAGTTAACTGTTATGGATAATAGCAGCCTGATAAATATTTGTAGTACTGGGTTTTCTGAAGATGATGTGAACCAGGCGAAGATTTTGCTGTTCGATTCTTTGGGTTGCAGTGATAGATGCATATCGAGGCGAAAAAACAAGATGGAACGTGATATAGATGATATTATCGTATTATTGAAAAACACGAGTACAGATAAAATTCCTATATTTGTTGCGAAGGAGCTGCACAAGTTACCACCGGTGAATTTTGAAAATGTGGACGTAACATATAACATATCTGAGATACGAGACATAAAAGTTAAGTATGCTACAAGTGAGCAACTAAGTCTGCTTAAAAATGAAATTCTGCTACATAATAAAACCATGGAGTCGTCTAGAAGTCACGAACCATACCTCAACATAAATACTAGAAGGGGTGCCTATTTATATGATAGCGGTCCCATCGGTATAACTTTAAATGACACGACGGTTAATGAGTCAGCGTTAAACATCTCCGAACGTGACGTCATCGCCCCTGTAGCGTCATCTGACCCGATGCCTGTGCTCGCTTGCACATCTGAGCCGCCGCGCCTACCTATCTCGGTCGCACGCGGGGCCGAGCGGCTACCTGTGCCCGAGCAGCTGATAGATAAGGAACCGGCTCCGCTTGTTAACAATGCGGACGTTGATGACCAAGATTTAGAACGGGAACTAAGTAATATTAACTTAGAATATAGATCAATCATAACAAATGTAAGCGAAAAAAAGAAGTCCTTCTCAGAAATTATGCGAGACAAAGGTGAATGGAAATATAACAAACAGGATGACGATGGTTATATGTTGGTACAAAGACGTCGAATGAAAAATAAAAACAAGTTTATAGGAAACAAGGGGAGTGGAACGACAGCCACGAACGCGAAGTTTAGAGCGGCTGACGTTAAAGTGCCGCTCTTTATATCTAATGTGGATAAGGGCGTATCTGAGAATGATATAGTTGAGTATATTTTGGAAAAAACACAAGAGAGTTTCACTTTCAAAGATTGAGATGAAGAGAGATAAAGGATACAACTCATATAAAGTGTATGTTAGTAGAACAAAGCTACCAGTGTTTTTGAATAATGGCTTATGGCCAAGTGATATATGTTTTAGACGGTTTGTAGTGTTTAATGAAAAGAATGACAAAGCTGTCAAACAAGTGGGCCCTAATGCTTAATTATTGAAATGGCGGACTCAACTATTTGTAAAATGATAACTTTTAATTGTAGGTCCCTAAAGCGGTCAATTGACGGAATTCGGGTCTTGTGTCAAAGTGCGGATTTAGTACTTCTACAAGAGACGTGGTTATATCCATTCGATTTGCCTCTTCTTGGAACCGTTGACAGTGAATTTGGGTGGACGGGCAAATCAGCAGTGGATTTGTCAACTGGGCTCCTTAAAGGTAGGCCGTATGGGGGGGTGGCCATTTTGTGGAGAAAAACGGCTTTCCAGTCGGTGACAGTTGTTGACTGTGCGAGTGATAGGATAGCTATGGTTAAAATTACAACGGCGGACAAGTCATTTCTAGTGAGTTCGGTATACATGCCTACAGATGCCTTAGACAACATTCCATTGTTTACCGAGTGTATGGGTGTGTTATCGTCGGCGATTGCGGATCATGGTGATGTGCAGGCAGTCTACGTGCTAGGGGATTTTAATGCACATATTAATGAGCCTTTTTACCGTGAGATGATTGACTTTTGTTCCGAACAACAGTGGATTTGCGCAGATATTGAAAAAATGGCTTAGACTCTCAAACATACACGTATATTAGTGATGTGCATGGGTGTAGGAGGTGGTTGGACCACTGCATTGTTACAAAAAGTGCGTGGAATACCATTCGTAACATATCCGTCATGTACGATGTTTATTGGTCTGACCATTTCCCCATGATGGTTGAATGTGATATTACGGTATTAAAAGAGGTTAACCCTGTGGTAAATAACTATATTACTAAAGGAATTGTAAGGGGTGAACGAAAGCCCGAACAAATAGATAAATATCAGGAGCTCTGTAATAATAGCCTAAGAAACATCGATTTTCCGGAAGCTCTTAGAGATTGCTGTGACAATATGTGCTATAATCGAGATCATTTTAAAATTATTGATGATATCTATCATAACATTGTCACCTCCCTTTCAGTTGCTTCTGTAGCTACATGTAAATGTAATAAGCGTAGGAGAGGCGGATATATTTTAGGATGGAATAAATTTGTGGCCGAAGCACACAGGGAGGCCAGGTTGCAGTTTCAAGTTTGGGTGCTGGCAGGTAAACACAAAAGTGGTAAGTTGTTTGAGCATATGTTAAATGCTAAAAAGATCTTTAAGTCTAAGCTTAAGTGGTGCCAGGACAGGCAGGAACAGTTTAAAATGGATAAGCTGGCTCTGGCCCACAATAACAAAAGATTTAAGGATTTTTGGAAAGGTACAAGAGGCTTGAATGTGAAGCCTGGCCTACCTGTGAGTATGGAGGGTAAAACAGAACAGGGAGAGATTGCCGAACTGTTTAAAGAAAATTTCATTGTGAAGTCACTGTTGGGGACGCGGTCTGCTCCTGAGGTGATCGATGAGGGGACCACGAGGGCTGGGCGAGATACCTACTTTACTGCGAAAGTAATCCGGATGGTCATTAAAAAAATGCAGAGAGGTAAATCGCCCGGTCACGATGGTTTCAGCATCGAGCATTTCAGGTATGCAGGTGCTCACCTGCCTCGAGTTCTAGCAATGTTCTTTAATTTTTGCTTGGGTCACTCATACCTTCCGGATGTTCTTATGAGGACGATTGTTGTACCGGTGGTAAAAGACAAGACAGGTGACCTGGCAAATAGGACAAACTATCGACCTATTTCACTTGCCACTACTGCTGCTAAAATATTTGACAGTATGCTTGACGGGGTTCTAGAAAAGCATCTGAGGATACATGACGCTCAGTTTGGGTTCAGACCCGGTTTATCCACAGAAAGTGTGATACTCTGCCTCAAGCATACTGTCAAGTACTACACGAACAGAAAAACCCCAGTTTATGCTTGCTTTCTCGATTTATCGAAAGCATTTGACCGAGTTGACTACGAACTGCTATGGCATAAGCTGGGGGAGACTGGTGTGCCGGTTGAGTGTGTGGCTGTCTTGAGACACTGGTACAAAAATCAGACCAATCAGGTTAGGTGGGCCAACGCTCTGTCTGGTGAGTACAGGCTGGAATGCGGGGTTAGGCAGGGAGGGATCACGTCTCCAAGGCTGTTTAATTTATATGTTAATAAGCTGATAGAAGGGCTAAGCAGCATGCATGCTGGCTGCTATGTAGGGAGCACCTGTATTAACAATGTAAGCTACGCTGATGATATGGTGCTGCTCGGCCCTTCTGTCGGCGCAATTGAACAACTGCTGGCTACTTGCGAAGCGTATGCCCGAGCGCATGGGCTAGTGTATAACCCCTCAAAAAGTGAGGTTATGGTTTTTACGGCGGGCAAAATAAAGCCATACTATGTGCCTCCAATCAGTTTGAGCGGTAGTCAGCTGTTGGTCGTGGACAAGGTCAAATGCCTGGGACACATAATAACGAGCGATCTGAAAGATGATCTTGATATTGAGAGGGAGCGCAGGGTGCTAGCGGTTCGTAGTAATATGCTTGCTCGCAGGTTTGCTCGATGTTCAAATGAAGTAAAAATAACGCTTTTTAAAGCCTATACGCAAACTTTTTACTCAAGCAGCCTGTGGGTTAGGTATACAAAGCGAGCCTATGGCGCCCTGCGCGTCCAATACAATAATGCGTTTAGAATGCTGTTGGGGCTGCCGAGGAGGTGTAGTGCATCGGGCATGTTTGCCGAAGCCCGTGTAGACGGGTTTCAGGCGATCATGCGCAAGAAGATAGCATCACTGTTAGGCAGAGTGAGGGCAAGCGACAACAGCATTCTAAATGCGATAGCGAGAAGATTTGATTGTCCAATCCTATCTTTTTGGATTGGGCAGATCAAGGGCGTAGCCCAATTTATTATAAAAAAAAAATAGTTTACTAATTTAGTTTTAAGTCAATTGTTACTAACACACTATGGATCTCGGTCTGAAATAAAGAATTTTTATTTTATTTATTTATTATTTTATTATTAATAGTCATCAACACTTCAGAAATCGATTGAGAAAGTCTTATGCAAGTGTGATCAAGAATATCCTGTAAAGCGATGCAGACATGCTTCTCCGAAGCAGAAATTGCATTTTCATTGGGATAACAAAGCTGTTTGGCCATTGGCTAAAACCTTCTTATACGAAGGGAATCTACGTTTAGCTGCTTCTCTGATAACATTATATTGGTGTACCGATAATTGTGCATCTAATAAAACACACAAAGCTTGATCAGCGGTTAAGATATCATTATCAGAATCAAATGAAGATAAACATGATTTTAGTTCAACAGACGAAGCAGCTGATACTTTGCTGATAACCTTTGCTTTATCATTCTGTCCCTCTTTGCGATAACTCATGGAAGCTGCATATGATAGTTCATTTCCAGTGAAAGTCTCTTTTCCCCGAAGCCAATCTGCATTATTTTTATAAAATAAATCTTTTCTTCCATGAACTGCAAAGTATTTTGTTTTAAATTTACTAAAAAATGACGAAACCTTTCCTCTTATTTTATCTTGGTATTCTGGTGATAATTTAGCTTATGCTTCACAAATTCTAATATTTTTTTATATTTTCTTTCCAAACTTTTCGACGGATCTCGAAATATAACCGCTACAAGGTCATCACGGCTTAATTCCACAATGTGCCCTGTAGTAAACAAATATTATTATAAGTAATTAAAGTTAGCAAAAAGTAGCAACTTTGGGTTTTATATTCCAGTAATAGAAGGTCAATACTTCACCGTCATTAACATTTTATCATGGCACGAAATGGAATATTATACTTAAAAATCAATAGGAAAAAAAAACCACCTGCATTTGACCTGTGCATTTAAATATTCCGTATTGTATAAAATTTTAGTTATATTTTAATTAGAAAATATTTTTTTATAAGACAATACCTTGGTCTACAGAATCCATATTGCAAATTTGATAACAAGTATAGTTTGTATCACAAAATCGTAATTTGAAACACCCAACTCGAAATCACTTAAACGTCGTATAAATAAACTGTAAAACTTTGACAAGTATCTTGATAGTGTTTCTGCAAGAAAGTACCCTCGTTTTAGCATTATTTGATACATTTTTAAAGCAAGTTCAATAAACAATGTTTTGATTTGACCTACCTACAAAAAAAAACTCGTTTCTTCCTACCGCGGCAACACTGTGAAGCGGTGGAAACCCACATTACTAGATAGGTTGATAACTGAAGTATTTTTTAAAACGTTATTGTTAATTTAATAGTTAAGAATTTCAGTGGCATTTAATTCCACAATCTTCTTCGATCAACAATACCGACTGGATAACCAGTCCCATACAAAATCAAACTTAAATTCCGTCCGCGTGAATATATACGTCCGTTGCATTTGTTTACTAACGAACCGAGACAAACGTTTAAAAAAAGTTATAAGTTCGACCTAATAAGAACCATGGTACTCAGTAATACGAGTTACAAATCCTTTCGACGCTTTATGTCAGATTCGCAAATTGCCAGATGGGCACATTGTCAGATTCTCAAATTGCCAGATTCGCAAAATGCCAGATTAGCAAAATGCCAGATTCTTAAAATGCCAGATTCTCAAAATGCCAGATTCTCAAAATGCCAGATACCAAACTACCTGCTTTCCTGAGAAAAAGTTTCTTGACAGACAGATAGTCAGACGGACGTACATAGATTCCGGTTCAGTACAATCAAATATCGTAATGCCCTTTTGACTAAATCTCATTTTGTCTCAGTTCCAAAATGCCTAAATTACCAAATTGACTTATTTTCAATACAATAGAATGTCATAATAACATTTACACACAAAATGTATAGTTGGTAAAATGAACAATAACTTCAAATACCGAATTATTATTAAGACTGAAGGTGAAAATGCATTACTTTCATAATTACCAAAATTAAAAAATGCCATTTTGTTGACAGGTCCAAAGATCAAAATGACACCGTTGTTCTCGGTGTTTAGGTTAAACCGAAACCCGTTATATAATAACGTGGGTTTACCTTTTTGGTTTTCTAAAAAACTAAACTCCTCGTCCATTTTATTTTCAGTGCAATGATATTTTCAAATGAACATGATATGACATTAAGTAGTCACAATGAATAATAGACAAACCGTTTTTACAAAGTGGCCAGTATAGATTTCAAGTAGCACTAACAATAAAAGTAGGTTAACTATGCCTATGATATGCAGCTAATCAGGTAGATACAGGTACAGGTACGGTAGGTACAGTTGCGTTTAATTATATGTATAGATAATAATAATAATACAATTACTTGTTTGAATATCCAAGATTAAATTCCTTTTTTTTTTGACATTAAAATAATTTCATTTAATAAAACCAACTCTGATAAAGTTTACATTTATATAAATTCGTTACACTAAAAATACGGCGTGGTTAAAATTTTAGGTAAGTATTATGAGACGGTGTCATTTTGATCTTTGGACCTGTCAACAAAATGGCATTTTTTAATTTTGGTAATTATGAAAGTAATGCATTTTCACCTTCAGTCTTAATAATAATTCGGTATTTGAAGATATTGTTCATTTTACCAACTATACATTTTGTGTGTAAATGTTATTATGACATTCTATTGTATTGAAATTAAGTCAATTTGGAAATTTAGGCATTTTGGAACTGAGACAAAATGAGATTTAGTCAAAAGGGCATTACGATATTTCATTGTACCGAACCGGAATCTATGTACGTCCGTCTGACTATCTGTCTGTCAAGAAACTTTTTCTCAGGAAAGCAGGTAGGTTTGGTATCTGGCATTTTGAGAATCTGGCATTTTGAGAATCTGGCATTTTGCGAATCTGGCAATTTGAGAATCGGACAATGTGCCCATCTGGCAATTTGCGAATCTGACATAAAGCGTCGAAAGGTTACAAATCTTTAAAAGTTTATCTCATACCCACGACTATTCGTCTCATAACATGAATACGTCAATTAATGACAAATAATAATGAAATAAAATAACGTATGTTAAATAATATTAGTTTATGAAATTGTTGCATAAAGAGGGGTATTAAAACACGAGTGTGTGTTTAAGGTTTTTAATAGTATCACACGAGTGTTTTAATACCTAGTTATCTGCAGTTTCATACACTACTTTATCTACTCTCATACATTGCGATTCAACCTACTAAATAAAAGATTAAAGTTAATAAAGTAACCACAGCAAAACGTATTCAATGAATGGCGCCAAAACCTAGCACATCACCGCGCATGCGTTAAAGCGGGCGCTGTCACAGACAAGTAAAAATTGGAATGAAAACTTTTTGTAATGCTGTAAAAATGACGCGAACCGCATGTGCGTTCCATTATAAAAAAAAATGTATATGGAACCTCGTTGGTGACATTAACTTTTTGGATTAACTTGTATCGTAATGGTAAAAAAATTACTTTATTACATTATTTTGTTAGAGAAATAATGTTATAAAGAAAACAAACAAACACAAAAGTAGACCCGTACTACTATAGTTTACATTTTAAGATGAGGATCTCCGGCGGCAGCTATCTTTTTTCAATCAATAATTAGAGTGCGCGTCTTGCGTTTTGGACACGTTTTTGGATTTCAAAGGAATACTATTGTAATCAATGAAATTGCGACAAATATTATATTGTTATATTCTTCACTATACAAAATTAAGTACTAATATCTCAATTTTACGATATTAAAATTACACAATAGAACAATGTTTGAGATTTTATCGATGCAGTTAAGTGAAAACATCTCGTAAACCCGCAGGAGACAATTGCATGAAATATCAAAATGATCTTTTATTTTTAAATTAATATCTTTACTAAAGGACCCGGTAGGCGGACGTTGTTATTTTTTTGGAAATATGAAATTAATTGTTAGTGTAAACATTTAAAATAATAAATTCTACATGTACTTACCGATAGTAAAACACTCCGACTGATACATTTCTTTTTCTATAATTATTTTTGCAACTTCTAAATGCACATAGTGGCATTTTGGTGCGTGTTCACGTTGACTGTCTATCAACAGAACTAATCAAAATTAACCCTTGGTATGTCTAAGTACTGATCAGCGCAAGGTCACACGATCAACATTTTATTTGATTTTGAACTTAGTCTAATCGAGTCTAAAATGTAAATTTTTTCAATCGCAATGAACTAATAAACCAAAGTCTTCATCATTCGTTGAATGAAACGTATAAAACAGTTCTAAATTTAAATTTGACGTTTGGCACCCCGTTTTGCGTCGGACGACGGACGGGTGCAAGTGTGCGACATACGAAGGGTTAAGATCTCACGCCGCAAGTGAGCCGTTAGTAACCAAAAAGATTTTTTTGCGCTGACCCGTTATCTAGTTGGTATCGAAGACAATCTTGAAGTATTTATTGAACATCTATAGCCGCAGCCAAATTATTGGTTAGAGTGTAATTAATACGTCTTGATATCACCTTCTTATACCTACCCGACGGAACAAGTCCGCCTTAGCGATAATTAGATCTCACAGAAACTCCACTTTACCTCCTTTGGCACACCGGGTCCCACGAGGGTATAATAGCATAGGGACAAAGACTTACAAAGCCCACGTTGTTCTGTAAATCAGGCGAGCTGCGCTGCGGTGCTGCTTCTCGGTCCGCCCGGCTGGGTCTGGTCGGAACAAAATTAAGCATAAGAAAACAAATACTATAATTTATTTATTTTGTGTAGAAAATAGTAAGGCAAAAATGTTATCCATTTTATAACATATCAGAACACCCACACACAAGTTAACTTAACATAAGATTCTTCCCTGTTACAATGTGATCTCTTGCTATACACAAATGGCTTCAAAAACGATAAAGATAAAAGAGTGTAGGTTTCACTGTATATTTTTTTTACAAAAGTATACTTGTGCATGTATATAAAAAGAAACTTGCCACGGCAGAAATCCGTCCGTTGCTATGTTGTATGCATTATAAACATTTAATTTAAAAATTTCTGTGACGGGCCGTAATTGTTTCTGTATCTGTTTTTGAGCGTTTAATGAAAAATCTCGACCGAAGGAGCGGGGCACGAGCCTACTTCCAATATGCTGAAGGATATTGAGGCGTCTATAAAGTAGGTAGAGTTCATATTTGCATGAAACTTAAACTGCTTGCAACCCACTCGGGTTCTCGCATACGCATACTAGGGCATGCAGTATCGGGCCCGGCTCCGAGACTTACATTTCCCGGTTCTAGGCAGGGAGGTACCGGGGTTCCCGGTTCTGCCGGTTTGGTATTTTACCTCAAATCACCACCGTGGACATTTGAGTGATACAATGTTTAAAAAACATTATAAAACATTTTTTTTTATTAATATGCTATAATATCTTGCATGTTTAATCTTCAGTACCAGTTCTTTGGGCGCTTTGAAATTCCCGGGACTTCCCGGGAATTACAGGGTGGCCCAAAAATACGTTGACAAAGATTTTTAAGAAAATGTTTTTATTACTTACAAGACTTTCACAATATGACATTAAAAATTAAAATCTACAATCTTTTTAATGAAAAAAAAACAATTATCTTCAAAATATCCACGTCTGGCTTTGATACACAGATTCAAACGTTTGTTAAAATTGTCAACGATATGCCGCAGCTCCTCCGAAATTATTTTTGCCCACTCTTTGGTAAGTGTTGCTTTCAGAACGTCTACACTTTTGTGTTTAGTGGCACAGGTCCTTGTCTTAAATCCGGGAAAATTGTCTCTACACCACTGCTGCACACTATGGGCCCTGTGAGATGAAGCAGAGTCCTGCTGGAATATCCACGGTGGGGTGCCAAAATGTTGTTGGCTCCAAGGAAGAACTACGGCTTCAAGGATATCTCTTCTGTATATTTATTGATTCATTTTGACACCTTTTTCGATGAATATAAGGGGAGTTTTACCTGTGGAGCAAATACCACCCCAAACCATAACTGATTCCGGCTTTTGACGGTGAGGAACAACTGCGGCCGGTCCAGGACGACTAGAACAATACATTCTGTCATTTTGGTGATTATGGGCCTGTTCAACGCAAAAATGTTTTTCATCTGAAAAAAGGATATGTTCCCACTTTTCAGTAGCGGCACGCTGCTTAATCAAACGGCATCTGTCGAGGCGAACTTTTTTATCTTTATCTTCAAGAAGTTGTGCTTTACGCAGTTGGTATGCTTTAAATTTGAGGTCATTAGCGACAATACGTTGCACCGTCGAACGACCGTGGATTGCGATCAAGCCGTTCCTTGATAATATTTCGGAGCCTGGGAGTCCTAACAGTCCTCTTTCTTCCTCTTTATGGGCGGTGTGCGATATGCCCGAGCTCATTATATCGCTTAATAGTCTTGAACACTAGTTCACGACTGACATTTAGCGATCTAACTATCTCACTGTCGTTTTCCAGATTCGTGTAAGGAACTTATTGCGTTGCGTTGCGAAGACATGACAAAAATCAATATTTAACAAAATAATTTTACGCAAGCTATTCCAAATCTTCGAATCTTCCAAATCGTCAACAAACTGTGTAAAAATATAATAGAAAAACAAATGAACTCGTAGCGTGTTCCAATTTCAAAAAATTTACTTTTTCATTTTGTCAACGTATTATTGGGCCATGGTGTACATAACCGGGATTTCCAGGGAGGATGCCCTACATACGTAGCATTCACAACGGCGAGATGTGAACTTCAACTGTTGTTTAGACGCTTCAATTTCCTTAAGCACATTGTAAAGGTGTCGGTAAGAATCGTACATTTAAAGCCAAAAAAATATTTAACAGTTTGGCAATCGGCATAATGGATCCCTTAACCACACGGAATAGAAAAAAACAGTGAAAGTGCCATGAGCTTGGCTAACTATCAGACCTGTTGTCACCAATACTCACACCTTTATAAAAAAACCACTAAGAAATCTTGGAAATGATTGATCGAAGAATTTTATTTTATAAAAGAATATGTTCCATTATCCGTTAACGTAATTTAAACTCTCAGTCCATGCACCATAGTTGAAATTATATTACGCATTTCTACGACTTATAAAACCACAAATTAGCTTACAAAGTGCTGCCATCTAGCGTTCAGTAGTCGAACAATAACGTTTGCTGTTCTAGACAGACTCGTACACCTTCTTTGTCGAAACTGATGCACGTAGCTCATTGTACTTGTTATGTCGATAAAATAATTAGTATTACTAATTTTATGTTTTATAATATACATAAGTCTTGTGAATTTTATGGTATGACTTATCCGTAAAAGATAGAAAATACTTTGCGACAGGTAATAAGAGGTATAAAAACACGAAGGTCGACTTTAGAAACAAGGCGAAAGTAGTTCTTGTCTTTCGCTTGCAGAAGTGTACCGTCTGCGCCGTCGCGCGTGTGCCGCGAGCACTGCCCAGTGACACCTCGGTTCAGCCGTTTTTTTTAATCACTGGACATACTCATCCTACCATCTTTGCTAGTCTTTCAGGTGGCGGTATACGTGCGTACAAATCTAAATTCGTATTTGTATCGTAAGCGGGGCGAAACTTACGTCCCTGGGAGACTGGCAAAAACGCGCAGACAATTAGTGCAAGGTTGTGTTTTAATTACCCTTTCCTTTAATTATAGTTAATCACTGATTTAGGGCCGAGTTCACCAACAATGTTAAAAATTTAAACGGTTGTTTAAATCTTAACACTTTCGTTGCCAAGAGCTCTGATTTTCGTACAAAATGGACTCGCCTAGCGGGTTGGTGGCAGTTAAAGTGTTAAACGACCGTTTAACGATATTTCGGTGTTCACCACGCGTTAACCATTGATTAAGTGCCGTAACGGACTGTTTAACTTAAACGAAGAAATAGACTTGGTTGAACCATCAGATAACTGCTACTGAAATTGACATTGTACTGTATCCATCACTATTAGGTTAAACACAATAAAATTAAATACACTTTGAATTATACAGGGTGACTGGAAATTCGCCGTATTCCTTGAAAGGGGTTATTCTACAGCTCATTTGTAACGATTTAAGTCCAGTCAACCAGGGGTCAAAACTCATTGGTTATCGAGTTATTCACGTTTTTAGAATTTAAAAAAAATACCCGCCTTTCGACCTAAAACTAGTCATTGTGTAAAAACTTCGTCATTTAGAAATTAAAAAAAACCTTTTTTCAAATAGCCAATAAATTACTCATTACGAAAAATAATAAAAAATGCCAATGAAATGCAAAGTTTTGCAAATAAAAGGATTTGAAGTTAAAAGTTGTAGTAATTATTTTCCAAATTTTGTAACGTTTTAAAGCATAACTAAAAAAAAAAGTACGACACTTCGCGTACAAATGACAGGAATAGTTTGCTCAATTCATAAGCTTTCTTAAAAGGTACAATTTATGACATTTTAGGATAACTTTTCATTTAAAAATGTACAATTAATAAATAATAGCAGAAATGTTCGCGGTTAAGCTCCATCGTTTCAACCAAAAAACGCGGGATCGTTATCGTTTTTAAATTCAGCTAATCGTGTTCTTTTAAATTTGCTTTTTAAAAACATAAAGTGCGTTCCATTTTTAACGGAAAAACCCGGGAAGTGTAATTAAATGAATAGAACATCGTTCTCCTTTTTAAATTCAGCTAATGGTGTTGTATTTTTAAATAAATTTGCTTTTTAAAAACAAAGTGCGTTCCATTTTGAAATTTCGAGCATCTCAAAACTGTTTGAGTGACCTACGTAATCAGTTACTTTCAACTTTCTTTCCATTTCAGACGATATTGATAACTAAGCTTCTTTCTCAAATCCCTGCTTGTCAATTCGAAGAATACGCAGATATCATTTATTGTTACGGATTCTGCGAAGGAAACGCGGCTGCAGCTCGAAGGGAATACCAACGTCGTTACCCTTACCGCCGTTTACCTCACGCAAGCGTGTTTGGTTCATCTTACCGTATTATTCGGGAAAGAGGATCAGTTCAACGCCGCCAAGCTGACGCTGGAAGACCTTGACATGATACTGCTGAAGATGAAGAAATCCTTCAGCGTTTCCGAACAGACGGCACTACTTCGACGAGAATTGTGGCTAACCGCGCTAAACGCGTATTCTTCGAATTTGCACGCAGGCATTCGAGAAAGAAGCTTAGTTATCAATATCGTCCGAAATGGAAAGAAAATTGAAAGTAACTCATTACGTAGGCCACTCAAAAAGTTTTGAGATGCTCGAAATTTCAGGAACGCACTTTGTTTTTAAAAAGCAAATTTATTTAAAAATAGAACACCATTAGCTGAATTTAAAAAGGAGAACGATGTTCTATTCATTTTACTACAACACTTCCCGCGATTTTCGGTAAAAATGGAACGCACTTTATGTTTTTAAAAAGCAAATTTAAAAGAACACGATTAGCTGAATTTAAAAACGATAAAGATCCCGCGTTTTTTGGTTGAAACGATGGAGCTTAACCGCGAACATTTCTGCTATTATTTATTAATAGTACATTTTTAAATGAAAATTAATCTTAAAATGTTATAAATTGTACCTTTTTAGAAAGCTTATGAATTGAGCAAACTAATCCTGTCATTTGTACGCGAAGTGTCATACTTTTTTTTTTAGTTATGCTTTAAAATTTTACAAAATTTGGAAAATAATTACTAGAACTTTCAACTTCAAATCCTTTTATTTGCAAAACTTTGCATTTTTTGGCAATTTTTATTATTTTTCGTAACGAGTAATTCGGGTCTCCCTCGCGATTCCTAACATCGTTTGTCCTAAAATCACTTGCCCGAACTGTTTTGCTCTAATGGGCATTAGCCCTAACGATCAATTGCCATAACAATCATTTTCCATAATGTAATGATTGCCCTAAAACTCATTTGCCCGAGTATTTTTTACCATAACTATTAATATTCCTAATGTTATTTGGCATATTCCTCAAAATCCCTAATATCATTTCACCTCATGTCATTTATCCTAAGTGTAGTTGTCCTATGGACATTAGCCCTAACGATCAATAGCCATAACAATCATTTTCCATAATGTAATGATTACCCTAAAACTCATTTGTCCCAAATAGGTATACTATAAATATCAGGTTAGGTACGACGACGAGCGTAGCGAGGAGGAGTGTTAGGTTGAACTGTGACCCTAAAGCCAGAACCAGACTGCTGTCAGGTAAGTAGGTTATCGGCAGAAAAGTAGGTTAATCACAATTAGGGAAAATATGCATTAGGGCAAATAATGTTAGGTAGTACAAATATAGGACAAATTACAATATGCCATACAAAGTTAGGAAAAATAATAATTAGGATTAACGATCATTATGCTTACCGATAATTATGACACATGACTATTATGGCACATAACGTTAGGATGAAGAATCAATATGGCAAGTGATGTTAGGAAATAAAACATTATGGAAAAAAAAAACATCCATATGATGTTAGGAATCTTAAAGATAGGCCATGTGAGGGTTAGGACAAGTGATCATTATGACATACAACGTTAGGGAATACAAAAATAGGTTAAAAAACTTTAGGGATTCAGATATAGAACCTAGAGTAATTCATTGGTTATTTGAAAAATGCTTTTTTTTATTTCTAAATGACACACAATTTTTACACAATGACTAGTTTTAGGTCGAAAGGCGGGTATTTTAAAAAAAATCTAAGATCGTGAATAACTCGATAACCAATGAGTTTTGACCCCTGGTTGACTGGACTTAAATCGTTACAAATGAGCTGTAGAATAACCCCTTTCAAGGAATACGGCGAATTTCCAGTCAACCTGTATATTTGAAGAAAATAATGTTATACCTAGATGATTTTGAAGATATTGAGCGAATTTTACGTCCACCTCGTATATTCCAAATACGGCGCAATTATTTCGAGGAATGTGACGGGAAAGCGTTTCGTACAAGATTTATTTTAAACACAATTTTTGCATTGATTGTTATTCTAAACATACGATACTCCTTAAATTGTAAACTAAGATAGAAAAGGACTTCAGGTGAGAGTATGGTGTCTCTCTCAAAAGCGAGTGGTTTGGTGTATTTTCAGCTTTGTGCTTATTGGGTTTCGAATAGGATTAAATTTACCTTTAAATATTAGAAATATGTTGTATAATTACAAAAATTCTAAATATCAAGAAAGGGGTGGTGGCATTTTTACCCAAAGTATGTATCATTTTGGAATTTCACGGATTATCCACTCGTTGCGTTACAGACACTTTTGTATCAATAAACATAAGTACCTACTTTACTATATTTTTGTCGGTAAGTACCGGTTGTATCATATCACTATTTATGAGTTGTAAAAAACGGGCAACCCATAAAATGACATTTAAGTCTACGGAATAAAAAATAGGCTAAACGTGATTTTTACGCCAAGCATATTTTTATTTTGGAGTAATCCCGTCGACAGAAACGATTTTTTTTTAAATTACTGACTTGTGATAGAAGAACCTTCTATTTCTGACGTTTTTGGAATTTTTGCCAAACATTTTTGTTTAAAGCATTTGCTCATTCATCAAATTTAAGAAAAAATCATTGTTAGTTCCTATAGTTAAGTGTTTCTTTTCACAATCGACAGTTATAGATAAAAATACGTTCTTTTTTCACAATTCGCACTGCTAGATCAAGACAGCATCAACTCAAAATCATTGTTAGTTCTGTTTCAAGCTCATAGACGTTGTATTAAAGTTGATTTTAAAATACAGTTGTATTTTGAGTCACTACACCTTTTGATCTGACAGTGCGAATTGATAATTTTAGATAAGAAGACGGCTTTTTTACATATCTAAAACGTTAAATAACTCGAAATCAGGGACATTAGACCCCCCTGTTAACTGGAACAAATGTATTCGAAATTAGCCCTAGTATAATCCGTTTTAAGAAATAGGTAGATAGGTTGACCTGTCACCCTGCATAAGTACCTATTCCCGCGCGCGCAAAGTACATTTATTGGTCCGTCGCCTTTCGTCATTAACTTCGTTCCTAGGCGAGGGTTAGTAACTAAATAATGAATTGATTAGTAAGACAATTTGACATTACAGATATTAAGGCCTATAGTGAAGTGCAAAAGTATGTATCGAAAGAATCCTCTCATAAATATATTAAGAAGTTCTTATTACACTAGAATAAAGACCTTTTGAGATGTTGCGTTCTCCCATATTTTCACACTTGACTGTACGTACACTACGTGGCAAATGTGTAACAGTTTTTTATTTATATTTCCTTTATATTTTGTTTGTTCAAAACACTAATGTACGTACATCTACGTACCTACGTACGTTACGTACAATAAAAAATGGCATTAAAACAATAATTAAAATTATATATTGTTCCAAAAAGCATCGTCCCTCTAAATAAAAATGTGGTTAAACAATTGAAATACCATATTTGCGTATTTACTTTAATTTCCGACACGTAAATCGTGGCGTCTCGACCGGTTCACTCGAGCGATTTCGCAGTTTTGACCCACAACTAATATTGTAGATACTTATTTATTAGGATAGAAAACAAAATTACAAAAAAAATATAATAAAAAACTTGTACGATGTTTTTAAATGCTATAATTGATTTACTTGATCTTTATAAGCAATAATTATATGGAATATACAAACAAAACAAGAGCTTATGGTAACTACCTAAACATAAAGTAAAACCTAATTTCCTTGAACTAAGTTTACTTATTTATTGATTTATTTAATATTTTTTGCATAAAAAACGCAAACGACGGACTTAATGTCTGATGGCGTTCTCTACCAGTCAACAAAATAATAATACAAAACTAACAAAAGTGGTGCACAGAAAAAGAAACTAAGAAAAAATGCAAAGACCACAAAATAATAATACTTTATGCAGAAAGTACTAATAAATCAATAAATGTACATTATACACAAATATATAGGCCAGTCTATATCAACACAAAAAGGCAAACTTTGCAAACGCGCATGTAACTACAATTGTTTCATATGTTGTTAGGTCTCTTGAGAGTAGTTAACACCCAAGTTTTCAACCCTGAAAACCCTGTGCTACCCCATTGCGCTCGAAAAACTGCAAAATGTTGGCACTTTCAGTATTTTCGAAAGCAAGCGTTTTACAACTAGGTTATCTTTGTTCAATACTTTAATAAAGATAACTAAATTTACTATGATTTGAGCGTACCTGGAGCACACTACGTCCATTGGTTGCGGAGATACAGCAAGTCAAAGATGGGCAATGTGCGCAGAGCCCGCTCCTCAGACCCTGCTTAAAATGGTGGCTTGCAAATGCAAAAAGAGGTTGCTTAGGGTCGTGCACTTGCAGAAAGCCTGGGTTCAAGTGCTCTTTCAAATGTTCCTTTTCTACCGTCCTGGACGAGGACGAGAATATGGACGACCCAAAACCGTATGCCGACCCGGCTCTATCTCCGCCCCCCACTGATCTAGACTGGATGAGACCTGGTCCTGTCAAAAGGGCGAAAGTCTAAACTGTTTGACCGTGTAAATAGTATTATTTTATGGTTTGAAGGAGAATGCCCATTACATGCCTGGCATGTACAGACGATTTTTTTTTTATATAATTAAACACATATATACCGATTACTTAGAAGTCTGATAACGATGGGAATAATTATGCATATTATTGTTAGAATTTTACTTGAACATCCGTTTCAAAAAAAAATACATTGCGTGCTCGCTACACAAGCCCGCAATGTTGCATACAAATTTCATTGTTATCTATAGTTCATTTATTTTAGGATGAGAAACCACAATAACATTATATTGCGTTTGGTCAACTATTTATTACCTAGCAAATAGTACAGTACAATAGTCTGGGAGCCGCAAAATAAAATTGTTTTAATGTCACTTTATTTGCGTGTCGTCAATTGTTACTCTAGTACAAATTGTAAAGAGATTACAGTTCACGAGCCGCAATATAATGTTGTTGTGGTTTCTCATTCTAAATTAAATGAAGTATAGTTTGTAACTTTTTAAAAAGTGAAAACGGCCATAGTAAAATGAGGGCACAAGTCTTATACATCCATATTTTATTCGAAACGTAACTTTTTAATCCGTGTCTTGAATACCTTGAGTTTTTTTTCTAAAAAAAAGCTTGCGTTTCTCCTTGTCATAAACACAAAGGCGGTAAAGAGTGATGTTATTTCACGTGAAGTTTCTGTTTATATGCGACTTGTATCTTGCGATTTTTGAGAAAAGCACTATATATGCCTCGGCAGGAACGGCAATTGCGGGCCTCGTATTTTTAAACGGACGAGCTTGCGACTTGCGACCAATTCTCTGCCCGCAATTGCCTGCTTCACTGCCTAGGCAATAATGAACTATTGTTTATTTACTTCACCTCTTACGCCTTCATCACCCTCACTCTAAGCCAGTCATTATATCACTGTTTTAATGTTCCGTGCCTATGTACGAGCTGTGATCCATAAGTTTTGATAATCGGTATTAAAATTGGGAGATATGTAAATCGTTATATTTTAGTTGAAATAAGCACACTTTCTATATTTCCAAACACTTATTAACGTCATTCAATTGTTTTATTTTACCACTATAAAAATAATTTTACTTTAGGAGGTCAAAATGGTCAAATTTTGTACGTTCACTAACTCATCATCAGCTCGTGATTTTTATGTAGTTGTTTTTTAACATTAGTGAATGAGAAGTAGTAGTCGAAAGTTAGGGCTTAATAACGGGGAGAGCGGTTCTCAGTTCTGATCTTTGGTCGATGAGCAGCACCCTTGTGAATTAGAAGGCTCTGAAGCACATTTCCTGCCGCAAATTCGTTTTTTTTTTTCTTGAGCTTGTTTTTAATATTTTCCCATAACTATGATAGAATAATGTTATATAACTCTCCTAGATTATTTAAACACTATTTCTAAAAACGAATGTCAAAGTATTTATTTGTAGGCCTCAATAATCCTGGGCGAGGCCGAAAAAACCACCCTAAATTTTGGTGACAGAGCTGGAGATAAAAAATCCACTGCAATGATAACTTATTTATCGTTTAAATCATAATGATAAATCAAGGTTTCATTTTCAAAAACAATATTTTTTATTAGTGTACCAGAATTTTCTCCACACCGCTCCAAATTATTACAAGACTAACTCTTATTTTACCGTCTTGTAAAATTATTCATACAGATGTTTTTTGTTTAGCTATCACAGAAAAACAAATGAACAATATAGTTTTTTTTTTCTCTAATTTAAGTTTGATTAGTGCCATGGTATATTTATTCCACATTAAAAAAATATCATTATGTGCATGGTTCATACTGATTCTCAAAACTTATGGATCACCCCTCGTATACTTGTTTGCAAACATGTACTAAAATGTCTTTATACGTTTTGTCCGAGTTTGACATGAAATCATCTACGTCTATTTGTATAAGAATAACAGCAGTACCCCAACTTATTGAGCAATTACTGAAAGTGTTTTTGAAGGGATCCCTTTGACTGCCATACATTTATAGTTTCTATTATTAAAAGTCAGACATTTGTACCCATATCGTTTATGTTCATAACTATCGGAAGTCATAACCATTTTTCGTCATAACGCTTTATAATTCGAACGTATCCATAATGTAAAAATTATATATACAAAAGTCATAACCTAAAACCCTATAACATTCAAAGGCATGTTAACAATATTTTAGGACATACTTTCATACTATCAATTATTTTAATTCATACGGTTTTTCTACCAAACGTTAATTACAACTTTTTTATATAACGAAAATATTAAACACTATAATTTAAAGAAAAAATAATTATTATTGAATGACAAATACACTGCAACTCAACATACCTCTTGCTTTTAATATTCTTATATCTACAATTATGGAAATCATTAAAAGGCAACACTTGTGGTAACGGAGGGGGTTACGGGGGGCAGAGCCCCCTGCCTATCCAAAATACCCGTACTATAGACGATAAATCTAGATCAATAGGAGGTTAGGTTAGTATTGCGTCAAGGCCGAAGGCCTTAACTACACAGAAATAGAAGCTCCGCGGAGCGGTCGACCCCGTCACGTCATACATGTCTATATTTTGTTTGAACATTGAGACAATAGTATTTGGACATAGACTTTGTACGAATGTTTAAAAAAAAAGTTGTACTGTTATGTTATGACCGGACAAAAAGTGCAGATGACGTCAAACCACTTATAGGATGATTTCAAATAGTATTTTTGATTTTCATAAACATATATCACTTATCATTTATCAACCTCTTTATTAAACGATATCGCCACTTGAAATGAGTAAGTACGGTTTTGACTGACATATTGTCAATCAGATGAACAATAAATTGACTTCGTTATTGTTTAGCTATTGTATCTTCACGATTATATTTAGCTAAAAATTATATTTACTAATGTATAAAAAACGCTGTAAAATGTCATCTTTACTTGAATATTGTGGCAATATATATATATTATATTCTACAACTGATATTTTAATATCCGTAGGAACGCAGACTACAGGACAAGGAAAGATATCTCTACACAAACTGAGCAATCAAGTACTGCGATTGTTATGGATACCGCGAAATTGTTGGCTAATTTTTTTTCCCCCGGTCAACCAATTGAGGAAAAAAAAAACATTCAAGCATATTTTAAGTCTGTGACAACAATAATAGACTTGTTAGAAATGCATAATTTCATTAAATAATAAGTATAATAAAATAACACCAAATTATCTTTTTTTTATTTTTACTTATCTTACCAACTGTTCCCACTTTTGAGTATTAAACCTATTTATCTGAGGTTCCCACAGACTTGTTCTAATTTCAAATAATTATACCTTATGGTAACAAGTTTATGTCACACCTGCCCATAAAGTCGCTTTTTACGCCCGCTACGCGTACGGAAAAAGCCGCAAACATCTGCGATCTCGGACTTTCTTTGTTTTATCTCCCTAGTGGTGTAATATACTATTATTCACTACATCACCCTCTCTCTCTCATCATCACCTCTGTATTATTAATTGCATGGATATTTTTTTTACGATTATTTTGTTATGTTTCATTAATACTACTTTGTTACTACATGTCACACGGAAGTCTAAATACAAACTTAAACATCATCCTGTGTGCAAGATTACGTCATTTTTACGTCATCCGCACTTTTTGTCCGACCCCTGGTTATGCCCTACAAGTTTTGACCTAAAAACATTTATAACAAGTACAATTATTACCTTTGGCATTATGAACTTAAATTATTATGACATAAATTGGCATGACTATGAATTTTATGACTTCCAACAGAAAGACCCGCAATAATTTACATTCCGATGTATAATCATCAAAATTATGACTATTAATACGTATAATGTAAAACGACTTGGCAAACAATAATCGAAACTTTAACTTTATGGCAGTCAATAGAGACCCGTTTTTGAAACTCACAATGTAGCATATTTTGATGTATAAGTTGGCAGTACATGCCAGGCATTTTTTTGTAGGGCAGATGGGCATTCCCCTTTTATGTTCAGTTTTTTTTTTTTAATTTATTTAAATTTAAATTTATTTGTTTTGATACCATTATGTTACATCCTTAAAGTCAAATTTACAGTCTTGATAAAGATAAAAAAGATAAAAGACATTTATTCAGTAAGTAGGCCACACGGGCACTTTTACACGTCAAGAATCTACCAGCGCTTCACAAGAGGAGACCACTGCTGAGAAGAAACGCCGCAAGAAACTCGGCAGTCAGTCATTTTTTAAATATATTTAATGTTACAATGGTATACTTAGTCTAGCATTATATAAATCTATAAATATCAAATTAAAAATATATATTAAATAAGCTGCGTAGTTTCAGCAGGAAAACACACCAAAATCTTGCGAGAGAGATAGAGGGAGAAGAAAAAGAGAACACCTACCTAGGTGTAAGTATATAAGACGGTGCAAGACGACCACATAAGATTGATATGTTTCCTACATCAACGGTGTCCCCTAGACAAGACAAAGTTACTGAATTTGAAAAAAATAAAAAATATTAAGTTTCGGGTTTAGGCCAAGCATTTTTGTCTATTAGATAGTCCTCGATCCTATAATACGCTTTAGTTAGACATTAACGACTTTTTCAAGTAATTTTTAAGTGCTGGAAAGGGTAGCTTTAAAGCTATGTCAGGTAATTTATTATAGAAATGAATGCATTGACCAACAAATGATTTATATACTTTACGGACGCGGAACTTGCGAATAGCGATTTTATTTTTATTTTTAGTATTGAAATTATGTACATCAGATTTTTTTGTGAAAGAATTTAAATTTTTAATAACATAAATAATATTCTCATAAATAAATTGAGACGCTACAGTTAAGATATTAATTTCCTTAAAAAGTTCTCTCAGCGAGTCACGGGAATTTAAGTTGTAAATTGAACGAATGGCCCTTTTTTGTAACACAAATATAGTTTGTATGTCAGCTGCCTTACCCCAAACCAGAATACCGTACGACATGACACTATGGAAATAACTATAATAAACTAGGCGAGCTGTCTCAATATTGGTTAGCTGTCTAATTTTCCTAACGGCGTAAGCTGCCGAACTTAGTTTACCTGCCAGTACAGCTATATGGGCACTCCATTGCAAATTTTTATCTATAGTTATGCCTAGGAAAACTGCCTTTTCTACGATTTGCAAACACTCGTCATTTATAAAAATACTAGAATCTAACGGTTTAACATTAGGCAAAGCGAACCTAACACATTTAGTCTTCTTAGCATTTAGTAGCAAATTGTTGCTAGTAAACCAATTAAGTACTTTAATTAAAGTGGTGTTTATCCTACTGTAGTCTATGGATTTTCTGTATACCTTGAAAATTAATGAAGTATCATCAGCAAAAAGTACAATATCACAAAGTTTATCTACTGTTGGTGGTAAGTCATTTATGTAAACTAAAAATAGAAAAGGACCTAAAATAGAGCCTTGAGGTACACCTATTTTTACTGTAGCTCCATCAGATTGCGTTTTGTTTACAACAACTGTTTGAGTTCTATCACTTAGATAAGAAGACAGAAGACTTATAGCTTTATCGGACAATCCATAATGTTCTAATTTTAAAATAAGGGTCGTGTGAACCACGCAGTCAAAAGCTTTAGAAAGATCACAAAATATTCCTACTGCATCGCAAGATTTCTCCCAACTGTTATATATATATTTAATGAGTACAGAAGCCGCATCAATAGTTGATCGACCTCTGGTAAAGCCGAATTGTTTATTGCTAAGTAGTTTATTTTTATTAAAGTGACCTAACATATCATTCAAAATTAGTTTCTCAAATACTTTACTTAAAACGGGCAGTATGGAAATGGGACGGAAGTTCGTTATATCACTCATCTCACCCGATTTAAAAAGAGGAATGACTTTACTATATTTCATTAGATCTGGAAAGATCCCCTCTGATATGCAATTAATGTATATTAATGCTAGATGGGGTGCAATTACATCTATTATATGAAGAAGTACACTAACTGATGTGCCCCACAAATCCTCAGTCCTTTTCAAACTAAGCGATTTAAATACTTTGACTATTGAATCTGAATTTACAGGGCTGAATTCAAAGTTTATATTACATTTACTGACATTAGTCCAAAGTAATGATTCAGCTTGAACCGCGGATGATTTCCTCTATTACCAACCGACCAACCACTCTGTCCACCTAGGTGGACGGTTAGTAAGTTTTTTTCTTAACCAACAACCCGCCTAGTTTGTTGGTTAGTAATATACATAACTAGCCCTAACCGACAAACTTCTTTTAAATTAATTAATGGTTTGTCAGTTGATACGCGTCTATTATCAACCGACTAACCGTCTGGTTCTACCGGCAAACCATACTGTCTTTAGGTAAAAATAAAGAAGTTTCTGTTAATATATACAATTTATTTATATATGTACATTTCATTTATACAATACTTTTTTTACCTAACTTTGTGAAATGCCCTACAGTAATTTCCCCATTCAAAAGTTGCATCTGACTTCTTAATATATATGCGTCTTTTTTAATGTCAGAAATTTGTCGCGTTGTAGGGGCTCTACCTTCATGAATTTGCATACTGCAGACGGTGTAATATGCCATATCTCGTTGCAAGAAATTGAGTAGCTGGAGAATGTTAACCTTTTTCAACATAGCTATTAATGTTGGAAAAATAATCTTCGAATGCTAAGGCAACGTCTTTATTTGACGTGATTTGTTTGTCACCTGTGTTTAGTGTGACTTGATAATCCCGAGTTTTATATTTCCCCGTTTCTCTATTTATAATATTCCATACAGTTTTAACCTTATTGTCAGATGATTTTAGTTTAATACTAAGAAAATTTGCCTTAGCCGTTAAACAAACTTGCTTAAAGGTCCTTGAATATATCTCAACATAATTTAGGAAGTCCGCGTTCTTATTGTCCTCCCTCTCTCTATATAGGTCATAAAGCCTATTTCTACTTTTATGAATGGCTGCAGTAGCCCATTCGCTAAATTTGGTTTTCGACCTAGTGATAGTTTTCATTTTAAAATTGTTATTAAATTGATGCAAAATTACGCCAAACAAGTCATTATAAATACTATTACACTAATTCTGTATGAAAGGTAACACTGAAAGATTACTCTCAACTTTATTTTTGAATATCTCCAAACGATTATTAGTTATAGGTCGATATGTTATTGTCTGAGGTTTTTGATAAAAATCATTGACGAAAGAAGTCTTCTGACCACTATGGTCAGAATTAAAACAATTAAATATTTCTTTATGCAAACATTCGCAATTACAAAAAATATTATCTAAGCAGGTTGCACTACTAACACCTATCCGTGTGGGTTCAAAGAACAGATTACCTAAATTAAAAGATTTAAATAAACTTAATAGCCAAGTGGTATTATTTGACGTTTCAAGTAAATTAATATTAAAATATCCACAAACTATAATATGCTTCTGGCTATTACAAGCTAATTTTAAAACATTTTCCATAGTTGATTCAAATGTGCAAAAATCAGCCAATGGTGGTCTGTAAATACATATTATTATATAACTTTCTAGTTCTACGCAAGAAATTTCTACAATCCTTTCTATAGATAGCTTGACAATATCCTTTCTTTCCTTGGATTTAAGAGTACTTTTAACTATTATGAAAGAGCCACCATGAATGGCACAATTTCTAGCAAAATAACTAATTTAAAATTTAAAAAATCAAAAATTAATTGGTCTTGTCTAAGCCAATGTTCAGTAATGCACATAATTTGTACATTTTCACTATCTAAGAACAACCCTAATTCTAGTTCTTTGCTGGAAAAACCTTGAATATTTTGGTGAATTAAATTTATACTCAATGGTGTTTCCGCTGTCCTATAATTAAATTTAAATCAAGAGGCAACACATTATTGCCTTGGTTTTTGAAATACATACAATACATTAATTATATAGTACAATGTTCTTATCATTTAACCATAATCCGATAGGTAATTTAATATTTTTTTTATGTTTGAAGAAACTATGGGACCTAGAGGCACCACTTTGGTAATAAATTGAAGATTACTAAATTATCTACAAATTCTTTTCGAATCACTACCTAGGAGCAGTAGTTAAGCCAGTACGTGTCATATAAAATGACCCTAGCACAACATTTTCACTTTTTGAAAGAATTGCTCATCTTTGACTTGCTGTATCTCCGCAACCAATAGACAGTGAGCTCAAGGTACGCTCAAATTATATCAAATGTAGTGATCTTTATTAGAGTTCGGCTCAAGGATACTTAAAAAACGCTTCCTTAGGGTAGTTTTTACTACTTATATAAAAAACAAAATTAATGTGGAGACTAATTATACGTTTAAAAACTCATTTTTATTAAATTACTAAAAATAGATGGTTAATATCTATCGGTTACGTTCAATATGGGTATCAACACAATGGCGTTTTGTTCGGCATTCCAACTTTTGTGACAAATTGACAGAACTGTTTTCAGTAACTATTAAAATTTGCATGAAATTTATTAACATGTCCTTAACAATAAAATTCATAAACTATTACCGCCAATCGGATTAATGAAAATGACGTTGCTGACAAGTAATTTGTTCTAGCAGTAAAATCGAGTCAATTAGGTATATACGAGAAAAGTTAGCGATTGTTTATTTTTATCATTATAATATCTAGCTTGTAGAAAAAGTTATGTATGCAACGGTTCATAATTAGCTCTTAAAGTACCTACTCGTGCCTGTAATTAACCTCGGCACTCGTACCTTAAGAAGCTTATTATGTACCAGTTATATAAATAATTATTCTGATTGCTTTGTATAGGTTACAAATTGAGCTTTATACATCCCTTAGTAAATTTACCCCCACCGGAAAATTTTATTAGGATATATTTTTGTATGATTTTGTACATAATATCAGATCAATCAAGAATGATAAATGTCTAAAGTAGCATGAAAAGTGACTGTAGAGGTTGACGTTAGGATTGCGTAGCTAATGTCTTTAAATATGTACTAATAATCAAGTCAAGTACGGAGGTAAGATATTTGAAAGAAAATGTATACATTTTGAACACGTGGGTATAATTGTTACTCGATACGAGTGTCACTTCTGTTATTGCTTATTTGTCATAATCTTTCAGTACTGTCAAATCGTTTTTGCTCCCGCGATAACGATGTATGATTATTATATCCGATGGTAAATTTATAAAACATTCAAAATAATGCATGTTGCGTTATAATTTATAGATAAATGTACCAATATTCAACTAAATATATAGTTGTTTTGCAATTCTACACTTTTAAAGGCTCAAAATCAATGCAGGAATAACTAAATAATAACAAAATGCCGACTTGCCTGTGAAAGCTAATTTATACGGATCAGGGACCGCTCCGCTATCCCATTTATGCCGGCAGCATGAGCATGTCATGCTCACTTACGGCCGAACTAGGGTTGCCAACTTTTTTTACAAGAAATAAAGTATATTCAGGTCTATGAAGAATATTAAACAGTATTTTAGAATAATTAACAGTATTTTATCTATTCATTGTTTTAAATACATATTTTTCAGAAACTCAGTGTGATTTGTTTGTGGCTGCGCTGCACTGGGCAGTGAGCGCCCTCTGCCTAAATAAAAACAATTTTCTGTGAGCGTCTAAGTATAACACATAATAACGTGTTTGCATTTTGATGCTGAAAACAGTATTTTGTATACTTTTTTTTTTCAACAGTAAACAGTATAGTTGGCAACCCTAGGCCGAACCCTATATTCAATCCGAGGATAGATAAGGCTTACCTCGGGTTAAAATTTGACATTTGCCCATACAAAATGTGTCAAATTTTAATCCGAAGTAAGCCTATCTGTCCGCGGATTGAATATAGGGTTTGGCCGTTAAAGGTCTTTGCTTACGGCGGCGTCATCGATCGGTTAGTTTAACAAATAACTAAGTCATATATTTCTTCCAAAGGGGTTACTCTTTTAGTGGGTTATACTTCGTGAGGTAAGTCTTTTAAAGGCTTTTATACGGGAATAGGTGGTCAGGTCCCTGATTCGGATTCATGTTCTTTAAATACCGTGCGCGATTGGTGGTTCCGCGTATTATTGATATTATTGTTTTGACAGCAATGTGATAGTATTACACAACGAAAGATAATACACCGCAGCTTTTTTTGGAGGTTGGCCTAATATGTCCATAAGTTGATATATTTTCAATTAGTCGGGTGACACCACGGTGGTCTCAAATATGATCGCGCAGCTATATACCTCTTTGTCTAACTCATTATTAATCTGCGTTAAAATGTATGCGATAGATATACTTTTCAAGTGTGCTTTTCTTTAAGTTCTTTCTATGAGAATTCTATTTCTGGTACTATTTACGTGTTTCATGACATTGTGTTTTAATAAATTTATTAAAATAAATTTATTTAAATATCACATACAGTACATTGTATAACGGACTGATAGGGATCATATTTTAACTAAGTCCTCATGTGGTTCTATCCAATTCTGGATAATGCATGAATTTTCATTGGGCAACGTAATATTCCACAAGGTATTCACCGCTTACAGATATAAATAACTAACGCGTTTGGAATCGCCAGTGGATGATACATGACATGACACGTGATAATGACTGGGGACGCCCTGCCGGAGCAGGCGGGCGGTCGATCCATTTTCCGGTCATTGTAGGTACTATTAAATTTGATAAACGGCCAGAACATGAAAGTAGTTCTATCGCAGCGATGTAGTTTGTGCATCAGAGTTTGTATGGATACGTTTAAATAGTTAAAGCTATGAGTTTGAAATCTAATAGAAACTTAATTTTATTTATAATTATAATCACATATTGCTCAAGATAATTGATCTCGAACGCTATGGCATTTTAGAATTTAAAAAATGAAATAGTATGAGTATAAATACGAGTAGAATTTTACTGTTATTATCGACTCTATGGCTCACTAACATCTTACCGTGCTCTGAAAACTCCGATGCCTACTTATTACCATGGAGCAATAAATCCACAGAAGCGCCCATACGCGTATACGAACCGACGACGACGAAAAGTATCATAGGATACCTGCGTTTGCGGACAGTCGCGGGCACGGCTATTATGAATGCGAAAGTAGGTATGTGTTTGTGTTTCTTACTCCTTCACGCTGCAATAGCTGGAGAGATTTGAATGAAATTTGGAATAAAGATAGATTATTGTCCTGTATAAACATGGGCATACATTTATTCCCGAAAAATTTAAAAAATCCGCAGAAAAAGTCGCAGTCAGAAGCTATTAAAATTATAAATAAGAGACGGCATTACAGAAACAGTTTGACAACGTAAATATAAATTTTATGTTATTTCGTTATGATATATTTGTTCATAGCTCAATGGGCAAACAAAATCTTCGTATCATTTGATCATATTGGTTGAAATTTATCACCACGCCATCATGAATTCATAGTTTTAGCAAATTTAGCGCAATATGTGGTACAGGTATTGTGGTAGAGTACTGCGTATTGTTGCATTATTTGATGAAGTCCATACAACTTAAGATCTCTGAAGCTTGCATAGACAGAAAAATAGATTTAGCAATAATAATAAATAGAAATGATATAATAGTAGTTTATGAAATTGTTGCATAAAGAGGGGTCTTAAAACACGAGTATGTGTTTAAGAACCGAGCCGCTAGGCGAGGTTTTTAATAGTATCACACGAGTGTTTTAATACCTAGTTATGTGCAGTTTCATACACTACTTTGTCTACTCTCATACATTGCGATTCAACCTACTAAAGAAAAGATCAAAGTTAATAAAGTAACTACAGCAAAACGTATTCAATGAATGGCGCCAAAACCTAGCACATCACCACGCATGCGTTAAAGCGGGCGCTGTCACAGACAAGTAAAAATTGGAATGAAAGCTTTTTGTTATGCTGTAAAAATGACGCGAACCGCATGTGCGATCCATTATTAAAAAAAATTGATATGGAACCTCGTTGGTGACGTTAACTTTTTAGATTAACGTGTATCGTAATGGTAAAAAATTACTTTATAACATTATTTTGTTACAGAAATAAACAATTATTATAAATTAGTGTTTTTTTTTAAATTTTGGTATTGTGTTTATAAAGTATTCCAATATAAATTCGTTTTGAAGTTTATAATTCGAATTTTACGATAAAAGAGTAGATAATAGTTATTTACGTAACTGGTACATAATGAAGCTTCTTAAGGTACGAGTATTAAGGTTAGAGTGCGAGCTAGCGAGCGCTCTAATTAAAAGCACGAGTACCTTAAGAGCTAATTATGTACCGTTGCATACATAACTTTTTCTACGAGCTTATTAATGATAATGAGAAAAATAAACAATCGTTAACTTTTCTTGTATAATTTTCTAGATTTTTATATTTCCTGCTAACAAATTACTCGTCAGCAAACTCATTTTCATTATTCTGATTGGCGTTAATAGTTTGTGAATTTCATTGCTAAATGTTTGTTAAATGTAAATACAAATTTTAATCATTACTAATAACAGTTCTGAAAATTAACGAAACGCCATTTTGTTGATATCTATATGGAACGTAACCATGGTAACCAAATAACAAATCGATCTATTTTTAGTAACTTGATAAAAAAGAAACGCATAATTAGTCCCATTTTTTTTTATATACGTATTTTTAATTGGTGTTAAAATATATATATCGGTTTATTATACAAATTAGAATATCAAGTGTTCACTAAATGTCAAGACTGATATCCGGAATGACCGTAACCATTGTTTTCACGCCAAGGTTACGCAATAGGTGGTATCCTGATACCATTAACGATATCAATATTAGCGATTTATAGTACGCGAGTAGAAAAATATGTTATTATGATATAGAAACATTGCAGTCACAAGTGGTCAAAGTAATACAATTAATGAATCGTGTCGACATGCGTCAACATGAAACTTAGAGTGGTAACAAAGTTACTACTGTTATCACAATATTTTTCCATGTGTTAAAGAAAAAACAATGTACCTCCTTCGCCACTGGCAGTTTGGCAAAGTAGCTATAGATTATAAAAAAAAGTAAAAGTGACAGGAGGAAAAAGGCGGGCATTCGAACAAGCGGAAAAGTAAAGAGAGGATATTATAAAAGGTTAAGAGGATTGTAGATTGAAAACAAGAGATATATATGTTACCAAACAACTTTAAAAGGATAAAAAGTATTAAAGATTAGCGGTGGCAGTTTTATTTAATATTTCAGAAGTGGGATTGGTACTGACGTCGTAGAGTGCCGGTCTCAAAAGAAACGCTTGCGACGACCACATAGTACACGGAAACACTATGATCACTCGATGATGGAAAGGTTTGTTGACGCTATCACTAATCATGGGCGTAACACGTTTGTAGGTGCTCAAGATGTTATACCTAACTTCGATCCTGGACGGACATCTCAAACTGCAAAATCCTGGCTGAAGAAGGTGAACGAGACCGCTGCTATATACAACTGGGGCGAAAAACAAATTGTATACCATGCTTTACCTAAACTTTCGGGTCTTGCACGTAGATGGTATGAAGGGTTGTCATCAGTTAATTTGAACTGGAAAGAATGGCAAAGGAAGATTATGCAAAATTTCCCAGATGACCGCAACTACGCAGGTAGACTTACAGATATGCTAGATAGAAAAAGCAGACGTGAAGAATCCTTAGAAGAATATTACTACGACAAAGCACGATTGGTTACTAAATCTGGCTACTATCAAATTCCTATGGCAGAAGATTCTATATATTTTACTGCATTTGTAACTCCGGATGGGCATTACCAATATACGCGTATGCCTTTTGGCCTCGTTAATGCACCTGCCGTGTTTCAGCACATGGTAAATAAGGCTTTAGGAAAAGACCGTTACGATCTCGCCATGCCATGACCTACTGTCACCAGCATCCACTATAAAAGAGGGAATGTCCAAACTACGCAAGATACTCGAATCTCTCCAAATAGCTGGTTTAACTCTAAATATTAAGAAATGTTATTTTTTTAAGAAGACACTTGATTACTTAGGGTTTGAGGTTTCTGAAGGAGGTTTAAGGGCAGGGCGTAAGAAAATAGAATCTGTAGCTTCATTTCCAACACCTAGCAATGTTCATCAAATTAGACAATTTGTAGGACTGGCCAGTTTTTTCCGTCGATTTATACATAACTTCGCAACAATAGCTAAACCACTTACAGTTTTAACAAAAGCCAACGTCCCTTGGAGGTGGTCACAGGAGCAAGACGATGCGTTTAAAAGTATACAAACTAGGCTGACTGAAAGACCTATTCTTGCTCTTTATGATCCATCATACAGCACCGAAGTTCACTGCGATGCCAGTAAACTTGGTGTCGGAGGTATACTCTTTCAAAAAGCTGACGAAAAGTCACAGTTAAAGCCTGTAGCTTACTTCAGTAAACAAACTACAAAGGAAGAAGAATTTTTACATTCCTACGAGTTAGAAAATCTCGCAGTAGTGATGTCACTTAGAAAAATTCGGACCTACTTAGTCGGTATCCCATTTAAAGTACTTACAGATTGTAATGCTCTAAGAACAACTTTAACAAAAAGAGATTTAATTCCGAGAATAGCAAGATGGTGGCTCATGTTGCAGGAGTATGATTTTACGATACAATACAGACCAGGAGATAACATGAAACACGTGGATGCTTTAAGTATCTCTGCCTGGCGATGACGACTTAACTGATCACGACCACGGAATGGTTATAAACAGTACAGATAACAGATCCTAAACTCAAACTGATAAGAGAAATATTAGGAAGTGCTCGACAAGATATAAAAGATATCACGAATAATTATGTTTTAAAAGATAACAAAATTTATAAGAAAGTTAATGGTAGCTTAAAATGGGTAGTTCCTCATGGCGCGAGATGGCGTGTTTGCCAATTGAGTCATGATGAAGCAGGACACTTCGCTACTGAGAAGACACTAGACAAAATGAAACAAGATTACTGGTTTCCAAAGATGAGTAGATTTGTTCGAAAGTATGTTTCAGCGTGCCTCAATTGTGCCTATAATAAAACTACAACAAAAAAAAGTAGCGGTTACTTACATCCTATTCCTAAAGGCAATATCCCTTTTCACACTATTCACATAGATCATTTGGGTCCATTCGTTAGGAGCAAATGCGGAAATTCGTACATATTAGGTGTAATTGATAATAATATTATTATATTATTTTTTATTTGACCAGTTAAAAATATATAAAGCAAAATTTCTATTAAAGTGCTTAAGGATATATTCGACATAATTGGAGTACCTAAAGTAATAATATCTGATAGTGGAACCAGTTTTACGTCAACATTATTTAAGAATTTCACACATGATATAGGCGTCAAACATGTTTTAAATGCAGTAGCTACACCCCACGCCAACGGACTAATAGAAAGATACAATCGCACTATTTTGGAATCTCTGTCAGCTTCAAACTTTGGCCAAGATGAAAGGGAATGGGACACCAAAGTTGGCAACGTGCAATGGAGTCTCAACAACACTTGCAACAAGGGCACAGGTACGAGTCCTTCAGAAATTGTGTTCGGGCGTAGAACGGTTGGTGTCAACGAAGGGATTGTTCTTAACGCAATACAGGAAAGTGATAACCGCAGCGATAATACGACGGCAACGATCCACTTTGCCAATGGCAAAAATAACGATTTGGAAGAAGTACGAAACAGCATCCGTAAGAGTGTACAAAAGAACATTGAAAAAAATCAAAATCGAATGAAAGCGCGTTACGATAATCTCAGAGCTCCAACTAAATTTTTCAACGAAGGAGACCTTATTATGATCCCATATGGTTCATACCCAGCCGACGGGAAAAGTAAAAAGTTATACCCCAAGTTCAGAGGTCCTTTTAAAATAACCGCAGTACTTAAGAATTATCGTTATGTAGTTTCTAGCGTACCGGGCCATTCCAAACGGAAGTACAAAGGAGTTTATCCCGCAGACCAGTTAAAACGATGGATTACTTTTAATCCAACACCCGACACAGACAATGACAATACAGAAAGTGATGGTTCCGACAGTGACTAAAACCTAACTACACAATGATTATTTTACTGGCGACTGATTTTATAAATATATGTGTTATATCTTTAATAAGAGCCATACTTACGAATATATGTAAATAGTAGCATCTATTTTATATTCCTTCCCCACATCCCTCTACGAAATGTTTCAGGCGATTATCTGATTTACTTGAAGATGGATGGTTACCTCCAAGCAGACACACAGCCAAAAAAAAAAAAAGTACGTACCTACCCTAAGTAAAAAAAAAAAAAACAGTGGTGAAGGATGCCGAAGCTCAAGCGGTACTCACTTTTGTTAGTGAAGGATGCCGAAGTGCAAGCGGTACTCACCAATAATGTTTATGTATAATGATGAAGGATGCCGAAGCACAAGCGGTACTCACTTTTGTTAGTGAAGGATGCCGAAGTGCAAGCGGTACTCATCAGTGATGTAAATATATACTATAACTATGAAGGATGCCGAAGTGCAAGCGCTACTCACTCTTTGTCAGTGAAGGATGCCGAAGCGCAAGCGGTACTCATCAGTGATGTAAATATATACTTAATATAACTATGAAGGATGCCGAAGCGCAAGCGCTACTCACTCTTTGTCAGTGAAGGATGCCAAAGCGCAAGCGGTACTCATCTCATCAGTAATGTGTATGTATGTATATAGATGAGGGATGCCGAAGCGCAAGCGGTACTCACTCTTTGTCAGTGAAGGATGCCGAAGCGCAAGCGGTGCTCATCAATTTTATCATTATTATTATTATTTTTATCATGTCAGTGAAGGATGCTTATGTTCTTCACCAATTATATTAAATTCAGTAATCTGGTGGTTGCTATATTTACGGTTAAAATTGTCTGCCATTAGGGTGATAGAACCAGCAATTAACAAGGACCTATAATGGACAACGAGTTGTTATGTTACAGAAGATAAGGGATATTCATTTATTTTGAGATAAACAATTTGTACCTTATATTCTTGAATTAAAAGTTAAGTGTCCATTATTGGAGCCCTCAGCTAAAAGTATCCACCACGGTACTGTTGACAAAAAAAATAAAAAGTGTTATATTAATATATTATATCGTTTTTAAACAGATTTGAAAATGCAAACTGCTACCTGCTACCACGGAGAGAACAGCACGACGGAGAAACTGTCCTGGTTAAATTGATCTGTATATTATTTAAATATTTACTAAACCTAAGTACAAAACCTTTAACTGTTTATAACTATTTCGTTTTCTTGTGTTATTTTTATAGATTATAGAATTTAGATTATTTAGGTTAATTACACATAGCATTGTTTCGTGTAATGGTCATTATTGGTAAAGGGACTTATAATTTGTTCGAATGGCCGGAACGGAGTTGGGACAATCCGTCAACAGGACGGCCGTCTGTTAAAGAAAAAACAATGTACCTCCTTCGCCACTGGCAGTTTGGCAAAGTAGCCATAGATTATAAAAAAAAGTAAAAGTGACAGGAGGAAAAAGGCGGGCATTCGAACAAGCGGAAAAGTAAAGAGAGGATATTATAAAAGGTTAAGAGGATTGTAAAGATTGAAAACAAGAGATATATATGTTACCAAACAACTTTAAAAGGATAAAAAGTATTAAAGATTAGCGGTGGCAGTTTTATTTAATACATGTACTTTTTTGTTTACAGAGATTCTCGAAGTTTCACGGACATCGAAAATATTGCCGTTTTCAGTAGTTTCAACGGAAGTAGTAGTTTTAAATACCTAAAAGGGTGAATTATTATTTAGATGTCCCAAGGCTTTTAAAAAAGCCAGTGACCAAACTACGAGAAACATATTTTTTATACATTAAATAGGATAAAATACAACGAGGCATAACATTATACACACAGATGTTTTAAAACATGTCTGTTTTTTACGAAATTTCTGAATACTAGGACTGTAAGGGTCGCCGCAGACCTATCGACGCCGAATCGGCTAACGCCGGTAAGAAAAAGTTTTATGTTCATGCAATAAGAGCGAAAACGACGTCGTTCCGTTCGCAACGCCGAATCGAGCCCAGCCGAGCCGAGCGACGTCGTTTTCGCTCTTATTGCAAGGACATACATTTTCTTCTTACCGGCTCAATCCGATTCAGAGTCGATAGGTCTGGGGAGACCCTAAGTCTGTGAGGCCTGTCCCACTCGCGATTTCCTCCAAACAAATTATTATAACTTTACTTCTAGTCAGCTTATCAATAAGTGATATACATAATTAGAAAGAAGAATAAATAACGCGTTTCAATAAACATAACTCATTGCTAATATTTTTTAATTTAAAAGTATGTTGACCATTTTGTCTTTTTCCCACGATTAGCAACGTTCACACACCTGCTGTTATCGTTAGTGGAGTGGAGTGGACGCGTTGTTTCCGAGCATTGGGAATCTGTCTACGTAACTCTCTCACACGACTTATTTGGTTCTCACAAACGTCATTTCCTTAGATTATTATATAAGAATGTACAATGTCTTAATTCAATTCATCTTTTAATATTTAGTAGGATACTATAATATAATTTTCGTGACTCGGGCGTATATTTATTACGTTTATTTATTTTAAAATTACTTAATTGTCGCCATCTCGGTGGCATTTTTGTTCACTGAAATGACGATTGAAGTTATATTATGTACAAAATGCACTTAAATGCATTATGACCACTGTTAAAAATGTTATAACTGTTAAAAAAAAGTTATCATGGTCACCATGATATCCAAAACACGTATAATGCTTGACATAGACCTGTTTCGAAAATCATCACGATTGCTTATGTGCTGCTAGCACCAAACAATAAATTCTATATACAAACGTTTTTTTTTTTGTCTGACATCATAATGTATGTTAACATAAAATGCTGCATGTCGAGCTTCCTACTTAACAAGGTATCAAGAGCATTTCTAAAATAGTTTATAAGTAAATCAATTGCCGTGTTTTAAAAATACCTACTTAATTTTTCCTATATTGTTACTTAATTTTTCTTTAATTTAAGTGGAATTTGATATAAAAATACCGAAAAATTGGGTCACGTAATAGGAAAATTAAGTAATTAACAGAACTAAGCACAATCATGTCAGAAATTCTCAGATAACTTATAAATCTACTCAATATAGGCCTTCTTACAGAATATAATCGTGATTATACTTAGGTATAAATCAGGTCATAATATATAATTTCACATTGATTTTCTAAGCAGCCGTTCATTTCGGTGTCTTTACCATCATTTCGGTAGTGTATTTATTTTAAAACTTTATTTGCTTCTAATGTACCTACTTGCCTTAAATCGGTCCCTCATGTATACAGGGTGACTGGAAATTCGCCGTATTCCTTGAAAGGGGTTATTCTACAGCTTATTTGTAACGATTTAAGTCCAGTCAACCAGGGGTCAAAACTCATTGGTTATCGAGTTATTCACGTTTTAAGAATTTTTAAAAAATACCTGCCTTACGACCTAAAACTAGTCATTGTGTAAAAACTTTGTCATTTAGAAATAAAAAAAAGCATTTTTCAAATAGCCAATGAATTACTGATTACGAAAAATAATAAAAAATGCCAAAGAAATGCAAAGTTTTGCAAATAAAAGGATTTGAAGTTGAAAATTCTAGTAATTATTTTCCAAATTTTGTAACATTTTAAAGCATAACAAAAAAAAAAAGTACGACACTTCGCGTATAAATGACAGGAATAGTTTGCTCAATTCTTAAGCTTTCTAAAAAGGTACAATTTATGACATTTTAAACTTAATTTTCATTTAAAAATGTTCAATTAATAATAATAGCAGAAATGTTCGCGGTTAAGCTCCATCGTTTCAACCAAAAAACGCTGTATCGTTATCGTTTATAAATTCAGATAATCGTGTTCTTTTAAATTTGCTTTTTAAAAACATAAAGTGCGTTCTATTTTTAACCGAAAAACGCAGGAAGTGTTGTAGTAAAATGAATCATCGTTCTCCTTTTTAAATTCAGCTAATGGTGTTGTATTTTTAAATAAATTTGCTTTTTAAAAACAAAGTGCGTTCCATTTTGAAATTTCGAGCATCTCAAAACTGTTTGAGTGACCTATGTAATCAGTTACTTTCAACTTTCTTTCCATTTCGGACGATATTGATAACTAAGCTTCTTTCTCAAATGCCTGCTTGTCAATTCGAAGAATACGCAGATATCATTTATTGTTACGGATTCTGCGAAGGAAACGCGGCTGCAGCTAGAAGGGAATACCAACGTCGTTACCCTTACCGCCGTTTACCTCACGCAAGCGTGTTTGGTTCATCTTACCGTCTTATTCGGGAAAGAGGATCAGTTCAACGCCGCCAAGCTGACGCTGGAAGACCTTGACAGGATACTGCTGAAGATGAAGAAATCCTTCAGCGTTTCCGAACAGACGGCACTACTTCGACGAGAATTGTGGCTAACCGCGCTAAACGCGTATTCTGGCTGCTTACCAATTCGAAGAATACGCAGATATCACTTCGACGAGATCCTTCTCGCTGGGTCTCCCTCTTCAATAGCGTGTACTGGAGTGTAATGACACGGGTACTGCCGAGCTGAGTGCAGTGTAAACCACGCCTTCCACTGAGACATACCGAGCCGGTTAGCCACTATTCTCGCCGAAGTAGTGCCGTCTGTCCGGAAACACTGAAGGATTTCTTCATCTTGAGCAGTATCATGTCGAGGTCTTCCAGCGTTAGCTTGGCGGCGTTGAACTGATCCTCTTTCCCGAATAAGACGGTACGATGAACCAAACACGCTTACGTGAGGTAAACGGCGGTTAGGGTAACGACGTTGGTATTCCCTTCTAGCTGCAGCCGCATCTCCATCGCAGAATCCGTAACAATAAATGATATCTGCGTATTCTTCGAATTGGCACGCAGGAATTTGAGAAAGAAGCTTAGTTATCAATATCGTCCAAAATGGAAAGAAAGTTGAAAGTAACTGATTACGTAGGTCACTCAAAAAGTTATGAGATGCTCGAAATTTCAAAATGGAACGCACTTTGTTTTTAAAAACATAATTTATTTAAAAATAGAACACCATTAGCTGAATTTAAAAAGGAAAACGATGTTCTATTCATTTTACTCCTGCGTTTTTCGGTTAAAAATGGAACGCACTTTATGTTTTTAAAAAGCAAATTTAAAAGAACACGATTAGCTGAATTTATAAACGATAACGATCCCGCGTTTGTTGGTTGAAACGATGGAGCTTAACCGCGAACATTTCTGCTATTATTATTAATTGTACATTTTTAAATGAAAATTAATTTTTCTCAAACATGCTCGGAAAAAACGGTTTTCCGATTGAAACACAAGGACGGAAAGAGCCTCATTTTACTCCTAGGAGTAAAAAAACCATATGAAAACACTTTCCGTCCATGTCCATATTTTCTTAAAAATGCTGTCAATTTGCATACAAAATCAAAAGGACCAAGACAAAAATTCCAAACAGCCAAGGTAACTGCTCGCTTTTTTAGCACAGTGCGTGTGTTTCTATTTGAATTTGCATTCCAATGTCTATGGTTAGTATTTAAAAACAATTGACAGTCGGTAACATTCGTTCATTCTGCATAATATAATTGTGAAACCGAATATTAAACTATTTGTTGTGTGAAATACTTACTATAAAAAATGAGCTCAAGCGACGAAAGCGACGAAATAGGTACCACACCGCCTATATTAAAATCTGAAGCTGCCTCGGTTAGGCAAAACCTGCTTCCCGCTAAATCTAAGGAAATTAAATTACTTGCTTTTTAGAAATGTATTTGTATTATTTCCTCATATGTTTGAGAAAAGCATTATGTATGCCTCGGCGGAAACGAGGATTTCCTGACTCGTATTTTAGCAGGCCTCGCTGTTGCTCGGCCTGCTAACCACCTCGTCAGGAAAACCCTTACTTTCCGCGCCTAGGCAACAATGTACTATTAAAATGTCATAAATTGTACTTTTTTAGAAAGCTTATGAATTGAGCAAACTATTCCTGTCATTTGTACGCGAAGTGTCGTACTTTTTTTTTTAGTTATGCTTTAAAATGTTACAAAATTTGGAAAATAATTACTAGAATTTTCAACTTCAAATCCTTTTATTTGCAAAACTTTGCATTTCTTTGGCATTTTTTATTATATTACGTAATCAGTAATTAATTGGCTATTTGAAAAATGCTTTTTTTTATTTCTAAACTAGCGACCCGCCCGCGGCTTCGCCCGCGTGGAATGTATTATACATATAAACCTTCCTTAAGAATCACTCTATCTATTAAAAAAAACCGCATCCAAATCCGTTGCGTAGTTTTAAAGATTTAAGCATACATAGGGACAGACAGCGCAAGCGACTTTGTTTTATACTATGTAGTGATGACGAAGTTTTTACACAATGACTAGTTTTAGGTCGAAAGGCGGGTATTTTTAAAAAATTCTAAACACGTCATTAACTCTATAACCAATGAGTTTTGACCCCTGGTTGACTGGACTTAAATCGTTACAAATGAGCTGTAGAATAACCCCTTTCAAGGAATACGGCGAATTACCAGTCACCCTGTATTTAACATTCTTATTTGAATATGTAACCTATCAAATGATTATTATAATCAAAATCTAAAAATCTAAAATTGCCACCGAAATGACGAAAAAACTTGCCGTCAATAATCCACCCAAAACCGAATTCCTACATTAGTATTCACATTTTCATATAATACATTGCAGTTCAAACAATTTTCTAAAATTTACGGCATCGGTGGGAAATTTAAAATTGGAGAAATAGTGTTACAATTAGTTAAGACATTATGTTGTCCGGTGAGCTTCTAAGCAAACTTACTTGGAAAGGGATTAAGGCTTGCGCAAAAGAACCTCTGTCGTTGAACATTAAAATAAGGAACATTTTTTTTCAATCGCACGTCTACCAGACTAAGTATCGTTTTCTAAAACAGATGGAGATACACTTTTACTGAACAATTAAAATTCAGTTTTTAACGGTGATTATATTTGATGTTCATTAAAAAAACTTATTTAAATAAACGTGTAAATGCACCTTAACAAAAACAGTCTTAGTTTTTTTTTTCCAATACAATTAGCGTCTTAAGTTGTGCATTTAGCAGTGTAACTGGTACAAACTTCGCCAAATCATCTTTTTCCAAAATTACCCCATTTTTCTTTCTACCTTGGGACAACCTAATATAAATATATAAAAAAAAAACTATTCACATAATTGTTGGTACTGTACATAAACAGGAAAATATAACTACGCCGCGACACGCTACGACGACGCGGTAGCCTAATCGGTAGTGACCCTTTGTTTGTTTTGTTCCTTAGTCTTGAGTGTTTTCTATGTATTTAAGTATATATTTATATAAATACGTTTATTGTTGCCTAGTATCCATAGTACAAGCCTAGAGCTTAGTTAAGGGCTCTTTTAAAAAAAACTAAAGGTTGCAACCCAGAAACAGCATGTAGATTACCGACGCTATTATTAATTGTTTTTTTGTCCTTGAATTCGAAATTCGTCTTATTTTTTCCCGTTTGACGGTATTAATTTAGTATCACAAAAAAAGCAAGTAAGCTATAGGGACCATATGTTGAGAAGCTTCGGATTTCATTACGGTTTTTTGTTGTCATTTACGGTTACAAGGTCCCGAAACATAGTGTTCGCATTGTGTATCAAAGCGAACAAACCATCCCCAACATAGTTGCAATGTGCCGTAGTCGTTACGAAACTATTGTGATTTGCAACTGCTTTGAAGATTCTCGACCGAAAATGGCTATATGGGGCTAGTCTCATAGCAACGTTTCTCGGTAAGTAAGTATAACTGACTGAGCGTTGCCAAACGTTGCGCTCTTCCTCGCCCCGCGGTCGCTTGGTGTTCGCTGCTATTACATTTGATTAACTTCCCGTTTTTTTTTTATAAAGTGCGAATGTAGTATTTTTATAATAAGTGCCATGTTTAAACTTTTACGACTAGGTACCTTAATTTGCCACGAAGTACATAAAATAATCTATAAAATAAAAAAATATAAAAAAATATATAAAATTTTGAAAAAATCATGTTCCATAATTTGCACAGGGGTGCAAATTGAACTGGGCGTTTATAATGCTTAATGTAAGTTTGCACCAACCGACTGAATTATCCTCGAGCCGCACTCTAAGAAAAACAAATAACTTGCTTCATACATTGCACATCTTTTTAATTAAGATACGCTATGTACCAAAGGGATCTTTACACGTTGAACTAGAATTCCTTCTTAATAAATAAAATGAGAAGTTACATCCGTTTGTTGTTTTTTAATGGCTGTAATTTACGCACTTTTTCACCGAATATTTTGTCATTTATGACAACGGTCAGCGCCTATGGTCGGAACAGGACTAATATCTCATCTTATCCCAAGTCGTTGCATAAGATGAGATGTTAGTATTAGTTGGGCACAAGATTTGAATTGCCAGTAACGGAATTAATTCCTGACGATTATGCATCTAAATCAATGGTTCTGCATGAAAACTTAAGTCCGTATTAGTGCTTATACCTTCACCACAATTTATCTTGCTCTGACATGCATAATCTAAGTTACTTTTAATAGCAGTACCCCGACTTATACGTTACTACATGTTTTATTTTAGTACATAAAAGCTATAATTATGAGTAACCAATTACCTAACTTTATACCTACTTTGGTAAATATGAATTGGTTCTAATTTATTCGCGCAAGAAATGCTCCGTCGAATTTAGAACTTGGCCTTCGGATTGTTAATAGGTTAACTCCGAATGTCAGATCATCCCGAGTAGTCAATTCTCAGTATACGCGAGACATTTATATCTGAATTAAGTCGTCAATCATCATATCCACTTTGAGGATATCTGAGATGTCCTCTCTAGTGTCAACTTGACTATAAGAATAAGAATAAGAAACATTTATTGCCACACACCAAGAAAATTTACAGACAGACAGTATTTACAATACTATACCTAGTGGCGGTTTAGTAGGGACAAGGGATTAGGACAATCTTGACCACTTCTTTCTATTCAAGAAATTAGGGCAGCAAGGCAGGCAAGCAGCATGTAGTGAGCTGTTGGTGAGCAGCGACACCCTGAGTGCTTCCCAGGGAAGGCTTTCCTTTATTAGCCGGTCGGAGTGCACTCGCAAAATTTATATGCTTTAAGGGCGGATGCGTTAAAAAAGTGGCGAGTGGGTACATTATACCTCTATGCGGGAATTTTGGTAGGCCCATTCTATTCAGTCGGCGTGTTACCGTCTGCCATTTCAACCAAAGTAATTAGCGCTATTTGGTGTTCCTTGCTCCTAAAGGGCCTCTGCGTGTTGGCTTCGCCTCCATGTACGCTTTCCAAAGGTCCGGGACTCCCCATAGTCCCGTGATGGTAAGGACATAATAATAAATCATTTACTTAGAGTAAAAATGGTTAATTCATACATTGTTAGTGTTAGCTTAATCCTACATGTTAATAAAATACACTTATACTAATGATAACATGAAGCATGTAGCCGACTACAGTGACGCAAATAGGGGTAGTATGCCTTGCTAAGGATAATATTGGGCCTGGTATATGTTATGCGAAACTTTAAGTATGAAATAATAATGTTAACCTTTATTGTGTTGTATATTTAGGGGGGAAAATAGTAGGTAGGTACTATTCAGGGTGTCCTCAAATTGGTAATAAAAAACACTTGATTATGGCTCAGTTGATGACGGATAGTGAATGCCACTAACTCAGTTGTTTACATTAGCCTTCCTTAACTATCGTTAACTTTCTAATAAAACTAATAATTAAAGTCCTTAAGTGTGGTCACCTTACATTTAATACCTGTCTCATCTGTCACTCGATGTTATCAATCTAATTTAAGGCTGGTTTACACTTTGTGAAATAGCAAGTGAAGGTAAGAAGTGATAAAGTTAACAAGTTTTTACGATGACTATGTTAAGAAATCGTATATACATTGCTTAGGTCCTGTTTACACTTTGTTAATTGCAAGTGTGAAGTTCATATATGTATTTGCCACTTGCCATTTGACAGCGAATGTATGAACTTCACACTTGAACTTAGTAGGGCCTTACACGTTGATTTTACTAATCACTGAACACCTGCACCTCTCACCTGCACTTGCTACTTCACAAAGTGTAAACAATGTTTAAACATACGTCAACACGTCGTTTACGTAGGGGGCATTCAGCAAAAAATGGGATAAATTTAAACTAGAAAATAAAAAGTTTTAAGCAAATTAGCAGCACCAGACTTAGTAGAGGGATTTAGTTCAGGGAAAATGAGTGTAAAACTTTGATTTTGTATTACCAATTTTAAGTCACCCTGTATAATATGTTATTTGGCAAATTTAGTGATGCTGTTAATTTAAATCGCATTCATTGTATTAGATTATCGATAAGGTTAATAAAGGAAATGTAATCGATTCCAATTCTGTGATAAATTATACTCGGCCCGGCGAACCTTGATCCCTATGACAGTTCATGCTAGTGATGGGTCGTGTCGATGTAACTTAACTTTTTTATAGGCAAAGGCATGACTTGCATTCAGCCACGTTGGTAAACGTGTGCTCTACTTTGAAGTTCGTTATTCGAACTTCGTCTATTACTATCTCTTTTGCTCTCGACGCGTAAATATGAAATAGGATATATCCATTTAATGTGTCTGGAAAACTTATTTCATTACACGTAAATGTATTATGCAATTATTATTTTTTTTACTTCAAAAATATATAATTTTAGCACCGAAAATCGATGTAAAATATATTTTTAGTTATAGCAACACTATCTGATCTGTCACTTCACCGCGATCGCTGATGTGCTTTGCTTTGCTACTTCAGTACGAGTGCTAACGCCTTGTATGCGCCACGTGTTTTTTCTGTTATCGGAGTCCTTTGTTTGTTACTACTGTTGTTTTCTGTTTTTGTTGCTGTGTTGTTTTTGTTTGATTGTTTTTTTTTGTTGTGAAATGCCGAAAAGACTGCGAAAAACTGTACTCAACAGTGAAACGCGGGAGTTTGTTGTGCGCTTACGAGATTATTTTGCTCGCGAACAACAAAATGGCGGACCTTTGTTGCCACTTGATAACGTACGCGACCGTGTTGCTGATGCTCTGGGGATTGGTAAGGCTACCGTTTCCCGAATAACAAAGGAGAAGTTCGGGGAATCGTCGATGGAGGAGAACAAACTGTCAACTCCAAAGAAGAAAAAACACAATAGGGAACATCCCGTAACCAATCCCGATGACTTCGACATGGCTGCGATACAGAACCATATTTACGCCTACTACTTTCGGGGTGAACTACCAACTTGCAAAAAGTTATTGGCGTCGCTGAAATCAGCCGATTTATTTAAAGGCGGTATGACTTCTCTCAGAGTCGTCGTAAAAAAATGTGGATTTCGGTATGGAAAGTGTGACAAAAGGAAAGTGTTAATAGAGCGGAGGGATATAGCATTGATGAGATGTGATTTTCTACGAAAAATAAAAACTATTGAGAACTGGGACTATGTGGTTTACCTCGACGAAACCTGGCTCAACGCCAATCACACAGTCGCCAAAATATGGACAGACGACACAGCGAAATCCTGTACCAAAGCGCCAGAAGGCAAGGGCCAGCGTTTGATTATCTGCCACGCTGGCACAGCCAAAGGTTTTGTGCCTAATTGCTTGTGGGCCTTCAAATCAGTTAAAACGACCGATTATCAAGAAGAGATGAACTTCGAAAACTTTAAAAAATGGTTCATAAAACTTTTGGATAATTTAAATGAGCCCCACCATATTTTGATGGACAACGCCCCATACCATTCCGTCCAAGTGAACAAAGCACCTACCAGCAACAATAATAAAGGTGAAATCCTAGAGTGGTTGCAACACAATGGTGTGGCAGCTAACATTAAAATGTTCAAAAAGGAATTGGTCAGACTGTTGAACCTGCAGAAACTGCAAACAAAGCGGACATATTTCTTGGATGAAATGGCAAAATCCAAAGGTCACACGGTGATTCGGCTACCGCCCTACCACTGCCAATATAATGCGATCGAGATGATATGGGCGCAAATCAAAGGTGGGTAATTTGTATTTATTTTAACATAATTATGTACATATTATGTACTTTTACTCCAATCTCACTCTTTGACTTTGCATCATATTCAATCTAAATAAATATTGTTTCAGGTTGTGCAGCCAGGCTTAACACCGCTCCGCCATTCACAGCCAATAAAATGCTGATATTATTGGAAGAAGCTTGCAGTCAAGTGACTCCGGGCAATTGGAGGAAAGTCGTAGAAAGGACCAAAAAACTTTGTTTTGATGATTGGGATCGAGACGTGCGATACGACAATATTGTAGATGAGCCGTTTTTGATAAACGTAGGCGACAGCAGCTGCAGTTCAGATTCCGAGTCTGAGACACAAGCCGTAATGTCATTATCAGATTCAGATTAAAATATATAAATAAATGATCGCTGAACAGCTTTTCTTTTATTTGGTTTTGTCCTATAGTTATTTTTTGAATTTTCTTGGTTTTACAACCGTTCTATCCAATAGAACACACAAACACACATGAAAACTGATACTAATAAAACCTAATCTTAAATAAAACAAAAACTGGTGTCCCCAGAAATAATTATAAATTTGAGTGAAATAAAAACAATTTCATGTAACTTTTTTAACATTCAGCACCTATAACTTAAATGATTATAAATTATGTACACTCGTTTCCATTATCGACATTTGTTTATCGATACTTTTCCGCACTTGTCGATATCTTCCAAACGAAGTAACTTTTGTAGGACGTAAACGTAAAGTCTGATTGAGATAATTTCTCGTAAATGTTAAGAATTGTTATAATTCCAACGGAATATCATTGTAATGGCATAAATCTACCTATAATTAATAAATGCCATTTTTAGAAGCCTCCAATTCGATTCTAATGTAACGGTGACGCCACTACAAGGTTGTGTCGTTGGAATAACTGTCAATGTCATAGGGATCAAGGTTCGCCGGGCCGAGTATAGTTAACTTAATTAATTTTACCTACCTACTCTAAAATAAGGTATCCTAAATCGTCTAACATCACGCTAGAACTACTACCACCAATAAATTACATGTTCTACTGTTTGATAATTAATGATTATAATGATATTTTATTGATACAATTAGCCATTATACTATTTTTTTTTTACTATTGACTTACAATCGTTCGAGTCCGACTTTAGTTAATCATAATGTGAATTCACCTGGGGACGTGGGTCTGTGTCGGAACGGAGCGGGATGTCTGCGGTTCGTTGGAAGCAACGTCACGGGAGGGCGACTTGGAGGCGCTGGCGGCTGGGTCGTCGTCGGTGGTGCTGGTGACGTCAGACGGACTTCTCGACTCAGGCGCGGCCAGCGAAGCCGCGGGCGGCGCGGCCGACGCAGGCGGCGCTGGCGGTGCGGGCGGCGCTGGCGGTGCGGGCGGTGCGGCCTCAGTAGAGGGCGCGGGCGAGCTCGCGAATGCGGGCGGGGGCGTCAACGGCGCATCCGAGGGGGGAGACATGTCCATCGATGGATCATCAGGCAGTGTCGGCTGACAATCAACATATTTATTATTTTTCATCACACTTGCACGTAAACAGTATCTAAACATACAGGTTAACTTGGCCGCAATGCCCCATATAAAACCCTCGACCTTTCTTTTTACCATGAAACCCAAGGTCGGTAAGTATTTTTTTTTTAAATTTATAGCACAGCACACAGGTCATGCAAGTTCAAGCAAAGGGTTTACACGCAATTGAAAAATTGTCTTAAAATGTTATTTAAACAGGAATTCCATTGCAATCTCGCTACATCTTACTTAAATACTCAATAAATGTTCTTAATAATCGATTTTAATAGTTTTCTGTATCAAAAGGTCGTTTTTTATTACACTCCTTTAGGGCTGTATGTATACCTACGTAAGTATTTGCCCTTAACGTTTCTGAACGAAACATTTAATTTTGTATAATCTGTAGAGTCCGCCCGCCATCCGCTTAAGAAAAGTTCAAATAATTCGTAATAATAGTTGCGCTGACTTGTGTATTATAAGTAATTTTATTTATTTACTCGCAAATGTGATGAAAAACATTGTATGTTTCACGGGCGGTACGGGAATTACGAACCTCGACTCAGAAAGCCCCCAGTCTTCGACTTCGGGCTTCTACTAGAGCCTCGATCGTAATACCTTACTTACCGACCTTAATACACAATGTACTATTACCTCTCCGTTTTGTAAATATTTCAAAAATAAGGTTCTCCATTTTTGGCGTTTGTATTTTTAATAATGACCTTCTAGCCAAAAGATAATAACGATAAATGACAAAAGTAGAATTACCAGTAAGCAGATTCAATTTAAAGCTGTATGCTCGTTTAGCAGCAAGTCAGTTCAGATGGATGACATAAAAGTAGGGTGAGCAAGTAGCAAAATGTCTGAACATGTAAACGGTATGTAATTAAACACTTTGTTGTACAACAGAAATGGTCTGTATGATTACAATAAGTAAATTACAAAAAAAATAAAAAAAAACGTGAACGCAGACTGAGCTTATGAGCTTCAAGTCTGGAAATTAAAATGGTCTCTAATATTAGAACACCCTATCTTATAATATAAACAAGTAAAATTTGATAGGGATTTGAGGGTCACCATAATATGCTTTAAACGGTTCGACTGTATATCATAGTTTCGACTGCGTACTCTCCGAATATCATACTATCGAATGTTTATTGGCTCGACTGTTACTGGATCGAATATTCGGTGGGTCGAAAAGCGTAGGAATAATAAATCGTCAAATCGAAATTGAGGTTCCGATTTTCATCTCACAGAAGATCTCAGACATCAGTGTTCATTGGCTTATTACAAAATGCCAGTAATTGAAATCAAGAGTTATCGTTATCATATTGCAGGAAGGATAGCAAGAAGCGTTATTCACCACACCAGCAATAAAACTGACGAATTTTCAATAGATATCACATATCAAACTTATAAAGACTCAACGAATGTCGATCCTGCTGGTGATGGACTCAGTATTGATGTGACTACTGAAAATTTGATACATGACTGATCGAAACCATATAATTCTAGATTACGTTTTGTCGATAGTACATATTTCGGCCACAAGTATTTCGATCTAGCGAATATGCGTTACAATAACAGTCGAGCTAATGAACTTTCCATACCCCACTGATCGAAACCATACAATTCTAAAAAAGGTTTTATCGATGGTACCTATTTTGGCCACAAGTATTTCGATCGAGCGAATATTCGATCCAATATCAGTCGAGCCAACGAACATTCGATAGCATGACATTCCGAGAGTAAGTAGTCGAAACTATGATATACAGTCAGACGGTTCGGAATTATTTACGTGACGCTTCGCCACTGGTACGTACTGTAAACACGAGAGTAAATCGGATGTATCCGTTTGAGACTGATATGATATGCGACCGCCGTATCAGGCCGATATTTGAAGATTGTAATCTCTACAGATTCCCACAGACACATACCGAGGGCCGCTTGATAAGTCCAGGACTTTCAGTGAAATATAAAAAACCTCACGTATTTATTTATATAAAAGATTTTTTTTTTTCAAATCTATTTAAATAATTCAGTATAGTTAACGCTTTCAAAGCTGAAAAATTAACTTTTTTTTTGCATATAATATTGCTTACATTTGCCTATTTTACTTACTAAGACATGTTGTAATAAGAAAATCAAAAGAAACCAAATATAAAAATAAGGTGAATGAGACAGCTGTTTGTTAATTCGGGATAGTATCATCCCGTCTAAAACGCAAATGGTCTACGGCAGTAATTAGTCTAAAAAGCAACTCAAGTCTAGGCAAGTATTGTCAAGTTGTCCAATTTCGACTAATATAGGTATCTAATCGGGTGATAAGTTCTGTTAATGAGATTTATTACAATTTAAAAAGTAAGTTAAAGAAGTTCATCATAAACCTGTATACTCGTATCAATTAAACCTTTAGTTAATATAAAATAAAAATAATGTATTCCTAACTATTGCAATAGGGAATATGCATGGATTTTAAAAATCGCATTTCTCATCAAAATATGAAAATACCGTAAAAGAGATCACCAAAACGGAAATTAAAATTAAAATCGGTCAAGAAATACGGAAGTTATAAGCATTTCAAACTTCTAATTAGACAGAGAGATCCGATGTGCACCGTGACGTCATTGTGCACTGCGGCCATATAAACTCCATGTAAAATTCCGTTTTTCTAGAAAGAGATAGGAACAAATCTTTGTTGGCTTATATCTTGGTTATTTTTATAGTTATTCAATAACTGATTTTTGTGATCTGTTTGTTACATGAATCAGCTTCAATTGAAGCTGTAAAAAAAAAACATGCATGTTCCCTATTATTTAATGTACGAGCTTGAAGTATTCCCATTTGAGACTAGAAAATCATAGTTCAAATCACGTACGACGATGATACTGATAACGACCACCATTTTTATAAGAGTTCTTGTAGAGGGTTCAAATTTGCGTGACGTATTGATAAGACTTTTAGCTTTAAATTCTGATACAATGTATTTCAAGCAACTAGAGATCCGCTTGTACACCGCTCAAACTACGGTAGAATTTGCAGCAAATCGAAAACACACCAAATCTCTTGCTTCATAAGAAAACACCGGATTGACGGGGGCAAATATTTACCTGTGCTAGTGATTCATTAAATTTCGACTGTTTATCGACATCGATAAAAAACAAATTTTTAATCATCCATCATTATCATAAGTAATGGCCAAGTTTGAATACCTTTTATTTATGTCCAAACCTCTTTTATTCATACTTATCGCAACTTTAAACAAGTGGTATCTGATATACTAAGTGCCAGTTAGCATTGCAATAGAGGACATTGACACCCCTCTACCAAGAAAACGCCGTTAGTAATAACTACACCTACCCATGTTCCCCGAAACATCCCGAAATTAGTATTTTTTACTTTCGGTAATGTATTTTGGTACCGGTAATACTTTCATCTAGTCAAACCAGTTATCGTTGCAGGGGTTGTAAACCTTGACGCTTACAATAACTGTTTTAAAATTAAAATTACTCCTGTAATGAAAAAGGCTGGGTTTTATAGAGGTTAATTATAAATTTAAATTTAGCTTTCATACAAAATTGATTTATATTTTTACCTACGCTTTAGGTTTTTATATTGGCCAATGTTGTCGTTTATTATTTAGGTGATGACACTGATGACGCTATCCATATTAGTTTTGTGTGAAAGCTTTGTTATAATTTCCATAATATCATTGGCGACTAGGGCAATAAAAGTCGGCCGGTCACCTTTTGTGCGTACTACTACCTGCACTAGAGTTGTGACACACTCTCCCTAAGGTCCCGCAAGTGCGAATGAGATTGATGAGATCACTGGTGTCATCTGTGACGGTTATTACAAATTTGTCCAGTCTTGTCGATCGTATGGTCGAGGTTGCACATATTTTTTTCGATGCCGCACCCCTGACTCAACGCGTCAGAGTCGTGTCATAAAAGATAAGGCCATGGTCTCGACGGTCGCGGGTAGGTGAGCGGCTAGCGATGACTGCCGGCGGCATAAATGTTCTGTTGATGTTTTTATTATTCGAAATGACTTCATCTACATGTAGAAATAAATAAACAAAGTTAAACGCATTTAAGATTTGATTTTTTGACTGTAAAAACTGCATTTAATTTGGTAAATGAACTTTTGTTATGCATATTTTTAACTTAAACAAGATACAAAATATAAATCATACTAAAACACATTAAATAAATACACTGCGTATGACATGAAACTATATTGGGCATACTAAGCACTTTATTAATTACGACATTTGCACGCACCTAGTGATCCCGTGGCTCCATCCTACCCTGTACTATGATACTCAAACGATGGCATTTTTGCGACAGTTTTGTATGGATAATTGATTTGTCGCTAGGAAATTACGATATCGGAGTAAAAGTCAAGTCAATGTCCTATATTGAAATGCTAACTGGCACTTAGTATAGTGACCCTGTACTCGAGTCACTTTTGACAACCATTGAAATTACGTTGATTAACCAATTCATTCACTATAACAATATTCTTTAGCATTCCGACGAATTGAGAACCTTTTGGTTTTTAAGTCGGTTAAAAATGCCTCGAAAGAAAAAATATTGTTTATCATCATGGAAAGCTGATCATTCAGGTATAGAAGATAAAGGTACGACTTACTTTTGCAAGAAATGTAAGATCCATATGTCACGACAAAAGTTTTCGATATTTAATGAATCACTAGCACTGGTACATTTTTGCCCCCGTCAATCCGGTGTATGTTCATAAGCTGAATTTAACTCTTGTTGAGAAATAGAATCTTGGTCTTCAAACATACACTGATATAGAAAGTTTTATAATATTTAACAAAAAAAGTTCCTTGGTAAATAATACAAAGACTAACTTAAGTGTTTTCAAAAAGTTTAATATTCGGAAAAGTCATGCGTAATTTCATCGATGCCGGCTGTGGATGTTAAAATTTGTGTCTGCATCTCTAAAAATAATGAATGTGAAATCCAATAACATAAAAGGTTTTTTTGTTAATCCTAAATATCAAAAAAAAAACCTTCACCTTGCCCTCCGAAAACTTTGCCAACTAAAATCCACTGTTTCTGTTTTTGATATACATTTATAAAACGGTATAAAATCTCTTAGATTCCGATTAGACATGTCTAATCGGAATCTATAAATACTAATATAAATACTAAATAATATAGTGAATGAATTGGTTATTCAACGTAATTTCAATGGTTGTCAAAAGTGACTCGAGTACAGGGTCACTATCAGATACCACTTGTTTAAAGTTGCGATAAGTATGAATAAAAGAGGTTTGGACATAAATAAAAGGTATTCAAACTTGGCCATTACTTATGATAATGATGGATGATTAAAAATTTGTTTTTTATCGATGTCGATAAACAGTCGAAATTTAATGAATCACTAGCACAGGTAAATTTTTGCCCCCGTCAATCCGGTGTTTTCTTATGAAGCAAGAGATTTGGTGTGTTTTCGATTTGCTGCAAATTCTACCGTAGTTTGAGCGGTGGACAAGCGGATCTCTAGTTGCTTGAAATACATTGTATCAGAATTTAAAGTTAAATTCTTATCAATACGTCACGCAAATTTGAACCCTCTACAAGAACTCTTTAAAAATGGTGGCCGTTATCAGTATCATCGTCGTACGTGATTTGAACTATGATTTTCTAGTCTCAAATGGGAATACTTCAAGCCCGTACATTAAATAATTGCAATAGTTAGGAATACATTATTTTTATTTTATAGGTATGTATACCTAAACATCAAATAATAATGACGAAAGTGATATACACAGCGAAAGTGAGTGGACGGGTCGGAAGGGGCCGCCCTAGGCGTACTTTTTTGAATCAAATCGGAGAAATAGAAGGTTGACTTGGATTATCCACTCTATTTCTTTAGAGACTATATAGACTACAACATATATTAATAGAATAATGGCTAGCCTGTTTTTTGCGTTTACAACTGCCCGACACTAGACAAGAGAACTTCTCTGTAGATAATGACTACAAGATACCATGCGCTATTTTCCGTTCAGGACATTTCACTCTCTACTCTACTCGACAAGGAATAAGGTTGAAAATTCAACATTAATTCAATGTACCTACTTCTAAACTTTTTCGTCAAGTAAATTTTTGGCGGTTTCGAGAAGAAAAGCAGATAATACGGTTGTATAGATATTTACAGGTAAGTGGAAGAGCTCAGTTCAAAAAGTTTAAACTATACCCGAAACCGTCGTGCAAGCATGACTCAATGTATGAATGTGGAAGAAGCGAAAGAGATCTGTCAGGATCGTAGCAGGTGGAAAGAAGTACTTCTCTGGGAAACAGGCGTGATTTAATGAATGTATGTATGTAAACATTACTTGGACATTGTGCTACGTATAATTTTTGGTTAGCTACTAGCTAACGCGGAGCATCCTTCTTGCGGGGAGATTTTATGTAATTTTTTTGAGTTTTGTTTTAAATCTAATCACATCTAGCGATTTCGTATGTTCAGGCAAATGGTTAAATATTTTAATTCCTGATACATATGCGCTCTTACTAAGTATAAAGCCAGAAGGTCTAACTGTATATACAACGTATTTATATTGGGATCGGATATTATTTTTAAACTCGGTTTTGTTTGTGTTATTTTGGTCTTCAACAAATAAACATACACGTCGTAGTTAATATTTCGTTTTCTTTAAAAAGGCCGTAGCAGGATAAGGGAAGGGCAAATGCCCTTTTATGATAATGGGCTAGTTTTTTTTTCTATAGTTACTTACATCTATTTGTACTATTGTGCCAAGTTTTGTTGAAAAATTCCCAGTGGTTCAGCCGAGAAAAAATAAAAACCGAAATAATTAAATATGACTTTTCTCTAAAACTATAAAACTTTAATATAACATTATTTTATCATTTTGTTAGGCTTAATATAATATATGTTTTAAGAGAAAATGGACTCTCTATCTTTAACACTTACGTAAAAAACAGGTAAGTCAATTATTTTTTTTTTTTACTTATGGTTGAGTCACCACTCTATTTGTTATTTTTAAATAAGCCTTACTTAACGATCTATCACACATCTTAATTTGATGGATTAAATCGGAAAGCAACAGTGTCAAAATTAAATAAATAATTGGGTTGGATTTCATTACATTATATTAGTAAGCTATTCTGACACCGCCAAAGAACCAAAGCATAAATCCTCTTTACAAATAAATAACATCAAAACTAGTTTTGACAGTTACAGTAACGTCAGCCTTTTCTGATTACTAAAAATGTCACCATTTTAGCTAATGAAATAAAATACGCTTATACTAGAATAAAATATAATATACAGTGCCCTGACCTCTAAAAAATAACTGAACATGCTATCCTAATCTACAGGAAATTCGACATTAATGCGAGGAAGGTAATGAGAGCGGTTGAAACGACCGCGGAACTACCCTCTAATCCTCATCGCTATTTTCATTGACAGTAACGTGAATTCCATGATTCAAAAAAAGTCCCCTCAAAGTTTCAGCAGGCCGTTGGATTTTGAATAGTTTTAAATAAAATTTCATGATCATGAAATGATACCCAAAAAGGATTTTACTTTAAATTTTACAGTTACTGACCGATTTTAACCTTTAAATTGTTATATTCAAATAGCAACAATGATTAAAATAAGCATAGTTTTTATTTCATTAGCTAAAATGGTGACATTTTTAGTAATCAGAAAATGCTGACGTCACTGTAACTGTCAAAACTAGTTTTGATGTTATTTATTTGTAAAGAGTATTTATGCTTTGGTTCTTTGGCGGTGTCAGAATAGCTTACTAATATAATGTAATGAAATCTAACCCAATTATTTATTTAATTTTGTCAGTTGCTTTCCGATTTAATCCATAAAATTAATATGTGTGATAGATCGTTAAGTAAGGCTTATTTAGAGATAACAAATAGAGTGGTGACTCAATCATAAGTAAAAAAAAAAATATTTAAAGTTTTGACTTACCTGTTTTTTACATAAGTGTTAAAGATAGAGAGTCCATTTTCTCTTAAAACATATATTATATTAAGCCTAACAAAATGATAAAATAATGTTATATTAAAGTTTTATAGTTTTAGAGAAAAGTCATATTTAATTATTTCGGTTTTTATTTTTTCTCGGATGAACCACTGGGAATTTTTCAACAAAACTTGGCACAATAGCACTAATATATATATGTAAGTAACTATAGAAAAAAAAACCAGCACTTAATCACGAAGGGCATTTTTTCTTCCCTTATCCTGCTACGGCCTTTCTCTTAGGGATTGCATATTCCTGAGACATAAAAAACAACACAACAAAATAACATAACAAAACCCAAGATTTTCATATGCACCATCGTTTGACTCTTTACAAAACTTGATTTACAAACGAAATTCACGCGCCTAGTTTCTTACAACCTTGCGACGTCTTCTTACGTATTATCATCATCATTTACTTAAGAGTTATTCTCTTGTCGGTGGAGTAATTTCCATTCTTGCATTCTTACGTATACGATATTTTATTATTTACCCTTCGTGTCTCACTGAAATTAGGTCATAGTTTATCAAAGACAATGGAAACAAAATGCATAAATCATATTTCCATTAAGTCTTGGGATTCATCAAACCACCCTCGTGCTTACATGTTCCCATTTCTACAGATTTCCTTTATCTAAGTTGGTTTCTTCAAAATCTTTTGGCCACAAATGTCCATGTCGACAGGTTTCCACGTCTATTGTGTATAGAAAAAAATGTCTAGCTATTTTTGCAGAATATAAACCCTTAATTTGGCAATGTTCATCATAGTGAACATACCATAATATTCCCTTTTTTTGTTTGGATTGTGTTTTAATTTTTTTGCTGATTCAAAATCATAAAGGGTTTGAATTCTAACGACTCACCCTCACTTTGCCTCGTTAATATATGTTATTCAGGGTTATTGGTGATTGCATCCATTCCCAATATTTTTATATTATCTTTTTGACGGCGTAATTACAATTTTTTTTTCCCCAGGACACGCCCCTATTATTTTGGCCAAGTCTTAACCAGTCTTTCAAAAGTTAAAATACTTACAATAGGCGGGTGCCGGATCACGAACTGTTGTATGGGGTTGCCCTGCGTCATTGCGTTAAGACTGTTGACGACGACACCGACGTTTTCCATGCCTAGCGTTATCAACAGCTGTTGGATCGCCTCGCCGCCAAAATCGCGAACTTTCTCTTCCTGTGTACAAATTACGTTTTATCAAAAATAACCTTCAAGAAAATTAAAAAGCAATTTTTCACGACATTGCTTGGATAACACAACTTATATGGACGGACCAAGAATATTTTCGCCGGCCTGCTTGCTGATTGTTGTCCAACTATAAAAACCAATGAGAGTCAATAAATATTTTTTGTATTAGGGTGCGATATGATGAAACACTGAAATCGCCCACCACCCACTCAGAACAAGGCATTTTATACATACATACATACATAAACTCACGCCTTCACTCCCAGAGTGGGGTAGGCAGAGCTACAGAATTACCAAGCGCTCTTAAATAAGTTGTTGATAATAGGCATTTTATATCGTAAAATATTAAGAAAGGAACTTAAGTACTTTAAGACAGAGTTTTCTATTGAGGCGGGACGAGCGGAGCTGTGCCAATATCAATCAATGGAATCTAAAGTAACGTGCGCAAGGCGCGCTCGACGTAACAGCATGCGCCATCTATTGATTAAAATTGGCACAGCTCCGCTCGTCCCGCCTCAGTGGAGCCGCAGCCTATTCATTCTTTAATCAACATAATATTTTCTGAATAAGTGGAGCAGAGTATTTTTTTGGCTTTGTTCCTGGACGCCCGCTGTAATTTATTGTTACTTCGAAATAAATGTCTTGACTTAAAAGTCACTTCCTTGTATTTCTTTTTTATGTATCACTTTCCGAAGGGTTTGTATTAATAATTAACTCTAGTCATTATCTAAAATATTGTCAATTTTAATGTAATCTTTTGCAACCGTCCTATATTTTGGCTTAGGTCTTATTCACTACAATTTTTCAGTCTATTTTTGGTTACGTGACTGCACTCTTCTTCTACAGTTTCATCGTTTTTGCTGTGTAAAATGGAGGATAAGTATTATGATATGATGTGCCGCATATCGTGTGATCTGTGCCCATATCAATTCGATGGCGTTATACTCGCAATGGTAAGGCGGCAATCGAAGTACTCGGTGAACATGTTGTAGGGTTAGTTCGTCACAGACGGCTTTTTTATGTCGGTCTGTAAATATTCATTAATTTAATCAAATATCCTTTCAACATTTTCATATTTGCTATATCTTGTAATTTTCGAGTAAAATGGCTGTAACATAAGGCCGGACGGACGGACATGACGAAACTATAACTATAGGGTTCCGTTTTTTGTCATTTCGGTAACGGAACAATTAAAATGTTTATACACTAGAAAAAATATGTAAATGTAAATATTTCTATAAAATACGATTAAAAACTGTAACAAATAATGCCTAATTACCAGAGGGCGGAATTTTCATAACAAAAATCAAACGTCAATAGAGTTGGAATGTAAAATTTTATCGACTTTTGCAGCTATCGATACGTTAAGTTCTTCTATATTATTGACTATTAACATTAACCTCTGTGATTAGAGAGTTGCATCGCAATTAAAAGTAAATCGCATGGCAGTTAACTGGCATTTCTGCCTATTGCTATTCTACATGTATGTGAAAAACGGTTAATCCAAAACGAAAACCTTATCTTTTTCTTACTTAAAACGAACATAGTTCAACAATATACCTTATGGTCATCATGTAAGGTTCATTTTCTCAAAAATGACCGGAAAAGTTGACATTACTAACTCCATACTGAGACGCGAAGTACATAGTTTACAGGCATTTCCCAAATTAAAAAAAAATTACATTGCGTGCTCGCTACACAAGCCCGCAATGTTGCATATAAATTTCATTGTTATCTAGTTTGTAACTTTTTTTAAAGTGAAAACGGCCATAATAAAATGAGGGCGCAAGTGTTATACATCCATATTTTATTCGAAACGTAACTTTTTTATCTGTATCTGGAATAGCTTGAGGTTTTTTTTCTAAAAAAAGCTTGCGTTTCTCCTTTTTATAAAAATAATGGCGGTAAAGAGTGAGGTTATTTCACGTGAAGTTTGTGTTTATATGCGATTTTTTTCTTGCGATTTTTGAGAAAAGCACTATATATGCCTCGGCAGGAATCGCAATTGCGGGCCTCGTATTTTTAACCGGACTCGCAAGCTCGTCCGTTTAAACCAATTCTCAGCCCGCAATTGCCTGCTTCACTGCCTAGGCAATAATGTACTATTGAACTTTATATGAACCGGTGTTTAAAGCTGAAAAGAACGAGAATAGTTTTTATCTAGATTTGATTAAGTATATGTTTAGTTTCTTGCAACATCTTACGGAAAAGAATTAACAATGCACAATTTTGTTTATTTTGATAAGTATATTTGTTGTTTCGATTGATCATAATTTGAGGTCTATTTTTGTTATTAATAAATAAATAAAGATACGCTTCGTATATATAACCTATAGTCGATAAAATTCAAGAATCCGACTTTATTGACGATTGATTTTTGCCATGAAAATTCCGCCCTCTGCTGATTACCCATAAACATGCATGTTGTTTCCCGAAACATCTGTCTACGATCATACCATGCTAAGATTTGTAAACTTCTTAGTTGAGCCAAATAAGCAGGTGTCGTGACTTCTAACTGCACCTTGATGATTTTCTATACAAATGTGAACCACCCAAATATAATGTGTGATAGAAAGGCTTTAGTTACCAGGAAAGCCCTGAAGAGCACGCGCATGCCTTCGATGCCGTCGCGGCAGCAGTAGGCGATGAGCGTACATAAGTCGGTGAAGAGATGTGAGAACACTGCGTAGAAGCGCGCCACGAACGCCTCCGTCACTGAATCGGACATAACGCACGCCACGATCGACGGCAGCCGCGAGCTGATCAGCGCGCGCACCGACGCTAAGAAGTTGTACTCAGGACGGAGCGGGGTGATTGAATCCTGGAACAAATACTTGTAAATGTTTGCGCGATTGGTCATTATATCGTAGTTAGAATTTTATTCACTAATTTATTTTATTTGCGGCAAATAAACCACTTTGGCTGCTACCATAAGTTTTTAACTGATTGTACCTCTGCTGGTCACATATCAGTTATCTGCCATTGTACGCCACAAAGAGCAATCAGCGGCCGTGAGGTTAAACTATGACTGTATAGTCTCCATCAAACATACAAAACCTCAGAACGTGCTTAATACTTAGTACATTTTGGTGTAATTGCGGGGCTCAAGGCGACACACCACAGTCCACAGTCAAATTTGGTGGAACATCACATTAAGCCACGTTTGAGTCATGTGGACCAGTTAACATGGTGGACTATATAAGAATGTGGAACGGTTAGCATTGTGGACGATATAGGAATGTAGACGAATGAGCACTTTGGACAATATAGGAATGTGGACAAGATGAAGATAGGGAGTTGACTATATAAAAATGTGGACAATTTACGTTTTTTTTTATATATGTTTTTGTGCCCGTGACAGATTGAAATTTTACATTTCACGCGAGCGTTGTTCCAACCAATTGAGCAGTCAACTAACTTTAAAAAATACTTATCTATAGTAAATTCGTGGCAAAAAAACAATAATTATTAGTGTCCGACCGAAACACGATTTTTAGCCGAAACCGAAACCGAATATTCGGTTTTTTTCTGATTTTGGCCGAAACCGAAACCGAAAATTTTGAAGACTTATGAAATTATTCAAAATTACTGTACAAATCGTAAGGAAAAGGTTATTGCAAGGATTTCTTATATGAGAACAGCTACTGTTTTAGTTAAACAAAATAAAAAACGTTTATTTTTATTGAAAATAGATATAATTAGAGGTGAACTATGAAATTTTAAACCAAGTAAAATCTAATTTTTAAAGTTTTAAACAAAGTTAATTTAATAAGGTATTATTTAAATTATTTTACTGCAGTTATCAAGACTTCACTAATTCGCGGCATAGGTATTATATTATTCAAAACAAACAACCTATTCTTATCACGTCTAAACTAAATTCACAATCCTAATATCAAACGTATCGTTCATTAATCACAGCATAAAATGAGGTAACAGATTCTAAAAAATAAATAATAATTTAATAAATAAAATCAAATTTTTAAAGTTTTAAACAAAGTTAATTTAATAAGGTATTATTTAAATTATTTTACTGCAGTTATCAAGACTTCACTAATTCGCGGCATAGGTATTATATTATTCAAAACAAACAACATATTCTTATCACGTCTAAACTAAATTCACAATCCTAATATCAAACGTATCGTTCATTAATCACAGCATAAAATGCAGTAACAGATTCTAAAAAATAAATAATAATTTAATAAATAAACAACACACCATATTTTCTCGCGCGCCACGTGGTTCACAAACAAACGTCACAAACGGGATGAATATGAATACTGTCAGTGGTCCCGGCAGGGATGGCCGCCGATGCATTACCTATACCTACCCGGCCGAGCGCGTCCGAATTAAGCCGAGCGCTCCCGATGCGAGAGCCACGAGAGGCCGCGAAGCAATTTTGGCCCGGCCGAAGGTTTCGGCCGGATTCTGGCCGAAACCGAAACTGCGGCCGAAATCACTTTTTTGGCCGAAATTGGCCGAAACCGAAACCGAAACCGAAACTTTGGTCGGACACTAATAATTATTGTTTTACGCATTTTTGATAACAAAATATGAAAAACTAAGCACTATTTCATGAACTAAAAACAAAAAAAATAAACTACTTTTACTTTTTTAGAATCCCAGATCATTTCCTGTATCAAACAAATAAATAAAAAATACAAAAAAACAGATACTTCTTAAAAAAAATGTATATTTTTTGTAATTTCCGGAAATTTCAAAAATATGTTCATATTACCTTATGTTATTATTAGCTATAAAAAATAATTACGTGTCTAATGCCAACACAACATTTTTGATGAGCGATAAACAAAGACATTGCGTTTACGGTTTTTTACTTAGGTCGTTGGTCTATGTATACAGTTAAATTAAAAAGTACATTTGTACAAAACACGGCTTTTTTATCTGTGACTAAAATAGCTTTTACCATTTTAGCGGAAAAATTAACCTGAAAATTCGGTAATTAAAGACAAGGCGCGTAAGATTAAAAAGTTTATGTAGTGATTAAGTAAGCTTTGCAATTTTTAGTTTGTATTAAATTGTTTTCAATATCATAGACCAGAATTCAATAGCCCGAGATAATTAGCCCGGCACTACTCTTTCTCTCTCTCTCTGTTTAAATATACAATTTGAATTTACATGATGCCACGTTAAGTGATTTCTCGCCGCAAGACATTACCACTATCCATTTTTATTATGGAATGTCACGAGGGAACGCCAGAGCTGCTCGTTTATTATACTTGGCTGCATTTCTGAACAGGACACCTCTGCCGTCTGCCCGTCATTTTCAAGAAGTTCGCAGAAGATCGGGACGATCGAGTCGAACGGTCGGGAGCAATCTATGGTAGTATAATTGACACATCTATTGAGGACGCCCTACTTAACAATGTATTTGCTGAACCGAAGACCAGTATTCGATGTTTAGCTTTGCATCACGAAATATCAAAGTCATCGGTCAGGTCAGGTAACGAATTGAATAATAGCAATACAATTGGTCAACTAATTATTGATTGGTTATCAATTTTGGTGAGTCATATTTAAGTACAAACATGATAATATTATTTGTCGGTAATGTATATATACAATTAAAAAAATACACCACCCTACCGACTTTGGTTGAAATAGCAGGCGATGATTCGCCATCTCAACGGAATGGGCCTCCCAAAATAGACGCATATACCTTCCAGCAGGGAGGCAACAGTTCCCGAGGGTCTAAGGGTTGAGACGTGCTTTTGAACTTTAAACGACCTTAAGGTGCCCACTCGCCGCTTATGCAACACCTCCGCCCTTCGAGCATATAGCTCTTGCGACTGCACTCTGACCAACCAATAAAAGCAAGCCAGAGGGTCAGTTCCTCGTCATTGTACACCGCAGACAGGCGGTGAAGGCATACGTGAGGTGAGGAGCAGGATCTACCCTAGGAAGCACTCGGGTCCGTGGTGTTGCCACGTACCAACAGCTTGCCACTAGCTGCCCTGCTATTATTATTTTAGATATTTATTGAATCTTCTGTAAATTCGGTTTTTTCGTATTCAAATATAAAAGTTTGATAACAGTACTAATACAATAAAATAAACATTATAATAAACATAACCTACGGGTGCCGCCGGCAGCAGAACAGAGCTCAAGCTACCAATGGTTAGGGCTGCAGAGAGAGGAACGGTTTCAAAATGCGTGCCGTGTCGAGGAGTACTGCCTTCTGTATCTGGCCCTTGATCCAGCCATCTAGCAAGAGTCTGTTGAGAGGTGTTGGTCGAGTCTCTTCGCTATAAGACCGTTTCCCGAAATAACTATCGGGACAATGATCGTCGAGTCAACATCAAATGACGGTCACCTCGTGAGCCAAGTCAAGGTACTTGCTGAGCTTGTCCTTCTCGGCCTTCACGAGGTTCTCGTCATGCGGGATGGTGATGTCGACGAGCACTGCCCGGCGTTGAGATCGATCTGTTAACACGATATCAGGCTTATTGACGACAATAGTCCTGTCCGTGATGACAGACCGATCGCAATAGAGCGTAACACGGCAATTTTTGAGAACTGGCGCAGGTGTCTACTTATAATACGGCACTTAGATAGATAGATAAAAAAACGCGCGGAGCTCGGTCAGTGTCCGAAAACTTGACTCAGGCATGGCCTCCCAGCACAAAATTGAGTTGGAATCGATCATATCCTCACTGGCTTGTAAATATGACGCCAGCAAGGCGTTTAGGGCTCCCATAACCACTAAATTTCGTTTACAAGCGTGGTAGACGAAGCCCAGAGTTGGATGTGGACCGATACTGCGCGATCGCGTCTTCCAAAGCCCTCCTCAATTGCTCATTTACCTGGCTGGTTACGCCTATATTCGCACAATCCTCAACGTCGATAGCGGGATCATCCTGAACTGACATCAGTACGTGTTGGGCAACTGGCTTCGAAGCCGATAACGCAGAAGAAATTCAAGAATTTTCAATTGGTGGTTAAAATTTAAAAGTCATTTTGTAGGAAATTGTATGGAAAAACGCAAGCGTCCCTAATGATGTGACCACCACAATATATGGCAAAATTTTATCAGGTAAACTAGTACGCCTCAATTTAAAATCTACTTTAGAGTGATATCAGGTATTTTTGAAATTGTGTTATATCAGGAATGGGTTAACGTGATACTGACCATTCGGCCGAGGAAATCCTCCTGCTCTTCAAGCATGAAACGAGCAACGGTGCTGAAGGTGTTGTCGCTGTGGATGCCACCCGAGCGCACGATGATGTCCTGCAGGTAAATGCGCAGCATCTGCCGTAGCTGCTCGAACTCACCAGGGACCGGCCCCGGCTCACCGCTCGCACCCTGCATCGGCTCCGTCAGGAATAGATGACGGGCCTAATAAACAACGTTACAGCATTTATAAATACCTTCAAATACTCATTACTTACAATAAATCAGGGGACAAGGTCACAGTCGGTTCATAACATCTGTTACTGAGATTTATCATAGTAAATAAGTTTCAGTCAAAAATTTCATTTTTGGGACATGCTTTTGCAGCTGACTGTACTTTTTCTTGCACAGTCGTCATCTATTCGTCAAGATGATTCTAACAAGCCCTAACACGACGGGTATATAATGTGAAATTTAGGAGTTCCTATGGCCACCCTAAGTAGTCTCCATCATCAGCCCAGCTCGATGGTACTATATTATAGTATTGTCATCAGAACTAAAGGCGTATGCAAATTTTCAGCTACATCTTAAACCGGAAAGTGGGTCAAATTTAACTTGCAAGATTTGACCCGTACATACGTGCATACTTGCAAAATTACATACATACATACATTGCAAGTTAAATAAAAGCTTGTAAAAAGGTACTCTTCATAAACTAGTAGGTACATCAATTAAAGAAGAAATGCGTTGAAAATTTAAAATATAGAAAAACTTATACAATTATTTATTACAATAACAAATACAATTTAGAATAAATAAAAAAACTTAGTACCTACTCGTTTTGTACATAATGATAATGAACGATGTATCGTCATTTTAGTTTAATTATAATTAGTAAAGTTTTATTTTCTTTAAATATTTATTTTCGAGGTGTATCTATAGTCGAGTCCGGAATTAGGCAAACTAACTTGACAGTTCATTGTACACTAATGTTGCCACAGTTTGGCTAGTGCTGTTAATATCGATATTTAAAAAGTCTAGTTTATCATTATTATTGTGTTTGGAATCTAACTAATAATTTTATTAAGCAAAATAATAATAATAAAAATTGGTTGGATTTAAAAATACATCGAACATCGTTTTAGACATCGTTAACGACACAGTCCGCCATTTTGTTTTGTTGACAGTTCGGACCATGCCTAACAAACAAAGCAAGCAAGCTATTCGGCTTTCTGTCATCCTATGATTGATTTTTTTGGTCAGATTGTAACCTAGCAACAATACTTATTAGCGTATAAAATTAATTAAATCGAACACATAACGGATTTGCAATTATCATCGACGATATATAGCGTTTGTCTCTATCGCATTTTCATATTTGCCAGCAAGAAAGGAATGAATGCTATATGTATGGTACTGATGGTACATGAAATGTACCGTACTAGCCCGACGGAAGCCACCTAAAAGGATCACAATGGCCTGTTGTTATTTTTGTATTTTATTCCTAATTTGAGGAGTAAGTATCGTAAATATCCGCTTTAAACCGTACATCCTTCAGATCATATTATATAGTAAAAATTGCTGTAGTTTTTCCCTATTTGGCAAGTATGTATGAGTGAGAAAGTTTCGACGACAATTACTTGATAAAATATAAATATAATCAGATTTATAGAAGGCACAAGGTTATATCGACATATTTGTGTCGACATAAACCTATCACTATTTATTTTTTCCTATGTCTGGCAACATTTTCGGCTGTCAAGTTAGTTCGCCTAATTCCGGACTCGACTATATATTATTATAGGCAATGCCTCTCTCTGCACTCTGGGAATGAAGGCGTGAAGGTATGTAAAGTATTTAGGTATATTAATATCTACATTTGACATTAATGAAGTAAAAATGGATCACCCCTGCCGAGCTCTGATAATAAAGGACCATGCATCCGGACTGTGGAACGTAGGTATTTAGAATTTCAACGTGGTTGCCCTAGTGATAGGCATCGTGAATGCCGACCAAAAACAGACGTAACCCAGGAGAACATTGATGCTCTAGGCAACTGATCGTCGAAGATAACCGTGCGATATACCGTGAGATAGAAGCTTCATTAAGCATTTTAGGGACCAGTGTTCAAAATATTTTCCATGATCATTTAGCCGTAAATTTCACGCTGGATATCACTTTTACTTAGTGAAGATCAAAAAACGGCTCGCGTTAGATGGTGTCGCAAAACTCTGCGGCAGTGCAACCGAGGAGACTCTTAACACGTTTATGACGTTATCAGTGGTGACGAATCTTGGAACTTGCCAATGATCCGGATTCTAAGCAAGAGTCGACTGTTTGAGTATTCCAAGATGAACCTAAACCGACCAAAGTGATACGCTCACGGAGCCCTTCGGCAAAAATGGTCGTCACGTTAGTAGCAAAAAGTGGCCACGTTGCCACCATCGTGCTCGAACATCTTAAAACATTGAATACTGACTGGTATACCGACCACTGTTTGTTTACCAGAAGTTATCGGCGTGTTCCGAAAAAATAACCCATGACGTCGTATAGTAACTGCACCACGATAATGCGACCTCGCACACCGCCCGGCAGACAATTGCATTTTTAAAAGAGCCAAAAGTCGTAAATAAGCGAACGTAAGCCCTCCAAAAATCAAGCAACGGCTTCGTGGTCAACGGTACCGGACGCGTGAAGAAGCGGTTGGTTGAGGCATACAAAACGGTCATTATGGAGACCCCGACTTCGACTTCAATTAGTGTTTCGAAAACTGGTTTGATCAAATGAAAAAGTGTATGTATTACCATATCACGGTGATTTCTTTGAAACACAATAAATACCATTTACCACTAAAATTGTCATTAGTTTTTCCAAACGACACATACATTCTGGTTTATGTACTGGTGTTACAGAACACTCACATAAACCGAAGCGAGGCGAGAGCGGGTCGCTAGTATACAGGGTGTCTACGGGGGGTGGATCAAACGAAGGTCAAAGGTAGGGGACCTCAATGGCTACCCAATTGACTCCCATCCCATGTATGGTCAGCGATTGTTTCAGAGGGGTTACCTTCGTTTCGTCAAAAAGTTTTTGCCAAACTGATTCATTTCCCAAAAATATCATTTGGACAAATGTTTTTTTTTTCGAGTCTGTAATTATTTCAGATATCTATGTCGGATTTCAGGTATAATTTCTTTGTGGCAGCTAAACTATACGACCTACGACCGTGAATTTATTTTCGGGAAGTATTCAGATAGCGGGTCAAACAAATAACAATGTCATTTTAACTCATGGCAGTTATACATTTTACAACAAAAAATAAAACTCCAATTATTACCTGGGATTCTTTTAAGATGTCAATTATGTTTTCGTCAAATGTATAGATTGGCGTAAGTACCTTAATTTAGCAACATATTAAATGGCATTATGAAATCTAACCTAAAGCTTGTCCCAGTAAAAAATGTCGCTTATATTTTTTTTTAAATTCCGTATTAAATATTATATTCCACACATAGTAGGCCCAAAAAGAAACGCACGTTCGGATGCACACATAACCGTAAAGTTGCAAATAAAACTATCTGTTAAAGTTTGAAATGTGTTTATTATAACTATTTTATACAGTAGGTACAATCATTTTTTTTTTTAATGTTTTGAAGACAAAATTAATGAAAAATAAGAAGTTTATCATGTATCTACATAATTTTGCTATCGTTTTAAGAATCTTTAATTTCGTGACATAAACCGCGGGGGCAGTTTCAGAACGCATTTCAAAAATAGCGGGATTATTGTAGCCAATAGCCATAGACAAGGCCTAGTTAGGTTTTTTTTAAAGCCACAGACTACATAAAGCTGTATAAAGTTGTGTTTGCACTACAGCATTATCAAGTTGAGTGACAGGTTTTATCTGTTTCATGTTTATTTTTTCCACTTTTTATTTTTATTAGTATTTTGCAAAAATGCTTGTGATTGATGCATATGCGGTCGTGTCGTTATTTAGTCGTGTATTCACCAAATGGTCACAACGGAAGACCTGCGTTGGCCCTACCAGCTTCACGCTGTGTTGTTCTCGCTGCTGAGGTGAAAAGTTGTATGTCTCACACGAGACCAAAGTTTTTTACGTCTCGTATCTTTGAATCATCACTCGCAGCAAAAACCAACTTTGCTCTCTTGTTGAACAAATAACTATTCTTAGTCATTTTTGAATAAAGCTTTCTAGATCTCGTTTTAGACTCTTTTGACTGTTTTGCATTTCTGTTGGGCACTTTAGTTTGTTTAAACGTTTTTATAGAACAATTTTTCTTCACTCGTTGCACTGTAGATTTCGACGTTTTAAACTTCTTGGCCAAGTCTCGTACAGAGAGGGTAGGTTTTTTCTGTAAAGCTGTTATAATCTTCTTCTCGATATTCTGGTTTACAAACCCTGGTTTACGTCCACTTCCAGACCGTCGCCGTATACCACCTGTCTCCCTGAACCGTTTTAAAACCCTGTGAACGGTTCTTGTAGACGTTTTCGGCTCCGATGCCACTTTCTTCGTAGAGATGCCTTATATTGAACATATTTGTACAAAAAAAAATCGTGTAACTTTTCTTGCTCCGACGACATCTTTGAACATCTAGTACTGACAACGTTTTTTTTTATATTTTATTTATACCTTATAGAGCATCCTAACGGGAAACATAGTTTTCAAACCTCTTTAGATTTCATCAATAATGAGCGACATTTTTTTCTGGGACAAGCTTTATATGTATAATAAAATGGAACATAATGCAATCTACACTATTGCGATGACTTGATGTATGAGCTTAAAGTATTCCCATACTAGGAACTAGGGACTAGGAAATCATGGTTTATATCACGCATGACGATGATGCTGCTGGTAACGGCCAGCCGCTGGCAGCGGCAGCGGTATAAAGTTGAGTTTTGCGTAGCAAGCATTATTATGGAGTTGGCGTAGCAAACATACACAAACACAAACCTTATTGTTACCAAACTCAATATTATTCGATTTACTGAAGATTTTAAAGTGTTCTCTGAAATTTAACACTTTAATTGTTTAAGCTCTGCCTACCCCACTCTGGGATTACAGGCGTGAAGGTATGTTTATGTATGTACTTGTTTAAGTCAGCTAAGCTTGTTTTTAAATTGAATGAATACTTACAATGGCCACAAAGAATGCGTTGGTAAACGATGCGCGTGTAGGTTCGCTAGTAAATAGCTCCGTCATGGTTTGAATGTGACTCTGAAATAAAAAAGTTTTTAAAATGAAGTAATCCAAGCCCAAGCCTCAGCCCTTAAAGAACGATGGGCAAATATGTCCCCACCCACCAACAGAGATGAAACATGTCCCAGTTTATAGATCTTGGCAACATGGTGTATTTTTAGTAAGGCGACGATGGAGATCGATGTATGGGGATTTCTCGGAAAATCATAATCGTATCATATGGAATTTGTTCAAAAATTAACACATTCTTGTCCTGCTTGGCTCATGCATGACAGGTTTTTTTTTAATTAAAAAATTCCCATCGATTTAGCTACTAAAGTAGGTTGTTTGTCTTTTTATAGGTCCCAATGAATAAATAGACATAAATCCCGAGACTGTTGGAGGGTGGGGACGAGGTCCATAGAAAATTGCGCTCAACCTTTAGAAAAATAATACATTTCGTTTTTTTATAAAGTAAATAATGTTCGCTTTATAAATTACCGCGCTGGCGCTCAGAGGTAGAAAGAGCCTCAAAAATCCCAACAGCCGGTATTTTTTTAACATTACTTGAGTAATACATAATTATGTAATGTTAGACCAAGAGTGTCAAATCTAACACCTAACGGCTTAATCATTTGAAGTCTTAAGTAACGTAAATTACCTAATGGAGTAGACCCTGCAAGGCCCTGCACTACAGGTAGAGGACTAGACTAAATGTGTCCTTGATGGTACCAGTTACCTGCGTGATATTGGGGTTGCGCTCGCGCAGCATCTCGATGTTCTGAGCGGCGGCGCGGTCGGCACGCGCGCGGGCGCTCGCCGCGGCCTGGTTCTGTTGCTGCTCCCTATGCAAAAGCAACAAACCATGAGCCAGTCAGTTTCTTAAAAAGTAAAAAATGTAGTAGTGTGCTATCAAATGAACGGTTACGGTTAAGGAAAGAGCAGAAAACACGTATCAACTGATTTAATTGAGAGAAATTGATTTAACTCAGGACTCTTTCGTCAACCCAACAAATTTTATTCACTTTTACGTGGTGGCTTATGAACAGGAGATATACCGCGCATGATCCCGATATGATATACCTGCATGAAAACTCGTAGTCGGATCCTTCGTATAATGTTTTTAATAGAGAAAGGACCCGACTACGAGTTTTTAGTGCAGATATAACGTACAACAGGTTCCTACATTCGATAAAATAATTGATTGATTGGCCGCAATTGAAAGGAATGTAACTTGAATATGTAATATGAGGGCGGATTGACAAGCCTAGTAAAAAAAAATAGTGCCCACGACACTAAAAGTCACATCTCAATAGAACCACCCGGCTCCCAACCCTCACCGCCTCGCCTTGCGGTTAGTATTTAAAACGTTACGTAGCGATGTTGATGTAGTGAGCGAATGCCCATACAAATCCATATATACAATACTAACCATCGAAATATAATAAGTATGGAAGGGTAACCTCAAACAAAAACGATAGAAAAATCAGCTAAAAACCACCCACTTTTTGAAATGAAAAGATCTTATGTACGAGTGGTTTCGACAATCAACTTAATATTAATTGAGTTAAGGTATGTAGTAATTTATGTCAGATGTTGATATAACGTTTGAGTAGACAGTAATTTCAGTAAGGTTTTATACCGTTGAAAGACAAAAATCTGCAATTGGTTACAAGCTCTCTGACACAAGAATTCTATTTGGGCATTTTTTTTCAAAGTTGTACCTTCAGATTTGTGATGATTTTTTTTCGAACTTATTAATTGTTGAACTTTAAGGGTGTTGAAGCATTTTTAGTAGTCTTAGGTATCTTAATTTAGCAATGGTTTTGTAAAACATACGGAAATTAAATTTATACAGCGATTTCAAAGTGGCTCGGGCTCATATTTGTTTCCCTTCCGTTACCATATACATTTATTGATATAACTTGAAAGAAAGTAAAACGGGGTTAAAAAAATGCTTTACTTACTTGAAAATATAGTAAGTTATGAAAATAAGTTTTATTTTTAAAACATTATGAACTAATTTGAAAGAAATTACGATTATTGTAACTATTTCGTTACCAGACGACCAAAACTACTTACAATTTTCTTTACCAGTTGGACGTTATGAGGTTTACCCGACAAATTTATTTATACGTGGATACTTTAGTAAAAAGTTTATCCATATAATACACACATTGCAATGTTTATCAATTGGGGATTTAATAATAAAATAAAATGTTAATTATTTTCAAAAGACGGTAACGAAAATAATGGTAACGAAATCATAAGGCTGCAGTTATACCAAGATCACAAATCCACAAAAGCTTTATTAACCCGACTGACCAAAGCAAAATGAGGGTTATGGTTATCGCATATTTATAGTGGTTACATTTTAGACTTTCCTGACCAATACTGGTTATTGAGAGACAAATTATGAGCAACTGCAATGGTATTAGGTAGGTACCTATTCTTTGGTGGATGCTTCATTTTTCGGGATAGTTTGATAGTTTGGTAGTTGCAATTTTTCTTGCCTTTATATTTTTTTTTATTCTCGCCACGTCCTTTTTTCTTTGGATTTCATATTTAATAGGGTTATTTTTAATCCTTTCCCGATACCGTTTTTGTTTTTCGGCAGCTGTGAGAGGAGCCATTTCTATAACAAATGTAGGTAGCTTAGTCATATTATTTAAATTTAATTGAGATATCTGCGGTTAATGTTATTGCAACTACGCAGCAGATTAAAAATAACACGTTGTATTATTCTAAAGACAATTTTGCAAACCGTATAAGATGATTTACTTTTGTGGTACCTACAAATAAATTTACCTATGTAAATACTATAATTTATTCAAATGTGATCTCAGTGTAAACATAACTTTATGTTTCCATTCCGTTACTTTTTAGATTCCCTTTATACATGACTGCCGACATGGCAACGAAAGGGGAAGTAACGGAAGTAATGTTTTGCACTTTGAAATACAAATTAAATATGCATTCGATCTTGATTGTAAAGATATTTTAGTGAAATTGAGTTTAGATATAAACAATTATTTAGGTAAATGTATCACAACAACATAAAGATAAAGATTTTACCTTCAAATCTTGGTAACGGAGTGGTGGAACCCATTTTGAACCACGTAAAGCACGACACTTCAACACACAATTTTTTCGTTTACAGACCGTTTGAAGACAAATATTGTGCTGCTACGTGAAAACTAAAGTTTCTAGATGAAAATAAAGATATATTTTGGTAATAACAATGATACCTTAAGCCTAATATACGGTAACGGAAAGGGGGAATTCCCCTTAAGTCGAATGTGGTGGACACGATTTAAACTAGTTTTTTGTTAAATATTAACTCTAAAGGAGACAAATTAAGGGCGTTTTTAGTAAATTCACATATTAGACTCCCGAAAACAAGTGTTCTCATGTACGACAAAAGTTTCCAAACTTGTTTATTTGAAGTTCGAAAATGTAACACCAGGCCTTGACGCGGAAAAAATTGGGGGTCTTAGGGAACAAAAATAACAAAAAAACTGTAAATTTAACGTTATTGAATACTTCTAGTAGCATAATTTTAAACGTAAGAGTATTGTTTATCTGGTAATTTAGCTACAAGTCAAAGTTTTTAACATAATCATGTAAAAAATATTAAATGAAGTTGTCGGACACGTGAAAAACGCTAGGTACACTAGAAAAAAAAAATGCCCATTTGTCAAAAAAATATGACATAAGGTTTACTTGAACGCGGCCAAGTATTTCAACATTTGACGTGGATGGTTTAATACAAAAACAACTCAGTAATTGAATAATGAATTATATTAATATTTTTTTATAGTAGTGTTTTGACAAACTTACTGAACGTTCCACTTGAATCATTTAACATTCTTATGTTACAATGGGTGATTTTTTATTTTCTTGTTGATTTCTTTGATTGCTCAGATTTCAATAAAATTTGATGACTTGGTAAAATTGGTTATTCTGATCATGGTTGGCCCTATGCCCTATTTGACGCTATGTCCTACAAATTTTCCCTTTCAGTTGCACAAAATGCATGGAAAATTTCGTAACGAATTAGGAACTTAATAGGAAAATTTGTAGGACATAGCGTCAAATAGGGCTTACCATGGTCAGAATAACAAATTTTACAAACTCACCAAATTTTATCGAAATCTGAGAAAAAAGAAAATCGACCACAAAATAAAAATTCGCCGTATTAGAAAGTTGTAAAATAGTATATCAGAAGATATATGTTGTAAGAGTAGAGTTATAAGAGTAGTCAGCAGCCAGCAGCCTTTAGCATCTAAAGCGCCAAATATATTGCAACACATCCTTATTTTTACAGGCGTAATGTGACAGAACAATGTTTTTTTTTTGCGAGAATAAGATACCTAATAGACCTGTGATAATCTCCTCGACGTCTGATATTCATTAAAATATTATTAAAATTATTTTAAATAAATGTTGACAACGTACTGTACAATTTGGGAACGCTGTGACTTTTAACAAATGTCTTCCAGTTTTTGAGATGATATAATCCGATTCATCAAAATGGATGCTGCAAAATCCTGCAATGTTTGCTAGGCATCCAATTTTCGTTTCGCAATTCGCGATGAACTGCATCTACCCAAGCCAGACGGCGAACTTCATTTTTTGGAAAACTTAAAAAGATCATAATATTACGTATTTGTTTTACTATGTAAACTAACGATAGAAAAGATGACATAAAATTTAATTTCCTATTAATTCGAAGTAGTTGCTTGTAATTCACATTTTTCAAAGATATATTGCAAAACATCGGCCATGACATTTTAGTATGGGAATATTTAAATTTCAATAACTTACAAATGAAAATAAATATCGCTTTGTTTTGCATCCGTGTGGGTCCTGCACCAATTAACAATGCAACTTGGCATTGTTGCAGCATCATTTAAATCCGGTAATCATTAATAGCGAATTTTTCTTTTGTGATTGTAAACAACTGTTTGACACTACGTCAGAAAGTCGACTGATAGACAGTTCGGCTGTATATTAGCTCCACCCCCGCCGGCACTGTGTCGGTGGGGCAGATTTTCAGCGTCAGTTAGACTTCCATACTTATTATATTTCGATGATACTAACCGACTGGAGGCGAGGTGGTGCGGGTCAAGTGTCGGGTGGTTCTAAAGAGCTGTGACCTTAAACCTAGTTCGATAAGACTACCAGATGATATATATATATAAAGAGTGTAAGGCCCATGGTTGGACAAAAAAAATGGCGACTAAGTGGTGCCATGTACTACATATTGAGGCCTAATAAGGTCAAGGACGCCAGGTTAAAAAAGTTTTTTCTTGCTTTTCACGAAAATGTCAGAATTCATTATTTAAAATCAAATAATTACAATGAAACATGAATAGAAACATCTTTTTTTTTTATTTGTTTTTTGACTGTTACTATGTTCTGTGAGACTTGATATCTGGTACAAATAATAACTCGAAAAAAACCCAGGTCACAGTAAAGTTTTAAAAAGACGTAAATAAAAACCAGAAGCCCAACAAAATAGCGCTTTAAAAAAAAACACTTAAAGAAATCGAGCAATTCAAGATTTTTTTAAACTTCTGTGATTAATACTCTTTCCACCCAGTCAACAATTTCTGCCAGAACACGTGAATTATGACGTGAATTTTTGGTGTTTTTTATCAATTTTACGTCTTATGGCAATAAATGACGCCAAAAACCACGTCGTAAGTTTTTGTATGTCGGCATACGCCTGAAAATGACGTCGCTGATCACGTTATAAATTATTGTTTCGTCATAGGTCTGATGATGACGTTGCAAATCACGTCGTAATATGTCATGTTTCGTCAGTGGTTTAAAGATGACGTTGTAAAACACGTCTAAAGTTTTCGTATGTCGGCATGCGCCTAAAAGTGACGTCGCTGATCACGTTATAAATAATTGTAGATGGTAGATTCAGACTTGTAAAAGTGCCTACAGGGCCTACTTACAGAATAAATGATTTGATTTGATTTGATTTGTGTTTCGTCATAGGTCTGATGATGACGTTGCAAATCACGTCGTAATATGTCGTGCTCCGTCAGTGGTTTAAAGATGACGTTGTAAAACACGTCGAAAGTTTTCGTATGTCGGCATACGTCTAAAAGTGACGTCTCTGATCACGTAATAAATAATTGTGTTTCGTCAGAGGTATGATAATGACGTTGCAAATCTCAACGTAATATGTCGTGTTTCGTCAGTGGTATAAAGATGACGTTGTAAGCCGCGTCGTAAGTTTTCGTATGTCGGCATACGCCTAAAAGTGACGTTGCTGATCACGTTATAAATTATTGTCTTTCGTCATAGGTCTGATGGTGACGTTGCAAATCACATCGTAATATGTCGTGTTTCGTCAGTGGTATTAAGGTGACGTTGTAAAACACGTCGAAAGTTTTCGTATGTCGGCATACGCCTAAAAGTGACGTCGCTGATCACGCTATAAATTATTGTGTTTCGTCAGAGGTCTGATAATGACGTTGCAAATCACGTCGTAATATGTGTATTTTGTTAGTGGTTTAAAGATGACGTTGTAAAACGCGTCGAAAGTTTCCGTATGTCGGCATACGCCTGAAAATGACGTCGCTGATCACGTTATAAATTATTGTGTTTCGTCATAGGTCTGATGATGACGTTGCAAATCACGTCGTAATATGTCACGTTTCGTCAGTGGTTTAAAGATGACGGGTATATGCCAGGACCATAGCAAGTGGAAGGATATAGCCTCTGCCTATAATATGTTAAAATTATGGTGTATGTCCATATCGTGAATTCAATATGTAGGTAATATAAAAATTGTTTCAAGGATTTGTTCCAAACCAAACAGACAAACAAAACAAGTTAGTATTTTTTTTAAATATTAGTAACACCATAAGCAAAATGTTAGTAATATCATCCCAAGCACATTTACCTACCTTCTGTGTTCCATTGTATGTAGTAAAGAGTAGTCAACACACCTACATATTGCTGTCCAATGTTGTATATGGGTCAATCAACTTTTCTTTGTAGCTCGTTGCAATGGTGACGTCTCCTGGGTCACTCTTTAAAACTATGATTTCAAAGGATATAAGTCCACTAAAAAACTGTTTTATTGGCAATTACACACCCATTATTTTATGGCCTTTCTCCTGAGTGTGCTGGAAGTATATATTATAACATTATTTCTAAGAAACTCTATCACTGTTGTCTCCTGGCTTACGGGACAGAATAACAACAACAAAAAGTTGATCCACCCATATTGAGACACTTAAATTGACCCAAGATATAGTTATTTATGTGAAACTAGTAAATTTTCTCATTAGGAATTGATTTATCTAGGCAAGGTACAAAATGGAGTGTCCTTGACCTTCTAAGCCGCGAATCCACTCGCAGCGGCGTCTATATAATGAAACCGACTGTACCTTCAAACTCCAAAAAAAAAAAAAAAAAACCTTTACATACGGATTACATTTGAATCACCTGTTGAAGTCGGTGCCAATCCTCAAGTAAACTTCTTTATTAAACTACTTCAGCTTTTTAAACCGTTTTTTAAATCATTTAGTGTGTTTAAAATTATCTTGATATTTGAAATGTTTCTAATTTTATGTGTATGAGTAGACATGGCATTTTGAAATAAATATTATGTTTTATTTTTAGCATTTATAGTGAGTTTTTTTTCTTGTAGTGCAATTACTTGATGTCCTTCTGTGGGAATTCTCCAACCAGCTCGGTGAATCAAATCATGAGACACATGATTAGTAACGAACTTGCATCCAAGTTTAGTTATCGTGGCAAGAAAGGAAAGCGTCCCTTTGAACAACTGAACTTGAAATTAGTACTGATACGTAAGTAATGATTAGGTACAATAATTACATGACACATGAGGCAAGCAGTGTGGCTCACTCAATGGTGGCATTCCCAGTTGAGCAGATGTTTTAATGATGAATGTAGTAGTTGACCTTGTCTTTGTGTGTGCTCCGTTGCATTCCTGACACGGCGAATTCTAGTGAGCTATGATATGAGTGTGAAGAATTTATTTATTATTCGCTGAATACGTTATCTACGGATTAGTATAGCTCTTGCATTTCACGAAGGTGCGTGGACTAGTCCAATTTTAAAAATATACGGTCTAAATTCATCATGTTTATAATTACTAATTATTTTTAATGCTCTTGTTTCAGGAACTGTAAAGAAACACTTGAAATTACCTGCTGAAACATCAATTGAAAACGACATGAAAGTGTGGCTCAAACACGCTCCACAACGACTGAAAACGAGTTCTATGAAAAAACTGAATAGTTCTTCTAACAAAGACAATTAATAATTATATGGGTTTCTTACGACTGTGTACCTAAAATGACAAGTAAAAAATCATTAAGATCTCCATACAAACCTTTACAACAAGTAGGTAACCGGTTGTCAGAGAAAGATAACCACCCAATGCTTTGGGATAATGTTATAACTAGGGTTAGGAATTTTGGTGGCATATCGTGGTTCTAAAATCTATGGAGTCGCTTTTTCCTAATTATTATAATACATGACACTTTGATTTTGACCTTCAGTGTGGTCATATTTTAAAATGAACCAAATACATTTTTAGTTCGGTAATTCCATACCTACTAATATTTGCTTGTTTGAAACGCTTTCACAGAAGAGATATCCTTCATACCAAATTGCATTAAAATTGGTTTAGTGGTTTAATGCATAAACGAAATTTGAATATTAAAAAATTAAAGGTCAAAATCAAAATGGTATTTATTATAAAAAGTAAGAAATAGCGACTCCATGGATTTTAGAACCACGATATGCCACTAAAATTCCTAACCCTAGTTATAACCTATAATTGTATTAAACGAGAACATTTAGATGGCCCTGTGCCACCGCAGTATGTGGGTAAACAGTTTCGTAATTTGGCTTTGGGCGAGTGCAACTTTATTTGTAATTCTAAAGCTGATAGTTATTGTATGATCCAAAACAAGACTGTTATTTTTATAGATTTTTAAAAAAAAAATGCGGGTAACATTGTATTGTATGGTAGCTTTTAACCCTTAATAGGGCCTCGTTAACTAAAAATACTAGACCAACATCAAATACAGTAATGGAATCGCAAGTCTCTAAAGAGTAAAAATACATGAAATTATTTTTCGGGAAAATACAATTAAAATTGTATCATAAAATGTAGGTAGTAAAGTCAAATTTCAGTTTATTGATATGTGGTAAATATATTGCCTCTGCCTTATTAAGGGTTAAAAAATATGAGGATTTTTATAAAAAGCCTTGCCCTTCCTCAAATTTTAATATATTTTTGGTTGACGAACTCTCACAATGTTTTTGCATAGTTCCTGTTCAAGAAATTTATTGTAAATGTGTGTGCATACCCTTCTATAAAAAAATGGTTGTTTTACCGTTAGCTCACGTGTTGTGATTTTGTAAGCGATTTTAGATTTATTTTTTATTTTTAGTAAGTTATAATTAGTGTTATAAAACTATAGAATTATAAATTAGGGGATATATAGTAGTATCTATAGTAGGGGAGGCCTAGCGGGGGAAATGAGGATTTTCTCGAGCGTCGTCGAGACCTTATAGATTTTGATAAGTAGGTAGATGATAGGAAGAAAAAAAATTATATTATGATATCCTTAATTAACCAATTCATTACAAAATGCAAAGTAATAAACCGGCAACAGAGTATGACTGTCCTGAAATATAAACTTACCTAATCATTTACCTACGATACCTACTGACAACTACCGGAATTGACTCTAAAAAAAACTTTTGTAGATGGGGAGCATTGAAAGGGTCTCATAATATGATTTATTTTGTTCCTATCGTCTACTTTTTAAAGTCTAAGGTCTCAAAGACTCGAGAAAATCCCCATTTTCCCCGCTTGGCAAGCTGGATTGTTTTTATATTAGTTGTTACCTCGTTTAAATTGGATACTTTCCTGAAAGAAGACTTCGTTTCGATTTTTAAAATGATTTTAACATTCTAGAGGCGCTAGTGGTAGTGTGAGGTCACACCTAAAAGTTTCCCCTGTGTTTTCGGCATGGATTTGGCTTGATCTTTACAATGGCAATGGGTAGACATTTGAAATATTTACAGTTTGTATTACTACGGGGTCTATAACAACAAATAATAAAAATAGTTATAAAATAAAATTAGTTCCCATACAAAATTGACCTTACGCTACAGTGGCGCCATTTAGTGAGCACCTAAACGGTACCCCAGCTACCTTAAAAGTATTTTGCACTATTAATAATTCTTGATTATTTTTAAATTAATAAAACTTTTTATGGCATACACTTTGGTTTTGTTTTAGATACAATTAGGTCTTAGGGAACATATTATGTCCACGAACGATTGAAAATTCTAGCACGAAAGTTACGCGACGTCACTATAGTGACCATTGGGCCATTAGCCCGTTTGTCAGGCATGGCATGACGTCTGCTGGCGGTTTAGATGTGTTTCCAATGACGTCTACAGACTTCATCGGGATTGCATGACGTCGATATACGTATACTATGACGTCGACAGATGTCTACCCGATGAAGTCTATAGACGTCTTACTAGTGTCGTCACGCGACGTCTATTAACGACGTCGTAGGACGTCCATTGACGTCATGCGACGAAATAACATCATCGTGTGACGTCCATTAATGACGTTATCCCAGCGTCATCCCTAAGACGTTATGCTACGTGAACTAACGACGCCGCGTGACATCCATTAATGACGTTATCCTAGCGTCATCCTAACGACGTCATGCGACGTGAACTAAGCACGCCGCGTGACGTCCATTAATGACGTTATCCTAGCGTCATCCTAACGACGTCATGCGACGTGAACTAAGCACGTCGTGTGACGTCCATTAATGACGTTATCCCAGCGTCATCCCAATGACGTCATACGACGTGAACTAACGACGTTTTGTGACGTCCATTAAAGAGGTACCAACGACGTCATGCGACGTGAACGAACGACGTCGTGTGACCTCTAATAAACGCGTGATATACAGGGTGTAAGGGACGGCTCACCGAAAACTGAAACCATAGCTTCAGACCATTGTACTGAACTGAAATCCAGTGGAAATTTTCCCGGGAAAACGAAAATTTTCTCGTTGGTTTCAGTTTTCGGTGAGCCGTCCCTTACACCCTGTATTGGTATATATACAGGGTGTAAGGAACGGCTCACCGAAAACTGAAACCATAGCTTCAGACCATTGTACTGAACTGAAATCCAGTGGAAATTTTCCCGGGAAAACGAAAAATTCCTCGTTTTTTACGTGAAAATGCCGTTTTCACAGTTTTTTTTTACATAATGAGCTTCAGTATGTCATAATATGTTGTCCTAGATCGGTTTATATGCAAAAACATGAAAAAAAAAAACGAGAAAATTTTCGTTTTCTTGGGAAAATTTCCACTGGATTTCAGTTCAGTACAATGGTCTGAAGCTATGGTTTCAGTTTTCGGTGAGCCGTCCCTTACACCCTGTATATCCACCAGTAGACGTCGCCGTGAAACGTATACTGGACGTGAAAAATCAAGTCGTCACTTGTATCAAAATGACGTCAATAATCACGATTAATTTGTGACATCGCCACGTGAAACATGACGTCTGTATTTACCTCTTAAATACGTGAACTATGACGACCTCTCAACGTCTTTCTACGACGTCATAAATCACGTCACTATATGGATCAAAATGACGTCAAGTGGTAACGTCAATAATGACGATAAATTTGTGACATCGTCACGTGAAATATGACGTTATAAATCACGTGACGCGACGTCTAAAATGCCCAATAATTCACGTCAATAATGACGTGACCTTGCTGTCTGGGCAACGATGTATCATATTCGTAGTCTTTTTAATTAACTGGAGTTATATGCTAATTAAATCGGACACTTGGCAAAAATAGCACGCTTAAAATTTGTAAAAGGAAATAGGTTATTTGATTATGTCTACGAACGTACTATCATTATCATCATCATGTCAGCCGAAAGACGTCCACTGCTGGACACAGGCCTCCCCCAAGGCTTTCCACTCAGACCGGTCTTGTGCTTTTCGCATCCACCGCTTTCCCGCGATCCTTACAAGGTCGTCACTCGATCTTGTTGGAGGCCTACCCACAGCTCGTGTCCCGGTCTGCGGACGCCACTCAAGAACCTTCTGACCCCATCGGCCATACTAAACTAAACTAGCAATAAATAATTTGTTTTTGAATTTAACGCTAAATGGGTCAATCAACTTTTCTTTGTAGCTCGTTGACATGGTGACGTCTCCTGGGTCACTCTTTAAAACTTTGATTTCAAAGGATATAAGTCCACTAAAAAACTGTTTTATTGGCAATTACACACCCATTCTTTTGTGGCCTTTCTCCTGAGTGTGCTGGAAGTATATATTATAACATTTTTTCTAAGAAACTCTATCACTGTTGTCTCCTGGCTTACGGGACAGAATAACAACAACAAAAAGTTGATCCACCCAAATACTTACTCAGGTCTAATTATGAGACCTTGGTCATAACATGGATAAAAAATACAGAATTCCGACCTCACCAACCAATAACCAATAGCCGCGAATTTTGTTTTATTTTTATCTTAACTGTTGTTTATTCTTTTAAAGTTAATATGTGGTGAAAATAATTACGCGAACCAAGCTTAATCGTAACCCTTACGCTTTTTCCCAATATTTGGTTTCTTTTTTATCTTTTTTTGGTTAAGTTTTTAGTGTTAAAAGTGTTAATTGCCTGAATTTATGGCTAATTTCACTAATGAATAATACGATTTTTATGCGATTTTCTAGGGTGCTGCGATTTAATAGTACATTACTACAGACGCCGGGAAGTAGGTGGTTGCAGGCCGAGTTCATATAGACGGCCGAGCGAAGCGAGGTCGGATAGTTACGAGGCTGCCAACCCCTTTTCACGGCGAGGTATGTATAGTGCTTTTCTCAAACATATGCAATGAAATAAAAAAAAAACATCACTCAAAAAACATTTGTGTAATAGGCATTAACGCGGATATTTTTAGTCCGAACCACACAGATACAAAAAAAAAACGATTTTCAGCTATTCAGCCTGTTCATAAAACCAGCTGTCATGGCCATATTAAAATTAAAAAAAAATTACTTCCCGGCCTAGGCCTTCAATTTTGTATGAAATTCCTTTACAGTTCTCTCGAGTTGTTCCGTCGGGAACGTGGCACTTTGAAGCCTAAAATAACTAACATAACGCCGACATTACATAGCATGTTAGCGAAAATGATTTTTTTCTATGCCTTCTCTTAGTTGCCGTCAAGTCTGGCAACTTTGCCAACGTTAAGGTCTATCCAAAGTTCAAGATGCATTTTCTACAGACAAATACTACTTCAAACAGTTTCAAGTCGACTTGTCGTTATATAAAGTTACTTGTTTCGTATACAATAGACCCAACATCTTGTAAAATATTTTTCTTTTAAAGTACTATGAAAAACAAATAAGTGGCAATGTTGAACACCCTTATATGCAATTTTCATACAATGTCAAAGATTGTCGTCAGGGTTGTCACTAATTGAAACATTTAATGTTATTTTATCAGCATTTTTTATTGCACACCAATCTTAATTCTCCGTTTTAATTAAATGATGAAAGTAGGTTATAACAAAAATAGGTCAAAAATAAAATCTACTTAAAGAAGAAACTTTTCACAAAATTAAATCGTTGCTCTTCTGAAAAACTACGTATAGGTACGTAATTAAACGTAATACCTAATTGAAAATTAAATATTTTTTACTTAAATCTGTCTATTCTACACCTCAATTAAATTGCACATGTAGGTAGGTAACAAAAAGTTTCTCAGTCTTACTTTATTTCTAATTAAGTTCGTTTACTAACAACATTGCGAAATAATTAAAGCAACAATTTTTTTTCCTTATTAACCTTAGAATAAAGCAACAGGCAAATAAAATTAATAGAGATCCTTTAAAAAGTTATTATTGTATTAAGTAGGTATAATGACTATAATAATGATAAAATTGACAACCCTAGGTCATTTCAAAACGTGGCAAAGTTGACTTCCCATCCTTTCTGCACCGGTATGGTAACATTGCCAATGCAATTTTTGAAGTGTTTAACAAAGAATGGATCAAAATCAATGGCAGTATTTGAATCACTGGGATATTAAACACGTTGACAAAAAAGTGTACACAGCTATATCCAGTCCATAAGCACAAATTCGTTGAAAGTTCCAGACCACTAAAAAGTGAGGTTAACTTACCGGCGAAATTTGGATGTCAACTAAAAGTTTACACTATCCTTAGGGATACGATACATTAAACAGTGCTGTCAGTTAATAATCCGATTTTCTACTCAGGGTGTCCAACGATGAAAAAATATTGCCGTATTTAAAATATAGGCGTTATTGTTATAGCACACAGCAGGTGGCAAAGTTAGTATCCAATTGCAAAGTTGCCAGACTTGACGGTACCTATCATTTAGTAGGAAAGGAATTTGAATCTTAAGTTATCATTAAAAAAATCGTGAAAACGGGAAAAACGGAAATGCGATGTCACACAATTTACACGATTTCTAAATTTTTACTCCAATTACTTCCAATTTAGACCACCTGAAAAAATTTAATAGTGCACATTCTCGTTGCTAGTAATTTAACAACATTTAATATTTTATTATTATTTATTTATTTAATAAGTACAATTTTTATTAAAGCTAACAATGTTAATACGCAAGATAACTGAACAACTGGATAAGACCAAATTGACAAAACAAAAAACAACTAAACAACAGCCAATCGATGAAATGTTATTTGCCTCGAATTGACAACATTTCATTTTGGTGACACCTGCAAATTACTATACGAATCGAAAGGGTTTTGCCTCCTGAACACGGCAAAATATTTATTTAGATTTATTTTTCTTTATTGACAAAATTACAAGTAAGTTAAAAAAAAATCGAGTTTTACCAATACTATGCCTGAATAGATATAATACCATTGCCTTTTTCACGAGAAAAAAAGCTGTCATACTTCAAGTTTGACATTGATACTATTGACAGATGGATAGATACTTGAGATTGGTTGACCGCCATTATTAAAAAGAAAAACTTTTTTTTTTATACAGATTGGACTAACGTAATATGTCCATTGTGTCGTAGAAATGAAGTTACGCCCTTTTAGAATAAGGACATCTTAATAAATTAATAATAAAATAATTATACATCCTAGGGAAAAAATAAAACTATTAGTGTCTTCCTCCTTCCAAACAGTATCTATAAAACGAATAAAATTAACGTCTTGAAAATATGAAATCTTGTCAATTCCTAAAAATCACCTTGCACTGGAGTGTAGTGGGAAGCATGCTTTCCATTAGCCCGGATAACTGACCAAACCTTTCATACGTTTGGGTCAAGTGTCGCAGTAACCTGTCATATACTACGGGTAGGATCTTCCTCGTACAGTTGCAGTAGGTCTCTGTTCATTAGAAACATTGTTTTGTCTTATGTGAACTCTAGTTTCGCGCAAATTTAAGTTACCGGTTTCCCTCAAACGCCGTAAGGTATTCCCAAACGTTTGGTGGGTGGGTAATCGGCGATTAGAATACAAATCCCGATTGTGCTTAACGTGCGTTTGAGCTTATCTTATTGGTGGGGCCTTACGGATACACTTCGACCCTATGGTTTTTTGCATTGCATCATTGCTATATTTCTTGTTCCCCAGTAATGACGTGACCAATTATGTACATATCATCTGGTAGTCTTAGTGTAGTGGCTCGTAGACTATAATAATAAAAAAAAAGGTATGTATTTACCTGCTCCGCACCGAATCGTCTATGTAGCAAAATGTCCAGTGACGCCAATTGGCAGAGAAAGTGGGTCTTCATTTAACTAAGGGTGTACGAAGAAAGAAGGGGCAAGACCCCCCTTATAAAATCTATCGAACATACCTGCGTCTAATCAGTCGGCGCCGAGCGTGCGGGCTGATGCACAGCAGAAACCGATCGTAGATGAAGTTGTTCAGACCAACCGCCTGGCGCGTGGTGGTCGCGGTAGTGTCGCGGCGGAAGTGCATGTTGCCTGCACATGAGAATTATTATGTCCCTCCCCACTCCACTTGCAAAGTAACACTAAAGAGTGTTAAAGTCATAAGACAGGAACGCGATGACTTGATGCTTGCTTGCTTTGATTGATTGCTATGTATTGATGATTCATCCATAACACCAACTGCTTTATACAACACACCTCATGTATAGAATAGAATAGAATAGAATCATTAATTTCGAGTAAATTTTCACCCATATATTGCTAGTAGTTCATTAATCCTAAATGTTAGTAACAATTTACAAAATTACACTAATAGATATTGCTTTATACAAGATGGCACTATCAATTGTGGAACTTTCAATTCAAGATGTCCGTTCCCGTCCGTCCCCGTCCCCATCTATCTATCCATTACCAATACGACGATCAGTGCATACACCATTCCTTGGTGCGCAATTTTTTAACACTGAGTAGCAGATCTAGAATTGAATGAGAGCGTTTTTACGAGAACTGGTATCTTTATCGCATGTATCTTTACTCACCATGGCGGTAGGTAGTGGTTTGGAACCCGGTGTTCGGGTCGATCCCGTTGGTGATGGGGAGTGCCTGCGCCACCTGCAGCGCAACGGCCTCGCCACCGGGCAGCAGGCCCTGCCGGATCACCGACGTCACGATGTTCTGAAGCAGTTCCGCGCTGGGAGCTCCGCCCCACGGCAGAGGACCTAAGAAAACTAAACAGAGGCGCGCTTTACGATTAATATAATTGGGTTAATGTTACACTTTAATGCTACTAATACCTAGTGTAATTATTATATGTGGTTCGGTCAAAATCTGGACACCGATTAAATAATAGAATATTTGCATTACTTAAGAACCAAAACCAATAACACACATTTAACGGCTAAACAATAGTTTTGTCGTAGAAGAACTTAAGGAAAAAATAAACTCATTGACGGTGAAACTAGATTCGGCTGATATGGAGATAGCTAGTCTACTGGCAGAAAATTACTCTCTGGCTAAACGTCTCACTGATTGCGAATCAAAAGTGAAACTACTAACCAACATTTGTAAGTCTTCAAGTGTGCCATCTAAATTACCAGCAAAAAATAAACGCAGATCCGTCAACCGTACTAAATTAGATTTCTCGGGGGAACCAAATGAGCTAACCAGTAAACCAAAGTCATGTACAAGACCAGGAAAAACTACGCCCAAGACTATCCCGGAACACGGCACGGCAGATGACCATGTTATGTCGAAACTGACACACACCGCCCCGGAACGTGTCAATACATCGCCGGCAGTTGCTCTACCAGGAGAACAATCACTAACACCGTCACTCGCACGAGTCGCACCGCCATCTTCGCAGCAGCCGAGACTATCACCACATCTGACCACCACCACTAGCAAAAAAAGTAAAATACACGAAAAACAGTTTCAAGACGATTTTCAACTTCGAATGGAGAATGGTCTGCCCAAAAGGAAAATATTTGTAATATGTGACGAGCAAGGGAAAAACCTCGGATTGTCGCTTAAGGCTATGTACGGAGCCTATTTCGAGATAATCTGTTATACATATCCTGGAGCTGATACAAAATCAATACTGAGCTCACCGGTAATTACTAGAGCTTCATTAACCAAAGATGATTTCTTGGTCGTCTTGACGGGAACAAATGATACAAACCCCAACGAGGCTTTTGGAAACCTTTACTACTCACTCCAACAATTGATCCAGACAAATGTTTTGATCTCGCAAGTGATCTTCACTCGACACCTAAACGAACAACCATTAAATTATATGATAAAACATATTTCGAACCAATTTGAGCACTGTGAGTTTATGAAATTTGATGCGAACTTTAATCGAAATAAGTTGATGTTTTTGAAAGGGTTAGTTGGACAAATTTACTATAGTATAGCGTGCTCACTATACACACCTCTATATCAACAGCAAATGCTTCAGCCCTATATAAGGCCAGTCAAATGAGTACCTACACAGCCCGCGTCTGCGCCCGTGGGTGTTAACGCAGCAATAGAAACAAACAGAAGAGTTAAAAATATCTTAACGTATTCCTTTCATGAATAACTTACGAAAGATAACTATTTTTCACCAAAATATAGCTGGCGTATTAGGTAAACGGGACATTGTAGAGACTGCAATTGCTGAGTTGCGGCAAAACCTAGGTAATATAGATATAATATGTATGAGTGAAACATTCATTAAAGCTGGATCAGTCGCAAATCTAGCGTTAAATAATTATAATGTAGCTGTATCGTTCTGTAGAGAGAAAGAAAAGAGAGGAGGCACGTGTATCCTTGTAAAAACTGATCTCGAATTCGTACCGCTGAGTTTTGTCAACTCATTATCCCAAAAATATAATTTCGAAGTATGTGGCCTGGAAATTCCTATTTATAATTTAATTGTTGTATGTATATATAGAACGCCACATTGAATATTAATGTCTTTTTTAGTTTACTTTCTCAATTATTACAAAAAATCACTGCGAACAAAGCCAAACGCGTAGTTATTTGCGGTGATTGGAATATTGACTATTTGAAAGAGAGTAGGATAAAGAAGGAATTAGTATCTATTCTCACTAATTACAATTTAAGGAATCATATAATTTCTACGACAAGGAAAAAGTCATGCATAGACTTAATTGCAAGCAATATGACGGACTGCATACCTAGAACTCATTTTCTTGCATTGTCCGACCACGAAACATGTCAAACTCTAACGTGTCATTTAAAAGTTAAAAACAAGGCTAAGATAAAACCTCAAGTCTGGCACGAAACAATGAGAGACTATAGCCAGGACAATTTGAAGAAGTTTTCTGAATGTATGACTGCTTTAACGTTTACCCATGTTGTTAACGAAAAAGAAACAAATGCAGCGTTTGATGAATTTTATGACCTTAAGTCCGTGATCGAATTCGAGATCAAAAATGTAAACATCAATTGTCAATGTCAAAGTGACATTCCAGGGGTATATAATCTTGGTTTGAAGATTTCATTTTTTAATGTTTGAATTTAAATCAGCATATAATTATATAAATACCGACACCTACATGCTTTTCAGTAAGATATGGGATGGAACACTTTTTCACACCAAAGTTTGTCTATTCGTGTGTAATGTAAAAAATAGTTTTATTCTCGGTCACTATTCTGCATACCGTCACCGCAGAAATGCCAAGAGATTATTCATAGGCTTTCATCACCATAAGTTTCTCACTAACGGACATAGCACTACGTTGCCATTTCTTCGGCGTCTAGAAATTGTTATTTTTATTTGAAGGGCCCGACTGAACTTCCATAGTTCTTAATTTCCAATGCAACACACACGAACAAATAGAAACTGTACACGAAAATACATACCAAAACTAAACAAGAAACAAAAACTTAACAACAGAAAGCAACGATACCAAAGAATAAACGAAAAGAAGCACATTCATTCGACAGATGTCAGAAAACCAATGCCGTATGTCCCGTATTGCATTAATAGTATTTTTTTTATAATAACGAACCAAATGTTTAAAACTTCTTACCATTGCCAGTAGCATAAATTAAAACTCCATATATTCTATTCAAACAACATAAATACGGAATTAAAAAAGTGTATCTACTGTTAGCCTTAGTGTAATATTTTCAACTCTTCACACAATATTATATTACCCTGTTTTTTTTTTTTATTATTTTTTATTTCAATGATTTTAAACTATCCATCACTTGGGTTTTTTTTCTATGATGGCAATCCGTTTGTTTACATGTTTGATCTCGAATTCGATCACGGACTGTAGTTATACTGTTTTACAACTTGTGTTTTCCTTTCATTAGGGTGAAAAAAATTAATAAGCCTATTATGAACAAATGGCTTACTAATGGTTTAAAAAGATGTTGTATAAATAAACGAAATTTGTATAAAATGGTAAGGAAATACAAAGAAAATGCAGTGCATCTTGGAAAGTATAAAACATATACAAAACTATTAAAGAAATGTCTTTATACAGCTAGACAAATATCAAATAAGCATTACATAGCCATTTCTAAAAATAAATGTCGAGCGTCGTGGCAAATAATTAAAAATAACTGCGACAATAGGCTAATTAACAATGAAATAAATGAAATTATGATTGGTTCTAATGCGATAAAAAGTCCAGAAATCATTGTTGAAAAATTTAACGATTTTATCATTGACATTAGAAACCAAAAACATAAACAGATGAGAACACTTCAAACTATAGCACAAAATAAAAATAGTCTATTCCTATATCCAGTTAGCCCTATAGATGTTACAAAAGCTATAAAGGAGTTAAACAACACTAACGCCACAGGTTACGATGATATATCAACGAAAGTTCTTAAATTATGCGCCAGTATTTTATCAGTGCCTTTAAGTCACATTATAAATAAGGGTTTTTTGCAAGGCATTTTTCCAGAACGCCTGAAATACTCGGTAGTAAAACCACTTCACAAAAAAGGGTCAAAGACAGATTTAAATAACTATCGGCCTATCACTTTGATACCAATCATCTCAAAAGTTTTTGAGTAAATTATGTTTGATAGAATATCTAACTTTATAACAAAATACGAAATTTTATGTAATAATCAGTTTGGATTTAGAAAAAATTGCTCAACGACCTTAGCGTGTTTCCATTTAGTTAAGACTGTTACTGAAAGCATAGACAAAAAAAAAATTAGTAGCTATTTTATTAGATATGAGCAAAGCATTTGATTATGTGAATCATGACTTATTATTAAGTAAACTTTATAGATATGGCATAAGAGGCCCGGCGTTGGATTGGATCGCCAGCTATCTTAAAAGCCGTAAACAGTGCGTAGAAATTACGAAACTTATAGGCCGGGATAAAAAGATCTATAAATCCAGCTACAAACTCAACATATATGGCGTGCCACAAGGCAGTATTCTGGGCCCACTGTTATTTCTGCTTTATATAAATGACCTGCCGAAGGCTACTAGACATAATTGCATTCTTTTTGCAGACGACACTACGCTACTTGTAAAAGCTAACGATAACGAATTATTTGAGGAAACTGTTAATAACGCCTTAATAGACATAGTTAATTGGCTTGATAATAATAATTTACAAATTAATATTAGTAAGACAAAAATGATACAATTTCAGACGATTTATGCGTGATTTGACTACAAGTAAAAATGGCGATGTATAAAAATGTCCACTTGCATAAGTTCATGCGTATATAATTTTGCCTGAGTATAAAAATGTACACATCTATATTAGACCAAATATAAATATGTTGCGACGATAGACTAAAAGTAAATATGGCGATGTATAAAAATGTCCACTTGCATATAAGTTCATGCGTATATAATTTTGCCTAAGTATAAAAATGTACACATCTGTATTAGACCAAATATGTTGCGACAATAGACTAAACGAAAATATGACGATGTATTTAAAAACATAATTATAACTTGTTATATTTATTATGAGAAATGTAAATGTATGTATGTATGTTTCTATAGCTCTTTTTTTAGGTCTTGAGTGTATATACCTAATGCTTATCCATATTTATTGAATATTATTATAATCCTGGACCTATGTAAAGAAAGTAGTTATTTTTATATTCCGACTTGACAAGACTTAAACATTTTGAAATATTGGCTTTCTAATACTCGGACCAATTTATACTTTAAAGGTAGACATTTTTATACATCGCCATTTTTACTTGTAGTCAAATCACGCATAAATCTTTCAGACATATAAAAGTAAACATATTGTGCCGGTCATTAAATACCAGGACGGTCGTGTAGATGAAGTAAAGTCGACCACATTTTTGGGATTGACTATTGATTGTTTTTGCAATTGGAAGGCTCACATTGATATCTTACGTACTAAGTTGGACAGATTTGTATATGTTTTGCATAGCAGCGGCTTTGACGGCATATCATGGATATGTGGCATCCCTTTTAAGATACTGCATCATTTTGTAGGGAAATTCAGTGGATGCAAACATAATTTTTAAGACCCAAAAGAAATGTATAAGGGCAGTATGTGGTGTAGATTTCCGCGGACATTGTAGACCATTGTTCAAAAGTAGAAAAATATTGTCGTTGCCAGCCATGTACATTTTTGAAATTTGTATATTTGTCAGGAAACACTCATCTAATTTTAAGACTGTCGTAACACGACAGTAATAGATAACGACATCAAAACGAGGTGCATATAGGAGCAAACTCACTATGCCCAAGACAAATCTCGCTTTAGTCAAAAATAATGTTCATGGGATGGCAGTAAATTTTTTTAATTCATTGACTGACAATTTTAAGAAACTGCCTATTAATTTATTTAAAAAAAAACTATATAATCACCTTGTGGAAAATAGTTATTACTCTACTGAGGAATTTCTAAGTAATTGTAATTTATAAGGATAATGTGTAATTGTTGAATTTTCTTTGTAGGTATTATTTTATTATTATGATTAATAGTAGGACATTATTTAACTATAAAATATTTGTACGCCACACTACGGCAAAATGAGGTTGGAAAACCATGACATGTAACACATATTTATACCCTTGTTTACGCAAATAAATTTGATTTGATTTGATTTAATCAAACAACAGAAAAACACAACGCTAAAAGAATAATATTTGCTATCGCGGCACGGTCGCGCGCTGTAACGGTCACAGTTTTAACTTTTAACCTAACCTAACCTTTTTGAGGAAAGTAACCTTTAATGAGACTGACAGTGTGTCATTATTCATGCCAAGCATTACCACGTATGTTAACGGGTGTTCCAAAAAGCAGAAGCACTAGTTCTAAAGTATGTAACCGGAGGAATGGATCAAACGAAGCCGGTCGATAGAGGACGTCAAGATCTATCTATTTCACTCCGATGTATGTTCAGTGATTTTCTACAGTTTACCCCACCTAACCTTACAATATATCAGGTTGGCGGATTTAAAATAAAGTAGTTCAAAATAACGCTCTATGATCTATTACAAAACATTTAACCAGATATCGAATTATTTACAAAAAAAAAACCTAAGTGGCCTGGGCTCTCTAATACAAAAAGTTCGACTATACTACTACATTACTGTATAATGAAAATGAATAATGAAGCTTATTTATTTTCATCACACTTGCACGTAAACAGTATCTAAACATACAGGTTAACTTGGCCGCAATGCCCCATATAAAAAAACCCTCGACCTTTTTATTTACCATGAAACCCAAGGTCGGTAAGTAATTTTTTTTTAATTTATAGCACAGCACACAGGTCATGCAAGTTCAAGCAAAGAGTTTACACGCAATTGAAAAATTGTCTTAAAATGTTATTTAAACAGGAATTTCATTGCAATCTCGCTACATGTTACTTAAATACTCAATTAATGTTCTTAATAATCGATTTTAATAGTTTTCTGTATCAAAACGTCGTTTTTTTTACACTCCTTCAGGGCTGTATGTATACCTACGTAAGTATTTGCCCTTAACGTTTCTGAACGAAACATTTGTATAATCTGTGGAGTCCGCCCGTCATCCGCTTAAAAAAAGTTCAAGTAATTCGTAATAATAGTTGTGCTGACTTGTATAAGTATTATAAGTGTTTTCTGTCCTATAATTTTATTTATTTACTCGCAAATGTGATGAAAAACATTGTATGTTTCACGGTCGGTACAGGAATTACGAACCTCGACTCAGAAAGCCCTCAGTCTTCGACTTCGGGCTTCTACTAGAGCCTCGATCGTAATTCCTTACTTACCGACCTTAATACACAATGTACTATTATATGAAAGTCAGTAATTGGGAGTTCATCATTATTGTTATCGGTAGGAAACCTGTTGAAGGGATGCCAATTTTCCTTCCAGTGGGGTCTGGTTCTTGTCACTTAACCTTTAGCCCACCACTGCTTCAGCCTTTATACATATGATGAAGAAGGTCAGTAGGTACGCCAAATCCCTTGAAACTTTGTAAAAGTAAAGTTTATAAATAAACAAACATACTACTTTTTGTTTCATAAAAATAGACCCAGTAGTTTTGATTCTACGAACATTTAAAATATATTAAGGAACGCGGGACCCATCTTGCTGGAGTGACGGCATAGTATAACAGCGGTACGCGCCCTTATATGATTGAGTAAGTTTAAAAATAAACATTTTTTAGCATTTTTATACAGAAAATACAATCTGTATAAATTGTGCTAAAAAAAAAAATCAGGTTTCTTGTATGGGGACCCCTCTTGGGATTTGATTTATTGATCGTTTTATAATCTTAAACGATAGAGTTTTATAATAACACGTATTCTGTGAAAATTTCACCTGCATACTTATTACAGTTAAAAAGATATAGATAGCCTAAACTTACTCAATAATATAAGTTAAACTGTGACGTCATCATATAACAATTATAAATGCATAACAACGGAACGCATAATTAAAAATAACTTTCAAGGAAGGGTACCCAACTGTCCGACTCCGATTTGATTCATTTTGATATACGTTATAGAGTAGTCTAAAATAACGGACACGTTTTTTTTTAGCTGCCCAAACTCAACCTGTTAGGAGAAAATGGCATTCAAAGTACTGAAAATTGACCAGCCCTCTAATTTCTGAGAAGAGATTTGTTCAAAAAAATTGATAATTAATTACTGGTTTCGTTATATGTTGGAGAACATGAATAAAGAATGGGGATGTGTTTTGTCATTTCACCACAAACTCATTTTTATATAAAAAAACACATGTCAAAGTTTCATAAATTTCGTCGCTACACTCACTTCCTTGTGGTTATTTTTTTGCTTAAATACTTTTTGGTCCATGATCATGGTTTATGCTTCTGAAAAAAAAAAAAAAAGCAATTGGCGGTTTTAAACTATTATAAAAAAAATAACTCGAAACTTTTTATTCTTTTCATTGCCGTTGTCGTATTGATTTGTTGAAGTCTGTGTCTAGGTTTTCCAAATCGAGTGAAACTTCTTCAGTTATGATTGTATTAAATTCATACATAGATTCCAAAAACAGTTGCTGTAATTTTTCATACAAACAAATTTCTTGTTTGGTAATTGGTGTTTCTACCAGTCCCATCGGTTGAAAGTTTTGAAAAAGTAAATTTAGAACGTTTATTGGAAACATCTTAGCCTACTTGTGCAAAATGTGGTTACAGAATTATCAAGAAGTTTTAAGACTTGTTGGTAATTCTTTAGCTCTGCCTACTCCACTCTGGGAATGAAGGCGTGAGTTTATGTATGTATGTATGTATGTATGTATTGGATTCACCATCATTTTCTCTAATGTTAAAATATTATATACAACAATACATAAGTATTACCAAAATGCACTTGAACACACTTGTGGATGGAAATCAACAGCGGTTATCGTTTATAAGTGGATTTTATCTATTTTCAATGATATTAGACAGATAAACAAATAATTTATTTTACATTCGCAATATTCAAAGTTATCCATATCCATAACGCTAAAAGCGGTAAAAAGAGTTAGCGCCTACTCAACTTGGTTCGAGTACAGGCGAGATTATAGCCGTGAAAATGTTCGCAAGTTTTGTGAATGCATGGCCTCTCTCTCTTTTTCGGATGTTCTAAATACAACCAGCGCGTCGAGGGCGTTTGACGGTTTCTACGATACCTTGTGCCTGTTCTACAACCTGTGTTTCCCGGTGATAAAAGTTAAAATCAATAATCGGCCAAGGAAAATAAACTGGCTTTCTAAAGGTTTAAAAAGATCCTGTAAAACAAAAAGAATTCTCTATTTCAATTATATACATAAGCCAAAAAATACACAGATCAAATTGAGATATAAGCGGTACACTAATATTTTAAAGAAATGTCTTTTGACCGCGCAAATGATTAAAAACATTAGATATCTACAAAACAGTAAAAACAAAGGAAAAGCGACTTGGAACATGATTTCTCCCTTAATATTAAATAATCAGCATATAAATGACATAAAAATAATAAAATACAATAATAATTTATACACTGATCCAAATGACATTTGTAATACTTTTAATAATTATTTTATTAATTTGATTAATTCTCATGACTCCTCACCAAGTGGGACTTCCCAGCGTATGCTAACTGATCAATGTTTTAACACCATTTACCTTAGGCCCGTAGATGCAAATGAAATTTACAATATAATTACTTCATTAAGAAATAGTAAATCGAGTGGGTTTGACAACCTAACCACAAAACTTTTAAAGGCATGTGCTATGTTTGTGTGTCATCCTCTGCAACATATAATTAATATGTCATTTGTCGAGGGAGTTTTTCCGCAACAATTGAAGATAAGTATTGTCAAACCACTTTTCAAAAGCGGGGAGAGAGATGACCCATGCAATTACAGGCCAATATCCTTAGTTCCGATACTCTCAAAAGTGCTGGAAAAAGCTTTATATGTCAGATTGGATAGCTTTCTGTCCAAGCATGGTATACTACGGCCGGAACAATACGGCTTCCGTAAAGGCAGATCGACGGCACAAGCATGCTTTGACCTAGTCAAATATATCACAGAAAGCCTTAACAACAAAACTCCAGTGGCGTCTATCTTCTTAGACATGACAAAGGCATTTGACTATGTAAATCATTCCATACTACTTAATAAGCTTCAAGCCTACGGAATCAGAGGCAAAGCCCATGATTGGATCGAGGGTTACTTGAGGGACAGGTTGATATGCACGGAAATAAGCAAAATAATTGAAGAGGACAATAAAATTGTAAAAGTCATACAGGTCGCAATTTAAGGCAACAAATACTGGCGTCCCTCAGGGAAGTATTTTGGGGCCTTTACTCTTTCTCCTCTACATTAACGATTTAGCAATGGCTACAACCCATAAAACAATCTTATTTGCCGATGACACGACATTAGTAGTAAAATGTAATAATAAAAATACTTTTGAACGTGAAGTAAATAACTCCTTGCAGAATGTAATTGATTGGCTTGTATTAAATAACCTCCGAATTAATATTATTAAAACCAAACTCATCCAGTTTATATCTTATAATTCAGAAAGCCTACCATTGAACTTAACCTACAACGATGAAAAAGTTGATGAAGTGGAATCTTTTAAGTTCCTTGGTATTACGGTTGACAAACACCTTAATTGGAAGGAACACATTGATAATGTCTGCACTAAAATCAGTCGATTCGTCTTTGCCTTAAAACGATTAAGGGACACTATTTCCGCTGAAGCTGCATTAACCGCATACCATGGTTATGTATCTTCTATACTTTTATATGGTCTGATTCTATGGGGTAATGCAGTGGATGTGGAGAGGGTGTTCAAAATTCAGAAGAAATGTGTCAGGGTCCTTTGTAATGCATGGTGGGACGACAGCTGCGTTCCTCTTTTTAAACGCTTAAATATTCTCCCATTGCCCTGCTTATATGTAAGAGAAATCTGTCTTTTTGTTGTCTCTCACCCATCATATTTTAGGAAGCGAAGCGAAGCCTTGCATAGACAGACTAGGGATAAGATTATGAACCTGTTATATAAACCTCAAGCTCGCAAGTACATTTATAAAAGAAATGTTTTTAATATGTGCATTGCTATATTTAATAAACTACCCATTAACCTGAAGTCATTAGAAGGTAACGATTTTAAGCGGTCGCTCACAAAATGGCTTCTGGACAACTGTTTTTATAGTGTTAAGATGTACCTCGAGCATGATAGGAATTAAGTTGACATTTTATTTTAATTTTACTATCACATTTTATAATTTTTTTAATTTTTTTTAAGTATAATTTTTGACATTATAAATTCATGTTATTATTAATATTTTGCACGCCTGCATGCAGGCTGGATACACTGTACCCTAAAAATATGTAACACCTTTTTAACTGTATTCCAGCAAATAAACGCATTTTGATTTTGATTTTGATTTTTGATATCTTTTATTTACTTTTAACAAGTTTTTGTTGAAATTGAAGATACGACAACGGCAATGAAAAGAATAAAAAGTTCAGAGTTATTTTTTTTATAATAGTTTAAAACCACAGAACTATATCGAGATAGAATGAAAGAGTTCGTCGATTTATATGAAAACCGAGCGTGTAACATTTTGCGTAGGCACTTTGACGTCACGCGAGTATTTTAGTGATGTGCACAACATAAACAAAATCGTTTCTAATCTGTGGTGTTATCGATCGCAACGGAAGAGCGTCAGCGAGCCAACAGACTTCGACGGGAGAGGACGCGCCCGCTCGCCATTCTACCGAGAGTACTGAGTAGGTAAGTTCATAATGAATAATGTATATTTTAAAAGAATCTATTCGTTTTAGAGCGTATTTCATATCATATAAAATAAAATAATAATAGCAGTGTAGGTACTTTGTTGGTGTGTCTAATAAATAAATATGGAGTAGGCATTCTGTCTTAACCATCGTTACATCGAAACTAAGTAGGTAGGTAGTTAAAACATTTCATAGAGTCGAATTGGGAATCGATTATGTCACTTGACAGATGAATGAGAATAACAATGTATGTAATTTTTTAAGCTAATTTCTGTTAGTCCGTAGCATAGGTATAGCCCAACATGCTTTATATCTACTTTCATGATATTATATTATAGGAACACTATCACGGCTGAGTAGGTTTTACAAGTTTACGGGTAATAGTCGGTTTACTTGTAAAATACATAATTTTGTGCGTTTACATTGCAAACACGCTAACTAAGGCCCTGTTGTTTGATCAGTAGTTAAACTGTTAAAATTTGAAAAAAGAATCGAACTAATGGTTAAATCTCAAGGAAATATGTGATTTTTTCGGTTCCTTTTTCGAATTTTAACAATTAGTTGAGTTAACTACTGATCAAACATATCGCCCTTAGTCTTACAAGATGGATCAAAATAATGTACTATAGAATTGTATATCTATCAAAGTTCTACAAAAAGTCGTATCTCTTCTGTGGAAGCCTACATAGCAAAATCTTTATCTGCTTATCGAGACCAAACTATTCAGTCCTAACACGGTGGGTCTACGTTAAGAATAGCGGAGATCCTGTCGCCACCTTCCGACTCCATCATCAGATCATCTCTTAGCTATACCATAATATTGCATTGTCATTGAGTTTACATAATTATGTGGTCCAAATTTCAGCCCATTCCGTTAACGGGAAGTGGGTCAAATTTAATTTGCAAGATTTGACCCATACATACATACATACTTACAAACGCATTTGCAAGTTAAATAAAAGCTTGTAAAAATAATTTTTTTCTGTTTTCAAAATCGATTTTAATCGACTAAGAAATCGGCATTGAAAATCGCCGGGTACAACACTCTTATTTTTAACAGAAAAATGAGAAATCAACCTTGAACGCGTTTCGACAAGTGCTCGACGACAGTTTGGATTGGTTTATTTTCGTTGCTGGTTTTCAATGCATGCCAAGTCTGGCGCGTCAAATTAAAGACGCAATGGAAAAGTTGCATTAGATACAGATTCGCCCGTTACTGTTTATAATGAAATTGATACTATGCGACAAATAAATTGTTTTATAAATTACTAGCGACCCGCCCGCGGCTTCGCCCGCGTGGAATGTATTATACATATAAACCTTCCTTAAGAATCACTCTATCTATTAAAAAAAAACGCATCAAAATCCGTTGCGTAGTTTTAAAGATTTAAGCATACATAGGGACACAGATATTTTAGGGCAAAGAGTACTTACATATGATAAGAAATATCTTGATTCACAGCTCCTACTTTTTTGGTGGTGTTTAAACAGTTTATTATCGAGCAACAGGGCATTTTGTTGTTAAATTCGAACGTCACACAATAATTATCACACGGAAAGCGGTCGAGAGCGGACTGAGCATCGCGGCGAGCAACGTTGATCTCAGATCAACTTTTCGTCACGCGAAGTACATACACTCTTTCCTTCTATCTCGATATAGTTCTGTGTTTAAAACTGCCAATTGTTTTTTTTTTTCAGAAGCATTAACCATGAGATCATGGACCAAAAAGTTTTTAAGCAAAAAAATAACCATAAGGAAGTGAGTGTAGCGACGAAATTTATGAAACTTTGACATGTGTTTTTTATATAAAAAATGAGTTGTGGTGAAATGACAAAACACGTCCCCATTCTTTTTTCATGTTCTCCAACATATAACGAAACCAGTAATTAATTATCAATTTTTTTGAACAAATCTCTTCTCAGAAATTAGAGGGCTGGTCAATTTTCAGTACTTTGAAGGCCATTTTCTCCTAACAGGCTCAGTTTGGGCAGCTAAAAAAAAATTCGTGTCCGTTATTTTAGACTACTCTATAACATATATCAAAATGAATCAAATCAGAGTCGGACAGTTGGGTACCCTTCCGTCAACTTGAGAAATATTATTAAAAACCGGCCAAGTGCGAGTCGGACTCGCGCACGAAGGGTTCTGTACCATTATCTATAAAAAATTACGTTTGCTGTATGGGAGGCTTAAATATTTATTTTACTTTAATTAAATTATTTATTTTTAAATTGAACTTACAACTAAATAACGTATTCTGTGAATATTTCAAGCGTCTACCTGTGACCGTTATTAATATTAAGCAAAAAAAAAACCGAAAAAATCACGTTTGTTGGGGAGCATCCCTTAAATATTTATTTTATTGTTTTTAGTATTTGTTTTTATAGCGGCAACTACATCATCTGTGAAATTTTCAACTGTCTAGCTATCACGGTTCATGAACCATCATGATATACAGCCAGGTGGCACAGACAGACAGACAGACAGGCAGGCAGACAGGCAGACAGACAGACGGACGGACAGTGGTGTTAGAAAGAATAGGTTACCCTTTTTACCCTTAGGTTACGGAACCCTTGTTCATAGAAACTTGACCCTTTTTGCAATTTCATAGTGAAGCTGAAAAAAAAATAATAAAAAAATAAAAAATAAACAAAGAACTAACTGTCAGCTCCGAGGACGTAAGGAGTATTACCTCCTCCATTGTGCTGCATGCTGCCTATTTGCTGGAGAGTGGGCGGCGCCTGAAACGCGATCGGGCGGCTGATCTGGTTGGTAGGCACTTGTTCAACGATTTGCCCGTGGCCAATCTCCTCCATGCTCATCACCACCTCCACGCCGCCTAGATTGCCGGTTTGGCCTAGTCCACGGATCAAATTCTCAATATCTAAAACAAACGAAATTAATAATATACAGACAATTCATAAATGTAGGCACTACGCATCGCGGCAGAAAAGGGAAAAGGTTGCTTTATTTGAATATTAGCGACCCGCCCCCGCTTCGCTTCATTTAATGTGATTTCTCTGTAATACCCGTACATAAACCAGAATTTTATTATACAAGGTTTATGAGCTCCCATGAAAAAATATTTAACTGATAGTGAAACCCGCATCAAAATCAGTTGTGTGGTTTAGGAGTTAGTAGATATACGGACAGACAGACATAAAGACAAACAGACGCGAGAAGCGACATCGTTTATACTATGTAAATATATGTAACGAGATTTCAAGCGACGGTGTCTAATCTTAAAACTCGTTCTGTATCCAAATAACTTGAATCTTGTTACTCAGTCTGCAGCAGCCGATGATTCCACATAACTGGGGTTGCAGCGATACTTAGTCGCGTGTTAGCGATGCGCTCGTGCGGCAATGTCATGGCGAGGGAGGACGGACGCTGTCACGTCACATATGGATACCAACGGCGAAACACTCTAGTGTTATGTTGTAGGCTCAATGCCGAATGATAGTGCGCGGCTACATCGCGACTGCCCGCAGCGGCGTGGCCCCGTGCTGCTGTAGCGCGGTTATCGCGCCACTGCTGCACTGCTAATGTTTATACAGTCCCTAGTCGAGCCACTAAGCTCTCGGAGATGGCACTAAGAACTATTTATCTTGATTTATAAAGAATCGTTTTACGTTTTGCAGTGTAAAGGCTGCAAATGATTCTCACCGAAAAGCATCTGCCGTCTGTTGGTCTGCCCTTGCTGGCCAGATTGGATGTTGGGCTGGGCGGGCTGGTTCGACTGGCTGGACAGGTCGGGTGCGGGGTGCACAGGGGGGGCCGCGGGGGCTGCGGGGGCTGCGGGGGCCACGCCGCCCTGGACCAGCCCGTTGAGCAATGCATTCTCCAAAGCGAAAGCAATCGGAACCCTGGTCTCAATTTCTACTTGGTACGTGATGGGGTCAGGCTGAATATTTATGTTGACAGTAGGCTGGGTAGAGTTCCTACCGGCTTGCACGGCCCGGGCGTGCGCTGCGGTATAAGTACTGGCATCCGGGTCAACGGGCGCGGTGGGCGCCTCAGGCGCAGCTGGCGCGGCCGGCGCGGCGTGGGCCTGCAAAGCGGCGGAAGGAGCCGAGGAGCTAGTCGTGGTGGTGTCGCTGGTGACAGTGGCAGTGGTAGCAGCAGTGGTGACAGTGGCTCTGGTGGTGGTTGCGGTGGTGGCGGCGGCGGTTGGTGCCACAGTTACAGCCCCGTTGCCTGCCGTCGGCGCGGTACCATTCTGGCGACGGATGGTCGGATTCATCATGTTAATGTGACCCTGTGTTGGAAATATAAACTAAAGTAAAAGTTTCGTATCAAGTTTTTTTATTCAACTCGCGTACTTTTTATTTAACCAACAGTACCTATTATTTAACAACAAACTAAAATAAATTCGCTAAGTTACATATTATTCTTATGTTTTCCTGATGTTTTATACAATCCCGGAATCCCGGAACTTAAATAATTAAAATAAAAAAATTAAGAAGCCGCCTCCATACTTGCTGCGATTTTCCCGGGAATTCGCTAATTGTAGGTATAAAAGTATCTGAATTTCAGAACCGCAATAAAAATTCGAATTTTGAATCTTTTCTCAATCAAATTTAATTTCAAAATGTTAACTATATAGAGTGGCTGACGCACACGGGAGTGGGTCAACGTCAAAGCACAGGTAAGTACAAAAAAATGTTGTGCGTAGTTTTTTTACTTCAGTTTGTCTATGAACTTGATGATAAGCAATTTTAATGTTTATTTTTTATGTTGTTTATGCCTTTTCTAAATTTAAGAGCCATACGCACCTGTAGGTTGTGGGAAAGCTGTTTACAGGCAATAAAAGTTTTCCCGCATCCAGATTTTTCCTTTCATACATGATTTTCACGTGAAGCCAATTTAAGTTTTCTAATTTTGCTAACGGCGTAGACTTCGCTGCAAATTTTTATCTACAGTGTAAATGGAATACGAGCAAACATTTAAACTAGACGTAAACAAGTCATGTAAATGTGGAATTTTGTTAATAAACTCTAATACATAGAGCGCAATTAATTTATAAAGGTCCCATCGAGCAGCAATGTATAATGCATAATTTTTTCAGACCTTTCGTATATCGGCAGCCAAACTAGAGTAATTATGGCATTTAACGTGAAAAAATTGAATTGTTCTCTAAAAAAATACGTTTTATTTTGCATTATTATTGAATTTAACGTGAAACGATCATAATTTAAGGCACCCATGCACGTAAATTTTCGTACATACTACTTACTTATCTTTACTAGGTATCCAGTTCGTCATCTATCACACACATACATTATTCACACATTATTGACATGATCTTTTTTATGAGCTCGGTTTTATTAATGGATAATATTGCATTTACAGATTATGTATTAATTTTGCGGATTTTATGTGGTATTTATCAACAAAGAACTGTAACTGTCAAAAGAGTCATGATCTGTGGTAATGACAATTTCATAATCAATTCAGATGACCATAGACGAAGAAGGGTGTCCCAGCCTATAAGGGCGAATAATTTTTTTTCGTTTTTGAATACGCATACCCTTTACATTTATTCTAATTGACCCTAATAACTAAAATATAGAATATTATAGAAATCGGATAACGATAACCCGTGCCGACTTGATGCCAAACTTTTAAGAAAAAAATTGTATGGGGATTGTAGGAGAAAATTTTAAAACATTTTTTTTATTATTAAATTAAACACTATTTCACTTGTATTAAATATTTATTATTATAAGAACATTATTTACTATCAAAAGAACATTATTTATTGTATTTTCTTTTTAAAGTTTTCTTTTTACAGTCAGGGTACATTAGTCTGTGTTCCTGTACGCAACGCAGTAAAAATTGCTTTTGTTCCTCTTCCACGGTGATTTTTTCTTTGGTCAATTCAGTCTGGTAAAGCTCTAACAGTTTTTCATTTTCTGAAACGTTCAGGTGAGATAACATTCCTGCAGGACTATGTATTTTCTTGGGATCGATGTTTTTCCAGTTACCTCGGAATTTTTTGAATAATGGAATGTCAGGGCTCTTAGTCACTTGGCTAATTTTAGCTTCAAATACTCCTTTCAATACTAATTCATAGATGTGATGACGGCAAGCAAAAATAAGCACATCTCTATCAAATTTTTGTTCCAGAAGCACGCAGGCACCATTAATACGACCAGTATTTGAAGCAGTGGTGTCACAACAAAGAATTTGGACTTTATCTTCGAGATTCCAGTCTGTAACCGCATTCCAAACTGCTTGTGCCTGTTCACTTCCAGTCGAGTTGTCCAACTTTGGCACAGCGATCAGTTGTTCTTTATCACCATATGAAATTACTATCGGTAGGCGTTCTTCTTTACATTTGCGCGCATCCAAAGCTGGCAACAGTTTTCCATCCCAATGGACAGTCACAGCATCAGGTAGGTCGTTTTGGAAATCGACTTTAATAGCTTCTGCCCGCTCTTTTCGTTTTTCTTTGAATGGTGGATTTACTTATAGGATAATCGTCAGCATTGAGTCCTAATGCCTCAATAGTAGCTTCGATAAATATACAGAATTTCTCATACTTAACTGACACCTGTCCAAAGCTACCACTAATTTTGGAGTTATAAAATTTTTGATCGTTGGCGTTTTATTAATATCGGACAGTGCAATCTCGGTTGGGGTGGACAAATCGTCTTGCAAAGTCGTTACTTCCATCAACTCGGATTCAGAAGATGATTTTTCTTGATAAGATGAAGTCGAAGCAGTAACGGATGCGTAGTAATCAGCCCGACGTTTTAGTTCCTTGATATTTCTAAGGCGCGATTTTTCCTCTTTGTCGGTCAACTTTTTATCCACTCCAGCTAAGTGACCAGGTCTGCCTGGCTCTCTCTGCCGCTCCAAGAATATTCTATCTTCGTTTATTTTTATTAATTGAAGGGCATCGGCATGTGCAATGTCGAACAAGTTCTCCAAGCTTGTAATAAACTCTTGGCGACGTTGTTCGAAAATGGGTAGTATTTTGTTCGCATTTTTTTGTAAATCTCTCCAGACTTGGTATAAGCCAACTAATTTCTTAACACAGTTAGCTAAAGCTTTAGTCGGTATACGGGTCTTTTCCCAATAAATAATACACTCTCTTATAGTCAGATTTGCGCTTTCATTAACACTTAAATTCACTTCACGAATATTATAAAACAGAACCGCCAATACTTGTCCTTTAGAGGGTAATTTTGAACCGGTAATTTGATGTTTTACATCGCCTATTCATTTTTTTAGAACTGCGTAATTCTACTGACATCTTAAATAAACGAAAGTAATGCGTTCACTAAGAAAACAAACAAGTAATGACTAAACACCGGTACGATATTTATGATACGCCGAAATCATCAAGTACTGACATGTATCAACGCAAGTCGGCACGGGTTGCTGTGGTCCTAGGTACATGAAATTTTATTTATACGTGTTTTAACACGATTCAAAAATAATTAGAGGGTATGCGTTAAAAAAAAACAACTTTAATTTTTTTGGGACACCCTAACGAAGAAGTTGTATTGTACCTACATACTTCTTTATTATGAAAACAGTTTAAATATGAGGACTTGCACTACTGCATACAGAAAACCCATCATGTAGTAAAAAAGGATACCTACTGTGTGTGTTACGACATTATGACATAAAATATTCTGGAAAATAGTTGCATAAATCTAAAATGCCGCGACCATCTAATTTTAGTGCTCAGGAATTGAGTGATATGATTTTAGCATTATGGCGAAGCTCAACAAAATGGAAACAGAGCGTTAAGTTTGTATAAATATGAGGTAGGTTTAAGTTATGTTAGTTTTGCAGTTAGCTTGTAGGGCTTAAAGGCCGTTAGCGGAGCTCCGTCAACCCTCATAATTTGATATTGAAATTGAAATCATTGGTCAGTAGGACTACGCAGTAGAACCACGGGCAAAGAATGAGAATTTTTCACATTTATTAGTGGGATTACTTGAATTTTATTATTAGAGTATGCAAAACTTTGAATTAAGTGGGTATCTCAACTTCCTTCGGTAAAATTATAGTGTAGAATAAAGATTAGATTAAATGAAATGAATGAAGTTACAAAGTTAACACGGGCATAGTACCGTGGATGTTTGTGTTTCAATCACGCAAAAACGGTTTAACGGTTTTGTAGGAATTAGACACCCAGATATTCCTTATCACGGATCGACTTATTATGACTCATGACCAGGGATCGGAAATTCGGATCGATATTTACCTATACTTTAGCGCCGGCTTTGTTGTTCAGTTGTATGGAGGTGGACTCAATCATATAATTCATATAAAATTTCCGGGATTTCAAAATAAATAAATTACACCGGCATTCATTCATAATTATTTATTTATATTAACTGTTTGAAGTTATATTCCATGTATATGTTCAACCAAATGTTATTTAATTTACCTGTAACTTATTAACCTAACGAATTTATAGGAGCAAAACAGGACTGTATATCATAGTTTCGGCTACGTACTCTCGTGTCGTGTGTCGTGTTACTGGATCGAATATTCTCTATATCGAAATACTTGTGGCCGAAATATGTACAATCGACAAAACGTAATCTAGAATTGTATGGTTTCGATCAGTGGTGTATCGAAAGTTTATTGGCTCGAATTATATTGTTACGAATATTCATTAGATCGAAATACTTGTGACCGAAATATGTACAATCGACAAAACGTAATCTAGAATTGTATGGTTTCGATCAGTGGTGTATCGAAAGTTTATTGGCTCGAATTATATTGTTACGAATATTCATTAGATCGAAATACTTGTGACCGAAATATGTACAATCGACAAAACGTAATCTAGAATTGTATGATCAGTGGTGTATCGAATTTTCAGTGGTCTCATAAAGACGATCACCTGCAGGATCCTTATTCGTTGATTCTTTTTTTAAGATGTTACAGTCGAGGTCATAAATATGTTTACACTTTAGTACCTTGTCACTTTAATCGCTGCAACAATTTCATATGACAGTTAAAACATGAGGTTAAATAGACAAGGTACTAAAGTGTAAACATATTTCTGACTTCGACCGTACGTATTTAAGTCTGATAGGCAGGGAGCGCAACTTTGGTGCCGATGACGTCATTATGACGCAAATTCACATATAGGATGCTTTTATTATAATCAATATTAGACACCCCACTGATTCTTAATAATGCTATAATGATAATGTTAATATTAAAATAATGACAAAGACTATATGAATAAATATTTAATTGGGTAATATAATAATGAAAAAGGTTCTTTCCACAAGTAAATGAAAAACATAACTTAAATGAAATGTCATTGGATTTCAAAGTATCCAGAACGCTTAAAATTTAAATTCAACATCCCATGTGCTTGGTTGTTTTGCAATGTTTTTCTAAATTGCCTACATTCCTGTCAAAACCTTATTTCATTATTTACAATCAGAAAAGGAAACTTCTGCAAATACGGCTGAGCATTGTGACTTTGCGCAAGAGAAACAATCATGTTTCTGTTATATTTACAATTTACATACAAACAAATAAAAAAATGATTATTTTTGTTAGTGTCTCGAATAATTTTCTTTTTACCATGACAATGCTACTCAATCTCCTTTTTATAAGTACCTACTAGCCGTCTCAAATCAAGTGTCAATATCAGTAAACTAAAGATGCCAATAAGTTGTTATTAGTGACGAAGTAAAATCTAGATAAAAACACTCTGTATATAGCTTGACGTCATACGCCTGTCATCGGCACCAAAGTTGCGCTCCCTGCTGATAGGTATCTATTGAAAATTCGTCCGATTTATTAGTTTTATTACTAATAAGGTGAATAACGCTTCTTGCTATCCTTCTTGCAATATGATAATGATAACTCTTTATTTCAAGTACTGGCACTTTGTAACAATGAGTTCATATTTTATTAATAAACTTCTGTCAGTCGTTCGCCATAGGCTGTCACGATACCTAATTTCGAAACTAAATAGGTAGCGATATTGTGAGCTATCATCAGATTAATAAAAATAATAATAGTGCTCTCAAGATTAAAAAATGAATGCACATCGTATATGTAGTGTAGGCAAGTCGAAGTATGGAAAAGATGTGTTGTTTATCGACGGGTATATCTACAACATTAATAAAAAAAACGGCAGTACATTTTATTGGAGTTGTTCAAAGAAAAAAAGTGGCCGGTGCGGTGTATACTTAAAAACAACTAGGGAGAATAATGATCATGTATTTAATAAAATTACCGGTGAACATTTACATGGCCCGGAAAAAGAACAAATCGATGAAATCAATTTACGAACTTCTCTCAAAAGAAAAGCTATTGACAGTTTAGAAGCTCCAGGGCAAATAATACAAAGATGCAAGCAAGACTTACCAACCACGAATGCATCCTACATGCCCTCTGACAACGCTATGCGTTCGATCATACATCGAACCCGCAACAAGGGATTCCCCAAAATTCCTAAACGGTTGATTGATGTGGAGATACCCGAAAAGTACACCAAATTTAATGGTGAAGATTTCCTTATCGGCCATTATAAGCAAGACAGTGACAGTGTAATAATATTTGGCACACAAGAAAATATAATAATTTTGAACAGGTCTCGTGTGTGGTTGATGGATGGAACCTTCAAATCTTGTCCATCGCCATTCATGCAGATTTATTCCATTCATGGCATTGTGGGCAGCCAAATCAGTAGCGGCGAACAAAAGTTTGTCCCATTAGTGTACGGGTTACTGACCAAAAAGTCTACGCACAGTTATTTTGTTTTTCTTGAACTTCTTAAATCTCATGCGAGGGATAAGTATAATATATTTTTAGCCCAGAAATTATACTAACTGATTTTGAGGATGCTGCCATGAAGGCTTCAAAGATAAGCTTTCCTAACTGTCGTTCAAAATGTTGTTTCTTTCATTTAACGCAAAATATATGGAAACACATTAAAAAGTCTGGCCTAAAACAAAAATATGCTGAAGACAGCGAATTTGCACACAAAATGCAACATTTGTCCGCGTTAGCCTACCTTGAACCGGCTGAAATTCCCGCCGCGTTTGATTTATTACGAGCTGAAACTTTGCCGCTGGAAGCCCATGAAGTTATCAATTGGTTTTCCCGCTATTACGTGCATGGGCAAAATAGACCTCCTCAATATCCCCCAGCATTATGGTCAATTGGTGACTGTTTGGATTCTTGTATTCCACGCACTCAGAATGCCATCGAAAGTTGGCACGGTCGCTGGAACTCCCTACTAGGGAGAAAAAAATGGAACATATTCAAGACTTTGGAAGAGATTCTAAAGGAACAAAAAAGCACAGAGATGACTATTATAAAAATTTCTACGCATGATTACACAGTGAGAAGGAGATCAAAACCAGCAGATCGATTAAACGATTTGTTAAAACGGAAAACTGATTTAGGTACTTTAGATTTTCTGAGTGCACTGGCTTATACAGGGTGTATTGCAAGTCGTGTGCCAAATGAATATGGTGGGTAGCTAAGGTCACTTGCAACACGTTTTGGGCCAATTAACACTCATCCTACCCACGGTGTTTTTATATTTTTTTTATCTTTAATGTTTGCGCATTCGAATGAAATGTTATTTTTATTCATATAGTAAACAAATAAAAAAATATTAGCCAACAAAGTGTGAAGGACAGAAAAATAAAATCTTCACGGTCAACTTTACGGCACAATTAAAAAAAAAGTAGAAGCTCCTCAGATCTTCCAACATCATAAAAACTTCTCCGATTCCTGAAAATTCTTACGGTATACCACATATCTAGAATCACGTTCAGTTTTTCGTCAAAATATGGTTTCAATCTCAAATGGTGGTTTTATTCGGTCAGTAGATCCAGCCAGTTAAATGGGCTAAATGCACAATACAAAACGCAATATGGTTAAAAATCATCTTTATTTTAATAATTATTTCAAATTTTGTTCAAATTGTCTTCCTCCACAATTGATACATTCGCGACACCTTTTTCGTATTTCTACAGTAGTTGTTGTACGAAGTGTCATTTCTTGCCGCATTATTGCGAACGCGTCATTAATTTTTGCGATCAGATGCTCTCTGCTCTCTACCTGTGTTGCGTATAGGGCATGCGGTACCGGTACCATTCCCGGAACCGGGACTAACATTTCCGGTACTGAGTCAGAACCGGGAATTCCCGGGATTTCGGTACTTTTCGGTACTGAGTAAATTATTTGTATTTTTTTTTGTTTAAACGTTATTTTTTAAAATAAGATAACAGTTAAGTGATAATTATTAATTATTTAATCCAGAGCACGAGTTTACCAAATCAAAACAGCTATCTTTCTGACTACCTGACTACCTGTCGGTCGGCCCGACCGGTTAGCCTTGGATTGGGTCGAGGCGTCGGGTCGAAGGGTGGGGCCGGGCGGGCCGAGCGATGCCGATCTCATATCGCATCCGAATAAAACCGAGCTTGTGCGAATCCGCCGGGGAAAGCGTGACCAGGCCCGCACGTAGTTTTGAAAAGAAAAAAATACTATTAGTCTAGTCACAAACTCAGTACCGAAGGAACCGAAGAACCGGGTTTTTTTTTCGCCAGTACCGGTACCAGTTGAAATGATAATTCCCGGGATTTCCCGGTCCTTTTAGTACCGGGAATTCCCGGGAGCATGCCCACTAGCTCTTTGGCCCTTCCCCAGACGTAAAAGTCAAAGACACTTCGTACAACAACTGTAGAAATACGAAAAAGGTGTCGCGAATGTATCAATTGTGGAGGAAGACAATTTGAACAAAATTTGAAGTAATTATTAAAATAAAGATGATTTTTAACCATATTGCGTTTTGTATTGTGCATTTAGCCCATTTAACTGGCTGGATCTACTGACCGAATTAAACCACCATTTTAGATTGAAACCATATTTTGACGAAAAACTGAACGTGATTCTAGACATGTGGTATACCGTAAGAATTGTCAGGAACTGGAGAAGTTTTTATGATGTTGGAAGATCTGAGGAGCTTCTACTTTTTTTTTAATTGTGCCGTAAAGTTGACCGTGAAGATTTTATTTTTCTGTCCTTCACACTTTGTTGGCTAATATTTTTTTATTTGTTTACTATATGAATAAAAATTACATTTCATTAGAATGCGCAAACATTAAAGATAAAAAAACTACAAATACTTTTCTGCTGTCACATTAAAAAAAAAAGATAGGTGAACAAAATGGTTAACTTTTGGAAGATTCCGAGATTTTTTCAAAAAAAATATAAAAAAAACACCGTGGGTAGGATGAGTGTTAATTGGCCCAAAACGTGTTGCAAGTGACCTTAGCTACCCACCATATTCATTTGGCACACGACTTGCAATACACCCTGTATAACTTTCATAAAGATAAGATAAAGTTTGTATAATGTTGACTTTTTTTTGTGCATTGAGCCTTGTACTTAGTAATAGTTTCATCTCGTATGATAATGTTAAATAATTATTATTTATGAGTAATAAATAAGACTAAAATGATTGAGTAGTAAAGAGTTTTATTTAATCGCCCTATTTTAATTGTAATTATTTGTAGTATCTGGGCTCTTCTGTAAGATGACCAGAGCCCAGATTTTTCGCGGCAAAACATAAGACTGTCGCAATTATACTAGTGTTAGAAACATATAAAATTATGTAAAAACATATTATACAATTTCTTCTTCGAAGTCCACGTCAGTACACACAGCAGCATTTTATTACCCGACCGACCGACCCGACTATTACGATTTAAACTTGGTCAGCGGACATTCTCATTTTTCAAAATCCGAGTTACAGCCTCTCGGCCAATTGCGTCCATGCTCAGTATAGAGATCCATCGCCATTAACACAAAATAATATACAGGGTTATTGGTAATTCGACGTATTCCCGTTAGGGGGTGATAGGGGTGACTATTTGCGGTAATTTTGACCCCCATATGCATTATGCAAAAGTGAACCATTTTTGAGTTATCATGTTTTTTAGCTTTTTTCAAAATAAGTCAAAATTGCAACATCAAAAATCTATTTAAAAAACAGTGTCAATTCAAATCTATTTTTTTCTTCTGATTTATAAAAACGATTAAACACTGGTTATTTATCAATATTAAAACAACAATTATCGGTCCAAATGTAAAAATGCGAGACGAAAAACAATATTATTTCTAGATTTTTTACATATTTTTTTCCACTAAAATGCCTTAAAAAAGAAAAAATTGTTATGAAACTTGGCTTGCAGATTATTTTAAAAACATAACCGTTTTCTCAGCTCTCCAAAAATGCATAACAAATAGGAACTTATTACAAAGAAACTGAAAAAAAAATGATCACAAAGGAAGCAGGCGGAAATTTGTACTCGAACTAAACACAAGGTCGTACTTTAATAATTCGCATAAAATTAATTAAAAACAATACCCAATGTCAATAAAACAAAAAACTATTTTAAAAGAACATTTAGAACCAGTCACAGTTTAAATAGTAATAACAATTAACAATTAATAATAGTAACAATTAACACATTTTGTAATTTAGCCTATTTAAAGTTGTTGCTCGATGTGACTTCCCCTACGCAAAGTCGCATTCTTTTTCTGAGTTGTGACTTAACTACCGAAGTAGTCAAATAATTGCTGCGTTTATAATTCTTGTCTTGAGTTCTTCCGCGGATGACACAGGGGAGACCTCGTAAACTATGGATTCGAGGAAGTCAAACATTTCATTTGTCAAAAAATGTTCGTAAGCTGCAGCATTTAGATTGCTCGGTAAAAAATGTGGTCCGATTAAATTGTCGTCAATTATTCCCATCCACACATTGAGCGAAAAACGGCGTTGCGACCCTTTTGGCCTCTTTTTATTAAGATTTTTGTGCACTTTCTCACTCCAATAATGTTCATTGTGGTAGGTAATCCCATCTTGATCGAATTTGGATTTTTCGGCCCATAGGTTTTTTTTTCAAAAAAGACGCGTCTTCTTAATCCGCATGTAACATGAATCTACAGAAAGCAACTTTCAGGGTCCTCTTCGTGAATAACTTGCACAGGAGTATAATGGTAAGGATAGAATCCTGCATTATGCACTGTAGACCACGCTTTCCATTGTGTTACAGAGAGTCGTGTGGCGACGGTGATTGTCGAAATTGTTGGTTCATCGATAAATTCTTGCAGAATATCCTCTTCGTAATTAACAACATGGACTGGGGGTCTTCCGGCATTAATTTGTCGTCTCTGAACACTACCACTTTCTCGGATTCGCCTATACACTCCATTAAAAACTGATACATGGGGTAACCGGCGATTAGGAAATCGACGCGAATAATCATGACGAGCAGCTTCACTGTTACCGTCATTTGTGTAATTTTGAAACATCCGTTGTTCATTTTGATCAAGCTCTTCCATATTTCAATTCTAATTAAAAATGAAACTACAGTCGTTAGTGTATTTACTTCAAAAAACACGGCGCCAATTTTTTTCTTAACCTGCCAGTTTGTTACCGGCATTGGCTTAGGTACGCATAAACCTATTTGCAAGATAATCAAACAGCGATATTAAGTTTAGTTCAAATACAAATTTCCGCCTGCTTCCTTTGTGATCATTTTTTTTTCAGTTTCTTTGTAATAAGTTCCTATTTGTTGTGCATTTTTGGAGAGCTAAGAAAACGGTTATGTTTTTAAAATAATCTGCAAGCCAAGTTTCATAACGATTTTTTCTTTTTTAAGGCATTCAAGTGGAAAAGAATATGTAAAAAATCTAGAAATAATATCGTTTTTCATCTCGCATTTTTAAATTTGGACCGATAATTGTTGTTTTAATATTGATAAATAACCAGTGTTTAATCGTTTTTATAAATCAGAAGAAAAAAATAGATTTTAATTGATACTTTTTTTTAAATAGATTTTTGATGCTGCATTTTTGACTTATTTTGAAAAAAGCTAAAAAACATGATAACTCAAAAATGGTTCACTTTTGCATAATGCATATGGGGGTCAAAATTACCGCAAATAGTCACCCCTATCACCCCCTAACGGGAATACGTCGAATTACCAATAACCCTGTATAGACCTAAATAGGTTTCCGGGGGCATCAGGTTTTTACATATTTTATTTTAAGAAGATGCCTCCGGCTGCATGAGGTTGTTGACAGTATCAAGTTGAATATTCAACGTCTTAAAATTAATTTTTCTAGACTTCACTACACGATTGGAGAAGAAATGGGTCATCTTGTTCCCATCTTTTTTTTTTATTAAAAGTTTAATTTTTACGTAGTCGGGTTTTTTGATTTAACTTTAAGTACTTTTTTTTGGTTTGTGATAGTTAGGAGTAGAGTAGATAATCACTAATTTCTCAACATTCTCTGGGAGTAGACAGTTTCGTTTATCACTATAAAGCTATCTATGTATAATAAATAAACTTTCAACTTCACCCGACAAATTTATAAAACTCATTGTGTTTGGTATGATGTTTATATGATTTTAAATTACCTGTCACGAATGATTACAAAGTAATGTAAATATATCGGCATGACTTTTTTATATATAAAATGTTTCTAACACTAGTATGATTGCGACAGTCTTATGTTTTGCTGCGAAAAATCCGGGCTCTGGAGATGACAATCGAAAACTCGATTTCGATTTGACGATTTATTGTTCCTAAGTTTTTCGACCCATCGAATATTCGATCCAGTAACAGTCGAGCCAATGAACATTCGGGTCTGAGATCTTCTGTGCGATAACAATCGAACCATCAATTTCGATTTGACGATTTATCGTTCCTAAGTTTTTCGACCCATCGAATATTCGATTCAGTAACAGTCGAGCCAATGAACATTCGGGGCTGAGATCTTCTGTGCGATGTCTATCGAAACATCAATTTCGGTTTGGCGATTTATTGTTCCTAAGTTTTTCGACCCATCGAATATTCGATCCAGTAACAGTCGAGCATTCGAACATTCGATAGTATGATATTCCGAGAGTACGTAGCCGAAACTATGATATTATACAGTCGCAAAACAGAACGTTTTATCCTACATGTAAAGTAATTATTATATTAGCGTCTTGCAGAATCCCAAAATTCCAGAACTTAAATTATTAAAATAATATTTTTAAGAAGCCGACGCCATGTTTGCCTATCTTTTTCCGGGATTTTGCCAACTTTAGGTAAATATCGATCCGAATTTCCGATCCATGCTCATGACACATAGGACAGTTTTTATCCCGATATAAGCGATAAACAATTTCTACGTGGACAGACTCGCGGGCAAAAGCTAGTAAATATTCTGCTTGAAACGAAAATATTTTTCATAGTGCCAATAAGGTAGAAAACTCTTCAAACAAACTCTTCTGGGCAGGTGAGTATACCCAATGTAAAGGAATCAGTATGTGCATGAACTAAGTGTTTTTTTTATTAAATTAACAACAAAATAAAAAGCGTTTCCACTGCTTTTCATTCTAAATAAGTTTTAAATACACATAAATACGACTTTGACCCGAGTCTAACCGACTTTTCCCGGACCACTTGGAACCTTGTCAGTTGAAACGAAGATTTAAGTCGCAGTTAATTGAAGGTTAATTGAGCTATTGGTAATACATTACGTGGCGTTTTAATTATATGAAAAAAATAATTACAACTTATGTTAACAATAGACATGTTTTTATGTTAATAAGGATTCATATTAACCGTCGTTAAAATATTTGCTCGTATTGGATTTACACACTGTACTGAATGCCTAGGAAAACTTCCTTATTTACTATTTGCAAACACTTGTCATTTAGAAAAATACTAGCATCTCCCGGTTTAACATTAGGCAAAGCGAACTTAACACATTCCGTTTTCTTAGTATTTAGTATTCAATTATTACTTGTAAATCAATAAAGTACTTTAATTACTACTACTAGTGTGTCTATCCTACGGCGTTTATTCTATTTCATCGGAGTAGTTACCTGCACGGGCATGGGGTGGCGCGTGACGGATGCCTCAGCGGTGAGACGTGGGCTGCGCTGGCCAACCTGGAAGTTGATGTCGCTGACAGCGTGGTACGCGTGCGCGAAACTGTGCATTATGTCTGATACCACGTCCACTACGTGTTGAGCGTTCTGCCGCTCCTCCTCGGTGTATATGGGCGGCTAAGGGACACAATAGTTCAAAATGATGTATACTGCTTATCACTATTAGACGATATTTGGTAGCTATTTTTTATTGAAAATTTAAGGATTTTACAGAAAATACCCACAATTTGAAACTACAAGGAAAATGCAAAATAATACAGAGATATTACATTACCATCATTATACAACCCGAGGGACGTTAGAGGATTACTATCGTGCACTGTACATGTGAATGTCTAATACCCAATAAGCTAGGATGGACTGTGGATATAAAAAATAATACATGTTTATACGAAAATAAAGTGTGTGTTGGTACCTCTGGGTAGATTGCGGCCATGAGCAGGCGCGTGTAGTGCGCGCGGTGCGGCGCAAACTGCTCCTCCAGCGCGTTCAGCTCCTCCATCAGCTGGCCGAGCTCGCGCGGCCGCGAGTAGCGCGGCGAGCGCATCGCGCGGATCGCGCGGTAGCTTCTGGGCCAACACGTACCATGTTTGGTTGGTTCGGAAGTTACAAATAAATTACAACGAAATTAAGCAATTTGCATAATGGAGACGAAAACTTGTATCCCGATTATACTTATTACTTTTGGTTTTTGTGCATTTTCCATGGTAGGACTAAAGCGATCTATGGAGTTGACGTTCATATTAAAACTAGCTCCATACTTTTACTCATACTTAATCATTTATATCATTCCACAGTAGGGTGGTCCAAAATAGTATGAAGAATTGCCTTGAATGTTATTCACAAGAACGCGTTTTTGTTATTTTTACCTTCTTCCGGTCATGGAAAATGTTCAATTTACTGTCATTATTTGGAGAAATAAGTTGAAAGGTTAAAAGTTAAAAGCCCCCCGCTATAATAGCTACATGCTTCATGGATATTGATATTCCAAATCTAAATTATTATGATGGTAATACTTTTATTAAAAAAAGAAATACTTTATTTTAATCTTTTGTTCATCTCGTAATACAATAAAAAGACATAAAACGATAACTTATTTTACAAGCTTTAAATAAACTTGCAATTTATAGTCCAGTCAATATAGACATTCCAGTTTGCATTAATTCCCAACAAGCTGGATTTTTGTGCAGGCCTTGAATACGTCATTACAAATGATATGTCAAAAGTCCCCATCGATCCCGCTTGTGCGTTGTTTTTTATTCGAGGTCAAAGGTCACAAATTTGCGTTTTTTGCGTATATCTCTGAAACAATGAGAGCTACCGAAAAATAGTTTAAACAAAGTTTGTAGATCGTAAAATTGTCTACAAAAAAGATCTCAACACTTTTCTTCTACAACGCATCGCTTTCGAGATATCGTGACTTTAGACCGCAGGAAAGTCGTATTTTCGACTATATGCACACATTTCCGCACCATCTCTGAGGTAGTGTACACGGCGCTTTTTTTTAACGAATAGGAATACTCAGTAGGAATACTCCACAATATATTTTAATCGAGAGAATGTAATGGGACACTATTTTATTGATGATTTTTTTTTAAATTTAAATTTAACGAAAATTTTAACTGCAAGAAAATTACATCATCTTTCATCATCAAATTCTTCTAGTCACTCGTTTCTTCCTCTTCACTGTCTTCTTCCTCTTCTTGCTCGATTTGTATAGACTGCTCCAAGAAGAGAGATATATCAGTTATATCCTCATCAATTTCGAAACGAGCTTCATCTGTTGCATTTGATTCAATGTTGGTGCAAGATTGGCCTCGGCTATTGTTCATTGGTGGTACATACCAATGAACAATATGAGTGAATAGGTACATATGAGTGCATATTCGTATTTTCTATGTTTAAAATAGCCATAATTCGAGAACAGTGCACCGTAGAAGAAAAAGTGTTGTGATCTTTTTTGTAGACAATTTTACGATCTACAAACTTTGTTTAAACTATTTTTCGGTAGCTCTCATTGTTTCAGTGATATACGCAAAAAACGCAAATTTGTGACCTTTGACCTCGAATAAAAAACAACGCACAAGCGGGATCGATGGGGACTTTTGACATATCATTTGTAATGACGTATTCAAGGCCTGCACAAAAATCCAGCTTGTTGGGAATTAATGCAAACTGGAATCATAATTTAATCTATTTTGACTGGACTATTTATGTACGTTAAGTAGTAGTTAAGTAATTATAACACTCAGAAATGGATTCTTGTACATTACCTCACGTACACCTAGAATAAGGAATTTTATAAGTTACATTTTTCTGTGTGGAATACCTATTTATTCAATGTTTTTAATTGGTTCAACAATCTCGGTGTACATGAGATAGTCTACAAGTATCCATTTCTGAGTGTTATAATTACTTAATCTATCTGAAAACTCTTTATTAATTACCTTTTAATTAGTTAAGTCTAGCTCTTGTTTACGATAATATCGGCCATTGAAGTATGCATTTGAAGATAATTACTGATTTCTGAGGAGTTCGTACCATACAAACGACGTTCATAAAAGGTGTACTTCTTAGTGTTAATTAGTACTTAATTAATTTGAATACCAACTTTTTTTTTGCAATTGCTAGTAAACCAAGGAAGTTTTTCCAGCAATTTGTACGCTGCATGTCGTACAATGATTTTAAAAAAAAAACACGTCATAATTAAGTAATTACTTTTTTTGTTTTTTTTATTGAAGTTTTATTAAATAACTTGAAATGTAGCATTATGTGTTTATTTTTTTGTAATTACATTAATTCGCTGACATTTTAGCTTTCAGGAAATACATTAAACAGAATACAAAAAATGGGAACTTTTTTTAAATATTTTTTTTTCGAGCTGCGTTCCCCAATTTCGAAAAAGAAACTTAATTCTTAAATATCTCTGAAACGAATATTTTTCGACCAGGGTACATGACCATATTGGCTCCAAATGAGCTCTACTATGCGTCCTTAAAAGGTTTGTATTGCATATTCAGTCACCCTGTATACAGTGCCCGGGACGTACCTGTAGGATTTTAACTGCGTGTTCCGGAGTTATTTGTCCCCTCCACTTCCCCTTATTATTATAGATATCTTCGGTTTTGATACGTTCACGAACTCTTATTGTATACATTTAGCTCAGTAATTATACGTAAGTATTCAATGTATGGAAAAATCAAACAAATTAATAAAGTTTTCAACCTTGCGTGAGATGATACATTTGAGTGTGGTGTTTAAAGTTCACCCCCTCCCCCTGACGCTTCACCCCCCACACTGTGAAATGTGTCCCCGTTAACGGTTTCCTAAATTACTTGGGACAAAAATAATAGATACGAAAAAAGTGTCAAGGACAAATATGTTCCTTATTAAATTCTAAAAAGAAAAGGTTATATGTATTTTTGTCATAGGCTCGGCGGTATTCAAGCATTACCACATACATGGGGCATACTGTAAGTTTCTGGAACAGGCCACTTACAATGAAAAAATAAAATAGCAATTACGAAATTCGAAAATGGAACTGGGAACATGTTACTTTTTAATTTGCGAGACTGTTATTTGTTTTTTTTATATAGGCGGGATTAATGGTGCGTTCCTATATTCAAAACCATTGGTGGAGAAGTGACGTCTCGTTAAAATTTGACACATTTTGTATGTAGAAAATGTCATAACGCTACTGCCCGTAAGGGAAACGATTCGTTTCTTGAATATAGGAACCGGGCATTAAATAATTGTGTGACGCTAACAAAATGAATTTAACACGTGAAAATTCTCGCTAAATTATATTTTTTTCGGTGGCTTAAGTCAACAAGAAAGTTGCCAAAGACTTCAATTGGCATTTGGTGATGAAGCCCCATGTCGCAGCTCTGTGTATTCGTGGTTTGGAGAATTTAGACGTGGACGACATCATCTCCACGAAGATGTACGTGAAGGGCGGCCGGCGACTGCGGTTACAGAATCGAACATTGACACAAAAATTACTTGCCAGCAAATTCGTAATACATATATTAGGCATTGGAATGAGCCAAGTGCAAAACATTTTGCATGTACATCTGAAGGTTCGGAAGCTTTGCACTCTTTGGATACCGCATGATTTAAGGGAAGACCAGAAACGACTGCGTGTCGAGTGGTGCCGTAAAATTATTAAAAAGTTTTTAAATTAAATTAAGGAACATTTTTGTGCTTGACCCTATTTTGTATATGTTATAGTTGTCCCAAGAAAGCGTTCGATGGAGAGGGTGGGACAGTAGTGAACTTTAAACATCACACCCAAATGTGTCATGTCACACAAGGTGTAAAACTTTATTAATTTATTTGCTAAAAAAACATAGAATTACTGAACTAATTGGTTTTGATAAAGTCATGCACGTTACACATGGATAATAATTTCATATTAAACATAAGATAGCCGGAGCTCAGTCAGTAAAACCCGGCATACAATGATGACTATTAAATAGATAAAAAATCCCGATATAATTGCAACCCCTACTTCTAGAACCTAGATTAACCTTTTCAACGCCATTGACGGATATATCCGCACCACTGGTTCAACGCCATCGACGTATATATCCGTCATATGGGTGGCGTGACAAAAATAACGAATTTTGGGTAATTCAAAGAGTGTTTAAAGGTATTTATTTTCGTAAACTATACTCAGAGAAATAGACTTCCTGCTTATAATAACTAATTATTATATCAATGCGTTTTTATTAAAAAATATATGTATTACAAAAAGCATTAATTCAGTATAATTCAGGTAGATCTCCTACGCCATTGACGCTTTATTCCGTCGATAGTGAGGAGGTGAATCGAATTCGTCATTTATTCTAGCTATGATATAACATTCATATTTATATTAAAAACTAAAATAATACACGTCATTTTACAGAATTTGTAAACTTTTTAATAATCAATACTCAAATGCATTCAAACTACACCATAATACAGCCGCCATTTTCAAGACATTCATTTAAAAACATAATTTGAAAATGGAACTCTCGATATATAAAATATTGATTTAAGTAACAAGACGCGTCCCTATCTTCTGACTTTAAATATGGAAAACGCAAGATTCCTACGCCATTGACTGATAAATACGTCCGCTTATGACGTAATAGCAATGTTTAGTGTTTAACGTAGATACAACATGAATTGTGAAGAGTTAATACGAATTTTAGAAAGTCCTGTTCCTGGTTACAGTGATGACTAGGGTTAGGATTTTGGTGGCATTTCTGGTTATAGAATCCATGGAGCCGCTATTTCCTAATTATTATAATACACTAGTTGACCCGGCAAACGTTGTTTTGCCTTATAAAGACAAATAATAAAGACAAATAATTTGCAATAAAATAATATTGCGACTATAAATTGAAATGTTAGCTATCCTATCTTTCAAGTTGGCTCGAATTGCACACGGTGTGCAAATCAAATTTAAAATCGGTTCAGTAGTTTAGGAGTTCATCGCGGACAAACAACGTGACACGTAATTTTTATATATATAGATGACACTTTGATTTTGACCTTCAGTATGGTCATATTTCAAAATGAACTGATTACATTTTTATGTCGGTTTTTCTGTCCCTACTAATATTTGCATTTTTGTAACGCTTTCACAGCAGAGATATTCTCCATACCAAAATTCATTTAAATTGGTTTATCGGTTTAATGAATAAATTAATTTTAAAATATTAAAATACTGAAGGTCAAAATCAAAGTGGTATGTATCACAATGAATAGAAAATAGCGACTCCATGGATTCTAGAACCACGATTTGCCACCAAAAGTCCTAACTCTAGTGATGACTTACTAAACTAACAGCCGAACCCTATTGTCAAACCGCGGACAGGTAGCCTTTTTTTTTTTTTTTTTTTTTGCCCTCGCGGCGACTTGAACAGCTACTACCGCAGGGATATGGCTTCCACGTGAAGTGATTTCGCCAGTGTCAAGGTTTATATGAGTATAAAACACAATCCAATCTTCTCTAGGAAGATTGGGGGCAACGTTGTACGGTGATTTGTAGGTCAGAGGTCAAGATAGTTTTAACCTCTGCACCACTGCGAGTCCACTTGAAACGAGAAGAAAGATGCCAGATACACGAAATAAGTCCAAGTCTTCAATCACTGTGCGACACTAAGGCATAAAAAGTACAAATCACTATCAGAAAAGAACTTTGAACACCTAATTACCCAAAAATTAAAATCTAAAACAAATTACATGTCCGCCATCTTTTAACGTTGCAAACGGCCTCCACAGGTAGTCTTACTTCGTATTAAAATTTGACACATTTTGTATGGGCAAATGTCAAATTTCAACCCGAAGTAAGCCTTATCTATACGCGGTTTGACTTTAGGTTTCGGCCGTAAATCAATTTATAGAAAACTGTCATTAAGACATGTCTAAGGCGTGTCTAAGAAGTGTTTAAACTAAACTAAAGACAAATCATTTCACAATGGCCTTTAAAAAGTTCTTTGAAATAGAAAGAAAATCTCGGAAACTTCTTAAATGAACAGTAAGGAACGTGTGACGTCACAAGTAGGTTAATTATTTCATACAACTCCATATATAAGGCTATCTTGTTGACACTAAACTTCTTAAAATGTATCACATTTTATCTTGGTAAAATGCTAGACGTCTGACAGCTGACTGTCATCTAGCCCACTTCTCGAAAAATCTTTACTTCCTCTGTGCCCAATTGCCAAACACGAAGCAGGTCAAGTTAAAAGAAAATAGATTCCGTTTCTTTTAGTCATTAAACGTTACGACCAACATTGTTTATTGTATTTTATTTAAATAATTATTTATAAAACTGAAACGAAACCGATTGCAACTGGTCCTGCTTCTAAATAATAAAAATATCGATAAATACGATCCCATCCCTAGCCTGTACATACATACATACCTTCACGCCTTCATTCCCAGAGTGGGGTAGGCAGAGCTACAGAATTACCAACAACTCTAAAAAACTTGTTGATAACTCTGTAACCACAATTTGCACAATTAGGCTAAGATGTTTACCAGCGTATTAGTGACAGGTTGCAAGCCCATCGCCTAACAGTACTAAAAGCCTATATTCCCTTAGTCGCCTCATACGACATCCACGGGAAGACATGGAGTGGCACTATTCTAACCCGGCAACCACACGGGGCAGCCTAGCCTGTTATTTGTTTTATTGCTACTACCGGGCTCGGCGTGTGAGTGACGACTTTTGTATTTGACATGGCGTTGAAAAGGTTAAACTAAGTTTCTTAAAACAAAAACCGCGTCCCAATCGGCCCGTGCGCTTAGGGCACCCGATTATTTGTGTATGGGCTCATAAAGAGCAAAGAAAGAATCGTAGGCTTATTTCATCGCTATAGCTTACTATTACAATTAACCCCGTTTAGCCTAGTAATCCGAACCTGCGTCGGACGTATTGAGCTCGCGCTGTATTTTCCGGTAGTGGGGCTTCCGGTGCTGCGGCATCCGGTGCTGCGGCATCCGGTGCTGTGGCATCCGGTGCTTCGGCATCCGGTGCTGCGGCATCCGATGCTGCGGAATCCGGCGCTGCAGAATCCGGTGCTCCAGAATCAGGTGCTCCGGAATCCGTTGCTGACGAATCTGGCGCCGCGGAATCCGGCGCCGCGGAATCCGGCGCTGCTTCTGCGTTCTCGTCCGCAGATGGCTCATTCTACAATCATGTAATAAACATAATATACAGGTGCCCGTAAAACTTACGTCAAAACGAGGTTTCAATTTAATACGCAGCTCAAATAGCTCCCAGGTTAAAAAAATGATTTTAAATTATCTTAGTTTTGAGATATTGGCACCTGAATATTTAGCGATAAATATTTATCCTTATTGAATATACTTATTTAATACGTGAATTATTTTGAGTAGTGGGTAAGGACCAAACAGTTCGACCATAGTTAAGCGCAGTTAACCATACAAACAACGAAGTCGAAATAAGTTCCGTGTGCGACGAAAGGTATCCCTACAATTGTATGGCTAATTTTCATGTCACAATGGAAAAGTTTCATAGAAAATTTAATTGAGTGAGTTAGCGTGGGCAACTTTTTAGTCCTTACCCTAGTAGGTTTTTAAGTCTTCATTTGGTAAAAATAATAAATCGTGAATTTAAACTGAAATTTTGATATTGATTGAACAGCGTTAAAAAAATGCAATCAAATTAAGTTTTTTTACGCATATCGGCCCTTTACTTAAAGAATGTTAAGTATGAAGACAACTACAAATCGAACAGAGTCTTGAGAACCACATTACTAACAATGAAGAAACATACATTACATAGGTACCTACGTGTACCTATGCCTGAATTTCATAGGCCATAATGTGTTAATTTCATCGTAAACTGTAAAGATTATCACAAAAGCCGTTAGGTTAGATTTATTACAATTGTGATAAATCTACAATTCTCGATAAAATACGATACCTTTATGACGAATAATTATAGCATATGAAACAGTGGCAAAATTAGATCAAGCAATAAAACACAACATTAACTTTTAAATGTATTTACAATAATGAAAAGTGAAGAAAGATAACATAGCGTACACTTTTACGACAATAAATGTTCGAAATGGTAGCCATATTGTCGAATACACAAGCTAACCCTTTTTTGCACATTTTATGCTTCTTTCACCCCGTAATTGCTAAAAGTGGCAATGAAATTTCATGTGCTCTGCCTACTCCTTGAGGGAATACAGGCGTGAGAGGTATGTATGTATGTAATTGAAGTAGTCTCCATACAAATTAAGTCTTTAAGCTAAAGAAAATTCTACTTTGGTTTTGCCCTACTAAATGTATGGAAAACGATTTCTTTGATTTGTGAGTGTTCTAGTACTCTAACCTCAGTTGGTCTCAAAGAATGTTTTAATCCTTATGAGAAATGGGATCGATTGGCATTAAAAAAAAACTACTCATTTCTGACGATTTTCTCGCTGACTGTACCTTTTATCAAAAATCTGTGAATGTCGATTGTCATCACTCAAAAAGTTGGGTGAGGTCTCCTAAGATCATTTTCGCGTGGCAGCAAGGGTTCTGGTAGCTGCCCTTAATGCCCCATCTCAACTTTCCACCCTGTATATGGCAGTTTGAACACGACAATAAATAGACAAGGAACTAAAGTGTATTACATATTTATGAACTCGACTGTACATTAGATATTATAACAAAAAGATACAATTTATAAGTCATTTCAAGTGCAGAGGGGACCAGGGGCTCTTTTCTAATCGGTAAAACTATATTGCTTTTGACAAGTTATCGTAATGTTTTTTTCATCTCTCCTGTTCGGAAAGTTTAATTTGAATGGGTAGATAGCCGGGTGGAAAATTGCGTTTTCCCCTCTAGGGTGGAAAGTAATTTTTTTTAATAGTTATGATTGGCCATGGAGTCTAAGATAATTGAGCTACGTCATATTAAAATCATTCATATATCTAAACTCGACTATACGTTAAACGACGTATTTATTACGATCTATAGGTTCATATTAAAATCATTTAAGACTGGTCTCTTTTTTCGCAATTACAAAAAAAACAACATTTAAAATTATTCCTCTTATATTCTGCTGCCCGCCATAATGCCATGATAGCATAGCATGACAATTTTTTTTCACGGTTTGGCATGGCCATCTTGAAAATACACATACTGCCAACATTAGAAAAAATAATCGAGTTGGTCACGACCAAGGAGCAATACAACACAGCACGGAGGTTGAACGCCAAACATCCGTTCGAAACAAGAAATTTGACATTTATTACTTCACGAATATATTCCATCTCTTTCTTTAGTTAGGGTAAGAATGAGGTGGAAGTCATTTGTGAAATATGAAAGAAAGAGATGGAATATTTAAATACGTAATAAAGGTAAAACTTTTTCGTTCGGCGCGGCGTTCAACCTCCTTGCTGGCTCCTTGGTCGTGACCTCGATTAAACTTTTCTAATATTGGCAGTATGAGTATTTAAACTTTTTTCTGAATATAGAAAAAAAAGTTTGCAATAGAAAAAGCGGGAAACCAGATTAAATATATTTTCCTCACAGTCGAAATGAAAAGTAGAGTGTCTAACTCGGGTGAAATTGCCCATTTCCCCTCGAACTATTGGCGCTCTCACTTTGTTCGAGCGCCAGAAATATCTCGGGTGAAATGGGTCACTTTCCACCCTTGGTTATCAATCTACTATTTTATCACACTTGCACGTAAACAGTATCTAAACATACAGGTTAACTTGGCCGCAATGCCCCATATAAAACCCTCGACCTTTCTTTTTACCATGAAACCCAAGGTCGGTAAGTATTTTTTTTTAAATTTATAGCACAGTACACAGGTCATGCAAGTTCAAGCAAAGAGTTAACACGCAATTGAAAAATTGTCTTAAAATGTTATTTAAACAGGAATTTCATTGCAATCTCGCTACATGTTACTTAAATACTCAATTAATGTTCTTAATAATCGATTTTAATAGTTTTCTGTATCAAAACGTCGTTTTTTTTACACTCCTTCAGGGCTGTATGTATACCTACGTAAGTATTTGCCCTTAACGTTTCTGAACGAAACATTTGTATAATCTGTGGAGTCCGCCCGCCATCCGCTTAAAAAAGTTCAAGTAATTCGTAGTAATAGTTGTGCTGACTTGTGTATTAAAGCTATAATTCATAGTTATTTACTCGCAAATGTGATGAAAAACATTGTATGTTTCACGGGCGGAACCTCGACTCAGAAAGCCCGTCTTCGACTTCGGGCTTCTACTAGAGCCTCGATCGTAATTCCTTACTTACCGACCTTAATACACAATGTACTATAAATCGGCCGCGGTTGACTATACAATGACGAGTAAAAAGCAGTATGATTATACGAGTAGAGACCCAGAAAGTTAGTTTAATACAAAAAGACGTAATACGGCTACTTACATTCAAAATACTGTTTCATATTAGACATTAAATCGATCGAATCGATAATGATCTTAGATCCTGAGGACCGCCGATAGTCTATAAGAATATTTATGAATTTGGAACTCAGAGTGGTTCGAACTAAAATTGATATTATAATACATTTGTATAATAACATGAGGTTCCACGGGTTAAAGTGAAAAGTTGATTGCAAACATGATTTCGTCTTGTGATATAACATAACTAGTACTTAATACAAACATTCTCACACCAACAAATACTCACTAAACGTTCAAATCAGTGAACAATAAGTTACTGCTTGTGCAACCGTAAAAAAAAAGTGTAAAGTTTAGCCGACCTCATTTCAACGGAATCCCTAAAACGGCTTAATTGTTTTCTGAAAACGTGTTTTTGCGTATTTCAATTTAACAAACTTTCGAGGTCGCCTGCTTTTTGAAGTTATGAAGCTTTCATTCTTGGAGTTATTTTGTAAGTCCGGTTATATTATAATGAAAAAGCCCAGGGTAGGATTCTGTCACCGTTACTACAAATACAAAAAAAACTATGCCCAATTACCACAAGTATGAGTTAATTGCCTGATATGATTTTTGGTAGGTATAAACATTAGAGTCACCTGGAACTCAAGAACCAATGATGTCTACTTAGTCGTTATAGTTTTTCTTTTAAATTCATTAAATGCGCTTTCATTAATAAATTATTTTCTGATTTTTTAGTATTTGTAGTTTTGGATGTAGGATGGGAGGGGACACCTGACTCTAACAAAATCAGCACTTTAAATCTTAATATTTCACAAATGGATCCCTTGATTGAAAAATTGTTTACAAAAACCCGCAATATTTTTGAAAGACCTATCCAACGACAACCCACAACGCGGGGTAAAAAAAAAAACCCACAAGTTTCGCGCAGGGATGTTACCCTAAAAAAAAATTTTTTTCTATATTTCATTTTACTACTTCGTCGGCGTGACTAATAACATGTATATTCATACCAAATAACAGCTCGACAGAACCGATTCAAGACCAAGGTCGGTCCATATATTAAATGTTGTCCACCTTATTGGTGACTGAATATTTAGTAGGTAATTCAAACATTCGAAAACTGTATTTGAAGGTCATAACTCATAAATAAAATATTGACCTATAAATATATATTAATCAATAATTAAATTAATTAATAACCTTGTTTACTTAACAAACTATTACTTTATTTTTACCCCATATAAAATAACGAGATCCCTCCTTGTGGGATGTAAATTACGCCTATACGTTAATCCAGTATCTGAGCTAACTTCATTCCAAATTTCATTTAAATCCTTTCAACCGATGCAGCGTGACGGAATAACAAACAAACACACCAACTTTCGCATTAATAATAGATAATAGTAGTATTCCTTTTTTTGCTTGAATGTCTAGCTCTAGCATTTGCAATTTAATGTTAATCAAGTCTCCAATAAATTACCAAAATGAAATTATACTTTAAAATTCAAAGCATCGCTATTTACCTCTTTAACTTTTAAGAATAAAAGATGTCACAAAAATTATTTCCGTTCGTGGTTGTGCGACAAATAATTTCCAAGCCTACAAACGCAAAATACCAGGTTTTTATTTTGTTATAATATCATCTTTGGCTTTTAGCTGGCAATCAAAATGTGGGTAGGATTGCTATTTTGTTTTGGCTGTAACTCGAAAATTTGTAAGTTTCGGCAGCGCGAGTCATTAAATTAGTGTCTTTGAAGTAGAAAAATCATGTTTCTTTCCCAAATTTCAGCACAAAGAAATGTAAATACAAACTATTATACACCGTGTTTTTTTTTATTTACGATAACTTCGGCATATTACTAGGTACATCCATAGAAACTAAATGGTAGATTAGATTTTTTAATTTTGCAAAAAAAAAAAAAAACGGTTTAGAACAAAGTAATTAAATGTTGTATCTTTGGTCATTCTAAAAGGGCCTCTAGAGTTAACTAATAGTCAGTGTCACATACGTCAATGTTGGCGTGACGTACACAATTAAGAGCCTTTTACACCAGTTCAACGATATTAACTGACTAAATTTAAAAATTAAATATCTTTTAAACCGTAAGAGGTATCATTTGTCTGTCTTCGGGAAATTAACTTTATTTGACCTACCTACCTAACGTTCCCTTAAAGTTATCGTAAATTAAAAAAACACGGGGTATATTAAAATTTAAGCTGTATACTCTGTATACTGTACAGTCTATTTTATCTTACTTGAGCTAAGACGTAAACAAACATCACTCGATCACATATCACGACATTCCGAAATAATCACTCAATATATGGTACCGTAAAACGGGGCTATTTGGAAATCACGGGGCTATTTGGAACTAAGTAATCATAAGCCTTTAGTTGGTATATTTTTTGTCATTGCTATGATAGAACTGTAAAATTTGTTGTCAGGCTAAGTTTTTAGTTTTATTATTGCCATGCCAAAAAATATATTAACTAAAAGCTTATAATTACTTGGCTCCAAATAGCCTCGTGATTCCCAAATAGCCCCGTTTTACGGTACCACAATAACTAATAGACATTACTTTAAACACAAACGAATTCATTTCTACTAAATATTGCTTTAAATTATCCTTACAAGTAACATTATTTTAATAAAATAATAATTTCCACGAAACTCCCAGTCACAGATTATCAAAACTGAATGTCAGTTTGGCATTTCATTTGTAGGGATGGGAAGAAGTGAATGAATTAATTAGTTTGTTGGTTTTAATATACGCTATTCCAAACATAAATGAATATAATTATCTTTTTAAACTAAATAGTTAGTGAGAGTTATTATTATGTGTATAGGTAGTCTATGTGATATGACATGATGATGACTATCTACGGATGACTGAATATTTTTTTTATAATAAAGCGTGTTGTGTTATTGAGTACGTAATATCGTTATAAGTAGGTATCCACATGCAATTGTAGTCTGTCAAATTCACTATATCAATCATATTGAAGAACCCAACCCATATACGTATTCCACTCATTTCATTCATTCACTAAATAAATTTACACATTCACTCTATTATTCCCATCCCTATGAAATGTCAAACGTTAAAGATACGCCATATTTGTTTACTACTTAGCTCAAGTAAGATAAAATAGACTGTATATAATTACGTGATTCGGATAATTCCGTGATACCATGTTTTATGCTTATTTTAGAGTTATACGAGCTACTTTTAATCATTTAAATGCAACCTTATAGTGCAGTAATTAGTCTTCTTTTCGTTTGATGTACGACCACACCAAAAAGTCCAGTACATTTAAAACCGGAGAACATAAGGACATTCATATTTTGGCAAGAAATCCATTTAATTGGCCTGACGCCACGCTTGAACTTGAGTTTGCCGTTTGGGATGGAGCTCCGTCTTGATGAAAAAAATAGTAGTCGTTTTCAAACATCATTTTTAAATTTGGAGCAACATTTTTCCAAGACTTCTGTTTTATTGTATTCGGCATTGATTTTTACCCCTTTGACTATAAATGGGTAAGGACCAAAAAGTTGGACCATAGTTAAGCGCAGTTAACAATACAAACCACGAAGTCGAAATAAGTTCCGTTGTGCGACGAAATGTATCCCTACAATTGTATGGCTAATTTTCGTGTCACAACGGAAAAGTTTCATAGAAAATGTAATTGAGTGAGTTAGCGTGGCCAACTTTTTGGTCCTTAGCCAAATACCAAAGGAAGTTTACCCCGCTCGCAAACTGCTCCCCAAACCATTACTTGATGGTGCACTTTGGAAACTTGGCACATTCCTCTGATTATCTGGAATATCTTGGATGTTTGCTGCCCACAAACGATCATTTTGATCGTTTTGAGTTTTCTCCAATATGTAAAGGTTTTCGTATGAAAAATCGAATTCATCCCCCGCGTGCCATGAAAGTAGTGTGTGATCGGTCTAATGTTTTTTTCTTCGGAAATGCTGTGTATTTTTCTTTTCTTGTAAACGTGACACCCGAGGTCTCCTCTCAAAATGTTGTGTACAGATCCTCTTGAAATCTGTAAGTCTGCAGATCATTGTCAGACCGAACGGTGTTTTTTTTCGGCGGAGACGCTCTCTCACGATTTTCACGGCCCCATCCGTTCTTGCTGAACGCGGGTGACCAGATCTCATGCGGTCTTCTAACGAGGAGGTCTCTCTGTTTCTTCTAATTGTAGTAATTACTAGGTTACGCTTAATTCCAAATGGTTTCAATGCCGCAAACATGGCACTGGGGCTATCGCCCTTAAGAAATTAGAGATAAAAGGTTCCCGGAACTGTTTCATCAAGGATATAAAAATGAACGACGTTACCTATATATTTTTTAAATATTGTTATTTGTTAAGTACAATATACACTTCAAATTATAATTACAAAACTGTCTGATAGTTGTTTATGTTTTTCAAACCAGTGCATGAAAAAGTGTACCTATTCGAACTTATTGGACACGGTGTAAGTGAACGAAAGGCAAAGAATAAAACGCGTCAATATTTAGGCGAGAAAAAAGGATGTAATTCCTAAATTACTGGGATCGGAAAACTTTTTTCGGACGGCGTTAAATATAAAAATAATTAAGTAAAAATGTAACTCCCTGTATCATTTATTTATAACCTGATCAGTGACAACTACTTAAATGTCATCCCATGGTTTACGTGTGACTCTTTTAGTGATGGAACATCATTCATTAACGTTTCAGATCAGGGTCAATACTTTGATTTGAACCGGTAACAGTGCCTGTATCTCGAAAACTTTGATATTAAACGTCAAATTTTTCAATCTAGTAGTATAAGAGTTACCCACTATCAGCACTCGTCGCTTTGACGGTGAGTTGGAGAAAAGCCTATTTACTGTCAGATGATTAATGAAATAAAGCTACAAGCTTTTATAGTAAAAATAAATACTGTCGTCAGGTTTTTTTTTACCCTAGAACATGAGGTACAGTCGGCCAAGAAAGTGGTCTAAAAGTTTTGACAAAATTTTCTGTGTGATCTAATTATCGCTAAGTCACTGTCATATTATTATTGCAAGGGAAAATCGATTGTTTGTACCATTGTGTGCAAATGAATTTCATCCGTAGAGTGGTAGGCCACAATTTTGGCCGACTGTACCGCATAACTGATTAACAAGTACCATAAGCTCCGGGAGCTGTATTCTACTCTGTAAAACCTAATTACTTTTCACATGCTATAAGTATTGCTTTTAAATGTATCGCTATTCCTATCAAGTAAATAAGAGCTAATATAAGACTGATGATAATACAATAACATGTCAAAAGCAATTAAGTTTATGTGATCACAACGAATAGTACAAGATTTCCCGAACAAGAAATCGAAAAATAAGAACCGGTATAAGATTGAAAGATTGGTTCTGCGGAGGCGCACCAAAGATGAGAGCCGACAAGTGACTAAAACTAAAAGTCATTATGGCCATGGTTGAAGTAGTGAACGCCATTGTGTGACCAGGATAACCCATAACGACTTTTAAAGTAAAGCAGTAAAATAATAAGCAAGTTAAAAGTAGGGATGCAACGATTACGAAGCGGTGCATCATTTTGCATCTGTAATCGTAACAATTACGATTAATAACGAAGCCATTTATCGTAGTAAGAATCGGCACGATTATCATATTGAAAAAAACCTGAACTAAAAATCGGAAATCATTTTATAATGAAAAGATTCCAATGCAAAAAAAATACACTCGCTAAATCTGATGGATAACATTTATCAAATTTGAGTTATGAAAATAAATATTACAAAATTAACCTTTTTAAGTTGTAATTATGTAGCTCTGCCTAGCCCACTCTGGGATTACAGGCGTGAAGGTATGTATGTATAAAATAAATATTGCGAAGTGAATCTGCTGTTTGGTTTGTTATTAATTATTAATATTAATGTAGTGTTCTGTGAAAGTTTTTATTGCGGCGGTAACGTGATATATCATAATGTCATATTACATTTATCAATAAAAAGGAAAAAATGGAAAAACTTCGAATTGACAAGATTTCATTTTTCTAAGACTATAATTTTATTAGTTCTCTGAATACTGTTTGGAAGAAGGAAGACAACAATAGTTTTAAATTTTCCCTAGGAATAAGAATAAGATGTACTTATTATAAAAGGTCGTAACTAGAATTGTACGACAATAGACAACATTACGTTAGTCTAAGGAGTGGTTCAGTAAAAAAGTAGCAATGAATTAATTGGTATTTATTTTTATTGGTTGCTAATTATGAAGCAGTTTTTATTTTTTGTAATCTGTAAATATCATACCATTAAATAAAAATACAATAATATTGAAATGAATGAGATTCTTTGAGTTTTCTCAATATTTATTGCAATGTACTTTATAACTTTTTGTACAACACAATTTGACAATCTTCGCTTGCCGTTATCTACAATGCCGCAATGAATTTCTATTTTCACAACTTGTTTTATACTTTTAGGAATATTATCTTACGAATAAGTTATACCAATAAACTGGATTTTACCTTAGGTTTGGCATACATATTATTAGTTACGCCAACATTGAGGTAAAATAAAATATTGAAAAAAAAAAATTTTTAGTGTACCTCCCCTACCGCGTAACGTGTATAACCCGTAGTGTGGTGTGTCGTTAGATAGGTCTTTCAAAAATATGACGGGTGTGTTCAAACAATTTTTAGATTAAGGGATCCGTTTATGAAATATTAAGCTTTAAAGCGCTAATTTTTGTTAGAGTCAAGTGTCCCCCCCCTCCCAACAGCCACAAATACTAAAAATCTGAAATGTATGTAAAGAAATGATTATAACCTTTCTTTATTTTGAATGTTGCCGCGACGCGGTCTGGCAGTAAACAATCTGTCAGAATTATATAGCAGTGCTGTCAATGTCAATGGTGGATAATGGTGGATAGAAGGTGTTGGGGCTATTTTAAAACAAGTACAAACTGATGGAAAGGAAAAACCAGTAGCCTATTTTTCAAAAAAACTTAATGAAACACAGAAGAAAAAAAAAGCAATATATTTAGAATGCCTAGCTATAAAAGAGGCAGTCAGGTACTGGCAATATTGGTTAATAGGAAAATCATTCACGGTTTATTCGGATCATAAACCGTTAGAGAACATGAATTTGAAGTCAAGAACTGATGAAGAACTAGGTGACTTGACATACTATCTGTCACAATATGATTTTAAAATAATATATACACCAGGAAGACAGAATTTGGAAGCAGACTGTCTAAGCAGGAATCCCGTATTAGAACCAAATGAAAACACGGAGGAGCAACTCAAAGTGGTGAACTTTATGAAATTGGATGATATTCTAACGGATCAATATAAAAATGAAGAAATTAAAAAGAAAAAAAGCAAGTTGATTGAAAAAGACAAAATCTACTTTAAGATGGTTAAGGAAAAAGAGAAAATAATTATATCAGAAGAATTTAGCATACAACTTTTAAGAACAATACATAAGGATTTATGTCATATTGGGATTGGACAGATGCAGAAGACAGCTATTAGAAGATAAGCCCGCTATTTACCACCAAGAACTTGGAAAAGAATATAAAAATGATATGTAGAACCTGTGAAATATGCATTAAAAACAAATCAAGGAGACATGACAAGTTTGGCTTTATGTCACATCTAGGTCCGGCCACAAAGCCATTTGAAATAATGTCTATAGACACAATTGGAGGTTTCCGAGGCTCTAGGTCAACGAAGAAATATCTGCATCTCTTAGTGGATCACTTTACTCGATATGCATTCATCTTAACATCGAAAACTCAGAATGCAAATGATTTTGTTAAATTGATAATGAGCGTAACAGATGTAGAGGACGTCGGCATGATTCTAACCGACCAATATGCAGGAATAAATTCGAAAGAATTTAAGACATTTTTGAAGGACAAGCAGATACCCATAGTTTTTACAGCAGTGAATGCTCCATTCTCAAACGGGCTAAATGAGAGGCTAAACCAAACATTGGTAAATAAGATTAAGGACTGTTCAATTTACTAAGCGGACATACTTAATTCAATATTAATCCTTCAACTAAAAAAATACTGATAGGCAGTGGATGGTTATAAAATAAACATAGACAAGTCTATCAAGTGGCATATTTTTTTTTTTAATTGTCTAAATATTTTTCACGTTGGAGCGAATTAATATTAAAGAACGCAAATTAGTCTTGCAAAAATGGTGTACAGGCCAATTTTCACTGCGGAAAATTGCGAATGAGTTTAAATGTTCCAAGTCAGCCGTGTTTCAAATCATAAAAAAATCAAAATAGAGCACCATACGCTCGACGATTTCCCAAAATCGCGGCGGAGAAGTGGCCCGGCAAACCCAAATGTTGAAGAAAAAGTCGTGCGGCTGTTAAAATCAACAAAGTACATGTCCGTTCGTGAAATTGCTAAAAAAGCAGGTATTAGCGTAGGCACTGTACAAAATATCAAGAAAAGAAATAATATACGGACGTATAAGAAGCAAAAAATGCCGAAGAGAGTGCCGAGCAACAAATACGGTCCAAAAAAAGATGCCGCAATTTATACGATATTTTGCTGCAAAATAAATCTCGATGCATTCTCATGGACGACGAAACGTACGTGAAATTTGACACAAGTACGTTACCGGGGCCCCAGTATTATAATGCGGCTGTAGGAGAAATTGTACCCGATTCCGAAAAAACATAAAAATTGACAAATTCGGGAAGAAAGTCCTTGTATGGCAGGCAATTTGTTCCTGTGGCCTCAAAAGTACGTCTTATTTTGCAACTGGAACTATTGGTGGCGTAATTTATAGAAAGGAATGCATCACAAAACGGTTACTTCCTATATATAGAAAGCACAGTATTCCCCCTTTGTTTTGGCCTGATCTAGCGAGTGCTCACTATGCTGGTGAGACTGTGGGGCTATTAAATTCAAAAAACATCGATTTTGTTAAGAAAGAAGACAACCCACCAAACTGCCCGGAGCTCCGCCCCATCGAGCGATACTGGGCCATTGTAAAAAGATACTTGACGAAGGATGGCCGAGAAGCTAGTACATTGGCAGAATTTAAACGCATGTGGTTTGCTGCTTGTAGAAAAGTAGCCAAAAGCGATGTGCAAACACTTATGCGACGAATCCGGGCTAAAGTCCGAAATTTTTTCCGTTGTAATTAATTATTTTTTTCCTGTGTTATATATTACTTTATTTTAATATCGTAAATAAATATTCACCGTAATAAAGATATATTTGTTATAAAAAATCCGTAAATGAACCTATTTTTGATGTCCGCTTAGTAAATTGAACAGTCCTTAGATGCAGGATAAATGAAGAAGAAAATAAAAATTCCTGGGCAACCATAGCTCATGAATGCGTTAGGAAATATAATGAAACTTGTCACTCAGTCACTGGGTTTACACCTACCTACCTTTTATATGGTACAGAGGTCACAATTTTACCAGTAGAATTGAGACAAAAAAAGTCGCATAGTGATTGGATTACAGACAGGAAGATTGCCCTTAAAAATACCATGAAGTCTCATTGTTACAACAAAGCAATGTTTGATAAAAACCGGAAGTACTATGAATTTAATGTAGGAGACGGGGTTTACGTGGAAAATGGTAATAAGTTAAACAGGAAGAAGTTGGACGAAGTAAGAATTGGACCATATAAAATCGTAGAAAAAGTTTCTAGTTCAATATACAGGGTAGATACGGGTCATAGGAAAATTGAATCAAATCTTTTTCATATCACTAAATTGATACCAGTCTCTGCGATTGAATATCAAGAAGACGAAGGGTAGAGTGGTGCTCAAGAAAATTTTGCTGAAAATTTTCTTCCCTTGCGGGGGAGATGTAAAGAAATGATTATAACCTTTCTTTATTTTGAATGTTGCCGCGACGCGGTCTGGCAGTAAACAATCTGTCAGAATTATATAGCAGTGCTGTCAATGTCAATGGTGGATAGTTGAGAGGTTATGAAAAGATAATGTCGTGTAATTTGTTTGTATTATTGACAGCGATCGTTATCAACGTCCTGTAATGGTAGCAAAGTATGGTTGGCAAAAAAAACAAATAACGAAGTATATTAAACATTATTATATTTTACAAATTATGAGATTTATATTCATATTTATAACAACAAATCCAAATTATAGTGAATAAATTACTAAAATTTGTTCAACAGATTTGGCTCTCAGTCGTTAACGTCTATTGGAAAAAATCCATTTTAAATAGCTAAATGACCTTTCTACGTTAACAGAAGTCACAGGAAGGAAATTTAAGTCTTTAAAATATTGCACACTATTTTTATTCACACCTTCCGGCATATCCACCTCTTTACCTTCAATCAGCTGCTGCACAACGCTTACGGTACTGTAACCCGGGTTTTTCTTTAGGACATATTTTAGTTTAAAATAAACTTCCTTGCCCTTGGGATGTAATCTCAACTTTGCCATTTTTTTTATCAAGTCCGAGATAATTTTTAATGAACTTTTCAGTTCTAGATTTGGATCTATTTATTTATTTAGATAAACACGTCGCGTAGCGTAATTAGATTTTCAACTACAGTTATATTTTGATGACATTTTATGTCATTTGACGTACACTGTTTTAAAAATATATTAGGGCAGAAAAGGTTTTGTACCGTAAGGATTTATATCTAGAGGTGTAATCTTTAGAAGGTAAGTATTTATTTTATGGTTAAGATCAAAAGTAAACAACCAAATGTGTTTGTTTTTTCTGCCAACCATACCCTTTGCTACCAAAAGTGGACGTTGATAACGATCACTAATTATTGAAGATAGATTTATAAAGGAATTAACACTGTGAATAATAAACGTTAAATGTCGTTTCTTTGGTTACAGGTAAGTTTCCTTAGGTTCAGAGTGTTGATGCGTAGTATTGTCATAGAATATAATTCATTGAAATAAAACTTTGGTTACAGAGCAACACATCGTTTAATTCACAATTAATAACAAAAATAATGTTATATGTATCTTTAATGAAACACGACTAAGTAGACTTGATTAATTCATGAGATACAGGCGACTAAAGAGTTTATACCTACTAAAATCACCTAAGACACGATAATTAGTTCAGACTTGCTTTTTTCGAGATAGTTTTTGTGAAGTAGCGGCTTCGGAAACCAACACAGAGCATGGTCAGACATGCTCTTGTCCGGTTTTTAGTAAATTTATTTGGTACATACAAATTATGACTTATCATTATCACAGAATAAATAGGTAAATATATGAAGAAGCTATTACTTTTTTTAGTTTTAATAAATCGTGTTGGTTTGTTTTGACTTATGTTTACGAGAGATGTTTATCCCATCAACACCTAAAAAAGGACCAAATGTTCTAAAAACATTTATGCAAGTACATACTTTTAATCCGACTAGATAGGTACCGAAGAAGATCACAATAATAGTCAAAAAAATCTGTTAATTAAATCAATTACCGATCGATATTTAACCATCCGTTTACACAGTGCAAAACAAGAAAATATCCAAAGTAAATGTAGGTTTAAAAGACAATATATTAAACTTATTTCAAGGAAATTAGGTTTTACTTTACGTTTAGCTAGTAAGGATAAGACCTTGTTTTGTTCATTATTATTATTGGATATAGCTTAAGTTGTGTAACACAATTACAGCATTTTTAAAATTTCTCATAAGCTTTTTGTTTACAATTTGTCATTTCGTAATACCTACAATACAATAAGTTCGTCAAAAAAAATATTTTTGTGACAATCGTTTGGTGCCGACTGCTTTTTCTTGCAAATCTTTATCTGCTTATCAAGACAACAGTATTGTATCCTAACACGGTACGTTAAGTATAGCGGAGATCCTGTCGCCACCTTCCGACTCCATCACCAGATCATCTCTTATATACCACAATATTACATTATCATCGGGTTTACATATGTGGCCCATTCCGCTGACGTGAAGTGGGTCAAATTTAACTTAAAGATTTGATCCGTAAATACATACATACATCGCCAGTTAAATAAAAACTTGTAAAAATGAGAAATGCGACTCCATTATTCCGATGCTCACTTTTGTCATAAATATTACGAAAATCGCCATTTCGCTAAAAAGGTTTCAATATTTTGTAACGTTAGTTTGCAATTTTGACACTTTTTTGCATGAATGTTTAAGGTTAAAACATTTTTGTTCGGGATTATGTATCTAGTATAATATTAAATCAATGTGACTTTGAGATTACTTAATCTCGCATGGAGCGTTTCAACAAGGCCTTGCGAGATAGCTTCTCCGTCAATTTTCAAATCATGCTATGTAAAAAGCGAAAGCTCGTACAGCAGTAATTTAAACGCAGTTTTGACAAATTCAAACGATTTAAAAAAAAAATGTAATCATTGTGACCTATATGGAACCCATGTGTTGTATGTAGAGTATATCTATCCCTGACGACAGCACGCACTTGTCTAGGGGTTTACTTAGTCTGAGGACTGGGCATATATAGGATAAGTATCCATCTGTCGATGCCATTTTCTCTATCTATTCGGCCGTGGTATCGGTAAAACGGGGTATTTTTTGTTACTTTGTTGTAGTTTTAATACTAAACAAAATGGTAATTTGCAGGTGTCACGAAAATGAAATGTTGTTTTAACTTTCTTATTGATAAAATGCATCGGTTATCGTAATAAAAAACCTATTAATATCGTAATCGTAATCTTAATAGTAATAGATGAATCGTTGCATCCCTAGTAAAAAGGCCATAGTTATAGGTATGAAACGTAAACTATAACTTTATTACGAGACGTGCCTGTATCGTCAACGACACGCTAGTGCCGTCAAGTACCGGTCAAGTGTGTGTTTAAGTACGCATGCATCACATTCAAGGGTCATACACACTTTAAAAAACAAAAGTTGTCTCTCCTGTGGCAAAAGAATAAACAAAAACTACGTAGAAGCGAATCTCCTTTACGGCTGTCACTTGCGAAATATTTTAATCGGTTTATGGATGTGTTTAGGTTTGATTTGCCTAATGTTAAACCGTTAGATTCTAGTATTTTTCTAAATGACAAGTGTTTGTAAATCGTAGATAAGGCAGATTTCCTAGGTATAACAATAGATAAAACTTAGCAATGGAGTCCCCATATAGCTGCAGCGGCAGCTTACGCCGTTAGGAAAATTAGACAACTTACCAATGTTGAGACGGCTCGCATTGTTTATTATAGTTATCCATTAGGTTATGGCAGTTGACATACAAACTATATTTGTGTTACAAAAAAGGGCTTTTCGTTCTATTTACAACTTAAATTCCCGTGACTCCGTAAGAGAACTTTTTAAGGAAATTAATATCTGAACTGTAGCGTCTCAATTTATTTATGGGTCATTGTCAAATTTTGTGCAGGTAAACAAGTCCCTAAACATTTCGTTTTTTTTTGTTATTAATAAGGTCAAAACCTCTTAACATTATATATTAAATACAAAATACATCGCATTAGCAAACATCCCTTATTGGAATAAAGACTCAGTTTCGATAGTTATCAATTTTTTTAAAGTAACATTGTGGTCATTGGTGGTAATGAATGGTTTTCCTTACAAATTGTACCTGTCCCATGTAGCATTCAGTTTTAATATAGATAAAATAACTGCATTTTCTAGTATAGTAACCTTCTTTAAATAAATTATTATCATACACGGAGTATGAATATTCATAAAATATATTTTAAAGTTAGTCAGTATTAAAATTTAGTTTTTAAATAATTTTTTAAACATTGTCCCACTATGTTACTAACTAATTCACAACTCAAAATAGAGATTTCGCTACTTTTGACACTGTTTTATCTTGGTCGGGATGTCTGCATTCGTCGCGGTAGTTGGTTCGGTCGGGGGGATGGGTACGTCACTTGAAAGTCGGCCGCGAGGTGTTAAACGTGCCGCGTGTTTTAATTGCGCATCCACTTTGTTACCTACATATTCACATGAGTAAATGAATGTTTTTTCTTTAGTTTACGTTCAGTATGTTATCTAAGGGGTAAATGTGTTAAATGTGCACGAAATATATTTACTTTACCATTTATTTTATGACTTATGTATAATGGAATGTAAAATTTACCACTCTGTTCTTTAATTTCTTAAGAAAAGGTAAAACGGATTGGTAACAAAGTTGTATTTTTTTTACACCACGATACACTAAATCCGGAATAAATCTTATATTATTGGTTAAACATCGTGGCTAACTATTTTAGATGATAATTCAGTTGTTTTAACAGACACGGACACAAACAAAAGTAATATCTAAACATATATTTATTTAAAAAAAAGAACATTTTAAGTTACATTTACCTGCACAAAATTTGACAATGACCCTTATAAGAATATTATTCATACATACATATACAGGGTGTCCCAGAAACCGACGTCAACCCGCCTAGGGCTGATAGAGCAGCTCATAAGCTATCGATTTAACCCCCATGTATGTTCAGCATTGTTACTAGTTTTCGAAATATTGATCATTTAAATCGGAATTTTGGCCATTTTTCCTTATATCCGTGATACGAAAAACACCTAAATTCATGTATTAATTCATATTTTTTTCAGTGTTTTCTTGAATGATTAGAATCACTGTGAAATAAGGAAGTTTTTAAAGCTATATACCAATTTTTTTTTCATTACAAGTTTTTGAGTAAACGCACAAAGTTTGTTTTTCCATACTTGGTGAAAAACTTAAGCGGGGTTCCCTTAGTATGGAGAAAGTAACTCTGTGCGTTTACTCAAACAGTGGCCAAAATTTCGATTTAAATGATCAATATCTCGGAAACTAGTAACAATTGCTGAACATACCGCTCATCCAATAGAATAATGACATAATTGCATTTTTAGCATGCATGTTATTTCATTGTTCCACGCGATAGACCTGACCTTTAGAACACTTATGAGGGTAAAATCTCAAAACCCGATTTTTTGCAATTATGTCATTATTCTACTGGATGAGCGATACATGGGGGTTAAATCGATAGCTTATGAGCTGCTCTATTAGCCCTAGGCGGGTTGACGTCGGTTTCTGGGACCCCCTGTATACATACATTAACTCACGCCTGTTTCCCAGAAGGGTAGGCAGAGACATCTTGACAAATTTCTTTCGCTTCTTCAACATTCATACATCGAGTCATGCACGCACGTCACGTTATTCATGTTATTAAAAATTTAGATTCTTTCACAAATAATTGTGATATACATAATTGTAATACTAGAAATAAAAATAAAATCGCTATTCAAAAATTCCGCGTCCGTAAAGTATAAAAATCATTTGTTGGTCAATGCATTCATTTCTATGATAAATTACTTGACGTAGTTTTAAAAGTTAACCTTTCCAGCACTTAAAAATTACTTGAAAAAGTCGTTAATGTCTAAACCGAGATAGGATCGAGGACTATCTAATGGATAAAAATGCTTGGCCTAAACCCGAAACTTAATCAATAATATTTTTTTCAAATTCAGTAGCTTTATCTTGTCTAGGGGACACCGTTGATGTAGGAAAACATATCAATCTTATGTGGTCGTCTTGCACCGTCTTATATACTTACACCTAGGTAGGTGTTCTTTTTTTTCTTTTCTCCCTCTATCTCTCTCGTAAGATTTTGGTGTGTTTTCCTGCGGAAACTACGCAGTTTATAAGATATACTTTTTAATTTAATATTTATAGATTTATATAATGCAAGACTAAGTAGTACCATTGTAATAATAAATACATACATACATACATAAACTCACGCCTTCGTTCCCAGAGAGGGGTAGGCAGAGCTAATATATATATATATATATATGTAATAATAAATATATATAAAAAATGACTGACTGCTGAGTTTCTTGCGGCGCTGGTAGATTATTGACGTGTAAAAGTTCCCGTGCGGCCTACTTACTGAATAAATGTCTTTATCTTTATCTTATCTTTAACTTTGTTATACAAGTTTAGTCAAAAAAAAATATTTTTGTTTTTCTTCAACGTGGAAACATTGATTCAAAATGAGTTTATTACATTTACCTACGTCAAATGTGGTGATAATACTTTTTGATAATATTTATTAAGATTATCTCCAGAGAATTACATGGCTTATGTGCAGTGATCGGAATTGGTAGTGCCATTTCGCGGGACTTCGGTGCGTAAGATTAGTATGGATATAGTTTTTAACCCCGGGATTTGATATGAAAAAAATTAAGTTTGTGTTTAAAAAATATTTAAAGAGCATGTAATGTGAAATGATGTACGAGGGGTGATCCATAAGTTTTGATAATCGGTATTAAAAATGGGAGATATGTAAATCGTTATATTTTAATTGAAATAAGCACACTTTCTATATTTCCAAACACTTATTAACGTCATTCAATTGTTTTATTTTACCACTATAAAAATAATTTTACTTTAGGAGTTCAAAATGGTTAAATTTTGTACGTTCACTAACTCATCATCAGCTCGTGATTTTTATGTAGTTGTTTTTTAACATTAGTGAATGAGAAGTAGTAGTCGAAAGTTAGGGCTTAATAACGGGGAGAGCGGTTCTCAGTTCTTATCTTTGGTCGATGAGCAGCACCCTTGTCAATTAGAAGGCTCTGAAAGACATTTCCTGCCGCAAATTGGTTTTTTTTTTCTTGAGCTTATTTTTAATATTTTCCTATAACTATGATAGAATAATGTTATATAACTCTCCTAGATTATTTAAACACAATTGCTAAAAACGAATGTCAAAGTATTTATTTGTAGGCCTCAATAATCCTGGGCGAGGCCGAAAAAACCACCCTAAATTTTGGTGACAGAGCTGGAGATAAAAAATCTACTGCAATGATAACTTATTTATCGTTTAAATCATAATGATAAATCAAGATTTCATTTTCAAAAACAATATTTTTTATTAGTGTACCAGAATTTTCTCCACACCGCTCCAAATTATTACAAAACTAACTCTTATTTTAACGTCTTGTAAAATTATTCATACAGATGTTTTTTGTTTAGCTATCACAGAAAAACAAATGAACAAAATAGTTTTTTTTTTCTCTAATTTAAGTTTGATTAGTGCCATGGTATATTCCACATTAAACAAAAATATCATTATGTGCATGGTTCATACAGATTCTCAAAAATTATACCTACCACCTGTTATCGGGTCCCTTTCACGACTGATTTTGTACTAGATAGCAAAGTAGTAGTACTACTTTCGATTAAAAAGGCTAAACAACATACATACATACATACCTTCACGCCTTCATTCCCAGAGTGGGGTAGGCAGAGCTACAGAATTACCAACAACTCCAAAAACTTGTTGATAACTCTGTAACCACAATTTGCACAATTAGGCTAAACAAGTGCTTAAAAAATCCAACATTAGAAAAGATTTAAATTTTATTCATGAAAATTTTAATATCATCGAGGTACGTAATATGTCAATGGTCGATGCCTTAATAGATTCTGATCTAGTTAGGATGGTCATAAATTGGTCTACTAGTTTACCCGTAGAAACCAAACTTGAAGCGGTCATGGCTCGAAATCCGGATTTAGACACTATAAAAGAATACGCTGAAATTATTTCAAAAGAAACCGCATCTGATGACATTTCGTTTTATAAATTTGCCCCGCTGACATCAGTAGAGGTCGAAAGGTCATTTTCTACATATAAATGGATATTAGACGTTAAAAGAAATAGATTGAAGAAAGTATAGAAAAAATTATGGTTTGCTACTATAATTTCGAAAAAAAGTAAAGAATAAAAGACGTTAAATAAATTTAATAATGTTCATTTCATATAGTGATGTTGATGTTTTATGTTTTATTCAATGATTGTATTATTGTCAATTGTAACTGTTAACTGAAAGTAATTTTAAATGAATGATGTATTTATAGTGACATAAAAAAATACTTTTACGTTTTGAAGATATTTTTTTTGAGAAAAAATACGAATCCCGGAATCCCAAGTCTTATCCATGTTATTTACAATGTTTAAGGTCATTCACCCGAAATGGCACTACCTATTCCGATCATTGCTTATGTGGCTATTAATCATCTATAAAACACGTAAAAGAGTGTAACAAAAAAACTTTCAAAAGATAAATAAGCTCAATAAGTTTTATAGTCTGGGATCTGGAGTAATTTTTTACGTTGCTTGCCGGATTATTAATTTGATTTTTTATTAATTTGAAAAAGCTTTATTACAAAATACTATTTTTATCTATTAATTAGTTTTTAAGGTTTCCGTTTCTATTCTTTAGTACAACTGGTTAGGAGTCACTTTTTTTGCTGAATCAAATGGTCGTTTTTGGAAGAAACCTGTGTTTTTAAAATAAATTGGTAAATAATTCGATATTAAAGAAAAGATACCGGGAAAGATGGAATATTCGATAAAATATGTAAGTGTTTTTTAATACGGGATCTTCTCACAGGATAACGTCTAGGGGATGTACTAATTAACAAATAAAACTCCTCCATTCAATCAATTATTTCTAATTATTTTGCCGTAAATATTCGTTCACTTTTTAAAACACTATCTTAGTTCAACCATAAACACTAAAATCAACACAAATACGAATAATCTTGGTTAATATATATATTCCGTGTGTGATTTGGCACCTCGGGTGTCGCCAGGCGGTAAGTATTTAACGCACCGAGCGCGCGTCGGGAGCCGGGAGTTTCACTTCTACGTAATTTTTGTTTATTGTTATGCCTGTGGTCAATAGTTAAAGGCTTGTTTGCATATAAAATATGTTTTCTTTGATAGGACTAAAATAGACCTGACGCTGTTTAAGCGGATGTGGATTCAGCAAGAAAATTAGGCCCTAAAAGCGTTATCTTCAGTTATGTCCACAGGAAAGACGGTAACCAAAATCAGTGTATGACCCTCAAGCAAGTAGTGCGCAACCTTACCTCCTCCTGGGTGACGCTGGGAGTAGAATCGGTTTCCATATTCTCTACAGAGGGTTCGCCGCTGGCAGCTGAATACTCCTACAGCAGGCACATTACATACATTCAACAACTACTAATCAAATCATCGTGTAAAAAATAACTATACAGAAACGTCGCTGACATTCCTGCAGTTTGCTATGGACATTCAAAAGACTTTAATACTGTATTCTCAATACATTGCAGAAGTAAAACTAGGATATCTCAGGGTTATTAGTTTGACCTTATTTAAATAAAAATCACATAACTATTTTATTACATTAAATTGTATTTTTTATTTAGGAAGTAATTTTTAGAAGGTCTTATGGAGGCTACGACCCTCCATCATCATGAAGAAAAGATCGATGTGTAGGCCGGCAGTGAAGGACCAATAAGAATAAAATGTTTAATAAAAACTACATATCAGATGTTTATAACGGTCGAAGCTCGAAATAAAATAAATTTGGTCGCTTCTATCAAGATTGTGAATACGCGTCTTGATTCCATACGAGCCTGACAAGACGTAATAATACAGTTATTCTATGTATTCAATATATTATAGCAAAATCAAACAAATTAATAAAGTTTTAAAACTTCTTCACTACTCTCCCTAACCCCCAGCTCCCTTCCGCTGAGGCGTCCCCGTTAGCGGTTTTTAACTTTCTTGGGACCACTATAATAGATACGAAAAAAGTGTCAAGGACATAAATGTTCCTTATTAAATTCTAAAGAATAAAAGTTATACGTATTTTTTATAGGCTCGATGGTTTTCAAGCTATAGCTTCAGGTACCGGCCATTAATATATCGCATTTGTATTTATATCTCATACGATTCCATACAAATATGACTTACCAAAATTGACAACCAATCAAGAACCGATTGACCAATTGTATTGCTATTACTCAATTCGTTGGCTGATTCAATAAGATTCACAATGGTGAACATAAATGGTGGTATAATAAAATTTGTACATTACAAATTAGTATGAACGCGTCAGCGATGGTTTTTTAAATGCTTCCTCCGTGAAAACTACTATACTAGCTAACGAACAACGATACAAGCAATACTAGGCCTATTCGTTCTTCATTGGTTGTCAGTTTTGGTAAGTCATATTCGTATGGAATCGTAGGAGATGTAAGATGTCGAAAAGTCAATTGTTGAGGAATTAGTTAAAAATTAACCAATTGGGCTCCTTTAATTCAAGATGGCCGCTAACGCCGGGTAATTATCTGAATATCGAAAGTTAAAATATCGAATTCCAAAATATCGACGTTACGACGTTAATAACGCACGTCCAAAACATCTACAGTCATAATATCTATGTCTGAAATGCATACGATTAAAACGCCACCCGATCAAAACATCGAATGAAATAAACACCAACAGTTATTTGAACTTTGTGGTAAAATATCAAAAGATGATGATATTGATGATACCTCTAAAGTTAAAATAAAGTCCAAAATATCGAAGGTTACAAAATGGAACTTATCTACCTACAATCGTAATTTATGTACAGTCGAGGCCTTATTTGCATGGATAGCTGTCAAACAAAATCCTACGAAGTGAAATCGACGCCATTTTTGTGCTCGTTTCGTGTTTTTACTTACCTATGAGGCTTCTCATTTCAATGTGATCATGCTAGATGGCGCTGTATCACCACATACTGTGAAAAATACATTTTTCTACATCTTTACTTTTCTGCCGAAACCGCATGACAATGATCCTTTAATATTGTCTTAACGTTATATAAACTTATAAAACTCCCAAAACAATTAAAATTGAAACTTCCAAAAGCACTAATCTTTTGCATGGATTCGAACTCGTCACATTATGGATGAAATGCACCCTTCTGTGCCGTTCGACCATAACCACATTAACTTAGTTAGGCGAAATTGTGTATCAAGTTATTTTACGCTCAGATAATCTTTTAACGGGTACGGTTAGTATTAAAATTTGCGAGGGTAAGCTGACAATGTCTGAACACCGGATCGGTTTTACTAAAGATTTACTTACGCCCGCTCGTTCGTTGCTCCCTGTTAGATTGCCTTTGTTCTCGATTAATACTTACTGTTGATAATTTTTAATGATGAGTTCTCGTTGCAATATCGACTTGGTGAAAAGATCGCAAATAATTGCTTTGTTTAACCAAGGCAAAAATTTGTCTGAAATTGCTAGAGAAGCCGGTGTTAACGTAAGTAGTTTTTGTAAGTATAATTTAAATTACTATTTTTAATAGGTTATTATTTTTAAATACATATTTTAAAGATAATTTAAATATGTGATGTTTTGTTATAGCGAAAAACCGTTGTTTTATGGGTCCGACGATTTGAAGAGGAAGGTTCTTTATTACATCGGCAAAGAACTGGCAGAGCTCCACTTATAACCACACAGCAGCGTCAAATCATGGTGAGGGATTATGAGGAAAATGGACTTATCCCGACAAGTCACTACGCCAGTTTATTCGACACCAGCATGCGCACTGTGCGACGTGCTCTTCACAGCGAGGGCTTGCATCACCGCCGGCATGCCGTCAAACCCTTGCTTACTGAAGCTCACAAAGGAGCCAGGTTAGCGTTCGCCTTGGAGCATCTGGATTTCGACTGGAGTAATGTCGTCTTTACTGATGAAAAAACTTTTAAATCCAGCCAACACTGACGACTTAGTTTATGGCGGCGGAATAATACCCGCTATGATAGTAATCACGTTGTGCCCAACATGGAGTCTGGTCGCATAAGTGTGAATATGTGGGGCTGGATGAGTGCAGCCGACCCGGGGGAACTAGTGCGAATGCCAAGCCGAGCGACCGGTGTTAATTATGTGGACGTGTTAGAGGACACCATGCTACCCACTGTTCGCAATGTTTATCCGGAAGACGAATTACCGGTATCATTCGTGCAAGATAACTGCCCTATACACCGTTCGCGAGGTGTGCGGGAGTGGTTCGGTCATCACAATGATATATTGGTAATTCCTTGGCCGGCTAGGTCACCAGACATAAATCCCATTGAAAATTTATGGGGTGTGATGGTTCAACGGTGGGATAACCAGAATGAGCGAACCCCAGAAGCATTAGAGGCTCATTGTCTGCAAGTTTGGGAAAGCATTCGTGGCTCGAGCTTGTGCAGGAATCTTATTGATTCAATGCGTTCTCGGATGCTGGCTGTTATCGAACAGAATGGGGGCTACACTAGCTATTAAGGTATACCTATTAAGTAGGTAGGTAGGTAATATTATTTGGTTGAGACCGGGTTATTTACTTAAATCTATTTGACAAGTGACTATACGAGGGCTGCCTTTTAAGTTGTGTCGTTTGCCAACCTCCCGCGATTATTTAAAAAAAAACATATGGCATTTTCATCCTTTTGAATTTAGAACTCGAAAACAAAAGAATGTTTTCAAATTGGTCGAATAGTTTTATTACAGCGTCTATTCAAAGGTGACAAGTCGGTTGTAAAAATGGAAATGTCTAAGGAAAATTTGCGTGCGGTAATTTTCTACAACTTTAAAAGGGGATTATCGCGACTTCAGTGCTTTGAGGAGATCACATCTGTGTTTGGTGATGCAGCACCGTGTCTTAGGACTGTAGAACGCTGGTACTTAGAATTTTTACGTGGGCACTCTAGCCTCAGTGATAAGCTTCGTGAAGGTCGTCCAAAAACCGCCATGACGCAAGAGAATATCGAAGCCGTGCGGCAGCTAATACTCGAAGATCGTCATGTGACATACCGTGAAATAGAGGCATCCGTGGGCATTTCAGGGACCACTGTCCAAAAAATCCTGCACGAAGAACTTGTTGTAAAAAAGTTGATCTCTCGTTGGATACCACATTTGCTTAGCGACGACCAAAAAACAGCCCGTGTAAGTTGGTGTCGCAAAACTCTGAAGCGATTCAGCCGAGGAGAGTCAAAACATGTTTATGATGTGGTTAGTGGTGACGAGTCTTGGATATATGCTTACGATCCAGATTCAAAACAGCAGTCAACTGTCTGGGTCTTCCAGGACGAGCCAAAACCGACCAAAGTCATACGCTCTCGGAGCACTTCAAAAAAAATGGTTGCCTCGTTTGTGGCAAAGGGTGGTCACGTCGCCACTATTGTACTAGAAGATCGCAAGACGGTTACCGCCGACTGGTATACCACTGTTTGTTTGCCACAAGTCATCACCGAATTTCGAAAAAACAACTCGGAACGTCGTATGATACTGCACCATGACAATGCAAGTTCGCACACCGCCCGCCAGACAAAGATGTTTTTGAACACCCAAAACGTGGAAATTTTAGATCACCCGCCTTACAGTCCTGACTTAAGCCCTAACGATTTTTTTACGTTCCCCAAAATTAAGCAAAGTCTTCGTGGTCAACGTTTCAGCTCACCCGAAGAAGCTGTTGACGCATACAAATCGGCCATTTTGACTACCCCCACTTCGGAGTGGAATAAATGTTTTAAAAACTGGTTTGAACGCATGCAAAAGTGTATTAAATATCGCGGCGAATTCTTTGAAAAACAATAAATGGTAATAATCTATTAGATTGTCTATACTTATTTCAAACGACACAACTTAAAAGGCAGCCCTCGTAGTGAACACAAGTGAACGCAAACATAACGTTATAAATAAATATAACTGTTTTATTTCTAGTGTGCAAACCCAAATAAAAACCTTATTTTATTTTGTAAGTTTACTCACAAATAGTCTTATGCCGACTGTAATTGGTTTGAAGTGGGTAATCAAACTTGCACTATTTATAAGTTAGCTACCCCCGCGACTACAAAGCTAGAGACACACGTTTTCGTAATTATAATAACCCGGTCTTTAGAAGTTAATATTGGTTTTTTATTGTGGTGGAGCTTCAATATTCTTTCCGAATCTGGAAACGAAACTTAAGCTTTTGGCCTCGATAAAATGGTAAATAGGAGTTGTTTTATTGTTTCTTGTATGCGTAATATTATTATCAAATGAGAATATCTAATTTCAGTTCAATGGAGGAATAAATATTTGAATAAAAAAAACTATGGTTTTATTTCATTAAGAGCTTTTTGCTATGTTATTTATTTATTTCATAGGGCCACCAACATTATTTATCATTATAACGTCGTTCTGAAAAAATACAAAAATAAAAAAGGTTTACTTCTAAGAGGTTCGAACTTCGGATTATATGGAACCAAAGAGTTGTAGTCAGGCGTAAACCCACTGAGCCATTACTTCATCTAAGTGAGTCATCGCCTTATAGGTGCCCATGCAACTTTGACCGTGACCGTACGTCTAAAATGACACAAATTTAAATTTCGAAAGTTCACATTTTTCTAATTTTATGATCTACGATTATTTGCAAAATATTAGGCCGGTGATTATTGTTATTTATAAATTGTGGGCATCGCTGCAACAGCAATACAAATCAAAAACGAATATATTATATCGTCACCCCCGCAGAATAAACCCATAAAGTGCTATTATAGGTTTTTTAATGTTCATGCATTTTTGGAATGTACAAGTTCAAATACATATCCTCATTTTTTTTAGATTTTTATGTGGATTACTAACGAAGATACGGATTTATAAGGAATTATTCTATGAAATAAAAGTATTTACAAAAAAACGATAATATTATCTTACAAAACGAAATTTTAGTTATTTTTTTGTGATATATTGTTATGATGTTATTCAAATTCATTAGAACGGGACGTTTGACAGCAAACGCCTTTATAGGTTTGTTCGTGTGCAAGCTTATAAGAAAATATTTTGCACTCCCCGGTTACATTAAACTACATTTCTGATAATATTTTACGCACACCAGAATAAACCAATAACGCTACAGTAGCGAATTTGCATACAAGATAAATATACCTTTAATACCCATGTAATATATTATAGCATGATGTAATTATTTGTGAAACCAACTTGAATAAGCCTTTAAAAGTGTATTACCAAACACTATTAAGATGTAATTATCCGTAAAGTACATTTTTGTCTATATCTTCAAGGCGGCGTTACATGAATTAACAGGAAATCCACAACAGTTAGAACTAAAAATTGGCGTTCGGATGTAATTTTAATATTATGTGTTTTTTCCTTAATAGTGAAGTTATTTCAAAATTACGGTTTTTTATTTCTCCTGTAAAATTGACATTTTGAAGTTATGGGTTTATTCTGCGGGGGTGGCGATATCTTAATAAAAATGATATGTGCCGCTTCTGTATCTAAAAGTATGAGTAATAAAAAATATATATGGCCAACATGATTTTTTAACCCGCGGTACCCAAATTATGGAATGTACTAGAATGACAGTAAATTTCTTCAAACAAAATGAAACTACGGCTTAAGCAGTTCTGATTATATACATTGTTGGTTTGTCTCTACTCGAGTACAGTAACGGTTATAACCGTGCTACGGGAAGACAAAATGGTATGGATTTTCGTCGGGAAGAACCGTAGTGACTTTCAGGAAGTCGTAAATAAATACTGCGTTGGCCGTACTGTCATATAACGTGCTACATACACGTTTTACGGTCATAGCCGGTACCGCCGCCGAACGTGTTAAACAGAAGTTGAGTGGGATAACATTTAGGTAATACATTTTAGATAACAATATTTTTTGTTTTGCTATCTTTCGCTAAAACATGAATATTTTTTTGCTAACTACATACAGTTGCCCGTGGGAAAAATAGTTTGCGGATAAATGTGCACCGATACTTTAATGTTTGTCCTTGCGCTTTGTTTATGTTCATGGCAAAAGCAATTTTTAGAGGGAATTGCACTTTTAAAGTTAAATGGTAAATCTGGCGGAATTATAGGAATGCGGGGAATTAAGACATTTTCTCCTTTAGCCATTCCCCTTTATGGCCCTTACGATATTCCGACCCCAGTAGGTGTGTAATTTGCACAGACATTATATAAACTAGCAGACATAACATTACTGCTCAGAATGCGTGGCAGCTTTACACACATAAAAGATTAACTCACACTAATACAAAAACAGGGACGTATTAAGGAAACTGAAACCTGAAAATATTAACAGTATAAATTAATTAATTAATTAATTTCTTTTTTGCAAAAGCTGTGTCATTAAGTCCCATGAAATGAACTTTCCCGCAATTTACTTAGGTAGATAAGATAGCTAACTCATAAACATAAACAATACCAGAACAAGACAAAACAGTAGGTACACAGTGCGTAAGTTATGTTATGTTTTGAATTGTTTTCAGGGTAAGTACCCATTACAAAACAATGCAATAATAAATGAGGTCAAGTGCAAACCAATTGATATAAGAGGGAGTGGGAATACTTAAGGTCTTGGAATTAGTCGATATACCCAAGGTAAACAGGTCGAAATTTATACAGAGACTAATCTTTCCGTACAAAAAAAATGTACTTTGTTCGAAAATTAATTTTCTTATGGACTATGGTGCTTGAGGAAAGCTGATTGACCAGTTTAGGGACACGGCAGCGGTGTTTGACAGCTCTACATACTTACCATACACAAGCGGGCAGCTGCAGCTAGAGTATTCTTTGGATTGAAAGATACAGTCGCGAACCGGGATTGTTGAGCCACTTACCCATGTTTCTAATTTGGCCGTGTACTGCAAATCGAATAGCTGTCAGCCAGTCGTTGACATCGGTTATTGAATACACGGCTAAAATACGAACAATGGCAAGTGGCTCAACAATCCCGGTTCGCGACTGTACCTACTTAGCGAAAAAAAATGAAATAATCTAGTAAGAAGTTTAAAATGTTTTATTAATATATGTAGGCTTCATTGCAAAATGAAAAAAAAGTTGGATGGCACCAGGAGCTAGAACTGTGCGAAAAGCACCACTGGATAATAAAAAAAATCAAAATGCTCAGAGCAAATCACACTCGATGAATTAGGCTGCCAGTCGTTCCTATTAATGTTCTTGATCCAGGCGTTCCTTAGATATTCATCCTTCGGAAACCTGAAATCCAAACGCGGAGGTCATAATAGAAATGCTGCTGTACACTAGCGTACTTAAATAGGGTCGATCGGTAGTTACGTTGCCATAGCACTTGTCTAGAGAATATTTCGTTAAATGGCGAGGCGAGTAGCGATCACAATTTTGTTAAATCCAATACTGCTTAGAAGCATTATCAAACAAATAATGTCACGCCTTCTTAGGCCTAGTTCGGCCCTGTATAAATTGCACAGTACATTAAGTGTCAAATGAGGTTATTTAATTTAGTAAAACTAAAATATTTCTCGTATTTCTTTAGAAGACCTTATATTGAAAGTTTTATCAGCTTCATGAATATTGCCTTTGTAATTATTTCTAAATATTTGAAGGTCAATCTTAGCGGTAAACCAAAATAAATCTATGACAAAAATAAATCTAGGGCAAAAGATTAACTTACCGATGGAACGCAATTTCAGGGGTTTTCCTGTATGATGCGTTGTAACAAAAGGGAACACAGCATTTCACCATGATTTTATAACTTTAAATTCACACTTGATTTCAAATTAATATTATTTCCCACAAGATATCCGAGGCTCATTCACCACAACAAAAAATTAACGCCATATGTCGCTTAAATGTCTCTTAGCACAGATGGCGACTGCCACGGGTTCAAAATTGTCTATGTGTGCCTTGGTATTGCAATAAATGCAAAAAAGAAATAGGTTTATACGATTTAGTATTAGATGGAAAGGGGTAGTGGCATTTTTTACACTTGTCTATGTTGGCGTGAAATAATGTTATGTCTGCTAGTTTATATTAATGTCTGTGGTAATTTGCAACCATGTGCCTTTACATAATCAAGATTACGTATCAGGAGTATCGGCTACACCAACTTTAAGCATGAACTTATGGGAGGGCACTGCCGATAGCTCCAAATGGTCCAGGAACTCTTAAGGGTAGGACGTTACTTGCTCGGTGTCAACAATGTCTACCGAGAGATGCTCCACAACATGACCTTCTACGTGAGAATTTCGTTTGTCGGTGCTAATATTGCCCTCTCACACAAACATTCTCTATCCGCCGGTGTGCCTCTATTTATCACCGGTAGATGGAAATCAGTCCAAATTCGAAATAGTTCAGGAATGGAATTGGTCTAAAAGCACCATCCCTCCAAAGATAGCTTGGTTGCTTTTAATGTCCATCATAGTTCGACATTATATGATTTATGAGTCTTGATACCAATTTTAATGTATCTAACATTATAAATGGCCAAATTCTCATAAATTAGGGTATGATTTTCGAGATACAAAGTACAAATTTAATCTAATTTGGTCCCAAGCAGCACATTAGTGAATTTTGCCGCTTATCTTATAGCTTTATGTTCTAAATGAGTGGTTTAACAGTGTTTGACTACACTTATAGCTTTAAACACAACTCAAACTTGTATACGAGTTCATCCTGTCACTTATAGTTGCTTAGGAACGTTTTTTGTTTCTACTTTATTACTTATAGTTGGGTAAAGTCGATTTTGCTACTTAAAGTTGCATGCAGGTTGTAATTGTCACTGAATAAGAAGCAATAGTGATATATAAGGCCCTAAAGTAACTTATAAGCCACTTTTATTTATAAGTGGGATCATACCCTTATTTGGAACTTTTAATTCCAAATGACTAGTATAATAGAGTAGTGTATCACCAATAGTGGCTAAAGAGATAATTTTACGGCCCTTTTGGAACCTAGTGATTGCAACTTTAAGGCCTAGAAGGGTCGTAAAATTATCTCTTTAGCCACTATTGGTGATATACTACTCTATTATACTAGTCATATGGAATTAAAAGATCCAAATAAGGGTATGCTCCCACTTATATGTAAAAGTTGCTTATAAGTAACTTTAGGGCCTTATATAGCACTATTGCTTCTTATTCAGTGAAAATTAAAACCTGCATGCAACTTTAAGTAGCAAAATCGACTTTACCCAACCATGTAATAAAGTGGAAACAAAAAACGTTCCTAAGCAACTACAAGTGACAAGATGAAGTCATATACAATTTTGAGTTGTGTTTAAAGCTATAAGTGTTGTCAAACAATGTTAACACGTTCACGGACAGTACGTCGAGAGACGTAAACAAAGACCCTCGTGATATGGCATTACGCCTGTGGCCGGTGTTTTTAATTACACCAAAAACGGAACTCCGTCCACGGCCGGCTGTTTCCCATAGCATTTATAGGAAGCACGAACTCTGTGCCGTTTTAGGCTTTAACGCAAGCCGCTAGTGTCACAGCACAAAAGCTCTAGGGCATAGCATTCACTGCTGTGCCACTCGCAAGATACAAATAAGTGATTTTTAGACCTGATAGTTTCAAATAGAAAACAAATAAGTGAAAATAAACACTGTAAGATCTTTTTTGTTTCGCCATGTTTACAAATTGGAGTCCTTGAAAATGATTTATTTTAAACAGAATTTTATCACACTGACGCATAATCATAGACTTTTGATAGTTGTGACGATGTTACTTTAACATTGTACGTAACCTACAATCATTAGGTCAGGTTTTTACAGTTTTAGTTCTTATCAGTATCAATTCCTTATATGATTTAACACTCTCTTTTTAAATATTCCTGATCTAATCAAAGGCGCATGGAAATTTACAAAGAAACCATACTATAGTTTCACGGTAAAAAAGCATTCGCAAGAATTTCGTGCTTATTTCAATGCCTGAACGTGAATTTTAACCAAACAGATGTATAAATCCAAAATTAAAATGGCAGATCACATTCACTTTTAAAAACTTACCGACTTAATTGTTGCCACGTCACTCAAAGGAACTTTGGCGTCCCATTTATCACTCATTGACCAAACTGAAATATTATTATTCATTCGTTCAATAATCGTCGTTCACTGCGCATAACTTTCACCCATAGTTCTAATTGCCACTTAAGGTAATCGTGAGATCTCTTATGGATTCAATATAGAACCAAAAATAAGCTGCAATTTTTCTCCCCGTGGTTCTATATTGGTTGCCTAAGGGTTCTTTCCACCTATATAGAACTTAGTCATGGCTATATATTTCACTTAAGTATCTAAATAGATATGATATACGAGCTATTTCCCACCCAGTGTGCTACTTGGGGTTAAACGGTTCATCCGTGAAAACACACAGACGACAGACAGAATTACTTTCACATTCATAATATTAGTATGGATTTTCTTTCTACAGCAATTTCATATGTATCGATACATAGATTTTTTACTCCTTGAGCATAGTTTGAAATCTGGACAAAGACAAAGACTAACAAAAAAGAAGATACCTACAAAGCCTGTCCCACGTTGTCACACTGGTGGCACAAGCCATAGGAGAAATAAATGAATCAATTGTACAATTTTGTCAAATAATTAGCAAGTACTTTAAGTAATTATTTGACATAATTTGATGTCATTTTCAAAATCTGCGTCCCTTAAATTATTAAAATTATACCCATGACCATTTTTCAAAAAACACCATGGCAAGCAGCCATGAATCTTGAATTTTTACTTATAGTTTGACATAATTTTCGAAATCTGAGTCACCAAAATCTAAAAAAAATTTACACAAGTCCATTTTTTCAAAAACATCAAGATTGCCACCTTGAATTCTAAATTTGACATCATTTTCGAAATCTGTGTCCCCAAAATCTAAGAGATTGACACCCATGACGACTTTTTCAAAAAACATCATGGCCGCTAACTTGAACTCCAAATTCAACATTATTTTTGAAATCTACGTCACCGTAATCTAAGAAAATGACACCCACAGTGACTTTTTCAAAAAAAAACAAGCTTTTACACGTTAGGATTTTCCTATGTGTTAATCCAGGGTATAAGGTATCTCAATTCTAAATTTCATCCAAATCTGTCTAACCGTTGCAGCGGTAAAGAGTAACAAACTAAATACCCCTTACCCCTTTTACTCCTTAGCAGTATTTTTTGCTAAATCGCTGAAAGTTGTAATTTTTATTTAAAAATAGTAACCTAAATAACAATTTCCAAGATGTCTTTTTCTAAAATAAGTAATGTCGCATAAAAACTTCTACTCCCAATTTATCGCCTTAGGGGCAGTTTTTCCAAAAATCCTTGATAGTTGTATTTTATATTTATATTATAAATAGTAACCTAAATATCAATTTCCAAGATGCTTTTTTCTAAAATAAATAATGTCCCATAAAAACTTCTACTTTATCGCTTTAGGGGCAGTTTTTCCAAAATCTCTGATAGTTGAATGTTTTATTTTTATTTATAAACAGTAGCGATAATACCAATTATCACGTAACCAACTACAAAAATGACTATAGTTCCATACAAACTTCCAACCCTATTTTAACCCCTTAGGGGATGAATTTTCAAAAATCCCTTCTTAGTGCACCCCTAGGGTACGCAAGGAATATTCCCTTCATATCAAGTCCCTAGGTCCAGCGGTATAGGCTGTGCGTTGATCGATAATTCTGCCAGTTTTACCCCTTTTCATCCTTTGGGGGTGAAATTATCAAAAACGCTGATACACGTATACCTATACATTAATTTCAATCGCCAACCTAAACACAAAATTCGAAGAGCCTAACTTCAAAACTGAAGGAAATTCATACCAATTTTAATCCCCTATTTTTCCTTAGTGTATAAGGTGTATGTAGTGTGTAAGATGTACAAAATTTCAAGTGCTTAGGTTCAGTGGTTTAGGCTATGCGTCGATTGATCTGTCAGTCAGTCAGCTTTACCCCTAAAAACGCTGAGACACATAATAATATACATTAAATTTCACTCTTCAATCTAAACACAAAATTTGGAGCATCTAATTTTAAAACTGACGGACTCTCATACATATGGTTATCCCCTATTTTACCCCCTTAGGGGTGGAATTTCCAAAAATACTTCCTTGGATCTCTCCAAATTCAAATTCAAAATATTTATTCAGTAAATTGGCCACATGAGGGCTCTTTTACACGTCGGTAATATGGAGTGAATCTACTAGCGCTTCGGACAAGACCATCATTGCGGAGAAGAAGCGCCGCAAGAAACTCCAGCAGAAGGTCATTTTTTCAATTATTAATTAGGTACAATAATACTTAAAAGTAAGTTACATTACAAGGTAATAAAGTAATAAATAATTATTAACAAAAAAAAAAAAACCAATACAAACAAAATCCTTACAAATGTAAAGTCAATAAAATAAAGTTAAAAATAATGATTAGGAGAACAACATGACGAGGTCTCTACGTCAGGAACGATAATTAAAATAACTAAATTGGAAAAACAGGTCCTTGCAAGCGTGAACAGACCGGACCCCACAGACAGCACACGGTCACGAGTATGACGCGTATCTCAGCCATCGCCTCCCTCAACCATGACATGTGTTCGGGAAGGTGGCGACCCGATCAACGACGCAACCATAAGCAAAGACCTTTAAGTGAGCATGATATGCTCATGCTGCCGGACAAAGATAACAATAAAAAGTAAAAAAAAAAAGTAAAAAAAAAAAAAAAAACCACTATACAGGGTGGAAAGTTGAGGTGGGGCATTAAGGGCAGCTACCAGAACCCTTGCTGCCATGCGAAAATGATCTTAGGAGACCTCACAGGAGATATTCAAAAATCATAAAAATGGGACTAGGTTTAAGGGGAGAAAAACGATCTCGCATTTTGTATGCAATTTTTAAAGTCCTTTTGAGTGAAGTGAGCGAGCGAACCGGTCTGGTTAATATGCGAAACAGTCTCTGTTAGGTTAGGTTAGCCATCTCTGTTAGGTTTTTTTTTATTGCCCACAAAACAAGGAGCAAAGGAGAACATTCATCCTTCATACATTTTTGGGCCTTTTTTTAAAGTGCCGGCCAAAAAAAAAATTTGGTATAAATCGCTAGAATTCTTTATGTTGAACTACTTTTATTATGGCACGAAAACTGTCGTATCATTGCCTGACTTTTTATAGAGGTTCGAAAGATCGACTTTTCCATAGCACAGACAGTTGATCCAGCAGTTAGTGGACGACAAGCTAACGGGTGATAACAAAAAAATTAGAATAATTTTCAGTAGTCTTAAAAAAAATATCTTTTGCCATAGACAAAAAAATGTTTAAGATGTTATTAGTACCTCTTTTGATATTCTGGATTTTTATTTGTTTCATTTTTTCAATCATTTATAATTGTCAAAATTACGCCGAAACAAGAAGCTCTGCGAAAACGCGTTGTACATTTTTATAATAAAAATATAAACATGGGGAAAAAGTACACAGTAGATCATTTTACCAAAGAAAATGTAACAGTTTCTACTATATATAGAATTCTTGCATCCTTGACGACAACTCGCAAACGTGGTAGCGGCCGACCAGCTAAAATAATGACCAAGGGAAGACTGAAGACACTCCATATCACTTTCAATGATAGTGATTCCATGAGCCAACGAGATGCCCCGAAAATATTTAATTGTTTTCAACCGTACATTTGCCGGTCTTTAAAAATGGTGGGTTTGGAGTGCCGCAAGAAGATAAGGGCACCGTAATACACCGATCAGCAAAAATGTAACATTATGTCACAATGCCGCTGGATGGTTACAAATTACAAAGAAAAATCGTTTATTTTGGATGATGAAAGTTATTTCCCTTTGAGCAAAACCCATATACCTGGAAATGATCGGTACTATACCAGCAACATTTCAACATCACCAGACAATATAAAACACAAGTATAAGCACAAGTTTGAGCAGAAAGTTATGCTTTATGTGGCTTTTTCCGATAAAGGTGTGTCAAAACTGTGGTTCAAACCTAGTGGTTTAGCAGTTAATCCTAAACTCTCATAGAGTGAATGCTTGAAAAAATACTTATACCATTTAATCGCCAACATAGCCCACATGGAGAATATGTGTTTTGGCCAGATAAGGCGTCGTCGCATTACGCCAAAAAAACATTGCAATTCCTAGACTCCCATAATGTGCCATTTGTACCGAAAATCCGAAATCCCAAAAACCTTCCACAATGTAGGCCGATCGAAGATTTTTTTGGTTTTTTAAGCAGTTTGGTATACAAAATTAATTGGGAAGCAGAAAATTGTGCCCAACTGATAAAAAGAATCAAAACCTGTGTGCGAAAAATGGACAAATATGCCGTCCAACGGTCTTGTTCGGGCATTATGTCAAAACTGCGTCGAACAGCTGATTACGGGCCCTATCGTAACGTGCATTAATAATTTTGTAAATAGTTAAATGTGTATTATAACCAGGGATCGGAAATTCGGATCGATATTTACCTATACTTTCGCACCGGCTTTGTTGTTCAGTTGTATGGAGGCGGACTCAATCATAGAATTCATTACTAAAATTTCTGGATTTCAAAATAAATAAATTGCACCGGCATTAATTCATAATCAATTATTTATATTAACTGTTTGAAGTTATTTTTCATGTATAGATTTACCAAATATTTTTTAATTTACCTGTAACTCATTAACCTAACGAATTTATAGGAGCAAAAATGAATGTTTTATCCTACATGCAAAGTAATTATTATATTAACATTTTGTAGAATCCCAGAATCCCGGAACTTATATTATTAAAATAATATTTTTAAGAAGCCGACGGCCATGTTTGCCTATCCTTTTGAGGGATTTTGCCAACTTTAGGTAAATATCGATCCGAATTTCCGATCCCTGATTATAACCCTTACTATAAAAAAAATATCAAATGTTACACAATTTTTTTTTTACACCCTTGCAAATAATTCTCATTTTTTTGTTGTGCCCTATTGGGAAACGCACCATAGGCTGCTGTTCGCACACAATGACCATTGCATGGTAGGTATATGGGCTTCGCACGGCATGAGCCCTTTATTAACCCACCAGCAACAGGTTTGGAGGACGTTATAGTTACTTAAGAAGAATCCTAATCGTCGAATCTTATCCTGTCCTAATAAAAAATGATCAATATAACCTATTCTAACAGTGAATAGCATTATTTTTTTACCATATACCATTTTTAATAAATGTTAATACTATAGAAAAGTCCATCTTTCGAAACTCTGTAAAAATTCAGGGAATGACCCAACAGCTGTCATGCCATAATAAAAGTTGCTCAATATAATTAATTCTAGCGACCTATACCAACATTTATTTTTGGCCGGCACTTTCGAAAAAGGCCCAATATGAATGACCTCCTTTATACTGAATAAATCTCCACCAAACTATGTGGATTGAGTAATTTAGGTCGGTCAGTCTGTAAATTATCTATCACAGTTCAACCTAACACTCCTCCTCGCTAAGATAGACGTCGCAACTAACTTTTAAAAATTTACTGCTAATCTATACATTATGGGAATAAAACAGACTACTACTAAGGCGGCATTTCACCAAACTAATAAATAAGACTTACTCCATGATCCGTGACAAATTCGGCGCTTAATATAATATTAATAATATTTCATCTCTAGATATTTTGGACTTCGATATTTTAACTGTAAATGAATCGACACTCGATATTTGATTACAAACCCAACAAGACTGAAGGACTTTCATTCCGTTCGAGGTTTCAACTTTCGATATTTTGTACTTCGATATTTTAACTTAAGATTAATCGACATCGATGTTTGATTACATAACAAACAAGTACGTTCGATATTTCAACCATTGGCATAATAACCGTTCGATGTTTCAACTTCCGATATTTCAGACTTCGATGTTATAATGTAAGATATATTAACTTTCGATTTTCAGATATGTACCCGCTAACGCCTCCAAAGTTCGAAAACTTGTATTTTTATTTTTATGAGGATACTTAAATATCAAGCAAAATCTATGCTGTGGAGCATAGATGCTGTGTGTGCTGCTTTAGGTGGTTAAAGCAGAAACCCCTGCAGACAGATATATTTCTGGTTTACATTAATTGTATAACAAATTACCTGTGATGTGTTTATCAAATTCGTTTATTTTAAAGATGCGTTAAGTATGGTCGGCCTCAAAGTAGCTGCACACTTTAGTGATTTATCACTTTAACGTCAAGTTTCAACTGCTGGACTAATGTGTTAAAGGCGTTAAAGCGACAAGGTTCAAAAGTGTGCGACTACTTTTACAAGTCCAGTATACCTACTAAAATTCACTATCATTGAAAATACCTTCATTATGCATCTCATCTGTGTTACCTTAATTCTGTTGAAAGTGCATAGCAAAACTGCAGGTTCGATCATATTGCGAAGCAAGTACAATAATAATACAAGCAAATTAATCATACGCACGTCAATTGGACTACGAAAGTCGATAGAGTGACTACACTGACTACCGAAGTCAATATTCTTAACGCGTCCATACTTATCTCATTAAGATGTATAAAATATAACGTTTACCCTGCGACCCTCATATCCCCTTAGATAATCGGGGAAACATCAACTTGAGGCGGATCGTCGAGTATGCTGTTATTATAACCGCAAATTCGCATCGTGATACCGCTACTGGATGGACACTTCATACTAAATACGCGCAGATATAGTACATTGTTGCAGAGGCTAGATTTTTTAGGCATTTTATGGAGGAGTCATATAGTGGCTGGAAGGCTTAAAGTAATGAGAATTACATTATTTTTCATTGTTGGGGCTATATATCTTTTTATTATATAAATATAAACTAAAACCAGTTTAATAATCTAATCATCATACGTTGGACAACATCTCCCTTTACTTTTTTTAGTTAGTTAGTTGTTTTTGTACCCTGCGCTTCAACTGAAAAGGAAATGAACTCAACTGTCCGGCTCCGATTTAATATATTTTAAAATATGTTAAAGTGTAGTCTAAAGTAACAGACACATTTTTTATTTAGCTGCCCAATATCAACCCATTGGGAAAAATCGTCCTCCAAAGTACTGAAAATTGACTAAACCCTCTGAGTTAGAGTTTTAAAGCAAATTTCTAGTTAATTACTGGGTTGATTACATGTTTGAAAATATGAAAAACATACAAAACACGCGTTTCGTTCGTACTTACAGCTCATACATACAAATATGACTTACCAAAATTGACAACCCATCAAGAACTAGTTGACCAATTGTATTGCTATTATTCAATTCGTTAGCTGATTAAATAAGGTTCAAATGTAGTACACAACGTAGTTTTCACGGAGGAAGCATATAAAAAAACCATTGCAGACGCGTTCATACAAATCTCGTAAACTTAGTATAATATTAACTAAACATAAAACGAATCAGCGAGCGATTAATTATTATTTATAATAACTCTCTGCAACTGTGGCGACTTTTTTAGAAACATTCTACTGATGTCAGTTTGTCAGACGTCATTTTTGATAAAATATAGAAAAAATATTAATAGTTTAATGATAGGTATTGTTTGTTGAGTGCATAGCATGATTACTCAATTTTAATGCGGAATTTTAAATAAACATGTATATGGAATTAAAACAAAAATATGTAACTAAATTGAATAAGGTAAAAAGATAATATAGATATACAGGGTGTATTGCAAGTCGTGTGTCAAATGAATATCGTGGGTAGCTAAGGTCACTTGCAACACGTTTTGGGCCAATTAACACTCGTCCTACCCACGGTGTTTTTTTTATATTTTTTTTGAAAAAAACTCGGAATCTTCCAAAAGTTAACCATTTCGTTCACCTATCTTTTTTTTTAAATGTGACAGCACAAAAGTACTTATAGTTTTTTTATCTTTAATGTTTGCGCATTCGAATGAAATGTTATTTTTATTCATATAGTAAACAAATAAAAAAATATTAGCCAACAAAGTGTGAAGGACAGAAAAATAAAATCTTCACGATCAACTTTACGGCACAATTAAAAAAAAAGTAGAAGCTCCTCAGATCTTCCAACATCATAAAAACTTCTCCAGTTTCTGACTATTCTTACGGTATACCACATGTCTAGAATCACGTTCAGTTTTTCGTCAAAATATGGTTTCAATCTAAAATGGTGGTTTTATTCGGTCAGTAGATCCAGCCAGTTAAATGGGCTAAATGCACAATACAAAACGCAATATGGTTAAAAATCATCTTTATTTTAATAATTACTTCAAATTTTGTTCAAATTGTCTTCCTCCACAATTGATACATTCGCGACACCTTTTTCGAATTTCTACAGTTGTTGTACGAAGTGTCTTTGACTTTTACGTCTGGGGAAGGGCCAAAGAGCTAGTGTTCGCAACACAGGTAGAGAGCAGAGAGCATCTGATCGCAAAAATTAATGACGCGTTCGCAATAATGCGGCAAGAAGTGACACTTCGTACAACAACTACTGTAGAAATACGAAAAAGGTGTCGCGAATGTATCAATCGTGGAGTAAGACAATTTGAACAAAATTTGAAGTAATTATTAAAATAAAGATGATTTTTAACCATAGCTGGGCATTAACGCGTTAATCCGTTAATCGTTAATTAACGAAGTTAACATTTTGATTAACGGATTAACTTTTAAGTTAACTTTTAAAAATGTTAACGGACACGTTAACTTCCGTTAATATGCAGAAGTCCGTTAATCGTTAATCCAATGCCTACTATTTGCCGAACGGTACCGCGGCGTGGCGCGAAAAACAGGTTTAGACAAGTATGAAACCACAAGTGCCGGGCGGCGCGTGGCAGCGAGTGTGTAGTGTGAGTAGCAACGATGATGACGAGGAAGACTTTTTCAATTCTGTCACTCAGTCTATAGAAAAACCAAAGAGCTCCAACTCTTTAAAGAGTAAAGCGCTAAGTCTCGTTAAAATGTGTCTGGACATGAAATCAAAAGACTCGTTCAAAGATGCTGTATTCCTCGGGGAACAGATATTCATAAATCTATTCATTAAATACAATACTGCTATACCACCCTCAAGCGCTGCAGTTGAACGTCTGTTTTCCACGGGTAAAGACATTTTAACTCCAAAAGCCTCGCTTTCAGACGAGAACTTCAACATGTTAATGTTCATGACATGAAGGGGAATATGCACCTTATGCCCTTTTGTATTTTTGTTTTGTTCCTATCCTGTTAACTTCCAGAACCTAAACCAACAGGTTTTATAAGTTCACTAACGCAACGCTATAAAAATGCATTTTTTTACACATATTAACGGATTAACGATTAACGTTAACTTGCGTTAATTCTTCCGAAATCTAACGCTTTAACGTTTAACGAAGCTAACTTTTTTTGTAGCGGATTAACGATTAACGAAGTTAACTATTTGATTAACGGTGCCTAGCTATGTTTTTAACCATATTGCGTTTTGTATTGTGCATTTAGCCCATTTAACTGGCTGGATCTACTGACCGAATAAAACCACCATTTTAGATTGAAACCATATTTTGACATAGAACTGAACGTGATTCTAGACATGTGGTATACCGTAAGAATTGTCAGGAACTGGAGAAGTTTTTATGATGTTGGAAGATCTGAGGAGCTTCTACTTTTTTTTTAATTGTGCCGTAAAGTTGACCGTGAAGATTTTATTTTTCTGTCCTTCACACTTTGTTGGCTAATATTTTTTTATTTGTTTACTATATGAATAAAAATAACATTTCATTCGAATGCGCAAACATTAAAGATAAAAAAACTATAAGTACTTGTGTGCTGTCACATTTAAAAAAAAAGATAGGTGAACAAAATGGTTAACTTTTGGAAGATTCCGAGATTTTTTCAAAAAATAAATAAAAAAAACACCGTGGGTAGGATGAGTGTTAATTGGCCCAAAACGTGTTGCAAGTGACCTTAGCTACCCACGATATTCATTTGGCACACGACTTGCAATACACCCTGTATAACTTAAAATGCCACGAGTCGTTAGAAGATATACTGAGCGATACAGAGCTATATCACGGTATACGGCGATATTTTTTGGCGTCTCATAGACGTCACGTCAGTCGCAGAGGGTTAACAAAACAGTAGCTAACAATTATAAAGCTACGGCCCTAGTTTTGATCAGGGTAGAGCGATATTGCGAGATAGTCCTTCGGCGCCCCTTGTTTACACGTTAAATAAATAGCATTACAGTTAATAAATTTTGTCATTTAGACGTCCCTTTCGGTTGCTTCTATAACTCACGTACACCAAAATCGCCGCTGCTAATAATGCTTCAAATAAATGCGTGCGCTCTAAATATAATCATTATAATTTGTAAAACGTCTAATACAAATGTTAAAAAAGGCATTCTATGACAATGTCATGGACACATTTAAAAGTACAAATGTACAGTCAGCTGCAGAGAAAAGGATACCCCCCCCCCCCCTCCTGGTAAGGATTGTTTTTTTTCGAAAACCTGTGGTTAGATTTAAATGATTTTGAGTTTATGTGTAGACAATAGTAAAATCTTCAATTCACCGAAAAATCATATAAATTGAACCACAGGTTTTTGAAAAAAAAACGATCCTTACCAGGAGGGGGGTATCCTTTTCTCTGCAGCTGACTGTACATTTATGTACTTAATTGGGTAGAGTAGAGAAGGTATGTATTAAAAAAAATACAATTTCATCAACTTTTCTTACCTCGTCATCATCCTCAGTGTGAAGACTTGCTAAAGATGTTCTGATCTCAGATATCATGAGGCGTATGAAATCTATACGGCCTGTAGTTGGTGAGATGGTAATCTGGTGGTCGTCTTGTCTTATGAGGCTGGCAAATCCGGTCTGTAATAATGAGACAAAACAATATTATTCATTTCCTAAATACCTAAAGCGCTTGGAAAATCATGCTAGTAGGTATGTTGTGATCACAGATCACAGAAACAAGGGAGATATGTCATGAACGCTAATTCGTACAAGACCCGGTGTCGCCACTTTTAAACATGTGTGCGTCTTACGCTTACGCTCTATTAACTACTACAAAAACAACCTCCTCATAATTGGTCACAGCTTACGAACTAAAAACGCCGTAACATAGTTTTGATAGTAGCAGAAAATTAAGCTTTATACTAAGTTCTCAAGGTTGAAAAATGCTGAAAGATCGTTTTTTTTCCATCGTAGTTCAGTCACTGAACGTAAGGTAGCGCTTACTCGTCACTTAGCTGCCATCTATGCGACGAGTAATTAATTAGTTCCTAAGAGCTAGATGGCGCCAAGATAGTAGTCCCTATGTTCAGCAGGTTAAGGACTACTCACACAGCGACATCTAGTTATACTTTTTTCAAGAGGTGTGCGTTTCTCTCCTGTCGTCCACTTAGGGATGCCACAAGGAATGTTTCAAAATATATCGATACACAATTCAAACTTGTTTGCAACGTTAATATAGGTACTATTCAATTTACAGGCAATAAGTACTATTTTTATTATTTTACTACTAGGTTAATACAATTACATCATTTAAACTTAATATATTATTGTTAGAATAGAATAATATTTTATTAGCAAGAATACGGTTTGCGTAAAATTGATACATAAGATTTTAAATTTGGAACGATACCTATATTAGAATGTAACAAAAAAATGGCCGAATTTCTTTGGTTAAATTTTCTGGAGCTGTTAAAGATTTTCGTTTTGATTAGTACATAAAAGTCTAAATTGTAAACTTGGACTTTATGATGTTAATACAAATATACTTACTAATAAAATGGGTTCGGTTGAGTGTCACGTCACAAGATCTCAGTTTGGGACAAACCAGTAGTTTACCGACTTGATTATGTAAACTTTATTTCATAAATGGTACAAATTACTTAAAACAGAAAGATAGACTTAATACTTGGGGCATTCTCTACCATCCAACCTTTAGGCTTGAATCCTTTTGAGAGTGAGTCGGCGCGAGCTGTCAATAAGCGCTGTGTGCAAGCACAGCTCAATACTGAGCCAGAGCCCTTTGCCTTTGTGGTTGGTTAATTTATTTTTATCTTAATTGTATGATTCGCCTACTTATATTTGAATTGCTAGAGTCCTTCGTCGTTCGTTAATATTGTAAAGAAAATAAATTTTGTGTAACATGAAAATTTGTTAAAATTATTTTTCTTCTGTTTTAAGCGTGTCGTGGTAGTGATAAATAACTAGAACTATTAACACATTGAATTCTATTGATAGCTGTAGAATAAGCCATTTATCGATAGTCGATAGAAATCACGTCAACACAACTTTCACAACCTTACGCTCTGAAATCCATTCAAATATAAAATATTCATTTAAAAATATAAATAATGCTTAAAAACAAAATTTACCGGTGGTAAGTTACGCCCTTTGATTTTATATTAACGTTTGTATTTCGATTTTTGCACACTTTCACGCTACATACAGTCATTTTATCATTTAATTTAAACGGAGCTTCTATACTGACAGCGTTCAGTAGGTGACTATGTCAACGCTTGACACGCCTCGTGCCGATATGGTCAATTTGACCATATCGAGGCGACACGAACCACGCCCCCATAACATATCTCCCTTGTTTCTGTGATCTGTGGTTGTGATACAAACTTGTTCCAGTAACACAAGATGGTTTTTACAGTGTAGTACTCTAGGGTCTCATAGATAAGGGTTAACGGCTTAGATAAAATACAGGTAGATAATTAGAATCAGAAAGATGTCTGAAACAGCGAGAGAACCACTTTGCTTACCCGTCTTATCAGTTATTTACTAGTTTGATTGCGACACTGGGACATAAAATGCCGTGGCGCGTTCCATCGTCGATTAAGTTAAATGTATCATATTTTTTGTACGGATATTAATAAAATTAATTCAGATTTAAAAGGAATAAAGGTAAAGAAAAAGTAACAATATTAACAACCGACATGTGCATTGTATTTTGCACAAAGTGATCTTTTTGTATTTTAAAAATGTTTGTTACTTAAGGTCTATTGATATGTGAGAGTTTACGTGCGACGAAGATGAAGATGATGTTGATGTTTTTAGTTTTTTTTTCAGTTAGTTTACTAGTTTTCTTGGGTTTGGAACTTTATATTTTATTCAATTAAATGTTTAAAAAATACAATAAATAAATAATTTGTAATATTTAACGTGTACCTACTTACTCGGTATCGATAGTGACACGGCACCATCCCTACAAGCATCGAGGCCCAATCACGGAGTGGTGCACGGTCAAGCGATATGCACTGTCTCGCTTTGACGTTTTACTTAGTGTGGCAGTTTGGTTTGCGTCAGGTATAGTTATTATTAGTATTTTATATTTTGAATAAAACTTTACGTTAATTTGCTGCTGATAACTTCGTTATTTGAATAAATTTCAGGAAAATAAATTTAATACTTTCGCATGGAAAATAACGTCAAACACTATATTCCTATTCCTTAAGCTGTAGCAATCTGTCAACGTAACTCGAAACAAGACTTACAAAATAAACGTTTTTATTCCTAATATAAATCGACAGAAAATGAATCTAATTAATTAATCGACAGAAAATTTATCTAATTAATTAAGCGATTAACTTTTTTGTTGCTGGAATTAATCGACGACTAATTCAATCGTGACTTAATTATTCGAAACTCTTAAGACTAAGATTAATCAATCGTCATTTTTAATCGTCAATCGCGATTAAGTTGGTTAATCTTAATCTTAAATCATTAGTCGATTAAATTTTGCCCATCACTGCTTACAATTATTACAATTTCTTTAAATATAGTGTAACAGTAACTGTAAAATGTAGTGCCTTAATCAAAGAGATTTAATATTATAGGTAATAGAGTGGCCGTTGGGAACATTGTCATAGAAAAACTTTGATCATAAGGATCAGGAATGCTATTTAGAGTTTAGCAGCAAAATACGCATGAAAATAATAAGAACACTTATTTCAGCTATTGGGCGGTAGATGACGCTAATCGATAATCGTGTGACCAATTCAACATTGAGGTATTAATACTATCGATAAAGATATCGATATCGTATTAACCTTTTGAACGCCGTACGTCAAATACAAAATGCGTCACTCACACGCCAATCATGTTTGCTATGCTAAGCAAATTACAACTTAATCCATACGAAACAAAGTCTCTTTTAATCTCTAACTTGTGTCGGCTGTGGCCGTCGGTGGCGTCAGTGGCACGACTTTCAGTGTGGCGTTCAAAAGGTTAAGATTGATTTAAAAACTGCGACTTTGTTAGCGTAGAACTAGTTCCCCATTCGTTCATTACTGTAATATACATTAATTATAATTCCTCCATAGTAAAATAATAGCTTTATTATTGACAGGCTGAAATCTTCAAGATATTGAAGTTATGTGATTAATTATTATTGTATTTCCATTCGTTTCATATGTAACTATTCATTAAAAGTTGGTACTCTTATTATTTACTTACAATAAGATATCGATAAAAAACTATATCAGCAATACATATCCCTATTTATGCAATAGTTCATCTACTCAACAAAAGAGGGCGCTTATAACAACCAAATAATTTTCTAGAATCATCTGTGAACATATTTTTATTTCAAAAAAAAACTATTTAATAAATAAAGACACAAAATAATAGGGAAAATAAACTTGAAGTGACTTCCAGCGGTTGTTTGGTATCGCGATTTACGATAGTGCAATACGCAACATGGCATGTTTCCTTTGAAATGGGTTTTTTCTTCGGTGACACAGTTACGTTACGACCTCACCGGTGGGCGTGTGAAAGTAGACTAAACGACTTGTTTCCTCGAGGTAACAAGTTTTGGATCACGCTTTTGGTCGCTGTGCCTCGTCTATTACTACTAAGTACATTTAATGTATTTGGCTCGAATTCAAGAGAGAGGGATTTACTCCATTAAATTTAGTCAACATAATGTGTTTGCGTCAAATCTGTTAGTTCTGATTTTTTGTTGACTCGTTTATGCTGTTGGCCTAATGAATAATCCAAGTTTACGACCTCTAGCGCCGAATGCAACTTTGCCAAAATTAAAAAAACCGCGAAAGTTTCGGACTTTTTACAGGTTTTGGCGATTAAAACCCTACAGGACTAGTTTTTGAAAGTATATTCCCGGCAATTTTTTAAGCAAACTAATTTTGCTACCATATGAGACTAGAATTGTCTCTGTAGACCAACAGTTTTTGAGATAAAGCTTTTCAAAATTCATAATTTCTTCGAACTTCACATTTTTTTGCAATTAGTGCGTTCTGTTAGGGGTAATATCACTCACTTTGTGATACCAGCACCAAATTTTAGTATGTTGCTAAACATGCTATTCTACGTTAAAAAACGTCGGGACCCCATCAGTAAAGCATCTGGATCCGGAGATATGACGTCATCAAAATGGCGGTCGCTGTATTTTGAAAATTGCGTATAATTCTGATTATATGAACCCTATATACATGAGTGGGGTATCAAATTAACGGACATTAAATGTTCTATAATGCTATTATACACAACAGTAGCTGAGAGGTACAGTTACGGAACTATTTGAAATTATATAAAAATGTAATCTATAAAACTCACTATTTCGTTTACAGCCTCAGAAGTGTACACTCTACTCTAAAACTATGTATGGTAGACCACGAAAAATTTATCATCTATCTAATACAGGAAACTGGAACTCGATTGGATTAAACATGTCTTAGATACGCCGTTATTAGTAAGGCACGCCCTCGGGTAATACGGGTGTAAGGTGTTAGTTTCAACTAGTTTCAAGCGAGAAAGGAGACGGGTGAATCTAGGGCATGCAGTACCGGGCCCGGTTCCGAGAATTCCATTTCCCATGCATATATCCAAGATTCGTCACCACTGATAATGTCATAAACGTGTTTAGAGTCTCCTCAGTAAAATTGCCGCAGAGTTGAGCGACACAATCTACGTGAGCCGTTTTTTGGTCTTCACTAAGTAAATGTGGTATCCACCGTGAGATCATTTTTTTAAACCTAAGTGATCATCCAAAATATTTTGAACACTGGTCCCTGAAATACTTAATGAAGCTTCTTTCTCACGGTATGTCGTATGGCGATCTTCGACGATCAGTTGCCGTACAGCATCAATGTTTTCCTGGGTTACGGCTGTTTTTGGTCGGCCTTCACGATGCCTATCACTAAGACTAGAGCAACCACGTTGAAATTCCAAGTACCAACGTTCCACAGCCCGGATGCATGGTGCTTTATTATTAAAAACCGTAGTCAAGTCTTCAAAGCACTGAAGACACGTTAAACCCCTTATAAAGTTGTAAAAAATTATCGCACGTAAATTTCCTTCGAAATTTCCATTTTCACAACTGACTTGTCAACTTTTAACCGACGCTGTACTAAAACGATTCGGTCGATCTCGAGACATTCTTTTGTTTTCGAATTCTAAATTCAAATATTTTAAGATGATACTAGTTTTTTTTTTAATAATCACGGGAGTTTTGCAAACGACAGAACTTAAACGGTAGCTCTCGTATAAGAATGGATATATCGCACTACCAGATCAAAAGTGTAGTAACTCGAAATACAACTGTATTTTAAAATAAACTTTAATACACCGTCTATGAGCTTGAAACAAAACTAACAATGATTTTGAGTTGATGCTGTCTTGATCTAGCAGTGCGATATCTACATATGTACATACATACCTTCACCCAGAGACCCAGAGGGGGGACAGTCCCCTATATTGTGTTATGTTAGATAGTCAAACCATCTAAACTTCTGAACAAAAAACACCGATTGGTTTCATGAGTTTCACATAGATGTCACTACATTCATGTTATCATTAAATATAATTCAATATGAAATATTCTGTAATTGAAAACAAACCACAAAGGTTACTTTTATTTTGAAATAATAATACGAATCATTTCATTTTATTAGATCTGGCCGAGTGAAATATGATTTATGATTATGAGTCGATCGGTAAATCGGATTTTGTCCGGTAAGTTAATATAATGATGGGGATGACAAAGTAAAGCTTGTCCCAGTAAAAAATGTCGCTTATAATTTTTTTAAATTCCGTATTAAATATTAAAATTCACCAAATTTTCTAACACCGTTTGATTTGATATTCCTTTAAATATTATTATTTAACCATAAAGACCAGTTTTAGCATCATGCTCTGTAAGAAACGGTGACTCAATTCAATTCAAAATTATAAATTAAAATAAGCACATGATTAGAGATAATATGCGTTATCTGATCCTTCTTACCCGCCTAGCCTGTTGGTTGCCATTGGCCCCCTCGCCATTTTGACCTGCTGAACTGGTCGAGTGGCTGCCGTGTCGAGACTCGGGGCTAGGCGGCGCGCGTTGCACGAGGTGAATAACTTTGCCATTGACATCTGAAACACATCTTTCTATGAGACTATTTACTCTTACTCAAAGCTCATAAGTGCAACAAAGTCAGGAGATAAGTACCGTAATCGGATAATCTTCTTTCATCTTGCAAAACTCTGCCGCAAAATATGAGACGCTGCAAGTTCGTCTCAATGCCCATCTGCTCCTTGACTTTCTCTTTAAGTTGTTGTATGGTGATCTAAAATACATTATAAGTTTTTATTTAAAAAATAACACGAAAATTACACGTTTTTAAAAAAGGCACACGAAAGTTAATTGTTTAAATTCCATTTAGTTACATTTGCAATTTCAACTACCAAAATATGCAGTTCCATGCTGCCTCGCACAGTTTATGTAATGTAATTATGTAACTATTTATAGTACTATATACACTGTAATATATTACTCAACTGGGATATGTATAAAATTTTGTTTGTAGATAAAATATATCTTATTATTTGCTTTGAGGATAGAATTAGCGCAGTGACCAAATCACAATGATATTATTTAAAGAAATTATATAATGTTAGTATTATGGTTATGGCACTTATGGCTTCCCAGTCCTTCGCAAAATAAGTGAGGTGCAATAACATCTATGAAATGGTGGATGAGTTTAATCCATTCTCTATTCATAATTCTCCAATGATTTTTTATCTTACTCTCAGAAGCTTCAAGTTTAAAACTTTAATAAATGCCTTAGCAGTTAAACTTTCTTAAGTACCAATTTTACCAAACGATGTTAGTGTAAGGACCAAAAAGTTGGACCATAGTTAAGCGCAGTTAACCATACAAACAACGAAGTCGAAAAATAATCCGTTGTGCGACGAACAGTATCCCTACAATTGTACCCGTTAACCACTTAACAGACGATTCGAGCGTTAACAGCTGTCAAAATGTATGAACTAACAATCGATTAACATTGATTAAATTTAACATCGATCGCGGGAAAGCGGTGGATGCGAAAAGCACAAGACCGGTCTGAGTGGAGAGCCTTGGGGGAGGCCTATGTCCAGCAGTGGACGTCTTTCGGCTGACATGATGATGATGATGAAATTTAACATCGTATGGTAAAATTAGTACTAAAGCTCTTCGAATATTTTTAACCAGGGTTCTTGTTCTTTCCAATGTTTGTAAATAGCCCATAAAGCTTATTTCTACTCGTATGAATGCCTACAGTGGCCCGTTTACTAAGCTTGGTTTATTATATGACCCAGAAATAGTTTTCATCTTAAAAATGTTATTAAATTTATGAAGAATTACGCCATTCCATGCTATGAAAATGCCAAACCATAGTCACCGTCAAGAAGATGCTCGCAAATATCTGAACACACTGTAACACATATAACGGTAGAGTTAAACTATCTCTAAACCCCATGTCATGGCGAATTCATTCGTGCTACGTGTCATATAAACCTCTCACAGGTTCAATGTAAGAAATTGTAATCTCCGTTTATGGTAAAATACATTTTTAAAATTTTAAATGTATTTGATGATCAATGTAGGGAATTTTCTGATGAATGGATAGTGATAAAAGTAGCACAGTGGTTGGTGCCAGGGGCACAGTGTAAAGAGTAACAGTGGACCGAAGCCTTTGAAGTTTGCGTAAATCCTACACCGCACAAGGCAACAGTACTTACCTAGGGTTGTCACGGACTTTACACAACTGCCCAAAAAAGGAGGGTATTTTTTAGGTTTCATGTATGTACGCATGTATGTATGTATATACGTTTCGTTGTTCCGCCGTAACTTCTAAATGCCTCAATAGCATCATTACAGTTTTTTTCTACTCGCGTACTATAAACCGCAAATATTGATATTGTTAAAGGTTTCAGAATACGACCTATAGCGTAACCGAAGAGTGAAAACAATTATATTATAATGAAATGAACGTTTTGGTCATTTTGAATGTCAGTCTTGGCGTTTAGTTAACCTTTTGAACGCCACAGTCGGCTGTGGCCGACAACGGAAAGCCGTGCCACTGACGCTACTTCGGCCACAGCCGACACAAAGTTCAACGTCAAAATTAAGTTTAATAAAAAACTTTGCAAGAGAATTAATAGTTTTATTATTGCTATGCAAGTCTATATATAGTCTAAACCTTAAATACAAATATTATAATAGCAGAAGTATGAATAAATCCACTTTGTGTCAGACTGTGATTTAAAACAGTCATTGTCACTGCTCACTACGTCAATGACGGCCGTAGCCGACGCGTAGTGATGTGACCGCCCGCTGCCTTTTATCTTTGGAAAAGTGTAGGAATAACTATTACAGGGTCATTTATCCATGATTAATTAATGATAATATCAAAGGACGATCTCACACAAATTGACCTAGTCCCAAACTAAGCTCCTAGGCTTGTATTATGGGTACTAGACAACGATATAAATACTTATATAGAGAAATATATACTTAAATACATAGAAAACATCCAAGACTAAGAAACAACTACTCGTACTCTTCATACAAATATTTGTCAAATCGGCATTCTTACAACGACCAAATTGTAGTTATTCAGCTGGCCCGGAGGGCCAAACTACCCAGAAATAGGAGCTCTGCGGTAGCAGAGCTCCGTCGACTTTCTGCGAGTGTATAAAATGCGAATAAATCAATGTAGGTAGGTAATGTAATGAAGCTACATTTTTGTATTTTGTTAACCTTGTTTTGTTTAGCCTATTTAAGCTAATATACCTGTAACTAACTACATAAGCAAATATATACACTTTGAAAAGAAAACAAATTTTATTCAATTTCCATTTTCTTGAGTTTCTTTAGATTCTTCATTCATTATTAGAACAAGCGCACAGGCTGTCCTTATTAAGAAATGGAAAAGGAAATTCAATTTCGGAACTTTATCTGGGACACGAGTAAAAAGTTAATTTCTACTATATCACTGGTGCTAAATCAACAAGTTCAATACACAATGAATCGTAATACTAGAAGGCACAGATTACAATAAAAAATTTATATAGGTTCCTTCGACAATCATGAAAAGTAACGGAATTTGGAATGGGACATTCGATGTATCATACTTTAAAAATGTTGTTGTTTAGTGGTTTATTAAGTTTTAAATGAAGTTGAAGCTTTTACTGTTTTGTTTAAATATATTTCATCAGGTAATAAAACGAGCTATAATAAAAAAATACAATATATACTTTTTTTTTACACGCACTATTTATTTTATACATGCAAAGTCATGGGACACTGCAAAATGTAAAAGTGGCAAAAAAAATAGAAATGCTCATGAGTAATATGTATGAGTGAATACAACATAACCCGACCAATGTCATCAGTTGATAGACCTAGACATCAACCGACTTTGATCAACAGTTCCTTTTTGTATACTAACTAACCTACGTTGAATTGATGAACATTGTTCTATTTTCATCGACTCGTATTGCCGATTTTAACGCATCTCGATTTATGCTGCGTCAGCGTGGGTTAAGTTCCGGCGATGGGATCGTACTTAAATAGTCAATAATAACAACCGTTATCAAGGTTATCAAATCCATAACATCATGATAACATTGATACGTCGACTTGACATAGGAACCTAAACGTTAAACACGTCTCCTAACTCCAAATAGTTGGGATAAGTGGGTACCCATGTTAAACGGAGGTTACATTTTCATGTGTTGCTTGTGTGAGTGGCATGTATCGGTGCGCGTGAGTTGAGGTAGCCACACGCCGTGTCCCCTTACACGTCATCTATACATTAACCAATACCTTAACTTGATCATATCAATTTACAATGCCCACTTGAAGTAGCTTGCCTCGTTTAATGGTTTATTATTCATTTGTTGGAAGTAGTATGTCAATATTTCTCACTTCCCATGCCCAACAATTTCCACTTCCTTTGACGCCCCTGACGGCCGGAGCCGTCAACGCGTGACGTCATCGCCCCACAAAAAAAAAGTAGTGTTGTGACTCTATTACTAAATTAAAATGAATATCGTGTGAACATTTTGGTGTTTTCATGCTTTATTGTGGGATTATAATGTTGAAAAACATTGGAAATTAAATAACGTTATAATTGTAATATATTTTTTAAAGTTTTCAGATACTCAAATACACTATTACATAGGGTCAATTATGGTATCGATATTTCGTTTTGGAATCACTACGTTTTTAGAGATCGACTTGTACGTTTTTGTTGTGGCGTCGTCCGGGAGGCAGCGTTTTGTTTAGCAGCTTGGCGTTCAAAAGGTTAACACTTAACATCCTAATTGGTATAATAAATTGTTTTTTTTTTTAAATAAAAATATAATATAATAATAATTACAATGAGATATATTAAAAACAAAATAAAATTTGAGACTAATAATATGTTTAAGTGTACGATAAACAAACGCAGTGGACTGTAGAACTATTCTAGATGTCTTGCATGCATCTCTTACCTTGTGGTGGCTTCATTCGACTTTACCTAGGGCCCTGGTTATATCCTGGCTTCTGACACACAATCTGTTCAGGAGTACTCCAACCACAAACAACAGCACATAGACGCTTGCAAGCATTAAACAATATGTAATTTATAAGAGTAGATCTCGAGAACGTGACCGAACTCAAATCATTCAAAAAAACGGAAGTCGCCATTACGGAAATACGTCATATGGCAAAACGATTGAAAAGCGTTCCTAATCACGCATACAAAACTATATACTAAATTACTATACATACCGGCCGCCTTAGAGTCACTATCTCTAAAAAATAATGGACTGTAACTAAAACTACTAACCTAACATCCTAACTCTAACATGAAGATGAGTCCGGGAGCGGACAGATCTTCACTACAGCGCGCCGGACCACGCCGTGTGCTTTGCGCACCGTGACCACGCGCACCACGCCGTCGGCGCCGGGATGCGTCTCCGCGATAACTCCGAGTCGCCACTGCATCGGCGGCGTGTTGTTCTCCACGAGAACCACTACCGAGCCGACCATAACATTATCCTTCGACACTTGCCACTTGGGTCGCTGCTGCAAAGTGTGCAGATATTCTCTGCTCCAGCGTTTCCAATAGTGCTGAATCATGTTAGTTAACAGTTGCCACCTAGTTAACCTATTAACGTCTGTTTCCGTCAGGATCGGTTCCGGAATAGCCACGAGCGGCTGCCCTATAATAAAATGCCCGGGTGTCAGCGCTTGCGGATCACTCGGGTCGCTACTCAGAGGACAGATCGGCCTCGAGTTCAATATCGCATCGATCTGACACACGACCGTATGAAATTCTTCGTAAGATAACGTCTGTTGTCCTACTACGCGTTTTAGGTGATATTTAAAACTACGCACTTGTCTCTCCCACAAACCTCCCATATGTATGCATAAGGGGGATTAAAATGAAATTGAATTTTTTGATTAACGCACTCACGATTAACCTTAGTCTTAAATTCATCCGTTTTGCATAGCTCATGGAACTCCGACAATATTACAAAGTTACGGCCACAATCGCTATACAAATCTGTACAAAGGCCTCGACGACTGCAGAACCTTTTCAGAGCTCCTATGAAGGCTTCAGCGGTCAATGCATTGACCATCTCTAAATGCACAGCTCGAGTTTGTCCGCAGATAAAGACACAAGCCCAAAACTTAGTTAATTTGGAATTTCGTTGTCGACTTAATTTAATAAAAAAATGACCACAATAGTCGATGCCAACCTTCAAAAATGCACGACATTGTTCGACACGAAATGTTGGTAAGTCACCCATCATGGGTGTTACGTTTTTAGGTTTATTCCTAAAACAAATGACACATTGAAACACTCTACTTTTGATAACACTTCGAGCTGAAAAAATCCAGTACTTCTGTTGTAACAGATACTGCAACGTTTGAGGACCGACATGCAAATTAATTTTATGAAAATAATCCACGATAAGAACCGTCAATAGACTCCTTTTAGGAAGAATCAGTTGATGTTTTGAATCAAAATCCAAAGAAGATTTTGACAGCCGCCCGCCAACACGCAATAAGCCGGCCCCATCAACAAATGGCCTCAGGCGCTGAACAGCTGTTAAACACGGTTTATTATTTTTTAAACAATCAAACACATCGCTAAATTCAATTTGTTGCACAACTCTAACAAGATGCAATAACGCGTTGTTTAACTCCGGGACAGAAATAAAATTTGATTTGGTTTTGACAACATTCAAACAATTACCTTTAAAACGTAAACACCAAGCAGTCACTTTCAAAAGTTTAGTCAAGTCTGAGTACCTATTGATTAAATCCGTACAATCAGCAAATGAAGAAAACGATTTCACGGGGCGCTTTTCTCCGTTAACTACGTCAATGTTTACGTCAAACACATCAGACCTAGACACGGACGTAGGCCACTCATAATCAGGCTGCGACAGCCACTGAGGACCTCGCCACCACAACTCATGCTGTACTAGCTGCGACGGCAACACTCCGCGCGACGCGCAATCAGCCGGGTTGTATGCTGATGGTACGTGAAACCAGTTCTCAGGGGAAACATTACTCTGGCATTCACTTGCCCTATTAGCCACGAAAGTCTTGTACTCATACGAAAGTCCTTTGATCCATGCTAACGCTATTGTGGAGTCAGTCCACGCACAAATCCTATCGATTTTGAACTTTCCCTCATAGACAGACAATACATATTTCAATAACCGGGATATGATCACAGCGCCACACAACTCAAGACGCGGAAGGCTAATACGCTTAAGAGGGCTAACGCGTGACTTCGAAATTAACAGTTGAGTATTCCACACACCATCTCCTGTAAAAACACGCAGGTACACAACACCTGCAAAACCTAACTCGGAACTATCAGAGAACGCATGAAGTTCGGCTTTCACAAAGTCCTTCAAAATAAACCGATCCATCGAAACATGCGATACAAGCGATAGCTCACCAATATATCGCAACCAAACATGTTGCAGGTCATTAGGTAGAGGCTCGTCCCAAGTTACACCTAAAACCCACCATTTTTGCATCAAACACTTCGCAAATAGTGTAATTGGACATAACCATCCCAACGGGTCATAACACTTGGCGATCTGTGACAACACTGCTCTCTTCGTGCACTCCTGACTACCAGGCGAAAAATTGTAAATAAACTGGTCGCTCTGCGGTTTCCACTGCACACCCAAAACCTTGATGACACCTTCATCATCAGTGGCTGAAAACGACACACAAGTTTCCTTGTCGCAAACTGGAACGTCATCAAGAAGAGACGGGACGTTACTAGCCCATTTACGTACGGAAAAACCACCCGCAGCACACAACTGTACCAGCTCGTTCTTCAGCCCTCGCGCAGAATCCAGCCCCGTCGCACCGCTGACCACGTCATCGACGAACACGTCGTTGATGAGTACAGCGGCCGCGCGCGGGGACTTCTGCTTCTCATCAGTGGCCAACTGCTGCAGCGTCCGTATCGCGAGATACGGCGCTGAGGAAAGACCATAAGTGACGGTACGCAGCCTAAACTCTTTTACTGGGTCAGAGGAACACTCACGCCACAAAATACGCTGATAATCACGATCCTTTTCGTGCACTAGAATACCACGAAACATCTGTTTAATGTCGGTAATAAATACGACATCATGCAGTCGGAAATTAAGCATAATTTTCTCAATATTCTGCTGAAGCTTTGGACCAACCAGGAGTTCATCGTTAATGGCTACACCGTTACTCGACTTCATTGAACCATCGAACACGACACGCAGCTTCGTCGTTGAACTTGATTCCTTTATAACACAATGATGAGCGATGTAAAATGGCTTCGAGTCACTTTCTGAATGATGTTCCACAAGCTCCATGTGTCCTGCCTCTAAATAATGTTTCAGAAAATCGGAATACGAATGCTTTAAACAATAGTCACGAGCGAGCCGTCTCTCAAGAGAATGAAGACGCGACAGAGCAATATCTCGAGATTCACCGAGGTTTGGTCGATCAGTTTTAAACGGGAGTCGAACCACGTACCTACCCGTCTTGTCTCGATGGTGACCATTACCAAAAATATATTCGCAACGCATCTCTTCAACACTAAGAGGAGGCGCGCGCGTCGGCTCTGACTCAACCTCCCAAAACTTCTTCAAAATAACATCGAGGCTTTCCTCAGATGTCACCGAAGCGAAGGAAACGCTTTCAAGGGACTTTAGGCTCTTGCCGGAAGTTCCGCCCATCACAAGCCACCCGAACACACTATTGATGGCAGACGGAAAGCTGTCACGACCTAAAATACGCCCGTCACGTAATAACTGCGGATATAATATCTCCGCTCCTAATAGTATATCTATCCCAGCAGGGCGATAAAATTTAGGATCAGCAAATTTTAAATTGTCCAAATGTGACCACTTGTCACGAGGTAAAATCGAACTAGGTAAATAACTAGTGATTTTATTTAATACTAAACACTGAACAAAAAATTCGTCATCACTGTCAGTAGGTAAGATCATACACGAAACAACACTTTTCGCCTTACCCACATCAGACATACCGAGACCACTGACCGGCACACACACACGCCGACGCGGTAAATCTAAACAGCTAGCGAATTTAGACGTCATAAACGACGACTGAGAACCGGGGTCCAATAGCACGCGAGCAATGTGCGTGCCGCCATCACTACGGCGCACGCGCACTACGCAGGTCGACAGCAGCGCGGCCGAGCTCACAGAATCAGAGCCCTCCAAGGCCGCATGGTTCATCACACCCTGCTGCGTCTGCGATCCAACACTCGCCTCGGACTTACTCCCCTCGGTGCTCGCGCGAGCCACATTGGAGTCACACTTGGCCCCGGACTGGGACCCCTCCTGCAGTGTTGGGCAAAAAGTAATTGAATTACAAATTATGAATTGCAATTACAGAATGTAATTTAAATTACGAATTAAAATTACACATGTGTAATTTCTAATTGAATTACGATCAGCTCTGAATTTCAAAATGTAATTTGTAATTCAATTATAAATTACATTTTGTAATTCTAATTGGTAATGCATTACTTTATGAAATTACAAATTACATATTCATCTATCTTTTATACAAATTACATATCTAGCATTTTCATTGTTTTTATATAGTATGCTACTATATTTTTGCGGGTTTTGATTCAATATAAAATTATTATATAAGGAACTTCCTCAAAAAATTAAGCATTTTTTTGTCATACTTGTTTAAGTTTAAAAAACTTATGTTAGCTCTTATATTCAACTTCGGACGAGTAATATCAATAACCAATGTCCTAGCCGGAGTGCACACCTACCTGCATCGCATGACGCATAATATACCTGACATGCTAATCCAAATTATCTGTTATTACAACTACTTTATATAACGTAATTGCGTAATTCAATTACAAATTAATGTAATTACAATTAAAAATTACCAAGTAAATTAAATTAAATATAATTCAATTGCGAGCGTAATTAATTACAAGCAATTGCATTAAATATATTTTAATTTGTAATTCAATTACAAATTAATTGAATTATGCCCAACACTGCCCTCCTGCCCGTGAGCACCTTCACGCGAAAAATGCAAGAGTTTGTTATGAGGCCTATCACACTTGTCGCATAACGAACCCGACTGACAACCATGCGACGCATGTTTGTCACTAAAACAATTAAAACATAAGCCAAAACGTTTAACTAAATTCATTCTTTTTAATGGGGCTAAGCTCAGAAACTTCGAGCACTTACTCAACGGATGCTCAGCACCACAAGAAATACACACTCGATCGTGGTCGACATGAGTCGCAAAATAATTCGTGCCCTTAGCTTTACTCGAACCCGCGTGACCACTAGGCTGTGGCTGTGACCTTCGTGAGACCTGGTGAGATGCTTCACACGCATGCATCTGTTTCGTCAGGAATTCCATGAACTTTGCATAAGTCGGATAATCGCGGCCGTCGTATAACGACAATAAATTCATAACGACGCCTCGTTTCACAATCTATTTTATTTAAAACAATATGCAACAATAAAAAACACCACTTGTCTGTAGGAAAATCCAATGCCTTTAACTCACCTACATTTTCAATTAAAGTATTTGTCAGTCGTTTCATCCCTTCGCCATCGGTATCACTGCGTAATGGCACTAAATTAAGCAGAGCGTCCACATGCTTGTTCGCTATGCGCCGCTTATCAGAGTACCTATCCTCTAACGTTTGCCAAGCAAGATTTTCACTCGTTAACGGCAGGCACTTAACTAAACTAAATGCTTCGCCTCGCAAACTTGAACGAAGATACTGGAATCTTTCAATGTTCGACAAACACTTGTTATCTTTTATCGTTGAACAATAAAAATCATTAAAGCTATTCCATTCTGAATAATCACCGGAAAATATTTGTAAAGGCAATTTCGGTAATTTAATATTACTTCTATTGTCACTCGAGTGATAACTATCATCCAACTTACGATCACTAGTTTCTAAATTACATTTTATGAGTTTCGCATACTTTGCCCGAATGTCATATAATTTAGTAAAAAATGCATCACGTATTTCTTCCTGATCAGCTTCAACGAACTGCTTATGAGATATAAGTTTTTTCTCGATTGACTTTTGAACATCTTCGAACTGCGAGCGAATAATATCTAAGTCACCATAACCTGCTTCCAATTCGTCAAAATGGTTCGTTCTCTCATACTCTACGAGTAATAGCCGATCCAATTGTTTAGAAATGAATTTTCTATGAAATAACATCTGTTCTATCTCCATTTTAGCGAAAATAATCGTTTACAAAATACCATAAATAACTTACGTGAAAGTTGTAAACAATCCAGTCAAAGGATAATATAACACGGCTCAGTATTATTGATATCACATCACTTCAATACTAATAATTACGGCGACACAACACAATTTAGTCGCGTAATGCTTAGGCGAAAACTCAAATAATTAACCAGTATTACTTTATTTTATACTTGTTCAGTAATTAATATCGAAAATAACGAGGTCACAGTACGCATTAAACACAAAATTAACACTACGTATCGCGTTATTACACCTTTAAACACAACTTTAAAGATAACAATATAATAACCATAAACGATTAACGTCACAACTTCTCGTTTGACTGACTAAGTCACCTCAATCACTGCAGCGCAGTTACAAGAGTCTATACCCTACATTCAAAATATAAAAACTACTTATTTTTGTCGTGTCAAATATCTATCCGTATTTAGATAAATTACACTAAGATTATTCCGTACTAAATAAGTAAATCATGAATCCTGATGCTAACTATCTCAACTTTTCAATTATTTAGCGAAATACACACACAACGTATTTATTAACTAAATAACGACACACGAAAAGTTCGTGAGCTAACGAACAAAGACTCAAGATGGACGTCGTTTCATACAGTTCAATCGTATCACCAATGACCAAACGCGACGTCAAATTTAGAAAAAATGGAATTCTAATTTTGAAATAACTAGTTCCAATTTACTTTCGGATCGTAAGGACCAAATTATGTACGATAAACAAACGCAGTGGACTGTAGAACTATTCTAGATGTCTTGCATGCATCTCTTACCTTGTGGTGGCTTCATTCGACTTTACCTAGGGCCCTGGTTATATCCTGGCTTCTGACACACAATCTGCTCAGGAGTACTCCAACCACAAACAACAGCACATAGACGCTTGCAAGCATTAAACAATATGTAATTTATAAGAGTAGATCTCGAGAACGTGACCGAACTCAATCATTCAAAAAAACGGAAGTCGCCATTACGGAAATACGTCATATGGCAAAACGATTGAAAAGCGTTCCTAATCACGCATACAAAACTATATACTAAATTACTATACATTAAGAGATCATTATTATTAAATCACTAAAAAGATGATGAATATTCATCAACTTGTTATTTGGTTACCATGATTGCTATTTGGTTACCTGCTGCTGATGCGCTTGCATACCTCGAGCGATACACAACCCTTCTGCCCCCAATATTTAATTTTACACCGTTTAACATGGAAGAAATGATCATAGCAATTAAAAAAATAAAATGTAAACAATCTAAAGACGTCAATGACATGTCCACTCACATTCTAGACCTTTTCCCTCCTATTGTAATATCGTTGCTGCTTTTTCGACTGAACGAGTGCGTCAGAGCGGGTTTATACCCAAGCTCATTAAAATTTATTAAAGTACAGCCCATTTACAAAGGAAAAGCTGAAATGCACCTACCTAAATTCTACAGACCAATATCGCTTATCCCCGTAATATCCAAGGTATTTGAGCGATTGTTGAGTGCAAGAATGATGCAGCACTTTACTTCAAACAACCTACTAAACAAGCAACAGTACGCCTATCAGTCAGGGCGGTCAACAACAGACGCGGCGCGCGATGTCGCCTTGCGAGTGATGGCCCATCTCGAGGGCGGGCGGGCAGGTCGAAGCGATATTCTGCGACCTGGACCTGTCCCGCGCCTTTGAAATGATCGACCACAAACTGCTTCAATGGCAATTTCTTTAGTACAATCGCCTCATTTTTGTGCGACCGAAAACAAAGCACGTATGTGCTCGGCGCGAAGTCGAACCCTGAACCCGTTGGAAGTTGTGCAGTCCCGCAGGGGTCAGTTATGGGGAATAACCTTGTTTTAATATTGGTAAACGACATTACAACTGCATGTTCTGACCCTGAATATATAATGTTTGCCGATGATACATGTATAATTATAAGAGGCCGGAATTTTTGTAGCATTTTCGAGCTGTCATAGGTACTTCTCGTTTATCGACACCCGATATACATATTTTATCGATACTTTATAGAACCCATCATATTAAAGAAGATTAAAAGTAGAGGTAAACAACAGACGGTCTTATTGCTAAGGAGCGATCTCTTTCAGATAATGACTATCTATTTATTTTATAGAAAAAATAAAGATGAAACACTTGTTAGCACTAAAACAGACCTTTAACATGTAATTCATAAATGTTAAAACACTGAACTGAACTGATTAAATGTGAAACTGTTAACTATTAACTTTTCATTGTTTTCATTGAAAATCCCTATTTCACATTTTCAATTACTCAAAAGTTATCTGAAAGAAATCGCTCTTTAGCGATTATACCGCCTATTGTTTACCTCTTCTTTTAATCTTCTTTAATATGTTGTGTTCTATAATGTATCGATTAAATATGTATATCGGAAGTCGATAAACGAGAAGTCCCTATGACAGCTCAAAAGTGCTACGAGAATTCCGGCCTCTGATAATTATTAACGAAAAAGACATTGACAGTTTAAAAATAAAGGTAAACAGGATAATATGCACCAAATCGCCCAATGGTTCACATCAAACGGCATGCTTTTGTATATAGACAAGACAAACATTATGCACTTTCAGCTGCGCAGAACGAATGCCTTACCCTTCAATATCGTTACAAACAACATTCAACTCCCACAGGTGGAGCAGGTTAAATACTTAGGTTTTACTATAGATTCTGGCCTGACGTGGTCTCCTCACATCGACGCGGCTTGCGACAAGTTGTCCTCAGCATGCTTTGCCCTTTCCAGACTAGCGCCCACTCTAACAGTTGATAACCTCAGAACAGCCTATTATGGGTACTTCCACTCAATTCTACCCAAGGTGTCGATCTCTGGGGTACAGCCGCGGACTGCCAGACTATTTAGGCTACAAAAGCGGGCTCTGCGATTGATATCGAGGAAGCCCTACGATCACCCAGCGCAGGCACTGTTTAGAGAGCACAAAATCCTCACACTGCCATGTGTCTATATACTAACAGCTTGCAAATACGTAAGGTCGAACCTTGGTCAATACACGACCCCCGCCCCGCGCAGAACAACGGCCGGGCCACCCGCGGCGGACAGCTGCTGCTGGTGCCACGGCGCAGACTCGCCAAGGCTCGGAAGTCACTCGGTGTCATTGGTGCAAAGCTATACAATACTCTCCCTAATAGTCCAGGCAATGAAAGATTTTGGATGGAAAAGTTGAAAGCAGAATTTTTGACTTCGGAACTTTGTTTGGACTAGTTAGGACATAAACATACTAAAAGTCCCCACCCCTAGGAGGTGAGCCCTACGGGGGGGGGGGCACAAAGAAGGTCCCATTTCTTTGTTTTTTGTTTACATCTTGAAAACGATGCGTCATAGGAAAGTTTGTTGTATTACATCATTAAAGCTGATAAAATTCTCTACAACTTTGGTCCTTATGTTTTTTACCTATTTTCAATAGTTGTCTAGATATGAACTCCGAAAAACGGTCGATTTTCAAAAATGTGTTTTTGACCTCACGTTTTTTGTCATACACTGCTCTCTAACTTGCAAATACATCATCTGAGAAAAACCACCTCCTACATACCTTGTAAAGAGTTGAAATCTCTTTAAGAATATATATACATATATTAATATATCATTTACCGTTGAAAAGTTATACCACATTTTAAAATTTCGGCAAATTTATTTTACATAAACATAGCGCAAAGCTCATTTCTTACGCTATTACGAGTATCAGACGTAACCGTAGATTTCAACGTTACATAACAATTTAAAAAAAGGAATTTACTTTAACACTTTAAGTGACAATTTATATACAACAGACATTATTTTACAATTTATATACAATAGAATAAGTAACAATTTATATACAGTAAACACACTATTTAACAATTTATATACAACAAACACATTATTCAATCAATCACTCGCCGCCTTTTTGAGCAAGACGGGCCCTCTTTGTTTTCCCTCGGCGTTTGTCTCATCTTCTTCATTCTCATCAGTCGAATAGTCATCAGACGATGGTAAGACAGCTAATACTTCTGCTACATCATCCCCACCATCGTCGTCGTCATCGTCGTTAGCGTCCAAAATGGGGATGCCATTATTGCAACTACCGTGGCAATTGTGGCAAATGGTAGAGCACAGCATAGAGGCCTTCCTACACCCACATCTAACACTACTACAATCAGTGGTGCACCGGCAAAATATTAGCTTTAATATTTCTTCTGGTGCTGCTGGATCTTTGGTTTGGACAGGAACCAAGAGATGGCTTTCATTCTGTGTCCATCCCCATAGTTCAGGGGAAAGATCATGTCCTAGCCAAGTCTGGACCTGGTGGAAGGAGTGCCCCATCGCTGCTCCCTCAGTTGGTGGAAGGGACGAAATGTCCGGCTTGACTTTCGAGACTGACTGGAGGAAACACTGGTACCGATAGTTATTCAGAGAGGTCTCCTTCTGTTTTGCTCCCTGCTACCTCAAAAAACATATGTTTCCATTTGCTTTTATGTCAGCATGCGATGAGGAGGGATTCGAGAATAACTCAGCAGCTTGACGGATATCTGGATTTTTAAGTAAAGTTTACAGAAACCAACTTTGCTTCTCCGAACTGCTGCAGACGTGGTGTCGCATCCAGTGAAGTCGTGAAGAAATAATATGTCGTTCAGGCCCAGCTGCTGCAATTTCTGACTTGAATAATAGGTTGTGGGGACTTTACCTCCGCTAGGTTTGACGAATATAATATACTGGTCAGACGGAGTCTTTGCCATGAGCAGAACTGCCAAGTCAATATCTTCTCCAATGACTGCAACTAGAGAATCCTTTGATTTTTCAATGGCAGTAGAGACTATCATCAAGTCAGCGTCGTCTGGAGCTTGTTGAGTCTCAATCCCGTTGCTATTAAGATGACATTGGAGAACGGCAATCAGGTTGCTTTTATTGTGGCTGTTTGAGAGAAAATGTTCCTGCTTGACATCGATCGTTGTTTCAAATTGAGACTTATATCGGCAGACTGCTTAAGTCGATACCTCAGCTCATGTTCAGCTGTCTTTGTGCTGTTTACAGAATTGAATTCAAATCGTAATTTAAGAGAAAAAATTTTTTTTAGTTTAATATGTAACCTGAAATCTACGGCTGCATCTGTAGCGAAAGTAATGAGCTATACTATGGGTATTTTATTTATGCGATATGTTTATGTAAAATAAATTTGCCGAAATTTTAAAATGTGGTATAACTTTTCAACGGTAGTTGATATATTAATATATGTATATATATTCTTAAAGAGATTTCAACTCTTTACAAGGTATGTAGGAGGTTGTTTTTCTCAGATGATGTATTTGCAAGTTAGAGAGCAGTGTATGACAAAAAACGTGAGGTCAAAACACATTTTTGAAAATCGACCGTTTTTCGGAGTTCATTTATTTATTTATTTATTCATAAAATTTGCAACATAACAGTAACATAACCAAATCGTTACAAACACAGTCATTAATATTAACTTAAAATAATTTGCATTTATAAATATAAATGTACAAATTTAGTCATTTCATTATTATTAGGTATAAAAAAAAAAAATTAATAACATTTAAATAAATATTATGTAAATAATAACAATGTCAATTTATTTATATTCCATTATCATAATGGCACACTAGTTTCTCTGGCATTCATCTCATACATTCTCTTACACTCATTCATCAGACACGCTATCCCACTCACGAACAAGTCACACTGTGGCGCTTGCGCGAGCACCGAGCCGAGCAGGTCGCGCGCGCGCTCCACCGGGCTCTGCCGGCGGTGCACCGTATGCCCCTCAGCAGGGGACAGCACGCACTGAGCGCGGGGACGAAGTCTGGATGTAGTGTATGCATTGCGTACAGATAGTCTTTCATATCTAGACAACTATTGAAAATAGGTAAAAAACATAAGGACCAAAGTTGTAGAGAATTTTATCAGCTTTAATGATGTAATACAACAAACTTTCCTATGACGCATCGTTTTCAAGATGTAAACAAAAAACAAAAAAATGGGACCTTCTTTGTGCCCCCACTTTGTGCACTTTTAGTATGTTTATCTCCTAACTAGTTCAAACAAAGTTCCGAAGTCAAAAATTCTGCTTTCAACTTTTCCAGCCACACCCCCTTTTTAAGCACTCATTGACAGAACTATAACGACATCATTAACTGTGTACAGGGTTGGGCAGATTAAGTGTCCTAGTTGTGTATGGCTTTTTTACTTAAATATAACTAAACTTCTTATTCACTTCGTATTTTTTTTTTGTTGACAATTTAACCTTCTTTATGATTTCTACACGTCAGCTTGATATATTTTGTTTTTATATTGTTTTCAACAATGGACGCGAAACGCCAGCTCGTGTGCGATTTGTACCAGAAAAAATACCGACCGTGTGAGATATTGAAGACGCTGAAACATTTAAATATCAATATAAGGTTTATATCGCGGACCGTCAAGCGATTCAAAGAAACGGGATCTTCACAAATCAGGCCCAAACCTGAGAGAAAGCCATCTGTTCGCACCAAAAACATCATTAAAAATATTCGTGAGCGTATTAGACGAAATCCAGCTCGAAGTGCAAGCAAACTTGCTAAAGATATGAAAATATCCCGTCGAACAATGAGTCGTATTTTAAAATATGATCTTGGGCTAAAGGCCTACAAAAAACAAAAAATCATGGCTTAACAGATGCCCAGAAAAAAAGCTAGAGTGAAAAAATGTAGGAAATTGCTAGCTTGGCACGACGGCGATGATATTATTTTTTCCGATGAAAAGATGTTCCAGTTACAAGACAGTCACAACTAGTGATGGGCCGCGGTAATATTCCCGTTACCAGTAAGTTTCCGTTTGGGAATATTCCCAGTAAGTTTCTAATGTTACCAGTAATATTCCCAAAAGGTGGGAATATACTATACTGGTGATTTATATGAGATTTAACGATTATATAGTTAAATAAGCAATATGCATAGATATATTCCTTTCTCTTTTACACATATCACCTTTTTCTCTTTCACACAAACTTCTTATCTGAAATGGCACAAACACAAAGGACTTAGTTTTGCCCTTGACTCGACTCAGTGCACGTGCTTTTTGTGATGATAGTGAAAAATGTGATAATGATTACTAAGCTTAAAAAAAACGTTTTTCATGAAAAGAGGAAAAACATTTATTTACGCCAAAATTACACAATCTAAAAACAACTAAATTAAAAAAATACAGTAAAACAAATTCTTAAAACTAAACTTAAAACCTAGTGTTACCTCCCCAAGCCCTAATTACAGCCTCCATGCGATCCTTCATTGACCTCACCAACGTCACGATTCGTTCTTGAGGAATGTCACTCCACTCCTCGACGACGGCGTCCCGAAGCCGTTCAAGGGTAGCAGGGGCAGTATCACGAGACCGCACCCGGCGTTTCAGATCATCCCAAAGGTGCTCTATGGGGTTCAGGTCAGGACTTCTCGCTGGCCACTGCATCACGGGGATCCCAACCTGATCCAGGTAGTCCCGAACAATCAACGCCGTATGAGAGCGGCCGTTGTCGTGCATGAATGTGAATTCAGGCCCGACAAAACCAGCATACGGGACCACGTGGTCCTCCAGGATCTCTGTGATGTACCGATGAGCAGTCAGGGACCCCTGGCCACGTCCACCTCCAGTGCGGGAGACGCACACAAGGTCGGTTTTGCCCTGGATTGAAATTCCGCCACAGAACATGCAGGATCCTCCTCCGTAGCTGGCGGTTTCTTCAAAGCAGGCTTGTGAGTACCGTTCTCCCTGCCTCCTGTACACTCTTCTACGCCTATCGTTGCAGAAAAGGCATACCCTCCTCTCGTCGGAGAAGAGGACAGACTGAAGTCTGACTCGCCTATGCTCTGCTGTCAATTTGGGGCCCGTAGCAGCCCTACGAGGCAGGATTTTCTTCTCTCGCAGCCTTCTTCTTACTGTGGAGACGCTCACCGACGTCCTCCGAGCTGTTCGTAGCTGCTGTTGCACCTCAACAGCGTTGGAGAATCGGTTACGCAAACACGTTGACACAATATAGCGGTCGTCTCTGTTGGAAGTGAAACGTCGTCTCCCAGATCCATGCTTCCTGATGTAGCCTCCAGTCTCCTGGAACCGCTGGGATACTCGTTTCACCCGGAAACGGCTTATGTTGAGTTGTCGAGCAACATCAACCTGCCGTAGTCCTGATTGCAGTAGTGCTACCACTTGAGCTGCTTCTTCTGCCGTGATATCCATTTTTCAGAGTTTTCTCTTACTGGAGCTGTTCAGGTGTGACTTCTGTGATGTCTGGATAGCAAATTACCCATAATTCATTTTTACCCCCCTTTTATTCGTGTTCAGGGTGGCACAAGTAGTGAGTCCTCTAATGAGTTTTCCATCACTTTTTTTTAAAGACCCTAACGTGTCGTGATCATTGTTGTTACGAAAAATAACGATTCGCGTTTTTAAAGTTGATTAACTGTGCTTTCAAATGATACTAATATTGGTAGGGTACAATAAATAAGTTAAGAGCTTTATTCGCTTGAAATCAAAATTTCAAAAGGTGCGATTTTTTTGACGCCGTGTGTTTTTGTATAATTAAACTAATTTTCCGACTTTTTCTTTCATTTCGATCGAAACTAAGATGTTTTTACCGTGATTTAAAGTGTACTTGGCCATAATTACACGATGGGAATATTCCCAGTAACATTGGAAAAATACCTGGTAATTTTGGGAATATTCCCGGTAACATTGGGAATTTACTTTCTGGGGGGGAGCTCCGTATTTTTTTTTATTCTAAATTGTTCCAATGTTCACCAAATAAGCATAAAACACAAAAAAAATATTACTTTATAATTCAGTTTTTCTATATTTCCCTAAATTTCCAATACTTGGAAATATTACTGGTAACATTACTGGGAATATTCCCGCCATGGGAATATTCCCGGTAACGACCCATCACTACTCACTTCACAGGCGCCATCTAGTGAAAAAACTGATGCGCGGAAACCCTCATGACTTCGCTGACAAGTAATTTGCTAGCAGAAAAATTGAGGAAAGTATACAAGAAAAGTTAGCTATTGTTTATTTGTGTCATTATCAATTTAAGCTAGTAGAAAAACGAATGTACCTATGCAACAACGGTTCATAATTGGGTCTTAAGGTACTTGTGCCAGTCATTAGAACGCTCGCAAGGTGGCGCTCTAACCTCGGCACTCGTCCTTAAGACGATTCATTATGTACCAGTTACATAAATAACTATTATATCGTCCCGGGTGACGCTGGTTTTTTTTTGCGTGGCAGTCTAGTAATTTTATTTGGGAATAAGAGCTAGTCAACAATATAAATAAAATACAGTGTTTAAAACTTTTTCTATTGAATCAGTTTCCGTTTTATATGTACAGTCACGAACCGGGATTGTTGAGCCACTTGCCATTGTTCGTAATTTAGCCGTGTATTCAATAACCGATGTCAACGACTGGCTGACAGCTATTCAATTTGCATTACATAGCCAAATTAGAAACATGGGTAAGTGGCTCAACAATCCCGGTTCGCGACTGTACGTATTCGCCTTTCTACTGAGTGTGAAAATTGATGAAATCGCAGTTCTTTATTTATGCGAGATAACGATTTGCATTCTCGCACAGCACATGTCTTATGCACCATTTGAATTGTGTACAAATCAAAACATAGAACAAGACACGCGTTAGCCCTGAAAGTCATGTCCCGAGCTAATAACAATGGCGACGTATGCAGCTCGGGCGTGGCTCGGGCGCGCCGTACCCGCTTCTCGCCCCTCACACCCCGCACGATTTTTCCCCGTCTAGACGGCTTCGATTAATGACTGTATTGGTTTATAGTCTATGCCAGGGGACATAAACATAACTAAGCCGTATAATTTTTGCGTTATTTAAATACCAATTTTAACTTTAATTATGTATAGATTTTTCAATCCATGAAGAGCCCTGCCACTCAAATTTCTTGCACTGTGTCAATATACGTAAAAAATAGTTTTAGGAAGGGAGTTCGTGGATTGAACACTATAATTAAGGTTTACATATGTTTCCTTTTTATTGAGACAGTATTAAGAATTCAAATTTATATCAGAAAAGTATTTCTTGCCACCCACAACACAGTAACCAGTTTTACATATTTAGCTTTATAAATACACATAGGTATAGTCTTTACTATTTGAACTGAGCTGATCTACTACACAAAGGCCATTGTTTGTAAACAATACCATTGTCTTTATTTGTGTCCGTAACACCAAGCCGATTACATACAAAAAAGTTAGAACTACATTGAATGTACATTGAATTATCAACCCTACCGTCTTAGTCAGTAGGTTTAAAATGTAAAGTGTCAGGATACAGATATAAGTTTTGTGTAGATGATAGTATTGTGTAAAGAATAAGCACAGTTCAAATAATAAAGACTTATATCTATATCCTGACACTTTACATTTTAAACCTACTGACTATGAGAGTAGGGTTGATAATTCAATGTACATTCAATGTAGTTCAAACTTTTTTTATGTAATCGGCTTGGTGTTACGGACACAAAGAAAGACAATGGTATTGTTTACAAACAATGGCCTTTGTGTAGAAGATCGGCTCAGTAGAAATAATAAAGACTATACCCATTAAAATTAAAATAAACCACTACAATAACTCTCAGCAATAGTAAACAATATTATGGCAATAGGCTCAAGACTTGGCATATGCTGTGGGACCGGGATCTACACACTGTTTTTTTTAACCAACTTCATTAAGCTTATCTGTACCTCCCTCTCAAAATGTAAATTAAGCCTAGAGCACCCCTTACATAACATCATGAAATAAAACATAAAACAATGTACATTAATACACTCAGTATGTACCTAAAAACCCCTTGGTTGTTCATTTACCCTGATGTAAGTCTCACCGCAAAAATAATCAGTAATCTTGAAAGAATTCTGACTCAAAATATAGACAAGTACAGAACTCTTAAAAACAATAAAAAATATTTTAATCGCCAGGCTACCAACACAAATTACAAAACGCCATGCATCATTTGGGGTTTTAGGTAAAAACTTATGATAAGTACTTACTGTTCATTATAGAAAATAGCAGAGCTTTTAATAAATTGAATTACCTAATTATATGTAAAATAAATAAATAATAAATATCAAGGGACAATGTCACACCAATTGACCTAGTCCCAAACTAAGCTCTAGGCTTGTACTATGGGTACTAGACAACGATATAAATACTTATATAGAGAAATATATGCTTAAATACATAGAAAACATCCATGACTCAGGAACAAATATTCGCGTTCATCACACAAATATCTGCCCTTACCGGGATTTGAACCCAGGACCTCTAGCTTCGCAGGCAGGGTCACCACCAACTAGGCCAGCGCGTCGTCAAATGTGGATGAAGTTACATGTAAAGTTAATATCAAATAAGATGATGTAATCAATCATCGCAACTGTATTTTTTTTTATATCACATCTCTTATCACTGTAATTGTATAATACATTCGCTTTATTTGATTCTATTTTGGCAGAGGCGTTTGATAGGAAAACATCACTTTACGAAAATCAGTTAAAAAGATAAATATACACCTTATTTTTATTTTCATTTACTAAGCACTTAAGGTACCAATAAATCTGAATTGATTAATAAACAATAACATTGAAGTTTTATTTTAATTATTATAAAGAAACTAGTTTTTGCTACCAAATCTGTCCACGTGGAAGTCATTTATCGCTGTTCTCCTGGGAATTACCCAATTTCCGGGGTCAAAAGAAGCCAATGTACGTCTCTGGACTATAAACTATGTCAGTATCAAATTTCTCGTCGATCGGATGAGGTGTTGGACCGTGAAAGAGCAACAAACAACACACATTTTCAAATTTATAATATTTAGTAAGGTGAACAATTAAACTCTACATTGAACATTCACCTTTACATAAAAGTTGAGCAGGGACTGTTATCTTAAGAAGAGTGAATTCAATTTTATACAAAACCAACCAACTGTAGCACAAAAATTAATTTAAAACAATGTAACAAGTCCAAAGAAAGTAAAAATAACTTTTTCAAATCATTTTAGGTCAATTAAACTGAAGTCGTTTAAAATAAGAAGTTGTGGTTTAAAATAACATACATACATACATACATTAAATCACGCCTGTTTCCCAGAGGGGTAGGCAGAGACCACTTCTTTCCACTTGCTACGATCTTGACAAAATAACATTATTATTATATATTATAATATAATTTATTCATTCAAATAGTTTGCATTCTTTGATGTGCTGCTACAATAGGTGCAAAGAAGCAGCCGCGGCGCGCACAAAGCGTTGCAATACACACTATTTGAAGGAATAAATGCATCAACTTATGTAGTTTATGAAGGGCGATCCAAAAGTAAAAATCTGAGTATTTACAATATGCACAAAATGTAAAAAAATGTAAAAAAGAATTTATTACGGTAAGTATATATCTATAAGGGCTCAGTCATCCGGGTTTCGTGTAAAAGTATCCACGTGTACCAGTGGTACAGTACCAATGGCACGTGTTTATGTTCCTTCAATTGTGCTCATGTTAATGTCATATACCCTAAAACTATGTTTTCATTTGTATGGTAAAGGGTACCAATATGTTTACACCGCAATGTCTCAAAAAGATGCACACAGACTTTATCGTTAGGGCAATAAGGTCTATGTGTACATATTTTTGCACCTGTGTGCGGATGTTTATTTTTACCCTTGACTGTAAAACTAAAAAATATCCTTCAATTTCTAGACAATACTTAAGTTTATTAGAAAACACAAAAATTGTAATGAGGGCCACTGGGAGCTCAGAGCAATCTTGACAAGCTGTTGCATGAACCGCGAAAAATTTACGTAATGGAATTGAGAGCTGTAATTAGGTAGCAGTGCTTAAAAAAACCATAGATAATAACACAGATTTGAAAGGAAAGGAAATTATTTGGTGTAGACTATGGGGATTCTGCGGTTGCACGCTGCTGCAAGAAGTTCAACTTAGTAGAATGTCTCCAAAAGACGAACACCGCAAAGGACGCCTATACATCTCCTTTACAAAGTGAAATGTTAATATAATACCAAATCCAATTTTAGCCCATCTTCATCTGTTTTAGAGTTCTGTACCAAAATAGTACAAAAGGAACCCTTATGGTGAGCCTTCGGTGTGTGTCTGTCTGTCTGTCTGTCTGTCTGTCTGTCTGTCTGTCTGTCTGTCTGTCTGTCTGTCTGTCTGTCTGTCTGTCTGTCTGTCTGTCTGTCTGTCTGTCTGTCTGTCTGTCTGTCTGTCTGTCTGTCTGTCTGTCTGTCTGTCTGTCTGTCTGTCTGTCTGTCTGTCCGTCTGTCTGTCTGTCTGGTTTGTATGTCACAGCAGTTTTTCTCAGAAACTATAACTTGAAATTTGGCATAGTTGTATAACTTGCTTACCCGCATATGTTTTTAGTGATTTCATTATTTCAAACAGTGTCATATGAAAGGGCTCATCTGCACATTTCAATTTTTTTATTTTTTTTTATCATTTATCTGTGACTTACTTTTTCATTTATAGCCAAAAAAAAATAAAAAATGCTCATTACCCCCGTTATCTCCGAATTTTATGGACCACAAAATCCGAAAAAAAACTGGTTTAAAGATAATTACTTATATTTTACACGAAAAATAAAATGATGAATGATGAATGAAACTGTATAGTTTTGAAAATATTATCAAAAAACTTTTAATTCTTATTAAAACTAAGGCTATGTCAAAATCAACCTTATCAATAATAAAGTTCATAGCAAAACAAGTATTTCTTTAGCATTTTCCATCCATCATCTTAAATAAAGAACCCTGCTGCAAGTCTGGTTCGCAATTGACTAGTAGTATTCCAGTGAAATACAATATTTGTAAGAGGGAGCCACTTTTACGGGTCTTATACAGACCAATAAGAAAATTGTGCAAAGCAATCACAGAAATTGGTGGGGTAAACTATGAGCTGAGATTCTGTTTCACCAAGACAAAGCACACACTAAACATGGCCAGTGCAAGGCCATCATTAGTGATGCAGACTTTGAATTGATGGAACACCCCTCTAATTCCAACCAGCCTTTTCTAGGAGGTAGGGCATGATAATTTGAAATAAGGGCTCTTTTTTGGGAATTTAGAAAAAAGATGCACAATGGGTTAGGACTTCTTAGTTAGGAGACTACCTAAACTAACCACTAAAGTATCAGAATTATATTATGAAAAGAATGATTCAAATCAGTGACATATTTATTGAGATGTATCATGATGTATCATGAAGATATGCAGACTTTAGGCTCCTTAGCTTAGCTTTCCACAACCAACACTGTGTGAAAGTCATAGTGTAATGTATTAAAATCTATGTCTGAACCACAAGGTTTCTAATCCTGAAGTAATTGTGAAAATTTATACAATCAATTTAGGAATAATCACAAAGATACATTCTTTTGGTACTTCAAAAACTTATCTTGTGCCAGTCAAGTTACACTTACAATAATTTAGAAAAATATTCTACGTACAGGCCATTAGGCCTTATGAGGATATAATGTACATGTCAGTCAAACATGTACTGTTTTAATCCACCCTTCTATAAACAGTGAGTAAAACCTAAACAAATAATGAGGCAGAATTAGCATAGTTTTACTAATTTCAAAGATGTTATGATTTCAATTTGAGAATAAGCTACTGATGTTTGTTTTACAATTTATGCTACAATAACAATTCAATACACAACTAACTAGTAACAAATACTTGTGATTAATGTAAAAGTTCAAGACAATGAATAAAAACGGATTGAGATTAAAATTAGATACAGCAGAAAATATTTAAAGGGATTGCTTTCTCTCTGATATAAATGGTTTATAAGGATACATGAGATCTTAACTGGTGTACAGATCTGTATCACATTAATATAGTTTCAAATATTTTATTAAGGCTTACACATCTCAAAAGTGAATTAAAATATTAATCAAAGATCAAGGTTCATAAAACAAACGATAAAAAGGGTAGTTGAAAAAGTAGCATCCATGATTAGTGATTTGTCATCCTACACCACCAATTCTACAAGAAACTGTACAGTAATCAGACAAACAAAGGCAGAAAATTGTACGTGGGAGATAATCAATACTCTAAGATACCTCGAGCACTGACCTGACCTGCCATATTAGTACCTATCTACATATGTATTGATTGCACTGTAGGGGTAGGTAGATTTCAAACTGAGCAACCATGTTTAAAATTGTATATCGTAATATCGAAACAAGCAATTAAATCAAAATTACTCACCCCATCTTCAACTAGGAAATTATGATTGCTAGAATCCAATGTTTTTATTGTAAATTCAATCATTTTCTGCAGCGAAACATGAACGCCCCTGCAAAGTACAGTAGAACAATGTGATACCGAGGCGTGATACGTAATAAAAACTTGTTTGTCAAGCTTTACACTGCGATAAATGGTTACAATTGCACAACAAAAAATCTATACTCACGCATTAAACAATTTGTTTTCAATAAAAGGATATATTTAGTGAATAAAATTTCTTTGGATGAATGTGCATTCGCTTTGAAGCGAGCCAGAGAACACCAAGAGAAAGATCATTATATCAGAGACAAGATAGACTTTTACATAGCCAATATACGTAACTCTTTGTATTGACTACATATGGTGCTATGGATCGATACCGACAAGGGTTGTCAAGAGTGCAGAAAACCACAAGCGAGGGTTGGTTAGACGGTAGTCACGGTAGACCACTATTTAATTATATTGAGTGAATTCGTAACAAAAGAAAGATGTTAAACCATTACGGTGAAAAATCAACATTTCACTTTGAAATAATCGCATGTGACTTTATCTCACACACCCTGTTTTGTCATGTCGATTACTCCAAAGACCTTTAATTCAAACCATTTCTTTCAAGATTAGGTCTGAGCTCAAATGCGCTAATTAGCCAAGTTCTACGGTGCCACTTTTTAGGCGCAAGTAACTTATTTGCCTTTTTTTATTGTAATATCATTGAGGTCTTTATTGATATTATTATAAAAATTACATTTCAAAGTGGATTTAAAAATTAATACATTCAAAATTTCACACAACAAAAACAATTACGTATATTAAAAACAAAATTAATTTTGAGACTAATATGTAGTTATAGGAATATTATGATTAGTGAATTCCGGCTCCATCTTCGCATTCGAATGCTCTGATGTGTTTTCTTGTTCCCCTACTCTAATGGAAACAGCTCTTATGACTGAAATTTGCACCTTTACTTTAAGCCAATAGATTATTTGTGAATATGATTTTTGCCATTTTTCATTTGATTTCGAGGCTGTTTTTAAAAAAAACTGATATATTCAATCCCAAGGGCTCCATCGCAAGAGATGACTAGAGGAGTAAAGGAAGCTCTTATAGGTCCTCAGCAGCTCGATCATATTTTAAATGTTTCTCTCGGCTATGTTTCTGAGCAGTTTTTTGCCATTTAAAAGTTTATTATTTTAAATTTTAAAGTGTACATCATTGGCTTAATGGCATTTCGCAATAAGCGCTGCCCAGTTCTCAGCTATAATTACAAAAAAAAAGACAAAATAACCCTAATTTAAGTAAGCTCACACTACTTAAAAAACGTCTTTATCATTTACTGCCGCACTCAAAGACGTCAATTAAATTTAATGCTGGTTTAGTGACGTGTTGTCTTATTCTATTGCTGTTGCAAAAAAAGTGACAGCAGCACCTTTAATCAAACATTAAATCTAATTGACGTCTCTGAGTGCGGCAGTAAGGAAGTCATTAACAGTATAATATGCTTTACCCAGCAAGCAGCACTTAATGCGAGACTTAAATTTATTGAATGGCATATTGACAATATCAGTAGGTATCTTATTGTAGAAGCGTATACAGTTCCCCGCGAACGATGTGCTTACTTTACGAAGACGGTGACATGGGACTACGAGTTTATCTTTATTTCGCGTGTTGAACTTGTGAAAGTCACGGTTATGTCGGAAGTCATGTAGGTATGTGTTTGCGTGCATACAAGATATTTTCAAAGATATACTGCGACGCGACGGTAAGAATATTAATCTCTTTAAATTTATCTCTGAGTGAGACCCGAGAACCCAGTTGATAAATAAAACGAATAGCCCGCTTTTGTAGTACAAAGATGGTCTGAATGTCAGCCGCTTTTCCCCATAACAAAATCCCATAGCTCATAACACTATGAAAATAACTAAAATACACCAGTCTCGCCGTCTCGACGTCTGTCAGTTGTCGGATTCGCTTTTTACTGCATACGCTGCAGAACTAAGTTTTCCCGCAAGGGTGGATATGTCCGCATTCCATTGCAGTTTCGAGTCCAAAGTAATACCTAAAAATACTATTTTATCTTCGAATGACAGCGTCTCCTCCTTTAGTCTAATACTAGCCCCATTCACTCCTTTCACATTTGACAGAGAAAATTTCATGCACTTGGTTTTCTTGGTATTTAAAAGTAAGTTGTTGGCTGTAAACCAATCAACAGTTGTAGACAACGTATCATTCATTAATGTCATTGAAATTTTCCTGTTTTCTATCTACCTTGAATAAAATTGAAGTGTCATCGGCAAACAGGACTATTTCATGTTTATCGCGCACAACGTAAGGGAGATCGTTGATATAAATCAAAAACAAGAATGGGCCCAGAATTGAGCCTTGGGGCACTCCCATAGCAACAGCTGATCCAGGGGATTGCGTTCTGTTTATGTCCACCCGCTGAGTTCGGTGAGCAAGGTAGATTTGATTAGATCGAGGGCACTGTTTTTGATTCCATAATAGCCTAGCTTCCGCACTAACGTCGCGTGATCAACACAATCAAACGCCTTGGATAAATCACAAAAAACTCCAATTACGTCTAGTGATTTTTCCCAGGCATCAAATACATGTTTAATTAAGGTTGAACCGGCATCTGTAGTAGACCGTCCCTTGGTAAACCCAAATTGACTACTGTGAAGCAACTTATTCCTATTAAAATGTGAGGATAGGGTAAGTGTACCAGTGAATGAACACCCCCCAGTGAATGAACAAAACGCGGTTTTTATCAAAAAATAAGCTTTGTTGTAGAGAACAGTCCAATAAGTTGTGTTTTATTAGTCTGTCAACTCTTTATTTAGGATAGCAACATTATATAATCTATGGCTCGACTTTAGTTTCGTCATGGCGTCTAAATAAAAATAACGTGTGTCAGTGTGGCTCGAAATACAAGCAAAAAATATAAGGAGCAAGGTGAGTACCGGTTTGGAAAGTTTGATATTATTGCCATTTATCTCATGCTTATTGTTGGTTTCATATATGTATGTTGTGGTGAAAAGGGTAAAGTATAAATAGGATGCGTCGGCTTTTGATACATTTTAACCGATTGATTTATTTTAAGGTGTTTACAGAAAGGAACCTTAAAAGTACCTCACTCCAGTGAATGAACATTTGTTCATTCACTGGAGCATATCGGATTTGGCATTTTTAAATAGTTTAAGCATTTGTTGTTAAGAAATTATTGCTTTTATTTAATAAACCCTAACATATGTTCATTTTGAATCACTGGTCCAGTATTGGAACAGAAATTTATGTTTTAATCTTTTAAAATGGTTTTGTATTAAACCGACATTTCTTAGTTCATTCACTGGAATTAAATTGCAGGTAAATAAATTACATTATTTTTCCGTTGTTTATTCACTAACTTTTTGTTCCAATGAATGAACGGGATTTATTTTCTTAGTTCATCTATTAGATCAAAAAGCGAGTAAATGAACAACTTTAAAATTACCAGTGTTCATTTCTTCTTCATTCATAAGAGTCAAATTTCATTTTTATACGATGATTAAGGTGTTATAAATATTAAAACACAGCTAGAATAGTTTTCTTTAATTTACTCAATAAAGATTTTATCAAAATAATTTTTGTTCATTTATTGGGGCAAAACACCGTGTTCACTTCTATTACCAAATATGGTGTGTTCATTCATAGGTTCGTTTTCGTTCATTTATTGGGATTGCCTGTTCATTCATAGGTGATTTCGACAATTTTTCAGAAAATTATATACATTTTTCAAACTATAAGTAAAAATAGGTGAGAATTATGCTTAAATAATAAAAGACTATAAGCAGATGTAAAAAAAAATTAAAATTACTTGTCTGTGTTTTAGATTTGTTTTAAAAGTAAGGCCAAAGTCACCCTAGTCCTTATTCGTTCATTCACTGGTACACTTACCCTATTTGGTTTAGAATGATTTTCTCAAAAACTTTACTCAGTGCTGGCAGTATCGAAATTGGTCTAAAATTTGTGGGGTCTGTTTTTGTCCCTGACTATATTTGGTCTTACGTAAATGTTACTTATTTATTTTATTACATAGGTACATCGGGGTTTTCGGTGCGGGAATGTTTGACATAAGCCAAAGATTAAAAAACAGAGTTTCTACCTAATGAAAAATTAATTGAACAAAAAAAAGTATGAAGTACCTAAGAAATGTCGAAAAACTATGAACGAATTTTTACAAGGAAAAAGAAATGCGATCGAAAAAAAAAATATGCTCCTATTACAACTGCCGACTTAGAGAGATCGTTCAGTTCATTGAAATGGATAATATTTACAGCAAGACGTCGCAGATGAACTGGTCCAAATATTGAAAAAACATTAATAGTTTATTTTGAAAATCATGTCAACTACTAAATTTACCTACTGCAGGTAATTAATTAACGTTAATTTTATTATTATCTCATATCATTATAGCCTTGGTAGTAAAGCTAAAGTACTACATGAGTTAAAATAAACTTGTATCATAGTGTAAGCAATTCGCAGAGAGGTAGTCATTAGGCATAATATGATATTTTCTCAGATTACCTATCTGTTGATATCTACTCTTTCTTAAATCATTCCCGCACCGAAAACCCCGATGTATGCTTATTACAGGGGTTCCCAGCACTACCATACGATGAGATTTCAAGTTATTTTTTATACTCATAGAAATAATGGTGTGTTTATTATTTTATTTGTGAGCAATAATGTTAATACCTTACCCCAGCAATATACAACCATTTCATAATTAGTCTAACCCAATCCAACCTACTCGACTCGATGGAACTCGTCTTAAGGGCTTCATTATGTAACGATTGTATTAATGCTTCATTATGTGACTTGTGAAAAAAAATGACCGGAAAAGTTGACATTAATAACTCCATACTGAGACGCGAAGTACATAGTTTACAGAGAGTTCTCAAATTAAAAATAATAGTACATTACTACAGACGCCGGGAAGTAGGTGGTTGCAGGCCGAGTTCATATAGACGGCCGAGCGAAGCGAGGTCGGATAGTTACGAGGCTGGCAACCCCTTTTCACGGCGAGGTATGTATAGTGCTTTTCTCAAACATATGCAATGAAATAAAAAAAAAAACATCACTCAAAAAACATTTGTGTAATAGGCATTAACGCGGATATTTTTGGTCCGAACCACACAGATACAAAAAAAAAACGATTTTCAGCTATTCAGCCTGTTCATAAAACCAGCTGTCATGGCCATATTAAAATTTAAAAAAAATTACTTCTCGGCCTAGGCCTTCAATTTTGTATGAAATTCCTTTACAGTTCTCTCGAGTTGTTCCGTCGGGAACGTGGCACTTTGAAGCCTAAAATAACTAACATAACGCCGACATTACATAACATGTTTGAGAAAATTACATTGCGTGCTCGCTACACAAGCCCGCAATGTTACATACAAATTTCATTGTTATCTAGTTTGTAACTTTTAAAAAAGTGAAAACGGCCATAATAAAATGAGGGCACAAGTCTTATACATCCATATTTTATTCGAAACGTAACTTATTTATCTGTGTCTGGAATAGCTTGAGTTTTTTTTTCTAAAAAAAGCTTGCGTTTCTCCTTGTCATAAACATAAAGGCGGTAAAGAGTGATGTTATTCCACGTGAAGTTTCTGTTTATACACCGTGTTTTTGTTCATTTCCGATAAGTTCGGCATGTGATTGGGTATCTTCATAGGAACCAAATGATAGAATAGTTTTTTGAAATACGAAAAAAAAATTTTTTTCACTTCTTAGTACATACTAATTAAATATTGCATCAACGGTTATTGTAAAGGGGTCTCTTGAGTTAATCTAAAACAAATCTAAAATTAGTGTCAATTATGACGATGTCCGAATGACATCACACACACAAGTAAAGATAACATTTGACAGGTAAACAACTTATTGGCCGAGTGCACAGTATATAAATAAACCAGTAAAGAAACTATGCCTACTTTTCAAGATAAATACCTACGCTCCAATTGAGCGTAAGGGTTGTCCACTAACATTTTGTAAAATTGAAAAAAAAATCTTGTTTATTGTATCTCAGCTAGTTAGTGCAAAATCGATACGTGTGATCTGCGACAACAAATCCGTTGCAAATTGAGAAAAAGTAGCCGCCATCTTTATTTTTTTAGTTATTCAACCGATTGCTTCCAAAATCGATATCTGTTGATGTGCGTGGTCTCCGACAACGAATTTGTTCGCAGAATGAGAAAAAGTAGCCGCCATCTTGAACTTTTTAGTTATTCAACCGATTGCTTCCAAAATCGATATCTGGGGATGTGCGTGGTCTCCGACAACGAATTTGTTTGTTGTTGGTTGTTGTGTTTTAGCTTCTGAAAGATCCGATTTTAGTTTTCTTTTCCGTAGTGAGTTCGATGTAAGAGATTTGGGTGTTTGGTTTGAGCACTGTGGCTCGCTAAAACTGTTACGTTTTCTTCTGTCTGTGTACCTACATATTTCTTTCAACATCGGAGTTTCAGTTGTCGTTTGCACATCTTTTTTTTGTACGTGGAGAGATGGTAATGAACTCGTTTTGAGCTTTTTGCGATGCGTTCCCTGCAAAATATCCTTAGCGTCAAAATGTGTTTCGCAAACGGTATAGTTTTGCGGCGGCTTGTTCAGCGATTCTTCTCGAGATATTAAGCGAAGCCATTTGGAACGTCTGAAAAAGATAACAAGATATAATGTATTTACAATAAAAGCCGGTGAATAAAATATACTTAAGAACTGAAAGCTTACAAACAAAATCTTTTAATTTAATTCAAGTCTCAAACTCTTTTAATTTTTTTTTTTTTTTTTTCAAGTGTCAATTTCGAGAGTTAGGACCACACAGATCTCCGGATATCGATTTTGGAAGCAGGCTGTTGAATAATAAAAAAAATTAAGATGGCCTCTACTTTTTCTCATTCTGCCAACAGATTAGTTGTCGGAGACCATACACATCCCCAGATATCGATTTTGGAAGCAATCGGTTGAATAATTAAAGAGTTCAAGATGGCGGCTACTGTTTCTCATTCTGCCAACAAATTCGTTGTCGGAGACCACGCACATCCCCAGATATCGATTTTGGAAGCAATCGGTTGAATAACTAAAAAGTTCAAGATGGCGGCTACTTTTTCTCATTCTGCCAACAAATTCGTTGTCGGAGACCACGCACATCAACAGATATCGATTTTGGAAGCAATCGGTTGAATAACTAAAAAGTTCAAGATGGCGGCTACTTTTTCTCATTCTGCCAACAAATTCGTTGTCGGAGACCACGCACATCCCCAGATATCGATTTTGGAAGCAATCGGTTGAATAACTAAAAAGTTCAAGATGGCGGCTACTTTTTCTCATTCTGCCAACAAATTCGTTGTCGGAGACCACGCACATCCCCAGATATCGATTTTGGAAGCAATCGGTTGAATAACTAAAAAGTTCAAGATGGCGGCTACTTTTTCTCATTCTGCGAACAAATTCGTTGTCGGAGACCACGCACATCAACAGATATCGATTTTGGAAGCAATCGGTTGAATAACTAAAAAAATAAAGATGGCGGCTACTTTTTCTCAATTTGCAACGGATTTGTTGTCGCAGATCACACGTATCGATTTTGCACTAACTAGCTGAGATACAATAAACAAGTTTTTTTTTAATTTAAACTGAAATTAAACGATTTTTAAATTTTTACTTTTGCAACACGTCATCGTATTATAAAAAGCATTTTATTTAAAAATATTTTATTTATTTTTACCTTTCTTTGAAGAAGCCGAATTCAAACAACCGTATACCACGCAATACTTTTGTGGCATCTTTCTCAAGAACGAACGTAAAATGCGGAGGAGCCCATTCGTCTCGACGCGACACACGCGACTGACAGCACCGCCAAATCCTCTTAGCGGTCTCGTAAAGGCGTGCGTCTGTGTGAGTGCGTCGTTTCGAGCGTTTGTTCGTAGCTTCTTTACTGGTTTATTTATATACTGTGCCGAGTGGCAGATACCTTTACTCACTGTGTAGGAGGTCACGGGTTCGATTCCCAGTTGTGCGGTGTTTGTTTTTATTTTTTTATTTTTCTAAGACCTTTTTATTAGAGAGTGAGTGTTTTTTTAGAATTGATAAGAAACAAAACCCATTACAACTGGTAATAAGATTAGTTAAAAGACAAAAATTAGCGATTTAAAGTATTTTATTAAAAAAGGTAAATTTAATGTAAATGGTTTTCAAAATGCCCACCGCCCTGCTCTAAACACACATTTAAATGTGTTCGTGTCTGTCTGTTTAAATTCACATTGGTACCACGCATTTCTTCAGCAACACGTTCAATCTCTGTTAACAACTGCTCTCGAGAATCGATGCGTTTCGAATATACTTTTTCTTTCAACGTACCCCAGGCGTAATAGTCAAAAGCCGTCAAATCAGGACTTCTAGCCGGTCATGCAAGTGTCGGACTTCCGCGGCCAATCCAACAACGCCCAGGATAGGTTGCATTTAGGTACTCGCGAACTCGTATAGCATAGTGAGCGGGAGCACCATCATGTTGTACCCACATATCGCGTAATCTCGCTAATGGCACATTTTCAAAAAAATCTAAGTTTGGAATTGATTGTAAGAAACTTAAATAGTTTTCGCCATTAAGTCTTGATGGGATTTCGATAGGACCAATAAGCTGGTTATTGAATATTCCTGCCCACATGTTCACAGAAAACTCGTGCTGATAAGAGTGTTCCTTCACAAGTTTTGGATTGTCTTCAGACCATTGGTGCAAAATTTTTAAATTAACAATTCCTGCCCTCGTGAATTATGCTTCATCCATCCACAAAAAAAATCCTATTATTTGCGGATCTTGCAACAATAGTTCATTCATCCGTTGACAGAAAGCAATGCGTGCGAAATTGTCATTTGGCAATAGGCCTTGAACCTTACGGTAATGATAAGGATGCAAACCATATCTTTGCCATAAGCGCCACACTTTATCATGACTGACATTAAAAATACGTCCTACGCGTCTAGTGGATAGGGTCGGGTCCTCAATTATAAGATTCATAATTCCAACCTCTTCAGCCACAGTTAAATCCATAACTCTATCATGGGGAGTTGGCCGTAAGCCGAGTTCACTGAAACGCCTATGAATCTGTAACAATCACAGAAACTACTTATCTCCGCGTCTCAGAATTCAGTTTGAAAGTAATGACAATGAGTACATTTTTGTACAAAACTTACGTTAATAAACGTATAAGGGTCCGGCGTCTGACGATTGGGGTAGCGTCGTCGATACTCTTGCGCCGCTTCAGAGGCGTTTCCATTACAAAACCCGTAAATAAAATGAATATCAGCCTGATGGTCCGGTGCATAATTATAGCGCGGCATGGCATGAACCACGAAGCGAAAGCAAGTTTAAGTACCAATTTCAATTCAAAATTAAATACCTAATGTGTTTATTTATTGTTTGTCAATTTCGCACTTTGACATGACATGAGTAAACTTTTTTATGTACATAGGTATATACCTTAGACCATACAGTAGCTGGACTGGCCTTATAGGTCATTTCCCCTCTGCCGAAAAACTTGCACAATGTGCAAAAAGTTATACAAAACCAATTTCATAATCGATTAATGGTCATTCACAAAATCGCCTCGCCAGAGAACACACTTATTGGAAAAATGCTCGCATGTGCTATAAGTTCGTGTAAAAAGCGATCAATTACTTCAAGCGTAGAAAAAGATGGCACAACATTTCATTTGTTAAGTAGTAATTTTATATATTTAATACCTGTAAAATATTATTTTTAAAATATTTTCATAGCACGTCAAATTTAACGATTAAAATCAATCGATTCAAATTCTTACTTGGATGAATGCGTACTCGGGTAGCGAGACTCGGTTTTAATGCTTTGTAATAAATAACTTAACAGCGTTTGAAATAAAGTCTAGAATTGTTTGCATCAAAATGATGTCGTCAGCATACTCCTTAGCGAGACTCGGTTTAGTGATAAGGGTAGTGTCGATGAAATCAATATTTTTCGACAGTAAGGAATATTTACCTAGGACTTGAAAATTGCCTAGTGAACACTATTTATTTTAAGTGTATATTTTACACGTTTCCAAAAGACATCACATATCGAACACTGCAAGAGGCGAAAGTTAATAGATTTTGCTGTTCCTACTTTATGTTTATATGAAAAAGTTAGTATATTTAGTAAGTATTTACTTATACAAAGAAATACCAATGACCACGATATTTTAAAAGTTTCATAACTTTGTCAAATAATATCTATTAAAAATACGGTCAATAAGGTTTCTTTTCATAAAACAATAATAAGAAAAATTGTGCTATAATCTCCATGATTGGTCAAGAGGGCAAACTTTGTAAAAATATATAAAAACATCGTACTTTTCCGTTATTGTTAATTATAATTTGGCGTTGCCAACTCTGAGTTCTACGATGGAATCTCTATGCTCGTAATTTCACCGGTTGTCTTATTCCGACACCGGAACACAACAATGCGAACACTGCTGCTAGGCGGCGGGGCAAAAATTGTATGCTCCTGCAAATGTCAGTTAAAATATCGATATGAGCTATCGACCTAATCCTCGCACCGTAGGTTATGCCGACCACATTGACATTTACGTATTCTTATAACGCGTTTGTACAAAGTCTTTACATGTGTGATATGTTTGTGTGCGTCAAAATATATTATGTGTTAGATTTCTGTCAAAATGTGCGTGTGTAATGACACAGATAGATTTTACATTTGTAAGTAATCTTTTGCATGTGTTATTTCTTCACCCCGCAAATCTCGGCAGACATGATTGTACCTGAATACAACCTATAAGGCCAGTCCAGGTATTGTATGGTCTAAGGTATATACTTGAAAATTTTAAACTCTTTACTCACAATATTAAAAATAAACTCGCAAGCTCGTCCGCTTAAACCTTAGACCATACAGTAGCTGGACTGGCCTTATAGGTCATTTCCCCTCTGCCGAAATACTTGCACAACATGCAAAAAGTTATACAAAACCTATTTCATAATCGATTAATGGTCATTCACAAAATCGCCTCGCAAGAGAACAAACTCATTGGAAAAATGCTCTCACGTGCTATAAGTTCGTGTAAAAAACGATCAACTACTTCAAGCTTAGAAAAAGATGGCACAACATTTCATTTGTTAGCAATTTTATATATTTAATACACGTAAAATATTATTTTATAAGTATTTTTATCGCACGTCAAATTTAACGATTATAATCAATCGATTCAAATTCTTACTTGGATGAATGCGTACTCGGAATAGCGAGACTCGGTTTTAATGCTTTGTAAGAAATAACTTAACAGCGTTTGAAATAAAGTCTATAATTGTTTTCATGAAAATGATGACGTCTGCATACTCCTACCGAGACTCGGTTTTAGTGATGAGTGTAGTGTCGATCAAATCAATATTTATCGACAATAAGGAATATTTACTAAGGACCTGGAAATTTTATATTTTAAATGTATAAGTATTTTACACTTTTCCAAAAGACCCGAAATTGAAAAAAATAGGGACCGCCTCATGCAGCAGACAAGCAAATTGGTTGCCTACGTGTATTAGTTCCATATGTTCGAAACATTTTGATGCAAGTCAGTATCGAACGCTACCAAGCAAGAGGCGAAAGTTAATAGATTTTGCTGTTCCTACTTTATGTTTATATGAAAAAGTTAGTATATTTAGTATTTTAGTTAAGTAATTCACGTTTCACTCTTAAATATTTACTTATACAAAGAAATACCAATTACCATAATATTTTAAAACTTTCATAACTTTGTCAAATAATATCTAACTAGCGACCCGCCCGCGGCTTCGCCCGCGTGGAATGTATTATACATATAAACCTTCCTTAAGAATCACTCTATCTATTAAAAAAAACCGCATCAAAATCCGTTGCGTAGTTTTAAAGATTTAAGCATACATAGGGACAGACAGCGCAAGCGACTTTGTTTTATACTATGTAGTGATACAATGCGGTCAGTAAGGTTTCTTCTCATAAAACAATAATAAGAAACATTGTGCTTTAATCTCCATGAATGGTCAAGAGGGCAAACTTTCTAAAAATATATAAAAAATATCCTATTGTTGCGTTATTGTTGATTATAATTAACATGACTTAACAACTATTTTATTGACCAATAATATCCTATTACGATACTCGATAGGTACTGTTTTTTTATGGCAGAGAAGAAGGCACAGCTACTTACCGGCTAGCTATCGGGCCACCTGATGGTAAGTGGGAACTGAGACAATCTCAAGATTGCAATCCTAAGGGCCGTATTCTTAAACTCATCTTGACTGAGAGATGTCCGTCACAAGATACGTCACAGTAAACGACAAGCCATAGAAAACTGTCATTTTGACGCATCTTGAGACTAGCATTAAAGTCGAGATAAGTTTAATAATAGGGGCCTAAAACTTCAAAGACGTTGCCAACTCTGAGTTCTACGATGGAATCTCTATGCTCGTAATTTCACCGGTTGTCTTATTCCCGCACCGGAACACAACAATGCGAACACTGCTGCTAGGCGGCGGGTCAAAAATTGTACGCTTCTGCAAATGTCAGTAAAAATATCGATATGAGCTATCGACCTAATCCTCGCACCGTAGGTTATGCCGACCACATTGACATTTACGTATTCTTACACCGTGTTTATACAAAGTCTTTACATGTGTGATATTATGTTTGTGTGGGTCAAAATATATTATGTGTTTAATTTCTGTCAAAATGTGCGTGTGTAATGACACAGATAGATTTTACATTTGTAAGTAATCTTTTGCATGTGTTATTTCTTCACCCCCCGCAAATCTCGGCAGACATGATTGTACTCGAATACAACCTATAAGGCCAGTCCAGGTATTGTATGGTCTCAGGTTTAAATCAATTCTTGGCCCGCAATTGCCTGCTTCACTGCCTAAGCAATAATGTACTATTGTAGACCGTGGTAATGTTATGCTATTTAAATTACGCGTTGCAATAGCCTAACAGGCAGGCAATAAATAATAGGCAGGCGTCGTAGTTTCATTGGGTTAGTATCGTCCGGGCTAAAACTCACTGTTTTAAAATATAAAATAAATAAATATATATATATATATATATATATATCTCATACAAAACATTTCATATTTTTTTCAATTCTTCGACTTTTTGCTTCCTCAATAGGTTTAGGGCGGTTACAGACTAGCGTTTTTTTAGCCCGCATAGGCTCGTTTTGGTTCCCTCGTAATCTTACGCGCGAACACACTGGAATAAGCGGGTTCACGCGCGTTCGGTTTATTTAAGCACCAAATGTAGCGCGGTGTATAAACGGGTGTAATGCGCGCAGAAATAATGCTAACGCTGTAACCGCTCTTACCGTTAATTTTGAAGTTTGAACATCGAACCATAGAATATTTATACCATCATTCATACTTCTGTCATAGTCAGACCTAGGAATATACGGGGCAAAATTAAATGACAGCTAGGGATTGCCTTTATCGATAAACTCAATTATCGCTGCTTTTCCTGCATACTAGTGATCGCTCCAAGTTTTGTTTGTATTTTTTTTATGGTAACCATGCATATAAAATAAAATAGCAACATAATTCTTGTTATTCCTTATTTTAAAAGATATTTTTAACCTTTAGTCATCATCAGTTTCACAGTTTCCACTTACCATCAGGTGGCCTGTGTGCTCGTTTGCCTTCCCATGCTTTAAAAAAATAAAATAAAATAAATAAATAAAAATCATCATATTTTTTTCCTTACCATGTATTTCAGAATGACTGTCCCATTTTGATAAAATAAACAATCAGAATTTGTCAAGAGTTAAAAAAAAAACGGTTATGATTAGTGAAGTTTAAAATATCCTTTTAAAATAAAGAATTACCAGAATTATGTTTAAGTATATTTTGTTTTATTTGCATAGTTTCAATAAAAGTTTATTTTTACAAACAAATCTTGAAGCGATCACTAGTATGTGGGAAAAGCATCGATAATTGAGTTTATCGATATAGGCAATCCTTAGCTGTCATTTAATTTTGCCCCGTATATTCCTAGGTCTGTTCATAGTAAGTTGTAAAATAACACGTACATTTTACGGAGTATGTCACGTTTCTTATGATTCCGATTGCAAACGATTAAGTTTAGGAGCATTACATAAAGCCTTAATGAAATATCAAAGATGCCAAAGAAATGATTGATTTCATAAAGTCTGGCAAACGAAAGCGTGACCTGAAAAAATGGCAGCACTGTAGTGTCATCCCTTTCAAATCAATCAAAGAAAAAAGGAACGACACTACAGTGTTGCCATTTTTTCAGGCCACGCTTTCGTTTGCCAGACTCTAACACTGGCCACTTATTTGCTAAATAGTAGTTCAGTAATTTTTGCCACGCTGCGTTTATCGACGCGATATCTTTAACAACGTTGTCAATCATGTTAGGGTTTTCGTTAAAATAGACGATTTTTATTGAATATTATGCATATCCACACGATAATTAGGCCCACAGGTTTCAAGTTTATGAACTACATTTTGTTAAACACTAGCTAACCTTGTTGATGAAAAAATGACGTTGACATGACAGATTTCGGTGTGGTAAACGGATTACGGAACGGAAGTGAAGTAAAAGAAAACTTGAACTCACGATCGCGGTCGGTGCAAACGGAAATAATCGGTTTCAGGCGGTTTGTCTTTAGAATTTCACTATTATCTTATCCTATAATTTGCTTTTGGAGATTATTAAGCTTCATTTATTTTGCTACTTAACGATAGCAATATATTTCATAGTACGCGTCTATTGATCGGCACGCGTAACTTTCAAGATGTCCTCAAGCCAGGAAGACGTTCTCCCAGAGGGATGGGAGGCTCGTAAGAGTAGAAGCACTGGTGAGTATTACCAAGTAGTTGTTGAAATGTAGTATCAAAAACTTAACGGTTCGGTCCTTGCTTAATAGTAAATTTGCGACGCGCGACACGAAATTTAAGCAACGCATTGCAATTTTTTTTGTCACTAGTTTAAATCTACTTGCATTGTTTTACAAAATACGGCAGTTATGATGAATTAGCGCGTGTTTGGTCAAAATGTTCTTAATGCTCCTGTGATTGTTGATTAGTAGACCTAGATATTTTCCTAGGACGAACGATGTTTTGCTTGACACAATAAAAACATTGACAGTCCTGTTATCGATAACCACCACTTCAACGTCATAGTCATAGAGGAAATAATTGAAAATCATTATATAGTCATTATGAAAATATTCATAATGTCCTAAAACTTATTGAAGTACCTACCTAATAAGAAAATACCGAAGTCATTTCATTAATAAAAAAAAGTACAATCATGTGTCATATAAATATAGATACACGTTAAAAGGAAATGTTAAAATCAAATCAACTTTTTTTTTCTGAAACTAAAATTGCGAAACTAGTATGCAGTAAACTAGTAGGTACTAAGTTTTTTTACTAATTTTAAATAACTAAGTTTTTCTATATATCAAATTTTCATTGCATTTCTTCTTGAGTTTAATATCCACTCATAGATAAAAATAGTAGTTTATGCTACTGATGCACAATGAGAGGCCTTAAAATATGAATGTGATCAATCAGCGTCAATCATCGTCAAGAATCAAATCAGCGAGTTTCATAATAGGATCACACAAGTGTTTTAAGGCCTAATTATGTACAGTTGCATACACTACTGTATCTAGCACTAGTACTGTATCTGTGTTGTAGTTGCATACATCATAAATTTAGAATTATCCTACTTTCGTAACAGCAAAAAACCAATAAACAAAATATGAGAACAATAATGTTGACAATTTCGATCCTCCATCAACATGAATGTTTTAAAAAAAATCATAGATATATAAATATACGTCGGTATTCTCATGTCACTCAAGATCAAATGTCGTGCAGTTTATATTAAAAACCATACTGAATTGACATTTTGAGTTGATAACTGTTTTAATACATGAATAGGTACTAGAATAGAGACCCTCTTGAGTTTTGACAGCTGTTCCAAATTTAAACTCAAAATGTTACAAAAATCTATACTGTAATAACATTACTGTACAGATTTTACCTAATACCACTGAGAAGAAAGTTCTCATAGTAAAATCGGTTGTAATAATGCTGGTCATTTCCTATGGGTTTTGAACTCAATAGAGGACTAGAACATGTGTGTAGATAAAATATATTTATCTACATCTACTGAAGTAAGTGGAGTGAAATTGTACATTAAAATACTGTCCACATCTATTCCTAAAAAAGCTTTGCTAAAAAAGCTTTCTATGAAATTAATTTGTTTTGATGGTTGATATAAAGATCGTAGCAGAGGCAGTCTAAATAAAATAATTTCATTCGTTATAAAATTACACGACATCTACCATTGAATAACAAGGTATGCCCATGTTATGTAAACTATGAAAACAGCTCACCCCTGCCGAGGTCTGGTCATATGATTCATATTACAATGCAGTGCATTTTAAAAATGAAGATAAGAATAATAAGCTATAACAAAACTATAAATTGTGTTATGTGCAAATTGCTGTATAACATTGTAGTGGTACTTATCAATAACAGGATTGTTGATGTTTTTATTGTGTCACATGTCTTTCATGCTAGGAAAATCTCTAGGTCTATTGGTTAGGTATACTTGTGGTTGTGGAGTTTTATTCAACATGCATGCATTCATCAATTTAATCACTTGTCCTGTTTAAGGGATGACATATTATCTGAACACGCACACCAAGAAATCACAGTGGGAGAAACCAGAGGGCCCAGCCCCTATGGATGAAGAAGAAGATGATGAAAATTCTCCAAGGCAAGTCCAGTGCAGCCATCTGCTGGTGAAGCATGAAGGCAGCCGACGCCCATCTTCTTGGCGCGAAGATAATATCACTCGCACTAAAGAGGAAGCACTTGAGATACTTAAAGGTTAGTTTTCTGATCAATAGAAAAAAAAAAAAATTACTCACACTTAATATGTAATCCTAAGAGAATTTTCCAGTCCTAGTTATCTTCGTTACAATGTTTTATGTAAATTATAGTTCTCGCATTGGTGGGGCCGACATCTGTGACTAGTAACTGAAAAGTATACATTAAAGCGGGCAGCGAATAAAAAATCAGTTTCTAGATTTTGTTTATAATTGGGTTAATTGGACTTTTATGTGAACAGAAAAAATGTACATCATTTTTTTTTTACTCGCTTAGTTACCAATTTATAAGACTTCAAACAATTGTCAAAATGTGAGGAACGGATTTTTCGAAAGTTATTAATGCAGTTAATCAAATGGATTTAATAATAAAAGATGTAGATTTTTTCTGTTCACATAAAAGTCCAATTAACTCAATTATAAACAAAATCTAAAAACTGATTTTTTTTTCGCTGCCCACTTCACGTGAATTGCCCCTAAATTGAAATGTCAAATAAATGAAAAATATTAGCTATGCGTATGCATCGTACTTTTAGTAAGGTTAAGCGGGGCTATTACATCAAGTGGCTTTACCTTCCGTTTTAAAGTTTGTATCAAAAAGTAAACATCTATTGACAAGTAGTTTTTTTTTCCTCTACTTCATACATACACTTAAATTGTATTTCTTTTTTTCATAGTAATAAATTTGCTAAGCTATGTATCATACATAGCTCAATTAACTTGCAATTAACAAATGTCTGTTTATCTTTATCTTTATCTGTAACATAGCTGGAACGATTCAGAATGCACCAATGAGTAAGACAGGGAGACCCTTTATCCCCAATTCTATTCTGTGCTGTGCTGGAGTGTATATTGAGACTGTAGGATTTTCATGGATTGAACATGAACGGCAACAAAAAAACTCAAAAACTCATGCTTTACAAATGATATTGTTATTGCTGCAGAGGCCAACACACTTCAAACAATGCTCCAGCAACTAGCACGGAAAAATGCCAAGGCAGGCCTTACAGACCATACTCGGAAAGTGGGTTTGTTGAATAATAACAAAATTGAATATGTACATGAATATTTATACTTAGGCCAAGTTGTATCAGAAAACCAAATGGCCAAGAAATTAGAAAGAAGGATCAACATTTATTGCAGGTAGGTTAGGTTAGATACTGTATTAAGCCAAATCAAAAGTCCAAGTAACAATGTTTTCATCATTTAACCAAATCCAATTTTTTTTTTAGTTTAGAAAAAACTATGAAATTTAGAGGCACCTCTTATTATTAAATTGAAGTTGATTAAACTCCCTTCAAATTGTTGGCTTGTGACTTTTACCTAGGAGCAGTAGTTCAGCCGGTATGTTTCTTAGCAAATGACCCTACCACAACATTTTCACAGATAAGTTATATCTTTAACTTGCTGTATCTCTGCAACCAATAAACATAGTTAAAGACTAAGTACCAATTTCACCATACGTTGTTAAGTGTTAATCGAGTTTTAGTTCATACGTTTTGACAGCTGTTGACATTCTGGTCGTTCGTTGAGTTGTTGGTAGAATTCGATATTAATGTTCATGGGTTAGTTAGCCCTCCTAGATCTATACGAGGGTCATGCCAAAAGAAATTAGATATTCAAAAACTACAAAGTTTATTCTTTATTATTGCTATCTATTTTCTCGAAGTATTCACCGTGAGCACGTATACACTTTTTCATTCGGCTAAACCACTTGGAAAATGTCAATGACCATTCTTCTTTGGGTACCTCAGAAACTTCATAATTATAGGCAGCCAGGGCATCTTCTTTGGTTTCAAATCGCCTTCCTTTTAATTTTTCTTTAATTTTCGGAAACAGGTAAAAGTCACAGGGTGCCAGGTCAGGAGAATATGGTGGGTGAGGGAGTATAGTGATATTTTTCGAACTAAAATAGTCGAGTGTTCGGGCAGAAGTGTGCGGGGCGGCATTGTCGTGGTGCCAGAGCAGGTGCTGGGTTCCTGACTTTGGCCGCTTGTCACACCAAGCTGACAACACTTGTGGAGCACAAACTGTCACATACCATTCTGAGTTGACAGTTCTTTGATCCTCTAGCACCACAGTCGCAATATGCCCTGTCTTGCAGAAAAATGAGGCAACCATTTGTTTCTGTGTGCTTCGTGCTCGGCGACATTTTGTTGGAGTCGGTTCATCTTCGAAGCACCATACCGTTGACTGCCGCTTTGTTTCAGGATCGTAGTTATACAGCCATGTTTCGTCACCTGTCAGTATATCATACACAGTTTTCTTCTCGCCAGCGTCGAATTTATTTATCATAAATTTACACCAATCCACGCGGCGTTCTTTCTGCAAATCGTTGAGTTTATGCGGCACCCATCTCGAACAACGCTTATGGAGGGACAGTTGTCCATGAATTATGGTTTGCAGTGCTGCTGATCCAATGCCTAGATCTCGTTCAAGCTCTACGTATGTAATTCGTCGGTTCTCACGGATATTTTTTTCCACGGCTTGCACATTTTCTTGAATAACTGCGGTTGGCGGTCGCCCCGACTTCGCCTCATCTTCAAAGCTCTCCCGCCCTCTTTTGAATTCAGCAAACCAGTTAAAAACAGTTGCACGAGAACAAGCAGACTCACCAAAAGTCGTGGTTAAAAGTTCAAAACATTCTTGGGGCTTTAAACCTTTTTTAAAGTCATAGTAAATCATAACACGAAAATCTCGTCGACTAAGTTCCATTGTAACCGCAAATTCCCGTCAGATTCAATCAGAAAAAAAATATTTAAAAAATAATTACGCAGATTTCCGGAGTATTCCATTTTTAAATTTATAGCTATATAATCAGCCTTCACTATGGTGTATAACTGGCCAGTATCAAACAAATGAGCATGGAGTATCTAATTTCTTTTGGCATGACCCTCGTATTGCTGTGCCCTTGCAGGGTGTCACATGTATACCTACCTACCTGTATTTCCACCTGTGTTTTTGTAATGTGATACGCAATAAACAATTTGAATTTGAATTTGAATTTGGATAGTGTGCTCGAATAACGCTCAAATTGTAGCAAATTTAGTTATCTTTATTAAAGTACCTATATGGCACAAAAATACTTGAAAAACGCTTCCTTGGGATAATTTTTTCGAAAAAACTGAAACAAGTGGCAAAATTTTCACAGTTTTCCAATGTAGCTTTATTTCTTTAGTGTATGTTTATTTGAAGCCATGTTGTACATCTAAAATGGTAAATTCACACTTATGCACCTTTTTTTTTAAAAGAATATCATACCAACATTAATCAGTACAATGATTTTATTATTTAGCCTAAGTTGGATATTCTATTTTTTATTTTGGATGGAACTATGAGGCCTAGAGGCACCAGTTTGGTGTTAAATTGGAACTGATTAAATTCCCTAGTAATTGTCTCCCTATAACTTTTACCTATGAGCATTAGTTCAGCCGGAACGTGTCTTGGAAACCCCTACCACAACATATTCACTTCTTGAAAAAATGCTCATCTTCGACTTGCTGTATCTCCGGAACCAATGAACATAGTGTGCTCAAGTTACGCTCAAAGTGTACCTGGTCGGTCCTTAAGTTCTGTCACAAAGGTTTAGTCAAATAAAATTAACTTTGAGTATTTTATAATTATAAAATATATAAAAAATTAAAGCTTAATTAATGTACAATTTGAGGAACTCATCGTCATTAAGACTGCGCCGAGCGTACGCCGGATGTACAGTGGCGCCCTCATTACTATTATTGAGATTTCTAATAAACTAAAGTATTTTCTTGAATTCGGACGATGCATTTTTGTACTACAAATAAAAACACAACTTATACGATAAATCCCATAGTTTACTAACAATTGGCCTTCGAGTTATCAACTTAACGGAAAAAAGTGGCCACCTTTTCCCGTTAAGCTGACTACTCAAAGGGTAACTATTATCAAAGTTTTTTACGTATCCCATAAATTGTGTTTTTACTTGCGCTACAAAAAAGCATCGTCCAATTCCATGGAAATTCTTTCGTTTATCAGAAAACACAATAATAGTATTGAGGGCGCCACTGGACGCTCGACGTTTGCTCGGTGCAGTCTTAAACATAGTCACCGCAATTTCCGATACGATCTTTTAACATTCACGGCCGGCACCGATTAAAATACGCACGAGTTTTTTTGGAAACTTCACTTTTTAATAACGCTTTAAAGGTTAGTTTTTGTTAACCAGGAAACGTTTTTATTCAATATTGTGAAGCCTCTCATCTCTCATGGGTATGTTCAGAGTCCAGCATTATTTTCTTAACGACACTGAAAAACCAGCTTATGAACCACGAATTTGGTGTGTTTTCGTATTTCTGCAAATTGATGTGAAATCGCGAGGTCAATTTAATGAGACATGAAGATTGACCGGTGTATAAGCAGATCTTTAGTTGCTTGGAATACATTTGTATCAGAATTTAAATATGAAAGTCTGGTCAATACGAGTATGTTATGCAAATTTCGACTCAATGTGAGAACTCTTACAAAAGTTGTAGCCGTTATCAGCATCCTGGTCGTGCGTGTTTTGACCCATGCTATGCTCGTACATTAAATTATTGCAATAGTAAAGAACACAAATTACGCTATTTTTTATTCAATATAAAGTAAGATTTTGATTGATGTACTTCAGGTGTATGAAACTCTGTTTTTCTTGCTTGATGTCGTTATATTATATTTGGTGTGTTTTTCATATCGTGGTATAGATCCACATCATTACTTTAGGGTTAAGACCCCATGTCTTACCATATGCTGATCTGCACATAGCAAACAGTCTTAGCGCTTTTGTTATCGCGTTGTCTACGTGTTTAATGAGATGTACTCTAGCTCAGAATGTTAGATGTGTGTGGCCATGAAGATGATAATTTAAATCTGGGATGTTACGGAGCTTCGACTCCGTTTCCGTTAAGTCGGAACTTCCGATTATTATTACACCTTCGGTTCCGACTTCGGCTCCGGGGTGTATTTCATCAAGAAAATTTTCACCACACAAAAAACATTTTTTTTTTAAATTTATTAAAATGCGAGTTAAATACTATCCTTAACGATTGAGGGATGTTTATTGAGTAATTTAGTTATTTTTAGCCAGGCATTTGATGCGTATATTCCAAGTAAAATTACCATTACCTTTGTAAAATTAATTCGTGAGATGGTGATGACGACTATGGTATGGCAATGATTTTTTAACGGACGGTGATGATATCATGCGTATGGTAATGACCATTTATTAGATGTAAAATAAATAACCTGATAAACAAAATCAACATATTTTTTTATTTGAAAACTAAATAACAAATCACTTCTTATTTATCTTTATTTTTTGTCACACTTTTGTCAGTGATAATATATTTTTTCTATCTCTCACTTTTGATCTCTTCTCATCTGTCTTTATACTCGTATAATAATCTTCTTGCCTTAGGCATCCGTAACATAATTAAATAACTATCTATTTAGTTTGAATCAGTATTCTGATCTTGACATTTGTTAGTAGATACATAACTAACTTGTATTAAGTAAACTTTTTATTTATCATTATCACTTCCTGATCCTTTTTCTGTCTCATCTTCTATGAATCAGTCTTATTTAAACTACACTAATATTATAGCACCAATATTTGTACTTTTTTCTTCTTCTTCATTAGCTTATTTTTTCACTTTTACGTTTTTAGTCCTCTTCTTCAGGTACAATTATACTTAGTCATATTACAAACTGTGAATTCATCCATCAACACTTAATCATATAATTGCTAAATACTTCTTGATCTTTCTTCTTTCTCTTCTTCTATGAATCAGTCTTATTTAAACTATACTAATATTATGGCATTTCTTCTTCTTCATTAGGTATTTTTTTTGCCTTTTGCCTTTTTTATTCGTCTTCATCTGTTACAATTATACTTAGTCATAATATTATAAACTGTGCACTTATCATCACTGGAATATAATATTTGTTTGATTAATCAGTCTCATATCTTCCACGTTCTCAATTTTATTATATACTTAAACAATGATTTTTCCTTTTTTGGAGAGTGATTAACTTGTTTGATAGTATTTTTATATCTGAGGGCTTAGCTACAAGTAAGTTCGTATCACGGGAAGTAGATGGTAAATTTTGATGGTGAATCGATTGCTTTGTGGCTCTCAGCGTTGTGACATAATATTTATCTTAAGCCCGGCTCTTGGTTTTGCCACCTGAACTCGAAATTGGCATGAAACCTAAATGCTTTCCGTGTACGCATACCTGCCCATAAGTGCATTTGAAACATCTTGAAGTCCTTAGAGTCAACCTGTTACAGTTTTGCACCCACAAAACTTGGTGTACCTTTAGAGTACCTTTGAATGTTTCAAGTTTGTCAGGAATCATTTTTACTCTGTTTTCCACATCAGTTTCACTAACAGCAATAATCGCGATATTGGTGCGAGCTTGTACACACTCGAATTTTTTTCAATAGATATTATATCTGTACCATGATTAACTGCCGCATCAGCCGTCCTTTTAACCACTGCGCCAACCCCATCGGCAGCGCCCTTGCCATGCCCAGATTCAGTGTAGTTCCACGTTAGTTCGGTGATTTGTGGATAATCTTTGGACAATTGTGTCATTATATGGAACATATATTTATTTCGGTATTGAGATGTGGGTGAGTCAGATTGAAAATTTAATATGTTTAAGAATGGATTCATTTCGGTAGCTTTGTTTATGAGTGGTATTAGGTGTGCCCAAACCGCTGTAGCGTCGTGTTTTAAACATTCGCTAACGGTGCAGACTAGGGTTTCTGCTCGAGACTTCTCGAACTCGAGACAACTCGAGAGTTTCGCCTTCATTCGAGACGAGAAAAAAATAGCCGATTCTCGAGACTCGAGTTCCGGCGAACACGAAATAAGGGCTAAAGTCAGGCTCGCCATTTTGCCGCTTTTAACAAATATGACGCCGCCCGCGCACTATAAACACGTGCAGCGGACTTCTCACTCGCACGCTTTGTAACGGACGTGAATGAATTGGAAGAACAAGGCACCAGCAGTTTTGAGTCACTATCAAAAAATCTATAGATAAAGTAGATATGATTCCAGCTGAACGTGATCCACACCAAGTCACGAAAAGTTTAATTAGGAAAGAATTTAATATTTATGAGTCTACGGGAAAACGTACTCCTAATCTTGAGATGTTGTATCAAGCCCTTATGACCGTCAAGCCCACTTCTACAGAAAACGAGCGTGTTTTCAGTCTGGCTGGAAACATAGAAACCAAGATAAGAAACCGACTATCGGACTAATCGATTAACGCATTAATATTCTTAAAGGCGTACATTTTAAGACAAAAATCTCTATCGAAATTACCAGTTTATGTCTGATCAAAAGACTGAAAAAGTAGATTAGGTAGTTTAGGTTTTATTTTAGTCGTTGATTTTTTGTAAGATTTTAGTTTTTGTATGATTGTAAGAAGAGTTTTAATTGTGTTTTGTATTTCTAACTTGTAGTGCGAAGTGCAATAAAAAAAAACTGATTTTCATTTGTTTTTCATTTTATATTCAGCAATAATTTTCAATTTCTTACCAAAGACTCGAGAGTCGAGACAACTCGAGAAATTGGAGTCGAGAATTCTCGAAACTCGAGAAAAAAAATGAGGCGAGAAACCAGAAACCCTAGTGCAGACTGATGATGGCTTTACATCGCTGATTTGAAAATCAAAGGCATATACAACGCCAGTATGGAGACAAAGTTCTTTGCGGCTCCCACCAAAATGCAGTGATTGAACTTCGTTGGTGGCTTTTAAGGCATAATTTTCCGAAAAATCGATATGTATAACAGCACAGTTGACAGTCAAAGATTTTTTTAAGGCCTTCAAATTGTTATATTGTGCTTGGATCAAAAAGCAATGTTCAAAAAACGGTGTCAAGTCTGAATGCAATTCATTGATGATTTCAAGGGGCTTCATTTTGATTTCTTCTTTTCTAGTGATTGTAACGGATTTTGGTCCTGTTTTAACTGTAACTGACTCTCGAGAGCGGGTCCATTTCGAGAATATGATCTCTTCATCATTCAAGAAGTCGTTGTAGTGAAGAACTTTGTGTTTGCATGAATCACATTCCCTTTTTAGGCATTTCTCTTCATATTTTGAGCAACAAAGGTTGTTCAGCAGTTCTTCAAAGTTCTTTTCTTGAACAATTCCTGCCTTGCACAAAGATTCCAACTTGAGATCAATATTTGCGTGTACCGTGCACAAACACGTGTCTCTTTGTGCAGCTGTGGGCGGCAATACCCAAAATGGACGACTTCTCCAGAACGTAGCGTAACTAACATTTACTTTGTGCTGCTTTAAAAACTTCGAGTGCAAATCTTTTATTGTACTTCTAAGATATCTTCTTTGCTTTTGCACTTTAAATCGTGTTATAAACTGTTTTTTCCCTGAACAAATTGTACTATTGGCATCATCAGTATAAAAGTCTAATCAATTTTTGTTTCATTTCTACTGGTGAATTGTGTTTTTTTGCTTTTTTTTTTTTTAAGTCAATAATACTTTTACATTTTCTTTGTTCTCGATTGATTTTTGACTACGTGGTTTCTGTTTCAGACTTGAGTTTTCTCTTTTTAAATCCATGATATTTTTCAATAATTCTTTTCGTCTCTTGCTTTCTAAATAACGAATTCTTTTAATTTTTGCTGAGCAGTTACAATTCAATTCTCCGAGGTGGTCGTTTATTGGGCTTTGATCCTGATTGTTGATTATATTAGTTTCATTACAATCATCTGGATTAATGAATACTGGTTCTATGACAACATTTGGCACTTTGGCATCGTGCTTCTTTTCTTCTCGATATTTTTTAGCTGCTTCTCGCCATTTTTTTGCTGTATTCTTTGTTCTCTAGGACTTTTTTCATTTATTGATACAAATTAGCCTTTCTCTTTCCTCTTTTTATATCTTTTCTTTTCTTTTTCTGTCACAAGTTCATACAATTCCGGATCCTGTTTTATAGTTGCATATTTTCTCCTTTTACTAAAAGCTAATTTCTGTTTCTTTTTATGGATTTCTCCCATACTTTCTTTTCTTTTACTCATAGTGATAATCTGAAAAAAATGTCCATTAATTACCAAATTCATGATTCATCCAAAGATTCATGAATGAAATATTCAGTGAATACCTGATAGATAGTTACCATTGGAATTATAATTTTCAACTAAACGTTTTCCTTATGTAGGAAAGTTACTGCCCCTAAATTAAAAACAAGTCGCCATCTTATTGTATTGTAAGAACAACCAATTTCAGCTAAATCAGTAACATACACATCATCTCTCTTTAGTCTCTATAATTTACATGACCATCACAAAATCAACAAGCATTAAGTATTGAATGTTTGGGAAATCTCAAATATGGCATTACAATAATTCTCTCAAATTATTCGAAGCGAGGGACCACGTGATCAGATTGTCAATAATCATTTCACCATACATATCCCGACACAGCTCACGCAAATTTTCTACTTACTTGATGAGATGAAGCAATAATTGTATATTTTTTTATATGTAAAAAGACAACGTAGATAGACTATATCTGAAAAAAAATATGGAATCGTACATTGCTTACGCGATGTTTTTACTACTTAATATAAAGTTTTGAATTTTTTTGCGAGACGGTGATGATTTTTGACCCAAGAACCATTTTATTCCAAAAAAACTATTTACTTACCGGAGATTTTGGTTGAAGCACCATTTATATAAATTTAATAGCCAATGAATAAAAAAGTTACGGCGCTTGGAACTTACTAGTTTTTTTTATAAAGACCAAAACGTAACTTTTCGCCGGTTTTTGAAATCCACCCTCCGACACTTTTAAATCGAAGGTTTTAATCGGAGGTCCAAGCATAACATAGCGGCGGCCTGTGTCGACTGTTATGAACAGGTTCATACATGTCGCGCGGGGAATCCCCCCGACTCCCACTACGTGCACTGACTCCGACTCCGATTCCGACTCCGATAAAGCAAATTTAAAAACTCCGACTCCGCCTTCGGTTCCGATAAAACTACCTCCGTTACATCCCTGATTTAAATCCTACCTGCGAACTGTATCAGTAACATTTTATCAATGGCAGACCACCTTCTGAGCAGTTATTGCTAGTTAGGTAAGTACTACAGTCTGTGATCGAATTCGAGATCAAAAGTGTAAGCAAACGGATTGCCATCATAAAAAAACAAATCCAAGTGATGGTTAGTTTAAAATCATTGAAATAAAAATAAAAATAATAATAATCAGGGTAATATAATATTGTGTGAAGAGTTAAAAATATTATACTTAGGCTAACTATAATTATACTTTTTTTTATTCCGTATTTATGTTGTTTGAATAAAATATATGGAGTTTTAATTTATGCTACTGGCAATGGTAAGAAGTTTTAAACATTTGGTTCGTAATTATAATAATTGTACTGTTAATGCAATACGGCATATCGTTTATCCTTTGCACGGTGATTCCGCTCCCATACAAAGGCGGTCATAAATACCTCAACTCCGAAATAAGTTATTTCTTTGATTTTAAAGTATTAATTACTGTTCTAGGAATATTAAATTTACAATAAATTATATTTGTATATATGTATAACACAAATACATAAATATGTATGGTAATAAAAATGTCTCGCATTAATGTTGTTTTGGAAAAATTCATACTTACTGCGGTTTTAATATAATGTATAGTTTTAATAAATGAAAATACCATCCACTATCCTCAATGGTAAGTATTTAATAAATAAAATGGGAACAAAATATTTAATTTCATTATCAATTTACATTCAAGCTTAGCTATTAATAACAATTTTTACAACTAGGTACTATTATTTAACACATAACAAATCAAGCACAGACTTAGACAATGCAGTTTTCTTTTTAACTGGTAATCTTCTTAAACCTGATATAAGAGGATCTGAGTGAAGAAGAAGCCGGTTGATTAAATCTGTATTGGTCAAAACGCGATTCATTTTTCGTGTATTATTTTGTCTAAACGATTTGATAAAGGACACCGCACGGAAAGTATGGAAAAAAAAACATCGGTGAATTTTGATTAAAAAAATATATGTTACGCGCCTTGATCAAAATATAAAAATACTATGAGGGCAATAAAATCCTATTACTAGTTTTTGACAAAAAAAATATTTAGTGAAAAATCAAGGGGATTTGGTTCCATAGAAAAATGTATGAAGTAAAAAAAAGTGTTCTGTTTTGAACGAAAAAAATATATGTTTTAGAAACCATTAAATTGATCAACTTCATCGAGAAAACTTATTTAAAAAAGAGTTTGGTTTTTAAGTTATAGCGTTTCATAAAAATAAGTAAAAAAGGTCTTTAATTTTTTGTTTTTTTTTTAATCGTTAATATTTTCGTTTATGGCGATAGTAAAAATAACTATGAAGATACTGTGTGCATCTTTTTTACTTACATAAGTTTTGTATCACAGGCACCTATTTTTCAGTATTTAGATTTGAAATGAATTTTAAGGAAAAAAACTTGGTTTTTCGTGTTTTTTTTTTTAAACCGATCGGTGAAAAATTGTGCATTTTGAATATTTTATAAGTTGTGTTATTGTTAACATAAATCATTAAAATTCAAACATATTCTATGAACGGATTAAAAAAAAAACATTTTTTTAGTCATATTATTATTAACTTTACACTCACTATAGCCCCAGCTTATCTATATACAGTAATTTTATTCTATAATACACTACTCATGTTCGTTCAGATCTCGTCGACAAATTGGTCGTTGCCCAGCGTCAATAACATTTTCGAGAAATGCGGTATCGGGGTACCAAACATTTTGCGCAGCCCAAAAACCACAGAACGCTAATTACAAAGTATTTATAACTACGTCAAAAACACAATTTACATTTCAAGAAAAGGCCAATCCGAATACTGGCTGGAAAGACACACAAACTAATGGCTTTATGAGCATATGGCCGATTAAAAAAAAGCTTTTAACTTTTTTAACTCCTAGTATTGGCGGGAAAACGATTGTCATTAATTGTAGGAGCGAAATAAATCATAAAAATGTCTTTTAGATTTCGTCTAAACTGTTTTGTGTGCAATGTGTCACAGTCAGCGGCACAAATGAGCCGCATTAACGAAAAGGCTTTGATTCAAGAGGTGGGTTCACTGTTTTTACGAAGTTACTGTTCATTATAGTTACGGAGGCGAGGTAGCTAAATGGCGTAATTCAACGGCGCCGTCGAGACCTATCAAAATCGAAAGATAAAATAATTTCGAAAAGAAAAGCTCGTATGGTAAAAACCATTTTAGCGGTGGGTTTGGCGTGTACGGTTTTTCAAAAATGTTAAAAAAAACAGTTACTTGGGCATTCTCGAGCGCGTCAGATATTCATACTACGTATGCCACAAGTGCCTCTGATAACAACGGTATACTAATCTGCCGGTTTGCGTGGTGGGGGTAGGCATATAAAGTAGTCAAAAATGCAAAAAAAAAAATTTACTCGAGCGCGTCAGATTTTCGGAAGGGGTGTTAAGTAGGCCCCAAGGAAGCTCCCTTTAAAAAAACTGACGATTTCGGCGTGACGATAAGTTACGATGAATTTTTGAAAATACAAAAAAATAAAGTTGTTTTGAAATACTCGAGCGCGTCAGATTTTCATAGGGGAGGTTTATCTCGGTATCCTGAAAGCATATTTTCTTAATCTGACAAAAATGTTGGTGGGTTCTCTTAATCTGACCGAAAAAGGTTTTTTGGTTTCTTTTTTTTCCTTTCTTTCTCCTTGATAAAACGGGGAATTTAAGAATGACAATAAAGCGATAGATATTCCCTTTTTTGTTTATTAAAACTTTTTTTTTGTAAAATGTATCGTTCGCGACTTATATGCCGCAACGCGTTTTTCGGAAGACGAAATGGCTCCTCCACACTTCCGGTCATGCGGAAACCGGCAGATTTTGTATTTTTAGTAAGTTTTAGATTATATTCTTCAAAATAAAAAAAATAAAAATCGTGCTCGAGAATGCCGGATTAACGTTTTTTTTTTTACAAGTTCGCGACCCTATAACTCGGCGGCGTCAAGGACTTATCGTCAGATTAGTTAAATTTAGTCTTAAAACACTAAAATCAACCCCCAATATCTTAATCTGACGCGCTCGAGTATTTCAGACTATCGTTTTTTTTTACTAATCTGATCGTCTATCCTAGGCGCGCGTCACTACATATAGAGCTAAATACTTTACAAGGTTGTTCTATTAGGTCTAAGGTATCTCTCGTATCTTAAACTGCCACGCTCGAGTATTACCGAAAATTCCCCTATTCGCCTCCCTAACTATTATTATTTAAAAGTGGAGTGAACAAAAGTGTTGATTAAAATTCTTTATTATTATTTCGAGGTAAATAGTTATTTCATATTTGTTTTCAATGTGATAATTAGGTCCGGACCTTTGATCAATTTATTATTTTATTACTGACTCACAGCAAAAGTAAATGAAAATCACATTTAAATATTATATTGAAAAAAATTAAATTGTTTTTTCAGATAGCGATCAGTCGACGACTTATGTTAGAGAGGCCACTTATTGAAACAAATCACGCAACTCGACTTTGTTTTACTTGCAAATTGGGGATCTTAAATGAAATAAGAAATCTAGAAGCAAGTCCTGATTGCCTTCGACTAAATGTTGTGTTGCAAGCTGAGGGACATAGTTGTTTCGTGTGCAATAATGGCAAAGCGTCTCTGTACCCTCTATCCAGGATGAAAATATCGTTTTCCCGGAACCATTCCCGTAATTGAATGGTGTTTCGTTCAAATTCATTTTGAAGAATTTTGGCGTCGTTGTTCCGGGAATCGGAAAAATATGGGCCTTGTATGTCCAAAATATATCCGTCAGGCCCTACAATCATTTGTGGCTTCACTAAATGTCGATTTTTATGCACACAATATGACTGTCTTAAGGCCTGAAAGTTGGCACTCTTAGTGACGTAAGTATATGACCCGTCTATGCATACGATGGCACGTGGTATGTCCGGTTCAGAGTTGTACAGAGTATTGGCGAACTCACTTACCTGATTCCTTATAAATTGTTCACGCGTGATAGATCCCACACCAATATTTTCAGGTACAAATCTTAACATCAGTGTTTTTCGAACTGTGGAAATTACTTGTTGCCTGCTTGAGTAATCAAACATAATTTTCAAGAAGTCGTCTGATATGTCGTGACGAATTTTGACCAGAAATGTTAGTAGTTTTTTTATTTAAATTCTTCGTCTGTGAATCTGGTTTCATTCCCAGTAAACCGAGAATTAATATTTTTATGACGCAGCCCATCCAAAAGTCGATTGATTTCGATGCCGCGTAGTTTAACCGGTCTATTTAAACATCGTAAGCTGGGAATAATGTCAGCTAATAGGTCGCCTTCCTCATTTAAATGATCTTGGCAGCATTTAAAATATTCGGGTATATATAGGTCATAAATGTCATAATCCATGAACACATTTAGCCTACACTGCAAAGGCACCGTTACAGTGTCGAAGTTGTTATTGCACACGAAACAACTATGTCCCTCAGCTTGCAACACAACATTTAGTCGAAGGCAATCAGGACTTGCTTCTAGATTTCTTATTTCATTTAAGATCCCCAATTTGCAAGTAAAACAAAGTCGAGTTGCGTGTTTTGTTTCAATAAGTGGCCTCTCTAACATAAGTCGTCGACTGATCGCTATCTGAAAAAACAATTTAATTTTTTTCAACATAATATTTAAATGTGATTTTCTTTTACTTTTGCTGTGAGTCAGTAATAAAATAATAAATTGATCAAAGGTCCGGACCTAATTATCACATTGAAAACAAATATGAAATAACTATTTACCTCGAAATAATAATAAAGAATTTTAATCAAAACTTTTGTTCACTCCACTTTTAAATAATAATGAACAGTAACTTCGTAAAAACAGTGAACCCACCTCTTGAATCAAAGCCTTTTCGTTAATGCGGCTCATTTGTGCCGCTGACTGTGACACATTGCACACAAAACAGTTTAGACGAAATCTAAAAGACATTTTTATGATTTATTTCGCTCCTACAATTAATGACAATCGTTTTCCCGCCAATACTAGGAGTTAAAAAAGTTAAAAGCTTTTTTTTAATCGGCCATATGCTCATAAAGCCATTAGTTTGTGTGTCTTTCCAGCCAGTATTCGGACTGGCCTTTTCTTGAAATGTAAATTGTGTTTTTGACGTAGTTATAAATACTTTGTAATTAGCGTTCTGTGGTTTTTGGGCTGCGCAAAATGTTTGGTACCCCGATACCGCATTTCTCGAAAATGTTATTGACGCTGGGCAACGACCAATTCGTCGACGAGATCTGAACGAACATGAGTAGTGTATTATAGAATAAAAATACTGTATATAGATAAGCTGAGCTAGTGAGTGTAAAGTTAATAATAATATGACTAAAGAAATGTTTTTTTTTTAATCCGTTCATAGAATATGTTTGAATTTTAATGATTTATGTTAACAATAACACAACTTATAAAATATTCAAAATGCACAATTTTTCACCGATCGATAAAATTCATTTCAAATCTAAATACTGAAAAATAGGTGCCTGTGATACAAAACTTATGTAAGTAAAAAAGATGCACACAGTATCTTCATAGTTATTTTTACTATCGCCATAAACGGAAATATAAACGATTAAAAAAAATCAAAAATTTAAAGACCTTTTTTACTTATTTTTATGAAACGCTATAACTTAAAAACCAAACTCTTTTTTAAATAAGTTTTCTCGATGAAGTTGATAAATTTAATGGTTTCTAAAACATATATTTTTTTCGTTCAAAACAGAACACTTTTTTTTTACTTCATACATTTTTCTATGGAACCAAATCCCCTTGATTTTTCACTAAATATTTTTTTTGTCAAAAACTAGTCATAGGATTTTATTGCCCTCCTAGTATTTTTATATTTTGATCAAGGCGCGTAACATATTTTTTTTATCTAAATTCACCGATGTTTTTTTTTCCATACTTTCCGTGCGGTGTCCTTTGTTGGTGGCTTCAGCTGCTTCTTCAGACAACTCCCCTATTGACAACAAACCATAATCAATCACATTAGCACCATGAATTAAAATTTTGTGGACGGAAGCAGGCATATTATACCACGGATACTCGGCAACTAATTGCCGAGCCGTTTCTATCGCGAAATCTCTAAATCTGGTCTTGTCGATATTATATCCCGAATTTAAGCACTGAAGTATAGTCCAACTAGATTCATTAAAGTCTTTCCTTGGACGGCCTTGGCTACGCGAAGTAGAAGGAGAGGGATCGACAACTTCGTCAATCTGCTGTTGAGAAATACACTGCTCTATACTTCGCTTTACGTCAATATGTTCTATTACACCTAACCAATCTGAATATTTTTCTAATAATTTAGCCTTGGTACGATGTACTTTTGCCCAGTAAGATGAAATTCGTTTACATAAATTCCTTATTCTAACACTTAATGTCTCTAATTTAATATTTTCGATGTTATCCGAAAGTTGTGCAGTTTCAATCAAAGTATCAAGAACTTGATGAAATTTTTCAGTTTGATTTCCCTCTTTAGAATTCCAAATATCGAAAATAATACGTCTCGAAAAGGAAAACTTGAAAAAATTATCTAAAACAAAGAAATAAAAATGTTACAAAAATTCCTATTTTTGGGCTATATGGACATGAATACTTTGGCATCTCCATAACCTAAAAAGATGCAACAAGATGCAGATGAAAGTCACAAAACTAGTTTTATATATCCCCCTCTTTATAATGATATATGTTTCAGGGTCGGCATAGGTCGGCGAAAAGTTATAGCTCTATGTGAATCCATACTTCAGGAAAAATCAAGGGAAACAATAGACCTCTAGTAAAAAATCATATAAAATACAAACAAAAATATTGTTACGTGAATATTATTAATAACTAAAGTACATACCTTGAACTTGCACTTCCATATTATTACCACGTGGAAAGACGCGATTAATAATAATAACACACAATAACAAAGTGATTAAGTTGGGGCGACACAAACGTACTGCTAATTAGTGTGGAGATGCGGTCAATTTCAATGCACAAAAGTGAATGATAATTACATTTAATGACTTTGCTATTTATAGTATTTAGTAGGTTGGGTATTAGTGACTCATTTTAGTAAACAATCAGACCGGGATACGCTCATGACTTTTTTGGATTTATGGCCTACGGGGGAATCACCGTGCTTTGGTATCGTTGCTTTCTGTTGTTAAATTAAGAACTATGGAATCTCAGTCGGGCCCTTCAAATAAAAAGGACAACCTCTCAACGCCAAAGAAATGTCAACGCAGTGCTATGTCCGTTAGTGAGAAACTTATGGTGATGAAAGCCTATAAATATTTCTTCAAAAATTAGCTTCAATTAAAGTATTGGTATTTAGGTGGTTGTGTCAATAAATTTACCGATGTTCTTGGCATTTTTGCGGTGACGACGGTATACAGAATAGTGACTGAGAATAAAACCATTTTTTAAATTACATATGAATAGACTAACTTTTGGTGTCCAAAAGTCTTCCATCCAATATCTTACTGAAAAGCATGTAGGTATCGGTATTTATATTTTCTGATTATATTTCATACATAAAAAAAAACATTTGTAAAACAAGATTGTATACCCCTGGAATGTCACTTTGACATTGACAATTGTATGTTTACATTTTTGATCTCGAATTCGATCACAGACTTTAGATTAGGAAGGTTAGGTACCTACCATATTAAGCCGTAACAAATATTTTAAAACCTTAATATCAGTCAACCCAAAACTTAACGACATAAACGAAATCTATTTTTATTTTAATATTTTATTATTCTTGTTTCTACTTTAATAAACGAAAGAGCAACAAATACAGAAAGCCTGTTTACATTATTATTATTACCTAATATCCCCAGGTAATGAAGTAAACATACTTTCTGTGTGATTGCTCTTTGGTTTATTACAGTAGGGTTGCACTTCAAATTCATGCTATGTTTTTCATACATTGTCAATGGACTCTTTAAATTTTATTTGACTATTGAACCCCCCTTCTGCTTTACGGGTATTTTTGTAACAGCCTGTATAAAAGTCGGTATCGCATTTTTTTATTGATTTTAACAATTGCCTATCACCCCTTGAATAAATAAACCGTGTTTAAGTAGACAGCTTTTTATTAAAACAAACTATTAGCAAATCAAATTGTCATGTCAGTAATTAATGACCAATAACATCATCACATTTTTTTCTCATTGGTGCAAAGGTATAATAAAACCTTTGCATAAAAGCCGTCTATACAAAAAATCTAGAATTTCCTAAATAAACTACAGTCTATTTTTTCTTACTTGAGCTAAGTAGTAAACAAACATCACTCGATCACATATCACGCCATTACAAAAGAATCACTCAATATATGGTACCACAATATCTAAAAGTCATTACTTTAAACACAAACGAATTCATTTCTACTAAATATTGCTTTAAATTATCCTTACAAGTAACATATTTTAATAAAATAATAATTTCCACGAAACTCTCTCACAGATTATAAAAACTGAATGTCAGTTTGGCATTTCATTTGTAGGGATGGAAAGGAGTGAATGAATTAATGATTAAGAAACGGTTTAACTGTATGGAGGTTTTAATATACAATATTACAAACATAAATGAATATAATTATCTTTTTAAACTAAATAGTTAGTGAGAGTTATTATTATGTGTATAGGTAGTCTATAGACTATATGATATGACATGATGATGTATCTACGGATGACTGAATAAAATATTTGTAATAAATCGTGTTGTGTTATTGAGTACATAATATCGTTATAAGTAGTTATCCACATGCAATTGTAGTCTGTCACTATATCAATCATATTGAAGAACCCAACCCATATACATATTTCACTCATTTCATTCATTCACTAAATAAATTTACACATTCACTCCATTATTCCCATCCCTATGAAATGTCAAACTTTAAAGATACGCCATATTTGTTTACTACTTAGCTCAAGTAAGAAAAAATAGACTATACTTTTTACCTTAACGTAATGATTATTAAGTTGATTATTGAAACGACTCGAACATAAGACGTTTTAGCTTTAAACTTTGTGGGTCGTTTTTGTTTGGCGTTATTCATCTATACTTATTGTATTTCGATGCCGAAAAGGCGATTATCCGTTGACCCGCACTGTCGTTATACTGACGTTATACCACGGCTTAGGAATCAAATTGGTTGACTGTACATGTTATTTATATTATATTGCCATATCTATTGTAACACCAAGTATATTAAAGGCAAACCAAAAATATCGTCTTATCGTTTTCGATTGCAGTAACTTTCACAATATAATGAAATGGTATGGCCGAATGTTCTCCGCACCAGATTACAGTTTGCTAGGAGTATAATTGAAATTTATTTTATTTATAATAATGAAATACTGATGCTTCTTATTTTATAATAACAAGGTATTTGTTGTGTTTCAGAGTACCGCCAAAAGATAGTGGACAAGGAGGCTTCCTTTGAGGAACTTGCTAAGATGTACTCTGATTGTTCATCTGCTAAGCGTGACGGTGATCTTGGGCGTTTTAAGCGTGGCCAAATGCAAAAGCCGTTCGAAGACTGTGCTTTTGCTTTGAAGGTTGGACAACTCAGCCAACCTGTTGACACTGATTCTGGTGTCCATATCATTCTCCGAACAGCCTAAATGTCTTAAACATTCTATCAATTATTTCTTTTTTGTTTTAACTGTTGTGGAATAATTGTGTTGTACATTGTAACATATAATCAACTGTCAAGTGCTAAATGAATTGTATAATAAAAATATTGTCATGATTTAGTTTGGCCATTTTGGCCTTTTGCTTGTCATACATTAGTTTTAAATATTTATTCACGTTACCCGCAAGCATCACAATTTAATTGAGAACTGGTGTGGAAAAAACTAAAAAATGTACCATTTTATGAAGGTTTACATGTTACTGAGTAATGACTGAACAAACCTTATTACCTTGTGGGCTGTTTCGTCATTCGGTACACTACTGAAATGAACGGATTCCATTTAGTACAGCGAAAAAAAAAATATGTCACAATCATTGTGCTTTGATAAACATTGTTTTTATCACAATAAGATACGACGGGAGATCCAAAAGTAATAATAATGAGTAATTAAAGTACATGAAACGAACTTGAAAGGAAAACAGCTATAAACATATACAGGCGACTAAAGTCTTTATACCTAGGCACAGTGTGAAATCTGCCCTTAAACACGGACATATTATTATTATCATTTTGGAACTCAAACGATAGATTTAACCATTTCAAATGCGAGACGATCATACCGGAGTGCCAATTCTGCTCAGAACTCGAGAAATATTTTTTTTAAATTTTATTTAGAAAAAACATAAACATGGAAAATCTCCAGTTTTCGACAAAACTAAACGCAAATCACAGTGACAATAAATTAAACAATGCATGGCGTGTGTATTAAGTATATAAAAAATAGAGCTCTAGTTGTTATTTTGTTTGAATTATTTAGGTTTTTGTTAATTTTGTTTTTTTTTTTTTTTTATCAGAAATCTCAAAGCATTAGGATTTTATTACTAGTCAAAACAATTGTTTACACGTGCAGCAAACACTAAAAAAAAAATTAGAACTAAATCTCCAAGGATCTCTGAGATAATTCGTTCTAAAGTTTTTTCTGATAACTATGGAAATAGGGTTGTCGCATGTTTTCCACATAATATTTGTATAGAAAAGTTTAATTTTTAAGTAACCATAAAACATGATACATTGTGCTGACCTGACGATGGAGCTGGAAGGTGGTCAGAAGATTTCTGCTGATAAAAGGTGATACATCAAGATTGAACTGTGAATCGAGTCTTGTGTCTGCGTTGAAGACGCTTATTTGTTTAGCATTACAATACATAAATACACTATAAATCTTTAATTTAAAAAACTAGGTGTTATGTTCAGTAAAATATTATGTTGTTTTCGTTTTGAAGAACTTCTGTGCTTTCATGACTATGGCCTTCTAAATTGCTTAAAAGGTTATCATCGCTTCGTGACTCATTAAAATGTTCTTCCGTTTGGACATCATATGGTTTGAGTAACATTATAGCGGCTGGTGGCAGAGGTAAACGCTTTAATTTATTTTGCCTGTCTCTAAGCCGTATGTTGGAAATACAAGGTTCAGACGACTCCAGTGCTCTATGAAACAAATCCAACATGGTTTTTTCCCGATCCAACTTCCTACAATGGTGCTCACGGTCATAACGCCAGAATTTATTTCGGGCTTCCCCAGCTTGCTCCGAAAGTAACCCTATGGGTAAAGCACAAGTTTCAATTATTTCCTTGCCATGGACTACAATTTTATGCCATTCATATGCTGAAACGTACTTAGATGCAATTAATTTGGAAAGGTCGCCGAATTTATTAGCGTCAATAGGCAATCCGCTAGACAAAACTACTAACATTGTATGTAGATCGTCCAGCAGCCACTGTTGAATATCTAGTATTTCAGCGAAAATGGCACGATTTTTATCGTTTAGAGCAGTTCTCGCGGTGTTTCCGTCGTTTGTTGTTCCTGAATTAGGTCGGACAACATCCACCAAAAGCCCTAATCTTTTTCTGATCTCTTCTTGGATACGTTTTTTTGTTTCAGTGACTTTAGTTGCTTCTGGTGAATTATGTCCGATTCTCCATTTCTTAACAGGATTTTTGTATCCCAGATGTAATAGAAATTCAAACACGCGAATCCACGCATGAAGTGGACTTAAACCATGCCGCAAAAGAGTTTTATCGGTAGGCTGTGAAAAAACAATATCTTATTTGTTGAATTGTGTTGAAGTAGTCTTGCAAAAAGGGCATCGAAGTTGTGAACTAGTATTAGTTATGATATTAAGGACTTTGCCATCTATGACGGTCAAGTAGAGTTGAGGTTTCACTGATATTACTTGTCCTTTTGAAGTAGTGACCTCGAATGTGGTTAGCCTTTCAATTTGGTCTTCTATCATTTTTTTTTCGGAAAGGATTAAATCTTTTGACTCTTTCCGATATTGAGTATGAACTGGCCGACAATACCTATACGAAGTTGGAGTTGGGTTTAACCACAGCACCACGCGGCCTCCTTCAGTCGTAATTCGTAAGGGAATGAAAGTAGTAACAAATATGCTACTATCATTTTCTTCGCTTTGAAAAAAGTTCTGTTTGTAAAGCGATTGTCCTGAATTACCGTCAAATCCCCAAGAGCCCTCAAAAACGCAATTTAACAATTCAAGATTTTTTTCAGCACAGTAAATTGAAATGGTATCGTCACACGATTTGATTGTTCTTTCAAATGTGTGTGAAATAAGGCTGCATAAAGGTATCGATGCATCTCTTTCAGATACTTGAACTTGGGCATCAGGGTAACAATCTTTCTTTGCGACTCGAATGTGATGATATGACGGAAATGCTGGATAGCCTCTCGATTTTAAATCATACTCAAGAAATTTGTATGTATCTACAGTGAATTTTCGATCTATATAGATAGCTAAAGCTTCCTCTGGGCTATAGGGCTGGGGATCTTTTTTGATTTTTGTGGCTATTTTGATTGCTCTTGACGGACTAGCTAGGCAGGAATTAACAACAAATTCAAAGTTTTTTGATGCCGGTTTTGTGAGGTTTTGCCCTTCTGCTTTTAAACTACTCGACAAAACCTTGATCAGTTTAGCAGATGGTTCATTACTTAGGGTTTCTTGTAGGTTTTTGCAAACTCTTCGTTTTTGTCTTTCGCTCAGTCCGTCGTACTTTGATTCACATCTTTGCTCAGATATCGGAAAATCTATATGAGAAACATCGGTTTTGGGATTACCTATGTCAGATTCGAAATCGCGATTGTTACTTGGACCAGGGTAAAAAGAAACGGTAGGTTCTGAAGCAAATTCGAAAATTGAATCGCCTACTAAACCAGATTCAGTTTCGGAAACAGGCGGGCGATAGAGAAGCGGATCCAAACATTTTGAAAGGTCCTGTTTTAGGTCTCCATTTAACCAAACTGTGTGCTTTTTAATGAAGAAATAGTAGATTGATAACCAAGGGTGGAAAGTGACCCATTTCACCCGAGATATTTCTGGCGCTCGAACGAAGTGAGAGCGCCAATAGTTCGAGGGGAAATGGGCAATTTCACCCGAGTTAGACACTCTACTTTTCATTTCGACTGTGAGGAAAGTAAAATACTACACGCACATTTTATAAAAGAGGTATACTCAAAATAATCAGTTAAAATTTAAAGTAAAATTAGAACAATTTGAAAAAAGTTAAAATACTCATACTGCCAACATTAGAAAAGTTTAATCGAGGTCACAACCAAGGAGCCAGCAAGGAGGTTGAACGCCGCGCCGAACGAAAAAGTTTTACCTTTATTACGTATTTAAATATTCCATCTCTTTCTTTCATATTTCACAAATACCTTCCACCTCATTCTTACCCTAACTAAAGAAAGAGATGGAATATATTCGTGACGTAATAAATGTCAAATTTCTTGTTTCGAACGGATGTTCGGCGTTCAACCTCCGTGTTGTATCCTCCGTGTTGTGTTGTATTGCTCCTTGGTCGTGACCAACTCGATTATTTTTTCTAATGTTGGCAGTATGTGTATTTTCAAGCTGGCCATGCTGAACCGTGAAAAAAAAATGGTCATGATATGCTATCATGGCATTATGGCGGGCAGCAGAATATAAGAGGAATAATTTTAAATGTTGATTTTTTTGTAAATGCGAAATAAGAGACCAGTCGTAAAATGATTTTAATATGAACCTATAGATCGTAATAAATACGTCGTTTAACGTATAGTCGAGTTTAGATATATGAATGATTTTAATATGACGTAGCTCAATTATCTTAGACTCCATGCCAATCGTAACTATTAAAAAAAAATTACTTTCCACCCTAGAGAGGAAAACGCAATTTTCCACCCGGCTATCTACCCATTCAAATTAAACTTTCCGAACAGGAGAGATGAAAATCATATTGTATTTACATGATTTGTATAAGTTTTCGCATTTACTGGTAAGTTTGGAGATTAGATCTTTGAGTCTTTTGTTATTTATGTACTCCGTATGTATTTCCAAAGTATTCAGCACTGCGAAAGTTCGATCTTCTAAGCTTACATCCAGGGGGCGACATTTCTTGCCCTTTTGCTTTGCAAGTGCAAGGAACAATTTATAAGCGTCTAGTCTGGTAAATATATTGTTGGAACCTTGTTGGGAATTTGCGAATACTCTTGAAGGTTCGAGAGTATCGGCTGCTGCCATCGAATTAATAATAAATGCACACTTTTATAATAACTAAAAGCAATCATGCAATTTTCGAGTTGTTTTGATAGCTAACTGTCAATGCCAAAGCTAAAGTCAATTCAATTCAATTATTTTAATTTATGGCGATCGGTCGCTTTAAGGATTTAGGTCAAACATCGCTTTCTCAAATATCTATGATAAATGATAATAATCTATGACACGTTAATTCAGTCTACTCAACTCCATTTCTGCAAACGTATTATATCATTTCACCAATAAGAAAAATTAGTTATGGTGTAGTTGGGTCGAAACACTTTCATAAGAGAATTTTATTTTTAGAAAATATCAGTGAACGGAGATAAGACATGGAAATCACATTTAAGAACTTCAATTTATCGGGACAATTTATTAATACACCCACATTTAAATAAGACGTTTAATAACATGCTTTTGACAACCCTGAACGAACATTTTTAAATATGGATATTTCCAAGATCCTGCTAGATTTTGATTTGATACTTTAGGGGTGGATAGTAATGGTTTCAACGAATATTTTAGGTAAGTATCAAATGCTAATACGCTCGGGTAAGGGAAAAATAAAATAAAAACTAAAAAAGAAAAAAACAACTATTACTTTGTACTGCTTCCATAAAAACACGCCTAGTTTTTTTTATTACGTACCTGAAACAAGATGCTATTGATATCTAAACAGATAATCGGTGATTATTCTATACTTTTGCAGTTACACGCAATTCTATGAAAATTTTGAGTTTCATAGAAAAATAAGATTTAAAAAAAATCTCGAGTTCTGAGTAGAATTGGCACTCGGGTATGATCGTCTCGCATTTGAAATGGTGAAATCTATCGTTTGAGTTCCAAAATGATATATGTCCGTTTTTATGGGCAGATTTCACACTGTGCTAAAAATCATCTAAGACAGCACCAAATAACTTTTATTGGAAAATTCGTTCATACCTACTTGTTGTTTTTTGAGATAATTTTTTGTGTTTCAGTATGGTCCAACATGCTCGTGTCTAGTTTTTTTTCAGTACTATACAACCTCTTTTTAACCGACTCTAAAAAGGAGGAGGTTCTCAATTCAACTATATGTTTGTTACGTGATTACTCCGTCAATTGTATTTCTTAACTGTGGGTCGCACCTTATAGTTACGGCAGTAAACGGAACACAGGCTAATAGTGCTGGTAGACTTGAGCATTTACTCGAGCATTCTATCGAATGTGCTCCAGTCTATCAGCACCGTAATACGAATACTACATGTTCTGTCTAAAAAACTTAAAACCCTTATAATACAGTACGGTTGTAGTCATGCGTTTACTTAATGTACTTAATTTAAAAAATCATTTCCTTTCGAAAAATAAAGCTAAGCATTTTTGACTTAATCTTTTGGTGGTTAACGGCAATATATTCACATTTCAGAGATCATTTTGGCGGTATAAGGTTTTGAAATATATATTTTTTTAATTTGGAATGAACTTCCATAGTAACTTAATAAAATTCAATACAAAAACAATGCTTAGATGTGTCGTCAGACAGCGGCAAATATATAGCCGTCTGGTAACTCTGAAAGTATGAGAAATAAAAAATGTTTTATCTTTCTCAAAATCACAAAAAAATCATCTGTACTGTGCGTACTACTTGAGCTTTCGATTTATTCTTATAAAATAATGTACGTTAAAGGGTTAACTGCGATCAATTTATTTGTCCAATTCTCTTTTAGTTTTTCCCAGAAAAACTTAAAGTAGAAAGATTAGAAAATAACAAAAACAAACTTTAAAAACCCAACTGCATGTTTTGATAATGTAGTCTTGTATGTTAAATACCTAATTGGGAATTGCTATTTTATGTGATGTGCCTAATAAGATAAGAATCATAGCATCCAAACTAGGTTCTGAGAAATCATCATTACAATATTAAATTTTCAATCGGGGAATTGATGTTGATTGAAGTGATGAATTGATGAATATTTGTCATTCTCAGAATACAGGAAAATACTATCTTGGACTCGTGTGTAGATATTTTTAAGGTCTGTAATACTTACATTAATTTCATGTATCTCTTTTGGTTTGGTCAGCGTAAGATTACAATACCTAAAAAAACAAGTAACTTTTGTTGTAATGTGAGGATAAAAATCATAGCCTTATGTAACTCCCACAACCACGAATCTAATGCCACGTTATTATGTTAAAATCAAACAAGCCGTTTAGGTCGCAGAGCGTGCCAGTGAAAGAGATATATACATACACGCAAAGAACATAACCCTCCTTATTGAGAGGCACTCTTGTAAAAAAATATGTAGTTTGATGACTGGTAGTATTACTTACACTTACCTAACAAATGAAGCGCAAATGGCCCCAATGCAATGTTGTACTTAGTATGTTATGTTACAAATTTAGTTATTCCATCGTTTAAAGTAATTGTAATAGCTGTACCACATCCAAATAAAAGATTTGTTTCAATTTCGTTCTTTCTCTCTTTTACTATTTTACCAAACTGGAAAAAGACTTACTCCGAGATTAGTCCATACAAATTCAGCGTTTAATGTAGGTATAATACCTTATTCTCGTTTGGTAGAATCCGCCCTAAGTATAATTCCGTCCTCTTTAAGCCGACTCCCCGAGATAAATCCTGGAAACAGAAATCACATCACGGCAATAATTAAGAAATGGGAAAACATCAACAAAATTCCACTGCGTCATTGACATTAGCATGCTCTTAATGATAGGTAAGTATATACATGCAAAGTTTACTAATAAGTCTTAATTCTGAGCATAGCAGAAGCCTGTCTCTCTTTAAAAATCATGGGTAATGTGCTTGAGATAGTGACGTGCCGTTCCCGGGAATATTCCCGCTTATGGGAAATAAAACAGAATTAAACATTTTTGTACGTATACATTTTATATTTTCGGGCATTACCCACATAACGAAGTGATAGGGAGCTGGCGAGCATTTCGGTATATGATTTGCACATGATTCACAACGAGGTGAATTGCAGTTTAGATCAGTACGAATTGACTTGGTCTAGTCAATTAAGGTCCTATGTCGTTGCGTTTTCGCGTTACAGCGAATTGAAGTTGCTTAAAAAAAGGGGGGTATTGAATCATTTGCACATGCATGACCCTGGGGTTCATGGTCACAATCATGTTGTAAACGAAGAAAATCGAAGAGGCAGACATTCAGGGCTCTGCATTACCTATCATGGGACAGCGTTGTAAAAATGTAAACAAAAAAGATCTACTAAGTCATTTGCACACGGTTCTCATGGCGCCCATTCGATTCATTGACTCCCTGGATACGAAAATACATTTGGTAGGTAGATACTTTGCTCACTGATTTTATTTAATCTGCAAAACTGTTTGAAATTCACGGAATCAAGGGAAAGCGGTTATTGCATGGGATTATTGTGATTCTTTATAATTTTATTATTATTTTGTTTAATATTATTCGGTAAACTCACGGTAACGATTCAACTTCTGGAGCTGAAATCTATGGAATCTTTTTTTTAAATGCCAACCAGGAAATAAAAGGGAAGGCTGTCTTCTTTTCCTTTCTTATCTGTGTATAGATAAACGCTATATACATACAGGGTGACTGGTAATTCGCCGTATTCCTTGAAAGGGGTTATTCTACAGCTCATTTGTAACGATTTAAGTCCAGTCAACCAGGGGTCAAAACTCACTGGTTATCGAGTTATTCACGTTTTTAGAATTTTTTAAAAATACCCGCCTTTTGACCTAAAACTAGTCATTGTGTAAAAACTTCGTCATTTAGAAATAAAAAAAAGCATTTTTCAAATAGCCAATGAATTACTGATTACGAAAAATAGTAAAAAATGCCAAAGAAATGCAAAGTTTTGCAAATAACAGGATTTGAAGTTGAAAGTTCAAGTAATTATTTTCCAAATTTTGTAACATTTTAAAGCATTAAGTACTAAAAAAAAAAGTATGACACTTCGCGTACAAATGACAGGAATAATTTGCTCAATTCATAAGCTTTCTAAAAAAGTACAATTTATGACCTTTTAAACTTAATTTTCATTTAAAAATGTACAATTAATAAAAAATAGCAGAAATTTTCGCGGTTAAGCTCCATCGTTTCAACTAAAAATCGCGGAATCGTTATCGTTTTTAAATTCACCTAATCGTGTTCTTTTAAATTTGCTTTTTAAAAACATAAAGTGCGTTCCATTTTTAACCGAAAAACGCGGGTAGTGTTGTAGTAAAATGAATAAAACATCGTTCTCCATTTTAAATTCGGCTAATAGTGTTTTATTTTTAAATAAATTTGCTTTTTAAAAACAAAGTGCGTTCCATTTTGAAATTTCGAGCATCTCAAAACTTTTTGAGTGACCTACGTAATCAGTTACTTTCAACTTTCTTTCCATTTCGGACGATATTGATAACTAAGCTTCTTTCTCAAATGCCTGCTTGCCAATTCGAAGAATACGCAGATATCATTTATTGTTACGGATTCTGCGATGGAGACGCGGCTGCAGCTAGAAGGGAATACCAACGTCGTTACCCTAACCGCCGTTTACCTCACGCAAGCGTGTTTGGTTCATCGTACCGTCTTATTCGGGAAAGAGGATCAGTTCAACGCCGCCAAGCTGATGCTGGAAGACCTCGACATGATACTGCTCAAGATGAAGAAATCTTTCAGTGTTTCCGGGCAGACGGCACTACTTTGATGAGATCCTTCTCGCCGGGTCTCCCTCTTCAATAGCGTGTATTGGAGTTTAATGACAAGGGTACTGCCGAGCTGAGTGCAGTGTAAACCACGCCTTTCACTGAGACATACCGAGCCGGTTAGCCACAATTCTCGTCGAACTAGTGCCGTCTGTCCGCAAACACTGAAGGATTTCTTCATCTTGAGCAGTATCATGTCGAGGTCTTCCAGCATCAGCTTGGCGGCGTTGAACTGATCCTCTTTCCCGAATAAGACGGTACGATGAACCAAACACGCTTGCGTGAGGTAAACGGCGGTTAGGGTAACGACGTTGGTATTCCCTTCTAGCTGCAGCCGCGTCTCCATCGCAGAATCCGTAACAATAAATGATATCTGCGTATTCTTCGAATTGGCAAGCAGGCATTTGAGAAAGAAGCTTAGTTATCAATATCGTCCGAAATGGAAAGAAAGTTGAAAGTAACTGATTACGTAGGTCACTCAAAAAGTTTTGAGATGCTCGAAATTTCAAAATGGAACGCACTTTGTTTTTAAAAAGCAAATTTATTTAAAAATAAAACACTATTAGCCGAATTTAAAATGGAGAACGATGTTTTATTCATTTTACTACAACACTACCCGCGTTTTTCGGTTAAAAATGGAACGCACTTTATGTTTTTAAAAAGCAAATTTAAAAGAACACGATTAGGTGAATTTAAAAACGATAACGATTCCGCGATTTTTAGTTGAAACGATGGAGCTTAACCGCGATAATTTCTGCAATTTTTTATTAATTGTACATTTTTAAATGAAAATTAAGTTTAAAAGGTCATAAATTGTACTTTTTAGAAAGCTTATGAATTGAGCAAATTATTCCTGTCATTTGTACGCGAAGTGTCATACTTTTTTTTTTAGTAATGCTTTAAAATGTTACAAAATTTGGAAAATAATTACTTGAACTTTCAACTTCAAATCCTGTTATTTGCAAAACTTTGCATTTCTTTGGCATTTTTTACTATTTTTCGTAATCAGTAATTCATTGGCTATTTGAAAAATGCTTTTTTTTATTTCTAAATGACGAAGTTTTTACACAATGACTAGTTTTAGGTCGAAAGGAGGGTATTTTTAAAAAAATCTAAAAACGTGAATAACTCGATAACCAGTGAGTTTTGACCCCTGGTTGACTGGACTTAAATCGTTACAAATGAGCTGTAGAATAACCCCTTTCAAGGAATACGGCGAATTACCAGTCACCCTGTATAGGTAGGTACATAATACGGAAAAGGGTTAGATAAGGAGTGGTTCATCAAAAAAGTAGCAAGGAATTATCAGATTTTTATTTTTATTGTTTGCTTATTATGAAGCAGTTTATTCTTTTTAGTAATGTGTAGATATCTTACTATCAAATAAAAATACAATAATATTGAAATGTGTAAGATTCCTTGAGTTTTCTTAATATTTTACTTTATAACTTTTTGTACAACAAAATTTGACAATCTTCGCTTGCCGTTTTCTACAATACCACAATTGAATTTCCATTTTCAGAACCTGTTTTATGCTTTTAAGAATAGTATTATATAAGTTATACCATCAATATACATACATACATTAAATCACGCCTGTTTCCCAGAGGGGTAGGCAGAGACCACTTCTTTCCACTTGCTACGATCTTGACAAATTTCTTTCGCTTCTTCAACATTCATACATCGAGTCATGCACGCACGTCGGTTTCGGGTACTTAAGATTCTGCCCTTTTCCAGTATTTCTCCGATTTGATTCGAAAAAGTACCATCAATATAAGTTATACCAATAAACTAGATTTCACGTTGGGTAGTAAGGAAGTTTCTCCAATCTAACCTCTGAAAGGGGTTTTTCTATGGGAGACAAATTTCTGTAAAAATAGCAAATACACAATTTTTGAAAATCCATGTAACTACCTCAAACTAAAGTCAAATCAAAAATATTAACTAATGATCAAAAGACAATTTAATAAGGTATTAACTAGCCCATCAAACTTAAAGAAAAATGTTTATGACAAACACCTCATAATTTCTCTCAAAAGACACTGTTCAAAAAGTTTTAGGTGAGATTTAATGTAAAAGGCGAAAACTTGAAATCCCTCTTTAATTTTTACCATTCTTATTGTTTACTTTATTTAATAGTATCTACAGATTACTATTACAAATACACTGCTTAGAAATTAGCACAAAATAGAAATAAATTCCATATTATGTGCTGCTACTTTTTTTCCGGACCACTCCTTAGTATCTAATGTCATATAATATAACACCTTATGCCAGGAGTCCTAGTTTTTATGCGGTTTCTACTTTCGATATTTTTATCGTTGATCGTTAAAGTGGGAAGACAGTCGATTGGCTTGCAGTGGCGAAGCGTCACGTAAATAAATAGGCAAGCCGGAGCAAAAAAAAGGTGTATGGCGTGTGTGCTTGTTTGCCCCTTCCGTGACATAAAAAAAAACATACCTTAAAAAATGGATGTCGTCTTTCTAGTTCCCAAAAAGCAGTGCAGAAGTGTCGCGTGCGTTAACTGTTTCTACATGCCATCCTTGCAGTTAGTGTTCACCAACTTCGCCATACATGACATCACTGGTATTACATGAACAGTGTATGTCAAGTATGACAAAAGTGGCTTTTAAAAAAGCCGTTGCGATCGCACACATTAAACACACAGACAGTATAATTTACGTTAGTTAGTTAGTAATCAAAACACACACACAGTAAAAATTAGCTTGCTTTGTTAGTACCCATCATGCAAAATAAAAACATCCTTAGTTAAAAATAAACCAAATTAAATACATGCACTGCAGGTCTGCACACAGAAACCCAAAAAAAGACTTAATTAAACATAATATAAACAAATTCGTGCAACAAAATCAACCAAATGAAGAAAACCCACGGCCCGCGGGCATGCGCCATCCGTACATGTTAAGAAAACCACGACATGCATAAAGCGACAAACAATCCAAGTAAGTTTATGTTTATGCAAATAAATATAGAAACCGACTGTAAACTCAATATATACCTACCTACACTTTACACTAATCACTTGAAATACGCTAGGTACAGTTCGATATTTATTTATAACTTAAACTTAAACTTAAACTCATGTAATAATATACAACTCCGTATATGTTTGTCGCTTTGAGCATTGTTTCCTAGCTGAATTATATAAATTGTTAATATCTGCAAAACCTGTTCGATTCCAAACACTGCTAGAATCGGAAAACAGCAAACATGAATAGCAAAATAATTTGTTTATTTTGCAGCTGCCAGTCAGCCAATTGTATCATATCGACGCTGGAAAGGCTAATTGACTAACGGGACATTTTGGGGCATATTGTGTTATATATATCGTTAGAATCGGCGAATTTTTCTGCGTCTAATGAACCGGGTTATACGGCGATCCGAGGACTTTTTTCGGACGTTAGCCGTTCAAAACTTGAAGGATTTTAAAAAACTCAGGGTCTTACGGACCACTTTTTTACTATTTTTTTTAAATAATAGCTGTTAACCATAGCTGGGCACCGTTAATCAAAGAGTTAACTTCGTTAATCGTTAATCCGCTACAAAAAAGTTAGCTTCGTTAAACGTTAAAGCGTTACATTTCGGAAGAATTAACGCAAGTTAACGTTAATCGTTAATATGTGTAAAAAAAATGCATTTTTATATCGTTGCGTTAGTGAACTTATAAAACCTGTTGGTTTAGGTTCTGGAAGTTAACAGGATAGGAACAAAACAAAATACAAAAGGGCATAAGGTGCATATTCCCTTTCATGAACATTAACATGTTGAAGTTCTCGTCTGAAAGCGAGGCTCGTTTTGGAGTTAAAATGTCTTTACCCGTGGAAAACAGACGTTTAATTGCAGTGCTTGAGGGTATAGCAGTATTGTATTTAATGGATAGATTTATGAATATCTGTTCCCCGAGGAATGCAGCATCTTTGAACGAGTCTTTTGATTTCATGTCCAGCCACATTTTAACGAGACTTTGCGCTTTACTCTTTAAAGAGTTGGAGCTCTTTGGTTTTTCTATAGACTGAGTAACAGAAATGAAAAAGTCTTCCTTGTCATCATCGTTGTTTCTCACACTACACACTCGCTGCTACGCGCCGCCCGGCACTTGTCGTTTCATACTTGTTTGAACCTGTTTTTCTTGCCGCGCCGCGGTGCCGTTCGGTAAATAGTAGGCATTGGATTAACGATTAACGGACTTCTGCATATTAACGGAAGTTAACGTGTCCGTTAACATTTTAAAAAGTTAACTTAAAAGTTAATCCGTTAATCAAAATGTTAACTTCGTTAATTAACGATTAACGGATTAACGAGTTAATGCCCAGCTATGCTGTTAACCAATCGTTTATACACAATTTTTTCACTTAGCTATTGTTCCTGTCTCAACTTATAAACTCGATGATTCTTTAACCATTTTACTTCAGCACAAATATCTTATCAAGGCACGTTAGACCTTTTTCCTAGTAGGGGTCTTTAAAAATGTGCACGTTAGACGTTTATACTCACTGCCAAAATTCACAAATTGTACGTAAGTCTTTTATCGTATCCGATCAAACCTAAAACTCTACAATGCATTCAAATAATTTAAAAGTTAATTATTCGATTATTGGTATTTAGGCTTTTTACCGCACTCAATATATTCATCATCTGTGTTAATAGTTAAAATTCCAAGTTCAGCATAACATTTTTTTCTTCTTAAGTGTCTAAAAATTATTTACTATCATATTTGGTGGTACGTTAGCCGTTTGTTTTTTTTTGGCGGGAATTAATGCCTATGATTTTAATATGACATTCGGTGCGAGTGTCACCTTAGTCAAGGTCCGGCGGCGATCGAGTGAAGACGGATCAATAATTCTCCGATCAAGTGTCAAAATTCTCGTCATTTATAAAAGGTATGTTTTGTTATTGTATTACTATAATGGGTTGTTGATTGTGGGTGCGTCGTAACTATACAGTGTAAAATTTTATTGACGGATTTGACTACGACTAGGTACTTTCATCAATAAATAATAGCCACTCCACTACCTACTACCTACTTTTTTGTAGTTCGTACGAAATTAATGTTTACAAATTAAAAATAGGAACTTGACTAGGTATTTAATGAGCTTTGTTGCTGCACGCCTGCCTAACATTGAATATAAGTACTTACCTAATGCCTACGTCAAATACAAAAGCGAGTATGACAGCAATCGATTGAACAAGATAATTAATCAAATAAACGTATGCAAGAAGGCAAGTGCCGCGTGGGTGCCGGCCGAGAATAGCACCACCCCATCTCTTCCCGTGGGTGTCGTAAGAGGCGACTAAGGGATAAGCCGGAGGATGGGCAGCAGCGTCCTCCGCGGACTACATGGTATAACTGCGGTCGCCAACCCGCCTGCCAAGCGTGGCGCCTACTGTATGTTTCCCCCCAACGGTTCTAGATCAAACCAACATGAATGTACAACAACAGCCCAGACCCCTAGTCCCCGGCGGCCCCGCTATTCCTGGCTCCGGTAGCGGCCATGGTAACGGCGGGGCTGGGGGTGCTTCAGGTAATCTCCGGCAGAGACCCGGCTACCAGAAACAACGACCTTTGGCCCTGGCAACATACAACTGCCGAACATTGCGGACCGACGAAAAGTTGCTGGAACTGGAGGAGGAATTGAGCAGGTTACGATGGGGAATCATAGGGTTGTCAGAAGTCCGTAGAGAGGGAGAGGACATGATAACCCTGAAGTCCGGTAACTTGCTCTATTTCCGGGAGGGCGTCCACCAGTCCCAGGGAGGAGTCGGTTTTATCGTCCTCAAGTCCCTCGTGAACAACGTGGTGAAGATTGAGAGCGTGTCGAGCAGGGTAGCGTGCCTTTTACTCAGAATGACCCAACGATATTCGTTGAAGGTCATACAGGTATATGCTCCGACCTCGACACACTCCGACGATGAGGTGGAGGCTATGTATGAGGATATTTCCAGAGCCATGCATAGCTCCAAAACTCACTTCACGGTGGTTATGGGGGACTTCAACGCAAAGCTGGGCAAACGGGACGGTGAAGAGCACAGAGTGGGGAAGTTTGGAGTGGGGCATAGGAATCACCGGGGCCACCTACTGGCCAGTTTTATGGAGAAGGAGGGACTCTATATGATGAACTCCTTCTTCAGAAAACGTGAGCATAGGAAGTGGACCTGGATGAGCCCTGATGGTGTAACGAGGAATGAGATAGACTTTATCATGACGACGAAAAAGGACATATTCAATGATGTCTCCGTGATCAGTGCGGTTAAAACCGGGAGTGATCACCGTATGGTACGAGGCTCATTGAATATTCAGTTCAAGCTTGAAAGGTCTCGACTGATGAAGTCTACGCTCCGCCCGGCACCCGCTCAGCTCCAAAACCCCGAGAGCTTTCAGCTCGAACTTTAAAACCGTTTCGAGTGCCTTGGTAGCGACGTGGACGATTACAACGACGGGTTTGTGGAAGCTGTCCAAACGGTCAGGTCAAAGTTCTTCAAGATCCGCCGTACAAAAACCAGGAAGCTCTCGGACTCCACCCTTAGGCTCATGGAGGTGAGGCGCGAAATGATTCTGCAGTCCTCTGATGACGCTAGTCGCTATCGGCAGCTCAACAGACAGATCTCGAAGTCTCTGAAGCGTGATATACGCCGATTCAATACCAAAAGTATTGAAGAGGCTATTGAGCGCAACAGAGGCTCTAAGGTGTTTGCCAGGGATCTGTCTGTTGGCCAAAGCCAATTGATGAAGCTGAAGACCGACGACGGCAGAGTCATTTCATCCAAACCTGAGCTATTAGCGGAAGTTGAGAAGTTTTATGGACAGCAGTGGCGAAGCGTCACGTAAATAAATAGGCAAGCCAGAGCAAAAAAAAGGTGTATGGCGTGTGTGCTTGTTTGCCCCTTCCGTGACATAAAAAAAAACATACCTACCTTAAAAAATGGATGTTGTCTTTCTAGTTCTCAAAAAGCAGTGCTGAAGTGTCGCGTGCGTTAAAAGTGCGCGGAAAGGCAATTCTTGCTTTCCAAGTAGTACGACCGTATCAATTAAACGTTTCAATAAATTTCGATTTCGTTCCACTTTACGATTGTGGGTTTCAAAATTATTACCAAAAAAAGTTTAAATTCTACTGTTACCAAACTCATGTAATAATATACAACTCTGTATACTAATATGTTTCTCGCTTTGAGCATGTTTTCTAGCTGAATTATAGAAAATAAAATATAGAAAATAGAATAAGTTTTTTTTCTTGCCTTTTTCGTGCTTATTATGATTGAATCTTAGAAAAAATACAAATTTATTTCCCTATTTCTGGGCGGTTTGGCCTTCGGGAATATATAAAAACTAACCTAACCTAACCTATTTTTTTTACATACTTTAATTCAAACCGTAATGTTTCAGTAATAATTGATTTTAGAGAAAAGTTTGTTTAAAAAATATGCTTGTTTTAGTATATTCTAAACAATTAAATCATCATAAATAGACCTTATATTGACATAATTTTCAAGCATCAATTTTTTTTAAGTCCCTGACGCCTTGAAAATTACCAACATTTGAACCCCTATAACTCGGCCAATTTTGATTTTAGAGAAAAGTTTATCAAGTAAAACATGCTTATTTTAACGTGTTCTATATACGATAAAATCATTTAAATTAGGTGTCATAATGATACAATTTTGGCGAATTTTTTTTTAAGTCCTGCGTCCCCTTTCCTTTACCCTAACTGAATTATATAAATTGTGAATATCTGCAAAACCTGTTCGATTCCAAACACTGCTAGAATCGGAAAACAGCAAAGATGCATAGCAAAATAATTTGTTTAATTTGCAGCTGCCAGTCAGCCAATTGTATTTATAATATAGGTAATTCGCTGTGGAAATGTTTGAAGAATCCATCTCTACGCCTATAATAAATTTTTATGTCTGGGTGAGCGCGTCCTAACTTAATGACATGTTTCTTATTTTCAAAGGATAACTTTGAAAAACATGTTTGTTCATTAAGTAGGTAATCTGTAAGACAACACTCAATTTGAACCAATAATGCGGCCATTAAATTTGTACTTTGAGTACAGGCAAAAATATTTTAAAACCAAACCACGAATATAACCTAAATAGATCGAAGCAAAAATAACAATATTTAGGTACTTAACGATATATAAACAAACCTCCGTTGTCGCCACGAATCTGCAAATAACACAATCCAAACAGAAAAACATTCACAGAACACTAAGCAAGCTAAATTTCACTAGTTGAGTCTCATAAAACACAATAAGTTAAGTAATAACACAAATTAAACTATAAATCAAAACAAAACACCGCGTATTTTAGCGCAAGGACGCGAAAGTAATGGCGTAATGAAAAAAGTAGTTGAAGGTCGTGAGGACAGGGGGGAGAGAGACGGTTGAGTGAGTGTCCTTGGGAAAAGAAAGTTAACGCATGCACTTTAAGTTCAAAATTGGATGCAATAAGCCGTTGTTCGCCGGCCGGACTTGCGAGCTTCTCCCACCCGTTTTTACTTTGTTTGCGTGAGGTGCCGCTGTGTCTGTGTGCGAGTTTAAAGCGAATGTAGCGCTATAATTTTATACCATTTGGTTTGAATGTGTTAGTGAGGTCCGGCGCCGAGTCACCGGCTTGTATGGCGGTTTTAATTGTGGGTGTAAGTTCGAGCGCGCGTAGTGAAAGGTAACTGAGCATGTGTGCGTGTATACGAAAATATTGTTCTTGTTTCTTTCTAGTAATATACTTAGGTTAGTGAATGGGTGCGAGCGAGTGATAGATTTAGGCTTGGTAAATAAATAAATTTGAATTGCGGCGTTAGTGCGTTTTGGTCATTCATCGTATTATGAATGAAGCAAGGTAAAGCTATAGTACACCGGGTTACTTTCGGTTTTACGTTTTGTTGTTTGTATACCTAGTAGGTACCTACTCTATGCATAGGAATTTTTAGGGAAGCCGCTGGGAATCGGGTTGTATGGACGCTTCGCTACTGGGGCCCACATCTCCCAATCCACTTATAATATAACACATTAAAATTTTACTACTACCTGGGAGACTATCAACTAAGATTTTTCAATTAATTCTGATAATAACCAAAATTGCTATACCTCGTTGGATAGCTGAAGAAATGTTGATATTTTTAAGATTGTCTGCAGTATTACTGCCATAGACTTTTTTTTAAATATTGGTATAAGAAAAAAATATTTCGTCGGAGTTTATTTCCTTCTTTACCTATCATTCATATACTACGACTCGGTTTGTTCAGTTAATGGCAATTCAAGTGTCGATAAAGTTGAAGCAACTTATCTACTACATAATTATTGTATAAACAAACCAATTAAATGCAAGGATTCCAAAAAAATGTTGCTATATACAAAAAATCGGTATTTAAGAATAATTATCTTAAAAGTTAAATATCTTGAAAACGGTTAAGTTTAGGATATGGTGTTTCTTAGTCAATGTGGTCAGAAATCATAGAAACTACAACCCCTTAAAGGATCTAGGTCGACTTAACCAGTAACCCTGTATATAGATTATTAGTAGTTTTGGCTGGGCGATGATGAGTCACCCGGGACATTGCCTTTTATATATAAGTAGGGTAAGCTGGGTACGGTTGTGACAATTTTGGTTTGATCGCCTATAATGTTGTAAATTTGCCAGTTATCTGGGAGAAAAATCACTTTAATACTTAATTTGAATATTTATCTACCTAAAATTGTTAAAATATTGTCCCTAACTACGCTGTATTAGGCATAAGATCAAATTCAAAAAAAAAGGGAAAGTGTCACAACCGGCCACACCCCAAGGGCGGTTGTGACAGTGGTTGGGGTCGGTAGTGACAGGCATACAAAATACATCCAAATAGTTTGTAATGACTTTATTGTTACAAATAATTAACTGAACACAACATAATCTTCTTCTAAACAAAGTTAACAATCACTTTATGGCAAAAAAGCGAAAGTCTGTGATCACTTCTCTTCTTAAAATTAATAAGGCACTGTAACATATAACAGTCTTCTTTATAGTCAGTCAAAATGTTAGCTTAACTACTACAAAATTTTAACAAAACTGTAACACAACAAAGAAAAAAAAAAACTGGAATAAGTTTTACAAAATTTTAACAGAACTATAACACAACAAAGAACCGCGTTTCACCTCTTCGTAAGCATTTTCATATTTACTAATATCAGACAAGCCTCTCTCGGTCTTCCGCACGCGTTTTCTAGGCATCTAAAATAAAACAAAACAAAAAAAACAATGTCACAACCGTACCCACAAAATTTGTCACAACCGTACCCAACGCATACTTTTGAAAACAAAAAATGACCATGCCTGAGCAAAAAGATCTGCATTAAAAGTAATTACTCGTAAGTAACTGCTAATGTTCAGGTTATAACAAAAAAAAAAAGGCAATCTATCTGTGTACAAATAGCCGTAATTACAAAAAGAAATCGAACAAAAAAACTTAGTTTTGACTGTCGAAAATCAATGTGGGCTCCTGCTTACGTTACCGTCGCACGCCGGCTGACGCAACACTGGGACACGCGTTTAGACTTGCATGCCGCTTGTCTTTCCCCTTGCACCCCTCCCCGCGATCCGTATAGTTTCGCTGTTATAGCGACTGTCACTACCGTACCCTGGCACAATCGTACCCAGTTTACCCTATATAGATTTTTGCAAGTATTGTGGGGAGTATTAGGTACTAACTTGATACGTTCATACTTAAATAGAGGTTAAGGGAAAATTTGCGTGTAAATGGACATTGGAAATGGGTGATCTCTTCCAGCTTTACTTACCACAACAAAAGCACGTCAAGTCAAGTCGGCTGAAAGTTCCTATAGTACTTACTTACCTTATAAATGGTAATATTTTTTTTAAATATGTTTCGTGATTCTAGAGGTTACCTGTGGAATAGTTACAAACTCACAAACTGCGCACTCGCTCTACCTATACATTTAATATTAGTATAGATAGATTGGTTTAACTATACATTTGTATGATTTTCACCCTCCTCTGACGTCCCCATCCGTATTACCCTGTAGTGCCTTATATCATTATATTATTGTTACATTCATAGTGTGCGTGTTTCTTCTGTATTTATCTAGGAAGTTAATTTGATGATTTTAATGTCATCCTAAGATAACACGTAGAGGCACGCTCAGCTCAGGCTCGTTAGTTGTCAGGAATAGGTGGGCAATATAAGTACAGACATCAGTAAACGTATACAATGGTTACTAAGATAGTTAAGTGGTCATGGTTTTACGGTCCTATTGCGTTGCAATGGAAATTATGGTAAATAACGGTAGCAAATATATCGACTCAACTCCACAATCGCTATTTACGATCATTTCCACCCAGTCACATAGCAATATTTACCGTGAAAATCTAACTATGATAGCAACTAATTCCAACATAGTTTGCTCTATTTTGTTGTGTTATTGCTTTGATTCATTCATTCATAAAGTAATTTAGTAATATCTTGTAAATGAACTATGCCTAAGTACATTTAATGTACTTAACGGGTTGGCTTAAAGTAATGAGAATGTATTCAATTACCAATAGCAGGCAATAAAAAAATACAAAAAGGATTTTGACAGATATAATTAATAGAAAATATGTAAATTTTGTTAATAAGGCAAAAAAAGATTAACTGGTTTAATAAAAAATGTCCGCGAGGAAGTTATGACGTGAACGTGTCTATCGCCTACTTGGACGGCGTGAAAAATCTGAAGTGGTCTCTCATCACAAATTTGAAAATGTACCTCCTTCTACAATTTAATGTTTGATCCAGCGGTGGGAACTTGGTATTAGGACTAAAGATTCACCAAAAACGGGAAGACCTCCCATTCTTAATGGTCGAGACCGCAAGTAGGTGGCAACGTTTGTACAAAACAAAGTGGGTCAGTCCCAGATAAGTTAGCTGTAAAATATGATGTTTTTCGTGAGCGTTTAAGGTATATTTTAGAGAAATACAATGTTGAACAGTTAAAGTGTCAAAAAATACCCAAATATTCCAACAAACAGCTTGAAGATATTCCAAAGAAGTGCAGGAAATTGCGGAAAAAGTATCACTATGCAGGGAGCAGCCAGAATTGACTAAAAGAGCGTGACGTTCACTTCGTACCGAAGGATTCAAACCATCCGAACGTCCCTATAGCTCGTCCAATAGAGGATTATTTGGTAATTCTCAGTAGACTAGTTTACAGTGATGGGCGGGAAGCAAAATTACAGACTCAGTTGAAGCGCAAGGTACAAAAACAACTAATTAACAAAAAAATGTAAAAATAGATGTTGTCCAACGTATGATGAAAACGGTAAGAAGAAAGCTACGAAAAATTTAAGATGCGGGACTTTTTGCTGTATAGGACTGATTGATTATCATATTGGTTTTAGTTCGTTTTTATGTAATAAAAAGCTATACAGGGTGTATTGCAAGTCGTGTGCCAAATGAATATGGTGGGTGGCCAATTAACACTCATCCTACCCACGGTGTTTTTTTTATATTTTTTTTGAAAAAATCTCGGAATCTTCCAAAAGTTAACCATTTTGTTCACCTATCTTTTTTTTTAAATGTGACAGCACAAAAGTACTTATAGTTTTTTTCACCTCAGCAGCTCAAACAAGCAGGTTTTGCAGCTTAAAAACAGTGAGCAAAATTCAATTTTGCTGCGAGCGAGAGGCAAAGTAGCTTTTTAATTTTTTTTTTTTAAATGCCGTGAGCAGTGCTGGGGCTACTCACAACATTCGAAAAAATTGAACTTCACTTTGTTCTGTCACTTTCACTTCGATAGGAAAAAAGCGAGAGATAGAAACAACTTGATTCAAAGTTCGATTTTCAAATTCCACACATAGTAGGCCCAAAAAGAAACGCACGTTCGGATGCACACATAACCGTAAAATTGCAAATAAAACTATCTGTTAAAGTTTGAAATGTGTTTATTATAACTATTTTATACAGTAGTTAATTTAATGTTTTGAAGACAAAATTAATGAAAAATAAGAAGTTTATTATGTATCTACATAATTTTGTTATCGTTTTAACAATCTTTAATTTCGTGACATAAACCGCGGGGGCAGTTTCAGAACGCATTTCAAAAATAGCGGGATTATTGTAGCCAATAGCCATAGACAAGGCCTAGTTAGGTTTTTTTTAAAGCCACAGACTACATAAAGCTGTATAAAGTTGTGTTTGCACTACGGCATTATCAAGTTGAGTGACAGGTTTTATCTGTTTCATGTTTATTTTTTCCACTTTTTATTTTATTAGTATTTTGCAAAAATGCTTGTGATTGATGCATATGCTATCGTGTCGTTATTTAGTCGTGTATTCCCAAATGGTCACAACGGAAGACCTGCGTTGGCCCTACCAGCTTCACGCTGTGTTGTTCTCGCTGCTGAGGTGAAAAGTTGTATGTCTCACACGAGACCAGTTTTTTACGTCTCGTATCTTTGAATCCCTCGCTACGCTCAGGATTCTAACCTAGAATCACTCGCTACGCTCGTGATTCAATAATAGAATCCTTCGCTTACTCGGGATTCAAAATCATCACTCGCAGCAAAAACCAACTTTGCTCTCTTGTTGAACAAATAACTATTTATCTTTAATGTTTGCGCATTCGAATTAAATGTTATTTTAATTCATATAGTAAACAAATAAAAAAATATTAGCCAACAAAGTGTAAGGACAGAAAAATAAAATCTTCACGGTCAACTTTACGGCACAATTAAAAAAAAAGTAGAAGCTCCTCAGATCTTCCAACATCATAAAAACTTCTCCAGTTCCTGACAATTCTTACGGTATACCACTTGTCTAGAATCACGTTCAGTTTTTCGTCAAAATATGGTTTCAATCTAAAATGGTGGTTTTATTCGGTCAGTAGATCCAGCCAGTTAAATGGGCTAAATGCACAATACAAAACGCAATATGGTTAAAAATCATTTTTATTTTAATATTTACTTCAAATTTTGTTCAAATTGTCTTCCTCCACAATTGATACATTCGGGACACCTTATTCGTATTTCTACACTACAGTAGTTGTTGTACGAAGTGTCATTTCTTGCCGCATTATTGCGAACGCGTCATTAATTTTTGCGATCAGATCTGATGCTCTCTGCTCTCTACCTGTGTTGCGTACACTAGCTCTTTGGCCCTTCCCCAGACGTAAAAGTCAAAGACACTTCGTACAACAACTGTGTCGAATACGAAAAAGGTGTCGCGAATGTATCAATTGTGGAGGAAGACAATTTGAACAAAATTTGAAGTAATTATTAAAATAAAGATGATTTTTAACCATATTGCGTTTTGTATTGTGCATTTAGCCCATTTAACTGGCTGGATCTACTGACCGAATAAAACCACCATTTTAGATTGAAACCATATTTTGACGAAAAACTGAACGTGATTCTATACATGTGGTATACCGTAAGAATCGTCAGGAACTGGATAAGTTTTTATGATGTTGGAAGATCTGAGGAGCTTCTACTTTTTTTTTAATTGTGCTGTAAAGTTGACAGTGAAGATTTTATTTTTCTGTCCTTCACACTTTGTTGGCTAATATTTTTTTATTTGTTTACTATATGAATAAAAATCACATTTCATTAGAATGCGCAAACATTAAAGATAAAAAACTACAAATACTTTTGTGCTGTCACTTTAAAAAAAAAAGATAGGTGAACAAAATGGTTAACTTTTGGAAGATTCCGAGATTTTTTCAAAAAAAATATTAAAAAAACACCGTGGGTAGGATAAGTGTTAATTGGCCCAAAACGTGTTGCAAGTGACCTTAGCTACCCACCCTGTTCATTTGGCACACGACTTGCAATACACCCTGTATAACCCTAACAAGTGAAAAAATAAAAATAAAAACAGTTTTTGTAATTCTGATTACTTTAAGCCAACCCGTTAGTATAAATCATTTAAGTCTTTTTTTTTATCGTTAAGTTTTATATCAATATTAGTAGCGTTTTTCAAATTTAGCGACTGTAGGTTCCTTAAAGAATGTGGTAGGTTATATATTATTATAATGTAATATTAGGTACATGTTTTAATGTAGGTACCGTAGGCGTTAGTAATAATAGCAGATACGGTACGGTACGCTAACCGTTCAACGGTTGCGAGCGAGTAGGTATGTATGTGACCTTTAAGAATTAGCTCTGACGCGTATTTTTTACACAACAGCATATTTAGCAGAAATAGATCATAATAATAAAAACTACATTTACTTTAAAACTCAATAACTTTATAGCCAGAGGCCGGAATTTTCGTGGCACTTTTTGGCAGTGGTAGTGGGTGACTTCACATTTATCGACTTTCAATATATCGATATAGGTACTAAACTTCTAAATAGATTGCTAGCAACTTATCGTGGCATTCGGGTAACCAGATGATATGTTTTTTTATGACAATCTATTTACTCGTATTTATGAAAAAAGTAAAGAAACACGTTAGCACTACCAAGTACACATGACATTGACAAACCTGAAATAGATTAGTAATAGATATAGTCAGCTGTATTAAGAACTGATTTTATAAGATGTATTATTTTCCAACAAAATTTTATATTTAATTATATATGTCGATTTAAAAATTTCAGCTACCTGAAGAAGGTTATCTGGACGAGATCGCTCTTTAGCGATAACTGATAACACATGAAGCGCGAGAGAAGCGCGGAGGAGGCCATTTTTTTGTTCTGTATTGAATTGTGTTGATATATAACGTATATCGGAAGTCGATAAATGAGAGCCACATGCAACGACAAACATTTACGAGCGAACAAAACACTAATAGTAAATTTAAATCGGTAGGAATTGTACGTGACGTCAATGCTAGGGGAGAGGGATCTAAACTGGATGATTGTGGGGGACCGCGGCCTCCAGCATTCATTATATCAGTGAGATTACAGCGACATCCTCCTCCATCGCCGATTACTACTAAGTGGTGCTCCATTACCATTCAATCTTCTCACACGCTATGCCAATTTCATACTACGTAGGTAGATATACGTCGCCGGATATGACTGACTGCAGTTCAAAACCGATCTTAGTATTCCGGCGGTTAGGCCCTAGTCCCACCAAGGGCGAGAAAGCGAGTAGCTATCAACTATTTTCTCGCTCAAGAAACGAACAAAAGATTTAGATCCCGTGTCAATAAAAGAGATACGTATATTAATAGTTGATCGCTGGCAGTTCACACTGCTGCCGCCGGCGAGAACTCTTTCCACTAGTTTGTCGAAACAAAAAATATAGATCGGTTGTCAATAAAAGAGATACAAATATTAATAGTTGATCGCTGACTACTCGCTTTGTATTCGACCTGTTACGGTATTGTTTTGCAGGCGCGGATCCAGGCTTCAGATTAGGGGGTGGTCACCTAACTGCTGAACGCAGAAGTTCGGTCAAGTGCGAGTGGAACCATTGACCGAGATATGGTTTTTCTCATACTGTTGTTATTCTTAGCTTGAGCTCTGCACAAACATTAGCCGCTTTTTAGTAGGTACATAATTGTTGTTCCACGTTCGCACTTTAATTACGTAGGTAGGTACACAAAGTTTAACGCTTCTGGTATAACCGTTTCTACGATACTCACAGCACCAAAACGCATTAGGTACTTGTATGAGGACATCCTCTTTTTTTTTTATGTACACTTTCCTTTTTTTTTCGAATTTATTGATTATCTCGTCTATATTAATATCTATATGTTTGAGGACGAGTAAGGCCGGATAACCTCTTTTGCGTCATTGTTATCACTAAGAAGCATACAATTAAATAAATGTTTAAAAAAAATAAAAAACTGCCTTCAAAGGTGCCGAAAAAATACTTCCTTTAAAATGGTAGATCAAACTGATGTCGGCGTCTCCCAATATTTTTAACCAAAAGCCGACCTCAGTAAAGTTTGACTAATGATTATGATGGAAGCTCAGTTTTCCTTTTGTTAAAAATCTTGAGAGGTTTGAGAATCAATATAATTGAATATGAAGCCTCTTTTGTTTAATTATAGAGTTTTTTTTTGGTTATGTACGTGTTTCAACTGCGCAGTTATTTATGCAGAAGCACGGATCCGCTTGCAGACAGTTGTACTCGTAGTAGGTAAATCTTATTAGCATTTAACAATAAGACACATGAATAGAATTTTAACACAAAGGCATTTACTGTAATTTGGATAATAAATGTAAGTATGCGGGTTAAGTGTCTCCAATTAGAAGAATAATGAAGTAGATCTCCGACGACTAGACGGACTAATGTTGTCTGTAACGAGTATTGTGTTGTAAAGTGAACGCCGCAACTAATCTATTTAAATGGCGTCTCCTCCAGTGGGTTTTCAGGCCTTTCTTGTTTGCTTGTCACTGGGGGCATATATTAGCTAAACAGGGTCATTTATTAATGTAAAACTACATAGTATGAATGTTATGAATTTACGATTTACGTTGCTAAAGACCGCCAATATTTTTTCTTCGAAAAGTATCTCGAGTGTTGGAAGCGAAGCCAAAATAGTTTTTCTTTCGGTTACCTATCACAACTTCGAAAAATGTTTGACCGAATTTTGGTTCGACAAATACTTTTCGTCAATTATGGTTTGGGTTTTTTAAGTTTGGCCGAATGATCATTTCGAATAGTTCGCGGCATCCACTAAGATCACCTGAGTGGATCACCCAGGTGATTATATTGGACGAATTTGTCCTTTAAGATCCCCCAGGTGATTTAACTGGACGCCATGTCCAGGAGGATCCCCTAGGTGATTTTAGTGGACAGATATATATCCAGTAGGATCCCCCAAAAAATTATATGACTTCGCAGGTGATTCTAGTTGACAAACATGTCCAATAAGATCATCTAGGTGATTCAATTGGATTACGTTGTACATTACGATCACCCAGGTGATTTAAATGGACTGCTACATCCAGAACGATCACTCGGTGATTCAAATGGACGTAAACATCTATCACGCTCCCTTGGGTGATTTTTATGGACTACTACGTTCAGAAGGATCAACCAGGTAATCACAGTGGATATATTTGTTCGCAAAAATCACCTGGGTGATCTTGCTGGAAATCTCTAGGAATAGGGATTTTGACTCACATGCTTGATTGTTACTTTTACATTCTGTTTAAAATTAAATAACTATTAACTGTACGTTTTTTAAATCAAAACTCGTTTGCAGAAATATTGAGGTTATATGTATGTCAAGCAGTACTGATTTGTTTACATCTTTTATCATTTCTATTGACCCCGACTTTACATCTAATTACGTTGAGGTATTATTTACAACACGATAACTACACTGATGCATGGACAGTGAAAGTATTAAAATGAGGTTACTTGACTTTCGATAGTATCTAATGAAAAAATGGTCATATAATTATTGTATAGGCAAATACGTAAAGATTAACCATTATTTTCATCTTATTACACCAAATAGAAAAAAAAACATACATACATCTTTCGTATTCGACTGCATGTTAGGATCACCCAGGTGATTTTAGCGAACAAATATATCCACTGTGATTACCTGGTTGATCCTTCTGAACGTAATAGTCCACAAAAATCACCCAAGGGAGCGTGCTAGATCTTTACGTCCATTTGAATCACCGAGTGATCGTTCTGGATGTAGCAGTCCATTTAAATCACCTGGGTGATCGTAATGTACAACGTAATCCAATTGAATCACCTAGATGATCTTATTGGACATGTTTGTCAACTAGAATCACCTGCGAAGTCATATTATTTTTTGGGGGATCCTACTGGATATATATCTGTCCACTAAATTCACCTAGGGGATCCTCCTGGACATGGCGACCAGTTGAATCACCTGGGGGATCTTAAAGGACAAATTCGTCCAATATAATCACCTGGGTGATCCACTCAGGTGATCTAAGTGGATGCCGCGGGAATAGTTTTATTTATTCATTACTTGTTTTGGTTTTTTAACGATTTGACAAATTATCTATACCTCATTGCTGGTTTCGGCGTATCAACAGTTGTCCAATGTAATGATTTGTCTATTTGTCTTTTTCCTATTTCTGATTTTACCTTAGTATCCTTTGCCCAATATTACGGCTTGGTTTATTCGTTTTTCGGGGCAGAAAAAAAATAACCTCGAAAGCCAAGGCGGGAGCAAAGCTCCCGCCTTGGCCTTCTAACCTAACCTATCTGAGTCGGTTCTGCCCTGACTCGTCTTGCTTGTTGCATTTTGTAGATACTCGTAGTTGAAACTAATTACAAGCAAGATTTTTTGGCCGAAATGAATATTTGACGTAACGTAGCGAAATCTATATGTACCATTGGTGTAATGAAAAATGGGCTTTGAAATAAAATACGTAACAATACATAGGGCACGTGACTACAAGGAGAAAAGTTGCTTGGACTAACGAACCATTTACTTAAAGCTAAATGGTGAAATAAAAAATTGACGAATCGTGCCATCGGAGAAACGATAAAAAACGAAAGGTTTTCGGTCAAATGAAATTCGGTCAAAAAAATTTCGCGTTTGTGATAGGTTACCTTTTCTTTCATCTTTTGATTCTCTAGCTACGATAAAGAAAAAAGAAATCACACGGCAGCAATTGTACTTGTTTCTCTAACATTTTAATCTTATGGGTGGATTAATAGTAGATTGTTCAACAAGGGACTAAAACAAGCCATAATGACACGAAATGTTGTATATAATTCGAGTGTCATTATGGTTGTTTAGGCTCGCGTTAAACACTCTACTTTTCACTTTGAATGCGAGGTAAAAAAAGACGGTCAGTGCCGGATCAGCCACGTAGTAAGAGTAGCAAATGCTACGGGCCCCGCGCACCCACGATTAACCTTTAAAATGCTATTCTGATAGACATTCTCCTGTTTTGGTACTTACATCAGTATGCGTGTACTTATATCCATCAGGGTTGACGATAGGATGAAATCCAGTCGATATTCTCCAGCATAATAACCTAAAACAAACCCCCACGCAAAATAGGCGCATATCTAAGTCGCCCAGTTGCGGAAAAGTGGCCGCTGCAACCTGTAACGTAGGTAGAACAAACCAGGGGTTTCTTTATAGAATTTGCTACGGACCCCGTGCTTTCTCAATCCGGCACTGACGACGTTCTATACAAAATTATAATATTCGCTTAGGTTGCTAAACATGTCGTGTCATTATGGCTTGTTTTAGTTCCTTGTTGAACAATCTACTATTTTAGAATTGGAAAAGTTACTGAGGTACGAGTGATTGTGTTGGTATGTACGAAATTAAATGAATATTAAGCTTACATTAACAGTAAAAGTGGGATTAAAGGGCTATTTTTTTCCCTCTTGATTGAGTTACCTTAAACGCAAGATACCAATGAAGGCGTTATACCTAAACATGAGACTTGCCTAACAAGTTGTTTGCCCTAAACGAGGGATGCCTATGAAGCAGCATGCCTGAAATGTAAAATTGACTAAGAAGCAGATTGCCTAAAGTCGATGCCTACAAAGCAGGATGCCTAAATGGTCAAATGCCTACAAATCAGGATGCCTAAATGGTCAAATGCCTACAAAGCAGGATGCCTAAATGGTTAAATGCCTACAAATCAAAATGCCTAAGTGGTTAAATGCCTACAAAGCAAATAACACCAAAGCTGCCCCCGTCCTACCGCCAAGCTATTTGGCGTTGAACCAAAAATTGGTGCCATCATTCTCCACTACATCGAGGCTCTCTAACTATGATACTCACCTGTCTTTTTTCTTCTTGATATTTAAGAGCTAAGCTCTTGTCGGTGTCATTGTGTAACAACTGTCTTGAGAGAAATAACGTGGTTTGCCATTCCCCTCTCTATTTCACAAACTAGTGAATAATCACATACCTAGTGTGCAGGTTTCATCACAAAGTTTTCCTTCACCCAAAGCAAGTGATGGTCGTATAAACTCAGAGTCAGATAAGTTTCTGAAATTATAAGCCATGTTAGTAGGATTCGAACCCGGGACCTTGGACCGCTACAATGGCGGGCGTCTAGACCATTTGATCACCGGGTACCCGGACCACCACCGCTTCTACTATGTGAATATGAATAACTAGCGACCCACCCTCGCTTCACTTCGGTTATATGAGATTCTGGTAACACATCTAGAAATAAATGTAACCAGTATTTTTGAGTTTATTCGTTACAAACGTACAAAAATACAAATCTTTCCTCGTTGTAATATTAGTGTAGAACGATGGTGTAGAAGTCTCTTTTACTAACACAGGAGCTAGGTATATCTTTTGTTCGTTTCTTGGGCGAGAAAATCGCCGACAGCTAATCGCTCATCGTCGACGCGGCGGTGGTACCAGTTCCTTTCCAGAAATCCCGAAATTATGATTTCTAACGCAGCATAATTATCAAGAATTCAGTGCATTAACTCCAAAAACCAACAATTAAACTTTGTTGAAATTTAATTTAATTTAAGTACAAACCTGAAGAGTGTTCTAAGTGCTCAGTGCTCACAGAGTTCACAGACTACTCAGAGTACTTTATAATTTTATTTATTATTAAATACAAGATACATTTATAGATTTTTTCAGTGTTACTTACGAGTGCTTTTACTAACGGTAAAGAGCCAGAAAAACATATTTGGGTTCAGGACTTGAGTCAGTCCGGTATAATATTATAAAGTAAATAGGTATCTAGTAGATTTTACCCGAGACTTCACCCGCGTTACTTTTGCGACTCGTTTGTAACTATACTTCGATTTTTTTAGCATTAGAAAGACCTTTACAGAAGTAAGTGTAAGGTTTTTTACAGAACACGTTTTACGATGCCTGCCGTGCTAAGAGGAAAACTATCAAAAACATTTTTTGAAGCATTTTGCATTATTATTAAGACGATAGAAAATTGTGTAACTTGCATTTACGTATAAGGATTATTTAATAATAAAGCATTAATATTTTATTTCTGTTCCCTGTTTAAAAAACCCAGAGAAGCAGAGGTTTCAAACAAACGGACCGTTTTAAATGCATATACCGTAAAATGCTGCAACTTTGCACGGATTTTGACGTTTTTTCCTTCTATCTGTGAAACTATTTGTCTTATGTGGTTTAATGAGTATTAGTCGGAAAACAGACCCTATGCCTCGCCAAATTAGACTCAAATATCAGTAGGTAATCATACAATATTTCCTAGTTATAAGCATTTAAAGTGGCAGGCAAAGTTTTAGGCCTAAGACGTAACTTTGCCTAGACGGTTATCTCGATAAATAACGTTTTGCTATTTGTAATAATATTTAATTGTGTACATGAGACATTGTGCTTGTCCCTGGCAGTCAAATTATTGCTATAAGCTTTATGGTTTTTTTTCACAGGCAATAGGCAATGTTCCACGAACTTTCCATACAAAAATATCGGCAACTGTAGGGTTGTGCCAAAAAAAGATTGTTATTTAAAAAAAATGTATTTTTTTAGTTAAAAATTAATCATCACAACGCCAACGTAGGAACACAACTGAAAGCTTTGGTATTAAAGAAACATCAGTCTTAAAAAACCTTAATCAGTAATAAATTAACTCACTTAAGCAATTTAGGCACTCTTACTCTTATCTGTTCATTTATAAAACCCAGCTAGTGACAGCCCTAGACCCAGGCAAAATTGTGTCACTCAAGTTTCCAGAACACTGCCCAATATTGCCTACTACGTTATTATAATGAAATCGTGTCCTATTCTTGAAAATATTAAACTTACGGAAAATAGACAATATTTACTTACCCTGGGACCTACTTCTCGAAAATCACGTTCCTTGTACTTAAAATTTTAAAAGTTGCGAGACACTAAAAAAATGCAGCCACTCCCTCCAACTTATGATGCACAACTGGCGTCGCAACAATGGAGCTACCAACGTAAAAAAATTAAAAATGTTTTGCCAGAATAATGAAAATTACCTACTACCAAATGGTAAAAAACAAGAAAAAACTGAGCAAATGCGAGATATCGTAATATAAACGAAATAGGCAAAATTGAGCTTAAACGGCAAAATTGCAGCATTTTACGGTATTGCGACAAAATTGAAGAGATCGTGTCCCACATCCATAAGAGTTTAGCGTTTTGACATTTGCAATCGGTCGGATAAAATATCCGCCATTAGGTACATTGTTCATGTTTGTTTTGGAGTACGTTGTGTATTATTTCTTCAAAAAAGACGTAAAGAGTTTGTGTACACAGTAAAAACACTCTTTTTTTTAACCAAGTACCATTTGTCCTAAGAATTGAATATATTCTGTAACAAAAATTAGGTACTATTTTTGCACGAATGTGTACGATGCGCGAACTTTCCCCCACCACCTCGCCTAATGTTCAAGAAGTTTGCCGGCAACTGTACATCGCACAAGTTATGGTGGACTAGATCGTTAAAGCTTCAAATGAAGCTAAAATAGGTTCTACTTACTTATTTCAGAGAGACTGCTTGATATTATAATATGAATGCATTTTAAGGTTAAAACCACCCAATTCAGTGTAGTGAAAGATAGTTAATAGATGTATTTTACACATTATTTCGTGTATTAATCGTTATTATGTTACTATTACAAACCTAAGTGATAGGAAATGTGAAATCAAAATCAAATGATGTAACAAAGAAAATACACAATAATTTAATATTTTATTATTAACTTCTGAAGAAACAGGTTTACGACACCTGCTTCTTTGTTTACCGAATTTTTAATGCTAAAAAAATCGAAGTATAACTGACGACCGTCGCACTCCAGTCAAAATCGTAAAATATCCTCCCGGGCGTAAAAAATATAAGTCATAAAAAAATATAAGTCTCATGTTATTATTACTTTTCTATAGAGATTATAGGATTTATGAAACTAATAGGTTTCAATGAAATAAGTAGGCCCCCAGTGGCCGTTATTCTATTCTTTGCTAACAATTTTCCAGTCTATGCAGATATCAAACTTTCCGCTTCTCAGTCATCTTGTATTTCAGGCAATCTGCTGCTTAGTCAATTCACATTTCAGTCATGCTGCTTCTTCGGTATCTCTCGTTTAGGGCAATCAGCCTTTTTAGTCATCTTGTATTTCAGGCAATCTGCTGCTTAGTCAATTCACATTTCAGTCATGCTGCTTCTTCGGTATCTCTCGTTTAGGGCAACCAGCCTTTTTAGTCATCTTGTATTTCAGGCAAACTGCTTTACAGGTAATTTAAACTTAGGCAATCTGCTTCTTAGTCAATTTTACATTTCAGGCATGCTGCTTCATAGTCATCCCTCATTTAGGGCAAACAGCTTGTTAGGCAAATCTCATGTTTAGGTATAACGCCTTCATTGGCATCTTGCGTTTAAGGTAACTCGATCAAGAGGGATTTTTTTATTGAATACATCCTAATTAGCCTTTTAACTTTTTTGACATTTCAATCTCTTACCTAACGTAAAAGTTTCGAGATTATTTTATTACTTACATAGGTCAAACTGAAAGTTTTGCACCTCTTGCCATTCTTATCAATACTTATTCCAATATTCATGTTATATTTATATGATCGTATAAAGTGTATTACTTACTTGTTAACGAGGTATCAATCACTGCGTGGTGCATTTAATAAGTACATTGCTCTTACAATTTTCTACACTTAAATTATAGAGCTTGGTTGCGCTTTTTAGTAGATATTTTTTATTACACTCTGTTTTTATATAGTAGATTGTACAACAAGTGCATAAAACGTACCATTTTACCCGAGACGTGCATATAGCCATGGATGGTCACGTTGAGGGTAAAATGGGTTTTATGCTCGAGTTTTACACTCTGCTTTTCACTTCGATCGCAAGGAAATAAAACAACGATTAAGCATATACAAGAAAAATTAATTAATTTTTATAATGTAATTAATATGTTCTATCACGCATAAAATGTAATTTCATCAACAGTTCGTCAAATTAGCTTAAAAAAACACACTCCGCAAACGTGTTTACGCTTTTTTGGTTCCTCCAAATCATAAAACTTTCGTATGTGCTGAGATAGATTTTCTTCGATTTAGGCGGCAATATCTGCTCAATTACATTTTTCGCACTTCTGTACATTAGTCTCAGGCGAAATCATTTTTTGATCGTCACTATCACTACTTGAAGACATTGTTCAATTACTTACGAATAATTTATTGACTTTTCAACCGCAACACAACAAATTTAGTTAGTTTTTAATTTTGTTTGACGAATAATTAGCTTCCCGCTACACAATTTTTCTTGATTTTTTGTTTTAATTTTCAATTATGTGACGTTTGACTATGGACACTAGGTTTGAGCCTTAATGCCAAGTTATTATAAATATTTGCGTTACTTATGTTTTTTTTACGTAAATGCACGCCCGTATTAATCTTAAAGTATTTAGATAGTATTACATATGTCGTAATTAAAATAAGATATAACCTAAATCTCATAAAAATATATATCAATAAAATGAAGGTGTATTGTGTATGTGACTGTAAGGCCTTATTGCCTTAGTCTTAAAAGAAGAAATTACTTTATGCACTAGAGCATAAAATGCGATTTTATGCAGCCTATACCCAGCATAAAGAAGGACTTTACGAGCATGAGAAGTGAAAAATATATTTTATTTTGCACTCTTCCGCTTTTATTCATCTTAACATTTACGTACTTTAAGATTTTCCAAAATCAAAAAGTACGTAAATGTTAAGATGTCAAAATTCCTGTAGGTGTATGTGTAAATATTTCAGTTGTATAACATTTTAAGCATCCTTAGCCTACTTGTGTAAAATGTGGTTACAGAATTATCAAGAAGTTTTAAGACTTGTTGGTAATTCTTTAGCTCTGCCTACCCCACCCACTCTGGGAATGGAGGCGTGAGTTTATGTATGTATGTATAAAATTTTAACTTTGATAGTTTCTGAGTAAAAGTTAGAGTGGCGTACATACTGACAGACAGACGGAAAGATAAACGGACAGAGGGACAGTCAGGACATGATAGTCAAGGACAGACTTCTGAACCTTGAAGGTATACTATTTGGGTCAGCTAACACCGAGACGCGACGCGACTTGACGATACTGGAAGAGGCCAGTGATTTCAAATTGCAACGTCGCGAGGGCCATCGTAAAATCGTTGGCAGCACGACACCTCGCTGCGCAGCGAGACGCCGCGCGGTGCATCGTAACGTGTCTACTCGCCGCATGCACCCGCCCCGCCGCGTCCATCCGCAGTCTACCTAGCCTATAATAGTAGAGACAAGTCTCCACGGCGCGCGGCGGCCTCAGGCTGCGCTTCGCGAGGCGCAGCGCCGCTCTTGCACCCCGCGTGTACCAACGATGCACCGCTGCCGCGAGGCATCTCGAGGCGCAACGTTGCGTGGTGCAACGTATTCTGAATTCTCACAATGAAATGTGTACATTTTCGTGTAGTAAATAAAGCATATTTTGAGAAGCTCTATTAAAATGTGCGCGCAGCAAAAGAAGCGTCCTCACAAGGCCACAGTATCCAATTTAAGTAGATAGTTTTGAAATCTAAGCCATCCGGAACAGAGTCAACGAATTTTATATTGTAAAGAAGCAAGTGCCTACACTCAGATGCCTATAAGCAGAGTTGAGAGAAATCATCGATTTTACCGGATGCCTAGAAACTTTACGCCGAATACCTACTCATTACAAATGGATACGAGTTTACACAAAATATTAACCAACGTTCGGTTCTTATTGAGCGTTTTGACATAGCAACTAGGCGACACCAAAATACAAACCACAGTAGATTCACTCCATATTACCGACTTGTAAAAGAGCTCATGTGGCCAATTTACTGGATAAATATTTTGAATTTTGAAGCTTGATTGAAATACACACGCGAGCAAAAAAATCGACTCAAGCTGCACGTTTGGGTTCTCCGCCCAGTATCTCTTGACCCATCCAAAATATCTTGAAAAAAATGGTATCAAACGAAAGCTGATAAAGTAACGATTTCAAAAATGTATAATTTTCAGTCATGCCAGGTTCCACAACTGATGGGGCCAGGTTTTGCAAAGACGAATTAAAAAATACTATGAAAATTAAAAGGAAGTCGTGAAATAAACGGCATTTTAAGAAAAATAAGATTTTATTTGTTAATTTAATATTTTGTATTTCCACCCCTAGCCCTTATCACAGCATCCAGGCGGTTTTTCATCGATCTGATGAGCTTTTTGTGAAGCTCCTGGGGGATGACATCCCACACCTCCTGCAGAGCTGCCTTCAGCTCCGTAACATTTGACGGAGCTGGTTCTCTCTTCCGAACTTGTCTTTTCAGGTAGTCCCAGACATGCTCAATGGGATTCAGGTCCGGGCTGAGAGCTGGCCAGTCCATGGTGGGTATGCCGACCTCGGCAAGGTAGGCCCGAGTGATCCTTGCGGTATGACAAGGGGCATTATCCTGCATTAGGACGAACCTCTCGTCATAAAAACCGGCGTAAGGAACAACATGCTCCTCAAGGATCTCGGTGATGTACCTGGCAGCGGTCAAACCACCGCCACGGCCCCCACCAGGTACAAAAACGAGCTCGGTACGCCCTTCCATGGAAATGCCCGCCCACACCATGACGGAACCCCCTCCATAGGCAACTGTTTCCCTGAAACAGCACTGTGCGTACCGTTCCCCTGACCTCATGTAGACCCTCCCCCGTCTGTCACAGTCATTCAAGCACACCCTGGACTCATCGCAAAAAAGAACTGGGGTCCATTGCTCAATGGTCCAGTTTTTGTGCTGATGAGCAAATTCCAGGCGTGCTTGGCGGTGACGTGGGAGCAGTCTGGGGCCCGTGGCGGGCCGTTTCGTTAGCTTCCTTAAGCCTTCGCCTTACTGTCCACTCGCTGGCAGTAACCCCTCTTACATCCTGAAGATGCTGCTGGATGGAAACGCCGGTCTGGTGCCGATTTCTGAGAGAGGTAGTGACCATAAAGCGGTCATCCCTCTCAGATGTGCACCTCCGGCGGCCAGAACCTGGTCTTCGTACCAAGGCCCCAGTCTCCCGATACCGTCCGTAGACTCGGGATACTGCTAACTGGCTTAAATTCAGCTGGTCAGCCACAAAGCGTTGGTTGTGTCCCTCTTCCAGCAAGGCCACGACTTGGGCGGCTTCAGTCATGGTGGTATCCATTTTCTCCAAGGCTTCTGAGTAGGGTCGTTAGCAGAGATGTGTACCGGTCAACTTCTGATAAGTGACTGATGACATTTCCCCCTCCACCCCCTTATTTATAGGGGTCAAAGGGGGCACAACTCGTACGTTTCGGAACGAGTAAATGACCCACATATCGGAAAATAAGGCATAACTTGAAAAATCGTGGATGGATTTCCACGGTTTTTCATTTTTTTAATCGTTACATTATCACCTTTCGTTTGATACCAATTTTATTAAAATATCATGGATGGGTCAAGAAATACTGGACGGAGAACCCAAGTGTGCAGCTTGAGTCGATTTTTTTGCTCGCGAGTGTAAGTGTGAATTATGTACATAATTATGAAATTATAACAATATTTACCCTAGTATTAAATAAAATATTTTTACTTCATGAGCATGACTTTTTATTGATGATTTTATTTAATAAAAGAGCTCACAAATGAGAAAGAAAGAAAGAAATGAGAAAATTATTATGGCGGGCAGCATTTATTTTTTATAGATAGTTTCAAAGCATCAAATATTTCGTGACACCCAAACTCGCCAAATAGTTCGGTACACGTTTGGCGACTTTGGATATCTATTTGATGCTGACTATACGGGTAAATCAACTTTTCCTTGTACCTCGTTGCCATGGTGACGTCTCCTGGGAGTCCTGGGTAACTCATTAAAACCATAGTATAGATGAATTAGCGAGAGCGTGGAATTGCATTTGTAGTGGTTGTACGGTTCGCATGAATGAATAGCAGACTAACTTAAGTATTTCTCTTAATTTAATGAAACTACATACTTTTTCTCTTCTTAACTAGTAAAACAATACTCGATCTTTTTTTGCTTTCATTCGCTATTATTTAATTCTTCACCTGAGCTGTCACAAGTATTGATAATAATATTATGATCTGTAATGCGATCCATTTCCCCTTCTTGACATCTATATTTATTTCCTTCACTTTCGACATGGCGACAAATATTTTCCCAGTCCTCAGCAGTAATAGTATTAATTCGTTCAGTTGCTAAATTCACAATGCCTTGCATGTTTAATGAAACGTTTCTTTTCGCTACAAATCCTTTAACTATAGAACAAATATTTTCGATCGGATTGAATGTCGGGAGTCGGGAGATACGGTGGCAATCGCAGAACTGAATGACCAAGTTCTTTTAAAATTGCATATATGTGGTACTCACTAAATCGCTCTTTATTTTGTTTGATTACTTCATACAAACTGGTTTTGTACATCGACGGATAATAAGATATGTCGTGTTCTGATCTGACAGCCAATCCATCAATTGTAGCTTACGAGAATTTGACGTTGGAGCACGATTCAAAAGTTTGTTGTGATAAGTACGCTATTAGGTTTAAGATTCGGTTTTAATTTGATATCATGATAATCCCCCGTTTTTTTTTGGTTTGCCTTAATCATTAACAAAGCGTTAGGAATAAAACCATCATTTCTTCCTGCGTGCACTATTGCTCTGCCTCTGGCCTGTACTGGTCTGGTTTTTGACTCCGAATCCTGTTCCATAGGTCCAAGCTTGACCGGACATATTGTGTGAAGTATGGATGTAGGTTTCATCAGTATGAACTATTGGTCTACCTATAAACCGATATTCCGCAATTTTGATAAGGCAGTTTATTCTTAGTAGTCGTATGTTGTGTCTTTCCATTAATATTTTTCGATTTTCCTCAGTCTTTTTCCATTTAAAACCTAATTTCTTTGTTGGTAGAAGGTTAAGCTTAAGGTAGAAATGCTGAATTTGTAATCAATATCGGCTATTAACACAGATTCACTTTAAAGGCATTCCAGGGGGCCTAGACAAGAGGCAAACGCCGTTTTCGCTTTTCTGTTGAATCGCTGTCAAATGTATGAGATCACGAATTGGTCACGTGGTTTATCGAAGAGAACAGCTAAGTGGCCAGCCAACGTACTTGTTTTCGTTTTTCTGCAATATTTCTAAACGAACAGAAAAACGAAAAGCGCTGTCACAATGACATAATCCATACAAATGGCTAGTCAAGTGGCCCTTTTGACGTGCATTCTGTTCTGTATTCTGCCGTACGATGTAGAAAACTATTCGCACGCCGAAGACTTGCAGAAAAGCGCTAAGCGTTTCGAGTAAACAATTCAAAATGGCTGATACTTCGTAATTTGCTTGAGAGACAATAGTGTATTACTGTTTTAAATCCAAAATGCATTCTTTGCGTTTGCTGTGGGCTGCCCGCAACGAAGCTCGGAGGTTGAGGCGCCAACAAAGATACGAATCGCGATCAAATTTGGAGCTTATAGAAGAAATGCCCGTTTGTTCGCTGAACGGTTCCGGATCGATAAGGGCACATTTCGGCGTCTATGTGACGAGTTGAGAGCACAAACCTCGTTGAGAGGAACCAGGGAGATTCCTCTCGACGTTAAGGTAGGAATAGTGTCTTATAAGTGACCAGGTATATTATGCATAGCAACTATGTTATGTTGATGTGGACGCTTATTTCCTAGTTATTTTTTCAGGTTCTATGTGCTCTCACGTTCTTTGCGACGGGGTCCGACCAAACGGTGGTGGGGGTTTCACAACACTTGACGCAGCGGACACCAAGTCGCTGCATCAGGCAAGTGGTGCAAGCCCTCAACCATCCTAGCGTTGTGGGGAAGTGGATAACATTTCCCCAAACACAACTGGCGAGGTCGGCTTGCAAACAAAAGTAAGAAGTAAGTACCTATATTCTAGACTGGAGCCCTATCCCTTTGATAATATGATACTTAATCACCTATTGTAAACTAAAGCCATTGTACCTAACTATAAAAATATTGTACAGGTTTCAAAGAAAGTTCCGCCTGCCAGGAGTAATTTGCATTGATTGCACCCATATTGCCCTTGTAAGGCCAAGCGTGGATGTACACCAATATTATAATAGAAAAGGATACCATTCATTAAATATTCAAATGGTAAGTTCAGACAATTTACACTATAATACAGATTCTATGAATAGGTAATTTACTTTCTAGGTAAGAATTCTTGCCTGTGTGGTTTTCTCATTACAATCCGAATAACAATAAACAATTTGAAGTGATTATGTACAGGGCGAACGATATGAAGTGTTACCAAATTCAAAAGGCTACGATTTTTTTTTGTTGTCTTAAATTATTCATTATTAAGAAAAAAATGAGAAAAAGATATCAAATTTTTAAGATTACTTTATTTTAACTCGATATGACCACCTTCTGCTGTCTATGGCCTTCAGACGGTAGAAAAAGTTGCACGCTGCACGAATGTGATCCTGCGGTATGCAATGGCAATTACGTACGATCGCTTTCTTCAATGCATCCATACTGGCATGTTTTCTTCTCCTCACCTTGCTCTCCACAATGGACCAGATAATAGAAGTCCATCGGGTTCGCGTTTGGGGAATTCGAAAGACATTGTGTGGACGAAATAAATTGTGGCACGCGTTGTTCAGCCATTCTTGGTTCACACGAGCTTTATGAGCCGGGGCCGAGTCTTGTTGTAATGTCCACGGTCTACTACCGAAATGTTTGCGTGCCCAAGGCTCCAACGCAGCTTCCAAAACATTTTCCCGATAGTAAGTCGCATTTACTTTGACACCAGGCTCGATTTTGTGAATTTGGTAACACTTCATGTCGTTCGCCCTGTATATTGAACAAGAAATGCACCAAATGATTAGTCTGGCAGAGCTAATTCTGCAAGTTGGACACCATTATAAGGATAAGTTACTTGGTCATGAGTTGTATTATTTTATTATGTAAGGGATAAATATTTTCCAAAAGGTCTAACTAATTAATATAAATGTTAGATTATGTTAGTTCAATAAATTGGTTTAGCTCCAAATATCACCCTGTTATATGAGAAGAAGGTAGGTAGGTATGTATTTGTGCAGGACGGTGCGACATAGCGTTACAGGATAGTGATATAGTTAATAGTTAGTGCAGCGAGCGCTATCACGCACAAAGCTGCGCAAAGCCCCGGGCGCAGACCGCATCCCGAACATGGCGCTTCGTCACCTCCCGCCCCGCTCCGTGGCGGCGGTGACCAGCCTGTTCAATGGTGTGATGCGCTCGGGCCACTTCCCCACCGCATGGAAACTCGGCCGGGTGGTGATGCTGCCCAAACTGGGCAAAGACAGGAAGATGCCGGAGAGTTACCGCCCGATCACTCTCCTCAGCACGATGTCCAAGGTGTTCGAGAAGCTCCTGCTAGCGAAGGTCTAACGCCACATAGAGCCACGTCCGGAGCAATTCGGTTTTCGAGAGGGACACTCGACAACCCTGCAGCTTGCTAGAGTGCTGCACCATCTGACGGCTGTAAGAAACAAGAAGGAGGACGCCGCTGCAGTACTCTTAGACATGGAAAAGGCGTTCGACAGAGTATGGCACGAGGGCCTACTGTACAAACTGTCGACGTCTACAGCTCCCCGCCGCATCAACAGAGTCTTGGCTTCCTTCCTGACCGACAGGAGATTCGTCGTGGCCGTCGAAGACGCCACGTCTTCAGAGAGACCCGTCCGAGCGGGCGTCCCGCAGGGATCCTGCCTGTCACCGGCCCTGTACGCCCGTTTCACTGACGACATACCCGTGCTTGGCGATGTGAAGCTCGCCCTATATGCGGAAGATGCCGCATACTTCGCATCCTCCATCACCGCAAAGCACGCGGTTAGGAAACTCCAGCCCACACTGGACGCACTGCCAAGATGGCTCGCAAAGTGGAGGTTGTCAGTGAACGTAGGCAAGACACAGGCGATCGTGACAGGCTTTAAGGCCCCACCTCCCCCGCCTCTACTCTACGGTCAGGAAGTCCAGTGGTCACCGACGGTGACCTACCTGGGTGTCACCATTGACAGAGGGTTATCCATGAAGCAGCACGTCGACACGGTCATCAACAAGACGAAGGCAGCGCGAGTCCGCCTGCGCCCACTGCTTGCCAGCGACCTCCCCATACGCACGAAGCTGGGGATTTACAAGGCGTACGTGCGGTCCCGGCTCACCTACGCAGCCCCCGCCTGGTACGCCTTGGTCTCCGAATCAAACAAAAAGAGACTACGTGCGCAGGAGTCCCAAGCCCTGCGCACCATCGTACGCGCACCCCAGTTCGTGCGTAACGACGTAATAGCAAGAGATCTTCGCTGGCAAAGCCTGGACGATTTCGTCGCTCACCTCGCGCGCGGGATGTTTGACCGTGCCGACAGAGGTCCGCATGAACATTTACGCGGCATAGCACCGCTGCACACCCGCCCACCGGACCGCAAGACTCGCCCTCTCCCAAGAGAGCTAATCCCGGAACCCTCTGTCCGTGACACGACAGCCAAGACGCTATCTTCGCAATGCCGCAGATAGGCCGGAGATCCTCCGTAAAAGCCGCAGATAGGCTGTAAAAGCCGCAGATAGGCGCATCAATAACCAAGATTGGTAAAACCAAGATTGGTATAAAGCCCGGCCCATAGTTATGGGCCGCGACCCCGCCACTAGCTCAGAGTGCTACAGCACTGAAGAGCTCCCCCCACACCCCCTCGCTTCGCGAGGAGGCGTGTGAGAAGACCCCGGTGTGCCATTAGCACTTCAATCGACGGAGCTCAACCGAGCACACCTCAAGGAAAACCCCTGCCTCTCAAGCCTGCCCTCAGAAAACCCAAGAAGAAAAACGGCGTTCATTATTTAAATCAATCAACCAGTCATAGGTGTCACGCACATGCTGGTCCAATACGAACCGGATAATTTGAAGAAAGAAAAATGCCAGTTACAAGATCTACAACAGGGAAGCGTACGCTCGGTCAGCTCATGTTCGGCAGCACCGAACCGTCAACGTCGGAAAATACCGCCCCCGCAACCGAGTCAGGGGACTCGGCGACGCCGCGGGAAACCTCACAGTCCAGTTCGAACCTCGCAACAACGCTGCAGGAGACCTCGGAGTCAAGCTCAGATCCTGCAGCACCGCCGCGGCAGGCAACCCCACAGTCAAGCCCACGCCCTGCCGCACCGCCGACGTCATCCAGATCAATCAAAACTACTTCAAGCCGCCGCACGCGCCGTCTTGCGCAAGCGCGGGAAGCAGTACTCAAGATCAAGTTAGAACTCGCTCAAGCACGCATCGCCGTCATAGAAACCGAGGACACAGACAATGAAGACGCCGAAACGGTCATGTCGACCGCTATGCCGGAGCACCGCATCGACGAATGGCTCGAGTCAAGTAGTAGACACGTACTCGCCATCGCCGACGCACCCCACAACGAAGAGGAGCCTGAGCCGATAACCCCACAGTACATACCATAGGCTCAAGCGAAGCACACCGCCGAGGACACCGGGCCCAACGCCACTGCCGCGCGTGCCGGGCCCCCCGTCCCCCCTCCCGATACCGCCGTCAGCGCCGGGAAACGTGCCCCCCTCTCCGCCGCCGCTCCTGTCTTCACGCCAGCGCCGCCAGCGCCAACGCCTCACATAGAACGAGCGAGTTATCCACAGCCGTGGAACACGTATTCACAAGCGAATACGAGAGATGACAACGCCATTATTGCGAAGAACCAACAGAAGATCGACTTGAGCGAGCTCGCATCGGCCATCGCTATCGCCGCACGTAGCGGTCATAGAGAAGCACCGCGATATCACGCCTAATTATTACAGTTTAGCGGCTCGCATCAAGAGTGGCTGTCCTTTAAAGCCGCATACGATGAAACCGCCGCGACATACACCGATGTCGAAAACATAGCAAGATTAAGAAGATGTCTCAAGGGAAGAGCAAAAGAAGCCGTCGAGAACTTACTCATATACAACGCCCGCCCCGATGAAATTATAAGAAGCCTAGAAGCCCGCTTTGGTCGCCCCGACGCCATAGCACTCGCCGAGTTGGAGCGACTGCGCGCCATGCCGCGCCTCAACGATGGCCCACGCGACATATGCGTGTTCGCTAGCCGCGTAGCTAACACCGTGGCTACGCTCAAGGCGCTTAACCGCGCCCACTACCTCTACAGTCCGGAGACTACACGAGCCATGATGGAGAAGCTTACACCCGCACTGCGCTATAGATGGTTCGACTACGCAACTACACAAAGAAACGAGGAACCCGAATTACTGAAACTGTCTATGTTCCTGCAACGCGAAGCCGAGTACTGTGCAATGTACGCCCAACCAGAAAATGACACCGTGAGTACCCAGCCTGCGAGAAGAACACATAAAGCGTTCGCGACCACCGAGAAAACCGCTAGCAAATGCGCATATTGCCACGAAGCCGACCACAACATCAATAGATGCAATAAATTCATAGACAAGCCACTTGAAGACAGATGGAAGATCGCCAAGGAACAACGCCTATGTTTCCGCTGCCTGCGTCATAGAACAAGGACGCACTCATGCAAACGCGTTAAGTGCGAGCGAGACGGCTGCGAACATTTTCATCACAAGTTGCTACACTACATGAAGAAGGCAGAAACCGAAGCCGTCGCATCTACGTGGGCGGCCAGAGCATCCAAGGCATATCTGAAGATAGTTCCGGTCACTATTTCCGGACCGGCGGGAGAGGTTAACACACATGCACTTCTCGACGACGGCTCAACCATTACATTAGTTCACGAAGACATCGCCAGGGAGGCGGGCCTCGACGGGCCCATCGAGCCTCTACTGATAGAAGCTATCACCATGAAAAAGTCGACGCATCACAATCACGCCGTGTCACGCTCGACATACGCGGCACGAATCAACCTCACAAGATTCGCGCGCGCACCATAAAAGACCTCCGCCTATCGCCGCAGTCGGTTAAAAGAGAAGATCTGCACAGTTGCCCGCATCTACGAGACATAGAAGATCAACTCAGATACGAAACCGCGAAACCTAAAGTGCTAATTGGTCAAGACAATTGGCACCTACTGGTCAGCAGCGAAACACGACGGGGTCAACAACACCAGCCGGTAGCGTCACTCACACCGCTCGGCTGGGTGTTACACGGCGCACACACGCGCACCCTAGGGAAGCAAGTACACGCGACGCATCACGTGACTACCCAAGAAAAGGAGGAGCAAGATGACAACATGAACGTGCAGCTCGGCAAGTACTTCGCGCTCGAATCACTATTAATCGAGCCGAAGCTACCTCAGTCAAGCCCGGACGAGCGCGCACGCAACATACTCGCCCAGTCGATGAGTATCACAGCCGACGGTCATTACGAAGCTCCGCTACTGTGGAAAGACAGCAATACACGTCTACCCGACAACTATGAAAACACATTAAGAAGACTTCACAACATAGAAAAGAAGCTCGACAAAGATGACAAGCTCAAACGAAGATACAACGAAGAAATGAATGCCCTAATAACCAAGGGGTACGCCGAGCCCGCGCCGCCTACCAAGTCGAAGAGAGTGTGGTACCTACCGCACTTCGCCGTACTCAACCCTATGAAGCCGGACAAAGTACGCATAGTTCACGACGCCGCCGCGACTACAAGGGGCGTGTCACTCAACGACCGACTCCTTACCGGGCCCGACCTACTCCAGTCTCTACCGGGGGTACTCATGCGCTTCCGTCAACACGCCGTCGCTGTGGGGGCGGACATCAAAGAAATGTTCATGCAAGTGAAAGTCAAGACCGAAGACAGAGACGCCCTACGCTACCTATGGCGGGGCGACCGACGCGACGACGGCGCACCGTCGGAATATCGGATGACGTCACTCATATTCGGCGCGACCTGTTCACCCTCAATAGCCATATACGTCAAGAACATTAACGCACAGAAGCATCAAGAAAGTCATTCCGAAGTCGTACAGGCAATAATACGCAATCATTACGTCGACGACTACCTATACCTACAGAGTTTCGAGTCAGAAGCGGAAGCGATTCGCGTAGCGGGCAAGGTACGCGACATACATAAAGGAGCCCGCTACGAGCTGCGCCAATGGACATCAAACTCTACAAGTGTACTCGAAACACTCAGTGAAGGGGTCGACAACCTATCACACGTTGACCTGAACAAGACTGAAATGAAGAACGAACGAGTACTGGGGCAGATATGGAAACCGTCGACGGATGAAATCGCCTTTAACTTGGACCTCACCCGACTGCCGCCCGGGGCGCTAGATAACGCCGCGCCGACAAAGCGTCACGTACTAAAGATCGTGATGTCGGTTTTCGACCCCCTCGGCTTGGCATCGCCGGTGACCATCATAGCCAAGAAACTCCTCCAAGAAATATGGCGGCGCGGGACGGGCTGGGACGAAGAGCTGGAACCCGACTTGGCGCGCCAGTGGATGGCGTGGACGCAGCACCTACGAGCGCTGCGCGACGTCGCTATACCGCGCCCTTACCCACACTACAGCGATGCGACGTCACGGGAGCTTCACGTGTTCGTGGATGCGAGTAAGTCTGCATACACGAGCGCGCTGTACTGGCGGACGACTACGAGCGACGGGAGAGTGCACGTGGCACTCATAGCCGCCAAAGCGAAGGTGGCCCCTCTCAAAGTGACGTCCATACCCCGCCTGGAGCTCCAAGCCGCCGTGATGGGGAGCCGCATGGCAGCCGCCGTGATCGAGGAACACGACTTCAAACCCGAGAAAAGGACCTTCTGGACCGACAGCCGCACAGTGCTCGCGTGGCTGAAAACCGGGGCACGTACCTACCGCCCGTATGTCGCACACCGTATCGCCGCAATAGAAGAAACGACCGCGATAACGGAGTGGCGGTGGGTACCTAACCTACCAAACTCAACGTCGCCGACGAAGCCACGCGGGAAGTACCACCCGACTTCAACAACGAACATAGATGGTTCGCGGGGCCAGATTTCTTACGCGACGACCCCTCGACATGGCCGGCGGAGCCGTCACAACCGCATGAAGACGACAGCAAGGAGGCGAAGGTGCACACAATCACAGCAGTCAAGAAAACGAGCCCCTACGCCTGGTTGCCGCCTTCAGAGCGATTCTCAAAGTGGGAGCGCCTACTACGAACTATAGGTCGCGTACTGCAGTTCGTTGACCTTTGTCGAACTCGCAGAGAACGAACCCACTACAAAAGGACGCTGCGCAACAAACAAGTCGATCCAGAATGGAACAAACAACGTAAGAAAACGCCGTCTACACCGCCGCCGCCAAAGAAGTCCCACGACGACACGAAGTTCAAGGTACTCGACGCACGATACCTACGAAGCCGTCCGCCTTCAGTGACGACATCGACAACCTGAGAAACGACAAGAAGCCGGGGCCACATAGTCGACTACGCCACCTGGCGGTCGAATTGGTAAACAACGTTATTATCGTGAAGACTCGGATCGACGCCGCTGTGGACATAGCCGAACTGCAGAAGCGTCCGCCGGTGTTAGACGGCGACCACCCGGCGACCCGACTGTATATAGATTATATACACAGACAGATGTCACACTACGGAGTCGAAGCTACTATAAATGAGTGTAAACAACACTACAGTATCCTGCGACTACGCCCGATAGCAAGAATGATAGTACATCGCTGCCTACCCTGCCGAATAAGGAAGGCGACGCCGACTGTACCGTCGACCGGTGACCACCCTCGATGCCGACTCGCCCACCACCAACGCCCGTTTACCTACACGGGCCTCGACTACTTCGGTCCCATAGCCGTGACCGTGGGTTGTGGCACACAGAAAAGGTACGTCGCGCTATTCACGTGCTTAACAGTGCGCGCCGTACACCTGGAAGTGGTGCCGAGCCTGAGCGGGGACTCCGCTGTGATGGCCCTCCGACGCATGATGCGCTATCAGTCGGGGCTGCCCCACTGAAATCTGGTCCGACAACGGTACCAACTTCCACGCCGCGCACCGGGATCTGCGGGAGGCCTACGAACACTCTGACGCCGCACGAGCCATCAGCTGGAAGTTCCTACCCGCCGGAGCCCCCTTCATGGGGGGAGCCTGGGAGAGGATGGTCCGCGCTGTCAAGGCAGCCCTACACGCCGTGCTGCATGAGCGCCACCCCAGCGAGGAGGCCCTCGCCACTCTGCTGTCCGAGGCGGAGTACACCGTGAACAGCCGTCCACTCACACATGTACCCGTGAAGCCCGACGAGCCCGAGGCCATCACCCCTAACCACTTCCTACTCGGGGGGTCAGCTCGAGCCTCGATCCCTGGGACCTTCGACGACACCGTCCTCATTGGCCGCGCCAGCTGGAGAACCAGTCAACGCCTGGCAGACCACTTCTGGAGTCGCTGGCTCCGGGAGTACCTACCTGGACTCCAGTACCGGCGGGAGCCCTATGGCCGAGGACAACCCATCCGCGTCGGTGACGTCGTCCTGATCGTCGACGGCACGCTGCCGCGCAACACCTGGCCACGAGGAAGAGTGACCAAGGTGTACCCGGGTCCCGATGGTGTAACGAGAGCTGTCGACGTGGCTACAAAGGGAGGAGTGTTCCGGAGGCCCACAAAGAAGCTGGTGATCCTGCCTACGGAAGCCATGGACCTGCACGCCAGTGAAAATGCAACGCTCACCCGAGCGATGCACGGCGGGAGAGATGTGCAGAACGGTGCGACATAGCGTTACAGGATAGTGATATAGTTAATAGTTAGTTCGTGTATAAACAAAATAGCGTAATAGTTAATAGTCAGTTCGTGTATAAACAAGAGAGCGTAATAGTGATAAATTTTAGTTCGTGTACTGTGTAACCTAGAGATAAGTCTATTATTGTGAATTGTCAATAATCCATAGTCAGTAGCTGAAAAATAAACATATTTCTAGTCGTTGTATTAATTTCCCACTAGTTCCTAACCGCACGCCGACACGCTTACGACTGTGCGCCCGCGGGGAGCCGCGCGCTATTTATATCACGACAGGGGGGACGAGGCGCATAAATACGCGCGGCTCTAAAAACCGCGCGCAGTCGCAAACAGGCAGCGTGCGGATAAAGTATATAAGCAGATCTCATTAGAATTTAGATAAACTACTGTAATTAGAAACTAATAAGAATATTGTATTAGATTAAGTAAGATTTTTTATTGAAATAAAGATGCGGGGGGAGGGGGGATTGAGAGGGAGGGGCGCTGCCAGAACGGTATAAAATGGCGGCGCGCGCCGCCATTAGCACTTCACTTTGCGAGCCATCTTGGCAGTGCGTCCAGTGTGGGCTGGAGTTTCCTAACCGCGTGCTTTGCGGTGATGGAGGATGCGAAGTATGCGGCATCGTCCGCATATAGGGCGAGCTTCACATCGCCAAGCACGGGTATGTCGTCAGTGAAACGGGCGTACAGGGCCGGTGACAGGCAGGATCCCTGCGGGACGCCCGCTCGGACGGGTCTCTCTGAAGACGTGGCATCTTCGACGGCCACGACGAATCTCCTGTCGGTCAGGAAGGAAGCCAAGATTCTGTTGATGCGGCGGGGAGCTGTAGACGTCGACAGTTTGTACAGTAGGCCCTCGTGCCATACTCTGTCGAACGCCTTTTCCATGTCTAAGAGTACTGCAGCGGCGTCCTCCTTCTTGTTTCTTACAGCCGTCAGATGGTGCAGTACTCTAGCAAGCTGCAGGGTTGTCGAGTGTCCCTCTCGAAAACCGAATTGCTCCGGACGTGGCTCTATGTGGCGTTGGACCTTCGCTAGCAGGAGCTTCTCGAACACCTTGGACATCGTGCTGAGGAGAGTGATCGGACGGTAACTCTCCGGCATCTTCCTGTCTTTGCCCAGTTTGGGCAGCATCACCACCCGGCCGAGTTTCCATGCGGTGGGGAAGTGGCCCGAGCGCATCACACCATTGAACAGGCTGGTCACCGCCGCCACGGAGCGGGGCGGGAGGTGACGAAGCGCCATGTTCGGGATGCGGTCTGCGCCCGGGGCTTTGCGCAGCTTTGTGCGTGATAGCGCTCGCTGCACTTGGCCGGGTGAGAAGAAGATGGGGTCCTCCTCCGCCTCGATCGGTGCCGCGAAGTATCGTCCAAGGTGTTGCTCGACTGCTTCCGTGTGAGCCACGTCGTCCGTGGGGAAGGGGGTGAACTGCCTCTCCAGACTGTCGGCGAACAGCGCCGCCCTGTCTGTCGCCGAGTATCGGAGGCGGCCGTCTGCGTCTTGGAGAGGTCTCGTCGCGGCCGGGATGGTCCCGATATCCCGGCAAAGGCGTGAAAGCGAGGGCAGGTCAGTGCCCAAGGACGCCAGGTAGCCTTCCCACGTATCTGCAGCTTGCTTGTTCAGCTCCCGCCGCACTCTGTCCACCAGTGCGTTCAGTTGCGTCTTCGCTGTCGGACATCTTGTCGCCTGCCAGAAACGCCTCAGCTTGCGCTTTTGCTCAATAAGTGCCAGGATCCGGGCAGGGAGGGGGGTGCCCCTCTGGCTGACCGGAACGGTGTGAGCAGCGGTGGTTAGCGCTTCGCTGATGGCGCTGGTGATGGCGGTGGCAGCTAGGTCCACCTCCTCGGCAGTGGAGACTGGCCTGGACGGGGTGAAACTGTCCATAGCCGCCGAGAAGGTTTCCCACCGGTACTTTCTTCCAGGCTGCCTTCCTGGCGTAAGTACCGGAATGTCCTTAATGATCAGGAGTACTGGACGGTGGTCGGACGGTAGGTCCGGCAGTACCTCCTGTATCAGCGTCGCTGAGACTCTCTTGTGGACCAGGAAGTCGATGATGTCGCAGGTGCCGTGCGCGTCGTCGTAATGCGTCGGCTCTTCGGGACCGGAGACATCGAAGTCCTGGTCGATGGCTGCTTCATATATCCGCCTACCCGCCGACGTGATGCACGAGGAATGCCAGGCGGTGTGCTTGGCGTTAAAGTCGCCTGCCAGGATGGTCGGCACGGCGGACTCTAACAGGTCGCGTAGGTCCCCTGTTAGGTGCATCACGTTGGAGTCGCCCGGTGGGCGGTAGACGGCGTAGAGTCTCAGGACGTGCCCTGAGAGCTTGAGTTCAACTCCCAGGGTGGACAGCGAAGACGTCTTCTTGATGTCGAGCGGCTGGTGGACAATGTTGTTTCTAACTAGGGCAGCTAGCCCCCTGTATCTCACCCCTTGGGGGGAGGTCTCGCACTTGGCATATGCCTGGTAGCCTGAGAACTTCGGGATCTCGCCCTCCAGGAAGAAGGTCTCGCTGACCAGCAGGACGTCGACCCGCTGTTCACGAAGGAAGTGACGTAGCAGGCCGAGCTTTTTGGTTAGCGATTGGGCGTTCCAGTAAACGACCCGAAGTTCTCTACCGTCCATGGTGTTTGGCTGTACCGTGGGCTGCATGGGTGGTGGTGGTGCTGGCGGGGACGGCTAGCTGGCCTTGGAGGGCTGCCTCGAGCGGGGCCATCATTGACCTCATCAGACTGTAGAGGGTTGCGAGGTCCAAGGGGGCGGCAGTGGCGGCCGGAGTGGTCACCGTCGTCGGTGCGGTCTCTTTTGTTCGGGGGCGTTGTTTTGCCCCTTTCCTCCCTCGTCGCTTGGCCCCGGTTGGGGCGGGGGTGGTCCCTCTTACACCCCTTGTGTTGGGGGCGTTGGCCGGCGCCATGAGTGAGGCAGGCGCCGACTCCTCCACCGTGGATTGCGGGACCGAAGCTCGCGTCGCGGGCCCCGGGCGTGCGGCTGTTGTGCGCGCGGTTGTTGATGCGCGCTTGTTTCTTGCCTCCCTTTTGAACTCCGGGCAGGCGGCGAAGTTTGCTGGGTGCGGGCCCCCGCAGTTGGCGCAGGTGGCTGGCTGGTCCCTCGGACGCAGGCATTCGTGAGCCGCGTGTGGTCCGCTACAGCGCACACAGGCAATTTGCCGGTGGCAGCCAGCGGAAGAGTGGCGGAAAGCCTGGCAGCGGTGGCATTGCGCGGGGCCCTTTTTCCCGCGCCAAGCCTCGATGCGGACATCCGACATATACAGCAGCTCGCGCACGCTGTATATGCCGGAGTTCTCGGCGGCGGGGCCCGTGAGCTGCGCGAAGTAAATGCTGCCGGGGCGGCCGCTTCTCGCGTTAATTTCCTTGATATAGTCGCACCCGAAGCCCCTCTCTCCGAGCGCGACTATGATCTCCTCCGGTTCTATGCTTATCGGGAGGCCACGTATGGCCACCTTTAGCTTCTTCTCTTCGGCGGGGGAGTAACAGAACCACTGTAGTCCGGGTTCTGTGGCCGACAGTTCCGTTAGGTACCGCACTATGGCGCGGTACTCGTCGCCTTCCGGGGGAGTGAAGCGGACCCCGTTGCCATAGGGGCGCGACTTCGGCGTGTGTCCCAGTTTTGTGGCTATGGCCGCCAAGTGGGTCGTCAGTCGGGGCAGGTCGTTGACCACAATTGGCGGGTAGCGCGGCTTCTTCGGGGCGGGGGCGGCTGGGGGTGCGAGGCTAGCGTCTGGGGTTGCATTCCGGTCATCGGGCGGTGGGGCGCGGGCGCGTTCCGCGTATGTGGGCGCGCGCCTTCCTGTTGGGGCGGCGAGCGGCGGTCGTCCGGTCCCTGGGGCTCCCGGGGGGGGCGCGGGGGTGGTGGCTGAGGTCCCGGCGGTTGCGGTGGGCCTGGTGCTGGCGGCGAACTGGCGTGGGGCCGGTCTAGGGTCCCTCTGCGTCCGTGGTAGTTGCAGGAGCGGCGGCGGGGAGGCCCCCGGCGGCGCCGGGCAATGCCGTTTCTGCTCCTGGAGCGGCGGCGACTCATCCGGGCGGGTCCGTTTTGCCGGTTGAGGGTTGAGGGTGACGTCCTTCAGGGCCGACCAGCAGTTCAGGAAGGACTCGTCGCCCTCTTCCAGGACTCCCTTCTTTCCGGTATTGTGGCTCATTATACGGCGGTATAGCTGTAACCACTGTCTCAGACTGTCCGACGCCCTGTTCCCGTTGCAGATTTCCTCGATCATTTCGCTATCAAGCAAAAGATCTTGGAGCTCCTTGGGATCAGGCGTCGGGCAGTCGGGGAAGGTGGGTCCAGCGCTGGGTGTGGAGGTGCGTGGCGTCTCAGCAGGCGGGTCGTCGGAGGGCTCCTGCCCCTCGGCGTTTAGCCATCTTTCGCACGACGAGTCGGAGTGCAACTCGTCGTCGACCGTTGAGATGGGTTGTCCCGCTGCATTTCCTTCCGGGGTGTCGGGTAGGAGTGCGGCTGCGAATTCTCGACTACCCGTCACCTCGGGGTCGAGAAACCGCGTCCTGCTTCCATCGTTTTTTGGGGTGGGTAGATGTGATTCAGAAGAATCACACCTACCCGCACGTTTTTCCTCCAGTTTGGAGATGAGAGGGCAGCTCTGCTCGACGTTATTGTTGGTCGGGGCTTGCCTTTCTCCGCATCCCTTATCCCGGGGCGTCCGTTTTAGCGGGACCGGGAGTCTGGAACGCAGTGAAGGGCGTCCGACCAACAAGCAGCGAAGTGCGCGAAGAGTGTCCCCGCGGGCTTGGGGGCCCGGTACTTTCGGAGCTTTACTTTTTTAATAAAAAGAAAGTGAAAGTGAGCGGTGAAAGTTGCGTCCGTGAGCAGGGGTATGTTGTCAGTGAACGTAGGCAAGACACAGGCGATCGTGACAGGCTTTAAGGCCCCACCTCCCCCGCCTCTACTCTACGGTCAGGAAGTCCAGTGGTCACCGACGGTGACCTACCTGGGTGTCACCATTGACAGAGGGTTATCCATGAAGCAGCACGTCGACACGGTCATCAACAAGACGAAGGCAGCGCGAGTCCGCCTGCGCCCACTGCTTGCCAGCGACCTCCCCATACGCACGAAGCTGGGGATTTACAAGGCGTACGTGCGGTCTCCGAATCAAACAAAAAGAGACTACGTGCGCCGGAGTCCCAAGCCCTGCGCACCATCGTACGCGCACCCCAGTTCGTGCGTAACGACGTAATAGCAAGAGATCTTCGCTGGCAAAGCCTGGACGATTTCATCGCTCACCTCGCGCGCGGGATGTTTGACCGTGCCGACAGAGGTCCACATGAACATTTACGCGGCATAGCACCGCTGCACACCCGCCCACCGGACCGCAAGACTCGCCCTCTCCCAAGAGAGCTAATCCCGGAACCCTCTGTCCGTGACACGACAGCCAAGACGCTATCTTCGCAATGCCGCAGATAGGCCGGAGATCCTCCGTAAAAGCCGCAGATAGGCTGTAAAAGCCGCAGATAGGCGCATCAATAACCAAGATTGGTAAAACCAAGATTGGTATAAAGCCCGGCCCATAGTTATGGGCCGCGACCCCGCCACTAGCTCAGAGTGCTACAGCACTGAAGAGCTCCCCCCACACCCCCTCGCTTCGCGAGGAGGCGTGTGAGAAGACCCCGGTGTGCCATTAGCACTTCAATCGACGGAGCTCAACCGAGCACACCTCAAGGAAAACCCCTGCCTCTCAAGCCTGCCCTCAGAAAACCCAAGAAGAAAAACGGCGTTCATTATTTAAATCAATCAACCAGTCATAGGTGTCACGCACAGTATTAATATTAGTAAGCTCAACAGTATGTAAAAAAATGGTTTATTAATTGCAAGTTAAGATTGATTGATTGATTGATTGTTTATTGTGGGGTCATTGTTGTGAGGTAGATGCTGTATTTTATCCTGCAAAAAAAGTGTGTCAGAATACTGGCAAATATTAATCCTAAGGACTCCTGCCGGTGCACTTTAAAATGTTTAAAATACTGACCCTTACATCCATGACAACCCGTCGGGATGTCCTCGTGAACAAACTCCGCAACACTCAGTCTGAGCTTAAGACAGTCAACGAGCTCAATGCACGGTTGTTGCAAGAGCGTGACGAGAGTGAAGAGGAGGTCCTACGCATTATAAATAATAACAAAACCCTCAAGAGTTCTCTTGCCAAGCTGGACTTAGAGTTTGATGATATGCGTGAACAGCGGGACCGCCTCCAGGCCAACATTGACAGGTTCCAGCAGTGTCGTGAGACTCACGAAGAGGCGCTACGGCGCATCCGGGACCTGGAACAGCTACTGGAGGCGCAGCAAGTGAAACAGGACACTACTTGTGCCAGATGTATTGCAGAGGACTCCGCTTACAATGTAAGCTTATTTGCAGAACTCAATACTTCTTACACTGAAGTTAACCAAGATATTGTAACAGTAGACCTTACAAATTCTTTAGATCTCATTGATTCCAAACCATCTAATATTACTGTGAGGGGATCAAACAAAATTAAAAAGTATTTAAGATTAAGTAGATTTATAAAAAGGTCTAAAGTTTTATTACGATGTAACAAAACTTTTATGAAACTAACACCAATTAGATACACCAATGTAGCTTTACATAATGACCTTTTAAATTGTCAACATGAACTGGAGTGTATCGTTAAAGAGTTTAATACCAATGCTGAACAACTTCAAAAAATGGAAGTCGCTCTGCAGGATGTCTCTACTAAGTATACATTATCTTGTAAACAAATGGAGGAGTACATCGGCTTCATGAACAACATCATTGATCTAGGTAATAACAACATGGAGAGACTGGACTCACTGGTAGGTAAACCGTGCGATGGCTCCGGTGGCTCTCCCTGCCCCGACAGGAGGCGAAGCCTGCCGGCCTCGCCGTCACCGATACCGACGCCGCGCCGCGCCCGCCCCGCGCCCCGCGCGCCCCGACCGTCCCCCCGACCGTCCCCCCGGGCCGGGCCGCGGTGTATTCCGACGGCTTCGGTTGCAGCGCAGCAAGGGGACACTCCGAGCTGCGCGCCCGTGCCGCCACCCAGATTGGGTGCACCATGCGTGACACCTCCTAGGCAAGCCTCTCCCTCGCCCAGTACTATACAAACCCCGGTGTGCAGGACCGTTATGTACACTGATGAAGTAGGTATTGGGTTGGGGTCTAAAATGATTAAGCACCTCGATCATAACATCATAAACAACTGTCTACCAGGAATGTCTATGGACCACCTGATCTCACGCATCTCTGTAGACACATTTGATCGCGATACAACTTTAGTAGTGTTACTAGCAAACAGTTTGGCTTTTAGTAAACATGACTTCCTTAAATTGTCTGAGACCCTCACAGAAATTAGCAAAGGTGAAGTAGGTAAAATAATTATTTGTGCTTGTCTGTTTTCCCATAAATTAACAGATAAATGTAATAAAAATATTAATTATCTTAACTCAATATTATATAAAATGGCTTTATATAACCCTAAAATCTCTTATTTTGATACAAATAAATTTGTAAACAAGTTCGACTTGACGCGTAAATATTGTTATTTACCAAGTAGGTACTTAGATGAGTGTGCTAAGTTATTAGCATATAATATTTTAGACGCCGTTATGACTAGCATAGCGAGTGATAACTGTAGGACGGAGCCTGCGCTGAGTTTTATTAGCGCCGGCTCTGCGCCGGAGCTGCCAGTTGATTTAAACTGACAGTTCCGACAACGGCCGCGGCTGCCGGCGTTCGCGGCGACAGTCGCGGCGGCCCCGTGCCTGCCCACAGGCCGACGAGCATTACAAATAAATTAGGTGGTAATGTAATAAATATTATTCATCAGAATATACAGGGATTTTCTAGTAAGGAACTTGAAATTGGTTTATTTATGGATAGTGCAAATATACACGTTCTATGTGTTACTGAGCATTGGCTTAAAGGTTATGAGTGCATGTTTAATTTTAATAATCATAAAATAGTTAGCATGTTTGCTAGGCAATCTTGCAGCCGGGGGGGATCCTTGATAATTGTCAAAAATATCATTAAATGTAAGGAACGTAAAGATATTGTTATGAAGTCCATTGAACGTCACATTGAAATTGCGTGTATTGAAATGGAGCAATTTATTATTGTTTGCGTATACCGACCCCCTTCAGCGGATTATAAACTATTTGAGAGCGTTTTAGAGAATGTTCTTAGTTGTGTTTTTAATAGTAAAAAGTGTATAATTGTGTGTGGAGATTTTAATGTTAATTTACTCGACAAATCTCCCATGTCCATTAACTTACTGAGTGTATTTAGATCATTTAATTTAGTAAATCTGTTTTTTGAGCCAACCAGAATTACAGCAACCAGTGCAACTTGTATTGATAATATATTTAGTAATTTTGAACCTATTCGGAAATCAATAATTAATATGTTAAGTTCGGACCACTGCGGTCAACAAGCTTCTTTTAAGGGAAACACTAATAATGCTCCTCAAGATTTCATATTCAGGCCAATTTCTAAAAGTCGATTGGACTTGTTTAATGCTAAGGTCAGCAAACAATTAAATTATATGACGTGTACTCGGGATGATCCGGATAGTTTGTATTCTTCATTATTTCATTGTATTGTCAAGGAATTTGATGCCTGCTTCAGTTTGAGAAAGGTGAAAGGTCAGCAAGGTACGAAGTTTAGTGATTGGGCTACACCAGAAATTCACGCAAAAAGGTATAAATTATATGAGTTATATGCTACAAGAGCTATCGATCATAGGCCAGAGTTTCTAGATTACGTCAAAAACTACTCTAAAGAATTCAAACAGATTTGTGCCGCCGCGAAGTCTGAATATTTTTCTAACAAAATCCGTAATTCAGATAACAAAGTTAAAACTGTTTGGAATGTAATTAATACCGAAACTGGTAGAATTAGAGTTAGAGACCCGCACTACAGCCTGCACGTTGAAGGTACTGTGGTGAACTCGGACCTAGATGTAGCTAAAGAGTTTGAGCGATTCTTTACAAATATACCTTTAGATACCACTAAATCATTACAATCATCTCCTGATAAAGCTGAAATATTATTAAGATCCAATGTGAAGGAATGCACAGATGTTTTTATTTTTTGTCATGTCTCTCCAAAAATTGTAATTAAAACTTTTAGGTCACTTAATCTAAAAAAGACTGAAGATCTCTGGGGCCTCTCCATCACAGTACTACAGTCTGTCATAGAATTAACTGCACCATATCTGGCTGCATTATTTAACAAGTGTGTCGACATTGGAGTGTTTCCCGATCTGATGAAACATAGTAAGATTATACCCTTGTTTAAGTCAGGGGCAAGAACAGACCCCACAAATTTTAGACCAATTTCTATACTGCCAGCACTGAGTAAAGTTTTTGAAAGAATAATTCTCAACCAAATATCCTCACATTTTAGTAAGAATAAGTTGTTTCATAATAGTCAATTTGGGTTTACCAAGGGACGGTCAACTACAGATGCCGGTTCGACCCTAATTAAATACGTCTTTGATGCCTGGGAAAAATCACTAGATGTCATTGGAGTTTTCTGTGATTTATCCAAGGCGTTCGACTGTGTTGATCACGTTACGTTAGTGCGGAAGCTAAGCTACTACGGTATCAAAAACGGTGCCCTTAATCTTATTATTTCTTACCTTGCTCACCGAACTCAGCGGGTGGACATAAACAGAACGCAATCCCCGGGATCAGCTGTTGCTATGGGAGTGCCTCAAGGCTCAATTCTGGGCCCATTCTTGTTTTTGATTTATATCAACGATCTCCCTTATGTTATGCGCGACAAACATGAAATAGTTCTATTTGCCGACGACACTTCACTTTTATTTAAAGTAGATAGAAAACAGGCAAATTTTAATGACATAAATGACACGTTGTCAACAACTGTTGACTGGTTTACAGCCAACAACTTACTTTTAAATGCCAAGAAAACCAAGTGTATGAAATTTTCTTTATCAAATATGATAGGAGTGAATGGGAATAATATAAGACTAAAGGATGAGACAATGGGATTCGAAGATAAAACAGTATTTTTAGGTATTACCTTGGACTCAAAACTGCAATGGAATTCGCATATATCCACCCTTGCGGGTAAACTTAGTTCTGCAGCATATGCAGTAAAGCGTATCCGCCAACTTACAGACGTCGAGACAGCGAGACTGGTGTATTATAGTTATTTTCATAGTGTTATGAGTTATGGGATTTTGTTGTGGGGAAAAGCGGCTGACATCCAGGCCATATTTATATTACAAAAGCGGGCTATACGTTTTATTTATCAGCTGGGTTCACGGGTCTCACTCAGAGATAAATTTAAAGAAATTAATATTCTTACTGTCGCGTCGCAGTACATCTTTGAAAATATCATGTATGTTCGCAAACACATACATGAATTTAGGCATAACCGTGACGTTCACAAGCTCAACACGCGAAATAAGGATAAACTCGTAGTCCCAGGTCACCGTCTTCGTAAAGTAAGCACATCATTCGTGGGGAACTGTATACGCTTCTACAATAAGATACCTACCGATATTGTCAATATGCCATTCACTAAATTTAAGTCTCGCATTAAGCGCTGCTTGCTGGGTAAGGCATATTATACTATAAATGACTTCGTAGATGATAAAGACGCTTTTAAGTAACTAGTATGAGCTATTACTGAAATTGTGGTTAATTTTAAGCATTTTGAGTAGAAATATATCTAATATGTGAGCACTGAGCAGCGCTTATTGTTAAATGCCTTTAAGCCAATGATGTAGACATTTAAGTTTACCTAATGTATCCTTTTTTGTTAGTATTTTTTTTTTATTATTGGTTCTTGTGCACAAGACACTTAAGAAATGAGAACACATTGTGATGTTTCTCGCCGGACAGTTCCCTTTTTTATTGATATATTTTGTCCGGCAGCATGGGCATGTCATGCTCACTCTAAGGTCTTTGCTTACGGCGGCGTCGTTGATCGGGTCGCCACCTTCCCGAACACATGGTTGAGGGAGGCGATGGCTGAGATACGCGTCATACTCGTGAACGGGTGCTGTCTGTGGGGTCCGGTCTGTTCACGCTTGCAAGGACCTGTTATTCAGTTAATTATTTTAATTATCGTTCCTGACGTAGAGACCTCGTCATGTTGTTCTCCTAGACATTAGGTATTTTATTTGTATTTTATTGTCTTTACATTTGTAATGATTTTATTTGTGTTAGTTTTAAAAATAATTATTTATTACTTTATTACCTTGTAATGTAATTTAGATACTTTTAAGTATTATTGTATTTAAACATTGAAAAAAAAATGACCTTCTGCTGGAGTTTCTTGCGGCGCTTCTTCTCCGCAATGATGGTCTTGTCCGAAGCGCTAGTAGATTCACTCCACGTTACCGACGTGTAAAAGAGCCCTCATGTGGCCAATTTACTGAATAAATATTTTGTATTTTGTATTTTTTGTATTTGTATGTATATTTTAGAATCTTGTAAATTTATCAGAAAACATTCAGACTTATTCCGGACTCTCACAGAAACAAAGAGAAATAAGAAATCTTAATAAACTTAAACTACCGTTAACCAAATTAAAATTAGTTGCGTCCAGTCCACACCATATGATGATTAAAATATACAAACATGTACCAAATTCCATCAAAAGTGAAAATAAAAACCCTTTATTTATAAGCAAGTTAAAAATATTTTTAAGTGATAACTGATAAGTGATAATTTTTAAATACCGAATTTTGCACAAGACACTTAAGAAATGAGAACACATTGTGATGTTTCTCGCCGGACAGTTCCCTTTTTTATTGATATATTTTGTCCGGCAGCATGAGCATGTCATGCTCACTCTAAGGTCTTTGCTTACGGCGGCGTCGTTGATCGGGTCGCCACCTTCCCGAACACATGGTTGAGGGAGGCGATGGCTGAGATACGCGTCATACTCGTGAACGGGTGCTGTCTGTGGGGTCCGGTCTGTTCACGCTTGCAAGGACCTGTTATTCAGTTAATTATTTTAATTATCGTTCCTGACGTAGAGACCTCGTCATGTTGTTCTCCTAGACATTAGGTATTTTATTTGTATTTTATTGTCCTTACATTGTAATGATTTTATTTGTGTTAGTTTTAAAAATAATTATTTATTACTTTATTACCTTGTAATGTAATTTAGATACTTTTAAGTATTATTGTATTTAATCATTGAAAAAAAATGACCTTCTGCTGGAGTTTCTTGCGGCGCTTCTTCTCCGCAATGATGGTCTTGTCCGAAGCGCTGGTAGATTCACTCCATGTTACCGACGTGTAAAAGAGCCCTCATGTGGCCAATTTACTGAATAAATATTTTGAATTTTGAATTTTGAATAGAGATAAATGAATTCAAGTAGGTAGGTATAATTCTTTATAATGTACAAGTAATATTATTACAAATATATGGGAAAAATATATATATAAAACTATACATAAAAAATAAATAAGTTATGTAAGAATTATTGATATGTGCAATATTCGTAGCTTTTATTTTATTCTAATAATTAGGTCCTAGCCCTACTGTCCTATGTTGCTACGCCCTTGCAGGGTGTCATATGTATACCTTATATGACTTGCAATAAACGAATTTGAATTTGAATTTGAATGTTAAGATTTGGTGAAATAAAACTCAACTACATAGCTACATATTATTATTCAAATAATTAATAATACACTTCTCATACATAACAATCAATATATTAATTTAATACACATTGGGGGAAGCCTAATTATGCAAAATCTGGTTACAGAATTATTAACAACTCTAAAAACGAGTTGTTAGTAATTCTGTAGCTCTGCCTACCTCACTCTGGGAATAAAGGCGTGAGCTTATGTATGCATGCTTTCTATAAGTCTGATCAATGTTAAACAATATTGATTTTTGTTTATTTGAGTCCACTTCTTTCCAGGAGTCCTGCAAATAGGTACATTCATTTGATTGCTCCTCCATTACATTGCACTTGTAATTTGTTTTTTACAAAAACCTTATAATTTCTTAAGTCTTAAGCCAAACAATATAAGTCTATATTGTTACTAAATAATATGAGCATGAAATAGACCAGCAATAAAAATTGCAGAAGTTGATTGCTGTCCTGCTTCAATCAATACAATCTCACACATTTACTTAGTCCCAAACTAAGCTCTAGGCTTGTAATATGGGTACTAGAACAATGATAAACATATTATGTAGGTATATAGAAAATTAAATATTTCAAAACTTTTTTTTATTTGCTATAATGTATATAATATAGGGGGGTACTTAACACTAACGTACACTCGTACGACATGAACCCGCAAAATGTATAAAGAATTGCATAAATATATAAAGTGCCTTTTTTATGTTAAATATATTATAATTTTACCTTTTCAAACTATCAAGATGCGATGACATTTAGGTACCTATATGCTTGGTGAAGATATTAAAAAGTCTCGAGCAAAACCTGGATCGATCGAAGGCTTCCTAGCGTTCAAGTCACTATCTAGTAGTTGTAAGCTAACCGTGCTGTCTCAATAATTTTTTTTTAATTGTTGTGTATTTGTTCAAGGCGACTCGGGGTATCCACTGCGACCCTGGTTGATGACACACACCTGATATTTTGGATGCCGCACAAGGGTCAAGGGAGGAGACTTACACTAGGAGGCACGTGCAGGCCAGGAATTGTATCGAACGTTGCTTCGGCCTGCTCAACTTATTTTAATAAATAGTATTGTTTACCTTCATAATATGCTATAACCATTGTGAGATTTTTGTATTGTATTTGCATTTATTTAGCTAATTAAGATATTATGAAGGTTGGGTGTGTTGGCAGTTAGGCACTGCATTAATGTGGATAACCATCATCTATTCAATAAGCTCCTACATGTATAGAGTTATTTTCATATTTATTAAAACATTTGGTAAATGGTGAAAATTTTATAAAAAAATAAATGTTTGAATTTAAAAGTATTTTAATTGTTTACCTTTATATCGCGGTGTAAAAACCAGATGAACGTATCTTCATTTTTATGATTTTACAGGAGAGCAAAAAAACGGTGAGAATTCGCGTCTTCAACTTTCCAATATCATTTTCAGTGGTAATAAAATGATTATCGAGACAAAAATATATATAACATTACGTCGTTTTGGCATTTCATGCAGGAGCTCATTCTGAACCGTTTTATGCAAAAAAACTATTTTTGAATTTTTTGTAGTTACGTTCATCTGGTTTTTACACCGCGATATATTAATTGTAGATAATTTTGCCATGCTCAATATTCTTTATTTATTAAATTACCTAAAGTAAATGCTTATAAGGAGTGCTCTGTGGCCACAGCCACCTACTGTTTGGCATCGACTTTGTGCAGATTTTTTGGATCCACTACATTAGAAGGACTTAAGGAAACACAAAAAGAATTGGTCTTTAGGTAAAATCATTGAGATTTCAGTACCAATTGGTGACCTGAAAGGTAGCAGTCTTGCATTGTGGACTCTCGTTCGAAGCGACGAGAAGCTAACCTAACTACTTAAATGTGGTTTATTTATTACGCTGTAACTGGGATCCGTCGCAATGCCATGTAAATTAAAATAGTAGATATAGGTTTTTGGGCCAGAAACCCTCGAGGGCGTCCTCAGGAACACCCTACCAAAGTTTGATCACAATCTGATCAATGGTTTAGGAACGAATATAGAGGACAAACGTACAAACATTCAAGTATTTTTATTTAACAATTATAGACTCGTAGTCCCATGTCACCGTCTTCGTAAAGTCAGCACATCGTTCGCGGGGAACTTTATACGCTTCTACAATAAGATACCTACTGATATTGTCAATATGAAATATGCCGTTCAATAAATTTAAGTCTCGCATTAAGTATTAAGTGCTGAAATTTTACCTCCTAACCTAACCTAAAACTTTGACTGACAGTTGTTGTCACTATAACGTTTGACATTGACGTTTAAATTTGCGCTAACCATAGACAATTTAAGGCTAAATTATTATTATAGCGCACAATGAGCGTAACGCAGAATCGACAGCACGTTTCTCTATTCTAACTCCTCTTGTCTGACATATGTTGGACGCTAACGCCTAGGCGTTGAACTTTATAGAAAGGAAAACGCCTGGAAGCGTTTGCCTCTTGTCTGGGCCCCCAGTGCCTTTAAGCCAGGGATCGTTACCGGTATTCTTACTACCGGTTTTAAATAAGGTATAACCGGTTATAATTGCATTTTGGTATTTATATCACTAAAGCTCTAATAAGCGGTATAATCAAAACCGGTATTGAAATGTAATAGCGGTTTCGACAATTGACAATATTACCTCTATTTGATACTTTACCAATAAACCCATTACCGGTAATACCTGTCAGTGTCCAAACAAGCAAGTTTTCTAATTTTGAATTATGACAATCAACGAAAAGATTACCATTCTGTCATATGATCGGTTTGTCTTTTTCTTTTCCGTCCGCGGCCCATTTTAGATATTTTTATATAAATACGAAATCTTTCTTTTTCGTGTGGCTTATTGCTACTTTATTAAATTATTACAGAATGGCGAATAAACAAATTGACAATTGACAATTTGAAATACGTCGCAAATCAATTTATTTGTGCAGTACTAGCAGACATTTCAACCAGTGTTAGCCAACAATGCTATTGAGTTATGTAATACACCTATTTGTTGTGCTTCAGTCATAATGTCTACTTGACACCTTATCTATCAAGAGCAACGAATACCGATATTAAATAGAGGTAATGAATACTGTAAATTGTGCATACATAGTGAAAAAGACAAAAACGGAATGACAACATTACCGCTAAATCGAATATAGGTATTATTATTTTAGCGGTAATCGTTTGACAATTTATATACAGGTATTCAATTTCACCGGTTTTACAATCCCTGCTTTAAGCTTGGGAATTGCTTATGGGACAGATGAAAATTATATATAGTTCTCCGGATCAAATCTTGATTAAAATCGTCTACTGCCGATGACGGACAAGTACGTAACTTTTTCTTACTTGGAGAGGTGAATATTTTTGTTGCTTTGAATTTGTCACTCTTCCTCTCAGACAAAATATTATAAACAGTCGAGAGAGAAACACCTGTAGTTCTTTCAGGTAAGGGCAGCGGTAAAAGGTGAATTTAATTTTTTTATCAGTTCAAGTTCAAAATATTTATAACAGTTCAAAATAATTTCCTTACTTTGACTCTCAATCGGACCAAAATTATTTTCTGCCATAGTTGTTAAAGGGTGGATCAACTTTTTTCTGTTGTTATTCTGTCCCGTAAGCCAGGAGACAACAGTGATAGAGTTTCTTAGAAAAAATGTTTTAATATATACTTCCAGTTCCAGCACACTCAGGAGAAAGGCCATAAAAGAATGGGTTTGTAATTGTCAATAAAACAGGTTTTTAGTGGACTTATATCCTTTGAAATAATAGTTCTAAAGAGTGACCCAGGAGACGTCAACATAGCAACGAGCTAGAAAGAAAAGTAGATTGACCCTAAAAACTGTGTAACTTACAATCGTACGGGCCCAGGGAGAATTGTTTTGAAAACTGTCAGAATACAAAAAAATATACGCACAACGTAAATAATATTTAGAATTTGACACTGACATTATTTTTGATTTTTCTTCTTTAATATAATTATTTTATTACAAACCTCTTTTCATGCTGATAGTACGAAAAAAGGGACATTTCAATGATATAGAATGCCTATAGACCTTCGATCAACAATACAACTAGATAACGGGTCAGAGAACAAAACACGGCCCAGCGAATATATACCCACTTCAAATTGGGAGCTTACTTCAATTTAGTTCGTTGTCAACTACGCCAACAGTGACACGTATCACAATGCCTCAATGCGTTTTCAGAAACTGCAAAAATAATCACCGTTACAAAAATCTTTCAGACGGAATGTCATACTTTCGGCATGTAAATGTCGATTCGTAATATTAATTGATAAATAGCTAAGTCTTTCTAATAAAAAAATATATTTTAGTTTCGGACCAACAATTGTCAATATTTGGATGTTGGAGAACAGTATGTCAATGGAGTAGTTTTATACTTTATATTATTGCAGTAATAAATTAAATATTAGTTTGTGGATTCCTCGTGATCCATTTTATTGTGCGATATAGAGTTATATTGTCGCGAGTGAACGGCAGGAGTTTTTTAACTGATGAAGACCAAAGATGAACACCGGAAATCATTAATCATAATTGTTTAACGGGCAGTGATGAGATTTCTCTATTAAGAATATGAAATTACTTTTATTCACGTAATGCATGTAGTGAAGTGCATTTGATGGTGAAGTACCGGGAGAACTCCTTAATAATTAACGGCCCTGCATATTGGATAGCGAAATATTGTTAAGGCTGATTGGAAATTGTTATTAGACTATAAGGTTTTTTAATGTAATGAACGAGTATAATTATGTGCTGCAGAAAATCTCAATGATATGAGAAATATCACTAAAAAGCGATTGTTCTTTTTAAAAATAAAACCGTCTTCAAAAATCCACTAAACATACCTAATACCTCGTTTCACATTTGTTCCCTGGTGTAGGCAGAGACTACGGAATGCCAGGTGCACCGGTCTAAGCATACAAGTATAACTTTCGCTTCCTCTACATTCATAATTTTGACCCACTGAACAAGGTGAAATAAATGACCGGTCTCCTAGAAATTCCCTATCGTTGCCAAACAGGTATATCAAATATATGATATTTTATAATTATATCCAAGTCAGTGTCAAGTAGGTATACTTACACAAATAGCAATGCCACATGATTTTTGCCACCGAAATAATAAGTCAGTCGATATAAGTTTTTCAAGTAGCTATTAGGGTTTTTGAAGACGCTTTTACTTTTTGTTGCTAGAAAAATATATGATGGGTTACGAGCCCGCAATATTATTTATATTGTCTCAAATAATAAAAATAGCGTTGAGTTTTTGTTTAAATGAAACCCACCTGAGACGTCAAAACAGAAATAATATTAAGTATAAAGCTACTCCATTTGTACTCTGTTCGCGGTGACATTGGCACTCCGCTAGTAGAAGCTGCATAAGGTAAAAAAACGAGCCTCTAGTCGAAGCGACATAAGATGATAAATTGTTTCATGCAAAATTAAGCATAGCGTTAATGATATACCATTTAAATTAGGATGTTTTATTTTGACAATGATTTTATACAAGTATGAAGTTTGTATAGGTCGCCCTAGGACACTTTTGGGAGAGAATTCTGTATGGAACCCGGTGTCTATTGGTTGGTATGTCGATGCTATAGACACACAATACCACTAGATATTTTATGCGATTCCACGCTCTCGCTAATTCATCTATAGATACAATAATATACTTCGCCTGGTATGATATTTAAATATTGATTGGACACGTACTACGTCATATCCGGCAACCGAAGATTTTCAAACCTTAAAATCGGGGTAATTTTCAAATATTTGCTAGTATATATTAACTTAAGACTATCATTGTATATACATAAGTATTTACGTTTTGACCATTTACTGTTCTCTATAAAATAAAAACAGTCTGACAGACCACGATAGACGGACATGGGCGACATAGCGGAATTATAAATTACATCTACAACTTTTACCGCGACAGTTTTTGAAAATCATTGGCGCCATTAGCGTACTGATAGTACTGATACCGAGCGAGAGCGGAATATGATATTCCCATAGGTTCGAATAGTATGACGAGAAATATCAAATTGACAGATTTGTAACCAGCCAGGCTTCGGAAGACAAGTGTATTAGACCATGATATATGATGATATGATTTCAAAGGATATAATATGTAAGTCCACTACTATTCTTTTATGTATTTTATCCTGAGTGTGCTAGAAGTATACAGGGTGTCCGGGGTATAGTGGACTACCTTACAGGGCTGGATAGCTCAGCTCAGGAGTGGCCAAAATATGATAAATTATGTTTAGTAAAAGTCGCACAAAAAACGAGATATCTCAACTATTCAAAATTTTGGAAATGCGGTACCATTTATTAGAATTTTTCAGTTTCGTTTGCTGTGAACGATAGCTGTTTAAATTTGCTATAAGAACCTATCAACGGAATTAATAAAAGTATAGCAGTTTTTTGAATTTTTCAAATTAATTTTAAAGTTTAGGAATCTGAGTTTAACTTGCGGCAAGTTTAAGACTTGTAATGCTGCTTTCCTAAAAATTGGCTTGGTTAATGGAGATTCTAAAATGATATAACAATTGAGTTTTTTGATTACAGCAGCGAAGTTATTATTAAGTTTGTTCAACAAAGACTGAATTTTATCAAACTAGCGAATTTAATAAACGACTTTTGCTTCCGTTTAAAATCAAGTTAGCTGGTTCTAAATGTTTTAAAAGACAGTTTACATTAATGTGAAATACAACGACACTACCATAAAAGGTAATAACATACATTTTCTTAAATTTAAAGCAAGTGTTCGAATTGCTTGCCGCCAGCCCTAATGCAGGCTCGCCAGCGTTTCATGAACGACCTCTTGAGTTGCTTACGGGACAGAATACCAAGAGGAAATAAGTTGATCCACCAATACCTATTAGAATGCCTCTTGGGCTTCTATTAATAAACTGTTCTTAAATATGATACCGCGTGTGGTCTTAATATGGACAAAGGTACACTTGAGTGCGGTATTAGTAGACTTGAGTACCTATAGTTTATTAATACGGGCCTTAGTTTTGTGAAAAAGTACGCGTTTCCCCTTCCTTTGTGCCCACCAAAATAAACAAGATAAGAAAAGTATCCAAATCGTTTATTCCTACATTGATCGGTAATACCATAATATGAAGGTTTTATGAATTTTCCGTTTTTTTCAGTTTCAGCATTCATTACACAGACTCTAACTCAAAGTCGTCAATTAGACGGTCACGTTAATTGAACCTTCGGTGACGAAATGTGTTCGCACTTCGTGGGTACGACATGTCGCAATTTAATTAGTGATATAATCTAAATTACATGTGAATGATTGAAACTAATTTAAAATAAATGTATAAATCAATTTGTACCTTTCTTATAAGTAAAATATATGGGTAGGTTGATATGGCTACCTGAACTGCTGTCCAGTCAACTAAAATCTTAATTGCAATAAGCAAAAAAGCGACCACAGAATTCTTAATGTACCCACTAAATTGCAATTCCGTGATCGTTAATTAGTTACTCGGGTAATACCTACCTACTTTAAACTTTATGCATTGACTACAGACTACAGTTGTTCACACAGCGACGGTAGTTTTTGTAAAAAATGCACAAAAACGTTTGTGGCGCACATTCAGACATTTTTAACTGAGGGTTATTTTTTCTTTAAGATGGTTTAATAATAATTCTTTGCCGTCTCATTGTAAAGTGTTTAGAGTACTCCTTCCGTTGAGGCTGTCATTGTACTACGCCATTATAACCATTTAAGGTAGCCGCTACGAAACGTTTTAACTCTGATGTGCAGACACACATTTAGTTCTCAACAACACATTCCCTTCACGCTGCCTTATAAATGGTAAAATGGCACCTTTTATACATTTTTGGACATAAATATCAGCATTTATGGTACATTTCGTAATAAATGAGTCAGTGCATTTTCCACAGGAACACATTGCTTGCCAGATTAAATATTTTTCCCCATTTTTTCCATAAACATATATTTATTTTGATCGCTTATATTCACCTTATATTTGGTTGTGAAGAATTGTTCACTTGGCAAAGTCGTAAAATCTTTTTTCACATACGTCTCAACGCTCATGGGAACGCATATTCTGTCCAAATTGCAGAGAAGCTTGTACAATTTGCGCAAACTTGAAACAGAACTATTGTATTACTTCACCGACTATTTTGGGGCTTTTAAATTTTATAGTTCTTTAGATTTTGACTCACTTTCGCTGTCTGGACCATTGATGTAGATACTAGTTTCCAATTTTTTACCGCATCCCGCATCGATAAACTACAATAAAACACAATTTTCTCTTTTTCTTTTTTATTCGACGGACCCGTTGGGCGTCCACTTCGAGCTTTGTCTTGAATTATATATTCTTTTAATTACCGATTAACAATGTTTCGTACCGTCGCATGACTTACCGGTGTTCCAACCGCTTCAAAAGTTGAATGAGGATTTTCAAGGTACGTTCGCAAAATAGTTTCTCTACGAATGACTTTATCGTCCTGTATTTTAAATTAAAACAATACCTAACCTGAATTAATTATGTCAATCGATACATCAAGATGACACAAACTGAGGCATATAATATAATCATAATAAATAATCGTTTACTGTGGCCCGTTTCACGAAGCTACAAGTTACAAATTACAAGTTCACAAGTAACAAGAGCAAAAAGTTACAATTTACAAGTACAAGTGTTTCTCGAACGCGGCCTTCCATGGTAGAATAATAGGATCGTATGGTAATCTCGATTACAAGTGAATGACATCTCGATTTAACAAGTCCCTATTAAAAAAAAGTTTGTTGATGTTTTAACGTTTTTAAATGTCAAATCTTGAAATATTTATATTTATAATCTGTAAGTCCGATGATGTCTCAACTCCAGTCTCGCGGAGTCTTCGGAGTTATCTCTCGTTATCGTTAAAAATGTTGAAATTTGAAAGTACTTACGGGAGTTATTTTAGTTATTATGGTAAGCAACCGGAAATTGTTGAAGGCAACACTTCTAAAAGAAGTGTTGCTTAAGAAAAAAGAACTTCTTGGAGCATTTTCGGCAACCACGACAAAACAGTTTAATAATTCTTCCATCTTAGATGAGGTCATCCGAAACCTTTCGTTAAATTCGTAGTCCGTTCGAAACTGTGTATTTATTCTCATTCAGTATATTCTTGGTAACAGCTGGCTACCTCGGGCATCATCTTCGTCTTCCGAATCAGACTCCCACGAATTCCACATTCAACAAGCTTATGGAACTTCACGTAATATTTACTGACAAAATAACAATAACAACAAACTTTAACAGAGAATTAAACTCAACAACTAACAATAACAAAATATACAATAACAAAATAACAATAACAACAAACTTTAACAGAAAATTAAACTCAACGACGCGCGACGGTACGACATGAGAGTGACGTTTTAAAACAAACCAGGTAGGTACTATACAATATATAGTATGAATTATTTGACAGCGACTCTAACAAATTACAAGTTTACTTAGCTCGGAAGCTAGGTAGTTTTTTTTACTAAGTTACAAGTACAAGTTGACAATGTAACAAATTTTTCGAGAAACGTTAGTTCGATTGAAGCAATTACTAACAATAAAAAAAAAATGTCTATGGTTCAAATTTTACACTTGTACTGGAATTTTACAAATTGTAGAAAAGTAGCTTCGTGAAACGCTTGTAGTACCTTTTTACACCAATGTTGCCAGTTTACACTTATAAAATTGTAACTTGTAGCTTCGTGAAATGGGCCACTGGTGTCGTATTTTACTGGTATGCAGACTCTGTAAAAAAACTTTTCGGTATGGTTTAAGACATTTATTCTCATAAGAATATTACAATATTCACTTAAAATGAGAAATTAATATTAATACTAGAAAAATAATTATATAAGATTAGTCCGGTGTGGCATAGTTTTCACATCGCAATGGCTTTGGGACGTAATGCGTAAGTATTGGAGTTTGTTTTTGTCTGGCACCGCGAGCTCCCAGTTGCGATGCGAGAACCGTACAGAAAAAATATAAAGTGGGTAGCTTGCGAGAACACTGATACGCAACGCGCTTAGCAACCGATGAATGAATACAATTCAATTACTTTTTGTTTAGTAAGAAGTTAAAAGTTGTATACATACTCGTTCAGAACAAAATGCTAATACGTACATAAACAATACAAAAACATGACAATTCAATACAGTTTTATTGACGACGTGATTCGCCTAGTCGGTAGTGAGCCCGACTGCAAAAGCCAGCGGTCCCGTGTTCGACTCCCGGTCAAGGCAAACATTTGCGTACTGAGCGCGACCATTGGCTTCTCGGTTCTGGGTGTTTTGTATTTATATAAATAATGTAAGTTAGGTAAATTGTCGCTGTTTTACATCCATAGTAACACACGTATGTGAGATTTTCCCCTTATACTTATTATTAATTATTTATTTATTTATGATTTCAGTAATGTTGTTTACTACATATTGTTTTAGTCTGTTTTTAAAGATACCTAACGTTGTGCTATTTTTTACATGCGGGGTAAGCTTGTTAAACAACTGCGCTCCTTCGTACATAATGGTTCTTTTCCCGTAATTCGTTCTGGGGGGTCTCAGTAACAAGTGATGTTTATTTCTTAGGTTATGCTTGGTAGACTTTTGAACAAACGAGATATTCGAGTGTATTTTTTTGTGTAAAATTTTAAAAACTAGAATGCATGTTTTATATACATACATTTGTTTTATGTGCATTAACTTAAGTTCTTTATAAATTGTTTGGGTTGGAGTTAAAAAGTCATATCCAAATAAAACCTTAACTAATTTATTTTGCGATGTTTGCAACCTCTTAAGATTTGATTTCGCCGCGCAGCCCCATACCTCAATTAGATATTCTAGATGTGGCTTCACTAGAGAATTGTAAATTACGTACCTCACTTTTTTAGGAAAGCAATTAACAACGTGTCGAAGAGATCCGGTCAGGCTAATAAGCTTAGATCTTGTTCGTTCTATTTGAGGAATCCATGTTAGTCGAGAATCTAGCATAAGACCCAGATATTTTTCTTGACAAGTCATGGAGATGATTTCTCCGTCGATATGAAGCAGGCTATGTGTTCCTACTTTTTTATTTTTTGCTGCGAAAATTATATATTTAGTTTTAGACGTATTTATTGTTAGCAAGTTTTTTTTCAGCCATTCGCATAGTGTATTTAAATCTTGCTGGGCATGAATTATTATTTCATCAATTGAACTTCCGGAGTAAAATAGACAAGTGTCGTCCGCATAAAGTGACACTTGCCCTTGTAATATAAGGTCACTAAGGTTATTAATATAAATCAAGAACAGCAGGGGGCCTAAAATTGACCCCTGCGGAATCCCGTATGTTATTTCACTAGGACTACTTTGAGCTGAGCCAATTTTAACAACTTGATTTCTATTTTTTAAATACGACTCAAAAGTACTTAAGGCACTTCCCGCAACCCCAATGTTTTTTAACTTAATCAGTATCAAATTATGACTTACTGTGTCGAACGCTTTTTTAAGGTCGACAAATATGCAGAGCACAATTTTTCTTTTATCTATGTTACATTTGATTTCCGTTACAAGGTCTAGTGTCGCCGACAGAGTATTCGAATGCGCTCGAAATCCGTATTGATGTTTAGAAAGAAAATTAATTGAGGTCAAATATGATTGTAATCGTTTGTGGAGTATTTTTTCGAATATCTTGGAAAGTATCGGAAGGACAGAAACAGGGCGGTAGTTTCCCGGATCACTTCTATCTCCAGATTTAAAAATTGGTGTCATTTTAGCTATTTTCATGCTGTCCGGAAAAATACCTCTCTGCATACAGTCATTTAGGCAATCTGATAGTTTTTTAGCTAGCACACTTTTAACACATTTAACACTTTTTGTATTTACTTGGTCAATTCCGGAGCTCGTGTTGGTATCCAAGTTTTCAATGATTTTGCAGATTTCTGTTTCAGTGCAAGGTTCAAGTTCTGTAAGACAATTTATATAACTTTCATCATCAATCATTATGCTTTCTGAGCTGGCATGATATTCACTGGGGATTTTATTAGCCAAGATTGAACCTATCGTTGCAAAGTATTTGTTCAGGTATTCGCAAATCTCACTTTCGTTTGTTATTTCTCCGTTTTCGGTGTTAAGCTTGGATGGAGCCTTATTTTCTTTGATTTTGTTTTTTGATAAGTCGTTAATTGTTCTCCACATTTTTTTTTGGGTTATCTCGGCACTTGCTAAATGTAGTTATATAATAATTATTCTTTGTTTTCTGTATATTACTCGTCACCTGGTTTCTTGTTTGAATGAATTTTGCTTTTAACGACTCATTATGTACATCGTGCTTCAGCTTTCGCCAATAACGGTTTCTTTCTTTTATCTCGTTTAGAATGGTTTTATTTATCCACTCATCTTGTGGTGGGTTTTGAATTTTAGTCTTAGTTACTTGACTTGCATCTATTATTTTTTTAAATTCTATTTCTAATTTATTGTAATCATACTCTTCACTTGCAAAAAAGTTAGCTGCTAAACAGGTTTTGTACAATTGATCGTAATCTATTGCTTCGTATTCAACTTTTATTTTTTGCGTTTGATACATTTTTTTCAACTCGAGGCACAACTGTTTGTGGTCTGAAAGTGCTGAATCTATAAGAGTTATTTCAAATTTATCCTGTTTCAGATCAGTAGCTATGTGATCCAATAGTGTTTTTGTTGAAGATGTTTCTCTAGTACAATAATCCGGTTCAATTTTGTTAAGTATGGTAATTCCATTTTCTTCCAACACGATGCCATATTCACGTATGGTATGGTTATCGACAAGTAGGTCTAGATTAAAATCTCCAAAGATTATAACTCTGCGTCTTTGTTGTAATTGTGAATTGTAGTCTTCGAAAAAGTGGGCCAAACATGAGTGTCCCGGTCTATATATACCTCCAATGTGGAGTGCAAATTTTTCTAAATATATCCACAAATAGTTAACATCGTTGCTGTAGACTTCTTCAGTTATTCGGTATTTGAGACTTTTGTGAATATAAATAGAAACGCCTCCTCCAATCCTATCTTTGCGGTAGTTGAAACAGTGTGCATAGTTAGGTATTTCCAGTATTTTGGCATCCTCTTCCGATTTTATCCAGGTTTCTGTTAGTATAATAATTTGTATGCCATTTTTAAAAGATTTCAGTATACACTTAAGTTCATCTAATTTACCCTGTTTAAGGAGGCTACGTACATTTGCATAAAAGAATTTCAGCGAAGAGTTTTTCATAAGCACGGCATTATAGTCATCAATTTTATTGTGCAATACAAGATCGTAATTTGCGTTTAGATTTTCTATATCTGGTTTTTTGGGTGGCTAATAACAATTTTCGGTATTCCATTGAAATATTTTATTACTAGATTTGACTCACCGGATTGTAGACGCTGTGCTAATTCGACTTTGAGACGTTTCAAGTAATCTTGTTGTAGCGGAGTTTGATCACCGTAGATTCTTATGTCTTTAAGATCCGAATTATTTTTGCTACGCAATATCTGCCTTGCGGCGAGTTCATTATCAAAGCAGGCTTTAATAGGACGAATCTTATCCTTATTAAATCTGCCCAGGCGCATGATTTTGCGTGGCTCCGGACTTTCGTCGTAAATGGAATTTATTATATTTACAACTGCATTGCTCTCTTCCGTTAGTCGTTCTTTAGGATCATTTTTTGTGGATTCCGGCACTCCTACAATGATTATGTTTTTTTCTCTTATGTTTCGTTCTTTTAGTTCACGTAGTACCGGTTCGTATTTCATACTATTAGATACTTCAGTTGTGGGTTCGTTTTTAAAGGTTAGTACATCCTTCTCAAGGGTATCAATTTTTTCCAAAGTACCTTGGTTTGTTTGTTTCAGATTTGAAATTTCTTCCCTTATAGCGGCTTGTTCCTGAATGATGGTTGAATTAGCGGTTTTTATTTCAGAAACTTGTTGTTTTATTTCGTGCATTTCAGTGCAGAGCTTAGAAAATATTTCATCTTGTTTTCTGCTAAAATCTTGAAAACAACTTAAAAAGTCCTGTCTTAGATCCTTAATTACTTCTGTAAAGTCACTTACGTCCTCAGGAACTTTCCGTTTTCTGGTTCCCATAAAAGAATCTAAATCCGTTTGTCGCAGTTTGTTTAGTTCCGGAAATGATCCAGATCCATTTTTAGAATTTCCTTGTCCGCTCATGATGCGACTTCTAGTTAATCGTAGATCCGTGTTCAACTGTAGTATACACACGCGCAGCGCGGTGTGCAAGTGAGCGAAAAAATGATCCTCTCGTTTACCCGCGGGGGCGAAGAGCCGACCTCAGGGTGGCGATGCACTCGCTGTCACAGTGGCCTCTTAACTTTGTTGCAGCGTTTCGACCCTTAGCCGCTTTATCACAAGGTAGTTTGTAGTTTAACGGTTAGCCCCTATCTATTTAATAAAATATTTAAGCAACACGACACACGTCTGCTCTCTAACTAATTCACCGGACGATTCGTACAGGCCTTAAAAGCACGAAAAAACTATAAAACTTGTTAATTATGATATAAAATATGTTTTTAACTATAATGGAGAAACATTGCAGTCACAAGTCGCTGCTTAAATACAAAAGCGCCACAAATCAAAAACAAATATAGTTTGATTTAAAACTTTAAGTATAAAGCATTCCGAATTTAAATGCAACACAAACACATATTGTTTTGTGTCGCTTTTGTATTTAAGCAACGATTAGTGGTCCCACAGTTATAAGAGGTGTCGACATGTATCGATGTGAACCTTAAAGTATAGTTCCATGTACTTTTTTGTTTATATGTTTAAATTGCGATTTTCCGTAGTTTTAACAGAAGTAGTAGTTTTAAAGGCCAAAAATAGAATTCCTAGTTCCTACCTTAACATCACATTTTATGATACATTGCAGATAAACATTTAAAAAAAATGGGGCACGAGTGAGAAATTTAAAATTGAAAAATAGGGTACCATTTTTAAGTCATACGAGTATATTTTCCAACGAGTTTCTAAAACAACTTACTTGGAAAGGGATTCAAGGTTGCACGACACTACCTTTTCGTCGTACATAGGTACATTAAAATAAGGAGGGAACCTATTTTTTCAAATCGCACGTCTATCACTAAGCGACTAAGGGAACATAGGCTTGTATCTAGTACTGTTAGGCGATGGGCTTGCAACCTGTCACTAATATGCTGGTAAACATCTTAGCCTATTTGTGCAAATTGTGTTTACTGAATTATTAACAACTTTTTAAAGTTGTAATTCTGTAGCTCTGCCTATCCCACTCTGGGATTACAGGCGTGAAGGTACGTATGTACGTAGACATGTATGCACATCTATCAGACTGATCATGTCCAGAAAAAGACGCAGATGCACTTTTACAGAACAATTAGAGTTCAGTTTTTAAGTGTTGATGTTGATTATTTGTTGTCATATCGATTAAATTATAATTGTTGTTTAGATAAATCTATAAGGGAGGACTGAATTGAAGCTATAGTATCGGATATTTAGTAGTACCTAGCGTTTCTCTTGTAGCTGACACTGTAGAGTGTCCTGCATACGTAAAGCTCGTGGTTCGGGTACTTTGATGTCAATGGCACGAGTACTATGGTCGATCAGAGGGGCTATTGCCTAACGCACTCGCAATCGCAATAGTTTTCATTTTGAAACTCGAAGGTTGGTCTGCATACAAAATGAGAACAATTGCTCCACTTTCAAGCCGATTACGATTGCGAGTGCGTTAGGCAAAAGCGACACAGGTAAGGTTTAGACGCTGTTTCATAAATGGGGTTGTATAGATTAATAATTTTGCACATAATACTTCATTTGTTTACTTACACAGTGCACAAATAAAGTATTCGTTATTTGTTATGTCGGGAGTACCTACTGCACACTAACTTCGCCATCGCGGAGGTTCACGAGTACTTGATTCAGATCTATTTAACCCACGGCCAACACAGACGACGACACTATATGGGTGACCTTGAGAGAAGGCGAACAATTGTTCGTATCTCCGTTAATGGGAACCATTTCAACTGACTGTATAGATCATCTTGGCTTGGGAAAATTGTAAAGAAAATATCACTAAGTGTTCATTGTTCGGTTTGACCACATCACTTTACTTACTTGTACTTATCTTCTAATAATCGAAAATTCCTAAGTAAGTCACATGTTCATGGTAGGTACAGTCAACGGCATAAATAAGTGATCATTTATGTACCTACCTTGTCACGTTAATGTTGTGTTTGAAATATTATACCAAATTGTGAAACGATTGAAAGCGACCAGGTACAGAAATGATCATTTATTTATGCTGTTGACTGTACTTCTTCCAACTTGGAACCTATATGGAACTCATTACCAATATGTGTCAAGTGTCAAGTAGTGTCAACACTGTCAACTGCCAGATTTATGACGTAGGTACAATGGTTTTAAAACTTTTTGTAGATACGAGAATTTTCTGAAGAAATTACTTGTGTAGAACTATTTCCATTGTTGTAAATAAGACTTCTTCAAATCAAATAGAATACATCATACATCATGGTACTCTTAAGTTATCGTTTCACGACTTTACGGCTCCTAAAACGTCTAGTTCATCATTAACACAAAAGCATTCCAGACACATGTTTTTTTTACTCGGTTGCTTTGGGCTTAAAACCACAAAATTTTATAATACCTTATTCACTACTAGGTGGGTCAATTTCCCAAGCAATATTTTAAGCTGGCGGCGCTGAAAACCGGGGTGAACTATGGTTAAAAATTAAACTGTTATTTTTTTCTGAATACTTCACGCAGTTGCCTATTTTGGGCAATAAGTAGAATTAGAATATTAAAGGAAATAATAATTTTAAAAAAAGTAATTAAGACCTCATTTCTCATCACAGTGGGCTGTCCGCAACCCAGTTTTGATTGCAAAACGTGGAATAAATCAAAAACTATTAATGATTATGAAAAACATTTACCTTTTTTAAAATACTAGATAGTTAGTGTACAAAAAGAAGCCCTGACTTTTTTTTTAACTATCACACATACCGTCCGGTACGAGGAAATACGTTTGTCCGGAGAAACGTTATCATTACCACCGTCAAATATTCTGTGCCTTATATCGGCTAAACTTCAATATGTACGCCCCCCACCTCCCGCGCACTTGTAGAGTTAGTCACGCGCAAGAGTTTGGTGCTAGCGGTTGTGTTGTGCGCGTTTCTGGCGATAAAATATAAAGGAAAGTTCTTGCTTCAGGTGGGGTGGAGACAAAAAAATCCTCATTCCGACGGTTGATTTATTTTTTGTACTTTTTGTGTGTTTAGTTTGAGATTTATGTATAACACGTATGTCATATTTCTTAATTCTGGAGTAACGTTAGTTTAAAGAAACCAGACTCCGTTGTTTTTTTTTAAATATTTTTGTACAGGTTTTATCATTCCGTGGTTCTCATTCCGATGTTTCCGGTGTATGAAATACCCACAGAAATGATAAGCAACACCGGCATGATACAAAAGTAGCTTCACTTAGTTATCCAAATAATTATCAAATTTAATTATTTAATTTTATGAAGTCAAAGCAAATGAATAAATATTATAAGCGTTTAAACGTAAATAATTAAGCGTTTAACGATAACCAAATGTCAGTTATTTTGTACTACTAAGCATATAATATGCATACATACATAGCTTCACGCCTTCATCCCAGAGTGGGGTAGGCAGAGCTATTACCAATAACTCTAACAACTTGTTATATAATATTATATTATAATGAAGAACGTTCTCACCGATGAAAAAAAAAGATTTGTTACAGATTTATTTTTCAATTTACTTAATTATAAAATTATAAAGGGCAATGCCAAGTGTTAAAATTGGACGTGATATTCAGTTTAAAAATCTCTAAAAGGTTTTAATTTAAATTAGTTTTAGGATGTTTTTGATTTTTTTATATGCTCCTTGATCTCTTCACATTAAGACTGAAAAATGTGCAAGTACACATCGTTGCTTAAATACAAAAGCGACACAAAACAAAATGTGTTTGTGTTGCATTTAAATTCGGAATGCTTTATACTTAAAGTTTTAAATCGAACTATATTTGTTTTTGATTTGTGGCGCTTTTGTATTTAAGCAGCGACATATGCGACTGCATTTTAACTGTTACAGTATTTACTTAAAATTTATTTAATTTAAATTATTACGTTTTTTTTTAAGATCTGGTATATGTAAATTCACATCTAGTCTTGCAAGACTATGTTATCATAATTTCATTTTGTTACATTTTTGACTGAGTTTTTTAGGTATTTCATATTATATTTTTGAGGCCGTCCTTATGACGCACTAATTATTAAGCATTAAGTGATCTAAAGTCAGTGATAAATGATATAATTGCCACTGGGTTATTTGTAATATTAGAATTATTGAGTTATATTTTGCTTGGTCAGCGAACTGTTCCTATTAGATTTACATAGAAGATTGTTATTTTTTAAAAATGTATAACTAGTTTATTATCATAAATAAATCACAATATTTAGAATATTTTTGAAAACCATATTAAAGAAATAAGTAATAAATCAGTCCGGTACATTATAAAAAAAATGTTTTTTTTTTTAAATTAAAATATATGTTTACTTTATAAGCGAATTGTTTCAAAACATTAATATAAATGTCATTTTTACTCAAACAAAGACTTATAATTGGACGCAGTTATGCAAACGGGAACCAACCCACAAACATTTTGCAAACTGGAACCAACCCACAGTATTCAGCATACAGTTGACATTTTATTGCTAAATCTTTGTGGGTTGGTTCCCGTTTGCATAACTGCGTCCAATTATGATAATTATTAATAACATTAATCAAATTTTTACTCAAATAAAGACTTCTAATTATGTTAGTTAATAATAACATTAATGTAATTTTTACTCAAATAAACAGTGATAATTATGATAATTATTGACTTTTTTCATTTATTTTCATTCCAGTGACTACATTCATAATTTTGACCCACTGAACAAGGTGAAATAAATGACCGGTCTCCTAGAAATTCCCTATCGTTGCCAAACAGGTATATCAAATATATGATATTTTATAATTATATCCAAGTCAGTGTCAAGTAGGTATACTTACACAAATAGCAATGCCACATGATTTTTGCCACCGAAATAATAAGTCAGTCGATATAAGTTTTTCAAGTAGCTATTAGGGTTTTTGAAGACGCTTTTACTTTTTGTTGCTAGAAAAATATATGATGGGTTACGAGCCCGCAATATTATTTATATTGTCTCAAATAATAAAAATAGCGTTGAGTTTTTGTTTAAATGAAACCCACCTGAGACGTCAAAACAGAAATAATATTAAGTATAAAGCTACTCCATTTGTACTCTGTTCGCGGTGACATTGGCACTCCGCTAGTAGAAGCTGCATAAGGTAAAAAAACGAGCCTCTAGTCGAAGCGACATAAGATGATAAATTGTTTCATGCAAAATTAAGCATAGCGTTAATGATATACCATTTAAATTAGGATGTTTTATTTTGACAATGATTTTATACAAGTATGAAGTTTGTATAGGTCGCCCTAGGACACTTTTGGGAGAGAATTCTGTATGGAACCCGGTGTCTATTGGTTGGTATGTCGATGCTATAGACACACAATACCACTAAATATTTTATGCGATTCCACGCTCTCGCTAATTCATCTATAGATACAATAATATACTTCGCCTGGTATGATATTTAAATATTGATTGGACACGTACTACGTCATATCCGGCAACCGAAGATTTTCAAACCTTAAAATCGGGGTAATTTTCAAATATTTGCTAGTATATATTAACTTAAGACTATCATTGTATATACATAAGTATTTACGTTTTGACCATTTAAAGTTCTCTATAAAATAAAAACAGTCTGACAGACCACGATAGACGGACATGGGCGACATAGCGGAATTATAAATTACATCTACAACTTTTACCGCGACAGTTTTTGAAAATCATTGGCGCCATTAGCGTACTGATAGTACTGATACCGAGCGAGAGCGGAATATGATATTCCCATAGGTTCGAATAGTATGACGAGAAATATCAAATTGACAGATTTGTAACCAGCCAGGCTTCGGAAGACAAGTGTATTAGACCATGATATATGATGATATGATTTCAAAGGATATAATATGTAAGTCCACTACTATTCTTTTATGTATTTTATCCTGAGTGTGCTAGAAGTATACAGGGTGTCCGGGGTATAGTGGACTACCTTACAGGGCTGGATAGCTCAGCTCAGGAGTGGCCAAAATATGATAAATTATGTTTAGTAAAAGTCGCACAAAAAACGAGATATCTCAACTATTCAAAATTTTGGAAATGCGGTACCATTTATTAGAATTTTTCAGTTTCGTTTGCTGTGAACGATAGCTGTTTAAATTTGCTATAAGAACCTATCAACGGAATTAATAAAAGTATAGCAGTTTTTTGAATTTTTCAAATTAATTTTAAAGTTTAGGAATCTGAGTTTAACTTGCGGCAAGTTTAAGACTTGTAATGCTGCTTTCCTAAAAATTGGCTTGGTTAATGGAGATTCTAAAATGATATAACAATTGAGTTTTTTGATTACAGCAGCGAAGTTATTATTAAGTTTGTTCAACAAAGACTGAATTTTATCAAACTAGCGAATTTAATAAACGACTTTTGCTTCCGTTTAAAATCAAGTTAGCTGGTTCTAAATGTTTTAAAAGACAGTTTACATTAATGTGAAATACAACGACACTACCATAAAAGGTAATAACATACATTTTCTTAAATTTAAAGCAAGTGTTCGAATTGCTTGCCGCCAGCCCTAATGCAGGCTCGCCAGCGTTTCATGAACGACCTCTTGAGTTGCTTACGGGACAGAATACCAAGAGGAAATAAGTTGATCCACCAATACCTATTAGAATGCCTCTTGGGCTTCTATTAATAAACTGTTCTTAAATATGATACCGCGTGTGGTCTTAATATGGACAAAGGTACACTTGAGTGCGGTATTAGTAGACTTGAGTACCTATAGTTTATTAATACGGGCCTTAGTTTTGTGAAAAAGTACGCGTTTCCCCTTCCTTTGTGCCCACCAAAATAAACAAGATAAGAAAAGTATCCAAATCGTTTATTCCTACATTGATCGGTAATACCATAATATGAAGGTTTTATGAATTTTCCGTTTTTTTCAGTTTCAGCATTCATTACACAGACTCTAACTCAAAGTCGTCAATTAGACGGTCACGTTAATTGAACCTTCGGTGACGAAATGTGTTCGCACTTCGTGGGTACGACATGTCGCAATTTAATTAGTGATATAATCTAAATTACATGTGAATGATTGAAACTAATTTAAAATAAATGTATAAATCAATTTGTACCTTTCTTATAAGTAAAATATATGGGTAGGTTGATATGGCTACCTGAACTGCTGTCCAGTCAACTAAAATCTTAATTGCAATAAGCAAAAAAGCGACCACAGAATTCTTAATGTACCCACTAAATTGCAATTCCGTGATCGTTAATTAGTTACTCGGGTAATACCTACCTACTTTAAACTTTATGCATTGACTACAGACTACAGTTGTTCACACAGCGACGGTAGTTTTTGTAAAAAATGCACAAAAACGTTTGTGGCGCACATTCAGACATTTTTAACTGAGGGTTATTTTTTCTTTAAGATGGTTTAATAATAATTCTTTGCCGTCTCATTGTAAAGTGTTTAGAGTACTCCTTCCGTTGAGGCTGTCATTGTACTACGCCATTATAACCATTTAAGGTAGCCGCTACGAAACGTTTTAACTCTGATGTGCAGACACACATTTAGTTCTCAACAACACATTCCCTTCACGCTGCCTTATAAATGGTAAAATGGCACCTTTTATACATTTTTGGACATAAATATCAGCATTTATGGTACATTTCGTAATAAATGAGTCAGTGCATTTTCCACAGGAACACATTGCTTGCCAGATTAAATATTTTTCCCCATTTTTTCCATAAACATATATTTATTTTGATCGCTTATATTCACCTTATATTTGGTTGTGAAGAATTGTTCACTTGGCAAAGTCGTAAAATCTTTTTTCACATACGTCTCAACGCTCATGGGAACGCATATTCTGTCCAAATTGCAGAGAAGCTTGTACAATTTGCGCAAACTTGAAACAGAACTATTGTATTACTTCACCGACTATTTTGGGGCTTTTAAATTTTATAGTTCTTTAGATTTTGACTCACTTTCGCTGTCTGGACCATTGATGTAGATACTAGTTTCCAATTTTTTACCGCATCCCGCATCGATAAACTACAATAAAACACAATTTTCTCTTTTTCTTTTTTATTCGACGGACCCGTTGGGCGTCCACTTCGAGCTTTGTCTTGAATTATATATTCTTTTAATTACCGATTAACAATGTTTCGTACCGTCGCATGACTTACCGGTGTTCCAACCGCTTCAAAAGTTGAATGAGGATTTTCAAGGTACGTTCGCAAAATAGTTTCTCTACGAATGACTTTATCGTCCTGTATTTTAAATTAAAACAATACCTAACCTGAATTAATTATGTCAATCGATACATCAAGATGACACAAACTGAGGCATATAATATAATCATAATAAATAATCGTTTACTGTGGCCCGTTTCACGAAGCTACAAGTTACAAATTACAAGTTCACAAGTAACAAGAGCAAAAAGTTACAATTTACAAGTACAAGTGTTTCTCGAACGCGGCCTTCCATGGTAGAATAATAGGATCGTATGGTAATCTCGATTACAAGTGAATGACATCTCGATTTAACAAGTCCCTATTAAAAAAAAGTTTGTTGATGTTTTAACGTTTTTAAATGTCAAATCTTGAAATATTTATATTTATAATCTGTAAGTCCGATGATGTCTCAACTCCAGTCTCGCGGAGTCTTCGGAGTTATCTCTCGTTATCGTTAAAAATGTTGAAATTTGAAAGTACTTACGGGAGTTATTTTAGTTATTATGGTAAGCAACCGGAAATTGTTGAAGGCAACACTTCTAAAAGAAGTGTTGCTTAAGAAAAAAGAACTTCTTGGAGCATTTTCGGCAACCACGACAAAACAGTTTAATAATTCTTCCATCTTAGATGAGGTCATCCGAAACCTTTCGTTAAATTCGTAGTCCGTTCGAAACTGTGTATTTATTCTCATTCAGTATATTCTTGGTAACAGCTGGCTACCTCGGGCATCATCTTCGTCTTCCGAATCAGACTCCCACGAATTCCACATTCAACAAGCTTATGGAACTTCACGTAATATTTACTGACAAAATAACAATAACAACAAACTTTAACAGAGAATTAAACTCAACAACTAACAATAACAAAATATACAATAACAAAATAACAATAACAACAAACTTTAACAGAAAATTAAACTCAACGACGCGCGACGGTACGACATGAGAGTGACGTTTTAAAACAAACCAGGTAGGTACTATACAATATATAGTATGAATTATTTGACAGCGACTCTAACAAATTACAAGTTTACTTAGCTCGGAAGCTAGGTAGTTTTTTTTACTAAGTTACAAGTACAAGTTGACAATGTAACAAATTTTTCGAGAAACGTTAGTTCGATTGAAGCAATTACTAACAATAAAAAAAAAATGTCTATGGTTCAAATTTTACACTTGTACTGGAATTTTACAAATTGTAGAAAAGTAGCTTCGTGAAACGCTTGTAGTACCTTTTTACACCAATGTTGCCAGTTTACACTTATAAAATTGTAACTTGTAGCTTCGTGAAATGGGCCACTGGTGTCGTATTTTACTGGTATGCAGACTCTGTAAAAAAACTTTTCGGTATGGTTTAAGACATTTATTCTCATAAGAATATTACAATATTCACTTAAAATGAGAAATTAATATTAATACTAGAAAAATAATTATATAAGATTAGTCCGGTGTGGCATAGTTTTCACATCGCAATGGCTTTGGGACGTAATGCGTAAGTATTGGAGTTTGTTTTTGTCTGGCACCGCGAGCTCCCAGTTGCGATGCGAGAACCGTACAGAAAAAATATAAAGTGGGTAGCTTGCGAGAACACTGATACGCAACGCGCTTAGCAACCGATGAATGAATACAATTCAATTACTTTTTGTTTAGTAAGAAGTTAAAAGTTGTATACATACTCGTTCAGAACAAAATGCTAATACGTACATAAACAATACAAAAACATGACAATTCAATACAGTTTTATTGACGACGTGATTCGCCTAGTCGGTAGTGAGCCCGACTGCAAAAGCCAGCGGTCCCGTGTTTGACTCCCGGTCAAGGCAAACATTTGCGTACTGAGCGCGACCATTGGCTTCTCGGTTCTGGGTGTTTTGTATTTATATAAATAATGTAAGTTAGGTAAATTGTCGCTGTTTTACATCCATAGTAACACACGTATGTGAGATTTTCCCCTTATACTTATTATTAATTATTTATTTATTTATGATTTCAGTAATGTTGTTTACTACATATTGTTTTAGTCTGTTTTTAAAGATACCTAACGTTGTGCTATTTTTTACATGCGGGTTAAGCTTGTTAAACAACTGCGCTCCTTCGTACATAATGGTTCTTTTCCCGTAATTCGTTCTGGGGGGTCTCAGTAACAAGTGATGTTTATTTCTTAGGTTATGCTTGGTAGACTTTTGAACAAACGAGATATTCGAGTGTATTTTTTTGTGTAAAATTTTAAAAACTAGAATGCATGTTTTATATACATACATTTGTTTTATGTGCATTAACTTAAGTTCTTTATAAATTGTTTGGGTTGGAGTTAAAAAGTCATATCCAAATAAAACCTTAACTAATTTATTTTGCGATGTTTGCAACCTCTTAAGATTTGATTTCGCCGCGCAGCCCCATACCTCAATTAGATATTCTAGATGTGGCTTCACTAGAGAATTGTAAATTACGTACCTCACTTTTTTAGGAAAGCAATTAACAACGTGTCGAAGAGATCCGGTCAGGCTAATAAGCTTAGATCTTGTTCGTTCTATTTGAGGAATCCATGTTAGTCGAGAATCTAGCATAAGACCCAGATATTTTTCTTGACAAGTCATGGAGATGATTTCTCCGTCGATATGAAGCAGGCTATGTGTTCCTACTTTTTTATTTTTTGCTGCGAAAATTATATATTTAGTTTTAGACGTATTTATTGTTAGCAAGTTTTTTTTCAGCCATTCGCATAGTGTATTTAAATCTTGCTGGGCATGAATTATTATTTCATCAATTGAACTTCCGGAGTAAAATAGACAAGTGTCGTCCGCATAAAGTGACACTTGCCCTTGTAATATAAGGTCACTAAGGTTATTAATATAAACCAAGAACAGCAGGGGGCCTAAAATTGACCCCTGCGGAATCCCGTATGTTATTTCACTAGGACTACTTTGAGCTGAGCCAATTTTAACAACTTGATTTCTATTTTTTAAATACGACTCAAAAGTACTTAAGGCACTTCCCGCAACCCCAATGTTTTTTAACTTAATCAGTATCAAATTATGACTTACTGTGTCGAACGCTTTTTTAAGGTCGACAAATATGCAGAGCACAATTTTTCTTTTATCTATGTTACATTTGATTTCCGTTACAAGGTCTAGTGTCGCCGACAGAGTATTCGAATGCGCTCGAAATCCGTATTGATGTTTAGAAAGAAAATTAATTGAGGTCAAATATGATTGTAATCGTTTGTGGAGTATTTTTTCGAATATCTTGGAAAGTATCGGAAGGACAGAAACAGGGCGGTAGTTTCCCGGATCACTTCTATCTCCAGATTTAAAAATTGGTGTCATTTTAGCTATTTTCATGCTGTCCGGAAAAATACCTCTCTGCATACAGTCATTTAGGCAATCTGATAGTTTTTTAGCTAGCACACTTTTAACACATTTAACACTTTTTGTATTTACTTGGTCAATTCCGGAGCTCGTGTTGGTATCCAAGTTTTCAATGATTTTGCAGATTTCTGTTTCAGTGCAAGGTTCAAGTTCTGTAAGACAATTTATATAACTTTCATCATCAATCATTATGCTTTCTGAGCTGGCATGATATTCACTGGGGATTTTATTAGCCAAGATTGAACCTATCGTTGCAAAGTATTTGTTCAGGTATTCGCAAATCTCACTTTCGTTTGTTATTTCTCCGTTTTCGGTGTTAAGCTTGGATGGAGCCTTATTTTCTTTGATTTTGTTTTTTGATAAGTCGTTAATTGTTCTCCACATTTTTTTTTGGGTTATCTCGGCACTTGCTAAATGTAGTTATATAATAATTATTCTTTGTTTTCTGTATATTACTCGTCACCTGGTTTCTTGTTTGAATGAATTTTGCTTTTAACGACTCATTATGTACATCGTGCTTCAGCTTTCGCCAATAACTGTTTCTTTCTTTTATCTCGTTTAGAATGGTTTTATTTATCCACTCATCTTGTGGTGGGTTTTGAATTTTAGTCTTAGTTACTTGACTTGCATCTATTATTTTTTTAAATTCTATTTCTAATTTATTGTAATCATACTCTTCACTTGCAAAAAAGTTAGCTGCTAAACAGGTTTTGTACAATTGATCGTAATCTATTGCTTCGTATTCAACTTTTATTTTTTGCGTTTGATACATTTTTTTCAACTCGAGGCACAACTGTTTGTGGTCTGAAAGTGCTGAATCTATAAGAGTTATTTCAAATTTATCCTGTTTCAGATCAGTAGCTATGTGATCCAATAGTGTTTTTGTTGAAGATGTTTCTCTAGTACAATAATCCGGTTCAATTTTGTTAAGTATGGTAATTCCATTTTCTTCCAACACGATGCCATATTCACGTATGGTATGGTTATCGACAAGTAGGTCTAGATTAAAATCTCCAAAGATTATAACTCTGCGTCTTTGTTGTAATTGTGAATTGTAGTCTTCGAAAAAGTGGGCCAAACATGAGTGTCCCGGTCTATATATACCTCCAATGTGGAGTGCAAATTTTTCTAAATATATCCACAAATAGTTAACATCGTTGCTGTAGACTTCTTCAGTTATTCGGTATTTGAGACTTTTGTGAATATAAATAGAAACGCCTCCTCCAATCCTATCTTTGCGGTAGTTGAAACAGTGTGCATAGTTAGGTATTTCCAGTATTTTGGCATCCTCTTCCGATTTTATCCAGGTTTCTGTTAGTATAATAATTTGTATGCCATTTTTAAAAGATTTCAGTATACACTTAAGTTCATCTAATTTACCCTGTTTAAGGAGGCTACGTACATTTGCATAAAAGAATTTCAGCGAAGAGTTTTTCATAAGCACGGCATTATAGTCATCAATTTTATTGTGCAATACAAGATCGTAATTTGCGTTTAGATTTTCTATATCTGGTTTTTTGGGTGGCTAATAACAATTTTCGGTATTCCATTGAAATATTTTATTACTAGATTTGACTCACCGGATTGTAGACGCTGTGCTAATTCGACTTTGAGACGTTTCAAGTAATCTTGTTGTAGCGGAGTTTGATCACCGTAGATTCTTATGTCTTTAAGATCCGAATTATTTTTGCTACGCAATATCTGCCTTGCGGCGAGTTCATTATCAAAGCAGGCTTTAATAGGACGAATCTTATCCTTATTAAATCTGCCCAGGCGCATGATTTTGCGTGGCTCCGGACTTTCGTCGTAAATGGAATTTATTATATTTACAACTGCATTGCTCTCTTCCGTTAGTCGTTCTTTAGGATCATTTTTTGTGGATTCCGGCACTCCTACAATGATTATGTTTTTTTCTCTTATGTTTCGTTCTTTTAGTTCACGTAGTACCGGTTCGTATTTCATACTATTAGATACTTCAGTTGTGGGTTCGTTTTTAAAGGTTAGTACATCCTTCTCAAGGGTATCAATTTTTTCCAAAGTACCTTGGTTTGTTTGTTTCAGATTTGAAATTTCTTCCCTTATAGCGGCTTGTTCCTGAATGATGGTTGAATTAGCGGTTTTTATTTCAGAAACTTGTTGTTTTATTTCGTGCATTTCAGTGCAGAGCTTAGAAAATATTTCATCTTGTTTTCTGCTAAAATCTTGAAAACAACTTAAAAAGTCCTGTCTTAGATCCTTAATTACTTCTGTAAAGTCACTTACGTCCTCAGGAACTTTCCGTTTTCTGGTTCCCATAAAAGAATCTAAATCCGTTTGTCGCAGTTTGTTTAGTTCCGGAAATGATCCAGATCCATTTTTAGAATTTCCTTGTCCGCTCATGATGCGACTTCTAGTTAATCGTAGATCCGTGTTCAACTGTAGTATACACACGCGCAGCGCGGTGTGCAAGTGAGCGAAAAAATGATCCTCTCGTTTACCCGCGGGGGCGAAGAGCCGACCTCAGGGTGGCGATGCACTCGCTGTCACAGTGGCCTCTTAACTTTGTTGCAGCGTTTCGACCCTTAGCCGCTTTATCACAAGGTAGTTTGTAGTTTAACGGTTAGCCCCTATCTATTTAATAAAATATTTAAGCAACACGACACACGTCTGCTCTCTAACTAATTCACCGGACGATTCGTACAGGCCTTAAAAGCACGAAAAAACTATAAAACTTGTTAATTATGATATAAAATATGTTTTTAACTATAATGGAGAAACATTGCAGTCACAAGTCGCTGCTTAAATACAAAAGCGCCACAAATCAAAAACAAATATAGTTTGATTTAAAACTTTAAGTATAAAGCATTCCGAATTTAAATGCAACACAAACACATATTGTTTTGTGTCGCTTTTGTATTTAAGCAACGATTAGTGGTCCCACAGTTATAAGAGGTGTCGACATGTATCGATGTGAACCTTAAAGTATAGTTCCATGTACTTTTTTGTTTATATGTTTAAATTGCGATTTTCCGTAGTTTTAACAGAAGTAGTAGTTTTAAAGGCCAAAAATAGAATTCCTAGTTCCTACCTTAACATCACATTTTATGATACATTGCAGATAAACATTTAAAAAAAATGGGGCACGAGTGAGAAATTTAAAATTGAAAAATAGGGTACCATTTTTAAGTCATACGAGTATATTTTCCAACGAGTTTCTAAAACAACTTACTTGGAAAGGGATTCAAGGTTGCACGACACTACCTTTTCGTCGTACATAGGTACATTAAAATAAGGAGGGAACCTATTTTTTCAAATCGCACGTCTATCACTAAGCGACTAAGGGAACATAGGCTTGTATCTAGTACTGTTAGGCGATGGGCTTGCAACCTGTCACTAATATGCTGGTAAACATCTTAGCCTATTTGTGCAAATTGTGTTTACTGAATTATTAACAACTTTTTAAAGTTGTAATTCTGTAGCTCTGCCTATCCCACTCTGGGATTACAGGCGTGAAGGTACGTATGTACGTAGACATGTATGCACATCTATCAGACTGATCATGTCCAGAAAAAGACGCAGATGCACTTTTACAGAACAATTAGAGTTCAGTTTTTAAGTGTTGATGTTGATTATTTGTTGTCATATCGATTAAATTATAATTGTTGTTTAGATAAATCTATAAGGGAGGACTGAATTGAAGCTATAGTATCGGATATTTAGTAGTACCTAGCGTTTCTCTTGTAGCTGACACTGTAGAGTGTCCTGCATACGTAAAGCTCGTGGTTCGGGTACTTTGATGTCAATGGCACGAGTACTATGGTCGATCAGAGGGGCTATTGCCTAACGCACTCGCAATCGCAATAGTTTTCATTTTGAAACTCGAAGGTTGGTCTGCATACAAAATGAGAACAATTGCTCCACTTTCAAGCCGATTACGATTGCGAGTGCGTTAGGCAAAAGCGACACAGGTAAGGTTTAGACGCTGTTTCATAAATGGGGTTGTATAGATTAATAATTTTGCACATAATACTTCATTTGTTTACTTACACAGTGCACAAATAAAGTATTCGTTATTTGTTATGTCGGGAGTACCTACTGCACACTAACTTCGCCATCGCGGAGGTTCACGAGTACTTGATTCAGATCTATTTAACCCACGGCCAACACAGACGACGACACTATATGGGTGACCTTGAGAGAAGGCGAACAATTGTTCGTATCTCCGTTAATGGGAACCATTTCAACTGACTGTATAGATCATCTTGGCTTGGGAAAATTGTAAAGAAAATATCACTAAGTGTTCATTGTTCGGTTTGACCACATCACTTTACTTACTTGTACTTATCTTCTAATAATCGAAAATTCCTAAGTAAGTCACATGTTCATGGTAGGTACAGTCAACGGCATAAATAAGTGATCATTTATGTACCTACCTTGTCACGTTAATGTTGTGTTTGAAATATTATACCAAATTGTGAAACGATTGGAAAGCGACCAGGTACAGAAATGATCATTTATTTATGCTGTTGACTGTACTTCTTCCAACTTGGAACCTATATGGAACTCATTACCAATATGTGTCAAGTGTCAAGTAGTGTCAACACTGTCAACTGCCAGATTTATGACGTAGGTACAATGGTTTTAAAACTTTTTGTAGATACGAGAATTTTCTGAAGAAATTACTTGTGTAGAACTATTTCCATTGTTGTAAATAAGACTTCTTCAAATCAAATAGAATACATCATACATCATGGTACTCTTAAGTTATCGTTTCACGACTTTACGGCTCCTAAAACGTCTAGTTCATCATTAACACAAAAGCATTCCAGACACATGTTTTTTTTACTCGGTTGCTTTGGGCTTAAAACCACAAAATTTTATAATACCTTATTCACTACTAGGTGGGTCAATTTCCCAAGCAATATTTTAAGCTGGCGGCGCTGAAAACCGGGGTGAACTATGGTTAAAAATTAAACTGTTATTTTTTTCTGAATACTTCACGCAGTTGCCTATTTTGGGCAATAAGTAGAATTAGAATATTAAAGGAAATAATAATTTAAAAAAAAGTAATTAAGACCTCATTTCTCATCACAGTGGGCTGTCCGCAACCCAGTTTTGATTGCAAAACGTGGAATAAATCAAAAACTATTAATGATTATGAAAAACATTTACCTTTTTTAAAATACTAGATAGTTAGTGTACAAAAAGAAGCCCTGACTTTTTTTTTAACTATCACACATACCGTCCGGTACGAGGAAATACGTTTGTCCGGAGAAACGTTATCATTACCACCGTCAAATATTCTGTGCCTTATATCGGCTAAACTTCAATATGTACGCCCCCCCACCTCCCGCGCACTTGTAGAGTTAGTCACGCGCAAGAGTTTGGTGCTAGCGTTGTGTTGTGCGCGTTTCTGGCGATAAAATATAAAGGAAAGTTCTTGCTTCAGGTGGGGTGGAGACAAAAAAATCCTCATTCCGACGGTTGATTTATTTTTTGTACTTTTTGTGTGTTTAGTTTGAGATTTATGTATAACACGTATGTCATATTTCTTAATTCTGGAGTAACGTTAGTTTAAAGAAACCAGACTCCGTTGTTTTTTTTTAAATATTTTTGTACAGGTTTTATCATTCCGTGGTTCTCATTCCGATGTTTCCGGTGTATGAAATACCCACAGAAATGATAAGCAACACCGGCATGATACAAAAGTAGCTTCACTTAGTTATCCAAATAATTATCAAATTTAATTATTTAATTTTATGAAGTCAAAGCAAATGAATAAATATTATAAGCGTTTAAACGTAAATAATTAAGCGTTTAACGATAACCAAATGTCAGTTATTTTGTACTACTAAGCATATAATATGCATACATACATAGCTTCACGCCTTCATCCCAGAGTGGGGTAGGCAGAGCTATTACCAATAACTCTAACAACTTGTTATATAATATTATATTATAATGAAGAACGTTCTCACCGATGAAAAAAAAAGATTTGTTACAGATTTATTTTTCAATTTACTTAATTATAAAATTATAAAGGGCAATGCCAAGTGTTAAAATTGGACGTGATATTCAGTTTAAAAATCTCTAAAAGGTTTTAATTTAAATTAGTTTTAGGATGTTTTTGATTTTTTTATATGCTCCTTGATCTCTTCACATTAAGACTGAAAAATGTGCAAGTACACATCGTTGCTTAAATACAAAAGCGACACAAAACAAAATGTGTTTGTGTTGCATTTAAATTCGGAATGCTTTATACTTAAAGTTTTAAATCGAACTATATTTGTTTTTGATTTGTGGCGCTTTTGTATTTAAGCAGCGACATATGCGACTGCATTTTAACTGTTACAGTATTTACTTAAAATTTATTTAATTTAAATTATTACGTTTTTTTTTAAGATCTGGTATATGTAAATTCACATCTAGTCTTGCAAGACTATGTTATCATAATTTCATTTTGTTACATTTTTGACTGAGTTTTTTAGGTATTTCATATTATATTTTTGAGGCCGTCCTTATGACGCACTAATTATTAAGCATTAAGTGATCTAAAGTCAGTGATAAATGATATAATTGCCACTGGGTTATTTGTAATATTAGAATTATTGAGTTATATTTTGCTTGGTCAGCGAACTGTTCCTATTAGATTTACATAGAAGATTGTTATTTTTTAAAAATGTATAACTAGTTTATTATCATAAATAAATCACAATATTTAGAATATTTTTGAAAACCATATTAAAGAAATAAGTAATAAATCAGTCCGGTACATTATAAAAAAAATGTTTTTTTTTTTAAATTAAAATATATGTTTACTTTATAAGCGAATTGTTTCAAAACATTAATATAAATGTCATTTTTACTCAAACAAAGACTTATAATTGGACGCAGTTATGCAAACGGGAACCAACCCACAAACATTTTGCAAACTGGAACCAACCCACAGTATTCAGCATACAGTTGACATTTTATTGCTAAATCTTTGTGGGTTGGTTCCCGTTTGCATAACTGCGTCCAATTATGATAATTATTAATAACATTAATCAAATTTTTACTCAAATAAAGACTTCTAATTATGTTAGTTAATAATAACATTAATGTAATTTTTACTCAAATAAACAGTGATAATTATGATAATTATTGACTTTTTTCATTTATTTTCATTCCAGTGACTACATTCATAATTTTGACCCACTGAACAAGGTGAAATAAATGACCGGTCTCCTAGAAATTCCCTATCGTTGCCAAACAGGTATATCAAATATATGATATTTTATAATTATATCCAAGTCAGTGTCAAGTAGGTATACTTACACAAATAGCAATGCCACATGATTTTTGCCACCGAAATAATAAGTCAGTCGATATAAGTTTTTCAAGTAGCTATTAGGGTTTTTGAAGACGCTTTTACTTTTTGTTGCTAGAAAAATATATGATGGGTTACGAGCCCGCAATATTATTTATATTGTCTCAAATAATAAAAATAGCGTTGAGTTTTTGTTTAAATGAAACCCACCTGAGACGTCAAAACAGAAATAATATTAAGTATAAAGCTACTCCATTTGTACTCTGTTCGCGGTGACATTGGCACTCCGCTAGTAGAAGCTGCATAAGGTAAAAAAACGAGCCTCTAGTCGAAGCGACATAAGATGATAAATTGTTTCATGCAAAATTAAGCATAGCGTTAATGATATACCATTTAAATTAGGATGTTTTATTTTGACAATGATTTTATACAAGTATGAAGTTTGTATAGGTCGCCCTAGGACACTTTTGGGAGAGAATTCTGTATGGAACCCGGTGTCTATTGGTTGGTATGTCGATGCTATAGACACACAATACCACTAAATATTTTATGCGATTCCACGCTCTCGCTAATTCATCTATAGATACAATAATATACTTCGCCTGGTATGATATTTAAATATTGATTGGACACGTACTACGTCATATCCGGCAACCGAAGATTTTCAAACCTTAAAATCGGGGTAATTTTCAAATATTTGCTAGTATATATTAACTTAAGACTATCATTGTATATACATAAGTATTTACGTTTTGACCATTTAAAGTTCTCTATAAAATAAAAACAGTCTGACAGACCACGATAGACGGACATGGGCGACATAGCGGAATTATAAATTACATCTACAACTTTTACCGCGACAGTTTTTGAAAATCATTGGCGCCATTAGCGTACTGATAGTACTGATACCGAGCGAGAGCGGAATATGATATTCCCATAGGTTCGAATAGTATGACGAGAAATATCAAATTGACAGATTTGTAACCAGCCAGGCTTCGGAAGACAAGTGTATTAGACCATGATATATGATGATATGATTTCAAAGGATATAATATGTAAGTCCACTACTATTCTTTTATGTATTTTATCCTGAGTGTGCTAGAAGTATACAGGGTGTCCGGGGTATAGTGGACTACCTTACAGGGCTGGATAGCTCAGCTCAGGAGTGGCCAAAATATGATAAATTATGTTTAGTAAAAGTCGCACAAAAAACGAGATATCTCAACTATTCAAAATTTTGGAAATGCGGTACCATTTATTAGAATTTTTCAGTTTCGTTTGCTGTGAACGATAGCTGTTTAAATTTGCTATAAGAACCTATCAACGGAATTAATAAAAGTATAGCAGTTTTTTGAATTTTTCAAATTAATTTTAAAGTTTAGGAATCTGAGTTTAACTTGCGGCAAGTTTAAGACTTGTAATGCTGCTTTCCTAAAAATTGGCTTGGTTAATGGAGATTCTAAAATGATATAACAATTGAGTTTTTTGATTACAGCAGCGAAGTTATTATTAAGTTTGTTCAACAAAGACTGAATTTTATCAAACTAGCGAATTTAATAAACGACTTTTGCTTCCGTTTAAAATCAAGTTAGCTGGTTCTAAATGTTTTAAAAGACAGTTTACATTAATGTGAAATACAACGACACTACCATAAAAGGTAATAACATACATTTTCTTAAATTTAAAGCAAGTGTTCGAATTGCTTGCCGCCAGCCCTAATGCAGGCTCGCCAGCGTTTCATGAACGACCTCTTGAGTTGCTTACGGGACAGAATACCAAGAGGAAATAAGTTGATCCACCAATACCTATTAGAATGCCTCTTGGGCTTCTATTAATAAACTGTTCTTAAATATGATACCGCGTGTGGTCTTAATATGGACAAAGGTACACTTGAGTGCGGTATTAGTAGACTTGAGTACCTATAGTTTATTAATACGGGCCTTAGTTTTGTGAAAAAGTACGCGTTTCCCCTTCCTTTGTGCCCACCAAAATAAACAAGATAAGAAAAGTATCCAAATCGTTTATTCCTACATTGATCGGTAATACCATAATATGAAGGTTTTATGAATTTTCCGTTTTTTTCAGTTTCAGCATTCATTACACAGACTCTAACTCAAAGTCGTCAATTAGACGGTCACGTTAATTGAACCTTCGGTGACGAAATGTGTTCGCACTTCGTGGGTACGACATGTCGCAATTTAATTAGTGATATAATCTAAATTACATGTGAATGATTGAAACTAATTTAAAATAAATGTATAAATCAATTTGTACCTTTCTTATAAGTAAAATATATGGGTAGGTTGATATGGCTACCTGAACTGCTGTCCAGTCAACTAAAATCTTAATTGCAATAAGCAAAAAAGCGACCACAGAATTCTTAATGTACCCACTAAATTGCAATTCCGTGATCGTTAATTAGTTACTCGGGTAATACCTACCTACTTTAAACTTTATGCATTGACTACAGACTACAGTTGTTCACACAGCGACGGTAGTTTTTGTAAAAAATGCACAAAAACGTTTGTGGCGCACATTCAGACATTTTTAACTGAGGGTTATTTTTTCTTTAAGATGGTTTAATAATAATTCTTTGCCGTCTCATTGTAAAGTGTTTAGAGTACTCCTTCCGTTGAGGCTGTCATTGTACTACGCCATTATAACCATTTAAGGTAGCCGCTACGAAACGTTTTAACTCTGATGTGCAGACACACATTTAGTTCTCAACAACACATTCCCTTCACGCTGCCTTATAAATGGTAAAATGGCACCTTTTATACATTTTTGGACATAAATATCAGCATTTATGGTACATTTCGTAATAAATGAGTCAGTGCATTTTCCACAGGAACACATTGCTTGCCAGATTAAATATTTTTCCCCATTTTTTCCATAAACATATATTTATTTTGATCGCTTATATTCACCTTATATTTGGTTGTGAAGAATTGTTCACTTGGCAAAGTCGTAAAATCTTTTTTCACATACGTCTCAACGCTCATGGGAACGCATATTCTGTCCAAATTGCAGAGAAGCTTGTACAATTTGCGCAAACTTGAAACAGAACTATTGTATTACTTCACCGACTATTTTGGGGCTTTTAAATTTTATAGTTCTTTAGATTTTGACTCACTTTCGCTGTCTGGACCATTGATGTAGATACTAGTTTCCAATTTTTTACCGCATCCCGCATCGATAAACTACAATAAAACACAATTTTCTCTTTTTCTTTTTTATTCGACGGACCCGTTGGGCGTCCACTTCGAGCTTTGTCTTGAATTATATATTCTTTTAATTACCGATTAACAATGTTTCGTACCGTCGCATGACTTACCGGTGTTCCAACCGCTTCAAAAGTTGAATGAGGATTTTCAAGGTACGTTCGCAAAATAGTTTCTCTACGAATGACTTTATCGTCCTGTATTTTAAATTAAAACAATACCTAACCTGAATTAATTATGTCAATCGATACATCAAGATGACACAAACTGAGGCATATAATATAATCATAATAAATAATCGTTTACTGTGGCCCGTTTCACGAAGCTACAAGTTACAAATTACAAGTTCACAAGTAACAAGAGCAAAAAGTTACAATTTACAAGTACAAGTGTTTCTCGAACGCGGCCTTCCATGGTAGAATAATAGGATCGTATGGTAATCTCGATTACAAGTGAATGACATCTCGATTTAACAAGTCCCTATTAAAAAAAAGTTTGTTGATGTTTTAACGTTTTTAAATGTCAAATCTTGAAATATTTATATTTATAATCTGTAAGTCCGATGATGTCTCAACTCCAGTCTCGCGGAGTCTTCGGAGTTATCTCTCGTTATCGTTAAAAATGTTGAAATTTGAAAGTACTTACGGGAGTTATTTTAGTTATTATGGTAAGCAACCGGAAATTGTTGAAGGCAACACTTCTAAAAGAAGTGTTGCTTAAGAAAAAAGAACTTCTTGGAGCATTTTCGGCAACCACGACAAAACAGTTTAATAATTCTTCCATCTTAGATGAGGTCATCCGAAACCTTTCGTTAAATTCGTAGTCCGTTCGAAACTGTGTATTTATTCTCATTCAGTATATTCTTGGTAACAGCTGGCTACCTCGGGCATCATCTTCGTCTTCCGAATCAGACTCCCACGAATTCCACATTCAACAAGCTTATGGAACTTCACGTAATATTTACTGACAAAATAACAATAACAACAAACTTTAACAGAGAATTAAACTCAACAACTAACAATAACAAAATATACAATAACAAAATAACAATAACAACAAACTTTAACAGAAAATTAAACTCAACGACGCGCGACGGTACGACATGAGAGTGACGTTTTAAAACAAACCAGGTAGGTACTATACAATATATAGTATGAATTATTTGACAGCGACTCTAACAAATTACAAGTTTACTTAGCTCGGAAGCTAGGTAGTTTTTTTTACTAAGTTACAAGTACAAGTTGACAATGTAACAAATTTTTCGAGAAACGTTAGTTCGATTGAAGCAATTACTAACAATAAAAAAAAAATGTCTATGGTTCAAATTTTACACTTGTACTGGAATTTTACAAATTGTAGAAAAGTAGCTTCGTGAAACGCTTGTAGTACCTTTTTACACCAATGTTGCCAGTTTACACTTATAAAATTGTAACTTGTAGCTTCGTGAAATGGGCCACTGGTGTCGTATTTTACTGGTATGCAGACTCTGTAAAAAAACTTTTCGGTATGGTTTAAGACATTTATTCTCATAAGAATATTACAATATTCACTTAAAATGAGAAATTAATATTAATACTAGAAAAATAATTATATAAGATTAGTCCGGTGTGGCATAGTTTTCACATCGCAATGGCTTTGGGACGTAATGCGTAAGTATTGGAGTTTGTTTTTGTCTGGCACCGCGAGCTCCCAGTTGCGATGCGAGAACCGTACAGAAAAAATATAAAGTGGGTAGCTTGCGAGAACACTGATACGCAACGCGCTTAGCAACCGATGAATGAATACAATTCAATTACTTTTTGTTTAGTAAGAAGTTAAAAGTTGTATACATACTCGTTCAGAACAAAATGCTAATACGTACATAAACAATACAAAAACATGACAATTCAATACAGTTTTATTGACGACGTGATTCGCCTAGTCGGTAGTGAGCCCGACTGCAAAAGCCAGCGGTCCCGTGTTCGACTCCCGGTCAAGGCAAACATTTGCGTACTGAGCGCGACCATTGGCTTCTCGGTTCTGGGTGTTTTGTATTTATATAAATAATGTAAGTTAGGTAAATTGTCGCTGTTTTACATCCATAGTAACACACGTATGTGAGATTTTCCCCTTATACTTATTATTAATTATTTATTTATTTATGATTTCAGTAATGTTGTTTACTACATATTGTTTTAGTCTGTTTTTAAAGATACCTAACGTTGTGCTATTTTTTACATGCGGGGTAAGCTTGTTAAACAACTGCGCTCCTTCGTACATAATGGTTCTTTTCCCGTAATTCGTTCTGGGGGGTCTCAGTAACAAGTGATGTTTATTTCTTAGGTTATGCTTGGTAGACTTTTGAACAAACGAGATATTCGAGTGTATTTTTTTGTGTAAAATTTTAAAAACTAGAATGCATGTTTTATATACATACATTTGTTTTATGTGCATTAACTTAAGTTCTTTATAAATTGTTTGGGTTGGAGTTAAAAAGTCATATCCAAATAAAACCTTAACTAATTTATTTTGCGATGTTTGCAACCTCTTAAGATTTGATTTCGCCGCGCAGCCCCATACCTCAATTAGATATTCTAGATGTGGCTTCACTAGAGAATTGTAAATTACGTACCTCACTTTTTTAGGAAAGCAATTAACAACGTGTCGAAGAGATCCGGTCAGGCTAATAAGCTTAGATCTTGTTCGTTCTATTTGAGGAATCCATGTTAGTCGAGAATCTAGCATAAGACCCAGATATTTTTCTTGACAAGTCATGGAGATGATTTCTCCGTCGATATGAAGCAGGCTATGTGTTCCTACTTTTTTATTTTTTGCTGCGAAAATTATATATTTAGTTTTAGACGTATTTATTGTTAGCAAGTTTTTTTTCAGCCATTCGCATAGTGTATTTAAATCTTGCTGGGCATGAATTATTATTTCATCAATTGAACTTCCGGAGTAAAATAGACAAGTGTCGTCCGCATAAAGTGACACTTGCCCTTGTAATATAAGGTCACTAAGGTTATTAATATAAATCAAGAACAGCAGGGGGCCTAAAATTGACCCCTGCGGAATCCCGTATGTTATTTCACTAGGACTACTTTGAGCTGAGCCAATTTTAACAACTTGATTTCTATTTTTTAAATACGACTCAAAAGTACTTAAGGCACTTCCCGCAACCCCAATGTTTTTTAACTTAATCAGTATCAAATTATGACTTACTGTGTCGAACGCTTTTTTAAGGTCGACAAATATGCAGAGCACAATTTTTCTTTTATCTATGTTACATTTGATTTCCGTTACAAGGTCTAGTGTCGCCGACAGAGTATTCGAATGCGCTCGAAATCCGTATTGATGTTTAGAAAGAAAATTAATTGAGGTCAAATATGATTGTAATCGTTTGTGGAGTATTTTTTCGAATATCTTGGAAAGTATCGGAAGGACAGAAACAGGGCGGTAGTTTCCCGGATCACTTCTATCTCCAGATTTAAAAATTGGTGTCATTTTAGCTATTTTCATGCTGTCCGGAAAAATACCTCTCTGCATACAGTCATTTAGGCAATCTGATAGTTTTTTAGCTAGCACACTTTTAACACATTTAACACTTTTTGTATTTACTTGGTCAATTCCGGAGCTCGTGTTGGTATCCAAGTTTTCAATGATTTTGCAGATTTCTGTTTCAGTGCAAGGTTCAAGTTCTGTAAGACAATTTATATAACTTTCATCATCAATCATTATGCTTTCTGAGCTGGCATGATATTCACTGGGGATTTTATTAGCCAAGATTGAACCTATCGTTGCAAAGTATTTGTTCAGGTATTCGCAAATCTCACTTTCGTTTGTTATTTCTCCGTTTTCGGTGTTAAGCTTGGATGGAGCCTTATTTTCTTTGATTTTGTTTTTTGATAAGTCGTTAATTGTTCTCCACATTTTTTTTTGGGTTATCTCGGCACTTGCTAAATGTAGTTATATAATAATTATTCTTTGTTTTCTGTATATTACTCGTCACCTGGTTTCTTGTTTGAATGAATTTTGCTTTTAACGACTCATTATGTACATCGTGCTTCAGCTTTCGCCAATAACTGTTTCTTTCTTTTATCTCGTTTAGAATGGTTTTATTTATCCACTCATCTTGTGGTGGGTTTTGAATTTTAGTCTTAGTTACTTTACTTGCATCTATTATTTTTTTAAATTCTATTTCTAATTTATTGTAATCATACTCTTCACTTGCAAAAAAGTTAGCTGCTAAACAGGTTTTGTACAATTGATCGTAATCTATTGCTTCGTATTCAACTTTTATTTTTTGCGTTTGATACATTTTTTTCAACTCGAGGCACAACTGTTTGTGGTCTGAAAGTGCTGAATCTATAAGAGTTATTTCAAATTTATCCTGTTTCAGATCAGTAGCTATGTGATCCAATAGTGTTTTTGTTGAAGATGTTTCTCTAGTACAATAATCCGGTTCAATTTTGTTAAGTATGGTAATTCCATTTTCTTCCAACACGATGCCATATTCACGTATGGTATGGTTATCGACAAGTAGGTCTAGATTAAAATCTCCAAAGATTATAACTCTGCGTCTTTGTTGTAATTGTGAATTGTAGTCTTCGAAAAAGTGGGCCAAACATGAGTGTCCCGGTCTATATATACCTCCAATGTGGAGTGCAAATTTTTCTAAATATATCCACAAATAGTTAACATCGTTGCTGTAGACTTCTTCAGTTATTCGGTATTTGAGACTTTTGTGAATATAAATAGAAACGCCTCCTCCAATCCTATCTTTGCGGTAGTTGAAACAGTGTGCATAGTTAGGTATTTCCAGTATTTTGGCATCCTCTTCCGATTTTATCCAGGTTTCTGTTAGTATAATAATTTGTATGCCATTTTTAAAAGATTTCAGTATACACTTAAGTTCATCTAATTTACCCTGTTTAAGGAGGCTACGTACATTTGCATAAAAGAATTTCAGCGAAGAGTTTTTCATAAGCACGGCATTATAGTCATCAATTTTATTGTGCAATACAAGATCGTAATTTGCGTTTAGATTTTCTATATCTGGTTTTTTGGGTGGCTAATAACAATTTTCGGTATTCCATTGAAATATTTTATTACTAGATTTGACTCACCGGATTGTAGACGCTGTGCTAATTCGACTTTGAGACGTTTCAAGTAATCTTGTTGTAGCGGAGTTTGATCACCGTAGATTCTTATGTCTTTAAGATCCGAATTATTTTTGCTACGCAATATCTGCCTTGCGGCGAGTTCATTATCAAAGCAGGCTTTAATAGGACGAATCTTATCCTTATTAAATCTGCCCAGGCGCATGATTTTGCGTGGCTCCGGACTTTCGTCGTAAATGGAATTTATTATATTTACAACTGCATTGCTCTCTTCCGTTAGTCGTTCTTTAGGATCATTTTTTGTGGATTCCGGCACTCCTACAATGATTATGTTTTTTTCTCTTATGTTTCGTTCTTTTAGTTCACGTAGTACCGGTTCGTATTTTATACTATTAGATACTTCAGTTGTGGGTTCGTTTTTAAAGGTTAGTACATCCTTCTCAAGGGTATCAATTTTTTCCAAAGTACCTTGGTTTGTTTGTTTCAGATTTGAAATTTCTTCCCTTATAGCGGCTTGTTCCTGAATGATGGTTGAATTAGCGGTTTTTATTTCAGAAACTTGTTGTTTTATTTCGTGCATTTCAGTGCAGAGCTTAGAAAATATTTCATCTTGTTTTCTGCTAAAATCTTGAAAACAACTTAAAAAGTCCTGTCTTAGATCCTTAATTACTTCTGTAAAGTCACTTACGTCCTCAGGAACTTTCCGTTTTCTGGTTCCCATAAAAGAATCTAAATCCGTTTGTCGCAGTTTGTTTAGTTCCGGAAATGATCCAGATCCATTTTTAGAATTTCCTTGTCCGCTCATGATGCGACTTCTAGTTAATCGTAGATCCGTGTTCAACTGTAGTATACACACGCGCAGCGCGGTGTGCAAGTGAGCGAAAAAATGATCCTCTCGTTTACCCGCGGGGGCGAAGAGCCGACCTCAGGGTGGCGATGCACTCGCTGTCACAGTGGCCTCTTAACTTTGTTGCAGCGTTTCGACCCTTAGCCGCTTTATCACAAGGTAGTTTGTAGTTTAACGGTTAGCCCCTATCTATTTAATAAAATATTTAAGCAACACGACACACGTCTGCTCTCTAACTAATTCACCGGACGATTCGTACAGGCCTTAAAAGCACGAAAAAACTATAAAACTTGTTAATTATGATATAAAATATGTTTTTAACTATAATGGAGAAACATTGCAGTCACAAGTCGCTGCTTAAATACAAAAGCGCCACAAATCAAAAACAAATATAGTTTGATTTAAAACTTTAAGTATAAAGCATTCCGAATTTAAATGCAACACAAACACATTTTGTTTTGTGTCGCTTTTGTATTTAAGCAACGATTAGTGGTCCCACAGTTATAAGAGGTGTCGACATGTATCGATGTGAACCTTAAAGTATAGTTCCATGTACTTTTTTGTTTATATGTTTAAATTGCGATTTTCCGTAGTTTTAACAGAAGTAGTAGTTTTAAAGGCCAAAAATAGAATTCCTAGTTCCTACCTTAACATCACATTTTATGATACATTGCAGATAAACATTTAAAAAAAATGGGGCACGAGTGAGAAATTTAAAATTGAAAAATAGGGTACCATTTTTAAGTCATACGAGTATATTTTCCAACGAGTTTCTAAAACAACTTACTTGGAAAGGGATTCAAGGTTGCACGACACTACCTTTTCGTCGTACATAGGTACATTAAAATAAGGAGGGAACCTATTTTTTCAAATCGCACGTCTATCACTAAGCGACTAAGGGAACATAGGCTTGTATCTAGTACTGTTAGGCGATGGGCTTGCAACCTGTCACTAATATGCTGGTAAACATCTTAGCCTATTTGTGCAAATTGTGTTTACTGAATTATTAACAACTTTTTAAAGTTGTAATTCTGTAGCTCTGCCTATCCCACTCTGGGATTACAGGCGTGAAGGTACGTATGTACGTAGACATGTATGCACATCTATCAGACTGATCATGTCCAGAAAAAGACGCAGATGCACTTTTACAGAACAATTAGAGTTCAGTTTTTAAGTGTTGATGTTGATTATTTGTTGTCATATCGATTAAATTATAATTGTTGTTTAGATAAATCTATAAGGGAGGACTGAATTGAAGCTATAGTATCGGATATTTAGTAGTACCTAGCGTTTCTCTTGTAGCTGACACTGTAGAGTGTCCTGCATACGTAAAGCTCGTGGTTCGGGTACTTTGATGTCAATGGCACGAGTACTATGGTCGATCAGAGGGGCTATTGCCTAACGCACTCGCAATCGCAATAGTTTTCATTTTGAAACTCGAAGGTTGGTCTGCATACAAAATGAGAACAATTGCTCCACTTTCAAGCCGATTACGATTGCGAGTGCGTTAGGCAAAAGCGACACAGGTAAGGTTTAGACGCTGTTTCATAAATGGGGTTGTATAGATTAATAATTTTGCACATAATACTTCATTTGTTTACTTACACAGTGCACAAATAAAGTATTCGTTATTTGTTATGTCGGGAGTACCTACTGCACACTAACTTCGCCATCGCGGAGGTTCACGAGTACTTGATTCAGATCTATTTAACCCACGGCCAACACAGACGACGACACTATATGGGTGACCTTGAGAGAAGGCGAACAATTGTTCGTATCTCCGTTAATGGGAACCATTTCAACTGACTGTATAGATCATCTTGGCTTGGGAAAATTGTAAAGAAAATATCACTAAGTGTTCATTGTTCGGTTTGACCACATCACTTTACTTACTTGTACTTATCTTCTAATAATCGAAAATTCCTAAGTAAGTCACATGTTCATGGTAGGTACAGTCAACGGCATAAATAAGTGATCATTTATGTACCTACCTTGTCACGTTAATGTTGTGTTTGAAATATTATACCAAATTGTGAAACGATTGAAAGCGACCAGGTACAGAAATGATCATTTATTTATGCTGTTGACTGTACTTCTTCCAACTTGGAACCTATATGGAACTCATTACCAATATGTGTCAAGTGTCAAGTAGTGTCAACACTGTCAACTGCCAGATTTATGACGTAGGTACAATGGTTTTAAAACTTTTTGTAGATACGAGAATTTTCTGAAGAAATTACTTGTGTAGAACTATTTCCATTGTTGTAAATAAGACTTCTTCAAATCAAATAGAATCCCCCACCTCCCGCGCACTTGTAGAGTTAGTCACGCGCAAGAGTTTGGTGCTAGCGGTTGTGTTGTGCGCGTTTCTGGCGATAAAATATAAAGGAAAGTTCTTGCTTCAGGTGGGGTGGAGACAAAAAAATCCTCATTCCGACGGTTGATTTATTTTTTGTACTTTTTGTGTGTTTAGTTTGAGATTTATGTATAACACGTATGTCATATTTCTTAATTCTGGAGTAACGTTAGTTTAAAGAAACCAGACTCCGTTGTTTTTTTTTAAATATTTTTGTACAGGTTTTATCATTCCGTGGTTCTCATTCCGATGTTTCCGGTGTATGAAATACCCACAGAAATGATAAGCAACACCGGCATGATACAAAAGTAGCTTCACTTAGTTATCCAAATAATTATCAAATTTAATTATTTAATTTTATGAAGTCAAAGCAAATGAATAAATATTATAAGCGTTTAAACGTAAATAATTAAGCGTTTAACGATAACCAAATGTCAGTTATTTTGTACTACTAAGCATATAATATGCATACATACATAGCTTCACGCCTTCATCCCAGAGTGGGGTAGGCAGAGCTATTACCAATAACTCTAACAACTTGTTATATAATATTATATTATAATGAAGAACGTTCTCACCGATGAAAAAAAAAGATTTGTTACAGATTTATTTTTCAATTTACTTAATTATAAAATTATAAAGGGCAATGCCAAGTGTTAAAATTGGACGTGATATTCAGTTTAAAAATCTCTAAAAGGTTTTAATTTAAATTAGTTTTAGGATGTTTTTGATTTTTTTATATGCTCCTTGATCTCTTCACATTAAGACTGAAAAATGTGCAAGTACACATCGTTGCTTAAATACAAAAGCGACACAAAACAAAATGTGTTTGTGTTGCATTTAAATTCGGAATGCTTTATACTTAAAGTTTTAAATCGAACTATATTTGTTTTTGATTTGTGGCGCTTTTGTATTTAAGCAGCGACATATGCGACTGCATTTTAACTGTTACAGTATTTACTTAAAATTTATTTAATTTAAATTATTACGTTTTTTTTTAAGATCTGGTATATGTAAATTCACATCTAGTCTTGCAAGACTATGTTATCATAATTTCATTTTGTTACATTTTTGACTGAGTTTTTTAGGTATTTCATATTATATTTTTGAGGCCGTCCTTATGACGCACTAATTATTAAGCATTAAGTGATCTAAAGTCAGTGATAAATGATATAATTGCCACTGGGTTATTTGTAATATTAGAATTATTGAGTTATATTTTGCTTGGTCAGCGAACTGTTCCTATTAGATTTACATAGAAGATTGTTATTTTTTAAAAATGTATAACTAGTTTATTATCATAAATAAATCACAATATTTAGAATATTTTTGAAAACCATATTAAAGAAATAAGTAATAAATCAGTCCGGTACATTATAAAAAAAATGTTTTTTTTTTTAAATTAAAATATATGTTTACTTTATAAGCGAATTGTTTCAAAACATTAATATAAATGTCATTTTTACTCAAACAAAGACTTATAATTGGACGCAGTTATGCAAACGGGAACCAACCCACAAACATTTTGCAAACTGGAACCAACCCACAGTATTCAGCATACAGTTGACATTTTATTGCTAAATCTTTGTGGGTTGGTTCCCGTTTGCATAACTGCGTCCAATTATGATAATTATTAATAACATTAATCAAATTTTTACTCAAATAAAGACTTCTAATTATGTTAGTTAATAATAACATTAATGTAATTTTTACTCAAATAAACAGTGATAATTATGATAATTATTGACTTTTTTCATTTATTTTCATTCCAGTGACTACATTCATAATTTTGACCCACTGAACAAGGTGAAATAAATGACCGGTCTCCTAGAAATTCCCTATCGTTGCCAAACAGGTATATCAAATATATGATATTTTATAATTATATCCAAGTCAGTGTCAAGTAGGTATACTTACACAAATAGCAATGCCACATGATTTTTGCCACCGAAATAATAAGTCAGTCGATATAAGTTTTTCAAGTAGCTATTAGGGTTTTTGAAGACGCTTTTACTTTTTGTTGCTAGAAAAATATATGATGGGTTACGAGCCCGCAATATTATTTATATTGTCTCAAATAATAAAAATAGCGTTGAGTTTTTGTTTAAATGAAACCCACCTGAGACGTCAAAACAGAAATAATATTAAGTATAAAGCTACTCCATTTGTACTCTGTTCGCGGTGACATTGGCACTCCGCTAGTAGAAGCTGCATAAGGTAAAAAAACGAGCCTCTAGTCGAAGCGACATAAGATGATAAATTGTTTCATGCAAAATTAAGCATAGCGTTAATGATATACCATTTAAATTAGGATGTTTTATTTTGACAATGATTTTATACAAGTATGAAGTTTGTATAGGTCGCCCTAGGACACTTTTGGGAGAGAATTCTGTATGGAACCCGGTGTCTATTGGTTGGTATGTCGATGCTATAGACACACAATACCACTAGATATTTTATGCGATTCCACGCTCTCGCTAATTCATCTATAGATACAATAATATACTTCGCCTGGTATGATATTTAAATATTGATTGGACACGTACTACGTCATATCCGGCAACCGAAGATTTTCAAACCTTAAAATCGGGGTAATTTTCAAATATTTGCTAGTATATATTAACTTAAGACTATCATTGTATATACATAAGTATTTACGTTTTGACCATTTAAAGTTCTCTATAAAATAAAAACAGTCTGACAGACCACGATAGACGGACATGGGCGACATAGCGGAATTATAAATTACATCTACAACTTTTACCGCGACAGTTTTTGAAAATCATTGGCGCCATTAGCGTACTGATAGTACTGATACCGAGCGAGAGCGGAATATGATATTCCCATAGGTTCGAATAGTATGACGAGAAATATCAAATTGACAGATTTGTAACCAGCCAGGCTTCGGAAGACAAGTGTATTAGACCATGATATATGATGATATGATTTCAAAGGATATAATATGTAAGTCCACTACTATTCTTTTATGTATTTTATCCTGAGTGTGCTAGAAGTATACAGGGTGTCCGGGGTATAGTGGACTACCTTACAGGGCTGGATAGCTCAGCTCAGGAGTGGCCAAAATATGATAAATTATGTTTAGTAAAAGTCGCACAAAAAACGAGATATCTCAACTATTCAAAATTTTGGAAATGCGGTACCATTTATTAGAATTTTTCAGTTTCGTTTGCTGTGAACGATAGCTGTTTAAATTTGCTATAAGAACCTATCAACGGAATTAATAAAAGTATAGCAGTTTTTTGAATTTTTCAAATTAATTTTAAAGTTTAGGAATCTGAGTTTAACTTGCGGCAAGTTTAAGACTTGTAATGCTGCTTTCCTAAAAATTGGCTTGGTTAATGGAGATTCTAAAATGATATAACAATTGAGTTTTTTGATTACAGCAGCGAAGTTATTATTAAGTTTGTTCAACAAAGACTGAATTTTATCAAACTAGCGAATTTAATAAACGACTTTTGCTTCCGTTTAAAATCAAGTTAGCTGGTTCTAAATGTTTTAAAAGACAGTTTACATTAATGTGAAATACAACGACACTACCATAAAAGGTAATAACATACATTTTCTTAAATTTAAAGCAAGTGTTCGAATTGCTTGCCGCCAGCCCTAATGCAGGCTCGCCAGCGTTTCATGAACGACCTCTTGAGTTGCTTACGGGACAGAATACCAAGAGGAAATAAGTTGATCCACCAATACCTATTAGAATGCCTCTTGGGCTTCTATTAATAAACTGTTCTTAAATATGATACCGCGTGTGGTCTTAATATGGACAAAGGTACACTTGAGTGCGGTATTAGTAGACTTGAGTACCTATAGTTTATTAATACGGGCCTTAGTTTTGTGAAAAAGTACGCGTTTCCCCTTCCTTTGTGCCCACCAAAATAAACAAGATAAGAAAAGTATCCAAATCGTTTATTCCTACATTGATCGGTAATACCATAATATGAAGGTTTTATGAATTTTCCGTTTTTTTCAGTTTCAGCATTCATTACACAGACTCTAACTCAAAGTCGTCAATTAGACGGTCACGTTAATTGAACCTTCGGTGACGAAATGTGTTCGCACTTCGTGGGTACGACATGTCGCAATTTAATTAGTGATATAATCTAAATTACATGTGAATGATTGAAACTAATTTAAAATAAATGTATAAATCAATTTGTACCTTTCTTATAAGTAAAATATATGGGTAGGTTGATATGGCTACCTGAACTGCTGTCCAGTCAACTAAAATCTTAATTGCAATAAGCAAAAAAGCGACCACAGAATTCTTAATGTACCCACTAAATTGCAATTCCGTGATCGTTAATTAGTTACTCGGGTAATACCTACCTACTTTAAACTTTATGCATTGACTACAGACTACAGTTGTTCACACAGCGACGGTAGTTTTTGTAAAAAATGCACAAAAACGTTTGTGGCGCACATTCAGACATTTTTAACTGAGGGTTATTTTTTCTTTAAGATGGTTTAATAATAATTCTTTGCCGTCTCATTGTAAAGTGTTTAGAGTACTCCTTCCGTTGAGGCTGTCATTGTACTACGCCATTATAACCATTTAAGGTAGCCGCTACGAAACGTTTTAACTCTGATGTGCAGACACACATTTAGTTCTCAACAACACATTCCCTTCACGCTGCCTTATAAATGGTAAAATGGCACCTTTTATACATTTTTGGACATAAATATCAGCATTTATGGTACATTTCGTAATAAATGAGTCAGTGCATTTTCCACAGGAACACATTGCTTGCCAGATTAAATATTTTTCCCCATTTTTTCCATAAACATATATTTATTTTGATCGCTTATATTCACCTTATATTTGGTTGTGAAGAATTGTTCACTTGGCAAAGTCGTAAAATCTTTTTTCACATACGTCTCAACGCTCATGGGAACGCATATTCTGTCCAAATTGCAGAGAAGCTTGTACAATTTGCGCAAACTTGAAACAGAACTATTGTATTACTTCACCGACTATTTTGGGGCTTTTAAATTTTATAGTTCTTTAGATTTTGACTCACTTTCGCTGTCTGGACCATTGATGTAGATACTAGTTTCCAATTTTTTACCGCATCCCGCATCGATAAACTACAATAAAACACAATTTTCTCTTTTTCTTTTTTATTCGACGGACCCGTTGGGCGTCCACTTCGAGCTTTGTCTTGAATTATATATTCTTTTAATTACCGATTAACAATGTTTCGTACCGTCGCATGACTTACCGGTGTTCCAACCGCTTCAAAAGTTGAATGAGGATTTTCAAGGTACGTTCGCAAAATAGTTTCTCTACGAATGACTTTATCGTCCTGTATTTTAAATTAAAACAATACCTAACCTGAATTAATTATGTCAATCGATACATCAAGATGACACAAACTGAGGCATATAATATAATCATAATAAATAATCGTTTACTGTGGCCCGTTTCACGAAGCTACAAGTTACAAATTACAAGTTCACAAGTAACAAGAGCAAAAAGTTACAATTTACAAGTACAAGCGTTTCTCGAACGCGGCCTTCCATGGTAGAATAATAGGATCGTATGGTAATCTCGATTACAAGTGAATGACATCTCGATTTAACAAGTCCCTATTAAAAAAAAGTTTGTTGATGTTTTAACGTTTTTAAATGTCAAATCTTGAAATATTTATATTTAGGTATAATCTGTAAGTCCGATGATGTCTCAACTCCAGTCTCGCGGAGTCTTCGGAGTTATCTCTCGTTATCGTTAAAAATGTTGAAATTTGAAAGTACTTACGGGAGTTATTTTAGTTATTATGGTAAGCAACCGGAAATTGTTGAAGGCAACACTTCTAAAAGAAGTGTTGCTTAAGAAAAAATAACTTCTTGGAGCATTTTCGGCAACCACGACAAAACAGTTTAATAATTCTTCCATCTTAGATGAGGTCATCCGAAACCTTTCGTTAAATTCGTAGTCCGTTCGAAACTGTGTATTTATTCTCATTCAGTATATTCTTGGTAACAGCTGGCTACCTCGGGCATCATCTTCGTCTTCCGAATCAGACTCCCACGAATTCCACATTCAACAAGCTTATGGAACTTCACGTAATATTTACTGACAAAATAACAATAACAACAAACTTTAACAGAGAATTAAACTCAACAACTAACAATAACAAAATATACAATAACAAAATAACAATAACAACAAACTTTAACAGAAAATTAAACTCAACGACGCGCGACGGTACGACATGAGAGTGACGTTTTAAAACAAACCAGGTAGGTACTATACAATATATAGTATGAATTATTTGACAGCGACTCTAACAAATTACAAGTTTACTTAGCTCGGAAGCTAGGTAGTTTTTTTTACTAAGTTACAAGTACAAGTTGACAATGTAACAAATTTTTCGAGAAACGTTAGTTCGATTGAAGCAATTACTAACAATAAAAAAAAAATGTCTATGGTTCAAATTTTACACTTGTACTGGAATTTTACAAATTGTAGAAAAGTAGCTTCGTGAAACGCTTGTAGTACCTTTTTACACCAATGTTGCCAGTTTACACTTATAAAATTGTAACTTGTAGCTTCGTGAAATGGGCCACTGGTGTCGTATTTTACTGGTATGCAGACTCTGTAAAAAAACTTTTCGGTACAGGCCTTAAAAGCACGAAAAAACTATAAAACTTGTTAATTATGATATAAAATATGTTTTTAACTATAATGGAGAAACATTGCAGTCACAAGTCGCTGCTTAAATACAAAAGCGCCACAAATCAAAAACAAATATAGTTTGATTTAAAACTTTAAGTATAAAGCATTCCGAATTTAAATGCAACACAAACACATTTTGTTTTGTGTCGCTTTTGTATTTAAGCAACGATTAGTGGTCCCACAGTTATAAGAGGTGTCGACATGTATCGATGTGAACCTTAAAGTATAGTTCCATGTACTTTTTTGTTTATATGTTTAAATTGCGATTTTCCGTAGTTTTAACAGAAGTAGTAGTTTTAAAGGCCAAAAACAGAATTCCTAGTTCCTACCTTAACATCACATTTTATGATACATTGCAGATAAACATTTAAAAAAAATGGGGCACGAGTGAGAAATTTAAAATTGAAAAATAGGGTACCATTTTTAAGTCATACGAGTATATTTTCCAACGAGTTTCTAAAACAACTTACTTGGAAAGGGATTCAAGGTTGCACGACACTACCTTTTCGTCGTACATAGGTACATTAAAATAAGGAGGGAACCTATTTTTTCAAATCGCACGTCTATCACTAAGCGACTAAGGGAACATAGGCTTGTATCTAGTACTGTTAGGCGATGGGCTTGCAACCTGTCACTAATATGCTGGTAAACATCTTAGCCTATTTGTGCAAATTGTGTTTACTGAATTATTAACAACTTTTTAAAGTTGTAATTCTGTAGCTCTGCCTATCCCACTCTGGGATTACAGGCGTGAAGGTACGTATGTACGTAGACATGTATGCACATCTATCAGACTGATCATGTCCAGAAAAAGACGCAGATGCACTTTTACAGAACAATTAGAGTTCAGTTTTTAAGTGTTGATGTTGATTATTTGTTGTCATATCGATTAAATTATAATTGTTGTTTAGATAAATCTATAAGGGAGGACTGAATTGAAGCTATAGTATCGGATATTTAGTAGTACCTAGCGTTTCTCTTGTAGCTGACACTGTAGAGTGTCCTGCATACGTAAAGCTCGTGGTTCGGGTACTTTGATGTCAATGGCACGAGTACTATGGTCGATCAGAGGGGCTATTGCCTAACGCACTCGCAATCGCAATAGTTTTCATTTTGAAACTCGAAGGTTGGTCTGCATACAAAATGAGAACAATTGCTCCACTTTCAAGCCGATTACGATTGCGAGTGCGTTAGGCAAAAGCGACACAGGTAAGGTTTAGACGCTGTTTCATAAATGGGGTTGTATAGATTAATAATTTTGCACATAATACTTCATTTGTTTACTTACACAGTGCACAAATAAAGTATTCGTTATTTGTTATGTCGGGAGTACCTACTGCACACTAACTTCGCCATACTCATAAATAGTTAACAATAAAGATTAAAAATAAAGATAAAATATTTTTGTAATTTTAATATTCTCATAGGAATATTTTTCTGGATTCCCGACTATTACTGTACCTACCTACTTTCTGGCGGTTTCTAAATTGACAGCGACAACAAAGAAAGCTTATGGCGTCATACCTACAGCTTAATGGATTTATATTATACTAGGGGACGCCGCGACTTCGTAAGCGTAGAATTAGTTTCCCGCTGCTCCCCCTACTTCTTCCCGTTGGGACGACCCCCACTTTTCGGGAAATCCTTTCTTAGTGCAACCTTAGATCTCATAAGGAACCTATGTACCAAATTTGGAATCTCTAGACCCAGCGGTTTGGGTATTTGCATTGCACCAAGCTTTTATGTGAGTTCAACCTTTTTTGGAGTCTAGTAACGAGTCGACACTTTCCCAAATTCGCTACTTTAGTTAATTTGGCACTTTCCTTAATTCGCTACTTTATTTAATTCACTACTTTTCCAAATTCAACACTTTAGTTCAGTCGTTACTTTAACAAATTAGACACTTTTGTCCATTCGCTACTTTCCCAAATTCGACACTTTAGTTCAGTCGTTACTTTTCCAAATTCGACACTTTAGTTCAGTCGTTACTTTTCCAAATTAGACACTTTAGTCTTTTCGCTACTTTCCCAAATTTGATACTTTAGTTCAGTCGTTACTTTTCCAAATTAGACACTTTTGTTCAGTGATTACTTTTCCAAATTAGACACTTTCTTGAATTGGGCACTAGTCTATATTGATACATTGGTACAGTTAGTAATAAAACAAGAAAATAAGCAACTGAATTTATTTTAACGAAAAATATCACTTCCCAAAGTTGATTAACTAAAATGACTTAACATAACTTATACTAACCAAACTAAAATATACTATAAGGATACAGGATACTTGCCAATAAGTAATAACAGAAAATATTTATCGATATTAAAGCTTAACTAACTTAAGTTTCTCCTTAAGATTCAGACTAATATGACTAGACAAAACCTACTTAACACGCTTTGTTAGCGATCTTGTCGTATTTATTAGGCTTAATTGATTCAAGCATAGCTGCATTTCAATTTTTTTTGTTAAATAATCATCAATTATGCGATTAATTCGTTGGTCTAATAAAATAGATCGCTTTTTTCTATTTTTTTCATTCAAGTAAGTAAATGCTTTTTTGGCGTATTCTGAAATCTACACTATTCGCTTCCCTCTTTAAGATTGATATATATATATAAAAATAAGCTTGGTTTTCTTTCTGAAATATTGTATGCCATTCGATGATGCCATGCTTCGACTAAATTAATTGTTCGATGGCGTTCATTGTAGCAGCTTAATATATCAATATATGTAGTTAACCACGTTTGATCCATATAATTATTAAATTTGCCAAATTCAGGTCCTCTTGGTGAATTTTCTAATACGGTAAGCCAACCTTCAGGGATGTCTAATTTAGGCAAAAATGCCAAAGCTGCACAACAATTAATATATTTACGGTTTTCTTTATGCGAAACATATTCAGGTTCCATTTCGATGTTGATATTTAATTCTTTGGCCTTGCGTAATAAACACTGTCGATAATGAAAAAAACATCCGACTATTTGTGCCAAGGGATAAACGTCTTTGACAGCGTTAATAGCGGCGTTTTCGAAGTCAACGTGGAATTTTTCCGGTGAAAAAGTTGGTAATTTTGTCTTTAGAAAGTGCAATACTCTGAGGTAGGTTGATTTTGACTTGTCCGGCAGAAGACAGTACAACAGTGGTACTATATTGGTCTCCGTGTTTGTACCTACTACCTATGTCAGCATGAAACGAATATAATTGTTTAAAAGGCTTTGGTACATATTTGAAGACACCGTCGCAAAAAATGTCCTTAGCTTTTGATAATGTTTCAGATGCGTATGAAGTCATGAAGACTAATATCTTTTCAGTTGATCCATCGTCTAATACTAGGAAATTCTCCGCCAAATCTGCTGATATCTTAACTTCTTCAAGTTTTTTGAAAACAGTATTTTTAACCCTCCATGCATTCCGCCTTGCTTTATATAGCTTGTTTTTAATAGAACTAAAAGATGGAACATCATCGACAAATTCAGAATCCGCGTGTTTTAAATGACTGAAACATTTATCATAAATTTTCTTTATAGATCCAAATTCTGTTTGTACCTTAACCATGCAAGTATGCAAGGCTTCGTCAATAACGTTACTGGCAGGGTCTGGTTCGCACAGGTGTTCAGATTGGCGAATTATATGAGAATTCGCATTTAATGTCATACTACCTCGACAATATTTCTTATTCTTGCAACGCCACCAAGTTGTCTGGTTTTTGTTTTCACGAACAAAGTTGTAACGATAGCCACTTTTAATTATCATTTTTTTGTTTCGCTCACTTAAAATAAATGTTAGTTCTTCTCTTGTGCCCATTGTTAAATCATTAGTTTAAAAAGTTTTTTTTTTTTTTTTTTTGCCCCCGCGGCGACTTGAACAGCTACTACCGCAGGGATATGGCTTCCACGTGAAGTGATTTCGCCAGTGTCAAGGTTTATATGAGTATAAAACACAATCCAATCTTCTCTAGGAAGATTGGGGGCAACGTTGTACGGTGATTTGTAGGTCAGAGGTCAAGATAGTTTTAACCTCTGCACCACTGCGAGTCCACTTGAAACGAGAAGAAAGATGCCAGATACACGAAATAAGTCCAAGTCTTCAATCACTGTGCGACACTAAGGCATAAAAAGTACAAATCACTATCAGAAAAGAACTTTGAACACCTAATTACCCAAAAATTAAAGTCTAAAACAAATTACACGTCCGCCATCTTTTAACGTTGCAAATGGCCTCCGTTTAAAAAGTTAAAACGCAACACGAGTAATAAGTAAATAATTACTTTCACAGAAAATACAGTTACACTGACTGCTGTTGATGTCATACCTAATACGTATAGGATCTTATAAGTGGCCAGTGTTTGAGCAAAGAGATATGTTATCAGTGCTTGAGGCTTGTAAAGAATATACATATGCCTGGGATTACCTAGGAATAGGAATTGATTGCCCCCGACGATATATAGGTAATTCCTCGTAGCATAACCAGTTTGGTAACGGGTAAGAAACTAAAGAGGTTAAGGTTTGTAGAATATGCATAGCTTAAGTTAAAAGCTACAGGGTGTCCGTCCGTTATATGTTTGGTAAAATACAAAAATAAATTTAGTTGCTTTTTTTGTCTTATCTAAATTATCTATCTATGACTGTACCGATGTATCAAGATAGGCTAGTGTCAAATTTGGGAAAGTAGCGAATGAACAAAAGTGTCGAATTTAGAAAAGTAACGAATTAACAACAGTGACGAATTTGGGAAAGCAGCGAAAGAACCAAAGTGTGGAATTTAGAAAAGTAACGAATTAACAAAAGTGTCTAATTTGGAAAAGAAGCGACTGAACAAAAGTCTCTAATTTGCGAAAGTAGCGAATGAACCAAAGTGTCGAATTTGGAAAAGTAGGGAATGAACCACAATGTCGAATTTAGAAAAGTAACGAATGAACAAAAGTGTCGAATTTGGGAAAGTAGGGAATTAGTGAAGTCGCGAATTAAGGAAAGTGCCAAATTAACTAAAGTAGCGAATTTAGGAAAGTGTCGACTCGTTACTAGACTCCTTTTTTGAATAAAATCGGATTGAGTTTTCCAACATGTGTCAAAACTAAAATGTAATTTAATGATGTGATGTCTTCGTCATACAAAGAACACACCCTCCAAGTTTCAGGTCTCTACAATCAGCGGTTTAGGCTGTGCGTTGATCCGTCAGTCAGTCAGTCATTCAGGACAAAGCATTTTATATGTATCTAAGATTAGGGGACAATGTCACACCAATTGACCTAGTCCCAATTTAAGTTCTAGTCTTGTATTATGGGTACTAGACAACGATATAAATACTTATATAGAGAAATATATACTTAAAATACATAGTAAACATCCATGACTCAGTAACAAATATTCGCGCTCATCACACAAATATCCGCGCTTACCGGGATTTAAACCTAGGACCTCTAGCTTCGTAGGAAGGGTCACTACCAACTAGGCCAGCGTCGTCGTCATAGATTATATGTATGTATAATGCTCTTGTTAAGTGTATTTAATTCAATATTTTGGACATTTTGAGACTTTTTTAAACCAATGAAGAACAAGAATTAAAATATTAATTTTATTCACCAAATGCCGCTTCTGTGTGCTTAGCATGCAAGGAGAGGAGAATACGTCAAACGCGATTTAGTGTCAAATATGTATGTCTATTCCGTATTCTAACGTGGTGAGGATAAACGTTTAAGGTTTTAACCAAATTGTATTTTGTGTGACTTGAGTCCTAAGCATCTTAAAGTGTGAGTTAATGTCATATTTTCTGTCATTTCCCGGTATTGCTAGAATAATGAAATAAAGCGTTTAAATATATCAAGAAACTTTAGATAGAAACTAGTGTCCGACCGAAGTTTCGGTTTCGGTTTCGGCCAATTTCGGCCAAAAAAGTGATTTCGGCCGCAGTTTCGGTTCGGCCGGGCCGAAATTGCTTCGCGGCCTCTCGCGGCTCTCGCATCGGGAGCGCTCGGCTTAATTCGGGCGCGCTCGGCCGGGTAGGTATAGGTAATGCATCGGCGGCCATCCCTGCCGGGACCACCGACAATATTCATATTCATCCCGTTTGTGACGTTTGTTTGTGAACCACGTGGCGCGCGAGAAAATATGGTGTGTTGTTTATTTATTAAATTATTATTTATTTTTTAGAATCTGTTACTGCATTTTATGCTGTGATTAATGAACGATACGTTTGATATTAGGATTGTGAATTTAGTTTAGACGTGATAAGAATAGGTTGTTTGTTTTGAATAATATAATACCTATGCCGCGAATTAGTGGTCTTGATAACTGCAGTAAAATAATTTAAATAATACCTTATTAAATTAACTTTGTTTAAAACTTTAAAAATTTCATTTTATTTGGTTTAAAATTTCATAGTTCACCTCTAATTATATCTATTTTCAATAAAAATAAACGTTTTTTATTTTGTTTAACTAAAACAGTAGCTGTTCTCATATAAGAAATCCTTGCAATAACCTTTTCCTTACGATTTGTACAGTAATTTTGAATAATTTCATAAGTCTTCAAAAATTTCGGTTTCGGTTTCGGCCGAAATCAGAATAAAACCAAATATTATGTTTAAAGATTCTTTATTCTCATAAGAATTTATACAATTCACTTATATGAGAACTTAAAACTAGTACAATTAAGGTTATGTGAGATATGCACAAGAAATAAATTACTTATAAGTATTTACAATTTACCAATAACAGATAAGTTTAATTGGCCATTATGCAGGTAATAATGTTTCCACACAGTCGATTGATGCGACAGTAACGGGTAGGTCGACAAATGAACACGAAGTTTACGCATTGCACGGTTAATAAGCCGAGCACCGAGTAAGATTATCTGGATGTGGCCTGCATGCGAGCACTCATTACAAATATGTTTTAGTCAAATTAAGCATTATTATTAATATAATTCTGAGAGAATAGTTTACAAATAATGAAATAAACAAAATAATATTAATTAAGTAATACTACAGAAATAATACTTTAGTTTAGTTTAGTTTGCAATTTTGGGATTATTATTTTTGAATGTTTTTCAGCGTGCATCTAAAATTTAAAAGTATTTATCTATATATATATATATATATGTATATATATATATATATACCTACATATTTATTACAAGTTAGAGGGTAAATCAATTTAAAAGTATCAGCTAGTTTTTTTAGTTTTTACGTATTGTTTAAGCATATTTTTAAAGGTGCTGATAGTTTTTGCCTGTTTTATTTTAGTTGGCAGGTTGTTATACGATTTAGCACCGTCGTAGAGAATGCATTTCCTACCATAATTCGTTCTTGGTGTTCGTAAAACGAGGTCGTTAGCGTTCCTTAGTTTAATTTTTTGGTGGTGGTATTTTTTCGTAAAATTGATTTGTACATGTATGTTATTATTGATTATTTTTCTTATCAGTATACACGTGTTATATATGTGTGTTTGAAAAATATTCATTAAATTAGTTTCGGAGTATATTTTTCGCGATGTTGTTAGGTAGTGATAATTGAAAAGAACTTTAATCAATTTATTTTGGGCTATTTGTATTAAATCAAGATGACACTTAGCCGCTGTTCCCCATATTTCAATCAGATAGTCTAAGTGTGGCTTAATGAGTGTGTTGTATATTGTGAATTTAACTTGTTTTGGAAAACAACTTGTGTTTCTACGAAGGGCTCCAGTTAGTGACGATATTTTAGACTTGATTTTTCTAATGTGTGGCTTCCAACTAAGATTTTTATCTAGCACAAGACCTAGGTATTTTTCTTCAGTGACTTGGTTTATTATTTCGTTATTTATTTTAAGGGGTTCGGAATTCATATATTTTTTATTTTTGGCCTTGAAGATAATGTAGTTAGTTTTATTTGTGTTAATTGTGAGCAAATTATATTGGAACCACTCATTCAAAAGGTTGAGATCATTCTGCGCTTCAGTAATGATGTCTTTGATCGTACTGCCAAAATAAAACAAACTCGTGTCATCTGCATACAGAGTTATATCGCCTTTTAAACCTAATTCGCTGATATCGTTAATGTACGTTAAGAACAATAAAGGTCCTAGGATGGATCCTTGAGGGACGCCGCATGTGACTGATTTCGGACTGCTCTGGTGTTCAGTAATTTTTACTACTTGATAGCGATTAGATAAATATGACTTTAATATATCGAAGACCGTTCCACCAATTCCTATATTCCGCAATTTATTTAACAATATTTTATGACTGACGGTGTCGAATGCTTTTTTTAAATCGATGAAAACTCCCAGAGCGAGTGGTTTTTTATCAATATTCACTTTAATTTTAGTTATAAGGTCTATTGTTGCCGAAAGTGTGTTAGATTTAGGTCTAAAACCATACTGTTTAGTAAAAAGGAAATTGATTGAATCCAAATATTTTTCGAGTCTTATGTATATTAACTTTTCAAAGATTTTAGATATAACTGGTAAAACAGAAATCGGTCTATAGTTTCCTGGATCCGATTTAGATCCTGATCTGAAAACAGGAGTAATTTTTGCGATCTTTAAGCTATCAGGAAATATTCCTTTCTCAAAGCAGTTATTAATGCAGTTGGTTAGTTCTTTGACAATGAGGTTTTTAATACATAGGATAGATTTTACAGTTACGCCATCGAGACCTGAACTAGTATTTATTTTTAATTTATTTATAATGTTTAAGACTTCAGTTGAGTTTGTCGGTGTTAGTTGAGTAAGTTCCGTATTTATCTTTTTATTTATAGGCGTAGAAGATGATTGATTTATGTGATAATTACTCGGTATTTTATTTGCTAAATCAATGCCAATATTTGCAAAAAAATGATTAAAATATTCACATATTGCGGTTTTGTCAGTAATAGTATTTGCTTGAGTTTGAAGTTCAGGTGGTAAGGAGATTTCACGTGTTTTATTAACTGAAAGGCTATCAATCAAGGACCACATTTTTTTAGGTTTGGTTTTACAGTCCATAAACTTTTTAAGGTAGTATTGTTTTTTTGTTTTTTGTATTTTTACCGTAACTATGTTTCTTGTTATCAAATATTCCTCCTCTAATTTATTATTTTTAGGATTTTTTTTATATTGTTTCCTTACGATGTTTCTTTTATTGATGCATCTGATGATATCCTTTTGTATCCAGTCTTGCCTTGGTAGGTTGAGTATCTTGGTCTTCTCAATTTTAGATTCGTTGATGATTAAGAGTATTTGGTTTTCAAGAGTAGCATAATCATAATTTGTGTTGATGTTTTCACTCTCTTCTGTCATTCTATATAGCTTATTGTAATCTATTGCTTCATATTTCACCGTTTTTCTTTGCAGAGGATCTTGATTCTTGATTTCGAAGTACATCTGATTGTGATCTGACATAGCTGAATCTATGATGGTTACGCGAAAATTATTCTCTGTTAGGTTCGTATATATGTGATCTAAAATTGACTTGGTGGTTGAGGTTTGACGGGTGCAATACTTTTCTTGGATTTTATTTAATATTTTGTATCCGTTTTCATGAACTTTGCACCTGCTATATTTGTTTACGCATTGCGCATTACGTAAGAGAAAATACAACGTAAAATAGGCTGTTTTTTCTTCTTTAACTGTCGTTTTCACGAGGTTTAAAGACGTCAAATTTGAATGGACCTTGATATATCCGCGAACGTGAGTACTTATGTATGTATGAATACACAAACACTTCATCGTATAAAACATAGAAATCCAAACACAATATTTACAGTATAAGAATTTAACAAAAAACACCCTTTAAAGCCTTACTAAGGGCCGGTGCACATAACTGCGATGCGATGCGATGCGACGCCGCGATTATACGGATTTATACGGAAATTTCGCAGATATTTGCGATGCGATGCGAATTCGCAGTTATGTGTACAGGCCCTTACTAACTTAATTTTACGTCTTAAGACCTTGTAAAAAGTCAGTTAAAGAAGAACGAAACCACCTTTTTTTTTGCTTCATTTTCACTTGTCTCTAACCTGACAAGTTCTTATTTAGCCCTCGCTAATGTTGCGAATTTTCAGTGGAACTAATTTATTTTAATGGCAATGTTTTTTTTGACAACAAAACGTTGGAAGTCATTGAATGTCAACGATGTAAACAAAATCGATGACGAACACCCCGATGCAATAATAATAATTTTAAATACATTCAAATGGTTGCGGCAGAAAAAGGACGAAAGATTCAGCAGCATTCCAATAAACAATGTTTTGAAATTAGTTGTTGATATGACGGGTATGATATTCATAGTGCGGTTGTAATGAACTGGTTAGCTTGATACTAAATATGTACCTACATAATTATAAAATTAATTTTAAAAAATCTCATTCAAGGCGTCTGTAGTGCTACAATCTAAAATATATACATAAAAAATGAGCCGTTACCGCCATTGCCATCTATACCAAAAAAAAAAACTACCAAAAAAAAGAATACAAATAGACAACTTCGACAAATGTGCCATGCCATAAGGCACAAAATTCATGCATTCTATGCTGTGCGAAAGCAAGTACCAACTCTCAAATGTCTGCTTACCGAATTGAAGAATGATTTACCGGTTGTAGGGAGTACTTGCGATTGCTATCGCACCATATGTGGTTCAAATACAAAAAGTGCAGAAATCAACAGTCCATATTGAGGGAGCGTTCGGAACTTTGGATATTGTGGTTTAGCGGGAAGGTTATTTAGACGAAATAAAAGAAGCAAGGGACAAAAATATACCTCTTGTTTATTTAGATGAGACTTACATCCATACTTCTCTCACCCACGCAAAATGCTGGCAAACCGAAAATAAACCCGGTGTGTCGAAATCCGTTTCAACCGGCAAACGATGTAAGTAGTAATGCAAGTGGATCATCGGGATTTGTTCCCAATGCGTCGTTTAAATAACATCTCATCTCCCGAAAATGCATCTAAAGATAAATTGGTCACAATTTTGAGACGTCATAAACCCGAGCCAGTATACGAAATAGATAAGATTCTCTCAAATCATGGTCACAAAGTGATAAGGTTACCGCCCTATCACTGTGATTTAAATCCCATCGAGATGATTGGGGCATCATGAAAGCAAAAGTGGCAACTGAATGATACCTTCCTAAAGCTCGTTGAAGATAGTTTTCAGGTTTTACATTTATCAATGTTTAGAATTTATTGAAAAGTTTAAAATGTAGCTTACTTTTACACTTAGTTATAACTTAGGAAGTGACTATAGAAAATTGGAGTAAATGCTGCGACCACGTAAAAAAAATAGCAGACGGATATACAGGGTGGAAAGTTGAGATGGGGCATTAAGGGCAGGTACCAGAACCCTTGCTGCCATTTGAAAATGATCTTAGGAGACCTCACCCAACTTTTTGAGTGATGACAATCGACATTCACAGATTTTTGATCAAAGGTACAGTCAGCGAGAAAATCGTCAGAAATGAGTAATTTTTTTTTAAATGCCAATCGATCCCATTTCTCATAAGGATTAAAACGTTCTTTGAGACCAACTGAGGTTAGAGTACTAGAACACTCACAAATCAAAGAAAACGTTTTCCATACATTTAGTAGGACAAAACCAAAGTAGAATTTTCTTTAGCTTAAAGACTATTAATTTGTATGGAGACTACTTCAATTACATACTGTAATACAATAAGGTTGAAACCCTTAAAATAAACCTTATTGTATTGTTCATTGTATGCAATGTCTCATTTGCTTTTAATTATTCAATTTGAAAAGCAAATGGTTCGATAGAACAGCGACTGTTTATTTTGTATAATTTTTGGGAGTCGCATGTTACCTGGCGCCGAGTGCGCACGGCTATGTAATATAGATATAACAGAAAACAGAATAAAAGATATACTTCAAACTAGCCATAGGAGTTCTTATTATTTACAGATACAACCCCAAACTTTGTATCTATTACATGGTGGAGTAAGCGGGGGTTCCGCTAATTTATATCGCAAGCTAGCGAGTGCTCGAACACGAGAGACAGGGATAAGCCTAGCGTAAGGCAGGTCCTAAGAGGAAAGAGTATTAATACGGTAAAACGGTATCGAAAGGGTAATCTATTTGTTATTTTGTGTGTCTTCCCCTGCGTAAGGTTAGCTCGGCGAAGATGGCTGCGAAGAAATTCAATGGGTTATCGGATGTGGAGGACTTTATTATGCAGTTCGACGCCATCGGGATCATAAAGTCCTGGACGGACGAACAGAAAAAATATGCAATTGCCGCATATTTGGACGGATCAGCATTGCTGTGGTATAAGACCAACTACACTTCGTTCACAACGTATGAGGTCCTCGTCACCAAATTGAAGGCACAATTCACCTCGCAGACCGATTTCGCACAGAAATTTTACTACAGAAAGCAACAACGGCAAGAGACTCTCATTGAGTACTTCTATGCATTAGAGAGTTTAGCGGCGAAAGCGGAGATCAAGGATGACTCTAAATTCATCAAACATTATATTAACTCCGTTAGTGATCGCTACCAGTGGTTACTTGCCTCAAAATTGTTTGCGTCTAAAGAAGAACTAAGAAAAACACTACTGCAAGTGGAGGATGTGTATAATTATGAAAACACGTATGCACAGAAAGTGGAATTGCCAATCTTTAATCCGGAGGTGAGCTTCGAAGACATCAGAAGTCGTGGAGACCAGTCGATGCACACGCCGCAGTCGGAGTATGTGACACCGTACAGATCGCCGGGAACGGTTACGACGCCGCGTAGGGTGCATTTTGAACCGCAATCGCCACCGTCACATAATTTGCGTCCACGTCCATGGAGTCAGCAACAAACTTCACGAAGGCAGCAGGATGCAACGCCTTCTTCTTCGAGGCAGCACCCAAACTACAGTCCCCGTCGCCAGTGAACCGGATTGCGACGAGGTGGAGAAATAGTCCGGTTATGCAGCAGCAGGATGATGTAGATAGTTCTAGGGATGTTTTTGTACCCATTATTTCTGTACAGTTAAATAATGTTGATTGCGAGGCACTCATAGATTCAGGAGCGTCCGTCTCATGTATATCGGTATCGCGTTTGGAGACCTTGAAATATATATCCTACGTAGAGTCTCCTCAGGTACCGTTGAGAGCTGTAGGTGGCCATGCCATCAATGTGGTAGGCAGCATAGATACTAGCTTCTTAGTCAATAACGGATATTTTCGCCATAAGTTATTGGTTATTTCCGATCCCGCAGAACTTTTCATATTAGGGCAAGATTTTCTACGCGACAACAAGGCCATTATTGATTTTAAAAATGGTGAATTAATATTGAAGGAAAGGATTGCAGTACCTTTCAAGTCAATGTCAAGCCAAGATGAAAAAAAAAACAAATTTCTCTATACAAACCAAGGAGTTTGTGCATGACGCTTATTTGAGCAAAACTGATTATGTTTATTTTACAGATTTGGTGCAGCAGAATGAAAACTATTTGTTGAATCTTTCGGAAACAAAACCGGTTGTTTTTGACATAAACGATGAATTGTTGGACAAGCAGAAGTCGCAACTGGATAGTTTATTAAAAGGGTTCCGCAGAACGTTTTCCTTTGCAACTCAAGAATTGGGCTGTTATAGGGATTCTTTAATCGCAGTGAAAACGTCAGACGATGAACCAGTGCATAAGGCACCCTATCGAGTGTCGGAGAGGCAAAGACGAATTATCGATGAGCACGTGCACGAGATGCTTGAAAATGGTATCATTCAAGAATCAAGAAGCCCATATGCTTCACCGGTTGTTTTGGTGGATAAGCCAGAAGGTCCGCCAAGATTTTGCATTGATTTTAGAGCATTAAATAAAAAAATCAGAATGGATTCATACCCCATACCAAGAACAGAGGATTTATTGGGATGTTTGCAGGGGGCAAAGTATTTCGCCGACCTTGACATGAATTCTGGATATTGGCAGCTGGCGTTGGGTGAAGGCAAAGATAAGACGGCCTTCGTGACGCATTCCGGATTATTTGAATTTAATGTTTTGCCGTTTGGTCTGAAAACGAGTCAAGCAATGTTCCAACGAGTGATGGATAAGGTGCTCGCCGGAATAAAATATAAGAAGGTTATAGTTTACGTCGATAATATATTGGTATATGGAGAAACTTTTGAAGAATTTATGTCGGCTTTGGAAGACGTTTTGTCACGATTGAAATGTGCCAATTTAACCCTAAAACCATCCAAGTTCAAGTTTGGGTATCAGAAGGTGACAGTTTTGGGACATGAAGTATCCGCAATGGAAATTGGAACGGATGCTAAGAAGGTGGAAGCTATGAAGAAAATACAACCTCCAAAGAATGTAAAGGAAGTAAGATCCGTGTTGGGGCTGTATTCATATTACAGGAAGTTTATAGACAACTTCGCTGAAGTAGCGTTTCCCATAACAAATTTAACGAAGAAAAATAAGAAGTTTGTTTGGTCGAATGAGGAACAGAAAGCGTTTGAGGAATTAAGGAATAGAATATGTGAAGCTCCAGTTTTGGCATACTTCTCAGCCGATAAGGAAGTAACAACAAGATTGTATATCGATAGCTCAGACAAGGCTTTGGGAAGTTGCTTGTGTCAAGGTATGGAAGAAATGAAACCTGTCGCATACGCGTCGAGGAAGTTAAGTGCGGCCGAACAAAGATATTCGGTGACTGAAAAGGAATGCCTTGGTTTGATATGGGCTCTGCAATACTTCAAGCATTATTTGTGGGGGCTTAAATTTCAAGTCGTCACAGACCATAGAGCATTAGTCTGGTTAAGGAGCAAGCGTGACATGAATGGCAGACTTGCAAGATGGGCTTTATCGGTACAGTCGTGGGATTTTGATATTGTGTACTGCTGTGGAAGAGACAACGAAGTAGCAGATTTTTTGAGCAGAAATCCCTTGATTGAGAATCCAGATGCAGAACGCGTAGAGAGAGTTCCAGAACAAGAGGACGGATTTGTCTTATATGCTCTGAATAACTTAGATGTGAAAACAGCGCAGCAGTCAGATGCGTTTTGCTGTGATATTCTAAACCGGATGCGGCAAAATAATGCTCAAGTATATCAAAATTACTTTCTACAGGGAGACTTATTGTATAAAAGAAGGAATATCGGTCAAGAATCAAAGGAGTTACTGGTATTGCCGAGGGAGTGCTTTGCCGATTGCATGAACGAGCTTCATGACGATCCTGTGACTGGAGGTCATTTCGGACTCTTTAAAACTTATGCGAAGTTTAATGACAGATACTTCATAGATAAAGCAGAGAAGAAAGTCAGTGATTATGCCAAGTCCTGTCATCGCTGTCAAGAGAGAAACGTAAACAAAGTAGTTGCCCCGTTGGTTTCGATTTGTGTTTCAGATTTGTATCAGAAAGTTGGAATAGATGTGCTCGGCCCGATGCAGACCTCTGATAAAAGGAATAAATATATCATCGTGGCAGTGGAATATTTATCGAAATATGCCACATGTAAAGCGGTACCCAGAGTCACGGCGGAAACAATAAATGAGTTTTTAATTACAGAAATATTGTGCCGGTTTGGAGGCGTGCAGCAGTTAATAACAGACAGGGGTTCAGTATTCACGTCCAACACAGTTAAGGAAACGGCCCGATATTTTAATGTGACGTTGTCGCATGCAACGACATTCCATCCACAAACAATTGGATTAGTGGAACGTTTTAATAGAACACTCTTAGGTATGTTGTCGAAGTATGTTTCGGATGGTCAGCGGAACTGGTGTACTTATTTACCTTATGTGTGTTTTGCGTATAATAGTGCGAAGCAATCCAGTACGGGGGTGTCGCCGTATATGGTAATCTACGGAAGAGAGCCACAATACAGATCTGATGTGGAATTGGGAATTAATAGGATTAATGTTTCAGAAAATTTGGCGAATAAGGTGACACAGATGTCTTTATTAGTGTCTAAAGTTGGCGAAAGTATCCGTGAGGCGCAACAGAAGCAAAAAGCTTATTATGATGAGAAAGCCAAAAACATAATATATAATAATGGCGACCTCGTGATGCTCTATTCCCCCAAAAGGAGGACTGGCATGAGTTTTAAGCTCTCCAAACGTTATAAGGGGCCTTTCGAGGTGGTGGCCAGACTTAATAATGAGAATTATAAAATAATAAAAGTCAGTAGGCCATCGAAAACCCTTATTGTTCATAGAAATAGATTAAAAACATTTTATTCTAGGTTTTAGATATAGCTTGTATAGGAAATTTAGGTTAGATATTTTAGGAGTTAAGGTGTGAATAGTTTTTATGTACTTATTTATTTATTTTTTGTTTTCTGTTATAGGAAGTTGTGGAAAGGCATGAACAACCATGGAAAGAAAGTTGGCAAAAGAATATGATGTGGTCATATCTCTATGGGTCCAGGGTGCCTGGGGTTGTGAGATTTCCTTTAAGCCTGTAAGGTTGGAAGAAACTTGTTTGGTTTCACCTCACATATCCCATGGCGCACGGGTACCTTCATGGCAGATGTGTCATGCATTCCATGTTAAGGCGTGATAGTTGGGATAGTTGGATGCTTGTTCATGCTTAGTTATTAATTGCAGGTTGTATTGACTGTCTGTAACTTGTTTTATTGTGTGATTTTCTTATATTTCATGAACGATGCTGAGCTGTGAAGTCAGAAGTCTGCCCAATCTAAGATTGTGCCAGGCAATTCGATGATGCTGCGATCACCTGATGGATGATCAGGAAGAAATGCAGTTCATCATCATTCAGCGAAGACGATGTGTCCATATCTCAGGCCGAGATATGTGACAGTCTTGACTGAAGCAAATTTATTTAAATGCAATGTAAATAAATTTAAGTAGCCTAAGCTTAAATAAAAAAAAAATTAGGTAGGATTAATAAAATTAATTTACAGCTACTTGAGTCCGAGAGTGACGTGACAAAGGTCAAATCGCTGACGGATGAAAGTGGACACAGGTCCAAAATTTTCATTAGCTTCAGCGGAAAATTCTGAGTGTGACTTGACAGGTGTATGTCAAATCACCCAGGCCCGCATTTTCTTAGTTTCCGTGGTAAACATTGAGAATGTAAGGCAACCCCGCATCTTCAATGCAGGGATTGTCATAAATTGGTTTGTAGGGTTAGGCAGGTAGAAAGCTTTTTCGTGCCAGCCGCCCCACGTTTCGCGGGGTTTTTGGTGGGCGGAAGCTCGCTGTGAGTTCACCGATAAATGAATAATTAATTAAATTTAAACAAATGAATCTCACGGCAAGCTACTCCTAACAAAGGGGCTGGCATATGCCCTGTAACTTTTCCCCGCATAGGTAGGAATTAGGGATAGGTAGGATTCATTCCTTGTTCCCAGAGGGACGAGGGATGTAATACAATAAGGTTGTAACCCTTAAAATAAACCTTATTGTATTGTTCATTGTATGCAATGTCTCATTTGCTTTTAATTATTCAATTTGAAAAGCAAATGGTTCGATAGAACAGCGACTGTTTATTTTGTATAATTTTTGGGAGTCGCATGTTACCTGGCGCCGAGTGCGCACGGCTATGTAATATAGATATAACAGAAAACAGAATAAAAGATATACTTCAAACTAGCCATAGGAGTTCTTATTATTTACAGATACAACCCCAAACTTTGTATCTATTACAATACACACGCCTGTATTCCCTCAAGGAGTAGGCAGAGCACATGACATTTCATTGCCACTTTTAGCAATTACGGGGTGAAAGAAGCATAAAATGTGCAAAAAAGGGTTAGCTTGTGTATTCAACAATGTGTAGCCACATTTCGAACATTTATTGTCGTAAAAGTGTACGCTATGTTATCTTTCTGCACTTTTCATTATTGTAAATACATTTAAAAGTTCATGTTGTGTTTTATTGCTTGATCTAATTTTGCCACTGTTTCATATGCTATAATTATTCGTCATAAAGGTATCGTATTTTATCGAGAATTGTAGATTTATCACAATTGTTATAAAATAAATCTAACCTAACGGCATCTGTGATAATCTTTACAATTTACGATGAAATTAACACATTATGGCCTATGAAATTCAGGCATAGGTACACGTACCTATGTATGTTTCTTCATTATTAGTAATGTGGTTCTCAAGACTGTTCGATTTGTAGTCGTCTTCATACTTAACATTCTTTAAGTAAAAAGGACCGATATGCGTAAAAAAACAAATGCGAAAAGTGTTCTCAGTTATTACCCTACTAAATGTATGGAAAACGTTTTCTTTGATTTGTGAGTGTTCTAGTACTCTAACCTCAGTTGGTCTCAAAGAATGTTTTAATCCTCATGAGAAATGGGACCGATTGGCATTTAAAAAAAAAAAACTTATTTCTGACGATTTTCTCGCTGACTGTACCTTTGATCAAAAATCTGTGAATGTCGATTGTCATCACTCATAAAGTTGGGTGAGGTCTCCTAAGATCATTTTCGCGTGGCAGCAAGGGTTCTGGTAGCTGCCCTTAATGCCCCATCTCAACTTTCCACCGAATCACAGACAGAAAGATTTATAATTGAGGTTGGTGGTCCTGAAAGTGACTCATCAACTGACGAAAGTGAAGATATATCGGAGCCAGAATCTGATAAATATATAGACGTCTAATATTTAAAAATCGGATTTTGACGGATAGGTAATTATTCCTATTTAATTATCAACTAGGCATGCTCTTCCGATTACACGATGCCAATACACACTGTCCCGACTATTCATGACGTACACGTATTATTGCCATATGTAAGCTGTTTGTAGCGACACTATATCGGGGCTAAATAGGAACTTGTCAGAGTTGTCAGGCTTTACATAAGTAGATAAAGATAGCTGGTACAAAGTTAATTTTATAGTCCGGCTTCTTTGCTGTATGTTCTTAGTATAATTATTGAATTTTATTTAACTAGAAACTTTATATTTGACAGTAATTCATGAATTACATAAAATATCACTGTAGATACCGCGTAGCATACTAAGGCATAATGGTGACGCCATATTGCCACATTGCAAAACAACCGAACCAATTAATTTTATTGATCTGTAAAGGTCCGATTATGTTACGTTAGTTAATTGGAAGAAAACTAAGCCAGCTACCTACTTAAAAAATAGTTATCCAACACACAACTAGATAAAGAAATAAAATCATGACCCTCTAAAAGGTCCACCCGCGGCATGGTCCCGATGACCAAGGTCAAGTATAATATAAAATCCTTAAATCCTTTGAGACAAGTATAATTTAAAAATACACTGGTAAACTTCTCCTGTTTGTGCAAAATGTGGTTATAGAATTACACAACTTAATGTTGTGTACACATTTTTAGAGTTGTTGGTAATTCTGTAGCTCGGCCTACCCCACTACTCTGGGAATGTAGGCGTGAGAAAAAATTTGATGTCAGTTCATCACCAAACACCATCACTGACATGGTTCATGCGCGTAACGACGATGCTACAATAAATATAATAGTACAGATATTACCATGGCAACGCTACACGATACGCTCATTTTTCAACTTTTTTCACGTCTTGGTTATGTTAAAGGTGGTAAGTATTCTGATACGTTAACGATATCAATATTAGCGGTTTAAGGTACACAAGTTGAAAATACAGGTCTTTATTTCTGCCACGTCCCGTTTTCGATTTATTCACCGTTTAAGTTACGGTGAAAAATAGTCGTGTGGGTTTTTTTTTTTTTATAACTGTTATTTTATTATTTTCCTTGCAAATGTTTTGAAAAATTCTGCTTAAAGCAGAGGTTGAAGTCTCGATTAGAAACTTCAGCCTCGGCTTTCAGTGTCTGATGTACTCTCGCTTGCGATTCCATCATCGAATATATCACCCCTAAATCAATGTACTATGGATCATAATGATTATCTAAGGTATGTATTTTCTTTCTTAGATTGGTAAAAAGTTATAAATATGAATGTGAAATAAATATGGATAGGAAAAGCTATAAGTGGTTCACAACCATAATTTTGCCACTTTATTTTTTAAATTAGTTAAAAATAAACTGGCTAAATTATGGTTGTTTACGAAACAATGTAAATGGTACTTGTTAAAGCTAATTGTCCTCAATCATCAGTGTTCCTGTAATGAATGAAGTAGGTAAATAAAATACTTATTATGAATGTTATAAAATAATATGCTTCATTGTATGATTTTGTGCGATTGCGTCACACAGGTAAAATAGATTTTCCCAAGCATGCTCAGTATGGGTGCCTTCTTTAAAAATAAAACGTGAAGTGCCTCATTTTCTAGCTAAGTACAAGTAACATAAACGTACAAAAACCTATACCTGTTTATCAAAACCTTGTAAATTGTAATATAAGTTGTTTTCTTTTTAATACATATTGTTGGAAAGAGACTTCCGTTCGAAATCAAGTTACAAGCGTTTCATAAACGGGCCCCTGTTCGTAGTTTTTTAAATGGTGGTTGTTCGAAGTATACAATATGTATGCCATTGCTTTCAATATGTATACCTTAGTATACATGTTTATCTTCAATTAACGCCCTATTTCATTCCTGTACTTCCTGGGTATGGTTTTCATTACTAAGTATGTTGGGCCAGTACCTTAGACGCCCTAATCCATCGGCGTAACAATACGTTCTATCTCGTTTTAGATTTTCCTTCACCTGGGAAATGAGAGTTACACAAGGCCTAACCTAACATAACATAACCTAACCCAGATAATAATCCAAAATAAATTTATTCGATAGCCTTTTTGATAAATAGCCCTACGCCCGGCAGTGGACGTCTTTCGGCTGAAAATATGATGATGATGATATTAATGACGAAATTTGATAGGCGAAAGTCGCTTGCGGGAGTTGCGGGTCTTGATAAGACGTTATCGGCAGGCCCCGCGCCGGCGCGCAGCACGGCGGGCTCCGTCCGATCGCCGCCCGCTGTTGAGTCGAGCGTCCGATAACTTTTGTTGTTCTCGGAATTTTACGAAGTCTCTGCCCCCAAATAAAATATCCAGTGTAATGTGCAATGTGCATTACGATACATTGTAAAATATCAAAATAATGTAGGGATATTTTTTAACCCTAGATATTTATCGATCATCGATTGGAAGTCCAGAATAACCCAATAAGGTGAATTAGGATACGCTTAGAAAAAGCCACAAATTGCAAAAAGTGTTCAAAAATTACAAAAAGTCAAATCCGGAGAAACTAAATTGGTATGCGGTGGTAAGTATTTGAAATGCGGAAAGCTTCCCCCTAGACTTGAAAATCTTTAAAACATGGTACGGCACAAAGTGTGATTTTACTGGTGTCGCACCCTTTTATTATCTACTTACCTTTATTTTTATAGCTACTTCAGGCAAATGCGTGATTCTGCAGGTTGATTTTAGTATAATATAGGAAAGTTAGATACATTATGTTATTTTGAAGTAGATATTCTAATCCGAGCAAAACAAGGGGTTGGTCTCTAATAGCATGTACATAATAATTTGAAGCATAAAATTATGTCAGTGTTCCGAATAAATAGTTTAACCCAAACTACTCTTTCATTTCTTCCGCAGCCATATGGTGGCCGGCTTAGAATAGTGCCACGAGTGCCACGACGGGCGACTAGGGGAATAAAGGTTTGTAGTATTGTTAGGCGATGGGCTTGCAACCTGTCGCTAATATACACATGGTAAACATCTTAGCCTGGTTGTGCAAAATGTGGAGTTTCTAGAGTTGTTGCTAATTCTCTAGCTCTGCCTACCTCTGGGAATGAAGGCGTGAGTGTATGTATGTATGTATGTATGTATGTACTCTTTCAATTAATAAATGTTAGATGCTCCACGGATAGCGGCAGTGCAAATGGTTCGTTTTACTATATTAAACTATTAAAAAACCTATTAACTGATTAATTTTGAGAAATTCCTGTCTGAACTTAAATATTTTCCATTGTTCAACAACTATCACCCCCACTATTTGAGATTTTTTGATATCTCTGAAATGCAATATCAGTTTAATTTCCTTTATACCTATCGTTAAATATATAAAATAAAATACACTGAGTTTTTTTTGTTTTGTTAATATTTTTGCTTGAAGTAGGTACCTACTAAGTGAAACTATAAGATATTTCAACAAAAAAATACGTTTAATTTTCTAGTTTTGTAATTGATAAGCACAATTTCTTTGAAAAAACACATGCGCGGGGGTGAACTAGTCGCAGGATACCACTGTCTGTACCGTACACATTTAATGAAAAAAAAGGTGTTTTTAATTCATGCAAGGTTCGATATAATTACCCAGTTATGAAATATGATTGCTATAACTATCAGATAAAACGAGCAAAGCTAATTTTTACTTAGTTATAGACTTTTTTGTTCACTTAAGATCGAAGAACGGAACATAGCAAAATACCTCAAATCTTGTCGAAAATCTATCAGTTTACTACTTCTATTCTTTTTTGTCATTGGATTGGTCGGTTTAAAACTGAAAAGCAAGCTTAAAAACCCGACTGATTTTTTATATTGTCGTTGTTGTTGTTTCAATTTTAACAGTTTAGGTACCCTAATTGTCACTCTATACGAGCCCCAATGCAAAAGAGTTCGGCTACTATTTAAAATTGAAAGTATCTTTTTTTCAAAGTCAAATCTAGTTAGTAATTTTAATAGTATGGGAGCAAGAAATAAAAAAAAAGTATTGTAAAATTAATCAAGTTTATTTCCTATATAATACAACCAAAAAATATCTCTGTATTGTAATAAAAAAAATACAATTCTTCTATCAACAACAACGCATAATAGTTCGGCTATCGATCTTGAGTATGCAAAATAGTTCGCCTACCACTTAGTTGTCTCGCCTTTACTCTTAAGAACAGCCTTGATCCTCAATGGCATCGTCGCTACCAACTCTTCACACTCTTTTGGGGTTATAGACTCCCAGACAGCGACGATTTTCTCTTTTAAATCACTTTTTGACCTCGATGGAAACTTGCGTAATTTTTTTTTCATTTTCCACCACAGTGTTTCAATGGGTGACAAATCTGGACTATTCGACGGCCACTCCATAGTGGGGATTCCTTTAGACTCGAGCCAAGTCTTCGTGGTCTTCGCAATATGGCAAGAAGTCTTGTTCAACAAGTCTTGTTGAAAAGTGTAGACATTTTCATATTTCAAGCTTGGAATAGATGGAATTAAACTTGTTTTCAAAATGTCCTGGTATTTCACTGCATTAACTGTCCCTTCTACAAAATGCAGGCGGCCTACCCCTTGTGCCGACATGCAACCCCATATCATCACAGACCCAGGAAACTTCACTTTTCTCTTAATGCAGTCTTTGATGAATGCTTCGTCTTTCTTTCGAATGATTTTTTTTCGTTCATCGCCGACATTTACTTCGAATTTTGATTCATCACTCCATATTATTTGACGCCATTGATCAGTAGTCCAGTTTGAGTGCTCGCGAGCGAATTTCAGCCTCTTCTTTTTCTGTAACTCCGTTAGTAAAGGTTTTTCCTTGGCCGTATAAAAACCATATCCCATTCTTTTGAGAACCCTTTTGCAGGTATCCACTGACACGTCTTTCTGGATCATATCACGCCATTTTACGGTAAGTTCCCCGGAACGAGCACGGCGGTTTTGTTTGATAATTTTCTTTAAAACCCGGTTTTCAGCTGCACTCGTCATACGCGGTCGACCCGACTTCTTCAAACACGAAATTGTGCCGTGTTTCTTGCGATGCTGGATGATTGAATGGACAGTAGATCTTGGCAGTAATAAATCTCTGGCGATTTGGTTGGTAGATTTTCCACTCGCACTACTGGAAATTATAATTTTCCTGACTTCTTCTGTGACTGGTTTTCCGCGGCCCATGTTGCTCTAATTAATTACTTATAATAATGAAAAAATGCTTGGAGTTTGAACTTATATATACCCTTTGACATTTTAAATGACAATGGGTTCCTAATTTATTTGAATCTTGTTTATTTTTTTGAGTAATAAAATTAAAGAGGCTTAACGCTAGGCATGTACGAACTACTATTTTGCATCAATTAAGAACCTGCCGAACTGTTTTGCAAAACCATAATATGAATTAATATATCTAGGATTTTTTTTTCTTATAATGTATTTATTGTGCAATAGTGTAAAAGCAACGTTGTATTTATAAATCGTTTGCTGCTAATGCCTTTCTAGAAATAAAACGAGTTGATATAAGATTCACGACGCTAAAAAGCGTAAACGCTGTAACCCGCAAAAAGCAAACTTTACACCAGAGCCAAAAAACTTTCGAGATTTTAGAAAAAAAATCATAACTTTCTTTATATTCCACCGATCGGTGCGATTTTTATACCACAAACCTATTTTATAATTCTCTATCACATCATTTAGCTGTCATGTACTACAACTAGGCACTACAAAACATTTTAAGAGTGGAGGTTACAGCGTTTACGTTTATTGGAAATAACACTGATTTTCATCTGTCCATACATTTCACGCAATCATTAACAGCGTTTTATCTTATTAAAAAAAAATGTCGGATTGCTGTAACCGACATTAAAAAGAAACACAATCACTTGTAGTCTAAGTAGTGTTATTTCCAATAAACGTAAACGCTGTAACCTCCACTCTTAAAATGTTTTGTAGTGCCTAAATTGTGGTAAATGATAGATACCAAAAACTAATACTAATATTAAAATTAAGTAAGTTTGTGATCACAATTACTTATAATTTTTTTTAAATGTCACCTTAAATAATCAATAAACATCTTGCACTTAAATCCAAGATCTTTAATGATTCTTTAAATCATGTTTCAATTATAAAACCAGGAAATATAAAAAAAGTATATTATTAAAAAGTAGTAACAATTTCTTTTACATTCAAAGTTCTCTACATAATTCGTTCTTTAAATTGTATTTTTTTAGCTTATAACAATCAGCCTTATGATAAACAAATAAAAATAACACTATTTGGCTAGTAGGAACTTAATGTAGGTATAAGCAAAATCACGCGTAATCGAGGATTATTTAATTTTGCGCAAGCAAACGCCGTCAGGGGGTGCTTTAGGTAATCTCCGGCAGAGACCCGGGTAGCAGAAACGACGACCTTTGGCCCAGGCAACATACAACTGCCGAACATTGCGGACTGAGGAAAACTTGCTGTTACTGGAGGAGGAATTGAGCAGGTTACGATGGGGAATCATAGGGTTGTCAGAAGTCCGTAGAGAGAGGGAGGACATGATAACCCGGTTACTTACTCTATTTCCGGGAGGGCGACTACCAGTCCCAGGGAGGTGTCGGGTTTATCGTTCACAATTCCCCTGTGAACAACGTGGTGAATATTGAGAGCGTGTCGAGCAGGGTAGCGTACCTTGTACTCAGAATGACCCAACGATATTCGTTGAAGGTCATACAGGTATATGCTCCGACCTCGACACACTCCGACGATGAGGTGGAAGCTACGGATGAGGATGTTTCCAAAGCCATTGCATAGCTCCAAAACTCACTTCACGGTTGTTATGGGGGACTTCAACGCAAAATTGGGCAAACGAGACGGTGAAGAGCAGAAAGTGGGGAATTTTTGAGTGGGGCAAAGGAATCACCGGGGCCACCTACTAGCCAGTTTTATGGAGAAAAGGGACTCTATATGATTAACTCCTCAGATAATGTGAGCATAGAAAGTTGACTTCGATGAGCCCTGATGGTGTAACGAGGAATGAGATAGACTTTATCATATCGACGAAAAAGCACATATTCAATGATGTCTCCGTCATTAGTGCGGTTAAAACTGGGAGTGATCACCGTATGGTACGAGGCTGATTGAATATCCAGTTCAAGCTTGACTGATGAAGTCTACGCTCCGCCCGGCATCCGCTCAGCTCCAAAACCCCGAGAGCTTTCAGCTCGAACTTCAAAACCGTTTCGAGTGCCTTGGCAGCAACGTGGACGATTACAACGACAACCCGAACACCCGTTGAAAATCTAGCTAAAGACCCGAGGGCTAAATTAACCCTACACTATACCGAAGTTCTTAAGAATGGCAAAACCCCAGGTGAGGATGGAATTACAGCCGAATTCTCGAAGGCGGGTGGTAAACTCATCCTTAGGGGCCTTCAGACGCTGTTCAGCTCAGTCCTCCACGAAGGGAGAGGTGTGGTGGTTCTCTCCTTAAAGAAAAGTGAAAACTTTGCTGAAGAATTATAGAGCCATGTTTACAAGCTGTTTTCGAGGGTCATCACAAATCGTCTCACGCGTAGGTTTGACGATTTCCGGCCTCCCGAAAAAGCCGATATCCGAAAAAGCCGATTTCCGAAAAAGCTATAGTACCATATACCACATACATGCGTTGCGGCAGGTTATACAGAAGAACGAATGCCTTGCATTTGTGGACTACGAGAAAGCCTTTGATTCGATCGAGACATGGGCTGTGCTGCAGTCTAAGTGCCAAGTTGACTACCGATATATCGAAGTGTTGTCTGTACGAAAACGCCACTATGTCCGTCCGACTACAGGACCGGAGCACGAAGCCTATTCCTCTGCAGCGGGGAGTCAGACAATTAGATGTGATCTCTCCGAAGCTGTTCACGGCTGCATTGGAGGATGCTTTTAAGGTTCTGGACTAGAAAAGACGAGGCTCAACATAAATGGTGAGTACATCACACCTTCGATTCGCTGATGATATCGTAGTCATGGCTGAGACCTCAGTGCAATGCTCGCTGACCTTAATAGAGTTTCCGACTGAGTTGGCTTGAGAATGAACATGGACAAGTCGAAAGTCATGTCCAATATTCACGTAGAGCCAACTCCCGTAATAGTCGGAGGCTTTACGCTCAAAGTTATTGATGACTATATTTACACTCGTCGAATCCGACTTAGCTGGGCAGCATTCGGGAAGCTTCGCAGCATCTTTTCGTCCAAATTAACGCAGTGTTTGGAGTCAAAAATCTTTGACCAGTGTGTGTTGCCAGTGATGACTTACGAATCTGAGACGTGAACGCTAACAATGGGCCTCATAAGGAAGCTCAAAGTCACTCAGAGGGCTATGGAAAAACCTATGCTCGGGGTTTCTCTGCGTGATAGAAACAGAAATGATGATATCCGCAGTAGAACTAAGGTTACCGACATAGCCCGAAGAATAGCTAAAGTTAAGTGGCAGTGGGTGGGTCACATCGCTCGCAGGACTGATGGCCAATGGGGTCAGAAGGATCTTGAGTGGCGGCGTTGGCGGACCGGGAGACGAGCTGTAGGTAGGCCTCCAACAAGATGAAGTGACGACCTTGTAAAGATCGCGGGAATGCGGTGGATGCGAAAAGCACTAGACCGGTCTGAGCGGAGAGCCTTGGGGGAGGCCTATGTCCAGCAGTGGACGTCTTTCGACTGACATGAACGCCGTCTGAAAGTCAAAGTCATAAAATTTAAAAAGTATTCTAGAAAAAGAAGGATTGGATATCTGAAAGAATTTTGCAAATCGGCGCAGCACTTTTTGAGGTAATCGTGATGATACAAATATACATTTATTAATTCATATAGAAGTACGTACAAATATACAAACCAAACAACATACATACATACAACATACTTACATACATTTAGATCAGATGCAGAACCTTATTTTTATGAAGTCTGTAAAAACTACTACAAACAGAAAAACATCAATGTGTAACAAAATGAAACATCGATGTATATTTGTGTAAAAAAGCTACCTTATACCACTTTCGAAAATATGACATTTAAAAATTATAATCATACAACCTTTCACGAATTTAATCATTCGTATATGTCCTTTTAATTCTATGTACCTTCAGGAAACACTAAACTCTACATAATTCGACACAATTTAGTAAAGTAAGAATTAATTACAATAATAATAACTAGCCACTTTATTTGCATAGTGCAAAGACTGTAAAATATTAATTCTTACATTTTAACTTTCGTTGTCACGCGGCGAAAGAAGGTTACACCTCACTCAACTTGTCCCGATGGTGCGACCGACCGACTGATCAGGGCTGTAAGCCGTTATCCACACCTAGTACGCGCGTGTTTAAAATAGCGGTAACTCTCGGTCATCTTTATAGAAATGAAGTAAAGGCAAATCGACGGTTAACCACCAATACCTCCTAACTGACATTTTTGGTCAAACAACTTTTTTTCGCAATTCATGATAAATACCCTCTAACGCACACATTAGAAAGCTCTCCTATTTCAAATAATAGTACATTGTTGCCTAGGCGCGGAAAGTAAGGGTTTTCCTGACGAGGTGGTTAGCAGGCCGAGCAACAGCGAGGCCTGCTAAAATACGAGTCAGGAAATCCTCGTTTCCGCCGAGGCATACATAATGCTTTTCTCAAACATGTGAGGAAATAATACAAATACATTTCTAAAAAGCAAGTAATTTAATTTACATTTTTGTTTGCCCTCCACAGCATAAATTGGTCATAAGTTCGGTTATATTTTTCCTTAGATTTAGCGGGAAGCAGGTTTTGCCTAACCGAGGCAGCTTCAGATTTTAATATAGGCGGAGTTGTACCTATTTAGTCGCTTTCGTCGCTTGAGCTCATTTTTTGTAGTATTTCACACAACAAATAGTTTAATATTCGGTTTCACAATTATATTATGCAGAATGAACGAATGTTACCGACTGTCAATTGTTTTTAAATACTAACCATAGACATTGGAATGCAAATTCGAAAAGAAACACACGCACTGTGCTAAAAAAGCGAGCAGTTACAATGGCTGTTTGGAATTTTTGTCTTGGTCCTTTTGATTTTGTATGCAAATTGACAGCATTTTTAAGAAATATATGGACATGGACGGAAAGTGTTTTCATATGGTTTTTTACTCCTAGGAGTAAAATGAGGCTCTTTCCGTCCTTGTGTTTCAATCGGAAAACCGTTTTTTCCGAGCATGTTTGAGAAAAGAATATTTCTAGTGTTTTCGTTATCCTGACAATACCTGCTTAATGACAACGCGCGATTTTTGCCCAAAATACAAAGTTTTTTGTGTCTACTGTAAAGTTTTAACATATTGAGATAGGAGGGATTGGTGGTTAACCGTCGAAATAGTAATTTAATATATCACTTCATAAATGGTGTAACTTGTAAGTATTCATATTATGGCGACTCATTATAACGTAGTAAGTCACTGTCATCTGAATATATTTTACAAAAAACGTAGTAAGAGTAGTTCCACATTTTTTTCCAATAAGCGTAAACGCTGTAAACGACGGTAGAAATAGTTTTATGCACGCAGTAACCTACCGGACTTCAAACTTTTGTAAAACCTTAATTGGTGTAAGTGCAAATGGAAAATAATGACCTATTTATTGGCTATTTACTGCAATTAGTTTTGCTATGTGTTAAAAAAGTACATACAATTCCAACGCTGTACAAAATTTTCTAATCATCGTAGCGCCACGGGACCCGGACCATTCGACGCAGAAAAAAAATCTGATTCCGAATATGTAAAAAAAATATTTTAGGTACATTGCGGGTTACAGCGTTTACGCTTTTTAGCGTCGAATTATACTTAACAATCTATGACTTGACGAACTCTTTTGCATTTGGGCTCGTAAATCTAAATCATCTCAGGCTTTTGGAATAAAGAATCGTACATAAATACATGAAAAACGATGCTTTTTTATTAATAATTTAAATTAAGATAAGAGTAAGGATCGGCCCGCTTTTTCATTCATGGGATTATAGAAATGACGTACCTACTTATCGCTTAGTAAATTTATTTGAATTATCTGAAGTGTATACCTATTCACACAGAAACCGGAGGCCTCTTTTCTGCTCCGTCCAATCTCTCTCTTTCCTTTCCACTCATGTACAATTTGAAAAACAAAGTGTTTTCGTATTGTACTTGATTAGGAGGTCACAACAAAACTGGGAACGATCTCCAAAATGGATAATGCTAGGCTGACAGGATAGAGGGCAACTCCCTGACTCCAAATATGTCGGTCTGCACAGTGGTCGCGATATCTGAAAAACGTGTTATCGTTACCAAAAAAAACAGGGAAATGTCTGAATGTTGTACAGTCAGCGTCAAAAGTAAGTGGTCACTTCAAGCTACTTTTGTACTTTATCGCATTAACACATTAGACAACCTTGTTTGACATTGCTTATGTGACAGTAAAGCGACAAGGTATTTAAGTGATCAGTTTCTTTTGACGCTGACCGTACCTACCTAAAGTAATTACTAGTTGTACTCATGTCAAATATGCAAAAGCTGACCAAAATTTTGGTCACGCTAGTGAGCAATTCCGGTTCAAAGATAGTTTTGCGACCAAAAAAACGATAAGGGAAATGGTTGAATTTTTTAAGTACCATATAAAGCAAGTACAGGTTGCATTGCCAAATATGTTGTAGTAAGTATCAGGGAGTTGTCCTCTACCTGTTAGCCTAGCATTATCCATTTCCGAGATCGTTACCAAATTTATCGTGACCTCCTTTAATATTAATGGTGTAGGTGTGTAGAATTAAGAGCGAAATTGCATCTGCTTTCCATACGTCACCTCCCCCAAAAAACGACTGACTTTTGTGTTAAGGAGATTAACCCTGCGTATTTTTTAAATTGGTTCAGACGTTTCAGATATTACCCCTAAGATGCAAACAAACACACAATGTTACCTCTTTTTGATATCATTATAGATATAGAGAAGTTAAGAACATCTACATATTATGAGTAAGAGCTAATCGTCCCGAGTAGTCTTTGGTTCCTTCCTTCCTTGACATCCACAAGCATTTCCTAGCAACTATAGTATAGTACAGTAAGAAGTCAATCCTGCCTGATAAATTTCAGAACAATACAATTATTTATAATTTTGACAGCAGTGAAAGAATGCTGTTGTTAAGTATTCCTTCACACGTAATACATAAGTTTAGCATAGTCCTACGTATTCCTGTCTTCTTCTTTCTTCTTCTTTTTTTTTAATATCAATATAGTCAATATGCAGAAATTTTATGGTTTTACAATGTGTCAAGATTGACATCTTTTCTGCCTTCTACTATATCAAATACGGTTTTTTAACGATTACTTCCTACTATTTATCATTAAAATTGTCTAAATTAGCACCTAATTAAATACAATTATTTTGCAAATCATTGCAGACTGATTCGTATTAAAAAGTGTTGTACGACAGGTATGCAATTGGTACAAAAACCCTCGGTAGGTACAAAAAAACGTAATTTCAATTATAAGACATATGTAAATGAAAAAAACATATGGTGGGAACGTTTCATTCAACCAGTCGCTCGTAGTGTATTTTTGCTACAAATCTTACATCATGACCTGATGTTTTTTTTTTGTTGATTCGGCAAACTGGTAATAATGTTATTTTTATCTTGATGTTAGGTTTTTGACTAGGTTTACATTCGAAGCATATTCGAAGTAGCTTCTCGTGCAGAGAATCACCACATTAATACATTTTGGGCGTAAAGAACTAGTGATGATACTGATGATTAAAATGGCCACTGTGTTCCATGCTTAAAAGAAAATAGTAGCAATTTCGTAGTTACCTATATAGCTTTTTTATGATACTTCTATTATAACGGTCTGGTTCAGTGACGACGGCAGAACAAATATAGGTATTGAAATCATCTCGTAAAAGTCAAGACGAACATTCATGTACCCGGCCCAAACAAAAAAAGACTCGCAAACAAACCTTCACCCGGTTTTTTTTTCTTTCTCGTCTTCCCTTAAGTGTGCGGTGTCGTTGGATACGTCTTTCAAAAACATTGCGGGCATGTGAAAACAATTTTTCTTTTTATGAAAAATTAAGCTCCCTCCCTACAGCCAAAACTACAAATTACAAAAAATCTGTAAAAAGTCTTAAATTAAAGCACATATAATTAATTTAAAAGGAAAACTATCACTACTAAGTAGACTTCAGTGGTTCTTAATTTACAAACGGATTAAATGTTTATACCTACCGAAAACTTATTTGCGGTGTTGGTAAACTGACCGCGACCTCCGTCGGGATATCTAACAGTTTTCCAACGGCAAAGTCAAGTTTGTCGCGAGGTCTAATTTGTTTGTAGTAACACTAGTAACGCCTTCGGAACCCTACACTGAGCATGAGCATGGTCCGACATGCTCTTGCCTGATTTTTTATAAATGGTCTTGGCACTGAATTTCATGTAACTTCAAAAATGTACAAACTGCCATATAAACTTCAATCCCCATTTTAGTAGTAGGGTAGTTTTTACAGAATCGCTGAAAGTTGTATTTTTCATTTGAAAATAAGTAGTATTGCCCTAAACCTCAATTTCCACGTTTTCAACTTGAAATATGGAAGAATTCCATGCAATCTCCCACCCTCGATTATATACCCTCTTTAGAATTGAATTTTATAAAATTCTAACCCACCTCAAAATTCTAAATTTCTATCTTTAACTTTGGGCTGGGCGATGATGAGTCAGTCAGTCGGTCAGTCAGTCAGTCAACCAGGACATTGCCTTTTATATACAATAAAAATATGTATATACAAATAGTGAGGAGTGGTCGAATTGTAACGATTATTAAATAGGGCCCAGGCCTTTATATCATGCAGGTATTGCAGGTACATATGTCCTTGGAAATATCAATTAATTTTTTTATTTACATACTCCGTGATAGTCTAGCAAGAAGTTAGTGTGTAGGAGCTAGGGTTTTATCACTTTTGACATGGTCCACAGTCCATTCGATGTGACTTATACCTAAGTATAAGTACATATAAATCAGTGAAAATAGTTTTCATTGTGTACCCACGTGTGTTTTGCATTAGCTGAATAAGGGATCGGTAGATATTTTTTCTAAATATAAAATTAGATAAGTAACTGCAAAAAAAAAACAATCAGAACATTACAGTTAGTAGGTTAAAATACGATAACAAAGTTACAAAACATAAAAGTTGTTCTTATTTTTTATAAATTATATTTAACTAGAATTTGTAACAAGTCAGATAATTTTTGATTAAAACGCAATTTGATTTAGATACATATGCCAAGAAGTACCGTCTAAGGTATAAATATGTACTTACACTTTCCTAAGACGTCAAAAATATCTACACGCCCCGGAGCCGATGATGACCATCGGAAAGTAGAGATTTCAACGAACAGAAACCATACCAACTTTTTGAAAAAAGCTGATATTTTGACTGGTGAATTTTCGATTGAAAATTAGGGTGTTTTTTCGATATTAATTCAAAATAAGGTGAAAAAATAAATATTTTTAATCAAATAAATTACAGCGTATTTGGGACATAAAAAGGTAAGTTTTCACCAAATTTGGTTAAAAAAAATAAATTGTAAATGATAAAATTAAAAAACCAAAAACTTGGTTTTTTGGATTTTTCACATAAATTTTGAGGTTATGTGAAAAAAGTGTAAATACAAAAGTTTTAGATCTTTTTATTACCTACAACTTTGCCATTTGACTTTTTTCGATAGGACTTTTAGTTTTGTCGGAAATCGAGAAAAACCGTTTTTTTACCCTTAAAAACTCACCCCCATCCCCTTCCCGACCTCAGATCGCCCGTAAATTATTTTTCCTTTTATTTTTATAATATTCCCCTCCTTTTCTAATGGGTTTCATCCTACTATTATTTTTTTTGGTTTTTAAAATTATCGACCCTGGTCTATAAGTGCTAGTAACTGTACATACCTTCTATGAAATGAAACAATATCGAGTGACGTCATCACAGTTGCTTTTCGTAATGGAAGTTCTTTCTGCTTTTCGTTAGGACTTCCTGTCCTTGGTTTTCCAAACCGTGATATTTTGTATACCTAATATGTACATAGTCAAAATAACGCAGTTCTTTACTTTTTGTATTTTCTCTCTATTAGTTATAAAAATCGGGAAATACCGAATTATCGTTGACTAGAAAGTAAACACGATCATGGCAGAGTAATTACCGTAACGTAATTTCAACCTTATGATTATGACTTTTAAATTTGTAAGCAGTAACGTTTAGTATGCGTGACAGAAGTGCGTCACGAATGATAGGCAATATATTTTATCGCTCTTTTTATAATAGTGTCGGTGTTCTCACCAGTAATAACCGGATAGAGAGTACTCGTATACCCACATGCTGCTAGCAGACTTTAATTCACGCGATAACTTCGTGCAGGCCTGGAATTCATTGAGTTCGTTGTGGTGACCCGTCCATTATCGCCTTTTGTCGATTAGGCTACCAATCTTAGAACAAGCAATCGAAAGTGTTGAATATTTATAGTTTTTAAATATTTGAGTGCACAAACCTTTTTCATTGTTTTTACCCCTACTGCAATCGTATTATTTGTGACTCGACCGCATTTAATGACAAGCTAACACGAGCTTTCATAGCGTTCACAATACGATTACTAAATAGGGGTAAAGACAATGTTGAATAAGAGAGAGTTAGAATCCAAATTGGACAAGCAGCCTATTGCAACATGTTTCTCACACTTTGACATGAACAGTCAAACCCATTTATTCGCTCAACTCGTAAATCAGAGTTCCGGCTGGGGTATTAAAAGGTGAGGTACGAATGCTGCTACGATAAAGAACCTATTTTTTTTTTCCGCAATTTGACATTTTTGTTTTTTGAAAGTTATAGTTTCGTCAATTAAGATTTTTATTATGCATCGAGTAGACATTCCAACTAGGATAAAATTAGTTAAATTGTACCATGAGCCGGTCTATTATTTTAGTACCAAGAGCGTATCGTAGAGAAACAAATCACAACCCTCCGAGCCGTCGGACAAATCCAAGGCTTGTTGAGTTTTTCAACAAGATAGGGTTTCAAGTCACCATTGTAAGATCAGTTATGGACACCCTGCGTACAAAATTCGGTCAAAAACTTATTTCGCAGAATGCCCCCAATAGTTGGCCTCCAACTTCACTGGATCTTACTGTCCCAGACTTTTTTTTGTGGGGATATTGTAAACAAAAAGTTTACGAAACAAAACCTCGCAATAGGGACGAATTAAAAAGCTTCAACTATCCGAAGTATCGAACCAAATAGCCCAGGCGAGATTACGTTACGCGCCGTAATGAGTAACGTTTTAATCCGATGCTGCAAAGCGTGCATAATGAGTGTGGTGGATACTTAAATCACATCTTAATTAAGCAAACACTTGTTGAAATATACCTACAAGCTAACATATTGTGATTGTTACACTTGTTGCAATAAATATGATAAGTATCCATGAGCCGTCAGTTCACAGTCTGATAAAACGGAAACTTTATTGGTCAGCCGGTAATTTTTTGACTATTGCGCATATACGGAAGGCTTTTTTAAGAGTTAGCGCGTACCTCTAGAATGGTTAATCCTTTGGAAGCAGCGTTTTCAAAGCACATTTAAAAGGTTTTGACGGGTAGAGGGTTTGGTCTGTTAAACCGTAAAACCGTACGAACAACCCACACAAAACTCTTTGAAAGGGAGCGAGCCGGTTCATACTTACTTCACGATTGTAATCCCAGAGTGGGGTAGGCAGAGCTACAGAATTACCTACAACGGTTCCTGTTGATTAGTACTTAGGTTAAATACGTGAATAATTACGTAAACGTGAATGAAAGTAACGTTGAACGTCAATTATTTTCAACTATGATTATAATTTAAGAAATTAGCTAAGTGTTTGTTTATTTGTAGTAGCTTATCATATCAGCGTCTAAGCAACTGCCCTACTTTTAAACGATAATGAGCACAATATTCCCACTGAATGGTTAGATGAACAAAGAGAATAATGCACAACGAAGATAAAATGGCCACAGCAAAACAACGGCGGGATCGATTTAGCGGGCAATAACATTTATTTTACAATAGATAGTTGATATCGATTTGCGTGCGTGGATATCTTGTTTATTCTACCTACTTGGAGTATCGAATATATATAGTAAGGTATGTATAAATAATATATAAATATGTATGTATATATAACGATAAATTCTAAATTAAATAACGTTCATGATTTATCAGATTTACTGTACAAAATCTCACCTCATATTGCCATTTTTATATTAACATTATGCCTATTTTCCTCTAAATTTCTGTACATTCTTCGATGTAGCCCAGTATGGAAATTTCCTCATCTCTCAGATTCAATTGATAATATTTTAAAATTAACTTCTAGCAATATTTTGAACATCCCCACTCACCTAACAGTTGGTCTCAAGTAACCCTCCCCGTAAAGTACGGTGGGCTTGGCATTCGGGCTACTACCGACCTGGCTCTCCCAGCTTTCCTCTCTTCGATACACAGCATAATCACCCTCATCAGTGAGATTCTTAACTTTTCTAACCCCACTGATGTTCAGGTGTTGTGCGTGTCCGATGCAGAGGATGCTTGGCGTGTCTGTTACCCGGGTAAGAGTTTGACATTCGAAAAAGCTAGCCAAGCAGCATGGGACCGCATTGTGGCCGTTGTGGAAATGCAGTCGACAACCTATTACGCCACGGTCTATGTTGCCAATCCAGTGCTCGTCGAGTTTACAGACATGCATCGATAAAGGATTTGATCCATCGGGCTCTTAGCACATTTTCTTTTCCGGCTTCGCTTGAGCCCACTGCATGGCCTGTCTGCATCTGATGGAAAGAGAGCCGACGGATGCACTTTAATACCGTGGCATCTTGGATGTCCCTTGGCGTGGGACGTCACTCGCGTTGATACGCTAGCACCGTCTCAAGTCCAAGGTTCTGCTCGCAAGCCAGGGACCGCCGCAGACCACGCCCAAGCCATCAAGTGCCGCAAATACGCTTTTTTAAAGCCAAATTACGTATTTGCTGCACTTGCTATGGAAACGTTCGGGCCGTGGTGATCTGACACAAAGAAATTTATCAAAGAAGTGTCAGACAAATGAATCGGCGTCTCTGGCAAGGCTCTTTTTTTGCCCAAAGACTGAGCATCGCAGTGCAGAGTAACGCTGCGAGCGTCTTCGGCATCAGCACGATGTCGCAAGTGGGTGCATCGGAGGCCTTTATTTTATATTTTTATAAATAAATAATTATTTGCAACTGTCTTTTCCACCATAAATGAAAATACGTACACAGGAGCATGGCATTAGCACACGACATGACACGAAAATGAGTAAAATAACCTTATCTTTATAAAGAATTTAGTTGCAATCCAGGTAACATCATTTTCGAACACTCCTCCCCTAAACTCGTCATGACGGTATTTAATATTTTTGTAATGTAAGTACATCACAATTTACATGTGGTCAGGAAACAGGAATTACACATTTTTACCTGAAGATTGTGAGACCATAGCCATAGGATAAGTGTCTTTCATCTTATGTATTAATATAATATTATATATTTAACAAAGTTATTAGTTGAAGGTATAAAACTAAGTTTTCAATACTGTTTAGCTCCACTTGAACCATGTATTCTCTGTTAACCATGTGGTTGACTGGTAGAAAATGCATTTAGCATTAAGTCCGCCATTTGTATTTTTTACTTATGTATTGTGCAATAAAGCTTAAATAAATAAATAAAGAATGTGAGGTACTCTTAACAAATATTTACAAATCACATAGGTACAAAGTATTCTCTATCATCTACTACAATTAAAAAAAGTTTTGGAATGCTGACCCTAAATTAACCACACAAAAAAATGTACCTAGTTGTTAATTTAGTCGATTACAAATATTACTATACAACCGGATCCGATCACAGCACCGCTGCGGTCGCCTAGTAACTTTGACAACGTATTTATATACTTTGTTTTTTATATCCTTGTACAAACATTTTTATCGGAGAATGGAAGAATACCGACCATCGAGATAATGTTACGAACCGCTATACCTATCGAGAATATCCACTTAATGTAATCTATAGATATACCTACGACTTTAATCATTTAAAACTATAAAAGTTCGTGTGAAATAATTATATACCTATACGGTTAATTGTTGGTTGTCTGTTGCTATAAGCTCACTACCGGATTTGACATTTTATGAACTCTGTCTACGTAATTAAGATTTAAGTTAGATAAAATATTAATCTATCTATTTACCTGTATTACTATCTATAATCCATTATTTACCCTGTTATTGTATTCAAGCAGGTACTGCGTGAAAATACATATACTGTCATTTCTAAATGTTGAACAAGTACTATTTTTCATATTAAGTATGATTATTGTTATAACAATAACCCTAGTATTACAATAATTCGCGTAGTACTTAAACTAGAATTTATTATAAGTACGCATAAAAACCTTTCGTGGAAAAATATCTGATGGTTAAAACTGCCAGGGCCGAGATTCTACGACGTCAAACAATATTCTTCTTGCCTTTTATCGTATTGTAAAAGTTTAGATGCTCTTATTTACTTCACAGTACACCGAACAAGACTAAAATGTCAAATGGCAGTGCACTATACAAACTCGACATTGGAGGAATCATCAAAACATTGATGGGGCCATTATCTTCCCAGAAATTGAATTGAATGGAATTACTTCACAGTAATGACGGCCGAGTTAAAAACAATACCATAAAACGTCAAAAGCCATATTGTTTAACCTGTCCTAGAATAGAAGCCCACTACAGTGTTTCTGATCGTCGCGAGGATAGAGGCAGACGGACGCGGCGGAGAAATCGTTTTTATGAAATGTAGTGATTACAACAGCGCCTAGCAGTGCTTTGGCCTTTGATCAATGTTTGAAAATGAGGCGGAAGGTTATCTATATTTAGGTACGCACACACTCGGGGTCCGCCGGGGGGACCCGTGGTGGTCATTTGGGAGTGGTGCGACTCTCAAACCGAGAGCGGAAGGAATACCCTCTATAATACCAACGATTCTCCCGCCACGCCGTTGTTGGCGTGGCTCTGCTTGCGGATTCCACTGCGCCCAAGGTTAACTTACACTTACCTACGTGATAACATTTATTAAGTATTTCGTGTAAGTCATAGACTATCTCTATAATATTTTAATTTATTTTAATTCTACTATCATCGAATTGAAAAAAATGGTAGAAACATTCAATACAAAGACGCAGGTGTCGTTAACCTTTTTCTTCAGAAGATAATAATGTATTAATACGATAATAACAATAACAGTAAACTTTAACGGAAAATTAAACTCAACAACTCAAAACAATAAAAAAACCGGGACAACTAGATATAGTCTTTACTATTTGAACTGAGCTGATCTTCTACACAAAGGCCATTGTTTGTAAACAATACCATTGTCTTTCTTTGTGTCCGTAACCGCAAGCCGATTACATACAAAAAAGTTAGAACTACATTGATTGTACATTGAATTATCAACCCTACCCTCTTAGTCAGTAGGTTTAAAATGTAGTGTCAGGATACAGATATAAGTCTTGTGTAGATGATAGTATTGTGTAGAGAATAAGCACAGTTCAAATAATAAAGACTTATATCTGTATCCTGACACTTTACATTTTAAACCTACTGACTAAGAGGGTAGGGTTGATAATTCAATGTACATTCAATGTAGTTCTAACTTTTTTGTATGTAATCGGCTTGCGGTTACGGGCAAAAAGAAAGACAATGGTATTGTTTACAAACAATGGCCTTTGTGTAGAAGATCGGCTCAGTAGAAATAATAAAGACTATACCTAGAACGTATCGCACCCGCAAGACATACGACATGAGAGTGTTTATGTGAGTTTTCTTAAAGACCCGTACATAAACCAGAATTTATTATACATAAAAACCTTCCTCTTGAATCATTCTAGGTACATACATACCCATTGATGGAAACCGCATTAACATCCGTGGCGCAGTTTAGAAGATCTGAAGCAAACAGACGGCGGAAGCGACTTTGTTGTTAACCTACTTCAAAAAAGGAGGAGGTATCCACTGTAGTTTTTTTTAATGTGTGTTCTCCGTATTCTCCGTCAATTGTGCACCGATTTCAAAAAATATTTTTTTGTTTGGTAGAGTATACTTTCGAAGTCATCCTATTGTCACCAAATCTGAATGTGAAAATGATAAGGGGAATTGAGGGAACTCCTCAAATATTGCAGGCAAACATATAGCGATTTTTAGCAACATTCTAGCATTTGATTCAGAAAGTGTCATTTGGTGAAGTGGAACTGATGATGAAGACCACAGATAGCTACCGGAACTCCTCAACGGTACCTATTTCAAGGGTAGCAATAAAGTATCTTGATTAAGTCAGTTGAGCGATTACAATGTAGAACATTTAATTGATTAAATATGACTATGACTTTCCCGCGGCGTTCCTTGCAGCCAACTCGAAATGCCTTAAAGCTTCATATTAACTAAGAAGTGAAACTACTAAGCTTATTATGATCACTAAAAAATGTAAAATAAAACGCAAGACATAACTTCTTTCAAAATGATAGGTTAGGTTAGGATTAGGTCGTCCGACTGAAGTCGGCGACACAATACTTTCAACCAAAAGCCGACTTCAGTTGGACTACCTAACCTATTTATTACCTATCAATTTAAAATAGGTTATTTTTTGCGTTTTTGAATATAGTTTTTCGTTTTTTATATATAAAAATAAAGAAGAAAATGAAACAGACGAGGTAATCGCGGACATTTTATGCGAGCAATTGAAATTTCAAAATGCTCGATCCGTATTGTTGCTTCTTTTTACATAACTTTTTTGTTCATACCTAATCATTTTGTTTTCATAAAATTGTTATTCATATGTTTTATTACCTATCGCTGGAAACGTAAACCGTGAATTTGTAGATAAGGCTAGATTAGCTAGGTTTGATTTATAAAAATCTTGAAAAAGTAACAGTTAGGTACTTACTGAAAAACTCGTTATGAATTTATGGTTTGAAGCACTTTATGAGTAAAATTAATTATGAGAGTTAATTTGACCAAAAAATAAAAAAAACCTCGCCATATTGCGTAAATTCTATCAACTGACATTTCAAAAAAATATTACTGGCGTTTTTTATTTTTCCGGTAGGATATAATTTAGTCGCATTATTATAATAATGCTTAAAACGTCCCATTGTTTTGTGACATCTACCTACTTCTTTGTTTTTTTTTACCAAGCAATAATTTTGTGATAACTAAAATTAGAACAAAAAAATGTTAACGCATTATCATTGAATATGAAATCTTTATAAGTACGTAAATCAAACCACATTTTGCAATTTTCTATTGTGATGCAAAATCCTCCGACATGTGTTTTAATAATTTTCCAGTTATTCCGTCATACTACCGTAAAAACATTCCCAATAAAAACCTTACATTTACTTCTCGAGAGGTCTTTCTAATGCTTTAAAAAACAAGGTTTAGGTAACTACTATTCCACTATGTTTTAACCATGTTTTAACCTACGTTGTTTACCAAACAATAAGGTAAACGTACCAGTGAATGAACAGTGCTAGTGAATGAACAAAGTGAGCATATTTTCGCAAAATAAGAATTCAGTTTTTTTTTATGTTAACTACATTACGAGTAACATCACGGTAACATTGATCACTGACTCAGATGCATTAGTTGCATAATAACGAATACATAAAGTGGACGTGTCGCAGATGTGTTTTCGTTGTATGGGCAGTAGTTAGCGGACGGTGAGTTACCTTCTGTTTGAAGTGATACGGTACTTATTCCAAACCACAACGATCCGTAGTTGCTTTAAGTCTTAATGATATATTGTTTCTATTTACATACCATAACATAAGTTTTTGTTCCAAATTGCCATTTTTAAGCAAATGTTCTATAACTGGATCATAGTGACATTATACCGCTAAAATCAATGAATGAACCGCAGTGTTCATTAACTACAACCGTGTGAATTACTTATTTTACAATATTGTGTATTTTCATTGTTGTATTAAAGTTCATTTTTCAGAAACATAGCTGTTAATTGACTGTCCGTCATGTGGCCAATATTCGTACAAACTCGTAAATGCTTAAGATGTTAGTCCATCCACTGGTTTATAATTTCCAGTAAATGAACTACCATCAATACGACTTTTTCATTTATTGGTTTCGCATAAAATTAAAGATCGTTATTTTACAAGAAGCTATTATACCTACAGCGTAAGTAAAATTTTTTTTTTGTAAATAAATTTATAAAGGACAAACAATCATAGTAAAAAATAAAACATCGATAATTCACTGGTTTTATTTGTTCATTTACTGGTGTTTTCATGTTCATTCAGTGGTGCTTTGGGGTGATTTCGACTTAAAATAGCTATAACTTTAAATTTTACAATATCATTATAAAACAAACGTTATACAAGCAAAGCAACTAACGCTTGATAGATAAGGACAATAATATTTGACGGTAACTGCTTACATTTTATATAAAAAAAAAAAACGAAAATCTCCCTAAGTGTTCATTCACCGGTACGCTTACCCTACATATTGTTCTTATTAGGTATTATCAAATGAATAAAGCAACATGACATTAAAAGTGCCGTGGTGATGGTGATGACACTCTAACTGCATTTATGTTGTAAAATATCAGCTTCATACAACGTGTTCTGCAGTACTATTTGCACTACAAACGCTATACATAAACATTTATTTATTACGCGATTATATATTAGTTACAGATTGCTTCAGTTCCGCGCGGTTAGGTATAGGTACAATTTTAACGAAGAAATGCGGGTCTCCTGTTCTCCTTACAAACGCTTTTGTCTGTCTACTCTGGTTTGTGTCCATCCCATTGCAACGGTTTTAAGTCAAATAAAAAATTCAACATTTGAAGTACGCGCATGAAAGAGACGGAAATATTGAAGCTTTCATATTTAAAAGGTGTTCGGTCTCACTCCACTCTCTGAAAGCTTTAGGCTATGATACCTGTTCGAGGTTCCTATTGGTAGGTCTAATAAGATCCAAAATGATATTGGTTCAAATAATAACAATATAAGAAATGTAACTCAACTAAACTTGAAAAAATATTATCTTCGCGCCGCCGTCCAAGAAGGATTCGGTCTATGAAATATCTGTTGCCTGTAGATGTCGTTTAACGGTACTCGCGACAAAATCTATGTCCTATTTCGGGTTTTCAGCTATCTCTTTACACAATTTCATCGAAATTGGTTCAGTGGTTTAGACATACAAGCGTAACAAACAGACCAGGTTACTTTCACATTTATATTAGTTATCCATAGCCTAGTAAATAATAAAAATCACAAGGTCTCGTTTCTAAATTTTGTACTTAAGTTCTTACGTGTGGTTGTTATCAAGTTGTCATCCGAAACGGCCGCTGCGAGACCGACCCTCCCCGGGATATCTGGAGCTGCGCCGTCGGAGAGTTGCCCGACACACGGAAAGTTCAATATCATGTCGGGTTGTCGGGTATGAATTGTCATATCGCTGCCTTTATATAATAACGCACTATTGCAAAATACTACGATTCGCAGCCATCATCTTACGACAACATTTTTTTTTATCGTAATATGATGGCTGCTTTATTCACGATAAACTTTCGCTTACTCTGCACGTCTCTGTATACTTAACTCGAAATCGTAGTATTTTGCAATAGTGCGTTATTGTATAAAGGCAGCGATATGTCTATAGTTACCAAAACAAACAACAAAGGCATTTAAAAGTACCTACTTATGTCGGGTTCCTATATTCAATCCGAGGATAGATAAGGCTTACCTCGGGTTAAAATTTGACATTTGCCCATACAAAATGTGTCAAATTTTAATCCGAAGTAAGCCTATCTGTCCGCGGATTGAATATAGGAACCGGACGTTAGCTGTTAGAGATGCGACCGATGTGCATTGGCAACGTGAGTGTACCCGATAACATAGCAAGACTTTAATCTCTAATAATGGCACCCGATTAGATTTACAGGCGATAAAATTATTATGTAAGTAGGAATTTGTCGATTGTACTAGCTAGATACTGCGTTGAGTGATATTATTTATATTTCAGCCTTGCGAGACGCATTGCCTTATGACTCAGTGTTGTTAATTTCGTGTACAATAAACAGTTCGAAGTGCATTTTTTACACAATTTATACGAGGAAACTGAATGACCACAATACTGAACTATTTATCGTACTATCATTAAACAAGTAAAAACCTGTCAAGTGCGAATTATGTTTCACATTATTTATATTGACTAAATCGGTTTTATTTTCAATACAATTTCGGACACGAAATTTCACTGATTAACGTCCGGTTCCTATATTCAATCCGCGGACAGATAGGCTTACTTCGGATTAAAATTTGACACATTTTGTATGGGCAAATCTCAAATTTCAACCCGAGGTAAGCCTTATCTATCCTCGGATTGAATATAGGAACCCGACATAAGTCTCGCTGAACACGTTTCGTGTATGGACAACGCAGGTATTATTGAAATTAAGAAAGTACATAGTTGTACAGTTGTACACGTAACGAATTTGTAAGTAAGATATTGTTATACTTTGAGGTATTGCGACCGTTTGATCAGTTACGAGTATCATTAAATATTATTATCAGTTGATTGCTGTTTACTGCCAAACAAAGGAGCACGACGGACGTTCGTGATAGCAATTTGTCAAGGTGTCAACGATACATTAATTTGTTAGCTTATGTACTGTCGTGGTTATAGAGGAAATGTTAAACATGGGTTTTAGGGTTCTCCACACATTCAAGAATTCGATTTCATTTTGAGTCGAATAATGTGTTAATGGGAATTAGGAATACTTCTCTTGTTTTTTTTATTTTATTTTATCTCCCTAAAAATATTAACTGCATAAAAAAGTTACGGTGGGCTTGCTAGGTATTTAAATCAGAAAGTTAGATCAAGGCTGTCATTACATTATATAATCTTTGAGTTCCCTTTTTGTTCGATATTAGAATTAGACTTGCGATTAGTATCTAATAATTATAGTTTACCCTAATGACAATACTTCTAGGTCCGCTGCCCTTGTGGCATAATAAACAAAGCTAAAGGGACTCGTAAGTAGGGTTTGCAATATTCGTCCAATTTTAGTATTCGAATAATACGAATACTTAGATTTCCAATATTCGAATATTTCGAATAATTCGAATATTTTTGAAAATAAAACAAAAAATTGATTCTTAGTTGTATAACTGTAAAATATGTAATGTAAAATTAAACTGTTTGTAAGGTGAGATGAAAGAGAGAGTGAGCAGTTAGATTTGCCGCTGATTATATGTAATGTAACTACTTAAAAACCTCTAATCTACTACAATTTTCAGGAAAATAATAATCATGCCAACTTTAATGATCAAATAAAATCTTATTTTCCATATTATAATACAGGGTGTCTCATTTAAATCGGTCAGTATGGGAAAGTCTGAAACTGTAAGACATACGAAGATCTGTTCTTACGAAACATGTCATCAATTTTAATAAGAAGAATAACTGCATTCATACATTTAAAAAAAATTAGAACTCATCTCGGAATCGAACCCGGTCTTAAGCAGTAAATGGCGCTTTGAAACATGATTTCTGAAATGAATTAAATACATTGTTTTCACATTCTTTAATTTATTTTAGTAGGTATTCGAAGTGACCACCGTTACAATATTAAGTTCAAGTTCAGGCATGTGAAATTGTCTCTATGGTTGTCTGTATGTACACAATGCATTTCATTCATTTTAGACATAATGTTTCATGGAGCCTTTTACTGCTTGAGACCTACACAATCGATATCTAAATAAAAATAGGGTAAGTTTATATTTTTCGAAACAACGGTTTTTTTTAAATGTTTGAATGCACTTTTTCTTCTTATTAAAATCGATGACATGGTTCGTAAGAACAGATCTTCATATGTCTTACAGTTTCAGACTTTCCCATACTGATCGATTTAAATGGGACATGGTATACAAATAAAAAAACTTATGATAAAAACTTAATTTCCATTATGTAGCAGGTAGGCGGACTCGCCAGCTGGCTACCCCTTTTACCAATTACTGTACGGTATTTAGTTCATTCTAGAAAGTTTGATCTTAGCAAGGATAAAGAAAAATAGGTAATTATATTGTTTGTCTTAAATTGGAGTTATTTTTGATATTTAAATCTATTTCCACGGAGTTCTTAATGTGAAGGATAATTAATCCTGCCATTTTGTTATAGTGTTTCCCTAGGGTAAATAATTACAGACATATTTCTGCACTATTCGAAATATTCGTTTTATTCGAATAATGAATACTGTCGAATTCGAATAATATTCATGGCGAATAATTCGAATATTCGAATATTCGGATTGCAAACCCTACTCGTAAGTTTTAAAGAAAGAAAGAAAACAGAAAAATACATTTATTCACCACACACATAATTAAGACACACAGAAAAAAAGTAAAAACAGAAAACAGCCATAAAAAGAGTAGTGAGTTTGTCTTCGCGGCAGTGAATCGGACACTGGCTCAGCATAATGCTGAGGTGTTTCAGCCAGCTCCGAGTTTGACTGGCGGACGACGGTACGCTAAACGACTAAATTGCGTAATAAAAAAATATCTACATACTGTTGGGCTTTTAGTTTTGAACCTTGAAAAAAATCTAAACAGTGGCTTTTTTCTTGAATCATGTATTTAAACTAAGCTCTCCAAAAAATATCGAAAAATTAAACACTGTCCAAGACCGGAACAACGTAAAAAAAAACGCATTTTTGTGAATAAAATATAAGGCAAAATAGTTAACAGGATAACTTTAGCTCCTTTATGTAAAGAACTGGTAGAATCTATATATTTTTGCAGAATTCAATTAATTCTTCCATGGAAAAAAAATGTACTTCAAGCAAAAAAATTAACAGCAATTTTTTTACATAAAATAATTAAAAAATATATCTTAATACGCTTACAAACAAAATTAAACAAATTGGAATAAAATAAATAATATTACAAGTTTTTTTTATTTCTGGTTTAGGCAAGAATGTAACTATATCTTACTTATTTACAAGAAAACTAAACACATTAACGTAAATCGTTATTGTAAATATATTAAACTATTAAACAACACCTACTCGGTTTAATTATGAGAAACAACTATCAGTTCTGTTACTTTTTTTCCTGAACAGATATTTGATATTTTTTGATATTTCTAAAGTACGAAGTATAAGTTCAATTTTCTTAATAATAATAGCTTAATGTATGAATTTAAATGCATTTACCATTTCTTTTGTTCTTTCAGTATTTTTGCGCAACGTACAATGTCAAATTAAAATATTTTTGAAAATAAAACATTGCTTTGTCTAATTTCCTAACCTACTGGCAAAACTTTATTTCTTTCACAAAAACTCCTTACAAACATGCCTGTTGATATTTTTTTCTACCAAGTTAAATTGACAAACGTAATCTCAAAAAAAAAACCTAAGCTCAGGGGTGAACTTTTCGCGGGATACAATTTAATCCACTCTTTTGTCTATACTCAACACATTTAAAGAAAAAAATGCAGTTCTTAATCCGTACAAGATTGGCCTATTTTGTGGTTCAATATCAAATATTGACAAAATAAATATAAAAACTACATGCAAATACCTTACAGAAACGTATTTAAAATAGAAATACCTACTTAGCCAGTATACCTACAGTATCGACAATTTGGCACAATTTAATTAACAACCAACAAAAGAAAAACAAAGAAAACCAAACTATAATTTAAGGACAAAGTGCTCGCTGGTTGGGATATTATTTTTTTGGAGCGTCAACAAATAGCTTACGCTCCTAAACCTTATTTTCTTCGAGTACCTAATTGATGACAGCACGGAACCCTTGTTTTTTCTAAATTCTTTCAGTTTGCGATGAAGTCCGGCTTGGAGTCACGCCTGCTGTACATTGTTAACTTTTTAGCAAGTAGTAACCAATAATTTCCAGTGCGCCTAACTGAAGTCGTGAGCGGGTTATTATTGCTTCTGCGGCGGCTGGCACTTCCAGGCAGCGTGATACTGTTTACTTTATACAGGATAAACCGCCAGGTGACTTATGTTTCATGTGGAAAAATCAATCGTTTTCGGTCACGATTTACATTATGATTTTTTAGGTATATGATTAGTCAAATCGTCAGAAGGATAGGAACCTTCGCGTGTACAACATGTCTTTGTTTATATTTACAGACAATACTTTAGTTTTTTAGACAACACAATCACTTTGAAAACACAATAAGTTTAGTTTTAACTTTTAATTGTAGTAGTTACCTATATTATATTAAATAATATATAGTAATAATGGACACCATTTAATTGGAGAATCGGTGTGAGTCTTGATTCATACGCACAAAATAATATTGACATTTCCTACGTTACTTTAATTAACATTCTTATAGGTTTTCCTGTAGGTAATCTATAGGTAAAGAACTATGTACTAATAGGATTTCTTTCAAAATTTTAGGCCCAGTATGTAGTTTCAGAGGTAAAATTTCGCCTACACTCGCGGTCAAATAATACGGGTCAGAATGCGTTTTTCATACTAAAGAGGCTATTATTTGGAAGCCTTGGTTCCTCGCCAGGAGATGCTTTTAGTGAAATCTGATGATGGACACCCCGAGCATCGATACAGGACTTCCAGATTGCCTAAGATACCCAACGGATTGAATCTGCGGTTAACGCCGGAATTGTGCAAGTTCAGAAAAACATATAAAATGGCAATAAAATGTAAGGAAATCCAAATGCTGACCCATGCTCTCTCGCTGTGGTGTTAACTGATTGTGCGATCTGTTAGGTATCTTAAGCACTTTTGACCTCCACTGTTTAACCTCGGAGTATCCACCATTAAACCTCACTCAAAACATGCCTGTGTCCAGGAACCAAGGCTTCGAAATAGCCTCGTTTGTATGAAAAACGCACTCTGACCTGTATTATTTGACCGAGAGTGTATTTGCTTAAATAACTTCAAAACTATTCATTTTAAAACGATAAAAAAATTGTGATTGTGTCAACGAGCCCTTTCATATGATATGTTACTAGACGTAGTTTGCAATTAAATTTTTTTAATTTCCGAATAAACCTCCCAAATGTGGGCCCATGTTTAAAATTACTTTATTTACATTACACGTCTGTGTTTGGGTCACAGACAATGTGTACGAAATATAAACTTAATCGGTCCAGTAGTTTCGGAGCAATTTGTCTTTGACAGACAGACAGCCCGCCAGACAAGGGAGTGATCCTATAAGGGTTCCTTTTTTTCCTTTTGAGGTGCGATCCCCCCCCCCCCCCCCCCCCCTATATAGTCCTCGGCAATATTGCCGGGAACTTGCCTATGTTGCCGGGAATATTACCGGCGGCAGTAAATATTCTGGGAATTTGGGAAATGGCCAACGGCACATCACTAGTCTTGAATCAACAGCTGTAGAGTCGTGAACTTTGTAAAATAGCAAGAGCTGATGATGCACCTGAAGGAAATCTAAGGAATCCTGGTTTAGGAGTGCGTACGAAATTGCCGGTACGGCAAGTAAATATAAATAAGGGTATTGGATGGCACGAGGAGGTAAACGTGAACGGCAATTACTTACAAGAACTGGAGGCCGGCGTCCGAGCCTTGACTCGATTGTTCTAGTTATCCCTTTAGATAAATGCTACTGATAACAGCTTAGATAATATTATTCCTCACAATGCTGTAAGCATTTGTCAATATTATAGTATCCAATTGCTACAACAATAATAGTACGGGAGCCCTCGACCAAATTTTTTGACTCATCGTTTTACGGTGAAAATTAAAGATTTGGTTAATTTGAACCGAAATGCATTTTTTTTTCCACGTCGCGCTTAACGTGACCGTATTTGTAATTAATTAATTAGTGTAGCGCTCCAGCTGGGAAAAGACGAAGCACTCATAGATCCTAGGGCTGTGCCTAAGATAAACGTCGAAATATTGTACAAATAAAAATAATTTATAAGTTAAAGATTGTTTATTAAAATTATGAACTAGTTAAAGGTGTCAAACATTAACACAATACCAAATCGAATGAAAATAGCAACACCACAACACGTTTGGCTCTATAAAAACATGATGATAAGTTACTTGGTAATATTCTTTACATAACAGGAGGTTCCAATCACTTTATAAAAAAATCAAACAAGTGATTGTACGCGTAAAACAACAACAGAACTGATTTGAAATAAATACCAAAATAGACTATAAAATTAAACTAAGTTTTAGGGGTTGAATGGATCAAATGAGTAGTCCTGGATACATGTACAATCACACAACAACATTAATATAAAAGGCAGATCAAACGTCACTTACCATAGGTTGAGTCATTAAACTAAATGAATAGTACAAAGTTAAAATCCAACCATGAATTAAAACATGGTAAATCAAACGAAAGAAGAGAAAGTATCGTTAATGTTGTCGAGAATAAAAGCCAAAAAGAACAGATAAAGTTGATCGAGCTCGCGGGCTCATTTAGAATTTTGGGATAAGACGCATCCCTATATGATTTTGTTGCGACAGTGTGGACCCTTAGCAATATTATTCATAGCGAAGCGTCACAACAATGGTTACACTACGGGTCCTAAACCAAACTACTAAAGACTAAGAGTCGCCTAAGAAATATCGCACTGCCAGATCAACAGTGTAGCAACTCAAAATACAACTGTATTTTAAAATCAACTTTAATACAACGTCTATGAGCTTGAAACAAAACTAACAAAGATTTTGAGTTGATGCTGTCTTGACTTGATCTAGCAGTGCGATATGCATATTTTTAGGGGCGATAAGAAAAATACACGGACATATATTATAACTATCGTAAAAAATATGTACGTGATAGGACATTAAACCAAAACCATTAATTTAACGTAAATCGCAATATAAACTTGACTTGAACGTAACAGTTCGCAAATATAAAATTAGGACACTATTAATCTACTATATAAAAATAAGTCGGGTTTTCCTTCCTGACTCTATAACTCCAGAACGCCTGGACCAATTTGGCCAATTCTTTTTTTGAAAAGTTCGTTGAAGTACAAGGATGGTTTTTAAAATTTAAAAATTCACCGGGAAAGTCAGGAATTTGCAGCGGGGCGAAGCCGCTGGCGGGCCGCTAGTTTATAATATATATGTCATATATATGCCAATCCTGTAAATTCGGATTGCTCCACATTGTCGGCATTAACAGCCATGGGTGAGTCACCTCCGAGACTATAATCGGTGTAGGATACACCGACGATATGCTCCAACAAGGCTCCAACGGTACTACCGTAAGTGTCACAGGCTGTACGACACAAGTGCCTCGTTAGAGATTATTCACAAGTGAGTACAACCAGCATTGCTAGTTCCAATAGGAACTGTGATGGTATAACTGTCTGTATATGGTGTGATAAATATGTATGATGTGTGAAAGCAGTACCTACTGTTAGAATATTGTACAGTGTTGTGATTGAATAAGTTTTGTATAGATAACACAATAGAACTTAGGAAATAAAAAAAACTAAACCTAACACAATGCCTAGGGTATCCTTATCTTATGTTGGTGAAATGTATCCAATCACTCGTAGATCAGGTAAAACAGTGTCACGCGCGCTGGAACGGTGCGTGCATGTACCCGCGATACGCTAAACGCGAAGCGTGAACCATCGTTTTACCCAAAAACAAGCCAAAAACGATATGACGTGGTCTGTTTTGTCGAGGGGTAAGTGGACTAGAATGAAAAGGTCAACTAAGTAACGAACAGCAAGACAAACAGCACGGGGCACTGGGATAAAAAACGAACCCTTCTGTTTCAAGTCTGAATCACCAACAACACTATTCCTTCCATAACGGAACAATCTGACACAAAACATTCAATTTTTTAAAATTAAAACCCGCACCATTAACAACGCAGGCCAGCAACTCAAACACTAAAAGAACACGAACACCTAAAAAAGTACGAGTATAGTTTTGTTTTTATATATTGGTTTCATTTTTTGCTTAAAGATTTCCTTCTAAAATTAATTAACGCATAATTAATAATTGTTTTTTTTTGTAACTACCTTTTCCCCGTGTGGTTGCCGGGATAGAATAGTACCACTCCATTTCTTCCCGTGGATGTCGTAAGAGGCGACTAAGGGAATAAAGGCTTGTAGTATTGTTAGGCGATGGGCTCGCAACCTGTCACTAATACGCTGGTAAACATCTTAGCCTAATTGTGCAAAGTGTGGTTATAGAATTATCAACAAGATTTAAAAGTTGTTGGTAATTCTTTAGCTCTGCCTACCCCACTTTGGGAATGAATGCGTGAGTTTATGTACCTATGTATGTACCTATTGTTTATTGGCTTATGTCAATTATTGTACACCATATTATTGTGCAAAATGTGGTTACAGAATTATCAAGAAGTTTTAAGACTTGTTGGTAATTCTTTAGCTCTGCCTACCCCACTCTGGGAATGAAGGCGTGAGTTTATGCATGTATGTATGTATATTTATGGTAGATTGTAGTGATGCACACACACATTTTTTAACAACTGTATAATATTATTATATTATACTTGATACCTACAGTCATGCAATAAAAATATTTTGATTTGATTTTGATTTGATATTTGTAGAAAAAAAGTGAACTATTAGATGATTTTGAATATATTGAGGGAATTTTACGCCCACCTCGTATATTCTAAATACGGCGCAATTATTTCGAGGAATATGACGAGAAAGCATTTTGTACAAGATGGCTTTTATACTCAATTTTTGCATTGATTTTAATTCCAAGCATACGACAATCCGTAAATTGTAAACAGAGATAGAAAAGGACTTCAGGTGTGAGTATGGTGTCTCTCTCATTCACTCTACGAGTCCAACCGATTTGTCCCGAACATTGACAATAGAAAAGGATGCTGAACAACGAAGTCGTCCACATTAAGCATATGGCGTTGACATAACAAGCATTACATTTCGTAGTATAATAATTAATGTTATCCTGCCATTGCATACCGTTTGGGTAAAAGCAACATGTAAATACATTGCCATCTCTACAAAGTAATATTCTAACGTTAGGTCATTTATTTAGCAGTTATTCAATCAAAAACGCTCGGTTAGTTTTAACCGTTCGTTAAAAACGGTTGGTGAACGAACACCAAAAGGTAATATTGAACTCGAAAAGTGTATTTTTCGCTAGAGTTGCGTGTGTCCTCTCCCCTCCATTTGATATGACAGACCGTCACACGCGTCGCGTTAATGCCGCCAGACGACGTAAATCAAAAATACATTTTCTTTGACATGATTTTGAGATCTTATGTTTATACATGGTAAAATAAATTTAATGGAAAATATAATATAATCAATAAATATAGAGAGGCCCTAGACAAGATGCGTGAGCACCTACGTCAAATCCATACATTTCGTCGGCTTTTCAAAATCGTTTACAGCAATAAGCAACTTGTTTAGCCTCACAGTGGCCCTGGAAAAGGTGCGTTCGGCGCCTGTCGGACGGTCACGTCGAGCACCTACGTCAAATCCATACATTTTCTCGGCTTACATAAATCGATTACTACAGCAATAAGCAACTTGTCTAGCCTCACAGTGGCCCTAGACAGGATACGTTCGGGTCGATCGTGATCGAAATTGTATAGGATTAACGTAAGCTACCACACGGTCGGTATTTGTAATATAATGTCGTATTAATATTTAAAAAGACATTAAAATATTAATGTGGCACTTCACGACTCGCACAGACTTTAACTCGACAAGAGTTAAAAATGCAAATTGCAGTGAAGCCGTTCGCACAGGCTGTAGCCATGTTCACAAGTTGTTGTCACCAGCGAGCGACCCGGCCGCGCTTCGCTTCGGTCTGTGGGAGTTCTCTGTAACACCCGTACTCAAACTAAAATTAATTATACAAAAACCGGTCAAGTGCGAGTCGGACTCGCGCACCGAGAGTTCCATATTTAAGATAACATGCTTGGGTAACCATGGGTAACGGAAGAAAATACTCATTTGGTTATGAACTTTATTTTCGATGCAATGAAGCCCATTTTGACTAGGCAAATTTTTTATACAGATTTTCAAAGTTTTTTTATGATTTCTCGAAAATTGTGAATAATGAACACTTAATTATATTTTTCCCATAAAAAAGGAGGAGGTTCTCAATTCGTCTGTATTTTTTATTTTATTTTGGTTACCTCAGAACTTTCGACTGGGTCAACCGATTTTGATCATTCTTTTTTTATTTGAAAGCTGGTGCTTCCCGTTTGGTCCCCTTTTTATCAAAATGAGATCTAATAATAGAGTCGATGAGGAATCGACGGAACTCTTCAAAATTTATAGGCACTATATCGATTTTGGTATTTTTCATTGTAGCTCGCGTATTTGGTGAAGTGGAACTGATGATGAAGACCACTGATGGCCACCGAAACTAAACGGTAGATATATATTTCAAGGGTGGCGACAAGACATTTCGATTAAGATAGTTGAGCGACTATGACGACGCATATTTATTTAAGATTAAATATATGACTATGAGTTTCCCACGACGTTGCTCGCGGTGAGATTGAAATGTTCTAGTTTCTTATTAATTGAGAAGTGGGACTACATAACAGCATAATTATGATCACAAAAAAGTATAAAATAAAACAAATGTTTAAAAAAAACATTTATACCTAAACCATTTCCAAAAAGCAAAAAATAACTTCATGTCTGTTTGCTTTTGGTTAAAATATTGTAGGACGCCGACTTCATTTGGACTGACCTATTACCTACCATTTTATTAAAATAAGTTTTTTTTTTGCTTTGTGGAGGCATTTTTTTACCATGTTGGTACTAAACCCTAATAAACACCATTTTCTCTTGAATCACTCTACCAATAGATTAAAACCGCAATAAAATCCTTTGCGTAGGTAGTTCGAAAGGTGTAAGCGCCGACCAGCGGGACGGCGGCGGGACGGCGGCGGGACGGCGGCGGGCAGCGACTGGTTTATACTGTGACTAGCGACGAACTTTTCACTCACTAAAATGTATCTTTCCATGTAGTATAAAATGTATCTTTCCATATACCGTATAAAATGTATCTTTCCATATACCGTATAAAATGTATCTTTCCATATACCGTATAAAATGTATCTTTCCATATAGTATAAAATGAAGTTGCTCCCCGCCGTCTGTACCACTGGCTGGAGTCGTATGTACTTATACGCTAAGAAGGTCTTTCAAATTACGGGACGGATTTGAATGCGGTTTTCATGAAGAAATAAAATGATTCAATGATTGAAGGTTTTTACGTATTATAAATTCTGTATTATGTTCGGATGTTACACATAAACCGAGGCGGAACGAGGGCGGGTCGCTAGTTATGAACACTAAAAAATACATCTCTTGAATCACAATCTATTAATGAATAGGTACCGCATAAATATATTGAAAGGACTCAGCGTATGTTACATACGAAGGGGAGACGGTGGGAAGTGACTTGGTTTATACACCATGTAGAGATGACCAGAAGATTCGCTAGGCCAACGAAAAACATTTGTGAAACTGATGCCGATCGATACACTTATGGGCATATTGCACTACGCGGTATTCGGTCAGGGACCCTTTCTCTAAATCGGGATGGTATAATAAGGAAACACATTTGTAAATGGCCAGGACTCCCTCCATAAATCCCGGGCCCTGATAACCGCGTAGTGTAATACGCAACGCTAAGAGAAGTGCCACACTTAAAACATCCTGTTATTTGCTTTAATAGGCCATCCACGAGAGAGGGAGCTGACAAGTACCTACTCAGCAATATGAACAGATTTTATTTCCTTTTACATTATATTATAAACATTGTTCATTGTTGAGCAAATTAATCTTAGTGAGAAATTAAAATGACTAAAATTCAAAGTAGAAAATAATAGGAGATCTCTTGTGTATCTTTTACCTTGTTTATGGCATGGACGAGGCAGACGAGCGCACAGGCCACGCCACCCGATGGTAAGTGGGATGTCTTAGACATATTAATTCTCAAGACTACTGCGGCAATCTTAAGACCGCAATCCGTTGCCAACTCTCAGGACTAAGATGGAATGCCTCTATTAAACCTCTGTTGTGGTTCGCGGGCCCCTCAACACAAATATATCTATCTATGGCATTACCGTAATTTATTTATATATCTAATGGTAATGATAATAATGTAGTTTTATGGTACACCTATTTTATTTATAAATTATTGTTTTAACCAGTATTGTTAAAAAAAATGTGTATTTACTAACAAATATTAATTATATCTACCTACTACTACTTCTGGAAAAGTTGTGCTGAGGTTAAGTTATTATAGTATTAATGCAAACAGATTTAATGTTAGTATTAAGTAAGTATACCTTTATGTTATTCTTGTAAGCTACATGTAAGTAGGTACTTGTGAAGTTGTGGTGGACGGACAGTGTCGTGCGTCGTGCGAGGGGAAAGTGCGCAATACCCCAAACGGGTAACCTCTACTCCAAATTGGTACCGGGCGCTTCGCGGCCGCAGCTGCTGGACCCGCACCGTTAATAATAATTTCTCCTTGCATGGTTACGGTTAAAATATATTTGCTTTCGTAAAATAGGTACAAAAAGAAACTCTTTTGACGGTCGCTTAATTAAGTACCTACTTACTCACATTTTTTAAATTCCTCCTATCTACCCTACTCTGATAATCTTGAAGGCCCGGTAGGCTATGTAGGTCGAGGAGACTTCTCCCGCCTCCTAGGTATACCTGCCTAATTTGAATGTGACATCCGTAACTATGGGTCCGACCGCCCCGATGGGTTACGCTTCCCGCTCCCGGTGCCGAAGGTACCTATTAACCGCAATGAATGAATCGGCGTCGAGTATCTACTACGTAACAATTTACTCCCACCACAGCGCAAGCGCGCAGAGATGCGCGCGCATATATTCACCAGCGCTGCGCCTGACGACCAGTCAATCCGTAAGTGCGGAGCAATCGAACGAAGCGCACGCCGCACGCATCGAATTGCTAACATAATACGATCACTTTTCGCGCGACAGTAGCTGCGAAGATTTGACGTAAAGGTACGGTAAACAAGTATTTTCCTTTTTTTAATTCATGGGACAAGGCTCGGGCAAGTGGGTACGGAGCGAGAGCGTCGCGTCGGTTGGGGCGCTTGTTTTGGTGGTGCGAGCGTTCGGCGGGTGTGGAAACTTCCCGGAGCACGCGCGGGCCGGGTGCACTCGCCGCTCGCCGCACCAGACCGCTGCAGCGCGAATTGCATCAGCACGGTGCATCCATGCGAGCCCCATCGTCGCCGACAAACCTACCTCTCGTTGCATGCTCACATACCCACCTGCTTATTTATCAAAACATCATACAAATTTAGGATAAGTAATGCGCATTTTCACCAAAAATTACTGAACTAGTTTCTAGTTTTCTTGCAATTAATAACTTACCTACATCAGAATCACCCCAAAGATGCTTAGCGAAATGTATTCGGAAATATATGCCTACTTACCTATAACTGGGTCAATCTATATTTTATCATATTCAAAGCCTGCACCGACTAGCGGGTCATTGGAGCTGAATGTGTTGACCAAATGATTTGTAGGCTTAATTTATGGTCATTATTCAAATTTAATTTCAGCCAGAAATCCTTTAAGTATCAACTTCCTCTTCTTATTCATTTAATGTCCTCTTTGGTTTGGAATCGGTAGCATGTCTGTCCTAAGATATTCACGGTTTTGAAATAATGTCCCGCTTGACAAGAAATCGTGTTCTATTCATATAGGTATAGGTACGTATGCAGGAAGTAAAATGGTCCAAATATCTCACTGAATAGCCCTTTACACTTTTCTACGTGAGTAATAATCTAATTTTGCCCTGTGTAGTTTTGAATTTGTGTTCATTATATTTTTATCTACTTACCTACTCTTTATTTTCCGTTTTGCATTTGGTAATTACCGCTATGACCTTACTCGTAAGTATATGAAAAACCACACGAAAATAACATCGTTAACATTTGGATACGGAAACTTTGTTAAGATAACACTTACTCTCGCCTTCGGTCGATCAGTATAAGTACCAAAATTGTGACTGCTCAGTGTCGTAGGTCATTAGAACATACATTATTAAAATAGTTCATTAAGTACATTGATGCGTTCTTTATTTAAAAAATCAGACCAGCATGACCTAACTTACAAGGCTCATAATAAGAGTCATAAGCAAAGCAAACGGAATTTACTGAATTTATTTTATCAGAAGTAAATGAAAAAACATATCTTATCAAAACCATACATAAATATACTTTCCAACAATGGCACTTCAAGAAATACATTTTTTTCTTCTCCTTGTTCTACGCTATACGCGAGAATTTCGGCCTCGTAGTTTACAAATAACCTTGAAGTAAAAGTGTCTGTAATACAATTCCTCATTTTGATGTTACATAATGAGTTATTATATTAACTAAACAAAACGTTTATATTGATTAAGAATAACTGCTAATATTTAAAAACATACAAAAAGTAAGTTATTTATTTCCAAAATAGAATTCAACAATAAAAAATTAAAACTGAACGTATTTAAATTAAAATAAAACTAAGCTACTCAAATATTAAAGATGTAAATAATAACCACCACTATAAAAAGAACACCCCGCCAAAGGTCCGCTCGTCCTCTTTAAAAAATTCGTTTGTCATCATTTCATCATTATGACGAAAGATTCCGTATGTTTTACGTTTTTATCTCTTTGTGTTGGCTTACTCATTAAAGCGGGTCAACAACACGAATTTAATAATAACTTGCGGGATACGTTAATGCATAAAAAATCAAAGGCCGGGCAAAAAACAATCGGGCTTGCTTCCTTTTACTAGAAGAACTGTACATAGGAAAGGTGTGTACATCGAGGGTTGCGTGGTCCAACCCGATAAATCGAAATAATTTATTATTGAAATTTGAATTGTTTTGATGTATTTATTAGTGTTCTTTTTGACACAACAAGTTATATCGACTTATTGGGTTTGACCACACAACCAATATGGTGTTTGTTATTTAAAGCTATTAACTACAATTGTTTTCTTAGTATTTGCTGTTACCTAAACGAAAACAAAGCATGATTTTATGCTGATATTCAGTTTCTGAATGAGTAAACCATTGTTTTCTACACGTAGTTTTGAAATAGATAATTTCCTTTCGCGTCAAGGCGTCTTTAGATAATGGCCGCTTCAACAAGAGATGGCAAGAAACTAGTTAACGAGATAAGGAAACGTGCAGTCAGTAGACAGAGATATAAGTGTTACAATGTAAAGTTTCCGGTTTTCTTGCTCGCCTTAACCTTCATTGAATTCAAGTAGAGCGAGGTGATGGATGACCGTTCATTTAGCACTGTGTTTATTTCTCTGCCATTACTTACAATACGTAGTTAAATGAAGCACCTCACTACCAATAAAACTAACAAAACCACGCACAAGTGTTGTCGCATAAATGTTCTATGGTAATGGGTAGAGTTGGCTCTAAATATGACAATCATCTAGTGTTTAATGATGACACGTTCTTGTACGCAAAACCAGCCAAACGGCTAAACAGATTAAATTCACTCAAAATAACTTAAATGTGCAATAACGTTAACAGTTAACTCTAAAGGTCGTAGGTAAAGTACGAAAACGATATCGTGCCCTCGGCCATTAATTAATTATCTTTAATAGTTAGTTACAACAAAATCAACCTTCCCTACTATCCGAGACGAGAGTTGCCAAGTTATGCTGAAATAAACCGACGGTTCAGCGTTTTCTTTGCCAAATCGAATAAAAGGTGAATTTTTCGTTAACAATTCTGTGGCAGAATCTAAACTTTGTGCTCTTTTGCATTTGTATGTCACACTTCCCGAAGGCCTCGTTCATGAATTCAAGTTCACGAATTGAAATTACTTATTCCACTACATTTAAGGAAAATCGTAGTTTTAGACGGTAAATAGCGCCGCAAAAACTTGTAGTAAGTACCGAATCCCTGAAGTTGCTACGAAGGTTTATTAATTTTATTATTCACTGCACAACAAACAAAGGCCATTTATAAATGAAGAATGTTAAGTACGTTATGTTGTGTCGGTTCATCTTTTGTAGCGAGGTACCTCAATAACTAGGCTTTATCAAAACAAGGAGAGGCCAAATCGTGCATATAGTAGGTACCTAATAAATTTATTTAAAATGGTTGTTCGTGGCCGGTTTTACTCTGGTAAATTTCTTCTTTCGTACAAATCCTGTTCTGACAATTACGAACACAAAAGGCGAGCAGTTTTCAAGTCAGATACAGGGCTCGGAAACCTGATTATTTTTTAACCAGCTCGTCAGAAACGCCATACTTTTCAAATAGAGCATTTGTATTTCGATTCCGCTCGAACAGAATTAATATTATTTCAGTTCTAGTACACAAGTACACCAACACCACCAGAAGGTCAAAGGGCAAAATAATAAAACTGTTCTTGCTCGTAATAACGGTTAATTTCCCTCGTTAATTGGTTCGCACCGCACCGCCATCGTTTTCCCGTCTTTCTTACCCTATAAGCTCTTTAGTTGCATTTTGACTTGCTCAGCTTGAAGTAAAGAGAGCTGGTATTATCATTTTAGGTCGCTACGCCATCGAACTGCAGGAAATCGCCGTCCAAAACCTGACAATACCTGGTTAATCCCAGCGATCATATCATAACGCTCGCGAATCGATTCCGCTCCGAGCGAGCGTTTACGAAAAACCTAGTTAAAAACCATAATATACCGGTATTTTACGAACCGTTCCCAAGCCCCGGTGAGGTATATGTAACATAGTTGTGCTTTTGAACTTTCAGTGTGTTACATTACAACGTGTAACTTTATAATTTATCCTCTCCCAGTGCGTTATCGACTTTAAAGTAAATATATTAAATTAAAAAGAAGTTCGATACGCGCGCAGCTGGACACGCGGCCGCCCCATGATAAGGGCGCCCCCAATGCTGCGCCCGCGGTTATTCACTTTCTTTGTTTATTTACTTAGTTTGGCTTCACACAATCGCTGCTCTAGAACGAAAATTACTGAAGTTCATAACGTATTGCGCTCATATCTCATCCATGGGATTGCTGGAACAAAAAACACACGAATAGATAGCAATGTTTTTTCTGATGGGTGCTCACTGCTCAGGGAACGGTGCATCAACGGGCATACATTATGTGCGCTCGCGCTCTACTCTACGCTCGCCGCGGCCACGCCATTCCCGATCAAATGTTTTGCTACTATTTATAGATTTTATAAATTTCCGTCGTTAACCCGATTTGCTGCCAGTATCCATCCAAAAGCATAACGTTTTTATCTGCTACGCCAATGATGTAGGTACGTTCTATAGATATTTCGGTTAACTTAAATATCGATATGAATTTTGTCGTAAATGTTGACTTTGAAATTATTTGTTTCCCTGCCAAACAACAAACACTAATTAAAGGTGAAATCAGGTATGCCAAACTCGCCACTAATAGGAATATTTAGAGTACTTAGTTAGGTATGGGAAGTAATATTTCAAACACATTATCTAGCTCTGCATGGTGCTGACGGGTGCAGCCGACATCCGCTGCGGGCTGACGACCGCGTGGCGCTCGGTGTAGGGCGAAATAAACCAATTCATATATTGCATGTACCTATATTGTAAACAATGCCCGTTCGATAATTGGAACGCACAGTGGATCGAAATGAATAAAAAATGGACATTCGCATTTTTTTCAAAAATCCTATTTAAAAAAATGCTTTTTGGTTGGAAATTATGTGAGGAATAAAAAATGTTATATAACATTTTTCAAAATGAGGCTTATTTTAAGCAGAAAAAAATAAAATGTGTTTTTTTTGTATGAAACTAAAAAATAGGTATCTTATTGTAAGAAAACCGTAACCGAACCCGCTTTCAAACCTTTAAAATATCATTGTCCTACTTTAGAACAGCAGAAAATAGTTAAAACCTTATCTCAGTAGGTGCCCGTTTTTTTTTATAGTCCAATCAAAAGTCAGTAAATACAACATTTTTCTTAGTTATGTATTTTTTTATTTTCATTAAAAAAACGGTATATTCATAACAATTTAGTATAAAAAAATATATATGACATTTTATTAAGGATAAATACAATTTTTTATAAGAAAATTGCATTGAAATAAAAACATTTATTGCGGTGATTTTATTGATAGTAAACAAATAACTAAAATATACTTGAAATCAACAATAACGATATTTGTAAATAAAAAAATGCCTTTTAAAAATCTTTATTATTATTAATGTATTTTTTTTATAACTTGTAATTTTTGATTTCAAGTATATTTTAACTTTTTGTTACTATCATAGTTAGTAAAACCATCGCAATAAATGTTTCGATTTTAATGTAATTTAGAACCATTTTCTTGGTAAAACTTGTATTTATCTGTATCAAAATGTCATAAATATTTTATTTTTATACTAAATTGTTATGTATATACCGTTTTTTCAATGAAAATAAAAAAATACATAACTAAGAAAAATGTTAATGTCCATTTTTTATTCATTTCGATCCACTGTGGAACGGGACTATTTTAGTCGATTGGCCAAGTTTAAAATCACACGTTTATATTGGCTGCTTACTACTACTACGCCGGGCATGTTATCACCTATTGGTGAGTGATTTCACACCAGTCGCTTCGGTCTTGTTCGGGTCATCCTCATCCAGTTTCTAGGTTTCTACTGGCTATTTCGATCAAACCGTGGGCCCAACAACCGGCGGCTACGAGAGTCGATCGAGCGTCATCAATGTCATTATTGAACGAGTTTCCGTTGATATAATTTTGGTTGACTGCGACGTAGGTATTTCCTAGTAACACTCAGTGTATGGCACGGCACATTCTAGAGATTCAATGTCAGTACTTTCTAGGTTTTATTTTATACCTACATGTATTTTTATTACTCATTATGTGATCAGGAAATCATTAACTGCCTGTGATATGTATTTATTTATAAATCAGTTTCTCGTTGCCGATATTACAAAGGAAACCAATGCAATTGCAACGGTGACCGATTGTCACAGTTAATTTTATGAAACCAAGATAATATGTAAGTAGGTAGTTGGGTTGCGTTATTTTTATAACTGCGGGGCATTTTTGAATAGTTACCTTAACCGGACCGAATGCTTAAGATCTCGCGAGCAAGTTATAATAGGGTAGTAAGGTAGTTATACAATACATGTACTGCAATCCGAAAAATCTGCTGGAAAATGGGTACACTACATAAATATGAAAAACTAAATTCCGAGTATATGAATCACGAATTTCATAATGCCGATTATTATAATTCCGAATGTTTTAAAACTCCGAATATAAGTATTCCGATTTTTCATTTTTCCGATATTTATAAATCCGAAATTTCAAAATGTCTAACGTTAACAATTACGATTTGCAAAATTCTGAATTTCAATACACCGAACAATAATAAGTCCGAATGAATAATAATCAGAAATATCAAAAATACGAATTCCGATTATTAAAATACCGATCTTCAAAACTCCGAATATCATTACACCGACTAATAATAAACCCGACTATAGGTATTAGCACTGACTCTGACTTATAAAATTTACTATGAAAAAAATGGTAACTTCCGTTGCAGGGGCGACTGGGTAGTGACAATTTAAGATTCCGCCTTAGCTCCGGCGCTGCGGGGAGAGCAGCCATTTCGCCCTCGCGTGACAAAGGACGGTCGCCCGTGCTCCCGTCCTTTGTCACAGCGGGCGAGGGCTGCTCTCCCTCCGCGTCTCCGGCTTTTTATATACACTCTAGGGGTAAGAGAGACAAGACCGCGTGGATTTTGGGGTGCTCCAATTCGGTTTTGTTACCTGTGTGACCTGTGTCTACAATGGGAACACCCAAATACTCCGAAATATTTTATTCCGAATTTACTAATTCCGATTTATAAAACATAATTCCTAATAAATAAAATTCCGATTATTGAAAACACGAATTTCATTATCCCGAATATCAAATTTCCAAATTAGTAATAAAGTTTCGGAAAATTAATAATCGGAATTTTGTTTTTCGGGCCAATGACACTTCGGGCTTTTCATTATTTGGAGTTATAAAAATCGGAAAAATATACAATCGGAATTTGGAAATTCGGTTAAATAAATTTCGTGTTTTTTAGTAATCGAAATTTTATTCCTTAGGAATTATGAAATTCGGGGTTTTAAAAATCGGAATTAGTAAATTCGGAATAAAATATTTCGGAGTATTTGGGTGTTCCCCTGGAAAATACCATAGTAAACAAAAAAAAAAGCACGTATTCTGCCCGAGAAGAAGCAACAACGGTATCTTCATCAAAACGCGATGGTTAGGAGTGGGGCTTTGTGTAGACTTATTATGAATAATTATGATGTACCTATACTCACTCGCTCAGTACCAACCACACTTATTGTATTCTAAACTATAATATACCATATTCAATGCTGCTAGTATTAAGGTTGGCACGTGACGAAACCGCCCAGCTGGTCGTCTGACCTTATTTCACCGGCTTTAGTTGCGACAGTCACTACTAATCACACCCATTATATAAAACCTCTTATCACTAATGGAACCACAGCACGTGCCAGCTATAAACAAGGGATTACCAAGTTAAAACTTCGTAGGTAATCCACATAATCATTAACGTTAGACATCACACCATACAGATTGAATTAGCGATCAATATTTAATCAACGTGCTATAAATGCTTTGTTTGTGATGAACATTCATCGATTCTAATGTACCAAGTAGTAGTACTACATTTCCATTTATTACTGCCAATGTTTCGACTAAGCGTCACGACTATTTAACTTTTACCCCCTCCCCCTCTTATTACCAAAGAAACGAATGCACCTAAAAATTTGAAAACATGCAGATAAATGTTCTTTACTTACTCGTAAGAGAACCTATAAGAAGGTCTGTAGTTCAGTATAAACTGAGACTCACTAAGTTCAAGTAGGTACATATATAGTCGACCTTAGCTTTATTTAAAAAGGGGGTTTTATAAGTGTCACGCGTGTAGGTCGTATCTGCGAATCTGTCTGTCTGTTTATCGTGTGAGCGTGACTGCTTGCGGCATCGTGCCTAGCTCCTGAACGGGTGTGCCTAGGTATATGGCCGCGGTTCTTTTTAACAAACTTAGTTTAAACGGGATGGTTCGTAGCTAGGTTTCATGAAGATCGGGTTTGGCTGTTTAAGAGATAGGTATCATGTCCTATTATGTCGGGGGTTTTAGTTTTAAATAGTTATTATTTGACTTATTTATGTAAACACATTTGTGGAAATCGCCATAGGAATGAAAAAGTATTACATTTATTTTTAATAGGCATGCACAAGGGCTACAAAATATAGACAACCCGCGACACTCCGCACTCCGCACATACCTGTCTACAAGCTAACTCTCTGTAGAGGCACTTACCACAGGACAGATAGGTACTTATCTGTTCTGTGCACTTACCCCGATCCCGTCAGTGGCCGGCAAGACTACGACATCACAAGGAATATTTAACTAAGTATAGGTACCTATTTCAGTGCTAACAAAATCTTATAATTTTTTTAACTTTGTTTTAATTTAGGAATACTCACTAAGGTACTCATTTTTGTTTAGATAAATATTAACTAAAGCTCCCAAACGAAATTGGAAAAATCGTTCAAGGCAAATAATTACAAACCTCAAAACTTGTCTGGGCGTAAATAGCGACACATAATTGAGTTGATAAATGTCAAACTCCGATATGTCCTTGAAATTTTGTATACGAATTTAAAACTTAGTTCGAACAAATTCAACCTTCGCAGATAAATAGCCTCCAAAGATGCCCAGGAGGTCATGAGCGTGATTGTTCTTTTATCAAAATTCTAACTTAACCTTCATTTTAGCATTTAAAGTCTAGTAATAATTTCTAATTTCTATTCAAATTTACGATATCAAATTGATTTTAGTAAGATACAGTATTTGGTAGCTACACATACAGTATTTGGGTTAAGGTGACTCCATAAGGCCTGTATCCATGTATCGATTGATCGTATCGTTGTGACTGTTATCATGAGACAACCTAGCGACACCACGCCTTAAATCGGGACGGCTTTAATCTCGTAGCACGCTGGCAATAGCCGACACTTAATATAATAATATTAATAATAGATCAAATCACAATCAATACCTACTCAATCTATCAAAATGATATGATAACAGAGATATACAAATATTAGGTGAGGGCCTACACCTACAAGCAAATAAGAGAAAATAACAGCCTACAACCTAGCACTAGTGCTGACTTTAGGACTGATAATGATGAATATGATGATAGATGCCGATAGATGCTATCTAGTATGTACTGTTTTTAACAATTCTTTTTCAAAGCGTTGAAAACTATTTTATATCACCGCACGCGTTTTAATCACAGTGATAGCACCCAAGTGAGACCGAACGAATCGGTAATGCTGATAGGCTTTACGATCTAGACTAGACTAATTGCTAATTATCAATTAACTAATGTTATAAAATTTCAAGCGGAATATAAAACAGAACGGTGCTTGTATAAGTATGTGTATCCTTACGCCAACACTGTTTGTTTTGTACAGTAATAGTTAGAACCTACGGTAACATTTCGTTTTTACCGGCCGGTGCCGACGTATTAAAAAACATTTTGGTAGAATTTGGATACTTACACCATATTTTTATTATGTTTGGTATTTATACACCATCTAGGTACGTAAGATATAAAAAATATTGCCATATAACCCTACTATATAATATTATAAATGCGAAAGTTTGCGTGTGTGTTTGTTACTCCTTCACGCTGCAACGGCTGGACGGATTTGGATGATATTTGGAGTGGAGATAGCTTATACCCTGGATTAACACATAGGGTAATTTTCATCCCGGAAAATATGAAAGTTCCTCAGCGACTAACGATAATCTAAATTATTACGCGGACGATGTCGTGGGCAGAAGCCAGTTTATTCATATTTCCGTTTTTAGCATTAACGCCCTTAGTTACTAACTAAATATAAAATCGATGAAATTACCTACATAGTTTTTACCCGAACCAGTACCAAAACAAAATGTGTCAAGCGGCTACACCTATTAGAAGGTACCTTCTAAGCTTCCGCTGTCTGTCTGTCAGCGGGCTGTGTCTCGAGAACTGCACCTAACAGGTAGTCAGCTTACATTTTTACAGAATTTCAATATTTAAAATAGTGGGATTACCAAGACCCCATACCACAGATTAAATAAGAGTTACTACGTCCCTGTTTTTTGTTCGATCTTAATTGTACGGTGGTACAGAAACCCTTGTGTGCGAGGCCGACTGGTTCTATAAAATAAACGGGGTTCAATTTAGGTGTTTTCCAATCCTTACATTCATAGATAAGAGGTCAGTAAATGGACCACGAGAAAGAAGGAAAGATATCGAGACAGCAGTACCTACCTAGTGGAGCAAATTCACCCAAATTAAAGTACCTGCCTATATTTCAAAACGGACTTTTTTATGCTGTGCAGACTGGCTCAATTTAATGTAAAGAAAGATCGTTCCATTATATGAAATGAGAAAAACCGGGACCACATAAGTTGTTCATATCACTAAAAGTATATTTGTATGCCATTTACTTTATTATTGTGTTACGAGAGTGTGCGTCACAGTGTCTCGGCGCCGCACGAGCGTCGCAGTTGCAGCTGAAACGCGCTGATAAGCCCTCTCCTTGACCGCGCGCCGCGCGATTAATTCGGTGCAAGTTCAAACGCACTAAGGTATTTGCACTGAGCGACCAAAATAAACTCGCGCCGAGTAGCCCCAGCCGGGCAGCCCCGCAGCTTCACCGTCCTACGAACTACCAACTTTATCTGAAGAAGAAAAATGTCGATTTACCCCTAAACGCTGATTCATTATCAGCGTTTAGGGGTAAATCGACATTTTTCACCCAGAACCTAAGGTACCTACGATTGGTCGTCATGTTTTCCTTACTCCGGGAGTAGGTCCGAATCAAGTACGAATAGTATCTATTAGGTATTTCTGTGAGGTTCGTTCCTGTATAAACTACGTCCAATTAATACATTATATTAACAAATCAAAATGTACTCTATCGAGTGCCATTTAATGCTTTGCTTTAATTTACGAGGTGTGTATAAAAGCAGTGAGTAATAGCACCTAAACAAAGAGCGCAGTTGACCTTTGCCGCGTCGAACACGATGGTGGTGCGGTGAGTAAACCAGAGGGGCTATTGTCTACCGCACTCGGAATCGCAACCGGCTTCAAAGTGGAGCAATTGTTTTCATTTTGTGTGCAGACAAGCCTTCGATTTTCAAAATGAAAACGATTGCGATTGCTAGTGTAGTGCGTTAGCCAATAAGCCCCTCAGATTAAATAAATGATCTAACTAATGTTCACTCGCAAGCAACAATCATTATATTGTAACCAACATTCGAAACAAATATATCGGACTCGTTTTTACCTATAAGAGACATCAGAGCGTAATCCTGACTTAACACGGTCTTTTAGCAAAGCGTTATACCCAGTATCATTAATGAATAGTAATGAAACTACATTTCCCTTAGGACCAATACTCAGTGAGCACCAAGTAGCCGATTAAGTAACGTTTCTGCACGGTTCTGAACAGTAATTATACCCACAGCAGTTATTCATGTGACTAACACAAATGAGCACAAACTAATTATACATGCATTTCAGGTGATATACTAGTTAAGTATAGATATACCTACCTACCTACCTACCTACCTTGTACAGTCAGCATCATAAATATAGTGGCAGTCAATAGTTCCAAATATACCGCACCATCCAAAATATCCATAAATACGTACTCATTCCAAGTGATCAAATTGTTCAGGCCATCCACTGTATACAAATATACCGGAGCATCCACAACGCCATATACTTGGTAACATTCAACCCGCCGTTAGTACAGCAACGTCCAGAACGCCGAAGGTTTAAGCATCCAAAGTAGCCAAAAATACGGGACACATAAGAAAATTGAACCTTATTCACCAGTAAGTACGGTTGAATATTCAGTCAAATCATTTTAATAGGTAAGCCAGTAAGCAATTTGACAAACCACGAAAACAGTACCATACTGTCATGGCATATATCTGTCTCACGTTTTAATTTGACACATTATTGCGTGGACTGCGTGGTTTTAAAAGGTTTTGCAATATTTATTGAAGCTGCCAACTTAAACGCATCAATACGTTTCAATATTTCGCCTAGTTAGCCGTTAGTTACGATGGACCAGTGGTTTAGTAGTAACGCTACGAGTCATGTGTTCTGGGTTCTAATCCCCGTATTAGGTGCTATTTGTAATTTTATTTTATATTTTTGAAAATTGAACCTTATTTTGAATGCAATAGAGCTCAAACAAAATGTACAACTACTCATTTTCAAAGCGGTTGAGTAGATACCCATTAAAACCAAAGAGGTTAATGCCCATTTTGCTTAAATTAAAAAATATAAATTCAATATAATTTATTTGTTTTGTAGTGAGTTTCGTCTACGTAAACAAGTAATAAAGGAATACGGCCTTTTATGTATAAGTAGTTATTACAAATTAAAATAAAACAACGACTTTAAAAATATAAAATAAAAATGCAAATAGCACCTAATACGGGGATTAGAACCCAGAACACATGACTCGATAGCGTTACTACTAAACCACTGGTCCATCGTAACTAACAGCTAACTAGGCGAAATATTGAAACGTATTGATGCGTTTAAGTTGGGAACTAAAATATTGCAAAACCTTTTAAAACCACGCAGTCCACGCAATAATGTGTCAAATTAAAACGTGAGACAGATATATGCCATGACAGTATGGTACTTTTTTCGTGGTTTGTCAAATTGCTTACTGGCTAACCCTTCAGGTGGCAAGAAAAATATAGTTAGTTTAAATTTGAATTTTGAGTTAATGTCATAAAGTATTAATTGTTTTTTGACAGCAGCCGTTATACGGCTGCTTGCCACTTGAAGGGTTATCCTATTAAAATGATTTGACTGAATATTCAACCGTACTTACTGGTAAATAAGGTTCAATTTTCTTATGTGTCCCGTATTTTTGGCTACTTTGGATGCTTAGAAACCTTCGGCGTTCTGGACGTTGCTGTACTAACGGCGGGTTGAATGTTACCAAGTATATGGCGTTGTGGATGCTCCGGTATATTTGTATACAGTGGATGGCCTGAACAATTTGAACACTTGGAATGAGTACGTATTTATGGATATTTTGGATGGTGCGGTATATTTGGAACTATTGACTGCCACTATATTTATGATGCTGACTGTACAGCGTTAACGATGGACCACCTATTTAACTAATCACTAGGCAAGGTAGGTATGTCGCCGCTCTTTACCTTGCGTTAATACGTTAATAACTATGTCAATGGGCTGTTTTTATTGAACGACTGTTCCTTAATAGTAATAGACCATTTCAAGAAAATAATTTCATCTTTTTTTTAATTTCCTTCATAGTGAATATTTTACGACGTGCCCGTTGATGTATTTTGGTCCCAAAGCCTTAAAGTTCACAACGTTTTTTTCTAAAAATCATATACCTGGGATCATATACCCATATAGTTTGGGTGAGTAAGCTGACCGCAAAGTGCAAACCCGTTCAAAGTTCTCACTGCTGACTGCGAAAGTTTAGTTCGACTCGTAGGAATCGCAAAAATTACAATTGCATTGGCATTTGGCAATCAATGCGCCGGTCCATGGCCATTGTCAAGAATTTAGAACCTTGATGAAAGAGGTCATTGTAGGTATTTCTTATTTAACTTTAACTATACAAATTACAGATTTATTGATGTTAATAATTAAAAGTTAAAACTAAACTTATTTTGGTAAATTAAAATAAAACTAAGCTACTCAAATATTAAAGATGTAAATAATAATCACCACTATAAAAAGAACACCCCCTCTAGCAGGTCCGCTCGCGACATGATCCCTATATGCCACTTATATTTTATATAATTCATATCCCAGTAAAGTTATGTAAAGAGCCTTATTCTTATTAAGCAGGCAACACATAACCTATAATATTTAAAATGTCGTAACTGATGCTCGCGTCCGTAGGCACTAGTAACAATAATAATAGCTAAAGCCGTTTGCGGTGTACGCGGAAAAATCCTCTATGCCGAGAGTATTATTCCATAGTCTTCATAGGGTAAGTTCGACTGTTCGCGTCCACGGACCAATTCGCGTCCAAAAGACGGACAGTAGTTACAACTAGTAACTGATAGAAAAAAAAACCAAGTAAACTTTTTTTTTGAAATTTAATATAATAAAAATAAAACTCTTTCATTTACTGGCTTAAATAAGAAGAGATACACTTTAAACCCATCAATGAGAAACCATCAAGGAAAACACGGAACATGCTCAAATGTATTGAAATAACTATTACATTTAAAATAAAAATTTAAAGATTTCATCGTTTATTTGAAAATCTACTTACGATATAAAATGTTTATTGGTTGATAATTACTTATACGAATAAAAAATCAAGTCTTAAAAACCAAAATCTCACAAAGTATGATCGTATCCCGGGCTACAGTGGACCTGTGGAGACATCCAAAAAGATTTCTCAATCCTTAAGCATTTTTGTCGGTATTAAAAATGGGTATAAAAATTATATTTTTTCCTGTATAGTTGCCACTGTTGCCGGTGGTAACGGTATAAAAAAATGCTAGCTGTTACCAGTGGTAACAAATTGGTGGTACTTAAGATGTGGGAATATTTTAACGATTTACGTCCATATTTGCATGAAACCGAAGAAATGCGTTATTAGGAGTAGATAGGTTACAAAAAGATAATAGAAAGACTTCTTAACATCACCAAATGTAGATTTCTAGTTACTAAAATATGAATATTTAGATGACGTTCAAAAGATAAAGAATTAACGACGAAAATATTTGATTTTTAGGTTTGATAAAGATTCAGAAAAAATATTTATATTCACTTAAATAATTTAAATATCGGGATAAACATACAGGGTGTTAGGCGCATGGCTGGAAAAATACAAATAAGTGGTGCCATGTACTACATATTCAGGTCTATGTACTACTTAATAAGGAGGCGCAGGATCCAAGGTTAAAAAAAACATGCACCTAACACCCTGTATAAGGAAAACATACATTAACAATTTTATTTTTGGTCTCAATCTTACCAACTCCACTAAGTGGACGCGAACAGGCGAAATAACCCTAGTAAAATGCATTTAGTAGTTAGCATTCGACCAATCATTGGATCTGCTAACAAAGTGGCTAGGTACTCACCGGAATGGACCGGTATTACATGATAACAAATAACTGCAGACCTGTTAATCAAACACGCGTGGTTCTTAACCTCCAGTAGTAAGTGAACAAGTTATTTTTAGTAAAGCGAGTTGTAACAACTGTACGCGTGACGTCGTGACGAGTAACACGGGTATTAGGTAGGTTATATACCTACCTTGTATAGTAAAATATGAGCAAGAACATTTTGTTGCTAATTAAGTTGAAGATGCAACACTACTTATGATACCTACTCATATTAATCAGCAATCATGTTGTTGCTATGGCTGTAAACTAATTAAAACGTGGTGTAGCCATATCTGTAATAGTTAAGTGGTTTCTTGAGACAGCAGGTTAGCTTAGTAGATTTTAATTAAAATAAATATTCCATTAGATCGATCCTTGAAGTTGCAAGGTCTAAGAGACATAATGATTCTGATTTCTGATTGAGGTGGGTTACTTTGGTTGTATTCAACTTACCAGTCTCGTATAGGCACCAAAGGAAGCGTCCTTCATTCCTCACAATAAGTATTGCCATTAATTATCTGTCGCGTAGATATTATACACCAACGATAACAATTCAACTACCTACTTATAGGTAACGAGTTCTCGACCCATTCGACTGGACGATGCCAAGTTATTTATCTAATCCGCAAATAGTACCCAACCAATTGAATATTTAACTATTGATGATGAGGCTCACAGTCCTCAAAGGCAAAGCGGTACGATTAATAGTCGTTTTTTAATTATAATTCTGTCGCAACCTTACCTGTGTGGGTTAGGGTTCCGAAGCCGTTACTACAATTGGGATACACCGAGTTTTGTTTGACAATGTATGAAAATTTATAAAACCATTTTGAGGAATAGGCTTCTCAAATCGACCCGCGTAGCTAGATTAATTACAATTAATTAATTAAAATTAAATTAAGATATATGATCTACATTTGACCCCTAAATGCGGTCCAAATTGCGCTATATCAACCTATTATGATAATTATGGTTTTACATAAAACATATAAAACCTCTCCAACAGTTTATTTTATAAGTATTCTTATTATTTATTTATTTAATAGCAACCGGTCGGTACGGTGATCCTCTAGCATCCGTGAAGCGATGTAGGTAGAACTTTACGAAGACCAGATGGAATTTTCTTGGAGTAATCCTTTCAAAGGCGATACGTGTTCAAACTCGAATTCTTCATTATACTGCACATTTGAATGTTAATTTAGTGCATATTAATACATCATTAAACAACAAAATATGCAATAAAACAAAAACAATTAAAAAAGCGACGCCATCTTGTCAAAAACCCCAAGAGAATCATTTTATAAGTAGGTACAATCATAATTTAAATATTTAGCTGACACTTGACTGACACCTACGTTCGAAGACGTTTACAAATTGACTACAATAATTATGATGAAACTAATATATTAATGACTTATCTTTTGAGCTATGTATGTTGAATGTTAATAATTTGTGCGCTGAAGTTTTCCAAGAGGTTCAAGACGTTGGCATCAACATTTATTGTAGAAACTCATGATTGGAAGTATGGAATCTGCCTTTTCAACTAATTTAATGTGATTATGTTATAAGTAAATCTAGTGTAGAAACAAGAGGGTCATGCTGTCATGGTGGAAGTGTTGTATTTATTGAGGTCTAGGTAAATAAGCAATGGTTAAATGCTTACCTATAATACTTTTATTTGTTTACAATGTTTGAATGACTTTCGTCTATTATGACTTTGAAAACAGATCACAGATAATAAAAAATCGTCTCTCTATATCTTAGTTCTAGATAACTCCGCCATTTTGTCATAGTAAGTAGGCGAGGTTACTTTTATTTTTTTAATTATTTTAAATAGCAATAACTCTTTTAAATACTTCAAATTAGATGCTTGAAAAGGTTATTCTTTCGAATAAAAATGTAAAAGCAAACAGTTTTTTTTTGTGAATCCCATTTCTTGTAATAATTATATCCCAAGAACCAGTCTTCTCAGTCGTGATACTTTTCCTTTAAAATTCGTTTTATGTGCTTTTATTTAAGTTATTTTTCAGATTTTTAGTGTTTGTAGTTTAGGAGAAGGGGCGACTGGGGCCGCGCCACTCGGGCGAAAATTACACCTTTCGAGTTCAATATTTCATTACAATCCATGTTATAATTACAGCATTGAAAAAATACCTTTGCTTTACCTACCTAATGGCAGTTTTGAAGGGATATTTTCAAGATTTTATTTTACAACTTTGTCAGCGAATTGTAAATGTATAACTATGCTAAATTACAGCTTTGTGGTACTAATACTTTCTGAGTTTAGCAGTGGACAGGAACGAAAATTTAAAATATTTCCATAACTGTACAACCAACTGCGTTGTACAGTTTTGTATATTATAGAATTATAGAACATTCAATAACCCGTTCATTTGATACCCGGTACCCCACACACACATGTATACAGCAATCAGAATTATTCGCTATTTTAAATACAACGGCAGCCATTTTGATGGCGTCATATCTCCGGATCCAAATACTTTACAGATGGGATCCCGACGGTTTTAAGATAAAATAGCATGTTTAGCCACATACAAAAATTTGGCGCTGGTATCAACAATTGAATTATGTTACCCCTAACAGAACGCCTAATTGAAAAAATTGCGAAGACGATGAAATGATAAATTTTGAAAAGCTAGGTAAGTATCTCAAAAACCATTGGGTCTACAGAGACAATTCTTCATAATCGCTCGTTATAATCGCCAAAATCTGAAAATTTCCGAAATCTTTGCGGTGTTTTTAACTTTGACGAAGTTGCGTTCCGCGCTCGAGGTCACTAACTTGGATTATTAATTGGGTCAACATCATAAACAAGTCAGCAAAAAATCAGAACTACCGGATTTGACGCAAACTACGCCGTACTTTGAATCCCCAATTTTACGTTTTCTTTGTAAAAATATAGAGACAAAACGTGTTCTAGAGCACTCCTTCGCTGGGTCTAAACGCACCGTATGACAATGTCCCCACTGGCCAATCTAATAGGTAGGTAGGTACCTATTAACTTAAAATATTAAGTCTGTTTAGCTGATTTAAAAAACAATTCGATACCTACGCGTAATTAATAATACATGATGTGATGAGAATGATGAGATACAAGATCACGCAAAACGTTGCTAAATAGGTAGGTATATTCATGTTTGAATATTTTACCCGTACCTACACAAAAGTAAATCAAACTTATAAGATATATATTTTTTTTCCTCATTGTTAAAATTATCAACGTATTATATGTACAGATAGTCATTCTTTTTCGTGACATTGGCGCTGGCATTTTTTATCGAAATTCATTGCTACATGCTTCATGCATTTTTCGAAGAAAATAACCTTTACAAAACGATTATGAAATATGGGAATGTAGTTCTAACTGTCGATTTCTCTGCGTATGATGAATGTTTTATTTAAGAAAAGCTTATAGGTATTTGCCGTAAATGTACAAAAATCGAAAAGGTAATTTCAACGTAGATACTCTGCGTGGATACGTTTGGTAACTTTCCGTTACGATCACAAGATAGGTATTTGGTCTCTGACTTAATACAATAGGTAGTGTAGGTACGTGTTAAATTATCACAACTGCGGCATTATTTTCCAAGTGGCCGATTTAACCTGAATTGCGCATAAATTTTATTATCAAATAATTTCCGAGAATAATTGTACCATTGACCGCGTTCATGGTCTACAGGTAGGTACCTACTACATGAGAAACCACGCGACCACAGCGGATCATAAAGTCAAGGCAGAAAATCTCAGGTAGTATCAAAAACATGGCATGTGGTCTGATGCGATGTTACAAATCGTTACCTTTGCGCGGCACTTCTTACAAAGATTATGCCTAGTTATGTTATGAATTTCGCACCTAAAACATCCAATACCATTGTTACTCAAATTGGGTTGTAGGTACTTCAGGGATTTTTTTCTATCAGTGTTTTAATTTTAAAATATGATTTGGTATCGTTAATACGAGTATAATATATTACGACATATTTTTTTTTCAAATTATATTTCTTTTACGAAAAATTTAGTTTTGCATTTGTATTTTTTAAATAAAATTTAATAACTTCGCTGCTGAGAGTTGTTATTATTTTTAACAAATTATGAACACAACATAACTTATGTACATATCGCCCACACTGTTAAATGACTACCTTACTAGTGAACCTTATTATCAGGAGATAAGGTTACAAGTGTAAAATTAACTGTTTGCATGTGCTTGTAGTAAACAACTGAAGATTCAGTTGAACACGTGTGTACGAAGTCTTCTAAAGTGATATTTTTAATTAATGATTAATGATGACATGGGATGTCAAGCTGTACGATACGATACACTGTATTGATATTCGAAATTTGAAATTTCATGTAGGGATTATCAAGCCCCTCCTACTGATATTCGAAATTTGAAATTTTATTTATTAGCTTACCTGACAACACGCTCCTCGAGGGTTCATGACATGAATATCGTTAAGTAAGTGGAACCATTGAATCGGCCATTAAAGCTAGAGTGAAAATAACACAATATGAAATAAAACAAATACCCTGTATAATTTAGCAAAGGTGTTAAAGTGTAACGTGTTTTTGGATGACAAAATTGGAGACACTTGAAGCCACTCTAATAAGAATCATTTGTTTCAGGTTTTAAGCAGCACAGAACAGGCAACAAAATGGGTGACGGAAAGATAGAAGGTACACGGACACTAAATTACACCTACCAATTATTTTTATTTTTCTATTAAAACCTTCATGTACTGTCACATTTAGTTTATGCAATGAACGTAAATGTCAAGTAAAATGTCTATATTTGCATATCAAAATTATTTGTAGCACGTTCATTATGTTAGATATTTTATGAAATTATCGAAATCTTTTGTTTACATTAACTTTTACGCAGCTGTCAATTGAACGTTTCGAGTGTTATATGGCCTTATTTTTCTTTCGTTGAATAAAACGTCATGGCCGACCCTGTTACCGACCGGCGACCTAGTAAGATTTAAATGGCGCAGTATGTGCAAACTAGGGACCGAATGTAATGACCGTGTGTTGATTCAGATAACCCCAAGATATTGTCGGGGCCGGTGCTGACCAACTCGCCCAACGCCGTGCTGAACAAGACGCTGCTGGGGCGCTACGTGGACCTGCCGCTGCCGGCCGACCGCGTGCTCGCCACCTACATCTGGATCGATGGCACGGGCGAGAACCTGCGGTGCAAGGACCGCACCTTGAATTTCATCCCCAAACTACCTAATGGTTAGCATTCAACAAAAACGACTACACTGTCCAATCAAACATTCTTGTACTCTAAACGACTACAATTTTTTTCCCTTAACACACATCAAATAAAAGTTAGACGAAATTCCGAAGATCGAGATATAATGCTTCTGCGTAGGCCTAGCCAGTTCGGCGTTTTTGAGCAATAGTTGTATTTTGCGTAATACTTATACTTAGGTTATGAAGTAACCGCAGATTGCATAACCCGAGCGCGTGCGTTTATTGACTATAAATACTGTAATCAGTTAAATTGTAATGAAATGCGACACATCCTGTGATCCAACGAGCTGTACTACATCCTCATTAACAATTATAATTAGTAAGGCCGGTATAAAACGTTTAGCCTTCGACGACACGGTCCGATCGTTAGTATACAAACAACATCACATTTATTAGAAGCGCGCAGCAACGCGATCTAAGGCCGCGGAACTGCGACGACGCCGCGCACCGGGCCGGTTGTTAGCGCTATTAGCGCACGACTCGCACCCACACCATACGAGCGCACTCTGTCGTACGATGCACCTTTTACTATGGAGGATGCAGTCATTGGTGTTCATGCGAGTTTAATTACGTCGGAATGCAGTCCTACCAAATTATACCTCTCAATTGGACGTTTCTCACAAATGTACGTTCCCTTGTTGTTACTGCACAACACAACTCCGGTTACCTGGCTTTGTAGAGGTATAGCAAATTGATTTATCCTATCCTTACAACTGAATGTTGTACCTAGTTGTAACGATAAATTACTCGGCCTCAGCTTTATTTTATAATTTCATCTCCTGAGGCCCACCGTGCGAGCAATATTAACCTAAACTTTATTATAGATAAACTGGTTGAGCTGTTAGAACAGGTGAGTAACCGATACAAAGCTGAATTCCTAAAAGAATTGAAGTGGACACATACCAATGAACAGCAGCTGCCATATTTCTGGCCGGAGGATTTACAAAATATGTTCAAAGTCCGCTGCAAACTGCGCGAGCAAGAAAATAAGAATAGCTTTGATGAGAACTTGAAAGGTTTCACACTATTAGTAGATGTGCTCCGTACTCGTAGAACCGCCAGATACTTAGCTTTAGTGAACTTGTTTGCTGTACGTGTAATTCTTCCTCGAACCCTGATTTATAGTAAGCTGTAGTAGTATATAGGCACATTTGTGCCGCAGGCAGTGATTAGTTTTGTGAAAGGTGGCTGTTGCCAAGTCAAGATAGTGATCACTGATCATTAGACAAAGCTGTGAATTTGTAAATTTTGTTCGAGTTAACCACAGCAAGTATATGTACATTCTTAGTATCACATTATATCACTATTATGTATGATAGATACTTAAGTCTAAGATATTTTACGCAATGAGGCTACACCTACGCACTACAGAGTCGATATTGATTAGGTATAAACAGTTTATTTTCATTCTATTGCACCTGCTTATTGCGTAATAACACTAATAACAGTTGTACCTACTGTCGTTTACTATTTTAATTTATATGTAGATCCCGTAGGTTAGGTTCCCGGTATCGGCAAATATTTGTGTGAGTGTGGACTGAGAGACCACATAAAAAGTTACTAATAAATCGGTACATTTGTACAGATGTACCGATTTATTAGTAACTTTTTACGTGGTCTCTCAGGGACCAAAGAAGGAAGACTGCTTTAGTGTATAATCATTACCAAATTACGTTTCGGTCATTACTAATGCGTTTAACATGTTTTTACTAAATCTGTAACAACAAAATAAGCCAGCATATTAAACACTAGCCCAGAAGTGGAAGGTTCAGTGTGTGAACTGAGGGACCACACCTTTGGCTGTATAACTTTTTAGTGAATTCTTTACGAATTCCAGGTTTTTTTTTACAAATTAATTCGCAACTACTACTACATTTTACACTTACTAAAACCATTAAAAACCAAGTGGTCCCTCAGTCCACACTCACACAAATATTTTACGAGTTAGTATTCATTTTGGCGTCTTGAATGTTTTTATTTAGATACATCCACCCATATAGGTACAGTCGAGTTCTTAAAATGTGTACACTTTGGTACCTTGCCTATTTAATCTCATGTCATGTTTAAACTGCCGTATATGAATTGTCACAGTGATTAGAGTGACAAGGTACTAAAGTGTACACAATATTTATGAACTCGACTGTACTATGTATCCATGCTAACATTATAAATCCGGAAATAACTCTGTGTTTTTTTGTTTGTTACGTATGCATTCCTACTAAACCGATTTTAATGAATTTTGGTATGGAAATTAGTGATATTTATTACGTAAATTTATCGTCTAACCTTATTTATGACATCACGAGGCCTCGGTCTTAACATTTCGCAGAGAGGGGGGGGGGGCGTTTGATTCGTTCGATTTATATTATTATGAAGGCTTTGATGCTTCACGACACAAATTAGGCTCTCGTATTTATAATAACACAGGTATTACAACGGTTGACAGCTCGATGCTATCGGTGATAATTTATTTGCAGATTTGCCAATATGGAACTTCGATGGCAGTTCAACAGGACAGTCGGACGGGCACAACTCGGACACCTTCCTGGTGCCTCGTGCCTTGTACAAGGACCCTTTCCGCAGGGGTAACCACGTGCTGGTCATGTGCGACACCTACAAATACAACATGGAACCAACAGGTGCTTAGACACGGCTAACCGCAGCTTACTACATAACTATTCTCTTTGTAATACGGTAGACTTAATTGTGTGTTCACTTGTGTAGAAAGCAACCACCGCGTTAAGTGCCAGGAGGCGTACGATAAATGCAAAACCGAGGAACCATGGTTCGGGATTGAACAAGAGTACATTCTCTTGGACGCGGATCTCAGGCCTTTTGGCTGGCCCCCAGGCGGCTTCCCCCCTCCTCAAGGTCCCTACTACTGCGGTGTCGGTGCCAATAAAGTGTACGCCAGGGATCTCGTCGACTCACATTACAGGTAAATCAATCGGTCATTATCATTTAATATTATAATTTTATCCAATAATAATTTATGTAATATTTTGCGTATACATTTTTTTTTGAAAGTTTTCTATCAATCATTATTAAACAAAAATGGGATACTAATGGTTCAGCAAACGCCATTACTGATATGATACCCATCGATAATGTGCGTTAACATGCTTACCAATACAATAACAAGTCGAGAAATACTAATTAAGCATGTTATCTTAATAACTAAATAAAATTTGTGTCCCCTAATGTATGTAATGACCATTTCTGAAACGATTTACATATGTTAAGTACATTTTTTTTTAGAAAAGTTTCGACAATATAATTTAAAATTAAATTTTCAATTTGTTCATCGAACGTTAACTGATATCCGCGATGAGGTTTTACGCAGCGCTGCTATCTCGCTGTGGCTGCGCCTGGCACGGGTAGCACAAGTTGTATTGTCTCGCTTGTCGCTCAGTGCGTCTCTATCGTTACTAACTAGATAGAAAGGGAGATCCGAACGACAAACAAGTCATGGGCAACTTGTGCTATCCGTCCTGGTTTTAATTAGAGAAATATACTTATCTACCTAAAGAATCATATTCATTGTCTTAGATGCTGCATCTATGCCGGAGTGCCGATCTCTGGCACCAACGCGGAGGTGATGCCCTCTCAATGGGAGTTCCAAGTAGGGCCATCAGTGGGGGTCAGCGCCGCTGATGATCTGTGGGTTGCGCGCTACATCCTCCACCGGCTGGCTGAGGAGTACGGAGTCATAGTCACTTTCGACCCGAAACCTGTGCAGGATTGGAACGGCTCCGGGGCGCACACTAACTTCTCAACCAAGAAAATGAGAGATGATAACGGTATCATGTAAGAATCAAATTCCTGACTTACAATCTCTTGAATATGTTCTATTCACTCTCCTCCAGAGTCCTACTAGTTAATAATATTCCTACTTTTATTTTGAAACAATGTCATGCATGAACAAGATTTTATTGAGGGGCAGACTCGTGGTCACCCCAGTACTATTCGCTTTGGTCGGAAATTCGACAGAAATCATTTTTATTCCGCAAAAGTAGGTAGGTTAGGTTCGTTAGGTATCTTTAGATGGCCGAAGGCCAAATCGCTCAGAAATAGGAGCCCTGCCTCAGGCAGGGCTCCGTCGAATAGTACTGGGGTGATAACCTGGGGTGACCACGAGTCTGAACCCTTTTATTGTTAGTAGGTATAGGTGGCGTTTTCGGCTTTAGGTACTTCGTATAACATTATCATTTTTTGTTTTCAGCGAAATCGAGAAGGCGATAGACAAGCTATCTAAAGTACACATGAAGCACATCAAGGTGTATGATCCTCGCGGAGGCAAGGACAATGAGAGGAGATTGACCGGTCTTCACGAAACCGCCAGTATTAACGACTTCAGCGCAGGTAAGTTTAATTTCTGAAGCATTAATTTTCTCGCTATCGGTGTAATAATAGTACATTATTGCGTAGGCAGTGAAGCAGGCAATTACGGGCGGAGTATTGGGTTAAACGGACGAGCTTGCGAGTCCGTTTAAAAATACGAGGCCCGCAATTGCCGTTCCTGCCGAGGCATATAGTGCTTTTCTCAAAAATTGCAAGATACAAATCGCATATAAACAGAAACTTCACGTGAAATAACACCAATCTTTACCGCCTTTATGTTTATGACAAGGAGAAACGCAAGCTTTTTTAGAAAAAAAACTCGAGCTATTCCAGACACAGATAAAAAAGTTACGTTTCGAATAAAATATGGATGTATAAGACTTGTGCCCTCATTTTATTATGGCCGTTTTCACTTTTTTTAAAGTTACAAACTAGATAACAATGAAATTTGTATGCAACATTGCGGGCTTGTGTAGCGAGCACGCAATGTATTTTTTTTTAATTTGGGAACTGTCTGTAAACTGTGTAGGTACTTCGCGTCTCAGTATGGAGTTAGTAATGTCAACATTTCCGGTTATTTTTGAGAAAAGTACTTTATGATACTTCGTATTGTTAATATTTCAGCTGTCACTCGGTTAAGTCACAGTTTATATTTGTTTCGTTTTAGGTGTAGCTAGCCGCACCAGCAGCATCCGGATACCTCGCGCTGTTGCGGAGGACAAGAAGGGCTACCTGGAGGATCGGCGGCCGGCGTCCAACTGTGACCCCTACTCCGTCACCGACGCGCTGATGCGCACGTGTATTCTCAACGAATAACAGCGGGGCCTGGACGACTCGCGCCCACCACCCACCACGAGCTCCGTCAAACCACCCCCCCCACGTACCCCATTCATTCCACAACACGCGCCAGTAATAATGGCGGGCAGGAGTTCTCAACTGAATGTGTGTGAATAAATAGGTAGCCCTCGCGCGGCGGCCACAAGGAGCCGACTCCGGCGACCCAATTGTGGTGTGGTATGTCGAGAAGAACCTGCTGACCACAAAGGAGTCCCTCGAGCGTGCACGCGTAACACATGTCAGTGCCGAGGGGGTTTGGTTACGTTTAATAATCTCATACTACAAAAGCGCACTTAATTAAAAATCTTTATAACGGCCTATTCGCCATTGGTGTAAAGAATTTGTTTACGTCAATACTATACGCGCATAATATATACACGCATTCAAATCGGATCTTATATTTTGTACCGCATAGCTACTGGAATGTGACCGGTCTGCAGTAGGCTTTCTTGTTAGGAAAATAGGTAATGAGTGGCAATAACATTCACTGAGGCACAAGGTGCGAGGGACACGGAGCGAGGCGGGCAAGTGCTTTATAAAGGACCACATTTTATTACATGATATTATACATTTTATTAAAGAGAATATTTTTACGAATATTACGTGATATTTAAAATTAATTGTTACTTTGATGTTTAATAGTTGAATTGTATACCTACAAGTAATCACATATCATTATTTCTAACATGTTCATTTACATATATAGGCATTGGATATATGAGAATTAGTTAAGTGAAGTTTAATGGATATTAGATTATTTCGCCTAGCATCACAGCAGTAGCAGTATGCGTAGTTGCAAGTCCCGAACTAACCTCACCTCGCGAGTCGCGTGTATCGTGGCCTGCGCCGCCCGCGCCGCATGCGCGCGCGCCTGACGCGGGCCTCGTGTTTAGTTTAGTTTGCACCCGCAGTTACTGACTCATTATATTCATACCAGATAATTATTCGGAGATGTTACGATAAGAGCCTTATAACCATTTGCTTAGAATTATATACATACATTATACACATAACTATTGATATATTTACATAACATGTAGTTACTTATATTAAACCAATTAGGAATAAATACGAAACCACTAAAATACCTATATTCTTATGACGGCATAGATTTTTGTGATAATCTATGTGTACCAAGTATAAAATTATTATTATGTTAAATTACAAATAAAACTTTATATTTATATACAGCATGCAGCTATTTTCATAAAAGTTATAGTACCTGTACAGCATGCGTCTTTATTTTTAAATAATATTGTATACTTATTGCATGAATTGATTTAAGTTCACAAATAAATATATAGAGTCATTATATACTTATTTGAATATTTTATTATTAATATGAGAATGATATGTTACATTTGGAAAATAAACGACACATTGTTGTAATTAAGATGTGTTGGTTTTTATTTGCAACTAATATACGAGCGCCGATATGTACAGACACCCTTCGTTGCAACTTGGACTTTAGTGGGTGGACGAGACCGCCCGGCGAACGATACCTACCCCACCTGCTATTATTAACCCCCAACTTAAAAGAGGTAATTTGCAATAAATAACTTTGTCACAGTTCGGGGTCTAATGTCACTGAGTTTCGAGTTATTTAACTTTTTTTTTTAAATCTTTCTTTTGATCTCAAACTATCGATTGTGAAAAAAATACTTCACTCTGGGAACGAATTCACTCGGACTCGAGAAAACGAGAACCGGAGCTAAATCTTGTCCTGCAGCACATACAATGGCACAAGTAGTCACCAAAGTACCCCTTTTCCCGCTAGTTACTTTGCCAATGTTGTGCTTTCCTTTTGGCGCCAAGACTTTCTGAGGCTTTTGCACTGTTGTTATGGCAGTTTCATCGAGGTTATACACTCTTGTGCCATTGCCAAAAGAAGGATGACGATCCATAACATTTTTCAGATTATCATAGAAAGTTTTGACCGGTTCTTTATTAAATGCAGTGGCACGATCCAAACTACAGGCATCAGGCGTTTTCATTGATAAATCTGAATGTCTCGACTTAAAAGACCGAAGCCACTCTTTCCCTGCCATTTCTTCCTTTCCCCAAGCATCAGGACATTCGATTTCGTTAATTTTCGCCATTTGATAAGCGACGCGGCGAACATCTTTGCTGGATAATCCATAAAATTTTAATGTGCAGTCTTTGATGTATGTTTCGAGTGCTGCTTCTTGTTCGTCTGTAAACGTTTTGTTAACTTCGTAGTTAGGTGTTCATTTTTGACCTTCCAATGATGCATCATTAACATTTTTATGTTTTTTGATTTACCGGAACAGTGTAGAATAAGCCAAGTTACACTCTTTTGCGGCTTTTCGTAAACTCATTCCTCTCTCTTGAGTCTTATAGTTTTTAACATATCTTCAGAAGAATGGCTGCCTTTTTTTCTTACTTAAGTTTTTGCACGCGCCATCTTAAAAAAAAAACATGTACATATTTGTCAGTGTTTAGTATTAAAAAAATATATATATTTATACTTATAATGAATGTTCACTTAAGTAAAATCATGCATTACCTAATGAACAAACCACATTGATATGACACGACATGGTATACAACAAATAAAGTAATACACAATGAAACACCTTGTTGTTTACAATGAAACAGTGTTCATTGTGTCCTCCTATGAATTGTGTCATTGTTGGACACCGAGGGTATTTTAAAATAACCTACTAAAATCGAACAATTTAATAGGTAATCTAGTCCACGTGAATCTATGATGCATGTACATAGCAACTTAATACTGAGGGAAATGAATATCACTATAGTATTTACGTGAAAAAACAAATAAAACTGAGAAAAAAAACTTACTTTTTTGACCAAAAAACCGAAAAAGCTCCGCAGACACGTCCTTTCACAAGCGGCGAGCACAAAAACTGGGGAGGAGCGGAGGGTGTACGAGGCCTTTAGGACGAGGCGTACTGCACTATCTGGCAACGTTGCATTACAGAAATAGGACGCTGTTTCATTATGTACTACTGTTTCATTGTTGAACACTCGACCCTACCTTTTTTCAGATTTTTTCTCGAAGTTTCTACATACAATTTTTTACAAAATTTGTTACATTATTTTTTACTCTAAGATCAATACTTAAGGAGATACAGGGTGTTTAAGTCAATACTGTTTGTCGATGATCAATTGTACTTGATAATAGTTTCTAAGAATTATGTTTGTGACTGTTTGTGTTCCTATAAATAAATACACTCAGGGACATAAAATACGGGTCAGAGTGCGTTTTTCGTACTAAAGAGGCTTTTTCGAAGCCTTGGTTCCTCGCCAGGGGATGCTTTTATTGAAATCTGATGGTGGATACAGGACTTCCAGACTGCCTAGGATACCCAATTGATTGAATCTGCGGCTAACGCCGGAATTGAACATGTTCAGAAAAACATCTAAAATGGCAATAAAATGTAGGGAAATCCAAATGCTGACCCTAACCCTCTCGCTGTGGTGTTAACTGATTGTGCGATCAGTTAGGTATCTTAAGAACATTTGACCTCCTCTATTGAACCTCGGAGTATCCACCATTAAACCTTACTCAAAACATCCCCTGTCAAGGAACCAAGGCTTTGAAATAGCCTCGTTTGTATGAAAAACGCACCCTGACCCGTTTTTTTTGTCCCTGAGTGTAAATAAATAATTAGATAAAATATAGGCAGTGTCAGAAGCTGGAGGATCAGTGGTAGTAATTTGGTTCGAGGGTTCCAGCCACGTCCTCACTTCCATCCCCACATTTCAGGAGGGCTTTTGTTACCCAGTCACCCTTGTACTTACAAGGAAGGGTACCCAACTGTCCGACTCCGATTTGATTCATTTTGATATATGTTATAGAGTAGTCTAAAATAACGGACACGTATTTTTTTTTAGCTGCCCAAACTCAACCTGTTAGGAGAAAATGGCCTTCAAAGTACTGAAAATTGACAAAACCTTCTAATTTCTGAGAAGAGATTTGTTCAAAAAAATAGATAATTAATTACTGGTTTCGTTATATATTGGAGAACATGAATAAATAATGGGGACGTGTTTCGTCATTTCACCACAAACTCATTTTTTATATAAAAAAACACATGCCAAAGTTTCATAAATTTCGTCGCTACACTCACTTCCTTATGGTTACTTCGTCACTTTACTCGATATAACAATTTTCAATACAGTTTTTGCAAAAGACATCGCTTATCAATAACTGTTTGGGATGCTTGTAACCAAAATCATTATTATTTCCGCAAACTGCATTTTCGGCACAAAATAATATTTTCTTCAGAAAGCAAATCCACAATCGGGAATCAGGTCAAAAAATATTTGACATAAAATAGTTCTTGGTAAGTTTAGTAAAATTAGTAAGGATATCTTCTTATTCACAATATTATTATTAACCTGAAATAAAATACAAAAAAAATCAACCCCGCCATAACCAATTTGATTTGAATAACAATAAAGCATATTATGTATGAGTATACTTACATCATAAAGTGAAAATAATATAATGACTCATCAGATACATATGGGTTTACGTTTGATGTCAGAATGTTTATCACTGTACTATAAACAGTATGGTATAGTGTGTTTGGAGTATTTAAAGTCATCTTTTATTTAGGTAATTACTTTAAATAGGTTTTTGTTGGTTGTAGGTTGAAATTGAAGATACGACAACGGCAATGAAAAGAATAAAAAGTTCAGAGTTATTTTTTTTATAATTAAAAAAACCGCCAATTTTTTTATTTTTTTTTCAGAAGCATAAACCATGAGATCATGGACCAAAAAGTTTTTAAGCAAAAAAATAACCATAAGGAAGTGAGGGTAGCGACGAAATTTATGAAACTTTGACATGTGTTTTTATTATATAAAAAAATGAGTTTGTGGTGAAATGACAAAACACGTCCCCATTCTTTATTCATGTTCTCCAACATATAACGAAACCAGTAATTAATTATCTATTTTTTTGAACAAATCTCTTCTCAGAAGTTAGAAGGTTTGGTCAATTTTCAGTACTTTGAAGGCCATTTTCTCCTAACAGGTTGAGTTTGGGCAGCTAAAAAAAAATACGTGTCCGTTATTTTAGACTACTCTATAACATGTATCAAAATGAATCAAATCAGAGTCGGACAGTTGGGTACCCTTCCTTGTTAGTGGAATACTCGCAATGCGTGATATTTAACAGACCCTTTAATAGGGAGGAGAGAGGAGAGATCAGCGGTGTTCTACATCGACATCTTCGTCATCTCCATCTATGACATCTGCAGGTTTACCGTTTGTACATGAACCCAAGCAGCCGAAGCATACTAGACTGCATAAAATACCGGCTTTTCGGCTTTCGCGGTTTTAAAGTACAAAGCCCCTCTTCCCCTCCCCGAAGGTTACCGGAAGACCAATATCATACTGACAAGCGGTGAAATAAGAGTTGACAGGCGTAAGGCCATTGCCATATAAAAATCGATTTATTTTGACTTTTAAATTTGTCATGACATTCTGGTAAATTTAGTCTTCTTGATTTTTCGGTAACCTATTAATTAAAATAGTTTATGTGACAGGTGCATACACGAGTGTTGTTTAATAAAACGAGGCGAAAGGCGAGAGTACAGTCGTATTCATAACTTTGTCTACATGCTTAGCATATATAAGTTTTCTACAATATGTGAGAAACCTGTATGTGGTTTCCCTGTATCTTTATGTTTACATTAAAGAGTCGGCGATAGTTATTTTGACACCTTGGGGACGTATATATATTTATGCCGTTGACTGTACTGCGTATAGCACAAACTGTTTAGTAATATTTTGAATAGTTGCCTATTGATGAAATTGCTAGAGACGCCGATAACTAATCATTAAAATAAAAGATTAATTTTAAAATGATTTCTTTATTTATAACATGCAATCTCTAAAACGACATTTCTTTGTAAGACATTGTTTCCGATGAGATTATAATATTTATTTTAAACATTTAATGAATCAAAATTTCGTCTAGATGATCATATAAATATTAAAGACTTTATTTAGATTATTGTAACTTAACATAACTGTACGACATTTGATACCAATTCACTAATTGTGGGATCTAATATTGGATGTGCATGTTTATGATTAATAATAAACTTTAATGATAGTCTGAGAATTAGGCTTAGGTACGTGCTGCTCTCCTCTGTTCACAGTCCACCCTGTACCTACATGTGAATTACAAGGACTTCTTTCGCATCTTTTGCCAACGTGACTTGACAGAAATCTTTGTCAGTGATAATAGATGGGGTTGCGAACAGATGAGAAAAACCTAGGCTTATTTGATTTTGCTGTAACAAAATAATTAGTTATAATAATAATTAATGAAATATCGTACTATTGAATATAAGCGAAGAAAAACTAGTCTACAGCCTGGGTGGCATTATAAGAGAAACGCGAATGGCCCGCGACTCGGCCCTCGCTCGAGGCGGCCAGCACAACTTGCCATAACGAAAGAGACTCACTGTGCGACTAGAGTTATACACATCAAATCGCGCTAGCTGTAAAGGCATCGTGGAACTAGTAGTAAGAGACGTCCAGAGTTTGAATAATTAGTGCGCCGATAGCAGTTTTTTTACCACTCCGTATTTGCATTGATTGGAATGGCAGTTACTCGCTTTGTGTATGTAAAAGGACACGTCACTCTGTGTAAATAAGCGCCAAGCCTGATAAGTTACTGTTGCCAGCCCACTACAAAGATAACTGAACGAAATAAAATGAGAATGACATATCTGTTATTGTAAAGTGCTCATAAGTATAATATCGTCAGTAAATTCAGTCATGTACGTATCGTGTTCTTTATTATTTGCAGGGCACGCTCTTGCGCATCAGATGTCCTCCGATTCCCGAGACCTATTCCAGATAATAACAATTCCCTTGCGGCACCCGCCTACACTGCGTCTCCCGGTGTGCCTAAAGGTGGGTACAGACTGGTGAAACGTAACATGCAAAGTGTCATGAATTCACCGTACACATTGCTGCAATGTATCATGAAAGGTAACACACTTGTACGGTGAATTCTTTCATTGCATGACACATTGCATGTTACGTTTCACCAGTCTGTACCCACCTTTACATCTCGTTACTCAAGACACTTATACGATTGTAACTTAAGAACTTAAAAACTGTCTGGCCAAAATCAGGGATCAAATAGTATAAAACTGATAACTTAATAGTAAAAAGATTATCACTCATAGTAAAATTGCCTTGTAAATTATCGAGAAACTGATACAGTTAAAGCGTTTTAAAGGTGCTAGTGATTCTTCGCTTAAGTGAATAAACCTGCTTATTATAACAATACTATACACACAACAATGTGGAGTTTAAACCACGACGATCCAGACATTAACGACAAAGCTACCTGTCTTGGCCTCTTAACGATTCTAGCGCTGAAATAAAATTAACAAGAATTAACACTATCATGTCGACTGTAAGAAACAACAAGCGTTAGTGGGATTTTCACCAGCTTTGCTACATGAGAATAAATACTATACATATAATTAATTGATAAAATATTTAGCTACTGAAGGCTAAAGCCAACGACAAGCGCAGTGTTGCCGCACCGCGCTTGTATAATAAATAACAAGAACCTTTTTTGATTTGAAGTGATGTGAGATGCTTTTTTACTTTCCCGCCCTTTCGCACTTTTGATTCCGCGCTGCGCGCAGATAAAGTAGCAGCATTGAAAACCTTACACTAAAAGTACAAGTTTGATCTGCCGTCAATACAGCGGCCAAGTTATAATATACAATATTGCTCAAAGAGGTGCCCCTGTTTGAAGACCATGTTGGGCACTAGGTTTAGCTAGCTCCAAAAGTTCCAACTGCGCCATGGAACGGGATCGAAATATAAAAAGCATCACCAATCCTGCAACTTGATAACTTAACCTAGCGCTTCATTGAACCACGGTTGTCAAAAGGATTATCTTCTACAGTAATTTAGGACGTCTTGGAGCGTCACCCTACGTCCCCTCTACATTCGAGGAGTCACATATAAAATCACGTAAATCATTAAGTATTTAAAACATAAAACAGTTTATAAATATGTCATGATAAAATACTTTCCAGAGTTTTTTTTTATTTAAAAGAACTATAAAGTATCGGTATTACAACTACTATTAAAATTATACACTCCTTACTACGGATCATACAAGGTTTAAAAACCTTTGAGGTGATAATAGTTCGAAGTGGATGTTCGAGTAGCCGGGAAAGGCGCTTGTCCGCGGAGCATGCTCTGTCCTCTGACCAGAGAAAGGGTAAGTTTTATGTATTTTAAGCCTTATGCTGGAAATATTTTTTACGCTTAGAACGCTAACGCAGTACTAGTTTAACTCTATTCGAATACACCGCGACAACATTTGCGTAATAATAAACATAGCTGGATTGCAAAGAAACTAAAATTAATCAGTGGCATATTCAAGCAAGACCTCTGAATCCTATATTACATTATACGATCATATGATCAAAACATCATCGACAACATCGGATTTAATGTCATAGTGATAGATAAGGTCTGTTAGTACTACATATTTTTACTCCTTTGAGTGGTTTTACATATTGGTGCGATTAACTATAGACACGGCTTTAGGTTGCATATCGCGAATCTAATGCCACCTAACGGCACATGTATAGATCGGATGTCGCTAGAAAATAACATGTTACTTAAGCAGACTCCAAGTTCTGCAGCATTTTACTTTACATGTGTGTGTAACATCTGTAATGAGCGTGCAACTGAGACGCCGGCCGTGAGGGTCGCGCTGTGGTTTTTATAATGTACATGACGAGCCTAGGTCATGGTATTACTTCTTATTCGGAAGCCATTAAAGCGAGTTTTGCATGTTGTATTGAGCAATAACGATAAATAATTTACTTTCCAACAAACAACAAATTACTAAGCTTCGTTATAATATCTCACAGAATATACGCACTGGCGACAGTTATTGAACGCTATATAATTATGTGACCAAACTAACTTCTACAGCGCCGCATCTTCATCTAAACCCTGCCATTGAGTGCGATTGTAAGATGAAAAAATCATAAAAAGACATGATTAAAACTATTAAATAACCACATTATCAATTGGCAGGGCTGCCACAACCGACGCGGTTGCTGTCTCGAAACTTTAGGAACGTTACGCTCGCAACGATGCCAGAAGCGAATTTAAAACGGCTAATGCGTTAATGATGTTATTTTATAAAAAACGGCGCACTAAATACAACTAGGAACATCGTCTAAACTTATTTTTTTTATTCCATAGACTAAAATGACATTTCATGCGGTTAGGTTCATAAGGACTAGAATACAAAACGACTTAAGTAATTTTATCTTGGTTGCAAAATGTATAATTGTGTAAATTGTCTTCATAGTAGAATGCCTGGGTTCAAGATTGGACTTAGATCTATAACGTTTTGTTTGTATAACGCCCAAATAACAATGTCCCAGTTGCAAAACGACATCTTATGCTGAACTTAGGTACTGATAGTAAAACGACTAGCAGGCATATCGTCAACAAATTGATAACGTGTAAGTCGCTAAACGGGTATCCTATCATTTTATCGACAATCAATTGGCAAATTTTCATATCACGACATTTTCATGCAACGACGACGTTTTGCTTACATACTCGTTTTGCAATCTAGTCCTTACGAACCTAAAACCATTTCATGTGTTGCCTGTTTTTTTAGGCAAAAATGCCACCCTTACTCAGAATTACCCTTATTTAAATTTTTAGTAATATTTATAGGAAACTTAATACTCACCTTATTATACAATGCTGAGCATACACCCACCCATTAGCTCTATTTCTCTGCGTTATATTTCAAGCAACGGAATCATATACGTACCACTTAAAAATATATAATTTACGCATTGTGTGGTGATTATCTGGCTACAAAAGAATCTCGTAAAATACAGACTTGACTATGGGCTACGAAAAGCAAATGGCGGTGATTAGTAATTAATAATTACACCACGAACTGAACCGAAACAAAGAACAGCACCGTTTCTTAAAAGCTGGCCACATTATTTATACGTCTGACATTTGTAGCTGTCATTTTAGTATACGGAATTAAAAAAAAAAGATTTAAAGGGCCGATTTAATGACCTGTGGTTAACTCACCAGAGTTAAATATAAACAAAGTGTCACCATAATGAGTCGAATTTAGAAGTTAACCTTGGATCAAAAAAACCTGGCCTAACGAATTTCAATGCCGTTTTATTACTCCACTGGTTCATGCATATGTCATGTCCATTTTGGAATTCAACTTTAATACGAATCAGATAAATAATGAACCCCAATGATTATACACATTGTCTTTTTTTTTCATACGCTTTTAAAAATTCACTGCGCGTATTATGAAACCGCGATTAGTTTGGGATTGGAATAGCTGTTCAATTTATATGCACTTTGACGTAAGTATATGGTAAAACTGTCACCCCTGATCCCTTTCTCTTCGAGGCTAGACAACATATTTTTGTAAAACCGACAGAATATAGTGACAATTAGAATTTTGGATACAATAACAAGTACATACTTTTAAATTATAACATGAAATGTTACAGTATACCTACTTTAATTACATAGATTACAGGCTCAATGTAATATTTTAATACTTTTACTAATGAATTAATGATTGACGAGATTAAAATATTTTGTATATACACAATACACTTAATAGATTAGCACACCATAGGGTTAAATTCAACTATATAACGTGGTTTATACAAAACCTGAGTAAAAGAGACGTCTATCTATGTAGGTAGAGTATCTAAACCAACCTCTACGTGACGAAGGTGGAGACTACAGCTTTTTTATTGGAGACTTGTGTGAAAGAGTGATATTTTGTTAAACTATATTATGCCACCATGTTAAATGTACAGTGTGTCCGGGGCGTAGAGGTCAACCTTATACTCGTATGTATAGTTTAGCTCTAAGGAAGTCGTTTTTTTAATTCGATTTTATGATATATTTTACTATCAGGATAATAAATATCAGGAAACAATCTGACACAAATTGACCTAGTCCCAAACTAAGCTCTAGGCTTGTACTATGGGTACTAGACAACGATAAACATACATATAGAGAAATATATACTTAAATACATAGGAAACACCCATGACTCGGGAACAAATATTCGCGCTCATCACACAAATCTCTGCCCTTACCGGGATTTGAACCCAGAACTGCTAGCTTCGTAGGCAGGGTCACTACCAACTAGGCCAACGCGTCGTCAAATCGAAAATAGTGGTTTGTCCCCTAAGTTACCAGTATTTATGGCAAAAATGTTATTCTGATTTGGATAGCTTATTTTCACTTGTACTGACAGTGAATCTATTGATTAAAAAAAGTTTATTCCGGGCTGATAATTAAGACATACTAAAATGTACACAGAATAGTTGATGGACCCTGAAAATAAAGTGGTCGTAGCATCAAATATGGTGAACCAGGGTAGGAACAGCACTTCTAACATTTTGAAAAGTTGAGATATTCCGATTTCCGTGCGACTTGTAATAGACACGATTCATTATATTTGGGACGTCCTGAGCCGAGCCATCCGGCCCAGTAAGGTTGACCGGACAACATTTGCATAGCCGTGTTGTTACACTAGCGTCCTATGCCCTATAACTGGACACGGGTAGGCACATTAAGTCATATATATTTTATATTTCAATTAGCGCTGCTAACGTTGTTCACGTTTTCGCGTTGCGTCACTGTCGTACTTAAGTAATTTTAATATTTCGTGTCCGATATTGTTTTCCTAATGATAAGCTTGATTTTTTCTACTATACTGTTTGAACCATATTGGGCTAGATGAATGTTGCAAGGTATGGTTAAAATGACAAATTTCGCTATTCGACTAATGTCTGTGCACTCTTGTCGGGCTGATATACGAGTCGGTAACATCGTCACTCGATAATATCGGTATTTCAACCGTTTGATGAAAATCTGCCTAATCTTTTATTCAAGCAATCTATTGTTTAATATAAGTTTTATGACATAAACAATCTAAGGGCCACTGGCACGAAAAAGATTAAACTAGTTAGTCTTAATACTAGATTAAAATGTAGGTACCCTAAATTTATCTAGATTTAAAACTTAGGTTTCCATCGGAGACAAAATGTCTGGAATTCAGTCTAGAGACCTTTATCGTACGAGTGACCTTAAGAGCAGCGTTAACGTTATCTGGAATTAAGCGATTGGTCAGCTTAGGCAGCCGTATAAGAGATAATTATTTTATTAAAATATTGAGTAAGCAATGGGGATACCTTAAGGCGAAAAGGATTTTTACTCATTTTTGCAGGTTCTAGCCTCATGTGTGTGTTGTGTTGTTTAATACTATTAGAAAAAATATGTACATGAACATATTATTAGAACATAACATCTAATTAGTCGGCAATGTCCAAATCATATAGCTTAATAAAAATAATATAAATATATGTTATACAATCAAAACTTTCTTGAAATAGATTTGTTTTAAATAATCGTCACAGGTAGTTACGATCTAAGGTAGTCGTCACAATTTTTTGGTCACAGATTTGATTTAAACGATTCATGTCACCTGTAATAAGTTTTAGAACGCGAGCTCCCGCTCCGGGTCCGGGCGCGCGTCTCGTCCGTGCCCCAAACAGGCGTGTCACACGCAACCAGATACGTCTAACGCTTATAATTTGCTTAAACTAACACTGAACCGTGCTACGATACGGTTTCTAAGTTAAATTCGTAATATGTAAATAGTCATTTGCTTAGGAAAAGAGCATTAGCACTTCCCGGATCACTCGTGATCGAGGGTGTCACAGTCGGTAGATAGGCATAGATGGAGAGATCGAGGCCCGCGGATAGTGCAGCCAGCGTCTAATCCAGTTGAGGATTGATTTCCTCAAAGTACTCCATTAGTTAATTGTCCGGCGAGGGCGAGACGGGTGGCGGGGGCGAGGCGGCGTCGCGGTTGGTGTAGCGCGCGCAGTTGCCGATCACGACGCACGCCAGGTCCTTGATAGTCTCGTACGGCGTCCGGTGGGTTAGCAAGTCCACCAGCAGCTTGAGCCCGCCCTCCGATTCCACCAACGCGCAGTACTTGTCGGCTGGAATTTCAATTAATTCAAACTAAGTGTATATCTGGTAATATACAGGGTGTTAGGCAGGTCGTGTGCCAAATGAGTATGGCGGGTAGGTAGGGTCACTTGCAACACAATTTAGGCTAATTAACACTCATCCTGCCCACGGTGTTCAATATTTTTTTTAAATTTTATTTCGATATTTCCCAAGTCATAATTTTCTCTACATTTTTTTTTAATATCGCAGCGAAGAGGTATTAGTTTTATTTTTGTCTCTATGTATGCTTATTCAATTAACATCTTATTTGCATTCCGATATTAAACAAAAAAATAGATATGAGCCGACAAAGTGTGAAAATTATAAAATAAAAGTCGTTCATAGGTTCATTTTGGTCGTAAGTTGCGTACTGGATATCGTTAAAGATTAATTAGCCGTGGAAATAAATGTTAACTTTTATTACCGTTTTATATCATTGTAGATATTTTTAATGTTTTTTTTTTTATTATTGTTTGTCAAATTAACTTGTTTTATGGAGTGCATTTATTATTTATTTCATAAAGTAAGTTACCATATTAGAATGAAACCATATTTTTACCAGAAAATTCATAGTGATTCTAGACATGTGGTATACCGTTAGATTGGTAATAAATTGGAGAAATTTTGGTGAAATTGGAAGATCCGAGGTACAATTTTTTTTAATGAGCCCGGAAGCTTACAGCTTGTGAGGGATTCTACCCGTAGGAGGAAGCGATAAGGGGTGAAAGTTTTAAGGGAGTTCGGCAATCTTTAATTTATATTTCATTTTCTAAACTTAATGATGTCATTTAATAGGGTAATATTTTTTTTAACGTTAAGGCTAACTAAGCGGACAATGAAATCGTGAGTCGTGTTTATGGAATTAATATATGAAATATCGAGAAGCTACCTTTTTTAGAGTTCAGTAGTCAACAAATAAACCTTCAAGATTAGCCATATCCGTCAGTCTGTCTGTCCGCGGTTTAAATAAGAAACTTTTGATACAACAAAGCTGTAATTTGGCAAAGTAATATATTTAAATTACGCCAATAAAGTATCTCCCATATAAGTAAAGCAAAGTGATCTCTTTTTTACATTAAGACATTAAATGAGGCGTTAGATACATCAAAAATCCCTGCCGTAGACTCAATTCACCTGGGTTAATTCACCTGGATGAACTAAGTGCACTGATTAGTAGACGTAATTCACCAGTATTGTTTTTAAAAGTACAATGTTTTATTATCAGTATACATAATTCACCTTGGTGAATCCAGTATACTAAAAGTGTACTTGATGCTCCAATTCCAGCGATAGGTGCATTAGGTATACTCTTCGTCTATTCTATACACCCAACAGGTGAATCCAGTATAGGTATTAAAAGTGTACTTGATGCTCCAATTCCAGTGATAGTGCATTAGTGCAATGATTCGATATGCGATCTTTTCGTATTTTCGTTCCTGGCCACTTAAACAACCAAGATAAAGTGAAGTAGGTACATTATAATTAATAAATGTCATTTATTGTCTTTCATTACTGTCTGCTTGTGGATTGTCGTCAAGAATCAGTTATGAATGAATTTACATTTATAAAAAGAGGGCGAGGTGTAGTCCTATTAAACGAAGGCCGAAAATTTTACAACAAAAAAAAAATACGCCAGTGGTGCAATTTGGTGGCGATGTTGCAACAGGAAGTGGCGAAGGAGGCGACTTAATTGTTTACACCTACTAAAGTCATCGGCCTACTAAAGTGTATGAAGTCATCTACCTACTAAAGTCATCGGCCTACTAAAGTGTATGAAGTCATCTACCCACTAAAGTCATCTGCCTACTAAAGTCATCTACCTACTAAAGTAATCTGCCTACTAAAGTATCTGCCTACTAAAGTAATCTGCCTTTTAAAGTAATCTGCCTACTAAAGTAATCTGCCTACTAAAGTAATCTGCCTACTAAAGTAATCTGCCTACTAACGTCATCTAGCTACTAAAGTCATCTATCTGCCAACTAAAGTCATCTGCCTACTAAAGTAATCTGCCTACTAAAGTCATCTGCCTACTAAAGTCATCTAGCTACTAAAGTCATCAATCTGCCTGCTAAAGTCATCTGCCTACTAACGTAATCTAGCTACTAAAGTCATCTAGCTACTAAAGTCATCTAGCTACTAAAGTCATCTAGCTACTAAAGTCATCTGCCTACTAAAGTCATCTAGCTACTAAAGTCATCTGCCTACTAAAGTCATCTAGCTACTAAAGTCATCTAGCTACTAAAGTCATCTGCCTACTAAAGTCATCTGCCTACTAAAGTCATATAGCTACTAAAGTCATCTGCCTACTAAAGTCATCTGCCTACTAAAGTCATCTACCAACTAAAGTCATCTGCCTACTAAAGTAATCTGCCTACTAAAGTAATCTGCCTACTAACGTCATCTAGCTACTAAAGTCATCTATCTGCCTACTAAACTCATCTGCCTACTAAAGTAATCTGCCTACTAAAGTCATCTGCAGGGGTCGGACAAAAAGTGCAGATGACGTCAAACCACTTATAGGATGATTTCAAATAGTATTTTTGATTTTCATAAACAATTATCACTTATCATTTATCAACCTCTTTATTAAACGATATCGCCACTTGAAATGAGTAAGTACGGGTTTGACTGACATATTGTCAATCAGATGAACAATAAATTGACATCGTTATTGTTTAGCTATTGTATCTTCGCGATTATATTTAGCTAAAAATTACATTTACTAATGTATAAAAAACGCTGTAAAATGTCATCTTTACTCGAATATTGTGGCAATATATATATATATATATATATATATATATATATATATATATATATATATATATATATATTCTACAACTGATATTTTAATATCCGTAGGAACGCAAACTACAGGACAAGGCAAAGATATCTCTACACAAACTGAGCAATCAAGTACTGCGATTGTTATGGATACCGCGAAATTGTTGGCTATTTTTTTTCCCCCGGTCAACCAATTGAGGAAAAAAAAATCATTCAAGCATATTTTAAGTCTGTGACAACAATAATAGACTTGTTAGAAATGCACAATTTCATTAAATAATAAGTATAATAAAATAACACCAAATTATCTTTTTTTTATTTTTGGGTCAATCAACTTTTCTTTGTAGCTCGTTGCCATTGGTGACGTCTCCTGGGTCACTCCTTAAAACTATGATTTCAAAGGATATAAGTCCACAAAAAAACTGTTATATTGGCAATTACACCCCCATTCTTTTATGGCCTTTGTCCTGAGTGTGCTGAAAGTATATATTATAACATTTTTTCTAAGAAACTTTATCACTGTTGTCTCCTGGCTTACGGGACAGAATAACAACAACAAAAAGTTGATTCACCCTTTTACTTATCTTACCAACTGTTCCCACTTTTGAGTATTAAACCTATTTATCTGAGGTTCCCACAGACTTGTTCTAATTTCAAATAATTATACCTTATGGTAACAAGTTTATGTCACACCTGCCCATAAAGTCGCTTTTTACGCCCGCTACGCGTACGGAAAAAGCCGCAAACATCTGCGATCTCGGACTTTCTTTGTTTTATCTCCCTAGTTGTGTAATATACTATTATTCACTACATCACCCTCTCTCTCTCATCATCACCTCTGTATTATTAATTGCATGGATAATTTTTTTACGATTATTTTGTTATGTTTCATTAATACTACTTTGTTACTACATGTCACACGGAAGTCTAAATACAAACTTAAACATCATCCTGTGTGCAAGATTACGTCATTTTTACGTCATCCGCACTTTTTGTCCGACCCCTGGTCATCTGCCTACTAAAGTCATCTAGCTACTAAAGTCATCAATCTGCCTGCTAAAGTCATCTGCCTACTAAAGTAATCTGCCTACTAAAGTCATCTGCCTACTAAAGTCATCTAGCTACTAAAGTCATCTAGCTACTAAAGTCATCTGCCTACTAAAGTCATCTAGCTACTAAAGTCATCTGCCTACTAAAGTCATCTGCCTACTAAAGTCATATAGCTACTAAAGTCATCTGCCTACTAAAGTCATCTAGCTACTAAAGTCATCTGCCTACTAAAGTCATCTAGCTACTGTAATACAATAAGGTTATAACCTATAAAATAAACCTTATTGTATTGTACATTGTATGCAATGTCTCATTTGCTTTTAATTATTCAAATTGAAAAGCAAATGGTTCGATAGAACGGCGACTGTTTATTTTGTATAATTTTTGGGAGTCGCATGTTACCTGGCGCCGAGTAAGCACGGCTATGTATTATTAAAGATAACGGAGAACAGAATAAAAGTTTAATTGAAATTAGACATACAAGTTCTTTTTATTTACAGATACAACCCCAATCCTTGTATCTATTACATGGTGGAGTAAGCGGGGGTTGTAACGCATTTAAGCAGGCTGTATAGAGCGTGCTTAGCCTTTGGGCACGTTCCACGCGTTTGGAGGCGTGTAAAAGTGATCTACCTGCCAAAACCTGGCAAAGCAGATTACAGCGATCCCAAATCATACAGGCCAATAAGTCTATCATCATTCTTCCTAAAAACAATGGAGAAGCTGGTAGACAGGCACATAAGAGATGGACCTCTAAGGCGGTATCCGCTGCATAAAATGCAATGCGCGTATCAACCGGGTAAATCCACAGATACTGCAATTCATTTTGTAGTGAATAAAGCTGAAAACGCACTAGAGAACAAAGAGATATGTCTTGCGGCATTTCTCGATGTGGAGGGTGCATTTGATAAGACTACGTTTGAAGCCATAAGCACAGCAGCTGCTAGGCATGGCATTGAACCAACCATTTGCAAATGGATAGGCAACATGCTAAACAGTAGACTTATAAAGTCAAGTCTTTTGGGCGATGTCCTATTCGCCACAACGACAAAAGGGTGTCCCCAGGGGGGGGTTCTCTCACCGACTCTATGGAGTCTGGTGGTAAACTCACTCCTAGAGGAACTCAACACAGGCCCACTACACACGGTTGGGTATGCAGATGATCTCGTGATACTTATCAACGGGAAGTTCCCGGGAACAGTATCGGAAATCATGGGAAATGCTCTGGAAAAGGTGGAAAGATGGTGTATTAGTCATCAACTATCCATCAATCCCAGCAAAACTGTAGTAATTCCATTTACTAAGAAAAGAGACCTCAAACACATTAAACACCTCAAGCTGTTTGGTAAGGTACTAGAATTGTCAAGTGAGGTAAAATATCTAGGCATAATACTAGATAAAGAGCTCACTTGGAAGAAGCACGTGGACAACGCTATAACAAAAGCGTTGAGAGTGTTCGGAATGTGCAGATCAGCATATGGTAAGACATGGGGCCTTAACCCTAAAGTACTGAAGTGGATCTATACCATGATGGTAAGGCCCATAATCATGTACGGCTGCTTGGCCTGGTGGCCAAGAACAATTTTAAAAACATGCAGAGACTCTCTGACCAAGGTGCAGAGGGTGGCCTGCATGGCTATAACAGGGGCGTTCAGAACGACGCCAACGGCGGCAATGGAGGTTCTACTAAACCTACCACCACTGCATATCGCCATACAGTCTGAGGCGTGCAAGTCGCTGCAGAGGTTGAAAGAGACGGGCCTATGCAACGATGCAGCGCTTAGAACCAGACACACCAAAATGGCACACAATGGTTCTCTAGACAGAATACTGACGATGGGTTGCGACAAAATGCAGCCTAAGTATGTATTCCGAAGGAACTTCAATGTCCACATTCCGACAAGGGATGAATGGATGGATGGGTTGCACCTATTAGAGGATGACGACGCGATATGGTATACGGATGGCTCAAAAATGTGCTCCGGTACGGGGGCGGGTATTCACGCCAAGGACTATAACAGCAGCATAAGTATGGGCAACTACGCAACGGTCTTCCAAGCGGAGCTATATGCGATAATTGCCTGTACGCAAGAGAATATAAGTAGGACTCCGCAGGGTAGAACTATTTATATTCTAAGTGACAGCCAAGCGGCACTTAAGGCGCTGACAGCGCCTAAAGTAGACTCGAAACTAGTCTACAATGGCATCCAGGCCTTAAACAGGCTTGGTAGGAAGAACAAAGTGAAACTGATGTGGATTCCAGGACACGAAGGCTATCCCGGAAATGAGGCCGCGGACGAGCTGGCAAGGGAAGGGTCCAAGGGCGCATACGTCGGACCTGAACCATTTGTGGCACCGTCACCGGGCACCATAAAAGCAGCCCTGAACAATAACACCCTAGTAAACCACCAAAAAGAGTGGAAAAATACTGTAGGCTTAGGGCATGCGAAGCTCTTCATAGAAAGAGTTGATCAGAGCTGGACCAAAAAACTTTGGAAACTCAGCAGAAGACAACTCCGATATATTGTCGGAGTGTTCACCGGGCACTTTGGGGTCAAACATCTCCTAGCAAAGATGGGCCTTTATGACAATACAGATTGTAGAATGTGCGGCGAAGAGGCGGAAACAGTGAAACACTTAGTGTGCGAATGTGATGCCCTCGCCGGAGTAAGAATGAAAATCCTCGGTTGTGGCTACCCGGAACCAAGCGATTTCAAAGCCTTGCCATTGCACTCCACTATCCGGTTTCTGGAAGGGGTGGAGGCTGCATTGGATTAAGCGCTAAAAGAGGGGTAATTACACAAAAGATCCCATAGGGTCGAAGTGTATCCGCAAGGACCCCACATACAAGATAAGATAAGATAAGCGGGGGTTCCGCTAATTTATATCGCAAGCTAGCGAGTGCTCGAACACGAGAGACGAGGATAAGCCTAGCGTAAGGCAGATCCTAAGGAAGAAAGAGTATGCTCTACCAGCAAAAATGAGTGAAGGAAGATCAAGGAGGATGAGTCGACGACGCAGTGCCTCTTGCCTCACCGTTTTCAAGACCCACCCCGGAAATGAAAGTTACGTACCAGTTGCGATTATAATTAAAAATAATAACGCAATGACCTTTTATAAATTTATTACATTTCATCGCCGATAGCGCTATTGTATACATATGAGCGAAATGGAAGTGATTCAGAAGTCTACGCCATGTTCAACATCGACGCTTGTTCTATCCACTTCACTGCATCGGGAAAAAAAATGGGACTAAAGTCGCATGTTACCTGGCGCCGAGTGCGCACGGCTATGTATTATTAAAGATAACGGAAAACAGAATAAAAGTTTAATTGAAACTAGACATACAAGTTCTTTTTATTTACAGATACAACCCCAAACCTTGTGTGTGTTGCTCTATTCCCCCAAAAGGAGGACTGGCATGAGTTTTAAGCTCTCCAAACGTTATAAGGGACCTTTCGAGGTGGTGGCCAGACTTAATAATGAGAATTATAAAATAATAAAAGTCAGTAGGCCATCGAAAACCCTTATTGTTCATAGAAATAGATTAAAAATATTTTATTCTAGGTTTTAGATATAGCTTGTATAGGAAGTTTAGGTTTGATATTTTAGGAGTTAAGGTGTGAATAGTTTTTATGTACTTACTTATTTTTTATTTTTTTTTGTTCTTCTGTTATAGGAAGTTGTGGACAAGCATGAACAACCATGGAAAGAGATAGCGAAAGATCATGATGTGGGCATATCTCTATGGGTCCAGGGTGCCTGGGGTTGTGAGATTTCCTTTAAGCCTGTAAGGTTGGAAGAAACTTGTTTGGTTTCACCTCACATATCCCATGGCGCACGGGTACCTTCATGGCAGATGTGTCATGCATTCCATGTTAAGGCGTGATAGTTGGGATAGTTGGATGCGTGTTCATGCTTATTAATTGCAGGTTTTATGGACTGTCTGTAACTTGTTTTATTGTGTGATTTTCTTATATTTCATGAACGATGCTGAGCTGAGAAGTCAGAAGTCTGCGCAATCTAAGATTGTGCCAGGCAATTCGATGATGCTGCGATCACCTGATGGATGATCAGGAAGAAATGCAGTTCATCATCATTCAGCGAAGACGATGTGTCCATATCTCAGGCCGAGATATGTGACACAGTCGCGACTGAAGCAAATGAATTTGAATGAATTGTTATTAGTTTTAAATAAGTATTAACAAAAATAAAATTAGGTAGGATTAATAAAAAATAATTTACAGCTACTTGAGTCCGAGAGTGACGTGACAAAGGTCAAATCGCTGGCGGATGAAAGTGGACACAAGTCCAAAATTTACAGCATTGGCTTCAGCGGAAAATTCTGAGAGTGACTTGACTGATACATGTCAAATCACCCAGGCCCGCATTTTATTAGTTTCCTTGATTAACATTGAGAATGTAAGGCAACCCCGCATCTTCAATGCAGGGATTGTCATAAATTGGTTTGTAGGGTTAGGCAGGTAGGTAGCTTTTTCGTGCCAGCCGCCCCACGTTTCGCGGGGTTTTTGGTGGGCGGAAGCTCGCTGTGAGTTCACCGATAAATGAATAATAAATTAAATTTAAACAAATGAATCTCACGGCAAGCTACTCCTAACAAAGGGGCTGGCAAACGCCCTGTAACTTTTCCCCGCATAGGTAGGAAGTAGGGATAGGTAGGATTCATTCCTTGTTCCCAGAGGGACGAGGGATGTAATACAATAAGGTTATAACCTATAAAATAAACCTATTGTACATTGTATGCAATGTCTCATTTGCTTTTAATTATTCAAATTGAAAAGCAAATGGTTCGATAGAACGGCGACTGTTTATTTTGTATAATTTTTGGGAGTCGCATGTTACCTGGCGCCGAGTGCGCACGGCTATGTATTATTAAAGATAACGGAGAACAGAATAAAACTTTAATTGAAATTAGACATACAAGTTCTTTTTATTTACAGATACGAGGGTGCATTGAAAAGTTCTGAGCCTAAGGTTGAATATAATAAAAAAAAAAACAAATAAATACTGGCAGGTCAAAGTGCCATATTTAGTCGCCATTATGCACTATCTTTTGTTTTTTTCCTGTCACAATTTTGCATTTTATGCTGGAACTGCTACATAAGGTCACTGATTTTTCAAGTAATGGATAAAATTGAGCACCGTTCTGTCATAAAATGTTTGCAAAAGAAGGGGTTAACACCAAAACAAATATTTGAAGATATGAATCAAACATAAGGGCAATCTGCTCCATACTATGCTACCATAAAAAGATGGGTAGCTGGTTTCAAACGTGGCCGGGAGACTGTTCAAGACGAGCCTAGGAGTGGGCGGCCGTTGACGGCTACTACGGACGAAAATGTCAATAATATAGAAGGATAGGCGATTGAAGATTGTGGAGATAGCGGAAGCAATGGGTATTTCTTATGAGCGGGCACAGAACATCATCACCGATGTTCTTGGATTTTCTAAGGTGTCAACCAGGTGGGTGCCTAGACTGCTTTCAGTCGAGAACAAACGAGTACGTGTTACAATTTCCTAAGATTGTTTATGTATGTTTCAACGTGACTCCGAAGATTTTCTCAATCGTTTTATAACTATTGACGAGACATGGGTCCACCACAGTACACCAGAATCGACAGAACAATCCAGGCAATGGAAAATACCAGGTTCACCACCACCCAAAAAAGCCAAGGTCATTTTGTCAGCTAATAAGGTAATGGCCTCAGTTTTCTGGGATTTCAGGGGGGGGGGGGGGGGGGGGTATCATGAATATCATGATAGACTATCTCGAAAAGGGCAAAACAATAAATTCAGATTACTATTGTGCTCTTTTACGTCGTCTGCGTGAGGAAATTTAAATAAAGAGACCTGGAATGCTGTCGAAAAAAGTACTGTTTCACCAAGACAACGCTCGCGTTCACACTTCGGCGAAATCAATGGCACAAATATATGATTGTGGATTTGTAGTGCTGCCGCATGACCCTTACTCGCCGGATCTAGCTCCTCCCGATTATCATCTCTTCCCAAACCTCAAAAAACACTTGGGAGGACAAATATTTTCGACAAATATGGAGGTACAAGAAGCAGTAGACTCATATTTTAACGACTTCAGCGATTCTTTTTTTTTTGATGGGATAATGAAGTCGGAGGCGAGGTAGACTAAGTGCATTGACCTTCATGGAGAATATGTCGAAAAATAAAATTGTTATAAAAAGTGAGCCCGTTACTTTTTTTTACCAGGCTCAGAACTTTTCAATCCACCCTCGTACAACCCCAATCCTTGTATCTATTACACGTTGAAGATGCTTAAGAAGTAAACCACGACGCAATCACGCAAGGAGGGGAGTGATGACTACCAGGAGACACGGCCAGGAGGATTCCTATCATGAAGTCGGATCTTTTATATTTATGTCTTCGTGAGAATTCATAGCGAAATGTAGGCATAGGCGGGCGTGAAAATGTTAGGCGTGATAGGTTTAATAATCCGGGATTGTTAGGAATTATTTTTTCTATTACGTGTAATTTATCTTGTAGCATTTCTATTTTTGATGAACGAATATTTTCTACTTAGATTGAAATACGACGTATTTCATTTATTGTGTCATATTATGACGTGACGTTGAATATGACATAAATATTTAATGGCATTTAGCATTATATTACCAATATCTATGGTGTGAGCGAAGCTAAAATGGCTTTTTAATTTTTCGTTAGCTTAGCTGTGGGCTGTCAGAAAATTCTTGACTTTTGCGTGTCAATCATTGGAAATGTTTTGTAAACAATATAAATAATGTTGAAAGGCATATTTATACAATGATTTAATTTGTTATTCATCCAGCATGTGTTGTCGCGAGAAGTTAGTGAGCAGGATTAGGAATAGGAGAAGTATTGGTTTATAGAATGTTAGTATGAACGACCTGACCGGGATTTTTAAGAAGTGTAAATTGGGTGTTAACTGTAAATGAAAACCCTAAATATTACATAGTAATTCAGGGGAAAGATGCATTGTCTTTCATCATTTGCAACGGCAAACAGTTTACACAGGGTTAGTTATGATTTTGATAGTTTAGGTGGGCCCTTATGAGTTCATAGTAAACTCGGGTTATAACAATGGTTTGATGCCTTGTTCACTTATAGCTGTACGAATCGTTGGGGATTATGTTTTATATGTATAGGGTCGTTCGGCGTTAAGATCGAAGGCTTTACGAATGATAAATGGTTAAGCAGACATGAAGGAAATATGGATGAGTAACTTAGTTAAATGTATTGGGAATATTATTCCTTGCTCTATTGGAAAACGTGTGAAAAGTAATAAAGTTGTTATTTGGTGTATGAGTTACAATTGTCCTAATAAAGTTGTTGTTTGGTGTATGAGTTACAATTATCCTTGCTAGGTATTGCAAATAACAGATGTGATAATAATTTGTTTTCTGTTATAGGAAGTTGTGGACAGGCATGAACAACCATGGAAAGAAAGATGGCAAAAGAACATGATGTGGTCATATCTCTATGGGTCCAGGGTGTCTGGGGTTGTGAGATTTCCTTTAAGCCTGTAAGGTTGGAAGAAACTTGTTTGGTTTCACCTCACATATCCCATGGCGCACGGGTACCTTCATGGCAGATGTGTCATGCATTCCATGTTAAGGCGTGATAGTTGGGATAGTTGGATGCTTGTTCATGCTTATTAATTGCAGGTTTTATGGACTGTCTGTAACTTGTTTTATTGTGTGATTTTCTTATATTTCATGAACGATGCTGAGCTGAGAAGTTAGAAGTCTGCGCAATCTAAGATTGTGCCAGGCAATTCGATGATGCTGCGATCACCTGATGGATGATCAGGAAGAAATGCAGTTCATCATCATTCAGCGAAGACGATGTGTCCATATCTCAGGCCGAGATATGTGACACAGTCGCGACTGAAGCAAATGAATTTGAATGAATTGTTATTAGTTTTAAATAAGTATTAACAAAAATAAAATTAGGTAGGATTAATAAAAATTAATTTACAGTTACTTGAGTCCGAGAGTGACGTGACAAAGGTCAAATCGCTGGCGGATGAAAGTGGACACAAGTCCAAAATTTACAGCATTGGCTTCAGCGGAAAATTCTGAGAGTGACTTGACTGATACATGTCAAATCACCCAGGCCCGCATTTTATTAGTTTCCTTGATTAACATTGAGAATGTAAGGCAACCCCGCATCTTCAATGCAGGGATTGTCATAAATTGGTTTGTAGGGTTAGGCAGGTAGGTAGCTTTTTCGTGCCAGCCGCCCCACGTTTCGCGGGGTTTTTGGTGGGCGGAAGCTTGCTGTGAGTTCACCGATAAATGAATAATAAATTAAATTTAAACAAATGAATCTCACGGCAAGCTACTCCTAACAAAGGGGCTGGCAAACGCCCTGTAACTTTTCCCCGCATAGGTAGGAAGTAGGGATAGGTAGGATTCATTCCTTGTTCCCAGAGGGACGAGGGATGTAATACAATAAGGTTATAACCTATAAAATAAACCTTATTGTATTGTACATTGTATGCAATGTCTCATTTGCTTTTAATTATTCAAATTGAAAAGCAAATGGTTCGATAGAACGGCGACTGTTTATTTTGTATAATTTTTGGGAGTCGCATGTTACCTGGCGCCGAGTGCGCACGGCTATGTATTATTAAAGATAACGGAGAACAGAATAAAACTTTAATTGAAATTAGACATACAAGTTCTTTTTATTTACAGATACAACCCCAATCCTTGTATCTATTACACTACTAAAGTCATCTGCCTACGAAAGTCATCTGCCTACTAAAATCATATAGCTACTAAAGTCATCTGCCTACTAAAGTCATCTAGCTACTAAAGTCATCTGCCTACTAAAGTGATCTGCCTACTAAAGACAGCACCAAATAATTGTAAATAGATAACTATTCAATTGGTAAAAACCCCGATATAATGGCGACCCCTTCATTCAGAGCTGACATGTCTTAAACAGCTCCACCGATTTTCATGAAACCTACTTTACAAAAAAATCGCGTTTCGAGACCCTAAACTCAATTTTTTGACCCGTAAGCAATGAGCAAAAACTTCAACGGGTTCTGAGTAAGTACATTTTCACCGGGGGGACTACGTCACTGATTTCAAGTATTGTACAAAACTAAAGACAAAATGGGATCAGAACTCGTAACTCTAAAAGTCACCTTTCGAACAACAAAAAAACTGAATCAAAATCGGTCCATCCATTTAGAAGCTACGATGCCACCGACAGATATTATGAAACCGCGGTTAGTGTAGGATTGAAACAGCTGTCATTTCATACACACTTTGACGTAAGTATATGGTAAAACTGACACTTCTAATGCCTTTCTCGTCGCAGATAGATAATAGAGACAGGCACGTCAAACTTATATTATAACACAGTTCAAAAATAGTTATTTAATGTTGTTTTTTTGGGATATTTTTTGTTTGTTGTAACGGCTCCGGAACCCCACAATAAGCATGTTCCGACATACTCTAGCCCGTTTTTTATTTTTCCTACTCCTGTACTTTTATCTGTCATTTATATAGTCACGAACACTAATATAAGAATATAGATAATATGTCCGCAGAACATTCCGTAGAAAAGTCTATCTAGTCTATTCCCCTTAACAGCACTTGTGCTTTTTTGAGCCAAAACGATATGCCTAGCTGCCAAAGCTTACACCTAGGTTAATTTGACCAATCAAAATACTTCACCAAATTAAACCACCAATCATAATACACATTGACTGTCAATCGGAACGTTAGGTTCTTTTTGGTATGTAAACTCTTTTACTAATTTAACTCTTTAAAAAAAACATTTTATTTGGTATCAACCAACCAGAACGCAGCTATATTAAACTCGACCAATCAGGTAAAAGAATTCATTTCTCAAATCATTAGGTGTTTTTTAGTCCCTATTTCACAAGTTAAATCGATTGTGCAACTTTAAAAAAAAATATGAAACCTGGCAAGTGCACATCAATTTAAAAACAAAGTTAACCATAGACACATATTTTGTTGTTTTCGAATGTTTCTCGCTCGTTTGTTGTTCTTTGCTTCGTTCGTTCGTATTCTAACCTAGGTATATTAATTTAATTTTGCATTTTATTTGAAACCTAGTCGTAGAAAAAGTATTGTATGCAACGGTGTATAACTAAGTCTCTTGGAGTATTTTATTCCCCTTCATTACATGTTAATTATTTTGACGCTCTTGAAAAGCTTCTCGAGGATCTCATGCCCTCTTTTAACCACCACATCTTAATAGGTGATTTCAATACACTTGTCTCCTTAAAAATGACTTTCGTTCAAAATCACTTATACGAGGGTGCATTGAAAAGTTCTGAGCCTAAGGTTGAATATAATAAAAATAAAAAAAATAAAAAATGGCAGGTCAATGTGCCACATTTAGTCGCCATTATGCACTATCTTTTGTTTTTTTCCTGTCACAATTTTACATTTTATGCTGGAACTGCTACATAAGGTCACTGATTTTTCAAGTAATGGATAAAATTGAGCACCGTTCTGTCATAAAATATTTGCAAAAAAACACCAAAAAAAATATTTGAAGATATGAATCAAACATTAGGGCAATCTGCTCCATCGTATGCTACCATAAAAAGATGGGTAGCTGGTTTCAAACGTGGCCGGGAGACTGTTCAAGACGAGCCTAGGAGTGGGCGGCCGTTGACGGCTACTACGGATGAAAATGTCAATAAAATATTAGATGCGATAATGAAGGATAGGCGATTGAAGATTGTGGAGATAGCGGAAGCAATGGGTATTTCTTATGAGCGGGCACAGAACATCATCACCGATGTTCTTGGATTTTCTAAGGTGTCAACCAGGTGGGTGCCTAGACTGCTTTCAGTCGAGAACAAACGAGTACGTGTTACAATTTCCTAAGATTGTTTATGTATGTTTCAACGTGACTCCGAAGATTTTCTCAATCGTTTTATAACTAATGACGAGACATGGGTCCACCACAGTACACCAGAATCGACAGAACAATCCAGGCAATGGAAAATACCAGGTTCACCACCACCCAAAAAAGCCAAGGTCATTTTGTCAGCTAATAAGGTAATGGCCTCAGTTTTCTGGGATTTCAGGGGGGGGGGGGGGGGGGGGGGTTATCATGAATATCATGATAGACTATCTCGAAAAGGGCAAAACAATAAATTCAGATTACTATTGTGCTCTTTTACGTCGTCTGCGTGAGGAAATTTAAATAAAGAGACCTGGAATGCTGTCGAAAAAAGTACTGTTTCACCAAGACAACGCTCGCGTTCACACTTCGGCGAAATCAATGGCACAAATATATGATTGTGGATTTGTAGTGCTGCCGCATCCCCCTTACTCGCCGGATCTAGCTCCTTCCGATAATCATCTCATCCCAAACCTCAAAAAACACTTGGGAGGACAAAGATTTTCGACAAATATGGAGGTACAAGAAGCAGTAGACTCATATTTTAACGACCTCAGCGATTCTTTTCTTTTGATGGGATAATGAAGTTGGAGGCGAGGTGGACTAAGTGCATTGACCTTCATGGAGAATATGTCGAAAAATAAAATTGTTATAAAAAGTGAGCCCGTTACTTTTTTTTACCAGGCTCAGAACTTTTCAATCCACCCTCGTATCTCTCGTGACTGCTTGCAACATGAGTATTCTTCCTTGTAATGCCACTCATTATTTTCCCAACTGTTCCCCATCACTCTTAGATCTTGCTTTAACTTCTTCTTCTACTCTTGTTGCGAAGTTCGGTGAATACTCTGCGGATGCCTTCTCGTACCATGACTTAATTTATCTATCGTATAAAGTCCGGCCCCCAAAGTCTAAGCCCAAAATTCTTCTTCAGCGCAATTTTAGTAGGTTGGATGTAGATAGTCTCCGTGAGGACGCGGTTAAGGTTGACTGGAGTGTTATTTCTAGTGCTAATACCGTAGACGACCAGGTCGCATTGTTCAACTCCCAACTTACTCAGTTGTATGACGTCCATGCTCCGGTTAGGCCAGTCAAAATTAAGCATCTTCCTGCTCCTTGGCTTACTGATGAAATTAGATCCCTGATTCACAAAAAGAATATTGCAAAATCTAGATACAAAGTTGACTCATCAGACGAAAATAAATTTAAATACCACACATTGCGCAACCGATGTGGCACAATATGTCGTGACGCACAGTCGTCATATACATAAATCCGTGGAAAATGGTGATCCTGCTAAAGTATGGAAGTTTCTCAAATCAATAGGAGTTGGAAAATCTCAAGTTAATTCAAGTAGCAACGATGTTGACATCGATCAGCTAAATCAGCATTTCTCTTCTTCTACCTTATTTAATGGTCCGGCTAAAGCCGATACGCTTAAATGTCTTTCTAACATCTCAACTCCTGATACTTCAACTTTTTCCTTCTCTCAATTCACTGACAGTGATGTTAAGAAGAGCGTACTATCCATCAGTTCCAACGCTGTTGGTGTTGATAGCATTAGTCGTAACATGATCCTTCCCTTGCTTGACCTTCTCGTTCCTATAATCTCTAGTATCCTTAATAGGTCCATTATGACCAATGAATTTCCTTCGTTATGGAAGGATGCTGAAGTCGTCCCTCTCCCCAAAATACCAAATCCCGCTTCTTTTTCTGACTATCGTCCCATATCCATTCTTCCTTTCTTATCCAAGATCCTGGAACGCCTTGTTCATCAGCAATTGTCTTCCTACTTAAACAGATATGACCTCCTTAACTCCTTTCAGTCCGGTTTCCGTCCAGGTCATAGTACGGCTACTGCTCTTGTCAAAATCACGGACGACATTCGCGCTGGCATGGATAACAGGAAACTGACGGTTTTGACCCTGTTGGACTTTAGCAATGCTTTTAGTACCGTTGATTTTGACATAATGCTTGGAATTTTACGCTCCCTTAACATATCTCCTGCAGTAATTGAATGGTTTCATAGCTACTTAATCGGTCGTCGGCAGCGAATAAAGGTGGGTGATTCCCGATCTTCATGGTGCGGCACGCTAGCCGGCGTTCCGCAGGGTGGCGTGCTGTCTCCGCTTCTATTTTCTATTTTTGTTCATTCTATTACGCACAACCTTCTCTCTTCTTATCACCTTTATGCTGACGATCTTCAAATTTATTCCCAGGGTACGCTTGACGATCTTTCTTCCGTAGTTGACGCTGCCAATGAAGATTTAAACCGTATATTACTCTGGTGCAATGGGTTTGGGCTAAAGGTAAACCCTACTAAAACTCAGGTAATCGTCATAGGCAGCTCCAACCTTATTTCTAGTCAACTTTGAAAATCTTCCCCCAGTTTTTTTCGACGGTGCTCTTATTCCTTACTCTCTACAGGTAAAGAATCTTGGTGTCATTATGGACCGCTCTTTGTCATGGGCACCTCAAGTTAGTGAGACTAGTAGGAAGATGTTCGCAGCTGTAGGATCTCTAAGACGACTTCAAAACTTTCTGCCTCTTTCTACTAAAATTGCGCTTGCTCAAACTTTACTCCTTCCTATTTTAGATTATGCTGACGTGTGCTATCTGGATCTTACTGAGGAGCAACTAAATAAGCTTGAGCGTATTCAAAATTTGTGCATACGGTTCATATTTGGGTTACGCAAGTATGACCACGTCTCCATTTTTCGCAATCAGCTCAAGTGGCTCCCAATCCGTGCTCGTCGTAACTTTCATATTTTAAGTCTCCTCTTCAGCGTACTTTTCAACCCTGCAACCCCGTGTTATCTTAAGGAGCGTTTCAATTATTTTAATTCAGTTAGAGCTTCCCAAAACCTTATTTTGTCAGTCCTTTTTTCTTCCACTAAGTTTTACTCCAATTCCTTCACAATCCAGGCAATAAGGCTATGGAACGCTTTGCCTACAGAAGTAAGGCGTGCTCAGTCTATTTTTATTTTTAAAAGCAAGCTAAAGGACTATTATCTATCGCTTCCGTAGTGTTAGCGACCTAATAGCGTTAGTTTTATTACTTAAAATTGTACTTGTCAAAGCTAGGGGACCCGCGGTGAGGGCGAAGCGCGCGGGGGCGGTCAGCCCGAAAGCTTACCGTCTTTAAAAAAAAGTAGCCAGTCGTCATAAGCCATTGCACTCGCCGCACGTCCCTTCAGCTCGTACTTTATGCGTGTACCTACCACTTCTTAAAATAATTAAATTCATTGTCGTGGATTTTGCCTATTTTTTGGAGTAACCAGACCTCAACAGCTACAAAAGTGGTCTTCGAACCAGATCTTGATGTTTCATACGCCAGCAAAAATGGTCAATACACGTAGCACTGCAAGAAGGGAGCAACAGAAAAAAGTAGAAGATGAACAAAGGGAAAATACATACCAGGAATTACAAACGCCTGTACAGATGGAAAATAAAAACAAAACTATCGATTTAGATGTAGGAAGTGTTGTGAAATCAGAGGTACTAAAACCAAAAATGGATAATCCGAAACCGCATTGTTCTCGAAAAACTACTACTCAAGGGTCAAAGAAATCATCTTCATCTTCTATAGTGGCACAAAGGAGGAAGCTGGAGCTGGAAGCAGCTGAGGCCAAAGCTCGCATTCAAATGGACTTAATAGATAAAAAGCTACAGGCAGATCTTGCCGAGCTAGACGACGACGAATACAGTCCACCAACCGAAGCCAGTGAAGGTTCCGTCAAGAGTGATGTCGCAAGGTGGGTCGAGCGTAGTCAACAGGAACTGGTGTCACAGTTTGCCCCCGAGACTGGAAATGACAAGGGCTCGCTGTGTCCACCGGCGGCAGTGGTCGCCGACACAGATGGACCAGTTCAACAACTAGCAAACGCACTGAAGGAAATAGTTACCGCCTCCGTCTCCAACACTCAAAACACTAACCTTCTTAGCCGACTTAGCACGCCGAGGGAACTGCCTCTCTTCTTCGGCGAGCCCATGGAGTGGCTCCAATTTAAGGCAGCGTACGAAGAATCCACCCGCGTCTGTAAATTCAGTGACACGGAGAACCTATGGCGATTGAGAAGGTGTCTCCGTGGGCCCGCCAAGGACGCCGTTAATGCCTTACTAGTCAGTGCCACATCTCCAGACATTTTACTGTCTACATTGGAACTACAATTTGGGAACAGTGACACCATATTATCTCGAATAATTTACGATGTCAAAAAGTTAAATACGATGTCTCCTGATTATCACAAAGATATAATCGTAATTTCAAATAAGATTAAAAACTATGTCGCTGCTGTACGCGCCCTTAAGTTTGAAGAATACCTACAAGAAATGAGCTTAGTCACTATCATACTGTCAAAGCTGCCAACCATCCTGTTATCCAAGTGGGCTGATTATAGCTACGCACGCATCAAAGAAGAGAAGACGTCTAAGTTCGACTTATTAGCCAACTTTCTTCACGAAGAGGCGCTTAAAATCTCTAAGTGCAGTGTTACGTTGTTAAATCTACGACCGGACAATTTCAAGCGTAAATTTAACGATAAAAATGACTTTAATACACACACTGTGTTAGTACAAAGTGGAACGAGTGATCTCAAGTGCCGTTTTTGTAGAATGTCTAAACACGATTTAACAGAGTGCAAGCGATTTAAGAAAGCGCTTCGTAAGGATCGCTGGCAGCACGTAAAAAAGTTCGGTCTCTGTTACAAGTGTTTATTATCGCACCATGATAGACAAACGTGCGCCGCTGCCGCATGCGATGTGGAGGGGTGCAGAGAATCCCACCATCGGCTCCTACACTATGTGCCGGGTCAAAGTTCGCGTCCAAGCAATATCAAATTAGTGCCAGTGACAGAAAGTGAAGCCCAGACTGAAACCGTGACACATATAAACATTGGCAAGTGCGCGGTGTTATTAAAAGTCGTGCCGGTAAACATACATGGCCCTAACGGAATCATAAGCACGACCGCTCTGCTCGACGACGGGTCGACAGTGACGCTGATAAGCGCGTCGCTGGCCGAGCGCGCGGGCCTGCGCGGCCGCCGGGAGTGTTTACGTGTGCGCGGCGCCTGGGACAGTACAGAACTGGTTTGCGAAACCCAGCTGATCGATATTTCACTATCAAGCAAAAACGGGACAATGTTTTCAATAAGTGCGTGCAGCGTTAGTTATCTCAACTTACCTGTACAGGACCTGAGTTTAGTTACTTGCGAGAACTATTCATATTTACACGAAATACAAGGACTCTTATGTAATACTACCGTAAAACCTGAAATGTTAATTGGGCAAGACAATTATAACTTACTTGCACCATTGGAAGTTGTGACAGGTGGCTCCAATGAACCCTGCGCCACGCGCACGCCCCTGGGTTGGTGTCTACACGGAAGGATACCTCGACATGTGACGTCACAAACGGACATACACTCGACGTTACACATATGTCACGAAGATGAAAACGTTATACTACAAGAGATGCAAGCAGACGTTCGCCGTTACTTTACAATTGACTCAATGGGTATTTCGGCCGAGCCGCGACAAAACTCCGAGAACGTACGGGCCCAGGAACACCTGGAACAAACCTCCGAACTGATTGGTGGCCAGTGGCATGTTGAACTACCTTGGAGGGATCAAGACTGCGTGATGGTTGACTCCTTCCCCAATGCGATTTCTAGACTGAAAGGAGTCGAATTCAAATTTCAGAAAAATAATGATTATGCTCAGAGGTATATAGAACGCATACAACATTTATTAAACAATAACTACGCAGAGAAGCTGCAAGGACCAGTAGAATCACCGAAAACCTGGTACTTACCGCATTTCGGGGTCGATAACCCGAACAAAAAGAAGCTTCGATTAGTGTTTGATTGCGCCGCGAAAACAAAAGGCTTATCACTGAATGATTACCTGTATACAGGACCCGATCTCTTGATGTCACTCATGGGAATAATGTTTCGGTTCCGGGAGAACGAGGTGGCCGTGACCGGAGACATCAAGGACATGTTCCTTAGAATTAAAATAAAACCTGATCCTTACGCTTCTTATACCGAGACAAGCCCGACGACCCGGTTGATACGTACCTGATGACTTCCCTTATATTCGGTGCAAACTGCTCCCCATTCATTGCGCAGTTTGTGAAGAATAAAAATGCTCGACGTTTCGAGTCTTCTCTGCCGGCCGCAGTCAACGCTATTTATACGCAGCATTATATGGACGACTACATAGATAGCTTACCTGATGAAGAAACCGCTAAACAGCTGATTCGTGACGTCACCTACATACACGCACAAGGCGACTTTGAAATTCGAAACTGGAACACCAATAGAAAAAATGTTATCCGAGACGTTCCAAATGACTGTCGGAGATATGGCGGTAAGGTTCAAAATTGGACAGCAGCGGGAGTATGCGGGCGAGCGGACGCTTGGTTTGTTATGGCAGCCTGATGAAGATACGCTCGGGTTCGATGTCTCGTTGAAGAAAATTCCCGAAGATATTATTTTTGGTAAACAAAGGCCAACGAAAAGAGACATTTTACGAATTATAATGTCAATTTTTGACGTATATGGATTTTTGGCACCGTTTACAATTAATGGAAAATTATTATTACAATAGACCTGGAAAATAAATTTGAGTTGGGATGAACAAATACCAGACAACATCTACAAAAAGTGGCTAAAATGGATTACTCAACTTAAATCAATCAGTGAAGTACGTCTTCCTAGACATTATCACGCCGCTGCAAGTGCGAATGAAATGGGGAAGCACCTCGCGGGCGCAAGCGGGATGCAAACAGGCTCTGTTATCAATGCGCCGGAGCCTGTTCTGAGCGCGCCCGGTTGTTATTCAAACCTGGAATTGCATATTTTTTGCGACGCTTCTATTTTGTCTATATGCGCAGTAGCTTACTGGCGATGGATTGTGAGTGACGTAGCGCATCAGGCATTTATAGCGAGCAAGGCTCGAGTTGTCACGGTAAAACCCATTTCTGTGCCGCGGCTGGAACTGCAGGCGTGTGTGCTAGCCGCACGTTTATGTGACACAATAATAAAAGAACACAGAATAAATCCGGAACGTCGGATATTTTGGAGTGACTCGACGACGGTGCTACATTGGATTAGAAACGACGCGCGTAATTATAAATGTTATGTAGCGCACCGGCTGGGAGAAATTGATAACCTGACGCAAATGAACGAATGGAGATACGTACCTACGGGCCTGAACGTCGCTGACTTAGCCACCCGAGAAACATATGATCGTTCAATATTACCTACTGAATGGATTAAAGGCCCTTCATTCCTGCTAAAGGGCGAGTCGGAGTGGCCAAAGGATATATTGAGCGCTGAAATAAACACGGGCGAATTAATATGCGCGCTGACTACTACGGAAATGAAAATAAACTTACCGATTCCCGAACCTACAATATTTTCATCCTGGATACGTTTGCTTCGAGCTAGTTATAACATGTTGAAATTTATAAACAAATGTAGACGTATCAAAGATCATGTCGCTGCCGTAATGGAGAAGGCTGAGAGGTTACTGCTGAGATATTCTCAAGCAAAGTCATTTCCTGAAGAAATCCTGAAAATAAAAAGTAACGAGTTAATACCTAAAACTAGCAAATTACTTACCTTGTCACCTTACATCGATGAGCACGGAGTGTTACGCGTTGGTGGTCGAATAGATGCAGCTGCCGACGTGTTGCCTGAAACAAAGAGACCGGTGATACTCGACGGGCGCGATTACATAACGAGACTGTTAGTCCAATTTTACCACGTTAACGCCGCTCACGAGAACCAGGAAACAGTAGTGAATAACCTTAAACAGAAATACTGGATATTAAAACTTAGTCCTACGGTAAAAAATATTTCATCTAAGTGTATGATATGTAGAATCAGAAAGTGTAAACCAGAAATACCAAGAATGGGAGACTTACCTAATGCGCGGATAGCTCACCACCAGCGGCTATTCACTTTCTGTGGTGTCGACCTTTTTGGGCCGCTAGAAGTGACAATCGGAAGGAGAAGAGAAAAGAGGTATGGAGTATTATTTACCTGCCTTACCGTTCGTGCTATTCACTTGGAGGCAGTCGCCACTCTGACGACAGACTCGTTAATAATGGCACTTAGGAGAATGGCTGCAAGGCGCGGATGGCCCCAACAGATCTTCTCGGATAATGGCACAAACCTACGAGGGGCAGATACGGAATTAAAAAGGGCAATTCAAGAACTCGATGACGAAATTCAGTCGCCCCCTTACCCATGTCGCGGTAGACCCTGGAAGTAAAGAGACGTTGACACCAAACCATTTCCTGATAGGCTCATCCTCCAACACCCCACATATGGGCGTTTTCGATGATTCCGAGTTTTATCTTCGTAAACAATGGCGTATCGCACAGAGACTCGCAGACCTATACTGGACACGATGGGTTAAAGAGGTATTGCCTGACCTGATACCACGCAAGAAGTGGCATGAAGAACAAAGGCCCTTACAAGTGGGAGACCTAGTTCTAGTGGTCGACCCTAATGGACCCAGGAATATGTGGCCTCGAGTAAAGCACGTTCACCCCGGCAGAGACGGACGGGTCGGAATGGTTCAAATAAAAACCAAAGGAGGCGTGCTAACCCGATCCGCCGCCCGTGTAGCTCGGATACCTATGAGTGATGAGTGCTGCTAACGCAGCACTAGGGTGGGGGATGTTAGCGACCTAATAGCGTTAGTTTTATTACTTAAAATTGTACTTGTCAAAGCTAGGGGACCCGCGGTGAGGGCGAAGCGCGCGGGGGCGGTCAGCCCGAAAGCTTACCGTCTTTAAAAAAAAGTAGCCAGTCGTCATAAGCCATTGCACTCGCCGCACGTCCCTTCAGCTCGTACTTTATGCGTGTACCTACCACTTCTTAAAATAATTAAATTCATTGTCGTGGATTTTGCCTATTTTTTGGAGTAACCAGACCTCAACAGCTACACGTAGTTTCTCTAAGATTTCCTTTACTTTTATTTTTACCATCGTATGACCTCGTGTGTTATCTTTGTTTGGCTGATTTCTAGAATTTATGTATATATATATTTTATAGTTGTATAATAATATGTATTTAGCGTGTATTTAGTATGTATTTATTAACTCATTTACTTTGTGTATGTGTATATTTATATGTAGTTTATATATGTGTAAGTAGTTTTTACAATAACAGAAGTGTTTCTTGTAGTTTAGTTTGAGTTCTGAAGAATTTAGTTTACACCGCCTGCCATGTATTTTTGTCATTATTATTTCTCTGTCCTAGGTTGTCTGGAAGGGATCGCTATTTAACGGTAAGACCGCCTGTTGTATACCTATAGTTAAAATGTACTGTTCCGTGTTTTTTTTTTTTGGTGTTCAATAAAGAGTATTTGTATTGTATTGTATTGCTTTACGATGTCCGCCTGCGGCTCACATCGTAACCACACCACTCGTCTTTTTTGACCTCTCTTATACAACTGTTGCATAATCTACTATTGTGTGTTCGAAATTATATTAGATTAGCATAATTAATGATGAGGATATTTTGCAGAATTATTTTATCCATTATTTCAGCATTTTTCACATTTTGGTTGCAATTTTTCTTTTCATAGATGTTGTAGTAAATAAGTTAATCAGGAAACATTTAAGCTATTGTGAGAATAAAATTGAAATGTAATTTTGTTTTACTAAAAAATAACATAAAGGGTAGTTACGGTAAACAGTGGTGAGGTTAGCGAGGGCCCAGACCGCCCAGTGCTGGCACTGCGGGGTGTGGTGCGCGTGCAGCAGACTCAGTATCGGCTCGAAGGAGCGATAGTTAATGTTGCGCTCGGCGTTCAGGTCCCAGCGCTCGACGGCGGCGGCCACGCGCTGCAGCACGGCCTCGCGCGCCGGCTCCTCCACGGTCCACGCCTGGGGCCCGTCGGACGCCATGTGAGCGAGCACCCCTGCGGCGTTGTAGCTCACCTGCAACATTTATCACCTCATCACAAGACGTACGCATAGGGCCAGAAAATCACAATAACAAATTACAAGTGAAATCTATACTGATTTACTAATTAAGTACTAAAATGTAGAACTAAATGTAGTAAAAAAAAAACAAGATGAAGTAATAGAAACATATTTCTATTCTTGACAGAAAGGCGCAGTGTTGAGTTACATAATACGATAGCTTGGTAGTCTTACTGACTTTTGCTACGTTAGATAATTAGTTCAATTTGAAACACACAGTAATGACTTTTACTGTTGGAATGGCATGTCAATCAGTTTTCGAAATGGATATGATCACTTCTTAGGATATATTAGTAGTTAATTGTATTATGCTTAACTACAATAGTCAGTGACTATTGACTGTATACAGGGTGTCCCAGAAATAGCACGTCACAGTGACACTGGAGATTCCCCAGCCTCAGAAGAACCAAACCAGCCTAACATGACCTCAGTAAAAGTTGCACCGTTTTCGAGTTATACCAATTTAAAGATTTTTCAATTTTTTCACCTCTTTTTACATTGTAAGTGCTCGCATTTACTGGGATAGCTTCAGAATTTTTATTTTTTTATTTTTGCGCTTTTATAAATAGTTGATTAAGATGATAGAAGCATTATTATGTCAATCACTAATGTAAAAGTTGGAAAAATACTGTAATGAACTTGACGTAAATTATCATCAACATAGTAATTTAAACTTTGAACACCTGCCATAACTTTTTTTTACTAGAAACGAAATGAGCAAATAACTTTAAAAACATGCGTGTTTAATGCCAATTCTAAAATGGTATGACACATGATATCTTAATGCATAAAAGTAGGAATTCTTATCACATTTGCCAATATGTCCCTATCCCAGTGAATGCGAGCACTTACAATGTCAAAAGAGGTGAAAAATTGGATTTTTTTAAAAATTGGTATAACTCTAAAACGGTGCAATTTTTACTGAGGTCATGTTAGGCTGGTTTGGTTCGTCTGAGGCTGGGGAATCTCCGATGTCACTGTGACGTGCTATTTTTGGGACACGCTGTATATACTATTTCAAGACCCAATTTCATCAGTTTATTTTGCTGTTTACTGTACTATGACAATGATACACTTATTAGCCCTCTGACGCCGGTCTAAATTGTTATACAAATGAATACAAAATTTATTTTTCATTTTATTTGAAAGATTCTGCCTGCCAGTGTCAATGCCATTTTTCTTAGGTTTAACAATTTCTCAAGCAGACCTCTTAATTAATCGTGACAGTCGTCAAATGCAATTGCTCAAATTATTTGCACATTTGTTAATTTACTAATTTGATACCTCTATTCCGTCGCTAGAGGACTCGAGCAGTTCGTAGAACACAGAGAGGAATAGCTTGTTCATGAGCTGAGGCCGCAGGTCCGCCACCTCGGCGACGTTGCCGAGCAGGCCCATCATGTTCCGGAGCAACTCTTCCCTGTCCGGGAAACTCTGCAAGGAACAACTTACTTCAAAATCAGAGTCAAGTATTTTTAAGTATATACAAAACACTACATAGTTGTTCAATACTTTTTGACTGTGCGATTGATGGACACATGGACAGCAATAATCGACCTTTCGCAAGATACAACTTTTCTAGGATATTGTGTTTAATGAGTCCTTAACGGCATGTTAAGTAATAAATGTATTTAAAAAATCGAACCTTGAGGCAAGCGAGGAAGAACTCCATTCCGCGGTTCTCGAGGAAGCGCTGACAGTTCTGCGGCGTCTCGTCGGTGACGTTCCACATGGTCGACCACGCCACCTCCAGCACGTCGTCGCAAAGCCGCCGCTCCAGCCGGTCCGCGATCAGATTCAGCATTTTCTATAACACCATAGTTTACAACTCAAATAAGCTTTAACGGTGGTTTATTCATACAGGGGATCTATTTTATGGCATGCGGAAGGCAAACGTACACTGATGCCACCAGATGGTGCTTGGGATTTCAGACCTACATTTGCAATCTCAAGATTTCTATCCTCAGAATGCAAATCATTGCCAACCCTAAGGTCTAAGGTGGAATGCAAGTTGTAACAAGTTACCTTTGTATGGGCCAAATATGTTTGGCAAAATGTATCGTTTCCCAACCGTTTCATTTGCCAACCCGCTTTATATTACAGGTTTATAAAAACTAACCTTACCTATGCCAGAAGGCAGGATACCGAACCGGACGAACACTGCGCCCCTACTACTACTAAATAAATAGCAATCCTAATTATATTATTAATTAATTAATTATCTAACCTAGTTTTCTATTAGACTACCCTGAATGTCAAGTTGACATACCACGGTTGGTCGATGAGTGGCCTGCCTGCTGTCTACCGTATAAGAATTCCATGTTTTGTCTTTCCATGTCTGTAGGTTTTCCTTTCCAAAAATAAAAAAACGGAGACGTAAAGACCTAGTCTTTCGTACTAAAACATATTCAAAAATTGTGAAAATCTGACTTGATTTAGGAGGGAAGAAACGTAATGGCTCGGAGCTACATAAGCACAGTAACGAAATTCGCATAAATGTGAAATTTGCAAGAGTGGCTCTATTTCTGTCCTCCCAACGATTTCCTTCCTCCCAACTGTATAATTAATAAAATTTAACTCTAACTAAATTAAAATGAACGAGTATAGATACATTATCGAGAGCGCAGAATTGCATTTGTAGTGGTTGTTAAGGTTGTTAATATTTTGTAATAATTCAAGTTCTTTTCTTAATTGAATGAGATTACTTTTAACAAGTGGAATAAATATGTCCTTTTTTGCTTTTACTTGCTATCATTTCAATATTCATCTGAGCTGTCACAAGTATTTATAATAATATGATCTGAAGTTCGAATCGTTTCAGTCGACAAATATGTTCCCCGTCCTCCGCAGTAATTGTATTAGTTCGTTCAGTTGCTTAACTCATGAGTCGCAATGCTTTGCATGTTTAATGAAATGTTTCTTTTCGCTACATATCCTTTAACCATACATCATATATTTTCAATTAGATTGAATTGATACGGTGCCTTACGGTGGCAATCGTAGGACTGAATGTACATGTTCTTTTAAACTAGCATAAATTTAGTACTCACTAAATCGTTCTATATTCTGTTGAATCAATTCATACAAACTTGTTTTGTACGTTCTTATAGTCCGTGGCAAATATAAGAAATACTAGATGAAAACCCGGTTTTGCTAGGGCAAAATGTAGACTCATAATAATATTCCTCATTTTATATATAAAATGTAGATGATACTTCTGTAGTTATCGGTTCTCAACGATTAATATTTTGGCTAGGCTTAGATTAGTATACCATATTGTGTCATATACATTCATTGTGACTAATTATAATAAAATAAAACAGCAAAAGTGTATACTTAGGCATGGTAGAATAATATACCTCGCCTGGTATTCTCTTCCGAGAAGCAGTGGTCACGTGAGTGAGTGGACACGCACTACGTCATATCCGGGAACCGAAGATTTCCAAACTTTAAAATCGGGGTAATTTTAAAATATTTGCTCGTATATAGTAGGTACCTTAAGACTATCATTATATATAGTTATTTACGTTTTGAACATTTACTGTTCTCTATGAAAAAATAAACAGTCTGACAGACCATGTCAAACAGACATGGGAGACATAGCGGAATTATAAGGGTTATTACGTTATTAGTTCTTTTGTACGCCGCTATTAGTGATGTGCCGCCCGGAAATTACGCACTTACGGTAATTCTCATCGTGGAAAATTACCGTAATTTACCGAGAATTCTCGGTTAAGTTCTCTGCAAGTACATTTGGTTGAATTCGGGTTTTGATTGGACAATGGGGAACAAGATTTGTGTATTTAATTATTTTTCATTACATTCGTGTTAATTTTAAGTGGGAACGTTATTTTGTAAATAGGTACATTATTATCGGGTAGGAGATGGGCCCTATAGTGTTCGACTTAGCAGGTAAAAACCCATCAGGTGTTAGGGTTACCGTTTTCAAGATAATAGGAAACTGGTTCCTGGTTGGACCTCACCCGTTATCAGTTAGTCGTGGTGGGATAAGTCCGTTCACGGTATAAACATGTCATACATAGGATATAGTTTAGTTCATCTTGATCTGACCTATTGTGAATACAAAAGAGTTGTTGAGAGTAGAACAATGAGGCCGAAAGGCAAAGTGTTACAGTATTTTAGAGAAACTACTGAAAACAAACGTATTAAGTACAATTGTTTGTTTTGTGAACGTGTGTACACCGCCAAAAATGTAACTCGTTTCACTCAACATTTGGTTAAGAACTGCCAAAGCTGTCCTGTTGATGTTAAAACAGAGTTTAGAAAAAGTGACCCACAGAACAGTACTTCAACTGCTGCTGTTATCAGCTCTGTATCCACAGACATGTTTAAAATCTGAAGAGTACCTTGATGGTTGTTCTGCAATTATGGACATCGCTGAAGTTGACGCTCAAACAATTCTTAAAGAAGTACGTGTCAGATTGTAAATGACGGAATAGTATTTTTGAAAAAGAATTTGTATGGCAAATAGCTCAATCTATAGAGCCAGTCGCGTGGTGGCAATCGCTATATCCAAATTGCCTATTGGGAAAAATAGCTTTGAAGATTTTATCTGTACCGGCAACATCTGCATCGGTGGAACGATCGTTTTCCACATTTTCAAACATTCATACCAAAAAAAGAAACAGACTGCTGACGGATCGATGTACCTATGAAGATATGTTATATATCACATAATTGGATATTACTTTACCAAAAAGAGTCCTATACTGTGTATTATTTATTACTTTAATTATTTGCAAATTTTACTTTTAAATGTACCATTATGAAAGTCATCATTATTTTTTCGTTCTGATAATACAATGTTAATTCGGAACAAAACTATTACCAGGTAACGTTCTCTGAGAACATGACCGGTAAATTACGCCCGTAATTTACCGTAATTTTGGTAATATACGAGTTCCTTTAGTTTAAATATTGAGTTTTTTTTTGCTAGATTAATGTTATTCATTTAAATAGAATCACGTTAAAAAAAGTTGTTTTTTTTGGAAATTAACACTACTTTCTCGATAATTACCGTTACGGGGAAAATTACCGAGAGCGTTACCCCAAAATTCTCTCTGTTCTCGTAAATTACGGTAACGGCACATCACTAGCCGCTATATAGCGGATCCGCGGGGCAGTAACGCCAGCAAGTCGGCTAGTACGAATTGTCCATGACATGTTTGTCATTTATATCTCCCTTTCTAACTAGTAACTAGCGATAGAGACGCAATACGTGCCAGGCGAGAAAATACAACTAAATGTGATCAGTGTGATCACGTCGTAAATGTTTTGAGAGTGTATACCTAATGTTCATAATAATGATTTCGTAATGACTTTTACAATGATGACATTTAGGTAGACACAACAGGACATACTAGTCACCATGCTTAACCGTGGTTTTAGGCCCGCAATAGCGCAACCACTCATCGGCAAGCGATTATTTTGGTGGAAAAGTATTGAAACCGACCGTCCCACTCTTGAAACTTTGCAATTTTACCTTTAAAAGTATGTCATCTACGACTTTTACCGCGACACTTTGAAAATGATTGGCGCATCATTCATTAGCGTATTGAATTGATACCTAGCGAGAGCGGAATATGATATGCCCATAGGTATGAATGGTATGACGAGAAACATCAAATTGATAGATTTGTAACCGACCAGTTTGATCTGGTGAATCCGGTGGTGACTGTAGTATCAGGTTGTAATTCCACATTGAAATGTAACGATTGTTTAAAAAAAAACCCTGTTAGTTATTTTAATGGACAAATGCATTTACAATATTAAAATAAATGAAATTAAACTAAATATGTAAATTATGCTTATGACTTATATTATTAGTGATATAATGATTTTCTAAATAAAATCGTACACTAATCCAAAATCAAAGGCCGTAACAGGATAAGGGAAGGGCCAATGCCCTTTTATGATAAAGGGCTCTATTTTTTTTAAATGTTACTTACATCTATTGCCAAGTTTAGTACTTATAAAAATTCCCAGTGGTTCAGCCGAGAAAAAATAAAATCTGAATTCATGATCTAGAACTATAAAAAATGAATATACCATTATTTTATAATTTCGATAAATTAATAAAATCTATGTTTTAAGAGAAAATGGGCTCTCTATCTTTAACACTTATGTAAAAAATAGGCAAGTCAAAATTCATTATATTTTTTTTTTAGTTATGAAGGCGCTACCACTCTGTTTTTTATTTCTAAATAAGCCTTACTTAACGTTCTGTCACTGATGTATGAAAGAGTCGTAGATCCTTGTTTGTACACTTAAAAGATGTATGTAAAAGTCGTAGTTCCTTGTTTGTACACTTTAGAGATGTATGAAAGAGTCGTAGATCCTTGTTTGTACACTTTAGAGAAGTATGAAAGAGTCGTAGTTCCTTGTTTGTACACGTTAGAGATGTATGAAAGAGTCGTAGTTCCTTGTTTGTACACTTAAAAGATGTATGTAAAAGTCGTAGTTCCTTGTTTGTACACTTTAGAGATGTATGAAAGGGTCGTAGATCCTTGTTTGTACACTTTAGAGATGTATGAAAGGGTCGTAGATCCTTGTTTGTACACTTTAGAGATGTATGAAAGAGTCGTAGTTCCTTTTTTGTACAATTTAGAGATGTATGTAAGTCGTAGTTCCTTGTTTGTACACTTTAGAGATGTATGAAAGAGTCTTAGTTCCTTGTTTGTACACTTTAGAGATGTATGAAAGAGTCGTAGTTACTTGTTTGTACACTTTAGAGATGTATGAAGGAGTCGTAGTTCCTTGTTTGTACACTTTAGAGATGTATGAACGAGTCGTAGTTCCTCGTTTGTACACTTTAAGAGTGGAGTCATTGGAGTCATGAGGTTGAAAGACAGCAAGTTCAAATCTAGGACGGTAATTTTTTCTCAAAATCCTAATATTTATTTATTTTTATTTATTTATTTATTTATTCAGGTTACAAACAGTCGCATCATAATTATAGAATATATGGGTATGAGCACAAGAAAAGAACCATAAAAGGAAATACAAACAATTTTTTATCTACAATCGATACAAAACAAAGTAAAATATAGGAATTTAGTTGAAATATCACAAGATAATTTTGAATTTAGGAAAATATGACAAAGTTTAAAACGTTACAATATATTATAAATCTTACGAGATATTAAATACTCATAAGCTGCTTACTACGGAATAAAATACTATTCAATGTAATTAATAATTTTTGCTGCTTTATGTTTAAATGAATTTACACTTTCATGAAAAATATCGATGACGCTCAGTTTATCATTATAAAATTGCGTAGCACGAGAAATAAACCGGTATTTAGCGTATTTAGTCCGACAGATATTGTTATTAAACTGAAATGACGTTGCACGTGAGGAGGTGCGCGGGACCCGAAACCGCAAGAGTTCCAATAGAGCTGGGCAGTCGATCTTATTATGAAGTAATTTGCTAAGGAACGTGGCGTCTATAAGGACCCTACGATTAACCAAACTTGGCAAATTGTGAAGATTACTAAAGGTTGTTTTATTATAATCAATGCTATGTGGCCCTGTTCTGAAATAGAGTGCCTTTAGAAATTTATTCTGTATTCGTTCGATACGATCAATATGTAATGCATAATTTGGACTCCACACCACACTACCAAATTCAAGTAAGCTCCGAACAAAAGCAAAGAAAAGCACTTTGTAAGTCAATGCATTTCTGAAAGGTTGACATATACGAAGAATAAAACCAAGTTGTTTAAAAGCCTTTTGCGTTATAATGTCAATGTGTTTGATTAAATTCATCTGAGAGTCGAGTGTAATGCCGAGATCTCTTACGCTGCTTACACGTTCAATAACTCTACCGGAAAGTTTATAGTTGAAAACGAAAGGATTGCGTAATATATTATGTTTAGGAGCCTGTTATTTCCCTTTTTTGGCCATATTGTCAATTTTGACATAATTATTGTTAGTCATATTTTTTATATCGCTTGATCCGTAAACTTTTCAGCATTTCTTAAATACCTTAAGTTTAGACAAGGCTAGGTTAGGTTAGATTTGAATTTTAAAAATCCTGTAAAGTTTACGGTTTCTAAAAAATACGTCATGACTTGCGATAATTAAGACCTAAAACAAATAATGACCACAAATAGCAGACGATATAGATCCATGGCGTTTAGTTTATAAAAAAAACATTATCTTAAGATTACCGTAGGTTAAATTGAAATAGATTAGGCCAAGATTCAATTTTTATTCTCAGCATACCTATTAGTAAGTACGTAACTTATCATTAGGCATCGGAGTTTTTGTCGCACGGTAAGACTAATAGCAAGCTATGGAGTTGTCGTTTGCCATAAATCTAAACTCTTATTCATATTCATACTCATTGATTTAATTTATCTTAAAATGCCTCTATAGCGGTCGGTCGTGTATAATTATCTAGGTCAAGTTAAGTATATAAAAAAAAAACTATTAGATTATAAATTCATAACTTGAACTATTTTAACATACAATTCGCCACTAGTGTGGACTAAAACATTCCCTTCTGCCGTGTTTTAATGTATCTTTTGTTTATTTATAAAATTTCGTAATTAAATCAGTATAAAAATGGTAATTATTTTTTATTGTAATATTTATTTTCCAAATATAACATTAAATAATCGTTTCTAAACTCGTCAACGTTGTTGTCCTTGATTATAAAAAAAACCTAAATAAATGAGTATGAATATGAATAAGAGTTTAGATTTATGGCAAATGACGACTCCATAGCTTGCCATTAGTCTTACCGTGCGACAAAAACTCCGATGCCTACTTATCATTTATCATAATAATTAAAATATTTTTGTATAACTATTTAACAGTAAAAATCAAGAATTTGGTATGAGATTTAGAAGATTAGAGTTATTCAGCTGACAGTATGCCTAGGATATCGACGCAACGACGCGACGTTGCCAGATTTCGGTGACATAGGTATCAAATGCAACGCCGCTAGCATATAATTCTTTTCAAGTTTTCATCTGATCGCCGTGATAAAATTACGCAAGTCAATGAAAGGGAGGTTGTGGTTCAAAACGGAACTTATTTGATTCACTAACGTGACACTTATAAGCCGTTGTCGTGTTATCTTTCATTCGCAGGTGTAGCGTATACCCAACTAAAACACCAAACGTTTCGTTTCGTCTCACTTCAATGTCGGCTATTATAATGCAATTACCAAAGACATTTATATTTTTGAAATCTACTTGAAAGTAAACGGCAAGATTTTATATTGTGTATTATATACTCACCATATTTGTTGACTTGCTAAGTCAGCATGGTAGATTTCGTAAAACGGGAAAAAAACGCTGGACGATGTTTCAAATACACCAAATGTCACAATATGAGTCAGAAGTGCCTTCAATACATAGTAGTACAATATATAGTAGCTTCTTAATAACTGTCGGTCACCTTCCTTTTTCTATTAAAAATGAGTGACCACCATCTTAGCCTATTTGTGCAAAATGTAGTTACAGAATTATTAACAAGTTTTTAAAGTTGTAGGTAATTATGTAGTAGCTCTGCCTACCCCACTCTGGGATTACAGGAGTGAAGGTATGTATGTATGTATGTATGTATGTATGAGTGACAAATATACTGTCAGCTGCGAGTGCAAGTGGGATAGCGACAGCCAGCCGAAAGCTAACGTATGCGGAATCAGAGATGGGCAAAATTTATTCGAATGACGAATAACGATTGAGAATAAAAAAATCATTCGCGAATAACGAATAAATTTTCCGAATGATTATTCTTATTCGTACATATGGCGAATAAATTATTCGCGAATAAATCATTCCATGAATAAATTATTCGCGAATAAATTGTATCACGAATAAATCATTCCCGAATAAAATACTACGAATAAATTATCCTTGTTTAAAAGTCAATCGCTATAAGATCGACAGGGGTATTAAATTAAATAAAGAAATGAAAAATACACATAAATCAGACTTGTTTTAATTAAATAATCACTAAAATACACATCGTTAGTTATATATTATTACATTTTTAAATTAGTTTTCAAAACCACTCTTTCTTCAAACAAATGGTCTGAAAGCCTATTTGATTTGGGAAGGTTTATCATAGTCGCATATGAAAATACACGTTCAACGGACGCTGAAGAAGGCAGTGGTGTATTGTACCTTTTGAATATCGTTTTTATTTCGTCATAGCGGTTTAATATTGTCATACTGCAGTCGCGTTCGGCAAAGAACTGAGTCATCATTATTTCAGCTCTTGTTTTTGGAGTATTTCTTTGTTGCACTTCTGGTATGCATATGTCAGTCTCGCTATCATCTGAACCGAAATCAAAGAAAGGGTTTTCCGGGTTTGTCACAGGATCGTCTTCACCATTGTTATCATTTCTTTTGGTAATCTCTTTAATTATTACATTTTTAAAGATTGTTTTGATCTTCTCTTGAGTATGTGGTGTGATACAGGTAAACCATTTGTTTTTAAACCGTGGGTATGACAAAGCCGCAACTGCTGCCCGTTCAGCAACACCAGTGGAAATGTTGAAAAACGCTTCAAATCTCTTTTCTACACTTTCTGTGTAACAATACACTAGCTCATCGCAATATTTCAAAGAAGCAGTTTGTAGCTTTCTTAACTTCTTTCGTAAAGCCATTAGACACGGTAATAAAAGCCCGTAGTAGATATTAGTTTCTCCCTGCAAAATATCCAAAGATTCGGCAATTGGTGCTGAGCATGTGATATATTCCTTGATATATTCAATTTCGCGGTCATTTATAAAGTTTGTCAAGTTTAAAGCTCTGTGTAGTAATATATTCTTTTCTCTCATAGAGTATATTTGCTTCATGGCGTCATATAAACTATTCCACCTTGTGACACCAGGCTTGCTGAGTGTGTGGCCTAAAATATATTGGATTATCTCTGCTGACTTTGGACGTCCAGTGGCATTCCACAACACGTTGCATTTCTCAAGTGCTTTATGATGAATTTCGGATAAACTTGAGTGGTTACTTTGTTTTAGAACTCGATTGGCGTCGGTCACTGCACACAAATTAAGCGTATGTGCTGCACACCTGAGGTGCGAAGTCAATATAATATTTTGATCTTCGAGGTTTTCGTGCAGTCCATGTGAATGGCCTTCTTCAGACTCTTCAGAGTCTGAATCAAAATTTTCCATTGAGTCGATGGATAAACCGAACTCCTTAAAGGCTTTCACAAAGTTGGATCCATTATCGGTCACTGTAGCTATGATTTTATCGGGGCTCAGAGCAAAATCCGTATGCACTTCTTCTAATAACATGGCAATACGCTCATAGTTATGAACACCTGCAAATCGACGACTTGCTAATGTTTTCGATCTTCTGTTAAGCTCAAAATCAAGTCAATGAACAGTCACTCCAAAAAAACTCCTTTTACGGCATGACCATATGTCTACAACGGTGCAAACAGTTTCAGCTTCTTCTAATTCCAACTTTATGCGTGACATTTCCTGTGTATGGGATTCTGTGATTTTGCGGCTTAAGGACCTTCGGCTGATTAAATTCAATCCGTGCTTCTCCATTTCCAAATTATGTAACATCTTTGCAAAAAATGGGTCTTCCACCACATTGAGAGGAATCATCGAATGAACGAAAAAGTTTCGAAGATCGTTTTCAAAGTTTGCTTGAGTAATATTTTTTGAGCAGGATGAATTTTCGCTCGAAGAGGTGTCATTTCGATTTCGGTGTCTCTTCTGTTTTGCGTATTCATGGTACTCTGCAACAGTTTCTTTGCCGTGTTTTCTCTTTAGGTGACTAATATAATTCGATGTTGAATTTATAAGTCCTTTTATTTTGACAATTTTAGGTGAACACTTTACACAGGTCGCTACAACACTTTTTTCATTCAGAGTCTCGGAATTAATTTTAAAAAATGTACCATCTAGTATTGTCAAGTGTGGTTTTGTGTGGTCTTGTGATACCACATCACGGTTTTCACTCAAATCCGTGGAGTTTAACGAGCTATCCTTGCTGGACTGGATATTATCGTCATCGTCATTAACGACATTAACCTCACTCATTTTTTTGTTAAAGTAATACACAGACTTCAGAGATGCGACTGGTTTAGACCAAAGTATGCGAATGACTAATTTTTGTGAAATAATAATGAACACGGGTAAACAAACCGATAAGAAAATTGAGTTACGTGGTTATCTCGTTCATTCATATATCCATCTCTTTCTGGTTGGCTACCTGCGAGACAATCCCTAGACCCTAAAATATGCTCCAGATGCATTTTAATGGTAAATTTGAAAGTGTACTATAATATTATTCGTGGTATTTATTCGAATAAAATAAAGAATAATTCATTTATTATTCGAAGAAGTGGTAGAATAATTTATTCGCGAATAAATTATTCGCGAATAAATTTATCGCGAATGATTGTTTATTCGAATGATTATTCAAATAAAAATTTATTCGAATAATGCCCATCTCTGTGCGGAATTAATTCTAGACACATTTTAAACCTCCGTTTATAAGTTAATCGTAATTTTAAAATGACATTTAAAAACTGTCAACATGTTGATACATTTATGTTAGTACACGTTGTTATTATTTCATGCCGAACCAAAACCATTTGTGGCAATTATGGCGAATTCCGAAGAAAGGCGTCATGAAAGCGGTAACCGCAACATTCTCCGACAAGTGCGAAGAAAGAGCCCGACGACTCTTAGAGAAAGAAGAGATCGGTGGACGAAAACCATCCGTCTTCTTGCGACATCTAAAATTACTTGCATAAGGTGCCGGTTTGGATCAAATTAGTCAAGTCGATATGGATAAGTAGACATCCTACCTACTACTATACACCACAAGGTTAATTTTAAGTCATTTGTGGTTAGGGAACGCAATCTCGCAAGATTGGCAGTTTTGCGTGTTTAATCTTGCAAATAACCACAATACTTGAATAAAGTCGGATAAAATATATAAGAAAAAAAAACGTACAAATTAATGTTTATTTCATTGTACCTATATGAAATAAACATTAATTTTTACGATTTTTTTCAATAAACTTTTCTGTATTTGACATTGTTCGACGTATCTATCTATCTACATATTTAAGTAGCTTTGGTTTAACAATATTAGAGTGCCGACTATTTGGCATAATTTTTATGACCCGAATATGACGTCCTTGGCATAACATATTTACTACCAATTTCAGCTCACTATGTTAACCACTTAACAGAAGATCAGAGCGTTAACAGCTATCAAAAAGTACGAACATTCGATTAACATTTATTAAATTTAACATCGTTTGGTGAAATCGGTACTTAGTATAATATTATATTGACGAATGTTGAATGTTGACATCATAGAAAACATATTGGTAAATTCCCGAATGATTGTTTGGTAGATTTTTAAATTTACGAATTACGAATAATTTCGTTTATACTATCCGCAAAATTAAGTGGAGAGTCAGACAATAAACGTCAGTTACCTTCCTTTTTGTGCCTATCGCTACCTGCTATTGTTGCACGGCCCGCTCCATAAGGCCGTGCAAGTGCGAAAGAGATAGCATGATTCCGATGATTTATGACCCGAATTAGATTTAGTTATAGTATGAATCTTCTCAAATGAACTTTTCGCTTCGAGCCCTAATCTTCCAAACAAAGGCCATTGTTTCTATTATCGCAAAACCGCTAGCTACCGAGTTAGCACGTGCTACTACAACATTGATATTGAAAAACAAACGGTATCGTCATAGTATTAAGGTTCAAATTGAATGTCACTGACATTCTAGATGTTACGTTTTGGTATTTGCCGTATTGCCTCGGGGCGGTATCGTCCTACACTACCAAAACGTAACATCTAGAATGTCAGTGACATTCAATTTGAACCTTAATACTATGACGATACCGTTTGTTCTTCAATATCAATGTTGTAGTAGCCCGTGCTAACTCGGTAGCTAGCGGTTTTGCGATAATAGAAACAATGGCCTTTGTTTGGAAGATTAGGGCTCGAAGCGAAAAGTTCATTTGATAAGATTCATACTATAAAAGTGAAACCTTATAATTTCGCCATCTAAAGCCTGTACCGAAAAGTTTTTTTTTATACTCGTCGATTAAAATCTGTGTATTAAGATTTCATAGAGAATACTGCAACGTCACTCTTTTCATCGTTGTTACTTCCGAAACAATCGAAATAACTATTTCGATACGCTCTAGACAACCGAAAAAAAATTGAAAATAGAACTTCGGATATCCATATATGTGTCCTTGTTTAAGGAGACTCGATCCGATACAAAATTGCCAATCTGTGGCGTTTCGCAACGTAGCAGCGTCGCGGCATCTGTCAAAAATCTACTATTCAATTATCTTGTGTCAAAGAAGTCGGATAGTAGAACACTTACGATATTTAGATTTCTTGTATACTCGTATTAATGACTTAAATTATTAATTTTAATGAACTCGTACAAAAAGTATTGTTCACAATAGTGTCATAATTAAGCTTTTTAATCTCGTACCTTACTTAGGCCACTCAGCAAGCTTCGTGGCCTAAACACGGTACTCGACTAAAAAGCTCTCTATTATAACACGATTGTGAAAAATACTATTACATACCATATTCACGATAACAATAAAACTGTAACTAATAGTAAAGATATTTTATTTTAGTTATAATGAGCAATTGTGACTTTTTACAATAAATATACACATTTTATGGTTTGAGGATTCGCCGGCTGAAGCAGCGAATTTTTTTCTTCAAGCCCGCCATTAAGTTCTGCACAGTTGTTTCGGAGACTTTGGTGGCATGCTTTTTCCATTTCTTTTTAAAATCTTCCTCTGATACTGCTGGAGCACAGTTTTTACGTAGTTCCGCTTTTACTAACGCCCAATACCGCTCAATGGGTCGTTGTTGGGGGCAGTTAGGGGGGTTCATTTCTTTCTGCACATATTGCACATTATTCAAAGCAAGACACTCCTGTGTTTGCTTTGGCATAATGTGAAGTAGCCAGATCGGGCCAAAACAACACATTCCGTTCATGTTTCCTTATAAATGGTAATAAAAACCCTTTTATACATTTTTGAACATAAATATCACCATTTATGGTCCCTTTCGTTATAAATGACCCCATGCGTTTCTCACAGGAACATATTGCTTGCCAGATCAAATATTTTTCTCCGAATTTTTCCATATAAATGTACTTGGGTGAATATCAGATTTCGTCTGAAATTTTCTAATTTCGATGGCGCATTTTTTTTTTAATATTTTCAATCATTGACATAACATACCTTGTAAACGACTTAAATCCATGTGTAAATATGTTATTCTGCCTTAAATAACAACAGGAGTTTGAAAGTTTTAGCATTTTGAAAATTACATTGCCAAAGAAATTAGGACTTGCCCAGAGAAATTAGAAAAACGCCAAAGAAATTAGAAAAATGCAAAACTCACGCCAAAGATATTAGAATAATGCGCCATACAAATTATGTATGTACAAGTTTAATTCGATTTTGTTTATTTATTTAATATAAATAAGTTATTTTTAAATAAAACGGCATGTATTTTGATCAGATGTTTATTAAACATGAGGTACGACATTTTTTTTTAGATCAAAGATCTTAATCTCACTTGTTTTAAATTATAACCATTCTCTGTTTTAATCTCTAGTACGTACTAAATACCAGTCTTCTTTTACAGTAGGTATATGATAAAACAAAATCCTGCTGTAAATCTTTACACTACTAGTATCTTTTGGTTTTGATTCGGGTAAGACCCATTGAGCAGGCACCTTTAAACTTATGAGGTAGGGTTTTTTTTTATTTAAGTGAACATACAAAAATAGTCTTCGAAAATAAAATATCAAGTTTTTAAATCAACATATTTCTAAATAAAAACAACTTCTAAATAAAGGAACAACAAGTAGTTTGACTACACTTTGTAGTTTTAACTAGCCTCAAAATATTTTTTTCTTAATTTGTACTAAATGTCCACGGCTATTTAGCCAAATTCGTTATAATAAATGCTTAAAACTAAATTCACAAAAAATCAGTCTTCTTTTTTAGCAGTAATTATTTAACAAAAGTAAACTTATTTAACTTTTTAAACTTCTAACTACTTAATAGTTTTTCATACACTTAATCAAATTGTGTTTATGTTTTTATAAAATTTTCAAATAGTTCTAAAAAAAACACAAAATAATTCTACTTTTATGAGAAACACTGGACGCCTCAAATTACATCTCTTTGACATTAACTATGTTTGAGAAAAACAAAGTCTCATGCTCGGTCTCTCTTGGTAGGGGAAGAATACACTCTATATCAGCTACTTCAATTATCGATATATCCTTGGGAATGGGTCTGAACACTTTTTTGTTTTTTTTTACCGATTTGTATCCTTGAATAAGTAGTTTCCCATCATCATACATCTCTTTGATGAGGCACACGTACATAAATGTTGTTTTTCCTCTATTGGTAGGGAATGTGGCAAGGATGTAGTCCCCTATTTTAGGCCCTGTCACTATATGTGTTTTTTCATTAAGGCTGTTGTTTTTATCTTCGTTAACAGATTGCAAATTGGAAGAAACATCATGTGAGTTCATGGTATTTAGTTCCGTCATAAGTTCAATGTTATTACTTTCCAAAGATCTAGTAGGTGACGAGTCCATAGTAACTAGTGGAGATTTCAAAGCTGCAGTATTTACTCCAATGGAAATGATGTTTGTTACGTCTCTGATCTGGTGTTCTTTAACATCAAGGTGTTGCAAGTTTAGTTTAGTGATTGAATGATCCAGACTGTTTGAATACGATATTAATGAACTGTCATCAACTGTGTGGCTTGGCAAACTACCGCAATATGGGACATTGTTTTCATCAACATGAGAGTTTATTTTCGGACGCAATGAAAGGTCATTCGATTCTAAACCAGATGTATGGTCCGAACTCTTATGGTTTTCTGATTGAGAGCCATCGACATCTGGCGTTGAAGGCCGAGATTCTGATTCGGGATTACACTGATAGTGAATGCGGTTTGTTTGTGTATGAGGTATTAAATCTTCGAAATCTGTTAATGGATCTTCTAAGTCTGTTAATGTATCTTCGAAGCGTGATGGAAGAAGATCAATGTTTACGTCAGCTATATTCAAACTCGTCAAGGATTCGTTTTCATTCAAATAATTTGTCAAAGACCCGATTTCGGACAATGTGGGTGTATCAAGACGGATATTTACATCTAATAGAGTACTATCTTCGATCGATTGATCATACACTGGATTAACTGCAGATTCGGTATAGTCCTCGTTTTGCACTGTCATCTGGCCAGCAACGGGTGGTTTAATAGTTTTTTGTGACAACAGTTTTATGCTTTGTTTGTTAGACATCCCTTTTTTAAATGACTTGGCTATTGGAAATGCCATCAGGTTTTTACTAGCCGTTGGTCGTCGTTCCACAGACCTTATAATGGTTGTATTACTGCTTACAGGCTTTTCAACATCATGGAATGCTATATGTGTTCCATGAGTACAGATGACAGCAGCATTTGACAAGCATTCTTTTTCATCACATGTTCGCATGCGCATTGCTAAGCGATTACCTTGCTCTTTGTTCCATACAACTTGGTGAGTTTTCATGGTTCCACGAAATGGCTGAATTGTATCCGGTATTAATAAATCTTTTTCGTAAATAGCGTAATCATCCACAATTTCCATTTGCACGCCTGTCACACTAGAGCGTAAATGCCGCATGAGGTCTTCCAAACTAGAAATATCGTTACCATATGCCACTGCTTGATCAGCCGTTCGTTTTAAAAGACCACCAACACCATCTGGCGCGCCTTTACCATGGCCACTCTCGGAGTAGTTCCAAGTAAGTTTTTCCAAATTTGGGAATTGCCAATATAACTTAGCCATGATATAAAATGCCTTCTTGTTGCGGTATTGCGAAGATGGCGAATCTGATAAAAAATGCAGAACCTTCACTTGAGGAGCTTTTTCTTTGATGAATTCCAAAAGTGGAATCAGATGTGCCCAGATTGCGGCTGCATCATGGCGCAAGCATGTGCTCAAAGTGCCAATGGCTTGTGTTTTGTACTTGTCTTCTTTAGCGCAAGACTGATGATCAAAATAGTATAGTACGGCAGTATGAAGCGTTATCTGACTCCTATTTCCACCAAAGTGAAGTGCTTGTATTTCTTTACCGAACTTAATAGAGTAGTTTTCACTAAAATCGATGTGCAGTATGCATTCTTCTTTAGAAAGATTATTTTTTAAATTCTTCACTGATGCACTTTGGTTTACAATGATACCGCAATGTTCCAAAAACGGTTTAAAAAACTTGACCAACTCATCAATAGCTGCACGAGGATTAGTATTTAATTTAACTTTTTCTGTTATAATTATTTTAGTTTCAACGCCTCTTTTATCTATTGTTTTAGGTCTTGCTTGCCATTGCCAGTAAGTTATTGATTCAGAATCATCGAACTCTTTAATTTCAAGGCATTTGTGTTTACACTCCTCACATTTTCTAAGCAGGCATTGCACATTATTAGACGCGCAGCACAATGATTGGCAGATATCAGTACAGCTATTTTCTGAAACTATGTGTCTTCGCTTTAAAGCTGTTACAAGTAGTTCGACGTTTGCATGCAGCTTGCACAAGCAAGTTTCCCTGGCATTGATGTTCGGTATTCGAACCCAAAATGGACGAAATCTGCAGAATGTTGTGTAACTGATTGTCTGATGGACCGATTCTGCTTTATATCGCTCGTACAAATTTTTCATTGAATCGTTCAAATATCTTTTTTGCATTTTTTCTTTTTTTCGTGTAATATATTCCTTTTTTCCTGGGCAAACCCTACTCACTTCATCTTCTTCAAAAAATCTGATAACATCCTTTTTCAGTGCACTGAGCGCTATGCAATACTTCTGTGATCTGTTCTTGGGTAGATTTGTTAAAATTGTATCTTCTTTCCCCTTTGAACGTCTACTGTTCTGTTGCAGTCTTTCGCATTTTTTTCTGTACGCGTCCTTTATTCGCTCTAATTTAGCTATTTTCTTTTCAAGCGCCATGATTTCCTTTTTTTTCTCGTATTTATATCGCGAAAGCGCAGCTTTGTGGACGGATGTTGAAGCGGATGTACCGATAGATGAACAAGATGCTGTCGATTTAGGTGACATATGACATGGTCGGTATGCCGCTGAAGTGCTTGCTCTTGGGCTTTCACGATTTGGTTGAGAAGAATCAGCTATATTTAGGTTTCGGTTTTCGATTACTGGAGCTGGATCCATAATATCATCTGCGTCTGAGTCCGGAGGACTGTTTTCTTGAAGTATTACTTCTAGCCGAGCCCGCTCTTTTTTTTTGTAATAGTATTTTTTAAAGTTGTCCCTATTTCGTTTCCTGATAATTTTCCGGTCTCTTGATGACATCTCGCTAACGGGTAATATTTTTTTTTCCGCTTTTCTTTTGTGGTAGCTTAGCCGTTGCTTTTCCTTAAATTCTGCATAGCGAACCGGATCATTCCGGATTTTTTCTAAGCGCTTTCGTTCTGCATTTCTTTTTTTTTCTAATCTTTCATCTTTGGTCTGTTTTTCTTTATTTGAATTAATTGTTTGCTGCGGTTGACTACTTCTACTGCAAACAATATTATTTTTTGGTTTTGGTTTAATTTTAATAGCTGATTTTTTTTTTCTTCGCGCCATTTTGATTTCAAATCTGTAACAAGTATTCTATAATCACATTTTGCATAAACAGGCTAAGATGTTGAACATGTGTATATTAGTGACAGGTTGCAAGCCGCAACAATACAACAAGCCTTTACGAGTAATCCCTTTGTCGCTTCTTACGACAAGTTTAAGTTGTTAGAGTTGTTGGTAATTCTATAGCTCTGCCTACCCCACTTTGGGATGAAGGCGTGACGGTATGCATGTATGTATGTAACATGTTCAATACCACTTTAACACTCTTGTTTATTATAGAAAAAGTACATAAAGATTTTTTTTATTAAAACTTTTAAGATTTATAATTTTAACACCGAATGATCTTTATTTTTTCTATTGTTGATCATGTAGAAATCAATATACAAAATATTACGAACAAAATGCATCCTAAAATACACAATAAAGTTAATACAAGCTCACTAAGGCAAGAAATTTTTAACTCTTTAGCAGAATTTTCAACCATATCCTAATTTCTTTGGAGAAAACCTAATTTCTTTGGAACTCAATGCCAAAGAAATCCGAAGAAATTAGCACCAAAGAAATTAGAATAGCACCTATTTTATTTCTTTTACCTGTCAGTATTTAACTAGTGGTTTTATCTTACATTTACAGAAGCGAGCAATCACAGCGTGCATACACTAAAAAAGTATAAAAAATTACAAGTCGTATATAAGTATAAAATCGGCTACCGAAGAAATTAGGTACTCACCGGAAAAAAACACACGCACACCGATAAAAAAAATATTCTTCCGAAACACGTTGCACTGTGCATAGGTCTGCACATGTCGGGCGTTAGATCTCAACTGAACGGAGCGGGGGCGGGAGGTGGGGATGGTCCACGTAACATGGTGGCATTATGCGAGACTGCACAAATCCGCCAAAGAAATTAGGTGTTTTTGGGGTGGACAAAATTGAATTTACAATAACTTTTGATTAGATAATCAAAAAAATATTTCGTTTAAGCTACTTATAGTTCAATATTCCTAAATAATGAAAAACCTGTTGAATAGGAGAATTTTGGATTTAAAAAAATAAAACAGGTGTTTCAAAAACAGAACACAGTAAAGGACGCGCCAAAGAGCTTAGATTTTTGACCTTTGATATTATTTTTAAATATCTTCTATTCGAAAAAAATACATTTTTATTAATGGCAATACTGGTTTTTAGAATGAACTTCAACCAAAAAAAAACTTGACCGCAATAGTTAATTGCATATGAAGTTAACATGGGTGGACAAGTGCAAAACACGAAATCTGATATTCACCCTTATTCTTATCGCTAATATTCTCTTTATTCTCGGTAGTGAAGAATTGGTCTCCTGGTAAAGTCGAAAAATCCTTTTTCACATAAAATATGTCTCATCGTCCAAAAGAACGCATGTTCCACTCAAATTGCACAGCAGTTTGTTAAGTTTTCGCGACCTTGTTACGGAGGTATTGTATTGTTTTACCGACTGTTTAGGGGCTTTTACTTTTTTGTAGGTTTTTAAATTCTGACGCACTTTTGCTCTTTGCACCATAGATGCACTTGTTTGAACTTTTTTTGCCACATCTCGCACAGACAGATTACAATTATTTTTGTAAGTGGACACTATTTTCTTTTCTATTTTTTTATTTGAAGGACCTGTCGGTCGTCCACTCCGAGCTTTGTCTTGGATTCTATACTCGTTTAAGTATCGGTTAACAATATTTCGAACTGTGGCACGATTCATATTTACTCTCTTTCCGACCGACGCAAAAGTGGAATTAGGATTTTCCAGGTAAAGTCGCAGAACACTTTCTCTTCGAATTTTTTTATCGTCCTACATTTTAAATAAAAGCGATATTTTTTCGGAGATAATTGTGTCGATTGACAGTTCAAAATTACAGAAACGAAGTCATAAAATAAAAAATAAAAAAACGATTACTGACCAGTACCATATCATGTGCAGAGTTTGTAAAAAAACTTTTCGGTACAAGCCTTATAGCGTAATTATGTCACAAATACCAATTTTTTGGGGTTTTAGTTGTCTATCAATCAGATTTTGAAATAAAAAAATAATTTCGTTAGTAGTAGTAAAAAAATCAGTAGGTACCTAATGCATAACCTAACATTTTTTTAATTTATAAAATTATTTCATGGTCATAAAGTTCCTTAAAGAAATTGTTAGTATAGTTGGTTCAAGTTAATATGACGAAAAGCACTTAAAACCAACCATTACCAACATTTATTCTTCAATTGTTATCTTCAAGTAGGGTTGTAAAACAATTACGGCCAAAGTATACTGTGAACAAATAATCTTGATAGTTTTGATGTTGCCGGTATTTTACTTAATAATTAAATGTTTCTAAAATAATAATTAAATACTGTGTCAATATCACTTTGTACAATTTAAGAATAGTACATACATACATACATTAAATCACGCCTGTTTCCCAGAGGGGTAGGCAGAGACCACTTCTTTCCACTTGCTACGATCTTGACAAATTTCTTTCGCTTCTTCAACATTCATACATCGAGTCATGCACGCACGTCGGTTTCGGGTACTTAAGATTCGGCCCTTTCCCAGTATTTCTCCGATTTGATTCGAAAAAGTACGCCTAGGGCGGCCCCTTCCGACCCTTCCACTCACTTTCGATCTGTATATCTCTTTCGTCAATCTTCTTTCATCCATTCTTTCCAAATGACCGAACCATCGAAGCATGCCCTTTTCAATCTTAGTCACTACGTCTTCTTTCATTCCACATTTCTCTCTGATTTTTTAATTTCTAACTCTATCAATCAGTTTCACACCACACATACTACGCAAAGAACGCATTTCAACTGCATTTACACGACTAACATGCTTGTCCTGCCACACCCAACATTCACTACCATACATCAGGGTAGGGGCTAGCACTCCATTGTGAACAGCCAGCCGGGCTTTTTGTGAAACGCCCTGTCTGCTCACAAAGGAGTGCAGGGCCCCATTAATTTGATTCCCCGCATTCACCCTCCTCTCGATATCCTTCTCACACTTACCATCTCTTGTAAACATACTTCCCAGGTACACAAATTCGCTCACTTGTTCTACTAATTCACCATTTATATTTATCACGCACTCAGTCATCTCCTCATCCTTCTCTATCACCATGACCTTGGTCTTGGCAACATTTACTTTCATCCCCTTTTTCTTAAATCCCTCATTCATTACTGTCACCATCTCCTGCAACTCAAGTAACGATGAGGCAAGTATAACTTGATCATCGGCATATAAGAGGCATTTGATTAGCAACTCTTGCATACGCAAACCCTTATCATACTCTTTCAAATCCCACATACAACTGTCCATGAATAGATTGAACAGCCATGGTGAGGCAACACAGCCCTGTCTAACACCTTTAGAGATATTAAACCAGGCCGAGTATGCCCCATTGATCCTGACACAGGCTCTGGAGCCCTCATAAAGGGACCTCAAAGCCTGCACCAGGTTGCTGCTCACTCCATACATAGACAGCACCGTCCACAACTCCTTTCTATCTACCCTATCATAGGCCTTTTCCAGGTCCACAAAAGCACAGAAAACCTTTTGGTTCACAGCCAAGAACTTTTCTGTGATGGACCGTAGTGAAAAGACCTGATCCGTACATCCCATTCCCTTTCGAAATCCCGCTTGTACATCCCAGATTTTGTCATTCGTAACATTCAATACCCTTTCTATTAGAATCTTCGCATATACTTTGCCGACAACGCCAAGGAGGCTGATACCGCGGTAGTTTTTGCAGTCTTGCTGTGACCCCTTTCCTTTATACAGAGGGACGATAACGGCCTTGACCCAATCTTCTGGGACTCGGCCGCTATTCCAACATGCATTGAAAAGACGGTACAACAGACTACCCACCAGGTCATCTCCTCTCCTCAGCATTTCTATCGACACTCTATCACAACCTGCTGACTTTCCCGCTTTCATACTTTTTAAAGCTTTCATGATTTCACTCATACTCATCACACTTTCATCTTCGCTACTTGCATCTTTACTCATGCTTTCTGGCTCACGACAAATATCTTCGCATTCAAACAAGCTTTCAAAATAAGTTTTCCATCTATCAAGCATTTTTTCTTCCTCACATATTAAGTCTCCAGACTCATCCCTCACCGCGCTTAATTTAGTTTTCTCTGATTTCCCCCGAGCCGATTTAATCAAGCTCCAAAAGAGTTTAATATTCGACCGGAAGTTGTCAGAGAAACTCCTATCATACTTTTCATTCAGTAAATCTTTCTTTCTAGCCACAACTTCTTTCACTCTTTTCTTTGATCTATTATACTCTTTTTTCTTTCTGTCGCTTAGATCTTGTCCTGGATCTACAGCTACAAAATCCAACCAACACTTTTTCTTCTCTTTCACGACATCATCTACCTCTCTATCCCACCATTCCGGACGTTCATTCTTACTTTTTCTTCTTTTTACTACACCGCATACTTCAGTGGCCGATTTGACCATGCCATTCTTCATAATCTCCCATACATTATTTACATTATTCTCGACTTCACTGTCATTCATTTTATTAACACATTCAAAACGATCTTTCAGCTGTCTTACGTATTCATCTTGTATAACTTCGTCATTCAGTTTCTCTACTTTTATCCTCTCTAACGCAGTTGTCGGTACGGGAACACGATGGCGCCAACGTGTGAACAGACCCCTTACTCGTGTTACCACTAAGTAGTGATCTGAACCTACGCTAACTCCTCGAAATGCTCTGGTATCTACAACTTTGTTACGCAACCGTTCATCCACAATCATCAAGTCTATCATAGACTTCTCATTCTGACGTCTCCACGTATACTGATGAATCTCTTTGTGATCAAACAAAGTGTTTGTCACGCAGAGATTCTTAGCCAAACATACATTGAGAAGGCATTTGCCATTCTCGTTCACTCGCTCATCACCATACTTACCCAGTACCGATTCATAACCATCCCTTTGCACGCCTGTCCAACCATTAAAATCGCCTAGCAAAATAATCCTCTCATTCTCCTTGCATTTTGTTGAAACCTCATGCAAACTTTCCCAAAACTCCTCCCTTTCTTTTTTAGATTTATTCGTATCTGGGGCATAAGCCCCAATTACGAATAAACGGGTGAGACCTACCTTGACTCTCACCCAGAGAAGTCTTGGGCTCACACATTCATGCTCTTGCATACATTCAGCCATTCGCTCTGTGAGTACGATACAGACTCCCTGACGACCGTGCTCGGATTCCGGAACTCCGGACCACAAAGCCGTCAAGGTTCCGTGTGTGGACGTACTCACCCCTTTTTTCTTCGTCTCAGTCACACATAGAACATCCAGCTTTCTCTCTTTCATCATCATACATACCTCATCTAATTTTTGTTCCATCCCTCCACAAACATTCATCGTAGCAAGGCGGCTTTCAGCGGCCCGCTTTTTGCCAACCCCCCTGCGAACACAGCGTGACGCGTGGCAAACGGCATCGCCGCCGTTCCGATCCCCGGAGGGATCCGAACATACGCGCACTATTTTGCCCCCCCCAGAGTACGAAGGGCTGCCCAGGCTAGGCCTAGGGAGGGATTCTCTGGCATTGCCAGTACCCTCCTGGGGTATAAACTTTTTAAATGGTGCTCGCATGGTCCATTATGCAGGTGTTTATGCAAAATGTGGTTACCGAATTATCAACAAGTTTTTAGAATTGTTGGTAGTTCTGTAGCTCTGCCTACCCCACTCTGGGAATGAAGGCGTGAGTTTATGTATGTATGTAAGAATAGTATTAAAAATACATTTTTACCTGAATGTTAACCGCACTGTACTTAATTGTATTTAGAAAACAAAATAACTTAAATGTGTCCGGTTCAGGTAAAACCCAATGATCAAGAAGGGTTGAGCTACTCCAAGGCACGTGCCACACTTCGGTCGTCCCTTTGTTATCTTTTCCTTTCATATTTAGCAACAAAAGAAGTTGTAAAATCCTGCATTAAGTGCATTTTCGTCATTTAAACTGGAACCAACTATAACATTAAATATTATTCTATTATTTAATCCTGAGTGCCCCAAACCGACGTGCGTGCGGCTGTGGTGTTAAGGCTGCGGCTCCACTCAGTTTCACTCGTCTCAGCCTCAGTGGCATCACGTTACTCTTTTCATAGCTCTGCTCCACTCAGCTCCGCCTCAGTGGAGCCGCAGCCTTAAGCCGTGCAGCGCAGCGCGGTCGTTGTATTTGTTTCACCGCACGTGAGGCGATTTAAAACGAATTAATAGATACGAATAAAGTGTTTTGTATTGTTGTATTGTATTCAGTGGCGTGCCTAGGGTTTCAGAATAGGGCAAGCCGAGAGATATGTTTTGTAGTTTTTACGGTTATTATGGATAAATTTATGTTGTTACCACATTACTGATCAATCTTCACTTCACTCTGCAGTTGTAGGTATAGGCATTTGCTTACGTGGACGAGCTCACCAAAGCACCCTGAAGGCATGTTACCACTAGATATAATTTTACAGACATATCAGCAATTGCATACTTTCGGTGGCCTTGAAAAAAGCCGCTTGGTTTGTATGAGAGAATAAAATAAAGGTTCAACTTCTTATTTTAACTTTGCTTGCCTAGGGAGAAAGCAATAAGTACTTACTTTTATTTCAATTACCTATCTAAAAATTACATACATATTACACAACATAGTTAAATTAAATTATTATTTGTATACATCGAATGTGTTTTTCTAAAACGCCATCGTACCTATTTTGAAAGTAGCGACACAAGCTCTAAAAAATTACCCTTATTCAATGAAGTTTTAGACTCATCGTGACCTCTGAAGTTCTTGTTGTGCTAAATGACAAACAACATCGACTAATCTTTGAAAAACGCTACTATTGTTATCAACACGCATGTAAAATGTGCCTACTGGCTACTTTTATATACTTTTTTCTTTAATCAAAATTGATGTTCTATTACTAACTTGTCATTATAAAAAGTTGATGTAACCATGACACTCTAATAAAACGTTTACTAGATATACAACGACTTTACAATTAAATACAACAAAACGTTATCAGCACGAAGATAGTTGTAAAATAATTGGAATATAATTAGAAAAATAATAATATTGTTGTTGTATTATGTTTTGAGTGGATACATACGATGGCACATTCGAGTGGTGATATGAATACGGTAAGAGGCTCTAGTTCTCATTCACTACCTAATTTTTGTCTAACAAATAGAGACGATTATGGCAGTTGGAAATTCAAAATGCGTAATTATTTAATGCATGAGGATTTATGGGAAGCCATAGAGGGTTATCCCGAAGGCCATAATATTTCTACTGCCACAATGTTAAAGATTGATAAAAAGGCCTTGACGAAAATATGCCTCACACTCGAAGGCTCAGCAATAACGCAAGTAAGAATTGCAAAAACAGCATCTGAAGCCTGGAATGCACTGAAAAATGCATATGAGGATAAAGGTATGGGTCGTCGCCTTTATTTAGAACGAAGACTATATCGATATAGTCTCTCAGACTTTCCAAATATAGAAACATACATAAATGCAGTGATGTCGACTGTGTATGATTTATCCGACATAGGAAAAGAGATCGATGATTCGTCTGTTGCTGCTATTTTACTCGGAGGACTTACATCCAGGTTTGATCCCTTGATTATGGCTTTAGAGAATAGCAACCAGACTGTGACAACAGAACTTGTGAAGTCGAAGCTTCTAAATGAATTGTCAAAAGGCGAAGTGACAAAAAGTGATTCTGCTCTGCGTTCAAAGGAAATCAAACCCAGAAAGGTTAAAAAACCTATTATATGTTATGACTGCAATGAACCTGGTCATAAGCGTCCAGATTGTCCATTAAAGAAGACGAAGAAAAAGCCACAACTATCGACTTCTTTAGTAGCTTTAGGTGTAACAGGAAGTGAGGACTATTGGACTATCGATTCAGGAGCAACCCAACATATGACGTCTAAATCTGAATGGTTTGAGAACCTAAGATCTCTTAAATCAAATAAGAAGATTACTATAGCGGATGGTACCAAAATAGACTGTAACGGTGTCGGAGATATTTCTATTAACACTAATTCTGCTGTAAATAAAATAAACGATGTAATTTATGTACCTTCTTTGAATAGCAACTTGATATCAATTAATAAGGCTGTAGAAAAAGGATTTACTGTATTGTTTGATAAAAATGGCTGTAATTTTTATAATTCTGATACTTTTTCTGTTGTAGGTGACTCTATGCTTCATGGTTCGCCCTATAGAGGACTGTACAAATTAGACTGTACTGTCAATATTCCTCGTGATGTGGCTTGTGATGTGCACTCTGACTCTGCATCTAGGTACCAATTATGGCATTTGCGGTTGGGTCATCTGTGTCGTATCGGTATGAACCATTTGAAAAATAGTCATGTAGGTGTAGAATTTACAGAAATTGACAAACAGAGTTGTGTAGCTTGTGTAGAAGGCAAGCAAGCTCGCAAACCTTTTAAGAAAATATCCTATAAGCCTGCCACTTCTATACTTGAGTTGGTACATAGCGACATCTGTGGTCCAATGTCAGAAACTTCTCTACAAGGTAATAAGTACGCTTTATTATTTGTAGATGATTATACACGTTTTATTTTTATATATTTTATTACTTCTAAGACAGAGGTGACAAAAAAGTTTTGCCATTTTCAAAAACTAGTGGAACGGCAAACTGGAGCTCAAATAAAAGCTGTTAGGACGGATAACGGAGGAGAATATGTCAACAAAGAATTGTCAGATCATTTTCGTACTAATGGCATTATACATCAAACAACCGTGGTGTACAGTCCGCAGCAAAATGGTGTTGCAGAAAGAACTATACGTTCGGTAGTCGAGAAAGCTCGTTCTATGCTGGCACATTGTTTTCTCTCCAAAGCCTATTGGGAAGATGCGGTACAAACTTCTGTTTATTTGAAGAATAGATCTCCTCATCGCGCGCTGAACAACCTAACTCCTTTTGAGAAATTGTATGATCGAAAACCGAATCTAAGTAATCTTAGGGTTTTTGGGTGTCGAGCTTTAATTCATGTACCTGATTGTCAACGGAAGAAGTTGGATATGAAAGCTGTGGAATGTATTTTTGTTGGATATTCAGATGATCCAAATAGTTACATATTTCGAGACCCTCAATATCCAAGAAGGTTAACGAAATCGCGTGACGTTACTTTCTTCGAAGATTGCTTCACACAGTTGAGGAACAATAAATCGCATGAAGGCCCAAGTACGTTCAAAAACATTCCTGTACCTGGTCCTGTGATATTATTGGACAACGTGAGCCCGGTACAAGGATGTCATGATACGACGGTAGAGTTTCCCTCTCGTGCATGTGACGATAGCATATTACCAGAGACATCTAGGGAATCACAGGTCCCTACCAGTTATGTTGAAAAGGCAAATGATATAGTACAGGATGAATTTCTTGATGCTTCTTCTGAGCCACTTCCTGAAATATCGTGTCCACCTGAGTCTGTGGTAATGGACAATCAGTCAATCGTAGAAAATCGGAGATATCCAACTAGGGATAGGAAACCTCCAGATTATTTCTGCTATCATACATTGGCTGAAGATAGTGAACCTCAAACGTATCACGAAGCAATACGAGTCGATGATGCTGATAAATGGAGATCAGCTATGCAAGATGAGTATGATTCGTTGACAAGACTTAATACGTGGAAGCTAGTAGATAGACCAGATCGAAAAATAATTCCTTGCAAGTGGTTATATAAATTAAAGACAGACGCACATGGCAATATTACAAGGTACAAAGCTAGACTGGTGATAAAAGGTTTTAATCAAGTTCCGGGAATAGACTACCACGAGACCTTTTCTCCAGTGGTCAGACATTCGTCCCTGCGAACTTTATTCGCCTTAGCCGCTGAAATGGACCTTAAAATGCACCATTTGGATGTAGATACCGCCTTTTTAAATGGTGACTTGGAAGAGGAGGTCTACATGAGCCAGCCTCTAGGATTTGTAAAGGAAGGTCATGAAGATAAGGTATGTTTACTACAAAGATCTTTATATGGATTAAAGCAAGCCCCCCGTGCTTGGAATATTAAACTTAATGAAACACTGATGAAAATAGGTTTTAATAGGTTACATACTGAACCGTGTGTATATAAGAAACTTCATGGTTCAGAAGTAATAATACTGGCTGTTTTCGTGGATGATCTGATAGTTTTTTACAAGAATGACATGACGTTTGTCAAAGTCAAAAGTGATTTACAAAAACATTTTTCACTTAAAGATTTAGGCCTAATAAAGTTTTATTTAGGGTTAAATATTAAATGTGAAACTGGAAAAATAGAAATAAATCAAAAATCTTATATATCCAGTCTATTGAAAAGGTTTAAACTGGAAAATGCGAAGGAATTTGATACACCATTGGCTAATAGCAAGTTGGATGTTAACTCTAAAGGTAACGACTCAACCTTTGATTACCAGCAATTAATTGGCTGCCTTATGTATTTAGCTGTCAATACGCGGCCAGATATCGCGTTTGCTGCAAGTTTTTTGAGCCAATTTAATAATAAATGTGGCAAAAGTCATTGGGTTGCAGCAAAACGGGTACTTCAATACTTGAAACGCACTATAGATTATTCTATAATCTATAGAAAAACTGGAAAAACTCTTGAAGGATATACTGATGCCGACTGGGCCAATTGTACTGTCGATCGACGGTCTTACACAGGATATTGTTTTAAATTGGCAGATGGGCCTGTGTCGTGGGCATCGAAAAAGCAATCTACGGTGGCTTTATCCTCAACAGAAGCAGAGTATATGGCGTTGACTGATGCTGCTAAAGAAGCTGTATATCTACGTCGGTTAATTTCAGAGGTATGTAGCACAGAATATCCAAGTGTAACACTATGTAGCGATAGTCAGAGTGCACAAAACTTGGCACATAATCCTGTGCATCACGGCAGAACTAAACACATTGACACTAGATACCATTTTATTCGTGAAAAGGTGTCAGATAATACTGTAAAACTTAAATTTATTAAGTCTAGTGATATGCCAGCTGATGTTTTGACCAAGTGTTTGTCAAATATTGCACATCAAAGATGTATTAAAGGAATAGGTTTGATAAAATCATCACTTGGTGGAAATGATACTTAGTTTAATATTTAAATTTAAGTTTTTTAGATAAGCTTAGGTTTTTCTGCTGTTTGTGTTTTTATATCGAGAATTTTGATTATAGGCGGGTGTTGTAAAATGTGCCTACTGGCTACTTTTATATACTTTTTTCTTTAATCAAAATTGATGTTCTATTACTAACTTGTCATTATAAAAAGTTGATGTAACCATGACACTCTAATAAAACGTTTACTAGATATACAACGACTTTACAATTAAATACAACAGTTTTGTAATTTCCTTTGATAATTGGCGCGATAAAGATGTCTCAATTCGCTGTTTACCAAAATCACTAAAAGAAATTACCGCGTTCATGTGTTTTCGAGAATTCATGTGTCTTTTAATGGCGCCAGCTAAATTATTTAAATCGTCATAACCAGACCAGATGTATTCCACGCGTTTTTGTCGTTAGAAAAGAAAATACAACACCAGCAATGTAACTTATTAGAGTGCGAACAACCAACAATCCAATGAGTTTTGTACACTGACCTGTTAAACTGTCTTTTGTGCGATTTACTACTCTGAGAAATACACAAGTCAGGCGTAGGTTTTGCCGAAGAAATAAGTACCTTTTTCTCTGCAAAGTCCAAACATTTTACCTTTCCGTCGACAAGCAAAGTTTGTGCACACTTTAAAATATCAGTCACACAGGACTTCCTCCATTGTCAATCTAATTGAATCACAACTCACAACACCACAAAAAAAAACTTATTATTGCACTGACCGCGCCGCGCCGCTCAACGCCTAAACAAACTATTCAACACGTGAATAAAAGCATTTGTCAACAAATAGAAATGAAGTGAAGTTGGCCGCTAACGCGGCTCAACGCGCGCTCCGCGCCTGCGCGAAGCGAATTTCGCATTTACTATGGACTCGTGTACAACTTCATACGCAATCAGGGCTTTTTACTCTCATACTATTTGCCATATTAATACACGACCAGTCGTGTTTGGGCATATGCCGTTTCGGTGGGTAAGACAGAGAATATGAAAGCCCGATTGCAAGCCAATACGTGCGAGCGAGATACGAGCTAGCCGCGTCATGAATAGTTCGACTGGTTGCCGCACAGCGCTGAGCGCTGTGCTGCGTAGGTGGCGGCCGGCGGTGCGCGGTAAAATTTAGTAGGTACTACTGTTGCATGTAATTTGATTTGAAGAATTAAGTGAGAGCGCGCGGCGCGCGAAGGTGAAATACCTATCTAATACATTACGTGCATTTAATGAATAGTTATTTTTGTAAGGCAAGGCAAGCCCGGCTTTTGGGCTTATATGGCAGTACCGCCACTGATTGTATTGTATATTGTAATAAAGCTTTTTCATCTATAAAAAATCAAATTAATGGTCCGGAAAGGAACGTGAAAAGTAACACCGGATCCCAGGCTATACAACTTATTGAGCTTAATTTTAAAGGTTGTGTGTATAGACTCGTTTTCGTGTTTTATAGATGATTAATAGCCACGTAAGCCAATTAGTTTTCTACAGATAATCTTAATATCATCAAAAAGTATTATTATCTAATATAACGTACTTAAATCTAAAAAACTCATTTTGCAACAATGTTTACACGTTGAAGAAAAACATAAATAACATTTCGTGATTAACCTTATATAACACATCCATAAACCGATTAAAATATTTCGCAAGTGACAGCCCTAGCTTGGGCGCGGAAGACAGAGGGGCGTAGCGGGATGAAGGAGGGAAGTAGGTGTATATAGCGCGGCATTTTGGGCCTGGGTAAAGGAGATTCGCTTCTACATATAGTTATTATTTATTCTTATGCCCACACCATAACAGAACTGTTATTATGAGTTTTCATTTACATTTTCTCCAGCCGCAACTTCCACGTAACGTCAGACTTTCCATTAGGACCCCGTACCTTAACAACATCCATCAAAAAATAGATACCTAACTATAGATAGGCATACTACAGGATTTAACAATCATTATTATAGGAATATTGAAACAACCTTATTCGCATGGCTTTTTAAATGATCTAAAACGCAGAGATACTGATTAATTTTGAAAGTAGCATTTATTCAAAACATGATATTTCCAAAGTTCCCTTCATGATACATTCGTTTCTTCCACCATGCGTACGAGCAATATACATTGTAATTTCTAGTTAATAGGAAGCTGGGCACTGAAGTAAATAGACTGAAAAATGTGAAACCCAAGAGAGGCGCGCATTATAAATTGAGTAGGCGCTGGCCTAGACCAAGCCCCGTGTGGCCGGGCGTCAGCAACATCCTAATTGCTATCACAGTCATTCGCCGGGCGTTTGTGAAATATCGCGCGCAAAATGCCTTGCGTTGCACACTGTAAGACTACATAAATAATGAGTTCACTTTGTTCCGAATGCGATCACACAAATGCTGTCGAAGCGCTTTAGCTTTGTCTAAATGCTCTAAATTAATATGGTAAAGATTGCGGCACACAGCGGTAGGCACATAATTAGAAACGCTTGCGTTTACAATACTCTACAATTATACCCCATCAATTTTGACAATCAATCAGTTTATTGTTGCCCAATTTTATTTTTGTTTCAATAAATTATATCTCTATATATTATTATTATATGTCTTTACCAATCACGGGACTTTATAGGGAGTCCCGGACCTTTGGTTGGCGTACATGGAGCCGAAGCCAACACGCAGAGGCCCTTTAGACAAGTTTAATTTAGTAAAGTGATGGGACACCAACCAGCGATTGTTCCTGAGTTCAAACTATAGAAGTATGCTCCCACGGACAACCAACGGTTAGTGTAGGACTATTTAAGAAGGATGGAAGTATTAAAATAGGCTCTATGAATGAACAGATATGGATTAGTGAACTAGGCTATTGATGAAACTATGGCGCCTGCCTGGCCAATGCTAATTACTTTGGTTAAAATGGCAGGCGGTGACTCGCCAACTCAATGGAATGGGCCTCCCGAAATAGCCGCATATATATAGCAGCAGGGAGGTAACAGTTCCAGAGGAGCTAAGGGTGGAGAGGTGCTTCTGGACTTTAAACGACCATAAGGTGCCCACTCACCACTTATGTTATTCACTCCAGCCGGCCGGTGAAGGCAAACGTGAGGTGAGGAACAGGACCTACCCTCGGGAGCATTCAGGTCCGTGGTGTCGCCACTCACCAACAGCTCGCCACTAGCTGCCTTGCGGTTATTATTATTATTATTATTTAGATATTTATTGAATTTTCTGTAAATTAGGTTTTTTACATATTCAAATATAAAGGTAAAATAACAATACCGATACAAAAATAAAAAATATAAAAAACCTAATCTAACGGTGCTGCCAGCAGCGAGGCAGGGCTCAAGCTACCGGAGGTTAGGGCTGTAGAGAGAGGAACCTCCTCACAAGGCGTGCCGTGTCGAGGAGTACTGCCTTCTGTATCTAGCCCTTGATCCAGCCATCTAGCGAGAGCCTCTTGAGGTCGAGACTCTTAGCTATAAGACCGTTAGCCGAAAGAACTATCGGGACAATGATCGTCGAGTCAACATCCCACATGGTGGTCACCTCGTGAGCCAAGTCAATGTACTTGCTGAGCTTATCCTTCTCGGCCTTCACGAGGTTCTCGTCATGCGAGATGGTGACGTCGACGAGCACCGCCCGGCGTTGAGATCGATCTGTCAACACGATATCAGGCTTATTGGCGACAATAGTCCTGTCCGTGATAACAGATCGATCCCAATAGAGCGTAGTACGACCATTTTCGAGAACTGGCGCCGGTGTGTACTTATAGTACGATTATTATTATGATATTCATTTAAATTTCTATAAATTAGGTTTTTTACATATTCAAATATAAAGGTAAAATAACAATACCGACACAAAAAATAAACATTATAAAAAACCTAATCTACGGGTGCCGCTAGCAGCGGGGCAGGGCTCAAGCTACCGGTGGTTAGGACTGCAGAGAGAGGAACCTCCTCACAATGCGTGCCGTGTCGAGGAGTACTGCCTTCTGTATCTGGCCCTTGATCCAGCCATCTAGCGAGTCTCTTGAGGTGTTGGTCGAAACTCTTCGGTATAAGACCGTTTGCCGAAACAACCATCGGGACAATGATCGTCGAGTCAACATCCCACATGGTGGTCACCTCGTGAGCCAAGTCAAGGTACTGGCTGAGCTTATCCTTCTCGGCCTTCACGAGGTTCTCGTCATGCGGGATGGTGACGTCGACGAGCACTGCCCGGCGTTGAGATCGATCTGTCAACACGATATCAGGCTTATTGGCGACAATAGTCCTGTCGATCCCAATAAAGCGTAGCACGACCATTTTCGAGAACTGGCGCCGGTGTGTAATTATAAGTACGGCACTTCAGACTCAACAAGACCATATTGAAGAGCAAGCTGTTGATGGATGATCTTGGCTACGAGGTTATGACTGTGCAAGTACTCGCCGTTGGCCAAATGCGAACAACCGGAAATTATATGTCTGAGGGATTCGCCGGGGCAACGGCACGCTCGACAAATGTCGGCCGTGCCATCCTTCAGAATATATTTTCGGTAATTGTTCGTCATTATGACCTCGTCAGCAATTGCACAGACAAAACCTTCGGTTTCCCCAAAGAGGTCACCAAACCGTAGCCAGTTCACGGACGCTAAAAAGTCTACGTCGGGCCTTGTTAGGGCCCGGTAGAAGCGTCCGTGTAGCTCCTTGCTCTTCCATGTGTTCTTGCGGTCTTCAGTGCTCAACACTGTTGGTCTGCGCCAGTTTTCGTTTGCCAAGGAGAGAGGCGTGAGGTTCCTGTCTACTGCAACCACATCACGATGCATCCCACACTCATTGCCAAGGAAATAATCCCTGAGATTGCACACCTCGCGGTTGTGGAGATTCTTAGCATTTAAAATGCCTCGACCTCCACATTTCCTCGGGATGTACAATCTCATGACAGATGAGCGTGGGTGCAACATGCGATGTGATTTGAGCAGTAGACGGACCTTCCTATCCAGGGCGTCCAGCTCAGTCTGAGTCCACCTTAGTATGCCAAAGGAGTATGTGAGCAGTGGCATCACCCAGCCATTGAAGGCACGCACCTTATTGCCACCCGACAAAAGACTGTTAAGAACTTTTTTCAAGCGGCAAAAGAAGCGCTCGTTCACTGACTGCTTGACATCGCCGTCCATAATACCCAAAGACTGTGACATACCAAGATATTTGTAGGTTTCAACTTCGGAGAGAGATCTGAGGGTCATTGTCTCAGAAAGCTGCAAATTCGATGAATTTACGACTTTCCCTCGTTGAACATGCATAACCGCACACTTATCTACACCGAATTCCATCTTAATCGCACTACTGAACTCTTGTGTGATTTTCAATAGTGCGATAAGATCTTGGCATTCCGATGCAAACAATTTGAGGTCATCCATGAACATACATACATACATACATACCTTCACGCCTTTATTCCATGAACAATAAGTGAGAAATGACTTCAGCTTCTCTACGAAGTCGATAGCCAAGCCCGGAATCCTTCAGCAAAAATCTGAGAGGATTCATGGCTAGGCAAAACCACAAAGGACTCAGACTGTCACCCTTTAAGATGCCTCTTTCAATCCTTATCGAGTTAGGCGAATCAGAGGGGATGTCTCGACCACCTGGTTGACGAAGGACTGTGACCCACTGCCTCATACACACACCTAAAAAGGACCTCAAAGTTGTATCAACTTTTTACAACTCTAAGATCCTTTCAAGCCATGAGTGAGGTACCGAGTCATAAGCCTTCTTGTAGTCAATCCAAGCAGCCGAGAGGGCCGCCTTGTTTCGCCTGACTTGCTGACAAATGGTCATATCTATGAGGAGGAGCTCCTTAGTACCACGGGACCCAACCTTACATCCATTTTGAGCAGAGGCCAAAATATTGTTTGCAATAAAATGTGCATTTAATTTTGTGCTCAAAATGGATGTAAGGAGCTTGTAGATGGTAGGCAAGCATGTAATGGGTCGGTAGTTCTTTGGATCCGCGGTACTACCGGACTTGTGGAGCATGGAGGTGACACCAGTTGTTAATAAAGGTGGCAAGGAACCGATTTCAAGGGCATTTTGGAGTTGCGTTGCCAAACACTCATGTGAGGCTTTGAACCATTTAATCCAGAAGTTGATTATTATTATTATTATATTTTTTGCTTTTTGTAGACTGGTTTTTGTTTTTTTATACCTTCTCGTATGGACATAAACTCACACCAGAAAATCACTTTTTAAAAACCTCAATAATTAAAACCTTTTAAGAGGCCGTATACGAAATTTCGCCGATATCGCTGATTTATGTGATTTTCCAGACGTGATTTTACAGTTGAAATACTGTATTTCTACAAGTTTTAATACACAACACGAAAGATAAATTCTAATTTTATCGAATGTATGAGCTACTTTTCTGTTTTCATTATTTTATTTTTATTAATCGACCTGACACTGGCGACTGTTATGTGAATTTTGCTGGAAGAGGTTTAGAATGTCACATATTCATAAACCGTTTTGACGTCTAAACGGTATGAAAAATTTACAATGTATTGCTGTAAAAGTCGTCTAAGGAATGTATGAATTACTTTTTACCACTTTCAAATAAATTTTTCCAGTAAAAAAATAAATAAACTTGGTAATTTTTTATAGAAAACGGGCCAAAAATATTTTTTATTTCGGCTACTCAGAACTCTCGTTTATAAAATTAAAACAATAGAAATAAACTTTAGTTCATAATCAATCCATTACCTAAAAAAAATATCCAAAAAGTGCAAAAGAATTGGCAATAAATAATGTTTTAAAACCACCTAAATCTCGCATTTTGATACTCGACAAAAATAAAAAAGTGGCTCATTTATTCGTAGCTCATTTATTCGATCATAACTTAAATGATATTTAATGTTGAGCATTAAAACTTATAGAAAAGCAGTATTTTAACTGTTAAATCACAAAAATAAGCAAAACGGTCAAAAAATCGTGTACGGCCTCTTAACAATTAAACTAGTTTTTTTCGAAAAGCGAAACTTCACCTGACAGCGTCATGTCACTACAATTTTTGCAGTAAAGAAAATTATTTTCAACTGGGATAAAATCTCTCGCGATGTCTTACGAATATTCTAATGTTGAGTATTACGAAATGGTCCGTACGAACATTCTGAGCGGTGAAAGTTTAAAAGAGGCTCAGAGGATGTACCGAGACGAGAGTTTAGCTCGACTTCATAGCCAAAGATACGTAGATCCCCCACTACCAAACATGCGAAAAATTTTGGCCGCCAATAGCAGACTATTGGCATACGGCCAATTTACTATCCCCCGGCATGCTGATGGACTTGGTAGACCTCATTTGGCGTTACAAGCTGAAGATGAAATCTTCTAATTTTTCGAACATGACCCGAAAGCCAGTACATATGACGCGGCACGTCGTTTCGGTGTCAGCCAGTATGCAGTGAGGAAGTTTGCTGCATTCTCCCGGTCTCCACCCTTATCTTTTTCAACCGCTACAACCACTTCATGTACCGGCCCTAGCCCCTCGTCAAGGGTTTTGTGAGTGACTTCTTAGTCATCCCGATGCCAACATTTTATAGACTGATGAAGCACTGTTCACCCGTGTTGGGATTTACAATTTACATAATGAACACTGGTGGTCATACAGTAATCCGCATAAAGTTAAAGGAAATCACCACCAAGTAAAGTTTAGTGCCAGCGAGTGGTCGCGCATTATTGGGAATAAAAATATTAGGACCCTATTTTACCGAAGGCCGTTTGACCGGAGGAACCTACCTGGATATGTTACAAGGTATAGTGAGCGAGTTACTGCAAGATGTTCCGATAGCCTATCTACGAGATTTTTACTACCAGTATGACGGTGCTGCCTCCCACTATGCAACAACAGTGCGAAACTACCTAAATAACGAATACGGAGACAACTGGATAGGGCGTGGAGCACCTCAGGTGCCATGGCCAGCCAGAAGCCCGGACCTCACGATTTGTGACTTTTTTTGTGGGGTGAAGTCAAACGTCGCGTGTACGTCGAAGAAGCCCAGAGTCTCGACGATCTTAAAACGAACATCATATCAGCATTCGATGCTATTAAAAACAAAACATGTGTTATAGAAAGAATAAAGAACAAATTGCTAAAACGTGCTCGGCTTTATTTACAAAATAACGGAGGTCATTTTGAGCATTTGTTAAAGTATGTTTAGTTGTGTATTTGTATTTTAAAATAGCAGCAGCGAAGTTATTAAAATGTATAACTTCGCTGCTGAGTGTGGTTATTATTTTAAGCAAAATATGAATACAACATAGATTATGTGCATATCGCCCACAATGTTGACTGACTACTAGTGAACCTTATTATCAGGAGATAAGGTTACAAGTGTACAATTAACTGTGTTTGCATTTGCTTGTGGTGAACAACTGAATATTCAGTTGAAAAGTGATAGTTTACACAATGATTAATGATGACATGGTTGTCAAGCTGTAGGTATACGATACAGGGCTCCTACTGATATCTGAAATTTGAAATTTCATTTATTAACTTACCTGACAACACGCCCCTCTCCTCGCACCCCTGCATTAGAGAGTCCAATATCGTTAATTTAGTGGAATCATTGAATCGGCAATAGATCTAATATTTTTTAAGTTAGAGTAAAAATAACGCATCATGTGTTATTGATTAACAATAGCGAAGCAAATATTAAAATTAGTGCACCTATTAAAAAATTACCCTGTATATACACTTTTTTATTACGAGTTAAGTCCACTTTTTCACTAGGACCCCATATTTAAATATGGCACTTATTCTTAAGATATGTACTAATTCGCAATTTATAAAAAAATAAAAATAATGGTTAGTAAAATGTAGTCGCAGCAAGCGCCAGGCCACCGCGGGCGGCCGGCGCCTGGTCCCGGTAGGAATACCAATATTCCATTTAAAACATACACCTAAACATGATACAGTACGGTATTAACATATTTTTGAAGAGAACAATTGATAATATGATAAAATCACTATGACGTCTAACTGAACTGTAACGGTGTGTATATTATGTCCAAGAATTGAAACTGTCAATCCCAGTATCAACAGTTTTATATACTTTTTGGTTTAATATATACTTCAAACATTATTGATACAAACATATAAACTCCAACTCCCGGAAACAAGGCGGAAACGATGTTGCTTCCAATCTAAATAAAAATTAAAAGTTATTGGTGTAAAATTGTTCTTATGCACATAATATTAGAGCATAATTTTGTTTAATCACAGGCTTATTAGATTATTACTTTTAAGTTTTAACGTTATTCGTTAAATGTTTATTTACTTTCCATCAAACTGTCTAGAATTCTAGATTGCGGGCGGATTTGGTTTACAAATAATGCTAATTGCAAATTTAAGTTCCAGTGTGTTTCGTTTCAGTCGTGGTTTATAAACTATTATACTTTTGTGTTGTGCTCTGTGATTTTTGTTTTAGTTTAGTTATACCTAGACGTACGCCTGGATGTTTCGCCCATAAAATAAATTTGTTGCTACAAGACGCCCTAGGATGCAAGTCAAACGAAACAATTATGAGCAACACGATTGGAGAAATAATTACTAAAGTCAAAGCGATAGCACAATACTTTAAAAAAAGCTCGCAGGCTAAATCTAAGTTGCAAGAAATGCAAAGAAATATGGGCACGGTGGAGCTGAAGTTAAAGCAGGACTTTTTCTTTTTGATTTTTTTTTTCTGTTTTTTTTCCTCTTTGGACCAACGAAAATGTACGGCATATGAAAAAATATTATCTATGCATAAAATACTTTCAAAATAAATTTTTTTCATGTTGTGTCAAATCACCTCCTGGACCACGGAAAGAGAGGGGATTGCAACCCTCGATTTTTTCCCCTTGTCGCATGATTTTTGTACGGCGTTGCGGAATAATGGATTAGAAGCAGTATTGAAATAGTATGACACAGATGCCGTACAAAATCAAATGACCAAATTTACCCTGGTGATTGTCGGAAAATAAAAATAAAAAACCGAAATTGTGGCGCACCATTTTTTTACGGCACTGTGCGTTTTCTTATTATTTTTCATGGATCTATCGGTGGTAAGAATGCCGTACAAAAATATGTGACCAAAATGTACTCACTCCACCTGTACTTTCGAATTCTCACCTGCACTCAGTTGGACAGCTTACAAGTGACGGCATAGTGCTGAATCTTATTATTTTATGCTCTTATATCGTTCTAGATAGGTCACCTGGTGGTTCAAATGACCCATAATTTTTTCAGCATGGGCCAGTAGTCTATAAGACAAACGTGGATAACTAATTTCCGGGGGTCGCACGCCGGTGCAAATTTGATATTGTGCTTAGATATTTTTTCTACTCGTTTCCTCAATTTGCACCGCGTTCTATATTTTCCCCAGAGCCTGAATGGCCGAAATTATGTTTTTACATATATATTATATATATTTATTTATAGATTCCGTAAATTAGATTTAAAAAAATAGCACGTGCAAATTTACAATTATTTCCATTCAAACTTTAATGAAATTTCAACAAATCTGACTATTTTAGTACCCTCAGACCTATTATTGTGTTTTCTAATGAACTTTTTTTTTAATGATATTAACATATTACAGACATACATACTTACATACTAATGCAATTGTCTTGAAATCAAAGAGTGGCTTTTTAAATAATACAAAATTTAGAGGTATAGGATATGATATGACATAATTTAACAACAATTAACCTATGATGAGTAACTGAACGTAAATGTTCAAGCCGACTACACAAAGGGTAAAGTTATTAAATGTATCATACAGATGTACCAGCAGGAGTGGATCTAACAATGCAGGTTGATAGAGGATAGATCTTCATGTCCTCTATCGACCTGCTTCATTTGATCCACTCCACGTGTCAACCCTGTAATACATGCTATACATTGTGTATTAAGCTCGGTGCAGTCTTAAGAAAAGACTTTGTAACATTGAAATAAATAAATATCTACCAATACAGAACTTTCATGGACAAAAACCACACTTGTGTAGTAAAAATACAACTATAAGATATGATAGGGTTTTTGCTTATACCCTAGATATCATACAAATATAATATGAAATATAATATAACAAAAATATAATACTGACCCGGATTGCGCCATTGTTGCCAAGGAACTGTTTCTGAGACCCGTCGACCTGGCAGGCCAGAGAGTTGAGAAGGTATATCGCTATGCGTTGCACGAATCCCTCCTGATTGACGTCGGTGACTCCGTTCAACAAGATCTGCACAACTCTCTCGTACTCAAACAGCTGAAATGTGACGAATACCAAATTTGTACGGTATAAAAGAATATGCATCAATTCTAAGAACTTATTTATACGTTGCGTTTTATCGTTAAAATGTAATAAACCGTTTTTTGAATCTTAAAACGGGACTTAATCGCGTAAAAACATTATATACCTCGACGTTTTGATTTCACGACGATGAGTGAGCGAGCGAGTAGAGCCAGCGATCAACGATACGGGATATACGAGGGGCGTTCAATAAATTCTCGGTATGAGAAGGAAAACAAAAGCATACGATTAGTGTTTTATTTTTATTTTTCTATATATTCCCCACCTATGTTTATACACTTATAAGATCTGTCAATTAGTTTTTTTATCCCCTCATAAAAATATTTTTTGTCTTTGGTGTCAAAATGCTCCAGCACCGCTGCCTTCAACGCTTCATCATTAGAAAATCGATGTCCACGAAGATCCTTTTTAAGGTTGGGAAACAAAAAGTAGTCGCTGGGGGCCAAGTCTGGACTGTACGGCGGGTGAGTAAGTGTTTCGAACCCAGATTCAAGAACAGCAGCCTTGGCAACATGAGCAGTATGCACAGGGGCGTTGTCATGAAGAAGCGGCACTCCTCTGGTCAATTTTCCCCTCCTCTTCTCTTTGATTGCTTCCCGTAATTGGCGTAAAATGTTAGCGTAGTACTCTCCTGTAATATTTAAACCATTTTCTTTATAATCTATTAATAATATCCCTTCACAATCTCAGAATATTATCGCCATGATCTTGCCAGCTGAGGGGACGACTTTGAATTACTTGGGATGAGGTGTTCCTTTAACGTGCCACTGCATCGACTCTTGTTTGCTCTCAGGGTCATAATGATGAACCCAAGTTTCATCTCCGGTAACCATTTTTTGGAGCAAACCATCAGGGTTTTCTCCACACAGCTCAATGAAGTCGGAACAACAAGCAACACGCGTATGCTTCTGAAACGGTGTCAACATTCGTGGTACTCATCTCGCACTAACTTTGGACATGTTAAGATGATCGTGGATAATATCATGTATTGTACCAATAGAAATGTTGGTTTTTTGTGCTATAGACCTAACCTTCACTCGACCATCTTCCAGTATAATTTTCTCCTCTTTTTGAATGTTTTCTGGTGAAGTAGCTTCAACAGGCCAACCAGATCTAGGGTCATCTTCTATGCTCTCCCTCCCACGCTTAAATTCATTGGACCACTTTTGGACAGTAGATAATGAAGGAGCGGACTCACGGTAAACTAAATCCATTTCTTCTTTAATACACTTTTGATTTTTTCCCTGTTTAGTCAAGAATTTTATCACGGCTCGATGCTCCAATTTAATTATCATTGTAAAATCGCTCATGGTGATCACGTTTGTTCAGCAGTAGCAGAAAAACAAAAGAACGTGTAGGCTTCAATAGTAGATTGTACAACAAGTGCATAAAACGTACCATTTTAACCGAGACGTGCATATAGCCACCCGAGCCGGTACGGCGAGGGTGGATGGTCACGTCGAGGGTAAAATGGGTTTTATGCTCGAGTTCTACACTCTGCTTTTCACTTCGATTGCAAGGAAATAAAACAACGATTAAGCATATACAAGAAAATTTAATAAATTTTTATAATGTAATTAATATGTTCTATCACGCATAAAATGTAATTTCATCGACAGTTCGTCAAATTAGCTTAAAAAAACACACTCCGCAAACGTGTTTACGCTTTTTTGGTTCCTCCAAATCATAAAACTTTCGTATGTGCTGAGATAGATTTTCTTCGATTTAGGCGGCAATATCTGCTCAATTACATTTTTCACACTTCTGTCCATTAAAGTCTCAGGCGAAATCATTTTTTGATCGTCACTATCACTACTTGAAGCCATTGTTCAATTACTTACGAATAATTTATTGAATTTTCAACCGCAACAACAAATTTAGTTAGTTTTTAATTTTGTTTGACGAATAATTAGCTTCCCGCTACACAATTTTTATTAAAAAAAAATTAAATTTTCAATTATGTGACGTTTGACTATGGACACTATGGTTTGAGCCTTAATGCCAAGTAATTATAAATATTTGCGTTACTTTTTTTTTTTTACGTAAATGCACGCCCGTATTAATCTTAAAGTATTAAGATAGTATTACATATGTCGTAATTATAATAAGATATAACCTAAATCTCATAAAAATATATCAATTAAATGAAGGTGTATTGTGTATGTGGCTGTAAGGCCTTATTGCCTTAGTCTTAAAAGAAGAAATTACTTTATGCACTAGAGCATAAAATGCGATTTTATGCAGCCTATACCCAGCATAAAGAAGGACTTTACGAGCATGAGAAGTGAAAATTTACTTTTTTTTACTGTCAATGAATGACTCTTCGCGGCCAGTATTAAGAAGTTTACTAAAAAGGTTTGCAAGATACCAATACCGAGAATTTATTGAACGCCCCTCGTATATCTTTTGTCGTTTCTTGAGCAAGAAAGTAGTCGATAGCCAATCGCCGATTCCTCGCCGCCGCAAGTGCTTAAGTCATTTTTACCCGACTGCGTCAGAAGGAGGGTTATGTTTATCGAGCGTATGTATGTATGAAAGTATGTATGTACATATGTATATTTCTGCCTAAACGGCTTAACGGATTTTAACATACGTGGTGACATTCGATTCGTCTTAATTGTAGGAGTGACGTAGGGTATATAATATTTCATCTTGGCGTCCGCGAAAAAAATATGAATGGGGAATAAAAAATAAACTATTTTTGAGAGTTCCGCTTGTAATATGTTTCTGTAGCTTCGTAAAATTTAAAAATCGATCTCCTGAGCTCATTAATTAACGCTTAATAATATTTATTTTAAACACGCTGTTATTAATATAAACTAAAAATAATGAAATAAACTAAATTATTTAAAAAACATAAAACCCTACTGCAATAAGAACAAACCACTGAAAAGCTAAAAACATGCGCTTTAATCTATAGAACAAATACAATTTATACTATTAGGTATATACATCATATTAACTTTAATATTGGAAATGTATTGCAGGCGGTGGGGCAAGATATGAATTACAAAACCGATTTCTTGAAAAAAATACCATTTGGCCTAGTTTTTCCCTGCCTAGAACACCTTTTCCAATGTTCAAGTTATATGTACCTATATAAAATAGTATAAATTGAGTTATTAAGTACATTGCTCTTACAATTTTCTGTAGATTATAGCGCTTGTTTTTTGCCTTTCTATTGTTTTTTTTATAGTAGTCGGTTTTTTTAAATAATTTTGTTTTCTCAAACATGCTCGGAAAAAACGGTTTTCCGATTGAAACACAAGGACGGAAAGAGCCTCATTTTACTCCTAGGAGTAAAAAAACCATATGAAAACACTTTCCGTCCATGTCCATATATTTCTTAAAAATGCTGTCAATTTGCATACAAAATCAAAAGGACCAAGACAAAAATTCCAAACAGCCAAGGTAACTGCTCGCTTTCTTAGCACAGTGCGTGTGTTTCTTTTCGAATTTGCATTCCAATGTCTATGGTTAGTATTTAAAAACAATTGACAGTCGGTAACATTCGTTCATTCTGTATAATATAATTGTGAAACCGAATATTAAACTATTTGTTGTGTGAAATACTATAAAAAATGAGCTCAAGCGACGAAAGCGACTAAATAGGTACCACTCCGCCTATATTAAAATCTGAAGCTGCCTCGGTTAGGCAAAACCTGCTTCCCGCTAAATCTAAGGAAAAATATAACCGAACTTATGACCAACTTATGCTGTGGAGGGCAAACAAAAATGTAAATTAAATTACTTGCTTTTTAGAAATGTATTTGTATTATTTCCTTACATGTTTGAGAAAAGCATTATGTATGCCTCGGCGGAAACGAGGATTTCCTGACTCGTATTTTAGCAGGCCTCGCTGTTGCTCGGCCTGCTAACCACCTCGTCAGGAAAACCCTTACTTTCCGCGCCTAGGCAACAATGTACTATTATTTAGATTTATTTTATACCAGTATGTATGAACGTTGTGTTAAAACAAACAACCGTTTTTGTTGAATCTTACACAGATACATCGGTTTTTTTAATGTTAATCAATAATAAATATGTGTGTGTTTATGTAAGGCAAACCTTGGCTATTCGGTGATACGCAGTTATTCGGTGATAGTGTGTTATCGTCTCATAGTGGAGTTATCTAAACTTTTTATAGATGGTACTATTTTTCAGTAGATAGCGCGGCTTGCATTCATTATGATAGCTTAGGGCGAAAATCCGAACGAAAACACAAAAATTAAAAAACCAAAATTAAATGGCAAATTAATTTGACCTGACCTACATTCTTAGATGAGTTGATGCGAGGTGTAATTGATGTTTTGTATGTATTTATAAAGCTGTAAAAAAGTGTTATATTCTTTGGAGAACTTTGGAAGCCTATAGCTGCCGCCATCATCATGAGGTTGCACTCCTGTACCATAACAGAGGATATTATAATTGTAATACACCACAGCTTAACCTGATTGTATCACCAAATAACCTGAATATCACCGAATTACCTACTTTTTCACATGCCAAAATAAATGCTTAGTAAATTCATACAATAGGTTTTCCATAAAATAAGTATTTAAACAATGGTAGGTAAATTCATTTTCTTTTACATAATAATAATTCCAAAATAATTTGATACATACATAATATTACATTGTCAATAAACCTAACTATCACCAATTAGCCAAGGTTTGCCCTATACAACACAATTAAGTACTCACAACATCCATGGGTATTTTAAACTGACACAGAGTCAGGCAGCCATTTCGCATCATTGTGTCATCACCGAGGTGCGCCTCCATGCCATCCAAGAGGGCGGTGATAATTCGCTTCTTAAGCTTAATTCCAATACGACCTTTCTCTTTCCCTTTCACAATGTAAAACAGTGTAGCACTGCAAAATCAAAACAAAAGCAAGAGCATTAGAATGTTGTTCATTAAATAATGTAACATTTTTATGTGGGTAGTTTCATACCTCCCAGATATCTGAATGTGTTTTTCTGAGACATGCTGATCCATCGCGTCCAGTACAACAGCAAGCGCCCGACTTATGAACGCATTGTTCTCATAGCGGAACAGATAATATAGATCATTCAGGACCCGAGTTAGAATGGCAGGTCTCTCCATGTAAGCAGCAGCAGCTGTTAAGATTTGTTCCACATTGGCATCCCCCGTGACCTGCAAATGACAGTTCAGGTTACCATTGGATTGTTGTACTAAAAATATTACAAATCCAATTTAAAGATTATTAAAATTTAGATTACGATTATTTAAAAAAAGTAAATTGAAAAAAATAATGATTTCAATGAACCTGTGCAGTAGCAGTAACCTATACCTACAGCATCTCTGTAGTAAAATTATTGAATAAAACCTAAACCTGTACTGAGCCATGCTAAAATCTTATTCGGCCACTCTTTGGTAAAACTATACTGAGTCCTACCTTTATAATTTACTATCAAGTTTCCTCATAGTAGCACGGGCAGTAGTATCATCCAATGCATGGAGAGATCAAAATTTAGGATCAGATGAATTTACTTGGCACAGAAGTATCCTAGGACAAGTTAAGCTAATTGAGCCCCGGAGCCTCATGTGGAGCTAACCTCATGTTTTTTTTTTTTTTTTTTTTTTTTTTTTAAATTTATTTAATATCCAATGTGCTTCTGTTTAGTCCATTAGAGAAAATATCCATGGACTTATTTCTCTAATAAGTCCATAAGAGTGTCTATAAATAACTCGACATAGGCGAAATACACCTTAACAGGAGTGAAAGACATTAATTAATATTATAATTAGAATATTTTTTTATCTGAAGCCCAGCAGCGTGTAACTTTTAATACCCCCCCTCCCAACCCCCCAGGGAGTTGCTGATGGTAACCGGGCTAAATCAGCTCAGTTTGTCCAGTTTGTAGTACTTAGTTGACATAAAAAGTAGTGTTCAACTTGTGTGAAAAAACACAATTAATTTCACACTCGAAATATTGAAATAGGTGCCTTTCTTCCCTAGGATAACAAGCTAGTATTTTTACTAGGCAATAATAATGGTCAAATGTAAGCGCAAGGCCAGTCCTATTTCAATTTGCCAACGCAATGGCCTCGTTTCGGACTTTGTCGCGAAGAGATATACCGAGCATGATGCGCTCGAATGGCCTTTGTGAGATCTTGAGCTTGTTTACCATCTGCATGGTGGTCGGATGACATCAGGTCTGCTCAGCCCAATCTGGGGGAGATCCACCGCAAATCGGGCCCACTATAGTAGCCCTCAAACGAAGAGACGACTGAGGCCATAAAAGTCAACAAAAAAGCAACACAATGGATAACTGATAACGCGAGCTCAAGGGTTTTATGGCCCCGGTCGTCACTTTGGTTGAGGGCTACTATAATACCTACAGGCGAGCACGATCGTGTAGAGGGCATACTCGGCCTTAATCGCCGATTATCGGCTATGATCACTAGCGACCCCTGAGTTGTTGGTTTTTCGCGCACGCATCAAAAGGAATTTCCAGGTAGTAGCGTTTATGTGCCCAAACGATCGCCGATCATGTTTGATTATTCTACCTACTTTCTTTGTTCTATTACGATTAATGCTCAAACACCACCATCTTCTTTTCCTCCATTTATTTAACACCACTTTTCGTTGAATCACATTAACATAATGGTTGTATACCGAAATTTTATAAATAAAGCAGCAACACACTCCACTTCCATCTTTTACGCTTGCCGTTCGACGAACTACCACGTACGATCGTGTGGATGCTCGATCGACGGTTATCAGACGATCAACGATCATCGCCGATTGTGTAGGTAGGCATGAAAGAGTCTGACCAACTTTAACCATTCATACCCTAATTATTAGAAAATTAGTTTCTGGCAATTGGCATGCATTGCATTATGTTCGAAACTAGACAAAATAGTCTAGTAACTGATAAAAAGAAAATTGCAAAGGCCAGGAAGACTTATTTTTCTTTTTTTATTTCAAAATGGATGTAAGTGATCATTGCGACCCATAAACACCCACAACACCAGAGTAATGGCAGGTGCATTTCCCAGGCATTTGAAAAAAGAGTAGACTCGTCGTTTGAAGGCACCCAAGTTGTATTGGTTTGGAAATACAGACGTTGAGAGCTGATTGCAGTTTAATTCACAAAAATTTTACTTAGCCCATTTAAATCTTCTGTTTTTATGTTTGCATTGACTTAATTACAAATTACGCAATTTTATTTTACAATAGTTGATTTAATTAACATTTAACTCAGTAAGAAATATTTAGAGGATTAGGCGTGATTGAGGGTGATGCAATTCAATTCAATATAATGACTAAGGTTAAGACTTTTGGTGGCATAACGTGGTTCTAGAATCCATGGAGTTGCTATTTTATAATTATTATAAATATGCCACTTTGATTTTGGTCGTTAGTATGTCATATTACAAAATAAACTAAATACATTTATAGTTCGATTTACCCATACCTACTATTTGAATATTTGTTCGTTTGAAACAAAATCACTCCCTAAAACAAAATTAATTTACTCGTAAACTGGTTTAGCGATTTAACAAATTAATGCATTTTGAAATAAGTACTACTTATTGTGACAATTAGTGAGGGTCAAAATCAAGGTGGTATGTTTATAATAATTGGGAAATAGCGACTCCATGGTTTCTAGAACCACGATATGCTACCAAAAGTCCTAAGCCTAATAATGACCTACAAGTATAAAATTTAGTAGAATGCCGACTTCAGGACTGGGAGACAGTTCATTTAGAACATTCCATTTCATTACTGAAGAGGACCGAAAAAGTGGTATTAAAGAATTATAACTTACTACTTTAGCAGGAATGTCATGCCGTTTGCAAGCTCCATGGTGTGTTCCATATAGTCCCAAAAACTCCAAAGGTCTGTCTACCCTACCAGCAAGCCCTGGGATATCACAGCGCACCTGATCAATTTCAGATGCACCCTCACTAATAGAAACTGCAGCTGCTCCAGAGCCTGCTAGATTAGTGCCAGATATATCCAGAGACTCCAAAAGTTTTAGATTATTTACAAGTTTAGCCAAAACTTCATTAGGGTTAAAATATTTTCCATGTCTGTCATTTGACTGAGAAATGTCTAGATGCCTTAGAGTGTGCAGACTGGCTATCCATTCCACTACATCCTTAGACCAGTGCACGCTATGCAAAATTAGTGATCGCAGATTTTTCAAATCTTTCAGCACCCAAACAGTGCTAGCTGATGTTGTCTTAGACAAGTCCAAATGAGTCAAATTAATCAATGATTTTAAGAGAAGCAATGGAAACACCGCAAGCCCTCGTCGGGTGAGTCTTCGGAGATTGGGTGCATCAATAATATATCCTCTCTGGCGGAACAGTGTGTCGTCTTGAGAAAGGACATAAGTGAGAGGTCCCACTTTGAGTGAGACAAGGTTTTGGCTGTTACTGTTGATGATATCCAGAGACCCAGGGCTGAGATACTCGCACTGCACCAAGTCCAGTTGCTGCGGCCGGTGCTCCATCAGGCACCGGAAGCCCTCGTCAGTGATGCGCGAGTTGCGGAGTCGCACCACCGTCAGCCGCGTGCGCGTACGATCGCGAAACAAGTTCGCAATGTTATCACTCACTCGGTTGCTCTTCTGATACGTCTCTAGAAACTTCTCGCAAATCTCCGATGGCAGTATCACATCGTCTTTCAGCTTGCGCCATCGACTAGTCATGTCCACTGTCGAAATAATATTTAGATTGTTCACGATGTAATTCATACTAATGTCGAACAGCGTATCTGGGGAGCTGTCGTACAAAGAGAACAACTCCTGGCCGGACGACGTCATCGTGGCAGAGTTGATCTATATTACAACAACTAGACTGGTAATGGTAGGTAGAACACTATTTAAGAGACTGAGAAATACGTAGCTCGCGGAACCATCGTTGCGTTTCTCTTTGCAACAGACCTTTTTTAGATTACGTTAATTAACACACAAAACAAAACGGGCAATTGTATATATGATGTTAACTGTAAGGATACAACAGTACAAATTTAACAATCACAACTGAAATCGCGACGCTACAACCCAATCTAATCTATTATTTAAGCCTGCAAGCAATTGATGAATTGAAGCAATCTGTCATGTCACATCACAAAACTATTTGGAATGGTATTCACGGATGGTATTGGTACTAGTTATTGGTTGCCCGATGGTTGCCCGTTGGTATAGTCACAGATTACACGGGTATAGTAACTTTCTATCATGGTTATAAAATAAAGTACAAGTAGAATACAGTCTGTGGGAGTACTAATGCTGCGGCCATGTCCGCATCTCAGCGGTCAAAGAAATTTGGCGTCTCTTTCTTTAACATAGAGACAGCAAGAGACCTTAACACGATTGTTCAACAATTCCCACTAAATGTGGCCACAGTGTAAAGGTGGATTCACAATGAAAAATGTTTCATACCAAAAAAAATGTTGCATAAACCTACGGGGAATGGAACCCGGAACCGCCGACGCTATAGTTCATTTATTTTAGGATGAGAAAAAAAAAAGAAAAATAACCAGTAGTCGTCAACTCTAATACTCGCTGGCAGAATTAATAAGAATCTATGCACTCAATATATTGTATCTGTGCATGTGTCATTAAAGTTTTTGTGTTGGACAAAACATTGGGTCTCGATATTACCTATATCAAAATTTAACTATTAAAATATTTGAATACGTATATATTGGTAACTGCTATACTTAATTGATTTACCTAATTTAAGACTGACTGTTACGTATGAAGGGTCATCGTTTCTCCGCTAAAGAGTGCGGTAGTAGGGTAGAGACGAGAGATGTGGACTAAACGAGCAGCTGCCAACTTTAACATGGAAATGAACAACAAACAACTTACAACAAAAACAACTATGGAACAATATCAACGCTCACGCTCTCGAACTCGGGAGAAAATGTGCGTGACATAAGATCGTTGTGACGTTCAATCTGTCGAAAAATGCAAATTGTGGCGTTATTAATGATCAATTTCAAAATTCACTAGGTTCGTTATATTTGACAGGTGACAGGATAGTATTTGATTTAGTCGAGTTATATGCTTAGACGTTTCGTTATGTTGTTAACACAGGTTTGTAACCCCTGCTTCTTTAGGTCTTTTATAGTCCACGTTTCTAATTTAAGTAAATTTAATCAACACAAATAAAAAACGCAATGTAAATATTAACGAATATGACTTAAAGTACTACTGCAATAGATTATAACGTTAATTTAATATTTACTGTGAAATAATAACAGAAAAAAAAAACGTTTTGGAGCAATGTTTTTGTATATCTATTATGTTGCGTGTAACGTGCCCAATAAAATATCTTTATTTCGTTCTGTATCATGCTAAAATAAATGAACTATAGTTTATATCAAAAATCTTCGGGACCTTTTGCACGGATAAAGTTGGAAGTCTAGCCGGCTAAAAATTGACACAGTTTACAATTAAAATTTTGCTCGGAAAAACATTATTTTCACTTCTCATACTCTTAAAATGTTACTTTAGTCTCTGCGTATCGAGACTAAAGCTCCTTATTAATCTCAAGGTATTTATTTTAAAATCTTTGGAAACCACTGAACGTCCAATCACGGTAATTCCTAAAATAAAAAACCTAAAGTCGAGTCCGGAATTAGGCGAACTAACTTGACAGCCGAAAATGTTGCCAGACATAGGAAAAAATAAATAGTGATAGGTTTATGTCGACACAAATATGTCGATATAACCTTGTGCCTTCTATAAATCTGATTATATTTATATTTTATCAAGTAATTATCGTCGAAACTTTCACACTCATACATACTTGCCAAATAGGGAAAAACTACAGCAATTTTTACGATATACTCGTAATATGATCTGAAGGATGTACGGTTTAAAGCGGATATTTACGATACTTACTCCTCAAATTAGGAATAAAATACAAAAATAATGCTGACATTACAACAGGCCATTGTGATCCTATTAGGTGGCTTCCGTCGGGTTAGTACGGTACATTTCATGTGTACCATACATATAGCATTCATTCCTTTCTTGCTGGCAAACATGAAAGTGCGATAGAGACAAACGCTATATATCGTCGTAATTTTTATTATTATTATTTTGCTTAGTAAAATTATTAGTTAGATTCCAAACACAATAATAATGATAAACTAGACTTTATAATATCGATATTAACAGCACTAGCCAAACTGTGGCAACATTATTGTACAATGAACAGTCAAGTTAGTTCGCCTAATTCCGGACTCGACTTTAATAACCTTCTAAACCTAAAATATCATCGTCATCATCAAAATCATTATCGTCATCAATTATAATCAATTCTACAAATATTTTATGTTATAATCAATCAATCAATCTTTTTTAGTTTATGGCATCCGTCGCGGAGACATGTTTGCCAATGTCAAGTGAGTCAGGGGTGTATGGTATGAGGTTTTTGTTATAAGGTCTGACTTTTAATTCACTGCAGTAAAATGACAGAGCCAAATGTTATTCTGTGAAATAATGATACAACATTTATTTTAATAGCGCTTCACACGTTCACCTAATGCATGATATGATCAAAGAACGAAAAAAATATTTTATGGTCATATTACGTACATATTACTAACTATATTATTTTATTATATTTAACTGATCATTTTGATTGCGACCGAATGTTAAAAATATTAATAAGAGACACGAGTAAGCCACAGACTAATCAGACAGATACCGCATTGATATAACATTAAAAAAAAACTAACGCTCAATTCATAAATACAGTGATAAACTTAAATCAACGGAACTTTTATATACTCGTAATTGAACACAAAACGTCAGATCACTTTTTCACACTCAATCAGTTGACTAGGCGTTTTTTTACAACATAAGTATAAAAAATTATTGATTTTTATTTTTAATTATTTGTGTTGGTATTAGTTTTATTATTTTTTATTTGAAAAACGTGACAGACGAGCAAGCGAGCCGCCTGATGTTAGAAGCCTGGCCTCTGAGAAAAGAGAAGCTCGTTTTTTGAAGGCTCCCAAGTCGTATTGGGTCGGAAATATAGACGCCGAAAGCTGATTCCACATAGATAAGGTGCGTGGCCAGAAGGCCCTCGAAAAACGCATGGTAGTGGATTTCCAACTATTAAGATGGTGTTGATGAAATGATAGTTTGGTACGAGTTGTACGATGGTGGAATCCAGCGGTTGGTATCAATCCGAATAATTCCTCGGAGCACTCACCGTGATAGATGCGGTAAAAGACACAGAGGGAAGCAACATCCCTCCGCAGGGCCAGTGGATCCAGATTTTTGAGAAGCCCCCGGTTGTTGACACATCGAGCAGCTCTGTTCCGAATTTGGTCAAGAGGAAGAAGTTGATATTGGGGTGCTCCGGCCCAAATATGGGAGCAATATTCCATGTGAGGCCGTATTTGGGCCTTGTAAAGTTGAAGGCGATGCGCCGGCGTGAAATAACGCCCCGCTCTCCAGAGCACACCAAGCTTCTTCGAGGCTAACTTGGTTTTACCTTCCAGATGACATCGGAACTGAACATTGCTCGATATATCAACACCAAGAATCCCAATACTGGACGCTGCATTAAGGGGAGTACCCTCGAAACAAGGAGATAGGCTAAAAGGTGTATTTTAGCGGTAAAGGCGCAGACATGTGTCTTTTGAGGGTTAAATTGGACCAAGTTTAGGTGACCCCAGTTCGAGATTTGCTCCAATAAAGTCTCGACTTCAGACACAAGTGCATTTCGACTCTCGTTGACTTGCTCCCGGGAAATGTATGCACGACCGTCCGCATAACAATGAAGGTTGCTATTCTGCAACAAATCATTGATGTGCAGAAGAAACAAAGTGGGGGAAAGAACACAGCCTTGTGGGACACCAGCATTCACAGGTTTAGAGTCAGAGTGGACACCGTCAACCACGACAGTTATGCTCCGGTCGGCCAGAAAGCTTGGAAATTGTGCAAATGGGTTACTACCGAAGCCCGTACGAATCGAGCTTTGAAAGAAGCGCCCTGTGCCAAACCAGATCGAAGGCCTTCGCTAATCCAGACCCACTGCCAGGGCCTCTCCATTCCTCTCAATCGCCTGTGCCCAGCGATGAGTTAGGAAAACAACTCTAACTACTAAAACTAACTCTTAGTGAGATTTGTATTAGGATTTAGACATTTATGATGTACTTCTCTTTACCATATTATTCTTAATTCTGTACGTTGTCTTTATCTGTTTTTTCTCCAATAAATAAATAATAAAAAAAAAAACAAGAAGATCACCAGCCGAACGACCTCGACGAAAGCCGTACTGTCGGTCACTAAGTAGCTGGTGTTCCTCAAGATACCCCATAGCTGGCTGTTGATGATGGACTCCATTATCTTGGAGAGTAGGGAGGTAATAGTGATCGGCCTGTAGTTGGACGGGTCAGAACTATTACGGTACCGTACTTTTGGTTATACTTCGGATGCTACGATACCAGCGGCGGTGTGGTTGTGACGGTACGAGCGGTGTCTTGAATGTAATCAAGTATTTGCCGTTGTGTGTGCTCCGGAATATTTGAGCACTGTGGATGACCTGAACAATTTGATTACTTAGGCTGCGTCAATGTTAATGAGTATTCTGGATGTTTCCAACTATTTGGTGATCTTGACTGCTACGTACTATATGATGCTGACTGTACACTGAGAGAAACTGGTCTGTTCGTGGTCTTTATTTGTGCTCTTTTTACCGAATGACTGGCCAGTCGGACATTCATTTGGATCACTTTGGTGTCAGTATCACTCCCTGCTCTGCCTGTTCTGTTCGGTTCTTGCTCCGCTTGTACTAAATGAACTAACAGCAGGAAGGCCATACTCGGGTTTCCATAGTAAATCGGGGCCCTTACATCAAATGAGCTCAGGTTTTTCAACATCTTAATTGTGAAAGTTTTCGACTTATGATTTTTTTAAAGATATTTTTTAAAGTACTGTTTTTCAGGATGTATTCAAGCGATTGGCTTCAAATTTTGAAATGGTGTTCTTTATATAGATTTGTATCGCCTCTCAAAAAACGAATACTAGTTATCATATAAAAAAAGTAAAAACCACGTCGCCACTTCGGGGGACCGCTAAGTATTTAGCTGGGGTAGGTATTTGATATTATTTCATTTACTTAAGCAGTCCTCCGAGACGTGGCGACACTTGTATGAAAAACTATTTTTTTTACCATTAGTTCAGTTACCTACCTCTAGTACCTTTTATCAAACAATCAGCCCTTACTCCTACGCGTCGACGCTTGGATTAAAATATGAATACCTACTTATAATTAAACTCATAGGGCCAATGCGTATTACTTTTTACTTTTTAGAGGTTTTTACAGTGTTTTGAGTCGGGGGTTTTTTAAATTACTAATTTCATGCTTTTTAAATTTCTCGAAATTAACAATACGAATAGCAACGGCTCTTTAAAGACATGAATTATGTTTACTTTGTATTTTTTTTGTTCAGCGCCTAAAACTGGAAGGACTTCGTCGTATTACAAAATAGGCTGTTGTATATTTAGGCAAAAAACACTTTTGCAAAAGTCCAGATTTATGTGGCTTTGAGTCGTGTGAAAAGTTTACAGTGTGTTGCAATTTGTGAATTGGATCAAAGAAAACTATTCAAATATCCTCATGACAAATCAGCATTGGAAGAATCGCAAAGAATAAGCAAAAACCGAAACGAAACTTTTCCTCAATCAATAGTATTATGTTTTACAGTTAGTCATAATTTTCATTGAAGACGCGTAAGCGTAGTTAGTAGTGACCCAGCCTACTAAACTAGCGGTTCCGGGTTCGATTCCCGGTCAGGACAAATTCCTGTGGTAGGCGCGAGTATTTGTTCCTGAGTCTTTGGCGTTTTCTATGAATATCAGTATTTATTTCTGTATTATAAGTATGTTTATCGTTGTCTGGTACTCATAGTACGAGCCTAGAGCTTAGTTTGGGACTAGATAAGGCGGAAACTTGTAAAAACCGCATCCAAATCAGTTCATCCGTTTACAGACACACATTCACACACACATACACTCACACACACACACATACACACACAAACTTACACGTCAAACTTAGAACATCCCTCTTTTTTGCGTCGGGGTTAAAAACCGCAACGCAACCAATTCAGTTCACAGACCATCTTGCATCACGATAACATTATGTTGTCATTAGCATTGTACTCATAGGTATATAATATACGACAAACTGATAAGAAAACTCAAACAATTTTTTTTTTATATTTTAGCAAGTAGGTAGTAGGCCAATTTATGGCCTATTCTGGATAAAAAATCTAGAGTTGTCACTACTTCACAATTCGCAACCACATAAAAATTAATGTAACTTTTTAATTGGTATTTTTTTTAATACGATAATTAGTATTTGTTTTTTGGGAGGCGATGCAAATCTATAAGAAATACATAATTTCAAAATTTGAAGCAAATCGCTTGTATATCTCCCGCGAAACAGTAATTACATTAAAATAAAACGTAAATTGCCGGCTTAGAATTGTGTCTCCCCGTCTCCATGTCTTCCCGTGGATGTCGTAAGAGGCGACTAAGGGAATAAAGGCTTGTAGTAGATACTGTTAGGCGATGGGCTTGCCACCTGTCACTAATATACACTTTTAAACATCCTAGCCTAGTTGTGCAAATTGTGGTTACAGGGTTATCAACAAGTTTTTAGAGTTGTTGGTAATTCTGTAGCTCTGCATACCCCACTCTGGGAATGAAGGCGTGAAGGTATGTATGTATGTAAAACGTAAAAATAATCACAAGTCGAGAACTGTCACAATTAATATTTTTATACTCAGCATAAATATTTTTCGCTATAAGAGGTACTTTTGATGTAACTTCTATGGAAACCCGACTATGGCCTTTCGGGAATCATTGTTCCCTCCATAATATATAAAATAAATATTGATCTCAGAGAAACAATATGTCGATTTTTTTTTAGAGAATTTTATGTGAGTAAATTAATTATGTACTTAATGGATATTTTTTTGCTATGAGCCACCGTTTTCCGAGTTATTTACGAAAAAGTAAAAAGGGACATTTAAAGCAATAGCTTCACTCCGACCCATCAGTACTTTTAGTATGTGTTCTAAAACACCATTCCCTACAAACTGTGCCAAAATTCGCATATGATTTACCTTCGTTAGGCTATGAATAGTAGCGAATTGAGGGAAGTTACGGAGCTTCGAATCCGGTTCCGTTAAGTCAGAATTTACGATGGATATTATCTACACCTCCGCCTCCGGCTCCGATCCATTTTAGTCGAAGGTCGAAACGCAGCGGCTCCAGTTCCGTTTCTGATAAACCGAATTTAGAAACTCCGACTCCGACTTCGGTCCCGATAAAACGATCTCCGTATAGTAGGGCAGCCCACGACACTAAACCTAGTTCGATAAGACTACTAGATTATATATTGTTACGTACGTGGGGGGTAGGTAACTGATAGAAATGCAGGAATACACTGACAATGAAAAGTAGACTTTAATAACGCACTCACTTAAACCGTTACAAACAATAATCGCACAATAAACTTCGAATACTCAGATGATCGCCTAGGTCGCTCTTGTTCGCACTGTTCGCTTTCCAAGTAAAGACTGAATGAACTTGCAATAGGTTCTCTTTTATAGTACCCGTGTTAGATCGTTTCAGAATGCCTTCTGGAATGATAGAGGTACTTCGACCCGTCAAGGACGATCGAGACTATTCGTTGCTGGCCTTGTGTGTTCTACGCCTCGCTACCTTCGTTCTACTTAGTTATAATCGCGATGTCCTTGACTCACGTGTCTGGAATGTTCCACGTATAGCTGTCTCATTTCCAGTCGTGTTATCTATTTCACACGCTTCTGGAAGGTTCTCAGTATCGCTGTCCCTTTTCAATCATGCTATCTCTTTCACTCTTAGTGGAAAATTGCTATATACCTACTGAAATGTACTGCAAAGGCCCATAAGGGGTCATGAAAACCCCTGAAAATGGGTTTTTAGGTTATGGCGTAATCCGGTAGAGAGCGGCCTACGGACTGGAATGTTGGTCAAAAATTTGATAATATAATATGTGATAGAGCTACCTTTGAAACAGACTGAAACGATATTTAAGCCTGCTGGAAAGGCTTCTAAAGCACGACGCTTTATCCCATCGGCATCGGCGTAATAAATTATGTATAATTAGTCACGTCATTAATGGTGGAACACGAAATGGCAATGCATGCAAAAAATAGGCGATTTTTTTTAAATTATAAGTCCGTTGTCCGTAAGACAGAGGAGGGGTAGGAATATACGACAATGCAGTGCTGCAAGCTCCCTGATTGGCTTAATCGAAGCTCATCTGAAAGACTATCAATTTGTGTGTAAGAAAAACCACTGCTGAATTTTTCAAACAGTGGAGAAAGTGATTGCTGTAGCGATTGAAGCCCTCCGCGCAGCCAGGTTTATTGCATTGCAGCATCGCCATTTCGTATTCCCCTTCATTCATTAATTAAGTGACTAATTACATATGCTTATATCATCGAGGTTTAGTGTCGTGGGCTCTTAGACTAGTAACATCCCCGTAGCGATACAGAACCGTGATTCGAGATCGAGATCGCGACTTATGTATGGGACTGTATTGCTTCCTGACACGTCGCCGCTCTTTGGCTTTGCCACACCAACTTGTAGGTACTACTGTACAGTCAACAGCATAAATAAGTGATCATTTATGTACAGTCAGCTGCAGAGAAAAGTATACCCCCCCTCCTGGTAAGGATTGCTTTTTTTAGAAAACCTGTGGTTAGATTTAAATGATTTTGAGTTTATGTGTAGACAATACTAAAATCTTCAATTCACCGAAAAATCATATAAATTTAACCACAGGTTTTTGAAAAAAATCGATCCTTACCAGGAGGGGGGGTATCCTTTTCTCTGCAGCTGACTGTACCTTGTCGCTTTCAATCGTTTCACAATTTGGTATAACATTTCAAACACAACGTTAAAGTGACAAGGTACATAAATGATCACTTATTTATGCTGTTGACTGTAGGTACTATACATTAGAATTCAAAATAAATCGAAATAATCAAATAATTTATCCTATAATGGGTTAAGTTTAGATAACTAATTGATGTTAAAGTCTAATTGTAAAATCAGTGTATAAAATCATGGCCATTATGATCACTGTCTCATGGTACGGGGGCGACATTTCCCTTTATTCCCAGTAGTTCCGTGAAAGAAGTTCCGCGGCGGAACTAGTGAGACTTTTTTTCCCAATAGTTCCGTGGCGGAACTAGTGACACTTTTTCTTCCCAATAGTTCCTTGTTGGAATTAGTGACACTTTTTCGAACGCTTACCCGTGGTCCCACTATTTCGTCCCACTGCTCTTTTTGACGGAGCCCTGCCTCACGGCAGGGTTCCTATTTCAGGGCGGTTTGCCCTTCGGGCATTTATAGATACCTAACGAACCTAACCTACCTACTTTTGCGGAATATAAATGATTTCTGACGAAAGCGGAAATGCACGGAACTAATGGGATTATAAAATATTAGTATTTAATTGATGCTTGGTTCCGCGGAACTATTGGGAAAAAAAGTCTCACTAGTTCCGCCACGGAACTTCTTCCGCGTACATTGAAAATTACATTAACCTTTTAGAACAAAAAAAACAAGTTGGACATATTTTTAACAACTTACAGAACATAAGAAGTTCAGTTTCAGGAGTAGAAACGATCCATGAAGCCCCAAGGTCAGAGGCACCCTGTAGATGGAACACATTATGCTTGGGAAACCAAAAAATTGACCCACTCTCATTCTGCCGACTGAAGAACGAGCGGCGAAGCGCGTTGTATGAGCAGGTAAGAGGCAACGCGAGGGATGGCTGCCATAGTCACCGTCACACCGTGGCAACTAGACAGTTAATTGCAGCTAGCGCCGTTTCACGCGTTGCTCATGACGCGCGTTTGGGTGTGTGTGTGGACTGAGGGACCACTAAATTTTTAATGGTTTTTATTTTACACTTACTAGTGTAAAATTTAGTAGTAGTTGCGAATTACTTTGTAAAAAAATCCTGGAATTTGTAAAGATTTCACTAAAAAGTTATACAGTCAAAGGTGTGGTCCCTCAGTTCACACACTGAACCTTCCACTTCTGGGCAAGTGTTTAATATGCTGGCTTATTTTGATGTTACAGATTTAGTAAAAACATGTTTAAACGGATTCGTAATGACCGAAACGTAATTTGGCAATGATTATACACTTAAACTGCCTTCCTTCTTTGGTCCCTGAGGGACCACATAAAATAACTAATAAATCGGTACATTTGTACAAAAAAAATATGCATTTTTCTTTGCAAACATTAGTAAAAATCGCAAGCAAGATTATAAAAGTTAAGCAAATGCACAACTATTAATCAATTTCGTCAAATTTATATTTGTTTGTGGTCCCTCAGTTCACACACTATGAATTAACAAAATAATTAAAATATCCTAAAATATAAACATTATGGGAAGATTTGTCGTACTGAGGTTTAGTAAAAAAGTTTCACTACATATATATATTTTTTTAACGTAGATTGATGGCGTATAATATAAGATAAATTGCTTTTTAATATTTCCTTAGCAGTGTTTAGTAGGGTGTCCAGTCCACACAATGAAAGAATTTACTAACGTGAATCATTATTAAATTCAACTTTTTAAATTTGCTTACTAACATTAAATGGACCAAGAAAAAACTGCATACAGCCAACTAACATTTTAGATTCTGTAAGCAAAATTACGAAATTAAAAACAAACTAAGTATATGGGGTATCAGATTTGGTGCGGTAAAACATGTAGCTCGAATATACTTGCCGTATTAATTCCACAATATTTACATCGACTCTCTGACAATGTTAGTAAATACGACGAAATGTATAGTTTACGGGCAAAAATAATTAAAACATATTTGCAAAGACCGCCTTCCATTTCGGAAAATCAAATCACGTTCAATTGCGAATGTAATGCCACGAACATTTTCGAACGTTTTCCTTTACAATACTGTAGAAGTGCAGTTTATACAAAACAATGTTTAAACTTGTTTTGTTCGTCGAATCTTATTACAAGGGATATCATGTTTTTGTCCCTAAATGTCGATATAATTAAGGTATTTGGAATTAATTCTCTTGAGGAGGCTATTTTTTTGGACGACGGTATGACAAAATGTTTATACTGTGAAGGGCAGACTAATAATAATTACGAAATATCGAAAGTAATTTCATTTGATTTAAACGGTTCTGATCAACATTGTCTAAGCGACGTACCTCATTCAATTATGATTAAAAGTAAAATTTATACTATTGTAGGGGCAATTGAATTTGTACCCCCCCTATATAGTGATGGCATAGGACATTACAAGTGCCACTCTTTACTAAATGAGAAATTTGTATGTTATGATGACAATTCTTGTAAAATTGTTAAAAGCACTAAAAAAAACATGCATTTACATGTAATAACTTACGCCCTCGTTGATATGTAAATATTTGTAACTTTCATGTATAATTTTATAATTTTTTATGTTTCATTACCTACTTTATTTCGTTTCGTGGTAATTTACAAAAGATTTAGGTGGAGAATATTTTGTTATTAGTTAACCTTCAATCAAACTGGAATGTCGTAGTTTCATTTAATTTGTAATTAATAAATAAGCAAAATGATTCACGTTAGTAAATGTTTTTCATTGTGTGGACACCCTACTAAACACTCTGCTAAGGAAATATTAAAAGCAATTTATCTTATATTATACGCCATCAATCCACGTTAAAAACATATATATATATGTAGTGAAACTTTTTTACTAAACCTCAGTACGACAAATCTTCCCATAATGTTTATATTTTAGGATATTTTAATTATTTTGTTAATTCATAGTGTGTGAACTGAGGGACCACAAACAAACATAAATTTGCCGAAATTGATTAATAGTTGTGCATTTGCTTAACTTTTATAATCTTGCTTGCGATTTTTACTAATGTTTGCAAAGAAAAATGCATATTTTTTTTGTACAAATGTACCGATTTATTAGTTATTTTATGTGGTCCCTCAGGGACCAAAGAAGGAAGGCAGTTTAAGTGTATAATCATTGCCAAATTACGTTTCGGTCATTACGAATCCGTTTAAACATGTTTTTACTAAATCTGTAACATCAAAATAAGCCAGCATATTAAACACTTGCCCAGAAGTGGAAGGTTCAGTGTGTGAACTGAGGGACCACACCTTTGGCTGTATAACTTTTTAGTGAAATCTTTACAAATTCCAGGATTTTTTTACAAAGTAATTCGCAACTACTACTAAATTTTACACTAGTAAGTGTAAAATAAAAACCATTAAAAATTTAGTGGTCCCTCAGTCACAGAAACAAGGGACATATGTCATGAACGCCAATTCGTACAAGACCCGGTGTCGCCACTTTTAAACATGTGTGCGTCTTACGCTTACGCTCTATTAACTACTACAAAAACAACCTCCTCATAATTGGTTACAGCTTACGAACTAAAAACGCCGTAACATAGTTTTGATAGTAGCAGAAAATTAAGCTTTATACTAAGTTCTCAAGGTTGAAAAATGCTGAAAGATCGTTTTTTTTCCATCGTAGTTCAGTCACTGAACGTAAGGTAGCGCTTACTCGTCACTTAGCTGCCATCTATGCGACGAGTAATTAATTAGTTCCTCAGAGCTAGATGGCGCCAAGATAGTAGTCCCTATGTTCAGCAGGTTAAGGACTACCCACACACAGCGACATCTAGTTATACTTTTTTCAAGAGGTGTGCGTTTCTCTCCTGTCGTCCACTTAGGGATGCCACAAGGAATGTTTCAAAATATATCGATAAACAATTCAAACTTGTTTGCAACGTTAATATAGGTACTATTCAATTTACAGGCAATAAGTACTATTTTTATTATTTTACTACTAGGTTAATACAATTACATCATTTAAACTTAATATATTATTGTTAGAATAGAATAATATTTTATTAGCAAGAATACGGTTTGCGTAAAATTGATACATAAGATTTTAAATTTGGAACGATACCTATATTAGAACGTAACAAAAAAATGGCCAAATTTCTTTGGTTAAATTTTCTGGAGCTGTTTAAGATTTTCGTTTTGATTAGTACATAAAAGTCTAAATTGTAAACTTGGACTTTATGATGTTAATACAAATATACTAATAAAATGGGTTCGGTTGAGTGTCACGTCACAAGATCTCAGTTTGGGACAAACCAGTAGTTTACCGACTTGATTATGTAAACTTTATTTCATAAATGGTACAAATTACTTAAAACAGAAAGATAGACTTAATACTTGGGGCAATCTCTACCATCCAACCTTTAGGCTTGAATCCTTTTAAGAGTGAGTCGGCGCGAGCTGTCAATCAGCGCTGTGTGCAAACACAGCTCAATACTGAGCCAGAGCCCTTTGCCTTTGTGGTTGGTTAATTTATTTTTATCTTAATTGTATGATTTGCCTACTTATATTTGAATTGCTAGTCCTTCGTCGTTCGTTAATATTGTAAAGAAAATTAAATTTTGTATAACGTGAAAATTTATTAAAATTATTTTTCTTCTGTTTTAAGCGTGTCGTGGTAGTGATAAATAACTAGAACTATTAACACATTGAATTCTATTGATAGCTGTAGAATAAGCCATTTATCGATAGTCGATAGAAATCACGTCAACACAACTTTCACAACCTTACGCTCTGAAATCCATTCAAATATAAAATATTCATTTAAAAATATAAATAATGCTTAAAAACAAAATTTACCGGTGGTAAGTTATGCCCTTTGATTTTATATTAACGTTTGTATTTCGATTTTTGCACACTTTCACGCTACATACAGTCATTTTATCATTTAAACGGAGCTTCTATACTGACAGCGTTCAGTGAGTGACTATGTCAACGCTTGACACGCCTCGTGCCGATATGGTCAATTTGACCATATCGAGGCGACAGGAACCACGCCCCCATAACATATCTCCCTTGTTTCTGTGATCTGTGGTCCACACACACACGCGTTTGGTTTGCTGAAGCTTTGACAGTACCTACACACACCATGTCGAAGAGACAATACCGCTTTCTGTATCTGACCCGTGATTCAGCCTACCAAAAGACCTAGCTATCATTTCTATTTTTGTTCTGTTTTATAGTTCCTTTTAAATATAGCTACTTACTTACGTATAAATATTGTCAGTTTCAGTCCTCATCCGTGATTATCAGCTTTTTTTAAGGCAGGCAACGAAAAAAGTATTTTCAAGTTTTATTTATTTGAAACAACAACTAGTAGTTATTACAATCATAAAAAAATATCTCCTTGCAGTGGCCTATCAAAACACCATCAACCAACATCGATATAATATTTGTAATAAGTATTTATTTCTAGTTGTTAGAAAGGCCACTTTAAAGAATCACAAGGTACACGATAATGTGGGGATAGCAATCTTAATGCTATTGTTAATTGACAGTATAAATAACACTAATACAATATTTTTCTTAAACTAAGTAATAATATTTGTTACATTAAATATATTAACTCCTCTTCAAGCATTTTGATGAAGTCAAATTCTGCGAAATGCGTGGCATTGTTTCATAGATTAAAAAAATCCTTCGATATCTACGAGCAATTAGTTGTGGTTATTATAATTTAAATAATATATAAAATGTTGTTTGATGAATAAATCAAGAAAAATGAGCCAAATTAATTTTAAGTCACCAAAGACATTTTTACTGCTACAATCTTTTCTGGGCTCCGTATCTTGTGTTATAAATCGTTTTGCTCTTGGGGCATATTGTATTGTAAATCTTCAAAGTGAGCTGTTTGAAGATAAACCGTAAGTCACCCAGGCACCTGTAACCCGCGGTGTCTCCGCTCTCCAACAGCTGACTATAGCTGCCATGCAAGAATTATTAAACGTGTTACTGGTCTTTCGCACTTTGTGGCTACACGCACTGCGGCTACCCGTCTGGCTGACCGTAAGCAAAGAAATGTACCGAAACATTGTCGTTAAAACGTTATTTCTATTCGTATTGAGACACCACAAACGCGCGGTGCGGATAGAAATTACTTATTACATATTTTTTATGCTTTTGTGGACGACGGGCCTCATTGAGGCCAACCGCACAGTGCGTAGATAAATATGTTCCCTTACACCTATTATTACTTACGAACATAACTACTGCCCGCTACTAATTGAACACCTACATACAAACAGAATGCATCATGTGTGTCCCTAGAAATACTACTACTTATATACATCTCAAGCCGAAAAATGTAGGAAGTAGCTACTTTTAGTAGTATACAATAATTAGTGCACTCGGCCGCATCAGCCACTGCCCGGGTCGGTTTCGGGGCGGTCTCGTTAGGGCGTGGCACTGAGTTCATGGGGGTCGGGTCGCGGGACGCGGCGCCGGCGCCGGCGCCTCACTGCGGCGAGGCGGCGAGGTCGCGCAAGCGCGGGTCCGCGAGCGGGTGCGCGGGCTGCTCGGCGCGCCGCTCGTCCGGCCACTTGACCACGACGTTTGAGCTGGGCGGCAGCGTGATGGGCGGCTCCACTACCACCGGCAGCCCGCCCTCGCGCTCCGGCAGCACGTGTCCGATGAGCGCACCGACGCGCCGGTACGCCAGCGGCCCGGGCGGCTCGCGCGAACCAAGCAGCCGAGCCTCGGCGTCCAACGGCAGAAGGCGAGCGCCGGCGCCGACTTGAGCCACCACGATCACCGGCTGGTCCTCCTGCCGCGGCACGATGTCGTTCAGGGCCCGCATTAGCACCGGCGCCGACGTCTGCGCTACTAAGCACGTCGATACGCCGCTCACGCGCGCGTTTAGATTTTCAAACACCGTCGCCAGCTCGAACATTCGCTCGTCGCATAACACCGGATTGTCTGTTAGAAGAATTACGTTTTTTGTGTAAACGAGCCATTAGTCAGTCAGGGTCCTAGAGCTGTATTATAGGGAATTATTTTACGAATCGTAACTATGCTCCACTTAAAAATTCAAACATGCACCATAAGAGCGATGGTAAATAAATACATATTTGTGAAATTAGCATCGAACAAATTAACCAAGTCGCAATGTAGGTAGTAGCCAATATAAACCAAAAGTTCACACAATCGCATCGCAAATAATAACAAGTAATCAATTGCAATGAAGTACTCGCTCAGCACAACAATTAATGATATGATAACATATTAATATAATGGCTATGGGACACCGATAAATTCAACGCCAACGAGACACATTCTCACCTTGAAGATAAATCTTCAGCTTACTCGCCACACCGTTGATGGTACATCGGGACTTGGAAACGAGATCGTAATTTATGGATCGAATTTTGTTATACGACAAATCTGCTATGCACAAGGACGGCAACCCGTGGAAATCTTTGTCGAGGGCGGTTATGTTGTTATGATGGGCAAGCAGCTCTTCCAGAGATGGTAAAAACGTCTGAAAAGAAACGGATAATTAAATTTGAGAATAGTGAATCGCGATACTTTTGGTATTATTTTAGTATATAAACCTTCATTTCATATTACTTCGTATAAGTATATGCACAACATGAAAACTAACCCTCGAAGTTTCTTCTAACGTTGTGATCTGATTAAAAGAAAGGTCGAGAAGTTTTAAATCTTCGAGGCCAATAAGATCATCAGGAGATATTTGCTGCAGCTGGTTGTTGCTCAAATTCAGCCTCAAGAGACCGTGAAGACCCATCAGAGCTCCGCCGAGATTCACGAGGAGGTTGTGGTCCAAGCGCAATTCTAACACTCGCGTTTCTACGTCAACAAGATTCTGAAAAAATAACGTTGATTTATCAACATGGACTCAATTGTAGGTTTATTGATAGGCAATAAAAAAAAATACCTCCATATTTCCCGTGATATGAATTATTTTGTTATGCGAGAGATCAATAACATCCAACTTCTTTAATCCTTTAATTTCCTGAAGAGAGAATTCTGTCAAGTCGTTATGGGTCAAATTCAAGTAGCGTAATGATTTGAGGCTACGCAGTGAACCGTTGAGTGATTTAATTTGGTTGTAGGATAGATCGAGGTACCCCAACATCTCTGCTTCTGCAAATTCGTCCTCCGCTAGCTGCAAGAATTACAGTGAAAGACATTAACAAAGTCAGGGATTATAAGTACTTCAACTTTTACGAATATCACCTGCAGAGGTATGAAATTATTACATATAATTGTTGATAATCGCGTGGCGCGGCCAGGCGATGGAAGCTGCTATAGTGACATAATAATTGAGTACCTATAATTATTATAGGTACTCATATCCTCATACGTTGGTTAATTGTATAAGTAGAAGCCCCCCACACTTGAAAGGTTTTGTGAATGATTTCGGTTATGTTTCGTTTAAAATTTTAATTCAACAGACTATTGGTAGAAATTAGTGGAGTAAATTACGCTACGTGTAAAAGCGACGCTACGTGTAAGTGTCATAAATGTCATAACATAATATTAAATCTAGCGTTGATTAGCAGGAGATGAATCATTGATGTTTTGCGAATCGATCGACTGAATTTCGTCCAAATAAATAACCTTATTAATATATATGTAAAGTATCTTGGCACATCGAGAGTGTAACAAGAACTAGTTCTACGGTCACACACTTTACCTGAGCCACCATAGCAGGAGATTAATCTTTTTTTTTTCAATCAACTGAAATGTAACTGCTGCGGACCAAGAAAAAGATCCCCAGTATCTTGGCATATTCAAAAAGTGAGTAAGTCTTGAGTGTATAAACAAACGCTACTCGTAAATAGTCTGGATTTTTTTCCGAGCCACCATAAAACCTGATTCTGAAAATCACTCAAGTGTTTGACGTATTTTCTTACTTAAGTATGATAAAGCCGCGTTCACATTTGTCTGACGTGTTGTGTTGTGGTGCTCTCTGTCGTGATGGCTACTGTTCACATTTATCTGACGTGTTATGACTCATTATTACACATTTTCGTCGTCGTCCATACTTCCAGTGCGGCTCTGACGCGTCACAACACAACACTGGCGCGTGCACACTAGTCCGATGCGCTGTGTCGTGTCGCTGCACCGCCCCCCGCATCTCACCCGTTCTGACGCGGACCGGGATCGCTTGTGATGCGACACAACACAAGCCATCACAACACACTGCGTCAGACAAATGTGAACGCAACCATATTAAATGTATGAAACTGATACTGTTCTGACGCATCACGACACAACACGTCAGACAAATGTGAACGCGGCTTAAGGTTTGCATCCTAGATTGATATTTAAGTCGATGATGTGATGTTATTAGTCAATCGCGAATTGAAAATTGTTTTTCTTTTTGGTGGCCTGCTCTTTCCGTTTACAGACCATTAAAAATATAGATAAATTGTTAACACTTACACTTTCAATTTTATTGAATGAAAGACCAATTCTGGTAAGCCTTCGGGACTTTTGAAGTGCTCCATCTAAAAATTTTATGTTGTTGTCGTAAAAAAAGAGAGAGTCCAAAGAAGGCATCTGTCTCAGATCCTTGGGCAAAGTTTGCAGCTCGTTCTTTGCTGCATGGATGAAGACAATCTTTTTTGACTTCTGTAAATAGAACAAGATTAATAAGATATGGAGCTAGAGCCATAAGTATAGAATAAAACGGATTTGATTAGACAGAACTGGACAATAGTGGATGATAGAGCAACACGTACAAATTGAAATAAAGTTCGTTATAGAATACCTCAGAAGTAGTCAGAACCCTACGAATCCAATTAAATAAATGATACTTACTATAGGTAGTTCGTTCTCAATAGTTTTGAGTTTATTGGCGTTAATGAAGATCCATTCGAGCTCGTCGAGGTCCCTTAGGGCGCCGTTCAGGGTGTTGAGGTTATTGACGCCAAGGTGCACGTGCTTCAAAGCCTTTGGTAACGCGTTCTGCTCTATCTTAGATACATCATTGTCAGGCATCAGCAAATGCTCGAGCTCCTGTATATCCTTAAAGAAAACATATTACACATGTAGTATATTTACTGGTAGGATTAATGTGTCTCGAAATGGTTTGTGTAAGATGCTAAGAGGGTGGTGGGAGTGGGAGAAGCGAAAATGATTGCAGCGCGCGAAATGGCGAAATGTGAACAATAGTCGGTACAATACAATCCTCATTTTCTTGAATTTCATTGACAAGTCATATAGGTTCATAAGTAAATAAAGGTCTAGCACTTCATCACAATTGCCGCTCTTCATTGGCCTTCGGGAAGCTTTCTCGTGATTGAAGTTAAACCCCTTCGACCATTAATACAGACACATTTTAGAATCAATGTGTTCCCAAATTAAATCGGTAAATAACAAAAACTTAATCAACATTTATATATATATATAGCATAACTTAATACTTAAGTAACAGAATAGCATACGTTCATTAATACCATACGGCAGGTTTTTAAGGTTCAACAAAAAAACGTTTTTAGGGTTCCGTACCTGTGCCCACATAATAGGGTCGTAATAGGGTCCCCTATTAAGGTAAATGTATGTTTCCCCGAACACTTATAATATAACCTGGATGTACGTGTAATTTTTTTAAAGTGTTGTAAATTTTATACAATTACGTAAGTAATTTATTAATTTTTCTGACACAGATAATTGAATTTCGAATTAATAGTAACTGGATAAATCACAAAACACACATAATAGTAGTTTATGAAATTGTTGCATAAAGAGGGGTATTAAAACACGAACAGTGTGTGTTTAAGAACCGAGCCGCTAGGCGAGGTTTTTAATAGTATCACACGAGTGTTTTAATAGCTAGTTATGTGCAGTTTCATACACATCACCGGCCACCGCGTATGCGTTAAAGCGGGTGCTGTTACAGACAAGTAAAAATTGGAATGAAAACTTTTTGTAATGCTGTAAATATGACACGAACCGCATGTGCGTTACATTATAATAATAATTGATATGGAACGTCGTTGGTGACATTAACTTTTTGGATTAACTTGTATCGTTATGGTACTTTATATTATAAGTTATAACATTATTTTGTAAGAGAAATAATGTTATACAGTTTTATTTATTTATTTCGGTATTGTCAATGTTTCGAACATTCGACTGTAACAAAAATTAGCGCTTTATAGCTTACTATTTCGTAAACGGAACCCTTAATCGAAAAAATGTTCTCACAATATTTTTGAAAGAGCTATCCACTGACACCCCACTTTATGGGGTACCTAAACGAGAAAAAAAATACATCCCCACGTTACTCGTAGGTACACAATTTTTTTTTTTTATATTTTGTTTTACGACTTTATTGTCATAAAATTAACTAAAATTAACACTAACAATCGAAGCTGGGACCGATCACTAGTATCTCCTATACTAGTGAACGCATCGATCAGTGAGTTTATCAATATAGGAACTCCCTATCTGTCATTCAATTTGTTTTTGTTGTCATAAAGTTTTTTTTTAGAACTATTTTGTTTATAGATTTGATTGATAAGAGAGGTTTTTGTATATATTTCGCACCCAGTATAATAATACGACGATGATGAGGAATAGGTATACATATATTCAAACTTATTACAAAATTAATTAGAGGTAAGTAACATTATTATCATTTATCATCTCTTTTTTATCTTCTATCTAAAGACAAATACAGTCAGGTATACTTGTTATTGTCACTGGCAATCTGTTTTCCTGCATCTATGTCTGAATAGGAACCGACTTTAAATAGATTCAATCATTAATAGTGTTTCACGAAATTAAATGTTTTTTATATTTTTGCACAATCGTCATTTCCAGGTTGTTTCCACGCCCTAAAAAATGTCTATACACATTCAACAAGTCAACACTGTTTGGTTGTGTAGTAATTAGTAATACATACAAATTGGTTTTAAATTATGAGGAAAAACACAACTTTAGTTATAGAGAGAACATAATGCCGCAAAAAGGGCCTTCGAGAGACGCCACCTCCGAAAATAGTGATGTTCCTAATCGATATTTTCCGTCTAACAGTTACTTCTAATGTTTATGCACGCCTAGTATTTGACGATATAATTTTTGTTTTAATAATTTTATTTAAATTTAATTAATATCGGACAGTGTGTGCACACATTAAACTCACTTCAGAGGTCCAGGGGGAAGAGGATAGATACACAGATACCCACATACACACATACACAGATACACATTTTTTCGCAAATATGTTAAAGAACGTCGTTTGGTACACATGCGGAACTTTCATTTTCACTCGTCCCGAGTCTCGCTTGCACCTCGGGCGTCGTGCAAAATGACATACTTTCCGCACTTGTATCAAAATGTACTATTTTTCGATTTTCAGAAAAACACTTTTGTAATCACCTTACTTTAATCTTAGGCCCGATGATGGCTAAATCTCTTCATTTTTTTGTTTTTAGATCGTTAGATTAACTGCCCTATTGTTGGCCACCTACCAATCATTGGCCCCATGAACTTTAACATGAGGTAATAGAGACGATAATTCAATAATCACCAGTAACTGGTATTTTAGAGGCCAGTACCTTATTTAATTGATATAAATTACTTAAAATCACTGCTTTAAAAAAACATAACTCGGTTTAACCCAAATACCCTTTTCAGCCATGTATGTAAATACTAGAAGTTTGTTGAACTTTTTTATTTCATTGGGTTGAAATATATATATTAGTACTTTCGACTTTTCGGTGTTTGCCAAATCGCAGCCAATTCTAATCAGTTTATTTATATGTCACGAAGAAGTGATCTCCTGATGCTGGCATTAGAAGGTGGTCGTAGAATCTTCGCTGTATTGAATATAGATTCGACCAATTTACCGATAAGTGTATTAATTATAACATGCTAACAAAGAATAAGCAACATCTTCATCAAATAAATTCATTAGTCTTAATTAAGTGCACTTTATGAGTAGAATAATAAAGATTGCTAGGGAACACATTCATCAGCTATTATCACCTAATTGTTGAGTTACATTTTGTTCGGTACGTACGTACGGTCCTTTACACAGCCTTAAAAAATTCGGTTCTAGGCATAGACCATCGCCGTTAGACATACGCTAACTCTATATAAAGGAAACGAGAATTGTCCTGAGGACAGGTTTTGGGGGTTGTAGCGCCCCGCCCACTGTCTATATTACGTGACATGTTTGAAATAACTGTATGTCTAGTTCTTACTTTAAAGTCATCCTCCGTGAGTTTGGTGATCTTGTTCCGGCAGAGGTCGAGGGTCTTGACGTGCGGCAGGTGGCGCAGCACGTGGCGCGGCATCTCCGACAGCGTGTTGTCTGCCACGCTGAAGTAGTCGAGCAGGTCCAACTTGGTGAACACATTCTCTTGCAGCTCACTGCAAACCATTGAAATACTAGTGTATAAATTATGGTCAGCGCGCCTTCGATCGTCATTTACTACGGTTTGGGTCGCAAAGTATGGCTCGTGTCGTTACGTTAAGTTGAGTTAGTTAGCCGATTAGATAGATACCTACTATTACTTAAGTACTAATGTTAATTCGAAAACAAGTGACTTTGTATCTTCTGTCTTCATGGTAATATACATATATATAAGGCAATCGATGTGAAAGGTACAGAGAGAGTTGTGGGCAAAACATACCTACTGGTATCTGAAAAATATGACAAAGTTTAGTCTAAGAGAATATGTTCTCTCTCTGGGTTAGGCCCGACATCCATCGCCAAGAATCGCTTAAGCTTGATTGTCCTTGCAAATTGATTCTAAGAGTTTTAAACGGATTCGTGTAGTAACAAAATGTTTAAAAAGTATGAACTACTCCAAATACCTAAATGGCGGTTAGTGTGCCTATAATATTTGAAGAGTTCCCTAGATTTTTTCAGGATCCTATCTTCAGAATCTGACCTAGTGCCAATGGGACACCTGGGAAGTATACACATTCAAACAAAAAATACATATTCAAATCGGACCGTTCGTCTCGCTCGAGTATTCGGGAAACATAGATAAAAACCGGTCAAGTGCGAGTCTGACTCGCGCACCGAGGGTTCCGTACCGCCGCACAGTAGGCATCGTTATATTCCGATTTGAATTCGATTTTGAATCGAATCATCGCGAGCTAAACTCACACTTGACCAAGTTTTAGTATTTGTGGTTTTTGTTCAGGATTTGTACCTACTATTAATTATATTAATTATACCAAATTTGACGCTGTCAATGTTTTACTCTTTTTACGATACAACAAATTTTAGTACGTAGGGTAAACTCGGCTAATTAGGTAGCCCCCCCCCCCCCCCCCCTACAAACACACTTGACTCTTATAAAAATTTGCATTGCCTATCCTAATATTTCACAAACCGATCCCTTCATCGAAAAATTGATTGGCATAGATGGGAAAAAAATTACATCCCCACGTTAAGTGTAGGGGAGGAAACCTATTTTTTTTTAAATATTTTATGTCATCAGTGACTTTGTCGGCGTGACTAATATGTAAGTAAGTATATTCATGCCAAATAACAGCTTTCAAGAACTAAGAGGAATTGTGCATGTTCAGAAAAACATCTAAAATGTCATTAAAATGCAAGGAAATCCAAATGCTGACCCAAACTGTCTCGCTCTGGTGTTAACTGGTTGTGCGATAAGTTAGGTACCTATCTTAAGAACTTTTGACCTCCTCTATTGAACCTCGGAGTATCCACCATTAAACCTCACTTAAAACAACCCCTGGCAAGGAACCAAGGCTTCGAAATAGCCTCGTTTGTATGAAAAATTCACTCTGACCCACTCTGTCCGTTTTTTTCCCCCTGAGCGTCTATTATGTTATGAACTAACATGTCATATTCTTATTAGCAAGCGCTGCTTAAAGGCCTTACGGCATACTTAATTTATGATAACAAATTAATAGTAGTCTAACAAACCTGCATGTGATTATCATTTAGTTTGCCAGGTACCTACTCCAGGTAGTTCACTAAGGCTTAAGGAATATAAATAAATTAGGACGTTAATTAAGTTTTAATTGATAAAACTAGAATACGTCATCACTCCGATAACAAAGCGGTTTACTTTTGGCCCTCAACTTGGAACCAAAACCGAGGGATGTCTGGGTAATCCCCAGATATTTTTAGGTAAGTTGTTACAAATAATAATAACGAAACGCATAATCCGTCAACTGCAGATAAAGCTGCCAAGAGTGCCAAGTGCATTATCAGTAAACGTAACGGCCTCCACTGTCGGGGGTAAAAATAATTCTTGTGACAAATATAGCTTTTTTTATCCTTATCTCTGTGACCCGGTGGTCCCGAGACTATTGTGGAAACAAATTAAATTAGATAATTTGTCCTCGTTTTTTTATGGTCATTTTTAAAAGAGAACGGGTGCGCGTCGGTCGTATGTGTCGTCGAATGCAAAGTGTGTATGTATGTATAGGCTCGAGTTTAGTCAACACTAATGTGAAGAGGTCAACGTTCCGGGGTTATCAGTGCAGAGGCGGCGCCAAACGGTCGCACGGGCGCCGGCGCCGCCGCGCGGCCCGCTGTCCTGCGGTCACTGCCGGTGCAGCCTCTGTTCCTCCGCACCCCTAATACTTACAAGCACTCTTATTACTTTTGGACCAATACGACAATTATTACCATCATTCATGATAATGATAACTGCCCGAAAATGATAATACTCGTTCGTATTGCTAGTAAAGAGAATCGCTCGCAGGAGGGACAGAGCATGCCAAAATGAAAGGAGTAAATTTAAAAAGTCACACGATATCGCTCATCACTTATTATAAGGTATGAATGGTATGATGATTCGTGTAAGTTTGCATGAATATGTTTTATTTACTTTGATGTAAATAAAAAATAAAATATTACAACAGTGTTGTCAGTTTTTTTATATAATTTTTCCCTAATAGTGGGGAAATCATAGTAAAGTATAACGCCCCTAGGTATGGTACGGAACCCTGCTTATGCGAGTTAAACTTGGTTTATCACTAAGTCACAAACAATCTAACCCCCTTACTTATAAACATGGAATAAGCTTGGAATAGTTTATGCCATGCTTTGTCTTTATATGTAAATGTGACATTTGCATCTGACAGAAAGTGCATGTGTGGAACTGTTTCAACTCAAGATGGGCACCTCTGATAACATGGCGACTCACATCTCCAAAGCAAAGAATTTGTGGCACAATCTTAATCAGGAGCTGATAAAAGCTGACGAAGGGTAAGAACTACCTGAGCTACAATTGAATTGCAAGATTTTAGACACGTTGCCGGAAGAATATTTTTCTTTCAAGTCAAGTTGGTTAATGATGTCAAAAAAGGATAGAACTGTGGACAATTTAACCAGTCAGCTGTGTGCAACGAGAGGGCATTGACTACAACCTCCAAGGATGACGGATGCGTGTCAAGATCTTTAGGTGAAGCGCTGGTGGTTAACAGCAAATAAAAAGTGAAAAGAAGAGGACCAAAGCTTTCAAATATCATGGCTGCTGGGAAGTCGGACATTTCAAGAACGACTGTCCTAAGAAGGAACGTAGTGGAAAATCTGGTACAACTAACATGATGGCTGTGTTGGTAAATGTTACATATTGCAGTACAGATCGAGACGAGTGGCACGTCAATACGAGTGGTACGTCGTGGTGTGTCGCTCCGACACACCACGTCACGATCAGAGGCGACCTATATCAGGATTTCGAACGTTTAAAGGAACCGCACATGGTAACAGCTCAATGGGTCTTCCCTTTCGAGGAATTGCCAATAAAACAACAACAATGACGCAGTGCAGAGTGCTGAAGAAAAGATGGTTGGCTGTTTTTTACGGTAAATCGGATCATTATGCTAGGATCAGGTTCGTAAGGATTAAATTGCAAAACGACTATGTAAGCAAGACTTCGTTGTTACACAATTTAATGAATGACCAACTTAACAAAACGCCTTTTTTGTACAATGCCCTAGTAAGCAAAATGTCTAGGTTATAGGTAATGCCTAATTAGGCATAACGTCATGGTTGTAAAATGACAAAGTAGCATTAGATTCGTATTGTACATGGCCTTAGTTGTATCATGCATGACTCATTATGCAAAGTGTCTGGATAGTATAAGGTCTTGGTTTTAAATCGTCTAGGTAGCAAAACGACATAATTGCATAACAACTGGGTTATATTAGATTAATTTATAAACTTGAAACTTGATTTTACGTGGCCAGATACTCACCTTCTGTATCAATATGTAAAGAGTTCCTTCACACCTAATTAGGTACAGGTTGTGATTTCCATGTCATTCACCCATCTAGTCGTTTTGCGACTTAGACGTTATAATTTTTTGACGATATGCCTACTTAGTCGTTTTACTATCAGTACGTTCTGCACACATTGGCGTTTTGCAACTGGGACATTTTCTTATTTGGGCGTTAAACAAACAAAACGTTACAGAACTAAGTCCAATCTTCAACCCAGGCATTTACTATTAAGACCATTTACACAATTAGACATTTTGCAATCAAGGTCTTATGATTCTAAGTCGTTTTGCTTACATAGTCGTTTTGCAATCTAGTCCTTACGAACCTAACCCTTATGCTACAGTAGAGTCATTCGGGTCAAGATTACGCACTTTATTTTCTCTGGTCTCAAAAAGTTGTCACAAGTGTGATTTTTAAATTGATTCAATATAAAGCTCATAGGAAATCTTGTATATTTCCATTATTTAAGAAGATTTACGGTCAAATTCTATGAGATTTCGTTGTACATGTCAAAAAAGCAACATGATCCGACCGCGTACTCTTGCCCCGTTATGCGGGTAAAATTACGCAAGCTTAAGGGTAAAATTACGCATGCGGGGTAAACGTACGCAGCTCAAGAAATCTGCATAATACTAATAATAAAATGCAGGTTTTCAGTATATTCAACATTTATTAAAGTTTGAGATCTTTATTTGGATATAATTAGGAACTTTAGAGTTTAGACATATTTACAATAATTAGAGAGAACTTAATTCACTTATACAATTTTTTCTGCGGCGCGTCTCTGACTAGATCCTTGCTAAACCAGCTCTTTGGCTTTTTTATCTGGTCATCTGAGATCAAGGCGCGTTGTGGAGCCTTTCTTTTATTATTTCGCAGCATTTTGCTGTAATCTGCAATAATAAACACTAGTATACAATAGTAGCTTTCATATTCGTAGCGTGCGTACTTTTGACCCCGTACTCTTACCCCAATCAGCAAAAATTTAAAACGATAGGTCCCCATTCACGCTTCAATATATTTTAAAAACAATGTTTGCTCTGTAATGTATATTACGATATACGAACAATATAAATGTAAAACACTTACTGGCTCAACTGCATCCATATGACTCCCACACACTTTTCCCCAACACACAAAACAAAGAAATGATTCAGTTTGAATTAACACGGAGATCTGTCTCGATAAGCACTTGCTTTGCACTCACGCGGCTTTTGGCTCCGAAGTGGCCATGCCAGAGCCACTGTTTTAAGCCATCATGCACCTTGCCCCCCCCCCCCCCCCCCACCTAGTCGGAGAACAGGTCCCTGCGTACTCTTACCCACTGCGTGCTGTTACCCCGAATGACTCTACTATTAAAAAATAAAACAACTGTCACTGCTGCTGACTGGTACGTGAATAAATGTTTACCTATAATCAAAGAAAAAAATAAAAAAGGGCATAAATAAAAAGCAGAGTAATTCTTTATCACGATCTCACGATCCCACGCCACCAGACAAACAAATGAATATTTGAGTTCTGAAAATATTGAATTGATGGGTCATCCGCCTTACAGCCGGATTTGTATTTATTCGCAAAAATCAAGGATAAAACGCAGAGGAATATCTTTTATGAATGTAGAAGAGGCTGTGCCGGCGTTCCAAACGGCAGTAGAAGAGGTGCCTAAAGAAGGATGGGCTGAATGCTTTACTCATGGTTTAATCGAATGAACAAGTGTATCGGTTGTTGGAGAGAACAACAATAAAATAGTTTACATCTTTAAGTATATCATGTTTAATTTTTGAGATTCACACAGTGTCACCCAATTATATACGAAAAAAATGCTCTAGACTAAGGTGCTGACATGCTGTCTCAAAAGTTGGCGCAGTTAATCAAGATTTCGAAATTATGCAACAAGTACTACCAAATATGAGAAAAAAAACAGCTACAGCACTGCAGCTTTTCTTACAAGCGAACTAATTTTGTTTATAGTACATTATTGCCTAGGCAGTGAAGCAGGCAATTGCGGGCTGAGAATTGCTTTAAACGGACCAGCTTGCGAGTCACAGACAGAAACTTCACGTGAAATAACATCACTCTTTACCGCCTTTATGTTTATGACAACGAGAAACGCAAGCTTTTTTTAGAAAAAAAAACTTAAGCTATTCAAGACACAGCTAAAAAAGTTACGTTTCGAATAAATTATGGATGTATAAGACTTGTGCCCTCATTTGGCCGTTTTCACTTTTTTAAAAGTTACAAACTAGATATCAATGAAATTTGTATGCAAAATTGCGGGCTTGTGTAGCGAGCACGTAATGTTTTTTTTTAATTTGGGAACTGTCTGTAAACTATGTACTTCGCGTCTCAGTATGGAGTTAGTAATGTCAACTTTCCCGGCCATTTTTGAGAAAAATTCGTTCCTATCCCAAAATATATATTTTTTTTTATAAGAAGAGGTTATTTGTTGCAATTTGACCAGATCAATACAGATAAAACTTTGCAATTAGCAAAGTAGGCAAAGCCGTATAAAAGTATAAGGACCGGGAGGAATGTCTAACATTCAAACATCTCAAACGTTCAAATACCCTCACAAACATTTTTTTTTATACAAGTAAAGTAATTTGCGAACGCGCCTAAGGCAGTGGCAGAAGCACTTTGGTACAGAATCCCACTCGTTTAGGTACAGGACGATGCCGAGGTTTGCTCGTTAAGGCGAACGAGACGCATAATTGACGTTCACGCTTAGGCCAAAGGGTAATTAAATTATAAAAGGGGACCAGCAAATGCAATGAAACGAACCGCGCTAGGCCGGCGGGCGCTGAGCGTGATTGCATACCGTTTTGACCAGCTTACAAACACTTTACACCTCTATTGGTTATATTTAAGTAAATTGAGTGGGTTTCAAGTAGCACAGGTATACGTATCTATTTATATCGATATGACTGACGTTGAGCGATTCATGGGATTTTCAGTCGCCAGGATTTGAAATAGATGGTCCAAGCGTTACGTTGCCCCCAAGCGGCTGTTAATTAATAAGCAATTCTTCGAGACATTCCGAACCGACGAATTGCTTGATGAAGGTCAGTCCAACTGAAGTCGGCTTTTGGTTATAAATATTGTGAGTCGCCGACTTCAGTTGGACTGATCTATTCAGTTTTTTAACACATTTGTTTTATTTTATATTTTTTAGTGATCATAATAAGCTGTTATGTAGTCCCACTTCTTATTTGATACTAGCTGATCCGGCAAACGTGGTCTTGCAATGTATGGAAAATTCAGGGGTGGACCACCCTTAACATTTAGGGGGATGAAAAATAGATATTGTCCGATTCGCAGTCCTAACCGATATGGACACAAAATTTCACGAAAATCGGTCGAGCTATTTCGGAGGAGTTTAATTACAAGCAACGTGATACGAGAATTGTATAGGTATATTAGAATATAGATGAAACTATAAGAAATTTCAAACTCGCCACAAGCAACGCCGCGGGAAAGTCATAGCTATATTTAATAAACAATGATCGAATATCCCGGTGCAACACGGGGTGAATGACCTCAAACATTTTGCTAATATGGATATGCCCCGGGGTTCCGGGACTTATGTTGTTAAATATTATTCTGATCTTATTAATTCAAATAAATTTCAATACAATTTAAACGTGTAAAATAAATATTATGACAAAAGTAATTTAGGTATGAAAAAAACAAAAAAAGTTAGTTTTTTTTTATTATACTCTGTTTAAAATTGATCTGCCAAATAGTCTTTCGGTATGAATATAAATAAAATATATAATACGGGACGCATTATCAGTTCACCACACTACACACAGATATTATATTTTATTAGTTTGTATGAAATTGAAATAGCATACAATTATTTTCTCAATATTTTATATGTTTAATCGATTTCTTTACACGTCTAAAATCACAGACGTTACAGACATTCAACTATCTTAACCGAGATATCTTATCGCCACATTCGCCACCTTTGAAAAAGGTAGCGTTGAGGAGTGCCGGTGGCCATCTGTGGTTAGTTAGTTCCACTTCACCAAATGATACTTTCTGAATGCAAATGCTGGACTTGTTACTAAAAATACTAAAACTCTATCCCCCTTACTTATAAACATGGAATAAGCTTGGAATAATTTATGCCATGCTTTGTCTTTATCTGTAATTGTGACATTTGCATCTGACAGAAAGTGACAAAGCATGGCATAAACTATTCCAAGCTTATTCCACGTTTATAAGTAAGGGGGTATATATGTATAACCTACCTGTAATATTTGAGGGGGATCCTGCCGTTTTGCCAAAATTATTTTGGTAAAATTTCATTACCCAAACAAATTTTCGCAACTGTTATTTTGCCAATGCAATCTTTGGCATAACTATAATACGCTAATTTTCATTTCGTCAAAATTTCGTTAAGCAGAGGTTAACTTCGGATACAGACATTTAGGCATTTGGTATTTTAGCAAATGCTTTATTAAGGCAAAAAAACATTACATAATAAACATTTAGGCATATGAATTGATATGACAAAACATATAAAGACAAAAATCGGAGTTTGTTTGAGTAATATAATATTGGTAAAACGGCACGATCCCATAAATACAAAATGCACTGCTATTTTCACAAATACATTTATTTGTGTATTTAATCACATTGCAACACAACTGTATTTATAACTTACAACTTTAAGTTTGTTGCAATGCTCATTAGCGTTTTTTGCAAGTTTATGTGCTTGAATTTGTCTGAAAAAAGTTTAAAGTTTAAGTAATAATTTTGAATAACAGTACTTAAGAATTTATTACCGAATTGCTGCCAGTGGCCCGTTTCACGAAGCTACAAGTTACAATTTTACAAGTGTAAACTGGCAACATTGGTCAAAATAGGTACTACAAGCGTTTCACGAAGCTACTTTTCTACAATTTGTAAAATTCAAGTTACAAGTGTAAAATTTGAACCATAGACATTTTTTTTTATTTTTTGTTAGAAATTGCTTCAATCAGACTAACGTTTCTCGAAAATTTTGTTACATTGTCAACTTGTACTTTGACAAGTTTGTACCTTAGTAAAAAAAACTACCTAGCTTCCGAGCTAAGTAAACTTGTAATTTGTTAGAGTCGCTGTCAAATCATTCATACTATAGTACCTACCTTGTTTGTTTTTAAACGTCACTCTCATGTCGTACCGTCGTTGAGTTTAATTTTCTGTTAAAGTTTGTTGTTATTGTTATTTTGTTATTGTATATTTTGTTATTGTTACTTGTTGAGTTTAATTCTCTTTTAAAGTTTGTTGTTATTGTTATTTTGTCTGTAAATATTAAGTGAAGTTTCGTAAGCTTGTGGAATGTGGAAGTTGTGGAGTCGTGGGAATCCCTTGAATTTGGCACAAGTCCTAAAGCCTGTGCCTGTGCCTTTGCGTGTATGACTTTCCACGCATCGGTCTTGGTAGCTTTTGTCGTGGTTGCCGAAAATGCTCCAAAAAGTTCTTTTTTCTTAAGCAACACTTCTTTTAGAAGTGTTGCCTTCAAAATTTTCCGGTTGCTTTTCATTTTAACTAAAATAACACCCGTACCTACTTTCAAATTTTAACGATAGCGAGAGTCAACTCCGAAGACTCCGCGAGACTGGAGTGGAGACATCATCGGATTTACAGATTATAAATATAAATATTTCAAGATTTGACATTTAGAAACGTCAAAACATCAACAAACTTTTTTTTAATAGGGACTTGTTAAATCAAGATGTCATTCACTTGTAATCGAGACTACCATACGATCCTATTATTCTACCATGGAAAGCCGCGTTCGAGAAACACTTGTACTTGTAAATTGTAACTTTTTGCTCTTGTTACTTGTAAACTTGTAATTTGTAACTTGTAGCTTCGTGAAACGGGCCACAGGTTAGAACTTTGAGCCCCAAGAAAAACGAACTGCTACAAGAACAGTAGGTTAGGTTAGGTTACAACTGTGACCATAATAGCGCGCGAGCCGAGCGAGCAAAGCGAGCGTGCCGCGGCAGCGGCCGGCGAAGCGCCAGAACGCAACTGCTCCCAGGTACTCACCTGGGAGCAGTTATAGGTTACAAATTCTACCGGTAAACTAGGTTAAGATAGGTTAGAACGACCCCCAAAATAAATTCACCATTTTTATACCATACAAATCATTTGCCTTATTTTGTTTTGCGTAAAATATGTTATGCCAACTAAAACATTTGACTAAATGACATTTAGTCAAACGTCCAGTTGGTAAACGAGTCAATGACTAAACATTCATGTGCCGAACATTAGGTTTGCGTAACTATTATTTGTGAATAGTTAATTTGGCAAACAATCATATGGCAAAAGTAATTTTACGAAAAAAATATTGGGAAGTGATAATTTGTCAAACATAATTTGATAAAACAAAGGTGACCCTATTTGAGGAGTTCCCTCAATTCCTCACGGATTCCCTCATCAGCAGTGATCGGAATTGGTAGTGCCATTACGCGGGACTTCGGTACGTAAGATTAGTATGGATTATAGTTTTTAACCCCGGGATTTGATATGAAAAAAATTAAGTTTGTGTTTAAAAAATATTTAAAGAACATGTAATGTGAAATGATGTATGGAAAATGTGCTTTCAGATAAATGCCCTGAATGAAAGTCTCTATAGTTGCTACCACTGTTATCGGGTCCCTTTCAATGTTTCGACTGATTTTGTACTAGATAGCAAAGTAGTAGTACTTTAATAAGTTCCAATTATCCTCTATCTATTTAAAAAATTGACATTAGTTTAAACCTATTTTGTGATAAGCTGGCCAGTTAAATAGAGATAAAACGATTGCAATGTCAACTTCATATGCATGTCAGTGTCATATACAATCTGTACCTACCATATAAATATAAATTCAATAATCGCAAAAGTTACTGGACTTTGTGATATTTTTATTGTGACTATATTGGCTGATCCTTACTGGACTCCAATTTACTTCTGATTGGACTAAGTAAAGTCTTCTTGTTGTAAATAAGAATACTTTTGCGTTTTAAAGATATATTTTTTGTGAAAAAATACTCATCCCGGAATCCCAAGTCTTATCCATGTTATTTACAATGTTTAAGGTCATTCACCCGAAATGGCACTACCTATTCCGATCATTGCTCATCAGATTCAGATTTACTGTCAATCTGACTACCTCGAAAGGCTCTATCAAACCCAACAAGATTTTTTTAATCGGTCCGCAATTGTTAAAGAAATCGTTGAACCTTTTTTTTTAAGTTTTTTAAAAATAGCCATTAGTTATTTATTATATTAATAGTTTAGTTTGTCTAGGTACTTTATTTTTTCATAAATATATTTTTTAATATTACAATATAAATTAAATTGCATCATATTACATGTCAATAAATACGAAATTACATTGATATCGTCTACATTTAGGTATTAATAGAGCCGTAGATACTACGAATATGTGTTTTCAATCCATCGATGACGCGCTTTAGGTACTTGATTGAACGTTGTAAATAGGTAGTAAAACGCGTCTTCGTGAATTGAAGAAGCTGGAAGAAGGCTATATCTACTTGTAAAATGCCGGTGGAAAGGCGGTCCTTTTTGCAGAAATAGGAAACATCACAATATGTAATATTTTTAGTACGAATACCTAGGTATACGAGTAGTTCGTACGACATCAACGCACCACGTGATATTTGAATCTATGATTTGATAAAAGCTGACTACTGCCACATACAAAACCTTTTAAAAAATAGGAATACTGTAATTCCTGTTTTTTTTACTGTTTTATATGTACAGTTAACCACTTTTAACTAACTTTGCCCCAAATAAACCTACCTATAAATAAAGCCTGCTAGCATCTCACATTCGTAATTATAATAGTTTTTTCAATTCTAATGCTCTTAAAATGCCACTTTAGTCTATGCACATCGGGACTAAAGCTCCTTATTAATCTCTAGGGATTAAAGTAATTTTTTAATTTACTTTGGAAACCCCTAGTCAACCAATCCCGGTGTTTGTGAATGGAGGATTATCGCCATTTTTGTGATCGTATATGGACCATTTTTAGGGCGTGGATATGACAAGAGTGCAAAAATATTTAAAAAATGATTTAATTTCGTGAAACACGATTAATGATTAAGAATATGAATCTATTTCAATATATTAAGGATATTTTATCTGATTATGCATGGTCCAAATAGTTTTTAAGTTGACGTATCTGTTGACTAAATATGCAAGCATTTAAAGTGTCACTTTACAAAAAAAAACAACCGCGAAACAAATTTGTCAGACACTTTGTTACATGTTTGTTAAATATTGTCGTTATCGTTTTTTTTCTTCGCATTCAAAATGAAAAGTAGAGTGTTTAACGCGAGACAATAACATTAACCATTATGACATTCGAATTATAGCCACCATAGATAGCCACTCTCGCTCGCTCGTACGCTCGCGTGGGTAAACTTCTCGTCTCATTATGGCTTGTTGGTCCCTTATTGAAAATCTACTATGAAATATATGACAGTCAATGAATGCTAACAAAAAGGATTTATTTTATCAATTTCCAAAGATACCGTAAAACCTGGTAACTATGGTCCAGTACTTCAACTGTGGTCCAAGTCTAATTTATTTAATTCCTCATAGATGACTTAAGTATAAGCATTTTAAAACTTTAGGGCCACTTGCAGCAAAAATTTAAATCGAGATTAATGCTAAAGTTCAGTTTAGCTATGTCAAAATGTATGGAACTGTCAGTCATAAATATAGATTTAAGCTTAATCTCGATTTAAATTTTTGCTGCAAGTGACCCTTAGTCACCAAGAAATGTCTATAAAACAACACGTTTCCTTAACTAAAGATAATGGGAACTTGTACTTTTGGTCATTGATTTTGGATCATAGTTGGAAGATTTTGGACCATAGTTACCAGGTTTTACGGTACCTATTTCTTATAGTAAACAGATAAGTAGCAGAATTTCCGTTTGCATATTTTTCGAATTAAGTTTTCGCAGTAGGTCTTTTTCGCCTAGTGTTTTTGCCTTTTCCTGACGCATGTTTACTCATTCCGGAAAGCTTCTATTTATAGGTGGATTACAAAACTAACATAACCTATAATAGGTATCCTGATTCGAACCAATGATGGCAAGCAAAGGGGATTGGGGGATATCCGCATCGAACAATATGCGAATAGAAAAAGATCGCGAATATAAGACGAATCGAAAAGTCCAATTATTTATTATTATTATATCATTAATATACCTATAATAGCAACCTTTTTAATAAACGACATAAAATAATACAACAACCATAACGCAATAACTGAAAAATAAAACTAAAATAAAATAAAATTTAAGTCCAAATATTTTAGGAAAATAATAGGATTAATAGGATAGCATACATACATATATATACATAAACTCACGCCGTCATTCCAAGGGTGGGGTAGGCAGACCTAAAGAATTACCACCAAGTCTTAAAACTTCATGTCTTAAAAATTCAGTAAGTAGGTCGCACAGGCTCTTTACACATCAAAATCTAACCTAACCAGAAGCGCTTCCCAAGAGAAGACGACTGCTAAAGAGAAGCGCCGCCGAAGCTGGTGCGGGCGGAATCAAGGAGCTCGCAACAATCACGATCTTCATTGAAGCAACGTATTTTACCATTCCGTTGTTACCGAAAGGTTGTTAGAGTAAACATTATGAATTCGTCTGATATCACGAGGCCAAACGAATTGCTGCCAATAGATGTTCGATTATTGACTCACAACATAATACCTACCTACTCCAGTAAAATTGGGGGTTTCGAATCCGGTAGTTCTGATTTTTTGCAGACTTGTTTATGATGTTGGCCCAATGAATAATCCAAGTTTGTGACCTCGTTGTGATTATGACCCTAACGGAATAGTTTTTGAAAGTACCTTCTCATAACGTTTTTAGTGTAGAGTGTATACTTCCGAGGCTGTAAACGAAAATAGTGAGTTTAGTATAGATTACATTTTTATATAATTTAAAATTATTTCCGTAACTGTAACATTCAGCTACTGTTGTGTATAATCGCATTATAGAATATTTAATTTCCGTTTATTTGGTACTCCACACATGTATACAGGGTTCATATATAATCAGAATAATTCGCAATTTTCAAAAATACAGCGGCCCGCATTTTGATGACATCATATCTCCAGATCCAGGTATTTTACAGGTGAGGTCCCGACGGTTATTTATTATTATTAAGTTAGAATAGCATGTTTAACAACATACTAAATTTTGGTGCTGGTATCACAAAGTTATGAATGTCCCTAACAGAACGCACTAATTGCAAAAAAATGCGATGATGAAAAAAATAATGAATTTTGAAAAGCTTTCTCTCAAAAACTGTTGGATCTACAGAGATAATTCTAGTCTTGAAAGGTAGGAAATTTAATTTGCTTTAAAAACGTTATGAGAAGGTACTTTCAAAAACTAGTCCTTTAGAGTAATAATCGCCAAAATCTGAAACTAGGTCCAAAATTTACCCAGTTTTTTTTTAAATTTTGACAAAGTTCCATTCGGCGCTCGAGGTCACAAACTTGGATTATTCATTGGGCCAACAGCATAAACAAGTCAGCGAAAATCAGAACTACCGGATATGACGTTAACACATTCTGCCCTCCTAAGCTAATACACAGTATGTCAGATAAAAATTATGTAGCAATACCAACCTTATTACTAAGAGAAGAGAACTAAAACTGCTTTGGTTATTGATTTTGGGATACTGCTTATTTGCTTAGGAGCGCAGGACATGACTAAAGTTACTGGAGAATAAGCAATGAGGATGCAAATGTTAATCTGCCAAATTACGTAGGTACCTATCTGCCAAAAAGTCACTCTGAATCGTTACTCGACGAAACATTGTCTGTCTGTCTGCGAATCGATAATCTTGCAAATCATTTGTCGAATGTCAGTGGATCATTAGGTATTCAATCATATATTTTTGGTAAATTTACAATGCCCAATTGAGACATAATTTTCCTTTGAAGGAAGGAAATCTTTTAAATAGGCCACTAAAATTACTTAAAACTTCAACAGCGTGAGAAGACCGAAAAGTTGCGTAATCAACGACTGTATCAACGTAAGGAATGATCGGATAGGCCAATCTAAAACTTACTCGGGAAAAAAATAAAAAAGATTTTATACAGTAAGAAAAGCTAAAGGAAACCTATCCCATAATTGAACAACGCTGATTAAGTTTTAGTTGCCAATTTAAGAAAGCAATTTTCTTAAAGAAAATAATGTCATCATACGGAGTACCCAGTGAATGTTCTTAAAATAACGCCCCACAATAAGGAATATGCATGTTTTTTTTTTACAGCTTCAATTGAAGCTGATTCATGTAACAAACAGATCACAAAAATCATTTTTTGAATAACCATAAAAATAACCAAGATATAAGCCAACAAAGATTTGTTCCTATCTCTTTCTAGAAAAACGGAATTTTACATGGAGTTTATATGGCCGCAGTGCACAATGACGTCACGGTGCACATCGGATCTCTCTGTCTAATTAGAAGTTTGAAATGCTTATAACTTCCGTATTTCTTGACCGATTTTAATTTTAATTTCCGTTTTGGTGATCTCTTTTACGGTATTTTCATATTTTGATGAGAAATGCGATTTTTAAAATCCATGCATATTCCCTATTGCAGCCGAGAAAAATACAGCATGATCAACGTACATACTAAAAATTGTCGCGCAAAACGTCATCATAAACGTCATTAGTTACTCTTAATGAACTTTGCTCCCCACTATCTACAGCAACAATATTGAATTACTGTGGCAGATTCGCGGCGATAAACAGTAGGCAACGACCAGTTGGTGCTATTGGAACCACATCACCAAAAATTGCCTTTTCTTAAATAATGGTAAGTTTACAAGACGTCACCTAGTTTACAATCATGTCAGAAGACGCGCCGCTGTTGTCCTATCTCCGCGTATTATTTTCCTTGAGTGATTAAGATAAGGAATGTTTATCGTAAATATAATACCTAAGTATGCTCTTTCTCACCCTGTCGGAAGTTCTTAAGAAATTAAGAAATAGATGAGAGTTGTCAACTATTCACAACACACATTGCGCATTTCGACCTTACTTTCTAGTAGTCGCGCTTTTTAATTATATCATGATTTTGTCAAGTCAAATTGCAAAACATAGGGCACTTGAGTATAAGTTACTGGCTCGCTAAAAATAATTGAGCTCATCAAACAAAAATGTTTATTTACCCTCAAGTCCATCCTACTAACTTCAAATTAACTAGCTTTTAAATCTCTTTTTAAAATCTATTTCTAAACTCGTTGAAAAATTTAAGCTCACTTTCTTAACATGTAAAACAATAGTAAAAGTTAAATTTACAAAATCCACAATCAATTCATATTTACTGATTTTTATATTTTGTGCACATTGTGACCTGTTTATTAGGTAACATGGAAATAAAATACAAAAAATAACACTATACATAATATACACTATACAATATTAATTATAATATTTAAGAAAGTAAACTATTATCTACTTAAAACTAGCACAACTACAAAAAGAAAACTCCCTCTAGCAAATCGGTACGCGGCATTGTACCCGTGATGCTGGCTGCATTACCTCTCTGGATAGTCAAACCTATCCTATCAAAGGAGAGGTAAGCGCCAGCTCTGGGATCCCCGGAGGCGTCGATGAGCTTGGCAGACAGGGTCTTTATGAAACGTTTCATGTCAGCTGACCAAGGTCCCAGAGTCTCCACTGCAAGCGCCGCAAATTCGTAATCATTAATTAATGATGAATATTTGCGACGCTTGAGGGTCTGGGCCTGATCAGCTGCTGCGCCGGCCTGATTTCGGGTTGCTTGTATGTGAGATAGGGCAAAAGTGTCGACACAAGTTGCGTCCTACACCAGAGCCCTACCAAGCTTCCACGGCACCAATGTAGCTCCGTCGGGGCGTTTACCATCGTCTCTGATCATACCGGCTGGTTCTAAAAAAGCAGGTACAGAGGCGGTGGCAAGCGAACGACGGATCAAATCATTGATGGCGCCGTGGCGGTACAAGCGGCCAGCGCTCCTTGAACAAGAAAGACCATGTCTACCAAGCTCATCCACCTCCTTGCCGCAGGTGCAAGAATGAGGCACACAGATCTTGGCTCCAAGCCGCAAGCAGATGGATATTCGCAAGCAGCTTGAGTCCAGGACTGTACCAATGTTGCGAGAGGGAAGGGCGTGGAGCCAATGGCCCGACTCACTAGCAGTGCCAGCGAGAAGACGGGCGCGATCTGAATCGTCCGGACTATTAGCTAAAAGGGCTGCATGAATTGCCATAAGACGAGGGTTATCCCAAGCTCTTTGTATATGTTTATGCGTTGGCAAATCCACTCTAGGGCATGACTCACACCAGGCATCCCTGGCCTCCACCAGGTTCGGTATCTCAACGTCAAGTATCTGTGGGAGATTTAATATAATACTGACGAGAGACATCGAACCATAAGCAGAGGACAGGAAAGCCGGTAGAGCTACACTTGATGAGCAACGAATACCCAGTCCACCGAAACGTACTGGGAGAACCGCTTGAGTCCAAGGCCTTATGCCAAAATGGATATTTAATAATTTTGAAAGAGTGTCATGAAGGGAATTATCAATAGCAGCCATTATAGAGGGAAATTTCCAAACTGGGCAACTGCGTAGTAGATACATAAATTTTGGAGTAAAAAAACAAAACCGAATGATGAACAATGCCATGTGAGGGTTCATTTCAAACAAAAGATCTGAAGTATTTTTAAAATGATTTAGTTTACAATTTATAATGGGATTAATGGCTTCGTCGAAAATTGGGGAACCTAAAAGAGTAAGAGAGGTATTAGAGTGGACCGAAATGTTGGGCATGACTGCGTTAAATTTAGAAATGATTTCAATTTTTTTATCTGTAGAAAGGCTGTCGGGTAGATAAATTTCGCACTTTGTGAAATTTAATGAGAGACCAATATCTGAAAATTTGTTAATGATAATTTGTAGGTCTTGGAATACTGTTAAAGCATCTCCGCCAAGAGATCCGTCATCAAGGTACCAAAGGTTGAATTTGGAATTTAGATCTGAAATAATCGGATGAATGGCTAAACTGAATATGGCAGGACCAAGAGGGTCTCCCTGTTGGCAACCCATGCAGGATGAAATAATTTAGTCCCCAAAAAGTAATTTTGAAGGTGCCCCATAGCATTGCCACAAATAAGTGTATATTTCTGGGAGTTCCTTTTTAATGGCTGCTAGAAGGGCACCACGATTGACCGAATTAAAAGCATTTTTGACATCGATTTTAAGAAAAACCTCATAGTCCGGACCATTCAAAAAAGAACGGGCAGCGTGAACAGCTGCCTCACATCCTCCCTTGACACCGAAACCAAGCTGTCGAGGCTTAAAAGTGTCTGACAGCCTCTTGTGAAACTTTCGACAGCAAAGTTCCATGCCAAGCGCCTCAGCGTGCAGGCGACGGCTATCGGACGGATACCACCGTCTTTTTTGCTAAAGCTACGAGATTAGCGCAATAGAGGAGTGGGACAATTTCGATGTGCACACGACCTGATAGCATGAGATTAAGTAGAGCTGTGAGGCTTTTTATCAAATTTTGTCCCGCATCCCCTAGAGACGGTGTCGATAGGTCTTTAAGATGTTGAGGTGATAATCCGTCCAACCCACCTGCGGAACCATTGGGGAACGACATGATCGCCAACCGTACGGCATCTTCACCAACTGTTATTCCAGAGTCATCGGCTGAGGGTGGGTCAGGCAGCAAGGTGTGGGCTGGTGGGAGAGGGAGTTTTTCCCTCAGGGCAGCAAAGGTCTCGGCGGAGTGCGCAGCCAAGTCGTCGTTAGAAAATAAAAACCGGGCAGCTCCACTCACATTTCCTTCAGATAGTTTATTTTCTATTGATTTTATTTTTGAATAATGAATGGGTGGTTTTTTACTAATGGTCCTTTTTTTATAGGAAACTAGCTGCCCGCCAGCGGCTTCGCCCCGCTGCAAATTTCTGACTTTCAATTCATTTGTTACAAAAAATGTGATAAATGAAGAACCGCTCGACCGGTTTTGTGCAAACTTCACATAAACCATCCACTAAATAGTCCGAACAAAGACTAAACATTTGGTTTGGATAGGTGAGTCCGTTCTTGAGTTATAAAATTACAACGAAAAATGGCATTGATTTTTATATATATAGATTTGGAAATCAGTAAGTAGGCCGGAAAAGATTGCGCTGTTATTTTTTATTTGGTTTGTAAGTGATTCTGCTTTTGATTTATTTGCGTGCAATACAGAATATGGAAATGTGAGCAGACTCGTCCAAGCTGCGGGAGAATTCTCCGCGACGACTTTGGCGACACAGTCGGAGAGGCAGCTGGCCACAGATATTCGCGCACCACGCGGTATTCTTTTTATAATGGGCACATTATGCTTCAGCAAACCCAGTCTTTCTGCGAGTACAGACAGGGGTGGCTGGGGTGCCCGCGGGGGTAGGAGGCGGCAAGGGCTGCGAAGCGCTCGGCAGCGGGGGATCGACCTCCATGCGCGTGCCATGTCGGCGAGCTGTGTGTATCGCTAGCCCACGCTGACCCTTATATTTTTTACTGTCACCACATATTGGGCACCCTATAAAATCTACTGCCGAAAAACAGGGCTGAGAGGGCATCAACTTAATACCAAAAATATAACAAAAGATTACCTATACAACACAAAAAAGAAGACTTATAAAAAACACAACCACAATAATCAAAGTATAACTGTCATTTCTCAAAATAAACAATGGTGGGGCGCAAGGCCGCGGAGCAAGGAGTCGCGCCCACGTCGCGCCGAGTGCGGATCAAGGAGGCGCGGCGCGCGAGACTCAAAGAGTAGGTAGGTATAGTAATATAGATAGTGGCGAGACTTGAAAGCACAGCCGCCGCGCGAATACGTGAATGATCTTAGGCGTAGTGCACAATATTGACTTTTTTTATTGAATTAAAAATATGTACATACATACATACATACATATACTCACGCCTTCGTTCCCAGAGTGGGGTAGGCAGAGCTACAGAATAATGAGAGCGTATTTGTGACTTCAATTTTATTTTATTATTTTATTTTTACCATGCAGCCAATATTTCTAATTTTATTAAAATTTTATAGTTTCTTGACAGTAATGGCGTCACAACCAAATTTACTTACTGCTTTTAAATGAAAATAATAGGTATAATGAAATTCAAATAAGTTTATCTAGAGTCAACCCACAATAACTCTGCACAAGATATTAAACGGTATCCCATCAAATACTCTTATGAGCATTTCTAAAAAAGTTTGTACATTTCATTTACGAGTTCGATTTGCAAAAAATATTGCAGGTTGGTAGGGTGAATGAAGCTGAGCCTAAATATCATAGTCATAGTAGCCAACTTTCTTTGGTTCATGGTAACAAAAAAGGAAAGTTTCATACAAATGTATGAGGACATTTTGGGAGACTATGTTATTTAGGCTCAGCTTCATTCACCCTACCAACCTGCAATTTTTTTTGCAAATTGAAGTCGTGAATGAAATGTAATTTTTTTTTAGAAATGCTCTTATAATCTATGTTCTTTCATGTCACTCAAACATGACATATTGGTACTTGTATTACATGGATATTTTGTTGAGGTTTTTTTAACGATTCCTATTTTCAAAATGGGTAAACCTAATACAAGTGGAGTTTGAGAACTTATTTTCAAAATGATAATTCATTTCCAAAATGTAAAAGGAGAGATGGAGTCCGTCCGTAAGCAAAAGGAGCAATGTTTAAGGTCTAATTCTATGGAACTTGCTAACTATGTAAACAAACCGCCATATTGAAATTGTCTCTGAATGAAGAATTTACTAGTGATTGGCAATACTCCTTTACTTATGACAAACCATATCGAATAATAAAATACCGAAAGTAAAAAAACAAGTAGTTACTTATTTGTAATTTGATTAATCACGATCTGAAGAAAAATCGGTACTTGAAGATGATATATCACCAGTATTTATTATAAAAGGTGCCGTTATATCATCTGTGAGTGTGATCAGCGTGAGTTGGGTAATGTGTAGGGGCCTTAATATATCGCCAACTTTAGCCACAACACTACCCATCATAGACAATTGTAGAATTTAAAAGAAACAAAAACGTCATTCCATCAGGTCCTAATAACCTAACTTATGAAACCATTTAAACTTTTAATGAAATATCCAAGATACAGTTATATATTTGGTGATTTTGTATTTTACAGTAACGACCGTTTCAATAGTGTATGTTTTCAATGGTGTTTGATGAGGTGGTGTGAAAATTCAAGGAGAAACAGTGACAAAACAAAGTTTAGGCTTTTGTTTACATAGTTAGCAAGTTCCATAGAAATACACTATACATGAAACTCTAAACACTATGAGTAAGTCCCTCATAAATTATTGATATTTTATTACTACTCTCTGTGTTATTTTGTATTCATTTCATGAAATAATATTATATTGTGAAAAAATATCATATTAGCTAAATGATCAGGCTAAGACGATGTTATTTTATTATAATACTAGCTTCTGCCCGCGAGTTCGTCCGCGTAGAACTCGATTACAGTTATTCACTCGGTATTTTTTAAATATTCCGGGATGAAAAGTGGCCTATGCGTTAATCCAAGGTATAAGCTATCTCACACACACACACACACACACACACACGCACGCACGCACGCACGCACGCACGCACGCACGCACGCACGCACGCACGCACGCAAGCACGCACGCACGCACGCACGCACATACCTTCACGCCTGTAATCCCAGAGTGGGCTAGGCAGAGCTACAGAATTACAACTTAAAAAGTTGTTGATAAATCAGTAACCACAATTTGCACAAATAGGCTAAGATGTTTACCAGCGTATTACACACAAACTTTCGCATTTATAATATTAGGAGGATTGTATTTTAACTTATATATTAATTTCTTTAAGGTGAATTACCTGAAGCTGTTCATACTACAACACGGACTTCAATCAATCAAAATTAAATGAACTGTTGACTTTGGTGAAGCGCAACAAACCCGACCCAATATACATAGAAAACACAGAAAACAAGATGGATTATTGGATGACCTAAGACCATTTGTTATAAATGTGCAAAGTGATGATGACAGTAAGGTTGAAAGAGGAGAAGGGTTCGGAGAAGTGGCAGTTCAGGAACAGTATGAAAGAGTGGAATTCTTATACTCAGATATCATGTTTAGTGATTATACATGTCAAACGTTGTTTTGCGTTTAATTAAGTAAAAACAAAGAATTTGATTCCTTGACCGCTTCGGACTGTGTGTTGATTGACTACGTCATGACACAGTCCAAAGTGGCCTGGGGACCAAATTTTAGACTGTGTACTGTAAAGACCTCAACTTATAAAATTACCCACTTACTTATGAGACAACAATTTTTGCCTACGACCTTGTCTGTGTAGAATTGGTTCATCGCGTTTCATTGGGAACTGCTAAATTATGCAGGACAAAATACCTAGCCTATGTCCAGAAGTTTATGAAAGCGATAACCATACTTTCGTATTTATAATACGCTAGCCGTTGTGCGTCCGCGCAGAAAAAAAAAGCAGCCTAGTATACCCAGGGGAATAATGTAGCATTTTAATGGTGAAATAATTTTTGAAATCGGTCCAGTCGTGTGTTCAAAAATACAAATCTTTTCTCTTTATAATATTTTATTGTTCCATAGATAGAGTTATGATGGTCGGGAAATATAATAATATAGCCGCGGTAGTATACAATAATTAGATCTATACTTGTAAGTATCAAAACTTGTTATGTGACTAAAAATCAGTATTGCCATAAACAAACTTAAGATTTCTACTGTTGTCAGCTCATTGCAGAGTTATTGTGGGTTGACTCTAACACACATCGAAACATAACAAAATATATTTTTAATTTATAAAATGTGGAGGAATGTCCAACAAACAAGCCAACAAACGTAGGTTTGAGAGGCACTAGGTAATGGGTAGCAGAGGCTGCGTAGGGCAGAGGCCTAAATTTATTGCTGATAACATCCAATATTTAACTTTGTTTCATCCACAATTCGCGCCGGAGGTCTAAAGACATCCCGCACCAGGTTCCATCATTGTTATTTGATTTTACGCCTTCAGTCAGTTCTTGGTACTGCGATCTGCCGCAGTAGCATTTTGGGTTAAACTCGTGTAATCCAACAAGGTCGTCGGAGTTCCGGACAGCCTGCAGTCTCGGCTTTATGACACTAACCAATCGCAAAGCATATAATAATGTAATGAATACATGTAAAATGAACCCTTGTTATCGTAAACTATACTCGAAAATCTAATTAGATTCCAAAATCTGACAGTTCCCATCTTGATTATTTCTTTATTAAAATATTATTTCATAAACATATCAATGAGAACTCGTGTAACCAGTAATATTAGGGTCAGTTTAATTGATAAAAATACCTACACTTAAACCAAAATGCAGTAATCACAGCGAATGTGCGTCGGTTGAGGTTAGGATTTTGGAATCTATTTACAGTTTCGAGTATACCTACCTAGCAGTGTGCAATTCAGTTTAGCAATGGAACACACTGAATTTTTTATTAATGAATATTTAATTATTATATTATATTTATTATTATATTATTATAGGCCGTGTGGTTGCCGGGTTAGAATAGTGCCACTCCATGTCTTCCCGTGGATGTCGTAAGAGGCGACTAAGGGAATAAAGGCTTGTAGTACTGTTAGGCGATGGGCTTGCCACCTGTCACTAATACACTGGGAAACATCTTAGCCTACTTGTGCAAATTGTGGTTAAACAATTATCAAGAAGTTTTAAGACTTCTTGCTAATTCTTTAGCTCTGCCTACCCCACTCTGGGAATGAAGGCGTGAGTTTATGTATGTATGTATGTATGAATATTTAATTTCAATCTGGTGTCATTAATTTCTATAGGAAGGAATGCCCTATTAATACTCGTGAGAATCTGATTCGATGCACTTCAGAATACAAGAAGCAGTAGATAACCAGCAGCTTCGCTATTGTTATACAAGTTTCTAGTTAGCTTTAAACTCTTGAAAAACCGCCCAGATAAAAACTTTTTATTTACCAAATATTTTTTGAAAGAAATAGTATTAGGAAAATAGTTTTCAATTGCATCTTGAGAACAGTGATCGATATGAAAAACTTTTTCATATATGTAAAACATCACAAAAAGTGTAAAGCAAACATTTGCATTCCGAAATTTGGTGAAATGGAACTGATGGTGAAGACCACGGATAAGCAACGGAACTCCTTAATGGTACCTACCTATTACAAGGGTGGCGATAAGATACCTCGATTAAGATAGTTGAGCGACTTGAGCATAATATGTATTATGTATGACAACTACGAAATATAAAACAATTTTTTTTTTTTCAAAAACCAAAACAGCGCAAAAAAATACTTATTTTCAATTGTGTTTATCTGTGTTTCAATTTATTTAATCCCCATACGTAACCCCGGTATCGTCGACTCAACATTTCCGAGGCCGTCATAATTTCCGAGTAGAACTGTAGACCGAACTGCTTGCTATCTTGGCATAGGTACGAAGTCCAAAGCAAACTTACTTTTTTTTATTTGCCACATTTACGCGTTCACTTAAAATCCACGGAAACGTATAGAAAATTACTAGTTAAGTATTATCTAACCTCGACAAGGGAGGGAAGTACCTAACAGTTTTACCATGTAAGTACTTAAGTCAAAGTGCATATGAATTGACGGCTATTCCAATCCCAAACTAATCGCGGTTTCATAATAGGTACCTTGTAGATTTCTGACAAATATAGGACTCGGACGTGAACCCTGCTCCGTGTCCCCACCTGCAGTTGATGTTAGTCTCATCGAATAATAGTAACTTAAATCTTCATTTGTGAACGAGCGCGAATATTATTGTTTCCCTAAATGTTGGATGTTTTTTATATACTTAAGTACTTATTTATCTGTAAGTATAAGTATTTATATCGTTGCCTAGTACCCATAGTATAAGACTAGAGCTTAGACTGTTGCTACTCAATTTGTGTGAGAAAATCCTCTGATATTTATTTTATATATTTTATAGGGCCATTTGTTGCAGACGACAGATTAATTAGGGAGGTATTCTATGAGGACCAAACATAATATTATTTGTGGCAAAAATTGCTACTAACAAAGGTAAACCTGCAATAGGTATCCAATATATTGATGCGTATTTTAAATACCTACTTTGAAGTGACATTAAATAAAAGCGATTAACCTGTATTCACTATCGATGTTATACAGGGTGTCTTAGAGCTTACCGTAAATATTAAGGGATACGAAAGCCCTGTCCTTACCGGTCCAAAATATAGTTTTAAGTTTTCAATCTTTTAATTAGTTTAAGAGTTATTTATTAATAATAATGGCAAATAACAAATTATCTAAAATAGGTAAAATTCGTAATTCTTAAATTTGATATCCAATCCTCAATAACTTAGCAAATGTAGCAATGCATTTGAATCACACAATAATTCCAAAATATGAACACATTCAAAATAAATCCATACTTTCTAAGCCACTAAAGTATTTCTCGTTTTTAATTTTACACCTTTGAATTATTGTACTGAAAAGTAATGGCTCTAGACCAAGGCTCTCAAACGTTGGCGCAGTTAATCAACTTTTCGAAATCGTGCACAACCACTACTCAAAACTTTACTTAAATTACTTAGACTATTCTGATCGATGTAAATAGAGGTATGTGATCAGTTTGACTAATATAGGAAAAAAAATGCAATATATTACCTTAGTGTAGAGCATTTGTTTCAGTAAGAAATTGTTGATTGAACAACGAGAAATGTTGCAGTGGCTTAGAAAATATAAATTTATTTAAAATGCGTTATATTTGGCAACTAGGTATTGTGTAACTAGCGCCCCGCTCTCGCTTCGCTTCGGTTTATGCAAGTTCTCTGTAACACCCGTACATAATCCAGAATGTATTATGCACTTGAATCACGCCATCTATTTATGAAAACCGCATTAAAATCCGTAAGTAAGTAGTTTGAAAAATGTAAGCGTACATACATGCGGGGGACAGGCGGGGGCGATCCAACGGGGATAAACATAAATAATAAGTTTTGTATGTACCTAATTTAAAATTAAATATAATTTGACTATGTTTTTAAATATAGATGCAAAATGTATTTCGCTTTTATTTTATTATAACCTTTTAAGAGCGTTTTTTTCAAAAACATTTGAAGTTAAATGACTTGATTAGGACATGTTTAAATGAATCGCACTGCTATACAGTGTGTGACATCCATAAGAACATATATTTTACGTAAAGATAGCTTTAAGTGTTGTTAGCCGTTTAAAGAAGGAGTTAAGTTATTAGCTAAATTACATTTAGTGTAATTCATTTTTAAAGGGTACAACGAGCAGCAATGTATAACATTAAGTCTAAGTTAATTGCAAGTTAATTGAGGGATAATTGAGCTATGTCTGATACATTGCGTGGCAAATTAGTTAGTATGAAAAAAAAAAGTACAACTTATGTTAACAAAACACTTGATTTTATGATAATTAGGATGCATATTAACTGTTGTCAAAATATATGTTCGTATGGATGTCACACACTGTATAAATGAAATGTATCATTGTCAAAAGTAACATCGAATCACACTCAACTCAAAAGTTATTTAAGTAGGGAAAGCAATCCTAAGTGGTCGGTTTTCTCAATACAACGTAGGTAGGACCGCCGGTCGCACTCGCACCCCTATCCGGGAGTATAACCTATGATCTCAAGTGGCGATATAAATAACTCGAGTCATTACATTCTCGTAGGTACTTGCTTCGTCTATTTACTAGATTAATGAAGATTTAATCTAATTCAATTAACTACTTTTTCTCATGACGTACTCTGAAAGAATACCAAATATACCTTCTTATAGTTCATTAACATTCATAATATTATTAAATATCATTATGGTTAATATAACATTTACTCTGGCGCGAATACTTCATACTGAGCAAGTAAGCAAGTACGAATCCATTATAAGTAGGTACATTAATGATAATAAAATAGGCACTAAGTACGAGTAATTGTCTGCGCATTGAGTATGAGCTCTAAAAAGCCAAATACCAACTACATACAGCAAACAACGGCCACTGTAATTTGTTAGTTCACCATTTGTAGGTAAATATAGTGAACATGATACGTCCAATATGATATCATTCAATTTTACTGCTTTAGAAGCGACCCCAGATAACCCGGTAAACTACCAAGCGACGTCTCCTAGATGCCAACCTCTCTCGAAGTCGAGTGTACTGATGAAAGGTTACTTATGCAGTAAAATAATAACAATCTCGTTTCGACCGAAGAACATACTCCGAATAACGAATAAAATATCAAATTAGCTGATAAATAATTACCGTTTGATAACAATAACAACTATATGAGCCAAAAAGAAAATATCAAGCAGTAAATATAAAAAAGAAGAACATGATATGACTTGGTGCTATGGAAATCTCGGAAGATTAATTGATTGATTGATTGGTCGGGCTCACAGGTCACGGGCAGTTTAATAATAGGTGTCCTGGGACAGCTCGAAAACTAGAAAAAATACGTCTCTCAGCGCAGAACATCGCGTCACGAGTCATCCAACTGCGTGGTTAACGGCATTCGTCTCATTAATGTCAGTATTAATAATTGTAGTAACGAAGCTGATAAGATGAATATGTGTTCAATATAATAAAACCCACACTCAAGGGAAATTTACCGAGAAGCGGGTACGATCGGCTGTTCGGCCGACTAAAGCAAAGTGGCAGTATGGCGCATACGGACTTTATACTCTTATACTGCCTTTTTCTATCGGACGGCGGTGTTGATACAATTATTTGTTTATGGCGGAGAACTTGAGAACGCGCTTATTATGGATGGCAAGAGTACCACAACCAGACCCGTGGTGGTTTTGAGTACGGATAAACACGAATAGTGAATGTTATCGCCACAATTCAAAAAAAAAACGTAGGTACCTAATTAAGTATGTGTATTCCAAAAAGTAAACATAATGCTAGCTTCCACGGTTTCATGAATAAACCTAGTTGTGCAACAGAATGCCTCATCAGAATTATGATGATCGATAGAAGGGGGTTGTATAGGGTTTGCTTGTCGAAGTCGTAAAGATGAAAAAACGAAGGAGGAGCGGAACCGGAGCCGCCGCAGCCGCTCGCGGCCGCCAACCCTGGCGAGGGCGCCGCCCACTGCCGTGATAACGATCGTCGTTGTCCTCCTCTTATCAGGAACCTGTTGTTTACTCATACAATTCACACGTTGTTTGTATGTAAATTAGCATGATCACAGCTTTAAATGAATTTCAATAAATAGACACGACTGTCCATTCACAAATGTACCTACATCACCGATGATTGTCATAAAACACAGTATTAGAAATTATCGCACGCAATAATAGTTCAAATAAACGCCGATACAGCAAAGATTTCGTAATAAACTTGCCTTAGGTTGTCATAGTTCAGTTTGAGTTTCGTGATAGACAGGCCTAGTTCTCTGAAACTGTGTTCTGCAAAGTCCGGTAACTGGGAGTGCGAGATGTCCAGACCGATTTTCGTTTCGGGGCTGAACTTGTTGGTAAGAGCTTTCGCGATTTCTTCATAGGCGTTAATCTGGTTGCAGTGGACTAGGATGGAGCCCGTGCTGGTGTCCTCGCGCTTGCAGGTGCAGGGCGATATTTCGCGGCGCATGGCGCAGTGCAGGCTGGCGCCGGCGCCGAGCTGCCCGGCCAGCGCGCACAGCAGCGTCGCGGCGAGCGCGTGTTTGTGCGCGACCATCTTGCGAGTCGTGTGTCCCGCTCGGGGCTGATCGAGCTACTGGCCGCACGCGCCGCCCAGCGCCCGCGCCCGCGCCGCCTGCTCCCCGTGGTGCCGCCACCCCGCACTACTTTTTTCTGCTCCATCGCATTTGCTCAAGTGGATGTTTATGTTCGCCAGAGGTTTACGCATGCAGATCAGTATAAATTCTTTAGAAAATTCTATGAGTTACTTTTTGTCAGAGCTATCCGGCCTTGCCATTGTTTTTTATAGCTTAGTGATTCGAGAGTAATTTACTAATTATCACTTTTGATTATAAACCCTTTAAAAAATCTACTTCAACCATAGCTTAGGTGAACTCCCATAATTTAAATTTTTGTACCTAAAGTAGGTAGGTAAGTATACTTATTTAAAAAAAAACTTCCGTCGTATTTTACTGACCCTTAATAAAACATCTTAATACATACAATACAATATATTGTTCTTTGGTACAATATAGGTAAACCAATAGCGCCATCATATTTAACTATCATTGGATGATTAATAAGAAATGTAAAATGATAAATAGTTTTGTGTATCCAATTCGGAGGCTTGCAGCAGTTGTCAGTAAAGAAACAGCGCTGATAGCGTACCACGGCTATGTGGCGTCAGTGCTTAGGTAGGGACTCTTGCTGTGGGGTAACTCTTATGACATTGAAAGATTATTCATCAGCCAAAAAAAATGCATAAGGGCTATATGTAACAAGCCACCGCTTACATCATGCAAACAATTATTTGACGAATTGAAGGTACTCACTCTTCCATCACTATATATATTGGAAATGTGCAAATTTGTGAAATCAAACTTCAATTAATTTACTCAGCTTAAAAATGTTTGTAAATTCAATACAAGGTATCCTCAAAAACTAGTACAGCAGAAAACTGTGTCAAAATTACGCCAGAGAAATTGTTGTTGCATGGCTATAAAGGTATACAATAATATTCCCGAAGAAATTAAAACATTGACCTATATTAGATTTGTGAGTGCGCTATGTAAATGGTTGCTGGAAAAGAGATTTTATTGTATTAAAGAATTCTTATCCTTAAAACTTATTAATAACAATTAATGTTCTCTATTACGGATTGGAGTGTCACCGCATGAAATCTAGAATTGCTGCACAAATTATTTACACAATGCGTATATGCCCCGCTGCGAACGATTAAGTCCTTGCATGGGGCTGCGTTCGCTTTTCACTTGTTTAAAAGCGGCGAATGTGAAGGAATAGAACGAATAAACATATAAATAAAGTTAAAAATCATCATGTTATAAAATAAATCTCAGATAACTTTCGTAATCCGAAAAGGGATTTTTTTTTAATTGAAAATAAATTGATGGTTTTTGTTGATGATGACAAAAAAATAATCTCTAAATGTAATTTGCCTTTGCTGGAGAGTACGGATTATTGTAATCAACCGAGTGTTACGATGAGGTTGCGAAAAGCTAGTAACGAGGATATATTCACCATCATAAAACAATTAAACGATCGCAAAAGTTCCGGCATTGATAAAATACGCGCGTCAGCCCTTAAGTACGTAAACTCTAGTATACTTAACTCCAGTAATAACACATTTTTCTCAAACATGCTATGTAATGTCGGCGGTGATATGTTAGTTATTTTAGGCTTCAAAGTGCCACGTTCCCGACGGAACAACTCGAGAGAACTGTAAAGGAATTTCATACAAAATTGAAGGCCTAGGCCGGGAAGTAATTTTTTTTTAATTTTAATATGGCCATGACAGCTGGTTTTATGAACAGGCTGAATAGCTGAAAATCGTTTTTTTTTTGTATCTGTGTGGTTCGGACCAAAAATATCCGCGTTAATGCCTATTACACACATGTTTTTTGAGTGATGTTTTTTTTTTATTTCATTGCATATGTTTGAGAAAAGCACTATACATACCTCGCCGTGAAAAGGGGTTGCCAGCCTCGTAACTATCCGACCTCGCTTCGCTCGGCCGTCTATATGAACTCGGCCTGCAACCACCTACTTCCCGGAGTCTGTAGTAATGTACTATAATTAACTGCTGTATCTCAACCTCATCGTATCCAGATTAGTGATGGGCGGCTTGTAAGTTTGAATTGTGAATTGTTAGTTTAAGGCTTAAATTTCTGCAATACTCTGTAAGTTTCAAAAGTGAAACTTTCACCTAATATTTCACGCAATATTCTGAAAGTTACCAAAGTGAAATCGACTAATTTCTGAAAATTACTAAAGTTTTGTAATGGAACGTAAGTAACGGAAACCTTTCATGAAATTTAAATGAAATTTACTTGTGTCATAATCTTTTCCTTCTAATTATGTAACTTTCAGAAGCTGTAATTTCCGCAATTAAGGAAAGTTTTATAATGTTTCAGAAACCGCTCATCGTTAGCCACCGCTCTAGCCACAGTATATACTATACACAAATCAAGTTAAAAAAATGGCAGATTTGTCAAAAAAAAAGGCTCGGCTTCATGTGGTTTTGAGCTTCAGTCCGTTGTGAATCAAACGGGCACAACTGGCCCTCGGCCACGATGATGTTGTCACTTGCTGATGTCAGAAGTAACTGAAATTTGACATGAAATTTCAGTGAAATTTGTGCGGTAACTTATTTCAGAAAAAAACTGTAATTTTCAACAGTTGAAATATTTCACCGTTAAGGAAGCATATGAAATGTTTCAGAAATTGCCTATCGCTAATACAGATCAACTGAAGATTGGTGTCATAAGACCTATTTATAAACATGGCTCACATATAGACATCAACAACTATAGACCTATTACTATATTACCATGTATCTATAGATACAATTGTTGAGAGGTACTTCGGTAACGAGCTAAATAGATTTCTATCGAAAAACAATATCATTAACTCGCGGCAATATGGGTTCCAAAAAGACTGAAATACTTCTCAAATATTACTAAACTTTGCTGATGAGGTAACTTGGACACCGGTAGGCAGGTGTTGGCTATATTAATAGACTTCAGTAAGGCGTTCGATAAATTGTGCTACAAAACGCTATAATCTAAACTAGAACAAAACGGAGTGCAGGGCCCCCTACTTAAATGGTTTAAAAATTATCATGAAAACCGATACGGCCGACCTGTGTGTACAAGAAGATTCTAAATGAGAACACACTGTGATGTTTCTCGCCGGACAGCCGTTTCACACAATGTTACTTTTGTTGTCCGGCAGCATGACCATGTCATGCTCGCTCAAAGGTCTTTGCATACGGCGGCGTCGTTGATCGGGTCGCCACTTTCCCGATCACATGGTTGAGTTTAGAGAGGCGATGGCTGAGATAGGTACGCGTCGTACTCGTGAACGGGTGCTGTTTGTGGGGTCCGGTCTGTTCACGTTTGCAAGGACTTGTTGTTCAATTTATTATCCAAGTTGTATGGTTTTTGACGTAGAGACCTCGTCGTGTTGTTCTCATAGTCATTATTTTATTTTAAGGTTTATGGACCTTACATTTGTTATAATACTTATAATTTTATTTTTGCTAGTTTTTAAGAATTTATTGTTTATTATTTTATTACCTCATTATTACTTAATGTAACTTACTTTTAAGTATAATTATGTTTTTATCATTAAAAAATGACCTTCTGCTGGAGTTTCTTGCGGCGCTTCTTCTCCGCAATGATGGTCTTGTCCGAAGCGCTGGTAGATTCACTGTACATTTCCGACGTGTAAAAGAGTCCGCATGTGGCCAATTTACTGAATAAATATTTTGAATTTTGAATTTTTTTGTTCTTTGATATACCTACATCGGTCAAAATAAACGGGGTCCCCAGTGATCAGATATTGACAGAAGAAGGCACAGCACAAGGATCTATCGTCAGACCAACCGAATGCCTGATACATGTAAATGATATGAGTATTATATTCTCAGGAAGTTGAGTTTACCAATTTGCGGATGACACTTGGTAACCGATAAGGACATTAAAACTGCTCAAAGCACTCTGCAACGCAACTTTGATCAAATTACTAGATGGGCACATGACGTTGGGCTGGTTCTAAACGCGAAAAAGACCAAGATGATGCATATAACGTCAGCACATAAAAGAAGTGACACAATACCTACCATATTGGCTCACGATCACGCGTGTCTGCACAGAGGGCGAGATGCGAGCACCTGCAGATGTCCAAGCCTCGAATTGGTAACTGAATATAGGTATCTTGGGCTGGTCATTGACAATAGGTTTAACTGGAAATGTCATGTAAAAAGTATGTGTACCAAATTAAGAGCCCTGTCAGCGAAGTTTTCCATCTTAAAATTTAAAGTACCATATAATTGAGATATTTAGCTCTTGCAGATATTGGCTACAGTCAGTTATTGGCTATAGTATAGGAACATACGGATGCACATATAAAACTCATATAGATAAAGTATAAAGACTGCAACTATCACTGTTAAAAACCATACTGCCAGCCAAAATAAATCGCCAATTTACAAATTGCTATGATCAATTATTTAACTACTGTAAGGTCTTAAAAAGTATACGTCAAAATAAATATACAGATTGTAAGCGAGGGGTTCAGCAGCTTAAAGGACTTGAAAAACAGAACAAGACCTAATAATTTAAGGCAAATGGCTAATTTACCTCCTTATTTATTACCTAATTTTAAGAATAATTATGGGAAGTGTACCACAGATAACATGTTGCAAATTAATGTTCTTAATCAGTTACCAAAAGATATTTTAAACAAATTGTTAATTGCAAAAAACACTACATATCTATTTAGCTACATAAAACGCAACTGATTACCTATTATTGTTATAAATTAGTACACGGGCTTCTGTAAGTATTTATAATGTGTTTTATTAGATTAAGTTTTTTATATTGAATAATAAAGGAAAAAAAAAACTTATTTTTCAAGGCCCCGCGCGGCACTGTACAGGGTTATTGATAAATTATTCGATATTTTCCTTTTATAGGAGATAAATAGACCTCACATAATTAGTACAGCAAAAAACTATCCGAAAGAAACTACGCCGCTAAATATTTACACCTTACTGTTGCAAAAACAGCGCGGAAACTTCTTCATTACAGGCTAGGAGGATGTTCTACGGTATTTAGTTACCCAAATACTTGACTAATAATCACCTAGTAGGCATATTAATAAAGGATATACCACCTACTTACTTTAAGAACCACACGTGGGGATAGTCAAAGTCAACCGATATAATTATGTAGAAATACACAGTTACGAGTATCACACATGACACCATAAGGCTGATGATGATAAGGGATGTATCGCTTTGTTCTTAGCAGATGATCGCTCGCTTCGCCTTCAAGTAGACTTATCTATGTTTTTAGGATTCCGTAGTCAAAAGCGCAAAACAATAAAAAACCGCCTTCAAAAACGCAAAAAATAACTTCTTTTAAAATGGTAGGCAAAAGGTTAGTCCAACTGAAGTCGGCTTTTAGTTGAAAATATTGTGAGTCACCGACTCCAGTTGGACTAACCTATTACCTACCATTTTATTCCTTGAGTATTGTTTGAATTGGCATTTTAGAATTAAATAACCGACCAATTTCAATTGATATTTTCAAGTGATTATAATAACTGCCGAAATATTAAATAACAGCCGTAGAAACAATACGCCTTGAATAAGTCTTGAAATCTGGACGTAGACTAACAAAACGGAATGTACAAAGCCTATCCCATGTGGTCACACTGGTGGCAGAAGCCGCAGGAGAAATAAATTAATCGATTGATCGATTTTGTCTAATAATTAGGTAGGTACTAATATATCTTATTCTAAATAGCAATTATTTGTCAAAATTTGATGTCGTTTTAAAAATCGGCGTCTCCACAATCTAAGAAAATGGCACCCATTAAGACTTTTTCAAGAAACATCATAGCCGCCATGCTGAATTCCAAATTTGACATTATTTTCAAAACCTGTGTACCAAAAATAAATAAAAAAACCACACACTGACGATTTAAAAAAATTAGGCCGCCATTTTGAATTCCAAATTTAATATCATTTTCAAAATCTGCGTCACCGTAATTTAAGAAAATGACACACATGTTGACTTTTGCATAAAACATCAAACACATTATCGTTATTCCCTTGGGAACTTTGAAATTTTCCTGGGTGGGATTTTCTTATGTGTTAATTCAGGGTATAAGGTATCTCCATTCTAAATTTCATCCAAATCTGTCCAGCCGTTGCAGCGTGACGGAGTAACAAACTAAATGCCCCTTTTACCCCTTAGGGGTAGTTTTTCCTAATTCACTGAAAGGTGTATTTTATTTATTTATTTATAAACAGCAGCTTTAATACCAATGACCACGCTTCCAACTACAAAAAATGACTATACTCGTAGTTCCATACAAACTTCCACCCCATATTAGGGTTTGAATTTCCAAAAATCCCTTCTTATTCATTTTATACATCATGTTTCATAGAGCCATTTACTGCCCTACACAATCGATATCTAAATAGAAATAGTGTAAGTTTATTTTTTTCAAAACTACCGGGTTCTTTTCCCGAGCAGAATACAGGTTTTTTTTAATTTTATGAATGCATTTTTTCTTCTTATTAAAATCGATGACATGGTTCCTAAGAAGAGATCTTCGTATGTCTTATAGTTTCAGACTTTCCCATACTGACCGATTTAAATGGGCCACCCTGTATAAGGTATCTTTGTCGAAAATTCCAAGTCTGTGTAGGTCCAGCGGTTTGGGCTGTGCGTTGATAAATCAACAATCTGTTTAGATAAGTATTACATTTAACTCTCAGTATCATGCGAAAAATAACAACGCTAGTGGGAAATTAACGATGGTCCCTTAAGTAAAAACCAATGTATAACTAAATAAAACAAGAGTAATGGGTCTAAGTGCTAAATTAGGTACCTACATCAATTAGTGAAATTTCTATAAATTGCCTACTGCCGCTATTGAACGTTTAGATTTCATTGTTTATTTAACTCCCCGCAACGCAAAAATAGGGGTTTTATAAGTTTTGACCGCTATGTGCGTGTCTGTCTGTGGCACCGTAGCTCTTATACGGGTCAATCGTTTCGGGTGCGGTTTTTTGAATAGAAAGCAGGTTTTCTAGCGAAGGTTCTCAGCTACGCTTCATGAGGATCGGCTGGGCCGTTTAAGAGATATCAGCTCTACTAGATAGAGACAGCAGCCACTATTACTTATATCGGTGGTTTCAATCAATCTACTTATTAAAGCCTGTACCGAAAAGTTTTTTTACATACCATATTCACGATAACAATAAAACTGTAACTAATAGTAAAGATATTTTATTTTAGTTATAATTGTGCCTTTTTACAATAAATATACACATTTTATGGTTTGAGGGTTTGGCGGCTGAAGCAGCGAATTTTTTTCTTCAAGCCCGCCATTAAGATCTGCACAGTTGTTTCGGAGACTTTGGTGGCATGCTTTTTCCATTTATTTTTAAAATCTTCCTCTGATACTGCTGGAGCACAGTTTTTACGTAGTTCCGCTTTTACTAACGCCCAATACCGCTCAATGGGTCGTTGTTGGGGGCAGTTAGGGGGGTTCATTTCTTTCTGCAAATATTGCATATTACCTATTCAAAGCAAGACACTCCTGTGTTGCTTTGGCATAATGTGACGTAGCCAGATCGGGCCAAAACAACACATTCCGTTCATGTTTCCTTATAAATGGTAATAAAAACCCTTTTATACATTTTTGAACATAAATATCACCATTTATGGTCCCTTTCGTTATAAATGACCCCGTGCGTTTACCACAGGAACATATTGCTTGCCAGATCAAATATTTATATCCGAAATTTTCCATATAAATGTACTTATTCTTATCGCTAATATTCTCTTTATTCTCGGTAGTGAAGAATTGGTCTCCTGGTAAAGTCGAAAATTCCTTTTTCACATAATATGTCTCATCGTCCAAATTAACGCATGTTCCACTCAAATTGCACAGCAGTTTGTAAAGTTTTCGCGACCTTGTTACGGAGGTATTGTATGGTTTTACCGACTGTTTAGGGGCTTTTACTTTTTTGTAGGTTTTTAAATTCTGACGCACTTTTGCTCTTTGCACCATAGATGCCCTTTTTTTTTTTGCCACATCTCGCACACACAGATTACAATTATTTTTGTAAGTGGACACTATTTTCTTTTCTATTTTTTTATTTGAAGGACCTGTCGGTCGTCCACTCCGAGCTTTGACTTGGATTCTATACTCGTTTAAGTATCGGTTAACAAATATTTCGAACTGTGGCACGATTCATATTTACTCTCTTTCCGACCGACGCAAAAGTGGAATTAGGATTTTCCAGGTGTAAAGTCGCAGAACATTTTCTCTTCGAATTTTTTTATCGTCCTGCATTTTAAATAAAAGTGATTTTTTTTTATTTTTTTTTTGCCCCCGCTGCGACTTGAACAGCTACTACCGCAGGGATAATGGCGTTTCCACGTGAAGTGATTTTGCCAGTGTCAAGGTTTATATGAGTATAAAACAATATAGCAATAAAACACAATCCAATCTTCTCTAGGAAGATTGGGGGCAACGTTGTACGGTGATTTGTAGGTCAGAGGTCAAGATAGTTTTAACCTCTGCACCACTGCGAGTCCACTTGAAACGAGAAGAAAGATGCCAGATACACGAAATAAGTCCGTCTTCAATCACTGTGCGACACAAAGGCATAAAAAGTACAAATCACTATCAGAAAAGAACTTTGAACACCTAATTACCCAAAAATTAAAGTCTAAAACAAATTACACGTCCGCCATCTTTTAACGTTGCAAATGGCCTCCCTTTGAATATTTTGCTTGTAGTATTAATATTGACGTGACAGAACAAATCTACAGTATTTTTTTTTTTTTTTTTTTTTGCCCCCGCGGCGACTTGAACAGCTACTACCGCAGGGATATGGCTTCCACGTGAAGTGATTTCGCCAGTGTCAAGGTTTATATGAGTATAAAACACAATCCAATCTTCTCTAGGAAGATTGGGGGCAACGTTGTACGGTGATTTGTAGGTCAGAGGTCAAGATAGTTTTAACCTCTGCACCACTGCGAGTCCACTTGAAACGAGAAGAAAGATGCCAGATACACGAAATAAGTCCAAGTCTTCAATCACTGTGCGACACTAAGGCATAAAAAGTACAAATCACTATCAGAAAAGAACTTTGAACACCTAATTACCCAAAAATTAAAGTCTAAAACAAATTACACGTCCGCCATCTTTTAACGTTGCAAATGGCCTCCCTTTGAATATTTTGCTTGTAGTATTAATATTGACGTGACAGAACAAATCTACAGTAACATTACGTGATATTTTTTCGGAGATAATTGTGTCGATTGACAGTTCAAAATGACAGAAACGAAGTCATAAAATAAAAAATAAAAAAACGATTACTGACCAGTACCATATCATGTGCAGAGTTTGTAAAAAAACTTTTTGGTACAGGCCTTAGTTGTTTGAGAATTTGTTTAGTTCATTTTGCAACTAGATACGAGGGGTGGCTAAAAAAAAGTAATCTCCTTTGTCTATATATAATTAAAAATGTTTCTGGCCATTATGGTATGGTATTGACTGTTTATTCTTTTTTTTTAATTGCCGCCATTTTTATGTTTAAGGTAACGGCGCCTATTACCGTGGTACTTAAGGAAGTTTTCAAATAATTCCAAAAAATTAAGGTTATCAAAGCTCCTTAGCGACCCAATTTTTTTATTTTATTTAAAATTGTTTATTGAACTTTTAGCGTCGTAACTTTTTGGACTCATTTTACTTTATTATATATTGTAAAATAATTATTGAAACCAAAATACCCAAGTCTTCTATTACCGTGGTAATACACTGGTTGTGATTCTATTACCGCGAATTCAGCTTCCATTACCGAGGGTATAAAAGGCAGCAATTTTCTACCATCGGTAATAGGCGCCCGACTCACGATTTGGAACTTAATACCGTGGGTTAAAAAATAAATAATGGCTTGGTTCCGTATATTATTTTTTAAATCACGTTTTTAAGGAATTATAATTATAATTAAATACATTACTAATAAATAAATATAATATAAGTATGAAAAGTAGAAATAACTTATGATCACTACATATGCAATACCTAAACACGGAAATTTCCTTCTGATGAGTAAAAGTCTCAACTTTATCAAAGAAATCTGTACTTACGGTACCCTAAATGTGATTAATTTAATAGAAGACTAAAATGTCACTCGGTAATAGACACTTGCTAAGGAACCTATTACCGACCCAAACAAATATTGAATGAGATTCCCATACATTCTATTACCGAGGGTTATCTGATCGTACCATCGGTAATAGGCTCAATATAGAGGGTTTGAAAAACCTAATTCCGACCCATAAAAACAAACCAATACAGTTTTATTTTCATTACAAATCAAAAGTATATAATACAACCTAGGTATAAAACCAAAATTACATAGCTGATAAGTAAATACACGATTTTATCTCAATATTTAAACAACTTGACAATTTAAGGTTCCTATACAAACTACAAATTCAGTACTGAAGTTTTTGTTAAAAAATAAGGGTTTGTTGAATACTTTCCATACCACGGAAATAGTTCTTTAATAGCGTGAATAGATCAAGATTGGAATAACCGTAAGAAAGTATGTATAACCGATCGCATATACCAAAAATAAAGTAAAATAACCGAAATCAAAAAAATCTATTACCGGGGTACACCACGGTATTAGTATCCACAGCAAAAAATGGCGTCTATCACCGCTGTATTTTATTTTCCATTTTAAACGTATTTCCAGGCCAAAAAATGTACAAAAAACACTCATAAGTCGTGCAGAAAACCATAAACAACCATTTAAATACCATAACATTAGTTCAATTGCCATAAATATTACGTAAAACAGTAAATAAGATTCGAGCTCACTTACATGCGGCGTCACGCGTTAGTATGGAACGTCCTCTTTCTGCGCTGCCTTCGCGGAAACTGACGAATTGCGAGCACTTTGTTTCATTCACACACACTAGCGCTAACAGGTCCGTAAGTCAACTAAATAAGCTTCGTTCGTGTAAAATTTGTTTTTTAAGAAATCGATCGGTTTGTTTATAAAAAGGGTATTTGAAAATACCGCGGTGATGGGCGCCGATTTTGATACCCCCGGTAATAGCCGCCGTTACCTTATTATGTTTTGCTTCGAATTGGCAGCTCTGAGTGGCAAACATGTCGAAAGAAAAAAGTAAAATTATTAAAATTGAGCAACGTGCGGTTATATGTTCCTCACTAAGGAGGGTAATACTCCATCGCAAATCAGACAACGCATGTTAGCGGCGTTTGGTTACTCTTGTCCTTCAAAATTCGTCGTTACGTTATGGTCATAGCAATTTAAAAATGGCCGCGAGAACCTTGAAGACGATCATCGCAGTGGAAAGCCGGTTTCCGCAGTTACTGATGAAAATGTGGCCAATATCAAAAAACTACAAATGACGTATAAACAGTGGGAGATTGCTAGAGACATTGGTATTAGTAAAGAAAGAGTGCACCAAATTATTCATGAGTATTAGATATAAGGTCAGTGTGTTGCAGTTTGAGTATTCAAACCTCTTTTGTATTCCGGTTATGTTTTTTATATTCAGGAAAAAACGTAATGTTACTGTAGATTTGTTCTGTCACGTCAATATTAATACTACAAGCAAAATATTCAAAGGGAGGCCATTTGCAACGTTAAAAGATGGCGGACGTGTAATTTGTTTTAGACTTTAATTTTTGGGTAATTAGGTGTTCAAAGTTCTTTTCTGATAGTGATTTGTACTTTTTATGCCTTTGTGTCGCACAGTGATTGAAGACTTGGACTTATTTCGTGTATCTGGCATCTTTCTTCTCGTTTCAAGTGGACTCGCAGTGGTGCAGAGGTTAAAACTATCTTGACCTCTGACCTACAAATCACCGTACAACGTTGCCCCCAATCTTCCTAGAGAAGATTGGTTTGTGTTTTATTGCTATATTGATTTATACTCATATAAACCTTGACACTGGTGAAATCACTTCACGTGGAAACGCCATAATATCCCTGCGGTAGTAGCTGTTCAAGTCGCCGCGGGGGCAAAAAAAATAAAAAAAATATTCAAAGCTTTCTTTTCATTAATTTACTAAGTCTATTCTCCAAGCCTCCACTTCCACTGGCGGAACTATAACAGGTTATCGGTCCCACCCCATGACGAGATGGAGAGTGTAACGAAGTTGCAAATTGGTTTGCTGCAAGGAAAATCGAATTGGGATACATGGAAATACAAAGCCGTAAGCTTGCTACGAACCGTCCCACACGCGCTGGAAGTAGCAGAAGGCTCGTTCATAAAACCAATCGTACCCGCTTCTGGCGCAGGAGAACCTGCAGTTGCTACTTATAAAGCAGACTTAGAAAGGTTTGTTAAGGCAGACGCAACTGCTCTTCTCATAATAACGACCAATATGAATGAAGAGACACTGAGACGGGTCATGAGATAAACGAACGCAAGAGACGTATGGCTAGAGCTGCATAGACTATTCGACGGTACCAACGAAGACAAGTCTTACAATCTATGCATGATCTTCTTTGGATTTAGAAAGGACCCAGCAGATGACATAGCCACACACATGTCAAAGTTGAAAAACATTTGGGCGCAGCTTAATCAGGAGTTGAGTAAAGACAACAACGGCGAGCTACCAGAACTGCTACTCCTTTGCAAGATCCTGGATACTCTCGTCGAGAAGTACTTTTCCTTCAGAAGCAGTTGGCTATTGCTACCTAAATCCCAGCGAAATATAGAAAGTCTCACAAGCCATCTGTGTGCATTTGAACGAGCACTGCAGGGTAACAACTTACTTCAACAGGATGCTCTCGTTTCAAATTCCGGCACCACGTCTACTGCAGAGAAGAAGGACAGGAAGTTGAAATGCAAATATTGCCAAGCTATCGGCCATCGAGTGAGAAACTGTCAGAAGTGGATCAAAGACGGCAGGCCTCCGAACAGCAGTAATTCGCAAGCAATACCTTCTTCCCCGAAATCGGCGAACATGATCCTGATGTCCATAGAGAGCACAGGAATATTTTCGATCGATGCTGACACAAAAAACTGGTTCGTGGATAACGGCGCCACGAGTAACGTGACAAACCGGGTGGATATATATGAACATTTTCAACGCTTTGACGAGGTCCGTACTGTAACAACGTGTAATAAAAGACAAAACCTAGTCAATAGGTTTTAATCAGCAAATCTTGACGTAATAGTATAAATTATTATTATTTATTTATTTATTATAACATACACAAAGTTAATATATTATTAATTGTTCCACAAAACTGTTTGCACAGTTTGACTGCGGAATCTTCGGTCCAGCTTGTTGATCACTACATAAAAAGTACTTAATTAATAATTAGATAATACAAAGGTGAGCATCGCATTTATAATGACTTCAGTAGATGCCTATGTAACCTAGCTTTAAATCTATGTTTGTTTGATTCGAGAACAATATCGGCCGGTAATCTGTTCAGGAGATAAGGTAGACGTTTTTTAAGTGTCCTGTCTCCGTAGAAATTGGACACTCTAGGAACTGCAAACTTACCAGCAGATATTGCTCTCGTACTATGACAGTGAGTGACTAGACGCGTGACAATGTGATGTGAAGTTGACATATGCATAGAAAATTTAAATATAATAAAGAGGTTTATCACATTCACCCCGGCCAGATGTAATCTAGTAAGCGCTTTGGCGGATTCCTAATTCGACCTGATCTGCGCTGTGTTTCAACCACAGGTTCTCTATTTGTCTGGTCTTTCTCGCTGCGGCACTTCTTGCAGTCCCTCCGATGGAGTCGGCGAGGGAGTAGCCGGCGGCGAGACTGGTGGCGAGTGTGGTGACGAAAGCGGTGTTGCCAGAGGCGATGGTGATGGTGGTGACGTTGGTGATATCTCGTGCTCTGCGTCTTCAAAATCGTCAATTGCAGGGATTTCTTCTCCGCTACAGCCCAAAGGCGCTAGATGACGGTTCGACACAGTTGTTTCTCGACCATCCATCGTCCGAACATATGAATAGGTGGGGTTAGTCTCCAGTACCTCCACCTCTTCGGCTAGTGGTTGATATTTCGTTTTTCTATCAAACCGTTGCATTTGCACTTTGTTAGAGCCAGTTAACCACGTAGGGATTGAATCCCCGTTCACCGATCTTCGGGAATGGCGGAACATTCTTTCGTGTGGTGTACAATTAGTACTAGTACATAAAAGCGAACGTATTGAGTGTAATGCTTGCGGTAAGACATTCTCCCAACCATCTATCGGCAGATTTTTGCTTTTTAATGCTAGCTGAATAGCTTTCCAGAGCGTAGAATTGAGCCTTTCAACTTGGCCATTGCCTTGAGGGTTATATGGAGTAGTACGGCTCGTAGCTATTTGTCTGGCATTGAGAAAATCTTTTACTTCTGCCGATAAAAATGATGTCCCCCGGTCTGAGTGTACGTAGGCTGGCATGCCAAACATGTTGAAAATGCTGTCCAAATGCTTGATGACAGTCTTTGCACTTATGTCACTGCATGGAAAAGCAAAAGGGAAGCGGGAGTACTCATCAATTACAGATAATATGAATTTGTTATTTGATTTGGATGGAACAGGCCCTTTAAAGTCCATGCTCAGCCTTTCAAGAGGTGCTATGGCTTTAATTAATGTATTTTGCGGATCAGCTTTTATGAATTTAGGCTTAACTTCAGAGCAGATACGACATTCACTTGTCATCTTCTTTATCTCCTCAATCGAGTACGCTAGATTCTTAGATCGAACCCCGGGGTCACAAAGGGCCTCGTGAAGTGATCGCAACTTTGAAGGTGTTTCGACGATGGCGCAGACACGGGAGAGGGCATCCGCCACATAATTCTGTGTGCCAGGCCTGTATACGATGTCGTATTTATAAGGAGACAGTTCTAATCGCCAGCGTTGGATTTTCTCGTTTTTAATCTTACTGGTGTGCTTAACGTCGAACATGAAGGAGACAGATCGCTGATCGGTGACGAGCAGGAATATTTTTCCGATGAGAAAATGTCGTCATTTCTTCAATGATTCGACAATTGCGTAAGCTTCCTTTTCGATGGCCGAATGATTTTGCTCACTTCGGTTCAGAGTTCTTGAATAAAACGCTACAGGCCTGCCTGCCTGTGAAAGAGTAGCCGCAATAGTATGCTCTGATGCATCAGTCTCCAGTGTCTCCACAGTGAAAGGCACATTGTTGACAATGGCGTCGACACAAGATTTGACTATATCGTTCTTGAGTTCTTGAAAATCTTTGATAATTCCGTTACTTAGCGGGAACGTTTTGGTTTTTGTTAACTCGTGTATCTTATCGGAGAAGTTTGGTATCCACTTAGAATAATGGGCGAACATACCCAGAGCCCCCGCTTCGCATACTGGGCAAATCATGTGGTGGCGGTAAGTTTAGAAGAGGCTCTAATCTATCACTATCTGGTTTAATTATGTTATTCGAGATCGTATATCCAAGTATATTGATAGTGGTCTGTTTGAAGATGGATTTAGTTTCTGTCAAGGTCAGACCGTACTTCTTAGCAGCCGAGAGAAAGTTCTGCCAGTTTTTGTAGTGCCCTTCTGGTGTTTTGCCACAAACTGTTATGTCGTCGAGGTAGGCGAACGTGCCCTCGAGCTTTTCCGTCCGAATTACCCAATCAATGGTTCTCTGGAAGCTGGAAACGCCGTTGGTTACTCCGAAAGGAATCCGGCAGAACTGGTATAGATTCCCAGCAGCTTCGAATGCAGTAAACGGTCTCTCTTCATGCATAATCGGGTACTTGGTGATAGGCGCTCAAAATCAAAATCAAAATCAAAATCATTTATTCTGTAAGTAGGCCCTGTAGGCACTTTTACAAGTCTGAATCTACCATCTACCAGCGCTTCAAGAGACCATTGTTGAGAAGAAGCACCGCAAGAAACTCAACCGTAAGCCATTTTTTTAAATAAATAACTTATTACAATACTAAACTTAAGCTATCTAATTTAAATGTCACAGGGATGTACAGGTCCCAGTAGTAATAATAATTAAATTAATAAAAATGTCAGGTTAAAATAATAATACAATTCCGGAGATGTAAAGAGTCTCCAAATGTCAAATTAAAATTAAATATAGGTAAGTAGGTAATTAAACAAAAAAAACAAAACAACAAAAAAAAAAACAACAAACACAAACAAGGGAGATGTAGAAAGTCTCCACGGTCAATTTTGGAGATGTAAAGAGTCTCCAGATGTCAAATTAAAATAATAAGCATACAAGGAGATGTACATAGTCTCCACGGTCATTAATAATTGTAATACAAATAATTCAGTCCCAAGCATTGTCATCATTCATATAATCTTTAATACTATAATACGCTTTAGAAATTAGTTGACGTTTAACGTAACTCTTAAATTTATTTACTGATAAATGAGTAACACTACTTGGGAGCTTATTATAGAACCTTATACAATTACCCATGAAAGAGTTTTTTATTTTGTGAAGCCGTGTAAAGGGCACTGCGAGCTTATGTTTATTCCTGGTATTAACATTATGTATGTCACAGTTCTTTCTAAAACTACCGATGTGTTTATGAACATGCATAATATTTTCATAAATATATTGACTGTATACGGTTAAAATATTCGTTTCTTTGAACTTATCTCTAAGCGAGTCTCTATGACCCATCTTGTAAACAGCACGAATAGCCCTCTTCTGTAGAACAAAGATGCTGTTTACGTCAGCACCACTACCCCATAATAAAATACCATATGACATAATACTATGGAAGTAACTAAAATAAACTAATCGAGCGGTTTTCAAGTCTATTATATTCCGAATTTTATTAACTGCAAAAACTGCAGAACTTAGTCTATTCGCTAATTTAGCCAGATGAGGACCCCATTGGAGTTTGGAGTCTAACGTTATTCCAAGAAATACTGTATCATTAACTAGGTCTAATCTATCATTTTTTATAGTTACAGTAGTTTGTCTATTTTTCACATTTGTAGTCATAAATTTAATACATTTAGTCTTTTTCTCATTCAGTAATAAATTATTAACACTGAACCAATCTACTACCTTTGATATAGCATTGTTTACATCGATATTAAACTCCTGTTGTCGTTTGACTTTAAATACGAGTGAGGTATCATCAGCAAACAATACTATATCATGTTTGTCCTTTATAAGGTATGGTAAATCATTTATGTAAATGAGGAATAAAAAAGGACCCAAAATTGAGCCCTGTGGTACGCCCATTTTGACCAAAGACCCAGGTGATCGTTTTCCATTCACGTCTACCCTTTGTATTCTCCCGTATAAGTACGTTTTTATTAAGTTTAGCGCAGTACTTCTAACTCCATAATGGTGTAGCTTCCTGACCAATGTGTCATGATTAACGCAATCGAAGGCCTTGGACAAATCACAGAAAATACCTAAGGCATCATGTGACCCCTCCCAGGCTTCAAAAATATGTTTAATTAACTCAACACCAGCTTCGGTTGTCGAGCGACCCCGAGTAAAACCAAATTGTTTGGTGTGTAATAAATTATTATATTGAAAATGTTCCATTAATTGTGATAAAATTAATTTCTCAAAGATTTTACTGAAAGTGGGTAGTATGGAGATCGGTCTAAAGTTAGTGGGGTCAGAAGTACTACCCGTTTTGAATAATGGAATTATCTTGCTATGTTTCATAAGAGCAGGAAACTCGCCACAGTCAACACAGTGATTAAATATGACCATTAAGTCAGATGCTATGACTTCCAATAAGGATTTAAGGACGTGAACCGACACCCCCCAAAGGTCATTAGTTTTCTCTATATTAATTGACTTGAATGCCTTAATTACATCCAAGGCAGTAACGTGCTTGAATTCAAAGTGTATACTGCATTCAGACACGTTATCTTCTAATAATAAAATGGCAGACGCCGGCGAAGAGTTCAGACACTTAGTCGTTGACACTGGTATGTTGGTAAAATAATTTTCAAATTGAATTGCGACATCTAAATTCGACTCTAGGATTTTACCATCTACTTTTAAACGAAAGTCATTAATTTCCTTTTTCCGGCGACCTGTTTCTTCATTAATTATTTTCCAAGTCGTTTTAATGACATCAGAGCTATTCAAGATTTTATGACTTAAAAAGTTTCGCTTAGCTATACGGCAGTCTATCTTGAAATTCTTAGAATACTCTTTGACATGTTCCTTAAACTCTTCACTAGCGTTAAACCGGCGTTCCTCATATAGTTGATACAGTATTGTTCTTCGTTTATGTAAGTCCGCAGTAGCCCAGTCACTGAAAACCTTTGCGCCACCGACCATGACCGATTTGGATGTAAATATCATGTCAAATTATTTCATGAATGTGTGAAAGAATGAGTTGTACATGTCATTAGGGACCTTATAAGTTGTTAAAAAGGGCAGATTATACGTTAAATTATGTCGCATTCTTTCCACACGGCCTGCAGTAAGCGGCACAAAAGTTATTTCCTTTTTCTTTTTTCTGCTCTTCAGGTCTATGGCGCTAAATATGGAATATTTGGCCACTTTTGATACTAATTCCTCTATACTGGGAAGTGGATAGCGTCCAGTTCAGTATATTGATTTATGGTTCTCGAATAGTCGATTACAAGGCGTTTCTTGTGATTAGCGTTTTTAGTGATCAGTATCTGCGCTCGCCATGGTGATCTGCTTTCTTCAATGACACCTCCATTCAAGAGATTCTTCACCTCCTCTTCAATAAAACGTTGATCATCATCACTATATCTTCTTGACTTAATAGCGATCGGTTTGCAACCAGGTGTTAAGTTACTAGGTGAATAAAGGCACAGCAGGGACGGACGCTTCGGCCACATTACAGACTACAAGAGGATCTTTAGCCGCCGAAAGCAAATTCGAGAGAAGAATGCTTTTCCAATACATCGTGCCCTATGATCATATCGGAGCATAGATTTTCTACGACAAGAAGCTGGACATTTTCGTACGAGTGTTTGCCCAAGGTAAGTTTGAGACAAGTTTCTCCTTTAACTGACGAAGTGTGATTAAGAGATGCCATTGATATTGTTTGCCGGCTGGGTCTCATGTTCAAAGAGCAGAGTTTTGCAAATTCGAAATTTATAAAACTCTTCGAATTCCCCGTATCGAGTAAGGCTTTCGGCTCTAATGCATTTAATGTACGCAGGGACTGTAGCTTTGCGTAAGGACGATGGCGAGGCTGCAATGATGCAGGCGTTAATGTTATCCAGGTCCGACATAGCAGCGCTGGTTATATTCTTACTTCGACAGACGTTAGCAAAATGTCCTTTTCTATTACATAGCTGGCATAAGGCGTCGAAGGCCGGGCAAATCTTACGCGGGTGCACGCGTCCACCACAGAAGAAGCATTTACGATTCGAGCGATTTGGAAAGGTTGGCGTAGACGCGGAAGAGTTCTCACACGAAGCAAAAGTATATTGTGCGTTGGTGTTATATGGGATATTTTCGCTGGTCGCATTCACAGGTATATTGGTGTAATGTAGCGTGTTGACTTCAGCCATCTCCAAAGAGCGCGCCTGGCTATGAGCTTCGTCCAGTGCAAAGGTTTTCAAGGAGTCTCTCCCTTATCTTTGTAGAGGAAATACCAGCTATGAATGCATCGCGAATGTTATCGTCCCGATTTGTCTTACTATCAACAGCGACAAAATTACAATCTTTAAAGATAAAGATAAAGATAAAGACATTTATTCAGTAAGTAGGCCGCACGGGCACTTTTACACGTCAAGAATCTACCAGCGCTTCACAAGAGGAGACCACTGCTGAGAAGAAGCGCCGCAAGAAACTCATCAGTCAGTCATTTTTTTAAATATATTTAATAATACAATGGTACTACTTATCTAGCATTATATAAATCTATAAAAAGCAAATTAAAAAATATTACAAATATCCTGCGTAGTTTCCGCAGGAAAACACACCAAAATCTTAAGAGAGAAAAGGAAAAAAGAACTCTTACCTATGTGTATATACATAAGACGGTGCAAGATGACCACATAAGATTGATATGTTTTCCTACATCAACGGTGTCCCCCCAGACAAGCAAAAGCTTTTGAATTTGGAAAAATATATATATCTATATATATAAAAATCAATGCCATTTTTCGTTGTAATTTTATAACTCAAGAACGGGCCCACCTATCCAACCCAAATGTTTAGTCTTTGTTCGGACTGTTTAGTAGATGGTTTATGTGAAGTTTGCACAAAATCGGTCGAGCGGTTCTTCATTAATCACATTTTTTGTAACAAATGAATTGAAAGTCAGAAATTTGCAGCGGGGCGAAGCCGCTGGCGGGCCGCTAGTATATATATATATATTATTGATTAAGTTTCGGGTTTAGGCCAAGCATTTTTGTCTATTATATAGTCCTCGATCCTATAATACGCTTTTGACATTAACGACTTTTTCAAGTAATTTTTGAGTGCTGGAAACATTGATTTAGTATATACAAGATACACAATCCCGCACAAAACTTTATTATAAACTGTCCCAAATGACATTGATAGCTGTATTCAGATACATGCTAACATCGCTATTTTTTACCTTAAACATTCATGCAAAAAAAAACTCAATATACTAGCAGTCAAGTGTCAAATTTGCAAACTAATGTTTTAAAATATTTAAAACTCTTTAGTGAAATCGCCATTATCATACTATTTATGACAAAAGTGGACATCGAATGAATGGAGACGAATTTCTCTATTTATATTGTATTAGTTTTAACGAAATTACAAATTACAAAAAAAAACTTTTGAGAAGTTTTATAAATGCTGTCATTGTATTACACAACTTAAGCTATATATATACAATAATAATAATGAATAAATTAATGTAAAGCAAGGTTTAAAAACCCGTCCCGTCGATTGTTTTTATTCAAATTTTAACGTTTAGGTATCCTTTGTCACCTGGAATGGTGAAATGATTCTAACGATACCACACACATATAAATTGGCTCAGGTGTTTAGAAGTTAGTTATGTTGGAATAAAGAATCACTACATAGTATAAAACAAAGTCGCTTGCGCTGTCTGTCCCTATGTATGCTTAAATCTTTAAAACTACGCAACGGATTTTGATGCGGTTTTTTTTAATAGATAGAGTGATTCTTAAGGAAGGTTTATATGTATAATACATTCCACGCGGGCGAAGCCGCGGGCGGGTCGCTAGTTATACATACATACATAAATTAACCATTAAAACATTACACTTTACTCCAAACAAGACAAGATCTTATCCTATCATAACCAACCTAGCCTAACCGGTTACGTATCATAATATGTATATAAAGCTCAAAATACATAATGGGTCATGGGCCAAGCAGCAGTGTTCGCATTGTTGTGTTCCGGTTAGGGGATAAGACAGCCGGTGAAATGACTAGCATAGAGGCATTCCATCTTAGTCCTCAGGGTTGGCAACGCATTTGCAGTCTTGGGTAATTATCCCAACCACATTTTTTAGCGGCGGACGTGATAATTGGGGTGTAAAGTACATTTATTGGAAAACTATTTATTTTCTAGAAAATCTTACACAAAGTACCATGTTGAGCCAAAGTTAAAATTGTTAATAACTTATCATGTTTAGATATCGTAAAAAACAAAAAACAGTCCAAAATCAATTTTGGTGTTGTGTCCAGTACTTGTCGCATACACTGATATACCGTGGTACAAAGTTATTAAGCCTCAACTAGATTGATATTTTAGTTACCTCTATTCCCTATTAGTTAAGGAATTATAAAATATTACAATTATTGCATTTGCAAATAAAAAGAAACTGGGAACAGTGTAAATAAAACTGTCCTTGCGAAATAGTCAATTTTGGTGGTGAATATTAAAATTGATTTTATGATCGAACGAAAAGTGATTAAACAAACAAATATGGCGTCAGTCATTCGTTCAGTTCCAGCGATAGATTAGATGGTGAAAGATTTATACCGTCTTGCTGCATCTTCCCTCTAAGTACATAAGAATCAAATTTTGGTGGTACAAAATACATTTTTATAATTGTGATAACTTAGATAACTTGTTATTTTGCAAAAAAAACAATTGTGTTTAAATTATTTTGAGTATGTTAATGGTGTTTTTTTAACTATATGAAGTTAAATTTGTATAAAACTAAAATATTCACGTTAAATAAAATAAAAAAGTACAAGTTCTAATTTTGGTGATACAATTTTGGTGGCTTTTCCTAAGACACCAAAATTGACAAAATTCCTTGTTCCACCAAAATTATATAAACACCAAACAATAACTATTTATTATATTTAAAAAAATACGTTGTTGGTTTTAAAAAATACCAAGAATGATTCCCCAACGATTATTATTTTAACTATCCCGATATGTCATTATTGATCGTGTGTTTTTCTTAGAAAGGTAATTTTGGTGGATAATAGCAATTTTGGTGGTATATAATTAGTAAATTCGATATATCTTAAAACGACTTGGTTTAATGAAAGGCCATTTTAACACTGTTTTAATTATGACTAATGACGTCCCTTACACTTAAAATTGTGAACCCTACTGACAAAATAAAAAATACCACCTAAATTAGGATAATTTGACGCTTGTTGAAATTCACCCTCTTAGGATTGCGGTCTTGTGAATGCGAATGTCTATGGGTCACAGTTTCCACTTACCATCAGGTGGCCTGTGTGCTCGATTGCCTTCCTATGATATAAATAAAAATAAATAAATCATAACGGTCATTATATATAATGTTTTTTTTTTGAAACCCTGAATTTTTCAAGATTGTTATACAACAAACCTAACCTAACCTAATGGGTTCTATACAATGGGCTTTTAAAAATACTGAAAAGTTTACTTATTATGACCATTATGTAATATGACCCATTATGTATTTTGAACTTTATATATTATGATGCGATCCCAACCTAACGTAACCTAACCTAATTTCCTTGAAATAAGTTTAATTTATTATATAATTGTCTTTTAGACCTACATTTACTTAAGATACTTTCTTTTTTTGCAATGTAATGCAAACGGACGGTTAAATATCGATCGGTAATAGATTTAATCAACAGAATTCTATGACTATTATTGTGGTCTACTTCCACACAACAGACGACTTATTTGCCTTAAATAGTTGATCACCCCTATCTCGTGCTAATATTGCGACCCATTTTGCACGTCGTAGAGGATTTCGTGGAAAGCTTTAATTTAAAAACATCTTAGCCTAATTGTGAAAATTGTGGTTACAGAGTTATCAACAAGTTTTTGGAGTTGTTGGTAATTCTGTAGCTCTGCCTACCCCACGCTGGGAATGAAGGCGTGAAGGTATGTATGTACTCGTATGTAAAAATAAAAAATATTAAAATTTAAAAAAGTAATAGCTACTCCATAATATTTTTGTTCCTCGGTAAGTCATAATTTGTGTGCACAAAATAAATTCCTAAAAATCATGAAAACATTATAATTTTAGCTAGAAACTGTTTATAAATAAATAGAACTAACGTAAAATAAGACATTCCATCCTTTTTATTTGTTTTTTTGTTATTATTTTTGCAGTTTTTCACCACACATTTTGTCATGATTGACAACTGCCACTGTCTGTGGTCGGAACAAGACTAATAGCAAAACTACTGCCCAAGTCGATTCGGCAGTAGTTTTGACTTGCCATTTTTTCGTGCTGATTGTGTATCTAGTATATACTAAATCAATGGCTGGAAAGGGTAACTTTAATACTACCTCAGGTAATTTATTATAGAAATGAATGCATTGACCAACAAATGATTTATGTACTTTACGGACGCGGAATTTTCGAATAGCGATTTTATTTTTATTTCTAGTATTTAAATTATGTATATCAGATTTTTTTGTGAAAGAATCCAAATTTTTTATAACATAAATAATATTCTCATAAATAAATTGTGACTCTACAGTTAAGATATTAATTTCCTTAAAAAGATCTCTTAAGGAGTCACGGGAATTTAAGTTGTAAATAGAACGAATGGCCCTTTTTTGTAACACAAATATAGTTTGTATGTCAGCTGCCTTACCCCAAACCAGAATACCGTACGACATAACACTATGGAAATAACTATAATAAACTAAGCGAGCTGTCTCAACATTGGTTAGTTGTCTAATTTTCCTAACGGCGTAAGCTGCCGAACTTAGTTTACCTGCCAGTACAGCTATATGGGGACTCCATTGCAAATTTTTATCTATTGTTATGCCTAGGAAAACTGCCTTATCTACGATTTGCAAACACACGTCATTTAGAAAAATACTAGAATCTAACGGTTTAACATTAGGCAAAGCGAATCTAACACATTTAGTTTTCTTAGCATTTAGTAGCAAATTGTTGCTAGTAAACCAATTAAGTACTTTAACTAGTGTGGTGTTTATGCTACTGTTGTCTATGGATTTTCTGTCTACCTTGAAAATTAGTGAAGTATCATCAGCAAAAAGTACAATATCACAAAGTTTATCTACTGATGGTGGCAAGTCATTTATGTAAACCAAAAATAGAAAAGGACCTAAAATAGGAGCCTTGAGGCACACCTATTTTCACTTCTTAAATTAAATTTTCTTGTCTTAAATTAAACGTAAAACATTTAAAAAAAAAGACAACAAACAAGAGACTTAAAATATACACTATATTATATATACCTGCGGCGAGAGAGCCATGTGTTGCGCTGTGAAATGGCGCTGACTCAGCATAATACTGCAGGAACTGCAGCGCTGGTATCCTGCCAGAACCATAGGAATCAGGTCTGTGGCGCCCGAATGAAACCGAAAAACGTGCCAAACGAACATGATAATATCAATAGTAAGTGTTTTTATTTTTTTACTTCTACCATTTGAGAAGATCGTAGCAAGTGGAAAGAAGTGGTCTCTGCCTACCCCTCTGGGAAACAGGCGTGATTTAATGTATGTATGTATGTATGTACTTCTACCATTTTTTAGGCTTGTGTTATCGTATACTCCGTAACTGTTTTTACATATTTGTTTATGTTACTCTAGCCTTAAGTTTTTAGTTTAATTTTAGAAGTAATGCGAATTTATACATTAACACAGTGTTAACAAAACAGAGAAACAAATTTCTACCTAGCAATAATTACACAGGGAAATAATACCACGACATCAAGCTTATTAAGCTTTGTGCCGGTTGTCTGTGTTTTAGAATCATTTGTCAAGCAAATGTAAACTAGATAACATAATAATACACATTAAGAAGTCTTAAATGCTGATCTGATCTGATATCGATCTCTTGATGGTACTTAGTTGAAGCATCTCTGCTATTCTTAGCGTAGATCCATCGAGTTTGATCTTGAGGAAAATTGGTTCGCAAACAGGCAGAGGCTCAGTATAGGTACAGTTGTGAAAAGCGCTATGGGGAAAGGAAAATGAATGGACTTGAACTAGAGGACCTCAACCTCAATGTCACCTCAACTTACCTCACCTGGGCCTCGGCTTCTGATTCGTCCATACATTTCGTACTTTATAGCGTCAGCAACAATGGCTAGCCGTCTAGTGTCGTGTCCAGGATTCTCCCATGTTCTAGTGATTGGCTACCTAATCAATGATTCTGATGAGGCATTCTGTTGCACAACTAGGTTTATTCATAAAACCGTGGAAGATATCATTAAGTTTTCTTTTTGGATTACACATACTTAATTAGGTACCTATAAAACTAGGTATTAAGATGAATAAGCAATAGTATTCAGTAGACTCAAAATCGACCTGAAACTAACACTAAGCATAGTCAGACATGCTCTTGCCCGGTTTTTTGTAATCGTAATTACACTATACTCGCAACAAATGCGATGCCTGTTATAAACTTATAGCAAGTTGTGGTCTTAAAATATCTTGTCATTTTTACCCAGCAGGATAAACGTTTGGTGCTCTAAGTTTTTTCATTTATACAAGACATTAAAATATAATCTGAGCTGCTTAGCTTATAATTGAGGGCTAAATTTAACCTACGTTTAAAAGGATTCAAATTTGATTAAAAAGGATAAAATAACAACACTGTATATACATTATAAGCTCTTTCTTCATGTTGTAAAACTAATCGAACAAATATATTTCAGAAAATTTTACGTAAAAAGTTCCCGTTTATGTTAATATGTAAAAGCTTTCAAGTCCAATGTCCAGTACACTTACTTGTACTTGCCATTGCCAATGCCGTGGTGTTCTAAATTGAGTTTGCTACCTACGTCCCATGGCCAATTAGTACGTACTTACCAAAAAAAAAACTTATTTCCTACTCAGTTTTATAATAAATATACAAAATTAAAATTTCTCGCCTAAGTTTTACTGATTGATTAGGTAATTATAATAAACTTTTGAATTTGTGATAGGAAGTAGGACTAGCCCATACCTACTGCTCGCTGCTACTAAACCCAACATTGGAAACTGATTTGCGACGGAATGTAAGGCCTGTACCGAAAAGTTTTTTTACAAACTCTGCACATGATATGGTACAGGTCAGTAATCGTTTTTTTATTTTTTATTTTATGACTTCGTTTTTAGGGTTCCGTAGCCAAATGGCAAAAAACGGAACCCTTATAGATTCGTCATGTCTGTCCGTCTGTCCGTCCGTATGTCACAGCCACTTTATTCCGTAACTATAAGAGCTATACTGTGGAAACTTGGTAAGTAGATGTATTCGGTGAACCGCATTAAGATTTTCATACAAAAATAGAAAAAAAACAATAAATTTTTGGGGTTCCCCATACTTAGAACTGAAACTCAAAAATTTTTTTTTCATCAAACTCATACGTGTGGGGTATCTATGGATAGGTATTCAAAAATGATATTGAGGTTTCTATTATAATTTTTTTCTAAACTGAATAGTTTGCGCGAGAGACGCTTCCAAAGTGGAAAAATGTGTGCCCCCCCCCCCCCGTAACTTCTAAAATAAGGGAATGATAAATGTAAAAATAATATATGATGTACATTACCATGCAAACTTCCACCGAAAATTGGTTTGAACGAGATCTAATAATTAGTTTTTTTTTAATACGTTATAAATCGTAAACCGCATTTTACCTTTCATTCAATCAACTCCAATATAATAAAGAATAAAGAAAAACATTTATTTAGATGTATAGTTACGTACGGAACCCTACGTGCGCGAGTCCGACTCGCACTTGGCCGGTTTTTTTTGTCATTTTGAACTGTCAATCGACACAATTAATTATTTCCGAAAAAATATCGCTTTTATTTAAAATGCAGGACGATAAAATAATTGGAAGAGAAAATTTTCTGCGACTTTACCTGGAAAATCCTAATTCCACTTTTGCGTCGGTCGGAAAGAGAGTAAATATGAATCGTGCCACAGTTCGAAATATTGTTAACCGATACTTAAACGAGTATAGAATCCAAGACAAAGCTCGGAGTGGACGACCGACAGGTCCTTCAAATAAAAAATTAGAAAAGAAAATAGTGTCCACTTACAAAAATAATTGTAATCTGTGTGTGCGAGATGTGGCAAAAAAAGTTAAAACAAGTGCATCTATGGTGCAAAGAGCAAAAGTGCGTCAGAATTTAAAAACCTACAAAAAAGTAAAAGCCCCTAAACAGTCGGTAAAACAATACAATACCTCCGTAACAAGGTCGCGAAAACTTTACAAACTGCTGTGCAATTTGAGTGGAACATGCGTTCTTTTGGACGATGAGACATATTATGTGAAAAAGGATTTTTCGACTTTACCAGGTGACCAATTCTTCACTACCGAGAATAAAGAGAATATTAGCGATAAGAATAAGTACATTTTTATATGGAAAAATCGGAGAATTTGATCTGGCAAGCAATATGTTCCTGTGGCAAGCGCACGGGGTCATTTATAACGAAAGGGACCATAAATGGTGATATTTATGTTCAAAAATGTATAAAAGGGTTTTTATTACCATTTATAAGGAAACATGAACGGAATGCGTTGTTTTGTCCCGATCTGGCTACTTCACATTATGCCAAAGCAACACAGGAGTGTCTTGCTTTGAATAATGTGCAATATGTGCAAAAGGAAATGAACCCCCCTAACTGCCCCCAACTACGACCCATTGAGCGGTATTGGGCGTTAGTAAAAGCGGAACTACGTAAAAACAGTATCAGAGGAAGATTTTAAAAATTAATGGAAAATGCATGCCACCAAAGTCTCCGAAACAACTGTGCAGAAATTAATGGCGGGCTTGAAGAAAAAAATTCGCTGCTTCAGCCGCCAAACCCTCAAACCATAAAATGTGTATATTTATTGTAAAAAGGCACAATTACTCATTATAACTAAAATAAAATATCTTTACTATTAGTTACCATATTCACGATAACAATAAAACTGTATGTAAAAAAACTTTTCGGTACAGGCTTTAGTATCTGTAGTATCTGTTCATACTATACACTGATTTCATCGGTGTAAGTATTTGCTAGTTTACAATACGTATCTATTCACAAATCTGCTCGTTGCTTTCAAAACAATGTTATTGATTGATTATCCCAGCACCAAGTCACCAAGTACCTTGCAATAGGTACCCGATGAATATTTAGATTTATTAATGGGTTCCTCAATAATTTGCAACCATTAACACTTATCACATCCATGTAGGTTCTATAGTAATAATACTCATTTGCACGGATCTGTCCGACTATCAATCTGATGGATGACTAATCTGAAACAGGGATTGTATCTCAAACAGGGAGAAATTTCCCTTTGCCTGGGTTAGGAAACTGCTTCCCTTAACCAGATCTTATTTACGGGGGTGTCCCCCTTAGGTAGCCTCCAACCAACCCTCTAGCCACCCCAAGCCTCGCAACATAAACTGGTCTCATAAGTTCATAACTGACCGCAGACACACTGTACCAGGCGGTATTACTCATAATTGAATCTCTGATACTCTGTATTAGATCTGTTATCTATCTGGTAAGGTAACTATTACTTGCGAATAGGAATTAATGATCACTTACTGATACTGCTGCGGTCTACTAGCTCTATCAACGTATTCACTCACTGATACCACCGCTCGCCCAACCTGATCGGGATCAATTACTCGCTCACTGGAGCCGCTATGGTTCGGCTTGATCTCTAATTACACACGGTGCCGACCTTGGGTCGGCGACATCGCTAATCATGCACAGGTGTCGATCCTGCGCTGGTTCGTTCCTGTCTAACCTGTGTTCCCGCGCTCCGAGGCCCTCCTCGCCCGCGCAGCACTTGCCCTGTCAGCCGTATTCTCACTTACAATGTATCAAGGGGCTTGTTGAACTATGTATAACTTCGCATTCGCGACACAGACTGTAGAATACTGTTCTTATTGCGAACACTTGCCATGAACTTTAAAAGGAACTTTACAACAATTATTAAAAAAACCGGTCATATGCGTTCATACGACAACGACACCCCATTCGCTATAATCAAATCACCTTCATTTTTCAACCCGCCATTCCAGACCCATTTTCAATTATTTATAAAATTAATTTCATATTTTTTTATTAAAATCAGACGCGAGCAAGCAAGTTGGATAACTATGCCAAATTTCAAGTTAATAGCACTTTTAGTTGCTGAGAAAACCTGCTGTGACATACAGACAGACAGACAGACAGACAAACCGACAATAACGAAGTCTCACCATAAGGGTTCCTTTTTACCATTTTGGTACGGAACGCGGAACCCGGAAAAAGATATTTTTTTCCAAACGGGCAAAAGCGTCAATTTTTTATTATTTTATTATAGGGTGACGGCACTCACTCTTAATTCAAATTCCATACGGTCCTGAATGGATTGTTGGAAAAACAACCAAAACAAACGAACAATCCTTATCTTCTGTCAAATAAGAATCAAGCGTTCATTATTGGTCCTTGTCCATTACTGGTTCCGTCACCCTAGTGCAGCGAAATATTTAAATCACTAATTAAATTGGTGAAGAGTTGTATGAAGAACAGAACTAAAGATTACCTAATTAGATAAATTTCATTATACTAAATACTTTATTTCATGAGTCTAACTGGTATCTCCGTATGGTACTTTACTTGAGATTACTTACTGATTTAACTGGTAACATTTGTTGACTTGAATGACCAGAAGACGGATGGCTCAATTTTTTTGCCTGTGAGTGTAGACATCGAAGAGCGGTTTGTATCCACCCGGACGCCAAACTAGTTCTAAAGAACCATGTAGTTCGTACCTGCCCACCAGGAATTTCCGAACTAGATGTCATGTGAATATATTATCTCTACTCATTAACGATTTTATCATATTTCACTGAGTTCGTTTAACTTTCTGAGACACCCGTTTGCGGGTGCCAAACGTGTTTTGGACCAACAAAGTATTTATTTAATAATGTCCGTACGTTTTTGGGAAGTTGCAAAATAGTTTGGTTTTAAAATGCCGGTGCACATGTTGTATGTCAGTAACAGTTTAACATAATGGGATAATTAATGAACTAGTTTCCACTGATTTGATTCGCAATAAATACAAGTATTGCAATGAAATTACGAGTATTAGATTAGCGTGCCCGCGTCATACCCCGTCATCAGATCGTCGTGCCGACCCGACAGCGAAATGATTAAAAATATTTTATTCAAGGGACGTAAAAACATTTTGTGACGACCCCAATATTTGAACCAATGTTTTCGATCATTCATATAAACAGTTGAAGCAACGCTTTTCGTTAGCCAACATATTTGCTTTAAAACGGTTTGCCTGCTGTTTTTAAATTGTATTCACCAGCCAAGGTCGGTATTATTTCAACAACATTTAAACAAATAAGTAAAAAAGTTATAGGCTAATAATAGTATCAGTCTGTAAGCATAATGTAATGTGTGATGTCATTCAGGATATTGGGACGGTCATTCTCCAGAATTATGTTCTCAGTCTAATTAACACGGCACTTTTTTCCCACTTGCTTTTTGATAAATTTTATACTATATGTAGTAACATATCGACCATTCAAACTTTAAAATTTATTGGGCACTTAATTATTATTAGCGGGTAATTAACTAGAAGGGTTTTAGTATTTGCGTGACGCGCGAATTAGAAAAGCTACGCGTTAATTAGAATTACTTGCTTGCGAATTAGAAAAACTACGCGTTTATTAGATAAATGTGGTTGCCAAATATATATTTTTTTTGAGAAATAAGACAAAAACGTTTTTAAACGGTCTTTATTAATAATTTGACAAATATCAATTATATAAAAACACATTATGAATAGGTATTCATAAGAAATCACCACAAAATTCTCTTTCAAAAATAAGTCACCACCCTCAACACGCGACCAACTTATCAAAATTATAAAAATATAAAAAATCAACTTATAAAATTTGCTCTTAATTAGTAAAGTAACTATCACATTATTAGTCTTCTTGACGATTAAAGATACTAGTTTAATTAACGCTAAAAGAAATTCAAAAAAAATATTAAGTAGGTAAGTACCTAACGGAAAATAAAAAAAAAACACGAAAGTAGGTAATTTTGTTTTAAAGATAAATTATATCTTTGAAACGGTTAACAAAAAAACTTTCATTAAACATAACTTAAATGAATTTAAAAATATTAGCAAAACAAAATAACATAGCTTTTTGACATAGCATATTGTTCAAACACTTAAGTACATATATACGATTATAAGGTTAAGAATTTATGGTTACGGACCCGTTAATAATGTCAGTTTGACATAATAATATGTCTAATCATCTAAGGAAAATCCTAGTAACCCGCCATCATTCTTCCGGGAATTACCTTTTTGTTAAAAGATTATTCCTGTGTATTCATTTAAACTGGTTTAGCTTAAGCAAGAATTTAGAAATAAAAACCTTTTATATGTACCAAAAACCTTTTTTACTACTCTTAAACTAATTAACGCGTTCATTTTTAACCCGTGAATTAGACGTGTGTATTAGGGATTCTTGATAAAAAAAATATAACTCCTTGTAGGTACATGTGATAAACTACAAAATCCAGTAACTGGTAAATACTGAGGTCTTTAATGTATACAATAATTTACAGAGCTAAAGAGTTATTGGCTGATTTTAAAAACGTTAACGTGTTAATTAGAATTTACGAGAACCAAAACGCGCGAATTAGATACTTACATTTGTAGTCTGCGATCCACACAACATTAATACATCTTTCCCTCAAGAGGGTCTCGACACGACTGAGGGCTCACGCAAAATGCGTTAGCGAAGTTTGTCTCTTTCTTCAATGGCCTTGCACGGACAATAATGAAAGCGGCGCGTGGATTAGTACACATCTCGGGACAAAGTTACTTTACTGTATATCTTAGTGATATATTACTTAATACATTTGGTTATTTTTTTGTAATGTGGACATCTTATCTTTAATTAAATAAAAATACTTTCATTTATCTTTCTTCTTGTATATGATCGGGGGAAGTAGGTATATTAGTGATTTCGGAAGTGGGACGCGAGGTGTTAATTAGGAGAATGGGGTATTGATTTTTTTTTTCACCTATAAGGGTATCGAATATTTACTTGAAAATTCATGTACACCTCAATACAAGTACCTCCTACGTTTAAAAAATATAAATTATACCAAATTCAATAGTTTTATATTTTTTAAGTCCGAGGACATACAGAAATGGCTGTCTGGAGAATGACCGGGGACCGCAAGTCTACAAATCTTCACATTAACGAAATATTACCAAATTCAATAACACGGACCTACCACTGGGTACAAAGTCGCAAGTGTTGCAACCATTCCATACGTTTCCTTCACTATATACCTTTCTTCATACGTACGTATTGTACAGTCAACCAATTTGATTCCTAGGCCACAGTACAACCTTGTCGATTTAACTGCTAGGTTGCTATGTGATAACAATACGACAGCATGTGTCAATGCGGGTCAAAGGATTATCGGCTTTCCGATCACAACATGAATTAACACTAATGAGGTTTAAACGTTTTTGCTCTATGAGATGACAAGAAAATGATTTTGACAGAATGACAAATAAACGTTCCCGTTGTCAGTTTTGTTCAAACAATATAATTTTTAAAATATGGATATGCCAGGGGGGCCATTTGCAACGTTAAAAGATGGCGGACGTGTAATTTGTTTTAGACTTTAATTTTTGGGTAATTAGGTGTTCAAAGTTCTTTTCTGATAGTGATTTGTACTTTTTATGCCTTTGTGTCGCACAGTGATTGAAGACTTGGACTTATTTCGTGTATCTGGCATCTTTCTTCTCGTTTCAAGTGGACTCGCAGTGGTGCAGAGGTTAAAACTATCTTGACCTCTGACCTACAAATCACCGTACAACGTTGCCCCCAATCTTCCTAGAGAAGATTGGATTGTGTTTTATACTCATATAAACCTTGACACTGGCGAAATCACTTCACGTGGAAGCCATATCCCTGCGGTAGTAGCTGTTCAAGTCGCCGCGGGGGCAAAAAAAAAAAAAAAAAAAAAAATGGATATGCCTGCAGCTAATTTGGAAGAGCGAAGAACACGAATAATAGTATTGCATCAGGAGGGTCACAGTAGACGTGATATAGCAGAATCATTGAATATATCGGTAATATCGGTCGATCGGTCAGTTCGGTTCATGGAAATGGATATTCAAGCCCAACTCCTAGAGTTTTAATTCATCTTTTGTTAAAATTTTCAGCGTGCAACCGTAGATTTGTGGATTCAACGATACGCAGAAGAGGGCGAATTAATTGACCATCGAAGCTACAATCATGGTGTTCGAAAAGTAACCGACGAGCAAAGAACACAGATGCGGCAAGATTACGAACGAAATGGTTTCACTTCAACTAAATATTTTGCGGATCAATTTAATGTTTCTGTTGAAACTATTAGAAAACATTTACATTCCATGGGACTCCACCACCGGCACTATGCAAAGAAAATAGCTTTGACTGAACGACACAAGACTGAGAGATTAAATTTTGCTCGGCAGTATCTTGACTTTGACTGGACGAACGCGATATTTTCAGACGAGAAAACTGAATCAGAAGAGAATTTGTGGGGTTTAATGTGTCAAATGTGGCAAAATGAAAATGAAAGATCACGGGCTGCCCTGGTAGAACATTGCCAACAAGTTTGGGAAACTTTAAGGACCTCAGACATTTGCACTGATCTAGTTGGCTCTATGCGGTCAAGACTTCTAGAAGTGATAAGAAACCATGGTGGATATACTCGTTATTAAAGTTAATGTGTTTATTTTTTTTGTTATCCTGCTTTTATTAAAAAAAAATTTTTTTCATCTATTTATTTTACTACCTTCGCCGTCATAAAGTGCCCTACTTAACTCGTCTCGCATACTCTAGAAAAAGACGAACACCTTATTTATATGTTCGAAATAAACGAATGTGCTACTTCTACTGTGTAATATCACAATACAGTGCACTATTTGAGTGAGAGGGACGACACGATACGGAGTTCGAACTGCGAATTTTGGAGTAGCTCCAGTCATTTTACAACATGTGCGACATCAATTTAATTAGACATCATATTGACAAGTTTTTTTTAAAACTCAAATTGCTAATAAGGTTAATACGGTAAGAAACTCTTTTTTACTATAGAAAGCAAACGACAGTTAGGATCAAAATGTCATGACCCTTAGCAACGTCAATCAATAAGCACTGTCATAGACGTCATAGTAGATAAATTAATTTAATACGACATGGTTCTAGAGTGGCCTAGGAATCAAATTGGTTGACTGTACATCCCACCAAAACAAGTAACCGGCACTAGGTACAGTACGATTATTTCCACTTTTGACCCTCGGGACAATTCGGTTTTAATCGTAAAGATTCGTTTTTGCACGTAGAGTATAAAAAATCCTAGAATATCTTTATATACAGTGGTGGACATATAATTAGAAACACTTGCGACGTATTTCACATTATACAAGGCACATTGCCGTAAAACTTTTGTTTTTGGAAATAAAACAACAAAATGCATAGAATACGTTCAACAACTTATAATTAATTAAAAAACAAATAAATATCCGAGTTTACAACTACCATTTAGATATTTAGTTACGTACAAACAACTAAACGACAATTGCAGTACCATCCGTCATGGACAAGTAATTAGAAACACTAAAGAAATGAGGTAAAAATCAAAGTTTTAACGTGTCAACGTCAACAATTTCAAATTATTTATGTAAAATAATGTTTGGTTTACTAAATTTCTTAACAATTAATATTTAGTTGCATAGCCTTTTTTATTAATGACGGCTCTGCAACGACGTGGCATTGATTCAAGTAATTTCATACATTTATCGAGTGGGATCGAGTTCCATGCTTCAACAAAGGCTTCGTAAAGTTCATTTTGACTGGAATTACGTTTAACGGAGACTTTTTTTTTAACGACGTACCACAAATTTTCAATTGGATTTAAATTGGGACTATTTGCAGGCCAGTCTAACATGGTAACACGTTGCTCACTAAGAAAGGATTTAACACTGCGGGCCGTGTTTTGGGTCGTTAATGTCGTTATCGTGCTGAAAGATCCAGGTCACAGGCAAATGGTCGTCGTCGGTGTAGGGAATCATTGTCTCTTCTAACATGTTTTTGTATTGAAATTGATCCATTATACCTTGAATCTTACGGACGGGTCCAACTCCGCAACCAGAAAAACATCCCCATACTTTAATATTACCACCGCCGTGTTTGACTATGCTCCTGGTGTATTTATAATCAAAAGCATGGTTTATTGGACGTCTAACGTAGCGTTTGACGTCTGAATTCACCATATTTATTTTTGTTTCATCCGAGAATAACACTTTTTTCCATTCTCGTACGGTCCAGTTAAGATATTTCTTTGCAAATAATAATCGCTACTCTCGGTGTTGCTTGGTAAGAAGCGGTACCTTTCGAGAAACCCTCCCGAACAATTTAGCTTCCACTAATCTGCGGCGTACCAGTTTCGAGGAAATGTTCCTTTGGTCATCAGGTGAAAAAACTTCATTTCTAATCTCGTTGGAGCCTTTGAACGGGTCTTGTTTAGCTACACGTATTATTTGCGAATCTTCCCGGGGAGATGTTTTCCTTGGACGAGCCTTTCTAACAACACTTTTAGTAGTTCCGTTAGTTTTATAATGAGCAATAGCGTTGAAAACTTTCTTCACAGAACATTCTAGATGTTTAGCAATTCTTCTATAAGTCCACTTTCGATCTAAATGTAATTTAACGATTAATTGCCTGGTTGACTCGTCACAACTCTTATTTTTACCCATTTTTAACAATACTTATTATTCACGTAATTTTCCAAATTGACGTTTAATTGCCGCCGAAACAACAGAAAAAGCGTAAAAAGAGTTTTTTTTTTTAGTTTCAATAATGGAACGAACCATGGATTCTGTTTCTAATTAGTTGTCCAAGCGGCCAGTAATAGAAATTCAACTATCATGATTTTTAAAATCTTTTAATAATTAAAGATATAACAGATTTACTTTTTTAAACATTTTATGAGTTTTTTAACTCATTGGCTATATTCTGGCATAGTCAATAGTGATTTAATCAATATAATTTTTACTCATAACGATAGTTCATTCTGTGTTTACCTAAGTTTTATGTACTGTTTCTAATTATATGTCCACCACTGTATATAATTTTTCTGTACGTGTGTTGACATGACAGTGAACCGATTTGAATGTTTTTTTTTGTGTGTGTTCAAGTGGATTCGAGGATGGTTTAGATTCACAAATAAACCCGGCAGATGGCGTTGTCCTGTCAATATTATATACAATACAGGCGCTAAATAGGCATTTCCAAGGACCTGTCATTATTTAACGCTGTTTACATAGTGAATTTAAAAGATGGGTTTTAGGTACATACTAGCTTTTGGCTGCGGATTCGCTCGCGTTAAATTTGGAGTAACACAATTCCTCTTTCCTGATACAGAACACAGAAGAGAGCACAGAAAAATAACATACTTAGAACAAAACGGACCACTATTTTAATACGCTACTGCAGACGATATTATAGTCTTTCCATTTGGGGATAGAATGTAAAGATTCTGGGCATTGGACACACGCGAACATGATACATACAATTGACCATGGGAGAAGCACGGTTTTTCTAAGTTTACCCCAGCTACTTTTAATGTTTGCCCTTGCCCTTTGTTTATGATCATATCGAAACTAAGCTTCATCGAAAATTGCAGCCTTTTAAATAAGAACGGAAGATCTGTGGGAATTACAGGGATTCGTGGGATCATTACATTTTCATCCTATCTTACGCCGGTTAAAATGGTGGCACTAATTATGTTCCGTCCAAGTTGTGTGAAAGGAAGTCTCGTCCCATTTCATAGTAGAGGGGAATTTAAATTTCGCTTAAGAATTACTGGGACGCCTGATTTTAATTTTAGCTTATGTGAGGGTACCTGACAGCTCAAGTGTGATATGATGTGCTCTTTTCTGTGTCCATAACTACGTCTACTGATAAATACTCTGATGAATCTCCTTTTGAATTGCTCTTCTTCACATACATATTGATTTTCGTGTATATTGTTTTGTAAATCTGGGTAAACACTTCTGAATCACTCTGTACTAATTTACAAAATCTCGGTATCAGTTTCCAAGTGCCCATCTCCAATTTTGAATAGTGTTTTAGCATAGTTCCCAGCATTCATGTCATTGTACAGATGCACCCTCATATTCGTTGTGAGACTGAGTTTTGCTACCGTGTTCCATAGAGTAGACGACTTGAGACATGCTTTTATTTCATCTGCTGGTGTACCCCTCTGCATCAATGGTAAAATTTGGCAGAAAACGCCAGCCAGCAAAGCAATCATCCCTCCTTTAGCATCGGTACTGTTTCGTAAATCCTGGAGCGTTCGATTTAGTGCTTCTACCGCTTTTTTTTGCGCCATAGTACTTTCTTAAGCTTACATTGGCATAGTATTGTACCCCGTGCATTTTTACTAAAATTGCAGATAGATGATTCTTCCTGGGCGAGATTCAATGGTAATTTTAATTTTAAAACTGAATGCGCAGTGTGCTTGCAACAGCAACTTGGCGGCTATACCGGAGGGAGCTGCGGCCACAGCAATGTTTTTATCTTTTGTTACTTGCGCCAGCAACACATTTAGCAAACATGTTTTTTCTGTTCCTCCTGGGGCACCCAGATTCTATTTGCTCGATTTTGTGCTGGCAGTAATTGAGGTACCGATTCGGGCACTTGCTGCTGCAAAGCTGTTATGTCATAGTTTGGGTCTTATAAAATCTCATCAAATATTTCATTTTCTTTATTTCGCCGAGGGCCAATCATTCCAAATTCACTCAACCTTTTACCCACCATTGCCAATACTTTGTCTTAAATTTTCCCAAGGGCCCCGTTATAAATGTGTTCATTGTATGTCATGTCCGTGTGTATATGTTGTAGCCTTCGCAAAATGTCTTCCGCCGTGAACTATTTATATTTGTCCTATAATTCATTAGGATTAGGTAGCCCGCAAGATGAACTTTCTACCGTTAAAACTGAAGAAGAAGAGGAGTGAGGTGAAGGGTTATAAATAGACAAAAAGTTGCCCAAGTCACTCTCCAGACCATCAACTATCTCCGTATCCTCAATCCGTTGCTCCGTTTTAACGTGAAAGACGGACAAACATACAAACACACATTTACACATTCTCATCACTTTTTCTTTTTTTAAATTTCCTTGAAAACAAAAAAGAACATTGTGACCATCATCGCCAACGTTACTCAATTTTATTTACATTCGAAACAGGTATGATTTAGTTTTAAACTGAACTAATTAAGCATTAAAAAAAATTACAAATATAAACTTAATCAATTCAATTTGAATTTAATATAGTTTAAATTATAAAACTTATTATCTACACATTTTGGCAATTAACTTTGTTTATGAGCGCAAGTTCTATTAAAAAAAGGCAAACTACTTGATACACTTTTAAATACGCTGTAAACTCTGTTTGAAAAAGTCAAACTTTTTTGTCTATGACATTTAAAAAGTAAAATATGGGCATTTTCTTTTTCTAGTGTACCTATCGTTTTTCACGTGTCCGACAACTTCATTCAATCTTTTTTACATGATTATGTTAAAAACTTTGACTTGTAGCTAAATTACAAGATAAACAATACTCTTAGGTACGTTTAAAATGATGCTACTAGAAGTTATTCAATAACGTTAAATTTATAGTTTTTTTGTTATTTTTGTTCCATAAGACCCCCAATTTTTTCCGCGTCCAGGGCTGGTGTTACATTTTCGAACTTCAAATAAACAAGTTTGAAAACTTTTGTCGTACATGAGAACACTTGTTTTTGGGAGTCTAATATGTGAATTTACTAAAAACGTCCTTAATTTGTCTCCTTTAGAGTTAATATTTAACAAAAAACTAGTTTAAATCGTGTCCACCACATTCGACATAAGGGGAATTCCCCCTTTCCGTTACCGTATATTAGGCTTAAGGTATCATTGTTATTACCAAAATATATCTATAAAGATATATTTATAATTTCATCTAGAAACTTTTGTTTTCACGTAGCAGCACAATATTTGTCTTCAAACGGTCAGTAAACGAAAAAATTGTGTGTTGAAGTGTCGTGCTTTGCGTGGTTCAAAATGGGTTCCACCACTCCGTTACCAAGATTTGAAGGTAAAATCTTTATCTTTATGTTGTTGTGATACATTTACCTAAAAAATTGTTTATATCTAAACTCAATTTCACTAAAATATCTTTACAATCAAGATCGAATGCATATTTAATTTGTATTTCAAAGTGCAAAACATTACTCCCGTTACTTCCCCTTTCGTTGCCATGTCGGCAGTCATGTATAAGGGGAATCTAAAAAGTAACGGAATGGAAACATAAAGTTATGATTACACTGAGATCACATTTGAATAAATTATAGTATTTACATAGGTAAATTTATTTGTACCACAAAAGTAAGTCATCTTATACGGTTTGCAAAATTATCTTTAGAATAATGCAACGTGTTATTTTTAATCTGCTGCGTAGTTGCAATAACATTAACCGCAGATATCTCAATTAAATTTAAATAATACGACTAAACTACCTACATTTGTTATAGAAATGGCTCCTCTCACAGCTGCCGAAAAACAAAAACGTTATCGGGAAAGGATTAAAAATGACCCTATTAAATATGAAATCCAAAGAAAAAAGGACGTGGCGATAAAAAAAAAAAATATAAAGGCAAGAAAAATTGCAACTACCAAACTATCAAACTATCCCGAAAAATGAAGCATCCACCAAAGAATAGGTACCTACCTAATACCATTGCAGTTGCTCATAATTTGTCTCTCAATAATAATCAGTATTGGTAAGGAAAGTCTAAAATGTAACCACTATAAATATGCGATAACCATAACCCTCATTTTGCTTTGGTCAGTCGGGTTAATAAAGCTTTTGTGGATTTGTGATCTTGGTATAACTGCAGCCTTATGATTTCGTTACCATTATTTTCGTTACCGTCCTTTGAAAATAATTAACATTTTATTTTATTATTAAATCCCCAATTGATAAACATTGCAATTTGTGTATTATATGGATAAACTTTTTACTAAAGTATCCACGTATAAATAAATTTGTCGGGTAAACCTCATAACGTCCAACTGGTAAAGAAAATTGTAAGTAGTTTTGGTCGTCTGGTAACGAAATAGTTACAATAATCGTAATTTCTTTCAAATTAGTTCATAATGTTTTAAAAATAAAACTTATTTTCATAACTTACTATATTTTCAAGTAAGTAAAGCATTTGTTTATCCCCATTTTACTTTCTTTCAATTTATATCAATAAATGTATATGGTAACGGAAGGGAAACAAATATGAGCCCGAGCCACTTTGAAATCGCTGTATAAATTTAATTTCCGTATGTTTTACAAAACCATTGCTAAATTAAGATACCTAAGACTACTAAAAATGCTTCAACACCCTTAAAGTTCAACAATTAATAAGTTCGAAAAAAAATAATCACAAATCTGTTGGTAAAAAAATGCCCATATACAAGGAAGAATTTTAATTGCACGAGTGTTTGGCTGTTTGGAGATAGTGTAAGCATCGTTTTAAAAAGTAAAATACCAGGTACGTAATGAAATTTCATACATTTTCGCGGCCGCTGCTGTTGGTAAATAATAACTTTTTTTTTAATTTTGCCTGGACCTGGAACTCAAAACTTTGTGGGCTGATTTTACAACAGTAAGGTTAACATTTCCGAGCATGTGGGAGAATAGTACATTACTACAGAGGCCGGGAAGTAGGGGGTTGCCGGCCGAGTTATATGGACGGCCGAGCGAAGCGAGGCCGGATAGTTACGAGGCTGGCAACCCCTTTTCACGGCGAGGTATGTATAGTACTTTTCTCAAACATATGCAATGAAATAAAAAAAACATGTGTGTAATAGGCATTAGCGCGGATATTTTTGGTCCGATAACAATAGTCACTGAAAAAAAAAAAAAAATGCTATTAGGCTGTTCATAAACACAGCCGCCATGTCGACATAAAAATTAAAAAAAAAATACTTCCCGACCTAGGCCTTCAATTTTGTATGATATTCCTTTACAGCTCTCTCGAGTTGCTCCGCCCGGAACGTGATACTTTGAAGCCTAAAATAACTAACATAACGCCAACATTTCATTACATGTTTGAGAATAAATATTTTTTTCAACATGCTACTTTAAAACTTTGTAGTACCAAGAGTCTCTGATTTCAACCGCGGACAGACGGACAAACAGACCTCGCGAAACTATAAGGGTTCTTTCTTTGTTGACACGGAATCCTAAAATAATGAGTTTAACATACAAACAGACCGACCCATAGACAGACAGACGGACATGGCGAAACTACAAGGGTTCCCAGATTTACTACGGAACCCTAAAAAAAGTAAAGAATTAAACTCAAACCAACTGCAACTTGCAGTGTGTTTTTGCCAAATAAATGTTGTGAGTTTGAGTTTGTTGTTTATGTCTGTTGTGTTGCAGTCTGCAACTCAACAGACATAAACAAACATTTTAGTTGCTGCTAAAGAAAAAGATATTAAACACGCTCATGCAGCCTAAATGTCTCGTGTGCCATCTATCACTTTCACCCCTAGGTTAACAATCTACTATTCCAGCACTAGGAGAAAAAGTTATTTAAGAAAAATGGGACATACCCCAATTAACAAGTGACTCTGACGTTTCTCTGACAAAGCTCGTTCCGCACCAAATACTGAAAAGCGAATCCTCGCTGTCCGCCAGTTCGTCTGTCCTTTGGTCCATCCGTCTGTTTGTCGGTCAGTCTGCCAAGACCCTTTTTAAGAAAAGTTATCGGATTGAAATTTCAAGTGTTTCAGTATTTAAGAGGTGGTCCAAAAAAATTTTGCGAATGTGTAAAAAACGAGTAACTAACCGAAAAAACATTTTTTAACATGATAGAATGTGATATGAATGATATATTACCATTTCAAAGTCTTTATGTTAAATATGGTATAGGTAAGTACACATATTTTTTTCAGATCATTAAAATTTATTATTTTTGACATGGTTGGGTCTTTTGACATATTAACGTGAAGTGCGAACAAAAAAAACTGAAAATGAAAATCACAAAAAATACACTAGGGATGGGAAATGGGAGGTGGAATTGCTCTAACACTTATGATATTTAGACTCAAGATAAAAACTGTCACAGGGTAAACTTGTTACCTACTGAGGTTAATGACAGGTTGGTGAAATTACTGCTCTGTTTATTCTAAAGTCATATGTCCTGTACGATGGGGCTTCTCTTTAGAATGAAGGCATCAAGCAGCATTTCATTTTATTCGGTTTTCAAATATTTCATACATATACGACGTAGGCGCGGAACCATCGGTGCTCAAGTCCGACTCGCACTTGACCGTTATTTTAAATAGTATCATGCCCAAAATAACACTCCTAAATAAAGGACATTAATTGAAAGGGTTGAAGACTTGGTTAACAGCTCTTCATTATCTTAATTGCTAGCGTAGCGTTATCCCGGTTCGGAGGCAGCGATCTGCTCTTTTAATTGCTCTCCTCCTATTTGCTCTATCTCGGTCATCCTCGTTTGAAAACTATATGCCTTTCAAAGCTTTGTGGTACTAAAGCATATTAGTAACAAAAATTATTAGTGTTATTATAAACATATTATTGAAAAAATAAATTTTCCGGCCCTGCATAAATAAATATAAACTGTACTTTAAATAGAGACTATATTGATTATGTCACGTATTATTAAACGACGCGCTGGTCTATTTGGTAGTGATCCTGCCTACGAAGCTAGCAGTCCTGGGGCCCTAGACAAGATGCATTATGCCGAGTCGCTTTTCTATTCGTTTCGTTTTTAAACCAATCGCGTGTTTTCGTATTACGTGATCTAGCAGTGACGCGATTGGTTTAAAAACGAAACGAATAGAAAAGCGACTCGGCGTAATGCATCTTGTCTGGGGCCCCTGGGTTCAAATCCCAGTAAGGGCAGATATTTGTTTGAAGAGCGCGAATATATTTGTACTTGAGTCATGATTATTTTCTATCGGTTTAAGCATATATTTCTCTATGTAAGTATTTATATCGTTGTCTAGTACCCATATAGTACAAGCCTAGAGCTTAGTTTGGGACTAGGTCAATTGGTGTGATATTGTCCCCTCATTTTTTATATTTATTAATATTTATATTGAACAAAATGGCTGAATATAAAGAAGTCTAGAATCAAACCCAAGAGGGTTTCAACTCGTACGAGTATGTAGGTAGATACCTATATTATTATATAATTAAAAACAATTCGGTAACGGTAACGGTGCCGGTAATCCAACGACCTATGTCTTGGTTTCTATTCCATTTGCATGTTTTATTTTTTGTAAAGGGTGCAACACGAGGGGTGCGTCAAGCAAAACCGATCTATGAAGGACGCTGCCTATTTGATTGTGTTCTAAAATTATTTCAGTATTTATTTCGAACGCCAATTTTAAATTCAATGCCGATAACTCGATCTAGGGTAATTTTGAGTAGAAACTCGAATGTCTGGCACAGTACAAGAATGAATGTTGAGTACTGGGCTCTCTCCTATTCAGCGATGGAGTCGATTCATTGACCATTCATGATGCAGCCAATTACATACAACAGTGATTTGCGAGTACATGTGCTTAACCTTAAATACTTACCGTAATCGCGTGTGACGTAACCGCGTATTCGTGTTTGTCAATAACGCTAACGATCTGGCAATATTGTGCGATTCTACATTGGGCCTTAGTCTAATTACATTGATTGTAGCTCTATTTATTATGTTATGTTATGTTATGATAGTACTGTTGAAAATGTTATGATAGCTTTTGTTAACTTGACAGTAATGGCGCCCGAGCTGAGACCCTTCACCAGCGCCTCCGTGCTCGGCGATCAAGTTCCCATCGTATTATACCTGTGATGGTACTGATGGTATTATTTTGAACTCGGCCGCCGTTACTGTCACGTGAATAAGAGTTATCAAAACGTTAACAGTACGATAACAGATCAAAAACGAAATGGTTTTTACCGTGTCGAATAGAGGTCCTGTATTGGCTTCGGATCAGTTCGGGTACCTATCCAAATATCGAACGATCATTCATCTACAGTTAAATCGATGTCGAAAAGTTAAAATATTGAATGTTGAAATATCGAACGGTTATTATGCCTCGAAAACGAATGATGAATGAACCTCTAAATGGTATAAAACAAAGTAGTACCGACCAACCGAACGAATTCTGTTAGGACTTTTACTGTATGTTATATTCCCATGATAATATATCGATTGTTAAAATCCTAAAAGTTAGGTACTACGACGAGCGTAGCGAGGAGGAGTGTTAGGTTGAACTGCAATAATTTACTTACCGACTGCCGACCTAAATTACGTACGTAATTATTGGCCGACGTATTATTAAACGACGCGCTGGTCTATTTGGTAGTGATCCTGCCTACGAAGCTAGCGGTCCTGGGTTCAAAGCCCGGTAAGAGCAGATATTTGTGTGATGAGCGCAAATATATTTATTCTGGGGTCATGGATTTTTTCCATCTATTTAAGTATATATTTCTCTATGTATGTAAGTATTTATATCGTTGTCTAGTACCCATAGTACCTACAAACCTAGAGCTTAGTTTGGGACTAGGTCAATTGGTGTGACATTGTCCCCTGATATTTATATTTATTAATATTTATATTGGCCAAAATGACTTATTGTTTTGTTGGTAATTGAAAAAAACCTAACATGGAAAGCTATGGCGGGAGGTTCACTACGCTACAAGCCTAACCTAACAGAGAGGGTTTTGTATTAAAGAGAGTGTTTCGCTCGCTTAGTTCGCTGACTTCACTGATACACCTTTCTCCATATTTAGTAATTACATTACGAGTACACATACCGTTGCTTAGATACAGAAGCGATACAGGTGAAATGATTTTTTACTTTAAGTTTTAAATTAAACGGTCATTTCCGTGATGTGATTCGAGCCTGAGACTCGGCGCTCCAGTCCCACACGCACTTGTTTGGTTTATAGGGTTCCATAGCAAAATGGTGAAAAATGAACTCTTATGGTGAGACCTCGGTGTCTGTATGTTTGTATGTCACTGCATTTTTCTCTGAAACTAGCTCTGAAGCTATCAATTTTAAATTTGGCATAGTTGTGTAACTTCCTTGCCTGCATCTGTTTGTAGTAAAAACAATACATATTTTATATATGTACAGGGTGGAAAAAATCTATGGGCCCTGGAGGGGAACTACCTTAAATCCTTTAGTTAGCATATTTTACTGAAAGGAAACATTCCTTTATTTTTAAAAAGAAACAAAACTGCTATTAACGATTTTTAATTTTTGCTTGTCCCACCCGGGAATCGAACCAACTAAAAATAAGAAAATAAACCCTCGCTATTTTAATATACGAATCGGTAGGATTATTGTTCAGGATAAAATTTGTCTAATAAACATTTGGTCTTACACTCATCTGTTGTACGAGATGCCCATGAATAATATTTATTACAAGTTATTTATTAACAATACCTAGTACTGGTCACTTGTAACAAGTAAATGACACGTTATAATTTTCTTATCTCTTCAACATCTAAAGACATCGTGTGAAGTACAAGCTTGCTAATGTTATTTATCTCTGAGTACCTTGTTGAAGTATTGGATAATAAAATCGGTAAGTAAATGGTAATAATAAATCTATGCACAGCACGATTCCTTCTTACACTAGCTAGACGTTTGTCCTGTCGAAAAGTTTAATAAGGGAACGTACTCTGTTTGGAACGCGGGGCATCAGATTTGAAATTCGAACGATAACATTTTAAAAACTATAAAAATGAAGTATTCGTTCGAATTTCAAATTTTGGTTTTGTTTTGCTTTCATTTTTTTTTTAGTTGGTTCGATTCCCGGGTGAAACAAGCCACTTTAAAAAAATCGTAAAATGCAGTTTTGTTTCATTTTAAAAATAAAGGAATGTTTCCTTTCAGTAAAATGAGCTAACTAAAGGATTTAAGGTAGTTCCCCTCCAGGGCGCATAGATTTTTTCCACCCTGTATATTTTAAAAGGTGTCTAGAATTGAGGGTCGAAAATGAAACTGATTTGATTATATCAAAGGGAGTATCAAATGAAAGGGCTAAATTTGCAAATATCAAAACAATTTTATAATTTTCCATGACGTACTGTATGATTTAATTACAGCCAAAAATATAAGTACAAAAATGCCCGTTGCTACTGTCCATGCTCAGAGTAGTTCCGAAGCCGTTACTAACTAAAAGCTGTCTCAAAAACAATGAGTATGATATTTAAAAGTTATTTGGTGCTCTGACCGTAGGTAATTTTAGTAGGTAAGTAAAGGTTTAAAATTCGTTATATGTGCTTTAATTTAAGATATTTTTCAGATTTTTTGTATTGGTAGTGACTCTTACAAAAATTTGTACTCTAAATATGAATATTACACAAACGGATCCCTTAATCGAAAATAGTTTTCACAAATCGGCAATATTTTTGAAAGACCTATCCTACCACAACCCACACCATAGGGTAGACGAGAAAAAAAATACATCCCATCTTTACGTGTAGGGGAGGAAGCCTAAAGATATTTTATAAGATTTTGTTTTACCATTTTGTCGGTATGACTTATATGTACCAGTATATTCATGCCAAATAACAGCTTTCTAGAACTAAGTCTCTGAGCTAAGCTGCGGACGGGCTGACATGGCGAAACTATAAGGAATATAATAGAATAAAAAGAATAGAAAACGTTTGGTAACGGTCGACTCTTGACTGGTTACCGAAATCAGTGGAATCACAGTATATGATATTATGGTATCCATCTGGTCTAAGGCACTATTTTCTTCGCAGAAGTGACATCATAAAGTCGCATTAAGCCATTTGTTTTCTTGATAGTTTAAAGGATTGTAATGATGAGAGTTCAAACGTCAGGTCTCTTTGATTACAAAACCGGTCTCGATAATGTTTCGTTTGCCTCGCCGTCCCGTGTAGGCCCGCCTTATGGTTCCGTAGAATAGCTTTTTCGTAGATAAATAGGTATGACCGTTATCTATATGGTTTCGAAGTCAAACTAGGAATCCGTATAATTAAGTAGTTTCGCCATGTCCGCTGTCAGTCTGTCTGTATGTTACTCTCACATTATCTCACTATCAAAGTTACAAAACTTAAATTTTGTGCACATACATGTGTAGATATTTATACCGCGCACTAAAATAAATGAAGGAATAAGTAAATAAACCTGCGGTACCACTTTTTCAAAGGTTTTTTATTATTTAGTATAATTGAATAGCTGTTAAAAAACAAAAAAAAAATATTTTTTTGCAATATTTAAAAATCTAATCTACCACTTAGTTTCTATGGATGTACCTAGTAATATGCCGAAGTTATCGTAAATCAAAAAAAACACGGTGTAGGTATATATATATATATACGCGAGGCCGATTTTTATCCATGGCATTAGATCTACAGTTTTGGTCCGATTTTGATAAATTAAATGTCATTGGATTCGTCTCATGCTGGAGAGTTGCATAAAATTCTTCGTTTTTTTAGTGACAATTTATTGAAAAATTCATTTAAAAACAACTACTGTGTGACGTATGTACGACCCCCGACCCGTAGCTTAAGATGAGACTTGAGATGACAATGTAAAATAAATAAACAAGAATCCAACACAAACCCGTAGTAGGTAAGTAACTTAAGCATGAGAAAATATAAGTTTTGAGTCGGCAACTTACAACCGCAACACCAAGGAATATCACAAAATACGAAATAAACGCTTCATTTACAATTTTCAGTAAATTACATGAATGACAGACGCATTGTGTCAATTTTTAATTTACTTTTCTTTTATGCCAATACTGTAGTGTTTTTGGGTATTTCTCCAGATCATAATTTTTTCGAGTTCGGGGCAAAAAGTGCTTGAATTTAAAACCGTACGTTTTCACGAAAAAATATGCATATGCTATAAACTTTAAGCTAAATGGAGCATACATAAAGCTTGTTGTAACTATTTATGAAATTGAGGAAAAAAAAAATGAAGTGCTGAATCTTGACATCGGTGGAGAGTCCGCAATGCAGATTTCTTCGCAAAATAATTCGAAAAGCAACATCTAAGCTAAAATAATAATATCTAATATTATTTCACATGTGTATATATAGTTAACAATTCACATTATACAGGGTGGGCCATAAATTTTTGCAAATAGCAACACTGATTTTTTCGGACTCTGTCAGAGTGAGCGGCGGGAAATTGGTGGGAAACTATAGGTCACTTCGTGCAATTTTATTTATAAAGGAGCGTTTCACGGGAAAGCAACGGGGTTTTTGTATTAAACAGTTTTATAAAAACAACTATTTGTATCTTTCTGTACGACGCCTACTTAGAATTGAATAAGGATAACGCCAAGTGAGTGAGTGTCCAAGTGTTAGTTTAATTAAATCTTAGGTCAAAAACTTCAAGCAAACTGGTTCGACACTGAATATCAAACAAACAGGGCGTCCACGTTTAACAAGAAATGATGAGAACATACGGCAGGTTAAAGTTTCTGTAGAGAACGATCCAGAATTATCTACGCGTAAACGTTCAGCAGCTCTAGCAATACCAAGAACTAGTCTACGGCGAATTTTACATCTAGATCTGAAACTGCACCCACTGCATGAATTTGAAGGTGACCAGAACATGGATGCAACAAGATGGAACAACATGCCATACGTCAAACATGAGTTTACCGGTGGTGAAAGAAATGTTTCCGAAAAAGTTGATTTCTCGCAGAGGTGACATCCCAATTCCCATGGCTGCCAAGGAGCCCGGACCTAACACCTTGCGATGTTTTCAAGTGGAGATATTTAAAGAGTCGAGTGTACCTTAATAATCCGATGACAATACCCCAGTTAAAACAAAACATTCAGAATGAGATAGCTGCGATCCCTCGCAGCATGCGTCAGCGAGTTTTCCAAAGTGTTTGTGTAGTCGACTGCAGGAGTGCAACGACGAGACGGAGGACATCTGGATGACGTTATTTTTCAAAATTAAATTGCATTTATCTGTTACTAGGTTAAATAAATAAAATATAAAAAAACATGAAAAGTTAAATTTTTATCGATGTTTTAAAAGTGCAAAAATTTTTGGCCCACCCTGTATATATCAAAATAAATAAATGAGAACAGTTTAAGAGCAGTATCGTATATTTCGATACGTCCGAGAGTAGTGCTTGATTACAGTGGCATTTACAAAACGATACGCACACCTCTACCGAAAAATGTTAGGTACTACGCTGCCCGCTTGTCGGGAAGCATTTATTCACGCCGCCATTGCTGGAGGGAGCCCGTGTCTCGCGGCATTTGGGCAGATTTTACCGAGGTAAGTTCGTCGCTCGGTGGTTTTCGAATAGGGTGATTGTTGAATTCGGTGGAGCGATTTATTTGTAGAATTTCTAGTTTTTGTGAAAAGTGAACCAGATGAGAAATACCCCCAAAGGGATGAGTTTTATAATTAAAAACCTCAATATTCTATTATTTTTCTTCTTCTCATAATTGTTAAAAATCGTTATATATTGATCTCGGTGGGTGTGATCTCCGTGGATTCGGTGGTCTTTTTGACCACCGAATTCAAATTACATCCATGGAAATCAACTATTTACGAAATACAAGAAAATAATTTGTTGATTTTTACGCCAACCTAACGCCAACGACATTTGTTTTAGATATAAAAATGGGTAAGCTCACAAAAAAGAACAAAAACTTGAAAAAAAAAATTGCGAACGAGCTCGGAAAGCAAGAATAAAAAGTGACCGCACGCTTTACGAACTGCTTAAAGAAAAAGATAGGCAATGTCCACCCTAAGCATTTTCTTACAGTTTTCAATTTATTGTGTGTAAACAAACAGTATTACATTTAACATTCCCAATAGTAAAACAATGTTTTGTTTGCATTATAATGAAATATTTTACTAAATCGAGAACTGCAATTAATTTCGCTTTTGGGGTAAGCCACCTAAAAAACCACTTACGTTGATTGTTGATCTCATTGTAATAAACCAAAATAAATAGTTATTAAATGTAGGTTAGTAAATATTTGTTGTTAGTTACATTATTTTATTGTGATTATTAATATTTGATCATGTGCGTTGTTAATCAGAAGTTATTTATTTGGTTAGAGTTTCGAGATGTATTCTGGTCTCGAAACTCTAACCAAATAAATTACTACTTATAGAAAAATATGTAGGTCAGCTGATCAGGAGAAGATTTAGAGAAAAAACTTTTTATTTAAATTCAATTACCTATTATCTGTGATCAGACATGGGTCCAACTAAATAATTAAAGTATTAATCATTCTGTTAATCCTAAATATCAAAAAATAAAGAAGAACTGTCAAATTTATTTTGTTTATATTGAAAATGTTTATCTCGGTGGACGCAGTATTGAATTCGGTGGTGGAATTTATTGAGATATTGATCTCAGTGGGTCCTTTTTTGATTTCGGTGGCAGTTTTATTTTAAATATTTAATATCTCGGGCTGCACAAGGCCGATCCGAGGCAAATTACCACCTAAAATTATTAAATTTAAGCTAGTTCAAAAAAAGTATTACATTAAATAAGAATTTTCAAAAAAAAAAACGGCCACCGAAGTCACGCAAAATGGCTCGGTCTGGAGAAATACCCTTTTGTTTCAAAAAAGTTTATGTACAAACTCAGTCTCGCATATTTACAATTTTGATAAATGATAAGTAAGTCATTAGTGTCATTACTCATTGGATTTGTCTCATGCTGGAGAGTTGCATAAAACTCTTCGTTTTTTATTTTATTTTATGCTAAAGTACTTAAAAATAATTTTACCAGCGTGCAACATGGTGCCGCCTTAAAAAGGGTATACCAATTTAAATATCTGGGGCACTGGCACTGCCTTACTAAGTACTTCAAAGAAGATGACGATATGGAGAGGGAGCGAAGGGCCCTATCAGTTGGGGCTATAAGCGGCCTGTACACGCAAAGTTCGGACCGCGGGCGGGATACTACGCCACGCGCCGTCCCAATCTTCGTTCCGAACCGTAAGTGTAAATACAACTCGTCATTGCTTTGAAAAAACCTCGTATCTCATATTTCGTAACGTACGATTTTAAACTTATACGTGAAGAGAATTAAGTTCAAACTCATATATTTCGAAATATCTGATAAGGTCAGGAGGGGTAAGGGGAACATACTTTATTCTTCTTATCTTAGTTTGAGTTCTATACTACAAAGTATAAGGTTCTAAGTTTTTTCACTAAAGACAAAACATACTTATTTGCGTTAGCTTTCCAGGACAAAATACTTTGTATGCTAGTTCTAATGCACATCGCCAGAAAATGATTATTCGTAAGACTAGTTCTATCGTTTCCCTTTCCCTATTTTCGGGGTAAGGGAAACAGTCTCAATAAATCTACAACTAATAATACTAGTTTGGATTATTCATACGCAAAACATTTTTTAAAACACCTTTATTGAAATGTGTACTTCATACTTAACGAAATACGGTTACAAATATAAAATATTGACCACAATCGGTATTTGGGGAAAGGGAAACGTACGACTTTCGAACAGGGGTAGTCAACTAAAAACAAAGGAAGTAAAAAGTAGGTGCAATTTTTTATTGTAATGTTTATTAAGTTATGGTTAAAATAAAGTAGCCTATTTAAATTACTTTTTCTGAAACATGCTATGTAACGTCGCCCAATAAACATTTCGAGGTTGAGTAGACGTTTTGGTCTCAACTTTATGTCACTTAGTATAATCGTATAAATGTCATAAGGACGTTTACTCGACGGCATTTAGGCCCATTTAATTCAACTTTAAGTCGTAAGAGTTTCGTGTAACCGTCATATGAATACCTACTTAGTCGCATAGTCGTCATATACGCGTCGGCGATTTGGCTACATGTTATATAATATTAGCCGTTGCAATGTGTATTCGACTTCGTGTAGAGTAATGGTGCACAATATGACTTTTATATGATGTAATGGTTGTTTTATTGTCGCTTAAAGATATTGATGGTAACCTCCTCATAAACAGTCCTAACGTGTTTTGTGACATAACAATAAGGAATAAAGGCCGTAATTATTGCATTTTTTGAGGCACGTAATTTGAGGTAAAAAAACCATATTCATCAACTGTAAACTATTGTACACTCTAGTTTACTGATTAATGTGAGGTAAGTTGGTAACTAAATTTTTATGGGCTTTTGAAATTTTAAAGTATTGATATAGTTTTATTAATAATTTAATAGGTAACTGCGTTATGTGACAACTATATAACTTCCCGACCTATAATTGCGTATTCAAAATGGAACGTTCGCCATAACAGTCGATTTAGGGTTCAGTAATAAAATAATGAAACGCCTGACTTACATTAAGTATAGATACTATTGGTAAAGAATGTATACTTTAAGAACTTAAGTCAAAATAATATTTTTGTTTTCAGGGAAACCGCAAAATATCAAAGACGGACATCAAGGAAATGATACGCGTACATTAGAAATGGCCGTGGTCATTCACTCATTTTATCCTTTCTTTTCGTTGTCATGGATGTGGACTACAATCAATGTTTCGACCCCGTCTTGCGATTTAATTCTCAAATTATCCTGCATTACTTCTTGTACTTCACTCACAAAGGCATGAAAATATGCGTATAAATTTGATGGTTTACTCGTACCTTCATAAATTCCCACAACGAAAGGGAGAAGATTTGGTCTTTCGTGGATATTACATAATATAGGCCACACTTGATGCTTAGAGCTCTTAAACAATGGTAGTCCGTCAATATTCACATTAAGTGAAACGCATTTCGGTTTATCATTTAGTTTTTGTAAAATAGTCTTTAAAGGTTCAATAAGACCATTATGCCAGTAACGACCATCATCAATAAGAATTATTGGTACATGTCTTTTACTTTTTAAAAGCGTCCTTGGATCTAAAGGAACTATGCAGGGCATTCTTTTGTTCAAAATTACATTTAATTCCTATTAATGCTACATGTGGAATATTAAAATCAATAGCCCACTTTTTGTAATGGTCTCTGAAGTCATCATTTTTGGTTAAAGTGACTTCTCTATTATTAACTTCACTTTCACTTTCGGATGATGAATAACAGTCTTCAACCTCGGAAAATGAACAAGACTCCTGAACTTCGGCAAATGAACTGCAGGGTATAGCTTCGAAGCCACTGCGCGTTTTACACAAGGGACTTGCTGAAAGTGTAGCATTTGTATTTAAACGTGATACGGAACCATTCTCATTTTCCTCACTGTCAGCTTGACCTCTTGCTTTATTACTTTGTATGAAAGTGCGTGCTTGAAGCGAATGATAATTCTTTTGCACTTTTCTTTTGAATGCACCACTTCTTTTAATCGTTTTCCACTTTTTTGGATCCATTTTAGAAAGAGTAATTAAATGTGATGAATTTGATTTCAAAATGGTGGAAGTTGTATAGAAGATTATTTTAAAACGTTAACATGAGTATTAATCAAATAGCGGTCGTATTATAATGTTTGTGTTACTTGAAGACGTATACAAGTTGCACTCGTAACACTTATTCGATTTTTATATAACGATCACGAATACGACATGTACACAACTATTGTCCGTTTAACAGTTATATTAAAAGTAATTATATGACAAAAGTTACACTATCTTGACGTTTATACGACGAAAACGTTTATACGACGAAAACGTTATATGAGTAAGTTTTATAGACGTCGTCGTAGACACTATTATAGGACGGTCGTAAAGAAATGTTGAAAGAACGTCTATATGACATTATTATATGACAAGAAATGTATATGACTATTCGGACACATAATGCACCAGTACATGACAAAGAGTCAGAAAAACTACAGTAAAATAACTTTTATGAAACTCAAAGTCGTAAAAATGTTTAATTATATGACCAAATTGTTTATTGGGCGGCGTTATGTTAGTTATTTGAGGCTTCAAAGTGCCACGTTCCCGACGGAACAACTCGAGAGAACTGTAAAGGAATTTCATACAAAATTGAAGGCCTAGGCCGGGAAGGATTTTTTTTTAAGTTTAATATGGCCATGACAGCTTGTTTTATGAACAGGCTGAATAGCTGAAAATCGTTTTTTTTTTGTATCTGTGTGGTTCGGACCAAACATATCCGCGTTAATGCCTATTACACAAATGTTTTTTGAGTGATGTTTTTTTTATTTCATTGCATATGTTTGAGAAAAACACTATACATACCTCGCCGTGAAAAGGGGTTGCCAGCCTCGTAACTATCCGACCTCGCTTCGCTCGGCCGTCTATATGAACTCGGCCTGCAACCACCTACTTCCCGGCGTCTGTAGTAATGTACTATTCTTTGGCATACAATTGTTAATAGATAACCAATAGAATAGTTTAATACTTAACATTTTTTTTCCCATAACTTAACTTTTTCCCTACTTTTTTTTACAAACCAATACCTACCCTATTTTGCCATTTAGGATATAATCGGTATGGAGAGGTCAGCTGTTACGGTACCCAAGCAATGTGTAAAATATCATAACATTTATAGTTAGTTACCGATTCAAGAGACTATTTCTACTTTTTATAAAATTTACCTGTCTCAAAATGTTTGTTACTTCTGACGTCGGGAAAGAGAAACATATGTCTCCCTTAACCCGGTCATGATAGTTTCCCTTACCCCACTTATGCATTTGTAGGTTATGTTACGAATCACATTAAATTTTAATATTTATAGCATATTCAGCAAAACATTATATGCATACAAACAAAATATATCTATAAAACAATACTAACTGACATTTGCAGACTTGTAACCATACTTTTTATAACATAAATCAGTATCGAAATAAGGTACGTCGAACTCGTGTTTTCGTTGTTTGTCAACTAAAGTATTGTTTTTGTCACACTCGCAGTTTCAGTTGTCATAACGCTATCTGTGTTATTTTTTTGGAAATAAATCTCAGTTACTACTTTATCGATCGTGTAATCACAACTCTGCGGTCTATAGTTTTTGATATATCAACTAGTGTTTCCCTTTCCCAGTAGTTCCCCTTACCCCACCTGACCTTACGAGTTTTTTCCAAAGTAGCAACGAACTGTAACAGTAAAAGAGTAAAAAAATCTATTTCAGTATAAAGGCCGCTATAGCCCGCAGGTTGACTCGTATATATACAGGGTGTCCCAGAAACCGACGTCAACCTGCCTAGGGCTGATAGAGCAGCTCATAAGCTATCGATTTAACCCCATGTATGTTCAGCAATTGTTATTAGTTTCCGAGATATTGATCATTTAAATCAGAGTTTTTGCCATTTTTCCTTATGTCCGTGGTACGAAAAAACCCCGAAATTCATGTATTAATGTATTAATTCATATGTTTTTTAGTTTTTTCTTACATGATTAGAATCACTGCGAAATAAGGAAGTTTTTAAAGCTACATGCCAATTTCTTTTTTATTACAAATGTTTGAGTAAACGCACAGAGTTACTTTCTCCATACTAAGAGAACACCGCGTTTGTTTTTCACCTAGTATGGAAAAACAAACTTTGCGTGTTTTCTCAAAAAGTTGTAATGAAAAAAAAATTGGCATGTAGCTTTAAAAACTTCCTTATTTTACAGTGATTCTAATCATGCAAGAAAACACTGAAAAAAATGTGAATTAATACATGAATTTAGGGATTTTTCGTAGCACGGACATAAGGCAAAATGATAAAAATTCCGATTAAAATGATCAATATCTCGGAAACTAATAACAATTGCTGAACATACATGGGGGTTAAATCGATAGCTTATGAGCTGCTCTATCAGCCCTAGGCGGGTTGACATCGGTTTCTGGGACACCCTGTATATGCCTAATGATCACTTTGTCGGCGTGACTTGTATCATATTATGTACATTCATGCCAAATAACAGCTTTCTAGAACCTAACGGACGGACATGGCGGAACTATAAAGTTTACTTGTTTGAATACTGAACCCTAAAATCCTTCCTCTTGAATCACTGTAAGTTGATGAATTAAAAGCCGTTGGTTGCGTAGTTTGAAATATCTAAGCGTATTATCATATCACATTAGAATTATTAGAATAATATAGAGTAGGTACATATGTCGTCTTCGAATTAATACATGAAATGACATTGTCAATGGTAGAGTGTGCAGATAAATGAATATACTTATTTCAGTACGACAAAGTTCTAAAGCTTGAAAAAACTTTTACAAATAATCTACAAAATGTCTATACTTTACCACGATTCATTCATACTATATAATATTATTTAATTATTAAGTTGATGAATTAAAAGCCGTTGGTTGCGTAGTTTGAAATATCTAAGCGTATTATCATATCACATTAGAATTATTAGAATAATATAGATTAGAATAATATAGAGTACATATGTCGTCTTTGAATTAATACATGAAATGACATTGTCAATGGTAGAGTGTGCAGATAAATGAATATACTTATTTCAGTACGACAAAGTTCTAAAGCTTGAAAAAACTTTTACAAATAATCTACAAAATGTCTATACTTTACCACGATTCATTCATACTATATAATATTATAAATGTGAAAGTGTGTATGTTTGTCCGTCTTTCACGCTTCAACCACCGAACGGATCGAGATGAAACTTTGCACACATATTGGTTAGGTCCTGGAACATGACATAGAATAGTTTTTATCCCAAGCAATTGGACAGTTCCCGAGGGAGCAGTGATAAACGACTTCTACGCGGACAGACTCGCGGGTGATGGTAAAGCATACTTTTGTATTATTTTATCTATAAGTATATGCATTTAAAGTATGAAGATATCTCATTATTATAAGTATTAATTATAAGTGCTGTTGTACTGACGTTACTTTCGAATCGTATTCTAATCGCAGTTTGATAATACATGTACACAGAGGGTCGGACGGGAAGCGACTATGTTTTATACTGTGTAAAGCAGTCCCCCGCCGCGACTGTCAGTCTGTATGTATGTTTACAAAGATCTTAAAAACTGCTAAACGGAATTTCATGCGGTTTTCACAACCAGTTAGATATTTCTTTCCGAAGGTTTTTAAGTACCTTTAATAATTTTTAGTATTTGTACGGGCGTTACAGAAAACTCACCTGAACCCAAGCGAAGCGAGGGGCTAGTAATTCACTAATACGGTTAAACATTTTGCAAGTTGTTTAACCTTTAAACATTTATATGTATTATTTACACAAGGTTCCATAGCAGAATATGTTCCATGCCGGCATCGATATCTGGTCGTGAATGAGTTTTTTTAATGTCTATAAAAATCTATAATAAAACAAGCTTTTCATACTAAGAACAAATCTCTTAGTTTTAGGTAGTTTCAGATTTACCCTCACGGACCTGTTTGGATTGCTCACCCTGTGACAGATTTTAAACTGAATAATGTAAGTATACCTACCGAAGGTAATACGTATCCAACAAAAATTCTCAAACGTTCCCTATTTACCATTTAAGGTTCATGTATTTAAACAGTAACGAATATACTTGGTCGAAATTACATATAATCGCAGGCAGAGTGAACATTTGGTCAGCGTCAGGGCTAAGGCGGTTCTAATGCCGTGATACTCGTTGGGTAAATACCAATCCAACGTTACCCCGTAAATAATCCATTACCATGAAGGACATAACCATTGGTTATAATATAATGTTCTCGATTAACTTGATTTTTCTCACTTTGTCACAAACAAACAATTTTGCAGAGCGTTTTTTATTATTGTACCATGTTGCTTGTTTAAAAAAATAATTTAAAAAAAATGGACACAAATAAATACTTCCCTACACCTGAAAAACATTACCCTTCTTCTTGAATAGCTGGATAAAAGCGTAGCATTATTTTGTTATAGGAACCAATAACATCAAGATCCTCTCCCTTCCTCTTTATTTCCCAGACACAAAGTCTGATCTGGATGGTACAGCGCAGTATTTATTTGCGAAAGGGTAGTTTGCTTTGTTTGTGCTAAGGCCACCTGCTGTCGGGTGATCTAAGTACACTTGCGCCAGCGTCGACTGATATCGTCGCGTAGCTTATAAGATTTGACTGGCTGAACCCGTTGACACAACCTTGTGCGGTCAGTGTGACCCGCCGGGCCCGGTATATAAACAGCCGCGCCGGGCCCGGCGACACCACACGCGTCGTCAGTTCCGGGGACGTCGGCGACCACCGCTTCAACATGAAGACGATCGTGGTACGTTACTTTCAAGTTTAGTTAACGCGTTAGGTTTAGTTATTTTAGGAATTGTGCCCAAGTGTCTCGATGGCGTTCAATACTGGCATACTGTGTCGCTGCGTCTTGTCGTTTGTTAAAAGCAAAGTTATCATATCTAAAGTCTAAGAGAAATGAAACCCCGAAGGAGGCGCGAATCTGTTACGTGAATTATTAAAAATAAAAAAGCACATATCATTTCCTCATTAAAGCGAAGTTTCATATTTCAGATACACCTATGCATATTAAATCTTAATCGTTTTTAGTTTAAAATAAATGATCGTTATTTTATACACGTGTTTCCCTTAAACTAAATCAAAATTAAAAATCCTTTATGAGTAATGCAATACAATAAAATTAAGTAGTATTTACTTAATTGCGAATTTTATTTTTATTATTCTTATGTGAAAAAGGAGGTTTGAGGAAATTAATGTTTGTGTCGTCGGTTTTCAACAACTGACTATCTACCAATTGCAAATGTGGCGATGTTCCTAGTTTACATACGTCTTTAGGTTTGTTAAAGTCCCGCGGCATAATAAACATTAAAGCTCGAGGACAATTTTTAAACTATTTATTATTTATAACGAGTACACACAGTTCCCCGTCTCTGCTCCAGCGACTCGCCATCGCTGCTCGCCGGCCCGGCCTGTCCCCTGACCGAAACTAGGCATCAGTGAGCCGTACTTGGAACTTTACAAATATTTTAAGTCCAAAACATAATATCAAGAATAAGATTTAATTCGAAAAATACATCATTTAATAAACTCTAGTTGTAGTGGTAGGTATAGTGGATCTCTTTACTTTCGCGCCCATAAATATAAACCAACCAATTTATCAATATTACTCCATAACCACGTCCTTTTGCAGTTTGAACATGGTTATACTATAAATATATACACTTGATCATTGTTGTCATGTTTATGTTTCTTTTGATGTAGAAATCAAATATTATATTTTTTTGACGAAATGCATTTTCGGTAAAAAAACTATGAGATCTGACAAATTTTAATGGTTGTCATAAATTTTACTTTTCGATTAATTTTGAAAGGTTTTTGGTCAGCATTGCGATAGAGACAGAATAAACTTCAAATACCAAAAAGACAGTGGTGGTTTTAAATATTTCGAAATGCTATTTGATTTGATGACACAAACATATTGACATGGCCACGGGAGGCTCGCGCCGAGTATTTAATCCCCAAATGGAATTCGATATTATGTTAGTACTTAAATAGTATTAATTTCTCTTAAGGTCTATGACTGAATATTTCCGGCAGGTATGAATCGTTTTTAATGTGCGAGTTTCATACATTATAGACGGGGCACGCCGCCTGATCAGACTTGGGTGGGACTGCAAATGAACTCTTAGTCGGGAGGTCTGTTATCTTTAGCATATCATGGTGAATTTGAAGCTTTCATTCAATGCTAACAGTGTACCTATCTTCTATATGAATTGACTTTTTTTATTTCAAATGTATTTGTTATTTAATCTCGTGATTTCAATATCAATATAAAAACGTGCCTACACATGATAGTTTGCCATAAAAAATACAATTCAGTTTTTTACAGCCCATATCGTTTTTAGGGTTCCGTAGTCAAACTAGGAACCCTTATAGTTTCGCCGTGTCCGTCCGCAGCCTAGCACAGAAAGCTGTAATTTGGCCTGAATATACATATTAGTCACGTCAACAAAGTGGTAAAATCAAATATTGAAAAAAAAATGGTTTTAGTGTACCTCACGTGGGGTTTTTTTTTCAATCGTCTACCCCATAGTGTGGGTGTGGTTGGATAGGTCTTTCAAAAATATTGCGGGTTTGTGAAAACGATTTTTCGGTTAAGGGGTCATAATAATACTTTGTCATCGCAATTAAAAGATCTAAATTATTTATGCATAAAATTTGAGTATCTAACGGTTGCAGGGATGTACGTAATAGCAGTAATATTTCTGGTAGTATAATAACGTTATTTGGGGCTGTCTTGGTGATATTTAGTATGACACTTTAGTCGCCTGAATTTTAGTCGTGAACGTCATGATAATTTTCCTTTTAAATTCGTTATGCGTGCTTTCATTTAAAATGTGTTTCAGAATTGTATTATTTGTAGTTTTGGCTGTTATCATACGAAACTCTAGTTCAATATTTCCTAAACGGTCTCCCAAATCTAAAAAATAATATAATTACAAAGATTTTAAAGATTTTTTAAAGAGCTTTTTGATGTTATAATGAAAAACAGCGTAATTTTAATGAAAGTATGTTGGACAGACGGACATGTCACATGTCAAACAAATAGGTATTAAAAAAAAAAAAAAAACATAATGTGTCTATCATTAATAATTAGATTTATTAAGCGTTTTGCTATCCATTTTTTATGACTATCGATACTTATGAGAAAAAATATTAAGGGTGTCAATTTCTAGCTTTCTAAATTCGATACAAGTTTATGGGTGACAAAGGGATCCCAGAAAAATAACAAGCTAGCTCACGCGAGCTAGAGCGAAACGTCGCCATTAGATTCCAATCCATCCTCTGTTCGCGTCTCCGGTGGAAAAGCTCCTTATAAATTACCATTCGGACATGTAATAAATACTATGATGGCGATAAATATTATCCAACTTTTCTGATTGGTTATTTAGAGGTAACATCATTCCCATCACTCTTACACCTTCCTTCCTCTATCTAAAGACAATTACAATCAGGTACAGGTAAATTACTTTTGAGACATTTTGTGCATTTGTAGTATATTTGTATATTTACAGGGATTCTAAAATGTAAATTGAAATTTCATTCTACAGTCAGAAAAAGAGGTTCGTTACATTTTGAGGACGAAAATATATTTACAGTCAAAACTCAGTGAATGTCAAATAAATCATAATTATATTTATTCTTATGGTTTGTAATGTTTCTTGTTCAGTATTATTATTGTAACGTTGTTAATTAAAAATGGTTCCGATGTTGAAACATTTTCGAGGTGGGCCTAAAACTTTCAAACTAAAGAAGTTCCGTATAATTTGTACAAATATTTCCAAAATGAATGCAATAGCAATCCAAGCAGTATTGTGACTCCCGCTGAATTAGTTGCTATATGAAGCGAAATATTAATATCCATTGATGTACCTGACTATAAAAAGCTATAAAAATATATATAAAAGTATTGGTTTGTTTCTTTATGTTCTGACCGTACACAACTACAAATGCAAAAACGTCTCGAAAGTAATTTACCTGTATACTTGTTTTTATCATTGGCAGTCCCAATAGGACCTGACTATACGTATTTCTTCCCTGAGCTGAAACAATTTTCGGCTTTACGATTCATTTAGGAAATCTGCTGTGAACATTAGCCCTGTAAAGTGGAAGAAAACCCTTAAATACCCAAGTTCTTCTTCTTCTTTTAATGAATGGCGGTCTACCAAATGGTTTCGCCAGTTGCAGTGAGCGAGTATAATCAGTACTTAAATAGAACATCAAAATTAACAAAAGTTAAAGCCCGGAATTCTTGGATCGGCCACCTACCCTCCCCGAAGGTTACCGGAAACAGTGTAACTGTATTTCATAGAAATATTGAGAATACGATACGTGAGTAAGCCGTAGCAGTGTTTATTTGGTTCCTATAATGATAATGACTCACGCTTATTTAAATTGTATAAGATTTAGAATATTAAAAACAATCGTAACAACATAAGCTACAGCTCTACCCAAACTTTAAACGTCTCATTAATTAATTATAATAACAAATTTTTTTCTCGAAGGACAAACCGGATTAAGTAAAACGTGTTTCTTACTTCTTGTTAAAATAACCGAAGATAAAGGCGGACCCCGTGAACAAATAAGTGCTTTGCGATGTGGCTATTGCAGTGACCTCATGTTCCACAGGTTTCTACGAATGTTTCTATCCAACTAGAACCGCTTTACTATACAATGCAGAATTCCCGTATTTATGGATAAAATAAAATATATTTGCGTAGGTACGTACTTTGATATTCGATGACCAAAATGATTTAATGCAAAACATGAAAACCTTTATAGTTTTGACTAAGAACGGTATGCGTTACTCGTTTTTACCCTACTACGGCAAAGCCGAAAGGAAGAGTTAGGATTTTTAAGTAATAGGCAACTAAAATGTATTTACTTATAGTAAAGTAAACCATAAGTTTTAAGTACCTAACGTTATAATATTGTTTAGTGGTTTGTATTTAACAAATATTTATAAAACTAATCACTTAAAAGTTGTGGTTGTGATGTGTGTGAAGATTGTCTCAGTTCGTAACCAGTGGGCTCGGAAGTTTACAACAAACTGAGCATGGCCCGCAAGTGTAATTAATAAGAACATTAAATAGATACCTATCAGCAAGAGTAGGTAACATTTTAAAACTGAAAATTATTTCATTACCACGTACATACATAGCATTCCATGTATGAATGAAAGAAAAACGTCACTATAAGTACATTAAAATTAAATAATGTCTGAAAACCGGACCAGAGCATGTCTGATCATGCTCAATGCACCGGTTTCGAAGCAATCTCAAATAGGTATGACCGAATTCTCTATTTAAAGTTATTCGGTCTAGCTGGGGTGATTCAGTGGGTCGGTGCAAACAGGTGGCCGCCTGCATCCCAGGGACCGGCGAGGCTGCTTAGTCGTGATAGCTTTTCTTTAAAATTAGTTATATGCTTTCATTTAAAATATTTTTCAGATTGTTGGTATTTGTAGTTTCGTCTGTAGGGGCGGGGGGGGGGGGGACACTCGACTCAAAGGGAGCACTTTAAATCTCAATATTTTACAAACGAATCCCTTAATCGAAAAATTGTCATAAACCCGTATAATTTTTAAAACCTATCCAACAACACCCCACGCGATGGGATAGACGAGAAAAAAAAACATCCCCACGTTACGTGTTAGGGGGTTATTTTACCACTTTGTCGGCGTGACTAATATGTATTTTCATGCCAAATTACAGGTTTCAAAATTAAGAGTCTCTGAGCTAAGCTGCGGACGGACGGACAGACGGACATGGCAAAACTTTAAGGGTTCCTAGTTTGACTAAGGAACCCTAAAAATATCTGAAAGCATTTCATCGCTGGATAGCAATGCTAGATACCTATGCGTCGAGCACGGAAGCGCTGCCATTTTTTTCGATTGCCTACACAGCCACTAAATGAAATTACCTACGTGCTAAGACTACGACACTTGTTTTAAAATAAAATAAAATTTACTTAGAATCTTACCTCACCATTCCCATAAGAGCGTCGTAGGCCCTATAAAGTTCCAGTATTTAATATGAAACACATATGCTCTTGCCAGACCGAATTCTATTAGCATACAACCACAGGGTTAACCGCCTACAAAAATATAAAAAATACTTTATTTAAATGGTAATAGGTCAATCCAAATGAAGTCGGTTTTTTGTTAAAAATATTGTTGGACGCCGACTTCATGTTTATTTATTATATTACGTTATATTTTTGCGTTTTTGAAGGTGGTGTTTTGGTTTTTTAATGTCCCTCAAGAGTCTCGACCCTTATTAGTATTTCAGGAAAAACAAGTAGTATATTATATATAGGAAGAATAAAAAACTAGCTTTAACATTAAACCCTAAATTTGATCATGTCTGGAGGGACGGACAACTCATTAAAAAAAATCGATCACTTTAATATTATATGATATTTCTTAATATTTATTTCCCTTACTAAATGAAACGGTAGATAGGTAAATCAATGTTTTTTTTGTACCAAAATAATAATACTGAAGCATTAAAATCACAATATGTGACTAATGAATAATGATGGACAATTTCTGAAACATTGCAAAACTTTCCTTAACTGCGAAAGTTACAGCTTCTGAATGTTACATAATTAGATGGAAATACTTTTGACACAAATAAATTTCATTTAAATTTCATGAAAAATTTCCGTTACATGTCAAAACTATACTACTTTTCAGAAATTAAACGATTTCACATTGGTAACTTTAAAAAAAATAAAACATGTTTAAGAATGTTGCATAAAATTTTAGGTTGAAGTTAAACTTTTGAAACTTCCAGAAAATTGCAGAAATTTAAGTGAAAGTTTCACTTTTGAAAATTACAAGCCATGTGAGTTTTTAACTAAGTACATATAAGTACGAGTAGTTCCGGGTCGGACGTCATTAGATTTTTTGAAGAATGAATGTGTCTATCCTTTGTTATTTACTAAAACGACATTGTGTATAAAAACAATAAACAACATGATGTTATTAAAACATGAATTATACTACCTAGCTCATCTTACTTCTTTGTCTTCTGTCAAACTTCCACTGAATGTGTTGTCCGCCGCACCGGACAACGCCACACATTCAATGACATGACTTATGTACTGCTTGCCTGCCGTGGCGTACTCTGTCAACATTGTAAACGAAATAATGAGCTTGTTACTACCGTATTTTTTTAAAATAAAATGTTAATATTTGTATGTGTTATTGCGTGTACTGAAATCTGGGTTCGCTTTTTTAACTGCCTTTAAAAAGGAGGATTTAAAGAATTCAATGTACATTTGTTAAAGTTTATTTTGTATATTCACTAATGTGATGCTGATGTCTTCTACTCCCTGAGGGAACTGCGGTCTCCTCGCTAGAACTTTGCATTGCAAATTGCAAGAATGGGTTTCGTCCTTTTGTGACATGCAGCTGACAATTTATTCATGTAGGTAGGTAGGTACTTAGTGCTTGTTTGATTTTTAAGGAACTTAAAATTTAATACCATAATGAAATACAAGCTTACTTAGCTCACTTTTCATATTTAATGGCTACAAAATAACGATTCTCCAAAATATTTTTTGACCTTATATGTATACACAACATTCTAATAATATAGCTAATTATAAGGGCCCTGACACACACAAAAAACTATCGTTTGTTCACTAATAAGATACGCCAACCATAACATAACGCTTGCGTCACCATATATACCGCGGCATCATCGCGAATTTTGTCGAGGCGGATAGGTCACCCGAACTGAACTTGACATTTAAATCCGACAGTCAACAATGTAATAAAAATACTAGAGTTCTTCATAGACACAGCTTTAATATGTAGTATAATTATAGAGTCGGTAGGTACAGTACTATTATTTGGACTTTGAAACTCGGCAATCATCGGGAGAGATCGGAAGTGCAATGGACACGAGACACATTGCTGCATATTCATAATATCACAGTGTGCACTTAACAGTCTGCAACAGTAATGACTAATGTAGATCACCTGCCACAATAACAATATTGTTTTGACATTGATATTCAGTAGCCTATGAATAACACAGATGTGGCTTGATTTAATTAATACATTGATTACATCACTTTAATAAAAATACAAAAATAATAAATTAGTATATCTATAGGCTATATTAACCTAAAATTATGGTTATTGCCCAACGAAGTGGGCACGGAAACAGCTATGACAGATAATTTCATTGTAAGCAAATTCCTTAGATTTTAAAAGCTAACCTCTATACTCTATTTGGCAATAAAGGTATTTGTCTTTGTCTTTGAATACTTAGAATACAAATGACAATATAATTATAAAAAGGTCGATGTGATGTGTTAAGTGCCGCGGGTTAGGTTGTTGGTATGTTATGTTCGTGGTTGGTTATTAATTTTTATACTAAATAGGTTTGAATAATTTATGCGAGTAAATTCTAAGATTTTATGCCTATAGGTACTCTATGTGAAAACACGAACCTTTATGATTAAAATCGAGAGAAATAATCGTACTGTAATAGCTAAGGTTAGGACTTTTGGTGGCATAACGTGGTTCTAGAATCCATGGAGTCGCTATTTCCTATTTATTATAATACATACCACTTTGATTTTGACCTTCGGTATTTTAATATTTCAAAATTAATTATGTCATTAAACCACTAAACCTATTTAAATGAATTTTGGTGTGGAGAATATATATTTGCTCTGTGAAAGCGTTACAAACAAGCAAATATTAGTAGGTATGGATAAACTGAACTAACAATATATTTAGTTCATTTTGAAATATTACCATACTAGGTCATAATCAGGGATCGGAAATTCGGATCGATATTTACCTATACTTTCGCACCGGCTTTGTTGTTCAGTTGTATGGAGGCGGACTCAATCGTAGAATTCATTACTAAAATTTCTGGGATTTCAAAATAAATAAATTGCACCGGCATTAGTTCATAATCAATTATTAATATTAACTGTTTGAAGTTATTTTTCATGTATTGATTTACCAAATGTTATTTAATTTACCTGTAACTCATTAACCTAACTAATTTATAGGAGCAAAAATGAATGTTTTATCCTATATGTAAAGTAATTATTATATTAACATTTTGTAGAATCCCAGAATCCCGGAACTTATATTATTAAAATAATATTTTTAAGAAGCCGACGCCATGTTTGCCTATCTTTTTCCGGGATTTTGCCAACTTTAGGTAAATATCGATCCGAATTTCCGATCCCTGGTCATAATCAAAGTGTCTTGTTTTATAATAATTAGGAAATATCGACTCCATGGATTCTAGAACCACGATATGCCACCAAAAGTCCTAACCCTAGTAATAGCATGTCAGTCCCCGAGATATTTGAGAAAAAAACTTGATATTTTTTATCCTAAATCTTAAGACCTAACTAACAAGCACTAATAACATTCTTAGTACGTTAATACTCAGTAGCTACCTATCTGATTATCTTTCTGGCGAATAAACATTCTTTTTAAGTATATTTTTGATAAAATATTTTTATTGCAGCAACTGCAGCTAAATCTTAGATCATAAAAATATTAACTTCACCAAGGTTAAATGACTGAATCTCAAACCAGCGGAATAGATTTAAGGCGCAAAGTCAACTATTTTCACGGCTCAGATTGGTCTAGGAATTGATGAAGTGCTTAACGACGCAATCTCTTATTATCGTTCTATTGTTGACAGTGACAAAACCTAATTGCTTATTCTCCTTTCAATAGGGTCGCCGGTCGCCATAGTGCTTGGTGGCGACACACGCCTTGACCTAATACTTAAGTACACCATTAGGTACAACCGATTTTTTATCCCAAACAACCGAGTATCCAAACCGATGATTTAGAAAATTATCTATGTATGGAAGGATGCAATATTTCATTTGTGAAGTAATAATACCCTAGACATGTCATCTTGTACCAAATAAAAATGCGTCCGAAGACGTGTCATAATCATAAATCAAAGAAGTACAAACAAACAAAGTGACTAAAACAATATGATCAAATACCGTATGCCTTCCCGGAAGACTCGGGCCAAGTTCATTGCACTCGGCTCTTGCGCAAGTACCCTTCGGGAGTCCAAAAATCGGACGGGCACCGGGTGTGGGTGAGATTGACCTTGCACCGACACTTTCTATGCCGGAACGGTCCGGTTGTGTGACATCTTTGTTTACTAACATTATCTCATCGTAAGTCTGATACTAGACTGGGCTTTTTAAGGATTTTAAACGAATAAGTACTTAGATAGTTATATAAATATGAAGGTAATTGGACGACAAAGTGTTCTGGCTTAATTTAGCTAGTTCCCAAGATAACATCTTTAACTCAAGATTTTGCCCATTCTTTCACCCTTCTTAATCAATCCACTGTCATACGACACAAAAATATTGTGTTATAATAATTCCCTATGTAGAAAGAAACCAAATCTCGGATGAGTAATGTCAGCCATTTACGCCGTTAAACAATTTGGAATGCGACAGGTAACATCAACGTTCACATTAAGGTAATAATGTTTGCCTCAAGTGCGGGGTTACGACCGGTCGGTAACTAGATCCCATTTTACTGGAACGCGACGCGGTGTATTGCAACATTTCGTGGTCAACGCACCGACCCGGCTTTAGGCCCGCGCGCGGTCCGCTAAAGCCTACGCGTATCTACCTACCTCTTCTCTTACGGGGACTTAAAACTGTAATAAACCGTCATTGGTAATTGATACGAGTATGTTGTCCCTTGTACAATTGCGCGACACCGCTCAGGTCGTAGTTTCATGATATCTAAGTTAATAAATAAATTAAATTAAAATAAATTATAGGATGATCACTCGAAGATTATACTTATTATGTAAAGTGCAATATACATAGCTCTTCAAAGGACTATCGGGTTTGGAGTATCACTCACTCCAATACGCACTTAAGCCGCAAACGCACTGAGACCGGCGGCGCGGCGCGGTGCGTTCCCATACTAAAAGGCGTGCCCATGTGCCCAAAGCGTAGCGGAGGCATTTTTAGTATGAGAATGCGCCACACCGAGCCACCTCCGCTCTCAGAGTGTTTGTGGCTTTTTGATAGTCTAACCGATTTTTCCCGAACTCGAAAGAGTTTTTAAGAGCTATTTGCTGTCATCATAGTATTTACTGTAATCAACGTAATATTGCAAAATGGTGATTGAAATATATTTTTTTACAGATAATAGTAGCCTTAGCAGCGGCAGCCTCAGCTGATATTGGCCTCGGGTACCATTACAAGCAGCCACAAACTTCGTACGAAGGGCCAGTGTTCAGCCCTTCAAGCAGCAGCAGCGGCTTCGGCACCGGATACGCTGGACAAAACACAGGCTCAGGGTATAAAGGACAAACTTTGAGCTCTGCGACAAACACATATAATAATGCTGGTTTGCAAAATGGTTACCAAAACCAAGTGCTATCTGGTTCTGGCTATCAGACAGGAAACGGTTACCCGTCAACAGGTAGTGGTTACCAGACGGGTACCGGTTACCAGAACGGAGCCGGTTACCAGCCCGGTATAAACTACCAATCCGGTTCTGGCTACCAATCCGGTTCTGGCTACCAATCTGGATCTGGCTACCTTGCTAACTCCGGTGCCGGTTACCAATCAGGCACAGGTTCCCACACAGATAATATAAGATACCAAAATGGTGGAAAATATCAATCCGGCGGAAGCAGCTCTGTCGGCAGTTTGACATCTAGCGGAAGCAGCTCTATTGGCAGCTTGACATCTGGACAGGCTCAAACTGGTAAATACCAAGGTGTTAATCAATACCAAACGTCGAGTCAATACGAGTCCAATGCTGCAATCTTCCAGCAATACTACAACCAGATCCAGCATCAGGAACCTCAAATATTCAAACACTTCTATGTACACGCGGCCCCGGAGGAGCCGGAGGCCATCAAACCCCGCCAGCCACTGGCTCTACCTGCACCACAAAAACACTACAAGATCATCTTTATCAAAACACCATCCCCACCTGCTGGCTCCGCACAATTTATACCGGTACAGCAGCAGAATGAAGAAAAAACCATCGTCTATGTTCTGGTTAAAAAAACAGACTCGGCTGAAGATGTTGTTCTCCCTCAAGTGGAACAGAAGCCACCATCAAAACCAGAAGTGTTCTTTATCAAGTATAAAGGCAAAGAAGATAGCCAGGCTGTGATTAACAATATCGTGAGTGAATATAATAATGGTAAAGATGTCGTGAATGTGGCGGGCGCTGTCCAAACCGGTGCATCTGGTACTTTAGATGGGATTTCAGACGTTAAATATACTTCGCAAGTTGTTTCCTCTGGGTCTCAATCGGCAGGTAACGAAGCTCAGACTGCAACACATGGGTCTTCTGGGTCGTTTGGGTCTCAGGCATTTGAAGGTAGCGTGTCTTCGATTGGCCAAACGCTGAGTACTGGTACTGGTAACTACGGATCATCAGGCTCGGGATCTGGAGCACAGAATGGTTATGGAATCAGCAGTGGTTCTTCCGGGTACCAAGTTTCCACGGTAACTCCAGTTCAGGCCAGTACGGTCTCCAGCGGTTACGACAGCAGCTTCAGCAGCGTTTCCTCCACTGCCGCCTCTGCCGTGAGCGGAGGGCAAGGCAACACAATCTCCACCAGTCAGGGCATACCGCATGAAACATATGGACCTCCAAAATTCAGAGATTATTGATATACCTCATAATAAATTAAGGATATAAGAAAGTTTTGCTTTTGTTTTATTGAAGAACAATCTTTGATATACTATAACTTTGATTATGAGTTGTAGACTTTGTACGTACAGTCCAACTTAGAAGTGGCTGCACATTTTAGTACCTACCTAGTCAGAGTAACGAATTAAAATGAGAATGATTAAAATTTTATATATCAATAGCAGCATAAAGGTACAGCTACAGCTACTTTTGTGTTGAACGGTAACTTTTATACTAAACTAGCGACCCGCCCGCGGCTTCGCCCGCGTGGAATGTATTATACATATAAACCTTCCTTAAGAATCACTCTATCTATTAAAAAAACCCGCATCAAAATCCGTTGCGTAGTTTTAAAGATTTAAGCATACATAGGGACAGACAGCGCAAGCGACTTTGTTTTATACTATGTAGTGATGATTATTACCTCGCGGCTAGTAGTACTAAACTATAAAAAAGGCTTTTTCTCTGTCGAACGGTCGATTGATTAAGCTAAGTCATACGAGCAGGCTCACTCGGCGGGTAAAGCGTAGATGCCTAATTGAGAGTGCACGCCTTGAACTCTCCGGGACAACTTGAACTCTCCGGTTAGTAATACGTCCGTCAAGTTCAAGAACGAGTTGTTTAAGAGAATCATCTACCAGGTTCCTATTCTACAAAACCAAAATGCCTCGTGTTTGACCTGATAAGGCATCGTTTTTAACTCGGCCGCCATTACTGTCAAGTTCCTAAATAAGAGCTATCGGAACGTTGACAATACGCATGGCCTCCCAACTCGAACAACGTATAATTATTACTTTAATAAACTCATAGATGGCGTCACAGGTATCGAGCGAAACATTTGAATCAGTAATCGTGAAGATTTTATGATTTTTGCACCTTAATAAATTCAACGTACCTTAATTACATCAAAAACATCCTTCTCTACATAAAGTGGGGTATATTTTACAAGTTTAATAAATGCAATAAATTTTATATTAACTCCATCTAACTCATAAAAAACTTATAAGCTTTCAAGCTTGCTACGCCTTATTAGGTACTGTCACTAGATGGTGCCATCACGGATCGCGAAACTACTATCACAGTATATAAATAAACCAGTAAAGAAACTAGGCCTACTTTTCAAGATAAATACCTACGCTCCAATTGAGCGTTTAAGTTGTCCATTAACATTTTGTAAAATTGAAAAAAAATCTTGTTTATTGTATTTCAGCTAGTTAGTGCAAAATCGATACGTTTGATCTGCGACAACAAATCCGTTGCAGATTGAGAAAAAGTAGCCGCCATCTTGAACTTTTTAGTTATTCAACCGATTGCTTCCAAAATCGATATATGGGGATGTGTATGGTCTCCGACAACTAATCTGTTGACAGATTGAGAAAAAGTAGAGGCCATATTTATTTATTTATTTATTCAACCGATTGCTTCCAAAATCGATATCTGGGGATGTGCGTGGTCTCCGACAAAGAATTTGTTGGCAGAATGAGAAAAAGTAGCCGCCATCTTGAACTTTTTTATTATTCGACAGGCTAATTCAAGTGTCAATTTCGAGAGTAAGGACCACACAGATCTCCAGATATCGATTTTGAAAGCAGCCTGTCGAATAATAAAAAAAATCAAGATGGCGGCTACTTTTTCTCATTCCGCCAACAGATTAGTTGTCGGAGACCATACACATCCCCAGATATCGATTTTGGAAGCAATCGGTTGAATAACTAAAGAGTTCAAGATGGCGGCTACTTTTTCTCATGCTGCCAACAAAATCATTGTCAGAGACCACACAGATCCCCAGATTTCGATTTTGGAAGGAATAGGTAGAACAACACAAAGTGTAACAAGGCGGCGGTTTCTTTTTTTTCTAAATTCGAGAGGAAGTATGCTTATTTGACATATTTCATAACCTAATAAACAAAATGTCAGACGTGTTGCAAAAGTTCCCGATTTATCGGGAAATCTACCGATTTCGGCTCTTCCCTCCCGATATCACGATTTAGCGACCCCGTTTCCCGAATTTCTACATTTCGAACCAAAGTAACAAATTCAAACAGTATTTTTAAGACGACAACACCAATGGTAGACACTCAAAGAAGGACCTATCCACGGTCGAGAAAAATATTTTTAAAAAAACACTCAATGTTCAAATATTGTAGAGATGTTTATTATTTTACTAGCGACCCGCCCGCGGCTTCGCCCGCGTGGAATGTATTATACATATAAACCGTCCTTAAGAATCAATCTATCTATTAAAAAAAACCGCATCAAAATCCGTTGCGTAGTTTTAGAGATTTAAGCATACATAGGGACAGACAGCTCAAGCGACTTTGTTTTATACTATGTAGTGATGATATCGTTTAATAATTTAATAGTTTGTAAATTAAAGTAATTAGTGTAAAATACAGTTGTTTTATTTCGACTAAAATCTCCCGAGTTCTCTTGAATTTTCGCTGGGAAATTAAACGATTTTTATATTTTTACTTTTGCAACACGTCATCGTATTATAAAAAGCATTTTTTTTTTTAATATTTTATTTATTCTTACGAAAGGTAAGAACACCAGCAGAGAGTTTAAAAAATGAAAGTTCCGGGTTTGAAGAAGCCGAATTCAAACAACCTTATCCTCCTGAGGTTCCTTGTACTAATATTAGTACATAATACGACCATTGAAATAAAGATCTAGTGCAAAGGAAGTAAGGTGGTATTTCTTTTGTTTCAATGATTAATGATCAATTCAGAAAATTTACTTTATGATCATCCATAAAAGATTCATATTCCATTGACAAATTTCATTGTATGGTGGGTCTTAGGAGGGTATATACCACGCAATACTTTTGTGGCATCTTTCTCAAGAACGAACGTAAAATGCGAAGGAGCCCATTCGTCTAGCGACACACGCGGCTGACATCACCGCCAAATCCTCTTAGCGGTCTCGTAGAGGCGTGCGTCTGTGTGAGTTCGTCGTTTCGAGCATTTGTTCGTAGCTTCTTTACTGGTTTATTTATTATACTGTGCTACTATGCACTCACAGACCCGAAGCGTTTCGTTTGTACAAATTCTTGTTTGATGCGTAAAATCAATACTCAAAATACTTCTTTTATATTCAAAACAAAAAAACAATAGAGAAAATAATGTCTTGACGAATATAAATGAATATTACAAAATACTGTTTTGGCGGTTTCGGTGTATTAAAATGTTAGTACAAACACGGAACGAACAACGTGCTATCTTTAACCATTGAAGTATCAAAACGCGCTGACAGTTTGTGTACAAACATTTAAACTACACTCGGCGTCAAAAAAATCGCACCTTTTGAAATTTTGACTTCAAGCGAATAAAGCTCTTAACTTATTTATTGTACCCTACCAAATATTAGTATCATTTGAAAGCACAGTTAATAAACTTTAAAATCGGGCAAAACCGACCTTGTGTGCGTCTCCCGCACTGGAGGTGGACGTGGCCAGGGGTCCCTGACTGCTCATCGGTACATCACAGAGATCCTGGAGGACCACGTGGTCCCGTATGCTGGTTTTGTCGAACCTGAATTCACATTCATGCACGACAACGACCGCTCTCATACGGCGTTGATTGTTCGGGACAATCTGGATCAGGTTGGGATCCCCGTGATGCAGTGGCCAGCGAGAAGTCCTGACCTGAACCCCATAGAGCACATTTGGGATGATCTGAAACGCCGGGTGCGGTCTCGTGATACTGCCCCTGCCACCCTTGAACAGCTTCGGGACGCCGTCGTCGAGGAGTGGAGTGACATTCCTCAAGAACGCATCGTGACGTTGGTGAGGTCAATGAAGGATCGCATGGAGGCTGTAATTAGGGCTAGGGGAGGTAACCCTAGGTTTTAAGTTTCGTTTTAAGAATTTGTTCTACTGTATTTTTTAATTTTGTTATGTTTTTAGATTGTGTAATTTTGGCGTGAATAAATGTTTTTCCTCTTTTCATGAAAAACGTTTTTTTAAGCTTAGTAATCATTATCACATTTTTATTAATTAAAGGAAAAAATGAGGCCCCACACTCATACCTTATCTTAGATTAAATACGGTTTATAGCTGCTTGAAGTCAACATACCAAAAGGTGCGATTTTTTTGAGGCCGAGTGTATAACTTTGTTTCGTTGGATTCGGATAAAGTTGAAGTTGAAGGCGATATTTCCTTTTTATGTAAATACGCATGCTTAAATACGCTCACCAAACTATTTTTAACTTATTCTTAATTCTCATTGTAAGTGAATTGTAAAATTCTTATGAGAAAATAAATTCTTTAAACCTAATAAACCAGTTATTTTTACCTATTGCTTTTATTTATTGTCAGCAAAAAACTTCCCAAACATGTCATTAAAACATTCCTATTTGTCCTGGACATCATTAATCAGGGCAGATGTTCCTATGAATTAATAAAACGCTAACACAATGTCACCAGTAGGATTATACCCATTACACATTGATTTAGTATATACAAGATACACAATCCCGCACAAAACTTTATTATAAACTGTCCCAAATGACATTGATAGCTGTATTCAGATACATGCTAACATCGCTATTTTTTACCTTAAACATTCATGCAAAAAAAAACTCAATATACTAGCAGTCAAGTGTCAAATTTGCAAACTAATGTTTTAAAATATTTAAAACTCTTTAGTGAAATCGCCATTATCATACTATTTATGACAAAGTGGACATCGAATGAATGGAGACGAATTTCTCTATTTATATTGTATTAGTTTTAACGAAATTACAAATTACAAAAAAAAACTTTTGAGATGTTTTATAAATGCTGTCATTGTATTACACAACTTAAGCTATATATATACAATAATAATAATGAATAAATTAATGTAAAGCAAGGTTTATAAACCCGTCCCGTCGATTGTTTTTATTCAAATTTTAACGTTTAGGTATCCTTTGTCACCTGGAATGGTGAAATGATTCTAACGATACCACACACATATAAATTGGCTCAGGTGTTTAGAAGTTATGTTGGAATAAAGAATCACTACATAGTATAAAACAAAGTCGCTTGCGCTGTCTGTCCCTATGTATGCTTAAATCTTTAAAACTACGCAACGGATTTTGATGCGGTTTTTTTTAATAGATAGAGTGATTCTTAAGGAAGGTTTATATGTATAATACATTCCACGCGGGCGAAGCCGCGGGCGGGTCGCTAGTTATACATACATACATAAATTAACCATTAAAACATTACACTTTACTCCAAACAAGACAAGATCTTATCCTATCATAACCAACCTAGCCTAACCGGTTACGTATCATAATATGTATATAAAGCTCAAAATACATAATGGGTCATGGGCCAAGCAGCAGTGTTCGCATTGTTGTGTTCCGGTTAGGGGATAAGACAGCCGGTGAAATGACTAGCATAGAGGCATTCCATCTTAGTCCTCAGGGTTGGCAACGCATTTGCAGTCTTAGGATTGCGGTCTTGTGAATGCGAATGTCTATGGGTCACAGTTTCCACTTACCATCAGGTGGCCTGTGTGCTCGATTGTCTTCCTATGATATAAATAAAAATAAATAAATCATAATGGTCATTATATATAATGTTTTTTTTTTGAAACCCTGAATTTTTCAAGATTGTTATACAACAAACCTAACCTAACCTAATGGGTTCTATACAATGGGCTTTTAAAAATACTGAAAAGTTTACTTATTATGACCATTATGTAATATGACCCATTATGTATTTTGAACTTTATATATTATGATGCGATCCCAACCTAACGTAACCTAACCTAATTTCCTTGAAATAAGTTTAATTTATTATATAATTGTCTTTTAGACCTACATTTACTTAAGATACTTTCTTTTTTTGCAATGTAATGCAAACGGACGGTTAAATATCGATCGGTAATAGATTTAATCAACAGAATTCTATGACTATTATTGTGGTCTTCTTCCACACAACAGACGACTTATTTGCCTTGAATAGTTGATCACCCCTAATCTCGTGCTAATATTGCGACCCATTTTGCAAGTCGTAGAGGATTTCGTGGAAAGCTTTAATTTAAAAAAACATCTTAGCCTAATTGTGCAAATTGTGGTTACAGAGTTATCAACAAGTTTTTGGAGTTGTTGGTAATTCTGTAGCTCGGCCTACCCCACGCTGGGAATGAAGGCGTGAAGGTATGTATGTACTCGTATGTAAAAATAAAAAATATTAAAATTTAAAAAAGTAATAGCTACTTCATAATATTTTTGTTCCTTGGTAAGTCATAATTAATGTGCACAAAATAAATTCCTAAAAATCATGAAAACATTATAATTTTAGCTAGAAACTGTTTATAAATAAATAGAACTAACGTAAAATAAGACATTCCATCCTTTTTATTTGTTTTTTTGTTATTATTTTTGCAGTTTTTCACCACACATTTTGTCATGATTGACAACTGCCACTGTCTGTGGTCGGAACAAGACTAATAGCAAAACTACTGCCCAAGTCGATTCGGCAGTAGTTTTGACTTGCCATTTTTTCGTGCTGATTGTGTATCTAGTATATACTAAATCAATGCCATTACATATTAATTTTAAGTCAACAATTTTCTTGACGTCTCATTCTTGAAGTCAATGCCATCTGGTGATACGTTACTAAAACTATTAGGTAGGCTGCCAGCATCCAGTGGTGGCTCAGATACGGCATCTACTGGTGTAACTACGGGACTAAAATTGCCTACCGAATTGCCTACATTAGGACGGCACGCTTTTGCTGTATGAGATTGGGTATCTGTACTTGTATTCTGTTATCTGTGACAATACGATTACATGTCGGTAACAATATGTTATTAACTTATTACAGAGTTGAATAGTGCCTCTGTTCATGTTCAGTTTTCTGCAACTGCATCTAGAGGTCAATCTACACTCGGGGGCCAAAATACGGGTCGCAGTGTGTTTGTTATATTAAAGAGACTACCTATTTCGAAACCTTGATTCCTCGCCAGGGGATGCTTGTGGTGACATCTGATGATGGATACCCCGAGCATCGATACAGGACTTCCAGAGTGCCTAGAACCCCAAATGATTGAATCTGCGGTTAATATATGCGGCCGGAGATGTGCAAAAAACATCTAAAATGGCAATAACATACCAGGAAATCCAAATACTTGCCCAAAACTCTCTCGCTGCGGTGTTAAATGTTTGAGCGATAAGTTAGGTATCTTCAAAACTTTTGACCTCCTCTATTAAACCTCGGAGTATCCACCATTAAACCTTACTCAAAACAACCCCTGGCAAGGAACCAAGGCTTTGAAATAGCAGAGTTTGTATGAAAATCCAACGCTGATCCGTTATTTTACCCCTGAGTGTAAGTCAAGTCAGAATCAGAGCATGTCTGACCAAGCTCAGTGCAGGGTTCCGAAGCCGTTACTTCACAAAAAATATCCTCAAAAACATCAACTAAGTTTGTACTAATTCTCTATTTAAAGTTATTTGGTGCTGTCTTATGGCCGCACCCTATATTCAAACCACGAACAGATAGACTTACTTCGGATTAAAATTTGACACATTTTTTATGGAAGAATGACAAATTTTAACCCGATTACTTCGGATTATTTCATTTATTTACACAACCTTATTTAAATAAAAAATGCCTACTATGCAAAATAACTTTTACTAACTTCCTTTCGATAATATCAAACAAATTAAGTTGCATTGAGATTAAGTTGAATTAAGAAGATAATGAATGATTGATTAGGTAGCTATTAAAATACTCCAAAATGTATAGAATTGTCACAGACGCAAGGCACCTAAATAGCAATATTTTGTTGCAGATTAAATAAGAATCCTATACACCTACATAAAACGCTTTGATTTCTTCCTTCGCAGAATGAAGGTACTGTAGGTATCTACCTATTAGACTAGGAGATTGGGTTTAGCTCGATCTTTTAATTATACCCCATTGACCAACGTCAAACAGGAGCCCGAGTGAGATCCTTGTATCTTCTTTCCTAAATTTACTGGTTAAGGTAGGTATGTATCATGTGCGTAAAGTCAGCATCATAAAAAGCTACCTATACTCGTAAGTACGCTTTATTTTCTTGTTTTCTAATAGGCCGAGGTAATTAGATCTATGGCCAACCTTCCATGAATTAAAACCTGCCTTTTTTTTATTAAATGTGGGTAACAGGGGAGTGTATCAAGTTGTATCCTTCGAAAAGTCGACACTCGCGCATGCATTTTTTTTTCAAAGAAAATATGTTTATCAGTTTTACTTGATAGAGGAAAATATTAACAGGCATATTTGTAAGGAGTATTTGTAGAAGAGATTAAGTATTAACCAGTAGGTCAGTAAATTAAACATTTGTAGCCCGCTCAACAACGTTATTTTTTTTTTAAATCTTACAGGTTCACTTTGTTCTTCAAGCAAAATTTTTAACAGGACAAAAAAAATGCTGTGGATTTTATTTCATATGTTTAATTAATATAAAGAAAATTAAACTGATGTGACTTTGCATTTCATAGATATCAAAACATCTCAAATAGTGGTTCAGGCTAAAATGTATCAGAAGTGATAGTGGTTGAACAATGGAAAATATTTCAGCCCAGACTGGAATTTCTCAGAATTAAACAGATAGGAGGTTGTTTAATAGTTAAATATAGTAAAACAAACGATTTGCATTAATGTGTTTAATGTTGTAAATTAGTAATATAAAGCATATAAATGAAAGTTAAACTAAATTTTACTTTGTTACATTTTTCCTGAACCGGAATCAAAAAAAACTATTAAAATTGATTTGCGTTGATACAATTTGTTTAATGTTGCCTGATAGTGCTTTAATATATTAATTTCCAATAATTTTGTTTTAAAAAAATACTGTTAGTATTTTCGCTTGAATTACAAATAAAAAAAGTATTTTTTTCTTTTTAATTTCCGTGGGGGTATTTGTTTAATTCTACATAAAAATATACATAGGTACATACATACCTTCACGCCTTCATTCCCAGAGTGAGGTGGGCAGAGCTACAGAATTACCAACCACTCTAAAAACTTGTTGATAACTCTGTAACCACAATTTGCACAATTAGGCTAAGATGTTTAACAGGGGATCACTTTGTTTGCCCGAATTTCATTTGCCATAAAGGCATTTTTTCTGAAACTGTAAACCTTTCAGATAAATTTTACATGCCATCGTATAGAGCCCATTAGGTTAGGTTAGGTTTGATTTTGAACAATTCTGAATAGTTCACGGTTTTAGAAAAAATGCCATTATGGCAAATGAACATTATGGCAAGTGATACTATTATGGCAAATGAAATTCGGGCAAACGATAGAGAACCGTTTAACAGTGTATATTAGTTACAGATAGCAAGCCCATCACCTAACAGTACTACAAGCCTTTATTCCCTTAGTCGCCTCTTACGACTTCCACGGGAAGACATGGAGTGGCACGATTCTGTCGGCAACCACACGGCAACTATACGCACAAATATATATATGATATATAAATATAGCTCCCCACCGTAACGCCATGTTTGGAGTTTGAACTGTTGTACACGGATTTGTATGTATGTATGTATCTATATGTATGTAAACACTGTTGTACTAAAAATAATTACATTATTAAATTAATAAAATTATAGAAATAAAAGTTATCGCGAACTTATCCCTTAATTTGTGCAACGCGTTGAAGCGACATAGTACAACAAACAGTATCAGTAGCAACTTAGTGTTGAGTGAGACCAACCTTAAGGAATGCCGACCATATAACCTAGGTACATATTAAAGATCATCTCCCAACTGTCTCAACTCGATATATGTTGTGAATTATTGTACCTAATGACGACATCAAACAAACACACGCCAGATGATCGTTGCTTTTATTTTTGGAATGAATCGATGTATTGCAATTGAAGTTGGCACATTATTGGTATTTTAATAGCAGAGCCATTCGCATAGCTTTACGACGTTATCTTGATTGATCGCGCGCGAGCTTTCAGCCGGCCGGGGCGCGGCGGGCCGCGGCGCGGGACCGCATGCGCTCCTCGGAGCTGATTGCCTCGGTAATGCGGCGCGGCGGGCCTGATGGGAATTCATTCATCATAATGCATTGTTTATCAATGGAATGTCTCTATTTTGGTGCAGTGACGCGTGATAGTTAATGGGCAGCATTAGCAAGGCTCGTATGTGGTATTCGCGGATGCGCTTTCCTCCGGCGCCGGCGCCACACTTTAATTCGAGCACTCAACCACTCGGAACATTCTGGAATACCCGCCACATAATCGCCGTAACGGGTGGTTTCTTGTTTCCATACAAGACTGTTATGAAATGTTATGAATAATCCTTTTATTTAAAGATAATAGAGCGATAGAAAACAGAGGCCCAAGTCTCTTGACAACCGACTGGTAGGGTACTCGTAAATCCGGGATAGATGACGCTCTTTTTGAGAAGGCCTCCTAATTTCCAAACGATTAATTTCCCATGAGTATCTCCTTTCGAAATAGCTAGTTTAGTCATTTGATCTTACATTAAGACTTGTTTTTGTTGTCCTAATAATTACTGATTGTGTAGTAATTGACTTTTTGCAGAACCCTTATTTTTAGAATAGATAGACCTATATAGATAGATGCCCCACCATGAAAATTCTAAGAAGGATAGATGCTTGTAGTGTAGGATAGATGTCCTATGGAATAAAATATATGAATGTAAATGAAATATGTATAATATTTGCGATAAGTAATGAAAAAATATCAAAACACGCTAACAACATCGGGTTGACTAGGTATAGGTTCTTAGAAGAATAGAAACATCAATAGAAATCGATTAAAAAACAATAAAAATTATAACAGAACATAAACATGGGGGGATAGATGCCCCAAGGGCACGTAAATCGGGCGACTCTCCTTTTTGATATCGATAGGTGCCTTTTTATTTTTTATCTCAACCAAATACAAAAGAGCTATAATTAACACTTACTTGTACACTTAATGAACCAGATCAACAAGTATATTGACATAATAAAAACAGAACGGAAGTTAATTCTAATTATAAAGTTATGAAACTACAAATACTTAAGATTGAAAATTTTAGGTGTTTTTTGCGCTTATCGCGGTTAGCTATTTTTGCAAACACAAGCGAGACGCGTCTATTCCTCGTAACGAGCGTCACCACCATTTTTTCTGCCAGTTGCGGCTTTGGAGAATTGCATAGTTATGAAAATCGATTCAAAAACTTGGTAAAGTGTGCAACCCAACTAATTTTGTTATTTTTGATTACTTACTGGTCTTTTAAACAAACAGGAGCAAGAATGCGAGCAAATTCATGAAAAATTGCAATGTTGAAAAATGAAACACTCCTGATGAAACTGCGTGGTAATGAATGCCGTGAATTTCTTCTCTTTTATGTGTCAATACAGCATTTTTGATTTTATTTTAATTTATTTTTAGGTCAGGGTAAGGTAAGGTGGGGGAAGATTGAATGGTTTTTTGATGAGATGGATAGTGTTGTGTTAAAACCCTCGTAAAATAAAAAACTATTTACTTCCTTTCAATTGCATAAATTGGTAGGTATGAGCAAGGGCTATATTTTTGTAATCTGTCGATAAAACTCGGTTACGCCTATTCTAATATATAAAAATAATAAAATCAAATCAAATTTTGTCTAAAAAATTGACGGGTTAAGATGGAATGGTCGAGGGCTAAGATTGACATAGTGTTTAAAGTTTTTTAAATGAATGCAAACGGTTACTGTTGCTCGTTATTGTATAGAATTCCTTACGCTTAACAGATACAGATGATTTTTGCGTAAATATTCCTGATAGGTAACAAGAAAAGTGCAGTTGAAAAAATAAGTATTTTACTCTTACCCCGCTTCACAGGGAAAACGACAGTGATACTCAAACTTTTTATTGTATATTATTCATATAAAAAAAAGTAAACACATTTTTTTTTATATTAAGAAGATCAGTTTGGAATTAAAATAACAGTTGCATGGAAACAATTATTTATTTTATAAAATAAATGAATACAAAAAAGTAAGTATTTTCTTGCAGCATGACTAATTTTGTCACAAATTAAGCCACTTACATGTAAAATATTAGAAAATAAATATGAATCTGTGTAACAAATTAAGACACATTTAAAATACAAAAATATACCAAATACTTAGTAATCTGTGTAGAAAATTTAGTCACAGACTTACTTACATTTATAATATTAGAAATCCAAATAAGTACTTCTAGTAAACTTTAAGAGGTTTTTTTTCTCTCCAAACAAAAAAAATACAGATTTATTATTGAATTCACACAATAGTTTCACACAACACTTCTTAGTTACTATTTATCTTATCGTTATATTGGGTCAGAAAATAAACCTTACGTTAATTATTTTTTTAAGTGCAAAGTTTGAGAATATGTGTCTTTTTCTATGACTTTCAAAAACGGGGGAAGATTGAAACAATTACTATTTCAATGTTACCCCAGCGAATTTGGCTGGGTAAAGATGGAAACTTCTCGTAAATCTCAATATATGATTAATAGCTACACCTAGCAGAAGTAAATAAAAATAGAATCTCAAATAACACATAAATAGTCAGTCAGAACTTTTATACTCCCCTTATTAATCAAGTTATGAAACACGGGGTAAGATTGAAAATCGACGAATTCACCACGAAATGCCAACCTTCACAAAATAGCACATAACACACGTCTACTTACTCCGAGCGGTCACTGGCGAATGTGCGGCGGATCGTAACAAAATGGCGGCTTAATGGATGATACCAGCACTAAAAAAATTAAACCAAATAGGGAGTTATGTGAGACTTTTAATCTTTCCCCTTTTTTTATCTTCCCCCACCTTACCTTAATTAAAAATTTGGCCAATCTTGCATGAATTAAAAAACAGCATTATTTTGTCATTAAATATGTACCTACAGTACAGACAGACAGCGCGGCTAGCACAAGTTGCCCGCGACTTGTTTGTCGCTCAGATTTCCCTTTCTGTCTAGGCAGTAACGATAGAGACGTACTGAGTGACAAACGAGAAATTACAACTTGTCCTACACGTGCAGGGGAGTGTATTAAGTTGTATCCTGCGAAAAGTCCAGCCCCGCGCATGCGTTTTATTTTCAATGAACATTACTTGATAAAAAAAAACAGGCATATTTGTAAGGAGTATAATATGTAGAAGAGATTAAGTATTTACTAATAAGAGGTCAGTAAATTAAACATATTATGTTGTCCGCGCAACAACGTAGTTTTAATCTTATAATTTCACTGTGTACTTCAAGCAAAAATATTAACAGGACAAAAAAATGCTAAGTGGATTTTATTTCATATAATATAAAGAAAATTAAAAAACAAAATATACTTTGCATTTCATAGATATCACAAAATATCAAATAATGGTTCAGGCAAAAATGTAACAGAACTTTTAGTTGTTGAACAATGGAAAATATTTAAGCACAGACCGGAATTTCTCAGAATTAAACAGATAGGAGGTTGTTTAATATAGTAAAAGAAACGATCTTGTAAATAAGTAATAAATGAAATTTAAACTAAAAACTCTGTTTTATTTTTGCCTGAACCGGTAATAAAACAAAACTATTAAAATTGGTTTGTGTTGATACAATTTGTTTAATTTTGCCTGATAGCGTTTTATATATTAATATTAATATTTTTTTCTACTGGAGTATACAGGGTGTAAGGGACGGCTCACCGAAAACTGAAACCGTAAAATTTTCGTTTTCCCGGGAATATTTCCACTGGATTTCAGTTCAGTACAATGGTCTGAAGCTATGGTTTCAGTTTTCGGTGAGCCGTCCCTTACACCCTGTATAAACCGCTAGTATTGATATCATTAACGATATCAGCGTAGGACCTATAGCGAAACCGAAACGTGAAAATAATTATATAATGAGCGTTGACATGGTGATAACAGTTCTATAATCATTGTTATAGCATTGTTATTACCATGGTAACGGTCATTCCGGATCTCAGGCTTGGCGTCTAGTGAACACTTGACATCCTAATTTGCATATTAAATCGTTTAAAATGTTTTAATAACAACTGAAATGAAGTAGATTAAAAACAAAATCAATTTTGAGACTAATAATGTGTTGAAGATTTTATTTTTATTCAATCATTCGTCGACTTGTTATTTGGTTACCAATGGTTACGTTCAACATGGATGTAAACAATTTCGTTTCGTTTGGCATTCCATTTTTTATAATAAATTATTAGAACTAAATGTTTTGGTAACTATTAAAATTTGCATGAAATTTGTAATCATTTAACAGTTAAATTCACAAACTGTTAAAGCTAATTGGAATATTGATGATATCGCTGACAAGAAATTGATTAGAAGAATAATTAAGGAAAGTTACAAGAAAAGTGTTTATTTTTTTACTATTTTTTTAAGCTTGTAGAAAAGCTTATGTATGCAGCGGTCTATAATTAGCTCTTAAGGTACTTGTACTTGTGCAGCTTGATTATGTACTTACCAATTACATAAACAACTATTATGTACAAAAATCATTGTTAATATTTTTGCTTGAAATACAAGTTAAAAAATCGAAAATATTTTTTTATTTTATTTCCGTGGGGGGAATTCGTTTAATTCTGCAAAAATAAAATGGTTCTACCAATTATTTATACATAATAACTAGAATTGTCCTGTTAACTATTTTAGCGATCTATAATATGAAATGTATGCGTACCTACACCAGAGAATCTCGTCGAGGGGGAGGTCTCCTAATGTTCGTTAAACCTGAACTGTCTGCCGAACTAAATGTTACACAGGCAAGTGAGACGGGTATAATCTGCTGCCAAATCAATATACGAGTATCAGGATCTCCAAATATGTTATGAGACAGTATACACGTAATCGCATTATACGGACCGCCCAACACCAACAGAAACCTTTATATTGACCAGCTTAATTTGCTATTATATAAAATACCAGAAAAGCAAAGCTTTGTCGTGGTGTGAGAGACAAACATCAACATACATAACACAACTAATGTTGTCAAAAGATGCGTGAGCGCGGCCTGCAGTGCCCGATCAATGAGTGAGTCGAAGAAATCGTCGCAGGAGTACTGTCGCGATCGAGCATCCACCATGTGTGGGTGCGCAGCCGCATGCGCGCCACTGCACATATTCTCACGGCCCAGATATCGGATCACTACATTGTGGGTGCAAACCTGACATTCGACGATAGCGATTTGGTGCGCGGTATGTCAAAACAAAACAATAAGGTGTGGGTATTTAAGTAAATAATAAATTGGTTTGGTCAGATTTGGGTAAAATAGACTGGAAATATTTACTACATATAACCTGTCCCTTATGATAAATTATGTGATGCATTTAGAATTATATATAAAGAATGTCAAACCTCTGTAGCCCATACAGAAAATAGTGAAACTCAGCCGTGGATAAATACTTTGAGCGCTATGATAAATCGTTGGGATTAACTATTTAGAAAGTGGAAAGCGTGCCCTAATAGTCTTAGCCTGCCTGGAATATACTAGGCACAGAAATATAACTAATAAGCTTATAATTAGAGCCAGGAAAAGATATAGAAAAAAAAATAGATTGTAAAGGAGACTGTGGAAAAATATGGTCGATTAGGAACGGGTGGTTAGGAAACAAAAGCCAAATCTGGATAATGGTATCATGAAATACCTTAGGAAAACTGATAATGTACGTCTAAAATTCACTAACTTTGCCAAAATGTTTACAGAATAAATAAGTAAAATTAAACATCTTTGTAACCATCCGTTTTTAGACCGCTCCAAGTACGTTAATCAAAGCAACGTTTCAATTCGTTACCAAAATGTCACAACTCAGGTGTTTGAAGTAATCATTAACCGATTAAATTATCTATTATAAACAAAATAACTGAAAAAGTCATTATACATAGATTTAATGCATTTTTAGATAACCAAATGCTTTCAGATTTAATATACATCTTTATTTTCGTGCATTGCGACACACATTTGTACTCGGAACAACTGAGTTTTGCAGTATCTTAGTAATATTGTCATAATATTTGTCAATTAGGTTTAAATGGTCTTTACATAAAATTTCATTACAATAAACACATTCAATATTGTGACCAGGAAAGTTGAGGGTACGTAGATTGCTTTCACACATTTGGGCATACCAGCTTATCTGGACCTGGTTGGTTGGTTGGTTGTCTGATGTATCCTCGCACACTGGTCGCCCGTTCGCTACCGCTAGACTTATCGCACATGTCAACTTGATAGGCAGGTGGTCCAACCAGTAGACGCCATAGTCAACTGACACTGCTCACCGTCTTCCTAGCGGTCTGCGTCAGCATGCAGTGATCCAACCACCTTCTTGCTCCGTTTGCGTCACTGGCGAATGTAAACGTATAATTTGCCAGTAGTTCAATATCGGCACATATAAATTGGTGCTCCACACAGAAGTTCTCGAGCTCATGTCCGAATCTGGTACCTGGATGAGCGTTGAAGTCTCCCAGTACGTAGACCGCGTCCACTTCACTATCCTCTACAACCGCGTCAATGCAAGCGACTGGTAAACTGTTAAGTTGTCCTCTTTATCGACTAGCAGGTACGCACTAAACCCTAATATTGGGCGGCCGTTGATATCTATTCTTATCGCAGCTAGTCTGTCGCTTTCACACTCCACTCATTTGAGAAAAGACAGTTCCGCCAGAGTATATAATGCCACTCCTCCGTAGGGTCGTCCTCTCAGCGTGGCAACCGAAGTATTCACTGAAGACTTCGCAAAACTCGCAAAGTTGTGGCTAATCTCATTCGTGAACCCCAAATCATGTGGCAAAAGCCAAGTTTCTTGCAATGTCATGATGTCCGCTATGAAGGACAATTCGTAATACAATGGCTCCTTATTTAATTAAGAATTATGTACATACAACAACATTCAATAACTATGAGCTAGTTCACCAACAGTCGTGGCTGTTTATGTTTGACTGTGACTAGTAAATTAAGCAATTCACGTGCTCGATCAAGGGTCTTCAACGTTATCAACGTTAAAGGAAAGTGGATATAAACCACACATGTACTCGTACCTAGGTAAACTTTTTCTTGCATAATCGTTATCAAAAACTATCCTTGCCAGTAGCCATTCTACTCAGGGCAACCAACAATATCTATTAAGTTAAATCAACGAATAGGGGACCCCAAGCAGAGTCTGTGGTCAGCACGAAGAACGCCTTTTTCCCCAATTTATTTCTGACATTTGCGTTAAACCAATCCATTGCATTCGTAGATTTTGCGTTAACTGGTTTAGTCGTAAGAATTACAGGTAAAGTTGATATAACATTACCTGATAAAGATGTTAGGTCAGGCGATGATGTGATTGATGAACTAGAAATTATTATTGTCGATGAAGAGGGTGTAGATAACTTGGTAGAAGTAGTAATTGTGTTTGTAGAAATAGGGGTTGAAACGTTGGAAATCGTTGTTGGCGTCGTTAATACTTTTGTTGATATTGTTGAAGATAGGATTAGCTCCTTGTGCGTAGTATTCTTAAGTATGGCTCTCACAATTGCGTCTTGTATGACTGGTATAGCTTGTAAGCTGGTAATTGACGTTTCGGACGTAGTTGTAGTCAGCTTTGTTTTTTCAGTAATGGGTGGAGTTCTCATTGCAATGTTTTCATGTTTCATTTCAGCTTTACATACACACTTTCTACAACATTTTTCACACGATGATTCAGTTAAGGTGGAGTCAGTTTCGGAAAACATATATCTATAGTTTGAAGCTTTTTTATAAGTTTTAGTGTAAGCTTCTGAATAAGTTTCAGTATAAGCCTCTGAATTAACTTTTTTATATAAGTTTAATACGTAACTGATCCAGGAAATTACTGGACCTAAAGCCGTAAAAAAAATATGTTCGTGGCTGCATAGTAAATTATTGGTAGATGCTGAGACAGCTATAATTTTGCTGTTCAGAAGTAACGGAACACCTTGTACTTGGAAACAACTGGATGACGTCCTGATCATCTTCTTTGAGCCACATAAATAATAGTCGAAAAATCGTAGTTGCTTTTCTCTGCATCTATTTATAATAGTCCTTTGCATTTTAGGTCCACCATTAAATTTCATTTCGTTCAGGGCGGGGTACAAAGCCATCAGGCCAATTGTAGACAAAGCGTCAACCGCACTAATCTTAACTCCGTTACTTTTACTTAAACTTAAATCTGCTACAATTATTATGCCGACATCTACATAACCTCTTCCGGCGAACTTATTTCTTAAATATGTTTTTGTAATTGGAATTCTTGTTTTTCCTTTCTTTACAAACTGGCATACTTCAGCGCAGTAAGACGTTGTTAAAACGGTATTTTTGTGAATCACGGTCCCGACGCAACATGTTTTAGGTTGCGGTTGACAAACAGCGCAGTCGAGTCGCACAAGTTCCTCAAATCTTAATCCCAGTGAACAGTCAATATTTGCTAGTAAAATGTTTAACCAAAATAGGATTTTCAAATAAATTTTCATTTTAGTAGCGCTGGTTTTAGTTATTATCGTAATAAAACTACCTATCGTATTTACTTTTGCCGTAATGTTTTTATGTGCGCCGTGTTTTATGGCCCATGTGGCTTCCTGCTGTGCAGAATTTAAGGCCTAGCATACACATACTACTTATAAAAAAAAACTTAAATCTGCTCTACTGCGCCATAGGAACCTAACGTAAAACATAACGAAAACTTTACACTGAACGTGTTAACTTATAAGTTATAATATAAATTATAATTTAGTTACTCAACAGTTTTATTGTACCTACATGAAAGGTTCTAACGAAAATGCTGGTCAACCAGTACTTTTAACACCACACAACGAATTCATCGAAGTTTTTACATTATAAGAAAAGATCCGCATACACACTTTCACGTCTTCATTCCCAGAGGGGGTAGGCAGAGCTACAGAATTACCAACACCCTATAAACTTGTGGTTAATTCAGTAAAACCACATTTTGCACAAACTAGCTAAGATGTTTACCAGTGTATTTTAGTGACAGGTTGCAAGCCCATCATAGCAGTAGGTACTACAAGCCTTTAGAAGAAAAGATGAGTAGGTAAAATATATTGAAAACTGTGCTTGACTATTTTACGGCCTCACTGAAAAGTACCTAGTACATAACCTAGTTATGTTTCAAATCGAGAAGTGATTGATAATTTTATTTTATATGTAATGTTCATTTGTTCGTAATTATTATTACACGGAAGAAATATATTTACATACATACATAAACTCACGCCTTCATTCCCAGAGTGGGGTAGGCAGAGCTAAAGAATATATTTTTAAGTTAATTTTGTCAAAATAACCTTTTACAACTAACTAGCGACCCGCCCTAGCTTCGCTTCGGCTATTCAGAGTTTTCTACTTGTAACACCGGACACAAACCAGAATTTATTATACATGTAAACCTTCCTCTTGAGTCACTTTATATATTGCTGAAAACTGCATTATTCAGATTCAGATTCAGATTTTAGTACTCAATATACCTAACACAATATGAATTACATGGCGTGTCAAATTATATGCAGTTACATTGAGGTCGTCAGAAATAGAATTAAATGATAATAGTAAAAGTCAACACAAATACAGAGTACATTAAAAATTTAAGATCTTATTTATAAGTCAAGTTCCATATACTCATTCACCAAATAGACTGGGTTATCCAACAAAAGATTCCTAAGCCGGCGCCTAAACATTTCGTCAGATGGTTCGCGTTTGAGTTAAAGTCCGTTGAGTAGTTTAAAAGATCTTAGCGAACAGACAGCGGAGGCGACTTCATTTTATACATCATTGCTGCCAGACATAGGTCATGTAAAATTACTATGTAAAAATAAGGTCAATTTGAAGCTCTACCTGCATGTCTTTGGAAATTGGAATCAATCTTCCCAAAGTTTGGCACATTATTTTGGGATTTTACCACAGAGCACTGAATCATCACCGCGCGCCTCTACACGATTCTGTGCTCTGTGGATTTTACCTTGGGGCTTTTAGATTTGAACCTTGTAAAAATCTAAACAGCGGTTTTTTTTCTAGAATCATGTATTTGAAGTAAGCTCTCAAAAAAATATCGAAAAATTTAACACTTTCCATGACCGGAACTATGTTAAAACATTAAAACGAGTTTTTGTGAATACAATTTAAGGCAAAATAGTTTACAGGTTAACTTTAGTTGCTGTATTTAAAGAATTTGTACAACCTACTATATTTTTGTAAAATAAACAAACTCGTCCATAGAAACTAAAAAAAAATAGTTTTTTTTTGTGCTTCAACCTAAAATATGAACATCGATTTTTTAACAAAATAATTAAAATTAATGTACTAATACGCTTACAAACAAAATTAAACAAATTGGAATAAAGGAAAATAATATTAAAAAGTTTTTTTTAAATACTGGACTGGCAACCTTTTCGGTGTTAATTTTAGACTAAGTACTCTAAGTTTGTATTAGTCAATTTTTTTAAATGTTTTTGTTTTTGTTGTTGTTTATGTTAATTTTATTTTAGCACCGAATAAACGATTTCTTTTCTATTCTATTCTATTCTTATATTAAAATCATTAATATACTTAGCTAAAATATATAAGGTAAGGTGGGGAAGATAAAAAAAGGGGAAAGATTAAAAGTCTCACATAACTCCCTATTTGGTTTAATTTTTTTAGTGCTGTGGCCCGTTTCACGAAGCTACAAGTTACAAATTACAAGTTCACAAGTAACAAGAGCAAAAAGTTACAATTTACAAGTACAAGTGTTTCTCGAACGCGGCCGGCATGGTAGAATAATAGGATCGTATGGTAATCTCGATTACAAGTGAATGACATCTCGATTTAACAAGTCCCTATTAAAAAAAAGTTTGTTGATGTTTTGACGTTTCTAAATGTCAAATCTTGAAATATTTATATTTATAATCTGTAAATCCGATGATGTCTCCACTCCAGTCTCGCGGAGTCTTCGGAGTTGTCTCTCGTTATCGTTAAAATTTTAAAGTAGGTACGGGAGTTATTTTAGTTAGATAAACCAACCGGAAAATTTTGAAGGCAACACTGCTTAAAGAAGTGTTGCTTAAGAAAAAAGTTTTTTTTGGAGCATTTTCGGCAACCAAGACCGATGCGTGGAAAGTCATACACGCAAAGGCACAGGCTTTAGGACTTGTGCCAAATTCAAGGGATTTTTCATATACCCGTGATGTACTTCCACATTCCACAAGCTTATGAAACTTCACTTAATATTTACAAACAAAATAACAATAACAACAAACTTTAGCAGAGAATTAAACTCAACAACTAACAATAACAAAATATACAATAATAACAAACTTTTTAACAGAAAATTAAACTCAACGACGGTACGACATGAGTGACGTTTAAAAACAAACGAGGTAGGTACTATAGAATGAATGATTTGACAGCGACTCTAATAAATTACAAGTTTACTTAGCTCGGAAGCTAGGTAGTTTTTTTTACTAATTGACAAGTACAAGTTGACAATGTAACAAAATTTTCGAGAAACGTTAGTTCGATTGAAGCAATTTCTAACAATAAAATAAAAAAAATGTCTATGGTTCAAATTTTACACTTGTAACTTGAATTTTACAAGTTGTAGAAAAGTAGCTTCGTGAAACGCTTGTAGTACCTTTTTTGACCAATGTTGCCAGTTTACACTTGTAAAATTGTAACTTGTAGCTTCGTGAAACGGGCCACTGGTATCATCTATTAAGCCGCCATTTTGTTACGATCCGCCGCACATTCGCCAGTGACCGCTCGGAGTAAGTAGACGTGTGTTATGTGCTATTTTGTGAAGGTCGGCATTTCGTGGTGAATTCGTCGATTTTCAATCTTACCCCGTGTTTCATAACTTGATTAATAAGGGGAGTATAAAAGTTCTGACTGACTATTTATGTGTTATTTGAGATTCTATTTTTATTTACTTCTGCTAGGTGTAGCTATTAATCATATATTGAGATTTACGAGAAGTTTCCATCTTTACCCAGCCAATTTCGCTGGGGTAACATTGAAATAGTAATGTTTCAATCTTCCCCCGTTTTTGAAAGTCATAGAAAAAGACAAATATTCTCAAACTTAGCACTTAAAAAAATAATTAAAGTAAGGTTTATTTTCTGCCCTAATATAACGATAAGATAAATAGTAACTAAGAAGTGTTGTGTGAAACTATTGTGTGAAATCAATAATAAATCTGTATTTTTTTGTTTGGAGAGAAAAAAAACCTCTTAAAGTTTACTAGAAGTACTTATTTGGATTTCTAATATTATAAATGTAAGTAAGTCTGTGACTAAATTTTCTACACAGATTACTAAGTATTTGGTATATTTTTGTATTTTAAATGTGTCTTAATTTGTTACACAGATTCATATTTATTTTCTAATATTTTACATGTAAGTGGCTTAATTTGTGACAAAATTAGTCATGCTGCAAGAAAATACTTACTTTTTTGTATTCATTTCTTTTATAATATAAATAATTGTTTCCATGCAACTGTTATTTTAATTCCAAACTGATCTTCTTAACATTAAAAAAAATGTGTTTACGTTTTTTTATATGAAGAATATACAATAAAAAGTTTGAGTATCACTGTCGTTTTCCCTGTGAAGCGGGGTAAGAGTAAAATACTTTTTTTTTCAACTGCACTTTTCTTGTTACCTATCAGGAATATTTACGTAAAAATCATCTGTATCTGTTAAGCGTAAGGAATTCTATAAAATAACGAGCAACAGTAACCGTTTGCATTCATTTAAAAGACTTTAGACACTATGTCAATTTTACCCCTCGACCATTCCATCTTAACCCGTCAATTTTTTAGACAAAATTTGATTTGATTTTATTATTTTTATATATTAGAATAGGCGTAACCGAGTTTTATCGACAGATTACAAAAATATAGCCCTTGCTCATACCTACCAATTTATGCAATTGAAAGGAAGTAAATAGTTTTTTATTTTACGAGGGTTTTAACACAACACTATCCATCTCATCAAAAAACCATTCAATCTTCCCCCACCTTACCTTACTCGTACAAATGAACCATTTACAAAAGTCAGGACATAACTAAGACTAGCTGGGCGAAAGATGTAATCAGGAAGAAAGTTATATTTATAAAGAAACAGGAAAAATGTGATCTGGGGTTCCCTCCTCAAGACCACACTCGCACAGAGAATGATCCCGAACTCGGATCTTCGCCAGAAAATAGGGCGAACAAATATGACCAAGTCGCGGTCGAATTATAGTGGAGGTGGCAGTCTTGTTAAAATTATTAAATTTAAAAAACCAAGGTATTACAGGCAGATTTGATTGAATGCCACCATAATGTCTACCCTTGGAGAGACGAGAACAATTCCACAAGTCAGTCCAGTGATCAACCAGATGGGACCTCGCAGTAGCACGCAAGTCTTGACTAAAACATTCCGAGTGCAACCAATATCTATCGCTTGCTTCGGGAAAAAATCAACCCATTCATTGCCTGTAATGCCTCCTGGATCCAAGTCAAAACCACATCAATGCCAAGAGAATGACAGCGATGGAGAACCTCTCTCGACTTTATTAAGTTAATTAAGAGATTATCCCTTGATCGCAGGGGAACCTTATCCAAGGCCTGGAGACGACTCAAGGAATCTGAGAAAACAATAGATTTTGACATTTTGTGTGATTCTATGTAAGAGAAAGCTTCAAAAATGGTAATAGCCACTCCAGAGTAAACAGAAGATTGAGGGAGAGATTTAAAGTTTAAAACAACGTGGAATCCGGACAGCTGAACCCATCCAGCCATCTGAAGAGAGCTTGGAAGCATCAGTGAAAACAGGAAACCACCCATCCCATTTTTCAAATAGGTATTATTTTATTGAAAACCTGATTGGCTTCAATATCATTCTTATTAATGCGAAATGAAAAAATAATCATAGCAACAGCAACAATATTTATGCCTGAAGAATGATTGGGGATATATGAATTAAAGAAAAGGGAAGAACATTTAATAAGAACGGCACAACCGCACAGTGGATCGAAATGAATAAAAAATGTCATAAATATTTTATTTTTATACTAAACTAGCGACCCGCCCGCGGCTTCGCCCGCGTGGAATGTATTATACATATAAACCTTCCTTAAGAATCACTCTATCTATTAAAAAAAACCGCATCAAAATCCGTTGCGTAGTTTTAAAGATTTAAGCATACATAGGGACAGACAGCGCCAGCGACTTTGTTTTATACTATGTAGTGATTGTTATGAATATACCGTTTTTTTAATGAAAATAAAAAAATACATAACTAAGAAAAATGTTGTATTTACTGACTTTTGATTGGACTATAAAAAAAAAACGGGCACCTACTGAGACAAGGTTTTAACTATTTTCTACTGTTCTAAAGTAGGACAATGATATTCTAAAGGTTTGAAAGCGGGGTCGGTTACGGTTTTCTTACAATAAGATACCTATTTTTTAGTTTCATACAAAAAAAACACATTTTTTTTTTTTTTGCTTAAAATAAGCCTCATTTTGAAAAATGTTATATAACATTTTTTATTCCTCACATAATTTCTAACCGAAAAACATTTTTTAAAATAGGATTTTTAGAAAAAAATGCGAATGTCCATTTTTTATTCATTTCGATCCACTGTGAACCGTTGCAACCGTCAACACTGTCATCCCGAAGACATGAGAAACCTTAAACCCTAAAAAGGGACCCAGGCTTTAACCATTTGTTAATAAGATGGATGATTTCATGTTTTTTATGTGGAATGCTTCTACAATTCCACTGAATGGCTGAATAAGCCATTATTGGTCATAAGGACAGACGTCAATTGATTCAGCAGTTCTGAGACATTGATCGGTATTAGCATCATAGAACTTCGAAAGAAGATTCACAAATGTGCTGATAATCAGCTTAATAAGGTTATCGTTTGGAGTAAAATCAGGTTCAGAGTCATTGAGAGCAAAGCCATGTAATTGAGTGGATTTTGGAGAATGAGTGATTGCGTAGTGAGCAGCTTTGTCATAGCCCTTCTCCAACACTGGGGCAGGGCGACGAGGAACAAAGATTGATTTTGTGAAAAAGAAACTGGGGGAATAGAGCGCGAGGGAGTGACAGGAGAAGGGAGAGATAAAGGAACCAAGGTTTCTTGAGTCAGGGGAAACAAGGAAGGAGAAACCGAAGAGCGAGTAGTATCAGCAAACGAACGCCGAACAGGGCGAAAGCGACGAGCAGCATCAGAGTATGTGATGTTCTCCTCTGACATCACCAACTTTATACTTTTCTGCCTGGAATGCTCAGGGCAGGAATAATTTGTGGCAAAATGCATGCCAGAACAAAATAGACAAGAAGCCATTTCTGCACTTACAACACAATCTACACCTTCATGGGGTTGAGCGCATTTGAAACAGCGGGGGCAGCATTTATTATATGGAATAGAAGGGAGCTGATATACATCCACAGGAATAGAGGTACGAAAGCAATAAACTCTTTCGGACAACGATTGCCCCAAAAAGGTAAATGAAACAGTTTGGGTAGGAACCCAGGACACTTTCCCATCCAGTGAACATTTACGGTTAACCCTACGAGCCTTGATAACTTTTGCAGAGCAGTCAATAGAGTTGACCAGCTCCTCTAGGGTCCAGTCGACGGGAATACCACGAACAATCCTTGTGATACTGAACATTGGAATGATGGAGGTATATTGAGGGTTCTCATTGAACAGGGCACTTGAAGAGTGCTCCAAGAACTCATTATCTGAGTCTGCGTTAGTAAACTCAACAACAACTTGACTGCGACCGCCAGTTTTGATTCCACCTTCACAAATACCCTTTATGTTGTACCTGTGAAGAACCTGAGCTAATTTCAGAGTACGAAGAAAGGAACCAATGGAGAAATCCTCCACTGTCTTTGTAACGTGGACAATGAAAGGGCCCGAATCAGCAGAGCCATATTTTAATTTTGAACCAGGAGCAAACTCCGGAACCGTAAAAGTATGTTGGATGGAGGCTGACGCCGGCATCCTAGCATCCCTTTTATTATTGTTATCCAAAACACCAGAATCAGTAAGACCACGTTTGCGAGAACTAACTTCCCCCAAATCAACTACAGGGACAGAAGTCGCTCAGGGGGGCGCCTCGTCCAACATCACTTAATACTTACGAAATCACAGCTAAGTACACAACGCTACAACACCAACACACTAAATTAATAAACGAAATCTACAATAATGATAGCGTTATGCAGAAAACAGCCAACTGATGTGAAGTTGAAACGGAGTTATAAGTGTTTAAAGTTTGATCGGTAAATTTCGGGAATTTTATGATGTTTACGGCAAAGTTATGATTAAAATTTTGTTAAACTGATGCTATATTTTTATTATATATAGCGGGATCTTAAAAAACGTTCTCCGTTTTAAAGATATTAACGTTTTTAATGGATGGCTGTATTCTTCAATACTGTATGTATGATAAAATTAATTCACTTAAAGCGGCCAACTAACTTGGCTGTTTTCTGCATATTTAAAATTTGGATCACAATATTTGTTATGAAACAGACAAGATTAAGAAATTACTGGATAAACTGTATATAAATATCATTAAGCACAGTCTTTTCAATAGAAATATAAATAAAAGAATTCATACACGTATATAGATGTTGTCTGATTAAAAAAAAATACAAAAAAAGTAGAAACTTCTTTATTTTTACAATATTTAAAGAAAAACATTTAAAAATAATGCAATAGAAATAACAAGACTTTATGCGTTATGAAATCTAAGGAGCACCAACAATTAAACACAAAAAATATTATTTTGTACTAAAAAGCTTTATAATAACATTCAGAAATAATAAAATATCTTCTCATTTTAATTAAAAAGAAACATAAATAATGTACTTTCAATCTAATTGAAATATAACTTTAACCCTCTACGGCTTCTTCCTCTAACAAAACGTCCAAATTTGTATTAAATCCGTCAACATCCGCCAAAACATTAGGAGATCCAGTTAATGTACCATAAAAGAGCTGAGCATCACCAGGTATCAGATGTCTTATAGACTGGAGGTCCCTCAACTTGGGGCTTGCCATTTGGCCACAATTTAGTTAAAAGATTCCAAAATGATAATATTTCATCGTTGGAATTAGGTACAACATTGTCAGTAGCAGACCTTCTCGTTCATTTCTACTAAGAAATACTCCGTGCGGGTATTTTCTTCTGTACATCAATACAGTCATATTCTTATGTACTGAAATCTGGCCTCATAAAAAATTTAAAGAGCTCTGATTTTATGATCTTAATTTGTCGATAATATTTTTTCAAAGTTTTCGATTGAATGAAAATCTTCCGATTTCATCTCACAGGATGTTTTTCGCATAATATCAAGGTACTCTTGAGGTGTGTATATTCATTGATTATACTCTAGAGCTCTTTCGATATCACCAAAATCTTTATCATTAGGCAAATAGCTATGACCAGGCATCAAAAATTTAAATGTAATTGATTCTAAATTAGCTTTATTTCTAGTGCTGCTTTCATCAGAAGCGTAATTTTAATATTCCGGTTTCGGCCACCGCACGAGACAGACCAAAGAATTAGATGCTTCACTCATAAAACGATCATTTTTAATGTGCTTTAATAAGCATGAACCTACTTCTTGGGCACCTCTTCCAGCTTGTCCCTTAACCCAAACATAACAATAACTTTGATTGTTTTTGCACTGAGCACGCCCAAGTTATAAAGCCAAAGTTGTCGCTTGTAAAAGATCAAATTAGTTTGAAGTCTCGGTAAAGGAAAAGTTTTTTCAATATCGGAAGTGAGACACTCCACATCAGCTTGATCTTTTGCCATATTCATATCAGCTTTCATTTTACGTCTTGCCTCTTTAGCTAGGTCTAAATGAGCCTTCTTTTTATCTTTTATTAATTCCACATCTTGACCTCGGCGTTCCGCGTAAATTTTTTGTGCACGTAATCCATCGCAAACATTACATGTATCTTTGCTTAGAATTTTTACTTTAATATTATAGTTGCTATAGAAAAACTCTTTAAAAAAGGCAAAACTAACGGGAGTTATCCCTGTTCTTTCTTTATATTAATCGTATACTGCAGCCAAAGTGAGTCCAGGTTTAAAAAAGTTTGCAGATGTTGTTTTTCTGCAGTAGTGAGAAGTATATAATGGAATGGAATCAATAAACTCTCTTATATCCTGTTTTCGATCATCAGTAATACAGTTCTTTCCCGCTTGCTTTAAGCCCCTCTGGTCCAATAAAGGTTTTCGTGAATGTAATTTCTGGATTGCTGTTAACTCTCGTACTACAGATTTTCTATGTTTGGCAAAACATGTCTCGACAAACTTCATATTGCTGGTTTTTTTCCCAGTAGTCCGTCTAAATGCAACTGACTCATGCACAAAAACACCTAAAAATTCGTTTGAGAATTATAATTGCCAAGACTCCAAAATTTACTAAAAAACTTCTTCCGGACGTCTATAGGAACAACGTTTTGGATTTTTTTTTTACACTTGCATTTAAAATCTATGATTTTTTTTGGTACTACAACCCTCTTTTAGTAATCATAATATGTTTCATTTTTATTGCGGGCTGCTTTTCGTTCATCGCTGTTTTGAGGACATTTCCTCTTTCTACCTCGTGATGGATTAACTAAGTATTTCCCACGCCAAAGTTTATTTGAACTTGTTTTCATATTGACTCAAAGGAACAATACGAAACGAATCATCAAAGAACACTAGTCACCGACACTGAGTACTTAGATCCAAACAAAATAAGAAACTGATCTTATAACATAAACATCGATTGAATTAACACAAACAAAACTTGTACGACACGCGCAGCGCTGATGTGACAACTAATCAAACCGGTTCATACAGGCACTTGCGAGCCGCGCCGCCAACATAACTCACCACAATTTCATTGGAGCTGTATTTTCCTGCCTAAATATTATACTTTTCAAAAAGTCTGGAACAGACAAAAATCTCCCATATTATAATGAATACAGCCAAATTTCTCCCGTATCATATTGAGACCAGCCAAATATGCTAGCTGAGATGAAAGAATCACTCATATTCTACAAGAAAAAATGAAAAAGTCAGCCAAGTCTCATGGATGCTTTTTGCAAAAATTAAAATGGCAATACGTCATACAAAAAATAAATTGCCCAACTCAGCCATTTGTTTGGTTGCCTTCTGCAAAATACCTTTATTTGCTTTGTGCTAAGATAGGTTATTTCAACCACAATATGAGTGTTTTTTACTAAATTATTTAAGTTCATGACTGTTTTTTACCCTTTAATATCTCCGTATCTGTTCAAGATATTACCATGGCTGTCTTTGGCAAAAATTCAGAATGTTGTAAAAAGTTGTCCGAGTTCATAAAGTAGTTTTTTGAGAAAATGTCAGATGGCTGTTTTCTGCATAACGCTATCCATTTGCCCTTTTTTATTATTATTTTAGTTGATTCTCTAAGAATTAGAATAATTATTATTCTAATTCTTAGAGAATCAACTAAAATAATAATAAAAAAGGGCAAGAGAAAATTTTGCACGTGCAACAACCAGTGGCCCGTTTCACGAAGCTACTAGTTACAATTTTACAAGTGTAAACTGGCAACATTGGTCAAAAAAGGTACTACAAGGGTTTCACGAAGCTACTTTTCTACAATTTGTAAAATTCAAGTTACAAGTGTAAAATTTGAACCACAGACATTTTTTTTATTTTATTGTTAGAAATTGCTTCAATCGAACTAACGTTTCTCGAAAATTTTGTTACATTGTCAACTTGTACTTGTCAATTAGTAAAAAAAACTACCTAGCTTCCGAGCTAAGTAAACTTGTAGTAGGACGCCATAGAGACGCTCTGGTGACAGTTCGTGTTTGTGTCGGTCCTGCGAAATTCTGTGGCCTAGTGCTATTATTCTTGGGTTTTGTTGTGTTACTGTGCATCATTGGTGATCTGTAAGTGTCGTGACGTATTTTCGTACGCTGCTAACCCCGCAATGTCGCATATCCCGCCAAAGCCTCCAGACATAACCTCCAACAGGGAGGCGTCTTCAGGGTGTCCTCCGAGTGTCGCGACGCCGGTCGCGATTTCGGAGGATTCGATGGAGTCTGATCCCTTACGGAGGGCAACCAAGAGATCTTTTGAGTCGGGAGGCTCCCAGCCTCCAACTAAGTTGGCGAGTAGGGCACCGTCCGACTCAATAGTTCACTTGTTTGAGCACCCTAATTTAAAAGAAGGTAGAAAATACTCTTCCACTGACAAAGGCCCTTTCCTTGTGTATGTGTCTAGGACAGAATCCCAACCTTCCTCCGGTACAACCCTTAACCCAATTAAATTTGGACAAGTTATGGTTAACTCGCGAGTGCAAAATATCTCCCGTGAGGGAATTAAAAAGATAGGCCGAAACCGCGTAAGTGTTGATTTTAATTCTGCAGAATCAGCTAATTTGTTCCTAGCGAATCCACTACTTGCGGCAAATAAATTTGAGGCTATTGTCCCCACCTTTAATATCACCCGCATGGGGATAGTTAGAGGTGTCCCCTCTGATCTTTCACTGGATGAATTTGCACGGGAGGTCGAACTTCCATCAGGCTGTGGAGAAATTCTTAAAGCCAGAAGACTCAACCGGAAGATTCATAAGGTGGATGGTATAGAATGGGTTCCCACTGGGACAATTGTCATCACATTTAGTGGTCAAGTTCTACCCTCAAGGATTTACTTCTGTTACACATCATTGCCAGTCGAAATGTATATACTGCCCACAATACAGTGTCACAGCTGCTGTAAATTCGGTCATATTGCAGATCAATGCCGGTCAAAACCCAAGTGCTTTAGATGTACACAGGAACATACAGGTAAAACCTGTGATGCTCCGGAAGACCTGATTTTGTGCTGGTTCTGCTCGGGCAAGCACTTTGCTACAAGTAAGACTTGCCCAGAACATACTCGCCAAAAGACGATCAAGGATACAATGGCTCAAGAAAATATTTCCTATTCCCAAGCATGTGATAGATTCCCCCCTGTGAAAAGAACCTATGCGGATATCGCTCAGAGTCCTCATCATTCACAATATGATCCCATCCCGACTCAGACTCAATTCTCTGCCTCCTTTCCTCCACCTCAAAGGATTTCCTATAGAAAATCAGTCTCCATTCCAAGATCCCCACGGCAACCCTTAACACAGGGCTATGATCGTGCCGCGTATAATGCAATAATTGGAGATCGAGACCCTCCTCCCCCAAGGAATGGTGTTGCCCTCCAATTCCCATGCTCTCCCCTCGCCCCCTCCCTCCTAACTCCTCCCAGTGACAATTTTCTGGATGTTCTTTTGTCCCTGTTGATCAATATGTTCAGTAAGATGGACGATTTCCCCCTACCGCCCAACGTTGCCAATAAACTTTCCGAATTTATAAAAATTATTAACATTCCATCTCATACAGTGGAATAGTCACAGTATTCGCTCTAAGCAACACGAAATTCTACAAATGGCTGCCTCGTATGATCCTGTTGCTTTTGCCATTTCGGAGACCTGGTTGGTTCCAGGATCTCGGTTTCGGGTTCCTGGGTACTCCTGTCTCCGGCATGACAGAGATGACGGTTATGTAGGAGTTGCCCTCCTTATTAAATCCTCTGTCACATATTCCTTTCTTCCCCTCCCCCCCTCTCCCTCCTGCATCAATGCTGTGGCTGCCAAAGTCATGGATTTCACTGTACTTTCCATCTATATTTCGGACCCCCATTCGATTCAAATCTCTGACCTAGACCTTATATTTTCTGCCCTACCGGGCCCATTTCTTATTTTAGGTGATTTTAACTGCCACCACCTTATGTGGGGAAGTGCAGACTACGACTCCTTGGCCTGTGATCTCGTGGACCTCATGGTGGACAAGAACATCAGCCTACTCAATGATGGTTCCCCTACACGCAGAACGGCCCCTGGCCAAAATGCTAGTGCGGTTGACCTTTCTTTATGCTCCCCTAATTTTGGCACTCTCCTCTCATGGTCAGTCCTTCACGACTCCCACGGTAGTGATCACCTTCCTATTTTAATTTCGCCCCCTTCATCCTTCTCTCAACCTAATGTTATATCAAAAATTAACAGGTACCACTTGCCCAAGGCAGATTGGGACCAATTTGCCATGGACTTAGATGCAGCTGTCAGTGATATGCCCTCAGTATCAATAGAAAATGGTCTTATCTGCCACGATTACTTAATTGATGCCCTTAAAGTGGTAGAAGACAAGAACATCCCACTTAAAAAAAGGAGTAATTCGTGTAGGTCCTCTCCCCCTTGGTGGGACTCTGAATGCTCGGATTTGATTCGCCAAAGGAGGGAAGCTGAGGAATTGTACTGTCGAAATATGTCAATAGACAACTTTCTCGCTTTCAAAAGGACTGCGGCCTTGACGAAACGTATGCTCCAAAAGAAAAAAAAGAATGGGTGGATAAGCTTTTGCCGTAGCATCTCTCCCCGTACGCCTGCTGCAATTCTTTGGAAATCGATAAAGCGTTATCGCGGATCTTACCTAACCCGTGACCTTCCTAGTAATGACTCCAATGTTTGGTTCCAGGATTTTATTGACTCTTTATCTCCCTCCTCGGTTCCCCACTCTAATTCTCTTCCCTCTTCTTACCCTTCTAACTCTCCTCCTAGCAATTTCGACCAACCGTTCTCTTGGTTGGAGCTACTTGCCTCCTTGGATCACCTTAAGAACTCTTCTCCTGGCCCTGACAATATCCCTTTCTCTTTTTTGTCCAATTCTGGACAATCAACAAAAAAATATTTTCTGAATCTTTTAAATAATTTTTTCGACCTTGGTTTTGTTCCAGGAGCCTGGAAAAAACAAATAGTTATCCCCCTACCGAAGACAGGGAAAGATCCCTGTTTACCATCTTCTCATCGTCCTATTGCTCTATCTTCCTGTCTTCTTAAAATCCTGGAACACATGATTAAAAAACGTCTCGAGTGGTTTGTGGAATCCAAAAAAATCCTGGCCAAAAGTCAATTTGGTTTTCGGAGAGGAATGGGCACCATGGACAGTATCTCCATTTTATCCACAGACATCAGGATTGCCCTTTCAAAGAACGTGTTCCTTGTCGGAGCTTTTCTGGATATATCATCCGCTTATGATAACGTGATTCTCTCCTTACTCAGAGATAAATTATCTAAGCTGAGTTTGCCGCAGAAGTTTTCGCATTTCATTTGTAATTTCCTTATGGATAGATCTATTGAAGTGAGGCACCGTGATGCCCTTTCCGCTCCAAGATCGATCTGGCAAGGCCTCCCCCAAGGATCCGTACTAAGCCCGCTACTCTACAGCCTTTATACCCATGACCTAGAAGAGGCAGTTTCTCCATTCTGCAACATCCTGCAATATGCAGATGACTCAGTCATATACTCCTCTTCCCACTCGGTCGATGTAGCCTCAAGTGACCTCAATCAAGCATTATTTTATCTGGGAGAATGGCTTTCCACTCATGGTCTTTCCCTCTCAGTTGACAAATGTACTGTTGTTCCTTTCACCAGAAAGAGATCTTTCCCCCCCATCGAAGTAGCCTTTAATAATGAACTGATCCCTGTTAGGAAGAAGGTAAAATTTTTGGGAGTTATTCTGGACTCTCGTCTTACCGGGTCTGATCATGTTGACTTCATAGTTCAAAAATCTCAATCAAATCTTAACATTGTACGATGCCTTTCAGGTGTGTGGTGGGGCGCCCACCCTTATTCCCAAAAACTTATTTATAACGCCATTATCCGCAGCGTTCTTGACTATGGCTCTTTCACTCTGGTGCCTTGCAGTAAGGTGGCCTTGGGTAAACTGGATAAAACCCAATTTCAGGCTTTAAGGGTCATCCTTGGAGCTATGAAATCTTCTCCCACCAACGCACTTCAGGTGGAAGCAGTAGACCCTCCTCTTTCCCTCCTTCGTCAATTTTTGGCAGACCGGTTCTTCCTTAAATTTTCCCTTCTCGACGACCACCCGCTCTTTCCTAAACTTCAAGAACTCTCTTCTTTAATCACAGATAGTGGTTACTGGTTTAACAAAAATCCACCTTGCTTGATAAATAGCCTTCGCAAATTCAGTAGTCTTCCGGACCCTGCATTTTCTTGTTCTCTATTTCCTCTTTTTTCTGTCCCTTACGATTCTTTAATTTTCCAACCCAGCATAATCCTTGACTTTGGTATATCAAAAAACGACCCTGGAGCTAACAAAGCATTCCTTGACAAAATTAACGGTCTCTGGGGAGACTGGCTGTTGTTATTCACAGATTCCTCCAGACTTTTAGTTTGGGGGGCAGTGGGTTCGGCAGTTTGGATTCCGAAGTTCTCTATAATTCTAAGCTTCAAATGCCCTCCTCTTACATCAGTTTTTACTGGAGAATTAGTAGCTATTTTGGAAGCTATTAAATATGTTATGTCACATGGGATTCATCGATCAATAATTTTTTCAGACTCTCTTAGTGGTTTGCAGTCCATCAAGGCCAATCCGTTTTACACAAAAGTCAGTTATCCCTTAGTAATGTTAATCAGGCAAACACTGTATGAATGTCAACTCCGCAATCTCGAGATCACATTGGCCTGGATCCCCAGCCATTCTGGGATTCAGGGCAATGAGGTTGTTGATTCCTGTGCTAAGGAGGCCGTGGAGATTGGCAGTCTGGTTCACACCCAGTGCTACTTTTACGACCTCCTATCCTCTGCCAAATCAGACCTCGAATCTAACTGGCGTCAGCAGTATGAGAGTTCTATATCGGTCAAAGGTCGTCATTATGGAGACATTCAGCCCAACATCCCTTCCAAGCCATGGTTCTTCCAGTTTCGCCAAGCCAATAAACAGACTACATCTGTCATTTGCAGATTGCGCATTGGTCACACTTGTTCCCCCTCCCGCCTGTACAGATGGCGCATTGTTTAATCCCCCCTCTGTTCTTGTGGCCTGGAGGAAGGAACTGCAGACCACATTATCTTGAACTGCCCGAATAGATCGGTTTCTTTATATGACAACCTGCCTCCCTCAGTTCCCAAACCCACCAACCTTAAAACCCTCCTTTTCCTTTCATCATCGAACAAAAAAGTTCTACTTTCCTTAATTAAATTTATAGGCAAAGAAAAAATTAAACTCTAGGTGCTTTTACCCGCTTTTGTGGCTTCCAATTTACATCTGGGTATCCGATCTATATTGTCTCAAATGTTTTGTCTTGTCTTAGGTTTTGTGTCTGTTTATTCCAGGTTCACAACAAACATACGTAACTGCAACCGTTATTCAGGACCAACAACTAATTAACAACAAAAACTGGTCATACACGCTGTCAGACGTCATTGGCAGTAATGGTTGCTAACCAAAAGCGACCGGTTGCCAAAAATTAAAAAAATAGAATAGAATAAGTAAACTTGTAATTTGTTAGAGTCGCTGTTAAATCATTCCTACCTACCTCGTTTGTTTTTAAACGTCACTCTCATGTCGTACCGTCGTTGAGTTTAATTTTCTGTTAAAAAGTTGGTTGTTATTGTTATAGTATATTTTGTTATTGTTAGTTGTTGAGTTTAATTCTCTGCTAAAGTTTGTTGTTATTGTTATTTTGTCTGTAAATATTAAGTGAAGTTTCATAAGCTTATGGAATGTGGAAGTACATTACGGGTATATGAAAAATCCCTTGAATTTGGCACAAGTCCTAAAGCCTGTGCCTTTTCGTGTATGACTTTCCACGCATCGGTCTTGGTTGCCGAAAATGGTCCAAAAAGTTCTTATTTCTTAAGCAACAAATCTTGTAGAAGTGTTGCCTTCAAAATTTTCCGGTTGCTTTCCATAATAACTAAAATACCTCCCGTACCTACTTTCAAATTTTAACGATAACGAGAGACAACTCCGAAGACTCTGCGAGACTGGAGTGGAGACATCATCGGATTTACAGATTATAAATATAAATATTTCAAGATTTAACATTTAGAAACGTCAAAACATCATCAAACTTTTTTTTAATAGGGACTTGTTAAATCGAGATGTCATTCACTTGTAATCGAGATTACCATACGATCCTATTATTCTACCATGGAAGGCCGCGTTCGGGAAACACTTGTACTTGTAAATTGTAACTTTTTGCTCTTGTTACTTGTAAACTTGTAATTTGTAACTTGTAGCTTCGTGAAACGGGCCACAGATACCGTCAATTGTTTCTCCGAATAGCGACTTGGCAAACCTTGTCCACTTCCTAACTTGCTTCTAACCCATACGTTCACGAAAACAATTTGAAATGACAACGGTTCGTTAAGCTACTCATCCGAGTGGCAAACACAAAAGAGGCCCGTCGATGACAAAGACAAAAATTAAGGTCTTGGTCTCTCTCTGATTGAGAACTCCGTAAAATATCTCCCTCTATCTTGGTATTGCCATTTGCGTGTCAGATCCAGGGTATACTTCATCCAAGCTATGCCCGCCTATTACTAATATATTGTAATTAAATAGGTAAATACATTTAATGTAATAATTAATAAGTAATATGTAATAATGCTACGTAGCTAGTGGCGAGCTGTTGGTGAGTGGCGACACCACGAACCTGAGTGCTCACGAGGGCAGGTCCTATTCCTCACTGGATTTGTACGAGCAACAGACCCTCACCTCTTTCTTGCTTTTATTGGCCGGTCAGAGTGGAGTACTGGAGTCGCAAGAGCTATATGCTCGAAGAGCGGAGTTGTTGCATAAGTGGCGAGTGGGCACCTTATTGGTCGTTAAAAGTCCAGAAGCAACTCTTCACCCTTGCCCCTTTGGAACTGTTACCTCCTTGCTGCTATGTAAATGCGGCTATTTTAAGAGGCCCATGGCCCATTCCATTGCGTTGGCGAGTCACCGCCTGCCATTTCAACCAAAGTAATGAGCATTGGCCAGGCAGGCGCCGTAGTTTCATCAATAGCCTAGTTCACCAATCTATATCAGTTCATTCATAGAGCCTATTATTAATGTTTCCATCCTTCTCAAATAGTCCTACAATAACCGTTGGTGGTCCGTGTAATTAAACTTGTCTAATTATCGTCATAATTATCTTGTCTAGGGCCTCTGCGTGTTGGCTTCGGCTCCACGTAGGCCTTCCAAAGGTCCGGGACTCCCATAGTCCCGTGATAGGTAAAGACATAGCTATAATCATTTATTTTCAACAGTAAATATTATGACAAATGCAATACACTTGATAAAAAATACCGCTATGATCAGAATGATTTGCGCCTGAACTAGGCTCTGAGACCTGTATCTCAGACAGCAGCTCTCTTCCCTAAGGAACTGAGACTGGTTATGGCAATCATTCATTTTTGTGTTAACAAGACTTATATACCTAATAGTTATTATTTACTAAAAATAACAATATAAAAAAAATTGTTAAGTATCTAAGAAAAATTGAGTGAATAAGTACCTCCTTTTGTGTTAATTGTGTATGAATGAGTGTATGTAGGAGGGTGAAAAAAATTAGGATATCATTTAAATTTGAAGGAGAATTTTGACACAGGAGATTTAAGATTGTACGGTTAACAAGTCCTCGGTGTCAACGTAACTTAATTTTTGAATCCATGCAGATACATGGGAGATTTCATATCTTTGTTTTTATCACTAGATTCTTGTAGACCTAAACAAACATAACAAAAAATATTCATTATTATGACAATTCGACTGAATTGCAATTCCAAGCGATCATCAAACTCAAATTACAAACAAATAAATTAAAAACAATTACAAAAAATATTGTATAAAAAGGACCGAAACGAAATTTCCGAACGTGTTTTATGTCACTGTCAAAGTATGTTACTTAATGGTTACTTCATTACTTTGCTTAAGTAATAAAAATGTCGTGTTGATTGTGTAAACTGTGTTTTCCATTGAATTTCAGGTTTATTTAAACACAATGTACGAAATAATCATCTAGTACGATTTGTAGTGTAAATCGAAAATCTTTCAAGTAATAGATTCACCGTGCTCATCTTCCGATTGTTTCTTACTTTATAATTATACTCTTTGTATATAGGTACTGTCAATGTCATCAGCTGTGTGATGTTTGAAAATACCTAATCTTTCCGTGACGACTGAAAATTTAATTGAATTGTCGGTTTGCAACAATTGATTGATACATTCCGGTTCTGATTCGTTCACCATGAGTACATCGGCGGGCGGCGCGTATAACTTTAAAGTAGTTTTGTTGGGTGAGGGATGCGTCGGCAAGACGTCATTGTTGCTGCGATACATCGAAGATAAGTTCAACGACAAACACCTTACTACACTTCAGGTATCTCCTTAAGATTGGACCCTTTCATATAAGCCTGTGTGCTATAAATATACTTAACCTTTTATTTTGTTGATAGGCAACCTTTTTAAACAAGAAGATAAATATAAACGGAAAGCGGATCAACCTGTCCATCTGGGACACGGCAGGCCAGGAAAAATTTCACGCCCTAGGGCCGATTTATTACAGAAATTCTAATGGTGCCATTCTTGTCTATGACATCACTGATGAAGACTCTTTCATAAAGGTTTGTTATTTTCTTTTGTTCTATTATTGTTCTACTGTTTTAGGAGTTTGTTAACAAAGTAGTAATAATTACTCACATCCAGGTAAAAAACTGGGTTAAAGAACTCAAGAAGATGCTTGGTCCAGACATCATCCTACTGATAGCAGGCAACAAGATCGACTTGGAGCATGAGAGAACTGTACCACTAGAAGAAGCAGAAAGGTAACCTTTCTAAAATGCAAATTTTATTAACTTTTTAATTTATAACCAGAGGGTGGAATTTTCACATTGAAACATAAGACTGTTGCAATCTTGCTAGTGTTAATAACATTTTTTATCAATATCAATAGTTGTGTAATAGAAGACAAAAATGGTCCACCTAATACAAAAAAATATTTAACGCAAGGTTTGTTTTAAAATTATACACAGATGCAATTTTCTTCGAAGACCGAGTCAATACATACAGCAGCACATGACATGACATTTTTTGTTGGGAGTATATAATCATTAATTTCTTAACATTATCTGGGAGTACATACACTGTTTCGTTTATCACTATATACTTATGAAGCCATTTATGTATACTTATGAACCTTCAACATCACTCGACATCATGGGAGCAAATTTTTTAAACTCATTGAAATTGGTATGATGTTCAGGTTGGGTAAGACTTTCAGATATTGCTTGTAAGTTTTCAAAATCAGGATTTCAGTTTAGTACAGCTTCAAGTTTACGAAGCACTGGTAAAAGTTTACGTAGCACTGGTAAAAGTTTACTCCAATTTATGTAACAACGAACAGGGTCCAGAGTGAGGAATGATTCCCTAATGGACAACGTTGAACATTTTAATTGTTCTATTGAAGAGGCTATTATTGTTGTAATTTTCTCTTTTGTAAACATTTTTTTGCAGTTCTTATAGCTGCTGATTCATTAACAAGTATGGAGACAATATCACGTATTTGGTCATAGTATTGAGCGTAATATACAGCAGCATTTAAGTTCCCCATCTGGTGATAATTGCCTCGTGAGGTAATGGAATGGACGGATATTGTTCCTTAAAAAGACGTACATGCTCTGGAGATTTTAAGAATATATTTTTAACATTGGATATCAACACTTCCACATTTTTTAAATCATCTCACACCTCTTCTGCAACTCGATGCAGACCATGAGCTAAACACGTAATGTGTTTCATATGAGGAAATGTTGCTTTAATATACGAACTGCTTTAAGCATGTAAGCGGCACTATCAGGGCAAAGGAAAAGTACATTATTTACGTTATCATTAAAATACTTTTGAAATTATCAACTGCATTTCCTGAGAATATTTTTTTTGCCAAAATCGAATTTGAACCACATTTGTCACACATGTTCCCATAAACTCTGGTATTTCGTCCACATAATATATCCACAAGTAATTGGTGTTATTTACCTCTCTTACACTCTGAAAAGTGTTTTGTTTACTGCATTTACTTTTCGCAATAACGATTCCTCCGGTAGAGACGCTTTTGAGCAGTTGCAGCACAAATATTTATTGAAGAAATTACGAAAGTTATTGTTATTGACTGTTGACCATCAAATTAAAATTTATATTTTATTATATTTTATCAAGATCGTAGCAAGTGGAAAGAAGTGGTCTCTGCCTACCCCTCTGGGAAACAGGCGTGATTTAATGTATGTATGTATATTTTATCACTGTCATGCGTAATGAAATAACATTCAATGTCTTATAGAGTACTCATTTTCTGAAGTGTCTATTATTCTAAACGAGGTGGCATAGTTACTCTACATGTACCTTGGGGATGTATTTTTTTTCTAATAGAGTGGGGTGTCGTTTATTTATTTATTTATTTAAACTTTATTGCTAAACCTAAAGGCGTTCTCTACCAGTCAACCTCATGGTTAACTAACAGAGAATGCATGGTGCAAGTTGAGATCTACACAGTGTTGAAAACTTAATTAAATACCTACTTGACTTGTCGTTGGATAGGTATTTCAAAAATATTGCGGTATAGTGGAAACAATTTTTCGATTAAGGGCCCAATTTAATTTATGAAATATAAAGCTTTAATGCGCTATTTTTTGTTAGAGTCAAGTGTCGCACCTTTAAAACAATAGTGACCTAATTCAAAATATCAGCTTTCAAACTTTAAGTCATAAATTTATTATTATAGAGACCTAAATTGAAAATTAAAATTTCTGAATTAGGTCACTATTGTTCTGAAGGTGCGTATAACGAATTTTAAAGGAAAACTATCACGGCTAAGCTTCCATCTATCTCTCTGTATATAAGTCACCATTCAGTTGCCAACAACCGTATTTTTTCAAATCAGGATTAATATCAGTGGAGGAAAAAAAACAGTGGTGATGTGTAATATCTTTGATCTGTATTGTATTTCAGCTATGCAGCAATGGTGGGTGCTAGACACTTTTACACATCAGCGAAGTTGAATCAATGTGTAGAGGACCTCTTCCTCGAGCTGACCCGAGAAATGGTTGAGAAGTTTGAGCAAAACTCTCAGAAAGAACAGAGCCGCTCATCCAGAGTGCTGGTTGTTGATGACGAGACACCCGCTCAAGGTTCATGCTGTTCTGGATTTAGAAGTAACTGATTTCATTCCACATTGGCTTAAGAAAATCTACCTATGCTTATTGTGTTTTAAAAAATTACCCTTTGAATTTGATCTAGTTGGTAAAAGGAGAACATCTATCCTATTTTTCTTAAATCAACTATAATTCTTACCACTTTGATCAACAGTATCTGGAAAAGATTAAGTATTTTACCATGGGATCCAACAATAATTATAAAATCATTAATAACTAGTTATAGACTTTCAGTCACCATTAAAGACATTGAAGGTTTATAATGGGTTTGAACCAGTCTTTGGAAATAGTATAGTTACCCACAAGATGAATCTTTTAGGCTGTAAAATTGAGATTAACACATGTTTGTTACTTAATAGGTACTTAACAGTTTTTATGCAATTTTGTTATTTTTTCTATATTAGTATTTTAATGACCATGCAGATCATAGGAGTACAACTTAACTAAGAGTGAGGGTATGCATGACGTTCAGGGAAAGGGCAACTTTGACTAGTCGGTCTTTTTCGAGCAGACCCCCGTACCTCATGCCTTCCCGGATTCTCAAAGTTGAATGCCTATAATTGTAAACAGCCACTTGTATTTATCTGTATATGGACCTATGTAAGTGAATTACTTTTTGTATGATTCCTTATTATTTTGAAGAATCTTAAGGTTTACAGGGTTCCCTCAAATTAATAAAGAAGAGTAGACATTCTTTATATCCCAGCATTATTGGAATTGGAAGCTTTGGAACATCCATTATAAGAAACTGATGTGAAAATATTTTTTCCAAAAACAGCAGTTACTCGTTTCACACGGGACAATTGCAAACGTTTTCTAATAAGACTATAAATCAAAATTGATAATTTAGACTTCAGAATAAATAAATGTAATGCAATTAAAACCGTCCCTGTAGGCACTTAGGTACGTTATGTTCAAGTCTACCAGCGCTTCCCAAGAATAGACTACTGTTGAAAAGAATCGCCGCAAGAAACTCTGTCTTGCGATTCTCTAGACGTTCCCATTGTGCATGTGTAAATGAACAATCAAACTGCGAACAAATTCAATTGTAATTCAGATTGTCTTATGTAGAAGTGGTTTAGGATTGGCTTCAAACGGTTATAAGTTCGTCCAGACTGTTCCACAAATAAATGAGAATATCAGTAGGTAACCAATTCAGACTTATGATGAGGTGTATCAAATAAAAGCACTTGAATGTTCCATACAATTTAACAATCTTTATAGGGGCTTTTCCCACTTATTACTAAACGGAAGTTTTTTCCACCTGTTTCTACTGGTAACTAAAGTACTGCGAACAGGTGAAATAAAAATCCCATTAGTCCAACTTGCATCAATTATGGTGACAGCAGTAGCCCCCTTGTAGCTGTAACGCTAGGCGACTATGTAAATTGATGTTGTTTTTGATTATTACTTTTGCCAGTATGGTTATATTATAACTTAAATGTGTACGCGATGGAGACGCAATGCGAATTGCTGGATGTGCTAAACTATAAGAGGTGTGTTACACCTAATTGACTAATCACTATACCTAAGAATTAGAATGTATCTTCCTTCCTTGAGGTCAAAGTTGCTCTGAGATTGTGCAATAATTGCACTAGAGACAAGCAACATAATATTGGATGAAATGAAAATATTCATAAATAGTATAAGGCTGTTGTGTTTGCTATAATATTGCATACATGCATTGTGGCATAGTATTGTTGATTCTTGCTTATTGTGCTTTATTGGCTCTCCAGATCAAAAGAAACATAACTGGGAAATACTTGTGCCAGCTAAATAATAGTTGTTAAGAATTAGTATGTAATTACGCGAACTCTTTGCAAGCCTTTTAAATGCATTTTGCGGCCTTACAATGTTAAAGGTATTAATTAAGTACCTACTCTTTTATGTCTTAGTCCGGCAGACAATATAACCTAAAGTTACCGCATAATTGAAAAAATGGTAGTGAACCGCGCTGCCAGTCGCGGGGCGCAGGAGGTGCTGACGCGCTGCGACTGGCCCGTCTGTGCTTTTGAAACTTGGGTTTTCGGTAATACTTAACTTATTGAGTATTTGTATGATGAGGTGCAAATGAACTTCAACCGTAGGGTTGTGTAGACCATATTTTTTGCTCACTGTACCGACATCCAAGATGATATCGTTGATACCAGTCCTTCCGTAACCACACCTGGTGCAACCTAGCCGAAACGTCGGATTAATATCGAGGTATGTGTATATTACCTGTCGATACTTTAATCGCTTCAAGACCTGATTTTATGTCTTATATGAGTTGTAAACGCGATAGTTAACCCTCTGCAACTGTGGTGACTTTTTAGAAACATTCTACTGATGTGGAGTCTGTCAGACGTCATTTTTATTAAATATAGAAAAAATACTGATGGTTTAATGATAAGGTATTGTTTGTTTAGTGCATAGCATGATTACTTAATTTTAATGCGGAATTTATAATAAATATGTATATAGGCGTTCAAGTAAAAAAAAGTAATTATCTAAAAAATCAAGTATTTTTAACAAAGTTTAACTTATAATGCCACGAGTTGGTAGACAGCTATATCACGATATACGGCGATGTTTTTTTTGGCGATGTCTCATAGACGTCAGTCACGTCAGTCGCAGAGGGCTAAGAATACATAAACACTTAAACCATTAATACCGGATATCAATAATAATGATCATTCGTACCTATTACGCACATCAGAAGCTGAATCTTACATCAACGAACCTAAGGAACTTACTTACTTTACACAGTTTTATGATACAATAATGCATTTTTTTTTTATCGCGTACACTATACTCCGGCAAAAGAACCTCTCTGGTTTGAGGCCCATCTTTGCAGATCGACGTTACAAGTGACAGGGATGGAGCTAACGTAATTTCGAACTTTAATCTTCAAGGTAGGGCTTCTGTGGTCGAGCGCGGAGCGAAGCTCGCATCTGGGGCGGGGCTCTCGCTTCGAGTCTTTTGACTCTAATCGTGGCCAGAGGAAGCGCCTGGTTCCAATTTCCTGATTCAAAGACACCGTATTCTTTAGGCTATATTGACTGTTCCAGATTTTTAGTAATGGTCTCCATAAAACTTTGTAACAGTGAGGCTGCAACCTACCAGACTATTTTTTTATTCTGTCCAACCCATTTGCTGAATTCATTCTAATAATTAATAACTATAAAAGCTATGTATCGTATGTAAAAGGTGCCCTTTTAAAATAATTACAAAATGTTATTACATAAGTTGTAACTTATTTGTTGCATGAATTATGGCAACTATCCTGTACACAATATTTTGGGGTTGTGTCCTTGGTAACGGCCAAGGTCGATTTTAAGTCTTCATATTTAAAAATAAGTCTATTATTTTAGTAGTAATTATAGGAACGTAAAGTGTAAAGATATGTTGTAATATTTGTGGTCCGTGTTTAGTCGCAGTCGTTTTTCTTAATAAAAATAAAATTGTTATGGGAATCCAACAAAAGTAAAAAATAATTAATTTTATTGTTCTGTTACATACCTTTACAAATGGCGTGTTTCGAGATATCTTAAAAATACATTTTAATCGAGTTTTCAAAGCGTTTGTTGATGATATCAAGAAAGATCACTTCACATGAATCCCCCACTCAATAATAATGCTTACCCTTTGATTTCCCAAACTAAAGTACTCAAAGCTCGCATAAAATTGAGTTATTTAAATACAGCTGAGCCTTTTATTATTATTAGTAAAGGGTGTTTGATACAGAGTGAATGCCTGACCAAGCCTCACTCTGCCGAGACGCTTGACTGCGCCTGCGGCCGAAGCACTGTCTGGACAACTACCTGTACCTACTTATGTGGTTTCAATTTGAACAAAAAATTGCTTTAATTAGCTCAATGTTATTTTAATTGTGTATTCGACTTATGCTCATTGTAAGTATGGTACCTATAGCTTTTTGTACCGTTTTTCTGACGGTTTGCTACTTTATTTAGCCTGTCATTTAAGTGATTTACATTACACGTATTTAAAATCGACTTCTAACGACATAAAGCTCGTAGATATGTATATTCATAATAATATTTGCCCAAATAAATAAGTCTAAAAAACCTCGTCGTTGTTTTTTAAGAAGTTTTTAAGGATACCTCAAACAATAATAGTACATTGTCATGTAAAAAGCTGTTTTTATTATAACACTCTTATCTATGTAAGCCACTACGTTTCAGTTGGAAATAAGTTTCTGTCAAAAAAAATCGTTTAACTATGTTTTGTGGCAAGCTTTTATTGCTCATTGTATTTTTTTGCATTCACTATCTAGTTATCTAGACCAAACCAATGAGTCCCAACATGGTAGTCCATGTTAAGTATAGCGGCGATCCTATCGCCACCTTCCGACTCTATAATCAGATCAGCTCCTACTAGATACCGTATTGTCATCTGGTTTACATACTTTCGAGTATGTTGTCCAAATTTTAGCTCATGCCATTAACCTAAAGGGTTATCCTAAAGTGACATACAGTAGGTATAGTGGACGAGATATAATTTGCATCTATTCGTAGTAACGTTTAGTATTTATAATTATTACATTGGAAAGATCTCCTCCGGGCGGGATAGGCGTCGTTAGCATTGGGCTGCTACCTATCTAGGAGAAGGAAAACTCCGAATTCAAACCCGGCGGGATAGGCATCGTTTAGCATTGGGCTGCTACCTATCTAGGAGAAGGAAAACTCCAATTTCAAACCCGACCCTGCAAAATGGACCATGCGAGCACCATTTAAAAAGTTTATACCCCAGGAGGGTACTGGCAATGCCAGAGAATCCCTCCCCAGGCCTAGCCTGGGCAGCCCTTCGTACTCTGGGGGGGGCAAAATAGTGCGCGTATGTTCGGATCCCTCCGGGGATCGGAAGGGCGGCGATGCCGTTTGCCACGCGTCACGCTGTGTTCGCAGGGGGGTTGGCAAAAAGCGGGCCGCTGAAAGCCGCCTTGCTACGATGAATGTTTGTGGAGGGATGGATCATAAATTAGATGAGGTATGTATGATGATGAAAGAGAGAAAGCTAGATGTTCTATGTGTGACTGAGACGAAGAAAAAAGGGGTGAGTACGTCCACACACGGAACCTTGACGGCATTGTGGTCCGGAGTTCCGGTATCCGAGCACGGTCGTCAGGGAGTTGGTATCGTACTCACAGAGCGAATGGCTGAATGTATGCAAGAGTATGAATGTGTGAGCCCAAGACTTCTCTGGGTGAGACTCAAGGTAGGTCTCACCCGTTTATTCGTAATTGGGGCTTATGCCCCAGATACGAATAAATCGAAAAAAGAAAGGGAGGAGTTTTGGGAAAGTTTGCATGAGGTTTCAACAAAATGCAAGGAGAATGAAAGGATGATTTTGCTAGGTGATTTTAATGGTTGGACAGGCGTGCAAAGGGATGGTTATGAATCGGTACTGGGTAAGTATGGTGATGAGCGAGTGAACGAGAATGGCAAATGCCTTCTCGATGTATGTTTGGCTAAGAATCTCTGCGTGACAAACACTTTGTTTGATCACAAAGAGATTCATCAGTATACATGGAGACGGCAGAATGAGAAGTCTATGATAGACTTGATGATTGTGGATGAACGGCTGCGTAACAAAGTTGTAGATACCAGAGCATTTCGAGGAGTTAGCGTAGGTTCAGATCACTACTTAGTGGTAACACGAGTAAGGGGTCTGTTCACACGTTGGCGCCATCGTGTTCCCGTACCTACCACTGCGTTAGAGAGGATAAAAGTAGAAAAACTGAAAGACGAAGTTATACAAGATGAGTACGTAAGAAAGCTGAAAGATTGTTTTGAATGTGTCAATAAGATGAATGACAGTGAAGTTGAGAATAATGTTAATAATGTATGGGAGATTATGAAGAATGGCATGGTCAAATCGGCCACTGAAGTATGCGGTGTAGTCAAAAGAAGAAAAAGCAAGAATGAACGTCCGGAATGGTGGGATAGAGAGGTAGATGATGTAGTGAAAGAGAAGAAAAAGTGTTGGTTGGATTTTGTAGCTGTAGATCCAGGACAAGATCTAAGCGACAGAAAGAAAAAAGAGTATAATAGATCAAAGAAAAGAGTGAAAGACGTTGTGGCTAGAAAGAAAGATTTACTGAATGAAAAGTATGATAGGAGTTTCTCTGACAACTTCCGGTCGAATATTAAACTCTTTTGGAGCTTGATTAAATCGGCTCGGGGGAAATCAGAGAAAACTAAATTAAGCGCGGTGAGGGATGAGTCTGGAAACTTAATATGTGAGGAAGAAAAAATGCTTGATAGATGGAAAACTTATTTTGAAAGCTTGTTTGAATGCGAAGATATTTCTCGTGAGCCAGAAAGCATGAGTAAAGGTGCAAGTAGCGAAAATGAAAGTGTGATTAGTATGAGTGAAATCATGAAAGCATTAAAAAGTATGAAAGCGGGAAAATCAGCAGGTTGTGATAGAGTGTCGATAGAAATGCTGAGGAGAGGAGATGGCCTGGTGGGTAGTCTGTTGTACCGCCTTTTCAATGCATGTTGGAGAAGCGGCCGAGTCCCGGAAGATTGGGTCAAGGCCGTTATCGTCCCACTGTATAAAGGAAAGGGGTCACAGCAAGACTGCAAAAACTACCGCGGTATCAGCCTCCTTAGTGTTGTCGGCAAAGTATATGCGAAGATTTTAATTGAAAGGGTATTGAATGTTACGAATGACAAAATCTGGGATGTACAAGCGGGATTTCGAAAGGGAATGGGATGTACGGATCAGGTCTTTTCACTACGGTCCATCACAGAAAAGTTCTTGGCTGTCAACCAAAAGGTTTTCTGTGCTTTTGTGGACCTGGAAAAGGCCTATGATAGGGTAGATAGAAAGGAGTTGTGGACGGTGTTGTCTATGTATGGAGTGAGCAGCAACCTGGTGCAGGCTTTGAGGTCCCTTTATGAGGGCTCCAGAGCCTGTGTCAGGATCAATGGGGCATACTCGGCCTGGTTTAACATCTCTAAAGGTGTTAGACAGGGCTGTGTTGCCTCACCATGGCTGTTCAATCTATTCATGGACAGTTGTATGAGGGATTTGAAAGAGTATGATAAGGGTTTGCGTGTGCCAGAGTTGCTAATCAAATGCCTCTTATATGCCGATGATCAAGTTATACTTGCCCCATCGGTACTTGAGTTGCAGGAGATGGTGACAGTGATGAATGAGGGATTTAAGCAAAAGGGGATGAAAGTAAATGTTGCCAAGACCAAGGTCATGGTGATAGAGAAGGATGAAGAGATGACTGAGTGCGTGATAAATGTAAATGGTGAATTAGTAGAACAAGTGAGCGAATTTGTGTACCTGGGAAGTGTGTTTACAAGAGATGGTAAGTGTGAGAAGGATATCGAGAGGAGGGTGAATGCGGGGAATCAAATTAATGGGGCCCTGTACTCCTTTGTGAGCAGACAGGGCGTTTCACAAAAAGCCCGGCTGGCTGTTCACAATGGAGTGCTGGCCCCTACCCTGATGTATGGTAGTGAATGTTGGGTGTGGCAGGACAAGCATGTAAGTCGTGTAAATGCAGTTGAAATGCGCTCTTTGCGTAGTATGTGTGGTGTGAAACTGATTGATAGAGTTAGAAATGAAAAAATCAGAGAGAAGTGTGGAATAAAAGAAGATGTAGTGACTAAGATTGAAAAGGGCATGCTTCGATGGTTCGGTCATTTGGAAAGGATGGATGAGGGAAGATTGACGAAAGAGATATACAGATCGAAAGTGTGTGGAAGGGTCGGAAGGGGCCGCCCTAGGCGTACTTTTTCGAATCAAATCGGAGAAATACTGGAAAAGGGCCGAATCTTAAGTACCCGAAACCGACGTGCGTGCATGACTCGATGTATGAATGTTGAAGAAGCGAAGGAAATTTGTCAGGATCGTAGCAAGTGGAAAGAAGTGGTCTCTGCCTACCCCACTGGGAAACAGGCGTGATTTAATGTATGTATGTAAGGTGTTAATGGTTTTTTATTACCCTACTAGCGACCCGCCCGCGGCTTCGCCCGCGTGGAATGTATTATACATATAAACCTTCCATAAGAATCACTCTATCTATTAAAAAAAACCGCATCAAAATCCGTTGCGTAGTTTTAAAGATTTAAGCATACATAGGGACAGACAGCGCAAGCGACTTTGTTTTATACTATGTAGTGATTGAAATAGTAAAGATCGGCCGATCAAATAAATAGATAAATTCAACCGTGCAAATTATATTTCTTCAACTATGTCTGTTTCTTCGGCGATCTATCTGTAATATTCGATGTTGCATTGCATGAACCACGAGTGAGAGCTATGAGTGCAAGTGTGACAGCGATTGACGGCCAAATGCTATTAACAAGCTAGGAGTAGGTACTGTACGTACAGTCACGAACCAGGATTATTGAGGCACTTGCCATTGTTCGTAATTTAACCGTGTATTCAATAACCGATGTCAACGACTGGCTGACAGCTATTCGATTTGCATTACATAGCCAAATTAGAAACATGGGTAAGTGGCTCAACAATCTCGGTTCGCGACTGTACCTACATGCATACGAGTACATAAATACATTGCGAGTTAATAAAAAGTTTTTAAAAATAAGGCGTGAAATACACAGAAGCGGCGCGGCGAACACGGCACAGGCATGTGCCGCGCCCCAAACCATTTTCATACAAATAAAAATAAAAATAAAATGTTGACGATTTTGAACTCATCAGCCTGTATACTGGGCTAATGCCTCACCTCGCCTTATCGTCGCCTCTTCTGTATAATTTAGAATCGCGCCTGCGACTTTTACACGTGTTTCCTTGCCTTCGCCGCGCCGCTTCTGTATTTCATGCCTAAGGAAGCTGGTCAGAATAAAGTTGGCAACATGATTCAATTTTTACTCTAAATCTCGCTAAGGCGGCTATTACGGAGACGAACATAAAATGGAATGGAGAACGCGAATGAGTTTAAATGATATTAAAATATATCACCTGCGTCATCAATGTATGTATATATACATTATAGGTACACATATACATACGTTTCAGGAATACTTGTAATTTCGCCATGTCCGTCCGTCCGCACGTTAGCACGGGGTTATTTGGCATGAATACATATTAGTCACGCTGACAGTGCTGTGGTAAAATAAAATCTTACCTTCCGTAACGTGGGGATGTTGTTGTTCTCGTGTATCTACCCTCTGGTCTGGGGTATCGTTAAATGGTCTTTCAAAAGGGGCGTTGTAAAATCAATTTCTCGATTAATGGATCCGTTTGTGAAATATTAAGATTTAAAGTGCTAATTTTGTTAAGAGTGAGAGTGTGTGGGACCAAAATATCCTAAACGGAAGCACGTATAACGAATTTTAAAAGAAAACTATCTAACCAGTAGACTTGATTGATTCCTGAGACACAGGCGACTCTTAGAGAATTAGTTCGTACTTGTTGTTTTGAGATAGTTTTTTGAACTTCCGCAAGAACGGTGTTTTTCCTGTTTTGAAAGTTGGTTTAGTCGAATGCATAAGTGCATAGATAGCAGGGGAAATTATATTGCTTTTATTTTTTGTTTAACTAAAAAACCGCACCGTGGTACCTACCTGATGCACGGTTTACTGCCGCCACACGCAGAGACTTCAATTAAATTTAATTATTGTTTAGTGACGTGTTGTCTTATTCTATTGCTATAGCAGAGAAAGTCACAGCAGCAACTTTAATCAAGCATTAAATTTGATTGACGTCTCTGAGTGCGACGGTTAATTTAAAAAAAAATGGAAAAGTAAAACGCACTAGTGCGACTAAGAAAAATAAAAAGCACTAGTTCGAAAACATCAAACTCTCCGCATAGCTACGAAAAGTACCTCTTTTTGAACAAAATTAAAATTCAAAAAACGAAAAAATTTTATTCAGTAAATTGACCACAAGAGGGCTCTTTTCAATTCAATTCAATTCTTTGATTTATGGCTACTGTCCAGTGGGACAATTCTGCCAGTGTCAAGGTTGGAAGTTACACGTGATCGGTGAAAATGCTTTTCCAGAAACAGATGCTGAATCATCAGTTGGGGAATCTAAAAATAAAACAAATTATGTACATTAACTACAACTACAAATACTTAATCTAAAATGGCGATTTACAACTTAATATTAAAATCATTAATATACTTAGCTAAAATATATACAAATGAAGTATTTACAAAAGTGAGGACATAGCTAAGACTAGCTGGGCGAAAGATGTAATCAGGAAGAAAGTTATATAAAGAAACAGGAATATTAGGACAATTGAAAAAATGTGATCTGGGGTTCCCTCCTCAAGACCACACTCGCACAGAGAATGATCCCGAACTCGGATCTTCGCCAGAATATGGGGCGAACAAATATGACCAAGTCGCAGTCGAATTATAGTGGAGGTGGCAGACTTGTTAATTTTATTAAATTTAAAAAACCAAGGTTTTACCGGTAGACTTGGTTGAATGCCACCATAATGTCTACCCTTGGAGAGCCGAGAACAATTCCACAAGTCAGTCCAGTGATCAATCAGATGGGACCTCGCAGTAGCACGCAAGTCTTGACTAAAACATTCCGAGTGGGAGGTGCAACCGAGGGGTAATTACACAAAAGATCCCATAGGGTCGAAGTGTATCCGCAAGGACCCCACATACAAGATAAGATAAGATAAGGGAGGTGCAACCAATATCTATCGCTTGCTTCGCGAAAAAATCAACCCGTTCATTGCCTGTAATGCCTGCATGCCCAGGGATCCAAGCCAAAACCACATCAATGCCAAGAGTATGACAGCGATGGAGAACCTATCTCGACTTAAGATTAATTAAGAGATTATCCCTTGATCGCAGGGGAACCTTATCCAAAGCCTGGAGACAACTCAAAGAATCTGAGAAAACAATAGATTTTGACATTTTGTGTGATTCTATGTAAGAGACTGCTTCAAAAATGGCAATAGCCTCTCCAGAGTAAACAGAAGATTGAGTGGGAGACTTAAAGTTTAAAACAACATTATACCGTGGAATCCAGACAGCTGAACCCACACAGCCATCTGAAGAGAGCTTGGAAGCATCAGTGAAAACAGGAATCCACCCATCCCATTTTTCAAATAATATTTTATTGAAAACCCGATTGGCTTCAATATCATTCTTTTTAATGCCAAAACAAAAATCAATCCTAGGATGAAACAGAATAGAATCAAAGCTAAAACTAAATAAAGGGTTGCCAACAGACTGGACCACCGGGGGACCATTACAGAATTTACGAAAACTTTTAATTAGGCAAGGAGTCTCCTTGTGAGACCAGTACTTAGAGGAGGGCATGACATCAGAAAGACGATTAAGGCGACACAAAGGGTAATCAGACGACTGCACAGCTCTGAAGAAAAAGCGATCAGAAAGGAATTGTCTGCGAAGCTTTAAAGGAGGCTCCAAACATTCTATCTGGAGAGCGTTGATGGGAGAAGATTTCATTGCTCCAGAAATTATACGCAAACACCTCGACTGAATCCTATCTAAAGATGCCAGAGCAAGTTTGCTACAGGGCTCCAACAAAAAAGAACCATAATCAAAGTGGCTACGGATGATCGCATTATAGAAAAGCTTTTGAGAATATGGATGAGCACCCCACCAAGCACCAGATAAAGCTCTCATAACATTTATGCTTTTCTCACATTTATCCTTAATGTGATTCAAGTGAGGAATCCCAGTTAAATGATGATCTAAAATTAAACCTAGAAATTTAACAGAATTAGACACAGGGAGCAATACCCCCTCAAGAAAGATACGGATATCAGGAACCTGCCTTTTTCTAGTAAAAATCACAACCGAACTCTTAGAGGCAGACAAAGATAAGCCATGATCTAAGAGCCACGTGTTTAAGTAACCTAGAGCGGAGTTAAGAGACTGAGAACACTTGGAAATGGAGTTGGAGGCAAAGTAAACAGCAATGTCATCAGCATATTGCAAAATATTACAAAAACAATCTACTGATTGACTGAGGTCAGCGGTATAAAGGTTATATAAAATTGGACTTAATACAGAACCCTGAGGAAGACCCTTCCAAATGGTTCTAGGAGGTAACAAAGAACCTTGAAAACGAACTGAGATAGAACGAGCCATGAAAAGATTGCTAATGACATGTACCATCTTCACCGGCAAACTCAATTGAAGCATTTTTGCCTGAGAAGCGGAAGCTGAACATTATCATAGGCAGAAGTTATATCTAAAAAAACACCAACAAGGTGATGACCTCTGGAGAAAGCTAAACGAACATCGGACGTAAGAATACTTAAACAATCCTTAGTTCCCATGCCTCTACGAAACCCAAATTGGGATTTGAAAAGGATTCCTCGGCTTTCTAAAATCCACTCGAGCCTATTCTTAATTAAATGCTCTAGGATCTTTGAGAGAACAGGTGAGAGAGCAATAGGTCTATAACTGGAAGGGCTCTTTTAAACGTCGGTAATATGGAGTGAATCTACTAGCGCTTCGGACAAGACCATCATTGCGGAGAAGCGCTGCAAGAAACTCCAGCAGGTCATTTTTTCAATTATTAAATACAATAATACTTACAAGTACGTTACATTGCAAGGTAATAAAGTAATAAATAATTATTTTTAAAACTAACACAAATAAAATCATTACAAATGTAAGGTCAATAAAATAAAGTTAAAAATAATTAATGACTAGGAGAACAACATGACGAGGTCTCTACGTCAGGAACGATAATTAATCAGAGTAGGTACTACGATTTTCTCAAAAACTTTACTCAGTATCGAAATTGGTCTAAAATTTGTGGGGTCTGTTTTTCTCCCTGACTTAAACAAGCAACTGTAACCTTTGGCCGTTTTTTTTCTTGTCTCTTCACCATGGGACGTTCTGCTTATAGGACATTTTGCTTTTAGGTCATTCTGATTTCATGGCGTTTCGCTTTCGGGACGTTTTGCTAAAAGGGCAACCTGATAATAGGACGACTTGCTTTTAGGTTGTTTTGCGAAAGGGACGTTCTGCTTTCGGGTAATTTTGCTAATGGGACAATTTGCTTTTAGGTCATTATGCTAATAGGACTATTTGCTTTTGGGACGTTTCGATACGAAGGGAAAATGAAATTGTTCAGCATTTATGAGTATTATAGCGAGAAATACATTTCGGCGCTTTAAATATTCTCCCAGGTAAGATGGCCGATTGAAAGATGTCCTGTGTCTGTGCCTTTTACTTTTGATTTATTGTGTTTACTGATTTACTCTACTCACTTGACACTGGCGAAATCACTGCGGTGGACCGCCATGCCATTAACAATTATAAACAAAAAGTAGTGTAGCGACTATTAAAAGAGACAAAGCGAAGTAAAACCATGACGGTGGTTTTGTTGGCGAAGGCTTGGTTATGTTGAATGTATCGCCGTCGTCGTAAAGTTGAAAAGTTGAAAATTATAACACAGTTGAATGCCATAACACATTTTTTATTTAACATGGATAGACCTTTACTAACATGAGTTTTAACAATAAGCTTATAGCAGGGTAGGGTACATTTCAGTAAAACACATTTATCGGGTTAACAACTGTCTAATCATATTCTACTGGTAATATATACTAATAAATTTCACAACAGAAAACAATGCCCTAACATTTAACTTAGAGTTGTAGAACAATTTGTTTGTGATTTGAAAAAGTTTCCAGACTTACTATGAGTACACTCCGAGCGGGTACTATTTGTACTATAATTCTATGTTGGAACAGCTTCAATAAAGGTGTAACCGAATAAACACTGCAGTCGATGTACCTTGTACCTTAACTACAAGTATGTCGCAAAAGAAACTTATTGGAAACCATAAACAGTAAATATAAATGCAATATCTGCGTTACTCAATATATTACTTACACGCGATACTTGCTATGAATCGCATTATTAAAAGTATAGCTTACTAAAGAAGCAAGCAATTTCGATTTGCCATACTAAATTTGTGCTATATTTGAGGTTTAAAATGACATTTTTCAAAAGTACTTATGAATACGTTCTTAACTACGTTTTTAATTTGTATTTTTTAGGCTCTATTCCCTCCCTATACGAAATGACAAGTTTGGGCAAGTGCGTCTACAATTTAGGTATAGTTGCGACAAACCATCATAATGCCTTAAAATGTACAGTATTTTAAAATGTGCCACAACTTGTCCCACCTCAAGAAGGAAGAAACGTGGATCCGGATCACATTATAGATTTTAAAATACTGTATTAACTTGCCCGAACTATTCTTAACAAGTTCATCTTATTATACAAGAAACTTTTTAGAGTTCTGGGATCACGTCTGGAGACATATTTCATTTGTATTCAGCGTATAATAGCTACTGCTAAAGTTGTTGCACTAAGAGTTAATGCTTTAAAATATTGTATGATAACTTGATAATAGGCTTAGTTTCACTTTTGATAACTAAATGCTTGAATGACGAAATATATGTGATTTAGGCTCCATTGCACCAAAAAAAGGTAACAATATTCTACCAGTATTCCAACCTCCCGTTTTGAGTAATTGGGCCTAATCAGTAATCACAAATCTAAATTAATTTGCGGTCAGTAACGTCATTCTCTTAGAACTTTCATGTTTATTTTGTTTTTACGGTTGCCCGACAGTCATAACTGGACCCGCGTCCTCGTAAGTACAATGCAGTTTAAGTTACCTATAAGACATTACCGCGGCGAGATGACCGACTGAGGTTTTTAACGCTCCAGGTCAAAGAATGTCTCGCTCATACGACAAGGGTCTCATGACGACTTTAGGCGTCGCGGGCTTTTAAAGGGTTAAGAGAATATCTAAACAATCAGCTTAAAAAACGCTAACGCAGTGCATAGCAAAATATCGTTGATAAATGTATATACAAATATAAAAATAGTGGCGTAGGAATAGTATGGCAGGACTGACAATGACATGTAATAGCAACCCGTCCGCTCCAAGCAAACGTTTCTAACTATTGGCAGTAGGTACACATTCATCTGCATGCTCTCCCGGAAATCCAGCTGTCAAGCTACTGTACTCGTAATGCTTCTTAGACCTCAAAATGTTCTAATTTTGCTATTCAATCACTTTTAATCGTTGCGATAACCGAAGCAGTCGCTCCATTTCACCGTTAGTTAAAACTATGAACTTTTTACTTTTGGAAATTTTGAAGTCAAATATTTGTTTCTTTTTATTATCACAGTTCACTGGTGTTTTGCTGTTGGTGTTTTCTTTTGGAATTTCTATTGTTCTCTCTTGTTTATTATATTGGTCATCTGCAACAAGACTGTGTCACTTCTCTGTCTCCACTTCTTTTATAGCCCCCTTCTTTTTAAGTGTAGATTTAGGCTTTATCACAGAACTTTCTGCATTTTGTATGTCTACCACTGTGGCTTTGACCATACTTTGGACTTCAGTATCCAGGGGTGGCAGGTCTAGGAGGTAAGGCATCATGCTTCGGGACTTTTCTTCAGATGACAACCATTCCATCTGAAATAAAACTCAAAATGTAGCAAGACCATATTACATAGTAGGAATACATGGAAACAAAACATGAACTAAAAAGACATTTAGTGAGGTCATCATGCACATTTTTAGAAACCTAACACTGCCTTAAAATATAAGTGCCTAGTTTTTCCTAAACACATCAGTTAAAACTTTTAAGGGATCAGTACGTTATCCGTTTGTATTTGTATGTCTTACCTACCTGTAAAGTTTAAAATGTAACAGCTATCTGGTTGAATTATTAAGGGCTTTCTATTATAACAGCAAATTTGTAACAAAAAGAAGTAAAATAATAACGTATTTTTATTTTTATTTATCGTGAAACGGTAATAATTCAGCTTTAATTATGGTGTGAATATATCCATTAGTTCTCTCCAAGCTTACGTCGGCACAACTAATAACTGTCGGGAAAGAGCCTTCAGCAAAAAAAAAAGTAGGTATTCTAATCGGCTTCGGACTCAATGTACGATCATTTCCTGTACAGTCACCAACACATACTGGACATACAAGGTGCACAAAAACAGCTGATCACGCTCTAGCGCTTGCACCGACAAAACGGTCAACTTCAGATATCTTTTGAACACCTCAGGGTTATGTTTTGATATACAGGGTTGGGCAGATTAAGTGTCCTAGTTTTGTATCGGCATTTTACTTAAATATAATTGAACTTTATTTCACATTGTTGTGTTTTATACATACATACATACCTTCACGCCTGTAATCCCAGAGTGGGGTAGACAGACCTACAACTTTAACAATTTGTCGATAAATCTGTAACCACAATTTGCACAATTAGGCTAAGATGTTTACCAGCGTATTAGTGACAGGTTGCAAGCCCATCGCCTAATAGTACTACAAGCCTTTATTCCCTTAGTCGCCTCTTACGACATCCACGGGATGACATGGAGAGGCACTATTCAAACCCGGCAACCACACGGCAATTATTGTGTTTTATTTCATTGAGAATTTATTAGTCTTTATGATTTCTAGACATCAGCTTGATATCTTTTGTTATTACATTGTTTTCAACAATGGTCGCGAAACGCCAGATCGTTGTTAACTTATACAAGCAAAAATTATGACCGAGCGAGATATTCAAGAAGCTAAAACTTTTATATATCAATGTAAGATTCATATCAACGGAATCTTCACGAATCTGGCCTAAACCTGGTCAAAAACCGTCTGCTTGCGTCAAAAATATAATTTAAAACGTTCGTGAGCGTATTAGGCGAAATCCAGCCCAAGATGCAAGTAAACTCGTTAAAGATTTGAAAATATCCCAACGATCAATGCGTGATATGATATATTACGACATAACATTGGATTGAAGGCCTACAAAAAATGAAAAAATCACTGATTAATGACTGCCCAGAAAAAAGATAGAGTTAAAAAAATGCAGGGACTTGCTAGCTTGGCATGAGAGTGATGAAATATTTTTTTCCGACGAAAAGATGTTCCAATTGCAAGACAATCAACAAAACGATCGTGTTTATGGTGCTTCATTGAGGGACATTCCAGTGGACAAATTAGCCGTACAACGGTTTCAAAGTGCGTCAGCTGTCATGGTATGTGAAGTGGTGCAATATCGCCTAGAGGTAAGCTACCACTGCTGTTAATTGAGAACGTGTTGCAGGGTCATACGCTAGAAAATATACGAAAATTGTATGGAAATGACTATTATTGCTTTGAACGAGAAGTGTCCCATCTCAAAAGGCTAAACGTATTCGAGACTGGTGTCGAACAAATTTGACGCATTTTATACCTTGGCAAGATTAGCCTGCATCTTTACCAGCATTGAATGCATTTCACATTCCGATATGGGGATATATGCTTAGCAAGATTAGAAGCTCACGGGGTATAAATTTAAATTAATTCAAGGATTGGTTGGTCAAGATATGGGATGACATACCCGATAAGTTGTAAATATAGAGTACGCTTAAAATAAAAACATGTTCAATATTGAAATTTGAAGTTTTCTTTTAATTTTATGGCTATTTAAACTAGGACACTTACGAGGGGCGTTCAATAAATTCTCGGTATGAGAAGGAAAACAAAAGCATATGATTAGTGTTTTATTTTTATTTTTCTATATATTCCCCCCCTATGTTTATACACTTATAAGATCTGTCAATTAGTTTTTTTAACCCCTCATAAAAATATTTTTTGTCTTTGGTGTCAAAATGCTCCAGCACCGCTGCCTTCAACGCTTCATCATTAGAAAATCGATGTCCACGAAGATCCTTTTTAAGGTTGGGAAACAAAAAGTAGTCGCTGGGGGCCAAGTCTGGACTGTACGGCGGGTGAGTAAGTGTTTCGAACCCAGATTCAAGAACAGCAGCCTTGGCAACATGAGCAGTATGCACAGGGGCGTTGTCATGAAGAAGCGGCACTCCTCTGGTCAATTTTCCCCTCCTCTTCTCTTTGATTGCTTCCCGTAATTGGCGTAAAATGTTAGCGTAGTACTCTCCTGTAATATTTAAACCCTTTTCTTTATAATCTATTAATAATATCCCTTCACAATCTCAGAATATTATCGCCATGATCTTGCCAGCTGAGGGGACGACTTTGAATTACTTGGGATGAGGTGTTCCTTTAACGTGCCACTGCATCGACTCTTGTTTGCTCTCAGGGTCATAATGATGAACCCAAGTTTCATCTCCGGTAACCATTTTTTGGAGCAAACCATCAGGGTTTTCTCCACACAGCTCAATGAAGTCGGAACAACAAGCAACACGCGTATGCTTCTGAAACGGTGTCAACATTCGTGGTACTCATCTCGCACTAACTTTGGACATGTTAAGATGATCGTGGATAATATCATGTATTGTACCAATAGAAATGTTGGTTTTTTGTGCTATAGACCTAACCTTCACTCGACCATCTTCCAGTATAATTTTCTCCTCTTTTTGAATGTTTTCTGGTGAAGTAGCTTCAACAGGCCAACCAGATCTAGGGTCATCTTCTATGCTCTCCCTCCCACGCTTAAATTCATTGGACCACTTTTGGACAGTAGATAATGAAGGAGCGGACTCACGGTAAACTAAATCCATTTCTTCTTTAATACACTTTTGATTTTTTCCCTGTCTAGTCAAGAATTTTATCACGGCTCGATGCTCCAATTTAATTATCATTGTAAAATCGCTCATGGTGATCACGTTTGTTCAGCAGTAGCAGAAAAAGAAAAGAACGTGTAGGCTTCAAATTTACATTTTTTTACTGTCAATGAATGACTCTTTGCGGCCAGTATTAAGAAGTTTACTAAAAAGGTTTGCAAGATACCAATACCGAGAATTTATTGAACGCCCCTCGTAATCTGCCCAACCCTGTATTTGATGACGAGATTACTTACAAAGATCGTTATGGCATGTGGCGTATTGGCTGGCTCGATTATTTCGCCCTATACATCTAAATTATAAGAATAAACACGATTATAAAGTTCACCTTCTGCCGGTGATCGCTGACGGCGTCGTCGCAGATGTCGATGCACATCTGGCGCGTGAGCCGGCCGTCGTCGGAGGCGTACGCGGCGGCCTGCCACGCCACGCCCAGCTTGGACAGCGCGCGCCCTGACATGCCCGCCGTGCGCGCCGCCAGGGCGGTGCACAGCTCGCCGTAGTCGAACTGGTCTACGCTCAGGCGCCTGCCACAACCACAAAATACATATTGAAGCGCAAGAGTTCGAGTAGACACTACACGCAATAATTAACGCGTCTCCTTTAATGGACGTAGTCAATGACGTACACATAAGGAATTCGCATCAGCGCGCAAAATGATGGACGACACAATTTGTGCCCAATGGCGGTTTAAGCACACTTCTTACCTTATATTTATTAGTACCTAGTCTGTCTTGGACAAACATTTGTCACTTTCAGACCAGTACATAAGTGCGAGAGTGGCGGATGCTTTATCCACGCCGCGATAAAGGCGAATATAATACGGGGCCTGTACACGGGATTGATTATGAGGGAATTGGCGCACGTGAGCAGCAAGAGAAAGATCCGAAATATTTTACAAACCATATAATTCAAGCGTCATTAGGTCATTTTATCTACACGCCTATCATAAGTCCTCTATTATGCTTTCAAAACCCGTAGGAAATGATCAGCATAATTACAACCAAATTTACCCTGAGAACTTTCTTGTCTGTGGTAGTAGGTTAAATCTGTACTGTAATGTTATTACAGTATAGATTTCGGTAAGGTTACGAGTTTAAATTTTGAACAGCTGTCTTAACTCAAGAGGGTCTCTATTCTAGTATTCATAGATATTAAAACAGTTATCAACTCGAAACGTCAATTCAGTATTGTTTTTTAATATAAACAGCACGATATTTGATCTCGAGTGACTTGAGAATAGGGACTTCATTCGTTTGTCTACGAAATCAAAAAAAAAAACATTCGTCTTGAAGGAGAATCGAATTGCCGCCATGCTTGTTGTCATTTGTTTGTTGGTTTTTTGCTGTTACGAAAGTATATAATTCTAAACTTATGATATTGGTGTAGATAAAGTAGTGTATGCAACTGTCAAATTACGAGTGTGGTTTTATGAAACGAGCGTCAGGGCATCAATTGCTCAGTTTGGGGGCAAACGTCACAATAGGGTAGTCTGGGGACTAAATGGAACGGTGTTCATTAACACTATATAGATTAAACTATAATAAAAAATTACTTACAAGTCAATTGTCAATTGATTAATTTATCAATGATTAAACCCCGTCATCTAACGCTCAGTTTGGGGGCAAGTGATGGGGCAGTTTTGATAATCTGAATCGATAAAAAATGAAGTTGATTTACTCACTCAATAACATATCAAAAGATCTGATTCATTCTTAACAGAGCTCTGCTCTAATGATTTTTTTAAATTATTATGAAATTAAAGATTTTGTATTATTATTTTTTATTGTATGTTTCATAATAAATTATCAATATTTTTTCTAAATTATATGAAGTCAAACTTCGTCGCCTGCTTGTAAAAATCCATTTTAAAAATGAAAATGATTTTTCGAGCTCTACAGATGTAACTGGCAAAAACTGTGGTTTTTTGTAATGCTCTATGCAGCTTTTATTTACAATACAGTTATCAATTTGAACTTCCTTATTTTCTAACAACTGATTAATATTTATTACAGATTTAAAGCCTGGGTTTTTGTTTAATATTCATCAATATCAAGTAAAAGATTGGCCATGCTTTCTCACTGTACGTACATATTATATAGGTATCTACTATAAATGATTAACAAAAGAAATAAGATATGTCAAAGAAACCCATAGATTAAAAAATATTAGAACATATGAAAAAGGTTTTATAATTTTAAAGAAAAAATACTACCACAAATTTATATATTTTTTTACTGCTCGTTATTATTAACAAAACGGGTTTATCGTGTACTGCTCATACCTAATAGGCACCTACCTAGTAAGTAGTCTCTGTACTGTTCAATAATTGTCGCCCTCGTATCTGATCAAATAGATGCAATGAATGAGTTATCTCAAGAGCATTCACAAAAGAAGAATTTTATTTTGACAAATAACTCTTTATAATAATAAATATGAATCGATCGACTAATCATGTGAAGCAACATCACTATTTGCCCCCAAACTGAGCGTTAGATAACGGGGTGTACCGATTTAAAAAAAAACCGTTGAACACCAATACACTAGGTTGTAGTGTTAATGAACACCGTTCCATTTAGTCCCCAGACCACCCTATTGTGACGTTTGCCCCCAAACTGAGCAATTGATAACGGGGTCTAGTCATAATAGGACCACACAAGTGTGTGATCTCATTATGCATCAATTGCATAAACTACTATTCTTGAATTCGATACATTTCACCACCGTGTTTAAAAAAGACAGCTCATCATTAGATGTACTCGCCACAGCGTCAGCTAGCCGTAAACCTGAGCAGGGCGAATTTTACAAGGCGTCCTCTTTCAAATATAAATAACAGCTATAGAAAAGATTTTTAAAACAATTATTCAGCTAATGATTTTTTTGGAGTAAGTTGAAAAGATATAGACAGTGACAGACGGACAGACATTACGTGATCTTATCAGGATTCCGTTTTTCTCTTGAGGTTCGGAACCCTAAAATTAACAGGAATGGCAGGTAATCCACCAACACCTTGTTCCAGTCGTCAACTCCTAAAGTCAACATACGTTGCTTTGACTGCGTAATTGTAATACATTATTGATTAATGAGCAACGACATTTTATAGGACTGGTGTGGCGACGGCAATATATACCTACACAGATCGGGTCGAAGCATAATACATACACTTGCGAGCAAAAATAACGGGTCATTTCGCAAAGTGACCCTGTTTTTTTGCTCGGGAGTGTATAGTGAAAAAGATGCAGTGCCATGTTTGGTTTTTTCTGTTCTATTGCGTGATTTGTCCATGTGTTTATAATGTATTGAACATAATATAACATAAAAGGACTAGGGAACAATATATCGAATAGTTGCAATGTAATAGTAATACTTGTAAAAAAAGAGAACGTTTAAAAAAAACAAATTAATAGGTACAGTTACCAGCAATAATATATGATCCAACATTGGACAAAAAATATATGACACAGAAACATCCTTATTACTGGAGGCATAAGAGCGTGTCAGATATTTTTAAGCGCAGTGACTGTACAAGTAAAACATCTAGTTGTATATGCTGTTGCTCAGATTCCCGTACTCGATCCTAAGACGGGCATCTTAAGACGCTAATATCACAACGCACCTGCAATTCCTCTCGTACTGCGGATGTTACCTACATTATCATCACATCATGTAACTCGCTCCCATAACCTTCGAAACTACTTATTAACCTGAAAATCTACCTCTTCTCTAATAACTCACCTCTTTCCTTCTGAAGCTGGCTGGAGGACGAATGTATCGAAGTAGAGGCGGATGAGGCGCTCGCGCTCCTCTAGCCCAGGCAGACCAAACTCGATCATCTTATCGAGGCGATCGTTGATGGCGGAATCGAACTGCTGCGGCGTGTTCGAAGCCAACACAAGCATGATGCGGTTGCTTTGGTCAGATGTACGGTACAGGAATGCGTTCAGAGCTGCTCTCAAGTCCTCACTTATTCTTTCCGATGATCGCTTCCTGAGGAACGCATCAGCTTCGTCAATGAAAAGCAGTACACCTAAAATAAAGAAAATGTAAGCAACATTTCAACGTTTTCTGAGACGCAACCCGAACATCGTGGCGAGCCTTGTTACCTTTTTTACTGGTATTAGCCCAGTCGAACACCTTATGGATAGCGGCCACTGCATCTTTGCCCATGGGAGCGACGTCACCTCCAGTCAGGATAGCATACTCCATGCCCGAATGCTTAGCAAGTTTCTGTAAATTGCAAACTTCAATAAGCTAAGGACTCAAAAAATAATTAGGAGAGGACAATCTCACACAAATTAACCTAGTCAACAAAAAAGATCTAGGCCTATACTCTGATTAATGGTACATACATTTAACTCTTAGTTTATTAGGTAACGATCAGTGTAACAAAAAATAAATGGTTAAGAACTTTTGATTCGTTGTTAAAATTTTGGGACTAGTTCAATTGGTGTGACATTGTCCCCTGATATTTATTATTATTATTATTATTATTATATTTGTAGGCAATTGTGTGGGAAAAATGCAAGCGTTCCTAATTATTTGGCCACCACTGTATATTCACCCATACCGGGAATCGATCCCGAGACAGATAGCTTCGTAGGCAACTGGCTAAACGCGTCGTCCAAATAAGTAAATACTACAACTCGAAAATATTACAGCACTGTATACAGGGTGGAAAGTTGATGTGGCAGTAAGGGCAGCTACTAGATCCCTTGCTGCTACGCGAAAATGCTCTTAGGAGACCTTTACTAACTTTTAAAGTGATGACAATCGACATTCACAGATTTTTTATTAAATGTAGTCGGCGAGAAAATCGTCAAAATTTAGTAAAAAAAAAATTAATTTCAATCTGTCCCTATTCTATCAAGGATTAAAATACTCTTTGAGACCAATTAACGTTAAAGTACTAGAACACCCACAAATCAAATAAAACTTTTACTACCCCATCTCGACTTTCCACCCTGTGTAAGTCGGGACCTCTTCGTTCCGTTACTCATATAAACAAATAAATTGAGCATTGTTACTCCATAATCACGTACATTTGATGTTTGAGCACGGTCATATTATTTATTAATGCGCTCAATCATTGTCTTCATGTCCATTTTGAGGTAGTAATCTCTATTTAATTCCGTATTTTATGATGAAAAGCAATTGGACTAAAAGATTTTTTCTTTGAACTTTTTTGACATTGAAAAGGTAGTGATGTTTGATGGAATTTATGGATTAGATAGATTTTCGTCTCCGTCGTACCCAGCATAATAATACGATGATGATGAGAAATATACATACATTCAACCTTTTTAATAAACTAATTAGCGGTAACATTATTCTCATCACTATTTCATCCTCTATCTAGAGACAATTACTGTCAGGTATACTTGTTATTTTCATTGGCAGTCTGAATGGGAACAGACTTAAAATACATCCGTTAATCCGATAAACATGTTTAAGAAATAAGAATCATTGCTTTCTTTGGCAATTTGTTACAACTAACTTTTCCAATGCCTACATTGGTTATGATTGGAACTTTCTAAAGTATCTGTTCTGTGCAAAACCATAAACCAAAGTTCTCATGTTATTTTAATTAAATAATGAAATGAAACATGGGATAACGATTCCCCACTGCCTGCACATGCACTGCACTACTTACTATTACTAACCTTGGAGAATAATGTTTTTCCAGTACCAGGGGGACCATACATGAGAAGGTTTCTGTAAAAGCCTTTATTTAAGCGCGTATTCTTAGTAGCAATTGCAATATCGCGAAGTCGCCGTTCTAGGGTTGGGGCTAGCACCACTCCAGCTAAAGCATCAGACGGTTTTCTGAAACTCGCCACGGCTTTTGAAATGGTCAGTATAGGATGTTTCGCAGCTTCCAACAGCGAAAATCTTGATGTTTCATTGACTAGAGTAGGCTTTCCTGTAATACGAGTAATAAGTAATATAAAATTATATCTTACATTAACTTGTATCCCGCGACGCAAACCGAGGGTGTTATTAGATAAAGGTGTGCATCTGTTTAATCATTATTAACTATATTTATTATTAAACTATATTAGGGGAAACTACCCTATCGGTGGCACTCGGTTACGAGCATGCTGTTTTTATAGGTGTTTTATATTCATACCAATTCGAGCTTCAATAAATCTTGCTGTAACAGATGTAGCCCCCTTCGCGGTGTATACGCCGAGAGCCACGAGCGACAAGCCTCCGGCGGCAGCCAGTGTCTTATCCCAGTCTGTTACCAGGGCATTTAGCCCTGTGCCTATCACACTTCCAGCGGTCCTGTTAACATACACGTTTCATAAACACTGCATTTATGTGATAGATTTTAAAACTATTTGCTACCTGTCACTAATACACTGGTATTTTATTTATTTATTTTATGGCATAGGAAGGCAATCGAGCACACAGGCCACCTGATGGTAAGTGGAAACTGTGACCCATAGACATTCGCATTCACAAGACTGCAAATGCACTGCCAACCCTGAGGACTAAGATGGAATGCCTCTATGCTAGTCATTTCACCGGCTATCTTATCCCCAATCCGGAACACAACAATGCAAACACTGCTGCTTGGCGGTAGGTTAATGGATAAGATGGTGGTACCAACCCGGACGGACCCTGCACAAGGTCCTCCCACAACAAACATCTTAGGAGCAAAATGTGGTTACAGTATTATAAACAAGTTTTAAGAGTTGTTGGTACGAGGAATTCTGTAGCTCTGCTTACCCCAATCTGGGAATGAAGGCGGGGCTTTGTGTATCTATGTATGTATTATAAAAGTCAAGTGATAATATAAAATAAGTAACCAAATGTAATGTAATGTAATGTAGTAAGTAAATGTTTTACTTACGTACAAATATTAAAAAGTGAATGTTGTGCCGTATCAGATTGTCACAAACAATTAGAATGTTAGTAAATAATGGAATATATTCCACCAATGAGAACATGATTTATTTATGCAGACATTGTTAAGTACTTATAAGTAAACTTACTTAATACTTTCTAAAATAGTGGTCCTGTTCTCAGCAGCTTTTAGCCTGATTTGTTCAAGAGTGATGTCGCGATTTTCTCGATCTGCCTTTGCCCTAGCCTTCGCTTCTGCCTCAATGGCTTTGAGTTTGTTTTTCTCACGGAGTTCCATCTCATGCTCTATGGTAGCCCGCCTTAGTGCTTCTTGTTTTGCAACACTTTCCTCTTGTCTGTAAGTAAAAAGGTATAACTGTAAAACACGTTAATAATAAGTGAAGCTAAGACATTTTAAAGAACTTATAAGATTGTAATAAAATATTATTTCCTTTACTTTGACATTACTTAACAATATATACAAAAGTCGTAATCAAACAGTTGCAATACGAGAGGTAAGACACCTGTGAATTTATTAATCCCAACCATTGTTTAAGCAAACCACTCGTTTTCACATACCCTTCACTATACACTTCTATATTTGCCAGTTAGGGAATTAACTAATAGAATTAATTGAGTAGGTAGACATTAAAATATATAACTAACTCACTTTCGCAATATTTCATCCTGTGATTTCTGTTGTTGCACAAGCTGCTCTTCATAACGCTTCTTGGCTAACTGATCTTGATATTGAGCCCGCATCTGATGTTGTTTAGTTTCTTCCTATTGTCACATTATACTATTAAAATACAAAGCTAGTACACACCCATACCACATCACATCAAAGAAATTACATAATATTTTGATGATAGTAACATAAATACACAGCATTGAGAAGGGTAGCATTGGTTTTAAGAGGGGGGTAAGTAATACGAGATATAAGAACTGATAATATAACATTCATAATATATACGCTCACTTTGCATAAACACGTTTAGTATAACGTTCACTGGATATAATGAACGGAAGATATAATTTCAAAATATCTATTTCCATAAAGTATAACGTTATTAATATATAATATCAATTTATATAACTATTAAAACGTATAACGTTCATAACACCTAAGATTTAAAAGATATATTAATCAAACTATCTAACATCAAAAAACATAATACACGTATAGTATAATTAATTAACAATCAACCTTACCTTACTAACTTTACTGGCAGCAGTCTGAATTTTCTGGGCAGAAAAAAAAATTACCTCGAAGGTCTAGGCGGGAGCTTTGCTCCCGCCTAGGCCTTCTAACCTAACCTAACCGAGTCGGTTCTGACCTGATTCGTCATGCTCGTGGCATTTTCTGGGTATTTAAAACAAATTACAAGCAAGACCGTTCTGGTAGACTCGAGTTCATAAATATGTGTACACTTTAGTACCTTGTCTATTTATTTTATGAGACCGATTGAGTATAGCATACGATAATAGATCTTATAATCCTTATACTAAAAGATATTATGTATTATGATCGCTATATGTCATGTATGTTATACGAACTGAAATTAGACATTGTGAGTGTTATATTAAAAAATATTATATAAAATGAATATTATATGACTTGACCGTTATTCCTTATAAAAATATTGATTTTGTTATTATAGCTAACGTTCATTATATCTCGTAAACGTTAGTAAAATGAAAATAGTTATTATGTAGTTATATCTCGTGGGACGCACCCTTAAGAGGGACCCTGACTCTCATGAGCAGGTGAGCCTTGTGGCATACACTCGACCCTCCAGTATCTTTTGTGCAATTACCCTCTTACTTAGCTGTACAAATGAGTAGGTATCCTCACAATGGTTCCCTTCACTGTGAGAGAATGGGTAATGTACTTAAGCTAGAAAATCTCATTCCCACCATAGGTGTTCGATCCCGGTCGACGCCCCAAGCCACTAGCGCCTAGTGACCGACTGTACCAACTATAAGCACAAACAGAAATATCTACCACATTTGTGTATGTCATTAGACAGAGTTATGCATGGACATACACCCTCTGTTTCTTTCCTCCTTCTCATCCTATTTATCCTTTGCTCCTTTGATGTATCGGAATTTGTTAATTTAAGGTTTGGTAGCGAGCTGAAAGTATATATCTTTGAGTTATATACTTTCAGCTTTAGGTCCAGAGGGGCTCGCCGTGCAATGCAACATGCAACGTGCCGCTGACACGGGCTCACCGAACCCTAAACCTCATAGCCAGGACATATTATTTCGTGCTTTCTGTGATTTCACTACAATAGCATTACATAAAATCTGTTTTGCCAAATAATATACCTACCTGATAATGCCAGTAATGTTCGCGGCATCCACTAAGATCACCTGAGTGGATCACCCAGGTGATTATATTGGACGAATTTGTCCTTTAAGATCCCCCAGGTGATTCCACTGGACGCCATGTCCAGAAGGATCATGTGATTTAAGCGAACAAATATATCCACTGTGATTACCTGGTTGATCCTTCTGAACGTAGTAGTCCATAAAAATCACCCAAGGGAGTGTGATAGATGTTTACGTCCATTTGAATCACCGAGTGATCGTTCTGGATGTAGCAGTCCATTTAAATCACCTGGGTGATCGTAATGTACAACGTAATCCAATTGAATCACCTAGATGATCTTATTGGACATGTTTGTCAACTAGAATCACCTGCGAAGTCATATTATTTTTTGGGGGATCCTACTGGATATATATCTGTCCACTAAAATCACCTAGGGGATCCTCCTGGACATGGCGTCCAGTTAAATCACCTGGGGGATCTTAAAGGACAAATTCGTCCAATATAATCACCTGGGTGATCCACTCAGGTGATCTTAGTGGATGCCGCGGTAATGTTGATAACAAATGAATATATAAACATAAAAGAGGTATCAACACTATGAATTGAGAACCTTTTTCTGAAGAGGGTTAAAAACAACATCTACTAATAAATTTCCATTATAATTAAAGATATTTGCCCATCTCAGAAGTTAGAAACGCTTGCAAGAAGTATTCTTAGTTGATTTACTCAACCGGAAAGCCTTTTTCAGCTCCTCTTAGTACCTAAAAGAGGGAACAACACAAACAGTTGCATCATTTTGTTAAAGCTATTTGACGTGAAGCGCGACAAATAGCGTTTACTTACAATGGAAATAGGTATTGGAATGGTGCTTGGGTTCAAGTTAGCATGACTCCTGGAAAATAATTGCTATTTGTTTGCTATAAGTTTCATTTTATATGACTTTCATACCTGTAAAGTCTTCCGCCTTTCTTCATAGTCAACCTTCTTCTGCTCCAGTTTAGACTGCTCAATGGCAGCCTCATACTCCTTAATCTTAGCCATCTGCTCATGCTGCCTAGAGGATTCTTGCAATTTGCTGAGTTCCAGTGCATCTTTTGCATGTCCTGTAAATTTACAAAGTTCCAAAAATTTTAAAAAGATACTAAGCTTTATTATTACATTATACTTGTCATATTTATTTTGACACATCAAAGTCACACTATTTGTTTGTAAATTTTATTTTAAATAAAATTTGTCCTTTTTATCTCATATAATAATTGGATTTGAAATACTTTTTAAATTTTGTAAAAAAATATAATTGTGAGTGAATTTTCTAGTCTATTAAAGGAATAATTAGAAGATTTTCAGATAATATACTCTAAACAGACTAAATGGATGAGAAAGTCTTAGTTTAACAGGGAAATAAATATTACAATACTAAATTGTTTTCTTAATTAGTATTGCCTCATAATGTTTCGCGCAAGGTATTTTATACAAATTTAGACTAAAATGAAGTAATATAATAGGTAATTTTATAAAATAATTTAAGTTATATTCAATGAGCCTATAAAATTTGTTAATGTTTGTGAGTCACCTTTGTAGGTAATCGTATGAGATGTTAGTTCAAAGGTGATATTTTATTTGCCGCTACTGTAGATATTCATCATAGTACTTATAAAAAAAAGAGAAAATCCATTTTGGAGTTCCATAATATATTTAGTGTTTAAAAAGGGTTAGTCACTAATAGTTCGAGAACAACTAGGTAGATAAAGAATAACAAATCTATCAATTTAATAGTAAGTTATAAGTAGAGTTAGGATATTTTGTGGCAAATCGTGGTTCTAGAATCCATGGAGTCGCTATTTTCTAATTATTATAATACATGACACTTTGATTTTGACCTTCTGTATTTTAATATTTCTAAATTCATTAACTTATTTATACCGCTAAATCAATTTAACACGTTCAGTACGGCATCGGGTCGAAAGTAACCGATGGTAAGTAACCAGCTAAAAGTTAGCTAAATAGGCTGCCGTACTGAACGTGTTAAATGAATTTTGGTATGGAGGATGTCTCTGATGTGAAAGCGTTAATTACAAACAAGCAAATATTTGTATATTTGGAATAACCAAACTAAAAATGTATTTAGTTCCTTTTGTAAATATGATCATACTGAAGGTCAAAATCAAAGTGTCATGTATTATGATCAGGGATCGGAAATTCGGATCGATATTTACCTATACTTTCGCGCCGGCTTCGTTGTTCAGTTGTATGGAGGTGGACTCAATGATATAATTCATAGTAAAATTTCTGGGATTTCAAAATAAATAAATTACACCGGCATTAATTCATAATTATTTATTTATATTAACTGTTTCAAGTTATTTTCCATGTATATGTTTACCCAAATGTTATTTAATTTACCTGTAACTTATTAACCTAACGAATTTATAGGAGCAAAACAGAATGTTTTATCCTACATGTAAAGTAATTATTATATTAACGTTTTGTAGAATCCCAGAATCCCAGAACTTAAATTATTAAAATAATATTTTTAAGAAGCCGACGCTATGTTTGCCTATCTTTTTCCGGGATTTTGCCAACTTTAGGTAAATATCGATCCGAATTTCCGATCCCTAATTATGATTCTAGAACCACGATATGCCACCAAAAGTCCTAACCCTAGTTATAAACATACAAACTTTTGCATAGTATATTTATACTTATTATCACAATGTAAATTTCAACTGTAGCAGTACCTATAGATTACAATATGCAGATAGATGAACAATATCGAAAACTTTGGAAACATTTGCGTAAATCAAGCTGCTGACCTAATGTGACTTGTGTTTGTAGGTTATAGGGTCGTATTATGCAATAGCGTAAAATGTGACTGATAACAATAAAATATAAGTGAACTTACTTGACTGCTCCAGCTCTTTGGCAGCTTGAGCAGCTCTCTCAAGAGCGCTGGAATCAAACCGATAAGCTTCCATTGCCTTTTTCTCGGCTTTTGTGAGGTTAACTGGGGGTGCAGCAACACCCCCGCTATTAGCCGACGGGTCATCGGCAGGTGGTTGGGGGGGCTTGGTACTGTATCCAAATAACCAAGACATAGTTAAAGGGGTTAGCTTAATTCATTAAACGACCAAAAATATCGCAATAAGATAATTCTGTTCCACAATCCAATACAACCACCGGACCCAACCAACCTATACCGAACGGTACTACCACAGATTATAAGGGTACGTCGGTACTACCAGACGTCAAGCCAAGCCACTCAAGCTGTCAAGCATGTCTGAGTCTGACTAATACCTACCAGTACCACAGAGCAGGAATATTAAGGCTATTCACAAACATACTGCATATTGTACTATGGCCTTATTTATAATATAACCGACTTGAAAAAAAGGAAGTTCTCAATTCGTCGGGATTTTTATTTTTGTTCGAACGTGTATGATTTCTAGTAGGTCCCATTGTCAACAGATCAGGATAGTAGGTAAAATCTTCGAGAAATCAAGGGAACTCCTCAAATATTATTGGCCACCTATAGCGATTTCGGCATTTTTCATTGTAATTCGTGCATTTTCTCTTGAAAAGCACTATATGGTGAAGTGGAACTGATGATGGAGACCACAGATGGCCACCGGAACTCCTTAACGGTACCTATTTCAAAGGTGGCGATAAGATATCTCGATTAAGGTAGTTGAGCGACTATGACGAAGCACATTTAGGTTAGAACATATGCGGCCTTGCCTGTTGCCTGCGGCGAGCTTGAAATGGTCTATAGTTTCCTATTACCTAATTGAGAAGTGGGACTACAAAACAGCATAAATAGGATCACTAAAAAGTGTAAATTAAAATAAAATATGTTTAAAAAACAAAAATCAACCAAAAACGCAAAAATAACTTCTTTTAAAATGGTAGGTAAGTCAATCCAACTGAAGTCGGCGTCCTACAATCGTTTAAACCAAATGCCGAATACAGTTGGAATGACCTAACCTATGTGGTGTGATGTCGTAATTTGAAATCAGTGTACCTACTAATCACAAAATTCACAAATATAAAATAATCAAATGTGGCATTTAAAAATAATCTACTCCAAAGGCGGGGGAAATTGAGGGGTGGATGGAAGAGGGTGGAAGAAGTAATTAAAAAGGGGTAATTTTTAAAGTTACTTAGTTACCTATGGGGAAACGAAGCAGATTGATGCACAGGCACAATTCACCAGAAGTATTTCATTACTTATCAAATTTACATTTCAAAAAAATGGTAGTAATATCGAAATATCACTAAAACATGACTTAACATAAAGTGGGCTTGACAGCTGTAAACTCATCGTTAATTGATGCAGTGTTTATCTGTTTATTGAATATTAGTAATTCCCACTTAAAGGCACTGTGATATACAAAGGCACGGGGCACGTATCAATATTTACTATGTATTTTTTACTGTGTTATTTAAGATTCTAATTTTTTTTAGGGTTTTTCTGCCAGTTTTTCTTAAATATTTAAGTTTATTTAAATCAATAATGAAAATTTCATTTTAAATGGGTCGTAATGTCAAAGAATTTTATTTTTTATAAAATTGCGATTTCAAATGTTTCTGAACCATAATCGGTTGCGTCCTTTAAATAAATAAAACAACATTTTATTGAATGCTGTCGTTTTTATACCTATTTACATAATGACCAAGGTGGGGCACATTTAAACAAAATTTTCACCGTTTTTTAAGATTATATTAAATGCCATATCAATCCCAATTAGTGTAACTATGATATAAGCAAAAATTGTATAATTTTAATAATTTTTACTGCCTAAAAAAAATATAAGGTTACATTTTTCCGTACTCCGTACCAATGTGCCCAGAATCCACAGATTATATACAAGTTACTACGTAACGGATACACCAGTTGTATGGACGGAGGGTGTTCCCAGTTTCCCACCGCCTGTCGATGCCTACCGCTCCAATTGGACGCGGTTAACGCAAAGCCCTTGGAATGTGCACTTTCTCATTTTTCTGTCAAAAGTAAGAGATAGTGTTGTACCCGGCGATTTTCAATGCCGATTTCTTAGTCGATTAAAATCGATTTTGAAAACAGAAAAAATGATAATTATTTTTACAAGCTTTTATTTAACTTGCAAATGCGTATGTAAGTATGTATGTATGTATATCAAATCTTACAAATTCAATTTGACCCACTTCCCGTTAACGGAATGGGCTGAAATTTGGACCACATATCGCACTGCTAGATCAAGACAGTATCAACTCAAAATCATTGTTAGTTTTATTTCAAGCTCATAGACGTATTAAAATTGATTTTAAAATACAGTTGTATTTTGAGTTACTACACTTTTGATCTGGCAGTGCGATATGTAAACTCAATGACAATGCAATATTATGGTATCTAAGAGATGATCTGATGATGGAGTCAGAAGGTGGCGACAGGATCTCCGATATTCTTAACGTAGGCCCACCATGTTAGGTTAGGACTGAATAGTTTGGTCTCGATAAGCAGATAAAGATTATGCAAAAAAAACTTCAGTCGGCAGCAGAAAACTTGTTAGAAAAATGTTTTTTTTTTTACTATTATGTAGCCCGTGAGATGAAGTAGTAGTCAAAATGAAATATTATTGCCAAAAGGATAATAATTAAGTATAGTTTGCAATTTTTTTCAGTTTTCCGAAAGATCCTGTTATAAAAAATAGATGGATGGAAGCAACGGGTCGAAAAAACTGGTTTCCTACAAAACAGCCGGATTTGTTCTGTACATTTTCACAAAGATACCTTTACTGGCCAATCAAAGTACCGGCGAATAATCAGTACAGCTTATCCGACTATAGATGTAGTGATAATGTCGATCGATGACACCACAGATTAGATACGATTTTGTTTATGTTATGCACATCACTAAAAGACTCGCGTGACGTCAAAGTGCCTACGCAAAATGTTAGAGATGCAACGGATATCCGGTTGCTATCCGGTATCCGGCCATTATTTTACTATCCGGCCGAATACCGGATAGTTGCGCACTATCCGGCCGGATACCGAATAGTGATTCTGTTTGGTATTTAACTTTGAAAAATGGTTAGTATACAAGAAAACAACAACAAAGAACGAGATAATTTTAATTTGCAAATTAAACACACTACATACTTTGCATCGTCTTTTTCTATTTCAAAATAGTTCCACAACGGAGATCGTTTATTTGCCGTTATTTTAGACAAATAAAATAAACGAAGAATGAAGTACGAGTTCACAAATTTTACGTACACACTACTAGGTATACACATTAAACACTTTTTTTTTTAATCTATTCAGCAAAATAGGCGGGCGCACGTGGACTGCATACGAAATAGTTCTGTACACTGACCTAATAAAACTAGTTTCTTGCCTAGAAAACGTTCCGCGCGAACCTACAATACGTAACAGGTTGAAATCTGCACGACGCGCCCGCCGCCAAACTAAAATGAAGGTATCGTTTGGCCGGCCGAATCTTCGGCGGCCGGATACCGGATATTCGGCCGGTGATCAGGCCGAATATCCGGTATCCGGCCAAACAACTATCCGTTGCATCTCTACAAAATGTTACACGCTCGGTTTTCATATAAATCGACGAACTCTTTCATTCTATCTCGATATAGTTCTGTGGGTGGAACCACGTGGCTACCGGGCTAAATCAGCTCAGATGACCACTAGGTATACCTGTGCCAAGCGGCTTCCTTCGTTGACGATTTGCAAGGTTGATGTCACTAAATACCCGACTAAATCCGAATCAAATTTATATGGGACCATGCGCTGCGCGTGTGAGTCGTTTGCGCGGGAAACGTTAATTGTAGGCAGCGAGGCGTGGCAGCCGACTAGCATTTGTGGCTCCTAGGAGGTACTTAGAGATCGGCATTTATCGCGCGGGCTTGAACGCGTGGGGATAGCCTGCCGCTTCCCCCAGTTTCCCCTACATGCAATTTGGTTAAAAGTTGGATTAATGATAATATTGATAATTGTTGTCATTGAAACCCCCAAATTATGAATAAAAATAAACGACGATGATGATTGGTTTATGAATATATAACACAATTCTTACATAAAATACTTTATTAATAAAAAATATTAATAAACTTTTGTATAAAATAAGAACCGTTAGTTATTTTATTTATTAGGTATAAGTACATAACAAATTACATCTAGCAGACATTAGGATGTTTATGTGATGAACTGATGACAAGAACATAACTGTTTAAATTAACCTGGTTGCCTGCTTGCGACCATATAATTAAAAGTAAACCTTAAAAATAAACATTTTAGATTACCATGGAACGTAATCACTGCATAAATATACTTGAACCTTCAGAAAAAAGTATCATTTGACTAGGTCTGCCAGCAACGAGTGGGTGGAGCCTGGCAAACGCCCGAGCCCCAGGGCCACCACTTAAGAGGATTGTGAAGCGCCGCAATTTTGAAAAACAAAAAACATAAAAGTACAGACCTAGTTAATTATAATAACTACCACATATTCAATAATCGTGGAAATCGGACTTGATTTAGGGGGTGAGAAACGTTAACAACCGGAGCTTAATTTGTATGCAATTTTGTGACAGCTACGCGATTTTAGCGGCGCTTTACAATCTTCTTAATGCTATTTAAACAGCGTTTCGAGAAAATCCCGGAAACCAACACCTTTATTCCACTTTGTTTCAACCCATCTTGATTACGAAACTATATTGTTTTCGCTATATTGTTCCATAATCAACTTTAAAAAGATGTATTTTTTAATCGGTGATAAATTAACCGGTAGTTTTTTTTACACAACCTGTGTTATATTATTATAATTCCTTACTAATAAAAAATCAAAACGTACAATAATACAGGGTCCCATTCAAGAAATGTTTTTATACATATCAAAAACCGGCCAAGCTTGGGTCCGCCGATACAGGTGCCTTACTGTCAGAGATAGGCATTATTCGAATAATTATTCAAATAAAAAATAATTCGTAATATTTTTATTCGCGAATAATTTATTCGTCGAATGATTTATTTTCGAATGATTTATTCGGCGAATAATTTATTTGCTAATGATTTATTCGTGAATAAATCCTCCATGAATGAATCATAACTTCATAAGACTACTTTTTCGTTATTTTATTCAAATAAGTAACACTATTAAGAAATAAAGTGACTCGTTTATAAATAGTAGGCACTGCATATTTCAACACCTTAAAGATCGACAATAAGGTTAAGGGATAAACCCAGGTAGTAAAATAAACAAAGGAATTCTTGGCAATTCATTCATCCAAAAATAAATTATTCGCAAATGAATTATTCGACAGATAATTTATTCGAATAAGAATAATCATTCGAGAACTTCATTCGTTATTCGCGAATAATTTGGTTATTCTTATTCGTCATTCGAATAAATTTTGCCCATCTCAGCTTACTGTCAAGTGAATAAGAGCTACGATAACATAAAAGACATTTTCCTACTCGCGTACTATAAACCGCTAATATTGATATCGTTAACGGGTATGGACCAAAAAGTTGGCCACGCTAACCCACTCAATTCAATTTTGTATGAAACTTTTCCGTTGTGACACGAAAATTAGCCATACAATTGTAAGAATACTTTTCATCGTACAACAAAACTTTGGTCCAAACGTTTTGGTCCTTACCCTTACGGTATCAAAATACCATCTATAGCGTGAGAGCTGGTTCCCACTTGTCGGATGTCGGGTCCGGATTTTAATCGGATGTTTCAGTGGCAGAACATTTTATATGAAGCTATTCACACGTACCCGACACCAATTTTGTGACGGTGCCGATAAGATATCGGAAGTTTTGCCAGCCCTCTCGTTCGGAAAAAAATCGTGCAGGGTCTCGCTCGCCTATGAGTATGACGCTGTTGACGTTGGTCGGATGTCAGGGGCGAACAGGGGCGCCGACACCCAATTAAAATCCGGTCCCGGCTTCCGACTAGTGGGAATAGAGGCGCCGACACCCGATTAAAATCCGAGCCCGACATCCGACAAGTGGGAACCAGCTCTAACCCAAGCTTGAAAACCATTCTATAAAGACAGTTTCCGTAATAACAGTTCTATAATAGTTATTATAGCATTATTACCATGGTTACGGTCATTCCGGATATTAGTCTCTGCGTTTAGTGGACCCTTGATACCCTAATTTGTATAATAAATCGTTAAAAAAGTTTAATTAACAATTACAATGACGCATTTTAAAAACAAAATTAATTTTAAAACTAATAAGGTTCTTTTTTTTTCTATTACTAAAATATGATAAACTAGCGGCCCGCCAGCGGCTTCGCCCCGCTGCAAATTTCTGACTTTCAATTAATTTGTTACAAAAAATGTGATAAATGAAGAACTGCTCGACCGATTTTGTGCAAACTTCACATAAACCATCTACTAAATAGTCCGGACAAAGACTAAACATTTGGTTTGGATAGGTGACCCCGTTCTTGAGTTATAAAATTACAACGAAAAATGGCATTGATATTCATCGACTTGTTATTTGGCTACCATGGTTACGCTCAATATAGATATCAACAATGGCGCTTCGTTTGGCACTGCATTTTTAATGATAAATTGAAATTGCATGATGTTATTTGTATCATTTAACAGTGAAATTCACAAACTATTAACGCCAATTGAAATAATGAAAATGACTTTGCTGACAGGTAACTTAATTCGTTACCAGAATAATCAAGGAAAGTATACAAGAAAAAGCCATTGTTCATTTATGTAATTTTAAGGTGGTAGAAAAAAATATTTATGCAACGGTACATAATTAGCTGTTAAGGCACTCGGGCCTGTCATCCAAGCGCTTGCAAGATCGCGCTCTAACCTCTGCACTCGTACATCAAGACTTCATTATGTACCAGTTACATATTTAACTATAATCGCTTGTGTTGCACAAATGATTATCTTTATAGTGCGACATGGGTTCTGAATGATGTGGGTAGCTAAAGTTGCAACTACTTACAGTTGATCTTGTAGTTGGCATTATTTCCTGTATTGCTCTATCGTAAAAGGTTTTTGTGTTTAACAGGATGGCCAAGTGCAAAGGCAGCACATAGGGATAGGGGGGGGGGGGCTAGATGTATAATCCCAGAACATTTCTTGTGTCAAACAAATAAAAAAAAATACGCTAAACACAAAAAAACTGGTTTTTCTCCAAGAAAATGAGTTTATTTTTCGTTAATGGATGTGTTAGACTAATAAACCTGTATTTTTTGTTTGGTATATTTTTCGTTTTTTTTTCATTTGTTTGACTCAGGAAATGCTCTGGGCTTAAAATACCGTTTATTTCATCTCAATAGACCTCGTATAGGATGATCCACAGAAATCAATAACAATATTTAAAAAAAATGACACTAATTTCTTTTAGTACGTTAAATGCATGTATTTTCATCCCTATTCGTTTGTGCACTTTATCCAGGGACACACTATATACATTTCTAACAGTAGCCACTCATATAAAAAGAAATATATTTTCCTAACCCATTCTTCGCCCATGACGCATACAGTGCTTTTTAAATAGATACATCTGACAATATTAGGAAATTAAAGCTTTTAAGTAAAGAACTATTACGAACAGACAACAACGCGTTAATTACATTCACGATTATTAACTGCCTTGTCGGACTGTAACTGCTGAAACTCTCCTACACTTCACAAACAGGCAACAAGCACAAGTAAACTTAAGATGTATTAAGAAGCGAGTTATTGTTAAATACTCTTACGGTTAGATACTTACATTATAAAACAATTATACCCTAATATTACTCATTAATACAATAGGAAGATCTTGTTTCGCTATAATTCGGTTTACGTAAAATGATTCCTGTGACAGCCGTATTTCGTAATTTCAAACACTTGATATTACGTTCACAGCACTGAAATTAAGGTCTGATTTTTATTCTTACAGAAAAAATGTAAACAAAGTTACGTCACTGTCAAAGTGACATTTCAAGGGATCTTAAAGTTTGGACATGCCAGAAATATAATATTACGTTATCATTTTGCTCGAAACGTGATATAAAAATGAATTCGAAAAATAATTGAAACTAAAATTGCACAAATGAGTCAATGGAAAGCGATTACGACACGGGAGCACGAATTGTGAAGCGAAGCGAGTGAAGTGACGTCTCACAGTCTCACATTATTCAAGCGGCCCTCAACTTATTGGCACAGGTGTATCGAGTTAATGATACCAGTACAATAAATAAATTATGCATATAAAAACAGCTTTCTCGTTTTAAAGTAATACAACAAAGAGTTAATAACAAAATAAAGTTTGCCATCAACAAATTAAATTCATCAATCTTGATTACAATGTATAGATATTTTATAGAAAGTCGATTTCTTTTAAATGTGGAAAGTATAAAAACTTGGAATACCGCAAATGTTTTTCGTTAACGGCAACACCTTTGTTTACATTTTTTCTGTGGGAATAAAAATCAGACCTTAGTGTCAGTCATATCATAACTTAATATTGAAGGTCATAAACAGAGCCGGTCTTGCATTTGGCAGACTGGTTTTCGTGCTGTGCTTGCTCACTTAACTAAAATATTGTATTATGTTATGACTTAATTATGATATAATGACCAGTGGAACGGCATGGATAAATAGAACCAAAGCTTTATACTATTAAGCCATAAAATAATTCCGAAGAAAAGTTTTTGAAAATTATAATAAATGACACTGTGGATCTGGAATACGTTCAAGACTTTCAAAATCCGTTACAATAACTGTATTGATGACGGAGGGTTTCTGATTAATCATTTAAATTACCGAAGCAAAGTTGCAATGCTTTTGTCTCACTCTCATCTCATCTAATACCTTTAAACAAACATTTCCTAATAATTAAAAGTCAAAACAAGTGTAATCCTTGTACCTACCCATACCACCTACTCGTATACGAACTGTCACAGTGATCATCTTATATTGAACCAACTACAGACGTGTACGAATACAAATAAAAATATATTCTTAGCTGAGACTGAGATTTCATTAATTTCTGTATCATACACACATCAATAAAAAAAAATTGACACCTATGATTAAACATCGATTTCTAATTTACGGTGAATAATGCAATTACCAAGTTACCTAACGGGCTTTACAATTAATAAGTTAATATGTTTTAACACGTACACTTATATTTGTAAGGATTAATTTATGCTTATTTAGCTAACATAACATTCACAGTATATATGTAAGGTAAAAAAATATCTATGGGTTGAAAACACGCCTCACTGTAGGACCCCATTCTAAGATTGAGTGAGGTGCCCTGATTCTGCGCCTGGCTTTTACTGTGGTGCGCGAAAACATCTCTATGGCTGCACCTGCTAACAGGGTTGGAAACCAACCTTCGAAAAATAATAAATAATAACCTGATCAAGTGAGACTTAGACCCGCACAGTAAGAGATCCTCAGGACTTGTAAAGCTCTTTAACTAAGTTCGTTAAGTGTGTACATATTGCGGATTTATCAGAAATAACTAAATAAAAAGCGGTTAACATTTCCGGTTATTTATACATATATCAAAACTTTTTTACCTAACGTTTGATATCACAAATAAATACTCCTATATATGAATGATTGCAACACAACGATCGAATCTCCTAGAAGGTATCCAGTTAAATTTTAAATGAAATAGCTGAAAATAATTGCTATCTTTGAAATTGCAGAACTGATTCACGGCAACGACGGGCCGTGGACGATGGTTGTCGAATAGTTATCATTCCTCATATCAGTAAAGGCATTAAATAAAGCATTCTGGTTTAAAAATAAGGCAGTATTAAAAAATCACATAAAAAATAATTAATGTTACTTCCACACTTTTGAGTAAAAATAAATATTTTTGACCTAATACTCATACTTCATGACTATATTAAGTAAACAGGAATGAAAAGCGTATAGAAAAATATAATAAATGTATATAGTAATAAAATTGGTAATATCAAATCATCATTCATTGTTACAGACATGAAATTTATTATCTTTTCTATTTTGATTCCAATTTTGACACTTTAGTAGACTTACATAATACAAACCAACTGCTTTTACTTAAATCAAATAAAAAAACACATAAGGGACATTTTAATAAGTACAACTCATTGATCATAATTCGTCAATGACCATAAAACATACACCGGAACGGGAATAGGTAATTCGCTGAACAAAAACAAAGGTCTACCTGCGCCACGAAGGAGAAATTCCGTTTAAAAACTCAATGAAGTCACTATTGAGAAAAGCTGTGGGTATATTATTATGAGTTTTGGCAACACGAGTTTTACAACACACCACCAATCTACGGTTTACATTGAGTCAGAAGGAACACCACACGCAGCTCCAACACTCGTTCACTATCGATCGGCGATCACGGCGACGCGGTCATGCATTAGACATATATTAGTATGCTTATACCTCACTCTATCACATAACTCCATTTCCGGCTAAGCTTGCAATTTTCAAATATGTGTGGAGGGTATATTATTCTAAAAGTGTAATTCCATAAAATACAGTTTGATTATACAGACAAACGAATGTACGTACTATTTTCGTCTAATATAACACTGTATGCTGGTTTATCGTTGATAACGTCCAAGGTAGGCGTTACAGTTGGGGCATTTGTGGTGGATCACCATGCAGCTATCTATGCAGCAGGGGATGAGGCAGCATCCACAGAAACATCTATATAACACAAAAAAAAAAGAAATCAAGACAGTGAATGATTATGATTACCATAACTATGTATAATAGGACCCAACCGATATGGTCAACTTACCCTATCGGTTGGCACAATAAAATGGAAAGTATTTCATTTTTGTAAGCACTTCTTCGAAAATTTATAAATGCAGTTACTCTTATTTCTGAAAATAAAGTATTTTCCCTTTAGATATTTTTTCTATCTTAAATATTTAGGGTTCTGTCTCAGGATGACTTCAGCCACATTCCTTTATTGTCACCTTACTATATTGTCCACAATTCTATATGGTTCACTGTCCGGGTTCGTCTACATTCCTATTTTGTCTTCTTAATTGAACCTCATTGTGAAATGGTCCACTGTCCTGATTTATCGTCATTGCTGTTTTGTCACTTTCTTAACCCTTTAGCGGTTAATGGCAATATATTTACTGCCATACATTTACATTTATTAAGAAAAAAGCAGTTTATTTTTGTATTTTTAAGTATTAAAGACCGAAATTATAAACCTACTAATCTAATTTAAAAAATGGATGAAGTAAAGCTACTCCTCGAAAGCAATATTTGTGGTATTTTGCAATGTCCCGATAAGTGAGTGCTTGTTTTTTCTGATAGTCATCATAACACTCATATTTAAAAGATCATTTTGGCGGCATTAGGTTTTGAGAAAAAAACCGTTATTTAGAAATTAATTTAAATCAAGACGGCAATATATACACAGGGACAAAAAAAAAGGGTCAGAGTGCGTTTTTCATACAAACGAGGCTATTTCGAAGCCTTGGTTCTTGGCCAGGGGTTGTTTTGAGTAAGGTTTAATGGTGGATACTCCGAGGTTCAATAGAGGAGGTCAAATGTTCTTAAGATACCTAACTTATCGCACAATCAGTTAACACCACAGCGAGAGAGTTAGGGTCAGCATTAGGATTTCCTTACATTTTATTGCCATTTTAGATGTTTTTCTGAACATGATCACTTCCGGCGTTAGCCGCAGATTCAATCAGTTGGGTATCCTAGGCACTCCGGAAGTCCTGTATCGATGCTCGGGTTATTCATCATCAGATTTCAAATAAAAGCATCCCCTGGCGAGGAACCAACGCTTCGAAATAGCCTCTTTAGTATGAAAAACGCATACTAAAGAGGCTATTTCGATTTCTGACCCGTTTTTTTTGTCCCTGAGTGTATTTGCCGCTATCCGTGAAGCGTCAACATTTATTGAATGAAAGAGTAGTTTAGGTTAATTATTTATTTGGAACATAATTTAATACTTCGAATTATTATTTACATGTTAGCGACCCACAATTTTTTTTTTTTTTCATAACATTGCAGAATTCATTATTTAAAATCCAATAATTAAAAAGAAACATGATTTAAACCGCTAATTATATTTTATTTGTTTCTTGACTGTTACTATGTTCTGTGACGACCTTGTAGTTACGGTGCGTGGCAGGGTCATTTCGCGTTTTGGATAAAAATAAGTGTCCCGGCCAATAAAAAAATACACATTGCTTTTTCATTTTTTATTCTTTGGGAGAACGCTAGGGTACGTGTTTCGCTTTAATGCGCCGCAATACAAAATCTTTTATTTCTTATACATGATTTTAAAATTAATTTAACACGCCCTAAACGTCATTACCATATCAGAAAATATCGGAGGTATAGTTAGTTGTATAATTGTTATAGAAATCCCACCGAACGGAATGCGTTTTTTTTTAATATTTTGTAAGTACATATTGCCCTGATCGATATAAAAAATGACCATGCAATTCAATACATAACATCTGAGAGTATTTTTTTTTTTAATTGTCACGGAAATTAGTCAACACCATTGCGGTACCGTCAAAGTATTTTTTTAATTGTTTTACGCGGCTTATTACCTGGACCGCCACGCTTACCCCACTCCTCAGTCCCTACTACAAAGCGGAGTCGAGCGCACGTCAAGTTGTTAATAATAAAAATACGATATTTGGCCCTAAACATAGTTTTAAAAGTGGTTTGTCACAGTTTTGCGTCATCGCCATTAACACAGTTAATCAGGGAAGATAAAATTGAATTGTTTTATACCATGTTGTGTGCTTTTAGTATATTGTGTATTCTCAAAATGGCTGACGAGGTTTCTGCTTTAAACAGTAATTTTAGAGTTCTGTTGAAAATAATCCATATTCGTCATTACCTTTTTTTCCGTGTAAATGGTAATGATTTAGCGTGACAGGTAATGACGAACTGGTACTTCTTAAGGATTTTTAAAGCGAAATAAACTAAAAAAAATGTTTTTTACATCGTTTAATGATTAAATCTAATCGTTTTAGCTTATCGAAACTATTCTTACAATTAAATAACACTGAATAATCAACAAGGAACGAAATTATCACACTTAGTCACATTTGAAAACTTCAACATCGATTTTTTTTCATATCTATATATTTATATAGATATATATATATAAATATTAACGATTCAAGTAAAGTAACAAACTTTTTATAGCTTTTTCTTCTTAATTTTTACGACTCATCATCATAGAAAGTTTAAAATTATTCTTCAATGTCCCACTTCTCCAAATTATCAATTAAAATTACCTCTCCGCGGTTTTTAAGCAAGTGGTATAAATTTATTAACTGTTCTCTGTCATTTCCCGATTCCATTATGTCAACGACGATACTCATGTTAAAAAAATTGTGCATGAACTCCAGATGTAATTTCATTTGTTCATTATCTTCACACAACGCTCGACACTGTCCTCCTTGTTGTGTGGCAAATATTGTATTATAATTCTGTAGTATCTGTCGAATAAACTTATCATAGTAAAAAAAACTGATATTTTACAGAAAAAACAAAGCTATCTCTTACCCTAAAATAAGTTTACTTAAGTAAATTATTCCATCAATGGAGCTGTTGATTCAAAGATTATAATAATGTCTTGTATTTATATAATTTGATTTATTCGATTTTTTATTGTTTTTATTATATTATTGTGTTTTCATATTGCGTAATGGCTATATATTTTGTTCATTGCATTATATTATATTTTTATGTAAAATTGTAATCAACAAAAAGTAACAGCCTTAATTAAGTAACGTTAAATATTATTAAGATTTTACTACAATCGTACGCATTTTAGTTAAATTTAAGAAAATTGTTCCAAAATCATGATGATTACCAAAGAGCTAATATTAATAGAAACTAGTTTTTTTAAGATATTGTTGATTTACGCAAGTAACGTTAAATATTATTAAGATTTTATTACATTTGGTCGTAAAAAAAGGTACCTAAACAAAAAGGAAAAGATCGTACGTATTTTAGTTTAATTAAAGAAAATTGTTCCAAAATCATGTTGATTACCAAAGACCTTATATTAATAGAAACTATTTTTTTTGAAGAAATTGTTGATATACGTAGTCGTAGTGTCGTACAGTTTATTTTATATTCAATAAAATACATTACATAAACATGTGTGTAAAAAACATTTTAATATGCGTCATTACCAGTTACTTGGAATCATTACCATTGCTAAAAAAGTCATTCCATACTACTAACGTCATTACCATTTCAAGCAGTTAACGTTGAAGACCAATAACTTCTAATTTAATGATTGGATAATGGTGCCTCCTGCAGGTTTTTAAAGCTTATTACTATAATATATCTTTAAATTTAAGTCGCTAAACACGCAAAAACAAACAATTTTCAAAAAAGTGAAAAAATATTAAGAAATAATCAAAAAGGCGAATCCACCCGGCAGCTGCCAAAGTACTCTATCGTACCTAATGCAAAGGGCTCTAAACACAATAAACTCGTGGTGTAAAGATAATGAACTATCCATAAATGCGGATAAAACCATTATTGTCCCATTCACTAATAAGCGGAAACTAGTGGGACTTAGACCGCCTATCATGAATGGGAAAATAATACCGTTCTCCTCAGAGGCCAAGTATTTGGGAGTCACACTAGACCAGAAACTTACATGGAATCTGCACGTGAACGGAACCTTACAGAAGGCTAAATCAGCTCTGGCAATTGGTTGCCGGCTAGCAGGAAGCAGATGGGGACTAAAACCCAAAATTGCACTCTGGCTCTACACATCCATAGTGAGGCCGATGGTGTCTTACGCCTCAGTGGTATGGTGTAGAAAAGCGGCACAAAAAACTGTAATATCAAAACTTGGCAGCCTCCAAAGAACTGCCTGTATTATCGCTACTGGAGCCATGTCAACCTCTCCGACACTAGCTCTTGAAGCACTGCTAAACCTGCCGCCCCTTCACCTGTATTTGGAAAAGGAGGCGAAGGCAAGCATGCATAGAATCTCGAGCTTGAAGAGAGGCCACTGGCTATCCCAAAATATGAGATCCCTCGAGAACTCTGTAAGCGATATTCCTGTGATGGGGATGTTATCAGACACCATGGCCCCCTAAACATTGTCCACAGAAGCTGTTTTCTGTGGAATTTCCGTCCAGGGAAGACTGGTCACACGGTCACTTAACATGGAAACCAGGTAGCCTGAGGTGGTACACTGATGGCTCCAAATCCGGTTCTGAAGTAGTCTGCGGAATATATGGAGAGGCGCCTAAAAAAGTCTGAATTCAGGCAAGTACTCTTCTATTTTCCAGGCGGAGGTGTACGCCATAATTGAATGTGCGGCAACCAATCTGCAAAGCAACTACCTCAACAGTACCATCTATATCCACTCGGATAGTCAGGCGGCTCTCTTGGCCCTAACCTCTGATGTCATGAACTCAAGGCTGGTCGAGAACTGCTGGACACTCTTAAATACTCTGGGTACAAATAATAGGGTGATTTTACGTTGGGTCCCAGGGCATGCGGGCATCGTGGGCAACGAGAAAGCTGACGAACTCGCACGGGTAGGAGCTAAGGGTACACAATTTGGTCCGGAACCATTTTGCGGCATCCCTAAAAGCCTAACAAAACTTACCTTGTGGACATATTGCTTTTATGCAGCCATTCAACTCTGGAGAACAACTCCAGGATTAAACCATTCCAAGGCTCTCATAAGAGCATTTAGTAAAAAGGCATCGACGGAGGCCTTAGCGCTAAGTAGGAACAATATTCGCACTCTGGTCAGGGCGCTCACAGGGCACTGTTGCCTGAACAAGCACATGCAGACGATTGGGAAAGGTGACACAAGGTTGTGCAGACTCTGCCATCTGGAGGAGGAAACGCCTATGCACCTTCTCGCCGTCTGCCCGGCCTTAATGCGACACCGTAGCTCCTCACTGGGAAAGCATCTAATGTGCCCAGAGGAGATCAAATATCTCGGCGCCAACAAAGTCCTGAAATTCCTCGCAATAACAGGACTCAGCGGAGAACTGTAGGCCGTGGCGATCACAATAGATCAATTCTGGTCGCAGTGATACTAGGCTTTTGAGCCTTGAATAGCCACTCCCTGAATAATAATAATACTATGTTCTGTGAGAGTTGTTATTTGGTGCAAATAATCACTCAAAAATAGCCCAGGTCACACAGTAAAGTTTTAAAAAGATGTAAATAAAAACTAAAAGCCCAACATAACATCGCTTTAAACAAAACTAAAAAAGGGCAAGGACTTCGAGTTCTTTGAAAAAAAATCTGATTAATACTCTTTCCACACACCATATGACACTTGGCAAAATTCTACTTAGCAAAATAGCACTCTTAAAATTAGTAAAAGGAAATAGGAATAGGGTCCGTCCGGGTTGGTACCACCATCTTATCCATTAACCTACCGCCAAGCAGCAGTGTTCGCATTGTTGTGTTCTGGTTTGGGGATAAGACAGCCGGTGAAATGACTAGAATAGAGGCATTCCATCTTAGTCCTCAGGGTTGGCAGTGCATTTGCAGTCTTGTGAATGCGAATGTCTATGGGTCACAGTTTCCACTTACCATCAGGTGGCCTGTGTGCTCGATTGCCTTCCTATGCCATAAAATAAATATAAATAATAAATAGGACGTACTAAACTAGCAATCAATAATTTGTTTTAGAATTTAAAGCTAATTACTCACGCGGGTCTAATTATGAGGCCTTGATCCTAACATGCTTAAAAGAAACAAATTTTTTGAAGATTTAAAAAAATTACAGAATTCCAACCTCAGACTCAAAAAAATATGTTACGGCCAATTTTGTTTTATTTGTATCTTGACTGCTGTTTATTCTCCTAAAGTTGATATCTGGTGAAAATAATAACTTGAATCAGACTTAATGGTTACGCTTACGCTTTTTCCCTTATTTTTGTTTTCTTTCTTTTGATTTAAATAAATTAATTAATTAACTTATACATTAATTTTAAGTTTTTAGTGATAAAAGTGTTAATTGGCTGAATTTATGGCTAGTTTCAATAATAAAGAATACGAATTCTACTATTTTCTTTCAAGCAAGTTAGGACCAAAGAATTTCGCCGTGTCCAGCTACGAGTAAATTAGCATATTTTCAAGTAAATTAAAAAAAACAATGCATATGATACATAATTAGAAAGAGAGAAAGAGAATCAGAGAAGTTTTCTAAGAACTTAAGCACTTGACTTTTTTTTAGCCAAGATATATATTATAGCAACGAATCTTACTATATATTTTCTGTACTAGTTGACAGAGTCCACACACGCAGCTATAATAACATATATTTATACAGGGTGTCTGGAAAACCTTCGGAGAAATTTGGTGGGGTAATAGTTGGCACGATTCTGATCACGGGGGTATGGTTCATTTTTGTTTCTGTTAATGTAAAAAAAAAGAAGGATTAATTATATTCATTTTGTTACTTGATGTATCGCAGCCGATATCTCGACCTTGACATTTTGACGTTGATAGTATACTACTCCAACAGTTCGTAGTATCTTACGTCAAAATTCAATTTCCGAGGTCAATGACCTGAGACCATACGTTGTCACATGGTATGTAAACAAACAGTTCGCTCCATGTAAACAAACAGTTCGCTCCATGTAAACAAAAATCAAGGTAGCATTATAATAAAAATAAATGAGTAATTTTAGTGCAACTTACTGTATTTTCGTTTTTGCAATTTGAACACTAATTGGTTTTAAATGTGAAATCACTAGGTCTCTTGTTCATGTTTTGCCGAGACTGATCATATCGTCCGTCTTTTACTGTCGAGATCTAACCATTTACCATTGTTTTCTGCTCTAAAGTAGCCCATATAACTGATTTACAGCAAAAATATTGAAGACGTGAATATTGAAAATAACATAATTTAACACTGACATCTAATGACAGCCATAAATTCATAGACTTCTCAAAGTTCAAATAGACGGATTGAACGATCCGATTATTGCTCTCCGTATTGAAGAAAAAAAAGGAGAAAAAGAAAATCGTTTATTGGTGCAAACCACAGAAAAATAATAATCAAATTAAATACAGTGAGAAAATAATTTAAAACAAAACCTTAAAACTATTTTATAAAATAATAATGCACCAAATTGGGTGCTACTCAGCATCATAGTGTCAGACATGCCGTGACGCTGCACGCGCTGATTTTCAGGGCAACCAGACGGGGAGAAAGCGCTGCTGGCTGCTGGTTCTTTCCTTTTGATCCGTATGGTATTTGTGGCAGTAGCCAAAAGTCCAAGTGCAAAACATTTTGTCGATGGATATAAAGGTCGTCGCATAATTGATTATAATAGGCTATTTGACAACATTGAAAATATACTACAAATTGTGGTCATCCTATCTGATACTAGCGTAAAATAACGTATTTCACTTTATTTCACATTAAATTATGTCTATTTTTTTGGAAATTACACGAAATAATAAGGATTTTTTTTGAAATTTAATCTGTGGCAAAAACGCTATGTGATGTTAGAAATACTTTATAACCTGTGAGTGTGATGTGAAGTCACATCACATGCAAGTAAACAAAACAAACCCCAAACCAAACATCGCTTCGCTTGTGACATCGCTTCCTTGACTGATTGTGATTGTAGTCCACGTTTTATATTTTCTGGGTGTTCCTTAAGCCGGCTACTCACACACCTGCTGCAGGGGCAATACCGGTCGCACGGCGGTTGTACCAATTTTAGGCTGTTCTCTACACACTAGCCTGCCGTTCAGTGTGTAACTGATAGTCCCGCTGAACGCACGTCCACGAGAAAGCCTCCTGTATTGTCGAAACACCAGAGGATTGGTATCGCCTTGGCACTTTCTGTGGTGCTACCAAAAAAAAAGGAAGAGAAGATATTGGGTGAAGAATTGGTTACAGAAACGAAGCAAATTGTGCCACATGAATATTATGAAAGAATTGGAAGTAGATGATCTTAGAAACTTTTTGCGAATGGATATTGATTCTTTTGAAGAGCTCCTGGCTATGGTAACACCATTTTTTCCATTTTTGTCCACTCCGCTCGGTTGTCACCAATGAACTGACTGGAATTGCCCCAATCCTACTACACACGCAGCAACCTTGCAGGGCGGTAGACACAATCTAGGGAGCTAGGAAGGTCTTGCGCCCCTGCCGCCCTGCCGCAGGCCCAATCTAAAAATTGCTCCTGCTTGCCTACACACATCACAATTAAGGAGGCAATCAAGGGTCCAATTCCCATATTGCCCCTGCAGCAGGTGTGTGAGTAGCCGGCTTTAGTGGCCTTTTTCTTTTAAGGGTTTTTACCACAGAGTGTAATCACGTCGACCTCTTCTTACAAAGCGATCCTATTTTTCTCTTTCTTCTATGATACGAATATCTAGCAACAACATGTATGATGCCAGCTTTAAATGTAATTTTGATAAAACGTAACGTGTAGGTAGGATTTTTTGTTTACAAATGAAACCTAAAACTCTTTTCATAAAGAGTTTTAATGGTCCAAGATTTAAAAAGATAATATGTCAAATTGTCAATAATTAATTATTGTGTTTTTTATTCGTCGGAAGCCCTGATAGTGGTACAAATCAATGAAATACAGCCATGATTCATGATCTCGTAAAAGAAGTAATGTGCCTACGAGTGCAAGTGCTATTTTAGCCGTGTGAGTGTGAGAAAAGTGTGAGTAAAAATCATAATCGTAAGTTTCAGTTTTAGATTATTTCACATAATAGCCCTTATCAGACACCGTCTTTTCATTCACATTACAGCATAATGTGTCAGTTTTCTAAACTCCATGGAGCTTTTGACCATGATTGGAAACATTGTTCATAAGGAACAACTTGTTTATTTACATTACGTTGTGACACATATCGTCGGTGAAACTGCAAAACCGCGTAAGTGACATTTTAAATAAGGAGCAAAATGCACCTTTTTAATAAGACCGTAAGGTTTATTTTGCTCTATCATAAATTTGTTACTTACGCGGTTTTGCAGTATCACCGACGATATTATGAATGAATCAGTTAAGATGGGGCACACTGAGAGCATCGTCAGGAAAGTCGATGATAAATCTGTCTGTAACTCAGTCAAATATTAACTTAAACAAAAGTTACCAATATAGGGATGATCCAAATCATCCACCCTATCTACAGTTAAAATTTCTCCGAAGGTTTTCCAGACACCCTGTATATATTTTAGCAAGGTATCTTAAGATAGTAGCGTTTGTGATGAGCGTTTTAAGCCGTGTAGCGCGGCGCGGTGCGGTCGTTGTTTTTGTTTCACTGCGCATGTTGCGTCGTTATTTAACGATATTCTGAAGATCCATCGGTAAGTATTCTATTTTTCGATGGAGGTTTTATCCAACGTCTGTGCCATGGACCTCGTTGCTTTGCGATCTGTTCTATTTCAGTCGGGATGCGACTGTGAGCCTTGGGATTGAAGCACCAGCGGGTAACCGGCGATGGACTTTATTTTATTAAATGGGTGGTACTTATTTTCATACTTTTTGGTGAGATGCTCTCACGCCGCCATGTTGTCTAATGGGACAACCTGTCGCTTTTTTAAGACGGTTTTTGACTTCTCCTTTTTTTTTTTCAGCGCTATCGCACCCATTTAGGAGAAATCCATTTAGGTCATTTAAGCCATTTTATTAGGAATTTAAACTCATTTAAGCACCTCAATTCCTTTCTTTTTTGCATTCAATTCCCACTTAATTACCATTTTATATGGATTTTCTTTTTTGTGCATTCCATGCCATAACTTAACTTTCACTATGGTATTTAACTATCTCACTATTTAATTTTAAGGAAATGCTTGATCGTAGAGATGTATGATTTCACGCCCATGAGCATTTTCCTTTATTCTTTTACTTAGCTTCTAACCCACCATGTGGTTATAACCTACTCTCTTTAGGCTATTTAGTCTAACCATTATTATATGGACTCTTTTTCTGTGCTTTTAAAGCCATATATCCTCGCTATTTAGCGAACCTTCTGCCTTTGTGCTATCTTATTTACTTTAAGTAAACGCTTGAATGCACGAGCATTTTCATTTCTTTTTACTGAGACCCCGGTCTACTTTTCTACTCCTCTCTTTACTTGGTTTTGGTATCTTCTTTGTCTGGACTCTTCCGGTCTCATAAACTTATTTAATTTCCCCCCCTACGTTGTCCTACACCAATGGAGCTGGATCTGCGAAGCAGGAGTTCTGCAGCCTGGACGTGGTTGGCGTGAAACGGCCCCGTTCAACCTCGAGACTCTGGTGCAGTTGGTGGAGTTTAAAGTATTTCTATCTGTAAAATTGTAAGTTATCTTTTCCTTTTCTATAATCATCTGACCAGGTGAACGACCAAGATTTAAATTTAAACTTAAATTCTAACTTATACATTACGATCTGATTGCTTTGTAATCTATAGACCTAAGCTCTAGCTAGGATACCACCTAGGAATTTAGGTTATCAACTCATGTGTAACCGCCCGAACATAATTAGAAGGTAAATAAATAGTCCATAAACAATTCTGTGTTAATTATTTAACTCTTGACTATAACCACGCCCGCCTTGAGATTAAAAGATTCCAGTACTCTACCGTTTCTTATATTTGCTATCCGTTTTCTTTTTTTGCCTAGCGCAGGACCCTGGCGCCCGATAGTTTTCTTTTCTTTATTTGTGCTAATTGGCATATTTTATTTTTGGGTTCTGGCTATTGGTACTTTTATAGAGATTGACTCAGTTTGAGAAGTCAAGGACATTTGTCGCTTTTAATGTAACAATTTTCGCTTTAATAACATTACAAATTGGCGCCTATATGTGCGACCGATACCCGTTTTAACATGACATTTGGCGCTTGCCGCTAAAAAAATATGACACAATGTCTACATGTTGAAGAAAAACATAAATAACATTTTTAACTAAACTTGTATAACGCATCCAAAAACCCGATTAAAATACTTCGCAAGTGACAGCCCTAGCTTTGAGCGCGGAAGACAGAGGGGGGCGTAGCGGGGTGAAGAGGGAAGTAGGTATTTAAAACGCGGCATTTGGGAGCTGGGTAAAGGAGATTTGCTTCTACATTGTTTTTATTTATTCTTATGGTAATGTGTCCAGATAAGACTTCTTATCTGCCTAGTACTGTGGAGTACAGTTTCTTTCTTAGGTAGGTACACATTATTTTTAGTCATACAAAACCTTTATGAACTTATTCTGAATTAATATAAAATATATACCATACTAACATACATGTAACATAGGATGATTTAGGAATTGACAATATCAACTCATAAGCAAACTCACCCAAGTAAAAATATAATGGCGCCAGATATGTAGGCCAGTAGTCCAGGTTTTGTCTTGGTGGCAGTATCTATTTCTGCATGACAGCTTGGGCAGATCATGTGGGTAGGCTGCGGTCCAACTGGCACTACAGTTGTCACTATCTGCGGTCCAGCTGCTATTAAAAAATATTACAAAAATAATTATTTATAGGTAATTAATTAAAGAATCCAGGACCCGTATTATGGTCGCCTTTATTGCGGTGGATAAAGCATTTGTAACTCTCACACTTACATACTGGTCAGAAAGTGACAGACATTCTCTAAATGTTTATCCACATTGATAAAAACCCCTGCAGATGCACAAGGATCAAGAAGTTAAGTTCTTAAACTTAACTCTAATAAAATAATATAAGTTTCCAGTTTCCTTACTAACCAATATCAGGCTGAGTAGTAGAATGGCAAGGTCCACATCGCTAGTAGATAGCTACATGTCAAAAAGTTGGGAGTAGCAAAATTATTACATTGATTTTTATCATTTTGGTTTGTCTCGCTTTTGTATTTACACAACAATATCTATGTGGTCTCATATTTACAATGTTTGAGTTTTCTCCAAACAATTGTCAACAAATATGACCCTTTGCATTTGACCACCAATCAAAACATGCTTGACTTGGCTTCTTGGATTGACTATAAGAAGGGTGATGACGTGTGTGCCTCAATTATGACATTAAAGAATCTTGAGTTGTATAAAGCTGATTCAATATAATTCTAATCCAATTGAAATACGTATTTAATACATTTCAATAACACAGTGGGTTATAGCCTATTTTCTAGGGTAATTTTATCTGGCCTTGAATCCTCTCAGTTGTTTGCGCAATGACTCTGGACTATACTATGACACCACAGAGAGGCTGAAGTAATTTCTCATGTGATGCACATGGATGAGCTGAAATCACTCTATCTTTTGACACAATGTGTTACAACTAACAAATAGTATGTTTGCTAAGATATTTTTGCTGGTGATTGTACCAGCCTATATACCTAATACACAACTTCTGTAATAAACCCAAAACACTAACGGTAAAACGGGGTGAATAGAAATCAAGGGGTGAATAGAGTCACAACCTAAAATGAAACATATGTTACTAATTATAAGATTGAAATTATTTCCAATAGACGTAACGTTATTGTCCATTTAATACTTGTTCTTATTTGTATCAAGTTATGACTTTTTTTAGGTTGTGTCTCTATTCACCCCTTGATTTCTATTCACCCCGTTTTATGGTACTTGTACAAGGGCATCAAATTTGGATGCTGACACATGTTAGAAAACTTTGAAATAATTTGTGACACAGGTCAAAAAAACATCATTGTGGCTTTTAACTCTGTTAAGGAGGCCATTTGCAACGTTAAAAGATGGCGGACGTGTAATTTGTTTTAGACTTTAATTTTTGGGTAATTAGGTGTTCAAAGTTCTTTTCTGATAGTGATTTGTTCTTTTTATGCCTTTGTGTCGCACAGTGATTGAAGACTTGGACTTATTTCGTGTATCTGGCATCTTTCTTCTCGTTTCAAGTGGACTCGCAGTGGTGCAGAGGTTAAAACTATCTTGACCTCTGACCTACAAATCACCGTACAACGTTGCCCCAATCTTCCTAGAGAAGATTGGATTGTGTTTTATTGCTATATTGATTTATACTCATATAAACCTTGACACTGGCGAAATCACTTCACGTGGAAACGCCATAATATCCCTGCGGTAGTAGCTGTTCAAGTCGCCGCGGGGGCAAAAAAAAAAAAAAAAAACTGTAAGTAATTATTCCTTCCTCCTTTATTTATGGCTAAAGTCACTCAAGGCTTTCCTCATTTGGAATTATTACTAAGAATGACCTTGTTTTACAAACAATAGAACAAATACAAGGCCATTGTTGAAAACAAATTAGAAAATCATTGTATCTTTAAAGTCGCTAAATTGACGCTGATAAAATAAGTATAAGGTGCTTACTGGGTGGGTATTGAGGTGTGTAGGGGCTCGAAGGCCCTACGCCGCCGACGGCCTGCGAGTAGCTAGGCGGTGCTGCCGGGGGAGGCTGCAACTGCCCGTTGCCCCACACGTAAGGAGGAGGATTACCACTTTTTTCCATGATACCTAAAACGCAAAAGAATCACTATTTAGTAAACACTCTGCGCTTAAACGCAGCAGTGCGCGCTGTAATCAATATCACTGATACGATGATGCAATACAAACTTGAAAGCTATTTTTAGGTATGATTCTGAACGAATTCAATAAAAAGCAGATGTCCAATACAAGATAGTTTAATCCTTTACCTGTGGATTAACTATGGGATCAATAGTCCGTAAAGTATGCAGCAACAACTTTAAGTTAACACCATAAAAGCTTCCTTGATAAAAACAAAGGAAATCGAGACTGATTAATTATAAAGTTCGCGCAGGTGAAAACGAGGTACTGAGGTACTGTACTGACAAGGACAACAAAATTCACAAGCATTTCGTTTTGAGTTCGGCTCGAATCATAAAGAAACATCTAGTGACATGACGTTTCAGTGTAACGCTCTTTGGTTGGCAAACATGCTTTTCGTACAAATTTTACTTCAACGTTGTATCTGATTTACCTAAGTATTGTTGTATTTTTTATTGTATAATGTTTTAATATACTTATTATTATTATTATTTAGATCGTTTACATGTTCATACCAATTTTCAAAATATTTTATATTGTGATAAAAAAAATACATGAGCAGAACCAAGGCTGAAAGAACTACGCTTAGCAAAAAATTGGCTCTAATCAGAGTAATCAGTAAACCACATTATTATAGTATGTTTTCGTCTCCAAAAACTTGGGATTGTGCTCCCAGGCTTAAGCTTGCTGTTAATGTGTTAATGTTTCCACATAACAAAACTATAGCCAAGTTTGTATTTGATTGGGAAACTTCTGACAAGCAAGTGTGCGTAATGTGTAAGTAAACTGTGTAAAGTAGGCTAGAGGGAGTAGGTAGAGGGTATAGGAAGTCTAATTTTGGTATTTGATGTAATCATCTATTTTCCTTGTAAGTAAATGCTGCTATTGAATACCAATAAAACTAAACCGTCTACTCGATGATTCATTTTGACACTTAATTATCCTTGTTGCAGTGAGAGCTAGCTAAGCGTTAAAGAGATGTCTTCTCCACGCCCAAAATCGCCCAGGACACCTGTTTTGCCTAAAAAAGAAGACAAAGCTGAATCTTTTTGGGATAAAATAGGAACTATCGGACGCAAAAAGGGGATCAAGGAAGGTAGGTGGTCAGATTTTTTCTTTCAAGAAACCATTTGTGCATTTGAATGTGTGGGCTGTACAAACAAGTACTTTTTATGACATCAGGCAGCATATCAAACTTTTACTTTCGCATGTTTATTATTAAGTTTTGACATTAATGATTATGCTATTCTCATATTCTGCATGCAACATGAATAAGCAACTTTAGTGTAAGGAAGTAGCCATATAACAAAGAATTGAACACAAAATAATTTAAAAACATTTTTATCATACAGTTCAAGAAGTACAAGCTGAAGGCAAATATGCCATTGACTCACCTGGAAGCCCTAATGCACCTGAAATTCCACCTGAAGAATACAGCTTGCGTGAGTTAAATGAAATGATAATTTACTATCTTTTCCACAAAATATATATAATGAATTACAATACATTTGAATGCAGGCGTGAGTTTATGTATGCATGTACATTTAAATGATTTCATAAACTACATATACGGGTATGGACTAAAATGTTGGACCATAGTTAAGCGCAGTTAACTATACAAACAACAAAAGCCGAAAAAAGTTCTGTTGTGCGACAAAAAGTATCCCTACAATTAATTGTATGGCTAAATTTCATGCCACAACAAAAAAGTTTAATTGAAAATTTAATTGAGTGAGGTAGCATTGCCAACTTTTTGGTCCTTACCCATACAGGGTGCCTCAGAACTTGACATTAATATTTTTTACTGATTCAGAATATAACAGTAAATAACAAGTCTGTAAAATATTCCTTTTATTAGGTCAGCACCAAAAACTTCCTATAATAATAATGGTTTAAGTACTATCCATCAATTTTTTCTCAACTTTGTGGAGTGTTTATCAGCTAAAAAAAACACCTTCCTATCCTTTTGGAAACTGCACAACAACGTCAACAATGCTTAGACAACAACACCATCTAGGAAGGAGTGCCTAAACATCTTCACCAACTTGCAAGATGAAAAAATCATCATCTGAGAATTCAAAATTGACCTATACTTAAAGCCCATACACATTGATTAGAGAAATAGAACTAAGGTTTTCAGCACCAAAGGGGAGAGCCTTGTACCACGCGCATGCACAGTTGTGAGGAATCGCCGCTGACGCGTACCAACTCTTTGTCATGCAGAAGAAGAGCCTGAGGATCCTAGTCGACATTTGCCAACCAATTTGTTGCAAACCACACTTTTAAACCTTAATTTATTGACCCTACTCTGTTTATTTCATACATAATTTTTGGTTATGGCTAATTATACCCGATAACCTTGTGCTCCATGAGTCAACATCCGTATATTTTTAATGGTGCATACCATACTGTAGATCAATACAATTTTTTACATTGTATAAAACAAAGTCAAATGGGACCTTCAGGCATTAAAAACATTTTACTGAAATCGGTCTATTCCGACTAGTTACATTGTTAGATCCATTGATGTAACTAGATGGACTTTTTTTTCCTAGTAGTTACATTCAACGAAGATGGATTCCGTAATGGAACTAGGGTCAGGAAGGGTAAATATAAGACACGGGTAAAAATAAGACTAAGTTTAAAACACTCAAAAACTTACTCTACTTCATTCCTATTCCATTTAAAAAGAAGCATTAACACACAATGCTTCCTTTTAAATGGAATAGGAATGAAGTAGAGTAAGTTTTTGAGTGTTAAAAACTTAGTCTTATTTTTACCCGTGTCTTATATTTACCCCACCTGACCCTACATGGACTTTTTTTTCCGAGTAGTTACATTAATAATACTTATAATAGATTTATATAAAACGAATGCAATCTTATAGAAGGTACTTATTTTCAATATCTTTGCCTATATTAAAAAAATATAATAATTTGATCTAATAATATTTATTATAAGTAGTATTAATGTAACTACTTGGAAAAAAAAGTCCAGGTGGTTCCATTACAGAAACCATCTTCGTTGAATGTAACTACTAGAAAAAAAAAGTCCATCAGTTCCATCAATGGAACTAACAATGTAACTAGTCGGAATAGACCCTGAAATCTGTTGATTTTCTTGATAAACATTTAATCAAAAATCTGTGTATGTCGATTGTCATCACTTAAAAAGTTAGTAAAGGTCTCCTAAGAGTATTTTTAAGGGATCTAGTAGCTGCCCTTAACTTTGCACCCTGTATAGTATGTTATCTCATCAAAGAATAGGGAATATATCATTATTCATTATGTTAATTACATAGGTATAGCCTAAAATAAAAAGGATGGCCTATGGCCTATGCAGTTCTTACATGTGTAATGAAATTAAATGAACCTTGGCCAAGTATTAGACAACTGGTAATTTATTATTTTTTATATTTAGTTGATAATGAGGAACGAGCTATTATTGAAACCCGCTCACTGGAGGACCCAAGAGTTAAAGAACTGATCCAAGTATTGATTGAGTGGATAAATGATGAGCTTGCCATGCAAAGGATCATTGTTAAAGACATAAGTGAGGATCTTTATGATGGACAAGTACTTCAAAAGCTATTGGAGAAGCTTGCGGAGAAGAAACTTGATGTGCCTGAAGTAACCCAGTCAGAAGAAGGTCAAAGGCAAAAGTTGGCTGTTGTCTTAAAGGAAGTTAATAAGGTGAGGACTTAAAGTGATCTCTAGCGATTTCCCTTTTTTAATATGACTTTTTCATTAGAAATGGTAATGTGTAGAACATTGTATATTAATTGAAAGGTAGTACGAAAAAAATATTTGAATTAGATGTTTTCTATAGATGATATTTAATGTTTATTTTAGGCACTGTATGGAACAGCAAAACCTGTGCAAAAATGGAGTGTTGATTCAGTTCATTCAAAAAATATCGTGTCGATTCTACATCTATTGGTGGCTTTAGCCCGTCATTTCCGTGCTCCAGTCCGTCTTCCTGAAAATGTTAGTGTCAACGTGGTAGTTGTCAAAAAGGATGCTCCTAACCAACTGTCTCACAGGTATTTTTTATTTTTCATTTATTTTTAGTAACTCTGAGATAATACCCACTGTGTGTTATGTTAAATTACTTATTTTTTTGCATAAGCATCTACATATATATCAAACTTCGTATTATAAGAAAAAAGAACAAGTGCTAGTCATACTCACGCGCTGAGGGTTTCATATTATCTTTCCATTATTTTGTGACAATGAAAACTGGTAAGGTGTTAAAAATACAGTTTTTTAAAGTTAGCAACAAAGGAACAGCAAATGAATCTTTTTTAATACCCTGCTCATAATTGATTGCTGAAAAGGTGAATGTTCTGTGTCATAATCCATTCGTCCGCATTCTTATATGCCCTAGATGGCTAGTCCCTGTCATCTAGGAAAAAACTTCGAATTACGAAGTTTCCAAAATTAGCGGGCGTATATGCGGGGAGATTGAATTATTTAAGATAACGACGAACTTGCCGAATATCCATTGTCGTAGAAGCCTACACTTAACCCAGGCCCCTTATCTTAATCATGTAATTAAGAGCCAAAAACCGATTTTCCGATGTTTTCAATTAAATTATCGAGTGATTCCCATCTTCCAACCTAGCCATCCCACCCAGGTTGGATATTGGGAAATGATAGTGCCATTTTCCAACCTGCCTCAGGTTGGATAGAGGGAATAAAATTTATTATTTATTTTTCTTCCCATTATCCAACCTGTATGGAATAGGGTACAGTCGCAGAGAATATCCCGGCACCACTGTACTTTACCCGGCAAAGCTAATACAGTTATAAAGGTATTACAGTTAAGAGCATGTTTGATGATTATGTATAAATAGGTTTGTATATTTGTGTATTTCTAGATTTGTGGGTTTGCAACGTTGGCTTAATATTATTTTATATATAATATATTTCATCTATTAGCTCAATCAAAAAGATAACCTAGAAAGGAGAGTTTTATTGAAAAAATACGTTGTGATTATGACTTACGATAATTATGACCTTCACGACTAAACATAATTTTGGCACTCAATATAAACTCATATTTATAAAAAAACATTAATGTACTTTGAAAAGAAGAAAGAAACATTATTATAAAGTGCCCGTGCGGCCTACTTACTGAATAAATGTCTTTTTGTTTTTTGTTATTGACTGTATAAAAGTATAGGTTGGAAAATGAGAAGAAAAACAAACACTAAATTTTATTCCCACTATCCAACCTGAGGCAGGTTGGAAGATGGCACTATTATGTCCCAATATCCAACCTGGGTGGGATGGCTAGGTTGGAAGATGGGAACCACTCAAATTATCGATAATGGGCCCGGAACATTTGTACCTACTATTATAGAATCAAGATATTTTATGCCAATTTGCAGGACTTACGTTGAGGATATTACAACAACGTATGATGATCTGGGTATGAAAGGTGAACGCGATGCATTTGATGCTTTGTTTGACCATGCTCCAGATAAACTGCAAGTTGTTAAAAAGGTAACAATTAGACAAAACAAATTAGAATATACCTTTTTCATCTTGTTTTAACACTCACATTATCTTTTTTTTAGTCACTTGTAACTTTTGTAAACAAGCATCTAAGCAAAGTGAACCTTGAAGTGATGGACCTTGACTCCCAGTTCCATGACGGAGTACATCTGTGCTTGTTGATGGGCCTTCTCGAGGGGTTCTTCGTTCCATTGTATGACTTCCATCTGACTCCTCAAGACTTCGACCAGAAAGTACACAACGTTGCCTTTGCATTTGAGCTGATGCAAGATGTTGGGCTTGCTAAACCAAAAGCGAGACCAGAAGGTGATTTATTCTTTTAAATTATAGTAACAGTTTTCACAAATATATAACTAGCTGCGTGTCCGGCGCCGCCCGGGTGTAATTGTTTTCATACACACCTCGTCCTGATAATTACGAACACAACAAAAAATAAATTCTTCAAACCTGTCGAGCCATTCTCGAGTTATGACGTAACCAAGGGAAACAGCGATTCGTTTTTAAACGACTTCAAAAAAGGAGGATGATCCCAATTCGTCTGTTTAAAAAAAATATAAGTATTCTATAAAAATGCAAAAATATTATTTCACGAGAAATGGGATTACTGTGATCACCAGACATAGAAGTTTTTGTGGCTAAAACGTCAATTAACTAGGGACTTCCTGTCGATATTAAATTTATCAATAACAGATACTTATTTCTAAGTGAAATTACATAGTAGATGTAGAATGCTGATCACTACCAATCGATGTTATATCATTATATTTTTTTAATTACATACATAAACTCACGCCTTCATTCCCGGAGTGGGGTAGGCAGAGCTTTACCAACAAGTCTTAAAATTCTTGATAATTCTGTAAACACATTTTGCACAAGTAGGCTAAGATGTTTCCCAGTGTAATAGTGACAGGTGGCAAGCCCATCGCCTAATAGTACTGCAAGCCTTTATTCCCTTAGTCGCCTCTTACGACATCCACGGGAAGACATGGAGTGGTACTATTCTAACCCGGCAACCACACGGGTATTTTTATTTCTTATTTTTTTTTAATTTTAAACGTGTTTTTTACATAAAAAATATATTTTAATGCTATCCAATCGATTTCCGTACAAAGTAAACTGAAACGAAGAGTGCCTTGCAACAAAGGCCTATTTAGGTTAATTGTTATTATACGGATATTAAACTGTAGGTATAATAGGTATGCAAGTTGCATGTTCATATACATTATCTCATAACTGTCATAAGAAAGTAGAATTCATCGATAAATAGTTCGGGAGGCCCTAGGACAATTTTATTCGTGCCACAAAAACTTCTGTCTAGTGATCACCTGATCACCAGTGATGGGAAATAGGTGAGCTAAAATACCTATTCTTTGCGAGAGGACATAATATGGAGTGGTTACAACCGGATAAAAGTATATATTTTTTGGATTCCGGGTATTTGATATTTATCCGGGCACTGCGAATACTAGCCGTAATGTTGAACATACATTCTTTTCCTTATAGAATGTTTGTAAAGTTTGTAGTAAAAATGGTAACATTCCTGCCATAAAGTTAAAATTATAAGTAATCCGAAAATGTGAACGCCCATTTGCAAGTCATAAACAAACAATGCGTGGGAAAACCCATATTATTAGTCCTGCTACTACTTTTTAGAAATCTTGTACATTCCTTCTTTTCTCTAGCCCTTTTTACTAAAAACTAACATTAAACATGCCGTACTTTAAACAAAACATGTAATGTAAGTCATGTTTTACATTACGATAATTACCCGAATAAATATCGAATACCCGGAACAGAAAAAAATAATAATTTTTATCCGGTTGTAACCACTCTATATTATGTCCTCTCGCGAAGAATAGGTATTTTAGCTCACCTATTTCCCATCACTGCTGATCACTCACTTATTGAAATCAAGGAATACTTATGGTAAGTAATAGAAAACACAACATTTAAGGGTTTTACAACTTGCTAATGACTATTTTATTTCACAAGCGTTTTATCTTACCTGTAATTAATGTATGTATGTAGGTAACCTCAGCTTAACTGGCTTCCTATTACGTCACCGCAGATCTCTTCGAATATTATGTACTCTTTTTTCTATCCTGTTCGAGCCTTCTACTCCAGATTATCTTAAATGTAAATTTAATTTTAATACCCCCGTCCAGGCTGTGAATTGCGTTCCTCTCGTACTCTCAAACAATTCCTCCCCACCATACTGGTTTTATGACTAATTCGTTTGCCCTTAAGGCGATCCGTCTCTGGAATGAGCTCCCACTGAGCATCAGACAAATAAAGAGAAATAATAAAATAAATAACCTATCGCAGCCCTTAAAAACTTTTGTCCCAATTTCCTCATACGATAACTTTTCGAATTGTTTGGTGTTATCCGATGAGAGCTTCCGTCAATTTTTCACTTCACACCATATGACGTTATCCCAACACATCGTTTGTCCGAAACTATTCCCAGCAGAGTTAATTGTCCTAAACATCTACGACTACCTATTTCTCACTCTCCTTACGATACATTTGACATTTGAGACCCTACAATTGTTTTTGATATCTCAACTTATCAATCCTTTCCCGGCACAGTTTCTTGCCATAATAAGTAAAAAGCTAATAAAATCAATTATTACAACGGAAATTTGATCTTATAGGCAAATCAGTAATGTAATCAGTAAACGAACAAAAAAGGCAAACAAGAAATGGCTAATTGTAGAAATTCGACATGATCTTTCGCATAAATGAAACAAAAGGCAAAAAAAAAATTGAAACGTTTTCAACCTAACAAAATTAGGGCAACCGGTTTTCGGACTTAGAAAGGTAACCAAGTATGTAAGTATGTATTGTATGTTCGGCTCAAATCTTGCAAGGAAGATTTGAGTTACTTCCCGGGGACCGATTGAGATTGAAATTGGTATATCTACCTAATGTAGCTTCTATAACAATACAATTATATGGCACCATCGATATGGTCTGATGATGGAGAGTCCATAGCAACTCCTAAATTACACCTGATAAACCCGTCCTTTGACTGTGCAAAAAAAATACAGTCGGCAACTAAAGCTTGACCCAAAGAAGAACAAAGAAAAATTGTTTCTTTCTTTCTTCATTCACGGCTTCCCGAGGTTTATATAAATTACGGTGGAAATTCAAAATTAAACAGGACCGCCTTATATAAATAATTTGATCTTCTATCTTGTCTAGTAAGAGCTTTACTAACAATGTTGTGGTCCCATGAAATAGTGATTTTTGATGATGTTTTTATGTTGCATTTTAAAAGTTACCGGGCTATACAGTCAATGTATTAATTTCCTTTTTTATTTCAGATATCGTAAACTTGGATCTGAAATCGACACTTCGTGTGCTCTACAATTTATTTACCAAATACAAGAATATGGCTTGAGATACTTACCATAACTTAATAAATGCCATTATTATAATATATAATTTAAGACAATGAACTAATAAGAAAATTACAATGAAGTGTGTTAACTTATTGATATATTTTAATATTTAATAACAAATTAACAACGTTTACTTATGTGTAATGTGCCTTAACCTGAATATTAAATTAATTATTAACTAGAAACTGGTTTTCGTTCCAACTCTCATAGAGATATTATAAGACAATATAACACACATTTATGTACCTAGTCCCAAACTAAACCTGAGGTAACTGAATAAGGCCTCCATTTTTTTAAGTTTTTAGTTGTTGATTGTAGGTAGGCTTCCAACAAGATGGAGTGACGACCTTGTAAGGATCGCGGGAACGCGGTGGATGCGAGAAGCACAAGACCGGTCTGAGTGGAGAGCCTTGGGGGAGGCCTATGTCCAGCAGTGGACGTCTTTCGGCTGACATGATGATGATGATGAAAACTTAAATTGTTCTAACCATCGTTACATAATAAAAACTAATCTTCGATACGTGTTCTGCGAAAGGTTGAAAAAAAAAACGGCCCGATTTATGTTCTGCCTTTGAGTTTTTGTCCACGCACATTCTACTTAGTAGGGAATAAGAGAAAGTCCCACAGGATTAAGTTGGTACTGTAGGAAGAGGAGTCTTCGGCAGAAACCAGTACTGAAAAAAATTAAATGGTTATTGGGCTTAGGTGGGTTATTCTTCACGGTAAAACCCTATTTATTTTGTCGTGTTATCGTATTGTCAACTTTTTGATAGCTCGTATTTACTTGAAGTTGATGGCGGCCGAGTTGGAAACGGTATATAAAACTTTAAAGGCAATGTAGTTTTACCCCGTAGAATAGAGGCCCAGTTATTCTATATTCCGTTTTTTAGCATTAAAAAGACCTTTATCAACTCTCATATCTTAAAATTCCAATTATAAACTTCAAAACGAACTTATATTGGCATACTTTACAAACACAATACCGAAATAAAATAAAAATAGTATTTTTCACAATCGTGTTATAATAGAGAGCTTTTTAGTCGAGTACCGTGTTTAGGCCACGAAGCTTGCTGAGTGGCCTAAGTAAGGTACGAGATTAAAAAGCTTAATTATGACACTATTGTGAACAATACTTTTTGTACGAGTTCATTAAAATTAATAATTTAAGTCATTAATACGAGTATACAAGAAATCTAAATATCGTAAGTGTTCTACTATCCGACTTCTTTGACACAAGATAATTGAATAGTAGATTTTTGACAGATGCCGCGACGCTGCTACGTTGCGAAACGCCACAGATTGGCAATTTTGTATCGGATCGAGTCTCCTTAAACAAGGACACATATATGGATATCCGAAGTTCTATTTTCAAATTTTTTTCGGTTGTCTAGAGCGTATCGAAATAGTTATTTCGATTGTTTCGGAAGTAACAACGATGAAAAGAGTGACGTTGCAGTATTCTCTATGAAATCTTAATACACAGATTTTAATCGACGAGTATAAAAAACACTTTTCATCACACTTGCACGTAAACAGTATCTAAACATACAGGTTAACTTAGCCGCAATGCCCGATATAAAACCCTCGACCTTTTTATTTACCATGAAACCCAAGGTCGGTAAGTAATTTTTTTTTAATTTATAGCACAGCGCACATGTCATGCAAGTTCAAGCAAAGAGTTTACACGCAATTGAAAAATTGTCTTAAAATGTTATTTAAACAGGAATTTCATTGCAATCTCGCTACATGTTACTTAAATACTCAATTAATGTTCTTAATAATCGATTTTAATAGTTTTCTGTATCAAAACGTCGTTTTTTTTTACACTCCTTCAGGGCTGTATGTATACCTACGTAAGTATTTGCCCTTAACGTTTCTGAACGAAACATTTGTATAATCTGTGGAGTCCGCCCGTCATCCGCTTAAAAAAAGTTCAAGTAGGTAATTCGTAATAATAGTTGTGCTGACTTGTGTATGATAAATGCAAATGTGATAAAAACGTTGTATGTTTCACGGTCGGTATGGGAATTACGTACCTCGACTCAGAAAGCCCTCAGTCTTCGACTTCGGGCTTCTACTAGAGCCTCGATCGTAATTCCTTACTTACCGACCTTAATACACAATGTACTATTATAACATTATTTCTCTAACAAAATAATGTTATAAAGTAATTTTTTTACCATTACGATACAAGTTAATCCAAAAAGTTAATGTCACCAACGAGGTTTCATACCATTTTTTTTTTATAATGGAACGAACATGCGGTTCGCGTCATTTTTACAGCATTACAAAAAGTTTTCAATCCAATTTTTACTTGTCTGTGACAGCACCCTCTGCAACGCATGCGCCCTGATCTGCTAGGTTTTGGCGCCATTCATTGAATACGTTTTGCTGTAGTTACTTTATTAACTTTGATATTTTATTTAGTAGGTTGAATCGCAATGTATGAGAGTAGATAAAGTAGTGTATGAAACTGCACATAACTAGGTATTAAAACACTCGTGTGATACCATTAAAAACCTCGCCTGGCGGCTCGGTTCTTAAACACACACTCGTATTTTAATACCCCTCTTTATGCAACAATTTCATAAACTACTATTACTGAAGTAAGTGCAAGGCACTGGACATGTTTTACTGCAGTATGACAGAATAAGAGGAAAACTATCAAAAACATTTTCGAACAATTTTACATAATTCATTAATTCCATTATACCTAGACAATTTCCAAATGTGTAGTTTGCATTTGATGTATAAGGGAGTGTTATTTTTAATCATTAACAAACTTATTGCACAATAAATACCCAAAGAAGCAGATATCTAAAGTTTCGTTTAGACCCAGCGAAGAAGTGCTCTCCAACATGTTTTGTTTTTATTTTTACAAAGGAAACGTACCTAAGAGATAGTTAATAGAATTCTTGTTCGTTCGCTCGGTTCGAACGTTCGCGTTAGGGGATAACCCCATATGCTTCTGTTTAGTCCATTAGAGAAAATACTCTTTTTACCGAACAGTAGAGAATGTCAGCCAGTTTAAATCTTTGGCTTCCCATATTCTTCATTAAAAACAGAAAATAACATTAAAAATATTGCGATACGTCAAATAGTTTCGGAGATATTGAATTTTTTACTACGCTTTTTTTTTACGCGGCACCCTAAACCCAGCGGCGAGCGCTCACGGATGATGACGTCATAGTTTAACAGCGAGGCGCGCCCTTGTATGATTGAGTAAGTTAACAGGGCTATATCTTTTTAACCGTATTAAGCATACCCCGGCCGGCGAGAGCAAAAATGCGTTGACAGCTTAATAGTGCGAGGACACACACTTTGGTCGATGTCGATAAAAACAACACGATGTACTGGACCACCGTTATGATATGCAGAAGTATTAATTATTCTTGTAAACAAAATTAAAACCAAGTGATTGTATTTATTCAGTATTAAGATTTGGAATTTAACATTGTGATTTCACATTTTTTACAAAATAAATGTTCACCTCGATCTTCTATATATTCCGCGTAATCGGCTATCCAAGTACACTGTTTCTTCTTGCGTGGCATGGCGGGTCGATAATATAAATGAATTAAATGATGGTAAATTAATTCGTCTCAATGTAATTTCTACGATTGACACCGATTGATTTGAGTCAATGTCAAATAGCAGTTGTTCATTATCGCGATATACACATATGATATGAAAGAGGTCTATTAGTTACGAGTATGTGAAAAGTATCTATTTACAACTGTCACTCACTCTTATCTATTACGAACATTCCCGTGAGTATGATAAATTGATTATAATTGTAATCAGTTGATTGAAATAGTATATAAGCTTAAAAATAATAATTGTGCTTAATTAAATGTCGACTATTCTATCGACATCCATATGTCGATTGAATAGTCGATATTTAATTAAGCACTAGGAGCAGAAGCATTTTTGCTCTCGCCGGCCGGGGTATTAAATGACCAATTATTTTCACAGAATACGCCTTATTATAAACTCTATCGTTTATAAAATGAATAATAAACCAAATCCCGAGAGGGGTTTAGCATTTTTATACGGATTGTATTTTTTTAATGGCTTCTTATTTTGATGTTTATTTTTTTAAGCATAAATTGTAGTCTAATTTTCTTATTTTTGATTTAATAGCAATCTCAAGTAAAACTGCTACAAATAATGTGACTAAACTGATTTTATCAAGAAGGTGTTTTGAAGTACGGGTTGTAATTTTATGGCAGCTTTAATTTGATGTCACAATAAGCTAAAATAATAATCTAAACTTCATAGTATATTTCAGTAAACAGGGCGTCAAATTACTAATAATTAGGCTATAAACGTTAACCGCCCCAGGTCGAAAAATCTTGATAATTTTAAAATTTATTTTTTAAACGTCACACTAGGTCACTGGAAAATAATACGAATTATAGTAGAAAGAACACACCCCTGATCATTTTATGTATAATATAATAACAACCAAATATGTATGTAAATAAACGTGAAATACTTACGACTTATCTACGAGTCCTTCACTCGCAATCACGCGCAGGTTCAAAAGGCACCGGTTTAAAAAAAAAATAGATTTGCAGCTAGCGTCACACAGCCATCTATATTTTTGAGAGCAAGTCATTTGGTTAGGCTACCATTGTACAGCAGTAGAATTTGTAAATAATGCCGGCATATTTTACTAGATGGCACTATAATCAACTGTTCCTCCTTCCACAGCTTTGGAGACTAAACTCGGATTCATAATTAGATTCCATCAAATCTACCAAGAAATGTCACTGTCACTATAACATCTGTCAATGTCAGTACGACGGTCCAGATGCTACCAACCTTTTCTTAAAAATAAAAAATATAGTCTTTGCATAGTGGTGTAGAGAATTAAGGGATTTTACATCCAAATTCAAATATAATCTCCATTTTCTGTATACAGATACTATACAATTACATAAACGTAGGGGTTCCGTTAAGTTTGTTGCCTATATGCATATTACTTTGATTCTTAGATGTACCGTGTGGTTGCCGGGTTAGAATAGCGCCACTCGATGTCTTCCCGTGGATGTCGTAAGAGGCGACTAAGGGATTAAAAGGCTTGTAGTACTGTTAGGCGATGGGCTTGCAACCTGTCACTAATACACAGCACTCACAATTCTGTAGCTCTGTCTACCCCACTCTGGGATTACAGGCGTGAAGGTATGTATCTTAGATGTTTGTTGTGTATGGAAGTAAACATTTATTTATGTATGCAATATTCATACATTACTAAATTCTAAGTGAAAGGCATCCTAATTATTTTACTATAATTAGTGAGATGGTTTAGCGCCCCTCCTCCAGTTAGGATGCTATAGTTAGGATAACGTAAAAACGCCTTCAAAATAGCCAATACGATTAGGTCGTGGTAATTTTTTTCGAATTTACGTATTTTTCAAACGATAATATTATTGTATCAAAGCGGATACCAAATGCTATCGAGACCTGAACTATTACTAATGCAATATGAATATTTCTACCACAAATTTGGTTTTATTAAATATTTATTTATGCGACAATTTTTTACGTAATATTTTTTTTTAAACAGAGCAATTAAATGTTATTCTTAAAATTACTAAATATTTAATTACTTACGTGCACTCTTTCTCCAAGAGGTACTTTACTAATTTTGGAATGTTTCATTTCACCGGCAAAATCGTGGTAGATTTGATGGAATCTAATTATGAATCCGAGTTTAAGGTATCCGCAGACGGTTAAGAGCTTTTGGTTTCGAATACTATGCTATCGTGGGACTGTCAAGTGGATAGAGTACTTTTTATTACATTAACCATTAAGCCCATCGGAAGATATGATGAGCGATCGATGACGTAAGCGAAGGTTTCTAAACCGAACAAAATTACAGTGGCATATATGGCGCTGTAAAGAAAACATGCGTCACTTTCTGTCAAAATGTGAGACGTCAGCAGTCGTCACTCTCACACTTGACTTCTTTAAATCCACCCAAAATAAGCCCGCATAACGGAACAAATAACGAGCAGGGAGGTTGGTAAATGAAAACATAAATAATTGAAACAGTGTCGTTTATTTTCTAATTTTTTAAAGATATTGATTGTTAATACACAGTATGAAAATACAATAACATGCCGGCAAGATCTAAAGAGTATTGCGTTCTTTTTTCACGGCGTCATAAGTGGGTAATGTTTATTATGTCATTTATTAGTTTTATTACATACCACTCCTACAGTTTATCAGATGACAAAACATTTAAAGCAGTTAATCTTCTTCGTGGTCCAAAGAAGAGCGACGCCCGACATAGCACTTTGTGGAATACCGAGTTAAGCTTGACTCTTATACGAACCCAAAAGAAAAATAACAATAAGAAACAGGTGCTTTTTACATATTGTGCAATGTAATCATAAAATAAAATATTTTCATTCATAACTTAATTTATTACTCTAAAAATAAAATCAATACAACAATAAAAACGTAATATATTATCGTTATTTTCAAATAAAATCAGTAGAAATACAGTCATGGTTTAAAATAATTGAATACAGGCGTTTTTTTATACCATTATCTAAAATTATCAAATTCTTATTTAAGTCAATACTCAAAGTTTGGTCACTTAACATGACAGGATAAATGTAGGTGACTTAGGTTAGGTCACTGTTTCAGTAGCAGTCGCACGAGGAATATAGGGCTGCGTAAGTTGTTTTTCACTTATTCTTATAAGGAACGGTAAAATTATAACTTTAATATGCAAAAAATATACTAGACTTTAAGAATGGCGCATCTGGACAGTAATTTTTGGAATAACCCCTGCTATGGTTTCAAATGTCATGCTTGTCATTTTATTTTCAGTTTATAAAAATGACAATACACAAGTGCTCAACATATCCAACTTATCTTGTCTATTTGAGGGGATTGTGCAGCGCTCTTAAAATCGCGTAGCTGTCAAAAAATAGTTTTTGTTTTTTTTAATTTGTTTCATTCTGAGAAATATTTCCCTGGAAAGGAAAGTTAGCTCGCTGTGGGAGAGTTAACTCGTTCTGCAGAATATGCTGTCCGTATTTTCAAAAACGGATAGCAACGGATAGGCTGTCTACATAGCCCGTGACTGGTAGGTACGTATAATAGACCCGAAAATCACAATTTATAAGTCCCCACATACGGGGTCAGGGAAAACCGAAAATAAATTATGTAGAATAAAAAATAAGAACAATTAAGTTTTATATTTTCAAGACGAGAAATTTCGCCCGCTGAGTCTGGAGAGACTTTCTGGGTTACTTTATTTTAAAATCGTCTTACGGGATTCGGTGCGGCACTTTTGATACAGAGTTAACTCGCCGACAGGACCGGGCAATATAATCGTTTCACCAGCCAGGACAGTGTGTATGTGTACGCCCATAGTACCAAGAGTGTTAAAATGTACATATGTACATCATAATCGGTTAACACGACTCTAACTTGGTGCTTTTTGTTTTAATTCTGTCTAAAAGAAACATCATTGTGAATATAATTTAGCTTTATCTATACAGTAATACAGTTTCGATTATTCATGATTCTTCCTAAATACATATAAGTACATTACTTTTATAATTAAGTCTAAAAAAGACGACCAATGATACCTTTTATAGTACAAGTTGTTTGCCATATTTAATTCTTAAAACGCAATGCTCCCCAAACGTTCCTCGTACACATAACCTTGATTGAAGGAATGTTCCCTGATGTTTTACCGATGATAATATAAAACTTATTTAATGGTGGATTCTGCAGACAAAAACAATATTTAAATAAAGGTGATTTGCAAGTACTAAAGCTTTACTGTTTTCGATCAGTCAGATACTGGTAGCTGCCCAATTTCAGTCGCTAGTCACAGATCACAGTGTACGATAGTGATACTATGATAACACTACTAAATAATTTAATAAATAAGTGTTAGGTCGCCATTCCATCACGATATATGAGTATTGTACCCGAAAAACGAACTAAGTACCTAACGTGTTCAAAATACTTAAGTCTTATAATTCTACTAAATAATATGTGGACTAATTATTAAGTAAGTACCTATTCCTATTTGCTGTAAGACTCCCTGCATCATTTCTAATAAAAACTTGTTCTGTTCCTATCATATAGGTAAGTATGAAATGATTTATTTCAAGGGCAAACCGCCGCAACGTAAATAATAATACTTAAAATAAATCCTATTACAAATTGGAATGTTTACTGACATGATTATTAAATTTGATAAATTTATTACAAATAATACTTCAAATAAGCTGAATTGAAATAAACTTATTGCACATTTGTTATAAAAAACACGTCATAAATAGGTAGACGACGAGTGATTCTTTCGGTCATAGCATCGGCATTGAGATCAATCAATTTGAGATGCCTAAAATTGACTTCGCCTTCTCATACTGTTCTGCAATATGCACCCGAACCCTTTACATGTTCTTCATCATGACAAGTAACTTAAATAGTCATTAACTACATTATTTCCACTATAACCTTGTAAAATCATTACATTTAAGTGCATCAGTGTAGTTGGCAACTCGAGTTTTACTCTATCGGAAATTATGGAAAATGTACCCCCTACGTTGTGATCTACAGTCATTCTCATAACGCCTTTATTTGGAAAGCTATGACAATGCAAGCAGGTGTCGAAACGTAGCCGTTTTAATTGATTTATGTATAATGATGCTAATTTTAAAGTACATACATATAAAATTGTTTCAAAAAGTTTTCTACAGGTTAAGCATAACTTGGGGCGGCTTCGCTTATGGTGGTCTAAGACCATTCGTCGCTTTCCAACTGGCCGAGGGCGAGAAAAAGATACGCTTTTAGCCCTAGTGAAACGGAAGCCACATTATGTTACAAGTTCTGTTAGTGATTAACTATCTCTACCTAGCCGATGGCGCTGTAAACAAGTTAAGACACTAAAATAGGTACACCTACGGTTAAGTATGTAACTTAATTTTATATATTTTGGGTACATTGTCTAAAACTCTAAGACTATTGATAAATCCTAAAATCTCTACTGTTACACGAATTCTAAGGGCACTATTATTCAATGTTTCGACATTTAATTAATTAGCTTAATGCTACGTGTTCAATTAATTGACACTGATAATAATTACATACGTGAAGAGACATAAGATTCGTGTGTTGATTGATTGGAACCACACTAACGGAGTAAACACTGCATCAACTTGCCAAATTCGTAAATTGATGCAGTTTATTGGTTCATGGGTATATTTGAGTTCATTCAATATCATTTAATTCAAGCTGCACATGGGACAGTGCGTTGGTCAAACGTGAAGACCGCGAAACTTGTATAAAAAGCGCTCTCACTATTACATCGAGGAACGGATAAACGCACCGGAGTTAAATTAAACGTGCTTTAGGCGGGGTTTTAAAACGGGTTTTAAGAAGCTGAATTTAATACTTATTTTTGCATACTAGTTATTTAAGTAGGGAAACGTCTCCGCAGATTGAAAACGTTATACCAAATATAGCTAACGTCACATGAAACGTACTCATAGACTGTAGTGACAGGAGACACGCATCATTCTACTCTAGCATGTATACTCGTACGGTCACGAGCGTTAATTTGGGACCCATTTCAAGAAAAACATGCTTGAAGTCGTCAATGTCATTAGAGATGTCAAGTCATTTGTAACTTTAAGGGAAGTCAACCTTATTGCTGTAGAATGTCAGATTGACTTTGGACCTAAGGTGGGTACCAAATTTAATCTCGTGACTGTACCTAGTAAGTATGAACTGCATTTAATTAAACACTTGAGCTGTAGTAAACCAGACCGCCAGTACGAGTTCCTCAATGCTATTGAACAACATTATTAAGGAGTTAAGTAGTTAGTTATTTCGGAAGAACCTTGGACAGGGCCGACTAACATTATAAATTTCCACAGTGGGTAAATTTCAATAGTAATAACAAAATGATTATGTAGCGAGTTGTAAACGATTGGGACTTACATACAAATTTAAAAAGTCATGATCAATTTACAAAGATTACTAGTAGGCCAAGAAAAAAATATTTATATCGATTAGAATGCGTGCAATGTATTAATTCAAGTAACCATTTAACACACGTAGTTATGTAAGACCAAATTTAATTTAATCCGCAAGTTTTTTTTGCGTTTATGACCTGGCAAGTTAAATAAAATCAATTCATACAGGCAATGGTAAGACTAATGTCAAAAGTCAGTCTGTTTATTGCCACACTCAAACGTATGTGAACTATGTCAACAAGAGTAATCAAGGCTGCGAGTTTCTTAATTCTGTATAAATATTGGCCAAGCAATAAGTCAAAACAATAGGAACAAAGTTTATTACAGTGCAATTCTTATTTCATAAAAATGAGGATGGATATCCCTCTGCGACTGACGTGACGTCTATCAGACTTCGCCAAAAAAAATCGCCGTACACCGTGATATAGCTCTGTATCGCTCAGTACCTTCTTCTAACGACTCGTGGCATTGTAAGTTAATCTTTGTGAAAAATACCAGTTTTTTTTACCTTATTCAAGTAAATTACATATTTTGTTATTTAAAAGCTCATATACATGTTTATTATTAATTACGCATTAAAATTAAATAATCATGCTATGCACTAAATAAACAATACTTATTATTGAAACATTAGTATTTTTTCTATATACATACATACATACCTTCACGCCTTCATTCCCAGAGTGGGGTAGGCAGAGCTACAGAATTACCAACAACTCTAAAAACCATCAAAAATTAAAAATTAAAATTAAAAAAGTCACCGCAGTTGCAGAGGGATATCATAAGTAGTATTCCTTAAACCATTTAAAAAAAATATAATATGTCTTTGTCATCATATAGTACAGTTACGTCAAAATGGGTGATTTGTTTAAATATAATTCGGATATTTTCTGAAGCCGGTTACTGATTTAATCACCTATAATTGAAGTCGGGTGTCCTGAAAGCGATCAATCATCTAGGATCTCTGGGAAATCTAGGATCATCTTAGTCGCGAGTCTAGTGGTGAATGTTTAGAATCATTTGTAGGTATATTTTTGACGAATAGATGTTGCTGATGTGTTTTTAGATGCTCTCATAAACTTGAAAAGTAAAGGGCGGATAATGATATAATTAAATAGATAAAGATCATACGAAGTCAATACTCAGTGAGTTTTCGATACATTTCTATTGCCATGTATAATACGCTTCTAGCAACACTTCCTCAGGGTATTTATAGTTTTCCAGACTAAACATCAATACGTATCATTAACATCGATTGAATATAAATTTTCTTAGCCTACTTACTAGGTATCTTAAATAAAACTATACGTAACGTAACCACTAAAAGTGCCCTGGGCGTACTTTCGAAATTATTATAGCCGGCCGGTTTCGACATCGATGTACTTGGCTCTTTATTCCTAAAAAAGGAGTCGGTCACGGTTAGTGTCATTTGTTGCCGAAAGTAGATCCATTGCAACATTTTCTTAATTTTATGATTTCAATCCTAAAATACCAACAAGTGTAGCAAAAGCTTGTTGAGACAAGCTTACATTATTGCACTCGTCACGTATAGTTTTAAGTTTGCACCTTTGCTATGACAATTTAATTTAACTTATTACTAATGTACCTATTTTGCTCTATGAATGTACGTCAAAATTTTAATTTTGTAATATATTGAATAAATAGGTAAAAAAACTCTGTGATACATGTTGCCAAAAGTACGCCAGAAAATATAAGAGCCAGAAGCGTCAGGGAACTCACAATAAGTTCTCAATTAGTTTCATCCAGGTCTAAAGGGTCGTCCTCGAAGGAGATGTTGCGGCTGATGCCCGCCGGCTGGTGGCGGAGCCCGAGGGACCGCGCCTTAGATACCTCTAGCCTCACGACCTGAGCAGACACACGTGTTGAACAAACCGCCAGACAAACGAAGCCCCATGCCGGCTGTATTCATAAACTTAGCAGCGTATAGACGTTAAATATGTGTCAGTTAGAACATTTCATAGTAAGCGTGTGACAGACAGTGTCAAGTGTCACACTTGTGTTTTGAATGGTAGGCATGATGTAGTACTTACTGCTGTTTAAAGTGCCACGCGCACTCTGACAACACATTCCCGTATCTATGTTCGTCTATACGCTATTGTAGTCTGAGTTTATGTTTGTATCTAAGATACGTTCTCCAATCAGACAAAAACATATGAAGTATTCGTATGTTTTAGCCCATCTACTTCAACGAAAACACATTTAAAACTGCAGGTTAAAACATTACCTCTAGTTGTATAGTGCTTTCTATATAAGGTAAATCGTCAATAACTGACCACCCCCCAATAACTAGCACTTTGCAATATGTGTAAAGCAAAAGATTGTTTCTGTACTTTAACTACTTACCTGGCATACCTAGATCCAGAAATATTACTCGGAGTACTGTTGTATCTTTACAAACGGCGACAATTAAGTTAAGTAAATAAATGACAACTTCTTAATCTTTTGAGCGCCAAAGCCGGCAAATCACGCCATCAGAAATTCATAGCACAGACGTCAAACGTCGACAATTGCCGTCGAACTTTACACGCCATGAGACTGTGGCGTCTGATACACGTCGTATCACTTCGCTGATTTGCGTTCAAAAGGTGAAGTGGCCAGTTAATAACGCTTTAACCTGAGTACTAAGAGCAAAATACGGTGGCCATAAATAACGAAACGTAATATCAAGCGTTTTAATAACTAGTTAAGTTAATCAATTAGTTCGAACGCTTAAACTCATGCGGTTAAATTTTCGTTACATAGTTCACGTGCTTTAAGCTGAATTCACAACCAAACATGCCAAACATTCCTAACAATTATTAAAGCTAAATAAATAATACGACATCTTTAAATTTATTCAGTGCTTATTCAAAAAGAAGACCGATAGTTAGTGCGGTTTTATGTAAGCTGTTTCATCTTGGAAAACAAAGTAATTTTAAAATACTTTTACTAACACTTTTGCACTTTAACATCTTAGGGTAGGGTCGAAAAGTGGATCAACCTTATTAAAATATTAAAAGAAATCGCTTTTCAATAAAACTTTTCTCTAAACGACCCACCAGTGAATTAGTTAACCTCATTTCAAATGTTCACAGCAGGCGGGTTGACAGCGTGAAGCAGCGCGCTCACTCTAGCGAGATTGGGTGGGGTTGATTGAAGTATAGCAAGTAATGGAAAACTACCGAAGTTTCTTACCAATACTATTATTAAATTTAAATGACAGACAAGTTAGAAGAGTATTAACACAATAAAACTGAGTAGGTATTCGTATGTGTACAAACAAATGCGAGTAATTGAATAATTTATTTGATCACACAGCTCACAAATACTACAATAATTTCATTAGACTTTGGAAAATAAAAATAAGGTGATCAATATAGGTATAGGTATATTGAATGTTTGATAATGAATAGTGTAACATACCAAGCAAAAGCAAAACCAATAGGGCCGATTTTTCAATCTGACAGTTGAAGCTAATGCTTTCCTCATCTTTGTCATATTACATTATGTTATTAAAGTAAAGGACAAACCTAAAACATACCTGACAGATGCTTAACTGTTATCTAAAGATTGAAAAATCAGCTTTAAAGCATACATGATAAGATGGGCAAGGCTTGCATTAGTTGGATAAAGAGTACAACATGGAACTAACAGTCTGTAATTTTTCTACTCAAATCAAACGCCTTCTACGAAAAGCACGCATATTTTCCAAGCAGATAAACTGTTAAAATACCACTTAAAACAAACCTTGCTTACCTTAAGTATTTACCTACACCTGATGTAAGATCAGCGACAAATATAAAAGAGTTTAAACGCCGTCTGTTTCAGCTATGTTTTACGTTAGCACAGAACAGCGTTTATAATAAATGACATGTTGATTGAACTTACTCGAGCCATTTCCAGGGCTCAGTGTCCGGAGTGCTGTTTGGTGTGGGGAACTGTGCAGTGCCAAACAGATTATGAGACACATCACTGTAAGCGCATTGGTCATTTGTAAATAATATTCACAGGTACAAACTACACTTACAAATAAGGCTCTTTCCTACAACATTTCGGTGGTGTCAATTGTATAGCAAATTACGAGAGGGGTAATAAAAACAAAAAACTTACTTTTTTCAAACTTATATTACGATTTGATCATTCGGGAACTGATTGTTAAAATTAATAAGACCCACATTAAAATATGATTTCCGGCTTCTAGTTATCGATTTGTTAAACATCCATTTTGAGCAATATCGTTTGCCAAAATTATTGTGTTTAAGAAAAGTAGATGAGGATCGGGTTCGAGGTCTTTCATATATTCTCATGTGCCAGATAGAGCCACCGTTAACCAAATGCAATTTTTCAACTCAAAATTAAACTCTACTTAATTCGGTAGGGATAAACTGCGCCAAAATGCTTGGACATGTTTTCGTTGGATAGCGTGATAATAAATGCAAAAATAACGGATTTTGTGCTAGTATCAAAACTATGTTATGGCGCATCATTCATCCCTACCGAATTGAAGGAATAATGATTTCAATCTACGATATGATGTGAATCTGTAAATGTGATAAGACTCTTCTTCTAAAATTATAATACAAATAAAAAAAATCCGTTTGTTAGGGCGATCTCGAAATCGATATAAGAGCGCATGATGAAAATTTCTAATAAGAGGTTCTAATTATAACTTCTTACCCCCTTACTTTAATAAGTAATAAATGAATAGATAAATAATAATAAATAAATATCAGCGGACAATGCCACACCAATTGACCTAGTCCCAAACTAAGCTCTAGGCTTGTACTATGGGTACTAGACAACGATATAAATACTTATATAGAGAAATATATACTTAAATACATACATCCCTTACCGGGATTTGAACCCAGGACGCCTAGCTTCGTAGGCAGGGTCACTACTAACTAGGCCAACGCGTCGCGTCGTCTATGTATGTGATGCCATGCTTTGTCATTTTCTGTCAGATGCTAATGTCGCAATTACAAATAAGGACAAATGGCATATGGCATAAACTATTCCAAGCTTATTCCACGTTTATGGGGGTACCTACAGTAAAAATTGTTAGAATTTTGAAATTATGCTTTGGATGATTCGAAACTCTTTCTTCGAAATACTGAAATAGTTAGATAAACTGTCATTAAAGCCCAGGAAGATTAATATCTTTATGGAGAGACAGCAATGTTATCTATTTATAGAGTTTGTAAAATTAGTTGATTATTTACCATTAATAAACGACAGTAAGCAGCACTATACTGGGTTTATGGTGATTGCATCCATTCCCGTTAAGAAGTTGTAGTGGAGGCCATTTGCATGCATTTTGCAACAGTAATGAATTTATTAAATTATTCTCTTTTAAGTTTTTTCGAAAGTCAGTTATTTGTGATTATTAGACCTAGAGATTTTCCTAGCACGAACGACGAGTTGTTAGTGCTTGACACGATTTTCGATTGAAGTATATATGTACTTACTTAAAATATAAATAATTTGAAAGTTTTGTTATTAACTTATTATTCTTATCTTACTTTTTAAAACGCACCACATTGTTATATCTAACTAGCGGCCGGCCAGCGGCTTCACCCCGCTGCAAATTTCTGACATTTCCGGTGGATTTTCATCTTTTTTCTTCATTACATACCTTGTCCTGACAACAACAAACACAACAAAAAAGAATTCGGCCAAATCGGTTCAGCCGTTCTCGAGTTTTGCGCTTAGCAACACATTAAGCGATTTATTTTTATTTATATAGATATGACATAATGATTGTATTTTTTTCTTGATAAAATAATTTGCTATTTTCTTATTAGGTACTTTAAAGAGTTTCAAGATAAATTGATTATTTTCTTAATAACTATATTATAATGATGTACAATTATTTCCTCTATGACTTTGAAGTGGTGGTATCGACTATCCTGTTATCGATAGATAACAGGATAGTCGATGATTTTACTGTGTCAAGCACTAACAACATTTTTTTTAACAACAGATTATATTATAATACCTTTCGTTCGAAAGTTATAAATAAGTCGATGTTTTTTAAATAATCTGCCTGCTAGATGTATCAGGTTTTTTTTGTTTTTGAACCAATTCTTCGGAACTAATTGTAAAGAAATACTTAAAATTACATCGTTTCTGTCTCTTATTCTTAAACGTGTACAGGTAATTCCATTTTTAATGCTGATAATAAATAACCGTTTTGCATGAAATAAAACAAAAGAAAAAAAGATTTAATTAATAATTGCTTATTTGATTTTATTTGAATATGGTTCACTTTTGCATAATGCATTATAGGGTTAAAATGATTGCGAATGACCTCCACAATCCCCTCTTAACGGGAATGGATGCAATGCAATCACCAATTACCTGTACAGATATTAAAAATTAGAGAACACTTATCTGAATTGCCATTTTTACTTAACAAATATGCAGATTACATCAATTTTTTTCAGACACATATCTATTTATTGATTTGCAATAAGTTGCAAGAGTAGACGGAAAGAAATAAATTTAAAAAAAGTAATTGGCCTGGGCTATAATAAATATAAGACATAAATAGCTACCATGAAACATAGATATAAAAGCTAATTTGAGAAAATAATATTAAAGTGGAGCCAATAACGCATCACAATAACACAGCGCTGTGGTCAATCAGGAGACGTATTCAGATCCGCGACTCGCTCCAGTGCGCTAGATGAACCAACTTGAACATGTATTTACAACTGATCGTGAACATCAAGCAAGTTAAATTAAATATAGTTCGCTGCAAACGGGTGAACGTGTTTAGTGAAGCGAAGCGAGGCGCGATGTTAGTACGTTAATGGATGTGGTGGATCCACGAGTAGTTTAGTAATTTACACACATTTTGAACCAGTTTAATTTATGGCAAGTGTTAGGTGAGAGTGGTTACCTCCGCTTTGAGCTCGGCGACTTGTTCCTGTAATTCGCGAACTCGCTCAGTGTCGTCCATATTATTCCTTAGCTCTCCTTCCGTCGCCATAACCTCGTTCTATAACAATTGAGTGTATACAATTATTGATTAAGCAGAAGCGGTAATTGTTGAGACACATTACGTTGGACAAAGGTATAACGCTACAACTTAAGCCCCGTCAAACGTATAAGTTCAATTGCAGCAGAGTATGATATTAATCCCACATTGTTGGTGACATGTCACAAACAACTTTTCTTGTCGTTTACGTGTCGACGTTTTACGTAACTTTTTGAACTCAAATACGTGATTTTATATCTAGGATACCTTAAAAACAGTAACGATGAACGCTTACTCACTTTTAATTTATATTCCGACACTTCCGTCTCTAGCTCCGCTATCCTTTGTGCGTCCTCCATATTTCTAATATTCGCCTGCATCGAGTCATACTTAGCCTAAAAAGCAATTAGGAAACATGTTTTAAGGCTGAAATGAAAATTATTCACGTTGGAAAGTAACAAATTATTAATTAGTACATTTAAATTATTTTACACTGTATACGAAACTTAAATGGCACAATTATACACATTAATATTAGAATGGACTAATTTTTGCTATAGAAAAACATGGAGAGATTGACTCTCACATGTTAGTGCTTTCAATCCACGAAGTCGCGCCCCACTACCTAATTTTACGTACATTGACGCAATCGTTAAAATTTATGTCGCGGGGCTGTTTTGTCAGTTTAGAAAATTAGTACGATTACCTACACATCTGACTCACCAAAATTGACAACCAATCAAGAACTAGTTGACCATTTGTGTTTCTATTATTGAATACGTTAGCTGGTTAAATAAGGTTCAAAATGGTAAATAACAATGTTGATACATATCGTAGTTTAAATAAATAAATGTAAGTAGAAAGGTGATATATTATTTGCCGGTACTGTAAATAGCCTTTAGTTAATTTACCGTACCCAATTGAAAACATGTTTAAATGACCTTTAAATTAAGAACACGATTTCGAAAATTATGCGTAAGGGTCTCCCCAAACCAGTCGACGCCGTTTCGGCAAATCGCGTGCGGAAAAAGCTTTATGTCAACGCAATAAGAGCGAATAAGACGTCAATCGGCTCGGCCGACGCGAAACGACGTCTTTCGACGGGAAAACGGCGTTTTGCTGTAAAGCTGTTCGCATCTGTGGGTGAATCAACTTCTAAGGTACTCCCCATTTTTCGACATCACAAATGATATGTTTTTAGAAAAACTATATATTTGCCAACGACGTAGCTTACACGCTTATTAAATCAGACAATTAGGCTAGCATTTGAAATGATTTGATTTAAAAATAGTACAGTTTGAAATAATAATATAGTTGGTAACGCAGCGGACGATGTTGTCCCTAGGTTTTGTATGGAAAATGTGCATTTTTTCGAAGTTACCAGGTTTTTTCGAAGATTAAATAATATTTGAGGTGTTTAACGTGTAAGGTATGTAAATTTGGTGGTCTGATATTAATATTCATACATTATTATTAATGATAAGTAACCAGGAAAGTTTTGATACCGCAAAAGAAAAGGAGTACCTTAAAAGTTGATTCACCCCTGTACGACGCTGTTAGCAGCCTACAGCACACGTTCGCATTCATAAATCTCCGAGAACTGCCGTTCGGTGCCGGCAAGAGTTGAACAGCTCCGATCACGGCCGAGTACCTACGATAAGGACCGGTCTGAGCTGGCGGAAGCCGTTCAGCGTCTTCGACGGCCGAACATAGCCGGCGACGGCCGAACAGAGCCGATGACGGCCGAAGTAGCTACTGATGCGTTTGTATTTAATTTATATTTGTTTTGTATTTAATTATATGAACGAAAATAATCTAACACGTCTGTCAGATTCCCAACTCACGTTGATACTAACAACCAGTCTCCAAAAATGAGATTTACGATTGCCGATCACCCGCTGTTGCCTACATCTGACGTCTCGACGGCAGTACGGAGCACGGGAGAGCCGACGGTCGCTTTACAACTGTTGCGATAGCAAATCGCAGGCGATCGGGCGTCTCGACGGCCGCAAGGAGGATGAGACTGCTGAACGCAGGTGTCCAACCGCGGAGACGGCCGATCGGCTAAATGCGAATAGTGTGGTGTAAAACACTCGGCGAAAGCCGACTCCGCGTCGACTGGTTTGGGGAGACCCTAAAGGTCAAGTGCGGCTCATTCTAGACCGACGACTCTATTGCGTCTCACAGGGCAACACTAGTTTAGATCCTTACACACCACAGCCTCTCCTACAGAGTCGCCGACGTGCGCATGCTAGCACTCCACGTGGGCGACCTCTATGTTCCAGTACCGGTAACGGGTACAATATAAAATCGACATCCGGAGTTTCCTGCGATGATTCACCTCAGTCTAGCCTGATGTTAATTTCCGAAGCGTTAGTAGAACTTAAATCGATTGTTTGAAATTCTTCCGTAGCGCCCTGGCAATCACTATGTCGTCATTGCCGAATGCATCGCGAAGTCGGTGCTATGAATGAACGACTGCATGGAGGCCGTGATTAGGGCGGAGATAACACTAGGTTTAAGCAATCATTTTAAGATCGGTTTTTTATTTAGTGCATTTTATAATTTATTGATTAAGGGCTCATTAAACGTTTAATTCTTTCTCCAACATTAACCTGTTTTTTTGTTGGGATCAAATTACATATTTTTAAATAAAATTTATCACCTTTTAATTGATACTTTACAACTATGGTCTTCTATATATTAGAAGTCAAATTATCAAAAGGTGCAATTTTGACGCTGAGTGTATTTAACGAATATGACAGTAATAACGATCCGCCTTGGCTTCGAATAAATGAGATCTATGTATGTACAGTTACCAGCAATGATATATTATCCAACATGGGGCGCAAAAATATGTGACAGCTCTTATACCTTTAGTAATAATGACATGTCAGGTATTTTTGCGCCAAATGTTGGATAATGTATTAATATTTATTACTTCGCGTTAAACTATTGTTTCAATAGCCAAATTTTTTATGTTTTCATAAACATTTTTAGGATTATTGAAAAGTTAATTTTAAGACCCTCTAGAGGTTAGATTTTTTAAATGATAATCCTGAAAAATGTTAACGGTAAGGAAAAAGAAGTTTTAAGAGTATCTCATGAAAAATTGGCGAACGAGTAATATGGCTTACGTAAGTGTGTTATGCACATCAATATTTTAGAAGACATCCTTCAAATGATAGAAAAAACATGTATCAGACGACATTCAGATAGACAGAAAAAGCGACTTTATTTCAAAACTATGTTTGTCAGTCAAACCTTGCTCTCCAGATCGGTGTACTTGTGCTGGAACTCGCGCTGGCGCGCCACGAGCGCCCTCTCGCGCCGCAGCGCCGCGTCGAGGTTCTCGCGCAGCTCCCGCGCCTCTTCGTCTTGCCGCCGGAGCTGGTTGGTTGACACGTGTACTTGTGTCTCTAGCTCCATCAGCTGTTAGGGGAACAGGAGGAATAAATAACGTACAGATCTAGTGAATAATCCTTTCCCATCGTGAAAACTCGGAACTCACGTCTACTTCCGAACGATGCCGAAGTGTCAATGAATTATTGAATTATTAAAGAACTCACGTCTACTTCCGAACGATGCCGAAGTGTCAATGAATTATTGAATTATTAAATGACATGTTTGTTTGAAATAAATAGAGTACTTTAGTTATCAGTGTCAAATGTCAAACCACGAGTTTGAAGTATATCACACAGAGATGTTAAAACCAACACGATCAAATTATATTATTATTTAGATATTCATTTAATTTTCTATAAATTAGGTTTTTTACATATTCAAATATAAAGGTAAAATAACAATACCGATACAAAAAATAAACATTATAAAAAACCTAAGCGGGGCAGGGCTCAAGCTACCGGTGGTTAGGGCTGCAGAGAGAGGAACCTCCTCACAATGCGTGCCGTGTCGAGGAGTACTGCCTTCTGTATCTGGCCCTTGATCCAGCCATCTAGCGAGAGTCTCTTGAGGTGTTGGTCGAGACTCTTCGCTATAAGACCGTTTGCCGAAACAACTATCGGGACAATGATCGTCGAGTCAACATCCCACATGGTGGTCACCTCGTGAGCCAAGTCAAGGTACTTGCTGAGCTTATCCTTCTCGGCCTTCACGAGGTTCTCATCATGCGAGATGGTGACGTCGACGAGCACTGCCCGGCGTTGAGATCGATCTGTCAACACGATGTCAGGTTTATTGGCGACAATAGTCCTGTCTGTGATAACAGATCGATCCCAATAGAGCGTAGCACGACCATTTTCGAGAACTGGCGCCGGTGTGTATTTATAGTACGGCACTTCAGACTCAACAAGACCGTATTGAAGAGCAAGCTGCTGATGAATGATCCTGGCTACGAGGTTATGTCTGTGCAAGTACTCGCCGTTGGCCAAATGCGAACAACCGGAAATTATATGTCTGAGGGATTCGCCGGGACAACGGCACGCTCGACAAATGTCGACCGTGCCATCCCTCAGAATATATTTCCGGTAATTGTTCGTCATTATGACCTCGTCAGCAATTGCACAGGCAAAACCTTCGGTTTCCCCAAAGAGGTCACCAAACCGTAGCCAGTTCACGGACGCTAAAAAGTCTACGTCGGGCCTTGTTAGGGCCCGGTAGAAGCGTCCGTGTAGCTCCTTGCTCTTCCATACGTTCTTGCGGTCTTCAGTGCTCAACACTGTTGGTCTACGCCAGTTTTCGTTTGCCAAGGAGAGAGGCGTGAGGCTCCTGTCTACTGCAACCACATCACGATGCATCCCACACTCATTGCCAAGGAAATAATCCCTGAGATTGCACACCTCGCGGTTATGGAGATTCTTAGCATTTAAAATGCCTCGACCTCCACATTTCCTCGGGATGTACAATCTCATGACAGATGAGCGTGGGTGCAACATGCGATGTGATTTGAGCAGTAGGCGGACCTTCCTATCCAGGGCGTCCAGCTCAGTCTGAGTCCATCTTAGTATGCCAAAGGAGTATGTGAGCAGCGGCATCACCCAGCCATTGAAGGCACGCACCTTATTGCCACCCGACAAAAGACTGTTAAGAACTTTTGTCAAGCGGCAAAAGAAGCGCTCCTTCACTGACTGCTTGACATCACCGTCCATAATACCCAAAGACTGTGACATACCAAGATATTTGTAGGTTTCAACTTCGGAGAGAGATCTGAGGGTCATTGTCTCAGAAAGCTGCAAATTAGATGAATTTACAACTTTCCCTCTTTGAACATGCATGACCGCACACTTATCTACACCGAATTCCATCTTGATCGCACTACTGAACTCTTGTGTGATTTTCAATAATGCGATAAGATCTTGGCACCCCGATGCAAACAATTTGAGGTCATCCATGAATAATAAGTGAGAAATGACTTCAGCCTCTCTACGAAGTCGATAGCCAAGCCCGGAATCCTTCAGCAAAGAGCTGAGAGGATTCATGGCTAGGCAAAACCACAAAGGACTCAGACTGTCACCCTGGAAGATGCCTCTTTCAATCCTTATCAAGTTAGGCGAATCAGAGGGGATGTCTCGACCACCTGGTTGACGAAGGACTGTGACCCACTGCCTCATACACACACCTAAAAAGGACCTCAAAGTTGTATCAACTTTATACAACTCTAAGATCCTTTCAAGCCATGAGTGAGGCACCGAGTCATAAGCCTTCTTGTAGTCAATCCAAGCAGCCGAGAGGGCCGCCTTGTTTCGCCTAACTTGCTGACAAATGGTCATGTCTATGAGGAGGAGCTCCTTAGTACCACGGGACCCAACCTTACATCCATTTTGAGCAGAGGCCAAAATATTGTTTGCAATAAAATGTGCATTTAATTTTGTGCTCAAAATGGATGTAAGGAGCTTGTAGATGGTAGGCAAGCATGTAATGGGTCGGTAATTCTTTGGATCCGCGGTACTACCGGACTTGTGGAGCATGGAGGTGACACCAGTTGTTAATAAAGGTGGCAAGGAACCGATTTCAAGGGCATTTTGGAGTTGTGCTGCCAAACACTCATGTGAGGCTTTGAACCATTTAATCCAGAAATTGTGCAATCCGTCCGGCCCAGGACTTTTCCAGTTCTGAGCCATTCGAATTGCACAACTTACATCTTCGGGACAGATGGTAATAGGCCCCATTGGTTCAATAGCCTCACACGTGCGCTCAACAGCACGTATCCAATCTCCTTCAGTGTGCACGACCGGCACCGACCAGATATTGCGCCAGAAATTAATCATAGCAGCAGGATCTGGTAGGTGTCCGTCGCTCACACCTTGATCAGTTCCTTCCCACTTTCGGTACACCTTCCTCTGATCACTTTGGAAGAGGCGATTTTGCTGGTATCTATTCACACGTTCTCTATAGCGACGAATACGGCTTGCCCACGCGTAAACCTTCTGCTTCAGGAAGTCGATACGTTCCGTGACACAAGCCATATAATGTTGGGACCTTATTCCGGTCCCAGCAAAGGCTTGGTTCACGAAACGCATGACTCGGGGGCGTTGATTGCCTCCCCTGAAGCAGATTAGCTTCGCTATGAGAGTCCTAAATTTATCAATACGCCGCTCAATTCGCACTTGCCAATCGGGGACAGACCCACGAGCGCGCGGAGCTCGGTCAGTGTCCGAAAACTTGACTCGAGCTACGCGGCACGCAGCTATGGCCCCGCAGTACAAAATTGAGTGGGTATCGATTATATCCTCGCTGGCTTGTAAATATGGCGCCAGCAAGGCGTTTAGGGCTCCCATAAGCGCAAAATTTCGTTTACAGGCAGGCAAGCGTGGTAGACGAGGCCTAGAATTGGGTGTGGACCGATACTGCGCGATCGCGTCTTCCAAAGCCCTCCTCAATTGCTCATTTACCTGGCTAGTTACGCTTATATTCGCACAATCCTCAACATCGATAACGGGATCATCCTGCACTGGCATCAGTGCGTGTTGGGCGACTGGCATCGAAGCCAATAACGCAGCAGGAGGATCCCGTGACGAAGCAGAGGTCGTGCGAATAGGTAGCGCTTCCAGGCGTAGCCGATCAAGTACAGACTGATCCAGCCGCCGAAGCCGCTGAATGGCCCGCACTTGATCCGAAAGTCGTTGGGCGGTAACGATGATGGCTGGTTCAATATTATTATTATTTGTATGTCTTTACCATTCACGGGACTATGGGAGTCCCGGACCTTTGGAAGGCGTACATGGAGCCGAAGCCAACACGCAGAGGCCCTTTAGACAAGTTTAATTTAGTAAAGTGATGGGACACCAACCGGCGATTGTCCCTGAGTTCAAACTATAAAAGTATGCTCCCACGGACAACCAACGGTTAGTGTAGGACTATTTAAGAAGGATGGAAGTATTAACAATAGGCTCTATGAATGAACAGATATGGATTGGTGAACTAGGCTATTGATGAAACTACGGCGCCTGCCTGGCCAATGCTAATTACTTTGGTTGAAATGGCAGGCGGTGACTCGCCAACTCAAGAATGGGCCTCCCGAAATAGCCGCATATATATAGCAGCAGGGAGGTAACAGTTCCAGAAGGGCTAAGGGTGGAGAGGTGCTTCTGGACTTTAAACGACCATAAGGTGCCCACTCACCACTTATGCAACACATCCACCCTTCGAGCATATAGCTCTTGCGACTCCACTCTGACCGGCCAATAAAGGCAAGCCAGAGGTGAGGGTCTGTTCCTCGTCATTATACACTCCAGCCGGCCGGTGAAGGCAAGCGTGAGGTGAGGAACAGGACCTACCCTCCGGAGCATTCAGGTCCGTGGTGTCGCCACTCACCAACAGCTCGCCACTAGCTGCCCTGCGGCCATTATTATTATTATTAGGTGTAGGTAAACAAAAATCGAACTAGTTACCGAGGATATTTTATTTGGGCACATATTTAGTGAGAGCACTGATTAAAACCGAAACCTCCGGGTTAGAAGTTGCGGATTTAAATCATGGCTGTTTTAAATAAATTTCTAAGGACCGGGGCCTCAAAATTCTAACTATAAATCAAGACTAAAGAACTATGCAGACCTCCTTTATTACACTTAAGAGATGACACTTATCGTAAATATAAAATAACATACCATAACAAAAACAATCCCTCAAAAAAAAACAAGAAAACCAGCTTCGGAATCATTATAAATGTTGTTCTGATCGGGTGAACGACTCCGATTATGAAAACGGTAGAAGAGGAGGCGGAGAGGAGGAGGAGGAGGAAGGGTCGACAGTATGATGCAAAACAGTATTTCCAACTTCCATTTTCACAGTCAGAATCAGAATTGTTCTCTGGTGTATCATCGTCTGAGTTTTCATGCACGGTGATTACAAAACTAGCCATATGGTTTTCTAATTCTGGTTCGTGTGTTCTGTATTCGTTTTCGCATTTGATGGCGTGGTCACATACTTTTGCCCAAACATCGGGACCAATCATATTAACCTTTTCCTGTACCAATTGTTTCACAGTCGTCATATTCATATTTATGTTTCTTTTGGATACGTATCCTTTTATTTGAGACCATATGTTTTCTATTGGGATGAAATCAGGATGATACGGTGGTAGTCTTAGTACGCTGTGTCCATATTCGTTCATAAGTTTGTCTATAGAGTATTCCACAAAGTCTTGCTTGTGCTTGCAAATAATTTCATAAATTTCAAGTTTTGTTAATGACGGATCAATCGGAATGTTATGATTTGCTAACCAGTCAATCATTATTTGCTTTAAAGTATTTGAGTTAGGAGGTCTTTCCACGTACTTATTATGATATGCAGCATTATCTACTACTAGTACCGAATGTGGAGCTAAGTTGGGAATGAGTTGACTACGTAGCCATTTTTCATAGTTATCACTATTCATGGAGTTGTGATAGTCACCCGTTTTATCAGTGGACTGATAAATTAGCAGTGCTCCTGGAATAAACCCTTTTCGACTGCGAGCATGTACTATGATCAGACGTTGACTTTTCGAAATTAATTGTTTCACTCCGTTATCTGAAGAGTCAGCCCAGCTTTTACCCGTCAAATGTGAGGTATGAATATATGTTTCATCCATATAGACAATGTCTCTCCCTTGTGATCTGTACTTTTTTATGAAGGCCAAAAACTTTACTCTTTTTAAACGAACGTCATCTTTCTCGATAAGCAATTTTCTGTTGTTTTGTATCTTCTTATACCGAAAACCCATTTTCCGAAGGATTTTTCTTAACGTAAAGTCACATCCCTTAAAATTAATAGTATCAGATAATTTGGACTTAAGGGCTTTGATTGTGGGAACTTGTTTGTATATTAAATGAAAATTATATACTAATCTGCGTATTACGTTGTAGTCGAAATCATCAAGATCTAGGCAAAATAATTTATTTGGTCTACCCAACTTAGCCATTTTTGGACTGGTTGTGGTAGATTGAGTTTTGTACTCTTTTTGCAATATTTTACTTATTGTTCGTCGAGTAATTCCACTGGCCTCCGAAACTAGTTTTTGGACTTTACAGAAGTAATCAGCATTGTTGCTATATTTAAATTTATCATTTTCAGATAAGAAATATAAATAAATGTTGAAAATAATCTCACAGGCTTGTCGATCTAAACGTTTAATGACATGACTATTAAAAAGAACTGAAAAAAACAAACTTAAATATTGACAAAAAAACAGTGATATTAACCACTCTATATAGATTATTAATCTCGCGATGCGACCTTCCCCCACGTTATCTTGATGGGTACTGAGTCTGACTGAAGTAGCATGACAAATACGAACATTTCCGAGAAAATACGATGGGAAAGGATTATTCACTACATCTGTACTGTACACTCTATTCACTGGAAAATAAACAAATATTTTGTGACTGATCTACTTCCCAGAGCTGAATAGCTCATTATTGACTCAGAAGATACCTTAGTATCTATAGTTTATTCACGCAAATAGACTATAAAGTAACGCGGTTGGCATAATAAAGATATGCAATATTGACAGTGTCGCGCTGTAACTGCATCGGCGCGACAATTCGCAGCCAATTTTGTCTGTCAGCCGTGCAGCAACTTTTGAGCAATGTGGAAGAGTTTGATATGGATCTTCGAAATACAAGCGCATATATTTCTAATTCATTTCAGTGAATGATTATGTTGGAATGCTATCAAATTCAGGTTTGTGTATAAACAAATTGGATTGACACAGACCTTACGCATGAAACACGTTATGACTTGACCGAATTGAAGTGCCGCGCCGTTCGCTACACCGCACTAGCGTTCACGGGACTGCGCGGCGACACGGCGTGCCAAATTTGGTTAGTTGGTCTACTGATGCTGCCGCGTAGTGCGTTCCATTTCATGCAATTTCATAGAAATAATATTTGGTTGCGTCGCACCGCATCGCTTCGCTGCGACGCAGTTACGCCTAATGCGGTCTTACCTTAATATACACTTTACTTTTAATTCTTAAACTCAACAAATTGTAAAATAGTTAAATCTTACATTCGTCTATTAGGTATACTTAAACCAACGTAAAGCAGATTCATATTTAGGTATAATACAAAGTCGCGAATTCATGTGTATTTGTTACGTATACTTGTTTACTCGCTACGAATACTATCGCGCGCTTGAACCAAGCGTCATTTTATTTCAAATCTTACACTGTAATTAATAATAATAAATAATAAATACCAGGGGACAATGTCCTAGTCCCAAATTAAGCTCTAGGCTTGTACTATGGGTACTAGATAACGATATAAATACTTATGTAGAGAAATATATACTTAAATACATAAAAAACATCCACGACTCAGGAACAAATATTCGCGCTCATCACACAAATGTTTGCCCTTATCGGGATTTGAACCTAGGACCGCTAGCTTCGTAGGCAGGGTCACTACCAACTAGGCTAGCAGGTCGTCAATATCTATTTTTAGGACAATGAATCTTATTCTTCCGTAATATAATTTATTCCTAGTACAGTGAGTAAAATGCACAATTCTTCAAACACTTATAGGTAACCACAGATCACAGAAACAAGGGAGATATGTCATGAACGCCAATTCGTACAAGACCCGGTGTCGCCACTTTTAAACATGTGTGCGTCTTACGCTTACGCTCTATTAACTACTACAAAAACAACCTCCTCATAATTGGTTACAGCTTACGAACTAAAAACGCCGTAACATAGTTTTGATAGTAGCAGAAAATTAAGCTTTATTCTAAGTTCTCAAGGTTGAAAAATGCTGAAAGATCGTTTTTTTTCCATCCTAGTTCAGTCACTGAACGTAAGGTAGCGCTTACTCGTCACTTAGCTGCCATCTATGCGACGAGTAATTAATTAGTTCCTCAGAGCTAGATGGCGCCAAGATAGTAGTCCCTATGTTCAGCAGGTTAAGGACTACCCACACACAGCGACATCTAGTTATACTTTTTTCAAGAGGTGTGCGTTTCTCTCCTGTCGTCCACTTAGGGATGCCACAAGGAATGTTTCAAAATATATCGATAAACAATTCAAACTTGTTTGCAACGTTAATATAGGTACTATTCAATTTACAGGCAATAAGTACTATTTTTATTATTTTACTACTAGGTTAATACAATTACATCATTTAAACTTAATATATTATTGTTAGAATAGAATAATATTTTATTAGCAAGAATACGGTTTGCGTAAAATTGATACATAAGATTTTAAATTTGGAACGATACCTATATTAGAACGTAACAAAAAAATGGCCGAATTTCTTTGGTTAAATTTTCTGGAGCTGTTTAAGATTTTCGTTTTGATTAGTACATAAAAGTCTAAATTGTAAACTTGGACTTTATGATGTTAATACAAATATACTAATAAAATGGGTTCGGTTGAGTGTCACGTCACAAGATCTCAGTTTGGGACAAACCAGTAGTTTACCGACTTGATTATGTAAACTTTATTTCATAAATGGTACAAATTACTTAAAACAGAAAGATAAGACTTAATACTTGGGGCAATCTCTACCATCCAACCTTTAGGCTTGAATCCTTTTAAGAGTGAGTCGGCGCGAGCTGTCAATCAGCGCTGTGTGCAAACACAGCTCAATACTGAGCCAGAGCCCTTTGCCTTTGTGGTTGGTTAATTTATTTTTATCTTAATTGTATGATTTGCCTACTTATATTTGAATTGCTAGAGTCCTTCGTCGTTCGTTAATATTGTAAAGAAAATTAAATTTTGTATAACGTGAAAATTTGTTAAAATTATTTTTCTTCTGTTTTAAGCGTGTCGTGGTAGTGATAAATAACTAGAACTATTAACACATTGAATTCTATTGATAGCTGTAGAATAAGCCATTTATCGATAGTCGATAGAAATCACGTCAACACAACTTTCACAACCTTACGCTCTGAAATCCATTCAAATATAAAATATTCATTTAAAAATATAAATAATGCTTAAAAACAAAATTTACCGGTGGTAAGTTATGCCCTTTGATTTTATATTAACGTTTGTATTTCGATTTTTGCACACTTTCACGCTACATACAGTCATTTTATCATTTAAACGGAGCTTCTATACTGACAGCGTTCAGTGAGTGACTGTGTCAACGCTTGACACGCCTCGTGCCGATATGGTCAATTTGACCATATCGAGGCGACACGAACCACGCCCCCATAACATATCTCCCTTGTTTCTGTGATCTGTGTAGGTAACATAATACTTGGCTGAGTTTGTGAAATATGTAATATTAAACATATGACCTTTTTATACAATCTTTCAAATAAAACTGAATTGAAACCGGTTAAACCATTCAGACCCTAGGCAAAGACCAACATAATATTTGATATTGTTATAAGACTCTTTGGTTTGGGTGCTATGCCCGATGATATTCTGTGTTATTACCTTGAGCCTGGCTTCCTTGAGCTCGGTGAGCGCCTCGACCTCCCGTATCCGGGTGTTCATTAGCTCCTCGTCTAACTTCTGCACGTCTGCGGAGCGGCCCTCCCAAGCCCGGAGCAGTTTCTTAGGGGTTGCCATAATGTCCGACACGACCGTCGACTGCACGGGGGCCGTCGTCGGTTCTTGTCTGTGCTCCTGTAAACAATAACATGCGAGAGTTACGATGGAAGGCTGGTGTTTTATATTCCTGGTATACTTATATATACATTCTCGATGGCGGGCTTAGTGAATATCATCTTAACTTCTTTCTGAATCATCACCATCGTATCAGCCAGTCCCGTGTGGTTGCAGGGATGGAATAGCGCCACTCCATGTCTTTCCGTGGATGTCGTAAGAGGCGACTAAGGGAATAAAGGCTTGTAGTACTGTTAGGCGATGGGCTTGCACCCTGTCACTAATACACTATAGTCGAGTCCGGAATTAGGCGAACTAACTTGACAGCCGAAAATGTTGCCAGACATAGGAAAAAATAAATAGTGATAGGTTTATGTCGACACAAATATGTCGATATAACCTTGTGCCTTCTATAAATCTGATTATATTTATATTTTATCAAGTAATTGTCATCGAAACTTTCACACTCATACATACTTGCCAAATAGGGAAAAACTACAGCAATTTTTACGATATAATATGATCTGAAGGATGTACGGTTTAAAGCGGATATTTACGATACTTACTCCTCAAATTAGGAATAAAATACAAAAATAATGCTGACATTACAACAGGCCATTGTGATCCTTTTAGGTGGCTTCCAAATTATTAGTTAGATTTAAAACACAATAATAATGATAAACTAGACTTTTTAAATATCGATATTAACAGCACTAGCCAAACTGTGGCAACATTAGTGTACAATGAACTGTCAAGTTAGTTCGCCTAATTCCGGACTCGACTTTAGTAAACATCCTAACCTAATTGTGCAAACTGGGGTTGCAGAATTATCAACAAGTTTTAAGAGTTGTTGGCCATGCTGTAGCTCTGCCTACCCACTCCGGGAATGAGGGCGTGAGTTTATCTATGTATATGTATGACGAATCTGCACACTGGAGAATGAATGTAGATTTTCGGAGCACAATAACACTAATCTTGCCATAAGCTTTATTGGTATTTTTCGTATGTTTTTGTTTATTTGTATTAAAGTAACGATGATAACTTGAAAGTTGAATACAAAGGGCTTGCGTCGCAATAATTAAAACGTTAAAACTTGATGTCGTCGACTTACCTGAAGATATCTCTGCCACGATTCAGAAAGCTCGGTGACTCGTTGGCGGAGATCCTTCAACGACAAGTTGGCTTCAGCCTCTCGCAGCTTTACTGCGATTAGTTCGTCCTGAAAAAAAAAATCTCTTTTAAGCGGCAATGTTTGTTTCTTTGTATATTCTAAGTTATTGCTATTCAACTCAATCACAAAGCTACGTTTTAGGATATCGTCGGTGATACTGCAAAAGCGCGTAACTAACAAATTTGTGATAGAGCAAAATAAACCTTACCGTCTTATTAAAAAGGTGTATTTTGCTCCTTTTTTAAAATGTTACTTACGCGGTAACTACCAAAATATGTAACACCCGCAATATGAATCACCTATCCGTGTTAAGAACGTCTATTTAAAACTTAACCACAAATCGACTCATGAAACTCGCATCGCATCGCGATCCGGTTTAGATTAGACGATCTCGCTTTATTTACCTTCAATGAAACTTACCTTAACTGACATTAGAAATGAGCAATTGCAAAGAATGTTTCCAGTTTAGAAAATAAATGTAATAGCAAAGTTTCTTAAAATAGAAATATTTAAGAAACTGGTTTAGACCCATAATTTTTTGCGTAATTTCGGGATTTGGTTAATTTTGGGCACAGAGCCTTAATGCAACTCGTTCCTTCCGCGGACACTTTCAATTATAGCAATAAGAAAAACTACTTGGTTGGATTTCCGATTAGTAACTATGATTTTTGACGTAAAATCTATGAATGTCTCCCTTAGTAATTCCAGCTTTCATTCCAGAAAAAATGCTATGGGCTTTTGGTTTTATTTCTGTATTTTTAAAACTTAACTGTGACCTGACGGGTTATTATGAGTTATGACAAAGCTATGCACTTCATTTTATATTGAGCGTAAAGGACAGAGCTATAGCAGTTATTTAGGTCTGTCCTTTTCTCTCAGCGTAAACATAACTGCATTGCTATGTCATACATAATAACCCCTCTGGGCTTTTTTTGAGTGATTATATGCACCAGGTATCAACTCATGATGTTAAATAATGAATTCTGGCATTTTCTTTAAAAAAGCATAAAATATATATTTTTAAACCTGGTGTCCTGGACTTCGTTATTAGGCCTCAATATGTAGTACATGGCACCACTTATTCGTCATAGCGTTTTGTCCATCCATGCGCCTAACACCCTGGATATACACTCGTGTAAAGAAGCCAGCGGACCGATTCTCATCGTGGTTGTCACTGGATAAAGCATCCGTCCCTCTCCTACTAACATACCATATTTATATGGACTCATCACAGGCCCGATGATGGTGCCAATTCGGTAGAAAAAACATTGCATTGAAAACGCAAACAGGCCATTTGCATCCTCAATACCTACTACAATTGTAAGACTACAAATGCATGTCGACCCTGGAGAGACTATGTTGCAATGCCTGTATATATGATTTGCAGACCTAGGAATATGCGGGGCAAAATTGAATGACAGCTAGGGATTGCCTATATCGATAAACTCAAATATCGATGCTATTCCCATATTACTAGTGATCACTCCAAGTTTTGTTTGTAAAAATATTTATTGAAAGTGTGAAAATAAAACAAAATAGCAACATAATTCGGGTGCGTCCCACGAGATATAACTACATAATAACTATTTTCATCTTACTAACGTTTACGAGATATAATGAACGTTAGCTATAATAACAAAATCAATATTTTTATAAGGAATAACGGTCAAGTCATATAATATTCATTTTATATAATATTTTTTAATATAACACTCACAATGACTAATGACAGTTCGTATAACATACATGACATATAGCGATCATAATACATAATATCTTTTAGTATAAGGATTATAAGATCTAATATCGTATGCTATACTCAATGGGTGGGTACTGTAAGGAGCGGGTACAGTCGAGTTCATAGATATGTGTACCCTGTAGTAGTCATTTTAATCGCTGTGACTATTCATATACTTATGGCAGTTTAAACATGACATAAAATAAATAGACAAGGTATTAAAGTGTACACATATTTATGAACTCGAGTCTACCAGAACGGTCTTGCTTGTAATTTGTTTTAATTAACCAGAAAATGCCACCAGCATGACGAATCAGGTCAGAACCGACTCGGTTAGGTTAGGTTAGAAGGCCTAGGCGGGAGCAAAGCTCCCGCCTAGGCCTTCGAGGTTATTTTTTTTTTCTGCCCAGAAAATTCAGACTGCTGCCAGTAAAGTTAGTAAGGTAAGGTTGATTGTTAATTAAGAAGGCCACTTAATACTGAAAATATAATTTAATTTCAAATAAATAACATATGCATGTTTTTATATTATACGTGTATTATGTTTTTTGATGTTAGATAATTTGATCAATATATCTTTTCAATCTTAGGTGTTATGAACGTTATACGTTTTAATAGTTATATAAATTGATATTATATATTAATAACGTTATACTTTATGGAAATAGATATTTTGAAATTATATCTTCCGTTCATTATATCCAGTGAACGTTATACTAAACGTGTTTATACAAAGTGAGCGTATATATTATGAGTGTTATATTATCAGTTCTTATATCTCGTATTACTTACCCACATAATTCTGGTTATTCTATATTTTAAAAGGTTTATTGAACCTTCACTCATAATCATCTAATTTTTTTTCCTAATTGTGTATTTCAGAATACTGTCCCATGTACAGTCAACAGCATAAATAAGTGATGATTTATGTACTTTGTCACTTTTACGTTGTGTTTGAAATATTATACAAAATTGTGAAACGATTGAAAGCGACAAGGTAAAGAAATTATCACTTATTTATGCTGTTGACTGTACTACTGTTAAAGTAAACGATCAGAATTTGTTCAAAATTTTCGGGCGTTCATTTTCTCCGTCTCGAACGATGAATCCATTTCAGGTAAAAAAAAATACACACTTACAAACAATGTTGGGGGCGATCACTGGTATATGGGAAAAGCATCGATAATTGAGTTTATCGATGCCGGCAATCCCTAGCTGTCATTTAATTTTGCCCCGTATATTCCTAGGTCTGATGATTTGTATTGGTATAAAAACGGCCGGACCTGTAGATGCGCGACGTTGTTGTCGACGCGCTGCCGGCGCAGGCTCTTGTTCTCGTTCTCGAGCTCGTCGATGCGCGCGCCCAGCTCGCGCTCGGCCGCCTCGTGCTCCGCCGCGTCCAGCCGCGCGCGCACCAGCTCGCGCTGCAAACAACGCGCTAACTCCTCTTCCTTCGCTCCACTCGTGCCTTCTATGCCTTCCAGAGACGACTGCCGGGAATTATTCTGTAAATAAAAAAAAACGTTTTATTATAAAAACCTGACTTTAACTCTACGTAACCGGAACTTCTCGAATCAGTCCAGTAATTTTCAGGACCTAGAGTACATCCGCTTTTTGATACTTAAACACCACTTAAATAAGAATTGACATACCATAGTACCTACTTGAAAAATATATTCGCCTACTTCGCTCATTCATATATATTTTGCGAAAACATATATTCAGGCATTCGTGATCTGTTGTAGAATGTACCCAATACTTATGATGAGATGACGGTTTGACTAAGCTTTCTAGTTTTTATTACCAAGGATAGTACATGCCGTTTTGCGGAAATACATTTCAAGAATAGTTAATTTTCGTGACTCCACTGACTAAAGTTACCGTTTCTTAATTTTAGTCTTGTAAAACGTACTCTTTTTTTGAAAACCCATGTTTATTGCAGTCGGGTTTTTTTAATAATTAAGTTTATTTCACTCTTTTCAGTTATAATTATTATGTATACGTTTAAAAATAGAACCTACATGAATTGCACCTTTTTCATTTCCTTATTTATTAGAAATTCGAATACCATTAGTTATTTCAAAAAATATTAAAAAATAAAATTGACATTTCCATTTTTTCATAACGATTCCCGCGTTTTTTCTATCAACAATGGAATTCGAACGAGAACATTTTCGTGCAATGATGTTATATGATTTTAAAATTGGATTGAGTGAAACTGAGTGCCAAAATAGACTTTTATCTGCATTTGGCGACCTTGCACCATCCCGTGCAACAATTTTTAGATGGTTTACGCAATTTAAACGAGGGAAATTTTCGTTGAAAGACGAAGACAGAAGCGGCCGTCCTACTACTTCTGTAACGCAAGAAAATATCGAATAGCGACTCTATGGATTCTAGAACCACGATGTGCCACAAAAAGTCCTAACTCTAATGATCATACTGAAGGTCAAAATTAAAGTGTCCTGTATTATACAGGGTGTATTGCAAGTCGTGTGCCAAATGAATATGGTGGGTAGCTAAGGTCACTTGCAACACGTTTTGGGCCAATTAACACTCAGCCTACCCACGGTGTTTTTTTTATATTTAATAAAAAAAAATCTCGGTGTCTTCCAAAAGTTAACCATTTTGTTCACCTATCTTTTTTTTTAAATGTGACAGCACAAAAGTACTTATAGTTTTTTTATCTTTAATGTTTGCGCATTCGAATGAAATGTTATTTTTATTCACATAGTAAACAAATAAAAAAATATTAGCCAACAAAGTGTGAACGACAGAAAAATAAAATCTTCACGGTCAACTTTACGGCACAATTAAAAAAAAAGTAGAAGCTCCTCAGATCGTCCAACATCATAAAAACTTCTCCAGTTCCTGACAATTCTTACGGTATACCACATGTCTAGAATCACGTTCAGTTTTTCGTCAAAATATGGTTTCAATCTAAAATGGTGGTTTTATTCGGTCAGTAGATCCAGCCAGTTAAATGGGGTAAATGCACAATACAAAACGCAATATGGTTAAAAATCATCTTTATTTTAATAATTACTTCAATTTGTGGTGTCACATAAAAAAAAAAAGATAGGTGAACAAAATGGTTAACTTTTGGAACAATACGAGATTTTTTCAAAAAAAATATTAAAAAAACACCGTGGTTAGGATAAGTGTTAATTGGCCCAAAACGTGTTGCAAGTGACCTTAGCTACCCACCCTATTCATTTGGCACACGACTTGCAATACGCCCTGTATAATAATTAGAAAATAGCGACTCCGTAGAATCGCAAACTTGAAAATAGGATTCTAGAACCACGATATGCCACCAAAATTCTAACCCTAGTTATAATGTACATATATTTTGAATGTGTTATTTATTAGCGATTATTTAGACCTACTTATATTGTTATTTATTTTTTAATCCGCCCATTTATTTTTCAGGACACCATAGTATACACTACACCTACTTTGTTATTAATTCACCGTTTCGGCTGGGTTACACCAGTCGTAGTCACGTCACGACTGGTATCAGCGATACCATCTTCGGAATGGGTAGGTGTTTGGTAAACACACTAAGCTGTCCTTATTTGTAGGTTATTGAGCGGCCGACACATGACGCTGACGGGATCCACTCGGCTCGCCGAGTTGTTAGGTAGTTGGTGTGCCTGCGGTGTTACCTCAGCGATGGTCATCTCGAGTGAGCGGATCTCGTCGTGCGCGACGGCGAGCCGCTGCTGCGCGTCCATGTTCGCGCGCCGCAGCGCCTGCACCTCGCGCGCCAACGCAAACGTCTCCTCCTCGCCCTCCGCACGATCGACCTATGCAACGCTTATACGTTATTTTGTGAAGTAATACTTGTATTTTTGGTACATCATACCTAGACTTAAAAATAAAGTTTCACAACTTTTTTTAATGCCATTCCCAATTGACATAATCATGTTAAATTGACATTCATCTTGAGTGTTACAAAAAAGGGAAAAGTTGGTTAATAAGTTTTATAACATTTATTTTTATTTCATATAATTATAATTTGGCATATCATTTATTTCTTATTGGTATTATCATAATTTGATATAAAATACATATTTTATATCAATGTGTCAATTTGAAGGGGTAGTAAATTTAGGGATGATACATTATATAACCATTACTCATACATTATATCAAAAATGGTTATGCCAACTGTACTTTAGATGAAATTAACTTTAAATCATAAGTTAATTATAGGAAATATGCATTATATTTCAAGTATGTTATATATTAATTACCTACGAGTATATCATATAACTGTCCGCGCCTCGCACCACCCGGTTATATTTTTTTTCATACAAACCTTACGAAATTACTTTACGTCCTATTCTCAGACCTACTGAATAAACACACAAAATTTCATAAGAATCGGTCAAGACATTTCGGAGGAGTCTTTTTACAAACACTGTGACATGAGAATTTGATATATAAGAAGATTTAAATATAGTATTAAATTTTGTTACATGAATCAATAATTATATCCAATGAGCGGGTTCCCTTCATCTTGCATAATATTGATTGTCCGAAATACATTTCGCATAAATTATCGATAGTAAGTCTGAGAATAAATAGGACGTAAAGTATATTTCATAAGGTTTGTACGAAAAGAAACCGGCCAAGTGCGAGCCGGACTCGCGCACGAAGGGTTCCGTTGCATTTTCTATTGAATATTTATTTTATTCTAGTTTTAGTATTTGTTGATTTAGCGGCAACCGAAATACAATCTGTGAAAATTAAAAAGATCTAGCTATCACGGTTCGTGAGATACAGCCTGGTGACAGACAGACGGACAGCGGAGTCTTAGTAATAGGGTCCTGTTTTTACCCTTTTTTTTGTGGAACCCTAGAAGCTTAAATAGCCTAAATAAAGTATACTTAAAAAAAAAGGTTAGGAATCCTTTTTTTTAATTAAATACACTTTAGACATATTTGTAAAATATTCAGATAACAAGTTAATCGGTTGAGTAGTTTAGCTAAAAAAAAAACAAAACTGAATAGTAACTTTTTATTTTTTTCCCAACCATAAGCAATTAAGGGTTAATATTCACTAAAATTATATCTTCTAATAGCACACGAGCGAGCATTAGATTCATATTCTGCCAGGGGCGATTTTACTATGACATTCCGGCCAGGCCCTTTAAACGTAATAAATTCATATTGAAAAAAAAATTAGTTTAAATTACAACATTTACTACGCGTTTATGTTATTTGGGCAATTTATTTTGTTTCTATAAAAAGTAAAACTATTTGTTACACTTTTAAATACGCTGTAAACGCTGTTTGAAAAGCTTTAACTTTTTAGTCTATGACTAATAGTAAAATATACAAGGAAGAATTTTTAATGCACGATAGTTTGGCTGTTTAAGGGTGCGTTCCTATATTCAAAACCGTTGGTAGAGTTATGACGTCTCGTTAAAATTTGACACATTTTGTATGAAGCAAATGTCATAACGCTACTGCCCGTAAGGGAAACGATTCGTTTCTTGAATATAGGAACCGGGCATAAGAGGTTGTTATCCTAGTCCAAAATGGTTTAAAAAAATAAAACACCAGGTATGTAATGAAATTTCATACATTTTCGCGGTCGCCGCCGTTGGTAAATAATAACTATTTATATAAAATTTTGCCCGGAACTGGAACTCAGAACTTCGCGGGCTGATTATAAAACAGTAAGGTTAACATTTTAGAGCATGTGGGAGAATAGTACATTACTGCACAGACCAGGAAGTAGGCCGTTGCGGGACGAGTAGAGTTAGCGTGGCCGAGACGCAGTCGAGGCCACGCTATATACGAGTCCAGCAACCGCCCTTCCTGGTCGAGGCTTGTATAGTGCTTTTCTCTAACAATGCGAGGAAATTAAACAAAATTTTAGTTTTGATATAATATGTATTCAAATATATTTAAAAAATGAAGTCAAATACGATGTGATAATATGACGAAGGCAAATGGCAGTAAGTACTTAACCGACTATGCTTCTTCTTTACACTCTGGTGGTGTGCCGATAAACACATCTTCATCACTGGAACTCATTTTACTTTTGTATTTTCGCGAAACAAAAATAATACGTACTGTACTTAAATTTCCCTAAGAAAAAAGTATTCCCGATTCCCGCCTTAATTTAATTAATTCTAAACGCAGAATGTTTTAAAAAAAGTAAAACTATTTGACACTTTGGTAAATACGCTGTAAACGCGATAAACGGCGTTTACCTTTTTAGTCTATGACATTTAAAAAGTAAATAAACATGGAAGAATTTTGAATTGTACGAGTGTTTGGCTGTTTGGAGTTAGTTATCATAGTCCAAATATGGTTTTAAAAAGTAAAAAACCGGGTACGTTATGAAATTTGTATACATTTTCGCGGCCGCTGCCGCTGGTAAATAATAACTTTTTTTTTTTAATTTTGCCTGGGCCTGGAACTCGGAACTTCGCGGGCTGATTTTACAACAGTAAGGTTAACATTTCCGAGCATGTGGGAGAAAAAAATATTTATGCCTCTAGTAATAAAAAACTGTCAGTTATTTTTGCCACCGACGACTAAATAGTGATTTAAAAAAGAGTAAGATGCCTTGTTGTGCAGTTTTATCGTGTCGAAAACGGAGCCAAGATTTTATGGCAACATTTTAAATAAATCCTTTTTAACTGCTGTGGTACTAATTTCAGATTATTAATTTTTGACTTTCTCTTATCTGTCACTTGACACATATAAGAAAATCTCTATTCTTTCTTTATTCTTTCTCTCTAATTAGTATCCTAATAGTTAAACCAAATTCTGTGTTATATTATAACGATCCTTGTTCAATACCTCTCTTACTTCAGCCCTTTACAAACGCGGTATCTTACCTGGCCGCGGACCAGCCGCTCCGCCAAAGCCGAGCTTTCCTTCTCCAAAAGCTCAACTCTCTGCTTCAATAGACGGTTCTCTTGCCGAAGACACTGTCAAAATAATAAAAAACACATTGAATCTGTTATAAAAATTAAACGTTTTCTATAAAATAAATAAGAGGAAAAATTGACCTAGCCTTAAACGAAACTAAAGCTAATTATTAAAATAAATTAAAATATTGAAGTCTTTGTTAAACTTTCCTACGCAATTTCAGCCGCACGACATGTTCACCGCCAACGCCGCATAAATCCGTCTCCGATAATTGACGACGTAACATTGTAATTCGTCTTGCGTTTCAGTATAATTAGCGAGCAAGTGATAACTTTTGGATTTAATACGGCTTTAAAAATTACTAAGTTTGTGAAAAGTGACAGTTCGGAACAAAATAACTTGATAAAATTATCACGTCAAACAAATATGCTTTTCTTGGTGTTGCTCGTCCCGTGTTTTAAGCCCGTACGTGTCGCGCCATACAGTCAAAGTGGTGAGCAAGTGACCACTTTGCTGTCTTGTCGTTTTACAAAGGTTTGAACTGCTATACGGTATTGTCAAGACGAGTCAAACTGCTATGCGAGTAAAAAAAATCCATCTACTTATGATATTGACTATACTGGACTTCCAAACCTAACATTCAAAATAAGTTATTGTCTATCCTAATATTTCGGGTCTGGTATTATGCCCGAAACCGACGTCGGTGCATGAAGAGAGTGTTTAGGCCGGGGCACTTGGCGTTCCGTAGCCTCTGCCTACCCTACTGGGAGCCAAGCGTAATGGTTACGCGTATGTTTGGTATAAAGGGACTCTGGTATATCGCGAGTTAGAGATTAAAAATAGTACTCACCCTGAGTACTGCTATATCTCCTTGCTCTTTGGTCTTTATAACCGTGTACTCTTTTTCTAGTTTTTTCATTTTCTTAGGATTCACTTTTACCGAGTAAGCTAAATTCATGAAAGCATCTTGGTCCGCCTCTGCTTTCGCGGGCAATTCTTTCTGTATGTACTGAAAAAGGAAACACGATTAGAAGTTTCACGAAGCTCCTTTCAGACTTGAATGAGTGTCATATCGGAAGTCGATTATTTAAACTATACCTTTAAAATGCTTTCCATGTCGAGTGATAGAAGGTCGTTTTTACCCAAAGTGAGCATAGCCAGTGCCACTTTAAAGACTATCTCTATACCTTCGGACAGAAAAACATCCATGATACGACAGGCAAGCGGGAGCGACAGGGTCGTTGTGAACAGCGTCAGAAACCAGCTACTCGCGTATATTGATGTGCTGAAACTCTGTAGGGGATTAAAAAGGATTAAAATAAATAACGGATGTGTAGAGATTTGCATAAAAACTACCTAATTAACCAATTTTCATTTTGCATATCACAAATTGCATAATTATAATAAACCAACGATATGATAATTATTATGCTTTACAACGAAATGCATCATCTCTTAAATCTTGGTCGTAGGTTGAAAATTAGACATTTCTAACGTCTTTTATTACTACTAATGTGGTTACAACTCTAAAATAACCTAACCTAGTTAGATGAAATTTACTTAAAAATGAATAATAACAAGAAAATTATCGTTATGACAAATGAGTGTTATGTTATTTGATCGTAAGCCTGGTAAAATTATAAAATTTGTTATTATACTAAAAGTTTATTATATTTTTCGTAGGTAGTTAAATTAAATTATGCAAAAAGTAGATTGATTGAAACGCACCTAAACTATACATATGGATATCAAGCTAAATGCAACATGATGCCGAAACATTACAAGTTTCAATGGCTACAATATATCTTCTGACTCATACTCGTTGATTGAGACATAGATGCATGGAACCGCCAATGACCCAAATAGACTAAACTTTGCGATAACGCACTCGGACACGGCACAACAAATACCCGAAACCAAAAGAAGTGCCACACAAACAAATACGAACTGTGAAATTAGAACCTTCTTTAACTTTGCCCCACCTTGGCACAAAAATATTTTTTTTCTGATCGGTTTGTTTTGGCCCCCAATATATATTTTTGAACCTTCAGCGACCGGGCTATCTGGAAAACATCATACGCATTCTACACGTACATTTCTCATGGGTCGTCGTTCAGGACTTGAATCAGGTGATATTAATTAATTATGGCCAGTTCTGCCCTCCTAAGCAAATAAGCGGTATCCCAAAATTAATAACCAAAGCAGTTTTAGTTCTCTCCTCTTAGTAATAAGGTTGATATTGCTACAGGAGTTTTATCTGACTTACCGCGTATTAGCTTAGGAGGGCAGAGTTATACAGTTATAAGGCCCGTATCGAAAAGTTTTTTTACAGCGTATATTATGATATCAATTAACTACAGTGAACAGCAAGGATACTTTATTTTAGTTACATGATGTGTAATGTCTATTTATAAATAATATAATTAATTATACATTATGTGGTTTGAGGATTTTGCGGCTGAACAAGCGGATTTTTTTGTTCAAGCCTGCCACACAGTAATTTCAATGACTTTGTTGGCGTGTTTTTCCATTTATTTTTAAAATCTGTCTCTGATGTTGCTGGAGCACAGTTGTTACGCAACTCTGCTTTAAGTAATGCCCAATACCGCTCGATGGGTCGTAGCTGGGGACAGTTTAGGGGGTTCATATCTTTGGGCACACATTGCACGTTGTTTGAAGCCAGATCGCATCAAAACAACAGATTCCCATCATGCTGCCTCATTAATTGTAAAATCAAACCTTTTATACATTTCTGGACATTAATATCTTCATTTATGGTACCTTTCGTGATAAATGACCCAGTGCGTTTCCCACAGGAACATATTGCTTGCCAGATTAAATATTTTCCCTCAAAATTTTTCATGTTTATGTTTATTTTGATCGCTTATATTCGCCTTATTTTCGGTTGTGAAAAATTGGTCACCTGGAAAAATCCTAACATATTTTCTCACATACGTCTCATTGTCCATGAGAACGCATGTTCTATTCAAATTGCAGAGAAGCTTGTACAACTTTCGCGACCTTATAACATAACTATTGAATTGCTTTACCGACTGTTTTGGAGGTTTTTCATTTTTATAGGTCTTTCAACTTTCACGCGTTTTCGTTCTCTAGAGATGTACCAGTATTTTTTTTGGCCACGTCCCGCACCGATAAACTACAATTATACTTGTAAGTAGACACTATTGTCTTTACTATTTTTTTATTTGAAGGACCCGTTGGGCGTCCACTTCGAGCTTAGTCTTGAATTCTATATTCTTTTAAGTACCCAATATTTCGTACCGTCGCACGACTTATATTCACCATCTTTCCAACCGCTGCAAAAGTTGAATTACGATATTCAAGGTACGTTTGCAAAACGGTTTCTCCACGGATTATTTTATGGTCCTGCATTTTAAATAAAAACTATACCTTAACTGAATTAATTATGTTAATCGATACATCAAGATGATCTAAACTGAAGCATATGATCAGAAAAAAAAATCGTTCACCATATAGTATTTCACTGCAATGCAGACTCTGTAAAAAATCTTTTCGGTTCAGGCCTTATTTTCTGCATACAACAAAAGTTCGAGTACATGGGTACCTTATATTAAACGACTAATGGCATGTTCTGAATCGTACGTAACGCTTTCTCATTAGCTGCGATAAAACGAATTAGTCACAACGCAAGCGTTGTTTTAGTACTAACCTGCGATTGGAAGTGGACATGAAGGTCCGGGAGCAATTCTTGGACGAGGTTTTCAAGTTGGAACATGCAGAGCCCGAGTTCCGCCATGCTGGGCTTGAACATATCTCGCATTCGGTGCTGCTGCATAATTTTAACTAGCACAGCGAACGCTTCTTCTTCAGGCATCTGGAGACAACGTATCAGTGTCACACAAGTATTATTCACGGAGCCAACGGGCACACAGCCCAGCTGAAGACTGGACTAGATTGGTGTGATGGATATGAGAAATTGGTGGGGCCCTGGAGCGACTTAGGTTCATTTTCATTCTGGAACTGGATAGTTTTTAAGATAACGATACTTTTAACTTCAGCGAGAGCATTGACTTACTTTCAGAAAAAAAAAAAAACAGTGTATGACTACACTGTATAACAAAGATCAAATATCCACGTATCGGGCAGAGCAACTTTCTAGAAATAAAAACTTTCTAGCATCTACTTTATGAATTTTATAATTCTATACGTACTGTATATTATTATTAGCATAATAAAGCTCTTAAATATAACAAATTTAATTTAAAGGAGATTCAGGAGCTGTTAGGTGTGATGGAAATAACAGAGTATTGCAGAACGGGCTAATAAGTCCACGCGAAAGCGGTGGTAACTCGCTTCACCGACGTTAACTATTGCAAATAAAACATATTTTGGCAGAGTCTACGACTTGGCTGTCAGCCCACGCGGTGCACGTGTGGGACTTATAGCCACCACGGTGTATAAAGCCTTTGTTGACGTTTTTAACCGTCCTGGCTTCGTTTGGCGTTTAAGTATTAATATTTAGTCATGTTGCATTGAGTGGGTGTTAGAGGTATAAGAAACTATGTAAAAAAAGTGGTTAACAGTTATTTATGTAGCTGGTGCCAACTGAAGCTTATTAAGGTATGAGTGCCGAGGGTAGAGCGTGAGCTAGCGAGCGCTCTAATGATAGGCACAAGTACCTTAAGAGCTAATTCTGCCGTAGTACGGAAGAAGGCACATCTACTATATTAATTGTATTGAACTTTGCTACCATGCAAAAAACAATCAAGTTCGACAATTTCACCCACAGACTAGCCTAAAGGCGGAGGGTCCAAAATGGACTTATATTTTGATCGTTCCATTATTTTAAAGAACTTTCATTGTCATGTTTTTAAATAAGCGTTAAAATAAAACTGAAATATACATGATAAATTAAAAATACCTATTGAATACTACTTTTGTAAAAAAAAACTGATAACAGGGAATGGTTCTACATCCCTTATTCTCGAAATGGTTTTTGAATCACTGTACATTATAAAATGATGGGATAACCCAATTAGTTTTGTCATAAATTTCTAAGCATACTGTCATTTCGCACATTATACCGTACCATTACAAGTTTCATGACAAACACATAAGAAGTAAAATAAATAATATAGTGTTTAATTATCATTATATTCATCACTGCATTGTAAAACAATTGTTACTATTCAAATACGCACTTACATTATTCTTTCATTATACTTATTACGAAACAGGCCTCCACCAGCCAGGCATCGGGCCAATTATTCTTTGAGGTTTTACTGGGACTCATCATAGTCATCATATATCAAAAATATGATGACACTATATTTGATGCCTTTTTTCATAGATACGAGTACATCCTATTCTTTACGTTTACAAATATTATACGCGTAAAAGTATGTCCGGATGCTGGAGTCTGGTATTTACTTATATGATAAAATTTGTCACACAGGTAATTTATGTTCAGAACTAAAACAAAGTAGTAGTTCCCGTGGAAAAAAACACAATCGCTAGTTTGTATATTATATTTTATGGTACTCCTCGAACCCATCGGTTTACACACATTTATAATTATTATATTATATATGATCGATATGTATTTGGGCGCGATGTAACGATAAAGTAAACTTACTTGCATAAGCAGTAGTCCGACAATGAACCCAGAGCCCTGGCAGTAGCCCACTTCCCGGTCATGCAGCGAGTACGCTTTCATCACGTTGAACAGCGACTCTTGGCCGAGCCCGTCTTTTTCTTTAAAGAAATCATGCTCTGGGTAAGTGCGTGCGATGTCTCGACGAATCACTTTCTCACAAGCTGACTTCGCCTGAAGAATAATTAAGTTTCAATAAGGAAACGATCGTTTTACTAAAATGTGTCAATGTGAAACGGGCACATCGAACGTGTCAATGTTCGCGTGGAATAAAAACCAATAAATAAAATAAATGTCAGTTCTCTATCTTGAGTTGCTTCATAGGTTTGACAGCTACAATATAATAAACCATTATTTTTACTTTTAGGATTCCGTTTCTAAAGGGTGCCAAATTGTGCCATTTATATTGCCGCTAGAATAAATAGTAAGATTAAAACAGAAATTAAAATTAAAGAATGGCACGGAACCCGTCGAGTGCGAGTCCGACTCACACTAGGCGGTTTTTTTTTGATCGAAAAAAGTTAAGATTGATTTAATAAATATATGTTTTGGTTTATATATCTGAAAAGTCAGCAACGGGCCGACCACCCTTCTTGAATTGCCGGTGTGAATCATCGGCAGTGGTGATTGATTACCTACTTCCCATCAAGTAACCAGCATGCTTGTTTGTATCCCTATTCATTACCTTAATGTATGATGCGTAGAGTTTCTTTTCAGGTGAGCAGTCGACACCGGCCAATAGCTGCCATACGATGCCTCTAAAATGATGTGGGACCCCTTGCCGCACCAGGTCCCTAATGAACTGATTCCTTCGTTTCCACTCGATCTCCCAATTGTTGACCATCCGGCCCCAGGTACTCCATAAGTCCTCCTCGCCGTGGCCAACTCGCGGCTCGGCTTCATGGCTGGAACTGGTGCCTAAAAATGTATGAAAGACGTACTAAATAAAACAGAACTAAGTTTGCGTATTGATATTTTTTATGTTATTTTTATGTAAATTTATAAAAAAGGATTTCGTTTTCTATTTGTTTACACTTCCGAAAAAAAGAAAAATAAGTGACATCAAACGGGTGCAGAGTTATTTAACGAACAATGAACCCGAAAACATCACAATGCCAAACTAAACTGATCACAATTTGGAAAATACTTAAATGAGGTAATATTGCATAATGAAATGTGCAAAAAGTCTTCCTGAATAGATCAAGTTTATGACTCAACGCCAGCATACACGTTTTTTTATAACTGCGCGGTCAGTGGGCCACGTTCTTTGGCATAAAAATAAAACATATACGGTGATTTGAGCCCATCATTTTTAATCTAGTCTCTGCATAAGTTGCGCAACATCCTTGTGCATAAAACTCGTCTCTGGAATCGTCGCTGGAATAGCCAATTTGAGTAGGTATTCACTCTGTACCGTGTGTAACTATCTGTTTGAGAAGACAACGTACGTGCCCCTCGGGTGCTTTGATAAAAACAATATTTACCATCTTTATATCTAGCTTCGTCATTTGCAATCAATCTTGTAAGGTAAAACTCTAATACCGATTCGTTAAGCGAGTGATATCTAACAGATCGCCCGTCTTGCTCAGCGCCGGACGGAGATGACATTTCTGTTCTTATTTATGGTTATAAAATTTACACTAAGTCACTGTTTTTTTGTAGCGTGCGCTTCAATTAAACGCACAAACGGGAGACGCGTCGCATACTTGAACTCACACAAATTGTTCAACTAAGATAAACCACAGATAAGGACACGGTTAGACTCGCCTTGTTTCTTGCATCTATTTCCGTTTATCTGAGATTCAATAACACCTTTAGATATCATACGAAAGCACCAGAGAATTTTAATAATTAAGATTCATATAACATCGTCTACATAGAAAGATTAAAGGTTCAAAACAAAACTCAAAATAGTTGTTACAATGATAACATAAATTAGCGTACAAAGCAGGAAACAAAACATAATACTGTCACGTTAATGTAGATTTATACTCGATTGCATAGCACGCCATGTCACCACTATGGAGAATAATGTCCAGTTATGAAGGCAGTAATGTGATAGTTATTACTCCGCACCCAGCGTTTGTAGCTTTACATCTACATCATTCCACTTTCTAGCCACTTCTTTCTGAATCTAGAAGCCAAGACCACTCCCGTGTTAATGTGCCTGACTTGGTGCAAGTCAGCTTGGTATAGTACATTATGCATAGGCGCGGAGAGTAAGGGATTTCCTAACGAGGTGGTTAGCAGGCCGATCAATAGCGAGGCCTGCAAAAATAGTAAATTGTCAGGAAATCCTCGTTTGCGCCGAAGCATATATTGGGTCTTTACCTATGAAATTGGCGTTTTTTTACGTGTTTTATTTCGTACGGAATTTATTCATTTCAATTTTAACTTCCAAATTCTTTATAAATTTCATTAATACACTATGCAACAAAGGTTTTAGATACAAATAATATGGTTCAACTTCTTACTTAATGTTTAAAATTAAAGTGTGAACTTAACTCTTTTTATGTGCTGCAAGTTCAAGTGTTTCAATTACGCATAGTTTTATGAAGCTAACTACTTTTTAAGTAATTAAGATATGTATAATATAGCATAGTGTCCAATATTCCTGATAGAATTTTGTTTGGTTTGCATTTGACGTTACTAAATAATCCGCAAAATTAAATGTATGAAAACCACCGTTTTCATAAAATTCTCCATATAAAACGCCAATTTCATAGGTAAGGACCTAATATAATGCTTTTCTCAAACAATGTGAGGAAATGAATGAATGAAGTATTTTCTCAAAAAACTCCATACTGAGACGCGAAGTACTTACAGACAGTACCCAAATAAAAAAAAAACATTGCGGGCTTGTGCAGCGAGCACGCAATGTTTTTTTTGATTTTTGAGTGTTCTAGTACTCTAACCTCAGTTGGTCTCAAAGAATGTTTTAATCCTTATGAGAAATGGGATCGATTGGCATTAAAAAAAAAAAAACTCATTTCTGACGATTTTTTCGCTGACTGTACCTTTTATCAAAAATCTGTGAATGTCGATTGTCATCACTCAAAAAGTTGGGTGAGGTCTCCTAAGATCATTTTCGCGTGGCAGCAAGGGTTCTGGTAGCTGCCCTTAATGCCCCATCTCAACTTTCTACCCTGTATATGCCTCGGGAGGAACGGAAATTGCGGGCTTCACTGCCTAGGCAATAATGTACTATTTTTAAAACCTTTGACAAATTAGGAGAAAAAGTTTGTTTGAAAACTATGAGTATTAGTTAAGATAGCACAACGAGCCGCGGCTGCCAGCACCGCAGAGTCCCGCCGCCGCACCACACGCCCCCGCCCCGCCCACAAGTTGGGTGTACGGGAATTTTGTAATTTGTCCGATTTTATACGCAATAGAGAGCACTTTTAAAAAACAATATGGACATGGACGGAAAGTGTTTTCTTATGGTTTTTTTACTCCTAGCGGTAAAATGAGGCACTTTCCGTCCTTGTGTTTCAATCGGAAAACCGTTCTTTCCGAGCATGTTTGAGAAAATAATTTATTTCCTCGCTATAAATGATCTGTTTGGTAGTTATATATAGATATCGATCATAGATACCTATAAGAACTAAAATTAATAAGGTAATTTCGTTTCCCCCTAGCCCGGCAATGCGTTTCCAATACAACACAAACTAATGGTTATAACTTGATTAAAAAAACACAGGTAGTAAGGCTACAACTAAGAATAAAAGGTACCTATTTAGCGGTTTCTCATAAGAACGGATTTCATAATGTTCATTTTTTGTTACTCATCAATCACATTATCATCATCTAAGCAATTATGCCGCCTGAAGGCGGGGTCTGCTCTCTTAATCGTTCCCCACGTCGCTCTGTCTGTATCGAACTCATACAGAATGTCATAATCCAAGTGACCGTGTGGAATAATGATTGAAGCCCTGTGTTTAATGGAGGGTGATGAAGAATTACCTGAGGCCAAGGATATCTGCGAAGTGTCGGAATTTTTCCGGCTGTGCACGGTGGTGAGGGAGCGGCTCTTTGCGTCCGCCTCAATCTGCCTGTTTGCTTCCTCCAGCTTGGCTAGCAGCGCCCGGTCGGGCGTCGGTATCGTATCTGACGCGTCAGACGTTATGAAACCTGAACAAAAAACACACAGTGTAACATAATAACACAACATCGCCATATCGAGTTAGCTTTAGTTTGCACTGCAAACATGTGCCGATTTATCTTAGCGAGAGGAATATATATTTTATATCCTATTTGAATCGGAAATCAATCTACGAGTCTATGAAGTTAGTATGCTAAAAAAGAACTCGCTCGTTATAATATAAAACAGATTTTCTGATAATCATAAATTCATAAATAATCGAATGTATAATAAAACTATACCTACAGAAATATGCAATAAATATATAAAATATACCTAAGTCGATATTAGTTCCGTACGCATTTTAAAAATCGCAGGATATTAACGCAAACCGCTCGATGATACGGCGACTAGGACAGAGCCAGCATCAATAATTTAGTGAGAACCTATTTATTGTTTTGTTTTGAACTTATGAATTGCTAAATTGAAAATCCAAAAAAAATATTGGGTAAGTAGTAAAAATCGTATCATTTAGGGTCTTATTTCGTTATGAGACAAAGCAACTATTGTCCATATTGTTTCGAATACGTATAATAAAATGCACTAAATACGAGCTGATTCGTTGAGTCACAAATAAAGATACCTACTCTTAATATAAAATTGTTGGATAAAAATTGCAACAGTATGGTAAAGCGAATCGAGTTGTGATTGAGATGCGCCAGCACCATGGTCAGGTAGTGAGTGGTAAATGATGGATCGTGAGTTAGGCGAAGTAGCATGCGGGGTTAGAATGGTGCACATTAGTGATGTTAGTGTTAAACCAACAAACCGTCCAGAGATGACACAGGCGATTCTGTATTACTAGCGATCGGGGTTCCGGGGGTCGCGGCCGGCGCGTCCTTTGCTTCGGCTTCCACCTTCATGGCGACTCCGGATCTGCCATATAGAGCCCTCCCCTCGCCCGTCCCGCCGCGCACCTCTCTGCACCAACACGCGCGGTCACGCCATCAGCTCCACACTCAATCAACACAGTACATACAACGCCCTATCTCATATTATTTCTATTTTCCTATGCATTTACACCCCAAATATATCTACAAGTAACTACTACCACACATAAAATTGTGCCTATGCTACCTGTTTTTTATTATAAACCACTTAAATTCGTGCGTATAACGAATTCTATGGTAAAAACAGTCAGTCATGTAAGATGCACTGCAAACAAAAAGTAACTATCCAAATGTATAAATATAGTATTTTTATAAGCTCTCATTATTTAATGATATACCTAATCAATAAGCTAATATGCAAACGATATTTTCACCAAACATGCACACACTGATGAATGATTGATAACACGGGTGATTTACGCAAATGGAAGGGTTGCAGTCACATCACAACATAAGTAATTAAAACGAATGGATCTATTAGTTAACGATCGATATGATTTTAACGTAGGATTTAAATTGAGGTAGTACGATTCACATGTAGAGTGAAAGTCAGTGGAATGGTCCGCGTGTTGCGGTCATCCGCCCACTAAGCATGAAGGTCGCAGGCGCAGCGGCGCGGCGTACGTATGTACGACGTATGTTCATCAAATTGACGAGCACACGCGCGCCGCGCTCGTCTCGTCGCGTCCTGGCCAGGCGCAAACGCGGCCTTGTGCATGCACAACGGGACCGCTACCACTACAGACTAAACTTTGCCCGTAACTTCGCCTGCGAAGACCTCAATTACAGTGTACAGTACATTGTACAAATATGGGAGAACGCAACATCTCAAAAATATGTCCCAATGCAACTTATTCCAGTGTAATAAGAACTTCGTAACATATTTATGAGAGGATTCTTTTGATACATATTTTTCTCTTGACTATACCTAACTACTGGTAAAACCATGACAGAAGAATGAAGATATATATCAAATACAGATACAGATAGATAGGTATCAGCTAGGTATAACAGTTAAGTTCATTTATACCCATCATAAATATCTTGGTAGTTGGTACCTACCTATAAACTGTATTTTTTGTGTGAAATTTACTTGAAAGCTTTTCAACGTTTAAAGCTAGGTGAGCCCCGGTGTCGCATATAAAATATTCGTAGTCACGGCCATTTCCATAAAGAACCTTTCCTAGTTTAAGACTGCAGCTGCAGCCTAGAAAAGGAAGAATAAAAATTAAAATACGCGTTGAGAACTGGATGGACACAATCTAGGCGTGAAAAAGATAATATTTTAAACTTCTATACTGTTAATACTTATATGAAAGAAATCAACGTATAAAGAGATACAAATAAATTAAAATCAACTTTTTACTCAAGGAATATACCTACCTGCTATATAATATGTAGGTACTTAAAGCGTCTAATATTAATATTACCAAACCAGAATTACAAAAAAATAGGCGTTATTTTTCGCAAGAGAATAAAAAGCTCTCAGAGAGGTTCGATTAGAACAGGGATGGTGTCGAGTTGTTGACATTGGCACCGGCAAACAAATCGAGTTACAGTTTATATACTCGTAGGCACAAGTAGGTACGAAGCTAGAAGCCTCGCCCGACTACGGGCAACAGTCAATAGATACCGAACTTCTTAGTCACTAGTTTCTCTGCACCGCCTACCAATACCTACGTCTTGAAAACAGTACAATTCGATCACACCCGGGTGACCCGGGAATTGTAAAATACCAGCTGAGATCGTAGGTAGGAACAATTACTTATAAATGCTAACGTCTGTAAAAACGGAAAACCGTATTTTTATACCAATCCGAATCACCGTGCAATTAATTAGGTAGAGCACCTGATCGGAGAAATAAAAAGCTGTCTATAAAGCAACTTTTAACCCTGTTTTTTATATTAATGAGTAGCGTACCTGTTAATAGAATTGAAATATTGTAAACATTGGCGAAGTTATTTTGAAGGGATGATATGGTATGTTGTACGAAGACCTGAGAACACTACCTAACGGTTTTGCTATCATTATTAGTACATTGTGTATTAAGGTCGGTAAGTAAGGAATTACGATCGAGGCTCTAGTAGAAGCCCGAAGTCGAAGACTGAGGGCTTTCTGAGTCGAGGTTCGTAATTCCCGTACCGCCCGTGAAACATACAATGTTTTTCATCACATTTGCGAGTAAATAAATAAAATTTCATTAATTGTTTTTGCTGCATGGATAATATCTGGCGGTGTTGCATTTAAATTACACTCATCGGACGATGACGACGACATTTTTTATAACTTTTTTACTTGTCTTCAAATATAAAATGTAAATAACTATGCTATGAATTATAGCTTTAATACACAAGTTAGCACAACTATTATTACGAATTACTTGAACTTTTTTTAAGCGGATGGCGAGCGGACTCCACAGATTATACAAATGTTTCGTTCAGAAACGTTAAGGGCAAATACTTACGTAGGTATACATACAGCCCTGAAGGAGTGTAAAAAAACGACGTTTTGATACAGAAAACTATTAAAATCGATTATTTAGAACATTAATTAAGTATTTAAGTAACATGTAGCGAGATTGCAATGAAATTCCTGTATAAACAACATTTTAAGGCAATTTTTCAATTGCGTGTAAACTCTTTGCTTGAACTTGCATGAACTGTGTGTTGTGCTATAAATTAAAAAAAAATTACTTACCGACCTTGGGTTTCATGGTAAAAAGAAAGGTCGAGGGTTTTATATGGGGCATTGCGGCCAAGTTAACCTGTATGTTTAGATACTGTTTACGTGCAAGTGTGATGAAAAAACCATTACAGCTAATATGTATTAAAACCACGTTTTCCAATATAAAACGTATCGCTCGTGATTGATTATACATATACAGCTATAGGGTAACAAATCCTAGACCTGTATCTCAATATGTTCGTTGTTGTATTTACCAAACTCCCCTGTGTGTCTGCACTTATTCTAGTAACAGGGCGGGAAGCCGCCTTCAATGTTGCGCCCTCACATATACTCACTAATACCCCTCCAACCCTCCTAACATTAGAATTAGGCGAGGTTTAGCCTGGCAATTAAAATTGCAGAAGTTGACTGCTGTCTTAATCTACCTTTTAAGTTAGAAAACGGCAAGTTTGTGCTTCTGACTCTAGAACTGAAGTTAAAGTGAGACAGCAATCGACTTGTGCAATTGTTATTGTCCGTCAAGCTCCCTCGTCCCTGGCTGTAGGTGGTTCTAGCTGACCCTGCGCGGCTGGGTCACACTCTTGATGGCGAACATCTGAACGTGTTTAATTCAGAGGACATAATCTTACTGTGTACGTCGTTTATTAAGTAAATCCTATTTCCTTAGTTTATACTTTTATTTTTGAAAGTAATCACTACACAATTTAATTTTTTAACATAAGAATAATTAAGATCTATGTAAAATACTATTTTCAGTACGTGCTGTATAGAAAAATTGTATGGCGTAGAAGAAGCTTTTAAAAAACTACCGCACAAAACAACTTACTGCATCCAAAGCAGTGCATGAATCAAATCAGCAAAATAAATTTCGTCAGATATACAGACTGCATCGAGTAATTAGGTGAAAGTTTTATAACAAAAACAATAAATATAATTTACATATCTACCTTTGCAAGTAGTATATTTGCTATGATCGTCGCAGCTGGCACAGGATCAAAAATAACTGAAACAAAAAAAAGACTTTTATTAAAAAAATATAGCTTTTAACCCGAAACACATGAAAGAATTATTCATACTAATTTACTACATAAATTTATCATTTTCAATTTTGTGAACTTACTTTTAATTTTTAGTGTTCAGGATATTATTACATAGAGTTAAATTAAAAACAGCTATTATTAAAGAATTCACTTTCTAGAAACTCGCGATAATATTTATCAATTGACCAAAAATCATTAGTGCTAAATATCCACAATAAAAACGGTGTTGCTAAAATTTGGTAAGAGCAATAATCAGTTAATCTGCTTGCATTGTGACCATTGTGTGAAAAAATCTCCGAGGCTTTTATTTGTCAGTGACGTAAGACCTCTGCGTGAGGTAAGAAATAAACCCACAAAGAGAACATGACTCAAAGTCAGAAGCTGCGATAGCCATGCAGAATTTACGCAGTTTTTGGGCCTGTGTTGAGTATAACCAGACTAGCCTGACAGTTGCCGTCTGTCGTTACATCAATTAGGTATCTATGCTTAAAAACTTTGTCCTCGCCTGACACAGAAACTTAATTTGCATTATGTTTACTATCAGGCGGTCAATTTGCCTTAAATGATTCAATATGATGAAGGGACGGGAATTCTGTTAATTAATATTTGATACACATATTTATTAGAAAGCAGTTTAAAAAAAATTAACCCAATATATCCAATATAACAGTTCGTGGCACTGGATGTGTTAATGTCACTGATATGATCATAATTATGTTTTTTTTGGGTCTCTATTGACTGCCATAAAGTTAAAGTTTCGATTATTGTTTGCCAAGTCGTTTTACATTATACGTATTAATAGTCATAATGTTTTTAGTCATAATTTTGATGATTATACATCGGAATGTAAATCATTGCGGGTCTTTCTGTTGGAAGTCATAAAATTCATAGTCATGCCAATTTATGTCATAATAATTTAAGTTCATAATGCCAAAGGTAATAATTGTACTTGTTATAAATGTTTTTAGGTCAAAACTTGTAGGTCATAACAGTACAACAAATACAATTTGAAGTAACTCACTTTTTTAAAGGCGAAAATTACAGAGCATAAACTGTGCCTGCGCTGCGTACTAATATAATAACACAAATAAAGCGGGTAGGAAGCATTGCCGCGTAAACCTACCTGCAGCATTTAGTGTTTCGTGTCCATGTCCAAATACTATTGTCTCAATATTCAAACAAAATATAGACATGTATGATGTGACGGGGTCGACGGAGCTCCTATTTCTGGATAGTTAAGGCCTTCGGCCTTGACGCAATACTAACCTAACCTAACCTATTGATCTAGATTTATCGTCTATAGTACGGGTATTTTGGTTAGGCAGGGGGCTCTGCCCCCCGTAACCCCCTCCGTTACCACAAGTGTATGCCTTTTAATGATTTCCATAATTGTAGATATAAGAATATTAAAAGCAAGAGGTATGTTGAGTTGCAGTGTATTTGTCATTCAATAATAATTATTTTTTCTTTAAATTATAGTGTTTAATATTTTCGTTATATAAAAAAGTTGTAATTAACGTTTGGTAGAAAAACCGTATGAATTAAAATAATTGATAGTATGAAAGTATGTCCTAAAATATTTCTGACTCATTTTTAACATGCCTTTGAATGTTATAGGGTTTTAGGTTATGACTTTTGTATATATAATTTTTACATTATGGATAGTTAACGTTCGAATTATAAAGCGTTATGACGAAAAATTGTTATGACTTCCGATAGTTATGAACATAAACGATATGGGTACAAATGTCTGACTTTTAATAATAGAAACTATAAATGTATGGCAGTCAAAGGGATCCCGTTTTTTTTTATGGCATAGAGAAGACAAACGAGCACAGGCCACCTGATGGTAAGTGGAAACTGTGACCCATAGACATTCACATTCACAAGACTGCAATGCAATCCTAAGACTGCAAATGCGTTGCCAACCCTGAGGGACTACGATGGAATGCCTCTATGCTAGTCATTTCACCGGCTGTCTTATCCCCAAACCGGAACACAACAATGCGAACACTGCTGTTTGGCGGCAGGTTAATGGATAAGATGATGGTAGCGATCCGGACGGACCCTGCACAAGGTCCCTGGTTAAGGTAGGTTAGGTTAGGTTAGATATAACAAGTAGATCTAGATGTTTCTAAAACGACTGCATAGGTTGCTGGATGATTAGCGGGCTTCAGCTACGCTTCCAATGGGTCGGTCGGAATTTGATGTTTTGTTTTGATTTCTATACTTATACTTACGCCGCACCATAGAAATACAAAGCATCAAATCCGACCGCTCCTTACTCTGCGATTGCGAGTCCGACCAAGTGGAAGCTACGTTATCATTAGCGAAGGTATAGGATTGTCAATTCCAGACATTTTGACAGCGATATATTAGTCAAGATTCAATAAAAATATACAAATTTGAAAAGGGAACGAGTTAACTGAATCGTAGATGTCTCTGAGTACGTCGGTAAGCCCCTAGGTCTGTTTGTGCTATTGGTGACTCATAGGTTCCATGGCAGCCTGACTGCCACCGTAGCGCAGCGAGAACACGCCGACTGTACAGGGGCAAGGACATACGCGACAGACGCCCCGTGGGCAGGTAGCAGGCAGATACACGTACCGTGACTCATTCGCCAGCTACCGACATTTCCCGTTCTCTAATTTGCAACGTTACCGCGCCGGTAGCTACATGAATAGCTACAGTATAGCTGTACATAATAATTACACAACGGCGTCAGCATACCGATGCCCAATCTAGTTTATTTGCATAAATTAAAGAAGGAATTAGATAAAAAACTGACACAAACGAAAATAGGCCATGTCTTTTAAATTTCTTCCCTCACAAGAGCAAAACAGTTTATTATTTGCAAAGAGAAAAACGATAAATGTGCAAAGCTGTGACCCGACTAATGTACCATGCCTTTAAATCTAGAAGAAATTGCAACTGTATTTTAGAAAAAGAAAACCACTTGTTTGCTAAATGTTTCTGGGCAACTACAATGTTTTTTAATAAATAAAATCAATAAGGTACCTATGAATCCTAAAAAGTACGTCCTTCCCAATTTACGTTGACCGCACGCAAATAAATACAAAAAAAAACCTCATTTCATAAAAGCACTTGATTACATGGTTAATGGATGGAGCTTCCCATTAAGCTTGATATTGCTTGTGTCGGGAAAAAATATTATTTGTGGATTTACTTTTACCATCCCTAATTGATAAATCAACAACGATAAGTGGTTTGAGCTATCTCTACATATAGTATAAAATTAAATTTTTAAAACAAGACCCGACTGCAATAAAAAATCAACTGAAAAGCAAAAAACAAGCTACGAGTATATACTCTATAGAAAAATTGTAAGAGCAATGTACCTACTTAATAATACTACAATAAAGGGGAACACCCTTTGAAGTAGATTGCGATTGCAAGTGCGTTAGGCAATAGCGACGCCGGTTAACGAACTTAAATAAAACAAAAAAACATTCAGTTCGTTAATACACATACCATTTTCACACTAGATACGGTACAGGCACTCTTTCCTTCTGAAGTGTTAGCCGCGTTCCTCGTCCATCGTCTATCTTACTAATTATAATATTATATTTTAACCGAGAAATGTATGATGATGTTTTATAATGGCTGAATGGATCTGGAAGCCTTTTTTTCGTGACACAAGTAGCGCAGTCCTCGATTAAACGGAAGTTGTTGCGGGAAACACTAGTATATTTTCGTCTGTTTGATAAAAGCAGCTAAAGATATTACCCTGATTCGTGTCAGTGTTATTTGTTCTCAAAAGGAATCAGGAAGCCGGGCATTAAATAATTCAAAAATCTCTTTTCCTTATTAAAAGTAGTAGTTCGCAGAGCGCTCGAGGCACAACATCCACGTACACCTAGTTTAATAAAAAACATAGAGAACGTGCTCGCGAGGTTTTTACGGCCGCTCGGTACCGTAACAAATGAGCGTGACGTTATTATCGGGGAGCGACGTCAGTAATAGTTATACGGTGTGGTCGGAAAAACTGGGCTTTGACGTGGTTCGGTAAAATACTGCTCTGAAAATACCCCAATGTTGTCTTATTCTCCTGCAAAATACGTTGTAGTCAGGATTTGACTAATTACTCGTTACTATTCTGCTGTAAGCAATATTGCAGGGCCGTTGTGACTTTATTACCCGCCTGCACAGTGGGGTATCCTTGAATAAGTATTTAAAATTAATCATTAGTTTTCTTTCATCATTTTTCACTACGAGGATTAGGATTTATAACGATTTAAAGTAGGTTAACAACAGTCGAGTTTTTAAAGCTCGCTTTTTGTTATTATTTTGTTTTTTCATATTTAGAGTTTTTTCGCAACTCAGCGCGATATTAGTTTGATGAAAATTTCGGATGCTTTGAGGATCTAGAATTCAACCTGTGTAAGTCCCCATTTAATTGTCGGAAGAATTGTGTTAAGCTCGCGGGATGTTTAGTTGTTGGGTCGTCTCCCCGGAGTTTCAGGTACCACTGATTAGTTTAATTCCAACGATAGATTAGCCACTACAATATCAACAAAACTATTTCATTGATGACTGACTGCTGAGTTTCTTGCGGCGCTTCTTCTCAGCAGTGGTCTCCTCTTGTGAAGCGCTGGTAGATTCTTGACGTGTAAAAGTGCCCGTGCGGCCTACTTACTGAATAAATGTCTTTATCTTTATCTTTATTCTAGTTGGGCAAACAGATGGATTCGAATCCGTTTTGCGGATCTAATTCGGGAACCAACAGTAACACCTCAAAAGTTCAAGAGTCAGCGGATGAACCAGTTTATCTTGAGTTTTATAACTGTACGAACGTACAGTCGGCTTTATACGTAGCTGTACAGTTTAGTACCTTGGTGCTTTAACACCTTTGGCAGATTAGGTACTGCATCAGTTCAAACATGACGTTGAAGTGACAAAGAACTAAATTTTGCAGCTACATATAAGGCCAACCTGCATCCATACAAGGTACCTATAGGTTATAAGTTATAAATGTTAAACGTTTTTGAAGATTTTTTGGTATTAGGTAGTTACTTAATAAACGCGTTAATGGTTTAAAATAATTTGATAAGGCAAGGTACTACAGATTAAGATCCCGTAATACTAGATAGATAGATCTTTGTTTTGTGGCATATGTCATTTGTGTTGCCACTATGATTTCGCCAATGTCAGGTTTAAGGAAGGCACATGTTTTAACGGAAAGATAGAACAATTTTGAAAAGGGGAATAAAATACAAAGAATGTTTCGGTTTCATATACTTACAAACAAAACAAATATTTACATGTTTACAACTTAATTTTATGTTTATGAATGAAACTAACTAAATGTTTAATGAGAGGACTATTTACAAGAGTTAAAAAGTTTTTCATATTTACAGGACGAGGAAATTCCAAAGGGATTAAGTCGTAAAGTGAGCATGATAATTTAGGGCACGAAAAGAAAATATGATCAGGAGAGCCTTCATCCAAACCGCACTCACAAAGAGAGCTATCCTTGATCCTGATCTTAGCTAAGTGGACTGGGGTACAAGCATGACCAAAGCGAAGGCGACAAAGGGTGGTGGTCACAAATCTATCAGCATGACGGTAACGAAAAAACCAAGGCTTAATTGGAATATTTGGTTGGATAGACGCATAATGACGACCTTTCTGAATACTGGAAGAGGACCAGATGTCATTCCAAGACTTTGCTAGCGAGGGCTTAGCCATGGAAACTAAGTCAAAAGAATAATTTTTGTAATGTAGGAGAGTACCAGACTGAGTAGCCTCCTTCGCACACGAGTCAGCCATTTCGTTACCAGCAATACCGGAATGGCTTGGGATCCATGCCAAAACTACATTTATATTTTTATTAAAACACGCATAAAGAGCTTCCTTGATTTTATAAATAACAGGGGATGTTGATGACTGCCTAAACAAATTTGAAGAGATAGCTTGCAGGCAGCTGAGGGAGTCAGAGAAAATTATTGAATTATTTAAAGAGTGAGATTCTACATATAATATGGCCTCTAAAACAGCAATAGCCTCACCAGTGAAAACCGATGAAAAGGGGGGTAATTTGTAGTTCAAAATTATGCTAAACTTTGGAATCCAGACAGCAGCACCGACACAACCATCTTCAGATAGTTTCGAGGCATCGGAGAACAAACATAACCAGTCCTGCCACCTCTGTGCTATCTGTCTATTAAAGCACCTATCACCAGAACCAGCGTTTTTGTCGATACCAAAATTAATTATTTGTGGATTGAACACCAGAACTTCAAAGTCACTCAGAAACAAAGGGTTCAAAGGGAACTGCGATAAAGGGCATGCCAAGTCTAACTTTTTGGAAACTTTTCAATATGGGAGGAATTACTTTATGAGACCAATACCGTGAAGTGAACACAATGTCTGAAAGACTTTGTAATTTTAAAAGCAAGGGATGAGAGGAATATTGCGAAATTTTAAAGAAAAACCGGTCGCAAAGGTATTGTCTTCGAAGGAAAAGGGGAGGATCCACACACTCTACTTGAAGAGCGTTGATGGGAGTGGATTTCATAGCCCCACAAATAATACGTAAACACTTACTTTGGATTTTGTCAAGTAGAGATAATGCCTTTTTATTGCAGGGTTCCAGTAGAAACGACGCGTAGTCGAAATGACTACGAACAATGGCATTATAAACAAGTTTCAAAGTGTATGGATGAGACCCCCACCAAACCCCAGCGAGAGCACGCAAAACATTGACACCCTTTTCACATTTATCAGCTACGTAAGACAGATGAGCTACGCCCGTCAATTTTGAGTCAAGAAACACACCCAAAAATTTAACTTTATCAAAAACCGGGATAGTCTGACCAGCTATCTTTATTTCTACTGCAGGGGTGGACCTCTTCCTAGAAAACACCACAACACTACTTTTGGCAGCAGACAAAGACAGCCCGTGATCATCACGCCAGAGGGATAAATAATCTAATGCGGAATTTAGACGCGAACAAGCTACTGACACAGAATATGGGACGTATAGAGCAATATCATCAGCGTACTGTAGTATACCGCAAAAAGAATCAACTGATTCCTGCAAACCTATGGTATAGATGCTATAAAGAATGGGACTTAGGACAGAACCTTGGGGTAACCCTTTGAAAAGGTGCCTAGGAGGGATAGAGAAGCCTTGTAAACGAATTACGAACGACCTATCCATAAAAAGATTACCTATAAAGTTAACCATTTTCGCCGGAATACCCAGGTGGATCATTTTCTGCACAAGGACAGGGAGAAGAACACTGTCATATGCAGCAGAAATATCTAGAAAAACACCAACCAAACACTCATTTCTTGAAAAAGCCAAACGTATGTCAGTACATAAAATGCCAAGACTATCTATAGTGCTTTTACCCTTACGAAAACCATATTGGGATGACGCCAAGATACCTTTGCTTTCCATCAACCATTCCAGCCTATTTTTAATTAAATGCTCTAGCAGTTTGCAGAGAACTGAGGACAGAGCTATAGGTCTATAACTAGAGGGATCAGAACAATTCTTTCCAGGCTTTAGTAAGGGTAAAACCAGTTGCCTCTTCCAAGATTCTGGAATTATTCCAGTAGAAAAAAAATTGTTCAATAGACTCAAAAAAAATGTTTTAGCCTCGGACGATAAATTTTTAATAAAAGAATAAGGAATGCCATCTTCACCTGGGGCAGAGTCCCGAAGGCCAATTAGCACGCACTCAAACTCCGAAATTGAGAAATCAAGGTCCATCGCATTCGAGATCGCAGGAGAAGTCAACGTTAGGAACGGAATATTATCCTTATAAGGAACAAATGGAGGGGCTAGCTTGTCACAAAAGCCATCCAACCACTGCGACGGATCGTTTGAGGTGGACGTGCTGCATGAGAGCGACCCACGGAATCTCCTTAAACCTTGCCAAACAACAGAACTAGGAGACCTTGGAGAAAGAGACTCTCAGAAGATTTTCCAACCTTCTTTTTTTTTCTTTGATAGTAACCGTTTCGTACGAGCGGTAACCTTTTTAAAATGAAAAAAGTTTTCCATTGTCATATTTAAAGAATACGCATCTTCTGAGGCATTACGCTCACGGACCATAGCCGTACAATCAGCGTCCCACCATGGCGGAGAAGAAACTACACTTTTTGCAGAATTTTTCAAGGGAAAGCAATCGTCAGCCGAAGATAAAAGTGAAGAAAGAAATAGAGAATAAAGTGGGAGAAGATTTTCAGATAAAACTGGGTCGAAATGTCGAAGCCTTTCATCAACTAAGGACCGGAATCGGTCCCAATCAACTTTGTGCAGTTTATATTTTAGTAAAGGGCTGAGAGATTTTAAAGGAATAACACGTTTAGATAGGGAAATTAAAATAGGGAAATGATCGCTACCAAAAGAGCGGGATAGAATTTTCCAAGACAAAGATGAAGCAAGATTAGAAGAACAGCAAGAAAGATCAACTGCACTTCTAGGGTCTTGGGCCGGAGAAACTCTACGAGTAGGAGAACCATCATTCAGCAGACATATATTCAAGTCATCAAAAACGTCAAGCAAAGAACTACCAAAACAATGTCTCGTTGACGAGCCCCATGACGGGTGATGAGCGTTGAAATCACCTAGAATAATTAACGGAGAAGGAAGGACAGAGAATAAGTTATGCAAAACAGGAATTAGTGAAGAGTTAGGATGGGCTATATACAGTGATAGGAAAGAAATACCAAATAGTGAAACGGCAACGGCATTAATTTCATCCCCACAGGGAGGAAGAGGGATTTGAGAATACAGAAAACAACGTTTAATTAATAGAGCAGCACCACCATAACCATCATTCCGGTCATTCCGAAGACAAGAAAATACCTGGATTCGGAATCGAGACCCAGGAACTAACCACGTCTCCGACACTGCCACTACAACTGGACTGTATCTATTAATTAAATGAATAAGATCTGCTTTTCTCCGCCTGATACTATTGGCATTCCACTGAAGAAGGTTTACTGCCATTGTGAGATAAGATGGAAATTTGTGTCAATTTTTCGGCAACGTTGGGCGGTAAACAATCATTATATTTAGACAAGATATTCAATAACATGGACAATATGAGGTCCAGGAGATTATCATTAGGGGAAAGAGATTCTTGGGTAGACTGACCAAGGGCGCAACCATTTGGAGATGAAGACAGAGGGCAAGAAATAATGTCATTATGAGCTTGAATGTCATAACTGGGTGACAAGGTAACTCTCGGCTTTGGACTCATAAATACTGTTTTTTTATGACTTACTCTAGCGGGCGATGCTGATGAAGTTTGAGAGACAGTTTGTAGAGGAGGAGGACTGGAACTAGCAACCTCCGAATACAGCCTTCCCGAACTAAACCGAGAAGAAGCCTCCGCATACGAAACATTTCCCTGTGACATGGATAATTTGATTTTTTTTTGCCTTATATTTTCCGGGCAACTTGGGTCCGTGGCGCAATGAGGGCCAGAGCAAAATACACAACAGGCCTTACTGGTTTCAACAACACATGATGCACCAGAATGCTCCTGAGCGCATTTGTAGCATCGGGGTTTAGACCTACACTGCGAGGCAATGTGGCCGTATCTGCAGCAGGATCTACACTGAATAGTTGGTAACTGGTACGGTTCTACAACAATTGAGCAGTAGTAACTATATACGTGGGTCGGCAAGTTTTGCCCTCTAAATGAAAGTACAACAGATTGGGTGGGGATCCATTTTGGCGAACCTACCTCTTCAAATACTTTTCGGTTTAACCTACGCGCCTTCAGAACCTTCCCACAGTTGTCCGGTAACGAAAGGGACTCCACCAGCTGATCCATAGACCACTCTGTTGGAACGCCACGAATAAGACCCATGCGGGTCACATTAAAAGTCGGAATAATCGCCTTGTACTTGTGTATTCCTAAGTCAAATTCAAAAAACGCATTCGCTGCTCCCGCCAATTTAAATTCAACAGAAATGCGATTGCGACCAACACTCTTAATGCCATCCTTCACGATGTTTTTAGAAATGTCCAATTTGGAAATAAATTGTCCGAATTTAATTGGACGAATAGAGAGCCCCGCGGCTAAATCCGGCTCTACACGGGAGACATGGACAATGAACGGAGCGCGACAATTCGGTGTATAACGTCTATTTACCTCCGCTAAGTCAGGATCGGTATAGACTGTCTGCATAGAGGAAGAAGGAGGGTCCGACGTCAACGTAACTTTTTTAATACTAGGATCTGATGGCATGTCCTCATTACGACGTTTGCGTGAATTTTGACTAGTATCGAATATAGAGTCCTGAGTTGAGTTAGTTGCAGTACGGGGTGGAGAATCAACTGCATCCACGAATCCGGAATTATCCGGATTCCCCTGTGAAGCATGGCCGCTCAATGCTTCCATATTGGAGCAATGAGCGACCCGCTACACCGTTACTGCTTAAAATAACTATCTACATTTACCAATAATCTACAAGTATATATACAACTATTACAACAACTAGCTACAAATTATGAAACCTAAACAGACAAAAAGCCTTTAAAAGGCGAAAAATTTTAAATTTCACCAAATTATCACGTGTGTCAACCGCGCCTCTTGACAGCGAAAAAACCCCGTAATGCTACACTGATTGCAGTTTAACTTGGTGCGAATGACATTTGACACAACGTTTCGTTATACTCAAAGAGAAATGCTGCGGTCTAAACATTCGGTGTTTTATTTAAATTGCAGACCAAATGTCTGGATTGAAATATTTGAACTTAAAGAAAACTGTGTTATACTAATAAAATTAACCGTACCATTTTTTTATTATTAAATTAAAAAAAGCAAGTACGTCAAAGTAACAAAACATAATATGCATGTAACGAAACATTATAGACTAGTTTAGTGAGGCGACACCACTAAACCATGTGTTTACCTACTTATTAATTTGTTGGCGATGAAAACGTGTAAAGTAGCATTTCATCCTGTGGGGCCTGTGTGTTTTATTTCCTTACTTATTAAAATCTATTTTGATGGGGTAACAATTGAGACTTATGTCTGAGTCTAATTCGTCATCTGATTTTAGAGTAATAATAGAAATATATGTGAATTATGACGGCAATACTGATTAAAAACAATAGTTTGATAGATTCGAGTTTTAAACACTCCACATCATAGTGTGTTTTATCGATTGGAGTTTTGAACACTCCATCTCACTAGCCTCACATGTCATTTGCGCCTTGCTATGTTTTATTCACTGTATCACAGTGCCGGGTAAAATTTGTTGTTCAAATCTCTTTAAAAAAACCCCGACTGCAATAAAAAAATCACTGAAGAGCGAAACAAGCTATATAATCTATAGAAAATTGTAAGAGCATATACTTATTAATATTTACAAGAATTTAAATTTAACTTGAATATTGGAAAAGGTATTGCAGGAGGAGATAAGCTAGTCCAACTAACCATAACACAAGTTTCGAGCTTAATTTGGGGCTAGGTTAATTAGTGTGCCATTGTCCCCCGATATTTATTTATTTATTTGTATGTATATAATAGTATAAATTGTATTATTAAGTAGATAAATTGCTCTTACAATTTTCTATAGATTCTATAGCTTGTTTTTCGCTTTTCAGTTGTTTTTTTATTGCAGTCGGGTTTTAGTTTTATTTTAATAATTTAATTTATTTCACTCTTTTTCGTTTTTATTAATAAAATAGTGGTTAATTAACAATTACTCAGCGATACATGAGCTCTGGAGCTCAACTTTTTAATGTCGCGAAGCTACAAGTGAGTTACAAGCGAAACTATCTGTCTAGCAAAAAGAGTTTATTACTTAACACTTACGTATTTTATTGACTTTCCTGACAAAATGGTAGCATGAAAGTGTTACATATATTTGGAACGGGCTATTTAATAGCTTTCATTTGATACCCATATTGTTATAATATTTAAAACAAAAAATATTTTTTTTATTCGCCAAACTTTTTTTTTTCACCGACCCCATATTGTTATATTATATACCCTATGTCACTTCGACAATTAAGACGAATCGAATGACACCTCGTATGTTAAAATCCGATAAGCCGTTTAGGCTGCAGTGTGCCCAGAAATAGACATACCTACATTAGAGTGGTCCAAAAATCATTTTTGTGTTTTTTTGACCCGGCTGCCCGGTAAATTATTACTTCCTGCTACCTTATTACGATACCCAAATTATAGATTTATAGTTTAAGTGTAAAACGGTGCTTAAAGGACATTCATATTTATTAAAATTTGGATTTACAAATAAAATCATCAAAAATATTTTTTTGTTACACTTATAATATTGGTTCCAAACGTAAAGACGACTATTGACTTCTATTGAATAAAAGACCTTAAAGTGATTTTTATCATTTGACTAGAATTAAGAGTACTAGTGAGTGCCTAAAATGAGTAAGTTTCTTATATAAACAACTAGTATTTCAATTTTATTTATCTTAAATATGATTAAAAATTACAATAGATAACGTTCAATTGCACTATAAAGTAAATAATTTCCAGGTAGGTACATCTGTTTTTTAATATTCGCAATCCGGATATGCAAACTTTGAGGTCGTTGAGCACCGCTTTATCCTTGACATAGAGAACTGAAAGTTTACATAGATTCGTTTTGAAACATAAGTAACCAAATAAGCGGGTGCCGTGACTTTTAACTGCACTTTTATTTTTTCCTATTCAAACGTGGACCACCCTAACCTGCATAAATACATACTTACGCTCGAACATAACCCTCCTTCTGGCGCAGTCGGGTAAAAATCGATCTGATTCGAGATTATACGTTACTCTGCTCTTAGTAAATGGTTGTCTCCGCTCAAAGAGCCACCTAAGTACCTATATCGTGCAACCGAGAGTACATCGACCCACACACCATCCCGCTCCCACATTGGCGCTCGGTAGCGCCGTCTCACACGTTTTCAATTAAATGTATCGTATACACCTACCAAGGCGTCTGTCTACTTAATAAAGGTATTCATTTCGCATTCAAAAAACGAAAATGTTAGAAAAATAATCAAGTTAACACAGGTACACACACAACATACCGGATCTCGAGTGTCACAAGCCAGGGTGTTTAATGTTAATCCAATGTAGAGTTACTAGCTACTGATTAAGACTAGGCATATAGGAGACGCATAGTGTGTTATCCACAAACTACTAGACCGATTACAAAAATTGTTACACCATTATAATGCTATTTAACCCTTAGTAACATTGACTACTTTTTATACCGGAAAAATGAACGGTTCCCGTGGGATGATAAAAATACGAATTCTACGCGGACGAAGTCGCTGGCAGAAGCTAGTAATTAATAAACCTCAATTTTGTTTCATCTCGTTTTTTTCAAACGAACGATGTAGTTACCGAGTATCAGTTAAAAATATTAAACTAAACCTTCCCACATCGATACAGAGTTCAGTTAAAAAAAAAAACTGTTTGCATATATATATTCGCGTCGTGAAATTCACGAAGTATTATCATATTTTTTAAGTACTAATTAGCAGTGATCGGATTTCACGGTGCAGCGAACAGAATATTTAGTACAAATCTTAATATGACGGAATATCTATGAATACGACCAAAACGCCGAGATCTGGTTCGAAAAGAAAATGCTATAGAGAATTATGATACTTATGATATTTATAAATGAGCAGCTAAAATAATAATAAACGAAATCTTTACACGCATTGTTTTTTTTTATTTGAGTATGAAAATCTTACCTTACCTTATCTTATCTTATCTATGTTACCTATGTAGAAAGGAGTTTTTCGGCGTATAAATGAATTTTAGCCGTGAAAAAAACGATTGAAGATAGGAAACATTGAGAAAATAATTGTATGCTATTTAAGTATAAACAAACTAATTAAACAATATTAATTCTTTGTAGTGCTGTATTTTGACCCTGCCTTAATAAAAAAAATTATAACGATCTAATTTTATTTATTTGTGTTTATACCCAAAACATTTTCATAATGACAGATCGATCTCAACGCTGAGCTGTGATCGTCGACGTCACCAGACCATCCCACATGACGTCACATTACAGAACCTGGTGAATGCTGAGAAGGACAAGCTAAACAAGTATCCTGACTTGGTTCATGAGGTGACAGTTATGTGGGATATTGACTCAACTATCAATGTCCCGATAGTTGTTTCGGCGTACGGTCTCATAGCGAAGAGTCTCGACCAACACCTCAAGATTCTCTCGCTAGATGGCTGGATCCAGGGCTAGATACAGAAAGCAGTAGGTACCTACTCCTCAACACGGCACGTATTGTGATGAGGTTCCTCTCATTGCAGCGCTAGCCACCGGAAACTTGAGCCCTGTCCCGGTGCTGGCCGCACCCGTATGCTACGTTTTTGAATTGTTTTTTTGAAAACGTAATTAACAAAAATAACAATAAATACCTAAATAAGCATGTCCATATTATGTTAGTAACAATAACATAATTTGATTTCATGTGATGCAATCAGAAACATGATCCCGGAATCCCGAGACATATCCATATTAGCCATTGAGGGCATTCACCCCATGTTTCATAGGGAGATCCGGTCACTGGTAATTAAGCAAGTTTGTAATAATTAATATTAATATTGATTGGGCTAGCGAACTAAGTACGAGGGATGCCGAATGACGCTTCGTGCTCGGGGCCACATTGTCAGGTTATTAGCATTGATTATCCATAAAGATAAAATTTATTCAAAATTTGTTACGTTGAACATAGTACTCTTACATAATGCGTGGATATACTGATATAAGATTCAGACACCCACGACTCCGCTACAGCCAATCCGCGCTAGACAACAGGCCGGCCTGGCGGGATTGAACCCTTTGGCCTGGTAGGCAGTAGTGCCGCTGATACATCAAACCGCTCGTCTACATTTCGCTTCACCATATCGCTCTCTGTGTATTAACAATTGCAGGAACAATTGAAATAGTTTCAATTATAAAACAGCACATGATGTCTTTGAGCAGCTACGTAAAGACCTTGCATTGGAACATCTTTACAATGTTAATGAAATAAATGAAATTAGGTACGTTATAGTAGATTCATCATGTAGGTCGGTTCGCGTCACGCAAGCTTAACACGAAAAACGGTTTCGAATTGAAAAATTATAACAGTTTTACTTTTGGAACTAATTAAATTTATCTGATATGGGCGCATACTTTCCTCCAGATGCCCGTAATATGGTACGTATAGTAAAGACCTTGACCTAACACAAGGAATATATGATAGCTATCTACAGGATTCGTGGTTGTAGGCAAGCGAATGCAGAAACTTTCAGGGATTTCACTTTGGTCATTAAAACTTTTGACCAAATTCACTGCTTTGAATAATATTATTCTAAGATATTGAAGTTTCTGATAGGCCACATTATTAAGCTTAAGTCGGTATTAATGGAAGTTAAACCAGTACCTTCAATTTAAAAAAATCCAAAGTATTTTTTTATTTAATTTTCCGTGGATGAATTTGTTTAATTCTGCAATAATATATAGGTTACATACAGCAACTAAAGTTCTGTTATCCTATTAACTATTTTTCTAGCATTAAATTTTATTCTCAAAAACGCGTTTTTGTTTTTACTTGTTCCGGTCATGGAAAGTGTTTAATTTTTCAATATTTTTTGGAGAGCTTAGTTTAAAAACTTGACTTAAGAAATAAACCTCTGCTTAAATTATTTGCTACGTTAAAATCTAAAAGCCCCACAGTACAGGTAAAAAGATCACTTTGGTATTTTGAAATTTGCCTTGATCGTTTCTAATTTCATACATGCAAAACTATTCCAGTATATTGCTTTTAGCTCGAGTTCGTAGGTACTCGAATTGGTCCACCTCTTTGATATAGAGCTAGGTTTCTGCAGATAATTTATGTCACCTTGATTTCTGCGACCGAATAACTGCTTATGGAATTTACTTTCGATAATATTTTTGATTACATGTTAGCCAATTGTTCTTCGCCTCTAATTCCGGATGTTAAGCAAAAAAGTCACAAGCAAAACAAAATGTTAAAAAAAACTCGCTAAGCAATAGGCATGGCAGCTAAAAATTCGCAATTTTACGGAAAATAATTTAATTAAATACTATACTGGGCAATTTTTTAATAGGTGCACAAATTTTAATATTTGCTTCGCTATCGTTAATCAATAACACATGTTGTGTTATTTTTACTCTAGCTTAAAAATATTAGAGATATGGCTGGTTCAATGATTCCACGAACGATATTCATAGACCCTCTTATGCAGGGGTGCGAGGAGAGAAGCATGCTGTAAAAACGTTTTTACTGTTGAGGTTTTTAAAAATTGATTTGCCGGTATGACTTGGTGCCTACACGAGAAAGTAAAAATTAGATAATTTGCAAAAATAAAAATACAGATTTTATTGTTGTTATATAACAGGTATGGTATAATACGATACAAAATCATATTTTAAAATTATGTGCACTGATAAAAAAAATTACCCTGAGTATAGATCATTTATTGTTCTTGAGTTCACTAAATATTATAATAATATGTATAATAATGTTATGTAACATTTGTAATCCGCAACCTCCTCCGGCGATGAAAATTGATTATTTTGATTTATGTGTTTATAAAGAATTACATACATACATACCTTCACGCCTGTAATCCGAGAGTGGGCTAGGCAGAGCTACAGAATTACAACTTGAACAAAGTTGTTGATAATTCAGTAACCACAATTTGCACAAATAGGCCAAGATGTTTACCAGCATATTAGTGACAGGTTGCAAGCCCATAGCCTAACAGTACTACAAGCCTATATTCCCTTAGTCGCCTCTTATGACATCCACGGGAAGACATGGAGTGGAACTATTCTTATAAATAATTAAATTGTTATTATTTGTGCTGTATATAATTGTATTTTTTCAACATTATCCACAGTTGGTGATTGAATTACATAATAAACAAAGCCTGTTTATTGACAAGTATATAAAAATACTATGTAGAATCATTTATAAAAATAACATGCATATAGGTAATACGTATGTAAGTGTATATAAAATATGTATATATAGCTAGGCAAAATCAAAAGCACAAATATGGCGCCAAGATAAACTCAAAACATAGGTTTATCTAGGGATAAAAATTGTAAAAACACATTAATATAATAGATTATAGAATGTTTGTTCCTCTTTCGAAATGGTAACCACTTTTGAAATTGATATTTTATAAATAATCGAGTTTACGTACATATACATGGTGTCTACATAATTAGAAACATTTGTGTTTTTTCCATCCAATTAATTATCAACATTCAGCTTTTCATTTAGGGGTAAAAGTGGTTAACACACATCAATTTAATAGAATGTTTGTTGCACTTTTGACAACAACAATTGAAATCGATGTTTTATAAATAATCGAGTTTAGCTAGATAACGTTGGTGTTCATATAATTAGAAACATTTGCATTTTTTTCATCCAATTATCTACAAATACCTATCACTAATTAATTTTAACAAAGTGCTGACCAAATGTCGTTATCGTGAGAGCAAAAACGATTTGACAGTGAAAGACTATGACAGGCAATAACAGAAGTAACACTCGTATCGAGAAACGTTTATAGCTACAAGTTCATGATGGGGGGGCCATTTGCAACGTTAAAAGATGGCGGACGTGTAATTTGTTTTAGACTTTAATTTTTGGGTAATTAGGTGTTCAAAGTTCTTTTCTGATAGTGATTTGTACTTTTTATGCCTTTGTGTCGCACAGTGATTGAAGACTTGGACTTATTTCGTGTATCTGGCATCTTTCTTCTCGTTTCAAGTGGACTCGCAGTGGTGCAGAGGTTAAAACTATCTTGACCTCTGACCTACAAATCACCGTACAACGTTGCCCCCAATCTTCCTAGAGAAGATTGGATTGTTTTATTGCTATATTGATATATACTTATATATACATGACACTGGCGAAATCACTTAACGTGGAAACGCCATATCCCCGCGGTAGTAGCTGTTCAAGTCGCTGCGGGGGCAAAAGAAGAAGAAGAAGTTCATGATGTATCCATTTTTTTTCTAATATCTTACCTCAGTATTTGACTTGATGAGTAGTACATATTTTAAAAGATTAGCTTTGCGATCTGAATGTCAACCTCTTCAGTCCCTTTTCCTACTACTTTAGACATTTGTCATTCTTGATTAATTTGATATTTACAAAAAAAACAAAAATATATCTAAATTAAATATGAGTGCAAATGTAAACCCTATATTTCAAAAGTTAAAACTAGTTTTAGAGAAAAATACTGGATTTGTCAATTTTATTTTTATTTTATTCAAGTTGACACATTGAGTTACATGTAAGCATTTACTCCAGTGTAAGACAAGTTTGATTCACTTTTCTAGCGAAAATTTTGTGCTAAATATGAAGAAGATCTTAGAGGCTTATAATCAGAGATCGGAATAGGTAGAGCTAATTTGCCTAAACTTGATGCATGTTCATTCATAAATGTGTTCCTATTTCACTCACTCATGAATGAATATGCGTCAAGTTTAGGCAAATTAGCTCTGCCTATTCCGATCACTGCTTATAATGTATGGGCAGAATAATATAGTAGCAGAGTTTTATACTAAACAGACCTTTTCTTGTATGTGTTCTTTAATAGATTTGTTTTTGCTCCCGCAATAACGACAGTTGGTGCTGACCCATCCATACCACATTTTAATACTTATGTTTTATTTGTAACTTTTCTTGTTGGTTTAATAAATAAATAAATAAAATAAAAAATGCATTTTTTTATGGCATGTCAATTAACAAATAGTGTGACCCATTATATTGATTAAGAAGTCTTATCTGCAGGCAATTACATGGGAATGTGACCACAAATCTGTATAAACAACAAAACCTGATTTTTTTGCCTTGCTTTGCCTGATTGTAATTAGACAGCAGGTAATATTAGTCTGCTTGATTGCTTGGTTATAAACATAACATTCACTAAAAGAGCAGCATTCTAGAAGTTAACCAATTATTTATTTCTATGTATGTATGTTAACACTTAGCTGTATGAGACCCAAACTCCGGTTTTTTTTCTATAACATCACCAAATTGATTGGAGTTACTTAGTTAATAGTTGTAACACAGATAATGCCGGTTTATAGTAACCTGGTTTGGAATAATTAGTCTTATAGGCCAGCCTCATAAGACAGATAAAAAGCCCTAAGCACCCAAAATGCAATGTAAAGCTAAATTTTTGAATCCTCTATAATGATGTTTTAGGCCCATTAGTCAATAGTGAAATTACATTTTGTATGTAAAAAATTGGAGTATTTTTTCAGATTTTGCGGTTCTATAAACTATGGGGTCGTATTCCAAAGAAATGAACAAGACTAAATGTGCTGTGATTAGATTTTCAAGTTATTATTTTTATATACTTGTTACTTACATACAAAGTACGGGCAGTTGGAACTATTTGCGCAATATTTGAGCAGCTATAAAATGCACACAAGGCACAAGGCAGCTTGCCTTACCAACTATTTGCAAAGGCAGGTTCAAAAAACATGTTTTACTTTGCCACCATCACCAGCTCACTATTCTGCAATCTTTCATTAACTAAGATCTTTACACTAATAAATTACCAAATTGGTTGGGAATTGATAGAGCCCTACTGAATTCAGCAGGGAATGCAATCCACTTTTCACAGAACCAATTCAAGAATCAAGTCTCAACCTAATAGCATTTCTCTACAAAAACGTTGTTGAACTGCTTGTGGGTGCACTTTCATGAGCTAGTAGATGGTTTCCAATGAAGAGAGCCACTACATTGACCTCATATCTAACCTGAAACCGCAAATAACCCCAACCCTAGATACTTTTTATGGAATAGCTGCGTTCCTCAGTTATGTCAAAAGTTAGTTATGTAAATCTGTTTGTTGACAAATGTGACTTAGTTACATTCCCTTATTGCAGTGCTGTAGCTATCATTATTTATAGTATTTACAATTGTATTAACTATTTAGTACTAATTCATTATGTTTGTGTTACATAGAATAATGTAATTTGAAATAAATGCCTGCCTACCTTCAAAATGTATGTTATCATCAGAATGTATTTGTTTAGGGATAATTATATGAGATTTTTATTAACAATTATAAATTAAGATGCAATACATGACACAATACAATACAATAAGACTACTTTTAATAGAATTAGCCATTGATTTATAAATAATAGATCAACCACGATATTGTGCAATTTAGAAATATAATATAACATACGACGCTGTCAACTATAATGTACGTTTATTACTGTATTATAAAAAAGTCTAATTACTAATAATTGATAGAACTCCATAACATTCGAACTCTTGAATACACTCCTTCCGTCAAAAAAGATTCGTGCTTATCGTATGGTAAAGCCTAGAAATCATCGCAAATATTATGTCCACGTTATGAGTAATTTGCCGAGCGCTGTATAATTATGTTACTGTTACTTTCTTTATTTTATACCGCCTGTCAGGGTATTGATTTGAAACGACACGTATGAAAACCTATAAGCAAGAATATATTTATTACTTACGGTTTGAGTATACAGGTCTCTGGAAGCTTTAGTCTGCCTCTTAAGGGAATCACTTGCTGTATACACTAATAAAAGTAGGAAATAAATATCGGAACATTCGGAACCGCCCAGCTGGCAAGTAAAGTACAAAACTAAACTAAGCTAAGCAGTGGTAGTTGTGATGCGTTCACAGTAACGCAACAATAACGAACGAAACGGAACCACACCACAGACTAGCGAAAGCGAAGGACACGATAAAACATCGATGTTTATAAACTATGTACTATTTTGCCACTGAAATGACAGATCGAGCTGATCAGCTGAGGCCCTACTTTGAAAATTGAAGTTATAAGTACGAAACTTTTGCGCCGAATCCCTGTCAATCGTGACTCAAAAGTAGTTGGGTAGAAAGAGATGGAGCTAACGTAACTTCGAACGTCTTTTCAAAGCAGGGCCTCTGTTCACGTTGCCTTACGTAACGCTGAGTTACTGTATTATTTATTGGCATGGATTATTAGCGAAATCACCACGGAACGCCAGAAAAATAAAATAAAAATAAGATGTTATACTTATTTCAATTAATTAATCAAAGTATACATACATACATACATACCTTCACGCCTGTAATCCCAGAGTGGGCTAGGCAGAGCTACAGAATGGGCGTATACAGAAAGAAAGCTGGAAGCTTATAAGCGCTTACCGGCGCTTGAAAGCGCTGGTAACCCGCGCACAAAAATATATGAGAGAACGCCGATAAGCACTGAACCACAGTATATAAATAAACCAGTAAAGAAACTAGGCCTACTTTTCAAGATAAATACCTACGCTCCAATTGAGCGTAAGGGTTGTCCACTAACATTTTGTAAAATTGAAAAAAAAATCTTGTTTATTGTATCTCAGCTAGTTAGTGCAAAATCGATACGTGTGATCTGCGACAACAAATCCGTTGCAGATTGAGAAAAAGTAGCCGCCATCTTTAATTTTTTAGTTATTTAACCGATTGCTTCCAAAATCGATATCTGGGGATGTGCGTGGTCTCCGACAACGAATTTGTTGGCAGAATGAGAAAAAGTAGCCACCATCTTGAAATTTTTAGTTATTCAACCGATTGTTTCCAAAATCGATATCTGGGGATGTGCGTGGTCTCCGACAACGAATTTGTTGGCAGAATGAGAAAAAGTAGCCCCCATCTTGAAATTTTTAGTTATTCAACCGATTGTTTCCAAAATTGATATCTGGGGATGTGCGTGGTCTCCGACAACGAATTTGTTGGCAGAATGAGAAAAAGTAGCCGCCATCTTGAACTTTTTAGTTATTCAACCGATTGCTTCCAAAATCGATATCTGGGGATGTGCGTGGTCTCCGACAACGAATTTGTTGGCAGAATGTTAATATTGATTTAATGGGTGGTGTGTGGGGTGGGTGTTGAATATATGAGAAAAAGTAGCTATCTGACTGACCGCGGCCAGAGGGTAAAGATAGGACAGCACTTAAGTGACCAGCTTCCTGTGAGCTTCGGTGTCCCCCAGGGGAGCGTACTCGGCCCGACCCTTTTCACGCTATATATCAATGACCTCCTAAGCACTGACATCCCTAATGTAACACTTGTATGCTACGCGGACGATACTGTGATAATCGTAAACGAGGACTCGTGGGAGGAAACTTTTTGTCGGGCTGAGGTTGCGCTTGCCGGGGTGGCATCGTGGTTGAGCAGCAATCTCCTCACGCCAAACATAGGTAAGACTAACTTCGTAGCCTTCTCCAAGACATCAGCTTCTTCCCCGCCTGCAGAAAGAACTGTTAAATTGCACTCGTGCGTGCGGTACAGTTCAGCAACATCTTTTAGCCCCCCATCATGCGCTTGCTCCTGCCTAGAAATTGAAAGGCGCCACTATGTAAAGTACTTAGGGCTTCACATAGACCAACACCTCTCTTTTAAACAACACATGTCCGCACTTGCCTCTAAAGTTAGGAAATTGATTTACGTGATGAAGCGACTTCGTGACTGCGCTGCCCCAGATGTGCTTCGCCTGGTATATCATGCTTTATGTCAGTCTATCCTGCAGTACGGAGTGGCTGTCTGGGGCGGTGCTGCTAAGTGTTACATGTTAGAGGTGGAGCGTGCACAGAGAGCGGTGATAAAGGTAATGCTCAGAAAACCGTTTCGTTTTCCCACTGACGCGCTTTACCGAGAATGTAAACTTTTGAGAGTGCGCCAGCTTTACATCATGAAAGCGGTCTTGCGAACCCATGCATATCTGCTAAAATCTGCAAATTACGAAAAACTCCTGAGCAAGCGTATTTTTAAAGTGCCCCTGCCGCCACTTAGGTCAGCATTGGCTAGGAAATGTCCTGCATATTCTCATCCCAACATATATAACAATGTCTGCAATAACATAGTGCTTTCATCCGCAATTAATATTAAAAGTGTAATGCTTAAATGGTTGCTCACGCTATCTTATACTGAAACCGAAAACTTAATTTAATCTAATTTAATACCGTACCCTAACTTTTTGCCTGAATGTTGTTGTTGTACACTGACAAACACACTCACGTACGCACGCACACCCGGACACACACACACGCACAGACACACACACACACGCACACCCGGACACACACACACACACACACGCACGTATAGTTTTAAGCATTGTTAATAATAAGTACCTACCTAAGTAATAATATCCTATCTTGTATTTACTGTCGTTAATCATGTTAATCGCACTCGCAGACTGCCAAGATACAGGCCCAGCCTAGTTTGGAGTCTGATGGACAAACCACATATTAATGTAACAAACTGTTTTTGTAAAATAAACGATTTTTATTTATTTATTTTTATTTTATCTTGAACTTTTTAGTTATTCAACCGATTGCTTCCAAAATCGATATCTGGGGATGTGTATGGTCTCCGACAACTAATCTGTTGGCAGAATGAGAAAAATTAACCGCCATCTTGAACTCTTTAGTTATTCAACCGATTGCTTCCAAAATCGATGTCTGGGGATGTGTATGGTCTCCGACAACTAATCTGTTGGCAGAATGAGAAAAATTAACCGCCATCTTGAACTCTTTAGTTATTCAACCGATTGCTTCCAAAATCGATGTCTGGGGATGTGTATGGTCTCCGACAACTAATCTGTTGGCAGAATGAGAAAAATTAACCTAGTTGTCGGAGACCACGCACATCCCCAGATATCGATTTTGGAAGCAATCGGTTGAATAACTAAAGAGTTCAAGATGGCGGTTAATTTTTCTCATTCTGCCAACAGATTAGTTGTCGGAGACCATACACATCCCCAGACATCGATTTTGGAAGCAATCGGTTGAATAACTAAAGAGTTCAAGATGGCGGTTAATTTTTCTCATTCTGCCAACAGATTAGTTGTCGGAGACCATACACATCCCCAGATATCGATTATGGAAGCAATCTGTTGAATAACTAAAGAGTTCAAGATGGCGGCTAATTTTTCTCATTCTGCCAACAGATTAGTCGTCGGAGACCATACACATCCCCAGATATCGATTTTGGAAGCAATCGGTTGAATAACTAAAAAGTTCAAGATGGCGGCTACTTTTTCTCATTCCGCCAACAAATTCGTTGTCGCAGACCACGCACATCCCCAGATATCGATTTTGGAAGCAATCGGTTGAATAACTAAAAAGTTCAAGATGGCGGCTACTTTTTCTCATTCTGCCAACAAATTCGCTGTCGGAGACCACGCACATCCCCAGATATCGATTTTGGAAGCAATCGGTTGAATAACTAAAAAAATAAAGATGGCGGCTACTTTTTCTCAATCTGCAACGGATTTCTTGTCGCAGATCACACGTATCGATTTTGCACTAACTAGCTGAGATACAATAAACAAGTTTTTTTTTTATTTAAACGGAAATTAAACGATTTTTAAATTTTTACTTTTGCAACACGTCATCGTATTATAAAAAGCATTTTATTTAAAAATATTTTATTTATTCTTACCTTTATTTGAAGAAGCCGTATTCAAACAACCGTATACCACGCAATACTTTTGTGGCATCTTTCTCAAGAACGAACGTAAAATGCGAAGGAGGCCATTCGTCTCGACGCGACACACGCGACTGACAGCACCGCCAAATCCTCTTAGCGGTCTCGTAAAGGCGTGCGTCTGTGTGAGTGCGACGTTTCGAGCGTTTGTTCGTAGCTTCTTTACTGGTTTATTTATACAGGGTGTCTGGAAAACCTTCGGAGAAAGGCCGTGCCAGGATAAGCTAAGAGATTTTGCCCCCCTTGAGTTTGGGGTTGTAATTTTTATAGATTGTGTGGCTCTGCATTAGTAATTGTTTTGCCAAATTTGAGCACCCTAAATATCATAGTTTTCGTTTAAAAAAAAAAAAATTATATTTAATTTTTCTTTGATATTTTTTTTTCCTGTTAACCGATTTTAATGAGCTTGGCATATAATGTACATTTAACCAAGATGATCAAATGGCCATAATTATATTTTCATTATGCCATAGAAAAAAAATTAAAAAAACCCATTCAAACTTTTCAGTTTTTTTTTTTATCACTTCCATGTTAGAGACCGCTCTAATTTTTTCACTGGTAAAACTCCCACTAACGTCCTATAATATGTATTTTTTTCAAAATTTTTGCTAAGGGAGAACATGGAGTTATCTTGACATGAAATTCTTTACATGAGCATTTCTAAAAAAGTTTGTACATTTCATTCACGACTTTAATTTGCAAAAAAAATTGCAGGTTGGTAGAGTGAATGAAGCTGAGCCTAAATAACATAGTCTCCCAAAATGTCCTCATACATTTGTATGAAACTTTCCTTTTTTGTTACCATGAACCAAAGAAAGTTAGTAACAAAAAAGGAAAGTTTCATACAAATGTATGAGGACATTTTGGGAGACTATGTTATTTAGGCTCAGCTTCATTCACCCTACCAACCTGCAATTTTTTTTGCAAATCGAAGTCGTAAATGAAATGTACAAACTTTTTTAGAAATGCTCACATACATTTCCTAGAACCGCTATAATTTAAATCGGAATGATTGCAACCTCTTTAGAGGAACGTACATGTTGCATATGAAATACTTACTGGCCACTTACATTTCAACTTTTTAAAGAAGTAAAAAAAAAGACAACAAAAAGAACTCCTTCCAATTGTCGTGCGTTGGTAACATAATATAAACCATTCCAATATGAATTCATTATCAAAAACCACTGCAATACAACGCGTTTTCCGTAAAAAAGTTAAAACGCTGTATTGTCTCGCAATGAAAACAATTCTGCAAAGTATAAACGAACAATACGATTTCTTTAATAATACACTTCCAATTTTTGATCAGGTAAATGTCACAAAGGCATATTGTGCATTTGTATAGTAATTAATGGGTACTTAATTTTAAATAGGTAGTTTAAATAATTAGTAGTAAAAGTAGTAGTAGTAGTAAAACTCTTTATTGTACGTACAAACAAATAATTACCTATGTTTATCCACGGATATGTAATTTGGGAGTCTCAGGTAGTATAACTTAACATGCATGTCTTCAATCTAAATGATAAAAAAACATAGGTAATTATTTGTGTGTACTTACAATAAAGAGTTTACTACTACTACTACTTCTACTACTAATTATTTAAACTACCTATTTAAAATTAAGTACCTATTAATTACTATACAAATGCACAATATGCCTTTGTGACATTTACCTGATCAAAAATTGGAAGTGTATTATTAAAGAAATCGTATTGTTCGTTTATACTTTGCAGAATTGTTTTCATTGCGAGACAATACAGCGTTTTAACTTTTTTACGGAAAACGCGTTGTATTGCAGTGGTTTTTGATAATGAATTCATATTGGAATGGTTTATATTATGTTACCAACGCACGACAATTGGAAGGAGTTCTTTTTGTTGTCTTTTTTTTTACTTCTTTAACAAGTTGAAATGTAAGTGGCCAGTAAGTATTTCATATGCAACATGTACGTTCCTCTAAAGAGGTTGCAATCATTCCGATTTAAATTACAGCGGTTCTAGGAAATGTATGTGAGCATTTCTAAAAAAGTTTGTACATTTCATTTACGACTTCGATTTGCAAAAAAAATTGCAGGTTGGTAGGGTGAATGAAGCTGAGCCTAAATAACATAGTCTCCCAAAATGTCCTCATACATTTGTATGAAACTTTCCTTTTTTGTTACTAACTTTCTTTGGTTCATGGTAACAAAAAAGGAAAGTTTCATACAAATGTATGAGGACATTTTGGGAGACTATGTTATTTAGGCTCAGCTTCATTCACTCTACCAACCTGCAATTTTTTTTGCAAATTAAAGTCGTGAATGAAATGTACAAACTTTTTTAGAAATGCTCATGTAAAGAATTTCATGTCAAGATAACTCCATGTTCTCCCTTAGCAAAAATTTTGAAAAAAATACATATTATAGGACGTTAGTGGGAATTTTACCAGTGAAAAAATTAGAGCGGTCTCTAACATGGAAGTGATAAAAAAAAAAAACTGAAAAGTTTGAATGGGTTTTTTTAATTTTTTTTCTATGGCATAATGAAAATATAATTATGGCCATTTGATCATCTTGGTTAAATGTACATTATATGCCAAGCTCATTAAAATCGGTTAACAGGAAAAAAAAATATCAAAGAAAAATTAAATATATTTTTTTTTTTTTTAAACGAAAACTATGATATTTAGGGTGCTCAAATTTGGCAAAACAATTACTAATGCAGAGCCACACAATCTATAAAAATTACAACCCCAAACTCAAGGGGGGCAAAATCTCTTAGCTTATCCTGGCACGGCCTTTTAACTGTAGATAGGGTGGATGATTTGGATCATCCCTATATTGGTAACTTTTGTTTAAGTTAATATTTGACTGAGTTACAGACAGATTTATCATCGACTTTCCTGACGATGCTCTCAGTGTGCCCCATCTTAACTGATTCATTCATAATATCGGCGGTGATACTGCAAAACCGCGTAAGTAACAAATTTATGATAGAGCAAAATAAACCTTACGGTCTTATTAAAAAGGTGCATTTTGCTCCTTATTTAAAATGTCACTTACGCGGTTTTGCAGTTTCACCGACGATATGTGTCACAACGTAATGTAAATAAACAAGTTGTTATTTACAGTACGCCTTATGAACAATGTTTCCAATCATGGTCAAAAGCTCCATGGAGTTTAGAAAACTGACACATTATCCTGTAATGTGAATGAAAAGACGGTGTCTGATAAGGGCTATTATGTGAAATAATCTAAAACTGAAACTTACGATTATGATTTTTACTCACACTTTTCTCACACTCACACGGCTAAAATAGCACTTGCACTCGTAGGCACATTACTTATTTTACGAGATCATGAATCATGGCTGTATTTCATTGATTTGTACCACTATCAGGGCTTCCGACGAATAAAAAACACAATAATTAATTATTGACTATTTGACATATTATCTTTTTAAATCTTGGACCATTAAAACTCTTTATGAAAAGAGTTTTAGGTTTCATTTGTAAACAAAAAATCCTACCTACACGTTACGTTTTATCAAATAGTACATTGTGTATTAAGGTCGGTAAGTAAGGAATTACGATCGAGGCTCTAGTAGAAGCCCGAAGTCGAAGACTGAGGGCTTTCTGAGTCGAGGTACGTAATTCCCGTACCGCCCGTGAAACATACAATGTTTTTCATCACATTTGCGAGTAAATAAACACACAAGTCATCACAACTATTATTACGAATTACTTGAACTTTTTTTAAGCGGATGGCTGGCGGACTCCACAGATTATGCAAATGTTTCGTTCAGAAACGTTAAGGGCAAATACTTACGTAGGTATACATACAGCCCTGAAGGAGTGTAAAAAAAACGACGTTTGTTACAGACAACTATTAAAATCGATTATTAAGAATATTAATTGAGTATTTAAGTAACATGTAGCGAGATTGTAATAAAATTCCTGTTTAAATAACATTTTAAGACAATTTTACAATTGCGTGTAAACTCTTTGCTTGAACTTGCATGACCTGTGTGCTGTGCTATAAATTAAAAAAAAATTACTTACCGACCTTGGGTTTCATGGTAAGAAGAAAGGTCGAGGGTTTTATATGGGGCATTGCGGTCAAGTTAACCTGTATGTTTAGATACTGTTTACATGCAAGTGTGATGAAAATTACATTTAAAGCTGGCATCATACATGTTGTTGCTAGATATTCGTATCATAGAAGAAAGAGAAAAATAGGATCGCTTTGTAAGAAGAGGTCGACGTGATTACACTCTGTGGTAAAAACCCTTAAAAGAAAAAGGCCACTAAAGCCGGCTACTCACACACCTGCTGCAGGAGCAATATGGGAATTGGACCCTTGATTGCCTCCTTAATTGTGATGTGTGTAGGCAAGCAGGAGCAATTTTTAGATTGGGCCTGCGGCAGGGCGGCAGGGGCGCAAGACCTTCCTAGCTCCCTAGATTGTGTCTACCGCCCTGCAAGGTTGCTGCGTGTGTAGTAGGATTGGGGCAATTCCAGTCAGTTCATTGGTGACAACCGAGCGGAGTGGACAAAAATGGAAAAAATGGTGTTACCATAGCCAGGAGATCTTCAAAAGAATCAATATCCATTCGCAAAAAGTTTCTAAGATCATCTACTTCCAATTCTTTCATAATATTCATGTGGCACAATTTGCTTCGTTTCTGCAACCAATTCTTCACCCAATATCTTCTCTTCCTTTTTTTTTTGGTAGCACCACAGAAAGTGCCAAGGCGATACCAATCCTCTGGTGTTTCGTCAATACAGGAGGCTTTCTCGTGGACGTGCGTTCAGCGGGACTATCAGTTACACACTGAACGGCAGGCTAGTGTGTAGAGAACAGCCTAAAATTGGTCCAACCGCCGTGCGACCGGTATTGCCCCTGCAGCAGGTGTGTGAGTAGCCGGCTTAAGGAACACCCAGAAAGTATAAAACGTGGACTACAATCACAATCAGTCAAGGAAGCGATGTCACAAGCGAAGCGATGTTTGGTTTGGGGTTTGTTTTGTTTACTTGCATGTGATGTGACTTCACATCACACTCACAGGTTATAAAGTATTTCTAACATCACATAGCGTTTTTGCCACAGATTAAATTTCAAAAAAAATCCTTATTATTTCGTGTAATTTCCAAAAAAATAGACATAATTTAATGTGAAATAAAGTGTAATACGTTATTTTACGCTAGTATCAGATAGGATGACCACAATTTGTAGTATATTTTCAATGTTGTCAAATAGCCTATTATAATCAATTATGCGACGACCTTTATATCCATCGACAAAATGTTTTGCACTTGGACTTTTGGCTACTGCCACAAATACCATGCGGATCAAAAGGAAAGAACCAGCAGCCAGCAGCGCTTTCTCCCCGTCTGGTTGCCCTGAAAATCAGCGCGTGCAGCGTCACGGCATGTCTGACACTATGATGCTGAGTAGCACCCAATTTGGTGCATTATTATTTTATAAAATAGTTTTAAGGTTTTGTTTTAAATTATTTTCTCACTGTATTTAATTTGATTATTATTTTTCTGTGGTTTGCACCAATAAACGATTTTCTTTTTCTCCTTTTTTTTCTTCAATACGGAGAGCAATAATCGGATCGTTCAATCCGTCTATTTGAACTTTGAGAAGTCTATGAATTTATGGCTGTCATTAGATGTCAGTGTTAAATTATGTTATTTTCAATATTCACGTCTTCAATATTTTTGCTGTAAATCAGTTATATGGGCTACTTTAGAGCAGAAAACAATGGTAAATGGTTAGATCTCGACAGTAAAAGACGGACGATATGATCAGTCTCGGCAAAACATGAACAAGAGACCTAGTGATTTCACATTTAAAACCAATTAGTGTTCAAATTGCAAAAACGAAAATACAGTAAGTTGCACTAAAATTACTCATTTCTTTTTATTATAATGCTACCTTGATTTTTGTTTACATGGAGCGAACTGTTTGTTTACATGGAGCGAACTGTTTGTTTACATACCATGTGACAACGTATGGTCTCAGGTCATTGACCTCGGACATTGAATTTTGACGTAAGATACTACGAACTGTTGGAGTAGTATACTATCAACGTCAAAATGTCAAGGTCGAGATATCGGCTGCGATACATCAAGTAACAAAATGAATATAATTAATCCTTCTTTTTTTTTTACATTAACAGAAACAAAAATGAACCATACCCCCGTGATCAGAATCGTGCCAACTATTACCCCCCCAAATTTCTCCGAAGGTTTTCCAGACACCCTGTATACTGTGACTGAACGGTGCCGACAAGTTCCGACAAGCTTCAACACGAGCTGGTCAGCACTGGGCGCTGCCATTTAAAATTTTGCTTGGTCTGCTTCAACCTGCTTCCTTTGTGTAGAACGGACCAGCGCTGTCAAGCGCCGGTAAGCGCTTATAAGCTTCCAGCTTTCTTTCTGTATACGACCTTACAACTTTAAAAAGTTGTTGATAATTAATCAAAGTATTTATACGATTTATAAGTTTTCACAATACTCACATGAGAGATTGTACGTGAAAAATAGCTACTTTAAGTGATATGATAGATATCGCTGTTTCTGACTGTGCGACCGTGCACCGAACAAGGTATTAAAACGTTTATTTTATCGCATGCTATTTTTGTGTGACCTTTGCTTCTTCTAGTTATTTTTTATAAGAGTGACCGAGCATAATAGGTTACCTGTGGCCCATTTCACGAAGCTACAAGTTACAAATTACAAGTTTACAAGTAACAAGAGCAAAAAGTTACAATTTACAAGTACAAGTGTTTCTCGAACGCGGCCTTCCATGGTAGAATAATAGGATCGTATGGTAATCTCGATTACAAGTGAATGACATCTCGATTTAACAAGTCCCTATTAAAAAAAAGTTTGTTGATGTTTTCACGTTTCTAAATATCAAATCTTGAAATATTTATAATATGTAAATCCGATGATGTCTCCACTCCAGTCTCGCGGAGTCTTCGGAGTTGTCTCTCGCTATCGTTAAAATTTGAAAGTAGGTACGGGAGTTATTTTAGTTATTATGGAAAGCAACCGGAAAATTTTGAAGGCAACACTTCTAAAAGAAGTGTTGCTTAAGAAAAAAGAACTTTTCGGAGCATTTTCGGCAACCACGACAAAAGCTACCAAGACCGATGCGTGGAAAGTCATACACGCAAAGGCACAGGCTTTAGGACCTGTGCCAAATTCAAGGGATTCCCACGACTCCACGACTTCCACATTCCACAAGCTTATGAAACTTCACTTAATATTTACAGACAAAATAACAATAACAACAAACTAACAGAGAATTAAACTCAACAACTAACAATAACAAAATATACAATAACAAAATAACAATAACAACAAACTTTAACAGAAAATTAAACTCAACGACGGTACAACATGAGAGTGACGTTTAAAAACAAAGAAGGTAGGTACTATAGTATGAATGATTTGACAGCAACTCTAATAAATTACAAGTTTACTTAGCTCGGAAGCTAGGTAGTTTTTTTTACTAAGTGACAAGTACAAGTTGACAATGTAACAAAATTTTCGAGAAACGTTAGTACGATTGAAGCAATTTCTAACAATAAAATAAATAAAAAATGTCTATGGTTAAAATTTTACACTTGTAACTTGAATTTTACAAATTGTAGAAAAGAAGCTTCGTGAAACGCTTGTGGTACCTTTTTTGACCAATGTTGCCAGTTTACACTTGTAAAATTGTAACTTGTAGCTTCGTGAAACGGGCCACTGGGATGGGAAGTAATTCACCACCGCCCTTATCCCTTAATTTGGCAGTGTATGTCACAGTCAACATACTATAGTGTTCACTTTTAATGTTTGGAATGTTTTTTTATTTTTTTGCTGATTCAAAATCAAAAAGGGTTTGAATTCCCGACTTTTTTTATTTTTGCCAAATTAAGGGTTAAAACACTAGCAACTCAAATTAAATAATAGGAGTTTAAATATAATTGATAAACAAAAACAAAACGTGGTGTGTGTTTGTGTGTGTTGCTTCCTACTAGGATTTAGGAAATAAACTAATTCTATAAAATAGGTAGCTATGTTATTAAATCAAAATCATTCTATAAAGGAGGGCTTGGACGTTTGTATAGATGCTGCTGCTGAGAGTTTTAAGCCAACCAAACAAAGTTATTTACAAATAAATAGTTGTAGCTTGTTCTTCTTGTTCTAGCCAACCTCCAGTAGTGGAGAGGAATTTGAAGAAGAAGAAGAAGCTACTTTCTACAATTTCCTATCCGAGCCCAGTCAGGTCCATTCATCTCCTTTTTGGTCTGTATTTTGTTCTCATGTGGCTTGGTTTTAACAATAATTCATACAAAAAGTAAATGACTGTGTTCTTTTATTATTGATCACAGTATTTGATGATCCAGCGAGACTGGCAAACCACAAAATTGCCCCTGCTCCTGTGGGAGGTGTGTGAGCAGCTGCTTCAGTCGAGAATCCTCCCTCAACATCATTCTTGTTTTATTTTGGTAAATAATCACTATTTTATTTAAGTAGGTATGCATTTCCGGTGTGTTGGATTATTTTCACAATTAAAAGCATTTTTTTATCAGTTCTTTCATAATCGTTAATTTTCATAATTGATTTTTTATATGTACCTAGCGATTTTTTATGTAGCTTTTTTTAATGTTCGTGATTTTAATAGTAGTCTATGCAACAGTTGTATAAGAGAGGTCAAAAAAGACGAGTGGTGTGGTTACGATGTGAGCCGCAGGCGAACATCGTAAAGCAAGACGCCACGAGTATTTTTTGACTTAGTTATACACCGTTGCATACAATACTTTTTCTACGACTAGGTTTCAAATAAAATGCAAAATTAAATTAATATACCTAGGTTAGAATACGAACGAACGAAGCACAGAACAACAAACGAGCGAGAAACATTCGAAAAGAACAAAATATGTGTCTATGGTTAACTTTGTTTTTAAATTGATGTGCACTTGTCAGGTTTCATATTTTTTTTAAAAGTTGCACAATCGATTTAACTTGTGAAATAGGGACTAAAAAACACCTAGAGAAATGAATTCTTATACCTGATTGGTCGATTTTAATATAGCTGCGTTCTGGTTGGTTGATACCAAATAAAATGTTTTTTTTAAAGAGTTAAATTAGTAAAAGAGTTTACATACCAAAAAGAACCTAACGTTCCGATTGACAGTCAATGTGTATTGTGATTGGTGGTTTAATTTGGTGAAGTATTTTGATTGGTCAAATTAACCTAGGTGTAAGCTTTGGCAGCTAGGCATATCGTTTTGGCTCAAAAAAGCACAAGTGCTGTTAAGGGGAATAAACTAGATAGACTTTTCTACGGAATGTTCTGTGGACATATTATCTATATTCTTATATTAGTGTTCGCGACTATATAAATGACAGATAAAAGTACAGGAGTAGGAAAACTAAGTATTCGCATGTCTGTCACTGTTCTTCCTGCAGTAATAAGTAGCAGGGCATTAAAATTTAGTTATCTTAAGTGAAGAGAAAGATTCTTCATGTTTGTAATGGTGGTAGCACCAAATCTCGTAGGTCTACGACATTGTCGGATACACACAATGTTTAATCTGTGGTAGACATGTGGTAGACGATGCATTCATAAAGTGTTACCATTTATTAGGTACCTACAATAAACTTTTGTCGATATTGAATATGGTTTAGAAAAGGAAATTCTTCCCGCTACGCATAGGTAATTATTAGCAACAAGAATTGACTTGGTTACAGATGGAATACTCATTTGACAACCAACCCTTTACCGAGTAATATTTAGTAAAAAAAATGATCATCTTGCCTCTAATTTCACTCCAAACAGCGCCCTCAATCGTTTAAAATATGTTCCTCGACACCCAACCATTTCAAATAATAGTACAAATCATTATTGCCTAGGCCCGGAAAGTAGGGAATTTCCTGACGAGTTGATTGGTAAGCCGAACCGAGTCAATTAGGTATCATTTTTACGTTGGATTGTTCGGCAGAAGCACCGCTGCCTAATTGAGAATGCACACGCTTAAATATATATATAAATACTTAAACTTGCCGGTTCGCAGCATTCACTCGTTCGACCGAATCTGACTCGTTCAATGGTGGCTCAGCAGTTAATGCTGTTGATTGATCGTTTTACTTCCCTTTATAATATTTCAGGTAAAGAAAGCTTGTCAGGCCATGTCTTTAATTGGTTCTGTAGCTGTACCTAACATAATATTTTATACTGTTAGGAGGTAACACCAAGTTAATTGAAACCAGGCCATCAATTGCCATGCACCTAGCTCGAAGGACGGATAGACGGATTTATTGCCTGAACCCTTGGTCTTTACTCAGCTCTTAGTTTAATATAACCAGCCGACAAAGGCAAAAGACAAGGAAGCCGAAAAGCCGTGTGTTGGTAAAAACCTGTTTGTTTATCGCAGCTTGTTTCTAATTAAATGTGAAAATATACTACATAAATCTATCTCGAGAGGAAGTAGTTTTACAGAAGATAGGTCTTTGCGTCTATGCAATCACAGGTATTTGGCAGGATGTAACGAGCTGGAATATATATTTATACCCGACTGTCAAAGAAGGCCGTAATGTTTTCGACTTGCTTTGATTTATGCTAACCATCGATTTAATGTTTTACTTATAAACTCAATTCAATTCAATTCAATTCTTTGATTTATGGCTACTGTCCAGTGGGACAATTCTGCCAGTGTCAAGGTTGGAAGTTACACGTGATCGGTGAAAATGCTTTTCCAGAAACAGATGCTGAATCATCAGTTGGGGAATCTAAAAATAAAACAAATTATGTACATTAACTACAACTACAATACCAAATCTATAAGGCAATTTACAACTTAATATTAAAATCATTAATATACTGAGCTAAAATATATACAAATGAAGTATTTACAAAAGTGAGGACATAACTAAGACTAGCTGGACGAAAGATGTAATCAGGAAGAAAGTTATATAAAGAAACAGGAATATTAGGACAATTGAAAAAAATGTGATCTGGGGTTCCCTCCTCAAGACCACACTCGCACAGAGAATGATCCCGAACTCGGATCTTCGCCAGAAAATGGGGCGAACAAATATGACCAAGTCGCAGTCGAATTATAGTGGAGGTGGCAGACTTGTTAATTTTATTAACTTATAAACTCAAATCTTAATAAGATTCCATCAAATCTACTGTCACAATAACATCTGTTAATGTCATTGTGACGGTGCTACTTGGAAAAGGCCCTCCTTGGAAAATCGAAGTTCGAAGTTACTTTAGCTCCATCCCTGTCTCTCGTCATTCGATACTAAATCGATAGAAAGGGAATGAGCTAACGTAACTTCGAACTTCGATTTTCAGAGTAGTGCCTCAGATGCCACCGACCCTTTCTTAATATTAAAAAAAGGGGACTTGACAGAAGCGCGTGGAGCTAACCCCGTGTGCTTCTGTTTAGTCCATTAGAAAAAATACTCTTTTACCTAACAATTGTCCACACGTGTGGTATCCATGGAATTATTTTTGTATAGGAGTGTCTATAAATAACTTGACATTGGCTAAATATACCTTAACCGGAGAGAAAGCCATTAATTAAAATTAGACTTAGAATAGTAATTTTTTTTTTATCGTACTGCATTATTGAGATGGTTTAGCACCCCTTCTCCAGTTAGGATGCTACCGTCAGAATAATGTAGTACAAGACTTACGATTTATAAATAGCCAACACGACTGGGTGGTGGTTAGTTTTTTCAAATCTACTTATTGTAGATAATAATTAATAATATACGCACATCATCTAACGATAATAATATTATTGTATCAAAACGGATACCAAATGTTATCGAGACCTGAAGTTTTATCATTGCAATATGAATATTTCTACCACAAAATTGCTTCAATTAAATATTTATATATACGAGTGGTTTTGATATAAGCATGTTTATTTACATACATACACATACATATACTCACGCCTTCGTTCCCAGAGTGGGGTAGGCAGAGCTACAGAATTACCAAAAACTCTAAAAACATGCATGCATGCATGTTTATTTAAACAGAGTAATTAAATGTAATTCTTAAATTGACTAAATAATTAATTACCTAGGTACGGGCATTCTTTCGCCACGAGTAAATTGACTAATTTTGGAATGTTTCATTTCAATGGCAACACCGTGGTAGATTTTATGGAATCTAATTATGAATCAGAGTTTAGATTGGTCTTAACTAGGGTTGTAACGGAGGCCTTCTTAACGGAGGCGGAGGCGGATGCGAAGGCGATGAGTTTCACTTCCGCGGATGCGGAGGTTAACGGAGGCGGAGGCGAAGGTGAAAGTGGATGTAAATAAAATAGTAATTTAAGGTTCAAAAGTTTTTATATTAAATACTTAACACTTAAGTAAACATTTAAAACATAAAGTAAAAATTTTAAGTTAACTTTTTTGTAATCAAAATTAGTAAGTAATCAAAATTAAGGAGAGGTAAATTAATTTTTTTTACGTAAATTAAACTCCGTTACAACTACGCAAAAATTGTGCGGAGGCGGAAGCGGAGGCGAAGGTACGATTTCTTGCGGAACTTCCGCAGTAACGGAGGCGGTGGCGAAGTTCCGTTACAACCCTAGTCTTAACGCCGCGAGTGTCACTAGGTATATTCATGAAGAAAACATTATAGCGACTTAAACGGATAACTATTAAATAGATAAAAACCTGGATATAATGACAATCCCTTCTTGCAGAACTGATAATATGTCATAGACGGTCCGATAGATTTTTACGAAACCTAGCTAGCACCATTCCAATTAACAGGATTGTGGAGCTAAACTTACCTGGTCCGATTTTGACGTTTTTGTAAATGTTGTAGATATTATGAAATGGAAAGGAAAACGTACCTAATTTTCCTTTTCAATATTTTTTTTCTTCCACAACTTCCTACAAATGGAAATCGGACTTGATTTAGGTGGTGAGAAACGTTATCGCCCGGAGCTAAATTTAATATGTATGGATTTTATTGACAACTGCACGGTTTAAGTGCATGGTAAGTGAGGGTCACCTCACCCTGAGGGGTGACCTTCACTTACCATTTCAAGGTTTCTAAATAAAAACCCGTCCAAAATGGTCCGTCCGTTTCTACGAAGCCACAGACAGACACACGCATGTATACGCAGGTATATCGATACAAACGTATAACTTATAATTTATAACGCCCCTCTTTTTTGTCCGGTTAGGTAATACAGACGCAAAACAACCATTCAACTCCAGTGTGTGAGGTATTTAAATAAAGAGCTTAATACGACGATCGAAGAAATATCAACATCGTGGTTGGTTGGTATTAAGTAAAACAGAATAGTCGGGTTTAACTTAGTTTTTGGCTTGAGCATAAGTATGAGCATGACTATTTAATCTTTATGTTATATATTGTGGATCTTGTTATGTAGGTATGAGTTTTTTCAATCCATGAATACTGCCCACCACTTATACACGAAAATCTAATTAGATTCCAAAATCTGACAGTTCCCATCTTGATTATTTCTTTATTAAAATATTATTTCATAAACATATCAATGAGAACTCGTGTAACCAGTAATATTAGGGTCAGTTTAATTGATAAAAATACCTACACTTAAACCAAAATGCAGTAATCACAGCGAATGTGCGTCGGTTGAGGTTAGGATTTTGGAATCTAATTACAGTTTCGAGTATAGTTGTCGCAACCGTACAGTTTTGTTTCTGAGTCTAACATGTTTTCTATGCGTTAATTTTATAATTACCCTTGACTTTACTAATATTTTATTAAAAGCGCGAAACTGAGATTGTTTATTTGATCGTTCAGTTTTCATACGGTTCCGGCGATACGGCACGCAGTAAATATCTTAAACAGGTTTGAAGAGAAACGCTACTCGACAATAGATGGCGCTTTCTTTTACCGTATCGTCCGTTAGATGTCTCTGTGAAGTGCTTTCTAGAGTTTTGCTTTCGTAGATAAATTGAAGTATGTAGTAAATAAAGTAAGAGATACCAAATTTCGTATGGTTTTATGAACAGCTTTACGCAAGCAAAGCCACAGGTAAAAGCATATATGTTTAATTTATGTTATTTGTCCCGAAATAGTTTTTACTCAAGTTGTATACCTACTTAAAACATGATAAAACCCTATCAGGTTACTAGACATTACGCAGAAGTACGCAGTTTCAGAATATCGGGGAAGATCTATTCGAAAAGCAACGATTCTAATTAGTATTTTGAACTGCAGTGCCAAATAAGTACTAGGTACCTAAGTAATTAAAAACTCTTGTGCGGTCGCATCTTGTATTTACAGTAGGTACGACTGCGCTCATTTGATGAAACTTGTAACTTGTATTACAAACGGAAATCTCTTTCCAATAATTTTGTAAGTATTAAAAAGAAACCATGCATTTAGAACCTGAAGTCAGAAACGCTCGCTTATCGTTTCGCGTGGAAAGTGCTACACGAATTCTGATTTATATTCACTCAGTTAACTGGCACCAGTTTCTGCACCTTGGCACTCTCAGGAGCCGCGGATGCCAGCAACCGCGAGACGGTTGCCACCTTTACTCGCGATTATTTCCTCGAGAAACGACGATTTACAGTAGGTAAATGTTATTAAAGTTTCACGCGGAAATCATAAATCTGGTTCGCGTCACCCCCTAAAGAAGACGTAGTGCAGTTTGTAAGCCATAACTCTCAACAGCAGTTTAATTCTTGATAATGGTCATAAAACTCAAACTGTCCTCTTGTCCTTGCCGAGCAGGGAGTCTTGTCGGAGCTTTATTAGGTAGGTAGGTACCTAAAGCATTTTATTTAACTCTTTCTGTAGAGAAAGCATGATGCGAGCATTTTTTAATAATCAGTATGTTCGTAATTTTTCCCTGAAAAGCGACTCTATTGGTAATTAAATAGAAGTGAACCTGATGATTCCCTAAGCTTAGGGGAGAAGTGGCATGAAAGAGCCAGGTTTTGAAAGAGCCACTTGCATTATTTCGGAAGTTTTAGAACCGATTTGGTTGGCAATACTATTTTTAGGTGGCAGCACTGATTTCCCGTCCCTCACAAAAATTTGACAGTTCGCCGAAACCAACCGCCATCGGTGCATCCAGTCGAAGTTTTAGGCATTCAAAAGTAAGTTTCTTGTTTCATTTTCGTTGTTTTTTGGTATTTTTTTGCTAACAATTATAGGCAAATGGGTTATAGACTCAGTTGGTGCATATATTTGGCTTTTCAGCTGCATAAAAGCTTATTTGCAAAAGGTCTCGTATTGTTGTTATTTTGAAGGTTATATATTTTTTTTGGACAAGTCTTGAAAGAGCCGGGTCATTGGGCATTGAAAAAGCCGGCTCTTTCATAACTGGCTCCTTCATAACCTTGAAATTGTTTTTTGTAAATAATATAAAATAATACTATATACGTACATTTTTTCATAATATTATTGAATTATTTGCTTCAGATATTTCATTATGGCGACAGTTGGTCCAAAAAAACGTTAACGACCCAATAATTCGGTAATTGAAGAGGCAGTTGCTGAAGTTTTAGAAAAACGCCAGTCTATAGATAAAGCTGCACTTGCCTTAAATATATCGCGGGCTTATTTAGCAAAAATAGTTAAAAAAGCAAAGAATTGTTTTTTTTTGTAAGAAATGTTTTTAAGTTTATTAAACATATACCTATATGATGTTCCTAACAGTCTGATAATTATATTTAATGAATATATAGATATTTAGGCTCAAAGATAGCAATATTATTTTTGAAGTTCTTGGAGATTTAATGATGTTGATTTTATTAGAAGTTTTTTTTTTTTTTAGAGACTGTTATTAAAAAAAAACTGCCTGTATGTTAAGTTCTGTAGAACGTACCTGTGTACACCTGACTGATTAATATGTTAAGATTAAGAAAGCGTTAAAAACGATTACTTAAAATGACTGATATAATTGTTTTTTTTTTGTTAAGAAGTGTTAGCAATTTTTACTTAAAATATTGTTAGAATTGTTTTTAAGTTTTTTTTTTATGTCGCCCTTATTTTTTTTTTGATAATTTTCATAATTACTCGTTGTTATACTTACCGGCTCTTTCAAAACTTATGGCAGCTCTTTCAATACCGAGCTGTGATGAAAGAGCCGAATGACACATTTTTTTGAAATGCATATTTTGTTGATTTTTATATATTATTTAAGATTTTTTTGTACGAAATTACGTACTCAAATAAATAAAGAATAATTTTTAAAATAAAAAATTACATCTTTTTCATTACAAGTAGTATTTTTTCCGCCGTAAAGAAAACTGGCTCTTTCATGCCACTTCTCCCCTACATGGAAAACGAATTTTCTTAAATAGTTTTTCTTAGTGATTTGATCTAAACGTCCGCCTGCTCAGCACTGTCATCATGTCATGTGAGCTTAGCGGATACTGCGAGACGAAGGCCGTCCCCAAGGATCTCTAAAACGACCCGTGTACCTACAGATCGGATCTTTACCCGTTAAACTTATTCTAATTCTAATATTGAAATAATTTGGGGGATTGTTCCCATTTAATCCAACGGTCTCAAGGTCATCGTGTGAACGAAGCCTGATCTCAAAACATATTTTGTTATGATATGGTAAAATTTCGGAGGCCTTTGCCACTATAGGTTGGTTTCGTAACGTCACACTACATAAGATGTTAGCACGGAATATCAGCAATGCTTGTAAATTATAAATAATAAAATAGTAGATAATGTATTTTTAGTTTACACCGTCTTTTCAAATTCGGGAAAAAAGGTGAGTGAATTAGACATTGACCGGGTTCTGTCGATGGCGTGAAGTCGGTAATTAAGACGGTTGAGGAGGGGGACGTACTTTAGAGGAGGAATGATGGAGGTCGGAAGGGGGTCGATTTTCAATTTGCATTTGAATCGACGACGGGGCGCGTGGGGCCTGTGTTGGCAACAAAGGCAGATTAATCTACATGCAATATGAAAGAGTGTATGCAATATGTCAATCCTATACAACCGCGAAAGAAATAGTCAACGTGTATAACGTTCTGTTCGTGTTCGATGGGTTCGGAACGTCCGCGTGGAATGGACCGGACTGGGCCGTGGATGTAGGTCTAATCGTCCCAACCTCTGCCCGTCGTATAACTGTCTCTAATCGGGTAGTTAGGACAGTTACTTACACAAAGGAGACATTTATTTTCCTCGAGTACCACTTTTTGCCCAGTGATGAACAGTGAGTGATATTAATATCGTAATTTAGGACCAAAGCAGACACTTAGAGCTACTTAATCAGATATTGTTGTTGGGAAAAAATAGGTTTTATTACGACATAGTACTTAATAATTGAGCAACTAGTAAAGCATTGGCTTTTTTTATGAAAAGATAGATTAGTTTCTTCCTTTGTAATCACGCAAGCAGTGTTTCGGTGGTACGTATACGTACTTCTGTCAGTAGTCTATCAGTTGATTGTTTCTGATAAGATAATCGACTCACACTTCATCGTGAAGATGTGTGAATGCCTGTTAATTTGATCACGCATTAACGGCTGAACAGGTAGTCGATACAATTTGGTACACACATTGATTATTTATTATGTAATTTATATACATCCATATCATAACTTTCCTATAATATGTTCAGAGACGATAAGCAAATGGGCTACATTAAGAAACCTGTACCTATATGTGGTTGTACTTTAATTTTAACATTAAATTATAACATGTCATTAAAGTATCGGTTATTGTTGTAATTGCATCTTAATGTTCACTTTAAAATATCGGTTACCAATACTTTAAACATTAAGGGCTGTATTAATAAGCTGATCTCCAAAATAATGCTCGTCAGAAAATGCGTCAAGAATGACAGTTTTCAATGACTTGACGTTTACTTTGACGTATCGTGTGACGTATTTGTACTATCTTGTGACGGGCATCTCAGCCGAGATGAGTTTATTAATACCTACCGCCCTAAGATACAGGTTCATCAAAATACAGGCCAACTACAGATACAGGTTTCTCATATATTGAAGAAAACTTATATAACTATATGCAAGTAGATAAAGTTGTGTATACATGTGACTGTACGCATATTTAGGCATAAACACTCGTGTGATCTACTTATTTTAAAACTCGCCTTTCGGCTCGTTTCATAAAATCACACTCGTGTGTATATATACAGGGTGGAAGAGGACCGTGGACCTTCCCGATAATGGGAGATAGTTTAGCCTTAACACTTTATTTCCCCCATACAAACTATGTGAATTTAAGCAGCCGTTTTCAAATTACAGCCACACAAAAAACTACTTGTTTCAACCCTAAACACATGATTGGATCAGTGAACTTAATTGTAAACAACATTTTCATACAGGATATTATTACTTTTTTTTGTCGTGGATGCATACTTAGACCGGTAAGTAATATTGCAGGGTTTGTGAGTCTCTTTGTAGGTAACATCTTGAACAACTTTAAATATTTTTTCCTAAAATTATGAATAAAATAACATAATAACGACAACGACCTACTAACAGCCTTCTTCTTCTTCTTTGCCCCCGCGGCGACTTGAACAGCTACTACCGCGGGGATATGGCGTTTCCACGTCAAGTGATTTCGCCAGTGTCAAGTATATATAAGTATAAATCAATATAGCAATAAAACACAATCCAATGTTCTCTAGGAAGATTGGGGGCAACGTTGTACGGTGATTTGTAGGTCAGAGGTCAAGATAGTTTTAACCTCTGCACCACTGCGAGTCCACTTGAAACGAGAAGAAAGATGCCAGATATACGAAATAAGTCCAAGTCTTCAATCACTGTGCGACACAAAGGCATAAAAAGTACAAATCACTATCAGAAAAGAACTTTGAACACCTAATTACCCAAAAATTAAAGTCTAAAACAAATTACACGTCCGCCATCTTTTAACGTTGCAAATGGCCCCCCACGCGCACAAGTCGCACCTACTAACAGCCTACTAATCACAACTTGACACATTTCTGAAATAGCGACATTAACAGAAATACTCAATCTTCATAAACAATTAAAGATGATAATTAGAACCTTCTTTCATCGTATCTTAGTTTCCCTAAATTGATAAATAGGTTTTAGCTAGTTGAACAAAATTATTTACGAATAAATTGAAATTGTGCTGCTGAGTAGGCATATTTCATTCATTTTCATGCTTCAAAACGTGCATGTGAAACGTTTATCAAATAAACATTATTAAGAACTACTGATTACCTATGTACTTAACTTATGAACCTCTTTGCGTTATTGTGTGGGCTATCGATGCATTTGATGTTAAAATGAAAATGTCATTAAATTTACCTATGTCATTCTTCAAATAAAAATGCCTTTGCTAGATGCTCGTGGTTATTTGGATTTGCTTTTATTGTACGCGACGTGCAATAATAACGCGGCTGAAGCTTTGCGTCGATACCGAGAAACATATCCTCCACCACATCCAACTGGGCATAGGACAATTTTAAGGGCTTTGGATCGTATCGCCAACAACCAGCCCGTTGTACCAGCAACAGCCCAGAACGACCAACGTGGCGGAGGCGTTGTTCGAATTGCGGCTCGACTTGAAGAAAGGGTGCTGCGTTATTTTAGAAGACATCCGAGAGCGAGTTCTAGAGTAGCGGGTCGACATTTCAGAATAACCCATACTGCAGTACTTACTATTCTCAAACGTGCCAGCCTTCACCCTTACAAAATACAGAGGGTTCAAGCTCTACTCCCTTGGGACTGCCCTATCCGCGAAGCCTACTGCTGATGGTTATTACAAAAGATAGTAGAAGAGCGAGATTTCATAAGGCATATTATTTGGAGTGATGAAAGCTCGTTCACACGCAACGGAATATGGAATAGACGAAACGAACATGTGTATGCCGAGGAGAATCCTTTCGCTTATCGATTCTCGAGTCACCAGTATCGTTGGTCTATTAACGTCTGGGCGGCGATTCACGGAGAAACTATCATAGGACCTGTGTTTCTGCCTCCAACTCTAAACAGAGACGGATACATGTCTCTTTTGAACACCGAGTTAGACAGTTATCTGGACGAATTACCACTGGCTGAAAGACAAGCCACTTGGTTCCAACAAGATGGTGCACCAGCTCATTCTGTACACGAAGTACGAATGAAATTGGATCGCTGGATAGGCAGGTTTGGGCCGCACCGTTGGCCGCCAAGAAGCCCGGATCTCACGTGTCTTGATTTCTTCCTGTGGGGCTCTGTAAAAGATAGTGTGTACAAAACGGAATGTGACACTGCGGACGAGATGCGACGACGAATAACTGATGCCTTTAACGATCTGCGGAGAAAAAATGATGAAGAGCATATTTTGTCAAGGGTGCACCGACATACTCGGGCACGGGCTGCAGCGTGTATAATAAGCCGCGGAGGGACATTTGAACACCGAATGTGAGGGTAATTGAAGATTTTTGTAGACGTAGTGTTAGATTTTTATAACAACATGATAATGTGTAAACTAATGGTTAATACATTTTGTAAATAATAAAAATCATTTTCATTTCGTTTTGTTTATGGATTATTTGACGTCTATGAATCATAAGTTATCACCTTATCACTATGGCAACGCCAACGTTCGGAAATAAGCGTAGTTTCCGAGTTTTCATAGTCAAGTCGTAATGGGTAGGTGTAACAGGGTTGTCACCGCAATGAAAAATTAGTCAATTTGGTTTTTGTTTTAATTAGTTAATTCATCATTATTACCATCACAAATCGACTGTGTACCTCTTATTTAATGCTATAGTTCCGGGAAGGTCCCCCGTCCCCTTCCACCCTGTATACCTTTCATTATGCAACAGTCACATAAACTACTATTAGAGTTTGGGATACATTTATAGTACCTATATAAACTGTACTCAGAGCAAGTGGCAAAAAAAACTAGTATTATTTGTGGGTAAGTCCTGGGCCAAACAGATAAAACAGCATCTGCGTTTGACGGCGGAGTTGTGGCTTCTCACTAGCTTCGGCCGCCGCCGCCTTGGGTTAAATAGTTCGAGTCTTCCCCGTGACGTTGCTTACAATGCGAATAAACTATTACTTGAACTAGACTACGGTACCGCAGACGTTTCACAGACAATCTCTCATCTGTACAATTATAGCAGATAGGGTTCGGAGCTGAGGTTATATTCGTAACGTTGCTTAGCAAGCAAGCAAGCATCCGAGTCACTTCTGCTTACTGCCTTTTGCTTTTCTGTAGTGATTTCTTAGGTACGTCATTTTCTACACAGCAATATGCAATTTGATCATTATGCTCAACACCATAATTCGTAATGATATTTTGGCCTTGTCAATAAAGAGAGTACGTATGGTTTCCATCCACGTAGGCGCGCCCAAGCACTCAAAATGACGTTACACGTATTTCATCAATGTACGTAAAATTTGACAATGGGCCGGGAATTCGTGAAATTTTGATTAAGCTCTGTTGCAAAGTTGCGTTTAAAATGTATTCTTTAAAATAATTTGAACTAGCTTCTGCCTGCGACTTCGTCTGCGTAGACGGCACGGATATGGAGAACTGAAAGAATATTTCTTTAGTTACTTTTGTGTACGCGCGCATCAGTGAACACAAACTAAGTAAAAGGATTACAGGATGGGAAACGTAAACAGAAATAAAAACACACTACCATGACTAGCTGAAATTGCATTTTCTTAATTTTATCATTCGTCCATACAATGTGGCATGGCGCCATCTTGTGAGCTAATTCACAGCTTTTAACGATTAATTTGATTTCCCGTAAGAATGACATGATTTTTCGGGATAAAAACTATCCTATGTCCTATTCCAGGACCTAACCTATATGGGTGCCAAGTTTCATCTCGATCCGTTCCCCTATATATAAATAAACCCCTTTTTCTCCTGGTCACGCTATGACTTAGGGACAGCTGAACCGTTTGGGCTGATTTCTTTTTTTGTGTTTGTAATTGTCAGGACAGGGATTGTATGAAAGAAAATAATTGAAAAATTCACCGAGAAAATCAGAAATTTGCAGCCGGGCGAAACCGCTGGCGGGCCACTATACTATCCGCAACATTAAGTGGCGAGTCGGGTCATAAATCATCGGAATCATGCTATCTCTTTCGCACCTGCGCGGCCTTATGAAGCGGGCCGTGCAACAATAGTGCAGGTAGCGGTAGGCACAAAAAGGAAGGTAACCGACGTTTATTGCCCGACTCGCCACTTAATTTTGCGGATAGTATAGTTTATAATAAAGATAAAATAATATTTGATACGTACCTATGACATTTATTTATTACGGTTCGTTAAAAGGGTTTTATTCCCAAAACATGGTTTACAACCCTTAAAGGGTGCATTCCTGAAACTCTTAACAACTACTCCACATCATGCTAGAAGTGTTTACTTTCTTGATATAAGTATGTATAACATAATAACTAAGAGAAGCGGTCAAGGAAGCTCGCTGGCGTGGTAGGTATGATGTAACCACAGATCACAGAAACAAGGGAGATATGTTATGGGGGCGTGGTTCGTGTCGCCTCGATATGGTCAAATTGACCATATCGGCACGAGGCGTGTCAAGCGTTGACACAGTCACTCACTGAACGCTGTCAGTATAGAAGCTCCGTTTAAATGATAAAATGACTGTATGTAGCGTGAAAGTGTGCAAAAATCGAAATACAAACGTTAATATAAAATCAAAGGGCATAACTTACCACCGGTAAATTTTGTTTTTAAGCATTATTTATATTTTTAAATGAATATTTTATATTTGAATGGATTTCAGAGCGTAAGGTTGTGAAAGTTGTGTTGACGTGATTTCTATCGACTATCGATAAATGGCTTATTCTACAGCTATCAATAGAATTCAATGTGTTAATAGTTCTAGTTATTTATCACTACCACGACACGCTTAAAACAGAAGAAAAATAATTTTAACAAATTTTCACGTTATACAAAATTTCATTTTCTTTACAATATTAACGAACGACGAAGGACTCTAGCAATTCAAATATAAGTAGGCAAATCATACAATTAAGATAAAAATAAATTAACCAACCACAAAGGCAAAGGGCTCTGGCTCAGTTTTGAGCTGTGTTTGCACACAGCGCTGATTGACAGCTCGCGCCGACTCACTCTTAAAAGGATTCAAGCCTAAAGGTTGGATGGTAGAGATTGCCCCAAGTATTAAGTCTTATCTTTCTGTTTTAAGTAATTTGTACCATTTATGAAATAAAGTTTACATAATCAAGTCGGTAAACTACTGGTTTGTCCCAAACTGAGATCTTGTGACGTGACACTCAACCGAACCCATTTTATTAGTATATTTGTATTAACATCATAAAGTCCAAGTTTACAATTTAGACTTTTATGTACTAATCAAAACGAAAATCTTAAACAGCTCCAGAAAATTTAACCAAAGAAATTCGGCCATTTTTTTGTTACGTTCTAATATAGGTATCGTTCCAAATTTAAAATCTTATGTATCAATTTTACGCAAACCGTATTCTTGCTAATAAAATATTATTCTATTCTAACAATAATATATTAAGTTTAAATGATGTAATTGTATTAACCTAGTAGTAAAATAATAAAAATAGTACTTATTGCCTGTAAATTGAATAGTACCTATATTAACGTTGCAAACAAGTTTGAATTGTTTATCGATATATTTTGAAACATTCCTTGTGGCATCCCTAAGTGGACGACAGGAGAGAAACGCACACCTCTTGAAAAAAGTATAACTAGATGTCGCTGTGTGTGGGTAGTCCTTAACCTGCTGAACATAGGGACTACTATCTTGGCGCCATCTAGCTCTGAGGAACTAATTAATTACTCGTCGCATAGATGGCAGCTAAGTGACGAGTAAGCGCTACCTTACGTTTAGTGACTGAACTACGATGGAAAAAAAACGATCTTTCAGCATTTTTCAACCTTGAGAACTTAGAATAAAGCTTAATTTTCTGCTACTATCAAAACTATGTTACGGCGTTTTTAGTTCGTAAGCTGTAACCAATTATGAGGAGGTTGTTTTTGTAGTAGTTAATAGAGCGTAAGCGTAAGACGCACACATGTTTAAAAGTGGCGACACCGGGTCTTGTACGAATTGGCGTTCATGACATATCTCCCTTGTTTCTGTGATCTGTGGATGTAACTAAACTAGTAAACTAGACCACCTAGTCAACTAAGAACGGAACTAACAAGAACTAAAACTAATCTATCCACCGGGTTTCGTAACTATCATGTTTAGAATACATACATACATAAACTCACGCCTTCATTCCCAGAGTGGGGTAGGCAGAGCTAAAGAATTACCAACAAGTCTTAAAACACAAGTAGGCTAGAATATGATAAGATAAAACCGCGCCGAGGGTTCTGCACCACACAACTTGGCCGGATTTTATTCCTGAATGGCCAGAATTTGACGGGTGTATGTGTTTCCATTTAATTTTGCGATAGAAGCATTTAATGTTGAAAAATACCGTCTTCGATCATTTACCAAGGCGTAGTATTAGGGTCCCTTTGGCACCGCTTATGGAGGTCCGAAAACAACAGATTGCCATTACGGATAAAAACATACCTCTGAGGTAGGGTCTTCTAAGGTAGGGCGTGTGCGCGCTCTCGGGGTCCGTGAGCAATTGAGGGAACTTTTCGAATACTTATTACAGGCGTAGTATATACCAATAGTGATTTTGGTATCTTCAGTCCAGCATTCGTATTCACAAAGTATCATTTGGTGAAGTGGAACTGATGATGAAGACCACATATCGGTACCGGAACTCCCTAACCGTACCTATCTATTTCAGGGGTGGTTATAGGATATCTCGATTAAGATAAGTAGTTGAGCGACTATGCCGAAGCACATTTAAATGTTTTAACCTTGGCTATTATGACTTTCCCGCGGCGGCGTTGCTCGCGCCGAGCTTGAAATATCCTACAGTTGCTTATTAATAAGAAGTGGGACACATAACAGCATATTAGTAACTATTAGATAGATAAGCCGACCGATATTATGGTGACAGCTGATACCTCTTAAACGACGTAACCGATTTTTATTAAACCTAGCTAAGACGCACCGCAAGAAGACCTGTATTTCAATAAAACACACACACAAATAGCGGTCAAAATTATTACACCCCTCTTTTTGCGTCGCGGGTTAAAGTATATAATAAAATGAAGAAGTCGGTTTGTAAAAATAATGTGGGACTACTCGGCACTCTTAACGGAAGTTGATTTCGCTCTGTAAAATGTTTTTTTTTGGTGATGTTTGAAAGACAATATTTATTCAAAACCAATAAGTAACGAAGAGGAACTACGGCGACGTGTCTTCAATGCAGCCCGAGACATATCGGAAACCAGTTTACGAAAATTAAACCGAAATTTTATTCGAAGATGCCATTTGTGCCTTAAAGTCGGAGGGAAACAATTCGAACATTTACTGTAAAAACTAATGAAAATTAAACCCGTTTTTTATTATCTTTGAACCAAGGTCAACCAAAAATCAATCATATTCTTCAAAGGAGCACAAACAAATGAGATATCGTAGAGTACAAGATAATTTTTTAGATGATTAGCATTGATTTCCGAGGATCCATATTGGCAAATGTCATACGAATTCCTACTTTTATGCATTAAGATATCATGTGTCATACCATTTTAGAATTGGCATAAAACACGCATGTTTTTAAAGTTATTTGCTCATTTCATTTGTAGTAAAAAAAAAGTTATGGCAGGTGTTCAAAGTTTAAATTACTATGTGGATGATAATTTAAGTCAAGTTCATTACAGTATTTTTCCAACTTGTACATTAGTTATTGACATAATAATGCTTCTATCATCTTAACCAACTATTCATAAACGCGCACAAATAAAAAAAACTAAATTCTAAAGCTATCCCAGTAAATGCGAGCACTTACAATGTCAAAAGAGGTGAAAAATTGGAAAAATCTTTAAATTGGTATAACTCGAAAACGGTGCAACTTTTACTGAGGTCATGTTAGGCTGGTTTGGTTCGTCTGAGGCTGGGAAATCTCCAGTGTCACTGTGACGTGCTATTTTTGGGACACCCTGTATACTTAAATACATAGTAAACATCCATGACTCAGGAACAAATAATCGCGTTCATCACACAAATATCTACCCTTACCGGGATTTGAACCCAGGACGGCCAGCTTCGTAGGCAGGGTCACTACCAACTAGGCCAGCGCGTCGTCATATATGTATATACCTACTTATTCTGTGACAGCGGCCGGAATTCCTGCAGCCGCCATCCGGCTCGGTCCCTAAATTAGTTCAATGCCACTTTAATATTGCATGTCATCCTATTTAAATACGCAGTAAATAATTACAGAAAACGTAGCATTTAATTTTGTCGCATGGGTTCGTGTGCTTTCTAAGGGCCGGTCTTATAAAGCCCCGTAAGTAAAAATGACCGATCTAGTAACTTCATACAAGTGTTGACATTCCTGACCGAATTTTGATCTAACGGATCTTTATAAAACCCAGCCTAAGTTATCTTAAAAATACCCATCGATTAGCTAAGTGAAAAAACAAAAGAAATATGATTTAAATCGGTAAAATATAATGTCGACAGATTGCTTAATACATCTGTATATAAACGTAGATATGCCAAACTCAATCCGATGGTAGCTATGTATATAGTAACTGCAATTGTTGAACAGAGACAATGGACATACGAAGGAAACAAGTTAAATAAAAGAGTGTAACAATAAAGGAGTATTTTCGATTTAAAATGACTTCCGAGTTGGTATTTACACTGTGGCTTGGGAAACAAAACGTTGTTTGTTGCGGCCGGACGCGGTCGTCTCGGGCGTGCCGTACGCGGAGCACCTTCTATAGCTAGCTTTGTTCATTGTGCAATACCGCGAAACTAACAAATTAATTAATTTGCAAAATGTACCCTATCAGTTTACATAGAAGGTGCATTTTGCTCCGTCTTGAATTTGTTAGTTTCGCAATATTGCACCCATTATCAACGACGAATTAGGTTTCCCAAGTGGTCCCTATCGCCCCCCAGTGGGCGCTGAACGTATCCAGGGGGGCGATAGTCATAACAAGTACCTACCTATTCCGCATAGGAAGATAGCATGGGGAGATTTATTCCAAGTCCTAATAATATCTACCCTTGTACTATTTTTCTGTAAGTAAAAAGGTAGGTAAGTACCTATATATTTCCATTTGAATTAAATTAGAATGAATCAAATTAAAAAAACAAAAAACTGAAACGTACAGACCTAGTTTATAATAACTACAACATATTAAAAAGGGTGAAAAACGTTAACGGCTGAAGCTAAATTTGTATGGACTTTTTTGACAGCCACGCGATTTTAGCGGCGCTTCACAATCCTCTTAACGGCTATCTAAGCCGCAACAATATAACTGTCTTACCGTAAATTTGTATTGTAGAAGGAGCCATCCGGACTGTTTTGGATGACAGCAAAATTATTGCTTAAAAATAAGGATTTGCCGCAGGTGTAAGAGTGCCAGACAATCGGCCCGATATGTGGAACTTTGTTTGGCTACTGTAGCGGCAGCACTACAGACGCAGGGTTATCAGTTTGTTTCCCGCCTAATTGAGACGCGACGCTCCACTCGCTCCGACCCTGGCCACGGGGACGTCTGCTAATCTCCTCGGGGTTCAAATTGGAATTAATCAAATTTCCATAATAATGTTTGCTCACTATTTAGCTGGTATTTATGCTAACGAAACAAGAACGTGTTAGGTTGATTACTGAATCAATAAAATTAGCCGGGAGTTAATATTATTCAAAGCGGAGTAGATCAAGAACTTGTATAAATTATGAAACGTCATGCTTCTTGTGGGCATGGGAATCACAAAGACTGCTATTGTATACTGGATAATTAGTGACGGCAACATTTTTAGTAGGTGGCGGCTGGCTGTCAACTGCTTGACTATCTGGTACGACACGCAACGCTTGATGTCTAGAGCTCTCTCAATTCATCAGATTCAGATTTGGTAACAAATGGGACCACCCCGGAAGTAAGTATACTGTATCAAACCAAAAAAATAATTTTACCATCGGCCCGCAACACACTAAACAACACTAAAAAGTTTTACAAGTTCGGATAAAGTCGGTTACACTCGCATAAGAGCGTATGAGGGAGAAGTGGGTACAAACCCTTAGGCCCTTTAAGCTAAAGGTGCACCAAATTACATTCTATTGCTTAGAAATGAAATGATATAAAGTGCGATAGCTCTTGGGGGTGCTTCGGATTTGTACTTGTCTCTCACTCGCTCTCATACGCTCTTAGTAAGAGCGAGTGAGAGAGAAGTAAAACGCGAAGCACCTTCTAAGTGTTCAGACTGTATTTTTATTTTATATTCATTGTTTTATGTAATACTTACCTATAGGTTAACTGTTATAATTGCCATTATTAAAAAAAATACTAGCTGCTAACTTTCTTGCGGCGTTTATTCTCAGCAGTGGTCTTCTTTTGGTGGTTTTTGCCTTGTAAAAGTGAACGTACGGCCTACTTACTGAATAAAATGTTTTATTTGTTGATACAAACTCTTTTGCATCTATACCTAATATTAATTAAGGTAACGGCGGCTATTACCGGGGGTATCAAAATCGGCGCCCATCACCGCGGTATTTTCAAATACCCTTTTTATAAACAAACCGAACGATTTTCTAAAAAACAAATTTTACACGAACGAAGCTTATTTAGTTGACTTACGGACCTGTTAGCGCTAGTGTGTGTGAATGAAACAAAATGCTCGCAATTCGTCAGTTTCCGCGAAGGCAGCGCAGAAAGAGGACGTTCCATACTAACGCGTGACGCCGCATGTAAGTGAGCTCGAATCTTATTTAGTGTTTTACGTAATATTTATGGCAATTTAACTAATATTATGGTATTTAAATGGTTGTTTATGGTTTTCGGCACGACTTATGAGGGTTTTTTATACATTTTTTGGCCTGGAAATACGTTTAAAATGGAAAGTAAAATACAGCGGTGATAGACGCCATTTTTTGCTGTGGATACTAATACCGTGGTGTACCCCGGTAATAGATTTTTTTGATTTCGGTTATTTATACTTTATTTTTGGTATATGCGATCGGTTATACATACTTTCTTACGGTTATTCCAATCTTGATCTATTGACGCTATTAAAGAACTATTTCCGTGGTATGGAAAGTATTCAACAAACCCTTATTTTTTAGCAAAAACTTCAGTACTGAATTTGTAGTTTGAATAGGAACCTTAAATTGTCAAGTTGTTTAAATATTGAGATAAAATCGTGTATTTACTTACCAGTTATGTAATTTTGGTTTTATACCTAGGTTGTATTATATATTTTAGATTTGTAATGAAAATAAAGCTGTATCCGTTTGTTTTTATGGGTCGGAATTAGGTTTTTCAAACCCTCTATATTGAGTCTATTACCGATGGTACGATCAGATAACCCTCGGTAATAGAATGTATGGGAATCTATTACCGACCCATTCAATATTTGTTTGGGTCGGTAATAGGTTCCTAAGCAAGTGTCTATTACCGAGTGACATTTTAGTCTTGTATTAAATGAATCACATTTAGGGTACCGTAAGTACAGATTTCTTTAATAAAGTTGAGACTTTTACTCATCAGAAGGAAATTTCCGTGTTTAGGTATTGCATATGTAGTGATCATAAGTTTTTTCTACTTTTCATACTTATATTATATTTATTTATTAGTAATGTATTTAATTATAATTATACTTCCTTAAAAACGTGATGTAAAAAATAATATACTTACGGAACCAAGCCATTATTTATTTTTTAACCCACGGTATTAAGTTCCAAATCGTGAGTCGGGCGCCTATCTATTACCGATGGTAGAAAATTGCTGCTTTTTATACCCTCGGTAATGGAAGCAGAATTCGCGGTAATAGAATCACAACCTGTGTATTACCACGGTAATAGAAGAATTGGGTATTTTGGTTTCAATAATTATTTTACAATATATAATAAAGTAAAATGAGTCCAAAAAGTTACGACGCTAAAAGTTCAATAAGCACTCTTAAATAAAAAATATATTTTGGGTCGCTAAGGAGCTTTGATAACCTTAATTTTTTGGAATTATTTGAAAACTTCCTTAAGTACCACGGTAATAGGCGCCGTTACCTTACTAAGACCTAGAAGGAAAAACCAAAAAGAAAGTTTGATAATGTTACAGTCGTTAATGGCAATAAAGCAACAAGAGCGATAATTAGAACGCTGCCGGCTCGTATTGAGAGACGCCAGATTATCAGGACCCCATTCAATCCAGCGCACATTGAGTTCCTTATCTTGATCAATTTCGCTAAATTCAATTTTCAAACAACTGAGTTACCCTTATATTTTTGAAACGCTTGATCACAAAAGCGCTTGATTTTGAATAAGTAATTTGGTGTCATAATTTTGATTAACAACACTTTTGATTGCGTCCGTTTAAAACATATAACTGGGTTTGTTTAGCGAAGAGACCACGCTCGGTTCTCTAATTCCTTGAACAGTGCTTGAAAATAACTCGGATTTAGTAACCCTACCTCACAAGAAGTAGCAGCAAAAATAAATCGAGGTAAGTACGCAGTTTACGTAACACAACACGACACATTGCAACAAGCAAGCAGACACATTCGGGACTGCTCATAATCACGAAATGAAACTGTATTATTTCGAATCGTGCAGTGTCAATTTAATTTAACTGGTGGCGGTGGGCGGGAAACGCGGCTTCGTGAGTGAAAACACTATAAGTATGTATGGCGTATGGTGATTGGATATGTTTTAATGACTTGTATTCCTATGCTACGTACCTACATATCTATCGTATCTTTACCATTTGATTAAAGGAAGGTGTTGTATATCACGCGAGTCTGAGTGAATCTATGAATTAAATCGGTTATTTACAAGAAAGTAGGTATTATGGTAGTTTAGGATGCTATAAATAATGATAACCGCTACTTTTCATGCTACATTAAACGAGTAAAAGTAAAGTTATCAACACAGAAAAAAGCTATCAAAGTAAAAAAAACCATTCCCTAACTTAAAAAAATCTCCAAATATCTCTACGGTAAATTGATTCATAGATGTAATGCACTTACACTTGTATAAGTTGACATACCAGAAGGGCGTTATAAATTCCTTTACAAAAATAAATGCTTACACTAATTCAATCACAATTCTGGAATTCATGTCGACAGATTTTACATTCATTATCTTTCATCGGATATAACTTGGCCCTATTGTTAAACGTGGGATTGTATTTATGCAAATATATAAGACTGGTTAGCGATTGATCTGATTGTGACAATGGCTCACCATCATTCATCATCCGTTAGTGATCGCAAACACAAAACACAACGTCTCCGCTTACTGGTACGGGAGAACTCGTCAGGGACTTGACCAACGCGTCTTTCGTCTGTGGGTGTTGAACATCACACGTACCCTCCGGAGAGAGCCGCCCTCGACCAGGGTTTCGCTTGCTGATAGCAGCTGCAGTGTACGGTAACTAGGTCAACCGCAAAATATTTGTCACGTAAAACCGAGTTAAAATTGAAACAAAGATCTTTATTTTAGGTTATGATGCCAGGATATTAAAATATTATACGTTTTAAACCTACAAGTACGTATATGTTAGTAGAGTAATTACATTACTAAGATGTTCATTAGCAAGGATAGCATCTGTGTTTATGTAGGTAGACGGTAGGTAGGTATGTAAATTAACGCGGTGAGACGAAATCACAAGGGACGGAACTTAAAGCTTTGGTGCTAATATTTAATTGTAACTTAGTATAAAAGGGTCTTGTTTTACTTGGAATTACGAACAATTATACATTAACTGACATACAAGACCTAGGTCTAGATGCCAAATGGTGGGGCGCTAAGGGTGTCCATATAATTAGACGATTAGTTGATCGCGCGACAGTCTGTCTGAAGGAGAGATACCTCTTGGTCCCGGGACGTCCCTCAGACGAGATTGCGTGATAAACGAAGAGGTTCTGTATAAATACAGTGAAGGTTGTGTCGACACGCGTGTTGTCCCTTTTAACATAAGTAACGGTTTTACCCGGAGGCACGGGATGCCTTGTTTGATTTGCGGCTCGTCAACTCAGAAGTCTCAGAACAATGTTAGTGGTTTCTCTAAAGAACCTTGTAGCAACAATCATTTAAACAATTTATGCAAACTTACAGGTAACATTATTATAATAATAATAATATTAATTGGCCGCAGGGCAGCTAGTGGCGAGCTGTTGGTGAGTGGCGACACCACGGACCTGAATGCTCCCGAGGGTAGGTCCTGTTCCTCACCTCACGCTTGCCTTCACCGGCCGGCTGGAGTGTATAATGACGAGGAACAGACCCTCACCTCTGGCTTGCCTTTATCGGCCGGTCAGAGTGGAGTCGCAAGAGCTATGCTCGAAGGATGGATGTGTTGCATAAGTGGTGAGTGGGCACCTTATGGTCGTTTAAAGTCCAGAAGCACCTCTCCAATCTTAGCCCCTCTGGAACTGTTACCTCCCTGCTGCTATTTCGGGAGGCCCATTCCATTGAGTTGGCGAGTCACCGCTTGCCATTTCAACCAAAGTAATTAGCATTGGCCAGGCAGGCGCCGTAGTTTCATCAATAGCCTAGTTCACCAGTCCATATCTGTTCATTCATAGAGCCTATTTTAATACTTCCATCCTTCTTAAATAGTCCTAAACTAACCGTTGGTTGTCCGTGGGAGCATACTTCTATAGTTTGAACTCAGGGACAATAGCCGGTTGGTGTCCCATCACTTTACTAAATTAAACTTGTCTAAAGGGCCTCTGCGTGTTGGCTTCGGCTCCATGTACGCCATCCAAAGGTCCGGGACTCCCATAGTCCCGTGAATGATAAAGACATACAAATAATAATAATAATAAGCCTTTATTGTTCCTTGACTTAATCCTAACATAACAAAATACAAAATACAATAAAATTTAAAGATATGTAAAAAAGTTTCTAATTTATAGTAGTAATATTAAGTCATGGCCCCTCTCGGGTGTAGGCCTCCTCCAACTGTCTCCATTGTGCTCTATCTTCTGCTGTCTCCATCCAATTGTCTCCTGCTACCTTTCGTAGGTCATCAGTCCATCGGTCTATAGGTCTACCCCTGGCTCTCTTACCCTTTGGACCTTTCCATGTTGTGACCAGTTTCATCCATCGTTCACCCTTCATTCGTATCATGTGGCCAGCCCATTTCCACTTCAACCGCTGTGCATGCTTTCCGGCATTTAAGACTTTAGTCCTTCGTCATATATCACTGCTTTTTTGTTTATCTTTGAGCTTTAGGCCTAGAATGCTTCTCTCCATAGAACGCTGGCATGTCCGTATTTTTGTTTTTGTGTATTTATTTAAAACTAATTAATGCTTCCTGTCCTGCATTAATATTTTATTCTTTTTAATATGGTTTACCAGAAACACTGTGACAGAGTGGCCGTTTTCAGCCGAGACCAAGTATTAGATGACTGTCACGGCATTCTACGGAAAACCATATTACTTATTAAAAAAACGTGGGTTAAAGAAAGAGCACAATTATTTGGTACTCTTACATAAATAAAAGTATGGACGTATATTAAACACGAAAAATATAATTATCCATACTCTAATGAGACGCTTAATAAGATGAGAGACAGGCTATTGTCGGTAAAAAAGAAGAACGACCCAAAAGAGAAAAGTTTTTTTTTTTTTAAAAACGTCCTTAACTATTTACATAATATATACCAATTTCAGGAAAATCGGTCCACTAATTTAGTAATAAAAAATTAAAAACGATTTTTCCTTTTTTTTTTATTAAAAAAAAAGCTACGGCCTTTTTGGGCCTAATATTTGGTGAAATTACAAAGTAAACAAAGACAAAATATCCTAGTAGACGGAAAATCATTTTCTCCCCAAAGGCGAAACTGCCTTCCTAACACGGCTATATACCCTTTGGAATGGAGAAACACAGGCTATTTTTTATCAAAAAAAAAAAAACATTCTAAAGGAATAACGATAATAGAAATCTATCCGGACGAAGTGGTGGGGAGAAGATATGAAATTTTGTGAGTATATATCAATGGGTTCCTGGATGGTTTGAAAACACAATTGGACGCGGTAGGTGGTGCTGCCTCGCTATATGGGGATTCCACTGCAAAATTGTATCTATTGTTATGCCTAGTATAAATGCCTTATCTACCGTTTGCAGGCATTCGTCATTAAGAAAAATACTAGCATCTACCGGAAACATTAGGCAAAGCGAACCTAAAAGATTTAGTTTTCTTAGCGTTAAGTAGTAAGTTGTAACTAGTAAACCACTTAAGTACTTTAACTAATGGGGCGATTATCCTACTGTAGTCTACGGACTTTCTATCTAGCTTGAAAATTAATGAAGTATCTATAATCAGCAAAAAGTACAATATCACAAATTTAATCTACTGTTGGTGGTAAGTTATTTTTATAAACCAGAAATCAGGTAAGTAAATCCAAAGAAAAAAGTAGGTATACCCACTTTTATAGGTACTCTTCGCATTAATTCTCATTAGAAGCGAAGTCTCCATTTGATTTTCCTCAGTAAGTCGTATAATCACGTTTTCCAATTTACCTAGTTCGATAGCCGTTAAATAAATTAACCCCGTCGCTTAGAGCAAGAGAGATTTCATTATTGAATGGCTATTTATAGAAATGGCATAACATTTTGTACTTAAAACATTAGATATTTAATAAAATGATCGACTCTTTTTTAAAAGCTTTAAGCCTAAAGGCAAAAGATTCGACATTTTAAGTCGAAACTTTTAAGTACTTACTGAAATGAAGTAAAGTTTAACTTGATGTTTTTTTTAGGGTTACAACAAATATACTAAAAAGTAGTTTCGGGCTCGCGCTGATTCGATTCGCAATCGAAACCCAATCGGAATATAATAAAAACTACTGTGCGGCGGCTCGGAACCCTCAGTGTGCGAGTCCAACTCGCACTTGACCGATTTTTAAATATTCATTTGATTCACGATTATATTCTAACATTCAAAGTGAGGCATAACCGGTCCCGGAACATTTACCGAATACCTAATTGTATGTTGGTATTTTATAGGCAGTCGTCATCGCTTTCGCTTATTCAAGTGCTGTTGGTATTTATTAAACATTCATATTGATTACTTATGCACGCATGCAGGCCGTGCAGGCTCGTGCTGTCTATCGGGTATGCGGATGCGTTCCCCTATTTCCGTCCATACCGCTATACGAACTCTTTTAGACTCAATATTGTTGACAATGCAAATACAGCCGTGACCAAAGGTGTTGAGCACCTATGAGTTTTTTTTATAAAAGTCAAACTTTAAAAGGTGCCTTTATATCATTTATTATAGGAAGTTGTATATCTATCGGACAGATTAGTCATATTTGTTGATGTTAAGGGAAAAATCCGTGTTTTTTTACAATTAATCATTTTATAGTAAAAGCCGACTTTTTCTATCTTCAGTTTTCACATACGCAAATAGATACTTTGAAACGATATCTATTAATAATTCTCACATGTTCAATCACTTTTTCATATTTTACATCTTTGAGTATTCTTTAAATTGATACATAATACTTTATTTATAAGTTACAAAGGAAAACGCGGGGTGCTCAACATCTTTGGCCGAGGCTGTAGTTGCAGTACTCGTACTTAAGTTACTTTTAAAAAGTCTACATTAAAATTTAATATATCCAATCTCATTAAGATCGTGACAGAGCAAAAATTTCGCATAAGTTTTCAAAAGAAAACGACATCCTAAGAATGCATCATTTTACGCAATGCAAACTTACCGGGGAGGTAGCTTTTAACTATTCATTTTAAGTTTAGTGGGTTAAACACCATCTTTAAAAATTCAGAAGTCTAAATAATTAAGTAAGATTTCTAATTAAGATACAGGTACTTAATTTCAGACACGGCAACGATAAAAGTTAATAAGAGGGACGTCTTATCTGAAACACCTATTATTTCTACTCTTTGCTTATACTGTTTCTTATGGGTCTTAGGTTGCATTCGACCAAAGTGGAATAAGGTCTTATACCTAGATTAAACGCCGAATTTGTATAGACTAATCTTGGATTGTCTTATTTCATGTTTAGTGAAATGCGGCCTTAATCAGACACATAGAGGTCGGATATAAAAAATGCGTCATTAAATCATAATACCGTTTGTAAATAGTCGCACATATGCCGCGTCATTTAAATAACAAAATGAGATCCTCGAGGATTACCGCTTAAACCGCAGATCAGCCGTTGCACGCAACTGCGTCATAAAGACACAAGTAAAGAGACTAAAAAAGTTGTGGCGAAACGCACCTGTAGCGCTTTACGAATGTAACATTTCAGGACAAAATCATACCGAGCACGGCCGGGACAGAACAGAAAATACAGGTATTAGAAACAACGCATACAAAAATCTTTTATGGAAAGCCTGATAATGGAATGAACTAGAAATATTTCGGCATGCAGCTAATTTCAGTTACGGAAGTCTATGACGAGCTTTGTGCAACCAGAGTTGCAAGAGATACCCCTTATATGCTTGTAGATAAGGTCGATTAAATTTGCATGAGCACTCAAGTGATAAAGCCTTTTCATTCGAACCAGGAACCGAATAACATGATCCCAACTCGCAACATACATGCATAGAACATCAAGCTAGGGCCTCTACTCTCCGGTAAAATGACATTGTGTTTTATAGTTAGAACTCGGCCGCCATTACTGTCAAGGAAATAAGCGAGTTATCTAACGTTGACAATACGAGTCCAAAGCAACACGGTTTACCAAGAAGAACAGAGGCCCGTATTAATTTTATCCTACATGCGTAATACTTCCGTTTCTGGTCCATGGGGGCGAACGATTTATATAATTTTCAAACTAGTATTTTACATAGCTTTTGTCCAAAAGTTCGTAGTAGTTTAGGTATTATTTTACTGCTGTTTCCCCAGCATATCTTTCGAGTAAATAAGTAACCTACGGCTAGAACCACTTTCATTTTCCTGTCGGTGGCTTTGCGAGTATATTACGTTGTATGTCGACTAAACATAATACTATTACCTATTTATGAACTCTTTTCTTTAGAAATTTACTTACGTTTTAAAGCAGATGAACTTTATCCATCAACTTTACTAAATTAAAATCTAGTAAAAACAAAGTAATACATGAGTACTTACATTTTTAACTACCGCCATTTTAAGTAGTGAACTATGAAATTGGGTACGGACGAAACATCCATTTCTTATACAGTTTTCCATCTATCTATTTAATGGATCACCTTTTGTAACAAACGCCACTTTCCTACTTCGTACATATAATATAATAACACATCGACATGTTTCTGCATCAAGATTGCACGTCTCATACCTTTGTTATTTATTATTCCGTTTGGGCTTTGCATAGCCTCTGTGGATGGATGCCTGAGATATGATTCCATTAACATTCAGCGAAGGCACAAAACGTCACCAAGTGGCGTTGATAAATGATATTCTACTTTGGCAATTTTCCACTGTGCCGCTTAAAAAGACGTATCCCACCCGATTCGGTTGTATAAAAAATAACAAGTCGTTTAGGTGCGAGGATGAAAACAACACATAATAAATCACAAACCTACATCGCAATGCGCTATTCTAAATCACAATCCACAAAGCAAGGGATTTAAAACTAGGTAATACGATATGACATGACACCTGCCCACTGTGTAGTCCTTGTAAAAGACAACCGTACTTTACTTTACATAGTAGGTACTTGCAAAGTTAAGTTTTGATAGTAATGACAATTCGGTTCTGGGTGCGTCTCACGAGATGTAACTACAAAATAAATATTTTCATGTTAATAACATTACCAAGATATAATAAACGTTAGCTATAATATTAAAATCAATATTTTTATAAGGAATAACATAATATTAATTTTATATAACATACATGACATATAAAGCGATCATAAGACATATTATCTTTTAGTATACGGATTAAAAGATCTAATATCGTATGCTGGTACTGAAAGGACCGGAAAAGGGAACATTGGTAAGGTATCCTGAGCCTGAACAATACCCTTACAACGCATTAGCGGCTTTGCTCCCGCCTTGCCCTTCGAGGTATTTTTTTATTATTTGCCTAGAAAATCTTGCTTGTAATTTGTTTTAACTATCCAGAAAATGCAACGAGCAAGACGAATCAGGGTAGAACCGACTCGGTTAGGTTAGGTTAAAAGGCCAAGGCCTTGGACTTTACTTAAGTTTTACGTGCATTGTTTTTTGATGTTAGAATTGATTTACAATGGTATTAAAAAAAACTTATTTGTTATGTATATTATTATACGCTTTAATAGTTATTATTAATAAAATTGGTATTATATATTTAATAACGTTATACTTTGTGGAAATAGTTATTTCGTAATTATATCTATAGTTCATATTTTTCCAGTGAAAGTTATACTAAATAGATGTGAAGTGAGCGAATTATATTGTGACAGTTATACACCGTGGTTTTTTTTATTTACGATAACTTTAAGGGAACGTTCTTTAGGTCAAATAAAGTTAATATCCCGAAGACAGACAAATGAGAACTGTTACGGCTTTAAAGATATTTAATTTTAAATTTAATTAGTTAATCACGTTGAACTGGTCTAAAAGGCTCTTAACTGTCTGTGTATGTCACGCCAACATTGACGTATTTTACACTGACTATGAGTTAACTGTAAAGGCCCTTTTAGAATGACCAAAGATACAACATTTAATTACTTTGTTCTAAACAGTTTTTTTTTTTTTTTTGCTGTATTTAAAAATCTAATCTACCAATTAGTTTCTATGGATGTACCTAGTAATATGCCGAAGTTATCGTAAATCAAAAAAAACACGGTGTATTATCAGTTCTTATAACTCGTATTACTTACCATTTGGTTCTCTTACAGGTAATTCCTATTTAATCCCTAGTTAATCCGGGAATTGTTTCAGATAAGTTATCGATATTTTCTTTTTTTACACGTTCACTCACAAGTCGGGCCATAACGCACGCATGCTTGTAAATATTGTATTCGTTATTTGCACTTCCACATTAAATGGCGGGTTCCGCTCTCAGCCGATATTCAGACGATTTGGCTCGGGGGTTCTATCACGCGGTTCGACATCATGGTGTGTATGTTATATTACCCTGATATTGTACGTACTCGTATTTATAGTTAATGAATCGTTAATTTAAAAGATTATCATTCATTAATTATCTAGGGGTCGATAATTGAATCTATAACAGACTTCAAACTTGTAGAGTTCGTTTTATTGAATCTCAAATACGAGCGCAGCGCCCCTACTCACTCGTAAACGATATCACCGAGTGACTTAATTTAAAATAAGGTACCTACTCTTCGATCATCAGTGAGATTAGGATTGATACTCCGTGGTAGTTACGTTGAGAGAAGTATCCTTATACTCGTAGTCGTGAGTTTAAACCCAAATTCTACTTTTTGTGGTAGGGTTGGTTACCAAATGAAAAATATATATTTGAAGCCTAAACATAAATTCAACGATAACCATTGATATTCTTTCTTTTAAATATAATGGGGTCACATTTTTCAGGCCAGTGGCTGTACGAATACCGGTGCTTGTATCGACTATTTTGTGCGGCATTCATTTATTGCGGCTTCACACGAAATGGGTGTGCTGAAATAGCTACCTATCAGATATACGCACGTCATGTTATGTATTTTATTATTATAGCACCAGAGTCTACTTAACGCCAGGAAATAGCCTCCATAACGAGACATCTTATCACAAATGCTTTTTGTATTATGAAGTATATTCGAGTGAAGGTTTCGCCACTGCTTTGCAGGTGCAACCTTTTACTAACTCAGCATTTTCGAGAAGGCTACCCAAGTTGTTTGTTAACGATAAGTACGCTGTCGGTCAATTGTTACCCTTTTCTAAGCTAAAAAGTCGATTATGTCTATTAGGAGGGTACATGTTGGTAGCATTGTACCTACCGAAAAGTAACTTCTAATTAAATTGTAAAAGTTTCTAATGAGAAATTCTCGGTAATTTCTAAGAATAATGTTAAATTTTGTGCGTATAAGAGAACATTCTCAATGATCTCAAATGTTTCCGATAATGTTGTCAGTAATTTCTTGGGAAGATTTCTTACCTTCTGAGAATGTTCTGCAACTTGTACATTGCTACATGTCGGCATTATTTTCTATATGAATAAATTTAATTCAAATAATCCGTAATATGCAAACATAAGATATTTTTGACTGAATCGCACCAAACGCAGAATGTGGCATTTATATCAATAAATTAAATTATAGTTCAATTGGTCCCTGTATTCATAAGTAGGTATACAATTATCCCGTATACTCCCGCTGATCTCTATGAACTTGAGGTCAAAACCTCGTCGCGTCAATACCCTTAATGGCGTTACACTATTAAAGACCTTTAGTGAGTTGATAGAGAGAAATATTTGCCACGGTCAATGGTTAGCATGCCAGTGATCTACACTAACGTGCGTAACTATACGTTACTGCGACAAAATACTACTTCTTCTAATTTCGACTGGACCACCACGGAATTTAATGTTATCTATCTATATACATATACACCGTGTTTTTCCCAAGTAGCACACTGGGTGGGAAATAGCTCGTATATCATATATATTTAGATACTTAAGTGAAATATATAGCCATGACTAAGTTCTATATAGGTGGAAAGAACCCTTAGGCAACCAATATAGAAGCACGGGGAGAAAAATTGCAGCTTATTTTTGGTTCTATATTGAATCCATAAGAGATCTCACGATTACCTTAAGTGGCAATTAGAACTATGGGTGAAAGTTATGCGCAGTGAACGACGATTATTGAACGAATGAATAATAATATTTCAGTTCGGTCAATGAGTGATAAATGGGACGCCAAAGTTCCTTTGAGTGACGTGGCAACAATTAAGTCGGTAAGTTTTTTAAAATCGAATGTGATCTGCCATTTTAATTTTGGATTTATACATCTGTTTGGTAAGTGATTAAAATTCACGTTCAGGCATTGAAATAAGCACGAAATTCTTGCGAATGTTTTTTTACCGTGAAACTATAGTATGGTTTCTTTGTAAATTTCGATGCGCCTTTGATTAGATCAGGAATATTTAAAAAGAGAGTGTTAAATCATATAAGGAATTGATACTGATAAGAACTAAAACTGTAAAAACCTGACCTAATGATTGTAGGTTAGGTACGTACAATGTTAAAGTAACATCGTCACAACTATCAAAAGTCTATGATTATGCGTCAGTGTGATAAAATTCTGTTTAAAATAAATCATTTTCAAGGACTCCAATTTGTAAACATGGCGAAACAAAAAAGATCTTCCAGTGTTTATTTTCACTTATTTGTTCTCTATTTGAAACTATCAGGTCTGAAAATCACTTATTTGTATCTTGCGAGTGGCAAAGCAGTGAATGCTATTACGAATACTAATTATTTTCTCTTTTGTAGATCGCCCAGTGCTCGTGAATTAGGAGTCCTCAATACTGCTCCGAAATCCCAAGTTGCTGTTTCGCTTATTAACTCAAATGCAACACTTTTCATACGTTAAATTTTCATAAACAACTAATGTCAAGTTACGGAAAATTCAAGTAAACAAATCACTTTTGTATTGCATCACTTTTGAGCAGAATGCGGGGCAGCTCCAATAAGATCCTGGAAATGATTTCAACTAGATTCGATTGTCCTATAGTCTTAAGTATGTGTAATTTAGTTAAGTCGAATTTAGAATTTAAGTTTTAAAGTTTTTCCTCTGTACTAACATTAGATGGTAAGATAATAGTGTATACTAACCAATATGGGTCAGGTTACCCGAAATAAATGTTTTGAATTTGAATTTGAATTTGTATGCGGAACCCTTGAATTTGTAATCAATTATTCTTGACACAATTTTATTATAACCTAATTCAAATTATTTATTTTGTATCATACAGGTAATTTTTGCCAAAATTCTAATCATAATTACCTTTCAACAATACAAGTATCTTCTTTGGATTGCCGACTAACAACTTCATGGTTTGAATCTGTATCTTCTGTGTCCATCTAAATAAGTGAAAATAACTGCTTTTGGTTTTCAAGAAACTCCCTATTGATGCGTTGAAGTGGCAATAAGAGCCCAAGCAGCACATTAGTGAATTTAGCAGCTTATCTTATAGCTTTATGTTCTAAATTAGTGGTTTGACATTGTTTGACAAAACTTATAGCTTTAAACACAACTCAAAATTGTATATAAGTTCATCTTGTCACTTGTAGTTGCTTAGGGACGTTTTTTGTTTCCACTTTATTACTTATGGTTGGGTAAAGTCGATTTTGCTACTTAAAGTTGCATGCAGGTTGTAATTGTCACTGAATAAGAAGCAATAGTGCTATATAAGGCCCTAAAGTTACTTATAAGCAACTTTTACATATAAGTGGGAGCATACCCTTATTTGGATCTTTTAATTCCAAATGACTAGTATAATAGAGTAGTATATCACCAATAGTGGTTAAAGAGATAATTTTACGACCCTTCTAGGCCTTAAAGTTGCAATCACTTTAGTTTCCAAAAGGGCCGTAAAATTATCTCTTTAGCCACTATTGGTGATACACTACTCTATTATACTAGTCATTTGGAATTAAAAGTTCCAAATAAGGGTATGTTCCCACTTATATATAAAAGTGGCTTATAAGTTACTTTAGGGCCTTATACAGGGTGCCTCTGACCTTGGGGCTTTAAATGCATAGATCATTTCTACTCCTGAAACTAAACTTCTTTTGTTCTGTAAGTTGTTAAAAATATGTTCAGTTTAAATTTATTTTTTATCATACAAGTTAAATCTAATTTTCAATGTACGCGATCCAATTCTCCATTTTCCTTTAGCCCCCGTACCAAGGTAAGGTCGCCCCCGTACCATGAGATAGTGATTACATGGCCAGTATGTAATACACTGATTTTACAATTAGACTTTAACATCAATTAGTTATCTAAATTTAAGTTATTTTTTCATGTTGCAGAACAAAAGTAGTTCAGTTTAGCGAGTAGAATCGATCGTTGAATTTAAAGCCCCAAGGTCAGAGACACACTGTATATCACTATTGCTTCTTATTCAGTGACAATTACAACCTGCATGCAACTTTAAGTAGCAAAATCGACTTTACCCAACTATAAGTAATAAAGTAGAAACAAAAAACGTTCCTAAGCAACTATAAGTGACAGGATGAACTCGTATACCAGTTTGAGTTGTGTTTAAAGCTATAAGTGTAGTCAAACACTGTTAAACCACTCATTTAGAACATAAAGCTATAAGATAAGCTGCAAAATTCGCTAATGTGCTGCTTGGGTTGTTCATTTCCGATAACTTCGGCATGTTATTGGGTATCTTCATAGGAACCAAATGATAGAATAGTTTTTTGAAATACGAAATAATTTTTTTTTTCTCTTCTTAGTACATACTAATTAAATATTGCATCAACGGTTATTGTAAAGGGGTCTCTTGAGTTAATCTAAAATTAGTGTCAATTATGACGATGTCCGAATGACATCACACACACAAGTAAAGATAACATTAGACAGGTAAACAACTTATTGGCCGAGTGGCAGATACCTTTACTCACTGTGTAGGAGGTCACGGGTTCGATTCCCAGTTGTGCGGTGTTTGTTTGTTTGTTTTTTTTTTTTTCAACATTTTTATTAGAGAGTGAGTGTTTTTTTAGAATTGATAAGAAACAAAACCCATTACAACTGGTAGTAATATTAGTTAAAAGACAAAAATTAGCGATTTAAAGTATTTTATAAAAAAATGTCCACCGCCCTGCTCTAAACACACATTTAAACGCGTTCGTGTCTGTCTGTTTAAATTCACATTGGTACCACGCATTTCTTCAGCAACACGTTTAAGTACCGTCAAACCTGGTAACTATGGTCCAAAATCTTCCAACTATGGTCCAAAATCAATGACCAAAAGTACAAGTTCCCATTATCTTTAGTTAAGGAAACGTGTTGTTTTATAGACATATCTTGTTGACTAAAGTTTTAAAATGCTTATACTTAAGTCATCTATGAGGAATTAAAGAAATTAGACTTGGACCACAGTTGAAGTACTGGACCATAGTTACCATGTTTTATGGTACCAATTTCAATTCAAAATTAAATACCTAATGTGTTTATTTATGGTTTGTCAATTTCGCACTTTGACATGACATGACAATGTAAACTTTTTTATGTACATAGGTACATACTTGAAAATTTGAAACTCTTTACTCACAATATTAAAAATAAATTTTGAGGACCTTTTAGACTTGTGTTGGGGGCTTAATTGATTTAAATAAATAATTGAATATCCTCAAAATAGTGCGAGTTAGAATACAAGTGTCTTAGGGAAATTAACTTAATTTAAACTAAGGAATATTTCCTTGAAGTTATCGGAAATCAAAAAAAACACGGTGTATATGTACCTACATATTACGCGAGGACGATTTTTGTCCACGGCATCAGATCTACAGTAAAGTTATGGTCCGATTTTGATAAATTGTATGTCATTGGATTCATCTTAAGCTGGAAAGTTGCATAAAACTCTGCGGTTTTTATTTTATTTTATGATAAAGTACTGAATATTTAATTTAAAAAAACTACTATGTGACGTCACGTCACCCGACCCCTTGAGATCACGTGTCAATGTAAAATAAATAAACAAGAATTCAACACAAACCTGTTGTAAGTTCTTTAGCATGAGAAAATATAAGTTTTGAGTCGGCTACTTATAAAACCAACACCTAGAAAATGAACAAAATACGAAAGAAACAGTTTATTTACAATGACAACGTTTGCATGAATGAGAGACGCATTAGATCTTTTAAATTGTGTCAATTTTTAATTTACTTTTCTTTTATGTCAATGTCACATGCACGTAGTCTTTTTCACAAAAGTTGATATACAAACTCATTCTCGTATATTTACGATTTTGATAAAAGATACGTCAGTTGCCCAAAACTCTTCGTTTTTTATTTTATTTTATGATAAAGTACGGAAAAATATTTTTATTATACTAGCTTTTATTTTACTAGCGTAGCTCCGCCTAAGCGACATGGTGTCCCTTGAAAAGGGTAAACCAATTTAAATGTCTGGGGACTGGCTCACTGAGTACCTCGAAGACGATGACGATATGGAGGGAGAAGGGCGCTGCCAGTGAGGGCTATACCCCGCAGGTTCACTCATTATAATTATAACGCTGTCATAATAATAGCGTAAGTCACAAAAATAATTTACGTCATAATTAATCATTGGCATTCTCGATAGGATTCCATAGCTTAAAAATCAAAGCTCGCGGACACGAACTTTGCTTGTGCTTAAATAATGACTGATCATCAGTGAAGACTAAAAAATTATGAAACCCAAACCTCTAATCAACTTTATATCTTTATCTGAGAAAACTGATATGTAATTTTAATTACGTTAGAGCACCGCTAGCGAACTGTTCCAACTTTAAACTTTCCTGACGTAATGATTTAGGTAACTTTGAAAAATCACATCCAAATTCATCCAGACTTTATGATTGTTTTACGAGTATCTATACGCGCGGACATAATAAATATATACACGCAGACGACTCAGCGGCACACTTTAATTTACAATATTGGTTGATATGTTCGGCGATTGACACAAGTCAATATCACCACCATCCAATCTGATTTAACTTTAAAAAAAATATAATACTTAAACTAGACTCGCATTTTTTATTTATTTGTCTGGCAAACGAGTGTCTGGTAAGTGAAATCCATGACTCATGATTCAATGGGTAATCACTAACTAATATCATTTGTTACGTCACAACAGACATTATCAAGAGGATTTACTGAAAAGCCTTTGTGCTGTGGATAAAATCGATGTCACGAGGGGAACGAGTTTCTAATTGGAACTATAAACAATGTAACAGCGTTAACGTGTAGTGTACGTTGTCGGGTAACTATCCGGAGATCGGATAGCCGGAAAGGCGAGAGTTACACGGCATATTAGAATTCTATTAAACTCTCCCCGGCGGGGAGCACCTCGTGATCTCCGAGCTCTCCGGCTGAGTAAAGTGACAGCGCTCGGGAATCTCAGATAAGAACAACTAAGTGCTGGGTTATCATGTTATCAACTACAACGATTTCTTTTGAATGCGAAATGAAGAAGTTAAAGGTGACGGAACCAGTAATGGACAAAGACCAATGATGGACACTTGATTCTTATTTTACAGAAGATAAGCGTAATTCATTTGTTTTGCAACAATCATATTATGCAATTTTAATATAGTCAGCTAAAAGTGTTTAACATATGGTGCCTTCGCCCTAATTTACTAAACTTATGAATATTACTCGTTTTCTGAAGGCTTGAAGCATGAATGCGAACATATTGTTTTTTTAATTAGATTAAACTGACTCACATGACGCGACTGCCTACTTAAGTGATAACATAAAAAAAAAACATAAAACCTTTATATATTATACATAGTATAACATGAAGTCGCTTTCGCTGTTTGTTCACTTAGATCTTTTAAACTACTCAACGTATTTATATGCAATTTTCAGCAATAGATATATGATGCAAGAGGAAGGTTTTTATGTATAACTAGCTGACCCGGCAAACGTTGTTTTGCCATGTATGTAAAATGTAGGGGTGGACCCCCCTTATCACTTAGGGGTATGAAAAATAGATAGTAGCCGATTCTCAGATCTACTGAATATGCATATAAAATTTCATAAGAATCGGTCAAGAGTCAAGCCGTTTCGGAGGAGTACAGTAACTAACATTGTGACATGGAAATTTTATACATTAGATATATTCTGGTTTATATAGGGGTGTCGCAGAAAACTCTCATAAATCGAAGCGGAGCGAGGGCGGGTCGCTAGTACATTATACAATAATTTGTTTTGGTGAAATAATGAATTAATTTGTTATAAATTTGACACCATTTATTAATTCAGTCAGGGTCGTACAAAATTATAATTATTCGTATTCCAACTGCTGTACCTTTTTAATACTTTTTATGGTATGGATGTGCCAAATGAGCGAGCACACGGCCACCTGATTGTAAGGGGATCTGAGACCCCACAGACATTTGCAAAATATTACTTATTCACTGGCTTCTCTTTGCGGCCTGCGTGTCGGAGCAAAATTGACGCAACAAGCATTTCAAAATACTGGTCGGATATAACTAAGAGGGATGTTATACTTCAGTCCACCAGTTTCGCCGGAGTGACCGGTGAATGGTCGTCTAACCTACAGACGAATAGATTGATGGTCCGGACTGATGAAAAAATATTAAAAATAATTTTCTTCAATCCGTTGTCAATGATCGAATACTGATGGGAAACAGATCGTGAAACCCACTCGTATCATTCTCGCGTCACTCGCTGTCCAAGATAAAATGGTGCCAGTCGATTCACGTGACACAAAGTATATTTTCATCAGTCCGGATCATCAGTCGTCTCAGTACGTGGGTTATAAGATCGTTTTCCGTCATTCTGACCAATTTGATGGACTAAGTGATGAAATATTGAGCATATAAACCTCAATTTAACCGGCGACTCGTACTTTTTAATAGTTTTAAATGACAGTCTTGCATTGATGGTGTAACCTTTCAAATCATCCATCATGCTGGGTCTATCAAAGTTTGACCAAACTGACAGACTTAACTGACGAAGTACTGAGCGGGTACCCTCCGTCTAAGATAGTGAAACTATTATATAAACATATATGTATATAAGTAGTATCAGATACTGCAATAAAATAATTAAATGAATAAATAAAATTATACATTTTACCTTGAAAAAGGGGTATCCGCCATTTTTTTATATAATCTGCAAGGAACCCGTTAACAAAAACCGCCATTAAAGATGCAAAAACTTATTTCTTTTAGGTACACTGGTCAGTCCCACTGAAGTCGGCTTTTGGTTAAAATATTGTGGGAATGTTTAAACCATTTATTTTGTTTTATACCGTTTGTCCGCGGTTAACTCAGGAACCCTTGGTGCTACAAATTTGTAATTTGGCATACCTAGTGACATTTGCGTTTCGCCGAAAACATACTTAGTAAAATAAACCGAAAAAGAAAAAAACCGAATAACCCTGAAAATCATAACAGCGTTAACATACCTACTTACTTGCTGTTTTTTCATATAGTTTTTTTATGTTTGTGGCAACGGTGTACGACTCAAGGTCACAGCTCATTAGAACCACCCGGCTCCCGACCCGCACCGCCTCGCCTCGCGGTTAGTATTTAAAACGCTACGTAGCGTTGTTGATGTAGTGAGCTCATGCCCGAGCTCGAGACGAGGCGGTGCGGGTCGGGTGCCGGCTAGTGAGCTGTGACCTTTACGGCTTACCATTTTAAAATAAGTAATTTCTTACGATTCAGAAAATATTTTTTAGTAATCATAATATGCTGTTATGTAGTCCCATATCTCAATAAGAAACTATAGAACATATCAAGCACGCCGTAAGCAACGCGGCGAGAAAGTCATATTCAAATAATTTAACATTCAAGTGTGCTCCGTCATATTCGCTCAATAGCTCGCTCGCGAAAACTAGGTAAATGTGTTAGGTTCGGTTTGCCTAATGTTAGACCGGTAGAATCTAGTATATTTCTTAATGATGAGAGATTGGAAATCGTAGATAAGGCGCTTTTCTTAGGGATAACTATAGATAAAAACTTGCAATGGAGTCCCCATATAGTATTACTAGCAGGTAAATTAAGTTCGGCAGCTTATGCTGTTAGGAAAATCAGGCAACTTACTAATGTTGAGACAGCTCGCTTAGTTTATTATAGTTATTTTCATAGTGTTATGTCGTACGGTATTCTGGTTTGGGGAAAAGCTGCTGACATACAGACTATATTCGTGTTGCAAAAAAGAGCCATTCGTTCTATATATAATCTAAACTCCCGTGATTCCTTAAGAGTACTATTTAAAGAAATTCATATTTTGACAGTAGCATCACAATTTATTTATGAGAATATTATTTATGTCATTAAAAATCAAGACTCTTTTGTTAAGAATTGTGATGTACATAATTTGAATACAAGAAATAAAAATAAAATTGCTATTAAAAAATTTCGTGTCCGTAAGGTGTTGTAAGTCAATGCATCCTTTTCTTTAATAAATTACCTGACGTTGTTTTAAAGTTACCATTTCCAGTACTTAAAACTTACTTGAAAAAGTCGTTGATGTCTAAAGCTTACTATAGGGTCGAAGACTATCTAACAGATAAAAATGCTTGGCCAACACCTAAATAATTTAATAATAACTTAGTCATAAAAAATATGTAAATATTGTATATTGTCTAGGGGACACGGTTTCTGTAGGAGAATGTATCGAAACTTTTATGCAGGTTGTCTTGCACCGTCACAGGTAAGTATAACTTGTATACTTTCTATTTTTTATTCTTTTTATTACTGTTGCTTAGTTTTTGTGACAATTCTGAGTTTTGACACATTTTCCTGCTCAACCGCGCATGAATGTATTTATTTTTTGTTTTATGTGAGATTCATTGTTTTATATAATGCTAGGTTAAAGTTATTATTATATAAGCAATATTAAAAAAACGACTGACTGTTGAGTTTCTTGCGGCGCTTCTTCTCAGCAGTGGTCTCTTATGAAGCGCTGGTAGATTTTTGACGTGTAAAAGTGCCCGTGCGGCCTACTTACTGAATAAACATCTTTTATCATTTTTTTTTTTTATCTTAATAGAGATATCTTATCACCAAAATAGGTACCGTTGAGTAGTTCCGATGGTCATTTGTGGTCTTCATCATCAGTTCCACTTTAACAAACGATAATGATATGATATTTCAGGAGTTCCCTCAAGTCCTCACGAATCAGACACCGATTCGGTGACTATGGGAAAAATATATAAAGTCATCTTATAAGAGTTCCGTTTTTCATTATTTGATAAGGAACCTTAAAAACGCAAACAATATTAAAAAGATTTTCGTATTCATTTTTATTTGAATTATTATTTCAATCGATTCCAATAATGAACTGAACTATTCCAGTCGCATACGATCTGTAAATCAACGATGTCAAAACAAATGACAGGCTGATTGTGACAGAGCACGGACGCGCTCAGTATTATTTGTAGATATTCGTTTCATAAATGGTACTCTAAAACGATACTCTGTATAACGGAACAATTCAAAAATAAAAATTAAGGAAATATAGTAGGACTACGCTTCGTCCTAATCTGAGCTCTAGCTTTGTAGTATGGGCGCAAAACATATTTACCTACATTTAAATAAGATCAAGAAATAATTAAATACAGAATTTTCAAATGGGAGCAAATTGCTTATTGCGACGAAGGCGACGGTTTCTAGTTTGATTCGTTTTGCGCAAACATACGTGATATTTGCGCAAAACGAATCAAACTCGCGTCACTTGTCTACAAACTAAGCGCGCCTCCCGCCGCCGCGTCATCTAGTCGTCGCCGCTGTTCTACCCGATGTTATAGTATTGTCACCGTGACGATAGCTCTTACGTAACATGGCTCAGGCAATATGGATTTATCCAGTGGAATAGAGGCCCAGCTTCCTTAATACGTGCCTACTACGTAATAAGGCAATAAACCATTTTTTTTTTTTTTTTTAATGGCTTTGATGTCTTTTAGCCAATTACAAACAATAAACCATTTATACAGATGATATTATCTAAAAATACATTGTACAAGTTTTTAATATTTGTAATCAATTCCGGGGTTTGCGCGATTATTAATTTATTACCTTTGCACTGTGCATTAAAATAAATCTTTTTTTACGGCTTTTGGCACGTGTTTATAATTGAAAATTTCCATCGGCCGACACAAATATGGCTGCCCGTGATGACAAATCGATGCCAAATAGAGCGAGGCACTGCGTTTTTCATAAACCGGCGACAATGTGTTTGTGCATACGTATACAGGGGAGGTTATTCATTTTGGCGAAGCGTCACTTGACAAAAAAAGCCAGTCAAGTGCGCGGCGGACTCACCCCTCACACTTGGTCTGTTATCATTTATTTGTCCCTTTTTTTTGGGGTTTTTTCCTATAATCACACTAAATTTGACGCTTGTAGGTATCGATTAAAGTGTTTATGCATACTAAAAAGCACCAAATAACTTTGACTTGTTGTTTTTGGAAAAAGTTATTCGTGTTTCAAGTAACGGCTTCAGAACCCCACACTGGGCGTGGGCCGACATGCTCTTGCCCGGGTTTTTTTCTATAAGTAAATAACTAGCGTAATTGGGATACACCTAAAAAAAACTGCTTGCTTTTACATTTTTATTCGAAAGACTAGCCTTTTCTAAGGATCTTATTTGAAGCTTTTCATTATTAAAGATGTTATTGTTATTTAAAAATAATTTATCAAATACAATTAAACTGGCCTGCTTATGTACCTACTGTGCAAAAATGGCGGAGCTATTTAGAAAAATGGGTAGAACTACTTCGTCTAAGATTTTGGAAGACGTTTTTATACTATCTGTGATCTGTTTCCCTGGTAGTCAAAGTTCAATTAAAATATAATTAAACTCAAAATAGACAAACGACATTCAAACATAATGTAAACAAATAATCGCAATACAATAAAATTATTTCAGAGTATTTTAAGCATTCGGCCATTGATTATTTACCTAAACCTTAATGAATTCAGCACTTCCTGCACGACCCTTGTTTCTAAAGTAGATCTACTGGACACTAACACATTGAATTTATTGATAGGAAATTCCATACTTCCGATCATGAGTTTCTCTTGGGAAACCTCACCACATAAATTATTATCATTCTTCACACATAACTAAAAAGAGAAATGGTCATTAATATATTAATTTCATAATATTCATTACAGTAAAGGAGATTGACCATCTTTGTATGGGAGCTGGAACAAGTGCTGCCCAGAATAGTGCATTATGTTCCTTAGGCTAACACCAGACTGTATATTAAAGCGCTTCAAGATCTAAACCGGGGTCATGAAAAAAAGAGACTTTTTGATGAGAACTTAATCATCAATAAAATCAATTTAATAGTACATAACTCTCTTATGGTAGTCATCATCATTGATAATAATTCTATCGAGGAATAGAGCAGGGCGCCTAAAAGGTAGCTTGGTGACCACCCTAAAAACCAAATTATACTTGTAACGTGCGCACAACAGCCAATTATTCCTAGGTTCGTAAACATAAAGCGATCTTGAAGATGCATCAACAATAACATCATTAATCTTCAGTTGCGTTGTGGGCATGAAGACTAGTGATCTGATCACATAAGGCGTTGTCGGCGCTCAAAGGGTCGGTCTGTTTAATAATAGCTCACAGAAAAACCTTAGAAAACCTAAAGTCCCAAGTAAAAACTACAGAACAAAAGATTTCGTTTATTTTTATTCCTCTCGAACCAATTAAAAAAATATGTGTTTTTTCTAATAAATAGTACCGTAAGGAACCTGTTAGATGTGTTTTCACTTTTGGGCAGCATTTGGTCCAAACTGGTCAATCTCCTTTGTACACAAATAATTTTGACATGACAAAAGCTGTCTTCAAACGTAAGTGTCAGCGGGATTCCTAAATTGTAGGTACTTATAAATTAAAATATTGGAGAGGTTTTATATGTTTCATGTAAAACCTCAAAAGAGGTTAATATACCGCAATTCGGACCGGCATTTAGGGGTCAAATGAAGGTTATTTCTTTATTTTATTTTAGTTAATTCATTGTAACATATTTTTTAAATCTAACTACAGGGATCGATTTGAAAAATGATTTTTTAATTTTCAAACATTGCCAAAAATTTGTGTATCCCACTTAAGTGTGTGTGTGTTTACTTTCTCTTGTTTCTTTCAATACTTTAATGCGTGAAGAAAACGTTGGAACCGTTTAGTAAAAGAGCTATTAACTTTCAGGACTAATCTCTAGAGTTTATTACCCATTGATGCACCTTTGTCACTACTCATAGCTGACGATTGCTATGAACCTGTACTTAGTCCCGTCAGAGCGTACGAAACCCATTCTCAATTAGGCAGCAGAGCTACTGCAGATCGATCGAACGTAAACAGCCTGCCTAATTGAGAATGCACGGGCTAAAATGTGTTTTGTACGCTTTGACAGTACTACTTAAACTCGAAGGTTCGCCGCGTTCACTCGTATTCACTAGTTCGACCGCCCGAACGCCGTTTTTAAAAATTCAAATTCAAATTTTAAAAATATTTAATCAGTAAATTGGACACACGAGGGCTCTTTTACACGTCGGTAATATGGAGTGAATCTATAGCGCTTCGGACAAGACTATCATTGCGGAGAAGAAGCGCCGCAAGAAACTCCAGCAGAAGGTAATTTTTTTAATTATTAATTACAATTATACTTAAAAGTAAGTTACATTACAAGGTAATAACATACATACAAACCTTCACGCCTGTAATCCCAAAGTGGGGTAGGCAGAGCTTCAGAATTACCTACAACTTTAAAAACTTGTTGATAATTCTGTAACGACATTTTGCACAAATAAGGTACACCCAGGTAAGAACGGACTATTTTTCGGCAAGTTGGTTGGAAGGATATCGGCATAAAAATTATTACTCAATTCTCATTAACTTTTACCACAGTAGTATTAATGTAAATTATTATGAAGAAAACAAGGTTTCATTATTAATTAACTTCGTGCTCCTTTGTTATAAATCTTTTGTGTAATCTGCATTCAAATTTAAGCGACTCTTTTTCAAGACATTCAAATGAAAAAACCTTCTTGGTCAAAGATCGGACTACTAGTTAATTCCGCTTCTAAAGCAAGGGGAATAAGTTCTATAAAATAAAAGTGTCCGGTGTTATACCGCTCAAAATATTATCATCGGTCTATGTTTATTTTCGTAAAATTATGGCGGGAATCTTTTTCTGAATTTTTTTTGTCTTTTTTTAATCCGGTCTTACCCTGAACAACAATTTGAGGAGATTTTGTGGTTCTCAAACTTTTCTTAGTAAAGAAGGTAAGACCGGATCAAATAGTATTTTTTTATGTATTAGAACTACTTGAGTATTAAGTAATACTATTTGGGGATGGAGATTGAGGAGGCAGGAATATGTGGAATCAATGAATGAATTTGTTTTAATTATGTATCCATTTTTATTATAATTTTTTTTAATCAGTCTTAGTAGAGATCCACAATTTTTTGAAAAGACAACAATATTGCCAGAGATTTATGTTTACTCACTAAGCCCACACAGTAACTGACTAGGAGGTATAAATATTAAATATTAGAGTAGAATTTATTAGGTAGTAGTGGTAGTACTTATTTAACCGTAATTTCCTTTTTTTTTATATAAAACAAAAAAAATAGTAATACGGCATGCCAAAGTTTGAGAATCAGTGCTGTTATCCGGTATAATCCGATCTTTAACCAATGGGTCAAAGACCGGATCTCCGTTACTAGTCTTCATTCGAGAATTTTAAATATACGAATCTAACCGCTGTTACCTTAACTTCGTATTATTTGATTTCAATAATAAAATAACACCAAATACTTCCCGAAAAATTGGTTTAAAATTCAAGGTGAAAGACCGGATCTCACAAAAATTTCAAAAAAATCCAATTTTTTTTCACTGTGTCGACAAACGCGACCTACACGTCGGAACGGTTGCCACGGACTGGCGACAGGGGCGGGGTGAAATGGCGTCGCATACTGTGTTGCCAGTGATTTAAAATAATCCCCTGTTTGGTGGAAATTGTGTTCATACGATCTTACCTTCCATCCGGTCTTACCCGGGTGTACCTTACTTAGGCTAAGATGTTTGCCAGCGTATTAGTGACAGGTTGACAAGGTAATAAACTAATAAATAATTATTATTGATTAAACTAACACAAATAACATCATTACTAATGTAAGGTCAATAAAATAAAGTTCAAAATAATGTCTAGGAGAACAACATGACGAGGTCTCTACGTCAGGAACGATATTTAAAATAACTAAGAGAATAACACCCAAAGTCACGTGGTTGTCGTGGAAATAGGTACAATCGGCCCACATGTGATCTACGCTAATGCTTTCAATCCGTTTGCAAGGCTCATAAAACTCATAAGAGGCGCATCTCAATAACCATTGTGTACTTTAGCGACATATTTATTGTTCAGCAAATTGTTATGGACCACTTCGACCACAATTTTTAGCGAAACGCTTCGTATTCTTAACAAGTTTGGTATTAATAGTGTTTCTAAGAATGTGTGACAGCGATAGAATACGAATGAGTATGTCAAACTAGATTAACTGTACGAGTATTATATAAAAAAGGTCAATTGTAAACTCTATAGTTACCTATTTACATAGAATTCAATAAATGATGTTAATTGGAAGTATTCTGTTATAGATAGAGTTATTTTTATAAAGCGAATGTAGTAAGGAAAGACTGGTCCCTATCTGCGATGAGCTATAACATAGTCAAGTCATTGAAGGCGACGTTGAAGTGATCGATGTCAAATACTTAATGCATTTTCGCACTTGAAGAAAATTAATGTTTCTTTCTAGCGCTTAGGTACTAGTAGCGCTGGTAGTTTCCAAAAGTATTAGCAAATTTACGAACGAGGGGAAATTCCAAGAAGGAGCGGCGAAACATTAGTGTGTTACAATTAAAAGCATCGCCAGCATCGCCAGTATTGCCACATGCGCCGGGAGTGATTGGGCAACCAGTCAGCGCCGTGTGTGGCTCTGACAGTTGGTTTCAGTTAAATCAATATTATTTCACTATGTACCTACGTGCTTCCATTCAAATTTCAATATGAAATGGACTATTTGGGCCCCGCCGCGTCCCCTAATACATATTAATTTATTTATTATCTGACATATTAATGTTTAATGTTTACTTGACGACGCGCTGGCCTAGTTGGTAATGAGCCTGCCTATGAAGCTAGCGGTCTTGGGTTCAAATCCCGGTAAGGGCAGATATTTGTATGATGAGTGCGAATATTTGTTCCTGAGTCATGGGTGTTTTCTATGTATTTAAGTATACATATTTCTCTATATAAGTATTTATATCGTTGTCTAGTACCCATAGTACAAGCCTAGAGCTTAGTTTGGGACTAAATCAATTGGTGTGACATTGTCCCCTGATATTTATTATTTATTATTATTTATTAATGTTTATTTGGGCACAAACGGTACAAGTAAAGAAAAAAAAAAAACAGAAAAACTTACATAACACATTGACCAGTGAAGTTGCCACAATTAACTAATACGGTACAGAGTAACACGTCAGAAAAAATGTGTGCTTACATTATATTAAATTAAATTACACACTTCACCTAAACGGTTTTATAAATGTTATTGGTGAGAAAGTTGTGGAATGTGTTGCCCTTCTTAACCTGACAGTTCTGGTAATGTCTCATTTCACCGACATGAAAAGCCAAAATATACGACACGGAAAAAGAGGGAGGTTGCGTTATATATTTATGGACCGCTATGTGTGTGTGTGTGTGTGTGTGTGTGTGTGTGTGTGTGTGTGTGTGTGTGTGTGTGTGTGTGTGTGTGTGTGTGTGTGTGTGTGTGTGTGTGTGGTGTTGCGTGTTTTTATTTGAAAGCAGGTTTTTTTGCGGTACTTCTTAGCTTTTATTTATCTATCTAATAGTTACGTGTAGGTAAAATTAACAAAAGCGACCCATTAAATCATAGGTACCTTCTCAGTAAAAAAGAGTTTTACGTGAGGATTTCTTATTTGGTCTGTTTTTTTACGTTCTAATAGGTGTCCTGAGCGTTAACTTTAATAATGTTTTAAACTTATAACGTGAGAAGGTGTATTCTTTTACCAAATGCCATTATGAACTTCATTATCTCTCAATACTCTACATTAAAACATATATATTACGTAAAGAGAATTTCCTTCGATATTTATTTAAAGTAATAAGTATTTACGTAGCCATGCAAATACGAGTACACTCTTTATATTCGCGACTTAAAGAAACTATAGTTAGGTATTTGTGCAACAAGAGAGCATGGTTGAATTTTGCTGCGAGCGTTGATTTTGAATCTCGAGTAAGAGAGCAGTAGAGTTGCAAGTCTCCGTTGCTTAAAAATATCATAAGTTCATAAGCTTTTAGATATTTTTCCCGAGACTTGTCGGACAGGAAACCTTATTCTGCATGTTTACACGCTGCTTCAATGCTTCCAGTGTTGAATAGTAGAATTCGTGCTCGGACTGTCTCATATTTATTTATTATCGCTTTTATATTATTCAACGTGTATCGAAAGTAGATAAGCCTGGAGCCTTGGGGGAGGCCTATGTCCAGCAGTGGACGTCTTTCGGCTGACATGATGATGATGATGATCGAAAGTAGATAGTGTAACAGAAGAATATATTATTTGAAGATTCATTCCGAAACTGCAACCGTGGTTCGTGTCTCAAAATTAAAGATTGAGAAGATTGGAGAGATATAAAACTTCAACAGATAATAGGGAATATGCATGGATTTTAAAAATCGCATTTCTCATCAAAATATGAAAATACCGTAAAAGAGATCACCAAAACGGAAATTAAAATTAAAATCGGTCAAGAAATACGGAAGTTATAAGCATTTCAAACTTCTAATTAGACAGAGAGATCCGATGTGCACCGTGACGTCATTGTTCACTGCGGCCATATAAACTCCATGTAAAATTCCGTTTTTCTAGAAAGAGATAGGAACAAATCTTTGTTGGCTTATATCTTGGTTATTTTTATAGTTATTCAAAAAAATATTTATGTGATCTGTTTGTTACATGAATCAGCTTCAATTGAAGCTGTAAAAAAAAAACATGCATATTCCCTATTTGCAATTTTACGGTTATATGCATATCCGAACGTTTTATTGTTTGTTTATTTTTGGGCCTACTAAGGGCCGTATTAATAATCTGATCTCGACTGTAATGCTCGGCTCAAGATGCGTCAAAAATTACAGTTTTTTATGGCTGGACGTTAACTTCGACGTATCTTGTGACCGGCATCTCAGCCAAGATGAGTTTATTAATACGGCCCTTAGTGTGGAATTTGAAAATCGAACTTCAAATCAACTTGTTTCTATCTCTCGCTATTTTTGCATCGAAGTGAAAGTGGCAGAACAAAGTTCAGTTCAGTTCTATCGAACGTGAGTTGCCCCAGCACTGTTCTCGACATTTAAAAAAATAATATAAATAGTCACTGTGTGTTACGCTGGCAGAAATACCGAATTTAGCTCACTATCCTTAAACCGCAAAACCTGCTTGTTTGAGCTGCTGAGGTGAAAATGTATTTTCCTATTGAACGTGCGCAAAATATTTGTACAGACAGTGCGACGCAGGCAATTAGATATCCATATCAGGTTTAATAAAGCTAGCGAAGCATCCTCGCCAGCTCTGCAGTCATAGCAGCTCGTGCCGTAACGAAGGATGGAACGCAAAAGAAAAAGACTGAAATTCAAGTAATATGGGAAGCACGTCTGTTTATTATTTATATTTCAGTACATTGGTTTATTTAAGTGCTAATATTTTATTAACGCTGCAGGGACATGCTTTTAAGTTCAACGTTTCAGCACAGATTATATGTATAGTTTATGTAGGAAACCAATATAATATGAACTTTAAATAATTGTGCTCTATAAATGACGGAATAAATATAATACTTACTTTTCTCAATAGTTGTATTGGTTAAAACCCCTCAAAACAATTTAAACCGAACTACGGCCAAGGGTACGAATTAGGATTGTTAGGTACTCATAGCAAAACGTCCTCGTTGAAAAAAGTCAGTAACGTAATAAGTCATGGGAACAAAGGTCCGCAAATTAAAAAGGTCCTTAAATCAAAATGTCATACTCGTATTGACCAAACAACTGAAATTTAAATAACCGCGGAAGCAAAACGTCCGCAGTTAAAATTGTACTCGATACAACTAACTAATCTAAGAATTATCTCTAGCAAAACATACTCGTATCATGTTTCTTTTATAAGGAAATGAGTCATAAGTCATAAATAACATGAAATAAAATTGTGTTGTTGTTTAATGTTTAATGTTTATTTGGGCACAAACGGTACAAGTAGAGAAAAAAATATATTCAGAAAAACTTACCACTTAAACTTACGAACACATTGACCAGTGAAGTTGCCACAATTAACTAGAAAAATTAATGAAATGTGTGAAAATACCTCTTGATGCAAGTGTGGAAAGTATGTGAAAGTACCAAAAGACGTTTCTTAATAGATTTGAGAGAAAATGTCAATGAAAGAGAAATAAAATAAAAATTAAAAAAGCTACCATTAATTCGTACACACATACACACACATCGAGCTCTTAATAATAATAACTCATGGAGTCAAAGCTCGAAAGGATCTTGGAGTTGTATAAAGGATGCAACTTTGAGTAACGATAGGGTCGATAGGTAAGAGGCTAAAAAGTACCACTTTTCGAGCAATTACAAATAGGGTGTTGCGATACATAGGTAAGGTACTCAAAATTTATATATAGCAAAAATTAGCGTGTTTTAAAACTTATGTTAAAAATTACTAATCTAACTGACTCTAAATTTAAATCTGTCATAAAACAAAAACCAATTTCCCGAGCATACCTATTATAAAGTAAACGATTATATCTTGGATAGGGATCTTTGGCAGCGAGTCCTGCATCCTGCACGAGGAATCTACGCTTAATAAAAAAGGTGCAAAAATACTGTGATATAGCAAACTTATGTATCTATGATGTAGGTAATCTTTTTTTTAAAAAAATCTACCTTGCCGAGTTTCTAACGCCGGTTCTTACCGAGGCAAAGGTTTTATTTTTCGCACCGGTGGTAATGCTTATTGAGATTCATAGGTATATTATATTATGCCTAAATTGAAGAATAAAGAACTTTGACTTTGACTTTGACTCATGTCATATAAATGTGGAAATATTAAATATTCGACGAGAGGCCATTTGCAACGTTAAAAGATGGCGGACGTGTAATTTGTTTTAGACTTAATTTTTTTGGTAATTAGGTGTTCAAAGTTCTTTTCTGATAGTGATTTGTACTTTTTATGCCTTAGTGTCGCACAGTGATTGAAGACTTGGACTTATTTCGTGTAACTGGCATCTTTCTTCTCGTTTCAAGTGGACTCGCAGTGGTGCAGAGGTTAAAACTATCTTGACCTCTGACCTACAAATCACCGTACAACGTTGCCCCCAATCTTCCTAGAGAAGATTGGATTGTGTTTTATACTCATATAAACCTTGACACTGGCGAAATCACTTCACGTGGAAGCCATATCCCTGCGGTAGTAGCTGTTCAAGTCGCCGCGGGGGCAAAAAAAAAAAAAAATATATATTCGAAGTAGATATTACGATTGTAGATATATATATATATATACCGTTAAATTTTATAACCTTCTATATTTTGAAATTCGATATTTTAACAGATAGCTCAAATAACTGTAGGTACATATTTTAATCATTTGATATTTTAAAAGCGTGGGATTTTAACCCTAGGCATTTCAGACGTAGATATTATGATTGTAGATGTTTCGACGGTTCGATATTGTAACTTTCTATATTTCGGACTTCGATATTCAAATTCGTTTGTTTGTTTTACCTATAGTGTTTCCATTTCAATTGAAATTACTAGTACTCTTTGACACATAACCTCAAATTTTCATGAAGCGTGTTTTTATTTAAAATAACGTATAATTAATAGTTATTTAATCTTAAACTTAATGTGAATGAGATCAAGCGTATAAACGATTGCTAAGCTGTCACTTGATCTTTAAAAGCACGTTATTATCTAGCGATTAAAATAATGGTAAATTGGTTCATTTGGTTGTGATTATCTTTGCCAATATCAATTCTATAGGGAATATTCATGTAATTTTTTACTGTTTCAATAAAAGCTCATTTATGTAACAAACAGTTTAGAAAAATAATTTTTTGAAAAGCTATAAATATGGCCAAGATAGAAGCCAAGAAAGATGATCTCCTATCTCTTTCTAGCAAAACAGAATTTAACATAGAGTTTATGTGGCCGAACTTACATGACGTCACAGTGCATATCGGATCTCTGAGTCTAATCGCTGTCTAATTTAATTAGTCGATTTTAATTTTAATTTCACTTTTGGTGATCTCTTTTACGATATTTTCATATTTTGTTTAGAAATGAGATTTAAAAAATTCATGCGTATTCCCTGTTGGAACAGACTATATCCTTCTGCGACTGACGTAACGTCTATCAGACGTCACCAAGTAAATTACTTTTTCACCTCAGCAGCTCAAACAAGCAGGTTTTGCTGCTTAAAAACAGTGAGCAAAATTCAATTTTGCTGCGAGCGAGAGGCAAAGTAGCTTTTTAATTATTTGTTTTAATATTTTTTACATGATTATGTTAAAAACTTTGACTTGTAGCTAAATTACCAGATAAACAATACTCTTACGTTTAAAATTATGCTACTAGAAGTATTCAATAACGTTAAATTTACAGTTTTTTTGTTATTTTTGTTCCCTAAGACCCCCAATTTTTTCCGCGTCCAGGCCTGGTGTTACATTTTCGAACTTCAAATAAACAAGTTTGGAAACTTTTGTCGTACATGAGAACACTTGTTTTCGGGATTCTAATATGTGAATTTACTAAAAACGCCCTTAATTTGTCTCCTTTAGAGTTAATATTTAACAAAAAACTAGTTTAAATCGTGTCCACCACATTCGACATAAGGGGAATTCCCCCTTTCCGTTACCGTATATTAGGCTTAAGGTATCATTTTTATTACCAAAATATATCTTTATTTTCATCTAGAAACTTTAGTTTTCACGTAGCAGCACAATATTTGTCTTCAAACGGTCTGTAAACGAAAAAAATGTGTGTTGAAGTGTCGTGCTTTACGTGGTTCAAAATGGGTTCCACCTCTCCGTTACCAAGATTTGAAGGTAAAATCTTTATCTTTATGTTGTTGTGATACATTTACCTAAATAATTGTTTATATCTAAACTCAATTTCACTAAAATATCTTTACAATCAAGATCGAATGCATATTTAATTTGTATTTCAAAGTGCAAAACATTACTTCCGTTACTTCCCCTTTCGTTGCCATGTCGGCAGTCATGTATAAGGGGAATCTAAAAAGTAACGGAATGGAAACATAAAGTTATGTTTACACTGACATCACATTTGAATAAATTATAGTATTTACATAGGTAAATTTATTTGTAGGTACCACAAAAGTAAATCATCTTATACGGTTTGCAAAATTGTCTTTAGAATAATACAACGTGTTATTTTTAATCTGCTGCGTAGTTGCAATAACATTAACCGCAGATATCTCAATTAAATTTAAATAATACGACTAAACTACCTACATTTGTTATAGAAATGGCTCCTCTCACAGCTGCCGAAAAACAAAAACGGTATCGGGAAAGGATTAAAAATAACCCTATTAAATATGAAATCCAAAGAAAAAAGGACGTGGCGAGAATAAAAAAAAATATAAAGGCAAGAAAAATTGCAACTACCAAACTATCAAACTATCCCGAAAAATGAAGCATCCACCAAAGAATAGGTACCTACCTAATACCATTGCAGTTGCTCATAATTTGACTCTCAATAACCAGTATTGGTCAGGAAAGTCTAAAATGTAACCACTATAAATATGCGATAACCATAACCCTCATTTTGCTTTGGTCAGTCGGGTTAATAAAGCTTTTGTGGATTTGTGATCTTGGTATAACTGCAGCCTTATGATTTCGTTACCATTATTTTCGTTACCGTCCTTTGAAAATAATTAACATTTTATTTTATTATTAAATCCCCAATTGATAAACATTGCAATGTGTGTATTATATGGATAAACTTTTTACTAAAGTATCCACGTATAAATACATTTGTCGGGTAAACCTCAGTAAAGAAAAGTGTAAGTAGTTTTGGTCGTCTGGTAACGAAATAGTTACAATAATCGTAATTTCTTTCAAATTAGTTCATAATGTTTTGAAAATAAAACTTATTTTCATAACTTACTATATTTTCAAGTAAGTAAAGCATTTGTTTATCCCCGTTTTACTTTCTTTCAAGTTATATCAATAAATGTATATGGTAACGGAAGGGAAACAAATATGAGCCCGAGCCACTTTGAAATCGCTGTATAAATTTAATTTCCGTATGTTTTACAAAACCATTGCTAAATTAAGATACCTAAGACTACTAAAAATGCTTCAACACCCTTAAAGTTCAACAATTAATAAGTTCGAAAAAAAATCATCACAAATCTGTTGGTACAACTTTGAAAAAAAATGCCCATCGTTTTAACAATCTTTAATTTCGTGACATAAACCGCGGGGGCAGTTTCAGAACGCATTTCAAAAATAGCGGGAAATATTGTAGCCAATAGCCATAGACAAGGCCTAGTTAGGTTTTTTTTAAAGCCACAGACTACATAAAGCTGTATAAAGTTGTGTTTGCACTACGGCATTATCAAGTTGAGTGACAGGTTTTATCTGTTTCATGTTTATTTTTTCCACTTTTTATTTTATTACTATTTTGCAAAAATGCTTGTGATTGATGCATATGCGATCGTGTCGTTATTTAGTCGTGTATTCACCAAATGGTCACAACGGAAGACCTGCGTTGGCCGTACCAGCTTCACGCTGTGTTGTTCTCGCTGCTGAGGTGAAAAGTTGTATGTCTCACACGAGACCAAAGTTTTTTACGTCTCGTATCTTTGAATCCCTCGCTACGCTCAGGATTCTAACCTAGAATCACTCGCTACGCTCGTGATTCAATAATAGAATCCTTCGCTTACTCGGGATTCAAAATCATCACTCGCAACAAAAACCAACTTTGCTCTCTTGTTGAACAAATAACTATTTCACCTCAGCAGCTCAAACAAGCAGGTTTTGCTGCTTAAAAACAGTGAGCAAAATTCAATTTTGCTGCGAGCGAGAGGCAAAGTAGCTTTTTAATTATTTTTTTTAAATGCCGTGAGCAGTGCTGGGGCTACTCACAACATTCGAAAAAATTGAACTTCACTTTGTTCTGTCACTTTCACTTCGATAGGAAAAAAGGGAGAGATAGAAACCACTTGATTCGAAGTTCGATTTTCAAATTCCACACATAATAGGCCCAAAAAGAAACGCACGTTCGGATGCACACATAACCGTAAAATTGCAAATAAAACTATCTGTTAAAGTTTGAAATGTGTTTATTATAACTATTTTATACAATAGGTACAATCATTTTTTTTATTTAATGTTTTGAAGACAAAATTAATGAAAAATAAGAAGTTTATCATGTATCTACATAATTTTGTTATCGTTTTAACAATTTTTAATTTCGTGACATAAACCGCGGGGGCAGTTTCATAACGCATTTCAAAAATAGCGGGATTATTGTAGCCAATAGCCTAGTTAGGGTTTTTTTACAGCCACAGACTACATAAAGCTGTATAAAGTTGTGTTTGCACTACGGCATTATCAAGTTGAGTGACAGGTTTTATCTGTTTCATGTTTATTTTTTCCACTTTTTATTTTATTTTATTAGTATTTTGCAAAAATGCTTGTGATTGATGCATATGCGATCGTGTCGTTATTTAGTCGTGTATTCACCAAATGGTCACAACGGAAGACCTGCGTTGGCCCTACCAGCTTCACGCTGTGTTGTTCTCGCTGCTGAGGTGAAAAGTTGTATGTCTCACACGAGACCAAAGTTTTTTACGTCTCGTATCTTTGAAGCCCTCGCTACGCTCAGGATTCTAACCTAGAATCACTCGCTACGATTCAATAATAGAATCCTTCGCTTACTCGGGATTCAAAATCATCACTCGCAGCAAAAAACAACTTTGCTCTCTTGTTGAACAAATAACTATTTTTGTAAAGCTCACATACATGTTTATTATTAATTCCGCATTAAAATTTAATAATCATGCTATGCACTAAATATCTATATTTTATCAAAAATGACGTCTGACAGCCTCCACCTCAGTGGAATGTTTCTAAAAAAAGTCACCACCGTTGCAGAGGGATATAGTATGTCCGATATCTTCTAGATATATTACAGATAGGTATGGTTTGATCGAAACCAAAGTCGGAGTCGGATTGTTTAAATTTGGTTTATCGGAAGTCGGAGTCGAAGGCGGATTCGGAGGCAGACGAGAAAATGGGTTGTGTGTGTAAGTCCACAGTATAAACTTTTTTGTACACGCTGACCGCGCTGCTAAATACCAAAGATAGCGTATATAGGTAGTGGTCGAAGTATTTTTATATTGATAATGCTATATTGGTAACCAAATTAAATTTAAAATTCTTATACTTTACTATTCAGTTAGGATGCAGTTAGCGCGGAAGTACCGCCGCCGCGCCGCTGCGCTACTGCCTCCGATGAAGAAGTATCACGTGTTATATCAATCGGAAGTTCCGACTCAACGGAACCGGACTCGAAAACATCCCTAACAGTTGTATCATAGTTTTTAGACTAGCCATCACATTTTGACAGTTAGGGTGACGTTCTTATACAAATCTCAGAGAAACAATGTTCTTTTAACTATTGAGTTTTGTATTGTACGACTGGGGCTTAAGCTGGGCATTTACGCCCGCTCCAAAATGCCGAATAGATCAGCGCCGCTACAAAATCGATTGGTGAATGTCAAAACTGTAGCGTTTAAAAGTTGGTACTTGGTGCGGTCCGTTGGATTTCCAAATTGACGGAATTATCGTGAATGTCGAAATTCAACGTTGGAACACGCCACGTCGCCGAGACAAACGGCGCGTCCGTGAACGCCCCGCTTTGTACATATACTTATTCCAAAAAGTAAGTAAGTAGTAGGTAGTAGAAATGGACCAGAAAATTAAAAAATGTGACAACATTTAACTCTGGTATTACGTCGGGTTTTAATTCTAGTTAATTATAGTTTTCAAGATCATTTCCTTGCAACTAAAGCTGTGTAATTGAAGTGGTCTCAATTCGCTCTCAGCCGGCGCGCGACGCTTGAGATGCCGATCGTCTCGATCACTTCGGAATGTAAAGACTCCAGTCAAACTCACCGCGAGCGATAAATAAGTTAATTGTTTCTTTACAAAAAACTCTCTAAAATGGCAAATAACTGTAATATAAGTAATAAGTAATAACTTTATTGCATTGTAATAAGGTCCAAAAGTGGATACATCTCTTTGTAGTGGACTGTAAATAGTTTGCTTTATTTTAACGTGCAACAAACACCTAACCGGAAAATGTTTGCGAGCGCTGCTTTCATGTACAGGTCTATCCACGAGAGTTGGCACGAATGGATTGACCTAAAGTAATGTCACTTGTCACTGTGAGTGGCAGTGTGAGTGCCTTTCTTATACAGGGGCCTCCTTATATTCTGTAAACACGTACCTAACACGTTCTCGTTGTTAAGGAAAAAAAAAAAAACTGCACCAAGTATCAATGTTAATCCTTTTAGTAATTTTTGAAGTCCATTGTATTTAAAAAAAACATAAATATTTTTATTTGTGAAGAAAGGTGATGGCGTGTTCGAATAGTAAATAATCTAAAAAGGATCAGACCGAGGAGTCCGTCGTCAACAGAGTTTTAAATTTATTTATAATATACTGTCTTATCCTGTTTTCATACCGACGCCGCAATTAACAAAATAATGGCAAAAAGTTTCACGACATCGTCATTACGCATGAAAAATGTTTATATTTTATTAATTTGTAAAATGCAAAATGCAGGCTAGATTACGAAGTAAGAACTTACATAGATAAGATTACATTGTGCTTGATAACCTTCTTATTAGAATGACACTTCACTCATTTTTTACTGTCATATAAGCGACAAACAATACTTATACCGTAATGTAATTTTATCTTATTCTCAAAATGACTACACCTACTTTTGGACGAGGAAAAACATTATCGGGACAGTCTCGAGAAATAATTTTTAACGTTTTTAATTATTTTAAACAAAAAACTAAAAATGCTGAAGGTGGATTTCTAAAAATTCAAGAGTTATACAAATTAACGTCTGCGGCGACTGGGACATCAGAACGAAGTGTACAGCGAATCGTTAACTGTATCTGCAAAAATGCGACTGAGGGATCGACTTCTAATGTGTTCGTGACACCCGGTGAAAAACGATCACGTTTGTCGAAAAGATCGGAGGTGGACAATTTTGATTTAAACGTCATCCGAAGGTGTATTTACGATTTTCACAAAATACACAAAACACTACCAACTATTAAAACATTACACAAAGTTTTAAAGGAGTCGATAGATTTTCCTGGCAGTGTCAGTTCTTTATTACGACTGGTACATAAAATGGGATTCCGGTGGAAGAAGATTCAGAACAACAGGATGCGGATAATTGAAAATGACCACATTCGTTACAAAAGATTTATGTATTTACAAAAATTACAAGAATATAGAGACCAAAAACGGCCTATTGTGTATACCGATGAGACCTACGTGCATAGCACTCATACTACGCCAAACGCATGGACTGACAACAGCAACAGTGGCATCAGAGTTCCCATATCAAAAGGGCAAAGACTTATAGCGGTTCATGCTTGTACAGAGGAAGGCTTTGTAGAAAATGCTTTGCTGACATTCAAATCTAACCAGAAGTCTGGAGATTACCACAGTAATATGAATGCTATAAATTATCAAAAATGGGTGAAGGAATATTTGTTACCGAATTTAAAGCCCAGAAGCGTCCTTGTCGTCGATAACGCTCCTTATCACAACGTTCAGGTGGATCGAGCTCCAGTAAAAAACTCAAATAAAAAAGAGATGCTGACCTGGTTAGATAAAAATAAAATATCATACCCAAAAAGAAATACTAAAATCGTTCTGTACAAAATAATTAAGAAACATAAAGACACAAAGAAAACTTACAAGTTAGATCAAATACTGCGAGACCACGGTCATTCTGTACTACGTCTTCCACCTTACCATCCAGATTTAAACCCAATTGAGATGTTGTGGGGGATTATAAAAGGTAAAGTAGGGACAAGGAACGTCACTTTTAATATGAACGAAGTTCAAAAACTATTCATCGATGAAGTTCATGCCGTTAAAACAGAAACGTTTCATGATACTTGGAGAAAGGCCCAAGAAACAGAGCGTTCGTACGAGTCTATGGAACACCGGCTAGACGACCTTACTGATGGTTTCATTGTTAATATAGGTGACAGCGAGGACGAAGAATCTTCAACATCTAGTAGTTCAAGTGATGCAGAGTCGGATTAACAATTTTATAAATAAATTTTATAGTCAGGTTATGCATATGTATGTACAGTCGAGTTTATAAATATGTGTACACTTTTTTACCTACTCGAATGCGGTCGCTAACAATTAGTTTGCAAACGCATTCGACTAGATAAAAAGGGTACACATATTTATGAACTCGACTGTACAGTCAGCGTCAAATAGTTTGTAGCAGTCAAAGTGGTCGAAAAGTTCGGTACATCATACTAAATGTATCCTATACCAAACTATTTGACCACTTTCACTGCTACAAACTATTTGACGCTGACTGCACATAAACCACAGTCAATTAACCCACTTAGCCCGACTAGGTGTTATAACACCGCTCAAATTGATTAAACCCACTTAGCCCGACTAGGTGTCGTAGCCCGAATAGGTTATCAATTTGAGCGGTGTTATAACACCTAGTCGGGCTAAGTGGGTTAATGCATTTGTACATATGAGGATAAAGTATTTACATTAATGGTGTTGTTTTAATTTAAGACTGATAGATCTATCAAACCCATCAATCCCAGGACCGCTGCTTAGAAGGCAACTCCCGTTGACAACGTTGTCAAAGATTTTTCATACATTTTATTCATGATGAAAGTAGACCTTAGTTTACTAGATTTATCTTCATGGATGGTTTGCGTGGCACTGCAGTATACTACGTTAGGTGTTCTTGGTTTCCAAAGGTTTCTTATTTTGGCGGGTATGCCAGATTTTCTTAGACACAATTATCGTAATTACTTTTTGCATCAACCTGTATTTAATAATTATGTCATGCACACATAGACATTTTCATTCACTCGTTCAATCCATTCGTGCCAACTCTCGTGAATATATCTGTAGTCCTAGACATTCGAAAATACGTTCTTAAATAAGTTAAGGACGCTACAAAAATAGAAATACTTAACAATTCTTAAAATATCAGAAAATATAGAGATGTAATTAAATAATACTAAATATAAATACACGTGCAAAAATATTTGAATACTTACAGCAAAATACTTTTTCCGAAATATACCATAAATGGTACTACACTTACTATTTTAAAATTTGAGGCTTCAAAGCCATGCAAGCAGGTACTTAGTTACATTTTATACATAAAATATTACATTTTATACGTACGTTTTAAATTAAATGTCAGCGGTCCCTTGAAAGGTACCTTGACGTGTATTTTACAAATCCGGGCAAGAGCATGCCGCGTCATGGTCAGTGTAGGGTTCCGTCCCCGTTACAAGTTACAACAAACATAAATACCTACTTACAAAAAAACATGTGCTCAAACCACGAATATGCGAGTAAATTTGCTTATTATGATTTTCGGTACCGGTAATGTATATACCTAGTTGGTTACTAAGTTCTGTTACTAAGGTTGATGCAAATAAAACTAACTTATGTTTATTTTTTAATTTCAATATGTATAAAAATTAAAAGCTTAATTAATATACATTTTGAAAAACAATTAATCATTTTTCTTAGTTTCCGCAATTCCCGATACGATCTTTTAACATTCACAGCCGGCATCGATGAAATTACGCATGACTTTTCTGTAAATTTCATTTTTTGAAATCGCTTAAATGTTAGTCTTTGTTTACCAAAGAACTTTTTTTGTATAATATTATAAAAAATCCTATATCTGTATATGTTTAGAGACCAAAATTATATTTCTCAACATGACTTAATTCCAACTTATGAAGCAAGAGATTTGGTGTGTTTTCGTATTTCTGCAAAATCATGTGAAATCTTAAAGTCGATTTAATGAGTCATCAAGATTGACCGGTGTCCAAGCGGATCTTTAGTTGCTTTGAATACATTCGTATCAGAATTTAAAGCTAGAAGTCTGTTCAATATGTCACGCAAATTTGAACTCTCTACAGGAACTCTTACAAAAGTTGGGGCCGTTATCAGTATCATCGTCGTGCGTGATTTTAACTATGATTTTATCGTCCGAAATGGGAATACTTCAAGCTCGTACATCAAATAATTGCAATAGTTTAGAATACATTATTTTTATTATTATTCTATATAAATCAAAGTTTTGATTAATATACAGGTTTATGCAAAACTGCTTTTTTTTTTTTTTTAATTGTTATTAATCTCAGTAACAGAACTTAGTAACCGACTAGGTACCTATAAACATTTTAGTAGCCATACATACATAGGTAGGTACTTAAAGTTTTAAATAAGAGTCTGTGTTCTTAAATAAGAGCTTCTTAATGAGCTAGTTTACGTTTGAGTGACATATTACTTTACCTATGTTCTATAATACATTATAATTTTACTCTCGTACCTACGTCACACATTAAGAGTATACATATACAGGTGTAAGGGATGGCTCACCGAAAACTGAAACCATAGCTTCAGACCATTGTACTGAACTGAAATTCAGTGGAAATTTTCCCGGGAAAACGAAAATTTTCTCGTTTTTTTTCCGTGTTTTTGCATATAAACCGATCTAGGACAACATAATATTATGACATACCGCTGCCCTAATTCAATAGTAAGACATCTTGACCGGGGTATGTTTTGAGTTATTCACATTTTTAGTTTGTACTGTACTAATTGAATTCGAAATTTTCATTGTAAAGACATACAAAGACATTTTAAAATATCTTTGTATGGAAATAAAGGCACGCAAAATTCTTCCTGGCCCTTCAGATATCTTAGGATGTCATAGTCTTGAACTAGCGTTTGGGTAAAATATGCTTAAATGTTATAGTAAGATATTTAATTTCGAGCGCTTTAGGTTGCGTTTTCTCTTTATCCGATTTTTGCCACAGATAGAGCAGCTAAATGCTTACCTAAATCAAGACATATCTCAATTTCGTTTTTTTTTAAGATATCCTACTATTGAATTAGGGCAGCGATACTGAAGCTCAATATTTAAAAAAAACTGTGAAAACGGCATTTTCACGTAAAACACGAGAAAATTTTCGTTTTCCCGGGAAAATTTCCACTGGATTTCAGTTCAGCACAATGGTCTGAAGCTATGGTTTCAGTTTTCGGTGAGCCGTCCCTTACACCCTGTATATATACCTATACAGGGTGTAAGGGACGGCTCACCGAAAACTGAAACCAACGAGAAAAATTTCGTTTTCCCGGGAAAAATTCCACTGGATTTCAGTTCAGTACAATGGTCTGAAGCTATGGTTTCAGTTTTCGGTGAGCCGTCCCTTACACCCTGTATATTGTATGTACGTAGCTGCAAGTACCTAAGTGGTTTGACTAATGAAATTCGACCGGTTAAAACGACCCGCTAGAATCACAGTTTCACTGTTTTATTAAACTAAACTAATTTAAAATAGATAGATGCGAGTAAACCAAACGATAACCTAACCTAAAACATCACGCGGGCACGGAGGTGGCGTGGCAGACCTTACCGGTTAAAAGGTTAAATAGTCACACGGCCAAACGGAAAAGTGTAACCCATAGTACATCTGATGCGATTCTTTTATATTTTAAAATGAAAATAGTAAGTAATTTTACGTTTTGGAGGTAGTAAGGCGTACTAAAATACGATTCAGGCATTCCCGTATTAGTTTAATTTGTGACCCACCTCAGGTCCAACGTCAATCAGACATTATACTTACATAAGGTTGAGTTTCCTGTATGTTACTAATGACTAGGCATCTCCAATGTCATTGGCGACTTCAAGCGCATTTATAGGGTTCCGTAGTCAAACAAGGTACTAGGTACCCTTATAGTTTCGCCGTGTCCGTCCGTCCGCAGCTTAGCTCAGAGACTGTTATTACTAGCAAGCTGTTATTTGGTATGAATATATATAATAAGTTACGACGACAAAGTGTACCTCCCCCTCTCCCCCTAGAGCCGCCCAAACATGAAGAATGTCTTAAATGAAAACACAAAGGTGTGCGTGTGCCTGTGTGTGTGTGCGTGCGTGCGTGCGTGTGTGCGTGTGTGTGCGTGTGTGTGTGCGAGTGTGTGTGTGTGCGTGTGTGTGTGCGTGTGCGTGTGTGCGTGTGTGTGTGTGTGTGCGTGTGTGTGTGCGTGTGTGTGTGTGTGTGTGCGTGTGTTTGCGTGTGTGTGTGTGTGTGTTCTGGAATGAAGTCGCGGGCAGAAGTTAGTATCTACTAAAATCACCTAAGACAGCACCATATAACTTTAAATAGTTAATTCGTTTTTTGAGATGGTTTTTGTGACGGTTTCGGAACTCTTCACTGAGAATGGTCAGACATGCTCTTGCCCGGTTTTTCTTTTTACGTTCGTGACCGGTTAAGTCTCCCTGTTATGCTTTACTCAAATAATGTAAAAATATATTTTTGCTTTACAATATCGTGTGATATATTGCTGTATAGCTATTAAATAACCATTATGCTCATATAATTTAGGTTTTATGGTTTGGGAGCCTGTTTAGAATAAATTAAACACTAAAAGTGCCATTTCCATTAGAGTTACATGTGCCTACAGCCAAAACTACAAATATACAAAAAATCTGGAATACTTCTATCTTAAATGAATACGTTAATTAAGAGCCGTGTTTTCATCCTAGAAGTAAATCCTAGGAAAAAGACAAGGCTGTTCGCGTACCTAAATAGGTTTCATAAGAAGAGCCACCACTAGAAATGAATAGTTGTTGCCCGTGAGCAGATAAATATAAAATGTTAGCGTTCAGCGCGGACGTGCTGAGTTAAGTTCTCAGCCGGCCCGCGAACGGCACCCAATCAGCAGGCTATTGAGAACGCAGCTTCCTGACTGTACCTTCTGCATACTCTTATTTGTTTGCGCAAAGCTTTGGCTGAAGTCAGCGTTTATTGTGTTATAAGTTTAACGTGTGTGTCTGTGTATCTGTCTGTAGCATCGTAGCTCGCGAACGGATGGAACGATTCAGATGTGGGTTGTTTTTAAAGAAATATGTTTCTTAACTAGGTTTCATGAAAATCGGTTCAGCCGCTTAGGAGATGTCAGCTTCTGACGGTATAGGGTAAATATCGCTGAGACGTTTTGTGTCGAAGATAAATGAATCACTGCTTGAGGTATAAAGAACATATTTTATAATTTTTAACCAAATACCAAATAAAATAATAAATTACTGAGAGTACAATATTGTTGAGACACGCGTACACGTGTCTTGTTCTTTTAGAAAATATCTGGAGAATGATCCAAGGATCGATATCGGAATAGAATGTAATAAATTTGAATTTGGAAGATTTAGATCGAAATGTAATAGTGGCCAGGAACTCAAACAAAAGAGGTTGTAACAACCTCGTTACAAGCTTTGACATTAGGGGTCGCCATTATATGCGGAGACTTGATGTTTCTGAAACTTGGATATGATTTGCTCTAAGACTTGCACTTCCTGTTAGTGATTTTGATATGGTCCCGAACTTTCAGATTTTCTTCTGATTGCATCTGACTTATTTTTGGTATTTTAAAAATTACCGTGTTTTTGGACTTAGAGTGTATTCTTATTTTAAATTAGGTTTTTTTTCAATGATTGAAAAAGTTATTTTTTACTATTTCGTAACTCAAAATGAGAAAACGGAACCCTTATAGGATCACTACGTGGTCCGTCCGTCCGTCTGTCTTTCAAGATCCTTTATCTCGGGAACACATTGCGAGCGCTCTAATTACAGGCACGAGTACCTTAAGAGCTGATTATGTACCGTTGCATACATAAGTTTTTCTACAAACTTAAAATGATAATGAGTATAATGCCAAAAAAAAAGATCTTTAACTTTTCCTATATACATACTTTCCTCGACTTTTTTTGTAACAAATTACTTACTTGTCAGCAAAGTCATTTTCATAATTCCGATTGGCGTTAAAAGTTAGTGAATTTCATTTAAAATTAATGCAAATTTTAATAGTTACTAAAACCGTTCAGACAATTTATCATAAAAGTTTATCAAACGAGACGCCATTTTGTTGATATCCATAATATTGAATGAACCATGGTAACCGAATAACGAATTGATGCATATTAATATTTTTCATCACACTTGCACGTAAACAGTATCTAAACATACAGGTTAACTTGGCCGCAATGCCCGATATAAAACCCTCGACCTTTTTATTTACCATGAAACCCAAGGTCGGTAAGTAATTTTTTTTTAATTTATAGCACAGCACACAGGTATTGCAAGTTCAAGCAACGAGTTTACACGCAATCGAAAAATTGTCTTAAAATGTTATTTAAACAGGAATTTCACTGCAATCTCGCTACATGTTACTTAAATACTCAATTAATGTTCTTAATAATCGATTTTATTAGTTTTCTGTATCAAAACGTCGTTTTTTTTTACACTCCTTCAGGGCTGTATGTATACCTACGTAAGTATTTGCCCTTAACGTTTCTGAACGAAACATTTGTATAATCTGTGGAGTCCGCCCGTCATCCGCTTAAAAAAAGTTCAAGTAATTCGTAATAATAGTTGTGCTGACTTGTGTAAGTATTATAAGTGTTTTCTGTCCTATAATTTTATTTATTTACTCGCAAATGTGATGAAAAACATTGTATGTTTCACGGTCGGTACAGGAATTACGAACCTCGACTCAGAAAGCCCTCAGTCTTCGACTTCGGGCTTCTACTAGAGCCTCGATCGTAATTCCTTACTTACCGACCTTAATACACAATGTACTAAAACAACAACAAACAATTTTCAGTAAATAAATTAAAATGAAATTTTAATCACGTAATTGGTCTCAAAACTAATTTTGTTTTTAATAAACTTAATTTTAATTAGTTTTTAGTATATTTTTAATGGTTTATTAAACAAATAAGGATGTCAAGTGTTCACTAAACGTCAAGACTGATATCCGGAATGACCGTAACCATGGTAATAACAATGCTATAATAATTATTATAGAACAGTTATTACCATGGCAAAGCTCATTATAGAAATGTTTTCACGCCCCGGTTACGCAGTAGGTGGTATTCTGATACCATTAATAATATTAGCGGTTTATAGAACGCGAGCAGATAAAACGTTTATTTCGACACTCTCAGGGGAATTAAAATTTATATGGTATTTTCCGTTGATCTAGAACTATGAAATTTGGGGGTTTTATACCTACTAATAGTTGGGGAATAATCTTAAAACTATGTTTTATTTTTTAAGTATATAACAAATAAAACAGGGTCTTTGTGCGTGGAACGGCCGTCCAAATTTTTAAATGAGTTACCCTTGTCATATGGGGTACCGTATGAAAGGGCTTCATTGACACAATATTTTTAATTATTTTTATGATAATATAAGTTATACTTTTCTATTTATGACGATGAATGAAAAAAGTACCTACAAATTTATACGGTGTACGAGTCCGACTTGCACTCCGGTTTTTTTAAATAAAAAGCTTACTCCACGGTCTGACTTAGGTACGAACGCAAAAAACGCTTAAAGCAAGTTAAACATTACAATGTTTCGTTATCAATTAAAAGTTGGATGGTGTGTGGTGGCCAAAGGAGTTCGTCAAGCTAGGGTCCATGGCTACGCTGGTGACCGGGGAGCGGTGGGACGAGGGGCCGCGCCGCCCTTCCCGCGGCGCCGAGCGCGGCGGAGCGGGCCGAGCGCAGTCACCACCGCGGCCGCGCGCGCCCGGCACGTCTTGCGTCTCTACGCGCTAACCCTGCCATGAGAGTACGGTTAAACTTTCCGCGAACGATTACTATCAATGAAAAATGAAAGAAACCCGTGAGCGTCATGCCTTTCGGGCCCGAAGGTACGTCGTATTTTTTATATAAACTTATAGGCCAAAAAAGTTTACCAAACTTTTAATTATTGTATTGTCGGCAATTCGCGAATTGTTTGCTGAAATTAATCAGGCGATGGTGATGTTTCTGCGGCGCGAAATATATTTCAAGTTTTTTTTCAAGAAGTAAGTAATAAGTAAACCCTATTAGGGAATTGACCTTCAAATTAGGGTATTACTAGTGCACGCACGCGCACGGAACGGGACATGATTTTTAAAATGCGTAACGCTAAAAAATCTTTTAATTAACATTTACTTAGGTGATTCGATATTTTATTGTAATCCGCCGATTTTCCAATAATTTAGACGAATGAGTTGGTTTGGTGTAGCGAAAACTAAATTAATTAAGTGAATAGGTACTCTAATGAATGTGGGGTTTTATCTGAAATTTATACTGTTGATGATGTTTATAATAAAATTATACGTTATGATTTGCGAGAATACAATTGATGCGTACTCTACGCTGGCTTCGAGCGACTCCCTAAACTATATAAAACAAAGCAGTCGCTGTTCTATCGAATCATTTGCTTTTAAATTTAAATAATTAAAAGCAAATGAGACGTATCGTATAAAAAGTACAATACAATAAGATCTATTTTAGATGCTATAACGTTATTGTATTACAGTACCTAGGTACCGATTGGGTAGGTCGCCGATTAATCTAAAATTAGGCGCAGTTCTTCTTTGCCCGTCGTTGCAGCCTGAAGTAGGTACGGTACCTATCTAGCTACCTATTTTATCGCGACTTTACCGGATTCCCCAGACAGTTTTAAATTACGTTATGTACTATAAGAACGGTGTCACAGTGACATAATAAAACATAACATAACGAATCATAAATTCATAACGTCACTGTGACACTGCAGTTCTATGGTGGGTCAGGGCTCCATTGGGCTGATAGTACCCACCTAGGTAGGTATACCTATAGGTATGGTAGGGTATAGGTATTTCTTTTGATTGCTACAAAGGGCAATCAGGCCAATCAGTAATTTTTTTACTTTTTCATTTAGCGTTGGTTGAAGAAACAAATGTAATTTACTGAAACGTACGTACCTCCCTGCATCGAAGGCAGTACAAGTTTATGCAACGTAGATACCTATAAACCTTCAAAAGTCAATTATGAGATACCTATCAGCCCTGAATAGAGCTCGTGTGGAGGTATCATGGGACGTTTTTTTAAATTGTAAATTTACACCGTTATCTAATTATATCTAAGTTCTGTGTATAAGCTAGACATTGGTTTGAGCGTTGGTACCTAGGTATGTACGAGGGTGGATTGAAAAGTTCTGAGCCTGGTAAAAAAAAGTAACGGGCTCACTTTTTATAACAATTTTATTTTTCGACATATTCTCCATGAAGGTCAATGCACTTAGTCCACCTCGCCTCCGACTTCATTATCCCATCAAAAAAAAAAGAATCGCTGAGGTCGTTAAAATATGAGTCTACTGCTTCTTGTACCTCCATATTTGTCGAAAATATTTGTCCTCCCAAGTGTTATTTGAGGTTTGGGAAGAGATGATAATCGGGAGGAGCTAGATCCGGCGAGTAAGGGGGATGCGGCAGCACTACAAATCCACCATCATATATTTGTGCCATTGATTTCGCCGAAGTGTGAACGCGAGCGTTGTTTTGGGTAAACAGTACTTTTTTCGACAGCATTCAAGGTCTCTTTATTTTATTTTCCTCACGCAGACGACGTAAAAGAGCACAATAGTAGTCCGAATTTATTGCTTTGCCCTTTTCGAGATAGTCTATCATGATATTCATGATAACCCCCCTGCAATCCCAGAAAACTGATTCCATTACCTTATTAGCTGACAAAATGACCTTGGCTTTTTTGGGTGGTGGTGAACCTGGTCTTTTCCATTGCCTGGATTGTTCTTTCGATTCTGGTGTACTGTGGTGGACCCATGTCTCGTCCATAGTTATAAAACGATTGAAAAAATCGTCGGAGTCACGTTGAAACATACATAAACAATCTTGGGAAATTGTAACACGTACTCGTTTGTTCTCGACTGAAAGCAGTCTAGGCACCCACCTGGTTGACACCTTAGAAAATCCAAGAACATCGGTGATGATGTTCTGTGCCCGCTTATAAGAAATACCCATTGCTTCCGCTATCTCCACAATCTTCAATCGCCTATCCTTCATTATCGCATCTAATATATTATTGACATTTTCGTCCGTAGTAGCCGCCCACTCCTAGGCTCGTCTTGAACAGTCTCCCGGCCACGTTTGAAACCAGCTACCCATCTTTTTATGGTAGCATACGATGGAGCAGATTGCCCTTATGTTTGATTCATATCTTCAAATATTTGTTTTGGTGTTAACCCCTTCTTTTGCAAACATTTTATGACAGAACGTTGCTCAATTTTATCCATTACTTGAAAAATCAGTGACCTTATGTAGCAGTTCGAGCATAAAATACAAAATTGTGACAGGAAAAAAACAAAAGATAGTGCATAATGGCGACTAAATATGGCACTTTGACCTGCCAGTATTTATTTGTTTTTTTTTTATTATATTCAACCTTAGGCTCAGAACTTTTCAATGCACCCTCGTACCTATTCGGCATGCGGCACGGCTAGGGTTGCCAACTATTTCTTGGGCAAATATAGTATTTTCAAGCCCAAGGTATAAAAAATATAGTACACTGAAAGAAAATATAGTAAGGTGGAGTCTTGTAATTGCAACTGTCTGGTTATTGCAACTAATTTGAATAACTTCCTCTATGATCACTGTTTTTAACAAAGACAGGCGTGATATTGTTCTTCTATACTAAGAAATGCAAAATCAAGCTTGTTGTTGTTCAAAACAGTGATGCTACAGGGAGTTATTTAAGTCAGTTGCAATTACCATATAGTTGCAATTACAAGACTCCACTATATTTTGAAGTAAAACTTTGTAATAAGTGTGTATTAAATATAATGCACCATATTTACTACTTACTAACATTCTGCCTGCTATAGGGGCCACTATCAGAGCTGAAAAATGCTGTTTCTCCACTCCAACTACATTGGTGCTTAAAATCTGGTTGAATCTACCAACCCAAATTGCATACATATTATAAGGAATGACCGAAATATAGTATTTTTGCGTACGATATATTTATTTAACAGTATATTAGTACACGGAGTCAAAATATTATATATATTATATATTAATTATATATTTATTTTTTATCTCGAATTTAACGGAAGGGCCGTCGTCCCTTTCCACCCTGTATATTATAGTACGGTTGGCAACCCTAGGCACGGCGGACGGCGGGCATTGCGTACGTTTCCAAGCGAATTTCTCTCAAATCTAGGAGTACCTACATACATACCTAGATGGTTATAGAAAAATATGAGATTAACAATTTATTTATTAAAAAAAAAATTGTTAATCTTTTGAATTTTTGTATTTATTTAATTTAATTTAATTTATTTGACTTTCAAGAAACGCGATGATATACTCGTACCTACCTGGGTAATAGCCCGTCATACCTAGCACTGACTGATTTTATAAACGTTAGAAATCGCTAATGTTCGCGTTATAGGTAGGTACCAACTTATTCTAAGATGAAAAACATTTAAAAAAAAACAAATTTAACTGGGCGCGTTTTCATAACCGTCTGCCGAGCAAGGGCCATTGAGATTCAGCGCATGCAAGGTGCCTGCCAGCTAGAGTCAGGAACTTGTAAGACTCGCAGGTAACTTGTTAGTATCGAGCAGCCAGCACGGGTTCTCATTGAACCCGGTTTGGCCCGCCATAGCAACAGTATCTAAGTCCTAACCTAAGTAGGTAGGTACCTAATCAAAGGATAATTACGGTAGGTACTTACGATAATTTCAATTGGAAGACGTAATCAGGTTTGCGGGCGCGGTGAATCGAATCATGCACCACCTAATTGATATGTCGTGGCGCACCTAAGTAGGCACCTGTACGTCTTGATGCGCCAGGTAAGGTATTTAACATTGACTGTATGATATCGCAAATTATTTTGCTACGAGCTGCGACCCGTATCGTAGCAAAATGATGGGTAGCTTCTGTTTAGGAAGGTATTTGGTAGCGAAGTCGCTGTATTTGAATAAATCGATTAAGTGCGAGTTGGACTCGCCCACCGACGGTTCCCTGCCATCGCATAGCAGATATTATTGTAATTCGATTTGAATATGGATAAATCTGTAACCACATTTTGCACAAGTAGGCTAAGACGTTTCCCAGTGTATTAGTGACAGGTGGCAAGCCCATCGCCTAACAGTACTACACTACAAGCCTTTATTCCCTTAGTCGCCTCTTACGACTTCCACGTGATGACATGGAGTGGCACTATTCTAACCCAGCAACCACACGGCAATTACCTATGTCTTCAAATTGAACGTCTTCAACAAAAATAAAATTGCGCGAGACCAACTCACACTTACCTGTTTCTAGTAGGTAGGTATCCCTTGTTCTCCTTCGGGGCGCTTGTATGGTTAACCGTTTTAGGATACAATAAATAAAAACCTGACTTTAGGTACCTGTGCCTCGCTGTCAATCTTGGTTTTATTCATTTTTAGGGTTCCGTAGCCAAATGGCAAAAAACGGAACCCTTATAGATTCGTCATGTCTGTCCGTCTGTCCGTCCGTATGTCACAGCCACTTTATTCCGTAACTATAAGAGCTATACTGTGGAAACTTGGTAAGTAGATGTATTCGGTGAACCGCATTAAGATTTTCATACAAAAATAGAAAAAAAACAATAAATTTTTGGGGTTCCCCATACTTAGAACTGAAACTCGAAAATTTTTTTTTCATCAAACTCATACGTGTGGGGTATCTATGGATAGGTATTCAAAAATGATATTGAGGTTTCTATTATAATTTTTTTCTAAACTGAATAGTTTGCGCGAGAGACGCTTCCAAAGTGGAAAAATGTGTGTCCCCCCCCCCCGTAACTTCTAAAATAAGGGAATGATAAATGTAAAAATAATATATGATGTACATTACCATGCAAACTTCCACCGAAAATTGGTTTGAACGAGATCTAATAATTAGTTTTTTTTTAATACGTTATAAATCGTAAACCGCATTTTACCTTTCATTCAATCAACTCAAATATAATAAAGAATAAAGAAAAACATTTATTTAGATGTATAGTTGTACGGAACCCTACGTGCGCGAGTCCGACTCGCACTTGGCCGGTTTTTTATTTTTAAGTGTCTGACTCCACAAACTTTGATTACTTGTTAATAATTAACTATTTATTTATCTAATTCATTTCATTAGGTTATTTTTCTCGTACATCGCTCGAAGGATATAATTATCTCTGTCGTCTAGCCGTGTAAGATTATTTTAAGTGCAAATAGGTAACTAGGAACATTCGGCAAAAACATACAAAACAAAAAAGCCGTTCTCATTTCTTTAACCGACTTAAAAAAAAGGAGGTGGTCAGTTTGACCTGTATGTATAATATGTATGTATTTAAGTTTATCCGCGATTATCTCAAGTTTGGCTGAACCGATTTTGATGCGGTTTTCAGAAAAGTATTTGTTACACTTAGGAAAAGGTTTTGGTATTTTAATCGTCTTAAAAAAGGAGGTTCTCAGTTTGACTGAATTTATTTTATTGCTCCGTCAATTATGGTCCGATTTCAAAAAATCTTTTTTTGTTTGATAGAGTATACCTACGAAGTTGTCACCAAATTGTAATGTGATCACGAGGGGATAAGAAGAAGATAAGGAATTGAGGGAACTCCTCAAATATTAAAGGCATCCATATAGCAATTTCAGTATTTTTAGTAATAATTCCAGCATTTGCATTCAGAGAGTATCATTTGGTGAAGTGGAACTGATGATGAAGACCACAGATGGCTAACGGAACTACTCAACGTTACCTATTTAAATGGCGGCGATAAGATACCTATCTCGATTAAGATAGTTGAGCGACTATAACGTAGAACATTTTATTGTTTAAATATGTCTATGACTTTCCCGCGACGTGACTTGCGATGGTCTTGAAATGTCTTAAAGTTTCATATCAACTAAGAAGTGGGACTACATAGCAGCTTATTATGATCAATAAAAAGTATAAAACAAAATAAATGATTAAAAAAAAAAACCGCCTTCAAAATTGCAAAAAAAATAAACTGAAGTAGGCGACTCACAATATTTTTAACCAAAAGCCGACTTCAGTTGGACCAACCAATAGGTGCCAATGATTATAAAAGAAGTAATTTTTTGCGTTTTAGAAGGTGGTTTACGTTTCTTAAAACATTATTTTTTCCATGTACGGTCACAAATCACAATTGATATTGTCAGTGGCATAGAGACGTAAATATATTTTTGAGTAAGTAAGTATGTAGGTAGATACCTACCTACTTACCTGTCATGTACCCATTTTGACTACATTTTACCAGTCAGCGATAGAGGCTTGTAGTACCACCAGTTTCTTAATAGCGATCGGCAATCTTCTTTGTTCTATGACACAGGAGTGACCAATATACAGTCACGATATTAAATTTGGTACCCACCTTAGGTCCAAAGTCAATCTAACATTCTACAACAATAAGGTTGAGTTTCATAGGAGTTACAAATGACGTGACATCTCTAATGACATTGACGAGTTCAAGCATATTTTTCTTGAAATGGGTCCCAAATGAATGCTCGCGACCGTACCTACTGTCAGTTGCGAGTGCAAGTGTGATAGCAAATTGCTATTAGCAATACGTCGCTTAGCTAACAATACCGCGTAAGTCAACGATTTGACACAAATTAAGAGTTAATTTAATATAATACAAATAAACTTCAAAACTCGATAACATTCGATTTTGACATGTGCGGTATTGTTAGCTAAGCGACGAATAGCCAGCCGAAGCTATTAAGAAGCTGGGAGTGCAGACATTAATTATGCTATAGTTATTGCAACACGCATATAGTTAAATACCTCTTTATAAACACTAACAGGTAGGTACTTAAGTACCTACCTAATACAATTCAGAGAAAATGTTAAGCCTCACTGTAAAATCTCAATAATATACTTAAAAATCACGATAATTTTCCACGTTTTTTACATTATTACAAAAACTATGTCAGTAAAACAAGACCTACTCTAGTATTCGTAGTTACAAAAACATCAATATTATTACATTTAGAATTGGATGCAAAAATTTGAGCAAGCGCAAAACAACCCTCGTATTAAATCCAACTCCCCTATTTTCCGAACCCTAAAATACCTATTACAGAGGGGTCACCCGCTTGATTCCCACGTAGGGAGAGCTCCCGGCGAAACGTAATAGTTATTTGTGCTACTCCCGTCATTATCAACGATGTTTTCTCTTTTTACTGTATTGGGGAATCACGGCAAACGTCGTAAAGCATTCGCGTTCCTTGTTTTCCCCTTTTTTCTAATTTTACATTATTTTTATTCTGGTATGCTTCAAATATGCTTTACAAAAACTACAGTAGGCGGCGGTGTGTTAGTATGTCTGTATAGCGAATGCTCACACCACGGCCAGAAATGGAGGTGTCGACGTATATCTTTCGTTTCGTTAAGTAGGTATTTAGTTTGTGTAAATTTTTATTATTGTGATGTATGAAACGCATATGCATTCCTTTGACTTTCCCCTCTTCCTCTTTGGTAAACGGGCTTGTGCCGTTTGCATCGTGAGCATGTAAAATTAACATATTTAAGACAATTACCATTACTTATATTTATACTGAGTTATCCCGCTTATTGTAATGCGTGCTAATCTGAAGACATTTAAATTATGTAGGTAGGTAAATAGGTACCTACGTATAGTAACGAAACGCAACACACAACCCATCTTACCATTTAGGTAGTTTTCGTAAACGTAGTTTAAATTAAATTCATTGTTTAGTTGTTGGCCATTAAATTAAAATTATATTTTTCAGTAATTACTTCATGCGCTGCCAAAAAATTCAGTTTAAAGGGCATTGGGTAAGTTTGTAAGAAAATCATTGTATTTTTTGGATCAGCGGCTTCATATGATTTTCTTGTAATGGCGTAGATGACCTACAAATACTTACTCATAAAATATACTGATATAATCTAACGCGTTTAATAATATCAGAGCCAATATGTCTATAGAGGTTTACTTTTTAAGTTTTTAGTACATACGCCCAGGTTTAAACATCTCGGCTACGATGCACTTAAGAGTATTTATTCCATTACATAACAACTTTTTTCTTTGAATATTTGAATTATTTTGATTTTTATCCTGTTACTTAGGTACTCTCTTCACCCGCAGTCACTCGAAATCAAACCCTTAAAAACATTTTCCCATTTAATTTGGCTTTTGAAAATCGCCGTGGAAAATCTGTGCTAATGGCAACTTAATACTAATACTATCTGAACAACAACGTATCTTGACCAAATCGTTTTTTTGGTACTATTCCGGTAAACATGTATCTTTAAGTCACCATTTATATCTAGTTATTAAATTACCGACCTACCTATCGTTTCCAGTGAGTTCAGGTAGTTCGATGTAACTCAATACGAACCGCAAGTGCTGCATTCACAGCCGGCAAGGCACAAAAGCATTTCTCTTGAGCTTTTCTCAGTGCCATAGTACACGAAAATAACGTACGAAATGTCATGATTCCCAACTTTCAAACCGCGATATTTTAAAAATTCCCTAACATGACAAGACATACGTTTGGATAGCTTCGTTTAACATCGTTTCTAAAATCGTTTATGTTAGCGTTAAGGCCCGGGGATTATCGTTCCTACTGTTATTGACACAAGTGCTCGACGCGACCGGTAAACCTATAAATTTTGTCTGGGGCCGTTGAGACTAGCTTCTAGCAAGACGGCAATCATATTGTTAACATAATGACAGCTCTTACTTTACAGCAAATAAGCGCTACCGTTACATCAACAGTGCGATTACGATATAGAAGGAGAAGGGAGGTGGGCAAAACCAAAGTAGTATAAAGGCCCTTTACCCTTACCATGAGTTACAATTAAGGTAATCGCTAGCGAGTCGAATGCTCTGTCTCTCGCAGATCTCGCACTATTGTTATGCCTTAAGTTAAGTTTTTCTGAATAAACATTTCATTTTCATTTTTCAATCGAAAAGGTGTTGAATTCACACCGGTGGGCCTCTATTCTACATTGTCTTCAAAGTGAGTCAAGAAATGCAAATTAAGAGCCCTGTGGCCGTAAACAAGATTTGCCGGACGGTCGCGTCGAGCGAAAGTCAATTCCATACTACATTTTTACAGTTTTCGAATATTGTTTGCGTAAGCGTTAAGGATGCAGTCTAATACAGCGGGATTGATTTAATAACAATTTATTTTAGTTGGTTGGTTTACGCCTGACATCTATGAACAACTTTTAAAGACACAACTATCTATAATGTATCAACTTAGTATTGAAAGGGAACAATTTCAATGAGCGATCGGGTTTTACAGGTGCTTGGCTTCATAATTAATTTCATAAAATATGTAAAGCGATTCAAATACACCGTGTGAAATTCATACAAACGGGTGCTACGAAGTTGAGATCAACACAGCAATGCTTATAGCCGACATGGCGTCGTTACAACTTTTTGCCTTAACGACATGTTGCGAGCGAATATTAAAAGGTAACTTTGCTTCACTTGCGCACTAAACGTCTGCCTCTGCGTGTAGTTTGGGTGGTGTAGGGCGGCAAACGATATATACGTATAGAAATAAAAAAGATATGAAATTTATGCAGTCAACCACTTTAATTACTTTAATTATTAAACAATCTCTCTCTAATTATGACAGAGTTCTATATATATTAAGGTTTTAAAAGACGTTTACCCTCAAAAATGAGTGTTGGCTCTTCTGATTTCCCCAAAATAAGACAAACAGCGAGCAATAAATATTAAATAAAATATTATGGCAATATAAAACCTTTAGAGCCTACAGTTATATGACAGCAGTAAATTAAGTCATCGTATTTACTTATTCTACAGGGACAGTTGAAAGGGTAAATAAGTGAAACGACAGCGTTTATTTCCAACAATATAATTGGTATTAACAATTATATCTTCCCTCGGATAAAATTATGATTCCATATTTTTAAAGTGTAAAGGAACACGAGCACTCAAGAATCCGGTATTCAGTATGAATATTAAAAACAGGATGTAGTAATTTTACAGTGTTGGTCACTGTAACTTACTACTTCTAGTTATTAATATTTAACTGACACATATAATTTCAATCTTCGCCCAGTCACACTTATGGATAGACATAGAGCGGTAAGATAAATAAAATAGTGTTTTGGTTTCGAACGTGCACCGTGCTTCTACCGTTTGGTCGAATGTAGAATGATTGCTTGTTTCGGTGGAGTGGTTGTCGTCTTATATTTAACTAGTTAGGCATGTATGGTAAGCGAGCTAATGAAAGCAGTGGTGGCGGGCTCAGTGGGTCATGCCTCCCCCCCTAAAACCGAAAAATCGGCCATCACCGAAAAACCAGACTGGTTATACTAGAGTCCCAAAACGTAGTATTTAAATACTGTTACTACTACCGTGTTATACTGTATGTTAGTTTTACCCGATGCTTTAAACTCAGCTCTGGTGAAGAGCAAAACGCGGTATTTTGAAATTCAGGTTTTTGGGAATGAGCGTACCTAAGTACTACATTGTATTATGTACTAAAACTAAAGAGCCGCAGAGGTTCAAAATTGAACTGTGTCTAAACAAACGGTGACTTCACTGTGATGTGTCTTTCTTTCCCTCGCGCATTGTACAAATACGTACATATTAGTCTCTTGCCATATGTATAGTAGTAGGGAAAAATAAAAAGTGCTTGCAACCTAACCTTGCATTTTAACTGAAAAATCTGTTGAATTTGTGCACAGTCAATATTTGGATGCTAAGTTCATCCAGCAAGCAATATCTTTACTACCTTTACCGTAAATATATCTTTAAAATGAATCTGTTGCTCGTTAAATGCCTCTCCTATACGCTCAACATTAAATATCAATTTTAATTCTCCGTTGCAATGTCTTTAGTTAGTGGCGCGTTATGATCGTTCCACTGGAACGAACTCGGTTAGAAAAACGGTTTTGGAAATAATTTTTAGTACCGCAAACACCGCTTCAGTTACCGGAAAAAATAAAAGAAGGTAGATAAGAGTACTCACCCGTTAAACCGCCAGCGCTTCGCTCGTGGGAAACTAAATAGAGGAAAAGGAATGAATTTGTACAACCGTAATTATAAAATGGATGTACGGCCTTTTGCACAGGGGAAAAATACCGGGTTTGCTAATTACCTAAATCGTTAATTTATTACGGTGACAATTTATAGATAACTGGATCTGTGATTGTCCATAAGCCGACCTGGTAAATAATTGATATTCTGCTGAAGGCATTTTGTATCTTCATGGGAACCAGTTGCCGCCGCTCCATCATGTTAGTCACACAAAGCCCAGTGAGCAGATTAATTTCGAAATTTATAGTAGACGGGGGTCTTCGGGGGTTGCGGCCGACCTACGGGCCGGGAAAAATGGTCCCCGCGGGAACCACACAGGCACGGACAAGCGAAAGCCTAGTTGATTATATTATTCGCAAATTAAAAATGTATGTTCTTTGTGATCTGTTACCTGTTTGTGTAATTATCACAAGTGAGGTAGAATGTCACCTGCGTGTCAATCAACGCTGATTGATAAGCGAGGAGGTAATAACATTGGCGGCGGCTAACACGACGCGACCGTGTGGCCGTGTTCCGCAGTCGGCCGCGGCCACTGCAGGTGGAGACGGCTCTGTGCGCGCAGGCCGTCTACTACAGCTACCTACATGTACGAGCAGATGGTCGTCTCACATCTTGAATCGTCGGGAATGGAAATAAATAGTACAAGGTTTATTCAATGTGAACTTTATTCTTTGAAAGCATGTGCAGTATTACAAGTCCGTGTTTACCAGCGCTTCCCAAGAGGAGAAGTTTGATGAGAATTAAGCGATATCCTGTCAGTTTGTTTAAAGTTTACTTATTATAATGATTCATTTATGTATAAACAAAACATTTAATACAATCAAAAGGATAAATCAAGATACAAAACTTATATATAACTAGTTGACCCAGCAAACGTTGTTTTGCCTTATAAAGACAAATAATTTGCAATAAAATAATATTGCGACTATAAATTGAAATGTAAGCTATCCTATCTTTCAAGTTGGGTCGAATTACACACGGTGTGCAAATCAAATTTAAAATCGGTTCAGTAGTTTAGGAGTTCATCGCGGACAAACAACGTGACACGTAATTTTTATATATATAGATATAGATAGATAGATTTATATCTATGATCTACGAGTAGTTACCTACTTAATTACTTGTGTTCGACCTAATTATACTGCTATATAGGTCCGTTGCAAGTTTTTGTCAATTGTTATACATAGGAGAAATACCTTATCTATAAAAGTAGTACCGGCGGGTCTAACATGGGCAAAGCCTTCCTGTATTATTAAATTTTACGGTCATTCAGAATCCTGTTAATTCTATATTGCTAAATGGAAAATTCATGACAATGGTTAGGATTTAGACTTTTAAAAATCAGGACAGAGCCTAGATTAGAATAGATTATTTATTTATCGCTCGCTGTAGGCTCCTTTGCCTCCTCAAGCATTAAAAGACAGGCCGGAACGAGTTTGTCCAGTATTAGCCTTTTTAACTACACAAACATGTCAAGACTTCTATTTTAGCCATTTCAGTCATGCCAAGATTGAGTCTTAAGTCGAAATACTGATCTAAGCACCTGCCATTTTGTTACTGAAAAGCAGATATTTATATGTCAATATACGGTACGTTTATTGTAGACGTAGATCCAGACAAGTTCGAAGATAAAACCAAGCGAGATTGCAGCGCTCAGAAATAAATTCAAGGGTTTAGGGCTATATCCCATTAAAAGTTATTAATTCTCAATGACGACGTATCTGCTACTGACTGATTGACTATCTCAAGTGTCTCATTAAAATCTATAAGGTAATTGCCGATTTCCTTCTCGTAGACCCTTTAACATCAGGCATCGAAAGAGCACAAGTAATGGCGAAAATCCGAAACCAATAAATTCTTCTACCCTAGATAGGAAAATAGTACAATATATTTTCGTTATCAAAATGTTAAATATACTCGTAGCTAAGTACAGTCAGACTAGCGTACGAGTATTATAATGCTTCTTGGCTGTCTATCGCTGTCACACTCTCTTTGGCATCTGTCAGTATATTTGTTTTGCCAGAGAGTGTGGCAGTGATAGGACTATTAATACGCTAATATGTACACACCTAGAATATGCTATTGTATGTAACAGAAATACTATGTCGGTTGATATCAACCACCTACCAAAATATACTATTACGCAACCAAAAACATAAATTTCAATGTAAAAACTTGGCCACCTAAAGTATGTAGCACTAGATTGTTGACAGTCAGAATAAATTATTGCCACTTAAGTTACTTTTAACTCTAACATGTCAGTCTTTTTTAATTTGATGCTGAAACTCACATATTACATGATATTGTATCCAGGGTACCTACTGACTGCTGAAAACTGCTAAGTTAGCGCTCAAAATGCGATTAGCAGACTGCAGAAATAAATTGGTCTGCCTGTCAACATTTCGCAACTTTTGGTGGCACAAGACAACTTCGCCTATTTTTTACATTTGTGTTATTGGTAGGATTTAATTTAATGCGATGAATTCCGAATATCAAACGTTGTTTGTTACACACCCACGCACACACACAATAGGTGCATTGTTCGTGGCTTTTCATATTTGTACTTCTCCTTCCGTTACAAAGTAATCATTCTATTGACAATTCAATTTGCCTCTGTAACTGTTTCGTGAGATAGGAAAAGGTAGGTAGGTACTACGTTTCTTTTCACTCATGTTTATTCATCGCGTACTGAAATTTGATTTCGCATGGCTGTATCGCAGGGCCATGGCGTGTGTACATTATGTTCCAGCGTATTGACGTTTATTACTCGCGAATTTCGTTGAGTGGCATTCGCTTTCCGATTATTTATTTCAGACGTCGTCGTCGCCTAGAGTGTTCATCAGCCGGTCAAAAAACAATTTGGATGATATTATCTAACTTGTACAATTGGCTAGGTAGGTATCCTATGTATGGCGCGGGTAAATATACTCGTACATCATGGCCAATTTTTCGTCAGGTTTTTAAGTGCTTCTATACAAATAAAAATGCGCGTGTTCTGTTTTATACAGAAGGATAACAGGACGTTCCTGTCTGCTTTACTATTATTGTTCTGCGATGACATCTACTCGTAGTTAATAACGAGGGAACGGTTCCCCATTTGTAAAGAAAAAGGGGAAATGAAAGAGTAAGCCCTGTAACCTACTGCTAATGTCGGATGTGGAGCCGACGACTATAATACCTGCTAGTTACTTATAGGTATGGGATGTTTAAGTGGTTTGATTTACGTAGAAAACGGTTGGGTAATCGAGTGGACACGGCAAATTGCTTTTAAGCCACCTGATGATAGCTCTCGGGTCATTTCATCCCGGCGTCGTTAGACTAGGCGTTCGGGAACAAAGAGGGGCACACGAGACTGCGGTTTTTCCTCGCGAAGGTAAATAACGAATTTGGTACCGGATACTTCGCAGCGAGCAGTTTTTAATTGAGTTGTGACGGTTCGCGTAACGTACGGCACGTGCGCTGTCGTCCCGGCCCCGGGGCTGCGGCGCCGGGATTAAGGTAAGGGCTCAGATTATTACTTCACCGACCACCCATTCATTTAGCTATGACTGAGTAGATTTATACCTTCTTGTTGGTTATCAGGCGGCTCGTCAGCCTTTGACGAATTGCTGGGGATCCCGTTAAAAGATTTGACTTAAACTTCGGCTTTAGCAGGAACTTCGAAGATTTGATTTACAAGGCTGGGCATTATTACACGCTACTTAAAGTTGTAATATTTAAAAATGTATGTTAGAAATAGAGCTTATGATCAGATCGGTATTCTATAATAATATTATGGTATAATTAAACAAGTAAATACATGGTTTCCATTTAGCTTTACACAATTGTGTTTAGGTACAATTTCAGTTAGCGTAAATAATTAGGTACGCTCATGATGTGTCCGTGCCACTCACATGACCCCGGCGCCCAAGGGCCCAAGCAGCCACTACCCGCACTTCAGGCCTATTCCCACCAGCTACACAAATTCCTATCCACGTGCCTCCTAAAATACGTACAAAATTTCGCCATCCAAGTATTTTTGTTTACGCTTTAATAAGATTCTTGTTTGCGGCCTTCAGTTCCTTTTCCAAAATAGCTATGTAAATTATACCTAATGTCAGCATCGCACACAAGAACTTCAAAGGTCAGGTCGCTTTATTAACATAGCCGTACCTAATATAGATAGACGGAACAAACTCATCAACCTTTTAACCAGTGGTACCAAAATCGATTTAAATTTATGGTTGAGTTTACTTAGGTCCCCCTTAGCACTATGCATACGCGAACTGCGAGTTACACGTGCTCGGTACATTACATATCCCGACCCGTGATTTTTTCGTGTCGAAGCCATTTCGTAATCAGCTTACCCTCATTCATATCATAATACATTTTGTCCCTAGGAAGTTAAAATAAGGTTTTGGAATTCTGAGCATTATAGGACTACTAGCTTCTGCCCGCGACTTATTCTGCGTAGATTTCGATGGTCACTATTCCCTTGGGAACTGTAAAATTTTCCGGGATGAAAAGTAGCCCATGTGTTAATCCGGGTATAAGCTATCTCCATTTTAAATTTCATCCAAATCTGTCCAGCCGGTGCAGTGTGAAGGAGTAACAAACTAACACACATACACACAAACAAGGATTAGGAGGTACCTACACGTTACCTCCTTTGTCGACTTATACAAAATTGCTAAATAATATAAGAAATAATTTTATCAAATTCTATTGCAGCATAAGAGTGCGACGCACAAATACCGTGTCAATGGGTAAAAAAGACGGGGTCATAGTAACAACATAGCGCCGTTTTTGACGCACAGTAATATACGCACCGTTAAACAGCGCTGCGGTCGCACCTTTATAAGGAATTCCTTTCTTCCTTCCTTCATTATGTGCATTATGTATCTTCAAACGCATTGTATGAAGTCTAGGTAAACCAATCATAACTGAAACTCTATTTTATTGTAGACACAAAAGAAAAAAGGAAGTCATCTTATTAATCTATAAATAGATATTTCAGACACGAGTATAATGACGCACCTTTCAAATTATTAAATTACCACGCAGACGGCAGAGCGCTGTAAACCCTTTCATGGCGTCCCCTCACCCAATGAATATAGCCAAGCGATTGAAAATCGAACCCAATTATAAAGATAACAGAAACAACCGCCTGACAATAGCGGCCTGATAAAAGTGATAAGGCATAAGGTATAACTTTTCGTGCGTTCTGCATTTTCTTCCAATTTCTTTTACCAAATAATCACATGAAACGTCAAGATTCGTAACTCCGCGAGAAACTGATACGGAGTAAAGTTCAAAACGCAATTTTATCCTGTCAAACTTAGTTTTCAACTGTCAAACAGCGCTAAATCTACGTGAATTTCAACTGACATTTTCCCAGTGATTAAGGCTTTCACTTGAAAATATATTTTCACCTTTTGCCTTTGATTTGTGAAATTATGTTAAACCCTCACAAAAATTGTCTGACAGGTTGCCTGTTCGGGCTCCGAGTGTTTGTGACGTGCTCGTTATGATATGGTTCATTTGAATGTTTCGGTCCTTATAAATACTCGTATTGAATCTAATTAGTTTTAAGCAAACCTTAGGTAGCTAATTACAAAATATATGTTATTACGCCAAGAATGGTTTTCTGCTATCACCGTTAATATCATATTCATGATTCAGTTTTATTTTCGCAAACTTATTTCTGAGAACTAACTACCTATACTCTTTATCAATATATTTTTTTAAAAGTGTTTTGTTGGTCATGTGTGCGTTGTTGTTTTAAAAGGTAACGTTTCCTTTTATTTTGATTGAAACTTTAAAGTGGAGATCATGCAATGAATGACATAACTACAGACTACAAGGTAGAGCAAATACATATTGAGAAAAATCACGCCCGATGTATCAAGTTGCTCAACTCGAATGCGGTCGAGTTTGTGGCAATGTAATTTGATTCTGTTATCCTTGTCATAAAACAGCGTCGGTGGCTTAAGGTGTCGACTCACGATAGTTAGATACCAAGTTAGTTCGAGCCCCATTGCAGCGGTTGCAAGTACAGTACCCGATGCTTTTACATTGAAGGAGAAACATCGTGAGCTACGAGTATCCTGCATATTCGAACAATGAATGTGTAAGAGGGGTACACACAAGATCCTGCGAGGTCGAAGTTTATAAGATAATTAAGATATCCTTGTCATGACAGAAACCGATATCGTATTTCAATAAAACACTAACAATACATCAACTCTTACAGATGTTATAGCCATAGATGTATGTGATAGCCATGCGACATCGTTTTTTTAACCGACTTTATACGCCTACGTTCCACTGTATTTATATGTAAATTGTAGAGATGTTGACAGAGTATACTTCCGAGGAGGTCGCATTATCACTAAATCTAAATCTGAATCTGATGAGGGGATCAGTGACGAATTGAGGGAATTCCTTAAATATTGCAGGCATTATAATATAGTGATTGATAAGTTTGGGCTTGAGGCCGTAAAGAATCCTCGAAAGCCGCTCGACGGCGATGACAAGAACTGCCACGGCGATCAAACACGAAGAAGGAAGGATATGAGAAAGGTTCACTTACCAGAGGGCTCACAACACAACTCACAGTCCACACATATGAATTTTCACACACGGACGAATCGGAAGATCAGCGCATCAAATCGCCGCGCGCGCCATATTAAATTATCCGGCAGTGTTGTCGATGGCAGCGCCGCGCCGCACGCAGAGATGCAGCGGCGGCCGCGTGAAACTATACACGCGCGCTTTGTGCAGCCATGGTAGTAGTAACGAAGGATAATAAAGCGGGAAAAAAAGGACATATTTGAAAGCCGCAACATTTCCCCCCACTTAAAACCATCGATGGGTTTCATGAGAATTAAGTATATAACAAAAAAAACAAAAAAAACAATCGTAAACTGTGCTCAGAATAGTCTTAAATACTAGGTCTTTAAAATCTAAGGAACATAAATCATTTTTAGAATTTCAATTCGACACTAAACAAACAAAAAAATTTATTAATATATATATATATATCTTACTGAGCTAGAACTTAATAATGACGAGTGAACGTTATTTATCGAGAGGTAAAGGACAAAGTTTAGTGACAGGTCGGCGAAACAATCCTTTAGTAGTGCGGAGGGTGACGACTCGCACCACGCCGTCGGCTCCCGGGTGGAGCTGTTCCACTTTACCGACAGGCCACTCGAGTGGCGCCAAGTTTTGTTCAACGATCATCACGTTATTACCTATTTCAATATTAGCTTGACTTTTGCACCACTTAACCCTTTGTTGTAATGTATGCAAATAATCCAGATGCCAAACACGCCAAAAGCATTGGGTCATCTTTTGAAGCAATTGCCATCTTGCTAAAGGAGGGACGTATGTGTCTGACAGCTGTGGCTCTGGTAATGCTACTAAGGGACCACCCGTTAGAAAGTGTCCGGGTGTCAAAACGTCAACTTCGTTCGGGTCGGATGAAGCGGTGCAAAGCGGACGTGAATTCAACACGGCTTCAACTTTTGTTAGTACGGTCATAAATTCTTCAAAAGTAAGTATTTGCGTGCCTACTACGCGCTTTAAATGGTATTTCATGGATTTTACTCCACTCTCAAATATCCCTCCAAAGTGACTGCCAGTTGGCGGATTTAGTTTCCAAATAATACCGCGATCAGCTAATTCGGTTTCTATAACTGCGTCTTTAAGCCGCATAAACTGGTCAACTTCACTAAAGTAACGCCTTGCTCCGATGAAGTTCGTCCCACAATCTGATATTATAAATTTGCACAATCCGCGTCGCGACACGAACCTGTCCAGTGCTGCCAGAAATGCAGGGGTTGATAATTCAGTTACTATTTCCAAATGGATGGCCTTTACTGCGAGACAAACTATCACACAAACATACGCTTTGTAAGTACGCGCATTGCGTCTACGGCTTTCTTTCAATGTAAATGGCCCTGCAAAGTCAACACCAATATTCTGAAAGCACCGAGCAGACTGAACCCTAACGGAAGGCAGGTTGCCCATAAGAGGTTGACAAGGTACAGGTTTAACCTTGAAGCAGGATACACACTTGGATAATCGAGAGCGGATCAAATTTCGAATGCCAAGAATCCAAAATTTCCTTTGAACCAACGAGTGCATCGTCCTTGGTCCACAGTGTAAGTACAGCCGGTGATAGTAGTCTATAAGAAGTTTTGATAAAACGTCTTGTTTGGATAACAGCAGTGGGAAAATAGCTGCCTTAGGAAGTTGCGAGTTAACTAGTCTTCCCCCCACTCGCAACAGACCAGAATCGTCTAAAAATGGGTTAAGTTTTTGCACGGGTCGGCAGCATGGTTGACCTGTCTTAACCGCTTCTAATTCAGCCGGTAACGATTCTGCCTGAGAATATCGAACTAACTTCAGAAGCGACAGTTGGAGCTCTTCTGTTGTTAACCCAGATTTAATCCGCGTCGCAGATTTCGCCTTTGCGTTTCCTATGAACCGTAGACACCACGCAACGACTCGTTGAAGTCGTGAAAATGACGAATATTTGGTAATTAACTCGGTCAATAATTTCTTATCAGAACAAACTGAATGAGCCACGCGTGTGTTTGATTTTAATTCTGGCACGTCTAACGTGTCGTATTCCATTTGAGTGGGCCAAGAAGTGGTTTCTTTCTTTAGCCAGTCTGGTCCCGACCACCAGGAAGAGCAAGCTAACAGCTGTGTACAGCTTAGACCGCGACTACAGTGGTCAGCTGGGTTGTCACGCGTAGAGACGTGATGCCAGTTATTCAAGGCCACATCATCAGTTACCTTGACGACTCGATGTGACACAAAGGTTTTTAATTTGTGGGGTTCTGTATTAAGCCAAGACAGGACTGTCAAGCTGTCTGTAAATGCTGTTATTTTGTTTATTACGATTTTAGAGCTAAGCAAGTTATACATATGCTTTAAAACACGTGCAAGTAATACTGCACCGCAAAGTTCGAGGCGGTTAACGGTCAAAGGTTTTAGTGGTGCAACCTTGGACTTTCCGATGAGAAGGTGGACGGAAATCTCTGAATCGGTGACAGTGCGAATATAAACGCAACAACCGTAGGCTTTGGTTGAACCATCACAGAATCCGACTAGTTCAATTTGCAAAGGATTACAAGGCATAACCCTGCGAGGTAGTCGTACTTTACTAAGGAGTTTCAACTCGGACATAAAATCTGTCCATTCCTGAGCATATCCTGGTGGTATCGTTTCGTCCCAACTCAGTTGATGACGCCACAGAGCCTGCAAAATTAATTTTGCTATAAGCACTACGGGTGTAAGCCATCCAAGGGGGTCATAGATTCGGGCAACGTTCGATAAGATAGCACGTTTCGTGCATGCTGAATTGAAATCCGACAGAGAATACGTAAAATTATCGTTTGTTGGATCCCATTGAACACCTAGGATTTTCAAAATACCTTTGTTGCTGTCGTCACAAAACGTTTTTGGAACTTGACAGTGCTCTGTCGGCAACTGCGATAAGAATTCTGTTGAATTACTACTCCACTTACGCAGTTCAAACTTTGCCTTATTTAACAGCTCTACAAGTTCGGATCTAAGTTTTATTCCCTCATCGACAGATGACGCTCCTGCTGTAATGTCGTCCATGAAAGTATCGTTTAAGAGAGTCGCTGCTGCGCGTGGCCACTTGCAACCATGATCTTTAGCAAGTTGATGTAAAGTTCGAATAGCTAAGAAGGGAGAGCTGGTAACCCCGTATGTCACAGTACTCAGTTGAAACTCGCGTACTGGATCAGCTGGGGATTCTCTCCACAAGATATGCTGTAACTTTCTATCTTCCGGGCGAAGTTCGATATTTCTGTACATTTTGCAAATATCGGCCGTGAAAACTACCGCATCCAGACGAAATTTGGTCAAAATATCAATAATGTCATTTTGCAGTTTTGGACCAGTGTACACTATATCATTCAGTGACAAACCGTTGTTGGACTTTGAACTCGCATCGAATACTACTCGAAGTTTAGTGCTGGTACTTTCAGGGCGGAGAACGCAATGATGAGGGATAATGTATTGACCGCTTTGTTCTTTTGTCGTATCGATATATCGCATGTGACCCAGTGTCTCGTATTCACCCATGAATTTTGAGTAATCTTCCTTTAATTCTTTGTTTCGAGCAAGTCTTTTCTCAAGATTAAGTAATCGAGAAAGAGAGTGATTAAACGAATCACCAAGAATACCCTTTGGTTCCTTCAGTAGTATTGGTACTACATAACGGCCATCGGGTTTTTGATATACCAGCTCAGAATACAACTGTTCGCATTTATCATCGTCGGGATTGAAGACACTGATCATTGGTGGCTCCTCGACTTCCCAAAATCGCTTGACAACTTGGTCTAGAGCTAACGTTGAGACGAAAAGGGAGGTGACCTTCGATGGTGGAATTGGTGTTTGATAACTTTCGCCTATCTTACCAGTAATAACCCAACCGAATATGCTATGCAACGCTACCGGTAACCCTGGCCCCAGTTCTATGCGCTGACCGTCATAAATGCTATGGAATAATTCAGCACCAAGTAAAAGTTCGACATCTTTTGGTTTGTCAAAGTCACAGTCTGCTAGTTGTAAATGTTGACACGCTTGTCGAACCGAGGAGGATACTTCAGTTGCCGGCATAATACTAGTAATGTTGTTCATGACTATAGGCTGAATGTGGAAGCACGGATTATTCACATCGCGTGGTTGCACGAGGCACGACGTTATACCTTTTACGTGATTAACGTTATTTTGGCCTAAGCCGGCTACGGTGACGTTGCATCGACGAAGTGAAAGACCTAACCGCTTTGCGCAAGCTACCGTCATAAAACAGTCTTGTGCGCCGCTGTCAATGAGCGCGCGCACCAGAAGCGGTGGGCTGCCGGGGCTGTCCCCGCGCACGAGAACGGAGCACGTGCCTAGTAACACGGGCGCTCTCCCTTGTTCCACGTGCACACTAGTACTAGAGGCGCTTTCCGATATGATGGAGGTATTTACGCTCGCGCACATACCTACCGCTGAATTGTTAGGTATAACACACGGATTGTCGTCACATAAAACTTGAGCACTAATTGAATTGTCATAGTCCCCATTTAAATTGAAATTATCAATATTATTATTTTCACAAATGTCAGATACCTGGTGATGATTTTGCGTAGTCCGCCAAGAGTTGGACGCGTTCCGACTAGTTGTGCCGACTTCGCGCGGTACACGGAGCTGTGAGTCGTTAACGTGTAATAATGTGTGGTGCCTGATTCCACACACTGCACAATTTGTACGCGAAAAGCACTGATTTTCGTTATGGTTTGGTCGCAAACAATTAACGCACATGTTCTTGTTAGTAATAAATTCGAGTCGTTCAGTAGAATTAAGGGCTAACAGTTTTGGGCACTTGTAAATACTATGACCTTGCCCGCACCCGAAACGTTCAGCGGGCTTGACGTGCGCGGGCAGCGCCGCCGACCTGTAGGTATTGTTGCTGCCGTAGCGCCACGGCTGCGGCTCCGCGATTTTGTTTACGTTTCTGTTAAAGTTCGGTTTTGGTAATGTACTAGAAGCAGTACAATTATTATTTGACACATTTGATTCACTCACTTCTATTATCTTGACATAGTTCTGCAAGAAGCACAAAAGGTCGATAAACTTAGGTATTTTTGACTGATTCTGTGTTTCAAATCGTTTACGTGTGTCCGAGTCCAAGTTTCGTGATGCTAAATAGAACAATATGAATTCGCCAAGGTTTTCTAGTTTCATGGCCTTAAGGGCGTTGACACATTCATTTAATAGGTTTGTGTATTTACGTAATTCAACGAAATTATTTGTTTTAACTTGTTGAAACTTGCAGATCTTGTCAAGATAATTAGCCGCTAAGATTCTTTTATTTTGAAATCTATCTACGAGAGCGTCAAACACAATCTGATAATTATCGGCTGTTACAGGAACGCCTTTTGCAATTGACAACGCTGACCCGCTCAAGCACGATATTAAATAATGGTACTTTTCTATTTGACTTATGTTCTCGTTTTCATGTACAAGCGAAACGTAAGTATCAAAAAATGTCTGCCAGCATTCAATATCGCCATCTAATTTAGGCAACTCGATTTTAGGTAAACGAGCTTGAGCTGTTGGTTTCGCCGCGTAAGTACATGGTGGCGCGGCACTGCCGCCGGCCGCGGCCGGCGTGGCGACACCGGGCTCAGGTTTAGGTAACAATATTTCCGCGGCGCTCAAAACGGCGTAATACAAATCGTCAAACGCCGCCACTACTTTCATACAAATATTTTCTTCTAGTTTTAGTTTCAAGGTTAATTCATTTATGGATTGCGTCACCTCTAAATATTCGTTCCGTAGGGACTCCACGCGGGAATACCTAGCCTTGAAAGCACCTAGTTTTGATTTATCCGTTAGCGCGTCATTACATAGATCGTACAATATTTGCATAGCCTGGAATACATATTCACGTTGTGTTGTTAACAATTTTAAAGAATTTTGGTCGGCCATTATTCTGGCAAAATAAAATCACATCAATAAGTACCTACTTACAGTCTATCATTCCGAGCACAGTCACGTAAGTTAGGTTAGATAGTATTTTGTTTAAGTTTTACGACTTATTACGACGTAAATTTACTAAAAAACGAAATAAACTGTTCACTGGAGTTTTCTTTTGAAATTGAACCCAGTTTCCACAGGGGATTCGCGCTCGTTAGGACCACAATGATAAGTTTGGGCTTGAGGCCGTAAAGAATCCTCGAAAGCCGCTCGACGGCGATGACAAGAACTGTCACGGCGATCAAAAACGAAGAAGGAAGGATATGAGAAAGGTTCACTTACCAGAGGGCTCACAACACAACTCACAGTCCACACATATGAATTTTCACACACGGACGAATCGGAAGATCAGCGCATCAAATCGCCGCGCGCGCCATATTGAATTATCCGGCAGTGTTGTCGATGGCAGCGCCGCGCCGCACGCAGAGATGCAGCGGCGGCCGCGTGAAACTAAACACGCGCGCTTTGTGCAGCCATGGTAGTAGTAACGAAGGATAATAAAGCGGGAAAAAAAGGACATATTTGAAAGCCGCAACAGTGATTTTAGTAACAAGCCCGGCATTTGCATTCAGAAAGTATCGTTAGGTAAAGTGGAACTGATGATGAAGACCATAGATGGCCACCGATAGTCCTCAACAGTACCTCTTTCAAGGGTGGCGATAAAATATCTCGATTAAGATAGTTGAGCGACTATAACGAAGAACATTTAATTGTTTAAATATGACTTTGATTTTCCCGCGGCATTGCTTGCGGTGAGCTTGAAATGTCTTAAAGTTTCATATCAACTAAGAAGTGGGACTACGTGTAACAGCTTATTGTGATCACTAAAAAATTTAAAATAAAAAAACGTTCAAAAACGAATAAAATAACTTATTTTTAAACTGAACTCGCGACTCACAATATTTTAACCAAAAGCCGACTTCCGTTTGACTGTGCCTATACCTGCCATTTTAAATGAAGTTATTTTTTGCGTTTTTAATGGCGGTTTTTATTTTTTAACGTAGGATAAGTTCGTTTTCATCTTGCGTTCTCAATTAGCAAAATCAGATAAATAAATACGAACTCTTCGCTCAAAACACGACGTGGACATTTGGATTTACATTAGTCCATTACTCACAAAATCATTGGTCTTGTTATAATCAAAATCATTTCAAATTTTTAAAGAAACTTCAAACCGATTGTTTGAATAAAACAAGAATGGCGTTACAAACCCGTATAGAGAGCCCAAGGGTTCAATGTAGAAACAAGAGCAACAATTCAATTCGTCATTATAATACATACATAAATCTCTAACCGAATAATCAAGAAGTAAAATAAAGGAAAACCCTGATACAAAGTGTAACAACTCCAGTTTTCTATTGTGTTATTAATGTTATTATTGTTCAGGCTCGACTTGACTCTATACCTAAAACATAAACAACGTAACAAATGATAAAGTTTCATTGACGTATTATTATTGATGAAAAATAAATGTGATGCACTTATGGGTTGTATACGCACGCAAGGCTGAAAGAAAATGTTCCATTGTCATTTCCGAACAATATTTTTATCCAGTACCATTGTCAAGTATGTCACGTCAGGGGGTACGTAGAAAAGGTACGGATTCGTATAAATTCTATTATTTTTGTTTTGTGCGCAGAAAGGACTTTATTTTCCTGAGGGTATTGCGTTATAGTAAAACTTTTGTACTTGCAGCCATTGGCACGTCCCACGACGAACCTATGAAATATGTGGGAGTAGGTAAATAGCACTGGATGTTTACGAATAAACCATGTGATAGCAACTTACATACCTATATCTACGTCAAAACTTCGATTAGGCTTTTAATATTGACATCCAACCCAAATTCTTGTTAAATCAATGTTTTACCAAACGCCCTTCCAGGAATTTCCTTTTCGTTCACGTTTCGTTTGACGTTTACTTATAGCCTTTCCGTGAACTAATTAATAAGGGAGAGTAACTACTTGACAATATCTGCGTAAACATTGCTAGTTTCGATACGACCATATGATAAATCAAGTGGGTAAAATCATATTTATTTATTTATTTATTGATAGGAAATTAACAGTTACAATTACAAAATATGAAACAAGAATTGGAAACACAAAACCAATTAAAGGAATTCACACAATGACTGTGAAGCAAATTTAAAGTTTAGTACAAACTACAAAGGTACACGCACTTTCACAAAAACATTTGCGCAAATAAAAGCTAAAATTAAAATTAATGCTAAATACCAGCTAGAGGTAGCTCGCCAAAACGTTATTTGACCCCGTATCTATGGTGAAGGGTTGACACTTTGAATATCTATAACTACGTCTCGCTCGGCATGATTCATCAAAACGTTTCCCTACCGTAGAACCCCCGGCGGCCGCGCGTCGCAGTAGGACTGCCATAGCAAGCGCCCCTCCGAACACAGCTCGCAAATATGTATCTAATAAACTGAATTATTCTGAACAGATGATTGTTTTCAAAATCGTACAAAACATAGATCAGGGTTATTGTAATTATTATCAGAGGATAGTTTTGCGTATGATGAACACAAATCGGGACAAACTTCGAGATCGTAGTAAAAAGGTCTGCCAGGCCGGGTGGCGTAATCTTTTTCCATGGGCCAAATCTAACCCTATTACCCACAAACGGTACGTATTCGTATTAGGGGGAGCTTACCCCCCCGCCGCCGCTCGCCCCGCTGGCCTGTTCGACCGAACGCCTCATACGCATCAATGCCAATTTTATTCCATTTAAAGCTCTTTTTGAATATCAATAGGCCTTCTTACAAATGCGTCGATCGTTCGCGTCCGTACGATGTAATTCAAATTATGGAGTCTGTGGGCTATAATCTCATTCATACGCAGTCACATTCAGCCCGCCACCTATTATCGTGCGGAGATTTGAAATGATTAACTTTTTGACCTGAATCTATTCAATTTATTTAAATTGTCTGTGCTTTATTTATACCTTTACTAGTTTCTGCCAGTGACTTCGTCCGCGCAGAATTCAATTTTTTTTAAACCCCACGGGAACCGTTCATTTTTCCGGGATAAAAAGTAGCCTATGTTACTCAGAGATAATGTAGCATTGTAATGGCGAACAAATTTTTGGAATTTGTAGATACAAGCCTCCTTATGTGTAAAAGTCGTCTATCACTGCTCCCTCGGGAGCTGTCCGATTTTCGGGGATAATAATCCTTTGTCCTATTACCAAGACCTAACCTAAATGTGTGCCAAGTTTCATCCCGATCCGTTCAGTGGTTGAAGTGTGATTTAGTAACAAACATCCAAACGTTCTCATTTATAATAGGTATTAAGTTACTAGATTTTGCCCGCAACTTCGTCCGCGTAGGAGTTGGTTATGTGTTTCACGTCCTCCCTGGCCAGAATGATCTTTTTGGTTACAACAACAAATTGGAATATTTTATTTTTGCCTCTTTATAACATTTTGTACATTTTATTAAATCCTTGAATTAGTTTTCTATTTAATAAACGGATAATATAACTTTGATGTTTGTAATACCGTAAATTAATGGAGACGACCTTCGAATAGGATTTGAAATAAATACCTATAATTGGCTTAATTGGATAATTCCTTATTATTTTACTTTAATCGAGAAATCCTTAAATAGGTATAGTTTAATTTGTTACGAAGAGTACTTATACAAAGTTTCAAGTGACCAGCTCCATCCGGTAACTTTTGTCCATAATTACTTTGACCCCTCTTTTCCCCCTTAAATTATCCTATACCTTTTATTGAAAGGTTTTAGTGAAAACCGCATTAACATTGGTTCAGTGGTTTTCATTGATGCGAGGAGAATCAAATTAAACAGACAAACAGACATCAACTCTAATTTTTTTATTTTAAACTTAATATCTCGAATGTACAGATTTTTTCCCTTCTACTACTTTATTATAGGTATGTATATTTAGATGTATAGTTTTTACCTTTCTACAACTTTATTATACGTATGGATAAGTAAGGTTAGTAAGGTTGTGCCTAGGCTACTGTAGAATTAATGAAGGTTATAGGATTTTACTTAACGTAGATATTCTTAAAAAAAAAATTCTTTTTTAGGGTCCTATATAATGAAAAAAATCTTATTTTGCAGTCCATCCGTCAAAAATATTACTGTTCAATATCAGAATCAAACAATAAGGTTCGTTTTGAAGGTTAGTTGAAGCGCGTCTGCACCAAACTGAATGAAGGTTACTGAGTGGACACAACTTGGATGCTCGAGAATCAAAAATAAATAAATATGCCGGGAAAATCATACACAAATCGACCTACTCCAAAACTTACCTCTAGCCTTGTATTTACTCTGGAAACTAGACGACAAACAAACTTGAATTATATAAAAATACATAGGTAGACACAGAAAAAATCCAAGATAAGAGTCTGGTTCTCTTAATAAGTATTTAGGCTTACCAGGGATCAAACCCGAACCACTAGTGGTTTCGTATATGCAGGCCGTCATTATCAATTACGCTTACCGCTTCCACGGGAACCCCGTGATAGGCACATGGTTTACCTTCTTTGTTTTATTTAGGAGGCAAACGAGCAGACGGGGCACTGGGTTGTAAAGTCAACAGACTTGCAACCTAATGCCCTATGATGTTCAACGAAATGGACATATTAGCTGTTCGAGAAATAAATTCAAGAAGTAAAATAAAGTGGAAAATCTACAAGAGAATAACATCGCAACAAAATATAAACACTAGAAAAATGTCTTCGCCGTATTGGAAAATGGAAATAATTTTCTGGCATTTGAGCAAAGAAAATGTAAACTTGTAATACAAGTTTGAATTTGCCATTGGTATAACGAAACATAAGCTTTTATTACCGACAATGGCAATAACCGTCGTATCAACACGATTTATTACATTTACGAGTACGCACTAGATCATAATTAGATTAAATTAAAATAAGCAGTTATTATCGCGTTTATTAATTATCATTACTCATGTTCAAAATTTCAAAACAATATCGTGTTTCAACAAAAGAACTATAGTAGATTGTACAACAAGTGCATAAAACGTACCATTTTACCCGAGACGTGCATATAGCCACCCGAGCCGGTACGGCGAGGGTGGATGGTCACGTCGAGAGTAAAATGGGTTTTATGCTCGAGTTTTACACTCTGCTTTTCACTTCGATCGCAAGGAAATAAAACAACGATTAAGCATATACAAGAAAAAATAATTAATTTTTATAATGTAATTAATATGTTCTATCACGCATAAAATGTAATTTCATCGACAGTTCGTCAAATTAGCTTAAAAAAACACACTCCGCAAACGTGTTTACGCTTTTTTGGTTCCTCCAAATCATAAAACTTTCGTATGTGCTGCTTGAGATAGGTTTTCTTCGATTTAGGCGGCAATATCTGCTCAATTACATTTTTCGCACTTCTGTACATTAGTCTCAGGCGAAATCATTTTTTGATCGTCACTATCACTACTTGAAGACATTGTTCAATTACTTACGAATCATTTATTGACTTTTCAACCACAACACAACAAATTTTGTTAGTTTTTAATTTTGTTTGACGAATAATTAGCTTCCCGCTACACAATTTTTCTTAATTTTTTGTTTTAATTTTCAACTATGTGACGTTTGACTATGGACACCTTAATGCCAAGTTATTATAAATATTTGCCTTACTTATGTTTTTTTTACGTAAATGCACGCCCGTATTAATCTTAAAGTATTTAGATAGTATTACATATGTCGTAATTAAAATAAGATATAACCTAAATATCATAAAAATATATCAATAAAATGAAGGTGTATTGTGTATGTGGCTGTAAGGCCTTATTACCTTAGTCTTAAAAGAAGAAATTACTTTATGCACTAGAGCATAAAATGCGATTTTATGCAGCCTATACCCAGCATAAAGAAGGACTTTACGAGCATGAGAAGTGAAAAAACATTTTGAGTATACTCTGAAGTTGTGTGGTTCCCACGAGACAGGCCTAGCCCAGTGGGGGACCATGGAATATATCAAAATGTTGTATGTGTCTGCATGTCGACTTATAACAATAGTAAAAGGCATTTCATTTTTTGTATTATTGTGTTCGTTTACGTCACGTTTGTCAGGTTACGTAAGCTCAGCTCGAATATTTAATTCATTCGCATGTTTTCGGATTGCCTTTATTCGAAAACTTTAACTATACTTTTAAGGAAGCAGCATAGCATTTAAAGTAGCTAGTTAGCTGAGTATCTTGTCGCGTTTTTTCTCAGCAGTGGTCTCCTCTTGGGAAGCGCTGGAAGATTTTTGACGTGTAGAAGTCTTTTGTCTTTTTTGTCTTTCTTAACGGAAACTAAAACAGATACACGTTTCCATACATTATTTCAAGTGTAATTCACCTTTACCCACTACTCGATTGCGATACGAAAGTCAAAGACATTATTAGTTTTGAATGGGACGGCCTTTTTATCCTAAGTATAGTTATCCTAAATATACTGGCTGTGTCCAAGACCTAACTCAGATAAAATTACAAAATTAGCGATTTTGTTTTTGGGACACAGCCATTCCGTGTCAAAATGACGTTATTATCTCGATTTGTACGAAAATAATATAATATTAATAACATAAATACGAGAAATTATAAATATAATCAACCAAATATCAACGTACCAAAGAAAGGATATCACAGGCCACCCCTTATCCACGACGCCCACTATTTTCACAAAATAGTTTCTGCATTTGCATATGTTGTTAAAATTAAGTGTATAGGTACACCTAAAAAAATATTTAGTAAGTATTTAAAAATATTAAAAAAAAACTATTTTAAGAACCTAGTTTTACATTATACATAAAGGGTACACGTAAAAGTCCAGACACTTTTTTCGAATTACTTTTAAATCTCAAAACTTTGCGTTCGCTTTGACTAACTTTCATTTTTTTCGATTAAAGAACACCTGTAAGTACTTATACGAAAATAACGTACAATTTTACATAAGAGCATATAACTTTTTAAATCGCGATAAGTCATAAAGTTATTTAGCCGTCTAGATACGTTCTTTTCATATAACGTTCACATTTAAATAAATAAGTTTTTTTACTTTTTATTATTCTAGGTCATACGCAAAGTTTCCCCATGTTGCTGTCTTTTCAATGAAAACACTTCAAAATCAAATAAGTGTTAGAGATATACATAAACGCCAATAACTTGTCGTAAAAATATTTAAACAGGATCAATTCTTGGAATGGTTATTGGATGACAGTCCACTGTGCACACGAAGTTTTTGTCGGATAGCGTCACATATTTATGAATTTTGTACGTATTTTAATATTGGTTGGTATGCCTTTAAAGGGACATAATTTTCAGCAGAAGTTAGGCTACTAATTTAAAAAGCGTAACTTACGTAATTACACCGAACTTCGGGCGCAATTTCGACACTTTAAGCTGACAAGCACCAATAATGGACACTTAACTGTTAATTCAAAGTCCGTACAGTCCTAAAACGGTTGTTGCATAACAAATGAATTTAAAACCCTTATCCTCTGAAAAATAAGAATCGCCTAGTTATTCTTTAACTCATTAGCCTAAAAATAAAATTAGTTATTTACCGAAAACCACATATACTTACAATCCGTTTATTGGTTAAGACGCTACATAGGCACAGGCAGACACTCAAAAAGGGATGTATATATTATAAGTTCTTTCCTCCCTTTTTGTTATTCGTGGTTAAAAATTTATCAAGATTCCAGGGTTCCAGGGGGAGACTAGAAAAGATAAGTACCTCGGTTCTAAGTGGGCAAAATAGTTTTTAGGTTTGTTTAAACCCCTGGCTTTAAAAGAGGCCTGTATTTAGTTTAACGTGTGTATCTGCGTGTATGGGTGTGTCTGTCTGTGGTATCTTAGCTCTCAAACGAATGGGCGATTTGGTGGCGCTCTTAAAGAAAGCCCATATGATCAGGATGGTGGTTTCATAAAAGTCGGCTTGACAGTTTAGGTATCAGCTCTGATCGACGGAGCCGCGTTGTCAAGGGGTTTAAATATTCTAGTCCAGATAAATTTATCTTGGCCGACTTTATCTCGTCAACTCTTTAATACTTGTTCAGTGGTTTAAAATGAAATTGCAGTTTTTGTGCTGAGAATTGCATTTCCCCCACGGAGAAAAATGATTATAAAAGATTTTGTTAAACACATTTTTCTTTCTTAGTCGAAGTAGGTATAGTTGCGCTCCACCATAGAAGCACTCGCTTGTGTTAATCGACTATTATAGGCGAAGATATTAGCGCTGGCGGAGTTACGGGTGTACTGTGTTTATGTGCTTGATGCATTTTATATACAAATTCAAGAATTTAATATAATAAAATATAACGCGATCTTGCCAACTTTCTTAAGTAACTGGTGACAAATTAGCATTTTCAAGAGTTAAGGAATTCTCACTCAATGATCCTTCTATCAGTCATCGAAGAGAAAGGCCTCTTTCCGTTTCCAACATCATGCCAGCTCCATATAATCGTCTGTTTGTCTAGAAGTGGTGATGATGAGGAAAGCATATAAGGGTGATAAAAAAGCCTTGACAACCAGTTTGGACGCGTGCCTTTCAAGCAGAGCGTCGTTGGTTGGCGCTGGAATAAACATAATATTTGGATTTCATGTACGGGCATACGTATAGGTTGCTTAAATTTGTTAAGAACAAATCATTTATCTTCACTACCTATACATATATATTATTACGCAGGTTATTTGATATTATATTTAATTAGTAAGTAGTGTCATTGCAAACATTGTCTCATAAATAAAAACTAAATTATTAAAAGTAAAACTAATCAAAACTATGCTAAATACGATTAAATTAAAACTTAATAAAAACTAAAAAAGAGGGGGCCCCCGTGGCTTAGTACCACAGATGCTGGCAGCATTTCCTCGTTGAATAGCAATGCTAATGCGCTCCCCGAGGAAGCTGCCAGCTCTGTGGTCTCTTGTTATTTCCATTAGCCTTTTTGAAATGTCTTTAAAAAGGCTAATAGCACCGGATCCCCACGGACCAAGGGTCTCGACGCCGAAAGGAACGAAGTTATATTCGGCGCCGAGACCCTATTTTTTTTTTTCATAGTTTCGGCCGCCTCAACTGCCGCGCCTGGGTTATGTACTGTTCCGCGGAGGTGTGACGAGGCTAGGGTGTCTACAAAAGTAGCGTCCCACACCAGCACTCGCCCCATACTCCACGGGTTTAAAGACATACCATCAGGTCTCTGCCGCCGTCCCCAGCGACACCGGCTGGCTCCAGTAAAGCGGGGACGTTGACGGAGGCAAGAGGCCGGCCGATATTTAATGTATATTTATAGCTTCATATAATGGTAGACTAAGTAGTACCATTATAATTTAAAATATGTTTAAAAATTGACTGACTGCCGAGTTTCTTGCGGCGTTTCTTCTCAGCAGTGGTCTCCAGCGCTGGTAGATTCTTGACGTGTAAAAGTTCCCGTGCGGCCAACTTACTGAATAAATGTCTTTATCTTTATATCTCTTTTATTGGTCAAAATTACGCTTCTAAACCGTGTATGGAAAGTCCAGCGTACGAGTATACACACATTAAACTAACTAACTACTGAGTCCACATTAAAATGTACTGTAATACAATTTTAATTTTAATAGCTTACTTGTTTAAAGCCTAGTTTCACACCAACTTTTACTACACTGTTGATATATTGTCAGGCAAGCGCACCTAATTGCCGGCGAAGGATCCGTTGAACTGGACAGGATAAACCAGTGGAAAAAAGTGCTAAAGTGTAAAAAGTTGGTTAAATCCCGTGAGCTACTAACGAGATTAGAGCCTAGTGAAATATGCGACCCGCTTTGTCTGCGAAATCCAAACCCCCTGAAAAATAACGCGCAGATAACAAAAGCCTTCTGACACGACGACTGAGCGTCATCTATTTCGCGAAACTCCAAAATATTCTCGCACCTTAATGAAAAATCCTCTTTATTTAGTTTGGTCACGTTTATAATGTATTGTTGCAGCTATATTCGCGCTGTGTAATAATAGGTAGGTATTTTAAGCGATTGTCATTGCTATGAATAAACACAATATAAAAGATTTATGAATGGTAGAATTCAGGTTACCTTGAAACCTAATAATATTTTTGTCATAGCTGAGCTGGGCTATAGCGAAATAAACAAGTTTCAGAAAGCCATGAAACGCGTGAAGGTTGGAAAGAATTTCATGCCCTTCGTCGGTTTTGGTATCATTGAATAAGGCAACCTAATCCCATTCAACCCTTTTTAAATTACCGTTTGAGCTCCGAGTAGCTTTAGACTGGAGCCATTCGATGTTAAACGTATATAGCGAAGGCTATAAACCCTAAATTATTTTATATGAAGCTACCTTATCGGGTAGTTAAAATATATGTAAATGAAAAAATAATTAAAAGGTGTAAAAATATAATAATAACCTACGATATGCTGTTTCCGTTAAAGAAAGGATCCTATTATACGTTTAAAATAACACAAGTACATTGTGCGCGGTAATTGCATTCTGTTCCGCCGGACTCTCCACTACTAACACTCAATTATTTCAGGGTCTTCAAGTGTGTCCACATTCATATTCAGTCAACACGCCCATAGACGCAGGGTTAGGGTTATATGTATACATACATAGATGCATTCTGCGACGTTTTCTTTTTTGGGTTTGGATATTTTTCGAGTATTTCGTGTAAAAATACCTACTATACAGATTTAGTTCAAAAGATTGCGACCGTTGTTTTGTTCAATTATGTTCAAATTAGGGACAAGTAATTTCTTTATTATAAATCATTTCGATCAATAAATTATTTTTAGCTCCAAAAGACTTACCCTTTAAATATTTCAAATTCATCTTAGGTTAAAGGATTTTCTTCCCCTTTTGTTAAGCCATTAACGTGTAATTTGAAACGCGAAATGTATACTGTATAATGTTTATATGTATGATGACCTTAAGAAAATAATTAAATTATGAACGAGAATACTGACATTATGTTCATAGTCTTTACGGAACCCTTAAGAATTAAATAACGAGAGAGCGCGGCCTCTTGGCACAGACCCCTAGCTATTTTAATTTCCTTATCTCTGCTGCGAATTGCCAACTCGTAACAATTTACACGTAAAACACAAGGGTACCTTGGATCCGTTGTAAAACTCTTAAATACCAGGACTTCTCATCCAAATAAAGTGCTTTTGTTTTTTTATAAATACGAAACCATTAAATTAATAAAAGTAAAGGCATGAGCCAACGACTAGCGACAGAAGTGCTCATTGCTTGTTTGTTTTAGTACCATAATTATGTTCCTTTCACACGTAACGTTTCCTTATTTCATGTACAAATAACCTAAACAAATCCTTTCTAACTATAGAATTGCCTTTAAATAAAGGACGCTTAGATACCAAAGACTATTTTCTACAATTTGTACATCTTCGAGTACATAGGAAGTTAGGAAGCAGGGTCTAAGCTTAACCGCTAATTACTGCAATTATTAATTGAATGCTCATTTTGTGTAAATTTATGTTAATTTCATGTCCGTTACTTATCATCGCAGTAGTAGAGCGTTGTGAATTCGACTATTTAACTTATTTGACGCACTGACTAGTTAAAAGTAAATTTGTTGAGTTAGGTTCCAAAATAAATTGCAATTTTATAGCTGTATATATAAATTGTATGTAACTTTCTTGTACCTAACTAATAGTAGGCTAATTATGAAGTTATCACCTTTACGGTTCAGGAGGAAGATAAGATAAAGATATTTATTTGCTCCTTTTTTTTTATAAACCGAAGCAATTGCTATGGTCTTCATCCCTATGTGGCGGGTTAAGCTCTTCCGTATTTAAATTATGAAGTACTCCCGACTCCCGAACTTTGATGCGCTTTATATTTGTCAATTTTGATTGATTCGATAAAGCGAAAAATAAGTGCTCAATATTTTTGATAATCATACTGACGGACTAATTAGATATTTTTTACCCAGGGCAAACCCCTATTCCCCAATCATCATCATCCTCATCAAATCATTATCATTGTCATCTTACTAACTTAAGTTATTTGAGTGTGTGTGTCATTTTGTAGGCTCAAGTACGTACAATAATTCGGTTGAATCATACATAGTCCAGGAGTATGGAAGCCTTTGAATTTTATAGAAGTGATGCTCTCTGTTTAGTTTGCTATAAATGTAGGGACCAAGGTAAGGAAAAGATTTTTGTGCAAATATTTATGGTATTGGTACTTAGGGAGAACTCAGAGTAAGTACCTGGATAGGGAGATGTGGTAATGGACTATCTATCGCTTTCTTGTCGAACCAAAAAATACAGCCGAAATATATAGCCGTCGCACCCTGAAATAGTTCCGCTCTGAGTACAAGAGGTCAGTTGGGTAGCGGATAGGCTTTCTGTCTCCAGCTTTGAGTAGGGCACGTTAGGCTCGTGTGATTTTTATGAGATGGGTCCCGAAAACAGATCTCTCATTATTAATTAGCTTAAAATCACAGTTTGTTGGTGGAAGTCAGACCTCCAAAGTTGGCAGCAAGTGTCTGTATCGTGTATAATCTCGCAACGTCACAAGTTTGCTGCAGTATGGTTGGCGGGGCGCGATAACCGCCTTATATTGCTTACAGGTACATCGTGAACGAGATCGATTCCTCGAAGGAAAGCTTGCTTTAAAGCTATTACAAATAGATTATCTGTCTTAGCCTTCCAGGAACTTAATAGCCTTTAGTTTGCACTAGCTGCCGGGCGGGATAAATTGACTCGTCGACATATCCATACTATTAGATGTATATGTACGCGCCGATGCGTTCAGTGGCATCTCGCCAGGCTGCAACTGAATTGATACACGATTCTGGTATAAAGTATGCCAACTTTATCGCGTTAAGGGATAGGGGGCTGTGTTACTTTTCATCACGGCAAAATAGTGTTTATGCCAGTAAAATATACTTTATTAGTGTCCCAGTAATGTTAAGTTTGTAAACGTAGCTATAATTTATGAGACACGTTTTATATTCGATACAAAAGGCCCTATATTTATTTAATAGGTAAGTAGGGGAAAACACATAAGGGGTATTATTTAAGTAGCTTTAACAGAGAGTTATAAGATTACAGGTCAGCGACCGGCGCGGCGAAGTGTGCATAAGATTAAGGCACCTTCGAACCCTTCGATTGTATACCAAGCTATACCGTTCGCTATTCTTCTAATGATTACACAATCAGTTCTACGTATGCCTGTTTACCATGGGCTTGGCAAACAGAGCGCGAGATTAACTTAAACATTCATACCTAATAATCATTCAAGGGAGTATTGCATTATTATTATTATTTGCCGCTGTACTGTGCCCTCTTTTTATTGGTTAGGTGAGTTAAGTAAGCATTGTCCAAAACTCAAGACTCATATTAAAAAACTAAAGAGTGTTCTAAATAATAACCGATTCTTAAAAAATAATGTTTAAAATAAAATGCTTATAAAATCCGGCGGGACTATTTCGACTGAGGTGTAAGAGAAACTTATATTCATGATAAGCGCATTCTCTTTTGGCATTAGTTAGTGTAGTTACAATTTACTCCTCATTGTGGAAATAGCCCAACCAACGTTAGTGCATTTAATTCACGAGTTAACGACGGCTCGCCCTACCATGCCTCTCTAATAGACGTTGTGCAGTTGCGTCAATGTACGTAAAATAAACATAGTAGTGGGGGCTCCAGCCACCAATAATGTGTACAAAGCGACGTTGTTAAGAGGTTGTTGCATATAAATAGTATAAATGTAAAACTATTTTGCAATTACAATTAAAGTCAAAACGCAATATTTTAAATTATATTATTATTGAATGCAATCTTTTCATGAACTGTTTCAGTGAGACTAAATTATTTTTAATCAAATGGAACTATGTTTGTAGTTTACTGACAGCTAATAAATCAATACGGAAATACTTTAAATTCGCAACTTAAATTCAAGTAACACTAAATACACAAAAAAATGATTTTAATAGTGACATATGGTCGTTAATTAAGGAATTATTCGTTTTTTGCAAAGTGTCACTGTTGGATTTAACGTAAGCTAGGATGATTTATTTTATATCTGAAGTTGTATATTATTAATTGTATGTCTTTCACAATCGCGGGAAAATGAGAGTCCCGGACCTTTGGAAGACGTGCATGGAGCCAAAGTCAAAACACAGAGGCACGTTAATCAAATCACGTTTTATTTAGTGATAGGACATGAAACCGGCGATTTTCCATGTGTCAATAAACTTTACCACTTGGCTTTCACACATTGCCATGTCTAGGTATATACCTAAACGGTATGACAAAAACGACAAAATTATCGAAATAATATTAATATATTATGAAATTATCGATTTTGACAACAGTGATAACACTGATAACTATTAGAATAATGTTACGTGCGTGCGGGTAGGTAACTGATACAAATGCACGAATACACCGATAATCAAAAGTAGACTTTAGTAACGCACTCACTTAAACCGTTAACAAACAATTATAAGTATCACAATAAACTTCGAAGATTACTCGGGTCACTCTTGTTCGCAATGTTCGCTTTCCAAGTAAAGACTGAATGTACTTGCAACCGGTCCTCTCTTTTATAGTCCCCGTGTCCGATCGTTCCAGAATGCCTTTTGGAATGATCGATACACTTTTCCCGCCGAGGACGATCGAGTTATTCGTTGTTGGAATGTTCTACGCCTTTCTACCTTGTTTTGTTTACAATCGCGATGTCCTTGGCTCACGGGTCTGAAATGTTCCGCATAATGCAGTCTCATTTTCAATCGTGTTATCTCTTTCTTCGCTTCTCGAAGGTTAGCGTAATCTGATACACAGTGGCCTAAAACGGACTGAAAACATGTTTCAGGCGTCTGAAGCCAAGTTGGTCGAAATTTTGATAATTTGGTACGTATGTGCTGAAAACGCTTCTAAAGCACCAAAATTTACGGTTAAAAATGAGCCGTCTTATCCCATCGGCGTAACAATAATAATCCTACTTTATATTAAAACAGAGCTTTATTAAGCCTATGCTTGGGAAAAGCTCTTTTTATTTAGTTACTAACAATAAGTAAATTATTCTAAAACTGTATTCTAGTAATGTCGTGTCTATGCGATGGTTTTTGCTTTTCTGCTGTCAAGTTTGTGGCGTATGTCATATGTAAATACAATGGGCAACAGTTTCGAGGAAAGTTGTACATCATCAGGCAAGATGTGGATGCTATCTTCGGTAGAGAGTGGATCCGATCAATTCATTTAGATTTGGCAAATATCAATCAAGTTAATACAAAGATACATTCAAGTCTCGATAGCCTTCTGACTGAATTTGCTAATGTCTTTGACGGTACCCTTGGATGCATACCAAACTACAAAGGCCACTTTACCTTATATGACGATGCAGTGCCGATTTTTGTAAAACCAAGACGGATCCCCTATGCACTTAAGGGAAAAGTAGATGAAGAAATTGAAAGATTATGTAACCAGGGAGTAATTACCAAAGTTGACAATTCGGAGTGGGGCACACCAGTTGTTCCAGTTGTAAAACCTAACGGCAGCATACGCTTGTGCGCGGATTACAAAGTCACTTTGAATAAAGCTATTAAGGATGAACAGTACCCGATACCTATCATACAAGATATTTTGGTAGAAATGAATGGCGGTGAGCTGTTTTGTACATTAGATATCAGCCAAGCATACTTACACATGTTGATGGACGATGAAAGTGCTATGATGCAGACACTCAGTACACACAAAGGAACATTCAGGGTAAACAGACTAATGTTCGGCGTTAAAATTGCACCAAATTTATGGCAGAAGTTTATGGATCGTTTACTTCAAGGAATCGACGGTGTTAAATGTTTCTTTGATGATATAATCATTCAAGGATCCTCAGAACATCAGCTCATGACCAGATTACGCCTCGTTTTGCAAAAACTACAAGAAAATAATCTAAAATTGAATAAAGAGAAGTGTCATTTCATGCAAGAAAGTATCGAGTATCTGGGTCATGTTATTGATAAAAATGGCCTACATAAAAACGGAAACAAGGTTAAAGCAATTGTAAATACAAGATGTCCAGAAAATGTTAATGAATTACGTACATTTCTAGGAATGGCTAATTATTATAATAAATTTATACCGAATTTAGCTTCAATAGCCTATCCGTTGAACAATTTACTCAAAAAAGGTAATCAATTCACTTGGACGCAAGATTGCCATGAAAGTTTCAATAAAATCAAAGAAGAGATTTTGAGCGAAAGAGTATTGACACATTTCGATCCGGCTAAAACCCTGGTTCTTGCGACAGACGCTTCCCCGACCGGCCTGGGGGCCATTCTCAGCCACCGATTACCAGATGGTTCAGATAGGCCTATAGCTTTTGCGTCACGATCATTGACAAGTAGTGAAAGAAAATATAGCCAGATAGATAAAGAAGCTACATCGTTATTTTGGGGCCTAAAAAAGTTTCTTCACTATTGCTACGGCAGGAAATTTATACTCGTTACAGATCACAAACCACTTACCACTATTTTCCACCCCCACAAAACATTGCCGGCCATGAGTACAATGCGACTGTTCCACTATGCACATTTTCTCTCCGGGTTTGACTACACTATCGAATACAGGACGTCGATTGAGAACAGCAATGCGGATTATTTATCGAGATTTCCTGTAGATACAATAGCAACAAATATTATTGACGTACATTGTGCATTCCAACTACATCAAATGAATACTATCTCCATTGATCGTAAGAAAATCGCAGAGGAAACTGAAAAGGATGTCGAATACAATAACCTATTACACGCCTTAATGTCGGGCACAACAATGAGAAGGTATGGTTATAACGATAATGAAATGACTATTCAGGATGGGTGCTTAATTAAAGGCATTAGAGTTATGATTCCGCAAGAGTTAAGACAGCAGGTATTAGACGAATTACACACAGGACACCTTGGAATTGTAAAAATGAAAATGTTAGCACGCGGATATGTATACTGGAAAAATATGGATAAGGATATAGAAGATATCGTTCGGAATTGTCGGACATGTCGATTACAACTCAACCAACCTGCCCCCGTTACGTTACACCACTGGGAACTGCCGACGCAGCCGTGGCAGAGAATCCACATTGACTTCGCAGGGCCGATGAAGGGCCACTACCTGTTTATAGTGGTTGATACATTTACTAAGTGGGTCGAGATAATCCCAACTACAACTACCACAAGTGCTTGGTGCATCAAACAATTAAAGGAACTTTTCGTAACTTTTGGATTCCCTTTTACCTTGGTGTCTGATAATGCCCGGCAGTTTGTTTCAAATGAATTTGAGACGTATCTTAAGTTGAATGGAGTAACACATAAGACATCAGCTCCATACCATCCCGCGACTAATGGACAGGCGGAGAGATTTGTCCAGGTTATCAAAAAGGCTCTTCATAGTATAAGCACTGAAGCAGGTAGTATGCAGGACAAGCTTTTAAAGATAAAAGAACAGTTGCGAAGGACGCCAAGCACAAGCACGGGCCGAAGTCCTTACGAATTAATGTTCGGAAGAGACATAAGAAACACCTTAAGCGTCAAATTCAAGGCGACTACAAATTCGAGCGACGAAACGCATAATGATGTTTCAATCCGAACATTCACCATCGGACAGAGAGTACAAATACGAAGTTACGTGAATAGACAGATCAAATGGGAATTCGGAACCGTGACTAAGGTTCTAGGGAGACTACATTACGAAGTCAGGACTGATGCAGGTGAGATCTGTAAACGACATCTAGATCAAATGTTATGTACCACAGTTGCGTGAAGAACTCACGTCACACAGATTTGTGGCGGAGGTGTCGTGTCTATGCGATGGTTTTTGCTTTTCTGCTGTCAAGTTTGTCACTGGGACTTTTATTCAATAAATGAAATGTTTCATACATGTTTATAATAATTTCAATTAGATTCATGCATATCTAACAAGTAATAAAAATATTTATTCAAAATCTAAAAGATTAATAAGAGAGCAATGGATTATTTGCGTGAAGTGTGAAGCCTACCTCATACCGTCTTAATGAAGGCGACGTGACGTAGCAAATGTCAGACGGACGGGGCTCAGGAAACAGAGGTTGCTTGTGGTCGATGAACACCGGGAGAAGTGCTGTCGGACAAATCGATCCGCGTTTCTTTTATAGCCGGTCGGTTTAAAATTGTCACTACAATAAGTTTCTGCCTACCCTTCAGCAAAGTCCATAAGTTGCATTTTTACTAAATATAATTTCAGGTATTTTGTAGAATAAAAAATATACTATTACATTTTTATGGCTGATATAGTTGCAATTTAGTACAGATATTATTTGGAGTTAGGAGAAGGATATGATATTATTAATATAGGTAACAGAGTAAACAGAGCGATTGCTACGCAGACAAGATAGCGGATAATGTCTGGTTAGTAAAACAATACCCGTATCTGTCCATAGTAAAAAATACTAAGTAAATATATAAGTTGCATTACACAACGCCTATAGGTACCTATTTGTGATATTATCACTAATATAGTTCCAGTCGTCAAAGTGCATCGCTAAGCGCAGCCACACATTGGCACAGAATAATAACTAGTAACTAGCGTTACAGAAGCTTTACTTCACAACGGTTTTCAAAGAAATATGTACTCAATCTGATAGACAATATGATTTAATTTAGCTCGCGTTCCAGTCGAGCACGTGTTCATTTACATACCTTCTAATTTTTTTTGAGGAAATATGGGCCTTAATTCACTGTACTACGGTTCATAATAAGTTAGACGTGGTTATACGTGGTTATACGTGTGTCGTCTTTCGCTTGCGGCAGCCTACTAGGTTGGCCCTTCCGCCGTGGCCGGCGCCTGGAGGTATGTTTTTAATACCTACACGCGGAGTGACACAGGCCTGACATTGGTCAAGGTACGTTGGCGGTGCCGCGCCCGCATTTGGGTCGTGGGTTACTCCGAAAACTAAATGCGAACCTTCAGAATATCAATACCATTAAACTATTGTTACTTAACGCGATTAAGAGAATAAACTAAACAAACCTAACTTCAAAATCCATTTTTTGATGTTTGCTATTACTTTTTGTACTACCTTTTGTATATTCGTTTAGAGCTTATATTCTTCTTTGTTATTACCCCTTTTGCAATCGTATTGTTCATTATAAAGTCAATGTCACCAAAAACATAATGTAAAAAGATAAGTTCTCATGTTCCACCAAAAGTAGTGATATCTACCTCACATTATCTTATCACATATCTACTCACATTAATTTAAAATAATAAAAAATACATTTGGCTATACCTAAATGTATTTTGAGCCCTAACATGTCTCTGTTAGCTATTAAAGAAAACTGTAGGTATAGTTCAAAAATATTAAATAAATATATAAATATAAATACAGAATTATCAACAACTTATTTAAGAGTGCTTCGTAATTCTGTAGCTTTGCCTACCTTACTCTGGGAATGAAGGCGTGAGTTTATGTATGTATAAATATAAATAGCTATCCAGAGAGGTAATGCAGCCAGTGTCATAGAGACCATGCCGCGAGCGGACCTGCTAGAGGGGGTGTTCTTTTTATAGTGGTGATTATTATTTACATCTTTAATATTTGAGAAGCTTAGTTTTATTTTAATTTAAATACGTTTACTTTTAACTTTTAATTGTTAACATCAATAAATACAGAAAAAAAACAAATTAAATTGTGGTTACTGAATTATCAACTACTCTTATAGTTGTAATTTTGTAGCTCTGCCTAGCCCACTCTGGGATTACAGGCGTGAAGGTATGTATGTATGTAAACAAATTAAATATAATTATAACATTCTGTTTATTCTGTATTTTATTTAAAATTGCGAAGGGACCCAGCACATGTCGATAAAGGTGTATCTGGAAGTCAAAGTTTAATCATCTATCCAGAGAAAAGGGCAAGCGGGTCTAACTGGTCCGCGTAAGTTGCATTTCAATCTGATCGATCGCCCGCGGTCCCCGCGCCGAGATACACTCATTGCCCTGAAAATAACCGTTTTCGATTCCGTGGTAGGAAACTTAGTTAAAACGTGTTCGAATGCAAATAATGATTTAGTTTTCAAAGAAGCGAACGATTGTGCTACAGTCGACGACACAGTTAGTTTAGTTAATCGCGTACATATGTAGAAAAAAACTGGCAAGAACATATGAAAGTAGCAAAAAACAAGGTACAATATCAGATTTAACTTTAAGTATGTTTGACTGGAAATAGTATAGATACTAATTTAGATTACCTAAAACCAGCAGACCAAACAGACATGGTGATTATGTATGTAATAAAGAGCGCCTGGATGTAAAAGATAGTTATTGTGCGTCGAACTATCTAACAATGTCCCCACCCACCCCCTGCTGGTCGCGGGTGCCACTTAGCACCAAAATGGACGTGTACAACATACTTACTGGTTCAGAACTCCTGGTCGACTAAACTCATGACCACTCAATGTAGGAGGGATTCTACGCTAAGGGCAAAGTGCCGCGGGATCTGCTAAATCAAAAGGAAGCGAAATGACCAATAATATTTAATTAAAAAGCAAAAAATAATTCATTAAAAAAAGAAACCTTTTTAGGAATCGCTAATTTCAATAATACTACCGTGAGTCGTCGTGCAATCGAACAACAGCGGAATCATTTTATCGGAAAACATTGCACATGTTTTTTTTGTGTTTAGTACCTTGGGCTATGTAGGCTAAGAAAATGACACATACACATACACTTCCCTGCGGAATAAAACATGAACGGCGCAGCTGAGATGTTACTGCAGTCAATTCTCGAGAATTGAATTGAAGTAATCGAATTGCGCGTATTGATACGATTTTTAAGATAGGGTTTACTGCTTAAGACCTACACAATCGATATCTAAATAGAAATAGTGTCATGTACTTTTATTTTTCAAAACGTGTTGGTTCGATTCCCGAGCTGAGTACAAGTTTTTTTGTTAAACGGAATAATAAAATATTTTGGATATCATTTTGGTTTTTATAACACTAACGTATTATTACTAGGTAAACTAGTAGGCTTAGAAATGAACCTACACAAAACAATGTTGATGACTAACAGCACCAAGAAAGCACTATATGTTGGCAGTGAACTTCTGAAATACACGGACACCTACATATACTTAGGCAAGCAAATTAGCTTTGATCAGAAAAGCAACGATCAAGAAGTGGAGCGCAGGGCACAGTTGACGTGGAACAAATACTGGAAAATGAAAGACATATTTAAAAGCACCATGCCAACTAAAATTAAAACAAAAGTACTGAACTCTTGCCTAATACCGTGCCTAACGTATGCCTGCCAAACGTGGAAGTTCAACAAAAAAACGAGAGACAAAATAATTTCATGCCAACGCGGAATAGAGCGCAGTATGTTAAACATTAAAAAAATTGAAAAAATTAGACACACTAAAATAAGAAAAATGACAAAGGCAATAGACGGACTAACTCACGCTCTATCACTAAAATGGAAGTGGGCCGGGCATGTAGCGCGCCTACAAGACTAGAGATGGACCAAAAGGGTGACCACATGGTTAGGCCCTCAAGGCAAAAGGAAGAGAGGTAGACCTTTAGCTAGATGGGATGATGAGCTCAAAAAAACAGCCGGCCTTGATTGGATTCAAATAGCTCAATCTAGAGAAGGCTGGCTATCTTTGGAGGAGGCCTTTACCTGTAGAGGGGTTCTTGCAGATAACTAAATAAACAATAATAGTATATAAGTTAAACTTTTGTAATAATACTTAAACTAATTACTAACAAAAAATATATATAAATAGATATACTAACATAGATTCTAAAACTTTCGAGTTATACCTGTCAATTTACTGCAAAGAAATAAAAGGTTTTTTTTTTTTTTTTTTTTTTTTTTTAATTTATTATTAGTCCACATAATGATAAAGTCGGTAGTGTTCCGCGATCAGAATCTCAACATCTATAATGCCTAGTGTCTGTTCTTTTGATATATGTATTGTACTTAGATATATTTATTTGAGACCGTTAAACGTGAGAACACGATTAGAAACAAAATCCTCTTGTTGCTTATGTTATGTATGACTATGGTTATGTATGACTATGGTTATGTATGACTATGGTTATGTATGACTATGGTTATGTATGACTATGGTTATGTATGACTATGGTTATGACATGATATCGTAATGTTTTTGACTCGGCCACCATTACTGTCAAGTAACGTTGACATTTCGATAACATATGATAACATATCAAAAACAAGAAGCTCCTACCGGGTAGAATAGAGATCCTGACACTATAAACTTTGGAATAAACTGACCTTATTTTTCCTAAAATAAAAATACGATCAAAGTTCACATTGTTTTTATGATGTCCCTGCAGCTTCCAACATTTATTTATCCCTTAAATACTGAGCTGAATATTCCCGATAATGATGACCGTGCCATGAGTTGCGAAGATATAATTGTGCTATCTGAGTTATTCAAATTACTTCCAAAATTCATTGTTAGTTTCGAAGAACCGCCATTATACAAAAAAGTTGGGATAAATTACTAAATTGTTAACTTTCCTCATCAGGACCGCGTCCGGAACGTTGTTGTTATCATGATTTTTTAAACTCGTTATGATTGCTATTACCAATACAATTAATTCTATGAAAAATAATGTAGGTAAGTACGAGTTGTACACAAAAAAGACTCCAAAACAGGATATTTATTGTATTATAATTTATAAGTATTATAACCCTTGTTAGTAAAGTATTACATTTCTTAAGCTTTTACCTTTACACAACAATCATTATATTATAACATTGAGTTCTTACAAACAAAAAATTTTTACTTTGTTCATTGATTTATTGGACTGTCCGTAAGAGTCGCCGGGTTTTTAAAGTTGACGAAGTGTGTTACGAGGGGCATGTAGCCAGGACACGCGTGTCCTGTACCAAGCTAATTTGGGCTTTATTTCCTGTCTGAAAAGGTATTAAACGTGTAAGTTTACCTTCGTACAGAGGTATTTACGTGACAGAATCACGCGTCACGTAGTTTCACGCAGCGGGGCCGCGCCGCGCCGGGCTCGCTGTCACGTAGTGCCGCGGAATCCACTGACCGTAAAGGCGGCAAATCGCTGCCCAAATCTTCTGTCGTCCTCAATTTTATGGATAACGTCAACGGGGAAATGTAATTGTAAACAGATATACGTAGCTTCGGGTTTATTACTGACCAACACTTAGGAGTTACGGCCGGTCCCAAATGTCTGCCGTTAAGGACGGAGACGCTACTTCTGCGGAAGTGCTATACAAAATAAAGGTTTCACATAGTTTTCTATGAGATTAAGTAAAAAATAAAAATATTTGGACTTTTAATATGTTTTACCTTAATCTCGAAAGTACTTAACAATCTACTCGTTTAATTTGAAACTAGCCGCTTAATTTGAATATTAAAACTTAGTTATGACCGAACTGAATTCATTTTACCAAACACGGCATGAGTCACAACACAAACTCACAAACACACATACACACACACACACACACGCGCTCGTTCACGCGCACTCAAACTCATGTCTTAGTTTTAGTCTGTAGTGAAAGTGATTGATTATAAACTATTCAAGCAGCTGTAACGCGTCGAACGGTGAAACTCCAAGATACAAGCTTTTGCTTAGTTTGGAGGTCAGAGTTTTACTATCTAATTTTGTGCAAACAGTTTATTACTCCTTTTTTTACAGAAACCTATTTGTCCGTCTTTGTTTGTACAACCTCATTTAAATCAAATTATTATTATTATTGTAAGTTTATCACTATGTAAAAAAAGAAACTCATTACTTTTGATTTCCAACACATCAGAACAGCAGAACATATTCGATTTCCAGGCAAAAAAAAATAACGCAATTAAAGACAAATAAGGCTAGAAAACCACATCCCGCCATCATGATGTTTTGCATGGTTAAATCCATGTTAAGCCTACCTTTGTTTAGTACCCGCGCGTAAAAGTAGATCTGGGTCACACCTTTTCTTAAAACTAAAACGGCGTAATTTGAAAACGTGATCACTACCTACCTTATTTTCTTTGTCAACAAAGAGTTATTTTTTAATTAAAAAGTTGGGCTTGGCAGTAGCCGTTAAGCGGCAGTTTACAAATAAGGCATCCTATTTCTAGCCGGAGATGCAGCCACGGCGGTATGCATTATTCATGCACCTACCAGTTACCATATATATAAACCGTGTTCTACTGTAACGTCGCGTCGGATTATAAAAACGAATCCACACGCAGGCCATTTCAATCGAGCGTTTGATAGCTTCTTGAGTTTTAGGGGGCAATAGCGGTGCTGCTAATCTATTATGATAAGCACACAATTACCTGCCCTATTTTAGACTTTATCATTCTACTGTTAGTCGATAGTCGTGCCAAGATTGTTGCGATATGGCGGTAAACAAATTATACGCGCTCTTTGGTTTATTACGTTATTTATTCTTTAATTTACATTTAATAGCGTATAGTAGGAAAAGGCTGGTTATCTACCCTGTAGTGTGGCTTCAAATAACGTTCAGTGATGAATCTGCAAAGAGCTTCTCTCGGTAAGATTTTCTATGCAGCTTTTATAAGAAAAGTTTTCCGTGATATTTTTTAAAGAGAAATTGCCTGGATCCATCAAAAACGATAACTATATTTATGCCTGTACGACGTGATAGCCTCCTCTTTTTACAAGCTTGACCAGACGTGAAAAATGCATTGCAAGATTTACGAGAATTTTATGCTCAGATTCCGGGACAGCCAACCAAAAATGTAATTTGTCTAGCAGGCTTTGCCAGCTTTGAGAAGCGATCGGCGGAACGGATAGGACGGGCAGGAGCGCCTCGGCGCCGCGGCTGGCCTGCGTTTGATGGACCACTTAACCCTTAATAGCGGGTACCACCGGTGTACTGCCTTTTTGCCGAATTATGTTTCGTCAAATTTCATTTGGCAATCAACTTTTCGCCGAAGTTTTATTTGGCAAATCAATCCTTGGCATTATTTTACTTCGTAATTTTTTTATTTCGCTACATTTTTATATTGCAAAATTTTATTAGGTCAAATTTTTATGTGATAAATAATTGTGTAGCAAAATGATTTGCTTAGGCAAATAACATATTGTCAAATTTTATATGGTAAATAATTGTGTAGCAAATGATTTGCTAAGGCAAATAACATATTGTCAAATAATTATGTCAGCCTCTGGCAAATAACTGAGTGCTAGTAAGCATTTTACTTGTTTATTGAAAGTCATATCAGCTGCGTACTTTTTTGCGTTACCTTGAGCTTGAACTTGTCTGAAACAAATATAAATTGGATTAAAAACGAAACTGCTCCCAGAGATAGGTAGGTTAGGGTTATTTTTTTTATGACTCTAAAACCGAAACTGCTCCCAGAGATAGGTAGGTTAAGGTTATTTTTTTTATGACCCGTAAAACGAAACTGCTCCCAGAGATACTCAATACTCAATACTCAATACTCAATACATTAACTATCAACGATAACTCAAGAATGAATTGCTATTTTGAGCCATAAAGTATGTAAACAAAAGTACCCTCTTAATTTAGCTGAACGGTGCATTACCCTACCCGCTTAATGCAATAAAATCATACTGCAAATTGAACCTTGCATTCTAACAAACTAGGTTAGATTTCATAATGCCATTCAATATGTTGCTAAATCAAAGTATGCCAATCAATACATTTGACGAAAACATAATTGACATCTTAAAAAAATCCCACGTAATAATTTGTCTAACAATAATTTATCAAATCATTAGTTGGGAATTGATATCAGTGCGAAACGTTGAGTTGGGAAATAAAAATTTGACCAAATAAAAATATGGGATACGTAGTTTGGCGAGTTAAGAATTTACTAAATAATTTTCGGCGAAAAAAGGGTAAACCGGTACCACCATTATTAAATAGACCCACATCACATAAGACACTGAATGCTCACTCGATATGTTTTTAATCGACATAATCGTAGAAGTTGTAATTTGAACAGATATGACAACAATAAAAGGGTGCAGACTCGTGGTCACACCAGGTTGTCACACCACTACTATTCGACGGAGCCCTGCCTCAGGCAGGGCTCCTATTTCTGAGCGATTTGCCCTTCGGGCATCTAAAGATACCTAACGAACCTAATCTACCTACTTTTGCGGAATAAAAATGATTTCTGTCGAATTTCCGACCAAAGCGAATAGCAGTGGTGTGACAACCTGGTGTGACCACGAGTCTGCCCCTCAATAAAAACCTTAACCCTTAGGTGCATACGGTATCAAAAATGATACAAGGCTTTTTTTTCGTCTTTTTAACAAAATTCAGATAATTTAATTCCTTGTATTCTTAGACTACATTGTTGTTTTTCCATTTTGTGAGAAGAAGATAATTTTTACTACTTTTTGCATGGAGTATCAAAAATGATACCATTTATGTGTAAAATAATTAAAATAATTAAAAAATAGTATGATTTTTTTAATTATTTTTCCCGTAATCTAAATGCATTTTTCGATTACATAAGAAAGAAAGAAAGAAAGAAAATAAGTTTATTTGGCAGGCATTTTACACTAGTAGGTATACAGATACATAATATAAGGTAATATAGATATAAAACTAACAACTATGATTACAGAAGCCTACCAAAATGGTCTTCACTCAGCTAATGTGATAAAACGTTGGGAAACGTTTCATCACGCTGGTTTTCAGTGAAGCCAGTGATATCTGTTTTTCAAACGAAAATATTAAATCATGCAGCTAAGGGTTAAAATGGTAAATGTTTAGCTTTCCTAGTTTGCCATATATTTTATTCAGGATTCTACCCGCTAGTTGGTCCGCGTAGATTTCGATTATCGTTGTTCCCTCGCGAACTTTTATATTTCCCGGTATGAAGAGTAGCCTATGTCGTAACCCAGGGCATAAGCTTATCTCCATTTTAAATTTCATCCAAATCCGTCCAATCGTTGCAGCGAAGTATCAAACAAACGCACAAACTTTCGCATTTATAATATTAGGAGGTTTTTTATACCATTTCCGTTCAAATATCGAATGCAATCCATATATTTGGTAACGTGTAAATTTCGGTGCAATTTTCGGGGGTGGCAGGCGTCATTTTAGTTAAACAAGTTCTTCAAATAGATACGAATGTATATAAGTTTTTATTTTAGTTGTTTGCCTATCTATTTGAAATAATCTATTTATTTTTAGATCTCCCAACTGATAGCAGATCAGCATCTGGTTTTGAAAAAAACACTGATCACTACTTCCAACCTTGACACTGACAGAAGTTCTCGTACGGTTACGTAGCAAAACATGTAAAATAAAACGTTATAAAGTTGATACACATATGTCTAGAATGTAGAAAGCCTTAATGAATAATGTTGTTAATCAATAACGTTACACAAACATGAATTAGGAGACCCCTCGTCAATTTCTTTAATTCGTAGTTTTCATCAACTGGTCTCCTCACATTTGTCACCGTTCGTATAGTCAAGTACAATTTGACAATATATATATGTATAAATTTTATTTTAATTTAAGTAGGTAAATCAAATTTAATAGAGACCATAATGTGTGCCTATAACCTAAACCTACCTCGTGTTGATGACACTTCTTTTTACCCGACTGCGTCAGAAGGAGGGTTATGTTTTTCGAGCGTATGTATGTATGTATGTATGTATGTATGTCTATTTCTGGGCACGCTCTGCAGCCTAAACGGCTTGACCAATTTTAACATACTAGGTGTCATTCGATTCGTCTTAATTGCCGAAGTGACATAGGGTATATAATATTTCAAAATGGCGCCTGCAAAAAAAAAAGAGGGGGTTTTAAAAAAAAAAAATGTTTATTATAGCAATATGGGTCTCAAATGAAAGCTAGTAAATAGCCCATTCCAAATATATATACATTATAATACTTTGATGCTACCATTTAGACAGGGAAATCAAAAAGGATGTTAAATGTTAAGTAATAAATATTTCTTGTTGAGCTGTAAACGCCTACAATATAAACCATTAAGAAAGTAGTGTAATAATTAATAATTCACAAATACCTACTACATGCTTGATTAATGCACATTGATGTTATAGTATAAATTGCTGGCTAATACCTACCTAATGCGCCATCCTGCCTACACATGGACAGTTTATTTAAGTAAAGATACACGGAATAGGTAACCTCAATTTAGGTGCTTAGTCTAGTACCCAGGTACACGTATGACTTACTGACCGTTGAGGAACTAAATTGTTAGAGATTAAGAGAAGTTTAGTTGATTTATACCTACTTCAATTTCTCGGTCTAAGCAGGTATCTACAATCTGTTCGAATTATAATTTAGCAAAGCAATCCGCTTATACCAGGAATAGGTGTACGGATTGAGCCCTGCACCATCGACTTTGATGCGCTTAGGGGACAAGGAAAAATTGAACGAAGGATGTTGCCGTTAATACTTTGCTGGGCTGTAACTGTCCATAAGCTACAAGGCACCACTCTCGATAGGGCCGTTGTGGACCTCAGCTCACATGTTTTTGCAAAGGGTCAAACTTACGTTGCTCTCAGCCGAGTAAAAACACTAGCTGGGTTGGCTATCAGTGTCCTTGATCCCAAAAAGTTGTTAAATCGACCACATGATACCAATTCTTTAAAAGAGCTTCAACGTCTTCGAGATTTAAATACTATAAACTAAATGCAAAATATTACATTCGGCCTCCATCTAACCAAATGAACTAATCTTACGTTACTACTGGGGATCGATTTTTGAATGCACGATGCTTCTTTTGCTAAAAGGAGAGTTCCGCTTGTAATTTGTTACTTATAGCTTCGTTACATTAAAAATCGAGCTCCAGAGCTCATTTAACGTTTGGTTATATTAATAAAACCACTATTTTATTAATAAAAACTAAAAAATGTGAAATAAACTAAATTATTTAAATAAAAACAAATAACCCGACTGCAGTAAAAAAAACAACTGAAAAGCGAGTAAAAAGCTATATTATCTTTTTTGTTTGTATAATAAAGTGTTTACATTCAAACATACATAGGTAAATACTTATAATGTAACATGCAATGATTTTTTGTTTGATATCTCGTTAACAAGTAATGCAATTTATACCAATATACATTACAACTTGAATAGTGGAAAAGGTATTGCAGGCGGGACAAGCAATGAATTATAAAATGTAAGTATTTTCTTGAAACAAAAAACATTTGGATTTGGATAGCTTGTCCCCGCCTGGAAAACCTTTTCCACTATTCAAGTTGTATGTATATTGGTATAAATTGCATTACTTATCAACGAGGTATCAAACAAAAAATCATTGCATGTTACATTATAAGTATTTACCTATGTATGTTTGAATGTAAACACTTTATTATACAAACAAAAAAGATAATATAGCTTGTTACTCGCTTTTCAGTTGTTTTTTTTACTGCAGTCGGGTTTTTTGTTTTTATTTAAATAATTTGGTTTTTCTGAATTTCTTACGTTATATATAATTTGACATTATGTATTTTGAAAGTTATACATAAATTATTATACGTACTTACTTCACAAAGTTTTATGCGAGAAATTGGATATTTTTACAAAGTATAGTCAGTAAAAATGATTTTTTTTATGTACAGTCAGCGTCATAACATAAAGTACGTAGCAGTCAAGACCGCCCAATAGTTGGAAACATCTAGAATGCTCATTAACATTGACGCAGCCTAAGTGATCAAATGGTTCAGGTCATCCACCGTGCTCAAATAAACCGGAGCACCCACAACGCCTAATACTTGGTAACATTCAAGCGGCCGTTAGTACAGCAACGATTCATATTACTGAAGTTCCTGCTAAGGTTTTTTCTCGCCTCAACTGTAGTGTACTGATTCGCCGGGATCTTATAATCTCTCACGGACTACTCTTTCTGGTCCTTATATTATATAATGCTGCATAATAAATAAGTAGGAAAATGGTGCAATTTTCTTCTCACATAAACAACCGGAACTCATCAAAATGTTTATTATCCAGTCTACGCCGCCCGCCCCCCGACCGTACAGTAAGGTCATGTTTTCGCCTGCTTGAAAAAAATAAATAGAAACTCGTACTTAACAAATACAACATAGAAAACCATAGAACCTTAAACGTAAAGTTTGATTCTTTCAATCTTTGTAAATGTTTTTGTATTCGAGTCCTATTGGCCTTCATAAATTAGTTAACCAGTTCTTTAAATTTTGATTACAAAAAGTACTTATTTATACAAATTAACTTTTTTTTAAAGAATGGTACGGTGAGAATGACGTGCATAATAAGTAACTAGATTTTTTAATACGTATTACTTTTGTCGCCATATCGGGTTACTGGTAGTACTTACCAACCCCGACGTACCAGGCCCCTTTACGGCGTGCCCCGACTCACCCCTCTTCTGCAGTGGATGGCGTGACAATTTATAGTCGACACAGTTCGTGCAAAAGTTAAAGTTTAAGGCTTTTAAACAGAAGCCGTTCCAACAGTTAACGAGTTACCTTGAAACATTAAATTAATTTACTCTTGCAGTCATTTTTATAAATGAAACCAGATTAATCATTCCAACGGAATAAAAGGCATATATTACAATGGAATTCCGGCGCCTAGTGCCTCTTATTTACAACATTTCATCAAGCTGAAATCCAATTATGGCCGAAAATAATCCTATCCACGTCCATTGCCAGTTTTTTCGAGAGGTCGATTAACTACTGCAAGCTACCGCCATATTGAGCTTTTATAGGGATGCAGCCAGATTTTGAACGTTCTTTTGTTATTAAAAGAGGTCGAACTAAATATTATCTTAATTAATTATACAAGAAGTTTTAAGACTTGTTGGTAGTTCTTTAGCTCTGCCTACCCCACTCTGGGAATGAAGGCGTGACTTTATGTATGTATGTATGTAATTATACAAGTTTTTGGAGTTGTTGGTAATTCTGTAGCTCTGCCTACCCCACTCTGGGAATGAAGGCGTGAAGGTATGTATGTATGTAATTATATGTATTAAATCAATGTTATCATAAACGACCTCTAATTTCTCTTAAGTCCACCGTTAACTATTTTTTTGGCCTAGCCATCGGCAAGTATCTTTCATACATACTCGTATGCCAATTACTAACAGCGAACCTTTCAAAACTTAAATAAATATCTAAATTAAAACTAAACAATCTTGACGCTCCTATTACAAATTAGCGTGAAGGGGAAATATAATATTATAATATTTTAAATTGTAACTGACTGGCCGTATGTCAAATATTTTTATATATTTTACGTGTATAATTTTATTGTACATTTGCTAATAAATTCTGTATTCTGTATACCTACTACTCTGTATCGATATGGGTATCAATCCTGTTAATTTGTCTTAAAATTCAAAACTGGAAAAAAAAATGCGAGTAAATTTGTTATATTATAGGATAATATAACAAATAACATTAAATTTAATTGTTTTTCAGTTATAAGTAAATATCTTATAGAAGTATAAGGGAATTTTGCCGACATTGTTGTACTCGCTGAAAGCATAATCAGAACCATAAATCAATTTTAAAAGAATCGTTCGGCGGCAGGTGATTTATTTACAACCAGCTGAAATTGATTGCAATTTATGTTACCTATCGATAAGTTTGTAAGGAGGCGCCAAGTTCTTTTTTCTGTAACAAAAGCTTGCCCGATGATTAAGTTTCGAAGAAATCTTTTTATGTAGGCTTGAACACAATGAGTCCAACAATATATACATCCTGAAGCGTTGCGGGGTATAGAGGAAGAAATCTTCGTTGCGGGCGGGACAAATCAAGGAGCTTCTTCGGCTTTATTCTACATGATACATGTTTTGTGGTTTATCTTTTAGTAAAACCCTGACGACAGTGTGGCGTGGGTGAAATAAGTACCTACGCCCCACAGGTAACGCCAAACGGCGAGGTTCCCGAAAAGTAAAGAAAGTCGCGGAATATGGTCCTCTAAGTGCTTGAGGTTATCGTTATTTATTTCTGCCACGAACAATAACAGATCGCTACCTCCAAACACTTACGTACATAGCCATTCCGAGATTATGTCACTATTTCCATCATATCACCTTATTTATAGGTGCGAGATAGAGGGTTCTTTCGTTGAATGGGGCGCAATACAAAGAATGTTTTGAGATAGAACCTGTTTCTCCAGTCGTCGCCCAACAACAAATATGGCAGTCTGCGACTTTATTATACGTTCAACATTGGGCACCGACGAACTCGTCGTCAGGTTGAGCTCAAACTGTTCAACGTTATGCATGAACACTTTAGGACCTTATTACAACCGAACAAACTGCAATAGTTGACACATCTTACTGAAAATACCGTATTCTAGCGTTATTAAAAAACAACGTCACAATTCCAAGCTATGATGCTTTCACGGTGTAAAGATTTATGCGTACATTTGTTAGGGTTAGATAGAACCCTCGAATTCGACAAACCTCATAATACCGGATAAAGGATTTGTGTTTGAAGATTGAGGACAAACAATTAAAGAAGATTTACAAAAGCCGCACGTGTGATTAAGAGATTTGTTTAGGAAACCGGCTTGTTCCCTCGCACGTGTTTAGGGATTCGGTTGAAGCGGACTGACGCCGCGACGAAGCGCCCGATTGCTCATGTATAAAGCAACGCTGGGAGCGCTCAAGTACGCATATGAAGGGTACTGCTCAGCTCTACCAGCATACCACCGTAGGAACTTTTCACGATGTTTGATGCACTACAGATATTCATTTGATATCCAATATATATATTTGATATTTGCGGTTATGAATTTATTCATAAATAAATAACAAACTTTACCCTTCAAGTGGCAGTCAAATCCCCGCGGGTGGTCATCGGGAACTCGGCGCATATTAGAAAGTTGACCATTATTCAAAAAAACATTAACTATGAAAATTATAACATAGCTTGTATTGTCAGATGCTGCACAAAATGCCCTCTCTGATAATATAATGAAGGCCGTTACATTTATGCTGTTTTTGCTAGCCTTAACTAAATCTCGGAAGACCAAAGTTTTCAATTTTCTTGTATAAAAATAACTATATCTTGAAATAAACAGTTAATATTAGAAAATACCAGTTAATATACAAGTATATATATTTACTAACACCTTTATTCATTGTTTTAGAATATTTTTACACTACGAGGTTCTCAAAAACGAATCTAAACATACGCGCCGGTACAAAAAAAATAGGTCATATGTCAAGTCGATTACTGACGATATGTTTATTTAAACAACTGAGGTTGAACATCCAGAAATGTATTAGGTATGTGATCTTAATGCGGACACAATTTTAGGCCCTAAAACTGTTTAGTTTATATTTTTTTACCAAACAAATTACCTACCACTTGAAAACTAGGTCGGAAGATGACTTGTAGAAAAAAGGCTAAACATCAAATTCTAATGCATTCGATAAAATTGTGATTCGTACTTACATTTTATGCATATCCACTTTAGTCTTTATAATAAAATTAATAAATATGAAAAATAGTATTATTAATTTTAACATTATGAAGTGTAACATTACGACACTAAAAGGTAATGAATACTCGTATATCGTTTACGACTTTCGACATATATAACTCGCGAAATTCGGAACTGCAAATTATACTTTCTAAAATTATTATGATGAAAAATGTTATTGGGCTGTCAAAAACGGAGCTTTAATTTTGTGGCAGACAATATAGCCCTTCGAGATCCACATGGAGCCTCAGATATCAATTTTCAAAGCAATCGGTCCAAAACAAAAAAGTTAAAAATGGCAGCCACTCTTATGACAGATTCGCATACGGGATCCACACGAATACTCAGATAGAAATTTTCATAGAAATCGGTATCCCAAAAAAAAACAAAATGGCGGCCAGGTTTTTAAACGGGTTCGATCGATGTTCAAAGGAAGCCTCAGATACCAATTTTCAAAGCAATCGGTTCAGTGCCTAACTATAAAGTTCAAAAGGGCGGCCAATTTTTACATTCTGATGATGGGTTCGCATTAGAGGTCCATAAAAATTAAGTTAAATTGGATTGTTTACATTATTTATCCTGTCTATTGAACTCCACTTTTAAGTTAAATCAAGCGGACTTTTCTTTTCCTGTCAGTGAGCTTAAGAAGTTCGATGCTTCACCTTACGTCTCCAGCAACCCGACGGGCCCGCACAGCTGTCGGCCGACTGAGAGTTTAACTCGTCGTACTCGTATTACAGCCAATTTAGCCATCCTAACGTTTCAATTTGCTTTTTCAAACTGCTTGAATAATAGACTTTTAAACAGTGCTTGAATTTCTTATTTTTGACTCGAAAACATCAACTCAAAACACACTCACTCACTAGCACAATAAAAAAAAAGTTACAAAAAAACAAAAACAGGTAATAGGTCAGTCAAACTGAAGTCGGCTTTTGGTTAAAAATATTGTGGGAGGCCGACTACAGTTTGACTGACATATCTATTAAAGTTTTAAATTTTTGATTTTTAATCTTTTTGATTTTTATACCTACATTGTAGTGATTATAATAAATTGACGCTAATAATTATTACCCCACTACTCAGTTAATAAAAAACTATACGACATTAATAAGAAACTCTCCGCAAGCAACGCCGCGGGAAAGTCATAGTGCATCATCAGTTCCACTTCACCAAATAGTGCTTTCCAACAGAAAATATACGATTTATTATGAAAAATACCCAAATCGCTATAGGTGTGCCTATAATATTTGAATAGCTCCCTCGATTTCTCCAAGATTCCATTATCAGATCCTGACGAATTGACAGTGGGACCAACTAGAAAGTAAACCCCTTCAAATAAAAAAATAAGTTTTCAAATCGATCCAGCTGTCTTAGTAATCGGGGATTTAAAAAAAATACATTAAAAATACCGGGCAAGAGCACGTACCTATGTTCATGCTCATTGCTAAGTGTAGGGTTGCGAAGCCTATCTAAACAAAAAAACTATCTCAAACCCGCAAACGAAAATATCTTCATGACACTTACGTTGTTTTGTTGAGAAGCGGAGTTTTTCGGCAATAACTCAAAAACGGTATATATTAAAATAATTTCAGTTTCAAAAATATACTACGTCAAAAGTACCCCTGGTAGACACGTTCGTATCGTTGTCCAGTTCGCATAGAACCAGCCTAGAGCTTAGTTCAGGACTAGGTCAATTAGGTGTGCAATTATCTTCTGATATTTATTTAAGTTTTTACCCAGTTAAACAATTAAGTGTAAAGCATTAATTAGCTGCAATGATAGCCCGATATAATTAAAATAGTTGTGTAATCAAAAGAGTGTGTAACAAGTAACCTTACATTGTAATTTTATCAGTGAGAACCTGTAATTAGCTCTTAGTATCTTTAAGTTACTGTTTTGTTTAATAGCGAAATTTATGGAAAAAGCATACATAAATAAATAATTATGGGTCAAAACCCAGACAAAGTAAGGGTTCTCATGTTAAAAATCCGAACCGTGCCACCCATTTATGCTATTGAAATGTTGAACCCGGAGCGTCTAATTATTTTACATAAGTGATCCGCCCTCGCTTCGCTTCGGTTTATGCGAGTTTGCTGTAACGCCCGTACACAATCCAGAATTTATTATAAATATAAACCTTCTCCTTGAATACACTCTATTGGATGAAAATCGAATTAAAATCCGTTGGGTGGTTTGAAAGATCTAAGCGTAGGTACATATAGAACCAACGCCAGGAAGTGACTTTGTTTTATATCATGCCTATTACCGTAACGGTTAAGCCCGGCATGCTAACCACCTTGTCAGGCAATTACCTATTTCATGTAGTTATTAAGCTGCCACAATTCCTGATCACCTATTAAAAGTCACCGTGTATTTTGGCTTATTTAAAATAAATACCGAATTATTTTTTTGTCGTAGGACATGGAGACATCTGTGGATAATGGTGTGGGCGGCGCTGATGACGCGGTGCGCGCGAGGCGCGGAGAGCGCTTGCCCCGAGGAGTGCCGCTGCGTGGCGCGCGCCGGCGCCGAGCCCTCGACGCGCGTCACTTGCACGCGCGGCGCCATGCGCGCTATTCCCGTCAACCAACTCGACCATAATGCGCAAGTCCTCGTCATTTCCGCCCCTCAAAACAAATCGAACTTTCTCACCATTGGCCCCATTTTCACACAACCTACACCCTTCTCCAACCTTCGCGAACTGCACATCGTCAACTCGAACGTCCCCTCCATAGGACAGTACTCCTTCTGGGGGCTCCAAAATCTTCAACTCATCAACCTCACTCACAACAATCTAACTAGTATCGGCGCTGATAATTTCCGGGGCCTCATAAACCTCACCGAGCTGCATCTCGACCACAACAACATAGAACAGATGCCAAGCGAGACGTTTAGATATCTCACTTCTTTGAAAGTCTTGATTTTGGCAAGCAATCAAATTTCTACACTGGTGCCGAGACTTTTCCGAATGCTAGCTAAGCTTTCGCATTTGGACTTAAGCGACAATCCTTTGGCCGATTTGAATCCCGAAGTGTTCAAAGATATTCAGCGTTTGAGAACTTTTAAATGCAGAAAATGTCTTCTTCGGAGAGTAAATACACAGATTTACCACTTGATTCCACATTTGGAAGAACTTGACTTGGGTGAGAATCAGTTTAAATACCTGACTTCTGATGAATTTATAAGCTTGAAAAAGTTGAAAAAGCTGAAGTTGGATGGTAACCAGTTGTCGGTGGTGGTGGACCACATGTTCGGGCGCAACCGTGAGCTGCGCACCCTGTCGCTGGCGCGCAACCGCCTGGCGCTGCTTGCGCCCGCCGCGCTCACCAACCTGACCGCCCTGCTGCACCTGGACATCAGCCACAACAAACTTGCTAGGTTTCATTTACAAACCTTTGCACCAGTAATTGATTCATTAAAGACTATTAATTTTAGCGGTAATAACTTACCTCTAAATGAAATCGCGATAGCCTTGCAGATTCTACCAGAAATTCACGGCGTGGGGCTAGCTAATCTTTCCTTAGAAATGATACCGCCAAATTTTTTTACTTACAATGAACATATTATTGCCTTAGACATATCGTGGAATAAAATGACTAGATTTCCATTTAAGCTTTTAACAAAAACCAAATATCTACAGAGGTTAGATATTTCTCATAACAATTTGCAGACTTTGAATGAGCAGGACTTGCAGAGATTAGAAGCTATAGCTCAAGTGCATTTGTCAAAAAACTCTTGGCATTGCGATCAATGCTCGGCGGGAACTATGTTGGTGTACATGTCTACCACAGTTTTAAATTCCACGTTGAGGCATCTGAAATGCTATTCTCCGATGAGGTTACGCGGGAGCAGCTTTGCGAGTCTAAGTTTCGATCGCCTGGACCCCTGTCCGAGCACGCACGAGGCGCAGATGAGCGTGATCGCGGGCCTGATGCTGGTGTGCGTGGCGGTGCTAGCGGCCGTGGCGGCGGCGCTGTGCTGCTCGCGGCGGCGCGCCGCGCACTACTACACCAACGAGGAGAAGCGGCGCCAGCACGAGCACGAGCACCCCGAGGAGCTGCTGGGCCGCACGGAGCTGGGCAGCGTGGCCACCATCCACGCGCCCTACCACCTCGTGTCGAAGGGCAGCTAACGGCGCGCCGGACCGCGACGCGCGCGCCCGCTCGCGGCGCCCGGCCCGCCCGCACCCGCGCCGCCTGCCCCCCAGCTCGACTCGCACGCGCTGCACTTCTTCCCCTCGCCGCCGCCGCCGCTACTCGACCCCGCGCTCACGAAAGATATGTGATACGAATACCAAGACGATCTTGTGTAAAGCCAAAGATAACTTTGTATGACTTTCCCGAAAAAACTAATTTCATTAGCTCTAGATCTTAACTTATAATATTTATGATATTGGATGTAGATAGACATGGACAAAAAATATCGAAAAATATTTTTCTACGGCTATATAGTATTTTATAAGCGTATTTATCAAAAGTGTCCTGAAACAGGACGATAATTATATTTAAAAATATTAAAACTGCATTTAACATACTATTGATTATAAAATCATACCTAAGGTGTAAGTTGTAATTTGTATTAAAATTATAAGACGCATGACGCTGCTGAGTTCAAGGTCAAAGTTAATTTCCTAAAATTTGATCTGCTTGTGAGGGCCCAATGGCGCTGTGCTAAGTCAAACGTTTCAACAAAACAACACTTACATACAATTTTCTATGACACCAATGTATGTCAGCAAGATTTTGCCATTTTTACAAGCTTTCATTTAACGTGACGTGTTAAAGAGTGTTTAGTTCAAATTTAAAACCAGTTCGCGTTAAAATCTCGAGCTGAAATTTGCAACACATAACATTAGGTATTAACATTATTATGTAAACACGATGAAGATACAATTTTAGGGTGTCTAAGAGCTGATCTAATAATGGGATATTTGCTATACTTAACGTAAACCCACCGACTATGGCACTAGTTAGTTAGTTGGTTCTTGATGAAAAATAGGCTTTCTACCAATTTCACCATACGATGTTAACAACTTAACAGATGATTATAGTGTTAACAACTGTCAAAATATATGAACTAACGGTCGATTAACATTGAATAAATTTAACATCGTATGGTAAAATTGGTACTAAGCCTAATGCTTGATACATGCTATTAGATATACATGTTACATATTTTCGACGGCATATATATATTCATTAGTCACAAGTTTCAGTTTTAGGTAACCTCCTCTCAAAGCGTCAGAACCATGATTTCTTGAAACATCAACATGAATATGATCAGTTCCTGGATCGAAAACGGTGACGCAAATTTATACGATCACCTCGAAAAGTTTATAAGCAAAATGCGATTCGTTCAAACACAAAGCTTGGATTCATACTTCATCTTTGTTTGACTAAAACATTACACTACATTACGTTTGAGCAGTTATTAATACACAACTTATTGAAATTATTTTTAAACTTTGGAAAAAATAAGACATCAATCACACTTTGCCAACTTTAATTATAACTACGATAGGTAACTGATTTTAGTAACTATTGCACTTGAGTTCTTCAAGTATTTATGCTAACTTTACTACGCCTTAATATACCATAGAGTGTCATATTTATATATAATTAATTCAATTGTAAATACAATAGGAAGAATTATATTCTATGCATCTAAAAGTGTATTGCTCCTTTATCATGTAAATTATTATAACACCGAATCGTTACATCATCATTCGCGGACGCGCATTAACGCCCGCGTGGGGCGCCCGGGGACGCCCTCTCGCGGCCGGCACAAGATACCACACTCGTACAGCCATCAATCCATCAATTAAGGAAACCCTTTCATTTTAAAAAAGCCTACACCACATTAATTTACTAATGCGTTAAAGATAGTTTAACACTTAGCGCGATTAGTTTAACGCGGTGCTTTAAAAGTTCATTCCGAGTCCTCACGGTAGGGCTGCCTGTACTTACGAGAGCTCATAACATAACTTTTTAGTACAAAATAACTAGATATATTTGTTATTTTGGGCGCGTTTCAAACATCCCGATACCCGTACTGTGTGCAAGATGTAGGTATGGCGAGGGCGCTCGTTGACACGTCGGGATTTTATACCGCCCTGGAGTCAGCAACATTACAGTTTGGTGAAAATAGATTATTGCATAACTTTCTTGAAAAATTAGAATGATGCTTTGTGTTGTTATTTCTTTAGCACTCTTGTAAAGATCAGAAGGCTAGAAATAATAAACATTTCCTATATTTTGTGATAAATTTTGCACGTATTTTCATTAAAGCGACGCTACCAAATCGAATTTCACACAAAAAAGTTTCACCTCTAAACTACATTTTGCTCCCAGCCTGCCAGCAGGGTGTACGTAAATCTCTTAACAAAAATCTTCTGTTAGTTGGTCAGTGCTGCAATGGACGTACTTCAAGTTTGCTTTTTGTTCGATTTTCTTTCTTCACTGAGTTAGCAAACACAAGTAACCAGAAAAAGTTCGAGAAGTAAATGTGGGACCGAGCGAGATTCAATGACACGCAGTCGCAAATACATCTAGTTGTTCGTTTATTACATCAAAATGATGCCTTTAACCATGGAACCTGATTCCATTTTAGACGTTATTCAGGTAGGACAATTTTCCTTTTTGTTCTCGAGTTGTCGATTTTCGAATACTAAATCAATTAACTGTGTCTACCAAAGTGGCCCATTGTATAAATAAGCTTATGTTATTAGCGTTTCAGTATTTATTACGTTATTATACAATAAACCCCTGGGATATTAGAGTTGGGAAAACCAATTATAAATAAAACATGAAGTTTATGGGAAACAAAATCAGCAAATTTTCGATCATAGGACGATCATTTTCTTGTTTAATGGCCTTTATTCCAGTAGGTCATAATGTGCCAAGCTTTTTAAATTTTATTGCTGATCACTTATTTGTTCGTATAAGTAAGCGATCAGCAGACAGTGTGAAATTTAAATTACGTAAAATTATTTGAAACATTGTTGGTGTAAAACACGTTAGGCATGGAGAAGTTATTCAGGAGCTTAATAGACTAGCGTGAACAAATAGCTCTTACAATAAAAATAAATCGTTTCTCTATTACCGCCCCTTGATCGATTTAGCTAAACATGCAACATTCTAATTAACAAAAACTCCTCGTCATACAAAAGCTCATTTCTTTTGTGTACCTATAGCTCAGATAACGGGTGGTTGTAGGTAATGGCCATTCGTAATTCGCACTGGCGACTACGGCATTTATAAAACATATGAGTAATTTTGAATAGTTTCGGATGATCTGAAAAGGAGAGACGATCTTCACTGGGCTGGTTATTCGATAAAATGTGTTTTATATCTAATTTAATATGTTAAGTAATATATGACGCAAAAGTAGACTGAAAAAAAATCAGTCCAGTACTTATAAATATATATATTTAATTGCAATTGCTTGTTAAATAGACAATTTACATACTAATCGAAAGTATGAAACGTTGAAGCCTGCAAACGTTAGGTTTTTTGAAAATTATTAGTATCGATTTACCTGTTTATACCTGCCTACCCAATAGTTATGACGGGAAAAAAATTGACAACCTAACGTTTGCATATTCTATAGGCTTCATACTTTCGATTGGTATGTAATTTGTCGATTAAACAAGCAATTTTTTTTAACGAAGTTCTTTTCTAATTATTATAAGGTAAATGTACGTTTCGACGAACGCTTAAGACCTGGATGTACGTTTATTTTTTTATTAAGGTCTGGGATTTTGATACTTTTATGATCTATAAAATAATGGTAACTTTAATAAATTTGTCATCATTTTAATGTACCTGGAAATACATTACATGGTTAGAAATATGTTTAAAATATTTTTAAAGGTTTTTGAATCACTAAACCTGGTTTGTACCATTTACCGAACTAAGAAACTTGATTTGCACATAATACCGAACCGGGCCGCCGCATCACCGAACTAGGGAAGAAATGTATGAAAATTTGGCCTGAGTGGTGCTCAAACTTTAGTGAAACAATAGGCATTTATATTTTATTTATTTATTCAAATGGTAGCAATTTAAATCACGGTCTCACTGTCACCTTTGACACACGCCATGCTGTGTAATGTGACCAAATTGAATGAAATAACATTTTTTTCTGATTATAATTTGAAAATTATTATCTATATGGTATCTAGAAACTCTTTATTTTAACTAAAAATATAAATATTTAACAGTCTTTGAAACCAGTATTTTTTATTACTTTGGTTTTCAATTATTTTTATAACTATATGAAAAAACACTAAATCTCAGCAAATAAAACTTAAAAAATAAACATTTTTAATAATAACAGGCAGTGTAAAATAAAATAGAAAATCAACTTAAAGTTATAATTATTAAGCCTTACATGTCACGTTACCGAAGCAAATAATATAGAGATCAAGATATTTTATTAAAAGGCCGACAATAAGGTAAACTAGCGTAATTCAAAACATATATGTTGTTTTTTTTTATTAGAGATCACAATTTATATGTTTTTAATCAGCTACTGTCACTGTCACTTCTTATATAAGAATATTTTGTAAAAAGTTGTTATTGTTTAAAAATAGCTTAAACAAATAGGTATATATAGGTACTAATATTGACATAACTAAGACAACCAGCCTAAGCCAGTGGGTCTAAGTTAATTAAATATGACATTCTGTCACCGCCTTCCGAACCATATGACTATTTTTTTTATTAACTATCTGAGAGCTAAATCCTAATCGACATGACACTAACAAGACCAAACATGGCCTACTTTAATACTTAACATTCGAGATTTTTTCGCCACGTTACGGCTCCATCATCAGCAGTTCCACAATAAATGTCTAGTAAAAAATAATAATTGACAATTAACTCCTAGCTAGTTTTAAAACATTAACGGCTTAAATGTTGAGAAGCGCTGGCCTTTACAAAAATGCACGAAAAATAATACATTTTAGTATCGGCCCAACTGTTAATGGATTAAGGATGATATTCCAACGAACACCGTGCAGTAATTTGGCTGAGGCAAACATGGATTCGGTAACAGAGACCATGGGTACTAATCACCGAACGCCTTTCGGTGAACTGGACAAAGCAAATTATGTGGCACCTATCGAGCGAACAGATTTACAAAATAGTGTTTAGACGTAAAAGTATCGGTATAATTACAAATCTGACATTATTACTAACAATTGGAACTATTATGTAACCATGAATACATATGGTTTTTGCTACTATTGCTTAATAAGTATATATAATCCTTTTTTTTAAATAGCCTTGCCAATTAGCTTATTTTCATGTTAAATAGTCGTAAAAATTAGAAATTTCCAACGAAGTTTTACAAAATATGCCTAATTTATTGATGTTCGGCAATTACTCATTAAATTTGGAATACTTCTAGTTATTCGAAAAGCAAAGTAGATTATATAAGTAAGTCATAAATAACCAGTAAATAAATAATTAAAAAAACATACGCTTTCCCTGATTCCGAACGCTGTTCGGTAAAACCTTCCAGTCAAAATGAGGGTTAACTCATCACCGAATTCACATTTTTGCTAATTTCTATAAATATGACTACACTAAATTCACTTCATTTATCAGAACACAAAAACTAATTAAATAACAACACAGGAAAACCACATTTTCAAACACAAAGGTAACGTAAAACGGATTTATGACCTTAAGAAGTATACGCGATTTCTTACCGATTTTCACAAGGACTCCCCTACAAAACGGCACTGCACCGACTTAATCGCTTGTTGCGTCCTGACTGAGACAGCAAATGGCCGGCTTTGCCGCGTAGTGGAAGAGATAGTTAACTAGCTAGCGTAAAAAAATATCACAACTTAATATCCACTGTAAGTACTAGACTAATAGCTTGAAATAGAAGAAATTCGGTGATACAGCAGATTCGGCGAAGCGTACGTTTACCTTATACTGGACTGAAATTTTTCAGCCAACCTATAATCGCCATATATTACTTCCACATTTTGCCACATTTGATACAAAACACTTTTTATCGTATAAACAGGCCGGGAAAGGTCATCACTTATTCGGATCCTCTACTAGGAGGAAGGAGGTTTTTCTAACAACCCAGACTGGTGTGGGTACAACAAATTAGGTGCATTACTAAAAAATCACCAGATATGACATTATAAATGTCCTTTGACTGTTTGTAACGGAATTCGGGTCGTTGAACCCTTAATATGAATTCTTTGGAGGCTGGAGGACAATCCCGTGCCAGGTAGCAGTTCATTTATATTCATAAATAGTACGAACTGGACCGGGTACCTATTTTTATTTTCTTTAAAGCTGTCTAATAACATAAATTAACAATTATAGTAATCAGGGCGACTAGTAGAAGTCGTTGCTAAAGAGTAAAAAAAAAAAAAAAAACATTTACCATCTAACTACCTACTGAGTTCTGCTCAAGTAAAGTAGTATTTCTTAAATATCCCAGATTGATTAATTATCCAAGTTTATTCTATGGGTCACTTGTTAACGTTATCATTTATTCTAAATTTTCCATTAGTTTTACATTCTGAATTTCTGAACTATTTGGGTGCACGTCGTACATGTTTTATATTTTTGTTAATTTTCGAAGGCAACTCTCATCTCATTTATGTTTAATTTACGGCCAGAGCTATATCGTTTGAAATACTGCTTTCATGATTTAATTACATAATATTAATTATTGAATTAGAATATAGGTAATAGTCAATAAGTACATTGCAAATAGAAGTAGACGTAATATTTAAACTAATGTGTGTGTGAGGGTATGAATGCAAGATGGTGCGTGTTAGATAAATAGCATCGTAATTCGTAAAATAGGAATATAGATATAAGCCGATTTGACGATCTTGGTTCATGACGCGAGTAGGCATGGCTGCGGCTTGCGACCTTATTCGGTTAGTTGTCTACTGCCTAGTTATGTTTTGCTCGCGCTATCACTTCCTGCAATACAAGCACCGTGAAAAAACACATTTGAGACCATTTTTAATTTTGCATCATTTGCTTCTAATTCGAAATAGGTAGAACATATCGGCCCACGCCTTATGGCGGGTATCTTAGGTGTAACTACACGTAAGAATAACTTAGCGTGAAAATTGGTTCTGGTGTTTATTCCCGACTATTATTTAGCTGCAGTGAAAATTATTTACCTCTAGAGGCAGTAGGTTAGTGTTGTTGTAAAAGTTATTTATTATTCTAGTTCTTCTAAACATTTATCCAAAATCACCTTCGATAATTAATCTTGTCCAACACAATCCCAATCGAAAATAGCTAATTCCTTTCTAAACCTTTTCCATTAGTCGGGGATTTGTATTTATTTCTTATTTCTACTTTGCCTAAAAAAATGCTAACCCACATCCTTTAACAGTAAATAATTTACTTAACAAAATATGTAAAATTGTACTACCTAATTCAAGTAACTGTGACTTACGAACATACAGACAGACAGATAGACTTGACAGAACTATACTCGTAAGGCTTCCTTGCTTCACTTCGGCATCCATACACTTTAAGCTTGACTATATCTCATCAATTACAAATTAACAGTTTCCCCATCCCGGCTGACTCATATACGAATATTGCAGTTACGCGAGTATGACCTGATTGTTGATTGTTGTATTGTTATACAGATAGTACCTACAACTAGCATAGAATTTTATAATTTCAAGTTTTTATTTTATTTGAACCATTATGAAACTGTAAGACATAACACCAATTAAATAGTAAGCAAATATAAATAAGAGTGTCTATTTCAACCAAATAAACATACATATTTTGAAATAAATATAAGTTTTTTTTTTAGTATTATTGATTTGATGTCAAGCTTTGTATTAGCACCAATATCGTGGCAATAGATGGTAATATTCACTGTAAGTGCAACACCAAATGAAGTAGTAGTTTGTCAAATATTCAATACAAATAAGTCTCGAAATATATTCGTGAATATAAATCATTGTAAACATATCTGTCGTAAAATAGACGAAGTGTAGGTATATCAAAAACTGCGTAGTTGCCTTAAAGCCTTCATACTCCTGAATCTTTCTAGTTAATGTACATATACCTCTAGCAGATTATGGACTGTTCCTCAACAAACACACACCCACACGCACACACACACACACACACACACACACCACACACACACACACACACACACACACACACACACACACACACACACACACACACACACACACACACACACACACACACACTCTGTCCTCTAGCGTTGTTCTACGATGTATCGGAGGAGAGTTCCTCAGACGATGTTCCATGCACCCGGGCATGTTTGGTACGAGTCGCGACGAGTTGTTTGCGGATCTGGAGGTCCTGTAAGACGTGGAGCCATCTGACGAACTCTCAGCAATTACGCCAGAAAACAACATAGCTGTCCCAGTGCTTAACTATTACCACATATTTCATGTAACGTTAAGTTATGTAGTGTAAGCTACAGTTGAGTGTACACTATACTGTACCATGAAATATATCTTGACTTTAGGCGTTAGAGCGTCTCTAGATATTTTTGAGCACCTTGTTCGCTCAATATATTTGATGGGATGTGTAGCCGCTCAACTCTATATAAGTAGAGTACCTAATTATTTTTAAGTGAATTGTATTTAAAAGTATTAATAGGGTACGCTGTCGTAATGTGTGTTAATGTCCAACTGGGCTTAAGAAAAGGTAGTGACTTTTATTGAACTAAACACATTCATCCATTTCTCATAATAGCACAAATTTTGTTTTTGATGAGTTGGTACTCGGTACACAAAATCGAATTGTTTTCAAAATATCTTCTTAACCTCTCATTAATATCTGGAAAATATTCAAATTGTCATTATGAAGTTAATTTAATTAGGTTAAATTAGGTAACTCTGTGTCTTTAAGTACTGATTATAAATAAATGTCTTAAAGTACCTAGGATTAAGATAATTTTTATGTATTTTATAAAAATATGTAAACATAACGTATATAATGTATTAAAATTATAAGTCAGTAACACAAAACCGATTTGTTTTCAAAATATCTTCTTAACCTCTCATTAATATCTGGAAAATATTCAAATTGTCATTATGAAGTTAATTTAATTAGGTTAAATTAGGTAACTCTGTGTCTTTAAGTACTGATTATAAATAAATGTCTTGAAGTACCTAGTATTAAGATAATTTTGTGTATTTTATTAAAATATGTAAACATAACGTATATAATGTATTAAAATTATAAGTCAGTAACACAAAACCGATTTGTTTTTCAACATTATTACCTAATTATCGACACTCTGCTTTTGTATCTGGATGATTACTATCAATTATTAACTGTGCAATTATTTAAATTGGGTTTAATAGGTAATGAAAATCTGTGTGCTTACGGTTTTTATTTAAGATTAAGATAATTTTGTGCATTTTATTGAAATATGTAAAAGTACATAATTGTATTTTTTTTCAATACATACACGTCACATACATATACGTCAGTTACACAAAACAGTTTAGTTTTTCAATATACAGGGTGTCGGGTTTATTGTGGTCCAAACAAAAAACAAAATACGTTATCTTGAGGACTACCCAAAACACCCCTATGTATGTTTAGCATTTTTTATTTTATTTTAGAAGATAAAAGCATTTTTATACTTTAAAAAAGAAACCTTCAATTGTGGACTAATAATCGGTCGTTCTAAAAAACTATTGATTAAAATTATAAAACTATTTCAGGCACTGAAAAAAAAAATCAGGGTAGACTTCTCATTACATGGGAAAGTTTATAAACCCAAAAATAGAAAAAAAGTTATTATCATTTTTTTTCTTTCGTTTTTAAAGTTTAGTAATGCTTCCTTAAAAAGTGAATAATTTTGTAAAAATAGTGTTTTTAATAAAAGTATAGATACTTACTTACAAGTTTTTGTTTTAATTATCAGCAGTTTAAAATAATAATCATGATTCTAGGATCAATAGTTTTTAGAATGACCGATTAACTGTCCAAAATTTGAGTTTTTTTGAAACTAAAAACTGTTAAAAATCTACAACTAAAGTTTTAGGTAGTCCTCAAGATGACCTATTGAAATTTTTCGTCTGGACGACAAGAAACCCGACACCCTGTATATCGTTACCCCTCATTCGTATCAGGAAGATCATTTTTTATCGTTAAATTACTTAAATCTGGCTGAATAAGGAATATCTATATATTAACTAATAATAGAAATTCCTATATGTCAAAAGTAGGATTAAGATAATTACGAGTATTTTATTGCATCTGTAAACATACCTATACCTATTCCATTACAACAAAGAATAATTCAGTTACTTACTCGAAATCGGTTTGTTTTACCCGACTGACGAAGGAGAGTATTTTTTTTTAAATAAATCTGACTTCATGTTGTATTCGAACAAGTTAATTATCAATTTATGATTGTTAAATTGCTTAACGGGTCAAATAAGGGAAATCTGAATCATTCTGTTTTTGAATCATGTCTTAAAGTATTTGACATTATAAATTTTATTAAGCATGTGATATATCTACATATCCCCTTTTACTTTCTGTTCGAAAGGAAAGCTTGAAACGAATTACGCGTGATTAATAAATTAGAAAGACGTCTGCCAGCTGATAGGAGAGTGAGATCTTTTCACTCGTAATTGATTTGCAAATTTTATAGAAACAACTATATTGTAAATGTTTCGTATAAGAACAGTAGATAGGCGCCTTAATTGGACTGAAGTTAGAATTACTTTAGAAATCAGAAAGCGTTTTAGCAGCAGTCACAACTACTTTGTTCAATACTGTCATCTAGCTCAGCAAACCAATGTTACTGCCGATCTCGGTTAGTTATATTAACACAGGTGTAATTTAATTTCGGGTTAGTTAGAAATGTTTTGATGTTATTAAATATAATTTTGCATGATCACTTTAAACATTCTTTAGCTGTTCTGTAATCTGTATGTAAAAAATATATTTATGTTAATCGTGCACCTATTTGGAAACAAACACATGTTGGAATTAATTCAATAAAAGTAATCATTTGGCAACATTGTTTTATTAAATCCTTGAAAATTTTGGTCAAATTAAAAAAGCTCATGAGATCAGGTGAGAGAAAACTAATGCGAAGGACTTCTTAAAAGCTATCGCACAGCAATTAGACGTGGAAGGTGAAGTGAAGTTTTGAAATATGTAGGTTGAGCCCTTTCATGACACCCTGTTTGCTATAATCAAATCACTTTTATTTTACACCTGCCCATTCTAGACACCTTTTCAAATATTTAGAAAAACAAACAGATGCGAGCAAGCAAATTACCTAGGCAGAAGTTTATAGCTTCTATAGTTTCAGAGAAAACCTACTGTGACATACTTACTGACAGACAGACACGGAAGTCTCACCATAAGGGTTCCTTTTTACCATTTTGGTACGGAACCCTAAAAAACATTAAAAAGTAATAACGAATCGGAGTTCTTTGATATGTTTAGAATCAAACGGCACAAATAGGTACTTTATAAGATTCCGTCGGGTTAACCTGCGTGGTGGAAATTTTACCCCATTTTCCATTATCAGGAACTGGTTCACAATTGACTTGCAAGATTTGACCTAACTAAATAAACAAACGATGCAAGTTAATAAAAAGCTTGTAATAACCAGTAAACGCAGTCCATTTTCTGAACAATCGAATAGCATCTAAAGCCGAATTCAAGAGGAATTAAGTAGTTTTTGCGATTGATGGTCTTAAGGTTTCGCAGACATGGGCCCTCGGCACCGGATCAGCTCAAATTAGACATTGAAAAGTGAGCTATGACTTGTGTTAGTACGATCAATTTTTCAGTGGACGACGCGAGGCCCGTCTCCGGCTATTGTTTTAACTTTAACTTTAAAAAACCGTAAATCTAAGCACACTTCTCAATGAACTGTGCTTTGAGCACTTTAGTTTGAGCTGAGGCGGTGCCGGGCCGGTGCACACTGGTTCCTCCCATATGTCAAAAATCAAAAAAATACCAATCAGGAATCATTAAATTAATTATTTGTACATCTACTAAGTCCGAACTACACAAAAGTATAAATTAGATGCCATTTTCTAATTATCTTCATTCTGTTATCGACCGCGAAAGTGCAACTGTTGATTGTCCGCAACATCGTTATCAGTTACGACCGTAATTACCACTTGTTGTTTTTCAAATATTCTGCATAATTAGTGATTTGTGTGATCTTTTGCCGCAATGGATATTGAAACCGAAGGTATGTATGATCATTAACCGTTTTTATTTATTTTTAAATATTTGTTTTTATGGTAATCATTTAACTGCTACGGCAGAGAGATATGTTGGTAAAGAAAATATGCTTATTTTGAATACCTATTGAGTTTTAGTACATTGGTCCGTCGAAGTCCGTCATAATTCTACCTTTAAAAGTTAGATAAAAGAGTATTTTAAAAGATTTCATGCACAGTAAATCCCACTTTTTCCCCTTTTTTTTGTAATTGAGGTACTACGCCAACGCATTTTATTCGTAGCATTATATTTATTTATATTTATTTATTTTAGTACATTATATTTATTTCATAAAAAAAATGTTTTTACTACTTTTTCGAATTACGAGAGTTAAACTAGAATTATAAGATTTTTTATACACCATTTTAGTTTTAGTTCGGTTATAATTCTTATGTATTAAGTAAATAATGTGTTATATTAAAAAATAAATGTGTTTTACATTAAATTAACCCGTTTTACTCATAAATCTATCCAATACTCTGCGTTTAGTATTTTTGTCGCACCTTAGTATGGGCGAGGAACCATAGTGCGGTGCCAAGCGGTTACGTCTGCGACCACCTCTACCTCTTACTGCCATTGCGCTCAATGTTATTAGCGATCAGGGATATATTACAAATTGCAGTGTACTCCTACATATACTCGTACCTTTGAGCTCCCCAGGCGGACTAGAGCGGATTATGTCTAAGTTTTGAGTGATTCATTACTAAATTATCAAGCTTACGGAATTATCACCATCTAAGCGACTGAGTTACCGATTTAGTATCAATTTGTAGAGGTACAATGATTATACAAAGCTATACCATCACCATTCGAGAATCGTTCGCACAGTTAGCACTGCTCTAGTGAAATGAAATGTTTGGTCTGTATGTCGTGTTTTAACGTGGTCTAGATTGCAAGGCCGTTGGTGCGAGTGCTAAATACAGCTGTGTGATTTAGCTAGCAAGTAATAAGTTTTCACCCACTGAACTGAACGTTTTCGCCATTTAATTATCACGTAAAACAATCATCTTGTATTATTTACTGCGCTTTGTTTTTCTTTTATCGTCAAGCTAGCCCGCTCATCCTAAACCAACACGACTCTATATCGAGTATGTAACAAGATAGCTAGTTCTTACTAGGTTCGCGAATGTGGGACTTAGGTTAGGGAATCTATAACGTATGGATAACATGAAAAATTAAAACGTAAGTATTTACATTTAATACGAAATCTTTGAATATCCCAGTTACATAGTTCCAATTGCAATATACTTGCCCATGGAATTGGTACATTTTGCCTTGCACTGAATGAGGTTGTTCTGGGTTTTTCATGCTGTATGTGAGGAAGTGGTTATGACAATCACAGTTTTTCCAATTAATAAGCCCACCGGATCATTGTTCAAGACTCAACACTCAAAAACTTGTAAATTTCGTATCTTTTTTTGTTTGTGTCAATTTTACCATCGTATTTACTGTTACTGAACTAAACAAACTGTTTACAAGGGTAAAAAGTAATTAAAAAAGTACTTACCGAGTTAATAATGTATAAATAAGGATTTTAAAATCATCTAGGTAAATGAAAATATTATAGATGGACAATTCGGACAGCAGAAAATTACTCCTATAAATAATTCATTGCGAAAGCTAGGAATTATTCCTGAACACTTATTATAAGAACGTAAGTACATGAAATAGTTAGATCCATTTAGAATTGGTGGCGAAGGCCATTAGTCGCCCATGTTCTAGAAGTACCTACTCAGTAAGTATGCAGGAAAATAAATCATTCAAAACTGCAGAGACAACTACAACTAACTCGAAATGAACAACGGCGCGCTGAGCTGCGAAGTTCGAGATACATGGACAGAAGTTGTAACATACTACGTAGTATCTACATGTATGAAATGCTTTACCAACAGAAGATTCCGATTTAAGAGTTTAATTACTAGCCTGGATTTGTCTTGTAACTGTTTATAAAGGTTGATAAATGCCTATTAAGGTTGTTGGCGACAAGGTTTGCCCATATACCTACATATATTAGAATTAATTCCCACATTGACGGACTTGATGTAAAGTTTCTCTGTAACGCACTGCATTTTATATATCAGCCTGATAATGCTTCAAAGGCACCAATAATCACGATTGAAAAATAGGACTCCTTAATCCCCCAGCGAACCAGAATTTACTAACTTATGTCAATACTGAACTGAACACTGCGTCCACGCACCTTTATTCTGTCATGCTTTCGATTGTTATAATAACAGTAAGTTTAAAAAAATAATTAAAAATCATAAAAATACCTGTTCACTAAAAGCTTTCCCAAAAACTGGCTACACATCAGACGAATTTATGTAGGAATCAATTTGTCAGAAGGGCGAACGAGCATGCATACTTCTCTGTCAGTAAAGTAAACCGAGTAACGGTTAAACAGCAATTTAATGCATGAAGTAATCTGCTAAGTAATTCTCTAGATCTCCCAAATGCTGTTTGCAGTTACCTGTAAGTCAACGGATGTCATACGGATTTGAGTATGCTCCCTGGGGAGGGTGATGTGATGAGTCTTGTCAGGGCGTTATTAGCATAACGACCAGCTAACGATGGAGGTGACGCGCGCGACGCGTATAGGTATTCAAGTGATATAAACGTTTACGGTGCCGACACTCAACAATTTAGGGGCGCAATATAGGGGAGTTTAATGTAGGTAAAGTGTCATTCCACTTTGTGGGATTCCACAATTGCCTGCTAAATTTGTGCCAGAAACTGATCAAAGGTATATAGAAGTGTTTTTGTCGCAAAAGCCGCCAAATCGAATGCAAATTGTTTAAAGTAAAACCGAACAAGAGTATGGTAGTATGTATATCTATACCCAATTTAATCCACTAAGACCCTCATCACAGCTAAAAATCCCGTTACGTTAGCCTAAAGGAGTTAAGGAGTCTTAGGAAGATAAATTTACTCGTTGTTATAGACCTGCCCCAAGGATTACCACTTGCTAGCCGCTTCTAAATTTAAATATGATATTCACGGTTTTTTTAATCGCGAAAAGTGAAGCGCTTCAGCCCCGTCTTTAGTTACTAAACCAACTTCAACGGTAGGTATTATAAAGTAGGTTTGATCAAATATATGCATTTAAAAAAGTACACATAGTTAATGACTAAAATTAACAATGGCATCTTTTTTTTTTTTATGGCTTGGGAAGGCAATCGAGCGCACAGACCACCCGATGGTAAGTGGAAACTGTGACCCATAGACATTCGCATTCACAAGACTGCAAATGCGTTGCCAACCCTGAGGACTAAGATGGAATGCCTCTATGCTAGTCATTTCACCGGCTGTCTTATCCCCAAACCGGAACACAACGATGCGAACACTGCTGCTTGGCGGTAGGTTAATGGATAAGATGGTGGTACCAACCCGGACGGACCCTGCACAAGGTCCTCCCACAAGTAATTATTATTATTTGCCATTAATTCACTATAATTTAATTATACTGCTACAAGACTGGTATCTCAGACAAAACACCCAAACCCCAAACCCAAACACACAGTATATGCAAAGACATTACGACGAGGGTTATTGAATTTCGGTATGACAAATTGTTTGTCACGTAATGGAGAATTTACCGTTGTTAACTATGTATTATGCTATTCTTTTTAAAACCTCCCAAGTAGAAGCCCGTGCAGTGTACTTATCATGTCGCATGGCCTGAGCTTGCAAATTATGGCTTTCATTCAGACCACGTACTAAGTCTGAGTACCTACCTACCTACTACCTAGCATCTGCGTCAGACAAAAACACAAAGGGTTGATTGCGATGTTATTAATGACATAGGATGGTTTTAGGAGTAAAAACGTTCCGGTTTCAATATTAAACATTATTAATTTTAATACAATATAAAAATATAATATAATACTTTATAAAACAGGAAGTAATTCTCATAGTTCGATAACAATCATAAGTAATCCAGATATTTTTTAGTTTTTTGCTACGCGATTATCGACATAAACAGAATTAATAAATATTGCAGCAAATAGAAAATCGATCACGGGAAGTAGGGGGTATGCTTAGGGTCCGGCTTACTTGTTGAAGTTTGGCTATTTTTCTTTATCTGACATAAATTAAATCGCTTACTAATTGAATCCCTACACGTAAAGTAGAGATGTAATTTTTTCTCGTCTACTGCATTCCGTGGTGCGGGGTGTTGTTCGATAAGCCTTTCAAAAATATTGCGGGTTATTAAGATTAAGGAAGTCAATTGTAACTTTACAATTGACCCCGAGTGTATGAAATTTGAAATGGAGATAACATATACACTGCATTAAAACATAGAATACTTATTATCACGGAAAATTTAAAAGTTCCCAAAGGAATATCGATAATTGAAATGTACACGGACGAAGTCGTAAGCTAAGCTAGTCAGACCATAAAAGTTTTTTTTCCTTTATAAACTTTGCAACCCCTTTTCATCCCTCAAGGGGATGAATTTTAGTTATCGCTGAAATATGTGTCCCATTCTTTGCATTTAACAGCATTTCCGCCAAATTTCAAGTAAATTAGACCATAAAAAAAACGCATGAAAAATTTGCAACCCCTTTCGTCCCCCAAGGGGTTGAATTTTAGTAATCGCTGAAATACATGTCCCATTATTTGCGTTAAAGAGCAGAGCATCCCTACCAAGTTTCAAGTAAATTTGAGCATAAAATATGTTTTCCCATACAAACTTTGCAACCCTCTTTCATCCCTTTAGGGGGTGAATTTTAGTTATCGCTGAAATATGTGTCCCATTATTTGCATTAAAAGAGCATTTCTGCCAAGTTTCAAGTAAATTAGACCATAAAAAAACCCATGAAAAATTTGCAACCCCCTTTCATCCCCCATGGGGTTGAATTTTAGTAATCGCTGAAATACATGTCCCATTATTTGCGTTAAAGAGCAGAGCATCCCTACCAAGTTTCAAGTAAATTTGAGCATAAAATATGTTTTCCCATACAAACTTTGCAACCCTCTTTCATCCCTTTAGGGGGAGAATTTCGAAAAAATTCTTCTTAGTGGATCTCTACGTTACAAAAAAAGTACTGTCCCAGTTTCATATATTTCTAGCGTTAGTAGTTTCGGCTGGGAGATGATGAATCAGTCAGGACAAGCTGGACAAGCCTCTTTATATATTATATAGATATAGATATGCAGATAGTTTTAGATAGATAGATGTAGTACTTGCGATCAACAGTAGCACTTAGCATGCTTATCTGCCTCAAATATAAACGTAAACTCCAGTTGAGTCTGGCCAGAATACATACATAGCGTCGTAGCTCCGAAATCGTCAAAACAAGACTCTACTCCTACGCGCAATGTTTGTAGTTCAAGGGGCAGCGAGCGGCAGGCACTCGGCTCACCTGAGTCCGTCGCGGTCAGCTCGGATGAAGTTCGTGCCATAGTTCAAGGAGTCGTGAAATCGGAGTTACGTTTTATGCTCAAGGAATTTAACGAAAATATGATGGGTATTGTCGACAAACAACTGGAACCTTTAAAAGGAGCGATGAGTGACATACATGACTATGACGTTCATGAGTGCTACACTCGATGACATTGAGGCTGAGCAGGCCGAAACTAAGAGGACAATGAGTGATCTGATGAATGATAATCTTAAAATGAAGACCTAAGTCTCGGATCTAAATCTACGTCTCAATAACTTGGAAGAACAAGCCCGTGCAAACAATTCAGAAATACAGAACATACAGGAAAATTAAAATGAAAACCTATTTACAATCGTTAACACTTTGGCGACCGCAGTAGGATGTAGGTACCTACTCTAAATGAAAATAACATAATGCACTGCACCCGTATTGCTAAATTGTGCACGGGCAGTGCACGTCCAAGGTCTATAGTGCATCAACTTGCCTTGCCGAGGATACGCAAAGAGTTTTTGGCAGCCCCTATAGCATACAATAGGCTCTGGCTATACAGACTCTGATACACAAACTACATCGCTGCGATAGACATACTGTCATGTACTGGCCGCTTATCAAATTTTATAGTACGAGTATGTGTCATTCACTGACAATTCCAAACGAGTCAGTTATTTATATCTGTAAGCGGTGAATACGTTGATTCTTCTAGTTTGTCTATGCTCTATTGTCAGCTCTGATTTTTAAGATATTAACGACATTCCGTTCGGCCGCCATTTGCAACGTCAAAAGATGGCGGACGTGTAATTTGTTTTAGACTTTAATTTTTGGGTAATTAGGTGTTCAAAGTTCTTTTCTGATAGTGATTTGTACTTTTTATGCCTTTGTGTCGCACAGTGATTGAAGACTTGGACTTATTTCGTGTATCTGGCATCTTTCTTCTCGTTTCAAGTGGACTCGCAGTGGTGCAGAGGTTAAAACTATCTTGACCTCTGACCTACAAATCACCGTACAACGTTGCCCCCAATCTTCCTAGAGAAGATTGGATTGTGTTTTATTGCTATATTGATTTATACTTATATATACTTGACACTGGCGAAATCACTTTACGTGGAAACGCCATATCCCCGCGGTAGTAGCTGTTCAAGCCGCCGCGGGGGCAAAGAAAGAAAGAAAGAATATCACGTAATATGTCTAACCCGGATATACCAGCAATTTTGGCGTGGATAGAGCCGTACAAAGATCCACAATAAGAATATGACAAATGTATGCCCAATTAAAACCAAATCCAGTGAAATTCATGCATTATCCAGAATTGGATAGAACCACATGAGGAGTTAAAATATAATCCCGACTAGTCCGTCATACACTGTACTGTATGTGATATTTCCTTCACTCGGCCAAAAAAATACAATGTCTCGAAATACGTAAATAGTGCTCAGCATAAAAAAACACTGGAATTACAAGTGACTTCTATATAAATCTTTTTGTTTCTCATCAATTGTAATATCCCCTCGAACAGATTCAATAATCCTAAATTCCGTAAATTTATGAAACGCATCTTATCAAATTGTCAGCAATTGTCAAATGTTCAAATAAAAATTACCAGAAGAAGAATCTGTTTTAAGGAAATATTATCTGCAAAGTACCTTTGTAATAATAAGTATCAATAAGTTCTTATTAGAGTTGTTGGTAATTCTGTAGCTCTGCCTGCCCCACTTTGGGAATGAAGGTGTGAGTTTATGTATGTATGTAAATACTCAAAGAAAAATTAAAGGATCGTTTATTAACTCAACATTTCTTGTCCTTCATTATAAAATTAAAAACACGAATTAAATAAATGAATGAGTATGAGTATGAATACGAGTTGAATTTTATTGTTAATGTCAAAACTCCGATGCCTTCAATTACCATCCAATAGTTGATACGAGAGACCTAACTTTTATAAAGGAAATTATGAACGTAGGGTCAACACGCCTGTTAGGCGTCCACCGCCTTTTTTCGCCCACATGCAAGTCTGCTTTTAAACTACTGCGTGAAATAAGTCTATTATTGCGTTCACAAACAAAAATTTAAACCTGTGCGAACTTGAACGTCTCAGGAACACGCACACATAGACAAATATGCCCTACAAGCAAATAATAACTAGAAAAAAAAACATTAGTCTGTGCCCCGCCATTGAGCAGTGAACACGTGTTGGTTTTTGTCAAAAAAATAGTGGCGAGCTACGTCTTACGCGGTAAGTATCTCATGTTAAATTGTATTTTTTTCGTAGTTTTATGTTTTGTAGATGTTGTTCATAAAGTATAGGAGTCATAAAATAGTTTATTTGTCTACGAAAATGCATTTTAAGTATTAATATCGAGTGGACGGATAACTGGACTTATATTTTACAACAAATCCTTTTTGCGTCCGGGCGGACGAAAATAGGCTTGGTTAAGCCAATAAGGTTCCTTCTACATTTTTTGTTTCATATGAATAACATGAAAGGAAAATAATGAATTTGAACTGTATTGAATTCATAGAATGTTCTTTCCCATTTTCGTCCGCGTTATATCGTATGTATAGATAACTACAGCTGGTTAAAATGTCATGTGGACGAAAACCGGGATGTTGTAAACAGTGTAACAGTTTTCGAACAGTCCATACAATAACACGTGGACGGAAACTGGACATGCTATGAACATTAGCCACAGTTTTCGTCCATTCCATACAACTATGATAGGTCGAAAACTATTCCTGTAATTCAGAAAACGACAGAATAGCCGTCCACTGCTGTTTTAAACGAAATTATTTTGCTTTTTTTAGTTCTTCACAACCAAAAATGAAACGAAAAAAGACCCCAGCTTATTCAGAAGAAACCTTAAAAAAAGCACTAGCTGAAATACGATTAAAAGAAAAATCAATAAGGCAAATCTGTACAGAATATGGAATACCGAAAAGCACGGTTATGGATAGAATAAAAGGCCGTACAACCGACGAAATAAAAAAACGAGGACCAGACCCCGTTTTAGGAAAAGAAGGGGAAAAGAAAGTAGTTGAATGGTTAATAAACATCTCGAAATGCGGATTCCCTGTAAAGAAAAGAGAACTTTTGGACACAATACAAAAAATAATAACAGACAGTGAAATCAAAAACAATTTCAAAGATAATCGCCCTGGAGACAAATGGTTTAAATTTTTTTTACTACGTAACCCAGAAGTGTCGCTTAAAAACGCTGAAAGTATAAACAAAGCTCGAGCTCTTGTTACGCAGGAATCCATCAAATTATGGTTCAAGGGACTCAAAACATTTTTAAATGATATTGGCCAACAAGATATCTTAAAAGATCCAAAGAGAATTTTTAATGGCGACGAGACTGGCTTTGCACTTTGTCCTAAAACTGGGAAGGTGATGGGTCCACGCGGTTTTAAAAATCTTTACCAAATTAAACCTGGAAACGAAAAAGACAATATCACGGTCCTTTTGACATTTAACGCAGCTGGAGAGCAGTGCCCACCGTGCGTGGTATTTCCTTACGTGAGACCACCAAAGGCCGTCGTCGATAGTATGCCCCCAGACTGGTGCTTAGGGAAATCAGAATCCGGATGGATGCGAAGTGACGTTTTTTTTGAATATGTCACCAACGAATTCAACAATTGGGTCAAAAATAATAATATACCAAAACCAATCCTGTTACTAGTTGATGGACATAAGTCACATATGTCTTTGATGCTCAGTACTATATGCGAGGAAATGGAGATAATTCTGTACGCACTGCCACCTAATACGACGCACATTTTACAACCAGCCGATGTGAGCGTGTTTGCACCATTAAAATCATACTGGAAAAGCACTGTGAGAGATTTTTTAAGCAAAAGTGAAAACTCGACTGTCATAAAAACAAATTTTTGCCCATTGCTGAGTGACACATTATCAAACCCTAATATGCGACAAAATATAATTCATGGCTTTAGACGCTGCGGCCTCTATCCATTCGACGAAAACAGTCCAGACTATACCAAATGTGTCCGAAATACCTTAGAGGACTTAGACTCCGCCAGGAAACAACCGCCAAATACTGACATAACACATTCTGACATTGCAATCACAAAAAAAGTTATAAAGAAATTGAAACAGGCTCTGAAACAAAAAAAAATTAATACACGTATTATTCTGAAGGAACTAAATGTATTAAAGAAATCGTTACCATCTGAAAAGGGAGAAAATGCAGAAATATCCATTGAGACTGAATCTGAAAACAACGAAAGTTCTTTCATTGATTTTTCGAAAGAAAACAACACAGGACAAAACAGTTCAATAAATGTCGAATATGAACTGAATGCAAATCAAGAAATAGCTTTCGGTTTATCTAATGACAGTCAAAAAAATAAGGAAAACGATTCTTGGCCTTCTGCAGTGATTGAAACGGTATCTGCTCAAATACATGATACGTCTCGTGAAGCAACCACGCCCCAAGATTCCTTATCAACTTTACACCTGATGCCTGGGAGTTATCTCGACGTAGGATCCATTGTCTCTTTGGATGATGTACTTATACTGCCATGTCCGGATGAAATAATATCAGAATCTCAAACATCTGATAATCCAGAACCTGTTAATGAAATATCTACTATGTTTGGCACTCCACTCGCAGAAAGCAGCCGAAGAAATGTCTTAAGTGAAGCGTTTCAAAACCACTTAGTTTTACCGGATATTGTTGACCCTGTAAGAAAATCTAAACAGAAAACTCCTGCGGCGATCTCTTCTAGTGCGTGGCGAAAATATTACGAAGATAAGGAGCGAGTTCAGAATGAAAAGAAAGAGGCAGTATTAAAAAGAAAATTAGAAAGACTGGAAAAACAAGAGACTACTAAACGATTAAAGGAGAGTGCAAAAACAAGAATAACTAGACCGAAAAGAACGACTAAAAAGAACATAAAACCAGGAACAAATAAGGACTCTGGCGAAAATGCCGAAAATCATCCACCTGCAACTGCAAATAAAATAAAGTGTGCGGAATGTGATGAGATACTTATCTCAGACGTCGAAGATGATGAAGAAAAGAACCTCGGCTGCGACGAATGTGTTAGGTGGTATCATCTAAGATGCACACATTTCACTGGAGTCGCATATCTTGATGTTCAAAATGAAACATTTATATGTGACATATGCAAAAAAAAAGATTTATCAATGGATAACCCCAAATACTGATTCTTTTATTAGATTGAGACAAGAGAGATGAGACATTTTGCTATTTTTTATGCATCATCTGCTCCAATTTAATTATTTTTATACTTATTTGTTACTTAGTAGTTTGTGTTTTTTGGAGATCTCTATAATATGTTCAAGAATAACAATAACAAAGACATATTTTTATTTTTAGTTAACGTCTTACTGTTAAGCCGTTTAGTTGAGACTGACCAATAAGTTTTAGTCTGAGAGTTCTGAGACTGAATAATATAATTTCAGAGTAAGATTATGATAAAAAGTTAACTTGTGTGCAATCATTTACCAAAATAAGTTGTTTTAAGTTTAACTTGCTGACAAATATATATTAATTAATATTTTTAACGTTGATTTTTAAAAAAGTTTAAAGAAAATCATGTTTACCATGTTTGCAAGCATGCAAAAAATGGTTTGTACTGATTACCACGACTGATTATTGTTGATAAATAAATAAAGGTTGATTTGAAACTGTTTTTTTATTGTATGCACTTGTTTTTTTCTGTAATTCTGGGTTTTAAAAAGTGGGCGAAAACTGGACATGAGCTGGACGAAAACTAGATTTTGTGGGCGAAAACTGAGGAAATCGCTATATTGCTAGTTTTATATTTATTAAAAAAGAATGGTTAACTTAACTGTAATTAGCTAAACACTACATTAAAATAGACTATATATGACATTCATAATAGTAAACATGGATTTCATTACATCACGGTAACATTTTTTTTTACCTGTCAAACTAGACCACTTCACTAATTGGACGAAAACCGGCGTATTGACCCTACGTATAAAATACGTAAGAACCTTGAAACTTATGACTGGAACCAACTTCTTGATGATCTCAATGTATGCGATGATGCTTGTAGTATTCTACGAGATTCTAGGTAAACTAATTAAGCAACATATACCTCTTATAAGAATACACACACACACATAAACTCACGCCTTCATTCCCAGAGTGGGGTAGGCAGAGTTAAAAAATTACCAACAAGTCTTAAAACTTCTTGATAATTCTGTAACCACATTTTGCACAAGTAGGCTAAGATGTTTCCCAGTGTATTAGTGACAGGTGGCAAGCCCATCGCCTAACAGTACTGCAAGCCTCTATTCCCTTAGTCGCCTCTTACGACATCCACGAGAAGACATGGAGTGGCACTATTCTATTCCGGCAACCACACGGCAAACTTATGACTGGAACCAACTTCTTGATGATCTCAATGTATGCGATGATGCTTGTAGTATTCTACGAGATTCTAGGTAAACTAATTAAGCAACATATACCTCTTATAAGAATAAAAAACGAAAATTTCCACCTTAGTGTGATTATAAATTAAAATACATTTCAAAAGAAAAATACAAGATTAGAAACAGACTTAAAAAATACAACAATCACTTAAATGCATTAGAATTAAAATCAGGGGACAAAATCACACAAATTGACCTAGCTCCAAATTAAGCTCTAGGCTTGTACTATGGGTACTAGGCAACGATAAACTTACTTATTACTTACTTTTGTATAGATATATACAAACTTTAATACTACATTGAAAAGACCCAAGACTAAGGAACAAATACTCGCGCTCATCACACAAATTCGCTCGTACCGGCCTTCAAATGGGTAGCACACAAATAATATATGTGTAATGTTTAAACAGCCGCCAGACTTGCAACTACAGGGATTCGAGAAGTCAATTCCTCGAAATGGTTTTGAAATTTTTAAACATTTTTTAAATGGGTGTTTTCCAACCGCTCATTCCTAAAATACCATAATTTTAAAATAAGTACCAGATTACACCAGATTCCCAAAACACCGGATTCAAAATAAAGATTAATTTATTGTACACTTCGATGCCAGCGGTATTAAAACTATAAATATTGCGAATCAGGTCTATACAATGTATATCTATATGTGGATCCTATGTGAATTCTATCTTGTAATGCGGCAAATATTGGCGGAAGCGTAATATACTACTCTCAAAAATTTGGAGTAGTCGAGGCCAGGTATAGCGGTATGTTAAAATTCATGGTACTTCTCTAATATTTCTGTTCCCAGATATTTATTTATAATTTGGTTTGCAAATGGTCTGTCGTGGAAAGCCCAGGGCGGATTTCCGCTTGTTCAGGGGGCTGATGTCTCGTTGAACAGCAATTCGATTTTCAATTCCATAAATTAAGGACTTGTAGAGATGTGAGACAAGGGTGTGTAATGTTTTGCATAAAAACAAATGTATTAATCCTCATTTTGCATAACACAATTACATAATTATTTGCATAATTATCAAAGTGAATAATAATAAAATGCGTAAAAACAAAATTAATGATGCCTTGAATTATAAAATTATGATTGTACATAACTAAGTGCATAATGCACTAATACTATTATAAAGTCATGTTGTATAAATATTTAAATACATAACTTATGTATACTATAATATCGCAGCTTATAAAATAGTGACTTAAAAAGAAGTCGACGGAGCTCCGGCACTCCGCTGCTATGGTAAATACTTTGCGCATTGATGCAACCCTAACCGAACATAACCTATAAATAATTGCGAAATTGACCTAATTTAGCAGATTGGTTTACATGCTCTTGATTTAAACTTATTACAATTTACTAACTTTTGCTCGCGACTATGTCCGCGTAGATTTCGATTTTCGTTATCACCAGGAACTTTAAAAAAAAATGAGATAAAAAGTACGTGTTAATCGAGTGTATAAACTATCTCCTTTCCAAATTTCATTCGAATCCGGCCAGCCGTCGCCAACTTACACACACACACACACACACAGAAACACACAAACTTTCGCATTTATAATTAGTTATTAACACCTGATCATTATTGCAAATAATTTTATTATTTTTAATAATTATAATTATCTTACGAGTATGTAGGTATATTATATAAAATACCATTATTCCATGGACAAAAGTTTGTTACGCTAAATGAGTGATATATTAATGATTTTTATGCTTAAAAAAAAACAAAAACCGCGTTTAAAACCTAAAAATGACTTCTTTTAAAATAGTAGGTAAAGGTCAGTCAAATGGAAGTCGGCGACCCACCATATTTCAAATCAAAAGCCGACTTAAGACCTTTAACTTGCCATTTTAAAAACAGTACTTTATAGCGTTTTTAAGGCAGTGTTCGTTTTTAAAAAACTATTCATTTTATTACATAAACGCCCAAGATCGAGGAACGTTTTTCATTTTGTGCATTTTAATCTACTTGTATTATATTAAACAGTTTATTAAATTGAAAATTGATATCGTTAGGTACTAATTTTAATGCAGCTTCACCAAACATTTCGGTCCATTCAAATTCATCTTTAACACTTTTAGTTTCACCGATTTTTGACGAAGCAATCGATCCCATTATAAATTGTAAATTAAATCTGTTTAAAAATACTTCTAACCTTTTGTACGAAATAAACCCCCATATGGCACTTTTTATTATTCGTTTTTGTCTTTTCACTCCAAAGTACATGTATTTGTTACGGAGTTGTCCAATTTGGAAATTTCCAGATATCGTGGCTTCTATAGACCCTACCCTTCAATCAACTCTGTTTAAATTATTAAACATTAATTTAAGTTTAAGGCCTTGGACTCAAGCGGTTCTCCCAATTCGTTTCGGTGGACTTGGTATTCGACGCTCTTCTAGCGTGGCACTACCAGCTTTCCTATCCTCCGCTTATGGTTCGTTGCCTCTCGTCAGTATTATCTTAAATCACCCACAGATACATGACGTTGAGATTGCGAACCTGGTGGAGGCCAGGGATGCTTGGTGTGAGTCGTGTCCCGGAGTGGATATGCCAATCAAGAGGCATATCCAAAGAGCATGGGATACACTACACCTCGTCTCATATCAATTCATGCATCTCTCATACAAAATACTCCAGCCGATTTAGATCGCGCCCGTCTCCTTGCTGTCTCAGCAGGCGAATCAGGTCGCTGGCTCCACGCTCTTCCTTCCCGCAATATAGGCACAGTCATGGACCCAAGCTGCTTGCGCATGGCAATAAGCTTGCGGCTTGGAGCTAGAATCTGTGAACCTCATACTTGCACGTGCGGGAAGGAAGTGAGTGAGCTGGGAAGACATGGCCTTTCATGTTTTAGAAGTGCCGGCCGTTTGTACCGTCACGGCACAATTAATGATCCGTATCAATTAACGGTCGTTCGCTTGCCACTGCCTCTGTACCAGCTGTCCTAGAACCGGCAGGTTTGCATAGAGACGATGGCAAGCGACCAGACGGAGGTACATTGGTGCCGTGGAAACTGGGTAGGGCACTGGTATGGGACGCGACGTGTGTTGACACATTCGCCCTTTCCCACGTCCAGTCGACCCGTAATCGGGCCGGTGCAGCAGCTGATCAGGCCCAAACAATCAAGCGCCGAAAATATTCATCATTATTAAATAATTACGAATTTGTGGCACGTGCAGTGGAGACCATGGGACCTTGGTCAGCCGATATGAAAAGCTTTATTACCCCTCTGAGAAACAGGCGTGATTTAATGTATGTATGTATTTATTAAGGCTCTGTCATCCCGGCTCATAGACACCTCCGGAGATCCTAGAGCTGTTGCTTACCTCTCCCAAAGGATTGGGCTAGCTATCCAGAATGGTAATGAGCCAGTGTCATAGGGACCATGCCGCGAGCGGACCTGCTAGAGGGGGTGTTATTTTTATAATGGTGATTATTATTTACATCTTTAATGTTTGAGTAGCTAGTTTTATTTTAATTTAAATAAGTTTAGTTTTAACTTTTAATTGTAATGCTTAAAGTAAATAAATGTATTCATTCTTTGTTTACTAAATATTAATTGATTTCGAATTAATCTAATTGGAAATCGTAGACGACGTATTAATACATACGTTGTAAAGAACTTTTATTAGCGCATTGATTAAAATATTTAAATAAACAATTCATTAATAATTAAAACCTAGAAAGTATTTTCGTATATGTCCCGCGTGCGACCGTTTTTGTAATGTGACTCAAGGAACCCCACTGAATCTAGTTTGTCTATTGGCCTACCCTCATATTTACATTACGATACCAAAACATGTTAGTTGAAGTTGAAGTTAGAGCAAAAGTGGGCGCAGAGGCCGTATCTTTGACGGAGGAAACACGGTAGGTCTCTTTTTGATGTATTTGGTACGGTTATATACTCAAAATCGAAGGTTTATATATTTTTAAGTAACTAGTGACAGTAGTAAGCCACTTCGTGCTTCGCATGAATAAAGGCTCACTATACATATTATAAATAATAACTAATACTTAATCCGCTCCCAAGAATCTAGCTAAAGGTTAGTACTTACGTAAAGACTGATGAATCCCATTGATTGGGTTAAGTAAATGTTTTTGAAGATTTGTATTTTTTTAGAAATTGATCATCTATGCGTGCAAATTATTATAATTATAATGATATGCAGGGGTCGGACAAAAAGTGCGGATGACGTAAAAATGACGTAATCTTGCACACAGGATGATGTTTACACGTAACAAAGTAGTATTAATAAAACATAACAAAATAATCGTAAAAAAATATCCATGCAATTAATAATACAAAGGTGATGATGAGAGAGAGAGGGTGATGTAGTGAATAATAGTATATTACACCACTAGGGAGATAAAACAAAGAAAGTCCGAGATCGCAGATGTTTGCGGCTTTTTCCGTACGCGTAGCGGGCGTAAAAAGCGACTTTATGGGCAGGCGTGACATAAACTTGTTACCATAAGGTATAATTATTTGAAATTAGAACAAGTCTGTGGGAACCTCAGATAAATAGGTTTAATACTCAAAAGTGGGAACAGTTGGTAAGATAAGTAAAAATAAAAAAAAGATAATTTGGTGTTATTTTATTATGCATTTCTAACAAGTCTATTATTGTTGTCACAGACTTAAAATATGCTTGAATGATTTTTTTTTCCTCAATTGGTTGACCGGGGGAAAAAAAATTAGCCAACAATTTCGCGGTATCCATAACAATCGCAGTACTTGATTGCTCAGTTTGTGTAGAGATATCTTTGCCTTGTCCTGTAGTCTGCGTTCCTACGGATATTAAAATATCAGTTGTAGAATATATATATATATATATATATATATATATATATATATATATATATATATATATATATATATATATATATATATATATATATATATATATATATATATATATATATATATATATATATATATATATATATATATATATTGCCACAATATTCGAGTAAAGATGACATTTTACAGCGTTTTTTATACATTAGTAATTTTTAGCTAAATATAATCGTGAAGATACAATAGCTAAACAATAACGAAGTCAATTTAATGTTCATCTGATTGACAATATGTCAGTCAAAACCGTACTTACTCATTTCAAGTGGCGATATCGTTTAATAAAGAGGTTGATAAATGATAAGTGATAATTGTTTATGAAAATCAAAAATACTATTTGAAATCATCCTATAAGTGGTTTGACGTCATCTGCACTTTTTGTCCGACCCCTGATGATATGATTCAAATTTTAAACTTTAACAGTTTTTTTTACTTATTTCTAAATACAATATAATGTTTACTGAGTTTGTTTTAATGGTATTGACGCAAGTAAACAAGGTTTTTCTACATTTTTTTAACGGGTGCGTCCCACGAGATATAACTACATAATAACTATTTTCATGTTACTAACGTTTACGAGATATAATGAACGTTAGCTATAATAACAAAATCAATATTTTTATAAGGAATAACGGTCAAGTCATATAATATTCATTTTATATGATATTTTTTAATATAACACTCACAATGACTAATTTCAGTTCGTATAACATACATGACATATAGCGATCATAATACATATTATCTTTTAGTATAAGTGTTACAAGATATAATATCGTATGATATAAATGTGAGCGAGCGAAGCGAGCGAGCAAGACTTCTCTGGGCAGAACCAACTCGGTTAGGTTAGGTTAGAAGGCCTAGGCGGGAGCAAATCTCCCGCCTAGGCCTTCGAGGTTTTTTTTTTTTTTGCCCAGAAAATTCAGACTGCTGCCAGTAAAGTTAGTAAGGTAAGGTTGATTGTTAATAAAGAAGGCCACTTAATACTGAAAATAGAATTTAATTTCAAATAACATATGCATGTATTTATATTATACGTGTATTATGTTTTTTGATGTTAGATAATTTGATTAATATATCTTTTAAATCTTAGGTGTTATGAACGTTATACGTTTTATAATAGTTATATAAATTTATATTATACAGGGTGTCTGGAAAACCTTCGGAGAAATTTTAACTGTAGATAGGGTGGATGATTTGGATCATCCCTATATTGGTAACTTTTGTTTAAGTTAATATTTGACTGAGTTACAGACAGATTTATCATCGACTTTCCTGACGATGCTCTCAGTGTGCCCCATCTTAACTGATTCATTCATAATTTCGTCGGTGATACTGCAAAACCGCGTAAGTAACAAATTTATGATAGAGCAAAATAAACCTTACGGTCTTATTAAAAAGGTGCATTTTGCTCCTTATTTAAAATGTCACTTACGCGGTTTTGCAGTTTCACCGACGATATGTGTCACAACGTAATGTAAATAAACAAGTTGTTCCTTATGAACAATGTTTCCAATCATGGTCAAAAGCTCCATGGAGTTTAGAAAACTGACACATTATCCTGTAATGTGAATGAAAAGACGGTGTCTGATAAGGGCTATTATGTGAAATAATCTAAAACTGAAACTTACGATTATGATTTTTACTCACACTTTTCTCACACTCACACGGCTAAAATAGCACTTGCACTCGTAGGCACATTACTTCTTTTACGAGATCATGAATCATGGCTGTATTTCATTGATTTGTACCACTATCAGGGCTTCCGACGAATAAAAAACACAATAATTAATTATTGACAATTTGACATATTATCTTTTTAAATCTTGGACCATTAAAACTCTTTATGAAAAGAGTTTTAGGTTTCATTTGTAAACAAAAAATCCTACCTACACGTTACGTTTTATCAAAATTACATTTAAAGCTGGCATCATACATGTTGTTGCTAGATATTCGTAACATAGAAGAAAGAGAAAAATAGGATCGCTTTGTAAGAAGAGGTCGACGTGATTACACTCTGTGGTAAAAACCCTTAAAAGAAAAAGGCCACTAAAGCCGGCTACTCACACACCTGCTGCAGGGGCAATATGGGAATTGGACCCTTGATTGCCTCCTTAATTGTGATGTGTGTAGGCAAGCAGGAGCAATTTTTAGATTGGGCCTGCGGCAGGGCGGCAGGGGCGCAAGACCTTCCTAGCTCCCTAGATTGTGTCTACCGCCCTGCAAGGTTGCTGCGTGTGTAGTAGGATTGGGGCAATTCCAGTCAGTTCATTGGTGACAACCGAGCGGAGTGGACAAAAATGGAAAAAATGGTGTTACCATAGCCAGGAGATCTTCAAAAGAATCAATATCCATTCGCAAAAAGTTTCTAAGATCATCTACTTCCAATTCTTTCATAATATTCATGTGGCACAATTTGCTTCGTTTCTGCAACCAATTCTTCACCCAATATCTTCTCTTCCTTTTTTTTTTGGTAGCACCACAGAAAGTGCCAAGGCGATACCAATCCTCTGGTGTTTCGTCAATACAGGAGGCTTTCTCGTGGACGTGCGTTCAGCGGGACTATCAGTTACACACTGAACGGCAGGCTAGTGTGTAGAGAACAGCCTAAAATTGGTCCAACCGCCGTGCGACCGGTATTGCCCCTGCAGCAGGTGTGTGAGTAGCCGGCTTAAGGAACACCCAGAAAATATAAAACGTGGACTACAATCACAATCAGTCAAGGAAGCGATGTCACAAGCGAAGCGATGTTTGGTTTGGGGTTTGTTTTGTTTACTTGCATGTGATGTGACTTCACATCACACTCACAGGTTATAAAGTATTTCTAACATCACATAGCGTTTTTGCCACAGATTAAATTTCAAAAAAAATCCTTATTATTTCGTGTAATTTCCAAAAAAATAGACATAATTTAATGTGAAATAAAGTGAAATACGTTATTTTACGCTAGTATCAGATAGGATGACCACAATTTGTAGTATATTTTCAATGTGGTCAAATAGCCTATTATAATCAATTATGCGACGACCTTTATATCCATCGACAAAATGTTTTGCACTTGGACTTTTGGCTACTGCCACAAATACCATGCGGATCAAAAGGAAAGAACCAGCAGCCAGCAGCGCTTTCTCCCCGTCTGGTTGCCCTGAAAATCAGCGCGTGCAGCGTCACGGCATGTCTGACACTATGATGCTGAGTAGCACCCAATTTGGTGCATTATTATTTTATAAAATAGTTTTAAGGTTTTGTTTTAAATTATTTTCTCACTGTATTTAATTTGATTATTATTTTTCTGTGGTTTGCACCAATAAACGATTTTCTTTTTCTCCTTTTTTTTCTTCAATACGGAGAGCAATAATCGGATCGTTCAATCCGTCTATTTGAACTTTGAGAAGTCTATGAATTTATGGCTGTCATTAGATGTCAGTGTTAAATTATGTTATTTTCAATATTCACGTCTTCAATATTTTTGCTGTAAATCAGTTATATGGGCTACTTTAGAGCAGAAAACAATGGTAAATGGTTAGATCTCGACAGTAAAAGACGGACGATATGACCAGTCTCGGCAAAACATGAACAAGAGACCTAGTGATTTCACATTTAAAACCAATTAGTGTTCAAATTGCAAAAACGAAAATACAGTAAGTTGCACTAAAATTACTCATTTATTTTTATTATAATGCTACCTTGATTTTTGTTTACATGGAGCGAACTGTTTGTTTACATGGAGCGAACTGTTTGTTTACATACCATGTGACAACGTATGGTCTCAGGTCATTGACCTCGGACATTGAATTTTGACGTAAGATACTACGAACTGTTGGAGTAGTATACTATCAACGTCAAAATGTCAAGGTCGAGATATCGGCTGCGATACATCAAGTAACAAAATGAATATAATTAATCCTTCTTTTTTTTTTACATTAACAGAAACAAAAATGAACCATACCCCCGTGATCAGAATCGTGCCAACTATTACCCCCCCAAATTTCTCCGAAGGTTTTCCAGACACTGTATATTAATAACGTTATACTATATGGAAATAGATATTTTGAAATTATATCTTCCGTTCATTATATCCAGTGAACGTTATACTAAACGTGTTTATACAAAGTGAGCGTATATATTATGAGTGTTATATTATCAGTTCTTATATCTCGTATTACTTACCCTTTTTTAACACTATTTATCGACATTTGTATGGCGCTGTCGACATTTATATAGTACCTTGTTTTAGCGTCAATATCTAGCTACTAACTAGCTATTAGAAGCACAGTGGTGCCACATACACCATATTTTTTCTTGTTAAGAACCCCACCAGAAAACGTCGCTAAAAACTAATTTAAAAAAAATGCCATACTAATATCGAAAAAATATGCTCTACAAAAATTAACCTGTACTGTAAAGTAATAAGTGCATACTAGTAAGTATACAAGTATGTAATAAACTAGTAAGATAAGACAATGTTATGATGGTTGTAAGGTATCCATGATCCATCGGTAACCATCATTGATCATTGATCACGTAAAGCGGTCGGTCAATATAATATATATACAACCTAGTTTGATTACTGTAATGCCATCAGTAAAAACAAAAATAAACAAGTATTTGTCATTTGCTAATGTAAACAAGTCTCAAAGGAAAGCAAAATAATGTTGAAGTTTATGCGTGATGTAGGTCAACGTTTAAGTAAGAATGTAGAATCAGTGTTGAAGGTGGGAGCGCGGTCCGAGAGCAGCAGCGGCTGCAGCGACTGCTCGACCCCGCCGCCGCGGCCCCCGGCCTCGCCGCTGCAGCCGTGCCCGCCCACCAAGCCCATGTCGGAAACGCCGCTGCCGCCCTTCTTCGATTGCCCCAGAACGTTAAACGACGTCAACTTCACATACATAAACGCGGTACCTCCGTCATCAACGTTCAAAGACTACGTTGATCGTGCAGCTCAGTGCGTTTTTTGGACGGAGCTCGTGAGAGGTTTGTGTTTTTTTACTATTTCATGCTACGGTCAATTTTAAATGCACCACCGTCTAAATAACAGGGGGCGCGACCTGTAATCAAAGGTGGTATGATGACACAGTGATAGTAATCTGGTCGCGCTATGCGATTGGGAGCTCGTACGGTCATGTCTGGGAGAGACATCTGTAGAGCCAACATCAGTCAGTCGGATTTATACGGAACTAGTATCCTAGACCTATTTTACTTCTAAATATTAACAAGCCTACTGATATCTTAAGTTTAGAGCTCTATAAGGGTTACAATCACTGTCAGTATCATTCGATTCCCGTTTCCCTTCAAGTTAATATAAATAATCGATGGTGTTTGCATGGACATAGCTATGTTAATGCTACCTGCTCATCCGTTCGTTTGCCGAGCAAAGGTAGTACATTCCTCTTTTGGACATTAGGGTACTTTTGTTAATATCAAGGTATTTCGGATGAGGAAATAGCTGAAGTGGGTGTGCGTCACATAACAAGTAAATCACGATGTTAAATATAAAAAGAGTAGACGGTCATTCTTGAGAATTGAATTATTCATCTCATTCCCCTGGCCTTTTTCATTTTAACAATTTTCGATGTAGTTATAATAAAAAAAATAATATATAATTATAAGCATATTTTTAAATAGGCATCAGTTTCGATCAATTTGGTAAAATATAAAAACGACCAGTTAATGAAAAGTTTAGTAATATATATTGTATGTAATACTTTCAATGGAATAATAATCTTTATAAATAATTTAATCAGATGCAATGCGAATCAAAGGAAACTTATTTTATTTGGAAGAAAATTATCGTCACCCTGTCTAAAAGTTAAGGGAATGAGATTTTGTCAAAACTGTTATTTTTATAAGAATAACTACTTAATCAACATATGCGGTCATTTATTTAGTTTTCTTTTCACAAAACACTGTATGCCAATTGCAGGAAATTAATTTTATATGGGAATACAGAGTAAAGATAATCACAGTGAACCAAAGCTAGGGGAATAATACATTTATGTTCATAGCTCAGTGCTCCAGCGACAAGTCTTGTCTTCTCCTCGTGGCGTTGAAAGCGTTACTGACAAGCGTCAGGCACAGCGGGAGCAACGCGTCGGAATATGTTTAATTAGGGGTGTAGACGTTGCTATTAGAGGCAACAAGGGAATGATAGCTTAATTCCGGACAAACCTCTTATACAGATTTAAAAAAAAACTACGATAAACCAGGAACCCTAACTTTTATTGTAACAATTCAATACTTGATTTCAACCAATAACTTGCTTTTTTTGGGGTAGTTTGTTCACAAAATGACAAATGGACGAACAAGGATAGTGCGGTTTTAGGTGTTTGATTATTTTTTTGGCTAATTCAACTTAAACAAAAGAGGAATCGTGCCCCACTTAAAATAAAGTGGTAAAGTACCTAATGATAAAACTTACTAAATATTTTAATGATACGGGTACTTTTTCCCTCTGGAGTCTTGTCTTGTCTGGACGATGTAAATTTACTCTTTCAAGAATCACCCTAAATAGGTCAGCATTCGCTACTCAACTATTAGTCCGCTGCGCTGAATACTAGTTTATTTCAAATGATTCCCTACTGCAACTTTACACTTTACCTAAATAAGGGGTTCCCTTTATCTTGCATAATATCGATTGTCCTAAATGGACTTCGCAAAACAGTTATCGCAAAAACATTTTTGTCGAATGATACTTTACCATACTAGTTAGTAAACTATTATACTTAGCATAACTGTCATAATGCATAACATTCATTTGGCATGATTTTGAATAGCAGAGTAGGTACTTCCTAATATCCCGGTTATATTTTCTTAGAATTGTAAGTCGCAGAACATAACTTCCGCCGAATTTATAATGGCATAATAGTACAGTTCGGACAAATTTGCGTCATTGCTCGCAATAATGTGGAAATGACTCCAAAATTAATCAAAATGTTAATCAATAACACACAAACACACTGTAATACACTGGTAAACATCTTAGGCTGATAGTGCAAAATGTGGTTACAGAATTATCAACAACTTATTTAAGAGTGCTTGGTAATTCTGTAGCTCTGCCTACCCCACTCTGGGAATGAAGGCGTGAGTTTATGTATGTGTGTATGTATGTATGTTAATCAATTAACTATTTCTTGAAATAAAATACTGTAATAATATGCTTTTAATTTAATAAAGAAGTTACGATTTTAAACTGACACGATTATTTAAACCCATCAACTAGTGCATGGTAAATGTCCTGCTATGATTATTATTTCTGACGAATAATTTTTCTCGTTCTATAGATATAAAACCTCCGTGGATTTACTTTTTCTTAATCTTCTATATATCTATATATATAAAAATTACGTGTCACGTTGTTTGTCCGCGATGAACTCCTAAACTACTGAACCGATTTTAAATTTGATTTGCACACCGTGTGCAATTCGACCCAACTTGAAAGATAGGATAGCTTACATTTCAATTTATAGTCGCAATATTATTTTATTGCAAATTATTTGTCTTTATTATTTGTCTTTATAAGGCAAAACAACGTTTGCCGGGTCAACTATATACTTTAACATTGATAGTTGTAATTGCCGTACCTAAATTAAGTATGTACCGTACCTGAACGGCAGCAATGATGGCATTCTCTTTACTGATGGGTACTTAATATTTCCAGTTTAAAAACGAAATAATGGCGAAAATAGAAATAAATATAATCCTGATTGTCCCCTGATATTTCAATAATACGACGTGAAAATTGTTTATAAATGCGTATTTATAGTGATGTATATTAAAACAAGTATGCAGATACTAAATTAAAAATATTTTCATTTTCTGCAGGGAATAAAGAAAGTGGTTTATGCCGCTGTTATTCAAACTTTAAGGTAAGGTGTTTGAAGTTTCTCTTCAAACAAATTGATTCATCAAAATTCAATGAATGTTGGGAAATGGTAATCGCTCTTATTCGCAAATTTCAATGGGTATTAATAATTAACTTAATAGAAAAATACATATGCATATACGTAAACCACATAATAGTGAAACATTAATTAAATGATTACTTATTTGATTAATTTTGGAGTCATGTCCACAAAATCAAACAATCGCTAACTTTTCTCGTATACTTTACTCGATTTTTCGCCTAGAACAAATTACTATTCCGATTGGGGTAAATACGAGTAGTTTGTGAATTTTATTGTTAAGTAAATGTTAAAAAAAGTCACGCAAATTTTAATAGTTACTCAGAACAGTACTGACAATTTATCACAAAAGTTGAAATGCCAATCGAAACGCCATTTTGTTGATATCTATATTGAACTTAACCATAGTACTTAACTAAATATCAAATCGATGGATATAAACCATCTTTTTTTAGTAATTTAATAAAAATGTAAATTTATATATAATTAGTCTCAAAACGTTTTTTTTTTAATATACTTAATTGCAATTGGTATTAAATACTTTTTAACAGTTTATTAAACAAATTAGGATTTTAAGTGTTTACTAAACGCCAATACTGATATACAGAATGACCGTAACTATGGTAATACATACATACAGGGTTGGGCAGATTAAGTGTCCTAGTTAAAAAGAGCCATAAAATTAAAACAAGACAGTTTTTTTTTAAATTTATCACGTTTTTATTTTTAGCGTACTCTATACTTAAAAAAACTAATTCATAAGTTCAAATCGCTCGCCATCAGCTTTAATAACTTGACGCATTCTTCCATAGAATGCATTGCACGCGGCACGCACTACCTCGTCTGGTATTTCATCCCATATCTTGACTAATCGATGCTTGAATGAGTTTAGGATTCATGCCCTGTGTGCTCCCAATCTTGCTCAGCATGTAACCCCATATCGAAAAGTCCAAAGCATTCAAATCCGGCGATGATGCAGGCCATTCTTGCCAAGGTATAAAATCTGTCAAATTTGTTCTACACCAGTCTTGAGTGCGTTTAACTTTGTGAGATGGGGTACTATCTTGTTGGAAGCAGTAATAGTCGTTTCCATATAATTTTTGAGCATTTTCTAGCAAATGACCCTGTAACACGTTCTGGATGTAATAGTATTGGTTAATTTTGACAACTCGATCAATAAACAGCAGCGGTAACTTGAATCTAGGCGATATCGCACCCCATACCATGACAGCTGATGCACTCTGGAACCATTGTACGGCTAATTTGTCCTCAGGAATATCCTTCAATGAAGCACCATAAACACGATCGTTTTGTTGGTTGTGACTGTCTTGTAACTGGAACATCTTTTCATCGGAAAAAATAATATCATCGCCGTCGTGCCAAGCTAGCAATTCCCTACATTTTTTCACTCTAGCTTTTTTCTGGGGATCTGTTAAGCCATGAATTTTTTGTTTTTTGTAGGCCTTTAGCCCAAGATCATATTTTAAAATACGACTCATTGTTCGACGGGATATTTTCATATCTTTAGCAAGTTTGCTTACACTTCGAGCTGGATTTCGTCTAATACGCTCACGAATATTTTTAATGATATTTTTGGTGCGAACAGATGGCTTTCTCCCAGGTTTGGGCCTGATTTGTGAAGATCCCGTTTCTTTGAATCGCTTGACACACGGTCGGTATTTTTTCTGGTACAAATCGCACACGAGCTGGCGTTTCGCGTCCATTGTTGAAAACAATATAAAAACAAAATATATCAAGCTGACGTGTAGAAATCATAAAGAAGGTTAAATTGTCAACAAAAAAAAAACGAAGTGAATAAGAAGTTTAGTTATATTTAAGTAAAAAAGCCATACACAACTAGGACACTTCATCTGCCCAAACCTGTACATTAAATCACGCCTGTTTCCCTGAGGGGTAGGCAGAGAACACTTCTTTCCACTTGCTACGATCTTGACAAATTTATTTCACTTCATCCAAAGGTATAATAATTATTATAGGACTGTTATTACCATGGCAACGCTCATTATGTAATTATTTTCCTACTTCGGTTACGCTATAGGTGGTATTCTGAAATCGTGAACGATATCAATATTAGCGGTTTATAGTACCCCTACCAAGAAGCCGAGTGGCCACTTGGCCTAGTGATATCTGTTCCCAGTTGTTATACGAAGGACGGAAGTGGAAGTCCAAGTTAAGAAGTGCCCTCATTAGTTTTTTTTGGTATGTTTATATAACACAAATTTATGTGTACCTATACGTAACGTTTTTCGGCAAACCAATTATTTCCGTCCCCTGCAATATAATTTCCTAATGATCATTATGCTATTGAGACTTCGCTGTTTTATGAAAATATTAAAAACAGTGTCGTTGATACACAAAATAAATTACTTTTTACAAGCTTTTATTTAACTTGCAATTTATGAATGTATGTGTGTATGTATGTACGAGTATGTATGTATGTACTGGTCAAATCTTGCAAGTTAAATTTGATTTGAATTTTGTACCACATATGTAAACCTGATGACAATGCAATATTATGGTATCTAAGAGCTGATCTGATGATGGAGTCGGAAGGTGGCGACATGATCGTCGCTATTCTTACCCCGTGTTAGCACTCAATACGTATAAGTAGTAAAATAAAAAAAGTATACCTTGTAGATAACTCAACCACTGTGAACAGGCAGACCGACATATTTGGAGTCAGGGAGCCCTCTGTCCTGTCAGCCTAGCATAATCCATTTCCGAGATCGTTACCAAATTTGTCGTGACCTCTCCTGTAATATTGTTATTGGTTTCGAAATGTCGCAAACATCCATTATTTTTACTCAGGTTTCGTCATCTGATAATAAAAATAATATTGCCTTTTGATTACAGACATCATTCTTAGGCATGCGGCACAAGTTGTCAAGTATTAATCTGGCTTTGAGAAAATTTTGAAAGCACTTATCATGACTTGTCCATCTCGTTTTAACCGGTAAGGATAAAGTAATAATACCTTTATCTTACCATATTTCTGTGAACATTGATGCTGGATATGTGTTTCTTTTATGGTTTTTACCACATTTATTATATGACTCGTCAGCGTTTTCATTTCTTGTGTTTTTAAAATGTCATGGACAAACAAATGCAATATATGTGCTAGACAACCTGTCCATGCAATATTGGAGTGTTTTGTTTGTAATTGTGATCCATATTTTTGCATATTTGATGCATTATCAGATACAACACCGGTGAATTGATGCTGTCCAAGCCGCTGTATGACTTCTGAACTTTCTTTAGTGAGATAGTCTGATGTGTCTTTTTTTTTGTAGGAATAACCTCATATACGTGTGATTGTGGGGTATATAAGATTACGTTTATATACCCTTCATTCCTAAAATTAGACTATTTTAAAGTGGGTACTGTGTTAACTAATAATAAAGACATACAAAAATATATCTAAATTAAAATTGAGTGCAGATGAAAATCATATACTTATTTAAAAAGTAAAACTAATTTTGGACAAAAATACTGGATTTATTATAATAATATTTTTTTATTCAACTTGACATGTTGACCTAAAGGTGATGAGCGTTTACTCAGTGTAAATTCGTGCGAGATATGAAGAACTTCTTAGAGGCTTAGAATGAATAGGCAGATTTCGATTTCGTTTATACTAAACATACATTCTGTTATATGTGTTCTTTAATAGATTTGTTTTTGCTCCCGCGATAACGACGTGTGCTCATTACTGGGAAAATGGTAATCTAGAGTCGATAAATAATTATGTTAAGTATTTTAGGTTTGTCACGGTTTGACGACGCGTTGGCCTAGTTGGTAGTGACGCTACCTACGAACCGGGCCGTACTGGGTTCAAGTCAAGGTAAGGGCAGATATTTGTGTGATGAGCGCGAATATTTGTTCCTGAGTAATGAATGTTTTCTGTATGTTTTAGGTATATATTTCTCTATATAAGTATTTATATAATTTTCTAGTTCACATAGTACAAACCTAGAGCTTAGTTTGGGACTAGGTCAATTGGTGTGACATTGTCCTGATATTTATTTATTTTTATTAATTTTATTTTAACTTTGAAATTTAAGACTTTGTGGGTAAACTTCATGTTCGTGATACATTGCCTACTTTAGTTGCAAATTTTATAAGGCCTGCCTATAATAAAGGCGCAATGGAAATATGACGATCGATCATTAGCCTGAGTCGCTCGGCTTCTTTGAAGGGGTAATATTATCATTTAATATTTAACATCGTCCTGACCTAATTTAGCGTGGCAACCTATTTACGATGTATCAATCTATATGTTATCTAGCATATTTTGTTTATCATTAAAAGTTAACTGATGAGAGTATATATTTCTAATACTTACAGTTTCTCTTAGGTACTATGTTAAGTTAAAACTGCGACAATAACAATCAGGACCGAATTGCAATTTTTGCAGTAGGAAGAATAAGATTAAAAGCTTTCTAAATGATTACTATAACATTATGACAATCAAGGATTAGTAAAATATTATTCTGCTTCAAAGCTTAATGCCTACTGAATAGTATGCGATACAAATTTCGCCGAGACAATTATTCCATCATAGGATTATTATTTTAATCAACGTTATGCCAATGTACTATTCTGCCAAATAAAATTGTGTGAAATTACAGTATGCTAAGAAATGTATGCGAAAAGTAATTCTGCAAAATGACGATTCTGCCAAGGGTTCCTATGCGAAACTAAACAATCAACTATTGCAACATATTAGCCAAAAAAACATCATTGGTACCTACTGGTCCCAAAATTCCGAGTTCCCCAAACTGACCCGTTGAGATGGCTGACCCTGTAAACTTCGCATAGTTCGCATCACCACCATCAAAAATATACATTAAAGTCTAGAGCTAATTTACCTCCATTTGACACATAAACATTCATGCTCCAGTGACATACGAATACTTTTTCCTGTAAAGGTCCTGGCGTCAAGTTTACACGCTTTCTATTCTACTCACTGCTTATGAGATGGAATCGCACGTTTACCTAAAACAATCATATATGTATAAGGGCCACTTGCACCAAAAATTCAACAACGGGTTAAAACGCTAACTCGAGTTAGTAAACGTCAGATTCATACGAAAACTGACATTTTAACTCGAGTTAGTGTCTTAACCCAGTGTTAAATTTTTGGTGCAATTGGCCCTAAGGGGTCTACTGATGACAATTGACGACGCGTCGCGTCGCGACGCGCCTACGAAGCTAGGGGTCCTGGGTTCAAACCCCGGTAAGGGCAGATATTTGTGTGATGAGCGCGAATATTTGTTCCCGAGTCATGGATGTTTTCTATTTATTTAAGTATATTATTTCTCTATATAAGTATTTATATCGTTGTCTAGTACCCATAGTACAAGCCTAGAGCTTAGTTTGGGACTACGTCAATTGGTGTGAAATTGTCCTCTGATAAAATAAAAAAAAATGTGATTCTTAAAAAAATAAAAGCACATTACCAAAACCTATAATTTAAAATTGAAGCTTTTGGCAAATGAGAATGTATACTCGTAGGTATAATCTCTGTCCTACATTCAACCTGTCTGTGATGCGGTGCGAGGTGGATGCGAAACTCACTCGGGCTGCGGGCTCCGGCCGGCCTCACTCGTTGGTTTTTTGATATTGTTACCCAAAATTTTGACTTTATTTGACCGACACAAGATTTATTTTCGAACAATCAAAATTTGACGTGAGTTTTACAACAATCACGCGGAATAAATGCCACGATTAAGATATTGATCCATTAAGCTCCGGTCCTCCGGTGTAAACTGTTTAAAGAAGAAAGAAACTTATAGTAGAATTATTCTCAGTACACAAATACCTTTGTTACAATACTTAATAAATTTTGATTGAATCGACATCGACAGTCAAAAATACGTTTTAAATATTTTTTTTAGTTCAACGGGTTGTGGGCGATGGAATTCTAATAACATTATCAAACGATTTCTACTCGCAACACGAAGGCATTCAAAGGTCGTTCCTCCCCATTTTTAGCGTAAAAACCAAACACAGAAATGTTCTGAAGTTCAATCAATTTTGTAAGTCGGCCACACGCAATATCCGTGCGGGGATGTGGCGTTCCCAGAACGACACTAGTGCAGATAATTTTTTTCTTATAATTTCGTCACGTTCCTCGGAGTTGAGCGAAACAACATTGCGAACTTTGTTTTATTACATTGCATTTCACGGGCCTGTGAGAAAGACCCTACAATAAGGCAAGAGTTCAGAACAAATTGTTCCTTAATCCTATTAAATAACTTATGAGCACGTAGAGCAACCAAGAACGTTCTAATTAACTTAGTTAAAATTTTCATCATTATCATTACACAATTTTCCGTTGGTTTTCAGGTTTTGCGGTTACTTTGGGGCATATATTTAAGGAACCGGCTACAATAAATTACCCCTTCGAGAAGGGTCCACTCTCCCCACGGTTCAGGGGTGAGCATGCTTTACGGAGATATCCCACCGGGGAGGAGCGATGCATCGCCTGTAAGCTGTGCGAAGCCATTTGTCCGGCGCAGGCTATCACCATCGACGCGGAGGAGCGCTCGGACGGCTCGCGCCGAGCCACGCGGTATGACATCGATCTTACCAAGTGTATCTTCTGCGGGTACTGCCAGGAGGCCTGCCCCGTGGACGCCATCGTCGAGGGCCCCAACTTCGAGTACTGCACGGAGACGCGCGAGGAGCTCTTATACAACAAGGAGAAGTTGCTTAACAACGGGGATCGCTGGGAGCCTGAGATAGTGAGCAACATACGAGACAACCACTTGTACCGCTAAATTTGTGGCAATTTATACCTACCAAAATGTTCGAGAGTGATAGGGATATTGCACAATAACTGGCCACCTTAGTAACCGTCAAATATCAAATATTTTTAATGCGTATAATCTGATAATGTTTATGCATTTAACCTAGGAATCTGATCATTTTTAGGGTATTTTTACTGCGATAAAGTACGCATAGGTACTTTTTTAATTAAATTACCTCTTCTAAACTAGCCCGTCATTAAGCCTTTACCCTATGTATTTGAATTAATTACATAGAAAACCAACTTTTAATTTATGATAAATTTTATATTATTAAACAGAAAGCGAAGTATTTAGTTTAATCTGAAAAAAGGTTATGTTCGTAAGCTCGAAGTGGGTTAAGTTCATTTGCTGGAACAAGCGACGGGACCCATTACGACGCCGCACCAAAGTACCTAACACAGACTTATTACGGTAGCTGTGACAAATAAAAACTGACGTTACGTGTAGTTTGTTCTAGAACGCGTCCGGCGGCTGGTGCGGGCGCAGCTTCGGCACGCCGCTCAGCCATTAGGTAGCTTCGCTAACTGTACAGCTAGTTTCACCACAGTTGGCTCGAATGAAATCAACAAAATTAATGTCACTTATTGGCTATGATCTGTGAGAGGCTTTTTCACATAGGGATAAGTAAGTAATAATCTTAAGAATAAAACACAGTTTATTTCAAGTCTAACCTCTATTAAACTATATGGTTCACTTATTGCTAAAATTACTTACGATCGGGCGATTGGGCTATTATTATTCTTACCTATTCGTTTGCCCCGAGACAAACTCCTCCGGCACTTGAATTTTCACCGATAGTCCAGGAAGGAACGTATGCCCAGAAATACATTTCCCTATTTCTGGGCATACGTTTTCGCGTCTGATCATGACTATATATTATAAAACAAAAGTCCTTCGCCGCGTCTGTCCGTCTGCCTGTATATGTATTTTTGCAATGATCTAAAAATTGTGCAAAATGTTGTTACAGAATTATCAACAGAGTTGTTGTTAATTCTGTAGCTCTATCATCCCCACTCTGGGAATGAAGGCATGAGTGTATACGTATTTATGTATGATCTCAAAAATGACAACAGATTTATATGCGGTTTTCATTATCAGTTAGATATTTTTTCACAGAAAGGTTTTACGTAAAATGAGTTATGGTTCAGGTACGGGTGTCACAGATAACTCACATGAACCGAAGCGAGGAGAGGGCGCCTCGCTAGTTGGTCACGAATTGTGACATCCTGTGGACAAACGGATTCACGTGACGCGCGGCGTACTCGTGTGTGTCGGGCTGTCTGTCCGTCGTTCTGTCACAGTATAATATTTTGAACTGCTTACTAGCGCAGGATGAGAATCACAATGGGTGGAGTTTCACTTACAACCAACTGATGCCTGTTGTCAATGGTTTGATGCAATTTGAGCAATACAGGTAAAAAATGCAATAAACGGTCCAAACTAGATCATATGGAAGAAAAACAGCTGTAACTTGGGAATCGAACTGATCTAATATGGCAAAAAATAAACTCGTGTTTTTTGTTTGTGTGTGAGTGTTTTAGGTATAAATGATCAATATCGAGGCGCCTTCCCATTTATATTATTAAAAACCGGGCAAGAGCATGTCTATCTGACCATGCTCTGTGTAGGGTTCCGAAGTCGTTACTATACGAAAATCTCAAAAATAACAAGTATGAACTAATTCTCCTATTTAAAGTTACTTGGTGCTGTCTTAGGTGATTTTAGAAGTTATAAACACTTTAGTCGCCTTTATTTCAGGAATCAATTAAGGCTTCTTAGTAGTGATGATTTAAGATATTTTTCAGATTTTTAGTATTTGTAGTTTTGGCTGTAGGGGGGGGGGGGGGATACTTGGCTCTAACATAAAATTGCGCTTAAAAGCATTTGCGCATTTTGTTGGCATGACTAATATGTATATTCCTGCCAAATTACAGCTTTCTTGTAGTCTCTGAGCTAGGCTATGGACGGACGGACGGACGGACGGACACGGCGAAACTATCAGGATTCCTAGTTTAACTACGGAACCCTAAAAACGACTGTTTTGTTTTGTCATACTCGAGTTCGATTCTCGGTTAAGACAGACAAAAGTCTTCTTTGCGTAGAATTTGCTATTTTCCAATATTTAAGGTAGTTGCCGTCCATGTGGCGTTCGGTTTTTCCACCCAGTATATATATTTTTTTTATTTTTTTTTTATATCATAGGAAGGCAAACGAGCACACAGGCCACCTGATGGTAAGTAACTAGACAAATTGTTAGTTAAAATTAAAAAATAATGTTTCGGGTTCCAAGCACCGCCATAAATGATTAATCGCGACCCACTTATCGACAAAAGGGTTGAGTTCTAGCGAAAATATGGTAAATTTTATTTTGGAATAATAGAGGTTTTGTGTTAGCCGCAAGCTGATTTTTACCTTTTTAGGCTGCGAAATTGCGGAGCTTTAATCAGTTTTTATACGCAGTTAGCGTTTAAAAAACTGTTTCAGTCATTGCACAGTCGACAACTTTTGGATTTTCCGACAGTTTTTCGAAGCGATGATACAGGTGGACATACACACAAAGACAGGAATAGACAACAAAATCATAACACCCCTCTTTTTAACCGACTTCATTAGCATAACGGATTCAAATATATGATGGATGACTGGCCACTCTGCAAAGTCTCCATTTAATTAAAAGTGCAGCAACACTGATTAGATTTTCGCCTGCAATTTTCCCCAGGACATGAAATAATTAGCTACGAGATGCGGCGCCGGAGCAGCCCGGCGCGGCCATTCGTTAGGGAAATGCGTTTGTTTAAAAGCCCATTAGGACCAACGACACCGTGCCTGTGACGCCGACATTTAATGACCGTGATTAACAAAATTAAACCTGAATTACCTTTTCAGTGTCACTACTAACTAAAGAATGCTCGTACGTCGTGTCGTCGGTAAGTCCTTGCGATCAAAGGAGTACACCCGCGCAACACGGCCTCGAAATAGAAATTCAAAAAACAGGTCCCTATTTAATCACCCTGTCAATTAACGAGTTTGAAAAGAAGCCATTTTATTATGAGATTTTCTTTTCCCGTTCCGTACGAGGGTGGCAATTTTTTACACCCAAAATTAATTTGTTTGCATTAAGTTAGTGACAATTTAGGTAATTTCAATAAATTTGACCTGAAAGGAGTGGATTAAAGGATTCAGTAGTTAAATAAGTTTTATAACGAAGTTACTACGTTTAGTATGAGTCACTCATAACGTAACGTAAACATACAACACTTTTTTTGTTTTCCCCCTAAATTCTACATACTTAGCTTCCTAAACACACAATAACTGAACTATACTAAATATAGTTTGTCCTTATCTATCATTATGACATTTAAATTTGACAGAGAATGACAAAGCGTACTAAGAAGGGCCTCCCTCCCGCTAAGTCACCGATCGAAAAATAGTACCTATACGAGCAGCGCTAAATCGCGCGGACGCGTGCGACTGAATTTCTGAACTATTTTATCAGAAATTTTACAAATATTTAAAGATCAAATACAAACTATGCATCGTTAATACGAGTAATATAGGCATAGAGTCCGACCAGCGAATGGTGACCTGGCAACACAAAAAGGCTGTAAATTCAATATAATGTAATATTATATAAACACGAAATGCAAAGCGACTGGATAGGTAGGGGAAACTGTTGTACCCCGGACATAGTTTTACCTCGGACAGTTGACAATATTTAAAGTATCCCGCATTCTTCAAAAATAAATATATATGTCATTTGAACCATTATCTATTAAAATGAAAGTAAAGTTAGCACGACCCGTATGGTTGCCGGGGTAGAATAGTGCCACTCCATGTCTTCCCGTGGATGTCGTACGAGGCGACTAAGGGAATAAGGGATAGTACTGTTAGGCGATGGGCTTGCAACCTGTCACTAATGCGCTGTTAAACATCTTAGCCTAATTGTGCAAATTGTGGTTACAAAGTTATCAACAAGTTTTTAGAGTTGTTGGTAATTCTGTAGCTCTACCTACCCCACTCTGGGAATGAAGGCGTGAAGGTATGTATGTATGTAAGTTAGCACGAAACTCGAGAGCGGCGTGTGCGTCGAGAAAATCACAAAAATATAAAATTTGTTACAGAAAGTGAGTTTTTAGAACTTTATTTCAAACTCGTTTATTTAGTGTTTCGGAGATATATGATAAAACTGAATAATGCATGCTAAACCTACATTAAATAGCTATCAGATAGTGCGGTCGTTTCAACGTAACTTTTAGACGAAGTTACTTTTAAAAAAAGTTGCTTTGTTGTACCTTGGACACCGAACTTACGTTGTACCTTGGACTACGGACTAAAGTAGAAAAGTTAAAAAGTGTTCTAATTCTTACATTATTTTGCATTTTTTATGACCAGTTAAATATTTTTTACTATTTTTATTGTTTATTACATTTCTGTTTATGTTTTTAATTGTTCTCAGGGAGATTTTCCATTTGTTTTAGGAGAGTAGGAAAATATGACCATTTCTTGTAAAATTTATTAAGGAACCTATGAAAAGGTATAAATAGTTTTCGTCCGAGTTGCCTTTTATATCCTTAATTAATAAATACTAGATGATTATTTTGTGTTTTCTTGGCAAAAATGGTATTTGCCCAAGGTACAACACCGAGTGTCCAAGGTAAATCAGGGGTGTTGTACCATGGACACTTTTCCCTTTTTTTTCTATCAGCCTGTCCCGTCTAAACTAACAAAAGGATTGTTTAATATCATATCCCGGAATGTAGTACAATAGTAGAACTTTACATATTCGCAAATTTGGCAATTCTGAAGCATCTCGTTTTTTTTCTAAAAATCAAAGAAATCTAAACTGTCCGGGGTACAACAGCTTCCCCTACTCATAAGTTAATAACATAATGTTTTGTAGTTTTTTTTGACATTTATGAAAAATATGAGAAAAATACTTGAGTCACCACTTGCTGTTCGGACTCTAAGCCCTTCCCGTCCCTTAGCTAATCGAATCATGGCATTGGCGCTAGGTAATTCTACTTGGTCGCTTGACTCGCTTGGATGGGTCACCGTCCGGTGTTACTGACCAATGGCCAATAGACGTCACTTTACACGCATTGCAGGCAATAACGGCCATTTACGATTGTTATTGACTTCAATTGATTTAAAATAGTAGAATAAACGAATACTTAATGGAGTTTAAATTCTATGGAACGCTTCAAATACACACCTCCGAAAATATCGGTAACGTCTTTTTGTATAATAACAAAACGAAAAAAAAAAGAATCCAAGCAGCAATTTAGTTTGCTAAAAGTCCAATACCTAACCTAATAAAGTGGACTTCGCAACCGATTTCAAAAAAGGGGAGGTTCTAAATTCGTCGTTTTAGGGTATCTTAGCCAAAATGGCAACCCTTATAGTTTCGTCATGTCCATCCGTCCGTATGTCGCAGGCATTTTACTCGAAAACTACAACAGGTACATTGATTTCCAGGGGTGGCAGTCAATACACGTAAGAGAACATGAAAAAAAACCAGCATAAGTTGAAGTGTTACAAATATTTCGACAGTCCTTTAGAAATACTTTAAGGTTCTTTAGCAGATTTATTGAAAGGTGAATATTTTCGGAAAAAAACGCTCTGAAAGTTACAAAAATTGTGTTTCCCCTTTATCTTTTACACCGTGTGTCCAAAAAAATACAATAGGGGTGATGTTTGGAGTCAGCACCGGCTCAAAATCTGCCCTGTCCGTCTACTTGGGTTTGGACCAAGGTCAACGACAACTGGGAGCCTACATGGACGGACTTGAGAATTATTTCTAGAAATTTTCAGGTGCAAATGCAAAACATAGTACGTTATTCAGACTTTTCTACTTCATTCTTTTTTTTTGTTAGAAAGTGCATTGTTTTTGTATGAAAAATTTATTCCTCATCCTTAATTTATCCTAAAATTATATTTAGCATGCCCTCATATAAAACGTTGCTTACATTAAAGCGCGAGAGTCAAACGTCCCCCCCCCCCCCCCCCCCCGCACTAGATGCGCGGCGGCTCTCGAATACTCTCGATGGCTCCCGGTTGGGATCTACTCAAGACCAGCTAAGAATTAACTGTGCCGAGTTTTAACGCGTAGTCACAAAGTCCAAGGGGTCGTGCAGTTAAGCTATATTGACAATAGGACCCACTAGAAAGTAAACCCTTTCAAATAAAACGATTTTTCAAATCGTTCTGTCGTAGTAATAGGGGATATAAAACACGGGGACACAAAAACTGTAAAGAACGTATCTTAATGGCACTTACTTCCTTAGAAGTCCAGTTTTTCGGTTATATCTCAAAAACGGTATATCGATCATGTTATAAATAATTTTAATTGAAAGTATTTGTGTGATGTGTTCTATCTGCCGTTCTATCTACGTAAATATATTATTTTATTTAGTATAGGTAGTTACGGTACTCATTTACTGAAATACACGAAGCTGATCAGGGCCTCTATTCCCGGAGGTTATAACGATATCCTCTTTGACCTGTTATGGTACTGTCAATTAAATAAGAACTATCAAAACGTTGAAAATACAATAACAGATCAAAGACGATATTGTTTTTACCGCCTAGGGACTAGTCCTAGGTAGATTGTAGAAATATAGTAGTATCAAAGTTACTGAATGAATGAAGAAAAATGATATCTATGTACTTTTTTGCTGTCATTAACTGAGCCAAAATCAAGTGTTTTGTATTATGAATTTGATGTCACCCTGTATATTTTTGGAAAGTAGATACTTAAATGTGGTTTTTGACACATTTTTAACATGATAAGTTGAGAAATCTATAAAAATAATGCACATAAACACGAAAAAGACACGAGACTTAAAAAACTTTTGTCTTTGGCCCATTATTGATATTTTCTTGTTCTTATGCGCACTGTTTATATAGACTTGTCAACTTCTCATCCTTAATTCATCCGAATGTAATATATTTATTGGACGCCATAACATGTATAGTTTAAGAGAAATATGGCTTCACGTAAAGCGCGATAGCGGTCTCAATTCATTCAAGATCAGACCTAAGGATCAACTGCAACTGTGCCAAGTTTCAGCGCACAGTCAAAAAGTGCATGGTTCCCATACAAAGGATTGCAGTATCAAATCAGCTAATACGTTAGGATCTGATGATGCTATCTTGTAGACATCGAGGGAACTATTCAAATATTATAGACACACCTATGTTTAGCGATTTACTTAGGTATTTGTCATAATAACTCGTGCATTTGCTCTTGGAAAGCAAAACCTCAGATGGCCACAGAAGCTCCTCAACGGAACCTATTTTGAGGGTGACGGAGAATCCTCGAGTAAGATAGTTGAGCGAGCAACTATGACGAAGCATATTGAAATGGTTTAAATATATGCACTATGATTTTCCCGCGACATTGCATTTGAATAGGTATAATAGGAGTCAAACTGAAGTCGGCACCCCTCAATATTTTTAACCAAAAACAGACTTCAGTTTGACTGATTCATTACTAAGATGGAATACCTCTATGCTACTAATTTTACCGTGTTTTTTTTTCCCCACGTCGGAACACAGGAATACGAACACTGCTGCTTGGTAGGTTTTAAAGGATAAGGTAGTGGTAGCGATCCGGACGGGCCTTGAACAAGGATCAATAAAACTAAGCGCACAAACAGACGGACAGGCTGAAATTGATCTTCTGTTACTATGGCTATATTATGTTTAACTTAATAGAGTAGAAGGTAGTTGCTTGTTAAAGTTAATAATTTACAATGCTTTTACACTGATAAATTGAAAAAGTTGGAATTGCGAAACTGTAAAACTATTATTATGATGTACAGTTAAGCATTGCTTAAATCGCGGCTTAGAGTAACCACGGCAAAAATGTTAATACATAATGTCGTTAAATTCGGGGCGGGATATGCGGCTTATTTGTTATTCTAAACGGCGCCCACTAATTAAACGTGACGGGCGGGAGGTTCCTCGCCTTGCATTAGTTAGGTGAGACGAAAGAGTGCCCCGGAGTGACCCACCCTCCCGTAAGCAAATGTCGTCTGAACCTCACAAAGGAGATGGTAAAAAACCTCCGGTTAGACTGAGTTTTTGATTAAAAACACGCGTGATCCTTGAATGAGACCTTATAGAGAAAACGGTGACGACGCAGGTACTTGAAGCTTGACAGTAACACTTAGGAACTACCCGCTTTGTGTTAACTGTCTTGGAATAAGGAGTAGGTTCTATTCTATGTTCGGCTGTATGTATCTTTTATCGTAATGGTTGGTTATCGAAATTTACTTCTTCGGTTGTATTTTTTCACCGAATTTAATTTCATCGAACGCTATTTTCTGTTGAAATCATGCTGTTTTCAGAATACCTTAAACATTAATTACCAGTGATCGGATCTCGGATGCAATTTCCCGGGATTTAAGTCCGTTATCTTAACATGGATATGACTTACAATCCCGCGAGTCTCTTTGATACCTACATTTATAAAAAGGTGAATAACTTTTAATTGTAAGTAGTTTACTCTATAAAAGTAATAAAATAATATGTAGTTAATAAGTTAATAACAACATTTTTACAGTACTGCATAGAAGAACTGAACGTAACGTGTACGTCTTATCTTAATAGTATTTTCATAAACAATTACCACTTATCAACCTCTTTTATTAAATGATATGGCTACTTGAAATAAGCACTCGATCTGAATGACAATGTCTGGACTGACATTGTCATTCAGATCGAGCTCTGCTTATCATATCACATTCTCATTAACGACAAATAATAATAATTTCAGGTATAAATAACCATTACTAATAGACAATTCTAGTGTTCGTTAAGTGTGCACATATTAAGTGAAGTATTTTTTAATTTGACGACTTTTTGGATTGTGGTGGTTTCTTAGAAAAAACGTACCTAGACAAGTAGAAATTAAAATATGGCGTGGCAACCTAAGGAAGAAACTATTCTAAGTTGGATTAAATCGTATCCTGACTTAATGTTCGAATCAACTAAGCGTAGTATATATTGTACAAAATGTGAAATTTATATTGGGTGTCGAAAGAGTACGATTCAGAAACACGTCGAAGGAGCTATACACAGAGGAAGGTGTTCAAAGAAAAATGAAATTGAAGACTTTTACTTTGATCTTATAGAGTTTCTGATACTATGCAATATTCCATGGTTGCAAATTGAGAATCCAGCATTTTTATCTTTTTTCGAAAACTATTCACACTGTGCTTGTGGTAATCGGCCGTTCCATCGCTTACCTAGTGAGTCAACAATTAGAAAAAAACTACTTGGATAAATTTTATCAAAACCGGATTGCTGCCATACACGGTAAATTGGCAAATAAAAAAATATGGATATCGCTGGATGAAACAACAGATTTTCTAGGTAGATATGTAGTTCATTTCTTGGTGAAGCCTTTGAATTCGACTGTTTCCGAAAAAACTTATCTAGTAGCGTGTAAAGTCTTGGAAGTAGTTAATGGGGAGACCATATCAAATTTTGTTATTGATTGTTTAGAAAAAATATGGGGTGAATCTTACGAAGACAAAGTTGACAATGTTCTTATGTTGTGTACAGATAGTGTTGCGTATATGTTAAAGGCTGGACGAATTTTAAAAAGTGTTTTACCAAAGATGATTCATGTTACGTGCTTAGCTCATGCTTTGCATCGAGTAGCTGAAAACATTCGATCTCAATACCCTGATGTAGACACTATGATCGCAAACTTGAAAAAAATATTCTTGAAATCTCCCAGTCGTGTGAAACTGTTAAAAGAAAAATACCCGAATTTGCCTTTACCTCCTCAGCCAGTGATAACTAGGTGGGGTACTTGGCTCTCTGCCGTTTCTTACTACGTAAAATACTTTAATGAAATCAGTTCGGTTTTATCATGTTTAAGAGCTTCAGATTCAGTGGCGATTAGAAAAGCTAAGCAAGTGTTACAGAAACCCGACCTTAAAAAAGATTTAGACTTCATAGACGAAAACTTTAAAATCATCGAGGTAGTTTTAATTCGCCTACAAGAACGCAACACATCAATCGTTGATGCATTGGTAGAATTTGATCAAGTGAGGATAGTTGTTAATTGGTGTTCTAGTTTACCTATCATAAACAAATTAGAAGCAGTTATTAATCGAAATCCTGACCCTTGATACTGTGCGGGAATACGCAGATCAGATGTCAAATGAATCTACAAGTGACGAAAATTCTATTTACAAATTCGCTTCGCTTACATCAGTAGAAGTCGAAAGGTCTTTTTCCACTTACAAATGGATCTTAGATGTTAAAAGAAATCGATTAACGCCTGAAAATATTGAAAAAATAATAGTATGTTACTTTAATTATATAAACACGACTAAAACATAGTAGTTTTAATTTCATTTTATTTTTAGGTTAAGTTTTTGTCATGTTACTATTTCTTTTGTCTAGGTATTATTGCAAGGGATATAATTAGTATGCTATTGTGTTGCATGTTATTAAGATGTTTATTTTTAAATTTTGTTTCAAAAAGTAGAGTTATTTTATATCTAAAATATGTTTTAAAAGTATGTGTCAAATAAATGACCTATTATAGATAGATAGCGAACATTTTCATTTTGTTTATTTAGTTTAACCCTCGACAAAAGTTATTAATTATTAATAATAAAATAACCCATTTCCCAAAATCCCGGGAAATCCCGTGTCACATCCATGTTAAGCATAACGTTTGAGGTCGTTCACCCCAAATTGCATCCGAGATCCGATCACTGTTAATTACGTAGCTTAGGTTAGTTTAGACATTAGAAGGTAGAAATACCTTTCGATGGATTGAAAATTCCACGTAATGACACGTTCGTTGAAACGTGTTTCGATAAAATAACCATTTTTGATGTAATATACAGTGATCGTACTTTTTCCAGCATTCTTGGTGCGATGACGTCAAATGACACACGACAGCGACCTAGGGTTGTAGACGTGTATATAATATGATTGACGTTTAAAATTATGCAATATTATGTGGTCATTGAAAATGAATTACAATTTTTTTACTTAATCATTTATTATAATTTAGCACTTGACGGGACGTCAGCGAAGAAACAAAATGTCTTCTATATTTATGCTCTGCCATTACCTACGCATTAGTATACTGTCTATGCTAATACATAGTATATCAATTCCTAATCATAAATATGAACTATATAACCTGAGATAAGGATTAATTGCGACTGTGTTACATATGTGTCGCTGGTAAACATCTTAGCCTATTTGTGCAGAATGTTGTTACAGAATTAGCAACAAGTTTTTAAAGTTGTAGGTAATTCTGTAGCTCTGCCTACCCCACTCTGGGATTACAGGCGTGAAGGTATGTATGTATGTGTTACATTTTCTCATATACTCGTAGTAAATTAACCCTTCTTTAGGCCTAACATGTTCTGAGAATATTTTCTGTATATCCGATTTGTTTAATACGCTATTTTATTTTTATTTTTATTTTATTTGATTCTTGGTTCAAACAATTCAATATTGGGCGCTACTGACAACCCTAGCACTGCACCAAAAATGCTGGAAAAAGTACGATGTCTAAGTCAATAGTGGAACGATTTCGAAAATAGGTTACGGTCATTCCGGATATCAGTCTTGGCGTTTTGTTACTTGGTTACTATGGCTACGTTCAATATGGATATCAACAGAACGGCGTTTCGTTTGGTATTCCAACCACAGTGTACTTAATCACTACGTTGAGTCGGCACTCTCAAAGAAGCCTCGAACCGAATTATGTACGTACTTTGTGCTAACCGAGAAATACTACCAACCACAGATAAAAACGATATGCCAAAAAATTAACGCTAGAGCTTGACACATGCATTACCTACTGTTTATCGATATCTATATACGTGCGATACGTGGTGCGGTGGTTCACTATACCATTATTATTTTAAGCTTGTAGAAAAAGTTATGTATGTAGCGGTATATAATTAGCTCTTAAGGTACTCGTGCCTGTAATTAGAGCGCTCACAAACTCGCGCTCTATCGGCCGGCACTCGTACCTTAATAGGCTTCATTATGTATAAGTTACATAAATAACTATTATTAGGTTGAATTACCTACGTTGGTTACAATTGTCAAAGAACTGGCAGTATTTTTCAAAAGGAATTGACATTTTGGGAAGAGGGCGATTGACGACTAACGATAAGTCTATCGTGATTCTAGTGACATTTGGACAGTAACAACGCGTGCTCAAGGTTCATTTTGAATAGCACTCCGCAGGAACATGTTGACGAGGTCACATTTCTCCCTTGATTTAATCGTCGTGTCAGTGCCCCGGCGTTGATCCATCGCTCTATTAAAGGAGTCCGTTGCTTGTAAAGCCGCCGCTGCCCTATTAGCAGCGCCGGCTACTGCTATCGATCGACTGCCAATTATGTCTACGAGATACGATCTTTGAAATGCAAGAATGCGTTAGTCATTTTTATACCATTTTTAGTCCAGTAAGTCTAGTCTGTATGATTAACGGGTACCTTTTAAAAAGTCGGATATTAGACATGTTCACTATGTAAAAGCCCTTTATTAAATATTCAGTTTTCGATCTTGGGATGCCGCTGACGACTCTGCCATGTCCAAATATTGTATTTTTTTCGGTACTTAAACGACTTCAAAAAAAATGAGGAGGTTCTCGATTCGGGGTTTTTTAATGTTTGAGAGCTCTAAGCACCGTCATTTATAAAATCGATCTGAAAAAATATTTTTAATGGTAAGCCTTCACATAGGTAATTTTTTTAAATCAAAATATGGTGGTTCGTACATGCTTTTCTTGTCACCGATATAGAATCCACTAGCGACCCGCCCTCGCTTCGCTTCGGTGTAAGTTTTCTTTAACACTATTTGGAAATGATATAATATTGTTCCGTACCATATTTTAGAGACTGTCGCGTCTCGGCGTAAGCTTTCCCAATTTCAAAACTTTCGTCTCGGTGTAATTTAATATTAACGTTAACCACCGCATCCTCATTTAGTTTTGTCTAGTTCTCTTTCGGTAAACTTAAATTATATGCCGAATTCTCTTTTCGTCAAGTCTCTCGTTCGTCAAAATACTTATTCGACTAATCTGATAGTACAGTTAAGAAAACAATACTTCAATATTCAGTACCATTTTATTTTATGAATATTATAATAATTGCTGACGCAAATTTTTCTTCCATTTAACTATTTATTTCTTCCTCAATTTTTCTATCTCTTAAAGTCTGTTTTGATTATTCTTTTCCGAAATGGTTTTAGTTTCGTTTTATGCTCGTAAAACTTTGCTTCCATTTTCAGCCGCTTATGCCACGCTTCTAATGAATTAGTCATTCCGCGACGCTCATGGGCACAACCCCATACATTCGCTGAATTTTTCTGACCCATTGGCTCATAAATTACTCAGAAAACTATTTTCCTGCTGGGCAATATAGTATTTTTCGTTTATTGTCAACCTGCCCTCCGGTATAAAGTTTTGTCGTTGGTATTAAAGCCAGGCTACAAGTTAAATATGTCACCATTTTTTATTGTTTGTTCTCCATAATTCCAAGTTCCTTTGCTCTTTAGGGTTCCGTACAAAAAATGGAAAACGGAACCATTATAGGCTCACTCGTGCGTCGGCCTGCCTGTCCGTCCATCTGTCACAGCCAATTTTCACTTCAACTTCCGGTATCTATGAATAGCGTTAAAAGTTGATAGTAAGGCAAAGGAACAGAGTTTGAAACCCATGATTAAATCCATTTCCATGCAAAGTTTCAAAAGAAAGGGACTTGCGAAAATCATAAAATCTTCTTTATCAGATAGTTCAGTTATTAATTTTACAATTAGGGACCTAGAATTCATTTACCTGGCATTATACAGCGAGTTAGCTTTGGGAGCAAAAACAGGAGCTTTACAACTATCAGAATCCGACGAATCCATCTCAATGTCTTCAAAACATTCTTCAAAAATCTTTAGAACAGCTTTAAATTCATTTTGAACCGATTTTTGCTATGCGAGAATTTATTTCATTTTTTTAATAAGTAATTAGCAGTGATCGGAAATAGGTGAGCTAAAATACCTATTCTTTGCGAGAGGACATAATATGGAGTGGTTACAACCGGATAAAAGTATATATTTTTTGGATTCAGCCGTAATGTTGAACATACATTCTTTTCCTTATAGAATGTTTGTAAAGTTTGTAGTAAAAATGGTAACATTCCTGCCATAAAGTTAAAATTATAAGTAATCCGAAAATGTGAAATATATGGTAAATTATGTAGTCTGTGTTTTCCTATTCATTGTCAGTGCTTGTCAGATTGGCGTATTATCGTCAAAATAGTGTAAGCTACTAGTACTAGAAAGATAAGGAGGCAAATACGTATAGAGTTATGTACATATTCAGGTAAACACCCGCTTACCTCACTCGCTTCTGAAGGCATAAAAAACTAACATTAAACATGCCGTACTTTAAACAAAACATGTCATGTTTTACATTACGATAATTACCCAAATAAATATCGAATACCCGGAACAGAAATAAAAAAAAAAAATATCCGGTTGTAACCACTCTATATTATGTCCTCTCGCGAAGAATAGGTATTTTAGCTCACCTATTTCCGATCACTGGTAATTAGGTGGACAGCAATATCCTCTTTCTCCGAGAATACTTACGTCATCAGAGCTCAATGTTATCGAACCTATAAAGGCAAATTTTACGAACTATATTAAATTTATATGTGGGGCACAGGAATTCTGCACGAAACTCGGCCGAATATTGTGACAGTTTGTGCAATATCACTGAGCATAAAACGGTTAGATTTTGGGTCAAAACGCAAAAATAAGTAAAACCACTAACCGTTACATATTTCTCTGTTAATGCAACGCCAGTTTGATGACCAATTTTTGTTCCTTATATTCAATTTATATTGATGTCCGGCTCTGATCAATTTTCGTTTACCTACCTCTTTTTGATTTTATAAACTGTAAGTAAACGCTACCACTTGAATTTGGGGCCTATTTCGGCTAAATATCAGCTTAATAAATATGCGTACTAATCGTAATACAATGAAATTAATTTATTGCGTAGTAATATACTATTGCGCACAAATGACATTGACGGTACATTTGTTTTCCTATTTGTTCTCTACGAGTGTCAGTCCACAATTATGCAACACAAGTTGGCATACCAAGTCAGAATAAACTCAATTAAAAGAGTTTGTATACTGACTTTACTATTTTATCTAGGTAAATAAAAATAAATAAATAAATAAACATACGAATAAATAAATGATTTTCTTTTTTTCTTTCTAATAGTATTTTTATACTTATTTTAACAACTGTACCTGGCGTACTGAATTTGACGAACGAGAGACTTGACGAAAAGAGAATTTGGCATAAAAGAGAACTCGACTAATACGAATAGTAGATTTGACATATGGATTTTGATTCGCTGAAACTCCTACGTGACTGACTGACTGACTGATGGCGCGTAATCTAAACCGCTGAACCTGAGAACTTTATATTTGGAGAAAATAATCCTTGAGTTACACGCTAGGGTATACAAAAAGGATATTGTACATTTACAAAAATCGAAAACGGTGGATCGCCATTATTAAAAAAAGAAGAAGAAAATCGAAAAAGTGTTTTCATGGCACGTTCAAATTTTAACAAAGCGATGTTGGTAGGTACCTACTTACGAGTTCAAATAAACATTCTCAAAAAAACTGATCCTTGGTCAAGAACATTAATCTTAGAACCTTTAGCTATGGAAAAGGCTATGGAAAGTACCCTAAATATGGAAGATGGAAAATTTTAATAGAGGGAAACATTTTTAAAAATAAGATTAACTGCATTCACAGATTTTTCAAGACTTACTCAACACGCGTAGGAGCTCCATTGGTTTATAGATGGATAGTCAAGACATAGAAGACTAAGAACAGAAATATAAATAAATTGTACGGCTGATTCAAATAAGTTGGTTGCATACACTAGAACAAGCAATTAAGGTAATCGTATTTAGAACTAAGGAGCTTACATTCACCGAGGAATACGTTTCAATAGCATTATAGCCGCAACGTCAATTAGCACCTCCTGGCTGACTGCTCAAAACACTTCCGAGCACACTCCTGGAAATAATTAAGTACTTGCTAAGTAGACTTTTAAATTTTCCTGGGTAAAGTAACTATTGTCACTTTTTGGGCCTCTTGATTTTAATAAACGCAGTCAGGATAAGAGGCAGTGAGGTAATTGATACAACTTAATCACACTATTCAAAATAATACGCAATTTTTGCTGACACATAGTCGGTCATTCTCCAGACAGCCATTTCTGTATGTTCCTCAGGTTTAAAACATATAACTGTTGAATTTGGTATAATTAATATTTTTTGATCGTAAGAGATTGGGGTAAAATTAATGAGAGCCTCCACTTCTGGGGGAAGCCTATGTCCAGCAGTGCACGTCTTTCTGCTGAAATGATAATGATGATGACTCCTTTGTTGACCCATTGCCTCCACACCTCTTAATCTGACCTTGGAAGGTACTCGTATTGAGGTGTACATGAATTTTAAAGGAAATATTCAATAGGTACACTTCTAGGAGAAAAATATATTCAATACCCTATTCTCCTAATTAACACATCGTGTCCCACTACCGAAATCACAAATGTACCTATTTCCCCCGATCATATACAAAAGGAATGCTGAATGAAAGTATTTTAATTTTATAAAAGATAAGATATCCACATTCCAAAAAAATAAACAAATTTATTCAGTAATAAATCACTTAGTTATAAAATAAGCCTAATTAAAACGTTCACGTTTTTTTAAAATCAGCTAATAACTCTATAGCTCTGTAAATTATTGTATACATTAAAGACCTCAGTAATTAAGAGCTACTGGATTTTGTAGTGTATCACATATACCTACAAGAAGTTATATAATTTTTTTATCGAGGATCCCTAAGACACACGTCTAATTCACGGATCAAAAATGAAAGCGTTAATTTAGTTGAAGAGTGGTAATTTGTTTATTTCTAATGTCTCACTTAAGCTAAACCAGTTTAAATGAACACAGGAAAAATCTTTTTTATAAAAAGGTAATTCCCGGGAGAATGATGACTGGTCCCAATACTAACAATAAGTAGGATTTACCTTAGATGATTAGAATGATATATAATTATGTCAAACTGACGTTATTAAAATAAAATCTTAACCGTATGATCGTATCTATGTGCTTAAACTGTTTTAACAATATGCTTTTTAAAGGTTATTTTATTTTTCGTAGCATATTTCTCCTTTGAAAAACATGAATATTTGGCTGACCGTATTAAAAAGTTGCATTTTGTCAAAAGTGACAACTGTCATTCCAACCATGTAAGAAAAATCAAGGAAACATCCTAGGGACCGGCCATGAAAATTACAATTATAGTCTAAACTCTATCTGGATTCTATCTTAAGAGTTTTACAAAAGTGATGCCGACAACTTTTCTTTTTGTTTTATCTTGATTATTGATGTGAAATTAATCTTGATATTCAAGTTTATTTGGCTTGCCCTACCATATGGTCCACATAAATCGAAAAAAAATAAACGCTATAGCTCTACTAAAACTGGCTACAATATCCTTGCGTTGACGGCTAAAGACAGCGAGTGGCAACAAATATCTGAATCGTCGCATTTCTGCGGTCCTGGGAAATGTATAATTTTCCCCGTCAGTAACCAGCAGCGCCACGCGAGACAAGTTAGTTAGTTAGCCGGCTTGTATGCTCGTTTAAGTTGTTGCTTATATTTCATGATATCATGATACATACTCGTACCACAACGAGGAAGTTAAATATTGAATTGTATTTGAATAAATAATGAACACAAATTCGGTACATTAGGTGGAGAGAAGGCTTTTTTATTTTAAGAGCCGAGGCGTCAGTTGGGTTCGTCGGTTATTGAAGAATCTTAAAATCATGACAGTTCCCATTGTAAATGACGGAACGGAATGGATCGGTCCAGTGCGGTCGACGCGGCACGTGCTCGGCCTCCGAGCCACTTCACCTTTAACCTTAGCGACACCCACTTCCTGCGAGGGAATCTTATTACACCACAGGAGGACTTTAATTATTAGGAAACTCTCCCGTCATACTTCTTATGAATATCATGTAAAACCTACTTTAAATAAATATATTAAGTATGATATGGTTCGTATATGAACGTTTCTAACTTTCACGTAGATACACGTTGAATCAGTTTGTATTGTCGGTGGCCCCCGGAGAGCCCTCGTTTAGTCCTGTAATGGTAAAGATCAATCGCCCGACGTGACGCTGAAGTAATTAACATGCTGTGATCGGCAATATTGGCGGATCAAGAGACGAAACAACTAACGCGCCTAAAAAACTAAAATACCACCAGTTAGTTTATTTCAATTTTATCTTAGAGTTTTAAGCTTTGCCATCAGATAGGTACTCGGTATTCTCAGTTATCTTCCAAATTGATTGAATTCACAATTCACATACTCATCGTATTTAAATTGTGTTTTTTATCGGTGCCGACGTTTATAGCCGATCGTGATGTTGGTCGCTTATATCAATGAGAAGTAGTTCACCCCTAACGAAGAGTACCTACGAGTAACCCATTACCCGATCTCAATCAAGTCCAAACTTTAAAAAAAAAAATTTGCCTCGACTACAGTACCTACTCTTCTATCAAATTCTATGAAGATTGGATCAAAAATACTCAAGTTATTATCGAACAAACTACAAATAGGTGTATAGGTATACAAAAGCCTTCAAGGCCGGTATTCTAGGCGTTAAAAACGATATCGTACCTTAATCTGTTATGGTGTTGTTATGACGTCAGCCGCCATTACTGTCAAGTAAATAAGAGCTACCAAAACGGGACAATACGATAACAGCTCAAACACGATAATGTTACCGTGTTGAATAGAGGCCCTGTTCGCTCGGCTGGTAACATAGGTAGAATTTCATTTTACTAAAAATACAGATGACTCGTCCCAAGTTAAAGGCTTTACGGTACTGTGAAGGCTCACTGCTAGTGGCGTGCTGCTGCGTCAGGCGCACTGACTGATCATTTACGTCTGTAATATTTAAACGACTTCAAAAAGGAGGAGGTTCTCAATTCATCGGGGGTTTTTTCAATGTTTCCCGATTGCTCTTAGACCACTGGACCGACGTTTTTTTTAGATCTAAGGTCTGAATCTTACTTGTATTAAAATATTTACCAATTTATCTGTTTTAATCTTTTAATTCCTTAGCGGATAAATACTATACGTACTAAATGCAAAACTTCTTTTACAATATATGATTAAATTCTGCTTGTCTTTAAATTTTACTTAGCGCTTTCGTTCTGCATTTCTATTATTTACTAGTCTTTCACCCTTGATCTGCTTTTATTTTTTTGGATTATTGTGTGCTGCGGTTGACTACTACTATCTACTGCAAACAGAAGGTATTACTTTTAGGTCTTGGTTTCATTTTAATAGCCAAAGTGTTTAAATACATTTTTTTTCCGAAAATGACAAAGTTCTTACAATTATTTAAAGAACATGTTCAATACCAATTTTTTTAAACTCTCGTGTTCATCACTACTGGAAAACTATTTAAATTTATAATTTACTAATAATTTAGATTTATAATTTAAAAAGGAGAAAGTCTAATTTCTTTGGAACTCAATGTCAAAGAAATCCGATGAAATTAGTACCAATGAAATTAGAATAGCACCTTTTTATTTATTTTTATCTGTGAGTATTTAACGAATTTATCTTACAATCAACCAGTTTTATCTTATAATTACCGAAGCGAGCAATCACAGCGTGCATAAAAGTATAAAAATTACAGCTCGTATTTAAGTATAAAATCGATTACCGAAGAAATTAGGTTCTCACCGGAAAAAAACCCGTGCACACCGATAAATAAAATACTCTACCGAAACCACTTACACTTTGCACAGGTTTGCTCTTACCGGGCGTTAGATTGTAACTAAACGAAGCGGGGGAGGGAGGCGGGGATTGTCCAAGAAACATGATGACATTTTGCGAGACTGCACAAATTCGCCAAAGAAATTTAAACTGCTCAAAATTAATTTTTTAATATATTTTTATAAGATGATCAAAAAAAATCATTGTTAAAGCTAAATATAGTTCAATATTCCTAAATATAGGAAAACTTGATCAATAGGAGAATTTCAAGTTAAGGATGCGCCAAAGAGCTTAGAGTTTTGACCTTTGATATTTTCTATGAAAAACCCTGAACCCGTTTTTAGGAAACCACGCACACTTCCCGCGTCGAATCGCGTGAATCTGGAAGAACCGCAAGTGTGCGAGGTTTTATAAAATTTCATAAACAGTATTTTAAAATGTGTTGCGTTCGAATCGTTCGACGCGTTCGGCTCTGATACTCGTAAGTGTGCGTTCACTTTTAAGCTTGTAGAAAAAGTAATGTATGCAACGGTACATAATTAACTCTTAAGGTACTCGTGCCTGTCATGAGCGCTTGCGCTCGCGCTCTAACCTCGGCACTCATACTCTAAGAAGCTTTATTACGCACCAGTTACATAAGTAACTATTTTGAGTCTACTGCACTTTATATTTGTTTTTTTTTTTAGATAAATTTAGTCGGGAGGTCAGAGATGTTATTTTCTTAACACCGGCTTCTTGTCGAACGGTCGATCCATGACATCACTCTGGCTATTTTAATTTGAAATAGGTGTACGGCATAGTATAAGTTAAAATTTACTATTGTATGTATTTTATTTTCAGGATCGTAGCAAGTGGAAAGAAGTGGTCTCTGCCTACCCCTCTGGGAAACAGGCGTGTATGTATGAATATTTTATTTTTAGTCTATGATATTTGAAAAAGTTAAATAAACATTGTGGAACTTTATTTCTAGCTTAGCTATCCAAACATTCAGTTCAATCATTTTAAAATGTTAAATAACTTAATTGATTAAATTTTGACTGCTGACTGCTGCCATTAAAAATATAAATATTTAAAAAAAAAAACCTTTTGCCCTGACCGAAAACTCTTGTGCTGTTTTTGCAAGGGTCCGTTGTTTGATCATTCAACTCGGTACAAACCAAATCATCTTTCACCTCTAACGCACTCGCAATCGCAACAGGCTTCAAAATGGAGCAATTGTTTACATTTTGTATGTAGACAAGCCTTCGATTTTCAAAATGAAAACGAGTGCTTTAGACAATAGCCCCGCAGTTGTGCTATTGTTTTTAACTCAGTCGCTATGACTGTCAAGTAAATAAGACCTATCAAAACGCTGATAATACGATTTAACAGGTCAAAGATGACATGATTTTTATCCCCTAGAATCTCAGCCAAGTTGTTAAACATACTACTTTTAAATTTAATGGTAACCAATTGAATCATTAATGAACTTAAATGTGTAAAATTTACGATTCGATTTTAAAATTTTAACCCTTTGTTCAGTTGATTACTGATCAGAGTGATCAGACAACTCGCCCTAAGAGCTTGTTGTTTGATCAGTAATTAAAGTAACTAATTGTGAAAAATCGTAACTAACAGAAATTGTGTTAAATTTTCGATTCCATTTTCGAATTTTAACAATTAGTTGAGTTAACTACTCGTATTGATCACACAACGGGGCCTAAGGTAAATATTAATTTCCGAGCATGTCGGGAAAACATAAGTTTTATTTCTTTATGCGTTCAATTCATAAGTCATGAAAGTTTATCCAGAAATTTTAAACTATACATAAAAAACATCGAGAAGGAAAAAAATAGATGAAAGTATTAAATTATTATTGATAAGTAAGTTATTTTAAAAGTTATAGAAGCAAATGTTAAGGTTAAATAATTAAATGACTGAAAGCTAACTTCGTGAGGTAGTTTTTGCCGACTCGCAAGGTTTTTATTGGATGTCGATAAACCGGTGTAGCGTCCTGCGAGCCTTGTCATCTTCCGGAGACCCTGCCCGGCGCCCCCGCCCGCGACGAGCACCTACCCGCGACACAAGAGGCGATAGCTCAAGTGAAATAGGTATATTTAAATCTAGGAGTTAAGTTGGCAATTGTTGAAATAAAATGTTACGTTCTTTTATCATCTTTACTCTGAATGCCTAATATCTACTGAGAAGTTGCATTGCGTTGTTGCGTCTGCTCTTTGGCCGAGAGCACTGGCTGGCCGGCTCCAACGGACTAGCTACGACTAGGAAACTAGGATGGTGACGAGCTGTTACACCATACCTATTTGCCTAGATCTGTGGCCCTGTTGCGTGTTATCTATTATACAGGACGAAAAAGGGACGAAGGCGTTTACTGAAAATACTTAAGTATAAATAGTATCATATAAGTGATGAATTTAATCGTTTTTTAATGGATATCTTAATAAAAAACAAATGTTTAAAAATATAATGTTTAATGATTTTAACCCTAAAGGGAGGATGAATATTGATTTTTAGTAAATATACTCCTAAGGTCAAGGTTCGGCCATTGACATCATTTGTTAAGTGTTTTGCAAAAAACTGTAACAAACTATTACTCTAAAAGTCTCATACGAGTGTATTAAAATAATGTACCGTAGACATCGATAACATGCTTACATTTTTGCATCTCATTTCAATGGAATACGGCAAAAAACGTAAACATCTTTGACGTCGATTGTACCTCTACTAATGCCACATAATCTTCACATTTTCTGATTGGGCCATCTCTTCCTTTTCCACCCTGAATAAGTCGACTTAGCTCCTAATATAAAAGGTTTCATTCTTATTGCTTGCTGTATTGACTAATTATTGTTTTCACTTGCACTTTAGAAGACTTGTATTGTACCTTTGGCCCACAGAAATAGCACCCGGGCTTCGGCTCAGTGCAGGTGCTTGTTTTAAACTGACTAGTTTTTACGTTTTACGACTCTGGCTCACGTATGTTCTGCCGGACCAGGCCCTATAACCAAAACGCATTATGCTAAGTAGTATTATAATTCCTTTCTATTTAAACCAATTGCGTCACTGGTAGATCACGTGACTCTTTGTATCACGCGACGCGATTGGTTTAAATATAAAGCAATAGAAACGCTTGTTAGCGTAATGCATTTTGGCTAGGGCTCCAGCAGTCCAGCACCATCGAGTCCGGGGTCAAGTTGCCGCGCACGTCGCAAACCACTGCGCCCGGGCAGGCAATACAATACTTAGATAGCTGCAACCTGCGTTGAACGCAGGCCATTGAATGGCGTTATTTTTGTGCGAGTTAGTTTTCAACGGGAAATGCTTGAATGATGAGGCCTGAGGACGTGAATAATAAAAAGCAATAAAACTTCCGCTGTAACAAGTCTATTGTTACCTTTAAATCAAAAATGGAATCCTACCAATATTTATACAGCTTGTTTTACGAATCTTACGATAGATGTTTGTTTGTGTATTTCCATTTTTACTGCGATAAAATCCCACCGCAAAGATGGTAAATAGTATTTTAAGCGGTGCTTTCAGCAAATTCCGTTAGCTCAATAAATATATATTGATTTGGCATAATAAGCAGCTTTATTTAAATAAAATTAAACATTAATTCTTTTATTCATGCTATAAAATATGCTTTTTCCCTATCTGACATTTGCATCTCACAGAAAGTTACAAAACATACTTTAGCTTATGAAGGTTTATAGTGTGTTTATGAATTAGGGTGTAAATGAATAAAAGACAGGTACATTTATTGGAAAAATCGTTGTCGTCGTTAATTTAGTTTGATGTTTTACGCTACGCTATGAATATTCAATAGATTCGAACTTTATTTGCGATGCCAAACGAAACGTGTGAAAACAGCCCATTACTCCTAACAGTGGGAGCAAAACTTTGTTATTACTTATTACAGATATTCCCTTTGCTACCCTAATGAGCCGTTCGGTAGCGTAAGTAACTGATGACGCGACGCGGTAAGCAGTTTCTAACTTTAAAGCTCAGATAACATGTGTATTATACATTTATATGTGTATAATACTCTTAAATCAAACTCGCGAAGGTCCTTAAATGACTTCTCGGCTACTATGGCTTTGCGTTGGTTCTACTCAGAACCATCCTGTAGCTTAGCTTAATTGGGAAGATGCTTAGTACCCCTGGCTGGAAGATGCTTAGTTGTATGATCCCACAGTTCGTCGCATTTGTTCTACATCACAACGCATTTTGTATTGAGCTTATGACGTAACCGTCGTCCGTCAAATAACGTTTAATACAAAATGTGTCATAGTGTAGGTGAATAAATGGGATAAACCCGGCATCCATTTGGCACAATACCTTACAAAGTGGCACTATTACCAGTATGATATGAATTTTACGATAACGTTCATCCTTAGAAATATTTTACGTTCCAGTTGTAAACACGCTTTACTCAACTACGTCATGAAGAAAATAAATATTTACATATCATGAATGTTACGATTTCAACCGTAGGTTATATTAACGTTTGTGTGAGTAGGAATAGCACTTTCAATCCTTAAAGACGCACCATGATGCGCCCCACTATTTATTTTTATGTTGCAAAGTTGTGTATATAAAATGTATTAGAAAAACATTGGTGCATAATTGGTACATGGTACTTACTTTTTCCCGTGACTCTCTCAATAATTTTTTTGGTATAAAATGTACCTCAAGTCTGAGTATGTTAATCTCCGGCCGTTCCGCTATCTCTTTGCAAAAAATTACGTCTATCATCGAGACAAAGGAGCAATCAACAAACAAACTTCCGCATTTTTAATACTATTTAAATATGAGGTATATCGAATTATAATCGAGTGCCACTGGAATAATTTTGTGAAGAAATACCTGCTCGCCCTTTATGCAGAATATAAGAAGGAATGCTTACTTATGGCTTCCTAACACCATTGTGTTGGAGGCACTTCCGAAGGCGGAGCAAGCAGAACAAAAAAGTAAAGTGTTATTAATTAAACTTAAATGTGTTTCGTAAACTATTCAAGCATTTTAACCTGTCGGTGCTCGTTTTTATAACAATGGAAAGACTTTGTCAGCGCTTAGGAATAAATGGGAATAAACGCTAAAATAGTGCATGTCCGCCGCGCCAGCCCGCGTCTCGCCCTGAGCCATTCATTGCGCAAACTGAACACCATTACTTAATTGTTTACCCGTTCCGACCATATGTATTCTGCGGCGCGACGCCGGGACCCCGATACGTCCGGGACCAATAAACAAATCTAAACAAATTACTTTGTTGTTAAAAGGATAACAATGTACATTTTTATTCCGGTCACAGAGCTTGACTACACTGACTACCAGAAGCTGGTCGCTGGAAATCTGTTTTATTTATAACAAGTCCTACTTTCCTGGTTAAAATTGATTATATGTAAGCAATCTGGTACTCGTAAGTTTTCGGAAAAATTCGAGTCCTAAATTAAGCTCTAGGCTTCTAACTACTACGGGTAGTTACTGAGATACTGAGACACATACAAATGTTTAGACAAATAAACTGTTAAATATAAATTTATACATACATTTGCTATTACCGAGGGTCATAGCCGGGACCGTTAGCTTGAAAGGAAGGTCTTCCATACTCTTATGTGTATATCATTGGCCTGGAGTCGGTGATAGTGCAACATGCAATTTTTTTTTTGATACGTTACCTACGTGAAATTGCATTTTATTGCCGTTTCTCAGTATTTCGTTTTTTCTCAGGAAAAGCAAACAATTTATAGAATTGCAATATTTGTCAGATGATAAAGGCACTTCCTTTGATAGAAATATAAATAAAAATAATACATTGTTCAACAAGGGACTAAAATCTGACTCACGCGAGCTGAGAGAAAATGGCTACAGTTCTAGGGTGCGTAACGATCGATATAAAAATATTTTCTATAATATCAGTCGATATAACGCTCATTTGATATAATTATTGAATCATATAACAACATTTAATACATTTAAATATGATATAATTATCATTTTATATAACGATCATTTGTTCTAAAAATATTTTATATAACATACATTAAGTATAATGCATATTTACTATAATCAACTTATGATATAAAGTTAATTTCATATAAAGTACAGTTGGTAAAAAAAATACTGTCTATACTAACTCGTGTCCAACCACAAGGTTCGGTTTGTTAGTTACCTATTGTGACCCTACAAAGCGGTAACTCCTAGGTCTCAACTAATATATAGGTTAGGTTAGGTTAGAATTGTGTCAAGGCGCGAAGCGTCATAACTACGCGGAATAGGAGCTCCGCAAAGCGGAGCTCCGTCGACTTTGCCTCACGGTCAGCGTTGTACCAAAAAATCATTCGACAAAAAAAGTTATTCCAAACAAATATACTTAACAACTACCAGAAAAGTAGTTTAGGCTAGGTAAATAAAACGCGTTACAATTATTTTAAATATGTGGCAATAAAAAATAATATACCACATGATAGTTATACAATATGATTTTTATACAAAATGATGATTATACCAAATGATGTTTATAATAAATAAATGAAATACCAAATGATAATTATAATAAATAAAAATAGATATTTTGATAATATACCAATCGTTTATTATATAAAATGAGTGATTATATCCTTTAAAATTATATCAAATGAAATTATATTCTTTATTTTATACCGATCATTACACACCCACAGTTCTAGTGTCATTATGGTTGTTTAGTCTCGCGAACACTCTTTTTTTTCTTTGAATGCTATTTTTGTTGTATGTTTTTTTTTGTAAAGAGACGCTTTAAAATTTTAAATACGTCTATATTTAGCAAACAGATTCAAACTAGACAACTATTTAAAAACAAATTGGACCTTGAATAATAAAATGAATTCATCCTTAATAAAATTAAAAAGATTCATATTTTATCATTAATCGTGTTGTACGATTTCTTTTTTATATTTTTGCACAGGTTTAATTTTGTGGTTATTTCCATGTATACGTAGTCAATGAAAATGGCGAAAATCCTCCATTCACAAACTCCGTGGGATGATTGTTTAGGGGTTTCCAAAACGAAAAAATAAAAAATACTTTAGTAACATTGTAAGAGCATGAGAAATGAAAATATCTTTATTTGGTTTCTGCTTACATAATATCACAACTATGTCTGGAGTCTCCCTTAAGGTTAGTAAAGATATACCTATATATGTCTGCCAGGAATACCCGCTCTTTTTGACCGACTTGAAAAAAGAGGAGGTTATATATTCCACTGTATGTATTTTCTTTTACAAAGTATATGTTACAAATGCTAGTAGTGGACCGGTAAGTTTCGTGTATATATATTCAAAGGAAAGTGAGTTAAATAAAATTAACTGGCAAGCAAGGAATCAGTTACGAGTAATCCTAATAGTATCATATGGTTAAAACAATGGTCACGAGTGGACCCTTGTATGACACCAACAGCTAGCAACGCGGAGAACCAATCATAAAACTCGTCGCCACCCCCTGTTAGCATTTAACATTTAAGTTCCGAACTGGTGATTATTCAAACTCTCTTGATTAGAATCCCACTCGTGCAACAACCTGAATTACCCCAAACAAAATAAATAAATAGATATAAACAAATATATGTATATATTTGGGCCGATTTGTTTGTTCAAACGATTAGATTAGACTAGTTTGATATTGAGTAGCGATGTTTGGAGTTACATTTACCAGTTTGCTGTGCAGCCGTGGGATTTGCAATACGAGTACGAGTCTCATTGAAATAAAGAAGGAATTATTATATGATGTATGTTGTCGAAGCCTCGTAATCTTGTCACTAAATTAGCTACGGACAGAGATACCTACCCTTTTTTCTGCTGCGAAAATGCTTTTACGCTAGTTATCACCTAGGTCCGGTGGAGCTTTAGGTGTTTATGTGTGACACACCAACCGGAGAGTGACTAGAATACCCACAAAACTACAGCGATTCTCCCCCAAGCCGTTGTTGGCGGGGCCCGCAGGTTCTGCTTGCGCATTCGACCTTCACCGGCAGGCCCGCGCGGCGCGAAAGAGCGCCCCGGGAGAATTCAAGGCGCTCACAGTCCAGTGGATCAAAAGAGGCGACAGACCCCGCGATCCCTCGACCGCAGGCTCACACGATTCGGCCGCAGAGGATAGGGAGAACGGCGCACCGTAATACCGGCACTCCTCTTCCTATGCGGGTACAAGTTTCCCTCACCCGTAGTCCACCCATCAAGTCCCAAGCAGGCTCAAAGGAGCCCGCTTGGAGCGACCTCCGCAGGACAGGGAGCCTACCCAATTATTCGTTAGGATGTAAAAAAATATCCACGCTAATATTATAAAGAGCATGAGAGATTTGTATTTTACTTTGTAATGAATAAACTCAAAAAGCACTAGACCGATTTTCGCTATGCGGACGGCGTCGGCGGCTCTAGTAGCAGTTGAGTACAATAGAATGACTATACATTTCACCTAGCAAAAGATCGGGTATTCACCATTTTCGGATATTTTCACAGACTTAAGGTATTTCTATAAATGTTCCGATCTTTATGATCATCCTGGCTGCTTCGATATTTTTGACTTCTGTAAGTTCCGATATCTTTACCTAATTGTATGGTACGAATTTATTGAAAAGTCACTGCTCCTAAATTTATGACGAATTATATGGGCCGATATTATAGACCTTATCTAGCGTAATTAATATATTGAAATTTAATGCTGCTCCGAAATATTTGAGTACCTTGACCGCTACCATATATCTGATGACGACTGTACCCAGTTAGGTTTGATTGCACAACATTTCAAAATCAATTAAGAATTAAAATGTACAAACTGCTCCTAAACCCAGAGTTTAGTATTTATTTAATAAAAATGAAAATACTTAAAAAAAAAATAGTTTAATGGATATGGCAAAACGCGCGGCAGCACTCCGAGTTCGAAAATTTGGATTCGAATAAAGACGGATACCAGAACTTTTGTAAGGAAGGTACCCTAAATTAATTGAGACTTACTAGATAAATATCATGCGGCGTTGCCTGTCTGTAGATTTCGTGTTTAAATAAAGCGAAATGAAATAAGTAGAATAATTGTCAAACCAACACGGGAGGCGGCAGCAGAAGCCCGGCGAGTTCGCGCTCGTTGCATGATTTATGCATATACGATAGTAGCTGCTACTCTAGTGAGGGGGCTATGAAAAATACTAACGGAATCATGCCGACAGAAAATGCTGCGATTACACTCTGCGACAGAGCGCTTTCAAATGGACCGTAATGTACCGCTTCAATTTTTATTTTCTAGTGTAGTGTTACGTTACAAGAAAACGAAAAGAAAACGTTAAAAATGGTACAGAATAAGTAATAGTACAAGTGACAACATGAAATCATAACGTTTGTCAGGCCACTCTCCTTTAACTGTTACATAATGTCCGCAGCGTATTTTTGTAGATCTAATGAATGCCTAAAACGATTGTCTAAGAGGATGATAATTATTCTATGATAATTCATATTCAATGAAATAAATGTGTAACTGTGATATGCGGTTAATTACTCCGATGCATTAAATATATGAAGGTACTTGCGGCCAATTTCGAACAGTTTCTTTCATTTTAAATATCTGTAATCCTCAATTTATAAACCTCAAACTCGAATATAGTCTTATGCGGGAATTAGAATAGTAATAAAAACTGCAAAACTTGATTGCTGCTCTACTTCAACTTCATTTCTAGAGTAAGAAACACAATATCGCTGTCTTTTTCTTTGAATCTATATTGCTATCAGAATTTATGTTCCTAGGCTAAACCACGCTTAAGAATAGTTCGAAGTTTATAAATGTAGCCGCCATTAGAGTCCCATTCAGATAGTGTTTTATAATTTCACAAATAGTCAATTCGATTCTAGTCTAACTAGAATAGAAGTTGGGAAACCGTCAGCGAGCGGGACGATGGCTGACTGAGAAATGTCCGGCTTTTACTTTAGATATTGGCGAAATCTCTATGAAACCACTTTAAATAAAAAAGAAGAAGAAGAATAATTAGTTGGAAGAAGAAGGTTGACATTTACAAATGTGGGTATACAGTTATTTAAAATTAGAGAATTCACCCGCTCTGAATTGGCCCTTTAATCTACTGGGCCTGTTGTTTGATCAGTAGTTAAACTAACTAATCGTTAAAAACCGTAACTGATGGTTAAATCTCAAGGAAATGTGTCAAATAGTCGATTCTTTTTTTTTATTTTAACAATAAGTTGATTTAATTACTGATCTATCAACGGGCCCTAGAGCCTGTGTTGCCTTCTTTCTTTCAAATTTATATCGTTCTTATCTCCCTTCTTTAGAAAGTGCTAGCTGTTGCCCGTGACTCCGTTAGCGCAGAAAAATAAAACATAGTCTATGTTACTCAGGGATAATAAGTTCCCCTTTTGTATATTAAGAATATTCTTTTGTGCAATCGAGATTATATAAATTAATAAATAATAATATAGCAGTATGTTTTGTGTTTATTCGTTACAAACAAAACAAAATAAAAATATTTCCTTTTTATATTATTAAGTGTAGATAAAACAAAGTCACTTCCTGCCATCCGTCCCTCTCTACGCACGCTTAGATCTTTCAAACCACGCAACGGATTTAATACGGGTTTCAGCACGGGTCTCACAAGTTGTATTTTCTAGCTGGTCTCTCAGTGCCTCTCTATCGTTACTGGCTAGAGGGAAAAGGAGATCCGAGCAATAACCAAGTCGCGGGCAACTTGCTCTAGCCGCACAGCAATAGATAGAGTGATTCCAAGAGGAAGGTTTTACGTATAATACATTCTGGTTTGAACTCAAAAACCAAAACTCGCCCTCACGGCCACTAGGGGATAACTAGTTAAAAATAAGGGACAAAATAGTGAGAAGGTATGAAATGAAATGAAATGAAATGATTTATTGCGTTATTATGTACCTACACTTAACAAAAGCAAAGGTTGGGAAAATAGGAAACCCCGTATGGTATATATGTATAATATCAATAATTGCCTTACTGGTGTACATAAAGGGTCTACTATAGATTGTTAAAATAACTTCAATATTTTCCTTCGTGGATGAATGTTACTTTCCATTGTAGCGCTTGGCGAAATTGCTCGGAGCTTTGCCTATACTTTGATTATTCTACTCTTACTTACTTAGTAAGTGATTGCAATCACGAAATACGGCTACAAAAACAAAAAACTCACCAGCGATGTGTTTAAAAATAGGCCTATATAAATAGGCAAATAATTAATTATTTAAATTCCTGAACGGCATCGCTAGGTTTGCACCGATGTAGAATTTATGTAAAGTTAAAGAAAAAAGTGTAATAAGCAGAGGTCGGAATAGGCAGTGCCTATTTGCCTAAACTTCGCGGGAGGACGTAACTAAGAGTGGTTACAACCACCGAAAATAATGTTTTTTTATTATTGAATGCGGGATTTCCGGGTGTTTAAGAATACATAAATGTGGAAATTCATACTAAAACTCAATATCACATGTTAAAATTTTACATTATGAAATGACATATTCTGATTTATTTTTAATGTAAATAAACCAACAAAGTATTTCGTATTAAATAATATTAATTAGTAGTAATAATGATTGTAATTATCATATTGATGATTCAGATTGAAAGTTGTTTTTGTTATTGATGATCATGTAAAATTGTATACAATAAATGTTATTAACATGTGATATTGAGTTTTAGTATAAATTTCCACATTTATGTATTATTAAAAAATACCTGGAAATCCCGCATTCAATAAAAATAAAACATTATTTTTGGTGGTTGTAACCACTCTTAGTTACGTCCTCCCGCGAAGTTTAGGCAAATAGGCACTGCCTATTCCGACCTCTGGTAATAAGTGATTATATGAGCTGTCTGAGGCATCATAGAATAGTCAGAGTATACACGCACATGCGTGCACGTATTACGTATATTAAAGAATAATTTTATATTAAAGTTTTATCAATACTACCAATGATGACACCCACGTCAGATTTCGACACTGAAGTCGATGGGAGCTGGACATATTACTGCTATCGGGGTAAATTGTAACAAATTACTCGGAAGTCGGAACGTACACACGCGTCATTCAGGGACACGGCAGTTGCGGCGCGGCGGCTGCACCGAGCGAGAAGAGGGGATCTCTAATTATGTGTAGGTATAATATTTTATTATGTTATTAGCTTATATCGCATAGTTCTGCGGAAAGTGCAGTTGAGCAACGTACCTAACACGATGGGTTTTTTTGCATGCCACGTTGCTTTAATACTCCACTCTCGAACAATCCCATCAAGGCTAACACAACAACAACTTATACTGAACTGAAGAACGGATTTTGTAAATGATTGTTCTTTAAAAAAAAAACAATCCGGGCATGATCATGGCGCATCATGTTCATTGTAGGGTTTGGAAGCCGTTGCTACAAATACAGAAATCTATCTCAAAACTTACGATGTGGCAAAGTGCACGCAAAAGTGTTTTGGCAATAACTCAAAAACGGTATGTCCGATCATGCTACCTTTATATTTTTTTATTTTTTGGACTTAAGGTTTAAAAGACAATTGGGATACAATTTACAATGCAACTTTCGGGGCGATTATTTCCGAAAATATTTACTTAATCAAAAAACATGCTTAGAAACCTAAAATTTATTTTAAAAGAACTTACGAAATTAGAAACACACGTTGATATTTGCTGAAAAAAGTGATTTTCGTCTTCTTTTAACCGTATGGAGTCCCCCTCCTAGATATAAAAGAATATGCATCCGTAATATTTTTATATCTTTTTCTCTTTATCGCGTCTCATAAAGCAAAAACTTTGCCGAGTAATTAAATGGTCAAAATACGTTAAGGTCATGTTAAAACTTGGTAAAGATTACCAAATTAATACATTGCAACTACAGGGCACGTGTCGAGACGACGTCCAATCCACCTCGAAAAATTTCCTGTGCGTTGACCTCTTGGTCGTAATTTATAAAACTACGTGGAATAAACGTAGCCGGAACGTGCTTTTTTCCCCCATTTTGGTTGATTCTACGTCGACTCGAGGTCGATTTGAGGCAACACATTTTGGTCACCTTGAAATGTGCGACCTGTTATGGGTGCTTTTATCGCAATTTTTACCTAAACCGTTTGCTGGGACGCGAGCTGAGCGACGTTGGCTATAGTTCTAGTGTAATTATAGTTGTTTAGTCTCACGTGAAATACCTACTCTACTTTTCACTTTGAATGCGAGGAATAAAAACGACTTTCTATAAAATTACAATATTTAAAAGTTTCTTACAAATTGATTCCTCAGTTGTTTTTTTTTGTGAGGTGACGCTTTATATGCCTACATATTTAGCCAAAAGATTCAAACCTGAAAACTAATTGGACCATGCATAATACAATGAATTCATCCTTAATATAAGTTTTAAATAGATTCATACTCGTAATTAATTATTAATCGTGATTCACGAAATTAAATCGTTTTTTTAATAATATTTTCGCATAGTTGTCATTTTGAGGTTATTTCCAAGCCCTAAAAAATGTCTAAACACAATAACTGAAAATGGAGGTAATCCTCCATTCACCAACACCGTGATTCGTTGCTTAGGGTCTCCAAAGATAATTAAAATAAAACTTTAATCCCTAGAGACTAATAAGCAGCTTTAGTCCTAATGTGCAAAGATCAAAGTACCATTTTAAGAGCATGAGAAGTGAAAAAGAGTTTAATTTGCAAGTTCTAAGATATAATTATTTTACGTTTGTGTGTAGCTCTGTGTGCGTTGTCGCAGAACAAAAGGGCCGTCGTGGCTTTTCGTATAGCTTTGTTCATACAAGCAAAACACTAATATTCTGCCTCGACCCACAGAAGAAAGAAAAAAGTAACGACAGACCTACAACAAACAACAATTTAAATTACTAACCCCCTTACTTATGAACATGGAATAAGCTTGGAATAGTTTATGCCATGCTTTGTCTTTATCTGTAATTGTGACATTTGCATCTGACAGAAAGTGACAAAGCATGTCATAAACTATTCGAAGCTTATTCCACGTTTATAAGTAAGGGGGTCATGCTCGGTTTCTGAAGTCACTAGTTAAACCTTTAATAGCTATTGATCCGTTAAAGTTATGTTTAGGTTAAACGACGTTTATCTCTTCGTGCGTTTCTGAGTGCTCTACGAACAGTTCGATAACTATTGACAGATAAATAGTTCCTTCCGCTGCTGCTAGATGGATCTTAATAGTTTGTCATACGTAGACTGCTGTTAATGCCTTAATTCAACATCAATTCCGGTAGATTTTTGTAAAAATAATAATTTAAGAAAACTTAGCCACTTTATAGTAATTAATAAATAAATGATAACGAAAATTAAAATACCTAGTTTATTTGCCAGTGGCTGTATGAACAAGAATTCTCTAGACGAGCTCTTAATAATGAATTGTGGTATACTGTACTGTCATGTGTTGATCCATGCCAGCGAGCATCTATATCTCTTATTTGTAAAGTAGCATCACAAACAACTTGGACATTGATGGAGAAGAAACCCTTTCTGTTTCTAAATAATTCAGCTTGTTCACCTCCAGGAGATTGAATTGGTGTATGAGAGCCATCAACACAACCTATTACATTTGGAAATCTAGCAATTCTATAAAACTGAGCCGTTATTTTACCCAATTCTTCCCAAGTTGGCATGGATATGTAATTTGTGGCTAGTCTAGCTATCTCTTTGCTCACCTTATAAACTACTCGTGACACAGTGGTTTTGTGAACGTTGAGATCATCACCAATCACTACTTGAAAAGTACCCGTAGCGTAAAAACGCAAAGTTATGAAAATTTGCTCCAATACAGACAGTGTGTATTTTCGATGTGATACGGGAGTCAACGAAAAGCTGATAATGTCACTAAGGTGTATCACAGTGTTCTTGTCAAAGCGATATCTTAATTTGAATTCTTCATCTGAGAACATTTCAAAAGGATTTCTCCTGAGTCTCATGTTTCTTGGCACTGATATATTAGAAATAAACTGCAATACTTCCAAATCAGACTCTGATGAACTGCTTGTATTCATTGTATGTATGTATGTATGATAAAAAACTAAAATCAAATGGAGCTTTATTTGGAAAAAAGTAGGTAGGTATTCATAACCTAAAAAGATGCTAAGTAATAAAGAAAACGTCAAATAGTTATGGAGCCGATAAACGGCAAACTTTGGTCAGTTAAGTTAAACCTAGTTTAAACGGAGTTTATCTTTGAGTCGTTGTTTGGAAACGCAGTTGTCAAAGTTAACGGACCAATAGCGTTTACGGACAGATAAACCACCGATAAAAGTACTTCAGAAACCGGGCATCAGTCTTTTAAACTGCTAGCCCGGGGTAATTGGATCGAAAAAACCTTGCATGAATTAAAAACGGATTTTATTTTCGTTGATTGTATCCGGTACAGACAGGGGAGTGTATAAAGTTGTATCCAGCGAAAAGTTCACCCCCGCGCATGCGTTTTTTTCATAGAAATTATGTTTATCAATTTTACTTTATAGAAAAAAAGATTAACAGGCATATTTATATGTAAGGAATATTTGTAGAAGAGATTAAGTATTACCAGTACGTCAGTAAATTAAACATTTGTAGTCCGCGCAACGTCTTTTTTTAATTTTATAGTTTCAAATAATGGTTCTGGCTAAAATGTATCAGAACTGATAGTTATTGAACAATGGAAAATATTTCAGGCCAGACCAGAATTTCTCAGAATTAAACAGATAAGAGGTGGTTTAATAGTTTAATATAGTAAAACCAACAATTTGCATTAATGTGTTTAGTATTCTTGTAAATAAGTAATATAAAGCAAATAAATGAAAATCAAACTAAATTTAACTCTATTACATTTTTGAACCGGTATTAAAAAAAACGATTAAAATTAATTTGCGTTGATACAACCTGTTTAATTTTGCCTGGTAGCGTTTTAATATATATTATTATTTATAATTTAATGTTCATAAATCACTGTTAATATGTTTACTTGAAGTACAATTAAAAAAATCGAAAATACTTTTAAGTTTTCATTTCCGTTGGGGAATTAATTTAATTCTGCAAAAATATATTGGTTCTACCAATTTTTTATACATATAATAACTAGAATTATCCTGTAAACTATTTTTCCTTGAATTTATTAACAAAAACGCGATTTAGTTATTTTTTTTACCTTGCTCCGGTCATGGATGGTCACGGCCGATTGGTTATTATTTGGAGAGATAAGTTCAAATACTTACATAATTCACGAAAAAAGCGTTGTTTAGATTTTTTGAAAGGTTAAAAGCTAGATCACGATTATTTAATATTATTTTATCAATATAAATCGTTATTATTATCTTACCATCCCCGACTGCTCCATCCCTAGGCTCGACTTTGTTCGCCTCAATTCTCGCAACATCGTGCCAGTGATTACATTCTATGGAAAAACTTACATTCACACGCCAACTTTACTGGAGTTCTGTCTTGCTGACTTATACTTACTCACTTTACGTGTTGTTGGTTAAGAATCGCTAGAAAGATAGGCGTGGAGGCGCTGCCATCACGCGTGGAGTATTCATTCTGCTTTTGATTCATGAAATGATTTCTTAAGTATTATATTATACACGATATACCTAACTATAAAAGAACGTATCGCTGTTTTTAATTACCTACAACGAAGCGAAAATCAAGGTAGATTAGGTGCTACATGGGCACGTTTTGGACGGCTTATATTTTTGGTTTTTTAAACTATATTATGCTGGAGCTATTTCAAAAGACGGTTTACATTGTGTTGTAGTTTTTTTTGGTCATATTTTTGTATTGCAGAATGTTACTTGGCAGAAATATATCAGCATCAGTATACCATCAATTCGCCTAATTTCCAAGTTCAGAATCATACGTTGGCATACTGTTGATAATAATAATATTTTTATAATCGAATAATGATGGCGCAGAGAAATATTTTGCATAATGTATACGTGGCATAAATTGTTTGCATATTCCAAATAATAATACATAAGGAACTAAGTGCGAATCTACTTTTCTGCCATCAGAAAAAAACATCATGCCATAGTAGAAGAATGCTATAGGATGATAGATACAATTATGTCAAACGAAATTCTGTAAAAGTAATCTTCTGCTAAATAATGTGCTGCATAAGGTATAGTATAGTAATTAGTATATGGGTACTGTTAGTTATGCCCAATATTACATTTCTGCGAAATGATCATTCGACTAAACGAGTTACTGCGATACATGTTATGCGAAGTGTATTTCGAACAATAAGGAAATACGATATTCTTCGAATCAGATAAGGGTAACCTGAAAAAATTATAATCGCCGGAATTATTAAAATACGGAATTTTATCAACTCTGAACTATGACGTTCTTTTAATTATGCATTCCCTAGGCTACTACCCAACTAAATACTTCCACTCTCTTACTCGTCGTTTATACGATATGAGTCCGCAGTTTTTAAGCAACCTTCGTCAGCCTGCGCGAACGTCTGTAATAGATATGCGCTATCTACTTATAGGTTAATTCAGTGTAAGTAGTATCAAGATTAAGTATACCGCATTGGTTCCTGGAATACAAGCCACTAATGTGTTCATACTTACTTAAAAATCATCTCATACAGCATCAAATAACTTTTAAACTAATTTATTTTCGTACTTGTAAATCTTTGAGATAGTTTTATGTGTTAGTAGTAACGGTGTCGGAACCCTACATTGAGCATAATCCGACGTCCGACATGCTCTTGCCCGGTTTAAACCGACTTCAAAAAAGGAGGAGGTTCTATGTTCTACTGTTTGTTTTTTTATGTTCACAGATTTCTCCGTCAATTGTGGACCGATTATAAAAATATTTTTTGGTATGATACAGTGGTCCCAGTGTCCCCAAATCTGAATCTGATCAAATCGGTTGAAAAAAGATAAAGCAAATTTATATTATAAACCCCCTAACATAAAAAGGCACAAAACTTTTTTCAAGTAGTTTAAATATAGCTATTTACTGTAGAAGTGTAGATACATTTTATTTTTATGCTATAGCATAAAACAAATATTAATTTTGTAAAATCATTATTTTTCTTCGAAAACAATACTCTCTATGGTTTGGCGCACAAAAACAGACGCTTTAGATGTTCTTAAAAGCTGTCTCAAATTAATGATACAATATCCCCTACGTTAAGTTCCACTTATGAGCTGAGCTATTTTGTAGTGTATTTTCGTGAAAACAAAAAAAAAAAATGTTTTTCCACGGAAGTGATATAAGGACCACGGAAGTGACCTTTGCTCTTCTTTTTTTGCGTCTTGTCTACTTGACTTCATTTAGACGGCGCCGCCATTAATATCTTTTGTCTAGAATTGAACGCAACATAACATTCAAGTAAAAGTTTTGATATTAATGTCACTTTCGTAGAAACGAAATCCACGTGGGTGACGTCCATGGAGGTGACATTTTGACACTAAAATGTGTTTTGTTATAACATCCCTTACTGAACATAAAATTCAAAGAAACACCTAGATTTACACTCAAATTGTTTATTATTTAACGTTATACGAGAAGCCTTATTGTAATAAATACTCTAAAATATGTGATCCACAAAAGTGACCAAAGTAGCATGCTGAATTTGGAAAAAATAACCTTTTATCAGTATTTTTATCAGTCCCACATTGTTCGCCATGAGCTGACCAACTGTCATAAACTTGCAAGAAGCAAGCAATACTTGTGGTCTATGGACTTCAGAAACTACGTTCACTGAATTATTCAATTATAGCTGCGTTCAATAATTCTATTCATGGAGCTTACAACTTTAAAATGCACAAATTATTTATGAATTATTTAACCTTTTTTCCACGTTTGTAAAAAGTTATGGTAATCTTTAGAATGTTTATTCTATGAATTGCATAAAAAATAACAATATTATGTTAATTTTATAAAACGTTCCTCACATTTATTATTATTTTATTTTTGTTGGTGGAAGTGACATTTTAGATGTGTAACATTTTAGTAAGTGATACAGTGGAAATAAAATAAATAATACTATCATTTTTTTTAAGGCACACGCACATAAATAAATCACAGAAAAGTACTTCAAAAAGTCGAAAATGCCCGTTTTCTATGCAGAGGGGTTTATGTATACCTTTATATGAAACCTACGTGCCAATGTATGCAGTAGCAATGCAAACAACAACACGCCACTAAATAAAAGGAAATAAATCGGTAGTCTTCTCTTCAAGTGAAAATAATATCTAATAGCTTTCATGATAACACTTTCCTATCTCTAGATGGGAGGGAACATTATTCGAAGCGAGTGAAAGTGCAGAGAGGCGGAAGCCTGCAAGTTCGCGCGCGGTGAAATCCACACTTCGCTTAGTTTTAATCCTCGTGGAGTGAAAACGTGTAAACTTAGGTAACGTTGTCACGTTCCTCGATTTACGATCGCGCGGGGCTAACTTTTTGTAATGAAGCTCCGTGAAAACCCAGAAATGTGCAATTATTTGTCATTAGTCGAGTTCAGTCCGTCCGAAAAACATAAAATACCTACCCATGGAAACCATTCGACGTGTTTTTTTTAAATTACTACAAGTCTAATATGAACGTTTATGAAAGGACAAAGAAAACCACCCGAGGAAGGTATAAAAGTATAACTTTCTTTAATAGGTTCAGATTAGAACAGACGAAACGTGGCGACCACAGTGAAAAGGTGACAAGTCTTGTTTTATGAGTACTTCAAAACTACCATAAAGACGTATAGACAATATTTTATTGCTCACAACAGTTTAACCTCGCCTCGTCCTCACCAGGACCGTTTTAGAACACTTTTATAGAAATTAACCATCTAACTAAGGAATGAAATCAGCAAACTTTAAATGATACATACATACATACTTTTAACTTTAAAGAAGTTTTAGGACTTGTTGGTAATTCTTTAGCTCTGCCTATCCCACTCTAGGAATGAAGGCGTGAGTTTATGTATGTATGTAAACTTTGTTTAAGCGAAGTTCGTTCCGTAATAGTTTCTTGTTTGCTAATTAGGGCATCTAAAAGTTGCAAGTAACACAGACTAATTATAACTCTATTTAGCCAGTGATAAAGGAACGCGGCGGGTAATACTTGGAAGGTTTCATCTTACTTATAATACCGGTGCCAAACATGTTTCTGATTTGGAGTAGATCAACAGTTGAAAAATAAAGTATGAGAAACTCTTCTGCTGTTAGTGTTTGAATAAAGCAAACAATACTAAAATCTTACAACATAACCTAACGATAAAATTATATCATATAACAGCTTTTCGTTCTAAAATTTGCATCAATTTCTTGTTTTCTTCTTTATAGGTAACTGAATTGGGATACACCTTTAAAAGTACTGCTTGATTTTCTATTTTTATTCGAATAAATAGCCTTTTCTAAGTATATAATTTGAAGAATTTCATGATTAAAAGTTCCATAGCTATTTAAAATAATTTCTTAAACAAAAGTAACCAGCCTTCTTACTAAAATGGCGGAGCTATTTAGAAAAATAGGTAGGTATACTTCGTCTAAGATTTAGAAAGTCGATTTTTTATTATATGTGCTCTGTTTTCAAAGTCATAACTCACATAATAGACGAACGTTATTCAATCATAATTTAAACAATCGCAAAACGATACGATTTTTTTTTCAAAGTATTATTTAAGCATTCAACCATTGCTTATACCTAGACCTCAATTAATAATTTATGTGGTGAGGTTTCCAAGAGGTTCAAAACGACAGCATCGACATTTATTGTAGAACTAGAAACTCATTGGAAGTATGGAATCCGCCTTTTCAACAAAGGGTCTAGCAGGCTAAGCTAAGAAGAATGGCCCCCACGAGGGATTGTGTTCTACTTTTAGGTGGAGTAGTGGCAGGATCTAAGAACACTGTATGCCTGATATCAGCCTCCGATCTTCTTTTGTTTCAGATTTATTCACGAAAATGTTAAAAAGTCAAGGTAATTTTTAAACTGTAATTATAGCTAAACCTAGCCAGCGAGGGTAACCAAATAAAATCAGAATTGTGGAGGATATAATGGGCTTACTAATACATATTTTTACAGACCTTCATGTCCTTAAACTTAGATGAAAAAAAAAATGTTTTTTTTTTTCGATTAATTTTTTTGCCACTTCTCGCGGAGACACAACTACCAAAAAAATTACGTGACAAGCCACAATTGTCAACTACGTATACATTCAAAAACATTTTCAAATATTATGGTGCGTCATGACAACAAAAATAAATAAACGAACGTATATTTTGTCGTCAGCTGAAAATCAAATGTATTAGCTATGGTACTATTATTCTAAATGTGTTTTTTTTCTTTCTTATTCTACACAAATAAGGAAAGTCAAGAATAATAAGTAATAAGAATTTATTGTAGGCTCATTGACAGAAGAAAATGTTAGTACCTACCATTTCATATCGATAAATAACTCAGAAGAGCAAACAGAACAATACAATTCTTGCATATTTACACAATCATACTCTTCATCGTCCCATGTATAACTAAATTCGATGCTACAATAGTTACAAATTTTCGTTAGGGCAATATTTTCGTCCGAAAGAGAAATCTCAACGTTTGGTAAGGATCTTAAAAAGAGCTCTTCTGTATTACTTTTTTGTTGCCTTTCGTTTTGCGTAAACATCTATTACAACATTTACATCTGCTTTCAGACATTATTGCAAGAAACGACATAAAAAATAGCTAGAAACTGTGTAGTCGTAAATATATGACATATGTCATTGAATTATTTTATAATGAACGAAAGAGGATGTTATACCTACTTACATACTCATTTGCTATTACTACTCTATTAATATGACATGATATAGTAAATATACGTTCGTTTATTTATTTTTGTTGACATGACGCACCATGATATTTGAAAATGTTTTTGAATGTATACGTAGTTGACAATTGTGGCTTGTCACGTAATTTTTTTGGTAGTTGTGTCTCCACGAGAAGTGGCAAAAAAATTAATCGAAAAAAAAAACAATTTTTTTTTTCATCTAAGTTTAAGGACATGAAGGTCTGTAAAAATATGTATTAGTAAGCCCATTACATCCTCCACAATTCTGATTTTATTTGGTTACCCTCGCTGGCTAGGTTTAGCTATAATTACAGTTTAAAAATTACCTTGACTTTTTAACATTTTCGTGAATAAATCTGAAACAAAAGAAGATCGGAGGCTGATATCAGGCATACAGTGTTCTTAGATCCTGCCACTATACTCCACCTAAAAGTAGAACACAATCCCTCGTGGGGGTCATTCTTCTTAGCTTAGCCTGCTAGACCCTTTAATGTGATTGTGTAAACTAAATCTGGCCTAGAAACAATCCATGGAAAGTGTTTTATGTACATGACCCTTGTTTCTAGAATAGATTTATTTACCACAATCACATTTTTGTTGAAAAACATTCATCAGTTTCATCACACATAATTCAAAAGAGAAATGCTCTCATTAATATATTAATTTCATCATAAGAATTACACTCAATTTGAAAACAAATAAATTGGACATGACAACAGCTGTCTTCAAACGTCAGTTAGATATCTAAATTGTACTTATAAAATAAAAGATTGGTGAAGTTTTATATGTTTTATGCACAAAAGAGGTTGATCCGTACAGTATTTAGGGGTCAAATGAAGGTCATTTCTTAATTTTATTATAATTAATTCAATAAGGTTGGTTGTAATACGAAGTTAGTAATACATGGAGTTAATTTAGTGCTCCTACGCTGAACGAACGCTGGGCTGGAAATATCAAAAGGATGATTAGGTCCTAATCAAATCTTCCTGAAATGTTTTTTTAGAAATAAAAAATATTAGTAAAACGACTTTTGTATGGCTTTGCAAACACGCCAGCATTTTCCTTATTAGATTCTTTGTAAAAATAACGCAAAAAACTCCGCATATTTTATGAATAAAATGATGCTTTCCCACCTGTTACCTATTCAAATATGTAAAGGACTACAAAGCTGCATAAGCCACATTACCAACAGTACTACAGCCAATTATGCACGCTCGTGTACATAAATTGTACCCGGGACGTCACACTAGCAACTTCCCAGAGAGATTTAAGTTATTATGGTAGGTACATACATTTAATTAACCCTTCCCTCTGCGGATTACGAGTACGTCTTAGTTCTGGCATGTTTGCGGCCAAGGCGATTAAACGTGAGAGATATCCGATGACACACGTACCAAATATCTGCCGATACAATACATATATAATTAAACATCTCATTATAATTAATTACTTTGATATACATACTCGTATATTAGGCGTTATATACAATGTAAAGTCTCACAATATTCACACTGTTTCAACTCTACGAGGATTACCTTAACACTTAAACATTTCTACAGATCCCTTAGGAGTTAGGGATACTAACAAAGAATATCTATTGTTATAGCTGCCAGCATCGAGGAAGAGACGGCAATTTTTCCATTAAAGTAAATAATGCAGGAGCCGCCGAGGACCTCTTTATTCAGATCAGACGACTGATATTAGTGATACAGAAACTTACTCGTACAAAAGCAATAAAAACGGATTATTTAACATGACTTGTAAGTCTTTCAGTACGAAAAGTCGAAGTTGTTGAATGAAAAACGAGAAATGCTCAACTGGCTTAGAATGCATATTTTTTTTAGAATTATGATGTTATTTAGTATATTTATATGTTGTTGAGGATTAGATATTTTGTTATGGTATAACAATTAATAGCTTTTTAGCTATTCTATTTCTATCTTTCAGGTAAATAACACACTATCGTAGTGGTTCTTAGCTCGGTAAGTTTTAAAAATTCGGTTGGGCCGTTACCAGTTGACACCTGTGAAAGTAGAGTTCACCATTCGGGTTATCTTTTCATATTTATGTAGTTCCTAATTGAACTCTGTGAGAACTAAGTGACGGGCTACATAGCCAAATACCTAAGCCGTGTCCATGTGTTTGTCACAAAGTGCTTTTCTATTAACGAGGTAACCAGGACCTCTTTTAACTTAATCATAATCAAATAGCTTCTTTACTGATGTAATTTTTCAAAAATCCCTGTCCTGTTCTTAAATTGGAATTTCGTACTTTTCTAAGAATTTGAATATGATGTCGTTTTTATATGATTAATTCGAAAAACCTTTGAAAACATCGATCGATTCGGCGAAAATTACTCGAACTCTTTGACACCCTTTCTCTGCAAAGATAATAATGATGTTTTAAAATGATAAGTGCCGGGCCGATAAGAAGTTAATACTAACAGTTGTCATCGCACACACAATTTAAAACCTATTCTTGGGTTTGAGGTTATAATTTGTTCTGATGTTTGAGGTTATAATTTCAATGATGGCGTCAGGAATGACGCCTTATCGGCCGGGAACATAGTAGGGTTAACTCCTTAAGAAAGTAAGCTAACGAAATTGCAATTAAGTTACCCACGTACCACGCATTATGTATCTTTAGTGTTTCCGTCGTCCCCTCGACGGTCATTTGTGATTTCAGCTCTTTATATACAAATTCTAAAAAGCCGGGCAAAAGCATGACCAGACCATGCTCAGTGCAGGGTCTGAAACCTTTACTACAAACTATCTCAGAAGACAACAAGTATGAACATATTTCCTATTTAAAGTCATTTGGTGTCTCAGACGATTCTTAACTGATTTCAAAAAAGAAGAAGTTAAATGTTCGGCTGTATTATGTATGTTTTTTTTAAGCTTGTTCACCGATTTCTCAGGGAAATTTGTAATTATTTTTTTGCTTGTTTGGAGGTGGGAGGACCTTGTGCAGGGTCCGTCCGGGTTGGTACCACCATCTTATCCATTAACCTACCGCCAAGCAGCAGTGTTCGCATTGTTGTGTTCCGGTTTGGGGATAAGACAGCCGGTGAAATGACTAGCATAGAGGCATTCCATCTTCGGCCTCAGGGTTGGCAACGCATTTGCAGTCTTAGGATTGCGGTCTTATGAATGCGAATGTCTATGGGTCACAGTTTCCACTTACCATCAGGTGGCCTGTGTGCTCGTTTGCCTTCCTATGATATAAAAAAAAAAAAAAAAAAAACATCCGAGACGGCCACAATGGGCCACCAAATTTTCAGTAGCGAGTCCAGGATTTCATTCAGCAAGTATCATTTGGTAAAGTGGAACTGATGATGAAGACCACAGATGGCCACCGGAACTCCTCGCCGGTACCTATTTCAAGGGTGGCGATAAGATATCTCGATTAAGATAGTTGAGCGACTAAAACGAAGAACATTTAATGGTTGACTATGACTTTCCCGCGTTGTTGATTGCGGCGAGCTTGAAATGTCTTAAAGTTTCATAATAACTAAGAAATGGGACTACATAAGCTTATTATGATACATAATTAAGTTTTTTAGGGACGAGTGCCGGGGTTAGATCGCGAGCTGGCGAGTGCTCTGATTACAGGCATTTTTCTGCTAACGAATTGGGTACTCGTGGGCAAAGTCAATTTCATTATTCCGATTGGCGTTAATAGTTTGTGAATTTTATCGTTAAATGTCAACAAAATTCATGTAAATTTTAATAAATACTAAAAACAGTTCTGACAATTTATCATAAAAGTTGAAATGCCAAACGAAACGCCATTTTGTTGATATCCATATTGAACGTAACCATGGTAACCAAATAATAAATCAATGTAGTATTATTACATACATACATAATCAGTCATCGCGCGAGCGCTGTGGTGTGCGTGCGCGTCGAGAGAGTACGCTCTCGCTGCGAGTATGACGTCATCGTCAGTAGTTAAATGTGCGACTTGCAATATTGTGATAAATGAAGTGCTTGCGTTCATGCAGAATAAGTTAGGGCTTTTGGATAATGAGAGCCTGATAAGAATTTGTGTCACTGGATTTTCGGAGGAAGATATAGGAAATGCCAAGAAATTGCTTTTCGAGTCCGTCAAAGAATGTAGCAGGATGATTTCTAGAAGAAAGGACAAGGTGCAACGTGATTTGGAGGATATGGCAACGCTGTTACTAAATACTGAGCCCGAAAAAACCCCTCTCTTCGTAGCGAAGGATTTACATAAGCTTCCGCCAGTAGACTTCAAGCATGTAGATGTGACTAGATTGCTTAAAGACATTAGAGTTTTGCAATCAGAGATTCGAGTGATTAAAGGTACCTATGCGACATCGGAGCAATTAAATGTCTTAAAAGAGGAGTTCCAGACCAACGGCAAGGATAACAATTATGGATTGCTGAACGCATGTTTTGTTAATTGTAAAAAAAGGGGTACATATTCGCAACACGGTGCTGACTCTGGGCCGTTCGGCATGACCTTCAATAGCACAGATAACCCGGGGACAGAGGAGCCGCAGGTCAATTCCCCCGCTCAGATGAGCGCGTTATCCTCGTCGCTCTCGCCAGCGCAGCCTGCTATTTCGCTCTCCGATGCGCCGAAGTCGCCGCGCAAAGCGATCTGCGGTAATAGCAAACCGGTTCCCATATCAGTTATAGTGCACGGAGAAGACGACGCGCGTTGCGCTCCGGACTTATCTAATGTAAACACGAGCGAGTTACAATTTAGGTCTTTAATAACGAGTCAAGGCGTGAAAGTATGTTCCTATGCGGATGTTCTACAGGACGCAGGAGGAAATGAACCGAAGAAGGACGGGGAACCATGGACTACAGTTACGAGGCGTAAATATAGAGATAAATTTGTAGGTAGCACGGGCAAAGCGGTGCAGGCGCCGGGTGCTAAGTTTAAAGCGGCGGAGATTAAAGTGCCGTTATTCGTGTCGAACGTGGATCCAACTACCTCTATGGATGATATTGCTGAGTATATATTTAGTAAAACTCAAGATAAAGTCTCAATGTACCAAATAAAGATGAAAAAGAACAAGGGTTATAGTGCGTATAAGGTTTTTGTAAGTAAATGTAAATTAGGTATGTACCTGAATAAAGACTTATGGCCGAGTGGTATACAGTTTAGACGCTTTTTTGTATTTAAAAAACCATCGGGTGATAAGGTTAATAGTGAAAGTGAATCGGAATCAACAAATAATAATAGTAAGGATGGATGACAATAATATAACTAAAAATAGGTGTAAAATGGTAACTTTTAATTGTAAGTCGCTTAAGCGTTCTATAAATGGTGTAAGATGTTTGTGTGAAGTAGCGGATATTATCTCGCTTCAGGAGACTTGGTTATTGCCATTTGAACTGCCGCTCCTGGGTACAGTAGACAGTGAGTTTGGTTGGACGGGTAAGTCTGCAGTGGACCTTGGAGCAGGCATGCTAAGGGGTAGACCATATGGTGGTGTTGGTATTCTGTGGCGTAAACAAGCCTTTCAGTCTGTCTCTGTAATAGAATGTAATAATGACAGGATTGTTGCTATTAAAATCGAATCACAGGGGAAATCATTTATAGTGTGTAGTATATATATGCCAACGGATTCATCTGAAAATATGTGTATATTTACCGAATGTATGGGTACATTGTCTTCGATAGTTATGGAAATCACGGACGTGCAAGCGGTGTTTCTGATGGGAGACTTTAACTCGCATCCAAACGAACCCTTTTATGATGAACTTATAAATTTCTGTTCTGATCAGCAGTGGGTATGTGCGGATGTCGAGAAGCTGGGCCGAGATTCGGATACATTTACGTACGTCAGTGATGCTCATGGATGTCGAAGGTGGTTAGACCATTGCCTAGTGACTGAGAGTGCGTGGAATACAATCCGTAGCGTAGCTGTTAAGTATGACGTTTTATGGTCGGATCACTACCCCTTGATCATTGAATGTAACATGGATGTATTAAAACCGGTGTATAATAGAATTTGTAACGCTATTGGTAACGGAGTGCTGTGGGGTGAGCGACAAATTGAGCAAATAGATGCGTATCGTGACATATGCAACAGTCTGTTAAAAAAGATTGACTTTCCGGCTGAGCTGCGCAACTGTTGTGATGGAACGTGTAGTAATCGTGATCACCATAGCATTCTGGACAGATTGTACAGCGACATTATAACCGCTCTTACAAGTGCTTCGAAGGAGACATATAGGCATAAAAAGCGAAAAAAGGGTGGTTATATTGCCGGCTGGAACAAATTTGTTGCGGGACCTCACAGGGAGGCTAGGTTAAACTTTCTCATCTGGGAAAATGCCGGAAAACCTCGTCAGGGTAGGGTGTTCGAAATGATGAACAGCAGTAGACGATTATTTAAAAGCAAACTAAAGTGGTGCCAAGACCGACAGGACCAGCTAAAAATGGACAAACTTGCCATGGCTTATCACAATAAAAGGTTCAACGAGTTCTGGAAGATGACCAAAAGTTTTAACGTAAGACCTAGCCTACCAGTGAGTGTCGGGGGTAAATCTGAGCATAGGGAGATTGCTGAGGTATTCAGGGAACATTTCACGGTAAAATCTTTAATACCTGACACACCGACGGAGTCATGGGCAGCGCCCACTACTGGGGTTATCGGAAACCAGCGTGACGTGCATTTTACCTCCATAAATGTAGCAAATGTAATAAGAAAAATGCAAAGAGGTAAATCACCTGGTCATGATGGCCTGAGTATCGAACATTTTAAGTACGCGGGCGATCACTTGCCGCGGGTGCTGTCCATGTTCCTGAACGTGTGTATGGGTCATTCATACTTACCTGCGGCATTTATGAAAACCGTTGTTATACCCGTAGCGAAAAACAAGACTGGCGACCTATCGGATAAAGGAAATTATCGCCCTATCTCGTTGGCCACGACAGCCGCTAAAGTACTCGACAGTCTGCTTGATACTATACTCGAAAGACTCAATATCCGTGACACTCAGTTCGGGTTTAGAGCGGGCCTGTCGACTGAAAGCGCCATTCTGAGTCTCAAGCACACTGTCGGGTATTATACGGCTAGGAAGACACCGATTTACGCCTGCTTCCTGGACCTGTCAAAGGCTTTCGACAGAGTTAATTATCAGATCCTGTGGCAAAAGCTGGGGGAAGCAGACGTTCCGGTTGATTGCATCAATATCTTTAAATATTGGTATAGCAATCAATCGAATCAGGTGAGATGGGCTGACATACTGTCTGAGGAGTATAGGCTAGAATGTGGAGTGAGGCAGGGTGGCCTAACCTCACCTAAGCTGTTTAACTGGTATGTGAATGACCTATTGGGCGAGCTCAGCGGCATGCATGCGGGATGTCATATTGAAGACACATGTCTCAATAATATTAGTTATGCTGATGACATGGTGCTGCTGAGTCCGTCCGTGGGTGCACTGAGACAGCTTGTGGGCAGGTGTGAAGAGTATGCGAAATACCATGGTCTAGTTTACAGTGCTACCAAGAGTGAGTTGATGGTGTTCAAAGCAGGTAAAATAAAGCCCTACTACGTACCTCCGGTCACTCTTGGGGGCACTATACTTAAAACTGTGCATAGTTTTAAATATCTTGGTCACATAATCACTGACGACCTGTGTGATGATCAAGATATTAAAAGGGAGCGTAGGGCGTTATCAGTGAGAAGCAATATGCTGGCCCGCAGGTTTGCGAGATGTTCAAATGAGGTTAAAGTTGCGCTATTTAAAGCCTATAGTCAATCCTTTTACTCGAGCAGCCTGTGGGTTAAGTATACGAAACGAGCTTATAACGCCCTTCGCGTGCAATACAACAACGCTTTCAGGATACTGCTGGGCCTGCCGAGGTGGTGCAGCGCCTCAGGTATGTTTACGGAGTCGCGCACAGACGGCTTCCTGGCGATCATGCGTAAGAAAATTGCATCACACATGGATCGCGTCAGGAAAAGCCCCAACAGTATCCTGAGAATGATAGCTGGCAGGTTTGACTGTCCGATTTTGATTAACTGGTTAGGACAAGTCAAACCAATTTTTACATATATTAAATAAATAAATAAGTTAAATGTATTAGGTAGTAGTACTAACATAGTCTAAGTACCTCTGTTACTAACAAATGTTATGGGTCTGTCGACCTGAAATAAAGGATTCTATTCTATTCTATTCTATAAACTCACGCCTTCATTCCTAGAGTGGGATAGGCAGAGCTAAAGAATTACCAACAAGTCCTAAAACTTCTTGATAATTCTGTAACCACATTTTGCACAAGTAGGCTTAGATGTTTAGATCTTCTATTTTTAGTAATTTAATTAAAACGCAATTTTAAAAACATAATTAGTCTCAAAATTTATATACGTAATAATTACGTATTTTTTCGTTTTATTATACAAATTAGGATGTAAAGTGTAAACTAAACGCAAAGACTGATATCCGGAATGACCGTAACCATGGTTGCAACGATGCAATCATAATTATTATAGATCTGTTATTACCATGGCAACGCTCTTTATATAGTTGTAATCCCGCTTCGGTTACGCTATAAGTGGTATTCTGATACCGTACTGTCGTCTGATATATCAATACTAGCGGTTTATAGTACCTACGCAAGTAGCAAAAAAACAAAAAATATTACGAGTATGCTTTCAACTCTCGAGATTTTTAGTACTCGTAGCTGTAGGTTAGGGGGAGGCGCAACTATAGCAAAAATTACTCGTTTCGACTTACTTAAACGGTCCCGCAAATCTATTTATTTTTAGTAAAATTGCTGTTCAATGCTACTTTACCTTAATTTAATTGTGAAAATATTTTACCTTTGCTTCAGATCTATGAAGCTACCTACAGGAAAACAAAATTCAGGATTTTATTTTACATATTTATCGGCATATTTAATGTAAATATATAACTAACTTGGGAGGACCTTGTGCAGGGTCCGTCCGGGTTGGTACCACCATCTTACCCATTAACCTACCGCCAAACAGCAGTGTTCGCATTGTTCTGTTCCGGTTTGGGGATAAGAAAGGCGGTAAAATGAGTAGCATAGAGGCATTCCATCTTAGTCCTCAGGGTTGGCGACGCATTTGCAGTCTTAAGATTGCAGTATTAAGATTGCAGTCTTGTGAATGCGAATGTGTATGGGTCACAGTTTCCACTTACCATCAGGTGGCCAGTGTGCTGGTTTGCCTTTCTGTGCCATAAAATAAAATAATAAGCCACAATACAGCTTTCAGAACTATGAGTCACTGAGTTAAACCACGGACAGACGGATATGGCGAGGGTTCCTTGATAACTACGAAGCTTTTATAAACTTTATAGACTTTGTGGTCTGTCAAGACTCTTTTTCTCTGCAAACGGCTAAAGCTCATGATTAAAATTTTAAATAATTCCTTAGCCTTAATATTCGAAAATTTGAAATCGAAAATTTATATTATTTAGCAGATGTCTTATGATTATGCAATAGGTACCTACACCTGGGGGTTATTATGACGTAAACAGAACTGCATGGCTATTTCATCATAATAACGCCTTGGGCTCTTATTTCAGACGGTAAAAACCATACGTTTTTGACCTGTTATCGTACTCTCAACGTTTTTATACTTAGCTCTATTTACTTAACACTAAAGTTAAAAACAATACGATATCACGACAAGGACCATGTGGTTTTTACCGCCTGGAATAGAGGCCCTGAGTCTCTATTCTACTGGGTAAAACAATATTCCCTTTGACGTGTTATCGCATTATCTAATTACAATAGCTCTTATTTACCTTCCTGACAGTAATGGCGGCCGAGTTAAGAACAATACCGTAACGTGTCAAAAGCAATATTGTTTTACCGATTTGAATAGAGACCCAGTAGTCATTTGAAAGCTTTCAAGTTAAATAGGATAATCATAGTTTTTAAGATATTTCCAATTGATATTTAAAAAAAACGGTGTTTAAAGTGAAACGCAAACCATATCTACATGTCGCTCAATTTACTCTCATTTAAATCGATTTGTACAATTTATATTATTTAAGATATTTGGGTAATAAATCGTAAGGGGAGACCGAAACTAAAACAACGTATCGTACAACTTTCATTTTTATTTTTTTACCACCCTTTCTTTATATGGCCTTCTTTAATATTAGAAATTGCTGAGATGTGTGTCACAGTCACATGCCGCATTGGTATAGTTTAGATCTCCTGTTATTGCACATTCCCTGGAATTCTTGTATTGTGTTCCGCGACCGCGCGAAAAAAAGCCGGATGAGATTTAAAGGGGAATCGATAATAAAGCTTACCAAAATGGCTGATTTTAATTAATTGCTTCAAGTTCACATTTTTTCAATATCACTGTCGAATAACATTCTCATGTCAATGATGTCAAATACAAGTACCAAGTACTCAAGTGTAAACGAAATTACTGTGTTTCTTAATTTTAAAATAACTTATATTAAAATTGATTCTCAGGTCTCCCGGACCAAATAAAAAATAAACATTTACAACATTTTCGGATTTTTTCTTACAATTTTGCAGAAGATACCTAGCTTCCTGCCAAGTTACATGATTCAACGAGGCAACGAGACAATATACTTACCCAATAGGTTTTTGTTTTGCGAGTGTCAGAATATGCAGCATGAATGGCCGATTTTTTTTCATTGCGGTTACTTAGACTCTTAATTTGGTTGAAACTGCAAGAGACGGTAGACTTTGGAATTTGGTATTAATTTTAACTACATACCCTCCACGGTTTCCTGAAAAAAGGGTTTTGAACTTTTGACAGACAAAGAATAAGGGGATTCTAATCGGGTTTTGATTTACTCAATACTCAATATATTTATTGCATTCCACATTTTACAGAACAACAAAAAACATTAAGATTTAAAATCATATGGTATTAAAATTTTCTTAGGCTTCATTTTGTTCTTCACAATTCCAAAGGTTTTGAAAAAGTCTTTCGGCTACAAGCATGTTTTGCTTCGTGGTTTAGAGTTTAGAGTTTTCTTTGAAATGAGATCTCAGAACACAAGTAAGTAATTGTTGGTACATGGGTGTATTGTTTTACCAAGTAGGCAGCTATTGAAACGGACGAGTTGTAAAAACGAATTGAGTAGGTACTTATTGTTAACTTGTTTCTTAAGCAAGATTTTACGTAAGTAATCAATAATCAGTCAGGCCGGTGGTTTCTTTCGCTACGTATCGGGAAGTTGGCGAGCGGCCAGGTAAAGCTTTAAGCTAATTACCGTCCTTAGGTAAGCACCGCGAGCATGCTCCGCACTCTCGGAGAATCTTAATTGAGTTGCCGGCGGAATCGACACTTGAACCTGGCTTGTGAAATATGGCGCCGTTAAAGCGGAGCAAATTTGTTTTCAGATCCACGTAAACTGATTCTGATTGTTCCTGTCTCTGTTGTAAACAATTTAATAAAATGCTGTTATAATTTAAGCGATTTGAAACCTTGTACATTGAAGTAAGTACGATTACATTTGAATACAGGTATTTTTTTGTTTGGTATAATCGATTTTCAACGAATGTTGATTAAGATAAACTAATGAAGAGAATTATACAGTCAGTTGACACGGCAGAAAGCGTATTTGGTATAATTGGTACTTACCAATCCAAAATATTTGTTTGGTTAAATTATAAATAGTGTACTATTGGTAAGGCCGAACTTCATTCATTACGAATAAAAAGTTACTTGGTAAATAAGTGTTAAGCATAACGTTGTGTATAATATGATAAACCTACCTAACTACTATTAAAAAAAACAGGCGAGTTGGATAGGTTAGGTTAGATGGCTAGAACAAGATCGAAGCATAGCGTAGCTCCCGCCTTACCCTTCGGATGTTAGAACTTATTTCTAAGCTAAAAAAACTTGCTTACTTGTTTGTTACTCACATGCATATATATGTTTAAACGAACAAAATCATTATTGCTAGCTTCTGCCACATGATAAGCTTTTAAATAGGTCTTTCAATCAGTTATGTTCAGTACGATAACGCTGTGCCCTTCTCAATAATTACTTATATCCGTCTTTTACGAGTACATCACTTGCGATGATTCGGGTGATCAATGTCTAGTGAGAAGATTTGTCGGTCAACGAACGTTCTGCCTGCGAATTGTATGCGAAACTAGACTGCGCCACCTATTTATATGTATACTCGTATAAGATATTATGGCTGTAGTCAGTCACGTATGCTTAAAGTTTATTATGCAATAGAGAATTATTACACAAAAATATGCGAAAGAAGGAGGACCGTGTTATTCATTTAAATCAGTCCTGATGATATATTATATCTTATTTATTTATTGATAAATTATACAATATATTTGTAGTTTAAGATTTCATTAAATATTGTCAAAAGAGTTTACGAAGTTATTATATAATCAATTGCTCTTATTTGATCAGCTGAAAAACGATAGTAATAATCCGGCCAAGGACGAGTCGCACACGCACACAAAGAGTGCCATAGTAACACCGCACAGTACTATTAAGGTCGAAATATAATGGTTAAAAAAAACACGTTTATTGTATGGTCTTCATATAAGTATATATAGGAGTTCAAGTTTTCTCTTTTATTGTTTTGTTTTTTTTTTATAGCGGCCACATTTTGTTTACACTCTGTAAACATTTCAAGTGTCTATCTATTAGATACGGTTTTTTAGATACAACCCTGTGCCTGTGACAGACGGACGGACTGACGGCGGACAGCCACCTTAGTAATTACGCACCCTTAGAACTCTAAAAATTAAACTTACGGTATAAGATTTGATTTGTCAGGCTCAATTAAGGCTGAGTTGTAAAGAAAGACCGGTGCAGACTCCGTTTCTTTCACGTCGTACTACGTGTATCACCCCCGAGCACAACGAAGCTAACGAGGTGTCATCAAGGTGAGCTTCAGCAGTTGCACCCTTGTCGATATTTTTAGTTTTCCGTTTAATTTACGTGCCTCTGAGGAAGAAAGGCCACGTTTTTTAAAAGAAAAATTTTGCACGCTTGCTTCGTTACAGTGATTGTGGCTTTTTCGAGAGGGGCCTTCGTAAAACGAACGAGGCCTGCATTTTATTCCGGCCTAACACATCTGATCCAACGGTAAAATTTGGGAGCATTCGTGCCTCGCTTGTAAATTGAACAGTAATTGAATATACTTATATACTCGTATGTTACACGCTTTTATCTTATTGATAAAACTGAACAAAAAAATAGATTCATAGTTCACTATTCTACTAATATATGCATTCGGTATGAGTAGAATGGTTTTGTTTTGGCTTACGTGATATTCTTTTACTACATATGGTAATGAATGTGGTGTACTGCCTTTTTGCAGAACTTTTTTTGGCCGAATTTCATTTGCCAACCAACGTTTCGCCGACAATTCACTTTGACAACTAACGATTACCAAAATTTTATATGACAACTTTTTAATTCGCAGAATTATTATAAAGCGTATTATTATAACGCCTTTACACTTTTGGCAGACTCATCATTTGTCAAATCTTTCACTTGGCTTAACAACTCTTGGACGAATAACGTTTAGTTGATGCAACATTTCCCTTTTCATACATTTGGCAGATCCGACTCGGATAGGTTAGGTTAGAAGGTCGAAGGTTCGAGGTTATTTTTTTTTTATCTGCCCAGTAAATAACAAACACAACAAAGTCAAATTAAAAGTACCTACCTACATACTTTGTCATAAAAATAAGTTAGCGGTTGCGCTTAGGTACCCACGATGTTACTAAAATTATATCACGTAGTTGCTAAACGAAACGGTACTTAATAAAAAATTTGGTAAACAATAAACAACCAAGTGAATATTAAGCCAACTAAAACATTATACAACATGAAAGTAGGCATTTTGAAAAATAACATTATAAAAAACAGACCACATGTTGAGTTGGTAACTGTTAAGTTGGCAAATAAAACAAATACATTTGATAAGTTGGGAAATTTCGGCGAAATAAATTTACGCGAAACGTGCGTTGGGAAGTGATAATCGGCCATACAATTTTCTGCGATAAATAAGAGAACCAATGAATGTACTTGGGGTGCTCTCGTTAAGCTTTGGCTATAGTCATCGTTATTGACGACGCGCTGGTAGCAGGGACACTAACAACTAGGTAGTGAACCTGACTACGAAGCTAGCGGTCCTGGGTTATCTGCCCTTACCGGGATTTGAACCCAGGACCGCTAGCTTCGTAGGCAGGGTCACTACCAACTAGGCCAGCGCGTCGTCGTCGTCGAGGGTAATAGCGGCTGAGTGAAAAACAATACGATAACATGTCACAATATGGGTTTACCGAGTAGAATGGAGCCCCTAATCAACCCTACTTCGACTACTAAATATGGTTGTACTCGTAAATACGGCACAACTGGAAAGTGTAATTTGTATAGTCATGTATACATATCATGACCATGACTAGACCTAGAGATTTTCCTAGCACGAACGACGTGTTGTTAGTACTTGACACAATAAAAACATCGACCATCTTGTTATCGATAAGTCCACTTCAATGTCATCGAGCTATTTTCATTGAAGTATGTGCCTAAAATATTAATAAATTGAAAGTTTTGTTATTAACTTATTATTCTTATCTTACTTTTTAAAACAAACCACATTGACATTAATATGACATAATGATTATATTTTTTTCCTCATTGAAATGATTTTGCTATTTTCTTATTAGGCACTTCAATGAGCTTTAATTTTGATTATTTTCTTATATTTCATATTTATTTGCGCCGGCGATTTCTCAAGAGTTAAATTAAAGCCGTTTTAATTTAAGGCATTGAAAAGGCCAATGAGCAAAGGTCACAATAGTTCAATGCAAATAGATGTAAACAGTTTTCGTGCGAATGTAATGACGGTCCCAATTCCCACCGGCACGCATACGAGTAACAGGCGCTCAGCACCGAGTGGCGGAACCCGCCCGCTTTACAGCACACACGCGAAAGTAATGTCGTAGACGTTAATCCTCGTCGCACTCTTGTTACTCCGAGACATGTTTTAGCAAGCCGTACCCAAATAATGTTAACACAAAATGAATTTCAGCCTCGATACTTCAAGAGGTGTGATGATTCGAGCCGAATCTTCACACTTATACCTCTGCTGTTTGCTTAAGTATATAACGTGCTGGCGTCTCTTTATTATTATTTATATTGAATACAGGATAACAATCTCATGAGTGTTGTTACAGCGTCTCCGCTGGCGAAGATAATTCTCTGAGATCGAGCTTCCGTATGTTATTTCCCTCGTGGAAACATCGACGGCGACTTCCCTTGACGTTGGCTCTTTTTAAACACCGATAAAAAACCAACCGGATAAAACCTGAAATTGAGTTTTATTTACCATAAGAAGGTAGATTAAGAAATTTAAGACGTTCATGCACAGTGATTGATTGATTGATGAATTATTTGTACTCAATAAAAAATTAACTATGCAGGGATCACCGGCGACAACGTGTCAAAACGAAAACTAAAAATTTAAATGTTTTTCTTTTTTCTCGTCTCATGTCCTCACCCCTCCCTCTTTCCCTACGGGTAAAACAACAAATATTAAAAATCTGACAAATATCTTAAACAAAAAGACATATAACGAATTTGATTCATTCCTGAGATACAGGCGATTAAAGTAATAATAAATAATAAATCTCATCACACAAATATTTGCCCATACCAACATATTCAATATAAAGTATTTATACTTAGTCACTAAAATCATATAAGATAGCACCAAGTAGCTTTAAATAGAGAATCAGTTCATACTTTTGTTTTTTGAGTTACTTATCTAGTTTGTGTGTACCTAGTAACTTTTTCGGAACCCTACACTGATCATGGTCAGACATGCTTTTACCCGGTTTTCCTAAGAAATATTTGTGTAGTGGAGTCGTGAAGAAATTGTCGTAACAGTAATAATGTAAACCGGAAAGCAAGACAACATCTTTTTTTTTCTTTATTACTAGTTCTCTCTTGTTTACTAGACTCAGTTCATGTCCATTAATGATTCTGTAAGCGAATTAAATCAGATTTTGAGTATTATAGGCGGGGTAGACACGTGCGGCGCGACAGCGACATGGGCGGCCGGGATCTCTTTTAAGTGAATGGCAAGCTGCCAGCCGGCGAGCCTGCAGCAATAGGGAACCAAGTGCAGGTCGCGATACCGAAGCTGTCTTTTAATCTGATTGCTGATTCGGACTAAAATACTTTGCTCTTTTACTTCCAAATAAAATACTAAAAAGTAACTTCTAAGAAACCATTTCTTCTTATTTTAACACATCAAAAAAAAAACTAATTGATTTACTTATGCGTCGCTCTAATTCACTTGATGGCAACTGCCGATGAGTGTAACCGAAGATCTTTTCAAAAACTAGAATGATTGGAATTGAAATTCAAGGAATGGAATCACCCTAAGTGGAATGATCATCCTAAAATGAGCATTCTCCGTTTACAAGACGACGGATCCATTGCATTGTATTTATTCGTGAGAGTTGCAAACTTGTCAAAAAAACTTTGTAGGTAATTACTCAAGCCGTCAATAATATTATTTTCGTATTCGCCACGAACCAGGGAAAGACTTTGATTGTTAGGTTGAAAACGATCAGTACGGCCAGCTGAGATAAGAGCTCAGCTGGCTGGAGCTTGTGGGACGTGGGCAAACTATCTCTGGTGCGCAGACCAGGTTCGCTCAGGTTCGGACCGCCGCATTTAAAAAACATATAAATATATTGAAAGAGTGTATTGAGCCGAAACCCTATGCCACATTTTCACTACAATTGTTTAATAGTATCGCTAAGGTAATAGCTCTTTTTACCTTAAAGGCAGCCATCGTTAACAAAGTGATGAAAATATGGTTTATGACAAAGTGAAAGAGAGGCCCTGCCACACAATGTATGTATATAAACCTATCGAGCAATATTTCATGGCATTGTAACTACTTACTACAAGTACATTCCTCACGACGACGTATACTATATATACACCGTGGGAACGGGTAACCCGACAAATTTTAAACATCGATTCTAGAGCCAATTTGTAGTATATAATGTGATATAACATGTAGTCCAATAAAGCATAATTTCCAAGATATTTATTATTAAAAAAAATATTATATAGTTAATTTAATTTGAACTTTGTCACCTATACCTAAAGCATTATTTACTAAGAAATTGATTAAATTAATTTACGTTGTACGTTGATGACATTGCTATTTACAAGATGAATCTTTCTTAGAAAATATTGCTTTACGTTAAGGTGACAGAGTTTAAATTTTTTATTTTTATTTTTATTAATTAAAAACTCTGAAATTATGCGTTATTGGGCAACATGTTATATCACATTATATACTACAAATTGGCTCTAGAATCGATGGTTAAAATTTGTCGGGTTACTCGTTCCCACGGTGTATATGGATTAATCAACTTTCAAAGCGTTCTAAATTTTTTTTTTAATTGAGAACGCTTTGAAAGTTGATAAATACATTCGATATTGGTCTATTTGAATAGCTTGGCGGTGTGATACCTGTAGTTAACTTGTTTCCAGGGCAGCTAATTCCGGGTACATCGCTGAATGCCGTTAAATTTGTAATTACTCGAAACGTGAATGAATAAACTCCCGACGAAATTAGCAAGAACTTTAGTAGCGAAGAATTTAATATAACGAGTGACAATATATTGCTATATAATATAGGTATTCTTGTATTCGGTACTTTTGTTCCGCGAAGTTTGATTGAAAAGTTCTTGTAACGTAATAAAATGATGTACTTAATGTCATGTCATTTAATTGCATGCAGTCGTTACCTAGCACGAGGGTAACCTGACTATACTGATTATCGACGAGATTATTCAGAAACACGAACTTTGCAGGATTTCTATTACGTCCTGTGACCGACTGAATATATATTGTTGTGTTGTCGAAGTGCCAAATGTTGAAACTTTATTTGAAGGCTTCGCACACAGAGACACTAACTAATATTATACTTAGAATATACCACACTCACAGATGACATTAGATGGAACGCGCCGCTACTATGCCATGCTATCCATTTTTATCAGGATTATGGTCGCACTATGCTAACTAGATACATTAAATATTACAGACGCCACGGGTAGGTCCATGCTACTCGAAGTCGCGATGCATAACGCATGGCGGTGCCGCTAAGAGATAGATGTAAATTATTGGTTTTTGAGAAGGTACAAAAATAATGTTATTTATTTAATAATGTAACTGTTAAGTTTTGATCTACAATAATTTGGAATGCGTTACATTTTTGATATTAAATTTTCAGGCGGCTGCTGATTGATAATAAAACTTTCATTGATTCGTTTTAAAACTGACAATTAAGTCACTTTCACATATTAAGTGTTTTAAAAATATATCCTCTTAACTATTCATAAATGCGTATAATATGACATTATGACATTTGAATTGGACAGAAAGGGAGAATGAATACTTTAACTAATATTTTAGTTTATTGTGTGTTAATGAATAAGGGGCTAGTTTTGTGCCTCAAATTGTATAATTTTAAGCAACTGTGGAACTATTACAATTTGAGTGGCGGGCGCGCTCGTGTATAGGAAACGCTATACTGGGTGGGTAGGTTGGTAAACCATTTTAGTAAAAGACCTTGTCTACGAGAATTCAATTCTAACACTGTATTCTTTTTGCTAATCTATCGTTATGATATAAAACACGTTCGTGGAAAATACCTCGTTTAACGTACCTACATACATATGTACATATAGCTTGTGAAATAATGAGTGTGCTAAATAATTAAAATATTTTTGCGTAAAAGATAAACTCACGCCTTTATTCCCAAAGTGGGGTAGGCAAAGCTACACAATTAAGGCCTGTACCGAAAAGTTTTTTTACAAACTCTGCACATGATATGGTACAGGACAGTAATCGTTTTTTTATTTTGAACTATCGACACAATTATCTCCGAAAAAATATCACTTTTATTTAAAATGCAGGACGATAAAATAATTCGAAGAGAAAATTTTCTGCGACTTTACCTGGAAAATCCTAATTCCACTTTTGCGTCGGTCGGAAAGAGAGTAAATATGAATCGTGCCACAGTTCGAAATATTGTTAACCGATACTTAAACGATTATAGAATCCAAGAAAAAGCTCGGCGTGGACGACCGACAGGTCCTTCAAATAAAAAATTAGAAATGAAAATAGTGTCCACTTACAAAAACAATTGTAATCTGTCTGTGCGAGATGTGGCAAAAAAAGTTAAAACAAGTGCATCTATGGTGCAAAGAGCAAAAGTTCGTCAGAATTTAAAAACCTACAAAAAATTAAAAGCCCCTAAACAGTCGGTAAAACAATACAATACCTCCGTAACTTTACAAACTGCTGTGCAATTTAAGTGGAACATGCGTTCTTTTGGACGATGAGACATATGTGAAAAAGTATTTTTCGACCTTACCAGGTGACCAATTCTTCACTACCGAGAATAAAGAGAATATTAGCGATAAGAATAAGTACACTTATATGGAAAAAAACGGAAAAAAATATTAGATCTGGCAAGCAATATGTTCATGTGGGATACGCACGGGGCCATTTATAACGAAAAGGACCATAAATGGTGATATTTATGTTCAAAAATGTATAAAAGGGTTATTATTACCATTTATAAGGAAACGAACGGAATGTGTTGTTTTGGCCCGATCTGGCTACTTCACATTACCTATGCCAAAGCAACACAGGAGTGTCTTGCTTTGAATAATGTGCATTATGTGCAGAAATAAATGAACCCCCCTAACTGCCCCCAACAACGACCCATTGAGCGGTATTGGGCGTTAGTAAAAGCGGAACTACGTAAAAACTGTGCTCCAGCAGTATCAGAGGAAGATTTTAAAAATAAATGGAAAAAGCATGCCACCAAAGTCTCCGAAACAACTGTGCAGAACTTAATGGCGGGCTTGAAGAAAAAAATACGCTGCTTCAGCCGCCAAACCCTCAAACCATAAAATATGTATATTTATTGTAAAAAGGCACAATTACTCATTATAACTAAAATAAAATATCTTTACTATTATTAGTTACAGTTTCATTGTTATCGTGAATATGGTATGTAAAAAAACTTTTCGGTACAGGCTTTATCAAGAACTGTAAAAACTTGTTGAAGATTTAGGTTGTTGTAGATTTTGATGTATTTGTATATAACTTCCTCCGGTTATTTTCACTCAATAACAAATAATTATGATAATAATCACATCGGGCCGCTGCGCTGCCCGCGGCGCAAAAAGTGGAGAAAATTATACTGGAAGATGGTCGAGTGAAGGTTAGGTCTATAGCACAAAAAACCAATATTTATATTGGTACAATACATGATGTCTCGTTCCTAACGTTTTGTTTTCTATGCTCTGAACGATGATGCAATGTCAAAACGCCGCAATAGGTGGTATCTTCATTGGAAGTCCAACCAATAGGAACGCCCGGTAAGACCGGCGCGCATGCGCAGTACAAAGCCTGCGTAGAAGCTAGCGCCACCATCGGAGAAAGAGAGAAACTTTCTTGACTTCGTTCGTTGTGTCATGGTTGAACGAAGAGGTTACAAGTTTTTACTGTCGCTGCAGCTTAATCGCTGTTTTGCCTAGGAGTCTAGTCAAGAAATATAGTGACCATCATCTAAGGCCGGCCGGCCTGCATCTCAAGGGTGGAAGAACCGCTCGTAAAGACGCCAATCAAGAAGCTGAACGTTTGGTGAGTACCGCTGCATGGTTTCTTGTTGGTGGATGACCGTTGATTTTACCGTTTTGACCGGCGAGTATTGCGTCATACTCGATCCAGAGTAGCTGATTTACGTGTATCGTTTAGTCCAACCTAATTTGCTACATCTTTTTGGTGCCGAAACCAGGGAACCACACTTTGGATCAGCATTCGGCCTGCCAAATACCAATTTTATACCGTAATCGTAGGTAACTATTGCTATAACTCGACTCCTTTATTCCGATCGCTCAACCTTGTAAACGACCGTACTTGTTTCTTTCCGGATTTGTTACTTTTGGGTTTAATATTGTCCCATTCTATCATAGAAAACCGTTACAATATTAATCGTTCTTTAATAATCGATTTTTAGTAGGTAATACGTAATAAAAGACACATATTTTTGTTTCTTCATCGATTCACATCTTATCTTTTACCACATCCTGTGGAATTATAAACCTATTTTTATTCTTATTTGAGTTGAATATTAAGTATATGGTGTTCATACGAATTTAAAATTTATATATTTCTATGACTTCGAGAGGCGACGACTTTTAAGTGGTGGTGTTATATAGATAAGGAACATCTGTAATGCTGGTTGTGATCTTGTGACAACAAAAGTTTAACGTTGATTTTATAAATTTACTAGCCGTTCGCCGTTTATTGTTTTATGCAGTATGCCGTACCTACCGCGAAAAGTTAAAGCTACCCTCAAAAAATGCAAATCAAAAAGTATCGATTCCGAACAGAGTTATTCTGTCGGAAACTTACCGAGTTTACGGCGTAAACGAACTATCGCGTATAATCGTATTTCGAAGGCGTTAGATGTTGGCCTTCTCACGAGTTCCGATGAATCGCAAATCGAGTTATTCCTTTCTTATTGTCAGGAGTTAAAATCTATGGCGGATAGTTTTCAAGAGGCACATTTTATTATTTTAGATCTTACCGACGCGAACGATGATAGTGAAACCGAGATTCAGGAAACATTTGATGAAATGTATTTTAAGGTTATTGCGATTCACCGCAAATTCCAACAATGCTCGGATGAGGCTAGTGATTCGAAGCGCAACTCAATAACGGGATCTCTCAACAGCAACATGCGCCTACTGAAAATCTCGCTTCCGACGTTTTCCGGGGTTATTAAGGAGTGGCCCGAATTCATTGCCACCTATAATGCGTTAATACATGAATCTAATCTCTTAAGTGATATTGAAAAATTTCATTATTTAGTGTCAGTGTTGCGCGGTGACGCATTATCGTTGATTCGCACGTTTCCCGTGGCACGAGAACATTACTCGAGTGCATACGCTGCTCTCAAGTCTCGCTATGAGGATAAGCGTGAACTAGCGTTTACGTGTTGGCGCGATATTTTAGGTGTCAACTTTAAAACTACGAACGCTCAGGAATTTCGCCGCGCGTTAGATACAATCGATGAGAACTTAACAATTTTGAGAAAATTAGGTTTACCCACCGAGCATTGGGATTTTATTCTTTGCTACAACATTTTTGCCAAGCTCGATACTAAATTAAGACGAGAATTTGAAGAGAAACACACCGATGTCGAGCTACCGAATTATGAACTCGTTAGGTCATTTCTGCACTCTAAATGCGAAGCGTTAATTCGTGACACACATTTTACTGACATCAGCAAAACCGTCAGTCATCATAAGGAGGTATCGGGAACGTCACAAAGTTCGAAACAATATAGCATCAGGCATTCGCTCGTCGCTCCCTCCGTTAACCCGGCTAAGACGGGTAGTGACAGACCCGATGCGAAACCTACCTCAAGCGTCGCGACCGCTAAGCCAATTCGCAAATGCTCCTTTTGTAGTGAGGAACATCACATATCGGCGTGCAAAGCGTTTCTAGCAAAAACAATCGACGAGCGCATGGCTGTTGCCGGTGAAAAACGGTGGTGTTACAACTGCCTTAGCGCGTCGCATTCGGTAAAGCAATGCACATCGATATTCTCGTGTCAGAAATGCAAACGTAAGCACCACACCTTGCTGCACCGGGAACAACCCGGAAGTAGCCAGGATGCTTCTAGTACTAGACCAGGTTCAGTAGCCTTAGTAGCAAAAACTTCTTCCACTTCTATAAATTCGAGTTTTAATACAACCGTGCTACTAGCCACTGCCATTGTTCAAATTCGTGACGCATCGGGTGAATTTCAAACGTTTCGCGCGCTATTTGACACCGGAAGTCAAAACAATTTCCTTACCGAACATGCAGCTCAACGGCTTAATTTTAAACCGACCGCATCCCAGTCGAGCGTTCATGGATTGGGAGGCACTCCCGCGTCGATTAGGGGTAACGTTAAATGCGAAATTGGAGCCAATAATAAGGTGAGATTTCTTCTTGATATGTTTGTGATAACGAATATTTGCGGAGACCAACCGGTCGCAAAACTTAACACGAGTGACTGGGATGAAGTCAAGACTTTACCGTTAGCTGATCCTGGTTTTGACATTCCTGGTCCTATTGACGTCTTATTGGGTGCTGACGTCTTTGCAGAGTCACTTCTCGAACAACGTTTGAAAGGCAACGCTAATCAACCGCGAGCCTTCAATTCAGTCTTTGGCTGGCTTCTTCTCGGGAAGACTCGTATTGCGTCATCGTGCTTATTGGGCGTTGCATGCCCTAATACAGACGACCACTTAAACACAATCGTACAACGTTTCTGGGAAGTCGATAACGTACCACAATCCACCCGACTAACCCCAGAGGATCAACTCTGTGAAACGAGTTTCACGAACGATCATTATCGCGATGAGACAGGTAGGTACGTCGTTTGTCTTCCTTTCATCGACAGTGCTGAGCCTTCTTTTCAAGGTTCACGAGACATAGCTCTGCGACGCTTCAACGCTATCGAAAGGCGTTTATCCCGTGATCCTAACCTAAATCAACAATATATCGAATTCATGGCTGACTACATCGATAGTGGTCACATGTCTGCGGTGCCTGCCAAACAGATGGGTCAGGGCAAGTATTACATCCCGCATCATTGCGTCCTTCGTCCCGACAGTGCGACGACGAAACTTCGCGTCGTATTTGACGCTTCGGCTAAGGACGCTAACTCCAAATCGTTAAATGACTCGCTGTTAACGGGCCCTAAACTACAATCTAATATTGTTGAAATTCTTCTTCACTATCGAGAGCACGCAGTCGTCTTTATGGCTGACGTGCGCCAAATGTACCGACAAATTAACGTGGCTCCTCATCATCGCGACTACCAGCGTATTCTCTGGCGAACTCATCCCGGAGAGCCTCTCCGGGAATATATCCTAAACACCGTAACGTATGGGGTGTCTTCGGCGCCTTTTCTAGCATGTCGCACTATACAGCAATTAGCTAATGATGAGGGTCATAATTATCCTCAGGCCAAAAACGTCTTGGCCTCCGATATTTATATCGATGACATTGTAACCGGAAGTAGATCGCTGGAGGATGCGCGTGAAATTAAATCACAAATCATCGGTCTTTTTGGTCTGGGGTCTTTCGAGCTGCGAAAATGGGTAAGCAATCGACCCGAGCTGCTAGACGATCTTCCATCAGCGGCATTCCTCTCGGGTGCTATTACTTTCTCTGAAGCCGAAGACACAACTGTCAAGGTTCTTGGCCTTAAGTGGGAGCCTGTTTCTTTTTTAACGTCCAACCGTCGAACCAACCGTGCACCAAACGTCATATTCTGAGTGAGGTCGCTAGAATCTTTGACCCTTTAGGGTTTCTATCTCCGTTAACAGTATACGCCAAATGCCTCATTCAAAGGCTTTGGGTCACCGGCGTCTCATGGGATGAGACCCCTTCATCGGAAATTGTCACTTTGTGGAACACCTTTTCTCAGCAGCTCCCCGAAGTGAAACATCTTAAGGTGCCTCGCAAATTCACTAGTGAGGGCGCTCTTGAGTACCAACTACATGGTTTCTGCGACAGCTCTGAAGCGGCCTATGGTGCGGCAGTTTATTTACGTGTCATTGAAAATGACGGGGCCGTTCGCGTGTCCCTCGTCTGTGCAAAGGCTCGTGTCGCTCCTTTAAAAAGGCAATCCCTACCTCGTCTAGAGTTATGTGGCGCAGTCATGCTCGCGGACCTCATAAAGTTCGTCAAGGACACGTTACGGACTACCATTAATGAAACCTATCTCTGGTGTGACTCTACCGTCGTACTATCCTGGTTACGATCCCCTTCTTCTCGATGGGTGACATTCGTTGCGAATCGTGTCAGTCACATCCAAGACAGCGTACCAACCGATTGCTGGCGGCACGTTCCTACTGCCTCGAATCCCGCGGATATTTGCTCTCGTGGTCAGTCGCCGCGGGAATTGCTAAAAAACTCACTATGGTGGGCGGGCCCTGATTGGCTCTCTCAACCTAAGTCAAAGTGGCCAAACGATATATCCAAACGTCATGACACGGACAACGCAGTGTTATTGGAACAGCGAGGCGCTGTAGCTCTGATCGCGGAACATACAGACATCTGTAGGCAAGCGTCAATATTCGATCAGCTATTCGAAAGGTATTCATCCTTAGACACAATTTGTCGCATTCTTGCTTACATCCGTAGGTTCTGTAATCACACGCGTAGCACTAGGTCGCGACCTAAAAGTACTTTCATATCGAGTGTTGAGCATCATAGCGCGCTCTTAACGATCGTAAAACATTTCCAAAATCGACACTATTCCGACGCTATATCGAAGTTAGAATCGCGCCAACAACTCTCACGTAGTTTTCGTAAATTAAATCCGTTCGTGGATGAGCACGGTGTGCTCAGGGTGGGCGGACGGCTCTCTCGATCTGGTTTAGAATTCGAGCATAAGCACCCTGCATTATTGCCTCAAAAATGCGCCCTGACGACTGCTGTAATAGAGTCAGTCCACCGAAAAAACTTCCATCCCGGTCTAAATACAACAAACTACTTGATCTTGCAACAGTTCTGGATACTCGCAGCTAAGCGTGCCATAAGACACCAACTCTCAAAATGTATACGATGTTATCGCCTCCATCCACAACCGTTGCAACCTTTCATGAGCGACCTCCCTGCTTTCCGTGTCAACCAGGCTAAACCTTTCTCCGAAGTAGGAGTCGATTTTGGAGGGCCCTTTCGAATCAAACTAGGACGCCACCGGGGTGCCAAAATAGACAAAGCGTACTTATGCCTATTCGTGTGTCTGAGCACCAAGGCTGTGCATCTCGAGGTAGTATCGACTTTGTCGAGCGACGGTTTTATCGCGGCTTTACGTCGTTTCATCTCCCGTCGCGGTCGTTGTAACGTTATCCACTCGGATTGCGGCACGAATTTTGTTGGTGCCGATTCACAACTAGCATTATGCATGGAACAGGCGTCACTCGCAGAACGAATAAGTTTTAAATTCAACCCACCTTCGGCGCCACATTTCGGAGGTGTGTGGGAAATACAAATTAAAGCCGCAAAGTCGCATTTATATCGGATCGTGGGCGACCAAGTCTTAACCTTTGAAGAGCTTACCACACTCTTCAGTCAAATCGAATCCATTTTAAATTCGCGACCTTTGTATCCGCTAAGTTCGGATCCCAACGACCTGACCGTTCTAACACCCGGCCACTTCCTAACGTTGGAACCTCTCACTGCAGTACCGGACTCTGACTACACAGAGGTTAATCTCACTCGTCTTAATCGTTGGCAGTTGATACAAGCATTCCAACAGCATTTTTGGAAACGCTGGAAAAACGAGTACTTAAATTCTTTAACTCAACGGGCGAAATGGACTAAAGACTCCACATCGTTAAAAGTAAACTCTATCGTGCTCATTAAGGATGACAACCGACCCCCTCTACAGTGGCCTCTAGGCAGAGTAATCTCTCTTCATCCTGGGCCCGATGGAGTCGTTCGGGTGGCTACCGTAAAAACTGCCAGGGACCATCTCATTAGGAGACCTCTGGTAAAGCTGTGTCCACTACCAACTAACTAACTCCAATCTTTTTAGCCACTTTTTAATTATTATTTTTTCCTTCTTTTAGTTTAAGCAAATCATATCACACCCATTATATCTATCGCATATCTTGTAACCGTTTTTACTTCACGTTCTCCGGGAAAATCCCATTGGTATTTTGGTGGGCGGAATGTCTCGTTCCTAACGTTTTGTTTTCTATGCTCTGAACGATGATGCAATGTCAAAACGCCGCAATAGGTGGTATCTTCATTGGAAGTCCAACCAATAGGAACGCCCGGTAAGACCGGCGCGCATGCGCAGTACAAAGCCTGCGTAGAAGCTAGCGCCACCATCGGAGAAAGAGAGAAACTTTCTTGACTTCGTTCGTTGTGTCATGGTTGAACGAAGAGGTTACAAGTTTTTACTGTCGCTGCAGCTTAATCGCTGTTTTGCCTAGGAGTCTAGTCAAGAAATATAGTGACCATCATCTAAGGCCGGCCGGCCTGCATCTCAAGGGTGGAAGAACCGCTCGTAAAGACGCCAATCAAGAAGCTGAACGTTTGGTGAGTACCGCTGCATGGTTTCTTGTTGGTGGATGACCGTTGATTTTACCGTTTTGACCGGCGAGTATTGCGTCATACTCGATCCAGAGTAGCTGATTTACGTGTATCGTTTAGTCCAACCTAATTTGCTACACATGATATTATCCACGATCATCTTAACATGTCCAAAGTTAGTGCGAGATGGTTACCACGAATGTTGACACCGTTTCAGAAGCATACGCGTGTTGCTTGTTGTTCCGACTTCATTGAGCTGTGTGGTGAAACCCTGATGGGTTGCTCCAAAAAATTGTTACCGGAGATGAAACTTGGGTTCATTATTATGACCCTGAGAGCAAACAAGAGTCGATGCAGTGGTACGTTAAAGGAACACCTCATCCCAAGAAATTCAAAGTTGTCCCCTCAGCTGGTAAAATCATGGCGACAATATTCTGGGATTGCGAAGGGATATTATTAATAGATTATAAAGAAAAGGGTTTAAATATTACAGGAGAGTAATACGCTAACATTTTACAGGAAGCAATCGAAGAGAAGAGGAGGGGAAAATTGACCAGAGGAGTGCTGCTTCTTCATGACAACCCCCCTGTGCATACTGCTCATGTTGCCAAGGCTGCTGTTCTTGAATCTGGGTTCAAAACACTTACTCACCCGCCGTACAGTCCAGACTTGGCCCCCAGCGACTACTTTTTGTTTCCCAACCTTAAAAAGGATCTTCGTGGACATCGATTTTCTTATGATGAAGCGTTGAAGGCAGCGGTGCTGGAGCATTTTGACACCAAAGACAAAAAATATTTTTATGAGGGGTTAAAAAAACTAATTGACAGATCTTATAAGTGTATAAACATAGGGGGGAATATATAGAAAAATAAAAATAAAACACTAATCGTATGCTTTGGTTTTCCTTCTCATACCGAGAATTTATTGAACGCCCCTCGTAATTTTTGAATTCGGTTCTGTATTTTTAGAGTTTATTCGTTACATACATACATCAATGTATTTTTGTAATCCCACGGGAACCGTTCATTTTACCGGAATAAAAAATATCCTACGTTACTCTGAGATAATGTAGCATTGTAATGGTGAAAGAATTTTTGAAATCGGTTGACTAGTTTTTGAGTTTATTCGTTACAAACGAACAAAAATACAATCTTTACTCTTTTTAATAAAAGTGTGGAAATAACATCAAACAAAAATCGCATCGGACAGAAATGGGTTTTCATACGTTTTTTTACTCCTAGGGAGAAAATTTTCTTCGCATCTTCGTTTTTCTAAAGAAAAGGCATTATTTCCGAGCATCTTTGAAAAGTCTATGCTATTACAATTTATGTTGCCCGGCCGGCAAACTGCACTCAATGGATAAAATACTATTTTCTAGACAGAGGATCAAACAATAAAAGCAATACTTTGAGATATTTTTCCTTTCCAGAGAGTTGGAATTCGCCGTGAAACCACTCAAATCAAATTATTTACTAAATTGGTTTGAGACGCGGGGCGCACGAGAAAGAGGTGAAGTCCAATTTATTTATTCACATAAAACGGAGCACTTGTTTACTAGCATTATCATTACATGAAGCAGGTCCATCTATAACAATTGCAAGAGGACTTCTAATTTGGACGTAGGTAGCAAGAAAAGTGTAGATTATTAAAACAATGCCACGTTTCGCGTGTCACCGGTGTAGATTTATGCAATACGAGAACTATTTATAGTTTCCCGTACAGTCGACATTTTAAATGATATGATGCGATGAACATTTTACAACAAGTTCAACTATTCCTATCATTACGGTGCGTCGCCGGAAATGCCGCAGGATGGTCGGACCCGGCGATTGGAATGTTAATACTGGGCATGAAGGGTAACGTAATTTTGTGGTACAACAATTTGTAATCGTGTTCGCCTTAAACCTAATTGTACTCAGGGTGTAGGACTGAGTGCTATGTAAGTCGTTCGTGGGTGACCGGAGCTCGGAGCGGAGAGCTAGTGGCTCTTCTGGCGAGCGGTTCTCTGACTCAAGGCATACATTCGTCATTTCTTGGCGCTATTTTAAATGAAAAATTCTTAAATCTCGACACAATTCGTTAGTTGCCAATGATGAATCGTCATAGACAATATAGCTCTTAGACAATGCTGAAAATACTAAGTAGAATTCAGGCCCTGCCCGGTGTATTAATAAATGATTAGGTGAAGCAGCGCATTGTCCATTGTCCCGCACAGAAAGAGATATGTGCGGTCTTACTCATGACAGACCATCAACTCGCGATCTCGCGAACCCAGTAGTGAGTTTGTTTGGAAACTTCACATTTTTTTGCCGAGATCATTTGCTAAGCGAAGATAAACCTGCATAGATCGTAGCCGAAACTCTCACGAGTACATTGAGCTGTTAAAGGTTTAAATGGCTTTTCCAATAAACAAACGAAACTACCTATAACCAGCTTCGCTCGGCGTCATTGCAGGGTGCAATAAAGCGTTTTATGCTCGACGTGCGCGGCTCCGGTGGCGTGTACGATATAATTCATATACCTACACAAACATCTGCGACAGTGGTTATGACAATAAACAGTTATGAATTTATAATAAAGATATTGTGTAGAAGGAAGTATCATGGAAACACTCTTGAGCCACATTTAAATGTCCCAAGTATACAGCGATAATGTCACGAATTTATATTCTAAACCAAAATGTCCAACTGCAACCTTCACATGTGGCCTAGTTTGTTTATAGACGGAACGTCGGAAGTCTACAGACGTCACTATACATGCTAATTTTAAACAAAGGCACAAGCGAACTTGGAAAGGTCAAGCGCAATATGAAAGGATTTCCCAGTATAATTGCAATCAAAATTATTGTATCATTGTTGATATCATTATCCTGAATTTGTGTTTTATGTCTGGTTCCTGGATTTTGTTATTAAATGTATGTGTGTACTTTAGTACTCTATTTCATAGAATTATAGTTCATGTCTTCAAATATCTCATTAAAATAAGGGTTAGTAAATATGGTTAGGAGTACCGTAAAATCAAACAACTATATTCTTGAAATATGATATTTTATTTAGTTATAGCTTATAGCTAGAGATAAGAGTTACTGATTTTAGCCCAAAATATATAAACACCCAGCAATATTAGCAGTAAGTTCTCACCGCCCTGTGAAACTGTAACGGTGTATAGCACCTGCAACAGAAAAATCCCATCAAAAAAAACAGTATACTATCATTATTTATTTATTTATTTATTATAACAAACACAAAGTTTATTTATTATTAATTGTTCCACAAAACTGTTTGCACAGTTAGCTTGTTGGTCACTACATAGAAGTACTTAATTAGTTATACACTATTATATAATTAAAGGTGAGCATCGCATTCACAATGACATCAGGAGATGCCTATGTAACCTAGCTTTAAATCTATGTTTGTTTGTTTCCAGAACAATATCGGCTGGTAATCTGTTCAGGAGATATTTTAAGGACAATGTAACGAGGGAAATTGGACTATTGTTGAACCTAGGACCGTAGTTTTGTGTTTACAGTAGGTACTTGATACCATGTCAGGGTACTGCAATATTTAATAACTAGTACTCGTGTCTAGAACAACTCCAATTTAAAAGTATCAGTCTGAAAAATAACATCAAATAAAATAAAAGCTAAAATTCTAATTTATGAATTAAAAATGAAACATTAAAAAAAAATGCGCTACACCAATAAAATAACGAATTAAGATTATAAATTATCGTTTTCATTTAAACTTAATATAAAAAGAGTTAGCATATTTGCTGCAACATATCATTACAACGAAAAAGTAATGTGACCTATCATGGTCGTTTTTATGAACAGTATAACAGCCCCTTGTATGCATGGGATGGGACCCGGGATTCATAAGTTCACTTGTGAGGGTCCCAACAATGTGGCACCTAAGCAAACACCTGCCGCGCGCGCGCCTCCGCGATTTGCATATACTCGTACCTCGGTACACGCGGCCGCGGCGCCCGCGCTCGCCTCAACGGCGCGGCGTCTCGGGAAACGCTTTACATTATATCTATTGCATTCGCTTGGGCGTGAAGCCTTTTTGTTAACGTGCAGACGTAAGAGAAGCACATGCCTATGTTATTTTTCATGTGCTTATAAATGCTAAATGTGCTTTAAATCCGTCTAATCTAAAATGTATTAACTAAAGGTTGACGAGCGTACGCGCTAGCGCATTTCGCATTACTTGTATCAGATCATGGCGGTGCATTGCGGCTATAAACTTTAACGAGACCTTATAGTATCGTGAACAATATAATTATTGCGAACAGCGAGCGACTTCCTATTTGTAATTCTAAGCGAGTTGTCAAACGAATTGCTATTCCCATCTCTTCGAAGACGATGCGCACTGTGGCGCGACGAAACTCTCCGTAGGTATTGGTAATTTGGAGTTAACAGGTGATCGGCCAAAAGTCGTTTGATGGGGCGTTATTGTTCTCATAAGTTAATTAGTCAAATAATTACCACGTAATAGTTAACCTATAATCCTTTCTACCGATATTATACCATAAGTACAATGTCATATGATATGAGTAGATACCTAATTTTATTTGCACAATAATCGATTGAAATATAATTATAATACAAGTATTCTCGAGTTTTTAAAACCTTCATTTTATTTGCAACGATAAACATCAACGTAGCAATTTCAGAAAATACCTATTTACTACGAAGGGGAATCAAAATAAATGCATTGAAATGCAAAATAGGGTTCATTATTTTACGTGTATCCCAATTACCTGTTTGTTTTCAAAATGTACGTGCACGCTACTAATAGTTAGTTAGTCATACTAATACAAATGCAGACCTTTGTTTCCTGAGAGCTCCAAGAATAAGTATCAATGCGAAAGTAAAGTGTATGAGGCGCGCTGTTCCCTATTTTCATTGTAGTGAACTTTAAATTCAGTTCCCCTGAGAATGTAGGTATCCTGTTGCAACTCAATCCCGCTCCTTTTATTGACTTAGTATATCAACAAGATGAGTTCATTTTATTATTTTGTGCCGATTGCAGGTTACATTTGCTATTCGCGCTATATAAGGTTATTATTGCATAGTGTTTCTATAATCCAAGAAGTCCCACCAATGACTTACTTTTACGTACAGTAAGGGAAACTGAAAGACGTACCTTTTTCGCTCTTGTCACAATGTAAATAAGACATAAAAATGTACGTCTTTCGATTTCCCTTATTGTACATTGATAAACACATGCAATGTTAATTTGAGTGAAGAGGGGTGCCTTCGTTGATTGAAAATACTATACCGACCACGGATACCTGCCGCATTCTACCTGCTTAAGCCTACCGGCATAGTCGGACGGAGCCATTGTTCTCAAGTCACAATGGACTTTATAGGTATAACGTGGTGTACAGTATACAGTAATACCAGTTTCTCAATAGCGATGGGCATTCTTTGTTTTTATTTAAAACACGAGCGACAACTAGTTTTACGTACTACTAACATTTCAATTAAATACGTACCAGCCTACAAATTATTAGGATTTCATTTTTAATAAGTTAGTAAGAGCATCGTATTAGCTGCTGGTGCTGTTGTGTTACAACGATTCCGGACGCGCAGTGGGATAGACATGCTGTTGTTGCTGCCTTTTGAATACATCATACATATTAAATTTCAGCTCATTAATCATTAGTAAATATTAACTTCGACGTTATGTGTGTGTGTTGTAGAGTGGTTTCCTTATATTGCTACTACCTTTTAGCACATCTAAGAGTTGGTGATCCTTAAAAATTAAATAACATTGGTTCGAAGAGTAATCTATTTAGTGCACATTCACAGAAAATGACACCGACACTAAAAAAAAACATTTGCCATAAATGACTCGGATGGCCCTCACCGTGCGGGCTACCTTGCCCCGGGAACGGATATGAACAAACAGGTTATTGCTTGCGGTTCGATCCCCGAATCAAAAATCCGAAATGGGTTTGCGTACCGGATTTGGATCGCAGTTTCGCCGGAATGTCAAGTGAGGACGAAGTCGAGAACGGTACACCCTTTCCGAACCAACCCGAGAAGGAAATATAAGAACCAACGGAAAAGAAATGAGTGTATCAGAAAATAAATACAATATTACAAATACGTTAGATTATATTTAAGATCAGAAATAATTCGAAGAGACCACGGAACGTACCTATTTTAAACAAATAACTGATTTTTTAGATAGAAATGCTTCATTATATTTTTTCATGTGTATCCGATTAAGTTTATCCGAGCTTTTTTAGACGCATATAATTACGTAAAAGCACTCGATCGTGTAAAATAATTCTAAAATCAGTTAGTATGTACCATAACGAATAAATAGAAGGTGATTTGAGACGTAGAGTCACATAAAATTTGGTTTTATACTGGAAATTAAATATCCTTGTATTAAGCTCATACAAAATCAACCTCAATGAAATTTGACGTAAAATGAGACAGGAACCACGACATCATCGTATCATTATTTCATTATGCAATAAGTAGGTACATGGGTGATCGATCGTATTCCTGTTAAATACAGCGCTGTGTGACGTAACCGCCAAGTAAATACGCAGTAACATTGGATTCGATTCGTATAGATGTGGTTGTGTAGCAACAAGCGCAGAACAGAACAATACGCAATCAGGTAAATAATAATTGTTTGCGGTTTGTAAGGATAACACAATACACTGGTGTCCCGACCTCAGCTACACTAATTAACACGCAATCGGTTATATGTCAGAGGCCAACCACGTTTAAACAACAATCATAATGACTGTGTTTACTTGTTTGTGATTGTTCTCTAATGACAGATAGGTAAATTTTTGGTGAAGCACGAATGTTGACATGGCACTCAAATAAGAAAATTAGCGAAGCGAATAATCCAATTAATTACCGAAGTTTCGAAGATCATCCAATAATTGAATTACTGTTGTTATTCTGGTGAATCCTTTATGGATTGAATCGAGGTTATTAGCTCTTTAATAGTCATTTGGGTTTGAGTAAAGTTCACTAAGTAAACGAGAACTACGAACCAGAAGGTGGTTTTAAATGTTATTGCATTGTACATGTTAAACACAGTATTTTAGTTTTCCTATATGGCAATTAAATTATTATGTAATAAATACACGGTAATTTATCCAATTTTTTTTTTACACGTAATTTAAATTTATTTCTGTGAACGATATGCTTCTAAAAGCTATCCACCACACAAACACAGCGTCACTATTTTGAAATTTACTTATTGCTTATTGTTTTGGTCTCATTTACAAGCCACCCGCCCTGATTCGCTTCGGTTAATATAAGTTAAAATAACCAAAATTCATCTGAAATAATATGCTTTTCAAATGGTGAAAGAATTTAGAGATAGATGCATTTGCATTGAGGTTTTATTTTACAACGTTTTTCAAAGAAATTTGGCGTGTGGGATATTGAGTTTTTTATGCCGTTAGATTTGAAAATAAATTCTCATCACAGAATCTCTCTACTTATATAAAATGTTTACAGCCGACTTTTCATTGTATAATACAAACAAATTTTGTCTGGAAGTGATGCGCGAAAAATATTCAATGCTTAGGTTTAAGCCTGCAACTTTGAATGTGTGACCTTGTGACGCGTTCATTGTCATTGAAAACGATAATTTTACGGGAAATTGCAGTCGTTTAAACTGGAAAGGTAGATCCGATGGTATTAATGGAATCCGGCGAATCAAAAAGAGTTCTCCAGCCGCACATCTGGTCAGTATTGTGCACTCAATTACGAACGTTTAAGTATAAAGATGTTACTGCAAACGTGTACAATTACACAATTTGGGCGGATTAAGGTTCCGTAGTAAAATAATAGGACATCCTACTTTCAAAACCAATTCATGTCGGGGCAATCCAGAAGGTTGCAAGGAATTCAGAAAATCCGTTGGGAAGTGGACAGCCTCTTCAAGGCCGGGCGTAGTGTCTACAGAGTTGTAAGATTGTGGCGGTGCATTGATCTTCGGTAGATACCTCTCTCCTTGGATCAAGGTAGGTACAGTCTTACCTAGAATTAATGTTTTTAATTTCGGGATAAACATTATCGACTACTTCTTGAAGACCATTTACTAAAACGCAAAGGTTTTCATTATCAAGATTAACGGTCCTATTATCTTGGGGCTTCCGTCCATTTCCTATTTCGAGTAACAACTCTGCAAAGAGCTGGTGTTCATACGAGCAGACAATGAAATTCTCATGTTTGCCTTGAGTTCTAACCTACTCGTATGTCGCGCGTTGTTTTGAATCTGCCGTTTTATATCTTCTAAAGTATTTATTGAAATAATGTAATGCAAAGAACAATTTTAATCTACAATAAATGCCCAAGGTAAATAAGGCATGGATAATGATAAATACTGAATCGGAGGACATTTCTAATGAAATGTTAAATATTATAAATAAGTTTCTGACAAAAATTTCGTTTTTGGGATAAGCTTTTGTAGCTGACTGTACTTTTTTTTGCAAAATCTTTATCTGCTTATCAAGACCAAGCTATTGAGTCCTAACACGGTAGGTCTACGGTAAGAATAGCGGAGATCCTGTCGCCACCTTCCGACTCCATCATCAGATCAGTTCTTAGATACCATAATAATATTGCATTGTCATCGGGTTTACATACGTGCTCCAAATTATATACATACATAGGTACATACATACATCGCAAGTTAAATAAAAGCTTGTAAAATAGTTACTGTGAGTCAATCTTAGGAGATAGACGTGCCACCGCACCGCGGACTTTTCTTTAGGGTTTTTGAAGAACTAAAATTCTTCCGTAAACTATTTTGATCTCTTAAGGTTTAAGCCAGCGTAAGCTATGTAAGCGCCCAAAAATGTTCTGACGACTTTGCACGAAAACTTCGAGTTTTTTCAACTATCTTAAAACTTAATTAGAATGAAATGTACATACTTACCTATAAACCATTCGGAATAAATTCTATGAACGACAGTGAGAACCGTATCAAAATCCGTTGCGTTGTTCAGAAGGTGTTAACGACAGCCACCGCCGAACCCTAGCTGACAGCAACATATTTACACATGACCCTAGTATATAAGGATACTGTAAATAGTTAAGTTAGTATATAAGTGTTTTATATAGTATTAGGTAGATTTTAGGTATATATAATAAAGGTGTTTAGTTAGTTTTAGGTTTAAAATGGGGATTTGGCTTAGGGAGGTACTTAATATTACGAGCTGTGAATAGGCGATCTATAGATTTAAGTTTTTTATGTGTGAATTAGGTAAAGTCCAGCCCGAACTACAAGCTGGACTGAACCCCGAACCGATCCTTGCTCCCTCAGCTAAATCCCATTAGAATAACTACGAAAAATTTGTGTAAAATAGACCGCCGAACGCGGCTATTGTCCTCCTGACCCGGTAACCTAGTTCCGATATTAGAAGGGAAAAGGTTATCGGGTCAGAGATCCTGAGCCGGACCTAAGCCAGGAAGAAACGAATCAGATCCGAACAGCGAGATAAGAAGTATGATTGATTATGTGTTAGTTTATAAGGAAATATTGAATCAAATTTAGGATAATTTGATAAAGCGTGCGGCCAATCAGACGCAGGCGGTATTTACGGGCGGCGACGGGGAAGAACCTCGGATGTTACTACCCGAAGGTCGAGTGGAAAGCGCCCGGAAATGCAGGCGCTCTGATTGGTCGTCCCGATTAAATTTATTGAGCTAAGGCTTTTGATTTGTGCAGAGGATTGGGACTCCTCGGAGGTAGAGGCACTGTTTAAGCCTAGGTGAAATGCTATAAATACGGAGCCAATATTTTGATTGTCGTACTCGGTTTCGCAGTGAATACTCGTTTCGTGATAGTACTCTCACCCCGAACCAGGACAGGGGGAAGTACTCGGATTAGTACTCGGTTTCGCAGTTTGTTATTACTCGGATTAATACTCGTTTCGTGATAGTACTCTCACCCCGAACCAGGACTGGGGGAAGTACTCGTTTCATAGTTAATACTCGTTCAGTTTCGTTTAGTACTCGTTACAAGCTCTTAGTATTCGTAGTGTTTCGTACTGCACTCGTCGTATACGGTGCATGCGTGTTTGTTAGTCTCTCTGCCCTAAAGTAAAATCGTTTTTGTTTATATTGTTTTAAAGTTTATAGTGTTTCAGTAAATGTAATATCACAGTGTTTGTTTGTTTTATTAGTAATTTAAATTCATTTAACGTTTTATCTAGTTTCATTTTATTTCCTCTCCTAATTGAGTCGCGTTGCGTTTTTGTTTAGTGTTTTGGAACTCGGGGTTAGTCAACTGCTAGCGCGTATCGCCAATAGTGTTTTGATCCATCGAACCGGGTCTTAACCAGCGGTCGCCAACAGTTTTATGGTCCTTCGAACCGGATCCGCGAACTAGGATTTGTGATTGTGTTGTGAACCCACGTAAAACCATAAATATGGTTGTTACGAGGAGCCAGGCGGGCGATAACCTCGAGGACGAGGAAAATCGTCGTCTGATGGAGCAACGTTTAGAAGAGGAAAGGCAGAGATTACTTGAACAAACTCCGCTACGAGGAGGTAACGTCGAGGGAGCACCCGCGGAACGAGCGGGCCCCTTCAGAACCGGGACGGAAAACCCGACCCTCCGGCGGATGAACCCGATGGGCGACTCACCAGTCTCACCCCCGAACCAGGACAGGGGGGAGTTTAGTCGCAATGTCGGATGGGGTGCGCAGCCGCGGGACACCTACGGAGTGTCACCGCTCGCGCCACCCGCGATCCGAGTACCCGAGCAGCGTATGGAGGAGAGGCTCGCGCAAGGAGCGCAACGACCGGCGGATCGTGACCGCGTTGCGTTCGCGTCGAGGCCTGCATCCGTGGCTTCTACCACGGATCTTAAGGTAAGAAGGCGGAGAGCAGAACTGGAAGCGGCAGAGCAGCTCGCCGAGTTGCGTCGTCGTGAACTGGAAATTCAAGAGGAATTGATCCAGAAACGACTCGCCGCAACCATCGAACAGATCGAGGCAGAAGGGTCCCGGGCTGGGTCCCGGGCTGGAGGGTCGGTCGCAGATCCCGCGAACCGGGTGGGCGACTGGCTCGACAACGTGCAGCCCGAGAGAGCAGCGCCGATACCACGCAGGTCACGTGAAGACTCGCCATCGCCGAGGAGAACACGTGACGAGGTAAGAACCCCGCACAGTCAGCGGGACAGATCAGAAGGAAGGAGCCGCGCCATTGATCGACTGACGGATCATCTCGAGACGATGATGAGGCCGCCACCAAGGCAAGTATATGAGTTGCCTATATTTGCCGGAGATCCGAGCGAATGGCTCACATTTTTAAATAGTTACGAACAGTCGTCGCAGCGGTACAAGTTCTCGCCGTACGAGAACGTTGCGAGGCTACGACACGCTTTGAAAGGTGAGGCGCGACAGTGTGTACATCATATGCTCGCGTCATCGACATCACCAGAACTAATTGTCAGAGTGTTGAAAAAGAACTTCGGTAGAACCGATTTGCTGATTGATCGAGCGATCGAGGAACTGAAGAGGATGCCTATAATTGGTCCGAGCGCAACGGATCTAAATGCGTTCGCGACAAAAATCATGAACATAGCATCGACCTTAGTGAATTTAGATAAACGGAGTTACGGAGCTAACCCGTTACTAATAAGGGAGATAACAGAGAGGTTGAGTCCGCATTTGCGCTCGCGATGGTGCGCATATGCGAAGGAAAGATATACTCTAGAACAGAGTGAGTTAATGCTGATGGCTAACTTTTTACTCGATGAGAGCGACGCCGAGTTGGAGTTCTCGCACGCACGGGCGCCGTCAAAGAGGACGACACCCGCGCCACCGATCCAGCGAGACACTCGACGCGCACCGATCCCGGCCGGCGGAGGAGCTTTCCGTCGCCCACAACCACCTAGAGTCAACAGAACCTACACGACAGAAACAGTGAGTAGTTGTTTGTTTTGCGGAGGCGGTCACAATACGCCTGACTGTCGCCGACTTCTTAACATGCCAGTCGGAGCCCGCTGGGACTGGGCCCGACAGAACCGGGTATGCTTTAAATGTGTTAATCAAAAACATCGTCGGGAGCAATGCCCGGCGAGAGGGTGCGGTGTGAACGGATGCCCGCGACCCCACCATCCCGTGCTGCACGAACCCCTGAACCAGCAGCATACATACCAGGTGCCACCTGTGCAGGCGCCACCTGTGCAAGCGCCGCTAGCGCCGGCGCCACGCTTCGCTAGGCCGCTAGCGCCGCCCCGCGCATCGTCGGCACGCGCTGTGACGTCACGAGAAAGGACGCAGCGCGCCGCGGCGTGCGCAACGAACGAACAGACGGAGCTCTATGATCCAGAGCGGAGCTTCATGGCGAGCGACACGAACCCCCACATGGTCGCAAACATAGTGTTGCTAAAGGTAGTACCTATAATTATTTCGGGACCGCGATGCGAGGTCAAGACACACGCGTTGCTCGACGAGGGAAGCACCGTTAGCCTCGTAGATGAGAGGTTGGCGGAGGCGATCAGAGCAACCGGACCCGAGACACCGTTACACATTCAAGGTGTGGGAAACATGACTTCGAGCCAACGGAGCCGAAGGGTGACAACGCAGGTACGAGGAATCCGAGATGGACCTGTACACGAAATGACGCTGCGGACCGTACCGAACCTAGGCCTACGAACGCAGCGCCTAAATAAAACAGAACTAGGTAAGTACAAGCACCTCGCCGGCCTGAACGAAGCGGCATTTGAGGACGGAGTGCCGTATGTGCTTATTGGTGCCGATCACTGGCACATAATGATCCCTCACGAACTGAGGACAGGGCGCATGAACGAGCCTGCAGCCCTACGAACCGACCTAGGATGGGTCGTGTACGGTACGGTACCGCGGCTCATCCGAACCGAACATGCCGAGACGTCGCTACACTTAGCGGCGCGTGAACCAGAGCTGGACGAAGCTCTGAAAAGGTATTTTGATATAGACTCGTTGGGGATCAAGTTGATCAACAAGAAACGCCCCCTCGAGGAACGAGCTGAGAGGATTTTCGCACAAACCGTGAAGAAAATAGACGGACCCCGCTACGAGGTAGGACAACTGTGGCGGGACGATGAACCCCGAATGCCACCGACGTACGCAATGGCGTTTCGGCGGCTACAGGGGATTGAAAGGAAGATGGACCGTGATCCGACCTTTGCGACGGAGTATGCCGCACAGGTCGATAACCTGCTGGTCAAGGGTTACGCCGAACCAGTGGAAGACCACGAACTCACCCAGAACGGGAAAATAGAGTGGTATTTACCTCATTTTGGGGTTACTAACCCCAATAAACCGGGAAAATTAAGGTTGGTATTTGATGCTGCGTCAACAGTCCAAGGACGCAGCCTGAACAATTACGTATTGGAGGGACCAGAACGCCGTGATGAACACTGGCTGAGAGCGCTCGACAGCGTGGCTGCGCTGCGGGTGCCGCGGTGTTACTTTGACACGGGGGGATCGCCGCGTGAGTTACATATGTTTGTAGACGCGAGCGCCCAGGCTTACGCTGCGGTAGCCTACTGGCGAACCGACGCCGAGGTGAGTCTCGTCGCGGCGAAGGCGAAGGTCGCGCCGACAAAGGCGCTGAGCATCCCGCGACTGGAGCTGCAGGCGGCGCTTATCGGGGCACGGCTAGCCCGCGCTATAGCGTCGCATCACAGAACAAAGAACAAGCGCTCAGAACAACGAGAGGTTGGTAATAAGACCCACAGTATGAGCGGTAGCGAATGCGTGCCAGGTGTGCATCCTGCGCCGGGCGCGACCTCAGGTGCCCGCGCTGGGAGATCTGCCACTGGCACGGATCGAGCCATTCCACCGACCGTTCACGAACGCGGCGGTGGATTACTTCGGACCACTGATGGTGACCGTCGGGCGACGGCACGAAAAGCGCTGGGTGGCGCTATTCACGTGCCTCACAACCCGCGCAGTCCATTTGGAGCTGGCGCACTCGCTGTCCACCGGCTCGGCCATCATGGCGCTAAGGCGCATGGCCGCGCGACGTGGGTGGCCGCGGGTCATCTACAGTGACAACGGAACCAACTTCCGAGGTGCGGACGCGGAGCTGCACGCCGCCTACCTCGAGTGGCTGCCGGCAATGCGGCAGTACGGGCAGCGGAACGAGATGGAGTGGCGCTTTATACCGCCGGGAGCTCCGAACCAGGGAGGCGCCTGGGAGCGCATGGTGCGCTCCGTGAAGACGGCGCTGACGGCGACACTGACGTCCAGGGCGCCCAAGGAAGAGGTGCTATGGACGCTGCTCGCCGAGGCCGAGCACACTGTGAATGCTCGGCCCCTCACTCACGTATCGGTTGAGGCAGCCGACGAAGAAGCCTTAACACCAAACCATTTTCTACTGGGAGGCTCCACGGGGGTCCCTCTCACTGGCCCTTGTGTGGAAGCCGATCGCCGAACCTGGCGAGTCAGCCAGGCGCTCGCCGACCATTTCTGGGGCCGCTGGGTCCGGGAATATTTGCTGACGCTTGCTCCGCGACGCTCATCCGCGGCGGGCGAGCGACAACTGCAGGTTGGGGACTACGTGATCGTGGTCGACCCCACCCTGCCACGGAACGTGTGGCCACGAGGAGTCGTCGAGACGACCTACCCTGGACCAGATGGCGGCGTGCGGAGCGCGGACGTCCGAACGAGAGGAGGCGTGTTCCGGAGACCGACGACGAAGCTGGCTGTCGTACCGTTGCACCCGGGTCAACATGGCATGTTGACGGGGGGATAATGTTAACGACAGCCACCGCCGAACCCTAGCTGACAGCAACATATTTACACATGACCCTAGTATATAAGGATACTGTAAATAGTTAAGTTAGTATATAAGTGTTTTATATAGTATTAGGTAGATTTTAGGTATATATAATAAAGGTGTTTAGTTAGTTTTAGGTTTAAAATGGGGATTTGGCTTAGGGAGGTACTTAATATTACGAGCTGTGAATAGGCGATCTATAGATTTAAGTTTTTTATGTGTGAATTAGGTAAAGTCCAGCCCGAACTACAAGCTGGACTGAACCCCGAACCGATCCTTGCTCCCTCAGCTAAATCCCATTAGAATAACTACGAAAAATTTGTGTAAAATAGACCGCCGAACGCGGCTATTGTCCTCCTGACCCGGTAACCTAGTTCCGATATTAGAAGGGAAAAGGTTATCGGGTCAGAGATCCTGAGCCGGACCTAAGCCAGGAAGAAACGAATCAGATCCGAACAGCGAGATAAGAAGTATGATTGATTATGTGTTAGTTTATAAGGAAATATTGAATCAAATTTAGGATAATTTGATAAAGCGTGCGGCCAATCAGACGCAGGCGGTATTTACCGGCGACGGGGAAGAACCTCGGATGTTACCACCCGAAGGTCGAGTGGAAAGCGCCCGGAAATGCAGGCGCTCTGATTGGTCGTCCCGATTAAATTTATTGAGCTAAGGCTTTTGATTTGTGCAGAGGATTGGGACTCCTCGGAGGTAGAGGCACTGTTTAAGCCTAGGTGAAATGCTATAAATACGGAGCCAATATTTTGATTGTCGTACTCGGTTTCGCAGTGAATACTCGTTTCGTGATAGTACTCTCACCCCGAACCAGGACAGGGGGAAGTATTCGGATTAGTACTCGGTTTCGCAGTTTGTTATTACTCGGATTAATACTCGTTTCGTGATAGTACTCTCACCCCGAACCAGGACTGGGGGAAGTACTCGTTTCATAGTTAATACTCGTTCAGTTTCGTTTAGTACTCGTTACAAGCTCTTAGTATTCGTAGTGTTTCGTACTGCACTCGTCGTATACGGTGCATGCGTGTTTGTTAGTCTCTCTGCCCTAAAGTAAAATCGTTTTTGTTTATATTGTTTTAAAGTTTATAGTGTTTCAGTAAATGTAATATCACAGTGTTTGTTTGTTTTATTAGTAATTTAAATTCATTTAACGTTTTATCTAGTTTCATTTTATTTCCTCTCCTAATTGAGTCGCGTTGCGTTTTTGTTTAGTGTTTTGTAACTCTGAGCTATCGGGGTTAGTCAACTGTTGGCGCGTATCGTCAACAGAAGGAGTTAGCGGAAAACAGAAAGACAGGCGCGGAGCGAATTTAATTTATACTATTTAGAGATAATGAATTCAGATTTTGAAAAGCGAATGATTGAATAAACCATGAAACACAACATGGTCGCTAACTAAATTGTTAACAACCTATCCTCTGCCGAATTAAATTAATTTTGTGTTGGCATTCTTTATTCGTATACTTTTGGAACATGCCACACCAAGCGCGGCATGTAACTGCTTATTACACGATAATAATAATTGAGCCTAAATAATTAGGGCCGATACCGACACAGTTAATTGCGGTTCTTTGTTTACTGAACAATGACGTCATAAAAGGTTGTGTTTTAGCACTCGTTAAAATATTTCAAGATTTGAAAGCGTTTAATTGAACTGAAATTAACAATCCTGCAGTGGTATGGGTTATAATGGGGATCCTGCGGTTTTGCCAAAATTATTTTGGTAAAATTTCATTACCCAAACAAATTTTTGCAACTGTATTTTTGCCAATGCCATCTTTGGCATAACTATAATACGCTAATTTTCATTTCGTAAAATTTTCATTAAGCAGAATTTAACTTCGGATACGGACATTTAGGCATTTGGTCTTTTAGCAAATGCTTTATTAAGGCAAAAAACATTACATAATAAACATTTAGGCAAATTAATTGATATGACAAAACATATAAAGACAAAATCGGAGTTTGTTTGAGTAATATAATATTGGTCAAACGGCACGATCCCATAAATACAAAATGCACTGCTATTTTCACAAATACTGCCAGGTAAGTAGGTTAGGATAGGTTAGAACTTTGACCCCCAAGAAAAACGAACTGCTACAAGAACAGTAGGTTAGGTTAGGTTACAACCGCGACCATAATAGCTCGCGAGCCGAGCGAGCAAAGCGAGCGTGCCGCGGCAGCGGCCGGGGAAGCGCCAGTACGCAACTGCTGCCAGGTAAGTAGGTTATAGGTTACAAATACTACCGGTAAACTAGTTTAAGTTAGGTTAGAACGACCCCCGAAATAAATTCACAATTTTTTCCTGTTTAGAATTTGCCCCAAGTGGAAAAAACACTCTTGCAATACAACGCCTTCAAAGTTTGATCTTATGCTAGCAATAGCTGCAATGTACAACCGACTAAATAGAAATGGTAAATTGAATATTGACGATACAAATCATTTGCCTTATTTTGTTTTGTGTAAAATATGTTATGCCAACTAAAACATGAAATTTAGTCAAACGTCCAGTTGGTAAGCGAGTCAATGACTAAACTTTCATGTGCCAATCATTAGGTTTGCGTAACTATTATTTGTGAATAGTTAATTTGGTTACAAACAATTATTTGGCAAATGAAATTTTACGAAAAAAATATTGGGAAGTGATAATTTGTCAAACATAATTTGATAAAGGGATCCTGCTGTTTTGACAAAATTATTTTGGTAAAATTTCATTACCCAAACAAATTTTCGCAACTGTTTTTTTGCCAATGCAATCTTTGGCATAACTATAATACGCTAATTTTCATTTCGTCAAATTTTCATTAAGCAGAGTTTAACTTCGGATACAGACATTTAGGCATTTGGTCTTTTAGCAAATGCTTTATTAAGGCAAAAAACATTACATAATAAACATTTAGGCAAATGAATTGATATGACAATACATATAAAGACAAAAATCGGAGTTTGTTTAAATAATATAATATTGGTAAAACGGCACGATCCCTTATATACAAAATGCACTGCTATTTTCACAAATACATTTATTTGTGTATTACAACTGCATTTGTAACTTACAACTTTAAGTTTGTTGCAATGCTCATTAGCGTTTTTTGTAAGTTTATGTGTGCTTGAATTTGTCTGATTTTTTTTAAAAGTTTAAGTAATAATTTTGAACAACAATAAGAATTTATTACCGAATTGCTGCCAGGTAAGTAGGTAAGGATAGGTTAGAACTTAGACCCCCAACAAAAACGAACTGCTACAAGAACAGTAGGTTAGGTTAGGTTAGAACTGCGACCATAATAGCGCGCGAGCCGAGCGAGCAAAGCGAGCGTGCCGCGGCAGCGGCCGGCGAAGCGCCAGAACGCAACTGCTGCCAGGTAAGTAGGTTATAGGTTACAAATTCTACCAGTAAACTAGGTTAAGTTAGGTTAGAACGACCCCCAAAATAAATTCACCATTTTTATACCATACAAATCATTTGCCTTATTTTGTTTTGCGTAAAATATGTTATGCCAACTAATTTCATTTAGTCAAATGTCCAGTTGGTAAGCCAGTCAATGACTAAACATTCATGTGCCAAACATTAGGTTTGCGTAACTATTATTTGTGAATAGTTAATTTGGAAAACAATTATTTGGCAAATGAAATTTTACGAAAAAATTATTGGGAAGTGATAATTTGTCAAACATAATTTGATAAAACAAAGGGGATCCTTTGATTAAACAAAGGTGACAAGTTATAGTTAATGAGAAAGAAAACATTTCACGAACACACATAAAAACAAAATCAAATGACCAGCTTAGTAAAATTAAATCATGATGTTGTAAATGGCGTTTGACATTGTGTCAATCGCCGCGGCGGCGCTGCGCTGGATCTCAGAGGGACCCTTGCTTAAAAACTAGCTGAACTTAAACAAACAGAGGTAACGGCATAAAAATTTAAGAAATTTAAAAAACAGAAACTTATAACCTTTTACTGCAACTTTGCCTGCATAAATGTTCATCTGTCACTGTGTCCTACTCAATTAGAGCACATTTCTATTGTTTCGGCTAAGTAATAAGAATTCTGGGTTTTGGAGTATGTGTGGTAAAATAATAAAAAAAAACTGTTTTCCATGATTTTTTACCGTCAGCAGGTAAGAGACTAATTGTCCACTCATACATCTATGAACATATTATACTTTTTCCAAAACCTTGACATACGATCAAGAAGGCAGGTACTTAGCAGGAGGGTTCAAGTTCGCTACTTGGGTTCTGATGCTACCCCACTCCGAAACCCCTCTTATGTCTTGGTTGTGTATCTCCGTATAAGCCTTTCAAGATCGTATTTTGGAGAGCTTTAATTCAGATTCAGAGTAATTAAATACGTTAAGTATAAAAGGTATATTTGTAAAGCGTTAAATTTTTGTATGGATTGCTATTTGTCATTGGTAATTTTACAACGCTCTACCGCAATGATTATGCATTTATATTTGTTTGCGCTGGCAATGCTCGACGCTATCTCGTTGTGTCGTGTGTACAAGGCTTGAGACGCGCCGTCGTGTGGGCCCTTTATTTATTTTTACAGGCGTGTCAAGTCCACGCCGCGAACATTTGTCTCTAACGCGAGCGTATTATCTCTGAGATACGTGCGACTGTCATTTACATTATATTTTTGTACGTAAATCACTTTTGAGAGCGTGCCGCAACTTTGTGCTCGCTTGAATACTGAATAAAATATCATGATCTTGTGGTTCTTCTATTTCAATTACACGGGTGTCAGGTACAGTCAGATGCGCCCAGTGACGTTTACTTTAAAAGTGCAGGAGTTTATTAAGAATTTTGCGTCACCACTTTTGAAGAATTCAGTGTTACGAGGAACCTAAATTTAATTCACCAATTTAAAGAGCACCTGCCTAATTACGATTTTAAACAATAATACACTGTGTAAAGCACCTATAGGGACTTCGCGCATTTGTGCTCGCAGTAAAAAACGAAGCCCGTGATATTACGTACATGTATGAGCATTCATTATTTAAGGAGTCTCCTAAAGTCGTCAGTAAATACAATGTAAGTCTGCACACGGAGCCATGTTATAAATTCCGTTGTTCCGTCTTGTCAAGTAGAAGTTTTCTCATATAACGGGTCGGTCGGTGGCATTAACGGTCTGTCTGAATTTAAGTTCTAGTCCTAAATTAACACTGAGAATTAAGTCGAGGCATTAAACTGTTACAAACTTACCAGGCGGGGCGTTTCGGCAGCTTCATTAATGGGGTACGAGTAGATGGCAAAAAAGCCCGCCCGAATTTTGCATCTCATCTCGTTAACACGGAGATCTTTTTTAGTTCACAAAACTTTTGTCTCTGGCATTTAACGACGCATTGCCTTTATGAAGCAGACAATAATCAACAATATATACTTAAGTAACCGGAGCACGGAGTTTGCAGTTTCAAATGATACGGCCAACCAAAAAAAATCCCCGAAAACAGGCGCAAATTTTTACACTTCATTTTTGTTGATGTTTATAATTTGTGTCAGGGTTTGGGCTTTCATACAAAATGCTAGGAATTTGTTTCCTGAAACATAAATATTAATTTAAACTAAATGTAAATTTACAAAAAGCAGGGTCAGGAAATAGGTATGAGTACTTACTCGTACCTCCGTCGTCTATGTATGTAGAGGCTACCAGCGCTTTTGTTTATTTAAAACAAAAGTGTAGTGCAAACGAGTTATACGAATAGAAAGAATTGTACCTAACTTTAGAGCTTCGGAAGGTATTTCTATAAGTTTCCCCGTGACATGCTCGATCATAAATTTGTCTAAATTTACAAGGTGTATTATATAATTTACCAGCACCCAGTTATTTATGTTGATGCACTGCGAACAAACTACTCAAGATGTTTAAAAAAATAAACGCTGATCATGTTGTTTGACAAAGTACGATTCAAACTCTTCAAAATTTTACCCGTTCATTTTACTTATAGCTTTTTTGTGACCCAAAGGTTGTGACCATCCGAGAGAAGTCGAAATATTGGTGCGGGAATATTTTGATTGGTTATTGGGAAAAAACAATTAAATTCGACCGGACCGCCGATCTGACGGAGGTCGCGGCAATCAGCAGGTCGCGGGCAGCCGCTGCCCTCTCCCCGGGGGACTCCTGTCTACCGGGTAACGACTTTCAGCCGATATGTTTCAATTGAAATTGGGTTGGTAGCTTAAGACCTAGGCTTACTCATTTAACCCAAATAGGACAGAACGCCAATGTCACCTCGTATCAGGGGGTTAAAACACTTATGTAAGAGTATTGACATGAAAACAATGCATATTTCAGTTAAAGTAAGTGCTTACCTAGGTCTCGACCCGACCAAAGTCCAGTAGTAGCACACAGCAACAGACCATCGTGTACGGAGTAGTGGGATATGTCCGTACGACCGGCGGGTAGCTCTCGAGTTTACTGAATTTACATTAAGCTACTCGTAACGACTCCTACGATCCCCGATTGAATCCGGGGATTCTGCGGTTTGATTAAATCAGGCATAAATCTGATCGTGCTCCAAACAGACGTTCTTATGAGACAAAAATAATCGGAAAGTTATCCCATCAGCACTTGAACTTGCTCGCCGGCTACCTCTTGAGTCGAGTTGGTTCTTTAGTAGCTCACAAGTTTCTACTATTTTTAGACGGCAATGTAGGTTATAAAAGGTAAGATGCGAGCGGCGCTGGAATCACATACCTATAGGCACAATATGTTTGTTGAATGTTTTATAATGAAATAATATCTACATTGATAACAACAATGATGTCTTATATCAATTTTTTCAATTATCATATCTTATGCATATAGCTTTTGGCAAGCATCCCTCAAGCTTCTCCACAATTTCCTATTCATTGACTCCAGGTCCGATTCGCCCCGCCGTCTTTTTCTTGTTCTGCGTCTTCTTCTGTTGTGGGTTGGTTTTCTCTGAACAGAAAGTTGGGATCAAAAGTCACTTGAAATGTGGCAGAGGTAACCTGCCTGATACAATTCAAACTTGGCTGATGCGAGACTTACATCGGCGAACATTGTTCTGGAGCGTAAATGGAGTGAAAGATACTACGCACCATCGTACGTTAGCAGTGCCCGAGCTTGAACCTTCGAGAACCCGTCCATCGCCAAGTTTAAGTATAGTAAGTGAGGATGGAAGGAAACAGCTGTCAATTAATTTCCTCTTAAAACAAAGTAGTACACGTCCCTTCATGAACTCCTTAATGGACCAATTTCAACTCCAAGCATCATCGGCGCGTCTCGCGATTTGTTTGTCATGTCGTGCCTCCAAGAAGTCGGTTTGCCCCTCTTCTCGGGCTAAATTTAGTAATGAGTTAGGGGACAAATGAGGAATTGAAATTAATATATTAAATTAATCTCACACTCATCAACTTAAATTGACCTTGATTGTTTTATATTTTTAATGTTTACAATGTCTAGAAGTCACACTTAATCACGTACGCATAACCTAGCAAGCCTGACTTATTTATGACTAGGTAGGTGTTATGTTTCAGTAAGTACTTAACTAACTAAAACTTATTATTATTAACAAGCTCTCTCTTGTGTAGGGGAACACAATCATACTCAATTTAAACAGCCGGGTATTTTTTAAATGAAAAAGAACACTACAGCAATGATTATGATGACTTTATCAAAAATGCAAAACTGAATGGACCCGTACGTCTGACTGATAGATTAATTCCTTACGTTCTAACCACTAAAAATATGTTAGTGAAATAAGTAGAGACAGCTTGAGTTCTATGGAAGGAGTACAGATACTCGTACCTTTTACCTGCGGCAGAAACATTTGTAGTTTTGCGCGAACAAACCTCCCAAATAGCAATAATAATGTTTAATACATTTGACGAGCGTGTCTATGACAAGAGTAAGGAGCCGCGCGCGCCGCTCGTGGGTTGCGCCGGCGCCGCCGCGACGCGCAAGGGTTGAGAGCTCCGCTCGGCTCGCAGTAAGTACAGAGTGCGCGTTCCCTTTGATCAACTCGTTACGGCTGCGCTTTCATTAATTTATAAATACATTCAATGTAATCGTTTTCAGTGCTACATCCGAACGATAAATACAATATTTGATGCGAATGCTGGCCAATTGTGATTCGTGACCGATTTAAAGCGATACATTTCGATAAATTGTATAAAAAGGCTACTAAGCTCTGCGTAAAAATAGCAGTCTAGTGGAATAATGTATTTTATACACATTAAAAGATTAATTCCTTTATTTGCATTTTATCCTAAAATGTATATTAATAAATAGTAATAGATCAAAGTCCTGTAATTTTTCTGCCACCAAAATGTATGTATTTAATATTCGTTTTTCTTTATTATATTATTATTATAAAGGTTAGTCATGTATTAACTTAGATTTCAAAAATATTTTCATTTTCCGAAACAGTCAAGGAAATGTTAAAATTATGAAGTCGATTTTTCTTTCATCAATGTTTTATTTTAACTCCCTGCTTTTACTCTACTTTATCTCGATCTCGCAATTTATGTAATTTCGAACTAGGGGCTCTTTTCTACTCGGTAAAACTCGGTTTAATTCTGTCGCCTTTACCGTCAAGTAAATGAGAGCTATCGTAACGATGGTAATACGATGACACGCCAAAAGCTATGAGGTATTATCGAGTAGAGCAGAGCCCCAGTGCCCGCTACTGGAAGCGCCGAAACATGGAATCCATAATTTAAACTCGATAATCATGCACATGCCATATGTCTAAGATGATGATGATTGTCGGAAGGGTGGCGGGGTCTTCGCTGTACCTCCCTAACGTGGACCCGCCATCTTTGGACTTGTTAGATTGATCTCGCTAGGCTGCTGATTTTGCAAAAAAGTAAAGTCGGTGAGAAAAGCTTTATCAAAAATTTAGTTTTTAACAGAAGCTAATTTATATTCCAAGTAAAGTTGTCTGGGTCTAAAACTGTGTAACCTCCCGACAACAGCAGGTTATCCCTTTTTTATAAAATATTCAGATGGATAAAAGGGGTTTACGAGAAGCTTAATTACAATTTTTTGGACTTGTTAGTGTATTTCTTGATGGAATTCGCAACGTTCATTCATCCATAGCCTGACAAAAAAAAACAATAAAGGTAGTGTAATATTTTTTTGTGTATTTTCAAAAAGAATTTATTTTTAGCCCTTCATTGTATGCAAATTGCATACAGTTAAGGGCTAAAAATAACTACGGTACTTTTCCATTAAGTCACGACAATTAATTTATCTTGATATCCAAGCAGTGTGTTTTGCTTAGGTAAATTTTTTATATTTCTATTCTCAAAGGATCCAGAGACCGATGATCTCACAATAATGATACACTAGCGTTTAAAATTTCGTTATTAAAAACTAAAACCAAAACACGGATAAATATAATTGTAAAAAAGCAGTTCGATATGTAGAAAATTGGCTTTTCCAATGCCAATGCAAAATCTTGATAAATATTAAGCATACAAAAATCGAATAAAAATAGTTACGTGTTATAAGAAAAAAATAACAATGACACGAGCCAGGTTGCCCGGCACCGCAGCGCCGGACGCGGGCCCGCCCCGCTCACGGCGGCGGCCGGCGCGGCGCGGCGTCTTTCAAATCCAACAGCCCAAGAAGATTCAATTGTCTCCCGCTAGCGCCGAGGTTCCACGTACTACACACATGATTCTAGCAATAGTCGCAAAATAATATTCCGTATTATTTGGTTGGTTTAATTCCAATTTTCCTATATCTTTGTTATATTTGTATGATACAAACGTGTGCAACAATGAAAAAGGTGTTGCTTCGAAAGAATGCACGGCATTTGGTTCTACATAGTACGTTTTAAAAGTATGGCCGGTATGTTAGACTCGAATCACTGCAAATATTTTGATGGCGCGATCGCCGGAGCGATCGTGCCGGACGAGCGACGGCAACTAGGTATATAAATAACGCAAATAAATGAAAAAGGATTCAAATTTTCATTTTTTTTTCAATGTTTATCAAAACTACACTTTAGTTCATATTTGACCTTGATACTGACTGATTCATTACCGCGCGTGATTCTCGGTGAAACCATATTGGCTTTTGACGTGATATCGCACTGTCAACGTCACGGTATCTCTTATTTACTTGACAGTAAGGGCGGCCGAGTTAAACACCACACGATAACACTAAACAACGCAAAATTGATTTATACGGTGCAACAGACGTCCAGGTGTAGTGAACACCAAGCCACTAACCGACGCGTGGCCAATAGCCATGGAAGACAAATACGGATTCTTACGATTCAATTCCAAGTCGGCAGATTTAAAAATGGGTCTATATTATTTGCCATTATAATAATATTTCGTTTTTTTACAGTCCATAACTTTTTTATCGTTAATTAGGTTTAGTCTTTATTTTGAAGGTCACCATATTACGGTTATATAATTATTATTTTTTTGTTTTATGAGTTTCGCGCTTCATTTTTGTCGAAAATTATAACATATATATTCATAAGTTATCATCATAATGACCTGCACTTTATACTTATTGTTAAAGGTAATAATTATTATTTGTCATAGTGGTTGTTGTTGCCATTCGCATTTGTAGCGATAGACGTAAGAGCGGGTTTGTAAATAAGTGACATATTTTGCAATAACCTACAAATGATATAATAAAGGCACACGGGCGTAGTGAGGTCGGGGCAGGGGGGGCAGTTGCCCTCCCTAGGAGATGCAGGAATGCTCACAAACCGTAAAGTAATATTTCGCAGGTAACCTATTAATAAACAATAACAAAGTTTGTGTACGCCTGCACCGGTATTTGTCCGGTTAATTGGGAAAGGTCTGACGTAGCTAGAGCTATGATTGGAGAAAATCAGCTCTATACCTATGGGCCGAAATGGCGTGAAATAGGAAATGCCTATAATAAATACCATTAATTTAGATGCTTTATTGCAATGCGAGATATAGAAAAGAGAATGCTTACCACTAAAGCTACCAATTTAGAGTAATTTAAAAAATATATTGAAAAATATTGCATGATAACCTTTTTTGTGATAAACCAGTATTTATTTTAATCGACAGTTTCAAGTTACTGTTAATCGATACCAGCCACCTGTCCCCGCGCCGTTACCACGGGAAACCCAATGCACCTAAATCACGAAGAAAATTGCGTTAACCCTTATCTAATTTTTGACATTGTCTGAGGCGCCGATGTCAAAGGAGCTTTCCGGGCACTAGGCGATCTCAGCTGGCTCAATTCCACAAAGGGCGGCTTCGCGACCAGCCATTCCGCAAAACATTCCCGATGCGGACCCCCTGTAATCCCCCTAATACCACCAAACCACATCGTACATAACCTCCAAATCTTGCCGCTGAAAATGTGTTTGTTTTTCAAACTTTACGTCCCCGACCGCTACCTACACGGGTCCATGTTGGCTCGCATAAAACTAAATCCGGAATTGTCTTCTACCTATTTGTAGTCCGTTTCATCATACTTCCGAATTTTTAACTGCATATTTTTGCTATAAATTTCTACTCGCGGTACTCTAATCGGGGTTCATAACAGACCGTATTCAGAAAAAATGGTTAAATATGGTATAACTTGTATTACATTTGTATTCAAAATGTTGTTTTCAATCAAATTTAAATAAAAAAAAATGAAGCATACTCATTTAAAGTAAGAAGATTTTCTGGATGTTACAAAAATTACCTAACATCGAAGACTAAGGCGAGAGAGAAGCGAAGCTCCCGCTTTCTAACCTAACCTGCTCGAGTGGCTTCTGCCTTGTAAATCTTGCCCGCTAGCTGGTACATCATGACCAACTTTACTTCACTCCAGTCAATTCATATTTAAGATGTTCAAATTTATGAATAACAACAATAGTATAAGGTAACAGTTACCTATGTTTAAAAAATATATGCAAGGCAATAGTTGTCGTCTAAAACTTGATTGAATAAGAACGAATTGATTTTTCTGATCGATTTATTTAGACAGCAATTCCATCCAACTCACTGTTACACTATTGTAAACATCGGCACATCGATGATTAACTGTTTTTGTGGAGAATGTTTGGTTGGTGTTGGGTCCCACTAAATCTATGAGAGTAAATTTTAACTAGAGCTATAAGGTACCTACTGACAATAAAAGTAGTGGGAGTGAACCAAATATTTCACACTTTCACTTTTCACACATAACTTATATTGTATGTATAAATTTCTATATCCAGAAATTTGCTGGATTACGTGTGAACGCGACTTAAATTAAGCCACATAACACTTGCCTACGTGAATTTTTATAGTGTTGCAAGTGGAATTTTGTTAATACCTGACTTTTGAGATAATTTCAAATAGTTTTCACCTGTTTTGTCTAAGTATAAGCTTTTTAAATTGAATTTAAACTATCTTTAATTAACCAAAAAAAATTCAACACAGTTTGTGTCAATTTCTTGTTTATCATTGTTTGATTTCAGATTTTTAACACTGAACCTTGTTACAAGGTTTACTGCGTTGCTGGCTTCTTCAATCCTAATATTATACAGGATGGAATAAAAATACTTTGTTCTTATATTATAAAATTTAGTGCCATAAAAATGTCCATTCATTCCCATTTTGACCATAGTAGGGGAGGCCGCCCGAATGCAGGCAACACTCCATCGGCTTGTACCGCATAAGCAAGGATATTTCTAGGTGCTAAAATACCACGTACTGGCCAATTCCAGGAGGAACTTACTTCGGGCACAAAGCACGGGCTCCTTGCACTGGCTCCCTGATAATCTGCCAGCTTCCTACACCGGGAAAGCTTGGTATGCGGCTCGGCCTACAAAGGCAAACCCGCACTGCTTGTCCCAGCTGAGTCCATTCCAATTCTCTTACTTTATTTATTTATCAGTAGGTATTTATGTAGTGAGAATTGTTTAATCGATCAACCCTGTGCAGAATCGCCAAATAGCGCCAAATAACTTGTACCTACTACCTATATAAAATTATAATTTAAGGGCGGGGCCCAATAAACCAGCCTGAACTTTAATTGTGTTTTTATTTGGTGTAAACCAACATAAATTATAAACATTACAATATTCGATTTAAAAATATCATAATTTAAACGGCCAGTCTCCGTTTCGCGAGCGGTAAACCGAGTCAGTTGAACAGCTCTAACTAAGCGTGGGATCACGTGACCAACGGCTGTATGTAACAGTTTCTCACCACTCACAACTCGCACTGAGTTCTCAAATTAACTTGACTTGAAGCGTCGCGATGTCGCCGTCGTAGCTCGTAGCAAGCGATGAGGCGCTGGGCGTAGCGTTGTAGCACACTGCTAAAATATCAACTTAAGACGATACCGCTTTAAATGAAGAAAGAGCTTGCTGAGCTTGTATTCGGAAATTCTAACTACCTTTTAAGTAGCTTTTGGAACGTGGCAAAATTTAATATTCCTTTAAAATCATTTTTAAGCATTGCGATAAAACTGATTATTTTAGTAAAACACTAAGATAGAACGTGTTTTGCAAGTTCTTTAGACAAATTTAGTAAAGTTCTTGGTTTAGATAGCACTAAGTTAATCGTATTAATCGTTTTTTTTAGGTGTCCTAAATACATTTTGATCACAAAAGACAACGTTAATTTAATAAAAACTGAAAAAGTCAACATTTTCGTAGTTCTATGAAAATGCCCACGGCAGTAGGTATCTCAATGTCGGAAAAGCCTCTAGGACATATCCAAAAATAGCGGATACCCGATCTTTCATAAGGTAACAAGTATAAGTTTTATGTACTAGCTTTTGCCGTAACTTCGTCCGTGTAGAACTCGTTTATCGCAGATAAAAAAATTAATACTTTTAAGTAGTTGTATAGTTTGACCATTCATCATTTTGGCCAAAATGATCTCATAACACATGTTATATTGAGCTTGAAAGTTAAAAATAAGTTGAATGGGATAACGTCATCTAGGTTAGTACATTTTAATATACAATATTTATTAGATTTCGTGGGCTGGATACTATCAGCCAAATGGAACCCAGATCTGACATAGAACTGTGTTATAAAAGTCATACGAAGTGTCGCGGGAACATCGCTCTGTGGTTGACCAGGGTTCCGTTAGGCTAAATACTACACCAGCTACTTTTATCCTTGCGTTTTGTTTATGGTCATGGCAAAAGCTGTTTTTAGTGGATTTGCCATATTTTAAAGTTAAATCGTAAATCTCTCGCAATTATTGGAATGCGGAGAATCAAATCATTTTCTCCTTTAGCAATTTCAGACATAATGTTTGCCCTTACGATATTCTGACGTAGGTAGGTGCGTTATTTGCCACCGCGTGCCATTACATAATCAATATTATGCATCAGGAGTACTGGGACACCAACTATAAGCATGACTTTATGGGAGGGCACTCCCGATAGGTCCAAAGAGTTCTGGAAATCTAAGGATAGGACGTGACTTGCTCGGTGTCTATGACATTGTCTACCGAGAGATACTCCACAACATCGCCTTCTTAGTAGGACATATTTTTTCATTTATCCACCCTACAATTTTGTTTGTCAGTGCCAATATTGCACTCTCACTCAACCATTATCTTTTCTTTATAATTCTTTACAGGCGTGAATGTATCTATGTACGCATGTAGGTATGTTTTGAAGATTGATGTAGGTACAATTCGCGGTCGCGGCAATTCTGTCTAAATTCGCCATCTAAAATAACCACCCCTCCCATGATAGCTTGGTTGCTCTTAATGTCCATTACAGTTCGATATTATATTATATTATATTGAGTCTTAGTTCGAATTATATTGTATAGGTGTACCAGAATCTCATGGCAAATGGGGAAATAAAAAAATGTAGAGGGCAATATTGGGGAAATTGGACTAAACGGTATTGATACTGCGTAATTTTTAACCGAATCCAAAAAAATGAAGAAGTTTAAGATTCGACGAATTTATATTTTTTTATGCTTTTAGGATTATTAAAAAAATTATATGACACTAGAGGTCTATTAAATTAAACTCTCAGTATAGGATAATAATTTAATATATCTGAGGACAAAGGACAATTTCATATATACCATGACTCAAACTAAGCTATTTTCGTGTACAACGGTACTAGACAACGATATACACGACAGCAGTATATAATTAGAAAGCAGTAGGTATATAAAAAGAAATATTAACTTAAAAACTTACAAACATCCAAGATTTGAAGCAAAATTCTGTGCTCATCACACAAATATGTCTCTACCGGTATTTGAACGCCTTGCGTCCGTGGGCAATTGAGTTACCGTGCCGCTTAAAGTGAGTATGTGTATATATATACTATATCTTCCTATATATAGTATTTATATATTCTTTAATTATTACAATCGTTACATAATGAAGCCCTTAAGACGAGTTCCATCGAGTCGAGTAGGTTGGATTGGGTTAGACTAATTATGAAATGGTTGTATATTGCTGGGGTGAGGTATTATTATTGCTCACAAATAAAATAATAAACACACCATTATTTCTATGAGTATAAAAAATAACTTGAAATCTCATCGTATGGTAGTGCTGGGAACCCCTGTAATAAGTAACATTTACGTAAGACAAAATATACCTAAACCTAAAAGTATCAAAACAGTTTGTTTCAACTTACCGGTCAACTCCACGACCCGCTTTAAAATTGAAGATTGTGATTGATTTACACCTCCTTCTTCGCGTATTGTATTATATAAATTGTATACAATATTCCTCGCTTGAGATCTAAGTGGTTTTCTCGACATTTTCACCAGATAACAATCGTTGAAGTCGAATTACAAAATGTAAGCAACAGTAAACAAACGATTTGACACAGCTGCCAGTTTACAGTTGCCATATGCAAACCATTATTTTTTTACTTTTAAAAATGCCATCAGATTCTGGTACACCTATATCTCACATTATAAATATCTGAACTCCTTAACATAAATGACCAAGTTCTCATACAAACGACTAGGTATGCCAAATCTCACCCCCTTAGGGGATGATTGTCGAGATACATAGTAAAAATTTAATAAAATTCGGTTCAGCGGTTTATCCGTGAATGCGTAACAAACAGACAGACAATAGACCGACAGAATTACTTTCACATTTCTAATATTGCCAGCATTTTGCGAACAATGCCCACTGGTAGCGGTTTGCTTGATTAGTGTAGTTCTAAGTAAGTTTGTAAGTTTGTTCGTTTGTTTTGAATATTAGTATAGTTTTCTTTCCACAGCAATATTATATGTATCGTTTTTCTCCTAAGTACGAGTATTGTTTGAACTGATATTTTAGAATTAAGTAACCAACCAATCTCCGCCAAAAAATAAAATGACTGTCCGTTGACTTTTACAAATGATCATAATAGCCGCCCTATGATTATATTATATTATATTAAATAAAAGCCGTAGTAATAATATGCCTTCAAAAAGTCTTGCAAATGGCGGAAAAAATGTTAAATCATGGATATTTCAACGTCAATCTGACACTGATCTTTTTGACATTGACTAAAAAACAGAACTACCCGTCCCATTTTTCACACTTGGTGGCAGAAGCAATAGGAGAAATTAATTAATTAATTGTACAATGTTGTACAAAGAAGTCTATTCTATTCAGCCAGTACTTATTTTAAGTGTTACAATATTAAAATAGAATTTATGCCGGTCACGATTTGTAAACACAAAATTTGGAGATTCTAACTTCAAAACTGACGGACCTTCATACTAATGTTCATCCCATATTTTACCCCTTAGGAGTAAAATTTCAAAAATCCTTCCGTAGTGGATCCCTACACTGTATAACATAACTACTACATAAATTTCAAGTCTCTAGGTCTAGCGGTTTGGGCTGCGCGTTAATATATCAACAATCATTTTATCCTTTATAATAATAGATTTAGGTTAAACTAAGACTCACAACGTTAGCATCAAAAGACTAGAAATGTGACCAAAATAATTCTAGTTTCATAGACGAAAGTTCTACAGCGGCTTACTAATTGAATGGTTGATGTGTAAACCTAAAGAGCTCAAACAATTAGTTCTATACTGTTGATAGGTGATCACAACAAAAGGAAACCGCTAAAATGTGGTTGCCCGGGGCCGCGCGCAAACAACGCTGGTCGCGCATAATTAGTGCTTTAATACACGACAGATTGTAGGGCACAACAATGTTGCGAGTAATGACACGTTAATGTTAGCTGAGACCCCGCCGCACTAGTGTCCGACACCTGTTCACTCAAAATATACAAGGTACAATGTTTCCGATATTCTCTCTAAAGTGCAAGAAATAACTAACAATAGGGATTATTCATTACTTTTTTCACATCTTCAATAAAAGTTGATGCATTAACAAACAGTAGAGAAAAGTCATTTTTTGAATACCTATACAAATATCCATGATAAATGCCAACAAAGATTAGTTCCTATCTCTTTCTAGCAAAACAGAATTTAACATGGAGTTTATATGGCTGAACTGTTACATGACATCGCAGTGCATATCGGATCTCTCTGTCTAATTAGCAGTTTAGAATGCTTGTACCGTCCATATTTCTTGGCCAATTTTAATTTTAATTTCACTTTCTCTCTCTCTCTTTCTGTTACGGTATTTTTATATTTTGTTAAGTCGCAGACGCAGTCGTTGTTTAAATCGACATTAACTGACCTCCGTCTTATCTGTACGCATCGATAGATCAAGAGACCGTCAAGTGTAAATTATACTTACAGTTTTACTTTAATAAAGTCAACGCGCATGTTAAACATTGGCTCTTTAGTGTTTTCTTTTAACAAATAAATCGCGGAACTGGAAACTGTTCCGTATTTAGCATGAACATACATTTTAATTAAAATTAAACTAAGCTACTCAAAATAAAATAAAACTAAGCTACTCAAATATTAAAGATGTAAATAATAATCACCACTATAAAAAGAACACCCCCTCTAGCAGGTCCGTTCGCGGCATGGTACCTATGACACTGGCTGCATTACCTCTCAGGATAGCTAGCCCAATCCTTTGGGAGAGGTAAGCACCAGGTCTAGGATCTCCGGAGGTGTCTATGAGCCGGGATGACAGAGCCTTAATAAAGCTTTTCATATCAGCTGACCAAGGACCCATGGTCTCCACTGCAAGTGCCACAAATTCATAATTATTTAATAATGATGAATATTTGCGGCGCTTGATGGTTTGGGCCTGATCAGCTGCTGCACGGGCCTGTTTACGGGTTGACTGGACGTGGGAACGAGCGAAAGTGTCAACTCACGTCGTGTCCCACACCAGTGCCCTGCCCAGTTTCCACGGCACCAAAGTAGCTCCGTCTGGTCGCTTGCGATCGTCTCTATGCAAACCTGCCGGTTCAAGGGCAGCTGGCACAGAGGCAGTGGCAAGCGAACGACGGATCAGATCATTAGTTGTGCCGTGGCGGTACAAACGACTGGAACTTCTAAAACATGAAAGGCCATGTCTTCCCAGCTCACTCACTTCCTTTCCGCACGTGCAAGTATTAGGTTCACAGATTCTGGCTCCAAGCCGCAAGCTTATTGCTATATGCTCGCAAGCAGCTTGGGTCTTAGACTGTGCCTATATTACGATAAGGAAGTGCGTGGAAATTTTTAGTTACCTGTCAATATGAATTTTAATTATCTTTCTTAGTTTTTGAGTTTTCATACATTTCAATCTTGCACCGACTAATTTTGGAGGGGTAAGATGGCACTATTTATGTTTTCATCTTACCCCGCTTTCAACCCACATAAACGCTAACGAATTTTTAAATTTTACTAACTTAGTTTATAAGTTAATAAGTCTATGTTACTAACATTATGTGATGTGATTATGGAAATTCTTTGGCAAAATAAATATTTTCATTTCATTTCAAATCTCTTAGGTAGGTAGGTAAGCAGTCTATAGAGGTTTGTTATACAACCTCTACAGTACATTATTTTAACTAAGCGGTACTTTATAGTGAACTTACATTTAATTATTTATTTCCGTGTCCGCTCCTAGTTGTGCAGGTACTCGGGGAATTGAACGCCCTTAAAAAAAAACAGACTAGTTATATTACACCATTTAGAAACAAAGGGTTAAATATAATTAAAAAAAATATTTCTTAATGTCCCAAAGAATTTTGACCGGTTTTTTGTCATAGAATATAAACACGGTGCGGTACGTTCCAATATTCAATATATCTCTTGCTTGGACCTATTTTACATTTGAATTTGCTGTGTGGTTGCCGGCTTAGAATTGTGCCACTCCATGTCTTCCCGTGGAAGTCGTAAGAGGCGACTAAGGGAATAAAGGCTTGTAGTACTATTAGGCGATGGGCTTGCTACCTGTCACTAATATACACTGTTAAACATCTAAGCCTAATTGTGCAAATTGTGGTTACAGAGTTATCAACAAGTTTTTAGAGTTGTTGGTAATTCTGTAGCTCTGCCTACCCCACTCTGAGAATGAAGGCGTGAAGGTATGTATGTATGTAACAATATCTATCCTTATATTTAACTCTAGATATGAGATAGATAACATATTAGAACCGAAGTCCTACCATTTCTGGTATCAAACTTAAAGCGTTCTCTGGAAAAGAAGACGAAGAAATAACGATTAAAAACAACGTGACTGAAGAGCTCAACATCCATCTAGACCCGATATAGGTACCTACGTGTTCTATGTGCTCAATAGCGATACCTACTGTCTGTGTACCTTGTGTGTGTGTGTAGTCAGGCTTAATCCTGTTATTGTCTGTCACCTATTGACCCGGGATCAGACAGCCGGCAATCACTTTACGTATGTTCCACCTACACATGCCCTGACAAGCCATTTATGTTTCCAAACACACACAAAACCATATTTATGACATATTTTGGCAAGCTCGTATCACAAACACGGAGGCCCGAGGAAAATAAAAGTTCGCCGTAGTTTCCTTCGTATAACAAAAAGTTGTAGATGATGACGGCGTAAAGGGCGGAACTCACTGTCGAAATCGTGCGGCATGTGGCATGTTCTTTTAGGTAAGGCGACGGTACCCGACAATAATTCTCAAATTGAATCCTGATACTAACAAACCGAACGGCTGCTAAAGTAATAAAGCATCTCAACATTTCACAGAAAGTACATACATAATATACTCAGTAATTTAAGGAAATTCCGGGTGAAGTGGAATACCGTACCGCAGTTCGCCGACTACCGCTTAACGTGGGTTCAGTCCAGTTGTCGGTGGCGTTACTCCCGGGCCTCTATTCTACGACTTTAAACAATATTGATTTCGACGCGTTATGGTTTTTTTTAGTCGGCCGCCATTATTACCAAGTACGTTTATTACGTCGAATATTTGGTAACTAAAACCGCAGCTTAAATTACACGTACACGATTTGAATACCGAACTGATGAGATTACTGCACTTTGGTGTGTAGGTATTTTTATCAATAGGTAAAACTTACCCTAACATTACTAGTTACACGAGTTCTTATTCATGTTTTTACGAAATAATGTTAAAATAACTAAATAATCAACATGAGAACTGTCAGATTTTGGTCTTGAATTAGATTTTTGAGTATAGTAACTTATGGAAATGTTCTTAACCGGGTCAATGAAGAAAGAAAATTATCTAAAAAGACAATAGAACAGGTAAAAAGTTTTCATATTATACGACTACCTATACAATGTTTAGAAAATGCGCTACCTCTACATTATCTTGCCGTACTTTTCGTGATATAATTTAGCTTTAATGTCCATGTTACGTTCAATGTGCATAATACCACAGCGGCACTACTGTCTGAAATCATATTAATATAACGTTGCCTAATATTTACCATCCATTTCAATTTTCGTTGACTATGAAATGATTTATCAGTTGCAGGGCTTGGGTATGATTCGAATATACCAAAAAAAAAAAAAATGTTATTGCTGGTTTCATAGACGAATTACATACTAAACGAAAGTATGAAGCCTATTGAATATGCAAACGTTAGGTTGACCTTTTTTTCTCGTCATAACTATTGGGTAAGGTGGGTAAGTCGGTACTAATATTTTGCACAAACATAACGTTTGCGCTTATAATTCTTTCTATTAGCATGTAATTGGTCTATTGAACAAAAGGTTTACTTTTCGTTTATATTTTAATTATAGAAAATTTACTTACCTACCATATTAAATTTGATATATAATATATGGGTGTCGTCTCCAATTCGGATCTTAGCAGTAAGGCTGGTTTGAGTTCAAGCTGCGCAAGAGAATCGGCAACTAAAGAGTTAGCGCATGGGGCGTGCTAACAAATTAGCGAGCGAAATTAACGGTTATTTCGACTAGAAACAGTTGTATTTTGCTATTTGATCAGAACCGAAATAATATCGATACTGTTCGAGCGGAATCGGAATGTTTCGGGCGAGTTGGTGATAAAACTAACCAGATTTCCGAGCCCAGATCAGTTGCTGAGTAACGCGTACCTACCAAACGGTTCTATAAAAACTAAATGGTATCAAATATCAATTTATTTACAAAGTAAACATATGGAAAGAGTGATATATTATTATAGCTGTACACTTTGCAATAATTTTCAAGTCGTATATATTGAAACTCATTTTCAAGAAATCTGTACGTAGCCACATAATGTAGCCCATCGCCAAGCACTATAGGTACTAAGGTTCGTTGCCAGTTCGGGGTTTTAGAGTTAAGTTAAGAGGTAAGCCGTCGCAGTCAAGAGTTTAACGCAGCCGGATCAATAAGACAAGAAGTCAATAGGAACTGGGCCGCGGCGCAGGATCGCTTGACTTTGACTCAAGCTACAATTTAATAATTTTTCGTTAATAACTACTTCAACTGGTATGTCATTAGGAAGACAAGATAATTTCCACAACTTCTTGTTGCATAGTATCCGTTTCCCGTCAGACCCGTCAACCAGATTAGACTGTGCGTTGTCTATTAATCAATCTGTGACGAAAGCATTTTATATTATATTTGTTTCGATAACTAATCAACTAGCAATGCTGACAAACACCGGATATCCTTTTGATCCTCCTGGGGGAGCTTGATATTAGACCGCACATTAATAGGTACCTGGCCGTGGGATAAGATCGTGCGCAGGAGACAGTCCTTGGTCGGCTCGAATTACTATGCGGCTAAAAATATGTGTCTTTTGATTTGAACTCAAAACGAAATAGTAAACTATATACTTGTGTTGCCCCAGCCATCCACCCCAGCAACATAAGGGGGGCTCGGTGTGCGCGAGGCTTAGCCCGCGGAGCCCGACGACAATGACAGCGGGCATCTGCCTCAGACGCCTAATTTTGACGACAGCTGATCTTCCAGCTGCGGAAAACAGATTTTATCTCTGTCTGTTACGTATTCCGTACCTACTCCGATTACACGAAGCAAGTATCCAGCAGGTCTTGGATATCACTTATCTTATGAGATTTCATACACAAAATACAGAGAAGGTTCTGCTTTTCGTTTACAAAATGTTGATATTGGCATTCATGGCCGTTTGCGTGCCGTTGTGGTTGGTAAGTTGATATTTAGGTATGCACCGCAACGAGCCGACACGAGGCTTAACTGAATAACAACAATAACGCGAAGCTTCCCTGATGAACTCGTAACGAGAGCGAGAATTCTACTCATTTTCTTTTCAGATTAGTTAGAATAAATTAACGTTACTTTGCTCATGTTTTTTCTTACACGTAGGCAAAATTACAAATTGAATACAATTGTCATAGACCAAAATATTACTCACGGTTTTTACATTTTAATTCGAAATAATAGTTTTAAGAGACCAATGTCGTTAATTTTGAATTCGACCCAATAGTTCTGTTTTAATATCTTTATTTATTTAACAGACATTTTATGGATGACATGATTATTTTAAATTTGGGATGGCATTTTCTCATAAATTACAACAATTAAATGACAACTAATTAAAAAAAGTGAGTGTGTTAAAACAAACTATTTCAAGCAGGTTTCGCCTAACCCGTAAGATACTCCTAGGAAGGCTTCAAGCCGAAAACGAAATCCCAACAAAGGTTATACTTTAGTCGAAATATCCGAAAAAGATAAATATTTCAAAAACGGGAACGGCTTTAAAATGATATTTCTCGAAATGGTTTTCAAATGAACAATCCCAATTGTACCAATCTTCTAGTAATTAATAACAGGAATAAGAAAAATAAGACAAGTGTTCTCAGTAGGTATTAGGGATCTACTCTAAAGGAGACGTGCGCCAAGTCGACTGTTACCTATTAATTATGCTAATGTGAAAAAAACTAACTCATGACAAGGGGATGCTCGTTTAATAAAAATAAAATATTCGATACCATTGTTGGGGTTCCGTACCCAAAGGGCGCCAACGGGGCCTCGCCGGTTACTGGACCTCCGCTGTTCCTCGGTCCGTCTGTCTGTCCGCGGGCTGTATCTTCCGTCTGAAAGTGTATAATAACCAAAAATAATAAAAATAAAATAATTCATAATTTAAAAGGGGTTCCCTATACACGAAACGTGTTTACGGCATTTTACGGAACCCTTCTTGAGCGAGTCGAGTTCAATTCCTACGCTGCCGGTTTTCTATATCCTTATTTAGAGAAAACACAAATATTGAAACACGAATTTCGTGAACTAGAAATACTCGCAGCTTTTGCATGAAAAATCTCCTAGCTACAACAGTTATAATTATATTTGAGAGCAAATATTGCCATAAAAACAATCCGACTTTATGAAAGTGAACACACCCATATTTATAGCTGTGTAGAATAAGCAAACAGCGGCGCGGATTTTGATTAAAATGCAGTATACCTACTTATGAGCCGCTGGAGTCCTCTGAAGAACCTCAATCATTTTCCTCTTTTAAACTGGCTCCAACGAGAGCGTAAAATTTCAATAAGCGATGAAAGAACATTGGTCTAAAGCGTTTATTTGTTCAGTACGAAGCAAAGTCACTAAATAAAAAATTAAAAATAGTATAATGGCTTAGAAGTACATAAACCTAAGGATATATATTATATTACTTCGTTTTTAAGGATTAGACATCAAGTTTTGCAATCACACGTGATAGCTATAGGCATTTGTTTGGGGAGCCAAAAGTGTTCCGCGAGGCAGCGTTCTTAACGAGTGAGTATTGTTGAAACCCCAATAGTAACTCTTAAACTAGTTCACATATTGGAACGCGTGTTGATGTAACTATTCCATCAATGTTGTCAGTTTTTGAAAATCGTTGACGTTAGCGTGAAGCAAATTGTCTGGTCTCACAGAGCTATTGAGAGCTTGCTCTAAGTTGTTCCCTCATCGAAACCTATGAGGGAACAACTTAGAGCAAGCATCCTTTGAGTTCATTAAGTCTGAAAAGCTATTTACGGCTTAGCAGTAACTTCGTTGCGTGCACTTCTACGGGGGATTTGCTTTTACCGTTTACGTTACATTTTAGAGCTTCGGACCCCTAGATATTTATTTATTTATTCCAGGTTACAGTCCGTTCTTAAATAATTTAATAAACTAAATCATGATCCTTTGTAGTATTTTCTATTTTATTTATTAACACATTTTACTTTACTTATATGTTTATAGTATTTTCAGTTCACGGTGACTGGCCCGTTGTCACAAATAATCTGCGCGTTGCGTTAAAATTCTTAAAAGTACTAACCTACTGTGTGTTATAATTTTATTTTTCTGGTAATTAAACAAAAACACAATAGATTTTTTAAATTAATGAAACTGTAAAATGTAATAAAGTATTGTTTCTGAGTACGACCCGAGTTTTAATCTGAATGTTGACTCTATATCTGGCTTTAGTCTTACCGGCAATAAGAACTCCGATTCGTTTAAATAACAGTTTTTACAGCAGGTTCACCAGTTCACCAGAATAGGAACCTTAGCAAATAATAACGAAGAATCAACGCTATTCAATTCTTTATTGTTCACCTTTTCCTACTTTTCAGCATTCTGCTAAGTCTAATTAACAATAAGTCGGCTGTAAAACCATCCGCAGTAATGAGATATAACAAGTCAGTCCGGTGTTCGCGCGCGGTTGTACGCAGTGTAGGGCTGTAGTGGTTTTACGAGTTGCGGCTAAGAGATGTGATGTTAAAGCCGATGTCGCGGAGATAATCTGCAGCAAGGATTTGGGGCTTACGCCGAATTAAGAGAGATTGCCGCTACGAAGAGGTCCGGGGCAGGGGACTGAAGAGCACCCGAACCGTTCAACAAACACAATTACGTTTTAACCGGCAGCTCATCGGGACTCCGAGTAGAAAATCTTTAATTGGGAGGCGTTCCGGCGGCGTGGCGTGGTTCCTCTAATCTATTCACATTTGAATTAACATTAAGTCTACGTCTCCAATCATAGATAAATCACGGATACGGCTTTAAAGGACTTTTTGAAGGACCGTTTATTTTCCGGCGAGCATAATAGGTGGGCTTTATGATATCCGGCCGGCGATAAGGGGCTGCGAGCACACCTACTAAAACCGCTGACGCGCCGCAGACGTGCCCAGGGGGAAATCGCAAATGACACTGACATTGGATTTTATCGGATAGATACATTTTTAAGATGGCAAAACTAAAAACCGTCAAGTAAGTATATTCGTGTACCCAAAATGTTACGGTTACACTAATCTGCACATTTGAGAACGGCAAGGCTCTTCTGGTACTTGTGTAATAGTTAGTTTCATAAAGTATTAGTTTCAACCGCGGTGGAAGCTCTCTAACCCAGTTGATCTCAATTCTTTTTCCCTTAAATTATTTTGAATATTCTTAGCTAACCCATTATAACAATCAAACAAATTTAAATTATCTCAGTGGTCAATATTTGTCCTCTAAATGGTTAGTTGTCTGATGAAATGACAGTGAAGGGTCGAAACTAATCTGTAATTAATTCAAGCTAGATTTGCTCCTTTAAAAGTCCGCAGTGATCATATAATTATTTCCTTGGCACTCAAAAACCAAAATCAAATTTGTCTAGCTAGATAATCTAACCAAGAAGCGTCGGAGCCTCCTGAAGGGCTGCGCGGTGCGCGAGACGTTTCACGCCGAGCATCAAGGTCGCAGAAACGACCGACCCTCGAATCAGATCACCTGTAGCGAACACTAGACGTGACACCACCTACGAGTATGTACCTGTAACTACAACCAAGCATTCACATCTAATTGGTCGATGATCGCTACGTATTGTTGAAGAAAGTTCTCGTTTGCTGGCTTGTATGATTGCTCATATTTAAACTATATCACTATTTCTATGCTCTGTATTTTAAAAGCAAGGGTGGTTGTGTAGCTCATAGTCATTACTAACGCACAGTTAAATTGGGATAGTAACAATCGAGATTTACCTGATATAAATGCATTGCAGCTGTTTGACTCGGCCTTTCGATATAAAATAGCCTATGTCAATCTATAGAGCTAAACATTTCTACCGGTTATCAAACTTAGTTATCTAGGAGAGACAAGCCGACGGGATATACGCCTCAATGAATTTAGGTAGGTACATACTTAACATCTTTCTACAATATGAGTGATGGTTTTTACCTTGTCATAAATCAGCTTAAAATTCTTTATCTATTCTTGTACAATTATATTTATCACTGGACACTCAGGACTTGTAAAAACCTGTAGGCATAAAAAGTGCTATAAATTCATATAATCACAGATGTCAAATGTCACAATCGTAACATGTAACTCCCTTAATAAGCTTCATTGTACGGATATGTCAAGAAAAACACGCCTCGTGTTAAATACTTACTCAGGTATAACTAGGGTTGCCAACTATACTTTATAATAACGTAGCCTACGTTATTTTGCTTCATAATACTTGATACTTTTGAATATTAAAAAAAATCTGAACGAGCTTGAAGTTTCATTACAGTACAGTGCGCTAAGAGCACAAAAAGTATGTTTTAAAACAAATAAATAAATAAATATAAAGAATAGTTTTTATTATTTGGAAATACTTTTATTTTATACTCTTCAGACAGGTACAAACGTAATGTTCCTAAAAAAAAGTGGACAACCCCAGGTATCAATTATCAGGTACTCAATTAAAGGAGTATTAAGCACTACTTTATAACTAATTAAACTTAGTCGAGTCCTTGACACGTAAAGACCAGCAGTTGCAGGAGACGGAGTACTTGCGCAAAGTTTAATTTATGTTTGATTCGACAAGAACGGAACAAAGTGTCACATCGATGGCTCTCGGAGTTACAAAAGCCCTCGAAGTGCTAAAGCTTCGATTTGAAACATCAGACAAAAGAAGAGACAAAGGCAAAAAATAAATTAAACAGAAACCGACGGCTGTAGGATGGCCGCACAATCAGAACGACGAGACAAAAGGGGTCCTCCCTGGTTTCAAGAAATTCAATTTTTTTTAAATACTATCTCTGTAGGTCTGTATAATAGTGTGACTAAGAAACCAAGAGCATGTCTGAACATCCTCAGTGTAGGGTTCCGACGTCGTTACTACACCAAAACTATCTCAAAAAACAACAAGTAAGTACTAATTCTCCATTAAAAGTTATATGGTGCTGTCTTAGGTGATTTTAGTAGCTATAAACAGGTACACTTTAATCGCCTCTATCTCAAAATTACTTGGTCGTGATAGATTATCTTTAAAATTCGTTACATGTGTGATATTTTTCATGTTTTTGTATTCGTAGTTTTCGCTGAAGGGGGAAGGGGACACACACGTTTGACTCTAACAAAAATTAGCACTTTAAATCTTAATATTTCACAAAGGGATCCCTTAACTGAAATGGTTTTCACAAATCCGCATTGATACCCACACCATGGGGTAAACGAGGAAAAAACCATCCCCATGATACGTGTACGGTACCCTCTTTTTTTTTTATTTCACCCCTCTGTCGTTGTGACTAGCATGTATATTCATGGCAAATTAAAACTTTTTAGAACCTAACAAATATAGGAGATAGTCACCTAACAAATCCAGTGGCTTGCCTCTGATCACTGATGACCAATACGTTCAAGTTTTTTTACAAAACTGGGTAGGGAGACCGTGTTAAATGCATTTTTTAGGTTTAAGAAAATAGCAAGACAGTGGCTTCCCTTATATATTGATGAAGTTAAGTTAATCACAGCGTCTTCTGTTGACAACCTTTGTCTAAAACCGAATTGTGATTTAGAAAGAAAGTAAATTAAATTTGTTTGGAGGTCTATTTAACTAACCTTTTGTTGATATTTTTTTCAATTATCTTTGAAATTGTTGTTAAAGCTGAAATAGGCCTATAATTTGTTCGGCTCAATCTCTCTCCATTCTTATAAGCTGGTGATACCAAAGATCTTTTTAGTGCTGCCGGGAAAACGCCTTGTGTGAAACATAAATTTGTGAGGTGACTGACTATGAATTCTTTTCCGTTTTGTCTTATTATTCCCTTTAAAAGTAACGTTTCAATTTCTTTAATATTTGTGTAATTACGGTATCTCTTAAAGTGAACCTTAGCTCCTCGTTTTCAGGATCCGATCTAAGTTTTAGCTGCATTTTATTTCTATTTTTAATGCATCGCAGAATACCCGGAGTGATGACGAGGTATTACTCTAGAATTTTTATTATCAATAATAGATTTATAAAAAAAATGTATGAGTTTTTTTATTACAAAATTTAGATCATTAGAGAATAAAATATTGTCCAAGTTCTTTTTTAATAAATCCGCGGATGCTTTTCCATAATTTATAATTTCTGTGGATTTCGGTGTCAATGTTTTTATTTTATTTAGTTTTAGCATTATACGATCGAGGCAACTGCCTCCTCTCGTCAGTGTTAAAATACCAGGGAGAATTTCGTGGACACTTATAAATTAATAATGTATTAATAATGTTGCTCTTTGATTCTCGGTAGTAGATTAATATTTAATGTCACCAGAGATTACTATAGTATAACAGGATTTTATCAATTCCAAATGTTGCTCTTATGATGACCAAATTTAGTGCATTAGTATTAGAGGGGTAGCGGTTAATCCTAAGGACGATCAAGGTATTCAAATTTAATTTAGCGAGATGCGTGTTTTAATATTTTTATTTTATAAATGGGACTTTAGGTGTTTCTTAACTGTCAAATCAATTAAATCTTATTTTTATTTGCTGAACACAGATTCTTAAGTTGTAGGAAACATTATATATAAACGTGCAGTGTATTCAGAATGCATGTCGGCGTGCAAATATTAATAAAATGTCAAGTTAAATTGAAAGATAAAAATATAAAATTCTAAAATAATAAAAATAAAATTCAATTATAAGCGATCGTCAACAAAAAAAACAAATTAACATTAATATTACGCTCGAGAAAATCCTTAACACTGTAATACTCGTAGTTAGCACTTTTCATAAAGCCAGTTTTTCAACTTATTCCAAAACATCAGCGACTCCATCATTTTTAATGTTATTCAACGTTATGTTATTATTGTTTACAGAGATTTATAATTGATATGAGGAATTGGTATGAGGAATAGGTTCTATTATTATTATTCAGGGAGTGGCTATTCAAGGCTAAAAAGCCTAGTATCACTGCGACCAGAATTGATCTATTGTGATCGCCACGGCCTACAGTTCTCCGCTGAGTCCTGTTATTGCGAGGAATTTCAGGACTTTGTTGGCGCCGAGATATTTGATCTCCTCTGGGCACATTAGATGCTTTCCCAGTGAGGAGCTACGGTGTCGCATTAAGGCCGGGCAGACGGTGAGAAGGTGCAAAGGCGTTTCCTCCTCCAGATGGCAGAGTCTGCACAACCTTGTGTCACCTTTCCCAATCGTCTGCATGTGCTTGTTCAGGCAACAGTGCCCTGTGAGCGCCCTGACCAGAGTGCGAATGTTGTTCCTACTTAGCGCTAAGGCCTCCGTCGATGCCTTTTTGCTAAATGCTCTTATGAGAGCCTTGGAATGGTTTAATCCTGGAGTTGTTCTCCAGAGTTGAATGGCTGCATAAAAGCAATATGTCCACAAGGTAAGTTTTGTTAGGCTTTTAGGGATGCCGCAAAATGGTTCCGGACCAAATTGTGTACCCTTAGCTCCTACCCGTGCGAGTTCGTCAGCTTTCTCGTTGCCCACGATGCCCGCATGCCCTGGGACCCAACGTAAAATCACCCTGTTATTTGTACCCGAGTATTTAAGAGTGTCCAGCAGTTCTCGACCAGCCTTGAGTTCATGACATCAGAGGTTAGGGCCAAGAGAGCCGCCTGACTATCCGAGTGGATATAGATGGTACTGTTGAGGTAGTTGCTTTGCAGATTGGTTGCCGCACATTCAATTATGGCGTACACCTCCGCCTGGAAAATAGAAGAGTACTTGCCTAAATTCAGACTTAACTCCTTTTTAGGCGCCTCTCCATATATTCCGCAGCCTACCTCAGAACCGGATTTGGAGCCATCAGTGTACCACCTTAGGCTACCTGGTTTCCATGTTAAGTGACCGTGTGACCAGTCTTCCCTGGACGGAAATTCCACAGAAAACAGCTTCTGTGGACAAAGTTTAGGGGGCATGGTGTCTGATAACATCCCCATCACAGGAATATCGCTTACAGAGTTCTCGAGGGATCTCATATTTTGGGATAGCCAGTGGCCTCTCTTCAAGCTCGAGATTCTATGCATGCTTGCCTTCGCCTCCTTTTCCAAATACAGGTGAAGGGGCGGTAGGTTTAGCAGTGCTTCAAGAGCTAGTGTCGGAGAGGTTGACATGGCTCCAGTAGCGATAATACAGGCAGTTCTTTGGAGGCTGCCAAGTTTTGATATTACAGTTTTTTGTGCCGCTTTTCTACACCATACCACTGAGGCGTAAGACACCATCGGCCTCACTATGGATGTGTAGAGCCAGAGTGCAATTTTGGGTTTTAGTCCCCATCTGCTTCCTGCTAGCTGGCAACAAATTGACAGAGCTGATTTAGCCTTCTGTAAGGTTCCGTTCACGTGCAGATTCCATGTAAGTTTCTGGTCTAGTGTGACTCCCAAATACTTGGCCTCTGAGGAGAACGGTATTATTTTCCCATTCATGATAGGCGGTCTAAGTCCCACTAGTTTCCGCTTATTTGTGAATGGGACAATAATGGTTTTATCCGCATTTATGGATAGTTCATTATCTTTACACCACGAGTTTATTGTGTTTAGAGCCCTTTGCATTAGGTACGATAGAGTACTTTGGCAGCTGCCACGCACCGTAACTACAAGGTCGTCAGCGTACCCCTGTGTATCGATGCGAAGCTCTGCCATCTTATGCAGGAGCCCATCCACAGCAAGAGTCCAGAGCAAAGGAGATAATACACCTCCCTGCGGGCAGCCTCTTACTGTGGTCACCTCTAGTGTAGTGCCGAGTAGTTCTAACCTGACCACTCTACTTGAGAGCATCCCTTGCACCCATCGGATAGTGGTAGTGTCTACGCCTTTCACAGCCAGCCCACTGACCAACGTTCTGATGGGAGTGTTATCAAAGGCACCCTCTATATCCAGGAAAGCTGTTAAAGCAATCTCCTTATCTTCCAGCGCTTTCTCGATCCTATCAACTAGGTTTAGTAGGGCTGTCTCTGTAGATCTGCCACTACGATAGGCATGCTGACTGTCATGGATAGGTTTGTCCCTGAGGCAGTTCTCACGAATATATTTATCAATTACCTTCTCCATGGTTTTAAGTAGAAACGAGGATAGGCTAATGGGTCTGAAGGACTTTGCCAGGGCGTAGTCCTTTTTCCCAGCCTTAGGTATAAATAAGACCTTTACCTTCTTCCACTGTTCAGGTATGTGTCCCCAGGCAAAACTTGCTCTGAAGATCTTAACCAAATAGGGGATCAGAACGTTTGCACCACGTTGTATCAAAACTGGACTTACGTCATCTAATCCACTAGTTTTATAGGGTTTAAATGAATTAATGGCCCATCTCACTAGTCCCGGTCTTACGACTAAGGCTGCTTGTCTCCAGTCCTCAAGATGGGGTCTAGAATAAACTATTCCTCCACCTGCTAAGTTTGGGTCTCCAGCTCCCGGGAAGTGAGTGTTTGCCAGTAATTCTAACGTTTCCGTTTCATTCTCAGTGAAGGAACCATCAGGTCTTTTTAGTAGACCAACTTGGTTAGGTTTTGCTTTGGCGAGTATTCTATGAAGTCTTGCTCCCTGAGGCGTATTGTTTATGTCCTCACAGAACTTCCTCCATGACTCCCTTTTCGCTTTCCTAATCTGTTTGCTATATTCATTTAGGGCTTTCCGATAGATCTCCCACTCATTTGTCTTTTTAGCCCTATTGAACAGTTTCCGTGTTTTATCCCTGAGCCTTCTCAGCTTAGAGTTCCACCACGGAACCATACGCTTGGATGATTTCACCTTGGGAGGACAGTTCTCTTCATAGGCCTGTACCATGCCTTTGGAGATAACCTCTACCGCAAGTTCCAAACCTTCCCGCGTTTTTATACTTTTAGCAATAGAGCCTAGGTTACGATCTAGGGAGTTGCGATAACCCTCCCAGTCAGTTCGTCTAGGATCCCTAAAGGTAACAGTCTGATTGCTCAGTTGACTAGTCAGATTGAAACAAATGTGTCTATGGTCTGACAAAGATTCCACATCGCTTACCTTCCAGTTTAGGATGTGCCTGGCGAGATTTGCAGTGGCAAACGTTATATCTAAAACTTCACTCCTAGCTCTAGTATTAAAGGTTGGTACACAGCCTAAATTCAGAATTTGGAGTAAATTGGTTAGTAGGAATTCATGTAGTAACTCACAACTACCATTGATGTCAGTGCTCCCCCAGTTGGTGTGATGGGCGTTGGCATCGCAACCCACCAGTAGTTCCCCGTTGTGTTTCCGGGCGTAATCGACCACAGGAAAGAGCTCCGCAGAGGGGTCCGCTTTGTCTCCAGGAAGGTAGGCCGAGCACAGCATTACTCTAGACCCATACCATCCCTTCGGAGTTACATACGCTGCTACAAGGTCATCAGTGCATAACTCTGGAACAGGTAAAAAGTTAGTGTTTTTGCTGAAAACAATACACGCCCTTGGCTTTACTCCGTTTGTATTGTATAGAACCTTACCAACGGAATTCAGTCCCAGGATGGTTGAGTTACGAACCCACGGTTCTTGAATGAGGGCGAGGTCGATGTTTCCTGCAAGGCGGCACTCAACCACTGCTGACGCAGCAGCTGCATGGTGTAAGTTCGCCTGCAGGATCCTCGCCGGTGTAGGGGAGGAAGCCATTACTTCCCCCTTTTTGTGGCCGGTCGGGTTCCCCCGCCCCTCGCCCCCAGAGGCGTTTGTCGACCTCTGGCTGCTGAGGTTGAGGGTCCGGCCCGATCGGTGACAGTTCTGCTGACTCCTCCCCCTGGGTGGGCCCTGCCCCCATGGCTTTTGGGGCCTTGGGTTTTATGGGCACCCTGGGATGGAGCAGCAGACTTAGCTGCGGGGGTGGTCAGGGGAGCATTTGGCCCTCCCTTGACCTTAAAATAAACCCTCTTGAAGCCAAGGGCCGCCTCATAATCACCGGCTTTCAGGGTCTCAACGGAGGGTTCGTCCAGGGAGAAGGTAGCTACCCTTCCTCCCTGTTCCACCCTGTCGCCTAGCACCCTCCAGAGCCCGGTGTTTAGGCCCTTATTCTGTGCCCTGAGTAGGGCTAGGGCCTCTTCAGTAGAGGCCGCCTCTGACTCCGGGATGAAGGTGGTGGCCGTGGCTGGTTTGGGCAGCTCCCCCTCCGGAATGACGGAGAGGTTCGCCTCCGGCCACGGCTTTAATTTCGGGATTTCACCCACAAGCCAGTCCTGGCTACGCTGGTTGACACAGGTAACCAGGATCCACCCTGTCTTGTGCGTGAAACCCAGAAATTGTGGTCCATCACCATCCGAGCATTGTCCAGCAATGGCCAGGTTCAGATGGCGGTGGATCATCTTCATATGATCCTCGCTCATAGGTTCCGAGTTACGGATCCCTACGCGCGAGGACCCTACCACTTCCTTGAAGCTGGGGGGTTTAGCGCCACCTGCAGCTTCAGAGGACAGTCTCGGGGCTTTCGATGTATGTCCCTGTGGAGACTCTTCCTCGGATCTTCCCCTTTTGACGGGGGCCTTCTCCGAGGGCGTCATCTTCACAGGAATGTCCTTCCAAGGCTTGCGGCACATTTCAAGGGCCTGCTCTACGGCTACCCCTGCAGCGCCCACAAGCCTGCGGAAACGCTTACGCGCAGCACCCGACATCCGTTTGTTCTTTTGCCCTTCGGTATGAGGAGGTACATCGGGCGTTCCAGAGACATTCGAGACGTCTCTGTCGACCACAACTCCCATCTCCATAACCTCCAGACTTGGATCAGGCGTATCGGAGTCTTCTACAGAGCTCCTCGCCTCGATACTGTTAATTCCATCCTGAATATAATCCAGGGCGGAAGAAATGGTTGTTAAATTTATATTTTTGTTTTTGTCTTCCATACTTAAACCCACGAGTAGCTAGGGAACTAAATGGTCACAGACGGCAGAGCCCCGCTTGCCGCCTGAAGGGCTAATTACTCTACGATTCGCCCCGGTTTCGTAGAGACACCGTTCGAGACTGAGCACATCCCTCAGCCACGCATCCCTCGGCACGGTAGAATGACACCTTGGATTGGGTAGTTTTTTCACCCTCTTCAACAGCTAACAATAACCCGAAATTTATTCGTGAGATTGTTAGCCGTTGCCCAGGGCGAAATTAGTCTGCAGCCCCCACTCCAGAGGAAAAGACTCCCATCTGAGGTGGGGGCTACTGACTAAAGGAAGAAAGGAGAGGAAGGAGATGAAGGAATACTGGGACTGGATAGAGGTGGGAAGAGCCGGGAGTGGGTCAAATTGGGATCATAGACGGGAAATCGGGTAAGGGATCCCCTGGAAGGTGGGAGTGCCGTTCCAGGTTGGTGTCCTCCATCTTAGCTACTAACAGTCCGGGGTAGATGGTAAAAGTGCGGCGCCCGTTCCGACTGTTAGTATTTCCAGGGTGCACGACAAGGACGTGATGGTAGGACAGAGAGGAGCGTGCCTGTAGCCCAGCGCCGCACACCAGGGCGTGCACATCCCCCCCCGCACCCCTTAATAATATAATAGGTTCTAAGGTGTTTAGTCGGCACTCGATTACAATAAGTACGTCTGGCTCGAGCTTAAGTTGTGATAGGGTTATTTAAGTCTGTCAAATTGCTATACATAGTTACTACGAATATTCTGCGAGGCAATCGTTGTTATTGCTAGTATTTTTTATATGCTGACTGAGGTTCTGGGGATCACATTGAAAGGGTTGGGCTATTTCAGTGTCATCAATTCATTTATCACAGTAAGTTGGCCATTCATTATCTGTATTGGAAATAAGTTTGTGTGGTAACCGCGTAGGTCAGGGTGTAGGGTATGTTTGGTTGTTATATAGCCTCGTGATAATTTTATTCGTGGTGTGTTGGGACTATAGTTTCGAATAACTTGATAAGTGTAGTATATGTGTGTAGAGTGTAGTTAAAGTTAAATTTAAAATCAAAAAGTTTTGGTGATTTAGGGAAAAAACAACCGGGAGTACATAGGTCAGGGCAGTTTGCCTATATGGTGAATAGTGTTGATATAATATATCTATGACAATATTTACCGTCTTTAATAGGATTTTTTTACGTTTGTAGTTATCAGGAACACAATAGTAGAAGAATTATGGGTCTCTCCCTTAACAAAAAGAAATAATGTACTTTGACTAGTATATCCGCCAAATGACCCATGCACCCACGACAATGAGTTAGACTTGGTACCAGGGGAATATAAGGTGCTTGGTACTTTTAAAACCTTCAAGCAGATGCCCTTGCAATTTTCGTTTATCTTTGTAAGGAACTGTTCTCTATAGACTCGTGGTGGTTTGTAATAACTAAGGGTTTACCCTTAGTTATTACAAATGTATTACCAGGGTCGCATGATGTAGGTGGGGTATCAGAGTAAACGTAATATAGTCATTTCACTTCCTTGGCAAGTCGTTCGATTTGAGCTTCGCTTTGAATAGAAATCACATGTGAGTTATCTTCTTTTCTTACGTAGACTTTGCCGTACGACGTCCAGCAGTGTTTGTATAATTTTGATATCTTCAGCTCTATTGCCAGAAAATATAGCCGGGCGCGTCCGGAGTGAGGGGCTCTGACAGAAAGATGTGTATAGGCCTAGGTGTTTAGCACTTAGATTTCTTGCATTCTGTAAATTGAACGCCTTGCTCATTTTCAGCAGCGTGGAAGTATTTCAAAGTATGAAAGTGGTGTTTTTTCCTTCCTTTTTCCTTCTTTTTTTTGATGAGATATTTACCGTTTATATCTGTTTTGTTTATTGGGCCAGCTATTGCATTCCCTAGATGGACTATCATGTATAGGGATACAGGGTATAGAGGGAACATTTTTGATCTCAGGGTTCGTGTTGCGATTGTCTCGTTGCAAGTCCGCGATCCTGGTCTCTAGCGTGGATACATAACAACACATCGTTTATTATACCTTATGCTAACTACCCTTAGTATTTTATATTCTATATTGTTTTCAAATATCGAAAGTTGATTAATCTAAAGTTAAAATATTTATCTCCTAAACATCTAAAGTTGAAATATCTAACGATTGTTATGGCGATGTTTGAAATATCGAACGTCCTTGCTGGGTTTCAAATTTTCAATTTAAGGTTTCAAAATTCAAATGGGCTTTCGGACACCCATCGAAAGTTGAAATATCGAACGGTTGTACCATACCTCGAAAATTAATACGTTCTTCCTTTATTATATCCCGCAATTCATGTATCTACAAGTGAGGCATAATATTCACCATTTATAACGGAATTACGTTGTTCAAAATCAACCAAAATCACCCTCAGAATCCCAAAAGTTGGTGCACGCCACTCCATCGACTCGCGTTTGCTCTGAAGGTCATAATGAAGCACCATTGTTTCATCACCAGTCACTAGCCCCCTGATGATATTCGTAGGATTTTCACCACAAAGATCCAAAAAACTCTAAAGCACATCGCACTAGTACGGAACTCCAAAAACGGTTACCTAGTTACGTAATAACAGTATTGCAGTAGCGTGTTGGTGAATTGTTACATAGCAACTGAATGGTTAAACTCGCAGTCACGGTCCGTGACATAATCATTTATTCCAACAGCTTTCCACTCTGTACCCCTTTTCGTTGCAATGTAGCGAACAGTTTAATCAACAATGAGGCTATGAGGCAGTTTATTTTTGAAACTTTGTTTTTAAAACTCCACTTGGAAGCCTAATGTAAACTTTACCTATAAAGTAAGTAGTAGTAAAGTTGGTGAACTAAAATGGGTAAAGACGTCAACAAATTAGGTAGTAGGTACATTGCGATTGCTCTTAGAAGGTGCTGAAGAGAGAAGTACCAACCAGAAGCTCCTCTTAAGAGCTCAAAGACTGAAGGTACTGTTTGTCACTTTATCTCATTATTCAAGGTCATTATTGTTTTCGTCAAGTGCGATTTAATACCTAGTTATTTAATTTTAAACTTAACATGAAGTAACGATCAAATGTAAAAATCTTTAAAAATACCTCACTTAATCTTTGGTTCGTTGGGTTTTGTTTACAGCTTTGCCCACGACACCGACTATAATATGTATACAATTGTATTAGTATAAAGTACAAATTAAGATGTACAACTGAATCTACTTTTATACTCTTGCAAATTGAACTTGTCGTTTGGCAACAAATTAACAAAAATAAAAATAAACGTGAGCAAATACTATTTCAGCTCGCGAGAAAAGCTTTCGAATAGAATTCGGTTAAGTAGTTTTCAAGATTAGCAAGCGTACAAATGAACCATCTAACTTTACTTGTTTAATCTGGGGGAAGGTGAAGAATAAGAGCTCTATTTCGTGTTCTTTGTACTTACCGTATATTTTACCGTCTAATTTTTGTTCACCTCTCAAGCCAGTTCCGGGATGACGACGCGGAGCTAAACTGCTGGAGTTTGGGCATTGTTGGCACGAGAAAATGTTTTTAAGCGATGAGGATGCGTTTGTTCTTATAGCGGAAGGACTCGAATGGCTCATTATCAGTATGAACTGCGATGGCTTAACAACATAATTTGGCTTGCCATTGTAAATGTAATTTGGTCAAACCTACAACCAACAGTGAAACCGCATCGAAGCGTTTGTTAATTGTTTATTCAATCCTTATTGGCGGAATATAGAAAAAAACTGTTATATTTATTAAATTTTTTATGTTAGTTTAATTTCATTTTATTAAATTTTTGCGTAGGTACTTCTTTTTGTTTTGATTTCTTATTTTATTTTCGTAATCTTTTTTATTCAACACGTCTTCATTTATTAAAATTAATTTAAATTTTAAATTTATTCTGCTTTTCAAATAGCGATGGACTATTTGAATTTGAAGTTTTCAGAGGAACGTAAATTGCAGGAATTTCAACGCTGAAATAATTTACATCTGCAAAGCTACTCGTACAGCTGCCTAAATAAATACAATACACTTCTGAACTTCGCAAGTATAAAGTTTATTAACCGAATCCCTAAACGTTCCCGTATTGAAGACCGGCAGCCGAACTATGCACTCACGGTATCGATGTGTTCATATTTTAAAAGTTGACGACTGTTAAATCATGATGATTTTTGTAAGACTAATAGATATAGAGGTTAACTTACTTTGCCATCACGAAAGGTTTTTAACTAAACTGTGGGTATGTCCTTGTACTAAGATGCATTTTGCAGAAACAAAAGTTATTTACTAATGAGTCATTTCGTTTTTTCTTTATCTTCAAGGATAAAGTCACCAGCGACAGAAACGTAAAAATGAATAGACGTGACTTGCAACAATCGAGATTAGTCGCACTTATATTTAACATGATGTAAGTAAATAGCTGCGGCTGGCTGGCGCAGCGCAGCCGGCTCGACAAGCCACAATCAAGTTCCGCGGCAGCAAGCTGTCGCCGTTCGAGCTCGAGCTTTATTGTTTTGTAGCCACGGAACCCACTCTATGAGCGATACGCTCGATGAGTATATGTACCTAGCCGTCTAACAAACAACGTTATTTGCGTACGCACCACGATACAGAGTTATTTAATGTCATTTGAATAATTTCCAGAGTTACTCATATTTGTAGATTTGTCTACCGAATGTGATGTGTGAAATCTGTGTCTTAACGATATGCCGATGCCGCGGGGCCTCTACTCGACATTTGTCTGAGTAGTAGTAAAGGGAAAATGAGATCACACATCAAATATACATGATGACGACGTGGTTGGGAAACGCAAAAGATAATACTCGTTTTGTCATAAACTACGAGTACACTATGTATCAAGGTCCATTTTCACGCCTAAATTGTATACAGATTAAAAAAAGTTTAACAATTTCCTTTTTAATTTTCGTTTGAAATATAATATCTTAAAATCAGGAAATATCAGATATTTGGCCAACAAACTTCGGAAATAACGGCAATGTTTGGCTATAAATGAAAAAGTACGTACGTCTCGGAAAATAATAACTGACACTTCGTTTGCTATTATAATCAAATCACTTTCATTTTTCAACCACCCATTTTAGACCCCTTTTGAAACTTTTATAAAAATAATTTCATATTTTTTTATTAAAACAGATTTGGGCAAGAAAGTTATACAACTATGCCAAATTTCAATTTGATAGCTGATTTCTGAGAAAAAAAGCTGTGACATACAAACTGGCAGACAGACACCGGTAGCTCACCATAAGGGTTCCCTTTTTTACCATTTTGGTACGTAACCCTAAAACTGTACCTACGCAAACCGACAGAAAAATACGCGGAAATTGAAAATAAAATAAAAAGAGACCCTTATTTATTTTTCAATATTAATGTCGTAGGTTCCCTTCGAAGTAATCACTTCGGCCAGCGTGTTTTTCAATCTTCGACGCTTTTATGGAACGCACTTTTTGGTACGGCCTTCAGTTCTTTCAGCGTTCTAGTTTTTATCTTCTCTATGGTCGCAAAACTCCCCGTCCTTCCAAAGTTCTGTATATTAATTTTTCACATCACCTGTTCGGAATAGGGGACTTTTCTTCCCTGCTAGGCGGGACCAAAGTGACCCTTTTCAGTTCAAAGAGATTTTGTTAGAAAAAAAATTGTGTTAAATTTGATAATTTTAGCACTTTAGACAGTGTAAATAATACAATTTGTTTCATCACTAAGATCTTTTATTTTCCTCATAGGTGATGTGAAAAGCAGTGTCACACACACGGTGGCAAAATTATTTCAACCCTGGGAGTTCTATAGTATTCCGGTTACGACAAAACGAAATATTTAGATTTATAGTTCTATCTTAAAATATGAGTGAGTATACTTAGCTACACTTTCCTGAAAACCTATGTTTACCTATGTTACACAGATTCACATTTATAATGTGCCACTTTCAGGAAAGCTGACGCAGTGCTGCGCGTTAAGTGACTTCTTTCTACGTGGCGGCTAGCCCAAAGCGGACTCCAGGGAGTACACAGAGCAACTTTTCTTATTTGCGAATCCTTCCCAATAACGACCGCATCTACAAGCAAGTGGTTCTCTAGGCAGGGGGTTTTAAATGTCGTTCCTGGGCTCCTGTTACCGCTACCATTACACAAGCTCGCACATAATTTGTCATGTAACGTGATGATCTATTAAGATACTTAATAAAAAACGACATAATCCTATATCAATTATTAAAAATAACGTTTAGTGGCGTATTTTTATTATTTTTTACGGTTCCTGCCAAAGATTATGTTTATATGTTATGTCACTATGGATTTATTAAAGCCAGCAGCTTTTTTAACATTACCCATGGACAATAGCAGCCAAGCTGTCCAGATGGCGTGTCATATACCCGGACGTATACTACTACTAAACGACGGGTAAACCATCAAACATTTTTTCACATATTTTTTTTTGATGGGACATCGTCAAAAATAAAACATAAATATCATATTTTATTTTTAAATAAGCAGGTATTCGATTCCCCTTTTTAAATAAATAGGATTCATAAAAATTACCGTTACATGATATCAACTAAATTTCACAGCTTTTTCCTTCGCCTGCACGGGAAAAATAAATACAGTTCGAAAAAAGAAGTTTACCCAGATGGCCGCCAAACTTCAACCTTCTACGTCATCTGAACATCAACTTTGTAACCATGCTACGGAAGTATAACTACAGAGCATGGGCATCCAGATAGTTAGTGTTGAAGGTAACATCGCCGTGTGCGTGCAGCGCGCGGCCCGGGACGCCGCCGTCTGCTTCGACGTCGGATTAATTACGGCCTTGATACAAATCAATTAACGAGTACGCCTTTATGATACACCTATCTGGCTAATTCAAGTGTCATCATCTCTTTGAAGCCTTTATTCAATATTTTACAAAATGAACCATAATTTATAGAACATGCATGAACTTAAATAGTTAATCAAAAAGCAACTTATCTACTAGGAATTCATACCCCGAATGAGGATGCGAATGAATCCCAATTGATTGAGTGGCTGCAAAAAATAGCGGAACTTATAATTTAGCGTAGAGTACGGGCGGAATTCGCGGATGACCCAATTATGCTCCAAAATAAGTATTTCCCAATATCTAAATATATAAAAGAAAAAACTGAATGACATATCGACGCACAGCTCAAACCGCTGGGTCTAGAGATTACAAATTTAGCGCCCAGGTTCTTTACGAGGTCTAGGGGTGCACTAAGAAAGGATTTTCCGAAAATCGTCCCCCAACGGGAAGAAGAAGGGGGAGCAGCGTTAAAGGAATTCTACGTGTACGAAGTCGCGGGCAAACACTAGGTCAGATCGTATTTTTTTTTCATAACTTAAGAGATAGATACATCAATTAAAGCCTGACTAGACCCGCCGCTTTTTATTACGTAAGTTACGTAAGTAACGTAAGTTTCAATGGAAAAGTTCTTTCTTTTCTCGCAATAAGGATGGCGAGGTTTTTTATATTCTCCGTGCCTATATTTATAAATAAGTATTATTTCTTATTGATTTTCGGAAAATCCTTTCTTAGTGCACCCCTAGACCTCGTAAAGAACCTGGGCGCTAAATTTGTAATCTCTAGACCCAGCGGTTTGGGCTGTGCGTCGATATGTCATTCAGTTTTTTCTTTTATATATTTAGATACTAGCGACCCGCCCGCGGCTTCGCCCGCGTGGAATGTATTATACATTTAAACCTTCCTTAAGAATCACTCTATCTATTAAAAAAACCGCATCAAAATCCGTTACGTAGTTTTAAAGATTTAAGCATACATAGGGACAGACAGTGCAAGCGACTTTGTTTTATACTATGTAGTGATTATTAAGTTAACAAAACATGAGTCAATTGTTACGTGCCTTTCACACAACATCAACAGAATCATTAAAAACCGATCGAGGCGATTCGGACTCGCGCACCGAGGGTCCCGCACTCGCGCACAGAACGTGCTCGTATATTCCAATCCAACTTGAATCCGATTTCAAATCGTATGTGCGCGGGCCCAATTCACATTTGTATTTTTTTGTATTTGTTGTTTTTATCAAGATTTTCACGTAATACAATTAGGTATTAGGCAGAATTGCCCCAGCTTCGGCGCAAAAGAAAAGACTGTCGATTCTCTGTTTAGCCAGTGCTGCACGGCGGATCGTGCTAGAATTAAAGCAGTAGGACAAAGGAGGCGATACTGGCTTTAATTACGTTCCTCGCCAAGCACTGCCTACTTACCTTGACCTTAACAGACTTCAACTTTCAGTTTGTCTTCGCCTCGCTGTCCCAGTCTGCACTCAACATCGGCGCCCCTGCGGAAGTGTCGTCGATCGGCTGGGACATCACAGCACCGACTTTCTTGCCAGGGAAGTGCTGCACTAGATAAATCCCATCGTTATATGTAGTCGATGCCCCTATTAACGCGCCGACCAGCATGTCCAGAAATGATGGAAAGAGATCTGACGGAATGTCTTTCGTTCCGTGGAATATGAGGCAGGTGCTAGTGTGGGATACAACCTGTGCAGACACGCTAGCCCCGTCACATCTCCAACGAACCTACAATAGAGTAACCTATCGCAATCGCAACTTTTTACCCGACTGCGTCAGAAGGAGGGTTATGTTTTTCGAGCGTATGTATGTATGTATGTATGTATGTATGTATGTATGTCTATTTCTGGGCACGTTCTGCAGCCTAAACGGCTTGACCGATTTTAACATACTAGGTGTCATTCGATTCGTCTTAATTGCCGAAGTGACATAGGGTATATAATATTTCAAAATGGCGTCTGCAAAAACAAAGAGGGGGTTTTTAAAAAAAAAAAATTGTTTATTATAGCAATATGGGTCTCAAATGAAAGCTAGTAAATAGCCCATTCCAAATATATATTCATTATAATACTTTGATGCTACCGTTTAGACAGGGAAATCAAAAAGGACGTTAATTGTTAAGTAATAAATATTAATTCTTGTTGAGCTGTAAACGCCTACAATATAAACCATTAAGAAAGTAGTGTAATAATTAATAATTCACGAATACCTACTACATACTTGATTAATGCACATTGATGTTATAGTATAAATTGCTGGCTAATACCTACCTAATGCGCCATCCTGCCTACGCATGGACAGTTTATTTAAGTAAAGATACACGGAATAGGTAACCTCAATGTAGGTGCTTAGTCTAGTACCCAGGTACACGTATGACGTACTGACCGTTGAGGAACTAAATTGTTAGAGATTAAGAGAAGTTTAGTTGATTTATACCTACTTCAATTTCTCGGCCTAAGTAGGTATCTACAATCTGTTCGATCGGCCTCCATCTAACCAAATGAACTAATCTTACGTTACTACTGGGGATCGATTTTTGAATGCACGATGCTTCTTTTGCTAAAAGGAGAGTTCCGCTTGTAATTTGTTACTTATAGCTTCGTGACATTAAAAAATCGAGCTCCAGAGCTCATTTAACGTTTGGTTATATTAATAAAACCACTATTTTATTAATAAAAACTAAAAAATGTGAAATAAACTAAATTATTTAAATAAAAACAAAAAACCCGACTGCAGTAAAAAAAACAACTGTAAAGCGAGAAACAAGCTATATAATCGATAGGTAAATACTTATAATGTACCATGCAATGATTTTTTGTTTGATACCTCGTTAACAAGTTATGAAATTTATACCAATATACATACAACTTGAATAGTGGAAAAGGTATTGCAGGCGGGGACAAGCAATGAATTATAAAATGTACTTAAGTATTTTCTTGAAACAAAAAACATTTGGATTAATAGCTTGTTCCCGCCTGGAAAACCTTTTCCACTATTCAAGTTGTATGTATATTGGTATAAATTTCATAACTTGTTAACGAGATATCAAACAAAAAATCATTGCATGGTACATTATAAGTATTTACCTATCGATTATATAGCTTGTTTCTCGCTTTACAGTTGTTTTTTAACTGCAGTCGGGTTTTTTGTTTTTATTTAAATAATTTAGTTTTTTAGACCGAATTTCAATTGACCGAAAACGTTTCGGTTTTTAACGTTTCTCCTTTGGCACGATCCGTAAATTTTTATTTCACTATTTGACATTATGTAAGCAAACATATCTTTAGACCGAGCTACTACTATCCTTCTTGAAGTAACTTACCCTAGTATTGTTAGGTATTTTATTTCAAAGCCTATTTTTCATTACACCAATGCTACAACTAGCCTAGGGATCGTTTCGAATTTTGTTTTTTAACCCATTTTCCACTTCATCAATGCCACTTATAGATTTCGCTACGCTTCGTCAATTATTCATTTCAGACCAGAAAATCTTGCTTGAAATTAGTTTTAACTATCCACAAAATGCAACAAGCAAGACAAATCAGGGCAGAACCGACTCGGATGGAGGTTAGGTTAAAAGGCCGAGGCGGCCGAGGCGGGAGCAAATCTCCCGCCTCGGCCTTCGAGGGTTTTTTTAATTTGTCAGAAGAACAAAGTCGATTTAAAAATAGGTAAACTATTAAAAAACCGAGCCGTTACATTGGGCAAATGAAAATAAGGTTATATCAGAAATGGGAAATAGATAAATTGATAAACCATTACATTGGACAACTAAATATTTGTACGCCGTAACCAGTAATAAGGAATAGATCATTTGTCAAATCGGTAAAAAAATATTAAAAGTGATCTTTCGGGCAAACGTAAAAAAACCCAAACTATGGTTTATTGTCGAATAATATTTGTCGAACCAAAATTCGGTCAAACATTTTTCGGAGTTCATATATCTCCAATAGTCGAAGAAGCTGAAAATATTAACGTAGGGAAATATAATGGTCTCAGCCAAGAATATAATTTTATTCCATACGACGTCGAGGCCCTTGGTTCGTGGGGTCTTAGCGTTCTAAGCCTTTTTAAGGAATTTTAATAGACTCATTGTATTTACGTCACTGGAGACTGCAGGGCTGGCAGTTTCCTCGCTCAACGAATTAGTTTTAGCCATTCAGCGAGTAAATGCAGCCAGGCGTTGGTACGATGCCGCAGGGGCAATTCATAGATTTAATGTTTTAGTTTATTTATATGCTAGCTTTTGCCCGCGACGGAGTCGTTTATCGCTGCTACCTCTGGAACTGTCCAATTTTGCGGGAAAAAATCATATGTTGTATTCTAGGACGTAACTTATTTTTTTGCTAAGTTTCATCCCGAGTCATTCAGTGGTCGAAGCGTGATTGAGTAACAAACACTAGGTATTAGTAAGATACCAAGATCTTCGAGTTACTCGTATTTAAGGTTATTTTTAGTTTTAATTTTCATTGTATGTGTATTCAAAATAAATAATTATACTTGATGTCCCCATCACAGTAAACAATGTAATGATATTAACAAAAATAAAACGAAAACTATATGAAATATTGGCTGCTGAATCGGCTTTATATATTAGGCATTTAATCAGCTTATAATATTAGGTGTTCATAATATTAGGTGTTCATAAAAAGTATTGTCGCTGACGCCCTACCGCAGACCCAGTAGTGACGCCGCCGTCCGGCGCCTGCTGCGGGCCTGCTGCCGCCTGCTGCGTGCGGTCGGCCGCCGTTTGACAGTGACACCTTATTATAGGCAGGTAATGGTAGGAACTTGCGCTCGTGTTATGAGTATTTAATTATTATCTGGTTGGGGGCCGTCGACCGAATAAAAACTCAACGATTACATTCCCGGCTAACCTGACATGGTGACATGACAACAAGTAAGTACTTTTTTTATAGGCAGGTATTACCTCTTTATCTCTTATTTCCCTGACAAAGTGCTGTCATACGTTATTTACTCATGCGATTTAGGGTTTAACAAAGAAATTTGTATTTAGCGAATAATTTTTACATTAAGTAACATATACTTAAGTGTATTCTGGGCAACACGAAAATATAGACTTTTTATTAATTTCACAAAAGTAACGTGATCAGGTTCTTTATTAAATATATTTGGTCCTATAACGTATATTCAATTTGTTATCACAAAATGCTACAAATTCATATATGTATAGGCGGACAAACAGACAGATTAACAAACAACAAAGTCATCTTATAAAGATGCCGTTTTTAGTATTTGGTACGGAACCACATTGTTTTTAGCGCATTGTTCCGGAGCTCTACACATAGCTTTGAAACTATCGAGCGCTTCGCACTCGTAGATTTTTTAGGATCCTATCCTATGTTAACAGAGAATAAAAAAAGTCTGTTGTCGGATCCCAAAAATGTGCGGGCAGAATTTTCACCCCTCATAGTTTGTGTGAATGTTCAATACCAATTGCATTAAAAAAAAACCTTTTGGCTTTAATTTATCTGAGTTGTCGTGATCAAAAACTATAGTGACCAACTTTCGCAACAACCAACTACTCGTACTTAATTACGTAAATCTACATTATCTTGCATTAAGGTTGTCCGCGGCTGTTAGCGTCATTACATATATCACGTTTAATCTTCAACGCTTTATACCAATTTAGCCGATGTGGGTAGACCTTAATCTGATGGGGAACAAAAGAAAAAACTGTTGTAATTTTATTATGCATGAAGCCGGCACAGGACACCGTGCATGCATAGCGTCGCAGTTTCTCATGCCAGGCCAATGCGGTTGCGCCTAGAAACATTCACAGCAACCAGTCGTTTTGTGATACTGGACTTCTGTTCGTTAGGTAAATCATTTGTCAGTTAAAAATCGTCCCTCAAAAGCGCATTATTTTCTATAACATCCTGATGACTAGTGAAGGGTGAATAGCTACCTATAGCTTTACACGCTGCTCAAACAAATGGCGGCAACTCCTACGAAACATCTGAAGTACGTGTCGCAATCTCATTACTAACGGGAGTGAATCGAATCTGCGTTATCTATTGAATTAGAGATAGGTACCGCCTTTTGACTGGGAGGGCAGTACACCGCGGCGCGGCGCCGGGGCAACCTCGCTCGTGTCGCCGTTTGTTTTGCTATCACGTGGAAAAGATTAATATTGAAATTTTGAAACTCTATTGGAATTGATTAAGGTTTCATACATTTCAAACCACGGGTAGAGAGTATCACCAAATTAGCTTCTTGCTTTTAATACGTAGGTACCTATATATAAAAGAGATGAGGTAATATATTTCTGACGAAAGTAGGTAGTTCAATTTGATTTAATTTAAATATTTATACATTCAGTTTATAGGTCATCGAAAAGAGGGCTTAATTGGAGTCAGACTGAACTAAATATTTCCCCAAAAACCTTTGGCATAATATGTATTATATAGTCATTTATGGATATGAGTAATTACATTCCTTAAAGTGGTTTACGTAAATAAAACTCGCCGTGCATGCCGGCCGGCTTTTGAAATTGGCCTGGCACTGCCGTGCGCTTCGATACAATAACCACTTACTTACTTTGCTTTAGCCGTTGCATGTGTAATCTTCTACGATTGAACCTTATAGGTTATTGACTATTATTAGCCAGCATTGAAGGATTGATAAAATTACGAGTAAATTGAAATACGAATAGGTAGGTAGGTACTATGCAAACGTATTGGCTTTAGATTTTCTGAAGATATTTATAAAAATGATTTAAAGGCGTTTATTGATTTCCAATTAACACAAATGCAAACAAATATCATGTTTCCCTAATCATAAAAAAGGATTGTATTTATCGTACTTTATCCTGAGAATTTGTGTTACTCCGCGCACACCGTGACACCCTGATGCATGATCGCAAAAAGCGATGCACAAAGTCTTGCATCAACGTTTAGCAAAGCAGCCACCATAAAGTAGCGTCTTTAGAAACGTAGTTAAAACTGTAGTGAAAATAATTTGAACAGAGGAAGCGCTGCTTAAAGTGGTGTCGTGATAAACGGCACCTGTGAGGCGGCCGCCGCGCCGGCCGGGGCCAGCGGGGCTTTTATCTCTGGCCTCTGCAATTCCGGGCTACGGAATGCTCTTTATAGGACTCTCACTCACTCCGAGACCATTAATAAACGAGCTGCAGCATTCAGATTTTATTATTGTAGATGATTTAATTATAATCATTGCGGGGAGTTCTTAGCAATGCTCCGCAACCGATTGCAAACCGATCACAAATTTTAGCTATTTTTAGCCAAGGGCAAATTTGTACCGCTAGGTAGCGTTTTTACCAGTATTATAAAATTGTATTCTGGATCAGGATAGTTTATACATTTGTCCTTCTTTAAGAAATTACACGGAATGAATAACTGATTTACAGTTTTTCCCACGGATACAAAACTATCGTATGTTTTAATTCGAAACATAGATGACCGGTGTATCAAATGTTTTCGAAACCTGTAAACATTCAATATATCGTTACAAATTTAGGTTTAGTTATTATATCAATCAAGATTAGTGTAGGTATCAAACAAACGACCAATCAAAACACACTTTTAAAACTACTCCTGTTTATGATTTAGCCCTACTCTTTTATAGTGCTATAGGTATCCTTAAATACCTAATAAAAAATAAACTAATTTTTTAGACAAAATAGCACGGTGGGCACCTTTTACTGCCTACAAACTGATGGGCAGGACACGATCACTCCCTCCGTGAGAATATCTAAGTCACGGAGGCCGTTAAGTAAAATGTCATTATTATTAAGTCGAAACAAAGTATTCATTAGCGTCTAACAGTCATTCTGCCAACGTTGCTTCGTTTCACTTTAGTTTCTGGCACAGGAACAAAAGTGTAATTAAGTAAATTATATCCGATAACATTTGGGATAGAGACTTGCAGGCCTGGACGCAATTTATTTACTTCGATTTCCTCGTTTTCTGAAATCGTAGCATTCACCAGTCAACTCCGCCTCTTTAGTCGATCGTCATCGATGATTGATCGCGTCGCCTTCTCGCAGCTATTACCGCAACCATTCACTCGGTAAATCTTAATACGAGCGCCATCGAATTAAGCACGAATGACAAAATCCCCTTCATATTTTACGCACGGGGGGACTGGCAACATTTATTGGCGTTTATGTAATGTATTTACTGGCAACACGTGACCAATAACAACGGCATGCGCTTGCTGGCTGCCCATGCTCCACGCAAAGTGGTCATATCGAGTCATTTTATGTTTAGCATTTCATTTAGGTATTAGGGAGAAAGACCGAGAGAATGTATAAATTATAACGACAACGACTCGGTCAGACTAATTAGTTGTGGCCCCTTGCCTACGAAGCTAGCGGTCCTGGGTTCTTGGTAAGGGCAAATTTCCGGATGAAAAGTAGCCTATGTGTTAATAATAATCCTGGGTATAAGCTATCTCCATTCAAATTTCATACAACTCCGTCCAGCCGTTGTTGCGTGATGAAGTAACCAACTAACACACACAAACGTTCTCATTTATAATATAAGTAGGATTTCTCATGGTCATTAATATCTCAATAAAGTTCGCATTTATTTTTTATAATTTAATTGGAGGCCAATTGAATCAAGTTTCGAAGTAATCAAAGCCAAATCTTGGAGGATCGTATCTACTACACCTCCTAGGACCCGTCATCTAAATACCAGACATTTGAATTTGGAAGAGACTTCAGAAATAATATTTTGAATATTAAGATTAACTATGGCCGGCCCAACCCGGTCACCCCGCTGACATCCAACAAAACCCGTGGCGCTTTCTTTGGACCGACGGTGGTCCATAAGAATATTTGAACTTGGAACTCAGTGGAATTCGAACCAAGATTGATATTGTAATATAGGTACATTTATTTTTTATTAATAATAATAGGTACCTACATATGTAGCACTGTATAATATATTATATGGCTTGCCGTTCCACGGGTTAATAAACAGTAGCCCAATGATCACATTTCTCATTTTAAAAAACACCAAAGTCTCATACAATCTTTTTTACCACCTTTACGGTAGATTTCCTAAATCTCCGATATTAACCTTTTTTATTTTACAACTAGTAGCCTAAATATACATTTCTACATTTCTTCCTTGAAAAATGACCGAAGTCCCACACGAACTTAGCTACCGCCAATTTACGCTTAAGTTTTGCAAAATCGCCTTAAGCAATATTTGTATATTTTAATTCTGTATACAGTTAGCCCTTAAAACATTTTCCACGTTTCTCACTTCGTTTTTTAATTTTATCACTTTAGAGTTAGTTCTTCCTAAAACACTGAAAGTAGTATAGTTAATATGTGATGACGACGCGCTGGCCTAGTTGGTAGTGACCCTGCCTACGAAGCTAGCGGTCCTGGGTTCAAATCCCGGGACGGTCGGATATTTTTGTGTGAGCGCGAATATTTGTTTCCTAATCATGGATGTTTTCTGTGTATTTAAGTATCTATTTATCTATATAAGTAAGTAAAGTAAGTAAGTAAGTTAGTAAAACATTTATTCACAACAACAACACACAACAAAAAAAAAGTGGCAATCAAAATGAAGAAAATGAGACAAGAGAATAGAGATGTGCTAATGTTGCGAAACGGTCACAACTCAGCATGTGCTGGCTGTGAAGCCACCGCTGGTCTTCCGTTGGGGCCGCTCGGTGAAAACACGGAAGGTGATACATACAGGGTCTTCCATTAAGAATCAATGATCTTTAAAATTAAATAAAACAATGATTTTAGTAATTACGTTAATAATTTTTATTTATATGAATATACATGGTTTGCCATTACTTATGGAATAATATCTCACTCAAATGACGTCCGCGGTGTTTGATTATGCTTTGTAAACGAATGGTCCAATTTTGCATTACTTTTGCACACATTTCGGGCTCTATCTCTCGAATAACTCGAGTAATGTTTTCCTTAAGTGCAGTAGTTGTGCGTGGCCTGTTTGCGTAGACTAATGATTTAACATAGCCCCACAAAAAATAATCTAATGGCGTTAAATCACAAGATCTTGGTGGCCACTCGATGTCTCCAAATCTGCTGATTACACGTCCATTGAAATGCTCCTTCAATATATCCATGGTCAATCGAGCTGTATGACATGTGGCACCGTCTTGTTGGAACCACATGTTCGTATGATTGATACCGTCCAACTGAGACCAAAAAAAAACCCGAATCATAGCACGATACCGGTCGCCATTGACTGTTACCGCATCACCCACTTCGTTTTGAAAGAAATACGGGCCAATGATACCGTTAAACGAAAATCCGCACCAGACAGTTACTTTTTCACAGTGTAAAGGACGCTGTTGGATTTCTTGAGGGTTTCCATCTGCACAAATCCTGCGATTTTGCTTGTTAACAAAGCCATTCAGCCAAAAATGAGCCTCGTCACTAAAGATTATTTTCTTGGCAAAATCAGGATCAACTTCCAGTTGTTGTAATGCCCAGCCAGCGAATCGTCGTTGAATTGAATGATCCGTAGGTTTAAGTTCTTGGGTTAAATGAATTTTGTACGGGTATAAACCCAAGTCTTTGCGTAAAATTCGCCAAGTTGAAGTTACTGAAAGTCCCAACTCTTGGGCTCGTCTTGAAATGGACTTGTCCGGCGTTTCCCTCACATGCTCAGCGACCATTTCAATATTTTCCAAATTTCTAATGTTACGGTAACGCACGACAGTTGTAAGATTTTTAACAGCACCGGTGGTTTCGAATTTGCTGACAATTCGACGAATAGTGTCTTCTGAAGGGCGACGATGCCGACCATAAATTTGTCGCAACGCACGAAACGTTTTTCTAATCGAACTGTCGCTTGGATAATACAGTTTTATTATTTCTAAACGCTGGTTATCTGTATACCGCTCCATAATTAAATGGCATATATTGACGTTTAATTTTTTCACAAAATGGCGGCAAGAAAATGTAAAGTTTTTTTTTTAATTAATAGGTAAAGACACTTACTCTTACTGAAAGACCCTTTACATTATAAATATTAAATTAATACAAACAAAAAGAAACAAAAGCAAAATAAACACAAAAAACAACAGTCATTAGAACAGGCAGCGCTCAGGTGGCAACCAGAGGAACTAGCTTATTAGCTTAGCTACACTTCTGTGCCAACTACCATGCACGTCTACCAGTCTGTGGTTGCCTGCCTGAGCGCATTACCTATAATCTGTGCCTGTATATATATATCGTTGTCTATTACCCATAGTACAAGCCTAGAGCTTAGTTTGGGGCTAGGTCTATTGGTGTGACATTGTTCCCTGATATTTTATATGTATATTGGCTTTTATATACGCGAACATATATAGGTAGATTATTTGTATTGAAGAGCATTCCTACCAAGTTTTAAGTAAATCAGTCCATAAAAAACCTGAAATACGTGTCTCATTAAATATTTGCATTTTGGAAGAGCAATTCCACCAAATTTCAAGTAAATTTGACCATAAAAATCTTTTTTAGAGTTGTTGGTAATTCTGTAGCTTTGTCTTCTCCACTCTGGGAATGAAGGCGTGAGTTTATGTATGTGCGTACAAATATTTTTTCCTAAACAAATTTTGAAAACCCCTTTCGTTAAATTTTAGTATTAATTGCTGAAATACATGTCTCATTATTTGCAGTGAAGAGTATTTCTACCTAGTTTCAAGTAATTTTAACCATTTTTTTCCTATAAAAACTTTGCAACCCCTTTTCATTCTCATAGGGGCTGAATTTTACTAATCGCTGATATCATGTCACGTCATTTGAATTGAAGAGCATTTCTACTAAGTTTGAAGTAAATTTGACCATAAAATTATTTTCGCCTGTACAAACTTAATCCCCCTTGGGATTCAATTTTAGTAATCGCTGAGATAATGTTTTATTATTGGTATTGAATAGCATTTCTACATAGTTTCAAGTAAATTTGACATTTAAAAAAAAACCTATACAATAGATGTAGATAGTATTTTTTTTACACAATTCATATCGTTGTCTAGTGCCTAAGGGCAAAATAAAAATAAAAACCTAGGGCTTAGTTTGGGTCGGTACAAAATACCTTTAGGTATTTTATTTAAAAACACATTCTAAACAAATTTTGCAATACCAAATGCAAAGATTTCCGGGGGCCTCAGCATATCGGTTAGTTTCCGAGTGAGCGCGCGATAACTCGATCATGAGCATGCGGGCCGCGGGCCGTCTGCACCACTCGCTCTAGATAGGGTTTTAAAACTACTCTCATTTTAGGGAGAAAATAAAGTTAAATCCCATTAAATACTTAAAAAGTAAAGTTGGGCACGGTTGTTAACATGCCCGTATACTGTCGTTGAAGTTCATTCTTATGTTAATCATGGTTCTGCGATATCATAGAATACAAAATTTGCTAAAACTTTTCGTTTTCAAGATTTTTTCCGCGATCCCTAGGACTAGGGAATCGAACCATAAATTGCGGTCAACCTTGCACGAATTAAAAATAGCATTTTTTTCATTAAATGTGTTGAGTATAGACAAGAGTGCTAAGTTTAAATTCATGATTCAAGAAAAAAACCGCTGTTTAGATTTTTTGCATGTTTTAATCAAATCTAAAAGCCCCCAGGGGAAGATGTGGAATCGTCTATGGGGAGCCAGCGTTAAAATTTGCAACTTTTTCTAGTTTTCCTTCCATATTTACGTTTTAGTGTATTTTAGCGCAAACTGTAGTTCGGCTCTATTGTTGGTTACAAAAAATGGAATCATTTATGGAATTCTACCGTGTATGGACTCGTAATGTAAATTGTTTCCTTTTCCAGTTTTCTTCCCTTAATTACGTTTTAGTGCATTTTACCTTAGTCTTATAGAAAACCAAATTATCTACAAATTGAAAGTCCTACCTACTAGGTAATACTAATACGGAATGCTCACGAATGGCTTAGCTCGTATACCTACGCTACCCATGAGTGATTCCATGTTTTCGTTCCAAGAGGTAGTATTAAAAAAAAACAATCCAAAAATTATAGAAAATATTGCGGAAATACAGTTTGCTCTAAAATATACTAAAACGTAAATATGGAAGGAAAACAAGATAAAAGTAGGAAAATTTAACGCTAGCTCCCCATACACGATCACATACCTGTTTCCGTAAAAAAAATTAAAATCTCAATCAGTGCTTCCCCTTGTAAGTCTCCGCGTAACTAGTTTTAACCTATTGGTTATTTGAACAGGTTTGCTTTACAAATTTTACAACATAATATGTTGAGAGTGCTCTACAGGTTTAAGCATTTTATTCCAGTTAACCAGTTACCAGTAAAGTTGCCAGTCACCAAAACACTTCTTGTTCAGGCTCTCGTAGTGCAAATCATTGATTACTCTGATGTGTGCTGCTACTCTAATATTTCCCAGGCCTCCTTGAACAGGTTCCATTGTCTTGGCCACACATTTCTCTATTTTGTTCGACCCAGCTGCACCCGATTACCTCAGTTGTATGTTTAAATTTCCAACGGCCCGTCCGGGGTGCGAGAGAACGCATCCTCCCGTATTCTTAAGCTCTCTATCCCTGCTCACCGCTCTGGCTTCGCCCTTCAGGCAATTCGTCTTTGGAATGATCTTGCACTCCGAGTCAGGCAGGCACAAACTAAGTTCTCGTTTAAACGCATGGCTTGCAAACATTTTCATAATAACCTTTTATTTATTTATTTACAACCTTTAAAGTAAGGGGTTTCTTTTTAATCTTGATCACGGCAGCCCCATTGGACAAAGCTATAAAAAAATTAAAAATAGGTATCATTCCGAAAAAAAGGAAGGGAGGGGGAATGATTACTTGTTCAAAAATCTATAAACTAGTTTTGCAGCATCCGTCGCTGGTTCTGCCAAATCACAGTCCGATATTCAACTTGATAACCTTAATAAATAGTTTGTGCATTGTAATGAAATGGTGGGTATGTACGAGTATATATTATGTTTGTATTAAGTACACTTATACATGTGTTATGTATGTACTATTTATTTATATTTATATAATTATCTTGATTTCACTGTGTCATAAAAATTAAGAAGTCGGTTAAAAAAGGCTTCAGAGTGATCGAGGTCGTCACGTTGGTTTTGTGGGCCGCTTCACAATGCGACGCCCATTCTTCGCTAACTGCCGCCCTCCTGGTACATTCGTGTAAAAATTATCACACTTCCGCGGACGCAGTAGCAGGCGATAATTTGTATTATATATTACATTATTACATTACATACCTACCGAAGAAGAACACATTCCTAGTGACTGTATATTATAGCAACGGTCACGGAGAGGTTCAGTTATCGTTTGGAGTTCTTCTTATAGGTAGGTAGTAGGTAGTAATAAACTTAGATATTTAATATTTATAAACTAAAAGAGAGACAACTTGTTTAGAAGAAGGGCTGATTGGATCCATCTATATTAGTAGATTCAAGGCATCTCAAACTCTCTCAGTGGTGGACAAGTTTCCCTACAGTATCAACCCTTGTAAGTAGATTAGAAGCAGTAGGCAAAGGTGTGAAAAGCTAGCAGTGCCGACTTTAATGGCTATGTGAGGGAGCCGACGCAGAGCAAAGATAAATATGTTGTTTGTCAATCAGCCCTATCGTGTGGGACTGCCAATTACAGTAACTGTGTATCATAACTTCAATTTGAACACCATCATGTTGTATAACCAGTTCTTTTGGTTGAAAAGTCAAAGTCAAAGTTCTTTATTTTTCAATTTAGGCATAATATAATGCATAGATCTATGAATGTCAAAAAGCATTACCACCGGTTCGAAAACATAAACCTTTGCCCCGAGAAGAACGGCGTAAGAAAATTGGCAAGGTTTTTTTTTTAAGTTTATTTCTTAAGTACATATTAAGTTTATATGACAGTATTTTTGCACAGTAGGTGGGCACCTTTGTAAGCCTAGATTACTCATGCAGGACTCACTGCCAAACATCCCTATCCATGATACAGGGTGGGCCATAAATTTTTGCAAATAGCAACACTGATTTTTTCGGACTCTGTCAGAGTGAGCGGCGGGAAATTGGTGGGAAACTATAGGTCACTTCGTGCAATTTTATTTATAAAGGAGCGTTTCACGGGAAAGCAACGGGGTTTTTGTATTAAACAGTTTTATAAAAACAACGATTTGTATCTTTCTGTACGACGCCTACTTGGAATTGAATAAGGATAACGCCAAGTGAGTGAGTGTGCAAGTGTTAGTTTAATTAAATCTTAGGTCAAAAACTTCAAGCAAACTGGTTCGACACTGAATATCAAACAAACAGGGCGTCCACGTTTAACAAGAAATGATGAGAACATACGGCAGGTTAAAGTTTCTGTAGAGAACGATCCAGAACCATCTACGCGTAAACGTTCAGCAGCTCTAGCAATACCAAGAACTAGTCTACGGCAAATTTTACATCTAGATCTGAAACTGCACCCACTGCATGAATTTGAAGGTGACCAGAACATGGTTGCAACAAGATGGAACAACATGCCATACGTCAAACATGAGTTTACCGGTGGTGAAAGAAATGTTTCCGAAAAAGTTGATTTCTCGCAGAGGTGACATCCCAATTCCCATGGCTGCCAAGGAGCCCGGACCTAACACCTTGCGATGTTTTCAAGTGGAGATATTTAAAGAGTCGAGTGTACCTTAATAATCCGATGACAATACCCCAGTTAAAACAAAACATTCAGAATGAGATAGCTGCGATCCCTCGCAGCATGCGTCAGCGAGTTTTCCAAAGTGTTTGTGTAGTCGACTGCAGGAGTGCAACGACGAGACGGAGGAGATCTGGATGACGTTATTTTTCAAAAATAAATTGCATTTATCTGTTACTAGGTTAAATAAATAAAATATAAAAAAACATGAAAAGTTAAATTTTTATCGATGTTTTAAAAGTGCAAAAATTTTTGGCCCACCCTGTATAATCGTTTACCTACTTTATAATATGCTCGGGAAATTAGTTTTGTTTTATGACAGACTAGAAGACGCCCGCGACTTCGTACGCGTAGTTCGCCGTTTACCTACTTTATAATATGCTCGGGAAATTAGTTTTGTTTTATGACAGACTAGAAGACGCCCGCGACTTCGTACGCGTAGTTCCCGTTGGGGCGACCTCCAATTTTCGGGAAATCCTTTCTTCTTCCCTAGACCTCATAAGAAACCTATGTATCAAATTTGGAATCTCTAGACCCAGCGATTTCGGTATTTACATTGCACCAAGCTTTTATGCGAGTTCAACCTTTTTTGAATAAAATCGGCTTAAGTTTTCAAACATGTGTAAAAATAAAATGTAATTTACCTTAATCACTAAGGAGTGTTGATATTACCTTCAGCAAATCACCCCCAAAATAACTTTCTACCCCTTTTTATCTCGTTATAGGATGAATTTCAATAAAATACGTGTTTGATCCGTACACTTAGGTATTATTTTTAATCTAGTTGTTTAGGTATTATTTTTAATTGCACTCGTAATACTGTAAGTTCGGAACGCATCTGTTAGTGACAGTTCATGTAGGGTAGATTTCGTGACAGTTGACTTTAAACAAAAGACCAGTTGAAGGTAGATCGATTTGTATGGCTGCTCGCTGCTAGTCGCGTAAGCCCTGTTGTGTCGTGTGTTAAATTGGAAGGAACGCTGACAATATCTCCAATACCTCTCCAAACTTGGTGTACAAGATCCTCAAGCATACCAACAAACCAGAAACCAGTGAACTAGACCGGTACCGGTCCGGATGCAAACCAGGCAGAAATTGGGTGAGTCGGCTTGCATTTGATATATTTTCACTGGCTCTAGGATTTCTCGTATTCGCGTTTGTTGTAATTTGCTTTAATACGATCTCCCGAATCGCGGGTGATTGAACAATACGAAACACGTCTTCCATCAATTCTGTTAAAGAATGTTTATGCTAAATTTGAAGTAGATTGGACCAAGGATCACGTTGTCCCATACAAACATTGCCCCCTTTCTCATCGGATGCCTACGTCATACAAGGAGCACAAGTTTTGGCCAGTGCCAGTCTATAAAATTTGGTTTTGAGCTTTCCTCTGCTCCTGGTTGCTTTTGGCTTATCAATGTTCGTTGGGAAATTGTGTAAATTCTTTCTTACAAAGATTATTATTGCTGATACATAAAGCAACGGCAGTGTTAGAATATCTATTTCCTTGAAGAATGCCCTCAATGACACACGCGACCCCAAGTTATAAAGAGCTCTAAGCCCTTTTTTGCAAAATAAACACTGTATTGATATCCGCAGTTGATCCCCACAAAATAAGACCGTACGTCATTAATGTCATTATACTGTTAAAGTAAGCGAAGTAGACCAACCGCGCTACATAAGTAAGCTGCCTCATTCTCCTGACTGCGAAAGCAGCGGAAGCGGAGCTCAACCTACTTGCTAAACTGCAATTTTGAATCCAATGTAATAAATACCTAGAAAAACTGTTGTTTTACAAATTCTATGATTTTATCATTAAGTTTAATATTAGAGGCTAAGTTTATATTTGATGAATTTGCTCATGAGTTTTTTTTTTTTTTGTTTAACACTAAGTTATTTACAGCAAACCAGTCAGATATCATATTATTTTGTTCAATCAGGTCAGTATCGTTCCTATTCACCTTGAATAGTACAGAAGTGTCATCAGCGAACATGACAATGCCTGATCTGCTGCTTGCCATATACAGGGTGTACAATCCAAATGGGTCAGTATGGTGAAGTCGGAAACTATGAGAGATAGCGAGATCTGTTCTTAGGAACCATGACGTCGATTTTAGATTTAATAATAATTACATTAAAACTTTTTTATTAACTCTCATACATAACCGGGAATCGAACCTGGTCAATATTTTTGTAACCGCGTTAAGTAAAAAGGACCAAATTTGGCTATGACATCTTGTGTAAACACAACTGACAGTAAATTAGACTAAAATGCCCACAGTTTTATTAATTACCAAAAAGTCGTGAATAATATGAATCGATCATCAATTATCTGAAGAGACCACTTATGCATATCTTATCTGCATCGATATTATGCATTTATTTAAAATTAGAACGCATTTCTTCAGCGGGCGTACCAATTCATTTAAAATTTGAAAATGGAATACTGTTTTTGGAATTAACTTCAAATGAAACACGGCTTTTCATAACCTCCTCGTGTTGATTTTTGATAACTTTCACATTATTATTGTGTTATGTGTTTATTATTATTACTGATTATAAAATGCGTTTAACGATAATTATCTTATTGGTGGGTTTTTCTTTCAATTATTTAAACAAGATTCCATTAGTGTTGTGCTTCTTGCGACTTGCAGAATTTATACACATTGATTTTGACCAGGTTCGATTCCCGGTTATGTATGAGAGTTAATAAAAAAGTTTAAATGTAATTATTATTAAATCTAAAATCGACGTCATGGTTCCTAAGAACAGATCTCGCTATCTCTCATAGTTTCCGACTTCACCATACTGACCCATTTGGATTGTACATCCTGTATATGGTAGATCATTTATATAAACAAGGAAAAGGAACGGGCCTAAAATAGAACCTTGAGGTACGAGTACACCCATTTCTATCTCTGTCTACGAAGAAACGGCTCCATTTATGGCTATTTGCCTACCTTACCTTTATGATACCTTTTAATTTATCTGTGTTAAATAGGACGTAATGAGATGCAATGCATTTATTTACTCTAATGCCATAAAAACTAAGTTTATAAATTAAAGTGCCATGACCTACACAATCAAAACCGATATTTTATTTGTTAGTAAGTGTGCTTACTTATTTGTAACACGGAGAAGGAAAACGAGCACACAGGACTCCGACCATGCAAATGCGTTGCCCGTATTCAAAACTTAGTTTGGAATTTCTCTACGCTAGTCATATCGCTGGTTGTCTCATCCACACACCGGAACGCAAAACGATGCGAACACTGCTGTTACATGGTACGAGTACTTTCATAGATAGGATGGGGTTGCAATCCTAATGGACTCCGCATGCTACCAACACTAAAAAGTGGACGACCACTTTCAAAATTAATATATAATTCAGTTTAGATGAATGGGAACCTCAACCTCTATTTAAACTATGCCTCAACTTACAAGTAACGTCTTCACGCAAGAGAGGTAGAGAGGAAAGTTTACCGAGTAGGTACTAGGACATGTATCGTAATCTTCAGAGCGGGGTTCACCTCTAAATTTCCACTAAAACTTGCGATAAAACTTCCTATTCATGCATCCAATCGCATTACCGTCGTAACTCTTAGAATTAACTTAAAAAAGTCACATGTCTTTCATCCTCCGTAATTTGCATTCATGTTCATATACAACTATAGAAGCTTTGTTCTATGAATATTTTACGAGTATGACACGAAAATCATCTTATCAAATCTAAATATATATTCTTAAATAAAACAGTACCGTGACTGAGTGACTGACTGACGAACAATGCACAGCCTAAACCGCTAGACCTAGGAGCTTAAAATTTGAAAGGAGTATTCCTTGGTTGTCCTAGGGGTGAACTAAGAAAGGATTTCCTGACAATCGAACCCCCAACGGGAAGAAATAGGGGGAGTAGCGGGAAACTAATTCTACGCTTACGAAGTTGCGGACGTCTTTTAGTTTATTACTTTTACCTAAAAAAAACGGGCTAGTAAGTAATTACGTTTTTAAATAATTGGGATATCTAGACACGCGGGAGCGTGTCAAGCCAAGTTCAAGAAACAGAACTGGCGAGGCGCACCGTGTGTAATATTACACGAACCATTTGGAGCCACTTTTGACCCCCTCATAAATCAAAAACTATTTTACATAAACGTATCAAATTTTGCTCATATATTGAGACTTGCGAGATACATATGTGTTCTAAATTTCATAAGCTTATCTCAAACGGTTATTTAGATATTAATGTCCAAAATTCCTCATTTTTATCATTGACTGACCTATAGACCAAAACTCTAACCCAGTTCCAGATGACCTAGAGAGTTAAAATTTGGTATGCAGATAGGTAATTAGATGAATACAAAGGAATAAATAAAAAACTGTCAATTTTTAAATAATTAGATTCTATTATGAACGCTTAACATAAATACCTAATATTACTTAGGGTACCTACGTTATTAACTGGGATTAATTATTATTTTTATATTTAGCGCACATCAATAGTGTAAAATCATTACCTACTCATAAATAATGATAAAATAATAGGCATTTAGATTTTCGGTATATACACGACGCGCGCGCGCCGAGTGACGCCGGAGCGGCGCGGGCGCTGTGACGATCGAATCGAACCGTTGACGCGAACGTGGCCGAGCGAGCGGCAGCCGCGCTCACAAGCGCGAGCGCCGGTTTGCTGTCCGTCCGGTTGTCTCTCGATATCTGACCTATAAGGTTGCAATTTATGCTGCGAAATTGCTAAGTTTTCTTAAGGAAAACTTATAATTTGTAGTAATATTATTATTACAATTTCTTTAATAAGTTGGTACCTACGTACGTATAGTATTATAGTATAGGCTATAGTTTAAATAAATAATAATTTTATAGTTATAAGTAGGGAGGTGTATATACTTATTATTATTACAATTCCTATAATAAGTGGGTACGTAGGTTTAGTATAGTATAGGCAATAGTTTAAATAAATAATAATTGTATTTTTTAGTAAGTAGGTAAGTTAAGTATAGTTAAAAGTAAGTAGGTGTATATACCTACTTAACTCTGAGTTTGAGAACTTGTTGATAGTAGCAAATAGTTTTATCTTTTTATTACGTAGGTAGGTACCCACCAAAAACATAAATGTAAAAAAGGAGAGCCAAGTTCAATACAAAAATTATTCTCTGCTGTGGGCTTGGCAATGCAATTGTTTTATATTTATAAAGTCTACTTTTAGTTTTGAATTTGTCCTTTTAAAAGGACCCACGGCGTTACGAGGATATGTACTTACCTACAAAAAGTAATGATATCCCACCAAAAACATAAATGTAAAAAAGGAGAGCCAAGTTCAATACAAAAATTATTCTCTGCTGTGGGCTTCGCCGCAAAAAGAATGGAGATCTGAGATTGAGTGCCAAGTTCTATGCAAAATCCAAATATGTAGTCTAAGGGCTCACTTGGCTGGTTTTCCCATACTAATTATATAGCCTTCGCATGTTCTAAACCTGTTACCTTTCGGTTCTTATTTTATTATTCCGAAAATTTGGCTTGCTGGTAGAAACTACCCATCGAACATAAGGCTCTTCCATGACTGTGTAAAAGTAGGTACTTAATAATAATTCGTATGGGAAAACCAGCCAAGTCAGCCCTTAGACTACATATTTGGATTTTGCATAGAACTTGGCACTCAATCTCAGATCTCCATTCTTTTTGCGGCGAAGCCCACAGCAGAGAATAATTTTTGTATTGAACTTGGCTCTCCTTTTTTACATTTATGTTTTTGGTGGGATTCTTATTTCACAAATTTAATCAAAGATGGCGCGGATCTTAGTATTCCTTGCCGAGCATGGCTGCTTAGTAAAGGCTTTGTCAATTTACGAATTACAGGAAAGTAACGATTCGATTTACCATTTAAGTACATGTAAGTATTTATCTCAGATAAAACATATTGTCGAACACGCTGATCCGCTTATTAAAAACTTTGCTGGCAAATTATATTAAAAGCCGCTGAGAGAGCGCGCGTAAACTTGAGAATAACATTGTTATCTGACATTATAGTAACAGCGCCGCGGCGCGGGTGACCACTGCAGGCCGCGGTGCGGAGCGGGCGCGGCGGCGGGCCGGGCGCGGGCGGCGGCGGGCGTCACGCCCTACTTTCAGACCACTACTTGTTTGCCAAAACGTCTAGGAAAGTTTTTCTTACTGCTTTTAAATTCCTCCTCGAGCTCCCACAATTTAAAGAAGATATCTTATCCAGGCGCTTGCTCGTCCCACCGCGTTACTTATTTGTTTTTCTACTTATACCGTCAAGTTCAGTCCAGATTTCACGAAATTATACTAAAAAACCTAAAATGCAATTATCTAATGTATTCCTAGTGTTGTTATTACATTTCAAAGAAAGGAAGGTGTTTTATCCTTAGGTATTTGTATAAGTTTAAAATAATTATTTGGAAAATAATAATCGACTGTACATAATACATCAGAACATTCTTGCGGCGTTGCTTGCCCCTTCATACGTTTTAGGTAGTTAGTGTGTTTCATTTTCAAAAGAAAACTATTGCAAAGATATGTCAAATTTAATGGACGTATTACGTATGCAGATTGCAACTTGTACGTAACTTTTCCATGTAGCACTTCTACGTAACTGCAACTAACTGACGTAACTATGTACCTACTCGTACGTAAACAAATATAAAAAGCCAATTTTACTTTACTCCTTATCACATGAAAATTTGGTCAGCTACTTATGCTAACTATTCTTATGGGTTCACTAATGTTTTACCGAAAATTGTTTCACAAATGTTCATTTCAGAACCAACGTTTCATATAAGTAGGTACTATTAATTTCACAAATATATTGTTTCACAAATGTATCAGATTAAAATACGCCGTTTAACAACTAGGTAATCATAATATTATAGCAAAAAACGTTTTGGTTAAAAACGCATCGTTAAGCAAACGGTTTTCTTTTAGGTGTAGGTACCTAAAACAGTATGTATACTGTTATCACACAAAGTAACATACATTACATCTACCTACTATTTGTATTTGAATCGATGGGTCTCCGCTACGCGGGGCCCCTATTTCTGGTCGGTATGCCCTTCGGGCGTATATAAAAACTAACTTAATCTATTTGAGCCCCTTTTGTGCCCCACTTTGAGAAAATGTAAGTACTTACCTAATTTTGACAAATGATGCGATATAAAATAAAATAAATATATATATATCTTTTATTAATTATATATTTGAGAAATGAAACGTTGTAAAATAAAAATATGTCAAATAAATCATTTATTTTATTAATCATTTATTAAACCCGTAGTTGCAAAACGTTGATATGCCATATCATACTTTTGCCGATAGTTAGTTGTGAAATGAAAAATTGCCAATTGATTTTCGATAAAATGATATGATACCATTCTTATGACAGTACAGTACAGTAAAACCAGAGCATTAAAGGTACGCACAGGTGTCACACTCTCCCTAGTATCTGTCGGTATAATTTGTTAAGCCAGAGAGAGCTTGACAGCGATAGACAGCCGAATACCTACTATTTAGACTCTAGTTTAACTGTACAATAGTAGTGTCGTCGTAGTTATGTAGTGTAATGATTTGAGGAAGTGCAGTAGTAAAAAGTAAGAATTTTAAATAAATGAAAAACCAACTTCAGTTGAGGCTGGAGAATCTAAAGCAAGCAGCACCGGTGCATTAGCCCCCTCCAAAGAGGAAGTTCGGAGTTTACTTTTTCATGCTGCAGTTTAACCTCGGTTTAAATTTAATTCATTTTATTACACGGCACCGACGAAGTTTTGCACCGTAAAGTTCCCGTTTATATTTTGTGTGATTTCGGATTTTTTCAAGTACATTAGTATGTATAGGTACCTAAATATATGGGATATTTTATGAATATGCAATCGTGACATTTAAACTCTTGACACTGGCTCGAAATTTTATTGGAGTGGTTGTTCTGTTCGATTTGCCATTGATTTTAATCCGCGATAACAAAGGCAAGCCTGCCGTAGCGAATGGTAGTGATGTGTCGGGCCGTATCAGCTCGCTGACAAATAGTCCATTAGTGTCCTTGTCTGGCTGAGCAGGTCCAACTCACATTCGGGCCGTGGTTGAGTCAGGCGAGCGACAAATGTGCAATCATCAATTTTCATTCTACATACTGAACACTCACCTCGCCTCGTATCCTTATTGTGTAGGGAGTCCACCAGAACAAATTATGCTATAACTCATTCTGCTTAAGCTGCACGAAACTCGCCCTACCTAACTACTATAGAATTAAAGAATATTACGCACAAGAAATTAATCTTCCACAACAACTTATTCACTCATTCATGATGTGAAACTTAAACAAGAACCAAGTAATGGATACGAGGGTAGACTACAATAAAAGGTGACAATAATTCGTAGCGTTTCAAAGTGTGGGTATATACCTACATATGTTTATTAAAGTATTAAAGTAAAGTTGAATGACATATTAGGTATACGAGTATAAAATATATTTATACTCACTGCTCGTAAAACATCTTTTGTCCAGAATAATTTCAGTAATTATCTAAAATATCCGTTAACGGAGGTCAGCCGGCCATCTCCACTGGTGTAATAAACGGCCCCCGACAGCTAAAGGCGCTTGAGGGAGGCTAATTCACTTTTTGTTCATTTATGATTATTCTCATAAGTAATAATTTAAAAAAAAATGCCAGACATGTCATGGGTTTTGAAAAATGTCTGGACTGGACTCCTAGAAAATAACCTAAAATGGTAATCCGAACTTACAGGGAAATCCTACTATTATTAATATTATTAATTTATTATTGTTAATTTATTACAATTTTGCATGATTTTCGTCATTTTTGAAATTAGTAACGTGAAAATTAGTATGCTACCTACTTTTTACAAAAAGAAATAGCTTTCAGCGATTTAGGAAAAACTACCCCTAAAGCATAGACAGGGGGTGTAGAATTTAATATGACAGTTTCATCATTTTTAGGGTTTCGTAGTCAAACTAGGAACCCTTATAGTTTCGCCATGTCCGTCCGTCTGTCCGTCCGCAGCCTAGCTCAGAGCCTCTTAGTGCTAAAAAGCTGTAATTTGGCATAAATATACATATTAGTCACGTCAACTATTGTTCCTCCCCTACACGTAACGTGAGGATGTTTCTTTTTCTCGTCTACCCCATGGTGTGTCGGTGGCTAGGTCTTTCAAAAATATAGCGGGTTTGTGGAAATAATTTTTCGATTCAGGTATCCGTTTATGAAATATTAAGCTTTAAAGTGCATATTTTACTAATTCTACGCGGACGAAGTCGCGGGCAGAAGCTAGTGGTTAATAATACAACGGAAAGTGAAAGCGGTTGAAACGTAGGTAAGTAGGAAGTAGGTACTAAACATACGTTTATATCAAATTCCAGTTAGTACTCTTAAAGATTGATTTGCATTAAATAATCCATAAAAAAGTCATAAAAGCGTCAATATTTTTTCATAAATATACCAAAGACTGTGTTTGTAAAATATTCATTATGCTTTCTATCCCGCGTATATATACAGGCTATTATGGATCAGATTGAAAGGAGTTTTGAAAAATTACTGCTATAGATTTTTTCTGCGCAGTAAATGATGCGGTCCGGTCGAATCTAGATAAACTTGATAAATGATCTGCCTCCTTATACCCCACTCGGTTTCACTTCTGATCGATGCTTGTGAAATATCCGCCCAAGGTGTCATTCTTAGTGTCAAAACCAGTAAATACGCGGATCTTATATATATTATAACTAGCGACCCGCCCGCGGCTTCGCCCGCGTGGAATGTATTATACATATAAACCTTCCTTAAGAATCACTCTATCTATTAAAAAAAACCGCATCAAAATCCGTTGCGTAGTTTTAAAGATTTAAGCATACATAGGGACAGACAGCGCAAGCGACTTTGTTTTATACTATGTAGTGATGATCTTATTCAATCTTGCGGTTGAACACTGATGAGATGAGGAAATGAGAGCAGATAATAAACAGAGAAAAGATTAGCCGGTTAGTGCGATGCGGGCCGCGGGCGATAAGACCGATGGCAGTGGAGAGATATTGATTAATAAAACCGATTACTTCCTTGTCGGTGCCGCGATGTCGAGGTCGCGCTGCATCGTCGAGTGCGTCGCTTCCGCTACAAAATTGACGTGATACCGGAAATTATCTAGGGTACAAGAAACCCTTTACCTACTAAGTAATAGGTACTGTTTATTAGGCTTTTCATATATCATATCTCATAATCTCACAGAACCTTAACCACATTACAATGCCTAATGAAATAATAAAATATTTTCTAAAAAGTCATGTTCAATATCTGTTAAAAATATTTAAAAAAAATACCAAGGTACATGATACTTTCAAAATGTCATAAAACTCATAATACTCGTATACATTTTACCAAAATAATTTTATGAAAAAAAATATTATTGGTTAAAATATAATAGGTACTACAATTAAAAGTTAAAACTAAACTTATTCAAATTAAAATTAAATTAAGCCATACAAATTAAAATAAAACTAAGCTACTCAAATATTACAGATATATAATTATTATAGTCTACATAATTATTCATAGTTTAATAATGTTTAATAAGCCGCGGATGCAGTTCCAGAACGCATCTTAAAAAAAATGTTTTTTTTCTGTTACTTTCGATACACGTTGGATACAAGTAACATTTTTGTTTTTTTAATGATTGATTACAGTGACGAAGTCTGCTATTTAACTCAGGAAGTATTAAAACAGCGTGTAAAAAATGCAAAAAATATCTATAATCTTATGATATTTTTAAGCAATGGAGACTTGCAAAGGGTGGAAACGCTTTTTCGGAGACTGCACTGTTAGTGTACTTCATACAATTATCACAAACGAAGCACCAATCTACAATGTGGAGTATTTACTCAATGCTGAGAACCAACAAGAGATCACGTCCACATCGAAGCCTATCCCAAGCTTATTGCATTGACAATAATGCACAAATCCAAAAAGTCTGAAACAAATCGGCCGCTAACATTGAAAAGTTTCTTTATGAAGCTTCGGACTGTAATTTTCTCGCTGCAAAAGTAATTATTAATCTGTAATTTGTATAAAAATATATGTGTGTGCTTACTACCCATTTGTATAGCTTTCGGCGCAGCAGGTATTTTGTCTCTAATACCACAATATCGATTCCAAACAAACTGATATTTTTAATTTGCAAAACGGCAATTATTTTACTTTTAACTTTGAATTTTAGGAATTGTTTGTATTACTAATATAGATACATGTTGTTTAATTTTTATCATGTTTTTTTTTACATATGTCCTCGCTGCTGAGGTGAAAAGTTGTACGTATCAACGAGACCTTACTCCCTCGCAACCTAGAATCCTTTGCTTACTCGGGATTCAAAATAAACTTTCGCAGCAAAAACCAACTTTGCTCTCTTGTTGCACAAATAACTATTGAACCAAATACTGAACACTAGTAATCACTTGAATGTACAAACAAAAGAGACAAGTAATATAAAAATAAAGACATGCATATAGCAAGAATGTATTAAGGAAAACTGTCCCTATAAATATATAAAGTTAACAAAGTTCGTTGTTATAATAGAGTGAAATTGAGGTTACAAGTAATGGTAGGTACCCTTTCCCGGCGAGTTCGGCGTCGTGTCAACGCGAAACTTGTTAAGTGACACAACTCTCAATGTAAGCATTTCTTGTAACTGCAGATAAAGTTATCAAGGATATGAATGAATGGGAACTAATAACTTGGCTGCTCGCTAGCTAGCAGCAATTTTCCAGAAAAAATGACAAACCTCTTCTGTGATACAGTTTTAATAGTTCAACCTGAAAGGTTTAAAAGTCTATAAAAATAAGTAAGTTTTTAATTTTTCTTGTAATGATGATGTTAGCATCATTGTGTAAAAAAACTACAAATTGTAATATCGGTGTTGCATATGTTCAAAAAACGAGTTGATTTAAACAAGAATTTATAGGTATCCAAACAGAAACAGCCAAACAGGGAAAATATGACTTGAGTCATTCCTAATAAAAATATCAAAGTAAACAAAGTTCTCAATACTTTGTGTGCATTTAACATTTACCTCGGCAATAATTTAACGAGCACAGCGTCTTAAGATCACAAACATTGACTCGGGCTGTGCCTTCGACTAATAGCTCACCCAAGGCGCTGCTCGAGCGGGCGCCCCGCAGGACTCGCTGCGGTTCACGCCTCGTGAGGACTGTGCTGTGCCCAGGTGTGATTACTTGCAATATCAACGAGCAGGGCCTCTATTCTAGGACGTTAAACAATATTGCTTTTTACTTTTTAGGGTTCCATAATCAAACTACCCTTATAGTTTCGCCATGTCCGTTCGTCCGTCCAAGAAAGCGGTAAAAAAAATCTTCTTTTTTTTTTTTAGTTAGTATGATACACCACACTATCCCATAGTGTGGTGTATCATTGGATAGGTATTTCAAAAATATCGCGGGTTTTGAAAAAAACATTTTACGATTAAGGGCGCCGTTTATGAAATATTAAACTTTAAAGCGCTAATTTTTGTTAAGGTCACCAATAGGTACGTCAGGTTCCAACTTTTAACCAAAAGTTGGAACCTGACGTACCTATTGGTGTACTTTTTTGTGATCATGCCCTGTGGCTGCGGGCTTAGAATAGTGCCAATCTATGTCTTCCCGAGGAAATCAGTGGAGTTAGAAGACAGGTGCCAGCTTGCAACCTGTTACTAATATACACTGTTAAACATCTTAGCACAATAATATAAGCTATAATGTAGTCCCACTTCTTAGTTTTATAAAGTAGAGCTTTGGACATTTCAAGCTCGCCGCTAGCAATACCGCGAGAAAGTCATAGTCATATTTAAACAATAAAATGTTCTTCGTAACTTGAAATAGTTCCGTTGTGGAGCTTCGGTTGCCATCCGTGGTCTTCATCATCAGTTCCACTTCACCAAATGATACTTTCTGAATGCAAATGCTGGAATTGTTACTAAAAATAGTACAATTGCTATATGTATGCCTATAATATTAGAGGAGTTCCCTCAATTCTTCACGGATCCCCTCATCAGATTCAGATTTGGTGACAATGAGACCAATTTCAATCAAACCAAGGAAGATTTTTTTAAATCGGTCGAAAACTGACAGAGACATCGGTGAACTTACATATAAAACAACATGGTTAATTAACTTAAAATTAACAAAGATCTTCTTTCTTGGTTACTTTACTGCTGAGATAAGTGTATTTGTTTTTAATGCCTTTTACTCTTGCCTTATATAATAAGGTGTATTTCGCCGAAGTCGAGTTTTAGAAAATCATCATATACTTATTAAATAAAGAAATCCATGGATACCACACGCGAGGACAATTATTGTTCGGTTAAAGAGTACTTAGTCTGGTGGACTAAACAGAAGCACACGGGGTTAGCTCCACGCGCTTCTGTCGAGTCTGGAACCTACGCCATACTTATTCATGTAGAATATAGTTGGTAAGGAACAATCAAACAAAGCGTTGTTTTTGTCACCGTCTTTTGAACAAAAAACAGTGAGTTATAAGTTTCGGCGTTGGTGTCGCAGGGCTCCAGCAGCCGAGTTAGGGCCGGCGCTGACTGCCGGCATGGCACGGCGTGTCATGGCAAAGGATTTCGGTACTGATATAACCGTTTTTAATCTTATTACCATGAGTATAGAATTCATGTTACTTTATTTTGACACAACGATGCCGAGGGAGGCCGCGGTAGGACAGAACGTGCCTAAGCATTCCACGGGATGCCGCGGCGTACTGCTGCATCTCGCGAGACGCACGCGCATGACACGGGCCGCCGACGCGTGGCGCAATCCGTTCGCCGCGCGGGGGGAGGGCAAGGGTAGGAGGCGCGCGTTTGTCATTTGACACAGTGACTGATTATCGCGCGAGTAATAGGCGGAGTTAATACTAATTGTTGCTTGAGTGGCTGGGTCGACAGCAGGATGCCACAGCATACCGCGGAATGCCGTAGCGGCCTTCGGGATGCCACAGCATAATTTGCCGTGTCATGCCAGCAGGATGCCACGGCATGCCGCGGAAGGCCGTGTTATCCTTCGGAATGCTGCAGCACAACTTACCGTGCCATCCTGTGCCGTGCCGGCAGTCAGCGCCGGCCCTTACCGTCCTCGCCCCTGGAGCGGACACAACTCGTCGCCCTCGCCGCGACACGAACCGCGGAGGGTGAGTTTAATGCGCGACTTTTTATTTCCTCTTCCTCATGTAATGATACCAGTTACGTTATTTTAAGTTTTTAATAACAGCGAAAGTCTTTGGTTTCTGGTTTCTCTTTTGGCCCTGTTTTAATACCATGGGTACTACGAGCACCGTATTAAAAAAATATATAAATGAAAATCTTTTGCCAAGTTACCTGGTTGGGTTAATTGAGGTTTTCATTATCAAAATTAGTATCGAATTTGATACACTTAAAAAACAATTAAAATTGGTTGTTATAAAACGTTTGATAATCCGCGTCCTTTATCCACGTCAAAAAAACGTTAAACAACTAAAACCTTCATTTTACCGTGCATTTTACAAAGAGTAGGTATAAATATCAAGTTCATACTTAGATCATTCTAATACAGCGTTATTTTGTGTAGCCCGGTGAGGAGCAGCGCGCGCCTAGGGTTGCCAACTTTTTTTACCAGAAATAAAGTATATTCAGGTCTATGAAGAATATTAAACAGTATTTTAGAATAATTAACAGTATTTTATCTATTCATTGTTTTAAATACATATTTTTCAGAAACTCAGTGTGATTTGTTTGTGGCTGCGCTGCACTGGGCAGTGAGCGCCCTATGCCTAAATAAAAACAAATTTCTGTGAGCGTCTAATAATGTGTTTGCATTTTGATGCTGAAAACAGTATTTTATTTTTTTTCAACAGTAAAAAGTATAATTTAGTGAAAAACAGTATAATACTGTTTAAAACAGTATAGTTGGCAACCCTACGCGCGCCGCTCGCCGCCGTCCCGCCGCCGTCCCGCCGCCGTCCCGCCGCCGTCCCGCCGCCGTCCCGCCGCCGTCCCGCCGCCGTCCCGCCGCCGCGGCCGCGCCATCAGGGCCCCGCTCCCGACAACCTCTTTGTTCAAAATACGCCTTCCGCTTCCTTACAATATAAAATGAAAGAAGTTAATTCGCACGTACCACTGATAAATGTCTATCGGAGATTTGTTATACCCATTCAATTTTATCTTTCTGTTAAATGAAACGGTTTCATTATTTAATTCTGGTAGGTACCTACTTTGTTAATCTCAAGATTTTCCACGGTTATAAGAATAAATGTTCTGTAGGAATAAAATCAGACATGGCCTATTTTATATGCTGAAATACTCACAAGCTGTGAGCGAATGCTGTGAAGAGCGGCCCAATATGTCCCGCGCCCCCCTGACCGCCCCCCTCCGACGTCGCCAAATGTATTCAGATACATGCACATTTTAATATGGCGGCCGCTGCAGGTTCTACGTGAAACTGCAATTTGAATTTCAATTAGATATATGGCTTTTAGAGTAAGTCTTCTTACGCTGTCCAGAGCTCCGCATCGCCGACGTAAACTAGAATTACGTGTTGCACAACATTGTGTATAAATATTGCTTGTCGGACATAAAAGCGCAGTGCTATAAATATCCGAGTAAGTGCCTACCTAAGTATAAGATTATACCTAATCGGAAATCACACAATTCTCAAAGAAAATAAAACAGTTTAATTGAGGCACACAATGCGCTGGTCAAATTGGTAACATTGCTAATTGTTGTTCATCGTGTTAAATAAGTGCAAAATTATGTAAAATAACTTACCTACTATGCGCAATGTTAATTGTAATAGTAGGTACCTATAGGTTAACCATTTTTCAAAGAGATCATGGTACACAGAAATATGAAGTCGGTTAGAAATAACAGATATTATATTATATTTATTATATACTTACATAGAAACTGTCAAGATTGGATTTAACCAGTGTTTAACCAGTATTTTTGACGTCATTTCATAGAGGATCGCTACTTCTGCGGCTGCAATTCAAAGTGACGAGAGCCCACCCGACAAAAGGTGAAAGCTCCGTATAAATAGAACAAAGGCAAAATTGAATACATCACCCAACTAGCGAATCAGTCATGGAGACATTGGAGAGCGCATTTGAATTTGATCGGTGCAAGCCAATCGGAGCTTCAAGTTACTTATGAAAATAACTTGTTCGAACTGCATTTACCAATATTGCAGCGCTAAACATACCTACATACCTCTACAATGAAAACCTATTTTAAATTTGACATATAAAACCTCGCCTGGCTCAAGTTAACGTACATGATAACCGGTTAATTAAAGCAATAATAATTGAAATTCCACATGCACTAATTACTTATTCCGAACTTATCACCACAATGTGAAGCAGCTCAGCACAATATAGCGGCAAACTGCCACTGGCATGGCCAGCTACTGGCTCCAGTTGCTACACCAGCTGCTGGGAATAAACAGGTGCTTCTCAGAAGAAGGAAGGTAAGTTGTTTATGCGATAGCGGTAAATTATAATGCATGTTGAGTTTGCCTGTAATTGGGTGGACACTCAATCAATATAAACGTCATATTTAGTTTGTAAGTTTTATAGTATCTTACCTGTTGGCAAACCTAAATAAATAAATAGAGGTACCTAGCAATTCTCGTAAAACAGGGTAAGCAAAGAGCGCGCTTGAAATTCATAATGATGGCAATTTTTATCTCAGTTTTTCTCTATAGTATAGCTCACCCTGAAGTGTTATATTCACAATAATTTCAAATAAGGTATTGATACCTATCTGTAATATGCTAATAAAAAGCGCAAGGTTTCAATAATTATCAACCGCATTTTAGGTACTAAGCAGATAGAATATGCGTAAGTTTTTTGTTACAGTAATCAAAACTTTTGGAAGCTAGTTGATTAAGTGACCCTCCCTAGATTGTGTTGCCTGTTTTATAATGAGTGAAAATCAGAGTTGTTGATGTCAGTAAATGTTAAGTATCATCAAGTACAATCGCCGTGTATTCAGTTCAGTTTATTCAGGTAATCCGTAAAACGAACATGGGCTTCGTGTTTGATAAAGCTGTACCGCTTCGTTAACAATATATTATCCTACACTGGGCGCAAACATATCCGACGTGATCTTACACCTACCTCTAGTAATAAAGACGAGTTAGATATTTTTGCACCTAATGTTGGATAAAATATTATTGCTGGTGACAGTACAACATTAGCGGTTATAACGTGAATATTAATGAATATTAAAGTAAGCTTTAAATTTAAAATAAATAATAAATTTAAAATGCACACAATTAAAAGGTCAGACGAATATTATAGATTAAGAGTTTATAATTATAAGCAGTTGTTGATGCGTGACGGGTAAATATGTACGAAATTAACGACTAAGCTGGTATTATCAATTCTAGATACAGCACGCCCTTTAAACTAACTAATATCCCGTCCCTAATAAACTGAATTTAAACAAATAAACTTGTCTTTAGTAACAAGTGGATAAAAGTAGCCATAAAAATATGATAACGATATGTCTTAGGTGTCGTGCTTTATAATAGATATAAAATTGTGTTGCTTGAATTATTAACTGTCGTGGCCTCGCAGGATCAATTTAATGTCGTTTTGATGCGTTTTAATGTTTTGTGTATTTAGTCACAATAATATCAAACGAAGTCGATGATGCAAGTAAGCACTATGGAAGCATGTTAAACATGTTCCTATTTTGAAATATTTATTCATTTATTTATTTATTTATTGCATTTTTGTACAAAAGAAACTTAATTCTAGGTACAACCCTGTTAGGGTATTGCAACGCGTAAATTAATTATTATAACATTTCACTTTTATAAAACTTATAAAATAACTAATTAAGTAAATTAAAGTAAATTAAGTATAAAATGGCTAAATAACATAAAATAGATTGCTTGCCGAGTGCGGCGAGCAGTTAGTTAGGATGAACAAGAACTGTGTATATTTTTTTTAATAAATAATTAAAGTACTATTTATTAGTAGCGAAATAAACTTCAATATCATCCAATGAACGATAAATATTTGTTAGAAACACTTTAGCATGGTCTGAAACGAACCCGAGTTGGGCTTCTAGATTTTCATCTTTAAAGAGAAATAAAAACATCCAGTGTAAAACTTTTACTGTAAGAAATGCTGTGAAATTTCATCCTAACATAGTTCTTTGACTTAAGAGGATTACTTACTTAAAAAACAACGATACTTGCAGGAGTATTTCGCTTGAAGGATCTTATTAAATAAAGTAGCGCTTACAAAGTGCAAACGGAACGTAAACATTTTCATGATTTATTTAAGTCTATGTCAGTCAAAGTTTATAAGTGTAACGTTGAAGAATGAAAATATTAGCAACAGGGGTTGTTATATTTTCATTTATTTAAAATGGGAAAGCAAGAGCCAGGCGCATAGTTGTGTTTGCAACAATACTAGGTACCTGTACAGAGTGGAAAAAATGAACCCCACATGGAAAGCAACTACCTTAAATATTGGAAATAGCAAGTTCTACGCTTCTAGACTTAGAACCGTGGCTTCATAGGTATATAGGTACCTATTTACGGTAAGCTGGTGAAATTTTAACACAACTTAAATACGGAATAAATGTATTTGTGTAATAGGCCCAAAAGGCCTAACTAAAAACCTCTAAAAGACTATCCTCAAAGAGTAAATATTTGTCTGTACAGCACTATAAGCGTCTCACGGGTAAGGTCAATAATACATTATAAAACAAAATCCGAAGTTAGTAAAATTAATTAAAACTGGACCAGACATTTAGACTGAAGTGGGTTCACTATTAGGGTTGCAAAGTCAAAGTAAGTATTATTGTTTCGCCATGTCCGTCTGTCCGTCTGTCCGCGGTCTAACTCACCGAGGTACTTACCACAAAGCTGTAATTTGGCATAGTAATACATTTAAATTACGCCGACAAAGTTGAATATATAACAAAGGTATATTTTTAAACAATATAACATCGATTAATATATCATCAATTATTAGACTTGGGGGACCGTTTAAGAAATATTGATCTCGTAAGGTGTCATTTTCGCTAGAGTTGCGTAGCATTTGCAAATGTAAATAAGCTAAAGCTAAAACTTGGCACATAGCATATATAAAACACGCGCATTTTTGACGACGCGATAGCCTAGTTGCTAGTGACCCTGCGTAGGCAGCTAGCGGTCCCGGTATGGGCAAATATTTGTGTGATGAGTTTCTGAGTCTTGATGTTTTTTATGTACCTATTTAAAGTATTTTCCTACTCCTGTACTTTCATCTGTCATTTATATAGTCACGAACACTAATATAAGAATATAGATAATATGTCCGCAGAACATTCCGTAGAAAAGTCTATCTAGTCTATTCCCCTTAACAGCACTTGTGCTTTTTTGAGCCAAATCGATATGCCTAGCTGCCAAAGCTTACACAATTTGACCAATCAAAATACTTCACCAAATTAAACCACCAATCACAATACACATTGACTGTCAATCGGAACGTTAGGTTCTTTTTGGTATGTAAACTCTTTTACTAATTTAACTCTTTAAAAAAAACATTTTATTTGGTATCAACCAACCAGAACGCAGCTATATTAAAATCGACCAATCAGGTAAAAGAATTCATTTCTCAAATCATTAGGTGTTTTTTAGTCCCTATTTCACAAGTTAAATCGATTGTGCAATTTAAAAAAAAATATGAAACCTGGCAAGTGCACATCAATTTAAAAACAAAGTTAACCATAGACACATATTTTGTTGTTTTCGAATGTTTCTCGCTCGTTTGTTGTTCTGTGCTTCGTTCGTTCGTATTCTAACCTAGGTATATTAATTTAATTTTGCATTTTATTTGAAACCTAGTCGTAGAAAAAGTATTGTATGCAACGGTGTATAACTAAGTCAAAAAATACTCGTGGCGTCTTGCTTTACGATGTTCGCCTGCGGCTCACATCGTAACCACACCACTCTTCTTTTTTGACCTCTCTTATACAACTGTCGCATAAACTACTATTATTTATCTATATAAGTATTCATTAATATCGTTGTCTAGTACCCATAGAATAAGCCTAGAGCTTAGTTTGGGGCTAGGTCAATTTATGTGAGATCGTCCATTGATATTTATATTTTAATAAAACACTAACAGGCTGCGGCGAGGCGTCCCAACCAGGGCAGCAAACACGTGTAGTTTTCAATAAACATTTATGAGATTGAAAATATTTATGATAGATTGATAGGTATGTTTGGAATTATAAAATTTTATCCTGTAACAATACAGGTGGTTTTTTAAAAAACACTACCGACAAGGAGAACAATGGACTGGGCCGGTATTCTCGGCGGTAAAACCCCCGGTCGTAGTTAATTAACGTGTTATGGTATTGTTATGACGTCAGCCGTCATTACTGTCAAATAAATAAGGACTATCAAAACTGTGACAATACGATAACAGCTCACACGAACACACACGATAACACGACATGGTTTTTACCGTGTTAAATAGAGGCCCTGTACGACTACGATATGTCATGTCATTAATAATATTCAGTCATCACTATTGATTGCTACATTTCATAGGAACCTACATAAATATGTTATACTTATGTTTACTCTACTTACAACGATTATTAATCCAAATTATGAAACATGACACCAAAATGTACGCAAATAACTATTAAACACATAAAAACCCGTGTTATAATGGCGACCTCGTTTTTGGGAGCTAATAACTCTTAAACGGCCCGACCACCGCTCACGGAGTCTAGCTAGGAACCCTCCTTATTAAACGGCCCGACCGCCGCTCACGGAGTCTAGCTAGGAACCCTCATTAAACGGCCCGACCGCCGCTCACGGAGTCTAGCTAGGAACCCTCCTTATTAAACGGCCCGACCGCCGCTCACGGAGTCTAGCTAGGAACCCTCCTTATTAAACGGCCCGACCGTCGCTCACGGAGTCTAGCTAGGAACCCTCCTTATTAAACGGCCCGACCGCCGCTCACGGAGTCTAGCTAGGAACCCTCCTTATTAAACGGCCCGACCGCCGCTCACGGAGTCTAGCTAGGAACCCTCCTTATTAAACGGCCCGACCGCCGCTCACGGAGTCTAGCTAGGAACCCTCCTTATTAAACGAGATATCTTTAAAAACACCGCGTTCAAATTGGTCTATTCTATCCGTTTGCGTGAGCTGCGATGCCACCGCAAATACACAGACACACATCGTCGGTGAAACTGGAAAACCGGGTAAGTAACATTTTAAATAAGGAGCAAAATGCACCTTTTTAATAAGTCGGTAAGGTTTCTTTTGCTCTATCATAAATTTGTTAGTTACGCGGTTTTTCAGTATCACCGACGACATACACGACTACTTACCTAAGTTAAACTTATAGCTAAGCCTACGTTCACGCGGCGACTACTCGATCTATTTCTATTTTTTCGCATACATTTAACCCTTTAATCATTTTGGTTATGTGTTTGCCTTATAAATTGTATATCTATATCTCTATCAATTATATTTTAGATTGTCCTCGTATCTCAAATACAACGTCGTGAAGCGCTATTGTGATGTCCTTAATATAAACACTTGAAAACAACGTCGAAACCAAAAACATTTGCATAAAGCTCACGCTGTTCGAGCTTAATATCAAGCTTATTGGATAGAAACTTTTGGACAAGCCAATGTAAAATTTATTTGCGGAAATTTCGTGCTTTTAAGCATATGATTGATGTGTATTGTTTTTATCGATATGCGGGAATTTATTAAAACTACCTATAGTTTGTTTCTTTAGCAATTGTTTGCGAGTATTACTTATGAATTAATAAATAATTAAAATGAGTTTCCAGTACAATTTCTAAGATGCGGGGTTCCGATTCAGAAATGTGTTGTTAATAATACTGCCTACCGTCTTCCCCGAACAGCAGCTCCAGCAAACATTTTTGGTAAATATTGCGAAAAAAACTACCTACTTACAGGTCGCAAATTTCAGTGGTGTAAATTTTCGGTTGTGTGTTTATTTTACTTGATATTACAACATACGTCAATTCCTAACTTTGAAATAACGTGTCTTAATCATATAACCAAACAAAATGTCGGCTCGACTTAAACATTACATTTTACCTAAAAATACGACCTATTACTAATTAACTCCATCTTTGGTTAAATAGACATATTTCTGCGACCTAATGGTATAGAAAAACTGTTTAAAGTTGCATCAGCGACCAATAGGTACCTAAATAATAGGTCGATGCGACCGCAATGGCATTCAGTATTTGAATATTATTGTTTTGACAGTGATCTAGCGAAGTGTGTTCCTGTTGTGTTTAAACGTAGATAATGTAGAATCCGATTCAGATTGTTGCCTTTCTTTTAATATTTCATTTTGAATTTTCATTGTAGTTATCTTCCTATAGTAACTGATTGGATGTCTGTAATTTCTTTTTTATATCCTTGGCCTTTGTTTGCGAAGACTGACTTACTCGTGACTAAAACAAACTCAACCTGAAGGCGCCCCCACGACCTGCGACTTATTAGTTAAATTTTTGGGTTAGTTTGACTATTAAGTACGTTAGCAGAACACAATCTTATGGTATTGATAATAACGTATAAGACAAGTGTTTTTAGGTTTATGGTCTCAATTTAGTATCGATTGAAAGTAATATTTACTCAAAAATTGGTAGCAAAAGTGACATAAATCGACGACTTAAAGGTCCCAAATGTCCCAATCCCAAGTACAAGAAATAATTGCGTCGCAAATACATCTAATATGCACATAAAAATATTAATGACTTATTGGTCGGATTTTGAAGTAATTCTACCTAATATTTCGCCTTATCCTCAACCGTTTCTACTACATTGTTTCTACCGTCACTACTATATATAGTAGTGACGGTAGAATAGAATAGATGACGTAAAATTTAAGTTTTAATATCGCTATTTTTGACTCGGGAGTAAAAAAGGAGAATAAGTGAAAATAATTGGTGCGTATGACGTAATTTTTACATAAATTAATAATATATTCTTCAGCCTATGAAAGAAAACTTAAAATAATTGCTGGTGCAGCAGTCGGTATGTACCTACCTTCACACAATCGGGTAGCTTATCCTTACAAGCTCAGAAATCACAACAACATAAAAGACATCAAAGATTTATAGTGAGGCGAAAGGAGACTTATATTAAAACCTTAGACTCATGATAACAAGGCAATTTCGATAAGTCAACAACGCGTGTAGCAGACGCCGATGACGTGGCATGACTTGACGGGTCGTAACACGACGGGAATGACGTCCTGAGACATGACGTGAATTTATCGACGTCACGGGATAATGTGTCACATCACTGTGGCAAAGGTCGGCTACGCAATTATAATTTACATTTAAACTTCATACACTCAAATCAAAAAGTAGGTAGTACTAGATATTGTAGATTTCTTACGCGTAGGTACATAATTATACGGGTAAATCTCAAATTGTGAGCTCTGCTGAGTAAGTACCAGGAAGGAACTTGTTAACAGAAAGAGCGGGTAATGAGCAGGAAATGATTAAGTGAGATTGCACTTCTACCGAAAGGGGCGCAGCTTCCACCTTGCTGCGAGAAAGGCGCTTGGTGGCTCGGCTCGCTCTCGGACTGCGATAGGTATAAATAGGTATAAAGTACTAAATTGCCGGGAATAGATAAGCACAGTACCTACGATACTTACATTTAATATGATAAATTTTCAGTAAAAACTGGGTTTTTATAGTGTTAGCCAGCTTTAATTTAATCATGTGAAAAATATAATTTTATGACACGAAATTCAATCATCTATACAACTATATATATACCTATAGGTATGTTATAGTATAGTTGCAGAGGGAAAAAAATCTGTACATTCGAGATATGATATTAGTATATGATACTAGTACCGGGATGACCGGTATTTTTTTTTTGGTACATTTTCTAAAGATTCCACCTAGCTACATCGATTCATCGCCCCGAAACTCGTCCCCTGCATACCAAATTTCATGAAAATTGTTGGAGCTGTTTCCGGAATACGTTCCTACAACTTTTAAGAGTTGGTGTCTGTTTGTCCGTTTGTCTGTTTATCTGTTTGTCTGTTCAATTTTGTTTCTCCGCGCATCACTTGAAAACCACTTAACCAATATTTATGCGGTTTTCACTAAAAAGTTTCAATAAACGGTGATCAGGTTTATAAAAATAAAAAAATGATATGATAATTTCAAATTGAACAAATTTTAGTACTTTTTAGATGGTGGATTTAGACAAATTCTCTTCTACTGGTGATAACTAGGGGCACACCGACGGATAAAAAAAATGCGTGTCGGCATCTACAATGTGGGTATAATTACATATGTAGAAAAATGTAGGTATCTGACTACAAATATTCCAGCTACACACAGTCGGGACAAAATGCGGCAGCTCTACTAAAAATTGGCAAAGATCGTATGGCAAGAGGTAGTAACGATTGATTACATTAAAAAGAGATTTCGGTAATATTGTACGAAGCATAGATCATCTACAAACCAATACAAAAAATAGAGAATTATTGTGTGAGAGGGCAATATTAGCACCGATAAACGAAATGGTTGGGTGGATAAATGAAAAAAATATGTCTCACGTAGAAGGTGAAGGTGTAAACTATACCACTATGGTATTACAGATTCCGCCCTTAGCCTGTTTGTCGACCTGCTGCGAAATAGATCCCAGGTGGTAGTCGCAGACAGCGGTAGAGTTCGATCCGATGCGGCATACACATGCATGGGCGTCGCGCAGGGTTCATCGGTATCGAATATTTTATTCTCCCTCCTGCTGAATGATCTTCCGGATTGCATACACGGTGGTGACACTTTTATGTACGCTGACGACGTGATTGTAGTGGTCTGCGCGCCGACCTATGATGCGCTCGAACAGCAACTCAATGCGACGGCTGTGAGCCTGTATGACTGGTTTAGAAGCAATGGCCTCATTCTTAACGCCAAAAAAACTCAGGTCATAAACTTTGACTTCTCGGGCCGGCAAGTGAGACCTCTATCAGTCGTTGCATATGACACCAAGATTGACCAAGTAACGAACACGACCTTCCTTGGATTCGAACTGAATAGGGGTCTTACTTGGGCGGCTCATATCGACAAAGTGTGCGGCAAGCTATCCGCGGCCTGCTTCGCTTTGAGACGACTGGCTCGTGTGGTGCCTCGCGAGATGGTTCGCACATGCTACTTCGCCTTGGTACACTCACACTTGCTGTATGGTGTAGAGTTGTGGTGTAGGGCTAGTGGATGGGAACGAGTCTTCCGTCTTCAAAAACGTGCCGTACGTGCGATTGTGCGTATCGACCAAACAGACTCCGTAAAACCCTACTTTAGATCCCTAGGTATCCTGACCTTGCCATCCCTCCTGATACTACAGGTGGCAATGTACGTGAGAGCCAACTTGGACGCGTCTCCGAAATACCAGATCCCCAGCAAACTCAGGACGCGGCGCGCGCGCGCAGGCCGGCTGCTGCCCGTGGCGCACCGACTCACTAAGTCGGAGAAACTAACACACGTCATGGGCCCTAAGATATATAATCACCTTCCTGACGATGTTATCGCTGCAAATAATCTGTCGACTTTTAAATACAAACTTAAGAAATGGCTTGTAGAGAAGGCATTCTATGACTACAGAGATTTATTTTCATAAAATGAATCAATGTTTTATATTTAATTTAATTACTTATGTACCGATTAGTGTTACAATTATTTTAATATAATTATTATATTTAAATTTTATAATAAGAAAGATTTATAATAAGAAAGATTTACTTGACATGTAATTATTATTATCAATAAAATGAACTGAACTGAACTGAACTGAAGGCGATGTTGTGGAGTCTCTCGGTAGACAATGTCATAGACACCGAGCAAGTATCGTCCTACCCTTAGAGCTCCTGCACTCTTTAGAGCTATCGGGAGTACCCTCCCATAAGTTTATGCTTAAAGATGGTGTCCCAGTACTCCTGATGCGTAATTTTGATTATGTAATGGCACTAATGGCACATGGTTGCAAAATGCACTTAACAGACGATTAGAGCGATAACAGCTGTCAAAATGTATGAACTAACAGTCGATTAACATTGATTAAATTTAACATCGTTTGGTGAAAGAGGTACTTACTAAATAGGGTAATGAGACGCGGCCAAAACCCTTTACTTTTACAAGAATTATCATGTTCCAATTCTGCTTGACCCTACACCGATTTTAAATATTGATTGATATTCACTTATTTAGTCTTGCGGCTAAGGGGAAAAACAAGATATTTTAAAAAACTTATTTGATGTTTTAACTGTTAAAATTGGAAATGATTACCTACTAATTTTAAATAATGAGAATTAAACAATTTTATTAATGTGAAGTAAACATTATTATTATGTTAACATATCTCTAATTATTATTACAGCTATAAGGTACCCGTAAGGTAAAATGTTCCCTATTATCAGTCACTTAATCTTGAGTGGTCAAATAATTCGAACAAAACACCACCAACCCCCTGTCCGACGTGTAAAAGAGCCCGCCTGTGGCCAATTTACTGAATAAATATTTTGAATTTTGAATTTGAATTTTGTAAAACGCAAATGTTATTTTATAGTAGATTATACACCGAGGGGATAAAGCACAGTTTTATGTCACGGGCGCGATATTGAATCCTGAACGTAACGAAGGACTCCAGATTTAACTCCCGAGCGCAGTGAGGGGTTCAAGCGCGCCCAAGACGAAAACAGCTTTATCCCCGAGGAGTGTACTCTACTTTTCTCACCTTTTGCGAGACAATAAAAAAGCGAGTCTACTAAAAACAGCGTTTTATTATAGTACCTATATTAAAATTAAAAGTGAAAATTGATATTTGTAAATATATTATTTAAAACTTTGCAGTTATCACCAATGTATTTTATTGCAGCGTCTTACAATACTCGCGGCTTTTGTTTAATTTTAAATGTGTTCCATTCAGCTTGCCGTGGCCAGCTCGATTTTAGAAAATGTTCGATTTTCAAATTAGGTTCGACGCGGCGGTGGCGGCGGCGCCGCGCCCGGCCTTCGAGTATTAGTTGATCTTTTATTACGAAATTAGACTTTAAGGCCATTGTAATAAGAACTATGAAAAGTGAAAATATTACAACCCAGCGGGTTATAATGAGATTCAGTACAACATTACACCCCGGCTAAAGCCAAGGGCTTTAATGACTTGGTTTGCGTAAGGTTTGCATGATATGTAATTTGGCATTGTCGAGCAGGTGGTGTGAAAACTATCTTATCTTACTTACTCCCTTTTATATATAATATTATAAATGCGAAAGTTTCGATTTTTATTACTCAATTACGCGAGATTGGCTGAACGGATCTGAATGAAATTTGGCACAGAGATAGATGATAGTCAGATAGTCTGTAATGCGCGGACCGATTCAAGTCCTGAATTAGGAGTCCTATATCATGAATGCGAAAGCTTGTGTATTAGCTGGTTGCTCCTTCACGCTGCAATGGCTGGACGGATTTGTATGAAATATGAATGGAGATAGCTAATAGGTACCCGACGAAATAATCGAAATCAACGCGACGTTGCGGGCAAAAGCTAGTTGAAAATAAAACTTAATAGGTAGTAACAGGAAAAAATAAGATTAACTATCGCTAAAGAAAATAAGACACTACTTCAGAGATACTGTCAAATGCAATCTTTAATCCCGTTTCGAGGATGCACTTCTAACCGCGGGCACAGGCCTTTAAGAACAGACATTACACTTGGTGTCGATATTTATCTCGCACGTGACGTAAACCCGGTGTACCCTTGTTTTGTCGACAACCTTTTCATCGATTATTATTTCATCGACAACGATTCATCGAAACTTTAGTACTAGTAATATTGTTTGGCGTTATCTTATTTCAACTACTATTTATTTAAATTTATCTTACTACGTGGTATACTAATCAACGAATACTACTTAAACGCTGATTTGTTTCAAATTATCTTAATTGGTACAACTACAAAACATTGCAATTCATTTCTTCGACGTATTACTTTAATACAATTTTATATGTCCTATTGCACATGTATACATTTTTCAAATTATGTAGTCTGACATACAAATATGTATAATAAAACTAAGAATTACTTTTGAACTCTTCTGAAAAATAAATCAATAATATTATTGCATAACTAGTTATATCAAGAAATAGAACTACGAGGCTTTCAAAAGTAGGTTAGGTTAGGTTAGGACTGCGACCCCCAAGAAAACGAACTGTTGACAGAAGTGGGTTAGGTTAGGTTAGAACTGCGACTCCCAAGAAAATGAACTGTTGACAAATAGGTATGATCGCGCAGAGTGAGTGATTGCGTTTAGTTTTGATAGCAAAATATAACCAATTGAAATAATTTTATGCGGAATAAATATTATTACAAGTAAAAAAAAACAAATTAAATAAACCCGAAATGATTAGTCATGACCAGGGATCGGAAATTCGGATCGATATTTACCTATACTTTAGCGCCGGCTTTGTTGTTCAGTTGTATGGAGGTGGACTCAATCATATAATTCATGTAAAATTTCCGGGATTTCAAAATAAATAAATTACACCGGCATTAATTCATAATTATTTATTTATATTAACTGTTTGAAGTTATTTTCCATGTATATGTTTAACCAAATGTTATTTAATTTACCTGTAACTTATTAATCTAACGAATTTATAGGAGCAAAACAGAACGTTTTATCCTACATGTAAAGTATTATTATATTAACGTTTTGTAGAATCCCAAAATCCCAGAACTTAAATTATTAAAATAATATTTTTAAGAAGCCGACGCCATGTTTACCTATCTTTTTCCGGGATTTTGCCAACTTTAGGTAAATATCGATCCGAATTTCCGATCCATGGTCATGACATGAATTTTATTGAAATAAGTCCACTACTAATTAAAAGACCTCGGTTCAAATAACCTAGTATCGAGTCCTCGACGCAATTACTTGTCGATGAAATTAAAATACTTGAAACGTTGTCTTTGAAATAATATTCGATTAAAAGTCTGTCGGCAATTCAATGGTAAACCCGTAAACCCCCTTTCCTAACGACATCAATAACATGTTGGGAGAAAATATAAGTCGCTGGAATTACTTTTCTAAGAATGTTTAATTTAAGTAACAATAAAACCAGGGCCTCTTTTCTAATGGGCAAGACCATATTATTATCTTTGACCTATCATCGGTTGGTTTTTGTCTCGGCCGGCATTTCTGTGCAGTAAGTAAGAGACATCGTAACGCTGACAATACCATTACCCTTAGACCATACAATACCTGGACTGGCCTTATAGGTTGTATTCGGGTACAATCATGTCTGCCGAGATTGGCGGGGGGTGAAGAAATAACACATGCAAAAGATTACTTACAAATGTAAAATCTATCTGTGTCATTACACACGCACATTTTGACAGAAATCTAACACATAATATATTTTGACGCACACAAACACAAACGCGGTATAAGAATACGTAAATGTCAATGTGGTCGGCATAACCTACGGTGCGAGGATTAGGTCGATAGCTCATATCGATATTTTAACTGACATTTGCAGGAGCATACCATTTTTGCCCCGCCGCCTAGCAGCAGTGTTCGCATTGTTGTGTTCCGGTGTCGGAAAAAGACAACCGGTGAAATTACGAGCATAGAGATTCCATCGTAGAACTCAGAGTTGGCAACGCCTTTGAAGTCTTAGGCCCGTATTAATAAACTTATCTCGACTTTAATGCCAGTCTCAAGATGCGTCACAATAACAGTTTTCAATGACTTGTCGTTTACTCTGACGTATCTTGTGACGGACATCTCTCAGTCAAGAAAAGTTTATTAATACGGCCCTTAGGATTGCAATCTTGAGATTGTCTCAGTTCCCACTTACAATCAGGTGGCCCGAGTGCTAATGTGCCGTCTTCTCTGTCATAAAAAAATCAGTATCTATCAAGCATCGTAATAGGATATTATTGGTCAATGAAATAGTTGTTAAGTCATGTTAATTATAATTAACAATAACGGAAAAGTACGATGTTTTTTATATATTTTTACAAAGTTTGCCCTCTTGACCAATCATGGAGATTATAGCACAATTTTTCTTATTATTGTTTATTTATTTATTTAAGAAACAAACAGTCGTTTACAAACATAGATCATATGAAACTAGGGCTTAAGTTTAGACATTGAGTTCCCTTAATGTATTTGAAAGTAGTCTAAGCAAATTATACAAATAATAAGAAAGTAAGTAATTACTTTACTTACTTTTAGGTATACGTGTACATAAAAAAAAATCAGTTTAACAAAGTAAGGTTTTTGCTACATGTATGTTACCGAAAAGCACTCTTTATAAGACTTATGTTGCAATGAAATAAGGACTGTTCAATTTACTAAGCGGACATACTTAATTCAATATTAATCCTTCAACTAAAAAAATACTGATAGGCAGTGGCTGGTTATAAAATAAACGTAGACAAGTCTATCAAGTGTCGTATTTTTTTTTTTAATTGTCTAAATATTTTTCACGATGGAGCGAATTAATATTAAAGAACGCAAATTAATCTTGCAAAAATGGTGTACAGGCCAATTTTCACTGCGAAAAATTGCGAATGAGTTTAAATTTTCCAAGTCATCCGTGTTTCAAATCATAAAAAAATTTGGAGAGCATCATACGCTCGACGATTTACCAAAATCGCGGCGGAGAAGTGGCCCGGCAAACCCAAATGTCGAAGAAAAAGTCGTGCGGCTGTTAAAATCAACAAAGTACATGTCCGTTCATGAAATTGCTAAAAAAGCAGGTGTTAGCGTAGCCACTGTACAAAATATCAAGAAAAGAAATAATATAAGGACATATAAGAAGCAAAAAATGCCGAAAAGAAGTGCCGAGCAACAAATACGGTCCAAAAAAAGATGCCGCAATTTATACGATATTTTTCTGCAAAATAAATCTCGATGCATTCTCATGGACGACGAAACGTACGTGAAATTTGACACCAGTACGTTACCGGGGCCCCAGTATTACAATGCGGCTGTAGGAGAAATTGTACCCAATTCCGAAAAAAACATTAAAATTTACAAATTCGGGAAGAAAGTCCTTGTATGGCAGGCAATTTGTTCCTGTGGCCTCAAAAGTACGTCTTATTTTGCAACTGGAACTATTGGTGGCGAAATTTATAGAAAGGAATGCATCACAAAACGGTTACTTCCTATATATAGAAAGCACAGTATTCCCCCTTTGTTTTGGCCTGATCTAGCGAGTGCTCATTATGCTGGTGAGACTGTGGTGCTATTAAATTAAAAAATCATCGATTTTGTTAAGAAAGAAGACAACCCACCAAACTGCCCGGAGCTGCGCCCCATCGAGCGATACTGGGCCATTGGAAAAATATACTTGAGGAAGGATGGCCAAGAAGCTAGTACATTGGCAGAATTTAAACGCATGCGGTTTGCTGCTTGTAGAAAAGTATCCAAAAGCGATGTGCAAACACTTATGCGACGAATCCGGGCTAAAGTCCGAAATTTTTACCCTTGTAATTAATTCTTTTTTTCTTGTGTTATATATTACTTTATTTTAATATTGTAAATAAATATTCACCGTAATAAAGATATATTTGTTATAAAAAATCCGTAAATGAACCTATTTTTGATGTCCGCTTAGTAAATTGAACAGTCCTTAAATCTATATTACTAAGTTTTTCACAATCGTTATACAATTTGCAAGCACGACTTAAGAATTTGTTTTGTGCATATCGCGTTCGACTATGTGGGATGGAAAACAAGTTTCTCTTACGGCATTGGCGCTGATTTCTTCGAGGGACTCTAAAACGAATTTGTTGAAGTAGTGAGGGGACATCCAATTTATTGTTCAAAATTTTATACAGTAAGATTGAGTCTACACAATCTCGACGATCACAGAGCGTTTGAATTGTATGGTACACAAGAGAATCCTTATAGCTAGTGTGAGTGTGACCAGTTCGAAAATCAAGGGCCTTTACAAACTTTTTTTGTATCCGTTCAATTCTGTCGGTATGAACTGCGTGGTATGGCTTCCAGACTGAACAAGCAAACTCGAGGTGGCTGCGAACGAAGCTATTGAAAAGGATTTTATAGGTGAAACTATTTCTAAATGGTTTGCCTAACGGTAAAATAAGACTTAGTTGCCTATATGCCTTTCCAATAACTTTATCAAAATGAGGTTTAAACGATAATTTCGAGTCCATGATAACTCCAAGGTCACGGACTTGGGTAACTCTACTCAGATGACTGTCGCACAGGGTAAATTTATAATCAATGTGTTTTTTTTTCTTTGAAAAATTTATAATGTAACATTTTTTTAAATTTAACTCTAATTTATTGTCAATGCAGAATCTTTCAAAATTTATTAAATCTTCCTGTAACTTTAAACAATCATCAATGGAATTAATGGTTTTATAAATTTTTGTGTCATCTGCATAAAGCAGAACCTTCGAGTATTTAATATAGTCGCTTATGTCATTAATGAAAAGCGTAAATAATAAGGGGCCCAGGTGAGATCCCTGGGGGACTCCTGAGCTAATGGACTTCCATTGCGAGGCGTGACCAGATACAACAACGCACTGGCTTCTATTTTCAATGTATGATTTGATCCATCGAAACAGATCACCATGAATACCGAGGCTCCATAGCTTGAGAAGAAGTGTGCTGTGGCAGATTTTGTCGAATGCCTTAGCGAAATCGGTGTACACGGCTTCTACACAAGCGCCCTCATCCATTGCAACAAAGATATCGTTAGTAAAAGCCAGTAGGTTACTTTCCACTGAACGTCCCTTATAAAATCCATGCTGGTTGGAAGTAATGTGATTTTTAACCACCAACGAGAGCCTATTCGTAACAATTTTTTCGAGAACTTTGTTGAACTGACATAATTTAGAGATCGGTCTGTATTGTTCTATGTCACGACTAACTAACCCTTTGGGGATGGGTGTCACAAAAGCTCTTTTCCAAATTTCAGGAACGCATCCATGTTTTATAGATTTATTGAAAAGAATAGTGAGTGGGTGTGCTAAACTCAATGAGCATTTTCTAATAAACATAGGATGAATACCATCCGGACCGGCACCTTTGTTTATATTTACTGAATTTAATAGCTTATGGACGGTGGTACGGTCAATTTCTATAGAACGTATATCAATCACTGGTTCACGTGGAGGCTCTAAACTATCACCGTCCAAATATAAATTATTAGACTTCTCAAAAACCGAGTGAAAGTGCTCATTAAAAAAATTACAAATTTCTTCATCATCAGAAGGACCTCTATAAAACATTGTATGTGGTAGTTTACTTTTGGAGCTTTTAGCTTTAATATATGACCAGAAATAATTGGGGTATGTTTTAATTTTTTGTTCGGCGTACGATATATAGCTATTATAACAGTGAAGTTCCATTTTTTCGGCCCGTTTACGTAAAATTTTGTAAGTGTGATAGTCTAAAGGATTGCTATATTGCTTCCATAATCGATGATACTTGCGTTTTTCTTTAAGCAACCTTCTAAAAGGTCTAGTATACCAGACTGGTACGGAAGCTGATGTATTTCCTTTACGTTTTGGAATATAATTACAGATTAAGGTACTTAAAAAGTCATAGAATTTAGTTATGCAACTCTCAAAACTACAGTCAGCAAAAAAAATGTTCCAATTTATATTTGACAATTCCAAGTTAATCCTACCATAATCCCCAGCAGCAAAATTGTGCATCAAATTAGCGGAAGGTTTAAGGGAGGGTTCCAAATACAAGTTCAAATCTATAATTAGCGCTTTATGATGCACGTCTTCGGCCGTCAGTGGCTGATCACACGCAGTAAAGGTGCACTCGGTACTGCTTAAAACTAAGTCAAGGATGCGTTTATTGGCGTTATGAACGCAATTAAATTGAATTAAATTTGTAAACGACAAAAAATCTTCCATCAGTTGTGACGCATAATTGCTACTAGGTATTAAATGCATTCCGGGGAGTATTCGAGTAACCCACTCGGCTTCGGGTATATTAAAATCACCAACCAGCAGAAATAATTCATTAGGCCGTTCAATTATAATCTGACTAGCTATATCAAAGAAGGAGTTTAAGGATTCCTTATAACCTGGGCCGTGCGGGATATAAATACAGGCAATATTTAAAGGATATTGCTTATGGTGAACAACATTAAGGCGTAGCTGGTCTGGCCCGCAGTGGTTCAGGGGAACCGAGACCCAGACACAATCGCAGTAAGCTCGCGGCGGCACGGGCCAATCGCGGCGCAGCGGGCGGCAGCGCGCGCGCACCGCTACCGCCGCGCCGCCACCGCGCGCCGCACCGCTCTCCACAGCTGACCGGTCGCATCGAAAAACGTTAAAACTATCATCAAATAATTCTCCATCACTAAAGTCAGAATTTAACCAAGTTTCTGTAAGACAAATGAAATCATAGTCCGATTGAGCTACTTCACGAAAAAACTGACAAGACTTTGTTCGCAAACCCCTCACGTTTTGATAATAACCGTTAAAAACATTGTTAGCCATTTATTTTATTTAAGATCAAGTTGAATGTTAGATAAAAAAGATTAATAGCACCTATTAAATATGTGAAATATGCGTTTAATTGTAATCCATCCGTGTGAAACCAAAATATTGCATCTTGTAGAAATTGATTTAAATAAGTTTTAAATGCATGCATAGAACTTATATACTTGTAAACAAACAAAAAGTCGGTGTAAGTGACTGCAAAAGTTCTTATAAATAGATGATATCTTATAGTACTGTATTTATAGCAATCACAATAGTGCGTAGCTGTAGGTGTAAGAACCGCTAAATAAGTAATATACACTAAAGCATTATAGTAATTTAAACAATTTGCGAGTCATTTGATTTTATTAAGATCCGACTCACTATTTATAGTGATAACTTTGCTTTGCTCGGTTTTACGAATGAATATTTTGCAATCGCGAATCCAAAGAAAAGTGTAGTTGTGTTCTAGTCTTAACTGTCTGGCTTGCTTCAGTAACAACTTATTGGTCGGAGTCAGGTGGTCGCCGACGAACACGGCGGCGGCGGGCCCCGGCAGCCCGAGGTCGGCGGTGGTCAGGCCGCGGCGCGCGCGTACTGCTGCGAGTAACTCGTTTTTGCGCCTACGCTGTGTAAAACGCACAATAATGGCCGGCGGTCTGATGTTCTTTTGTGTGTCGCTGTTAAGATTTATTTGGAAACGGCGCACACGATGAATTACATCGACGTCGTTGTCTCCTAGTTGATATCCGACCTTCGCAGATACAGAACGAAGGATGGTTAGTAGGTTTTCACCTTTTGTATAGGGTATGCCTGATATCTCCAGGTTATTCAGCATCGAGAATTGTTTATTACTATTATTTTCGACGACAAGTCGATCAATATTAGCTTGCGCTTCATCCAGACTCTTTGAGAGTGTAGGTAATGTGTCTACTTTTTTTTCAGCACAAGAAATCCTTTCTTGAAACTCGGACAAACTGGCCTTCACTAGAGATTGTACCTCAATGACACTTTCTGACAAAGACGTAACAACACGTAATTGATCCCTAATTTCAGACCTTATGTCCTCGCGTATAGCAATAATTTTTTCATCTTGTGCTTTAGTGAAATTCGTGAGAAGAGACATTATGTCCTTTCTAAACTCGGCAAGTTCACTTTTGATGTCGCATTCATGTTCCGGCTGTTTCCTCTTGCGAATAGTGACCTGGTGGGCGTCTTGGTCCACATAAGTAGGCAGGTCCGGCTGCGAGCCACTTTTAGGTGGTGTTCTGCGTAATAAGCTCATTTTATTTTTCTTAATAGTTGTAAATTGCGGGTCGCAATACAACGAAATAAATTCCTTAGTTTAGGCTTAACAATAGCGGCGCGTTTGCGTAGATGTCCGAGCACGGAGGGGGTGAAGAGCACGGTCGAGCAACGAACAGCACAAACAAGACACTGATTACAAACAAAAGTCAACTTAACGACCACGATAATAATATCGATTTCTAAGTAATGTATATATTTTTTAATAACTTATATTTTTTCAACAAACAGTTACACGACTACTTAGCGCGTTAGATAAAACTGGACGAAATATATTATTGTTTTATGAGAAGAAACCTTATTGACCGTATTTTTATTAGATATTATTTGACAAAGATATGAAAGTTTTAAAATATCGTGGTCATTGGTATTTCTTTGTATAAGTAAATACTTACTAAAATACTAAATATACTAACTTTTTCATATAAACATAAAGTAGGAACAGCAAAATCTATTAACTTTCGCCTCTTGCAGTGTTCGATACTGACTTGCATCAAAATGTTTCGAACATATGGAACTAGTACGCGTAGGCACCCAATTTGCTTGTCTGCTGCAAGAGGCGGTCCATATTTGTTCAATTCTGGGTCTTTTGGAAACGTGTAAAATATACACTTAAAATAAATAGTGTTCACTAGGCAATTTTCAAGTCCTTAGTAAATATTCCTTACTGTCGAAAATTATTGATTTCATCGAAACTTCCCTTATCACTAAACCGAGTCTCGCTAAGGAGTATGCTGACGACATCATTTTGATGCAAACAGTTATAGACTTTATTTCAAAAACTGTTAAGTTATTTCTTACAAAGCATTAAAACCGAGTCTCGCTACCCGAGTACGCATTCATCCAAGTAAGAATTTGAATCGATTGATTTTAGTCGTTAAATTTGACGTGCTATGAAAATATTTTAAAAATAATATTTTACAGGTATTAAATACAGGGTGCCTCTGACCTTGGGGCTTTAAATGCATAGATCAATTCTACTCCTGAAACTAAACTTCTTTTGTTCTGTAAGTTGTTAAAAATATGTTCAGTTTAATTTTTTTTTTTTTTTTGATTTATTTAAGGTCGCTTTTTAACAACAAGGTCATTAACGACCACAAGGGAATTACAATTTTTTATATATATCAATTAATTTTATAAATCTAAGTACATGTAAATATCCATTATTTAAACAATCATTTAAGTTGTTAGGCAACTTACAGATTTCTTTTTCTCTCTTATATGCTAAACACTCAATTAAAATATGGCTCACAGTTAACGCCAAACCGCATTTATCACATTTATTTTTTTCAGTCTTAGTGATAAGATAGCAATGGGTTAAGTTTGTGTGTCCTATTCTTAACCTAGTAATAGCGATCTGATCTCTTCTACACGTGGAGAGTATTGGTGGGGATTTAAAAGCTGATTCTCTAACACACGATAAACCACTTGAGTTACCACTTTTCCAATAATTGTTCCAAAATTTTTTGACAGCTGATTTGATTAGTTTCTTAACTTCAGGGTAGCTGGATTTAATCGAATAATCTATCTGTTGATTTTTAGTTGCGTTTTTAGCTTCGATATCCGCTTTTTCATTTCCAAGTATCCCTTGATGTCCTGGAATCCAGATTAATTCAATTCTGAAATGATTGTCTAATAGGTCAATAATTTTTTGTTTTATGTGTAAAACAAGTGGATGGGAGTTATTGGGATTCTGCAGGGCCATTAAGCATGATTTAGCATCAGTGTAAATTACATGTTTCACCAGGTTAGTATCTTTTTCAATTAATTCTATAGTTTTAAGAATTGCTATCGCTTCACAGGTAAAAATCGTGCTAAAATCATGGAGTCTATAATTGAAGTGATTATTACTAGACACAACTGCACATCCAGATTTGTCACCCATAACTGATCCATCAGTATAATAAGTTTTACAGTTTTCAAGGCCCTGATTAAGTTCGTTAAATAGATTTTTGTAAATATATTGTGCCGTGTCACACCTTTTATTTTCAGTTAATTCTAGATTAACCGGCATTTGAAGCTGTTCCCAAGGTGGAACAGTAAGTAATTTTATTGGATATAATGCTGGAATAGTGAGATTTAATTCTTTTAGATATCTTGCTACTCTAATTTTGAAAGGTTGATGTAAACCTGGGTGAAAATTAAATTCGTCATCAGTAACAGATTGTTTGATATAATCATCATATCGACGCTTGAAAGGTGAAATTATCTAAGCGACATTTATTACGACATTAAGTTAGTATATATTTCGAAACCAGTAAAGTTTACACATTCCGAAAATATATTTAACTCTAAGTCCTTAAAAAATGTCGCTTAGATGATTTCGCCTTTCAAGCGTCGATATGTAGGACAATCTGGGCGTGACACAATTTTCGAAGCATAAATCAACGAAAGTGCTCTTCTCCTATATTTAAGTGGCATTTCCCCGGACTCTGCTAATATACTATTTACAGGACTTGTACGAAATGCACCAATACTAAGTCTCAGGGCCGTGTTTTGTACACTCTCAAGTGAATTCAAGGCTCCAATATTTGCAGAATCATATAAAACAGAACCGTAGTCTATTTTTTGTCTAATTATGCTACGATATGTGTTTAAAAGGCAATTACTGTCAGAACCCCAAGATAGAGAGGATAATGTTTTAATTATGTTCAATCGATTATTACACTCAGATTTTAATTTATTAATGTGTGTTTTCCATGACATTTTTTTGTCGAACGTTAGTCCCAGTATTTTAACATTATTAACTTCCTTGATCAAATGTTCATTCAATGATAATTCAATCGCTTTATTTTGATTCATCTTTTTTGTAAATATAATGAATTCAGTTTTAGTTTTAGAAAATTTTAATCCGGTTTTACTGGACCACTTTTGTAGATTATTTAAAGTATTTTGAATTAATTTCGCTGTAGGTTCAATTGTTCTACCACTACAGGTGATTGTTAAATCATCTGCAAATAAATAACCTTTTACGGGTTTATCAATAACATTGAGTATGTCATTTATAGCTATCAGAAACAAAATAACACTCAGAACTGACCCTTGAGGCAAACCATTTTCTACAGAGATTGTGTTTGATAGAAAATTATTTATTCGGACTCTGATAATTCTGTTTGATAGAAAGTTTTTAACGAAGGCCAGGGTATTACCTTTGATATCAAGATTTTGAAGAAGCTCGAGCACTCTGTATTTCCATACCATTTCATAAGCCTTTTCAATATCCAAGGTAACAGCTATTACTGAATTGTCACAAGCCAGGGCGTTTAGTAGTTCATTTTCAACATTCATCAGACAATCTATCGTCGATCTATTTTGGCGAAATCCATATTGAAAAGGTGATAAAAGGTTATTTGATTCCATGTACCATCTGATTCTTTTGCTAATTATTTTCTCAAAAAATTTACATAAGTTGCACGTTAAAGATATAGGGCGATAGCTTCCTGAAGAACTCGGAAATTTTCCAGGTTTTAAAATTGGGATGACTAATGCTTCTCTCCAGCTATCTGGAAACACTTGTTTCTTCCAAATATAATTATAGAGGTTTAGTAAGTAATTCAGGCCACTTATCGGAAGATGTTTTATAATGGCATTTGGAATATTGTCTGGGCCTGGACTAGTATTTCCTAACTGCGGAAGGACTGATAACAATTCATGCATGGACAGATCCTTATTTATTTTATTAGAATTATCAGTAACATCAAATTTACTTTGAACCTCTTGTGAAGCTTTAAAATCATTAAATTGTTGATCATAATTAGTGGAACTAGAATTTGAAGCAAATGTCTTAGCCAGTAGATCTGCGTTTGCTACAGGATCAGCACTTAAAATTCCGTCTAAGTGTTGCAATACTATAGCGTCCCATCTAATATTTTTTTTTAATTAATTTTTTGGTTTTTTTCCACAGAATACCTATTGGTGTTTGACTATTAATGGATGATATAAACTTTTCCCAATAATTTCTACTACTGTATAATACTTAAGTATTCTTCTAGCTTTAGATCTCTTTTTCTTATAATCAATTTTTAGTTTTGAATCATGATCATTCCTAGCATATTTATTATATAATCTTTGGGCCTTTTTTGCTTCTTTAATAGCTATTTTACATTCTTCGTTCCACCATGGTACTAAGTTCTTTCTTTTACAATTGCCTGAAGATTTTGGTATACATTTTTCTGCTACTTCTAAAATAAGATTACAAAATTTGCTAACTATGTCATTGATAGTAATGTCTGAATCGTGATGCAAGTCAATTAATTTACTAATATTGTTATCAATTTCTTCTCGAAATTGCGACCAATCAGCTGCATGGAATTTCCATCTTTTTATCATAGTAGTGGAGATAGGTGTTACTTCATTGACTAAGGATTTGACCAGAATTGGAAAGTGATCGCAGTCATATAGGTCTTCAAAAGCATTCCATTCAAAATATGAAGCAATATTTTGTGAAGCTATTGTTAGATCGATATTACTTGTGCGACCTGTGCTACTATCAAAATGTGTGGGTTGATCTGTATTTAATAAGACTATGTTGTCATGAAAGTCCAACCAATCAGCCACTTTTCGTCCTCTAGTGTCGCATTTTTCTGATCCCCAATAATAATGATGACTATTAAAGTCGCCTAACAAGATGAAGGGGAGAGGTAGTTGATTGACTAGGTCATTTAAATCATTCGCATTTAAGGAACTACTATTCGGAAGATATATACTACATATCGCACTGCCAGATCAAAAGAGGAGTAACTCAAAATACAACTGTATTTTAAAATAAACTTTAATACAACGTCTATGAGCTTGAAACAAATCTAAAAAAGATTTTGAGTTGATGCTGTCTTGATCTAGCAGTGCGATATTGTAACTTTTAAGGGAAACCTTATTTGGACTGCGCAGGCTTCTAAATGTGTATTTAAAAGAACTTGTTCTGGAAATGTGTAGGGTTTCACAAAAATAGCTACCCCGCCACTGGCTCTGTTACCTTGCAACCGGTTTTTAAAGAAGTGTTCAAAACCTCTTAATGAAGCACAATAATCAGAAGAGAAATTAGTCTCTTGTAAGCAAATACAGGTTGGAGTTAACTGGTTAATTAACAACTTAATATTTTCTAAACGTGTAAAGTACCCATTCACGTTCCACTGCAGTATGTCCATAATTATTTATTATTTATATTTTATATATGTATTTTTTTTAATATAAAATATATTATATAGATATTAACTTAACCTAAGTAAACAATTACCATTAAACAGGTGTTCCTGTATTTAATATCTCGTGAAGTTTTCTTGATAAGCGCGAACATCTGTTTTTCAGGCTTTTGTTCATTTTTGCATGTAGGCTGTTGCACATCATAATGACGTCTCTAATATTATCAGAGTATGAATGTACTACTTCCTTTACATTTTGTTTGCCACGTGTGTTATCCAGTAAACTTTTAAATTGGTCTATGTTTAACGGAAACTTTACTTCTTCGTTCAATTTAATCATTTCTTTTTCTATATCTTTCCAGACCTGTTCTTCATCCCTGGGATCAGTCTTCTTCAATTTTTTCCTCAACTTATTTTTTCCCTCTACTTCTGTCCAATTTTCATCTAGGGATACATTACTAAGAGTTTCATCAGTCTCGAGGTCATCATAATCCATTTGTCTTGGTGTCATCGATATTTCTTGCGGGAGGGGAGGGGGAAGTAAGGCCACACTCTCTAATTTTAACGACTCTGTTGTACTAGGTGAATGAACCCGTTTAATGCCTTGTGGAGTTGACGGAATGAGTTCATCATTTCTCTCAAAAATATTTATTAATTCTTCTGCGACTTCTTTTGTGTTTATTTCACTGTTGTGAGCAGTGTTTTGTTTACAGTTTTTAGCTAGATGTCCAATACTGTTACAGGTAAAACATTTAAGTGAGTCAGTGGAGATATATATCCAATAATTTGTATCCTCAAAGGTTACTTGGAATGATTCAGGTAGATGCTTTTCATCCTCAGGGGTGACGTATAATTGTCTTCTAAAACTTAACACATGAGAGAAACCTGGTTCCGTTACACCGGTTTTCATGAAGGTGATAGGAGACATTATTTTCACATTTAGTTCTTCAAACTTGTTTTCTATAACGTTATGCGTGATGACGGGGCATACATTCGATAAAACGATTCTTTTATTTCTGGTTACTAATGGTCTTATCTCCAGCTGTTTATCTCGTATTTTCAAATGTTTTTTTGTGTCTATGAGATTATCAGCAGTTGTCTTGGAATCCATGTATATACATATGCGGGCATTCGATATACGAGAGATGAAGCGAATAGAGGTCGATGGTACGATAGATGATAACACCACCAAATAGTCTTTTATTGTAATACCGTCAACGGCGTCAACAATAATTGCTTGATCTTTCTTGGGGAAACTTGCAGTTGAGGTAACGTTTGCATAACTAACAGTATTTTGAGAGTTTGGCTGTTGTTGTTTCGATACTTGTGTTTGAGAAGACATTGGGGTAGTTTCAGATGTTGGGGGTTTTTGGGACATTGTGGGGTTTTGAGACATTGGGGATTGATTCATTTCTTATTTAAGGCACTCCTGTTAACAGGAGCCCTTGCACTTACACTGCACACCACGGTTTTGTTTACGTTCCACTAACAATAACACGGTAGGTAGTTATAAAACTCGCATTCACGGAGGTAATCCAGCGGCACGCGCGTCCACAATGGCAACCGGTGCAAGACTGAATTTATTTTTTATCATACAAGTTAAATCTAATTTTCAATGTACGCGATCCAATTCTCCATTTTCCTTTAGCCCTCGTACCAAGGTAATGTCGCCCCCGTACCATGAGATAGTGATTACATGGCCAGTATGTAATACACTGATTTTACAATTAGACTTTAACATCAATTAGTTATCTAAATTTAAGTTATTTTTTCATGTTGCAGAACAAAAGTAGTTCAGTTTAGCGAGTAGAATCGATCGTTGAAATTAAAGCGCCAAGGTCAGAGACACACTGTATATAAAATTACTAACAAATTAAATGTTGTGCCATCTTTTTCTAAGCTTGAAGTAATTGATCGTTTTTTACAAGAACTTATAGCACATGCGAGCATTTTTCCAATAAGTGTGTTCTCTGGCGAGGCGATTTTGTGAATGACCATTAATCGATTATGAAATTGGTTTTGTATAACTTTTTGCACATTGTGCAAGTTTTTCGGCAGAGGGGAAATGACCTATAAGGCCAGTCCAGCTACTGTATGGTCTAAGCCATTACCTACATGTGAAAAGCGTTATGGTGCCCCAGATTATGAATAGTACTCAGCTATAGTGCCAGACACAGTGTGACAGTAACAGACAGGCGATGACTAATATTACTGTGGATTTACTGAACTCTTTATTAAAATATAAGTAAATGAAAAAATATCAGGGGACAATCTCACACAAATTAACCTAGAGCCCAAACTAACTACTCTCTAGGCTTGTACTATGGATACTAGATAATGATGAAAATATTTATATATATAAATAAATACCTAAATACATAGAAAATATCCAAGACTCATGGAACATCAGGAACAAATACTCGCGCTCATCAGTCTTCACTCATCACACAAATATTTACCGATACGATACAGATAAAATACAAGTCGATGAGTCAAAACTTTCTATTCTTAGCCTGGCTTCCGTCTCCGTGTCATACCAACTCTGCTATATTATTTTAGTTATTTTGTTGTTATCAGAATTACATAAGTAGGTATGCAAAATATTAAGGTCAATCTGACGATAAGGTGACGGAACATACCTACTCAGTCAAATTCCTAGATTTGGTTTTGGTTAATAGGATAAGGATAAGGATAAGGACTAAGGACTAAGGAGGGGTTTTGGATAAGGTCTTGGAAACACTCAGCTTCTATTTATCACCACGTTTTTATTAGGTCGCTATCTTGTATGTCTAAGTATTTGTTGGTCTTATTGGAAAAAAAACCGCGGGCAAGACACTTGATACTTACTGAACTGAAAGCTCGAATTTGGACGGAGATGGAAAACTATTCATAAATTCGTTTTAAGAACACAATTTGTACTTTCTCTATGTTTTACACCTTCATTGTATTGTTTTTATTTTTATTTTGTACAATAAAGTGTTTACATACACACGTACAGTCAACAGCATAAATAAATGATCATTTATGTACCTTGTCACTTTAACGTTGTGTTTGAAATGTTATACAAAATTGTGAAACGATCGAAAGCGACAAGGTACATAAATGATCACTTATTTATGCTGTTGACTGTACATATAAACAATTCTAAGAGTATTCTATAGATTATTAATTAAAATATGTTTTGCGTTGAATACTATCCAATCGTAATTAGCATCCAATCTAATCCTGTCTTCGATTTCGAACAAAGGGTTTAGTTATGTACTCATTTATGGATCGTTTGTGACAGCCCGAAGCAACTCCTAAAATAGGTTTAGCTCGGTGCACACATACTTAGTTCAATTGATATTCATGACTTCCTTTGTTGACCGACATTCGACTGATAAGACAGGTTAGTGAATCTTCATTTACGAAATCATTGGAAGATATAACTCCCTTGAATATATTCTAATCCGATAAACACTTGTTTCCTAATCTTTTGGTACGAGGGAGAAAACTGGAATTGTTTAAATAAATAGTCAAGCGAAGCGATGTCAGATCGTATAGCTCTGAATTCACTCTCACCGCAGGATGGTCGGTCGTGCCGCGTTTGTTCTCGTCGACGCGACGCGGTAAACTTAGAGTTGCAAGCTAGGCGCGACCGCAGCGAGTGCCGGCGAAGCCGACTGGGGCGTGCGGAAACAGTGCCATCGAGTCGTCGCGTTTGTAGAGGACACCAATCATTGAAGTCCCCGGCTGTGGCAAACTGCACCTTCATTCAACTACATTAAGTTGGTTTTTAAATAAAAATCAAACGATGGTGTTATACAGCGCCAATATAAGAACGCTCATTATTACGTGTTCGAACGGGATTAAGGAAAGAAAAGTGAAGTCTTAAATATTAAATCCTTTTATTTGTTGTATTTAATACAGTAGAAGTTTAATATAGCAAGTATAAATGTTTTGTGGAAACATAAATTAGAGAGAAGTTTTCTCAAGTTAGTTCAAAAAGTTACTTACTTACTTACTTACATAACTACGACAGCACGTAAAAATATTAAAGTTTACAGTTATAGTTTTTTAAAGAGCTGTGGTGATTTTTTGTAGGAATCTTGTTACACAAGCAGCGGGTGTTTCACAGTCATTATAAATTAAATATTTGTAAGACAGCGCTACATTTTCAATCCACAAAGTCCATTCAAATTAACAGTGCACAGTGCAGTTGAGCAAATTCAGTGATACTTACGGCGGATTCATGGATAGAAAGCAATATGGAACACAGCGTATCTGTACCGCGGTGTCTTAACACAATGTAAAAGAGCTTATGTTTGGCATTGTTAATGTTTCCGATCGTTTCCTGTAATCATAATTATAGTACCGGAAACTGAATGAATCCATATTAATGAGCTCCAAACTGGAATTCCCGTAAATTTCCTGGAATACCTTTGTTAGTGCACCCCTAAGGAACTCAATGAGTTTCCTGCTCAAAAAGTCTCTAGGGCCAGCGGTTTAAACTGTGCTCTGTCTGCCGGTAATCACCTTAATTACCTTAATTATGTGTTGCTATGTTTTTACTCAGGGACTACATAATTCAGACGAGTCATCAACATTCCAAATTAATCAAAATTGCGAATGTTGAAAATTCCGAACTCATTTTTTTGATAGAAGACTTTACTTTTAGTTATCGCTTATAAATCAAACCTAGCCTAACCTACAACAATTAAAAAATGGATTTAATCTAAAATTGCTCCAGCGTAACAATGTAGCTTTCGGAAAAATGAAAATTCGGACCAATTAATAATCGGAAAAAAGGAATTCGGAATTTTAAGGTGTTCTCGTTTACTCACTCTCATACTCTTACTTAATTTTCTGGTGAAGTGAGAACAATACAGGTATGTATTTATGTACAAATATAGCGAAACATAAAACTGATTGGAAACAATACTGATTTGATTATCCAATGTAGCCAATATTTGTCAACATTTTTTCCAATCAATTTTACTATAATAACGACATTTAAAAGGTCATTGGGTAAATCTGACCCACTTAACGGACAGTGGCAAAAATAGGTCATGAACCAAAATAGTTGTATTTTTTTTTTTAAATATGACTTTTTACGGTTCTTCACTTTTCTTTTAAAAACAATGGGAGAAAAGTTAATTGAATAGTTTAATGTAGCACGGGTAAGAATACCGCACGCCTCCGAAGACGAATGTAAGGTTTATTTTCGTTAAAGCAGCAATTAGGGCCCAATTATATGTAAATTGAGGGTGTTCAATTATTTCTCAGTACGGGTAAAACAAAGACAAAATATGACTGTGTTTTTTTTTCTACCTTAACATCATTTTTATGAATTCGATTGGAAGATCACTCAATTAATTTATAGATTCCGCCAAAAATATGTTATTCCTCTTTGCTGTCAGAATGCACAATAACTGCTGCCTTCAGAGTTTCATCATCGGGAAGTCGGTTTCTGGAAGGTTTTTTAGAGAAGGAAACTAACATAGTCACTTGGTGCCAAGTCAGGAAAGGTGAGTGATTTATTTTTTGATATCTGCACGAGTGGCAGCTTTGGCAGCTCCAGCGCTATGAACTGGGGTATTGCCATGGAAGAGTAATAGTTATTTGTTCAACAAGAGAGCAAAGTTGGTTTTTGCTGCGAGTGATGATTCAAAGATACGAGACGTAAAAAACTTTGGTCTCGTGTGAGACATACAACTTTTCACCTCAGCAGCGAGAACAACACAGCGTGAAGCTGGTAGGGCCAACGCAGGTCTTCCGTTGTGACCATTTGGTGAATACACGACTAAATAACGACACGATCGCATATGCATCAATCACAAGCATTTTTGCAAAATACTAATAAAATAAAAAGTGGAAAAAATAAACAAGAAACAGATAAAACCTGTCACTCAACTTGATAATGCCGTAGTGCAAACACAACTTTATACAGCTTTATGTAGTCTGTGGCTTTAAAAAAAACCTAACTAGGCCTTGTCTATGGCTATTGGCTACAATAATCCCGCTATTTTTGAAATGCGTTCTGAAACTGCCCCCGCGGTTTATGTCACGAAATTAAAGATTGTTAAAACGATAACAAAATTATGTAGATACATGATAAACTTCGTATTTTTCATTAATTTTGTCTTCAAAACATTAAATAATTTTTTTTTCACCTCAGCAGCTCAAACAAGCAGGTTTTGCTGCTTAAAAACAGTGAGCAAATTTCAATTTTGCTGCGAGCGAGAGGCAAAGTAGCTTTTTAATTATTTTTTTTAAATGCCGTGAGCAGTGCTGGGGCTACTCACAACATTCGAAAAAATTGAACTTCACTTTGTTCTGTCACTTTCACTTCGATAGGAAAAAAGCGAGAGATAGAAACAACTTGATTCGAAGTTCGATTTTCAAATTCCACACATAGTAGGCCCAAAAAGAAACGCACGTTCGGATGCACACATAACCGTAAAATAGCAAATAAAACTATCTGTTAAAGTTTGAAATGTGTTTATTATAACTATTTTATACAGTGTTTATTATAACTGTTTATTTTTTTTATTTAATGTTTTGAAGACAAAATTAATGAAAAATAAGAAGTTTATCATGTATCTACTTACATAATTTTGTTATCAGTTTAACAATCTTTAATTTCGTGACATAAACCGCGGGGGCAGTTTCAGAACGCATTTCAAAAATAGCGGGATTATTGTAGCCAATAGCCATAGACAAGGCCTAGTTAGGTTTTTTTTAAAGCCACAGACTACATAAAGCTGTTGTGTTTGCACTACGGCATTATCAAGTTGAGTGACAGGTTTTATCTGTTTCATGTTTATTTTTTCCACTTTTTATTTTATTAGTATTTTGCAAAAATGCTTGTGATTGATGCATATGCGATCGTGTCGTTATTTAGTCGTGTATTCACCAAATGGTCACAACGCCGGAAGACCTGCGTTGGCCCTACCAGCTTCACACTGTGTTGTTCTCGCTGCTGAGGTGAAAAGTTGTATGTCTCACACGAGACCAAAGTTTTTTAAGTCTCGTATCTTTAAATCCCTCGCTACGCTCAGGATTCTAACCTAGAATCCTTCGCTTACTCGGGATTCAAAATCATCACACGCAGCAAAAACCAACTTTGCTCTCTTGTTGAACAAATAACTATTATTGTACCTACTGTATAAAATAGTTATAATAAACACATTTCAAACATAACAGATAGTTTTATTTGCAATTTTACGGTTATGTGTGCATCCGAACATGCGTTTCTTTTTGGGCCTACTATGTGTGGAATTTGAAAATCGAACTTCGAATCAAGTTGTTTCTATCTCTCGCTTTTTTATCGAAGTGAAAGTGACAGAACAAAGTGAAGTTCAATTTTTTCGAATGTTGTGAGTAGCCCCAGCACTGCTCACGGCATTTAAAAAAAATAATTAAAAAGCTACTTTGCCTCTCGCTCGCAGCAAAATTGAATTTTGCTCACTGTTTTTAAGCAGCAAAACCTGCTAGTTCGAGCTGCTGAGGTGAAAATATTCATTTTGCCTATTTCCTTCTTATTTTCTCCTCGATCGTTTTTATTATTGGATGAGCTAATCGCAAAGAACAATGAACATGAAGTATTTACATTTATTTGTAGTTTTACTTGGTAGAATTGTTACCTACCTGACTCGAAAGCTGCCATACCTGATAATGGTCTCATGGTCAGTGCGGATTTTCTTATATAGGCATAAGATATCTTAAGTTATTGTTGCTTTCGAGTCATTGAACAATTTTACTATACGTAAAAGGGCGTTATTTTACTTAACATTTTATATGACATACTTTTTTTTATTTTTCGCAAGATTTTCATAATTCAACCACCAGAGTCGTACTCCGTGGGTACGGTGGGAACCATGACTACTGACATATTAAAGTACCCCATGACCTTTTATATTAAGTATATAAATAAACGATTGAATGGGATTTAATTGATTCAGGCCCAGTGAAATGCAAAAACACGTTCTACCCTCACAATAATTTCTGTACACGAGTGGTGCAATAAAATTAGCTAAATTTGGTTAATCATAATCACTGCGCCCCCGCCGCAGCGTCGCTCGCACCCCGATTTAGCCAATTAACACGAAATATGAATCGTTCAGAATCAACGTACTCGTTAGCACGCTTTTGAATCAGCCGCTACTCTCGGGATAACCGCGCACAGACGGGAGGCGAGCCCACGGCCTGTGCTCTGTAACAGGGCAGAGCCTCTGTTGAATGACGGGATGATGGTGATCTCAAAGTTGCAGAAAAAAGACAAATCAAGTCGGACTCGCGAACCGAGACTTCCGAACCACCTCACAGGAGGTATTATAATAAAAACTAAGTAACTGACAGATAGCAAAGCGTAGCAAGCGTCGTAGCTACGTGTTTACGGCGAGAAACATCAGAAGTTACGATTTTTGTGGCGGTGGTAATGATTTTACCCGGTGAAAATACATTTTAAAATGTATATAAAAGTTAAATTTTTCGTTTTTGCAAATGTAATAAAATCGGTGGGATTGCCGAGCTTAAAATTAACGACGGTCATTATAACGCCTTCGCTTCCAAACAAATAAAACATGCAGCGGCCGCTTCGCGCGGGTCACAATTACGGGCGCGCCTTGTAAATGGATTCTATTTTTCAGCAGGATTTCTATGTTTGTGACTGTCTCATTCGCTTCAGTTGGCGCAGTAATCGTTTAATTTTTTATTCATATTTATATGTTTTTGACCACGTCTACGATTTTTTTAACGAAAACCAGCATGTGTTCCATGTGTGTTTTTTTACCTTATCGTATATTTACTTATAAAGGGAAAAGTAAAGATAGCTTTAAGTCACAATGGGGAGAATTAGAAACCGTTATCTTTTAATTTACCAATGCCAAATATTACGTTAAGAAAATCAATTCTAGTCAAACAAGAATAAAATCGTGATAAATTTTAGGTTTACCTTACTTATCTATGTGTAAAATCTAAGTTTCATCACTACGTTACATGCGTCCTTTACACGGGACTCTATCCGCTCCGCTAAATAAATATCGCACCTCCCTCGGAAGCAGTTCAACTTCTTGGGATAAAAGTAACCTAGTATGTAAGTACATAAAACATTTATTCAACAACAATAACACTCAGGCAAAAAAAAAACAAAATAAAGGAAAAGAAACGACTGTAGTGCTAGTGTCCTGATAATAACCGATGTCTCTAACAATAATACTCCGTGTCAAATTTCCCATCGATCTTTTGGGTCGTTGAATCATTGAAGACGAACAAAGAAACGAATGTTTCAGATTTTATAATAATTTAAATACTTAAAGATGAATTCTTAGTCAATAACGGGTATTTGGATAAGATTCAATGTCCGTGAGTCTCTTTTCCGTAATTACACCAAGATGTACGTGCACTTTGGCAAACATTAAAGACCGGGCCCGGCGCGCGAGCAGGACAAGCAATTACTAGCGCCACCCGTAATGCGGATGTGGATCTTGAACCCAGAATATTTAATGTCGGGAATATTAAAAGCAAATAGTGGTGAGAAGTTGGAATTACTCAAGCATTTGTACGTTTGTATTCGAAATAACAACAATCTATAATTACTTATCATAGTTTCTGAGGTTGTTGTCAAAAGCTGGTTCCGGCAATCCCGGCCGCTTCGACATCTGAACCAATAGCGGAACTAAAATACAACCTCAACCGCCAAGTACAAGCCCCGGTGATTACTTAATAGCTCGACCCACATCTCGATATAGGTGCCTTCTGCCTCCCAATTCACAAGTTTGTTACTCTATTCAAATTACATTTAGTATATGTTTTGACTTCATACTTAGAGTACCTACTTATATTGTAATTAAATTCATATTATATCACAATAGAAGACCTATGTGAAGTTACCGTTGTACCGTTGTAGATTTTTAAACACGCTTTTATGAACAAATAGGGCTTAACACAACAGTTAGGAAAAAATGTGTCCTGCGAGTATTTAGTTAATACCCAACAAACTCTTTCACAACGTCAAGCTCGTGTTTGTTCGATTTTCAGCTCTAGATAAGTACCTAATGAAATCGAACAAACACGGCTTTACCAAGTCGCAAAAAACAAAGTAGGTAACAGCTGCTCCCTATTTTAATACCGAGTAGACCTTATGTCATTCACATAGGTACGTACACTTTCCTTACTCTTTATAGTGGAGACGCCAATTTGAAAGAAGTTGCTTCAACCGATTTTGGTAAGTAGGTGCAATATTGGTGACGTTACAAATACTTCGTCCACCACTTAAGAGAACGACGACGTGCGGTGTCGTCATCAGCAGATCTCGCTGAGCCCAATGATACCACTCACGGGTATAATACCTACTTGTACTATTCAGTCCTACGAAATTTACTTTTAAGACTTTGGCTTCTCTACTACTTATAAGCGCCCGCTAACTAGGTAGGAACCTATAACAGGCTATTCAAGAATTTTTAAATTCTTATAAATTGTTATTATTCTCATTAGCAAATTAATTAATAATTTGTAGAGGGATTCTCTTGTAAGACGCAATTAGTTGAACCCCGCGATGGTCTTTATTAATAGGGTTCTCATCAGAATTACTCAAGGTTAATTAATTAATATCGTATCCAAGCACCGCTCGCTCCGATACTGATACTGCCAGGGCTAAACCAAAAAGCTCTCAGGAAAAATAATAACTCCAGAACGCATACAAAAGAGGGAATCAAAGTGACGTTTAATATAGCGCAGCTCGCACTCAGGCCGCCGTTGAGATGTCGTCACGGCGTGCCACCACACGTCCAAACGTGTCATACACCACTTCGTCGTTTCATCGACAACTCGGAAACTTATCATTCTCCGATGCTTTGTATAAGTAACTTAAACAAAATACCTAGTAAGTCGATCAGCGGGGTTTACTTCGGTACCGAATATCATGCTTATATTTCTTCATTATTACTGTATATATTTTGTAGCAACTCTACTAAACAAGAAATGGTTTTTAAAAGTCACTAAAAATGCATTCGTGCTGTTTGTGGTATGTCGCCCACTAAGAATGTAAACCACATTTTATTAAATGATCTATACTGACCCTATCATGTCTGTACATTTTCGAAGTTACAAGCTGTCTAGGTACAGTGTAACAAGAGCCAGTTCGTCTTCAATAGTAGGCCAACGTGACAAGATCAACACGAGACCGTTTAAAACGCCATCACTCACTACAGTATTTTTGGAATGTCACCAATAATGTATTATACCATTCAAACTGAAATATTCATGACTGAATGTCTTAATGATTTAAAAAAAACTACTTTGTAATTTTGTAGCCGACAAGGCCTACCTACTTCTGGGTACAAGACGACTTATGCGAAAAAATATATTCAAATTAGAATAACGTTCAAGCCTGATGTATCATACCTATACATACAGGATGTAACAAGAGGAGTGGATCAAGCGAAGCAGGTCGATAGAGAACGTCTAGACCTATCAATGTCATCCTTATGTATGTTAAGCGATTTTCTGCTGTTTCAAAGTTATCTAAGCTTTTATTAAATTTTACTGACAATCTAAACAGTTGAATCCACAGCTGTATTTTTTGTTTGATGGGTAGGTAGTCGATTTACATAACATTTTTTTTACGAACGGTTACAAAAACTTCTCTAGTTAATGATTAATCTTCTGTATGATTGCATTTAAAAAACATGATCATTTAATAGTATTTTTCGTAATCGTGTTATAATAGAGAGCTTTTTAGTCGAGTACCGTGTTTAGGCCACGAAGCTTGCTGAGTGGCCTAAGTAAGGTACGAGATTAAAAAGCTTAATTATGACACTATTGTGAACAATACTTTTTGTACGAGTTCATTAAAATTAATAATGTAAGTCATTAATACGAGTATATAAGAAAACTAAAAGTAGATTTTTGACAGATGATGCGACGCTGCTACGTTCCGAAACGCCACAGATTAGCAATTTTGTATCGGATCGAGGCTCCTTAAACAAGGACACATATGGAAATCCGAAGATCTATTTTCAAAATTTTTTCGGTTGTCTAGAGCGTATCGAAATAGTTATTTCGGTTGTTTCTGAAGTAACATAGACTATTCAACGATGAAAAGAGTGACGTTGCAGTATTCTCTATGAAATCTTTATGAATGATGATTTTTATTTCCACAGAGAAAACGTAAACTTCTTGGCTTTTAAAAGAAAAGTTATCACACCACCGGTTTTTTTTAATGTCCTGGATACAGCAGCATGTTTAAGTAGATTTTTGACAGATGACGCGATGCTGCTACGTTCCAAAACGCCATACAATATTGGCAAATTTTGTACCGCATCGAGTCTCCTTAAACAAGGGCACATATTATTTAAATACGAAGTTCTATTTTCAAATTTTTTTCGGTTGTCTAGAGCGTATCGAAATAGTTATTTCGGTTGTTTCGGAAGTAACATAGACTATTCAACGATGAAAAGAGTGACGTTACAGTATTCTCTATGAAATCGTAATACAAACATTTTAATCGACGAGTACAAAAAATTTTGTTAATTACGTTAACAAGTGTAAAATTAACAATTTTTCATAACCCTTGCGTGAAAAACGAAATTAAAGTACGCTGTTGAGCCTGAATTTCATTAATAAGTGAAATATCTTCAAATGCCCGTCTTAATTAAACGCTTAAATGTTTTTTTGTTCAAATCTTCAAGGAGGCAAAGTTTGAGCAATGGATGATACATCAATAAACAAAATTACTCTTAAATTGGGTACCCTTATCCTATCACGAATATTTGACCCCGAAAAATCTAGATGATTACTAGAAATTAACTAACTAAACTAACCTATGTACTTTATTGTTCTTAGCTCTTTCGAATTATTCACATAATATCTATTTTTTTACTGAACGTGTTAAAACACATACCCCCTTACTTATAAACGTGGAATAAGCTTGGAATAGTTTATGCCACCCTTTGTCCTTATCTGTAATTGTGACATTTGCATCTGAAAGAAACTGACAAAGCATTGCATAAACTATTCCAAGCTTATTCCACGTTTATAATATAAGTAAGGGGAATAGACAGCAGGCAAAATCAAGAGAAGTTGAAGTACGAATGATAAACATTTTTATAAAAACATGTAATGGGGCTCACAGTAAACTTTGAATACGAGAATGTCCCCATAAGTTAACAGACCCGATACCCATAGTTTTTTCTTAAAATTAGCAACATTTTCAGTCACGTTTTTAATTGGATACTCAAAACAACTATACCACTACCTACAAAACAAAAATCATAGCTGTAAACTCAACTGTTTAGATTAAATTAGCAAAAATAGGTGGTACATAGGGTGCTAGTAAAAATTTCCAAACCTTAAATAACTTTGGAACAGTGGAAAATCGCTGAACATACATGGAGGTGAAATCGATAAATCTTGACGTCCTCTATTGACCTGCTTCGTTTGATCCACTGCTCCTGTTACACCCTGTATAAGTAAATCATTAAATTACGACACTTTCAAATGTTTCAGATTTAGAAAATACTTCCAATATGACGTCGAAATGACTATCCTACGTGGAATTTTTTTTTTCCATACAATTTGTCTAACACTAAGTATTAACTCTTCATTTTACCCGCGTGTCATGTCAATATAAGGCATAATAAAATCGACCAATGTTCTACACTGTCAAACTATATTAATATGAATTGTGTGCCCTGTAACAGGAACAATTTACATTATTGGCAATCATCATTTAAAAAAACTTTCGCCAAAAATCTTTTACAATTCTGTGTCAATTGCCATCTTCGCAAGCCATTTATGTTATTGTCCAGGTACTCGTAATCAGGTACCGTCACCAGAGGTTCGCTTACCATGAAGTTTCCTGGCGTCATTACGGTATTATAAGGATCCATGCCCAGGCGTGATAGAGGTCTTGAATTGAGACATGCTTCTATCTGTGCTAATACTGTAGTCATCTCTTCAAAGGTCAACGTAGCGTTACCTATAACCCTCTAGAATTGGTATTTGACCGATTTTACTCCAGCCTCCCAGATTCCTTCCGCGCTGGAATGAAATGCCACGTAGTGCCATTGGTTGATAATTCATCCACAATTTCCTTTAGAATTAGAATAGATGATTTCTCCGATCCGAATAAAACCTTGAACTCCTTTGCAGCACCTACAAAATTGGCACCATTATCAGACCACATCTCTTGACAATGCCCTCGTCGTGATACCATTCTTTTAAACGCTTGCATAAAACCCTGTGCAGTAAGATTATGGTCCACTTCTATGTGTATCGCGCGCGAGGACATGCACACAAATAAGGAAATATAACCCTTGTAGGATTTATGACCACGATCACTGGTAGTTCTCATTCTAATAGGTCCAGCATAATCAACGTCACAGAACTTAAAGGGTGGCGTTGGTGTAACCCTAGGTGACGGCAGCTGACCCAACATGTAACGGTAACATTGACCCATTACGTTCCAAAAGTTGGTATTCTTGACTGAAATATTCTTGTTGACATTGCCTAATGCAGTACTTCATGCCCTGTTAAATGGTTGATGCAACTTCTTTCAGGTGCCGATTTCATCATCTCTAGAAATCGTCGACAATATGCTATGACCCTTATCATTCTAGGATGTGAACAAAATCGCTCCCATAATGTTATATCCAGTATCACATGATGCTTCGTCTAAATTAGTGTTTACGTCCTTGGGTTTTTTTATGAAACGTTGTTTTCATTAAGAATTCCGGTCCGTTCTTCCAAATTCCGGTGTTTAATCACTCAAATGGCCTCATCGGATTGCGCTTAAATTCTAGATGAGCCCATTGCATTGGCTGGAGTCTAGGTTAAAAGACCTTTATTTTAATTAGTTCTTGTTACAGGACACATTCTGTACATTGTTTTTAACTGAGCCGCCATTACTGTCAAGTAAATAAGTGCTATCGTAACGTTGACCATACGATAACAGCCAACGGCGATATGGTTTTACCGTGTACCTCCACGACGAGGCCCGGCCAGTCCGACCATTGCTTGTACCTATCTAGACAAACAAGGTGCTCATCGGAAAAATTATGATTGTTGCAAATGTTTAAATTTATTATTAAACAGAAAAAACCGCTTACAGGGAATTATTTAGTTTTAAGCTATGTTTTCGCGCGCCTTGTTATTTATCTCGCTACGATGAAAAACAAATAACTATTAGTATTTTAAATTAACGAAATGACAATTGTGGCAACGAAATGCAAAGACAATCCTCAGCGTCCATACTAATTTCTATTTGGTTAATGAGACGAGGAAGCTCCTATATTACAATGCAATTGTCTCCCTCGGCCAGCACAACGTTATTGCCCCGCTTGCAACTCAAGTGGTCTGGAATAGAAGAGGGGAGCAGCAGAAATTCTAGCGTAATAACAGGAAAATAGCTAGCTAATAATTGAAGCGAGCTGCGAGGCCTGATTATAGAAGTGAGCGTCGGGGCGCGGGCCCGCGGCGCCGCGCTGGCCGCCGCGGGCCCGGCTGGGGTGGAGTAGTAGCCGCAACGAAACCGGCCATACATTATTTAATCTGCTTTATTACATTGTACTTACTAAGAGTACCGCCTCACGAATCAAAACGTAATTTTATCACTTAACATCGTCGCGGTGCATTAGATTTAACTTGAAGAATAGATTTATATCAGTAAAGACCAAACTTCTTAATAGCTGGGCTAAATCACGAACCACTAAAATTTAAATTCCTCTGTAGGAAATTGGGGCTAAGTTACCACTAGATTGCATAGTAATACAGTGCAGCGAAATACCAAAGAGAGTAAACATGCAGGTACTACTACGGTATCGCAGGCGGACTGAGGCGCTGATAGTGGAATGCAATTCATAGTTTTTTTAAATTGGCCGATGTTTTTAACTTTATTTGGCAATTTATTGACTAGTCATTTTTACTGCTACGAAAACCAAAAAATTACATCAACCGTTAATTTGTAAGTGTGAAAGAGTTAAGTGTACACCGCTAATCTCACTTTCAAGGAACCGAAGGCACCTCTTCGACCATGTTCAATAATAATGTGAAAAATATATCTGTAACCGACGTTGACAAAGTTTTTGCTTCTTTTGTAAACTACTCTCGAACTTGGAGAGATTTTTCTCGACACTGCCCTGCAGCTGGGACAAAAAGACTCCAATAAGAGTAAAGTTTTGCGCAACACTTTGAGCAACTTAATTATGGCCAGCAAATTAATTTTCAACTCTAACTCATCGGTGCAAATTAAGTTGTACAACTTATACAAATGAAAGTGATTGAATGCCAACTACTTAACCGCAATTTTTTTTAAGGTAATTGGAGACTTATTGCTGACAGTGCTGCTGCTCTGCCGACCGCTCGTCCGGCTGCCTGTCCGTTCGTATGTCACGGGGGTCTAGATTGTAAATGGAATGCATTACAGACCTAACAATCGTTTTGGTCCTGCACCTTAATATAGCATAACCGAATATTGAATTTGAAATTCGCTTTAATATACACTAAAAAAACCGCTACTATACGAGTAGGTGCTTCACTAACACACCTTGCGGTTACAAGTAAACAGAAACCTTAAATTCATTTTTAAACTTTTTGCTTCTGCGTAGAAAGACTTAACCACTACATAACAAAGTTGCCTTGCGACTTTTTATACAACACAATAATTATAAGTATAAGAGCAATGCTTTTATTGTGACTGTAATAAATATGGATTATTTTCTTGAGTAGTTTAGTTTTTAGATTTTTTATTTTCAATAAACTTCCCTCCCAATAACAGGGAAAGGGTGTTGTTTTTGCGTATCTCGTTAATATCTTGAAAGCTATTTTTTTTATATTTAGATTTTTATTTAATTTTCTGCAAATTAGGTTTTTTATAATAAGTATATATAAAAGTAAACTAACAATACTCATACAAAAATATAAACATTATAAAACCTAACCTACGCGTGCCGCCGGCAGCGGGGCAGGGCTCGAGCTACCGGTGGTTAGGGCTGCAGAGAGAGGAACCTCCTCAATTATTATTATTATTAATTAGCCCAATATAGTGTCCCACTGCTGGGCAAAGGCCTCCTCCCTTGATTTCCACACCTCTCTCTCTCTCTGTGGCAATCTTCGGTAAATCCTTTAGAAAAACGTCCAAGTCATCCCGCCAGCTACGCTTGGGTCTGCCTCGCCGTCTGTAGCCGTCCTGGGGGACCCACCAAGTTGCTGCATTGGCCCACCTTTGTGGGTGCATGCGACAAACATGCCCGGCCCAGGCCCACTTTAGCTGGGCAGTCTTTTTCCCAACATCGGCTATGCCTGTGTTGGAGCGCAGGGTGGTGTTTCGCACTCGGTCCGTTCTTTTTACACCTAAAATGCAACGCTCCTAAAAAAAATATGGTAAAAAAATGTTTTTTATATCTTGATTAAAGATAAGATAAAGATAAAGACATTTATTCAATGACTAGGCCGCACGGGCACTTTTACACGTCAAGAATCTACCAGCGCGATTTATACCAATGTCTGAATTTTACCCACATTTCGAAATGAGATCTAGTTTGGACCAATGATTCCTGGGCGTTTTCCAGAAAGATTGTACCTAGTTTAGGATTAAAATTAAGAAACGTTAACATTTCCGTTGCGTTACAAAAGTTACTCTTACATTTATATACTACCCTCGTCGCCAATTAGCAGAATCTCAAATTCAATCAATGAAGCAGATTCAATCCTCACCCGTTAGTAATATGCTTGCACTTGCTACAGGAATTTTGTCTGAGATACCACCATTTGTCTTATACTAGCACTATAGCTTATTTTCGTAACGCAACGGAAAACTAAACGGCGTTTCTAAATTTTACCTTCTTTCTGAAACATGCCCTCCTACAACTAATCTAACTTAAGCTACTACTTACAGACCAATTTTAAAAATCAAATATTGGTAAGTTGCATAATCGTATTAAAGTTTGTTATATTGTAAAAAAAAAAATGAACAAAGTGGCAGATCAGCAAGCGAGTCACCTGATGGTAAGTGATCATCGCGATCCATAAACACCCGCTACGCCAGAGGAATCGCAGACGCGCTGTCGGCGCGGCCTTTGAAAAAATAGTAGGCCCGTTTTATGTAGGCTCCGAAGTTATATCGGTTTGGAAATACAGACGCCGAGAGCTGATTCCACATAAGTAAATAAGATGTATAGCAAGAAGGCTCTCGAAAAACGCACGGTAGTGGATTTCCAACTATCAAGATTGTTGATTGATTGTTGATGAAGTGATAGTTTGGTAGGTACGAGTTATTATCATCAACTGTGTGTATGTTTTACGATGAGTATTCGTATTGGAATATATTATATAATGTAAAGTTTTACGCTACAAATTTCACACGCCTCATCAAATATGGGTAATTCGTATTTCCGTTTAATGATTTTATTTGATATTTTGGTATTGGTATTGATATTGATAGCTATCAATTCTAATGTCTTGTTAATCTGCATTTTCCAAGCGCGCTGTAATAGACTATTATAAGATCGTTTAAAATAATATTAGCATTCGGAATATTAAAAAGTTAACTCCAAGTCGAAATACTCCATGTTGAAATATATTCCAGTTTTTGTAATCTATAATTGATTAGATTAGGGACCTACTAATACTTAATTCAAAATCGCAAGCTTACAGCTATCAACTAAACGTTTTAACAGATAACAATCTATTATGGCCAATTAAATTTTACTTTTACAGTTGTATTCCTTAAATCGGTTTAAAAGCGAATTTCTTAAAAAAAATGTCTTTTGTATGGTTTGTATTATGATCCAATATCTCTCATTTACTCACTTAGTACCGTACTTATCCAGTGTTGTTGATCTTTCTAATAGTTTAGAATTTAAAGAAAGGAAATGATGTACTTGCTGTGCTAAAATGCAATGTTGATTGCTAAATGCTAATATAGGAGTAAGGACCGTATCGTTAATTATGGAAACAAATAAAATGGTGTAATCTGAATAAATACTTTTTATTACAAAAAAAACAACTTAAAATACGCGAATCCTAGATCTTCTAAGTGAATCATAAAAGCTTCTTTTAGTTATTTATTGACCCCCTTTGCCAGTTTTCTCACTTTGCTTTTGATGCTCTTCATTAGCCCTTGGACATCGACTGTTTTAAAAGTTTTTTGGGTACGGATCCAGTCTTTTTTGAATTGGTCGATGTTATCTGTTGGTTTAGCTTGTTTTCGTAGCCTTGCCTTCATCAGAGCCCAAAATTTCTCGATGGGCCTGATCTCAGGGCAATTCGGAGGATTTAATGATTTCGCGACAAATTCGACATTATTCTCTCGATACCAGTTCAACACATGGCGAGCATAGTGACACGCAGCTAAATCGGGCCAGAATAATGTACGACCCCTGTGCTTTCGAATCAGTGGTAGTACCCGCTTTTGAAGGCATTCCTTCTTGTACACATCCGAAGTTAAGTTTCCCGTTACAAAAAACGGAGATGTTTTCATGCCGCATTGACAAATAGCTTGCCAAACCATCACTTTTTTCCCAATTTTTTCGCAAAAAATGGATTTGTCCTCTTTAGAGACCTTCGTTCCTTTTATTACGGTGTAAAACTGCGCTCCGGGTAGGGTTTTATAGTCAAGTTTGACATAGGTTTCATCGTCTATTATAATACATTGTTCATTTTTAGTTAAGACTTGGTCGTACAACTTCCGAGCCCGAGTTTTGACAGAAGACTCCTGGGTTTTGCTGCGTTTAGGCTGTTTTTGCTTTTTGTACGTTACAAGCAAGTTACGCTCCTTGGCACGCTGAACCATTGCAATAGAAGTACGACATTTTTTCGCACAATCCCGAATCGATACCTCTTTTTTTTGGGAAAAATGTTCGCATATCTTTTTGTCTAAATTAGGACATGAAGGGCCTCGTTTTCTACCTCGACCAGGTAAATCTTTTAAAGTATTATTCATACCAAACCTTTTTATCGTATTGTAAACAGCTTTCAGGCTAACCCCTTCCTCTGAAGCAATCTTTCTCATAGTCATACCTGATTCTTTACAATATTTGGTCACAATAGAAAGTCGTTTTTTCTCTGAGAGACCCTTCATCTTGCAGTGTGTAGGAATTATACTATTTTTTATAATCAGTTTTAATATATGACTATATGCTTAACATATTGACATATGACAGACAAGATAAAATATTGTAACTTTTTTTTTAGAGCTTTTCAAACTTGTTTCCATAATTAACGATACGGTCTTTATGTGGTTTAAAACAACTTTGTCTAATACTCTTTTATGCATATATTAAGTAGGTACTAGGTAACTTTTCTCTATCTTCTGGTGACTTTTCTTCTGTCTGGTGCAAATCCTTTGTTATTACATTACCTAAAATCAAAAATCCTGCCTCAGTCAATAACTTTAGACCAATTCATACCCTGCCTTTTCTTTCTAAAATTGTCGAAGCCGTGGCTCATAAACAATTTTCTTGCTTCTTACAAAAAAACAATATTTTAAGCCCAGTCCAATCAGGTCTCATCCTGGCCACAGTACTTCTAAGGCACTACTTAAGATCACCGAGGACCTTAGGTGGGGCATGGAGAATACGTCTGTCACAGTTCTTGTTCTCATTGGTTTCTGTAATGCATTTAATACTGTTGACCACGATATTCTTCTTGCTCTTCTGAAACACTTGAAAGTAGTGCCTTCTGCCTTAAACTGGTTCTCCTCCTATATTCGAGGACGTCAGCAGGCCGTGCGGGTTGATAAGTTACTGTTGACTGGTGTGACTGGGCTGCTGGCTTGCCCCAAGGTGGTATACTTGCTCCTCTCCTTTTCTCAATTTTTGTCAAGTTTATTACCCATGAACTTGGTTGCACGCACCTTCTTTATGCAGACGACCTGCAAATCTACGCTCAGTAACGTGACCGAACTTGATGTTGTTGTCGTTAGACTGAAGAATATACCTGAAGCATATTCATCAGTGGTCTGAGAAGTTTGGCTTGTTTGTCAACCCTTCCAATAATATACTATAATTGGTAGTTCTCGACAACTTGCGAAACTTGGCAGACGCTCTGATGGTTAATTTCAATGGTATCCCTATTGCTTTTAGCTCCAGTGTCAAAGACCTCTACATAGACAGCACTCTGTCCTGGGAAACTCTTGTCACTGAATTGACCCGTAAGGTAATAGGGGCCTTTCACTATCTCAGTAGGTTTAAGAACTTTCTTCCCGTCAAAATTAAAATTATACTGGTACGTAAATTTGACCATATTTCTGCTTCTCGTTCCCTTTTGGGATGGCTCACAATCCGTCAACGGCTGTAACGCTCCAGTGGGAAAAGGGAGCACTAACTGATCCTAGGACTGTGCCTAGGATAAACGTAGAAATTTAATACAAATAAAAAATAATTTGAAACCTAAAGATTGTTTATTTTATTAATTTATAGGTGTCGAAAATAGATAAAAGTCGCGACAAAGATTAGTATAAAAAATATGAACAGAAGCTAGTTTGGGTGAAGTGACGATAATAAAATATTAACACAAAAATTTAGAGATAAGAGTATTTCAAGAATGATTTAAGTATCGTTGCCGAATATTGGCCGAAAAAGAACAAACGTTCTAGTTCTTATCTTGCAAACGAGTGATGGTAAAGTCTCGCAGACGAAGTCTCCGGAGTCACACGCGTTGGTACGACGCGTGTAAATACATGCGTTTCGCTATACGCGTGTGATAGCCCAATATATCGTCCGTAGCTGTTAGGTGGACTACTTCTTCAGGAGGTAGGTGGACTAGAATGAAAATATCCAATAAGAAACGAACGACAAGACAAACAGAACGGGGCGTAGCGAGGAAAGATCTTTACTGCTTAAGATCTTAATAAATAGCAACTTACCCGGATCAAGCCGGTATTATATGGTGCGAATACCACTAGGAAGTTCCTTCCTTTCGCTCAGCAGATAATGTTAATAGAGTGACCGTGCACCCAACTATGCGAACTAGGTCACTGTTAAAACTGCAATTGATTAAATGTACGAAGTCAAGAACAAAAAATATATCCCTTCGGTTACGAGACTGAAGCACCAATGTCAAAAAAAACACTCTTACATCAATGCCGAACAATCTGACAACACATTCAAAATTTTAAAATAATAATCAAAACCATCAACAACGCAGGCCAGCAACTCTAACACAAAAGAGTTCGAACACCTAAAAAATAAACAAAATAAACACACGATATTTGAAGCGAATTTGACGCGATTTTGTAGCGGTAACGCTACACGGCGTAATGCTAGAATGCTTTTATTATATCTTAAATGATCCTCTTTCTCCCAATTACCTCAAATCATTCTTTAACTATCTTGGTTCTTCTAGCGATCGTCAGCAACGCCCGGCTCGCAATTTAACTTTTTCTTTCCCTCTACACCGCTCTGGTTTTGTTAGCAAATTTTTCACCCTTCAAGCTATTCGTCTTTGGAACAGTCTCCTTCCCAAACCGATTTTGGGAGCAAGCCCCTGATAAATTTGCGTTGCCTGATTGGACTGGGCTTAAAATATGCCCAAAGGTCAACTGGTAGAGAATGCTATTAGGCATTAAGTTCATCTTTTGTACTCTAATTTGTGTGCAATGAAGATTAAATAAATAAATATCTTATAAGATTGAGCGTTCTTGAACCCATACCGGCTTGTTTTAGACTAATATAGGGTCGATGGTATGTTCCAAAACAATTATAAGAGCGCTATATAAACCTACTTCCCTTATAAAGTATTATGTGACTACTTGGCTTGGTGGGCCTCCTCTATCCTCCATAATCCAACCCGGCGCGGGGCAGGCGGTGAGGTAAATCCACGACGAACCCGCTCCGCTATATTCCGTGGACCTCCGTCCAGGGGAGATCACGGCCCACGTTCATACGCCCTCCCTCTGGGGTACGTTGCGGGACACCCCGAAGACTGCGACTTGGTGTCGAAGTCGTCGAGAACCACAATAGCTCCCGACGACCTTCTCGGTAAAGGGGAAATATGCAACCATCGGTGAGCGAGTCTAAATCGCACTTGGAAGTATTTACCAGTTAAAATGTCATTTTCTGATCCTGATACGATAACGGGGAATTAAACATGCTAAAACTCCTACACAAAGCTGAGCTATGTACGTATGGGTTTAACATACGCGGTTACCTTGGCACATCGCTGTACGTTGAGCAGGGAGGCGAGTGGAGCATTCTAGACCTTAAATACACCTACGTTCCGAGAGGTAGTCTCCGAAACGTACAATCGTTTTCTTATTTAAGTTTAAACCTTTAGTGGACGCAGGTTGTAACTCGGCCCTAACCCTGCGTACTCTTTATTTATTTGCCTGTAAAGCAGTGTGTGCTTTTCAGGCTTTATGATGCTGATGGCTGAACTAAAATAACATCTTACGTCTTAAACAAAATGTATTTTAATATGTTATGTTATATAAATAATAGTACCTGGAAGACCGAGCGTCGCTCAGGTTCAATACAAATTTTCGCGAAGATGACAACTTGACAGATTGATTTTACGCCCCGTAGACCCCTATGTATAATGCAAAATGCGAGATCGTTAAAGCCGTTTAAGATAACGTGATATAAAAAAGATAAAAAATGTTTGGGCAGTAAGGCCGCACGGGCACTTTTACACGTCAAAAATCTACCAGTGCTTCGAAATAAAAAATCTGTTTTTTTAAATATTGCTGTTGATATACAACGATAACAATGATAATACCTAACTTAACACTATATAAAACAATGAATTTTAATTATAAATAAAAATATCATGCGTAGTCGACCAAGAAAACGTGTCAAAACTCAGAATTTTCATAGGATAAATAATAAAAATAAATATCTATTATATTAAACTATGACGGAGCAGGACAACCACATTAAAAAAGTTAAGACAACGTTGAGAGTTATTACGAGTATTGTGCCCGTCGAAACTCCGCCCCACACAACAAAGTATATGTACTCTTATGCTTTCTAGCCCACTTCATAATATATAACCTGATCGGCCTTATATAAACTGATCTCGACTGTAGTGCTCGTCTCAGGATGTGTCAAAAATTACAATTTCCTATGGCTTGGCGGTTACTTGGACGTGTCTGGAGACGGGCACCTCAGGCAAGATAAGTTTATAACGGGTACGGCCCCAAGATACCCAACGGAATCAACGTTTACTTTTAACCAACAGCAAAGCGACGGTACTACATTACAGGAATATCTACCAGATACCAGAGGCTACAAACACAGTTGGTTAGGGTAAAGATTTTTTGATCATCCATAATCCGAATGTGGTTTGTTAGGTTAGGTTATTTTCGACCAAACTGTACCAAAAATTAAAAATAGATAAAATTCAATACACTACCTATTAATTATTACCTATTCAACTGAAAACAAAAAGAAATGAATTACCTATTAATTATTTAAAAAGTAAAAACAACTTACATCCACTATAATACTTTACGCACTAATATATAAATAGTATCCCATTCCCAACATTTGTGGTGTCAACTAGTACTAACGAGTATGGCAGGAGAGTATGGACGCGAGCACTACCTTGTATTTTGACCAGACTTCCATATGACACGATAGATAAAAAGACAGACAAGCAGGTAGCTAGATCATATAAGCGAATGTTAATTAATGGCCTCCCCAATACCTCAATTAATAAGAAAATTTTATAAGGACCCAAGGAAGTTTATATAAACATTTAAATATTAAATTATGACTTGACTCGCCTAAAAATCTTCCTAATTAAGATTTAGAGTTTAAGTAATAGTTAGGGAGGCGAATAGGGGATTTTTCGGTAATACTCGAGCGTGGCAGTTTAAGATATGAGAGATACCTTAGACCTAATAGAACAACCTTGTAAAGTATTTAGCTCTATATGTAGTGACGCGCGCCTAGGATAGACGATCAGATTAGTAAAAAAAATCGATAGTCTGAAATACTCGAGCGCGTCAGATTAAGATATTGGGGGTTGATTTTAGTGTTTTAAGACTAAATTTAACTAATCTGACGATAAGTCCTTGACGCCGCCGAGTTATAGGGTCGTGAACTTGTAAAAAAAAAACGTTAATCCGGCATTCTCGAGCGCGATTTTTATTTTTTTTATTTTGAAGAATATAATCTAAAACTTACTAAAAATACCAAATCTGCCGGTTTCCGTATGACCGAAAGTGTGGAGGAGCCATTTCGTCTTCCGAAAAACGCGTTGCGGCATATAAGTCGCGAACGATACATTTTACAAAAAAAAAGTTTAAATAAACAAAAAAGGGAATATCTATCGCTTTATTGTCATTTTTAAATTCCCCGTTTTATCAAGGAGAAAGAAAGGAAAAAAAAGAAACCAAAAAACCTTTTTCGGTCAGATTAAGAGAACCCACCAACATTTTTGGCAGATTATATAATATGCTTTCAGGATACCGAGATAAACCTCCCCTATGAAAATCTGACGGGCTCGAGTATTTCAAAATAACTTTTTTTTTTTACATTTTCAAAAATTCATCGTAACTTATCGTCACGCCGAAATCGTCAGTTTTTTTAAAGGGAGCTTCCTTGGGGCCAACTTAACACCCCTTCCGAAAATCTGACGCGCTCGAGTAATTTTTTTTTTTTGCATTTTTGACTACTTTATGTGCCTACCCCCACCACGCAAACCGGCAGATTAGTATACCGTTGTTATCAGAGGCACTTGGGGCATACGTAGTATGAATATCTGACGCGCTCGAGAATGCCCAAGTAACTGTTTTTTTTAACATTTTTGAAAAACCGTACACGCCAAACCCACCGCTAAAATGGTTTTTACCATACGAGCTTTTCTTTTCGAAATTATTTTATCTTTCGATTTTGATAGGTCTCGACGGCGCCGTTGAATTACGCCATTTAGCTACCTCGCCTCCCTAACTATAAGCATGTAACAATTGGACATTACTGAAATAAACAGTTTAAATTTAAAAAAAAAATTGTTTTGTAAAATTCGTTCAGTGTGATATTGTGCGACTTTAGTTTATACATGAAAGCAGACAGCGACGAAGTTTCACGAACAACGCCGCGAGTATTAATAGGAGCGGCAAAGCCCGATCGCGCTCATTGATCGAAGAACTTTCTCCTTCTTGCTTTGTTTAGGATATTGTCCGTCTGTATTATTCTATACAATATTAAGATAAAAAATCATTTTTCTTTTTGTTGTGTCGTGTAAACGGTACAACATACAAGCGTTTTTGGTACGATTATAATATATGTACATAGTACAATCCCTGAAAGAAACTACCAATACTGAAAACCGGTCAAGTGCGAGTCGGAATCGCGCACCGAAGGTATTTCTATCGACTACGGTTTCAGCCCGAGCGATTGTGTGCGCCGGCTGCACCTATGCTACATAAATTATCAATGCGAAAGTTTATGCGTGCGTGTGTTTGTTACTTCTTCTCGAAAACGGATGGACGAATTTGGAATAGAGTTTGCTTATACACTGGATTAACACATAGGCTACCTTGAATCCGGAAAAAAAACAGTGTTCCTGTGGGATGGAAAAATTACTAATTCTACGCGGACGAAGTCGCGGGCCAAGCAATAATACCATAAAATAGTATACATACATACATACATAAACTCACGCCTTCATTCCCAGAGTGGGGTATACAGAGCTAAAGAATTACCAGCAAAAAGAAATATTGTATGTTGTTAGAATAAACATTTAAGGGACAAGTTTTTACAGTGGTTAACTTTCGATAGTGTTATTTTTTTTCACGACAATATTGACAAAATTGAGTACAGATTTTGTTAGGCAAAAGTCTCAGTAGGGAAAACCATTTATTTTTCTGACACAATAAACATTTTTTCAGCTGAAAGTACCATAGCGGAAGAGATACACGATCCCAAAACCTTTTTGATCAGTTTTGTTTTTTGTTCTGAGAGATAGCAATTTTATGTTTTCTTTTTTAAAACAACTTTTGAACCGTCACGAATTGAATCAGCACTTATCGGTTAAAATGATAGAAAATGTGCCTTGATTATAATAATAATAATAATAATAATGGGCGAGCTGTTGGTGAGTGGCGACACCACGGACCTGAATGCTCCCGAGGGTAGGTCCTGTTCCTCACCTCACGCTTGCCTTCACCGGCCGGCTGGAGTGTATAATGATGAGGAACAGACCCTCACCTCTGGCTTGCCTTTATTGGCCGGTCAGAGTGGAGTCGCAAGAGCTATATGCTCGAAGGGTGGATGTGTTGCATAAGTGGTGAGTGGGCACCTTATGGTCGTTTAAAGTCCAGAAGCACCTCTCCACCCTTAGCCCCTCTGGAACTGTTACCTCCCTGCTGCTACATATATGCGGCTATTTTGGGAGGCCCATTCCATTGAGTTGGCGAGTCACCGCCTGCCATTTCAACCAAAGTAATTAGCATTGGCCAGGCAGGCGCCGTAGTTTCATCAATAGCCTAGTTCACCAGTCCATATCTGTTCATTCATAGAGCCTATTTTAATACTTCCATCCTTCTTAAATAGTCCTACACTAACCGTTGGTTGTCCGTGGGAGCGTACTTCTATAGTTTGAACTCAGGGACAATCGCCGGTTGGTGTCCCATCACTTTATTAAATTAAACTTGTCTAAAGGGCCTCTGCGTGTTGGCTTCGGCTCCATGTACGCCATCCAAAGGTCCGGGACTCCCATAGTCCCGTGAATGGTAAAGACATACAAATAATAATAATAATATTTTAAAAAAAACCGCTGACCATGACAGACGTGTGTCAAATTTGTCTAAGGACAAAAATACGACTAAAAATGTTTTAAAACATTTTCAAACTCATTTTCAAATGTTAACAAGATCTAGAACACGACGTCAAGCGGATACACCTAACGCACGCCCTCCACCCTTGCCCGCCTCGTCTAGCTCCTCGCCATCGTCGTCGGATGATGAGTTCGCCACTGCACCCGACACCAGCGAGTCGAGCGACGAGCGCGGGCCGCCGCCTCCGCCGCCGCGACCACCTGCGCGACGCGGGCGACCACCGCTGCCGGCACGCTTGGGGCCTGCGGGGCATCCTGCTCCGAGCATGGCTCCCGCTACCGGTGGTTTAGTGCGTCGCATGCGATGGTCAATATCGAACAATGAAAATTGCATGCGAGCGTATTACGGGGCTACAGAGGGAGGAACTAACCTCACTGCGTACCGTGATCGAATGTTGCTTCTGTTTCAGACCCTTGAACCAGCCATCATCGTTACCGCCCAACGACTTTCGGATCAAGTGCGGGCCATTCAGCGGCTTCGGCGGCTGGATCAGTCTGTACTTGATCGGCTACGCCTGGAAGCGCTACCTATTCGCACGACCTCTGCTTCGTCACGGGATCCTCCTGCTGCGTTATTGGCTTCGATGCCAGTCGCCCAACACGCACTGATGCCAGTGCAGGATGATCCCGTTATCGATGTTGAGGATTGTGCGAATATAAGCGTAACTAGCCAGGTAAATGAGCAATTGAGGAGGGCTTTGGAAGACGCGATCGCGCAGTATCGGTCCACACCCAATTCTAGGCCTCGTCTACCACGCTTGCCTGCCTGTAAACGAAATTTTGCGCTTATGGGAGCCCTAAACGCCTTGCTGGCGCCATATTTACAAGCCAGCGAGGATATAATCGATACCCACTCAATTTTGTACTGCGGGGCCATAGCTGCGTGCCGCGTAGCTCGAGTCAAGTTTTCGGACACTGACCGAGCTCCGCGCGCTCGTGGGTCTGTCCCCGATTGGCAAGTGCGAATTGAGCGGCGTATTGATAAATTTAGGACTCTCATAGCGAAGCTAATCTGCTTCAGGGGAGGCAATCAACGCCCCCGAGTCATGCGTTTCGTGAACCAAGCCTTTGCTGGGACCGGAATAAGGTCCCAACATTATATGGCTTGTGTCACGGAACGTATCGACTTCCTGAAGCAGAAGGTTTACGCGTGGGCAAGCCGTATTCGTCGCTATAGAGAACGTGTGAATAGATACCAGCAAAATCGCCTCTTCCAAAGTGATCAGAGGAAGGTGTACCGAAAGTGGGAAGGAACTGATCAAGGTGTGAGCGACGGACACCTACCAGATCCTGCTGCTATGATTAATTTCTGGCGCAATATCTGGTCGGTGCCGGTCGTGCACACTGAAGGAGATTGGATACGTGCTGTTGAGCGCACGTGTGAGGCTATTGATCCAATGGGGCCTATTACCATCTGTCCCGAAGATGTAAGTTGTGCAATTCGAATGGCTCAGAACTGGAAAAGTCCTGGGCCGGACGGATTGCACAATTTCTGGATTAAATGGTTCAAAGCCTCACATGAGTGTTTGGCAGCACAACTCCAAAATGCCCTTGAAATCGGTTCCTTGCCACCTTTATTAACAACTGGTGTCACCTCCATGCTCCACAAGTCCGGTAGTACCGCGGATCCAAAGAATTACCGACCCATTACATGCTTGCCTACCATCTACAAGCTCCTTACATCCATTTTGAGCACAAAATTAAATGCACATTTTATTGCAAACAATATTTTGGCCTCTGCTCAAAATGGATGTAAGGTTGGGTCCCGTGGTACTAAGGAGCTCCTCCTCATAGACATGACCATTTGTCAGCAAGTTAGGCGAAACAAGGCGGCCCTCTCGGCTGCTTGGATTGACTACAAGAAGGCTTATGACTCGGTGCCTCACTCATGGCTTGAAAGGATCTTAGAGTTGTATAAAGTTGATACAACTTTGAGGTCCTTTTTAGGTGTGTGTATGAGGCAGTGGGTCACAGTCCTTCGTCAACCAGGTGGTCGAGACATCCCCTCTGATTCACCTAACTTGATAAGGATTGAAAGAGGCATCTTCCAGGGTGACAGTCTGAGTCCTTTGTGGTTTTGCCTAGCCATGAATCCTCTCAGCTCTTTGCTGAAGGATTCCGGGCTTGGCTATCGACTTCGTAGAGAGGCTGAAGTCATTTCTCACTTATTATTCATGGATGACCTCAAATTGTTTGCATCGGGGTGCCAAGATCTTATCGCATTATTGAAAATCACACAAGAGTTCAGTAGTGCGATCAAGATGGAATTCGGTGTAGATAAGTGTGCGGTCATGCATGTTCAAAGAGGGAAAGTTGTAAATTCATCTAATTTGCAGCTTTCTGAGACAATGACCCTCAGATCTCTCTCCGAAGTTGAAACCTACAAATATCTTGGTATGTCACAGTCTTTGGGTATTATGGACGGCGATGTCAAGCAGTCAGTGAAGGAGCGCTTCTTTTGCCGCTTGACAAAAGTTCTTAACAGTCTTTTGTCGGGTGGCAATAAGGTGCGTGCCTTCAATGGCTGGGTGATGCCGCTGCTCACATACTCCTTTGGCATACTAAGATGGACTCAGACTGAGCTGGACGCCCTGGATAGGAAGGTCCGCCTACTGCTCAAATCACATCGCATGTTGCACCCACGCTCATCTGTCATGAGATTGTACATCCCGAGGAAATGTGGAGGTCGAGGCATTTTAAATGCTAAGAATCTCCATAACCGCGAGGTGTGCAATCTCAGGGATTATTTCCTTGGCAATGAGTGTGGGATGCATCGTGATGTGGTTGCAGTAGACAGGAGCCTCACGCCTCTCTCCTTGGCAAACGAAAACTGGCGTAGACCAACAGTGTTGAGCACTGAAGACCGCAAGAACGTATGGAAGAGCAAGGAGCTACACGGACGCTTCTACCGGGCCCTAACAAGGCCCGACGTAGACTTTTTAGCGTCCGTGAACTGGCTACGGTTTGGTGACCTCTTTGGGGAAACCGAAGGTTTTGCCTGTGCAATTGCTGACGAGGTCATAATGACGAACAATTACCGGAAATATATTCTGAGGGATGGCACGGTCGACATTTGTCGAGCGTGCCGTTGTCCCGGCGAATCCCTCAGACATATAATTTCCGGTTGTTCGCATTTGGCCAACGGCGAGTACTTGCACAGACATAACCTCGTAGCCAGGATCATTCATCAGCAGCTTGCTCTTCAATACGGTCTTGTTGAGTCTGAAGTGCCGTACTATAAATACACACCGGCGCCAGTTCTCGAAAATGGTCGTGCTACGCTCTATTGGGATCGATCTGTTATCACAGACAGGACTATTGTCGCCAATAAACCTGACATCGTGTTGACAGATCGATCTCAACGCCGGGCAGTGCTCGTCGACGTCACCATCCCGCATGATGAGAACCTCGTGAAGGCCGAGAAGGATAAGCTCAGCAAGTACCTTGACTTGGCTCACGAGGTGACCACCATGTGGGATGTTGACTCGACGATCATTGTCCCGATAGTTGTTTCGGCAAACGGTCTTATAGCGAAGAGTCTCGACCAACACCTCAAGAGACTCTCGCTAGATGGCTGGATCAAGGGCCAGATACAGAAGGCAGTACTCCTCGACACGGCACGCATTGTGAGGAGGTTCCTCTCTCTGCAGCCCTAACCACCGGTAGCTTGAGCCCTGCCCCGCTGCTGGCGGCACCCGTAGATTAGGTTTTTTATAATGTTTATTTTTTGTATCGGTATTGTTATTTTACCTTTATATTTGAATATGTAAAAAACCTAATTTATAGAAAATTAAATGAATATCTAAATAATAATAATAAATTTATTGAATAAGACAGTTACAAAAATCATGTTTAAAGTATCACAAAAAGTTTGTACATTTAAAAAAAACGATAATAGATGCAGCTGGCTCTTAAATTAGGATTACCCTGTGCCATAAGAACCAGCACTCTTCCAGTGATACAAATTTGGTGAGTAGATGAATTGAAAAAAAATACAACTTAAAAATTAGATTTACTTTATAACAATTGTTTAAATAAAGTAACGCGCACGCGCGGGTGCTTACGCGCGCGCGCGTGTGTGTGTATATGTGTGTGTGCGTGTGTGTATGTGGGTGAGTGTGTGTGTTCTTTATTTTTCTTATGTTACTCATTTAATGGGATGAAGAATAATCTCCGTCTCCTCATAGGTAAGTTTTATTAACCAATTAGTCACAATCCTTTTGAAATTAAATTTATTTTTTGAATGTATAGCCAGGCTATTTACTATTTGATTGTAAATGAAGTGTCCCTGGAATAGGTAAAATTTTTGACCAAAGGAAGTAGTACAAACAACAGTCCGTGGGACTGTAAGTCTCCGTCTGAGAGATTGAATGTGGGAACTGGTACCGACAGTACAGCTGGTATGTTGCTTTAAGATTACTTGAAGAATAAATAGTTGGCGTACCGTCATCACTTTACAGTTCTCATATAGGGTCTTGGTTGGGAATATAAAGGGCTTGAAGGTCATTACTTTAAGAACTGCTCTTTGGGCTCGCTCTACTCTAATCAAGTGGCTCTTTGACGCTCCACCCCAGGACAGGATGCAATATCCCAAAAGAGATTGACATAATGCATAATAGACATTCTTAAGGATTTCGGGATCTGCCACGTGCCTTAAATGCTTAAAAACGTATATTAATTTACGAACACGACTTGTAAGTATGTTAATGTGAGGCAAAAAGGAGAGCTTTTCGTCAACTGTCACACCTAAATATTTAATATATGGTACGTTTGATAGATTCGGGCAATTGCAATTCGAGATTCCATCCGTTTGATGATTATGTGTTGTTATATGAAGTTGGTTGATATCATGTGTTGGCTTTTTAATAAAGTAGTTTATGAATCTTGTTTTTTCTACATTTAGTGATAACTTATTATTTAATAGCCAGTTTGTAACTTTATTAAAACCTAGCTGAGCGGCATTACAAGTACTGTCCCAAGAGTCAGCGGTAAAAATTAAAGCAGTGTCATCTGCAAAAGCGACTAATTTACCATTTCTTAGATTTAAATTGCACAAATTGTTGACATAAACTAAGAAAAGAGTGGGGCCGATTATGCTTCCTTGGGGAACGCCATGCTCAACTAGCAGATCTTCACTAAGATAATTCCCTAGCTTAACACATTGGGTGCGATTAGTTAGGTAGCTTTTAAATAGCGCAAGCTGGGAATCTCGGATGCCTAATCTTTCCATTTTAGAAATAAGCCTGGGAATGGAAACCGTGTCAAAAGCCTTTGCAAGGTCAATAAATATTGCAACACACTTCTGTCCTTTGTCCAAGGATTCAACAATGTGATTTGTGAGATCATGAACAGCATCGTTTGTAGACTTATTATTACGGAACCCGTACTGCCCCTCTGAAATCATATTGTTGCTTTCAAGGTATTGTTTAAGTCTGTTGTTCATGATTTTCTCTAAAACCTTAGAGAGGGCAGGAAGAATTGATATAGGTCGGTAATTATTCATTACAGTCTGGGCGTAATGAGTTAATCAATTGTTCCACTTCCGTCTCATCAGTTTCTAAGAAAACAAAAGATTTACAAAAGGGAGAAGTTTATCTATTTCTATGTTGTCGTTTACACATGGAGACTCCAGTTTGTCTGCCAGATTTTTGCCTACATTGACAAAGAAGTTGTTGATTTCATTGATCGGAGATGTCCGTATTTTCAGTAATTCGAGAGGTGAAGAGGTCATTTTGGTTGTATGGGTAATTTCTTTTATAGCGCTCCACAGCTTTTTTGGGTTTGTTTTTGCTTTGTTTAACTCGTTTCTTTCGTATTGTCTCTTAAGGTTTTTTAACATATTGTTGCAGAAGTTTCGATACCTTTTGTAAGTTATATTAAGAGTTTCATTATTAGGTGTACATTTAAGTTTTTTATACATTCTGTCCCTATTCTTCATGCATCGTAATATACCTGGAGTGATCCAGGGTTTCAAAATTCGAAGACGATGGGGCACCAGATAGCTTTTAGAATTTGATTGCAAAGTTTTATAAAGCAAATTTACAAAACAATTAAAACCTTCATTTGCTTCTGTGCAGGAGTAGATGTAAGAGAAATCTATGTTATTTAAATCCTTTTTTAGGGTAGTGTAATCAATTTTAGTTCTTGTGGTGTACTTACTGAATTAGTCCGACAGCGTTATGATCAGTGACAGTGGAGTCTACAATTGTAGTCGTAGCATTAAGTTTGGTTTTTAATATGACATGGTCAATGGACGTTTTACCGTGAGTTGTGAGATTGTGTGCTGGCAGAAGACCGTGACTAGCAGTGAGATTAAGATATTCAAGGGAGTTATTATCGCTGTTGGTAGGTGTTATATCAATGTTGATGTCTCCAATTATTATTATATTGCAGCATCCAGAGCAACTACTTAAAATCTGGTCTAGAGATTTTAGAAAGTTATCCGCGTTTCTTATCGAAGGAGACCTATATAAAGCTATTATACATGTGTCATTACCAATCTTTATTAAAATACAATTCGCATCTGAAAATTCTGGTTCCGTAACGACAACATTAAAAATCGAGTTTTTTATGTATACAACTATCCCGTCATTTTTATTAATTCTATTTTTCGTAGAGTAGTAGTTATACCCATTCATTACCGGTATGTAAGGGTTGCAATACAACCAACATTCCGTGAGTACTATAACATCTTGACTTAAATTTAACCTGAAGTGTAGCCCCAGCATGCTAGACATATTTGCCGATATACTACGAATATTTTGGGTCAGTATTTTTAGTTTTTTGTCACCATTTGGAACCATGGTCTCATAATCTTCCGGCTCACATCTGAGGCAATTTGCAACACTCAAATCATCGACATTATTACTTAAGTTACTTATAAAATTGAATAGAACTATAAATATTAAAATTGAACAGAGTGTAAATACCTATAAATTGACTATAATCCATTTTGAAAAGTAGCTTTGAGAATAAAGAGCATGCGGAGTGATAAAGACCATTAAGATGATAAGTACGTGTTATGTTTGTGGTGAGTAGTGTAAATTGTAGTGTGAGAGAAAAATGTGAAAAAACTAAGAAACATCTAAGTATCAAATAATAAAGCTGGGATATTAATAAAGTCATCATATCGAACTCAATATTTAGTAAAATTTTGGTTTTGAGATTGTCGAGATCAGCTGCTGAGTCCATCCGAAGTAAAGGTTGATTTTCCGCCTTACGAAGGTATACAACTCCTCTAGATGTCCAACAATATGAGTACCCGTTGTCTCGCGCAAATTCGCGCGCCTGATAGAATATTTTTTGAGTCTTGAATGTAAGGGTCTCTGAAACGAAAACCGGTTTAGCAGGGCCACTTATTTTGAGATGCCCAGTATTAAGTTTTTCTCCCTTTGTCTTCGTTTTGTTGAAATTCTTGACTTCTTGCAGTATTTTATCTTTTTTTATTACGCTATTAAACTCTACAATGATGGGATTAGCACCGTCTTTGCTTGAATTTATTCTATAGATGTCCCTAATTTCCAGATCTTGAAGCTCAATACCAATAGCCGCTGTTAGGTTTTTGACCAGGCCACACATATTTTCCTTGGACTCTGGTTGCTTTACATCTTGTTGCTTTGGTATGTTGCGGATTTCCAAGCCGGTAGCTTTGTTTTTGCGTTCTAATACTTCCAGTTTATCTTCCAAAATGAAGATATGCTTTTTCTGACTATCTCTGTCTTTTTCCAGGTCCTTCATTTGTTCGAGAATAGCGTCGTAGTTATCTGACATATATTGCAAACTATTCTTCAGTTCAGTATTCTGTTCTTTAATCTCTTTAAAGCGTAGCTCGATAGAATTAGACAAAGAGGAAAACAAACCTCTCAACTCGGTCCTTAACTCGTTAAGTTCATCGTCATTTCCACGTGTGCGTTTAGGGCGCGAACTGCTGCCACTACATTCTAACGGCGGCGCATCCGAGTCGCGCGTCTGCGGCGAAGGCGGCTGTTTGTTTTTCCCTGTAGGAGCCATTTTGAATGCGGGGAGAGGGGTGTTTCGTAAGCACAAGAAAATTAGTAGTTTATTTTAGCTCGTACTAGGCAACCAGGAGCAAGTAAGAGCTAAATAGCTCGCTCCACACTTCCAAGCACACCCTCTATAATCACCTCACGGGTATAATACTGTTCATTGCGTATTGAGATTTCCACGAAGCGAAGTCTCATATGTTATCGATTGCTCCTCTAAGTCTTAAGTCTACTCTAAGTTCTACGTATCTATTCCTTTTCGTACCTCGCATGAACGCCTTGTACGTAACTCTAACTTTTGTTGAGTTCAAAACAGACAATTAATTGACGTAACACTGCGCTAGCTCTAGGCAGCCGCGTCGTAAACAATACGATTGCAATAGGGGATGAAACACAGGGAAATAAAGGGCCCCGTTGAACTTTTCCAACATTGTACTCTGGAAACAATTGCTAAACTTTTACTGCAACCTAACATTTCCCGGTAACTCTACAACATATGCATTTCATATGCATTCTCTGTACAGCTTTTATTAATGTACTATCCTGCTATATTTTAGTGTGAAATTCAACTCTAGTTTGACCTTAGGTACCTATTTACTGGTATTTATCGATACGTTACACTTTCGTTTATTACCAAACTTCAGCAATATGGGTATGGGCTACGGTATGGACGTTGGACCATTCTTAATCGAAAAGTTAAATTGAAATCAGGCCTTTGAAGTTATAAGTATAAAGTACGTATACCATAACATAACACACCTAGTGAATTGTAAAATACACGTGTATGATGTATTTGTAGTAGCTTTGACGGAATGATGAAGTGTCGCGGTCTCAGCGGCGCTGCCTGGCTGCGCGGACTTTACCCAGAACATCTGGAAAACTCGTGAAACCGTTGAAATGAGGGAATTTTTTTTTTTTATTACAATTTATTACAAAACCAAAATGGAAATGTTCGTGCTGAAATATAAAGGTGGGTTCAGTTTATGTTGTAGAAAAATACCCCCAACTAGTGTCCTAATACGGTGTTACGAGTACATGCACATATACCTATCTAGATAGATATGCATCCTCAGGACTATCAGTATCGCAGGCCGATGCATTAAACGAGGTTGTACCGCTGTATCGGTATAAGTATCTGTAACATTATATTCGCTCCTCATAAACATGTGAGTTTCTCCTGGATAAAAAAATATAACTATCATTTATACACGGTGCAAAAAACTTTAGCGTCGTGCGATATAATTGATAGTTTAGGGCCGGCCTGACGATCGCGTGGTGTCGCTGATGACCGCCGAAGAGTCATCTTCAAGCAGAATAAATATAATACAAAGGAAGTTAGATTAAGAAAGTATGTTCAAAATTATGCTAATAACTATTATGGTAATAGAACGAATTTGTATCTGGTTCCAAAAATATTTATGAAATTTATTGGTTTAGAGCAGACATAAAAGTAGCAAAAACGTAGTAAAAAATACCTTAAAAGCACTTTTGGAAGGGTTGCTGTAAGCAAACTTTCCAAAAGTATCCTTTCTCTTTCTTTTTAAATAATATTAAAATATATACTTTTATACTTAATTAATTTGTAATTTAGGTGTACATGCATAGCAGTAAGTGTAATGTGAGCGCGATCTCACCAACAAACTGTGTTGTCACTTATGTACGCTTTGAAATAAAAAAATAAAATAAAATAAGTCACATTATTTCTCGTTTTCAAACCAATTTAATTACAGTCGGCAACTATCCAAAATGAAACCTCTATACACTTCCTGTAAACCTAACGAATTTTAAGCCCTATTAGTGTTTATCACCTGTTAAGCGTATATGTAGATCAGATACACGCGATAACCGATACCCGATAACTCTCGAACGGAAATTGGGTTAGAATAGCGTCCCTAGGGGCATGTGGAACAGTGACACAAACATTAAGGGTGTATTTACACGATGTGAACTGCAGTGCAAACATCAATTGAGATACGCCGGGTTTAACGATAGATAAAAATCTTTAACCATTTCGAGTAATACTTAGTTAGAATTGAAATATGCCTTAATTAATTAAATATATGAAAATTTAGCTATCAAACTCATTTAACCTCTGCAAGTGATCCTAACATCTTAGCCTATTTGTGCAAAATATGGTTACAGAATTATCAACAAGTTTTTAAAGTTGTAGGTAATTCTGTAGCTCTGCCTACCCCTCTCCGGGATTATAGGCGTGAAGGTATCTATGTATGATCTAAATTGAGCTAAATAATTACATCAAGTAATAGTTATATACCTTTTGCGACGCTTTAAAACACAGTTTTAAAATTCTTCAATCATTTACCCAAAAAATCCAATTCGGACAACTGGCTGACACTTTTGCTGGACGACTAAGTTGAAAACTATAATGAAAGAAAAATATTGATTAGTACGTACCACTTGTCCAACAGTCATGCCGAAAACACATTTTTATTAAAAAAATATGACTTTAGAGTCGGACATTTATTAGATTCAATCATTAATACTGTTTAATTACTTGACATAGGTGAAATCACTACGAAACACAATAATAAAAACAGGAAGATAAATAATATCGGTACACACATCAAAAATATCCAAGGATCAAGAATACCCCTACACTATTTGGATATTTCATGTCCTGCTTTGGATACATTGCATGATATCAAATTAATCCCTGCCGTAGACTCAATTCACCTGGGTTAATTCACCTGGATGAACTAAGTGCACTGATTAGTAGACGTAATTCACCAGTATTGTTTTTAAAAGTACAATGTTTTATTATCAGTATACATAATTCACCTTGGTGAATCCAGTATACTAAAAGTGTACTTGATGCTCCAATTCCAGCGATAGGTGCATTAGGTATACTCTTCGTCTATTCTATACACCCAACAGGTGAATCCAGTATAGGTATTAAAAGTGTACTTGATGCTCCAATTCCAGCGATAGTGCATTAGTGCAATGATTCGATATGCGATCTTTTCGCATTTTCGTTCCTGGCCACTTAAACAACCAAGATAAAGTGAAGTAGGTACATTATAATTACGTAAATCCAGTAGTCAAATCAACGATAAAATAATCCAAGACGCTCAAATGGAATTGTTATATGGGGACATTGGTGTGGGTCATTTTTTAGAGATGTTACGATAAGATATGTCCATAAATTGAAATTTACTAAATGTCATTTAATAATTATATGTACTTTAATTTATCTTGGTTGTTTAAGTGGCCAGAGGCTATTATACTCGCATTTATCAACGTGATAAAATGTGGACAAAACAATCATCTTTATCTAACAAGTTGGTAAGTGCGAGAGTGACGGTTGTTTTATCCACACTTTATTGCGTCGATAAACCCGACCATATTAGGCCTGCAGAAACCTGTGTGAAAAGATCGCATATAGAATCATTAGATGTATTAAGTAGACAAAGGGTATACCTAATGCACCTATCGCTGGGAAGTGGAGCATAAAGTACACTTTAAGTATACTTGATTCACCTGTTGGGTGTATAAAGTAGAAAAAGAGTACTATTTACAAGCGTCAGGGTATTAAAGTCTACAAATTAGTGTACTTAATTAACATCAAATCACCTATGGGTATTCAAATCTACTAATTAGTGCACTTAGTTCATCCAGGTGAATTAAACCAGGTGAATTGAGTCTACGGCAGGTCTAGGGATAGTTTTGATCCATACGCACATTTTTAGGGTTCCGTAGTCAAACTAGGAACTCTTATAGTTTCACCATGTCCGTCTGTCTGTCCGTCCGCAGCCTACCTCAAAGACAGTACTAGAAAGCTGTAGTTTGGCATTAATAAACATCCCACCAAAAACATAAATGTAAAAAAGGAGAGCCAAGCTCAATACAAAAATTATTCTCTGCTGTGGGCTTCGCCGCAAAAAGAATGGAGATCTGAGATTGAGTGCCAAGTTCTATGCAAAATCCAAATATGTAGTCTAAGGGCTCACTTGGCTGGTTTTCCCATACGAATTATTATTAAGTACCTACTTTTACACAGTCATGGAAGAGCCTTATGTTCGATGGGTAGTTTCTACCAGCAAGCCAAATTTTCGGAATAATAAAATAAGAACCGAAAGGTAACAGGTTTAGAACATGCGAAGGCTATATAATTAGTATGGGAAAACCAGCCAAGTGAGCCCTTAGACTACATATTTGGATTTTGCATAGAACTTGGCACTCAATCTCAGATCTCCATTCTTTTTGCGGCGAAGCCCACAGCAGAGAATAATTTTTGTATTGAACTTGGCTCTCCTTTTTTACATTTATGTTTTTGGTGGGATATCATTACTTTTTGTAGGTAAGTACATATCCTCGTAACGCCGTGGGTCCTTTTAAAAGGACAAATTCAAAACTAAAAGTAGACTTTATAAATATAAAACAATTGCATTGCCAAGCCCACAGCTGAGAATATTTTTTGTATTGAACTTGGCTCTCCTTTTTTACATTTATGTTTTTGGTGGGTACCTACCTACGTAATAAAAAGATAAAACTATTTGCTACTATCAACAAGTTCTCAAACTCAGAGTTAAGTAGGTATATACACCTACTTACTTTTAACTATACTTAACTTACCTACTTACTAAAAAATACAATTATTATTTATTTAAACTATTGCCTATACTATACTAAACCTACGTACCCACTTATTATAGGAATTGTAATAATAATAAGTATATACACCTCCCTACTTATAACTATAAAATTATTATTTATTTAAACTATAGCCTATACTATAATACTATACGTACGTAGGTACCAACTTATTAAAGAAATTGTAATAATAATATTACTACAAATTATAAGTTTTCCTTAAGAAAACTTAGCAATTTCGCAGCATAAATTGCAACCTTATAGGTCAGATATCGAGAGACAACCGGACGGACAGCAAGCCGGCGCTCGCGCTTGTGAGCGCGGCTGCCGCTCGCTCGGCCACGTTCGCGTCAACGGTTCGATTCGATCGTCACAGCGCCCGCGCCGCTCCGGCGTCACTCGGCGCGCGCGCGTCGTGTATATACCGAAAATCTAAATGCCTATTATTTTATCATTATTTATGAGTAGGTAATGATTTTACACTATTGATGTGCGCTAAATATAAAAATAATAATTAATCCCAGTTAATAACGTAGGTACCCTAAGTAATATTAGGTATTTATGTTAAGCGTTCATAATAGAATCTAATTATTTAAAAATTGACAGTTTTTTATTTATTCCTTTGTATTCATCTAATTACCTATCTGCATACCAAATTTTAACTCTCTAGGTCATCTGGAACTGGGTTAGAGTTTTGGTCTATAGGTCAGTCAATGATAAAAATGAGGAATTTTGGACATTAATATCTAAATAACCGTTTGAGATAAGCTTATGAAATTTAGAACACATATGTATCTCGCAAGTCTCAATATATGAGCAAAATTTGATACGTTTATGTAAAATAGTTTTTGATTTATGAGGGGGTCAAAAGTGGCTCCAAATGGTTCGTGTAATATTACACACGGTGCGCCTCGCCAGTTCTGTTTCTTGAACTTGGCTTGACACGCTCCCGCGTGTCTAGATATTAATCGCGCCAACATAGTGGTAAAATAATACCTTTTTTTTTATTTACTTCTCTTACACGTAACCTGGGGATGTATTTTTTTTCTCGTCTACCCCATAGTGTGGAGTGTCGGTCGGTGGATAGGTCTATCAAAAAATATTGCGGATTTGTGAGAACAATAGTTGTTATGGGAGGGATATGGTTGTCCCTTTCCTTGATGTCACATCATCATGGCATCATATTTGTTACAACAACAAACTGGAATAATTGGTTTTGCCTCTATAACATTTAGTACGTTGAATTTTTTAAATCCTTTAATTAAGTTTCTATGTAAGAAACGGAGAATGAAATGTTGATATTCGTAAACACGTAAAGTCATTTCTGATTTTAGATTGCTGTACTCGTAACCACGACAGTTAACCAAGTGGTTTATCTCAACCCTAGAGAATGTTAAGACCAATCGCGTCTCTGGTAGATGACGTGATACGAAAAGTCACGTGATCTACCTGTGACGTGTTTAGTTTAAAAATTAAAATACGAGAAACGCTAGTAGTGTTTTCATCTTGGCTAGGGCCTTTGGTATTGGATTTTAGTGTGAAGACATCATTGCTGTTGTTAAATGGTAGTACTTCAGAGTAAATAGAAGTTGTTGAGTGTTGAGTGTCAGTTAATGTGAATAACAGACAAAGGGAAAACAATAATGTGGCGGCACATAAAATGTTTTACGACGGTTTCCGTATGAAATTATGAGGTATAAAAATTGACAATAAAACAAAGGTACACGAACGCTACACAAGTTGGGAAATCTTTGGGAGCTAACTTCAGCTAGGTGAATCTCTATTTCCGTTCCCAATATTAAAATTGCGGTTAAAACTAATCCCTCGGTTTAAAAAACTGCACATTTTGTACGTGGTACATGTATTTTTTAACCCAAAATAACCTCAACTATCCACGATGGATATTGAATATTCGCTTTTCAATCTGTGGATTATATGGACCACAAACCGGCGAGCCTGAGCTGTTTGGTGAATGCCCCACCGGAACACCGAGCGACCCGATCGATCCCCACCCATTTTTAATCATCATAGCATTTTAGTGAGTGTTTTTCATTTAGGACGCCTTCAAAGTTGTAGGTACTAACTCTACATTACATGTCTTCCAGCTTACGGTGTAAGTTCAGTTTGCCGGTTTATAGTTGGTCAACGAAGAGAAGGTCAGCTATGGCTGTTGGGGCGGTCAGTGGCCGGGAGCGGGGCGCGCCGGACTCGAGCCCGTGGCGACGGCGCGCGGCGCGGTCTGGCCGCCGACCTGCCTACCTCGTTAAAAGGCGCTTCGCTCATCTGACATTAACGATGATCGATGGCTTCGGGACTTCCCCAGTAATATCCGATCCCTCCCCCCGCCGGCGCCCGCTAAACAACCGCCCCCTCCTCGTACACTTCATTCAGCCCGAAAAAAATATCAACATTTAAAATACTGAATTTGCAATCAAGCTTTAATTAACGGTCTGTTAATTGACCCGATTGTATATAACCATTATAATAAACGTTTTTTGATACAATAAATCGAAATCGTAAACGGCGGCGTAAGCCCAATCTCGTTTAGGTTTTTTCTTTTACGGCATTAACATAATGCCCTTTTTTCTCCAACAGCGTATTAACTAATTGATCGCTAATGGAAATGATAAGCACTCCACAACAGCTTCCATCCACAAGCATTCCCGCTTGCGGTCCGAGCCCGAGCGCGCCTCCCGAGCGCCGGCTGTAACCCGTCGCGGCCACTTGACTCTTCGTTTACCGAGCTTAATGGACCTGGTCCTAAAAAAGCAAACCTTGTTTACACGCTTAAGTTCTTATACTAGGTACATAATGTAAATGCCTACAAATAATTCTGCATTGCGTCATTCACTTTCCACTCGAATTTAAGTATTAATATGACTCTGGAGGTAGTTTCCGCTTTAATAGATCAACTCGGATATGCCTTATTCTCACGTTATTTCGTTTATAAAATAGTAATAGCATGTTTTTCGCGCATCATATCATACCTTCACTTAAGCTTGATCATGCGTGGAGTTAACGCCGAGCTCGTTTTTTCACTTAAGTAACTCAGTGAAAAAACAAAAGAAATATTTACCTTCCTTATTTTGCCAGCATTCCTTCAGACAGTAAATTTGGTCATTTAAAAACCTTACAACTATTGTACAGCTCTTAAAAGTTTGCATTTCATCGCGGATATATTTTACGTTCGCTACAGTTATTCTCCATTTTCGCGGAAAGTTATTTCACATTTACGTAAAACTGAAAGCTATCTGCGCTGCTCCACTTTTTAACTAGTACAATTTTATTGCCCATTCATCAGCTCTGCACATACATAACGTCGTTTTTCGCCAATGTAGATTAGGTCGGTTATTAATTATAAATGGAAATTTAGGTAGCCGTAACATTAAAAATTGTTGAGAGATAAGCTTTTACACCAAATAATACAATTAAATAGAATAGAATCTAATAATTTATCTAATTAAAACAAAAATCACGCTACTTACATTTGTGAAAACAAAATACATAAGTAACCTATTTGTAACCAATTACGATAAAATAACCGAAACGGTTAGCCAGGGTTACTAGATCCAGGGTAAACATGATTTTGTTGCTGTTTGTACTCAAGGGGTAATTTCGGAAGATGTTATATTACATCCTTTTAATGATTTGTTTGCCGCACGACCGGTACTAACGCGGCTGCCAGCTACGGTCCCCCGCCGACACCTGGTGCTGCACTGGCCGTGTACGAACCTTATTATGATTTGTTTGCCGCACGACCGGTACTAACGCGGCTGCCAGCTACGGTCGCCCGCCGACACCTGGTGCTGCACTGGCCGTGTACGAACCTTATTATGATTTGTTTGCCGCACGACCGGTACTAACGCGGCTGCCAGCTACGGTCCCCCGCTGACACCTGCTGCTGCACTGGCCGTGTACGAACCTTATTATGATTTGTTTGCCGCACGACCGGTACTAACGCGGCTGCCAGCTACGGTCCCCCGCCGACAGCTGGTGCTGCACTGGCCGTGTACGAACCTTATTATGATTTGTTTGCCGCACGACCGGTACTAACGCGGCTGCCAGCTACGGTCCCCCGCCAACACCTGGTGCTGCACTGGCCGTGTACGAACCTTATTATGATTTGTTTGCCGCACGACCGGTACTAACGTGGCTGCCAGCTACGGTCCCCCGCCGACACCTGGTGCTGCACTGGCCGTGTACGAACCTCATTATGAAACCTTTTTATGGAACATTCATGACTTTTTTCACAGCTTCAATAAAAGCTGTTTCATGTAACAAACTATTGAGAAATAGTAGATTGTTCAACAAGGAATTAAACCAAGCCATAATGAAGAATGATATCTATATATATATATATATCTATTTATACATATAATAAAGTTATAGAAGGGAATAAAACCGGACATGCGAGATATGAACTTGAAAATACTATAGGGGCCCTCAGAATGAGCAGCAGAACTCGTTTCTACAATTTTTAGAGTTGGTGTCTGTTTAATTTTGTTTCTGCTTGCATTAATTGAAAACAACTGAACCAATATTAATGCGGTTTTCACTAAAATATTTCAACAAACGGCGAATGTAGAATAAAAAAAATAAGATATGAAGGGGGGAAAGAGGGGTCAAAGTTAGTATGGTCTGGTCACTTGAAAGTTTGTACTCTTCGTAACAAATTAAACTATACCTATTTCAGTATTTCTCAAATCGTTTCATAAACAGATACCTTAATCGAAAAATTGTTCTCACAATCCCGCAATATTTTTGAAAGACCTATTCACCGACACCCTACACTATGGGGTAGACGAGAAAAAAATACATGCCCACGTTACGTGTAGGGGAGGCACACTAAATAAACAAATAAAATAAGATTTTATTTTACCACCTTGATATCGTGACTAATATATATATTTATGCCAAATTACAGCTTTTAAGAGCTATTAAGAGTCTCTGAGCTAGGCTCAGACGGACGGACGGACGGAGGGACGGACGCGCGCGGCGTGGCGAAACTATCAGGGTTCCTAGTTTGACTACGAAACCCTAAAACAGCACGCGATCATAGCTTAACGTTACAGAAGCAACGTTGTGATTGAAACGTAACGGTGTCACGTTGTTGCTTAATAACATTGTGTTAATGCGTAATATCGAGATTTCGAATACGGATTCCCTCTATTTGGCTGACCTGTCGTTTCGCCGAGTTTAATTACGCAGACAACTATTGGCAGACCTTTCTTTTGGCCGAGTAACGTTTGATATCATTTCGTTAAGCCTATTATTTGTTTTGCTGAGTAGTCGGTAGACAGTACAGCGATACGCAGACTCAGATAGGTTACGTTAGAAGGTCAAGGCGGGAACTTTGCTCCCGCCTTAGCCTTCGAGGTTATTTTTTTTATCTGCCCAGAAAATAACAAAGACAACAAAGTCAATTTAAAAATAGGTAAACTATTAATAAACCGAGCCGTTAGTTAGGGCAAATGATACTAAGGTACATCAGCAAAGGTGGCAAAAAGTTGATATGATGATTGATGATGAATAATAGTTCAACCGTTTAAAAGCGAAAATTTGTTCGAGCAAACATTCAAAATGTGTAGTGATTAATAGGCTAAACGAATTTCTACCAATAGTTGTTCAGCTTACTGACTCATAACATAAGCCAACTAAAATAGCTGCTAAAGGTTGAGTTACGAAACGTTAGTCTGCGAAACAATACATCTACGAACAAATCCATCGGCGTACCGTTACTCGGCGATACTTTGTCTGCTAATCAATAATCTGCCTAATAATTGTCGGCGAATCATTAGGTAACCCTCTATTTGGCATAACATTTATTGTCCGAAAAGGTTTTAGCATAACAAACTCGGCATACTCGGTTTTCACTGAATGGTAATGTGGCAGAAACCTTATTTGGCATAATTTGTAACATCCCGAAAATGAATTAGTCAGAAATTAAGTTCGCATACTATTATTATGCCCGATTATTTTACGTATAATTCTGTTTAGCATAATTTAATTCGGTATATAATAGATAACCAAGAAGCGAAAGAAATTTGTCTAGATCGTAGCAAGTGGAAAGAAGTGGTCTCTGCCTACCCCCATGGGAAACAGGCGTGATGTAATGTATGTATTGTCTGTACCTATAATAGATTGTCCGAAACTACTAGCTAATACACTTAAAATCTTGACTGAAACCATAAAAGTAGGTTAGGTTATGTTAGAACCAAGACCATAAAAAAACAACTGAACCACCATAACCCTATGCTGTTTTTAGTGTCATTAGGTACAAATGGAAAATCGTCCACGTGAAATAGTATCCAAAGTGAATATTTAGTCAAAATGTAATTGTGCTGAAATTTATTTTAAACCAAATTTATTTTCGTTTTAAATTAATTAAGTCCGAATGGAATTTTGTCCATTATAAATTATGAGCAAAATAAAGTACGCACCATATAAATATATATAAATTGTTCATATTTCAGGTAGGTCGTATTTACAATTGTTCATATTTCTGAGTGTACGTCAATACAAATAGACATATTTTTTTCGACCAATATCACATTGGACAATTTTACCATGGGACATGATTCCATTTTATTCGTTATTCAGGATGGTCAATTTTCCTTTTGGTCGTATTTCAAATGGTAATTTTTCTAAACTGACGTATAAGTAATTTCAAGTGGACGATTTTCTATTGTACTTAATGACACTAAATCCTACGGTGCCTAGTCTGCGAGCAGGCGAAATTGATTATGTAGACAAAAAAGAAAGAGGCAAACCGCTCTCCAAGCGAACGGTCCCTCCTCGTATCCGTATTCTTAAGTTGTAAATAAACCACATAGCGCAAGCGTGAGCCAGTCTGGTGTGAACCGAGCCCCATAACTTTACTCTTAGATCTTACTTAGACATATGTATACTTAGGTAAAATAGTATTTCAGTCAAATAATTTTATGGCAAAAAATATTTCTGCAACGGTAGTTTTCAGCAAAACAATTTTATGCTTATTTAATTTACGCGTAGACATGATTCGGAGCATGAAAAATATGACCGAATAATATTCGGACCAACGGACATTCTGCGTAATCAAACTATGCAAATGTAGATTTTGCGATAACAGTTTATGCGCAAAGCTTAATATGGCTATATAGAATATGCAACAAAGAACTTACAAAATTATGCTTCATCAAGGTGAACCTTCGAATACATACTTAAGACAATATTAGAACAACCAAACTCTTGTTTTTAACTTAGCTTGGGTTTTATAATTTTTATTTTTAACTATTCTCTTCTTAAAAGAGAAACGTTACAGTTTCGTCATGTCCATCTTTAACATATGTCTATTCTATTTTTTTGTTTTTGGCAACTGGTATAACATATGTCACATTTTTGTATACATACATACATAAACTCACGCCTTCATTCCCAAAGTGGGGTAGGCAGAGCTAAATAATTACCAACAAGTCTTAAAACTTCTTGATAATTCTGTAACCACAATTTGCACAAGTAGGCTAAGATGTTTCCAAGTGTATTAGTGACAGGTGGCAAGCCCATCGCTTAATTCTATTTTTTTTATTCCTGCAGAAAAAATGTAAACAAAGTTACGTCACTGTCAAAGTGATATTTCAGGGGTTCTCGAAGTTTGGACCAGCAAGAAATATAATATTAAGTTATCATTTCGCTCGAACCGTGATAAGTATAAAAATAAATTCGAGAAGCGAAGCGAGTGACGTGACGTCTCACATCAATCAAGCGGCCCTCAACTGGTTGACACAGGTGTATAGAGTCAATAATACCAGTGCAATAAATAAATTATGCATAAAAAACCATTTTCCTCGTATTAAATTAATACAACAAAGAGTTTATATATCAAAATAAAGTTTGCCATCAACAAATTAAATTCTTCAATCTTGATTACAATATATATTTTTATATAGAAAGTTGATTTATTTTAAATGTGGAAAGTATATATTATATTTTGAATACTGCAAATGTTTTACTTTAACGGCAAGACCTTTGTTTACATTTTTTCTGCGGGTAATTATTGGATTTTTAAATTCAACCTTAGGTATTTAATGAAATAAAACGCTTTTTTTAATTCATGCAAAGTTGGCCAATTTTTCAATCTGACCCTGGCCTATTGGTGAAATTAATGGTGGAACCGCCACAAATAAAGCCAAAGTTTTAATAGAATACTATATAAGAGAAAAGAGAAAAAGAAAAAAGAAAAAAGTTTAAAGAGTGTTTGAGTGTGAGTGTTTGTAATATGCGGAGTCTTGTTGTCAGCAACTTACAGTTGTCATAAATACCTAATTCATACTTTCCTCTATTAGTATGTAAGTCTTCCTAAGAGAAATAAATAAATAATAAGAATAAGAAAGAAATCGATGGTTTTACAGAAGCTTCTCCGGAAACTAAAAAGTATCAAAATTCTAAACGAAGGAAGGGTTATAACAAAAATAATGATGTCTACTTTTCTTCAAAAATATTATTAAGTATTTTTATATTTTCCTTATTTCACTAGTTCGTTCTGGCAAATCGCTCGATTTCAATTCACTGTTTTGTTAACCGACTTCAAAAAAGGAGGAGGTTCTATGTTCCACCGTATGTATTTTTTTTATGTATGTTCTCTATGATTTAATAGTGTTTATTAGAGAAAAATGTCTTATGGTTTGATAGAGTATGCTTTCGAGGTGGTCCCAATGTCACCGAATCTGAATGTGATAAGGGGATCTGTGAGGAATCGAGGGAACTCCTCAAATATTGTAGGCAAACGCAAATATAGCGATTTTAGTATTTTTAGTAACAAGTCCAGCATTTGTAGTCTGAGAGTATAATTTAGTGAAATGGAACTGATGATGAAGACCTTAGATGGCCAACGGAACTCCTCAAAGGTACCTATTTCAAGGGTGGCCATAACTGCCATAAGATATCAACTTAGAAGTGGGACTGTCTGTATAAGTAGCAGCTTATTATGATTATACATTATAGTCCCCAATATGAAATAAATGACTACTACTATGACCACTAAAAAAGTATAAAATAAAATGGATGTTTTAAAAAACCAAGAAACCAATAAACAATAATAAACACGCCTTCATTCCCAAAGTGGGGTGGGCAGAGCTCCAAAATAACCAACAACTCTAAAAATTTGTTAATAATTCTGTAACCACATTTTGCAAAATCAGGCTAAGATATTTACCAGCGTATTAGTGACAGAGGTTGAAAGCCGATAACCAAAAATATATTATTTTAAAATGGTAGGTAAGTACGAGTATAGGTCAGTCCAACTGAAGTCGGTTAAAACATTTATTTTTACAATTTAAGGGCAAACGAATTAAAGTATAAAATATTAGTAAGTTGATACCCAAAAACGATCGGCTAAATGTGAGTGTGGCGTGGGGCGTGGCGCAGTGTACCCGCCGCGTCCGGCCGGTGCCGCCCGGCCGCCTCCGCGGCGCGGCAACCGGCGCTCATTAAAATTCAAACTGCCACGAAAATCATTATAAATCCCATTGAAGAGATGATCCCAATTCAAGTTAAGTGCATTTTTCTGTAACATCAGGTTAAAAATATTTCCGCAACAAACATGATGTGCGTCACGTGGTTGTGTGGTGCTGCAGTCGAATGCAGAGCCATAGGTGAATTCATAGATTGTTGAGCTCAACAGCTCAAGTGACGTGTGTGTCATACGCGCTGTGTCGTGTGCGGCGCGCCGCGCGGGCCGCGCCGTGCTACGTCAAGTTGCGTTGCGCGCTGGTACCTACTACGGTTCTTGGCTATAGGATGGCTGTAGGTATATCGTGCGAAAAGTTGTATTTTTCGCACAAGTTCTTTTTTTTTTTTCTATATGCAAATCGTGCGGAATGTTGGATATATCGCACTAGTGCGCATTACTTTTCCATTTTTTTTAAATATACTTTTTGTCTAAGCCTATCCAAAGAGTTGCATCTTTAAATAAAGTACCAGGAGCGCAGCGCTAATTAGAGGTGCGTAGCGCACGCACACGACACAACGCGGATGACTCATACGTCATAGCAATGCACAGCACTGTAGGTTAGGTACTTTTAATATTTATGCACTCCTAATCGACGATAGACGTTATAATTATTGTTTTAAAAAATATATTACAATTTTAGTAATTTTGGACAGAGTGTGTCACACGTTATCAAAATTCAGAGTCCGGGGGAAAGAGGACAGACACACATACTCTTATACATAGGTACACACACATACACAGATACACACATCCACGTATTTAACCCTTAAATTGGCAAAAATAAAAAAAGTCGTGAATTCAAACCCTATTTAATTTGAAATCAGCATAAAAAATATAGTACCAAAAAATAAAAAAAGTGAACATTATTGTATGTGCATTATTAGATACGTTGCCAATTTAAGGGTTAAAAACCTCGTTTGGTACACGTACGGAACTGTCATTTTGACTCGTCCCGAGTCTTGTCCTTGAAACCTTGTGTTAGCATTACTCCTAAACGCCATTTATTTTATCATTTTAATTAGAAATTATTTTTTGAAAGTAAAGGGTAGTTAATATTTATTATTTTCGTATGGCGGTAGGAAGCGCAGGCGGCCACCGGACAGACGGAGTAAACCCATCAGACCGTACGGTTGTGATATCGGAATATTATGTAACCCTACTGCCAGAAATATAAGCTGTTGTATATCTTCGCTGGTTTGTATCATTTCCCGGGGCTCCTGTCACAGTCAGAAGTGGTAAGAACGTAGAAAAAATTCAAAGGTATGAACTTTTTTTTATTTTTTTTAACACTGCTATTATTGTTTATTTTTTATAAGTAACGACTAGTAAAACACCATCAACAACATAATTAATTGATCGCTCATGAACCTAACTGCAACGAAATAAGGACGAGTATTGGTCAGTTTATGTTGTTGGTTCTTTGTATGAATCAAAAATAATAATAATAATAATGTGTTTGTGTTTCACTGTCACTGTTTTACATTCACAATGCATTTACGCACAAAATAAAGTACAGAATCAAGATTCAACTTTAAACAAAGGTAGCAGTACCTAGTACCCAATTAATTACGTACTGTACTTTCGTGTCAAGGCAAAATCATGTAGTCTTTTACATACACATTCAATCTCATTCGAAATAAATGCCTACTTAAAGGCATCGGTATCGATCCTATGTGTTTAAAAATGGATAAATAAAAACACTTTTCTTGATTTCTGTGACTGTGTGAAGTTCATGATTACAACTCCTTTGTTTACGTTTCTGATAAAACGTTAAAATTGTGTTGACTAATCTTAGCATTGTGATTGTGATTCTGTGGTTTTCGATCTGACACTTAGTGTGACGTGTTATACTTACGTAGATAAAATATATACGAATATATAATAAGAATGTAATAAATATAAACATAGGTGTGATTGAGTTATAGAACAACGCGAAGATGTGGTTTTCAGACTTCTTAATGTTTTATTACCTGGTTATGCCGTTCAAAAGTACACCGTTTATTTATGTATTTTATACAATTATTGGCGTGTTTTATACTCCTCATTGTAGTGTACGTTACTCGACTACTCCTATTGAGATTGAGATATTTATTAATAAAATTATAAATAATATTACGTGTCATTATGGTAGCATAGTAGTTAGTTTGTTACATTGTGTGAATTAAATTACAGCACTTGGTATCTAAGAGTAAAAAAAAGAAAAAAAGAAAAAAAGAAAAGGAGAATAAAATATTTTAGTTAGTTAGGAATATTGCTCTGTTACAAAAATTTACCAATGTTTTCATTTCTTTTCCCTCGTTTCTTCCTACTAATAATCATACCTATTGAATTATACTAAATATAAAATAAATGACTGCCGATTATTACATCACAAATAAATTAACAAATCTGATTTATAATATGTGTAACACGATCTGGGCACATACGCTATTGTAGTTTTCACTCGCTCACTGTCTGGCAAGATGTCCTCGGGCGACGAGTCGCGTTATACACCACCTCCTAATAGGAGAATGCTTAACAGAACGCCACGTAGCTCCAGACGTACTAAGAGCTACAGAGGTCGACGGCGCTCAGTCACTAAATCGAATAGGAGACAACTAGCGCGGACGACCTACCGCAGTCGTTCCCGTCGCCGCAGATCGTCATCGAGTAGTAGTGATAGTAGCAGCGACATTAGCAACGTTAGCTCGGATAATACAATTTGTACAAAGGCTAACCGGCGTAATCGCCGAGGTCGCCGTTCCACAGGTAAACGGCGTCACTACAAAGTGCTGACAGATGTAGACAGTGATAGTACTTACCGCCCTGTAGATCGTAGTAGGAAACGACGTCATCGTTCAAATTCGGTTGTCTCGCGGTCGTCAAGTTCGTCGTTCAAAAGCAGCCGGGCGCGAACTAGTCGTCACCGTCATCGACATGGAAAGCAAAGGCGATATCGGTCCCGATCTGGGAGTAGCCAGGAGACTGGTTTCCTTAAAAAGTTTGCAAAGATCATAAGAGGCAAAGCAAACCATTTCGAAGGTGCACACAACGTTATTCCACAGTTCGACCCAGATGCTCACTCACAGATAGCGGTAAGCTGGATTCGAAAAGTAAACGAAACCGCGAAAATATACGGCTGGAGCGAAAGACAGATAATTTACTACGCCATACCAAAGTTGGCTGGGAATGCAAAACAATGGTATCAAGGCAGAAGTACTGTTGATTTGGGTTGGAAACAATGGCAAAAGAAAATAATACGAGCTTTTCCAGATGATAGGAATTATGCGGACCGTTTGGGTGAAATGCTCAGTAGGAAAAGTAGACGCGAAGAGACCCTGGAAGAGTATTTCCATGACAAGGCGAGACTTGTAAGAATGTGCGGTCTGAGAGGTCAAAACGCAGTTGACTGCATAATAAGTGGCATTTTTGATCACAGTATACGCCTCAATGCTCAAGGCTCGAACTTCAGAAGACCGGCACAGTTACTGAAATATTTACGTCGTATATCCAAACGAAATAACGCCTACCCTAGAAGAGAGGGCCAGTTTACGAGAAATGAATCTCAGCGGCAGCAAGAACGTGGGAATGGCACGAGTCGTCATTATAATACTAATAAGTTTTCGTCGGGCATTCGCGAACAATCAACAAATAAATATGTTCTTCGTTGTTTTAATTGTGAGGAAGTTGGGCATACGGCTCGTAAATGTACGAAACCCCTTAAACGCTGCGAGAAATGTTCGCGCCTCGGGCACGGTTCTCAAAATTGTAATGCTGGCACATATAGTATTAAAGTTACCCTTTCCAGCACTTAAAAATTACTTGAAAAACTCGTTAATGTCTAAAGCGTATTATAGGATAGAGGACTATATAATAGACAAAAATGCTTGGCCTAAACCCGAAACTTAATCAATAATATTTTTTTCAAATTCAAAAGCTTTATCTTGTCTGGGGGACACCGTTGATGTAGGAAAACATATCAATCTTATGTGGTCATCTTGCACCGTCTTATATACACATACGTAGGAGTTCTTTTTTTCCTTTTCTCTCTTTCTATCTTAAGATTTTGGTGTGTTTTCCTGCGGAAACTACGCAGGATATTTGAAATATTTTTTTAATTTGCTATTTATAGATTTATATAATGCTAGACTAAGTAGTACCATTGTAATATTAAATATATTTAAAAAAATGACTGACTGCTGAGTTTCTTGCGGCGCTTCTTCTCAGCAGTGGTCTCCTCTTGTGAAGCGCTGGTAGATTCTTGACGTGTAAAAGTGCCCGTGCGGCCTACTTACTGAATAAATGTCTTTATCTTTATCTTTATCTTTATAAACCGCCACAACCCAGTGAGAATCCCATGGTTAATAAACCTAACAATATCCAGAACGTGCTACAGATATCTAGCACTGAGCAAGCTAATAGTAAGTATTTTAAATCAGTCACCATTAATAATAAGTTGTGTTCCGGTTATGTAGATTTTGGAAGCCAGTGCACTTTAATTAAAGAGATACTAGTTGGAAAGTTAGGATTAACAATAAATAAAACCAATCTCCCTATTATTAATGGTTTTGCATTTGGAAGCGTTACTCCTCAGGCTAGGGTAATAGTTAATATTAAGGTAGATGCAGTAGATGCCAACGTCGAGGCATACGTTGTTTCAGACCACTTACTTAAGACTGACGTCCTGATAGGACAAACCTTAACAGAATTACCTACGGTAGTAGTTCACAAGACAAGTAAAGAGCTGACATTATATTGCGATGACACGAGCGTGGAACGTATAGCCGTCATAAATACCGACAAGGTCGACATTGTAGGGCTCACGGATATAGATGTACACACAGACAACGAATTTACGGGATTGTTGTTTCTCCCGGGGAGTGCCTGTATGAAACCAAATAGTGAGTACATGTTATTGCAAGGAATTTATCAATTTCATAACGGCAAGGGACGTTGTATAGTAATTAATCCTTCTTCCAGACCTGTCACTTTGTCTAAACTAAAATTACTCGGACGAGCTATTAAATTAGAGAATAAGCAGCCGCACTTTTCTGAAACAGAACATAGAATAGTTAACAATATCACTGCTGATACTCAAGTCCAACGTATCAATGATAATCAAGCCAAAGAACCGATTACACCGGATATGTTAAATGTTGGTCCAAAAGTATTAGACGCTGATAAAGATCGGTTGCTTTTGTTGTTAAATAAATTTAGGAATTGTTTTGCATTTAGCATGCAAGAGCTAGGGCTAACTAACATAGCAGAAATGACCCTCCGCCTTAAAGACAATACTCCAGTTACGTACAGGCCATATAGACTGCCGTATAGTGAGCGTGCCAAGGTTAGGGATATGGTTGGAGAGTTATTGTCTAACGACATCATACGCGAGTGTCAATCCCCGTTTGCTAGTCCGATAGTGTTAGTGCGCAAGAAAAATAACGACTACAGACTTTGTGTCGATTATAGGGCGCTAAATAAGAATACGATAAAGGACAGTTACCCAATGCCCGTTATAGATAACCAGCTTGATCGGCTTAGTGGCAAGTCTTTCTTTACGAGCTTGGATTTGGCATCAGGGTACTATCAGATACCAGTGGCAGAGGAGTTACGTTATATCACGGCTTTTGTGACTCCTGACGGCCATTATGAGTATACCCGAATGCCCTTTGGGCTGGTGAATGCTCCCGCCGTATTCCAGAGTATGATCAACAAGGCACTCGGAGCTAAGCGATTTGAGTTAGCTATTCCATACCTAGATGATTTATTATCGACAGGTACTTCTATAGAGGAAGCTTTTAGTAAGCTAGAATCAATTTTGCAGCTTTTGCACGAGGCCAACCTAACACTTAACCTTAAGAAGTGTTTCTTTTTCCAATCAGAGATTGATTATCTTGGCTACGAGATATCGGAGGCGGGGCTCAAGCCTGGAAATAACAAAATACAGGCAGTCGCACAGTTTCCTAAACCAACCAATGTACATCAAATTAGACAGTTTGTTGGTTTGGTTAGTTATTTTAGACGATTTGTTTATAATTTTGCTTCAATTGTACAACCGCTAACCAAACTGACTAAAAATGGTGTACCTTGGAAATGGTGTGATGAACAGGAAACCGCATTCCAAGACATAAAATCCAAATTAGTTGCGAGACCGATACTGGCATTGTATGACCCGAAATATATCACGGAAGTTCATTGTGATGCCAGTAAATTGGGTGTTGGTGGAATCCTGCTCCAAAGACAAGATGAAGAATCTCCTTTCAGACCTGTCGCCTCTATTATAGTAAGCAAACCACGCCTGAAGAAAGCTTTTGGCATTCTTATGAATTGGAGACGATAGCGGTGGTGTTATCCCTTAAAAAGTTTCGGGTTTATCTTATTGGACTAGAATTTAAGGTGATCACAGATTGTAATGCATTGCGGTCTACATTGACAAAGAGAGATCTTATACCCAAGATAGCGAGGTTGTGGTTGCTGCTACTAGAATACACTTTTACGATCGAGTATAGACCTGGGCACAACATGCAACACGTGGATGCCTTGAGCCGCAATCCAACGGCTACAACAGACACTCAAGAAACGATAGATATTCTCAACATTAACACCAATGATTGGCTCCACACAGTACAAATGACAGATCCACGCATCAAGCACGTAAAAAGTATTCTCCAAACTAGTGAGGAAGATATTAAGGACATAACAACTAATTACGTTCTCCGCGATGCCAAAGTTTATAGACGCGTGGGCTCTAAATTAAAATGGGTCGTACCGAGCTCTGCTCGGTGGAGGATATGTCAGCTCAATCATGACGAAGCGGGCCATTTTGCTATCGACAAGACTTTAGAGAAGATACAAGCAGATTATTGGTTCCCCAAAATGAAACGCTTCGTCAAGAAATATGTTAACGCTTGCATTAACTGTGCATACAATAAAGAACTGGTAGGCAAGAAATCGGGTTACTTGCATCCTATTCCCAAAGTGAATGCTATATTTCACACGATTCACATGGACCATTTAGGTCCCTTTATCAAAAGTAAAAAGGGAAACACTTATATACTTGGCATTATAGACGCATTCACCAAATACATTTTTGTCAAGGCAGTAAGTACTAACCAAGTCTAAAACCACTATTAAAGTGTTAGATGACATTTTTACATCTTTTTGTATACCGCAAATTATAATATCTGATCAGGGCTCCAGTTTTACCTCAAAAGAGTTCAAAACTTTCGTTGCTTCGATTGGGGCAAAACACGTTTTAAATGCCGTTGCGACCCCTCGAGCAAATGGACAACTCGAGAGGTATAACAGGACAATATTGAATTCACTATCCGCTATGAATCATGGATTGGATGAGAGAGACTGGGACACTCACGTTAATAAACTACAGTGGAGTTTGAATAATACTGTCAACAAAAGTACAGGGAAAACTCTAGCTGAAATTATGTTTGGGCAAAGAACAGCAAGTCAGAGCGAAGGCATTCTAAAAGGGGCTCTGGAAACGGAAGAACAGTTATCAGATATGGATAGACAAGAAATAAGAAAAATTGTGCATGAAAGAATAGAGAAAGGACAGATCAAAATGAAAGCAAATTTCGACAAAAACAGGGCATTAACTAAAGTTTTTAAGGAGGGTGACTTGATAATGATACCTTGCTCCTAAGTTTCGTGGGCCCTTTAAGGTTACAGCGGTCTTAGAGAATGATAGATACGAAGTATCGAGCATTCCCGGACATGCTCAGAGACCGTACAAAAATATATACAGGGTGTCCAGTAAATAATGGATAACCTTCTACCCATCCATGGGGCACCTCAGGCCGGTCCCTAAAAAGGACTTACAGGTTTAGTAAAAGTTGCATGGTTTTCGAGATAATCAAACTTTTCTATTTTCTTAATAATTAGCACCTTGCTTCACTGTAATGACCGCCAAGGTCACAAATAAAGAGATTTTGTCGTTCTGTTTGCTGTTAAATATTCTTTAATAGTGATGCTAACGGATGTGTCTTAGAGCATTATGGTAGCGACACTAATTTCTTGTTAAACATATCTTAATTTATAACATCACATTTTGTTTTAAAGTTTGCAACAACTTTGACTGCTTGTGGTGAAAAAAAATTGTATGAAGACCAGAGTGGCCAATATGTTGAAAAATAGTGTATCTAATACTGATTCTAAACTGGTATAACACATGGTGTTTACGTCTTTACAGATAAAGTTATTGCTGTTAGTATTCACTAAGAGCGAATTTTACCAAAACACCAAGTTATCGATAAGTAACTCTTTACTTGATTGGGTTAGTCATATCATAAAAAACGCTTCTCTTATGAAAACCAACGTCTAATTACTGCAAAATAATGAATCCTTGTTATATCCTTTTCGAAGTCCAGGGCAAAGCTAACTAGGTCGTCGCAAACAAAATCCAAATAGTTACCCAAAATATGGTTCTTCGTGGAATCAAAACTGTACTTGATAAATGTCAAAAGAAAACATCAAAACGAATAAAAAATTCATAGCCAAAAATACACATTAGGTAATAAAATTGTAAAAAAGTATGTATTACTCAGCAGAGAAAGGAGAGATTGTAAGCAAAGTATGTACTTAGTTAACATCCTAAATATTATTTAAAACTAATAAAATAATTGCATTAAAAGTTGAATAAATGTAAGTACCAAATAAGTAGTCGCATTTCACATTCGTCGTCCGGCGAAGTTTTTGGTTTCACATAAGTGATTTATAAGTGACATCTCGGACCCCGATAAGGGGTGTCATTTTTACCCTACAAGTCTGGTAACACAAAACACCAACCAACTCCAGCCGGCGCTTCCCGGTCCGGGTGCATCTCCCAAACTGCTGCCTGCCTGAAGACCTAGCAGCCTCCGCCACCTTGCAGGGGAGTATCGACCTACGACGGCAGAACCAGAACTAGACTATTTATTAAAACCCTTCACGACCGAACTCTAATAAATTTATGTTGATGACTCGGTTGTTTCTTTACTAAACATTACCACATCAAATGGTACCGAACGTCACACTTGCAGTAATTAGACGTTGGTTTTCATAAGAGAAGCGTTTTTTATGATATGACTAACCCAATCAAGTAAAGAGTTACTTATCGATAACTTGGTGTTTTGGTAAAATTCGCTCTTAGTGAATACTAACAGCAATAACTTTATCTGTAAAGACGTAAACACCATGTGTTATACCAGTTTAGAATCAGTATTAGATACACTATTTTTCAACATATTGGCCACTCTGGTCTTCATACAATTTTTTTTCACCACAAGCAGTCAAAGTTGTTGCAAACTTCAAAGCAAAATGTGATGTTATAAATTAAGATATGTTTAACAAGAAATTAGTGTCGCTACCATAATGCTCTAAAACACATCCGTTAGCATCACTATTAAAGAATATTTAACAGCTAACAGAACGACAAAATCTCTTTATTTGTGGCCTTGGCGGTCATTACAGTGAAGCAAGGTGCTAATTATTAAGAAAATAGAAAAGTTCGATTATCTCGAAAACCATGCAACTTTTACTAAACCTGTAAGTCCTTTTTCGGGACCAACCTGAGGTGCCCCATAGATGGGTAGAAGGTTATCCATTATTTACTGGACACCCTGTATAGTGCTGATCAACTTAAGCCATGGGTTACAATATGCGTATCACCAATTGCTAGTGAAATCAGTGACAATACCGACACGGAATCAAACGATGAATAAAACATATTACTATTTATTAGACCATATTGTTTCCTGATATACCAGACATCAACGTCAGCTTTCACGAGATATTGTAACACTAACACTACACCGTTTTAGGATTATACGATTACGTAGACATTGAATGAATTGGATGTCGGTGCCAGACTAAAAGTAATTTGCCTGTATTCACTATTTTGCTTTATTGAAGGTTATCTGTTAGCATATTCACTATTACGGTTAGCATTTGACACAATATTTGATTGATGTAATAATCTGGTATTAAGTATAAATAACAGTTGTCCATTCCTGTCCTACCAGTTGCAGCATAGATACCGGGTGATCGGATATTACCTCGCACATGCAGTTGATTGAAGATAGAACATGACCTTCGGGTGGTCACAGAATCATTGAGGATGCACTGGCATGCCAAGGCTTACGGATGGCCAAACGGAAGACTGAATGAATATTGGCCTGCGGGTGGCCTATAACAAGTGTTTTATAAAGGCCTGCGGGTGGCCTTTGGCAAGTGTTTTATAAAGGCCTGCGGGTGGCCTGAACGAGATGAAATAACCTAAAATACATAACTTGCGGAATGATACATAATATAGTAAATGTGTTCAAAGTACTCTTTATTAGTTCTTATAATGACAAATAACATGTTTTGGCATTCAATATTTTGTTGATTTATCTATTTGTATAGTTTGATTTCATGATAATGAACAATGTCAGATAAAGTAAAACACAAATGTATTACCTACTGGTAATGAGTATAGTAGGTATGAGGCCATACCTCTAATAGAATGGCCGAGTCAATCGGAATGGGGCATCCCGACTGCAGGACGGCCGACTGTTAGCATTACTCCTAAACGCCATTTATTTTATCATTTTAATTAGAAATTATTTATTGAAAGTAAAGGGTAGTTAATATTTATTATTTTCGTATGGCGGTAGGAAACGCAGGCGGCCACCGGACAGACGGAGTAAACCCATCAGACCGTACGGTTGTGATATCGGAATATTATATAACCCTACTGCCAGAAATATAAGCTGTTGTATATCTTCGCTGGTTTGTATCATTTCCCGGGGCTCCTGTCACACTTGGGACCCGTGTAAAGTGACATACTTTCCGCACTTGTATCAGATGTACTATTTTGTTTCGAGCACCTCCCATACAAGAAAAGCAAATGTCATTATCTTCAGAGTAAATGCACAACTTTAAAAAAAATGGGATTTGCTTGGGTGGGAGGGTGTTTATATATTCCAATGAAACGACTCACATAATAGTGATCGAACTTCACTTGTTAAGTTCTTTTGATCATCTATCATAGGCATTTCGTCGTTTACTCGTAATTCTTCTGATATTTTATATCACCATGTAGATCCTTAGAGCTTTAAAGTTTAGATGTGGCGGCATGCCGCGAACTATGCGCGCTATAAACCGACATAACATATTCTATCCATCTGCTGATGGTTTGGGCAGTAGCAGCTCTGTGTGGTGGTTTATAAGTTAATAAACAAGATTTCATCAAAAAGATTTCCTTTACTAACAGCTAGTTTATTGTTTCTCAGGAAAATATAATCTCTGAGTGCTATAGCAGGACAGATACATACATTTTCTCTAAAGACTGGTAGGAAGAGAACTGGCTTTTCTCGACCTACGGCAGATGTTAATGGCATCTGTAATGTCCGTTTTAATATCATTTTATGAAGTGACTATGTGGTCGATGTAAATAAGCGTGTAAGTCAGGACCCTGTGCGCTGTACATATAGTTAAATCTGTCACTAATTTGTTCTTGTTTTTTTCCTGATTTAAACATGTACCTATTGGGATACCAATGAAAAATGTGTCTCAAAAGGACCCAGTTGGTGGTTGGCAGGTAAGATTGTATTTCGGGCCATTTGGTTTCTGTTTACACGATCCTTAAGGAGACATTTCACGCAGTCATCTGAACCACCCCGTTATTTCCCAACAACGAGGACAAGGCACAGAACGGTGACTATTGAGTGTACCATAATGTACAATTTTCACTAAATTGTTTAGACAAAAAATATACATTTGCTGTTTAGGAAGGTTAAAAAAAGGCAGTGCCTTTTCATTTACGGCGCAAAATTGCCATCAGTATCTACGTCGTATTGTTTTACGGCCAAACCCTATATTCAATCCGCGGACAGATAGGCTTACTTCGGATTAAAATTTGACACATTTTGTATGGGCAAAAAATGTACTGAAATGCCAGAGGGTGCGTCTCAAAAATATAACATCATTCGATATAATTTCATATTAGATATTACAAAAAAAAATATGCTTACCTAATTAGTCTACAATTTATGTTATAATATATCATATGGACACCATTCATATGGAATAATAACTTTTAATATAAAACACACACAAGGTATGTCATAATAAGCTATATTATCTATCATATGGTTTACTTTCGTAAGGAATAATATTTTTAATTATTCCCAAGGTTTATGAATTATAAGCTATAATATTATATGAAATACTCCTTAAGGGAAATATATATTACACTTCTGACCATTCGAGGTTACAAAATAAAATGGTTAGTGGCAATAAGCAAGTGAGCAGAGCGAGCGAGTAACATGTGCCGGGGCAGATCGACTCGGATAGGTCTGGTTAGAAGGCTAAGGTGGGAGCGTAGCTCAGCGTAGCGTATATACTCGTAATATGTATTACCATATCAATCTTATTTCCACCACCACCACTCCGAGTTCTAAATTCAAATATTCTAGTATCCAACGTTAGATACTGGTCCGCGTGAAAGGTTAGGTGAGGAAACTGTATACCTCCCTTGCGGTTCACGTAACTTACAGCGGTCGTATTGTCAACACGCAACTAGATAGCACTAGGCGCAGCTAGTAATGCTAAATAATTTATATAAGATTCCCGTTCTAACGCTTTCCACGTACCGTTGACCTTATCTTTACCGCAAACAGTAAGTAGCTCAGCCGTAAACGGACGTGTCGCTAATTATTTCTACCTGAAAATGAACAGATACCTATCTCATATTTTATGATGTTATCATGTGATAGGTAAATATTATTATTTAATTATGTCTTCAATTTTGATATGATATTTGAAGGTTTGATTTTAACTTCTTAATTATTAATGTTTTTTAACAAAAAAGTTCGAGATATCTTTGTCTTTTCAAAGTTTTGATATAAACCCAACCGAATGGTGGTAATATAGGTACTTAAAAAATTGCAAATTTGCATTTTATTTTTGTCTGGTATAATGAACTTTAATCGTTATTAACGATAAAACCTAGACATATTAATGACAGTAATGACTTTAAGATTGTATTTACATTATCAAGGCATCCGTGAAAACTATCTCCTATGCACAAAATATCATACTTACAAATAAATGACAGATTTGGGGATCACTTCTTTCATTATTTTCGTAAATACTCTAAGGGCCTCAGATAAACCATGCGACAAATCGCCGGTACTTACTATCACTATTTATTTATTGGCACAAGGAGATAGACTTAATTGAAATCTATTGTGGCTAACTACCCATTTTTCGGGATGAGTTTTAAGGATGATTCTCCATCTTAAAAAACACAAGGTGCGATAAATTTATTAAGTCCTTTTAACTTTAAGATGAATCGCTTACCTAAATTAAGTTTCGGAGCAAGTGGCTAATAAATTGATTTGCGATGGGTGCACTCGGATATGACCCTTAAATCAAACAGCTTCCGTATTGCTAACTTAATATCAGCTTCTTCACTCTGTGAGAATATGTTTTTTTTTGGTACGGATATTTGTTTTACCTCTGCGCTAAACAGGATTGGGTAACCATATTGAACACAATCTAAGACTATATTATAATATTTTTATTTAATACTTTATTTTACAAAATTAAAGAAGTGTAAAGGCAAACTTAATGCTACAAGTATTCTCTACCAGTCAACCTTATTGTTTGAGGTTATTTTAAGCCTACAGTCGCAAAAACAAAGACAAAGCTGTCCAACATGCACCCGCCGTGTGCTACTGTGTCTGCGCACGTGTTTTGTGCGTGTAAGTGTTTTGGCCGGTTATGGGGCTGCAAGGCTGTGTGAACGTCCGTCGAGTATTCGCAGAGACTGACCTGCGGGCGCCGCCTCGCCCCCCTTGGTTCGACTGGTATCGGAGGGGCGCTGACCACTCCCGAGTAGGTTTCTTATTTTGAAACCCCTGTTTTGCATTCATGTCTTCGCCGACTTGAAGTTTTCGGAAATTTAGTACCGGATATGGTTTCGTCACGTTTTTCGTTTTGCGTAACTTGCAGGGACGTTTTATACAAAATTAGTGTGATAAGGTTTATGCGATCCTGAGTAGATTGCGCATGTAGATTACACAGAATAAGGCAGCAGTTGCTGAACAAAGTATCTTAAGCAATGGTAACTAAAGATTTGTAATGTTTTCATGAATCTTTTCCCCAATCTCTGGGTGTCCAGGGTACGGGTGGGTTAATTCCCCGAGTGTCGATAGCATGTCCGGGTCGAATTCAGCCTGTAACGGCTCTGCGAGAACGTCCGGATGATTTTCAGAAACTGAAAGTTCTTTTTTACATTCCGGTGCCTATATGTATATATATATAAAAAAGAAAATGATTTATTGTCACAAGAAAAAAAAACATTAACACAGTTTAAATATGAACACTCTAAGGTAGAGATATAATTTTTTCAGTGATAACAGGCTTTGGTCTCAGCATATGCTGCGGGCTAGGTCAGCTGCAAAGCGCTGGTTTTCTGCCTGCACCTAGCTCTCGGCTTCATTTCAGCAAGTTGCCAGGGAGCATTTCGCAGCTATTTCCGATTCCGGTATATCAGGGTCATGTCATAAGCCATTGCAGATAGACCTTAAACGGCTATTACCCCTGGTCCCACCAACACGTCCCCCTGGTGGGTCCACGGGTAATTTTTTTTACCCGTTGTCCTATCGTTCTAAACAGTGATCGTCAGTGGGTCTACGGGTAATTTATTTTTACCATGGTCCCACTGCTCTTTTTGACGGAGCCCTGCCTCACGGCAGGGCTCCTATTTCAGGGCGGTTTGCCCTCCGGGCATTTATAGATACCTAACGAACCTAACCTACCTACTTTTGCGGAATATAAATGATTTCTGACGAAAGCGGAAATGCACGGAACTAATGAGATTATAAAATAACAAAATAGCTATAATTTTTAATGAATGTTTACCACATAGTGCGGTGGGACCATGGTAAAAATAAATTACCCGTAGACCCACTGACGATCACTGTTTAGAACGATACCCACCAGGGGGACGTGTTGGTGGGACCAGGGGTAATAGCCTACCTTAAACAGTGGTTATAAACAAAACACAATCAATTGGAGCTACAGTGAGACTAGGTGTGCCTGATGGCTCGATTTTAGGTCCTTTTTATTTCTGGTTTATCTAAATGACTTACCTCCAAGAGTAGATAAACTTTGTGATATTGTACTTTTTACTGATGATACTTCATTAATTTTCAAGGTTGATAGAAAGTCCGTAGATTACAGTAGCATAATCGCGACACTACTACCGACATTACTATCAAATGCTAAGAAAATTTGTTAGGTTCGCTTTCCCTAATGTTAAACCGGTAGATTCTAGTATTTTTCTAAATGACTAGTGTCTGCAAGTGGTAGATAAGGCGGTTAATATCTTTACTGTACCGTTTCAATTCATTTATGAGAATATTATTTATGTTATTAAAAAAATCGTGTTTTTCACCAAAAATTCTGATATACATAATTTTAATACTATAAATAAAATAAAAAAATGCTATACGAAATTCAGCGTCCGTAAAGTATACAAATCATTTATTGGTCAATGCATTCATTTCTATAATAAATTACCTGACTTAGTTTTAAAGTTATCCTTTCCAGCACTTAAAGATTACTTTAAAAAGTCGTTCATGTCTAAAGCGTACTATAGGGTCGAGGACTATCTAACAGACAAAAATGCTTGGCCTGAACCTGAAACTTAGTCATTAATAATTTGTGCAAATGCAAACGATGAATCATGTCTAGGGGACACCGTTGATTTAGGAAAACATGTCGAAACTTTTATGTGGTCCTCTTGTGTTTTTGATTATTCCTTTTTCTCCTTCTATCTCTCTCGTAATATTTTTGACATGTTTTCCTGCTGAACTTTATATTTGATCATTTAATGATTTGATTTTAAAGTAGTATTATTGTAGTAGGAAATATGGTTAAAAAATGACTGACTGCTGAGTTTCTTCCGGCGTTTCTTCTCAGCAGTGGTCTACTCTTGGGAAACGCTGGTAGACTTTAACGTGTAAAAGTGCCCGTGCGGCCTACTTACTGAATAAATGTCTTTTATCTTTTTTTTAAGACAGTCTATATTTTAATCGAATGTATGATAGTTAATAAAACAAAAAAAATCTTTTGAAGGTAGACTTACAAAAAAAATCATGTCGCAGAGGAACGCGTATTTCTGCTTATGAATGCACGTATTTACTGGTTTATAACAACGGTGAAGACTCGCAGTCAACCCCGATGTATAGGAATTGACTCGCAGTGTTATAAATATTACCATTACAGTCTCTTCTGAGCACTAAAATATAAAGCAATGCTTTATAACATCGGTAAAGACTCCCTGTCAATCCCTATGTAGGCTCATTACAATCACTTCTGAGCGCTAAAATATAAAGCAATATAACTTTTTAATGTCTTGATGTAGAATATAAAAAATGACTGCATAATTACTGTTAAAGTTTAATAATATTATTTGTCAAATCGATTATAAAAACTAAAGTTGCTATGGGGATTCCGGTTAATCTTGGGGAGGGTAGATGGCCGATTGAAAAATGCCCGGCTTTTACTTTAGTTAATTTTGATTTACTATGCTAATTACTGATTATACTCTCTCACTGACACTGGCGAAATCACTTGGTGGACCGCCATTAATTTAAAGAAGAAGAAGAAGAAGTTGTTATGCATAACATGAACTTTGACAACCTAAAGTTTGCAAAGATGTTATAGCAGTAATATCACTCACTTATCTGGAACTTAAAACAATGGAATGGTATGAATTAAAATAATAATTATGAATTAAAATAACATAGGCATGGCCTAAAATATTTCTGAATAAGTATCGACATGCCTCCGAACCTTATAGATATCAAATTTAGAAAATTATAAGGTTTTAAATTATGGATCGTTAACCTTTGTATTATTAAGCGTTATGCTATCCAATTTTTATGACTCTCGATACATATGAGCATAAATAATATGGAAATTAATTTCTGACATTCAAAATTCGATACGATAAGTTTCTGACAAAGGTATCCCACGGGATTGACGCAGGCGCTCGGTGCGACCGTCTGACAGCTTACCTCAGTCCAATATTTTGGATAACGATAACGAACGCCGAATTCTCTGGGGCCTCCATTTTTATTCCTAGACGCACTTCAGTACGCCACATTTGATTTAGAAATTATTCACTTCGAGATGGTAGAGCCTGTGTTATGGCTATACATATAAAACCATAGGGCGGCACAGGAACCTGTGTCGTCTGTACGGCATGAAGTTTATTTAGGGAATCATAATTCATAAATCACACTCACTAGTTATTTTACAGTAGGTACCGTATCATAAGGGTACTTTAACTTTGGCCCGAAACGGCAAAAATATTAAACTTCCCGCCACGTCGCACGTCAAGAGCTATCGATGTAGTTAGCGCTACTCATTGATAGATGGTCGTATGGGGCGGTCAGTAAAATAGTTTCACGTTAACAAAGCTGATTGGTCAATCCATCATTTTGGAGACAAGTTGCTACCGGTAAACTACGCGAATTTATAATGTGCAAACTCTTTTGCGAAACAAAGAAAGCAGGTAATTTTAAATGTTTGGTAGTTATCAATCGTAACAGATATTTATCTGGGATCTTAATGTGATAAATCAAATAGTTTAAGACATTTTTGTGAGAAGTAGGTATATGATATTAATTAATAATTAAAATCACACTATACTTTGGCTATCGTTTTCGGATATCTTTGACCCATTGTCCAAACCACAGTCTTATTATTACTAACAGTCGGCCGACTCATGTACTTGCGAGGGGCAACCACATCGGCGAGTACAGTCTCCCTTAGTTTGCCCTCTCTAATGACGTGTGACTCGTAACAATTTTTAATAATGATTTATACTATTTGTTCTGTTAATAACAGTTAATTCTACCGATTTCCACGAGACGATCGGTAAGTTATTTTTTGATCACCTATATTTAAAATTGTTGCTAGATAAGTTACCTATTCTCAAATTGCACCATTTCAGCTTTGATTTGAATTGAAAGTAGCATACATTAAGGTGTAATGTCGTGTAGGTACATCGTAAGTATTCGTTTTATCTAGAGAGAAATTTAGACGTACGTATAATTATTCCTGTAAAGTTAAAAAATACTGGGATATTCTAAAATTTATTTAAAATAATTACATTGTATTTTTTAATTTACCTTTTTCTAACATTCACAGAAAAAAGTATTTAGTCAAATATTTAAGTCGTTTTTGTTGTTATACGCTGACCCTTGACGCAGTTTCGCCATGCATTCAACAACAAAGGAGTCTGACTACTGGTAGGTTTTCTTAATACTGTGTCCAAACTATATTTTTTTTCTTTTTCGATAACCTTTTATCAGCTAAATATACTTTTTTATCATCCAGACGTGCAAAGATGCCTATAATTTATAAAAGCAAACCAGTAAGTCGTCGTTACATTGATTACACAACGAACAGTTACACAACGAACAATGTCTAAGCGATGTGAGATCTAAGACGTTGACTCAACGGAAAGCTTCGATAAAATACGAGTACAATATTCCTCGCAGCACTATACAGAATAAAAACTGCAACATCCCTGGCCACCGACGATATTGATAACAGAAGAACAAGCATTTGTTTATAGCCTTGTAATAAAATCGAGTTAGCACGGCACTGTCGGTCACCGCTTCTATTAGTGGTTCGTGCACCATCATTTATGTTATGAATTACGTTAGATGGTCAAAGAATCCTTGGAAGCAATATGTAGTGTTGCGCGCGTTTTTACTCCTTTGCAATGCGTTAAATATGTTGACAAACAGTTTATAACGCTTATACAGTAAGTATAGTAACAAAAAAAATATGTTGATCCGGATTGGAGCTGAAAAATCCCTATTAACAACCCTATTTCCATAGAAATGGGATAAAAACTCAGAAATGCTATAAATCCACTATACCCTTTAAGATTAATGATTGAAATTTTGAGTCCTTATAAGTATCCTTAATATAAATGTAACAAAGATGAAGAAAAAAAAGGCCAATATTGTAAGACTTTTTTTTTAAATCAACAAATCATTCTTAAGCATCCCATTTACCAACGGGACAGTGCTAAAATTTGCACAAATGGGAGAAAGCATTTTCTAAAATCTAAGAAAACAATATCAGATCAGAGTATTACTGCTGCTACTTTAGGACCGCTTCTTTAAAACATATACGTCGAAAAATAAACACGATAGGCAAGTGAGTTTTTGATCCTAGGCTGTAAAATAATGTAAAGCTGATAATAAAATTATAAAACGGAGGTAAACAAAACTGAGCAAAAATCCCACGCTGTGCCTAGTTATCACCGGTAGAGCGGTAGATGAGAATGTGTCTAAATTCGCCATCAATTAATGTATCTTACATTATAAATGGCCCAACTCCCAAACATCAATGACCAAATTATTATACGAACTACTATTCCCTATCTAACCACCTTATGGGATGATTTTCGAGATAAAATACAATACAAATACAACACTAAATTTAATCTTATTCGGTTCAACGGTTCGGTTTTACGTGAAAGTGTAACAAACAGACACACATACAGAATTACTTTCACATTTATAATATCCGTATGGATTTTCTTTCTACGGCAATATTATATAATATTGTATCGATGTATAGATTTTTTACTTCTTGAGTACTGTTTCAACTGATATTTTAGAATTAAATAACTGACCAATTTCCTTTTCACGACTGTTCATGTTTTACTGCCACGCTTATTAACCAACCACCGAAAAGTAAAATTACTCCCGTTAACCTGACACCGCTCCTTTTGACATAGACTAACAAAATAGAATGTACAAAGTATGTCTCATGTTGTCACACTGGGTGGCACAATTTTGACAAATAATTACTAACTTAGATATTCAAAAAAAGTTTGCGGTATAAGGGTTAGTTTATGCAGTAGGTACAGTGTTTTTAGTACTTCTGAATTTATTTTTTTATTTAATAATCTGATTTATAAATAATTAACCCAAAAAAAAATGGTATTTGTGACATATGTTATAGACGAAATTGTAAGGTTTTAATTACATTGCTGCGGAACCCAAAGAAAATAATACTTAATGATCAATATTGTCCAACCCAAGCTAAGTTAAAAATAGGATTTTGATTGTTCAAATATGTCTTAAATATGTATCAGAACTTTGACCCTCGATATTACGCATTAAAACAATGTTTTCAAACAACAACGTGACACCGTTAGTTTCAATCACAACGTCGCTTCCGTAACGTTAATCTATGATCGGAGGGATATGGTTTTTTTGTAATTTCATCATTATGGCGTCACATGGAATAATTTATTTTGGTTCTTTATAACATTATGTACGTTGTTTTTTTTTGTAAGTTCTATGTAGTAAACAAAGAATAAGATTTTGATATTTTTAATCACGTAAAGTAATCGACTGCCCTCGAATAGGGTTTTAGAGAAGTACCCGAAACCCGAAACTTAATCAATAATATTTTTTTTATTTTTTTTTCAAATTCAAAAGCTTTAATCTTGTCTGGGGGACACCGTTGATGTAGGAAAACATATCAATCTTATGTGGTCATCTTGCACCGTCTTATATACCTACACATACGTAGGAGTTCTTTTTTCCTTTTCTCTCTTTCTATCTTAAGATTTCGGTGTGTTTTCCTGCGGAAACTACGCAGGACATTTGAAATATTTTTTAATTTGCTATTTATAGATTTATATAATGCTAGACTAAGTAGTACCATTGTAATATTAAATATATTTAAAAAAATGACTGACTGCTGAGTTTTTTGCGGCGCTTCTTCTCAGCAGTGGTCTCCTTTTGTGAAGCGCTGGTAGATTCTTGACGTGTAAAAGTGCCCGTGCGGCCTACTTACTGAATAAATGTCTTTGTCTTTTGTCTTTGTCTTTACCTTTTTTACCTAATCTGATAATACAAAGTTTTAAGTGACTAGCTCAATCTGGTAAGTTTTTCCATACTAACTTTGATCAGTCTCCCCCCCCCCTTAACTATAATTTCTTATTTTTTTTATTTCATATAAACCTGGGCCGGTATTCTAGGCGGTAAAAACGATCATCGTCGTTAATCTGTTATGGTGTTGTTATGACGTTCAGCCGCCATTACTGTCAAGTAAATAAGAGCTACCAAAACGGTGACAACACATTAACAGGGCCTCTATTCAACACGGTAAAAACCATATCGTGTTTGAGCTGTTATCGTATTGTCCCGTTTTGGTAGCTCGTATTTACTTGACAGTAATGGCGGCTGACGTCATAACAACACCATAACAGATTAACGACGATATCGTTTTTACCGCCCAGAATATCGACGCAGCTCAAACACGATATGGTTTTTACCGTGTTGAATAGAGGCCGTTGTCACCGTTTATATTATCCATTTTCCGGTTTCCGATGAAGCTGAAAATTTGCATATATTTATGTGTAAATTGGATGACAACAACGCAAAAATTATGACATGGAGCTGATCTAATGATGGAGTCAAAAGGTGATGACAGGATCTCCGCTATACTTAACGTAAACCGACCGCCGTGTTGGGGCTCATTTGTTTGGTGTTGAAAGCAGATACCATGCAAAAAAAAGTTAAGTCGGCAACAAAAGCTGGTTACAAAAACGATTTTTTGGACAGAAACTTATTTATCTGTAGGTACATAGTTTTATGAAATCGCAATTCGAATTCGATGTCCTCTTTCAGGTTCGTAATGCACCAGCTTCGCTGTTTAAACGGTTTTGCGGGCAGGTGAATCCGATCAGACAGTAAACTACGTGAAAAAGAAAGCTTTAAAACTACCTGTGCTGTATTTTTAGGGCTCCTTACCAAATATTGAAACACGACAACGACAACGACAACGCTGACTATAAAATGACTTTGTTACCCGACGGTCCGTCGGTAGGTACGTCTCGGTTTTGTTTTTGTAAAAGGATGAATACATGTTACGTAATCCGTTGGAACATGGCCGCATCATAAAAAAAATATTTATCATATTTGTATGGTGTCGTAATCAAAGTTTGTATTAAGGTTGGCTAAATAGGCTACCAACAAAGAACGAAAAATAAAAAAATGCTTCTACGAGTATTAGATTTAGGACCAAGTAGCAGCAAGACTTATTTGGTTTTTTATCGTTCGAAGAAATAAGACGTAGGTGCGGAACCCTTAATGCTCGAGACCGATTCACACTTGACCGGTTTTTCATGTTCTCGTGCGAAAATGATTTAATTGTAAGTACCTAATCAGCCTCGTGGCACATAAACCAAGGTCGACAATCTACAAAGCCTTATAATCACGTACAATACAAAGTCTTACGTAACGCTTGTCGCATTTTTTTCGCAGCGCTATATCTAAATAGGTAGGTGCGTAGCCAGCTATCTATATCAGTACTGTACCGTGTGGAAAGGTGGGCGTGCTCGAAATGTTTTCGCTGCGCCTAAGAATACCGGTAGCCATAAATCATTTATGCAAATAGGCAACAACAATGAAGCAAAATATAGAGTGCCCTACGGAACCCCACACCGGACGTACTAGCGACTTCCCGACGGTTTCTGGCGGTTCTGCCTCCTGCTTCCTCCCACGGCGCAGGTTCGCGGCCGCCACCTGGGTACACCTACATGGGTATCATTGTAATGGGAAAATAAATACTGAGATGTTTCATACGTTTTAAATTTTTGGAACTGGAAATAAGCAAAATGTTGAGTTACTATGTCTGTACTCTAGGATGAATACAAGGCATTTTAATATTTTCAGGGATCCGTACCAAAATGGTAAAAAAGGACTTATGTTGAGACTTCTGTATCTATAATTCTGTAATATATGTCTGTACGTCACAACAGTTTTTCTCTGAAACTATAGAAGCTATGAACTTGAAATTTGGCATAAGTAGTTGTATAACTTGCTCTTGCTTGCCCGTATTTGTTATTAGTAAAAACCATATAAAATGTTTCCTCTAAATGTTTGAAAAGGGGTCTAGGATAGCGGGTTGAAAATGAAAGCTATTTGATTACTTCAAACGGTGTGCCATATGAAAGGGCTCAAACTGCAAACTTCAAAACTGTTTTTTTATTATTTCGGTTACGTACTTTTTGATTGAAAGCCAAAAAGACCGTCCCCCTTCACCAAAAACACTGAAAAAATCCAGATTTAAAGACAATTATTTTTATTTTACAAGTATTCTACAGTTTGTCAAAATTGACCTTATTGCATGGTAAATAAATTTCATAACAAAATTAGTATTTTCCTTTTGCATTTTCCAACGATAGGTGTCATTGTGGATACGGAGCCCTCGGCGCGAGTCCGACGCACACTTGACTGGCATGTTTTTAACTGATCTTGATATGGTGATGAAAATAAACCGGTTTAGTAAATAGTGGGTTGTATTTTAGGACAAAAACAGTCTTTTATGAGTTCTATGAGTAGCTGAGTGAATTTTGTACACAAATGTTTTTAATAAGTACAAAATATTTTTTATTAACTTGATAAATTACAGCGTATTTTTCACTTGGCTCAGCTTAGTAAATAACGGTTATTCCAACCAACTTGTTACGTCCTGCTACGCTACTGCTCTATTAGTGGTCCTCACATCGAGGGTCTGCAGAGGCAGAGGGCAGGAATACTATACAGTTAACGGCAACTGGGAGCGGCGCAGCTCACCACTTTAAAATCAAAAGTGTTCCAATAAGTAACCATGACTTGCAAAGAAAGCAACGAAAAATAAGTAGTATTAATAAGTTGCATCGTTGTATTACAGAAGCGGGCTGTACGTGCTATTTACCAATTGGGGTCTCGTGTTTCGCTGAGGGATAAATTTAAAGAAATTAATATTCTTACAGTCGCGTCTCAATATATCTTTGAGAATATAATGTATGTACGCAAAAACCTACATGAGTTTAGGCATAACCGCGACGTTCATAATTTAAATACTAGAAATAGGGATAAGCTCGCACTTCCAGGTCACCGTCTCCGTAAGGTGAGCACTTCGTTTGCGGGGAACTGTATACGTTTTTACAACAAGATACCATCTGATATCGTCAATATGCCGTTCAATAAATTTAAGTCTCACATCAAGCGCTGCTTGTTGGGTAGGGCATATTACACTGTAAATGACTTCATTGGTGACCAAGATGTATTTTAGTAGTTTCAATGTGACATAGCCTTCAAGCCAATTGTGCATTCAAGCACTGACTCAGTCAGTCGACTGTGATTTACTATTTGTATTTTGTATCTTTTCTAGTCTTGTATGTACAAGAAGTTTTTAAATGAGAACACACTGTGATGTTTCTCGCCGGACAGCTGTTTTCCACAATATTACTCTTACTTATTGTCCGGCAGCTTGAGCATGTCATGCTCGCTCAAAGGTCTTTGCTTACGGCGGCGTCGTTGATCGGGTCGCCACTTTCCCGATCACATGGTTGAGAGAGGCGATGGCTGAGATACGCGTCATACTCGTGAACGGGTGCTGTTTGTGGGGTCCGGTCTGTTCACGCTTGCAAGGACTTTTTGTTCAATTTATTATCCTAGTTATATAGCTTTTGACGTAGAGACCTCGTCGTGTTATTCTCATAGTCATTATTTTATTTTATGTTAATGTTTATTGACCTTACATTTTGTAATAATTTTATTTTTGCTAGTTTTAAGAATTTATTGTTTATTACCTTATTACCTTATTATTACTTAATGTAACTTACTTTTAAGTATAATTATGTTTTTTATGATTGAAAAAATGACCTTCTGCTGGAGATTCTTGCGGCGCTTCTTCTCCGCAATGATGGTCTTGTCCGAAGCGCTGGTAGATTCACTGTACATTACCGACGTGTAAAAGTGCCCGCATGTGGCCAATTTACTGAATAAATATTTTGAATTTTGAATTTTGTTAATATTTGTGAAAATCGCCTTTCATTTTGTTACATAATATAGGTACGTAAGTAATATGACAATTTAACGCCGAAGGAAAACTTTCAAGTAACTCCTCTCTTGAATTTATTCATTGAGTTCGTAAGCTGCAAGGTCGAATATATTAAGAAGAGTAAATGTCTATAGCCTATACCGCAACTCCTATAGCGCGTTTAGGATGTTTTATTAAATTGTGACAGAAATGAGCCCACGTCCCTCTAAAGGGGGCTCAAACTGCTCAGTCGCCGGCGATCAGGGTCTTGTATCTCTTGAACTAGGCTAATTATCAATTTATTAACTAATTATTTACCAGAATCGTATATTTGTCCCGCGAGCGAGGCGAAGTTAGATTTTCCGAGCTTCATCGTTGACGAAACATGCGAGCAAATTAAAATACTCGCAGTATCCTGTTAATAATACTCTGAGGCTAAAATTAGACTAGCCGCTAATAATTCGTCGACGATATGAAACGTGAGTGATTTAAGATAATCTAACCACATTCTATTAAACATATAGTTATTATTTTAATATTATACATACTTACGTTCATTAAAACTTATAACAATACTGTTAACAATTAAAAGTTAAAACTAAACTTATTTAAATTAAAATAAAACTAAGCTACTCAAATATTAAAGATGTAAATAATAATCACCACTATAAAAATAACACGCCCTCTAGCAGGTCCGCTCGAGGCATGGTCCCTATGACACTGGCTGCTTTACCTCTCTGGATAGCTAGCCCAATCCTTTGGGAGAGATAAGCACCAGCTCTAGGATCTCCACATTCAGTATTGTTAAATTTCCTTGGCAAGCCGCACGGCGATAGTAGACCCATGTCAATCCCGCAGCTGGGTAGGTACAGTAGAAAGCATTAATATCTACACAGCTTATCGTTAGCAGCCTTTTAATAGCATAGGGCGTGTAGATATATTTAGCATCTTGGGATATATATATGTTAAGACTAACTGTAATGTACCTACCGTCAGATGTTCGAAACCGTCTCCAAATTCACCACATTTTTGGTCCGTATTAATAAACAGTCTCAAGGTCGTCAAAAATTACAGTTTTCTATGTTATTTTATTTCACGGTCCCAAAGACACCGCGTGCGCCGGCAAATTTTTACTTACGTTCATCAAATGAGTAACAATAATAATAATAATAAGGCCGCAGGGCAGCTAGTGGCGAGGTGTAGGTGAGTGGCGAAACCACGGACCTGAGTGCTCCCGAGGGTAGGTCCTGTTCCTCACCTCACTCTTGCCTTCACCGGCCAGCTGAGGTGTACAATGACAAGAAACAGACCCTCACCTCTGGCTTGCCTTTATTGGCCGGTCAGAAAGGAGTCGTAAGAGCTATTTGCTCAAATAGCGGATGTGTTGCATAAGTGGCGAGAGGGCACCTTATGGTCGTTTAAAGTCCAGAAGCACCCTTAGCCCCTCTGGAACTGTTGCTCTGTATGTGCGGCTATTTTGGGTGGCCCAATCCGTTGAGTTAGCGAGTCACCGCCTGCCATTTCAACCAAAATAATTAGCATGGCCAGGAAAGTGCCGTAGTTTCATCAATAGCCTAGTTCACCAATCCATATCAGTTCATTTATAGAGCCTATTATTAATGTTCCCATCCTTCTTAAATAATTCTACACTAACCGGTGGTTGTCCGTGGGAGCATACTTCTATAGTTTGAACTCAGGTACTACAATCGCCAGTTGGTGTCCAATCACTTTACTTATCTAAAGGGCCTCTGCGTGTTGGCTTCGGCTCCATGTTCGCCTTCCAAAGGTCCAAAACTCCATAGTCTCGTGATTGGTAAAGACATCCATAATAATAATAAATATCAGGGGACCATGACACACCAATTGACCAAGTCCCAAACTAAGCTCAAGGCTTGTACTGTGGGTACTAGACAACGAAATAAATATTTATACAGATAAATATATACTTAAATACATAGAAAACATTTATGATTCAGTAACAAATATTCGCGCTCATCACATAAATAGGTATCTGCCCTTACCGGGATTTGAACCCAGGACCGCTAGCTTCGTAGGCAGGGTCGCTACCAACTAGGCCAACACGTCGTTTAATGAAAACGAATTGCAACACAGACTATCCGTTGCTCTTGAGGTTTCATAGATTTAGAAGTGTCAGAGTGCCGGCCGACCTTGAGACTGCCGGTAACCTATTGACGAAGCTTCAAACTCCGACACCTCAAGTAGGTACATAAAAGCTATCGTAAAGTTATCGGAAATATGCCTTCTTTAGAAATGAAAATGAGTTTGTTATATTGTGATGATTGACTATTAGAATGTTTGGAAAATTTGTTGTACCTACAGGGCCTCTAATTATACTGGGTAAAACTGGGTATTGTCAAGGTTACGACAAGGTTACGACAGCTCGGACTTACAGTGGGCACTGGCGCCCCAGTTACAACTAATGCATATAACTAGGCAATATGGTTCTACCTAGTAGGTAGGTATAGAGGCGCTGAATGAGAAGTTTTATAAAACCACGAGCATGTTTTGGAGTTGTGGTACCAATGTCTTATGGCCGAACCCTATATTCAATCCACGGACAGATAGGCTTACTTCGGATTAATATTTGACACATTTTGTATGGGCAAATGTAATATTTTAACCTGAAGTAAGCTTTATCTAATCAAGATTGGATTGTTTTTATTGCTATATTGATTTATACTTATATATACTTGACACTGGCGAAATCACTTCACGTGGAAACGCCATATCCCCGCGGTAGTAGCTGTTCAAGTCGCCGCGGGGGCAAAGAAAGAAGAAGAAAAATATAGGGTTCGGCCGTTAAACTGGCAACGCATAACGATTACACTTAGGTATGTGACGCGTCAAAGTCTTCTCTTGTCAACCGAAGTAAGGGACGTGGAGCTAGCCCCATGTACTTTCGTTCTCCATCAAGATTGCTATACCATGGGCCGGTATTCTCAGCGGTAATAACGATATCGTCTCTGATCTGTTATCGTATTGTCAACGTTTTGATAACTCTTATTTACTTGACAGTGATGGCGGCTGACGTCAAAACAATACCATAACAGGTCAAAGACGATATCGTTATAACCGCCGAGAATAGAGGCCAGAGGTGACAGTACGATAACAGCTCAAAATAGATATTGTAGCGCGGCAACCCCATACGAACGCACTCGCGAATGAGCCTGGTCTTTGGCCAATGGCAGCGGAGCGACTCCCTTCCGATTCGGTCGTGCCGCTCTCGTTCGACTCGTCGTCCGGCACGATACCGTAACTAAAAAGCTCTGTCCCTAGTTCTTGTTAGAAATCATAAATATTCTGTGTAATCGTTACATAACTGTTATAAAAGTTCGTAATATCTGTAATAATTAAAATAAGTTTATTTCAATGTGCGAGAGTGTTATTATTTTAAAAAAATACGGCGACGTTGAGTATAGAGCTTGAAACGGCGGCTGGACGGATTCGGATGAAATTTGGAATGGGGATAGCTTATATTCCATTCCAAATTTCATCCAAATCCGTCCAGTCATTTCAGCGTGAAGGAGCAACAGACATACTTATTCCACACACTCTCATAGTTATTGGCTAATTTGCCAAGAGATAACAATCAACTCTAGAATAATCTTCTTCTTACTAAGTTATTTTGTGTGGTAATCCTGTAAATATTTTATAAAAATGTACTTTTTTACCAATAGGTAAGTATAAGTAATTCAGTGTTCTAGGGTCCACCATCTTATTAATTAATGAAATAAAAAGATTTCTGAAAACTCTATGTAACCGACAACATGAGCAAATTTTCATGGAAATCGGTTATGCCATTTGACCGTGAAAATTGAACAAACAAACACACGAGCTTATAGTTTGGCTATTAAACCGGACGTCGTCTGCGTCCAAGTAAGTTATCACTATTTCCTCGGGAACTGTCTGTAGCTGCCGGAACCCAGACTACTGACGAGAGGATTTCCTAACAGCTTTGAAATAAAATTCTATTTAAATGTACTGTATTTTAATAGGTACTAGTTGTGCAGAAATAGTGCCTAAGCAGATCGAAGGTGGTGAGGGAAAGTGATTTGCATAATTTTGAAGTTAACAAGACGTTAAATTTAGTGGTAGGGAGAAGCCCAAATCTGCGTTTTGTTATTACATTCTGTTACGTTAAGATCTGAAAGGTTATGAGTTTTATGATAGTAAAAGAATTAAATGAATTAACATGAAAATTAAATATAAAAATTATAAACCTTTTTGGAACAATTAATAAATACATTTTTAAGTTATACACAATAAATGTTGCATACGCAACACTGTCCATTGCGCCTGGATAAAAACGTCTACTTCCCTGGGGCTCAAGCTTTCTCCGTACCTACCAAATTTAATTGAAATCGGTTCAGAGGCTTAACTGTGACAGCGTAATAAACAAACAAAAAACACGCCAAACAAAAAACAGACTTCATTTCGAATTTATGATATTATCATTTAACATTTAAAAAAAACATGGATCGTAGGACAATACGGCCGCGAAAAGTAGTTGATTTACTAAAGAAAACTTAATTAGTGCTTCTTTCTTATAACATAACCACGCAAGCGAAGCTGCCGAAACGCTAGTGATGTTATAATTAAGTATTTAGTTGTCCATTTGCCTGTTTCACAATCGACAAGTTCATTTATCTGCCACTTAAAGTTAGCCTAAAGGCAAAAAGATAATTTATTACTCAAATATGCTTTACAGTGAAACAGGCTTTAAAGCTAATGGTACCAAAGTGGCGGGAACGGTTTCATACAGAAATTTGACTATGAGATGAGCATCATTGATGCCATCTAGAGTTGAATAACAAAACCCATATTTCAAACAGTTACGACACATTTCCGCTACTGGACGGTAGGTGGCGCTCGAGTCGACCCCATAAGCCACTAGGCCACCACCGACGCTCTCATCACAGGCATAGATAGTTAATTGCACACACGGGATATTTAAATTTTATCCTGGAAAATTGAATAATTTCCGAAGAAATAAAGACTTCTACGCGGACTGAGTCCACCACATCATACGTGACCTATGATCACATTTGGTTTAATGTGTCTGAATACATAAGGCCAGTATTGCAATGTTTTAAGTGTTACAAATTCGGTCATGGAAGTGGAGCCTGCAAGAGCTCTCAGATATGCTCCATCTGCTTCTGGGTATAGATTTAGATGATAAATTCTGTTGGAAAGGGCATATTGATAAACTGTGCAGCAAAGTAAACTCATTTGCATATGCTTTATGGCGACTTGCAAAGATAAGCACCAAAGAGACTGCATTACAGGCTTATCACGGATATGTATGCTCAAGACTTAGATATGCCATTCTCCTTTGGGGTAATTCAAGTCATGCAAAAAGGGTACCTATTATTAGCACAAAAACAGTGTGTTAGGGCTATTCGTATTGTAGATACACTGACGTCATGTAAGCCATTATTTAGAAACTTAAAACTTTTGACTGTGCCAGGCATGTATTTGTATGAGGTATGTTTATTTATTAAAATTCACCCTGAATTGTTTAAAACAAATAAAGATGTATGTACATTTAATACTAGGTACTAGGTACCCAAATCGTCTTGTCAATCCTGCGGGTAAGGAGGGATCTCCCGTGGTACTACTAGTAGTATCACCGGTAGTACCACGGGTAAGGAGGGGAGTGTTTTTATTCTATTGATGAATACTTTGACTATTTTAAATATAGAACGTGACATGCATGATTTTGCTTTTGCTAGTTAGATTAAGTTAATGCAACTGTTCTGTTATGAAGTTATGATGCTGACTTTTAAATAATTCAAGTTCAATCGTATTATATCGACATTGTTTAACAGGGAATCACTAACATGTTTCTTAGTGTGTTTAGATTTTGTGAAACAACTTTTATTTCTATTATTATTATTTTTTTGCATGCCATCTATTGGTAAAATGTGTGTGACCATATATGCACTAACAACCATCATCATTTTAAGCAAATAAATATTTTGACTTTGACTTTGACTTTGCTCCAGTTTGCACTTCTATAAGGAGTGTACCAACCCTGAAAAATTCAAATGCTCCAACTGCAGTGGACCTCATGCCGCAGTGTCATATACATGCCCCGTAAAGTCAGCCAAAATAGCCGAAATTAAGGATAGGATCAATGGGAAATTTACCTATGCCTCCGCTGCTGCAAAAGTGCCAGCACTGCCACCTCAACAAGTCAGTGCTAGTAAAGCTTCAGCATCTTCACAGTTCAGACCATCTAAGTCCCCCCAAGGGCGTGCTCTAGTTTCAGAGATCTTAAATTCAGATTCTTTAATATGCTCTTATTACAAAAACAGTCATTGACATCCTTAAAAAAAAAGAATCTAAAACTCAGAATGGTCCTATTTCAACTCAATTAATTAAAGAACTGCTTATCGCTAACTTTTCCATTTAAATATGCCTAGTAGCATTACAAAATTAAATATTCTACACTGGAACTCTAGAAGTTTGTTACCTAAAATTGACCAACTTAAGAATTTCATTCTACATCATAGGGGTCAATCCACGGTGACTCGCGTTACTTCATAGTCACTATATACGTGACAACCTTGACGTATGTTTCAAATCTATTGCTGCCTATACCGAAAAATGATGTTAATATCACAAAGGACATCAGTGTGAAGAATAAATCAAAGTACTTTACCCCCAACAAATTATTAAAATCGAAAAAAAGTGGAAAATAACTCGGTGACTCGCGTTACATGAAATGGACACGGGGTTTAATAACTTATACGTTTATTGATTTCCCTTTGATTTTTGAATTAATTAATTACTGACAAATTGACAAAACAATGATATAAACAATCAAACTTCTTTAATACTTAACCAAATTAAATCAAAGATATACATTTATTTAATTAAAATATTAAATATTACGAACTCGCGTTACGTCGATTTTGTGACTCGCATTACTTGCAACTAACCAGAACACTGTTAAATATTTATATTATTTCTAGCAAACAAACATATTATTTTTTAAACATAAATCATAAAATATGGTACACTCTACAGTACAAAAGGCTGATTTTTCTTTTTTTTAATTCTGCAAGTGCGATATTTGTGTTACTTTTACCCCTTTGTCAAATGCTTGGGAAATTTGAGCTTTCTGCAATTTTCCACACTGCCAGTACATTATATGGCACTTAGATATGCCAATAACCTTTGGAGCCTTAGAAAATACTGTATCTAAATCAGTTTCTTTAGAAACAGCTTCGATTTCCCGAGGAGAGAGGTTGATAACTTGTACAGAAGACTCCTTTGCTGCATTGGCAAACTGTTCAGCACTTGGTATTGACTTATGACGTATTATTGTTTTCTCCTATCTTCATTTGTTTATTCTACATTCAAAAAAGTTTCAAATTCGACACTTCATTTTTTCGCTGTTGTGTCCGTGTTACGTGGATTGACCCATAGTGAGAAAATTGACATTTTATTGTTTAATGAAACATGGCTTAATGCAGATAATTTATTAAAACTGTCAGGTTTTAATTTTATTCGTCAAGATTCAGATCGACCTCACGGAGGTGTTGCTATTGCTTACTTAGACCTTATGGTCTAAGTACAAGTTTAATGTAATTAAAACATCATCTCATTATCATTCTGATTTCAGTAACTCTTGGCGACTCTTCTCTTGATATATTGTGTTTACATCCCTCCTCTTCCTAATGGTAAGTTTAACATTAAGTTTCTAAAGGATAGTTATTCTAAAATTGTTTCTCCAAATTATTTAATAATAGGTGACATAGTTCTAGTTGCACATTCTCTGTAGGTAGGTAATGATCTACTAAGTAGTAATCATTTTCCTTTGCTAATAGGTATTACAACTTAACCAATTGTTTTCCCTCTTCTAACCTTCAATGTCTTCAATCGGATATGAATGTCCACGCTTTAGCTTCAGTTAATGTCAAAAAGTTGGATTGGGTTAAATTTAGAGAGCAATGTGAGTCTGATTTTTCTTCTTTTCAACTTATAGAAGATCCTCTAGTTAATTACAACCGGTTTGTAAATAAACTGCAAGATGTATTGATGACATTCTCACGCAAATGTTACCAACATAAATTTAATTTGAAAGTTACTCCGTGGTGGAATATTGACTGCGACCGTGTAATACTCCAAGCCAAAATTGCTTTGTATAAACAATTCCCTTCTATTGAAAATTATATCTTGTATAAGAAGTTTGATGCTGTTAAAAAACGTGCATTGCTGTACGTTTAAGCTGGCAATCTCTGTTCAACTTTTAATCGTATGACTTCTAGTAAAATTATTTGGGATCACATTCGTAGGTTCAAACACGCAAAAATTAATGATTGCAATTTTTCCCGTCCAATTTTTTTTCATAACCCTCAGAATGTCCATGACTTCCTAAATAAAATAGCTCCCTGTGAGAATAAACTGGATGACAGTAATTATTCTGAGCTCTTTACATGCTTATGGTTCGGAAGACGCTCAATGGAGGCTACATTCTTTTTCATTTGATGAATTTTTATCGGCCTTAGGGCCTGTTGTTTGATCAGTAGTTATAGTAACTACATACATACATACCTTCACGCATGGATAATTTAAGTTGCTTAATAGGTGATATTCAAAATAATTTTACAAATAATGAATACACTAGCAGTTTTTCTTGATATCAAAGGAGCTTTTGATAACATAGACCTTTCTTATCTCATACAAAGCTTACATACTTTAGGTCTTCCTGGACATATACTGTTATGGTTGTATAGTTTTCTTAATAATAGGTTATTGTCACTAAAAGTTAAGTCGAAATTGTTTGGCCCTAAACTTTCGACTAAAGGCACCCCTCAGGGTTCGGTTATATCTCCACTTATATTTATTTTAAGTTTAGTATGTTTTATGAACGATATTCCTACAACAGTAAAATATTAGCTTTATGCGGACGATCTAGTGTTATATGTAAACTGTAAAGTAATGAAAGATGGCGAATCTATTATTAATAGTTGTCTGTATAAACTACATTTGAGCATTTCTAAAAAATTTTGTACATTTCATTTACGACTTCGATTTGCAAAAAAAAATGCAGGTTGGTAGGATGAATGAAGCTGAGCCTAAATAACATAGTCTCCCAAAATGTCCTCATACATTTGTATGAAACTTTCCTTTTTTGTTACTAACTTTCTTTGGTTCATGGTAACAAAAAAGGAAAGTTTCATACAAATGTATGAGGACATTTTGGGAGACTATGTTATTTAGGCTCAGCTTCATTCACTCTACCAACATGCAATTTTTTTTGCAAATTGAAGTCGTGAATGAAATGTACAAACTTTTTTAGAAATGCTCATTTAATATTATCGAATACTTTAAAACTAGGGGTCAACGTAGCTAAATGTTCTGTAATTTTATTTTCAAAAAATGGTTTATGTCAGCCTCGAGTTTTTTACAATAATATTTGAATACCTGTCCACCCATTTGTTGAATATCTGGGTATCGTCCTCGATTTTGATTTATCATGGAAAACTCATATCGACGTAGGTAATTTGTAATAGAACTGAAATAGACTAAATATTTTAAAATCACTAGCCGGACTTAAATTTTTATCAGAGAAATCAAAAGTAACAGCCGAAGATTTTTCAATCGGTCATCTTCCCTCCCCGAAGGTTACCGGAATCCGTGATATTAAGTTCTTCTTCTTCTTTTGCCCCCGCGGCGACTTGAACAGCTACTACCGCGGGGATAATGGCGTTTCCACGTTGAGTGATTTCGCCAGTGTCAAGTATATATATTGTATAAATCAATATAGCAATAAAACAATCCAATCTTCTCTAGGAAGATTGGGGGCATCGTTGTACGGTGATTTGTAGGTCAGAGGTCAAGATAGTTTTAACCTCTGCACCACTGCGAGTCCACTTGAAACGAGAAGAAAGATGCCAGATACACGAAATAAGTCCAAGTCTTCAATCACTGTGCGACACAAAGGCATAAAAAGTACAAATCACTATCAGAAAAGAACTTTGAACACCTAATTATCCAAAAATTAAAGTCTAAAACAAATTACACGTCCGCCATCTTTTAACGTTGCAAATGGCCCCCCCTGCCTGATATTAAGTTAATTATCAACACTGAGACGACGGTGACGTGACACCACCTTTCAGTTCACAGATTGGGGCCCACGTTATTTTTAATCTATATCAATGACTTGATTAACCTAAATATACCCCCATGGCAACATCCAGTCTTATGCTGATGACACAGTAATCGTCTTTGAGGAAAAGACTTGGGAGTCGGTGTTCTTGAGTGCGAATGTGGGTCTTTGTAGGGTATCCTCCTGGCTAAAATCTAACCTTCTCACTTTAAACGTAAACAAAACTAACTACATTTGCTTTACTAAATACAATAGCACTCAACCACACACTAATCTAAATCTCAAAATACACACCTGTCCAGGTACTGATCGTCTTATATGTAGCTGTATGGACATTGAGAGGGTTAGTTCCACTAAATACCTTGGTGTCATATTAGACCAGCGCCTATCTTGGCACCCGCATATTGAATTTGTAAATGGTAGAATTAGAAAACTTGTATGGATTTTTAAAATTCTTAGACATGTTGCTAACAAGACGCTTCTTAATCAACTTTATGTAACTCTAGCGGAATCCATTATGACCTACTGCATCACCGTCTGGGGCGGTGCAACTAAATCCAAATTTTTGGAGGTTGAAAGAGCGCAACGATGTCTGCTGAAGGTAATGTACTTGAGGCCGTACAGGTTTCTCACAAATGAGCTGTACCAGACTAGTGACCAATTATCAATGCGAAAACTGTATATCCTCCGTACAATACTAAAATTACATAAAACATTAAAATTTAATCCCATGATCCTTACTAGAAGACGTAAACACATTGTTGCCCCTCGTACAACATATCAATCTTTATTTGCTAAGAGACAGTATAAGACACAACCTGTGGGCCTAGTATGGCGGCGTCTATATCGCGTGTCAAATGTGGATAAAGCATCCGTCACTCTCGTGCTTATTCACGTGTCAGACGGTGACGGAAGCCTTATCCAAACTTTGTCACGCGATAAACGCAGCCATGTTAGGGCCCCTGCATACCTTTATAATAAAATAAATGTCAAAATAAACATTTACCTGCAAAAAATATATAATTGTAAGAAATTTGTAAGTAACAGAATGGTTGAAGTTGCTTAACTATGAAGATACAGAACTGTTAATTAATCTTGTAAGGTGAGATAAGATAAGATAAGGTAATCTTGTATTTAACTAATTTGAACTCAAATGCTCACATATTTCGACTCTCATTCGATGCTCACACACACACACACACACACACACACACACACACACACACACACACACACACACACACACACACACACACACACACACACACACACACACACACACACACACACACACACACACACACACACACACACACACACACACACACGCACGCATGCACGCACGCACTCACGCGCACACACACACACACACACACACACACACACATTGATATTTTGTCGTTGTACATTTTTCTAGTTTTTAAGTTGAGTATAGATAAGTAGCTATACCAACAGACAACAACTGTTTGTTATGGAGGTGCGGGGACTTCCTGCCACAGGTATTTCTTACCTACTAGGAAGACCCAACCCTGTTCTCATTTTTGTAACTTGCATTTATGAAATAAATTATTTTCATTTTCATTTTCATTTTCAGATAAGTTGGTCGAGCTGTAAACTATCCCAAAACCTATTTAAAAATAAAATAAGCCGATAGGGTTACAGATTAAAAAAAAATGTTCTGAGATAGCAGTTTGATGATTTAAAAGAAAATATTACTTTCTCGCAACCCGACCAAGGTTAATCGAGTTGAACAATAAATAATCAAGTTGACGGACAATCAAAAGGATTGAAATGAAGTTGAGAGGACAATTATTTGACCTTTGTTGAGTTGCCTTGGACCCTAGGTTCGTTGAAAAGCGAAAATCGAAGTTGCTTTAGCTCCATCCCTCTCTCTCGGTTTAGACTCGAATGAAGAGTAAAGGAGATGGGGCGCCCGAAGATTCCAATTATTATTATTATTATTTATTTATTTAATGGCAACCGGTCGCAATATACATACATACATAAACTCACGCCTTCATTCCCAGAGTGGGGTAGGCAGAGCTACAGAATTACCAACAACTCTAAAAACTTGTTGATAATTCTGTAACCACATTTTGCAAAATGGCTAAGATGTTTACCAACATAGCTGGGCACCGTTAATCAAATAGTTAACTTCGTTAATCGTTAATCCGCTACAAAAAAAGTTAGCTTCGTTAAACGTTAAAGCGTTACATTTCGGAAGAATTAACGCAAGTTAACGTTAATCGTTAATCCGTTAATATGTGTAAAAAAATGCATTTTTATATCGTTGCATTAGTGAACTTATAAAACCTGTTGAGTTAGGTTCTGGAAGTTAACAGGATAGGAACAAAACAAAATACAAAAGGGCATAAGGTGCATATTCACTTTCATGAACATTAACATGTTGAAGTTCTCGTCTGAAAGCGAGGCTCGTTTTGGAGTTAAAATGTCTTTACCCGAGGAAAACAGACGTTTAATTGCAGCGCTTGAGGGTATAGCAGTATTGTATTTAATGAATAGATTTATGAATATCTGTTCCCCGAGGAATGCAGTATCTTTGAACGAGTCTTTTGATTTCATGTCCAGCCACATTTTAAGGAGACTTTGCGCTTTACTCTTTAAAGAGTTGGAGCTCTTTGGTTTTTCTATAGACTGAGTGACAGAATTGAAAGTCTTCCTTGTCATCATCGTTGTTTCTCACACTACACACTCGCTGCTACGCGCCGCCCGGCACTTGTCGTTTCATACTTGTCTGAACCTGTTTTTCTTGCCGCGCCGCGGTGCCGTTCGGTAAATAGTAGGCATTGGATTAACGATTAACGGACTTCTGCATATTAACGGAAGTTAACGTGTCCGTTAACATTTTAAAAAGTTAACTTAAAAGTTAATCCGTTAATCAAAATGTTAACTTCGTTAATTAACGATTAACGGATTAACGAGTTAATGCCCAGCTATGTTTACCAGCGTATTAGTGACAGGTTGCATTGCAAGCTCATCGCCTAACAGTACTACAAGTCTATATTCCCTTAGTCGCCTCTTACGACATCCACGGGAAGAAATGGAGTGGCACTATTCTATCCCGGTAACCACACGGTCGCAATATAAGTTTCCAATTAAGCGCTCATGAAGAGAATAGGTTATAAACAGGTAAGCCAACATCAGTAACGAAAATATCTATCACCAAATTGATCATCATGCGGAACGTTCGCCTTATTTTCACAGGTGACAGGAACAGCGCTTTAACTTTATAATTTGTTTACACATTTAGGTATTTTTTTACGCATTGTCTGTTGAGAAATAAATCAGTTTATTGTCATAAAATACGTGTTCACTATTTTGTTGCCAATTTCGCCTGCCTTCTGTGTGGTGTTGTGTTTGCCTTTTTTTCTCGATGGAATTATTATACAGGGTGACTGGAAATTCGCCGTATTCCTTGAAAGGGGTTATTCTACAGCTCATTTGTAACGATTTAAGTCCAGTCAACCAGGAGTCAAAACTCATTGGTTACCGAGTTATTCACGTTTTTAGAATTTTAAAAAAATACCCGCTTTTCGATCTAAAACTAGTCATTGTGTAAAAACTTCGTCATATAGAAATAAAAAAAAACATTTTTCAAATAGCCAATGAATTACTGATTACGAAAAATAATATAAAATGCCAAAGAAATGCAAAGTTTTGCAAATAAAAGGATTTGAAGTTGAAAGTTCTAGTAATTATTTTCCAAATTTTGTAACATAGTAAAACATAACTAAAAAAAAAACTACGACACTTCGCGTACAAATGACAGGAATAATTTGTTCAATTCATAAGGTTTCTAAAAAGGTACAATTTATGACATTTTAAAATTAAGTTTATTTAAAAATGTACCTACAATTAATAATAATAGCAGAAATGTTCGCGGTTAAGCTCCATCGTTTCAAACAAAAACCGCGGGATCGTTATCGTTTTTAAATTCAGCTAATCGTGTTCTTTTAAATTTGCTTTTTAAAAACAAAGTTTTGAAATTTCGAGCATCTCAAAACTTTTTGAGTGACCTACGTAATCAGTTACTTTCAACTTTCTTTCCATTTCGGACGATATTGATAACTAAGCTTTTTTCTCAAATGCCTGCTTGCCAATTCGAAGAACACGCAGATATCATTTATTGTTACGGATTCTGCGATGGAGACGCGGCTGCAGCTAGAAGGGAATACCAACGTCATTACCCTAACAGCCGTTTACCTCACGCAAGCGTGTTTTGTTCATCGTACCGTCTTATTCGGGAAAGAGGATCAGTTCAACGCCGCCAAGCTGACGCTGGAAGACCTCGACATGATACTGCTCAAGATGAAGGAATGGTGTCCATGGGCGACGGTGATCACTTACCATCGGGTGAGCCGCCTGCTCGTCTGCCTCCGACTATTATTAAAAAAAAAAAAAACCTTCAGTGTTTCCGGACAGACGGCACTACTTCGACGAGAATTGTGGCTAACCGGCTCGGTATGTCTCAGTGGAGAGCGTGGTTTACACTGCACTCAGCTCGGCAGTACCCGTGTCATTACACTCCAGTACACGCTATTGAAGAGGGAGACACAGCGAGAAGGATCTCGTCAAAGTAGTGCCGTGCCGTCGAAGCAGGCATTTGAGAAAGAAGCTTAGTCATCAATATCGTCCGAAATGGAAAGAAAGTTGAAAGTAACTGATTACATAGGTCACTCAAAAAGTTTTGAGATGCTCGAAATTTCGAAATGGAACGCACTTTGTTTTTAAAAAGCAAATTTATTTTAAAATAGAACACCATTACCTGAATTTAAAAAGGAGAACGATGTTCTATTCATTTTACTACAACACTTCCCGCGTTTTTCGGTTAAAAATAGAACGCACTTTCTGTTTTTAAAAAGCAAATTTAAAAGAACACGATTAGCTGAATTTAAAAACGATAACGATCCCGCGTTTTTAGTTAAAACGATGGAGCATAACCGCGATCATTTCTGCTATTATTATTAATTGTACATTTTTAAATGAAAATTAATTTAAAAATGTCATAAATTGTACCTTTTTAGAAAGCTTATGAATTGAGCAAACTATTTGTGTCATTTGTACGCGAAGTAACGTAGTTTTTTTTTTAGTTATGCTTTAAAATGTTACAACGTTTGGAAAATAATTACTAGAACTTTCAACTTCAAATCCTTTTATTTGCAAAACTTTGCATTTCTTTAACATTTTATATTATTTTTCGTAATCAGTAATTCATTGGCTATTTGAAAAATGTTTTTTTTTATTTCTATATGACGAAGTTTTTACACAATGACTAGTTTTAGGTCGAAAAGCGGATATTTTTTTTAAATTCTAAAAACGTGAATAACTTGGTAAACAATGAGTTTCGACTCCTGGTTGACTGGACTTAAATCGTTACAAATGAGCTGTAGAATAACCCCTTTCATGGAATACGGCGAATTTCCAGTCACCCTGTATATCCTTGTTGGCAACACTCAACAGCTAAAGTAAAGTACCTACCTAACCTACCTTGCTAGCCGGTCGATTGATTTGATAGCTCTTTCATCTCTCTGGTACCTACCTAACAGATAGATTTCCCTGTTCAAGCTTGGTTAAGTTAGATAAGGTAAGTAAGTGGATAAACAAATCATAAAAGTCATACATATCATACAAGTAAAGTGAAGTGTCAGTTCACGACTCGTTAGTCGTTATTTTAATTAATAAAATTACAGTTAATTTTGTAAGCAAAACTTGTTCACATTATTTTTATTTATAATTTTGCCGGTCAAGATGTTTTTAAACTACTCCATAAAATAGGAGAAGGTTCTCAATTCGGTTGAGTGCAGAAGAAATAACATTAATTGTAATATTATATGCGTATCCAATCCATGAACTGTCAGTAATTTATTGTGCAAAGGAGAGGTGCACAGGGGTGCACTAGCGGGGGATGCTGTTCGCTCTTTCTATCTCTTTGTTATCAAAATCAATACTGAGTAAAATCAATACCACTTGAACATTTCAGTTTACAGTACAGTACAGAACGCGCCGCCTGCAGTTTTTAAAATTGCAATTATGGCTGGCATTGAAAATCCGGCTTCCCAAGTTCCACAGTCGTGTGACACGTTTGTTGTTCTTCCGCCGCACACTAAAAACGGTGAAATAGTTTTCGGCAAAAATTCTGATCGTCCCCGAAATGAAGTCCAAGAGGTTGTTCATTTCCCTGGAGGTTTCAGGGAGGGGCCTTTGAAGGTAACAACATATTTGTGTTCATTCTCTATACTTAACTAGTATTTTTTTGTGTTCAATAAACGAAATTTCTTTTATTTTCCCATCATTTAGGGGATCATTCCCAATTTTTCCATGAAAATAAGTTTCAAGGGTTTTGTACCTAAAGAGTGCCAACAGAACCCCATCACTGGGTCTGTACTATCTGTCTGTGTTAAGGTAGTCTGTCTTTTAAAAGGTTATTGGTAATCTTTTGTTTTATTTTTTAAAATTGTGCACTTTTATTAAACAGTTTTTTCAACAAACAAATATAAATTAACAAGGTCTTTATTTTCAAAATGAAGGTTTGTTGAGATGGTGAAGTAAGTTTAGTTAGGCCTCGCTCTGAGATCAGCTAAAAGATGCCTTGGGCGGTGTGATTCAAATCAAACATAATTATGTAGCTGGTATATGAAAGAGTTTATGGAAAAGAGTTATCTCTCTCTGGAAAAGGGTCACTGTGTGAGGCCAGTCAATGCTTCGTAGTTATAAAACAAATATCAATCAATAAAGTTGGACTATTAATAATTTAAAAAAAAACAGGAGATTTATAAGCAGTCCTATCATGGTTTAGTCTGCGCTTGTACTTGCTAAACTTTACTGTTTGGACATTTATGTATTTACTATTTGAGAGAACACTTTATTGACTGACTATAACAGAGTGGATTATAACACTACAATCTCACAGACACAACAAGAGCAGGTTAGGTATCCTCCAGAACATAGGATGGGACTGTAAATCTGGAATGAGTCTCTCTCTAAGGACAAGTTAATAATAAGTCTTGGAAATCATAGATTTCACGTAATATATTCATATTGTTCAACAAGTAAATCATAATTATTTTAAATAAATTGAAAGGACCAGTTTGTACCTTAATAAAGAAAGGTAAAAACAACAATTTAATTACCTACTATTCTGGTTTATGCAAATACCTACTATACTCTTCTGTGCATTCTGATAATTCCCGTTATTTTATTGTCAGTGTACTTATATTGAAATCGAGGAAAGTCCGGCACCCCTTAATGCCGTGATCTTGAGCAAGCCAGCATGGATGTGGGGTGCTGAAATGGGAGCCAATGATAAAGATGTGGTTATAGGAAACGAAGCTGTGTGGACCAAATATGACCACGGCCCAGGGAATGCTAAAGTAAAACGCTTGGTGGGGATGGATCTTGTCCGGTAATACAAAATGGATACACAATAGATATGATTATCAATAACTTAATTTATTTTGCTTAAAGTTATTTAAATTAAGTTAATATAAATCTGTTACTTATGTTTGCAGTTTAGGTTTAGAGCGTGGTAACACAGCACTAGAAGCCATGAATATCATATGTGCTCTCCTTGAGCAGTATGGACAGGGGGGCCCATGCACTGAAAATGTTGATAACTTGTTTTACCATAACTCCTTCCTCATTGCTGATTCAACTGAAGCTTGGGTGTTGGAAACCAGCGGAGATCTTTGGGCTGCTGAAAAAATTTTTCAGTACCGGAATATTTCTAATGGGTTAACCATTACAACTAAAATTGATAAACATTGTGCAGGGCTGAAAGAGAAAGCCAAAGAGTTGGGATTTTGGAGCGGACAGGTACTAAATATAAATTTTAATACAAGTTGACTTTTAATTTTTTTGTGGGATCATCAGTGGGACCGTTGTTGATCCATTGTAATTTCAGGGCGATTTCAACTTCATGAAGTGCTTCTCGTCTGGCGGCGATCTGCACCGTCAGTTGGATGGTGAAGCACTCCTGAGGAATGGCTGTACCGATTCCAAGTTCGATATTCACCACATGTTGAATGTTTTGAGACACAAGAATAGTCGTATTTGCAGGGGCTGCGATGATGGCTTCCCCACTCAAGGGAGTCTGGTAAATTTGGAGTGATGTAGTGACTCGCATAGCTGTAGATAAAAATAAATGTCATATTTGTATAATAGTAATGCATGTACGAGTATAAGTACTAACCCGATTTTGATGTTGCCTACAGGTCTCCATACTGATGGATGATGGCATCAGTGTTCACTGGCTTACCGCAACACCTGATCCTAGTTTGTCTATTTTCAAACCTTTTGTCTTCACTGACAAGGCCAAAACTTCATGCTACACAGATAGTTGTGGTGAGGTAGGTCACTGTTTTTATTTCCAAAGACTTGAAAGAAAATTTCTAGCATAAGATTAAATTGTATTTTTTTTTCAAGCCCAATCGTGAACACAAATTGTACAAGCTGCATCACAAACATGTCATACGCGGCTCCAAAATTCAGCAGATGTCCACGGCATTGCGAAAGCTTGAAGATGAATCTATTAAAAGAGTGGAATCACTCATGAAACGTATAGAAAATGCTGAAAATGTTCAGCTTGACAATTTGATGGAAGACCATGTAATGAAGGAAGTAAAACTGTATGTCACTCATGCCAACGATAATTAAATAGAACAAAAGATTGTACATCTTTATGCTCCTTGTGAACATTGAAAAAGCCAAAGAACAAGTATTTTAAAGGAGTAGATTAGTTTTATAACTGTATTGAATCTACATCATAATATACTTACTTACTACACATATGTAGTAAGTTTATTAATATATACATTAATTCATATCAGTATTAATCTCGAAATCATAAATCAATATGTATAATTAGTTTTAACTGTGACTTATGACGTATATTCATCAACAAATAAACAATAAATTAATTAAATTAATTTCGAGTTTCCAACACGTTTTCTCGTGGGCCTATACTGTATTTGTCCTTTTGCACAAAAAGTGCATCTAGATTTGATGACCAAATACCTACTAATTTTATTATGTTTGTAAAAGTAGCTAGGTTAGATTCGTTAGGTGTCTTCAGATGCCCCAAAGGCAAACCACCCAGAAACAGGGGCTCTGCCGAAAGTCGGTACGACAAATACGAGTATAGACCACGAGAAAACGGCCTGATAGCGTGCGAGTAGTTAGGCGAGGCAGATGCCGTTCTTTTCTAACTTAATACATGTTTGAAAAGAATGGCAAGCCTGCCTCGCCCAACTTCGGCGACGACTTGTCTCCACAGCCTAGCGTTAAATAATTCGAACTTTAATCTTAAATCGGCCGAACGTAGACGGCAACGGCAGGCGTCACTACTGGTTTCTGTATTCTATGAAATACCTTCCGTAGCGGGCTTCACGACGCCTGCCGCTCCTCCACAACCTCACGCGTTGCTGCGCTGACGCCCGACCCTGCGGTCCCGACCGCAGATCCAGCAGCGAGGCCGACCGAAGACGGCAGCGGTTTACATTGATTAAGGGCCGAGTTCACCAACCAATTTAACAGGTGGTTAAGTCTTAATCAACCGTTAGTCAATACATTTGACAACCGTCAAACCGCTAACCGTCCGTTTAATTGTTGGTGAACACTGCACTAACATTTAACATCGTTTGGTAAAACTGGTACTTAGGGCCGAATTCACCAACAGATGTTGAAATTTAAACTGTTGTTTAAACCTTAAACGACCGATTAACGATATTTTGGTGTTCACTGTGCGTTAGCCATTGAGTGCCGTAACCGACTGTTTAACTCATCGATTAACTGATCCTTAACCCTTTGAACGCTAAGAACACCTAAAGGTTTCGTGTATACTGTCTACTGTCGTGCCTGCCACGCCACCGACGCTTATAGTTGTCACAGATGCAGTGCAAAATAGACCCGATTATTTGCGACGTAAGGTTGAAATTCGCTGTGGTTTTCAGCTGCCATTGGCGTGTGAGGACGACTTTTGTATCAAGTCAATTGCGGCGAGAAGGTTAAAGTGAAACTGTATTGTATCCATCACTTTTAGGTTAAACAGAATAAAATTGAAGACTGGTGGCCTATAAACCGACCTAGGGCTGATAGATTCGATAAAGTCTATCGATTTAACCCCTATGTATGTTCAGCGATCTTTACTAGTTTCGGAGATATCGATCATTTAAATCAGAATATATGGTTTTTTGTAATTTTACCTTATTTATTTTATTTATTTGGGGCATCAACAGCAATACATTTTATGAAAACAAGTTAAACATAATACAAAACAGCCAATTAAAGATGTCCACAACACAGTTTGTTAGTAAAACATAAGCAACAATTTTAACAACTTGCAGAATATGAGATGAGAAAAATACAATAACTGCAAAACTTAGCATAAGGATATGGGGTGTGCCTGTGTGGTGTGTGTGCGTGTATGTAGTGTGTATTGTATGTGTGAGGTAGTGTGTGAATCTATACACCTGATATTCCCCATGAGTGTGTCGCGCATGTCAAGAAAAATCATTAATTTCATCTTTTATTTCATAAGTTTTTCAGTGGTATCTTACTTAAGGAGTGGTTCATCAAAAAAGTAGCAAGGAATTATCAGATTTTTATTTTTATTGTTTGCTTATTATGAAGCAGTTTATTCTTTTTAGTAATGTGTAGATATCTTACTATCAAATAAAAATACAATAATATTGAAAGGCCGTGCCAGGATAAGCTAAGAGATTTTGCCCCCCTTGAGTTTGGGGTTGTAATTTTTATAGATTGTGTGGCTCTGCATTAGTAATTGTTTTGCCAAATTTGAGCACCCTAAATATCATAGTTTTCGTTTAAAAAAAAAAAAATTATATTTAATTTTTCTTTGATATTTTTTTTTCCTGTTAACCGATTTTAATGAGCTTGGCATATAATGTACATTTAACCAAGATGATCAAATGGCCATAATTATATTTTCATTATGCCATAGAAAAAAAATTAAAAAAACCCATTCAAACTTTTCAGTTTTTTTTTTTTATCACTTCCATGTTAGAGACCGCTCTAATTTTTTCACTGGTAAAACTCCCACTAACGTCCTATAATATGTATTTTTTTCAAAATTTTTGCTAAGGGAGAACATGGAGTTATCTTGACATGAAATTCTTTACATGAGCATTTCTAAAAAAGTTTGTACATTTCATTCACGACTTTAATTTGCAAAAAAAATTGCAGGTTGGTAGAGTGAATGAAGCTGAGCCTAAATAACATAGTCTCCCAAAATGTCCTCATACATTTGTATGAAACTTTCCTTTTTTGTTACCATGAACCAAAGAAAGTTAGTAACAAAAAAGGAAAGTTTCATACAAATGTATGAGGACATTTTGGGAGACTATGTTATTTAGGCTCAGCTTCATTCACTCTACCAACCTGCAATTTTTTTTGCAAATCGAAGTCGTAAATGAAATGTACAAACTTTTTTAGAAATGCTCACATACATTTCCTAGAACCGCTATAATTTAAATCGGAATGATTGCAACCTCTTTAGAGGAACGTACATGTTGCATATGAAATACTTACTGGCCACTTACATTTCAACTTTTTAAAGAAGTAAAAAAAAAGACAACAAAAAGAACTCCTTCCAATTGTCGTGCGTTGGTAACATAATATAAACCATTCCAATATGAATTCATTATCAAAAACCACTGCAATACAACGCGTTTTCCGTAAAAAAGTTAAAACGCTGAATTGTCTCGCAATGAAAACAATTCTGCAAAGTATAAACGAACAATACGATTTCTTTAATAATACACTTCCAATTTTTGATCAGGTAAATGTCACAAAGGCATATTGTGCATTTGTATAGTAATTAATGGGTACTTAATTTTAAATAGGTAGTTTAAATAATTAGTAGTAAAAGTAGTAGTAGTAGTAAAACTCTTTATTGTACGTACAAACAAATAATTACCTATGTTTATCCACGGATATGTAATTTGGGAGTCTCAGGTAGTATAACTTAACATGCATGTCTTCAATCTAAATGATAAAAAAACATAGGTAATTATTTGTGTGTACTTACAATAAAGAGTTTACTACTACTACTACTTCTACTACTAATTATTTAAACTACCTATTTAAAATTAAGTACCTATTAATTACTATACAAATGCACAATATGCCTTTGTGACATTTACCTGATCAAAAATTGGAAGTGTATTATTAAAGAAATCGTATTGTTCGTTTATACTTTGCAGAATTGTTTTCATTGCGAGACAATACAGCGTTTTAACTTTTTTACGGAAAACGCGTTGTATTGCAGTGGTTTTTGATAATGAATTCATATTGGAATGGTTTATATTATGTTACCAACGCACGACAATTGGAAGGAGTTCTTTTTGTTGTCTTTTTTTTTACTTCTTTAAAAAGTTGAAATGTAAGTGGCCAGTAAGTATTTCATATGCAACATGTACGTTCCTCTAAAGAGGTTGCAATCATTCCGATTTAAATTATAGCGGTTCTAGGAAATGTATGTGAGCATTTCTAAAAAAGTTTGTACATTTCATTTACGACTTCGATTTGCAAAAAAAATTGCAGGTTGGTAGGGTGAATGAAGCTGAGCCTAAATAACATAGTCTCCCAAAATGTCCTCATACATTTGTATGAAACTTTCCTTTTTTGTTACTAACTTTCTTTGGTTCATGGTAACAAAAAAGGAAAGTTTCATACAAATGTATGAGGACATTTTGGGAGACTATGTTATTTAGGCTCAGCTTCATTCACTCTACCAACCTGCAATTTTTTTTGCAAATTAAAGTCGTGAATGAAATGTACAAACTTTTTTAGAAATGCTCATGTAAAGAATTTCATGTCAAGATAACTCCATGTTCTCCCTTAGCAAAAATTTTGAAAAAAATACATATTATAGGACGTTAGTGGGAGTTTTACCAGTGAAAAAATTAGAGCGGTCTCTAACATGGAAGTGATAAAAAAAAAAACTGAAAAGTTTGAATGGGTTTTTTTAATTTTTTTTCTATGGCATAATGAAAATATAATTATGGCCATTTGATCATCTTGGTTAAATGTACATTATATGCCAAGCTCATTAAAATCGGTTAACAGGAAAAAAAAATATCAAAGAAAAATTAAATATATTTTTTTTTTTTTTAAACGAAAACTATGATATTTAGGGTGCTCAAATTTGGCAAAACAATTACTAATGCAGAGCCACACAATCTATAAAAATTACAACCCCAAACTCAAGGGGGGCAAAATCTCTTAGCTTATCCTGGCACGGCCTTTGTAAGATTTCTTGAGTTTTCTTAATATTTATTGCAATGTACCTACTTTATAACTTTTTGTACAACACAATTTGACAATCTTCGCTTGCCGTTTTCTACAATACCACAATTGAATTTCCATTTTCAGAACTTGTTTTATGCTTTTAAGAATAGTATTATACGAATAAGTTATACCAATAAACTAGATTTCACGTTGGGTAGTAAGGAAGTTTCTCCAATCTAACCTCTGACAGGGGTTTTTCTATGGGAGACAAATTTCTGTAAAAATGGCAAATACACAATTTTTGAAAATCCATGTAACTACCTCAAACTAAAGTCAAATCAAAAATATTAACTAATGATCCAAAGACAATTTAATAATGTATTAACTAGCCCATTAAACTTAAAGAAAAAAACTATGTTTATGACAAACACCTCATAAATTCACTCAAAAGACACTGTACAAAAAGTTTTAGGTGAGATTTAATGTAAAAGGCGAAAACTTGAAATCCCTCTTTAATTTTTACCATTCTTATTGTTTATTTTATTTAATAGTATCTACAGATTACTATTACAAATGCTATGCTTAGAAATTAGCACAAAATAAAAATAAATTCCATATTATGTGCTGCTACTTTTTTCCGGACCACTCCTTAATTAGAATCATTTCGAATCAGCGAAGTATTAAAACCTTTTTCCCGTTTATTTCTTACTTTTTTTAAAGTAATAACATTTTTCAGTTGTTTTTCATACAAAGTGAAAAGCATACACTGGGAAACCAGGTATGGAGAATGAAATAGTTATTTTCACCTCAGCAGCTCAAACAAGCAGGTTTTGCTGCTTAAAAACAGTGAGCAAAATTCAATTTTGCTGCGAGCGAGAGGCAAAGTAGCTTTTTAATTATTTTTTTTAAATGCCGTGAGCAGTGCTGGGGCTACTCACAACATTCGAAAAAATTGAACATCACTTTGTTCTGTCACTTTCATTTCGATAGGAAAAAAGCGAGAGATAGAAACAACTTGATTCGAAGTTCGATTTTCAAATTCCACACATAGTAGGCCCAAAAAGAAACGCACCACGTTCGGATGCACACATAACCGTAAAATTGCAAATAAAACTATCTGTTAAAGTTTGAAATGTGTTTATTATAACTATTTTATACAGTAGGTACAATCATTTTTTTTATTTAATGTTTTGAAGACAAAATTAATGAAAAATAAGAAGTTTATCATGTATCTACTTACATAATTTTGTTATCGTTTTAACAATCATATGCGATCGTGTCGTTATTTAGTCGTGTATTCACCAAATGGTCACAACGGAAGACCTGCGTTGGCCCTACCAGCTTCACGCTGTGTTGTTCTAGCTGCTGAGGTGAAAAGTTGTATGTCTCACACGAGACCAAAGTTTTTTACGTCTCGTATCTTTGAATCCCTCGCTACGCTCAGGATTCTAACCTAGAATCACTCGCTACGCTCGTGATTCAATAATAGAATCCTTCGCTTACTCGGGATTCAAAATCATCACTCGCAGCAAAAACCAACTTTGCTCTCTTGTTGAACAAATAACTATTGTTCAACAAGAGAGCAAAGTTGGTTTTTGCTGCGAGTGATGATTTTGAATTCCGAGTAAGCGAAGGATTCTAGGTTAGAATCCTGAGCGTAGCGAGGGATTCAAAGATACGAGACGTAAAAAACTTTGGTCTCGTGTGAGACATACAACTTTTCACCTCAGCAGCGAGAACAACACAGCGTGAAGCTGGTAGGGCCAACGCAGGTCTTCCGTTGTGACAATTACGTCGTCCCCGGGGAATAAAATGGTAATGCGATAATACCATAGTTTTCGTGTAATTGCATATTCCGCTTCTCATGCCATTCACTAAATTTAAGTCTCGCATTAAGCGCTGCTTGCTGGGTAAGGCATATTATACTGTAAAAGACTTCGTAGATGATAAAGACGTTTTTAAGTAACTAGCATGAGCTATTACTGAAATTGTGGTTAATTTTAAGCATTTTGAGTAGAAATATATCTAATATGTGAGCACTGAGCAGCGCTTATTATTAAATGCCTTTAAGCCAATGATGTAGACATTTAAATTTAAGTTTACCTAATGTATCCTTTTTTGTTAGTATTTTTTATTGGTTCTTGTGCACAAGACACTTAAGAAATGAGAACACATTGTGATGTTTCTCGCCGGACAGTTCCCTTTTTTATTGATATATTTTGTCCGGCAGCATGAGCATGTCATGCTCACTCTAAGGTCTTTGCTTACGGCGGCGTCGTTGATCGGGTCGCCACCTTCCCGAACACATGGTTGAGGGAGGCGATGGCTGAGATACGCGTCATACTCGTGAACGGGTGCTGTCTGTGGGGTCCGGTCTGTTTACGCTTGCAAGGACCTGTTATTCAGTCAATTATTTTAATTATAGTTCCTGACGTAGAGACCTCGTCATGTTGTTCTCCTAGACATTAGGTATTTTATTTGTATTTTATTGACGTAACATTTGTAATGATTTTATTTGTGTTAGTTTTAAAAATAATTATTTATTACTTTATTACCTTGTAAATGTAATTTAGATACTTTTAAGTATTATTGTATTTAATCATTGAAAAAAAATGACCTTCTGCTGGAGTTTCTTGCGGAGCTTCTTCTCCGCAATGATGGTCTTGTCCGAAGCGCTAGTAGATTCACTCCATGTTACTGACGTGTAAAAGAGCCCTCATGTGGCCTATTTACTGAATAAATATTTTGAATTTTGTTTTTTTTTTGAATCCGTAATGTAATGCATATAGTGATTTTTTCCACATTTTTCCTTTATTTTTTTACGAAATTATGCAAGATTTAATTTTTATTTATTTGGTATACTTACGGTAATATACATTTTAGCTTATAACAAACAAACGAAAATAATTAAAATTATCAAATAATTATAAACATTAAACCTGAAAAAAATACCATTCATTTTATATACGCCAAGTTGGTAAACTCTTTATAGGTCTGAAGATATTGAACAAAATTGGTTTTTATTTTTTCCTGTAAAATTTACTTTTTCCTATTACCATTTTATTCGCCGGGGACGACGATTTGGTGAATACACGACTAAATAACGACACGATCGCATATGCATCAATCACAAGCATTTTTGCAAAATACTAATAAAATAAAAAGTGGAAAAAATAAACATGAAACAGATAAAACCTGTCACTCAACTTGATAATGCCGTAGTGCAAACACAACTTTATACAGCTTTATGTAGTCTGTGGCTTTAAAAAAAACCTAACTAGGCCTTGTCTATGGCTATTGGCTACAATAATCCCGCTATTTTTGAAATGCGTTCTGAAACTGCCCCCGCGGTTTATGTCACGAAATTAATGATTGTTAAAACGATAACAAAATTATGTAGATACATGATAAACTTCTTATTTTTCATTAATTTTGTCTTCAAAACATTTATTTTTATTTTTTATTACCTACTGTATAAAATAGTTATGATAAACACATTTCTCACACACAACATTCGAAAAAATTGAACTTCACTTTGTTCTGTCACTTTCACTTCGATAGGAAAAAAGCGAGAGATAGAAACAACTTGATTCGAAGTTCGATTTTCAAATTCCACACATAGTAGTAGGCCCAAAAAGAAACGCACGTTCGGATGCACACATAACCGTAAAATTGCAAATAAAACTATCTGTTAAAGTTTGAAATGTGTTTATTATAACTATTTTATACAGTAGGTACAATCATTTTTTTTATTTAATGTTTTGAAGACAAAATTAATGAAAAATAAGAAGTTTATCATGTAAATAAATAAATAAAATAAATAAATATCAGGGGACAATCTCACACCAATTGACCTAGTCCCAAACTAAGCTCTAGGCTTGTACTATGGGTACTAGACAACGATATAAATACTTATATAGAGAAATAAATACTTAAATACATAGAAAACATCCATGACTCAGGAACAAATATTCGCGCTCATCACACAAATATCTGCCCTTACCGGGATTTGTACCCAGGCCCGCTCGCTTCGTAGGCAGGGTCACTACCAACTAGGCCAGCGCGTCGTCAAACATAATTCTACATAATTTTGTTATCGTTTTAACAATCTTTAATTTCGTGACATAAACCGCGGGGGCAGTTTCAGAACGCATTTCAAAAATAGCGGGATTATTGGTAGCCAAATAGCCATAGACAATGCCTAGTTAGGTTTTTTTTAAAGCCACAGACTACATAAAGCTGTATAAAGTTGTGTTTGCACTACGGCATTATCAAGTTGAGTGACAGGTTTTATCTGTTTCATGTTTATGTTTTCCACTTTTTATTTTATTAGTATTTTGCAAAAATGCTTGTGATTGATGCATATGCGATCGTGTCGTTATTTAGTCGTGTATTCACCAAATGGTCACAACGGAAGACCTGCGTTGGCCCTACCAGCTTCACGCTGTGTTGTTCTCGCTGCTCAGGTGAAAAGTTGTATGTCTCACACGAGACCAAAGTTTTTTACGTCTCGTATCTTTGAATCCCTCGCTACGCTCAGGATTCTAACCTAGAATCACTCGCCACGCTCGTGATTCAATAATAGAATCCTTCGCTTACTCGGGATTCGAAATCATCACTCGCAGCAAAAACCAACTTTGCTCTCTTGTTGAACAAATAACTATTAAAAAACCAGGCAAATAGGTTTAAATACTCCGCTGATTCTTAATGATTCTAATTATGTAAGATACCACTGAAAAACGTATGAAATAAAACATGAAATTAATGATTTTTCGTGACTTGGACATTGGAAAGTTACAAAAATTCAGATTAATATGATCACTATCTCCGAAACTAGTAAAAATCGATGAACATACATACAGCTGTGTGCAAAATAATAGCAACGAAGGCAAATCTAAAGATTAAAATTTTAAATGTAACTTTAGATTAGGTATACGAGTATATCTTACCTAAATTAACAAATCTATGTCTTATAGTACTAACATAATTAACAATAAAACAATCTCAAGCATTTATGAGATAAACAACAAAATCAAGAATACCGTTTTCAAAATAATAGGAGTTTAGGTATTCATTAAAAGGAAAATAATTATTAATAATCAAACAATCAACCAAAACAATGTTAAGTCCTTGTTATTATTTATTGTCTTGAGTTGACTAAAGCTTGACATCTCTTGGAGGATATTGCTTCATGCTGACTGTAGGTCTTAGACCATACAGTAGCTGGACTGGCCTTATAGGTCATTTCCCCTCTGCCGAAAAACTTGCACAATGTGCAAAAAGTTATACAATAGTAGTTTATGAAATTGTTGCATAATGTAATGAGGGGTATTAAAACACGAGTGTGTGTTTAAGAACCGAGCCGCTAGGCGAGGTTTTTAATAGTATCACACGAGTGTTTTAATACCTAGTTATGTGCAGTTTCATACACTACTTTATCTACTCTCATTGCGATTCAACCTACTAAATAAAAGATCAAAGTTAATAAAGTAAGAAATAGTTTATTGCTTATAATAATTATTCAAGTTTTGTATGTTGCAATTATGAAATTGTATATTGATTGCTGGGCAGGCGTTGGTGCTCGTACTTGCTGTCGGGGCTATTGGCAAATTAATATTGATGTCGTTCTTTTTGTTTTCTATGGTGTTTAGAATGGAATTTGAAACTAAGATTTTGTTAGTCATAGAATCGTCTATGTAACCTTCTGCCACGGCCGTCGATCTCCATCCGCCATGACGCTTCAATGTTGTAATATCCCCACCGGCGTCAACTAGCAGACTTGCCGAAGTCCTTCTAAAGCAATGGCCAGTGTACTGCTCTGAGTTCGGAAGTTGTAAATAATCGGCTATGGTTTTACCTAGACTTCCAAATTTATTGATGCCAACTTTCTGTTGAGTGCATTTTCCACGTTGATAATTTAAAAAGAAACAAGGATTTTTACAAGAATCGGGCCGTAGTGCTATGTAGTCCTTACATAATTTAAAGTATTTCCCTGTAATACTAAAAGAGCGGTCGTTTTTATTTTTTGTATCACGAATTGCTACTAATATTGTATTTTCAGAAACTTCCACGTCCTGAAACTGCACATTGTAGAGTTCTTGTCTCCGACAGGCACCCATGATACCGAAAATAAGTGCAATCTAGAACAAATTAAAATGAAAATTATTAATTTTAATGAAAACCCAAGACCAACAAACGCTGATAAGACTTTCACTTGAATATAACTAAAATCTCAATATTTATACATACCTTCGTTAAAAGATATTCGCGTTCAGGAGCTTCATTTATGAATTTATTTAATTGTTCAGGTGAAAACGTCTTGGCTTTCTTCCCTTTAAATCCTTGAGATTTTCTTTTCAAAAACGCAATTAGTTTTGAATATTTGGATATATCGACGTCGTTATATATGCTTAATGTACTCTTCAACATTGAATATTTAGACCATAATGAGGAACACTTGAACTTGTCAGACAATTCTTGAAAATAGGCCAATAGCACGTTTTCTGAAAATGAAGTAGCCTTTTTTTGCATTTTCCATGGCATAAAGTCGTGATAGCATTTATCATACAATTTCCTCGACTTTGCTGGTAACAGATTAAGAGTCATTTTCGTCGCCGTATCTAAAATATCGGGCGGAGTCAAATTTTCTTCACTTTCACTGATCTCAGACATTTTTAAGCAAGAATGTAAATTATCCACGAAATTCAGTAACTACAACAAAACGTATTCAATGAATGGCGCCAAAACCTAGCACATCGCGCACGCATGCGTTAAAGCGGGCGCTGTCACAGACTAGTAAAAATTGGAATGAAAACTTTTTGTAATGCTGTAAAAATGATGCGAACCGCACGTGCGTTCCATTAAAAAAAAAATTGATATGGAACCTCGCTGGTGACACTAACTTTTTGGATTAACTTGTATCGTAATGGTTAAAAAATTACTTTATAACATTATTTTGTTAGAGAAATAATGTTATAAAGTGATTTTTTAATTTTTTTTCGGTATTGTGTTTATAAAGTATGCCAATATAAATTCGTTTTGAAGTTTATAATTCGAACTTTACGATATGAGAGTAGATAAAACCAATTTCATAATCGATTAATGGTCATTCACAAAATCGCCTCGCCAGAGAACACACTTATTGGAAAAATGCTCGCATGTGCTATAAGTTCGTGAAAAAAACGATCAATTACTTCAAGCTTAGTTAAAGATGGCACAACATTTCATTTGTTAGTAATTTTATATATTTAATACCTGTAAAATATTATTTTTAAAATATTTTCATAGCACGTCAAATTTAACGATTAAAATCAATCGATTCAAATTCTTAGTTTAGTTTAGTTTATTTATTCATCAATGTAATGTTACAATATAGATTGCATTGCATGTCAAAAAATATGAAATTACATTGATATTGTCAACATTAATACAAATAATAAAATAATAATACAAAAAAACACATAAATAATCAAAGGCAACATTAATAAACAACTAATAACTAATAAATGGTCAGTTTCCGACGTCAATATACAAAAAGTAATAAAGGTCAAACAAACAATAATAATTTTATAATTTAAGTTCCATATATTCGTCAACGGAGTATAATGGATTATCCAATAAAAGGAATGCGACTTGGATGAATGCGTACTCGGCTAGCGAGACTCGGTTTAATGCTTTGTAAGAAATAACTTAACAGTTTTTGAAATAAAGTCTATAATTGTTTGCATCAAAATGATGTCGTCAGCATACTCCTTAGCGAGACTCGGTTTAGTGATAAGGGTAGTGTCGATGAAATCAATATTTTTCGACAGTAAGGAATATTTACTAAGGACTTGAAAATTGCCTAGTATATATTTTAAGTGTATATTTTACACGTTTCCAAAAGACCCAGAATTGAACAAATATGGACCGCCTCATGCAGCAGACAAGCAAGTTGGGTGCCTACGCGTACTACTTAGTTCCATAATATGTTCGAAACATTTTGATGCAAGTCAGTATCGAACACTGCAAGAGGCGAAAGTTAATAGATTTTGCTGTTCCTACTTTATGTTTATATGAAAAAGTTAGTATATTTAGTATTTTAGTAAGTATTTACTTATACAAAGAAATACCAATGACCACGATATTTTAAAACTTTCATATCTTTGTCAAATAATATCTAATAAAAATACGGTCAATAAGGTTTCTTCTCATAAAACAATAATAAGAAAAATTGTGCTATAATCTCCATGATTGGTCAAGAGGGCAAACTTTGTAAAAATATATAAAAAACATCGTACTTTTCCGTTATTGTTAATTATAATTAACATGACTTAACAACTATTTCATTGACCAATAATATCCTATTACGATGCTCGATAGATACTGATTTTTTTATGACAGAGAAGACGGCACATTAGCACTCGGGCCACCTGATGGTAAGTGGGAAATGAAACAATCTCAAGATTGCAATCCTAAGGGCCGTATTAATAAACTTTTCTTGACTGAGAGATGTCCGTCACAAGATACGTCAGACTAAATGACAAGCTATAGAAAACTGTTATTTTGACGCATCTTGAGACTGGCATTAAAGTCGAGATAAGTTTATTAATACGGGCCTAAGACTTCAAAGGCGTTGCCAACTCTTGAGTTCTACGATGGAATCTCTATGCTCGTAATTTCACCGGTTGTCTTATTCCGACACCGGAACACAACAATGCGAACACTGCTGCTAGGCGGCGGGGCAAAAATTGTGAGCTCCTGCAAATGTCAGTTAAAATATCGATATGAGCTATCGACCTAATCCTCGCACCGTAGGTTATGCCGACCACATTGACATTTACGTATTCTTATACCGCGTTTGTACAAAGTCTTTACATGTGTGATATGTTTGTGTGCGTCAAAATATATTATACGTGTTAGATTTCTGTCAAAATGTGCGTGTGTAATGACACAGATAGATTTTACATTTGTAAGTAATCTTTTGCATGTATTATTTCTTCACCCCCCGCAAATCTCGGCAGACATGATTGTACCCGAATACAACCTATAAGGCCAGTCCAGGTATTGTATGGTCTAAGCTGTAGGTACTACATGCCATAATTGAGACTTTGCGGTAGGTTTTTGATCACTTACAGCATTCTTAATGTCTTTCCACGAGTTCTCAATTGTTCTGGTTGCCGGACCTGAACACATTGAGCCGCCCATGGTAAAACATTTACTTTTTTGACTCTAATTAAAGCATTATCATATATATGTATTATCATGAAAAATATATACCATTATGAAAAATATAAACAAGTGATCCAGTTAGAGGCGAGAACTCCGCGGACCTATCGCATACCTACATAGTTATTACGACCGTTTAAGACCAAAGTTAAGCCCAGAACTCTTGCTAATCGCCTAGCAGAGCATATGTGAAGTTAGCAGATCATTTTTGTAATAAGTACTCGACTTTATCTTTTTTTTTAAATAATTGTTCTAGATCTATAGAACTCTGCTGTGCAATGCCAGAACACCTTTTGTTTTTTAATTTGATGAAAAATGATATGCTATGTGCGTGACGTTAGCAGAGCATTTTTATTGCAAGTAAAATATTTTTTTTTGTTATTATATCGTCTTTAACTTTTCCAAAATGTATCTAGAACTATAGAACTCTGCTGTGCGATGCCAGAACACCTTTTGTTTTTTAATTTGACGAAAAATGATATGCTATGTGCGTGAAGTTAGCAGAGCATTTTCACGTAAAAGAGCGTTTCTTTTTTTTTTGCCACTAGCACATTTTGCTGTGTCCCATGACTTTGCATTTAAAAATAAAATACTTAATGTATTTAAGTTAAGGAGTTTGAATTTTTTACTTATTCATCGTTTTATTTGCACACTAGAAATGTTTTTACAATACATAAAAAGCTTGGCATTTATTTAAAATTAATTAAAAACGAAACCTCTACTTTTTCAAAGTATGAAAGAACGACTGTCCCATCTTAAAATCCATAACTTTACATTGAAATATCTTCATGATGGTCAATAAACCTATATGAACTTTTGAATTTTAATCTATGCTTAGTAGTATTAAGATTCATTTTTCGTCTACTTTGTCGAGTTAACACCAGTAATATGGTAGAATTTAATTTTTAACTCTTGTCCCAGGAAATGTTCCAAAAGTAATTTCCTATTGTGTTTCCCATTTTACTGGCTTAATATAAAAATAAAAACTACCAAGACTTATTATTTGCGACGGGCAACACAAACAAATGTCACTTCCCACGCGACAATGTTGTTGCGGTAAGTTATTAAAAAAAAAAAAAAGACGTGTGGCACTCGGGGACTGCCGCGGTAAAGCTATTGCATGTCGTACAAACGCACACAACGCCGTGTCGAAGACTGCCGAACTGAAACGACGTTAGACGATGCACGGCCTTCAAGCCACACCTCCTTGCCCGTCGGAGTGGGGAGCGTGAGGTTTTTTCGTTACGGAATTTCTGGATTCGGTCCCCGCGCTCAAGGCCCGCGATAGAAGCTATGTAATAGCTTAACTGAAGAGAGTACGTGCGTAGGTGTTGTGACCAATATCTTTTCCTATTGTGTACATGTGATTTTACGAGATAACTTAAATAATTTACTTATATTTGGTTACTTATAGCATAGTTAATATTATTACGAACAGTTTGATATAAAGTCATAGAAGATTTTCCATAAAACTAGCCCACAATAAATTTTTTAAAACATTGAACACGTGTTGTGTGACTTCTTTTTGTGTTACTTTTGCGTGGTAACATATCAAAGGAAAGCTAAGTTACACTAAGAGGAAAATAATAAAGGCTAGTATGCTGTTTCATAGAAAAGTTCAATACGTACTCGATCAAAATGTAGGTCTGTATGAAGCAGCTGATGTTTTTTCCTGATTTCAGAGTTGCTCCCATAGTGAAAGTATGTTCTGTTACGCTCCATTGGGAAAAGGAACACTAACTGATCCTAGGTCTGAGCCTAGGATAAACGTAGAAATTTAATAGAAAATAAAAAAAATGAATTAAAACCTAAAGATAGTTTATTTTATAAATTATAAGTGTCGAAAATAGATAGTTGCGACAAAGATTAGTATAAAAAAATAAATAGAAACTGGTTTGGGTGAAGGGACGATAATATAAAATTAACAAACAAATTTAGAGGTTAGAAAAGACGAAATTAAGGATTAACACAAAAATTTAGAGATTAAAAGGTATTTCAAGAATGATTTAAGTACCGTTCCCGAATATTGGCCGAGAAAGAACGAACGTTCATGGAGCTCGCGGGCTCTGTTAGAATTTGGAGAAACAAAAAAACCTATCCAGTGTTATTCGGTTAAATTATTATTCGGTGTTCCTAAAAAATATGCATATTTTTTGTATCGAAGTTCCGAGATGGGAATTTTAATTTCTTAAATCATTATGAAACAGAACATGTACGCAAATATAAAAAAAATTGAATGTAGTTTCTTTTTAAAATTACAAAAATTAGAAGTTATGATAAGCTTATCTTGAAAAAGGGTGAAGGTAAAGATCTCGTAGCCGAAGTCTCCGGAGTCACACGCGTGCGTTGTACACAACGCGTGTAAGTATATGCGTTTCGCTATACGCGTGTGATAGCCCAATAATCGTCCGAAGCTGTTTAGTGGACTACTTCTTCAGGGGGTAGGTGGACTAGAATAAAAGGATCTAATGAGTAACGAACGACAAGACAAACAGAACGGGGCGTAGCGGGGAAAGATCTTAATAAATATCAACTTACCCGGATCAAGCCGGTATTATTTGGTGCGAATACCACTAGGAAGTTCCTTCCTTTCGCTCAGCAGATAGAGTGACCGTGCACCCAACTATGCGAACTAGGTCACTGTTAAAACTGCAATTGTACTTGTAATTGCAAATGTACGAAGTCGAGAACAAAAAATAAATCCCTTCGTTTACGAGACTGAAGCACCAATGTCAAAAAGAAACATCTTACATCCATGCCGAACAATCTGACAACACATTCAAAATTTTAAAATAATAATCGAAACCATCAACAACGCAGGCCAGCAACTCTAACATACAAAAGAGTTCGAACACCTAAAAAATGAACAAAATAAACGCGCGAATTTGAAGCGATTTTGTAGCGGTAACGCTACAGTTCATATTCGTGGGTAGAACACAGAGGTGATCATTTGTAGGTATATCACGACTTAGATTTCACCCTTTATATTTTAATAAACATTAGAAGCAACGAAGTGAATCTTATGTAATACTTAAGTATGACTTCCAAAAGAAATGTTTCTAACCGAAATTTAGTACAGTAGCCTAAGAATTCGTATGATTTTACAAAGTTTCTTATATAAATTATTTCTAGATAAAATAATTGTTTAAAACTTAATATTGAGGTACATCATACACATAGCCTTACATTTCTTCCTTTGTTACCAATGGTTTTCTTTGTTACTGTCCCAACATTTTTACCGTCATTATTTTCGTTTTATTTCATTTATATTACATAAAAATAAATAATTCGGCCACTAATAAAAAACATAAAAACGCTATTGTAATATAATATACAAAAACTTATTCAAATATGCTTACTTTACAAAGAAACGAAACTATAAGGGCAATTTTAGGTCAAGGTAACACAGAAAAAGAATCTGTACCAAATTTTCAAAGATAATTTATAATTTGATAGAATATTTTCACACGATTACATTACTTTTATAGTATTTTTTTATAAAAGACCAACATTAAGGGATAAATTGTGCACCTTTTTATGATATTAATGAAAGAAAAAGTAACACAATAAGAACCAATAATATTCTACTTACCCTCAATATTTTGGGATTTTTCACCATTTAAACCTATTAAAAAGCGGTCACTTGCACAAAATCTAAAACTTTATGAAATATTCTATCGAATTTCGTTCATAAACTTTATGATTAGTGATATTTTGGTTTTTTGTCAATTTTGGAAACTAGTGGCAAAAAAAAAGAGAAACAATCAAAAACGAGTTTCATTTTTTCAGCTTAAATCGCCAGAACTATGTTTAAAAAGTATCAGGAACTATAGAACTATCCTGCATGCCAATAGAACTTCGATAAATTTTTGATTTTCTGGAAAATGATCTGCTTACTTCATGGACATAACTAAATTGTCTAATTTTAAGACATAGTTTAGACGGCAGATTTAATCAGTGCTATTCCAGAATGTCAAGCTGATAATGTATAAGACCGCCTAAAATAAGAAGCGTCAGATTCAAATTAGCGCTGTCATTTGATTATGACAGCTGCTTATAGAATAGCAAAGTGTTTTAGGCCGAAAACTAAAAAATACATGTTTTTTATCAACGTGTAATCTGCACGCCAAATGTATTGGTAAATTTTTCTGTTTTCGTATAATTTATCTTGGAGTTTGATAAAAAAACATGTAGTTTTTAGTTTTCGGCCTGCGAGGCAGTACTCAAACGAGTACAGATTTTTTTTTTTTATATTGCATAAGAACATCAATTTCATTTTGTACAAAAGCAAATAATTTTTTTTTATTTAAATTTGGTTTTTATTTTTATTTTTGAAGTTTCATTTCTGACTAGTTTTGTTCGAAGACGAATTTCCGCCCGCTTCCTTTGTGATGATTTTTTTTCAGTTTTTTTTTAAATAAGTTCCTAGTTGTTATGCATTTTTGGAGAGCTTACAAAACAGTTAAGTTTTTAAAATAATCTGCAGGCCAAATTTCATAACGTTTTTTTTGTTTTTAAGGCATTTTAGTGGAAAGCGATCGCAAAAAAATATTGAAAAATTTTCGTTTTCCGTCTCGCTTTTTTAAATTTGGACCGATAATTATTGTTTTAATATTGAGAAATAACCAGTGTTTAATAGTATTTATAAATCAGAAAAAAAAATAAGATTTAAATTGATACTTTTTTTGTAATAAATTTTTCAAGTTGAATTTCTGACTAATTTAAAAAAAAACTAAAAAACGCGATAACTCAAAAATGATTCACTTTTGCATAATGCATATGAGAGACAAAATTATCGCAAATAGTCACCCCTATCACCTCCTAACGGGAATAGGTCGACTTACCAATAACCCTGTATATGAAAAATCGAAAAATCTAAGATATGCCTATGCTCTGCTAGGCGGTCGGCTAGAGTTCTGGGCTTGATTTTGATCTTAAGTGGTTTCAATGACCGTGTTTGTTATAAAACCGAGGAGTTCTAGCCCCTACATCACTCATTTATAATTTTCATGGTGATATGTGAAAAATCGAAAAATCTAAGTTATGCCTATGCTCTGCTAGGCGGTCGGCTAGAGTTCTGGGCTTGATTTTGATCTTAAATGGTTTCAATGACTGTGTTTGTGATAAAACCGAGGAGTTCTAGCCCCTACATCACTCATTTATAATTTTCATGGTGATATGTGAAAAATCGAAAAATCTAAGATATGCCTATGCTCTGCTAGGCGGTCTGCTAGAGTTCTGGGCTTGATTTTGATCTTAACTGGTTTCAAAGACTGTGTTTGTGATAAAACCGAGGAGTTCTAGCCCCTACATCACTTTTTTATATTTTTCATGATGATATATGAAAAATCGAAAAATCTAAGATATGCCTATGCTCTGCTAGGCGGTCGGCTAGAGTTCTGGGCTTGATTTTGATCTTAACTGGTTTCAATGACTGTGTTTGTGATAAAACCGAGGAGTTCTAGCCCCTACATCACTTTTTTATCTTTTTCATGATGATTATATGAAAAATCGAAAAATCTAAGATATGCCTATGCTCTGCTAGGCGGTCGGCTAGAGTTCTAGGCTTGATTTTGGTCTTAACTGGTTTCAATGACTGTGTTTATGATAAAACCGAGGAGTTCTAGCCCCTACATCACTTTTTTATATTTTTCATGATGATATATGAAAAATCGAAAAATCTAAGATATGCCTATGCTCTGCTAGGCGGTCGGCTAGAGTTCTAGGCTTGATTTTGGTCTTAACTGGTTTGAATGACTGTGTTTGTGATAAAACCGAGGAGTTCTAGCCCCTACATCACTTTTTTATATTTTTCATGATGATATATGAAAAATCGAAAAATCTAAGATATGCCTATGCTAATGCCTAACATTTTTTTTGAGATAGTAAAATTCTGAGATTACAGATCGATAGAGAAACAAAAACTGAACAAAGTGGCATCAAAAACTCAAAAACGTCATTTTGTGCTATACGCGAATTGAAATTTAAGGAATCGATATGAAAAATCGAAAAATGTAAGATATGCCCATGCTATATTGTCAAATAATATCTAATACTAAATACGATCAATAAGGTTATGTCAAGAGGGCAAACTTTGTAAAAATATATATAAAACATCCTACTTTTCGGCCATTCTCACGATTGGGTGTTCTCCGCCTTATTACCAAAGCCATTTTTTTTTCAATTTTTTTGAAATAGAAATAGAAATAGAAATAGAAAATTTTATTTGCTAGAATGCGTTATACAGGGTCTTAAAAAAATAACATGGGTTAGATCGTGCATTCAGTGTCGATAGTACGACATGCAAATTTTTAATTATATGGTCATTACAAATCATGTCAAACAATATAAATAGTATTACTGTCTACTCGAATCATGCATACAATCAATTACCATAATTACATGACACAGTCTTATCTACAAGTGTTCTCGCCATTTATATCTTATCCACTACTTAGCTCCGTTATTAAAATATTCATTTAAATTGTAAAAACAATTAGAAAGAAGCCATCTACTAAGCTCATTTTTAAATGTAGTTCCCTTCAGTAATTTAATTTTAGTAGGAAGAGCATTATATATATTTTCCTACTCCTGTACTTTTATCTGTCATTTATATAGTCACGAACACTAATATAAGAATATAGATAATATGTCCACAGAACATTCCGTAGAAAAGTCTATCTAGTCTATTCCCCTTAACAGCACTTGTGCTTTTTTGAGCCAAAACGATATGCCTAGCTGCCAAAGCTTACACCTAGGTTAATTTGACCAATCAAAATACTTCACCAAATTAAACCACCAATCACAATACACATTGACTGTCAATCGGAACGTTAGGTTCTTTTTGGTATGTAAACTATTTTACTAATTTAACTCTTTAAAAAAAACATTTTATTTGGTATCAACCAACCAGAACGCAGCTATATTAAAATCGACCAATCAGGTAAAAGAATTCATTTCTCAAATCATTAGGTGTTTTTAGTCCCTATTTCACAAGTTAAATCGATTGTGCAACTTTTTTTAAAAATATGAAACCTGGCAAGTGCACATCAATTTAAAAACAAAGTTAACCATAGACACATATTTTGTTGTTTTCGAATGTTTCTCGCTCGTTTGTTGTTCTGTGCTTCGTTCGTTCGTATTCTAATCTAGGTATATTAATTTAATTTGGCATTTTATTTTGAAACCTAGTCGTAGAAAAAGTATTGTATGCAACGGTGTATAACTAAGTCAAAAAATACTCGTGGCGTCTTGCTTTACGATGTTCGCCTGCGGCTCACATCGTAACCACACCACTCGTCTTTTTTGACCTCTCTTATACAACTGTTGCATAAACTACTATTTCCTACTCCTGTACTTTTATCTGTCATTTATATAGTCACGAACACTAAATATAAGAATATAGATAATATGTCCGCAGAACATTCCGTAGAAGAGTCTATCTAGTCTATTCCCCTTAACAGCACTTGTGCTTTTTTGAGCCAAAACGATATGCCTAGCTGCCAAAGCTTACACCTAGGTTAATTTGACCAATCAAAATACTTCACCAAATTAAACCACCAATCACAATACACATTGACTGTCAATCGGAACGTTAGGTTCTTTTTGGTATGTAAACTCTTTTACTAATTTAACTCTTTAAAAAAAACATTTTATTTGGTATCAACCAACCAGAACGCAGCTATATTAAAATCGACCAATCAGGTAAAAGAATTAATTTCTCAAATCATTAGGTGTTTTTTAGTCCCTATTTCACAAGTTAAATCGATTGTGCAACTTTAAAAAAAAAATGAAACATGGCAAGTGCACATCAATTTAAAAACAAAGTTAACCATAGACACATATTTTGTTGTTTTCGAATGTTTCTCGCTCGTTTGTTGTTCTGTGCTTCGTTCGTTCGTATTCTAATCTAGGTATATTAATTTAATTTGGCATTTTATTTTGAAACCTAGTCGTAGAAAAAGTATTGTATGCAACGGTGTATAACTAAGTCAAAAAATACTCGTGGCGTCTTGCTTTACGATGTTCGCCTGCGGCTCACATCGTAACCACACCACTCGTCTTTTTTGACCTCTCTTATACAACTGTTGCATAAACTACTATTTCCTACTCCTGTACTTTTATCTGTCATTTATATAGTCACGAACACTAAATATAAGAATATAGATAATATGTCCGCAGAACATTCCGTAGAAGAGTCTATCTAGTCTATTCCCCTTAACAGCACTTGTGCTTTTTTGAGCCAAAACGATATGCCTAGCTGCCAAAGCTTACACCTAGGTTAATTTGAACAATCAAAATACTTCACCAAATTAAACCACCAATCACAATACACATTGACTGTCAATCGGAACGTTAGGTTCTTTTTGGTATGTAAACTCTTTTACTAATTTAACTCTTTAAAAAAAACATTTTATTTGGTATCAACCAACCAGAACGCAGCTATATTAAAATCGACCAATCAGGTAAAAGAATTCATTTCTCAAATCATTAGGTGTTTTTAGTCCCTATTTCACAAGTTAAATCGATTGTGCAACTTTTTTAAAAAATATGAAACCTGGCAAGTGCACATCAATTTAAAAACAAAGTTAACCATAGACACATATTTTGTTGTTTTCGAATGTTTCTCGCTCGTTTGTTGTTCTGTGCTTCGTTCGTTCGTATTCTAATCTAGGTATATTAATTTAATTTGGCATTTTATTTTGAAACCTAGTCGTAGAAAAAGTATTGTATGCAACGGTGTATAACTAAGTCAAAAAATACTCGTGGCGTCTTGCTTTACGATGTTCGCCTGCGGCTCACATCGTAACCACACCACTCGTCTTTTTTGACCTCTCTTATACAACTGTTGCATAAACTACTATTTCCTACTCCTGTACTTTTATCTGTCATTTATATAGTCACGAACACTAAATATAAGAATATAGATAATATGTCCGCAGAACATTCCGTAGAAGAGTCTATCTAGTCTATTCCCCTTAACAGCACTTGTGCTTTTTTGAGCCAAAACGATATGCCTAGCTGCCAAAGCTTACACCTAGGTTAATTTGAACAATCAAAATACTTCACCAAATTAAACCACCAATCACAATACACATTGACTGTCAATCGGAACGTTAGGTTCTTTTTGGTATGTAAACTCTTTTACTAATTTAACTCTTTAAAAAAAACATTTTATTTGGTATCAACCAACCAGAACGCAGCTATATTAAAATCGACCAATCAGGTAAAAGAATTCATTTCTCAAATCATTAGGTGTTTTTAGTCCCTATTTCACAAGTTAAATCGATTGTGCAACTTTTTTAAAAAATATGAAACCTGGCAAGTGCACATCAATTTAAAAACAAAGTTAACCATATACACATATTTTGTTGTTTTCGAATGTTTCTCGCTCGTTTGTTGTTCTGTGCTTCGTTCGTTCGTATTCTAATCTAGGTATATTAATTTAATTTGGCATTTTATTTTGAAACCTAGTCGTAGAAAAAGTATTGTATGCAACGGTGTATAACTAAGTCAAAAAATACTCGTGGCGTCTTGCTTTACGATGTTCGCCTGCGGCTCACATCGTAACCACACCACTCGTCTTTTTTGACCTCTCTTATACAACTGTTGCATAAACTACTATTTCCTACTCCTGTACTTTTATCTGTCATTTATATAGTCACGAACACTAAATATAAGAATATAGATAATATGTCCGCAGAACATTCCGTAGAAGAGTCTATCTAGTCTATTCCCCTTAACAGCACTTGTGCTTTTTTGAGCCAAAACGATATGCCTAGCTGCCAAAGCTTACACCTAGGTTAATTTGACCAATCAAAATACTTCACCAAATTAAACCACCAATCACAATACACATTGACTGTCAATCGGAACGTTAGGTTCTTTTTGGTATGTAAACTCTTTTACTAATTTAACTCTTTAAAAAAAACATTTTATTTGGTATCAACCAACCAGAACGCAGTTATATTAAAATCGACCAATCAGGTAAAAGAATTAATTTCTCAAATCATTAGGTGTTTTTTAGTCCCTATTTCACAAGTTAAATCGATTGTGCAACTTTAAAAAAAAAATGAAACATGGCAAGTGCACATCAATTTAAAAACAAAGTTAACCATAGACACATATTTTGTTGTTTTCGAATGTTTCCCGCTCGTTTGTTGTTCTGTGCTTCGTTCGTTCGTATTCTAACCTAGGTATATTAATAAAATTTTGTTAATTTAATTTTGCATTTTATTTGAAACCTAGTCGTAGAAAAAGTATTGTATGCAACGGTGTATAACTAAGTCAAAAAATACTCGTGGCGTCTTGCTTTACGATGTTCGCCTGCGGCTCACATCGTAACCACACCACTCGTCTTTTTTGACCTCTCTTATACAACTGTTGCATAAACTACTATTATGCACATATTGTAGGCATTTCTTTTATAAATATCAGTGCGGCAAAGTGGTCTATGTACGAGATGTTTGTATTGCACCCTGGGCATTCTTGTTCTTACAAAAATGTCGTGCCGTTCCTTGAAATATTCCGGATGCGCTTTGCAGAACCAACAAACCTTCAGTATGTACATGCACACCAAAGGTAATATGTTTAGTTGCTTAAAATAAGGTTTGCAGCTGTCCATAAACCATGCATTTTTTATGGCACGCACACACTTTTTCTGCAATTTAAACACCCTATCTACGTCCACGGAGTTACCCCACAAAGTTAGGCCATAATTGAGAAGGGATGAAACGTGACCGTGGTAGGCCGTGATTGCAGCTTCAGTGGAGACGGTTTCTTTCAGTCTTCTTAATGCAAAAACAAAAAGATCTAATTTGGAGCACAAGGTGTTAACGTGTTCTTTCCAATTTAATTGTTTGTCAATCATTAAACCTAAAAACTTAACACTACTGGTTTCTTCAACAATCTTATTGTCATAGCAAACATCCAATTGCAACGGTATGGCCCTGTGCGAGTGAAATTGCATAAAATTCGTTTTAGCAATGTTTGTCTGTAATTTATTCTGGCAAGTCCATAAATGCAAATCCTTTAAGGCTTTATTTATATTTCGTTCGTAATTTACTTTATCATCACCTTTAATTAAAATAGTCGTGTCATCAGATCAGCAAAGAGGATGCATTTAGATGATGTCGCTCGGGGTAGGTCATTGATATAAATGAGAAATAAAAGGGGTCCTAAGTTACTTCCCTGTGGAACTCCGGAATTGTTATTTCGCATTTGAGATCTGTAGACAGTTTTAACCAGGCTATTATTATTCTCCACCACCATTTTTGTTAATTCTGTGCACTGCTTTCTGTCTCTTAAATAACTTTTTAACCAGTCGTGAGCTTGCCCCCTAATCCCGTTATTATCGCATTTTGACATCAGTATTGAGTGATCAACGAAGTCAAACGCTTTGCTTAAGTCGAGAAAAATTGACGTAATCGGTAATTTATTATTGTTTGCTTCTGTCATATATTTAACAAATTCAAAACACGCTAGCTCAGTCGAGTAACCTTTCCGAAAACCATGTTGTTCTGGCTGTAGAATATTATGTTTATTTAAAAAGCTGACTAATCTTACATACATGGCCTTCTCAAAAAATTTGCCCAAAATAGGTATAATTGTGATGGGACGATAATTATTAGGGTCATCGTGATTACCCTTTTTAAATAGAGGTTTTACAAGTGACAATTTAAGTTGCTCAGGAAAGACACCTTGAGTAAATGATATATTTATAATATGCGCAAGCGGAATGCTTAAGCATTCCGCTTGCGCATATATCAGTATACTATTATAACAGTATAACAGATGCCTATGGGCTACAACGATAACTACTTTTTTTCTTCGTTATCGTGTAAACTAGACCTAAATATGTAGTGAAATAGCAATGAACTACTTCTATAATAAGTGTAATAATAAGTTTATCATCCGGGTTGTTTTAAGTGGGTATTTTATGGTAAACTATGTTGCGATTGTTAGGGCCTCGGCAGTTGTTTGCGCGCTGAGGCTTGTTACGAGTATGCTCGTAATTCAACCCGTACTTAATTAATTCTCCGAATTCAAGCTTCAAATAGTGTCCGCTTCTGTTTTAAGCTTTCCTGAGATATTTTATACGCAAATGTAGGTATCCCAATTATTTGTTTCTGTTTGTTATACAGCAGGATCGTGTTCTGGACTAGGATATATGAAGTAAAAGTAGTGAGGGCTAAGCTAAGCCCAGCAGTGGGACACACAAAAATCTACTCTTTTTTTTGCGAGCGTCACCGTCACAATACCACAATTTTCATTTAATGTGTTAAAATTAAGCTTTCTAATTGTGACAAATTGTTTGATCGCGTGCATGCGCTTTTACGCAAGTGTACTTGCGTGAATACGCATGCGAGCAAGCCAGTTAACAATACAAACACGGACGTCCTTTAAGGGTTCAGTACCCAAAGGTTAGGATCCCTCCTAGGAGCCCAAATATGCCCGCGCTGTCCGGCCGTCCGGCCTAACTTTAAAGATTAATTATTATTTTCTTCAGAATATGTGTTATTACGGGGGATTAACTGTATATGTATACTGTTATAATAGTATGCTATAATTAACTGCATATATCATATCAAGCAAGACTTGATAACATAAGAATATGAACAACAGGAAGCTAAATAATCAATATGTCGAAATGGCATCAAAATATACAAAGAAGTTTTCGAGTTATAGAGATTCAAATATTTAATATGAACGGTAATTAGATTTTTTTTGTATGAGATGGATATGGTAATTAGAAAATACATTTGACTAAAGAAAGTATCATGTAATAATTTTTAAAACAAGAACTTATTACATGTTTTTTTTTGTTAATGATTATTATCGATTTTTATTAATATTTATGAACATATACCTAGTAAACATTAACTTTTAATGGCAAAAATGGTAATCATCACTGGCATCAAAGTTTCGCTCCCTGGATATGACCTATCGATCTAATCCTCGCATCGTAGGTTATGCCGACCACATTGACATTTACGAATTCTTATACCGCGTTTGTACAAAGTATTTACATGTGTGGTATGTTTGTGTGCGTCAATAGTATTTTATGTAACTGGTACATAAAGAGGGTCCTTAAAACACGAGTGTGGTTTTGTGAAACGAGCCGAAGGCGAGTTTCATAATAACATCACACGAGTTTTTTAAGGCCTAATTATGTACAGTTGCATACATTACTTTATCTACACACATATTATAAGTACTCTTTCCGGATTTTAAAAACAGGCGGCAGAACAAACAAATGGCGGCAAAGCTAACCTGTGTCACAAATATGAATGTTTTAAAAAATATATATAGACAAACTAACAAAGTCCCTATTCTAATGTCATTCGACATCAAAACGTAGTACGACACTTTACTTAAAATATACCGAGTCGACGTTTAATAGATACTAGAATTGACCCCCTGTTTGAATTGTGTTGGTTTTGGAAGATATTCCAAATTTAAACAACATTACTTTATCAAAAGTTGTATCGTAATTTTAACTTTTCAATACAGCTACAGATAAGAAAAAATATCATAGTAAAATTGTATCTTGTAATGATGGTCATTGTCTACGGATTCTGAACGCATTATAGAGGACTTATGATATGAGTGTAGATAAAATATATTATGTGTTAGATTTCTGTCAAAATGTGTGTGTGTAATGACACAGATATATTTTACATTTGTAAGTAATCTTTTGCATGTGTTATTTCTTCACCCCCCGCAAATCTCGGCAGACATGATTGTACTCGAATACAACCTATAAGGCCAGTCCAGGTAGTGTATGGTCCAAGCCCATAGACATTCGCATTCACAAGACCGCAATCCTAAGACTGCAAATGCATTGCCAACCCTGTGAACTAAGATGGAATGCCTCTATGCTCAACAAGGTCCTCCCACAAGTAAAGTCCTCTTTTCATAAAGAGTTTCAATGGTACAACATTTAAAAAGATAATAATGTCAAATGGTCAAAGCGCAATCACATCTTAATGATTCGTTTTAATTATTGTGTTTTTTATTCGTAAGAATCCCTGATAGTGGTATAAATAAATAAAATAAAGCCATGATTCATGATCTCGTAGAAGTAATGTACCTACGAGGACAAGTGATATTTTAGCCGTGTGAGTATGAAAAGAGTGTGAGTAAAAATCGTAATCGTTAGTTTCATTTTAAAATTATTTCACATAATAGCCCTTATCAGCGACCGTCTTTTCATTCGCATTACAGGATAATGTGTCAGTTTTCTGAACACCATGGAGCTTTTGACCATGAAAGATTAGAAAAATTGTTGATTAGGAACAACTTGATTATTTACATAACGTTGTGTTGTGACACATTATTATGAATGAATTAGTTAAGATGGGGCACACTGAGAGCATCGTCAGGAAAGTCGATGGTAAATCAGTCTGTAAATAAGTCAAATATTAACTTTAAAAAAAGTTACCAATAAAGGGATGATCCAAATCATACACCCTACTACCTACTGTTAAAAAAAATCCAAAGGTACCCTGACAGACAACCTGTATATTTCAAGGGTGGCGACAAGATAATTGTCGATTCAGATAGTTGAGCGACTATGACAAAGCATATTTAGGTTTAAATATGAGAGTATGAGTTTCCCACGACGTTGCTTGCGGTGAGATTGAAATTTTCTAGCTTCTTATTAATTAGAAAATTAAAAATTAAATAAATGTTTAAAACAACAAAAAACTCGCAAAAAAAAGCGAAAAATTACTTCTTTAAGTCTGCGTCCTACAATATTTTAACCAAAAGCAAACTTCAGTCATTTTATTAAAAGAAGTAATTTTTTGTTTTTTTTTTGCTTTTTGAAGGCGGTTTGTTTGTTTTCTTATGGGCTATTAAGTTTCTTCCACGGCACGTATGGCATGCCATAAGCATGTGTGTCATTGTGTATTACCATTTTTGCCATTAAAAGTTAATGTTTACTAGGTATATGTTCATAAATATTAATAAAAATCGATAATAATCATTAACAAAAAAAAAACATGTAATAAGTTCTTGTTTTAAAAATTATTACATGATACTTTCTTTAGTCAAATGTATTTTCTAATTACCATATCCATCTCAAACAAAAAAATCTAATTACCGTTCATATTAAATATTTGAATCTCTATAACTCGAAAACTTCTTTGTATATTTTGATGCCATTTCGACATATTGATTATTTAGCTTCCTGTTGTTCATATTCTTATGTTATCAAGTCTTGCTTGATATGATATATGCAGTTAATTATAGCATACTATTATAACAGTATACATATACAGTTAATCCCCCGTAATAACACATATTCTGAAGAAAATAATAATTAATCTTTAAAGTTAGGCCGGACGGCCGGACAGCGCGGGCATATTTGGGCTCCTAGGAGGGATCCTAACCTTTGGGTACTGAACCCTTAAAGGACGTCCGTGTTTGTATTGTTAACTGGCTTGCTCGCATGCGTATTCACGCAAGTACACTTGCGTAAAAGCGCATGCACGCGATCAAACAATTTGTCACAATTAGAAAGCTTAATTTTAACACATTACATGAAAATTGTGGTATTGTGACGGTGACGCTCGCAAAAAAAAGAGTAGATTTTTGTGTGTCCCACTGCTGGGCTTAGCTTAGCCCTCACTACTTTTACTTCATATATCCTAGTCCAGAACACGATCCTGCTGTATAACAAACAGAAACAAATAATTGGGATACCTACATTTGCGTATAAAATATCTCAGGAAAGCTTAAAACAGAAGCAGACACTATTTGAAGCTTGAATTCGGAGAATTAATTAAGTACGGGTTGAATTACGAGCATACTCGTAACAAGCCTCAGCGCGCAAACAACTGCCGAGGCCCTAACAATCGCAACATAGTTTACCATAAAATACCCACTTAAAACAACCCGGATGATAAACTTATTATTACACTTATTATAGAAGTAGTTCATTGCTATTTCACTACATATTTAGGTCTAGTTTACACGATAACGAAGAAAAAAAGTAGTTATCGTTGTAGCCCATAGGCATCTGTTATACTGTTATAATAGTATACTGATATATGCGCAAGCGGAATGCTTTATATCATTTACTCAAGGTGTCTTTCCTGAGCAACTTAAATTGTCACTTGTAAAACCTCTATTTAAAAAGGGTAATCACGATGACCCTAATAATTATCGTCCCATCACAATTATACCTATTTTGGGCAAATTTTTTGAGAAGGCCATGTATGTAAGATTAGTCAGCTTTTTAAATAAACATAATATTCTACAGCCAGAACAACATGGTTTTCGGAAAGGTTACTCGACTGAGCTAGCGTGTTTTGAATTTGTAAAATATATGACGGAAGCAAACAATAATAAATTACCGATTACGTCAATTTTTCTCGACTTAAGCAAAGCGTTTGACTTCGTTGATCACTCAATACTGATGTCAAAATGCGATACGTACGGGATTAGGGGGCAAGCTCACGACTGGTTAAAAAGTTATTTAAGAGACAGAAAGCAGTGCACAGAATTAACAAAAATGGTGGTGGAGAATAATAATAGCCTGGTTAAAACTGTCTACAGATCTCAAATGCGAAATAACAATTCCGGAAATCCACAGGGAAGTAACTTAGGACCCCTTTTATTTCTCATTTATATCAATGACCTACCCCGAGCGACATCATCTAAATGCATCCTCTTTGCTGATCTGATGACACGACTATTTTAATTAAAGGTGATGATAAAGTAAATTACGAACGAAATATAAATAAAGCCTTAAAGGATTTGCATTTATGGACTTGCCAGAATAAATTACAGACAAACATTGCTAAAACGAATTTTATGCAATTTCACTCGCACAGGGCCATACCGTTGCAATTGGATGTTTGCTATGACAACAAGATTGTTGAAGAAACCAGTAGTGTTAAGTTTTTAGGTTTAATTATTGACAAACAATTAAATTGGAAAGAACACGTTAACACCTTGTGCTCCAAATTAGATCGTTTTGTTTTTGCATTAAGAAGACTGAAAGTAACCGTCTCCACTGAAGCTGCAATCACGGCCTACCACGGTCACGTTTCATCCCTTCTCAATTATGGCCTAACTTTGTGGGGTAACTCCGTGGACGTAGATAGGGTGTTTAAATTGCAGAAAAAGTGTGTGCGTGCAATAAAAAATGCATGGTTTATGGACAGCTGCAAACCTTATTTTAAGCAACTAAACATATTAACTTTGGTGTGCATGTACATACTGAAGGTTTGTTGGTTCTGCAAAGCGCATCCGGAATATTTCAAGGAACGGCACGACATTTTTGTAAGAACAAGAATGCCCAGGGTGCAATACAAACATCTCTTACATAGACCACTTTGCCGCACTGATATTTATAAAAGAAATGCCTACAATATGTGCATAATAGTAGTTTATGCAACAGTTGTATAAGAGAGGTCAAAAAAGACGAGTGGTGTGGTTACGATGTGAGCCGCAGGCGAACATCGTAAAGCAAGACGCCACGAGTATTTTTTGACTTAGTTATACACCGTTGCATACAATACTTTTTCTACGACTAGGTTTCAAATAAAATGCAAAATTAAATTAACAAAATTTTATTAATATACCTAGGTTAGAATACGAACGAACGAAGCACAGAACAACAAACGAGCGGGAAACATTCGAAAACAACAAAATATGTGTCTATGGTTAACTTTGTTTTTAAATTGATGTGCACTTGCCATGTTTCATTTTTTTTTTAAAGTTGCACAATCGATTTAACTCGTGAAATAGGGACTAAAAAACACCTAATGATTTGAGAAATTAATTCTTTTACCTGATTGGTCGATTTTAATATAGCTGCGTTCTGGTTGGTTGATACCAAATAAAATGTTTTTTTTAAAGAGTTAAATTAGTAAAAGAGTTTACATACCAAAAAGAACCTAACGTTCCGATTGACAGTCAATGTGTATTGTGATTGGTGGTTTAATTTGGTGAAGTATTTTGATTGGTCAAATTAACCTAGGTGTAAGCTTTGGCAGGTAGGCATATCGTTTTGGCTCAAAAAAGCACAAGTGCTGTTAAGGGGAAAAGACTAGATAGACTTTTCTACTGAATGTTCTGCGGACATATTATCTATATTCTTATATTTAGTGTTCGTGACTATATAAATGACAGATAAAAGTACAGGAGTAGGAAATAGTAGTTTATGCAACAGTTGTATAAGAGAGGTCAAAAAAGACGAGTGGTGTGGTTACGATGTGAGCCGCAGGCGAACATCGTAAAGCAAGACGCCACGAGTATTTTTTGACTTTGTTATACACCGTTGCATACAATACTTTTTCTACGACTAGGTTTCAAAATAAAATGCCAAATTAAATTAATATACCTAGATTAGAATACGAACGAACGAAGCACAGAACAACAAACGAGCGAGAAACATTCGAAAACAACAAAATATGTGTCTATGGTTAACTTTGTTTTTAAATTGATGTGCACTTGCCAGGTTTCATATTTTTTTAAAAAGTTGCACAATCGATTTAACTTGTGAAATAGGGACTAAAAACACCTAATGATTTGAGAAATTAATTCTTTTACCTGATTGGTCGATTTTAATATAGCTGCGTTCTGGTTGGTTGATAACCAAATAAAATGTTTTTTTTAAAGAGTTAAATTAGTAAAAGAGTTTACATACCAAAAAGAACCTAACGTTCCGATTGACAGTCAATGTGTATTGTGATTGGTGGTTTAATTTGGTGAAGTATTTTGATTGGTCAAATTAACCTAGGTGTAAGCTTTGGCAGCTAGGCATATCGTTTTGGCTCAAAAAAGCACAAGTGCTGTTAAGGGGAATAGACTAGATAGACTTTTCTACGGAATGTTCTGCGGACATATTATCTATATATTGTTAACTTCCTTTAAAAGTCTCTCTCTCCTTATCTCAATACATTCACCCCGTCTACCACAAATTATTTTCATCTTCTTCTCTGAGCACTTGTGGATAGGAGAGCCCGGGCCTAGAAGAGCTGTTGCTTTATCAAATAAAGATGTTGGGTTTAATTCTGTAGGGTTCCCTGCTGCCCAATTGATAAGCTCCTGAAGGCACTCCCTCAATAATTCCTGATGTTCAATCTCAGCATTTGTTAGCCCGGCTAACATGTTTTCAGCCGAAGCTAAAAAATCCTTGTTGGCTTTTAAATGAGTAAATTCTTCATTAACCTTCAGAGCTACAAAACCTGGAGAAGCTGAAAAACCCTGTAAAATAGATTTGTATCTTAACCCTTTCCAGGTTTGCAAGTTAAAGTGCTGGAGCTTGTTAAGCTCCTCGAGGCGCTCCTTCTTAGCCAGTGGAGTCTCTTTTATCACCACAGTCCGTCTGTAACTCACCGAGTTCAAAGGTACCTGTACCATTTTGCAAAGTACTTAGATGAGAAGGATGAATACGATTTTACCGAGAAAGTAAGTTAGGTATTATTAAAAGATAGACGTATCATAATAATATATCATCTATGTCACTATTTTAATATGTCATGTATATTTTATAAAAACACCCTTTATGTCAATTTGCGTTTCGCTCCCTGGATATGACCTATCGATCTAATCCTCGCACCGTAGGTTATGCCGACCACATTGACATTTACGAATTCTTATACCGCGTTTGTACAAAGTATTTACATGTGTGGTATGTTTGTGTGCGTCAATAGTATTTTATGTAACTGGTACATAAAGAGGGTCCTTAAAACACGAGTGTGGTTTTGTGAAACGAGCCGAAGGCGAGTTTCATAATAACATCACACGAGTTTTTTAAGGCCTAATTATGTACAGTTGCATACATTACTTTATCTACACACATATTATAAGTACTCTTTCCGGATTTTAAAAACCGGCGGCAGAACAAACAAATGGCGGCAAAGCTAACCTGTGTCACAAATATGAATGTTTTAAAAAAAAAAATAGACAAACTAACAAAGTCCCTATTGTAATGTCATTCGACATCAAAACGTCGTACGACACTACTTAAAATATACCGAGTCGACGTTTAATAGATACTAGAATTGACCCCCTGTTTGAATTGTGTTGGTTTTGGAAGATGTTCCAAATTTAAACAACATTACTTTATCAAAAGTTGTATCGTTATTTTAACTTTTCAATACAGCTACAGATAAGAAAAAATATCATAGTAAAATTGTATCTTGTAATGATGGTCATTGTCTACGGATTCTGAACGCATTATAGAGGACTTATGATATGAGTGTAGATAAAATATATTATGTGTTAGATTTCTGTCAAAATGTGTGTGTGTAATGACACAGATATATTTTACATTTGTAAGTAATCTTTTGCATGTGTTATTTCTTCACCCCCCGCAAATCTCGGCAGACATGATTGTACTCGAATACAACCTATAAGGCCAGTCCAGGTAGTGTATGGTCCAAGCCCATAGACATTCGCATTCACAAGACCGCAATCCTAAGACTGCAAATGCATTGCCAACCCTGTGAATAAGATGGAATGCCTCTATGCTCAACAAGGTCCTCCCACAAGTAAAGTCCTCTTTTCATAAAGAGTTTCAATGGTACAACATTTAAAAAGATAATAATGTCAAATGGTCAAAGCGCAATCACATCTTAATGATTCGTTTTAATTATTGTGTTTTTTATTCGTAAGAATCCCTGATAGTGGTATAAATAAATAAAATAAAGCCATGATTCATGATCTCGTAGAAGTAATGTACCTACGAGGACAAGTGATATTTTAGCCGTGTGAGTATGAAAAGAGTGTGAGTAAAAATCGTAATCGTTAGTTTCATTTTAAAATTATTTCACATAATAGCCCTTATCAGCGACCGTCTTTTCATTCGCATTACAGGATAATGTGTCAGTTTTCTGAACACCATGGAGCTTTTGACCATGAAAGATTAGAAACATTGTTGATTAGGAACAACTTGATTATTTACATAACGTTGTGTTGTGACACATTATTATGAATGAATTAGTTAAGATGGGGCACACTGAGAGCATCGTCAGGAAAGTCGATGGTAAATCAGTCTGTAAATAAGTCAAATATTAACTTTAAAAAAAGTTACCAATAAAGGGATGATCCAAATCATACACCCTACTACCTACTGTTAAAAAAAATCCAAAGGTACCCTGACAGACAACCTGTATATTTCAAGGGTGGCGACAAGATAATTGTCGATTCAGATAGTTGAGCGACTATGACAAAGCATATTTAGGTTTAAATATGAGAGTATGAGTTTCCCACGACGTTGCTTGCGGTGAGATTGAAATTTTCTAGCTTCTTATTAATTAGAAAATTAAAAATTAAATAAATGTTTAAAACAACAAAAAACTCGCAAAAAAAAGCGAAAAATTACTTCTTTAAGTCTGCGTCCTACAATATTTTAACCAAAAGCAAACTTCAGTCATTTTATTAAAAGAAGTAATTTTTTGTTTTTTTTTTACTTTTTGAAGGCGGTTTGTTTGTTTTCTTATGGGCTATTAAGTTTCTTCCACGGCACGTATGGCGTAAAATACGAGATGTGGAGTAACCTTGTCCGCATATTGACTGTAGTACGCTATTTAAAGAGGTCGTCGTATTTGTACCAATAGTGACCGGAGAGTGCGTAGGCAACGTAGTGACTTTGTTCAACCCTGTAGTCAACAATTCCTGCCAGTAAATATGATTTACCGCCTACTACGACACACTTCGTGATGGATTCCAATGTGTGCGTATTTTTTTTATCCGCTGCCTTGGTGTATTTTAAAGCCAGATATCCTGCATCTGTCACCACAGAAGTATCAATAATTATATGTGGGCCATACTCTTTTAAACATCTTGTTGTCAAAGAGCAATTCTTGCATGTCCTAGATAGAATTAAGAATTACCACATAGGAGTATGTCCACATTTACGTCCAGCAACACGTAACTTCGTTCGATGGAATATCCACAAGAACAACTTTACCTTGGATGCGAAAATCAAGCCCAGAACTCTAGCCGACCGCCTAGCAGAGCATAGGCATATCTTAGATTTTTCCATTTTTCATATATCATCATGAAAAATATAAAAAATACGTGTGGCACTCGGGGACTGCCGCGGTAAAGCTATTGCATGTCGTACAAACGCACACAACGCCGTGTCGAAGACTGCCGAACTGAAACGACGTTAGACGATGCACGGCCTTCAAGCCACACCTCCTTGCCCGTCGGAGTGGGGAGCGTGAGGTTTTTTCGTTACGGAATTTCTGGATTCGGTCCCCGCGCTCAAGGCCCGCGATAGAAGCTATGCAATAGCTTAAAAAGTTATGTAGGGGCTAGAACTCCTCGGTTTTATCACAAACACAGTCATTGAAACCAGTTTAGACCAAAATCAAGCCCAGAACTCTAGCCGACCGCCTAGCAGAGCATAGGCATATCTTAGATTATTCGATTATTCATATATTATCATGAAAAATATAAAAAAGTGATGTAGGGGCTAGAACTCCTCGGTTTTATCACAAACACAGTCATTGAAACCAGTTTAGACCAAAATCAAGCCCAGAACTCTAGCCGACCGCCTAGCAGAGCATAGGCATATCTTAGTGTTCGATTTTTCATATATAATCATGAAAAATATAAAAAAGTGTTGTAGGGACTAGAACCCCTCGGTTTTATCACAAACACAGTCATTGAAACCAGTTAAGATCAAAATCAAGCCCAGAACTCTAGCCGACCGCCTAGCAGAGCATAGGCATATCTTAGATTATTCGATTTTTCATATATTATCATGAAAAATATAAAAAAGTGATGTAGGGGCTAGAACTCCTCGGTTTGATTACAAACACAGTCATTGAAACCAGTTAAGACCAAAATCAAGCCCAGAACTCTAGCCGACCGCCTAGCAGAGCATAGGCATATCTTAGATTTTTCCATTTTTCATATTTATCATCATGAAAAATATAAAAAAGTTATGTAGGGGCTAGAACTCCTCGGTTTTATCACAAACACAGTCATTGAAACCAGTTTAGACCAAAATCAAGCCCAGAACTCTAGCCGACCGCCTAGCAGAGCATAGGCATATCTTAGATTATTCGATTTTTCATATATCATCATGAAAAATATAAAAAAGTGATGTAGGGGCTAGAACTCCTCGGTTTTATCACAAACACAGTCATTGAAACCAGTTAAGATCAAAATCAAGCCCAGAACTCTAGCCGACCGCCTAGCAGAGCATAGGCATATCTTAGATTTTTCGATTTTTCATATATCATCATGAAAAATATAAAATAGTGTTGTAGGGACTAGAACTCCTCGGTTTTATCACAAACACAGTCATTGAAACCAGTTAAGATTAAAATCAAGCCCAGAACTCTAGCCGACCGCCTAGCAGAGCATAGGCATATCTTAGGTTTTTGCGATTTTTCATATATAATCATGAAAAATATAAAAAAGTGATGTAGGGGCTAGAACTCCTCGGTTTTATCACAAACACAGTCATTGAAACCAGTTTAGACCAAAATCAAGCCCAGAACTCTAGCCGACCGCCTAGCAGAGCATAGGCATATCTTAGTTTTTTGCGATTTTTCATATATAATCATGAAAAATATAAAAAAGTGATGTAGGGGCTAGAACTCCTCGGTTTTATCACAAACACAGTCATTGAAACCAGTTAAGATCAAAATCAAGCCCAGAACTCTAGCCGACCGCCTAGCAGAGCATAGGCATATCTTAGATTTTTCCATTTTTCACATATCACCATAAGTTAGGAGTTCATGGTACATCACTGTCGATATATATTTTTTGAAACTTTTGCACCATTGGTTAAAGGAATATTTTGTAGTCTGGTAAGACCAACAGACGTCAGAATTCCACGGAATTAAAAATGAGGGTTTAGGCCCACATGTCTCAGATCCATAAGGCATTACTGGCAACACACACTGCTAAGACTCATGTCTTGAGGCACTGCGGTTTTTGGGACCAGACGATAGTGCGTAGCTTACCGAACGCTGCCCAGCCGAGGAGGGTTCGACGATTGACCTCTATCTCGAAGGTGGACTTACCTGACTGGATTCTTTGTCCTGGGTAGACATAGTCGTCAACAACTTCGAGACTAGTCTCCAACTTAGACAGGAGTGGGTACGACATGGACATTTGACGTGGCTTTGGTCTTGTCCATGTTCATTTTAAGACCCACTTGTTGAAAGACTCTACCTTTAGGAATACCACGTTTTAAAACAATTTTTCTCCATTCTATAGTAATTTAGGTACTTAATTAAACTACTATAAAACGGTTTTTTCCCTTAAAAATATATGCACACCACCTTACTTCTTTGAATTGTTTGTATGAAAAACAGTAGTAACTATAATAGATAGGGTAATAGTTGGCCAAATCATCAAGTTTGCTCTACACACAAAAATCGATGAAATTAAATAACGAAGAGATGGGTTTAACTATGAAAGCAAAATATAACAAAAATAAATGCTTCAAAGAGTGAAGGTTCTTTAATTTCATGTACTTATACAACTTAGTCTGAAGTATCACATGGATTCGTAAGATTAGGGAAAGATAAATATTTACGCTACCTAATGTAATAGTATTACAAATAAAGGGCTAACTTGTACACCTAAAACGTAGGTATCGCATTCTTTGAGATTTAATAAATGCCGTATTATGATCTACACTAATTTAATTTTGTTTACACTTTTTCTCATTTGCAATACAAATAACCAACGAACAACAAAAATATTAAGGTACTTTAAATGTCTCTCCTCAAGACCCAAACCTGTAAGTTAGTCATGCAATCAATAGCAGTGGTTTAATTAAAATCACGCTCTTAAATCTTTAGTGAAACTATTGTTGTTGTTCATGGATATAGATTCATGTTATATCATTTATCGCACTGGTATCTGTTGGAACACGATTAAATGATACGCAATGTCATGCTGTCCTACTTCTGTTTCATGTAATAGGTACATCGTAAATTATTACATACACTATGTTATTTTGTACATACAACTGATTTTGCGCTGGAAGTACACGAAAATATAACTATTTACTAATGATTATCTTTATTATTCAAACATTAATAATAATGAGATCCTTATTGTTTTCATAAACCAAGTGGCCAGTTTCAATTAAAAGTAGGAGTAAATTCTCATTTGCGAGCAATTCATACGGCGAAAGTGAAATTAATAAATGAATTGAGCAGACATAATTTACGTAGTTTTTAAAAACTGTACAGAGTGAATTAGTGGATTAATAATGACAACGACGAAGCCCGTCGACTATAGCTCCGAGCACTTGGGTTCTTTGGAAAATAGTAACTTTTGAATAATTATATTAGTTCAGTTCGACGAAAGTTGAACAGTCTGTGAGCACTTAGTAGATGCTTCGGTTTTGTATTTCTCTTTCACTGGGTCTTAATAAAAGCGTATAAGAGCGAGTGAGACACGAGTACAAACCCGAAGCACCTTCAAACTGCTATCACACTGTATATAAATTATAAAAAATCATCATTATTACAAATTCAAACAAAGAACTGCACTTCAAGGATTATTGCAATTAAGTAACTAAAAATGCTACGTGAATTATTTCCGCTGACGGCTAACATTCGACTACATATTATGTAAAGCTCTTAATAGAAATTGACAAATAAGCTTTTCCATAAGAAATAAGGATTTGCGTTTTTGACAATAATAAGTAGAGATATAAACGATGTGTAATATTAACGAACAAGCATATGGTTGCTAACAAATTATAAAAAAATACATAAGCTAAAGATACATTTCCTAATTTAGTAAACAAAATACAACACCGTTGTCGTTCCAACATAACCGTAAACAAATCTGTACCACTGCTTTATATAGAACGATAACATGCGAGTGTGGCTCGGGCACAAGGACCTATTTACAATCTTTAAGATTTAGCAAATAATGTTATATTTTGTAAAAGTACTTAACAATTAACAATACATATTACGCATTAATGCGTATATCTGTTGCACTTAAAATATCTACGGAACCGAGATGTTACTATAGCTTCGAAAACAGACAGGGATCAGTTTCGCAAAGGTACCAGTTACAATCCCACGGTCGAAATTAGAACGTTTAGCTAATGTATTGGACCAGCCACCACGGAGCTTTGTTGCAAGAAGTGATTGCGGGGGGAAGGGCAACTCCGAGTAGTTTACCGCTCATTTATTTCAGAGGTAACTTCTAAAAGGTTTTTTCACCAGGCTGTAATTACCACCTACCTATTTAATTGAACGATAAAAGTGTGTTATGAGCTATTACAATAAAATTTTGAACTTATTGTAATAGCTCTAGCTCTTTAAATGTTTCGAAAAGTTGAAAGCGCTGTTTGGAGTAAAATGGTAACCACTTGAGAATTCTGTAGTTCCGGTGTCACGAGTCGTCGGGTCGCACGACGATCAACTTAGTATGTGTCCAGTTGTTAGCTTTGTAGCGTGCGTACATTCAATAAGGGCATAAATATGTATACACCCAAAAGTCTCAAAAGTATGTACACAGACCTTATTACAATGGCAAAAAGGTAATGTGTACATATTTTTGCACCTTTTTGCGGATACTTATTTTTACACTTGACTGTACAGTTAGCATCATATACAGGGCGTCCCAAACTTATGGGACATGAAGGGGTAGTACCTTAAATATCGTAGATAGTGTATTTTGCTGAAAGAAGACTTTATGTTATATTTAAAAGTTTGTAATTCTGCATTCATAGATTTTCTAAAAATTACTTGCTTCGTCTGGGAATCGAACCGACTTAAATGTCAAAAAAATAACATCCTACTTTTAACTATGATGCCAATCAAAAGAATAGCTAAAAAATAATAACTCTGCTTAAGTAACATTGTATTTTAAAAGAAAGGAACAACGTAAAATTAATCATTTTAATCAAATTAAAAACATACATGAAACTGCCGTGGTCAATTAAGTGGGTATTTTTTTGTAAATTAATTAATTAAATTAACAGGCAGCGGACTCATTAAAAGATTGGCGATTTGCGTAAGGCAAGAGGGATCACATTTTGAGCATTTAATTAATTAATTTACAAAAAAATACCCACTTAATTGACCACGGCAGTTTCATGTATGTTTTTAATTTGATTAAAATGATTAATTTTACGTTGTTCCTTTCTTTTAAAATGCAATGTTACTTAAGGAGAGTTATTATTTTTTAGCCATTCTTTCGATTGGCATCATAAAAGTAGGGTGTTTTTTTTTTTGACATTTAAGTCGGTTCGATTCCCAGACGAAGCAAGTAATTTTTAGAAAATCTATGAATGCAGAATAACTAACTTTAAAAAATAACATAAAGTCTTCTTTCAGCAAAATACACTATCTACGATATTTAAGGTACTTCCCCTTCATGTCCCATAAGTTTGGGACGCCCTGTATATAGTAACGGTCAATATATGTCCAATTATAGAGCAACATCCAATATGGTCATTAAAATTGACTTAACCAATGCGATCAAATTGATTAGGCCAGCCTTGTGCTAATATACCGGAGCACGCACACACAACGCCTAATGCTTGGTAACATTCAAGGCGCCGTTAGTATCGTAACACCCACAACGCCACTGGTATCTTAGCATCCGCGGCATTCAAAAATACGGAATACCCTAGAATACTGAGCATTATTTTTAATGTTATAAGGCTTAATCTCGGTCCAATGAATATAATACGCATTTCTTACCTCCTCGATTTTTGAATTTTGGCAATATGCGAGAAGAGTGCCAATTTGTCAAGTAGTTTTATCTCTCATCAAAATGTGTAATTAACCTCTTTAGTTTGAATTTGTATGTACCTATTAAACATTTATTTTCAAAAAAAGTCTAAGTTATGTGCACGGTAGTGCTGCCGGCATGACAAAGAGAGTCGAAATTACCCTTAAGTAAACTAGTATTTCATTACCGGTTTACTATACAAACAGAAATGAAATTTCATCCAACAAAAACGTAAACCTTATAAGTTAGGACTCCGAAGTTATTGGAAATTACTGGTAACATGTAATTTTTTTCTTTTTCATTTTTTACTAATATCACGTTGGTAATATGTTCTACCAGAATCTCATGAAAAATATAAAAGTAAAAATAAATCGATCCTCATAAAATATGGCAATGTTACCCTACGCTTAACAATTCAAATTTCACCGCTTGTCAAAGTTCGTTATTGTTTGGTGTTTTTACTTAAATATAGCGTTAGTTATCAGGAAAATGCCCATAAAGCATCTCAGGCGAAAAATATCGTTAGTCATGTGTACCTACTGTAAACATTGTGAGCAAGAAGATGAAATCAAACGCAATATTTGGTCGAGTGTCGTAATTTTAATAGACTGGCAAATGAAGCCAAATAATATTGATACTTTAAGTTCCTTTGTATATTAGCAGGAACGTTATTTATAACTCCATTTGGCTTTTATGTCTGAAAGTTAATTTAATATAATAGAAAATTCTAAATTGTATACATTAGTTTGTACCTGTGCGGTATTGTTAGCTAAGCAACGATACGTCATCGAGTTTTTGAAATCAGTTGAAACTAAATCCTAATAAACTTACATATCTAATGAACATGATTGTTTTCATTTAACCTTAATACTTAAACAATAAGAAATGCAAGTCCAAAGTTGGTTTTAAGGGTTAGGTAGGTAACTAACCGTTATTAATGAATTTAATAAATATTGTTTTTTCCGTCCCTCTACGGTTTTTTCCATGTTCACGGCATAGATAGTTAATTTCACAGACGTGATATTTCAATTTTATCCTGGAAAAATTAATAATTTCTAAAGAAATAAAGACATCTACGCGGACTGAGTCCACCGCATCATACTTTTATTAAACGGATGGAAACTCAAACCGATGTGATGAATCGGATTTGCAAACCCTAAATTTGAATTTCCCTTTTTTTCATGAGATTCTGGTAGACCTATACTTTCTGTCACTTTCAGATTTGTCGAGACGAAAAGTAATAGGTATTTATAGTGACATTCAAACTAGGAATTAAACAAATATGGAAAAGCTAATATTGTTTAAAGTAAATCAATATTGAAAGGTATTGAAAGTTAGGTAGATTCTTGACGTATAAAAGTGCCCATGCGGCCTACTTACTGAATAAATGTCTTTTATCTTGTTTAAGTAAGGAATCTTGGCTACATTTTTAACATTAACATGTTTTTGGTAGAATCGTGTATTTGCTGCACTGTAACAACAAATTAAAATATTCGTAACTTATGTTCATTGAACTGTGTTTGAGCTCTATTACATTCAAAATAAAGCTCAGTTTTCTAGTATGTTCCGTATTTTTAGATACTTCGAATGCTAAGATACCAGTGGCGTTGTGGGTACTGCGGCACTAACGGCGTCTCTAATGTTACCAAGTATTAGGCGTTTTGTGTGCTCCGGTATATTTGAACAATTTGATCGTATTGGTTGAGTCAATTGTAATGACCATATTGAATGTTGCTATATAGAGTGAAATCTAAGTCGTAGTACAAATTTATCACCTCTGTGTTCGCTTCACTATGGGAGCAACTGGTGGGACTCGTTTTCGTGGATTGACAACACTAGTTATGCCCCGGCAACAAAGAGGTAGTAACAGATGGAATAACCCGTGAAAGCGTAAGTCGGCACTCCGAGTCGGATACACTTGCCACATTGCACAACTGTGCATTACAGTCATCGATTTAGTTTCGGGAAGCTGGTCCAAATATTCTGCCCAATCAGTTGGACTGGGGCCTTGGTAGCGGCCTGTGCACAATTAGATTATCGGTTTAATTTCGACCAATCCAAAATCACTCGGACCACGGGTATCTGTTTGTAGTCATAATCAAACGTAAATTTGGTCACTGCCCTGACGTGGTCAATATCGACGCGGTTTTTATTTTTTGCGTTGTGAATGTTATCATAAGTTAGTAAACACAGTAAACACGACTGTAACGAGCGTTTTACTAAGGATGTAAGGGAAACCGATATTAGCATTTCTGCTTATGTTGCCACCACTGAATGCCGGCGATGTATGAACCATAGAACAATTCGGTTGCAGCAAGGAAGTAGAGAAAACCAGACACTGTATTATTCCATTAAATAAATACTAACCACTAGTTATTTCGCATTATAACATCTACTTATGTACATAGCTATGATTTACAACAGCTGTTGCTGTTGAAGTCTCTGCATAACTAATTATTTTCTATTTATAGCTGTACCTAATTTATTTGCCATTTGACTGCCACAGCCGACAACACGATAAAGCAGAAGAGATGCTACGTGGGTGTTTGAGGCATCGTGAAAACTTATACGGTACTTTTTTATTAATATTTAAAAACAAATAGATAGACCTAGCTGAAGGATATTATAAAGTTATGTTTTTTTTCAAGAAGTCTAAAAAAAAACGCCAAAAAAAGTCTTGAGGCGTTTTGAAACATTTACAAAAGGTACATTTAAACACCTAAAAAATAAAACAGCCAGATTATTTAGTCGGGCCTAAAATTGGGCCAGGAGATGGCAAAATATGTATTTGTGGCAAGTTGAAATTTTAACAGAGCAGTGTTGATTGCTAACTAAAAATTAATATTCTAAAAAAAAAAGATCAATTCGCAGGGACAATTTCCCTGCCAGGTGGTTGAGAATGATACCCTTGATCTTGGAGGCAAAATTTACTAAATTTTAAAGATTATCGCGGATTAGCGCCAAAGCCCATCAGCCAGGTCTGCCTCTTTGTATTTAAATATCGAAACCCTCGTAAGGCCCTCCGTACATTTTTTTTAGATAATACAACCATTGGAATAAAGATCCGTTACAAAGGAAACAAAATGGATTTTCCTTTGTTTTATGACTGACATTTGAATTAGAAAATTGATTTTATGATATTCACTATAGACTCATATTCCATTGATTTCGTTGTATGGTTGGCCCGCAGAGGTTAAAGAAGTACTGTACAAATTTCCACGGTGCCTCAAACTCCTACCCAAAATTGCTTAAGAGCTCTTAGACGTAAGCCCGATCGATTTACATTGGTCAAAGACACTGGCAAGGACAGTGGAGTGAAGAAATAGAAAGCGATTCTATTTGGATCCACTGGCAAGGCAACTTCACTCGCTTCTCTCCGATCGGTTTACACTACTGTACTGTTCACTGTACTTGACCAATGTAAATCGGGAAACCCACTGCTGTCAAGCCGGCTGAGGCGGGCAAAAGGTTAGACGACACCAAATAAAGACTTTGCAACCAACGACTTAAACCTAATTTTGACGAAGACTTCTAAAGACTTATATGAGATGCCAAATAGTAAAGATCGACTGTACTTATAGAAAGAAGGTAGTAGGTAGTACACCTATAATTCTTTACACACACATATTAATTTAGTAAAAACGGGACTTGGTCGTGCAGTTCAACTGTTAAGGTAAATGAAACACGTTTTAATCGAGTTCCCTTTTCATTAATTTAATATGCGTAAAATCCGTGTAAGATGGAAAAAAGTTCGATACAATAAAACACAGTCGTCAAATCGGCCAGCCGCCATCAACGGGTAACGGCCGCGTGGGCTACATATTCGCCAGCACATACGCATTAGAAGCTTCTGTCTCTTCAGTAAAGATTATTTAGTGACCAGTAAACCTTGAGTCTTCCAAGCAAAAACTGTTCACACTGATACCCAACCGACACTTATTACATTGCATATTAAATATAAATACAAGAATTTCACAACATAATTTTATTGCATAATTTTAATTAAGGAATTTTATTTGACGTGTATCAAATGTAAAAACATGATTCAATTCAATAAAGAACAACATTGAAAATTAAATAAAACGGCGACAAGAATATGTTTTAAGGAGACAAACAAAAAGTCGTCTTCTTTACAAATAAATTTGTATACTAAATAACTTGTGGCCTTGATCATTTTGTTACATAAACTCTTCAACATAGTAAGTCCAATATGTCTAGACAATCAAAAACAAATTTAAATATTCTTCAATTTAATTACATGACTATGTTATTAAATTGTTACCTAAAAAATTAAAAAGCGTCGACCAATAAGATCTTACAGCATAAACCATCCTCAAGTCCAATACTATATACAAACACTTAAACTCACAGAAAATCTTAAGCATTCGCTAAGTTTATAAAAATAAGGCATTACATTTGCATTTTACATAAATTCACGAAACAATCCTAATCTATGATATAAAATTATAAGATAATTTATTGCTATCTAAGCAGCTAGTGGAAGTTATGTGCCCTTCGTCGTTATTTGTTTTATCAAGGGTGAATAACTTGACTAAATGACCTCTTGCATGTATTTGTGTACAAAACTACGATGGAATTTACGTCAAATTTCAAATATAGAATTTCGAACGGTCTATACATATTTGTTACTACTACATGCATGAGGTCATTTATTTAAATTTTTCACCTATAACATAGCGTAAATCCTCTCGTTTCAATATTACCTCAAGAAAATTAATTAAAACAGGGGAAATAAATCGTGTTGTTTTGTAAATTGGTACAGTTATATTGCGGGTATCCAGATGAACATGCTATAAGTCGTCAAGGGGGGTGTGCTGAGAGTGTAACGGGGGGTTGAAGGATTATTTTTTCATATTTTTACTCATAACTCGAATATCTGTACGAATATCATTATGGTTACTTCTGAAAAGTTTCTACATAAAATTTCCTATAGGTATTCATTTTTACTCTAAGATCAATACTTTAGGAGCCACAGGGTGTTTAAGTTAACAAGGATATAAAATATAGACGATTTAAGAAGTAAAAACGAAATAGGTTTTAAACTTTACTCATCGTCTTCTACATTGACATCTTTGTCTTCTCCATCCATGACATCTGCAGGTACACCGTTTGTACATGAACCCAAGCAGCCGAAGCATGCTAGACTGCAAGAAATACCGGCTTATCGACATCCACACTGTAGGGTATGCATCGTATTGTTTACTACGCGCGGGTAGATTATCAAATAAAACAGTTAGCTTCCAGCCGGCCTTTCATTAACCTTACACACACTTTCCAGTTTAATCATTTTTGCAGCGACAAAATACATGTCAGCACGGTGTCAGGAGCTGGAGGATCAGTGGTGGTAATTTATTTATTGGTTTGAGGGTTCCATCAGCTCCTCGCTTCCAACCCCACATTCCAGTTCGATGGAGAACCGTTTTAATACAACCTCAGTGCTATGCGGTGGTCCGCGCTATATATATGCTATTTGTACAGATTGAAGATATGAGCAAAAATTTGAAAAAGGGAACCTTCAACTTCCGTCACCTTCAGCACACCTCAAGGTATAATTGTACCAATTTCCAAAACTACACGAATTATTTCCACTGATTGCTCATATTGAACGATTATATGGCGAATACTGATATCATCGACTAACAAAACAACCGCCCTACCTATCACCAATTAAAACGGCTTGTAATTGCCACAAAGACAATGTTTGCTGGTTTCATATACTTTAAAATATTAGTTTTAAACGGCCCGAGAGACGGCAATAAGGTAAGACTAAAAATTGTATGACAAGATTTGGTTCTATTTCTTTTTTCTATTACATTTCCTGATATACGATTACTGTTTGCTTCTTGCAGAAACCGGAGGTGGTGTTAATAGAACAGTTCGGTTCGGTCCGGCGATACAAAATAAATAATGCGGCGCGAGTCAATCAAATTGTTATGAGTTAAAAGGGGTTTTTGGAATTTATTTTACTCGAATCTGTGACCGCTTAAAAAAACAATTGACAGAAATAGAGCGTTTAAATTTAAAACCTAATGTGTAGATAAGAGAGGTACCAGAAAACCCTATAATTACTATGTCGTGTCAAAATACAGTAAGTGAATTCAAAAATTCTAAGATTTGTTGCGATAATTTAACTCCTGTGCTCTTACTACAGTAAAATCTAAAGTATTGACTGCCGAATTGAATTTAACTCTTTTACGGGTGGTGACGTCTATAGACGTCAAGCAGTACCTATCGCCAATTGATCTCTAATCACGGTACCGTACACGAAAGGGTTAAACATATATTATGCTGATACATATTAACTTTCAAAATTCACATGATATTATTTTTTTTGCTTGCGATAATATACGTATAATTAGCCTATAATCTAAAATCAACTGAATCAATAAAAAGAGCAGCAAAACAATGCTAACCCAGCCACTCATCTAAGCATGTGTATATCTTGTCAAATTGAATTGGTGCGGAATAGAAAAAAAAGATCTTGGGGTCGATTTTCGAGTCTCACATTTTTTTTACCGATGACATTGAAATTACTATTTTACAAAATTCGTAATTTTGAATGTCATACCCGTCTACCGTCTACCAGCTAACCTGACGTTTCTGTCATAGACAAGAGTCTAGTAGAGTCCCGTCTTACGCAGATTTTTATTTATTAGTAGACTCTATCAATGTCATGTTACGACGGTCTGTTATTAACAGAGTTCGGAGAAGTTGGTGTCATTACTCGCAATAATGTGGACCTGACTCCCAAGAGTTACTTAAATTAAATATGATTTCCTACTTGAAATTTAATTTTGATCCTTTGCAAGACTTGTTCTTGTGTAGATTTTTTAAAGTAAATAATTAGTATGTTTTCCAAAATAATTTCGCGGTTTTTTCCTTTTCACGTCTACTAATAAACTTGTGAGCTGAAAAACTCGTTAATGGAGCAAACTTAAGTAGCTCAATTGGTAAATTGACATGCAATTAAGATTCAGAGTACATTTTCTGTTATAATGATTTTTATGATGACAGTTTTAATGTCTGGATTTCTTTTAAGGATTGGTTTAATTTTTCCTTGCAAACGGATTATATTTTCTTCTTGTATAGTATCCAGATTATTTTCTCTCTGTATTATTTATTAATCATTGTCTTGCAAAGGATCAAAATAAATTTTCAAGGAAGAAATGAATTATTATTTTTAAATAAATCTTTGGAGTCCACACTAATAAAACAAGGTCTTCTCTTCCGAAAGGGACACTTTCTACGTCATCACAAAGTTGCCAGTTAATTAACCCACTACCCAAAAATATGGACTAATTAGATTTTAGATTAGTGTACGGTTTTATTTAAAAAAACATATTTATCACGAATAATATAATAATAGTTGATTGGTAAAGACATACAAATAATAATAATAATATTCTCGGTCGCTTCGGAAATGCCATGAACTTTTCGTTTTTTGTAGGCATGGCATCCAAGATCCAACCCCAAAATATTGTGTACCGATCCTCTTGTAATTTTCAGGTCGGCAGCCAACTTTCGGATGGAACGGTGTATTTTCCGCCGAAGTCGCTCTTTCACAATCTTTACTAATGTATATTGGTTCTAGCTGAACGTGGCTTACTGGATTGTGGTGTAAACTAGATTGCGTTTAATTCCAAGGGGCTTTAAAGCATTGAAGATAGCACTTGGGCTGTAGCCGTTGCGAAATTTTCTGACAATCGTTTCACGAAACTGTTTGATCGTGGATTAAGCAAACTACAAATGCTTGACGTTTGAAACGTTTGCATTTTGTTGACGACAGAATACTTTGTAAATTAAAATAAGAATTCGATGGCCTGTAGTCTGTATGTCTTTAGAGTCAGTGCAAAAAGATGTGTAGATATGCGAACTAATTGGACACGGTGTGTTGCGAGTAACGACGCCAACTTGTCCGATCTCTTGTTATTAAAATTGACAGCTGGCAGTGGCACGTAAATATTTAACTAGTCACGGATGGTTCGTTGACGAGTGGGTGGGGCCACTCGTTTCAATATCATAGGTGTGCGAATTTTAGTAACCGGCGAGTTCTAAAAATTCTGACATTTGGTAAATGAGTAAAAAAACGCGCATTTTGGTGAGCTTTAGTCACCGGGTAAGATCAAAAATCGACCCCTTGTGGGCAACATTAAATAATCAAGCATTTTTTCGCCAGAAGCAGTCGATTTAATTAATTTCTCAGAATAAGGAAATTTTGTATATTTCTCTGGGCTATGAGAGCCACGGACATTCGCAAATGCGCTGCTAACCTTGAGAACCAAGGTGGAATGCTACTATGACATTAATTTTACTGATTCTCCGCCCGCACCGAAATGCTATGCCCAAATCCTTGATGTAAGTTTTGCATATTGTCTTAAATATCAGCATATGATACATTCCTTAGTCGATATAATAATTTTCCAATATGTAGGATACCGGAGGGGCACGACCGACCTTCATAATTATAATACGTATAATACATAATATGTAGAATTACTTAATAGATCAACTGGATTTATAAGCGCGATTCATAAGCATTTGAGCCCTTATCACTCAACATGCAACAAGCCAGTCACATTCACACACAAAACCGGAGTCGGGATTATTAACATTAAACTATCTTATTTTCTCATTTATATTTTAACTTTATTTGAGAGATACATTATATAATTCATGATGTCAACATCACTAAGTGATGGTATTTTAAAAACTATGCATTTAGCCTATAACTGCGGAAGATATTTGTCATGTTAAAATAGCGTTTCTAAATACACGCAAGAGGCAAGGTGCGTTGGTCAGAAGTGATCGGAATCGGTAGTGTTATTCTCGCCTAAACTTTACATTTGCGCGTCAATTAAATAGAGATACATTAATGAATACATCCCTATCAAACTCTCATTTAAATAAAAGCCCATGTTAAGTTTATACAAATAAGCACTACCTATTCTGATCACTCCTGATCAGCGTTCAACTCCAAAAAGAGTCGCACTTCACTCGACAAAATGACATATATGATAGAAAAAAACGGCACGATCACTATTTACAATCCAAGTTACTGAACAAAGTTTGAAAATTAGCGTTTTTTGTCTTTACCAAAGGGTCTAGCAGGCTAATTGTAAGCTAACAAGAGTGGCCCCCTCTAGGGATTTGGTTATACTTTTAGATAGAGTACTGGCAAGACCTAAGAGTACACTGCATGCCTAATATCATCCTTCGATTTTCTTTCGTTTCCCATTTATTCAATTTTTTTTTTAATCAGTGTAATTTTTTTAATGTTATTTTAGGCTAAACCTAGCAAGCGAGAGTAACCAAATAAAATCAGAATAAGGAGACCGGAATAGGGTTAAATAATAAATATTTTTATCGATGAAACTTAGATTAAAAAAATGCTCTTTTTTTCTAGTTTAATTTTATTGCCACTTCTCGCGAAGACACACCTAACAAAAAAATTACATGAAATGCGAAAATACTTAATTGTCAACTACGTATAAATATAAAAACATTTGAAACACATCTTGATGCGTCATGTCATGTCTAAAAAAACATTCTCAACTGAATATTTACAAAGGAAAGGTGGGGTAAGAGTCTTACCGTAAGACTAACGTAGTTTATTGTTAGAAATCAAATATCAGTTCTTACGAAGAAAAATTACGTCAAACTTTTAAAGGAATAATTGAAGTAAGTTAAGAGTTTTGTTTTTAATTTTTTTATTAAATGAGATTTGTACGCAAGTTTAGTGAAAACAGATATATTTAGGGAACACTACATAATTTTCAAACAGTTAGTCTTACCTCACTAACGGGATAAAACAAACATTGCCTTACCTAATCTTGACAAACATACGTTCTTAAGTTCTGACACAAAATTCGTAACATTTAATGTGACCATTTATAATTTAAACGTTACCAGAACGAGGTGCATCTTCGTATTTATGTGTTTTTATTTATTTGATTAAAATCAGGGATGTCGAACCATGGCAAAAGAAAGAGAAAAAAAAACAGCTTTTTTATTAAACGGTACATAAATTGACTTTTACAATAATGTACCGTAAAACGGGGTAAATAGGAACTAAGGGGTTAATAGGAACACAACCTAAAATGAAGTATATGTTACTAATTATAAGACTGAAATTATTTTCAATACAAGGTAACGTTCTTTTCATTTAATAAGTGTTCTTATTTGTAACAAGTTATGCCTTATTTTAGGATGTGTTCCTATTAACCCCTTAGTTCCTATTTACCCCGTTTTACGGTAATCAATTTCTTAAGTAATACTTTAATCAGACTTTTTTACTTAAGGCGACAAGTATTTTATAACGTTGTCAGCATCTTAGATCTTACAGTTTCGAAGTTATTCACTCCCTCCATATAATTTTCTACATAAAATTGAACTTTTAGAAAACGTAAGTGTACGTGCATGGAGATAGCAACCATAAAAACGTCAAACCCGATTGTTTTAACATAAAAATAAGTAGGTACTGTAGATGATAAATCTATGTAATATACTTCCTACAAAAAAAACCATCTGATTCGGGGCAAGACTAACATGTTTGTCTAGCCCCAGATTGACTGATAGTCCTCGTAATTTTGAGGTTACGTAGTGTCGGTGATATTGCAAAACCGCGTAGCTAACAAATTTATGATAGAGCAAAATAAACCTTACTGTCTTATTAAAAAGGTGCGTTTTGCTCTTTATTTAAAATGTTACTTACGCGGTTTTGCAGTTTCACCGACGGTATTTGTTTATATCAGTAGTTTATAAATTAATTGGTTTCACGTCTGACCTAAAAATAGCTAATATAATTGGAATACTACTTACGTTTATAACATTTCAAATTCATCACTTTTTCCACGACAACGATTTTCTATACCAAAATAACTAACCGGTGACTTCGTTTTTTCATTCTTCAAATGTCGTTATTGAAAGTCATCATGTTTACCGTGTTTACAAAAAGTAGCGACGTCTGTATTTTGAGCCGGGAACGTTTTGGAGTGTTTGCTGCTTTACCGACGCGACATTGCAAACTACGGAAGTTATGCATAGGTATCGAGTTATTATACTGTGGTAATCTTCCCCCGATGATAGACATACCCCACCTTCATACCATATAGTATAGTAATACAGTAGTGGTGTCAAATGAGTAGAGTGCGTTTAAGTTAAGTCTGCATACGTCAACCGCGACCCAATGTGTCAACCAGTCCTCTTCCTGTGGCATGACCACTGACCATATATCGACGGAGGAAAGGAGAAACCCCTTAAGCGACATTTTTCTAACTTACTACTTAACCCGGCTCAAAAGACGCAGAAAAAGAAGCCGGTTCTAATGATATATAAAACTCAATTTCGAAAATCATGTCGCTTAAGGGGTTTCTCCTTTCCTCCGTCGATATGTACTTTTTTTGAATAAAACTATTTTTGAGTTCTGCAGACTTATGTAGGGTATATGTAATTTTTATGGTAGGTGTGTAGCAGTGTTGGGCATAATTCAATTAATTTGTAATTGAATTACATTTAATTTAAATTACTTGGTAATTTTTAATTGAAATTACATTAATTTGTAATTGAATTACGCAATTACATTTTGAAATTCAGAGCTGATCGTAATTCAATTAGAAATTACACATGTGTAATTTTAATTCGTAATTGAAATTACATTCTGTAATTGCAATTCATAATTTGTAATTCAATTACTTTTTGCCCAACACTGGCATACTATATAAAAACAATGAAAATGCTTTCCTAGATGAATGTAATTTGTAATTTCATAAAGTAATGCATTACCAATTAAAATTACAAAATGTAATTTCTAATTGAATTACAAATTACATTTTGAAATTCAGAGCTGATCGTAATTCAATTAGAAATTACACATGTGTAATTTTAATTCGTAATTGAAATTACATTCTGTAATTGCAATTCATAATTTGTAATTCAATTACTTTTTGCCCAACACTGGTGTGTAGTACGCAAGCAGTGGCAAAAAAATAGAGGCGAAAAAAAAACAAAGTCTTTTTCATTTCATTTAAGGACATGAATGTCTGTAAAAATATGTATTATTATCCCCATTCTATTCTCCTCAATTCTGATATTATTTGGCTTCCCTCGCTTGTTCGGTTTAGCTAAAATAACAGTATGAAATTACCTTGATTTTTCACATTTTCTTGAATAAATCAGAAACAAAGTAGATCGATGGCTAATATTAGGCATACAGTGATTTAAGGTCCTGCCACCACCTCCACCTAAAAAAATAACCAAATCCCGCATGGGGGCAGCTCTTGTTAGCTTAGCCTGATAGAACCTTTAGCCCCGTTTTACTATCAGAAAAAAAAACAATATTTACACGTTACAACATAATTAGCGCATACGGTATAGAAACCTGTCGAAAGTAAATTAGACAAGAGCGTAAACATAACCATTAACCAAGCCTAAAATAAAAGTAGAAATGGCAAAGAAATTCACGATGAATGTACGACGCTTACCTTGTAGCATCAAACCAGAAACGGATTGAATATAAATGCCCGCGAGTAGGGTAAACAAGAAAATAGATGACAAGGAAAAATGTTACTCATATGCGGTGAACTTTACGACGAAATCTAGTTCACGGGACCACTTGTGCTCAAATGCCCCTGAGAAAGTGTTTTATTCACAAATGTCCTAATACGCGAGGCCAAAAATGCAGCGTCGTAGCCATCGCTGACAAGTCCCGAGGCTCGCTCAGACGACGCTTCAGTGACGCGTCGAGTCACTGAAGGCCAAAATTTAACATTTGCCCAGGCAGTTGGGCTAGCCAAGTTGCTTTCTACGCAAGCTAACGACTGTAGAGATCTGTTCCAATGAATGAAATGGCAGAGGCGAACGCTACCTCTAAAATCCTTTACATTTGCTTTGATTGGTGCAGTAGCCAAAGAACGCAGAATGCACCTAAAGCTTTAGTATTGTGATCGCAACGCACAACGCTGCCGAACGCGGTACGACGCAACGTCATGACGCGGCGTCCTCTGTCTCTGTGTTGGAGCGGTCAGTCGATTTTTCGCAGACACGAAAGTAGACGTGCGTGATGAAAATCATGTTTATTTTTGCTTTGCTTGTGGAGGAAGAAGATGAAGAGGAATTTATCATGCTTCGTGACATAATTAGGTCCTAATAATATGTTTTTACGACGAAAAAGTTAATATTGTAACGAAAATGTAATAAAAAAGCAATTATTAGAATTGTGAGGAAAAGTTTATGGGTTACTATTGGAATAATTACTGATTAACTCAATTGAATCATCTGCAAACAAAACCATTTTGTTTAATCTACGCACACGGCAGCGATTGAACGAGTGAGTACACCGCCGCGCTGTGCGGTGACCCCCTCCCCTCCCGCGCTTGCCCCTCGCCGCCGACGCGTGCGTTGACGTTAATTACGTGTCCGGCGCCGCATACCGCGTACCGCAGCGTTGTGCGTTTCGATCACAAGACCATCGCTTTATCTAAGCCCCCTGCTATTTGAAGAGCTGTGCTCTAAAAAACCCGGGACACTTGCATGTAACTCTTGCTTTGACGTCGCCTTAAAGAACAACGATCTTAACTTATGTTTATAAATGATTCATTTTCCATATTATTATATAAGTAATACATTAGGAAGAAATATAATACGAAAGAACTGTACGCAGAAATTAATATAAAACATGTCTTTAATCTATGGATTGTAAAAAATCATTATATTTTGTAATTTCATATATATTCAAATCACAAGCATTATTATTCATTAAGTTTAATAAAATTCTAGTCTGAAAAATGTTCAGTTCACAGTGATGTGACCTTCGTCAGTTTCATAATACATTTACCTACTGTCGCACTTATAAAAGCTCATTCAACCTTATCTCAAACCCCGTCAATTAAATAGGTTCTAAGGAATGGGTTCAACATAACCTTTAAGTACGACAGCGAGTCACTTATCCATTGCGGGATGGTATTTGGTTATCTAGAGTCATAGGACTTCAATCACTTCGTAGTAGCAAACCTAAATAATCTTCTAGAAACAGGCAAAGAAGTATCAACGGTCTTTTGTTGCTGTCGTGTCTTAGTTAAAGATAACTAGTGCGAAGGCCGTTGGTCAAGTAACTAACGTCAATACATATTCCTATAAATGTACATCAATAACTTAGCCCTAACATTATTAACTTGAAGAGTATGATTTGTATTATATACCCTCAGCATGATACATGTCAACGATCGCTATAATAACTTTAACATCGAGGTAAGACAGATACACGTTTAAATGTTACCAAGTGAATACTGAGAGAGAACTCTGTCCTATATACGGTTCTGAAGTACGAGTGAACGATACATTATCTTAATATCATTTATAGCGCACAAAGCACATCTAACATGAATACAGAAACTGTAATACGATATGACGATGCTTAAGATCTCAATACTGATACAGTCAGATGTACTGAAAGTTATATTTACGAAATACGTTCAGTCGGTTTCAAGATGCTTTTGGTACAATAATCGACGAATACGATTTGACAAGACTCTCACGTGATTGTGATGTCGGATCGATTGTCGCCTTTACTGCATTGTCCAACGCAGTAAGCTCTGAACTCCGAATAAGTAGTTCCACCTTGATGATACATTACAATGCTTTCATTAAAGCTCTTCGCAGTTATAAACTCTTATTTTAACAGTTAGGTTCAGCATTACGGCGTTTAAAGTCAATCACTTCAGTGCAATGTTTTGGATCTTTTAGATCTCTTCAAAGCTTTAGAAGTCCTCACCCAAGGTAACACGAAGTCCCTGAAACGAAAAAAAAAATTGAAACTATTGAGCACATAATATAATTAATTAATTAATAGATGAATTGACATTGTCAATGGTAGAGTTTGCAGATAAATGAAAATATTTACACTCGGCGTCTAAAAAATCGCACCTTTTGGTATGTTGATGTCAAGCAGCTATAAACCCTATTTAATCTAGGATAAGGTATGAGTGTGGGGCCTCATTTTAAAGGTTATTGAATCCTGTAATTAATAAAAATGTGATAATGATTACTAAGCTTAAAAAAAATCGTTTTTCATTAAAAGAGGAAAAACATTTATTCACGCCAAAATTACACAATCTAAAAACATAACAAAATTAAAAAATACAGTAAAACAAATTCTTAAAACTAAACTTAAAACCTAGTGTTACCTCCCCTAGCCCTAATTACAGCCTCCATGCGATCCTTCATTGACCTCACCAACGTCACGATGCGTTCTTGAGGAATGTCACTCCACTCCTCGACGACGGCGTCCCGAAGCTGTTCAAGGGTGTCAGGGGCAGTATCACGAGACTGCACCCGGCGTTTCAGATCATCCCAAAGGTGCTCTATGGGGTTCAGGTCAGGACTTCTCGCTGGCCACTGCATCACGGGGATCCCAACCTGATCCAGGTAGTCCCGAACAATCAACGCCGTATGAGAGCGGGCGTTGTCGTGCATGAATGTGAATTCAGGCCCGACAAAACCAGCACACGGGACCACGTGGTCCGCCCCAGGACATGCAGGATCCTCCTCCGTAGCTGACGGTTTCTTCAAAGCAGGCTTGTGAGTACCGTTCTCCCTGCCTCCTGTACACTCTTCTACGCCTATCGTTGCAGAAAAGGCATACCCTCGTCTCGTCGGAGAAGAGGACAGGCTTCCATTGTTCGAACGTCCAATCCACGTGGTCTCGGGAAAACTGAAGTCTGACTCGCCTATGCTCTGCTGTCAATTTGGGGCCCGTAGCAGCCCTACGAGGCAGGATTTTCTTCTCTCGCAGCCTTCTTCTTACTGTGGAGACGCTCACCGACGTCCTCCGAGCTGTTCGGAGCTGCTGTTGCACCTCAGCAGCGTTGGAGAATCGGTTACGCAAACACGTCGACACAATATAGCGGTCGTCTCTGTCGGAAGTGCAACGTCGTCTCCCAGATCCATGCTTCCTGATGTAGCCTCCAGTCTCCTGGAACCGCTGGGATACTCGTTTCACCCGGAAACGGCTTATGTTGAGTTGTCGAGCAACATCAACCTGCCGTAGTCCTGATTGCAGTAGTGCTACCACTTGAGCTGCTTCTTCTGCCGTGGTATCCATTTTTCAGAGTTTATTTACTAATGTAATTTATTTAGAAAAAAAATCACTCATAAGATCATTATCCACCGTGATACAGTTTTTAACTAGTACGGGGAGTAAAGGACTTCATTGTACCTACTCTTAGAATATAACTCACAACTGATAGCAACATGTGCTAGTTGAAAGATGTGTTTTAGTAATTAAGTTATCTTACCTACTAAAATTGTATTAGTTAGTTGTGTTTGTTGTTATTGAATAAAGTTATTGAATTCTATTGAATTCTGAAAATATTATCAGACCTGTCTGTATCATCAAATGGTAAGAACAAAATAAATGAATAAATTAGTGTTAAATACGAGTACGTTCTGTTTTCAGAAGAACCTTCGCAATATCTTTTTCGTTTACTACTCGACCACGATCATATTTAAAAAAAAAAAGGATTTTTGATAAATACATCGCTGTATCTATCGCCGTATTCGAAAACGTGAAAATTATGTAAAAAATAATGTCAAATTTGTCAAATATGATATAAACAAATAACAAAATTTCCCAAAAAAAGATTTGAAGTTACGTTGATGGAGGTTTGATAGTATCTCGATCATTGTTATAATATTTTTTTACCGTTTAGTTAATGCTACTAAGATTGTGTGATATCGTTTTTGTATAAAACAGATATAAGGAATCCATATTTACTGCATAAGGCATACAAAACAAATAATATTTTTAACGAAAATGAAAATGAATCGCTTCAACATTTGATAAATAAAATCGTAACTTAAAAAAAAGATTAACGTAAATAAAAAAATACTGTTATAAAGATGAAATAATCTTAATAAAAGTTTTTTTTTTACCTTTTAATTTTTTTTATTGACATAAATAAAAAATACTGTTACATAGATTATTTAGTTCAGTTTATAAAACTATATATATAAGTGTCTGCACTTAAAGTACTTAATACGAACCAAGTGTGTGATAACAAGATAATAGGGAATATTCGTGAGTCATTTTCACGATTATAATACGAAAAATAATTCTTTTAATAGCTATAAAAATAAGATATAAGCCAACAAAGATTTGATCCTACCTCTTTCTAGCAAAACAGAATTTAACATGGTGTTTACATGGCCGACCTATTACATGACGTCACAGTGCATATCGGATCTCTCTGTCTAATTGGCAGTTATCCGTATTTCTTGGTCGATTTTAATTTCAATTTCGGTGATCTCTTTTACGATATTCCCATATTTTGTTAAGACATGTGATTTAAAAAAACCATGCATATTCCCTACTGCACTATATGCGAAGGTATTAGGAATGACTTTCACTCTATTTTTAGAAACACATTGTTTAAGTAAAGAAAATAAACGAATAATTGATTGGTGTGGTTTACTTACTGCGGAGGTACGGCGGGCATTATCTCCCCGAAGGCCATCACTGGCAGCGTGTCGGTGATCTCGACGAAGTGCAGGTCGCGCTGCGTGTGCGGCCACACGGTGAACACGGCGGGCGGCGCGTGCGCCGGCGACGCCCCGCCCCACGGGTCCCGCTGCCGCTGCCGCAGCCGCTCTACGTGCCGCTGCTCGCGGATGCGCCGCATGTGCCATCTGGGCAAATGATTATATATTATTCCTAAAACATACTCACACATACGAGGGCTGCCTTTTAAGTTCTCTCGTTGGCAAAACTCCCGTGATTATAAAAAAATACTAGTATCATCTTAAAATATTTGAATTTAGAATTCGAAAACAAAAGAATGTCTCGAGATCGGCCGAATCGTTTTAGTACATCGTCGGTTGAAAGTTGACAAGTCAAAATGGAAATTTCGAAGGAAAATTTACGTGCGATATTTTTTTACAACTTTAAAAAGGGTTTAACGCGTCTTCAGTGCTTTGAAAACCTGACTACGGTTTTTAATAATAAAGCACCAAGCATCCGGACTGTGTAATTTTGGTATTTGGAATTTCAACGTGGTTGCTCAAGTCTTAGTAATAGGCATCGTGAAGGCCATTGATTTAATATTATACTAAATAAAATAAATAAATAAATATCAGGGGACAATGACTCAATGACAATGGGGACTAGATACACAATCCCGAACAAAACTGTTGTTTTATACTGTCCCAAGTGACATTGACAGCTGTATTCAGATACATGCTAACATAGCTTATTTTTACCTTTAACATTCATGCAAAAATGAACTCAATATTCTAACCGTCAAGTGTCAAATTTGCAAACTAACGTTCCAAAATATTGAAAACTTTTTAGTGAAATTTACATTATTAAATATAATATTTATGACAAAAGTGAACATCGGAAAAATGGAGATGCATTTCTCGTTTTTAAATTATATTAATTTTAACAAAATGACAAATTATTAAAATAACTTACGAGATTTTTTATAAATTCTGTAATTGTATTACACAACTCAAGCTAAATATACCTACAAATATAACAATAAACAAAACAAGGTCCATCCTCACTAGCAAAACGTAAAGTAAAACCTAATGTCCTTGAAATAAGTTTAATATATTATATAATTGTCTTTTAGACCTTCATTTACTTACTTTCTTTTTTGCAATGTAATGTAAACGGACGGTTAAATAGCGATCGGTAATTGATTTAATTAACACAATTATATGACTATTATTATAATCTTCTTCGGTAGTCGCATTGAAAATATCTACTTGCATAAAGGTTTTTAGAAGATTTTATCCTATTTTAGAATGGTTCTGTTTCTCCAAACCAAATTGAATTATTAAAATTAAAAAAGTAACAGCTACTCCATATAATTTTGTTCCGTGATAAGTCAGAAATTGTATGTACAAAATGAATTACTAAAAATCATGAAAGCATTATAAGTTGAACTAGAATCTTTAATCTATATCACTACATAGTATAAAACAAAGTCGCTTGCGCTGTCTGTCCCTATGTATGCTTAAATCTTTAAAACTACGCAACGGATTTTGATGCGGTTTTTTTTAATAGATAGAGTGATTCTTAAGGAAGGTTTATATGTATAATACATTCCACGCGGGCGAAGCCGCGGGCGGGTCGCTAGTTTATATATAAATAGAGTTACGTAAAATAAGACATTCCACCCTTATTTTTGTTGCTATTTTTGCAGTTTTTCACTGCACATTTCGTCATGATTGACAACTGCCACTGTCTGTGGTCGGAACAAGTCTAATAGCAAAACTACTGCCCAAGTCGATTCGGCAATAGTTTTGACTTGCCATTTTTTCCTGCTGATAGTGTATCTATATATACTAAATCAATAGTGAAGGCCGACCAAAAACAGCCGTAACCCAGGAAAACATTGATGCTGTACGGCAACTGATCGTCGAAGAAGATCGTCGCGACATACCGTGAGATAGAAGCTCCATTAAGCATTTCAGGGACCAGTGTTCAAAATATTTTGCATGATCACTTCGGAATGGAATAAGTGTTTGAACTGGTTTGATCGAATGAAAAAGTGTATTACATATCACGGTGATTACTTTGAAAAACAATAAATACCATTTAAAACTTAAATTGTCTTTATTTTTTCCAACCGACAGAACTTAAACGGCACCCCTCGTATATACAGTGCCATAAGAACCCCAACCGACGACCTTAGGGTTTTGACTTTTCTTTCACTCGCTCTCATACGCTCTGTCTAACCGACTTTTTAAGAGAGTACCTTTAAAATGACTTCTTTGCTCTTTACAATGACAAGTAAAGTGCACAAACGCCTGGACCTAATGGCTAAAGGCATTCTCTACCAGACAACCACATGGTTAGCAGAGAATAACCGGTGCATCGGGAAAGCTTAAACAGAATTGAAAACGATTCAATCATTGTAATATTATATGCATGCGTTTGTTATGGTAGTTATATATTTAAATAAAATATTATGGAAGTCGTAAGAGGCGACTAGGAATAAAGGCTTGTAGTACTGTTAGGCGATGGGCTTGCTACCTGCCACTAATATACACTGTTATCAACAAGTTTTTGGAGTTGTTGGTAATTCTGTAGCTCTGCCTACCCCACTCTGGGAATGAAGGCGTGAAGGTATGTATGTATGTATGTATGTATGTATGTATGTATGTATGTATGTATAAAATATTTTACTGTAACTAGGTACTATAAACACTAAACTTGTTGTTATTATATATAACATTAATTCATATTTATTATCTGAAAATCCCTAAAAAGTATGCCTATGAATTACTTAAATTAAATATTAAGTACCTATCATTCATTATATAACATCGATGGGTAGTTATCAGCATTTTAGGGCTTCGGCTGATAATGCTAACTACACGCAGAATGTGCAAACTGTCAAAATGTACATACGCAAAATCTACATCATGACAAATGTACGTACAGTATACGCGAAAGGTAACAGTACGCATAATGTACTTATCGCAAAATTTGTAAAAAGAAAAATACACATTTCGCGAATTGTTTAATGCTAAATTCATAACCCGCAAATTATTAAAAAAGCGATAATTATGCTCAATTGCCAAACGTACAAAACATTAAATGTACAAAACGTAAAATGTACAAGAAGCAAAATGGATAATAATAGTACGCTTTTTAAATGGGTAATTTTGAGAAACATACATTTTAAGCTTGCGCCTACGTGCCATTGAGGTTCCACTTCGGTATCCGAGGAGCTTTCGTTTGCCCTACTCTGTAGTAGGGCAAACGAAAGTTGAACCTCGTAGTTATTTGATTGGTAACGCTTTGTCTCTATGTGTGTCTATCTGAGGCGCTAAGTCGTATGTGAAATTGAATTTTTATCTGAGAAAATTGCGGCTTTGTGATTTTTTTAAATTGACTGCTATTTCCTGGTTCACCTTTCGTTGGTCAGACTCTACAAAGTATGTACATTTTGCGTATTGTTATTTTTTCGTATTGCACATTTTGCGTTTTGCTCATTTCAACTTGTGCAATTATCAAATGTACATTTATTTGTTTGTACATTCTACGTACTGTACATTTCACGTACCTACTGTACATGAGTCATGATGTAGATTTTGCGTATGTACATTTTGACTGCTTGCACATTATGCGTTCAGTTAGCATTTTGCGTTTTGTACATTATCAGCCGAAGCCCGTTTTAGTTAATTTCTATTTCATCCGGTGAGTTTAATAAACCTATACACTACGAAATGTCACTTTGAAATAAGCATTTAAATTGTTATCGATAAATTTAATATCGGAGGGAAGTCCCAAGTCTGATTTTTATTCCCACAGAAAAAAAGTAAACAAAGGTGTTGCCGTTAACGAAAAACATTTGCAGTATTCAAAATATTTATACTTTCCACATTTAAAAGAAATCGACTTTCTATTAAAAAACTATATATTGTAATTTGTAATCAAGACTGATGAATTTAATTTGTTGTTGGCAAACTTTATTAGTGGCGTCCGCGGACCGGGACAAGAGCTGTGGGTAGGCCTCCAACAAGATGGAGTGATGACCTTGTAATGATGGCGGGAAAGCGGTGGATGCGAAAAGCACAAGACCGGTCTGAGTGGAGAGCGTTGGGGGAGGCCTATGTCCAGCAGTGGACGTCTTTCGGCTGATATGATGATGATGATGATGAAACTTTATTTTGTTATAAACTCTTTGTTGTACTAATTTAAAACGAGAAAGCTGTTTTTGTATGCATAATTTATTTATTGCACTGGTATCATTGACTCGATACAACTGTGTCAACAAGTTGAGGGCCACTTGAATAATGCGATAATGTGAGACGTCACTTCACTCGCTTCGCTTCACAATTCGTGTTTCCGTGTCGTAATCGCTTTCCAGTGACTCATTTGTGCAAATTTTATTTCAATCATTTCTCGAATTCATTTTTATATAACGGTTCGAGCGAAATGATAATTTGATATTATATTTCTTGCTTGTCCAAACTTTGAGATCCCCTGAAATGTCACTTTGACAGTGACGTAACTTTGTTTACATTTTTTCTGTGGGAATAAAAATCCGACCTTAGTTAATTGACGTTTTTGCCACAAAAACTTCTATGTCTGGTTATAATCAGGGATCGGAAATTCGGATCGATATTTACCTATACTTTAGCGCCGGCTTTGTTGTTTAGTTGTATGGAGGTGGACTCAATCATGTAATTCATATAAAATTTCCGGGATTTCAAAATAAATAAATTACACCGGCATTAATTCATAATTTTTTATTTATATTAACTGTTTGAAGTTATTTTCCATGTATAAGTTTAACCAAATGTTATTAATTTACCTGTAACTTATTAACCTAACGAATTTATAGGAGCAAAACAGAACGTTTTATCCTACATGTAAAGTAATTATTATATTAACGTTTTGTAGAATCCCAAAATCCCAGAACTTAAATTATTAAAATAATATTTTTAAGAAGCCGACGCCATGTTTGCCTATCTTTTTCCGGGATTTTGCCAACTTTAGGTAAATATCGATCCGAATTTCCCATCCATGGTTATAATACACCGTGACCGGGACGTACCCGAAGGATTGTAACAGCGTGTTGTTAATTTGGAGTTACAAATGTCTAATAAATAGACCCCGCTATCGGAGGTGCAAAATGGTAGCTGTCAAGTTCTTAGGGATGGGTAAAAATTATTTTGAAATACTAGCTATATGCCCAGACCTAGGAATATACTGGGTAAAATTAAATGTCAGCTAAGGATTGCCTACATCGATAAACTCAATTATCGATGCTTTCCCGAAATACTAGTGATCGCTCCAAGTTTTGTTTGTAAAAATATATTTTAATTGAAAGTATGAAAATAAAACAAAATAGCAACATAATTTTTGAACATTCTCTCATAATCATCATATTTTTCCATCATCATCATTACTGTCCCATTTACTGTTAAAATTGTAATAATAATAATAATGTACATTTATTGTTAAACTAAACGATAAGAATTTGTTCAAAAATTTCGGGCGTTAATTTTCTCCGTCTCGACTGATGATTCCTTTTTAGATGGCTAAAAGACTTGAATTCCTGTGGTAGGGGCAAAACAAAATACAAAAATACATACAAAAAATGCTGGGGGTGATTACTATATGGGAAAATCATCGATAATTGAGTATATCGATAAAGGCAATTCCTAGCTGTCATTTAATTTTGCCCCGTATATTCCTAGGTCTGTATATGTCGATAATTATAGCTATATGTCGATAATTTTTCTTTGCCATAATGAGAGTCTAGGACTTTAATTTAACGTGTTTATTTTGTAAAACAGGACTATATAATTACAAAATCATATTTATGATTTTTTAAAATATTTTTTTATAAAATAAATGTCTCTTAAAGGGATATCGTATTGTCAATGAACGATCAGTTTTTTTTCAGTTTCCCTGCAATAATCTAGTGCAGTCACGATGAATTTATTCAACAATAAACCCAATATATCTGAGCCCTATTTATTTTAATTTACATTTCTGATGACAATGACTATCATGGATTCCAAAAAAAACATGTTAAATTGTAGTCTAAAAATGGTATAGGTACATATTATGTATATAAAACTAATTGTACAGAAAAAGTAAGAATATCGATTTCGACATCATGAATACCATACGATATCCCTTTAAGAGACATTTATTTTATAAAATTTTATTTAAAAAAATGATAAATACGATTTTGTAATTATATAGTCCTGTTTTATAAAATAAACACGTTAAATTAAAGTCCTAGACTCTCATTATGGCAAAGAAAAATTATCGACATATAGCTAGTATTTCAAAATAATTTTTACTCATCCCTAAGAACTTGACAGCTACCATTTTGCACCTCCGATAGCGGGGTCTACTAATAAAGTAGGCTCGATTCTGTCTATTTTTCGAGATATATCCATTTTTGTGAAAAAATCTTGTAACGAAAACAGGTGCAATGGACTTTTATAATTGTGACGTTGCACTTTTAACAAAACATAAGTTATCTATTACATATCCCAAGAAACTTAATCAAATGAAACTCGCACGCACAACTCATCTATAACCTCTACAGTTATGGTTCATATTGAAGTAGGTATACTACCACTGATACCACCAAAACGGTCACCATAGTTCGTTTGGCGCCAACGGCATCGATCATATCATATCGGTATTACGTTTATCATGCGAATAAATACATGGATCGTCAACGAATTTGAAACTCACAACAATTAAGGTGCATACATACATACATACATACATACCTTCGCCTGTAATCCCAGAGAGGGGTAGGCAGAGCTACAGAATTACCTACAACTTTAAAAACTTGTTGATAATTCTGTAACCACATTTTGCACAAATAGGCTAAAATGTTTACCAGCGTATTAGTGACAGGTTGCAAGCCCATCGCCTAACAGTACTACAAGCCTATATTCCCTTAGTCGCCTCTTACGACATCCACGGGAAGACATGGAGTGGCACTATTCTAACCCGGCAACCACACGGAAACAATTAAGGTGCATCATCACTTTTTAAGTTGCTATTTATTTTATTGATCGTTAGTACAAAATGAATTGGAGCGTATGTTACACATAAAGACACATGCATTTGAAATACGGTGCTTGTGAGACAAGCCTTTAAATTATTCAGCATTTAAAAAGGATTTATGAATGTAACTTCTACTATTATGCTAAGTATACGTTAACATCTTCTACCGTTGTCACCGTTTAGTGTCTTTTTTCGATTAACTCTTCCAACATCACAAGTAAGAAAGGGACCAAGTGCTAATTACGAGTAAAGCGTTGCCAGCTCGTCCTTATGATTTGTTTCCAGGAGAAGCGAAAATATTCCATTTACTTTGCATGAATTTTTAAAAAAAAAATTAAGAAATCCGTATTGGACAACATTATGAATTACAAATTATCTCAGGAACACGCACGGTACGGGCACGGTGTATATTGATCAATCTGCGTTCTTGTAAAATACAGGAACTATGTGAATTATTTTTTAATACCAAAACATAATTTTGACACAGAAACAGTAGAAACACAACATTGATTAGTGGATTTTAAAACTGTTGTTCATAAATAGTATATCACGTCAATGAAAATATTATTATTTCAATAAGTATAGTACATTATTACCTAGGCGCGGAAAGTAAGGGATTTCCTGACGAGGCGGTAATAATGTACTATACTTATACTAACTACGAGTCAGGAAATCCTCGCTTCCGCCGAAGCATATATAAGGCTTTTCTCAAACAATGCGAGGAAATGATACAAATACATTATAATACGTATTTTAAAAAAACTTTGACAAAGTCGGAGAGAATGTTAGTTTGAAAACTACGAGAATAAGTTGAGATAGTTCCACGCACAACATCAACCGCAGAGCCCCGCCGCCGCACCACACGCCCCCACACACAAGTTGGGTGTACGGGATTTTTGTCATATTTCTTTGGATTTTATACGCATTAGAGAACGTTTTATACATTAGCTAATATGGAACTTATGTTGTTGAAGAAGGGGAATGTTTCTGATTTTAGCACATGAAATCGATTTCAATAACATTTTAACGTTGATAATAATTATATTCACTGTATATAAAACTTACAAGACAACTTTACTGATCTGCCAAATATACTACAGATGTAGTGCATAATAAGTTTCCATAGTGTTTTATTGGAAAAGTTCGTATATATCGTGCCCCCTCAATTAGCTTCAGTACCCATCATACCACCGTAGGGGTAGGTCGCATTCAGCAGCCAATATATTATATAGAGTGGTGGGTTATATTTACGGTTTACGTATATAACGTTTGTATTATCATCAGTGATCGGATTTCACGGTGCAACACTGCGGGATATAGAGTAGAAATCTTAATGTGGATATGACTAAAATCCCGGGATCTGGTTCGAAAAGAAAATGCGATTGCTGGAATATTTATAAATAGGCATTAGGATAGGATTTTAGACGTGTAAAGAAATCGATTAAACATATAAAATATTGAGAAAATAATTGTAAGATATTTCAATTTCATACAAACTAATAAAATATAATATTTGTGTGTAGTGTGGTGAACTAATAATGCGTACCGTATTATATATTTTATTTATATTCATACCCAAAGACTATTTGGCAGATCAATTTTAAACAGAGTATAATAAAAACTAACTTTTTTTATTTTTTTACATACCTAAATTACTTTTGTCAAAATATTTATTTTACACGTTTAAATTGTATTGAAATTTATTTGAAGTAATAAAATCAGAATAATATTTAACAACATAAGTCCCGGAACCCCGGGGCATATCCATATTAGCATAATGTTTGAGGTCATTCACCCCGTGTTGCACCGGGATATCCGATCATTGATTATCATATCAGGCCGAAACATCAAAATAGAAGAAAACGCTTAGGTCCTCCAGGGTGTACACGGGGGGTGGGTACGCTTAGGTATGCGACGCTGAACTATCAGGCACACTCCACCAAGTCCTTCATACACGTCCACTTCGTCCCATGATCTGCCGCCGTACAGACCTGGGGCGAACCCACTCATTTTACGTAGTGGGTCGTGAACCCTGGAAATGCTAGCGGCAGAAACGGGCGTCGCATATTTACCAACCACCCTGGACTGCTAAGCAGCTAAGTATGGAGGATGATACCTGGTACGACAATCCCAGCTTCCAGGTTCTCCCCTGGAGTCCCTACCCTCTCTTCCGTGATCCATCATCATGAGGGTAGCCGCGAAGCAATCTGCCCAAACGCAGGAGCAACTAATGGAGGTGGTGGAGCTTACCAACACGGTTGAAAGGGCCGGCAACGGGCTAAACTGGTGAGACTCACTCCGCCAACGAACAACCTCCCAAGAAATTGGCGGCGTTTGCAAAAGGCCGCTACAAGGCTCTGAAGGGATTAGGGATACCGCCTTCCAAGGCTGTAGAACTGGCCCTAAAGAGCTTTGCGGAGCTTAAGAGGTTGGAGTACAAATTCGGGTCCTCACATTACAAACCGTAGCAAAAGCTGGTAAAACGGCTCCGCTCGGAAGAGTAATCACCACAGGGGCATGCATCAAAACTCTACTCTACGCCCCTAGCCTTTAACGAGGTCCTGAGCATGATCCGTGTCGGTATCATCAACCCCACTCCGATGACGGATACGCAACTGGGGTTACTCTGCGACAACTGCGAAAGGCGAGGGACCAAAATTTTAAGGCTACTCGTACAAGCCAGGATGGATGCTAGTGACCTGCAGCGCCCAACAGTCCAAAACCTGGCTTGAGGAGATTATACCATCCCTAAAACCATGGCTGGAAGCGAACCTCACCGTATTACGTGAGAACGAACTTCCGAGGCCAAACATAGGGGTGGTATATATACCAGAGACAGATGCCACTAAGATCCGGCAAACGCTATCTCTGCTCAGTGTGCAGAACCAGGGGCTGCATACTGAGTAATGGAAGTAGCTCTTCACAAAGGTCGAAACGGGAGGGTTGACGTTAACCCATTCCCTAGACGACCTATCAGTGGAGACCCTTCGGAAGACCAGTTTAAAGGCCAGTCTTGGCCGAGAGGTCCAGTTTAGGCTAAAAGGCCACCCACAGGCGCCCAACAGCCACCACCGGACCTTCCTCCCACCCCAACACCGACGGCCACATCACCTGGCTCCCATGCCCCTCCCGCCCAACTGGACCAACCAGGGCCTTCTAGGCCCGTTACGTCCATCCCACTGTTCCCCACGCCCAACCGTAAGATCCCAAGGGGATCAAAAAGGGCAGTCCCCTTCACCCATCCCCACCCACCCACCAGTGGACCAGCAGGGAGCCGACTGCGGTTTCCCCCTAACACGGGGACAAACAGGGGCGCGAACCGCTCCAGGGGAGGAGGAGAACAAAGAAGCTGACAAGGGCACCCAGGAGCCCACCGCCTACCTCGTCACTGACGCAGCACGGACAAGTGGGGCGATGTTTCTGCAGGCCAATCTCCACCACGCTGTTTCGGCCTCAGCGGTCGTTGAGAAGACCTTCAGTGCACATGGCATGGACATCGCCCTTATACAAGAACCATGGATCAACGCCAACTCCATGCTAGCAGGTATGAGTAAAGCAGGTAAGATTCTGGTACATGAAAAAGGCTCAAAACCAAGGGCCTGCATCGTGTTTAACAAAAACATTAGCTTTTTGCCTGTTTTAGAACCATGCAGTGATGCTGATGATATAGTCGTCGCCTATGTGGATCTCAAAGGGAACATCGAAGGTCCTAGTCTGCTCGGCATACTTGCCCGAAGAGAAACAGAACCCCACAGAAGAACTGAATAAAGTCGTGAACGACCAAAGCGGAACTGATCGTGGGTTGCGACGCCAATGCCCACCACACCATCTGGGGCAGCACTGGAATCAACAGAAGAGGTGAGTTACTCTCTGAATTTATCTTTAATAACTGTCTTTACTTATTAAATAAGGGCAACACACCAACCTTCGTTACTAGGGCTGGACAGGAAGTACTTGATATAACTTTCGCAACTGAAAAGGTAACTAAACGCCTAGCCAACTGGCATTTCAGTTCCGAAAACTGAATGTCGGAGCACAAACATATTATATTCGAGGTAACAAATCACTTGATAAAACAAAAAACTTAGGAACTCAAAGAATACCATGCTGGGACACCTACAGGGACTATCTCAAAGAATACATAACAGACCTCCCAAAATATGTTAAAATCCAGATTCTCTCAACTGCGCAGTAAACAAACTTTTAGAAGGCATTAACAAAGCCTACGAGAGGAGCTGCCCGCTGAAATAATCTAAAACAAACAACATAAGGACGTGGTGGAACAAAAAGCTGGAAAGGCTTCGCAGCTCCACACGGCGTATATTCAATCACTGCTCTAGGCCGCAAGATTGGGAAAAATACGGTAGAGCTTTGACGGAGTATAAGAAAGAAATCAGAAAAGCCAGAAGATCGTCTTGGAGACGATTCTATGAAGATATAGCCCAAACACACAAAGGCGCTAGAATTCATAGAATACTTGCCAAGACTCCCACAAACTATCTCGGCCTACTCAAAAGACCACATAGCACCGTTACGACCACAGAGAGATCACACCCAGATCACAGGGCGCATAGAGCTGACTGGAACAAGGCCACAAACATCTTCAGGCCTAACAATGTTAAATGGGCTAATGAGAAATTCCAGCCATTTAAATCAGCGGGAGAAGATGGAATCTTTCCGGCCCTTATTCAAAAGGGAGATAAAATGCTTCTCCCGCATCTGGTTAAAATATTTCGGGCAAGCTTTGCCTGGGGTATAATACCAGAACCATGGACACGAGTCAAGGTACGCTTCATCCCATTTAACAGGAAAATGCTAAAACTGCTAACCGATAAAGGAGTGAAACACTTAAATTCAAAAGGCTAACGTGTTATTATGTACATGCTGGTATTGCTAAGTATCTCTGTTTGTGAGTAAGTATATGGGTATCTGTGTATCTGTCCTTTTCCCCCCTGACCTCTGGGAGGTGAGGTGAGGTACTTTTATTTCTAAAAGGTTAATAAAGTCATGTTATAAGAAGAGTTTCGTGGAGTAATCTTGTGACTTCAGTTTAAATAAAAAATATAAGTTGATTTTGTGATTACTTTAGCTCATACATTTAGCTCGATCTCGCATGAAGAGTTTTCAACAAGGCCTTGCGAGGTAGCTTCTCCGTCATTTTTAAATCATGTTATGTCAAAAACGAAAGATCGTTCAGCAGTAATTTAAACGCAGTTTAGACAATTTCTACCGATTTAAAAAAAAATGTGCATATGACCTGAATGGAACTTGCTACAGAAGGGGTTATTTTTTACCACTTTGGTAACCCCATGTGTCGTATGTAGAGTATATCTATCCCTCACGGTAGCACGCACATGTCCTGACATGTGTAGGATATACTTAGTCTGAGAAAGATGTCACTCATTTAATACAATGATGGACACTGCGGTCCCCGTCGTCTTCCGATTGAGATCCGAGTTTTACCATTTGATTGAAGTTTTTTATCAAAGCAGAATCAAATTACAGCACTACACATAATTAATATTATGTTTTATTAGTTTGTATGAAATTGATATTTTTTTTCTCAATATTTATATTTTCAATCGCTTTCATCTCATGTCTAAAATAAATTATACGCCACGAAAGTCCTACGTACATGGATACCAAAAACAAAAGGTACGGGTACGGTTTTCATATTAGTATACAAATGTATTATTAGTAACGATTTCCTTTATGTTATAATTGGCTCACTGGGCTACTACTACGAGGGCTGCATCTTACGTAACCGGAATAGAAAAAATAAACAAACGTATATGACTAAACATGGTTTTATTGTTTTTCGAAATATTCTCCGTGATGATCGATGCACTTTTGCATACGTTGAAACTAATTTTGAAAGCACTTTTTCTACTCTGACTGAGGTACATCTCCAAAACGTGCTGTTTGAACGCGTCGACGGCATTTTCACGGGTCGAAAATCGTTGACCACGTAATTTATTATTTACATTTGGAAATAAATAAAAATGTTTGGGTGCCAAATCAGGGCTGTACAGACTGTGGATGACCCGTTAATTCTATATTTTGACCTTCCAAAAATTTAGTTGTTTCGCGTGATGTATGGCATTGTCATGGTGAAGAATGATTCTGCGTCGCTGGTTGTTTTTAAGTATTTCTTAATACTTCCGGCAAACCAATGGTCGTGTAACACTCCGAATTAACCGTTTTACGATTCTCTAGTGGCACTATAGCCACATAGGAATTAATACCAAAAAAACAGGCCACCATTTGCTTCAGGGTGCTTTTGGCACGAGTTACTTTCGTAGGGTTCGGCTGATTTTGAAACACCCACACTGTTGATTGTTGTATAGTTTCGGGATCATACGCATAGATCCAGGATTCATCACTTGTGTAGATATTATAAACAGCTTTTGAGTCACCACGGTTATATTTTTTCAGATTTTTTTTGCAACATTATATCTTTTTGATCCTTAGTTAAGTTGTGCGGGATCCAACAGGAACAAATTTCTTTTACAGTTAAATGTTCATTTAATATCTTATTAATGCTCGTCATACATATGCCCAGAGTCGCCTCTATGTCTCGATACATGACGGTCATGGAATATAAGTTTTCGCACAGCTTCAATATTTTGTGGTAAAACGACCGATTTCGCGCGGCCTCCCTTAACTTCGCCCGTGAGCATACTAAGTTCACGATTGAACTCACTAAACCAGTGATACACAGTGGTTTTCGATGGAGCTTCATCACCAAAAGTTGAAGTTAATTGATCTAACCACTGTTGTTGCGTTAAACCACGCCAAAAATCGTAATAAATCATAGCACGAACATTTTCACGCGTGAGTTGCATTCTTGCAGCGAGATGACATATTAAACCCGCCAAATACAAAAAACTTGCGAACATGAGAAAAAAATATATAACGGCCAGTACTAAAAAAGTTCGAATTTTACTCTGGAGGGCAGATATAGCGTTTAAAAATATTGGAATCCCGGATTCCTATTACATAACGTGCAGCCCTCGTTCAGCCCAAGATACAGGCTCAGCCTTGTTTGGGATTCATGGGATATTTTCTTGTATGTTCTTGTGCTTTGTTAATCAATAAACTTATAATTATCTGTTTATAAATATCATATATCTCAATAGCATTTTCTTTTCATCATCATCGTCATGTTTATGCAGCACATCATACCAACGGGTTACGTGCACACGCCATGCAGGCACACGCTGCAGCACCGTAGCAGCCGCCATTTGCAATTTTGCATACTATTCTTAGCACCATGTTTAATAGCAGTTCTTCTGACGAAGAAGAAGTACTGCTTTGACTTTCATGTCAAGATACTCCTGCCACTTCTAAATGAGTACGGGTTCAGGATATCAATGCCAGAAGACAAATACATAGTGAATATCACAACCTATGCCTTCATGTTTGCCTTATATGCATTCACATTCTCGCACAATTTCAATAAGTTTTTCATTTAATTCGTATAAAATTCGTAAAATATATAACGTCTTCACTGCACGAATCGAAGCGACGTTGCCGCTCCGCTCTCTGCACGCGTCCACGCAGCCTGTTTGTATCATGAAAGCTGCAATGCGTACGAGACGCGGTGTGACATATTGTACGCGCACGCATCCGGTGCGTCTCGGCTTAAATATAATGGCGCGTAAATGGCCCATTGCGGATCTACCTTTATACATTAGTGTAAACTCTTTACAATATTGATATGAACCATTGACATTAATATACTAGCGTAATAGACGAACAGGCTCCTATTTCCCGCTTCACCAAAACAGACATGTCTTAATGTCTTTAACGTCGGTATGACAGCCATATTATTAAATTTAAAATGATCCTTGAAAGAATGACATAAATACTGAATTACGCTGTCGCCATTGTGACGCTATGTGACTCTACGAGCTCTCAAAATGGTTTCAACGGGTTTTTCTTTCGCACTCGTATTCGTGCCGTAAGCGACTGCGCTCTCGCTTGCAGTCACTGTGCCTATTACGCGAGTAAATTAATGTCTATGATATGAACATCACCGTGTACCCTTACTGTGGCAACAGTTGTGCATTTGAGTTGTCAAAACTAGTCTCTCGAATTAAAATTTCACTTTACCTGAATGGTACAGGTATAATAAATGAACGATAGCATAGAGGCATTCCTGTCAATGTTTTAGCAGTCACAAGATTGTAGTGCAAATTTAAATGGTTCTAAGGTCGCAATTACCATTGCACCAGGTGATAACCTGTGTTCTCGTGTGCCATTTAAATATACTAATAAACCCATATCGTTATCATATTGTTTATGATAAAGCTCTTCTTCAGTTCAAAATAAAGGAAACCGTAACGTATGCGGAATGAAATTTGCACAATGTTTGTAACCTTATAAAATAAAAAAAATGTTTGTAATGATAACCTGTCATGTATTTTTATAAACAATCTACTAACAAATTTTAATGTAAAAAGTAATTTGGCCCCATGCGTGCTGCTTTTCGACAATTTGCTGGCACTTTATCCATGGCTGTTGTATAAGTCGAAGTTGGCATTTTTTTCAGTTCTAATTTAATTTTTCGAATTAGAGCCTGTATAGTTTTTGGCCGGAAATTATTCGCGTAAACACGCCTTTTTAGATTGGCCCAAAAATCTTCGATCGGGCGAAGTTGTGGTACGTTAGGCGGATTTGAATCCTTTGGTACATATGGGATTCCTAGCTCCTCCATTTTCGCCAGGGTGTTCTTTGAATAATGGCTAGATGCTAGATCGGGCCAAAACACAACATTAGTTCCTCTGTGATGTGTTTTCATGAAATCACGTACAATCGGCAAACAACCCTGCATGTATCGTTCAGCATTGACTGCTAAACCAGATTCAAAAAACACCGGTTTCGACATACCGCGAGGGCTAATTGCAAGCCATAACAAAACCTTTTTTGGAAACTTAGTGTGCTCCACATATTTTACTGATTCTTCAGCTGGGATATTGGCGTTTTGAAAATAAAAGTTACCCTGCCATTCATTGCCGTCTAAGGTGAAATAGGATTCATCGTCCATAATGCACTCTACGTCGTTTTTTGCATAGAAAATGTTTTTGACCAGAGATGTAAGTCTTTTCTTCTGGGTAAGTTTTTGGTTTTCGGACACGGTGGGTTTTACTTTTCTTGCTCGTTTCACAATGCCCATATCATGTAGATACTTTTTCACTGTTTTGCCATCACAGTTAAATTTTTTTCCGAGTTCTCTGTAGGATTTAGCTACCCGACCCGCCGTAATTTTTCTCAGTTGGCTTCTTTTCAAAGATTGGCTTAAAGAACACACTTTGCCCGAACCTGGTTTTCTAGTAGTCGTATGTCGAAGAGAATAGGATGATAATATATTATATACCGTCCTTCGACTCTCCCCCATTTCTGTAAAATGTTTAACAATGCTCGACTTCGGCCAATCTGGATGTGTGTCGCGAAAATCACACACGTTTTTTCGACGCATTTCTTCGAGATTTGCCATATTTTTTTACACAAATCCTACAAGCGAATGACTTGTGCATCACTTTGACGGATGATACAGAAAACAAAAGATAATATCAAGTTTTAAATATCGAATCATTTACTCTTATACATTTGTATAAAAACTTTGTGCAAATTTCATTCCGCATACGTTATGTACAAAGTGACATAGAGGCACAGTACTAGATTCTTATTACTGTAATAAAACGACGCGAATTTCACACATATTGTGTTTCCACAATAGGTTTTACAAAAATCCCAATAGGTCACAGACGTTTTGGATCTATCATTTACATCAAATGGCTGAATGAGTATTTACCGAAGCTGTCGCCTTTCTTCAGCTTCTAGTTTTTGATGTCTTTTTTCAAAAACTCTATCGTCCAAATTTTCTGTTCCCTCTAATGTGTAGCAGCTAGTATATGGCTTTTCTCTCCATCTTGGTACCTATAAAAATACAAATTAATCTTAAGAGACGCTAGACATGCTGAAGTATTTAGTGACAAAATACGACAATAGTCCCTGCACACACTACACTTCAGGCAATTTTACATAAATACCTGAATACCAAAAGACTTACCACTCAGCCTCAGAATTATGGTCACCTTTATCGCAGTGGATAAAAGCTCGTAAAGCATCCGGCACTATAGCCGGCATACTGGTACAGAAGTGGTCGATGGTTTCAACATCACATTTATTCACGTCGATAAAAACGACCATAATATCAACAAAAATAAAATACAATAAGTGATCTATCTTAGACAATGTATACCAAAGGTATAGATCAGAATGTCCTGTGCGTTAATTAAACCACCTTCTTTATTCCATTATTGATATGGTCAATCGTTTTCGAAGCGTGAAGAGCTCCAGAAAAATGCCTTGTTGTATCCTGTTTTAGTGTTAAAATCAATCAAATACATCAAAGCAGGAATAACATTTGAAAGTAAGATTTTTTTTATCACAACAAAAGCACAAATTAGGTAAAAAAAACATATATTTTTAACCATTGATTTTGATGTTACGTGAGTATTTTTGTGTATGATTTAATTTACATTGCACAAGGCGGACGCCAAAACATCGATTAGAAGTGTAATATTCGTGTTAGAAAGGGATAGAACCCTAAGATAACATATAACAGCTATTCTTATTAGACTCGGACTTGTTTCTATATCCAAATGTCGTAAAATCAATAGTAAAATTGTTTTTTTGTTTGTGCGTCTTGCAAATGGTGCGCGCGTTCAAGTGTTGTGTTATATTATATTTAAAACTAGATTATGTCTATAAAATTAACGGTTGTAATGCAATAGAATATAAGTTTATTTAGTTAGATTTGGAAATATCTTCAAATTAATTACTTTATTAACACGCTTTTTAAACGATTTCAAAAAAGGAAAAGGCATACCGTTCGTCGGAATCTTTTTATTAGCTTCACTTGTAACTAACTCTCTAAGCAATTAGGCAATCAGCTAACCAGCAAAACAATGACATAAAAACTTAGAAATGAGGGGCCAACTGAAATGATCGGGAATACGAAAAACCATATGAAAGCAGGGTATACAGGGTGTTAGGTAATGAGTGGATAATCCTTGAACTACGGATAGAGGGCACTTAGGACGTTATGAAAAAGCTAAAATAGGTCTAGTAAAAGTCGCACGGTTTTCGTGATATTTGGACTTTTAGGTTTTTTTCGAAAATGAACACCCTTGTTCAATGTTTCGATTATAGCACCATTATTTCCTGTTTTTAGAGTTGTTGGTGATTCTGTAGCTCTGCCTACCCCACTCTGGGAATGAAGGCGTGAAGGTATGTATGTATTAGGTAATTTTTTTTAATTTTTATTTTTGCTCAATATTATTGAATACTTGTGTTATCAGATAGGAATCACCATTTTTGTGAGACATCAATAGATTTTTAAAAAAAAAATCGCAAACATGAATTTTGCATTTTCAATCGTACATTGATCGAACTTTCAACTCTCATGGTGAAAAAAAAAATACACTACCGTCTAGTTGCCCATAAGCTTAAAAACATGCCAATTTATTGACGAATTCAAAACAGTACCTACTTTTTGAATTTAAAATCTAAAAGCCAAATAAATAAATAAAATACACGCCCACCCCCATTTTTCTCGATTTACTTTTTGTATCCCGGGCGTAGAGTTCAAAACTTTTTGTTGCAAAATTAACATTACTGGCCACTAATTTAAATGCCATTCATTCCAAATTTAAAAAATATGCCGCCTGCTTTTTGTTTTTTATTCGAATTCGATTTTCAATTTCGCTATTATTGCGTAATGAATGGTGAATTGTGTTTAGATTGTGGTGTTGATTATTTGGTTTTAATGTTTAGAACACAATACACGTCCAATGAATATGCTCAAATGCATTACATTTATGGCGAGTGCCAGGGCAACGCTAGTGCTGCTGCGATTTTGTACGCTGAACGCTACCCCAACAGACGCCATCCCGATTACCGGATTTTTCTTCGCATCCATAACGCGTACAGTGAAGGCAGAGTTCTTGGCCAGGGTGTAGGAGGACATAGCGAAGGTAGACCGAGAGAGGGAGACGGTGAAAATGTCCTGGATTTAATAGCGGAAAATCCTTCTTTGTCCGTACGGAACATAGCAAATAGCCTTGGTCTGACAACGTGGAAAGTGCATGCAACTTTAAAAACACATGGATTGCACCCTTTTCATTACCAACGTGTGCAGGTCTTATTGCCTAGAGACTATCCACAAAAGTTGACCTTCTGCCACGAAATGCTGCGTCGTATCCGAGATGATTCAAATTTTTTCGACAACGTACTGTGGTCAGATGTTTTCGGTCAGACCAGAACACAATTCACCATTCATTACGCAATAATAGCGAAATTGAAAATCAAATTCGAATAAAAAACAAAAAGCAGGCGGCATATTTTTTAAATTTGGAATGAATGGCATTTAAATTAGTGGCCAGTAATGTTAATTTTGCAACAAAAAGTTTTGAACTCTACGCCCGGGATACAAAAAGTAAATCGAGAAAAATGGTGGTGGGCGTGTATTTTATTTATTTATTTGACTTTTAGATTTTGAATTCAAAAAGTAGGTACTGTTTTGAATTCGTCAATAAATTGGCATGTTTTTAAGCTTATGGGCAACTAGACGGTAGTGTATTTTTTTTTCACCATGAGAGTTGAAAGTTCGATCAATGTACGATTGAAAATGCAAAATTCATGTTTGCGATTTTTAAAAAAAAATTCTATTGATGTCTCACAAAAATGGTGATTCCTATCTGATAACACAAGTATTTAATAACATTGAGCAAAAATAAAAATTAAAAAAAATTACCTTATAATGGTGCTATAATCGAAACATTGAACAAGGGTGTTCATTTTCGAAAAAAACCTAAAAGTCCAAATATCTCGAAAACCGTGCGACTTTTACTAGACCTATTTTAGCTTTTTCATAACGTCCTAAGTGCTCTCTATCCGTAGTTTAAGGATTATCCACTCATTACCTAACACCCTGTATACTAAACGCAGGGGCAGGGGGAAGGGAGGGGAGAAGGGGGAGGGGGCTACATTGTATTTTATTGTTTTTAGAAGTATTCTCCGTTCAATTAAATGCACTTTTCTATTCATGCAAACCAATCATTAAAACAGTAATGCCAGTCTGAAGTGGATGTTGACAAAATGGCTGACTTGTACGCTTCCACTGCTGCTTCGGGGTCTTCAAACCGTTGACCGCATAATACATTTTGTAATGTAAAGAAATCTTTCGGGCGCAGGTCTGGACTGCACGGAAGATGGCTCACCGGCTCAACGTTTGCCTGCTCTAAAAAAACATTTGTCTTTCGAGCCAAATGGGAGCTGGCATTACCGTTATGTAAGTTGATGCGACGTTTCGGGTTATTTTTCTAAGTTATTCTGGCAAACAAACTGTGATATACCGATCAGCGGTAACGGTTCTGCGTTAATGCGAAACAATTGTAGCAACATGCACCTTCTTAGAGACAAACGTAGCGACCATTTTCATTGACACGCTTGGGAGCGAACCACTTTCGTTGGTTTGAGCTATTATTTTCTTTCAGGTTCGTATGAATAAAATCATGATTCGCCATCTGAGACGATATATAAACGGCATTTGACTTCCCCCCGTTTTTAAGCGTATCCCGGCACCAATCAACACGAGCTTTTTGCTTTTCGGACATATCGCGGGGAAACCCAGCTTGAAACTAGCTTTTTTACACACAGCACATTTATGTAAAAACGGTCATCTAATATAATAGTTCGCACAGCAGCGATGTTTTCAGCCGTGCCGTGACCGCTGTTCTTGGTAGACCTGCAGATGGAACGGTGCTGAGCGACATGTGTCCGCGTCGGAACTCTTGCGACGGCGGCTTGCGCCAAGGCCGTCAGCGGGAGGAACCCGCCTACTACCGTGGACAGCGGCGATCGAGCCCCGCCTCTCTCCACCCTTCGACCTCTTGTGAATGCGGTCGGCTGCCTTCCTGCCTTATTTCATCGCCTCGCCAGTACATTGCCGCTAGGGCCCGTGGATACGGGTCCCACGATGGACAGCCGGCGAGCACGCCCGCTCCAGCATGCGAGACAGTACGGTATGCTCGAGCCACCCTAAGGGCTATGAGCCTCTGCGGACGTCGTAAGAGGACCAGATTGCGGTTACAAAGACCATCCGTATAGTGCCATGGAGCGCACCACACCCATATACAGAAGTCGGCATGCTCCACTTGGTCCTCAAAAATTAGGAAGGATGCGTCCGAGCGCTCCTGCTGCAGCCACCAGTTTTGGGGCCAAGCGTCGAAAGTCCTCGTCGAACCTCCACTTGCTGTCGAGTCCTATGTATTCCATCGTCGATCCAACAGCAAAAGAGGCTCCCCCCACCATGATCTCTGGTTCAACCGGAGGCACTTTCCGAGGACCCAAAATACCAGCGCCTCGGATTTACTTAGAACAACCTAACCTAACCCAACCATGCCGTTTTGTTTTTGGTATGTTATCATATCACTCTTTATTTAGTCACTAGCTGTAGCGACTCCGTCTAATTAAAATCGGTTAAGCGGTTTAGCCATGAAAGGATAACGACAACGACAGACCAACGGTCAGTTACTTTCACATTTATAGAATTAGTAATATTAGTATCTATGGATATACAGGTTCAGTTTTATGCTATTTTATTAACAGGCAAGCTAAATGTTATGCACAATCATGTTATTCCAAAATCATAATAATAAAAATAAAGATAAAAGATGTTTATTCAGTAAGGATGCGGCACGGGCACTTTGACACGTCTAAAATCTACCAGCGCTTCGCAAGAGACCACTGCTGAGAAGAAACGCCGCAAGAAACTTAACAGTCAGTCGTTTTTTAAATATTGCCTATGTATGATATATGAAACATATTAATATGATAATTCATGTTATGTTGATTGGAGGATACACCTGAACTATGTACACTCGCGAGCAAAAGTATCGAATCACTTTGCATTTTTTCATGTGCATCCAATATCTTTGTAATTTCCCACCCAAATCTGAAAATTATGGTACCAAATAAAAGATAATAATGTAACGCATTGGAAAATGTGCTAATTTAATATTCAAGGCCCAAAGGCTGAAAAAAAAACCCGAATAACAGAAGTAGTCTGAAAATACGCTAAAAATAAACCAGGCAAACTTGGAATAAAAGGCTTATTTAACATACAATACGATTTATTATTATTAAATTAGTATCGGGTATTGCCCCTAGCCCTGCTGACACAGTTTAAGCGATTTTTCATCGATCTAATTAATTTTCTAATGTAGTCTTGAGGAATAGCGTCCCATTCCTCTAGCAAAGCTATCTTCAACTCGTCAACAGTGGCAGGAGCAGGATCCCGAACCCGAACCTTTCTCTTCAGATAGTCCCACATGTGTTCAATGGGGTTAAGGTCCGGACTCATCGCTGGCCAGTTCATGGTCTCGATGCCCACCTCCCGGAGGTAGGCAGCGGTGACCCTTGCGGTATGACAAGGGGCATTATCCTGCATTAGCATGAACCCCTCATCAAAAATACCAGCATAAGGGACGACATGCTCTTCCAGAATTTCCGTTATGTACCTGGCAGCAGTCAATCCACCGCCACGACCACCGCTAGGCACGAAAACCAGCTCAGTCCGCGCGTCGTACGAGATGCCGCCCCAAAACATAACAGAGCCACCTCCGTAGGCGACTCTTTCGGAGAAGCAGCACTGAGCATATCGTTCTTCTGATCTTCTGTACTCTTCCCCTTCTGTCGCAGCCATTCAGACATATTCTGCACTCGTCTGAGAAGAGAATTGGGGTCCATTGCTCAAGGGTCCAAGTCTTATGAATTTCTGCAAATTCTCTTCGGGCTGTACGGTGCCGCGCCTGCAACCTGGGCCCCGTCGCAGGCCTCCTGGGTGTCAAATTCGCTGCCTTGAGACTTCTTCGCACTGTCCACTCGCTGGCAGCCACTCCTCGCACCTCACGCAGACGCTGCTGGATGGTAACTCCAGTCTGGTGACGATCTCGGAGAGATATTGAGACAATGAAGCGGTCGTCCCTCTCTGATGTGCACCTTCTGCGGCCGCTTCTTGGTCTTGAAATAAAAGTTCTAGTTTGGTGGAACCTCTGGTAAAGTTTACAAACTGTAGATTGGCTCAGATTCACCTCGGCAGCTAGTGAACGTTGACTACGCCCTTGTTGCAGAAGCTGGACGACTACGGCGACTTGAGCTTCAGTGGCTTCCATTTTTTCCAGGTGTTCTTTACAGAATAATATGCGGAGATGTGTACCGGTCGACTTCTGATAAGTGACTGATAAGGAACCCCCCCTCTACCCCCGTTATATAGGGGTCATCGTACGGGGGTCGTCTCGAATCCGCCTGAAAGGCGGATGAGGAGCCGGTGACGGGCTGGTTGGCCCTTTACCGCGGTACTCTGCGCCGGCCGAAAATACGGCCGGGTCCTTGGTGAGCGTGGAGAGCGGCCGGCGCCGAAGGCTGAGAGTTCAGCTTTTTTCTGTGCCCTGCGGCCAGGAGGGCATACCAAGATGGTGCGGCGTACGTGAGGCGGGGGCGTATGTACGTTTTGTAGACCCCGAGCTTCACACGCAGAGGGAGGCTGGACTGGAGCACTGGACGCAGCAATACTCTTGCTGTTCTCGCGGCGGCGACGACGGTTTTTGTGTGGGGAGCCATGGTAAGTTTCTTGTCGATGGTGATCCCCAGGTATTTAACTACCGGGGACCACTTGATGTCAAGTCCGAGAAGAGTGAGTTGTGGAAGGCGGCGTATGCAGTTGCTCACGAAGATCGCTTGGGTTTTCGCAACGTTGACGGATAGCCTCCACCTGGAGAGCCAAGCTGGTAGGGCATCTAATATAGGGGTCAAGGGTAGTGCAACTCGTGTACGTCGTAACGAGTAAAGGCTCACAAACTGGGAAATTGCCCATAATCTGAAAAATTCTGGGCCAATTTTTATGTTTCATAGCTGTTTATAAAGATAATATTTCAAGAAACGTAATTACATTTAAGTAATTTAGAAAAATAAACCGATTAACAAAGATATTGGGTGCACATGAAAAAATACAAAGTGATTCGATACTTTTGCTCGCGAGTGTAATGCTGTAATGTACGACTATAATCCGTGTACCTTATGCTCTCATATTAATAAGCCAACTTTCCATTATAACTCCGCAGTACTCCGTACTAAGTACTCGCGTACTTTTGAAACTAACATGGTCTCATTAACAATACAGGGTGATTGGTAATTCGACGTATTCCCATTAGGTGATAGGGGTGACTATTTGCGATAATTTAAAAAAAGTGAAACATTTTGAGTTAACATGTTTTTTAGCAATTTTCAGAATAAGTAAAATTGCAGCAGTATATTTTTTATAAAGAAAGTATAAATTTAAATCTATTATTTTCTTCTGATTTATAAAAACGATTAAACACTGGTTATTTTTAAATACTAAAACAACAATTATGGCCAAATTTAAAAATGAGAGACGACAAACGATAATATTTCAACATTATTTGAGATTTTTTTCAACTATTGCCTTAAGAACAAAAAAAACGTTATGAAACTCGGCTCGCAGATTATTTTAAGGGGCTACCTTATGGGCAGATGACCTTCGATCTGAAGCTCTAAGCTTTCAGTGGTTGTTAAAACCTATTTGCATTAACACTGCTGTTCTAAACTAGATGTCCTCTCAACTTTTCTTTTACAAGTTACTGATATCAAGATTTATGCGATCAAAGTTTGTAATTTTTACTCAAAAAATGTAGTTTCCTGGCCTTTTTTCCATATTTTTCAATTTGGAAAAAAGTCCCTCAATGATTTATTACATATACCTATTAATGAAGACTATTTATATCAACAAGTTTTTAAAATTGTAGGTAATTCTGTAGCTCTGCCTACCCCACTCTGGGATTACAGGCGTGAAGGTATGTATGTATGTATTTACATGTAGTTTCCATATCAATTGACGCCAAGATGAAAAAGTTATATGCAATATTGTGTTATTATAGTCATGTTTAAAAAAAACAACAATGGCTTATTTTGAAGATGAATTTAGTTTTGACTGAATTAGTTTTTTCGCTTTCTTATCTCTCCAATAATGCGCAACTAGGAACTTATTTCAAAGAAACTGAAAAAATATATCACAAAGGAAGCAGGCGGAAATTTATATTCGAACTAAAATTAAAATCACTGTTTGTATATCTTGCAAATAGGTTTAATGCGTACCTAAGCCAATCAATGCTGAAAGCAAACTGACAGGTTACGAAAAAACAGTGTAGGAAGTAAATAAACTCACGATTGTAGTTTATTTTTTATTTAGAATTGAAATATTGAGGAGCTTGATCAAAATGAACGAACAGCTTATGTTTCAAAATTACACAGATGAAGATAATGTTTTTTATGGCATAGAGAAGGCAAACGAGCACACAGGCCACCTGATGTTATGTGGAAACTGTCACCTATAGACATTCGCATTCACAAGACAGCAATCCTAAGACTGCAAATGCACTGTCAACCCTGAGGGCCAAGATGGAATGCCTCTATGCTAGTCATTTTACCGGTTGTCTTATCCCCAAACCGGAACACAATAATACGAACGCTGCTGTTGGGCGATAGGTTAATGGATAAGATGATGGTAGCGACGCGGACGGACACTGCACAAGGTCCACCATCCGCAAAGAATACGCTGATATTGAGTGTTGCTACGGAATTTGTAAAGGTGACAGTGAAGCTGATCGTCAAGATTATTCGCGTCGGTTCCCTAATCGGCGGTTACCCCATATATCAGTTTTTAATGGAGTGTATAGGCGTATCCGAGAAACTGGTAGTGTTCAGAGACGACAAATTAATGCAGGAAGTCCCCCAGTCAATGTTGTTAATTCCGAAGAGGATATTCCGCAAGAATTAATCGATGAACCACAATTTCGATAAACACCGTTGCCACACGACTCTCTGTAACACAGTGGAAAACGAGGTCTACAGTGCATAATGCAGGGTTCTATCCTTACCATTATACTCCTGTGAAAGTTAATCACGAAGAAGACTCTGAAAGGAGAGTTGCTTATGCGGATTAAGAAGAAGCGTCTTTTTTGTAAAAAAATCCTTTGGTCCGACGATTCCAAATTCGATCAAGATGGGATTGCTAACTACCACAATGAACATTATTGGAGTGGGGAAGTGCACAAAAATCCTAATAAAAAGAGGCCAAAGGGTCGCAACGCCATCATTCGGTCTATGTGTGGATGGGAATAATTGATGAGAATTTAATCGGACCACATTTTTTACCGAGCAATCTAAATGCTGCAGTTTACGTTTTTTTTTGACAAATGTAATGTTTGACCTCCTGGACGACATGCCTTTGGCTACAAGGCAAAACATGACATACCAGCGAGACGGATGCCCTGCACATTTTGGTGTCTATGTTAGGCGATGGCTCGATAGCCATTTTCCTAATCATTGGATAGGGCGAGGTAGACCCATTCCGTTGCCTGCGAGGAGTCCGGTCTTAACGCCGGTTGATTCCTATGGTCACATGACATCCCTAGTTTACGACGTCTCGTCTGTCTCATCCGTGGAAGAATTCAAATCAATAATTATAAACGCAGCAAATGCGATGCGGCATAATTAGACTACTTCGGTAGTTAAGGCAAACAGAATTGCGAAGCGGTGCGGTGCGGTGCGGTGCGGTGACACGCGGTTTCATCAATGCGCAAGCCATAAAACCTGTTCTGCAACTCACTTTTGAAACAGTTTACTCGTACAAATGTATTAAAAGAATTGAGGATTACGCCAAAAGATTATTGGAATTATTTACGAATTAATGAAGAAACGAAAAAAAAAAAAACCAGTATCACTTCGCGGTACCGGCCTGTATTTTGTTACATGTGAGAGCGTGCGCACGTGTATCACCGACAAAAATATTGACCTGACTGAACTGACGATCGCCGACCGCTCTAATCGGCATGTGCCAAACCAAACGCCATGATCAAGCCAAAAGCTTCGAAATTAGATTGTGCCGTCAAGTATAACTGTCATGCCAATCCACTCCCATACACGGTCAGTTCTACCTAACTGATCCAATCGGTAGCGTCATGCCGATTGGACGATAGGAAGGATGGTGTATGGCCACCATAAGATTAAAAATTGCTTAAAATTTATTTTTTTATCAACATCACTACAGTCTGTGACCGAATTCGAGATCAAAAATGTAAAACGGATTGCCATCATAAAAAAACAAATCCAAGTGATGGTTAGTTTAAAATCATAGAAAAAACAATAAAAACCATAATAATCTGACTTATTATAATATAATGTTTGAAGAGTTATAAATACTAGTATAGTTAGAGTTATTATATATATTGTTTGAAGAGTTAAAAATATTACACTCAGGTAAACAGTAAATATATATTTTTTCCCACCAATATGTCGCCAATACTAGTATGTACTATGAAAGGCTACGGTATACAAGCGAAGCCTGTCAATAATACCGTCAAGCTTTTTATGATATTTTCTAAACCACCGAAATTCAAATCGTTTTAACACACTATTTCTCGTTATAGGCTTAATTTGGCAAACGCTGGTCAGCCATCTTATCGCCCGCCGCAGGACTACCCCCACCGCCGCCGCGTCGGTTCGCGCGAAAAATATCGAACAGTTTGATCGCGTTCGCACCGCCCCGCACCGCTTCGCAATTCTGTTCGCTTTGAATTGCCCACGTAGGACGTAGCCATAGCTGTCGACTATTTGTTTGTTTCGTGCCGCGCCGCACCGCATCGCATTTGCGTGGAATTCGCCTACCTTGTAGTACACCGCCTAAGTCACAATTCAGAAAAATAATGCGACTTTGCGTACGCAATAAAAGAAGTCACTTCGCGCAAGAACTTTAATTAGGCTAAATTACAAAAAGTCATTATTAATTGTTATTTGAGTCGCTTCATTTCAAACTCGGATAAATCCATTCAGAAAGACAGCGGAATTTGCGCCTTTTCTCGAACAAGTTAAGTTTCAAATCGTATACCAAATTTCAAGGAGATATCCGAGTTTGAAGTAATGCGACACATTTGTTATTACTACTAAACTATTACTGGTTCTAAATTTGATTTTACATTTGTTAAAAAGATAAAAAAAGATACAAGATGTTTATTCAGTAAGTAGGCCGCACGGGCACTTTTACACGTCAAAAATCTACCAGCGCTTCGCAAGAGACCACTGCTGAGAAGAAACGCCGCAAGAAACTCAACAGTCAGTCGTTTTTTTAATATTGCTTATATAATAATAACCTTAACCTAGCATTATACAGGGTGTCTGGAAAACCTTCGGAGAAATTTTAACTGTAGATAGGGTGGATGATTTGGATCATCCCTATATTGGTAACTTTTGTTTAAGTTAATATTTGACTGAGTTACAGACAGATTTATCATCGACTTTCCTGACGATGCTCTCAGTGTGCCCCATCTTAACTGATTCATTCATAATATCGTCGGTGATACTGCAAAACCGCGTAAGTAACAAATTTATGATAGAGCAAAATAAACCTTACGGTCTTATTAAAAAGGTGCATTTTGCTCCTTATTTAAAATGTCACTTACGCGGTTTTGCAGTTTCACCGACGATATGTGTCACAACGTAATGTAAATAAACAAGTTGTTCCTTATGAACAATGTTTCCAATCATAGTCAAAAGCTCCATTGAGTTTAGAAAACTGACACATTATCCTGTAATGTGAATGAAAAGACGGTGTCTGATAAGGGCTATTATGTGAAATAATCTAAAACTGAAACTTACGATTGTGATTTTTACTCACACTTTTCTCACACTCACACGGCTAAAATAGCACTTGCACTCGTAGGCACATTACTTCTTTTACGAGATCATGAATCATGGCTGTATTTCATTGATTTGTACCACTATCAGGGCTTCCGACGAATAAAAAACACAATAATTAATTATTGACAATTTGACATATTATCTTTTTAAATCTTGGACCATTAAAACTCTTTATGAAAAGAGTTTTAGGTTTCATTTGTAAACAAAAAATCCTACCTACACGTTACGTTTTATCAAAATTACATTTAAAGCTGGCATCATACATGTTGTTGCTAGATATTCGTAACATAGAAGAAAGAGAAAAATAGGATCGCTTTGTAAGAAGAGGTCGACGTGATTACACTCTGTGGTAAAAACCCTTAAAAGAAAAAGGCCACTAAAGCCGGCTACTCACACACCTGCTGCAGGGGCAATATGGGAATTGTACCCTTGATTGCCTCCTTAATTGTGATGTGTGTAGGCAAGCAGGAGCAATTTTTAGATTGGGCCTGCGGCAGGGCGGCAGGGGCGCAAGACCTTCCTAGCTCCCTAGATTGTGTCTACCGCCCTGCAAGGTTGCTTCGTGTGTAGTAGGATTGGGGCAATTCCAGTCAGTTCATTGGTGACAACCGAGCGGAGTGGACAAAAATGGATAAAATGGTGTTACCATAGCCAGGAGCTCTTCAAAAGAATCAATATCCATTCGCAATAAGTTTCTAAGATCATCTACTTCCAATTCTTTCATAATATTCATGTGGCACAATTTGCTTCGTTTCTGCAACCAATTCTTCACCCAATATCTTCTCTTCCTTTTTTTTTGGTAGCACCACAGAAAGTGCCAAGGCGATACCAATCCTCTGGTGTTTCGACAATACAGGAGGCTTTCTCGTGGACGTGCGTTCAGCGGGACTATCAGTTACACACTGAACGGCAGGCTAGTGTGTAGAGAACAGCCTAAAATTGGTCCAACCGCCGTGCGACCGGTATTGCCCCTGCAGCAGGTGTGTGAGTAGCCGGCTTAAGGAACACCCAGAAAATATAAAACGTGGACTACAATCACAATCAGTCAAGGAAGCGATGTCACAAGCGAAGCGATGTTTGGTTTGGGGTTTGTTTTGTTTACTTGCATGTGATGTGACTTCACATCACACTCACAGGTTATAAAGTATTTCTAACATCACATAGCGTTTTTGCCACAGATTAAATTTCAAAAAAAATCCTTATTATTTCGTGTAATTTCCAAAAAAAGACATAATTTAATGTGAAATAAAGTGAAATACGTTATTTTACGCTAGTATCAGATAGGATGACCACAATTTGTAGTATATTTTCAATGTTGTCAAATAGCCTATTATAATCAATTATGCGACGACCTTTATATCCATCGACAAAATGTTTTGCACTTGGACTTTTGGCTACTGCCACAAATACCATGCGGATCAAAAGGAAAGAACCAGCAGCCAGCAGCGCTTTCTCCCCGTCTGGTTGCCCTGAAAATCAGCGCGTGCAGCGTCACGGCATGTCTGACACTATGATGCTGAGTAGCACCCAATTTGGTGCATTATTATTTTATAAAATAGTTTTAAGGTTTTGTTTTAAATTATTTTCTCACTGTATTTAATTTGATTATTATTTTTCTGTGGTTTGCACCAATAAACGATTTTCTTTTTCTCCTTTTTTTTCTTCAATACGGAGAGCAATAATCGGATCGTTCAATCCGTCTATTTGAACTTTGAGAAGTCTATGAATTTATGGCTGTCATTAGATGTCAGTGTTAAATTATGTTATTTTCAATATTCACGTCTTCAATATTTTTGCTGTAAATCAGTTATATGGGCTACTTTAGAGCAGAAAACAATGGTAAATGGTTAGATCTCGACAGTAAAAGACGGACGATATGATCAGTCTCGGCAAAACATGAACAAGAGACCTAGTGATTTCACATTTAAAACCAATTAGTGTTCAAATTGCAAAAACGAAAATACAGTAAGTTGCACTAAAATTACTCATTTATTTTTATTATAATTCTACCTTGATTTTTGTTTACATGGAGCGAACTGTTTGTTTACATGGAGCGAACTGTTTGTTTACATACCATGTGACAACGTATGGTCTCAGGTCATTGACCTCGGACATTGAATTTTGACGTAAGATACTACGAACTGTTGGAGTAGTATACTATCAACGTCAAAATGTCAAGGTCGAGATATCGGCTGCGATACATCAAGTAACAAAATGAATATAATTAATCCTTCTTTTTTTTTACATTAACAGAAACAAAAATGAACCATACCCCCGTGATCAGAATCGTGCCAACTATTACCCCCCCAAATTTCTCCGAAGGTTTTCCAGACACCCTGTATAAAACAATGAATCTCACATAAAACAAAAAATAAATACATTCATGCGCGGTTGAGCAGGAAAATGTGTCTAAACTCAGAATTGTCACAAAACTAAGCAACAGTAATAAAAAAATAAAAAAATAGAAAGTATACAAGTTATACTTACCTGTGACGGTGCAAGACAACCTGCATAAAAGTTTCGATACATTCTCCTACAGAAACCGTGTCCCCTAGACAATATACAATATTTACATATTTTTTATGACTAAGTTATTATTCAATTATTTAGGTGTTGGCCAAGCATTTTTATCTGTTAGATAGTCTTCGACCCTATAGTAAGCTTTAGACATCAACAGTGATCGGATTTCACGGTGCAACACTGCGGGATATAGAGTAGAAATCTTAATATGGATATGACTAAAATCCCGGGATCTGGTTCGAAAAGAAAATGCGATTGTTGGGATATTTATAAATAGGCATTAGGATAGGATTTTAGATGTGTAAAGAAATCGATTAAACATATAAAATATTGAGAAAATAATTGTATGCTATTTCAATTTCATACAAACTAATAAAATATAATATCTGTGTGTAGTGTTGCGAACTGATAATGCGTACCCGTATTATACAGGGTGGAAAGGGACGAGGGCCGTTCCCGAAAATATAATATCACATAAGTGATGTACATTCGATGTGCAATGGTTAGAAACAATTATTATAAAGAAAACAAAAAAGTTAAAATGAGTCGTGTTTAATATTGGTGACAACCCTATGTTCCTAACTACATTCCAACATTTGTAAGGAGAAAAGGATACCTGTTATCTTAGGGATCTACACCCGATGTTCAAATATTCCACCGCGTCTAATGATACAGGCAGCAGCTCGTGCCCGAGTATGGCGATGCACCTTCGATAATGTATTTTCTTCATGATTTTTTCTACGCAGTTGTTCGAAGGCAGTAATTAATCTTTCTTTCGTTTCCTGGGCAGTATCACATTCTGTCCTGAACACTTTGCCTTTAATCGTGCCTCACAGAAAATAGTCCAGTGCCGTGAGGTCCGGACTCCTTGGGGGCCAACGGTGTGGCCCGAATCGCCCTATCCCCCAAACTCAGTGTTTAATTTCTCACGCACTTCTATCACGGAATGAGCTGCTGCTCCGTCTTGTTGGTACCAAGTGCTTTGTCTTTCGGCCAGTGGCAACTGGCAAGTTATCGAGGTAAGCGTCAACCCCGGAGTTTAGGAGGGCCATGTATCCAACTCTGTTAAGTGTTGCAGGTAAGAACACAGGCCCTATAATTGTTTCCCCGTGAATTGCAGGCCATACGTTTACTGACCAACGATATTGGTGACTCGAATAACGGTACGCGAATGGGTTTTCTTCGGCGTACACGTGTTCATTTCGCCTGTTCCACATTCCATTGCGTGTAAATACACTTTCATCCGTCCAAATAATGCGTCTAATGAAGTCACGGTCTCCAGCTGTTTTTTCCAACAACCACCGGCAGTATGCTTCCCGGATGGGGCAGTCTCTGGGCAATAACGCTTGAACCCTCTGTATGTGATAAGGACGACGACGGGCACGTTTTAGTATCTTCAATACTGTCGTATGAGTTAATCCGAAGTGCTGACCCGCCCGCCTGGAACTTGCTCTTGGATTTCGATCAAAATAACGCAGTACTCTTTCTTCGAGACCCGCAGCAAGTCGTACGACACCTCCTCCGCGTTGGTCGTCTTGAGATGTTCGGGGGATTATAGGACGATTGCTAGCAACGCGGTCAAAGGCACGTAAAATCGTTCGACGATCTGATGGATGCGGTGGAGGATATCGCTGTCTGTATTGACGCAAAGTCTCAGAGGTATTGTGGTTGCACTATGCGTATAACAGTAACAAATTGAGATAATCTCTAGTCCCAAATAGTGGCATTATTAAGCATTTCATTAGTTTAAGAGTGTGACATAATTGTGACGTGCTTATTGTCATTGTAATAATTATCTGTGAAACAAACAGGTTGCAAAACAAAAATATTGTCAATGCACCTACAAAATGTCATCCATCAATAACGTCACAAAGTTAGTGTTTACTAGTTAGGTCAAGGTGGGGTCATTGACCTTATCAGCTGTTAGGGTTGAAACTACACGTTTTTTGTATTAAACTTTAACGAGCTGTAACTCGAAAACGGCTAAAAATATTAGCATAGTTTCTTGGAGAAAAATATAGTACTAAAGATACATAATCTCGAATTTAACGGAAAGGCCGTCGTCCCTTTCCACCCTGTATATTTTATTTATATTCATACCTAAAGACTATTTGGCAGATCAATTTTAAAGAGAGTATAATAAAAACTAACTTTTTTATATTTTTTTACATAAGTACCTAAATTACTTTTGTCAAAATATTTATTTTACATGTTTAAATTGTATTGAAATTTATTTGAAGTCATAAAATCAGAATAATATTTAACAACATAAGTCCCGGAACCCCGGGGCATATCCATATTAGCATAATGTTTGAGGTCATTCACCCCGTGTTGCACCGGGATATCCGATGATTGGACATCAACGACTTTTTCAAGTAAGTTTTAAGTACTGGAAATGGTAACTTTAAAGTTTAAAACAACGTCAGGTAATTTATTAAAGAAAAGGATGCATTGACCTACAAATGATTTATAAACCTTACGGACACGAAAATATTTAATAGCAATTTTATTTTTATTTCTCGTATTCAAATGTATATCACAATTCTTAACAAAAGAGTCTTGATTTTTAATGACATAAATAATATTTTCATAAATAAATTGTGACGCTGTCAAGATATTAATTTCTGTAAATAGTAGTCTTAAGGAATCACGGGAGTTTAGATTATATACATATAGAACGAATGGCTCTTTTTTGTAACACGAATATAGTCTGTTATTGTTTTTAATTAATTTTATGGAAATTTTAAAGAACGACCTGACGTTTATTTCGTATACGAACTTCCTTCTTACTTCCTGCTTCCTTTGTGATCATTTTTTTTATTAAGTTTCTTTTAAATTAGTTCCTAGTTGTTATGCATAGTTGGAGAGCTAAGAAAACGGTTGTTTTTAAAATAATCTGCAAGCCAAATTTCACGTTTTTTTTGTTCTTAATGCATTTTAGTGGAAAAAAATCTCAAAATCACTCAATATTGAAATAATATTGGTTTTGTCAGGCATTTTTAAATTCGGACCGATAATTGTTGTTTTATATTATAAATAACCAGTTTTATCGTTTGCATAATTTAGAAGAAAAAATGAGATTTAAATTGATACTTGAAATAAAAATATTTGCAACTCTGACGTATTTTGAAACAAGTTGAAAAGCATGAACTCAAAAATGGTTCACTTATGCAGAGTGCACATGGGGGTTAAAATTATCGCAAATAGTCACCCCTATCACCTCTTATCGGGAATATGTCGAATAACCAATAACCGTGTACACCGTGTCCAATAAGTTTGAATACACTAACACTGGCCTTAAAGCCCTGGGCATGGGCTATGAATAGTACATTATTGCCTAGGCAGTGAAGCAGGCAATTGCGGGCGGAGAATTGGTTTAAACGGATGAGCTTGCGAGTCCGTTTAAAAATACGAGGCCCGCAATTGCGATTCCTACCGAGGCATATATAGTGCTTTTCTCAAAAATCGCATATAAACACAAACTTCACGTGAAATAACCTCACTCTTTACCGCCATTATTTTTATGACAAGGAGAAACGCAAGCTTTTTTTTAGAAAAAAAAACTCAAGCTATTCCAGACACAGATAAAAAAGTTACGTTTCGAATAAAATATGGATGAATAACACTTGCGCCCTCATTTTATTATGGCCGTTTTCACTTTTTAAAAAGTTACAAACTAGATAACAATGAAATTTGTATGCAACATTGCGGGCTTGTGTAGCGAGCACGCAATGTAACTTTTTTTTTAATTTGGGAACTGTCTGTAAACTATGTACTTCGCGTCTCAGTATGGAGTTAGTAATGTCAACTTTTCCGGTCATTTTTGAGAAAAAATATTTTTTCATATTATAAATTTACGTTGACATGAAGAAAATATTATCGTTTCAAACATCAACAATTTGTTAATCCGCTTTTAATCCAAGATGCATGCAATTTCGTGAAGATATCATCAGTATTTTTTTTAACGGCTACTGCCCGGTTACATTGTTCATGACTTTAAAATCTCTCGGAATTCAGTAGGGGTACACTAATGAATAAGGATATCGGGATACAGATGGGGTCAATGCAACATATTGCCTCGTTACCTGGCACACAGTATAGTGTCCATCTTAATCCGTCCCAAATTTAAGAGGATTGTAAAGCGCCGCTAAAATCACGTAGCTATCAAAAAAGTCCATACAAATTTAGCTCCGGCCGTTAACGTTTCTCACCTCCTAAATCAAGTTCGATTTCCACGATTTTTGAATACACTCGGCGTCAACAAAATCGCACCATTTGAAATTTTGACTTCAAGCGAATAAAGCTCTTAACTTATTTATTGTACCCTACAAATATTAGTATCATTTGAAAGCACAGTTAATAAACTTTAAAAACGCGAATCGTTCTTTTTCGTAAAAACAATGATCACGACACGTTAGGGTCTTTAAAAAAAAGTGATGAAAAACTCATTAGATGACTCACTACTTGTGCCACCCTGAACACGAATAAAAGGGGGGGAAAATGAATTATGGGTCATTTGCTATCCAGACATCACAGAAGTCACACCTGAACAGCTCCAGTAAAAGAAAACTCTGAAAAATGGATACCACGGCAGAAGAAGGGTAGCACTAGGTACTGCAATCAGGACTACGGCAGGTTGATGTTGCTCGACAACTCAACATAAGCCGTTTCCGGGTGAAACGAGTATCCCAGCGGTTCCAGGAGACTGGAGGCTACATCAGGAAGCATGGATCTGGGAGACGACGTTGCACTTCCGACAGAGACGACCGCTATATTGTGTCGACGTGTTTGCGTAACCGATTCTCCAACGCTGTTGAGGTGCAACAGCAGCTCCGAACAGCTTGGAGGACGTCGGTGAGCGTCTCCACAGTAAGAAGAAGGCTGCGAGAGAAGAAAATCCTGCCTCGTACGGCTGCTACGGGCCCCAAATTGACAGCAGAGCATAGGGGAGTCAGACTTCAGTTTGCCCTCTTTTCATGAAAAACGTTTTTTTTTAAGCTTAGTAATCATTATCACATTTTTATTAATTAAAGGATTCAATAACCTTAAAAATGAGGCCCCACACTCATACCTTATCTTAGATTAAATAGGGTTTATAGCTGCTTGAAGTCAACATACCAAAAGGTGCGATTTTTTTGACGCCGAGTGTATATTGTAGTTATTATAAAGAACCAGGTCTGTACGTTTAGGTTTCTTGTTTTGTTTCAATCTAAGAAGTATTTTCGTGGAAAGGAAAACGTACAGACGTTCTTCATGATACCTACAACATTTTTTTTTTTTCATTTACTTAGGATCCTAATTAATTACCTACCAACGAAAACTTATCCAAGCATTTTCGTGCAGTTCATCCATACCGAATTAAACGCAATCTAGGTTACACCACGATCAAAACGTATAAGAAGACTTCCTTATTGCAAGATAGAAAGGGGGGTATACTGTGGGAACACAGTTGCAAACACATTCTCGTTGACATGGCAATGCCTTCCACCCTGGTGGGGCCGGGGGGAAACGTGAGTTGATTGCCATGCTAACGCAGTCGTTTCCTATCCCTGTAACTGTTAACACTACATCTACTTATTGTTAATGTTTACTGCTACCCTGCTCTAATGACCTGTTAGGTCCGTCATAACGCGCTTTCAAGGGTTTACGCACTGTGTCTCATTGTGCACAAAGATTGTCTTATTTCTATCTGTGTTCCTGGTCACAGGCTTAAGCCTATTAATGCTATCCTTGATGTTTTCGACAAAACTGTACGGGTCGGTGAAATCTCTACTATCGCGAGAAGTTTCGTAGAACGCCCCGGGAAGTCAAAGTGAATGGCCCAAATGTAATTTCCGCTACGCATATGCCACTATCGCTTCTGCTTGCCGCGCGAAACTCTAACAAAACCGTGGGCGACTCGACAACCATATCCTTCGTAAATAGCCTTGGCTACGGTCCCTGCACGGTCTTGGCACTAAACACCTAAACCCATGCGGAGATGTCGGTAACGGACCGACAATGTCTACATGAATGTGCTAGAAACGACCTGCATCTGCAAAAGTACCGAAGTCAGACACGGTATGCCGGTTAACCTTCGCCCTCTGAAGGAATCGACACTGGACTCAGGAAGGGGCCCAATCACCAAAATCGTTATTTATTTCAGGCCAAAAGTACCGTTTACTAACCTAGTTGTTCTAATACAGGGGTGACTTAGTGAATGTATACTATTGAATGCTTTGCTACGAAATACATTGGGAAAATAAGGACGAGCTTCCCGTGTCGACATTTCACACAGTAAAGGTTTATCGCATGTAGGTACTGCAATTTGTTTGAGCTTCACTTTACTCGCCGTGTTGTTGTTTTATACGATCGCAACACCTGCAATGCATACTAATCTTTCGCTTGCGCCGCGGATAGTTCTGAGACGTCAACTAGCGTGGGACAGTTAATAGGTTCAAGACCGCCTAGGACATTCCTTGTTGTCGTCGCCTGGCTTGTTGAACGCGAAACATAAGGGTTTATTTATTACTTTCGGAAATGTCTTATGGCTAAGTAAAGGGCCAAAAGTTCGCTATCATACGTACTATACTTGAAATGAGCCGAGGAGAGTTTTTTAATAGAACCATAACAGCTCCCGTGAGTCATTAATTCTTTGATGTAGTATAGCGCCTACCGCGGTATCGCTTGCGTCACACATTTGGGCGAACTTAGCATCTGGCTGCGGGTGCGCGAGAGAGACGCCCTGTTGAAGACCTGCTTTACACTGTGCGAATGCCTGCTCAGCCTTTGTTGACCACGCGACTTTAGACCTATCTTTCTTCTTTGAATTAACTAAATATTTATCAAGTTCTGCTTGCCTAACAGCTGCCTCCGGAATGTGTCCCCTATATAGATTAAGCATTAATAAGAACCTGCGCAGGTTCCGATCGTCCCTGGTTTCGGGTAATTTTCTATATCAGGTAAAGTTTCCCTAGCTATGATAACATAATCTAAACCTTGAATTGAAACACCCCATTATTCATGAAACGCTGGAAGTTCTGCGCCAATTGACACTCTAGGGAACTAGAACAACCAGAACTGGGTTATCATTACGGTCTTTTCAATTTCCTCTGGCGCTACGCTAATACAACATACGCGCGAAAAATGTCTAACTTGGCGAACACTTTCTTACCGGCCAGTATGAACGTTAAGTCATGCAGTCTAAGGACCGTATCGTTAATTATGGAAACAAATAAAATGGTGTAATCTGAATAAATACTTTTTATTACAAAAAAAAAACAACTTAAAATACGCGAATCTTAGATCTTCTAAGTGAATCATAAAAGCTTCTTTTAGTTATTTATTGACCCCCTTTGCCAGTTTTCTCACTTTGCTTTTGATGCTCTTCATTAGCCCTTGGACATCGACTGTTTTGAAAGTTTTTTGTTTACGGATCCAGTTTTTTTTGAATTGGTCGATGTTATCTGTTGGTTTAGCTTGTTTTCGTAGCCTTGCCTTCATCAGAGCCCAAAATTTCTCGATGGGCCTGATCTCAGGGCAATTCGGAGGATTTAATGATTTCGCGACAAATTCGACATTATTCTCTCGATACTCTCGAGCATAGTGACACGCAGCTAAATCGGGCCAGAATAATGTACGACCCCTGTGCTTTCGAATCAGTGGTAGTACCCGCTTTTGAAGGCATTCCTTCTTGTACACATCCGAATTTAAGTTTCCCGTTACAAAAAACGGAGATGTTTTCATGCCGCATTGACAAATAGCTTGCCAAATCATCACCTTTTTCCCAATTTTTTCGCAAAAAATGGAATAGTCCTCTTTAGAGACCTTCGTTCCTTTTATTACGGTGTAATACTGCGGTCCGGGTAGGGTTTTATAGTCAAGTTTGACATAGGTATCATCGTCCATTATAATACATTGTTCATTTTTAGTTAAGACTTGGTCGCACAACTTCCGAGCCCGAGTTTTGACAGAAGACTCCTGGGTTTTGCTGCGTTTAGGCTGTTTTTGCTTTTTGTACGTTACAAGCAAGTTACGCTCCTTGGCACGCTGAACCATTGCAATAGAAGTACGACATTTTTTCGCACAATCCCGAATCGATACCTCTTTTTTTTTGGGAAAAATGTTCGCATATCTTTTTGTCTAAATTAGGACATGAGGGCCTTGTTTTCTACCTCGACCAGGTAAATCTTTTAAAGTATTATTCATACCAAACCTTTTTATCGTATTGTAAACAGCTTTCAGGCTAACCCCTTCCTCTGAAGCAATCTTTCTCATAGTCAAACCTGATTCTTTACAATATTTGGTCACAATTGAAAGTCGTTTTTTCTCTGAGAGACCCTTCATCTTGCAGTGTGTAGGAATTATACTATTTTTTATAATCAGTTTTAATATTTCGCACTGCTAGATAAATACCGTATCAACTCAAAATCCTTTCTAGTTTGGTTTCAAGTTCATAGTAGTTGTAATAAAGTTGAATTTAAAATACAGTTGTATTTTGAGTTGATACGGTATTGATCTAGCAGTGCGATTTGACTATATGCTTAACAGATTGACATATGACAGACAAGATAAAATATTGTAACTTTTTTTTTAGAGCTATTCAAACTTGTTTCCATAATTAACGATACGGTCTTTAGGTATGGGATGCCTATCGGGCTTGGTAATAACAATCAGCAGACGATAGTCCCCACAAGGTCGTAAGTCGCCATTTTTTTTGGTTACTAGGTTCTACGACTGGCCAACGCGCTATTCGAAGGCCGGAAAATACCTAACTCTTGCATTAGTAGAAACTCTTTTTTAACCTTCATAAACCGGTCCGGGAAGCGGTCTGGCACGTGCGAACAACAGCGGCCCTGAAATTTCAATATGGTGTAACACATTATGCGGCGCAGTCTCTTTAAACGATACTGGCTTTGTAATCTCTGGATATTCGGACAACAGCTTACGGAAAGAGTGTTTTCCATTGACGGTGTAAATAGAAGGTTGGTTAATACTCACAACGTTTGCCGCGACTTTGAGGTCGGTTGTCCGGTCCACTAACTTGCGCGCACTTTAATTCACCAGCAGCTTATGATGAGCTAGGAAATCGATTCCCGAAATAAGCTGCCTAACATCCGCTACCACGAACTCACATCGGTACGGCCTGCGAAGGTTGAAGTCCAGAACCAAAGTCTTAGTCCCGAACGTCTTGATTTCACTTGCATTCGCGGCGGAAAGATAATACTTAGCACACTCGCGCGAATACACTTTATTACTCGGTGGCAAAATTGAAATGTCTACACCGGTATCCACAAGAAAACTAAGTCCACTTTCTTCGTCCGTAACACAATATCAATCAGGATCGGAAATTCAGATCTAAATTTACCTTAAGTTGGCCAAATGCCGGATAATGTTAAGCAAATATGGCGTAGGCTCAAAATATTATTTCCGGGTTTCCGGGATTATACAAAACGTTTATATTTATTATTTTACATTTAGGACAAAATTTTACGTCCAGTTCATCCTCAATCTTCGTTAGTTCAATAAGTTACAGGGTAAATAAAATAACATTTAGTAAATCTATACATGGAAAATAACTTCAAATAGCTAATGCAAATACTTAAATATTTATTTATGCCGGCGTAGTTTGTTTATTTAGAAAATCCGGGATTTTTAGTAATAAATTAAAATTCAGTCCGCTTCCATACAACTGAACAACAACGCCGCCGCCAAAGTTTACGTAAATATGTATCCGAATTTCCGATCCCTGCACATAACCGACGGCTAACCAATGCAGTGCAGACCTCCCTTCGAAGACTGCACCATTGCTCGTTTTTCCACGCACGTTTGTCTGGCTCGCTGGCCAAAACAAAAATGGTAGTGGCAAAGCCCACCGGGCCTGTCCGTCGCGCGAAGGGGGCGATTTCGCGAAGCACTCCTACTTCGCGAAGGCGACCTCCATCTACCGCGTCCTCAAGTCCGACGGTTCACTAGCCGCGATCTCATCAGTTCCATATCGGTCATCCTCGCGCTGAGCTTGGCTGTCTCCGCCATGATCAGTGCGTGTCTCTGGGTGCGGTTGTTACGGCGTCGACGTGCGGTTGATGCGAACACGCCGGCTGAGCAACCTCGGCCACATAGCTTCGTCGCGTAGCCTCGGCGACGTTGTCCGCTATTTGGGCTAGTTTGTCGAGGACCGTTGTCTCCGATACCCGCACGGCTGTAGCAAGCCGTCCTTGCCACAGTATCCAGTGTCTCGTCCGGAACACTATCGCGGGCCAGATCCCTCCTTTTGCAATATAGCTGGCTAGGTTTGAGGTCGCCCAACTCCATCTCGCCCATAAGCTTGTCGATTTGTCTATTTCGCGTGTCCTCGAACATAGACAACCACTTAGCTGAATTTTCCGGTAGCCGGTGGTCTGAAGAGGAAGCCTGTCATTTGTATTATCACCGGAGTTAGACAAAATTTATCTTTTTACGAATAACCGAGAAGATAACTAAATCATTCGTTATTCGAAATAACCAAATAATCAGTCATTTGTTATTTAGAATTTATCTAGATGAGCTTTATATTCTTATCTAGATAAATTAGTTGGGTTTTTAAAAGTTAGTCTTATTTAATTTTAGTCTTATTTAGTTATGGTTGTTGTATTATTTTATGTCGTTTTACAATAAAGTTTCTTAAAGATAAATATTATTTAGTACAGTCATGTAGAGCTTAAAGTGGTCGGGCACAATGAAAATAATCTACAACAAAACTAATTAATGTTTTTAAAATAAAAAGGCGAATTATAAATATATTTACCTTTGACCTTTTTAGGGTTCCGTAGTCTAACTAGGAACCCTTATAGTTCGGCCATGTCCGTCCGTCTGTTCATCCGCAGCTTAGCTCAGATACTCTTAGTACTAGAAAGCTGTTTTTTAGGCTGCATTACGATTTTATGAGCAATGTCAGTGTGATGGTTTGACCCGACGTGACATTCTATATACATTTATTTATCAAAGCTTACTTCAATAACAAACGTTACAGAGATAGAGACCTCGTCGAGTTGTTCTCATAGTAATTTTTTTATTTTAATTTCATGTTTATTGACCTTACATTTGTAATAATATTATTTTTGCTAGTTTTAAGAAATAATAAAATTGTTTATTACTTTATTACCTTATTACTACTTAATGTAACTTACTTTTAAGTATAATTATGTTTCTATGATTGAAAAGATGACTTTCTGCTGGAGTTTCTTGCGGCGCATCTTCTCCGCAATGATGGTCTTGTCCGAAGCGCTGGTAGATTCACTGTACATTACTGACGTGTAAAAGAGCCCGCATGTGCCCAATTTACGGAACAAATATTATGAATTTTGAATTTTTTGTAACGAGTTTTGTTATCTTTATCTACATAATTTATTTAAATAAGAGTTGACAACACATTATTTGACAATTCACGTTATCTACGAATAAATTAATTTCAAATGATAATTAGGTATCTAGACAAGAAATTATTTAAATATCACTCATCTCTGGTTATCACTTCCTTGGGAAACTTCGTGACCACAAGATTGAACCGTGCGTCGACCCCCAATCGTTGTGGTGCCGACATTTCCTCGACACGTATGAACCACACGCGCGAGAAAAATACATTTTATTCGAGATACATGTAATAATATGTATCCGCCCGAGGTATCGAGGACCCCGCTATCGGAGGTGCAAAATGGTAGCTGTCAAGTTCATAGGGATGGGTAACAAACATTTTGAAATACTAGCTATATGTCGATAATACGTCTATACATCGCTAATTTTTTTTACCATCATGAGAGTCTAGAACTTTAATTAACATGTTTATTTTATAAAACGGGACTATATGACATTGACTATCTGTTGACGTAAATAATTTATTACCTGTTTAAGTGGCCAGTATTTATTTATTGAAAAGGTTTATCTTAAGAGCGTTTATGCAATGGCCTGCTACCCGAAACATTAGAAAAGTAAAATAGCAACCATAGTGTTTTTGTTGTACTGATAATGGTTTACATTTCTGATGATAATGATTGTCATGGATCCCAAAAAAAACATGTTAAATGGCATAGATACATATAAAACTAATTGTACAGAAAAAATAAGAATATCGATATCGAAATCATAAATATCTTTACCCATCCCTAAGAACTTGACAGCTACCATTTTGCACCTCCGATAGCGGGGTCTAATTATAATATACAGACATAGGATTCTGTGGGGCAAATTTACTTGACAGGTAGCGACTTCCTATATCGATAAACTGAAGCATCGATAGTAGTTCTATATTCTATATACTTATATTGCTCCGAAGATTAATGTTTGATAATATACCTACATAATATAATTAAAAATCTTGACGACAGTAATATTGAACAATCACTTATAACTAGGCATCGGAGTATTTGTCGCACGGTAAGACTAATAGCAAGCTACGGAGTCGTCATTCGCCATAAATATAAATTCTTATTCATATTCATACTCATTTATTTAATTTATCTTAAAATGCCTCTAAAAAATAATTTTCTATTAGATTATAAATTCATAACTTGAACTAGTTTAACATACAATTCGCCACAAGTGTGGACTTAAACATTCCCTTCTGCCGTGTTTTAATGTATATTTTGTTTGTGTATAAATTTTCGTAATTAAATCAGTATAAAAACGGTAATTATTTTTTATTGTTATATTTATTTTCCAAATATAACATTAAATAATCGTTTCTAAACTCGTCAACGTTGTTGTCCTTGATTAAAAAAAACCTAAATAATTAAATAAATAAATGAGTATGAATATGAATAAGAGTTAAATTTATGGCAAATGACGACTCCATAGCTTGCTATTAGTCTTACCGTGCGACAAAAACTCCGATGCATACTAATAACACAAAATTTTAATAACATAACTATCAATATTTTTTACGCATCATTAGTGAGAGAAAACATTTCCTGCTGCTTTTCAACATTTTAATAATTTTACATCACCTAACATAAATCTTGGATTGGATCTGCCTGGAGTTATTTATTTTATTTTATACAATAAAATGTTCGCATACTTTAAATAAATAAATAATGTACCTAATTATTTATGTGCCTAATCACGAAACGTTCAACAGTAACTAATAGAAGACTATGTAGGTTAAGGGATCTTGAGATAGATGAACTGTCCGACAGCCATAACATAACATAGCCGATCATATCTCGATATCAATTAAAAGAACACATATCGTCTTCAACGGCACATTTTTAGGGTTCCGTAGTCAAAATGGCAAAATAGTCAGCAGCGGTTTTAGGGCAGGGCGCGGGCGGGCGGTCGCCCGGGGAGCCTGTGAAGGGGCGCCTGCGGCTAGTTATTCCATTCTATCCCTTGCCTTTTTATTGCAGCTTGGGGGCAACGTACAAATCTCGCCCAGGGCGCTGGTAGAACTAAATCCGGCACTGCGTATAATTTCGTATGTCCGTCCGCGTGTCACAGGAATGTTATAGGTGAAGTAAATTACCTCTTGCATGTAGTTGTGTACAAAACTAATATGGAATTTGCGTCAAATTTCAAATATGTATAGAATCTCGAACGGTCTATACAGATGTGTTACAACTACATGCAAGAGATCATTTACTTAAGTTGTTCACCTATACTCAAAAAGTACACGATGAATATTGATGAAATTTGGAGTACAGTCGTCTAGTATAAGCCGCTACTTTTCTTTTCTTTACCGTAAGAACCAGAAGTAACGTACTTAAGTCAGAAAAAGTCGTTGGTACATAGTGACGATTACGAGTCAACCCCCTAAGCCCTAAGATATTTAAGAACCACAAGGCACGCTACTTAATTTGTTAGTCAATTATAAATAAATATGTCAAGGGGAGCATTCCATACATGTACCGACGCTAAATAAATATTTTTCAGAAAACCTTATTGTGTGGCACATCATTTCTTCAGTTCTTTTATTTAAATTAGCTTCAGCTTAATGTAAATAATTCGTTTAATAATTTCATTATTAATGAAATATTATTTAATCCTTTTCCAGTTGAACTCTTGATAAAAAAATAATAAAGGGTAGAATAGTATCTTCCTGACCCATTACTTTGAATCATGAAGCGAATTACAAGCAGTGGCTACCTAAGATTTCTATGTTCGTCATACTAATTTTAAAATTAACTGAAATGCCAAAAGACTATACAGGGTGGAAAGTTGAGATGGGGCATTAAGGGCAGCTACCAGAACCCTTGCTGCCACGCGAAAATGATCTTAGGAGACCTCACCCAACTTTTTGAGTGATGACAATCGACATTCACAGATTTTTGATCAAAGGTACAGTCAGCGAGAAAATCGTCAGAAATGAGTAATTTTTTTTTTAATGCCAATCGATCCCATTTCTCATAAGGATTAAAACATTCTTTGAGACCAACTGAGGTTAGAGTACTAGAACACTCACAAATCAAAGAAAACGTTTTCCATACATTTAGTAGGGCAAACCCAAAGTAGAATTTTCTTTAGCTTAAAGACTATTAATTTGTAAGGAGACTACTTCAATTACATACATACATACCTCTCACGCCTGTATTCCATCAAGTAGTAGGCAGAGCACATGAAATTTCATTGCCACTTTTAGCAATTACGGGGTGAAAGAAGCATAAAATGCGCAAAAAAGGGTTAGCTTGTGTATTCGACAATGTGTAGCCACATTTCGAACATTTATTGTCGTAAAAGTGTACGCTATGTTATCTTTCTTCACTTTTTCATTATTATAAATACATTTAAAAGTTAATGTTGTGTTTTATTGCTTGATCTAATTTTGCCAATGTTTCATATGCTATAATTATTCGTCATAAAGGTATCGTATTTTATCGAGAATTGTAGATTTATCACAATTATAACAAAATAAATCAAAACCTAACGGCTTCTGCGATAATCTTTACAGTTTACGATGAAATTAACACATTATGGCCTATGAAATTCAGGCATAGGTACACGTACCTATGTGTATTTTTTCATTATTAGTAATATGGTTCTCAAGACTCTGTTCGATTTATAGTTGTCTTTATACTTAACATTCTTTTGTAAAAAGGACCGATATGCGTAAAAAAACAAATGCGAAAAGTGTTCTCAGTTATTACCCTACTAAATGTATGTAAAACGTTTTCTTTGATTTGTGCGTGTTCTAGTACTCTAACCTCAGTTGGTCTCAAAAAATGTTTTAATCCTTTTGAGAAATGGGATCGATTGGCATTAAAAAAAAATTACTCATTTCTGACGATTTTCTCGCTGACTGTACCTTTGATCAAAAATCTGTGAATGTCGATTGTCATCACTCAAAAAGTTGGGTGAGGTCTCCTAAGATCATTTTCGCGTGGCAACAAGGGTTCTGGCCCTTAATGCCCCATCTCAACTTTCCACCCTGTATATGGGCCACGACATGTTCATGTGCCCTCTTTTACATCTCAACTACTATTGGAACAACTTGTGTTTTATATATTTCTACATACATTAAAATCAGTGTTAAATCCCAAAATCAAGTAAGTTCAATGCAACGAACGAATTAATTATTCTCTTACTATTTTGCTATGTGCTGTTTTTGTGTTTAATATCTTCTTATTGTGTTTATTGTACTTATACGTTCTTCCAAATTGTTTTACTAGACGTTTTTTTTTAATTACCAACCGTTACTTCATAACTGTAGTTAGTAATTTTTAAATACTTCTGATTAGCTTTATTTATTTCTTTATCGTAACTCCGTTCCGATTGTTTACCACTGCCAACAATTACATTTATGAGCAATACCCTAGGAGTTTAGCCCCTCAACGGCGGCTGGCTTGACTATCCAAATGCTGGACACCAGGCTCACACAGCCAATGCTTGGGATTTCAGGCAGCACGATTTGGGTTGCGAGGCCCGGGATACATCGCTGTCTACGCTTGCCACTTGGCCAGTGCAGGTGACCAGGATCATCGAGTGGGGACCGTGGGTTACCCCCGACGTCAGGGTTCTGGCACCGCCGACGGTTTCTTCTCCCGCTGCTCCGTGCCACTAAACTGCGACGGAAGCGTTCCTACGCTTCACGGAACCAGACCACACCCTACGAACCTACCTACACTCTTATGCTCATCCTACCGAAGTTGTTAAATAAATTCTTAACACTTCTTTAAGTTTTTCTTGCACCCGGAAGTTCGTAACATCCATATTTCCAAAAAAATATTACCTTGGTAACGCTCAATTAATACTTTCAATGAAGATTATTTTCAACATGATTAGAAATACCTATGCAGTTTTTTAGTTTTTGCCAAAAAACTGCGGTTTTACAAAAGAATAAGTGAGATCCTGTTGGCCGGTTGGATTTTTTTTGCAGTTCGTAATTACTTACCCTACCTACTTTAAAAAAATATGTGCAATGTATTCAGTTGTGTACTAAAATCATATTTATTTACTACGCTCCTTCATCAGTAGTCTATATAGCTGGGTACTTTCAAAACAAATCATTCGTGTCAACTCTTGCTCCGATACTATTACTACAGTGGTGAGTTCATAATTATAAGAATAATATTGATTGATTTCAACACAAAATCGAATAAAGTCAAATCAACAATAACTTACTTCCACTGTGGACACTTTGCTGTCAGCAGGTGGGTCTACATCATCTGGTTTCACTTCAGGGTCCAAGCCGAGGTACCATGATACGTCTGGGTCACCGACGAGTGTGTGATATGGTTTTTTAGTTACCATACCGGGCAATGGCAACTTTTTACCACGGATCGCAGCTGAAAATTCAATACAAGATTAATTGAAACAAAGTAAAATTTGACATCTATAGGGTATTTCTTAGTCTAGGACAGGTAAGTGAATGACAATCTACCCTACATATTTAACAAATAATTCTTGCCAGCACAAAAAATTACAAATTTTATGTCAGCTGGCAGCTGCACACTCTCACCGAATTTGGGCGAGGCAGACATGCCATCCTTTTTTAACCCTGCGTAACTCAACTTCGGCTGGCATTCAAACAAGTCACAGACAGATTTGTTTTTCTATCGTAAACGTAAAAAATCCTCGTTTATAATTACAAAATACGTTGAAATTAGCAATACACATTCGGATAATCTGTGGATCCGCGTTCTAAGCGATGTGAAAAGAACAAAGGGCCTCAGTCCCAACCACTGAACGTGACTTAATTTTGATGCCTACACTACACAATCGGCGATGATCGTTGATCGTCTGAGCGTCTATAACCTACACTACACGATCATAGCGCGAGCAGCCACACAATCGTCCGTAGTAGTTGGTCGAACGGCAAGCGTACAACAAGCGTGGACGTGGACGTGGACTGTGTTGTTGCTTTTTTATTTTTTAATTTCGGTATTACCCGTGTGGTTGCCGGGTTAGAATAGTACCACTCCATGTCTTCCCGTGGATGTCGTAAGAGGCGACTAAGGGAATAAAGGCTTGCAGTACTGTTAGGCGATGGGCTTGCAACCTGTCACTAATACACTGGTAAACATCTTAGCCTAATTGTGCAAAATGTGGTTACAGAATTATCAACAAATTTTTTAGAGTGGTTGGTAATTCTGTAGCTCTGCCTACCCCACTCTGGGAATGAAGGCGTGAGTTTATGTATGTAATTTCGGTATTATGTCAATGTGAATCAACGAAAAGTTGTGAAAAATAAATGGAGGAAAAGAAGATAGTCGTGTTTGAGCATTAATCGTAAAATATCGAATTAAGTAGGTACAATAACCAAGAATGTAACAAATGAAAGTAATAGGTCTGTTCAACTGGAGTGGGCTTTTGGTTAGAAATATTGTAAGTCGCTGACTTCAGTTTGACTGACCTATTAACTACCATTTTACAAGAAGTTATTTGTTCCGTTTTTGAAGGCGGTTTTTATGTTTTTTAAAAGCTTTATTTTATTTGATACGTTTTAGTGATCATAGTAAGTTATTATGTAGTCCCACTTCTTAGTTGATATGAAACTTTAAGACATTTCAAGCTCGCCGCTAGCAACGCCGCAGGAAAATCATAGTCATATTTAAACAATTCAATGTTTTTCTAGTCGCTCAACTATCTTAATCGATATATCTTATCGCCACCCTTGAAATAGGTCGTTGAGGAGTTCCCGTGACCACCTGTGGTTTTAATCATCATTTTCACTTAAACAAAATAATACTTTCTGAACGCAAATGCATGACTTGTTAAAAAAAAATACTAAAATCGCTATTATGTGTACCTACAATATCTAAGAAGATCCTTAAATTCCTCACAGTGCCCTCATCAGATTCAGATATGGTGACAATGGGACCACCTCTGAAGAATACTCAATCCAAACAAAGAAGATTTTTAAAATCGGTACACAATTGACCGAGAAATCGGTGAACGTGCATAAAAAAAAAAAGAACAATACATACAGGGGGACTTAGAACCTCCTCCTTTCTTGAAGTCGGTTAAAAACCGACTACTCACGGATCAGTGGCGATCATAGAACTGCTTATTATGATCATTTTACCAACCAATTTCGATTTTACCGCTTAATTATTTATATAACTGACAAAAGTATAATAAACCGCTGCCGGTTTGATTCAAATATTATTTATATACTCACATTTTCCTTTAACTAACTTTGGTTTTGGTGGTAGAATTGTGGGTTCCTTTGGGATGGCTTCGCGTTTAGTCTTTAATAGTCCCGTGGAAAGGGCCCGTTTGCGGCCACGTTTGCTGTCGCCACCGCGTTTACTTATCGCTGCCTCCTCCTAAAACACATTTACACAGTTACTCTCTTCTCTTGTATTGTAGTTATACTAGTTATAGTTGGATCACATGCTTCTTAGGTACAGATGATTCTCAAATTCGCGGAGCTTTTACAATACAAAGATTCGCGAACTAGGCATAGTGTAAAGATATAAATACTGGTAATATAATTAAAGGCATTGCGACAAATTTAATGAAAATTAGGCTTAGCTTACATTTAGGCTTTTTTTTTCAATGAATACAAGGAAGGTGATCATCTGATGAGTTAAGAAAAGTGCTACATACCCCTGAAAAATTGGCCCCTATGAGACTAGTTGTCCGTGCTCCTCGTTTTTTAGATTTATCGGCTGCGTTCTTGTCGGTAGAGGTACTCGGGCAAAAGTCTATGGGAGTCAAACTGTCTAAATTCAACGCAGAATCAGATGAAAACAAATCTTGAAATTCATTAGCATCCAATGACGGTAACATGTTGGTAGCCAAATTGTTGGAATTTTCACCATATGAAAAATCACACAAACTCGTCTCGTTTCCAGGCTTGTTAGGATTGTACGACCGCCAGTCGATCTGCGACTCAGTTTTGATAATGTTTAAATCAGGCTCCACCACAATAAGCGTTTTTGGAGACGTTTCATTTTTAATTTCTGAATGGTGCATATAAGTAGTGTTTGACAAGTTGTACCGGTCTAACTTGACGCGGTTGGTGACTTTGCTTTTTTCTTCTGCCGCCGGTACGTCATAAATGCGCCTCGAGGTGGCAGCGCCCTCGCCCATCGTTTCTGTGCAAATCTTCATTCTGCCATGATTTGTTTTCTGGAGCATTAGCTTAGGAATGGGAGACTGTTCGCGCATGTCTGCTTCGCCTAGCTGGTAGGGGTCCTCTCCAGTCGGCGTCGTGTCAATCAGCTGGAGCCGGTCCGAAAGGGAACCAGTGAATTGAGAGGTTCTTTTAAAATTTGTTTTAGATTTTCCATATGTGTTGATCATTTTTGATTTCTTATTTACACTAAAAGTACGTTCATACCCTTTATCATCTTCAAAGGGTTTCGCTGAAACTAGTTGAAAAGTCATGTAATACAGATTTATCCCAAAGACCTAGTCACAAGGAAGACAATCATGGACTAAGATTTTTAGATCACAAAACTTACCATTTACTAATGGTTGAACTTTAGCCCCTGGGCTTTTTGATAGCCGATTTAAACTGCTTATGCCTGTAGTAGTTCTTCTCCTGTTCCTCTGTATTCTTTGGATTACCGGGTTGCCACTATTGAATTTAATTATATGTAAAAAATTATGGACAAAAATTTAATAACTGAATAAGCAATAAGCTCTACATTTCTGTTTATATTTAAAAAAATATATATAATTAGGATAACTCTGAAGCTAAGCACTAATATGTAGGTATGCCAAATTCACCTATTGGAAGTCACTGTGTACAGTGGTTCAGGCCGGTTTTCAGTCTTTATTTCTTTTTTGACATAGGATCGCTTACTTTCAATCATTGTGAAGTTTTGACAATTGATATTGGCGTCCAAAATCGTTGGTACAGTTATGTTATCTGGTAAATAGCTAATTACATCTGTAAAAAGTCACACCTAAATAAATGAATAACTATTAAGGGTTTTAGATATTTTAAACACGTAAAAGATAAGTTCAACGTTCTGAAAATTATGAAGATATTGTAGATTAAAAAAATGGTTGAAATTCTTTACCTGGTTGAGAAGTCCGGGCAATATCAAAAGGCTCCTGATTAAAAGGTTTAACTTTGTTAATATCACTTTCAAATATGAATGAATTTGTTCTACTATCTGTCAGGAGGAGCTCAGTGAAACTGTTGAGCATTATCTGAAAAGGTTCATATTAAATAAAACCTGCTAATTCAAATGGCAAAGATTTAAACACAACCAAACAAACTAATTTACCTTTATTACTTGATAATCACGTGCTTTTAAAGATCAAGTAAGGTTTTAGCAATGATTCATACACTTGATCTTCACTTTCACATTAAGTTTAAGATTAAATAATATTAATTATCAATTATTCTAAAGAAAAGCACAATTGATGAATATTCGAGGTTATATGACAAACAATACTGATTTCTTTACATCTTTAGCAATTTCACTTGACACAGACTATACAGTCTGTCTTGACTTTTATTCCAACATGGGTATTCAAAAAGATGAAATTTGGTTCCTTCAAATTTGCTAATTAGAGATTTAATTAATGGAATGGAATGGTATGGTTTTATGTAATGTCATAAAAGTTAAATACCTGTGATGGTGGGCTAGGTTCACTTTTGACAATAGTTGATGTCACACTAGTTACACTTGAAGAGGGCACATGGACCAGGGGAGGTGGGTTTGCAAAATGTCTCTGATTCACTGTCAGCCGCCTGTCCATGCGACTCACCTTTGACTTAAGCTGTGAACATATCATTAATTTGTATAAAATATACATTTAAATCTGATTAACACCAAATGCATAGACCTGATAATCTAGACTTGTAAAATAATAAATAAAAGTAAGTTCCATTTTGGAGTAAATAATATTCTTCGGCAATTATGTTAAACAGTGAATATGTAGAACCGAGCTTGTGATGGGTATAATATAACACCCCTAGGAGCATGCTCTTATAGAGAATAGTTTTTGTTAGGAATTGACAATGATGAAAAGAAGATGTTAGATGCTGTAATGTCTATAAGGGATCACTCAGCTATGCACTGTGAGTAGGCAATGGGAATGCAATTGGACTGAAGTGCAATTGTGCTATTATTCAGATTTTTGTATACATTTCGCGGCGCTGCACTTGAGTATTATGTTATTTTAGGATGAAATTTACGCAAAACCAAAATTCGCGGAACATCAATAGCACCTAGCAAGATAATGGCTATATTTGGTCCAGTGTCGCTATTGCCTAGCGCACTCGCAATCACAATCGGCTTCAAAGTGGAACAATTGTTTTCATTTCATATGCAATGTTTTAATTGGAATGTCAAAATGAAAACAATTACGAGTGTGTTAGGCAATAAGCCCTCAGGATAGTTTTGCCCTGTTATGCTATAATCATGGCTTCATCAGCTTTTGGTATGGTGAGTGCTCTATAGTGGCCTACAAAGATGAGCCATTGTATCAATAGGGAAAATTCATGTTTTTATTTCTGAGGTTCAATAAAAGCTGATTCATGTAACAAACAGTAGAGAAAAATCATGTTTTGAATAGCTATAAAATTAACCAAGATATAAGCCAACTAAAATTTGTTCCTATCTCATTCTAGCAAAACAGAATTTGACATTGAGTTTAAATGGCTGACCCAATATAATGACGTTACAGTTAGGGAGTGCAATCCGGATTCCTTTTTGTATGGCGAAATCCGGATTAAATCCGGATTTCCATACAAAATAAATCCGGATTTGCAATCCCTAGTTACAGTGCACCTCGGATCTCTTTGTTTAATTAGCAGTTTTGACAACATGCTGCCCAAATTTTTGGAAAATATAGCTTTTGTCATCTGTATTTTTTTACTGATTTTAATTTCACTTAGGAATCTCTTTTACAGTATTTCATATTTTAGTGAGAAATGCATCATCAGCAAAAAATCCATGCATATTCCGTATTAATGTTAAAGTAAGTAGTAAGCTGGGTAAAATAAGTTCAAATGATTGTCGTTTTTCAAAATGTTGATCTACCTAAATTTGACCTGTATCTATCATTATCAGGGAGCGAAACTTTGGTGCCGATGATGACAGGCGTATGACGCCAAGCTACGTACAGAGTGTTTTCAGGTGAGACGGCCGGTACTTATAAAAAAGAGAATTGACTGTCATTGTCATATCAAAAAGAAGATTGTTGAAGACAATAACAAATTTATATTGAATTATTTATTTATTTGTAAAGTGTAAATATAACCGAAACATTGTTGTTTCGGTTGAGCGAAGTCGCCATGTAGTCTATACAGCCGTATTTGCAGAAGTTTCCTTTTCTGATTGTAAATAATGAAAAAATGTTTTAACAGCAAAAGTTAGCAATTTAGAAAAACATTGCAAACAACCAAGCACATGGGATATTATGTTTGAATTTTAATTGTTCTGCATACTAATTTCATTTAAGTAATGTCTTTCATTTACTAGTGGAAATAATATTTTTCGTTAGAATGCTCCAACGAAATATTTTATTCGTGTCGTCTTTGTCATTATCTAAATATTTACATTATCACTATGGCATTATTGAGAATCAGTGTGATGTCGCAATATTTTTATATAAAATCATCCTATATGTGAATTTGCGTCGTAATGACGTCACCGGCACTAAAGTTTCGCTCCCTGATCATTATTATTAAATTCTTTTTTTTTATCTTATTAACTTTTTTTTCTTCAATATTGAGATTCCTCATCCTTTCGGTATCAGTGGCCGTTCCAAGGGGGGGTCCAGGGGCATCTCAATCAAACTGTCTGACATATGCTAACAGTATTGATTAAAAATTTAATAAAATATGGACATGGGAATCCATTGTAGCAGTTGTTATTCAATTAAACACTGGGGTCAAAATCAACAAAATCCGAATGGAAATCTCTTTAAATGCATCAAACTGCTAGACCTAAAGTTATGTGGTTTTGTTTGTATTTTCAGACAAGAAATTAACACCCTTACTTATAAACGTGGACTGACAGTAGGGTAGCTAAACCATTCCTAAGTCCTTATCTTTTGTTGTGACATTTGAATTTGTATGGATGGTTTAGCTGCCCCATGGTTATTCCAGGTTTATAAGTATAAGGGCATAAGAGTATAATTTTTGACATAAATCTTTGAGAAATTATATAATAACAAAGGGCTTACTTCGATATACCTGATAATGTTTGTCCTAATGATGCTAATCGTTATTTGACCTAAACTGTTTACCAGTTGAGGCAGACAACTTTTCAAGTTTTCCAAAAAATTCTGCAGTTAGGTTAGAATAGGGTTATATTATAACAACACTAAAATGATGCATTAGGACAAATCACACTGCCAGATCAAAAGTGTAGTAACTCAAAATACAAAGGTATTTTAAATCCAACTTTAATACAAGGTCTATGATCTTGAAACAAAAGTAACAATGATTTTGAGTTAATACTGTCTTGATCTAGCAGTGTGAATGATGATTAGTGATTCCATAAGGGAACCAGCAAAGCCATTCATGGTGACATTCAGATTGTGAGCATGTGTTCCTGAGTCTTCAATGTTTCCTAAGTATTTTGTTAGTGTGGTATATATTTGTATTTATTTATTCAATTCAATTTAGGATTACCCAGATAATACTATGCATGAAAATGCTGAATCTTTGTCCAAACAAATGTAACATGACAATATTTGATAATAATTAGGCAATTGTAAAAACAAGCCCAGCCATTGAGCAGGGGCAAATTTAAACTATTTTAAAAGGACAGTACCTAATTAGTTACACATAATTACCAAACTAAAAACCATATCCATTATTTAAATAAGTTAAAGGATAATCTAAAAAAAGTGAATGAAGATGTAAAAGATGAAATAATTCAAGAGATGTTCTTGGTTTTTAAATTATTAATCTAAAATTAAACTACTTCTGTCTCTAATAATTACTAAATATAACCTTTACTTTACTTTTTAATCAGACAAAGACATTAAAAAAGAAAGAAGTACTATCAATAAAAAAAGGTTAGGTAAAAATAACTAATTGTCTTTATTATTGACAGCAAGTTTTACTGTGCTGCCATAAATTTTAAATAGGTGCTGAACATATCGGATCTGTACACAGTATATCAATGAGACTCATTTAATTTACAGTTGTTTCACTCTATTCTTAAGTAAACAGATCAGGAAGATCAAGTTGCATATCTGGTATATATAATTGTATATGAAACATAATTCGCATTGCACTAAATGTAAAAAGCAGTATGCATGAATAAATGGAAAAAACTATTTAACTGTTTTTATGTCTGCTTCACCATCAATCATGAATATTTACCGCCTTATAAAATCTAATCCGAGCAACATCAGACACATAGAATCAATAAAAGACAATAACATAAAACACTTACGGTATCATTCTCCTGCTTCAAAGCCTGGAACAACTTTTCTCTCTTAGTAATCAGTTCGTTTTGTTGCTGTATCAAGTCCAAATGGTACACCAGGAGATCTTTAAGCCTCTTGTTTTGACTCTCAGTAGCCGTCAGCTGCTGAGTCAGTCTGGCCACTTCAGGCCCACTGCTCACCACCAATTCCTTGTTTTCAGCAACAACACAGTGCGTAGTGATTTCCACCTCTTTGTCAAGTGTGAGAGTTGACCTACGGTCAGAGCTTTCGGAGTGGCACGCGTAAATATGATCGAAAGGAAAACTCAGCAAGCCGTCTTTTGCCTCCAATTGATTCAATGTAGATAGATCCGCCGAGAAATTTACCAAATTCGTTTCATTTACACTACTACGACTGTTCATTTTTATAGGGACCTGACCGCAAGTCACTACGACGAGCCTGCCGGCTGTCAGAAGCTGCTAACCGACACTACACTTTTGTTCGTCTCATCCCAACTGAATTGTACATTCGTTTCACAATGCACCAATTCTTAATAATATACATCCACAAGGCTTTACATTGTCAAAACAACTAGAAATCTACGTAAATGCGTACTATTTCTGACATTTCATTCACGCACATGTAAAATTATAAAAGACGCACATAATTGGTATGCCACTGTTCCTATAACGAACATTTAGCTTTATATTGATTAAGGAATAAAGCATTAGTACAAATAATTCAGAAATAAATATGAAGGGTTTTAACTTGTATCATATTTGTCCAATGTTTTATTAAAGATATAAAAAACCAAAAACCGTAAGAAAAATCGTCAACTAGCGTCAATCAAGGCGTCAACCATAGACAGACAAGGCCCTTTTTTTTCGTGTTTTTATTCTCTGATCTGACGTAGTATATGTTTCTTACTAAAAAAAAATGATGTCGTCGATTCTCAGATATTTATGACTGATCCTAAGAATAAATAATTGAAATCAATCAATTTCTTTAATTGGTATCAAATTAAACTAATTAATAATTATGTTTTGGACCAAAATGCGCGGTCCGTTTTAATACTGAAGGTTGATTCACAATGCCAAATTTAGTAGCTTGCTTAGAGTATATAGAACAGGAGGCGCCTTACGCAGACTTTCCCCTCCTCCGCCAAAATATTTGTTAGTTCTTTAGTCAATTATTTGACTTTATTAAAATAATTTACGGATAGCAAGGAGCCTTGCTGCTTGTGTTAAGTGAGTTTTGATAACATTCTGTTCCCATCAATTTGGATCAATTTTATGTATTCTTCAATACAATAATTCCGTGATCGATTAGTAAAGTGCACGGGTGTACACAATCGTCGTACAACTTGAGTTAAATCTGTGGTGCAAAAGCGAAAACCATGATTCGTAGATATATAATAACACAAGATTCCGTGCCACCAACTGTCAAGCGTACCACCTTTTTCGTCTCTGTACATCACAGCTGGCTACCAGGTGCTCATTGGTCAATGCCTGACACGTGAACCCTACTAAATTAAAGACGAATAGATAGAATAAGCGGCTAGTCGGATATCGCATTAAGAAAAAGTATCAATTAATTTAGTCGGATTACTGTTGTCGTTTGCAATCTGTTCGCGCGTCGGTCAGAGTTTTTAAAATATTAGTCTGAAAATACGCAATTTTGACCAGATAATAGATAGGTGGTAAAACATAGTTCTTGTGCAATGGCGTGTGTATTTCGTTGGTGCAAATCTCGAATGGAACATTCAGAAACTGGACTTCTAAGTATGAGCTTTCACAAGTGAGTGGGGTTTTTCACTAAATCTGTTATTTTTCGGCCATAATGCGGCCGTTTTGCAAGTATACCTAGAAACATTACCTTCTTGTAATTAATACAAAGGCACCAAGTGCAGCAAATGTGTATTTTTCAAGCATTTTTAGATTTTCTTTCGGAAGTAAACAATAGTTACTAGTTTAGATATTTTGAGTGAAATGAATGTGTAAATATTGGTGGATTTACAATGGTATCCATAAAATACTCGTACATCAAATTCAAAACTGTATAACCGTAACCGTATTACTTTACACCTAATTATTGACGGTAGCAACTACCGACAATTTGAATACCTACTTATAGCCAGCACAAGCCTCTATTATATATCGATCAACATGGTGTACTGCCGTTTGGGCAAAAATTTTTTTTGCTCAAACGGCAGTACACCGTGGGAGGTTTCATCACATGCTTAATAAAAAATTACATCAACTCTAATAAGCTTCAATCTTTGACCTCTTAACGGACACATTTTCCTCATAACGGACGTCCTTCTCTCCTTCAACTTATTATGATGTCGTCTCCAGATCTTGTTCCCTTTCATGGCAAATTGAACGCCGCTGCTTTTGCGAATCACGATCTCATTTACGCTACTTTTAAATTTCGACCTCCTAAACGGAGGCATAAAGTTGTTATGCGTCGGAATCTCCAGGGCATAAAATATGCACGCGTTTCAGGAAGATATGCACAATGCGGACTGGCCTTGAACTGGTCTAACATTGTGGCGCTCGGGGACATAGACCTTATACTTTCTGCTTTTAACACTACTTTTTTCTTTATTTTTGACAAGCATGCTCCCTTAAGGTCTATGAGGGTCAAACATTTTCCCGCTCCATGGCTTACGCCGGATATTAAAAATCTCATGGCCAAAAGGGATCGGGCACGTGTCAGACTGCGGCATAATCCATCGGAGGAAAAACATCGAGACTAATTATAGTTGCGTAACCGCTGCAATAAGGTGTGTAAGACTGCCAGACGTAGATATATTCATAAATCTATCCAGGACCTCCACCAAATTGTGAAAGTTTCTAAAGTTACCTACTTGGGGTAGCAAATCACAACAATCTCTTTCTCACTCTTTAGATTTAAATGCTATCAATAGTCATTTTTCCACTCCCCCCGCAATTTTAAACCCTTCTGACAAACAACTCACTCTATCTTTTCTTTCTTCTGCCACACACCCACTTTGAGCTTGATAATGTTTGACGCAAGAAGCACTTGCCATTCTCAGATTTATTAAGACAAAAGCTTTTGGTGAAGACGGCCTCGGCGTGGACATTCTCACGCTCGCGGCGGACCGAATCGCTCCCATCATATCCAGAATTAATATTCATAACCTCTTTAATCCCATCCAGGGAGCCATTTGCAACGTTAAAAGATGGCGGACGTGTAATTTGTTTTAGACTTTAATTTTTGGGTAATTAGGTGTTCAAAGTTCTTTTCTGATAGTGATTTGTACTTTTTATGCCTTTGTGTGGCACAGTGATTGAAGACTTGGACTTATTTCGTGTATCTGACATTTTTCTTCTCGTTTCAAGTGGACTCGCAGTGGTGCAGAGGTTAAAACTATCTTGACCTCTGACCTACAAATCACCGTACAACGTTGCCCCCAATCATCCTAGAGAAGATTGGATTGTGTGTGTTTTATTGCTATATTGACTTATACTTATATATACTTGACACTGGCGAAATCACTTCACGTGGAAACGCCATATCCCCGCGGTAGTAGCTGTTCAAGTCGCCGCGGGGGCAAAGAAAGAAAGAAGAATCCCCTCCAGTCGGGCTTTCATCCCGAGCATAGCACTGTCACTGCCTTGATTGGCCTCACTGATGACATTCGTCATCAGTGAGGCCAATCAAGATTTCGTGAAAACAAAAAGCTCATAGTTCTTGTCCTACTGGATTTCAGCAGCGCTTTAAACATCGTTGATTGCGATATTCTTCTTGGAATTCTTAGTAGGTATTTACTCTTAACTTTCCTCCTTCTACTCTTTCATGATTTCGACCCTACCAATCTGGGAAGCGAAAGCGCATAAGGGATGATGACAAGTACTCTGAGTGGTGTGAACTCTTCACTAGTGTTCCACAGGGTGGGGTGCTTTCTCCTCTTCTTTTTTCAATACCTATTAACAGTACCTCGCAATCACTTCGTTCTTCCTACCATTTGTATGCGGATGATTTGCAGATATATTCTTCTGTCAGTTTTGATGATTTCCCTTCCTTGGTGGAACAAATTAACAGCGATCTTGAATCGATACATTGCTGGGCTGAGAGGTTCGGTCTGCAAATGAATGTCAAGATATCACAGGCTATTGTTCTTGATAGCCCTCAATTTATTACAAGACTGTCAGTAACCGTGGTACCTAATGATTGCCATGACGGGATTCGAATCCCTCCTCGACGTCAAAAACTTAGGTGTTACTAAGGACCAGACATTGGCATGACTTTTTTCCGACTAAACTTACACTTGCTCGTTCCTTACTGCTCCCTCTTCTTGATTACGGCGATATTGCGTTCTTGGACCCAAAAGAGGAACTGCTTGACACACTGGAGCGTCTGCAGAAGTTTTGCATCCGGTACGTTTTTGGCCTAAGAAAGTTCGATCACGTGTCGATGTTCCGTACGAAGCTGAAATGGCTTCCTATCCGCTGCCGTATAGATTTACATGTCCTTTCAATCCTCCTCAATGTCTTCTTCCTTCCTTCTTCCCCTCCCTATATTTCCGAAAGATAGCTATTTGGCCTGCGGCAGCGGTCATCGTCTGCGTTCCAGCGCGAATCTTTCCCTTGCTTTTCCGTCTAATTAAACACGCTTGTATCAAATCCTTTACGGTCCGTGCTCTCCAACTGTGGAATGAACTTCCGTTGTCCTTAAGACCTTCTCTGTAGTGTCTCTAAAGAGAAATTTAAAAACGTTGTGGTTGAAAGTTTAGTTTTTACTTTTAATTGTATATACTAAAGGTAACTAATCAATTTATATAGATATATATACATATTCATATGTATATGTGTATTATATATCTACGTTTATATTTGTTTATTGGTTTCATATCTATTTATTAATTAAGTATATCATCATCTGTTTTTGCTACTTTTGATGCAAAACTTGTACTTATGTGTCAAACGGGATCCCTTTGACTTTTGAATGTCAGACTTTTGTACCCATATTAAGTATTTACTTTCATAACTATTGGAAGTCATCAATTTTTTAGGTCATAACGCTTTATAAGTCGTACGATGATTATCCATAATGTAAATGATAATAATATGCAAAAGTCATATCATAACCCTATAACATTCAAATGCATTATTTATAATCAGTCAGAAATATATTAGGACATATTTTTTATGGTATCAATCATTTTTAATCATAGGTACCTTCATTTTGGTTTAATATTCATATCTCTAAAATTGAAATCATTAAAAGGCAGCAGTTAGTGTAAACGGAGGAGGGTAAAAATTCCCTGCTATTGACGATAAATTTAGATCAATAGGTTAGGTTAGTATTGCGTCAAGACTGAAGGCCTCCGTCGACCCTGTCGCATCATACATGTCTGTTGTAAGTTGTATGTGTTGTACTTTTATGACTTACAAGTTTTGAACTTATAACATTTATTACAATTACTATTAACTTTTAACATTATGATGTTTAATTACATACACACACACATACACACCTTCACGCCTTCATTCCCAGAGTGGGGTAGGCAGAGCTACAGAATTACCAACAACTCTAAAAACTTGTTGATAACTCTGTAACCACAATTTGCACAATTAGGGTAAGATGTTTAACAGTGTATATTAGTGACAGGTAACAAGCCCATCGCCTAACAGTACTACAAGCCTTTATTCCCTTAGTCGCCTGTCGCCTCTTACGACTTCCACGAGAAGACATGGAGTGGCACAATTCTAAGCCGGCAACCACACGGCACAAAAAAATGTTTAATTATTATGACATAATTTGGTATGGCTATGAATTTTATGACTTCCAACAAATATGACGCGCAATAATTGGCATTCCGATTATGACTCTTCAATATTATGACTTTTAACATTATCAGTATAATGTAAATTTTGGACAACAATAATCGAAACTTTAACTTTATGGCAATCTATAGAGACCCGTGTCCAACCCCATGCATTGTCCTTACTCATATACTTCCGGGTTAGCTGAAAGAGATCCCATTTTTGGGATAGGTTCGCCTTTGTACATTAGTTTTATAACAATATTGTAATATTTATTGTGCAATAAAGAGTTTACATACATTCATATTTTTCGCCTAATTTCATTAACCAAAAAATTTATCGCAGTAGTTTAATTTCCCAAGCAAATCCTTAACACATTTTCATTTCGCATTTTATTCATTTGGTCAAATTATCATTTGGAATCATTTTGCTTTAACAAGTTTTATTAAGATAAACGTTTATTAAGCAAACCTTTGGCAAATATTATATTACAAAAAAAAATTGTTCAAATTGTTATAGCATGTCCAGTTAGGTTAGTTTATGTTGAAACTAATTAAGTAGGTTTAGGTCAGGTTAGAGTTCATCTGCACGCGGAGACCTACAATGTTAGGTCCAGGGCCCGAGCGAGGGGTGAACGCCCGGACCCTGAGGAGGTGGAGGAGACGCGCTGGATGATGAAGCGCCGACTGCTGGTCAGGTGGAAAGCGGACCTGGAGGACGCTCCCTATGGAACTCGGACCATAAGGGCGATCCTCCCGTCGTTTGACACCTGGTTGGGGAGGGCAGTCGGTGCTACATCGTACCGGCTTGTGCAGGTATTGACCGGACACGGATGCTTCGGTCATTACCTGCACAACATTGGGAGGGAGCCCAGCCCGCAGTGCCATGAGTGCGGCGAGCCGGACGGCACAGCCCAGCACACCCTCGCGGTGTGCAGTGTGCCGGTGGAGCGCTCCGCACTATACCGGCTGCACACTATGTTATGCCAAACGATATATTTGACTACATACAATTTTGTAAAATGAAACATGACCAAGTAATTAATTGTTAAACAATAATTTGCCAAAAAAAAATGCAGCGTCTTAAATTGCGATACGTGGTTTTAACTTATGATTTTGTGCCAAATGATTATTTGAGAAGATAAGGTAAGATAATTTATTCGTAAAAATAATAATTTACATGTCACATTTATCACTAATATACACAGTCATTTTGATATAAGTAATTACCTAGATTTTAAAGTTATATGAGTAATTACATTCTTTACTTTTGATAATTGTACAATAATTTAAAAACAATACACAATAAATGATTTTTTCTTCTCGCGTACTATACACCGCCAATATTAATATCGATAATAGCACCAGAATACCACCCATAGCGTAACCGAAGCGGGAAAACAATTATATATCTATAATAATAATTACAGCATTGTTATTACCATGGTTACGGTCATCCCGAATATCAGTTATGGCGTTTAGTGAACACTTGACATCCTAATTTGTATAATAAACCGTTCAAAGCGTTCAAAAACCAATTAAAATTACGTAGGTATATTAAAAACATAATTAATTTGGGACCAATTATGCTTTTTATTTTTATTTTTTCATCGATTCATCATCGGTTTGCTATTTGGTTACCATGGTTACGTTCAATATGGAATATGGATATCAACAAAACGGCGCTTCGTTTGGCATCCGGCGCTTCGTCAGAACTGTTTCTAGTAACTTATATGCATGAAACTTGTTAACGCTTAGGTAACAATACCATTCGCAAACCATTAACGCTAATCGGAACAATGACAATGACCTTGCTGACAAGTAATTTGTTAACAAAGATATCGATCAAATTACCTATACGAGAAAAGTCAGCGATTGTTTATCCTTGTCATTATCATTGTAAGCTTGTAGAAAAAGTAATGTATGCTTCGGTACTTAATAAGATCTTCAGGAACTCATTCTACCTAGTCTATAATAAACTTAATTTTGAGAGATGGTTGTTCAAAGTACCTATAGGTACTAGAAAAGTCAGCGATTGTTTATCCTTGTCATTATCATTGTAAGCTTGTAGAAAAAGTAATGTATGCAACGGTACTTAATAAGCTCTTCAGGAACTCATTCTACCTAGGTAGTCTATAATAACCATAATTTGAGAGATGGTTGTCAATGTTTGTCCATAGGGTAATGATCTCCTTGAAGGAACTCGTCAATATTGTAACAGGCTTAGTTGATAAGCAACGATTTCAGTTTATTCGAGAATATTGCATCACTTGCGGACAACTTTATATGATAAGGTAACACTTTATATTGAGTTTATTAAATACGCAAATTGTAATCTCTTAGAAGACGAACTTTTTACAATAGTAAATAAAATATGCTAAGGCAAATTTTCTTAGTCTCAAACTCAAATCATCTGACAATAAGGTAAATAGGTACTGTGTGGGATATTAAACTTAAAAATAGAAACGGGAAAATCTAAAACTCGTGATAAACAAATCATCCTAAACAAAGGTGACAAACAAATCACGTCAAATAAAGACGTTGCCCTAGCATTCCAAGATATTTTTTCCAACATAGCCATTAATACCACGAAATGGCTTAAATCTACCGTGGTTCAAGCTCAATCATTACTTTGCACTAATGTCAGTAAATGTAATATAAACTTTGAATTCATCCCTGTAAATTCAGATTCAATAGTCAAGGTATTTAAATCGCTTAGTTTAAAAAAGACTGAGGATTTGATGGTCAGTTAGTGTACTCTTTCATAACATAGATGTAAAAAATTGCACCCCATCTAGCATTAATTTAGAATAATTGCATATCGGAGGGGATTTTTCCAGATCTCATGAAATATAGTAAAGTCATATCGCTTTTTAAATCGGGTGAGATGAGTGATTTAACAAACTTTCATCCCATTTCCATACTACCAGTTTTAAGTTAAGTCTTTGAAACTAATTCTGAATGATATGCCAACTACTTAGCAATAACCAGTTCGGCTGTACCAGAGGTCGATCAACAATTGATGCGGCATCTGTACTCATTACATATATATATAACAGTTGGGAGAAATCTTGCGATGCAGTAGGAATATTTTGTGGTCTTTCTAAAGCTTTTGATTGTGTGGTTCATACGACCCTTATTTTAAAATTAGAACATTATGGATTGTCTAATAAACCTATAAGTCTTATGTCTTCTCATCTAAGTGATAGAACTCAAACAGTTGTTTTAAACAAAACGCAATCTGATGGAGCTACAGTGAAAATAGGTATGCCTCAAGGCTCTATTTTAGGTCCTTTTCTATTTTTGGTTTACATAAATGACTTACCACCAGCAGTAGATAAACTTTGTGATATTGTACTTTTTGCTGATGATACTTCACTAATTTTCAAGGTAGATAGAAAATCCATACACTACAGTAGGATAAACAGCACACTAGTTAAAGTACTTAATTGGTGTACTAGCAACAATTTGCTACCAAATGCTAAGAAAAGTAAATGTGTTAGATTCGCTTTGCCTAATGTTAAACCATTAGATTCTAGTATTTTTCTAAATGACGAGTGTTTAAAAATCTTAGATAAGGCAGTTTTTTAGTTTAGGCATAACAATAGATAAAAAATTGCATTAGACTCCCCATATAACTGTACCTACTGGCAGGTAAACTAAGTTCGGCAGCTTACGCCGTTAGGAAAATTGGACAACTAGCCAATGTTGAGACAGGTCGCTTCGTTTATTTTAGTTATTTCCATAGTGTCATATCGTACGGTATTCTGGTTTGGGGTAAAGCAGCTGACATAGGTACAAACTATATTTGTGTTACAAAAAAGGGCTATTCGTTCTATTTACAACTTAAATTCCCGTGACTCCTTAAGACACATTTTAAGAAAATTAAAATCTTAACTGTAGCGTCTCAATTTATTTATGAGAATATTATTTATGTTATTAAAAAATTAGATTCTTTCCCAAAAAAATCTGATATACATAATTTAAATACTAGAAATAAAAATAAAATCGCTATTCGCAAATTCCGCATCCGTAAAGTATATTTGTTGGTCAATGCATTCATTTCTATAATAAATTAGATACCTGACGTAGTTATAAAGTTACCCTTTCCAGTACTTAAAAATTACTTACTTGAAAGCGTCAAAGCGTATTATGGGACCGAGGACTATATAATCGACAAAAATGCTTGGCCTAAACCCGAAACTTAATCAATAATATATTTTTTCAAATTGAAAAGCTTTATCTTGCCTAGGGGACACCGTTGATGTAGGAAACATATGAAAATGTGCACATAAGTAGGTGTTCTTTTTTTTCCTTTTCAACCTCTATCTCTCTCGTATGATTATCCTGCGGAAACTACGCAGGTTATTTGATATATATTTTATTTTTTCAATTTAATATTTATAGATTTAAGTAATAGTAGTAGTAGTTGCAATATAAAATATTTAAAAAAAAATACTGACTGCTGAGTTTCTTGCGGCGTTTCTTCTCAGCAGTGGTCTCCTCTTGTGAAGCGCGGGCATATTCATGACGTGTAAAAGTGCCCGTGCGGCCTACTTACTGAGTAATTGTCTTTATCTTATTTTATCTTGCCCATCTAGGGCGGGCCAAATGTATAGCTATATGGGTCAGGCAAAACGAATATGAAGTTAATCATAGAAATTAATCGTCACAAAAATATGGTTTACCCTTGAAATATTGAAACTTCTGTCATAGCAGGATTGACAGGCATTTCCACGTGCAGTAGCTTTATTTTTATTGTGGTCACTAGTCTAACCTAACCTAACCTACGTAACGAATGCTTAAGATAACCTGAAAACTATAAGGTTTCACCAGAAATTGGTTTTCGATGAAATTAAATTCGGTGAAATGACACATTCGATGAAATGTTTGTCGATATTTCAAGGGGATCCCCAAAACTATGATCCTCAGTCAGGATACACTGAAAAAGTTTATAAGTACTCAGTTTATTGGAAAAAATTGGAAAGAGGATATGGGGACATTGAGAACCTTTCCAATGGGAGTCTAGATGAAATGAAATAAAATAATTCAGATAGCTCGAACTAGGCGTCGAACCCGGACCTCTTCGGTATCGCCACGAGTTTTCTATTTTTCTCTTTTCACGACACGATATGAAATATACCTATTTCAGTTTACCTATATTATGCCGAGCCACACTGTCCAACTCACGGTAAAGGTTTTGTTTTGCCCGTCTTGTACTTTATTTACGTAAGCTAACTGGGCAAGAGCATGCCGGACCATGCTCAGTGTAGGGTTCCCAAAAACTAAGTACCTATCTTACAAAGCTACAAGTATGTGTTAATTCTATGTTTAAAGTTATTTGGTAGTAGTAGTCAATTATTTCATATTGGAAATTACATTATTATATGTCACATATTTATAATAAATTCACAATAAGATCGTCAGTGAAAAAAAAAAGTAATAATATAAAAGAGTAAAAATCAAATAATGTCAATGTGTACAAAAGTAATAATAATAATGAACAAAAATAAAAAAACAGTAATAAATCAAAAGAAATACCGTCAAGTCTGGCAACTTTGCCAAAATCAAGGTCTATCCAAAGTTCAAGATGCATTTTCTACAGACAAATATCACATCAAACAGTTTCAAGTCGACTTGTAGTAATATGAATATGTCAAAAAATATTTCAATACCATTGGAAATGGAATATACAAATGATTAAATTAACAAAAAGATCAAAACAAATTGTGGCAAAGAAGGCATTACCCTGTGGTAAGGTAACATTGCCAACTAGACTTGTGTTTGTAAAACGACAGTGTTTCTTCTTGCTGTCCAAAAAGGTAATGTTGCTTGTTTAATGACAATAGACCCAAAATCTTGTAAAATATTTTTCTTTTAAAATAACAAGTAAGTGGCAATGTTGAACACCCCTATATGCAATTTTCATATAATGTCAAAGATTGTCGTCAGGGTTGGCACTAATTGAAACATTTAAAATTATTTTATCAGCTTTTTTTATTGCCCATCAATATTGTCTTGACTCAGTTAGGTATCCCGAAAACTTTCTCTTCTATTTTGTATCGATATTCTGCATTGAGTAGGTATAATGACTATACTGGTGATAAAATTGACAACCCTAGGTCATGCCAGAACGTGGCAAAGTTGACTTCCCATCCTTTCTGCACCGGTATGGTAACTTTGCCAATGTAATTTTTGAAGTGTTTAACAAAGAATGGATCAAAATCAATGTAAGTATTTGAATCCCTGGGATATTAAACACGTTGACAAAAAAGTGAACACGCCTATATCCAGTCCTTATGCACAAAATTCGTTTAAAGTTCCAGACTACTAAAAAGTTAGGTTAAGTTACCGGCGAACTTTGGATATCAACTAAAAGTATACACTATCCCTAGGAATGCCATATATAAAACAGTATTGTCAGTTAATAATCAGATTTTCTACTCAGGGTATTCAACAATGAAAAAATATTGCCGTATTTAAAATATAGGCGTTATCGTTATAGCACACAGCAGGTGGCAAAGTTTGTATGCAAATGCAAAGTTGCCAGACTTGACGGTAGCTCAAATGCTACAGCCATAAAATGTCAAGAATACAATAATATTTGGAAATGTAAAAATAATAATTTAAATAAAACATAATATTACAACTCAATATAAGATAATTCAATCATCGCTATATTCTTTAACAGAATATAGTGATTTCGTTAATAACAGACTTTTAAGCCGGTGACCAAATTTTTTATCCCAAGATTAATTTCTTATGTCCGCGGTTTGGTGCTGTCTTAGGCGATTTTAGTAGGTGATACTACTTACTTACTTACTTACTACTTAGCCGTGATAGATTTCATTTAAATTTCGCCATATGCGCTTTCATTGAAGATATTTTTCAGATTTTTTGTATTTGTAGTTTTGCCTGTTAGGGGATGACGACGACGACGACGACGACGACAATAATTGACTCTAATAAAAATTAGCGCATTAAAGCTTAATATTTCATAAACGAAGCCCTTAATGGAATGAAACCTGCAATATTTTTGAAAGACCTATCCAACGACACCACACACCATGGGGTAGACGAGAAAAGAAACATCCCCACGTTACGTGTAGGGGAGGTAAACTTTTTTTTTCAAGGTTTTGTACCACTTTGTTCGCGTGACTAAAGAGCAAAAACTCAAGATGAATATGTTTGGTACGCGTCTATTTACATAAAAGTTTACTAAAAATATCAAAATATGGCTAGCCCTGAATTTCCTTAATAAAACTAACGCAAGGTAGAACGTGTGGTTACTAATCTATGCTACCGGTGAGAATTAACAGCAAGGGCATGTGTGTAACAAGTTGAGCGACAGTAGTTCGGTCTCTTTCTAAGGATCAAGTATCGACTAGAACAAATATTCTTCCCGTCCGCCCTCTCCGTCTTGCCCGTCCGTCCTAGTCGTCCACTTTAGGCGCTGTCAGCGCCTTAAATGCCGCTTGGCTGTCGCATAGAATATAGATAGTTCTCTCCTATAGATAGGCCTACCTATATTCTCTTGCGTACAGGCAATTATCGCATACAACTCCGCCTGGAAGATCGTTGCGTAGTTGCTCATACCTATGCTACTGTATACAGTATAGTCTTTGGCGTGAATACTCGCCCCCGTACCGGAGCTCCTTATTGAACCATCCGCGGCCCGTATCGCGTGGTCTTCCACCCGCCGCCCTTTGAAACTTAGAGAGTCCCCTGATATTTATTTATATTTATTTATTTATTTATTTTATTGTCCGTAGTTGTTACTATGTTTTCATACAAATATGACGTAGGGTCGGAACCCTCGGCGCACTCGCACTTGAGCGGTTTTTATTTCGTTTCTCGGCTAGCGCGTAAGAATGGTAACAACGATTTTTGGACCGTTGCCAAATCAGTTTCGTACATAACCTCACTGCACAACCGCCTAGCTGTGAAAATAAACATCTATGAATAAATTTTACGGTTTATATGTGCACCATTCAGTGTACGCCTTGGATCAACTAAGACGTGTTTTACTAACATATAGTGTTTTACTGTAGAAATAAAGTGAAAATAGCGTAAAGCTGGCTCACCAATTTTGGATCTCGTACCATCCGCCAACCGGTAAGAACAGTTTATAAAAGCGCGAATGTTGCGGTTCAATCGAAGTTGTTTTTATTCAATTAGAATCACATTTGACATTACATCGATACCAATAAAGCTATAGTAGGTATAAATAAATAGTCAAACATCATCCCCATCGTTATCACCTCGGAGCGGACCTGCTAGAGGGGTTGTTCTTTTTATACCTAGTGGTCATTATTCATATCTTTTAATATTAAGTTTAGTTTAATTTAAATTTAAATACGATTAGTTTTAATTTATAATAATGTATTCATGTTGAAATCTATAAATAGGTATTATGTCATTTTATAAATGAATATATATTTTACTTGAAAGGTATATATAATTATATCGTTACTACAATAAAAAAACTCGTATTTGATATTTTGAGATGTATGAGTTTGAAGTTAATTCTCTCTACGTTTAAGTTTAAAATCGTACGTTTTTCAAAGTAAAGACGATATAGTTATATGTATATATTTGAAGATATCGATTTGAGTTAATTGTGTTGTTATTCCCGTCTACTTGTTGTTTTTCGCTTGCTGTGCGCAACTTCGGAAAACGAATGTGGTCAACACGAACCAACATAATAAATAACTAACGCCCCGACCAGTAAACTATTTACTTATTTTACGGAAGGACATTGGATATTCAGCTGTTTATTGAGAATAACTACATAATCACTTGTTATAACCCCGTGTGGTTGCCGGGTTAGAATAGTGCTACTCCATGTCTTCCCGTGGATGTCGTAAGAGGCGACTAAGGGAATAAAGGCTTTTAGTACTGTTAGGCGATGGGCTTGCAACCTGTCACTAATAATATATGCTGGTGAACATCTTGGCCTAGTTGTGCGGAATGTGGTTACAGAATGGTCAACCAATTTTTAGAGTTGTTGGTAATTCTGTAGCTCTGCCTACCCCACTCTGGGAATGAAGGCATGAGTTTATGTATGTATGTATGTCACTTGTTATACATAGGTACATATTTTCTTTGTATTCTGAACATTCATCTACTCATAAAACTTTTCCGTCACCGACTGACTAACTGACAGACAACGCTCGGCGTCACCGCGGAACCAACGCACTTTAAATTTGTAGGGAATACACCTTGGCTACCCGAGGGTGCAATGCACTCAGAAGGGTTTTTTAAATCGATCCTCAACGAATAGAAAACGAAAGGGGAACAAATTTTACGCCTACGAAGTAGCGGCTGACCTTTAGTAAAGATGAATCTTCGATTGAACGAGCCCTTGTTGCGTTATCTAGACGCACGACCGTGTGTCTGGACCTGATCCGGATAAGTTTTAAGAAACAGCCGAGCGACACGGTACTGCGGTGTGTGTTTAATTTTACTTGCCTTGCACTCACGAAGTATATAGGTACGCCATTGCACGGCTATATTTTACACTTTTTTTAATAAAATAGTTTAAACCCAAAACATCGTGAATTAAATGCCAATAGTCATACAAACTGCGGGTTACAGCCAAATGAGAGAGATATACTTATATATATATATATATATATATTTGTGGTTTTAGAGTTATCAACAAGTTTTTGGAGTTGTTGGTAATTCTGTAGCTCTGCCTCTGGGAATGAAGGCGTGAAGGTATGTATGTATGTATCATTATTATATATTACCCGAAACCGACGTGCGTGCATGACTCGATGTATAAATGTTGAAGAAGCGAAAGAAATTTGTCAAGATCGTAGCAAGTGGAAAGAAGTGGTCTCTGCCTACCCCTCTGGGAAACATGCCACTCCATGTCTTCCCGTGGATGTCGTAAGAGGCGACTAAGGGAATAAAGGCTTTTAGTACTGTTAGGCGATGGGCTTGCAACCTGTCACTAATAATATATGCTGGTGAACATCTTGGCCTAGTTGTGCGGAATGTGGTTACAGAATGGTCAACCAATTTTTAGAGTTGTTGGTAATTCTGTAGCTCTGCCTACCCCACTCTGGGAATAAAGGCGTGAGTTTATGTATGTATGTATGTATGGATGGGAATAATTGATGATAATTTAATCGGACTCTTTACCGCCCTTATGTTTATGACAAGGAGAAACGGATGCTTTTTTTTAGAAAAAAAAACTCGAGCTATTCAAGACACAGATAAAAAAGTTACGTTTCGAATAAAATATCTAAATATATAAAACTCAAAGGTGACTGACTGACTGACTGACATAGTGATCTATCAATGCACAGCCCAAACCACTGGACGGATCGGGCTGAAATTTGGCATGCAGGTAGATGTTATGACGTAGGCATCCTCTAAGAAAGGATTTTGATAAATTCCTCCCCTAATGGGATAAAAAGGGGATGAAAGTTTGTATAAATCTCCTTAGATTTTCGACTGATTGAACTGAAATTAATGATTGGAGCTACTATGGTGAAGACGTCCGCTTAAATAGGATTTCGATAAATTCAACCCCCATGGGGATAAAATAAGGGATGATGGAGGATGTAAATGTATTCATTTGAACCTATCAGTACCTAATGGAACGAATAAATTAAGACGAACAAAATAAAGATCTCCTTCTTAACATCGGTAATGGTGATTTTCCATCGTTTGATGGAATGATAACCATCCCGGAAGAATTGTGCACAGTTGTTACTACGGTTCTAGAATTACTGTCTAAAGTTTATCCAGACATTATTCATATACATGACAAGCCTATTGAATGGTTATGTGAGCGTGCCATTCTTACTCCAAAGAACGATCAAGCAGCAGCTGTCAACGATATCCTGCTCATGTCGTTTGAGGGCAAAGAAAAGGTCTATACTTCGATTGATACTGTGGTTAATACAGATGACGCTACTAATTACCCTGTAGAATTTTTAAATTCATTGAAACCGCCAGGTTTGCCTCATCATAAGCTTATTCTGCGTGTGGGCACTCCAATTATGTTATTGAAAAATTTAAAACCACCAAAACTTTGTAACGCTACGAGACTGCAAGTGAAAGCATTAACATCGCAATATAGTGGAAGCCACTATATTAACTGGGTGTGCGAAAGGAGAAACTGTATTTATACCGCGAATCCCATTAATACCGAATGATATCCCGTTCGAATTTAAACGATTACAGTTTCCCCTAAAAGTCTGCTTTGCCATGACAATAAACAAGTCTCAGGGGCAAAGTCTCAAATTTGCGGGTATTGACTCAGAGAACATTGCTTCTCTCATGGACAGTTTTATGTTGCTTGCTCTCGAGTAAGACAGATTAGTTAAGAATATTGTGTACAAAGAAGTTTAGTGGGCCCTATTTTTTTACACACGCTAAACAAAAGTAAAGCCGTAAAAACTATACATAATTAATAATAATACTTCATAACGCGAGCGAAGCCGCGGGCAAAAGCTATGTCGATATAATTCTGGCCAGGGAGGACGTCTAACTATTAAATTACTTTAAACTATGAATGTACTTAACTGCGATAAACGAGTTCTACGCGGACGAAGTCGCGGGCAAAAGCTAGTGGATGTATAGGACTTGTGCCCTCATTTTACTATGGCCGTTTTCACTTTAAAAAAAGTTACAAACTAGATAACAATGAAATTTGTATGCAACATTGCGGGCTTGTGAAGCGAGCACGCAATGTTTTTTTTTTTAATTTGGGAACTTTCTGTAAACTATGTACTTCGGGTCTCAGTGTGGAGTTAGTAATGTCAACCTACGCCTAGCCGCGCCTAGTTGGTAGTGACCCTGCCTACGAAGCTAGAGGTCCTGGGTTCAAATCCCGGTAAGGGCAGATATTTGTGTGATGAGCGCGAATATTTGTTCCTGAGTCATGGATGTTTTCTATGTATTTAAGTATATATTTCTCTATATAAGTATTTATAACGTTGTCTAGTACCCATAGTACAAGCCTAGAGCTTAGTTGGGGCTAGGACAATTGGTGTGACATTGTCCCCTAATATTTATTTATTTATTTTATTTTCCGGTAATTTTTGAGAAAAATCCTTTTGGTTGCTCGGGCCAACGGTATCTATATATATAAGTAGATCACATATTAACAAACTTAGTAGTACAACAACGTCCCACAAAACTGTTTTCACAGTTTGACCGATCAAATAATGAAATGATCAAATTATTTGAATAACTAATCTTCTTTCTTCATTGCCCTCATTCAAATTTCAATACCATTCCAAGCTATGTGGTATAATGTCTTTTTATCAGAACTATTTAGAATAATTTGTTTAAACAAACAATGTCACGTAAAATTATTTGTTCGTGACCGTGGCACTTGTATTCAATCAGTACAAATAGAAAGGAACCGTGTGATTGCTAACAAAACTGATTTGAAACGCCAAATACAGCTGTGTGGAGGGCGGCAGAAATAGATGATCTTTCAGATGAACTTTAGTTTTTTGAAGAGTTCGCTTAATCATGCTGCTGCCACTGATAAGGCCAATTGGGGGCTTGCAGCACTGCATTATCGTATAGACTTACCCCTTCCTTGTTCCAAAAAACAAACGAAACTTGGGAGTCTTACAAGTATCATACTAGAAACCAAATTTGTATGCTTTCTGTAAAAAAAGCGGCCTGGTTTTTTGCGTCAATGCAGCATCGCCATTTCATGTTTCCCCATTACGTGACTAATTATATATATCTCATCTGTTAGTGTTATCGAACTAGGTTTAGTGTCGTGGGCTCTTAGAATATACGTTTTTGATACAGGTAGTAAGTACAGCAGTGAGTAAGCTGGTGGGCCACCAGGTATCATCCCTCTTCTTTACAACAGTGATTCAAAGTTCGACCGAGCTTTTATCATATCCAAGATTTAATGTAATTAAACCTCAATATACCTTCTAGAGAATAGAACATTTGCTACATGCCACTTGACAGTAAATGTAGGAACTTTGCGCTTGCACTTCGCATAGTGAAAATCAGGCCTTATAATGCAAATAATCAGCAAGTTGATAAATAAATAAAATAAATTAAATCTTTTAATTGTGGAAATTGGCAATTTATTAACTTGCTGATAGTTGAAATTTCAATATATTGTGATTTAAACAGTTTAAGATGGGTCCAGTAAAAAGGGTTATGTATGACTTATGAAAAACTGTCTATAACTGGACCCATCTTATACTGTTTAGATTAAAGAGCAAAGGCTAGTCTTTATGTATGCAGGTTGGTTTTGAATTTCTGAATACCGGACACCATGTATATTGAGTGACGAATGTAAATTTTTGTGAATAGTTGCGAATTATCGTGGTTTGTTTCCTTACGTTTCGGGTGGTGTATTTTAGCAGACCGCGGGACTTACCAGTGGGTTACTGATATGTTGAATTATATATGTTTAAGACGACTGGTATAAAGCGTTTTCTTAAATACCGTATCAAGGGGTATGTCGGTGTCGGCAGGGGCAAAGCACACATCTAGCGGGGATGAGACTCCGCCCATACCCGAAGAAGAACTGGAGCAGCAGAAGATGGAACACGAACGTCAAATGCAAAAGGTACTGCTTCAACATCCACAAATAATATTTGCTTAGAATAAACTTCCTTATTCAACAAACATATTCATCCAAATTGGTCTACCAGAATCTCAAGAGAATTTTGAAAGTAATGAAGACGATTTCCATGTTGCCTTAAAAATTAATTAATATTTTTATTGGCCCCGAACGCAGCCCACGCCTGCGTGATCCGTCTTTCCACTTCCGCTACTCTTATCTTCCGGTTCTCATATCCTAGTGTAACCCTATGTCCCAAATATATGTACTTGTTTACCTTCTCCACTGGCAACTGGTAGTCTGTGACTTCGGGAATATTGGTCATAATCTTGGTTTTTCCCAGTGTTCATTTTAAGACCAGTCTTCTCGGATTCCACTTTCAAGTCCTCCTGAAACCAGAACTATGTCATCAGCAAACCTCCGATTTGTAAGTCTCTCTCCATCGCTCGTCAGCCCTTTCCCTGCCCATTGCATCTGGTGGAATACAACTTGTAGTGCAAGGGTAAACAGCTTCGGTGATATTGTGTCCCTTTGTCTGACACCTACCTCTCTCTAAATGAAATTTGTTGGTTTTCTATAAGTCTTAGGGCCTGTTTCACAACCGACGAGTAAATTTATTTGCCTTTCAAAGGTGGCTCTCTCGCTGCTTATTTACAAGTGTAAGAAAGAGAAAGGGCTAAAATCTATAAAATATGCTTTACTTGTCGATTGTGAACTGGCGGTTAAACTACTTACGGTAAAATAAATATCAAATACAATAAATATCGGGACACTGTCACACAAATTGAACTAGTCCCGCTCTAGGCTTGTGATATGGGACTAGACAACGATATAAATAATTACACTGTGTGATAAGAGCGTGACCAGTAAAATTTTATGAAAAGAAAAGAATTATAATGCGAAATACTAAAATTAAAGACTTTTTTAATTACATATGAAGTTTTAGTCATTGTAAGGTCCAGTCTCTCGAGTTATGTATATGTATAATCTATTCGCAACTTTGAAGCATACTTTCTACCAAAATTTTAGCAATACTGCGGGGTAAAGAGCTCCACACTGACTTCAGTTCTCGAGTAAAGTCAGCCAAACAGGAGTTTATCCTCATAATTTGAGCTTCATTTAAGCGTTAACATATTCAAGTAAATTGGCATCGGGTGATTGTTTATGCTAATCCAAAACATCAATGCCATTCTCCACTATCCACGCAGTACAGTGCCGACTTTGTTGTTAAGGGTCACTATTCTCATGCAAGATCCAAGAAGCGTTATGCCTTAGGAACATCTTTTTAGCGGTAAGAAATAATACCTTTACATAAATTTTGTTATTTTTTTTGGTCGAGTGTACCAGTGATCACACAGTAGCTTGAGAAGCATCCCCAAACATGGGTTTGTACTGGATGTTTCATGGTCCACACGAGCACTCAAATTATCCGTCGTAGAACAAGCCCTAGTCGAGTAATCAGCTGATCAAAAAGAAACTCCAACAAAAAAAAACCCTTTTTATTTTTCACTCTCCCGCTACTACATTTTCCATATGTTTTTCAGTAAAGAGTCGTTATTTCAAGCCATTTTCAATCAAACGTCTTCTTATTCTATTTAGAGACAAAAACCTTTTCTCTTAATTTTTTCCATCCTAAACACAATGATAATACTATCTTACTTGACGTTGAGGATCAATCTAGTCTATCCCAATTGTGTGGGAAAATCGCAAGCGTGCCTTATACATATATGACCACCACTATTATGTGTGTTAATTTTTCTTAAACAAACGATACATTAAAAAATGACTTTATTTCTTCAAAAAAGAGGTAAAGATTCATTAAGGACAAACTAAGAGGAGGTTTGTTTAACCATTTTAATATTTGGGGCCAAACAATTGAAACTGAAATATAAAGATGACAGTTTGTAAAATTTTGCTCGAGAGCGAAACTGTTTTATTAAAAGGGTGACATCTTTGTAGTCTGAATTTACCTACATATCCTTCCTCATCTCTCACAGTATTAATACACTCTAAGCTCTGTTGTTATACATTTGCTTAATCAAAGTTAATTGTTTAAGAGTCTTTCTTTGTTGCAAGATAGTGAGATTATTATAATGTAGAAAATGATGTTAAGTTTCGTTTTATGTGGACTGTGAAGACTGAAAATTTCAATTTTTATACTACACTGGCCCGCAAAACTAAGTATCACACAACTTAGTTTACAATAGTTGGACAGAAAGCTGATAAAATTTGCTAAAAAAGTTTTTTATTTTAAATCTCTAACTTCCATAGATTAGAAAAAAATTAAAAAATTAAAGTGTGATACTTAGTTTTGCGGGCCAGTGTACTTCATAGTCATACTATACAAAGCCAAAGGGGCTCCATGTGTTTAAAAAATGTTCCTACTTATATTAAAAGAGACTCTGTTAACAATATTATTGAACATAATAATATTTGGCCGCACTCGTTCAGTAAATGAAAGATTAAGTGGTCCATTAGTAAAGATTTCATATTATGGGGAATCTAATATAATTATAGTACTAAGGAGCAACTTAATCGTTCATTAACTTTATATTTTATTCTATATCTAAGATTTATGAAACTTATTGTTAGAACAAGCTTTAAGCTTTAGCCAAAAATGTTGTTTATTAGGTTATTATTACAATAAAGCAACAAGTTTGATGATTTATGAATCCTGCAAAATAATTTTGTTCTAGCCGCCAATCTTTATTATACACACAGTTTTACTGTCACTTCAAACAGTTTACTTTTAGTGTAAAGTGCTACATAAATCATTATGATCTGCATCTACTTTATTATACTTCAGGTGCTTAAGCGGACTATCCTGATTATATTTTAATATCGCGATGGCTGTTAATACATTTAGCTTTACACAAGCACAACACCCAAGTATCGCTTAAATCCTTTTTTCTGAACCTAAAATGTTCAGTTTATGGCGCTTCAATCAATTAGCCTGTTTCTAAATAAAAGTGATTCGAGGTCATTTTGTATCAAGCAACCTTTAGTTTTGGTAAAAACAACTTTAAAAAAATGAGAACTAGGCTTAATTGCGCGGATTTAGATAAGGAAAATAACCTAGGCCACTTTTTTGTAAAAATATTGATACCTTTTTTGTTATGTTTTTTTTTTCGAAAAATGAAACTTTGATTTGCTCTCCTGTAAAGTTCCAAAAATGTCGCTTTTTTAATACAAATAGCCCGCGACCCCTCGGTATATTGTACAAACATCATGGATATTTTAATCTTATCCCGGATAACGAAATAGAGCCCAAACAAATAAAAATCTTCAATGCGGACTCGAAATCTTTAAGCTAGGAGTAGTGCAGTCATTGAAGCATTATTGCTCCGAATTTTGTTACTGTGAACCGAATTGCATACAATTTTGGAATTAGGTTCATCTTACCCTTAACTTCAAAAGTGAAAATGATTTGAACTCCGCAACTACCCTGGGGGTGGTTGCCACCCCTTCTCGGGGGTGAATTTTTTTTGTTTCAAAATAACCTCGGATATCGATAGAAGGCCTAATTTTAAGCAAAAAATCCTTTATAAAGTTTTTCGAAAAATCCAATACTTTTCAAGTTATTGGCATTGAAAATTCGCAATTTTTTCACGTTTTTCATCGGTTTTTTGCAAATATCTCCAAAAATAGTATACGTTTTATCGAAAATTTTATAAAAAACAAAATTGTAGCAGGTAAAAAAATAAACAATTTGGTTTTTTATAAAGTATTCTAAGTGCAATATTAAGCTAGATATTAAAGATCAAAGCCGTTTTTTATTTTGTCTGAATCGATGTGGTCAATGCCATCTAGCTGCGAGCAGATGCATTTTATGCATTCTAATAAAAAAGGGTTTAGTAGTGCTTGAAATAAGCTTTAAAATGAGCACTATTAAAAGTCTTTTGCACGTAGAATAAGTGAGCTGTATTGCAAATAAGAGGAGCATCTAATGTTTTTTCTTTTAAATCAATGGGTTTCATAAGTGCCATTTCCACCAAAATTAAAATTAATCGTATTCCGCCTAGAATTAACTTTATTATGAAGAGTTTGATAGATTGTATCAGTTTGGCTGCTTCAGAACACATATTTTTCAAAAAAGTCACGATTAAAATAAAAATAAAATTTCAAATTTTTAAAACACCCACCTTTTTTTCATAATATCTCAAAAATGACGACAGATACGTATACAAGTGTAGGAATAATTTTTTTTGGTATTTTTCTGACAAACAATTTGGTTTTTTTGTTTTTTCTGTCAAACAAAAAATTACGGAGATATGATTGTTTAAAGAGCGCGTGGCAGCGCAATCACAGCCTCTCTTAAGCCCTTTAACCCTTCACCGTTTTAGAAAAAGGTTTTATACTATATATTGCAATAAAGAATGTTGTAGCTCTCTTAATTACCTTTACAATGGTTTTTTTATAAATTGTGATAGCATGAAAATTGAAGGAGTTATGGTCCAAAAACTTATCATATTTTTTTCTACTTAGTAACTGAAAATTTCGGAGTGTGAATATTTGGAGCAATGTGAAAGTACGCAGTATAATAGAGACCCAAAACTATTGTAATGTGTATATATATATATATATATACATAATATGGCTCATATATTTTGGAAACGTAGGCATGAATACATATCAACGTTCTTATATGTATATACACCGTGGGAACGAGTAACCCGACAAATTTAAACCATCGATTCTAGAGCCAATTTGTATTATATAATGTGATATAACATGTAGCCCAATAACGCATAATTTCAAAGATATTTATTATTAAAAAAAATATTCCATAGTTAATTTAATTTGAACTTTGTCACCTATACCTAACGCATTATTTACTAAGAAAGATTCATCTTGTAAATAGCAATGTCATCAACGTACAACGTCAATTAATTTAATCAATTTCTCGGGTTACTGGTTCCCACGTATAACACATTTGAGTGAAGGGGCCAACGAAAAAGCCAGGTGATCAGCTGTGCGTGTTCCGTTTATTCGTTATAATGTGACCAGTATATTTCCGTCTGCAAAGGAATGAGCACGTGTTTAATATAATATTTTAACTAGACACCCAATTTCAATACGTTTTGTTTAATAAAAAAATGTTAGTAGATAAAAAACCTGTTTGTTTAATAATATCTTATTAAAATTGTGCCATAAAATTATATTATCCAAAAATCTAATGACAATATAGGTACTCTACTAGTATTGACGTTCGTCCTATTCAAAGAGCACGATAGCAGCACTTAATCCAGTCTGCATCTTATATCAGGGGGTTAAAAATTTGATAATTATTATAGAGAATATAAAATATTACTTACTCTATACTTACGTCTTTTTATGTCATACCAAAGTATTTTTTTGTGATTTTTTCTATTTAGGGATTGTTTGCAAGGGTTGTAAGATTTTCAAGGGGTTGAAAATGATTTTAATATGAGGTAATTGTGTTAGAAAACACTTTACAATTTCACCACTTACTATTAGACATGTTTTCTAGCGATAAAATGGCTCAATGTCAATTTTTCCATTAAGGGGTTGTTTACACCCCTTAAAAATAATAGGCGGAGTTAAGATCATTTTCACTTTTGAAGTTAAGGGTAAGATGAGCCTAATTCCATGCTAATCGGTTCACATTTAAAAAAATCGGAGGTAAGACCGTATTTTTCGCTTCAATGACTGCACTACAGGACGAAAGTAAAGTATCAAGATCTTTAATAGTACATTACTGCACAGACCAGGAAGTAGGCCGTTGCGGGACGAGTAGAGTTACGCTATATACGAGTCCAGCAACCGCCCTTCCTGGTCGAGGCTTGTATAGTGCTTTTCTCTAACAATGCGAGGAAATTAAACAAAATTTCAGGTTTGATATAATATGTATTCAAATGTATTAACAAAATCAAGTCAAATACGATGTGATAATATGACGAAGGCAAATGGCATTACTCATTTTACTTTTGTATTTTCGCGAAACAAAAATAATACGTACTGTACTTAAACTTCCCTAAGAAAAAAGTATTCCCGATTCCCGCCTTAATTTTTTTAATTCTAAACGCAGAACGTTTTAAAAAAAGTAAAACTATTTGACACTGGTAAATGCGCTGTAAACGCGATAAACGGCGTTTACCTTTTTAGTCTATGACATTTAAAAAGTAAATAAACATGGAAGAATTTTGAATTGTACGAGTGTTTGGCTGTTTAGAGGTAGTTATCATAGTCCAAATATGGTTTTAAAAAGTAAAAAACCGGGGACGTTATGAAATTTGTATACATTTTCGCGGCCGCTGCCGCTGGTAAATAATAACTTTTTTTTTTAATTTTGCCTGGGCCTGGAACTCGGAACTTCGCGGGCTGATTTTACAACAGTAAGGTTAACATTTCCGAGCATGTGGGAGAAAATCCTATTACCCCGGAGTGGCAGGCTATAATATTTACTATCCATTTTGTAATGAGATTCTGGTAGATCTATAATTTACAATCGTCCGATTGGCATTATTTTATTACTGTCATGAATCTAAGACCATGTGGGAACATTCTCTGAAATTTCCCATCACAACATAAATGCTCCCGCAAACTAAGAGTTTACCTGCAATGCCAACTATATCGGGCCGCAAGACCTTTCAAAATATGTGAAGAAATGTATGAAACCTTATTAAGAGACACTCATGCGTTCTAATACGATAAATTGACTGACTGACTGTTATTTTACGCACTGTTCTATAACTTTTAAGGTGGTCTGTACAATTTTGGATTAACCACAATTAAGCTGCTTACATCCAGGGGGCCTAGTATAGTTGCGTTTATCGCGTGACAATATGTGGACAAAACATCCGTCACGTATAATAAGTACGAGAGGGACAGATATTGTAAAAACAACCATACTAGGCCCATAGGTATTTACGAACGAAATTAAGTTGTAATTAAAAATATTTAGGAAAAAGAATGTCAAGCGAGAGAGGCGGAAGAGGACAGACAGCTGGACATCGAGCTCCTTCATCAGCGAGCGATCGAAGCCGAGGCCGAGCAGAAACGAGAGGTCGGCGAAAAAATCAATTAGATCATACATTTTGTGAACTGTTTCATTTTAATTCACTAAACTAAAGGCTGGCTAGTCTCGCCGTTTCCAAGGGTTCTCCTTGACAGACTGTACAACTGTAAATCTCCTGACGATGGCGGATCTAGGAAACGTGATCACCTTTTAACCTAAGATAACCATAAATAAAAGAAACACAGGCCTGAGCGCTCATCATGGTCTTTCCTAGGTGGGCTGTCTGCCTGAGTGCCCGTCGACGGCAATAAAACAAAACTAAACCCTTGATCCCCCAGCCTCATAAGACAGAATTGCATTAACTTTACTTATCTTAATTTGTGTGAGTCACGTGACAAGCTCTTCTTGTTTAAACTCAATGATGTTTCTAAATACTTACAATGAATTACTTAATTACGTTATGAAATATAGTTTTAGAAGCGTTTTAACCAAGTGTTTGCTTATGAAAAGTTTATGTGTGTGAAACGTTGTGAACAGATAGCAGAAGCAGTGGAAGAGGTGCGCGGCATGAATACATCGTGGTCGCACCATGGCCTGTGCGAGTTGCCACGCATGGCCACCAGATGGCGACACAGCCGCCCTTCTATACCGGACACGCATTATAAGGTAACGAACAAACTACCGACATACTTCACACCTTGTAAACTGTACTACTTTTTAGTTCATGCCGATTAGTATCCGCCGCGCGAGCCAATGTTCGAGGGTTTGCCGAGCGTAATGCGTGGACCCAGCTTGAGTCAGACATGCTCTTGCCCGGTTTTTATCAATTCGGTACGTGCGGCGAGAGCGCGACCCAAGCATCGCCTACTTGTAGGTGCTATTTAACACGCCTAAATTCATACCCATAAGTGGGTTTCTAAAATATTAATAAAACTGCTTAATACCAAGTAGTTTTACAAGTTGCAAGCTTTTATTTAACTTGCGATGTATGTATGTGTGTACGGATCAAATCTTGCAAGTTAAACACCCACTTCCCGTCAACTGAATGGGCTGAAATTTGGACCACATAAAGACCACATATGTAAACCCGATGACAATGCAATATCTTGGTATCTAAGAGGTGATCTGATGATGGAGTTGGAAGGTGGCGACAGGATCTGGGTCATTCTTGAGAATTGGATTATTCATCTCATTCCCCTGTCGTTTTTTATTTTAATAAATTTTTAACTAGTTACAATAAAATATGAAATTTTAATTCATTTTAAGCATATTTATCGAATAGTACAGAAATATACCACTTTAAAATTTAGCTGCCAGGGGAATGATAAAAACGACCAGGGAATGATTTTTAGTAGTATTGAGATCAGATGTTTTAATTAAATAAATAAAATGTTTAACAATTTCACAATCTTCTGGTAGCTTTAATTGTTTTTTTTCTTAATCATCTAATAAACTATTTTCATAATCATCTTTATTATTCCCATTTGCATAACTTGCAAAAAAAAAAAATATATATAATTCTTTCTTCTCATGAGAACCTTAGTTTGTAAGCTTATTTTCCGTACACCCACTTGCTTTGTGCAACCAGAGTTGCACAAGATAGCCCTTATTTGCTAATAAATACGGTTGATAAAATTTGCACGAGCACTCAAGTCCGTAAAGAAGTATACCTATATTAGCAAAGTGATTTCAACTCAATTTGGCCTTAAATGGCACTTTAGTCGTTTTACCACGAAAGGGACAATATACAATGCGAATCAAAAGAAAATATTGTTTTTTTTCTAGGCAACTTAAGAAAACTATCATTACTTTGTGCAAAAAGTCAAGGGAATGGGAACCAGGGGAATGAGAAAAAGTATGTTTCTTGTCGATTATACCGAAACTGTTATTTATATAGGAATAACTATTCAATCAACACATGCAGGCATTCATGTAGTTCTCTTTTCACTAAACACTGTATGCCAGTTGCAGGAAATAAATTTTATATGAAAATACAAGGTAATGATAATCACAGTGAACCAAAGACAGGGGACTGATATATTTAGCTTTAAAGCTCAGAGCTCCAGCGACTAGTCGCGTCCTGTTCTCACGGCGTTGGAAGCGCTACTGACATGACGCTTGCTAGGCACGGCGGGCGCAACGCGACGGAACGCGTTTAAGTTGGGATTTGTTAATTGTTTATGAGGCAACAAGGGAATGATAGGTAAGCTCCGGACAAACCTTATAAATAGATTTAAAAAAAAGCTATGATAAACACAGCAACCATGTTTTTTCTTTCAAATCAATAACTTATATGCTTTCAATTGAACTCAATACAATACTTGATTTCAATCCATATCTTGTTCTTTTCAGCATAGTTTGATCCCAAAATGGCGAATGGACGCACCAAGGGAATGATATTTTAGGGGTTCGATATTTTTTTACGGCTAATTCTAATTACCTTAAACAAAAAAAAATCGTGCCCTAGGTAGGTTAAGAGGTAATGTAATGTTTTTTTTTAGTGAAGTGAATTGTTTTCACTATACGGGTACTTTTTCCCCCTGGACGTTGTAAATTGACCCTTTCAAGAATCACCCATCTCCGCTATTCTTAACCTATACCCACCGTGTTGGGACTCAATAGTTTGGTCTTAATAAGCAGATAAAGATTTTGAAAAAAAATACTGTTGGCAACAAAAGCTTTTCGCAGAAATGACATTTTTGACGGTTCAATTATGTTAATATTTTGCGGATGATTAATTGTTGGTGAGCAGTGTATTTTTCGCGGGAATAGCGGCACATTTTTTTTCTACGATGAAACCTCAGTGCTACAAAACAGGAAATGCTAAGTTTTTTTTTTTATCACACTGGCCACCTTATGGTAAGTGTTAACTGTGACCCATAGACATTCACATTCACAAGACTGCAAATGCACTGCCAACCCTGAGGACCAAGATGGAATGCCTCTATGCTAGTCATTTCACCGGCTGTCTTATCCCCAAACTGGAACACAACAATGCAAACACTGCTGCGTGGCGGTAGGGTAATGGATAAGATGGTGGTACCAACCCGGACGGACCCTGCACAAGCTCCTCATTTGATTTTAATGTACAATGATGTACTTGTTATATTTGTTGATGTAGTGGTTCTTTTAAGGTATTTACTACTATTTTTTGTCGCTACAGTATATGCTGAAGAAGACTTGCAGTGCTCAGCTGACGAAACCCCAGTCCATACAAAGTATAACTGAATGCGACAATTGGATCAACCTGTCTCGATTAGGCACCCGCAGGGGTAAATATTCGCTAATTATTTATTTGAGTGCCTCATACTGAAAGAGTATATTAAAAGTAAGTATACATATTTTTGTAAAACGGCCCATTACTAGTGTTAAATACGTGCCGCCGTCGCGCCGTTTGATTTGGCTTCGTCTCTGTCATATGATTCATTGTTTTCATTCGCATTCTTTGGATTTTCTCGGTGCTTAGACGAGTCGATCGACAGCGACGTGTGCTTCGAGGCACCGAGCGAAGCTGCCGCGGAGGGCCGCACCTGGCGCGCCTCAACTAGCGACGTCAGTCCTCAGATGCACATCGACCTGGACCGTGCACCGTCCTGCCCGGGGTGAGCTCGTATTCTGTACACAACGCCGAGGGCTGGAGGTGCCAGGATGTGAGTAAGCATATGTCTGCCCTCAGTGCGCATCGACCTGGACCGTGCACCGTCCTGCCCGGGGTGAGCTCGTAGTCTATACAATCTGTACGTAGTGCCACGTGTTGGAGGCACCAAGTTGTGAGTCAGTGACACCAGTTCTCAGTGCACATCGACTTAGACCGCGTTCTACCGCACGGGGTAAGCCACTAGTCTATACACAGTGCCGCGTGTTGACGGCGCCGGGTTGGGAGTCAGCGATGACAGCCCCCAGTGCACATTGACCTGAACCACGATTTACCGCCCGAGGCGTGCCAATAGTCTGTACACATACAGTGCAGCGATCAGTACACATTGACTTAAACCGCGCTTAACTGCCCGGGGCGAGCCATTTAAAGGTTTGTGGGATAAGTTATGTACCTACATTTTTCCATAACTATTAGATAAATAAAAGCCCCGATATAAATGGTGACTCTTTCAGACCTGATATCTCTTAAACGGCCAAAATAGTTTTCATGAAACCTACCCGAGAACCACTGCTAGAGAACCGGACTTAAAATAAAACGGATCCAAATAAATTACACCCGTTTTAGAGCTGCGGTAGACACAAACACACCAAACACTCACAGACACACACACATTCACACATACATATACCTACACATACCTCCACATACACATACACATACCTCCACATACACATACCTACACATACACATACCCAAACACACATAGCGGTCAAATCACACCCCTCTGTTTGCATCGGGATTTCACAGTTATGGTCGGCTGGGTTATTTTGGCTCAGATCTTATAACTTGGTGCTAAAGTTAAAGGTAGATTTTTTATTAGTATAGTTGGTACCTTTCGTTCGAATAAGCTCGCCTGACTTTTATTTACTTACATACTAGTATCTACTTATTGGTTGTCGAGGAATTTTGATTATATAGGTACATACAGTAATTAGTAAGGAAAACTTTGCAGCAGTCGGGACATACTCGTATTTGTAAAACGGTTCATGGTAAGAAGTTCAACTGACAATAAGTAGTTTTGCAAAAGAAATATAATTAGTTTGCATTTTTGACGAGAATACTATATCCATAAACGCATCAAACAACAACATGCACTAGCGTTGCATAAGTGATGACGTTTATGCACCTAGAAGTTAACAGCGGTGTTGTTTCCGGGCCTGAGTCCAGAAGTAGGTCAGCACAGCGCGGTTCGCGCATGTGCGGATACCAGCCGGCGCGCGCCGCCACCCTCGGCGCGCGCCGGCTGGTCACCCCGCGTCGCAGTACAGTCCGGGCACTGCGCGAAGCCAGTCCGCGCCCCGACCTTCCTCCGCAGCTATAACTATCAATGTTCAGTACGTAGAACATCATCTGCAACCTCGGTGAGTGCAGCCACAGTAAACCACTGACCGAACCCTTACAAATCAACCTATTCTCTGAACCTTCTTTTCCTACTTCATGTTCGTAATTGTGATTATTGAGAGTGTTTAGATGTAAACGATGTGAATTACTCCCATTCATGTACCCTTAGCGGACTAGCGTTAGATGTTTAGCGGTAGGGCATGCATGCTTCTCTATGTTTTCCTTACTGTCCTTGTGTGTCACGAAACCGAGCCCGCTGTGTCCCTTCCCGGGTGGGTACGCAGCCAGCCGTGCGTGTTTATTACAGATAAGACGTTCATAGGGTGTTGAGATGCCGTTGCTAAGCGTAGGAGCAGAATGAGGCGGCACGAGATGCAGTACAAGGGGGCGGAGGGCGGCGTCGTCAAGGAGGGCTCGCAGATGTCGCGCAGCGAGTCGAGCTGCACGCCGCACTCGCCGCCGGGGCTCCCCGACAGCGCCTCCGTCGACTCCAACCACATGCCCACCATCTATCGGTAACTGCGCCGCCGCCGCGCTCGCGGGACAAGACACACAGCGACCGCTATCCTCGAGAACCAACTTTACGCTACGTTCACGGCTCAACAAAGTTTCATGTACCTGTACGTTGATAGCTATAGCTGGCAGAATTACAACACAGCAAACACTAACATTCATTAGCAAAAACTTTTGAATGCGTGCCATAGAGGAAGATAAAAATAATTCCTATAGGTGCAATCCTTCAAACACGCAAGTAAATACATGCTGCAGTGCCCTGAGCGTAGCGGAAGTGTTGTTAAAGTGCCGCTTGGCGATGAACCCTGTAGAGTTCTGTGTGTCTTCTCCCAAAAAGCCAGTAAAGCTGACCGCGCACTCCGCCACACCGCGCACCGCGCTCGTCGCATGCCAGTAGGTACCTACCATAACATAACGCATTATCTAACATCACATCGAAAAGTTTATTAAATTATTTTACTATTTGTTTAACTATATAACGATACGAGAGTCTGAAAAAATAAATCTATCAAAATAAACTTAGCGGTTGATTGATGATACAGGCGTTTGACGATGGCCGCTTGGCTTGTCTCATGCTGGATAATTGGGAAAGTTGTCGACTGCGACTCACAGGTACGGTAATCCTTCGTTTCTTTTTAGCACTGTTGCATCGACACTGTTTCTTACCTTTCCTCCGCTACCAATGTTAGTCAATGTCAATTCTGCAAGCTTATTGTTCCGAGCAGCTGATGTCAATTGTCAATATCCTGATTAAACTAGCTAGTTATTCACATAACTTTCAAAAACCATGCTAGTCAATTTACGCTAGTGCGACTGCAGGCGGCCATGCTGCGAGATTCGCGGTCGATTGCAGCGGTTGTACCAAGTTGTATGTTTGGCCACGTGGTACTGCTGCAGACAAATAGCAGTAGCGTCGGTGCCGCCCACTTCGAGTCGCACGCAGCACCAAAACCACCTGCGGTGGCAGTGGAATTAAATCTTGACACAGAAATAAGATAAATCCACTTTGTGTAAATAATGTTATTATGAAAAATCACATAGGGCCTCAGCCAATCATAAATCATGAACAAACTAATGTACCTACATTTAGTTCTCATAGTAACACTTGTAGATTTGATGAAAAAATCATATATTTAAATGATAAAATGATAATTGTATTATTAATAATAATAAGTACTCCCAGCGTAAGTAGCTAGAACTTGAATCGCAAATATAAAGAATGAGATTCCATTCATGATTGTTGGTAATAATTAGTAACATAGTTAAACACATAGCATACATCATTAGGCATCATTACTCATTAATTATCTATAACCGTAACCCTATTATCATACACACTGACTTCACTTGTTTTGTCCTTCACTATTAGGAAATAATTATTTGATTAAGAATAGCCTAATCAATCTAATCATAAAAAGAATATCATACATTTTTCCTAGGAGCAGTGAAAATAAATGAGGTGTTGAAATTTGATTTGTTCGATAATCTTAAAGTAAAATTATCTAAACATGGATTTCTTTTCATGTGACAGTTTTAAGAATGTTTTTGAGAAGGATTAATCAGTGATCTGATCTATATAAAATCACGTCTATATTATTGGTTTGCATAATAATTTTCCTAATGTAAAGGATCACCCATCATTAATTAATTAACCCATCTTGCTTCTAAATATATCTTGATTATTAAAGTGGTCGTTATAGTAGCTTATACTGTCACGTGAATGACAGGCTGTCATAACTTAAGCATTGTGATTACAATATAGAAGCAAGATTTGCTATAACAATGTGTAATAAAGGCCCAGTTTGAGATAACCGTTGTTAGTGTATGCATGCCTAGGCCCCCGGCGTCGCACGCCGTGGACGCTACTCGCGGGACATTTGTCCTACAGTAAATAGGTACCTACTCGGTTTTATAGGATCTTATTGGAAGTCACAGCATTTGGTCACTGCTCCTTGGAAATATTATTTAAAAAATATGCGTATACATACCACTTACAATTTATTATGCAGGGTCATTGGCAAATCGGAGCGTTTCGTTTGCAGTAATGAACTGCTAGTGCGAGCCAGACGCGCACCGCGTGTTCCTCTTGTTACCTGACAGAGTCTCGATATAAAAGCAAGCTAGTAGGCTCCACGATTGCGCCTTACATACAACATTGAGTTGATTTAATAGTTTTTTTCGTTATTTTATAGTTGATACATGCCTATGTCTAATTTAACGATGAGCCAAGCAAACAGAAATGTTAAGCTCAATTTGGAACCTAAATACTTAGACAGTTTTAGAATTACTGTTTAGTTTACAGTCACATATTGTTAGTTGAAATCTATAACGGCAACACCCGTGCTGACTGCACTAGGTACAGTTTGAAAAGCCCCGAAGCCCTGGTATATCTCGAACGCTAACTGTGCATGGCCTATCCACAAGAGACATAATTCTGATATAATTAATCTATTAGATATCTAAATCAAAAAAAAAGGGGCTTTAGTGTGTATCCGAACACTATATTTTACATACATACCATCGATTATACATTACAATAAAGTAAAGTAAAATTTTCTTAAAATAAAGTACAAAAAAACAAATTGATTGTATCCATTGCCTTCCCTTCAAGTGGACCTTTTGTTAATTAGACTGTCCTTGAGTCCATCCATGCTTAAATCGATGCGACAGCTGTGATAAGACGATAAATAAATTATTCCAATAATTACTTTCAAAATAAATGTCATAATTTTATTAAAACAACAATAGTAGGTAAGTATGCATTCGTTTTGAAATAAAATATATAATGTCTCAAATACACATATTTTCAGCCAGGGTGCCGGCTGCACGGCCTCTTGAGATTATAATAGGTACTTTAATTAATAAAGTGCGTTGAATTACCGATGCCCCTGTATATACTTAGGTATGTATCTATAAGCGGTTATAATAGTTCGACTTAGCAATAAAGTATTGAGATGCGTAGAAAGCCCATTAAAAGTAGACGCAGTTCTTAGACATAGATAGTTACAATATACACATAGTTAGAGAAGTAAATCGGACTTTATAAAGCTGTAGTTCTGTTATAAACGTTATGTGTTAGTAAAATCAAATAGATTAGCAGCATGGACCTTCATCGCAATGGGAAGATAAAAAAAAAAAAATAGTTTAAACAAACAGCAGTAGGTAGGTACGTAGCGCAGCTCAAATTGAGTATGAAATTTAATATAATATAAATGGTAAAGCTAAATTCGAAAATTAATATGAAAAATGGACAAATCAAATAACAGTAGGTATGTGCTAATGGTGGTACGTTTGTATTTGTTTAGATGTCGCGCGCCGATCGCTTCCCTCGACTGCATGGATGATTTCAGCGCCAACTCGCAGCAAATGCTTGACCAAGGCAAGTACATCAGTTTAGACCGTCTGCTTATTATGCAAAGAACACATGTTTAACTAAACTTAAATAACCATGATGTGACAATATTAATATATATGTAAGTAATATACCTCTATATGAGTGATACGTTTTATAAATAAACAATTTCCAACTGCTTACAACCTGTAAGAGGAGAGAGTATTTTTTTTTATTATTTATTAAAATTTATTAACGTAAACCATTAAACTACATCTATAGAACATTGTCCCACAAAACCGTTTAAACAGTTTGACTGCGGGATCATTGAGTCTCTTAACTATAGGATATAACTTTACTTACAATTAATTAAAAAAATTATATAATACTAACTAAATAATTGAACATTCTTCTTTTAAACTTTGTCTTATTGGCCTCTAACCTCTAATCTGTGGGCAAGCTATTGAGAATGTAGGGTAGACGTTTCTGCAGGCATCTGTCACCGTAGTAGTTAGCGACCCTCGGCACAACGTACTTCCCCGCAGCCACCGACCTAGTGCCGCATGAATTGTTGACAAGGGATAGATTATGCTCTTGAGTGCTGTGATGGTGAAGTGCTAACAGGAATTTATGCTTAAGGCTAACCGGGAGAATTTTACAGATTTTGATCAGTTGATGATAGTCTTTTTTACACTTAGCTTTAGTATTTCTGTTTACAAGAAGTTTTAGGAATCTAATTTGTATATTATCAATTTTAGCTATATTTGTTTTAAAGGTTAATCCATAACAGTGAAGAGCATAATCTATAATAGATTCCACTAAAGTTTTGTACAAACACTTTAATGTACCTAAGGGAACCTTGAAACTTAAGTGGTAAAACTTGCCTAACAATACTCTGAGTTTACTGCATATAAAATCGACATGATGAGACCATGAAAAGCTTTCATCCACCTTAAGACCAAGGAAAGTTACACAATTAACGCGTGAAATAGGTTTGCATTGACAAAATGACTGGTTACTATGAAAACAAGAAAACTCATGGGTTATTATGGGCGATGGCATACTACTAATATCTAAATAAGGCGATCGTATAATTAAAAGTTTGGTTTTATCGGTATTCAAAACAATGCCGTTGTCATGGGTCCACCGGACTACAGCATCTACATCCTGCTGTACTAAGCGACAAGCGTCAGGTAGCTCGGCGCTGGTGCTCGCGCGCAGCACGCACAGGTCGTCCGCAAACATGTGCGCCGAATAGTGGCGCAGCGCGCCGCACAGGCTGTTCACGTGCATGAGGTAGCACAGCGGGCTGCTGCAGGATCCCTGCGGCACTCCGCACGCCACCCGCCGCTCGTCGCTCAGCGCCGAGCCCACCTTCACGCGGTACGAGCGCACGGTGAGGTAGTCGCGGAACCATTGGTTCAGCGGCTCATCCACCCCGCACTCGCTCATAGCATTCAAAAGGGTATTAGTGTCTAACGTGTCGAAAGCTTTAGTGAAATCAAAGAACACTGCTACAACTACTTTCTTATTAGCTAAGTGCGAGTTTATCTGTTCAGTGAACTGACCCAATAATCAATATGCGCTGTTGCACTCGTAAATTTATATCGTGGACCCTCTACGAATGAGCGAAGTGTACTTTTGTCGTAAATCTCGTAACTGAAATAGTGCTTAATGTGTAAATTCGTTTTAGCTGGTGATATCACAATGTCGCGTCACATGTCCACATACATGGGGATCCACGCCAACATGCCGTCGGCGGTCACCCCGGGGCTGCGGTACAAGAACCTCGGCAAGTCGGGGCTCCGCGTGCCCAACATCGGCGTCGGCGTCTGGAGCATGCTGTCCGAGGACTGCGCTGAGGATATCATATTGACTGCTCTCGATAATGGAATCAATTTGTTTGATTTGTCAGAAGCTCATTTTGGTAAGCGAAACTATTTTTTTTTGTGTTTTAGTTCCACTAGGTGAGGCATTAAAAATTCTCACTGGTCGTTCGACCTATCAACGCGCTGATTGATAGGTATTTATTTAATTTGATCTATCAAGTGGTCATCTTCAGGAAAAATATATCAAATTGTTTATCATATCAAATAATAATTTATTTAAAACAAGAATATGTCGTTCTTTTTGTACGAAAAATGCCTAATATCAATTGTGAGTTATAATACTTATTATTGACCAATAATAATGTTACTTGTTGTTATATGGACCGATACGCACCCTCACGACACATTTGGCATTGTGTTCTTTTATTTTTGCAGGTAGGTATATATTTATCAGTCTTCTGTGCGTGGCAGGAAATATATGTCTATCTACCTTTTATGGTAAACATTAGCTAGCTACTACCATGAAACAAAATATTGTTTTAACACAGCAAAGGGCGAATCTGAGCTAGGCAGGGTGCTGAAGAAAAATAACGTGAGAAGAACGAGCATTATCATCACCACAAAGATATACTGGAGCACCAAGTAAGTTGTGTTCCTTTTGCATTGTGTGACTTACCTAATTAGAAGTTTCTTCTCTTTTAAGTTCACTTCTTGGATTTGGCATACCTACTTAAGGGTAGATTCACTTGTAACTTATTAAGTATGTAGGTATAGGTATCTATGTTTACAAATCTAGGAAACCGATTTTAACTACCTACCTAAATAGTTTTCGATGGTAATATGGTAGCGTTATAGCGCTAAGGTGTTACGATACAATACGCTTTTACGTTAAGTGCGGCTTAGACGCCACAAATGATAAAGTCGGCAGTGCTCCGCGATCTGTATCTCAATAACCATAACGCTTATAAATGTCTCTGTTCTTTGGATATAATAAACTTGGTAATATTCTCTTGAGACTGTTAAACGTGAAAACACGATCAGAAACAAAATCCTCAATAGTTTGGTTTTTCAAACTTGACACCTTTTTCACACGTTTTGGTTCTCTCCGAAACCCTCTGGACTTTAACGATCATTTATGATTCAATTGCTAAGTATTTATAATATATCATTCATTCAACTACGCGCGTTTAAACTATCTCCATCTCACGTTCTACACACTGGAGCATAAAAAGCTATCCCTTTTCGTATGGGCGCGTTTTTTCCACGACACTGATCGTCACGAATATAGTGAGCGTCCATACGGAGCATACGCGCGCTCGATCAAATACATATTGAACATTATTTCGGTAGGCTTTACCTGTTAAAAATTTCAAAAGTAATTCTCTAAAATCATTAATACATTCAATCAATGTGTTGGAATTCTATTATAAAATTTTAGATACAATAACAGTCCTAGTTACTCGATCTGTGTATTGAGATTGTTTGATACTATACAGTGTGTCTCTGACCTTGGGGCTTTAATTTCAACGATCGATTCTACTCGCTAAACTGAACTACTTTTGTTCTGCAACATGAAAAAATAACTTAAATTTAGATAACTAATTGATGTTAAAGTCTAATTGTAAAATCAGTGTATTACATACTGGCCATGTAATCACTATCTCATGGTACGGGGGCGACATTACCTTGGTACGAGGGCTAAAGGAAAATGGAGAATTGGATCGCGTACATTGAAAATTAGATTTAACTTGTATGATAAAAAATAAATTTAAACTGAACATATTTTTAACGACTTACAGAACAAAAAAAGTTTAGATTCAGGAGTAGAATTGATCTATGCATTTAAAGCCCCAAGGTCAGAGGCACCCTGTATACGTATTAGTTCAAAATGCATTTTTAAGAAGGTTATCATGTGTTTCAACGAATAGATGCCACGGAGTTGAATGATTTTAATAGGTACATATTAATGAATATATGCTTTTGTTGCTATAACATGGTTGTTCGTCACTGATCTCAGTTCCGCTTTCATGTGCTTCTCACTGCCTGGCCGATACCGTCTCGTGGACTGCCCATTTATTACATGTGGTAATGACAGGTCGGATGAGAGGGGACTGTCCCGCAAGCATATCATAGAGAGCATCAAGGCGTCCCTGGCACGGCTCCAGGTGGACTACATTGACGTCGTACTGCTGCACAAGGTCGACCCTGTGTGCCCGATGGAAGGTTAGCAGTTAATTGAAATATCCATTACCTTTATAACCGTATCATTATTACATTACTAATGACTTAAGTGCTACCTTTCTGTACAGAATTGGTTCGGTCTATGACTTATGTCATAAACAAAGGCTGGGTTATGTACTGGGGAACAGCACGCTGGTCACCCGCAGAGGTGAGAACATTTCGACTACCCGTAATAAATTAAATTATATCACATTGTACTCGTTACGTGTTGAGAGCGTCGGTGGCCTAGTGGCCTGTGGGTTAGCGGTCGACTCGGGACCGTACGGTACCGAGTTCGAACTCTTACGGTGAAGGAAAACATCGTAAGGTAACCGGCACATCCGAACAGCTGAACGTGTAAGAGGGTTAGTGTATATGTAATAGATCCTAAAGGAGTCGAAGGGTATCCGAAAGGGCCCATCTATAAGATAAGATAAGATAAAACTGAGTACGTGTTCAAAATATCTTAATGATCCTGTTATTATTTTCAGGTTATGGATGCGTACACAAATTGCCGACAGTTCAATTGTATAACTCCAATAGTAGAACAGACAGAATACCACATGTTTTGCCGCGAGAAGTCTGAGCTGTATATGCCTGAACTATACCATAAACTCGGAGTAGGTAAGCCAAAAACACCATACCAACATTGTTGATACCGTATGTTATTCATTTACGTATGATGACGGTTTGCAGGTATGATGGCCTGGTCAGCGATCACGACCGGAAAAGGCCTGGCTCCTGAAGAGATCACTGGTCTCTTCGCCAAGTCTCGGTTCAACAGAAAATACAGCACGTTCAGTTGGTGCGAAGAGGACCTGGCAGTGCCTGACGTAACTATTCTAGTTGTTTGGGCTCTCATAATCACTTTTTAATGTATTCTTTAAATACGTCATATCTACGTCATTCCGCAATTATAAAAGCCTTGCCATCTTTTATTGCTTCAGTTGCGGAGTCCTGGCAGCAAGGATCAAGTGACAGGAGAGGAACCCAGAACATATGGCGACAAACTCCGTGACTTATCAAATCTTGCTAACTCACTAAGTCTGTATTTATACATTGATGTTTATATATTTTTGGCTTATTAATGTTACGTATAACAATAAGTATGATCGTACTGCATTTTAGACTGCTCGATGAGCCAACTAGCAGTAGCGTGGTGCCTAAAGAATGAATCCGTCAACTGCTTGCTGCTGGGTGCTTCCAGTGTAGAACAATTCAAGGAAAATATTCACGCGCTGCAGGTAAAGTTTAAAGCATACAAAACAAATTGTCGCCTGTGTATCATATTACTGACTCGCCAACCATTTTCTATTGCAAACACCAATAAAAGCGTCCAGGCCTCAGGGCGAGACCTGAAGGCTCAGTTTCATTGCGCGATAGCTCGCATACTTTTTGTGATACATTGCGTCGCTGCGATAACTCTTGGCTCAAAAATGTTGGAACAACCCTTCAATGGATTGCTACAAGCGGGCGGGCTATCGACCAATAAAGCTGAGCCTTAACTGTAATAGGATTGTTTCTCCATGTGGGTAGGTCGACAATTAGCTATGGTATTTAAATGCGAGAGCCAAAATGCCATAGAAACGTAAAAATAAAGCTTAGCACCTTTTTTACGTTACTGATGAAGATGGAGGGTAATGTTTTAACACGGTTCTATGTATTTATAGCTAAGTATGTACATATGCATGTTTGGTTCTTTTTTACCTCGTACACGCTGAACGGAAACTCGATTAAGACTCGTTCGAGGTGAAGCATAAAACTTATATCTAGAGGACAGTTTTAAACGTGCAGTCGGATTTTTAAATCTTGCTTTTTGTTCCATTTGTATCCAAGTAGTGCCTTCAAACTATCAAGACGCGCCTTTACCATTTAATTTGAGTGTGTAGTTAGTGTATTTGTAATGATTGCGTTAATGTAAGTGTGTAGTAAAAGCACATATGGTTTATAAACACAATAGGCTCATAGTTGGTTTGATTGTTCCAGATCGTTCCGCAACTGACGCCAATAGTAATGACGGAGATCGAGCGGCTGCTGGCCAACAAGCCGCAGCGGCCGCCCATGGTGTCGACCCTGGCGATGCGCAACCAGCAGAATAACAGTAACACCGTTCGCGTGGACATGACGTCAGTACCACCATAACATAACCAACGAATACATAGTCTCTCTTATAACCTCTCCAATATAAATAACATAAAATTACTCCACAACACCCAGCTTCTTGCACCGGATAATATCAGGCTACCTTACGACATTGGAATCATGACCCAGTTCTGCAGCTTCTAAGGCTTATGATTTATTCGTGGCTTATCTATTCGTTTCTTAATACTTAAGCATATTTTAACATGAATACATTTGGGTTTGATTATCGATTAGAACTTTCACAGTTCTTAACAAGGTATTTAATAATTGATTTGTGTTTTCCGTTTCCAGATTATATTACAACTTAGTAGATATTTTGACAAAATTATGACTGATAATTTGTATTACCAACTAAACTATCTGACATGATAACTTTGTGGCCTGGCCTTCCTTACTTTATATGTGGCAGATATTCTAACTATCCACCTCGTATGCGGCAGCAAGGGAAACGTATAACATGGGTATGTCCACAGCGGGGCTACCACTTCGGGCACTGGGTCACCGAAGCCCGAGGGTGAGGCGCCCGAGGGCGAGCCCTCCACCCCCGGTAAGGAGCCCGGGCGGGGCTTTTGTGAGATTCAGTGACCGTGGTGGCGCGGAAGCACGGACTCTGCTTCCAAATCTAGTAAATCTAAGGTACAATACAAAATACTCGTTGTCGTTCTTTTTTCACTTTTTAAATTCTAATTCATTATTTCTGTTTTACAGGAATCACTTAAAGATACAAAGCCTAAATTCTTCCTGAATAATGCTGGCGAGGTGATCAAACGGACAGGTCAGTATCGACGCCAGAGCTCGTTGTTGAAAGATTTATAACATGACTAATAACGGGTTTCGTTTAGAACAAGACGGCGTGTCGACCGACGTGGTGGTGTCGGTGTCGTCGTTGAAAGGTAAGCAGCCGGCGAGTGGCGGCAGCAAGGTGAACCAGTCGAGTTGTGAGCCGGCGCGCGCGCGCTCCTCCTCGCTGCAGCGCTCGTCGTCGGGCCAGCTGGCCGGCGGCGCGCGCGACCGCCGCCGCTCTCGCCTCGACCTCTCCTCGCCCGCTGACCTATAAGCGACTCGCTCATTCTAACAAACCCCTCACTAACATGCCTGGCTTTTACGATAGGGAAACAGACGCGACGGAAACCGGGCCCGGGGCCCGACGCAGCAGTCTGAACGCCGTGAAACAAACAACCTATTAAAAAACTCATACGAAAATAAACTGACAGTGGTTAATAACAATCTGAGATGTTGAAAAGTGTATAAAATAACGTAATGAACAATCTTACTGTGCAATCTGCACAGTGAGATGGATCATTAATTCATCCTGTAAACTGAAATTTACAACTTTTCAGTAGAACCTAGTATGTAGAGGTTTGATATTTAGAGTGTATATTATAAGAAAGTAACATCTAAGTTTGTACGAAAACTGTGATTTCACCCGTGCACTTGTAGTAGCCACGTGCAGTTTGCAGAACATTCTCAGAAGTTTGAAAATATTCTGAATTGATTGATGATAGATAACAGTTCCTATCGGAAACATTTAACAGAAAGAGGACCTCATTAGTTAATATTACCAATATATTAAAAAAAACCAGTGCTCCACCTTTTGTAAAGTAGAAACCAAAACTGACCGGACTAGATGGGAGTGCAACGCCTGTAGTAGTCGTCGGTCTTTTAGGGAATATTTTTCCTACGCAAGTTCGTAAAAGTTTCGTACGGTAATTATCTCTAAACTGTCTCAGAGCACGGCGGTAAATGATCAGCCAAGTAGGGAGATGAATTTAAATACGTACCGAGGTTCTCGTATAGGTTTTGTATTGAATTGTGATAACTCGAAATACAAAAAGAAAAATTCCAAGTAAAAGACAATTCCAGTGTATTACACAAGTGTATTGCAATACAACTTGTAAAATATAATTAAATTTACTATGACGTGCCATGATGTACAGAAGATTCCTTTATATATACTAGATTAGGAACATTTTATTTTTATTAAATCGGTAAGTACAACCTGCATCGAAAGTTGATACACACTTTTGCACCTTGTCACTTTACAGACACGTAAGCATATCAAACAAAATGGTTTAATATGTTAATGCGATAAAGTATCAAAGTGAGTACGTATCTTTTTTTGATGTCGTCTAGGCATAAGTATACCTACCATTAAAATCTTCATGGGCACGCAGTTTTGGCTCTCTAGCTTTTCTAAACCGTTTGAAACATAACTTTAGGTAGGTAGGTACTCAGAGTATGTCCGTAGGTAATAACGAGCACTTCAATCGCGCCCAAGGTTTTCTAACCTTACGCTTTGTAGCGATACTAGCTATGAAGCCTCAAGCCTGTGCCATGCCTTAATATGGGCTATTTAATGTACAGCTTTATAAATTTATTCAGAAATATTTTTAAAGTTTACACAAATCTCAACCATATGTACTATTTACCACGTTACCAATATACGTTGCGTGACGTAAAAATAGTTTCAAAGATTTATTAATCAGATACTTAGCTCAAAGATGTTTGTAATGATACTAATGATAATTATCTACAGGTTTAAAAACCTCTTGTTTATGTCATATTTAGTACCAATTTCACCAAACGATGTTAACCACTTAACAGACGATTAGACCGTTAACAGCTGTCAAAACGCATGATTTGACAGCCGACTAACATTGTTTAGATTTAACAACGTTTGGTGACATTTGTACTAAGTTAGGTTAGTAAATAGCAAGTTCCTTGGGACTTGTTGCTAGATTTAAATTAAATTTAAAGTTTAGCGTCGTGTGCCTGCAACAATTATTACTATTTGAAAAGTTTTAAAGGGTCAAGTCTAACCAAACATTTCGTTTTACAGTAATTCACAGTACCTCCGTAGAGTTCAATAAAATTGATAAATTAGATTTTAGAATAGAAAGAAAACATAGTTTAGAAGTACACCGTACCTAATTATATTATAAAACTGCCTTATTTTGCTAGTTGAATGAAATAAAGTAATATACAGAGAGTAGCTCGCTATTTACCTTTTAAAATAAAATAAAATATTTTTTGTGGTAGACTGTACAATGTAAGTGTAACTAACCTAAGTGAGTGTACGGCCTGGCCACGACCTGGGGCTGGCAGCGGTGCGCTGTGCGGGTGCTGAGCGAACAACCGAGCAGATAGACTAGAGACCACCACCTTGGGTGGGAGGACTGCTAAGCAGGGACAACACGCGAGCCTCATGGATCAAATTATTGTAGGCCTGCGTCATTGACGACATTTCGTGCGAGTACCGCTGCTGGAGTGTCTACATATATTTTGAAACAAAGCCTATTTAGACCAATGAGCAGCTGCGGAATTCCGACTTTTTACCTACTCCTAAACGATAAGCGAGTTAACTAGAATTCTAAAGTGGTCTCGCACGCTTGTAGGCTCGTAGGACAGTCAGGGCCGGATTAGAGTAGGGTTAGGCAACTGCCTAGGGGCCCCCGCATCGGCTAGGGGCCCTGCGCACCGGAAAGAAATGTGTTTTAGGAAGTAAGAAAGATAAAGGAGCCCCCAGAATTGCATTGCTTACAGGCCCCTGACACGGTTAATCCGATCCTGATGACAGAGTTAGGTGCAGCTGACCCACCACGTAGGTCGAATTGCTTCCTCAATTTAAGACTGTCAATAGTATGCGAAACGCTAGGTATATAAACAGTGGATAGCTCTTAACACTTTCAGCGTCGCCGCGGCGACGTCAAGCAGTGGATATGTCTAATTGACCTCTTATGACCGCACTTAAATGTGTTATACGCCCTCCGGGTTGGTATATCTCTCTCATTTGCTCTCATATGCGTATATGAGTCTATGAGTCTGTGTGTGTATATGAGTCTTACCGACTTGACCGGACCCCAAACGATTAGAACTTTAAGGGCACTGTACGTTTAGTTCATTTTTATTTCATTCCGCACACCATTGCCGCTGTAAGCCCAAACGCGTCGCCAGGCCGTCAGTAATTATAATTATAAATATGTATTTAATTAAGTTAAGCACTGTTACGCATGGGTACCGCTGTATACTTGATTATAGGGGTTATTATGACATAGCCATGCAGTTCATTTTACGTTGAGTGTAAAGGACAGAGCTTATATCGTTCTGTCCTTTTCTATCAGCGTAAACAGAACTGCATTGCTATGTCATAATAACCCCCCAGGTTATTGAAATAATGAGTTTAAAGTGATTCGAAACCTATTATGATCTTTTATGATATGAAGGTTTTTTTTTCCAACAAATTGGTAATTATGTTTTCATTAGGTAACGTAACATCTACTTAAAGAGAACAATATAATATGAAGGGTCCACGGAAAGAACATGACTAGTCACTTTTTTTTGAAAATGAATCTACCATTCAGATTCAGTTATAAATCTTCATATAACTTATATCTTTTCACCCTTATAAAAACCTCAACACGAAAATTACGTACAAAATGACATTTCCATGTTCCTAACTTTCAAATCGCGATATCTCAAAAAGTTACTAATGTGACTAGACATGTTCTTTCCGTGGACCCTTCATATATTGTGTTTACTCGTACACAAGGTCATTTGTTGCGGCACGTGCTTCACAAACGTAGCGTATTCGTAAAAAGGACCGAGACTAGCTTGATTGGTTTATCATACGTATATCCATGAAATCACACTTGTTTCCCAGAGGGGTAGGCAGAGACTTCTTTCCTCCTTTATTTTTTTTATCAGATAAATATTAAGTAGATAACTACATACTACTTAATCAGAAAAATAGCGTCCGTAAAGAGTTCGGGATAATTCCTCCATCAGGTGCTACCGCACGCACGCTCCTGTTGATGCGCTGAGCAAGAGAGAGCAAACAGTTAAGAAATCCAATGGAAATTTCATGGTTTTTGCAGGTTTTTTTTATTAATTACGTTCCTTTTGTAAGTAACGTGCCAACGAGCGTGGGGTAGGCAGAGCTAAAGAATTACCTACGACTTTAAAAACTTGATAATTCAGTTACGTAGCGTCATAATGTCTATACCTAATTCATGACGCTTTCGTTTTCTTTCCTCGCACCGTCGGAGGACGAGGAATGAGTTAAATGATTTCTGTAAAAATGTGTTCTTCCTCCGTTTTTACTTTTGTTTTACTTTACTTTTTACCAGTAAGACAATGAGGTACAACAAAAACACAAACTGTGCACAATGTGGTCTATTTTATATACTATCCATTAAAGACGTAGCTTATTACGATCCAACCCACAAACTTCACCGATATATTTGATTTTGACATGTCACATTATACTTATTGACAGCAATAAAATTCAAATTCAAATACGTTTGATCGCATCGGCAAAAATTACTTTTAGGTAGATTGCCACCTACAGTCAAGTACACAGCAGTATACCCACACGGACAGCATCACGACATGAATGCATGCTATATCATATCCATTTAGGCATGAGTTCGCATTTGACATGATTGAACGCAAATGAGCATTTATTATAATGTTATGCAATAATAAAGTTACTACATATATATAAAGGTTATACATGTATGTACATCAATATATATATTATTATATATATATAAATATATATATATACATCATTAGGTGTTTGTTCAATCATGTACCTTCTGTTAGTAGTTTAAAAAAATTATATTAATCTTGCAAATCAAGCGCAGCTTGTATATTTTAAGTGTTTTTAATACATAAGCCGGGTTATTATTCTAGATTAAATGAATATAAAAAATCACTTGAAGTTTTATTTCACGAGGAATTTATATAAACAGTGGTGGACACATAATAAGAAACACCCCTTAATTGCTCACAGTCACAATATACTTGATTATGGTACTACAAATAGCCAAAGTAGGTATTAAATATGAGCCGGGATGACAGAGCCTTAATAAATCTTTTCATATCGGCTGACCAAGGTCCCATGGTCTCCACTGGAAGTGCCACAAATTCGTAATTATTTCATAACGATGACTATTTGCGGCGCTTGGTGGTTTGGGCCTGATCATCTGTTGCACCGGCCCGATTACGGGTTGACTGGACGTGGGAAAGGGCGAATGTGTCAACACAAGTCGCGCCCCATACCAGTGCCCTACCCAGTTTCCACGGCACCAATGTAGCTCCGTCTGATCGCTTGCCATCGTCTCTATGCAAAGCGGCAGTGGCAAGCGAACGATGTATTATATCATTAATTGTGTCGTGGTGGTACAAACGGCCGGCACTTCTAAAACATGAAAGGCCATGTCATCCCAGCTCACTCACTTCCTTCCCGCACGTGCAAGTATGAGGTTCACAGATTCTAGTTCCAAGCCACAAGCTTATTGCTATACGCAAGCAGCTTGGGTCCATGACTGTGCCTATATTGCGGGAAGGAAGTGCGTGGAGCCAGTGACCTGATTCGCCTGCTGAGACAGCGAGGAGACGGGCGCGATCTGAATCGTCCGGACTATTTTGTATGAGAGATGCATGAACTGATATGAGACGAGGTGTATCCCATGCTCTTTGGATATGCCTCTTGATTGGCATATCCACTCTGGGTGATTTAAGATTATACTGACGAGAGGCAACGCGGACCATAAGCGGAGGATAGGAAAGCTGGTAGTGCCACGCTAGAAGAGCATCGAATACCAAGTCCTCCGAAACGAATTAAACTCTTAAACTTGTATGAATGTTTAATAATTTAAACAGAGTTGATTAAAGGGATCTATAGAAGCCATGATATTTGGAAATTTCCGATTTCCGATTTGAAAAAAACCGAATAATAAATAGCGCCATATGGGGGTTTATTTTGTACAAAAAGTTAGAAGTATTTTTAAACAGATTTAATTTTTTATTTATAATGGGATTGATTGCTTCATCGAAAATCGGTGAACTTAAAAGTGTTAAAGATGAATTTGAATGGACCGAAATGTTGGGTGAAGCTGCATTAAAATTAGTAAAGATATCATTTTTTTTCAAAAGAAATGTGATCAGGTATATTAATTTAAAGTTTAATGAGAGGCCTATATTAGAAAATTGAGTAATGATCGTTTGTAGGTCTTGTAGTACAGTTGACGCGTCGCCGCCAAGGGAGCCGCCATCTAGGTATGCTTGTTTCACGAGAGTTGAGGTCACGCTCACAACAACACTGTCATGTAATGACAGCGGGATTTTGAAATTACTGTTCTTATATTGTACCGATAGCAAGTTCAACACTGAACTGCAAGAAAGACCAAAAAGTTTCTTTAAACTATTTTGTTTAGTATTATGTAGAACAATTCATCGACTTCAAATAAAACAGAAAATAAAATATTTTGACCGATTTTATTTAAATAAATGGTTTATATGAATAAATAAAGGTCAGATATGCGTAGGTATATGAATAGCATACTAATCGTAGAAACCAAAGAGAATAAGTAATAAATTGCCTTGTTTTTATCTATGTAGCTGTTAAAATAACTGTTTTTACCTATAGTTTCATTACTTTGTTATTTCGCTATCAAACCTCTTCAAAGATGACTGAAGTAACTGGCACTCGTTACATCGTTGTCATACTATTGACAACTGCATTTTGCAAGAGATAAGTAAACCTACAATGCTCATTTACGTTCACTCACTCATTTTATTAATTCACTTTTTTTGCAATCAGTAGGTACTTCATGTAGCTGTGTGTAATCGTTCACCTCAACTCTCGTGGAACCTATACCACAGATTTTATTTAGAATTTAGATCTGAAATAATCGGATGAATGACTAAGCTAAACATTACTGGCCCAAGCGTGCATGAAGATATGATTTTGTCACCGAAAAGTAATTTTGATGGTGTCCCATAGCATTGCCACAAATAGCTGTAAAATTCTGGAACTTCTTTTCTGACAGCAGCTAGAAGGGCACCGCAATTGACCGAATAAAAAGCATTTATGACGTAATTTTTTTTAAATACCTCATAGTCCGGACGGCTCAGAAAAGAGCGCGCAGCGTGGACAGCTGCCTCACAACCTCCCTTGACGCCAACCTCAGCTGCCGGGGTTTGAAAATGTTTGACAGTCTATTACGAAATTTTCGGCAGCAAAGTTTCGACGCCAAACGCCTGAAGGTGCAGCGGACGGCAATAGGGCGGATACCAGGTCACCATCTTTTTTGGCTAGAGCCACAAGATTGGCACCACAGAGGAGCGGGACAATCTCGACATTCACGCGACCTGGCAACATAAGATTAATCAGAGCAGTGACTTTTTGTAGCAAAGCTTTTCCCGCATCCCCTAAAGACGAGGTGGTGAAATCTTTGAGATGTCGTGGTGAAAGTCCGTCTAAGCCGCCGGCTTAACCATTAGGGAATGACGTGATAGCCTGCTGGACGGTATCGTCATTTACAGATAATACAATATCATCTGACACGGGAGGGTCAGGAAGCCGGGAGGAGGCGGGGGAATTGGAGGTTTTTCTCTGAGAGCAACAAAAGTCTCACCGGAGTGCGTGGCCAAGTCGTCATTTGATAACAGGAGTCGGGCAGCACTGCTAACATTCCATAGCGAAATAGCTTAAAATTTGAACGTATTTGTGAATAGAAAGGTCTGTCAGAAGATAAGGTGTTGTTTTAATTTGGTTTGTGAGAGAGACATTTTTACTTTTGTTCGCATGAAGAATTGAATAAGGGAATGTGAACAGACGCTCCCAGGCTTGAGGGGAGTTTTCCGTGACAACCTCGGCGATGCACTGGGAGAGGCAGTTGGCAACAGAAGTGCGCGCTCCACATGACACGGGACATTATGTTGCAATAGCACCAGTTTTTCGGCGAGTGGTGTGGGAGTGCATAGAGGGATTGACGTCGACGTCAGCGCATGCTGTGAGGCGCTCGGGAGCAGGGGGTCGACATCCATACGCGAGCCCCCGCTGTCCCTTGTACTTTATTGTCGCCGCATAAATAACAACTCAATAGCACCACTTCCGAAAAACAGGGCTTAGATGGAATTAAAAAACAAAAAACTTACTATGAAACACAATCACTTATAAAATAAAATACAAAAACACCCCTGACACAAAATGTCAAAAAATACGCCGGGCTCAGGCTCGCGACCCGCGTAGGCTCGCGCAGGGCCCGCGGCACGGCAGGCAGAGGCCCGGGGCCTGCAGCAAGGAGGCCCCGACGGTGCCAAGAAAAGTGAGAATAGTGGGAAGTGAAGGAGCCCCAACAAATCCCAGTAATTCTGAAAAAAAAAAACCTGAACATTCAAAATAAATTACGCTATTTAGACCGATTTATTTTATTTTATTTTATTATTTGTTGCTAAATCATACATACAAAAAATGTTGTGCTGCTCATAATCGGAACGTAACACAAACTTAAGGTACGCCCACACCAATGCTTAAATTACGGAGACGGTACGGATTTGCAGTGACGCATCGTATGCGTACCGTTTTTATCGCATGCCCTCCACACCGCTGCTTAACGGTGCGTATATTACGGTGCGTTAAAAGCGGCCTCATGTTGTTACTATGGCCCCGTCTTTTGTTTACGCAACGACACCGTATTTTGAGCAGCGGTGTGGAGGCCATGCGATAAAAACAGTACGGATACGATGCGTCGCTGCGGTTCCGTACCGTCTCCGTATTTTAGGCAGCGGTGGGGTCACACATTTATTTAACATACTTCTAACTGTCCAGCTAATTAAAGATAGTAAACGTCTGAATTTAAAAAAATAACTAAATTTGGTCTTTTTTGTTTAGCCGTGTATTTGCATGAAACGTCGACGTTACTTACTTATAAAATTTAACTTTTTGTATTAAAATAAATACTTTTTAAACCAACAAATAGGGGAAAAAACATGAGTTGTGATTCGTCCACGAGAAAGATTATTTTGAACTTTCATAACAAAGAATACTCATACCGAAAAATCACAAACCTTTTGAACTGTTCTAAGGACATGGTTATGAATGCTATAAAACATTTCAAGAAGTTCAACACGACCGAAAACGTACCCAGAAAACCGAGACCTAGGAAAACTACTACGCAAGGTTAGCGTTGGCTAAAAAATATGAACAATGGCCTGAACGAGAGTGGAAACATGTACTTTTTTAGGATAAAACAAAAATTAATATGACTAATTCTCACGGACACGATATGTTAGACGCCCCCTGAACAAAAAAATGGATCCAAGAAAGTAGTATAACATGGAGGCGGAAATATCAAAGTGTGGGGAGGTTTTTCAGGACTCGGTGTCGGACCTGTCAGGAAGATGGAAGGCAATATGGATAAATACCAGTACAAAATATTTTAGGAGAAACCATGCTACCCTATGCCGAGCAAAATTTACCGGTAATTTGGACATTTCAACAAGATAATCCAAAACACCCTGCAAAAGTAGTATAAGACTGCTTAAATAACCAGTTTATGACAGTTTTGGATTGGCCCCCGTACGGCCCGGATTTAAACCCAATCGAAAACTTGTGGTACCAGGTGAAGAAGACAGTGGCGACAAAGCGTACAGAAGCATGGAATTGGAGCAAATTCCGGTTCAAGCTTGTACAGAATTGATCGCTTTCATGGCCAAGAGATGTCGTGCTGTTATTGCTGCAAAACGATACTATTATTATATTGATACATATCGGAATGTTCTATAAAAATGTTAGAAATCTTATGTAATAAGATAATTTCAATACTAACTCTATTTTTTTAATTTCTTGTAAGCAAATGGAGTGTCTTTAATTATATGGCCAGATCTTACTAATCTTATTTTTGGTTTTCACTGCTTACAATTAAGTTTTACCGAATAAAAGGCAAGTTTTGTTGTCAACGTTTTAACATTACACAATAACAACACAAATATTTTTTTAATTGTGTAGCAAGTTGCAATGGCTGTCTGATAAAAAATATACAGAGGAATCTGTTATTTTAATATGCTTCAAGTGTCTGTAATTATGTGACCACCACTTATGTTCATACATATACATACATACATATATTTATGGGTCCCAATATACAGACTCAGCCTAGTTTGGGGTCCGCTGGATATTCCTTATCGTAATTTCTTCTTGTTTCTCAAATAAATATTTTTATTTTTTATATATTTATTTCATATACCTACCATGTAAACGAACGAATGAATGAATGAACGGCTGACCGAATCGACTGCCCGCCTGCTTCGGCTGGGCGTCCCCACTTATCATCATCATCATCACCATGTAAACGACGTATGATTTTTATATTTGTCCTAGTGTGTATTTTTATCTTAAGAACCTGAAGAAGGTCTTGTTTTGTAAAAATAATTATGACAGTACATTGTTAATCAAGTGTGAGTAGTTTGTAAAATTGTAAAAAAAACTTATCACTATTGTTTACACCGATTACTCACCCGGAGAACATTTTTTAGTCATTATAACCTTATTATGTTATTACCTTTTGAAAATTGTATGTTTTTTTCATGTTTTTCGAAAAATCGAGATAGCATAACTCAAACTCATATCATATCATCTATATATACTCGTATAGATACTACGCGAGGCCGATTTTGGTCCATGGCATCAGATCTACAGTTATGGTCCGATTTTGATAAATGATATGTCGTTGGATTTGTCATTGTTTTTTTTTTCGATAAAGTACTGAAAATGTAAGTTTAAAATTCTACTGTGCGCTGACCAAATGACGGGGCGCGAGACGTCACGTAACCAGACCCCTGCTTTGACTTGAGATGACAATGTAAAATAAATAAACAAGTATTCAACACAAACCTGTGGTAAGTTCCTTAGCATGAGAAAATATAAGTTTTGAGTCGGCTACTTATAACCGCAACACCAAGAAAATTAATAAAATACGAAATAATCGTCCTTTTTACAATAACAGTGTTTACAGAATGACAGACCCATTCTGTAAATTTTTAATTTACATACTTTTTTTTATTTGAATTCCTTTTTTTTATTTCAAATAAGTTGATATACAAACTCATTATCGCATATTTACGATTTTGATAAATGATGTCATTGCATTCGTCTCATGCTGGAGAGTTGCACAAAACTGTTCATTTCTTATTTTATTGTATGATAAAGTACTGAAAATTAATTTTACTAGCGTGCCTCCGTCTAAGCGAGATGTTTTCCGCTTAAAAAGGGTATTCCAATTTAAATATGTATCTGGGGCACTGGTTACTGAGTGCCTCAAAAACGACGACGATTTGGAGAGGGCGCGAAGGGCGCTATCAGTGAGGGCTATAGCCCGCAGGTTCACCGGCTTGCATATATTTGATAAAATCACTTATTAGGCAATAAAGATGTGTCCAATTGTTTTATTTCCCTCTATCACTATCACGACATGCTTAAAAAAAATAATTACAAACAGCTTACACTTGATAATAACATTTACTTTGTCGCTGGCCTTTGGACTTTCCTATAGGTACCTACTGTCCCAGTCCCAAATAATACACTGTATATTTTCACTACAAAGAAGCGCCTGAGCCAGAAATACTAGCACTAAGACGATTGTAAAGGAGTATTTACGAGTACCGCATATGCCAATAATCACTTATGCTATGGAAAACATTTGCCTATTTGTGCAAAATGTGGTTACAGAATTATCAACAAGTTTTTAGAGTTGTTGGTAATTCTATAGCCCTGCCTACCCCACTCCGGGAATGAAGGCGTGAGTGTTTGTATGTGTGTATGTACTTTATATTATGGGCATATCGAACAAGGCAACGTTCAGGTCGAACGTTATTTAAAAGGTAAGGCTAAGTACGTGAACATTTAACAATAGTTGCACTACAAGGTACAAGTCGGGCACCAATATCTCTTCATTTGGCCGTAGGTATCCAGCGTACAGCTGCTTTAAGTGTCGACCGACGCGAATAAGTTTTCTACCATTCCATCGGTTAATACCATCTTCATCTGCCATGGAGAGTTATTAAGGCATTGTTCGGATTAAAACCATTTGCTAAATTGTCCCACCAAATTTTTAAAAGAAATTATGTTTATCAGTTTTACTTGATAGAAAAACAAATAACGGGCATATTTGTAAGGAGTATTTGTAGAAGATATTAACAAAAACGAGTTTTGGTTTTTTACCTTGTTCCGGTCATGGAAAATGTTTAGTTTTTTCACAGCACACCTGGGTGGAGACTCGATAAGGATAAAAGCATAAAAAGGCTTCCCGCGAGGGGTTTGTTTGTCACCTCTCCTACGGCGTTTCATAATAGATTCGCTCATCAGAGAAACTAACAAGTGGTACACATATGCAAGCTTACTCAGATGACGGGGTACTGCTAGTCAGGGGTAGTATCCGAAGTGTAGAGAGATACGTCATGATAGAGGGATCAAACACTACAGGACGAAAATACTACAGTTCATCAACAACAAAAAAGGGCCCACGCTTACACCTATTAAAATCAAAAAGGTGAGGAGATAGAAGTAATCAAGGAAATTAAATACCTTGGCGTAGTACTAGACAGCAAACTGACGTACAAGACACACATAAAAAAGCAACGCAGAAAGGCCATTATATCTCTATGGCAATGCAGTAAACCTACAACCAGGAACTGAATGAGTAGACAACAATACCACTAGGTGGCTACACGACTGTTTTCCAGGCAGAAGTATATGCCATAATGGAGTGTGCACGGACCCATAAGGAAAGAAGCGATACAACGGGAAGCAACGTCATAATAAAAACTCAAACAGTCAAGCAGCACTCAAAGCACTTTACCACCCGGAAGTCAAATCCTCGTTAGTCCAACAATGCAGAAATGTACTGAATACCCTAGGCGAGACATCACAAGTCACGCTGGCGCGGGTACCGGGACACAGCGCGAACCGACGGGACGCACTTCTGTTCTGGAGGAAACCAGAAGATGGGATCCACGTTGGATGGGAGCGTCGCCGGGTCAGTAACCTACGGCTCAGCCAAGGGGAACTGGGCGGAATGACCGGAGGACCGATAGGCCGTCCGCTGATCCGGCCGGGCGTCCACACATCCTCATCATCATCAATATCATCATAGAGTAATAGAAAAGCTAGTGATTTATGTTACCTACCAGACGTAGTCTTTAAAATGTTTGTATTTAGAACGTGTTGTTTTTTTTATTGTAGTTAACTACTTAAGATAAATGACGATCTCATAGTAGACTGATGAAGACCAAGTTCCTATAGTTAACATATTCACGAGAATGGAAGTTTTAGAAAAAAATAAAATAAAATAAAGAAGTGGTTTTTCAATAAATATCCTTATTTGGGTTCCGTACCAAAATGGTAAAAAAGGAACCCTTATGGTGAGATTTCGTTGTACGTCGGTTTAAAGATCTTTATTTTCTCAAAAGAATAACAATAATTCACTTATTTGAGAAAGAAATATTACATGCATAAACTATAAAAAATCTAAGCTAGTTAGCGTAAACAATACAATAGATACAATCGCAAAACTATAAAGTTACAATTGGCGGGTAGAATTATAAAAGTATACAAAACAAGTTAACTATGTAAGTAAGGGAGCGCGCTTTAACGTACGGTGCGAGCGCAGTTAGATAAGATAACAGTTTTACAATGATATAAAGAGTTTGGAAGTGTCTTAGCAGATGCGTGCGTACTTAGTACGTACATTGAGTTTGCAGTTTTTATTTTTGTAGTTAAGTTGAATGGTTTTAGTTTGTAAGTAGGTATATGTTTTAATGTTTATCTAATTTACATATATATATATATATATTTATTTATTTTTTAAATTTTATATATAAGTATATATTATTGGATCATTAATATGTATAAATGTATTATTAAGGTATTTTCTTTATTTTATAGCAGGTTATGATTTTTCCTTATTTAAGTATAGCAATTTTTGTTAAGTACATATGTTTGGATACTTAAGATTTTAGTTTTATATACTTAGGTAAGTAGTTAGATATATGTGCATATGCTTATATCAGTGTTAGCGTTTTTATGGATGTGTTAAGAGGTATTGTGTCAATAATCTTTTAAATGTGCGTAACGATTTGGCGTCTTTGATGTCAGTTGGGAGTTTATTATATAAGTTGGCTCCCTCGTACAATATGCATTTTTTGCCGTAATTCGTACGCGGAGGCCGTAAAACAAGGTGATTAGCGTTTCTGAGCTTAATTCTTTGAAATTGTTGCTTTTTTGTAAAAGAAATTTGTATATGAAGGTCATTTGATAATATTTTTCTTATTAGTATACAAGTGTGATATATGTAGGCATGGTTAATGTTCATAATTTTAGTATCTTTGTAAATTTTACTTGTTGATGTAAGAAAATTGTAGTTAAATAAGACTTTAATCAGTTTGTTTTGAGCTCGCTGTAGGCAGTTTATGTTGGTTGGAGTAGCGGTGCCCCATATCTCGATTAGATACTCAATATGTGGCTTCACGAGTGTGTTGTATATTATGTATCGAACACGCTTTGGAAGACACCGTACTATACCCTTAAGCGAGCCAGTTAGGGAAGTTATTTTATTTTCTATTTTTTCTATATGCGGTTGCCACGTTACTTTTTTGTCTAATATGAGACCTAGATACTTTTCTTTGTCAACTTTATTGATAGGCTGATTATTTACAGTAAGAGGCTGGTTACACGGAAGTTTTTTGTTTTTTGGCACAATAATAATGTAGTTCGTTTTGCTAATATTTATAGTTAAGAGATTATTTTGAAACCACTTATTGAGGAGATTTAGGTCGCTTTGAGCATCAGCTATTAAATCATGGACGGAACGACCGTAGTAAAATAGGCTAGTGTCGTCTGCATACAAAGTAGTGTCGCCTCTTAGACCTATTTTGCTGATGTTATTAATGTACACTAAGAAGAGCAATGGTCCTAAAATAGATCCTTGAGGGACACCAAAAGTGATATTCTGCGGACTACTTTCATGGTCACCCATTTTTACTATTTGCTTGCGGTTTTGAAGGTAAGACTCAAACATTTTGAGGACTTTCCCGCCCAAACCAGCCTCCCTCAATTTACCCAGGAGAACCTGGTGGCTAATAGTGTCAAAAGCCTTCTTTAGGTCTATAAACACTCCCAGCACTATCTGTTTTTGGTCAATACTAACTCTAATTTTGGTCACAAGATCTATAGTAGCAGTCAAGGTGTTTGATTGTGGCCTGAAGCCATATTGCTTCGAATAGAGGAACTTTATCGATCCAAGATGACCTTCGAGACGTTTGTGTAAGAGGGTTTCAAGAACCTTTGAGAGTACAGGAAGAACTGAGATTGGGCGGTAGTTTCCCGGATCTGATTTCGTCGAAGATTTGTAGATTGGAGTTACTTTTGCGAGCTTTAAACTATCGGGAAATTGACCTAGTTTTAGGCATTTGTTAAGACACTCGGTTAATTTGCCAACTATCAGAGATTTTACGCATTTCACAGATTTCACTGATATTCCATCTAAACCGGAGCTGGTATTTGAGTCTAAATTGTTAATGATAGATGTAATTTCTTGGTCAGTGGCAGGCATAAATTCTGTAAATGGTGACTGGACATCTGACGTTGTAGTGGCACTGTTCAAACGTGATGTAGTAGGGATTTTGCTGGCTAGTGCGGCACCAATATTTGAAAAATATTCATTAAAGCATTCGCAGATCTCTTTTGGGTCGGTTATAGCCCCAGTCTCTGTTTCTAACTTGGGGGGAGTTCTCAATTTGTCAGTTTTATTCCTTGCCAGGTTATTTATAAGTCTCCACATTTTGCTCGGATTAGTGCTGCAGTCGGCGAATGCTTTGTGGTAGTAGCTACTTTTTGTCCTTTGTATATGTTCAGTAACTTGGTTTCGATGTTTTATAAACATTTCTTTTTTCTCTTCGTTTGCTGGGTGTTTCTTGAATTCGTACCACAGGATATTTCGTTTATTTATTCCGTCGATTATGTTTTTGTTTATCCAGTCTTGCCTCGGTGGATTTTGGTATTTAATTTTTGGGACTTTACTGTCATTTATGCATGATATCAGCTTTGCTTCTAGTAGTCGGTATTCTGGATCTGCGTCAAAATTAACAGTCTCTGCTAATTGATATAGTGTTTCATAATTTATTGCCTCATATTTGGTTTTTTTAACTAGCGGGGGCTGATATTTTTTTATTTCTAGGTAAGTCTGCTTATGATCTGACATTGCTGATTCTACTAACGCTAAATGAAAGAAGTTTTCGGTTAAATTTGTGCATACGTGGTCTATAATTGTTTTTGTGGTAGCAGTTTCTCGCGTGGAGTAGTTTTCGTCTACTCGGTTCAGTATTTTATACCCATTTTCACTGATTGTCTGCTTGTAGTCGCCGGTTGCTCGATCACTGTTTAGGATGTTGATATTAAAATCTCCAAATATAATGGCTCTTGTTGATTTGCTTAACTGCTCCGAGTAAGTATCTAAGAATGCTTTTTGATGCAAGTTTTCTGGTTTCCTGTAAATAGCACCGACGTCCAAGGCATATCTATCAAGGTGTATCCATAGGTAGTGAGTACCATTCATGTTTAGACTTCTTATTTCACTATGTTTCAAATTGTTGTGTGCCAATATGGAAACACCCCCTCCTCGAGTATCTGTTCTATAATTACAGTAGTGCGTGTATCCTGGTATTTGAATTCTGGTTAATTCTTCATCAGATTTTAGCCACGTTTCTGTTAAAATAACTACGTGAATGGTGCTTTGTATAGCCTTTAAAGTACATTTAAGTTCATCTAGTTTCCCAGGTTTAATTATGCTTCTTACGTTTGCATATAGAAAGTTTAATGAATTAGTGCCCGTTGTTAAGCTTTGGTAGGTATTGGTAATTTGGTACGTATTTTCTCTCACATCGTCTGGGCTTTCTAGTTTTTTGCCGGTAATTCGATAATTTTGGGAGTGCCTTTATAATATTTTATAGTAAGATTCGACTCACCGTTTGTGGTCCTAGTTATTATTTCTTTTTTCAGGCTGCTTATATAGTTCTGCTGTTGAGGAGTTCTATCGGTGTATATGCCGATTGTTTCATCCATCCTGTTCTTCTGGTTGCTAAGAATGAATTTGGTATGCTCTTTAGAACAGAGACGTACTCTTAACATTCTGTTTCTTTCGGCTTTTGGTTTCCCCAGCCGCTGAGTTTGTAGAGGAGCAGGACATGAAGGTGATATTTCCCTTAATATTTTTAGAGCTTCGTCCATGTCATGCGCCAGATTTTCTTCTTGGGTAGGGTGATCTGATTCTGAAAGCCCCTGTATTATAATGTTGCACGATCTCACTTCACGTTCTTGTATTTCTGCTATTAGGTCTTCGGGTGAGATATTGCTGGGAGCCCCAAAGTTGGTAGATCCTTTTTTAAGTTTGCTCACTTCAGTTTCTATCGCGTCAATTCTTTCCTCTGTCGCGGTATTTATTTGCATTAGGTTATTTATTTGAGTTTTGATAACGTCTTGTTCTGATTTTAGTTTTTCCATCGCGTATTTGATATGTTTGACCTCATCTTTAATAGTGGTTACGTCTTCGGCAATTTTGTTGATTGATTCTGTTTGCTTTTCGTCCACCATTTTTGAAGTCTTCATAAGTGCCATCATTTCTAACATTTGTTTTCGGATCTCAGACATTTCAGTTAATATTTCACTGTTGTTATCACAGTATTTTCTTTTATTGTTGCGAAACGTTATCCTTTGGATTTCAGTCTCTGGAGATAGGTCCGATGCGAGAGTTAGGTTCGGTTGCGAGCCACCGAGGCCACTTCCAGTCGGTGAGCGTTCGAGAGGCATGCTGATCTTCGTAATTTGTTAGAGTGCGAACGTTGTTGTTTCTATGCAATGGTAAGTAATTGCAACGAGCGAGACCAAAATTATGCATCCGTCTCGTTTACCCGAGGAGGTGAAGAGCCGTTACCGCTGCGCCGAAATAACACTTCGAAAGTAACTGGCGTAAAGGAACTCACATTGTTCACTCGAATTAAGCACTTATTATAATTAGTGTAACTGTTTATAATCCTATAGTATTGATTTGAATATTTAAATATAATTTTGCGACACGTCCGCTCTGGTTGCGCGCTAGCTTAGTTTTTAGTACGTCGGTCTGTTTGTCTGTATGTCACAGCAATTTTTTTCAGCAACTACAAATGCTATATCAACTTAAAATTTGGCATTATTTGTACAACTTGATTGCCCGCATCTGTTAATAGTATAAAAAATATTAAAATTAATTTTGTTATTAACTAGCGGCCCGCCAGCAATTCTCTGACTTTCCCGGTGGATTTTTCATTTATTTGCTTTTTTAAAAACCTTGTCCTGACAATGACGAACACAACAAAAAAATATCAGCCAAATCGGTTAAAAGTCGTTCTCAAGTTTTGCGCTTAGCAACACATTTAGCGATTCATTTTTATTATATAGAAGATTGAAAAGGAGTAGAATGGGGGGTTGAAAAATAAAAGTAGTTTGATTATTGAAAATGGGGTGTCATATGCTAAATCTAAATCTGCACATTTTAAAACATTTTTTTGACCGGTTTTTTTTATTTACTAAGGACAGGACACTACTTCTTTAACGAAATTTCATAGAGCCCCGAGCTATGCCACAATATTAGAAAAAAAAAGAAAAAAGAAAGAAAGAAAATCATTCGTTTATTTATTATATTACACACATCGTTCCGTCCATCAACGTGCTATGTTACCATTTGCTGTCTGCAGTTCCGTAATAAGACGGGCCATGTATACATGTAACCCAATAACTCGGAAAATAATACAAAAATTAAATATTTTTTTATTTTATTTAATCATTGTCTTGGTATTAATCACCTGTTAGAATTTTAAAAAGCTAACTTATATACTTTATTAAATATACAAGATTGAATCTTTGAACTCCTCTCCTGAAAAGCACACATTTTGCAGGTAGGCCTTTGTTCTATTTACCCGTCGATATGATAGCTACCAAGTAATAAAACAATTAATTACTTTACTTGCCTCCAGCAATCGAGGAGTATTATTCTCTTAAAAGCGGCATTCGGTCGGTCGACCGTGTGAACAAGTGAACGCGAACCAGCGAGTGTAAGGTTACTCCCGAATCGAACGTAAAAAGGTGGCCTAATTGAGAATGCACGCGCTAAAATTTGTTTTGTACGCTCTGACGGGCTCTCACTAGGGCGACCAACCAAATGCCGTTTTTAAGAGAACAACACCCCTAGGTACATAGACACTAAATTACAACTGCAGCGACTTGATGCGTAAGAGAGTTTCAATGATTGGATCTAAGGAGATTGTCGCAATTTGTTCGTTCCTAAGTGCATCCATAGCGTGCGAGCAAAGCGTGTGACGTTCTAACTAGGTCAATCCCTACCGGATTTGAGTTATTGTTAGGTATTATCTTGTAAAAGCACGCAGCTAGAAAAAGAATTTATGTAATGGGTTACAATTACACGTTTTAAAAATTAAGAAATGGAGGAATATACGTGACTTGTTGCCCGTATAAGTAAATGATAACTGTAAACCCAACTAAACGGCTAGCAATTAGCTAGAGTAAGTAAGTTAACGAAATGGGCTAGGACAGCGACAGGCAGCAGTGCGAGGTCGGATGTGAGCGCGGTCCGCGGCACCAGGTCGCCCCGCCTGTGCGTGCCGCCGCGCCGCCGCGCCGCCGCGCGCGGGCCCGCGACGCCGACACCGGTAACTAGCCAATTACAATCCTCATCCCTCCGACGTGCCTAACCGAGGTACTTCCAAGTGTAAATATAGCTCGTCCCAGCTGCAACTTCCGCTCGGTAAACGCCTATTGTACACTGAGATGTAGTTTAAGTGTCCTGCCGAGCTGACGTGCCAGCGTCGAATAAAATCGGGACAACATGTCGCTGGTTATATACTTTGACTGGCTGGACTACCTGGTGTTCGGGACCATGCTGCTCCTCTCGGCCCTGATCGGCATATACTTCGCTTTTTTCGCGAGTAAGAAGCAAAACACCACGTCCGAATATCTAATGGGAGGGAAGACCATGGGGATGTTCCCTATTTCTATGTCACTTATAGCCAGGTAATACTTATTTGTTTGTTTGTCAAGCCTATGGTGAATAATTTGCGTATTAATTTTCGCCTCTTGCAGTTATGTATCGGGCATTTCGTTGTTGGGATTGCCCGCAGAAATGTACACGTACGGAACTCAGCTCTGGACGGTGGTTCTTTCTGAATGGGCGGTGTCGCTGACGATAGCTATTATCTATCTGCCTGTCTTCTACAACCTACAAATTACATCAACATACGAGGTCAGTTCATCTATATACAGCCTAAGCAACAAGGAAAAAAACTCGTATATAAGCGAATTTCGGCATAGTTTTAGGGAATGGTTTTTTAAACCACATACTAAAAGTACTGATGGATGGGGGTGAAGCTTACGGGTGGGGGGATAGTGGTGTAAAGGTATTTTTTTTTATTGTAAATAACTCGTAAAGGGTGCCCTTAGGCAAAAAATATGAATTTCCACAAAAAGATTTTTTTTTTCTATGGGATCAATATTTAATAAGATTTGGAGGGAAGATTGATTCCCGAAACGCCATAGTCGGATTTCCATAGTAAGTCGGCCCTTACGACGAATCGGCTCGGGCTTTTTTTGTAAGTACGTCTTATAGTGAAGAATATGCTGAGTATCAACATCCTAATTGTGACAGTTCTCATTTATTCATGTTTTTTTTAATGTACTGTTTTTTGGGATGTATTCAATCGATTTGCTCCAAATTTTGAAATTTTACCACATACTGGTTTAAAACACCATTGCCACAAATATGCCAAAATCCCATATATTCGAGTTTTTCCCCTGATTTTGCTTCGTTGCATAGGCTAATTTGTCTTGACTGTAATATCCTTAAATTCTATTTGTAAACAAAATACCTACACGTGTACTTAAATAATACACAGCGACGCAAAAATTTGACAAAACCTGAAATTGTTATTGACTTATCAATTCTTGTCATAATAATCACATTTTTTGGTTAAGTATTATACCAAATTCATTTCATTCATTTAATTTGAGTTAATTATTTTTAATTTTAATACCAGACCAAACAATGTATTTTTACATTATTAACAATCAAATTGGGATTAAGCACGTAGGTAATTGGGATAGACCAAAAAAAATACTCTAGGATTTTACATTTTAATTCGAAAGAATAGGTAATTTTACGAGACAAATTTCCTTAACTTTATATTTGACCCAATAGTTTTGTTTTAATATCTTTATTTAGGTATTTAGGAGACATTTTATGGATGACATGATTATTTTAAATTTGGGTTGACATTTTCTAATAAATTACAACAATTAAATGATATCGAATGATAAAAAGTGATTTTAATAGTGTATAAAAATATACTATTTCAAGCGGTTTTCGCCTAACCCGTAAGATACACCTAGAAGGGCTTCAAGCCGAAAACGAAAGTCAAACAAAGGTTAAATAATTTTTGGTCAATATATCCGAAATAGATAAATATTTCAAAAACTTAATAATACAGATCGGCTTTAAAACCCTATTCCTCGAAATGGTTGTCGAATCAGAACAATTGTAAAAATATGAACAATCCCAATTGCACACAACATAAGAACGTATTGGTTCTTCGTCGATATGACTAGGTACTAGGCCACTATACATTCGGAATGATTGGCCCAGCCATTCCGATGTCGGGACATAGGTACGCGTGAGCTAAACCAGTGCGACTCGCACGGGCGAGCCGCCAGTCCCCGAGCGGGCGCGAAAACTACCTTCTGTCGATTAGGTAACGTTCAAGTATCGTCGAGTAAATGAGTATGCCAATTGACCCGTTATCATGGTTACCACTGTTACCAGCGCTCCGTGTCAATGTTCAGTACCGACATTTTAAAGCAAGTTGACGTTGACTGTTGTAACGTCATTCCGACTTTCGTAAAGGATACTGGATATTTCCGGTAACCTTCGGGAAAATCTCCGGCTTTTACTTTTGATTTCTCTTTACTGGTTATACTCTAACTCACTGGACATTGGCGAAATTACTGCGTAACCGCGGTAGACCGCCATTTATATAAAAGAAGAAGAAGAGAATAATACTAAAATAATATAGTAGGTATGTAAACTTGAGTTTGTTTTAGGAGTTCGTGAGCACGTTTTCGAGTAGTAAAGACGATTCGAAAACGTGACGATGATTGAAATGTTCCAGCTCGAGCTACCTTCGTGAACAGAGACACATGTGTCGACACTGAGTGTCGAGTGTCAGTAGTGTCTAATCAATCTCTTATCCTTAGATCAATTAATATACATTAAAGGTTATTATTAATAATAAAGCACGTAGGTGATTTGGAAGGAAGGAACGTTGTCTTGGAATATTTTAATTTTTATTCCAATTTTTTATATTATCTTAAGTAGCTACTTAGTTGAATGTTAGAGGCAATCCACATAAAGTAAAATTAATTAATCGTTTCATAATAAAACACAACAATATTTTACCAGCCTGACTAAATAGTTAAAAATTAATTAAAAATAGTTAAATAATAATAAGAAACAGGTGAATATTAGGCATTGAGTTCACCTTTTGTCCCAGGTGGTTGCCGGGTTAGAATAGTGCCACACCATGACTTCCCGTGGATGTCGTAAGAGGCGACTAAGGAAATAAAGGCTTGTAGTCCTGCTAGGCGATGGGCTTGCAACCTGTCACTAATATTCTTGTCAACATCTTAGCCTAATTGTGAAAAATGTGGTTACAGAATTATCAACAAGTATTTAGAGTTGTTGGTAATTCTGTAGCTCTGCCTACCCCACTGTGGGAATGACCTTTTGTATTCAGCTTTGTATTTTTGTGCAATAAAGATTAAATAAATAAATAAACAAATAAAAAGGTATTTCTCAGGTTCCGAAGACAATAAGGTTACGTAACTCACAATAGCTGCCTGTATGTTCTAAATAAACTCCTGATGAGGCACGAAAATGAACTCGTTTCCACGCTATACATGACATACTTAACTCTGGATTGTTAGTTCTTCAGAGCCATCGCCGAGACATGAGCTTTTAAATATAGGTTGAGAATAACGATCGCATTAAGAGTCAGATAATGACGATTAAGTCGTTACATGGCGCGAGTTTTACTACTGAAGTTTGAAAATGGAACGTGGTAGGATGACGGCACCGATGATGGACACTTTTACCTGACAGGCACCAGTAATGAACACTGCACTCTTAATTCAAATTTCTTACGGTCCAAAATTGATTGTTGCAAAACAAATGACCCTATATATATATACAGGCTGTAAGGGACGGCTCACCGAAAACTGAAACCATAGCTTCAGACCATTGTACTGAACTGAAATCCACTGGAAATTTTCCCGGGAACACGAAAATTTTCTGGTTGGTTTCAGTTTTCGGTGAGCCGTCCCTTACACCCTGTATAGGTAAATATACATATATTTCTTCAAAAAAAAAGAATCAAGTGTCCATCATTGGTCTTAGTCTCTATTACACTTTCTCTTAAGCAGTTTCGCTCTTATTTTATTTAGGTTATTCAGATCTAAATGGGTGCCAAGTTCCGTAGATAATCTTGATATTTATTTATTAAGAACAAACAACATTCCGAAATAAATTAAAAACATTTTCTTATATTTTCTGCTACAACAATATTTGTAATTTAAAAGTATAACTTCTTAAATTTTAACACTCGAATTATTTGCACTTGAATTATTTAGGATAAATTGATACTCGAAATTTGACTTGGCTAGTTTGCACATACAAGTTTTATTACTTTTGGCTAATCAACTTATCTATTTAATCTTATATGCAAGTTACTGTATCTATGTTGTAAGGTCATATCATACCTTACTCTTCGAAACAATTGGTTTGCTGGTACAAACAAAAAAAACAAAATCAGCATTTTCGAATTCTTCCATCGTTAATTTAAATAACGAACACCCTGCCTTCACACACCTCTTTTATTTGGAAGTATATAGTACTTTTATACCCACCTGTTCTTAGAAACTACATTCATATATTATAATTTTTTAATGTACTTTTCGAAATCCCCGTTGCTTGTATAACTTGGACTTGGACCTTTTTAAAATATTTACAATAAACAGTTTTCTTAAAACACCAAGCTTCTTTAAAAAAAATACATTATAAAGATTTTCCTGTGGTTGGCTATTTAAAGAAATACCCTGTCTAAGTTGATTACCCATGTAAATCAATTTCCGAAAAATACATACATAACTAAAAGTAAGTGGTGGTTTTACTGCTCTATATAAATCAATGAAAACACAACGATTGCACTCTTCGTGTGATGGATTGTCACTTAGTCAAAAAGCACCAAAAAGACAACACACACGAATCCTTCCGCTTTCTCCCGAAACCCGAAGGTTTTTCCAAGATTTCACGGACTGTAAGTTAAATATGGTTTAATGGAATAGATTTCAAATAAATGCGACAATGTGAACCAGGAGGCGGAGTCACATTTAAATGTTATATGTATGGTTTTTTTATTCATCAATTCATTTGTCGAGACATTCGATTCACTCACACACTCACTAAATTATTGAATGTTTTCAGTACTTGCGCCTGCGTTTTAATCAAAATGTTAGACTCATGGGGTCAATCATATTTATCATTAAAATGATGCTCTACATACCAATAGTTATCTACGTGCCTGCCTTAGCGTTCAGCCAAGGTACCGAAACACAAGATTATTAATTATTATATTATATTTAAGATAGCGGTTTGTTATCACGATCAATTCTAGTTATATAGCTACATGATTCCGTATAATTTTGGGTTCGATTCCCCTCATGGATGTGTTCTAAGTATGTACCAGCCTGGGCCTTAGTTTAGGACTATGCCAATTTGTGTCAGATTGTCCATTATTGTTTATTTTATTAATTATTGAAGTATCTGACAGTCTCAGTACTTACCTTGATTTTTTTAGTTACAGGTATCAATCTTCACCTGATCACTCCGATCGTGTGCATTGTATGCATATTCTATACTACTCTCGTAAGTGCACAAACTGCCTAATAGTTAGCCTGAATTATTTAGAATTTTGAGGGAAAAGCTGATCGGATTTTATTTTTAGTTTTATTCAAAATAGATTCGGCGGTTTATCCTTAAGCGTGTAAAAGACATTTCAACCACTAATGAACAAAAAATGCAGGGAATAATTGGTATTTAAACGTTTGTATGGCTTCCAGGGAGGACTGAAGGCAGTCGTGTGGACGGACACTCTGCAAACAGTGCTCATGTATTTTGGCGTAATTTTTGTGTTGACTTATGGAACATGGAGACTCGGAGGTGTTAACAATGTCATTGCGAAAAACGCAGATGGAGATCGCCTGGAATTTTTTAAGTACTGAAATAATTATGTTAAGTTAAATCAAAAAGCTAATCGTGGGTGTGATTGTTAAAGTTTATAATTTATTTTTATTTTCTTTCCATTTCAGCATGAACCCCGATCCCACAGTAAGACACACGTTCTGGTCCACAGTTTTTGGTAACTACTTCAGTTGGCTAGCATCCTGCTCCGTCAATCAAGCTATGGTACAAAGATGTCTTGCTTTATCGTCACTAAAAAGGGCTCGCATGTAAGTTTACTCAATAAAATATATGATGATGATGATGAATTCCTTTTATCCCCCAGCAGGGGCGTAGGGCTCGTAGAAGGGAATTCCCTTTTCCATTTAAAATTCCATTCCATATATTACATTACATTAAATCACGCCTGTTTCACTGAGAGGTAGGCAGAGACCACTTCGTTCCACTTGCTGGGTCATTGTCAAATTTTGTGCAGGTAAATGTAACTTAAAAGGATTTATTTTTTTAAATAAATATATGTTTAGATATTACTTTTATTTATGTCCGTATCTGTTAAAACAACTGAATTATCATCTATCATAGTTAGCCACGATGTTTAACCAATAATTTAAGATTTATTCCAGATTTAGTGGATCTTGGTGTAAAAAAAATACAACTCTGTTACCAATCCGTTTTACATTTTATTAAGAAATTAAAGAACAGAGTGGTTAATTTTATACATTCCATTATACATAAGTCATAAAATAAATGGTAAAGTAAATATATTTCGTGCACATTTAACACATTTACCCCTTAGATAACATACTGAACGTAAACTAAAGAAAAAACATTCATTTACTCATGTGAATATGTAGGTAACAAAGTGGATGCACAATTAAAACACGCGGCACGTTCAACACCTCGCGACCGACTGTCAAGCGACGTACCCATCCCCCCGACCGAACCAACTACCGCGACGAATGCAGACATCCCGACCAAGATTTAAAAATAGTGTCAAAAGTAGCGAAATCTCTATTTTGAGTTGTGAATTAGTTAGTAACATAGTGGTTCAGACGTTCCAGAACAATACGTGGGACAATGTTTAAAAAAATATTTAAAAACTTCATTTTAATACTGACTAACTTTAAAATAATATTTTATGAATATTCATAATACTCCGTGTATGATAATAATTTATTTAAAGAAGGTTACTATACTAGAAAACGCAGTTATTTGATCTTTATTAAAACGGAATGCTACATGGGACAGGTACAATTTGTAAGGAAAACCATTCTGTTACCACCAATGACCACAATATTACTTAAAAAAAATTGATAACTATCGAAACTGAGTCTTTATTCCAATAAGGGATGTTTGCTAATGCGATGTATTTTTTATTTAATATATAATGTTAAGAGGTTTTGACCTTATTAATATACAAAAAAATAAAAATGTTGAGGGACTCGTTTACCTGCACAAAATTTGACAATGACCCTGCTACGATCTTGACAAATTTATTTCGCTTCTTCAACATTAATACAGCGAGTCATGCACGCACGTCGGTTTCGGGTACTTAAGATTGGGCCCTTTTCCAGTATTTCTCCGATTTGATAAAATTATTATTATTCCATATAAAATACATAAGCATTATAAAATTAAATATATTTTAGTTAGAATAGAACATTTTGATGCAAGTGCGGAAAGTAGGTACTTTTTATAACACAGTTGCAAAAAAAATTGTATCTTTGTATCTGTGCATGTTATGTTTATCTGTGTATCTCTATATGTGTGTATGTATGTATGTATTTATGTATGTATGTAATTTTAAACTATTAAGTATTACCTATACGTAACAATGCTAAATGACGTGTGTAAATTAATTGGTTGGACACAAACTCTTTGGTTCGAGACACTGCTTGGGACAAAGGTATATTAAAAAAACCGGGCAAGAGCATGTCGGACCATGCTCAGTGTAGGGTTCCGAAGCCGTTACTACAAACAAATTTGACCTCTTGGAAAACTTTGAAAACTGTTATCTCCATACATCGACATAGGTCGCGGTCAGTTTATCAACACCGCAAAAAAGTTTTCGGTAGATATAAACATTTAAACCGTTTGTAATTCAAGAACCACTGAAGTCTAATTAGTAGTGATAGTTTTCCTATTAAATACAATATAATATGCTTTTTTTGAAATATTTTTCAGATTTTTTGTTTTTGAAGTTATGGCTGTGGGGGGGGACACTTGACTCTATCAAAAAATAGCGCTCTAAAGCTTACCATTTCACAAACCCGCAATATTTTTGAAAGACCTATCCAACGAAACCCCACACTATGGGGTAGACTAGAAAAAAAATACATCCCCAAGTTACGTGTAGGGGAGGTAACCACACTAAAAAAATAAATATTTTTCCACTTGGTTGGCGTGACTAATATGTATTTAATTTACCTATGCCAAATTACACCTTCCTAGTACTAAGACTCTGAGCTAGGCTGCGGACGGATGGACGGGAGGATGGACATGGCGAAACTATCAATATAAAAGGGTTCCTGGTTTAATTACGGAACCCTTAAAAATGGAAAATGAATACGCACTAGTGCGAAATGTCCATAATTCCGCACGATATGCAGCTAAAAAAAGTAAAACGTACTAGTGTGAAATATCCAACTTTCCTCTCGATGTTTTAAAAATATTTACAATTTCCATCATAATACCTACATAGTTCTTAAATTTTCATGACACGATTTGTGAAATAAGTATTTTGACTTGTAAACATGTCTTTCTCAGAACAATCTTCATAATGGCTGCCGGTATTTTTGTGATAGTGTCTCTATGCTGCTACACGGGCTTGGTGATTTACGCCGAGTTTGCGTCTTGCGATCCTCTACAGACAGGTGCCATTAGGAAAAGCGACCAACTGTTGCCTTACTACGTCATGAAGATCACTGGAGATATTCCGGCGCTGCCAGGTATCTTCATGAGTGGTGTCTTTAGCGCTGCCTTAAGGTCAGTACCTATAAGTTATCTGAAATCAGTACCTAAGTATTGAGGACATTGAGATCGGTCAAGGCTCATTTGACTCATACTGTCATCATTATTATTTGACCTACAGGGGCCTTATTCTACTTTGCCTCCACACGTATTATTATCGTATTGTTTTTAACTCAGCCGCCATTTGTGTCAAATAAATAAGAGCTGTCATAACGTAGACAATACACGAACATGTGTCTAATTAGAAATTAGGTTAAGCCCCTGTATCTTGTTTAAGGTCTATTCTATTGCTAACACCCCGATTGCATTTTATTGATTTTGTTTCAGTTCAATGTCCACGGGGTTGAATTCGCTTTGTGGAGTGATATTTGAAGATCTTATCAGACCAGCTTATAATAAGCCAATATCGGAAAAGATGGCAAGCTTTATAATGAAGATGATTGTTGTTTTTGTCGGTATGATCAAAAATTATTCATAAATACTTGTAGAATTTAGTAGGTAAGCACGAGTAGTAGCGTATTGATGTGCTTCCTCTATTAATTTACAGGAGCTCTGTGCGTGGGCCTCGTGTTCCTCGTGGAGCACATGGGGGCTCTCATTCAAGCCGGCAAGAGCTTGGCTGGCATCACCGCCGGAAGCCTTCTTGGCTTGTTCTCCATGGGTCTATTTTTACCCTGGACAAACTCTGCGGTGAAATATTTACCTACTTATATTATCACTCGTTTATATTATGCATTTGGAGATGATCTGAGCCTAATTTCTAACTCTTGTTGAATTCCTGTATTTTTTACAGGGTGCTTTAGCAGGCGGCCTTAGTTCCACTTTATTCGTGGGATGGATATCTCTCGGCACTCAAGCAGCAATGATGAAAGGCGAAATTAGCTATAAAACCAAACCCATTTCCATTTCTGGCTGTGACGCCAACATAACCTCCCCGACCACAATTTTATCCATGGCCCTTTCATTGGGCGCAGATCTCGATAGGTAATCACATTTTTTTTTATTGTTTTTTATCTCGGCATGATTATGTTTCATTTAGTTATGTGACTACGCCATTATAATGAAACAAAAAAACATCGGTCAAGTGCGAGTCGGGCTCGTGCACCGAGCACGTCGCGCTGCCGCACCGCAGGTAGGTATTACGAGTATTATATTCCGATTTAAATTCGGTTTCGATTCGAGTCAACGCGAGCCCAACTCACACTTGACCATTTTTTAGTATTCGGTGTTTTTTTTAGGGTTTGTAATAATCATACGAATTTGACGCTTATATCAATAGTTAACCGGTTTTGCAATACAACAAAAATAATAATACATTGAAAAAGTCGTTTTTGAAATGGGGGCCACCTTTATTATTTACTTCATTTTCTCTAAAAAAATGTTAGTAAAACAGCCGTAATACAACAGTAGTGCAACAGCTCTTTAATGTTAGGACGGACGGATGGACGGACGGATAGACAGTGTAAGCATATTAAACCAATTACATTTAGACATTTTCCATAGGTAGGTTGCACAGATTGCGGTAATGAAAAGGGCGTGAGCACAGCTAAGCTGAATTTGAGCTCACCTGTGGTCAGCCATGAAGAGATTAGGTACATTGACTATAGTTACAGTTTTACTAAGCTTATTTATAAATATGAGTGATAAATAATAGTGACAAGCCTTACTTAATATGTTTGTAATTTAAATTTTAAATTTAATGAACGCATCCCTTAGCGGGCTCATAACATTGACGTCTACAAATTGCTTTTGGTAACTCATATAAAAGATTTTAAACTTGAACTTGAACTGTTGGATTCTTCGCCCTATGCAATGGCGGAGGAATATCATTCCCACACTCACTGGCTGCGTGTCGGATCGACCCCCTGATCTGATAGCGGCGGTGTGATGCGCGGGCGCTAGCAGCAGTTGCGCGCGCGAGCCGCAGCTTGTCTGAAGTCCCAGATAGACGGGCGGGCCCTTGTTTTCCTTTAGAAGTTCGCTTACTTAGAGTAACACATGAGCGAGTGAGGTCCCTGAGCCATAAGTACGGCGTACTTACTCGCCCGTGCATCTGGGTGTTAACAGCGCGCGCGACGCCTGCTGCGCCAGCACGCGGCACGTCGCGCGCGCGAGGAGCCGCCGACGCCGCGCGGACATCTTCAGGGAGCCCCGTCCATTAAGCGCCGGAGTGATACTAAAAGTTCACTAAATCTTGTACAGGAGTTTTACATGTTCCGTATACGCCGACTAGTTTTCCTGCGAATACACAGGCCATAAACTGGTCGTTTTACTTCAGGACTAACAAATTCACTTATCTTCTTTATATATATAATTCTTCTGTAGGTACGTGTGTTGACAGTGAACTCCTCCTAAACAGCTGAACCGATTTGAATTAATTTTTTTGTGTGTTCAAGTGGATTCGAGAATGGTTTAGATTCACAAATAAAACTGGCAGATGGCGTTGTCCGGCATGGCAGATATCATGCAGGATAACGTCTGTCGGGACCGCTAGTTTTATATAAAGACCTAACCTATTAACCTAAGCCCATACATAGCATATTTGACTTTTAGACTGACGTATTTATCGAACTTAAGTTCTGAGTCTATAAGGAAACCCAAATTTTTAGCACAATTCACAAACTGCTGCAAGATTAAGGCTGGGAAAATGGCATTTTCGCTCACCATCTAGGTCTGGGGAGACCCGGGATAGTCATCTGAGACCCGCCTACCAAAAGCGGACGGAATACCGAAGTTTAGGGAGGTGCCAAGCGCATTTGGTGGTAGCACCTCATTGCCGTAGACACCCTCAGACCTCTGATAGGTACGTCTTGGTGGACGAACCTACCTACCACTTTCGGCCAGAATATAATATGGGAATACTGGCTCCTGTAAGAAATTCGAATTCGATTGGAAAAAAAAGATTGCGGAAAAATGCGAATACAAAAGAAATCCAGCCAGTATCCTGTTATCTCGCCTCGGTCGTTTTTCGTTTAATTCCTATTTCATCTCATTCTGTATTCGTTTTCGTCACGGTCTTCCTCAGACGTGACGTCCCTCTTACTGGACCTATTAATTTTACATCAAACAAAATCATTACAGAGAAACAGTAGGAATTAAAAATAACACAAGTAAACAACAGGCGGAAACTTATATGACATCGGACTAGATTTAGGGGAGGGTCGTTCTTCTTTTTTACCGATAATAAACCGTCGATTTCCGGTTTTTTTGATTTTTAACTATTAATAACTATGGTTTCAGTGTTCGATTTCAAAAAAAGTTGCATTTATTCTTTATTAAAACTAATGAATGTTTCCTGTCCTGCATTAATATTTTATTCTTTTTAATATGGTTTACCAGAAACACTGTGACAGAGTGGCCGTTTTCAGCCGAGACCAAATATTAGATGACCACTCTGTCACGGCATTCTACGGAAAACCATATTATTAAAAAAACGTGGGTTAAAGAAAGAGCACAATTATTTTTGGTACTCTTACTTAAATAAAAGTATGGGCGTATATTAAACACGAAAAACATAATTATCCATACTCTAATGAGACGCTTAATAAGATGAGAGACAGGCTAATTGTCGGTAAAAAAGAAGAACGACCCGGGAAAGAAACATTACCGAGTTTCGTTTGAAAATTTGTAACTGCAACAAATCCTATAGGGTGTACCAGAAAGTATAAGCATACTTAAGTTAAAATGTAATAAAACTGTAAATGGTAGGTTTTTAAACATATTTAATGAAACTTATCCATAAAATGTTATTATTTCTACAAGTTTAGGCAAGCTGTACACCTTATCATTCAGTCATAAGCCAAAGACCGCACCTTGGACCTGACGCTTGCCATAAGCTTCAGCACAGATTTATTTCCAACTACTTTTGTCCAGTTTCTTTTAAAAGCATCGAGTGAATTTGCTGCCTTAGTATGTTTTCTAAGGTACGTCTTGGTGAGAGCCCAATAAGTCTCAATCGGCCGGGCCTGAGGACAGTTTGGTGGATTCATCTCCTTGGGCACGTATTGGACTTTGTTGTCTTTGTACCAAGCTATTGTGGCCTTTGAGTAGTGTACTGACACCAAATCCGGCCAAAACAGTACGGGGCCATCTTGCTCGCGGATCATGGGCAATAGGCGACGATTCAAACACTCTGAGATGTAGGTATCAGACTTCATAGTTTGCGTTGTTACGTAAGGCTTTGATATTTTACCGTATTCACAAATCGCTTGCCAAACCATTGCCTTTTTAGCGAATTTCTCTGTAAAAATAGACTTTTCAGCATCACTGATGTCTTGACCTTTCCTTACAGTATAAAATTGGTCCCCTGGAAGCATTTTGTAGTCAAATTTTACGTATGACTCATCATCCATAATTACGCACACTGAATTTCGACACAACATATGATCATATAGCTTGCGAGCCCTCGGTTTAACAGATGCAGCTTGTTTATTACTTCGCTTAGGCTGTTTCTGCTTCTTAAAAGTCTTAAGACCATTTCTTGCCTTGGCACGTTGAACGTTACTTGCTGATGTCCTCAGTTTTTTCGCCACGTCCCGTACCGATAGGTCCTTTTTCTTTTTATATGCTTGTACAATTTTCTGATCCAATTTTCGGTTAACGGGACCCGGTTTCCGCCCACATTTAGGCTTGTCGTGAAAGGTGAAACTCTCGCCATAATTTCGTATGGCTGTACGAACAGCTTCGATGATGACCCCTTCCATTTTTGCCAACTCTTTAAGGGTAATGTTAGCAATCGAGCACCAATTGTGCACGATCTGCTTACGCTTTTCACGAGATATTCCTCGCATTCTCCGTTTTAAGAAAGTGACATGCATTGTGACGTATAATTGTTATAAATAAAAGTATAGATTCTTAGTTTGAATGTTTTTTTTTTATAATATAGTCTTGTAGAAAAAAATGCCAGTACTTTAAATCTGTGCTTATACTTTTTGGTACACCCTATATAGCAAGAAAATAAATGTTTTGAAGACTTATTGTAGCTACTACCTACTTACTGATCCAACATTAAATATGGCATCTAAGAAATACTCGCAAGCAACATCTATGTACTTATACCAAAGTATAACGCACCACACAGACTTCAAACTTATTTACAGCTATTTAGCTGTTTAGGTGCCGAGGGTCAATGCAACGACGTGACGTGTCACTAAAATTATCTTATTAAACAGGTCAGAGGCGTTATTTCTGTACAAATTGAGCTATTTATACTACACGTTCGTCGGCATGGTTGTATGCATTGCGGTGGGCGTCATCGTATCGTGTTTCACGCAGCCTAACGACCCAGCCATGGTAAGTACATAAACCATTTAAACAACCAAATAGTAGCTTTAAATGCAGTACAGTGCAATTTATAGCCCCTTAAACATCCATCAGGCTACTTCTCTGTCACTCGCTCTCGTGCGCTCTTATGCGACTTTGTAGAAAGAACCCGGAACAGGCGTTTAGATGAACAAGCAACATGCGCCCTGTTGGAAATCATTGAGGAATGAAAAGTGAAAATGAGAAAAAATTGTGGTGGTGCAGTATAAGTACATAACGCAGTGATGGTTATCAGTATTATCACCGTAATATAAATACGTCTAGAGCCCCAAGTATCTAACAAACAAATAGAACTAAGACGACTAAGACGCTTTCATTAAAACTGAAAAAATAGATAATAATATCCCTTAATGCTGAATCAAACCAAGTTGTGCGGTGTGTATGATTGGCCAAAAACGTCTTTGTCGTCGTTGTTCAGTGACATAAGGGAGCAAGTCTAAAACACATTTGCAGTCCATAAACCACTTTGGCATGTATTTCTGATACGAGTATAACTTACCGTATCTCATGCCTCACATTCTGCTGAGCCAACCCTAGGTGGTGTGCCGAAGTAATTTATGGATAGCGCCGGTTTTCACTTTTGACTCCGTGACAAGCCTTGACGACAGCTGCTCAAGAGGCCCGTATTACGGTCACCTTTATTTTATCGAGGTGGATAAAGCATCTCTCACTTTCGCACTTCAAACTGGTCAGATATTTTATCCACAACGAAATACACGACAATAACCACAGGTAGTTTCTCAATTTTAAACTCCAGTGGAGGGCCCTCTGTTTTAACTCGTGATTAATTAGTCAGATACAAGTTATGTTAAGTTATGTGACTTTTGGTCTTTGATGTTTGAAGTAGGGGCTTTCATAGGAGCTGTACAAAAATAATGTGATGTGGTGTCATCAGGTGCACCGGGACCTGCTGACGCCACTGGTGCACCGCTGGCTACCGCCGCAGCACCGGCACTGCCGGCGCCCGCGGCTCACGCAGCACGATATCGAGCTGAATGCGCGCGATATAACGCGTCTGCGCAAAATCTCATTCACTGTAAGTGTTATAGGTACTTGTTGTTCTAGGGCTTGCAGCCCCCGTACCCAATGTATAGGCCAATACACTGTTAATTATTGCTCCATTGTATTTGGTTGAGATAAAAAATAAAAAGGCACATATAGATATCAAAAACGATAGTCGCCCGATTTACGTGCCCTTGGGGCATCTGTCCCCCATGTTTATGTTCTGTTATAATTTTTATCGATTTCTATTGATAGGTTTCTATTTTCGTCTAAGAATCTATACCTACTTACACCGATATTTTTAGCGTATTTTAATATTTTTTCAAGTTTCGAAAGGGAATGGGATGTACGGATCAGGTCTTTTCACTACGGTCCATCACAGAAAAGTTCTTGGCGGTGAACCAAAAGGTTTTCTGTGCTTTTGTGGACCTGGAAAAGGCCTATGATAGGGTAGATAGAAAGGAGTTGTGGACGGTGCTGTCTATGTATGGAGTGAGCAGCAACCTGGTGCAGGCTTTGAGGTCCCTTTATGAGGGTTCCAAAGCCTGTGTCAGAATCAATGGCGCATACTCGGCCTGGTTTAACATCTCTAAAGGTGTTAGACAGGGCTGTGTTGCCTCACCATGGCTGTTCAATCTATTCATGGACAGTTGTATGTGGGATTTGAAAGGGTATGATAAGGGTTTGCGTGTGCAAGAGTTGCTAATCAAATGCCTCTTATATGCCGATGATCAAGTTATACTTGCCCCATCGGTACTTGAGTTGCAGGAGATGGTGACAGTGATGAATGAGGGATTTAAGCAAAAGGGGATGAAAGTAAATGTTACCAAGACCAAGGTCATGGTGATAGAGAAGGATGAGGAGATGACTGAGTGCGTGATAAATATAAATGGTGAATTAGTAGAATTTGTGTACCTGGGAAGTATGTTTACAAGAGATGGTAAGTGTGAGAAGGATATCGAGAGGAGGGTGAATGCGGGCAATCAAATTAATGGGGCCCTGTACTCCTTTGTAAGCAGACAGGGCGTTTCACAAAAAGCCCGGCTGGCTGTTCACAATGGAGTGCTGGCACCTACCCTGATGTATGGTAGTGAATGTTGGGTGTGGCAGGACAAGCATGTAAGTCGTGTAAATGCAGTTGAAATGCGCTCTTTGCGTAGTATGTGTGGTGTGAAACTGATTGATAGAGTAAGAAATGAAAAAATCAGAGAGAAATGTGGAATAAAAGAAGATGTAGTGACTAAGATTGAAAAGGGCATGCTTCGATGGTTCGGTCATTTGGAAAGGATGGATGAAAGAAGATTGACGAAAGAGATATACAGATCGAAAGTGAGTGGAAGGGTCGGAAGGGGCCGCCCTAGGCGTACTTTTTCGAATCAAATCGGAGAAATACTGGAAAAGGGCAGAATCTTAAGTACCCGAAACCGACGTGCGTGCATGACTCGATGTATGAATGTTGAAGAAGCGAAAGAAATTTGTCAAGATCGTAGCAAGTGGAAAGAAGTGGTCTCTGCCTACCCCTCTGGGAAACAGGCGTGATTTAATGTATGTATGTTCATTACTTATCGCAAATATTATACATATTTAACATATTTCATTTACATTCATATATTTTATTCCATAGGACATCTATCCTAGACCACAAGCATCTATCCTTCTTAGAACTTTCATGGTGTCCTCATAGGTAGGCATCTATCCTAAAAAAAAGGGTACTGCAAAAACTCAATTTGTACCAACCAACGGCCAACGGATTACGGATTTTCATTATTTTAACAAAAGCTTTAAAATACTCCAAACATTACGGAAACCTTAAATATGATAAAATTAAATATTACCTACACAGAGTTAAATTATTATTTTGGTTCTTCAATGAAATTTTATTAGTATTGTGTTATTCCCTAAATTACAATCGATAATATCAAGGAAATGTTGCACTTTAAGAAATATTTTATTTTTATTAATACCGGTATCGATCCCTGTTTGAAATCAAACTTTCTAGTGTCATAACACTCATGACACACACCTACGGCATTATCACATCAAATTATTAAAAATGTCCGTAACTCGATGCTCTGAAGTTTTTAGTCCTCCGGTTATCTTTTTGTTGCAATCAATGTACAAACTTAATTGACGTTTAATCGACATGCTTCAAATACCATCCAACAGTAAGTGCCTCTATGAAAGTGCGAGAGCGCACGCGCGTAATTTGCGTCATGTTGTCGCAGCGCCGGTTTTTAATCGATTGTAAATGATATGAGTTTCTCGTGGCGTGCGTGAGTAGCTTTACATACACCGAAACATTTATCTCCTCTAAATAATACAACTATAATACTTTCCATATCTTATTGTGCCTGTGACAGATTGAAATTTATCATTTCACGCGCACGTTGTTCGAATATAATTGAGCAGTCAACTAACTTTAAATAATACCTACATATCTCTCTAGTAAATTCATTTCCAAAAATAATAATCATCATTTTCATGGAACTAAGAACAAAATAATTTAACTAGTTTTACTCGTTCTTCGGCCGAATCGATTCGCCGAGATGATTTTAATCATTAAATGTCATTGTGTTTTATTTTACCACATAAAAACACCTATCTAGACTTTACCATTCGATGGCAATAGTTCTAGTGTAACGTTAAACGATTGACGATACCTTATTTTAAAGTTGGTATGTAAATTAAATTAAGTTAACTATTTTATAACAGAATACTAATCGATTGAATTTCCTTTATAAACCTTATCGATACTTAATCGAAAATCAAATATGGTAAATGACCTCGCTTCGGTTCCTCAGCACTGAAGATGCCTACTTTACTGTGTGCCGAGGTCACTTTTAGTCGTGCCCGTAATCCCATTCACGCGGAATACTAGTTGGGACCGGAAGCTATAGCCCGTGTCACCTCTATTCGTGATCTGGGCGTCATATTCGATACGCACCTCAACTTTTGCGAGCATATTTGCAAAATTTGCCAAATGACATCTGTCACAGGCAGAATAAGATATGGAAAATATTATAGAAAAAATACTACGTAGCTTATCTTACACCAAAGTGGTCGAGGTTCACATCACTGTTGTACCAATCCTTTGAAATACTAAGTAGGCTTACTTTCACAAACCGTCGACGGTAGTAACGTCGTCACACAGCCAAATCTATCACTTAAGTACCTAATTAAGAAGGAATGAAATATTATTGTCACCGCACCACATCAAATATTTATCTTTATTAAATGACAAGGTCCATAAAGGTATAACCAATAACTCAAATAAATAATTTGAGTTTTTTAAGGAGGATCTAATTTATTTTAATAACTTATGTAAGTATGCTGTTAAACATCTTAGCCTTTTTGTGCAGAATGTGGTTACAGAATTATCAACAAGTTTTTAAAGTTGTAGGTAATTCTGTAGCTCTGCCTACCCCACTCTGGGATTACAGGCGTGAAGGTATGTATGTTTACAGGGTGCCTCTGACCTTGGGGCTTTAAATGCATAGATCATTTCTACTCCTGAAACTAAACTTCTTTTGTTCTGTAAGTTGTTAAAAATATGTCTAATTTAAATTTAATTTTTATCCTACAAGTTAAATGTAATTTTCAATGTACGCGATCCAATTCTCCATTTTCCTTTAGCCCTCGTACCAAGGTAATGTCGCCCCCGTACCATGAGATAGTGATTAAATGGCCAGTATGTAATACACTGATTTTACAATTCGACTTTAACATCAATTAGTTATCTAAACTTAAGTTCCTTTTTTCATGTCGCAGGACAAAAGTAGTTCAGTTTAGCGAGTAGAATCGATCGTTGCATTTAAAGCCCCAAGGTCAGAGGCACACTGTATATGTATGTATGTATGTAGTAGATGAGCGAGCAGTAAAGCTGTTAATTATTACCTTTCGATCAGGGATGCATCTCTTTATTTACAAGAGACCAAAATGGTTAAATACTGGAGGTTTGCAGTAACACAAAGACAGATTAACTCTGTTATGTTAAAAAATGTTGGGTTTTTTTGACGTTAATAACTTGCCTACTCTGTTTGTGCACTTCGATGGAAATATTTTAATTTGGCGTCAGTTAACGTCATTCGTTCGCGATGACGTAATCAATCATGCTTCGACAACAAACCAAAGGACAGTGGTGCAGATGACAGCAGAACATAGAACTCAACCTTTGAATACGGACTTGATATTTGATCGTTAACGTTAACTTGTTACAGAAGGGCAGCGCCGCCCGCGCGGGCAGCGACCCGGGCTGCTGCACTCCGCAGAAGAATCTCTACAAAACTCGGGACTAGCCTGCGGCGTTCACTCTCGTCTCCATTTACGTACCTTCAATTAGTTTAAGTAAATATAATTGTATATTAAATTTTCGATAATCTTGTAACTGAATGATGTTTTAATTGACTAGCCATTATAGCATTTAAATCAATTAGCTGCATTTTTTTTGTGATTATATAAAAAAATAGTCCATCCGACCATTACATAGTTAGGATATAATAACTGATTAAAACATCCTAACTTCGGTGTGTACGCAATAGTAAACATTTGTCTTCTTTCAATCGATCAACTTCCGTGATAATATTAAAACTGTTTGGAAAATTACTTTAGTTTATTAATAATAGCTATTAAAGACTACAAAAGTTTTGAAATGATGAACGAACCTGAAAATGGAATTATTATAATATAACTTTTTTTTCCGTCCGTCCGTCGTCCGCGGTTTAACTCAGACTCTCGGTACTACGAAGCTGTTATTTAGTAAGGTTGTACATATTTATCACCCCGACAAAATAATAATGTAGTGCTTTGTTGAAAAACAAACAAAATTAGACACGTAAAACGAGGTGGTTTTTTTTTACTCTTCTATTTCATTGTGTGGGGTGGTTACTGGATAAATTTTACAAAATTAGTAAAAATCTTGTTTTACATTTGGGAGACCCTTTAGAAAATATAGAACTTTAAAAGTGTAATTTTCGCTAGAGTGACGTATCTGCACCCTTACAGCCTAAACTATAATATCGAAATTAAAAGGAAAACTATCACTAAGGAGTGGTTCATCAAAAAAGTAGCAAGGAATTATCAGATTTTTTATTTTTATTGTTTGCTTATTATGAAGCAGTTTATTCTTTTTAGTACTATCAAATAAAAATACAATAATATTGAAATGTGTAAGATTCCTTGAGTTTTCTCAATATTTATTGCTATGTCCTTTATAACTTTTTGTACAACACAATTTGACAATCTTCGCTTGCCGTTTTCTACAATACCACAATTGATTTTCCATTTTCATGTTTTATGCTTTTAAGAATATTATTATAAGAATAAGTTATACCAATAAACTGGATTTCACGTTGGGTAGTAAGGAAGTTTCTCCAATCTAACCTCTGACAGGGGTTTTTCTATGGGAGACAAATTTCTGTAAAAATGACAAATACACATTTTTTGAAAATCCATGTAACTACCTCAAACTAAAGTCAAATCAAAAATATTAACTAATGATCAAAAGACAATTTAATAAGGTATTAACTAGCCCATCGAACTTAATGAAAAAGCTATTTTTATGACAAACACCTCATAAATTCTCTCAAAAGACACTGTTCAAAAAGTTTTAGGTGAGATTTAATGTAAAAGGCGAAAACTTGAAATCCCTCTTTAATTTTTACCATTCTTAATGTTTATTTTATTTAATAGTATCTACACTACATATTACTATTACAAATGCACTGCTTAGAAATTAGCACAAAATAAAAATAAATTCCATATTATGTGCTGCTATTTTTTTTCCGGACCACTCCTTACTAGTAGACACGAATACACTTTATTGGGTCTCGAATTACAAGTGACTAAAATGTTTATACCTACCGAAAATCATCCAAATAACTTCGAATAGAAAATTAGGTTATACCTAATTGTGATTTTTGGAGATGGTGTTTTGTTTTTATTAATACCAACGAAACCAACACAGAGCATGGTACATTCAGCGTCAGAAGTAACTGGTCACTTCAAGCTACTTTTGTACTTTATCGCATTAACACATTAGACAATCTTGTTTGACATTGCTTATTTGACAGTAAAGCGACAAGTTATTTAAGTGACAGTTTCTTTTGACGCTGACTTTACGACATGCGCTTGCCCTCACATATCCGGGTGAGACGAGGGTAAGGAAGGTGAAATAGACGTTCAAAGTTTGTACGAGAAAATGGGCATTTTATAACTATCTTGACTAGTCATTGTAATAAAACCTTATCTACCGTAAGAGGCGGCGACTCCTCTGCGCGGGCAACAGCTAATTAATGCTAGTAGCAAATATAAATGCAAAAGTGTTGGTTTCTTTGTTACGCTTAAGCTTACTTTGGAATAGAGATACCTGGAAGTTGGAACCCCGGGTAAGGAAACAGAGTACGTTTTATGACATACAAATTGATAGTTTTCGATGAAATAGCAATAGAGTTCCATGCAGGCGAAGCCGCGATAATCTCCCCAGGTGACTTAATACAAAAACCACAGAAAATGATAAACTATATATTTAGTTATTCTAGAAAGTTTATATTAGTCGCATAATTATTTACAACAATTTGCTTGTCAATGATCATTAAATAATGTGCATTAGGTACATTAAACGTACTAAAGTACTAGTAACAAGAAGTATAAGTAACAAGAAAATAATTCGCCAAAAACCAAATAATCATATGAGATTCGATAAATCCAGAAAACTTTTCGTTACATCAACATAATCACTATTAAAAGTAAACAATAAAATTACAATATTGCAAAACATGAAGTTATGTTTCCAAAAAACCAAGACGGCCACCACAGCTGGGTATGTTGTATGACCAAAACGATCTTCCTTAACACTAACGTTACTCAAATAATAATATCTTATGCCAATATGTTTTAGTATAAAGGAGCGGCTCATCACAATACTGTATCAATACAATGTGCCTCTGCCTTTAGAAAATAGTTATCTATAAAAATGATGTTTTATATTACTCGTCGGATGCTTAAGCACACTGTCGGTAGCACTCGCGACTCATGTCGGTACAAGCAATACACTGATAGTCCCCGCGGCGACGGGCTGGGGTCTAGGAGTTGAGCTCCGTCCTCCGGCAAGTGCGTACGTTGACCGGGAAGAAAACGTTGAGCTCGATGAGCGTGGCCAGCACCAGGAACACGGCGTACATGGCGAGGCAGGCGCGCCCCACGGCCGCGTCCAGCTTGAACTTGTTGAACCAGAACGTCAGGTACAGCATCAGCAGGGTCGACAGCAGCGAAATCGCTGAGTACTCTAGTCCCATCGAGTTTATTTTTACCTGTTGACAATTTATGAACATAAAGTTTACCTACGACATAGGTGCTTAGTGCAATAATGAACATCGCAAGTTTGAATCACTTTTGAACGATTAACGATGAGTTACTAATTTCACTGTTAACAAGTTTTGTCTTAAGACGTAAGCTAATGGTCATAGCCATAGGTAAAGTTTTACCGGGAATTTCATACATAACCAAAAATCATCAAATGTAGTGTATGCAGAAAACTAATCTATTCGCTAGGCAACTTTATAAAAGCATAGCGAAATTCGCATAAGCAAAAAATTTATTAGACAATCGCAAAAACCGTTTTCGCAGTGGCAAACTAGTTTAAATTCTGACCAAGTAGTGTCCCGGCTCGGCGGGCGTGAGCGACGCTTTGATGAGCCACGGCAGGCCCAGGCACAGCAGGATGTCGAAGGTGTTGGAGCCAATAGAGTTGCTGATGCCCATTGAACCATGGCCTGATAACAAATGCAAAATTCAATTTTTAACTGCTCTATTGAAATATCGCAAGATCCACAACTTTGTTGTTCCGCTCCCTACATAAACGACTATAATTAAGTACCCAATTTCACTGAACAGCAAGCCCTAAGTGTGAGTTGCTAATGCAAAAAACGTCTCGAACGCGTTTGCATTTCTCGTATAAATAACATGGACGCAAACGCGTTCGAGGCAGTGAGCAGCAACTTAAACTCAAGGCTTAGTAGTTGAGTGAGAACTCTTGACAAAAGCAGAACGGATTTGTCTTATAAGGACTCCATTTTGTATTAATTATAACCTACGAGACAAAAAAATAGAAAAGCACATTTCTTTAACTCTATTTTCTATCTCTGGTAGGTAGGGGGTCCTCTCTTTTTAGGGTTCCGAAGTTAAACTAGGAACCCTCTTAGTCTCGCCCTGCCTTCTGTCCGCCTGTCCGTCGGAAGTAGTCGGAACACTACGTTTTTTATTAAGTAATAATATAATCTAGTTGAATTTTTAGATTAGTTCTTATTAGGTTTAATTTTTCTTCAACTCCTCGAAAGTCAGAGGTGTAAATAATACCAAGTTCTAGTCTCGTCGGATTATGATAAAGTCCTCTTAGAGTTACAATTTACCTTGTTTGGCGACTATGACACTCGAGACCGCTTCAGGAACAGACGTGCCAGCAGCCAGGAAGGTTATTCCCATTACGGAATCTGGTATCATCAATGTATCCCCTAAACAACAAATATATGTTTAAAAATAAGTTAACCACAAAATTGAACAATACCAACTCATGTAATGAGAGCTTCACTTACCTACAATAGTTATCATCCACGCGACGATATATGATAAAGATCCTATCCAAACAATACACATAATAAACGTCAAAGGGAACCAGTTTTTGAAGCGAGGCTTTTCACAATCTGGGATAGTAAAGAGAAACACCAAGTGGATAGGCCATGTTACGAACCAAGTAGTCTGAAATCAGAAATATGTATTAAACTCTGCACATTTATTTTAAAGAAGGTCTTAACCTACATAAATTGCTAGAGAATAGGTACCATACCTGAATAAATCCGCTTCTGTTAAACGGATATTTCCACAATGAGTGCTTGTATTCGTCGGCGGCGGGTTTGTCGGCGCCGTCCGCGCTGGCGTGGTGAGAGCTATCGTCAGCATAAGCTATTTCGGCGTCGTTGTTCTTGTCGATGTCGACACTGATAACTCTATTCTGATCGTCATTTTCCAGGGCTTTTCCGGCCTCTTTTTCATTATTAAAAAGTGGGATTATAGCTTTAATATTTCCGTTAAACTGGTACTGTTCCAGTGATAAATCATTTTTGTTTAAGGGTGGCAATTTAGTATCCTTGATTTCTATAAATGCAATGTTTTTGAAAATAAAAGTAACCTTGACGTGCCGTTACAACGTATTTTACTATTTATTTATTAAATATGATTCTTTGTAATGTTATAAGTAATATCAAAACTTACCTATGGCGCTGTCTTGTTTATCTTCAGTTTTATCTTGGAAATTCATTAGGTATTTCCAGCTCCCTGCAAAATATTTTTATTACTTTGTAATTAGGTAAATAAGTGAACACATGTGTACTCTACTCGAAATAACTTATTATGATGAATGTTACTTTGTATGAAGGTTCGGATTTGATACAAAGTAAGACTAAAGTTTAAATATTGACTAAGAGTGGGCCGTGTGCAGCTCTATAACCTCATCGCGGGCGACCAATCTCGGGCGTTGCACATTAAAAGGTAAGTCTTATAATACAGGGTTCCCTGCGCAAACTTTGAGCAAAAATATGATATTTTTGGATGTAAATAACCTCATCGAGTAGCAAGTACCACCTACATCTACATTGGATAGTGCAAAACAAGTAGTACCAAAATCTACAAGCTTGCCTCGCCAAATCCTATCAATTTCGTGAGTTGGTCTAATTTTAGTGTGGCTTACCTATATACAATATAGCGTTGACTTCATTATTAAATTACTATTTTCCTGTTTATAAATACGTTTCTAACCAATTAAAATCAATTAAGTATATGTCACTTATATTTATAATATTGTATTATCGGAAAGGCTTCCGTCCCTTTCCATCCTGTATTTTTGCTCACCGGACAAAATGTTCAAGGTTGTGTCGTTCCAAATGTATACTTATGTATGATAATTATAATCTATGATTATATCTAATTAATCTTATTTATACCATCAACAAGCCTTATTTCTACGTTTTTATTGCATCAGTCAGTTTTTTTCTACATTCGTACATTAAACTCGGCCGACTAATAAAAAATCCAGGCATAAGGCTGGCAACCTAAATTACTTAACTATTAATAGAATGACTAGAACTTTCAAATGGCACGGGTTTCGTTTTGCTACTCGATGACGACGCACGAAATTACCCGTAAAGCGAGGGCGCGGCATCCCTATATTAGCAGTATTAGCACACCTAATTTAGACCCATTTTTTTCATTTTTTTTTAGTTTTAGAAGTAAGAACCCAGTACTTTTATTTTATCTTGCTACTCGATGAGATAGGTTAATAAACACGGCGACTTAGTCTATTTCTAATATGTGTAATATTGTGATTCTGTATTTGATTAGAAGGCGGCGGGTACACGGCAGTTTCCCTTGACTAGTACTAAAGATAATACTGAATATAACATATTTTTATATATATAGCGTTCCATACTTTTTTAAATTTATTTAAAAAGCTAATTGAACGCAATAGTAATAAATAATAATAATAAAGATTAAATACTACCTTATTATAACCGGCTGCCTGCTGGCTTCCGGCGAGTGGCTGTGGCGAGGTACTTCTAGGCTTACCTTTAGTGAAGTTTTGTATAGATTTGTCATAGTACATGATGCAGATGTAGACTCCGTACAGCAGGACGAGGAGGAAGGCCTCGTACCACTGCACGTACTCATCGTGCATGATGCAGATCAGGATGGATACCGTGATGCCGTAGGCCAGGCAGTCCCTCGTCAGAGGCCACCAATCGAGAGGCACAACCTATAAATTAAGCATCACCTTAAATGAATCAGCCCGAAGATGAGGATAGTGTGAATTTGTTAAATAGTCAAGAATGAACTAGTGGATATGATTTTATCTAAAGACGCACTGAGTTGTTGCGGGCAAGTTGGGAAAGCCCCTGTCCTGGGGAAGCCTTAACGTAACCTCATTTGTCGTTATCGAAACAACAAGCAACAAACGTCAGAAAGATTTGCTGGTCCTCACTTTTATTTGAAACCAGATGTTGCGTTGGCAGACCGTAAAGTCAAGGAATTAAAATAGAATTAAAGAATATATTTAGAAGGACAACTTAGTTCCACATTTGCAATATTAGACTGTTAATGAACTTTTCTGCACTGGTTTAAATATTAGGTGCCAACAAATGTACCGTATATAGATTCAGTATCATGCCACGAATATAAACAGTTAAGTGTCGTAAATCTGGTTAGTTGTTATACGTAATCTGGTTACTGTAGTCTTCCAAATTGAGTTATTTCTTAATAGTAATAATATTGATATTTTATGTATAACGGAACACTGGTTAAATAGTAACGAAGCTATGTTTAATTTTAATAACCATCAGATCGGCAGTCTGTTCACAAGAAATAGCTCGATACATGGCGGGTCGCTAATAATATTAAACAATAAATTTAAATTTAAAGAACGTAAGGACATTGTGTCCTTATCTGTTGAACGTATAATAGAACTCGCTGCAATAGAATTACAGCAATTCATAGTAGTTTGTGTATATAGGCCACCCTTAGGTAATTTCGAAATTTTTGAAAAGAACATGGAAACTGTCTTAATCAATTTATCACAATTGAGTAAGAAAGTTATTATATGTGGAGATTTTAATGTTAATATTTTAGAAAATAGTTCGCTCACCAACAGATTAATAAATCTTTTCAAATCTTTCGGCTTGGCCCATACTTTTATGGAGCCGACTAGAGTGACTGACACTAGCGCCACGTGTATTGATAACATTTTTACTGATATAATTCCAATCAGTAAGATTTTGATTAGTAACCTGGAATCGGATCATCTAGGTCAATTAATTAAATTCGAGTCTGTATCGCATGATATTGCGAAAAAGGAAATAACTTTTGTGCCGCTTACTGCAGGCCGTGTGGAAAGAATGCGACATAATTTAACGTATAATCTGCCCTTTTTAACAACTTATAAGGGCCCTAATGACATGTACAACTCATTCTTTCACACATTCATGAAACAATTTGACATGATATTTACATCCAAATCGGTCATGGTCGGTGGCGCAAAGGTTTTCAGTGACTGGGCTACTGCGGACTTACATAAACGAAGAACAATACTGTATCAACTATATGAGGAACGACGGTTTAACGCTAGTGAAGAGTTTAAGGAACATGTCAAAGAGTATTCTAAGAATTTCAAGATAGACTGCCGTATAGCTAAGCGAAACTTTTTAAGTCATAAAATCTTGAATAGCTCTGATGTCATTAAAACGACTTGGAAAATAATTAATGAAGAAACAGGTCGCCGGAAAAAGGAAATTAATGACTTTCGTTTAAAAGTAGATGGTAAAATCCTAGAGTCGAATTTAGATGTCGCAATTCAATTTGAAAATTATTTTACCAACATACCAGTGTCAACGACTAAGTGTCTGAACTCTTCGCCGGCGTCTGCCATTTTATTATTAGAAGATAACGTGTCTGAATGCAGTATACACTGAATTCAAGCACGTTACTGCCTTGGATGTAATTAAGGCATTCAAGTCAATTAATATAAAGAAAACTAATGACCTTTGGGGGGTGTCGGTTCACGTCCTTAAATCCTTATTGGAAGTCATAGCATCTGACTTAATGGTCATATTTAATCACTGTGTTGACTGTGGCGAGTTTCCTGATCTTATGAAACATAGCAAGATAATTCCATTATTCAAAACGGGTAGTACTTCTGACCCCACTAACTTTAGACCGATCTCCATACTACCCACTTTCAGTAAAATCTTTGAGAAATTAATTGTATCACAATTAATGGAACATTTTCAATATAATAATTTATTACACACCAAACAATTTGGTTTTACTCGGGGTCGCTCGACAACCGAAGCTGGTGTTGAGTTAATTAAACATATTTTTGAAGCCTGGGAGGGGTCACATGATGCCTTAGGTATTTTCTGTGATTTGTCCAAGGCCTTCGATTGCGTTAACCATGACACATTGGTCAGGAAGCTACACCATTATGGAGTTAGAAGTACTGCGCTAAACTTAATAAAAACGTACTTATACGGGAGAATACAAAGGGTAGACGTGAATGGAAAACGATCACCTGGGTCTTTGGTCAAAATGGGCGTACCACAGGGCTCAATTTTGGGTCCTTTTTTATTCCTCATTTACATAAATGATTTACCATACCTTATAAAGGACAAACATGATATAGTATTGTTTGCTGATGATACCTCACTCGTATTTAAAGTCAAACGACAACAGGAGTTTAATATCGATGTAAACAATGCTATATCAAAAGTAGTAGATTGGTTCAGTGTTAATAATTTATTACAGAATGAGAAAAAGACTTAGGCCCGCTTGCACGTAAATTTTAACCCTAGGTTAACCCCAGGTTAACAGGTTAATTTGTTAAAATTTACAGTTCTTATATGAGTCTGACATTCTTTAATAATTTAACCTGAGGTTAAACTAGGGTTAAATTTACGTGCAAGCGGGCCTAAATGTATTAAATTTATGACTACAAATGTGAAAAATAGACAAACTACTGTAACTATAAAAAATGATAGATTAGACCTTTCTTGGAATAACGTTAGACTCCAAACTCCAATGGGGTCCTCATCTGGCTAAATTAGCGAATAGACTAAGTTCTGCAGTTTTTGCAGTTAATAAAATTCGGAATATAATAGACTTGAAAACCGCTCGATTAGTTTATTTTAGTTACTTCCATAGTATTATGTCATATGGTATTTTACTATGGGGTAGTGGTGCTGACGTAAACAGCATCTTTGTTCTACAGAAGAGGGCTATTCGCGCTGTTTACAAGATGGGTCATAGAGACTCGCTTAGAGATAAGTTCAAAGAAACGAATATATTAACCGTATACAGTCAATATATTTATGAAAATATTATGCATGTTCATAAACACATCGGTAGTTTTAGAAAGAACTGTGACATACATAATGTTAATACCAGGAATAAACATAAGCTCGCAGTGCCCTTTACACGGCTTCACAAAATAAAAAACTCTTTCATGGGTAATTGTATAAGGTTCTATAATAAGCTCCCAAGTAGTATTACTCATTTATCAGTAAATAAATTTAAGAGTTACGTTAAACGTCAACTAATTTCTAAAGCGTATTATAGTATTAAAGATTATATAAATGATGACAATGCTTGGGACTGAATTATTTGTATTACAATTAGTAATGGCCGTGGAGACTATATACATCTCCTTGTATGCTTATTATTTTAATTTGACATCTGGAGACTCTTTACATCTCCAAAATTGACCGTGGAGACTTTCTACATCTCCCTTGTTTGTGTTTGTTGTTTTGTTTTTTTGTTTAATTACCTACTTACCTATATTTAATTTTAATTTGACATTTGGAGACTCTTTACATCTCCGGAATTGTATTATTATTTTAACCTGACATTTTTATTAATTTAATTATTATTACTACTGGGACCTGTACATCCCTGTGACATTTAAATTAGATAGCTTATGTTTAGTATTGTAATAAGTTCTTTATTTAAAAAAATGGCTTACTGTTGAGTTTCTTGCGGTGCTTCTTCTCAACAATGGTCTCTTGAAGCGCTGGTAGATGGTAGATTCAGACTTGTAAAAGTGCCTACAGGGCCTACTTACAGAATAAATGATATTTTTTTTTATTTTTTTTTATAGTTGTTATTTGGAACTGTCCGGTCTAAAGAGGTGCAAGGTGAGTTAGTCCGGTCCCCTCTAGATTGCATAATAACTGGATAATTATTACTTAGTTGAAAGGATAGAACGTCGATTTAGTAGGTAGTTAACTTGTGGGGTAAACTCGGCTAATTACGTTATTAAACAGTTTTTGAAAAAATAAAGCATTATTAGTTTATAATTTATTTTTATTTTTAATAGAACACGTAATTAGTTTTTCGTTATATTATACTCTAAAGAGTCCTTGTTCTAACGGATATTCTATGAAATACAACAAGATGTGTTACACTTGCCAACATTTGCAAAAGCGAGGTTATCAGCTTAAGTCCGACATACATGCTCGGTTAATTAGGTATGCTAGAATGAAATTATATGAACATTTTTTTATCACGGAATTAAAATAAATGTAAAATATACGGTGTTCCCCTCAGAATAATTTTTGTTTTTTTTTGTTGGTCTATCTATGATAAAAATAAACTCCATTATGTATTTATTTTTAGAGAAACCATCAACATTTACAACACCTTTTACTAAAACCATGTCACTTTATATCTTATTTTATTTTTATTCCACCCGTGAACACTGTAAATAAACCATTTTCTTTTTAATCTAATAAGATCTATGTAATTTACTGTTTGTATACCAAATAAATAAATCACTAAATACCACGATGGAAAACTATGGAGATAAAGAATCTTTTGAAAAGGCTTTAGCGTTATTAATGCACGTTTTCTATTTTAAAACAATAATTAAACTAGACAGCATTCACTTGGCATGCACCCACTGACGAAATTACGAATTGAGCGATAAATTTACGAATTGTTCCTAATATGCTCAGCCAAGCGCTATGAGACTTTTCAAACGCAAAGTAGACTAATTACCGCACCATAAGGTTGCATTTAAATGATTAAAAGTAGCTCGTGTAGCTCTACAATAACCATGAATGGTTCACGGAATTATCCGAATCACGTAATTAGCCGAGTTTACCCTAATCGTTCCTAATGATTATTTCGAATGTCGTTCGGATGAACCAACCATGCCAGCGCCGATCCCGCAGCAGGCGGCGACGGCGAGGATGTTGAAGACGGCGGAGCCGACAATGGTGCCGACGCCGATGTCGCCCTCCGTGATGAACGTGCCGATCACATTCACGAACAGCTCGGGCGCCGACGTCGCCGCCGCCATGAACGTCGCGCCCGCCACGTCGTTGCTCATGTTTAGCGCTGCAACATCACAAAACACCAAACACTCACTTCTATCAATGTGCAGCTGTTTTTAACCTAGTAACCTGGTATCGTAATTAGTATGAAATCTCCAACCGCGTTAAGGTATTGTAGATACATAATAATTCAAATACTTCGATAAATGAATATTAAGTTCAACGAGACGAGATGAACGCTGTTCACTGCTGACAGGTAGAGTATGTTGACATCGAATTCTCAACGAGTTGGTAAACTTATTGCGCTATCTAGCTGCCAAATTTAGCTGTCATAATTCCTGTTCTAAAGAATTGAAAGTCTATGAAATTTCCGAAAAATAGACAAGTATGAATAAAAAGCTAATTAAACTTGCGTGGAGAGGGTTGCGGACGTTTTGAGAAATTTCCTATATTACTTTAAAAACCATATACTTCTATAGGTGGTCCTGTAATCTATAAGAACCGATCTACTTGCTGTATTTTTTTAAATTTTACTCCCAGTACCTAGTTTCATTTTAGTAGTCAGTTTCTTACATAACTTCAAAATGACACACGATATATAGTTTATATATATTAACGTTACACGTCCGTCATTGGGTCACCGACTTACCAAACCTACTGGACATATGTTTTTTCCTTTTGTGTTACAGAAAATTATAAATATTTCAGGATTTTTATAAAACTAACCTGACCTAACCTATTCTACACGACGGTCCTGAAAGAAATCCTGAAATATTTACAGTTTCGGAAAAAAAGCAATTTGGTTAAATGATATGCTTGAGAAATGAATCAGTCTGGCAAAAACTTTTGGACAAAACGACAGGCTACGGAACGCTAAAAATTATGAAATTGGGATAGTATCTTTTATTTAATGTCTTACAAGACTTGCCAAATAAAAACAAAAATCTAATAATTAAGTACCTACAACTACTACTAAACCTACGCTGTCCATCCGTCCGTCCATCTGTCCTCCCTTTAAAGAGCTGTATCTTTTGAATCGTTATAGATAGCGATTGTATTTTACAGAACAGTCATATAACAGCAGATTTACCAACAAATGGATAATATTTAAAAACAACGTTATTTTTATTTAAATATTTTCTCGACTTTTTTTCTTTAAAACGGACACACAAACGTCAAATTTGATGAGATTAAAGTGTAAACCCGAAAGAGATACAAAACACAATAAAAACCGACCATGTCACACCCATGGTGCGTGAGTTGGTTATACGAGGGCAGAGTGAAAAGTCTGGAAAAAATTAAACATTTATTTTTTTTGGTCCAAGTAAGTAAATATTTATTTTTCAACGTAGTCCCCATGTAACTCAATACACTTGGTCCATCGCTTTTCTAGCTTTTCGATTCCCTCCGTATAGTATGATTTCTCCAACCCTTCAAAATACGCATTGGTTTCTGCGATGATTTCTTCCACCAAATCTTTTTCCACCAAGCCATTTCTTTAAGTTTGGGAAAAGAAAATAGTCGCAGGGGGCTAAATCTGGAGAATAAGGTGGATGCGGGAGCAATTCGTAACGCAACTCGTGGATTTTAGCCATAGCAACTGCACAAGTGTGGACCCGTGCGTTGTCTTGGTGAAAAATGATTTTCTTTTTCGCCAAATGGGGTCGTTTTCCATTAAAACTTCATGAAAACGCTGTAACAAGTTGGCATAATATTCGCCGTTAATCGTTTTACCTTTCTGAAGATAATCAACATATATTACACCACGAGCATCCCAGAAGACAGTAGCCATAACTTTATTCGCCGATAAAACTGCTTTGGCCTTCTTTGGTGCAGGTTCACCTGAAGCAATCCATTTTTTTGACTGCTCCTTGGTTTCTGGTGTATGATGATGAATCCAGGTTTCGTCAACAGTTATGAAACGTCGCAAGAAGTCTTTTTCATTACACCTAAACTTCGCCAAACATGCCTCTGACAGGGTCACCCTAGTGCGTTTTTGATCTACTGTGAGCAATCGCGACACCCAACGGGCGGAGAGCTTCTTCATATCCAAATAAGTGTGAAGGATATTACGAACCCGTTCGTCTGAAATGCTTACAATATCAGCTATCTCACGGACCTTTATTCTTCGGTCGGTCAATCCGATGTCATGGATTTTGGTGATCATATCTGGTGTAGTGACCTCAACTGGGCGTCCGGGTCGGTCGGCGTCAGCAGTGCTTGTACGGCCACAACGAAAATCCGTAAACCACTTGTGGATCATTTTAATCGATGGAGCAGAGTTCCCGTAATATTTGTCTAATTTTTTTTTGTATCCGTAATGGTTTTTTTTCGCAAAAAATAATGTTTAATCAGAACACGAAACTCACTTTTCTCCATGTTTGCAAACACCGAAGTGATTGTATCTTTTTCAAAGCTGTCAAAAAAAAACTAGTCGTGTGAACTGGCTGAAAATATACGGTTTACCTCCAAAAAGGCTGCATTACAAATTGACATTAATGAATTTGTGAAGAAAATACCTTTAATATTATTTTTACCAGACTTCTCACTCTGCCCTCGTATTGAAGAGAATGGACGTACTGACCGTGGCATATTCTGTCAACGGCGGGCACAAAGAACTTGTCGCAGACGACGGCGAGCGCGATGAAGAGGTACAGCGAGATGAGGATGTGGATGACGACGGCGCCGTGCTGCCGCTGCGCCTCCGAGAACAACTCTGCAGGGAAGTCGTCGATGGCCGGCGGCGTGCAGTTCCGCCCCACGAGGTACCCGTCTGCAACACCACGCAGTTACATCGTCAACACATGTGCGGAAACAATCACCAAGCCCAGATCCATTGCTTGAAGTTTAAAGTGTTTCAAAATAGTACATTTTGATGATAGTGCGGAAAGAATATCATTTTAAACGAGTGCCGAGGTGCCAAGACTCGGGACGAGTGAAAATGACAGTTCCGCACGTGTATCAAACAACGTTTCCTTAATACATTTGAGAAAAATTACAATAAATAAAAAATAAAACAGCAATTCAAAAAGACAATTTTACTTAGATCTTAGTGATAAAAAATACAATGCAATTTGAACAATCAAGGATAATATTAAAGGTGTTTGCGGGCACGTTCACAATTTGACTTAAGCTGTTGTTAATCTCGTACGTCTGTGGGTCTTGATTATTAATTGGTGTATCAACATAACGCTGCCGTCCTTTGAATATTTTAACCACATGGTAGATGTCTGATATTTCTTAGAAAGTTCAAAAAAGTAGACCAAAGGTACGTTTTCTGAAAAAGAATTCGCTCCGCTTTCCCTTTTCCGGTCGATGAATATATAATCACCTTTGTTTGACTTTCGTTTTCGGCTTGAAGCCCTCTTAGGTGTATCTTACGGGTTAGGTGAAAACTGCTTGAAATAGTATGTTTTAATTTTTAATACACTAATACACTAATCACTTTTCATCATTAGATATCATTGAATTGTTGTAGTTTATTAGAAAATGTCATCCCAAATTTAAAATAACCATGTTATCCATAAAATGTCTGCTAAATAAATAAAGAACAAAAGTATTGGATGCAATATAATACAAAATTTATGAAATTGATCTCTTAACATTACCCATTCTTTTGAATTAGAATGTAAGAATCGTGAGTTTTTTTTTGGACTATCCCATTTGCAGCCTTAGCTGCGTACTGCCAGGGCGTACTGAGCGAGCCGAGAGTGAAATGAAGAAAGCTCACGCGTTTCATTCGACGTTTTTGTACACAAATTAAACAATCTTTAACAGTTTTATTTTGTTAATACAATAACAAAACATTGAAGCAATCACTTAAAGTATAATTATTAAAACGATACGCATAAGCCTTTGTGTGGTTTTAATTCGAGTATTTCATAATGGATCGTGGATAGAATAAAGTCGTGGAATCTGGTTTTTATGAGTGATCTACATCTTGCTGCGATTTTTTGTATCTTTTATGGTAGTATTTTTTACTTCTTGGCGTCTCCATGCACCATTAATGCCGACAACTAACGCAACCTAAAAGGAAAATAGTACATACATACATACATACCTTCACGCCCCCATTCCCAGAGTGGGGTAGGCAGAGCTACAGAATTACCAACCACTCCAAAAACTTGTTGATAATTCTGTTGAAAAAGGAAAATAGTAATTAGTTATTATTATACGTAAGAAAAAAACGAACTGTTATTATAAAGTGAAAGTTATAGAACACGGGTGCCAAGCCGCGGGTAAAAACTAGGGTCCTGCAAATGTTATAAATATAAAATAGGTAACCTTTGTTGCCAGTTAGTTATTCTTTCAGAAACTTTTCCACGCCACTTTGTGACGACGCCTTACATTGTCGACTACTTACTATACTACTTAGTGTACTAAGTATTGTACTAAAGCGGTCTAAGCGTCTCTTCAGAAACGCAGTTTCGTATGCAGAATACCTACCAATTTCATTAGGAACAGTGCTTTTATTATGGAATATTTTTCTATCTATTTCTGGGATTAAAAATATACTTTTACGTAAAAGAATATAGTGCGGTACCTAAACCTTACTGCATTACGATCCTTAAAACGCTGCAATAAGGCACAGATTATATACAAGTTATGAGGGCCACTGAGGATAGTGCATTTTGATGCAAGACTCGAGACTATTGAAAATTACAGTTCTGCTCGTAAATTAAAATAGTGTTTCAATAAATTTGCTGAAAATGGCCAATAAAACAAATAAAATTAAAACCGACTGTAGTTCATGACACTCAATAAGCCCGGCGGGCACTCGTTACAACCAGCTGCAGCGGCAACGCATTATGCTCATTCAAATACTGATCCTTCGTGATACTCATTCAGCCAACTTTATGAAAACTGTTTTGAAGCATTTTTAATATAAGATTCTTAATCCCTAATTAGTCAAAACCTATGCAATTTTAGTATTTTAATAATATTATATGTATGTACCTACCTTACCTAGAGTTTTAAATATAAAAATAATGAAAAATAAAAATCACTAGTGCTTTAAATCCAACGATCCGCACAACACACCCGCGCCGCGCCTTCGGTAGGACCAGGACGCACTTGCACTTGTGTTATATTAGGTGTGGCGGACAATGTGCCCTTGCTTTTAGCTTTGAACCTCGCAAAACATCTAAACAGTAATTTGTTTTTAGAATAACTTATATCTCCAAATAATAACAAAAAAATTAACATTTTCCATGACCGGAACAAGTAAAAAAAAACGCGTTTTGTGAATAAAATTTAAGGCAAAATAGTTAACAGGATAACTTTAGTTACTGTTTGTAAAAAATTGTTATAACCTATACATATAATATATACATATAATTCGCATCTGGGCTTAAATATTGTCCATTGTTTAACCACTACCAGGTCTGTTACATTGAGATTTTTTGATATCTCTGAAATGTACGGTCACACACGTTTAATTTTCATTACATTTGTTAAATATATGAAATAAAATCCACTTTACAGTTTTTGTTACAAAGTGAACTATTTGCAGGTTACAAGTTAATATTCCCCTGCCTTCAGGCACACACATTGTGTATACATTTAACGAAAAAAAAATCTGATTTTAATTCATGCAAGGTTGGCATATTTTTCGATCTAATTTACCCAGTTACCAAACGTGCGATACGGTTACAAAAAGTTTGAGCAACCGTATCAAAAACACATTTATTGTACTGTTCATCTTTGCTTACAGATAGCCGCGTACATTGGTATATTTGCTATACCACCTTGGGCTCATTATTAACAGCGCTATACTTGACCCGTCATCGTCGATGATTGACTTTACCGAATAGAATCATAAATTAATTGAGCTCACACATGATCGTAATATGATTTAGATTTCTTTGGTCAATAACAAATGTTAAAGGTCAAAGACCCGACCCTGGTCAGCAGTGGCTTACAGGACATGCTAACCACACTTTAGGACTTTAATTATTAGCTTTGTTAGAAAGTTAAAGAAGGCACAACAACTGAGTTAGTGGAATTCACTATCCGGCATTAACTGAGCCATAATCAAGTATTTTGTATCACCAATTGGATGTCAACCTGTAGTACCATTGCTCTGGGCTGATGGTAGAGACTTAGGGTGGCTGTAGGGACTCCTAAATTACACATGATAAACCGGTCGTGTTAGGGCTCGTTAGAATCGTCTTGACGAGTAGATGACGACTGTGCAAAGAAACTAAAGTCGGCAACATAAGGCCGTACAAAAATTATTATTTTGACGGAAACTTATTTGCAGTTAAAAACACTACCACATGGTTTTCCGCAAGGAAGTATTGTAGGGCCTCTGTTACTATAAATATAATACAGTGGTCCTATTCAAGGACAGCACCATCTTATTTAATGATATTATAGGTACGAATCAGAAATAAATAATACTTTAGAAGCAATTACAAAATGGCTGACGTGAGACGCTTAAAAATAACTTAAATAAAACTAGTATCATGAACTTTAACCAGAAATGTAGTATAGTCAAATCGTATAATATCAAAAATGAATCTCGCTAATTTCTTAGGCGTCAGCTCACTCTACACAATCATATATTAAGGAAAGCTCACGTTGAAAATGTACCTATTAAACTTTTTCACTGATATCGAGATTTATTCTATCAGTTTGACATTTTTACTCAAAAAAAGTAGTTTTATTTTATCCATATTTTTCACTTAAGAAAAAAAACCTTCGATGTTTTATTACATTATATTAATGAAAAATATTTACATTTCAATTGATGCCAAGATGAAAAAGTTATATGCAATATTGTTTTTTTTTAAAGCCATGTTTTAAAAAAAATATAAACATATTGTTTGGTTGCCGGGTTAGAATAGTACCACTCCATTTCTTCCCGTGGATGTCGTAAGAGGCGACTAAGGGAATAAAGGCTTGTAGTACTGTTAGGCGATGGGCTTGCAACCTGTCACTAATACGCTGGTAAACATCTTAGCCTAATAGAAAAAAATGTGGTTATAGAATTATCAACAAGTTTTAAAAGTTGTTGGTAATTCTTTAGCTCTGCCTACCCCACTTTGGGAATGAAGGCTTGAGTTTATGTATGTATGTATGTATAAAATATAACCGGCGTTCATTTTGGAATTCTGTTCGACAGAATCAAAAATGAATATAAGGTCAATGTGTCTAATACCGGCATAGTTTATTTTAGTTTGACTTTGATTAATGAAAACTGTTGTCTTTTTAAACTATTATTAGAATTTGTGTATGGAATCGACTAAGAATTTGGTTGGCTTTTGAAATCATATTTAAGAAAAAGCGTAACGATCTTGTATATTTAATTAAAAATATTTTTTAAAACATGGTCAGTAGACGGATTTTCCCGAGGTTTTGGGGTAAATCCGGCTAGTAGCAATATCTCGATAATCAGACGGTTATTTCAAATGATATTCAATTTGGAAAGAAATATAGAGGATTTTAATCAAATCTGTTCTGTAACGGGTAAAATATACAGTCGAGTTTAGTTTTTATCGGCGAAAAACGTTTTTCGGGGCTATTCCGGCATATTCTTAAAATCAGAGGTTTACTAAGGCTATAAAATAATGTTATTTTATACTTTTTTTATGTACGTATGAGTGTAAATTATACGATTTACTTATTATGCGAGTGCGATCAATTATTAAATATAATTATTTGTATGTACAAACATTGTTGATAAATATTATCTCATAAAATTATGTAAAATTAATTAATAAAAATCTATGGTTTCAATTTTTAAGTATTTATTGTAAATCAAACTCTAAAGATAATCCAAAACTGTTAATATACATTTTCGATACTTAAATAATTAGGTATAATTTGTACTGAACTCAAAGACACAAGGCTAAAATAAAAAATAAAAAAAACAAAAATATACTTAACAAATAAAGTACCTACTCTTATCCTTCAAAGTTAATACTATACTTGTTAACAAATATTTTGCCCGGCCAGAACCACTTCAGAAGCCCTAGCCAAGATGATTTTCGCTAACTAGCGGTTCTATTCGTTTCGTTTTTAAACTAATCGCGTCACTGGTAGACGAGTCACGTAATCTACGGGATTGGTTAAGACATAATCCAACAACTCTCCTTGCTATACACGATTCTTTCATAAATAACTTATTATAATCAGCAGAATATAACTAAGTAAATAAACTCAAAACTAACATAGTGCTAAGTAATTTAACAGCTGATGAAAAAGGTTGACTATATCTGGAATGGGGAATTACCGGCATATGACGGTGTTGCCCCTTCAATTTTAGACGGTTTTTCCCACTTGACAATTCTGAGGTTACAAATTTTACGCAGCAAATAATTCTAAAACACTTGAAATTCATGCAAAATAGAAAAAAGAAGCCTTTGGCGCACATCTTAAAGAACATGTTAAGCACACTCACAAAGTCATAAATTGTACGGTTTGAAGCATACCTTTGGGTAAACACCATCACACAACCCTCGCGTTTCGTTCGGAGCACAACTAAATTTCAAACACTGTTTTCTTCAATCGTAGACAACATAGCGCCATCTCTTTTAAAGAGATTTAACCAAAAAGTTCCCCTGCTTTATCAACAGAGGTAGCAACGGCGTACAGTTCTTGGATTGGCCATAAACGCTTGTGTACGGTGTTACCCCGTAGACGGAATTAGACACATTGATTGATCTTATAGATAATTTTTATATACAATTTCATCGATTTACATTTAGTTTTTTTTTCATTAAATGTATTGAGTATAGACAAATTAATATTATTAAATACGGAACCCTCAGTGCGCGAGTCCAACGCGCACTTGGCCGCTATTTTTCTTTTTATCAAAAAACTTGTAGTTTGACATTGTACGTTAAGCAAAAATACTAACAGGACGAAAGAAATGCTATATGGTTTTTAATACATATTATTATAATATTCAACTATTAAGCGGTTAAGCGACGTCAAAGATGATTCTAGACCGGGGCGACCGCTAACGGCAGTCACTCCAGAAAACGACATCAGGATGGAGTGGCTAATCAAGGAATCTCGAAACATTACCAAGCGAGAGATTCAGAACGCACTGAAAGTTGGAGTTTGGTGATCACCTTAAAGTTCGGAAGGTTGTGTCTCGATGGATACAACATCCTCTTACACAGGAGCAATAATTATAGACGTGTCGATTGGTGCAAAGGCTATAGCCGGGTAAGGGAACAAAAAATGCCCCTGGCGTTATTAGCCAATGAGTATATCCTATGTATTGGTCATAATGACAGTTATTAATCTGCCAAGTTTCATGTCATAATTATTGACAGTTTCCTTGAAATGTCACTTGAAAGTTTTTTTTACTTTTCTAAATATCTTAAAAACTACTGATCCGTTTCTTTTGTGTTTAACGTATGTTGCTAATGGCTTGAAGAGGAATAATTTTGCAAAAAACCAGATGTCTCTAGGTCAACATTAACTTGGTGTTTTTGGATGTCAAACATTTCAAACTTTTTTTTTGACACTTGTGAGTCAGCGACACCTACCATTTTTTGTAGACTAATGTGACATCTCTTTCCGTACTAATATATGTTTGTCTCATATGAATTGGGATTGTTCATATTTTTTAAATTACTCTAATTTGGAAACCATTTCGAGGAATAGGGTTTTAAAACCGTTCTGCATTATTAAGTTTATGAAATATTTATCTCTTTCGGACATTTCGACAAAAGTATATTTGACCTTTGTTTGACTTTCGTTTTTGGCTTGAGGCCCTCCTAGGTGTATCTTACGGGTTAGGCGTAAACCGCTTGAACTAATATATTTTATTACACTATTACAATCACTTTTTACCGTTAGATATTATTCAATTGTTGTAATTTATGAGAAAATGCCAACCCAAATTTAAAACAATCATGTCATCCATAAAATGTCTGCTAAATAAATAAAAAAAAAAAAAAAAAAACAAAACTATTGGGTCAAATACAAAATTAATGAAAATGGTCTCTTAAAATTACATATTCTTTCGAATAAGAATGTAGAAAGAGTGAGTTATTTTTTTTGGTCTATCCCAATTGGGTTGGAGCAACATGGTGATTTTTGGTTTTGAGTTTACCTGCCTAGTACATCATCAACGTATACAGGGTGACTGGAAATTCGCCGTATTTCTTGAAAGGGGTAATTCTACAGCTCATTTGTAACGATATAAGTCCAGTCAACTAGGTCAAAACTCATTGGTTATCGAGTTATTCACGTTTTTAGAATTTTTAAAAAATACCCGCCTTTTGACCTAAAACTAGTCATTGTGTAAAAACTTCGTAATTTAGAAATAAAAAAAAAGCATTTTTCAAATAGCCAATGCGTTACTGATTACTGATTACGAAAAATAATAAAAAAAGCCAAAGAAATGCAAAGATTTGCAAATAAAAGGATTTGAAGTTGAAAAATCTAGTAATTATTTTCCAAATTTTGTAACATTTTAAAGCATAACTAAAAAAAAAAGTATGACACTTCGCGTACAAATGACAGGAATAGTTTGCTCAATTCATAAGCTTTCTAAAAAGGTACAATTAATAATAATAGCAGAAATTTTCGCCGTTCAGCTCCATCGTTTCAAGCAAACAACGCGGCATCGTTATCGTTTATAAATTCAGCTAATCGTGTTTTTTTAAATTTGCTTTTTAAAAACATAAAGTGCGTTCTATTTATAACCGAAAAACGAGGGAAGTGTTTCTCCTTTTTAAATTCGTGCGCAAGCGTGTTTGGTTCATCGAAAAAATGGTTGCTGTTTTTTTCAACGAAGTGGGCCTTTAGCCGTCATTCCACTATAGAAGGTTGGTAAGCGGTTACCAGCCAATGCTATAGCGAAGTTTGTTTGTCATAAGCATTCCAGGGACTGAGCATCAGTCGTCCAAGTAGTCCCGGGGCATAATTTTTCATCAAGATGCCAGAACCATGGATTTTTTTAACAAATCAGGTGTGCAACTGCTACCACACCCTGCCTATAGCCCTGGCCTGGCATCGTATGATTTTTAATTACGTGGACGACAATTTTCGGCGGCGGATAAAGTAGTGGACGAATTAAGGCGACTTATTCTTGTTTTTTTTTCCTGTTTTGAAAGTTGGATTAGTCGAATGCATAGATGTAGCAGGGGAATACTTTGAAAAGTTGTAAATAAAGTTTTATTATATTCCTTTCATTTTTCTGTCCGGCCCTTGTAAAATTCATAAAATCGAAAATATTTTTCTATCTCTACCAATTCTTTACTTAGTGACTAAAGTTATCCTGTTTACTAGTTTGCCTTAAATTTTATTCACAAAAACGCGTTTTTTTTTATTGTTCCAGTCATGGAAAGTGTTTAATTATTCGTTTTTATTTGGACTACATAAACTAAATAAACTAATACGTTTAAATAAATACATAATGATTCAGGAAAAAAACCGCTATTTAATTTTTTTGCAAAGTTTTAATCTGAAAGGCCCACAGCATTGGGAAAGGCAAACTTACTTTGGTGCATTACAAAATAACACTTAGTACATGAGTCGCAAACTGTACAGCGTGTAAATGTTATACGAGCAAATATTTTAACTAAACGTAGACAGGTTACTAAACGATAATAACTCCGATTATTGCGTAATTAAGTTTTAAAGGTCCATCGAGCAGCAATGTAATTGCGCAGTTGATAATTCTCACTTTTGTTAGGAGCTGCCGTGTATCGATGTTCAAACTAGTGCTATCATGGTATTAATCGTAGATATGAACTCTTATCTTGTAAAAACTGTTTTATTTAAATAGTGTTATTATTGGTTTAAACATGTAACGACGACTAATGAACCTCAGTGATCATATTCATGCAGGCATATATTTAGGTTTGTACCTACTTACTTATCTTACTGTCCGTCCAGTTCCTCGTCTACCCATGATCTCACTCATTATTGACACACTTTAATGGCACTGTGGTTTAATTACATTTATTGAAAAGCATACGTACAGTCAGTCCAGATGTGTCAACTCGTATATGCAAACTGACAAACTTCAGGAGAGACAAGAACCTGCCTAGTCACTTGCGAGTTCCCACCTTAACCAAGTTGTTCCGTGATAAATGTTACCACGTGTCACGTAGATCTTACGAAGCTACTCCGGTTGAATGCTTGTTACGAGATGTCACTTCTAGTCGTTTTTGCCGTCAAAATGGATTGTAATGCAGGAGACATTTACGAGTTAACACCGGAAATACTATTTGAAACTTTCTGCATAAAAATCTAATTTTCCAAATATTATAGTTCCGGGATGTTATTACTTCTAGACCGACGATACGCATTTCGTATTAATTTAGTGGTTTAATGTGTTTGTTATTTACGTTATTTATCAACAATGAACCGAAATTGACATGACTGTCATGTCAATTTCATAATCAGTAGTATTATCAGATGATTATAGAGGAAGACCTAAAAGTTGTATATTATCGTACTACTTTATCGTCAAAACAGTCTGAATAAAAGGACAAGCAACTCGATACGAAAAACAGAGTCTAATAAAACACTGTAACAAATTTTGACAAAGAACTGCTGGAGTTTGGCGAAAGATCCTTTGTTTCAAGATTTGCGTCTTAAGCCCGCTCCACATTCTCGACAAAACTACACGAGATTGTTTTGTAGAGATATTTGCCGAGATCGGGCGAAACCGAGAGCGGACCACCACATTCTCGCCTTGCACAGTTGTAATTGGACTTTCATCCAAGATGGACGTCCTCGAAACTTCTGTCGCTACAGTATTATGCGCTGTAGCATATTACAATTACTTACATATCCGTGAAAAAAAAGTTATAAGAAGACGGTGGAATACACTTAATTACTACTGCCCGCTACTTTGTCCGTGGAAAATTAGAAATAAATCTTTTCTTTTGTTAAATCTACACATTTACATTTTAACATCTTTTAAATAAATCGTGATTCCATTTGGCCGCCATTGTGACTCACATCCAAAGACCGCACGTGCGCTTCCTGCGGTTGTCGTCGGCCGACTGGCGGGAGCGCGGGAGTGTGGAGGGGTAGTTTCGCGCAAACACGAGACTTCACGTGACGAGAGCCCTTTGATGTTTTGCCTTTTTACCGCCACGAAATGGAAACAACACGAATATACGCGAGACAATACGAACATAGACGAATACTCTCTCCACACTCTCGTATTCTCGTGTAGTTTTGTCGAGAATGTGGAGCGGGCTTTAAGGTAGTAAATAAGGTAGAAAACTCTTTACTTGACATTTGTATTTTGCATTTTTTATACCTTTTCATTACTAGCGGCCGTCAGTCACAGAACCATGATTATCAAATATCAATCGATGTTGTTTGTTGTTCGATTTTAGATCATAGTAAAAAAACCGGTGTTATGGTTTCTGCATAAGACAACGCATAAGTACATTGTGATTTGACAATAGATATTGTCCCTACACCGCGCACTGCTGGGGTTGGAATAGCGTGGACAGACTAAGGATTGAACACAGTGCTCTTAAATAATTTGGAGTGTGAATTAATCTATCCTAGACTTTGCTGTTTGTGCGTGAGTTAAGTTTTTTAACTTAAGTATAATAAGTAAACGATTTTTGCATTGATTTCAATTTTAGTCATACGACACACCGGAACTCGTAAACAAAGGGTGTGTGTGTGATGTCTCTCTCGATCGCTCCACGAGTCCAACCGATCTGTCCCGAACCAAGGCCCTTGAACCTATGTCAGTTGAAGCAAACATTAAGTCTAAGTTAATTGAGTGACAATTGAGCTATTTTTGATACATTGCGTGGCGAATAATGCGTGGTGAAGAATAAAATTAATGGATGGTGGATTAATACTAATTCATTTATTTATAATATCTTCAAACTTAAGTTTTATGTACTAGGGATATAGGACTGAAAATGGTTATGTTAGGCTGAGCGATTCCATAATTCATATTTTGAACCTGCAATTTAGAGGCTGAAGTAACATAACAGGTCTACGTTAAACTTACTGTAGGCATATTTTCTAGTCACATTAGGAGTTATGACTATAAGTTTTAGAGAGGGACACCCACAGTTTATTTTTAAGAAATATTTTAATTTATCAGGTTGGTTTAGGTTTAGCAACTGAGAACATTAGATTTTAACTTGAGATAGTTCTTATTCGTTCTGTTAATATTTAAAGGAACAATAGGGGTAATAAGCGTTTAGCCATTGGCCAGCTTCTTATTTTTCAATTGTTACCTAAAATTTACCTGGTTAACAATGAAAATATATTTTTTAAATCTTTACACCCTTATTTGAATGACAAGATCAAACCTTTTCATCAACAATCTACGTTTCTTGCTAGAAGCCCCTAAAAGGAATTCTTTAAATTGTTTTATGTGTATATACCGTTACAAGGTAGTTATGTTTTTCTTTACCAGTAGGTATCATAAAAACCTTAGTAACTCGTAAACTAATAAAGATATTGAAAAGTTAAAGATGACTTCTGGGGTCTTTCCTATGCTGTAATATTAACGCTTAGTTCTGGACAGCCTGTATTTTAAAACTATAGATTATTAGATACTTATGCTTATAGGTGATTGTAATATTTATAAGCACAATTAAATTACTATTGAGAATAATGATTCGACAGTGCTATGCTATGGATACGGTCAACTTTCGAGAAATCGGATCTGTAGCCGGCTTGTTCTAGTGGTTGCTCTTCATCGAGGCATTTAGTTATTCTGTTCAGGATCATATTTGAGAAGAGTTTATAAATGTTTAACTTAAGGCTAATCGGCCTATATTTATAATCTTTTTCCTTGTCTCCTTTTTTATGAATTAGAATAATTGTAGAATTTGTCACTTGTTCCGGGATTGTCTCATATAATATTGTATTTGGTTAAACAGGTGTGTCAGCGGTTTCGGATCCCAACGGCACGAAAGTGTTATTAGTATGAGTGAAATCATGAAAGCTTTAAAAAGTATGAAAGCGGGAAAGTCAGCAGGTTGTGATAGAGTGTCGATAGAAATGCTGAGGAGAGGAGATGGCCTGGTGGGTAGTCTGTTGTACCGTCTTTTTAATGCATGTTGGAGTAGCGGCCGAGTCCCGGAAGATTGGGTCAAGGCCGTTATCGTCCCTCTGTATAAAGGAAAGGGGTCACAGCAAGACTGCAAAAACTACCGCGGTATCAGCCTCCTTAGTGTTGTCGGCAAAGTATATGCGAAGATTTTAATTGAAAGAGTACTGAATGTTACAAATGACAAAATCTGGGATGTACAAGCGGGATTTCGAAAGGGAATGGGATGTACGGATCAGGTCTTTTCACTACGGTCCATCACAGAAAAGTTCTTGGCTGTCAACCAAAAGGTTTTTTGTGCTTTTGTGGACCTGGAAAAGGCCTATGATAGGGTAGATAGAAAGGAGTTGTGGACGGTGCTGTCTATGTATCGAGTGAGCAGCAACCTGGTGCAGGCTTTGAGGTCCCTTTATGAGGGCTCCAGAGCCTGTGTCAGGATAAATGGGGTATACTCGGCCTGGTTTAATATCTCTAAAGGTGTTAGACAGGGCCGTGTTGCCTCACCATGGCTGTTCAATCTATTCATGGACAGTTGTATGCGGGATTTGAGAGAGTATGATAAGGGTTTGCGTATGCAAGAGTTGCTAATTAAATGCCTCTTATATGCCGATGATCAAGTTATACTTGCCCCATCGGTACTTGAGTTGCAGGAGATGGTAACAGTGATGAATGAGGGATTTAAGCAAAAGGGGATGAAAGTAAATGTTGCCAAGACCAAGGTCATGGTGATAGAGAAGGATGAGGAGATGACTGAGTGTGTGATCAATATAAATGGTGAATTAGTAGAACAAGTGAGCGAATTTGTGTACTTGGGAAGTATGGTTACAAGAGATGGTAAGTGTGAGAAGGATATCGAGAGGAGGGTGAATGCGGGCAATCAAATTAATGGGGCCCTGCACTCCTTTGTAAGCAGACAGGGCGTTTCACAAAAAGCCCGGCTGGCTGTTCACAATGGAGTGCTGGCCCCTACCCTGATGTATGGTAGTGAATGTTGGGTGTGGCAGGACAAGCATGTAAGTCGTGTAAATGCAGTTGAAATGCGCTCTTTGCGTAGTATGTGTGGTGTGAAACTGATTGATAGAGTAAGAAATGAAAAAATCAGAGAGAAATGTAGAATAAAAGAAGATGTAGTGACTAAGATTGAAAAGGGCATGCTTCGATGGTTCGGTCATCTGGAAAGGATGGATGAAAGAAGATTGACGAAAGAGATATATAGATCGAAAGTAAGTGGAAGGGTCGGAAGGGGCCGCCCTAGGCGTACTTTTTCGAATCAAATCGGAGAAATACTGGAAAAGGGCCGAATCTTAAGTACCCGAAACCGACGTGCGTGCATGACTCGATGTATGAATGTTGAAGAAGCGAAAGAAATTTGTCAAGATCGTAGCAAGTGGAAAGAAGTGGTCTCTGCCTACCCCTCTGGGAAACAGGCGTGATTTAATGTATGTATGTATGTATTCCATGAAGTTGTACTTATTTTGGATATTTTCGATTTTTTTCAATTGTTTTTAATTTTTGTTCTAGTTGAGGTATGTTTCTTGATGAGGTTTTAATAGGTTTTCTTGATTTTTGTTTATTCGATGTAAGTAAAGGGGCTTTGACCATTCTATGGTTTCTTTTGAAATTAAGCTGGTTGATTTATACCTACCTACATCTAAGAATTGTGATGGGAGGTTGGAGATGATAACATCGATTTAATTTTTGTGTTTCCCATCTGGGGATATACAAGGCCACTTTTTGTAAGGGTTTGTCTCGAAAAATATATTCATTATTTTCAGGTCGATTTTTCTAATGATTTCTATGAGTATTTGACCATTTCGGTTCCTTTTACCATTGCTAAATGGGCCCATAGTATTTGATTCTCCATTCCGCTATGAACCACTTTGACCATTGAAATCGCCCTTTATGATTTTGTTTATATGTTTCTCTTGTTTGGTTTCTTGAAATGAAGTCTAAAATGCATCTTTATCAGTGTCGATGCCTGCTTTTGTCTTTGGATTTTCAAATTTAGGATGGTAATCCTTTCAGATTGGATTGAGAATTCAAGTATATTTTTGTTGAAACTCTTCTTTACAATGAAGCCTACTCCGTGAAGTCCCTTTGTCTCACCTATGTAGTATCTACAGTTATAAGTAGTCGTGATATTTTCTTACTTCTTCACCGAGTCTTCGGACCTCACTGAGGCGTAGGATATCCCAATTTATCTTTTCTGGAGCCTGTTCTAGCTCATTTGTCCTTAGTGTTCGGCAGTTTACTGTAGCAATATGCATGACTTTTTTGTTTGTTGGTTGATCAATCGGTTATGGGTTTAATAGGTTTTGCATTTGTGGATTTTGGTTTTTTTATGTCGTCAACGAGACGATAAAGAATATTACAATCGCTTAAATAGGTGTTACGCGTTTCATATCACTAGTATCAGTAACTAACCTAACCTAACCATTTTGTGTCAAATTCATCCGAGGCATTTGAAGCATATTTTTTCTTTGAACTCCCTGGAAATGACACAAAAAAAACAAGTTATTGGAGTTGGCGTCTTTATTACGTATTAATATGGCGTAACGAAACACTATTCATAATATTTGTCATTTATATCCATGACATCCGCGTGGTTAGGTACAAACAGGCGTGACTGGCACTATGTCAGTTTCACTAGACGAAGATCACACAAAATCGGTTTGCACAATACGCAAGTTATCCTAGATAGCATATATTTTATTACTTTAACTTTATTTTGAACTGCGTTATTTGAAATAAAAAATGCCACAAAACATAGTTTTTTTCTAAAAATGCAATAGCAAGATACCTATGAGCTATGACACAAAACGCAATATACCTAAGCTTAACAAGTGCACACTATATCCACATGCAATAAATAAGAGACAAATTTGATTTTAGATTAGTGTACGATTGTATTTCAAAAATAATTTAAGCCAAAAACATAATTGAAATATTTACTTGTACCTATGTAAGTAATGTTTTACTTTATTATTGTAAATGCATTATTGCATGAAAATAACTAACAGGGATTTTTGTTTAACATAAAGGTTACATTACAATGTGGAAATACAACCTGATATTACAGACATCACCGGATTCACCAGATCAAACTGGCCGGTTGCAAATCTGTCAATTTGATGTTTCTCGACATACCGATACCTTTGGGTTCAATTGGTGTAAAAACCAAAATCCTACTTTTCAGGAGAGCTAAAAAACGATTTTTATTTTTTATTTTGGTGTGTAACTTTTTTGTTTTAAAATGTAAATAAAAATGTTGTATGTGAATGTTGCTTAAAATTTTGCCATGAAAAAGAATAAATTATCAATATCTACCGGTCTTGCTCGGTTCAAAAGTTAGTGAGGATTTACATCCAAGAAAATAGCACTTCTTGGCTTTTACGCCCATGAAATTTTGGTACTAAAAAAACCTTATGGGGTGTATTGTCACTTAAGATAAACTGTTTCAAGTTAATGTTGTCGTAAAGCACGTCATAATTATACTTTGTTTAGGTACATTTAGTACGTTTTATAATTAAGTTCTATATCAATCTGTATAAAAAAATTAACTGCTAGTTTGGAAATAACTTTAATAATACGTAAGTAATTTTGAAATGCTACACTTAATAGTAAACAATACTGAAATAGTAATATTTGTCTCTGTATTGAGATTTTTAGCAATAAAGCAATAATTATCTCAAAAAACGAACTAAATCAGATTTAGTAAATATTTTTGCACGCGAAATACAAAGATTCATATAATAATCATCAAAATGACAATTTCCTTTTATGAAAACCAAAAAAAAAAACATTAACGACTGGACTTTTGCTAAGGTAATTAACCTAATAATGTAAAGGTAATTACCTAAGGCTGCATTAAGACGAACGGCAACTTGCCAACAGTAACCGCCGAAATCTGTAACGAACGACAACTAGCCAACTTCAAGGCAACTTCAGCCATCGACAAATCTTGACAGATGGCAAGTTCCTGATCGTCTAAAAGCAGCCTTACGTCTTTTATTATTAAACCGAAAATAATTTAAGTAATGTTAGCATAGTTTTAATGAGTTGAAGGATCTGGTTATGACACATTTAGTTTTCCACATTGTCGTCTTAATCTTCTGCGTCGGTCAAAGTGAGGTTATCAACAACACTTCCATTAGGCAAATCTAGGTAATCCCTATGATACATTTTAGGAATAGTGCCATTTTCACAAAGATGCTAAAACGTTGAAGAGTTTTCAACTTTCATCAGCTTCAACGTCTTTTCTACGTTGCATGTCTAATTTCCAAAAGAATGTGAATAATTCGGTTCGTTTTTCTTCAGTGATATTAAAGCAACCCATTTTACATTTTTTGGGAGGCAAGGGTTACTTTTCATCTGTCTCTCTTGTTTAGATTTACCTTGTTGGTTTTCATATTATATCTTTCCTTCTTCTCTACATTTTTTGTTATATTTCCTTTTATTAATTTTAACAATCCATTTTTTCTTAACTAAGTCATTTTCTTGAAATTGAGCTTCCTTTGTCTTTTTTGTTTTTTTGCAGGTCTATAAGTTTCTTCTTCACTCGATTCACTTTCATTTTCTTGAGCCCAATACTCTGAACTCCCTGCTGAATAGTCACCTATTTCTTTGACTGACAAATAATCAATAATTTTCTTCAAAGTTTGTGCTGATCGTCGACTAGACTTATTTACCAAGGGTTTATTTATCATCTGAACTAGAACACCCAGGTATAACATTAGCAGTGTCCATAAAAAAAGTTTTCTCGCCGTTGAAGTAAGTATCACATTTTTTATAAAACAATCTACCAGAATCTGCAGCATTAAAATCATGCATAGAAAGAGTATCATTATTTAAGTAGGTATCATCAGATTTTTTTGTATAGCCTGTCCCTGTTGTGCTCGTTTCAGGGATTGGGTCGGTAAGGTTATCACAAATTGTACAAGTAGATGAAGCTACGTCAGCAGTATACAATACATAGGTATGGTCTAACGAAGGAGTTTCATTATGTAAGTTGGTGTTTACTGTTATATTAATAGTAGACGTAAAACAACATGACTCAAACAAAAAGTACGTTAAAAACATTATTTTTAACGACTCATTATGTTTTTAACCAAAAAACTGATGTATGTGTAAATTTATTTTGGTTTATACAAATCATCTAGACGTAAAAGGTAATATGAGATTGCAACAAGGGTGTATAAACCACTTAACAATTTATGTGGTTTATACGCCCTTGTCATAAAGCAGTAGACCATAGTGAATGGACAGTTATTAAAACAATGAAAAAAAAACCCATTAGTGTGATTTCGTATGCGATAAATTGAGTTTCCGCGGGAATAGCGTTATAAAATTCCAGGTAATTGGCATACTATTTTTCATTCAAACCCTTTCAGCCTTTTACCCGACGTGATTGAGTAACAAACATACAAACGAACAGACTTTCACATTTATAATAATATTAGTAGGATTGGAATATAAATAATAGTAAAAAACAGAATCATCATTATTTTACAACTCGTCTCGGCAAAAAGCAGATAGTAATTTGATAATAGTAGTGTTTGTACCTATCCTACATTTCCTATTTATAACAAAATTCTATCAATTCTCAAACAAACCAAATTAAATTAGCCACAGCCTAATACCAAATAGATATTACATGCATTTCAAAGACGCAACGTGTCTAATTCACTGGCGTAAAAACCATTTAATTAGTGGGTATAAGGTTTTAAAACCCATTTCCAATGCACGTCGCAACTATCCTTTTTGTATCACCATCAAAAAAAATCCATTTGATTTAAACAAACAATAGTTAGGTACGCACCTTCTTAAAAGTTTTGGTTGACTGCGTTGATATAATGCGTTAAGCTTCTTCTAAACAAAAGAATCCAATTGATTATTTTTGTCGTTCTCTTCCATTTTTCAAAAAATAGTAGTTATTAATCACATCACAATCAGTAAAAAAATATTTTAGAACTGGACTAACGAACGGCTTCGCACTTGTCTTGATGCTTCAAGTGTCAACAATCAAGTGGTATTGGCTTTCCAACTCAAGCAATCATTCATTATGATAGAATATCATAATGAATGATTGTTTGCGATGCGTATTCGAGCTTAACGAGAAAAAAGGACAACTATCTGTTTGTCACCACAACTTGTTCGTCGTTTGTTTATTGTTTGTGACTTGAAACTCGAGTCGTTGACGAACTTTATATTAGAATAATCTTTATGTGGGTAGGTAGGTAATCAATTCAATTTAATTTTACTAGCGTTAATAATAATGTTATACAATTTATTCTTTAAATATTGACGTAAATACTGATGAATGGTAAAATCGGTTGTATTATGATGATTTACTAGGAAATGCTGTAGAATTTCATTGACGTAAGAGACATTCAAATATATGTTGGCTTTTACGTCAATCCAAATATTAAAGAGGTGGACATACGGCCAACGAAAAATAATTTACGTACACCATTACTATGACGTATAAACCATTAATTGAATAATTTGCTTTAACGTCTTACAGTTGGCACAAATATTGTAGTTACGTTAAAATAAATTTCCTGAAAAAAAAGATTTGTTTGATACCTCAATGTTTTTAAAATTTTCTCCATTTTTGGGTTAAACAATTTGGGTCGTATAAACCTTCAACTGGCGAATTAAGACATACCGTACATACAGTTCGATAGAGCTTAAAATTCCGAGAAAATCTGTGTATATAACTCATTTGGGCCATTTTGGTTTATACGTCAATTGAACCCAAAGGTATCGATACTATTCGAACCAATGGGAATATCATATACCGCAATGATGCACCAATGATTTTCAACCTGTCGCGGTAAAAGTTGTAAATGTATTTTTTTTGGTGAATTTAAAATGTTTAAATGGACTTATCAATATTCCAGTTCTCATAATCCATAGTCGCAATATTTAGAACTTATTACTTTGTGATGAGTATAGTCACTTATAATTGTAATATTACTTATTCTGTGACGATAGTCTTAAGTTAATATGAACGAGCAAATATTTTAAAATTACCCCGATATGAATGTTTGGAAATCTTCCGTTGCCGGATATGACGTAGTACAGTATAAATAAGTGACCATTTATGTACCTTGTCACTTTAACGTTATGTTTGAAATGTTATACAAAATTGTGAAACGATTTAAAGCGACAAGGTACGGAAATGATCACTTATTTATGCCGTCGACTGTACGTGTCCACACACGTGACCACTCGGAAGAGAATACCAGGCGAAGTATATTATTGTAACGTTCTCATGAGAGAGATCTAGAGAACGCACATCCTAAAGTAACTTTACATTATTATATTCACTATATTTTTAATTAAAATGTTGACAAGTGAATAGCACTCTTTTTACACTAATTAGCACCCATTAAACATACCGACTATTAAAAAAAAAAACTCTTCACTTGTAACATTTTTGATACACGTTTATTCTCGAATACTCACTACCCAGTAAATTTAACCCTGTGTTTAAACCAGCTAATATCTCTATGTTGTTAAATAACAATACTTTTCTTTATAACTGACCTGTAAAAACGATGTAAGATTACAGTCCTATATACCTAAGTGCGTTACGTAGGTACACACTAAAAATGCTGGTGATACGGCGATTACCATCAATAGCGCTTCACTCTAGGAACGGTCCCGGCGAACAGCAAACGAGCCAATCGTGGGCAAATTGTCTCAAATTACTGCATTGCCCTGCTTAACCGCATTAACTGATTTCAAAATAAGGCTGGCGTTGGTCGGGCATGTTCGTGCTGGTTCTCATCTAGCGGGAACGACACGCTGGCTCCTGTTAACACGATCAATGATGGCTCGCAAGTTAAATTTCAAGGTTTTGAAATACATTTCAGGTGCAACTGTTGTTGAAGCTGATCTCAACCTCAGAAGCAACACACTGCTCAGGAAAGTACTTAGGTACCTACCGACAAAACACATGCCCTCAAGGTAAAGGAAAAACTTCGCAAGAAAACCTGTACAAATACTACAGCAGAGTTTAAGGCATAATTACACAAACCTAAACAGATTTATAGGGTTACAGTTTATCCGAAGGAGCTCATCTTTATAAAAATAAGATAACTAACGGTCAGCTAAACTTGTGACACACCACATAAGATGTAATCAATCAAAACGTAAGAGACCTCTTGTGATTTTTATACAGTGTCGCTTTGACATAGTCCAAAGTGGTCTAGGAATCAATATCCTTGACTGTATATACCAGGTAGGTTGCCTACCAAACTATATTTTAAAATTTGAGCCGAGTGGGGACTTTGTTTTGTTTACGAGTCCGTAATAATAATAGCGAAATTTTTTAATAGTTACATATATATATATGTTGATGGGTTAATACCTAAATAAAGAATCATTTTATTTTATTTTATTTTATTTATTTATTTACAGGGCGAACGATATGAAGTGTTACCAAATTCACAAAATCGAGCCTGGTGTCAAAGTAAATGCGACTTACTATCGGGAAAATGTTTTGGAAGCTGCGTTGGAGCCTTGGGCACGCAAATATTTCGGTAGTAGACTGTGGACATTACAACAAGACTCGGCCCCGGCTCATAAAGCTCGTGTGAACCAAGAGTGGCTGAACAACGCGTTCCACATTTTATTTCGTCCACACAATGTCTTTCGAATTCCCCAATCGCGAACGCGATGGACTTTTCTATCTGGTCCATTGTGGAGAGCAAGGTGAGGAGAAGAAAACATGCCAGTATGGATGCATTGAAGAAAGCGATCTTACGTAATTGCCATTGCATACCGTAGGATCACATTCGTGCAGCGTGCAACTCATTTTTCTACCGTCTGAAGGCCATAGACAGCAGAAGGTGGTCATATCGAGTTAAAATAAAGTAATCTTAAAAATTTGATATCTTTTTCAAAAAAAATCTTAATAATGAATAATTTGGGACAGCAAAAAAAAATCGTAGCCTTTTGAATTTGGTAACACTTCATATCGTTCGCCCTGTATACCTATGAGCAGCAGGGCAGAAGGGAGTCATCTCGATTTAACTACCATAAACTTAAAGTGTCCATCCGTCCTTTGTTCATTCATTTAAACCCGCGACTTCACTCGAATTAAAGCTTGCCAGAGGCGAGGTTATCATTCTAGCTGTATAGTATTACATATTACTCGACCACAATTAATGTTTAAATAATTTGATTACTTTCAAAATTACCATTACATTGTACAAATGTGAAAACCACCGGGAACAATGGGCTTTCCCCACAAATAAATGTCTAGTTAGGTACGCGCCACACACTGCTCGGGCACTCAAGGAAGTTAAAACACCAAAGTCCGGCGGAAGTTCATATTAACGCTGCGTAAGACGGGCTTCGATCCGAGGCTCATTCTACTGCTAATAGAGCTACGTCCAGGCGTCAGAGCAGACCGCGATGGCGAGTCCTGCGACTACGGTTTTATTTAGTTATAGGTACGTTGAGAAACAACACTGGAGGCATATTATCCGCAATGATTAAATGGTAGTCTGTGCGTTTTTAACTAGCTTTATCCGTCCCTTATAAAACCTGTAATAGCTATTTACTGTTTTAATCCACCGTGTTAAATAAAAATAAAGTAACTAATAATATTTTATAAAAGTATAATAAAGTCATCATATTCAAAACAAGCCAGACTCAAAGGAGATGTAATATTTTAATCGACAATATTGCGTTTATTTTAAATTTTAACATGAACTGTATTTGGATTAAGAGAAAAATAATTAAATATTGGAGAATTCATGTAAAGCAATTCTAGGAAAGGAAAACTTCCCGTACGTTAACGACCACCTCTGGTCCAATTTTTACATTTTCGAGTACTTCTCCTAGTTTCAGAAGGTTTAGCAGTCTTAGGATTTGGTACACAAGTCGGGCTTGCACGACACACGCAGGGTGCGAAAGGCCAGTCTGCCATCAGGTCGTCGCTGCCGCTTTACAGGCTCGGTGTTACATCAAAATAATCAGAAGCTACACTCACAACCAGTGCAAGATTGACAATTATGAGGTTGCATCAAATCCGGTAGTTCTGATTTTTTGCAGATTTGTTTATGATATTGACCCAATGATTAATCCAAGTTTGTGACCACGAGCGCCAAACGCAAATTTGTCAAAAATAAAATAACCGCGGTAATTTCTGACTTTTCCAAACCTTTGCGATTATGTTTAATGTTTAATGCCCTATAACCCTAAATGACTAGATTTTGATAGTACCTCTTCCGGACGTTTTTAAAAAAGAATTATTTTGTTACAATATGATTTATAATCTCTGTAGACCCAATAAATCACGAGATAAAGCTTTTGAAATTGCATAATTTTTTTGAACTTGACAATTTTTTTGAACAGCCTTGGCTAACAACGGTGCCGGCTGTGACGAAAACCAGCTTCAATGGCCCAAGTTACGTCGTAGACGAGACTCTGCTCGATTTCACTCTTTGCGGACATACCATCAGGTGTAAACAGGTTGTCCTTGCATTCACTAATACCCATTACATCTCATTCATCATTTTCTATTCAATTGCTCATGTCCAATCTTCGTACAGTACAGGCGTACAGTACCTACTGAACCCTCTCTCCTGGGAGCCACGCCCCAAGGCCGGATCCCCAAAATGATGGCCTGAGACGCAGCCCGACAACACCTCTTGCGGATGATTTCTTGAAGGGTTGTGGGAACGCGTGCAGCATCAGGAAGGCAGGGAAGAAAATTGTACATGAGTAGTTGAATAGAAAATGATGAATGAGATTGAATGTATAAATATTAGAAATGCTAGGACAAGTTTGCACCTGATGGTATGCCGTCAAGGAGTGAAATCTAGTAGAGTCTCGTGTAAAATCGAGCTCGTGTAGGAGGTGACGTGGCCGGCTTGAAGCTGGTCTACGCCACCATCCTGGCAAACAGTTGGTACTACAGCTCGTAAAGGTTGTTCAAAAAAATAGCGAAGGTCGAAAAAATAACAAATTTTGAAAAGCTTTATCTCAGTAAATATTGGATCTACAGAAATTAATTTAGTCTCATATTGTAGCAAATTTAGTTTTAATTTAAAAAGTTTTGAGAAAGTACTATCAAAAACTAGCCCTTTAGGGTCATAATGGCCAAAATCTGAAATATTTACGAAATTTTCGACGTTTTTTTACTTTTGATGAAGTTGCGTTCAGCGCTCGAGGTCACAAACTTGGATTATTCATTGGGTCCACAATCCACATCATAAACAAGTTTGCAAAAAATCAGGTCTACCGGATTTGACGCAAACTACCCCGTACTTTCAATCGAGTATTTAGCAAAAAAATATTTTTCATTAACACTTTTGCAGCAGTTCTGTAACACTATATAGGCCAAAGGAATACGAGTATATAGTAGAGAAAATACAAAAGTATCAATATGTTAATGCACACTAGTCCACAAAATTGATAACGACTAGTAAACATCCTTTCTACCTGAATGGCGCTGCGTTTTCACCTTCCCTTTGGTATAAGGTAACATGCAGTGCTAAGTCGGGCAGAACGTCGGCAATACAAATAACGCCTTTTCATAAAAAAGGGCGTAAAGTAGAGAATACGGTCATTGCTTTATTTTGGGCGGAGGATTAAATTCCCTCTACCCTTCTGCGCGCTATGAATGCTATGATAAACTCCCAGTGGCGATGAACAAAACAGCGCACGTCAAAATGACGGTCGGCCTATTGATCTACTTGGTTCAGCTTTCGTTATCCTTAGTATTAGTTGACTTGTCCATTTTATAAATACACTGACAGCCTTAAACCTACGCAAGTAAGTGAAAGTAATAGTTGATAATTTGACGTATGAATAATTCTTCTTCATGGTTTTCCACAACTACGTGTAGCTTTAGTTGCACTATGGTTACAATCAAGCTTTGTGCTAAATTAGTTAGATGTACCCGATCAAGATCACCAAAAGTGGTAATAGCAAGATTAAAACACGAGCGGATAATTTATCCTTTTGTTATTGTTAGTAGGTCCGCAGATTTACCATAAAGCAACATAATACTTTTGGGTGCGTGCAGGTCACGTGAGGACCGTTCAACCTTGCTCTCCGCCAGCCCTGAGGTGACGACGGCCAATTGACAATTTGCGCGAGCGCGACCGGATGAGGCGCGGAGTCGGAGCTCAGCCTCCCCCTTCTGACTTTAGGAATGGCGATCTCAACGCGCCAAATACATTTACCTTACCGCGCTTTTCATGGGTAACTCCATTCTCTATCTATAGCATGGCTTAACCATTGCCGTTCACGCCGTACTAAGCCATTTTGGTGCGTATGACAAGTAATTAATACACTGCATTGACGAACGGTAGACCTTGTTTGTTTTCTGTATGTGTAAAGGTTTAACGAATAATAAAAAATGATTTAATATTATGATAAGTGTTATAATTTTATTTATAAAATACCCATGCGTGACATCGTTTTTTCTAAACAAAATAACTGATTTCCTGTTGATCGTGGTCGAACCTTATGAATTTACTACAAAAATACACCGTCCTACTGGTTTTGTCACTTCCCACGCCCTCAGACCCTCGGCGACATATTGTTTTGAACCATGTAGTTATAATACTGTTAACGAAATGGTGGCGATACGGTTATCGTAAAAAACTGGTCAATTGCGACTCGTGATTTTCGACGCTTCTGTTTATTAATAATTTTTCATTAGAACAAAAGCAAAAAAGTAAAAAACTATTCTGGCATGGGGTCTCCCTTTTAAAAACATAAACTGGCTTTCTATGTATTATGGTTCAAAAGATACAGCACTATAAAGGTATGACCGGTGTTGGCTAATTGTACTTAAGTAATAGAGGTCCTGTTTACCACCCTTTGGGTACGGAACCCTGAACAGCAAACAATGTTTCAACAATGTTTTAAACATGATTGCTAGGGTGGAAAACGAACTGGAATAAGAGACCAAGAAGGAGTTCAAAAAGTTAAATGAAATTATTTCCCAAAGGATTATAGACAGCTACTCAACAATAAAGCATACTCGTACTTGGCATTCAATTAAATTCATCACGCTTTGCTTCTTTCTTACCATATCGTCAGTCGAATGTCACAAACCATGCTGTGTATATCCACTACAGTAGTAAAACCATAGCAGTTTGAACTAATTACTAATAAATTGTTAAACAGTAAGCATCTATTATCTTATTTTTAAGTGAGTTAAATCGGCTTAACCACTTAAGTAAGAGAAATGTGATGAAATTTCTTCGCTGGCTCCTGATCAACGATCGGGCCGCTGGAGGCAGGTACGCAGCTGGATGTTGAATAACCGTTGCAGTCATGATTGAAGCAGTAATTTATCGTCGACAACTACTTATAGCGGAGGGTATAGGATTAGGGCTACAAGCTATTACAAGCGCTGTCCACACGGATAGCGCTCGAGTGCCTTCTACCATCCAGGGATGCATCAACTAAGGAAACCGGTAATCCACAAAACTTAGTGATCATGGTTTTAGTTCGGTACTCGCAATGCCTCAGGTAACTTGTATTTAAAACATATTGCTTTCTTTAGGTCGGGTCCTATATTGCAGTTCTACAATTATAAAGCATACTCGCGTGTCCCAAACAGGGTGCGGCGGCGTTGTGTGGGTACCTACTCTATTAGTCAATTGTTATGCAGACGTCAGCAGTAACTCGTTTACAAAAAGTCGACCCGCATGCTGCGCGTACGTCGTAGTTGCCCCTCCCCTGTTTAATAAGTACGTACATGAGGTGAACTATAGTAAGTAACAACAACATTGCTTAAACGTTTCAACAAAGCCGTAAGCGACTTAGTCCACGTGTAAACATACAAAAATTGTCTGGTTTATAATCTTAATAACGACATGGTGGGATCCAACATATTTGATGTGTACTCACGGAGTGACGGAGAAGCCTCGAGCAGCCTACATACCGTCCAGCCGGGGTGCAGAAGAGGTCGCTAAAGTCGGAAACTTGCGCTGCATACACGAGCCACCACATTCACTTTCAATAACCGCCACTCAGACAGCAGATGATATATGCTTCTCCTGCTTTATTTAACTAAGTAATTCACTGTAGTAAGTGACCTAGCCATTCACGAGGAATTGGAGGAACTTCCGACCACCTTCGATGTAACCTTGTTAGTTTGGTAGATATACGACCGGCATAAGGCTGGTAAATGATGTGACAGTGGTTGTTGTTGAAGCAACCCCTCGTCGATAAGAAAGACTCGTACCTCGATCGGAGGTATTCATGTCGGCGTCGTGGTGCGGAGCGCGGCGCAGGCGACCGAGGATGTCGCCACTAGCGTCCGAATGCCGCCGCTCACGTTCAAACGGGCATAATGGACCCGCCGCCGGAGAGCTCGTCAAAAGAAGAATACGGGGGCCAATTATTTATTTCCATACAATACACGTACGTCGGGCGACGCGCGGGCGCAGTCAGGGAGTGACTCCCTGAGCAGGCGTGCGAGATGACCGTGCGGCCTCGCTCCACGCACGCGGTCTGTACCGTTCCACCATATTGTAGATAATACCATGTTCATCGCTACAATAGCAATATCTTTTATTCAAATACTGAAACAGAGAACGTTGTTTGATTCGCTCACAACGTCATCTAAATCACACGAAACACAAAAAAAAATAACGCAATTAAGTCCAGCAATAAGTGATAGCAATAATCCTGCAGGTCAAGTGTCAATTCAATCGGCCCTTTCTTTGTGCTGGGATCATACCCGGCCGGCGGCACGCGGCTTTACGAGTATAGCAATTAGACTCAGTTATAAGATTTAAGTGCCCGCAATGTAAAAGCTACAACTACTAAACTAGTACTCGTACTTTGTGGGTAGTTGTATTCGTACTTTAAAAATAAAATATGTTTTTGTCATTTGGCGTGAGTGCTGATATCCAGCTCTATTCCCAATTGTTTTGGCCCATCTTGGTTCTACAAGCATACCACTTGCCCATATTGGCATGGACCTCTATTCCACTGCGTTTTACCCCTATCCATGTTAAGAATAACATAATAATAAAACGTGGAATATAAGGTCCCGAGCAAGCGAAGGATCCTAAAGTAAAATAGGTTAGCCTAATTATTATAAGGATGCTTTAGAACTTTTCCGACACGACAGAAATCACCAAAACCAATGAAAATAAAATGCATTAAACAGATAATTCTAATTAACACACGTACACGCGAGTATGGCGAGTAATAGACTTTTGGGTGGAGTATTGCCAATCAGCATGGGCTATAGATACCAGACAAACTGAGACCAAATCGCCCGTTAGGCGATCAAAAATCCGCGGCATGGTAGGGGTTGTATTGTATATTGTGTAACTTCCTGTGGATGATAATGTATTTTGAATGGCCACTAGGTTTTTACCTTTTATTGAGTATTTTTAATGATATACATGTCAATCTGGAATAAAAAACGGTCAACATAAAATCACAAAGTACGGCAGGTAAATTGCCCTTCCTTAATTTACCTGAAAATGATACAAAACTTGACCTAGCAGACTAAATATACCCAGTGGATGTAATTTCCAAGCGCAGGGATACAGGATGATACTTTGACCACCCCACCCCTCCCCTCCATCGCGGAATTATGATTGCCAACGATTTGGAATCAGCTTAGCTTGTTTAGCACTCAAGCCAATTGACGATGATCTACCTACTCATAAGTGTACCTAACAATTTTCCCAATAGAAAACGGATTAAGGTCGCATTCGATCAAACTGGAATATGGTCTTATACCTATGTAGATTAAAAGCCGAATTTGTATAATCTCGGAGTAAGTCTTATTTCAAGTTCGGTCAAATGTGGCCTAATAGAACAAAGTTCTAACTTATGTAAATCCAAGAAACTTATTTAAAGATTAGGTACGCCTCGGCTTAGAGCTACAATTACAGCAAGAATTTTGCACACTTTTTCGAACACACCCTTACAAAATTGACTGCAAATATATCTCCCGCAATTAATAACAAGAACTAAAATATTAAGAGCAATATTTTTCAGTAGGTAGCTTATTATCTACGTTGTTAAAGGAAACGTGCGGATTTGGCCGTTGTTATTCTTAGGCTTAAGTGATGTCAAAATGCGTGGAAGTGTCATTATTTATTTTTCCTACTCCTGTACTTTTATCTGTCATTTATATAGTCACGAACACTAATATAGGAATATCATCCGTTTTTTAGTAGTTAAATAATCCGTGTTAGTTTCCCTAATTTTTGTTAATAATAAAAATATTAAAAAAAAAAAAAAAAAAAAGAACTTGGCTAATGGCAAAAGCATTCGAGCGAGTCCAGCAAAAAAAAAATAAAAAAATATATATATAGGAATATAGATAATATGTCCGCAGAACATTCCGTAGAAAAGTCTATCTAGTCTATTCCCCTTAACAGCACTTGTGCTTTTTTGAGCCAAAACGATATGCCTAGCTGCCAAAGCTTACACCTAGGTTAATTTGACCAATCAAAATACTTCACCAAATTAAACCACCAATCACAATACACATTGACTGTCAATCGGAACGCTAGGTTATTTTTGGTATGTAAACTCTTTTACTAATTTAACTCTCTAAAAAAACCATTTTATTTGGTATCAACCAACCAGAACGCAGCTATATTAAAATTGACCAATCAGGTAAAAGAATTCATTTCTCAAATCATTAGGTGTTTTTTAGTCCCTATTTCACAAGTTAAATCGATTGTGCAACTTTTTTTTTAAATATGAAACCTCTCAAGTGCACATCAATTTAAAAACAAAGTTAACCATAGACACATCTTTTGTTGTTTTCGAATGTTTCTCGCTCGTTTGTTGTTCTGTGCTTCGTTCGTTCGTATTCTAACCTAGGTATATTAATTTAATTTTGCATTTTATTTGAAACCTAGTCGTAGAAAAAGTATTGTATGCAACGGTGTATAACTAAGTCAAAAAATACTCGTGGCGTCTTGCTTTAACCACACCACTCTTCTTTTTTGACCTCTCTTATACAACTGTTGCATAAACTACTATATTTATTTGATACAAACAGTTACAAAACATTAAAACAAATGTAACATAAACCATGCAAGATTTTTCTGTAGACCTGGATCGCCGAATACATCATTAATAATAAGTAGTATTAGTATTTTCTGTAACCTATTTAAATATATTAGGTACATAATAGTAGATTGTTCAACAAGGGACTAAAACAAGCCATAATGGCACGAGATGTTTGGCCACCCAAGCGAAGCGCGGTGGCTATAGTTCGAGTGTCATTGAATGTCATTATGGTTGTTTAGTCTCGCGTTAAACACTCTACTTTTCACATTGAATGCGAGGAAAAAAGACGACGTTCAGTGCCTGATTAGCCATGTAGCAAGAGTAGCAGTCACGAGCCCCGCACACCCACGTCTAACCTCTAAAATGCTAGTCTGGTAGACATTCTCCTGTTTTGGTACTTGCATCAGTATGCATGTACTCATATCCATCAGGGTTGACGATAGCATAAATAATCCAGTCGATATTCTTCAGCATAATAACCTAAAACAAACCCCCACGTAAAATAGGCGCGTAACTAAGTCGCCCAGTTTCGGAAAGGACCCAGCCACAACCTTTTTAGGTTACAGGGGTTTGCTCCTTACAGAATTTGCTACGGACTCCGTGCTTGCTCAATCCGGCACTAAAGACGTTCCATACAAAATTACGATAATGATTATAAGAAAGTTTCTTACAAATTTGTACCGCGGTTTTTTCTTTTCTTTTATTTTTATTTTGTGAAGTGCCGCTTTAATACTTGCATATTTAGCCAACAGGTTCAAACTTGAAAACTATTTTAAAACTGATTGGACCATACATTATTAATAAATTCAACCTTAATATAATTAAATTGATTCATATTGGTAATCATTAATCGTGTTTCACGAAATTAAATCATTTTCAATTATATTTTTACACTGTTATCATTTTGAGGATATTTCCACGCCCTAAAAATTGTCTATGCAAAATCACTGAAAATGGCGATAATCCCCCATTCACAAACACCGTGATTGGATGTTTAGGGATTTCCAAAGTAAATAAAAAAAAATATCTTTAATCCTTAGAGATTAATAAGGTGATATGCAGAGACTAAAGTAACATTTTAAGAGGATGAGAAGTGAAAAAGTAGTTTATTTTACTGTTGGTGATAAAATGATAATTATGATCAAATTGTCATTTTGTTGTAATGTTGCATTATTACATTCGTTATTTGTTTTCGGTGGCTACCTGAGTTTAAAATTATTTTAAACTATTCCTACTTGCTGCCTTTTGCATCGGGGGTTAAAAATACATGTAGTTTTTAGAAATATTTTATTGTGTTTGTTTTTTGTGCTTGTAGAAATGGCTTCGGAACCCTACAATGTGCATGGTTCGACATACTCTTGCCCGGTTTTTTTATTATAAATATGTATGCCCACAGAATTTCACTGCATCTACGTCATCCTTGCTAACGTTACGTAACTACTTAAATTTTACGCGTTTTACTTTTATGTTCAACCACTATGAAATTGCTGCGACAAGTAAAATAATATCTGTAACAGTATGAAGTAAGTATAATTTACATATATTTTGACATTACAAGTTATGGATTTTTTATTATGACTTGCGACTAATATAAGTTGCAAAAATGTGAACTGCATCATTAATAACCACTTCAACATTATAACTGACTCTAATTATGATGAAAGTCGTTAAAAGTCTGCAAAAATTGGAACTTTAAATTTATGGCTGATTATATGAGAAACCTGCCCGTTTACGTATGACTATGTTACACACCAATTTGACTTGAAGAGCGGATAACGTGATCCTTCGCGGAGGCAGCCCGCTGCGCTAATAGCACGAGCATTATTCAATAACAAATATAACAGACTCACCTAAGTAAGTTGGTTAAAATATCCGTTTTAAGTTTTATGTAACGAAACCATAAAATGATCATTCTCAAAAACTGTAGACAGATACCGCAGTACGAAAAGCAATGTTTTGTACACACATCCTAAATATCCAGGGATAACAAATACCTATCCTTACATTATTTCGACAGTTTACAATGTATCGCAAGTATCACAACGCAGGACATTGCCAAATATCAACATAATGTAATGGGATTTCGTATCCCTGGACGTTTTGGATGTGTAATAAGTCTCATTCTTATTTGGTAATTACTAACAATATCTCGTTTGCGTAAGATCTCGTACTTGTGTATTATTTTTGCAATATTTCATTCCTATTGTTCCTCTGTAGCGTGACACCGAGTGGCCGTAAGGTCATCATGCGAGCCTGGACTTCATTTTTTTTTAATCTCAATAATAGTATGAGTCTTTTTAAAATTTATTTACGTGGTCATTCCTTTTACGAGTGGGTCTACTAGTACGAGCCGTGCACTCGTATTTGATATCATAGGCTTGAGAAGTTTAAGGAAGCAGTAAACTAACGTCCCTGCGAAATTGAAAGCCACAGCGATGGTTTCCTGCCAAACCCGGCAAACGGATATACCCCTCCCCTACTTACCTGTCTTAACTTTACTTCGTCTACTGACATCCCGTATTGACTTGATTTAGGATTCTAACAATTGGGTAAATATGAACGAACAATGCTGCTTTTATCACACGTCAACCGGCAGAGCAAATATCAACAATAATAAGTATTTGCGCAAATAATCCATTTCTCTATTGTTCAGCGAATTAAGTGTGGCTACACCTTGTTTGTATTCAGTTACCTAAAGAGCAGATACTTATATTTAGATATATCTAATCAAAGTCCATAAGCAAAAATGTTCTGGCAAATGCAATCATCCTCAAGAACGAATTATCCTTACTAATATTATAAACGCGGAAGTTTGTATGTATGGATGTATGGATGTTTGTTATTGTTACTCTTCCACGCTGAAATTTGAAATGGAGATAGTTTATACCCTGGATTAACATATAGGCTACATTTCCTCCCGGAAAACTTAATACTTTCCGAGGGAATAACGATGTAATAAATGTGTGAATAACGTCGCTGGCAGAAGCTAGTACATAATAAACACTATTTTGCATCTTAGTCTCAGGGTTGGCAAAATCATAATTACGGCACTAGGTCGGTATCTGCGGGTAAATTTGAGGTACCTAGAGTGAATAATTACTGTGGTCATAGAACATCAAGGAAACGTGTGCCATTTGTGTTGAATAGTTTGGCCGCGGCTATTGGGCAGGAGCCTAATATTCGTAGGTTTAAGAGGCTAGTAATTTTTTTTTATAAGTGTCGCTTCCATACTAGGCATACCTACTGTAAGCTATATTTAAAAAAAAAACTGATTTATTCACGGACACATTCCTGCAGTCAAACTGTTCTAACAGTTTTGCAGGGCGTTTGTTATTATTGTAACATGATGTTTGTTTTTAATTAATATAGACAACGGTCATTTTTGACGCATCTAGAAACGGGCATTAGAGTCGAGATTAGTTTATCAGTATGGCCCTATGCAGGTTGAGTTTGTAGTCTGTTTCGTGTCTCAGATCTCACATAGAATGACCATAAAAAATACCCTTTTTTAGGGTTCCGTAGTCAAATAAGGAACCCTGATGGTTTCGCCGAAAATTTGCTCATAGGGATTTTGAAGATAGTTTTATGCGTTGTCTTAACGGCGACGGAACTCTACACTGAGGTTAGTGGTTATTTCATAATTCATAGTTTTCGCACATTATGTAGTTTGTCTTACCCTCCAAATCGTGTTAGTAATTAATTAATATCTTTTTAGGGTTCCGTAGTCAACAAGGAAATCTTCTAGTTTCCACGATTCGGCGTGTCCGCGGTTAAACTGAGATACTCTTAGTACTAAAAAGCTGTAATTTAGTACGAGTATAGGAATATAATCTTAATCACGCCATTGTTAGCGTAGGTAAAAAAAATAGTTGAAAAATAAAATCTTGTAAAGAATACACATAAGCACTCATCGAAAAAGGAAAACATGCATCGAAATGCCCGGTGTTTTCATGCTAAATCGGAGTAAAAGCTTTATTTTAAGCGATGGCCTCAAGTATAGAGTCGCCTCTAGACTGGCTTTGGCTCTTTATCACCTCATTATTTTGTCTTCTAATAGTTACTCAACCATGGGTTGAGGCCGCTGGCCACTTTTGTTTCATTAACTAAAACGACAGAATTTTTCAATTTGCCCACCGGATTTTTCTTCATAATCGCTGTTACGATACACATTTATGACCAGTTGCGCAGTGTGCGCCGTGCGAGCCTAGTATTGGTTGTTCATGATGTGTAAACTTTTCAATCAGCGGAAAGTTCCCTGCCTACTTGAGGAGTTTAATCTACAGATTAGCTACAAATGTTTTTAATGGAATTTTTCATGTAACCGATAATTCTGTTTACTGCCCACTTTACTTTTGATATGATTGATCCGGATTCCGGCCTAAAACATGGAAACTGGTTTAAGTCGTTGGTAAGACGATAATGGGTACAAGCCCATTCAGATTAATATTCAGGCTGAGTTTCGCAGTTTGGGGTTTAGTTGGTTTGGCGAAACGACTGAAGGATCTATATCCACCTTGCTTAGTATATGTAGTAATTATATGGTTAACTTCTTGATAAGGTTCATTGAATAATAGCTACCATATCACTAACAATGCAATTACGATATAGGTACAAAGTGGTACCTATAGTATAGATGCCCAACGCCTCTATTCTAGGCGGTAAAATCCAAATCGTAACTATTAGACCTGATATGGTATTGATTTTTACTCGGCCGCCATTACTATATATCAAGTAAATAACAGCTATTAAAACGTTGACCATACGAACAGGGGAAGAGCAATACTGTTGGCCGTCGAGAGTAGAGGCCCTGGACCTCGGAGGCCGAGTTAAAAACAATACCATAACAGGTAAAACAGGTACGATTTGGATTTTACCGTCAAGAACAGCAGCCCGTTGCCGAGATTCTAGGCGGTAAAAACTATATCGTCTTTGATCTGTTATTTATTGTACTAGCTTCTGCCCGCGACTTCGTCTGCGCAGATTTTGATAATCGTTAATCCCTCGGGTTTTTTAACTTTCCGGGAATAAATCTAGTCTATGTGTTAATACAGGATAATAACGTCGGTGATACGGCAAAACCGCGTAAGTAAAATTTTTAGTAAGGAGCAAAATGCACCTTTTTAATGAGAGAGTAAGGTTTATTTTGCTCTATCACAAATTTGTTAGTTACGCGGTTTAGCAGTTTCACCGACGATAAGCTATCTGCATTCCAAATTTCATTCAAATCTCTCCAGCCATTGCAGCGTGAAGCAGTAAGAAACACACACACATACTTCCGCGTGGAAATCGCAAATCGCAACAACATTTTTGTTAAAAACATCCCGCGTGGTTTCGTTAAGAAAAAGCGTTTTATACAACAACTCGTATGCGCCTAAAGCCAGAGAGTTAATGGTTCTTCATTTACTACCGTTTCTTTTTTCTTTTTTTTAATAAGTAGGTGAAAAGTTTATTATTGTAAAACGACATAAAATAATACAACAACCATAACTAAATAAGACTAAAATTAAATAAGACTAACTCTAAATATATAAATTAACTAAAACATTAAATCTAAGAATGGCCCCTGCGGCATTGTACCAAAGATGCTGGCAGCATTTCCTCGCTGGATGGTTAAACTTATACGTTGAGCGAGGAAACTGCCAGCTCTTCGGTCTCCCGTGACGTCAATGAGCCTCTTCGAAATTTCTTTGAAGAGGCTTCGAGCGCTAGGACCCCACGGACCAAGGGTCTCGACGCCGAATGGAATAAACATATATTCTGGGCCGAGACCATTATATTTCCCGACCTTCATGCTTTACCGTTTCTTAGCATTGTGTAACCAAAAGCCAAAATGGCAAAAACGGAACCTTAAACTTCCACCACGATATTTGCGACCCTTGGTTTCAAATCGAAACTCAATAACTTTTAAACAAAAACCACTCTTATCAATTCCACCCAATAGATTTTTACTCCGAAGTATTGTTTGAACTGATGTTTTAGAGTTAAATAACCGGCCAATTTTCTTTTTATTACAGTTCACGTTCATACTGCGTGATTACTATTAAACCAATCGACGAAAAATAAAATGTCTGCCGTAGCAGCACATAATATGGAATTTATTTTTATTTTGTCCTAATTTCTAAGCAGTGCATTTGTAATAGTAATCTGTAGATACTATTAAATGAAATAAACAATAAGAATGGTTAAAATTTACGAGGGATTTAAATTTTTCGCCTTTTACATTAAATCTCACCTAAAACTTTTTGAACAGTGTCTTTTGAGAGAATTTATGAGGTGTTTGTCATAAACGTAATTTTTTTCTTTAAGTTTGATGGGCTAGTTAATACCTTATTAAATTGTCTTTTGATCATTAGTTAATATTTTTGATTTGACTTTAGTTTCGGGTAGTTACATGGATTTTCAAAAATGGTGTATTTGCCATTTTTACAGAAATTTGTCTCCCATAGAAAAACCCCTGTCAGAGGTTAGATTGGAGAAACTTCCTTACTACCCAACGTGAAATCCAGTTTATTGGTATAACTTATTCGTATAGTAATATTCTTAAAAGCATAAAACAAGTTCTGAAAATGGAAATTCAATTGTGGTATTGTAGAAAACGGCAAGCGAAGATTGTCAAATTGTGTTGTACAAAGAGTTATAAAGTACATTGCAATAAATATTGAGAAAACTTTTGAATCTCATATATTTCAATATGATTGTATTTTTATTTAATAGTATGATATCTACAGATTACTAAAAAAAAAAACTGCTTCATAATTAGCAACAAATAAAAAATAAATACCAGATAATTCATTGCTACTTTTTTACTGAACCACTCCTTATCAACGCTGTCAACGCTAATCTGACACCGCTGCTTTTGACATAGACTAACAAAACAGAATATACAAAACCTATCGCATGTTGTCACACTGGGTGGTAAAAGCCAAAGGAGAAATAAAATAATTAATTAAACAATTTAGTCAAATAATAACAAATATATAATGGTATTTAATATTACTAACAATTAATGCTAAAATAAATTCATGAATTAAAAGAATATTACGTTATTAGGGTGAGGTTATGTAGTAGGTACAGTCAAGGGCATAAATATATATACTTTACTAAGGCATCAAAAATATCTGTACGGTTGATTAGCCAGAAATATCTGTACGATAACTATGTCAGAAATATGTGAGCATTTAAAGAGTCAAAAAGATCTAGACATTTATATGTCCATAAATAAATGTACAATGTCAGTCCAATATATGTAGGCAAATAAGAGAAATACACAACTATCACATACATAAGAACCAAACCCAAGCCGAAAATATATACACAGTCAAGGCCATTAATATGTATACACTGACCTTATTGCCAGTGGCATAAAGGTGTATAGATATTTTTGACGTCTTGGGGACGTATACATATTTATGCCCTTACTGTACACATAATTCTAATTATCATTCACATTAAAACTATTTGTAAGAGGTTTATATCAGCACTTCTGTATAAATACTGGCCACTTGCTCGTGTAGAGCCGGGCTCTGGTCGATTGACCAGCCAGGGATATCTAGATCTATTACGGGATGTATTTTTCCATGTATTAAACTAGTGTATCCTGATGGGCACGTAATTGAATTCATGCAAAACAACTCTGCAATCCACAATGCGAGACGCGTCCAGGCTTGGATAGACAACGAGGAATTACATTTAATAAAAATGCCCCCACGAAACCCTGATATCAACCCCATAGAGAATCTATGGGGCTTAATGGTTCAGGACTGGGACGCTAGTAAAGCTCGCACAACTCCCGCCTTAAGAGCATACGTCCACGAAATTTGGGAGCAATATAGAGGCACCGACGTATGTGCAAATATGGTTAACTCTATGAAAGACCGTTTGCAAGCGGTGAAAGATGCAGATGGAGGGTATACAAAATATTAGGTTCTTAATACGAAGAAAATTTGAGTTTTTATGATGAAAGTAGGTAATTTAAGTTTAGAAAAACTAAAATGTGTAGCCTTTTTTTTATGATGAAAGTAATTTACCTAGGTTTTTCAAATATATTTTTTTAGTTTTAGTAAGTAATTTGTTTTATTGCTTGATAAGTAGAGGTATCAAAAATAACCGTCATAACGATTCTTTACAAGTATAAATTAATTTAAAAAATACCCGATGGCTTCTCAAAGTGACCTAAATCAGGTACTTAGGTCGACACCTACATTAAAATTTATGAATAGTCAAGGGCAAAAATATGTATACACTTACATGAACTGTCGCAGTGGTTAAGTGACAAGGTACTAAAGTGTATACATATTTTTGCCCTTGACTGTATCTACTTCTTTGTGATGTTTATATGGAAATTATAGCTTAAAAGTGTTACCTACACATATTCAGAATAGGCTAAATATTATCTTTAATTTCATTCCCATATTGCTGCAATAAAAAATATTATTTTTAAACCTCCATTATTTTTTTCACGGACGCTGAAATAAAATAATTAAATAAATAAATAAATATCAGGGGACAATCTCACACCAATTGACCTAGCCCCAAACTAAGCTCTAGGCTTGTACTATGGGTACTAGACAACGATATAAATACTTATATAGAGAAATATATACTTAAATACATAGTAAACATCCATGACTCAGGAACAAATCTTCGCACTCATCACACAAATATCTGCCCTTACCTGGATTTGAACCCAGTACCGCTAGCTTCGTAGGCAGGGTCACTACCAACTAGGCTAGCGCGACGTCATTATATACCTACACTCTGAAACACCGGCCGTTAAGAACAAATCTAATGGTACCTCATAGGTTGAAATCCGTCCAGCCGTTGAGGTCACAGAGGGGGACAAAAAAACAGACATACATACATACGTACGCTTTGAAAACATTACCCTTCTTTTCTTTGGACAGTCGGGTAAAAAGATAACATGTTGTGCTTCTGAAGGCACAATTCATAACAAAGTAGGAAATACTAGCTCATAAATATGAAAATACGATCTTTTGTATTAAGAAACAAAACTCTAAGTGTTCTTTTTAACCACGTGTGTTATTTTACGAAATGAGATCGAAAGAACTTTATTATTATAACCTACGTCTAGTATTAATATGTTACAAACAAAATTTAGCATCGGACAAACGGTAACGTAATATTTACGAGAAAAGCCACATGAGAATCTTGTATGGTATGTAGCTGTGAAGCAGAATCTAAAAGAATAGGGTGAAAGGTAAAACAAATGACACGTCAATGACGTCACGATCAAAATGAAAAGGACAAAGCGATCATGACAGAACGGTACTCTTATAGGTGTCATAATTAAAAATTAAAAAACTTGTTTGTTTGTTGTATAGATATTTTGACTGTACTTATAGATATTATTGCCCTTCACTGTATACAGGGTGTCCCAGAAACCGACGTCAACCCGCCTAGGGCTGATAGAGCAGCTCATAAGCTATCGATTTAACCCCCATGTATGTTCAGCAATTGTTATTAGTTTCCAAGATATTGATCATTTTAATCGGAATTTTTGTCATTTTTCCTTATGTCCGTGCTACGAAAAATCCCTAAATTCATGTATTAATTCACATTTTTTTCAGTGTTTTCTTGCATGATTAGAATCACTGTACAATAAGGAAGTTTTTAAAGCTACATGCCAATTTCTTTTTTATTACAAATGTTTGAGTAAACGCACAGAGTTACTTTCTCCATACTAAGAGAACCCCGCGTTTGTTTTTCACTTAGTATGGAAAAACAAACTTTGTGTGTTTTCTATATACATGGGGGTTAAATCGTTAGCTTATGAGCTGCTCTATCAGCCCTAGGCGGGTTGACGTCGGTTTCTGGGACACCCTGTAGATATTTTTGGTTTGGGTTTAGTTCTTATGTATGTGAGAGTTGCGTGTATTAATGGCATTTGCCTACATATATTTGACTGACATTGTACATTTATTTATGGCCATGTAAATGCCTAGATCTTCTTGACTAATTAAATGATCACATATTTTTGACCGGATTACCGTACAGATATTTCTGGCTAATCAACTCTACAGATATTTTGACGCCTTGGGAACGTATATATATTTATGCCCTTGACTGTACCTACTGATTTTTTACTACTGCTATCGAAATTATTTTTTTTGTTTCAAAATCTATTTGATAAACAACTACTTAACACCGAAAAAAAATATGGTATTTGTAACCACATTACGTTATATTTGGCGAAATTATAAGGTTTCTCTTTTTACTATATGCCCAAAGGAGAGAATTAGTAATGGTCAAAGTTGGGGTCCCCTTGTTTGGTAAAAGGATTTAGGATTATTGTATATTGCATAATTACTTTAAGCATAAGTACGCATATGGTATCTATAGTATTGTTTCACAGAAATCATTAGGTACGTATTCATTTTATTGGTTGAATAATCTTAATTAATAAAATTCATGAGTCGAAGGTTCGTAACGAATATACAATGAAACGCATAAATTTAGTAAACAGAATAATGTTTCTGCATAAACGTTTTAAGCTGCATAAGCATGAAAATAAGGCAGCAAGAAGTCAAGAAGGAAAAAAACTAACAACCTAACCGATCCGGGCCGCTTTTACCCCGAATCTCGTTCTCATTATGCTACACCACATCTTATGCAATATGACCATTAAACAAAACATTCGTAATTAACTGCGCACTATCAATAGTTTACTAATTAAAAATCTACCAAACAATCATTCGTATATTTACCAATAGGTTTTGTATGATGTTAACATTCGTCGAAATAATATTATACAAAATGTGTTATGCCAAGGACGTCTCGGATTATAAAAATTATGCCAAATACACGGCACCCAAAAATTGTGAAACCAAAGCTAAGTTAAAATAGGAGATAACTCTCGATATTAGGCATTAAAACAATGATTTCTGACAACAACGTGACACCGTTAGTTTCAATCACAACGTTGCTTCTTCAACGTTAATCTATGATCACGTGCTTTTTGTCTTGATCGCTCTAGTTTTGGGCGGGATATGGTTGTCCTTCTTTAATGTCATCAATGTCATCATCATGGCGTCACATTTGTAGCAACAACAAAATGGTTTTTTTTTTTAAATCCTTTATTTAAGTTTCTACGTAATAAACGGAGAATAAAACTTTGATATTTGTAATCACGTAACTTAATCGACGCGACGGCCCTCATATATGCCCTTATTAATAAACGTGGAGTAACCGTCGAGTAGCTAAACCATGCTTTGTCCTTATCTGTCATATTCAAATGTCACAATGACAGATAAGGATAAAACATGGTTTAGCTACCCCACAGTTACTCCACGTTTATTAATAAGGGCAATAGGGTTTTAAAGAAAGACCTATAATTGGACTAATTTGATAATTTCCTACTTGTTTTAACTTTAATCGAGAAATCCTGAAATAGGTATAGTTTAATTTGTTACAAAGACTAATTTATTCATTATACAAAGTTTCAAGTGACCAGCTCAATCCGGTAACTTTGTCCATACTAACTTTGACCCCTCTTTTCCCCCCCTTTTACTATCATATCCTGATTTTTTATTATATATAAACCTGTTCACTGTTTATTGAAACCTTTTGATGAAAACCGCATTAAGATCGGTTCAGTGGTTTTCAATTGATGCGACGAGAAACAAAATTGACGGATAACTTATCGACGTTAACCTCTCGGGAACCTCAAAACGGTTTAAAAATTAATTAGTTTAAAAACATTTACTTTAAAAAAAAACAATCTTAACGATACAGATGATTTTTGTAAATATAAAATTTTCTGTCTCTTGTAACTTTGTATCTATAAGAGGTACAGAATAAATACATTAGAATTTTCATTGCCTTTATACTTTTCATAGACATTTTTGTCATAAAGTCAACTGAAGAAGCATTATGTAAAAATAACCAATTTTGGCCCCTTCAATTCAAGATGGCGGCTAACACTGTGACCCCTTGAGGTCGAAAACTTACATTTCATGACTATGTAGTCTGTACTTCCGCAATACAAATTAAATCATTTTTTTATACCAACTTTGGTAGGGCAATAATACTAACTGACTGAGCTAGTACCAGGGTTTCATTTCAAATATAAACTTTATACAGTGATTCATACAATAATGGCATTGAAATAAGAGTGTTCCTTCAAAAGACTAGGTACATTTAATATAAAAGTACACAGTATCTTCAACACCGCGATAGTTTCCTCGACATCGAAGATAAGTACCATTATTTAATATATTATACCTACTCATAAAGATAATTTAAGAAAGATCTCACAATAAAGATTACTGCTGTAGGTACTTAATTATTTATTTTTGCTTGTCTCTAATTGCCTAAATTATACTTAACTATGATTTTGTTTTACTTTCTATCCTACCTACTTCTCTTACACTACAAACAAATAAGATAAGTCAATAACCGTTATCTAAAATATTAAGTTATTACAATAAAAACGCAATTTTCGGCTTAGACGGCTTTTAGACGGATTCAAAGTTTAAACATTCGGGTAAGATTATGTCTGCCCATGCTCAGTGAAGGGTTCCGAAGCCGTTACTACACAAAAAACATCTCAAAAAGCAAGTAGGTATGAACTTATTCTCTCTTTAAAGTTATTTAGTACTGTCTTAGGTGATTTTACTGGGTACGAGTATAAACAATCTAGTTGCCTGTATCTCAGTAACTAGTGAAGTCTAACTTAGCCGTGCCGTGATAGTTTTCCTTTAAAATTCGTGCTTTAATTTAAGATATTTTTTTAACTTTCAGTACTTGTAGTTATATTGTCGCGGGGTGTCTGGCTGGAGGGTCGTCGCGTCGGAACAGGAATGAAAGAGAAGTCACCAGAGCAGGAATGTTCAATGGTTAACTTCTTAAAAAATATATAAATCCAGAATAAGGCACCTGCGAACAATTCAAATAAAAAACTGAAAATATACCTAAATTAGATGAGATAAAAGAAATGCTCTAAGATAAAAGGTTATAATACTTACAAACAGTGGTTTAGTTGGTGGAATCAGTAAATAACGGCTATTATCTTTTTAAGTGTCGTGCTTCTTTATTAAACCTATACTTTTGTAAAATAATTACTTTTAGACGTTTTCACACTTGGTAACGGATTGAGAGTTCGCACGAACTCAAATTTAGGATACTTATAGAATAAAATAGTCAGAAAGAATAATGTTTGGTCTTTGAGTGGCATATGGTAAATTTTGGTATCTTTCCGTTGTGTCTTTGTTTATTATTATTAATTAGCCAATATAGTGTCCCACTGCTGGGTAAAGGCCTCCTCCCTTGATTTCCACACTTCTCTCTCTGTGGCTAAAAATCTGCCTCATTAAATAAAGTTCCGATTCACTATATCGTGGCCAAAACCGTTTATTGGCCGATTTTTCACCTTACGGTGGTGACACAAGCCCAAGGCTAAGGTAATATTTTGGCCTGATACGTACGTAACAGAATCAATCTCGCCGGTAAACGTATTGTATGTATACCTATTTGTAAATGCACACACTTTATCATAGTGGACTAGTACTTATTTATCAAACACAAATTAACTTTAAAATTGTTGCTTAAATTCGGGTGAAAATAAAATCCGGTCCGAAAAAGTACAAAAAAATGTCAAGTGCGTTCACGTGACTAACAGGTTTTGTTTTACTGGGTGGGAACTGGGAACCAATAAGCAGCCTGTGGCTAGATGATAATTATGCCGTTCATTAATTAATATAATAGAGAATCCAATGTTTTACCCCGGTTTACGATTTTAAATAGGTTTCCTCTAAATATAAAAGATTGTTAAGTATATTTGATTTCAAAACAACGGAGTATCCGTATATTTGCATAGTTTTTTTGGAAGCCCTGCTTAAAGTTAGAGACATCATTTTGTCCCGAAAAAATACAGATTACATAGACTACCGACAAACAAATTCTACGCAGACGGATTCATGTGGAAAATTAATAAAATAAAAATATTTTTGCCCCGCTACCTGTTTGAAATAGGATCTATTAGGTATATTTACATTTCAATCGATAAGGTGATACCATAGCGTGAATCTTGCTCTTAATAATAATAATAGTATCGATAACTTCACTTATCCTCTTGGGTTAAAGAGCCCTCAGTGATACCCCGTCACCCGCGACAATCACACGTCTCAATTAATTTATACTTCCCCCACTCTTTCAAATGCTGGTGCGCTCTAAACGCAGCAAACTATTTGAATTCTTTATTTGACAAACGATTAAAATTATACCTAAATAATTCATAATTTATTACGTGTTCCTAGATTCTAGTCATTGTTAAATTTGTGACAAATGGCCAAAATGTTGTTAAGGACTAAGCAGTGTAAGACTAGAGTCGCATTCGTATTAAGAGTGAGTTTGTTCTTGGGCATTCCGTTGTGCTACGTTTTGGCGCGCGATGTTACGAGTATGGGCCCGAAGCCGGCCAGTGCGGCGGCCGCGGCGGCCTCGGGTAAGAGCGACTCAACTACTCATGGGACTTTTGCATAAGGTTTTGTGTTGAAATAACCGAAATTTCAAGTGTGTAAATATATATATTTTAATATTTCTGACTGAAGTTAGTTTAAATTTTGTTTCTTTATTAATAAACAAATTGATCGCGCACGAATATCTTGTAATTTTTTTACTTCTTTATACTTTATACCAGAAGGCAAGTAAAGAGAAAAAGCACCTAGAGAGGCATCTTGTTAAAAAGAATATTATTATTGTTCGTTTCATTTCTTGACTCAGGAGGTGAAGCAGACTTCCTGTACAAAAGTTTGTACGTTTCCCTCTGAACATGTTTGGATTCAGTGCGGCACCCCTTTTATTTTAACGAGTACTAATTAATATCCTCGATTTTTCTTAACTACCCATACCCTTCAATTTAAATAGTGTACACAAAGTCGATAGAATTGTTTATCTTGAATGGCACCTGGTATTTTCACTGCTTCGGCGAAGTAAAAATCGGTGTTTATCGCCCCACCGCACGACAGTAAAGTCATTTGCATTGCAGGAGGCTAGACTAGTTGTAAAACGCAAAACTTATCGATTTTCGAAAACTGACTAAATGTATGGAAATGTCATAAACGGGCGACGCGCTATAACACTTATAACGCGAACCTGTCCCTGCACTTACCTTAGATTAGGAAGACTTATCTACCGCTCGGTGGCAAGGAGCTGTGCCTTTTGCTAAGAATACCTGAACTGCACGCAGGAACCGGCAGCTTCACGTCCCGGCACCTGCTGGCCGCGGCGGACAAGCCGAACTGCACTTCTGCTGCCATCCTGGAGTTCCCCCCCGATGGCTTCACCCGGGCACAAAGACAACATGTACGTAGGAACTAGTAAGGTCGGGCGCCAGGCGTGGCTATTCTTCCTGAGGTAATTTAAAAAGTACAATACGTATTCAGTAGTATGAATATTCACAATTACCTCTTAGTCGAAATAGTCCCGCTCAAGGTTACATCTAACTAATTAAAAGATTCTAATATTGGGTCACGTAAATTTTTCTCCCACTACCGATTTTTTGTCCGATTCATCTCTCTTCCAATTTTTACTTAATATTTTGTGTCTTCATATTCGTACTGACTAGGTAGAGGTACAACCGTCGGTGCTCGTAACTAGTGCGCTTAGAAAATTTTGGTTAGTAATGGAATTGCTTATATTTGTACATATTGCTACTCGTATTTTTAATAAAAAATTCATTCATAAATATTTTGTTTAATTATTATTCGTTAAGTACTCGATTAGTTTAAACCTAATTATTGGGAAGTATAATGTAATATAACGAAAAAAATAAGGTCTATACCTTTAAGCAAGATGCATAACATTATAACGTAATCAGTTTCCGAAAACTAAAGTGTATTGTATGTAATTGACATTAGCGCTCGAGACGCGACCGCCCGGCATGATCCATAACGACAACGTTCGCGTAATGCATCTTATCTAGGGCCATGGGGCTGTTGCAAACATACCTATAAGATATAGCATCGAAAGCTCGGGTGGGAGCGAAGCGAAGCCTTCTCCTAACCCCAACTCAGCCTATCCGTATCGATACCGACTATATAGTACAATCAACAACTTCACTTCAGTCAGCAATTGTTTGTTGCATCAATGTTTATAATGTTCAAGTTCATAAATAATAAAGTGTCCTTAATAAAAATACATCACATAATGCTAAATAACAAAGTGTAAGTAAATAGTACACACATCCCAACATTATTTTGATAGCTATTTGCAACGTACTGCGTTGCGATAGATTTCAAAATATCAAAAAATTGTAGGGATATTTTTAATGTGTAGTGGGCATAAGAGGGATTTATGTATACTGACATTATGAATTAGGAATATTTAGGGGTTACGCTCGTTAATAACAGTCTATAGTGGTAAAATTTACCATAAATATTTTCTGACTTCCGGTAATAGGGGTGGAAAAATTATGAGAATTTTAAATGCTACCGGCAATTAAGCGTGGTATTTTAAAACAAAGCTTAGTTTTGACACGCATAAAAATGTAAGAAAAAAACACTTTTCTCATCTTTAAAGTTTTTTTTCAACTCGCGTACTACGAGTAGGTATATACCGCTAATATTGATACCTATAACCGTATCATAATACCACCTATAGCGTAACCGAATCAAGAAAACAATTCTATAATGAGCGTTGCCATGGGAATAACAGTTCTATAATGATAATTATAGCATTGTTATTACCATGGTTACGGTTATTCCGGATATCAGTCTTGGCGTTTAGTGAACACTTGAGATCCTAATTTGTATAATAAACCGTTAAAAATATTTCAATACCAATTATAATTACGTATATTAGAAACAACATTAATTTTGAGACTAAATTGGGATTGACCAAAAAAATAACTCTCGGTTTTTACATTCTATTTCGAAAGAATAGGTAATTTTAAGAGACCGAATTCATTAATTTTGTATTTGAGCCAATCTTTTGGTTTTAATATCTTTATTTATTTAGCAGACATTTTATGCGTGACATGATTATTTTACATTTGGGTTGGAATTTTCTAATAAATTACAACAATTAAATGATATCTTATGATAAAAAGTCATTGTAATAGTGTATTAAAACATATTATTATAAGCGGTTTTCGCCTATTCCGTATGATACACCTAGGAGGGCTTCAAGCCGAAAACGAAAGTCAAACAAATGTTTAATATACTTTTGTTGAAATATCTGAAATAGGCTAATATTTCAAAAAAAAAAGATGCAGAACGACTTTAAAACCCTATTCCTCGAAATGTTTTTCGAATTAGAGTAGGTAATTGTAAAAATATTAAAATATGAACAATCCCAATTATAATATGTATAAAATTTCATTTTTATTAAATTACTATAAATATTAGGTTATTTATTATCAAACACCGGATTGACGGGGGCATAAATGTACCTGTGCTAGTGATTCATTAAATGTCGACTTAGTTTATCGACATCGATAAAAAACAATTTTTACTCATCCATCATTATCATAAGTAAAGGCCAAGTTTGAATACCTTTTAATTATGTGCAAACCTCTTTTATTCATACTTATCGAAACTTTAAACAACTGGTATCAGATAGCGACTCGGGTCACTTTTGACAACCATTGAAAGTACGTTGAATAACCAATTCATTCACTACAACAATATTCCTTAGCATTCCGACGAATTGAGAACCTTTTTGTTTTTTAAGACGGTTAAAAATGCCTCGAAAGAAAAAATATTGTTTATCTTCATGGATAGCTGATCATTCAGATATAGAAGATAAAGGTACGACTTACTTTTGCAAGAAATGTAAGATCCATATGTCACGACAAAAGTTGTCGATAAACTTTGTCGATATTTAATGAATCACTAGCACTGGTACATTTTTGCCCCCGTCAATCCGGTGTATGGTTATTATCCATTGATTTGTTATTTGGTTACCATGGTTACGTTCAATATGGATATCAACAAAATGGCGTTTTGTTTGGCATTCCAACTTTAGTGATAAATTGTCAGAACTGTTTTAATGACTACTTATTATTTGCACGAAATTTGTTAACATTTACTTAACAATAAAATTCGCAAACTATTAACGCCAATAAGAATAATGAAAATTTCTTGCTGACAAGTAATTTGTTCTAGCAGAAAAATCAAGAAAAGTTGGCGATAAGTTTGCTAAAAATAAATAAAACTACTCCTGAAACAGATACATTTTACATAGTTATACACAGTTGTTGTGGTATTATGTGCGTTGGTTCTTATATCTCTATAAAACAGAACAAAGATACCTGCTTATTGAAGGTATGCGTCGCAGTTTAGTGTTTTTAACATACTCGGATATACAGGCGTCCCTAAATCCCAGCTGATAGGTTGGCAAATGAGATACCAGTTTACAGAATAATTTCGACCTTTATCATACCTAGTTTCCGAGATAATGGCACTTTAAAAACTCTTGTGGTTTTTATACCCTAAGTCGGTGTTATAATGGCTAAAGAATTACTTTAGAAAACTATTACCAATGTGCTAGACTCTGGCCACCGACTTCATCTGTCCCATGTATAATTCAGTTCATGGGATATATTGAGATAGACGCAACTACCAAACTGGCTATTCCGAGGAAACCGTTTATTATTTTAGGCTTTCAGTCGGTTTTGAACACAATTCTTATTTATTAATTTATCTATGTTTATTAGTTTTAGAGACACGTGTACAAAATAAAAACTATACATTTCGTAGAAATCTGATTGCTAAACAGTGGGGCTAGACAAGATGCCATCAAATACAAACGCTAGCGTTTGGCATTAACTGTCGACATGCGTTGTCAAAAATGAAAAAGCTAGCCAAGTTGCATATCAATGTTGAATATGACCGATATTCGACTAGCGCGAGTGATAGTGATCACATCACAGCGTGTCGGTTGTACCGAGTGGTATATCACGTGACTATGTCGACTATGTAAAGCGACAGTGTGGTCACCAAACGCTAGCGTTCGTATTCGATGGCAACTTGTCTTGCCCGCAGTTTTAATTCCCTGCTTAAGTAGCTTTTCGCTTTGAATTAACTACGACCTACGAGCATGTCTACTATATATGAATATAGGCCGTTTATCACTCCGTCAATAAAATAGTTGTTACTGTGTTGCAGGGTTATGTAGTAATACATTGTGTTCTGGCCATATACTGCTTTCTCCTGCTGGGAGTAGTGTGCGAACAATACTTTGTGCCCGCCATCGAGATCATATGCGAACGTGAGTACCTATCTCAGCAACCATACCTCTTGTGCAAGTCGTATAGACAAAGAAGCTACATTTGCGCAAAAAACGACAGTATCAGCTAAGTTCACAAAGTTGGCAGACTCGTTGAACTGTTGAACAATGACTTCATATTTCTTTTGCGTTATACAATTCGGTATTGATTACGTCGTAACGTAACTACTTGTAGGTATTTACAGAAAGAGAGAGCCATATATACGTTGAAACATACCTACATCATAGAAATAAATGTAAAGATCCTCTACTGGCAGAAGCCTTCATGGCTTGAATTTATTTACTCGTAAACTCGTCACTACTCGACAGTATAAATCATTCTGACTTACAAAAACTCGTTATTATAAAAATCGCTGACGACATGTGCCAGCCAGCCTTATTTGAAGGCCGATTCCGTTCAGCGACCGTATGAGTTAAACCGTATGACCGTATGACCGTATGAGTAGTTTAATACCTTCCTATTCCGATCCATTCGCACACTCGATCAGACGACACAAATTACTAACCCCTAATGAGATCAGACCGGGAAATGTTATGCTGGTACATCGAGATTAAGATATTAGACAATCACACTAAACATAAAAAGCCTGGTGGAAGCGGGGATCATTGACGTGTATGTCCGTAGAGTACTGAGCACACGCGCAAAAATACCCACGTGCACGCGCCAGAACATTGTGGGATTCAGCGAATAATCAAGTTGGCGTCCCTTTTAACACAACTGCCCGAAAAAGGAGTATGATGTTTTCAGGGTTCATGTATGTATGTACCTATGTACGATTCTTTATTCCACCATAACTTCTTCACGACTGAGCCGATTTAGTCTCGGTTCCTATATTCAATCCGCGGACAGATAGGCTTACTTCGGATTAAAATTTGACACATTTTGTATGGGCAAATGTCAAATTTTAACCGCCTTATCTATCCTCGGATTGAATATAGGAACCCGACATTAGATGTGTGTGGTAGGTATAGTTAGAATCCTTTCGCCATCCCGGGTGACACAGGATATCTAAACTGTTCCAATTGAAATAGCAACAATGGCAAAATGAAAAAAAATAATTACTGTTTAGTCCCATTATTTTAACGGATGTCGTGTTTTTTTTAATTTTGTAATATTCTTTATGCTGAGAGACGCTAACACGAGCCGTTGCTAAATGCCGCAGTTGTGGCCCTAGTATACCAGTAACAGCCAGGCTTGGCTGGTCTTCAAAGTGAAAGAGGAGTTGCAGGCTTGAAGATGGCGGAAGACATAGCTGGCGCGACGTTCATGGCGGCTGCCAGCTCGAGTCCGGAGTTGTTCGTGAACTGCGTGGGCACGTTCGTGACGCAGGGCGACCTGGGCGTCGGCGCCGTGGTCGGCTCCGCGGTCTTCAACGTGCTGGCCGTGCCCGCCTGCTGCGGGCTCATCGCAGGGAAGGTAAAATATTTCAATACACCCATATTGTAGCCAATCCCCGATTTATAGTTTTGTTGCACGGCTAGCTTCAGGGACATGCAATAAGTCAATAACGGGTATTGGCATTTCAATCTCTAGGAAAGAATTCCACTCAGCCGCTACTAGACAGATGGTAGACTCTTTTTTTTAATGGAGGTTGCAAACGGGCACATATGTGACCTGATGGTGCATCTTGTACAGCGATTACAAATTTTAATTTATTTTGATGATTATCGGGTATGACTGGACACATAACTGGTTCAAAAAAAGATATTGGTCATACAAAATACTTCAGCCAGTGGAAACCTATTAATGTGCTGTGCACCGTCATAACTTTACTACTATCAAATTGAAGAATGAGTAAAAGGTCTGTTAATCATTTAAAAAAAAACATTCCCTAGGTACCTACCTATTTTGATTTGAGCGTTAGCAAGAGACTATTGCTAACGCTAAGAGCAGATGTGTGTAGAGTATTTGTTGTAAATGACCGATGACACCACAGGCCATCGAGCTGGACTGGTGGGCGGTGTCGCGCGACTGCCTGATGTACGCCGTCGCCGTGGTGGCGCTGATCCTGACGCTGCTCGACGACGTGGTCATGTGGCACGAGGCGCTGCTGCTGGTCCTTATGTATACACTATACATATTGGGTGAGGGCTATATTAAATTCATGTAATCGCATATTAAAAGCACCTTAAAGAATTTAATCTCATTTGCATATTTAACGACGTGTTTTCCACAGCCATGGTGTTCAACGGACGCTTAGGATCCTTCGTGAGAAGCGGGTGCTGCTACTTCAATAAACCAGCGATGTACACTGAAGTAACACCTCTTCTTGGTAAAGGTAACGAATAGTTATTGTTACAGAGACAAGTTTCAAAAAAAATCAAAATAAAATTCAAAATAATTTATTTTTTTAAATTCGGTGGGTATACAAAGTAGGTCTTAAATAATAAAATAGTTTAAAATATTTTCCTATCGATCACTGCAATAATGGTAACCGACTAACCGAGTATTTAAATTACTGTTAAAATATATCAAAAAAAAAAGCCCGGCTGGCTGTTCACAATGGAGTGCTGGCCCCTACCCTGATGTATGGTAGTGAATGTTGGGTGTGGCAGGACAAGCATGTAAGTCGTGTAAATGCAGTTGAAATGCGCTCTTTGCGTAGTATGTGTGGTGTGAAACTGATTGATAGTTAGAAATGAAAAAATCAGAGAGAAGTGTGGAATAAAAGAAGATGTAGTGACTAAGATTGAAAAGGGCATGCTTCGATCGTTCGGTCATTTGGAAAGGATGGATGAGGGAAGATTGACGAAAGAGATATACAGATCGAAAGTGTGTGGAAGGGTCGGAAGGGGCCGATTCGAGAAATACTGGAAAAGGGCCGAATCTTAAGTACCCGAAACCGACGTGCGTGCATGACTCGATGTATGAATGTTGAAGAAGCGAAGGAAATTTGTCAGGATCAAAGCAAGTGGAAAGAAGTGGTCTCTGCCTACCCCTCTGGGAAACAGGCGTGATTTAATGTAATGTAAAAAAAATGTAATGTAAAATATATCACGTTGCAGATAAGGAATGGACAGAGCCACAGCTGTAATGTAGTTGTTTCTTTTTGGCTGCCGGAACTAGGTAGGATTTAACAGTTCATTAATATGGCCTGGGTTTCCATCATCGATCATCACATCATCAATACGGTTACAAAGATTTTCCAAAACTTATTTACCCCCTTGGTCATAAACGCACGATACCTTTCGGTCCAATTCAAATGTCTAAATGACTGATAAGGAAAGACCATATTTCAAGCACACTTTAGCTCTTGTGCGTTTATGAATAAGAGGGTTAGTGTTTCCAGTCATTGGTGAAATTGACAATTTAATTTGGTTCGTCTTTCACGTCACCTTTATCCTTAAGCTTATTATTCTTCAACAAGTTTAGTTTTACCCACTTCCCGGTTTTCGATAAAGCTGAAAAGGATCATGGGCATTTTTGTATGGAAATTGGGTGTGGCACCAACAGAATTGAAACCTTTATATTTAAAATGACCTTAGTGAAAACTTCATTTCTTGTTATGGTCGCAAATACCTAGCTCACCGGAGAACAAAAATATGATCACTTGAAAACAAGACAGTCCATATATTATAAAGTTTAGGTAATATACATTAACAAACTGAAGTATTTTCTTGAAATCGAGAGTTTATTTGTCGTACAGATAAATACACCTTTTATAAGATACATTAAATACCTACATATTTTTTTTATCGTGTATTTTTTTTCAGCTATGTAACTTAATCGAAGGTTATGTTGATGATAGAGTTCTACGAGATACTTTGTAATCTTGCGAGTAACGTGTTGTTACGGATATTTTTAAATATACTTTTTTAGACAAGTTCTGGAGAAGCACCAACACTACAGTTTACATATTTTTGTACATCAAATACCCTACACACAGTTCTATAATAAACTGTAACAATTATACATTAATTAACCGAAGTTTATATGGACGATATATCTTGTTTTCAAGTGCCCATATTTTTGTTCTCCGGTGAGCTAGATATTAGCGGCAATATTAAGAAATTATGCTTTAACTAAAACCTTTTTAAGGATATAGGTTACAATTCTGTTGGGGGCACACCCAATTTGCCCATGATCCTTTGCATACACCTTTAGTTGTGATGACAATACAATAATATAGGACCATCGAGCTGGTCTGATGATGGAGACTCAAGGTGGCCATAGGAATTCCTAAATTTCACATGATAAACTCGTCGTGTTAGGGCTCCTTAGAATCGTCTTGACGATTAGATGACGACTGTGCAAAAATAACGTACAGTTGACAAAAAAACTTGTCCCAAGAATTATTTTTTTGACAGAAACTTATTCCGTTTTTTATTGACATGATTTCAAACAATTTTTGATTTTCAATATACAGATACAGTTTAGGTCTATTTGATTAGTCCACTATTCGGCGAGTTGCAATTCTAACGGTATTTTGGGTAATATTTGACCAAGTGTCCTCTCTCAGAATCCGAGATGACGAACGTTTGCTTACTATTACAATAGATATCCCCACTCTCGAGGCCGACTTTTTCAAAAACCCCTTCTATACCGATTCAGAATATGCATAGTTTTAAGTGTCATAATACTGGTAAAGAACGTTATCATTGGCTCCCTGGGCTTCAATTGAGCTATTAATTAGTGATTCCAAAGGTCGAAATCGAATAAGTATGCAAATAACCGCACTAGCGATGTATTACACAATAATTTCAAATCAACTAAATTGAAATCAGCGTTTTGGCCATTTTTCCTTATGTCCGTGGTACGAAAAAACCCTAAATTCATGTATTAATTCATATTTTTTTAACGTTTTCTTGCATGATTAGAATCACTGTAAAATAAGGAAGGTTTTAAAGCTACATGCCAATTTCTTTTTCATTACAAATGTTATGTATGTAAACGCACAGAGTTCCTTTCTCCATACTAAGAGAACCCCGCGTTTGTTTTTCACCTAGTATGGAAAAACAAACTTTGTGTGTTTTCTCAAAAAGTTGTAATGAAAAAAAAATTGGCATGTAGCTTTAAAAACTTCCTTATTTTACAGTGATTCTAATCATGCAAGAAAACTCTGAAAAAAATGTGAATTAATACATGAATTTAGGATTTTTTTTCGTAGCACGGATATAAGGAAAAATGACAAAATTCCGATTAAAATGATCAATATCTCGGAAACTAATAACAATTGCTGAACATACATGGGGGTTAAATCGATAGCTTATGAGCTGCTCTATCAGCCCTAGGGGGGTTGACGTCGGTTTCTGGAACACCCTGTATAAATATTATTTACTAAACATGAATACATTGTGGTTGACTTATAACGTTTGAATAAGATGTGATCTGGGATATAGAGCTATTACATCGAGTATCAACACAATGCGTACCTACTGTCAAAGCGAGATGACTGACACCCACGTCACAATATTTGCCGGGATTGTTAGTAAGCCTTTTACAAACAATCTCTGTTTGTTTGTTTGTAAAGGCTACAATGTAGCGCGGTGTGATGCAACGTATTACGATAGCGATAGATAAACCAAGTACTTACAGTAGAGTACATATTAATATTAAAGTTCTGTTCTACATTGATGAGGGTTTAATAAAATGAAAAGTTTCTGTGGCAATACCTACTCAAAAGGGTCTGGCATTTTTTTGACCAATAAGCATTTTGCAACAATTCCAGACGCCTTGAATAAGCATATCTATACATACGATATGGTAGCATATCCAGTGGATAACACAACGTGGAATTGAAGCCCTACTCGAGAACCACTTAAATATATAACTCTCCTAAACTGCACCGAGTTAGTATACCTACTGTTAGATTCTTAGTTACCTCCAAGCCTCCAACGTCAAAGATAATTATGTATGCATATTTTTTTCCTTATTCCTTTAAAATAAGGTGCAACATACATTGACGTATACTACGTTACGTACCTACCTAATTGAAATTAATAATTTGTTGTTATAGAAAAAAGTTATTCTGCGGATCCAACTCTCAACAAAACGGCTCGTAAGCTTAGTCGCTCGACTCAACGATACGACGTAGAAGACGGTATTGAAATGACAAAAAGCCATGAGTCTTGTTATTCGGGTAAGTAACGGCCTGCGCCAATAGTTGAACAGCAACAAGACCTGCGACATGTTGGCCACACGGAGCCACGAATATCTTCGTAGCCTAGGTATATATGTACAGACTGAGAACGGTAAACCTATTCGTGTTCATGTAACTCTATCATCGTTCAGCGGCGTCGTTCGTGACCGCGTCTGGTCACTCCGCTCAGCGATATGTAAGAGCTTAGTGTTTTATTAAATCCATTCACCCCTTTGCCTTTATTTCTCGCCGGGGCATGTACGAATACCTATCTATGTGTGTGTGTAAGACACCAGATTAGTTTCGTGGTTAATTTGTTCTTGGAATACCTCAACTTCAACATTGCTAGGTTCAGGAATCCTATATTTATATCGAGTTGTTACTCCTGTTAGCACCTATTGGTACTTACTGAATGTGGTGAATGTTCCTAGAAGCCAGCAACAGCACTATCTGGCCGTGGCCCGAGCGCACGTCCGGCGCATACAAGTGCCTGTGGACGCTGACGTGGCCCATCAGCCTGCTGCTATGGACCACTGTCCCCGACTGCCGGCGCCGCCCTGCGCTCTACCCGCTGACCTTCGCGATGTGCATCCTGTGGATCGGAGGAGTTTCCTACCTCGTCGCTTGGATCATCACCATAATAGGTACGAGTGTGAAACATAACATACCTTAAAACCTAGCTTTTGTATACTCACCTTAATATAATGGACAAACTTAATAATAACTTCCCTGCTGTAATCGATAACTCAATTGTAACATATTTAATTTTAGAATTTCCATTAAACGGGCAAATTTTTAGAAAACAGCACTACAGGTTTTAATGAAACGTTAAAAAACTTCTAGTTTTTGGTACATTTTATAAGGAGGGTCTCTTACAGCGAATCACTTATCTTTCACAATCAAAAATAGTGAACGAGGTGCATTTCCAAAATTTTAGAAAGTTGTGGTATCTCGTTTTCCGTGCGTCTTTTACTAAACGTGATTTATCATATACACTCCTGGGCTGAGCTATCCAGCCCTGTAAGGTTGGCCACTCCCGGCACCCTGCATAAATAGGAGAGTCAATAATCCATGTTCATACTAACTTTTCTCGGAATTTACGTGACATAACATAATACATGACTGTGGTGGTTTTTGCCCACAGGTGACACTCTGAATGTTCCCGATAGCATAACTGGCCTGACGATCTTAGCGGCCGGCACCAGCCTCCCTGAAGCCGTGTCCAGTGTACTGGTCACAAACCAAGGTACTTACCTTAAGGGGCGCACTCAGTCTGATAATGACGAAAAAGTCGTTGCTTAGTGGAGGTTTTTCACACTCAAGATAGAAAATAAACGAGTTAATTGTCCCATGTCTCTGAGAGCGGCGGCCCGGCGGAGAGCCACGACACCGCAAGTGCGTGTTCACCCCGCGCATCTCACGACGGGACCGTATTCCCGATTGTGGAGGGTATCCGCGCTCTAAATTTCTACTCATATTATAAATGCGAAAGTTTGCGTGTGTGTTTGTTACTCCTTCACGCTGCAACGGCTGGACGGATTCGGATGAAATTTGGAATGGAGATAGCTTACCCTGGATTAACACATAGGGTTATCCCGGAAGATTTAAAAGTTCCCGAGGGAATGACGATATTCGAAATGTACGCGGACGAAGTCGCGGGCAGAAGCTAGTATATATATATCATTCGTATCGTATCCTTATTTGAATATAATATAATTTTCTTTACTTTTAGGTCATGGAACCATGGGAATCAGCAACACCATTGGATCAAACACGTTTGATATCCTTCTCTGCTTAGGTTTGCCTTGGCTGGTGAAATCTTTGTTTTATCCATCTGTTCCGGGTCGCCCTTGGGTAATTATTCTATTGAGCTAAACTTTGAATTCTAACTTACAAACTAGAGATTTTCTTTTATAATCTTATTCGTTAAAATTTCTAGTTTACTGAATAAACTATTTTTTTTTCAAGTTAAAATTGGTAGAACTTTGATATTTTATAAAAAAGCGGCCAAGTGCGAGTCGGATCTATACAACATTAGCAAAAAAACGGCAAACAATCACGTTTGTTGCATCGGAGCCCCCCTTAAATATTTATTTCATTCTGTTTTTGTATTTGTTGTTATATGGGCAACAGAAATAAATTATCTGTGAAAATTTCAAGTGTCACGGTTTGTGAGATACAGCCCGGTAACAAACAGACGGTCGACGGAGGGTATGCGTAGTAAACTTTGGACACCACACCCAAATGTATCATGTGCATGTCACACAAGTTTTACAACTTTATTCATTTGTTTAATTTTCCCATACATTGAATACATAGAATTACTGAGCTAACTGCAAAGAGGCGGAGGCGATTCCCTCGATGCCTACTCGGTCTGTAGCGCCCGGCCAGGACGAAGTCAATCCTGAGACGTTGCACCACCATGGAGTTTCTGAATATTGCTTATGTTGACAGCAGTGAAACAATTCTAAACTTATTTTTAGCATGTGAAGGAATAGTATTAACAGCATTGTCTTACTGCTATCAACATTATTCAGAAACTTCATGGTTGTGCGATGTTGATCTTTTGATCTTTTTTTTTGTAGAATGTGTGTCAAAGACTGTTCAGTCAGAGTGCTTCCATTAGTGGCCCACTGCTCTGATGATTAAACAATACCTAACATGAGTAGTTGAGCGTGATGCCATGTATGTATTAGTATTTTAGTTTCAATTTATATTTCAACTTAATGCCGAATGGAGTTAGGTAGATCAAGCCTAGAAGAGCTTATTTGGGAGGATGATAAATTTCGATTTAAAATATAAGTAAGTTATATATTGTTTTAGGTGTAAGTCTAGCTAAATAAAACCAAAACAAGAGCTGGTAGTCCGACGGCAAGTCAAACCAACTTATAGAAGTAAGCGAGTGTGGTGGTGTGTGGCTTATTGTTCAAGTGTTTCAGGTGGCCATAAACTCCAGCGGGCTGTCGTACAGCGCCATCTCCCTCCTGTCCACGCTGTTCACGCTGTACGGGTGCCTGGCGCTGAACCAGTTCCGGCTGGACTGGAAGGTCGGGGCCACGTGCGCGGGGGTCTACCTCGGCTACCTGATCCTCGCGACGTTGATCGAGCTGAATGTCTTCTTCCCGGTCAACCTGCCTATTTGCCCCCATTAACCAAGTCAACTTATATTCATGCGGAATCAACTGTTTATTGAATTTTAGTACGTAACTTCAACATTATCAATAAGATTTTGAAACTTCCATTGCCAAGCTTGGGATTTATCATCAATGACGCAATCGACTGCGTATCGATCCATGTACTTGACAACAAATATTATATTATTGGTCAATATAATGCAGTTATGCAGTTATGTGTAAAGTATTATTTGGTATGTTGAACGATTGTATAACTAAAACATCTTTAATATTAATATACTACTGCAGGTTTAATGTATATTTAACGTAAAAGTTCCTTATATAACCTTCGTTTAATATCATGTAGGTATTAGAAGTATAATCTTGTAAGAATTTAGCGACTAAAAAGGTTAAGTTAGGCTAGTTAGTACTGTGACAAACCAACCAGAAATACCTAGGAGCCCCTCTTAATTTCAGGGGACAACCTCAGACAAATGCAACTAGTGCCAAACTAAGCTCAAGACTTGATTCCTGGAACAACGCTGTGGGTCCTGAACCAGGATAAACTTAATCAATCGAAATGCATATTGAAAACACCCAAAGCTCAGAACCAAATACTCGCGCTTTTCACAGAAATATTTGCCTATTCCGGAAATCGAACCCGGGACAGCTAGCTTCAGAGTCACCGCAACAGTAGCAACTGACAAGGCGCGTCCTTGTTATAAAGTTTCTGACATGAAAATGTAAGTTTTATCATAGCTGTTTAATTGTTTTGGTAAATCAGTATACGTTAATCAGTACATTAATTATGTATGTTACCTATTGTATCAAATGTTTATTATTTTTATGGTTTCAAATGGATTACAATGAATTCCAATTCCATCCAAACAATTCATTATAACGATTGAGTACTTAATGGGTAATATTCTTTGACTGATCGATCAAATATCGTTGTAGAATGTGAAAATATATCAAAAGTTGTTATAGTTATTGAACATACAAACCCGTATTTAAGGACAAATCTTCAGCTTTTATAATCCTAGTATTTAAATAAAATAGTAAATACTGTTTAAGAAAATGTCAAATATGGTCCCGGTGGCTCTAGCCAAGATACGCAACGCGAACTACCAGCGCCCGGGTGTGTTATGATTTTCATATCAACAAATATACCTACTACATTTCATTTTAACCTAATCTGACCTATCAAGATGAGATTAACCTACTTTTGCAAGAGTAGAGGCCCTGGGCCTCTTTTCTGAGCGATAGAAACCATATCGTCTTTGGCCGGTTATCGTATGGTCAACGTTTTGATAGCTCTTATTGACTTGACGCTAATGGAAGCTAGCAGCGGGCCCATGGTCAATACCCCGTACGGGCAATATTTTGTGTGATGAATGCAAGTATTTGATCCTGAGTTTTGGATATTTTCTACGAATATATCAATGATAAAAAGATAAATGATGTTTATTCAGTAATTGCTCTGCACGGACACTTTTACAAGTCAAAAATCTGTAAGGGGTTCTCAAGAGGAGACCACTGCTGAGAAGAAACGGTGCAAGAAACTCAAGAAACCCAACTGTATTTAAGTATGTATTCCTATATCTATTATCTGTTATTATGTATGTTTATCGTTGTCTAAGCAGTACCTACCCATAGCACGAGCCTAGAGGTTAATTTGGGGACTAGGTCAACTCAGGTGATATTGTTCCAAATAAATTTTATTTGGCCCTAGAAGGTCAAAAAGAAGATTCAGAGAGGATTCGAGATTTATACTGTTTCACAAACTAAGCGTAGCATTGCTTCCTCCTAGCAATAAAAGAAGAGAGAAAAAGAGTTTGACAGTTTATTAACCTCGTGCCTACATGGGCTAATTTTTATGAAATATATTTTCGAAACTTTAAGATGGCATTGCTTAGGGATCAGTTTGCTTTGTTTTTTTGTCCTTTCCAAAGGAAGGATGCCAGCGTGAGGTTAAAATTTAACACAAAACTCAAAAGTAAAAAAGTAGATAGAAAACAACCAAATCATCAAGGTAATAAGTAATACCAATTTAATGTTATTCGTAATTTAAGAATTATATTATCTTTAGTTGCGTACTTTTATGATGAAACTAAAGATAAAATAATGAATAAAATTAATAAAACATAAAACAGCAGTGTGGTTCCAATATTTAATTGTATTAATTCAATCATGTATGAAGGGTTCACATCAATAATTTAGTTTTTATTAAGAGTATTTGCTATTGTTACTTAATTATTTTATAAAAAATACTATCCTAGTATTAAAAAATATTTGTTTTAGACTTGTGAAGTACTATTAAACTATTAAACCAAATTTCTCATTTCATTTTAATCACATGTAGGTACGAGTAGATACCTATATTATATGAACTCCTTAACCTCCCACGATAAGTTAGACGACAATAAGCCCTATTACCAAATCACCCTTATTGAAAACTGATAATTACGTTTGATCATATCCTAATATCGTCATCTTTTAAAAGTGATTTAGAGTTTAAGCAATTAAAACTAAATAGCGAATAAAGCGACTTTCACCTCCGCAAACTGCGTCGGTGCCAGCCGGCACTCATTATCGGTCCATCTGGTTAATTTATGCTTTAAGTACCTCTTACCTCGACAAAAACGCACGTCGGAATGTAATCCAGCGGATTGGAAATAATTTCGAGCGGAATGACACATAGATATCTCACATAGTTAATGAGCCGTGCTCTTAATGCTCTGATTATAACCCACTTCTACCCACACTCAATCTATGCAGAATTATTTATAGTTTTTTTAGGAAACAAGAAAATTACGTATCGAAACTTTCGGGAACAGCCGAATTTAAGTAAGTTAAGTTTTTCACCTGGAACGGAAGAAGTCAATAAACCGAACCGTTACCTGTTGTGTTTTTCGGTGAGTATGACTTTAACATCAAATTGTAAACGCCTGGTATTATCTTAAACCACTCGCTTTTTAATTTGACGGATTTATTATAAGCTTATCAATTATTAATTTAAGTTGTTTTTCAGAGCGTTCAAAGAACGATATAGGGCGTCGACACAGACTCTCCCACTATCACGCCGGGTTGTTTTGTGCGTGTGAACAATCGACTTGTCTTACGGTCGGGCCCTTTCGGATACACTTCGACCCCTTTAGGATTTTTTGTGCAATTACCCTCCTACACACTAAGCCGTTCGAACGTGCAGGTTTCCTCACGGTGTTTTTCCCTCACCGTAAGAGGTATCTACATGGTGATGACCGCGGGGATTCAAACTCAGTGCCTTACTATCATGAGTCGATCCCCTAAACCATTAGGCCACCGAGGCTCCCGTGTACAGTCGACTACAAAGAGATGTATCCACTTTTGAACTTTATACTTATTATGCAATAAGAGGAAAACTTGGTTATATATCCCTGTAGTCGACTATACAAGTTGGTTAGAACGACTCGCCCTTGAGGTATGGAGCTCAAGATTACTTTTATTCACAAAAGTTTTGGTGAAAAAATGACAATTATCGTTAAATTAGCAACAAGTATATTTCATTATATCATATGAGACATTCAACTTTTCCATTCCAACGCGTAAAAGTGTAAAAAAGTAAACAATACATAATCGGTATCTGTAATTAGAAGTGGCACACGCGATCGGCGACAACAATGCACGCGCGAGTGCGGTAACCGCGCGGATGCCTGATAGCGCTCGGGGCTCGATCAGGCAACAGCGTGCGGTGGCGCACAGCGCTTCCCGTATCCTAACTTATTAAGCTGTTCCTACTCTTTTTATTAACTAGAATAGGCAAGCATCTTACTTGATGGTAATTTACGAGACGATTACCTCAAAGATGAAGCATATCTAATACGCTTACCTTCATAACTCCTATTTACTCTAAACTTGAAAACGACCTAGGGAGTTAGTAAATATATCTGGCGAAAAAGTACAGGTAAAGTGTTTTTGGCAGCTCTAGTGATGGTTCGTTTGCTGTGTCGGTCAGTAGTACGCCAACAACCAGGATATCAATCCTTTCTTGGACTAGTCCTAAACTGATTAAAAGAGGGAGATGACACACTTACTAATAAAACAATCGGAACGTTCTGTTCATTTATTAATTAAGTAATCACAATATTTGGGCATTTTAATCGTTACTTTACGGAGATAATAACGACAAATCGAGCACATATCCAGCTAAAATATTAAACGAAACATTAACATTACTTAGTCGGTCCTAAAGTTCTGTCACTGGCACATTATTTTTTAATTTAGAACATAATTTTAAGAAAATGTTTTTGTATTCCATTTTTGAATGTTTAACAATTTTGTTAAAACAAAAAACAGTAATTTGCTGCGATTTCTCACGATGGAGTGGACATTGAAAGAAAACCGAATAGCTGTTTTAGCGTTGCACCGCTGTGGGCACTCGCCAAGTACCGTTTTCAAGTTGCTCAAAAAATTAAATATAACGCTTAGGTTTGTGTACTGTACTATTGATAGGTACAATGAAGTCTCTAGTGTTGAGGACAAAAAAAGAACTGGCCGTCCACGCTCCGTAAGAACACCAGCAGTGATCAAAGCGATCAAGGCCCGTATAGCAAGAAATCCTGTCCGAAAACAGAAGTTGATGGCTTTGCAGATGGGTGTCAGTAGGAATACCGTCAAAAAGATTTTAAACGAAGATCTTAGTCTACGAGCATACAAAAAAAGTGTGGACACATGCTTAATGCCCGTCTAAAAACAATCAGGCTTAAAAGATCCCGAAAGTTGTTAAAACAGTACGCGAAAAATCGACACCGCGATATCCTATTTACAGACGAAAAAAATTTCGATATTGAAGAAAAGTATAATAAACAGAATGATAGAGTGTACGCTAAGAGCTCTGAAGAAGCAAAAAAACCGCTCCGCGGGTGCAACATGGGCATCATCCATCATCAGTGATGGTTTGGTTGGGAGTATCTTATTACGGGCCAACTGAGGTTCATTTTTGCGAAAAAGGGGTCAAAATCAGTGCAAAAGTGTACCAAGAGACGGTTTTGGATCAGGTTGTCAAAGATCTGCCCAACACGCTATTTTCAGGACATCATTTTGTGTTCCAGCAGGATTCTGCACCTGCACACAAAGCCAAGACCACTCAAGCCTGGTTTGAGCGTCAAAAAATCGACTTTAGGTATAAGACACGAAGATTGGCCTTGCTCCAGTCCGGACCTTAATCCTTTGGACTACCAAATTTGGCAGGTCTTAGAGGAGAAGGTCTGTGCTAAACCACATACAAATTTGGAGAGCCTGAAGTCATCTATTAGAAAAGCAGTCGCTGAAATAGACATGAATATGGTGCGTGCTGCGATAGACGACTGGCCGCGGCGTTTATTGGCCTGTATTAAAAACAAGGGAAGTCATTATGAATAAGTTTAAGTTATATTAATTCTCTATTAAATGTACTTTAAATTGGTATATAAATTATTAAAAACTGATTGGTACTTTTGTTTTTATCATTATTCTTATTTGTGACAGAACTTTAGGACCGACTAGGTACAGTTAGCTTACATCGATGAAAAATACCTATTATCTATCTTGGGATGATGGAGCTCAGTAACCGCTCCCACAGAGAGGGCCGCCTCGTGGTGCTGTACGTGGCGGCGGTGGCGGACATGCAGACTCGCAGCGGCCTCTGGGCCGATCCTTGAACCACGAACGGATAAGGATGTTTCAGCAAAGGCGATACAGAGGTTCCCACGAGGCTTATAGACGTTTTGGGAAACTTGATGGGCTGACTTTTGACGACATGACGCTGGGTCGACGCGCCGCCAAGCAGAAGCACCGGTATTGAGCTCGCCTTCGTAGTTTTGAGCATTTGTTTTGTGGTCGTTTTAGGCAAGTGAGTGGTTGTCTCTATAATTTCGTGGAAAATAGAATCTTCGTAATCTCTGTTTTCGTCCGCAAATGGAGAAACGAATACGATCTGCTTTAAGCTATTGATGTCTTGCACCAGTTTAGCGTGTTCTTTGACTATGTCATCACCTTCGGGTACGAGCCGATCGATCCTGGGCGATATTTCGTTCAGATTAAGCAATGGTCTGCTAAGAATCGTGGTTGTGGTCGGAGCGCTGTACAACTGACCCACATGTCTCGGGAAACGCCATCCTAAGTCAAAAATTACACAGGTAAACACAAATATATTGATAAAAACAATAAAACTATGTATACAGTCAACGTCATAAGTAAACGATATTCGGTAGCTAACATTTTATTTATACCTACATGTATATCTTTTCCGTACAAATAGCCTACAATGACTAAGCAGCTGACCAATTATATTGCTAGTTATACTTTACTTTGGAACTAACTAATCTTTTAACTGATGTACAGTCGACTACATAGAGATGTATCCAATTTTGGACCTTATTACAATACAATAAGGTGAAAAAGTAGATACATCTCTTTGTAGTCGAGTGTACAGTAAAATGCTGTTGAAAACGAAACTTTTATTATAAAAGGATTTTAAATGTACAAATACAAACCGCGTCCGTACAAATATCTCAAAAATATGAAAGCTGATTTTTCCTTTTTCAATCCTTACAAAATGAAAGGTACGTTTATAACAACCATTAACTGTACATAATATAAAATAATGGTTTATTAGTTGACGATACGATAATTGTAATTAACTGTAAAATTGACAGATAACTTTTTAATTGGCCGTTAAAATTGATGAAGTCCTATTTATAGGCAATTGTATGGGAAAATCGCAAACGTCCCAAGTTATGTAGTGACCACCGCATATGTGCCTTACGATTTGTGGTTGTTGTTACCTTGCTCTATCGTACGAAACTCTCGAACGGGTGAACGCGACGAGGTACAACAGATAACCAATCACTTAATTATGACGGAGACTGTGTGACAAACCGTTGCATTACCTTCATTAAACGTCCTGGCAAAATTATCGTCGCTATATTTTGGCATTTCAAAGCAATTAACCTAAAACAAAAAAAAACATTTAAAAAATAATAGTAAGTACCTAAGTAAAGTTAGACCTTAAAAATAAAAATTATATTTGCCACTCGAGTTACAAAGAAAAACAGCCCGTAATGGCTTTGGACATGAGTGACGAGGCGACTAGTTGAGTTCCACCGATTTATGGTGCGTTCTTATATTCAGAACCGTAGATAGAGATGAGACGTCTCGTTAAAATTTGACAAATTTTGTACGTAGCAAATGTCAAATTTTAACGAGACGTCTCATCTCTATCCACGGTTCTGAATATAAGAACGCACATAAATCGGGGGAACTCAACTAGCCGCCTCGTCACTCATGTCCAAAGCCATTAAACCAGATCGGAATGATCGTGCCGTTAGCGACGCTACAATTATGCGCGGGCACGAACCTATAGTTTTTACCGGCGCGTTTGTTATCCATATAGATCACAGTTTTATTATTAACTTGCGATGCTTTGCCACGGTTGGTCTGCTTGCTTTCCGTATGGTTCCAGACGCGTTTAACACGACATTCGACGCTTAGTAGTCATTAAATAATATGTGTTTCCTTACACAATCATTTTACCTGCTCAGTACATAATTAATTATGATATCAATGTGTATCCTGTGCTTTTCCCCAGCTCCGCTTAACTTGAAGCAAGATAAGATTTTTAGTATGGGTCAAATATTTTACTAGAGACAGGTTTTATCTTACAGAAGAGCCCTTTTGGAAACACACTTGAACACTTGGAAATTCGTACATTCAGATTTCTTACGCAACAACGCGTTGTTTACGAGTACCTTCCCCGTGAGAGCATCGGGAAATGTTCTTAAGTTAGAAAAACTCTTTTTTTTAATTGTACATGTTCATCGCTGGGCACCACATCACACGTCTATTCCCTAAAACCCATCGGTTACACTCTAAACACAAAAAAAAGTAACATTTGGCAGGTTGGTTAATTAGTTGATAACAATCAGAAGGACCTTCACAATTGGGGGATATTTTAGCTTTTGTTGATAAAGGAATAGGATTGACCTTTTAATGTCCTCTTTATTTCCGGAAAAGAACGTAAATTCCACGTAAAATACTGAATCGGTGTAGCACTAAAAGTAACTTGTTCAATACAACAGTGGCCCTGGACAAGAAGCAATCGGCGAACGAAATTGTGAACGAAAGTAGGATTGACGTCGGTCGCGCCAGGGGGCCTGCGCCCTGGCCAAGACGCTTGCCGCCAACGTAAACGGAGACGAAAGCGCTGGCCGCAACCGTCCGGTAAGTTTACGTCAATTCTACTCGTATACATTTTCGCTAGCGAAAAGGTAATAATCACGGAATGCATCTGGTCTGGGGACGCTGTTCCCTTATTTACTTTGTTGTCAGGAAGTTTTAAACCGCCTACGCATACAAGACAACTGTTCAGTGGATTTTTGAAGATTTTCAAACAATTCCGATGCGAGTCAGACTGAGACAGTATATTCACCATCAAACCGCTTTTAACTAGTTCGTTATTTTAGAGCACCTAATATGAATATTTGATGGTGGCTGTACCTTCATGTTTCACCATAATCACTACGCTTTCTCAAATCTAATATCAGTTGCTTGTCCATCATCCTTCACGAAATTTTATTATGCTAGGATGGCACTTGTTTCAGTTTCTTCTACAAAACTACCCTTAGAAAGCCTTTAAATTTGCTCCAATTTGAGCGAAACCTGAGCACACTATGTCCATTGGTTGCCGAGATATGCATCTCAAAGATGAGCAATTTTTTCAAAAAGTGAATATGATGTGGTAAGGTCATATTCCAAGACCCGTCCCGGCTAAACTAATGCTCCTAAAAGTCATAGGACTTTTTTGTAGGAAATTCAATCAACTTCAATTTAATACCAAAGTGATGCCTCTAAGCCTCATAGTTTCATCCAAAATAAAAAAATAGTAGAATATCGGACTTTTGGCTAAATAATAAAAACATTGTACCTACTGAATAATGTTGGTATTATTTTCCTTAAAAAAGTGCGAAATTGTGAATTTAACATTTTAGATGTACAATATGGCTTCAAATACACATACACTAAAGAAATAAACATACATTGGAAAACTGCCTAAATTTAGGCACTTGTTTCAGTTTCTTCGAAAAAACTACCCTAAGGAAGCGTTTTTCAAGTATCTGTGTGCCTTGCTTTAATAAAGATAAGTAAATTTGCTACAATTTAAGCGGAACCTGAGTACATTATATTTATCGATTTCTGAGATACAACGAGTCAAAGATGAGCAATTTTTTCAAAAAGTGAAAATGTTGTGGTAGTGTCATGTTCTAAGACACGTACCGGCTGAACTACTGCTCCTAGTTAAAAGTGATTGAATAAGAAGGAGATGTAATTAGCTTAAATTTTATATCAAATTGGAACATCCACCTCTCATACTTTCTTCAAAAATTAAAAATAACTAAAATATCGAATTTTGGTTAAATGATAAAAACATTGTACTAAATAATGTAGGTATGTATGTATTTCTTAAAAAACCAAGAGTTCGACTTTTAATATGTAACATATGGTATCAAAACAAATAAACGCAAACATAAAAAAAAACAACAAACACAACTTTAAACTATGAAATAATACTTTTTACACGGTTAAGCAACCACAGTTTAGACTTTCGCACTTATGAAAGGAGCAGTCTCATCCAGTCTAGATCAGTGGGGGGAGTGGAGGAGGAGGAAAAATGTTTTCTGGAGGTGGAGCCGGGTCGGTATATGGTGTTGGGTCGTCCGCATCCTCGCGGGATGGCGGTGCTGCAATTTGGCCCGTGGCAAAAGGAACATTGGTTAGAGCACTTGAGCCCAGGCTTTCTGCACGTGCACGACCCTAAGCAACCTCTTTTGGCATTTGCAAGCCACCATTTTAAGCAGGCTCTGAGGAGCGGGCTCAGCGCACATTGCCCATCTTTGACTTGCTGTATCTCCGCAACCAATAGTGTGCTCCGGTTACGAGTACGTTCAAATCGTAGCAAATTTGGTAATCTATATTAAAGTACTGAACAAAGATACTTGAAAAACGCTTCCTTACGGTAGTTATTTCGTTAATGCTGAAACAAGTGCCAAAATTTCGCAGTTTTTCGAGCGTAATGGGGATAGCACAGGGTCTTACGGGTTGCAAACGGGGGTGCTAACTACTCTCAAGTGACCTAACCACATATAATAAAGTCGTAGTTACATGCGCATTTGCGATGTTTGCCTTTTTTGTGTTGATAATAAACTGGCCTATATAATAAATATCAAAAAACAATCTATATAATATGTATGTATGTATGTTTGATATGGTCGTCTTTAGAGTGTTAATCCAATACGAACCAATATTTTAACGACGGTTAATTAATATGCATCCTATGTATCCTAATTAAAATACAAACGTGTATATCGTGAACTTAAGTAGAATTTCTTTTTTTCATACTAAATAATTCGCCAAGCAACGTATTAACATTAGCTCATTTATCCCTCAGTTAACTCAAGTCAACTGTCAAACTAACTAATCGTTAAAAACCGTAACTAATGGTTAAATCTCAAGAAAATGTGACAAAATTACGATTATTTTTTCGAATTCTAACAATTAGGTGAGTTAACAACTGATCAAACAACGATCCCCAAAATGTTTGTTTCAACTGACTTGGGTTCAAAGGCCCTCGGGCTCGGACAAAACGGTTGGACTCGTAGAGAGATTGAGAGAGACACCACAAACACAGACCTGAAGTCTTTTACTATCTTTGTTAACGATTAACGGAGTGTCGTAAGCTAAGAATTAACATCAATGCATAAATCATTTATTTATTTTAAACTAAAGTTAAACAACTTAACTCACGCACAAACGAGCAAAGGCAAGGACAGATTCCTTCACACTCCAAAAGATTTAAGAGCACTGTGCTCTATCGTTCGTTTGTCCACAAGGTTCCAACCCCGACGGCCACCTTCGTTGTCAAATTGCAAGTGTACTTATGATTTGTCTTATGGAAAAGCCATAACACCAATGTTCTTATTATGCAGATCTAAAATCTAACAACAAACCACATCGATTGATATTTGATAATCATAGTTCTGTGACTAACGGCCGCTAGTAATGACAGGTATACCAAAATATAAAGTAAAGAGTTTTTTACCTTATTGGCCCTATGAAAACTATTTTCATTTCAAGTCGTATTTTGTTTTGTTATTACGCAAACTTGACGCAAAGCTTGAAACAAAGGATCTTTAGCAAAACTCCAGCCGCACCATGTCAAAGTTTGTTACAGTATCCTGTTTTACTCTACTCTGTTTTTCGTATCGAGTTGCTCGTCCTGTTATGAAAACTGTTTTGATGATAAACTAGTACCATATACAACTTCTAGGTCTACAGGGTGACTGGTAACTCAACCTTTTCCTTAAAAGGGGTTACACTGGAGCTAATTTGCAATAATTGTGACCCAGTCAACTGGGGGTCTGATGTCACTGGTTTCAGAGTTATTTGACCTTGTAGGTATTTTTAAAATTATCCGTCTTTTGATCTAAAACTGTCAATTGTGACAAAACTACTTCATTCTGGGAGCTACAAATGCATTTTTCTAATAGCTGATAAATAAGCAAATGCTTCAAATAAAAACACTTTGCAAAAATTCCAAAAACCTCAGAAGTAAATAGCTTAGGTTCTTAAATCACAAATCAGTATTTTTTTGAAATTTTACGAACACCCTTTGTTACCTCCTCACGTCGTCTAAACGGGAAAGTCTACAGTTAGGACTTTTGTTCTATTGTTTGTACAAAAGTCGTTTTTAAATAACGTTTAACGTTGCGATCAGATTAACCGTATTTTCTAAAAATAAGAAATTATGAACAATCTTATTAATGACAACTTTCGGGACCACTAATCAATAAAGTTCACGTGTACATATATTTTTTTTCAAATATTTCTACTGCTCTAAACACTAGGTACGCTAAGTAACGATAAATCTTTTGTGTAAATTGTGATGTATTTAGCTTACAGTAGCATGCAAAAATTGGTGTATTTAGTACGCAGTGGGAAATTTGCTATTTTCCTAAAAAAACTTAGGTTAAAAACTAAATAAAATATTGATGGGTCTAAGTAAACAGTAAACGTGTACATCAAATGAATGATAATTTCACTCTTAACTTCACAAGTCTATTTGTCGGAATAGTGAATTTCATTTTAAAACTAAACTTTGAAATTACTTCAATTTGGAAAGCACTGTAAACCTGAAACCATCGTAATATTACGAGATATCTACGCGTGCTCATCTGATGATGGAACAGGACGGTGGTTAAAGGTTGATCTTGTTAAATTGGTCTTGACTCTATGACGAATCTAAAAACGCGTCGTTTGTCAAAATCAGCCTCTACGAGGGACGAAAGAACCATACATATTAAAATCACGACCCCACGCTAAACCGATACAGTTAATTTATTTTTCACGCCATTGACCTAGTCGCAATCGAAGCTCTACGCAACGATAAACTCATTTTATATAGAGAAATACTACGACATACTCGTAGAAAACACCCAAGACTCAGGAACAAAATACTCGCGCTCATCACATAAACAGTTTCCCATGCCGAGAATCGAACGCGGGACCGCTAGCATCGCCCGCATCAAAAAGATTGTGTAACCTTTCGTTGGGAGTCGGATAAAAATACCCTAACAGCTGTAAAATGGACATGTACGTACATATAATACATAAGGCCTGTACCGAAATAGTAGTTTATGAAATTGTTGCATAAAGAGGGGTATTAAAACACGAGTGTGTGTTTAAGAACCGAGCCGCTAGGCGAGGTTTTTAATAGTTTCACACGAGTGTTTTAATACCTGGTTATGTGCAGTTTCATACACTACTTTATCTACTCTCATACATTGCGATTCAACCTACTAAATAAAAGATCAAAGTTAATAAAGTAACTGGGGAGTTTCAAAAAAATAGCACACCCTAATAAAAAAGCTGTCCAAAAAATTACTTTACTTTAGGGTATTTTTAAAAACTGTATTTGAATACTTATATTGTCTTTATTCATAAAACTAATATGATATTTAATTTAGAATGCTGTTTATCGAGAAAAACTTAAAACAATGAGAGAAAGAAATTAATTTCTGTCGGTTTTGTTACCACAGTGTAGGTTAAATATAAATAAAACTATGATGAATTCAACAAAACTCCGATTTATTATTTAAAATGACAATGATATCAAAATTCCCTAAATAATTCAGTAATCCACAGAAATTAACAAAACGAAATCTAAAAAATATTTACTTTCGGATTTGTTACCGTCGGTCCCAAAGCTTATCTTATTTTTACTTTTACGACTTAAAAATAAACAACAATGTACTTAAAAAGGAATTAGGACGATTTAAACACATTTTATTTTAATTTAAAACAAACTTTCCTTAAATAAGTGAAAATATGTAGAAGAAAACTCTTTTAAGTCTTTAATTATTTTTAGGGACAGTAACAAATCCGACAGTAACAAAACTCTAAAGAGTGGTTTACATGATCTGAATTACACCATGTGCACGGAATGGTTTTTAGTGTTTATAAAAAAAAGGTTTTTTTTAATTTAGTATCGTATTACAAATAATCAAGTCTTTCTTCAGATTAAGGAATCCAACTACTAAATTTCACTATTACTCCTTAGATATAATTGTACTGATAAATATTTATCATAGTGAATTTTTGAAGTTGGATTCCTTAATCATTTCACTAGTGATCGAAATAGGTAGTGATATGCAGCAATGTAGGATAGTACCTACCTATTCTGACCACTGTTAATAATTATACATTGTTATTATTATTAGTTTAAAATGAGTACTTTGTGCTCATGAGATCAGCCATGTAAAGGTACATAGTGAAACTTATCACATTTTTTTTGTTAATTACCTTAATTCAGTCTTCTTTAGGCAGTACACAAACTACAAAATAATCAGGTAATTTGTAAATTAAGTAATATATTAATAAAAAAGTTAAATCTAGAGAGTATTAGTTATTTACTGATTTTTTTTTCGCTGTTCTTCGTATTTTTCCGGATTTTCAGTTTTTAATCTTTCCCTATATCTTTTCATCTTTTCTTTTGCTGTTAATGGCGTGATTCTGAAAAAAAATACCTTTCAAATAGCTTTAAATTTAGTCTTAACAAAGTTTACTAAAACACAAAGTTGGCTTTACGGGTACCTATAGGAATAGGTACCTACTATCATTGACGAACTATAAAAACTAGTTTATCGATGCTACTATAAAAACTTGGTAAGTAACAGAACTTTAATTGAGTACCGTATTTATGTTACATGACTTAATTTGAGTACTTGTTTATTTTACACTGTAGTTTTGAAGCTTGAGGATACAATGTCTACTACAGGTATTTTTTTTCGTTCTATTCTTTTTACGACCGAAAAATATCAATATAGAGTTATTTTATAGTCATTCTCAACATTACTCCCGCAAAATAAGTTTAGGTAACAGGTTGCCCCCAGATACGAACATACAAACACTAAAAACACTCCTTTCGGTTTAAATATGAACTCAACCGAACAAATAGAAACAATTTTTAAACGTTAGTATCTATTGAAATTAGATTTTTAAATATAGTTAATACTATAACATACACCTCAAATACATAACCCTGATTTGGGTAACGCCGTAGTCGGGTAATAATCATGTGAACTAAGCTTTATGCGGTCGGTTTTGTTACTTTCCCGGTCCGTCTATATGTTACCGTACCTGTAGTAACAAAACCGAAGTAACACAGTGTACCCAATTTAAATAAAAAAATATATAGTCGGCGAATGATTTTTCCGACAGGTTACATTTTTACATCAAACAAATCGTATAAAAAGCGGGTTTTGTTTAAAGACCATCCATTAACAAATAAAGAAGTATATAATAAAATACATAATCACAAACCTGACAGTCAGTTTCTTTACAAGTCCAACTCGTCGACACACGTGCTCTCCCTGACAATAAATAGACGACTGACGTTTGGTTTTAAAAAACGGTTACACCGTATGAAGTTCAGTGCTGCCATTTAAAAAGAAAAATGATAGTTGGTAGAAATATTTTAGGGAGTTATTGAGGTAACAAAACCGACATGTCCGGAAATGCCAAAATTCGGGGACCGACGTTTTATTTTTATTTTAATAACTTTTCATTATATTGACCTAAAAAAAATTAGTTTGTCGTATAAAACAAAGTATTTTCTACTTAAAACAACGAAATAGTTGCAGGTTTCTAGTTCATAAAACACGAATAATTCGATCTGAAGTTTTGAAAACATGGCGGGGACATAACAAAATTAGGGGGGTTCTTGGTAAAAAAACTACTAATTATAAATATACGTTTATTTTAAATCGTTTATAAGTTTACAAAGGGTTTAAATATATATATATGTGCAATGTTCAGTCATCAAAACTTTAAAAGTTGCTACACAGATTTCAGAAAAAAAAGATGAATATGAAGGACATGCTAAAATCAGGGGTGTGCTATTTTTTTGAAACTCCCCAACTACAGCAAAACGTATTCAATGAATGGCGCCAAAACCTAGCACATCACCGCGCATGCGTTAAAGCGGGCGCTGTCACAGACAAGTAAAAATTGGAATGAAAACTTTTTGTAATTCTGTAAAAATGACGCGAACCGCATGTGCGTTCCATTATAAAAAAATAAAAAATATGGAACCTCGTTGGTGACATTAACTTTTTGGATTAACTTGTATCGTAATGGTAAAAAAATTACTTTATAACATTATTTTGTTAGAGAAATAATGTTATAAAGTGATTTTTTAACTTTTTTTCGGTATGGTGTTTATAAAGTATGCCAATATAAATTAGAAAAAATCGGAGAAAATATTTGATCTGGCAAGCAATATGTTCCTGTGGCAAACGCACGGGGTCATTTATAAGTTTTATAACGAAAGTTCAAAAATGTATAAAAGGGTTTTTATTACCATTTATAAGGAAACATGAACGGAATGTGTTGTTTTGTCCCGATCTGGCTACTTCACATTATGCCAAAGCAAAACAGGAGTGTCTTGCTTTGAATAATGTGCAATATGTGCAGAAGGGAAATTAACACCCCTAACTGCCCCCAACTACGACCCATTGAGCGGCGTTAGTAAAAGCGGAACTAAGTAAAAACTGTGCTCCAACAGTTCTTAGAAACGCTAAGTTCTGATTCATTAAAAATACAAGCATTGTAGTTAAATAGTATAAAACAAAATTCTGAGCGCCGCATAATCGTTAACCTCTCATAAAGGCTAAGTTGATGCTCAAAAAAATTTGCAAGACAAATTTACTTCACGAGATTAACACACACTATCTACTTACCCAGCAAAAATATAGTTATAATACGCATTATTGTAAGACTCTTACTTAGTGAAACGAGCGTATTCTTTGGGATTGTGAGTCGCGAATTTTTGCATGGTCGCATAATATATGCTGAATACAAAAGTGCAACTAATTTTGCGCCGTCGTGTGAACCAAACAGCGCTGTTGTTGAAGCCCGATGGAGCAGAAGTTACGCAACAGAAAACACGCGCCTCAGAACGACAAAATGGCGCTCGTTTGGTATCACCCTTACCCATGTGATTAGCGCCGGAAGGACCTCGTGCTGATGCTTTATTTTGCGCTAAACTTCAATTATATCTACTCGCACAGTTTTATGTGATCATGCAAACCATTCGTGCAAGCACTTGTGAAACTGCCAGAACAACATTGTTATTAGTAATCGATCCCTCGTGAGACCGCGCTGTCCATTAGTAAACTGCATGACATATCGTGGGCAGTATACATGTACATTACTCCAATTTTTTACATATTATCGGCCAATCATAAGTTTATTTCCCTGGATTAAGATTATGACAGTATTTCTAGACCCTTCGGCGTATATCAACTCATGTAGTCTTACTCAACGATTACCTCTGCCTTTCTGTTGCAGGTTCACTCAATTAATAATATTTTAAATGACGTCACCCATTTTAAATAATATGGCAACAATAATTTCTTGGGATTTTTCGTAGGAAATTGAGTTTTAAATTAATTGTAAGTACAGTCGAGTGCAAAAATATGTATCGAAATAATCCTCTCATAAATATGTTACGATGTTCTTATTACACTGTAATAAGGGTACATATTTTTGAGATGTTGCGTTCTCCCATATTTTACCACGTGACTGTACGATCTAATTATGTACCGAGCTAAGAAACAGTAACAGTAATCAGTTGGAATGTTTTAACCAATTTTGGTACAGAGATGGCACCAGTAATGGTTTAATGGACAACGAACAATGTTGATCACTTGATTCTTATTTAAATAAGGTAAGATCATTGATTTTGCTACTATTATTTTATAACCGTATAATCTCTACATAAGAGTTAAGTGTCCATTATTAGCTAAAATATACCCACTATAGTAGCTACACACCTTATAAATAGAACCTACTGGAAAAAATCATCCAGCCGTTCTTGTATGCGATTGGTTTCTAAGTTTTTATATCGCTAATAAACTTATATTTTTGAAATTATTATAATTAAATTTTATTTGAAAATAGAACCTGATCGGTAACCAATTCGCTTAGACACCATTTAATATTTTTTAAATAGGAAGTTTTAAACACTTACAACACATTTGAATTTATATAACAAGGTTAGAATGATTCGACAGTTAGGATGATTTTAGAGTAAAATCGCAATGCATAGAAACATTTTTAAAGCAAACCTGTGATGATGGTTGGTTGTTTCTTTGCCGAGTGAAGAATCTAAAATCCAGGGTGCCTCCCACGAGGAGGAGCGTGGATGCCTGCCACAGCACCGCCCAGCGCCACATCTTCGCAAACTGTGGCGTGGCGCGGCGCGCGCGCCGGCGGCTTCGCCTCCCTTCTTCAACACCGTCGCCGCGCCGCCAGGAAAGCTAATGGTTTCTTATGCTTCAACCACGTACTTACCGGCGGCAGCAAGCGCGAACGATGCAGCGGCGGTGAGAACAGATGTTACTTTGTCACTACAGCTGCGCTTCAAAAACAGTGTACATTAATTACTACACCGTTATTTCCGTAGCTCGATGAGTGCGTGTAACTCATGTGTAATTCTTTTATTTAGGCGATATGATACCATACTATCATTTTATAAGTATTTATATTTCGCGGCCAGTGGGAAAGAGCTTCTATCGATACCAATACCAGGTCAGGACAAGAGTTAGGCATTTTGAATAACATAATAATATATCACGATTACGTAAGATTTGGATTAATTGCGTACGAAAAAATTCAAGCAGTTTATTTGAATTTAAAACCACTATGATTTCAATTTGTGGTAACAGTTTTTAACCCCATTTGTGATGGGGTCATGTCATGACTGTGGACAAATAAGAATTATTTCAGTGGTAACTACAGTCAGTGATAGCATTTGAGATCAAAATCTGTCAGTTTACATCTTTATTAAATATTTAGTTATTTTAACATTATTTCAGGGAAACATGAATGAAAACTCGTGTAACCAGTAATATTAGGGCAAGTTTTATTAATGAAAATACCTACACTTAAACCAAAATGCAGTAAACCCAGCGGCATTCGCCCGTTGAGGTTAGGATTTTGACCTCGAATTCGATCACCGACTGCAGGTGATGGCCTGATGACACAAATAATGGACAGTTAACTCTTAAGAGGATTTTGAAGCTAATAATTTCCATACAAAATGCGAAAACGTACACATAAAACCTAAACCAATTTTTCCGATTTTTGAATATGTTTTAGATATCATGAAAAACTATGTCTGTACGTTTTCCTTTTCACAAAAATACTTAGAATGAACCAAATTTTAAAAGCAAAAACCAGAATCGTATAGACCTAGTTCATTATAATAACTACAACATATTCAAAAATCGTGGAAATCGGATTTGATTAGGGGGTGAGAAACAATCGGCTGGAGCTAAATATGCATAGGTTAGGTATGGAACTTTTTGACAGTTACGCGATTTTAGTGGCGCTTCACAATCCTCATATATGGATGACTATACGGTTGTAAATTGATTGTTACCAGACAAACGAATAACCCTCATCTTCTGCAAAATGTGTGAAATAGATTCAAGTGTCCATCATTGGCCCTGGTCTCCAATACTACGATGTGTCCCTCGGGGATAGACCCTAAAAACAATACAGATAATTTTACAAAACTGTTTCATTCCTACTAATATATAATATTACTCGTATTAATATAATACTTAAATGCGAACATTTGTGTTTATTTGCCGCTCCTTCACGCTGCAACGACTGGACAGATTTGGATGAAATTTGAAATGGATAGCTTATACCCTGGATTAACACATGGACTACTTTTTCCTAAGGAAAAACGAAAATCAAAATGTACGATTACGAAGCCGCGGGCAAAAGTTAGTCTTTAATATATCCCACTACTCGCACATACGAGTATTAAAAATGCGAAAGTTTGTGCGTGTTAGTCGTTTTTTTCCTTCACGGTGCAACGGCTTGAAGGAATTGGACGAAATTTGGAATAGAGATAGCTTATAACCTGGATTAACACATATGCTTATCTTACCTTATCTTACAGATGGACCCTCTTGGATTCACTTTGACAACTTTAGGATCAATTGTGCAATTACCCTCTTAAACACTCAGCTGTTCCAACGCGCAGGTTTCCTCACGTTCTTTCATCAGCGTGTGAGCATTAAGTGAGTACTTAAGTAAAAAAAACTCAGTAGTACATGCGTTCGACCGCGGGTTTTCGAACTCGGTACCTTACGATCACGAATCAACCCCCTAAGGGCCTAAACTTCTAGGCCATCGACATAGGCTACTTTTCATACCGGTTTGTTTTTAAGTTTTCGAGACAACAAAGTCATTTATGGCGACACGTGTATCGCGGGACATTTGTAGCCTAGTGAATCCCTGGCTTGACGATAATCGGAATCCACCTGGACACAGTCGCGGGCAGTGAAAGCAGCAGTTACACACCTTCAGAACAATACTGACCTAACTCACAAATTTTAATTTTCGAGTTACGTCTCTATAATAATAAATTTATGACTTGATTGTTGAAAGCTGGAATTTGAATTAGGTCACTATTGTTCTGAAGGTGCGAAAGTGTTTTGTATGTTAAACCACTGAACTGAATTCGATGAAATTAGGTATAGAAAATTGGAGATAGGTTGACAAAGGGTATTTTTTTTCTGCGAGTAGCGATAAGACTTCTACGCGGGTGGACTCGCGGGCAACCCGTAGTCGAAATATATACAGTAGTGGCCTCATAATTAGGAACGCTTGGGTTTTTCCCATACCTACAAATATAACTTTTCAATTTTGACAGCCAATCAAAAAGTTCATAAACAAATTTATTTTTAGTTACCCTTATCGTTAACTAATAAACTATCTAAGGTTTAAATGTAAGTAAGTAACTATGTACAATTTATCGCTTACAAACATATTTCATTTTACCTACAAGGATTTCAAAATACACCGTGTTTTTATTGATTTACGATAACTTTAAAAGAACGTTCTTTAGGTCAAATAAAGTTAATTTCCCGAAGACAGACAAATGATAACTGTTACGGTTTTAAAGATATTTAATTTTTAAATTTAATCAGTTAACCACGTTGAACTGGTCTAAAAGGCTCTTAACTGTCTGTGTATGTCACGCCAACATTGACGTATTTGACACTGACTATGAGGTCTATGAGTTAACTCTAAAGGCCCTTTTAGAATGACCAAAGATACAACATTTAATTAGTTTGTTCTAAACAGTTTTTTTTTTTTTTTTGCAATATTTAAAAATCTAATCTACCAATTAGTTTCTATGGATGTACAGTCAGCATCATAAACATAGTGGCAGTCAATAGTTCCAAATATACCGCACCATCCAAAATATCCATAAATACGTACTCACTCCAAGTGATCAAATTGTTCAGGCCATCCACTGTATACAAATATACCGGAGCATCCACAACGCCATATACTTGGTAACATTCAACCCGCCGTTAGTACAGCAACGTCCAGAACGCCGAAGGTTTCTAAGCATCCAAAATAGCCAAAAATACGGGACACATAAGAAAATTGAACCTTATTTACCAGTCAGTACGGTTGAATATTCAGTCAAATCATTTTAATAGGTTAGCCAGTAAGCAATTTGACAAACCACGAAAACAGTACCATACTGTCATGGCATATATCTGTCTCACGTTTTAATTTGACACATTATTGCGTGGACTGCGTGGTTTTAAAAGGTTTTGCAATATTGAAGCTGCCAACTTAAACGCATCAATACGTTTCAATATTTCGCCTAGTTAGCCGTTAGTTACGATGGACCAGTGGTTTAGTAGTAACGCTATCGAGTCATGTGTTCTGGGTTCTCATCCCCGTATTAGGTGCTGTTTGCATTTTTATTTTATATTTTTAAAGTCGTTGTTTTATTTTAATTTAAAGAAAATTGAACCTTATTTCGAATGCAATAGAGCTCAAACAAAATGTACAACTACTCATTTTCAAAGCGGTTGAGTAGATACCCATTAAAACCAAAAAGAAACTTCTTATGCCCATTTTGCTTAAATTAAAAAATATAAATTCAATGTAATTTATTTGTTTTGTAGTGAGTTTCGTCTATGTAAACAAGTAATAAAGGAATATGGCCTTTTATGTATAAGTAGTTATTACAAATTAAAATAAAACAACGACTTTAAAAATATAAAATAGAAATGCAAACAGCACCTAATACGGGGATGAGAACCCAAAACACATGACTCGATAGCGTTACTACTAACTAAACCACTGGTCCATCGTAACTAACGGCTAAATAGGCGAAATATTGAAACGTATTGATGCGTTTAAGTTGGCAGCTTCAATATTGCAAAACCTTTTAAAACCACGCAGTCCACGCAATAATGTGTCAAATTAAAACGTGAGACAGATATATGCCATGACAGTATGGTACTGTTTTCGTGGTTTGTCAAATTGCTTACTGGCTAACCTATTAAAATGATTTGACTGAATATTCAACCGTACTGACTGGTAAATAAGGTTCAATTTTCTTATGTGTCCCGTATTTTTGGCTACTTTGGATGCTTAGAAACCTTTGGCGTTCTGGACGTTGCTGTACTAACGGCGGGTTGAATGTTACCAAGTATATGGCGTTGTGGATGCTCCGGTATATTTGTATACAGTGGATGGCCTGAACAATTTGATCACTTGGAGTGAGTACGTATTTATGGATATTTTGGATGGTGCGGTATATTTGGAACTATTGACTGCCACTATATTTATGATGCTGACTGTACCTAGTAATATGCCGAAGTTATCGTAAATAAAAAAAAACACGGTGTATATCTTTTTGGCGTTCATACAAAGTTGTAGCAAAAGTGTTGTCAGGACTTTTTTAAATCCCTATAAAATGAAATTTTCATTTTCAATAGCGATAAATAGTACATAAATTTAAACCTTAGATTATTAGTTCATGATAAATGTGACTACAAATAAAATTGGTAAAGAACTTTTTGACTTTCTGTTAAAATTGAAGTCAAATTTGTAGGCACTCGTATGGGAAAAACGCAAGCGTTCCTAATTATGTGGCCGCCACTGTATATTTATAAGTTAGGTGGACGAATTTCAAAAATATTGTATGTACGTAGTGGGATAATATTATAAAGGCTTAACTATGGTCCAACTTTTTGATCCTTAACCTAATAATAACTATACCTGCCGCAAACCAAAATGCCACACTGAGTCATAAAACGTTAGAGCGAGACAGCGCATATCGCTTGACCGTACACTGCCTTGTGATTGGTCCTCATGGATGCACGTAGGGATGTTGCCGTGTCACTATAGATACCGAGTAAGTACTCGTTAAATAATACAAATAATTTATTTATTGTATTTTTAAACATTTCATTTATTAAAATATAAAATTCGAAACCCAACAAAACTTTAAACTAACTGAAAATAAAAACATTAACATCATCTTCATCTTCGTAAAATTTCACATTTCAGTAGACCTTAAAATACAATTCACATGTCGGTTGTTTATATTGTTACTTTTTCTTCACCTTTACATACATACATACCTTCGCCTTCATTCCCAGAGTGGGGTAGGCAGAGCTATAGAATTACCAACAACTTTAAAAACTTGTTCATAACTCTGTAACTACAATTTGCACAATTAGGCTAAGATGTTTAACAGTGTATATTAGTGACAGGTAGCAAGCCCATCACCTAACAGTACTACAAGCCTTTATTCCCTAAGTCGCCTCTTACGACTTCCACGGGAAGACATGGAGTGGCACAATTCTAAGCCGGCAACCACACGGCAATCCTTTTAAATGTGAATCAATTTTATTAACGTCCGTAGGGGAGGGGGCATCTTTCCACGTTTTTCACATTATGTCAAATAAATAACAAATAAATTATAAAACGATATTGAAAAAACAGATTCTTCGTAACTTCCTTAGGCTTTGATCAGTATAAAAACGTCGATATACTGCCAATTACTCGATAACTACAAGACGATTTCTTTTTTGTAACCGCACTAATCTGCATGCCCAAGGGGGCTCCTTTGAATTGACATTGCCAGTTTTGAAAACAATTATAAAATGCAGGAAATAATAAGGAAAGAGCGCTTGTTAAATGTAAATTTAATGATACGTATTGGCATATACTTAAAACAACCATAACGTAACAAAGAAAGATTTATAAAACTTTTAAAGTTCTACCTCCGTTAACTAATAAGAAACATGAAACGGTATTGAAATTTCCATAAAATTATTTGTTAACATTTAACAGTAAAATTCACGTTATTGACGCCAATCGAAATAATGAAAATGTGCCTTAAGGCGCTTCATTATGTACCAGTTTCATAAATAACTATTAAAATCTAATCAGTTGAACGTATGGAAAAATGCTCATCATGCCCGACTGGTGGTGATGGAAAATGAGTCATTGTGGTGGATGCTTCATCAAAACCAATATATACCAAAATTCAAATTGCCTGACTGCTATGTGCTCATGCGTGGGGAAGGCACCAAGTTGTGCACCGATTAAATTTTTACAAAGAATACGAGCTAAGCCTGAGCATTCCATATTACTCTTACTAGGTATCGTAGAAGCTTTCAATTTGTAGATAATTATGTCTTCTAAAAGATTGCAAAACTAAAACGTAAATATGGGAAGAAAATTGGAAAAGGAAACAATTTTTGACGGTAGCAATCTATATCTTCTTTCCTAGAGGTCGTGGTCGTGGTTTATGATCTACAATAATGCCGAACTACCAGGGCCGGTCCGAAAATTTTTAGTTTAACAAAAAATAAAAGGAATATAATGAAACTTTATTTACAAGTTTTCAAAGTATTCCCCTGCTACATTTATGCACTTATCATCATCATCATCATCATCATGTCAGCCGAAAGACGTCCACTGCTGGACATAGGCCTCCCCCAAGGCTCTCCACTCAGACCGGTCTTGTGCTTTTCGCATCCACCGCTTTCCCGCACTTTCACTGACAGTGGCAAAAGATGGGGATAATGCGCCAAAAGCACTGGATACATTTTCATGAGAATCCTTGTAAGTTAGCCCTCGTTTATAATCGTAATATAATTATCATAGTACGAAATGCTTCCCGCGTTACCTTCATTGTTGCAAATAAAAACGGACAGACATGTTTTTTTCTAATTTCATAAATAAATAACTGAATGTTACTCTGCAGTGACATTACACAAAAAGTTGGAAATGAAATTTGCCTTTAAGCTGCAATAAAATGATATCAATAGGATTAACAATACGCCGTTGACTTACTTTTAGGACCGGCTTTCGAACACTTTGCGCTAAATTGCACTTAACGTAAAAATGGAAGAAAATCTACAAGTACCAATTTTTAACACTAGCTCCCCATAGACGATTTCATTTCTTCGTCCTTAGGAATCGTAGAAAATCTTTGAGAAAAACCAAAAGTTTAATCAAATTTTGTACTCTACAATATTACCGAACCATGATTAGCACTAGAATGAACTTAACTACAGTATAGGCAAAAAATGGAAATAAAGTGAGTTTTACCAAGATGGCGGAGAAAGACAACTGGAGGAACGAAAATATTGGGGTACCATGACTATAAATATTGTCCCTTACACCATGTTAAAAAACCATAACAAAAGGACCTTTTTTAGAGTATCTACAAAGATTTAAAAAATGCACAACGAAATTTTTTTTATGGGCTGCACTTTCTGCAGTATTGCATAGTTTCGGTTCAAATTTCGGAATGGCGACAGGCAGATCCGTATTGTGCAAGGTCAAAACCCTCTGATAACGTTGTCACCCCAACTGTTACATACGATATCCAGTTACGATACGAGACGCGGTTTCCAGTTTTGAGCCTAGTATACAGGGTGCCTCTGACCTTGGGGCTTTAAATGCATAGATCAATTCTACTTCTGAAACTAAACTTCTTTTGTTCTGTAAGTTGTTAAAAATATGTTCAGTTTAAATTTATTTTTTATCATACAAGTTAAATCTAATTTCCAATGTACGCGATCCAATTCTCCATTTTCCTTTAGCCCTCGTACCAAGGTAATGTCGCCCCCGTACCATGAGATAGTGATTACATGGCCAGTATGTAATACACTGATTTTACAATTAGACTTTAACATCAATTAGTTATCTAAAGGCCGTGCCAGGATAAGCTAAGAGATTTTGCCCCCCTTGAGTTTGGGGTTGTAATTTTTATAGATTGTGTGGCTCTGCATTAGTAATTGTTTTGCCAAATTTGAGCACCCTAAATATCATAGTTTTCGTTTAAAAAAAAAAAAATTATATTTAATTTTTCTTTGATATTTTTTTTTCCTGTTAACCGATTTTAATGAGCTTGGCATATAATGTACATTTAACCAAGATGATCAAATGGCCATAATTATATTTTCATTATGCCATAGAAAAAAAATTAAAAAAACCCATTCAAACTTTTCAGTTTTTTTTTTTTATCACTTCCATGTTAGAGACCGCTCTAATTTTTTCACTGGTAAAACTCCCACTAACGTCCTATAATATGTATTTTTTTCAAAATTTTTGCTAAGGGAGAACATGGAGTTATCTTGACATGAAATTCTTTACATGAGCATTTCTAAAAAAGTTTGTACATTTCATTCACGACTTTAATTTGCAAAAAAAATTGTAGGTTGGTAGAGTGAATGAAGCTGAGCCTAAATAACATAGTCTCCCAAAATGTCCTCATACATTTGTATGAAACTTTCCTTTTTTGTTACCATGAACCAAAGAAAGTTAGTAACAAAAAAGGAAAGTTTCATACAAATGTATGAGGACATTTTGGGAGACTATGTTATTTAGGCTCAGCTTCATTCACCCTACCAACCTGCAATTTTTTTTGCAAATCGAAGTCGTAAATGAAATGTACAAACTTTTTTAGAAATGCTCACATACATTTCCTAGAACCGCTATAATTTAAATCGGAATGATTGCAACCTCTTTAGAGGAACGTACATGTTGCATATGAAATACTTACTGGCCACTTACATTTCAACTTTTTAAAGAAGTAAAAAAAAAGACAACAAAAAGAACTCCTTCCAATTGTCGTGCGTTGGTAACATAATATAAACCATTCCAATATGAATTCATTATCAAAAACCACTGCAATACAACGCGTTTTCCGTAAAAAAGTTAAAACGCTGTATTGTCTCGCAATGAAAACAATTCTGCAAAGTATAAACGAACAATACGATTTCTTTAATAATACACTTCCAATTTTTGATCAGGTAAATGTCACAAAGGCATATTGTGCATTTGTATAGTAATTAATAGGTACTTAATTTTAAATAGGTAGTTTAAATAATTAGTAGTAGAAGTAGTAGTAGTAGTAAACTCTTTATTGTAAGTACACACAAATAATTACCTATGTTTTTTTATCATTTAGATTGAAGACATGCATGTTAAGTTATACTACCTGAGACTCCCAAATTACATATCCGTGGATAAACATAGGTAATTATTTGTTTGTACGTACAATAAAGAGTTTTACTACTACTACTACTTTTACTACTAATTATTTAAACTACCTATTTAAAATTAAGTACCCATTAATTACTATACAAATGCACAATATGCCTTTGTGACATTTACCTGATCAAAAATTGGAAGTGTATTATTAAAGAAATCGTATTGTTCGTTTATACTTTGCAGAATTGTTTTCATTGCGAGACAATACAGCGTTTTAACTTTTTTACGGAAAACGCGTTGTATTGCAGTGGTTTTTGATAATGAATTCATATTGGAATGGTTTATATTATGTTACCAACGCACGACAATTGGAAGGAGTTCTTTTTGTTGTCTTTTTTTTTACTTCTTTAAAAAGTTGAAATGTAAGTGGCCAGTAAGTATTTCATATGCAACATGTACGTTCCTCTAAAGAGGTTGCAATCATTCCGATTTAAATTATAGCGGTTCTAGGAAATGTATGTGAGCATTTCTAAAAAAGTTTGTACATTTCATTTACGACTTCGATTTGCAAAAAAAATTGCAGGTTGGTAGGGTGAATGAAGCTGAGCCTAAATAACATAGTCTCCCAAAATGTCCTCATACATTTGTATGAAACTTTCCTTTTTTGTTACTAACTTTCTTTGGTTCATGGTAACAAAAAAGGAAAGTTTCATACAAATGTATGAGGACATTTTGGGAGACTATGTTATTTAGGCTCAGCTTCATTCACTCTACCAACCTGCAATTTTTTTTGCAAATTAAAGTCGTGAATGAAATGTACAAACTTTTTTAGAAATGCTCATGTAAAGAATTTCATGTCAAGATAACTCCATGTTCTCCCTTAGCAAAAATTTTGAAAAAAATACATATTATAGGACGTTAGTGGGAGTTTTACCAGTGAAAAAATTAGAGCGGTCTCTAACATGGAAGTGATAAAAAAAAAAACTGAAAAGTTTGAATGGGTTTTTTTAATTTTTTTTCTATGGCATAATGAAAATATAATTATGGCCATTTGATCATCTTGGTTAAATGTACATTATATGCCAAGCTCATTAAAATCGGTTAACAGGAAAAAAAAATATCAAAGAAAAATTAAATATAATTTTTTTTTTTTAAACGAAAACTATGATATTTAGGGTGCTCAAATTTGGCAAAACAATTACTAATGCAGAGCCACACAATCTATAAAAATTACAACCCCAAACTCAAGGGGGGCAAAATCTCTTAGTTTATCCTGGCACGGCCTTTAAGTTATTTTTTCATGTTGCAGAACAAAAGTAGTTCAGTTTAGCGAGTAGAATCGATCGTTGAAATTAAAGCCCCAAGGTCAGAGACACACTGTATACTCGTAATACCATTGTAGACATTCCTTAACAAATTTGATCTAATGGATCTTTATCCAACCTAAAGCTGGTGGATAAACCAAAACCGAAACACTGTTATTAAAACATCAATATCATGGTAAGGTATCTTTATTTCACATATTTAAATGATACCAAATATTTACAGATAACAAAAAGTGTTGTTACAAATTTGAATATTTTTTGTCATTTATTAAATTTACTTTTGACCTACATCATTTAGGTTCTCTACTAATCGCAATCATCAAACATGCAACGCACATAACAAATTAAAAAACACAATAGGACATTAATTCTTAAATTATTCTTTATACGTTCGTTCGAACTAGACATTTATTTTTAAGTTCTTATTATAAATAATAAATATTTTACCACGCACCTCCGTTATTACTACACAGAAGTAATGTTAGATCATCAGGAATGCGTAACTGTTCATTCAAGTGAAACATCTCTAATAAGATTAGAACCTATAATAGTATAGAGGCAGCATAATCATTTGCAATGGTAAAATAAAAACGATTTTTATGGATTAAATTTTTTAATTATTTGTATTATTTTGAGGTAAGTTTTCTATTAATATTGAGTTCGAGAATTCAAAATAGTTAAATACCGAAATAAATAAAGTGTAGCGTCAAATAACAACTATAGAAACTTGCCAGTTATCATTTACCGAGCATAAATTAAAATCTACCGAACAATCGTCAGTTATCATCAATAATAACACTTTTCCACGTATTGATGATTACATATAATCTGGGTTTTTTTTAAAGTAACACGAATTGTTTGCTTACAGATCTTAGATGTCCGCGAAATTTAATCTTTTTCCACTATGACAGAAAATTGTAATTTTATCTGGACCTCGACTCCGACGGCCAGTTACAGACGGATGGCCAATCTTTAATTGTCTCCAGTAAGGTTAGCGACATGACCTTATAATTCATATAACTTTTTTACTATACGGAGAAAGTGACAAAAGACAACGTCATTTCGCCAAGGTAAATCTACTTGGTTGGACTTAGTTACGCGATACAAAAGGCAGGGTAGTGACTAATGAGTTTAACAGTCTATGTTTGTATGCATGTGATATTAATAAACGGAGTGACATAGACGTCGTCTAGAATGCGCGTGTCATCGACTATCTAAAACTATAAGGGCACTCGTTAAACTAGTCGCCAATCAGTTACCAGTAGTAGCATCAGGCTACACAATTTCCGGGAGACGGTGCGTTAATATATAATATATATACATATACATGGTGGAAAAAACGAAAGCTACATGGACGGCAACTACCTTAAATATTGGAAATACCAAGTTCGAAAATATTTCCTTTTTTTTTTAAACAGGATACTGCATTTTTGGATTTTCTCCTTAACCAGGAATCGAACTGTTCGAATATGACAAAACAATAAAGTCGTGTTTTATGATACAGATCGAAAGGGTAATAGATAGTGATCATTTATGTCTATGTCATATACACCTTAAAATTAAATAAAGACCGTAAAAAACCCTTCTTTATTATTATGACATATTCGACCTGTTCGATTTCCGGTTCATCAACAGCGTATGCAGGACATAAGCCTCTCCCATTGCAAGCCAGCGAGCCCGATTCGTGGGCACTCTCACCCAGCTCTTGCCAGCCACCTTGCGAAGATCGTCGCTCCACCTAGTCTGAGGGCGTCCTACACTACGTTTGCCGATTCGCGGTCTCCGCTCAAGAATACGATAACTCAAGCGATTATCGGCTATGCGGCACAGCACAAATGACCGGCTCACTGCCACTTCAAGCTGCTAATTCGATGGGCTAAGTCGATAACCTTAGGCCTCCCGGATTAGGCCTTAGGATTCCCCATTAAGGCAAAAGAATAAAAAAAAAACCATAAATGCGGTTTTTTTTTTCAAAAATAAAAGTCTCATTTGCGTAGAACTTGCCGTTTCCAATATTTAAGGTAGTTGCTGTCCATGTGGTGTTCCTTTTCTCCACCCTGTATGTAACAGTGGTGGTCACATAATTAGGGACGCTAGCTTTTTTCCCTTACAATTGCCTACAAATACGACTTCAATTTTCAAAACACCAATGAAAACTTCTTGGCCAATTTTATTACTAATGACAATTTACTTAAGATTATTCATCAACGAAGGTTTAAACTGATGTGAGCGAACTGCAGTTAACGGACCTTATACATTACTTTGATCTAAAAACGCACAGCGGACGCGTCCACACGTCTTACATTACAACTTTGTATGAACGGCAAATAATTATTTTTTCGAAGAGATATACACCGTGTTTTTTTTTATTTACGATAACTTTAAGGGAACGTTCTTTAGGTCAAATAAGGTTAATTTCCCTAAGACAGACATATGATAACTGTAAAGGTTTTAAAGATATTTAATTTTTAAATTTAATCACTTAATCACGTTGAACTGGTCTAAAAGGCTCTTAACTGTATGTGTATGTCACTCCTACATTGACGTATTTGACACTGACTATGAGTTAACTCTAAAGGCCCTTTGAATGACAAAAGATACAACATTGAATTACTTTGTACTAAACAGAAAAAAAAATTTTTTTTTACAATATTTAAAAATCTAATCTACCACTTACTTTCTATGGATATACCTAGTAATATGCCGAAGTTATCGTAAATCAAAAGAAACACGGTGTATTGTACAAATATTTAAACCCTAAAATAAAATTGGGTTAGAACTTTTTGTTTAGTTGTCAAAATTGAAAAGTCATATTTGTTGTCAATTATATTGTAGGTATTGGAAAAACGGAAGAGTGATTAACTATGTGGCCACCACTGTATATACATTAATAGTGGAATTCACTTTACTTTTATGTACTATATACAAATTCAAGCTTTAGCAGTGATGATTTTAACTAACGTTGTGATTACTAAATAGACGTAATCACGCAGAACTGTGACTTCACTTGCCTCTAATATTACTATCATTAAAGAATACTTGGTTACTGATATTTTTGCTGTAAACGTTTTGAGTAATGATAGTTGCAATATAATAAGTACACGTCGCCTATGCTATGGTCAACACTATTTTATATCTAGTTATAATACGGGGAGCGCCACTGAGACAGGACAACACGACACTGTCGTGGACACATGCCGTGTGCACAATTTCCAGACTTACACTGCGTATACCCTAGTTTCACACATACTGTTACAATCATAACAGAAAGAAGACCGGATAATTTTTCACATTGGTTATGAAAATGGTTCATATTACATTCTTATTTGTAATATTTTTATTCTTATTAAGTATTTTTTACATTGCACATACCTACAGTTAGTTATTTTATATTAAAATATAATTCGAGTCAATCAAAATACGGAATAACGTGTATTTTTTTTATTACTCCGTAAACAAACGAAAAAAATTGTGCTGACTTTCAAATAATTTAATCATTTGTTTTTGTTTCGCGGTGATGTTGAATACTTTACAATCATTACTTTCTAGAAACCTGCTACCCCGTTGGTATGGTAATATTATTTCGAGGTTCCACATTCAGATATAACCTTTTTGGTTAAGAAATATCAAGGGCCAAAGTACGACAGCTTGTTATCAAAACTGACCTAATCATTGCTTTTATGAAAATGTGAAATTAAATTTAGCAAAACTCGAGCTTTAATATTACTATTACACCCAGGGAAGCAGTAAGACATGAACGAGCGCCGTTATTGACATCGACGTGTACCTTGTCTCCGCAAAACATTTACGTGACTATTTAACTCGCATCTACTATTTGATGGGATGCATTAAGACTTAGAAGGCACATTGAGCTACCTAAAGAGTAACACAAATCACGTTTAGAACATTACGCAGGATTTTGGTTGCCGTACTTTAGGAAAAATCGTAGCTTACGACCCTGTCAAAGCATGTACACACAGGTAAATATATGGCCAATAAATTGAGGCTGTCCAGACCAAAAAGTGCCTTTGAGCGCTCAGAAACTAATCGCATGTCCGATGTTTCGTTTCGCAAGTAATGCATTTTTCAAATGTTCGCAAGTTAGATTTTGTTTTTTTTTTTTTCAAACCATAATCGATACAGGATTTTTTAAATATCGCCTTTAAGGACAGCCCTGACAAATTAAAAGTTTTCAGAAAAAAAACATTTCTAACTTATGGAAACTTGGCAAATGAAACAGTTCGGAAACGAATATTCAGACTATAGATGTGTAGCCAGCTCGGCCGCTGCTCATCAGTTCAAGAATTGTAAAGTTAATCATATTTCTGATAAACTAATTCAATTCGGTCGCCGATACAACTGAGCACTCCTCGTGAGCAAAGGAGATGCGCTGACGGGTCTCTAAATTACGAGAAATAAATATGCCATTATGAGACGAGTACCAGGACGATATAAACTCGTATGTAGGTGTGACGGCTCGGGATGGACTCGACTCCTGATCAATATAATGCAATGAATTGTCTCAGCATGTCTTGCAAATAATGATTAAATAAAATTCCAAAATATTGGTTTCCTTACTATGTCTGATACACTAACAAGTAAATATCCGAAAAAAAAACGTATTTCCTATTTATACTGACACGACTTTCGACACAGTAAGCAAAGTACAGCCCAGAATAGCACTTGATTCATACCTATCATAACTCATCAACAACCAGTGTTGCTAAGCAAGCCATGAAGGAACAGAATGTAGGGCCAACGCTCTTTATAGCCACTATCATAATTCATAACTTGGTATCCAGTAAATTGAAACATATCTGAGATCCAACCTTTTAATGGTGCAATACCTTAATTGTTTATCACTAATCAACAACCATACAGAAAACCGTGATGCTGTAAACCAACAATGAGCTCTGGGCTATAAAGGACACGCTCGGAATGTCTATGACTCGTCCCTCACTGTAAGGGGTTACTATAAAACGTATTTACTGTCGAACTCGGACAATAGTCATTTTAGTACCTTGTCGCAGCTATTTATATACTTAGTTCAAACCACTCTCACTTTAATACGTTACTGCGACAATCTATATTTGGTTCTAGTTAATATGACGAAAAGCACTTAAAACCAACCATTACCAACATCTATTCTTCAATTGTTATCTTCAAGTAGGGTTGTAAAACAATTACAGCCAAAGTATACTGTGAACAAACAATCTTGATAGTTTTGATGTTGCCGGTATTTTACTTAATAATTAAATGTTTCTAAAATAATAATTAAATACTGTGTCAATATCACTTTGTACAATTTAAGAATAGTATTAAATATACATTTTTACCTGAATGTTAACCGCACTGTACTTAATTGTATTTAGAAAACAAAACACCTACTTATATGTGTCCGGTTCAGGTAAAACCCAATGACCAAGAAGGGTTGAGTTACTCCAAGGCACGTGCCACACTTCGGTCGTCCCTTTGTTATCTTTTCCTTTCATATTTAGCAACAAAAGAAGTTGTAAAATCCTGCGTTAAGTGCATTTTCGTCATTTAAACTGGAACCAACTATACTACAATGTACAGCTACCTCCAAGTTCGACTATACAAGAAAATATACAAAAAACGAATTGTTAACCTCTTCCTTTTCGAAGTCCTTAATAAAATTATACACAGGAATCTCGAGATTGACTCTGAAAATATATTGTAATTCAAAACTGGAAAAAATTACCATCCATATAGACCGGTAAATAAACGAAATTAATTTTGGTTTAAATATTTGTTTGGATTTACGTGCTAGCGTTACATTCATTATTCCCGTAAACCCAAAACTATGAGAATAAGAAGAACATTCCTTCATGAGCAAATCTCAATATAACTTAATGATGGGTCGAGAAGCATTTGTAAATATAGATTGTGGATATCGGAATGAATACAATCCAATTGAACATACGAAATAGAACTCGTAGTTCCGGTTGGTTTTTAGTTAGCTTAGACGCTTCAGAGGCAGTGCACAAATCATTAGGTGACAATAAATACATAATAAATTTAAAGTATGCACGCGTGAGAGGATATAGCTTTACGAAGCTAATACTTTATTATATGGGGACAGATACTTTAAAATATGCAAACATAAATACTTATCGATAACCTTAAGGTTCCTAGTGGATTTGTGATATATTAACATCGGTTAAGGTTCGTCAAATATACAATCGTTAAAAAATTCGTAACACCGCATATAAAAGTAGCTGTAAGTCATTTCACCATTAACGAGAATTCTATAATTCTTTACTAAATATATAAAATATCGTCTCTACTTAAGAAATAAATATATTTTCAGTAAAACTTTAGCACTGACATAAAATTGCCTCAAAGTAGCGACGATATTAAGTTACGAAGTGAAGCAGTGCAAACCTATAGACAGACAAGGTGCCGCTTCATACCTCAAAGCGGCGACGTTCATTTACAATTTTGCCTAAAAAAACATAAATTCGTTTACTAAGCTAACGCCGTAGACGACAACAAATACTATATTAGGCACACAGAGCCTAACACTCATTGCCTAATATTGACAACTTTTTTAGTTTAACTCTAGCGCTGCCGTCCCTTTGCTTAAGTATTTCCCCAGCTTCAGGAGCCGCATCTTTTGGAATTATCAAAACGCACATATGTCAAAGCTCTGGTTGAAAATCAGAAAAACGCTTAGCTGAGTTGTCAGCAATAATTGCGTTAACATCATTCAAAAAAATTTAACACGACACAAGTGCGTCATTGCGCAAAAACCATATATCTCAAATCTTATTCGGCTATAAAAATCCCGAGGTGTTTAAAGCCAACATTTCGACCAGATGCTATTAACGATTAGTATACATTCCAATTCAATTTTTTTTATCAACTCAAATGTTACACTTTCCTACTTTTTCGCAGTCGAGCTCTCACCCCGCAATACTAACAGAGCCAGTGCAACAACATTTATCTACATTTAGCCACTAGCATACAATTACTCATGAAACATGTTCTGTTGACTAAATTACAAGGTTTCTATTTGAACATAATCACATGTTTGCTTATTTATGAGCACAGGCAGTGCAGGAGTTCCTTCTTAACTAGAAACAGTTAATAATAGTGCACACACAAATTGGCTACCATTGCAGTATTTTCAACATTTTATAATAAATATATGGGCACACTTAATAGCTCTTATTTGAAGATAAGTTACCTTAAAATTAAGATATAAATCGATTTAAATCTACTGATATTGGGTGTAATTGGAATGTACACTAAAAGTGAAACACGGGATGAGAGTCCGATCTAGCGTGACGGAGGTGGCACTTGGCATCGTGACACGCACCGGCGGCGCGGCGCGGCCAGGTGGCGGCGCGGCCAGGTGGCGGCGCGGGCTTATTCTCCTGAAACAACACTTCAGCTTAATTATTTGCCACCGGACACCCAATTTTAAACACAAACCACAAATAACATGTTGCTGTGGTAAAAAATAAGCCGTGAAGGTCCTGGTAAAAAAGGATTAAATTTACTCCACTTCATAGCTGGCAATGAAAGCGCCAGCTAAGTAACAGTAAGACAATAGCTACTGGCTACCTTACCAAAGTGGCTCGTTTGGCCACCTAGATTTTTTAAATACATCTTATGAATGACAATTGCGTTTACATTCACAAATAACAAACGAATAATTAGGGCCACTTGCACCAGATATTTTAGACTCGGTTAAGACCCTAACTTGAGTTAAAATGACAGTTTTCGTATAAATCTAACGATTACTAACTCGAGTTATTCAATCCATAAAATGAATTCGCCAGTACACTCGCGTCAACTCTAGCGTAGCTAATTATGTACATTTGCAAACATAACTTTAAAATGATAATGACAACAATAAACAGTCGCACACTTTTCTTGTATACTTTCCGCGGACCTTAAGAAGCATCATTGGGTCATTGTCAAATTTTGTGCAGGTAAACGAGTCCCTCAACATTTTTAAATTTTTTGTTATTAATAAGGTCAAAACCTCTTAACATTATATATTAAATACAAAATACGTCGCATTAGCAAACATCCTTTATTGGAATAAAGACTCAGTTTCGATATTTATCTTTTTTTTTAAGTAACATTGTGGTCATTGGTTTCCTTACAAATTGTACCTGTCCCATGTAGCATTGCGTTTTAATAAATATCAAATAACTGCATTTTCTAGTATAGTAACCTTCTTAAAATAAATTATTATCATACACGGAGTATTATGAATATTTTAAACATTGTCCCTCGTATTGTTCTGGAACGTCTGAACCACTATGTTACTAACTAATTCACAACTCAAAATAGAGATTTCGCTACTTTTGACACTATTTTATTTTGGGAGGGATGTCTGCATTCGTCGCGGTAGTTGGTTCGGTCGGGGGGATGGGTACGTCGCTTGACAGTCGGCCGCGAGGTGTTGAACGTGCCGCGTGTTTTAATTGTGCATCCACTTTGTTACCTACATATTCACGTGAGTAAATGAATGTTTTTTCTTTAGTTTACGTTCAGTATGTTGTCTAAGGGGTAAATGTGTTAAATGTGCACGAAATATATTTACTTTACCATTTATTATATGACTTATGTTATGTATAATGGAATGTAAAATTTACCACTCTGTTCTTTAATTTCTTAATAAAATGTAAAACGGATTGGTAACAAAGTTGTATTTTTTTTACACCTAGATCCACTAAATCTGGAATAAATCTTAAATTATTGGTTAAACATCGTGGCTAACTATAATAGATGATAATTCAGTTGTTTTAACAGACACGGACATGAAAAAAAGTAATATCTATACATATATTTTTTTAAATCATTTTAAGTTACATTTACCTGCGCAAAATTTGACAATGACCCCATTATGTAGACGAAATCATAAATATGTGTACACTTTAGTACTTGTCACTTTAATCCCTGTGACATGCAGTGGAGGCCATGGGTCCTTGGTCAGCTGAAAAGCTTTATGAAGGCTCTGTCATCTTAAAAATGTATATTAATAAGGCTTTTATTTAATACATACTTAATTGCAAAAAAGTATATATATTAGTTAGTTTTAATTGACTAAACCGTAATCACAAAACTTATGGGCCGATTAGGTAAGTATTCAATGTAACAAAAAAAAACGATACGAAATAATATACGCTAATTTATTTTAAACATTGTGTCATTGTAGTTAAGATTTTTATTATCAAATTCAAAAATATTTATTGTACCGATCCACAGTGTGAGATTATGCCTTAGTTGCGGACATGTGTTTTTATGATTTCATTTGATGAATATAATTAAATAATACAACTTTGGGGAAAGAACTATATTTCTATTTCGCTTTATTATGAAGTTAATAAGAATATTTGGAAATCTCTATGGAAACCATAGAACCTCGATATCTCATTTCCAATTGCCTTGTTAGCTATGAGCTTAATAAATTATGTTAACATTTAAAATTGATTATGACCTGTTTTTAAAATAAATAAAAAATATAGATTACAGGCCCCAAAAAATGCAAATTAGTAAAATTCTGCATTAATTTTTTTTTAGCCAACTGTACCATATTGGAGCAATATTTTGAAAGTCTAATAATATCATTGTAATGTCGTCTTCTCAAAAAAAAAATCGTGCAAAAATAGTGCAGGACTTTCGAGTTACAGATTGGTCAAATTCCCTTGGCTAGGGTTATCACATAAATACCTAGTTTATATTTTTCGAACCTAATTTTTTTATAGCTAAATAGTATGAGATATTTAAATGTTGGCAGTCATAAAATCACAATAAACTGATTTGAAATTAAAATAAAGCTATTTTTTACCGACTTAAAAAAAAAAGAAGCGTGCTTTGTCCATACATTTTTTTTAACGCTGAAGCCGCAGAATTGATTTAAATGAAATTTAGTGTGGAGAATCCATCCAATAGATCTCTGGGAAGGACATCTCAGAAGGAGGTCAAGTCTCCTTAATAATACTTACTAAATGTATAGAAGGTCGAGCGCCATTCAACATTTTTATGTTGTATCTTCGATGAAGGAAATCACGGGATATTGGGAAGGGGTCCGCCCTCGTCAAGCTAAAGCTAAAACCCAATATCTATACGTGATTTCTGGAGAAGCGGAGGTAAGGCGTCATGGAGCCGGCAAAGACCCATGGCGCTACTTTGCCTCAGCAGGAACTGACCCAATCTGCTGGGGGATGTCCTTCCGGGCCCCGACCGGGGGACTTAATGCTAGGGGGGCATGAGGGCGCCAACCCTCATGCTGGTCAGCGAGTGGCAAATGTTGGTACGCTTCAACCTCCGGGCGTATCAATCAATATACTAGGAGATGAAGGATTGACGGTACAAAAAAATCTGATACAACTGGAACTTTTAGAAATATTAGAAAAAACGGCTCAGACCAGAGGAAAAAAATGTCGACCCTTAGATCTGAATATCACTGAGCGAACCAATTAAAAGACACTAATAGCACAGGAAAAAAAAAACGAAAATCTGGCTATAATGTTTAACTCTGATGTGACAACCCTATTCCCATAGAAATTGAGTAAATCCTTAGAAATGAAATATCTCCGAAGTCCTGCTATTTGAGCATGTGATTTTTTTTTGTATTGTTAATCACCGTAGTGTGCATTTACCTAAAGTTAAAAACGTTGCTCCAACATAAAGACAAAGTAGAAAAAAAATATTTTCTAAAAAACATAAATAACTAAATTACTTCATAGGTATAGCACCTACACGTTCTTTCTTTTGCATATAGTTAGATGGTACTATGGCACATTTTGTTGTAAATATACACATGGACTTAATGTTTGTTTTAGGAGCGAAAGTTAAAAATCAGTTTTCCACTAAAATCACAAAAACTTAAAATACTCAAAAACTAAGCGAAATAAAAATATAGTTTCTTCCCCAAAGTTGTATTATTTAATTATATTCATCAAATTAAATCATAAAAACACATGTCCGCAACTAAGGCATAATCTCACACTGTGCGATCTTATTATGTGCCTACCTATTATTTACTAAAAGGCAATGATTGTCTAGTTCGAAACGCTAGTTGATTCGATCTGTGTTAACGGCGATATTTTTCGAAAGGAATAAGGTGACAGAAGATTACAAATAGTACTTCGGCTCTCCCCCATTTGTGTAAAATGTTTCACGATCTTTGATTTTGTCCAAGGCGAGTGCGAATCGTGTAAACGAATTCCCAACTCCTTTCTTCTTGACTTACCGACAATAATTGGAAAGTAAAATATACAGTCATGTCATGAATTTTCAGTAAATTACTGACAGATATAACATATAAAGCAAAAGAGAAATACAGTTTTTTATTTAATTTCGCTTTATACTTACAATTTAAAGACTGTACACGATAAAATCCGGGCATGCTTGCTCTGGTGTATTTTTTGAATGAATGCTAATTTTCAAGCAGCACTTTTTTGTAATAGTCTGTGGTTATGAAACGACATAATAAAAATACAATCATAATAAAATGTTAGAGCGTCTGTGACTTAGACCATTATATAATCCGCAGTACCAATATTTTTTTGTACACGGTCTTCTGACAGTCTTTACTAAAATCTCGTGTTAAAAATATTTTATTATTTTTAATTATACAAGCCAAATTATACCTTATTACATTATCTGTTCATAGTAGTTAAAACTTTTCTAATTGTATTGAGATTGAGATAGTTCTGATTTTTTTTAACTTTGTCGAATTTGACATTTTGACAAATAAATGCCTCCCATACAAAAACAACCTTCAGTGCTTGAAGTAAAAAGTCTTCCTGACTACTACAAATAGAAATGAGTTAGAAATAGTAGATTGTACAACAAGTGCATAAAACGTACCATTTTACGCGAGACGTGCATATAGCCACCCGAGCCGGTACGGCGAGGGTGGATGGTCACGTCGAGGGTAAAATGGGTTTTATGCTCGAGTTTTACACTCTGCTTTTCACTTCGATTGCAAGGAAATAAAACAACGATTAAGCATATACAAGAAAAATCAATTAATTTTTATAATGTAATTAATATGTTCTATCACGCATAAAATGTAATTTCATCGACAGTTCGTCAAATTAGCTTAAAAAAACACACTCCGCAAACGTGTTAACGCTTTTTTGGTTCCTCCAAATCATAAAACTTTCGTATGTGCTGAGATAGATTTTCTTCGAATTAGGGGGCAATATCTGCTCAATTACATTTTTCACACTTCTGTCCATTAAAGTCTCAGGCGAAATCATTTTTTGATCGTCACTATCAATCACTACTTGAAGACATTGTTCAATTACTTACGAATAATTTATTGAATTTTCAACCGCAACACAACAAATTTAGTTAGTTTTTAATTTTGTTTGACGAATAATTAGCTTCCCGGTACACAATTTTTCTTAATTTTTAATTTTTATTTTCAATTATGTGACGTTTGACTATGGACACTATGGTTTAAGCCTTAATGCCAAGTTATTATAAATATTTGCGTTACTTATATTTTTTTAACGTAAATGCACGCCCGTATTAATCTTAAAGTATTAAGATAGTATTACATATGTCGTAATTATAATAAGATATAACCTAAATCTCATAAAAAATATATAAATTAAATGAAGGTGTATTGTGTATGTGGCTGTAAGGCCTTATTGCCTTAGTCTTAAAAGAAGAAATTACTTTATGCACTAGAGCATAAAATGCGATTTTATGCAGCCTATACCCAGCATAAAGAAGGACTTTACGAGCATGAGAAGTGAAAAAGTATTTTTTTGGTAAGACGACATTCTAATGTGATTAAACAGCTTGTAATAATATAAATACAGTTGTGACATTGTAGCAGGAAGCGAGTGAAGATTGTCAAAAAACGCTGGACAGAAGTGGAAAGGTATGATAGAATATATTCGACGAAAACTCACACATACCCATACATTATGTGATATGATTTTATTTTATTATATAGTAATATAACTATACAAGCAATGAAAAAAAAACTGCTTGAAAATATGCATTCGTTGCAAAGATACACCAGAGCATGCATGCCCGGATTTTATCGCGTACAGTCTTTAGGTTCCAGTTTCGTCCAATTTTAATTCCGCATACGTTATAGTTCATTTATTTTAGCATGATACAAAACGAAATAAAGGTACCTATTTTATTGGGCACCTTACACGCAACATAATAGTTATACAAAAATATTGCTCCAAACGTCTTTTTGACTGCTATTATTTCACAGTAAATATTAAATGATCGTTATAATCTATTGCAGTAGTACTTTAAGTCATATTCGTTAATTTTTACATAGCGTTTTTTATTTGTGTTGATTAAATTTACTTCAATTAGAAACGTGGTCTATAAAAGACCTAAAGAAGCAGGGGTTACAAACCTGTGTTAACAAAATAACGAAACGTCTAAGCATATAACTCGACTAAATCAAATACTATCCTGTCACCTGTCAAATATAACGAACCTAGTGAATTTTAAATTGATCAATAACGCCACAGTTTGCATTTTTTGACAGATTGAACGTCACAACTCCCTTATATGTCCCATGTTATGTTATGTCATTTTCTCCCGAGTTCGAGAGCGCGAGCGTTGATATTGTTCCATAGTTGTTTTTGTTGTGAGTTGTTTGTTGTTCATTTCCTTGTTAAAGTTGGCAGCTGCTCGTTTAGTCTACATCTCTAATCTCTTCCCTACTACCGCACTCTTTAGCGGAGAAATGCTGACACTTCATCCGGAACAGTCAGTCTTAAATTAGGTAAATCAATTAAGTATAGCAGTTAGAAATCAATATATACATATTCAAATAGTTTTATAGTTAATTTTTTATATAATATCGAGACCCAGTGTTTTGTCAAACACAAAATCATTAATGGCATATGCACAGATACAATATATTGAGTGCATAGATTCTTATTAATTCTGCCAGCGAGTATTAGAGTTGACGACTACTGGTTTTTTTTTCTCATCCTAAAATAAATGAACTATAGTTCCTATCAAAATATATTTAGATACTTCTACAGCGGCTCTCGCACGACCTGACGTCAGAGACACGCCCACGCCAATAGATTCTCAGGTTATGAACTTACAAGCAGCAAAAATTAAGCCACCACTAACGCTGACCAACACTAGCTGACCACAAGAAGATAGGAGAGCACCCAAAACCATCGCAATTGTAGCAGCCTTTCGTTTCAACGGTATTTGTCGATTGACTATAAAGCAAACTACTGGTAAACTTATTTTGACCTTAAATTCTGAATATATATTGTAATGATGGCTACTATTGAGTTATCTTGCTGCACTTCTTCTCAACATTGGTATAATTTAAGGTTGGTAAATTCGGACGTCAACAAGGCATGCTTGGAGAATATTTAAATTGTTTTCACACACACATACACTCCCTTTGTGTAATAGCTAACAAACCCTATCGTTATAAAACAAATGTTAACTCGTCAAGCGTCATTCGCACATAGCTAGGGATTTGGCTTCTCGTGAATTCACTGCTGGCAACGCTGTTAAGAAGATCGTGAAGCTGAAATTTTCCATACAGAATGTTATAACTTTTCTCTCCTTAAACATAGTCCGATTTTTGGAATTTTTAATATGTTGTAGAAGGGCTTAGGGGGTGAGAAGCGTTATCGCCCGCAGCTGTTTCTTTCGTTTGTTTTGACAGATCCGCTATTTAAGAGTCACTTCACAATCCTCTTAAGCGTTGTTCTAACTTTCATCCAGTGCGTACTTATTGTAGCCGATTGAACCATATCTGGTACACGGACTGTAAACGAATTAAACAGACTTAATCACATAATTATTTTTATCTACTCTCATATCGTAAAGTTCGAATTATAAACTTCAAAACGAATTTATATTGGCATACTTTATAAACACAATACAGAAAAAAAAAAAAAACACTTTATAACATTATTTCTCTAACAAAATAATGTTATAAAGTAAATTTTTTACCATTACGATACAAGTTTACCCGAAAAGTTAATGTCACCAACGAGGTTCCATATCAATTATTTTTTTATAATGGAACGCACATGCGGTTCGCGTCATTTTTACAGAATTACAAAAAGTTTTCATTCCAATTTTTACTTGTCTGTGACAGCGCCCGCTTTAACGCATGCGCGGTGATGTGCTAGGTTTTGGCGCCATTCATTGAATACGTTTTGCTGTAGTTACTTTATTAACTTTGATCTTTTATTTAGTAGGTTGAATTGCAATGTATGAGAGTAGATAAAGTAGTGTATGAAACTGCACATAACCAGGTATTAAAACACTCGTGTGAAACTATTAAAAACCTCGCCTAGCGGCTCGGTTCTTAAACACACACTCGTGTTTTAATACCCCTCTTTATGCAACAATTTCATAAACTACTATTATAGCATACGCACGAGTAACTTGCGTTTATGTAAGAGTCGTACACTAATCAGGTATCTATGGTAATAAATCAAATCCTTACTTTCGGACTAGTAGTATAGATGCGAAAGTAACTGTCTATTCGGTTTACGCTTTTACGGTTAAACAACTGAACGGATTTTGATGCAATTTGATTTAGAGACAGCTCAAGCCCCCAGGAAAGGCATAGGTTAATTTTTACCGAGGTAAACGAGTTCTACGCGGACGGAGTCATTAGTCACAGCTAGTAATATCAATAAACATCGAAGATAAAATTTTATAATTTTGAAATTTGTCAGTATAATTCTAAAAGTGAGTAATACGTTTGTGTGAGCATGTACAGTCGACAAGTATTCCATTGCAAAGGATGAACTTCGCTGGCACGTTATAAAGCTATTAGATCAGTAAGTCGAGGGACACGTGACGTGACAATTCGAACAATCCGATACAGGGGCTATATTCTACTCGGTAAAACCATATTGCTTTTGACATGTTATCAAGCAATAAATATTTTTAGGTTGCGTCAATGGCGCGGTTGAAGGTTTAACACATTAGTGCCAGGCTACCTAATGTATATAGATATTAAAATAAGAACTCTTGAGCAATATGTACAAAGTCGCTTAGCAGAACTTATTTTACTGTATACAAGATTTATTAAAAACTCGCAGTGCCATTTGCAGTCCTCAATAAAATACTGCATCCTTAATTTAGTCTTAAATTCAGACCTAATTTAGTACCTATTATCCAAACACCCAAATAATATATCCATAAAAATGGATTTTAATTCATTTAAACGCAACTCATTTCAAAATTTTAAGTACGTGTACGCAATCGAGTCGCGCCACCGGACGCGTCTTCCTAAATTGCAATCCCTTTAAACAAGTTACATTGCACAGTTCCTGTTAATTCCCGCGATGAAATAACAGTAACTGTGCAGATATTTTCATGCGGTGAATTTACCTCACATAAAAGTGTGACCACAAACACAGTTTTGTCAAAAACCCACATTTTAATGCAAGCAATGTTTTTACGAACCCTATTGTCACTGCATTGTCAGATCTATACACAGATATCTAATTTTAAAACACTACAGGAGCTGAGTGATCATTGTTACTTCATAGATTTAACACATAAAGGTACGACCGCACAGCTGCTTGACGGTGCGTATATTACGGTGCATCAAAAACGGCGCCATGTTTTTACTATGACCCCGTCCTTTGTTTACGCAATGACACCAATTATTAGTTGAAATGCATGCACATTTGAACAGTTACGCAATTTAATAAACAAATACGTAAATAAATCACGCGCAATCTAACGCAAATTTACCTCGTCCTGAACTAAGCGCTAGGCTTGCACTATGGGTACTAGACAACGATTAACATACTTACAATGGAGACACAGATACTTAATTATATAGATAACAACAAAGACTCAGGAATACAACAGTCGCGCTCATCACACAAATATTCGGCCATACCGGGAATCGAACCCGAAACCGCTTGGTAGGAAGGGCCACTACCGACTAGGCTAACGCGCCGTTCATACGGGGTATAAGGTCTGGAGCGATAATTTATATTTACCTTATTTATCGCTGGAGAGCGTGGTGGTGGAGTTAAGTGGCTGCGGTATTATGGTGATCTCGTCATTGATCTTGAGCGGTTTGAGCAGCGAGTCGGTCTTGGCAGGCGCGGGCGGCTTGCTCTTGTCCATGACGCGCTTCGCTACGACGCTGTGCGCGGAGTAAACGTGGTTCTCGAACTGTTTGTACATGCCGAACGTAGCCGTGCACACTGTGCACTTGTAGGATAGGTGTGCTGGCTTCAGCGTCAGGTTATGATCCCTTGCTACGTGGTTTAGCAGCTTCCACTGATACACCTGCAAATTACGTGTTTCACGTTATTTATCTGTTAATTAATGCTAAGGGTTCAGTATGTCAAAGAATAAAATGTTATTTGACATCTTATCAGGATGCCTTCTAAACAATTAGGCGATGTGTTTGGATATAAAAATAAGCAGAATCAGCGAAAAATCCGATGAAAATTGCTTTTAGGAGTTCTTAATATTTAAGATTCACGAAAAAAAGGGGTGCGGAGTTTTCGGAACTGATCAAATCAACTAAAATTGTAAAAAACAAACACTTTGTATTACCGATAGGGAGGGATAAAGGATAAGGAATGTCTGACAAAAATCTCCTCTAAACGGAAGATCATCAAAACTGTCAATTACAAGGGGCACACTTTTATTCACATAGGATTTTACGTGATCCACCCATCTTATTCCACTTTTAAATGTAATGGTTAATGGTTTATATTTACACGTACAGGTCATTTAGTTATGTCGCATATAATAGGTTTAACCTGTAATTTTGAATAAATTTTTCGACTTTTTGTTGATCGTGTGGTTGCCGAGGTAGAATAGTGCTACTCTTCCCGTGGATGTCGTAAGAGGCCACTAAAGGAATAAAGGATTGTAGTCCTGTTAGGAGATGGGCTTGCAACCTGTCACTAATACGCTGGTACACATCTTAGCCTTATTGTGCAAAATGCGGTTACAGAAATATCAAAAAGTTATTTAGAGTTGTAGGTAATTCTGTAGCTCTGCCTACCCCACTCTGGGAACAAAGGCGTAGGTACGAAGGGAGTTATGTAACCGGAACATAATGAAGCTTTCTTAAGGTACGAGTGCTGAGGTTAGAGCGCGAGCTTGCGAGCGGTCTAATTACAGGCACGGGTACCTTAAGAGCTAATTTTGAACCGTTACATACATAACTTTTTCCACAAGATTAAAATGAAAATAAAAAAATACTCTCGCTAATTATTTCTCGTATATTTTACTCGATTTTTCTGTTAGAACAAATTTACTTGTCAGCAAAGTCATTTTCATTATTCCGATTGGCGTTAAGTTTGTGAATTTTATTGTTAAGTAATTGTTAACAAAGGACAGGATCCATTTTTATAAAAAAAACTATGTTACGTGCCTTGATCAATTTTTAAAAATACTTGAAGGGCAATAAAATTATATGACTAGTTTTTGAGAAAAAAAATATTTAGTGAAAAATCATGTGTATGAACTTTAGGTACATTAGCTCAGTCTATTTCGATCACTGCTGATAAAATATTTTTATGAAAGAAATAAAGAAAGAAAGAAAGAATAAACATTTTTTCGTGACAAACAGACAAAAAAATAAAAATACCAAAAATACCAGGGCCCTATCTAATAAACGTTACAATCCGACAAATTTGTAAAATAGTGACATATTTGTAGAATTGTATGGTAAAAACCTGTTTAATAAAACTACAAAATTGTAAAAGTAGCACTCCTAAATATTTGTAAATTGTAACGCGTCCATACTCTGTTTAATAAAACTTTAAAATTGTAAAAAATGCCTGTAGTTTTCGATTACAATTTTGTTTTACAAATAAGTCATGGTAAGATACAATTCACATAATTTAGTCGCTGTGTAATCTATTTTATTACTATCATTCAACGTTCTCTACAAAATGGACTAGAACGTCTAGAACAACAAAATTACAATTAAGTTGTGACCCACAGCCCATCCAATATAAAGCGCACAAAATTTGTTCAGTAGGTGTAAGAGATGCGTTTCTGTTGGTTTTGTGTTCAAGCTCGTTGCCTATTTTATTTACCAAGTATTCAATGGTATTCTTCCTTACCCTCTAAACTTCTCATTAAATGTAGTAAGTCAAATTAAACGTGTTTTTTTTTTATATTCGCCTCCGTCGCACAATTATTGGCGAATATTGTTCGTCACTGCTCTCACTAGATGATGACGTTAACACCATTGCTCAAAAAGTATTATTTTAACAACAAGTAAAAATCACCAACGGGTTTTACACAGAGTGCGCTCGCCTGTAAGAATTATATTACAATTCTACAATATTGTGAACTTGTAACTACCATACTGCGTTTAATAAACCCCTTTTTCTGACAAATTTGTAAATTAATGCCTGTCAAGTAATAGTACATTGTTGCATAGGCGCGGAAAGTAAGGGTTTTCCTGACGAGGTGGTTAGCAGGCCGAGCAACAGCGAGGCCTGCTATAATACGAGTCAGGAAATCTTCGTTTCCGCCGAGGCATACATAATGCTTTTCTCAAACATGTGAGGAAATAATACAAAGCTATTTACATTTTTGTTTGCCCTCCACAGCATAAATTGGTCATAAGTTCGGTTATATTTTTCCTTAGATTTAGCGGGAAGCAGGTTTTGCCTAACCGAGGCAGCTTCAGATTTTAATATAGGCGGTGTGGTACCTATTTCGTCGCTTTCGTCGCTTGAGCTCATTTTTTATAGTAAGTATTTCACACAACAAATAGTTTAATATTCAGTTTCACAATTATATTATTCAGAATGAACGAAAGTTACGCACTGTCAATTGTTTTTAAATACTAACCATAGACATTGGAATGCAAATTCAAAGAGAAACACACGCACTGTGCTAAAAAAGCGAGCAGTTACCTTGGCTGTTTGGAATTTTTGTCTTGGTCCTTTTGATTTTGTATGCAAATTGACAGCATTTTTAAGAAATATATGGACATGGACGGAAAGTGTTTTCATATGGTTTTTTTACTCCTAGGAGTAAAATGAGGCTCTTTCCGTCCTTGTGTTTCAATCGGAAAACCGTTTTTTCCGAGCATATTTGAGAAAAAACCTTTATTGAACAGGATTATGTAAAATTGTAGCTACAATTCTACAATTTTGTATTTTTTTTACAATAACAATTTTTGTAATTTGTAATTTATATTGAACAGAAATATGTAGAATTGTAAAAAGTGAATGGTAATTACAAATTGTAAATTGTAACTTTTATTAGATAGGGCCCAGATGTCACGAAATGGTCCGTTTAAACCAGCGCTGGTCTCCCGTTGGAAACATCCAGTGAAACCACGGACTGCAGAGTCATTTAATTAGTTACCTACTCTACTTAAATTGCCCGCTAAAGATAGATCGGTCGACTATAGTATTTATATCAAAAAGTGATTTTATCATTGCAACGGCCCATAAGCCACAATCTAAACTTAGTTACTATCAGTTGGGCTGTCTGTCTTATTAGGGGTGCACTTCGACTCCCATATATTTTATTATTTCGATTTTGCAAAATCAGATATTGGTATCAATATTATTTTTAGTCATAATAATCAATAGTCATAAACATAATCGTTATTAGGTATAACGCAAACTAAATATAATGATTAAATACAACAATGTTACATAATCATACAAGACAAAAGTTATAAAATTTATCAGCATACTACGAAAAGGCATACCATTTATTTTTCAGAAAAATTTTAGGTCATATTTTTATAATTAATATTATTTTAATTCATAAATACCTATATAGGAGAACTGCCCCACGGCATTACTAAAACGCACTACTGACTAAAACTAGTATTTAGTTGATATAAAAAAGAATGCAGACCAATTTTACTTATATTTATGAAACGCTTCAACTTAAAAACTAAACACTTATTCACATCAGTTTCTTTGCTGAAGTTGATTAATTCAATGGTTCATAAAATCATAAAACATTTTTTTCATTCAAAACCTGCCACTTTTTTTTCATACATTTTTCTATGCGACCAATATTTACATGAATTTTTCTCAATATCTAGTCATACGATTTTATTGCCCACCAAGTATTTTTATATTTTTTATATATTGACCAAGACTGGAAATTCGCGCTATTCCTTGAAAGGGGTTATTCTACAGCTCATTTGTAACGATTTAAGTCCAGTCAACCAGGGGTCAAAACTCATTGGTTACCGAGTTATTCACGTTTTTTGAATTTTAAAAAAATACTCGCTTTTCGACTTAACCTCCTAAGTACCTCCCGCGTACAAAAAAATGTACATAAAATATCAATTGCAATAAAATATCAATTGTAAAGAAGATAAAGTAGAATTTCTCTTGTTTTTATGACTGGCAATTTAATTAGAAAATAGACTTTATTGCAATCGCAATAAGTTTATTTCCCACTGGCAAATTTCGTTGTATGGTGGGTCTTAGGAGGCTAAAACTAGTCATTGTGTAAAAACTTCGTCATTTAGAAATAAAAAAGCATTTTTCAAATAGCCCATGAATTACTGATTACGAAAAATAATAAAAAATGCCAAATAAATGCAACGATAACGACCCCGCGTTTTTTGGTTGAAACGATGGAGCATAACCGCGAACATTTCCGCTATTATTATTAATTATACATTTTTAAATGAAAATTAATTTTAAAATGTCAGAAATTGTACCATTTTAGAAAGCTTATGAATTGAGCAAACTATTCCTGTCATTTGTACGCGAAGTGTTGTACTTTTGTTTTTAGTAATGCTTTAAAATGTTACAAAATTTGGAAAATAATTACTAGAACTTTCAACTTCAAATCCTTGCATTTTTTATTATTTTTCGTATTTAGTAATTCATTGGCTATTTGAAAACTGCTTTTTTTTATTTCTAAATGACGAAGTTTTTACACAATGACTAGTTTTAGGTCGAAAAGCGGGTATTTTTTTTAAATTCTAAAAACGTGAATAACTCGATTACCAATGAGTTTTGACCCCTGGTTGACTGGACTTAAATCGTTACAAATGAGCTGTAGAATAACCCCTTTCAAGGAATACGGCGAATTTCCAGTCACCCTGTATATTTTTTTAACGAAATTCAACGAAGATTTTTTTCCATATTTTCCGTGAGGTGTCCTTTCAAGCAAATTTCAATAAAAACAGTTCTGACAGTTTATCGCAAAAGTTGGAATGCCAAACGAAACTCCAATTTGTTGATATCCATATTGCACGTAACCATGGTAAGCAAATAACAAATCGATGGATAATAACCATTTATTTTTAGTAATTTAATAAAAATAATACTTTATACGTAATTGCATACATTCATACCTTCACGCCTGTAGTCCCAGAGCAGGCTAGGCAGAGCTACAGAATTACCTAGCAACTGTAATTGCAATTGGTATTAAAATATTTTTACGGGTTTATTATACAAATTAGGATTTCAAATGTTCTCTAAACGCCAAGACTGATATCCGGAATGACCGTAACCAATCATTCAATCAATGTTATAATAAATAGTACTTATAGAACTGTTATTACCATGGCAACGCTCATTATAGATTTCCACGCTTCAGTTACGATATAGGTGGTATTCTAAAAGGTACCGTTAACTATAACAATATTAGCGGTTTATAGTAGGCGCGTAGAAAAAATATATTTGGAACCACCTCCTTAACTTTAGGCCCGACTAAATTATCTGCCTATTTTATATTTTTACTTCTTAGATATTCAATTTAACGCTTCTAAATGTTTCAAAATGCCAACCCTACACCTACCCAAAAATGCTTAAGAGCTCTTATACCCTCTGCGATAATGTACTATACATACCCTGCCACAAACGGGACACCGGCCAGCATCCTTGCCTTTATTAGCCGCTTCCTGCATTGAGCTCGTAACGAGACCATGTGACCCTAACAAGTGCCGTTCTAAACCCTGGTCAGTGAAGAATCTGTAAAGAATGGTATAGGCCACGATATTATATGTTAACAGGCCCTTCCTTGTTTTACACTAACAACGCAAAAAGAACCGCCTAAGACATCATATTTCGCTGTTTTGAATTTCTGCACATATTTTATTTAGCACGACATACCAATTTCTCATTTTCAATCGTTGTAACTTACCAGATTCCAGTTTCATTTGTTTTTATATTGTAATTTCGAAAATGTTACATTCAATATGGTATTGTTAAGTAATTTTACCCAATATTGTAAATCTGATAATTCAGGAATCTGACATGGGAAGTGTTATTTTTAGGTTTGAGATTGAGCAATAAAAACTGTTTTACAGCCAGGGGTAAGAATAAGACATGCATCTGCATTCAATAACGTACCTTACTCACAGATCAGATGAAGAAACATGCGTCAAGTTTAGGTTAATAAACACTACTTAATCCGACCCCTGCTTATAGCAGACCTGACATGGACTATCCTCGTGCCGCCAAATGTGCATCACATTGTATAAAGTGACACTTAGCATAACCGACCAGACTTAAGCCATACATTTTTGAACTAAACGCCCTGTGTACATTTAACGGATGTCAATTTTCAACTTTCGCGCCAGATGATTACAGACAAAGTTTTTACCTCCAACATTTTGCCACGATGCCGCCGAAACGCACGATACGAAAGTATATAATCTGGATTTATTATATGAATCTAGGTTTTTTTATATTTTAATAGTTACACAAAAAATATCCTAAATGTGTGATTTATATGTTATTTTTAGTGGAATGCAAGAATAACTATATTCATTTTGCAGACGAAAGATTATGGCCATTACCCTGAATATTGGGCGTTACTATTACAAAAAATATAATTACTTACAAGTAATGCGAGTTTTTAATTTTTGGTTTACGTGATAAACAAATCTAAGATTATTAATTATATAAAGAAATATTTTTTATGGAGAAGTACCGTTCTTTCTTTGTTTGTACGACCTTCGGTGGCATTTCTATTTGAATAGGAAAGTTTTATGTTTTCTGTATAATTTTATATTTGTCAAGACTTGTGATTAAGCGTTATCGTATCAAAGTTTTTAAGGTTTTTATAATGAACGTTAATAATTAACCAAATAATTTTATAATTTATGTTATTTAATTTCCAAATTTCAATTAATATTTCTGAGAAGGCTTGTTATCAAGCATTTTGGAGTCTCAATTTAGGTAAGCATCATTTGTTTAAAAAAATGGTTAATTTTCTGATTTTAATTACAATTAGTCAATTATATAACTATTCATAAAGATAAACAAACATTAGAGGCTGTGTTACAGAAATATGTGATATTGTGCCTAATTTTTTTTATGAAAACTGATTCAAGAGTTATTTGTTTTTACCATTTTTGCCATAACCCAAAAACCCAATGTGCATCCAAATGAACTAAACATATGGTGTTGAAATTGGGTTTACTCTATTTACGCTTACTTAAGAATACCTAGAAAAAAAAACCCTGGCTGACTTTTTTATTACAAGAAAAAAGATTAATACTCATGGGCAGTAGGACATACAAATGTTTTGGCTTATACATTGCACACTGGGCGTTTAGCTGATCTCGCATTTTGTTTCTTGGGCGGCACGAGGCTGTCTCGACTGAATCCTTCCTCGTTAAATGTACCTATGTTTGTTTCTATTTTTCTATTTATCGTTATCATATCAAGCGAGGCCTCTACTCTACTGTGTCTTAAACCGTATCTTTATTATATTGTAAACGTTACGGTAACCGTATCGTAAACAACATAATTGTCATAACAGGGTTCACTAAATACATTAAAGGCCATGTAGTTATTATTACCTGAACTGACACTTTTGACAGTTGAGTGGAGGCCTATTGTATATCATTTTAGGGTGTATTTTGACTTTGTGTATCCACTGCATATGGTTGCGCAGCTGCTCCAAGTCCTTTATGTAGCCATCGCATATCTCGCAGATGACGAAAGTGCTCTTGGTGTGGGATGCGGGCGCCAGCGCCGGCTGCGGCTGCCGCGGCAGCGGTGTGATCGAGATCGATGGCTGATGCATTGACTTTGGCATCACAGCAGTCTTATTGTTGTTCTGCAAAAAACTTGTACAGTGAGCTCTGCCACGTATGGATCGAATGCATTAATGAAAGTAGGTACACGTGTGTAAAAACAGATGCTACATAGGTAGACTATGTTTCATTCTTCGCAGCTTTCATAATACGACCTATACTGCCCCGATCAACGGAGACTGGCTATCACACCAATCGATCGGTGCGTCTATCGACGTGGATCAAACATCTTTGTATAGACGAATACCTAGAAGTTCTTTTGAAATTAAATCGTAATCTAATAATGGAATTGTCCTCATTTTTGGGCCGTGGTCAAGCAAATTGTAACTACTGTTTGATGACGTGAAAAGTGTATCTTTCGGAAGGGAAGACTTTTTTTGGATCATAACTTGTAAAAAGCATCACATATTATCAGAGGTCGGAATAGGCAGTGCCCATTTGCCTAAACTTCGCGGGAGGACGTAACTAAGAGTTGTTACAACCACCAAAAATAATGTTTTATTTTTATTGAACGCAGGATTTCCAGGTATTTTTTAATAATACATAAATGTGGAAATTTATACTAAAACTCAATATCACATGTTAATAACATTTATTATATACAATTTTACATGATCATCAATAACAAAAACAACTTTCAATCTGAATCATCAATATGATAATTACAATCATTATTACTACCATTAATATTATTTAATACGAAATACTTTGTTAGTTTATTTACATTAAAAATAAATCAGAATATGTAATTTGATAATGTAAAATTTTAACATGATCCTCAGTCCCAGAAGTCCCGCATTCAATAAAAATAAATCATTATTTTTGGTGATTGTAACCACTCTTACGTACGTCCTCCCGCGAAGTTTAGGCAAATAGGCACTGCCTATTCCGACCTCTGGTTATGTCTGTTCTTTAATAGATTTCTTTTTGCTCCCGCGATAACGATGTATGCAAATAATATGAATTCTATTATTTTTAATGGTCTTTCTAAAGGGCCCGGTAAGACAAGCAATATTTTCATAGTAATCTGTGGCCGGTAACTTTGGACTTCTCGCTTTAATATATATAAGAGTATGAAAGCAATAGTTGCAGGCCACACACTACCGTTAAAAGTAGATCGTGTCCAGACCCTTTTGCTTAGGGCATTCAGTGGCTTGAACGCATTTAAGCGTTCAGTTGACTTTCACTCAGTGCCTTGAACGCATGCGGTTCTTAAAGTATGTGAGTTTCATATTAGAACAAAAGATGCGGCATCTGGTGAAAGTTTGAGAAACAATCCCGGCAGTGAATGCGTTAAGCCTTGCAGTACCTGTGAAGGCGCAGTGTGCCGTACCATGACTCCTCGTATCATGGTAGCCCCATGCATCGCCCCGCGCGGCGGCACGGGCGCAGGCCCGCGGCCCCGCGCTTTGAAGGCCGCGCCTGGTGCTGCGCTCGCGCCGCTCATCAAGCCCGCCATGTTTATCGGAGTCCGACACAAATTATTCCCAACCTGACCTCGCCCGAAACCGCCTTGGTATGAGCTCAACATGTTGTTTCTTGACCTCGATATCTGAAATAAGTTTGATATTTAAAATGAAGTCGAATAGACTTTGAAATTATTTAGAAAGACAGTTCATCATGTCAGCCGAAAGACGTCCACTGGTGGACATAAGCCTCCCCCAAGGCTCTCCACTCAGACCGGTTTTGTGCTTCGCATTCACCACGTTCCCGCAGTAAACAGACAAGAAAGCTCAAAGACAGTTAACATAGTTATAAGCAGAGGGCGGAATTGCTCATGGCAAAAATCAAACGTCAATAGAGTTGGAACGTTGAATTTTATCGACTTTTGCAGCTATCGATAAGTTCATTCACCATTTACATTTCTGACTTTAACATTAACCTCTTTGATTAGATTAAAAGTAAATTGCATGGCAGTTAACTGTCATTTCTGCCACGAGTCTTTTTGCAACTAATTCGCGTTTGTAAAATGTGGTTAATCCAAAAAGAAAAACAATTAACAAATGGATAAATAAGTATCCTTGTCTTACTTACAACAAAAACCACTCAACAGTATACTGCTTTAAATGTAAGGTTCCCTAAAAGCAACTAAAAAAATAACAAGTAAAACACATTCACCTGAGTTTAAAGAGATAAAGAACGATCGATACTAGTTTTTATCTAGATTTGGTAATATTTCTCGTTTCTTGCAACATTCCATGGATAAAAATTGATAATCCACATTACCGGTTATTTAAAAAAAAAATATGACTATCATGTATTATTACAGAGAAGACGAGGAGAACGTCATTAGCACATACTTAGATTAAGTTACTGTTTTATCGATAAAAATTAGTTCAGAGGTGATTTGAATCCTTATGTTGGTATTATTGAAAATTAGGTAGTTTCAAACTTGCGCTAGGTAAACATAATTTCAGTTTATTCGATAGTCGATAAAATTCAACGTTCCAACTCTATTGACGTTTGATTTTTGCCATGAGCAATTCCGCCCTCTGGTTATAAGTGTCGATATATAACATAAAAATATCTGACACGTCTTAATTACTAGTAGTATAAGAGCGTGTCAATAGTACATTATTGCCTAGGCAGTGAAGCAGGCAATTGACAACATTAAAAAAAAAAAGCATTATTGTTTTTTTGCGTTTATAATAGCTGGTTAAAAATTAGACTACCCGTATTTCTTGGTTTTTCTTTATTTAACTTAAATTAGTCGTTAATAATTTATTAAAGAAATAGTAATTAAAAAGACCGTATATACAAAGTTAGGAATATTGATGTCGTGATCTTAGCCTGATATAAAATAAAAATAAAGTAACTTTAAACATAAACAGAACTGACTGTCATGTCATGTCACTCACTTGTCAATCATTCGCTGCCGTTCGTTTACAAATTTGTTATTTTGCGTAATTTAATTAATTACGTAATTTGTAGACGCCTTTAAAATAAATAAACTATTTTGCGTAGAATCGAAAGCGTGTCGTTAGAATCAAGTAATCCGTCAGACAACATGACAGATGTATATTTTACTGTTTTTCCTAAATATAAAAAAACTACTGCATAAAAAAATCCAATGATATTTTTACTGTAATCAGCAGTGTAAAATCTAGAAACGGTATTTTATTTTTCTCCCACATGCTCGGAAATGTTAACCTTACTGTTGTAAAATCAGCCCGCGAAGTTCCGAGTTCCAGGCCCAGGCAAAATTAAAAAAAAAAAGTTATTATTTACCAGCGGCAGCGGCCGCGAAAATGTATACCAATTTCATAACGTACCCGGTTTTTTACTTTTTAAAACCATATTTGGACTATGATAACTAACTCCAAACAGCCAAACACTCGTACAATTCAAAATTCTTCCATGTTTATTTACTTTTTAAATGTCATAGACTAAAAAGGTAAACGCCGTTTATCGCGTTTACAGCGTATTTACCAAAGTGTCAAATAGTTTTACTTTTTTATAACATTCTGCGTTTAGAATTAATAAAATTAAGGCGGGAATCGGGAATACTTTTTTCTTAGGGAAGTTTAAGTACAGTACGTATTATTTTTGTTTCGCGAAAATATAAAAGTAAAATGAGTTCCAGTGATGAAGATGTGTTTATCGGCACACCACCAGAGTGTAAAGAAGAAGCATAGTCGGTTAAGTACTTACTACCATTTGCCTTCGTCATATTATCACATCGTATTTGACTTCATTTTTTTAATACATTTGAATACATATTATATCAAAACTGAAATTTTGTTTAATTTCCTCGCATTGTTAGAGAAAAGCACTATACAAGCCTCGACCAGGAAGGGCGGTTGCTGGACTCGTATATAGCGTAACTCTACTCGTCCCGCAACGGCCTACTTCCTGGTCTGTGCAGTAATGTACTATTTACTACCTTATCACAAAATTAATTGTTGTCAATTGCGGGCCGAGAATTGGTTTAAACGGACGAGCTTGCGAGTCCGTTTAAAAATACGAGGCCCGCAATTGCCGTTCCTGCCGAGGCATATATAGTGCTTTTCTCAAAAATCGAAAGATACAAATCGCATATAAACAGAAACTTCACGTGAAATAACATCATTCTTTACCGCCTTTATTTTTATGACAAGGAGAAACGCAAGCTTTTTATAGCAAAAAAACTCAAGCTATTCCAGACACAGATAAAAAAGTTACACTTCGAATAAAATATGGATGTATAAGACTTGTGCCCTCATTTTATTATGGCCGTTTTCACTTTTTAAAAAGTTACAAACTAGATAACAATGAAATTTGTATGTAATTTTTTTTTAATTTGGAAACTGTCTGTAAACTATGTACTTCGAGTCTCAGTATGGAGTTAGTAATGTCAACATTTCCGGTCATTTTTGAGAAAATATATTTGCGCCCCATGTTGGATAATTAATTATTGCTGGGGACTGCACCTATTTGGAAATTATTTAGAAACTACGAGTATGCTCTAAAGCCCCTAGACTGATTAATTTAAAAAAAAATGAAGAAATGTAAAAAAACATTGTTTTATGTAGTATGTGGTTTATTGTAGTTTGTAGTTTATTTATTTATTTATGTGGTGCTCCAAGGTCGAAAACTTGTTGTATGTAGCTATTGAACATATTCAAAAGTGGCAAATATCAGACCTTTTGCAAGGTATGCCTTTTAAGATGACAATAAAGTACAGATCCGTGATAGCTATAATTACCTTTGGTATTTTCGCCGGGGGCTCCCACTCTATTGGAGGGGCTAAGTTAACTTCCGCCTTGAATTTCTTAGCACACGGTATAAGGTGGCGTGCAAGCTTGCCCTTTCCATTGTCCTCGAAAGGACAATTAGCGCACTGGTGGTAGGCCGGCGCCCTCTCCAGTTTTCCTCGTGTATTATGCTCCGCCTCCATATGGTATAAGATATCATGAGGGCTTCGTATTTCAAATGGACAAAAATTACATTTATAAACATTATTCTTCATATGAGGCGTTTCCAAGTGATGCGACATAACTAACATAGATTCCGTTTTGAAACTACAAAACTCACACTTAATTTGAGGGTATCGATAAGGTGCATTATTCTCTTTACTAAACTCTAGATTTTTCATAAGAGACGCGATAGAAGACTCGGTAGCCTTTGTACTGTGTCCAGATTTCTTTTCTCTATATAGTTTTCGGTTCTGTTGTTTCAATAAATCATTTTGAACATATTCTTGGACGAAGTTCAGCCCGATGTTTATGAAAAACTTTCCGAGAGAACAATCAAAATAGCTATCAGACTTTCCAGTGGTAACCTTGTCAGAAATTAATTCTGACACGTCTTTTATCTCTTCAATGGAATCTGCTTTGTCTTTGATCACGACCGTCTTGTCTTCCTCATCGCTATTGATGCCGTCTTCTGAATCTACCGAACTTTCTCCATCCCATGAAACATCGTCATCTTCATTTTTGCGTCGCCTTTTTTCTGTGAAAAAGAAAACTTACTGAAACTTCTGAAACCATGGTCGACTGCATGGTTTTTATAGCTGCTGATTCATTAACGAGTATGGAGACGATATCACGTATTTGCTCATAGTATACAGGGTGACATCTAAGTCGTAGTATAAATGATCACCTCTGTTTTACCCACGAATATTATTTATTTTCACTACATGACCAACTCTGAATTCACGAAAAAAGAAATCAGCTGCTTCATACATGTTGGTCGAGTACGTATTGAACTTTTTTATGAAACCAGCTATTTTTTATTTATATAATAATACTCGATATTGATAAAAAACTTTTTAACAATAGCAAGATTGCAACAGTCTTATGTTTTGCCGTGAAAATTCCCACCTCAGCAGTAAAATTATAAAGAGGAAAGATTACGAAAAAACTTAAAACTGCTGGAACGATTTCAAAAATTCTAACACTATTAGAAAGCTATATTACCCCATAATAACATAGGCTATGTTTTATTTTTCTACGCGGACAGAGTCGCGGACAGAAGCTAGTGCATGAATAATATGTACAGTCACGATATTAGGTACCCACATCAGGTCAAAAGTCAATCAGAAGAATTCAAAAACAATAAGGTTGAGTTTCCTAAAAGTTATAAATTACTTGACATCTCTAATGACCTTGAGACGACTTCAAGCATATTTTTCTTGAAATGGGTTCCAAATTAACGCTCGAGACCGTACCTATGTATTATTTAAACGTGTTGCATTCCTAAATGTTGCTTCTTTCCTTATCGATTATTATTTATTTTACTTTCTAGAAATAAAACGCAATGTCGTGAAAACCGATAAAAACTTACCCTTTTCCGACTTCTTCTTTTTCTTTTCCTCTTCTTCATCAAGTTCTTCGGCCGCCTCGTTTTTTTCCTTGTCTTTAACGTCTTCTTCGTCAGACTCCTCTACCTCCTCTCCGCGGTCTTTCTTCTCTTTTCGCTCTTTTTCTCGTTTCTCCTTATCAAGTTTTTCTTTTTCGGATTTTTCCTGCTCTTCTTTGGCTCTTTGCTCTTCGAGTTCCTTTCCTAATACGTCTACAAATTCTCTAAATGGCTTAACAGAAGGTTTCTCGTACACATAAGGAACAATAAATGAAGGTGCCTCTACGACAAACATATCATCTGTCAGAGACGGCAAAATTGATGTTTGTGCAGTTTGAGTAGCAGTTTGAGCAGCAGCGACAGTAGCTTTAGGAATCACTGGAGTAACGGTTGTCCCGCGGGCTACAATACTCTGGTACAAATTCTCAGAACTCATAGTTGACACAGTTGTCTTAACTGGCGTCGGTGTGGAACTTTTACCAGAAAGAATTGAATTTGTGTCGATAATAACAACAGTTGGTTCCTTCTTTTGGTTAGTATTGCTTGTTCCTAGCTTGGTTTGCTTGGCTGCCATCGCCACTAAGGCTTTAGTATCGCTGACAACAATAGGCTTTGTGTTACGATTTAATGGATCTTCCACTGCTACTTCTTCTACATCAGACCCATTACCACCATTTTCCATTTCCTCATCAATATATATTTTCCGCTTTATTGCTCTACTACTTCGTCGCAACTGTACCTTACTATCACAAGCACTTGAACTTGACTTCTCCTCATTGGTCACAACACATTCATCATTTTCATTGTCACTCACAATTTCATGAACCTCCGAGTCATGGGAGTTCCCATTGTGGTCGTCAGGTCCATGGTCATTTTCCAAAATGATAATATCGTTTATTTTATTCTTCGCTTCACTATCTTGTGACGTGTCATCAGCTCCATCTGGCTCTGAATCTGAATTAATACTGACGGTATCCTCAGCCCTAGGCCCAGGAGAATCAGAGTCATCTTCTGATGAATCATCTTCGGAATCAACTTCGTCTTCAGAATCCTATAAAAAAAAAATTACAATTTAAATATATGAGCACAAAACGTACAGGAAATCGCGTAATTTATATTGAACTAGAACAACATTTTAGTACATAAAAATTTACCGTGTCACATGTGGCATGTAAGTTCAGCCGGGGCTATTTCGACTAAGGGGTCCTATTTATAATCATTTCAAAATAAAAAAAGTAGATAATTAGATTTACCCCTCAGTCGAAAGATTTTCCCGACTTTATAGGAGAAATAAAAATGCATGTCTAAAGTTTAACCCCCTTACTTATAAATGTGAAATAATCTTGGAACAGTTTATGCCATGCTTTGTCACTTTCTGTCAGATGCAAATGTCACAATTACAGATTCCACGTTTATAAGTAAGGGGGTAAAAGTCGACATAGACAATACAGATCACACGTGACATTTTTCGTCATAAAGAAGTCGTCTCGCTGAGCTGAGCTGAACATAACGACGATACTACAATTAACGATATATCGCTATGCAGAGTTCTCACGTGACCGTGCTGTTCTCATTGCAGGGCGAAAATAATAATAAAAAACGGCCAAACGCATGTCTAACCATGCTCATCTTCTAGCAAATAAAGATTTCATTTCATTTCATTTCAATGTAAGGTTCCGAAACCTACACAAAAATCATTTTAAAAAACAACTATGAACTCATTCTCTATTTAAAGTTATTTAGTGCTGTCTTAGATGATTTTAATAGGTAAGTATAAACACTTTAGTAGCCTGTATGTCAGGAACCAATAAAGTCTAACTTAGCCGTGCCGTGATAGTTTTCCTTTAAAATTCGTGCTTTCATTTAAGATATTTTTCTAATTTTTAATACTTGTAGTTTTGGCTGTAGGGGGCCTGAAAACACTGACGGACATGCCGAAACTATAAGGTTTCCTAGTTTGACTATGGAACCCTAAAAAACGGTAGTAGCCCTAGAAAACATCGCAAAATCCTAACTATAAATTACAACAATTGCCTCTGCCCATCATCCAAAAACGACTGTAAATCCCATAAAACGTAGAATTTAAACAATTTTACCATTATTAGGTCGTGAACCGCGTTTATAACAAAACATAATTCTGTGGGACATTAAGGAATAAAAGTGATAATTATATTTAACTTTTTGTTTCTAAATGGTGTAATATAACTAGTTAGATTATCTAGTTTTAAAGAGCGCCTCCTCCCCCGAGTATCTTCACATCTAGGGCAATTCAATGTGTTACTATGAGTTTTTTAAGTGGGGTAAGATGAAAACATAAATATTGCTATGTTATCCGTCCAAAATTAGTCGGTGCAAGATTGAAATGTGTAAAAACTGAAAAGAAAGATAATTAAAATTCACATTGACAAGTAACTAAAATAACAATAACAAGCAAAGTTTCCAACCCAAACGGAAGCGCGATGCCCATATTAACGAATTAGCTGGCTTGACATTACGAAACGATGACTTGGCTACGTGGTTTACGAACTTTGTATTTTCCGATGAAAAAAATAGGCTTGCAATCTTTGGTCGGGTAGGTTTGAATGCCAAAATGGACTGGTCCGTACTTTGTTCTAACTTATTATGTTAGTAGTGTTTTGGAGTAACCCATCTGTGCCGGGTGAGCATGACGCAAGCGCCATGAACATATTGACGAATTGGCTGGCTAAACATTGCGAAACGACGACTTGGCTACGTGGTTAACGAACTTTGTATTTTCCGATGAAAAAGAATAGGCTTGAAATCTTTGGTCGGGTAGGTCTGAATGCCAAAATGGACTGGACCAATGATATTTTATATTTGGATATGTTAGGTGCATACTAAACGCATTTAAAAACCGTCGCTAATTAGTGACAGTTGCTACGTTACCATATTTCTACAGACAAAGACGGCAATCTGTAGCGAACGCTATTGTTAGAAAGAGATAAATAGTTGTTTCGAATTGCTCGCCCCTCTCGCCAAGACAAGTGCCCACTCACGCGTAGCTACCCGTCTTTATCACACACATGCGATATCTGAGCATTTCTAAAAAAGTTTGTACATTTCATTCACGACTTCAATTTGCAAAAAAAAATGCAGGTTGGTAGAGTGAATGAAGCTGAGCCTAAATAACATAGTCTCCCAAAATGTCCTCATACATTTGTATGAAACTTTCCTTTTTTGTTACCATGAACCAAATAAAGTTGGTAACAAAAAAGGAAAGTTTCATACAAATGTATGAGGACATTTTGGGAGACTATGTTATTTAGGCTCAGCTTCATTCACCCTACCATCCTGCATTTTTTTTTGCAAATCGAAGTCTTAAATGAAATGTACAAACTTTTTTAGAAATGCTCATCTAATTGTTTAGCTTTGTTTCACAGCTGATAGTGACGCCGGTTCAAATTAAACAAAGTGGCGAGATGTAGACAAAATGTAATATTTTTTTTACGGTAAGTACTTATGAATTAAAAGAGATATATTTTCTTCCTTTTACAGTTACAGTATAATTTCGGCAGCCTCGACAAACGCAAGACGGCATTTTTTATGAAATATATTTGTTACTTATCGATGGTAAAATTTGATTGTCTTTGACGCGTGCGTGCCATTTTTGAGGAACGCTTATAGTATAAAATATCATTGGTCGTGACAGCCTGGAAGATGATTCTCGTAGCGGAAGAACAGTTTCGGCCGTCATCGATGAAAATGTAGCAAGGGTGAAAAAAAATATTTTAGTTCAGTGGGAGATAGCTAGAGATGTGGGCGTCAGTAAAGAGCGAGTCAATGAAATAATTCATGAGCATTTAGTTACAGTATAATTTCGGCAGCCTCTACAAACGCAAGACGGCATTTTTTATGAAATATATTTGTTACTTATCGATGGTAAAATTTGATTGTCTTTGACGCGTGCGTGCCATTTTTGAGGAACGCTTATAGTATAAAATATCATTGGTCGTGACAGCCTGGAAGATGATTCTCGTAGCGGAAGAACAGTTTCGGCCTATATCGATGATAATGTAGCAAGGGTGAAAAAAAATATTTTAGTTCAGTGGGAGATGTGGGCGTCAGTAAAGAGCGAGTCAATGAAATAATTCATGAGCATTTGAACATGTCCAATGTTCGTGCACGTTGGGTACCCATAATGTTGACAGCATTTGACACGGAAAGGCGTGTCAAAAGTTGCGAAGAGTTTTGTACATGAGTCGAAGGAAAGATATATTATTATATGTTATAAGTAGGGTTAGGATTTTGGTGGCAAATCGTGGTTTTAGGATCCATGGAGTCGCTTTTTCCTAATTATTATAATAGATGACACTTTGATTTTGACCTTCAGTTCAGTATATTTCAAAATGAACTAAATACATTTTTAGTTCTGTTTTTCCATACCTACTAATATTTGATTGTTTCTAACGCTTTCACAACAGAGATATCCTCCATACCAATTTTTTTTTCATTTAAATTGTTTTAGCGGTTTAATGAATAAATTAATTTTGAAATATTATAATACTGAAGGTCAAAGTTAAAGTGGTTTGTATTATAATTAATAGGAAATAGGGACTCCATGTATTCTAGAACCACGATTTGCCACCAAATGTCCTAACTCTTGTTATATGGATCCGACAATGGGACCCGGAAAGTAAGCAAGAGTCGTTACAGTGGAAATTTAAGGATGAGAAGCCGCCTCGGAAATTCAAGGTCTGTCTATTGGCAGGTAAACTTATGGCTACAATCTTTTGGGACACAGAAGGGATTTTGCCCATAGATTATTTACCGTTGAAAACTACAATGAATGCTGATTATTACTCAAACTTACTCTACAACTAAGAGAGACATTCTGAATTTGCAAGACCACCATGCACCAGTGCATACCGCCCGCACAACGAAGCTAGCAATTAAAGACAATGGGTTCGAAACCATTGACCGCCCCCCTATAGTCCAGATCTAGCCCCCTGTGTCTATTTTCTTATTGTATTTTCTGTTTAGACTTCTGAAGAAAGACCTCAGGGGGCGAAGGTTTATGACAGATGACAAAATGAAGGCTGCGGTTACTGACTTTTTGACGACAAACCGAAAGTTTCTTTTTTTAATGGCTTAAATTCAATATTTCAAAAATGTAATAAGTGCATTTTATTAGCAGGGGACTACATAGAAAAATAAAAAATAAATAATTATGACGGTCTTTTTTTTCAAGTTACGTAGATTACTTATCAGCCGCCCCTCGTACAAACATTGCAGGTGTTGCAGCATTAATTTTGATGACTCAGATTGTGTCATCTCAAAAACTGGAAAACATTTTTTTAAAGTCACAGCATTCCCATATTGTACAGTACGTTGTCAACATTTATATACAATCATATTAATAATATTGTATTGACAAGGAGTATCAGACATCGAGTGGTAAGTCACACATCTAGTAGATAGGTACCTGAGCCTGCTTAACTTATGATCGATATGAATATGCATGCTTAGGTGTAATCTTATTCTCGCAAAAATGTATTAACTATGCTATGATGATCTTTGTAATTAAACTATAATCACAACAAAACAACCGCGTATATAATGTCAGTTGTCACGTATCTTTGCCTATAAGAATAAAGATGTGTGGCGACATATTTGGAACTTTGGATGCTTAAGATTATTGGATGCTATCTGTAAAGATTTACTCCTTTACGTTATAATAGTGTGCCATAAGAATATTGAATGTTTCAAGGGGAATATCAGTAAGTTTGTCAAAACAGTAAAACACTACTATTAAAAATAGTAATATAATTAATTATTCAATTACTGTGTTATTTTGCATTAAACCATCTACGTTAAATGTTGAAATACTTGGCCGCGTTCAAGTTAACCTTATGAAAAATAATTATGTTATCAAATAAAATTCTTGTGTCAGAGAGCTTACAACCAATTGCAGATTTTTATCTTTCAAACGGTATAAAATCTTACTGAATTTATTGTCTACTCAGACGTTATATCAATACCTATATGACATAAATGATTTCAAACCTTAATCTAACCTGATCTTTTTGTTCAAGCTTCGTTCCGCAATTTCAAAAAAAAACTTAAATCTCAAATATCTCATTAACGAATAATTTTCGGGCTCCAAATGAGCTTCTACTTTGCCTCCTTAAAAGGTTAGTATCGAATATCCAGTCACCCTGTATATACAAGCACATGACACACAGCAAAATTGTGACGTCAGACGTCAGATGTCATTACTTAATTTTTTTAAATAGAAACAAGACGAAAAAGAGAAAATATTCAGTTATAAATATGTATAAAATAGTATAAATTGTATTATTAAGTAGGTACATTGGTCATACAATTTTGTATAGATAAAAAAGCTTGTTTTTGCTTTTCAGTTGTTTATTTAATGAAGTTGAGCTTTTTGTTTTTTTAAATAATTTAGCTTATTTCACCCTTTTTGAGTGGTTTAATCAATTCTTAATAGGCGAATGAACTCTGGAGCTCAACTTTTTAATGTCACGAAGCTAAAAGTGACAAATTACAAGCGGAATTCGATTTCTAGCAAAAGGGGTTTATTACTTAACATTTACGTATTTTTTTGATTTTCCTGTCAAAATGGTAGCATCAAAGTGTTATAATATATCTTATGGGCTATTTACTAGCTTTGATTTGAGACCCTTATTGTTATTATAATATAAAACCTTTTATTAATTTCCCCTCCATATATATTTTTTGCGGACGCCATATTAAAATATTATATACCCTATGTCACTTCGCTCGATTAAGACAAATCGAATGACACCTCGCGTGTTAAAATCCGTCAAGCCGTTTAGGCTGCAGAGCGTGCCCACAAATAGACATAACCAACCATAACCTTCCTTCTGAATTTTATACCTGTTAAAATATACATAAATATAAAAATATACAACCTGTCACTAATATGCTGGTAAACATCTTAGCCTATTTGTGCAAATTGTGGTTACAGAATTATCAACAACTTTTTAAAGTTGTAATTCTGTAGGTCTGCCTAGCCCACTCTGGGATTACAGGCGTGAAGGTATGTATGTATGTATGTATGTATGTATGTAAAATATACATCTAAGTATTTTTATTTTCCTATACTTTCACTTATTCATTTCATTCATTATTTTTTTGGCAATCCGTACTAGGTACATGTAGCTGTGTGTAATCATTCACCTCAACTCTAGTGGTACTTCCTATATTTGGCGTAGTCTAGATACCTACCAAGATGTGGTAAATTATTATTTTAAGTTCCTTGGTACACCATCCACCAAAACTTAATAAGAAAATATGGCCCTACCTACCTTTCTGTTTTATTGTTTAAATGCGTAAATTTAACACATACAGATGAAACTATAGTACCTAGTTAGAGCATTTACGGACAAAATGACACACCAGGCTTATTCCAAAATTGGCAGGATGTAGGGCAGTTTCTGACACTGCAAAACGTGATGTTGGCCATGTTTACAATCCTGCGAGACACCGAGCGCCATCGACTCAGTGTTGCCGGAGTTACGAGAATGAACGTGTTTCGTGACCACAAAAGTTTATTTTGGAATGGATTAATTTGTCAATTTTACGCTAGTATTTGTGGATTTTGTCCATTATAATCGATGAATTATTACACGACCTGCTGATTTGCATTATGTCTTTTGGACAATAGTACATTATTGCCTAGGTGCGGAAAGTAATGCATTTCCAGACGATGTGGTTAGCAATAGGCGAGGCTCAAACGAGGTGAGCCTACGATACATGATTAGAAGTATTTTTAAAAACATTTGACAAATTCGGAGATAATGTTTGTTTGAAAACTACGAGTATTATTCAAGGTAGTTCCATGCACGACGAGCTGCCGCCAGCTGCGAAGAGCCCCGCCGCCGCACCACACGCTCCCACCCACAAGTTGCGTGTACAGGATTTTTTTCATGGTCCTTTTGATTTTATACGCTATAGTAAAACAATATGGACATGGACGGAAAGTGTTTTCATATGGAAATCGGAAAACCGTACTTGCCGAGCATGTTTGAGAAAAATAACATACCCATATTCTGGACAAAACGACACAGTAGTCAAACGCAATCAAAATAATATTCCTACTTCCAAAAACACGCTGAAACCACCACAAAAGGCAAAGTGGCAGCGCAAAACTGCTCATGTCAAAGACAGCTCTGGTAATGTCCATTTTACTGCAGAGACAGGACGACTATGTCAACTGCCCCAATATTTTTGTAACGATTTTTTTTCCGAACTTTCAGCCTGGGGAAAGCTGTTTACAATGTGTATAAAAAATTGAGACTGATTATAATTACATTAATTAAAGAAATATGATTCAAAATCAAAACACCCTGTCATTTTGTCCATACTTCCCATAACAAAAGTTACAATTTACAAATAAATGTGTTATTTTTTACTTTTTGTTATGCTTAACATTTATTTCGGCTTAGGTATGTTTAGTTGAGGGGGCCCGAAATACACCCTTGTAATAAATTTGAATTTATTTAAGAATAAACCTACAAAATTAGTTTGTTTTATTAGTGTTTTGAGTGTGTTTTATAATAAAATAAGTTTACCTTAATTATGTACTAAAGATAAGATAAAGATAAAGATAACACCTTTATTCAGTAAGTACTGTTGGTTGTACCTATTTGCTGAACACACACTTTCACTGTATTGAAAAACTTATATTGTAATGTGTCCACAGCTCCTTGGATATTTACTGTGGCTTAAATTATTTGATACCTTCTACAAATTCATTAAGGCCCACTTGCATGTAAATGTTAATCCTATGTTAACATTATACCTTGGATTTTTAGCATTTCAAGAAGTAAATGTAAGGTTTTTATTGGAAATGTTTAATGGTAGTGTGATGGACCAACTAGAAAATTATTAAACAAACACATGTCGGAGCATTTTGCATCACAATAGTAAATTGGAAATTGTGTGGTTTGCTTTTGTGTATAAAGATTGCGGATAAAGCGTAAACATTTTTTTTGTGTTAATTTTAATTTATGACAAAATTATTGCTTGATTTTTATCAACCCAAAAAAGGTCCATATTGACACTCCCACAATTATTTTTACGCATAAAATTTTATAAGTCATAATCAGTAAATTCATAATGTATTATTTTTCAGTAAATGATACTTTTCGGGATTCTCATATCCTATCAATCAAACCTAACTAGCCTAGCCTTATCTACATGTCTACAGTTTATGGTTCCAGCAATAATAAAAAAAAATGAATAACTTTATGAAAAAAATTATCTATGAAAACAAAACGATTATGAACAAAAAAGTAATGTGAAAAAATGTCCTTCATCATAACAAAACGGATTGGGCATTTTGAACTTTCAATTGGTTGATTAATATGTCCACCATTACCTTGTTTGTTCATCTTTGATTTTAAACGTCACTCTCATGTCATACCTATGTCTTTCGAGTCTGATATGTTCTAGGTACCTAGTTGTCCCAGAATCTTTTACTGTTTTGAGTTGTTGAGTTTAATTTTCCGTTGGTTTTTTGTTATTGATATTATATCATATTAATACATTATTATCTTCTGAAGAAAAAGGTTAACAACACATGCTTCTTTGTTTACCGAATTTCTAATGCTAAAAAAAGCGAGATACAGGTTAACAGGTTAATTCATTCAAATTTACAGTTCTCCTTCTACATCTTCAGAATAATTTAACCTAGGGTTAACCTAGGATTAAACTTACGTAGAAGAGGGCCTTAAAAATTGAATATTTTAAAACAACTTTTTTTATTATTCAAATTTATGTAGGTCAGTTATTATCTAAGGCAACAAATATAATCCACATATTTGCTTTTATCTTCAAGAAAATACAGAAAACCACCACCAAATGAAATTCTCTTGTAGACCAAATTTAGTACATTACTAGCAAATCTTAGCAAGCAAAATTACGATTTATGAATGCTTTAATTTGTAATACATACATACAATACATACATACATACATACATACATACATACATACATACATACCTTCACGCCTTCATTCCCAGAGTGGGGTAGGCAGAGCTACAGAATTACCAACAACTAATAATTTGTAATAGTCCTACTTATTTTAGTGATGTCAGTACTAGTAATTTTATCAGCAGTCCAAATTTAGTTAATGGACATGAAATCTTATTGATAAAATTTAATCATTATTACCACCTAAATAAACTACTGATTGCTTTAAAATATTGGCAAATAGAAATGTGATAGCGCCAAATTATCTTAGGCTAGCAATTTAACAACAGATCGACTCCTTGAAACGGCTCTCCAATCAGTCACTCACATGAGTTGTTTGCTAGTGCTTGCGGTGGATGCTTTCAATAAGTAGTTAAAGGTATGAAAAACAGAACCTGAGAGCTCCCCACTTCTTGAAGATCTCGGTGCTTGTTTACTAATTTTGTTTTTAGTTTCCTTTGTTCTGGTTCAGGTTACAAGATGGTTGCTTTATAGACATCTTTTTAAATTATAACTATTATTTCAGAGTCGATATCTCTTCAATGGCCTAACGGATTTTCATGAAACCTAGCTAAGATCCACCACTAGAAAACCTGATTTCAAATTAAACTGCATCCAAATGCTACGGTGCCAAAGACAGACACTCACACTGGTTTATACATTTAGGTGGTCATTTCCCATTTTTGGTAATGAAAGATATTTTTTCTGCATTGTTTATTACTTAATCTAGTAAACCATCAACATTATGCCGTTTTCTTATTCCCAAATTATTTGTTAATCAACTTGGTGATATTATTTGAACCCATGTTTTTTAATTGTCTAATTAAATACCTAATTGTAAATACATTAGAACGTAAAAGCTTACCTCATCATTTACAGTCACTGTCTCAGGCCTGCTGCTATTGTTCTCGGTTGTCTCGTCTTTGCTTTTCTCTTCCTTGCAATCAACCTCCTCTTGCTCAATCTTTTCAGTCTTGGCCTGACTGCTAGTCAAAGATTCGGGATGTGATTCATTACTATTACTACAGTTGTTCTCCAAGGAATTATCAGTAATTTTGCTAGTATCTTCTTTATGCACCATATCTTTGTTTTGATTAGTGCTTTCCTGCTGGTGGTTGCTGTTATCCTCATCTTCCTGGCCAGAGCCATCAGCATTCATAACTTCAGTTTCTCCCTTTGTTAATTCATTGTCTAATTGGGTATTTATTACAGTACTATTAACATCTTTCAATTTATTTTCAGTAGTTTCACAGTCTTCATAGGTAACATTGTTACTATTTTGCGTATTTTCTGGAGAAGTAGGGAGAGAAGTTTCCATAGGCTCCTCCATAGTGCCATTCACTTCACCATTCATATTGACCATAAGCTACATTCCATGTGACAATACCTGTCACAACACAAACAAAACATAAGGTTAGGTTTTGTATACAAATGATGTTCAGATCTGATTCAAAATGAACGAGCGTCACATTTTTTTTAGTGAACACCGCCCCCTCCCGCTGCCCCTCTCCCCCCTGGCAAGGCGCTAGCAATCAAAATGGCGGTTCCATGGTACAACTCCGTACAGCTACGTGTACATAATGTACTAGGATTTCAAAGGTCATATTCTTAATATTTGAAATGTATAACGTCTCTTAATTTCAGTCATCAATAGATTGAAGTGCGACAACAAAATAAATAAACGTCCTACATACAAGATCTGCCCGTAAGGCAGCAATACGAATCGTTTGATAATCTGCTCAGCACGTACAAAAAAATAATATTTAAATTAACTAACAGAATAACCGCAAATAGATTTTGAAGCTCAAACGTAATTGGGTTTTCGAATAAGAACAAACGTTTCTTCGTGATAACCAAAGTAAACAATCAATGCCGGTAAGCAACTAATGAATATTGACATAAAATCGTTATTTCCGTTTTTTCTAGTTATAAATTGTTATTTCAGTACATTACCCAACACAGTGTTTTGTACGCTTCTCCGAATCTTGCCTGATACTCGTTCAACACTTGGTTTTTTCAATGGTGGAAACCAGAACAATTTTCTTCCTCAAGCTCTTCGTTCACAATTAACCTTTTTTAAAGTTTTAGTCCGTATTTCTTTTACGGTAACGTTTTAGGGTCAGTTTAACACGCGATTCTGATCATTTAATTGTTAAAGAAAATTTAAACAGTTAAATATAAGTGACGGCAAAATGCTCTCTCCACCGCACGAATGCAATATGGCGGCTGGCGCTTAGTCACGTGACTGCGCCAGTGGCGTACTCTAGGCGTATCTACTTTATTATAGATTATTTGTTAAAAAGGCGCGAACTATTCATATCCGATCCGATGCAATTAAACCGGCCTACTGCGTAGTGCGTGACGAACACTGAATAATTTAGGATTCCGTACCACAATAAAGTAAAACACAATCTATTTTAGAAATAAATATAATATTGGGCCACGCGCCTCAGTACGTACCTATATGAAAATGTGGTACAAAAAGATAATTTAAACAGAAATAAATTGGAGAATTTATCCATAAGGCGATAAATAAAGTGACAGAAAGAGTTATCAATTATCATAATTTAATTTTTTTGTTAAGTTGATTTTTAACCACAGTCTGTAGCGTTCCTTATTATTGCCAAAATGAATTTGTTACTTTAGCTTTTGCATGCGACTCCGCCTACAAGTCATTGTACAGCCGAGTGCATAAATATGTGTACACTTTAGTTCCTTATGTCTCTTTAATCGCTGTGACAATTCATAATTGGCAGTTGAAACATGACATTAAATAGACAAGGTACAAAAGTGTACAAATATTTATGAACTCGACTGTACCTATAATCTGTTTCATCAAGGATGATTCCTGTGTCAGCCGTATTTCGTAATTTCAATAACTTACTTTACTCACATGCGAGGTTTTCAAAAATAGGCGATTAATTATTTAAGTTCCTGTACGGCGTCGCTAGGTATGTAGTATACAATGTAGGTAAAGTTAAATAAACAAGTATAATACGTGTTTATATAAGCTGTCACAGGAATCATCTTTGATGAAACAAAGTCTAGGTATCCTATGAAACTTCGTAAGTGCTTTGGACCGTGAAGTGAAGACGGAACAAACAAAAAACTTGCCTACATTTCCATTTAAAGTATTAGTAGTGTTAGTTGTTTTTTACGGTTCCGTAGTCAAACTCGGAATTCTTTATTATATCTGTATTTTAAAAAAACTATTTTAGATTACATATTATAGAAAATCAAAATCAAAATATATTTATTGCATGACTATAATAGGCATCAAGTATAATATACACCTATAATACAGGTATTAAGTAACATTTGTGTGCATCACTACAGTCTACCGGGGCGTTTTCACTAAAAAGTGTACCCAATTAAGGACTGAAATTAAGGAACTTTAACTTTGTCAGTTTTGTGACGAAAATTAGCCATTAATTAAGTAACTTACCCGTATGGTTGCCGGGGTAGAATAGTGCCACTCCATGTCTTCCCGTGGATGTCGTACGAGGCGACTAAGGGAATAAGGGCTTGTAGTACTGTTAGGCGATGGGCTTGCAACCTGCCACTAATGTGCTGTTAAACATCTTAGCCTTATTGTGCAAATTGTGGTTACAGAGTTATCAACAAGTTTTTGGAGTTGTTGGTAATTCTGTAGCTCTGCCTACCCCACTCTGGGAATGAAGGCGTGAAGGTATGTATGTATGTAAGTAACTTAGAGTAACATTAATTTCAAAATGTTATTAGGATTGATTAATAACGAGAAAATGTTATCAACATTAAAAATAAAACATTTTCTGAAGTCGTATCTATAAATACTACTTACATACACTATCTACTACTTACATAAATACTAAACCATACACCTTTTATCCTTTGTACTTATTTATAAATTTGTCTTAATCTAATGATACATTAATTACTTTAATTGTTTTTATTTACATTATATCAGGTTCGGCTCCGTTATATCCAGTGATCGGATTTCACGGTGCAACACTGCGGGATATAGAGTAAAAATCTTAATATGGATATGACTAAAATCCCGGGATCTGGTTCGAAAAGAAAATGCGATTGTTGGGATATTTATAAATAGGCACTAGGATAGGATTTTACACGTATAAAGAAATCGATTAAACATATAAAATATAGCGAAAATAATTGTATGCTATTTCAATTTCATACAAACTAATAAAATATAATATCTGTGTGTAGTGTGGTGAACTGATAATGCGTACCGTATTATAAATTTTATTTATATTCATACCCAAAGACTATTTGGCAGATCAATTTTAAACAGAGTATAATAAAAACAAACTTTTTTAATTTTTTTACATACCTAAATTACTTTTGTCATAATATTTAATTTACACGTTTAAATTGTATTGAAATTTAATTGAAGTAATAAAATCAGAATAATATTTAACAACATAAGTCCCGGAACCCCGGGGCATATCCATATTAGCATAATGTTTGAGGTCATTCACCCCGTGTTGCACCGGGATATCCGATCATTGGTTATATCTATTACCCAGGTTATTTTTTTATACGCTGTTGTTATGTACACAGGGTTATTGGTAGGTAAGTCGACTATTCCCCTCTAGGGGTTATGGGGGAGATCATTTGCAATCATTTTGGTCCCATAATACCCTACACAAAAGTTAGTGCATTTTCTGTTTTTGTGTCATTTATGTTGGTTAAACTGATAAAAAACATGTAATGTCAACACAGCAATTTTACCTTGTACAAAAGCTATTTTTTTTATTACGTACATACATAAACTCACGCCTTCATTCCTAGACCTAAAGAATTACCAACAAGTAGTAGGCTAATATGTTTCCTAGTGTATTAGTGACAGGTGGCAAGCACATCGCCTAACAGTAGGTACTACAAGCCTTTAGTCCCTGGCACTATTCTAACCCGGCAACCACACGGCAAATTAAAGCAATACGGCAATTAAAACTTTTTTTTTTTTTTTTAAGTGCAATTTTTTTTTTCTTGTAAATTTTTGAATATGCGGTCCTGACTTTCTTTTTTAGCAAAACACTAATATAAATTATCTCAGAAATGGTTCACTTTGCATAGGGTATTATGGGACCAAAATATAAGTATTAGTCAAATTATAAGATTTTTCAAAAATAAACATTGTTGCGCGGATGACAAATGTTTAATTTCCTAACCCAGTGGTAAACTGTATCTCTTCCACAAAAACTCCTTACAAACATGCCTGTTAATATTTTTTTCTATCAACTAAATTGATAAACGTAATTTCTTAAAAAAAACGTAAGCGCGGCGGTGAACTTTTCGCGAGAAATACAATTTAATACACTCTCATGTCCTTAGATACTCAACACATTTAATGAAAAAAAGTTGCTCTTTTTAAATGGTGCAAAGTTGGCCTAACTTTTGGTTCAATTTCCCCGGACTTTTAATATTTTAAAAGACTCCAAATTATTAAGAAGTTCGTATGACTTTCCATGGAGCCCACCCATGACGGTCTTAATAAAATTTAAATGGGACCACCGTGTCAATGTAACCGATGTTTAACCTACGTAAGAAAAAAAAACATGTAAATCCTGTTGAAAATTGGCGGAGAAATCGAGTAACATGCACATACAAAGAAATTCAGACAAATTGATAACCTCGTATTTATAACCGACTTTAAAAAAGGAAAAGATTCTCAATTCATCGGGACCCTTGTTTTTTTTTTTATGTTCCTCGATTACCTAGGTACTCAAAAACGGCTGGAACGATTAGAAAAAAGGTTTTTTTTAAAGTTATAGGTAGGTAGGTACTTTCCAGTTAATCCCACTGTCAACGACATGATGATGGGATCGGAGAAATCCAATGAACTATTCAAATTATAGGCACCTGTAGCAAATATGTCATTTTTCATACTAACTCGTGCATTTGCTATTTGGTGAAATGGAAATGATGATGAAGACCACAGATGGCCACCAGAACTCCTCAACGGTATTTCGAGGGTAGCGATAAGATTTCTCAAAAATGGTTTAAATATAATGAACTATGACTTTCCCGCGGCGTTGCTTGCGGTGAGTTACTTATTAATGTCCTATAATATCTTAGCATATTAATAATAATATTATCACTAAAGTATTTGAAAATAAAAATAAATGTTTAATAAAAGCAAAAATAACTTAATTTAAAATAGTAATAGATCAATGAATAGATCAGTCAAACTGAAATCGGCGTCCCACAATATTTTTAACTAAAAGCCGACTAGTTGGACGACCTATTAGGTAAGAAAGGTATCATTTAAATAAAGTAATGATTAGCGTTTTTGAAGGCAGATGGTCGTTCTTTTTGTCTGGAATGCGAACAAGTCTCTAATGCGAACCTATAGATAGTTAAACATAGGCACATATGTATCAAGCCCTTCCCCTTCAAGCCCTTGAATACATTATAGCGACACTGTCTACGATGGTAAGTGAAAATAGGGCTGACAAGGCAAGTCCTACGCGGGAGAGGCGGGCCCCGGAGCGCGGGCGCACCGAGCCGCACAGGTTAGACGGGATAGTAGGACCGACACCACGAACCACAAACTAAGTTCCTGTCACAAATTACTGAATGATGAATGAATGAATGATGATGAAAAAAAGGAAAACAAAACATAAGACGTGGTAACTGAATAGAGAAGTTAATTCTCCCAAAAATCGCCACCTTCACGGCCGGGTGGAAGTTATTAGCGAATAACTCAAATTATTAAGTGTTTTGTAATGCATTGTGGTACACCATTAGAATCAGCATAAACTGGAGATGTTTTTAGGAAATTGGAAGAGTTGTAATCACGTTCGTTTTTTTTAAATTTCATTGTAAAGTTAAGCTTGAAAAATTTCTTTACTGACTTCTGAAACTTTGAGAGCCCCTATTTTTTGTTTAATGTTGCTATACGCTTCCAATAACACTTTTATGCGAACACCACAACGTTTGACTTTCTAACAAAATGATAGTTTTGTGGATACACCAAATAGTTCCTTTTTTTCGCGGTTTCAAGGTCGAATTATGGTAACTTTTAATAAAATAGAAAATATAATCGGTATTAAATAGCCCCTAGACAAATAAAGGGTTAAAGTACCTGAAACGTATAGTTAATGGCCTCTTCTATTCGCCTGTTTCTGTTAGACAACGCTCTACCAAACACCCTGACATAAGCTATATTTAACGCTTTTGTAAAAAAAAACTAGCTATAAATTTGGCTGTGTATATCTACTATGACATGGCATGCAAAATCATCCAACGGGCGGTTCCATATTTCATTTATAAATGGTTCGCTATATTTGCTGTCTGCATCGCAATCGTTATAATATAATAATTGAACCTTGGGGTAGTACAATTGATTTTTTGAACGTTTGATGTAGACAGACGGAGTAGGTACTTAAAATAGAAATATGGTCTGAAGTACCAGAATCGTTAAGGCTTAGCTGTCTTTTTTTTGTAATCTAATTCAAGCTGAACCACATTTGGGTTATCGTTAAATCCCCCCGCTCCCCCGTGCCCGAATTTTGCCAAATAACATTTCCAGGAAATCTTGGCTTATTTAATAAATAGGTAGAAATAGCAATATGTCTTTTCTTACTAACTCCTGATACATATTTAACGCACTTGTTAAACAAACAATGAATCCCACAAAGCCAGTTTTGCGTGCTGAAACAACTATCTACTAATTGATTGATAGTAAATCTCAAACATTTCAAATAGTCAATTGCATTACTTATAAATTCTGTGGTCATTACAAAGTTTGCCTCACACAAAGTTTTTTTTAAACCTGGTGGACGTTAAGATCGGAACAATCGTTAACGAATGTAATAAGTCTTTCCGTGGGATATGAATCCTTGAAATCAGGCAAATTCAATACCTCCCTAGCAAAATAAATGGCGCTGGCTACAGATTTGCTCAGCAATTGTGCTGCCAAACGTACTTTCGTACACGTGGGCCTGGCGGAGTTTGTTTCCTAAATGCAGGCCTTTTGATCGTTGCAGTAACATTAATTTATTAATAAAATCAAAATTGATGTGCAAGCCTCCATCATCTATTATAGTTTTAAAATCACCGAAGGTGTTCCTAATAAACTTTAATGTATGGCAAGGGTCCCAGAATACGTGATTTTTTTGATCATTTATTAAAAAAATACGTTTTTACATTTTCTAAATCGAAACTGCATCCCAAATGTTTGGCCATACTTATATTTGATGGTGCACCATCAAAAGTTAGACCACTTATACATATAAATATTTACATAATGTCTGTGAGTTCGTCAGAGTAACAAAACGTAATATGCATGTAACGAAACATTAGAGACTAGTTTTGTGATCGACACCACTATACCACGTGTTTATCGATACTTATTAATTTGTATGTAGCGAAAACGTGAAAAGTCGCATTTCATCCTGTGGGACCTGTGTGTTTTACTTTCTTACTTATGAAAGTCTATTTTATTGGCCTAAGGGGTAACAATTGAGACATATGTCTGAGTCCCTGAGTCTATTATGTCACTAGATTGATCATTCGGTTGTGACGTCTTGATTCCTCATCTGATTTTAGAGTAGTAATAGAAATAAATGTGAACTATGACGGCATTAATAATTAAAAATAATAAGTTTATCGATTCGAGTTTTCAACACTCCACCTCACTAGCCTCACATGTAATTTGCACCTTGCTATGTTTTATTCACTGTAAGTTTTTGTCACTATTGCTTTTGTGTACAACACAAGTTGCCAGACGCCCATTGTGCTATACCTGACATGTTAACACTACTAAATCTGGCCTCTAACGAACATAAAATACCTGGATTTGTGTACACTGTTACTTAGTTACAAGCGAAGCTAATATAAGTGTGTTAAAAAGAATCGTAAATTATTTGTTATACTCGAACGTACATAAAAAAATATAAATGTACGAGTGAAGAGCCTCCACCCATAAAGTTGGTTTAACGATAACATTATTTATAACTATCGAATTGAGGCAACACTAAAACAACTGACAGTTTGCCATTTTTGGGCTACACGTTTTTTTGGATTCCGGTAACCTTCGGGGAGGTAAGATAGCCGATTAAAAATATCCGGCTTTTACTTTTCATTTGTTCTGTTTACTGATTTACTCCACTCACTTGACATTGGCGAAATACTGTGGTGGACCGCATTTGATAAAAACAGAAGAAGAAGAACGGCTCGTTTTTTTTCGTAGATATGCCATATCTGTAGGCCTTCCCTTCCTCTTTCTAAGTCATAGGGCCGTTTTTGTAACTGATCACTCTGATCAGGATACACATTAATTTTGTATGGTGCGGTATCTGAGCTATTTATTTATAGTCTTTGCTTTTCTTTCCGTTTTTTGCACGGATCAAGCTATCCTTACGATTCGCCGTGTGGTGGCATAAATATTTCTGGAATTAAATGGCATCACATTATAAAGTTAGGATCCTAAATCGATTATTCGGGTTTGCAGTTTGGAAGGATTTAGTATTGGCAAGGAAATAAAGTCAATCGTAAAGTGGAAGGGGCGCTTTAACTCGTGCCATGACATTTGTAGACCATAGACTAAATACACGTCAATTCTTAATTATCGCTGGGCTGATTGGGCTGAACTCTTATTATTATATTATCAACTCTGCTCTGCCTTGCTTTTCTTTCCTTGTTTTTTATTTCGATATGTGGTAAAAATTATCTTGTTACAATGTAAAACTGATTTATTATGAAGAATTTATAACAGTAGCATTTTTTATGATTTATTTTATGCACAATAACCGCTACAGTTATTTAATGTTTTCGTTAAAACAGTTAAGATTACTAGTCACTTTTTTGTTACGGGAAATATGGTGATATGGTGATAATAATGGCATATCGTGTTTTATTAGTTGTAATCCTAGCAATAATCAGTGTAAGTACTGAAGAAGAAACCAGTGCAACGATGACCAAAACCGAAAGACTTGCGCTAAGGTAAAAAGATAAATAAAGTTTTAAGACCTTTATACTTTTTTCTTATTTTGTCATTTATATTTTGAAAAACATTATTTTATTAGTGGGTTGTACTGTAAAAGATATTTTCATTGGTATGATATGATTTAACTTTTCCATTTTATTGTTATGGTTGAGGTTTTTTAGGTTTACTGTCCATAAGCCTAAATGGAAATTTGACAATTTGAAATGAAAGGTCAGATCAGAAAACTTGAAAACATGAGAAGGAAAATGGTCCAACCTGAATAATTAAGTATCATAGTAAATTTGACAAATTTAATACTAGGTTGGAAATAATTGTCCATTAGTATATACATACACTCAGAAATATAATCTTAAATACATCCTAGGTACCTGAAATATTATGTTCAATCATAGTATTGAAGTTACATACATTGTGTTTCTTATTAAATATTTTTAAGTAATAACATTTTGACAAAATTTATTTTAAAAAGTAAGTATTATTTTAGCTTTTCCTATCAACTTGTCATTTTTCTGTTTAGACCCAATAATAAAAATGAATGATTTATTGTTAGGCAAAAAATAACCAATTTACAAAATGTGGTGGCCTGTGTGCTCGTTTGCCTTCCCACGCTATATAAAAATAAAATAAAATAAAAATACAAAACCAGAAGCATAGTAAGAATTTCATAAATAAAATACACACAGACAGATTACTGTTAAAAAACCAAATCAAATACTATTTGTAAAAGAATGCATTTTTTCGCTATCAAATGTCCAAATTACTGGTTCACGCTTCTGACGTGAAAAGTGAAATGGTGTAATTAGGTATGCAGACCTGGTTTTTTTCATTTATCGTTGTTTAGTAGTACCTACTTACCTACCTATTTAATTTAAAAAGTAGTAAATCTAAATTAAAGCATTATATTTAAAATACAAATTGACACATTAACTACCAATTTCACTAAACAATGTTAACCACTTAACAGCAAATAGAGTGTTAACAGCTGTCAATATGTATAAATTGACAGTCAATTAACATTGGTTAAGTTAGGTTATATTGTTAAAATTGGGCTAGCAGTTGCGTTTGTATTATAAGGGCTATTATTCAGTAAAAAATAGTTTTTTGGAATCTGTTTTGAAAATTTTTAGGGTTCCATACAAAAAATTAAAATCCTGAACCCTTATATGATCTCTTGTGCGTCTGTCAGTCTGTCACAGCCAATTTGCTCCAAAACGACTAGAACAATTGAGTTGAAATTTGGTACACATAATTATGTAAATTTATGACCCAAACACAGACGTGCAAAGTATATATTATATTTTAAATAAGTTACATTTTCGGGGGACGAATTATGGAATAAAAAAAAAAGTTTTGCAAACATTACTGTGTCATATATTATATCAAATGTAAGAGCTTGTTATGAGGATCTCGAATATATGGTTGATGTTATTGTAAAATAAACAGTTTTGATTTTATTCATGAAAGAAGACGAAAATTTACCATTTCCCCCCCTGATCTCCGTAACTACTGAGCCTAAAATTTTTGAAAAATATACATAATATAGTTCATTGCTTGTAGATTAAAAACCTATAAAAATTATATCAACAAAAAAAATACGTATGTACAGAACCCTCTCCACGCGAGTTCAAGCGAGTTATTATCATGCACTTTATTATCCGTCATACTAGTTTATTGAATTGTGGATGCTGGTTAAGATAGAACTTTAAACTAATGTGAATTTCTGTACAGAGAAGAGGCCAGAAAAATGTTCTACCATGCTTACAATGCATATATGGATAATGCCTATCCAGCAGATGAGCTGATGCCTCTTAGTTGTAAAGGCAGGTGGAAAGGAGTCACTCCCAGCCGTGGGGACATGGATGATGCCCTTGGCAAGTAAGAAAGATTTATTATCATTATCTTTTATTTAAAATCCTATTTTTAACAATAACTCAAGGAAATTGGTATGTCAAGCAACAAAGTAGAGTCCTAACAGAAGTAAACTTGACCCATATTGAGGTTCATCAGAATGTACATACAAATCATGTAAAATAATATTTAATTATTTTGTTCTATGATTCATAATGCCATTACAAATACAATCGGTTTCCATTCTGTTATAATTCTTAGATTTCTAAAAAATCACAGAGAGCTATTTAAACAATTAAGGGAAAAAGTAAAAGTAAAAAACACTAGTTTGAAAAATTCAAGTTTGCTGCACCATATACAGCTACAAAAAGTACCACTTTTAGAGGAACTGTATTAAAAAGTTATACTCAATTGACACATCACTCAATGCGCTGATATATGTATACTTAATTAGGAGATTCCGAATAAAACAAAATAAAGTAATATAACACCACAGCTGCTTTTTAGCGAATGATGATTTTTTGGTGTGCCCATCATAATGTGGTCATATTTATGCTCTATAAAAAGATTTTTTAATTAAAATTGTACGTACAATTCTTTCATTATCTATTTTTTTTATGAATATTGTTTACGGCCGCAGCTGCTGCATTTCTAGCTTTGGTATATGTAACATCAAGAACAACTGAAGTGAGAGGTGTAAAGAATTTGGAGTTAAAACTGCATCATCAACATCCTTAATATGAAACCTTTCAGACAAACAATTCAACCTGAAATTGAACATCCTATATGATTCATTTTTGAGCCCTGAGATTAAATTGATTAAAATCATATCTCATGAAATATTATCTTCCAGTCTGAAGTGACCTACTTGAAATATTTAGGTATATCAAATGAAAATTAGCTATAAATGGCTATAAAATGTGAACCCCCCTATCGAACTAAAACCTTACTTGTCCGAATTCTTCACATACGAACAGGCTGGCGTTCTGTTAGAACGAGGATGAACGCACCGTGAATGCAATATTTCTCACAATATTGCACTTAAAATAACAATGTTTTGTAATGAAGTAGCGATAACGTAATGGCCTCAAGGTCATTAGGTGTAATTAAAATGTTTAAACCTATAGCTATTTACATAACGCGGGTGTCACACGTGTGCAATTGATTGATGTAACATTTCTGTAACAATGGCAATTGCAATTGCGACGGTACTTTTTCCCTTTGTGTTATGAATTTTAGACATGCAACAACACTGGATAGAACAGGATTTATTTTAAATAACCTTTATACTAAGTTAAATAAAAATAAAGCATTTATTCGTCACATCAATAGATTGCCTGCAATCTTATATCGTCTTATGTGTTATTTACCCAAAACTTTTTCTTTTTTTTACACGATCCCTATTTCTAAGTAATATGTGTTAGCCAAAACTATTTACTTCTTTTTCCTCGGTCGCCACGGCTTTGGCGCCACCTGGTCAAAGCAAAATTTGACGCCCATAGAAGGGTGGGTACCGTCAAAAGTGTACCTACTCGTAGTTAAGCAGTACGAAACGGTAACTTTAATGATGTGAGTATCGAAAATTAACTACATTTTCGGCTCTCGAGTGGTTAATTTGTTATAAATATTCTAAATCTGTTCAAGCTGACCTAACTTAACGTGTTGTTTGAATAGAGGTGTAAATTAGCATAAAGTATAACGCGAAAAGTTATTTTCATTGTGTAATTAATATGTAATCTGAGTATCTGACGCCGATCAGCGTCAATGGCATTGTGTCTAGGTCAATAATGTCGCTAATCGACGTCAGCGGCAACAAAAACAAATGATGTACAGAGTTTATAAATAGTTACATTAAAAATAACTGATGAACTGATGATTGATCCAAATATCGTCCGCAGTAAACACACCGTTAAAGTCCCTTTGAGATGATTGCGAGGCTGAAAGTTACCATACAAAATGCGGTATCTGTTCTCCCCCTTAAACCTTGACCGATTATTGCGTTTTTTTTTAATATGTTGTACATATCATGACATATTAGGTCTGTACGATTTCCTTTCCAAGAAGATTTAGGGGATGAGAAATGCAACCGCTCGGAGCTAACTTTGTTGGTCAGCTACGCGATTTCAGCATCCTCTCACAAACCTTTAAGCGTTGACTATAATGTGCTGCAGACAGAAAGGTTTCCGTTTCAAACTTTCCCAACGTTGAGGCGTTCGGTTATCCAAAAATTCACCGGTTTTGACCGGTCGTCGTAAAGCTTACAAACATTTTTAATTTATAAACATGCTGCTAATGCGAACGGGCTTGCCTCCTGCGAAATGTATTGCCCCTACATGTAGGAACGCCCCGCTCGCTTCCCAACCTCCGAAACTTCTCCCGGACAGACGGGTAGTCGGAAGTGAATTTGATCTGTCATAGTGAGGAGTATTATATTTTTTATCATAAATTATTTAATATGACAAATTACCTACTTGAGTGAAATCTGGAACAAGAGGCAGTAATAAGCATTTTATTTGACTCATTCCAGCTTTTCACTAACGCTGGTAGACAGCTTGGACACCCTGGTCGTGATGGGCGACTTCTCCGAGTTCAGCCGGGCCATCAAACTCGTGATCAGAGACGTCACCTTCGACCACGACATCGTCGTGTCGGTGTTTGAAACTAACATTAGAATGATAGGGTGAGTTGTCACAACATTATCATTTTAAAAGGTAATTATTATAATAGAAAATAAAATAAAATGAAGACAAAATCAAAAACATATGGTGGTAAGAGCGGTCACAAGAATAATAAAATATACAGGAGGTCGGGTTTTAAAGCTTGCTTTATGTATGTCTTCCAACCTATAATCGATACAACCCCTTTTTTCAATGGCAAGAATTAGATTATCTATAAATATCGTGTGATCCATACTTCTCGCGATCAATATCACGATATATTGATGCGGATCACAAGGATGTCCAAACATTTTGAAATCCGCGATAAATATTGACATACCAGTATCGTGATAATATTGACCGTGCCAATAGCTCTTTCGGTTGTTGTCCCGTTTTGATACATGGGTGAATTGCAAAAATATTGTACATACACTTACGGACAAAAAAATCGACTCAAGCAACATTTTTTAGATTTGGTCGTATTTTGGAGAAACGGGAAATATTTCATTAGAAATGTAATTGCAGTTTTATAAAACATTTATTAAGCAATGAAAAACAGTAACAACCGATGAAATCGGTTGCGTAATTTTCAGGATATTGTTGTTTACGTGGAAAATGGAATTTTAGCTGCGTGCATACCCCACGAGTTGCGGCCCTCTGAGGGCCATAAAAACCGGTGTAACCGGTTATTTCTTATCAGTCGCTTATCAGAAGTTGACCTGTGCACATCTCCCGCAATTACTCACTGGAATCACCTGGTCGGGTCGAAATGGACACTACCGAAAATGAAGCCGCCCAAGTCGTCACCCTGCTAAACCAAGGACTTACGCAGCGTTCTGTTGCTCAACAGCTGAATTTAAGTCAGTCTCTGTCTCCAGAGTGTCCCGTCGGTTTGCTGAGACCGGAGTCCTTACTCGGAGACCGGGATCTGGCCGTCGAAGATGCACATCTGAGAGAGAGGATCATTTCATCGTGACGACCAGTCTTCGTAATCGCCACCGGACCGGTGTTGACATTCAGCAGTAGCTGATGCAGAGCCGTGTGGTACCAGTGAGCTATCGGACAGTTCGCCGAAGACTCAAGGAAGCGAACCTCACCCCAAAAAGGCCTGCCACGGGGCCTAAATTGACTCGGAGACATCGTGACGCTCGCAAGGATTTCGTGGCGAGATACGAAAATTGGACGTATGAGCAATGGAGCCGTGTACTCTTCAGTGATGAGTGCAGAGTGTGTCTCCATGGCAGCGACAGAAGAAGATGGGTGTACCGACGACCTGGACAGCGGTTTGCACAGTGCTGTTTCTCTGAAACAGTCGCCTACGGTGGAGGATCCGTCATGATGTGGGCGGGTATTTCGATGGAGGGAAGGACCGAGCTGGTTTTCATTCCGGGTGGGGGGCGAGGAGGTGGATTGACCGCTGCCAGATACATCACCGAAATCCTGCAAGACCATGTCGTCCCCTATGCAGGTTTTTTTGACGAGGGGTTCATTTGATGCAAGATAACGCCCCTTGTCACACCGCAAGATTTACTCAAGCATACCTTGCTGAGGTCGGTAACCCCACTCTTACGTGGCCACCGCTGAGTCCGGATTTAAACCCCATTGAGCACCTGTGGGATTACCTGAAGAGGTAAGTTCGAGCCCGAGATCCAGCCCCTGACACGATTTTGGCCCTGAAGGAAGCTCTTGTCGAGGAATGGGAAGCATGTCCACAGGAGCCCATCAGGAAGCTGATAAGATCAATAAGGAACCGCATCGCATGTTTAAAAAAAAGCCCGCGGTGGCAATACGAGGTATTAAGAAAAAAGAATAAACCGTTTTCCCATATAAAAAATCTTTTCTTTCAATTTTATGGTTATTAATTTAGCCACGTTTTACCCCTACTTTGTTAAAATCACTTGTTTTTCAGTAACTGAAATGAAAATTATATGGATTTGATATTTTCGAAAGCCTGAATTATTAGCTTTCTAAAAATACCAGTATACGTACAATACTAATATTAGTATCACAGATATTGCACATTGAAACTAGAATAATTTTTGAGTCCAAAAATTCCTATCCACGTGCCTCCTTAACTTTTTCTTTTGTGTAACGAAGATTAGTCATATAATCATGTGGATAATTTTCGTTACACAAAGGAAAAACAATGGAAGAAACTAAACGTTATCTCAATTAAGTCCTTAACTATGTAAAATATTTTTGCAATTCACCCACATAGTCCTTTCCAGCGGATTGTTGTCGGCTCACGTGCTGGCCGTGGCGCTGCAGGCCGACGTGCCCGCGCTGCAGTGGTACGGCGGCGAGCTGCTGGCGCTGGCCGAGGACCTGGGCCGCCGCCTGCTGCCGGCCTTTAATACCAGCACTGGCATTCCCCACGGCAAGGTACTTCATCCAACAATGAAATCTACTTCAACTAAAACTCAACAATTATTTGACCAAACAAACTGCAACACAACAGTCATGAAGTACAATTTCTCGTCAGAAACCGTTTAAAAACTAAATGAATAGACAGATATAAGACAGCAGAGAGCAAACTTAGAGACGTTTCGCAATAAGTAGTTGCAGTATAAAGTCGAATAGGACTGACAACGAGTGTTGCAGCCAAAGCCACAGCGCTAGTTTGTTGTTGAACGCGTCCGCGATGTCTACGTGCACTGGAAGGTGAGGAATCTCGACTAGGCTTAGTCTGGGTATTCGATCCCTGTTACTAGGCCGGGACTTTTTCGTTTTGTCACTCATTTAAACAAGTCAATTTACCGTTATTACTCCATAATGAGGTATTTTTCAAATTGGAGCATGGTCATATTAACCGACGTTCTATGTTCCACTGTATATTTTTTATGTATGATCTGATCACCGATTTCTCAGTTAATTATTGACCGTTTTTTTTTGGTTTGATAGAGTGTACTTCCGAGGTGGTCCCAAGGTCACCAAATCTAAATATACACAGGGGACCCGTAAAGAATAAAGGGGACTCCTCAAATATTATAGGCATAGAATACATATAGAGATTTCAGTATTTTTAGTAACAAATCCAGCATGCATTTCAGAGAGTATAATTTGGTGAAGTGGAACTGATGATGAAGACCACATATGGCCACCGGAACTCCTCAACTTTACCTATTCAAGGGTAGCGATAAGATATCTCGATTAAGATAGTTGAGCGACTATAACGAAGAACATTTAATATACTTCAATTAAAAGTTAAAACGAAACTTATTTAAATTAAAATAAAACTATGCTACTCAGATATTTAAGATGTAAATAATAATCACCACTATAAAAAGAACCCCCATTTAGCAGGTCCGCTCGCGGCATGGCCCCTATGACACTGGCTGCATTACCTCTATATGTATAGCATTTAATTGTTTAAATATGACTATGACTACCCCACTGCGTTGCATTTTCATTTGTACAACAAAACGCTCGTCTTCGATTTCTCTAATTTGTAAAAAAATCCTGATGTAAACATTTATAGGTATTTCTTATTCATAATTTAATCTAACTTTAAAAAAATAATGCAGTCTAAAATGTAACATGACCTTTAATTATTTTATGTTTGCCAGTAAATTAATTGAATTATAAAGTTATTAGGTTGGGGGTACAATTCCCCCATCAAAATAGTGCCCACGAATGATGTCAGACAATCCAATTACCCTGCATCTTGCCCAACTATTACTTAAGAAACCTTTTTGGAAGCTAATAAAAGCGGAGTGTTAGAATAAGCAATCAATTCTAAACAGGTATGATGATGATGATGATAAGTGGGGACGCCCAGCCGAAGCAGGCGGGCAGTCGATTCGGTTGCCCGTTCATTCTGCCCTATTCCCCTCAGTCGTGCCTCAGGTTACTGGCCCGGCGGCGCTCCCATCCAGCATCGATCCCATCTTCCTGTCTTCCTACAGAACAACAATGCGTCCCGTAAGTTGATGCTTTTGAGATCTTCTGTGGACAAAACGTCCTTTCCGAATGTGTGGTATCTCAGTGACGAGTACATGACACACTCGGCTAGGACGTGTTGACTAGTTTCCTCTTTGCCACAGTGTGGGCATTGAGGGTTCTGTTTAATACCTATTACCGTCAGATGTCTGTTGAGCGGACAGTGTCCAGTCAGAATTCCTGTTAGTATGCTGAGGTTATACTTACCAAGGTTTAGAAGGTACCTTGTTCTGTTTTTATTAACCCTTCCTATCATGAGTTTGGACTGTCTGCACCCTTGCGTCATCCCCCATGCCTCATTTGTCTTGTTTTCCATTCTTCTGGCGATGACTCCCTTGGTTACCGTCTCCGGTATCGGTAACACCGGTTCCGGGCCTAGGAAGTGTTGATCCGCACCTGCTCTGGCTAGTTCGTCTGCCTTCTCGTTTCCTGCTTCTCCGCTGTGTCCTGGCACCCACGCCAGTGTTACCTGGGATGTGGTGCCTAGAGTGTTCAGTTCATTCCTACACTCTTGCACTAGAGCTGATTTGATTACTGGATTGGCTAGTGCTTTGAGTGCCGCTTGGCTGTCAGAGTAGATTATAACGTGACTTCCCGTTACATTCCTTTTTTCTTTGAGGCTCAGTGCACACTTCATGATGGCAAAGACTTCTGCCTGAAACACACTGGTGGAGCCCCCTAGTGGTATTGTCGTGTGCTCATCTGATTCTTGGCTATATATGCCCGCTCCCGCTCTTTTGGTTGAGGATTTCCATGAACCGTCTGTGAAGCATGTCACTTTGGGTTCTGGTATTTCTCTCTCCCAGCCGTCCCTCTTTCCTATGTGGATTCTGTATTTGTTGTCGAACCTCCTCCTTTTCTTGATTAGGTCATTGTTTACCATGAGCATATCCATGTTTGACATTGACTCTTTCTGTATGCTTGCGTGTCTCTTGTCCATCTCGGACCCGATCCACTCCCTGCTGGCTTTAATTCTGTACCACTGTTCTGTGGCCCTCTTTTCCACCTCTATGTGTACCGGGTTCAGTCCTAGCATGATCTCCAGGGCCTGCGTAGGTGCTGTTCTCATTGCCCCGGTTGTCATCAGACATGCTAGTCTTTGAACCTTTGTCAGTTCTTTGTCTATATCTTTTATCTTTGCTCTGTGCCACCACACGATGGCTCCATATAGGAGTCTGGGTAGGACCACCGCTCTGTATATCCATTGCGTTATCCTTGGTCTTAGTCCCCATCTCCTTCCTATTGCTTTCCTGCATTGCCACAGGGCTATAGTGGCTCTTCTGCATTGCTCCTTTACATGTGTCTTGTAATTCTAAACAGGTAATGCAAACGATCAATAAAACAACACTGAGAACATAATGGGTCTTTTAATTAGCTCGCTGCACATTTACAACAGTAATTAATCTATCCCCGTCGTGGTCTGGCTTAAGCGCCGCGTTAATTGTACATAATGTAACCATTGGAATAAAGCTCCATTGCAAAGGAAATAAAATGGGTTTTTCTTTGCTTTTATGACTGACAATCGAATTAGAAAATTTACTCTATGATATTTACAATGGGCTCATATTTCATTGAAAGCATAACTATTAAACTGTGATTCTCCAACTATTCACTTATTTATTGTAGGTCCAGCTGTTATCAAATATGTTGGAATTAAGAGTAACTTGGTGTTTTCTTCTCTAAACCCGCTTTTCGCATTACGCCGTAATAGGGTTAGTTCAAATATTTTTTAGCACCTTTAGCTCTGAAATATTTGGTGGCTATTCATTCAATATTGAAACCAATGTTCCCAGAAGGTTGAAGGAAATGAAGGATTATGAGAGAATGCATTTTTTGCTATGTGTGAAGCACCCACGATGCGTCTTCCGGTATGATCAAAATATCCTCGTATACATTATAAATTGATTGATAAGATATTCCATACTTCCAATCATGAGTATCTACATTAAATGTTCGTGCCGTAGTGTTGAACCTCTTGGAAATCCTTACGACACAATTCATTAACATTTATCACACATAATATAAAAGAGAAATGGTCTTATTAATATTTCAATCAATAAAATCATAATTGTTATGGTCAATTGGTAAACAAATAAATTTTACACGACAACAGCAGCTGTCTTCGAACGTAGATGTCAGCTAGGTATCTAAATCGCACTAATAAGGTGAAATATTGGAGTTTTTTTGGTTTTATGTAAAATATTGATATAGCGCAATTTGGACCGCTTTTAGGGGTCAAATGAAGGTCATTTCTTAATTGTGATGATGACATTGTGTACAATATTTTTTTATTTTAAGTGCAGAGATTGATTCGATAAGCCTATTCCTCGAAATGGTTTAAAAATTGGTGTATCCCAATTGTATTTCTAAAGTTTTTATTCAATTCGGCATTTTTCTAGTATCCTAACCTAACCTAACCCTCTTTTCTTATTTTATCTTATTTGCGGGGTTCTTACAGATACACTTCGACCCTATGGGATCAAAATCAAAATCAAAATCAAAATATTTATTCAGTAAATTGGCCACATGAGGGCTCTTTTACACGTCGGTAACATGGAGTGAATCTACCAGCGCTTCGGACAAGACCATCATTGCGGAGAAGAAGCGCCGCAAGAAACTCCAGCAGAAGGTCATTTTTTTTAGTGATTAAATACAACAATACTTAAAAGTATCTAAATTACATTACAAGGTAATAAAGTAATAAATAATTATTTTTAAAACTAACACAAATAAAATCATTACAATGTAAGGACAATAAAATACAAATAAAATACCTAATGTCTAGGAGAACATGATCTTGTGTGTAACCCCTCATTTAACGCTTAATCCAATGCAGCCTCCACCCCTTCCAAAAAGCGGACAGTGGAGTGCAATGGCAGTGCCTTGAAATCGTTTGGTTCTGGATAGCCACAACCGAGGATTTTCATTCTTACTCCGGCGAAGGCATCACATTCACACAATAAGTGTTTCATTGTTTCCACCTCTTCGCCGTCCATTCTACAATCTGTCTTGTCATATAGGCTCATCTTTGCTAGGAGATGTTTAACCCCAAAGTGCCCAGTAAATACTCCGATAGTGTATCGGAGTTGTCTCTTGCTGAGTTTTCAAAGTGTTTTGGTCCAGCTCTGGTTAACTGTTTCTATGAAGAGCTTGGCATGCCTTAAGCCTACCGTAGTTTTCCACTGATTCCGGTGGTTTTCTAGGGCGTTATTGTTCAGGGCTGCTTATATGGTGCTTACGTACTTCAATACTTTAGGGTTAAGATCCCATGTCTTCCCATATGCTGATCTGCACATTCCAAATACTCTCAGCGCCTTCGCTGTCTACGTGTTTTTTCCAGGTGAGCTCTTTATCTAGTGTGATACCTAGATATAGATATTTTACCACACCTGACGGTTTTAGTACCTCGCCAAACAGCTTTAGCTGTCTAATGTGTTTGAGGTCTCGTTTCTTAGTAAATGGAACTACTACAGTTTTGATGGGATTGATCGATAGTCGATAGGTAAACCAGATTTCCACCTTTTCCAGTGCTTGTCCCGTGATTCTCGATACTTCCCGTTGATAAGTATCACGAGGACATCCGCATACCCAGCAGTGTATAGTGGGCCCTCCACAGAGTTGGCAAGAGGACCCCCCCCCCCCCCCCTCCAGAGGACATATTTTTGTCGTAGTGGCGAATAGGACGTCGCCCAAAAGACTTGACTTTATTAGCCTACTGTTTAGCATGTTGCCTGTTAATCCGCGCATTGCCTTTTATGCAGTGGATACCGCCTTAGAGGTCCATCTATTATATGCCGGTCTACCAGTTTCTCTAGTGTTTTAGGAAAAATGATGGTAGGCTTATTGGTCTATATGATTTGACATCACTGTAATCTGCCTTGCCTGGTTTTGGCTACTGGTTTTTACAAGCCTCCACACGTGTGGCACGTTCCCGAAGGCTAAGCGCGCTCTGTACAACCTGCTTAAATACGGATTTTTTACATTTTCGCCTACTTCTTGGATGTATCTCATCCGGTCCTGGCGCCTTGTATGGTTGAAAGGTAGATAATGCCCACCCACCTGTTGTCGTCTACTACCTTTTTGGCAGTGTCCCAATTGTATCGTGTTGTGCGTGCTCTCTCTTCCGAAACACTTATTGGTTCACTGTCTATTTCGCTCTCGCGTATGATTGAGCCCGGAAAGTGTGTGTTACACATTACTTTCAGGGTGTGTAATCCCGTTTATGTCATCCTCCCTTCTTCGTCTTTTATTGACGTAAGCGGAATTGACCTTGCTACTGTGAGTGCTTTTGTGAGCCTCATACATTCTGGTATCGAGTCTATTGGGTTGTAACCTAACCTAACCTAGAGAACCTTGAACCTAAGAGAGTTCTTTAATCATTAGAATAGGAACGATTGGTATCAAAAAACGTTTTAACCCGACGTGTTTTTGCAGATTTTTTCCCCTTAAATATGTGATGCGACTGGCATAGAGTAGAAAAGAATAAGAATAGAAAAAACTTTATTCACTTATGCCTTGAACACAAAAATACAATGAAACAGAAATATAAATCCAAGTACTTAAGAAAAAATGTGCAATCTCTTAACTAGAATAATGCTTAATTCATATAATGTTACGGAATCTCCGTGAAGGGGTGTCGGCTCAGCATGTGCTGCAGCATTGCTGCTGAATCGCTGATGGTCGGCCGGATACCACTGGTGTGGCAAGAGACGCATAGTCACTTAAATAATTCGTAATTTAGGACATAAAGTAAATGTAAAACTACAACCTGTACTAAAAAGTAATTTTAATACAATCAAAATGTCACAAAATATTAGGTAATGGCCTGAAATTTCTGCTGATTTAAACAAAAGCGGTTTGTATTTACTTTTAGAAGCGAAATAAGCTAGCACTACGTTAGCGATGGTTTCTTAAGGAATTTTCGCGTGGCGGCAAGGGTTGAAGTAGCTGCCTTTACTGAGCCAACTTTGACCAACTCAGCCCTGTATACGAGGATATATTTTGAATAACAGGAGACGCGGCGAGGGTAGGCCTCAAGGCCTCCGCCGGATGCGGTCGCGTGGGATCGATCAAGGTGGCCATCCTCATCCGATATAGTGATAATATTTTTTCACTTCTCATGCTCGTAAAGTCCTTCTTTATGCTGGGTATAGGCTGCATAAAATCGCATTTTATGCTCTAGTGCATAAAGTAATTTCTTCTTTTAAGACTAAGGCAATAAGGCCTTACAGCCACAATACACCTTCATTTAATTGATATATTTTTATGAGATTTAGGTTATATCTTATTATAATTACGACATATGTAATACTATCTTAATACTTTAAGATTAATACGGGCGTGCATTTACGTAAAAAAAATATAAGTAGTTAACTCAAACTCAAATATTTATAATAACTTGGCATTAAGGCTCAAACCATAGTGTCCATAGTCAAACGTCACATAGTTGAAAATTAAAAAAAAAATAAGAAAAATTGTGTACCGGGAAGCTAATTATTCGTCAAACAAAATTAAAAACTAACTAAATTTGTTGTGTTGCGGTTGAAAATTCAATAAATTATTCGTAAGTAATTGAACAATGTCTTCAAGTAGTGATAGTGACGATCAAAAAATGATTTCGCCTGAGACTAATGGACAGAAGTGTGAAACATGTAATTGAGCAGATATTGCCGCCTAAATCGAAGAAAATCTATCTCAGCACATACGAAAGTTTTATGATTTGGAGGAACCAAAAAAGCGTAAACACGTTAGCGGAGTGTGTTTTTTTAAGCTAATTTGAGGAACTGTCGATGAAATTACATTTTATGCGTGATAGAACATATTAATTACATTATACAAATTAATTAAATTTTCTTGTATATGCTTAATCGTTGTTTTATTTCCTTGCAATCGAAGTGAAAAGCAGAGTGTAAAACTCGAGCATAAAACCCATTTTACCCTTGACGTGACCATCCACCCTCGCCGTACCGGCTCGGGTGGCTATATGCACGTCTCGGGTAAAATGGTACGTTTTATGCACTTGTTGTACAATCTACTATTGTTTATTCATGAAGGTGAATCTTCGGCACGGCATAAGGAATATGCAAGAGTCCCGCGAGACGTGCACGGCGTGCGCTGGCACAATGATTCTAGAAATGGCGGCGCTATCCCGCCTCACGGGGAAACCCATCTATGAACAAAAAGCGCACAAGGCGATGGACAGACTATGGAAAATAAGGCATAGGTAATTTAATTGGCTAGTTTTGAAGAGAGATAAAATATTGCTCAGTAATAAAAATAACCGAAGTGTCAAACGCCGGTTAGATTATTTATTATGACTTAATTATATTCACTGTGATTTTTCTTCATTTCAGAACGTCAGATTTAATGGGCACTGTAATAAATATACACTCCGGTGACTGGGTCCGCAAAGACTCTGGGGTTGGTGCGGGAATCGACTCTTACTATGAATACTGTCTGAAAGCATACATTCTACTAGGAGACGAAAAGTACCTAGCCAGGTTCAATAGACACTACAATGCTGTAATGAAATACATTAGTCGTGGCCCTGTAATGTTGGCTGTGCACATGCATAGGTAAGAACATGAATTAAATATAAGTACGTACGTAACCATAACCAAATATACGTAAATTTGACCAGTCGGTCCTTAAGTTTTGTCTCAAAGGTTTTAGTTAAATGAAACTAACTTCTGATTCTTTTTTAATTTTAAAATATATAAAAAATAAAGGCTTGAGGAACTAGTCATCATTTCACATAGTCGCCGCAATTTCCGATACGATCTTTTACCATTCACGGCCGGCACCGATTGAAATACGCACGAGCTTTCTGATTATTTTTTTTGATTACTCTTTAAATGTTAGTCTTTGTTTGTGTAAAACATATATTCGGACATGGATTTTCGTTTCGTTCGTTAGTTTCCTTTTTTAATAGATTAAAATTAAAAATGGATTTTTTTGAATTTGGAATTAGTTTTTCCTAATTACTTTTATGCCAGTTCATTTTGATATTCTATGCATTATACAGGGTTACTCGTTAAGTCGACCTAGATCCTTTAAGGTGTTGTAGTTTCTATGATTTCTGACCACTTTGACTAATGTAAGAAACACCATATACTAAACTTAACCGTTTTCAAGATATTCAACTTTTAAGATAATTATTCTTAAATACCGATTTTTTGTAGATTGCAACTTTTTTTTGAATCCTTGCATTTAATTTGGTTGTTTATACAATAATTATGTAGAAGATAAGTTGCTTCAACATTCTCGACACTTGAATTGCCATTAACTGAACAAACCGAGTCGTAGTATATGAATGATAGCTAAAGAAGGAAATAAACTCTCACAAAATATTTTTTTCTTATACGAATATTTAAAAAAAAGTCTACGGCAGTAATACTGCAGACAATCTTAAAAATATCTACATTTCTTCAGCTATCCAACGAGGTATAGCAATTTTGGTTATTATCAGAATTAATTGAAAAATCTTAGTTGAAAGTCTCCCAGGTAGTAGTAAAATTTTAATGTGTTTATTACGAGGTTAGGTTAGGGGTTAGATCCGGACTTCTAGCTGGCCATGGTATGGGCCCACCTTTCCCAATCCACTTATAACACATTCAAATTTTACTACTACCTGGGAGACTTCCAACTAAGATTTTTCAATTAATTCTGATAATAACCAAAATTGCTATACCTCGTTGGATAGCTGAAGAAATGTAGATATTTTTAAGATTGTCTGCAGTATTACTGCCGTAGACTTTTTTTTAAATATTCGTATAAGAAAAAAATATTTTGTGAGAGTTTATTTCCTTCTTTAGCTATCATTCATATACTACGACTCGGTTTGTTCAGTTAATGGCAATTCAAGTGTCGAGAATGTTGAAGCAACTTATCTTCTAGGTACATAATTATTGTATAAACAAACAAATTATATGCAAGGATTCCAAAAAAAAAGTTGCAATCTACAAAAAATCGGTATTTAAGAATAATTATCTTAAAAGTTAAATATTTTGAAAACTTAAGTTTAGGATATGGTGTTTCTTAGTCAAAGTGGTCAGAAATCATAGAAACTACAACCCCTTAAAGGATCTAGGTCGACTGTTCTGTTAAAGGATCTAGGTTGACCCTGTAGATGCGAATTGTTTTGAACTTATATGTTCTTGCGTTTGTTGTCAGGCCGCACCTACAGTCTCGTAACTTCATGGACGCTCTGCTCGCGTTCTGGCCGGGGCTGCAGGTACTGCTGGGCGACGTGCGCCCGGCGGTCGAGACGCACGAAATGCTCTACCAGGTGATGCAGCGGCACACCTTCATCCCGGAGGCGTTTACTACCGACTTCCAGGTACTACTCACAATTCACATACATTTACATACAATTATTATGTTCAGGGAAATTCGACGCATGTTGTCTTCAGCTAAATAATATGCCGCAAATGGTATAGCATGGGTACTGACAGTTATGCCGAGTATATATTTCTGCAAAATGATCACTCGACTAAACCGGAAATCGGAAATGCCAATAGTATAAATGAAAATAACGGAAAATAAAGTAAAAAAATATTTTGGATCACAGAGAAAAATTGAGGTTTCTTGAAACAAATAAAACGTCTTAACCGGAATACTTTAATTACCGACCATGTTCATGGCTCAATCGGCCCAACCCCCAAACTGCCCATAGTTTGAAGCGTCATGTCTCAGTGACTATTAGGTATATAGAAATAATTCGAAATTCAATTTGTAGCACATTTAATGTCGTTAATTTCTTTTAAAGATAAGTTTGCTGTAAAATCCAAAGTTTAGAATATATATTAAACATACATGGCAGAACCTGCGCCAGCACCCCGAAGTCGAGTACTTGGATTTTTTATAAAAGCCTCGTATTCAAGGTAAAATTTATAATTTCACTGAACTATATGTGGTTTCATCTATTTTCTTTAAGGTACACTGGGGTCAGCATCCTCTGCGCCCGGAGTTCTTAGAATCCACATATTTCCTCCACCGAGCAACCGAGGATGATCACTACCTACACGTCGGGAAAACGGTTCTGAAAGCGCTACAGCAATATACTAAAGTGCCTTGCGGTTTCGCCGCGGTCAACGATGTGAGGACTAGGGTCCACGAGGACAGAATGGACTCGTTTGTGCTTGCTGAAACGTTCAAGTATTTATACATGCTGTTTGGAGACGATAAGGACATGCCCGTCAAGTTGGAGGACTACGTGCTGACGACGGAGGCGCACTTTCTCCCGCTGTCGCTCGCCCACGCGGGCAGGAACACCTCCTACTTCACGTTGAAGATCGACGACGAGGACGAGGACAAGTACAGAAAGTAAGTTAAATCTTACCTGACTAATATTTTCTCGCTTTTCATTTTGTGCTTCTCTATCGTTATAGAAAAGGGTTTCTGGGTGACAAAAAGACGAGGATAAATTGTGCTAGCCTGTGTTACGGGTATAACCTGAATATTTGCATATCATATGACATAAATCAAACTCATGATAGTCATGATGCAATCGCCGTACCAATAAATAAATACAGGTGGATTATAGTGGGCGTAGTTCGTATCCACCATACGTATCGTACCGTCACTGACACGATACTGGCTGAAAATCAGCGCTGTAGGTGTCCGGCACCTCAGCATGATGCTGAGCCAGTGTCCGATTCACTGCCGCGAGGACGCCCACCCACTCCATGCTGTTGATTTATTTATTTTATTTATGTCTGCTCACAATATTTATACATGATGACGTGCATGACTCGTGAATGTTGAAGAAGCGAAAGAAATTTGTCAAGATCGTAGCAAGTGGAAAGAAGTTGTCTCTGCCTACCTCTCTGGGAAACAGGCGTGATTTAATATATGTATGTATGTATTTATGTCTATTTGTATCTTCCTTGTAGAGAAGTTCTTTTTTTATTCATAGTATATCAAAAAAATCTCCTAATTATATCGACGTTGAAAAGGTAAATTTACTAACGGGACATTTTGGGACATATTGACTTATGTATATCGTTAGAATCACCGATTTTTTTACGTCTAACGAACCGGGTTACAACTACAAGGCGATCGGAGCACTTTTTTTAGCACGTTAGTTATAAATTGGAAGCTTTTTGTAAAACCCAGGGTCTTACAGACCAAATTTTCAAGGTTTTTTCATAAATCGTCCCTTAATCCATCGTTAAAATGAGTTTTCTACAATTCGGTATTTTTCCTGTGTGTAGTTATTAACCCAAAGGATTGTTAGCCGTTTTTACTACGGCCCAAAATACCTTGTAATGCACGTTAGACCTTTTTATACCTTTGAATAGGATTCATCAAGACCGATTGAAGGATTGTTAGCTGTAGTCATACAAATAATATTTCGACAGGTGGCGGTTAACCGTTTTTCCTCGCCGGTCAAAAGTAGTCCTTGTCTAACGGGACATTTATTTCGTGAACAAGCACTTTTCAAATGTTACAATAAAAACCAATCAATATAGTATATTTCTATGGAACTTGCTAACTATGTAAACAAAAGACTTAACTTTGTTTTGTCACTGTTTCTCCTTGAATTTTCATACCACCTCATCAAACACCATTGAAACCATAAACTATTGAAACGATCGTTACTGTAAAATACAAAATCACCAAATATATAACTCTATCTTGGATATTTAATTAAAAGTTTAAATGGTTTCATAAGTTAGGTTATTAGGACCTGATGGAATGACGTTTTTGTTTCTTTTAAATTCTACAATTGTCTATGATGGGTAGTGTTGTGGCTAAAGTTGGCGATATATTAAGGCCCCTACACATTACCCAACTCACGCTGATCATACTCACAGATGATATAACGGTACCTTTTGTAATAAATACTAGTGATATATCATCTTCAAGTACCGATTTTTCTTCAGATCGTGATTACTGATTAAACAAATTAGAAATAAGTAACTACTTGTTTTTTACTTTCGGTATTTTATTATTTGATATGGTTTCACATAAGTAAAGGAGTATTGCTCATCACTAGTAAATTCATCATTCAGAGACAATTTCAATATGGCGGTTTGTTTACATAGTTAGCAAGTTCCATAGAATTAGACTTTAGATATTAAAATTATGACCATACATCGTTATCGCGGGAGCAAAAACGATTTGACAGTAGTCAAAGATTATGACAAATAGGCAATAACAGAAGTGACACTCGTATCGAGAAACGTTTATACCTACGAGTTCAAAATGTATCATATTATTTCAAATGTCTTACCTCCGTATTTGACTTGATTAGTAGTACATATTTAAAGAGATTAGATACGCAATCCTAACCTCAACCTTTTCAGTCACTTTTCCTGCTACTTTAGACATTTGTCATTCTTGATTGATTTGATATGTACAAAAAGATATCTAAATTAAATAATTATGAAATATATTTAAAGAAATTAAACTAGTTCTGGACAAAAATATTTGACTTTTATATTATTTTATTAAAGCTGACACGACTGTTGACTTATAAAAGCGTTTACAAATTGTAAGACAAGTGTAATTGACTGTTTCCAGCGAAAATTTCGTGCAAGATATGAAGAACTTCTTAGAGGCTTAGAGTGTATAGGCAGAATATTCCGTTTATACTGAACCGACCATCTGTTATATCTGTTCTTTAATAGATTTGTTTTTGCTCCCGCGATAACGATGTATGATTACGACCAAGTTTGTAGTAAAACATATTTCGATACAAACAATAATAGAAAAAGGTATGTTGTTTTCCCGAAAAAACAAATTTTAAATTATTGTAGTGTACAGTTTGTCAAATGGGCGTTCGTTAATTATCCTTTTCAATGTCGATAAGGTTAATTTTCGTTGCACAAAGAACCAAAAAATGAACGTTTTTTGAATTGCATTCTTAACTAAGTATAGTTTTTAAAATTCACTCTTACCGGACGACGACTGCTACATAACCAATTGCGCCCCTAGTTCAATGACGATGAGTATTTAACATGCAATGTTATAGACAGCTTCAAAAGTAGTTTACAATTTAGTACATTTTCTCTCTTCTCTCTTTCTTCATTACGAACGACGTGTTAGGCCAGTATTAGTAACCTGAACTTCCCGGTATTTTGGCGGTCCCGGGTTCGATTTCCGGTAAGGGCAAATATTTGCCCATGACTTTACAGCAGCAGTATTTGTTTGCATTTTACTATAAAGGTATGCTTATCGTCCTTAGAGTACAATCACGAACTTTATCCATGGACCCGCCTCAGGTCGAATGTCGTATGGCAAACTTGTACCTTTATACAAACAAAATCTCCCTTCCTCAAAATGACATGAAAACCTATGAAGCGCGAAATTGTAAAATAGCTATAAAGCTATAAAGCCTCATAGACAGAAAACGGTGTTTAAGTGCTTATAATATTTATTTTAATTAAAATTGATGAAATATTTACATTAAATGAGCAGTACAAATTCTGATTTTAGATCATAAGTAAGATAGCAAATGGTCATTGTAGCAAATGAAATTATGAAATTGTCATTTGAGTTTTCGGTATAGGAGGCCGATGGTGATTGGTGATGTAATATCGTGTTTGCCAGAACCTGTCCGAACACGGCGTCGCTGGTGGCGGAGAAGGTCCGGCAGCCGATGCGGCAGCTGCTGGGTGCGAGCGCGGCGCGGCCGCCGGCACGGTTGCGCCCGCTCAACGACCCGCGCCAGATCCACGCGCTGGCGGACATGGGCATCTCCGTGCTCACGCTGCCCGACGGCCGCGTGCAACTGCTTTACACCACCAACACGGTAATCATATTAAATAAACCCCCTTGCAAAGATACGACCACATACGATCATATATTTCAAGTAGTTTATTTAGTGTTTGATGATATCCCCTGAGAGTAGACGTGCTAATCGGAAAGAACTAAGATGTAATGCTGTGTCCACTGGAAAATCAACTAACTGGCCAATTGGGATAATATTTTTTCGGGATAAATGGTAGTGATTCGGGAGTTCTATAATACAATTGTATCATTTAAAGTTAATTGGTTGGGACATCAATATTATATTTATTCAATATAATATAGGTACGGTCACGAACGTAAATTGTTATGCCACTTGCCACTGTTCGTATTTTAGCGGTGTAATACAAATCGGGTTCAGTCGGTTTTACTCGTATATCGAGATAAGGAAATTCGCACGTTTTCGTATAATAGAAGAACAAAATGACATGCAACATTAACGATTGGCTAACCTGAGACCCAAGTCTGCCAATCAGACCACAGAGTGAATTCACCCAAAGTCAAATTGCATGTCTAGTTGCTACATTTAAACAACAGCTACTATTGGTGATACAACGCCCAATCAGCTATTCTACTGAACACAATCGTTTTTGTCGTTTGATAGGGTTGCTATGGCCACGTTTAAACAACGGCTACTATTGGTGATATAGAATAAAAAATTGGCATCCATGACAATGTGATAACTGTTGCAAATATCTGAATATAAGTAACACGTCAAACCCCGCCACCTTGAAAAGAATTGATTAGTCAGCGTGTAAGTCGAAAGACTAATCGTGGCAATAAATAGTCAAACTTTTAAAAATATTTATTCTAGTGTATACTAGATATTAAATTTACAAATTATTAAATATTCTAGTTCTTTTAGTCTCTTTTTGCATAACTATGGCTGATTGAAGCATTACAGTCAAGGACTTTAATTGTTATGCCACTGTAGAACCCTGTCATAATGACAGCGTCAAACCACATGAAAGAAATTACGCCAAAATTAATGATTAACGTTATGCGACAGGGTTCCATAGTGGCATAACAATTAAAGTCCTTGACTGCCTCACAAGTAGCGTAAAATATAATAAAATAAAAACGTAAAATACATTACATAATGTTTTAATCGGTCAATAAATTATAAAATACAGGTTTAGTGTATATTCCGCCGATTGTTGAGAAGAAGCAGCATGAAAGAAATCCAGCAATGCGTTTGCACGGTTTAGTCAGATTTTTTGCGTCGGGCTGTTAACGACCACCTTTTTATATGTTAAACCGCAACAAACAAATATAGAAGTAACCAACCCACCGATATTAACAACTGTCTTGCTATTGCTCGCAAACTTAGCCCTTCTTGGTGCAAAGTCACAATCATGTGACGAGTTTCCGTAGAAATTGCTGGTGGCATCTTCTTCTTCTTTCTTTGCCCCCGCGGCGGATTTGAACAGCTACTACCGCGGGGATATGGCGTTTCCACGTGAAGTGATTTCGCCAGTGTCAAGTATACATAAGTATAAATCAACATAGCAATAAAACACAATCCAATCTTCTCTAGGAAGATTGGGAGCAACGTTGTACGGTGATTTGTAGGTCAGAGGTCAAGATAGTTTTAACCTCTGCACCACTGCGAGACCACTTGAAACGAGAAGAAAGATGCCACATACACAAAATAAGTCCAAGTCTTCAATCACTGTGCGACACAAAGGCATAAAAAGTACAAATCACTATCAGAAAAGAACTTTGAACACCTAATTACCCAAAAATTAAAGTCTAAAACAAATTACACGTCCGCCATCTTTTAACGTTGCAAATTGACCCCCTGGTGGCATTTTATTTTCTTAAAATTTGCTTATTTATAATAATGACGTCTTAACTTGATCTGTATGTCATTATGACAACGATCCTGCAATATTTCTAAAATGCCAGGTGTCAATATTTTAATCACGTTTAACCTATAACCTCCTTGTGATTCGAACTAATCAATCTATTTATCCGTTATCTTATTATGTAGTTCCCGCGGTGTCATGTATTCGTGATTAATCGTGTAATGTCGTAAATGCTCGTGGATGCCATAATACTGGAAATTTCAATAACTTCACAATGGCATAACAATTAAAATCCGTGACTGTACTACAATAAAAAGTTAAAAATAAACTTATTCAAATTAAAATAAAACTAAGGTACTCAAATATTGAAGATGTAAATAATAAATAATCACCACTTTAAAAAGAACACTACCTCTAGCAGGTCCGCTCGCGGCATGGTCCCTATGACACTGGCTGCATTACCTCTCTGGATGGCTAGCCCAATCCTTTGGGAAAGGTAAGCACCAGCTCTAGGATCTCCGGAGGTGTCTATGAGCCGGGATGACCGAGCCTTAATAAAACTTTTCATATCGGCTGACCAAGGTCCCATGGTCTCCACTCCATACGCGTCACAAATTCGTAATTATTTAATGATAATGAATATTTCTATTGTGTGGTCAACTTCTAAACTCGTTCACGACTCTTTAAAATTGAACATCACATTAAATCACGTTTGAGTCATGTGGACGAGTTAACATTGTGGACTATATAGGAATGTGGACCAATTAGGACTGTGGACGATATAGGAAGGTGACAATATAGGAATTACAGATGTAGTGCATCTGATGTTTTCCATCGTATTTTCCATGCTGACGAAATAGGATTGTGGACAAAGTCGCCCTGAGCCATCTAGCTAAGACATCACCAAATAACTTTAAATAGAGTATTAGTTCATACTTGTTGTATTTTGAGATAATTTTTGTGTAGAAACGGCTTCGGAACCCTTCACTGAGCATATTTAGACATTCTCTTGCCCCGTTTTTAATATAAAATATAGAATAAGCTGGATAAATTATTATTATTTGTTTCAGGCGAAGTCATCTAAAGACGCAGCGGAGGGTTTAACATTCATGCGCGAGATGTCCAAATGGAATTCTTTGAGCGACGCGGAGAACGGCGTGGTGGCGGTGGGCGTGGCGGTGGGGCCGCACGTGTTCACGGCGGGCCCGGGGCACTTCGGGCGCGAGGTGCGCGGGGCCGCGGCGGGCGACGCGGCGCTGGCCGACCCGCCGCACGCGTGCGAGCCGCTGGCGCGGCCGCTCCCCGGGAAGGTCGCCGTCGCTCGGCGCGGACAATGCACCTTCGCACAAAAGGTCCGAAACCTCCAACACGCCGGCGCCGCCCTCGCCGTCATCCTCGACAATATACCCGGCTCGTCTCACGATAACACCGCCCTTTTCGCCATGTCCGGTGACGGTAAGGACGACATTGAAATTCCCGCCGTCTTCCTCTTCTCTCTAGAAGGACAGGTTCTGACTGACGCCATGCAAAACAACCCGGGGATCACGGTCACCGTCGGTGAACTCAAAGTATTAAACAAGCAACCTGAAAACATTTGTGAGGACGGTAATTGCGAAGCGGTCGTAGAAACTACGAATGCGCCCGAAGAGACGGAGTCGTTCGATCACCTAAAGAAAGTTCTGAGCCAGCTGGTAGCGCAATTCGAGCTGTCGCTGACGAGCGAAGACGGGGCGCCCCGCTGCGCCGACCAGCTCGGGCAGCCCGCTAGCGAGCCCTTCCTCCAAGACAAAACCCTCCCTAAAGAGGCTCGCCTAGAGGGCCCTCCGTACGTCAATGAAGCGAAAACGGTCCAGATCCTGGCTGAAAACGAATCAGGCCACACGCTCACGATAAACACAAATACAGACAAACCCGATGAACTTTGACACTGTATATAAGAATAAATTTATAAATTTGATACTTGTATAAAGTGATGTAAAAATGTTGTATATATTATTTGTAAGTTTAAACTTATCTCAGACTCGGTCTATGGATACCCAATCTCGTTATCCGCATTCAGCATAATACTGGGTTTATTTATGATTTTTATTTTTTTCTTTACGCCGTACAATACTTCTTCAGATCATTTATATACAACGCAACACAATATGTTTAAATTTACTAACAATAGGGTAATTAATTAAAGTTTTTAAAAGTATTCCTTTCGTTTCAATGGCGTCATTAACTCTGGGCTCTAATTCAAGTTCAATTTCAAGTTCCACTTGGTTATTCTTGGTCCACTGTCCAGTGAGACAAGTCGGGCCGTTGTGGTTCGAAGTTGACGTGGATATTAAAAACTGCAGAAGAATGTGCGACAAAAGGCGTATGCTGATGAAGGCAACTCAATTGATCAGCAAAGTAAGTCCATGGCAGGTCACTCAAATGAAGCGGTTTTTAGGTGCAAAACTTGGTAAATCCGCCACAACGACTGAACAGGGCCACTATTCAACACGGTAAAAACCATATCGACCATATCGTGTTTGAGCTGGCATCGCATTGTCACCGTTTTAGCTTTTATTCACTTAACAGTAATGGCGGCCGAGGGAACAACGACTCCGTAACGGCTCAAACACGATATTGTTTTTACTGCCTAGAATAGAGGCGCAGGACTGGCTCCGTCACAGCGCCTGTGCAACATTGAATACTAGTTGCGACTGCCATCTTTTTGTTGAGTCTTAGGTGTTTTCTCTGTATCGTTGCCTACTACCTAGTACAAGCCTAGAGTTACACGAATACTTGCACAAACATGATATTAGTACCAAACATATCTGTTTAAAAAAAAACAGATGAGATGACTCATGATTAGGTTAGATTAAAGATGAAAAACCGCAATTTTATCTTTACTCGCGTAGATATTGCTATCCTGGTTAACGAAGCGTACGTGTCTCGCCAACTATCTCTAACTATTGATAAAAATTATGGTGATCCATTGCTAACAACAAACACACAAACCAACGGGCCAACTTGGTTCGTAAATGTGTGTTACCAAACAATGGTCACTCGACACAGTAATAAAATAATACTGGCACCGTTTCCCTTCCTGTCATGATGACGTGTCGTATTCAAATCTCAGCTACCAAACGTGCTTTATTTTGGTTTGTTCATCTACTCAATATGAGATGTCGCTTGTGTAGCAACAGTGTAGTACTCCGCTTGCTATTTCTTCTACTCGATACGAGATGTCGCTTGCGTAGCGGCATATACTTAAGTGTGCAAGAGAATTGATGCCACAGTATCTCTCTCTCTCTCTCTCTCTAACTCTAATTGAGCGTTAGGGTCTTTTTTGTAAAAATGAATAGTGGTTTGTTCAGTGTATCTCAGCTAGTTCGTTCAAAGTGGGGTTTTGTGTGGTCCCCGATACGAATCTGTTATCACTGTTATCTATCAGAAGGAGAAAAAGTAGCCGCCATCTTGAACTTCGTAGTTATTAGACCGTTTTTTTTCGAAAATCGATAACCGGGGATCTGTGTGGTCTCCGACAGTGAATTCATTAAAAGATTGAGAAAAAAGTAGCTGCCATCCTCAGCTTTTTAGTTAAGTTAGTTCTCATACTGTTAACGGGTTCCTTGTCACAAATCACGCAGATCCCCAGATATCGATTTCCAAAATCAACCCCAACAAAATCAATCGGTCGAATAACTAAAAAAATAAAATCGCGGCTATTTTTCTCAATTTATTAAAGGATCCGATTTTAAAAATTCTGTTTTAGGTTGTACGAGTACATTTCCGATGTAGTCCCATTGCCACCAGATCTGAATCTGATGAGGAGATCTGTGAGGAATTGAGGAAACTCCTCAAATACTATATGCAAACGTATAGCTATTTTAGTATTTTTAACAACAAATCCAGCATTTGCATTCAGACAGTATCATTAAGTGAAGTGGGACTGAGATGAAGACCACAGATGACCACTCCTCAACGGTAGGTACCTATTTCAAGGGTGGCGATAAGATATCTCGATTAAGATAATTGAGCGAGTATGACGAAGCACATTCTAGAGTTTCTTGTTAATTGAGAAGTGAGACAACATAGCAGCGTAATGAGGATCACGAATAAGTATAAAATAAAATAACTGTTTAAAAACACAAAAACCCGCCTTCAAAAACTCAAAATAACTTCTTTTAAAATAGTTCAGTCCAAGAATGCTGACTTCACGGACTGGTGTGACTCGAGACTTCGCTCGAACCAATTGCACAGTAACTTCCCCTTGATGTTCACTCTCATGAAAATTTATACCGCGAATGATACCTACTTTGCTTGCATCACTATTTACTACTTATTGAACTAAAGTCTGCGAGAAATTCGGCATTAATTAAGCAAGTGAATGTGCTTAGACCAATCGAAGCATTCCCCTTGTTAGTCGTTTGGCAGTTCTTTATCCAATCTCAGATTTAAATACTTGTCTTCTAAAGCTTGGATACAAGCGTCACTGGGCACGGTAAGCCGACAGGAATAAACACCTGTGATATGGAAAGCCAACTTCTTTTAGTAAAGTTTTCCCTCAAAGCTATGACAGAGATACGAGTTGACATTACAGTAAAGTAATTTGATCCTTCTTAAGATGCTTAGTTACCCATGGAGGAGCAAAGTAGGAACATTTTATGGTACAACAGCTACAGCGCACTGTGGTTCGGCGTGTATGAAGAAAGTGTCATAATTCGATTTCTCCAAAAGTATTAATGAAACCCTCAAACGAAAAATACAGTGATATTTATTAATACTAAATCTATATTAAAAACCATAAAATATAGCTTTACTTTATGTAATTCATAATAAAAAAAATATATAAATATAACAAAAAATCTTGCAAAATTTACTTAATTATTACAAATGTCTAATTATTACAAAATAATATATTACAAAATATGTTTCATCAAAATAAAATCTCAATAATATTAAAAATATAAAAAAATACAAAAAGTCTAGAAAAACATATTTACAAAGTTGACACCCAAGGTAATACTACAAGTGATAAATAATCGCCTTAAAATTATTTACATTTAAAATTAATGATTTTAATGAGTCTTATATTAACTTTAGATATGCAATAAACTAATTACTGATTGTGATAAAGCCGATTTTTTCATCTTGGTGAGTTTTCTGAGACCCGTAATCAGGGGGTCTGAATTTAACAGAAGCCGATTTAAAAGATCCTCATTTGTTACTATGCGTGACATTTTCCTAGTATTACTGAGCCTGAACATCTTAATATTTTTATTTGTGGACTCGGCAGCTTCTTCTGAAAGCTTTCCAATAGGAACAATAACATGATCGATCACTTCAGCCCCGTGAATGAGAACCTTGTGAAGAGAAGCCGGTAAATTATACCATGGATATTCCTGAACAAGCTGCCGAGCCGTATCTAACGCAAAAAGTTCTTCTAATCTTCTACGCTGAGTCCTCTTGCTGCACGATGCATAGTTTTTCTTCGGTCGCCCTAATTTTGAATTGTTACCCAAGTCATCGGGTAACACTTGCCGGGAGGTAGATGTGGCAGCAGCGGCAGCGACGTCGGATGTAGTTTTGGGTAAATCTACGGTTTCAGTTATATTCAACCAATCACCATACTTATGTATTAGATCCCTACGGGTTCTGTTAACGTTCTTCCAATATTTTTTTATTTGCGTAACATCAATTTCCACAGCATCACGTAATTTTTCTATATCTAAGTTTTCAGCATCCTTGGGCACCAGTTGTAGAAGTAATTGGACTATATGACGTATTTTTTCTGCTTCCGAACCAGTAGCAATATGCCACTGTTCGAATATGTACATCCCCGAAACTGTGCAGTGGAAAAAAGTACCTGGAAGAAAACGAAAATGTATATAAACAGTTGTTAATATTTTAACACAGTTAGCTCAATCTTGTAGCCCGTGCTACGACTTTCGTAGGGGGCTCATATCCTGGGGTCCGGCAAAGTCCGGCAAGTAAAATATCATTACTTCATAAGTACACTTTATAAGCAATGCAACGAATATAAAGTCAATCTTCCGGAATCGTTCGGAAATAGTTAAAAGCTTTTATGAAATATTCGTAGCAGTTAAATATTTTATTTACAATGAAGGTCACGTAGACCCCAAATAACTCAACATTTGTTGTTTAAATATGTAACAAAAATACAAATAATAATAAAACATACCTTTATCATCAACTTCCATAATGATGTAAATGATTAATTCACAAATGATCTTGAGATATATGTCGTAAACAAACTTTCACTTTAATGACTTACTGATAACGCTAATTACGAGTGGCAGATGCGTTCACTTTGAAGGTCCGAAACGTAATGATTATTTCAAATGATTTGCAAACTATTTATAGTTTATGGATGTATGGCTACTAGTGAGTAATTAGGCATAGAGAAATTATGTCTGGGCTATACCAACAATCTGGACTTATGGCCTTCTATGGGACCACAGTGCAGCGCCGATATCAAGCAGGCGGCCGCCCTCCGGGTCGTTTAAGCGTTTCGACTCTCGTGGCTCTGATCTAAACGTAGCAGACTACGGTTTTTAGAAGATAGTGGGGCCCTTTTTAGTCTAACAATGAAGGAAAATAATAATATGATTTTACTTATAATTTATTAAGTTTTTGTGCCCTTCAGGGTGGGAGGACTACATGTAGTTGGGCTTCATGGCCGACTTGAGCCGGCGCGAAGGCGGGCTGTAGTCGGGCGCGGGCACGGGCGGAGCGGGCGGCGCGGGCGGCCAGGGGTCGCGCCGCCACTGCGGCTGCGGCGCGGCGGCCGGCGCGCGCCGGGCCTCCTCCACGTACGAGAACGGCCGCGAGCCCGCGCTGTGCTGCCAGGAGTCCGAGCGGTCGTAGTCGCGGCTGTCAAACGATTACAAGTTACCACTTAATCCATTAATCATTTTAAGGTTCTCAATCCACTCGTTTCTTATTATAATTGATGTCGATGATAATGGTTTCGTCAAACGTTATGTAAACCTTCGTGGATTGGAAACACTAAAATATCTGTAAGACCGGTGTGCGGAAACAAAGGCTCACGTGTTAACCCTATGCTAGTTTGTTTCCTCTTACTAACACCAGATTACGCGATGTGTACGACGCGAGTTAGTCTTAAAGTCCGACCACTGAAAATAATGTAAATCCGTAATCATTTTATGACATAAATTATCTGTTTAAGTATTTTCTGTTTTTGTTTATCATTTTTTCACCTTTTCAGCCAAGTAGGTAGGTAATTATACTAATGTTAGAAACGATGCCCTCTTACGGCCGAACCCTATATTCAAACCGAGGATAGATAAGGCTTACCTCGGGTTAAAATTTTACATTTGCCCATACAAAATGTGTCAAATTTTAATCCGAAGTAAGCCTATCTGTGCGCGGATTGAATATAGGGTTTGGCCGTTAGAGGTTCTGGCATTCATGACAGAATAAGGAAACAAAATGAAAATAAGGTGGGCGAAGAGACAGTAGGTACCTATAGTAGTGGGTTGTTTATACAACATCAATTAGGAAAGGGTGGAAAACAAATAATGCTTAGTAGGTATAAATATCCGTTTTTAAAGAATCTTATTTTTAACTTGTTTTTCTGCTTAATTAAAGCAGGTACAAAAAGTGGCACGCGAAGCGAACCCCGGCGGAGGCGCGCGGCGGGGCGGCCTCTGGATCCGAACTGTAGGTACATACCTCGCGATATTTTGAGTGATTAGCTGTGTATTAATGAGCGGATAAATGGATAAAATTTGTAATAAAAATAAAAATTATGTTTTCTCTTCACAAAAATAGGACGATTAAAGCCAATTTATATCGAGTTTTAGGGATTAAGCTTGAAGATTAATGTTTTTTTTGTCCGATAACCTTGGGATCAATAGAGTTACAATAATATTAAATACTTAAGCGGTATTTCGTTACTTAGAAATTCAGTTTTTATATTCTAAGTTTCACATCATATCATTTCACAGCAAAAATATCACATCGGTGATTATTTATTTATTGTGGTTGGTACCTACCTACCTGTAAATCATTGTTTTTCAACCCTTAATTCAGCAAAAATAAAAATGCGGATTCTATAGAATAATTTTAGATTTGAAATCAGCATAAAAACTGCAGCAAAATAAACAAAACATTATAGTATAGTCTTTATTTTTTGAACTGTGCTCTTGTGTACAATTACCTAGTCATTATCTTCTTTAGTTTCCGTAACAGCATACAAAAAAAAGGTAGAACAAGTAGTTACCACCCTGGCGACAACCTGGCATAAAACGCGTAAAGTGTTTTTTTTCTTTTAAACCATTTATAATCTTACAAAAAGATCATACAGTCGAAAATCCATTGAAATTTTAAGGTATCTCTTAGTTCATTTTTCTACGAAGTGGGTCGTTCGTCGTTATGTCCGTGATGGTTATGAACTTATGAAATACAAAAATGTTGAACGTCCATTTTCTTCTTGGTAAATTTTAAACGTACTAACTAAAAAGATAGGGTTGAGAAGTAGTGGATAAGCACAGTTCAAAAAATAAAGAATATACTGATGTTCACTGTACGGTCAGCTGCAAAATTGCATGGACACCTTAATGTCTATAATCCTGTGAACACGTGAGGTGACGTTCGTAAGAAACCACCTAGATGGCGTTGTTATCTGAGCTAGTTCAATTGTTGTTTGCTACAACTTTATGACGTTTCAGTATTACAATCGATAATTTCGCCAGTTAATTTAAAGGATCGTTGGCCGAGTTAGTTGACAGCTTGCTTAGAAACGGGGCTTCTCCGTAGGGCGGGAGATCGGGTCTGCCTATTGCCACCTGTTTCTTTTTTTAATTAATTTTGTTTCACATAATATATTAATGTATTATCTTTTTAAATAATTATCATTTTCAAGAAATGAAACAACTTTTGTTATTTGAAATGAAAAAACTTTATTTCTCATAATAACATTTTAATTTAGTCTACCTAACATATTATTGAGGTAATAACTTAAGTATTCGTTTCCGAAATCGGAAAGAGATTGAAGTTTCACCACAATAACAAAGTAATTATTAACAAACAAAAATTAAACTAGAGATCGGGTTACCTTAACAGTCAAACGCATTATGTTAACTATGTTATACAGTTTTGATCTCTTAGGGCCTGTTAAACAATCGACAAGTAAATTTATCCGCCATTAAAAGTTGTCTCTCCTTGTCTATTTAAAGTGCAAGAAAGAGAAAGGACTAAATTGATGTGTCTTATATGCTTTACTTGCCGATTGTGAAACAGGCGGTTATATTTATATATAGATAAAAAAATAAAATTCGTAAATTATTTAAATGGTGTAATTTGTTTGACCGTAAATATTTAAAATAAGACAATTATGTATGGTCACAAATTATCGTGTTTCACAGAAACATCAGTTTTTTGCCTGTTTTAGAACTATGCAGTGATGATCTAGTCGTCGCCTATGTGGATCTCAAAGGGCGAGGAGCATCGAAGGTCCTAGTCTGCTCGGCCTACCTGCCCGGAGAGAAACAGAACCCCACAGAAGAACTGACTAAAGTCGTGGACTATGCACAACGACAAAAGTCGGAACTGATCGTGGGTTGCGACGCCAATGCCCACCATACCATCTGGGGCAGCACTGGAATCAACAGAAGAGGTGAGTTACTCTCTGAATTTATCTTTACTAACTGTCTATACTTGTTAAATAAGGGCAACACAGCAACTTTCGTCACTAGGGCTAGACAGGAAGTACTTGATATAACATTCGCAACTGAAAAGGTAGCTAAATGCCTAGCCAACTGGCATGTCAGTTCCGAAAACTCAATGTCGGACCACAAACATATTCTATTCGAGGTAACAAGATCTCTAGGTAAAGAACCGCAAAACCTAAGGAACCCAAAGAATACATGCTGGGGCACCTACAGGGACTATCTCAAAGAATACCTAACAGACCTCCCAAAATATGTTAAAACTCCAGATTCTCTCAACTGCGCGGTAAACATACTCTCAGAAGGCATCAACAAAGCCTACGAGAGGAGCTGCCCGCTGAAAGAATCTAAAACAAACAACACAACGACGTGGTGGAACAAAAAGCTGGAAAGGCTTCGCAGCTCCACACGGAGTATATTCAATCACTGCTCTAGGCCACAAGATTGGGAAAAATACGGTAGAGCTTTGACGGAATATAACAAAGAAATCAGAAAAGCCAGAAGAGCGTCTTGGAGACGATTCTGTGAAGATATAGCCCAAACACACAAAGGCGCTAGAATCCACAAAATACTCGCCAAGACACCCACAAACTATCTCGGCCTACTCAAAAGACCAGATAACACCTATACGACCACAGAGAGGGAAACTCTTGAACTTCTCAGAGTAACACACTTTCCAGGATCGTATACCTCAGATGATACTCAGCGATGTACCCAAAGAAATCACCCAGATCACAGGGCGCTTAAAGCTGATTGGAACAAGGCCACAAACATCTTCAGGCCTAACAATGTTAAATGGGCTATTGAGAAATTCCAGCCATTTAAATCAGCGGGAGAAGATGGAATCTTCCCGGCCCTTCTTCAAAATGGAAATAAAATCCTCCTCCCGCATCTGGTTAAAATATTTCGGGCTAGCTTTGCCTGGGGAATAATACCAGAACCATGGACACGAGTCAAGGTACGTTTCATACCGAAAGCAGGGAAAAAGGACTACTCTCAGCCTAAATCCTTCAGACCGATCAGTCTCACATCCTTCCTACTCAAGGCTATGGAAAGGATCATAGACCAGCACATTAGAGCTAGTTATCTAATAGCCAAACCCCTCAGCTTAAATCAACACGCTTACCAAAAAGGGAAATCCACGGAAACTGCCCTCCTCGATCTGGTCGACAAAGTGCAGAAAACCTTAGAGGATAAGCAAACAGCCCTATGTGCTTTCCTTGATGTGGAAGGTGCCTTCGAAAACACGCCCACAGATACTATTCTAAATGGAATGTTATCAAAGGGTGTGGACGGTACCACCATCAACTGGGTTCAGAATATGCTCTCTAATAGGGTGGCATCTCTAACTCTCAATGCAATCTCGCATGAATTTCACACCACAAGAGGCTGTCCACAAGGAGGCGTCCTATCCCCATTATTGTGGACCCTAGCAGTGGACCAACTACTTGTATTAATGACTGACCAGGACTATGACATACAGGGATATGCCGACGACCTTGTAGTCATAATCAAAGGCCCAAGCCTCCACACAATCTCATGTCTAATGCAAGGAGCTCTCAACACTATCAATAAATGGTGCAAGGAAAATGAATTGTCTATAAACGCAAACAAAACTGTGCTAGTCCCCTTCACTAAGAAAAGGAAGCTCGAAAAGCTATTAAATCCTAAGCTAAACGAACAAGCAATACCATTCTCAAGTGAAGTGAAATACCTAGGGGTCACCTTAGACCAAAAGTTAACTTGGAACTCGCACATAAAGAATATAACTCAAAAGGCCAAAATAGCCCTGTGGACTAGTTGTCGAATGGCGGGGTCAAGGTGGGGCCTAAGGCCCAACATTGCCCTATGGCTGTACACGGCAGTGGTAAGGCCTATAATTACATATGCCTCTGCTGTCTGGTACAACAAAACCAACCAAAAGACAACAATAAACACCCTGAACAGTCTACAACGCACAGCCTGCGTAATCGCAACAGGAGCTCTATCCTCAACACCAGGTGCGGCCCTGGATGCACTGCTTGACCTAACACCACTGCACCTACAAGTGCAAAAAGAGGCTGAGCAGTGCATATACAGAGTCTGCACCACAACAGGGAAAAAATGGAGCTCTCAAGCACTGACCAAGCTTATGGCGTCGGTGTTTGAACATAAAACCTTATGCATGCCAATAGATGACATGCATACTGAATACAATTTTAAAAAACTGTACTCAGTGGAGATACCCTCCAGAGACGAATGGCTGAAAGGCCAGTTGGTCTACAAAGAGGGTTGCCACGTTTGGTATACAGACGGTTCCAAAAAAGGGAACGATGTGGGGTGCGGCATCTATGGTGAGAGACCGAGACTCAAATTTAGCGTCAACATGGGCACGGAGGCCTCAATCTTCCAAGCGGAAATCTTCGCCATTAACAAATGTGCGGAGATCAACCTTGAGAAGAACCGTAGACACCAGCACATCTACATCAACTCGGACAGCCAAGCTGCCCTTTTGGCACTAGATGCATTGGAAATAAATTCCAAACTAGTCCAAAACTGCAAAGAAAACCTAAATGCCCTAGGAAACTCCAACAAAGTAATACTTAGATGGGTACCAGGGCACTCCAACATTGATGGAAACGAGATAGCAGATGAATTGGCTAGGAACGGTGCTGACAACCCCCTGGTCGGCCCGGAGCCGTTTTGTGGCATCACAAAACGCAAATCCTATTCTCTGCTAAACGACCTATACAAATCTAGGGCGATCGAGCTGTGGAAGTCCACAAAAGGACAAAATCACTCGAAAACACTAATTAAAGGGTTCAAAAGCAAGCTCTCCAAAGAGATTTTACAACTCAAAAGATAAAAATCTTGCGCAGTGACTAGGATCCTAACTGGCCACTGCAAACTGAACAGACATCTGTTTCTAATGGGTATGAAACAAGACGCGATATGCAGGTTCTGTCAAGAGACAGAGGAGACAGCAATGCACATCCTCTGTTCCTGCGGACCACTAATGCGCAACAGAAGTATCTACCTAGGGCGACATATAATGGACCCACAAGAGATACAACTCCTCACTGCCCAAAGCATCTGGAAATTCCTGGACGCAACGGGCCTTTGCGGTGAGCTCTAAAATAAAGGGCTGCTACAAAAGATCAGCAATGGTCGAAGTGGCTCATAAGGCCCACCTCAACCCCCCCCAATAATAATAATGGTCACAAAATAGTAAAGACACGCAAAAAGAGCGAAAATAATATTCAATTTTGTAATAATTACTTACGTTAACCCGATCTCCAGTCGTCCACTCGAGTTACTTATATACTAAACTTTAATAACGAGTATATCTCCCACTCTGTTCGATTACAGTTTGCATTCGAGCACGCATTGAACCGATAATATTCTGACACAGATTGGAACCACGAATACTATCCCAAATGTTTTAACAGTGGTCTTCCAAGGCTTTCGGAGTTCGCTCATTCTGGTGGTCCCAACGTTGGACAATAATATCCCATAAATTTTCGATTGGATTTAAATCCGGTGACCTTGAAGGCCAGGGAATAACCCTAATATTATTGTGCTGACCAAACCACTCCCTCACACTTCTTGAACGGTGTATGGGACAGTTATCTTGCACAAACGTTATCACCGGTAACTCCTCCTCTGGATACACATTGCGAACGGTGGGCAACATGGTGTCCTCCAGCATTTCTACATAATGAACACTGTTCGCTCGACTGGGAAGTCTAACCAGTTCTCCTGGGTCAGCCGCACTCATCCATCCCCACATATTTAAGGTTATACGACCAGATTCCATGTTGGGCACTACATGATTGTCATTATACCGAGTATTATTTCGGCGCCACAAGCTTAGTCGTCCGTGTTGGCTCGATTTAAAAGTCTTTTCATCTGTAAAGATGTCATTACTCCAGTCAAAATTTAAATACTCCAAAGCGAACCTTGCTCTTTTATGGCTTTCTGTTAGCAAGGGTTTGACAGCATGCCTACGATACGATGATGCAGACCCTCACTGTGAAGAACACGACGAATAGTATCCGCACTCGTATTGAATAAACAAGCGTAGTGGGTTGTTGGTTTAAATCCATCTTCCTCATACTCCCTCACCATGGCTTGACGCTGGGGTGTCCTCTTCAAATCGCCGTACCCATAAAACAATAGTTTTCCTCTAAAAAAAAACAGACATTTATAATAACAATTAAAGATATAAAATAAAATGAATAAAGACTAAATCGAAATTATTTTATAAAAAGTTGACCAAAAAAATTACTACTTACGTTAACTCCGGTTTCTCTAGCGATTTCTGACAAATTTCTGCCTTCACTGTGCAAAGCAATTATTTGCGATCTTTTGACTAGGTCAATATTGCAACGAGAAGTCATTTTTTAAGGAAATTTCAACGAACGTAAATCTACACAACAAAGGCAATTGATTGAGCAGCTAACGAACGAACGAGAGCAAGTCTTTGTAATAATCAGTCTGGTATTTATAAATCTTTAGTCTACCTACCCTCCTAGTATTAATACTTAACGTGTTTCTGTGTCATGCGAAAATAAGCAAATCATAATAAACTGGTAATTAATTTCGACCCAACAATAAATGGTTCGATGGCCCGATGGCATAAGGCCGCCAACGTTCAGAACCCCGAGTGTCCCGGGTTCGATTCCACATCGTGGATGAAAAGTGTTTTTGATAAATTTAACCTCTTAGTTTGAAATTGACTAATAGTTTGAAACTACTTAAAAATCATCTATTATACTAAAATATAAAATCTATGAAATAAAGAAAAACTGTTTTTCATATTTTTAGATCATTATCTGCAACAACGCCATCTAGTAAGATCTTGTTGAACTACTACGAGCAGATAGATGGCGTCAGTTTGCCTCAGAGCATTATCTTTCCGAACTGTCCATGCACTTTTGCAGCCTACTGTACCTACCTAATGAAAAAGGTCAAATTAAAGGTATTCGACACTAACTCGAAAACTCAAGTTATTATAGGTGAAAAACTCAAGTAAGTCACCTGTTGTATGTAGTTGTGTACAGTTTGCAAAAAACGCATAAGATTAATAAATTATATAAATATTTAATATGAGTTGTACATGTCATGTTTTCAATTGGATTGAATTGGGGATGATATGGTGGTAAACGAAGTGCCGTATGTCCGTATTGACTTAAAAATGTATCAATTTTGTACTACACGAATTTTTGCGTATTTTTGAGTACAAGATCGTATAGTTGTGTCCTATACATAGTTGGGGAATGGTCAATATTTCGCTGAGTGAGCCAATCCATCATGACTTGCTTTCGCGAGCTCGAATTCGGTGCCGGATTTTGAAGCGAATTATGGTAACATGCATTATCCAAAACGACAATACTGTTTGGTTTTAGGTTTGGTATTAATTGAGGTTTAATCCATTTGGAATAATTGTTGAAATTCATGTTATCATGATAGTCACCGGTTTTTTTATCAGCTTCATACATTACATTAATAATGCGTTAGGAACGAATCCCTCCATTCCGCCTGCATGGACTATCAAGAGACGTTTTCCCTTTGAAACTGGCTGCTTCATTATTTTTTATGGATGTTTTCTATGTATTTAAGTATATATTTCTCTATATAAGTATTTATATCGTTGTCTAAATACCCATAGTACAAGCTTAGAGCTTAGTTTGGGACTAGGTCAATGGGTGTGACATTGTCCCCTGATATTTATTTATTTATTTATCTATTTATTTTCAATTTATTTCATAATATAAAGACTACAGTAGCATATTTTAATATTACTCCCCAAACTGTTACGTTTATCGGCGACTCATACCAGAAGTACTTCCATCAGACCGTGATTTTGTTGTGGAGTGTGATGTTGTGTCAATGTAATATGTCTCGTCAGTGAATACGATCGGCCGCCTTTGTGCACGGTATTCGTTAATTTTGCACAGAAAATTTATACGTAAATAGCGAATTTCATGTTTTGACCATCAGGAGCCTCCTGTTGTCTTCAGTTTTCTGCCATTTGAACCCCAATAATGACACGTGTTTCCTTAATGTAGTAATGCTACCTCGTTAATCAATATCATCTTTTAGTCGTTCAAGGAACAGTTTTAACCTGGGTGTCTCTTTATTGGTGATATGAAAATTATGAATTGTTCTCCTTATCACCTCTCGATTGAATTCGTCAACAGTAATGCGTAATTTTCGCTTGGATTTCTTTATGGGTGTTTTAAATTTTTGATTTGAATGCATACTTTAAAATTCTTTTAATGTGTTGAGGTTGAGATACATGAATACACAGTCACAGATAAACACGTAGTTCTGAAAAGTTTGTGGCCTCAGTATAAAATAAAAGCTTATTTAAAAACCTCTTTGGCATTATAATAAGACTTTTTTTAGGAGTTATATGTCAAAATTGCCGCCATTTATGACAGGTAGTTTTTTCTTAACGGCTGATTTTCGTCTCCACCTGGACGCCTGTGTCGCATGCAGCTCAGCATGCACACGCACCTCGGTTAGCCGTCAATTGTTGTTGTTTCAGTATTTTATTTCTCTGTTTTGATTCATTTCTTATTTCAGTTCATACATTAGCTTGGCACCTATAGATATGGTAGAGGTAGCACAAGGGTAGCAGGTATTGCCTTTGGCTTCTGAATCCATCTTAAAGTAGGTAATTTATTGTTTACAACTATACATAATTATTAAGGCCTTAAAACATGCATCATGTAAACTACTGCATATTTCATAGTAAAATTGACTGTTTTAATGCTGGTCATTGCCAAAGCTTTCTACTTGTATAGCGGATTTATCATAATTATATCTTTGTTGTCGGTCTGTCACAGCCGCAGATATAACATCTAACAGACATTAATCCACAGTTCAAAAATAAGTTCAGCGCGATTGCTTTTAACACTGCCTTCGTACTTTGGGTTTGTACTTCTATCTCACTCGTTCTCATACGCTTTTTATGCCCTCCTGAACTGTTGTTAATGTGGGTTCAGTAAATTGTAATGAATTGACGTATGCCTTTGTGCTGTGGGCAAGCGAGTTTGACAACGCCGTGAAATAATGCATTATTGGTAAGATGTGTAGGTACTTACTTTGAGTAATCAGACATGGGTGGCAGCGGCGTCAGGGCCATCGCCCGCGCGGGGCTGCGCGGCGCCCGCCGCGGCTCCTCCTCGCTTTCAAAGCCCGGGTTCAAGTGCTGACTGCGAATCCCAAATAACACTAAATCTCAACCAGGCTCGTCGCGGTAAACTCATTTGGTCACTAGATATCGGTCGGGAATTCGAGATTAGTTTACACAATTTAAAAACTATCACACGCACAAGCCACGTTCAATAAAATAAAGATTTTCCACTTGCATTTTGGTAGAGGTACTTTTTTATTTTGTTTTAGCCTGTATTCAAAAATCTAATTCAATGAGCACATGTTCACGCTAAGTTTAAGACCTACACCTACACACAAAAAATAGATACATTATTTTGATATTTATCAATGTACTGCGTCGCACATTGTAACATATCAAAATACCTAATGTAAGGATATTTTTGATTCTAAGACATTTTAGCTGTGTCTGTTACTTTGTTTATGCCAAATAGGCAAATACACAATTTAACCCAGCGACAACAAAAGGACCTCCTTCCTGGTGTAAAGTCTACTTTCTGCATTACACTACAGCAAGCTCGAAAGTAAACTTTCTCAAAACGCGTCTTTAAAAGGCGTGTTTAGGTTTTTTTTATAAATGCGACAGTTTATGTGTGTTTGTGTGTTTGTGTAGATGGCTGCTGCTGCACGCTGCCACGGCTGGAGGGATTTGGATGAAATGTCGAATAAAGATGGCTGGATTAACAAATATGCTAATTTGATCCGGGAAATTGGTAGTTCCCGAGAGAATAGCAATAATCGAAATCCCCGCAACATGGGATGGCCCATTGACTAATTCTACGTGGACGAAGTCGCGGGCAGAATCTAGCAGCAGAAGATATATAGTAAAAATAAATATCTGGGGATAACCGTTCACAAATTGACCTAATCAACGACCAACATAATTAGGTATATAGATAAATTTATACTTTTAGTCTATATAGGTAAATAAATGTTTACCCTCTCCTAAAAGTGAAGTCTGCTTCTTGCTGTTGCTGAAAGGCATCCTCTCTTTTTTGCAGCCTGAAATTAAGCGCATGTTCATATAGGAAGGTCGGTGACTGTGCGAAACCCGCAGATTCCCTACTCATGCGGCTTAGTCTAGCCGACTCTAAATTTAAACCTTATGAAGTAACGCTACTATGCTACTACTACGCTAACAAACACAATCCTCGTGCTTAATTGTAAGGACAATACGAGTATTTATAAAGTGTAAATGGTTGACCGTTTATTTGTTACTCACTCATATGCGTTAATGGCGCCCATTTTGTGGATCGGATGCTGTAACAGAAGAAATGGTTAAGAATTCACACGTGACCGTTCAGCTCCAACTAGATATAATTCTAGTTGTTTGAGGAGTTCTGTTAGCCATTTGTGGTCTTCATCATCAGTTCCACTAAACCAAATTTATGATACTTTCTGAATGCAAATGCTGGATTTCTTACTAAAAATACTAAATTCGCTATATGTATGCCTATAATATTTGAGGAGTTCCCTCAATTCCTCATTCTTCAGATTATTACCTTGAAAGTATACTCTAAAAAACCAAAAAATTTTTTTTTAATCAGAAATGCCATAAAAGTTATGCGTTTTTTTTGTCGGTTTAATAGAAATCTGCCATTACGATTATATTACATCCTTCCAATATAATATCGGCCATCAAGTGGACCCACCTCATCAGTACGGGGCAGGGTCTGGAGGCGGCTTGCGCAGACCGCCAGCACCGCGACGAGCGCCGCGTTGATCGCTGGGGCCACGTAGCCCTTCAGGGACACCGACATCAGGAGCAGAGAACCCATGCGGAGAACCTCGAGCCTATAATTGAGAATTATCCCCGGTGCTATGTCGTTCTGAAACAAAATTACCAAATTGAGTGAAAGTAAATTCCGTTACTGGGTTTAGTGGATCTGGATAGAAGATGAAAAAAAAACGAAGATACAAGGAATGCATAATTTGAGCCGCCCAAAAATTTTATGTTGAAAAACTAAAGTGAACCACCGTCAACAGCGCAAAAATAACTTATTTTTGAATGGTTGGTCAATCAAACCAAAGCACTGTGGTTCAGCGTGTATGGAGAGAGTGTCATAAGTCGATTTGTCCAAAACTTCCAACATTATTGGGAAGAAATGCATATATTGTTGTTAATTATGAATTTATTTGATAAAATAAAGGACTTACAATTAATTTAATGTGTATATATTATTGAATAATAATAAAATAAAACAATTAAAAACGCTTCAAAATGCACTATATTTCAATACCGTATAATTAACACTTATAAATAGTAAGTAACATGTTTTCACTTAAAAATATAATAAACAATACCTTAATACTATTTAATTTAAAAAAAAACTTATATTGAACGCAAACATATTTACTAAGTTTTTTTGTTATGTGCAATTCATGCAGTAGAATGAACCGCACGTAAAGAGTTGTTATCTTAAAAATACTGTAATTAAACTATCTAACACTCATTAGTGAAACTTTAATGAGCTTAGCAATACCTAATGTAATAAACTAATGACAGATTTAGATAAAACACTTTTTTTTTCCTAGGAAGCTTTCTAAGACCCGTAACTAGTGGGTCAGAATTTAATAAAAGTCGATTTAAAAGATCGGTATTCGTCGCAACACGTGACATTTTTCTAGTATTGTTGAGCCGAAACGCTTTTATATTTTTATTTGTAGCTTCGGCAGCTTCTTCTGATAGTTCTCCTATGGATACCATCATGTGATCGAACTGATCGATTACTTCAGACCCATGAATCAGAACTTTGTGAATGGACGCTGGCAAATTGTACCACGGATATTCCTCAACAAGCTGTCGAGCCGTGTCTAAAGCAAACGATTTAAATCTCTCAGAATTAATTTTGTAACCGGAATTGAGACAGTTAAGAATTGTACCACACCTATCAATAAGCTCTTGCTTAATTCCTGTTATTTCGGCAAAAATGGCAGAGTTAGCAAAAACCTACGTGCTGTATTCCCATCATTCGAGTTGCCACTTCCTCCGCTACGCGGCTTGTCCACTATCAGACCTAATTTATTTTTAAAAGCATTTTGTATCGTCTTCTTTCTCTCTGCCATTTTTTTCTTTTCTTCATTTAATCGAACTTGCCATTTTTTTACCTCGAGCCGATATGACACGTGCACAAAATATTCAAAAAATCTTATCCATGAATGGAGAGGAGATAATCCAAACTCCAGCGTAGCGGTATCAATTTCTTTGGTCAAACACATGTCTATCTGATTCATCTCTTTGGGTGTAGCCTTGCACAAATAACACCTGCTAGCAGATGCCGTGTCACTTAACGCACTACAAATTTTGCCGTCTACCATTGTCAATTGCAATTGATGATGAACTTGTAATTCATCGCCGCCCGGCAACATACACGTCGATGGTACTAAATTATTAATTTTCTCTTTAAAATAATCTTCTTCGTTCTTAGATAATTGTTTTGTCTCTTTTGCAAATTGGAAGCGAATAGGGCGACAGTACCTAGTTGATGATGGGCGAGGATTCTTCCATAATATTGTTTCTTCTCCTGTTGTTGCAACTATGGACACGAGACGCAAGGGCACATATGATGTCACGAATAAACTTCCATCTTCTAAAGTTGGGTCATCGGAAAAGCACTGCTTATACTCACTGTGTCCGGTACTACCGTCAAAACCCCACTTACCAACTAACATAACATCACCTAAGGTCTCGGGATCGATACTTGATAACAGTATATTTTGAGAATCCAGTATTCTTTTAACCGTGTGGTCCAACAAATTTTGTAACTCTACTTCGGCACTTTTTTCAGTAATAGTTAATTTTTCAGGGTAACACTGTTTCTTGGCTTCTAAAACCTTATGATACGAAGGCAAAACTGGATATTGTTTACTATTAATGAACTCTTTAATTAAAAGGTATTGGTGTTTTGTTAATTTTGCTTCTGTGATCAGCGATAGGATCTCACTTGGATTCACTTCACATTTATGACTATCATTTGGCCCACTACTCGAGGTTGACGAAGTATTTATCAAAGCATTGACGGCCGAGTTATCAATTTTTGAGAGGTCCACTAATCTCCTTCGCTGAGTTCGTTTACTGCAAGACTCAAAATCTTTCTTCGGTCGACCGAGATTTGATGTCATTTCTTGACCAGTAAACTGATTTTCTCTCGCAGATACCGACTCATTCTTTGCTATATCTATAGTTTCAAGGACATTTAACCATTTTTCATGTTTTCTGACTAGTTCATATTTATTCCTTGCTGCTTTTTTCCAGTAATCTGCGATCCTTTGGATTATGCAATTAACGCGTTTACTTAGAACTTCGATTTCAACGTTTTCAGCTTCCGGCATCATTTCCAAAACTGTCTCTAGTATAATTCGATATTTTTCTATCTGTGATCCTTTAGCAAGATGCCATAGTTCAAATATGTGCATTCTTGTAAACTGAACTTGCAAAAAAGAACCTGTAAGAAAGAAAACCAAATACATTAGAAATTGACAAATATCGTAGCATCTTCTACGAACAACGTAGAGGACGAATTAATAAAACATCTAGCAAAATCTAGCAGAAGATGACTATTGGCACACTAACTAGACTTTTATACGCTTTTTAAACAATCAAAATTATTAATGGTACAGAATGGCGTCATTGATAAAACTCAATGGTAATACACAAACAATTTAAATATTTTTATAAAATTAGGTGTCTCGTAGCTCTCAAATAAATATAAAATGTATAGTAAAAATAGCTAGTAAAAATATTATTATTAAAACACATACCTTTGTCATTAATTTCCATGATGATTCAATAGAGTTTATCACAACAAGTTTTTAGAAATCCGTCAACAAACAACTTTCACTTTAATGATCTATTGATAAGACTAATTACGCGGTTTAAGTGTGTTCACTTCGGAGGTCTGAAAAACAATGATCCCGACTGATTACTTCAAAACTATTTATAGTTTTAAGTAGGCTGGTAATTAATGTGTTATCAGAGAAGTACAAATCATAGCTCGGCTATTGTTGATTATTTGGACTTATGACCTATGAGCGGGACCATAGTGCAAAGTGACGTTACACAATATGTTACCCAAAAGCCTAAATTGTAAGTTGCGGCTTGAAGGCGGCTCAGTGATTTTGAAAGCGTAATTTTTTTTTTTTTAACCTTTTAGTAATCGTAATACGCTGTTATGTAGACCCACTTCTTAATGAATAAGAAACTATAGAATATTTCAAACTAACCCTCCATAAGCAACGCCGCGGGAAAGTCATAGTGTATTATTTAAACCATTTAATTTGGTTGGTCCATCACATATCTTAATCAAGATAATTATCTTATTATCACCCTTGAAATAGGTACCATTGAGGATTTCCGGTGGCCATTTGTGGTCTTCATCATCAGTTCTTCCACTTCCCCAAATGAGATTTGCACAGGGGTTCAGACAATCCAAGGTTATGATAGGAAGGGAAATATGTACTTAAATACAGAGAAAACATCCATAAATATTCGCGCTCATTACATAAACATCTACCCTTACCGGGATATGAACCGAGGGCCGCTAGCTTCGTAGGCAGGGTCACTACCAGCCAGGATAGGCTGGCCAGCGCGTCGTCAATATAGTAAAGCTATTTTGGAAAGCCGTTTTTTTAATATCTGTCATCTGTTTTCAAAGTCATAACTCATAACTCATAACTCATAACAGACGAACGTCATTCAAACAATGTTAATAAACAATCGAAAAACATTATGTTCATTATTTTAGAGTTTAATAAGCATTCGAGTGATGCTAATTACCTAAAATTCAATTAATACAGCACTTCCTTCATGGCCCTTGTTTCTAGAGTAGATTTGCTAAACACAATCACATTAAATTTATTGATAAGGATTCCATACTTTCAATCATGAGTTTCTGAAATAAATGTTGGTGCCATCGCGTTGAACCTCTCGGGAAACCTCACCACAAGAAGGTTGATACAGCCGCGCGCCCCTCGACCCGCGTCTAGTGGTCAAATGAAGGTCATTTCTCATTTTTATCAAGAGTCGCTTAACTTCAAACTCGTATAAATCTAATTCCGTATTTTTTTACGATTTTGGTATAAAATAAAAGGAAAGAATTTTATCAGTTCAGCATACAGCCGTACATAGAGCCTGCCCGTTTTTGGAGTCTGTGCAAAATAGATTCATGTAGGTGTAATCTACTAGTAGGTACCACACACGACACGGCAACACACACCCATCACCCATGTGCACAAATAATTGTACTAGCAGGTCACCTCACCCCAGGAAATAGAGTTTCGTTGTATATAGTTACGACGACTATGAGTAGGTACATGAGTACTGTACAGTCGAGTTCATAAATTTGTATGCACTTTTATACCTGGCCACTTTAATCGCTGTGACAATTCATATATGGCAGTTTAAACATGAAATTAAAGACACACGTGTGATCCTATTATGAAACTCGCTGAAGCTCGTTTCATAAAACCACACTCGCATTTTAAGGCCTAAAGATGTACCTACAGTTCCATACACTGCTTTATCTACACACATATCTTAAGTTTAGAATTATCATACTTTTGTAACAGCAAAAACCAACGAACAAATATGATTACAATAATGGCGGCAATGCGATCCTCCGTCCAGACGAATGTTTTTTTTAAATCATAGATAAACGAATGAAGTCCCTATCCTCAAGTCACTCGAGATTAAATGTCGTGCGGTTTATATTAAACAACCTACTGAATTGACGTTTCGAGTCGGTAACTGTTTTAATATCTATGAATACTAGAATAGAGTCCATCTTGAGTTTTGACAGCTGTTCCAAATTTAAACTCATAACCTTACCGAAATCTATACTGTAATAACATTACAGTACAGATTTTATCTACTACCAGAGAAGAAAGTTCTCATAGAAAAATTGTTTGTAATAATGCCGGTCATTTCCTACGGGTTTTGAACCCATAATAGAGGACTTATGATATGTGCCTCTGGTCATAATTAGGCCTTAAAACACTCGTGTGATCCTACTATTAAACCACACTCGTATTTGAAGGCCTCTCATTATGCATCAGTTGCTAAACTACATACTATAAAAACACCATACTATGTAATAGAATTACAATCATTCACTGAGTTGAGAAATTAAAGTTAGAATCACGACTCCGCAGTCACCCTGTATAAGAAAGTACCATTTTAAAAAGTAGGTTCAATGAAAAACGGTATCTAGACTTTTAATCAATATAAATGACGAGTGAACCTGCGCACTGGCAGCGCAGCGCCCTCCGCTCCCTCACCATATCGTCATCGTCTTTGAGGTACTCAGTAAGCCAGTGCCCCAGACATTTAAATTGGTTTACCCTTTTCAAGGGACACCATGTCGCTTAGGCGGAGCCACGCTTGTAAAATTATTTTATCTACTCTCATATCGTAAAGTTCGAATTATAAAATTCAAAACAAATTTATATTGGCATACTTTATAAACACAATACCGAAAAAAAATTAAAATAGTAGTTTATGAAATTGTTGCATAAAAAGGGGTATTAAAACACGAGTGTGTGTTTAAGAACCGAGCCGCTAGGCGAGGTTTTTAATAGGATCTCACGAGTGTTTTAATACCTGGTTATGTGCAGTTTCATACACTACTTTATCTACTCTCATACATTGCGATTCAACCTACTAAGGGTCGAGTTCACCAACCAATTTAACAGACTATTAAGTCTTAATCAGCTGTTAGTTAATACATTTGACAACCGTTAAACCTCTAACCGTCCGTTTAATTGTTGGTGAACACTGCACTAAATAAAAGATCAAAGTTAATAAAGTAACTACAGCAAAACGTATTCAATGAATGGCGCCAAAACCTAGTACATCACCGCGCATGCGTTAAAGCGGGCGCTGTCACAGACAAGTAAAAATTGGAATGAAAACTTTTTGTAATTCTGTAAAAATGACGCGAAACGCATGTGCGTTCCATTATAAAAAAATAAAAAATATGGAACCTCGTTGGTGACATTAACTTTTTGGATTAACTTGTATCGTAATGGTAAAAAAATTACTTTATAACATTATTTTGTTAGAGAAATAATGTTATAAAGTGATTTTTTAATTTTTTTTCGGTATTGTGTTTATAAAGTATGCCAATATAAATTTGTTTTGAATTTTATAATTCGAACTTTACGATATGAGAGTAGATAAAATCACTTTATAACATTATTTCTCTAACAAAATAATGTTATAAAGTAATTTTTTTACCATTACGATACAAGTTAATCCAAAAAGTTAATGTCACCAACGAGGTTCCATATTTTTTATTTTTTTATAATGGAACGCACATGCGGTTCGCGTCATTTTTACAGAATTACAAAAAGTTTTCATTCCAATTTTTACTTGTCTGTGACAGCGCCCGCTTTAACGCATGCGCGGTGATGTGCTAGGTTTTGGCGCCATTCATTGAATACGTTTTGCTGTAGTTACTTTATTAACTTTGATCTTTTATTTAGTAGGTTGAATCGCAATGTATGAGAGTAGATAAAGTAGTGTATGAAACTGCACATAACCAGGTATTAAAACACTCGTGTGATCCTATTAAAAACCTCGCCTAGCGGCTCGGTTCTTAAACACACACTCGTGTTTTAATACCCCTCTTTATGCAACAATTTCATAAACTACTATTTCAGTATATTATCATTAAAAAAACGAAGAGTTTTATGCAACTCTCCAGCATGAGACGAATCCAATGACTAATGACTTATCATCTATCAAAATCGTAAATATACGAATGAGTTTGTGTATCAACTTTTTTTAAATAAAAAGACTACAGTGTAATAAAACATTGGCATAAAGAAAAGTATATTAAAAAACCGGCCAAGTGCCCACGAGCACGAAGGGTTCCGTACCATTATCTATACAACATTAGCAAAAAACGGCCAAACAAACACGTTCTTTTGTATGAGAGGCACCTTCAAATATTTATTTTATTCTGTTTTTAGATTTTTTTGTTATAGCGGCAATATAAATACATACATACACATACATAAATTCACGCCTTCATTCCCAGAGTGGGGTAGGCAGAGCTACAGAATTACCAAGCACTCTTAAATAAGTAGTTGATAATTCTGTAACCACGTTTTGCACAATCAGGCTAAGATGTTTACCAGTGTATTAGTGGCAAGTTGCAAGCCTAAGAGTACTAGAAGCCTATATTATTCCCTTAGTCGCCTCTTACGACATCCACAGGAAGACATGGAGTGGCACTATTCTAACCCGGTGCGGTTACGGCACAGAAAAAAAAAATGGAAAATCCACCGGGAAGGTCAAACATTTGCATCGGGGCGAAGCCGCTGGCGGGCCGCTAGTTGTAAATAAACTGTTAATTTCGTATTTTCTTAATTTTCTTGGTGTTGCGGTTATAAGTAGCCGACTCAAAACTTATATTTTCTCGTGCAAAAACCTGCCCCCTGCCCTATTAAATTTAAAATATTTAAAATAGTAAATTTAAAGAATTTACAAGAGGTTTGTGTTTAATTCTTATTTATTTATTTTACATTGTCATCGCAAGTCAAAGCAGGGGTCGGGTGACGTGACGTCACACAGTAGCTTTTTAAAATGAAATGATCAGTACTTTAACATAACCAAACTTTTAATGAACTTTTTGTAACTTACTTATTATGGAATTTAATTCTGAATTAAACGATTATTATTATTATTATAACCATCCACCGTGAGACGAATCCAATGACATATATCTTATCAAAATCGGACGGAAAATTGCATTCAAAGATTTTTTTAAACTCGCTTTCCTTGCCCGGGACACGAACCAACTAAAATTAAAAAAATCAAACCCTCGCTATTTTATTATACTAATCGATAGGATTATCATTCAGGATAAAATAAAATAGCAAGTATTTGTTTTTTTATTTTAGAAAATCTTTGAATACAGTTTTGTTTCTTTGAAAAAAAAAGGAATGGCTCTTTTAAGTAAAATTAGCCAACTTAAGGATTTAAGGTAGTTTCCCTCCAGGTCCCGACTTATTTGCCCACAATGTATGTAGATAATCAACGTTTCTTTGTTTATTCCGTATGGTGTAAAATTTTAAACGCAGTTTTTATTTGTACTTGAAATCAACTTGCAGTGAGGGCGGTTTTTAGTTTTTTAAATATATTTTCACTTCTCATGCTCAAAAAGTTTGTCAAATTAGACTTATCAAGCGAGACTCAAGTGATACATGTACAACCGAGGGAAAATATAATATATATATTTTCACTAGGGAAAATATGAAATTGAAAATAGAATGATTTACATTTACAAAACATCTTAATTTGACCAATCAAAATACTTCACCAAATTAAATCCACCAATCACAATACACATCGACTGTCAGTCGGAACGTTAAGTTCTTTTTGGTACGTACACTCGTTAACTAATACAAATCTTTAAAAAAAAATGTATTTGATATCAACCAACCATAATAAAGCTATATTAAAACCGACCAATCAGGTAACAGAATTCATTTCTCAAAACATTAGGTGTTTTTTAGTACCTATTTTACAATTGCTAAAATATCATAAATCGTTTGAGCTACGCTTTAAAGCGATAATACTCACTCGGTCAGCGCCGTTTAGTCTATATTTTGTATCTGTGTCAAAGTAGTTTTAAAAAAAACACGCCGCCAAATTAAAACAATATTTTGCCGCGGAATACATTGTGGGTGGATAATTGTATAATTCTTTTATTTTCTCACAATCGAAGTGAAAAGTAGAGTGTATAACTCGGGTCTAAAAGCCATATTAGGTACCCCTCGCACAATTTTCCCTCGCTTTGCTCGGGAAAATAACCATCTCGGGGTACTATGGCTTATTTTTGACCCTAGTTATACAATCTACTATTATCTCCCCGCTGCACGCTTCACGCTGCACGCTCGACGGATCGGCTGAATGAAACTTTTAGGGCGAAGCTACACGAGCCGGATTTTTTGAGTTGTGAGCCGCGTCATTTCGGTCGCGTAATATCTCCTGGGGCTCTAGTACGGCTGCGCTTGTCGCGGGACAAAGTGTGGATAAAGCACCCGTCTTTCTCGTACTTATGCGCGTGTCAGAAAATTACGGGTAATTTATCCACTCCTAGTCACGCGATAAACGCAACCATACTAGGCCCGCTGCATATAAAAGGCCAGCTGATTTTGCGTCGCCATGTGAAACCAAACAGGAGTTTTGTATGCAACCGAATGTAGAAGAAATTACGCGACCGAAATTAAGCGAGTCAACTCACAAAATTATGGTTGTATTGCTTCACCCTTAGGTATTGTAGAGTATAAATATTTTGATTAGAACACACACACCATCGCGTCGGCCAGGCGGTAGTGGTCGATCCCCAAGAAGACCGCGAGCGTGAGGTCCGCGGCCAGCGCGGCGAGCGCGAGCGCGGCGTGCGCCCACACCGCCGCGCGCACCTGCTGCGCCGAGCGCTCCACCACCACAACTGCAACATCATTCCTTTAATATCAAACACCAAAAAAATACTCACGCTTTTACATTCCAATTCGAAAGAATAGGTTATTTAAGTGACCAATTTCATTAATTTTGTATTTGACCCAATAGTTTTGTTTTAAAATCATTATTTATTTAGCAGACATTTTATGGATGGCTTGATTATTTGAAATTTGGGATGGCATTTCCTAATAAATTTCAACAATGAAGTAATTAATTAGGGGAAGGTGGGGTAAAACGGGGTAGCGAGGTAAGATGGGGATCATCCCAAAATAGATGATATAATATCACGAGAAAAGTTATTTTAACGCCAAAATATGTAACAATTGGAACAACAAGAAGCTTATTTTAAACAAAGAAGGTAAAAAAACAAAACTTTTTTTTAGAGAAACTGGCCTGTCTGTGCCACTTTTATTAAAATTACCTATATTTGTAAGGTTTATGAATGATCTTCCATAGTCCATATCCTAGTTCTTTCTAATGAGGTATTTTGTGATTGTTAGTTTGTAAAAGGCATTCGACCGAAGTTGGAGTCACGCTCACAGATTTTAAGTAGACACAGTCAGTATTAACAGCGGGATATTCAAAGTACTTAGTGATTTTTTTCGTTCCGTTAGCAATATCAACAGCAGATAGACGTCAACATAAATGTTCATCGTAGAGGTATTGTACCAAATAGATTTATTTATTTATTATTAAAAACTAATTCCACAGTATAACAGTTAGAAAACCAAGGTACTGAGAAATTGTAGATACTTACAAATACAGAAAATTACAAAAAAAAAAAAACAATAAAAATACAATATATATTTCACATTAAATAATTGACGACACACGCACATCCATACTCTCGCAGTACCTCAAATATTCATCACGCAGTGCAGCCTATCCGCTAGCAAATACATCCCGCTCAGGGGCATATGCGAGAAGCCCGTTTAATAGGTGCAAGGCACGGACCAAAGCAGAATTCCTGCGAAACACAGTACGAGACGTCGGAACCGCCAGCAAATAGCGAACACGAGGGCGAAAATCGATTTTAGTCCGTGAAGGAACCGATAGGCGCAGGAATTGTGCTGCCAATTCAGCACACCCAGGCTCCCCCCGCAAGATTTCGGTGGTGAGAATGAGAAGGCGGAAGTTACGCCTGACCTCCAGGGAGTTTAAGCCCAAAACCCCCAGGAGAAACTTAGTAGGGTACAGAAAAGGGTAGTAACCAAACATTTTGGTAAAACCGTAAGAATACTTTTTGAACTCTCTCGAGGAGCAACACGTAAGATGCCTCGTAGGGGTTCCAAATAGCAGAGGCCGCTTCAAGTTTACTTCGGACCAGAGCCGTGTACAGAAGCTTTATGGCTTTGGAGTCACGAAAATCCCTAGCGTTTCTTAAAACGAAACCCAACCTTTTGTGGCTGTTTAGACTCAACGCGTTCATGTGCTCATGAAAGTTAGGTGCGAGTCTAGGATGACACCGAGATCCCGAATGGAGCTGACGCGAACTATCGATTTAGAACCTAAAAAGTAATTATGATGCAGTGGATCACGAGCTCTACTAAAACTTATGACCGCACATTTTTCCACATTAAAAGCCAGTCTATTATTGCAACTCCACTGGTATATACTGTCAATGTATTTCTGAAGTGAAGCACAATCAGAGATCCCCTGTACCCCATAAATCAGCTTCAAGTCATCGGCATAGAGTAAGCACTTGGCCGACTGAAGAACTGAAGTCAGGTCATTGGTTAATATGCCAAAAAGGAGTGGACCCAGTATGGAACCCTGGCTGACACCCGAGCGAGTTGGATACGCCCTCGAGACAAAGTGTCCTTGTTGCACATACTGTTGCCGGCCGCGCAGATAACTGGCGAAAAACTGAAGTAGTTTAGGGGAAAATCCGATATTGCACAACTTGCTTAACAGCACGTCATTATCTACGCGATCAAATGCTTTTTTAAAGTCGAAATATAACACGTCAACCTGTATTCCAGCATCCAAATGATCCGAGATTGAATCCACCAGAGTAAGGAGGTTCGTTTCCACAGAGCGCTTAGGCCTAAAGCCATGCTGGGAATCACAGAGGAACGGCTGTATTTGAAAAGCAACGAGTCTATTCATTATGGACTCAAACAGCTTAGGAATGGATGAAAGAATGGCTATAGTTCTATAGTCCTCGACCCGGGACGAATTGTTAATCTTGGGGATTGGTCGCACTCGCGTAATTTTCCATTGATTTGGGTATTCCCCGTGCGCACAGCTAAATTAAAAATATGATGCAAGGGAGGGATAAGCCACTCTTTACAACCCTTCAGAATAAATGCCGGAATGTTGGCGGGACCGGGGGAGCTTCTAGGTTTTAAGTGACGTATGGAAGCTTCAACATCAAGTCGAGAAATGTGGTCAATATGGACATAGTTGGCATCATGCGTCCGATCTTCGTGAACAACACTTCTGAAATCCACATGAGGCTCGTTTGGCAAAAAAACAGAAGAAAAGAAATCGGCAAAAGCCTGAGCTGCGGCGCAGCCTTCGTACTCGCTTCCCTCATAGGTAACTCGTGTCTCAAAACCACCCTTGGTTTTAAGGTTTGTAATATGCTGCCAAAAAGCACGAGGATTGGAAGTGAGCTTAGTCTGTATCTGGCAAATATATTGGTCGTAGGCAATCGAGATACGAGATTTAATGTCAGCCCTAAGACTGGAAAAGGCGGTATACGCAGCAAAGTCTCCCGTGCGCTTCCAATTCCGATGCAGAAGAGCTTTTCGTTGTATGTCGTTGATGAGGACAGGCGTGAACCAAACCGGGTAACGCCTTCTCGGTTTATTGGGTCTAGTTTTCCTCGGTATGCACTCGTCAAAAACACCATACACCAAATTATAAAAGAGAGAGACAGCAGTTTTGACATTGCAAGAACTAAAAACATCATTCCAGGACACCTCAGACATTAACTGGTACAAAAGGTCATAGTCACCCTTGCTAAAGTTCCAATCATGGCTCAATTCAACATTGGTAGGTTCCAGCAACGGGGGATTGAGACCGGATGTCGCGAGTGATATGGAGATTTCGAGCGGGGGATAATACGCGTCCCTGTATGGCACAAGGCCCTCTCCGTCAACCTCGCAGGTCTTCATCGCGGTGGTTTGGCCCCGCACCAGTACAACATCTAATACTCCTCCATACAAATTCACCACCTCATTCGTCTCTTGCAAACCACTTACTGTAGAAAAGTAACAATAATAGCTTAGGACATTAACGGAGGAATACTTAGGGTTCATATTCAAATCACCGATAATTAACACCAGCCCGTTCAAAGAGTCGATAAACGATTCCACTTTGTGAAAGAAGCGCATGTAGACGTCATCCGAGGCTCTGGGAGGGATATAAACGACACACACATGGCATGTCGTTCGCCCTACTGGGAATGAAGCCCACAAGTCTTCGCCATCACGCGTCTCAAACTCCGGCCTGCGGCGCATCGCGATCCCTGGCCGTGCCGCCAACAGCACGCCTCCTCCTTGCCGCCCCGCAGCCCGATCACGGCGCAAGACACTCCACTCTCCCCCCACTAGTTCCGAGTCTTCAACAGACTCAGACAGCCAAGTCTCCGTAACTCCAATAATATCCGTTTCAAGGGCAGAGATTATGTTGTTCCTAAAAGTTTTCAATTTTGTATTGAGGCCTCGAACATTTTGGTATGTAATACAGAGGGACGGCTTTGTTGAACGAGTCTGGGGTTTATTAGGTTTGGTTGTACTGAGTTTTGGCACCTTGTCTACGAAATAACCACGCCTTGACTCTGGCATTCTCCGGCCACACATTCGCAGAGAGACACTTTTCATAGACAGCAGCAGGAACTCCTAATTTATAAGATCTGTAATCCCCCCTCGATTTAAGCTCCTCGACCGTGCAGGTACCATTTGGGCATAATGTTTGAAGGTACTCTTGAACCTCCTCGGACCCAGACACCATATTCCACAAATGGATATACCTCCGATATTCAACAGTCTTGAGAGATGTTACGCTGGGACCAGCAGTGCAGCGCATAGACGTCAGCCGCCTCTGCTTTCTAGTTTGAGAAACCTCAAAATCTTCCTTGTTAGGTTGTTCAAGGGCCGGTTCTTCAGCAGGGGTGCTTTTTGCTTGACGATCATGGAGGCGGCCACAACAGGGGTCATTTACCCTCGGAAGGCGAGGAGGTAGCCCGTGTGACGCGCGGAGGAGCGCTTCTAGAGGGGGTAGATATAGTAGAGCATCCGAATAGGACTTTCACCGGGCTGTTTATTCGATAAAAAGTATGTTATATCAAATTTAACATGTTAAGTTATATAAGTAGGCTGAAAAATTACAGTCCAGTAACAATTTTTTTTTTTTTTTTTTTTAATTTATTTATTACAAAAAAACTTAAATGGTATGTACATATTTATATTCCGCCAAACTGAGGACAGTTTGTTGGCGGATAAAGCGCTCATTATGCACTTGTGTTCTACCCACTTATAGCTACTTTACATCCTCATAAGTTATACACTACTTAACTAGAGCTACCGGTATACTTCAGTTATGCCATACAATCAATATATTATTACCCTATTACTCGCTACTATTATCAATATTATCATACAAATCTAACAGTTTTGCTTGGAGTCTTCTCTTAAATATCTGCTTGCTACTACACTTTTCTACTGTTGGGCCTAATTTGTTAAGTATTTTAGGAATAATATACTTGCGCGTTCTTTGGCCATAGCAGTTGTTCGCTTTATATTCTACGTACGCTCTTTGCGTGGTTGTTCTGAGGTTACGCAACGGTATTCTACGCATTTTGAATTTATCCTGACCGTAATCATCCATACATATTAAATACCTAACCTTATCATGCACTGGTAAGATTTTTAATATTTTATACAATCGCTTATAATTATCATTATATTTGTTTTTAGTTTTTTTATCGACTAATACACTTTTTACTATTCTAATCTGAAGGTTACAAATTTTATCAAGGTAACTCTTAAATGTCCGTCCATATGCAATTAATCCATAAGTAATTACAGACTCGGCCAGCGAATGATACAGGGTGTGCATTAATTTCCTACTTACTATGTTTTTTAAACTAATTAGTTTTGCCAAAATTGAGCGGAGTTTATTACACACTATTTCTATATGGATCCCCCAATTAAATTTAGTGTCTATGGTTAATCCTAAGTACTTATATCTATCTACTACTTGTATACTACTACAGTTACAGTCTTCCTGTTTTTTATTATTATGTAGACAGTCGTATGTGTGCCCCAATATACAAACATTTTCACAAGGTTCCTGTAGGTATGGTGACTTGATTATCATACATTTGGTCTTTTCTATGTTAAGTATTATACCATTGTCGTGCGACCATTTTATTATGTTTGTAAAATCGGTCTGTATGTTTTTAACCACAGTTTTAATGTCCCAATCAGCATAGACTAGACATGTATCATCGGCATACATATAAGTTGAGCAAGCCTGGACGACGTTAATCATACTGTTAACACGTTCACGGACAGTAATAAAAAACCATTTTAATTTGACCCCCGTATTTATGACGCCCATGCTATAGCCGGTATGATACACGACTGCTATAGCATCCGCGTCCATGAACGTGTTAACATGCATTATGTAACCTAACGGTCCGAACACCGATCCGGTTGGCACCCCGTATACTACGCTAGCCTCCTCGCCGCTCAGCCCGTTGATAAAAGTGGTCATTGTTCTATTGCTTAAGTAATTTCTAATCCACTCGATCACTGGACCACGGACACCACATTCTTGCATAGCGAGGATGAGCTGTTCGTGGTCCAGAGTGTCAAATGCTTTTTTAAAGTCTATGTATAAAGTTACAACGTATTTTTTATTATTTAAATGATCATTTACCTCATCTGTGAATTGTGCCAAAGCGGTTGAGGTGCTGCGCCCTCGCCGGAAACCATGCTGACTATCCGATATTATGTTGTGTTTTTCTAAGTAATCACTAATTTGCGTTGTAATAACTTTTTCTACTATTTTATTCACTACTGATAGTATAGCTACTGGTCTGTAATTAGTATACTCTAAATGACTTCCTTGCTTGTATATAGGTCTAATTATCGCTTTTTTTAACATATCCGGATATGCACCCGTCGCTGCGCAGTTATTCACAAACTTGGCCAAGATCGGACTTATGCTAGTTTTGATAAGCTTTATGTCTTGACATCTGATTCCGTCCATTCCTGGGGATTTCCTAGTACTTAATTTATCTATTATTATTCCTATATCTGCGTGTGAAACTTTTTGATAACGAAATGATACATTACTGTACTTTACATAGTCCTCTCGCTTTAAGAACTTTACATTGCACTTATGTTTTAAATTTTGAATTTCCATTGTAAATGTTTTGGCAAAGTTTGTGCAGACCGCCTCAATCGACGTGCTCTTTCCCAAATATTTAATTATTACATCGTCCAGACTTGCCTTGTCATTTCCTAACCAACCATTAATTGTTGCCCACAGCTTTCTTAAATCACTCTCACAGTTTTTAATTTCATTTTGTTTGTAGTTTTGTTTCGCCCAATATAAACATTTATTTGTAACGTTTCTAAACCTAGTATAATCTAACCGGTAAATTACATTTTTAGGACTAGCTTTCCATCTTCTAAACAACTCATCTCTACGCGATAACATATTAATCAAATTAGTATTTATCCATGGTTGCGTTACTCTATTGGTTTTAAACGTTTTCGTGGTCTTTGACTTATCGTATATGTTGCTGAAGATGGAATATAGCCTTTCGTACATAGATTTAGGACAGTCAATGCTATATATTTCCGACCAGTCTATTTTTTCTAACTCATTTTTTACTAATCTATTATTAATAACGTGCACTTCCCTTTTTTGTTGACAATTATCGCGCCGGTCGTCGACCTCCGTAGTTAAGCTGACTCCGACTAGATAATGGTCCGCAATCTTACACGTTAGCATGTGTGCGGTTGCAGCGCGCATCCCCGAACCTGCGCCGGCGCAATGAAATTCGTTTTAATAAAAATGTAATTTTTTGTTTAATAGACCAATTACATACCAATCGAAAGCATAGAAAGTGTAGCCTATAGAATAAGCAAACGTTAGGTTGACATTTTTTTCCGTCATATCGTAACTATTCGATAGGCAGGTATGTATGTATAAACAGGTAAGTCAGTACTAATAATTTGCATCAAAACTAACGTTTGCATTTTCTATAGGCTTCGAACTTAGGATTAGTATGTAATTTGTCTTTAAACAAGCAATTACATTTTTTTAAACAAAGTTCATTTATTAAACAAGCAATTACGATTTTTAAAAAAGTTCATTTAATATTGTTTATGATCAGGGCCCGTTATTTTCATGCCGATGACATCAATTTTACGTCACGCTCCATAGGTATAGGGTGATCCCAAATAGTTTTATTGTAAATTATTAATATTATCATAATTAAAGTGATTGTCGACTAATGATTAATAATTTACAATAAAACTATTTGGGATCACCCTATATGGAGCGTGACGTCAAATTGATGTCATCGGCATGAAAATTACGGGCCCTGTTTATGATATAAGTACTGTGCTGATTTTATTCAGCCTACCTATTCGCCATACTTACCATATTTTGATATAAATTTGATATAAAATACTTTTATAGTAAGCAGAAAGAAATAATTAAAAAAACATTCGTCTTGACGGAGGATCGAATTGCCGCCATTATTGTTGTCATTTGTTTGTTGGCTTTTTGCTGTTAAGAAAATAGGATAATTCTAAACTTATAATTTGTGTGTGGATAAAGTAGTGTATGCAACTGTACATAATTAGGCCTTAAAACACTCGTGTGATCCTATTATGAAACTCGCTGACGCTCCTTTCATAAAACCACACTCGTATTTTAACGCGTCTCATTATGCATCAATTGCATAAACTACTATTGTACAGCAACCTGTTCAGTATCATGTGCAACTTTATTGCGGTCAGGTGTAATTGGATGTGTTTATGGACTTTCGTTGCTGACTGTACACGTGGAAAAGAAACAATAAAAACAAAAGAATGAAATCATAAATTTACTAAAAATTGCACTTATCTAACATTCCGCTACCAGTGGACATTGTTCCCATAATGCTGGCAGCAATGCCACGGTGCATGGCAATACTTAATCTTTGTGGCACAGTACTTTAGTACAGGCCAGCATTCTGGTCACGAGTGGCGTCTACCAGTCGCTTTGAAGGATCTTTAAACATACGGTGTGCTCCTGGTCCCCACAGTCCTACTTTTCGACCCGAAAAGGCTCAAATATTTAACTTCTATTAACTTGACTGTATTAGCAAATTTTGAAGGTCTCCTCCGACTCTGACGCGAGCCCTAATGCTGGTTCCGGGAGTTGAGACGGCGCGAGGGTGTCCACGCCAGTGGCATCCCAAACTACGCTCTTCGCCCGTGGTACGGTTGTCTGTGTCCGGTTGACAATTAATCTAAAATTAAGCTAATAGTCCGCCATGTTCGCCAATCCGGATTATTAATTTCAATAAAAAAAACAAAATTTAAAATATTTATTCTTTACATTGGCCACATGACGCAAAGAGCTCTTTTACACGTCGGTAATACACTAGTAGAGTGAATCTACCAGCGCTTCAGACAAGACCATCATTGCGGAGAAGAAGCGCTGCAAGAAACTCAATTAGCACGAAAGCAGAAAATATACTAGCACGTTCACCAAGCCTGGGGATGCCATTTTTGTGTTGGGTGTATTATTGCGATTTTTATACGACTATATCCAGCCGAGCCGGGCGTCCCCACTCATCATCATCATATTATAGTCCCCTTTTTACTATCATGTACTCTATGTAGGTAGTGTGTAATTAATCACCTCAACTTCAGATATCGATATTGAACCTGGTTTCCACTGAATTTGGTTTCGAAATAAATACATTGTAAAAACATGGTTTATTTATCCCGATTGTAATAAACGTATCCCGAAACATTCGAATGAAGTGAACTCGAAATATCGAGGAAATGCATATAAATTTTACTCTCTTAATTGCGTACTGCTTTGTAATAAATTATTATCGATAAAACGGTCGAAGTATGCTTGATGAAGTGAATAACTCGTGCAGGAACATTATTAATTTTGCATTGCCAATTAGAGGTAGAATTTTACAACGAAAATTCTTCGGCGAATGTCCACGTCGTCCATCCATATCTGCCTTATTGTGAGTAGGTTTGGTTTGCAAGTATAAAACGTTTTGTAAAATTCATTGGTACAAAATCCCGTTTTAAAACAGTTATATTTTATAGAAAAGTTAATATTAGTATAAACATATTGATTTTACTTACCAGTTATTAGAACTACGGCCGCGACACAACTAAGGATTGACAGGACTAAAATTACTATAACAAATATGAACATCGTATCCGGGTCCGTCAGCGTCACCCACAGCGGCGCTGATGACTCGGGGTTATCGCAAGCATCCTCTGAAAAAGAAAAGATAAACATCCTGGAAAGGTCAGCAGACGAGCGTGAAACTTAAAAACATTTAATAGATATCTAATGCGACTGAATGTTACTTCTAAGCGTTGACGTTACTTCGATGCCTGTCAGTGAATAACCCTAATAACCCAACCCTAAAGGACTAAAGTCGAGTCCGGAATTAGGCGAACTAACTTGACAGCCGAAAATGTTGCCAGACATAGGAAAAATAAATAGTGATAGGTTTATGTCGACACAAATATGTCGATATAACCTTGTGCCTTCTATAAATCTGATTATATTTATATTTTATCAAGTAGTTGTCGTCGAAACTTTCACACTCATACATACTTGCCAAATAGGGAAAATTTACAGCAATTTTTACGATATAATATGATCTGAAGGAGTACGGTTTAAAGCGGATATTTACGATACTTACTCCTCAAATTAGGAATAAAATACAAAAATAATGCTGACATTACAACATGCCATTGTGATCCTTTTAGGTGGCTTCCGTCGGGCTAGTACGGTACATTTCATCTGCCATACATATAGCATTCATTCCTTTCTTGCTGGCAAATATGAAAGTGCGATAGAGACAAACGCTATATGTATATCGTCGTAATTTTTATTATTATTATTTTGCTTAGTAAATGATTAGTTAGATTCCAACACACAATAATAATGATAAACTAGACTTTTTAAATATCGATATTAACAGCAATAGCCAAACTGTGGCAACATTAGTGTACAATGAACAGTCAAGTTAGTTCGCCTAATTCCGGACTCGACTTAAGTCTTAAATTAAATTATATGATACCCCACACAATGTGTACAATACAGTTCATATAATCAGAATTATTATTATTTTTTAAATATAGCGGCCGCCATGTTGATGACGTCATATCTCCAGATCCAGGCACCTCACAGATGGAGTCCCGACAATTTTTAAGATAAAATAACACGTTTAGTATCATACTAAAATTTGGTGATTGTATCACAAAGTGAACTATGTTACTCCTACCAGAACGCGGTTTATTTTGCAAAAAATTGTAAAGTTCGAAAAAAATATTTATTTTGAAAAGCATTATCTCATAAACTGTTAGGTCTACAGATACAACTATAGTCTCATATGGTAGCAAATTTAGTTAGCTATAAAAACAATCCGAGAAGATACATCAAAAACTAGTCCTTTAGGGTTATAATCGCCAAAATCTGAATCAGAACTACCGGATTTGACGCAAACACGTCATGTTGACTAAAGTTACCGGAGTATAAATGAAAGCACTTAAAAGGATCAAAATGTAACGTCACCCCAATGATTGGCCTGTATTCGACTGTATTTGTATCGTCAACGTTACGGTCTGGTTACGATCGCTCTTATTTACTTGACAGTAAGGGCGGCCGAGTTGAAAACAATACGATAAAACGCCAAAAGACAGATAACTTTACCCAGTGGAATAAAGGGTCTGGCACGGCATTCTGATCGTTATTATTATTATTGGGATGGGCCTTGTGAGCCGCTTCGACCATTACTGATCTTTTGTGTTCTCGTGCCTGTCTTTAAAGCACTCTCTCCGCTGTCGCTCGCGCCCCAACGTCGGGCCGCGTCAAGTGCCATCGCCAGTTACATGAATAACTATTATCCAATTATCAATATTTAAAAAAATATTTGAAGAAGTCATTGATGCCTAATTCTTACTATCGGCTTGACACATTGTGTGCGGTAGACACAATTTGATGGTTGTGTTTGATTTATTTTGATGACTAGCGACCCGCCTGCGGCTTCGCCCGCGTGGAATGTATTATACATGTAAACCTTCCTTAAGAATCACTCTATCTATTAAAAAAAACCGCATCAAAATCCGTTGCGTAGTTTTAAAGATTTAAGCATACATAGGGACAGACAGCGCAAGCGACTTTGTTTTATACTATGTAGTGATTTACCAGACAACATTACTTGGCCAAACCGGATACCCAAACAACTTAATATATAACTTAGTCCTAAAAACATATTTACATTTCTGTAACGTACCGTCACAGGTAAGTAAATACATATATAATATATTTTTTATTTATTTTCTCTTGTTATTCTGAGTTTTCCGCGTTTCCTACTTAACTATTATTTTATTTTATTTTTTTCAATGTTTTATATAAAGCTAGTTTATGTATATTTACAATAAGCAAATTAAAAAAATAAATGGTGACTGGACTGTTTAGTTGCGGCGAGTTTCATCTCAGCAGTGATCTCCTCTCGGGCAGCGCTGGTACATTGTTTATTTTTATTTATTTATTATAATAAACACAAAGTTTATATATTATTCATCGTTCCACAAAACTGTTTGCACAGTTTGACGAGCGCATGTGCCCGCGCAGCCTACTTACTGAATAAACGTCCTTTATCTTTATATTATTATTATTTTTGGTAAAGGGTTTACTCGCTTAACTAAAGCTTGCCCTTGGAGGACGAAGAGTTAGTCAGCTGGAACATAATAAAAACTCTTTTAAGATAAACGAGTGCCGATTTCAAGACAGAACGCATAACTACAGTCCCTTAACAGATTTGGGTGTCTCAGGACCTAATAATTGTATAAAAGAAAATCAAGGCCAAGTTGTGTCATATACTCGCTTTGATTTTTCAGGTGAAAGTTACTTCACCTGCAAAGCCATTCTGTTATGCCTGGAACCCGAGGTAGTGGCCGAGGAGTGGCCAGCCCTAAAAAATAGAAAGGAGCAACTAAAGCTTTTTCGGCTTGTAGCAAGTCTGCCACACCTCCGTAAGGCCTACGCAAGCGCAATCGAAAGCCCGTGCAAAGATATGACTTTGAGTTTGATTAAGGGTAGCTGTAGTTAATAATAATAATAGTACATAATAATGACTAATAAATAATGTAAGCTGTAAGGAGTGCAGTGCAGATTTAAGTTTCCAATTGTATCAATAATTAGGTAATTCTGAATTGTAAGAGGCATTTACACGGTCGTTGTCTTCCATTAAAACGTAAAACGTAACAGTATGGACGTGTTCCTTTGTCGTCCTCATATGTGACTCCCTGCTGGTCTTCTACGAAGAGATTGTTCAAACGTAAACAAGTAAATGGCACATACGTTGTATATAGACCCTGTAGACGGTGCGGATGAAGTAGCTGGAGCCGCTGGCGCCGTCGGCGAGCCCCGCGCCGCACTGGTACCGGTACACCAGCGCGAGGGTGCACAGCGCGCCGTATGCTACTGCCACCACCTGAAACACCGAACCTTACATTACCTTGCAAGGTCAACGCGTCATTTCTTAAGTTCAAAGAGAAATCTTGTATGTATGTACCACAGATCACAGAAACAAGGGAGATATGTTATGGGGGCGTGGTTCGTGACGCCTCGATATGGTCAAAATGACCATATCGGCACGAGTCGTGTCAAGCGTTGACATAGTCACCCACCGAACGCTGTCAGTATAGAAGCTCCGTTTAAATGATAAAATGACTGTATGTAGCGTGAAAGTGTGCAAAAATCGAAGTGCAAACGTTAATATAATTAATATAAAATCTGTGGTATGTACATACTTAGAAATCTTGTGTCAGTCAAATATAGTTTATAGTCACATTGTCAATTCTTCTAAATTTTGTATTGGAACCTGAGAGCCAGAAAAGAGCATGCAGTTTCAAGTAATGTATACTTTCTTGTTATGTTTTCTCTTTAAGGGAAAATTAATAGTTATTTGTTATGCAAGGGGGGAAAGTTGTATTTTACCTGCGAGTGTTCATTTGAAACACGAGCTAGCGAAAGGATTCTTTGTATGGTTGTGATATGATTCAAAAATAGAATCCTGAGCATAGCGAGTGTTTCAACTTTCAACACACGAGACGTAAAATAACTTTCACCTGTGTATAACGCAAAACTGTTCATCTCACTACAGCGAGGAAAATAAGAAAAAGGGTTTGTACTATAAGCTCAATTCCGCATTTAGCACAGTTTCCCGTAATTACACAGGTGTATGTATACGTCTTCATCACTCGAATCACTCATTCTTAATAACAAAACAAACTAGAAAACCATGCGAATATTTAATGTTGACGGCTTAATTGAAAAGTTTTCACTTAAGTTTTTCATTATTATTTCGGATGCGTTTTGTTCGCACATCGACTTATTTGGATTGTCAGAACATTTTATCCGTTTTACAACCAGAATGAAGTTTAATATTGAATGCTGATATTTATGAATTAAAATAAAGTTGTCAGACTGTATTTAGTGTTTTTTACTCGATGCAATTCATTAATAGGGAATATGCATGTTTTTTTTTTACAGCTTCAATTGAAGCTATCTCTTTCTAGAAAAACGGAATTTTTCATGGAGTTTATATGGCCGCAGTGCACAATGACGTCACGGTGCACATCGGATCTCTCTGTCTAATTAGAAGTTTGAAATGCTTATAACTTCCGTATTTCTTGACCGATTTTAATTTTAATTTCCGTTTTGGTGATCTCTTTTACGGTATTTTCATATTTTGATGAGAAATGCGATTTTTAAAATCCATGCATATTCCCTATTGTGATGTTAAAAATTCAGCACTTTTAACGTTTTACGTTTTTGTAGCTGTCAAATATCACTTAAGCTGCCTTCAAATGTCAAAACTCTTTCTTCACATGAGGAAAAAAAGCGATTTTCTCAATAGATATCTATTTATTGTACAGTCGACTTCATAAATATGTCTACACTTTAGTACCTCGTCACTTTAATTTCTGTGACAACAAAACTCAGTTTAAACATGATATTAAATAGACAAGGTCCTAAAGTGTACACATAATTATGAACTCAACTGTACAACTTACAAAACTATGCAAAGAAACAGCACAATTAACCTAAACCAAAATAATAAAAAATAAAAAAACCGACATCAATAAAAACAACGACTGACAAGAGAAAAACTAGCTTTATTTTACCTTAATAATCTACAAAAAATAATAATTGTAAGAGCAATGTACTTGTAAAACTTGAATATAAGAAAAGGCAGGCGAGGATAAGCTACCAACAGCCCGCTTGCACTACCTTTTCCTATATTTAAGTTATGCAGGGTGCACCAGAACTTGACATAAATATTAAAGGATTAAGAAAGCCCTCTTCTTACCGCTCCAGAATATAGTTTTAACTTTTCAATCTGTTTATTAGTTTAGGAGTTATTAAGGCTTTAATTATACTGGCAAAAAAACGCTGTCTTGAGGTACAGCACACCTTTGCCTCTCTTGGCTATATAGCTATAATTTCTGATTCTAAAACTTGATATATGATATAAAGAAGGCGATTTCTTATACCTACCCTCATATTTACGTCAAGTTCTGGGGCAGCCTGTATCTATACTTAAGGTAAGTACATAACTTTTACAATTTTCGAAAGGTTCAACACAGATAAATTGTACATACATTTATACCTTAAGTTTATTAGTTAACGATAAGTGTAAGTAAAAATAAAATTAGTTACGAACTTTTTGATTGGTTGTCAAAATTGAAAAGTCATACATATTTGTAGACAAGAGTATGGGAAAAATGCAAACGTCGCTAAATATGTGCCCACCACTTTGGCTGATCGAAAAATACCCGGAATATTTACTTAAAGATAGAATTTAAGTATGCTAGTTTGTAGAAATATTAGTAAGACGTGTTTTCTTGTGATCGGCGAATTTTCAAGAGTTTTCCAGGGTGAAAATGACGCAGCCAAGAATTTTGATTGAATTTTGTGTTAAAACAATATTATATGCAGTGCCGAGGTTGGAATGTTAGAGACCGCTTATTGGAGAGTCTGCTACTTATGAAGAAAACCGCAGTTTACGATTGGTATAAACGTTTCGACGAGGGTCGTGACGACGTCAAAGATGACGAGAGGCATGGGCACCCAAAAAGATCAACCATGACCACAATGACACAGTCAGAGCAATTGTGGATTAAAAGAAAACTAAGGTACTTTATTTTAATTTAAATAAGTTTAGTTTTAACTTTTGATCGTAGTACCTAAATATTATATTAAATAGTACTACTTAGTCTAGCATTATTGTGGATTGTAGTACATCATGAATGCCTACCACCAGGTTGCACGGTTACAAAGAGTATTACTTGGAAATATTACGCCGTTTGCGTGAGGCCATCCGTAGAAAAAGACCAGATTTGTGGAAAAACTATCCTTTCCAATTGCACCACGATAACGCCCCCGCTCACAACTTGCGGCTTGCCTATGATTTTTTGACAAAAAACTAGACCACATCGACGCCTCCTTCGCCCAAATCCTTCGCGTATCATGCGACTTTTTCCGTTTCCAAAAATGAAGAGACTTTCAAATTTTTTTGACCAATGTGCGTATATACACCGTGTTTTTTTTGATTTACGATAACTTCGGCATATTACTAGGTACATCCATAGAAACTAAGTGGTAGATTAGATTTTGAAATATTGCAAAAAAATGTTTTTTTTTCTGTTCAAAGTAATTAAATGTTGTATCTTTGGTCATTCTAAAAGGGCCTTTAGAGTTAACTCATACATAGTCAGTGTCAAATACGTCAATGTTGGCGTGACGTGACATACACAGACATTTAAGAGCCTTTTAGACCAGTTCAACTTGATTAACTCATTAAATCTAAAAATTAAATATCTTTAAAACCGTTACAGTTATCATTTGTCTGTCTTCGGGAAATTAACTTTATTTGACCTAAAGAACGTTCCCTTAAAGTTATCGTAAATCAAAAAAAACACGGTGTATATTTAATTGGCTATTTATTAGCTTTCGTTATACACCGTGGGCCCCAGTTGCCCAAACGATTTTAACAGTTCCTGAACTTATTTCGCGTAAAAATTTCGTATCAAGTTGGTTCCAATCGGACTAGTTTTTGAGATATACCTATCTATTTTTATAGACTGAACTTGTTACGAAATCTCCAGTGCACCAAGCCTTTATAATTGCGACGTTGCCGCTATTACGCCAATTACGTCTTGGGCGATTCTTAAACAAATCCACAAACGGTCGCAGCCGAAACTCACCCATAGTTACTTAAAAAACTTATACAAACACAGATTATAATCGTCTGCGACATGTCTTGAACTTAATTGCACTTAATTTAAAACTCCTTTAGTGTTTTTATCAATGAATATGACAATCAGTAAGCAATCAGTCAATCTTTGTAGTTTATGGCATCCGTCGCGGAGACAATTTTGCCAATGTCAAGTGAGTCAGGACACGATGTACGGTATATGAGGCCAAATATTAGACCACGACAAGACAGTATGCGTCTGACATTGTCACTGATTACATGTCAATAAGCGTCCTACACCATGTCTTCCCAAGACCTGAGGGCAAGCTTCAAAGTCGCGTCATACTTTCGCGTTAAAGTCGCCCATCAAAAGTACCTGGTCTCAAGGGGGTATCCTCTAGAGAGGGTTTGCGAGACCTTTTCATAAAACTAGGCCTTGATGTCACCATCCTTTTTCAATCTTGGCGAATAAACACTGATGACATTTAGATAATTGTCCTTGTCCAGATATACGCGCACCGTGGTGACGCGGTCCGAGATGTGAATAGTACACTCCTCCAATTTAGAAACAATGTAATTTCTGATCGCAAACTGGTTTCACGATCAAGGAGGGTAGTGCGTTCCACGCCGCGAAGGTCATAATCCGAGGTTTAAGTTATTTTTATTACTTTTATTCTTTCGACCACGAATTGAGTGATGCAGAGACTGTCGTGGTTACTAGATCCGAATGTTTTGGACACCTTACCCGAAGCCTGTTTGGGACACCTTTCCTAGACCCCTCCCCGGATGGGGGAAGCAGGGCCTCTCTAAATAGAGCTGCTTCGTCGTCCAGGGTGCTGCCAAATTGCACTGTTAACAGATGCAGCGCAAAGTGACCACTCTCCCTAAGCCGCCTACGTGCAGTCATCAGATAAAGCCCGGCTGGCATCGCAGCCAGACCTCTCTGCCTCTGTCCATCGCCGCAGGACTAACAAATCGGAGTCCATTGTCGGAAGCCAAGTCATTTGCGCAGGATATATTATAATGGACTAAGCATTAAAAAAATCCAGTGTGCGCGCTAACACAGGTGCACTCTTATCTCTAACCGAGTACCTATACTCAATGGAACGAGGGACCGCTACAATCAGAGAGAGATAAAGACGTTTGCGTTAGCTAGGCCTCTAACGCTGACCCGAGACTGAAACTGTCGGGCCCTACAGCTAGCCAGGAGCGCCAGACGATCTCAACGGGAGACTTCCGCTATGAAGGAGTGGTGGGGATCAAGGACAGGAATACTACTGCCGCGGGGAAGGGGCAAGTGTGGCAGTAGCAGCTCGAGTAGTCCGGGGCGCAGCTCCGTAGTCACTCTTTATCACGTACCACAAAGATATCTGATAAAGAGCCCCCCTCGAGGACCAATTTGAGACCTATATTGTAATATCAAAACATTTTGTTTATGCGTCTCTGCAAAAAAAAAACGTTATCCCATCATTGAAATTGTATTTACCCTATCTCACTTCGACACTAGGTATAGACGAATCAAATGACACATCATACTTATGTTAAATTCCGTCAAGCCATTTAGGCTGCAGAGCGTGCCCAGAAATAGACATACTTAGGTAGGTACATACCTAGTACAGCCAACAGCATAAATAAGTGATCATTTATGTACCTTGTCGCTTTCAATCGTTTCACTATTTTGTATAGCATTTCAAACATAACGTTAAAGTGACAAGGTACATAAATGAGCACTTATTTATGCTGTTGACTGTACATATAGTGGGGACCTTTTCGTTTCTCGTCACTTATATAAACAAATCAATTTATCATTATAAATCCGTAATCAAGAAGACTAAATTATGACCATGTTGTCATATAATTTTTTTATACCTACACTTAATCATTATTTCGAGGCAGTTATCTCTATTTTACATCGTTTGATGAAAAGCACTTTCAGTGAAAATGCAATGAAAGCTGACGCATGGTTGTCATAATATTATTATTTTCGAATATTGTTAAAAATGTTTTGAGGTATTGATAGATTTGATTCATAAATTTATTATGAAAGGTTTGTGCCCTGCAGAGCGACACAAACGAATTAAACATTTAAATAACAAAAAAAAACCACGGTGCTTTAAGGGTGCTTTTAAATATTATACGGGTGGATCGCGCCGAATCTTTTAACCGCAAATCGAATTCAATGTTAACACTATGTCCTGTCCCTTCCGTTCAATGACTGAGGAGTGAAAGATAACATAAGATAAAAAAAATACTCGTTGAAAGGGATTAAGCTTTCAAAATTTGTTATTAGCGTTTCGGAAAGACCGACCTACTTTGATAATCGAAGTTTGGAGTTCCATCTCGTCACTGTAACTCGTCGTTCGAGACTAACTCTAGAGAAAGGGATGGAGGTAACGTAACTCAAACTTCGATTTTCGAAGTAGGGACTCGAATCTGGGCTGTGCGCGCGGGACGGAAGCGCGATGCCCATGTTGACGAATTGGCTGGGTAGACGTTGCGAAACGACGACTTGGCTACGTGGTTTAAGAACTTTGTATTTTCCGATGAAAATACATATATGCGAAATTGACTTGAATCCAGAAGGTTTACTAAATAATAAATAACTGGGTTTATCAGCTTTATTTGAACCAGCCGAATCGAGCGCGTGGCCCGTCAGGCGACTCTCTGCCAACTTATACGACGAAGAGTAGGACCTTCAAATTCAGACATATTGTATGATGATGATGATGAATATACGTAGGTATATTCAACCTTTTTAATGAGTTATTATAGGTAAAATTATTGGCATCACTATTTAATAATCTATCTAAAGACTATTACATTCTGTTATCATCGGCAGTCCAAATAGGACCCGGTTGTACAGTCAGCGTCAAAAGAAACTGATCACTTTAATACCTTGCCACTTTACTATCACATAAGCAATGTCAAACAAGATTGTGTAATGTGTTAATGCGATAAAGTACAAAAGTAGCTTGAAGTGACCAGTTACTTTTGACGCTGACTGTACATGCATACACACGCTCGACAAACATCGGGCAGTTGGGGACAAACAGGTAAACCACACACATCACGACGTTACGTTTTATAAGTACTTTAAACAGATGTTTTTACATTTCAAATTACAAGCAATCGGGAATTTATGACTTGCTTTCTGTTAGACTTGTTATTGTTATTCCGTAAGATGACTAAAACACGTAGGTACAAGTATACACAAGTACGTAAGGAAGTAGTAGTACTGGGAACAAAAGATAGGCCCGACTTGTGACGCATCTAAACGTGGTAGAGTATGAACGACGCCGATGCGTAACACTATTTTATTGAGAACAATAACTTAGATCAGCGCGTGTAGTGGATGATGTTCTTAGCATTCCTAATTTAGCTGCTGGTTTAGGGGCTGATCTTACTACCACAAATGGCAATTGTCAAATATTCAATACGTTTTTACTGCTCGCATTGTACTCGTAGCTAAGAGTGCAATTACCTCTCAAAATTGAGCATCGAGCTTAGCAAAATAAAACAAGATAGTTTTTCAATTATTTTTGCCGGTTTTACAAGTATACTTTGTCATTATTAATCTTATCATAGCTGTAGCGACAAGGTCTAGTACAAAAAATATGACGCTATTATTCAAAAGTATTTAAATTGAGACACTACAATGCCACTCTCATACTCACGACGGTTAGCCCACCCGAAAGAAACGCGGCCAAAGATAGTTCCGACGGAATTTTCAGTTTATTCCGTTGATCCATTTTGCAGTAACTCTTCACACTGTTAATTTAAAATAATAACACGTCATATCATGCTGGGAGTTATTTTACAAAGGGACTATTGGTGTTGAAAGAGTATTGGACCGTTAATCGCATCGCGATAATTGTTATCACTATTAATAATACGTAGGTTGATATCTGCGAGTTCCCGTGGAGACACGGGGGCACTGTGCACGCAGCCGTGTCGACCCCTGAGCGCGCGCCGCCTTCGTTGCGTGCTGACACTAGTTAAACTGGAAAACCGTGGAAATTTACGTGGAAGTTATTTATAAGGCCTAGCTGAGACTAATTTCCCTATTTTAATATCACACTCAGACTGTGATAATGTCTTGGGTTTAATTTTCTCACTTGTCTAATGGTTCGTTCCTATATTCAAAACCGTGGATAGAGTTGTGACGTCCCAATAAATTTGGCACATTTTGTGCGTAGCAAATGTCACATTTTAAACGAGACGTCGGGGCCATTTGCAACGTTAAAAGATGGCGGACGTGTAATTTGTTTTAGACTTTAATTTTTGGGTAATTAGGTGTTCAAAGTTCTTTTCTGATAGTGATTTGTACTTTTTATGCCTTAGTGTCGCACAGTGATTGAAGACTTGGACTTATTTCGTGTATCTGGCATCTTTCTTCTCGTTTCAAGTGGACTCGCAGTGGTGCAGAGGTTAAAACTATCTTGACCTCTGACCTACAAATCACCGTACAACGTTGCCCCCAATCTTCCTAGAGAAGATTGGATTGTGTTTTATACTCATATAAACCTTGACACTGGCGAAATCACTTCACGTGGAAGCCATATCCCTGCGGTAGTAGCTGTTCAAGTCGCCGCGGGGGCAAAAAAATAAAAAAAAATAATAATAAACGAGACGTCACATCTCTATTCTCTGTTTTGAATATAGGAACGCACCATAAGACGCTCGCGCGGCTCGTGCCATACGGTTCCACTAGAAACCAACAAATTTCAAATTTAGTGTGCACAAAGACTTTTCAAGCTCCTCGTGTCTGCTACTGACAATTTTTTGCGACTGCTTTAGAATCTACCAGGTCTTGTTTGATAGGGGACAATACCGACTTCAGAATAGCTCTAATCATGCGAGCAATCTCGTTCTTTAGAGAGTTTTTTATATCAAGACGGACGGCACTAATTATGTTCTCGTCCAAGGTGATATCACTACGCGTTACCGGGATGGCAGTGGATTCCTCCGAGTCTGTCTCAGAATCCACGCTGAGTTGCGTGTGCGGCTCGCTCCTCGGGTCGCTGCCTGACGCAGACGCACGCCCCGGAGTGCTACTGCTAGAGTGGTCACCACGCTGCACTCGCGACAGAGCCAATCTAGAGCAATTTTAGTAGCTGGGAGAGTTAATGAGATCTTATAATATACACACGTTTGATGGATGCTAATGTTACACTTGGGACATGCGACCCACTGACGTTTTATTTCCTCATTACACCTGCCACAATTGTGAGGCATTGTGTAAAGCCGCTTTACTATCTAGACTCCAGCGCTGACAGCGCTAGAAGATAACGCGCAGAATTATTCAGCGCAGCGGCGACCAGTTATGACTCACGCGCCGCTAGCGCTCCGCGGGTTGTCGTAGGTCAGTTACGGGAACAGTTGCATTGTTTTTTTAAACAGTATTATGCCTATTACTCACAGATATATGGTCAGTTTTTGTTGAAATAAAAAGTATTGTACATAGATCATTAAACGCACTATAAAATTATATAAATTTATACTGCACTATAAAATGATTATTTAACGAAGGAGTAAGTTCTTCATTTTTTTTCAATTAAAATTTGGAGCAACTTATTAACGTATTATCTTAGCTTCAGCTACTATGTCATGCAAACTATTTCATATTTGATTATGGCCACCGGTCGCAATGTCGAGCAACCATTCCTGCCAATGTCAAGTTTATATTTTACATTTACATATAAAAACAAAATTAAGGCAACGTTGTACGGTGATCCTCTAGCCTCCGTGAAGCGATGTAGGTAGAACTTTACGAAGACCAGATGGGATTTTCTTGAAGCAATTCTTCCAAAGGTGATACGTGTTCAAACTTGAATTCTTCATTATACTGCACATTTGAATGTTAATTTACTGCATATTAATATATCATTACTATATCCATTAAACAACAAAATATGCAAAAAATGAAAACAATTAAGAAAGCGACACCATCTTGTCAAAAACCCCAAGAGAATCTTCCACTAACATGTCATAAGTCATAACTCCATAAACTCAAACGTCCGACTTGGGAAGAACGAAAGGTTTTTATATGCGTGCAAAATGAGCTCATGCAGTTTTGTTTGCTTCAGTCAATGCGACTTTTATCGCGAAACGTCTGTGGTGAATACCGATACCGTGAAGATAATTTCGAACTGTGCGTAAGCAAACGTCGAACCGATCAGCAAAATATGTAGTTGGCGTGAAAGGATGTTCTTCATAACGTTGCCGAATCTCAATAATTTGTTCAGCCGTCAGTCGCTTCGATTCTTGTTATTTTCAAAGTTGAACTATACCTAACTATGCCATCAATTTGGCGTCGCCGAGGAATTATTTTTTCTATTTAAAATACGAAACTACAAATAGGTTCTTATTCAGAGTAGACAGAAAAAGAACGTGAAATAAATCTAGTTATGCACAATTATGTTTTGTATTAAGATACGCCATCTGCGCACAAAAGCGTTCCTCGAAATGGACGGTAAATTGCCTTACTACCGTGCAGTTGCGCCGCGGCCGCTGCCGCGCACGCGTCAATGAAAATTAAATTTTACCACCGAAAAGTAACAAATATATTTAAAAAAAATGCCGATGTGTGTATTCGAGGCTGCAGAAATTATACTGGAACTGTAAAAGGAAGAAAGGATGTCTCATTTCATTCGTTAGTACAGTAAATATTTTCTAAATTTTAATTACATCAATACGGGTAGCTAAATGGCGGCTATTGCAGCGAGCACCGGTATCTAGGCACGCCGCGTCATTCGGCCGCGTCATTTATCTCTTTCTAACAATAGCGTCCAATACGGATTAGCCGTCTTTGTCTGTAGGGAAACGTAGCAACTGTCAGATTGGGATAGATAAAAAAAATAACTCACGGTTTTTACACTCTAACCCCCTTACGTATAAACATGGAATAAACTTGGAATAGTTTATGCCATGCTTTGTCTTTATCTGTAATTGTGACATTTGCATCTGACAGAAAGTGACAAAGCATTGCATAAACTATTCCAAGCTTATTCCACGTTTATAAGTAAGGGGGTAATTCAAAAGAATAGGTAATTTTAAGAGACCAATTTCATTAATGTTGTATTTGACCCTTTATTTATTTAGCAGACATTTTATGGATGACATGATTATATTAAATTTTTGTTTGCATTTTCTAAAAAAATACAACAATTAAATTATATATAATGATAAAAAGCGGTTGTAATAGTGTTTTAAAACATACCATTTCTCGCGGTTTTCGCCTAACCCATAAAATGCACACCTAGGAGAGCTTCAAGCCGAAAACGAAAGTCAAAAAAAAGTTAAATATACTTTTGTCGAAATATCCTTCATTCAGAACGACTTTGAAACCCTATTCCTCGAAATGGTTTTCGAATTAGAGTAATTGTAAAAATATGAACAATCCCAATTGGCGACGGGTTTGGAACGCGTTTAATATGAGAATAACGTATCTAAATGTAAAATATCATTGGTGATGCGTATCTAAGGTTAAAGTTTGTAGAACTTTCACCCGAACATGCGTCATTTTAATTATGCAAAACACTTTCACTTGCTGAAGCGAATATAAACCTTAAGATATGTCTATCTTTAAAGCAATAAATTAGCGAAACGGTACGCGAATCAAATTCCTTCTGTAGGCCTACCTATTTTGTTTATCCTTATAAACATTTATTTGTAATCTATCTCAAGCTGTTTATGTAATCTATTTCAAGCTGTTTATGTTATTTATATCGTCTCCCTAATGCAAGAACCGACTAATTGCATTTAGTATAGTTCCGAGAAAAACGCATTTAAAAGTTCGTGTTCGAATTTCTAGGTAAACCCAATACTACCTGAAATACGTTATGTACAGATAGGATATTCGATACTTAAAAAACCGGTCAAGTGCGAGTCAGACTCGTGCACCGAAGGATCCGTTTCCCGCACATTTTTGGCTCTACATCAAATCGCACCTCCTCTAAAAAACTGTCATAACACAAAAAAAGGGATTTTGAGAAAATTGTATTTAAAGTTTTTTTTTTCTTCTTCGTTTAATTGTGAATGTTTATTAATAGTTTATACTATTTTTATTTTTCACACTACTGTAAAATGTACTTAACTAAAATGGTAGTTAAATAAAAATTGTGTTGTCATACATTATCATTTTTATTTTTATTATTAATTAAAAAAAGTCATATGTTATGACAGTTTTTCACATTCTGAAAATGATATGGCTGTATACTGCAATAGGCACGAACAAAAGTAGTGTTTGACACTATAAAAAATTGTCATAACCTGTGATATGACTCTTATTTACATTCAGTATCACAAAAAATCGTAATATAAAAGAGTCATATTCTATGTTACGACAGTTATGTACAAATAAAGTATGTGATACAGTGTGTGAACTTAACTGCAATAAAGTCGCATAATAGCTTATGCCGGTTTTCACCCGCACCGACACGCGTGCGCCTGCGGCAAACACTGTTAGGGCGCTGTTGTAGATTGGCGGCGTGTCAATGTCGCTCCGGATTAAACAGACACTAGTGCCCTCTATCCGCGATTTTTTGAGTTAAGAATATGGCGTTTTTGTAGATAATTAAGAAAAAATAGTGGATTTTATTTGTATCATTGGTTAAAATTTGCACTTTTTTGTGTTATGACAGTTTTTTAGAGGAGGTGCGAAATGTTCGTCGTGGACAATTACAAAAAAAATGTTTTCAAAATTGCAGATTGAGCGCTTTCATATGATGACACTCCGTTTGCTATTGGTAATCAAATTACGTTTATATTTCAAACTTGTATTCTAGACCCCTTTTCAAATATTAAGAAAAAAAAAACAGAACCCAAAAAAGTATGATTTATTCGCATTTTATACACTTTCTCTTCTAGTACACTTTTTCAATACTTGATACATCCTACAGCAAATTAATAACTTATCTAGACTTTATTCTCAAAACTAAAATAAAAGTGGTGCAGACAAGCGGTTTTTGCTGAAGACACATTGTTTTTTGTAACTTTGAAACTAGGCTTAGACTGGATTAATTAAAACATTATCATTATATTCGACGTTGTTTCAGCGATTGTACTCGTATCAATGTTGTATAAATTTGGGAAAATTCCAAGAAAAACGTGTAACTCGCGTTTATAAGGGCGGTCACTGAGATCTATAAGCTATTTATTAATTAAATACGTTTTAAGGATTCCGTCCGTATCAAAATGTTAAAAAAGGAACCCTTATGGTGAGACTTCGGTATCAGTCTGCCTGTCTGTCTGTACCTAAGTCACAGCAGTTTTTGACCGTATCTGTTTTTACTAAAAACAATAAGAAATTATTATAATTATTTAAAAAGAGGTCTAAAAGAGGGGATTTAAAATAATAGGTTTGATATAGCAAAAGGGTGACATATGAAAGGGCTTTATCTGCAAATTTTGAAACTATTATTTTTATAATTTTCCGTGACTTTTTTATTTAATAGCCAAAAATGTAAGAACAAAAAATAACAGATCCCCTTATCCCCGAAATTCATGGACCATAAAATCTGAAACCATCCTGATTTTAAGAAAATCTACACCAATATTAAAAAGAGGGAAAATTTGTTTGTTTGTTTGTTTGCATCCATTCCACAAATCCCGAGGCGACGGCGTGCGACGTTGCCGGGCAATCGCTCACAGAGAGGCCAGCTGAGCGTCAGCGGTCTATGAACAAAAACAACACAGATTATCCAGCACATTGTAACGAACATTGTAGTAGGTACGAATAGACCGGTAATTAGTGAACCTGACCGAGCGCAACCTTTACACAAACAGGAAAAGGATGATTGGCGTGAAGGAGCGAAACGAAAGAAATCAAACTCCACGAATTATCGCTTTCAGGGTAAATACGGTGTGGCTAGAGATTTGCAATATATTTTTATGGCGCCGGAAAGAAAAGTGCATGTTTTTATAACGAACGCACACCAAGATACTGCGCAAGAAGATGTAATTCAGTACAAATTTAGTCAAACAAATGAAAAGGTGTCTTTACAAGAAACGAATATAAAGAAACGTCGGGAATACATATAAGGCATATAAACTATACGTAAATGAAAGCAAATTAATTACATATGTACCTAGATGGAAATCTATGGCCAGACGACATAATTTTTAGGCGCTTGTACATGATAAGTACAAGTACTCGATCAGGGGTTGCCCTGCAGCCGGCCTGGGCGTTACGAATAATGGCTAGTCGCAGTAATCGTATTAGTAAATTTGCAAGTTTTAGTTGCAAGTCGATAAAACGCTCCATCGATGGGGTCAGAGAATTATGCCGTTCATGCGACTTGATTGCCATGCAAGAGACGTGGCTGCTATCAGAGGATATTCCCTATCTCAGCACCATAGACAACAAATTTGAACATGCAGGTACGTCAGCAGCGGACACGGCGGCAGCGGGAATCCTGCGTGGACGACCACATGGCGGCGTCGCGTCACCCTACTATGGAGAAATAGTGTGTTTGCTAACGTCTAAGTGATAAATTGTGGTAATAGTAGGATGTGTGCAATTAAAGTAGTTTATTAAAGATCGCCCAAAAGTTGTAATGAGTGTATACAGGGTGTCCCAGAAATAGCACGTCACAGTGACACTGGAGATTCTCCAGCTTCAGATGAACCAAACCAGCCTAACATGACCTCAGTAAAAGTTGCACCGTTTTCGAGTTATACCAATTTAAAGATTTTTACAATTTTTCACCTCTTTTGACATTGTAAGTGCTCGCATTTACTGGGATAGCTTTAGAATTTAGTTTTTTTTATTTGTGCGCGTTTATGAATAGTTTATTAAGATGATAGGAGCATTATTATGTCAATAACTAATGTTAAAGTTGGAAAAATACTGTATTGAACTTGACTTAAATTATCATCAACATAGTAATTTAAACTTTCAGCACCTGCCATAACTTTTTTTTACTATAAACAAAATGAGCAAATAACTTTAAAAACATGCGTATTTTATTCCAATTCTAAAATGGTATGACACATGATATCTTAATGCATAAAAATAGGAATTCGTCGAGTATGACATTTGCCAATATGGATCCTCGGAAATCAATGCTAATTATCTAAAAAATTATCTTGTAGGTACTCTACGACATCTCATTTGTTTGTGCTCGTTTGAAGAATATGATTGATTTTTGGTTGACCTTGGTTCAAAGATAATGAAAAACGGGTTTAATTTTCATTAGTTTTCACAGTAAATTTTCGAATTGTTTCCCTCCGACTCTAAGGCACAAATGGCATCTTCGTATAAAAATTCGGTTTAATTTTCGTAAACTGGTTTCCGATATGTCTCGGGCTGCATTGAAGACACGTCGCCGTAGTTCCTCTTCGTTACTTATTGGTTTTGAATAAATATTGTCTATCAAACATCACCAAAAAAAAAAACATTTTACAAAGCGAAATCAACTTCCGTTAAGAGTGCCGAGTAGTCGTTTCAGTTCCACAAACAAAATCAGAGTGACACATGATATCTTAATGCAAAAAAGTAGGAATTCGTATCACATTTGCCAATAAGGATCCCGGCAACCAAACTAACAAATGAAACGCGTTTAGCCGTTTTGCAAGTTTATCATGTAAAGAATTGTAGGATAGTTATTAATTTATTGCAGTTGTAGCCCTGTGACCCAAACTACTCATAGTTCGTTACCATGCGTTTCGTGCTATACTCGTTGATTAATATTAAACCTCGTTTTAATAGCCGACTTTTTAGTTAGGTACGAAGTTAGGTAGTTATGTGATACGAATTCCTACTTTTTTGCATTAAGATATCATTTGTCACTCTGATTTTGTTTGTGGAACTGAAACGACTACTCGGCACTCTTAACGGAAGTTGATTTCGCTTTGTAAAATGTTTTTTTTTTGGTGATGTTTGAAAGACAATATTTATTCAAAACCAATAAGTAACGAAGAGAAACTACGGCGACGTGTCTTCAATGCAGCCCGAGACATATCGGAAACCAGTTTACGAAAATTAAACCGAAATTTTATTCGAAGATGCCATTTGTGCCTTAGAGTCGGAGGGAAACAATTCGAAAATTTACCGTAAAAACTAATGAAAATTAAACCCGTTTTTCATTATCTTTGAACCAAGGTCAACCAAAAATCAATCATATTCTTCAAAGGAGCACAAACAAATGAGATATCGTAGAGTACAAGATAATTTTTTAGATGATTAGCATTGATTTCCGAGGATCCATATTGGCAAATGTCATACTCGACGAATTCCTATTTTTATGCATTAAGATATCATGTGTCATACCATTTTAGAATTGGCATAAAATACGCATGTTTTTAAAGTTATTTGCTCATTTTGTTTATACTAAAAAAAAGTTATGGCAGGTGCTCAAAGTTTAAATTACTATGTTGATGATAATTTAAGTCAAGTTTATTACAGTATTTTTCCAACTTCTACACTAGTTATTGACATAATAATGCTTCTATCATCTTAATAAACTATTCATAAACGCGCACAAATAAAAAAAACTAAATTCTAAAGCTATCCCAGTAAATGCGAGCACTTACAATGTCAAAAGAGGTGAAAAATTGGAAAAATCTTTAAATTGGTATAACTCGAAAACGGTGCAACTTTTACTGAGGTCATGTTAGGCTGGTTTGGTTTGTCTGAAGCTGGGGAATCTCCAGTGTCACTGTGACGTGCTATTTCTGGGACACCCTGTATATGCCTACAAATGTGCCTATTAATCTATCGGAATTCAGAGACTGCCTGTCTGGGTACGTTAAGTGCTATAATATATGAAAATGGCATTGAGTGCTAATTTAGAAATATTTATTGGTATTTACAATCCCTTCTTGACATTTTCTAATTTATTATATTTATTTTGTTTTCTTTTGTGACATGTAATATGAAATATTATGAATAAAATTAATATGACTATGGATCTGTTTACCTGCTTGGTGACTTTAATGCCAATCCTGGAGAATAATTTTTCACTGAACTTATGAGTTTTTGTAATGAACAGCAGTGGTTTTGTATTTATTTTATTTATTTATTTATTTGAGGAGATCCAACAGCTATACATAACAGAAATATAACTTAAAATAGATGTAGAAAGCCAATTATAGGTTCTCGCAGATAAAACCAAGTTAACGGTTATTAAAACCACCAAAAGCCGGTTCAACAGCGGAAGTGCCGCTTAAGCACGAACAAAAGATTAACACATAATAACTATTAAAAGCAAGTACAATAATTAGTAACAATTAATACACAGACAGGTAAGAAAGGGTCTTAACAGGAAAGTTCACAAATGGGTATTAACTAAAGACAGTGAGTTTATATAACGAAAATACGGTGGGATATCAGAATTAGTAAAGAAAAGAGAATAAAGGAAGTGCTCACTTGAAGAAATCATCTGCTAATTTACGCCTCACAGTTTGGATGTTCATATTAAACACATCAATGTTGATCTGTTTAGATAACTCATTTAAGGTCCTACTAGCACGAACCAGGAAACGTTACGCCTATATTTAGTTGATGCAAAGGGGACGGAGATAGGAGGATAAAATCTCTTTAGCCTGTGCGGAGTGTTGAAAGAGAGATTGACTTATCTAAGGCATCTGACCTGGTGTCCTACGAAGTGCTGTGGAAAAAGCTCCAGTCAATTAACTTACCCAATGAACTAATTAGTATCCTCAAATACTGGTATGGACACCAGGTCAACAATATTAGATTGACACAGATAAGCTAGGTACTTATGTCTATTGACACAGTTAAGCTAGGTATTTATGTCTTCTAACACATATACCTTTATTAGTGAGATATACGGAACTTGCAGCTGGCAAGACCACTGTATCCTAACCCAGGCGGCCGTGTGTTCTGTGCGTAATATGTATGTGTAAAGTATGATTGTGTTTGGTCGGATCATTTCGCTCTAATCGGTAAATCTTAACACCTAAACTACGGAGTACAGATATATTAGTAAAAAAGGCAGTAACTGCATTATGTGATGAAGCAATGTGTGAGAGGGACAGTATACGAGGTAGGGGTAGGGGTCCTCGTGTAGGTAATGGACTGGACGGCACACGTAGCCGATGCCGATGAGAGGTCGAGGTTCGTGTAATAGGTATCATGTGGGAGACCTAGGTCTGGCATAGTGTATAAGGAGTTGAGTGACAGCCGAAAGCCGTTTAAATCCAGATTGAAGTGGTGTCAAAACCACTTAAATGAATTTAAAAATGGATGCCCTTGCGTGGCGTGGTACGAATAAGGTGAATGTGCGGGCTGGCCTTCCTACGAGCATCGATGGTGTAAGTGATGCAAAAGACATAACTGCTATCTTGGACTATTTTCACATACAGTCTCCGTTAGGCCTGTGGCAGGAGATGCCTGATGCTCGGATCCGTAACAAAGTACGGTGGGGAAGAGATTTACAGCAAGAAATGTCGCTTGTTCCATAAAATCCATTTCGCGAAGGAAATCTCCGGGTCACGACGGTCTGAGCATCGAGCACTTCCAACATGCTGGTCCTAGCCATGATCTTTAATTTGTGTATGCCCACTGACATGTTAAAGACATTGGTAGTGCCCGTGGTGAAAATAAAACCGGGAACCTAATGGATAAGAGTAAATACAGGCCCATCTCTCCCGCCACGGTCATTGCAAAAGTATTTGAGGGTATGTTTGATACACAGTTGAACCAATATCTGAATCTGCATGATAATCAGTTTGGGTTTCGGCCTCATTTGTCACAGAAAGTGCTATATTGTGTCTTAAGCATACCGTCATTTATTATACCAATCGTGAAACACCGATATACGCGTGTTTCCTTGACTTATCTAAGGCATCTGACCTGGTGTCCTACGAAGTGCTGTGGAAAAAGCTCCAGTCAATTAACTTACCCAATGAACTAATTAGTATCCTCAAATACTGGTATGGACACCAGGTCAACAATATTAGATAGGCAGGCGTAATGTCCGATGAATATGAGTTGGAGTGCGGGATATTGCAGGGTGGTTTGACTTCTCCTGCCCTCTTCAACCTATATATATATATAGACGCACTGATCGTCGCTCTAAGCAATCGGCTGTCATGTGGATCTGCGTCAACAATCTCAGCTACGGAGACGACATTTGCTGCTGAGTGCGTCAGTTTTTTGTCTCAGGAGGTTGATAGGAACGTGTGAGGAGTACGCCTTGAGTCACGGGTTGAAATACAATGGGTCAAAAAGCCAATACATGGTTTTTGATGGAGCTGTACTGGAAAGAGTCAACAGGTTTAAGTATCTACGACCCGTGGTTACTGCTGACCTTAAGGATGATAGTGATATTCAACGGGAGCGAGGAGCGCTGTGCGTGCGGGAGAATATGTTGGCGCGTAGATTTGCATTGCGTTCCGGCGGCGTGAAGTGCAGTCTATGGGGAAAACACACGCAAAAAGCGTATAGTGCTATTGGCGTCCAATACAATAACGCGTTCAGGCGCGGTGATGGGGCTGGTTCGCTACTGCAGTGCCTCGGGCATGTTTGCGGAGGCGCGCACGCAGTGCTTTCAGAGCACCATGCGCGTGCGCGCTGCCGCCCTGGTGGGACGGGTGCGAGCCAGCGCCAACGCTGTCCTGGCGATGATTGCGGACAGACTCAACTGTCCATATATCATGCACTGCTGCGACAGGTGTGTCAAGACTGGCGTGGGACAGTGTGTTATGTTTTCATGTAAATGTACGCATATTTAGTGCATTTACATTGCAACATCGTTACAAATAATTGTTTTTATTATTAATTGCTTAAAATAAATGAAATTTGAAGTTGAATTTGAATGTGTTCCTTTTTTACGATTTTGGTACGGAACCCTAAAAAGTTCATAAACGGGCTGGCTCAGATTGGCTGCCGCTATTAACGAGTTCCTTTGAGCGGGGTTCGGGCTACGTTCCATTCCGAGTAGCAAGTGCTGCACATCCTCTATAGTGTCTCATGCATCGTAAATTGGAGGGATATTTTTTATCACAAAAAAATAATTCGAGGACGCTCGCTTTATTTGTACAGTCACGAGCAATAATATACGCACCTTCAGAACAAAAGTGACCTAACTCAGAAATTTTAATTTTCGAATTAGATCTCTATAATAATAAATGTATGACTTGAAATTTGAAAGCTGGAATTTTGAATTAGGTCCCTATTGTTCTGAAGGTGCGATTATTCCAACATTTGGCAGAAACATATCTGCCACGTCTTAATCGGTAACCTTGTCCGCCGTTTCATTTGACCAAATGATTGTATTACTTTTTCAAAATGTTTTTAGAGATATACCTAGTTACCTACAGAACCTTTAGGTTAGTTTTGGAACAACCCAGGAAAGTTAAATGGATTTAGAGAAAAATGATTTTCCGACAAATGAAAATTTCGGACAATCAAAACAGCGGACAAAAGTTTTTAGAACGTAAGATAGGTTACAGTCGTAATTACTAGAGGTATAAGAGCGTGTCAGATATATTTGCGCCCCATGTAGGAAAATATATTATTACTGGTGACGTACTACGCATGTATAGGTACCGGCGGTAACCTATCGAATCGCAACCACTAAAAGCGTTGGCCCGAAAACTGTGCGAATTACTTTCTTTTGTCCGATTCTTATCAATTTTTTTAGAGTTCCGTAGTCAAACAATAAAGGTTTCTTATAGTTTCACCATGTCCGCCCGTCCGTGCGTCCGCAGCATAGTTACATATGTATTAGTCACGTCGACAAAGTGGTACTTAAAAAAAATCTGGTCTTTTTTTGTGGTTCCTCATCTACACGTAACTTGGGGATTTATTTTTTTCTCGTCTACCCCATTGTATGAGAATTAGATCATACTTGTTTGTTTATTGAGATTGTTTTTGTGTAGTAACGCAGACATGCTCTTGCCTGGTTATTTTTACCAGGTGTCGTTATCCTAACATATCGTTTGTCCGGATGACCTTTTCCGCTTAAGTGGAAAGCCGGAATTTCACAGTGCAGCGGCGCGAGCTGCGCGCGAACGTGGTTGTGCTCCGCAGCGGATTCTAGCTCTCAACTAAGTTAGATCGAGTCTAGTACAGGGGTCGGCAACCTTTTGTGTCGGAAGAGTCAAATAAATATTAAAGTAATTATAAAGTAATAAGTTTTTAAAGTGGTAGGTAATTCTGTAGCTCTGCCTACTCCACTCTGGAATTACAGGCGTGAAGGTATGTCTGTATGTAATAAATAGTAGTTGCACCGACGGTGTTTGGTGAACTCACCGAAATATTAAATTAATAAGCTCAAAAAGAGCATAAGATTTAGGGCCTGTTTCACAATCAACGAGTAAATTTATCTGCCATTTAAAGTGGGCTCTCTTTTTGTGTATTATCAAGTGTAAGAAAGAGAAAGGGCTAAATTTATCTTTCAAAAATGCTTTACTTGTCGATTATGAAATATGCAGTTCGTAATCACGAAGAAACGATACAAAATAATATAAAGCAAATAGGATGTATGACGTATGACGCCATAGTTTTTTTCTGTTGTCGACTGGTGGCTGTCGATTTAGGAACCACCAGTAAGAACTAAACTAATTGTGACAGTCTTTGTAGTTTCCTTTTTAAGCTTGTAGAAAAAGTAATGTATGCATGCTAAATAATTAATTATTTTCCATCTCTATCACTGGTATGTATTCGGCAAATAAAAAAAAAACAGGTTTCAAATGTGGGTGTCCTCATATCATTTTTACATTAGCAGTGACTGCTTCCGGGGTTCCTAGAGACAGCTATCTGAGTGAGTAGGTACTGGCACAAAAAGAGGAAACATTAAAGAAAACTTTTACTAAGGTTATGTTAGGCTGGTTTGGTAGGTACGTCTTAGGCTGGGTGGTACCTCCGGTGTCACAGTGACGTGCGATTTTTGGGACACCCGTGTACAGGGTATTTTTTTTTATCGGTGCATGCAGTTACTAAAATCGATTTTTCTTTTTTTCAAATAATCCATTTTTTGTGAGGGTCTACGAATATCGATAAGTTAGTGGAATCATTGAATCGGCAATATCTCTATTGTTTTTTTAGCTAAAGTAAAAATAACACAACAAGCAACATAAAATTTGTGCACCTATTAAAAAATCATCCTGTATATCATGGTTGTTGTGTGATAATTTTATAAATGTCCGTGTTCAGTAAAAGAAGATTGTCTTATTTATAGAAAATAGAGTGGGGCCGGATGAAATGCCGAAGGCCGGACCTAGAAGAGCGAACGCATTTCCTGGGCTTACTGTGAGCTTACTGCAGTAATACTTTGCTTATAACTTCATATTTTTTTCTCGACTTTCTCGAACTTAGGCTGGGAAAGGCATATCTAGAGATATCGATGATAAATTCATTGATTTCGGAGAAGGTGAAGTATAAATTAAGTATATATATACTGATTAACTCATACTTTTGGCTTCAAAACTTAAATATAAAATTACACAGTTAAAATTTTCCTCCTGCCCTCCTCTGGAAGGGAAATCATCTCCGGAAAAATACGTTTTCAACTCGATGGTTGCTCGGTCTTCCAGGTACTACTAACACATTAAATAAGGTACCTACTTGTAATTGTGTGTGTGTGTGTGTGTGTGTATATGTTACGATATTAATCGAATTATTTTTGCAGATTGTACATCTTCCAGGAAAGGTGAACTTGAAGGTGAAGGTGGAAGGGTTACAACTTTCTTGTTTACCTCGAATACGTTGCAGCGCTTTATATCACACGTTTGAGTCAATGTGTTGCGGACGTGTAGGAAAAGGAGTTTATGGAAACGATGTGCGAAGCTAGTTTTGACAACAGAGGCAGGAAATTTGAAAATTCTCTTTCTCAGCATATCCTTAAATAACTCGATGACATTAATCGATAATCCTACAGTTATTGATACTCTGAAAAATTAAAAGTGCTAATTTGTAATCACAAGTTGACAATGACGATGGATGACGCTACTTCCTGCTTTCTGAATATCCATAATGGTCCGGTTTCGACCAATCCAAAACGGTCATAGTGTCTCGAATGAAATATAATCTTGAGCCGTGAAGTGCCCCGGTCGGTTTACATTCATGTTGCATAAAATTGGTTGTCATAATTTCGTTTCGCATAGCAACCCTTGGCAGAATCATCATTTCGCATAATTACTTTTGGCATAAATTTCTTCGCATACTGTCATTTGGCACAATTGTCTTTGGCAGAATAGTACATTGGCATAACGTTGATTAGAAAAATAGTCCTATGGTAGAATAATTGATTCGCCGAATTTTGTATGGCATACTATGTAGTTGGCATAAAGTTATAAAGCAGAATAATATTTTACTAGGTACTTCATCCTTGATCGTACGCCTACTTTTATTGTAGTAATGTGTTCTGTCTTTATTTTTTGTGTATTTCGGACAATCTATATTATGCAAGATGAAGGGAACCCCTTATTTATCCCACTGCTCCAATTGCAATGCGGTCATGGCGCTTCGCCGGCCGCTACCGCGGCACGCTCGCTACGCTCGCTCGGCTCGCGCGCTGTTATTGTAGAACTTCTAACCTAACCCAACCTATTTTACTGGTAGCAGTTCGTTACTAATTATTATGCTATGGTACAATTAAGCCATAATAAATTCGGCGGAAGGTATATTCTGCTACATAAAATTCTGCGAAATGAAAGTTGGCGATATTAGTATTCTGCTATTCAAAATTCTGCCATATGATTGTTATACATTATGACAGTTATGCTAAGTATACTATTATGCTAAAGTATCATTCGGCTAAAAATGTTTCTGCGATAACTGTTATGCGAAATGTACCTATTTCGGACAATCGATATTATGCCAGATGAAGGGAACCCGCCCCGGTCTGATGAAAGCAAAAAAATAAAAAAAGTCGTGACTTTCTTCACCTTCACGTAAAAATAAATCCTATCAACCTAATACCTACCGGTAAAAAAGATACCATAACTTTCTTCAAACTTACTCATGATACTTACTTAAATTTGATTACAAAAGTAAACTGCTAACCAATAATGCCAATAATCCAAAGTAAGTAACCTTTAGAAACGCAAGAAATAACTTCATTTGAAATGGTAATGTCAGTCAAAATAAAAAAGGCGGATTTTGTTTTTAATAAACTTTATTTTTATTTTATGCTTTTTAGCAATCATATTAATATTATGCTATTATATTATTAATAAAAATAAACTCGCCGCAAGTAACGCCTTGGGAAAGTTATAGTGCAAATATTTTAACGTGTTTTCTTATGCAGATGATACGGTTATTGTGTTTAATGGTAAATCTTGGAACTCGGTTTTTAGTTACGCTGAAGCTGGTCTGGGTCATGTGAACAAATGGCTTAAATCTAATTTACTTACTCTAAATACCACAAAAACCAATTATATTTGTTTCACAAAAAATATAAGTACCCAACCATCCTGTAATCTCAACCTAAAAATACACACCTGTAATCAGGATACTTCGTTCCCTTGTATTTGTACCAAAATTGAAAAAGTTACTTCCACTAAGTATCTTGGAGTCATTATTGACCAACGGCTCTCGTGGCATACTCATATAGAGTACGTAAATTCAAGGATCAGGAAACTTACCTGGATATTCAAAAACTTAAGGCATATCGCTTCAAAATTGTTACTAAATAGGTTGTACACAACTCTGGCCCAATCGATCATGTGCTATTGCATAACTGTTTGGGGAGGGGCATCAAAGACGAAATTTCTTGAGGTAGAGAGGGGCCAAAGAAGCCTAATTAAGGTAATGTACTTCAAACCGTATAGATACTCAACGAGTGAACTGTACAACATGTCTGAACTACTTTCAATGAGGAAACTATTTGTCTTGCTGACCACCCTTAAAGTACATAGGTCCTTAACATACAACCCAACTTTATTAAGTGGAAGGCGTAAATACAATGTTGCCCCTGTACATCCCTGCAAATCTCGGTTTGCTAAGTTACAATTCTGTAAACTTTCGGCTCAACTTTATAATAAAATTAATAAAGAAAAAAACATTTTCCCGTTACAATTATTTACCTGTAGAAAGACTTTGATGGATTGGTTAAAAACCTTAAGTTATGATGATGTTGAAGCACTCATCATCTATAACAGAACGTAATTATGAGGAAAATAGATACATGTCATAAGCACCACACACACACACACACACACACACACACACACACACACACACACACACACACACACACACACACACACACACACACACACACACACACACACACACACACACACACACCACACACACACACAAGAATTTGAATTGAAATGGATTCATTTCACGTGTAAGCTTTGGTTTTGTAGAACTTTTAATACTTATGATTGTTTTTGTTATTAAATAACTATTCACTTATTATAGAAGAGCGAGGCCTTCTGTCACAGGTATTACTATACTTACTAGGAGGTCTCAACCCTTTCAAGTTTTGTAACCGTAATTTTTAACAAAAATAAACATTTTTTCTTTTTTTTTTTTTTTTTTCATTTCGATATGCTTCGTCATAGTCGCTCAACTATATTACTCGAGATATCTTGTCGCCACCCTCGGAAATAGGTACCGTTGAGGAGTCCCGGTGGGTATGTCCCATTTGTTCCATGGGACTTCGCATTTTGTATTGAACTATGACGAAATGTTCAATACAAAATTCGTAGTTCCATAGAACAAATGGGACATACCCGTCCCGGTGGTCATTTGTGGTCATCAGTATCAGTTTTATTTCACCAAATAGTGCTTTCCAAGAGCAAATACACGAGTTGATATGAAAAATACCCAAATCGCCATAGGTGGGTTAACTAATGTTTTACCAAATCATCATTTGACAAACTATATAATTTTACAAACTATCATTTCGCAAAGAGATTTTTTTTGTCAAATGACGTTTTGGTGAAAAGTAGGGATACCCCATAGGTGTGCCTAGAATATTTGAGGAGTTCCCTCGATTTGACCGAGATCCCATCGTCAGATCCTTATGTAATGACAATGGGAACAACAAAAAAGTATACCCTTTAAAACAATAAAATATTTTTGAAAACGGTCCAACGGTCTTTGAGTCTCTAATCGGGGAACATATATAAAAAAATACAATAAATAACCGACGAATTGAGAACGTCCTCCTTTTTGAAGTCGGTTAAAATAAAAAATAGCAATGTTATCTTAAAGAAATCTGGAACGTTCCGAAATCAAGAAGTGTCGTTACTGAGTCAGTTATAGCTGCGGATCCCATAATTTCATTATAGAGGTATACGAGTAGCGCATATTTTTCAATTATTGCCTAGAAATTAGCTTATGAAAGTGTATCCAAGTTGAAACCACGGAACAATCTCTCGCCGCTAGTAGTAAAACTATTAATAGTCCAACACAATCCATTTTCCTCTAATTTTAAAATTTAACTCTAATAAAAGGAATGGAAATAGACAGTCCTGCTGAGCTAGAAGACATTGCTCCATCACTAATAAAACTTACCGAACTGTAGGTACGAGTACATCCTCGAATTGTTGACTAACATATTTAATATAAGTCTTGCCACAAGAAAGTTCATAGACCCATGGAAGTCCGGTGTTGTTTCCCCAAAACACATCAAGACGGAGACAAATCTAAGCCTCACAGTTATAGACCAATTACCTAGTTGCAGCTCGTATAGCCAGATCTGTTGACGAAAACAAAAATACCATCGGCGACATCCTTGACCTAGCTAAGGCATTTGATACTGTCTCAGTTCGAATCCTGCTAAGTATGTAAGCTTGTCCCAGGTAGGAGTACCCACGTGTTGCATGGGTATCAGAGGTATTTATTGCTCATGAGTGGTTCTGCAGTTACCTTACTTGTCGCCGTCAATGTATTCGAGTTGATTTACTTGTAAGCGGACAAATTCTTGTGTACTGTGAGGAGTACTCCAAGGTAGCATTTTGGGCCTTATCTTATTTTATTTCACATAAATATGAATGACTTACTTAATACAGATTAAGGTAACTGATATTATATGCTACGCAGATGACATCGTTGTTCTTTTTCATGATGACTCATAAAAGGCAGTAATCCAAACCAACAAAGAAGGTATGACACAAGTAGCTTCCTGATTAAGCATAAATCTATATTACCTTGCACAAAACACGTGCTTATAAAAACCTTGCCCATCACTTAAACTCACCATTCACTCGTGCCCTCAATACAAACAAAATATTTACCCATTCCTCACTTGAAGATTTTAACTGAGTTCCCGTTGATCACGTAGCTTAGATCAGCCTTTTTGTGACTGCTATAGAACCGCTTTAAGTCTAATTTTGATGCTTTGCACCACTTTTGTAAAATTTAATATTCTTGTACCTAACGATTAAGTTTCCTAACAGTCGTTAAGTATAATGTTTATTTAATCTAAATAATCATACTAATCATCTCATCGAAATTGGTTTAGCTTAAGTGCAGGTAAATAAGAGTGTTTGTTCCCTTCTTTTACGGACAGTATTTTTGTGTCTATTGTAATGTTTTCTATTAGGTAATTTCATCGACAAAATTAGACAATTTTTTTTTCTTCGGTCATAAACCGATACTTTTTGGCAACTAAGTATTCTACTGTTATGCAAGTTACGTTGAATTCTATTTCAGAACCGACTTCAGGGCACTCCATATCCTCGAGGTCTTGTCTGCCCTACCCCTAGAGTGTTTTTGCAAAGCGCGGACCCATAAGCTCGCGAGGAGGGCCCGCGGAACGAGTATGCGGCGGAGACTGCAGCGTAGCGAGTGAAGCTCCCATGCGAGTGTCCCTACGGTGGGTCCCTCGAGCGAGTGCTCTGGCGAGAGCCCACTTATTTCCAATATCTGTCTCGTTTTGCTTTATTCTTTTTGAGTTTACGGCAGAACACTTATTCACGAAGAGTTATCGTTATGCGTTTTCTTTACTTTTTGTTCGTGAATAAGTGTTCTGCCGTAATATTTACCTACCAAAGAAAGCGGCTAGCTGCATAGCAATAGCATATGCATTTTAAATTGAATGTGCTCACCAATAGAGTACCTACCTACAGACCGTTCGACTACTAAGTACATTATTGCAGTTAGCCGCCTTCTTTAGTAGTATTAGATATGGCAGCGTTGACACTAATACATACCACCACTACAGAAGACACATGTAGTACTTATCTGCCCTTAGTGGCAGCGTTCAGTTTAGATTGATCTTGTTTCAGCAGGTGAGGGGACGAGATAAAATAATAGTAAGCCAGTCAAATAAATCGTTTATTACGGGAAGAATGTGAAAATACAACTTACAAAGTACGTATCAATGTTCTTAAAGCTATAGCCTAGCACCACTTTCAGGCCTTTCAACAACATGCCTTGGCGTAGGACAATCGTATACTATGATTGAGAACTTTTCATCATAAGTATTTTTGGTCGCCACAAGACAAAACATTGTGTTCCACCATATTTTATCCCCACTATTTTAGTTTTACTTGTTTACAAATAAACACTTTGATTTGATTTGACTAGGACTCAGCTATGGACCTTAATTCAAAAATAATTAAGCTAACAAAAATATAAATAAAAACAAAGTTGCCTAGATCAAAACATTAAACAAAAACCGAACTATAAATAACTAGAACAATAGAATTTAACTTCGATAAATATATTTGAAAATAATTGCACCACATAAATAAGCATATTCACCTGCATGAATTGTGTCCTGCATTACATTCACGGACCACTCAATCATAACTAAATAGTTATTGATAAATATATGGATATTAGTTGAAATCATTGTTAGTTTACTGCATCACTAAATTAATATACCTATCTACATATTTGATTAGATGTGTGATGAAGCAAATTAACAATAACTTGACTTTACACTTATATATTTTTTTTAATATGTACTTCTTGTAACAACTACACATAATTTATTATTCTGTATTAATGTGGTTACTGAGTTATCAACAACTTTTTAAAGATGTAGGTAATTCTGTAGCTCTGCCTACTCCACTCTGGGATTACAGGCGTGAACCTTGCTACTTACATACATACATTATGTATGTAAGTAGCGTCTATTGTCAGGGGACATATATTAGGTATCTGATATGTCGAAAGTTAATATATCTAAAGTCTAAATATGTTTTTTTTTTTTAATATTATTTATTCTATATAAATTTTCTTGTTTTCTTAATCTTAAAACGGTTAGTCGGTTTTAAAACATTGTGAAGTTACTTTTGCTTGTCCTATAAAGTATCAAAAATGCTCATCCGACTTATTCACTCTGATGTCCAGAATTTATCTTATTCATTCATATTATGAATGAATAAGATGAATTTTGATTTGATATGATGTCTGATGAAGCGAATTAACAATAACTTGACGTTACACTTATAATATTGAATTAATATGTACTTCTTGTATTAAAGGTAACAACTACACATCATTTATGATTATATATTAAGTAGCGTCTATTACTAGGGTACATATATTAGGTATCTGATATGTCGAAAGTTAATATATCTAAAGTCTAAATATGAATTATTTATTTATATTATTTATTCTATATTCATTTTCTTGTTTTCTTAATCTTAAAACGGTTAGTCGGTTTTAAAACATTGTGAAGTTACTTTTGCTTGTCCTATAAAGTATCAAAAATGCTCATCCGACTTATTCACTCTGATGTCCAGAATTTATTTTATTCATTCATATTATGAATGAATAAGATAAATTTAAAAGTCATTGAGTCTTGATTTTTGATTTGATATGATGTCTGATGAAGCGAATTAACAATAACTTGACTTTACACTTATAATATATTTTTTAATATGTACTTCTTGTATTAAAGGTAACAACTACACATCATTTATGATTATATATTAAGTAGCGTCTATTACTAGGGTACATATATTAGGTATCTGATATGTCGAAAGTTAATATATCTAAAGTCTAAATATGAATTATTTATTTATATTATTTATTCTATATTAATTTTCTTGTTTTCTTAATCTTAAAACGGTTAGTCGGTTTTAAAACACTGTGAAGTTACTTTTCCTTGTCCTATAAAGTATCAAAAATGCTCATCCGACTTATTCACTCTGATGTCCAGAATTTATCTTATTCATTCATATTATGAATGAATAAGATGAATTTTGATTTGATATGATGTCTGATGAAGCGAATTAACAAAAACTTGACTTTACACTTATAATATATTTTTTAATATGTACTTCTTGTATTAAAGGTAACAACTACACAAAATTTATTATTCTATATTGCTTTGAAAAAACCTCGTATCTCAAATTTAGTGACGTACGATTTTAAACTTAAATTCGAAGGAAATTAGGTTCACACTCATACATCTCGAAATATCAGATACGAGTTTTTTCTAAAGTAGTAACGATATATTATCTGAATATTGAAAGTTAATATATCTAAAGTCTAAATATTATTTATTTATTCTATATTAATTTTCTTGTTTTCTTAATCTTAATACGGTTTTAAAACGTTGCGAAGTTACTTTTGCTTGTCCTATAAAGTATCAAAAATGCTCATCCGACCTATTCACTCTGATGTCATGAATAATGAATAATATGAATGAATAAGATAAATTCTGATTTGATTTGATGTGTGATGAATCTGATGAAGCTAATTCACAATAACTTGACTTTACACTTATATATTTTTTTACGGGCAATTAAATTCTGGAGTGTATGTAATTGTTAAATGGCTTCAAAGTTGTCCACGAGGCCTCGCCGAGACCACCTGCCTCTTCATAAGTCTCAGAGCGAGGTTTAAATGCAGGTCATCGGGACAGAAGGCCTCCGAAGCCTAAGGATATCCTAAATAACCGTAATGACTAGCACTATATTTACATGTATTACATAAGCAATTGCTTATAGCAATTTCATCCTACGTCAGGTTACTTAGCTTAGCTTGAATACTTTTTTGCCATTCCCCTCAAGCGACGTACAATGAAAATTCGTTCAGTACTTTACGTTTACTTACAGATAGACGCGGCGGGGGACTTTGTTTTACAATATTAATATGTAGTGATAGTGACTGTGAGTATGTATCAAAGCAGGCGGTACAGAAGGATTGGTAACACCCGAGAGTCTACGTGGAGCTCGAGTCGAGGGCAACGCCTGCGGTGACCGGAGGCTCCTAGGGAAAGGTGGCGATGATTGGACCATCTAAGCAGGTACTTATTTTGAAAACTAAGTTGCGCATGCAACTGGTGTTCCGATCGTTGGGGATATAAATATAACGCAAAGTAAAAACTGATGTTCGTATAACTTTTACATGTGTAAGCGTAATTATAAACGTAACGCAATAAGTTTATCGATGATAAAATCTGTAATTCCTACTGATGGAAATAAAACCAATAAAACAAATAAGATCCTCCAAAATATACTAATGCTAGTAAGCTATAAGTAATTACATTTTTATTCATCAATAATGTTATTACATTCCAGTCATTTTCAGAGGTGAAGCGACTGGTTGGCGCCTGCCGGCACGATTCACACGGTGCCCCGACATTCTGTGGGTCACCGTATGTCCGGATACTATCTAGATCGCTATCATTCAGGGGGTTAAAAAAGTTTGTCTCAACATTGGCATCGCTAACATTCAACGCGAAAACATTAGTCGCGCTGCCAGCCTTCTGCCCGTCATCAAGTGCGTTAGCACTGAACTGTAGATTCGGCATGCTAGCACTCAGTGGAATTGTAACCTCGCGCTGGCAAGTCCTAGTTTCCGAATTCCGCGAGGGGAAATCATGATCAGGACATGTTTTACGCGTCGCCATTACATTTTCAGATTTATAATAGTACAAAGAATTTAATTTCGGAACGCCAAAATTATTCGTACCATTATCCATATGCCTAGTAACATTATGTACAGGACACGGCCTGAGCCATGCCCTGACTTCGGCCGGCGTGCTGTAGAGCGGATTATCATGCCATGTGCGAACATTCAAGGGACCAACATCTCTGCACTTTGATATAGACTGACACGATGTGGTCTGTTTTGTAACATCTACGTGGACAAGTCCGTCCGGTCCGTCATTAACGGGGTGTGGAGTGCTTACATTCGGTGCGTTAACATTCAGAGTTCTAGCATTAATTGGACTAAACCTCCCGCACCCACCGTGCGGCGATGCACTTGTGGCGCTTGTGTCAGGCTTATGACCCTGTTGTTCGCTTACACTCATAATTCTACTATTCATTGGGCTAACAATGTGCGTAACATTTCGCGCGCCAATGTCCAATGAGTTGAAATTTGGTAACCTTACACTCGGTCTACTTACGATAGGCGCTCTAACATACTTCTGACTAGTGTCCGTGTACCGTTCACTGAGCGCGGCAGTATTTATTGGACTGACATTACTCGTGCTAATATTCGGAGGTTTAACAAACCGCCTGTATACATTCTGAGGAACTAGAATTACTGTCTCATGCATCGATTTGGTGGTGTCAGTCACCGTTATTTCAGGGGTAATATCCTGTGTCATCGTGCTCATACTTGCAGCGTAATTATAGAAAGTGTTATTACTCCGTGAGCCATCCGTCTGTTTGCGGACATGCCGTGGCATTTGGAACCTGCAGGTAGCTTTATGGGGAACTAGAGTAATTGTCTTTTGTAAGGGATTGGTTGTGTCGGTAACCGAAATTTCCGGGGTGATAGTATGCGTAGGACAAGGTATACGTGGTGCGTATTTATTCGACAAGCTATTAAACAAAGTGTTCTGTTGTGTTACTAGGTCGTACACAGACGTAGGCACGTCGTCGTCGGAGTCCTCCGGGAAGACACCGTGAGTAAGTCGCGGTGTGTCGCGTGAACTCGCCGCAGCCACTAGAGCCTCCGTAGATGTTTGCTTGGGTTCTCTGCGGAGTGGAGGGGGAGGCTCTAGTACAACACATCAAATTGTGTTGGCTGCTCTCCTAGTTCACAACATACGGATATTATTTATTAGAGCAGAGCGTGGTGCTCATTAAGTTGTTTTAATAAATGCTATACTCACGACGTGACTGGTATGACGCATAATCCTTCCTTTGGGTTAGTGAGCTCAGACTTGAGGCTGTCCGGTGCACGGCTAAAGTGAAGGATAGCTTTTGATCAATTATATACAGGATTACTGGATATAAATACAATCCTTTTTTGGAGGCATAGTAGAGCTCATTTGCAGCAAATTAGATCATGTACTCGTAGTACCTTGGCCGAAAGTTATTATAGTATAGTATATAATATTAGTTTCTGATATATTCATAATTTTAATATGAATTTTGGTGATTTTCCCTTATGTACATGTCATGAAAAATCCTTATCTCATGTTTTAAGTAAGTGAAATATAATCACGGGAACACCTAGTATGTAGAAACAAACTATATGAGATAAGTTAAAAACTTGATTAATATACAAAAGGCCCAATTTCCCTGATTTGTAATGATTCGAATAATGTTAAATACCTACCCATAAAAACTTCTGAAATATAACATGATATTAAGGGTTTTTCGTGACATGGACCTGAGGGAAAATCACAGGAATTAAAATCAAAATTATGAATATCTCAAAAACTAATAATTTTCGGCCAGAGTACTACGAGTACATGATCTAATTTGCTGCAAATGAGCTCTACTATGCCTCCAAAAAAGGTTTGTTTCGAATATCCAGTCACCCTGTATATCACACATACGAGTCATTATTGTAGGCAAAAAAAACTAAATAAGAATAATACAATTTATTAATTTAGGTATAACTACAGGGGCTCTATTCTACTCTGCGAAACTATGTTGCTTCTGGTATGTTATCGTACTGTCAATGTTACGATAGCTCTTATTTACTTGACAGTAACAGCCCAGTTAAAAACAACACGATAATTATGTCAATAGCAATTAGGTTAGGCATATGTATATATTATGTTATAATATATTATAACATGACATATACATATAAACAACTAAGATGTCAGGTTTAACCACTTAAAACTTACTTCACTGCGAGACATGTAAAAGAAAATTCAATGTAAGATTTGAAGTGTTCACATAGCTATGTAGGGTACAAGTGGGAAAAAGGTAGTGAATTAATGAATGATTGAATGAATAATTATCATTTTAGTAAGATGTAAAAAAACTTTTTAGTCGTCATATCTTGCCGTAATATTGATATTGCTATCGGTAACAAAATAAATTCACAACACTAATTTCAAAATTCTGCTGTCAATAGGTACATAACATGAAGCTGTGTGCGTGACCTCAACTCTCGAACCTAAAGCTATATGTAAAACTCATGTAAGTCTGTTGAGTACTCACAGGCTTTCCTGCCGGATTGAAAGGCGGTATAGTCGGGCAGCGGCACGGGCGGCAGGTCCTCGTCGGCCGGCAGCTGGTCGCGCATACGGTGCGCGGCCGGCATGTACGACCACGGCTTCTGCGCCTGCAGCTCGACGGCGGTGTTGCGTCGCCTGCGCATGTACCAGTCCACTCATACAAGTATACGGGCCAGGTTTTGAAAGTCCCAATACAGCCACGGACTTTTACGTTATTTCTGATTGCGTAACACAACATGCGTGGTTCGACCGGTATAAGTCATCAAGTACTTAAAGAAGTGTTAGGACTAGTGGTCTTGCTCTAGTCAGAAATACATTTACGCTGATATTTAATTAATGATTAAGTATACAAAAATTATACATTGGGTTAAACAAATTGTCCCGTTAAACAACAGAGAATTAGTGAGGGGTCAGAGCTGCTGTCTTTACTTCTCTGTGATGGTAGCTACACGCTATAATTAATTAATTATTCTAAACCTATACCTCTATATTGAAATAAATAAAAATCCGAGTTAACCTACTAGTGACATGAATAAACCGTTACCTATCATATGGTCTAAGATCCGAATAGGAGACGACCTTCACCCAGCTGTTCATTCGATAGAAAGTATTTTAAATCAAATTTAATATGGTAAGTATGGCGAATAGGTTTGCTGAAAAATTTCAGTCCAGTACTTATATAATAAAAGTAAAGTATGAAACCTATTTGAATAATGCAAAATTTTGGGTTTTAGAGCAAAGTTGTAATTTAAAGAAATTAACGAAACTAGCAAAATACTCTACAATTGGTATTTGAATCATTTCTATATTACGTAATAGGTACAATTACTTTCTGAGAAACGACATTTCAAACTATGGGCAGTTAGGACTAATTGCATAAAATTTTCGTTGCAATTATATTTAAAATCTATTAATTTTCTTTCTGACCACCAGTACGGATTTCGGGCTCATTTAAATACTTTATCGGTAACATAAGACTATGTAACAGAAATTTAAAATAATTTAGATAAAACAATGCTTGGTAATTCTGTAGCTCTGCCTACCCCACTCTGGGAATGAAGACGTGAGTTTATGTATGTATGTATGTAGATAAAACAAAACTAACATTTTTCTCGATCTTTAGAAAGCGTTCGACACGGTAAGTCATACTTCATTTTCAGGGACCTCTGTCATATGATTTAAAGTTAGGTATTCTTCAAACACTTTGTTGTAGTCGTTTCTTAACTTTGGCTCTCTCGATAGTTTTCGTTCCAACCACTGTAACCTCTTTAAAGCTATCTCTTTTGAACGACCATATTTACATTGAGGGTCATCAGATGTAAAAGGCAATCTCACAACCAATCGCCCTTCTTCGTCTCGTACTGTTGTCGTATCAAAGTAGTCTTCACATAATTTCTCCTCTTTGCTCATAGGTTTCTGTATACTGTCTGGCTCGCCTTCCATCTCCCAGAACTTCCTCAACAGGTCATCTCCACTAACTTGAAGATGCAAGCTTGTCACATGAGGTCTCATTTGTTCGTTAGGTTGACGTGATGCTCTTCCAGAAACAATCCACCCGAAGACAGTATTCTGCGCCATCAAGCTTCCATTAGACTGTTTCATCACGCCTTCAAGTATTATTTCTCCATACACTTCAGCACCTAGTAGGACATCTATCTTTCCTGGTGAATAGTATGTTGTGTCAGCCAAAGACACGTTTTCTAATTCAGCCCACTCCGAAATACAAAGCTTGGTTGCTGGAAGGAAAGTTGTTAACGAACGTAACACATATGCATTTACATGAATTATTGTCTCTGGTAAATGGCGTGATTCCAAATAAAGTGAAACCGTATGTTTGATTCTAGTTTGACTATCTCCTAACCCTGACACCCAGCCATTTACTGGTTTACGTGTGAGACCCAATAGTTGTACAGTCGCCTCAGTTACAAAGGAAGCTTGTGACCCTTGGTCAAGTAAAGCTCTAAGAGTTTGTTTACAACCAATAGAATTTCGTACCTTAATTCTAGCCGTGGCGAGCAGCACGCTGTCGGGTTGCAGCTCTCCTCTAGAAAAAGCAGTAGTAATATACGTGTCACCTCGCGATGTGCTCGGTATCTCATCTCGTGGTTTGCTCGGTGACGACGTCGCTGCAACTCCGCCTGCTGCTGGGCTCCCATGGGATCCCTCCTTACTCTCCCGCTCGAAGTGTAACATTGTGTGATGTCTCCTCCCGCATTTCCTGCAACTCGTAGTTTGCCGGCACTTCATTACCGCATGTGTAGGTGATAAACAATTGAAACACAATTTGTTATTCTGCACGAAGTCTTGTCTATCTCGCGGTGTCATCAGTTCAAATCGCTTGCAGTGATAAATAAAGTGCTTTTCATGGCACATAGCACACTCGATCTCCTTATTCCTGTTTTGATTCTCGACGGCAGTATGAAAAGTCTTCGTCTTCATTATGGGTTTATTTATTTGTGTTGTTCGAACTATATTATTATCTATCATCTCTAATGATCTGAATCTGCACTCTAAATATTGTTGCAGTTGGCTCCAAGTGGGTAATTCTTCACTGAACATGGTAATATGTTGTTCCCATTGCTTTATTGACTCTGCATCCAATTTTGAAACCACTAAATAGATAATAATTACATTCCATGAAGTTGTGCTAATGCCCATATTTTGTAAAGATTTTAAACACGTAGTTGTAGTGTCTAATAAATTCTTCACTGCTGGTGCCGACTCCAATTGTATCTTCTTTAAAGCGAATAAACTTTTTAATATTGTGTTACAATTATACCTCTTGTTATTATATCGCCGCACGAGTTGGTTCCAGGCTCCCTCGTAGTTAGCTTCAGTGGTGGAATACTCCCGCAGTAGATTTAATGCTTCTCCCGTTAACGTACCTTTTAAATAATGTAGTTTTTGTACTGGCGTAAGACTCTTGCTGTTGTGAATTAATGTAGAAAACATATCATAAAATGATTGCCACTCCTCATATTTGCCACTGAAAGTAGGTAGGTTAATACGGGGTAGTCTGACGTCACCATGAGCGCTCTCGAACGTTCCACTGCTCGGCAAGCTGGATATCGCAGGCTGCTGTAGTACTGGAGGCAAAAACACTTGTAACGATTCCTTCAATAATGTTTTATACTCCACATATTGCTCTTCAAAATATTCGTAAACATCTTGAGTAAAATATAAATTCTTTTCCTCCTTTGGTGTTCTCGTTACGATTAGCCTATGATTAATCTTAAAGTCTTCATATAATTGTTCTAGAACTTGTAATTTAGTTTCAATATATGCTAATTTAATCCGCTCTTTGGGTGATTTTTTAAAGTTCTTCTCAGCTTTCTTCAAGTTTTCCATTAATTCATACTGCAACAAAATCATCATGTCGACGCTCATCTCGGCCTCCATTGTTCACTCGCTCGTAATATCCCAATAAATCGCTCGTAATTATTAGCTAGGTATTGTATTAACTCCAATCAGCTTACAACTCCGTCACTTGTAAATTTTATAGTTCGCTTCACTCACTCAAAGTTCCGTTAAAATTGTTTAAATTTTAAATGTTGTTACTTATATTGTATCGTATTATTTTAGCACTACTCAGTCTCAAGGTTATAACGCGTAATTATATTTTTACTTAAAAACTGCACTTAGATGATCGCCGGACCTTCCTTATCTCCCTCCCAGGTAGTCGCCTTTTGTTCTCGGGAGCCGGCCGGTAACGTGCAGTCGCGATGTAATCCGGCTCGAAGGACCATATGTTGCGTTAATAAGGTTGCTTTTTGTTTGTTGGGATTTTTTTTGAGTAAAATACGATATATCTCTGTGACAGTTTATTAGCAACTGGTTAAAAAAAAAACATTAAGAGTAATGGACTGTATGTATAGTTCGTCTTATGCATAGATTTGCGTTTGGTAGATCTCCGCGACAAAATCTACCTATTTCGGTTAGACAGTACTAGTTACGATAATATGTATAGAATTTGGTAAAAAATGCCTACATGATTTTTGAATCATATATGATCTTACTTAAAAACAGAAATCAAGGAATTAAAATTATGAACTTAAATTAGGAAATTATCCTAGGAAAATAGCGTTCACTAACTAAACAAGTGAGATTCGTCATTTATATTATAACTCCCTATTGAAGTCACATGTAGACTAGATGTATAGAGGAATATAATGTTAACCAGTCAAGTATCCAATAGACAACGCTTGTCTATAGGATCTTGTACGGCAAATGTCCAGTAGCCAACAGTTGTCAACAGACTCATCCGTTAAATGTCTTTGGTATTTGTTCGTTTTAAACTTGTGATTGGTTGTCTTATAATATAAATACGTCGTCAGCCTATCACAGCTATTTCCGTACACAAATTTGATTATTTAACTAATTGAAATTGAGAAAAGAAAAAAAAAACACGTGAGAATAAAAATAAAATAATACTTACATCAAAATTTCAGTAAGTGAAATAATTGTATTAAATTTTGTTGGACGTAGAATTTATACACCTCTCTGCCGATTTATTAGTATAACACGCTACATATAATTATATGAAGGGTAGGTACAATTTCGACTTTTTCGAGAAGGTAGTGCGTTTCCTCATTGAATTTGACATTTTCAGCACTTTTATATGCGAAAGGTTGCACACCTGACGGGTAAAACTCATTCTCAGTCCCAGCTTACCCGGTGGCAGCGAACTCGTTAGGATGGGCGAAGGAGCTGGCCAGACGGCGCGAGCGCTGCTCGGGGCTGCGGCGGCCCTCCTGCTCGATGAGCGCAAGGTTCACTCGCTGCTTCTCCGCGAGGATCCTTTCCGCGCTGGGGCCAGCCGAAAAGTTCACGCGCTGACGGTTACTATCAATACAATGTAATTGGTTAGCTATACTCTGATTATTCTAAGATGATGCTTGTGACAGGCGTATTTCGTAATTTCAATAACTTTTCGGAAAATCTACAGATTACACTAAAGTTTTTTAACGGGTTTACGATTGATATAGCATATAGGTAGTCAGCAGCAATAATATACTATCCAACATTGGGCTTAAATATATGTGAATGTGACACTTCTTTATTTTATTACTAAAGGCATATGAGCGTGCCGCTGTTGAAAACAAGATGATGCGTGGGGAGTGGGAACGTAGTTTTTACTTAAATTGGTAAAACGGTCATAGGCTTAGGCGATAATACTTAAAGTGATTGCTGGGATAGTACCCATCCCGATTGGAAAGGCTCTACTCAGAAGTGTTATACTCTCCATACAACGCTTCCCAATAGAAAAGGGACTGTAAGAGGTTTAGTTTGTAGAAATATGTGTGTACAGTCTATTTTTTCTTACTTGAGCTAAGTAGTAAACAAATATGGCGTATCTTTAAAGTTTGACATTTTATAGGGATGGGAATAATGGAGTGAATGTGTAAATTTATTTAGTGTATGAATGAAATGAGTGAAATACGTACATGGGTTGGGTTCTTCAATATGATTGATATAGCGAATTTGACAGACTACAATTGCATGTGGATACCTACTTATAACGATATTATGTACTCAATAACACAACACGCTTTATTATAAATATTTTATTCAGTCATCCGTAGATGGGCATTTCTATTTTTCCTTGTACTCAATTAAAAAATTGTTAACGCAGCGTTAAATTAGTCCATTTGGTAACGCATTTTTTTAATGCTTAAATTTAAAAATATACTTCTTGTTAAAAACTTTAAGATCAATCAGAAAAATCTATTAAAAAGTTTTTAACAAGAAGTATATATTTTTAAATTTAAGCATTAAAAGAATGCGTTACCAAATGGACTAATTTAACGCTGCGTTAACAATTTTTTAATTGAGTACAAGGAAAAATTGAAATGCCCAGATACATCATCATGTCATATCATATAGTCTACCTATACACATAATAATAACTCTCACTAACTATTTAGTTTAAAAAGATAATTATATTCATTTATGTTTGGAATATTGTATATTAAAACCTCCAAACAGTTAAACCGTTACGTAATCATTAATTCATTCACTTCTTCCCATCCCGACAAATGAAATGCCAAACTGACATTCAGTTTTGATAATCTGTGAGAGAGAGTTTCGTGGAAATTATTATTTTATTAAAATATGTTACTTGTAAGGATAATTTAAAGCAATATTTAGTAGAAATGAATTCGTTTGTGTTTAAAGTAATGTCTTTTAGTTATTGTGGTACCATATATTGAGTGATTCTTTCGTAATGTCGTGATATGTGATCGAGTGATGTTTGTTTACGTCTTAGCTCAAGTAAGAAAAAATTGTCTGTACTTCTGGATCAGGGTAGAGCCATAAAGAATGCCGGAATACGTCCGTAAGAAAGGACCAAGTTTTTGCCTAGGCTAACATATCGGCCAGTAAGACCACAAAATACGGACCACAGATACACACATGAAAAAAACAATTACTGGGTACACTTAAATAACTTACCGTCCGCCATCCACCGATCCTCTGCCAGTGCCAGAGCCACTTTTATTGAACAAAAATTGTTTCATAGCCATGAATGAGCGGCTTAGCCCAGGTCGTGGGATCCTAGTGTCTTTCATGCTCGAGGAGAAGGTACTGTCGCTATCCCTTTCGGGATTTTCGACTTGCCTCAAATCCTGGTTGAACAGATCAACAAATTAAAACTCGGGAGAAGTCGTCGGACATATCGTCGGATGTTGAAGTTTAGGAAATTCTGAAGATTAATCTATTAAATAGCACCTAGTTTTTGACTTTGATGAGTGCTGGGATCTTTTTTGACATTATTTTCTTGTTTGAAATGATAAAAAAGGGTTGAAACTACTCTCACGATTTTTAAATTACTAAATATAATCATAAGTGCCTATTTTCTTTGCTAAGGTATTTTTTATCAATGGGTATTTGTAACAAGTGCGACAAGGATGACTAGGTAAGGCACGGTTTTAAACTACGTCTATTGTATGTCAGAATCTTAAAGATAGTGACGGCCTCGTGACGGCCAATATATCCAAGTATATGGCAATATCCCATAAAGTCATTTCATTAACAATGACTCACTCAACCAATCCGAAAAACAAAGTTTGGTTTTGTAGTAAAAAATATATCAGCTTCGTTTTACCTATTTCCTCGAGTGGGTATCATTTTATTAAATATAATACATAAACCATAGATTTAGCTTTAATTTTTATTACAATAATTACAGATTACACTCTTCCATTTATATTTATTAAGATACATAAAGAAGTTTCACATCATCAGCTTATCTTTTTTGTTACAACACACAATATTTTATAATATATTTACTACATCATATTTACAAAAATACGTTTGACAAGCTCAATCTATGCAGGTTTAAAAAATATATACTTTAAATTTATACCTTTCTTTAAAACGTGTAGAGGAAACAAAAATGCCTGCGCGGCAAGACAGAGCGGGCGGAACCACAGGGCGGACTAACTGAGCCGAGAACTCGCCGCGCAGCAATGAAACTTATCTACCACCTCGAGAGTGGTGCCATTTTCTGATAAATCGGGCATTTGAGACATTTAATACACAGTTTTCTAGAAAAAAGTAAAGTTTGACGAAAATATCAAAATTGGTTTTCAATTTTTTATTACATACGTACATAGTCATAGTACTCAGTATCTTTAAGAATAGCTACTGATTTTTAAGCAAACAAGAAAATAATATATTAAAGAACATTTATTCAGCTTTAAAACATACAGTGTGTAAATGCAACAGGAGCAAACCTTTTAATGACGGTTAATATGCATCCAAAATAACATACAAACATGTGTGTCGTTAACATAAGTTATATTTAATTTTTTCATACGAATTAATCTGTCACGCAATGTATCAGAAATAGCCCAATTAACCTGTAATTAACTGAGACTAAATCTTCTTTTACATTACACATTGCTGCTCAATGGGACCTTTAAAAATTAATTTCACTAATTGTTTTAGAGTTATTGACGAAATTCCACATTTACATGACTTGTAGACCCATAACCTACGTCTAGTTTAAATGTTTGCTCGTATTCCATTTACACGCTGTACATATTTTATATATAGCTATAGTAAAGGAAGGTGGGCTTGGCATGTGGGCTACTAGTGACCTGGCACTCCCAGCTTTCCTATTTTCCATCCACAACACAGTCGCCCTCATCAGTGAGATTCTGAACTTTTCCAACCCCACTGATGTTCAGGTGTCGCGCTTGTCCGATGCAGAGGATGCTGGGGGTGTCTGTAACCCGGGTGATAATTTGCCAGTTGAAAAAGCTAGCCAAACAGCATGGGACCTCCTTTCTGTCAAAATTTGCAATCACAATAGTCAAAATTCATCCGGGAAGGCCCGTTTCTCCCTTCACGAACCCTAGGGTCTCTCTAAGATCCTAATACTCTATGGATAGCAGTGTGCTTCCGCCATGGTCTTAAAGTCTACGAGCCGCATCCTTGTTGCAGTTGTGGAAATGCGGTCGACGACCTAGGACACCACGGTCTGTGTTACCAATCCAGTGCTGGTCGAGTTTACAGACATGCATCGATAGCCTATTCGATCTGTCGGGCTTTAGCATAATTTTATTCCTGGCTTCGCTTGAGCCCACTGGCCTGTCTGCCTCAGATGAAAAGAGACCCGACGGATGCACCACGGCATCTAGGTCGTCCCTCGGCGTGTGACTTCACTTGCGTTGATACACTAGCACAGTCTCATGTCCAAGATTCTACTCGCAAGCCAGGGACCGCCGCAGACCACGCCCAAACCATCAAGGGCCACAAATACGCTTTTTTAAAGCCAAATTACGTAGTTCCTGCACTTGCTATAGAAACTTTGGGGCCGTGGTCATCTGTCACAAAAAATATATACAAAAGAAGTGTCAGATAAATTAATCAGCGTCCCTGGTGACCACAGGCAAGGCTCTTTATTTGCCCAAAGACTGAGCATCACAGTATAGCGGGGTAGCGCTGTGAGTTTCCCCGGCAAGATTCCGCAAGTGGGTGCAATGGAGGGCTTTATTTTATTACTGATTGAAATTGTTTTTTTACTCATACTTGTTAGAAAAAAAAAAAAACTGTAGGTAAATTATAAAAATCTTAATCCCTTTTCACATACTCGTAGGTATAATTTATCATACAACGTCGATCTGAACAATAATTGGCATTTAAGTCAAAACAGACAGACTTGACCTCAAAATGATCAAATCACAAAAGGATCTCATGCCAACCAGGTGGAAATACTACGTCCTACCACATAGTCCAAAGTGCAAAAAATTACATAAATTACAATATGAACCATAAGGACCTAAGCATAAAAATGTATCTTATATATGTAAACTATTGTCACATTACAATTTTCGGTATTATTGCGTCTATGCCATTATTACATTTTCCACTACAGTGGCATAATTCGGTACATTTTAACCGTTTCTTTTTGACAGTTGCACCTAACACCCTAACACCGCACTGTGACTTGCACTTGCACCGAATTAGTTCCAGACAAGCTGTAGCAGCAACGGCTGTAATAGTCGAAATTGGTTTCCAAATGTGATTCGATTGTATTTCGCATCCCCAACCGCCGGACTGGGAAGAAGAATCGGCACCATACAGTAACTTGTGTATAATCTGTTAATCTGTGACCATACGTGCACACCCTGGAAAGCAGCTCTTAAGGGATGCAGCTGGAAACTGGCATCCGTAGGCGGAATATTCTCTAGCTGACGGCCGTAAAATAACTCCGTATCCGAAAATAATATGTTAAGTGTGATATCAACGGTCTAGTGGCGCGGCGAGTTCTCGGCTGAGTCAGTTCCGCCCGCTGTCTTAATTCGCGGGTATATTTCTTTATTCTACACGTCCTAAATAAATGGCATAAATAAAAACTATATGTTATTGAAATCTGCATTTTTTGTAAATATGATGTAGTACGTAAATTTTAAAATATTGTGTGTTGAAATAAAAAAGACAAGCCGATGTTGCGAAACTTCTCTTGTATGTATCTTAATAAATATACTTAAAGGAGTGTAATTAAATATTATATTAAAAATGAAAACCACATTTCTATGGTTCATCAGAAAATGACACCACACTCGAGGTGACAGGTAAACTGAAGCCAATTTTTTTAAAATCTGAAGCGCGACGGCCGCGTGTAACTTTGAATACCCCCCTCCCTACCCGCCAGGGAGTGGCTGATGGCTACCGGGCTAAATCAGCTCATTTTGCCCTAGTATACATCTGGTCCAAGTGAATTCATTCAATACCAAATTTTTTACCTTTGGTCATGTCATTACCGCCCGTGCGGGTATCACGGTACTACCGCCCGCTTGAATGTTACCAAGTATTGGGCGTTGTGTGTGCTCCGGTATATATAATTATACAGGGTGTCGCAGGAAGTAGTGTCAAGCGGAAGTTCAGAGGTAGAGCACCTCAAGGGGCATCTGAATCACCCCCATGTATGTTCCGCGATTTTTCGTAGTTTAGGAGTTATGGCCTTTTTTCACATTTTCTATGAATCTGCGACCACGGAGACAGTTTTGGTCATTCTGACTGCAATAATTGAGATAATTGGCTGCTTGATTTTTTAATGTATACCTGAATAGTACGTGCATGTACTCCATTTAAAAACAAAACATAATCGATGACCGTTTTGTCAAAAAAAAAAACGAATCACAAAAAGTGAGAAAATTTTAACTGTGGTTCAGACTTTGAAGGCCGATTACAAAAAAAGCTAGCATAACTTTTTTTTTTAAAACCATGTTTAAAAACTGCCTAATTTTATTGATTTTCTACCCTATTAATTTTATTGATCTAGTATTAAGGGATCATGCTAAAAAAAAATCAAATCGAACTCGTTCCTAATTAAATTTTTGTAGTATTACTTAAAGTAAATAAAAGCAAATACAATACACGCCAGTAGTTTAATTACGTACCAAATTATAAAAAGTTTTCAAAATGACGACCTCCGTGATCAATGCATGCTCTGCATCTCCTGAAAAAATTTCCTTTCAGCCTTAAGAAGGCGGATTGTTTTTAATCGTTTCTTCCGCTTCTCTCAATCTCGCTCTTAGTTCTGTTATGTTAGTAATGTCATGTTGGTAAATTAATTCTTTGTAATAACCCCAGACAAAAAAGTCGATAGGGTTAAGATCCGGAGACCGCGGTGGCCATGCGATTGGTCCCCCACGGCCTATCCACTTGTTTGGGAATCGTGCGTCTAAGTGTGCTCTTACAATTCTCGCGTAATGGCATGGAGCACCATCGTTTTGGAACACCATGTTCCTGCGTGTGAGTAAATCCACGTTATCTAAAAATTCGTTTAGTTCTTCTTGCAAAAATCTTAAATACGATTGGCCGTTCAAGCGGTCGGGTAGTTCTAATGGACCAATCAGCTGCCCGTTCACAATCCCAGTCCACAAGTTTACGCTAAATAGCTCTTGAAAATTAGACGCACGTGCCGCGTGTGGGTTTTCAATCCTCCAATAATGGAAATTACGGATATTAAAAATCCCACATCGCTTGAAGTGGGACTCGTCAGTCCATAAAATAGTGTTGAAAAAATTTTCGTCCTCAGATTGACGCCGCAACATTTCTTGACAAAACGCTACTCTTCTAGGATAGTCTTCTTGTTTTAACTGTTGAACTTTTTGCAAGTGGTACGGGTGTAAACCCTCATTTTGCAGTACTCGATGTGCCGTTGATTTTGAAATACCAGTTCGGTTTTGAATTTTTCGGACACTAATCGTTGGATCTCTTTCTGCTTCGTCCATTACCAAGTCAACTAAACTAAAGTCATGCATTTCTAAAGAACGACCAGATCGCGTACCAGGCAAGCGACCTTCCATGTAACAGTTATGTACTCTTAAAATGGTACGGTGATCGGGATAAGATGCAGGTTCGGGCTCGCCTCTATTCTCTACATGCTCCCTGTACAATCTGGCTGCTTCAGATGCGTTGCCTCTTGCATAACCATAGTAATAATGCATTAACGCATAGGTAGTCTCTTTGTGAGAAAGACATGGTTTTGAGAATAATTTACAATTAATGTGCAGAAAGAGTTCGAAAAAAAGGTAAAAAGAAAATAAATCCAATTCAAAGCAAATCAAAAATCCAGAATGTAGCCAGGTCGTATTAAAATCACTAATAAGATCACAAAGCAAATCAAATCCAAGTTCCAGAAACACCAAATCGTCGTAAAATCACAATGAAAACCAAAATCCGAACCGTAAATGCAATAAAACAAACGAGGAAAAAATATTTTTTAATTTTAATTTAATGGCATCTGAAAATTAGTCGCCAGTGTTATTGTTTTGCACCAAGAAGGTTTTTATGCCAACTCCGGAGTACAAACCTAATTTCAGATTTGTAGTTAGCCATACTAGAAAAAGTGAAAATTATGGATGACGTACGTTTTGATTTTTTTTTTAGCATGATCCCTTAATACTAGATCAATAAAATTAATAGGGTAGAAAATCAATAAAATTAAGCAGTTTTTAAACATGGTTTTAAAAAAAAAAGTTATGCTAGTTTTTTTTGTAATCGGCCTTCAAAGTCTGAACCACAGTTAAAATTTTCTCACTTTTTGTGATTCGATTTTTTTTTTGACAAAACGGTCAACGATCATGTTTTGTTTTTAAATGGAGTACATGCACGTACTATTCAGGTATACATTAAAAAAACAAGCAGCCAATTATCTCAATTATTGCAGTCAGAATGATCAAAACTGTCTCCGTGGTCGCAGATTCATAGAAAATGTGAAAAAAGGCCATAACTCCTAAACTACGAAAAATCGCGGAACATACATGGGGGTGATTCAGATGCCCCTTGAGGTGCTCTACCTCTGGACTTCCGCTTGACACTACTTCCTGGGACACCCTGTATACAAGGCGGATGGCCTGGACCATATGATAGCATTAGCTGAGTCAATGTTAATGATCATTATCTACATAATAATATATGATGCTGACTGAACTTATTAATCTGAGACTTCGAACTTCCAATTTTGTAAATACTTAGTAAAACGCTTCACACACCATACTTACCTGCTATTTAAGTAACGAATAGGCAGCGTTAGGAAAAAGCTGGGAAAAGGGATGGACCACAAAGTTGTATGCACGATTTTTACAATTGACAAGATTTCAGTTTTCCAACTCTATAATTTTATTCGTTCTCTATATACTGTTCGAAAAAAGGAAGACAACAATTCAAAAAAAATCCTGATGATAAAAAGTTAATTTATTATTCATTTATGATGATTTACTTATTTTGAAAGGGTGTAGCTCGAATTCTACGACACAATAGACAACATTACGTTAGTCTAGTCCATTTAAAAAGTAAACTAATGACATCTAACGTCTGACGTTGTCAAAATGTTGTTGTGCGAGACATGGTTTCGGCCTCACAATCCAGGATTTTACTGAATACACTTATTAAGACATGGCTACGGCCTTAAAACTCAAGACTTAAGGATAATATGGACTACAAAGATTTGGCTTCGACCTTACTTCAAATTGGATCATAAATAATGAAAACTATGACTAGGCTGTAGGATCAAAGTCCTTTGCCGATCCTTCTAAAACAAAACACAAAAAAAAATGTGCGACTCGTGCTTGCGGTTTGGTTCTCTTACTGCCACTTTAGAGACGTCAATTAAATTGAATGCTTCATTTAAGTTGCTGCTATCACTTTCTTTGCTACAACAATAGAATAAGATAATACGTCACTAAACCAGCATTAAATTTAATTAACGTCTCTGAGTGCGGCTGTTAATTTTTAAAATATTTTTTTTGGGTTCTATAACGATTTTGGCAATGATATGATAACAGATACTGATACTGGACTGGACATGTATAGGATAAGTATCCATATTATGTCAATGTCAATTTTTAAATTATTACAGTTGGTTTTTCTGTTGAAAAAGGCTACGGTGTTATATCTATTTTTCCGTAGTATCGGTAAAAAAGGTTTTTTTTACTTTGTTGATTGTTTATAATAAACAGAATAAATTTAAATACATATTTTTCCGTGTTGAAGAGGCAAAATCCATTCGATTCCTATAGTACTTTGCAGGTATCACAAAAATGAAATGTTGTCAATTAATGGAGGTATAGATTTCCTAAATTAATTATAATCTTAACGTTTTAGGTCTCGTTATTCAATGCAGGATACATATTTAGTTAATACGTTTTAGCATGGGCCATTGAAAACTAGAGTTAGGAAGCCGTATCTCCAAAACAATTTACCGAAAAGCCAGGAAACTTATTATACAATTAGCAGACATGGAAGTTTTGGTATCATAAACGTCAATTCACTTAGGGACTTCCTGCCGATATTAAAATGGATAACTGATTCAAATACTTCTTTTAAAGTACTGCCACAAAACTTCTATGTCTGGCAATTAGTTATTGCCGAATGAGAACCAAAATAGTTATGTGGTTTAGAATCTTATTTTTAATACTCATAACTAGTTCTTTTTCTCGTTTTACGATGATTGTTGACAAATAAATTATATTAGGTATAGGGTGGGCCAGATGTTTTTGCAGTTTTACGGTAGCTTTACTATTGTTAGTTGCAAAAATGTTTGGCCAACCCCATTTTTTTACTTGGTAAGCGACAGAACAAAGGCAAAGGAACGTTTCGAAAGCGAATGGTAATCAATAAAAAAACCCGGTAAGAGCATTGCTCAGTGAAGGGTTCCGAAGCCGGAACTACACAAAAACTATCTCAAAAAAGTGCACCTGTAAAAGAGCGTATCTTCACGGCACTTACGTCCTTTTGTTGAGAGGAGCAGTTTTTCGGCAATTACGGTCATAGGTAGGTACCTATCCAATCATGTTGATAATTTATGCAACTTTCGGAGCGATTATTTCCGTAAATATTTACCTAATCCAAAAAACTGCTCAGGATACTTGTGATTAAAAAAAAATATGCGACGCTTGAATTTTCATTTTCTTTTACATGTATGGAGTGCCCCCCCTAGAAATATTTATTTTTGTTATTTAACTACCTACCACACTAAGTTATTGATAAAGATGGGTTTTAACGAAGCAAATCCATTGAGACACTGCACAACCACAGACCTACCTAAACACAGCTGGGACGAGGACATGTCGACCATGCGTTGCACGTACTCTGGATATTATGGAGGGCGAGGCGGTGCAATACCAGGTAAGGAAAGACATAGAACATAAAACACAGGCATAGACACATTACGTATTTCAACATCTAAACAACATAAAACATCGAAAACTTACTGCTGTCGCGGGGGGGATGGGATAGGATACAAACGCGTCGTAGCATCCGTACACTAGGATTATAATGTTGATCAGGATCAGGCCGAACCGGGCATACACAAGGGCCATCGCTTTCGCGGCCAGGCTGGTGTCCACCTGCGCGCCTCCCAGCCCGCTCGCAGTGGCGCCGATGTACATCACCAACACGTCTAGTGTCTAATCACAACAAATGTTGTTAAAATGTATCGGAGGACGTTTTATGCGGACGGTGGATTTCATGACCATGTTAAGATGTTTCAAGATATTAAATTAAAAAAAAGAGCACAGGTTTACTTTTCTAGCTTATTTGAGTTCCTGGATTAAGACATATGGTACTTTTCATCATGGAAATTTCGGTCTGGGATTCAAAAACGAGGCCTCTATTCTACGCGTAAAACCTATTTCGTGTTTGATCGAGCTACAAGTAAATCTTCTAGCAATGAGCCACAGTCCACCTCCACATCTCAGGAGACCGCTATAAAATCCAGCCTTTCCTATTCACCAGGAATTCGTGCACCCACCGTAACATCGCCTGAGATCTCGAAGAACTAGGCTCATAACAAAATGAGTATTTTCTCGAGCCTATTAATGCTCTACTACGTTCAATCCAGGATGAAGAAGCGGGTAATAAGTATTCACTAAAAATCTTAATAGATGTACTTTAAAGATGTAGGTTGGATTTGCGTTTTCCAACCATATTATCTTAAATAACCCTCGGGGCGCGAGTCCGACTCGCACACGCCGTGCGTTTCGCGCGCTCGTGCGAGGTCCTTTTGTACATAATGTCATTGATTGCTATGTATTATGTCCCCAAATATTGAATTCTTTTGTCACTAAAAAGCTAAAATTCATGAAACACGCAGCGTTGTTTGCTCTTGTTGACAGGCGTACGATGGCGTGTGTGTGAGGCGTGACGTTAAAGTGTGACCGCGGCGCTCACGTGTACTACAACACCAAAACTTCAAAGTATGGCGGGGGGGGGGGTCTGTATGTCAGACTATACATCATACATAAGCTCGGGCGGCTGATGATAAGTAATCTCCTTGGTGATTAAAAAATGCAAAAATAATAGTGGCCGATATCGATTCGTGTTCATTGGCTACTCCTTTTTTTTTTAATGAACATTTACTTATTTCTAGCGTCTCGTATTTGTGTGACGATTAAAATTATAATTTTATGTGTAATGTTTCTCCCTAAACAAGGAAATCGCTCTCTTAGATAAGACAGCATATATGGTATGTGTCCTTCCGAATTTACTATTAAGGTTTTTTTTTTTTATAGCATGGGAAGGCAAACGCGCACACAGGCCACCTGATGGTAAGTGGAAACTGTGACCCATAGACATTCGCATTCACAAGACTGCAAATGCGTTGCCAACCCTGAGGACTAAGATGGAATGCCTCTATGCTAGTCATTTCACCGGCTGTCTTATCCCCAAACCGGAACACAACGATGCGAACACTGCTGCTTGGCAGTAGGTTAATGGATAAGATGGTTGAAGCAGTTCAAATTTTGTTACGAGAGGCCACGACGAGAGCCTGGGATATGACTTTCGTAGTGGAATACCAGTTTGGTCGTAGCGGGTCACGGATGAAAATATAACAAAAGTAAAAAATATAATTTTAGAAACCGAAGTTTGAAGGATTTGGGAAATTCTTAGTTAGAGACGTGGGTTTTAGTAAAGGACGTGTAAATATAATAAATCATGAGCATTTGAGAATATCCAAGGTTAGAACCCACTGGCTCCCCAAAATCTTAACTGCCTTTGACAAGGGCAGATGTCTCGTGTTAAATGTTGTGAGTTGTTCAATTATGAGTCACGGGAAAGAGAAAGCAATTATTTCAAGAGATGATGAACTAGAATTCATCAGTGGGACCCGGGAAGTAAACAAGTCTTTCTTTACAATGGAAATTCAAGGATGAGAAGCCTTCTAAAGAAAGTAGAAGGCGTCCATCTGATGGTAAGCTGATGGCTACAATATTTTGGGACACAGAATCGATTTCACTCATTGATTATTAACGAAAAAAGGGTTTAATGTAAAATTTTCACACATGTATCCTTAGTAGGAGTCTTTTGTTTCATTGTTAGGTAGATTACGTTTCAGCCGCCTCTCGTAAGTATATAATGGGTTATTAGTAGATGTCCGGATAAATTCTACCTGCCAGTTAAAGTTATCGCTTTCCTTTTATGTCTTATGAAAGAAAACAAACAAAAACAAATAATAGTGTAATCTCTAGATTGAAAATCAGGCCCTTAATTTATCTTACCTGTGTATAGTTTTTGTCGTTATAGGATGTTACAATCGCGACTACGTCCACCGCTATAATCAGTGTTGTAGAGGTGGTCCACGGCCAGTGCCTATGGGCCGAAGTCTGTGGCCTGGTACCGCCTCCTGCAGTTAATTAAGTCTCTATAGGCTCGAACACGTCACATTCGGTTGTACAAAATGTAATTAACGGAATTTACATTGATGGGATTCGTAAATTCCATTTAATAATAATGAGCTTCTAAAATGGAGCATACTTCCATAGTTTGAGCACCGGCACAATCGCCACTCGCTGTCCCATTACTAAACTAAAATGGTCTAAATAGCCTCTGCATGTTGGTTTCACGATTTTTTCCACCAAAGGGCTCGCATCGCATTGGATTGGAACGGATTTTACAACCTTTAGACGATATTATTTATATCAAATAGGTAATAATATTGTACCTATAAAGTACCTATTTAAAGTTTATTACCAAGCCGCGCATAGCAGCTTGACCGCGGGCGTCTTCCGCGACACGCGATCGTAGCCAAAAGTATACCGCGACGCGCGATCGTAGCCGAAAGTATACCGCGACGCGCGATCGTAGCCGAAAGTATAGCGCGACGCGGGATCGTAGCCGAAAGTATACCGCGACGCGCGATCGTAGCCGAAAGGATACCGCGACGCGCGATCGGCTCCGCAATAAAAAGACAATAATAATTTTAATTGACGCGATCGGCTGTCGCCTCATCCGCTCGTATCCTTTCTGATCCGATACGATGCGAGCCGTTTGATCAAAATCATTTTTTCGGCTGCACGTGTGCCTTTGATTTTCTCCGTCTCTTTCATATCCCTGAAGAAGAGAATACTAATGCCCACAAAACCCAAGTCTCGGATTGTCTCTTAATATTTAGATAGACAATAATAATATAGGAATAGAGGGTTAATAGAGAGATCTCTCTCCAGGCGGATTTTGTGCCTGGGGATCGAAGTCCGTTGGAATGAAGTTACAAGAAGTTGTATGTATGTATGTAAGTTGTATGTATCTACTGACTGGAAAAAGTTCGTTAGCGCGATGTAGAACACTAGTTCTGCCCTCCTAAGCAAATAAGCGGTATCTCAAAATCAATAACCAAAGCAGTTTCAGTTCTCTACTCTTAGTAATAAGGTTGATATTGCTACAGGAGTTTTATCTGACTTACTGCGTATTAGCTTAGGAGGGCAGAGTTGCGCTGTCTAACGCTGGTGGCGCTAGAGAGTTGGTTGATACAAGTGTGCGCTAGATGTCGCTATACTTCAGTTTTTTTAGCAAAAGAATTCATGTAAACAAAGAAGCAGCAGTCGCCAACCTTTTTCAATTGGGTATTAATTAGGTACCTATTTATTTATTGAGGTTAAATTATAAGCTAATGTTAGTAATATTTTCTAATAACAAACGAACCTTGGTTTATTAATAATAATAAAGTTTATTTCATTTAACAACTTAAGTGCTAATTACAAGGTTGTTGAGACCTCCTATTAAGTATGTAATACCGGTGTCAGGAGGCCTCGCTCTTCCAAATCTAGTACATTTATAAATAAATTGTTAAATTAAAAACTATTTAAATATTTTATATTTATAGCTATTATTAAACTTATGATGATTAAACTATGAGATGATCAAATTTATTTAAATGAAAATCTCCAATCCACACTAGGCCAGGTTAGGTTAGGTTAGGACTATTGTCCGTTCCTTCTTATTACGAGAGGGGGCATGTGCCCAGCAGACAGATATATTAACGGCTGGTTGTGGTTGTGGTGGTGGAAATAAAACTATTAACATACCTATTATATTACCTATGGAATTGATCTATGGGGCCTATCTGCTGACAGAGAACGCCCCTTTATTATTCAAAAAAGGGTCATTAGGAAAATTACCAAACAAACCTATGATGAGCCGGCTAAACAATATTTTATTGACCTCTGGATTAGGTATGACTGTGCCGAGCTTGTACATATTTGAGGTTGGTAAGTATGTTAGGCGTAATGCTGGAAACAATGGATAGGGCAGCGGAAATGTAACCGTAGGGAACAGCATTTATCCACTACTCGACAACGCCTGCAGAAGTGCAATAAGTCGCTGCACGTCATGGGATCGCTAATATTGAAAATAAAATACCGGTCGAAATTAGGGACTGCAGGTCCGTACCTAGTTTTGACCGGAGACTTAAAAACTGGCTGACACAGAGGGCTTACTATTCCGTCAATGAGTACCTTGATGACATTGACTTTTAATTATTTTATTTTGACACATTATTTAATAAACTTTAGTGAGTGACTTTTTGTATTTATTTTGTAATTATTGTTTTTTTTTATTTTAGTGATTTTTTCTACTGAACATGAATGACAATGTATTTGTATGTCTTTACCAATCACGGGCCTATGGGAGTCCCGGACCTTTGGAAGGCGTACATGGACCCGAAGCCAACACGCAGAGGCCCTTTAGACAAGTTTAATCTAGTAAAGTGATGGGACACCATTATTATTATTATTATACATTTCCTTACAAGATGGATTCCTTACGACCTTGTAAGGATTGCGGGAACGCGGTGAATGCGAAAAGCACAAGACCGGTCTGAGTGGAGAGCTTTGGGGGAGGCCCATGCCCAGCAGTGGACGTCTTTCGGCTGATATGATGAGGCGATCAAGTGACATTTAGATTTAGAATAGACATTTGCCATAAGCATCATGTTATGAACCTTAATAAGCGACCGATTTAAATATCAGTGGCACAACACAGTTCTTAATGTAGCTAGCGACCTTTTTAATTTAATAGTATATACATACTCATAAAAACGTTCAAATTTCGACCTGACTCTGCTTCTTTGGGTATTTTATTGTGCAACAATAAGAAATATTGAACTTAAAATAAATAAAAATCAACGCTTATTATTAATTGATATTTTGCATGCATATTAAATTAGATTCATTTGTTTAATAACTAGACACAATGTGTTCGTTAAATAAAATGAGGAATGGATGTTTTCTTTAATTAATTCATTATTCAGCAAACCGTGCCTGATAAAAACCTTATCAAATCAAATCAAATCAAATCATATTTATTTGCCAGAACACAGTATTACATACTTAAAGCAGATGTTCAAGAATAAAAAATCCATTGCGTTCAGCCTGCATGCAAGCGTGCAAATATTGATAGTTAGACTAAAAAATCTAAAATACAATTATTAATTACAAATAAAAACATACAAATTATAAATACTTCTGTGAAGATCTTTCTTTTCCTAAAAAAACTGGAGTATAGGTCGCCACAATAACACAAATTCAACCCTACTTCACGGTATTTTGAAAAACAATTAATCATTTTTCTTAGTTTCCGCAATTCCCGATACGATCTTTTAACGTGAATGTGAGCCGGCATCGATGAAATTACGCATGACTTTTCTGTAAATTTCATTTTTTGTAATCGCTTAAAAGTTAGTCTTTGTTTACCAAAGAACTTTTTTTGTATAATATTATAAAAAATCCTATCTCTGTATATGTTTAGAGACCAAAATTATATTTCTCAACATGACTTAATTCCAACTTATGAAGCAAGAGATTTGGTGTGTTTTCGTATTTCTGCAAAATCATGTGAAATCTTAAAGTCGATTTAATGAGTCATCAAGATTGACCGGTGTCCAAGCGGATCTTTAGTTGCTTTGAATACATTCGGATCAGAATTTAAAGCTAGAAGTCTGTTCAATATGTCACGCAAATTTGAACTCTCTACAGGAACTCTTACAATAGTTGGGGCCGTTATCAGTATCATCGTCGTGCGTGATTTTAACTATGATTTTATCGTCCGAAATGGGAATACTTCAAGCTCGTACATCAAATAATTGCAATAGTTTAGAATACATTATTTTTATTATTATTCTATATAAATCAAAGTTTTGATTAATATACAGGTTTATGCAAAACTGCTTTAATTTTTTTTTAATTGTAATTAATCTCAGTAACAGAACTTAGTAACCGACTAGGTAGGTGATATCCAATGAGGCTGGATTTTGTATTAATTTTGCGACTTTAAGGGTTAAAACAAAAAAGTTGAAAATACTTACTTATTATGCAGAGACTTCCGATCACCCATACAAAACCAAGGACAATGCTAATGTAGCTAATTACAAGTGTTCGATAGACGGACGGTGCCAGTCGGCTGATCAGAATAAAGGCCTGGTCTCCGACACCCTCAAGGCTTTGTCCGATGTTTACTTGTGTGTTACACGAAGAGGGGTCTGAAATAACATGTTGATGAGTCTAAGTGTTAGTAAAATTAATGTTTTAAAAAACATAAAACCGTCTTCAATAACACAAAAGTATCTTCTTTAAAAATGTTTGGTATACCGTATAAGTCAGTCCAACTGAAGTTGGCTTTTGGTTCAAAATATTGTGAGTGAATCGCCGACTTCAACTTGACTGATGATAAGTGATAACAGCTATAATTTTAAAAGAAGTTATTTTTGCGTTGTTGAAGGCTGTTTTATGTTTTTTAAAACATTTTATTTAATACGTTTTAGTGATCATAATATGCTGTTATGTAGTCCCACTTCTTAGTTGATACGAAACTTTAAGACATTTCAAGCTCGCCGCTAGCAAAGCCGCGGGAAAATCGCAGCCAATAAAAATAAAAGATTTTCGTTATAGTCGCTCAACTATCTTAATCGAGACATCTCATCGCCACCCTTGAAATAGGTACGAGTACCGTTGCGGAGTTCCGTTGGCCATCTGGGGTCTTCATGAGCAGTTTCGGAAAATCCGATTTGAAATCACCATAGGTACAAAGACTGTTTAACTCATTAAGTACGAGTCGGTATCCGTCTTCTGGCTTTACAAAATCTAACATTATATAAAACAGGCTTCAAACGTCGCACCTCATTCACAAGTCGGGCGGCGACTCACGAGGAGATGTACACTGAACTGTGAATAAACTAACAATACACCTAATATTGTTTTCGGTAAATAGGTAATGATGATGTTGCGCACATAATACTACGACTACTCTCACTTGTTAGTTATTTACTAGCTACTTGTTATTAATAAGAATTAGAATACTCACTGATAAAATACAACACTTTTATAAAGATTAACACTGGGTATCCGGTCAAAAAGTCTATGTAGCAGAAGTACTGAGCAATGGCAAGAACTGCGAAAATGATCTGGAATGCCGCCTGGATCTGTAACAATAAAAAACGTGTAAATACGTAAGTGGGCGTGATTATTTACAGTTCCGTATTTAACAAAGTTTTACTCAGAGACCGTCGAAGGTTTTATTTTCATTATAACATCGAGTGGGGCATTATTGGATAACTTTAAATAACTAGCAGATTGTTCATCAAGAGACTAAAACAAGCCACAATGACACGATATGTTTAGCCACCCAAGCTGAACGAGGATGGCTATAGTTAGTGTAACAAATTATCATTGTTTAGTCTCGTGTTAAACGTTACACGAGACTAACCTCCAATCCCCCTTACACCCTCAGCACACCCCGCACCCTTGGGGACTTTTAGTATGTTCATCTGGATACCGCAACGTATAACTACCAACTTACAAAACTACACAAATTATTACCCCTGATTTTGCCAATTTTACATTGAATAAAATTTAATAAAGCCTATGACACTCTAGTGGTTAAGACGAATCTAACCACGTATAATTTATTAAAATCGGTTAAGACGTTTAGTAGTTACGAGGGGACATATTCAGGTCTAACACATAACCCTTCTTTTGGGCTTTGCCACATTCGGGTAAATAATAAGAGTCGTTCATGTCTATAGATGCCATATAAACAGTCTTTTGTTATAAGTAGTGAGCATAAGAATTTTGAGACTGTTCTGTAATCCTCCATTCAAACGATTTAAATTTAAAATAAATAATTTACCTCCATTCTGCATTGGAACCAAAAATATGCTTGTAACTAATTCATCGTCAATATGAAAACACTATACTAATGCATTATTTTTATAAAAATAACTATAATTTGTCATTCCAAAACTTGATATCTAACCCTCAAAAACATACTTTGTTGAATTTCCAACAAATGAATAAAAATTAATTTTAGTATAGAATTTGACGCCAGGGGCACGTTTTATAAAGCTACTCGTACAAGTAACAATTTTACAGGTCTAAAATGGCAGGTCATCATTGGTCGAGCTTGTGTCACATGGAAACTTGTTACCTGTAAATTGTAATTCGTAGCTTTCTAAAAAAAAACCTCAGATCAGATCGCGTAAACATTTTTCTTTTATAAAATGCGCTAGCGAGACTCACGATATACTCGTCTTAGATTCAACAAGTCAAAAATGCGGATAGTAAAATAGGGTGGATAATGCAAGCCCTAATTACACTATAGTTCCAAAATATCAACGCATTTGAAATAAATCCATACTTTCTAAGCCACTAAAGTATTTCTCGCCCAAGATCAAGGGGTCATCTTGTGTCAAAAGTTGGTGCATTTAAACAAGATTTTCAAATCATACAACAAGTAGGTACTAAATCAATACGCAAGAAATTCAGTTACGGCTGCTTTTCTCCCAAGCGACCCAATAAGCGGTTTCGGGAATTTTGCACCCATCCCAAAATGCCTAGAGTTTGAATAAGACAGTTCTGCGGGCCTAATATGGTTACTTAAAATTGACATGATAAATCGTTTTTATCTCGAGATGAGCAACAAAATGGCGCCGTCGACAATGCCAACGTTGTGGCGTCGATTAATTGGAATTATCCAGTGTCGACCAATATTTATAGGTATTCAAAGTTACACGCCGCCGCGCTTCTGATAAAAAAATATATCGGCTTAAATTTACCTGTCATCTCAAGTGTGGTGTCACTTTCTGATAAACCAAGCATTAGTCTTACATTTTTAATATGATAAATATAATAATCACACTACTTCTTATAAATTACTTAGATTCATAAAGCAGTTTCAACATCAGTTTTATGTATGTTTGTTTCAACGCACAATATTTTATAATATATAACAAAATCCTTTAAAAAAAAATGGTTAAAACGCCTAATTTATGCAGATTAAACAAACATACGAGGGGAGGTCCAAAAGTTCGCGGAATGGAGGGCTAAATAATTAAATAAAAAGACGTTACTATTTTTCCTTTTCAATATAATCTCCCTTAAGGTTAATACATTTGTTAGATCGGGATATTAATTTTTCTAAACCCACATAAAAATAATTTTCTTCTTTGCTGTCAAAATGAGCCAAAATTGCGTCCTTTACTTCATCATCGGTGTGAAATTTTCTTCCCCGCAACTCTTTCTTCAAATTTGGGAATAAATAATAATCACTGGGGGCCAGGTTCGGGCTGTAGGGGGGATGAACCAATTCTTCGAAGCCACATTTGTTCAGGGCAGCCATCGCAATACGACTCTTGTGAACTGGAGCATTATCCTGAAGTAACAGCACACCCTTAGCCAGCTTTCCTCGCCTTTTTCCTTTGATAGCTTCCCGCAACTGCTCCAGTAGCCTACAGTAGTACTCTCCAGTAATTGTGACACCTTTGCTTTTGTAGTCGATCATCAAAATTCCTTGGCAGTCCCAGAAAATCGTAGCCATCAACTTTCCGGCCGATTCTGAGCCCTTAAATTTCTTAGGTGGGGGGGTACCCTTCTTGTGCCATTGCATCGACTCCTGTTTAGACTCAGGTTCAAAATGATGAACCCAAGTTTCATCTCCAGTAACAATCCGCTTCAAAATCGACGTACTTTCTTCTCCACACCGTTCTAAAAAACTGCTACACGCGTCGATTCGCTGCTGTCGCTGATGCGGCGTAAGCATTCTCGGCACCCATCTTGCACTCACTTTAATCATGCCGAGGTGTTCATGTAGAATCCGCAAAATAGTGGTTTCAGATACTCCAACTAATGCAGAAATCTGTTTCTTCTTCAGGCGAGCATCTTCTAAAACTAATTTTTCAACTTTTCCGTCGGTATCTGATGTGGTGACCTCGACAGGCCGTCCTGGGCGAGGGTCGTCTTCAATGGACTCTCTGTCAGTTTTAAAAAGACCGTGCCATTTGTAAATCATTGTTTTTCCAGGGCAATGATCACAGTAAACTACTGACATCTCACTCATGATGGTCTGAGGAGTTTTCCTTGCTTAGTCAGGAACTTGATGATGGCTCGATACTCAATTTTCTCCATACTTCCAGGATTTTTCCAGATTGACTTGCTTGCTCGACGATATTTTGTAAAGTAATGAGCTCTTCAGGCTGAAAGTTGGTATATATACTCTTAATGAGTTGGCCATTAGTACTATACTAAAAATATAGTCATCTCCACCCCCATCCCCTCCATTCCGCGAACTTTTGGACCTCCCCTCGTATAGTTTTCATTGAAACCATTTATTTGAGACGTGTAGAATAAATAAATATTTATACCCGCGCGGCAGCGCGATTTAAGAAAGCGTCGCTTCAGATAAAAAACATTTGGCTCAAATTTATCTACCACCTCGAGTGCGGTACCATACATACATACATACATACATACCTTCACGCCTTTATTCCCAGAGTGGGGTGGGCAGAGCTGCAGTGCGGTACCATTTTCTGATAAATTGGAAATGAAGAATTAATTTTATACAACGTCTACTTGAAAAAAAATTGGTTGGCACAAAAGGACGTCGTGATCTTCTCGTGATATCAGGCCGACTAGTAGGAAGTGCAAATATGCCATAAGTTGCAATATGAACTATAAGGACCTAGGTAGGCATAAAAAAGTATCTTAGAAATGTAAAACGTGTCTATTGTCACATTAAGTATTTTTAAATAGATATTATTGCGTTTATGCCATTATTATATTATTTCGGCTGTATATCGGTTGGTCTAAAATTGTTTGGCCTATTTTTGTTTCGCCACATATTTTTTTGCATACCAACATTTTGTAGAATGATTAAAATGTCGAAAATGGTTTGATCGAAATTCTTTTGCATAATATTGTTTGGTCGAAAAATTGTTTAGTATATAATTTGTATGGAATATATTTGGTCGAAAGGGTTTTGGCGTATAACGAAGTTATTCTGAATATTTTATTACTTATAAATTTCCATTACCAGTCATGTTAATTACCTACATTTAACAGATGTTGTGTTGCTTCTTCTTCTTAAATTTAATAGCTAGGCTCTTGTTGGTGGAGCAATTTCCATGACTCTCTTTCCTAGAGCCTATTCTTAAAGGGCCTGATATGACGCGCCGACCGCGCCGTCTAGTTTTTCTTTTATCTGATCCATGATCGTTCTCATTGGCTTTCCTCTCTTTCGCTCCCCTTCCACTATGGTCTTAATGTATTCGGTCGCGTCGTAAAAGGTGTCCTAACATATTGCCTCTTATATTTCCAACGGTATCCAATAAGCACCTCTTCTCTTTAATCATGTTAAGCACATCTTCGTTGGTAATTATCTGAGTCCAGCTAATCCTCTCCATCCGCCGTCAGCACCAAATTTCAAAGGCTTCTAGTCGTTGTCCATCCCGTTGTGTCATTGTCCACGTTTGGCTAACGTATAGTGCTATGCTTCAGATGTACACTTTTATAAGCTTTTTCCTGATATTGTCTGATATTCTGGCTTTAAGTAGGCATTTTTTAGCATCAAATTCTTTTTTAGCTATTCGGTTGTGTTTGGTAAGCAAATATTCATATGAACTCTGGCCCTGAGGCGAAGTTGAAGAGATATTTCAAAGTTTGCCTACAGCCTTGTGAACAAAGCTACGCCATTCCTGTCTCCGTTGCGCAAAATCCTCCTAACCATCACGGGGAATGTCACATGCCGTGAGATGTCACTTCAAAACATCGTTGTAGCGTAACCACTGGTCTCCAGGTTTACGCTTTCCCTCTTTCAGCTGCGAATAGAAGACTACGTATGGTAACCTGGAGTTACTGATACGCACAAGATGCCCGCACCATCTCAACTGTCCTTTCATGAGTATGGACACAGAATAAGTATATTGGTCCGTTGCAGTACCTACTTTTGACTTTGGAATTCGGTCTTGCCACCTCACACTAAGGATTGAGCGCACGCATTATGTGAAAGGTGTCTAGGCGCCTGATATCTTCTTTATAGAGACGCCATGTCTCGGTGGCATAGAGCAGTTTAGATAGTACAACTGCTTTATACACAGCGATCTTTGTGTGTAGCTTTAGATCATACGAACTCCAAACTCTTTAACGAAGCTTGCCATAAGACGTCGCTGCTTTAGCAATCCGAGAGGAAATTTATGATACTAGACGGTTATCATTACGAACAACGCTGCCTAGATACCGAAAGGAAGAAACTTCCTCAAGTGGTTTACCATCTAGATATAGCGGCGTTGGATCTGGTAAGGTCTCTCGAGCAGGTGGTTTTAACATCTGGGTTTTAGACACTGTTAACATGACAACATGATAACCAGTCCAAACCTCCGGCACGATTCGTCGAGGTGGTCCAGAAATGATAGCATGCTACTCACATCACTGGCCATTAAAAAAACATCATCAGCATAAAGAGCATCTACAGTGTGTAAATGGTATACGGGGGTTTATTAAAACTGGACATAGATTAAGACTCTACTAATCATTAACAGAAAGAACTATTTTGATTACGCTAACGTATACACCGTTATTAATTTTTGAACATACTATCGACCCGCAATGTACATCGAAGTCCATCTGTCAGGTAAGTACGTAATGTTTACTTGCGTTTTTAATTAATTGCATTTTTTGTTATACATTGCGTGTTAAATTATTTTGTATGGCTACCTAAATGTGCTTAGTAGGGGTTATACTAACCACAGTTAAAAGGAACGCCCGTATACCATTTACACACTGTATAAAAGACATCTCCCGTACTAATTTCTTAGCAAGCGTAAGCAAAATAAGTAGCAAAAAGGGTAGGAGCCATTAATACACACCCCTGCTTGACGCCGCTGGTGACTTAAAAACCGTCAGTTAAGTCGTTGTCATGTCGCACTCCACCCATGACACCATCAACAAATGCACACACTAAAGCCGCTATCTTCACAGGACACCCAGCCTTTGCAAGAACGGTCCAAAGTGCGGACCTCGCTTCGACACGGTCGAAGGCCTTTTCCAAGTCGACAAAACACATGCGGAATATTATCTAGCGGTCGTTCGTAAATTAACTTCGTATTGTGAATCCACCTTAAGTTTCACTTGTTAAGTACGAAAATGATATGTAGTCTGTGATATCAAAAGTAAAATGTAGTGCAGCAGGCTGCGCGGCGAGTTCTCGTCTGAGTCAGTTCCGCCCGCTGTCTTAATTCGCGGGTATATTTGTTTACTGTACACGTCTAAAATAAATTGTAGAAATTAAAACTATATGTTTTTTTAATAAGCATAAATTGGGTTTTTCAGCCATATTTTTTGTAAATATTATGTTATACAAACAGCCACACACTTAACTGCCCATTAAAGACAGGAGCGAGGCATGAATTGGGTTTTTCAGCCATATTTTTCTAAATATTTTGTTATACAAACACACACACACTTAACTGCCCATGAAAGACTGAAGCGAGAAGATGTAGAAAGAGATGAATATAATTTTACATAAGAATCTCACGTACACGACAGAGACAGTTACTCTTTGTTTATCTTCATTGGTCACTCAGCTGTGTGGGCGATTGTAGGTACATGTAATATAAAATATTGTATGTTGAAACAAAAAGATGAGCTGACGTTGTGGAACTTCTTTGTATCTTAATTAATTTATACGAAAGAGTGTAATTATTGTACTAAAAACCACAATAAATATACCCCCCCTCCCTACCCTCCAGGGGTGGCGAATGGCTACCGAGCTAAATCAGCTTAACTTGTCCTAGGATACATCTGTGCCAAGTGAATTCATCCGATACCAATTTGAGCCCTCGCCATACATTGGGTGACACTACCGCCCGTACTATCATTCCTTCGAAGTAGTTTCATCATAGCCTAGAAGAAGAAGACACATTCAGTGACACTGGGACAAACAAGCGAGGTCATGATTAGGTATCAATAAGTAAATAATGTCGAAACGAGATCGGAATTTGGCTCTTCACAGAAACCCAATGTCTCACACACTGTGATGAGAACCTCGATAAGATAAATATTTAGGAGTCACTATCGATACTCAGCGTTATCTTTATCATGCACCTTCCCAATGGGTTCAAGTGGTCTAAGTAAATACGAGCGCCGTGTGTCGAGAGAGCGAGGGCGTTCAGTGAAGAAATATAATTATTCAATAGACAACATTACATTAAATAGAGAATGTTACAAAAAAAATACAGAAATTACAATGGAACGAAATCGAACTTAATATTCCTTTAATTAATGGATCTCTTCTTCCTTTTGGTGACTGGAAAAATGTTAGCAAAGAATATACATCACCTAACCTCGAAGTCAATTTTCGAGGAAACATTTCTGGCAGAACTTGCATGGTCACGTTAAAAAATGCTCTCCCGTGCAAGGCACTATTATAATAAAATAAAAAAAATAACATTTGACATACTTTCTCGTTCGTGTAGGATTTTTTTTCACGAATGAGGTCGGGACGAAAAGAGAACTTATCACTGGCCCACCCTGTATTTAAAAAGGGGTCTATAAAATGGGAGTTTGAAAATGAAAGTGATTTGACTATAGCAAACCGGGTGTCATATGAAAAGGGTCAATCTGCAAATTTCAAATGATTTTTTTATAATTTGATGTATAGCCAAAGCTCTAGGCATTTTGGGATGAGTGAGCAAATTAATCAAAATCAGGTAGCTTGGAAGAAAATCAGTCGTAACTTAACTTACACCTGTATTCACAAACAATACTTAAGGTATCCTTCACTGAGTTCAATAGAGCTTTGTGATTGGTCATTTTTGACCGACCTTTTGTTTACGAGACGATTTGAACCACCCCGTGCGTTCGTGAGCACCGCGAGACCTCGCACGAGTACGGACGTTTGTGAACACGGGCAAGCCTCTTCGAGGCGTCGGGGCCGAGACTCTTCCCTGTTACACCTTTATTAGTTAGACTGTTGTTTTTGTTCTTCATTCAAATAATATTTATAGTTCTGCGGATTTAAAAAATATTGTATTGTTTACGTTTGCATTACATTTACCTTATTTTTTGTCCCTTAATATAAGTAGCTGATAACACTGAATTAATTTAATTAAGCAGAACCGTCTTGCATAAGAGTTCTAAAGTTAGTAATATGCAATTTAATTCCTTTTCCAGAAGGTTGGGCCCACAGAGTTGGAAAACATTGTTTGACCTTTAGTAAGTTTCCAGGAAGCTTCGCATAAAGCTTTTCTTTTCATGTACCTAGTTATCAATAGCGGAAACTTTTGATTTATCTTGTACCTACGTTGAAAAAGAAATATGTGTATTACAGGGCCTCCATTCTACTCGATAAAACGATATTCCTTTTGACGTGTTATCGTATTGTCAACGTTACTATAGTTCTTATTTACATGACACTAATGGTAGCCAAGGTAAAAACAATAGGATCACACGTCAGAAGCAGTAAGGTTCGCCGTGTAGACTCTGTCCCGATGTTGGGAATGTTATAATCATACAATGTTGGATTGGCTTTGTTCGCATAATATCTACTTCTACTATTATATATGTTATACAGTGTTACTGGCATGAGGTATGCTGCTTTAACTAACGATAAAATGTTGTATAAGTAATAATTTGCAGGTAAAATTAAATCGAAGTCAACTTACGTAACGCTGCAGTTTAACTTCGTAGATTTTAACTTCCATCAACGTATTGGAGCTGTGTGTAAGTTTCGTTATTACTCGGTACAGGGCAAACATTGGTACAAGGCATACATTGGTACGGGGGCAAAACAAAGAGAGTTATTAATACTCCTTGAATTTGTCAGATTTGCTGGTAACGCTCGTTCACTGTTATAACACTTTAGAAATCAAAACAAATCTAAAACAATCCAAAAGATAATTCTAAAGATACTTCATGAATCCTAAAACAAAATATTTTTAAATGCCGAAAAGTATCGAATGATCCAAGCCATAGTCCATATGTCAAAGCGCAGGAGCAGTGAAACGTATCGTACGCTCACGCTTTACCGAAGAATTGAGGGTCTCCGTCATATTCTTTCTCCATTCGTTACCGAAACGAGAGAAAAGGACAGAATCAGTATATTCGACCCTCGATTTTGGTCAGACGTCAAATGGGACTTCTATGGTCACTTTTAAACAAGTCTTAGTTTGGTCACGCTACTTTACTAATTAACTTTAACGCACAGAGTACCTACATTTCTTGCAATTAATTTTCTGTTAGAAAACAAGTGTGTACTATTTTCTCTTCTTTTAAATAGAATAAAAATGTAGGAACATTAAGAGGATTGTGAAGCGCTGCTAAAATCGCGGAGCTGTCGAAAAATCCCATACAAATTTAGTTTCGGCCGTTAACGTTTCTCACCCTAGCAGGCAGGACCCAATACCATTGTTATGTCTTAAGTTAAGATTTTCTGAATAAAACATTTTCATTTTCATTTTCACCCCCTAAATCAAGTCCGATTACCACGATTTTTGAATATGACGTAGTTATTATAAAGAACTAGGTATGTACTTTTCTGTTTTTTTTCTTGAAATTTGTTTGATTCTCAGATGTATTTTCGTGGAAAGGAAAACGTGCAGACATAGTTTTTCATGATATCTACAACATATTTAAAAATCGGACTAGGTTTAAGGGGAGAGAAACGTTTTCGCAATTCGTATGGATTTTTTAAGCTTCGCATGCCTCTTAAGGTGTTGCCCATTGTTACTCTGTATCAAGGAAAGCCCTCATGCCGGTAACGCACTGTGTAAATATATAAAAGGATAAACTGATTGTTGATATATCTCGCACGGCCCAACCGCTACACCTAGAGACTTGAATTTTTGCACAAAGATACCTTATACAGTGAAGAGATCCACAAAGGAAGGATTTTTGGAAATTCCACCCCTAAGAGGATTAAATAGTGGATGAAAATTTGTATGAAAGTCCGTCCATTTTGAAGTTAGAATCTTCAAATTTTGTGCTTAGGTCGACGATTGAAAATACAGTTTATGCGTGTCTCAGCGGTTTTGAAAATTTACATCTCCAAAGGGATCAAAAGGGGTAAAACTGACTCACTGATCGATCAACGGACAACCTAAACCGCTGGACCTAAGGCTGGCTTGAAATTTGAAGAGAATATTCCTTTGGTACCCTAGGGGTGCATTAAGAAGGGATTTTTGGAAATTCATCCCCTAAGAAGTTAAAATAGAGGGTGGAAGTTTGTATGTAGCTATGGTCATTTTTGTATTTGTAAACGTGGTAATTTAACCTACCTACTGTTTATAAATAAAATAATAAATACAACTTTTAGTGATTTGGTAAAAACTGACCCTAAGGCGATAAATAGAAGGTAGACGTCAGTACGGGAGATTAGTTATTTTTGAAGTAAGCAACCTGGAAATTGGTATTTACGCTACTGTTTATAAATAAGAAATACAACTTTCAGCTATTATGGAAATACTACCCCTAAGGGGGTAAAGGGCGGATTTAGATGTTACTCCTCAACGCTGCAACGGATGGACGGATTTGGATGAAATTTAGAATGGAGATAGCTTATACCCTGGATTAACATTAACACACAGGGAAATCCCAACCTGAGAATTTTAAAAGTTCCCAAAGGAATAACGATATCAAAATGGTCTCCTCTTGGGAAGCGCTGGTAGACTCTTGACGTGTAAAAGTCCCCGTGCGGCCTATTTACTGAATAAATGTCTTTTTTTTTGTGCATCATCATCAGACATAAAAGAACAATGTTATGGAGACTCGTTATATTACGATCAAATGATTAGTGCAGATCTTTGAGTCGGTCTATATAAAGACATGGCCGTGTTTCCGGCCAAGTTCGAAAAAATAGCCGAGCGATACTGCGGCCCTTTTTCCCACCCTCGTACCATTTTTCCCGGTACAGCCAGGAACCTGTTTTTTTGTACAGATTACTTAGGTCAATAATCTCGCAGCCTAACCGGACGCTGTAGTTGTTACACACATTACCACAACTATTTAGCAATAAAGTGTCAACCCTCAATACTATTTTTGTGGATTGACATTTTATTACTTAATAATTGAGGGATGACAAATAGTTGATTTTTGCGTAACAGCATCCCTAATATGAAACGTTCCATGATAACCCAAAAATACGTACAAATAAAGTGAAATTGTTAGCAGGTTAACGACAACGAGTGCAGTTAAGTAAATTCTTAAATAAAAACTACATTAAACTGTCAAGTGCTTAATTTGAATATTTTTGATTCGTTGTATTCCTTATCTAAACTATTTATATAACACATCTTATTTACCTTTCAAGCGTAACGGCATCTCATGTTTTTCTAGACAGGTGAAAGACATACAAGTGATGGACAAAATGACAATTATATCATCAATACAGATTAAGTACTTGGTTAATAAACTGCATATTTCTTCACATGAAAAAAAACAATTTTTACGCGCTATAAATTAATATCAATTTATAAGTCACACAATTATCAAAATATGGAAGACAGAAAAGCGACTACGAACACATTACAAACTCCCGGTCGCGTTAATTATTTGTTTATAATTTTTGAGAACGCCACACTGTCGACGTGTTACTTCTATTAGCGTTATGTGGGGACTGTAGGTCTCGAATTATGCGGGGCAATTCAGCCCACAGAGGTAGCGTTTACCTGATGACAGGTGAGGGACAAAAACTGTCGTACACAAATATAAATTTCAAATAAAATGCATATGGTATACGTGGCAACATACTGAAATTAATAAAATCATATCTTAGTAATAGACAACAAGTTGTGAAAATAGTAAGGGTGGATCCAAAAAGAAAACAAGAAATTTCATACATGTCAAAGTATAGTCATTGAATATGGAGTGCCTCAAGGTACAATATTGGGACCATTGTTGTTTATCATTTACATCAATGATTTGCCAAATAACATAGAATACCCAATGACACTTTTTGCAGACGATTGTACAATAACAGTAAAATGTGATAATGTAGACACATACAGAAAAAATATAAATGACGCGTTAAACAATACCATAAAATGGCTAATAATAAACAATACTTGTGGGAGGACCTTGTGCAGGGTCCGTCCGGGTTGGTACCACCATCTTATCCATTAACCTACCGCCAAGCAGCAGTGTTCGCATTGTTGTGTTCCGGTTAGGGGATAAGACAGCCGGTGAAATGACTAGCATAGAGGCATTCCATCTTAGTCCTCAGGGTTGGCAACGCATTTGCAGTCTTAGGATTGCGGTCTTGTGAATGCGAATGTCTATGGGTCACAGTTTCCACTTACCATCAGGTGGCCTGTGTGCTCGATTGCCTTCCTATGATATAAAAAAAAAAAAAAAACCTTAAAGTAAACATTTCTAAAACCAAATTAATGCATTTTAGAAAAAGACAGTACAATACGGAAAATATATCCGTCTGCTACTTAAATTCAGTAATAGATGAAGTAGAAACTATAATTTTTTTAGGAATTAATATTGTTAGGACTCTTACATGGAAAGCGCACATCGATAAATTATGTAATAAATTGTCGAGTTCGTCATATCGTCGTTCGGCGTTCAATACCGCGAATGTCAAATAGGGTTACAACGTGACATTCGCGGTACTGAACGCCGAACGAGGATATGCACTTTATAAACCAAGACAAGTCGTAAATGTAGAAACGGTATTGTCAGCTTACCATGCAATGGTCGCTTCTAACTTAAGATATGGAATAATATTCTTGGGGAATTCAGTTGACAGAGGAAAAATATTAATTATGTCAAAAAAGATGTATCAGGGCAATGTTCGGACTACGTCCAATTGTTAGCTGTAAATATTGTTTCGTGAAATATAAACTTTTGACATTTCCCTCAATTTATATCTTCGAATTAGCCTTGTTTGTAAAAAGTCATCCAGATCTAAAAAGTAAAAGCGAATTCAGGCTTAGTTGTAGGGGATGCTGTTTTAAAGAACATACTAAAAGTATTGATGGGTTCGTGGGAAAGCTTTCGTCTAAAGGACCTTTATTTTGTTTTTTGTAAATAACTTGTACATTGTGGCCGAAAGTGTTCTAATGTAAGAAAACATCATAAAAATCATAATGGACTGTTTGACCCTACGTCAGAAAGTCGACTGATAGGCGGTTCGGCACTAAGTATTAGGTGCACCCCCGCCGGCACTGAGTCAGTGGGGCCGATTTTCGGCGTCAGTTACTCTTCCATACTTATTAAGTTATTATATTTCAATGTGTTTAGGCGTTGGGCTTGCCACCTGTCACTAATACACTGGGAAACATCTTAGCCTACTTGTGCAAAATGTGGCTACAGAATTATCAAGAAGTTTTAAGACTTGTTGGTAATTCTTTAGCTCTGCCTACCCCACTCTGGGAATGAAGGCGTGAGTTTATGTATGTATGTTTACGCGAATTAGTTCCATGCCCATCTAAGACGTAAAACTAAACTAAGTATATATTTTTGGAAAGTAGATAAATGTGGCTTATTATTACACATATTTATATACCGTATAGAAAAAATACCGTTTTTTTACAACCCTAGTCACACTTCACCTCCACCCACGTTTATTCACATCAATAAACAAGAGCCGCTGTATCGAGAAACGTATTTGCAACTTGATTATTGTCAGTCAGTCAGTACATTGATACGTGTTTGCAGTGAGCTGGGACATTGCTTTACACGTTGCACCTGTGATATGTTGAATGGTTTCAGGGACCCGGGTACACATGTAAAAGTAATTAATGCATTTTCTACTGATGCATCACAACTTCTACTCTACGCAAGTTTTATTAGGTTGATAGTTTCTGGTATTGTTTATTTGGTCATTAAATTGCCATTATTCAAGGCTATTTTCTGTGTAAAAGCTTAAATAAGTAATTTTACTTGAAAATTGTTTGAGCATTTAGCATTGTTTTGTAATGAGTAATTAATTACCTACGTAAAAAGCTAATAAAATATTCGGATCCCCGACTAATACTTTAGGAACGCATAGATGACAAATACACAAACATTTATAACCCCCTTACTAATAAACGTTGAGTAACGGTTATATAGCTATACAATGTTTTGTCCTTATCTGTCAAATTCAAATGTCACAATGACAGATAAGGACAAAACATTGTATAGCTATATAACCGTTACTCAACGTTTATTAGTAAGGGGTAAATATTTATTTGTATACATAATTAATTTAAGTAAGTTATATTACGTATTTCCAATTTAATTTAGCCTCGTAACTTTAGCCATTTGGGAATAATAATAATAATGAATGAATAAAACTACGTTTAAACTAGTGATCAGTTATCGGTGCGGGCGCTACGATTCCGCCGCCAGACACGCGGGTGCACGCGCTAAACTCATTACAGCCTCTTTTTTACTCGGGGGTTAATTAGACTTAGCTGATTGCAGATCCTTCAGGATCACGGAGTCTACTATTAACTGTTCCTTGACTCGTGACGACACTTGAGCCCTTTCAGCCGTTCGGCGAGATATTTGTTGTCGCCGGCGTGCTAGTTTCGTATGTCGGAGATGCAGTTACTTAGAATCTAATATGTTTGTACATGTGATGGGTATGTATTTGGCTGGGTTGGTCCAGTCGTTGCAGACTTTGCGTAAAATTAATAATTAAGTAAATAGTTATTATCTGCACAGCCTTCCGCCAGTCCAGAGTTAAACTGATCCCGCCACCATACGACTGGGCCTGCCGCGACTTTGAATTCTGTCCTGTGGGTAGGACCCAGTTGGTATGTAGTAATAACAGTTTATTAAACAAATTAGTTCCCTGCACTCTGCAGAGCTTGCATGAATTTGGTAGGAGGTCAAAATATGCTGTTGATCTAAATGAATAAATAATGTTGATAGTCTGTGATTGACGGTTAGCAGCATGCATGCGAAAGCCTTATAGTTTCACCATGATCGTCCGTCCATCCGTCCGTCCGCAGCTTATCTCAGAGACTTATTTCTAGAAAGCTGTGATTTGGCATGAATAATATGAATATTAGTCATGCTGACAAAGTGGTAAAATGAAATCTTGTTATTTTAATGGCACCTCCCCTTCTCGTCTAGTCTACCCCATTGTGTTGTGTGAGGCCTCGTTGGATAGGTCTTCCAAAAATTATTGATGAAAACAAATTCAAAAACTTTTTTTTATTAAGAGTACCAATATTTTTTTTAGTCTAATGTACCCCCCCAAGGGGGCCCTGTAGCCAAAACTACAAAAAAAAAAACAGAAAATTATCTTAACTGACAAGATTTCATATTTTCAAGACTAATTTTATTCGTTTTATACAGGGTGTCCCGTAAGTACCACGTCAAACTTAAGGGGGAGGTAGGTGAGCAAGCCACCTACCTAACATGGAAAAATCGCCTTAGTAAAAGTCGCACCGTTTTCGAAATATTTGAATTTTTCTGATTTTTAGAAAAATGTACACCCGCACTGAGTTTTTGATCTGTGGTATTCGGAATTTATTATTTTTTAATTTTAATTTTATTGCAAAACAATCTTGAATAGTTGTGTTATCAAATGGTAAAAACCATTGAAAAGTAACTATTGTAGTTTTTTTTTATTTTTTAAATTAAATTAAAAATTTGCCTCTTCCGTTTTATTTTGGTAAAACTTTAGCCCCTCCTGGTGAAAAAAAAATACATGACCACTGGTTAGCCAATTAGATTAAAAACATGCTCGTTTAATGGGCATTTAAAAATGATAAATACTTTATCATCAAAACACTAATAAATATTTTTTTTAAAGAAAAGCGTAAAATACACCGCAATTCACGTTATGCCAGTACTGCCACCCAAGCTTACTTGCGACGCGAGCTGTATCAGAATTCCATTCTAGTTTCATTCAGCAGCAATGCAAAACTAATCGAACAAATTAAAATCTTTAAATTTCGCTTAATTTATAAAAAAAAAGTTATAAAACTTTTAATCTGCGATATTCCAAGTAGATAATTATTCGATTTGGGCTTACAACCTGCATAATGCCAAACTCTTTATTTAAAAAAAAACTGTCCTAAAACTCTTCGAACTTCGTTCGAAATTTAAAAATAATTTTGTTCCTCATTTCTTTGTTTATTGTCACATTTGAACCCAAACTTACTGTTTGTTCGGTGAGTGGTTAAATCTAATTACTTACTTTTGTGATTTGTCGTTTATGTTTGATGTTTTTCGGACTAACTGTTTTTGCTTGTATTTCGGACTCTGATTTGCTTAACGATTTGGCCTTTGTGACAATTGTGACTGTGGATTAAATCACAAAAGTAAGTAATTAAATTTAACCACACACCAAATAAACAGTAAGATTGGGTTCAAAAAATTATTTTTAAATTTCGAACGAAGTTACCGAAATTTAAAGATTTTAATTTGAGCGATTAGTTTTGCATTGCTGCTGAATTAAACTAGAATGGAATTCTGATACAGCTCGCGTCGCAAGTACGCTTGGGTGGCAGTACAGGCTTAACGTGAATTGCGGTGTATTTTACGCTTTTCTTTAAAAAAAAATTTATTAGTGTTTTGATGATAAAGTATTTATCATTTTTAAATGCCCATTAAACGAGCATGTTTTTAATCTAATTGGCTAACCAGTGGTCATGTATTTTTTTTTCACCAGGAGGGGCTAAAGTTTTACCAAAATGAAACGGAAGAGGCAAATTTTTAATTTAATTTAAAAAATAAAAAAAACTACAATAGTTACTTTTCAATGGTTTTTACCATTTGATAACACAACTATTCAAGATTGTTTTGCAATAAAATAAAAATTAAAAAATAATAAATTCCGAATACCACAGATCAAAAACTCAGTGCGGGTGTACATTTTTCTAAAAATCAGAAAAAATCAAATATCTCGAAAACGGTGCGACTTTTACTAAGGCGATTTTTCCATGTTAGGTAGGTGGCTTGCTCACCTACCTCCCCCTTAAGTTTGACGTGGTACTTACGGGACACCCTGTAGATACTGTTTGGAAGGAGGAAGACACCAGGTAATAGTTTTATTTTTTCCCTAGGATGTATAATTATTTTATTATTAATTTATTAAGATGTTCTTATTCTAAAAGGGCGTAACTTCATTTTTACGACACAATGGACATATTACGTTAGTCCAATCTGTATAAAAAAAAAGTTTTTCTTTTTAATAATGGCGGTCAAACGATCTCAAGTATCTATCCGGGGGGCCATTTGCAACGTTAAAAGATGGCGGACGTGTAATTTGTTTTAGACTTTAATTTTTGGGTAATTAGGTGTTCAAAGTTCTTTTCTGATAATGATTTGTACTTTTTATGCCTTTGTGTCGCACAGTGATTGAAGACTTGGACTTATTTCGTGTGCTTTCTTCTCGTTTCAAGTGGACTCGCAGTGGTGCAGAGGTTAAAACTATCTTGACCTCTGACCTACAAATCACCGTACAACGTTGCCCCCAATCTTCCTAGAGAAGATTGGATTGTTTTATTGCTATATTGATTTATACAATACTAGCGGCCCGCCAGCGGCTTCGCCCCGCTGCAAATTTCTGACTTTCAATTCATTTGTTACAAAAAATGTGATAAATGAAGAACCGCTCGACTGATTTTGTGGAAACTTCACATAAACCATCTACTAAATAGTCCGAACAAAGACTAAACATTTGGTTTGGATAGGTGAGCCCGTTCATGAGTTATAAAATTACAACGAAAAATGGCATTGATTTTTATATATATAGATATATACTTGACACTGGCGAAATCACTCAACGTGGAAACGCCATTATCCCCGCGGTAGTAGCTGGGGGCAAAAGAAGAAGTATCTATCCATCTGTCAATAGTGTCAATGTCAAACTTGAAGTATGACAGCTTTTTTCTCGTGAAAAAGGCAATGGTATTATATCTATTCAGGCATAGTATTGGTAAAACTCGATTTTTTTTAACTTACTTGTAATTTTGTCAATAAAGAAAAATAAATCTAAATAAATATTTTGCCGTGTTCAGGAGGCAAAACCCTTTCGATTCGTATAGTAATTTGCAGGTGTCACCAAAATGAAATGTTGTCAATTGAAAGCAAATCTAAAGAAAACTATCACGAAAAAGACTTGATTGGTTCCTGAGATACAGGCGACTGAAGTACTTGTACCGGCTACAACCACCATTCATTTTGTTGATTTTTGGGATAGTTTTTGCGTAGTAACGGCTTCGGAATCCTGCACTGAGCATTGTCAGACATGCTCTTGTCCAGCTTTTATATTTCATACCTTAACCATTGGAAAGTGTCATAACATCGCCACGTACATTATGTCCGCAACTCGACATAAAAGCTCTCACCACATATTCACTTGAATAAAAAAACCGACTAGAGAAAGTCGGTCTATGCCCAGTGTTGGGTACCGGTACAATAAAAGTTTGTAGCCTAATTTTACAATTTAAGATATTTATGATTTTTCGTAAATATTTAAGTAACGTCTAATTCAATAATGTTGGCTCTCTGTGCATCAGAATCAGTAATAGTTTTAAGGACCAAGTACTATGTTTCTATAATATATTGTAACTCTGTGTATTAATTTTATTTACTATTTCTGTCTTTTAAAATTATTATTTTTACTGTTTGTCTAGTCTAGTGCAACCCAATAAAATATGATTAGACACAAATAATGATTATTAAAAGCTATCCCACAATACCTCTCGCTATGCTGTAAATTATATAAAGCACCCTTGGAAGATAGCCTGAATATCTTGTTTCCTCATTTCATTGCATCGTAGCCCGAAAATGTTGAACTCTATTGTCACTACTACTACTTTCACTTTTCCGCGGAGGCGAGGCATCGCGCCGTGTCGCGAGTCGCGACTCTAACCCGAGGGGCAAAGTTCAAAACAATATTTAATGAAATAAAAAATCTGTTTTGTTAAAAATGATAATACTAAACAATAGCGTTATTGAGACTGCTCCGAGCCAGCGCCGGCCGCCCAGTGGCGCCCCGTTGTTTCGTCTTCTAGTTAACAAAAGAATTTCCTTGGAATCGGACGAATGATGCTTTATTGTAGCGCGAGTAATAAGCTTTGAGTAGTAAGCTTAACGGGAAAAGGTAGAACATTTTTTCCGTTAAGAAAGGTTATTAAACTATGTGTGTAGTTGTGTTTTTTTATTTGTAGTACAAACAAGCACCGTCCGTATTCCAAGGAAATACTTTAGTGTATAACATTATAACACAATAATACTATAATAGTAATGAGGGCGCCGCCGTACATCCGGCGCACGCTCGGCTCACTCCTTCGCGAGCTGCTTCGAGACAGTTCCTTGGAACTTTGTCCATGGCTGGCGTAAACACAGACCTCGGCATTTTATTTAATTATAATTTAGTCTTTTGAATTAAGCTTTGTGCATTTATTCGGCGAAAATTATTTGACTAGACTGGCCGTTTCAGATTTGCCCAAATAATCTTAGATTGGGCGAGGTTCTGGGGCGTTAGGTGGATTTGCTAATTTGGAACCGTATGGGACTTTTCGCTTAACTTTTGTGTTAGGGACTGGAAGCCAAAACTGTCCAAAACACCTCATTAGCTCGTCTATGTTCCGTTGTTATAAATTCACCCACAATTGGCAAACATCGCTCCATGTATCGGTCGGCATAAATGGCTAACCCAGATTAAAAAAAACTACCTTAGACATCCCGCGAGGGCTGATCGCAAGCCACAGTAAAACTTTTTTGGTAACCTTCGTGCTCCACATATTTCACGTCACATTATTTCAGTTGCGCTATTGGTGGTTTTGAAATAATAAGTCCCCTGCCTTTTATTTCCGTCTGATGTGAAATATGATTCGTCGTTCATCACGCACATGACGTCGTTTTTAGCGCGGAATGTAAATGTGACCAACTTGCAAAGTCGGATTTTTTAAGTAAATTTTTGTTTTTCAAACACTGACGTCTTGACTTTTTTTGATTGTTTTTTAATACCAATGTCTTTACGATGAGACTTTTAATGAATTTGCCATCGCATTTGAATTTTGTTCCGAGCTCTCTAAGTGATGTCGAGACGACTTCGAACCTGAAGCACCTTTCAGGAGCTATCTTTCTGTCATTGAGTATTTGGTTTTTACTTTTATTTCGTTTAAAAAATGATTAGTTCAAACAGCCATTAGAACTTCAGAGTAATAAGGTGTTTTAATCATTAGGAATAATCATTAGTAGTTTAAGTAATATAAGTCCCGTTTTAAAGTTATTACAGTATCTATGTGTGTGAACGTTGCGAAAGTTTAAAACAAACAATATTGGAGCATTTGATGTTTAGTACAAGCCAATATAAGTGTTTATAATATAACTTTAGGTGTAGTAATCAATTAGGAGATACAAGTTAAGCTGTCGTGACATTACGGTTATGAAAATTATATCAAACGTTGGTATGCCTGATGAAATTAGCTTCGATGATATTCGTTCTAGTAGGGGTGAACCATATTTAAACATAATTTCAGTTTGGTGACATTATAAGTTTTTGAAAAAAGACCGTTAATTCAGACAGACATCGCCATGGCTAAACTATAAGGATTCTAGTTTCGACACCTAAGCATAGGTACTGAGCCAACTGTGTTTTTTGTGATTGTGGTGTTTTATTAACATATTAGGACTAATGATGTCTGTTTTCAAAGTCATTTATTTTATTAAGAGTGTTACTTTAAAATTGTATACTACTGGGTCCTGTTGCAGGGCTTCCTAGCTCAGCATCAAGGACTAAAGATATCTTTTTACTTATGTTAATTGCCAATAAATATTTCCATATTTTTCATAATGTGCCTACGTGTCCGTCCATTGGTGCGTCAGTCCATCCGTCCGTCCGTCCATCCGTCCATCCGTCTATTTGTTCGTCCATCCATCCGGCCGTCCGTCCATCCGTCGTCCATCCGTTAACCCGCCTATGTGTCCGTCCGTCCATCCGTCGGTTCGTTCTAACTTTAAGGAGCTGTATCTTTTGATCCGTAATAGATACGGGGTTTCTTTGTTCTTCATAACATGTGTTATTACCGCGGATTTACTAACAAAAAAAGTGAAATAATAAAGGGGTCCCCATACAAGAACAGTGTTCCTAACGTTTTTTTATTTTGGTTTTATCACATTTCACATGTCACATTTGGTATATAGTTATCTTACAGTCTTGGAGCTCCTAAAAAACCTTCGGATTTTAGAAGCATACTTCGGGTATTGACGATGACACGCGATCGTGATATATGCGGTTCTGTTCTGTTATCAAATAGCATTTTTTTTGCAAGTTACCGTAAACAGTTATGCAAAGAATATGGTTTTTATAGTGTTGATTATTATTTACATCTTTAATATTTGAGTAGCTAAGTTTTATTTTAATTTGAGTAGCTTAGTTTTATTTTAATTTAAATCAGTTTAGTTTTAACTTTTAATTGTAGTACCTATATTATATTAAATAAAGTTCATTTCGATAAAATAAATATTACCATCAGTACAAAATAAACCTTACTGTAATACTATTACGCTTATTTATCTTTTTCTAATTTTAATACAATATGTTTTTTTGCCATGATACAAATAAAACATAATCAGCATTTTCGATTTCTTCCATCGTTAATTTAAATAGAGAACACTCCGCCTTCACACACTACTTTTGTTTGGAAGTAGGTATACCTATAGAGCTGTATACACCCACCAGTGGATTCTAATTGAAGGTATTATTTAATGTACTTTTCAAAATCCCCGTTGCACTATAACCTTATTGAAATATTTACAATCAACACTTTTCTTGGAAGATCTCAGCTTTCAGCTTCTTTAAAAAAATACATTATAAGCAATTCCTCGTGAATGGATATTTAAAGAAATACCCTGTTTAAATTGACTCCCCATGGAAATCAACTTCCGAAAAATAACAAACGAAATAAATAAGTAAGTGGTGGTTTTACCTACTCTATATAAAACAATGAACAGGCAACGAGTGCACTCTTCGCGTGATTGGTCGCTACTAACTCATCAGACTCATCAGGTATAACAAAAAGCAAGCTTTTAAACACCCAACAGTTGCTAACCAAATTTAAATCGTTATCAATCTTAAATTATCATTTAAAATGAAAAATAATGAATTAATCCTACCTAATGATTTTTAAATACCTATTCGGCAGTCGGGTAAAAAGACAATTGTCATTTTCTACTCCACCAATTCTCCCGATTTCCCGCGAACGCGGTTTTTCTAAGAGCTCACGGACTGTACAAACCACAAACATTAAAAAGTGGTCAAGTGTGAGTTAGGCTCGCGTTGATTTAATTTAGAATCAAATTCGAATCGGATTATAATAGATGAGTAATACTCCCGAGTGGTACGGAACCCTCAGTGAGCGAGTTCAACTCGCACTTGACCGCTATATATTTTTTAATGTATTTGAACATTACTTCCCGTTGCCGACAGAATTGTGCCACTCCATGTCTTCGCGTGGAAGTCGTAAGAGGCGACTAAGGGAATAAAGGCTGGTAGTACTGTTAGGCGATGGGCTTGCTACCTGTCGCTAATATACACTGTTAAACATCTTAGTGCAGTGTTCACCAACAATTAAACGGACGGTTAGCGGTTTGACGGTTGTCAAATGTATTGACTAACGGTTGATTAAGACTTAACCGTTTGTTAAATTGGTTGGTGAACTCGGCCCTTAGCCTAATTGTGCAAATTGTGGTTACAGAGTTATCCACAAGTTTTTACAGTTGTTTGTAATTCTGTAGCTCTGCCTACCACACTCTGGGAATGAAGGCTTGAAAGTATGTATGTATGTATGTATGTACATTACTTTAAGGGGCGGGATATAACTTTTAATGCAAATTTAGGAAAATATAGTTTGAAGTAGCTAAGTACCAATGACACCCCGCCCCGCGGCACCGCGTCATGTTTCACGTGACAAAATGACTCTTGATTTCTCTGTTCCTGGGATATCTGAGTCTGAAATGTTTTTTTCAAGACATCTTTAAAAAACCGTTTATCAGTTCACAAAATAATTCTTACTGCCTAATTACCGCTCCATCGCCGGAGTAGCCGAAACTCTGCGTAAACTGGCAATGGCAGACAGGCAGAAAATATACGGGTTTGGATTTTGCTATTTTTTTCAAGAAGCTTCTATGCTTTTTACAGACCTATCCATCAATACCCCACGTGACGTTACGCTAAAATCTTTTTTTTCATATCTCACTATACGACGCCTGAACATTTTAGTCTCGGCGTCCGGCAGGAGTTCGAATGTACAGTCGGCATTTTATCCCAAAATTGGAGGGTTGTTTCAGATTAGTACTTATATTTTTAGGGGTCCTTACCAAAATGGTAAAAATGGTAAAAATTATTGGCCCTTATGGCGAGACATCGGTGTCTGTCTGTTTGTATGTTACAGCAGTTTTTCTCTGGAAGTAGAGAAACTATCAACTTGAAATTTGGCATAGTTGTACAACTTGCTTGCATCGGTTTTTAGTAAAAACAATATGAAAATATTTTATATTTATTTTTTATTTGGACGACGAGCTGGCCTAGTTGGTAGTGACCCTGCCTACGCAGCTAGCGGGCATGGGTTCAAATCCCGGTAAGGGCAGATATTTGTGTGATGAGCGCGAATATTTGTTCCTTAGTCATGGATGTTTACTATGTATTTAAGTATATATTTCTCTATATAAGTATTTATATCGTTGTCTAGTACCCATAATACAAGCCTAGAGCTTAAATTGGGACTAGGTCAATTGGTGTGACATTGTCCCCCGATATTTATTTATTTATTATTAAAAGGGGTTTGGAATAGGGGGCAGAAAAAATAAAGTGATTTGATCATAGCAAACGAAGTGTCATTACAAAGGGCTAAATCCACAAAAAAAAGGAAGTACTTTAGAAGTTTAAAGGGCAAAATATCAGGTATATATTGTATTGGTTCTGTCACAATGTACTAACTTTTGAACTCATGTGCATAAAGCAAACGCCATCTTTGGTGCTTCCAGCACATCATGTCACAACGCGTTTATCACAATATCGACGTCTTATACTCTTATTAGATACCAATTTGTTTTGTTTATAATTGTACATCATCATATCGAGAGTTGAAAATTTGTAATCAAGATCAATTTACGTTGTCCGAATCGTGATGTCCGTAAAAAAACTATTTTACGTACCCCTTTATAAAATGAAACCAAATAAATATGCTCTTTTAGAATGATTTTTACTTAAAATACCAAGTATGTTTTAATAAATCTTTCGTTTCTTGAAAAACGGTATTTGATTATTTTTTATGTAAAAATGATTGCTCAGTATTTAAAAATTACATAATGATTATGTCGTCACCGTCGGCTTATTGGGATATCTATCCGTCTAATACATTTAAACAAGCAATTCCTACAGGTTGGAAAGTTCCATGCAGTTCGTGGGATAATTCAATATAAAGTAAAATTTTGTTTAGCTTAAGGATTATTAAATATAAAGACCACTACAATTAGGATATTAATAATGAGAAAATCGATCCAGCGAGGCTTTATTTTTAGAAAACTTACCAAAAAAAAATGCCGATCCGAATAATATATAAAACGAGTGAACCTGCTATAGCCCTAACTGGCAGCGCCCTTCTCCCTCCATATCGTCATCGTCTTTGAGGTACTTAGTAAGCCAGTGCCCCAGACATTTAAATAGGTATACCCTTTTTAAGGGGACACCATTGCGCTTAGGCAGAGCCACGCTTGTAAAATTAATGTTCAGTACTTTATCATAAAATAAAATAAAAAATTGACACAATGCGTCCGTCATCATCATCTCAAGTTTTAAAGTTAAATTTACAGTACTTTATCATTAAAAAAAACGAAGTTTTATGCAACACTTCAGCATGAGACGAATCCAATGACATATAATTTATCAAAATCAGACCATAATTGTAAAGCCGTCGGCGTCGCTCGCCCACCGTCCCCGCACCGCTCACGCCCCGCTCGGCGCTCGGGCGCTCTCACGCCCTCAACCTCGCCAGAACTCGCGTCAGAGCGCGTTATCAGTTATCTCTCCGACCTGATAAACTAATTCGTCTACCAAGATATTTTACAGATAATCTATACCTATGGGACACTGCTGAGCTTACATTATTGTCTCAAATCGAATCAAAGGAAATCTACACTAAACTACAGTAGGTATATCGCGGAAATATATTAGAGTAAAAATAAGTAAATCTTTACTGCCATACACAAACCAAATCGATTGACAAATAGAAATACATGAGTGTGTAACATGGCAACTAATAGCGCCCGTTTAAGATTTATTTTATTTTTTGCTTTGCATAACACTTATCGTTATTTATTTTTAGGTACAAAATCGATAAGGCTGTACGATTTATAATTTGTTTGAGATCATGCCTATTAAAACGGGTAAAAACCATATCGACTTTGATCTGTTGAGCTAGGCCGGTATTCTAAGCGGTACACGATATCGTAGTTAACCTGTTCTGGTATTGTTATGAGGTCAGCCGCCTTTACTGGCAAGTAAATAAGAGCTATCAAAACGGTGACATAACGATAACAGCTCAAACACGATATGGTTTATACCATGTTGAATAGAGGCTCTTTTATCGTATTGTCACCGGTTTGATAGTTCTTATTTACTTGCCAGAAATGGTGGCCGTGTTAAAAACAATACCGTAACAGTCCCGGTATTCGAGACAGTAATAGTACATTGTTGCCTAGGCGCGGAAAGTAAGGGTTTTCCTGACGAGGTGGTTAGCAAGCCGAGCAACAGAGAGGCCTGCTAAAATACGAGTCAGGAAATCCTCGTTTCCGCCGAGGCATACATAATGCTTTTCTCAAACATGTGAGGAAATAATACAAATACATTTCTAAAAAGCAAGTAATTTAATTTCCTAAGATTTAGCGGGAAGCAGGTTTTGCCTAACCGAGGCAGTTTCAGATTTTAATATAGGCGGTGTGGTACCTATTTCGTCGCTTTCGTCGCTTGAGCTCATTTTTTATAGTAAGTATTTCACACAACAAATTATATTATGCAGAATGAACGAATGTTACCGACTGTCAATGGTTTTTAAATACTAACCATAGACATTGGAATGCAAATTCAAAAAGAAAAACACGCACTGTGCTAAAAAAGCGAGCAGTTACTTTGGCTGTTTGGAATTTTTGTCTTGGTCCTTTTGATTTTGTATGCAAATTGACAGCATTTTTAAGAAATATATGGACATGGACGGAAAGTGTTTTCATATGGTTTTTTTACTCCTAGGAGTAAAATGAGGCTCTTTCCGTCCTTGTGTTTCAATCGGAAAACCGTTTTTTCCGAGCATGTTTGAGAAAAAACTATATCGTCTTTGATCTGTTATCGTATTGTCACCGGTTTGATAGCTCTTAGTTTCTTGACAGTGATGGCAACTGACGTCAAAACATTACCATAACAGGTCAAAAACGACATCGTTATAACCGCCTAGATACTTAAATAATTCGATCGCAAGTTTCGCACTGCTAGTTAACTAAATAAAACCTTTTTACTACTTCGCACAAATGAATAATTAATTACAAACAGTACCTACTTACAGCGAAATCAGTGAATATAAAACACTCCGTTCGCTTGTTGCTGTTCGAGGAAAGTGGCGCGTCGCAGAAATATAAGTTGGTAGGTAAGCTAATTAAAACTTGCTAACAGAACAACCTAGGCATCTACGCCGGGCGTCTCCCGTCCCCGGTTAGTGGAGTGGTCCACATTGACGGTCAGTCAATCCTCAGGTCCCCACGAAAATACTACTTATAGTAGGGGATCCGAATAGGACACGACCTACACCCAGCTGTTTATTCGATAAAAAGTATTTTATATCAAAATATGGTAAGTAATATATGGCGAATAAAATAGCTGAAAAATTTCAGTCCGGTACTTATACAATTAAAAAATAAACTTTTTAAACATTGCAATTGCTTGTTTAATGGATAAATTAAATACTTGTACTAATGGAAAGTAAGTATGAATATGCAACTGAAAAATTAAACAGCTTAGACCATTATATCTCGCGAGTAAAGGCAACAGGTGAGGTTTGAGATTGATAAAGAAAACCATGTAACATAAGAATATTGAAGCCATCCACTGTGATAAATACAAGAAAAAGTCGCTTTATTACATGTTATAATTTCAAGTAACTAGGTATCAGCAGTGGGCTTGTGTTGACTGGTTTCGCTCATACATTCAAAAAGGATTTTAATAGAGAATTCTTACACGTTTAAAAACGAACCACTTGACGTTAACTTTATATAATCACTTTTTTAAGGTAAGCACGAATATAGTTTTCTAAATTCGGAAGCATTTAATAACATTAATTTTAAGTCGCGACGTGGAAATGACAAGATAAAATAAAATAACTTACGAGGGTGAACACCCCTGAGAGTACCATAAACATTCTGCTGGGCATGGCCGGGCCGGCCGTAGTGGGCGGCCCCCGAGGGTCGGGGCTCTCCGCGAGTGCAGCTGCGAGCGATGCGGCCGGTCGACTCGGCCCGCGGCGCGGCGCTTTATGCCGCCCGGCGGCGGACGGCGCGCCGCCGTACTAGAGCGCGCCACAACGCGACGCCTGTGCTCCTCCGATAAGCCTCTCCGAGCGCTCCTTCGATCCTCACGGATGCGCTCACTACCTATTTCTCTTGTTTAATTTACTTTCACTCTCCCACTTGTACAATTTCTACTCAACATTACTATTTCTTGATTTATCCAATTGTATACTGTTCATAAATTTACAACGGTTTAAATACGGTCTATTCCGACTAGTTACATTGTTAGTTCCATTGATGTAACTAGATTGTTTTTTTTTTAATATAACTTATTAATGTAACTACTCGGAAAAAAAAGTCCATGTAGTTCCATTACGGAAACCATTTTCGTTCAATGTAACTACTAGGAAAAAAAAATCCATCTAGTTACATCAATGGAACTAACAATGTAACTAGTCGGAATAGACCTTAAATACTTATTTATTAAATTTATTTTAGTTGTAATTCTGTAGCTCTGCCTAGCCCACTCTGGGATTACAGGCGTGAAGGTATGTATGTATGTATGTATTTTAGAAAGACTTACAGATTAACACAGGGAAGTAAGAATTAGGTATATATGACAACTGTAAATTGCTGACGACAAAGTCTCCGCATATTGCAAGCTATATCAGAAAGACATATTCAGTTATAGACAGGGTTACTGGTTAAGTCGACCTAGATCCTTTAAGGGGTTGTAGTTTCTATGATTTCTGACCACTTTGACTAAGAAACACCTTATACTAAACTTAACCGTTTTCAAGATATTCAACTTTTAAGATAATTATTCTTAAATACCGATTTTTTGTAGATTGCTACTTTTTTTTTGGAATCCTCGCATTTAATTTGTTTGTTTATACAATAATTATGTAGAAAATAAGTTGCTTCAACATTCTCGACACTTGAATTGCCATTAACTGAACAAACCGAGTCGTAGTATATGAATGATAGCTAAAGAAGGAAATAAACTCTCACAAAATATTTTTTTCTTATACGAATATTTAAAAAAAAGTCTACGGCAGTAATACTGCAGACACTCTTAAAAATATCTTTATTTCTTCAGCTATCCAACGAGGTATAGCAATTCTGGTTATTATCAGAATTAATTGAAAAATCTTAGTTGGAAGTCTCCCAGGTAGTAGTAAAATTTGAATGTGTTATAAGTGGATTGGGAGAGGTGGGCCCATACCATGGCCAGCTAGAAGTCCGGATCTAACCCCTAACCTAACCTCGTAATAAACACATTTTCCTACTCCTGTACTTTTATCTGTCATTTATATAGTCACGAACACTAACATAAGAATATAGATAATTATGTCCGCAGAACATTCCGTAGAAAAGTCTATCTAGTCTATTCCCCTTAACAGCACTTGTGCCAAAACGATATGCCTAGCTGCCAAAGCTTACACCTAGGTTAATTTGACCAATCAAAATACTTCACCAAATTAAACCACCAATCACAATACACATTGACTGTCAATCGGAACGTTAGGTTCTTTTTGGTATGTAAACTCTTTTACTAATTTAACTCTTTAAAAAAAAACATTTTATTATGTGGTTACAGAATTATCAACAAATTTTTAGAGTGGTTGGTAATTCTGTAGCTCTGCCTACCCCACTCTGGGAATGAAGGCGTGAGTTTATGTATGTATGTAACCAACCAGAACGCAGCTATATTAAAATCGACCAATCGGGTAAAAGAATTCATTTCTCAAATCATTAGGTGTTTTTTAGTCCCTATTTCACAAGTTAAATCGATTGTGCAACTTTAAAAAAAAAAATGAAACCTGGCAAGTGCACATCAATTTAAAAACAAAGTTAACCAAAGACACATATTTTGTTGTTTTCGAATGTTTCTCGCTCGTTTGTTGTTCTGTGCTTCGTTCGTTCGTATTCTAACCTAGCCCCCTTACTTATAAACGTGGAATAAGCTTGGAATAGTTTATGACATGCTTTGTCACTTTCTGTCAGATGCAAATGTCACAATTACAGATAAAGACAAAGCATGGCATAAACTATTCCAAGCTTATTCCATGTTTATAAGTAAGGGGGTAAGTATATTAATTTAATTTTGTATTTTATTTGAAACCTAGTCGTAGAAAAAGTATTGTATGCAACGGTGTATAACTAAGTCAAAAAATACTCGTGGGGTATTGCTTTACGATGTTCGCCTGCGGCTCACATCGTAACCACACCACTCGTCTTTTTTGACCTCTCTTATACAACTGTTGCATAAACTACTATAATAGTAAAAGTAAAATTAGTAGTAAAATTTCATCGACATACCAACCAATAGACACCGGGTTCCATACAGAATTCTCTCCCAAAAGTGTCCTAGGGCGACCTATACAAACTTCATACTTGTATAAAATCACTGTCAAAATAAAACATCCTAATTTAAATGGTATATCATTAACGCAATGCTTAATTTTGCATGAAACAATTTTATCATCTTATGTCGCTTCGACTAGAGGTTCGTTTTTTTACCTTCTTCTTTCTTTGCCCCCGCGGCGACTTGAACAGCTACTACCGCGGGGATATGGCGTTTCCACGTTAAGTGATTTCGCCAGTGTCAAGTATATAGCAATAAAACACAATCCAATATTCTCTAGGAAGATTGGGGGCAACGTTGTACGGTGATTTGTAGGTCAGAGGTCAAGATAGTTTTAACCTCTGCACCACTGCGAGTCCACTTGAAACGAGAAGAAAGATGCCAGATACACGAAATAAGACCAAGTTTTCAATCACTGGCGCACAAAGGCATAAAAAGTACAAATCACTATCAGAAAAGAACTTTGAACACCTAATTACCCAAAAATTAAAGTCTAAAACAAATTACACGTCCGCCATCTTTTAACGTTGCAAATGGCCCCGTTTTTTTACCTTATGCAGCTTCTACTAGCGGAGTGCCAATGTCACCGCGAACAGAGTACAAATGGAGTAGCTTTATACTTAATATTATTTCTGTTTTGACGTCTCAGGTGGGTTTCATTTAAACAAAAACTCAACGCTATTTTTATTATTTAAGATAATATAAATAATATTGTGGGCTCGTAACCCATCATATATTTTTTTAGCAACAAAAAGTAAAAGCGTCTTCAAAAACCCTAATAGCTACTTGAAAAACTTATATCGACTGACTTATTATGTCGGTGGCAAAAATCATGTGGCATTGCTATTTGTGTAAGTATACCAATATATGATATTTTATAATTATATCCAAGCCAGTGTCAAGTAGGTATACTTGACACTGGCTTGGATATAATTATAAAATATCATATATTTGATATACCTGTTAGGTAACGATAGGGAATTTCTAGGAAACCGGTCATTTATTTCACCTTATTCAGTGGGTCAAAATTATGAATGTAGAGGAAGCGAAAGTTAGACTTGTATGCTTAGACCGGTGCACCTGGCATTCCGTAGTCTCTGCCTACACTACAGGGGAACAAATGTGAAGCGATGTATAGGTATGTTTAGTGGATTTTTGAAGACGGTTTTATTTTTAAAAAGTAAAATCGCTTTTTAGTGATATTTCTCATATCATTGAGATTTTCTACAGCACATAATTATACTCGTTCATTACATTAAAAAACCTTATAGTCTAATAACAATTTCCAATCAGCCTTAACAATATTTCGCTATCCAATATGCAGGGCCGTTAATTATTAAAGAGTTCTCCCGGTACTTCACCATCAATTGCACTTCACTACATGCATTACGTGAATAAAAGTAATTTCATATTCTTAATAGAGAAATCTCATCACTGCCCGTTAAACAATTATGATTAATGATTTCCGGTGTTCATCTTTGGTCTTCATCAGTTAAAAAACTCCTGCCGTTCACTCGCGACAATATAACTCTATATCGCACAATAAAATGGATCACGAGGAATCCACAAACTAATATTTAATTTATTACTGCAATAATATAAAGTATAAAACTACTCCATTGACATACTGTTCCCCAACATCCAAATATTGACAATTGTTGGTCCGAAACTAAAATATATTTTTTTATTAGAAAGACTTAGCTATTTATCAATTAATATTACGAATCGACATTTACATGCCGAAAGTATGATATTCCGTCTGAAAGATTTTTGTAACGGTGATTATTTTTGCAGTTTTTTTTTTTTTTTGCCCCCGCGGCGACTTGAACAGCTACTACCGCAGGGATACGGCGTTTCCACGTGAAGTGATTTCGCCAGTGTCAAGGTATATATGAGTATAAATCAATATAGCAATAAAACACAATCCAATCTTCTCTAGGAAGATTGGGGGCAACGTTGTACGGTAATTTGTAGGTCAGAGATCAAGATAGTTTTAACCTCTGCACCACTGCGAGTCCACTTGAAACGAGAAGAAAGATGCCAGATACACGAAATAAGTCCAAGTCTTCAATCACTGTGCGACACAAAGGCATAGAAAGTACAAATCACTATCAGAAAAGAACTTTGAACACCTAATTACCCAAAAATTAAAGTCTAAAACAAATTACACGTCCGCCATCTTTTAACGTTGCAAATGGCCCCCCATTTTTGCAGTTTCTGAAAACGCAAGAGGCGTTGTGACACGTGTCACTGTTGGCGTAGTTGACAACGAACTAAATTGAAGTAAGCTCCCAATTTGAAGTGGGTATATATTCGCTGGGCCGTGTTTTGTTCTCTGACCCGTTATCTAGTTGTATTGTTGATCGAAGTAAAATTTTAATGTGTTTATTACGAGGTTAGGTTAGGGGTTAGATCCGGACTTCTAGCTGGCCATGGTATGGGCCCACCTCTCCCAATCCACTTATAACACATTCAAATTTTACTACTACCTGGGAGACTTCCAACTAAGATTTTTCAATTAATTCTGATAATAACCAGAATTGCTATACCTCGTTGGATAGCTGAAGAAATAAAGATATTTTTAAGATTGTCTGATATTTTTAAGAAGCAACTTATTTTCTACATAATTATTGTATAAACAAACAAATTAAATGCGAGGATTCCAAAAAAAAAGCAGCAATCTACAAAAAATCGGTATTTAAGAATAATTATCTTAAAAGTTGAATATCTTGAAAACGGTTAAGTTTAGTATACGGTGTTTCTTAGTCAAAGTGGTCAGAAATCATAGAAACTACAACACCTTAAAGGATCTAGGTCGACTTAACCAGTAACCCTGTATACTTATCAGTAAGTATAGCTATTACGTTTATGTTTACTCAATCAATAGTACGAAATAATTTAATTTAAGTACATAATTGCACTATTAAACAAATAAACGTTACACTCAATTTCCAATAAAATATGTACAACATGTCTGCGAGCACTGGCGCCGCGCTGGGCGGCCGAAGCCAATAGGTGCCGAATCACGTGACCTTTCCAATAAACACGAATTGGCGGCAAACAGTTCAGACGCCCGGTCACCTGGGCTCAAACGAACGTTATCCTTCCCGTCTGCTCAAAATCTCTTAAATCCTTCCTCTTTACACCCACCCAATCATCAATATTAAAAACAATTTAATTTTATGAAGATTCGTGAACTTGGGTCGCTAATTATCGGCCTTCCTTATCACATCCATCCGCGTTACGAACTTTTAGTTTAAAAAAAGTTCGCAATGTTCGTGCTGAACTGAATTACACTAATGTATGTGTAGGGCTGTATTATTTAAGTAGCTTTTTTTCTCTTTACATTTATTTCCCTTCATTAATCATATTTTAATAGGTATTCTTAATAGGTATCGAAGGAAAGTCGTTATATTAAATGTAACTAGCTTCTGCCCGCGACTTCGTCCGCGTAAATTTCGATTACCGTTATTCTCGTGGGAACTTTTGTATTTTTTTTGGATGAAAAGTAGCCTATGTGTTAATTCTGGGTACTTATAAGCTTTCTCCACTTAAAGGGGTTTGGGTAAAGTGTTGTCATTTGTAAAAGTCATACATTTTCAAAGTGAGCGGCCATTGGTAAAAGTGGTAAATTATGAAAGAATTATTCCAAACAAATATATTTTGTTATGTAATGTAAAACTCTTAAGTGCATCAGAACTTAAGGTTTAGCCAGCGCTATGTAAGCGCCAGAAAATCGATTTTTTGACGACCTTGTAAAAACATTGATATTTGCTTAAGGCCCTGTTCCCACTACGCCGGACCGGCAATTATGACGGACCCATTTGTACCCAGCCGGGTCCGGCATAATGTGAACAGCTTCATATAAATTGTACAGCAACTAGCCTGTCCGGCATCCGGCAAATCAGCCGGACCGGCGTAGTGGGAACAGGGCCGTACTGTATTAAAACTAAGTTAGAATGAAATGTATTTAAAAACCACCCGGAATAAATTCTCTAAGTGACAGTAAAATCCGTATCAGAATCCGTTGCGTGGTTAAGAAGGAGTTAGCGGAGAAACAGACAGACATACAGATGTGAAGAGACTTTAATATATACTGTTTAGAGATATTAGTAAATTATTGGTATTGAAGAGCATTTCTACCAAGTCTCAAGTAGATCAGACCATAAATAACCTATAAAAGCTTTGTAACCCCCTTTCATCCCTCAAAGGGTTGTCTTAATTATTGCTGAAAAACGTGTCACATTATTTGCATTGCAGAACATTTCGACCTTTCAAGTAAATTTGACTATACAAATATTGTTACTATACAAATTTTGCAATCCCCTTTCACCCCCCTAGGGGTTGAATTTTAGTAATCGCTGGAATATATGTTTCATTATTCACATTGAAGAACATTTCTATCTAGTTTTAAGTAAATTTAACTTCAATTTTTTTTTTTTATAAAAATGAAATTGCTATTCGAAAATGACCCATTCCAGCACTTAAAAATTACTTAAAAATGTCGTTAATGTCTATAGCGTACTGTAGCTAAACCCGAAACATAGTCATTTTTTTTTTTTGCAAATGTAAAAGTTGCATCTTGTCTAGGGGACACCGTAGGAAAACATATCGAAACTTTTATGTGGTCGTGTCGTGTTTTTTCTTTTTCATTTTTCTCCCTCTATCTCTCTTGTAATATTTTGTACTTACATGTTTTCCTGCTGAACTATGCATGATATTTGATACATAAGTACATACATAAACTCACGCCTTCATTCCCAGAGTGAGGTACGCACTGTAGGCAGAACTACAGAATTACGAACAACTTTTCTTTTTTTTTGATAAATCTGTAACCACATTTTGATATTTTATGTTATATTTAATTTAAGACAGCCGGTGAAATGACTAGCATAGAGGCATTCCATCTTAGTCCTCAGGGTTGGCAACGCATTCGCAGTCTTGTGAATGCGAATGTCTATGGGTCACAGTTTCCACTTACCATCAGGTGACCTGTGTGCTCGTATGCCGTCCCATGCCATAGAAAAAAAAAAAAAAAACAACATAGCTTTACATCATGCTAGTATGAAATATGGTAAAAAAATGACTGACTGCTGAGTTTCTCGCGGCGTTTCATCTCAGCTGCGGTGGTCTCCTCTTGGGACGCGCTGGTAGATTCTTGACGAGTAAAAGGGCCCGTGCGGCCTACTCACTGATTAAATGTCTTTTATCTTTCTTTATCTTTTTATCTTCCAAACCATATATTATGTTTCAGCCAGTACGTAGCTATACAATTGTAATGTTAGTTTTAACAATTTACTTTTAAGATATGTGTTTCAAAGAAAATTATACACAATAATTCAGTATAGTTCAAATAATACAGGAATAAAAAATAAGAACTGGCATGCATGGATGTAAGGCTTGATTGGTTCGCTAGTTATTTGACTTACCGATCTCAGAAGATTAAGATAGGGAAGCATATTAGCAACCAACTTTCTATTATTTTCGGGGACGACACCGTAATACTTGTGCATGGAAAAACTTGGGAGGAGACTTATTCTAGTAGCTTACTGGCTTAATTGCAATCTCATCATCCTCAATATCGACAAAACTAACTTCGTGGCTTATTCAAAAACTTTAACTTCTTCTCCGTTATCAGACAGGAATATTAAATTTCATACATGTATTCAAAACCGACATTCTTTATCCATCAGCCTAGCACAACCTTGTTCCTGTCAAGAAATAAAAAGGCGCGACACTGTCAAATATCTAGGGCTACTCTTTGATCAATATCTCTCCTTTAAACAAAATATTACCAGTCTTACCGCAAGAGTCAGGAAGCTGATATTCGTCATGAAGAGAATACGTGACTGTACCACCCCTAACGTACTTCGCCTGGTTTACCACGCGCTCTGACAGTCTATATTGCAGTACGGAGTAGCAGTGTGTTGCAGTGCAGTGCTAGTAAGACCTATCTGATAGGATTAGAACGAGTTCAAAGAGCAGTGATAAAAGTTTTGCTGAAAAAACCTTTTCACTACCGTAAAACGTGCCTACTTTGCACCAAAATTTGCTCCAAATTTTGGTAATTTAGTTTTTTTCTGAAAATTATTATAGAATGATATGTCGTTATGTACATCATTTAAAAGTAGATCATCCCTACTATCGTACTACAATGCTCATATAACGCCGCGATCACGTTTCATATATATATAAAAACATTAATTTAGGAGCAATATTACCCAGTGTTCGGGTAACTTTGCCTCTGAATTTAACTTGTACCAAAATTAATACTTTCAAGTGTTTAGAGCAATTTTACACTGTCGTCAATCAAACAATACACAAATTATAATCATACCTGCCCATTTTTAAGGTAAAAAAAAACGAACATTTAGTTGAGGTGTTTTATTTTTTATTATAATTACGATATTGTTCAGTCTTAGTATTGTTTGACTTAGACAATAATCAACAAGAACCAAAAACAGTCTTCTAAAATACAGAAATAGGATATAAAGTAATCAAACTTTTTTTTAATGATCAGTCTCAGTAGGTATCATTTACCTTAATTATTAATCAACAACACATAAAAAATCCTTCTCAAAAACGTAATAAAAGTTAGGTAATAATAAGAGATCAATCGTCTTTTTTAAGAAATTGGGTAGGTATTATATACCTATCCCCAAACTTGGCTCAGTTCCGGAATGGAATAAATCTCCCGTCGTCCATTTTTTTTTGGTGGATTTATGCATCCTACCACTTCTTTCCAATCATAATGGATTTCATCCTTCGGTTTTGGCTACTTCCAGCTCTTTAGGGACCTTTGCATAGAGGATATATTGGCTCCCTTTGCATAAACCTTTGTAATGACACCGGGAAATAATTCACCTTCATACTTAAACACTACAAATTGCCCCACAGCCTTCACAAGTGGCTTGAAATTTCTAGTACTTTTAGTAGGTTCATTATCTATTAAGTCACCGAGTGAAGCCAGATCAGAAGAGGAGTCGTGAGTAGACATGTTAACACTTTCCACATAGGAACTCTCACTATCAGTTCTGCGACGAACACGTTTTGAAGTAGTGGGCTGTGACTCTTCGTTTTCTTTGTCATCAACAATAGAATCTAACTCTTCAGTCACACTCTTTCCAGGTGTTACATTCAATTTTGTACGACGTTTTCTTGTAGTGCCACCTTTTACCCAATCTGCCCTCTTAGCTTCAAGCGTTTCGAGAAAAGAATCTTGAATAGCAGACGAGTCAGAGGGTTTAGGCAATCTTTCTAATAATGGTTTGATATCAAATGGAGATATTCCACATTTCCGGAAGCCGGAAATCAAATTCACATTCTGTGTAACTGCTAAAACTTCAAGAAGTCTGTTCAGTAACATTGGGAACCTACTTTTTTGAATGGTTGTATCTCGTCTGCCTTGTTCAGTTGTCTTCCATTGAGAGAGAATGTTTCTCCACGCCAACTTCATGGGTCCAAAAAACGCGACGGGAGTTTAAATGAGTGCTATTGGGAGGAAGGCAAATAAATCTGATGTTGTGTTGATTACATGCCTTAAGGACATCCACTGAAATATGCGATGACAAGTTGTCTCCTATAACAACTTTGATGCCGTCAAGCTTCTTGAGCCTCGGTAGCATGAGACTGAAGAACCAGTCATTGAATATATTCATATCAAACCAACCTGAAGGTATGGTATTGTATCTAGCATTCTTCGGCCCATTCTCAGTCCATGTATTCCAGAGTTGTTTGGCCTTATACACAGTATACGGCGGGAGTAATTCTCCCACAGCATTTCCACAAAACATGATGGAAATCGCACTTTTTGAGGAATTCCTTATTATTTCTGGATATTTAGTCCCTCGCTTTGTGATTACTTTTTTTTGACCAGGATCGTCCGACAGGTTCGTCTCATCGAAATTCCATATATTCTCAGGTGGCACATCTTCCACCATTTTTTCTAATTCTTGCATGTAAGCAGTGACAATATCTTTGTCAACGGCAGCCCTGTTTCGTTTTATATTTGCCGCAAATCTCTGCGATAAAATAGGATTTCGTTTTAAAAAACTTCCTACCCATTCAACACCCGGACAGTTATTTTTGAACTTAGTAACTATTCGGCCTGTTTTCTCTAAATACGACTTTACTACCATGCGAAGATCAAAGACCGTCAAAGGAAAACCATGCTCACTTAGTTTTACAATGCAATCCACAAATGATTCTTCTTCGTCTTTTGAAAATGTAGATGGGGCACCATGTGGTCGACATGGTCTTCTGGTTCGCACGAGTTTCAAATGATTTATTATAGTTCTACGTGGAATACCATATTTCTCACTAGCCTTTCTTTGGGTAAGTTCACCGTTTTCTATAGATCCCAGGCATTCTTGCAATGTTTCGTCGGAATATTTTTTATAATTTCGAGCTCCCATCGGTCTTTTATAAGCCCGTGGCATAATTTCCTATAAACAAAAATAATATTTAGTTTAAAATGCCACAATCTTTTACTATATATAAACATAATTAACTTCATGAGGTAACAATGCTCCAGGATCAAAGTTACCCCAACACGTGGTGCAAAGTAGGTACTTGAAAAATAACTAGAAATACTGTAAGCAATGAGTAGCCTATTATATACAAGAATACACCAAAACATACTTACCGCGAATCGATGACAACTTGCTGAGATGGAAGTAGCTTTTTCTCATATTATTTTTTTAATAAATTCACGTAAGGACACTGCGTGACGTCTGACAGAAATAGAAAATGGCGGAACGAAACTTTGACATTCAGTTTTGCCACTTGATTGCCCAGTGTAACAAATGCGTTCGGAAATTTTGCTGTATTAACCATAGATATCGTCTTATAAGGGCATGAAACTAAATACAAAATTGGAGCATATTTACCCAGTGGGGAGCAAAGTACACACACACACACACACACACACACAAACACACACTCGCTCACACACTTCACAAATACCAAAGTTTGGTTTTGTAGATTCTTTGCTTATTTTATTATACTATTTGATTCTTGCCAGATTGAATTAAGTTGATGTTCCTAAGTCCACTTTCGAGAATTTTATTTTATTTTTATGTTTGGTTTGTCTCATTCTTGTCATATTTTTTGAAGTTAAGTTCCTGGTGTACTTCTAAGAATTTGTATTATTTCTGTTTATTTTATTTTGTCACATTTTTAAGTTTAAGTTTATTCAGCACTTTTGATTGTCGATCGCACTAGCAGACGTCCAAGATACAGGTCCAGCCTAGTACAGATATTTCATGTAACATTACATGCCCAGTACATGCTGGGTACATAGGTACATACCCAGTTTTACTGAATAAATGATTTCATTTGATTTGATATTATTATTATCTTCTTAAGAGGATTGTGAAGCTAAAAATTTCCATACAAAATGCGAAAACGTTTCCCTACCCTTAAACCTAGTCCAATTTTTACGTTTTTTTTTAATTTGTTGTCGATATCATGAAAAACCATGTCGGTACGTTTTCCTTTCCACGAAAATACTTCTTAGAATGAAACAAATTTAAAAATAAAACACAGAAACGTACAGACCCAGTGCTTTATAATAACTACTACGAGTACATATTCAAAAATGGCGGAAATCGGATTTGATTTAGGGGGTGAGAAGCGCTAACGGCCGGAGCTAAATGGATTTTTTGACAGCTACGCAATTTTAGCAGCGCTTCACAATCCTCTTAAGAAAAAGGTTAGCGACACCGGCTTCTTTCTTTAACGAATGTCTAATGCCAAAAATACGAAGTATACGGGTTATGTTATTTTATATGAGTTGTGACAGGGGAACGTCCGATGTAACCTCACAGCGGTTAACAGGTTCAATCCCAGACCGGAAGATTTATAAATTATAATTTAAATCGGTGGTCATGGAAAAGATAAATCATCGATTTAACGATAATTATCTAATTCATGGGTCTAGTTTAGCCTTAGAGAATTTAGAACTGGAGCACGCATTGATACAATTTCCTAAGCACAAAAGTCTGTCACTTTTTGGGGGAGGTGAGGTAGCACTACATACACAAAACTCAACACAAATGCAAAATTCGCTCTCATTGCTACACACCTACACCACTAAAAAACCAAAATACTAGCTTAAAATTACGCACTCATGCACATTTTTTTATTACCAACATGTGCTTACACAATTTTAAAATAAAGATGTGTGCATTATCTTACCGAATATCAAACGATTATTAGAGATGAGATGCATATCTACTTTGTCGATATCGATAATTTCTAAGGTTGTGATATAGATGGCAGCACTTTACTACACGAGATTAACCAAATATGCGCCATTCATTATATTTTAATATATTGTAAATTATTATATCATAAGGTAAAGAATACCATTTTAAGAAATAATAATAAAATGTATATTCAGTTTTACCAGCGTATAAGATGGAACAAAAGACATTTATTCAGTAAGTGATCAGAGAACCTACTATAAATACTATAGTTTAATTCTACTAAGATTACAAAAAATAGATAAACAAGATTTTGATGCTCACCAAAACAAATCGGCCGTGAGTTCGACGAAGAGTTATGAATTGACGAGCTTTCGTTTGTTCTACGATCTCTGTTCGACATAAGGCTGAGTTAGGTACTCTTCAGTTTTACAAAGACCTGTTTTGACGACCAACGCGCAGCTAAAGTTACAAGATAAGTACGACAATAGAAACAGAAACAGAAAAAGATTTATTGCCCTCTCAGCACAGTAGTTTTACAAATTATTCCTTAAGATAGATACTTAAACTACAAAACTACAACAGTCTTAACAATGTCTACAAAAGTTCTGGCAAAAGGTTCAAAACTCAGCTTATGCTGTGAGACAGGTCTACACAGCGCTGTTACAACAATATATATACATACAACCTGCAAAATTATTATTGACATTTAATATTGAGCTTCATTCTTTAAAAAAATCCGGGAGAAAAAGGACGTATCCTATATGATAATCCGTATTCTGAATTTCATTTAAATCCTTCAGCCTTTCATGCGTAATTTAGCAAGTTATAAATGCAACATTTTACAAAATAATAATTTAAAAAGATTTTTAGAAACAATTTTTTTTTTTGGGACAATCCTCTGTTACCGACTTTACTTTCTTTACAGTCATCTGTTTTCAAAATCCAACCAGCGAGTCAAAACTTGGTAGGTCGACGTCAAGTTTAGCGGATATATTATTATATTTTCGTCGAAAGTACATAAGTATGCAAAATTCGACAATCAGAAGAAGGTCTGTTAAAATCGACTTCCAAGTTTTTATTACATGGTTTTGTTAGGTAGTGACAAGAGAAGCTAATATATTTTTTAAATAAAACCACCGCCGAAAATCTACTCAACAGCGTTAAATAATGACCGGTCACCTTAGAATTGCATATTCGGTGCCTAATGACATGAAATTTATCCAAGCTGGTGTCAAATGCACAATAGCAATGTATAGTCGAGGTAAGAAAAGGTTCGTCACTTTTTAACTCTATTTCGATACTATTAAGGTCCAAAAGCGACGAACTTTTTCTTACCCCGACTGTACCTAATCTGATTCTTGTCATCGAATTCGATATTTTTTATGTCATAAGGCACTAAATAGGCAATTTTATCCTCGTAACGCCCAACGTCCTAAATCTAGGACATGTGTCAAGGTGACTTTTGACTTTAGTCGACTGACACAAGATTCTTTTTCGGACTAACGAAATTTGACGTGGGCCTTACGAGGCTAAGGTGACCGGTCATTATTTAACGCTGTTAAGTGTTGTGGTGGTTTTATTTATTGTTCAAACATTTTTTTTCGCTTTTTGTGATTTAATTTTCTGTTGCAATTGTTAATTGTATTTATTTAAATATAGGTTGACTTAAAACTATAAGCATTCTTAACCTTTTTTATCGATATAAACTTTAAAACTAGTTTATATGTATCGCGACCCTATAGTTCCGAGTCTCGTGAGGAGTACGCATTAATTCAAGACATCGGGGCATCACTGTAAATTTGCTCACCCCATCGAGTTATAGGACTTATAGGAAAATACCACGTTCCACAAAAAGAACCAGTGGACCATATATCGTTTCACTGCGAATTACCCCCCCCCCCCCCCCCAGCTGTGCCCCGGAAAATATTTTTTTTTACCTAAAATTTGTAGGTGTTCTTTTCGTGGAAGGCGGTATTTTCCTATAACTCGATGGGGTAAGTTAATTTGCAGCGTTCGCCCGGACTATTCGACGTGGTCAACAAACACAGACACAAGACTGTACGCAAACAGACATATTTAAATCAAGTGAATGATAATTGATTTTACGGCTACTCTTTTAAGGTTCAATATAGCATGAAGTTGTTCCGAGTCTCGTGGGGAGTACGCATTAACTATAAAACGAATATTACACTGAAAGTTTTAAAATCGATTAGAGAATCGATGTTTGTTTCGTGCGATGTAAATATACATAAAATGCTTAATTATAATCAAAATCCACGGTGAAACATACTTACATGTGAATGTAATTCCATCTTTCTGCAAACATGAAATATTTGATCGGTTTTTGCAATAAAACCCGGCACAACAAGGCATTTTCCCTGGAGGTCTTGACTCATCGAAAACGACTTTGGTCATGTGAGTTTCGAATAAAAACGGCTGTTAATATAAACGCACAAGATCATTTGATCTTATACCTCGGCAGAGGGGAAAGTCTGCGTAAGGCGCCTCCTGTTCTAAATTCTCTAAGAGTTTAGCATATACTATGATTAATTACACATGAATAATCGGTTTTCAATTTTTGATGAATAGATGTTCATCAGAATAGAATGTTAGAATAGTGCCACTCCATGTCTTCCCGTGGAAGTCGTAAGAGGCGACTAATTGAATAAAGGCTTGTAGTACTGTTAGGCGATGGGCTTGCAACCTGTCACTAATGCGCTGTTAAACATCTTAGCCTAATTGTGGTTACAGAGTTATTAACAAGTTTTTAGAGTTGTTGGTAATTCTGTAGCTCTGGCTACCCCACTCTGGGAATGAAGGCGTGAAGGTGATGATGATGATAAGTGGGGACGCCCAGCCGAAGCAGGCGGGCAGTCGATTCGGTTGCCCGTTCATTCTGCCCTATTCCCCTCAGTCGTGCCTCAGGTTACTGGCCCGGCGGCGCTCCCATCCAGCATCGATCCCATCTTCCTGTCTTCCTACAGAACAACAATGCGTCCCGTAAGTTGATGCTTTTGAGATCTTCTGTGGACAAAACGTCCTTTCCGAATGTGTGGTATCTCAGTGACGAGTACATGACACACTCGGCTAGGACGTGTTGACTAGTTTCCTCTTTGCCACAGTGTGGGCATTGAGGGTTCTGTTTAATACCTATTACCGTCAGATGTCTGTTGAGCGGACAGTGTCCAGTCAGAATTCCTGTTAGTATGCTTAGGTTGTACTTACCCAGGTTTAGAAGGTACCTTGTTCTGTTTTTATTAACCCTTCCTATCATGAGTTTGGATTGTCTGCACCCTTGCGTCATCCCCCATGCCTCATTTGTTTTCTTTTCCATTCTTCTGGCGATAACTCCTTTGGTTACCATCTCCGATATTGGTAATACCGGTTCCGGGCCTAGGTACTGTTGGTCCGCACCTGCTCTGGCAAGTTCGTCTGCCTTCTCGTTTCCCACTGCTCCACTGTGTCCTGGCACCCACGCCAGTGTTACATGGGATGTGGTGCCTAGAGTGTTCAGTTCATTCCTACACTCTTGTACTAGAGATGATTTGATCACCGGATTGTCTAGTGCTTTGAGTGCCGCTTGGCTATCTGAGTATATTATAACGTGACTACCCGTTACATTGCTTTTTTCCTTGAGGCTCAGGGCACACTTCATGATGGCGAAGACTTCTGCCTGAAACACACTGGTGGAGCCCCCTAGTGGTATCGTCGTGTGCTCATCTGATTCTTGGCTATATATGCCCGCTCCCGCTCTTTTGGTTGAGGATTTCCATGAACCGTCTGTGAAGCATGTCACTTTGGGTTGTGGTATTTCTCTCTCCCAGCTGTCTCTCTCTCCTATGTGGATTCTGTATTTCTTGTCGAACCTCTTTCTTTTCTTGATTAGGTCATTGTTTACCATGAGCATATCCATGTTTGACATTGACTCTTTCTGTATGCTTGCGTGTCTCTTGTCCATCTCGGACCCGATCCACTCCCTGCTCGCTTTTATTCTATACCACTGTTCTGTGGCTCTCTTCTCCACCTCTATGTGTACCGGGTTCAATCCTAGCATGATCTCCAGGGCTTGTGTAGGTGCTGTTCTCATTGCCCCGGTTGTCATCAGACATGCTAGTCTTTGAACCTTTGTTAATTCTTTGTCTATATCTTTTATCTTTGCTCTGTGCCACCACACGATGGCTCCATAAAGGAGTCTGGGTAGGACCACCGCTCTGTATATCCATTGCGTTATCCTTGGTCTTAGTCCCCATCTCCTTCCTATGGCTTTCCTGCATTGCCACAGGGCTATAGTGGCTCTTCTGCATTGCTCCTTTACATGTGTCTTGTATAGCAGCTTGCTGTCTAGTAATACTCCAAGGTATTTTATTTCCTTGAGTGTTTCTATCTCTTCACCTTTTATTTTTATTGGTGTTAGGACGGGCAGCTTCCTTTTGTTGGTGAAGAGTACTATTTTCGTCTTGGTCGGGTTCAGGTCTAGTCCCCTGTTCTGACACCAATTTAGTACCTGTTTTATCCCTCTTGTCATGACTTCTCTCATTACACTGAGGACTTTTCCCCTCACTAAGAGTACCCCGTCATCCGAATACGCTTGCATGTGTATACCTCTTGTGTTAGTTTCTCTTATGAGCGAGTCTAGTAGGAGACACCATAGGAGTGGTGACAGACAGCCTCCTTGTGGGAATCCACGGCTCGTCTTTATCCTTATTGAGTCTCCCCCCAGTTGTGCTGTGATCGCTCTCTCTTCTAACATGGCCATTATCCATCTCCTGACTGCGGGGTCTATGTCATCCCTCCGTATACATTTCTTTATTGCACTAAAAGTAGCTCTGTCGAATGCTCCCTCTACGTCGAAGAAGCATCCCAGTGCCAACTCCTTGTCTTCTAATGCTCTTTCTATCCTTGTAGTCAGGTTGTGCAGAGCTGTCTCTGTTGATTTACCTTCCATGTAGGCGTGTTGATGCCCGTGTAAGGGCAGTCTACCGCCTTGCATGCTTGTCCTTATCTGTGTATCTATGATCTTCTCCAATGCCTTCAAAACAAATGATGAGAGGCTTATGCTTCTGAAGGATTTAGCGTCCTTGTAGTTTTTCTTGCCTGGTTTAGGTAAAAATATTACCTTTACCTCGCTCCAGATTTTCGGGATGTGGCCTAGCACCAGACTTCTTTCATAAATTTCTTTCAGATGGTTCCAGATGTATTTCCACCCCTTTTGTAGTAGTGCGGGTATCACTCCATCTGGTCCTGCCGCTTTGTAGGGGGCGAAGGAGTTTATAGCCCATTCCCCCACTTCATCACTTATCTTGAGGTTCATCGTTTCCCCTGCTTCCCTTATCTCGTTATTATTTTTTCCTACTGTAGCCTCATGTAAGTTGTCCTCCCTGCAATCGGGAAAGTGTGTTTTTACCATGTGCTGCAGTACTTCTTTGGGGTCCGTCAGTTCGGTCGATCCTACTATCAGGCTACCCAGTTGGCAGGTTCTCTCGTTCGACAGTACCCTTACTAATCTCGCTGCCTCTGTGTAGCGTTGTATCTCTCCCGTGAATGTTTTCCATCCCTGTGCTCTCAGTTTTTCTCTAGTATTAGTATATTTGTTCCTAATGCTTCTGTATTCGTGCCAGCACTGATCATTGTTCCTTTTCAGAGCTGATCTTAGCGCTTTACGAGATCTCTTCCTCAGTTTCTGTATCTCTTTATTCCACCACGGCTGTCCCTTGTCTCCGTTGCTCGTTTTTTCCGGACACGCCGATAGGTAGGCTTCTGATATGGCTTTGTTCAGATCTTCTGCAGCTCTGTCCAGCTCCTCACTCGTATCTGGTCTTCTATGGCTCGGTGTCCATTTACTCAGTATATCGTTATATTGCTCCCAATCCGTTTTTCTAGGATTTCTTATTTTCGTTCTTTCCGTGTAGTAGTCCAGGCCGTACAGTAGTCTTCTGTGGTCCGACATACTGTCCTCCCTGTCCACCCTCCAGTCTCTTACATGTTTGCCTATCTCCCCTGAGGTAATTGTTATATCCAATACCTCCTCTCTAGCCCTGGTTACAAAGGTTGGGGTTGTCCCTGTGTTATGTATGTCCAGGTCATTACTTACAATAAATTCTAGTAGTGCTTCCCCCTTCTTGTTGGTGTCGGTGCTCCCCCACACCTCATGATGTGAGTTTGCATCGCAGCCTACAAGAATGGGTGTTTTCTTACCTTTATATCTTATAATCGTTTCCTCCAATTCTCTAGTTGGCGCGTTGCTTTCACCTGGGATGTAGCATGTTGCCATCGCTGCTTTGATTCTCTCTCCACTCCTTGTCACGAGGTTGATTTCTACCACGACTAGGTCTCTGAAACATATGGTCACAAGGCATCCCATATTTCTTAAGTCTCTACTAACATAAATGCATGCCCTAGGTGGTAACTCACCATTTCTTTCGAAGTGTAGGTCACCCCCCAGGCTTCCCAGGCCTGTGACCTGGTTTTTCCATACATACGGTTCTTGCATCAGGACTATATCAATCTTTTCCCTTACTATGTATTGACATAGTTCCGACATTGCGTCCTTACAATGCTGAAGGTTTACTTGACATATTCTTATTTTTTTGTAGTTTGTGTTGTGTGTGTTGTTGTGTAGTGCTGGTTGTTTGTCTGTGTTGTCCATTGCTGGTTGTGTTTATGTGTAGTGTTGCTGCCCCCCGTTTCCCTAGACTGAGGAGCCCCCTTCGGTTTCCATCCGTGGTGGATGGTCATCGATCGGGGCTGCCTCTGCCTGGTTTTCGGGTTGCAGCGCTGGGTCGCCACAACTGCACTTGCAGCTACAGCTCCCCCTCCCACCCGGGGTCTCTGCCTCCGCCTCTTTCCTCCGGGGCTGAGCCCTGACCAATCGCGCCCTGATGCGTGTGGCTTGGAAAAATAGCCATTGGCTAGTCTCCGCACCCCACGCATCCTCTACGCTCTTGGGCACCGAGTAACACACCCGGATACCCGTGGCCAGGTTCTCCCGCCCCACCTGCGTCCACTCTTGGAGTTTCAGCTCCCCTTCCCTGTCCCAGTTTTGGGCTCTCAGGTAGAGGAGCGGATCCTCCAGGAGCTCCTCCGGCGGGCCTGGGATCCAGACATTGACCCGGGTGTTGCTCAACATCCGGGCCTGCAGCCTATGCCCCTGAGGCTCCCCCAGGTCCTTCTCAAGAAGCCACTCCCTCGCCTCTGCCGTGGATGGTGTCACAAGGAAAAATCCCTCTGACACCAATCCCGACATGGCGAACTGGAGTTGCCTCCCTCGAATTCCCTGCTCCTTAATCGCCTCCGTAATGAAACGGCTGACAATTCTCCGGACTTCGGTCCCTAGCGACTCATCCAGCGGTACACCGTCCTCGCGGCAGATCGCCACTGCGAGCTCCCGTGTTTCCCTTGCGGTCGCACGGGTGCTCGCGAGCGAGTCACCGCGGTTTGGTCTCTTCGCTGGAGGCCGTGTCGAGGGTCCTTCGTCCGGGTCAGTTGTCTGCCGTTTCAACTTCGGCGCCCTCCCTGGCGGCGGGGGCCTCCCCTTCGCCTGAATGTGGCGAGGGTTTTCTCCCGCCGCCATCGCTAACCTATGCTGGTTCCTCCTGGCCTGTCTAGCCCTCTTTTTCTCTGCCTTGGTCGGTAGTCTGCTGAACTCGCCTCCCTCCGTCGGGGTTGCCGCCGTGGCGGTTCCCTCCTCCGAAGTTGATGGTGGGTTCAGCAAACGCTCCTCGTCGTCCAAGGACAGATTCACCAGCTCACTCCACGGCATCTGCAGGGGTCCCCCTTGCACCTTCTTGTCGGTGCTTGGCATCCCTCCTGCTTCTGCCCCTTCCGCTCCCTTACACTCTGGCGTCTGCGGGGGTCCCCCTTGCACCATCTTGTTGGTGCTCGGCTTCCCTCCCACTTCTGCCTCTTTCGCTCCCTTTCTTTCATCTTTTTTTTTGTTTGTTTTGGCTTCCATACTTGTCCTTCTTAATATTCATCCGACTCGCTCCCCACCCTCCTCGGAGCCCTCCTACTGGGGATGGTTTGACCCATCAGGGATACGAGTCCGATATAGCGCTCCGGGGTGAGCTGTCAAGTGAGCCCGCACGATGTCAAGCCCTCCGTCACCACTACAGCGACTCGGGGCCGTACTCCGCCGGCTACTGACCTCATCACCCCAGAACGCTCGCCCGCGGCCAGAAGACTGTAGACGCGACAGCCGATTGATTCTGACTGGCTGGGCCAGAACCTCCCGTGTGAGATGAATCCCGAGCCAAAGTGGCGTGTTGTTATCCGAGGGTAACTACTCCGACCCTCTTCAAACTCAGCCTACCAGGATCTCGTTCTCCACCCGTACGGGTCCCCGCGCACGGCACAAACACGCGGGTGGCATTTTACCGCCCCCCATCCTTTCCTATTGGATAGGAGGCCCGCTGCGACATGCCACAACATCGCTTGCAGCTGATTGGATAGGAAATTTAGGAGGCGTGGATGGGTGAAAACAGGACGGTCAGGAGTGCGACTGTTGTTTCTGTTCTACTCGTTTAATCCGAGGGAAACCGAGTAGTTGACAGGCAGCAACCTCGGGAAGGAACACAACCAGTCTTGCCTGGGGTATCATAGCAACTGTGAGCTCCACCCTCGGCCGTTAGCCAAACCAACTACCGGACAAGTAGATTGACATAGGGACGGACCCATATCATCTGGCGACCGGTCGCAAACTAACGTTGATTTGGACCCACCCCCGCCCAAGGCGTGAAGGTAGTATGTATGTATGTTCATGTTGATTTTTTAGATAAACATATGTACACTAATAATATCTTCTTTGTTTTGTGTGTATTGTAACAGATACCAAGTTTAGGTATATATATTCAATAATACATAGCCGTGCGCACTCGGCGCCAGGTAACATGTGACTCCCAAAAATTATACAAAATGAACAGTCGCTGTTCTATCGAACCATTTGCTTTTCAAATTGAATAATTAAAAGCAAATGAGACATTGCATACAATGAACAATACAATAAGGTTTATTTTAAGGGTTACAACCTTATTGTATTACATCCCTCGTCCCTCTGGGAACAAGGAATGAATCCTACCTATCCCTACTGCCTACCTAAGCGGGGAAAAGTTACAGGGCATATGCCAGCCCCTTTGTTAGGAGTAGCTTGCCGTGAGATTCATTTGTTTAAATTTAATTTATTAATCATTTATCGGTGAACTCACAGCGAGCTTCCGCCCACCAAAAACCCCGCGAAACGTGGGGCGGCTGGCACGAAAAAGCTGTCTACCTGCCTAACCCTACAAACCAATTTATGACAATCCCTGCATTGAAGATGCGGGGTTGCCTTACATTCTCAGTGTTTACCACGGAAACTAAGAAAATGCGGGCCTGGGTGATTTGACATACACCTGTCAAGTCACACTCAGAATTTTCCGCTGAAGCTAATGAAAATTTTGGACCTATGTCCCCTTTCATCCGTCAGCGATTTGACCTTTGTCACGTCACTCTCGGACTCAAGTAGCTGTAAATTAAACTTTATTAATCCTACCTAATTTTTTTTCTGATTAACTCTTAATACTAAAAAGACAAATTATAATTCATTCAAATTCATTTGCTTCAGTCGAGACTGTCACATATCTCGGCCTGAGATATGGACACATCGTCTTCGCTGAATGATGATGAACTGCATTTCTTCCTGATCATCCATCAGGTGATCGCAGCATCATCGAATTGCCTGGCACAATCTTAGATTGCGCAGACTCAGCATCGTTCATGAAATATAAGAAAATCACACAATAAAACCAGTTACAGACAGTCCATAAAACCTGCAATTAATAAGCATGAACAAACATCCAACTATCCCAACTATCACGCCTTAACATGGAATGCATGACACATCTGCCATGAAGGTACCCGTGCGCCATGGGATATGTGAGGTGAAACCAAACAAGTTTCTTCCAACCTTACAGGCTTAAAGGAAATCTCACAACCCCAGGCACCCTGGACCCATAGAGATATGCCCACATCATGTTCTTTCGCTATCTCTCTTTCCATGGTTGTTCATGCTTGACCACAACTTCCTATAACAGAAAACAAATAAAATAATAATAAGTACATAAAAAATATTCACACCTTAACTCCTAAAATATCTAACCTAAAACACCTTAACTCCTAAAATATCTAACCTAAACTTCCTATACAAGCTATATCTAAAACCTAGTGTAAAATTTCTTTAACCTGTTTCTATGAACAATAAGGGTTTTCGATGGCCTACTGACTTTTATTATTTTATAATTCTCATTATTAAGTCTGGCCACCACCTCGAAAGGTCCTTTGTAACGTTTGGAGAGCTTAAAACTCATGCCAGTCCTCCTTTTGGGGGAATAGAGCATCACGAGGTCGCCATTATTATATATTATGTTTTTGGCTTTCTCATCATAATAAGCTTTTTGCTTCTGTTGCGCCTCACGGATATTTTCGCCAGCTTTAGACACTAATAATGACATCTGTGTCACCTTACTCGCCAAATTTTCTGAAACATTAATCCTATTAACTCCCAATTCCACATCAGATCTGTATTGTGGTTCTCTTCCATAGATTACCATATACGGCGACACCCCCGTACTAGATTGCTTCGCACTATTATACGCAAAACACACGTACGGTAAATAAGTACACCAGTTCCGCTGACCATCTGAAACATACTTCGACAACATACCTAAGAGTGTTCTATTAAAACGTTCCACTAATCCAATTGTTTGTGGATGGAACGTCGTTGCGTGCGACAATGTCACATTAAAATATCGGGCCGTTTCCTTAACTATGTTGGACGTGAAGACTGAACCCCTGTCTGTTATCAACTGCTGCACGCCTCCAAACCGGCACAATATTTCTGTAATTAAAAACTCATTTATTGTTTCCGCCGTGACTCTGGGTACCGCTTTACATATGGCATATTTCGATAAATATTCCACTGCCACGATGATATATTTATTCCTTTTATCAGAGGTCTGCATCGGGCCGAGCACATCTATTCCAACTTTCTGATACAAATCTGAAACACAAATCGAAACCAACGGGGCAACTACTTTGTTTACGTTTCTCTCTTGACAGCGATGACAGGACTTGACATAATCACTGACTTTCTTCTCTGCTTTATCTATGTAGTATCTGTCATTAAACTTCGCATAGGTTTTAAAGAGTCCGAAATGACCTCCAGTCACAGGATCGTCATGAAGCTCGTTCATGCAATCGGCAAAGCACTCCCTCGGCAATACTAGTAACTCCTTTGATTCTTGACCGATATTCCTTCTTTTATACAATAAGTCTCCCTGTAGAAAGTAATTTTGATATACTTGAGCATTATTTTGCCGCATTCGGTTTAGTATGTCACAGCAAAATACATCCGACTGCTGCGCTGTTTTTACATCTATGCTATTCAGAGCATATAAGACAAATCCGTCCTCTTGTTCAGGAACTCTCTCTATGCGCTCTGCATCTGGATTCTCAATCAAGGGATTTCTGCTCAAAAAATCTGCTACCACGTTGTCTCTTCCACAGCAGTACACAATATCAAAATCCCACGACTGTACCGATAAAGCCCATCTTGCAAGTCTGCCATTCATGTCACGCTTGCTCCTTAACCAGACTAATGCTCTATGGTCTGTGACGACTTGAAACTTAAGCCCCCACAAATAATGCTTGAAGTATTGCAGAGCCCATATCAAACCAAGGCATTCTTTTTCAGTCACCGAATATCTTTGTTCGGCCGCACTTAATTTCCTCGACGCGTATGCGACAGGTTTCATTTCTTCCATACCTTGACATAAGCAACTTCCCAAAGCCTTATCTGAGCTATCGATATACAATCTTGTTGTTACTTCCTTATCGGCTGAGAAGTATGCCAAAACTGGAGCTTCACATATTCTATTCCTTAATTCCTCAAACGCTTTCTGTTCCTCATTCGACCAAACAAACTTCTTATTTTTCTTCGTTAAATTTGTTATGGGAAACGCTACTTCAGCGAAGTTGTCTATAAACTTCCTGTAATATGAATACAGCCCCAACACGGATCTTACTTCCTTTACATTCTTTGGAGGTTGTATTTTCTTCATAGCTTCCACTTTCTTAGCATCCGTTCCAATTCCCATTGCGGATACTTCGTGTCCCAAAACTGTCACCTTCTGATACCCAAACTTGCACTTGGATGGTTTTAGGGTTAAATTGGCACATTTCAATCTTGACAAAACGTCTTCCAAAGCCGACATAAATTCTTCAAAAGTTTCTCCATATACCAATATATTATCGACGTACACTATAACCTTCTTATACTTTATTCCGGCGAGCACTTTATCCATCACTCGTTGGAACATTGCTTGGCTCGTTTTCAGGCCAAACGGCAAAACATTAAATTCATATAATCCGGAATGCGTCACGAAGGCCGTCTTATCTTTGCCTTCACCCAACGCCAGCTGCCAATATCCCGAATTCATGTCCAGGTCGGCGAAATACTTTGCCCCCTGCAAACATCCCAATAAATCCTCCGTTCTTGGTATGGGGTATGAATCCATTCTGATTTTTTTATTTAATGCTCTAAAATCAATGCAAAATCTTGGCGGACCTTCTGGCTTATCCACCAAAACAACCGGTGAAGCATATGGGCTTCTTGATTCTTGGATGATTCCATTTTCAAGCATCTCGTGCACCTGCTCATCGATAATTCGTCTCTGCCTCTCCGACACTCGATAGGGTGCCTTATGGACTGGTTCATCGTCTGACGTTTTCACTGCGATTAAAGAATCCCTATAACAGCCCAATTCTTGCGTTGCAAAGGAAAACGTTCTGCGGAACCCTTTTAATAAACTATCTAGTTGCGACCTCTGCTTGTCCAACAATTCCTTGTTTATGTCAAAAACAACCGGTTTTGTTTCCGAAAGATTCAGCAAATAGTTTTCATTCTGCTGCACCAAATCTGTAAAGTAAACATAATCAGTTTTGCTCATATAAGCGTCATGCACAAACTCCTTGGTTTGTATAGAGAAATTTGTTTTTTTTTCATCTTGGCTTGACATTGACTTGAAAGGTACTGCAATTCTTTCTTTCAATATTAATTCACCATTTTTAAAATCAATAATGGCCTTGTTGTCGCGTAGAAAATCTTGCCCTAATATAAAGAGTTCTGCGGGATCAGAAATAACCAACAATTTATGGCGAAAATATCCGTTATTGACTAAGAAGCTAGTATCTATGCTGCCTACCACATTGATGGCATGGCCACCCACAGCTCTCAACGGTACCTGAGGAGACTCTACGTAGGATATATATTTCAAGGTCTCCAAACGCGATACCGATATACATGAGACGGACGCCCCTGAATCTATGAGTGCCTCGCAATCAACATTATTTAACTGTACAGAAATAATGGGTACAAAAACATCCCTAGAACTATCTACATCATCCTGCTGCTGCATAACCGGACTATTTCTCCACCTCGTCGCAATCCGGTTCACTGGCGACGGGGACTGTAGTTTGGGTGCTGCCTCGAAGAAGAAGGCGTTGCATCCTGCTGCCTTCGTGAAGCTTGTTGCTGACTCCATGGACGTGGACGCAAATTATGTGACGGTGGCGATTGCGGTTCAAAATGCACCCTACGCGGCGTCGTAACCGTTCCCGGCGGTCTGTACGGTGTCACATACTCCGACTGCGGCGTGTGCATCGATTGGTCTCCACGACTTCTGATGTCTTCGAAGCTCACCTCCGGATTGAAGATTGGCAATTCCACTTTCTGTGCATACGTGTTTTCATAATTATACACATCCTCCACTTGCAGCAGTGTTTTTCTTAGCTCTTCTTTTGACGCAAACAATTTTGAGGCAAGTAACCATTGGTAGCGATCACTAACGGAGTTAATGTAATGTTTGATGAATTTGGAGTCATCCCTGATCTCCGCTTTCGCCGCTAAACTCTCTAACGCATAGAAATACTCAATGAGAGTCTCTTGCCGTTGCTGCTTTCTGTAGTAAAATTTCTGTGCGAAATCGGTCTGCGAAGTGAATTGTGCCCTCAATTTGGTGACGAGGACCTCATACGTTGTGAACGAAGTGTAGTTGGTCTTATACCACAGCAATGCTGATCCGTCCAAATATGCGGCAATTGCATATTTTTTCTGTTCGTCCGTCCAGGACTTAATGATCCCGATGGCGTCGAACTGCATAATAAAATCTTCCACATCCGATAACCCATTGAATTTCTTCGCAGCCATCTTCGCCGAGCTAACCTTACGCAGGGGAAGATACACAAAGTTACAAATAGATTACCCTTTCGATACCGTTTTACCGTATTATTACTCTTTCCTCTTAGGACCTGCCTTACGCTAGGCTTATCCCTGTCTCTCGTGTTCGAGCACTCGCTAGTTTGCGATATAAATTAGCGGAACCCCCGCTTACTCCACCATGTAACAGATACCAAGTTTAGGTATATATATTCAATAATACATAGCCGTGCGCACTCGGCGCCAGGTAACATGTGACTCCCAAAAATTATACAAAATGAACAGTCGCTGTTCTATCGAACCATTTGCTTTTCAAATTGAATAATTAAAAGCAAATGAGACATTGCATACAATGAACAATACAATAAGGTTTATTTTAAGGGTTACAACCTTATTGTATTACAGTATGTATAAAATACTAAACCGATTGTTGATATATCAACAAACAGCCCAAATCGCTGGTCCTAGAATTGAAATTTTGCATTTTTTTTGCACCTTATACACCGTGTCCAATAAGTTCGAATACACATCTTTTTGCACTAACCCTAAAGACATACAGACTACAGGCCATCGAATTCTTATTTTAATTAATAAAGTATGGTGCCGTTAACAAAATACAATCGTTTCAAACATCAAGCATTTACAGTTTTCTTTTAATCCACGATGAAACAGTTTCGTGAAACGATTATCAGAAAATTTAGCAATGGCGACAGCCCAGGTGCTACTTTAAGGCCTTAAAACCCCTTGGAATTAAACGCAATCTAGTTTACACCACAATCAAAAGGTATAAAGAGACCTCCTCAGTAGAAGACAGGAAAGTATCCGGTCGGCCACGTTCAGCTAGAACCGATAGAGTAGTAAAGATTGTGAGAGAGCGACTTCGGCGGAAAAAATACCGTTCTATCCGAAAATTGGCTGCTGAGCTGAAAATTTCAAAAGGATCGGTACACAATATTTTGAGGGTGGATCTTGGATGCCATGCCTACAAAAAACGAAAAGTTCATGGCATTTCCGAAGCGACCAAGAAAAAGAGAGTACAAAGATCCAACATAATACTTTCTTGGCACGCAGGGGATGGGTTTGTATTTTCTGACGAGAAACTGTTCGTGTTAGAACAGCCTCATAACGCCCAAAATGATCGATTGTGGGCACCAATGATAGAAGACATTCCGGACAACCAGAAAAATGTTCCTAGGTTCCAGAGCTCACCATCGGTGATAGTGTGGGGTGCAGTTTGTAAGCGGGGTAAACTACCTCTAGTATTTATCGATAAAGGCGTTAAAATCAATGCTCAATACTATAAATCCGAGGTTTTGGAGAAAATTGTTGATCTAAATTTAAAAAGGATGTTTGAGAACGAATATTATGTTTTCCAACAAGACGGAGCTCCTTCACACACGGCAAACGCTGTTCAAGCTTGGTGTCAGGCTAATTTGACCGATTTTCTGCCGAAACATGAATGGCCACCCAGTTCTCCGGACTTGAATGTATTAGATTATTACGTGTGGTCGTACATGCTCTCGAAACTACATGATTATAAAATCGCAAACCTGGATCCGGTCACATAAACACATCAACAGAAGTCGGCTTTTGGTTGAAAATATTGTGAGTCGACGACTTCAGTTGAACTAACCTATTACCTACCTATCATTTTAATTGGAAGTTATTTTTTGCGTTGTTAAAGTTAACAAATTGTTAAAGTTGTTGGTACTTCTGTAGCCCTGCGTACCCCACTCTGGGATGAAGGCGTGATGGTATGTATGTATGTATTTTTTGCGTTTTTGAAGGCGGTTTTTTGTTTTTTAAAGCATTTCTTTTATTTTTCAGTCCCACTTTTTAGTTGATATATGAAACTTCAAGACATTTCAAACTCGCCGCAAGCAACGCCGCGGGAAAATCATAGTCATTTTTTAAAAACAATTAAATATTCTTCGTTGTAGTCGCTCAACTATCTTAATCGAGATATTTTATCGCCACTCTTGAAACGGTACCGTTGAGGAGTTTCAGTGGCCATCTGTGGTCTTCATCACCATTTCCGCTTCAGCTCTCTGAATGCAAATGCTGGACTTGCCACTAAAGTACTAAAATACAATATTTGAGGGATCCCCTCAATTCCTCACATCAGATCCTGGTTTCCTAATCATGGTTAAAAATAATCATTAAAATAGGTTCCTCTTTTTTATGAAGTCGGTTAAAATGTTCATTAACTCCGAAATTAGTAAAAATCGCTGAACATACATGGGAGTGAATTCGATTGGTCAAGACGTCCTCTATCGACCTGCTTCGTTAGATCCACTCCTCCTTTTACACCCTGCATATAAAATTACAATTATCAACCCCCCATTCTAGACCCATTTTCATATACTTAGATAAATAATTTCATTTTTTTAAAATAATTTAAAATATTTATCAGGACTACTAGGGTCCCAAACTAAGTTCTAGGCTTGTACTGTGGGTACTAGACGACGATATAATTACTTATATACATAAATGAATAATCGAACCTGGAACCGCTACCTTTGCAGGTAGGGTTACTTACTTACTACCCACCCACTAGGCTAACGTGTCGTCCTTGATGCTTTCCTTGATTAATAAAATAATCACCTCTAATAATACCACCAAAATACTAACTTAATTAATATAATAAATTTAAAACACCTAATATGAATGAATAGTTTATTTAATGATTTAACTGTTTCAATAATCACTTCACCTATAAAAATTGAATTCCTGGCTATAATATCCACTTTTTCGATCCAATGTCACATTAAACTCGAAGCGCCTGCTCACGAAAACTTACTCTCAAATAAAAAACATTTTATCGCATCGATGAAAACTTCTGCACAAAAATCATAGACGGAATTAGTAGTCAGTTAGACCTGATTTTTGGGTTATATTAAAATTCGTGGTCTTATTATTTCAAATTAAATGCAAAAAAGTCATATAGTGGGTCAATGTCATCCTCAGGCATAGCTGGGCATTAACTCGTTAATCCGTTAATCGTTAATTAACGAAGTTAACATTTTGATTAACGGATTAACTTTTAAGTTAACTTTCAAAAATGTTAACGGCCATGTTAACTTCCGTTAATTAGCACTGCATTAGCAGAAGTCTGTTAATCGTTAATCCAATGCCTACTATTTACCGCACGGCACCGGCGTGAAAAACAGGTTCGGACAAGTATGCCAACTTGCCGCGGCATTTCAACCAAAGTTCCGGTTGATATGGAGTTTAAGTGGCGGAGGGAGCAATGCGAGTAACAACGATGATGACGAGGAAGACTTTTTCAATTCTGTCTTTTATAATAGAAAAACCAAAGAGCTCCAACTCTTTAAAGAGTAAGGCTGAAGCCAGACAAGCGTATTTTTTGAGTTGTGAGTCGCGTAATTTCTGCTCCTCCATTCAGTTTCATAGTAGTAGTACCTAGTAGTAGTATGATGAATGGAGGAGCAGAAATTACGCGACTCACAACTCAAAAAATACGCTCGTCTGGCTTCAGCCTAAAGCGCAAAGTCTCGTTAAAATGTCGCTGGACATGAAATCAAAAGACTCGTTCAACGATGCTGCATTCCTCGGGGAACAGATATTCATAAATCTATTCATTAAATACAATACTGCTATACCCTCAAGCGCTGCAGTTGAACGTCTGTTTTCTACGGGTAAAGACATTTTAGCACCAAAACGAGCCTCGCTTTCAGACGAGAACTTCGACATGTTAATGTTCATCAAGGCGAATTACACACCTTATGCACCTTATGCCCGACGATTAAATTAGACTTTAGATTTTTTTTACATAATCATTATTTCTGTGAAGCGATGTTTCTTCTCGCATTTTTTCCCTTTTTTAATTTTACCCAATTTTGTTTTTCCCCGGTCGATTTTACTACCGTCGCTGTTGTTCACGGTCGACTTATTTCCCAGTCGCATTTTTTCCCGATCGATTTCTATCCCAGTCTCTCTCTTTCCCAAAAGTAATTACATCGTAATGTAGGTAGGTATAGGTTATGTTAGTTTTGCAGCAGGCCCGGAGGGCCAAATAATCTAGAAATAGGAGCTCCGCGATAGCGGAGCTCCGTCAACTCTGTCTAATTTAATTTTTGGAGTGGGTAAAACACTACTGTGAATATATAATGCTAGGAAATGACGCGACTGGATAAAACTCGCAAGGGTAAAAACACCAATGTGAAAATAAACCGCCGGAAAAAAGCGACTATTAATTATCACTTTCGGGAAAAAACGCGAGGAGAAAATTATCTTCAAAGAAAAAATGCGTTTGGGAAAGTCATCTAACAAATCACGGAGTTAACTATTTGATTAACGGTGCCCAGCTATGTCCTCAGGACAATTACCTTATATATGTACGAGGGGAGGAGGAAAAATTCGCGAAATGAAGCAGAAGATAAGAACATTCTGTAAAACCTCTTGGCATGGTTGTAATGTGAACACTTTAGATATAGTATATCAAATTACAAACGAAGGTTGTATTTTTTTTTAGATATTGTCTTTATAACAAAGTGATTCGTCACAAAACGGCGACTATGGAGCAAATTGAATATCGTGCTGTTATAAAGTTTATTTTTAAGCAAGTAAAACCTCCGCAATAAATTATTTCTGAAATGGAAGTTAACGGGCATCAGTGCCCTGGTAAATCCATGGTTTATAAGTGGTATAATCTATTTAAAAATTGCAGAGAGTCAGTTAGCGATGACCCTCGCCAAGGAAGGCGGATTCAGGCGACAACGTCAAACATGGTAGAAAAAGTTGAAAAACTTGTACAAAAAGATGCTCGTCTTAAAACGGAACCGTTATCTGCATTAGTTGGCGTATCAGATACCACTATTTTAACGATCCTACGCTACACGATCATCTTGACATGAAAGTCAGGGCGAGGTGGCGCTGGTCTTCCGCCCTACTACCGGAACTGGCTCCCAGCGATTATTATTTGTTCCCCAAAAAAAAAGAACTAAGCGGGAAACAAATTCTTGGCGATCAAGAAGTGAAGGAGGTAATTTCGATTAATTTTGAGGCAAATGAAGGTTAAATTCTCCGCTTAGAGAAATAATTCTAAATCTAAAAAATATACCGAACCTAAAGATAAAATTATTTTTATTGATACGAGTACATTGAGATAGAGATAGATCTTTGTTTTGTGGCATATGTTGAGTACATTCAGATGTTAACAATAATACAATACAAAGTAAAAAATCCGAATTAAAACTAAAACTATGGCAAATAAAAAAATAATTAAAGCAAAAGTAAACCTAATTATAACTAAGCTAAATATGATTAAATTAAAACTAAAAAATAGAGGGCCCCCGTGGCAAAGTACCACAGATGCTGGAAGATAATTATATTAAAAAGGAAAAATATTCGTTATTTTATTAAATCGATAAACATTGAATTCCGCCAAGTTTTGGATCTCCCCTCCTGCAGAAATTTGAATGCTATCGAGAATATCTAAACGAGGGTTGCGCTAATTATTTATGTATGTGCATTTCTTTACAATGAACTTTGTTGCTCCGTCACTCTTTGCACCATGTGTGTTCAGATTCACGGTTCTTGAGATGGAACGAGCTTGGTCATAGCCATTAGGAGAGCAACCCTCGTCCTTGCTTCGCCGTCGTCGGGCGAGGACCAGGGTGGCTGCGCGCGGCCGGCCATGTTCAGCTGCAGACTCGTCTCTTGGCCATTCATCGCGGCACGCAAATTTTATTTTAAATTAGATTCCAAGCTAACCAAATAATAATAAAACTTTAAAATCAGTTATTTTGTTTCAACATGATTCAAATCAAAATTCCAAAACCGACATATTTAAGACACAGAAAAGCAGTTAAATTCCAAGAACGTTGTTTGGGTTACCCATCTTTATAGGCAAACCTAAGCACTTTAAATATAATACAAAGTAATGATTACAAATTTAAACTAAAACTATGGCAAATTAAAAAATAAATTAAATCAAAAATAAACCTAATTACATATATTCACAGGCAGCATTTCCTCGTTGTATAGCAATGCTTATGCGTTGCACGAGGAAGCTGCCAGCTCTGTGGTCTCCGGTAGATTCTATTAGCCTTTTGAAATGTCCTAAAAAGGCTAATAGCACCTGGTCCCCACGGACCAAGGGTCTTGATGTCGAAGGGAACGAAGTTATACTCGTATTCTGCGCCGAGACCCTTGTACTTACTCTTCTTCATAGTTTCGGCCGCCTTAGCCGTAGCAGTGAGCGTAGTTATTATCAATTAGCTCACATTTACCGCTTTGTAATTTACACGTATACACTAATTGCAGCAGCGACTCGGCGCTCGGTACATAAGCAGGCCGCTGCGCTCGCGTGCACACTCCTCACTGTAGACATGGCCGCGTTGCTGGTAAGTTCTTTATTGATTAAGTTTTATTAGCTTTTCCTACTAAAGTTTCCGTTACTTATATCAAATATTCTAGTTAAGTATATCTAAAAGATTAAGTAACAAAAACACTTGTATCACTCTTGAGTTTTATGTAAGTGTTTTTCATACATATAATGTTTGGTATACTTACTTAACAACGTTGTCTCCATTTTCCTTTTCAGTATAATTTCAGTTTGTCTAAAACTCATTTACCTTGCCTTATATTTGTTTCGAATAATTCTTTGATTTTGCACTTTATTAATACTAAATACTCATATTGCCTACTAAACTTGTCGATTTGTCTAAGTATCTATGTATTTTACAGTAGTGTTTCTAAAACCGCTTTATTTTTAATTTGCTTATTAAAGTTTCCGGTCATAGAGACTCCGCCTAAAATGTCAATATAAATATATGTACCTACCTACCTATTTCTACAAAATAAAATACAATAAACGTTGTACCTACAAAACAGAAATTTAGGTAGCTCGATCAGTTATCAACTGACGACAACGCACCGATTTAATCTCTCTACCTTACCTTGGGACTTAAAATTTCTCTAGTTCGGTAAACGACTTAAGTATTTAGTTTATAGAGCATTACGGATTGTTTAAGAGAAAAATCGCAACCAGAGACATTCAGGGTAACTTGTTTTTTTTTAATTTATGAGTCAAATACCTATACATACAGCGGAACACAGAACCTCCTTATTTTTTTAGGACGGCTGTATAGGATGCCATCCGTTTATAATTAAATTATTATACATATAAGTTGACATTTTGGTTTTGCGCAAGTAGTTTTACAATTGATTAGGTTCGCTAAAACCAAATATTAACCGGCGGCGAGTTGAAGTTGGCCTTCTGCATGCATTCCCAGCTTCCGCGCCGTGCCCGTCGCGAGCTCGTACGGCTCCGCTCACGCGGTCGACCGTTTGACTGAGACTCATTTTAATTAAGAGAATAACAAACACTTCAAGGAATCGACACGTTAGTAAGAACAAAAACAAACTAACTTAATATTGGAAACAAACGCGCGAACGGTTGGTTTTTGAATATAGACTTATTCAAAAATTCACCGTTCGCACGTTTGATTCCAATCTTTCTGCAAATTGAATGTGTTACTCGTAGCTACGAATAGATATCTCCCACCACAGCAAGGCAATTTTTGGAGGTTGTGACTCTCAAACCCGATTTTGATACGAGTAATGTGGGGGGATCCATTAAAGATGCAGATTTTGTAAACGCGCGACATCATTTGGTGGGGAAGTGATGGGCGTGTCCATTCAGATTAACGAAAATGATACAAAACTTAAATAAGACTAAATAAAATTCGATCGATTGATCATTAATTTAAATTAAATATTAATTATAAAATATGTATTGGACAAATGATTAATTATAAGTTTTGTTATGAAAACTGAAATTAGGCTAAAACTGGTTTGATCTAACAACTTAACCTTGCTAAAACTACCAACCAAAGTCACCACCAGGAGCCCGGAGAACTGCAGTCAGCGATGCTTTAATTAAATTAATGATCATTGTTCAATTTATATATCATCTTTGTTTAACTAATGTGTATATTTTTCACCTGCCTTATTTTTTCACAGGGTCCTGTAACACAGGGCATCCTAACTCAGGGCCAACACCGCTGTTTCATTTTCATTCTCCTTTAGGGTTGTGGATTAATAAGTCATGCATGATACAATTTCACGTTTTGAAACCTTTCGGATCGTCTAACTAGTAACCAAGTATTGTAACCAAATTTGAAATGTAATTCCTCTATGCCAGTTTATATCAACACAAAAAAGGCAAACATCGCAAATGCGCATGTAACTACGACTTTATTATATGTGGTTACGTCACTTGAGAGTAGTTAGCACCCCCGTTTGCAACCCGTAAGACCCTGTGCTATCCCCATTACGCTCGAAAAACTGCGAAATTCAGGCACTTGTTTCAATATTTTCGAAGAAACTACCGTAAGGAAGCGATTTTCAAGAATTTTTGTTCAGTACTTTAATAAAGATAACTAAGTTTGCTACGATTTGTACGGAGCACACTATGTTTTACATTGGTTGCGGAGATACAGCAAGTCAAAGATGGGCAATGTGCGCAGAGCCCGCTCCTCAGAGCCTGCTTAAAATGGTGGCTTGCAAATGCAAAAAGAGGATGCTTAGGGTCGTGCACGAGCAGAAAGCCTGGGCTCAAGTGCTCTATCTGCTCTGATACACCTGTGGCTTATAGGCCAGCAAATCAACGATGGGCAATGTGCGCAGAGCCCGCTCCTCAGACCCTGCTTAAAATGGTGGCTTGCAAATGCCAAAAGAGGTTGCGTAGGGTCGTGCACGTGCAGAAAGCCTGGGCTCAAGTGCTCTAACCAATGTTCCTTTTGCCACGGGCCAAATTGCAGCACCGCCATCCCGCGAGGATGCGGACGACCCAACTGATCTAGACTGGATGAGACCTGGTTCTTCCAAAAGTGCCAAAGTCAAACTGTTTTTGCTTAACCGTGTAAAAAGTATTATCTTATTGGTTAAAGTCATGTTTATGTTGGATTTATTAATGTTTACGTTTATTGGTTTTGATACCATATATTACATCTAAAAAGTCAAATTTACTCTCTAGATTTTTTAAAGAAATACATTATTCAGTACAATGCTTTTATCATTAACCAAAATCCGATATTTTACTATTTTTACATTTTTGAAGAAATTATGTTATGTTATGAGAGCTCGAGGCACCACTTTAGTATCAAATGCCCTACATTTTTTATTGTATAACTTTAACCTAGGAGCAGTAGTTCACCCAGTACGTGACTTAAAAGATGACCCTACCACAACATTTTCACTTTTTGAAAAAATTGCTCATCGTTGACTTGCTGTATCTAAGAAACCAATAGACATAGTGTACACAGTAAAAAGTACGGAAAAAGGTACTTGAAAAACGCTTCCATAGGGTGGGTGGTTTTTTCGAAGAAAGAAAGAAACAAGTGAAAATTTCGCAGACTTTCAAGCACAATGGGGGTAGCACATATAAAAAAATCGTAGTTACAAGCGCGGTTGCGATGTTGGATGTCGTTATATACTGGTCTACCCGTTCTGTAGCCAGTTATAAAATGGGCAAGGCTTTTCTTAAAGTAGCTATAGGTACCCCGTAACTAGCTCTCAAAATGAGAAATATGATTTCTCGTGCTGTAGTTTTCGAGATGGATTGCTTTCCCATATTGTAATTGTTTCTTGTCTCCGGTTACAGAATGGAAACAAACAACGTACTTACAAAAAAAACAAAATGGGTGTTAAATTAAAATCAAGTTACCTCCGGAGCCTCGTACAATCACGACAAGAATAATATTATTACGCCTGTACTTTGTTGGATGTTTCTAGTTCTAAATAAGGCGTTATCTTAGTAAGGTACTCCAATGAATGATAAACGTGTAGTTATTCAATCTCGAAAAATGATGTATGGACAATTGGACACCCAGTGTTTTATTTGCTGACGGAAAACTATAGGAGTTAAATCATAGTGGAAAAGCCGCTCATCCCGCAACCCAAAATACCTCTGCTTTTTTTTACGACCCACTGATTTAACCAAAATGCAATTTAAAAAATAACTTGGTGCGCTCGGCTTGCACTGAAGTACCCACTTGTATCAATTAATAGAGTAAATAATTTCGAAAATTTACGTTTTGCAGAATCAGACTTTAATTTGCAGATATTGCCCTTGATATAATTACGTTAATTTTAATTTTAAATCCTACCACTTGACGTAAATAAAACCGCTGAATCATTATTAATTCTATTTTGACCGTTTTCGTCAGAATCGCCGCGTCGCCGTCGTTGTGAACGGAGCCGGCCGCGGGCGGCGCCGGCGTCGATGTCACGGCGACATCACGGGACGTCTCGTGATGCTCTTTATTACGGGATTAAGAAAGCCCCTTTTATACCTTTTCGAATCAAAGTTTTAACTTTCTAACGTGTTAATTAGCTTAGAAGTAGTTATAAAGTTAGGTATTAAGGTTTTTGTGATTCCAAAACTTGATCTCTAAACCTCAATATAATAACGTAGCAATGGATCTCCTGCCACAGGTTTCCTTGTATACAATTAGGAAGATTGTGTTAATAAGAGATCTCACATGTTTTCGTTATGATGTTGTATTTTATGACAATATACAATTTTAAATGTTACGTATTTTTTACACCATAATTCAAATATATCAACGCATTTGATATAGATTCATACTTTCTAAGTCAAAAAGCATTTTTTTGTTATTCATTCAAAAGCATTGGTACCTGGTACTGAGAAAAAGATGGCGCAGTTTTTTATAATATAAATTCTAATAATATCTTAAAAATTAAATTCTAGACCGGTATATAACGGGCTTTCTTATGCTGTAATATTTACGTCAAGTTGTGGGATGTGTTGGGTATAGGTCTCTTCCGTGTCACGCCTCTCTCCTCGGTCCTGCGCTAGCCGCATCCGTTGTCTCCCCGCCGTTTTACGCACGTCGTCCACCCATCGGGAGATGGTCTACCCATGGATTTTTTTGAGTTCCTTGGCCACCATGCAGGTATTAACTTCGTCCATCTGCCATCCTTCCGCCTCACCCGGTGTCCCGCCCGTCTCCAATTAAGATCCGTTATTCGTTTACCGACGTCAACCACCTTCGTTCTGCGTCAAATGTTGGTGTTTGGAACCTGATTTACAAAGAAAATTCCCAGCATAGCCCGCTCTATGGGTATTTGTGCTACTCGCACTTTGTGCAAAATTCCCTTGGTAAGATCCCACGTCTCCGAACCATAAGTAGGCAAGTGGGGGCAAGAACACAAAAAAAATACTACAAACACTTTTGTTAAAAGTGACTGAGAAATATTAGCCTGGAGGACATGAATGCTGCCAATCCTAGTTGAATTTGTATAGCGGTCTCTTTTCCCTAAGTGACCTGGTTAAAAAATAATCAATGTCCAAAATAAACGTGGTCATTCACCTCCACTTAAAAGTTACCGACTCTAATGTGCGGTACCCTTAGTGAACGACCGGTCATTACCTTGGTCTTGGACATGTTCATCTTGAGACTGACCTTCAGGGATGCTACACGAAGCTCGTTGAGCAAGTGACGAACATTAGCAAAGGACTCTGCTAGAAGAATAAGGTCCTCCGTAAACTTTAAGTGCGATAACCGCGCGCCCTCAACCTTTATACCTCTTTCACTCCAATTTAAAGTTTTCATCATGTCATCAAAAACGCCGGTGAAAAGCTTGGGTGACAGTGTATCACCATGGCGTACGCCCCGTTTCAGTGGGTTTGGGTTAGTGAGATCATGCAAGCGCACCTTCATGGTTAAACCTGTATCGTATGGTGGCGGACTAAATACAAAGATAGAAAAAAGTAACACATTTCACATAAAAAGTTCTGTCCTGCAGAAGCGAATAGATTGCTTCTTCTTTACATAAAATAATAATTATACCTCTATTTTTAACAATTATTTTTAATGATTTTAGGTATAATATGTATACGTTTAGGTAGGTAGGTTAGTTACGAAAGTTATTTCCCTACTAATTCTTTTTTTCCCCTTAAAATATTAACGCAAACGTAGGTAGGTATCTTTCGCCGATTTGACGAAATCTGTTTCTGTATGAAGGGGAACCTTCCTGGACCCAGCCGCCGGCCGGCGCGCCGAGACATTGCCCAACACAGGCATACATTCGCACAATGCCAAGCAGGGCGGCGCTCGCGGCCGCTCGGAAAAAGAGAATTCACGTAACTTAAACCTTTCAATTAGCGCACGATTCGTATCCGTGCCCGTGTAACAATATCTCTTAATAATATTTAACAAAAGCGCTATTTCTCCCAACAATGCACGTTATGCTAAACTGCACAGTAGAGTTGTACCGTAAACCGTGTACTTTGATTTACGGGGTCGCGGCGATAGTTGCCCATGGGAGAGTTATAATAGTACGCGTGTTACTGTCTATTTTCGTATAAAACAAAATATGAATAGTTAGTGTGTTAAAAACGCATGTTATTGGAATGGTGTCTTATGACAAATCTATTTAGTGACATCGAAAAAGATCAACATCTATTTTATATTTCTTCCGATTTTTCGTGATTTTCAGCGGGTTTACCTGAGATATTCATTCAAATATTTAATGTTTTCAAAGTAACAAGAAAATCCAATTATTGCATATTTTTTCTTTTAGTTCCTTTAAAAACTCGTGTTAAACTTTGAATTTCAAAGTACCTTAACCCCGTTTTACGGTTCGGTTCGGTACGGTAGAGTTTGATATGGTTTTAACTATAATTTAGAGAATTTATTCCGGATGGTTTAAGCGTAAATATTTGTAACACTTACTTCGATTCCCCTTAGGCTGGACCAATGGCTTGAGACATGCATTCGGTGAACGTTATCCTTATTAAAAATGTATCGGATTGACGTAACCAGCAGGACGGTCCTGGCCAGAGCTTATGTCAATTTCACACATATCTATTGTCAGTTTTTGAAAATCGTCTGGAGCGCTATTTTTGCATGATTCTACTTAAAGATAAGATAAAGATAAAAACATTTATTCAGTAAGTAGGCCGCACGGGCACTTTTACACGTCAATAATCTACCAGCGCTTCACAAGAGGAGACCGCTACTTAGAAGAAACACCGCAAGAAACTCAGCAGACAGTCATTTTTTAAATATATTTAATATTACAATGGTACTACTTAGTCTAGCATTATATACATATATAAATACTTACCAAATTGAAAAATATTTCAAATATCCTGCGTAGTTTCCGCAGGAAAACACCAAAATCTTAAGAGAGAGATAAAGAGAGAAAGGGAAAAAAGAGCACCTACTTATGTGTAAAACGCCGCAAGAAATCTTACGAGAGAGATAGAGGCAGAAAAGGAAACAACAAACACCTACTTACTTATGCGTATATAAGACGGTGCAAGACGACCATATAAGATTGATATGTTTTCCTACATCAACGGTGTCCCCTAGACAAGATAAAGCTTTTGAATTTGAAAAAATATTTATTATTGATTAAGTTTCGGGTTTAGGCCAAGCATTTTTGTCTATTAGATAGTCCTCGATCCTATAATACGCTTTAGACATTAACGACTTTTTCAAGTAATTTTTAACCGCTGGAAAGAGTTCCTTTAGAACTACGTCAGGTAATTTATTATAAAAAAAAACCGGTCAAGTGCGAGTCGGACTCGCGCACCGAGGGTTCCGCACAAATTCGTAGGTACATATATAATAGTTCAGCGGGTCTATTGCCTGACGCACACGCAGTCGCAATCGACTTTAAAGCGGAACAAGTGTGCTCATTTTGTATTCAGACAAGCTTTCGATTTTCAAAATGAAAACGATTGCTATTATTGCTATTGGATATGCCGTAATTTGTAATTTTAGGTGTTTAATCATACAAACAAAGTAATTGAATCTAGAACTGCGTTAACGTTTATTTCTTAGTTATAGTTACAGTTATTAGGGTGGATCAACTTTGTGTTGTTGTTATTCTGTCCCGTAAACCAGGAGACAACAGTGATAGAGTTTCTTAGAAATAATGTTATAATATATAGTTCCAGCACACTCAGGAGAAAGGCCATAAAAGAATGGGTGTGTAATTGCCAATAAAACAGTTTTTTAGTGGACTTACTTATATCCTTTGAAATCATAGTTTTAAAGAGTGATTTGTTAGATGACTTTCCCAAACGCATTTTTTCTTTGAAGCTAATTTTCTTTTCGCGTTTTTCCCCGAAAGTGATAATTAACAGTCACTTTTTTTCCGACAGTTTATTTTTACATTCGTGTTTTTACCCTTGCGAGTTTTATCCAGTCGCTTCTTTTCCTACCACCATATTTTCACGGTCGTGTTTTTCCCGTTCCAAATTGTCGAAGATACCGCGGAGCTCCAATTTCTGGGTGGGTTGGCCCTCCGGGCCTGATGCAAAACTAACATAACCTAAACCTACCTACGAATTACGATGTAAATACTTTTGGGAAAAGTGCGACTGAGATAGAAATCGAACGGGAAAAAAACCGACTAGGAAAAAAGTCGAACAACAAAAAAAGCGACTGTAATAAAATCGAATGGTGAAAAATAAAATTAGGTAATATCGCGTTCGGGGAAAAATGCGAACGGAAAATTTAATACAAAGAAATAATGAGTTCGGGAGACTGATTTAACAAACCAAAATTACCATCATTTACGATTACTATCGCCATCTGCTAGCGAGTAGCTAACACTTCATTTATTACACCAAATTTATTTCACCGTGCCTTGCATAAAGACCCTTTCTTTGTGATTTAATTAAAAATGTACAGTTTTCAGATATTTTCCTATACTTGTAGTTCATGACGGTATTACTTACCAAATTTCAAAGTTCTATTTACGATTACTAACGCCATCTGCTAGCGAGTAGCTAACACTTCATTGATCACACGTCGTTTCCTGCATAAAGGCCCTGATTTTTTGGTTATTTAATTAAAATTTACAAATTTCAGACTTTTTCCTATACTTGTAGTATAAGACGGTGCTACTTGCGAAATTTCATAGTTCTAGGTCATCGGGAAATACCCTATACATTTTGATTCCCTCGACAGTGTCGAAATACACGTTTTTTGCGGCATAAACGGCCGTATCTTTTTTTTACGTTAACGTAGGAGCTTGATTTTTTCACAGTTTCACGGGGCTGTAGACCGGAGTATATGGTTTTAATTTCAACTCGATACCTCCTCGCGTTCTCGTGATAAAGGGTCTTGACAGACAGACAGACGGACAACAAAGTGATCCTATAAGGGTTCCGTTTTTTCCTTTTGAGGTACGGAACCCTAATGAATACATTGACCAACAAATGATTTATATAAGTACTTTACGGACGCGGAATTTTTGAATGGCTATTTTATTTTTAATATCAGATGTTTTTGTGAAAGAATCTAAATTTTTAATAACATAAATAAATTGAGACGCTACAGTTAAGATATTAATATCCTTAAAAAGTTCTCTAAAGGAGTCACGGGAAGTTAAGTTGTTAATACGTAGGAACGAATGGCCCTTTTTTGTAACACAAACACACTTAAGACTTAGATGTATATGCCAAATGATTTTGTTTTATTCCTGTACGCGAAACATGCCAACGGAAATCGAAAATCTATTCAGTGCCCGTCCGTCCGTTTGGAAAGTATAATGGACTACACAGCAGACCACTCGAAATCGGGTTCGTGTAGACGTGTATAGATACTGAGAATGAGAGAATGAGAATTCATTGATAAAATAACATTATTTTATACATCATTCTCGCTATATATGTATGACCATTTTGTTGTTATATTCCATTCTAATTATATTTTACGTTGTACTTAATATAATTTATAACCTTATGTATACAGGGTGACTGGTTTTTCGCCGTATTCCTTGAAAGGGGTTATTCTACAGCTCATTTGTAACGATTTAAGTCCAGTCAACCAGGGGTCAAAACTCATTGGTTACTGAGTTATTCGAGTTTTTAGAATTTTAAAAAAATACCCGCTTTTCGACCTAAAACTAGTCACTGTGTAAAAACTTCGTCATTTAGAAATAAAAAAAAGCATTTTTCAAATAGCCAATGAAATACTGATTACGAAAAATAATGAAAAATGCCAAAGAAATGCAAAGTTTTGCAAATAAAAGGATTTGAAGTTGAAATTTCTAGTAATTATTTTCCAAACTTTGTAACATTTTAAAGAATAACTAAAAAAAAAGTATGACACTTCGCGTACAAATGACAGGAATAATTTGCTCAATTCATAAGCTTTCTAAAAAAGTACAATTTATGACATTTTAAAATTAATTTTCATGTAAAAATGTACAATTAATAATAATAGCAGAAATTTTCGCGGTTAAGCTCCATCGTTTCAACCAAAAAACGCGGGATCGTTATCGTTTATAAATTCAGCTAATCGTGTTCTTTTAAATTTGCTTTTTAAAAACATAAAGTGCGTTCCATTTTTAACCGAAAAACGCGGGAAGTGTTGTAGTAAAATGAATAGAACATCGCTCTCTTTTTAAATTCAGCTAATGGTGTTCTTTTACATTACCTTTTTAAAAACATAAAGTGCGTTCCATTTTTAACCAAAAAACGCGGGAAATGTTGTAGTAAAATGAATAGAACTTCGTTCTCTGTTTTAAATTCAGCTAATGGTGTTCTATTTTTAAATAAATTTGCTATTTAAAAACAAAGTGCGTTCCATTTAAAATTCAGAGCATCTCAAAACTTTTTGAGTGACCTACATAATCAGTTAGTTTCAACTTTCTTTCCTATTCGGACGATATTGATAACTAAGCTTCTTTCTCAAATGTCTGCTTACCAATTAGAAGAATACGCAGATATCATTTATTGTTACGGATTCTGCGATGGAGACGCGGCTGCAGCTAGAAGGGAATACCAACGTCGTTACCCTAAACTAAACTTTGCAAAACTTTGCATTTCTTTGGCATTTTTCATTATTTTTCGTAATCAGTATTTCATTGGCTATTTGAAAAAAGCTTTTTTTTATTTCTAAATGACGAAGTTTTTACACAATGACTAGTTTTAGGTCGAAAAGCGGGTATTTTTTTAAAATTCTAAAAACTCGAATAACTCGGTAACCAATGAGTTTTGACCCCTGGTTGACTGGACTTAAATCGTTACAAATGAGCTGTAGAATAACCCCTTTCAAGGAATACGGCGAATTACCAGTCACCCTGTATAAGTCAATTTTAAAATGATCTTCTATTATATTATTATAATATTAGGTTTATTTACATTATTTTCATTATGCCAGTAGGTAAATAGGTATATGATAACATCTCTAAACATATCTCCTGCGGTAACTGAACGGTTTCAAAGCTATTGGTTGTCGTCGGCGAAGGATTAAGGTGGAAGCTCTCTATTCTCGTGGTGCACTGCGCGGGTCACAGAGCCGCAGGGCGGCAGCGCTCAGGTTTGAAAGTGAATTCTTGTGCGTCCAACCTTGTTTCCGAAGCCGACTTCGTAAATCTCCTCCCGGTTGTGTTGGACGCGGGCGTTCCTTACTCGCGTCACGCCTGCGCCTGGGCGTCATTAGAGACCGCACTCTTTCTTGAGTTTCTCAGGTAAATAAGATTAGTATGAAATGCTTGCTGCCGTAGTATTCTATGGCATCTTGCTACCAAAATCCGCTCCTCTGAGCAGCTTAATAAACTTGAGTGCATTCGAAATGTATGATTATTTCCTTAGGCAAAATATAAACCATATATTTTACCTACGATAATCATAATTCAATTTTTTCGTGCCCGACTCCAGATGCTTCCGACCCGTTTTTGTCGGAACTCTCAGATTACTTAGATTATTATTTGGAATACTTTTCAATCCTGCCACCCTCGACTATCTTAAAGAACTTTTCTTCTATTAAACTATTTGTCTTCTGTAAGATCCCCCCGTAAGCTGCTTCTAACTGTGCCTTTCTTTTCCTCTAATTTCTACCTATACCAATTCCTTTACTTTCAGGCTAGTGTCAACAATTTGTGACATTAAAAAAATCATCTCGTTAGTTTTTATTAATTTAAACCATAATTTCCCTTTGTCTTTTATTTTATTTACTACTCCTTCTTTTCGGTTTATGACCTATAAACCTTGGAGTTTCACTTTGGTGAACCTGGTTTACTTTTACCGGATTTTCTTGCATTTACAAACATTAAAAACTTTTAATCACTTTGCACAGCCTGCCTTAACCTATCTCAATTGTCGTCTCTTCTATTATCAAAGGGGTCTGAAAGGGAATTGCTACGTAGTTTTAAGTAAGACCGCCTGTTGTTTATCATGTACAGACAATTGTTACTACTTTTTTTCAAATTGAACTAGCTGTGGTACCCGTGCAATAAAGAGTATCGTATTGTACTTATATTATTGTAAGTTGGTTAATTTGATATTGAGTTACGTACGTATTATAGTTAAAAAGTAACATCACGACCAAATCAGTTCAGATTCGGTGAGTCTACGTTATGTACAGCGAATATTCTGTTGTTTTTTCCTATTCCATTCTCAGATATCTACATAACTTTGCGACTTTGTATGAACGCCGAAAAAAATAAAGATTCGTTGTCAACAGGAGTAAATTGTCCATACATTTTTTTAAACCTTAGTTTATTAATTAAAGATTACGGTAACTAACAATAAAATTGGTTAAAAACTTTTTGATTGGTTTTCAAAATTGAAAAGTCATATTTGTGGGCAATTGTGTGTTAAAAACGTAAGCGTCCCTAATGATGTGACCACCACTGTATATGCTCTTAGACCACATAAGATTGAATTGTCATCACATCACCATCAGGTTTTGTACATTATGTAGTTCAAAATTCAGCCCATTTCCATGGAGGGGACTGGGTCCCACGATTATTCGATTAAAACTGGACATCAGACAACAATGCACGATGGCGTTAATACGATTAAGTAGACTGCGTAGCGCGTCAGGTTGAGGAAGCGCTACGCTTGGTTCGTGCACTGTGCTCTACGCAGCCGACCCGCTACGCTCTACGTCTGCCGTCAGTATTCAGACGAGGATCGATCCAAATGGGTCAGTGAGGGGAATTTGAAAACTAGGTATAAGAGTTTGGGTAATCAATCTATTCTTGAGGACCAGAGACTAAATGTTAGAAAAAATAAAAACTGTATTTTAAGACAAAAACTATAGGTTACTAACCGGGAATCATGAATCATAGTAATAGAGATATTGTTGAGCCTAATGTTAGATAGTACTTAACGATATAATAAATACCTATGTATTATTGCCGGTGACTGTGCTTAAACGTAATAAATAGGTATTTAATTGAATTACCTAAATAAAGTACTTGCACGGTAGTAGAGGGAAAAACGGTTCTTTGCGTTAACAAACTACGGGGCTTTTATTTTACTCGATAAAACCTAATTGATTTTGTTCTATGTTTAACTAAAGTATTGTTTATGAAAAAATAAGATTGAATAAAACGGTGCGTAGTTTATTAAACGAGTGATAGCGTGCGACTAGTGCGAGTAATGTGTTGCTATCTCTCAGGCGAAACCGTAGGCCACACCTGATTTCATTTTATTTAAAAATAATCGGTTTATATACAGATCGAGATAAGATAAAGCCAACATTATTGACGAAATCAATAAAAAATTAAGAAACAACTTATTCGCCCCTTTTATAAGTTATGTGTTTTTTCAAGGTTATTCTGAGTATCTGCTTCAACCACGCGGTCCGCGGCCAAGACGACGCGAGCCTCGTCGGGGACCCCTCGAGTTCAACGAAAGACATGTAAGCTCCCGTGGAGTTACTATTTAGTACCTACTGCTTAGTGCTTGCATACTGCAACATATTGATCAAACACCTCGAACTGTTAAATTTATGTATGAACATAGTATGCATGAACACGAAACTTCAACTTGTGATATATATCATTCTGAATCTTTTTTAGGTATGTGGTGCACGCCACGGTATACCAGGTTGGAATTATAACCAACAAGTCGGATGAGGAGATTGCTAATATGACGTAAGTAAACGAAAAGTGGTTTTTATCCCCCCAAACACCCAGACCTATGAAACGAAGTTCTTCCTCTACTTAGTCGTGATAGATTTCCTTTAAAATTCGTTATCACTATGTGCTTTCATTTAAGATATTTTTTCAGATTTTTAATAGGTATTTATAGTTTTCGCTGTATTGCACTTGAAAAATATCACATGAAATCCTAATATTTCACAAACGGATACATTAATCGAAACATTGTCCAGCAACACCCCAAACCCAGACGTGATAAAAAAAACATCCCCACGTTACGTGCAGGAGAAATAACATAAAAATGTTATTTCAAGATTTTATTTTACCACTTTGTCGGCATGACTAATACGCATATTCATGCCAAAAAACAGCGTTCTAGAACTAAGAGTCACTGAGTTAAGCTGCGGACGGATGGACGGACAGACGTACATAGCGAAACTACCTATATAAGGGTTCCTAGTTTGACTACGGAACCCTAAAAACAAACTAATATGTTAATCATGTTCTAGAAGGGTTATTTTGTACAATTTTATTTTATTAGACATGCATACTTACCACCGTGGAATAAGAAAATAAACTGGTGTTCGAGTGAGTCTGTAGGAGAACACACTCGTGCTTAAGAGAGTTGTGAAGCGCCGCGTGCCTGTCAACAATATCCACACAAATGTAGCTCCGGGCGATAACGATTCTCACCCCCTACATCAAGCCCGACTTCCACGATTTTTGAATATGTTGTAGTTATTATAATGAACTCAATGTACGTGTACGTTTCCGTTTTTTAAGGTATAAATTGGTTTCATTCTATGAAATATTTTCTTGGAACACACACACACACACATATTTTATCATGATATTTACAACATATTTAAAAATCGGAAAAATCGTACTAGGTTAAGGGGAGAGAAACGTTATCGCATTTTGTATGGAAATGTTTAGTTTCACAATCCTCCTAGTCGCGTATTTTTGACGACGACAAATTAAAGTAAAGCGTGGAATTGTATTAAAATACCAAAATAACCCAATAAAATAAAACTGATATACTTTACCTACTCGTATTCATAATTATCACTAAAGACTAAGACAGAGTATTCATTATACTTTTTGAGAAATGTATTTCTGAATTTTGAACGATGTCGGTCCCGGCAACCATCATTTGGAATACTGTGATGTGACTCCAATCGGAGCTATCCGTCCAGGACTCAACTGCGATAATTCTTGTCTGGATTTATAAGAACGTTCGGTCATGACATGTTCCTTTGAAATTTGTGCTTTTAGAAAGCGTCTGGAACTTAGGAGGTATGTCCAGATTGTCCAGTGCTAGCGTTCGGCTATCACACTCGCACTCGTTATTGTCAGTACCTACATTTGTCCCTCGTATTTCATTGAAAAACTAATAGTACTGATCGCTAAGAAACTGATAGTACTGGTAGGTATTAATATTGATATTAAAAAGTTCTCACAACCAACAACTTACAGTGCTTCTTGTAGGTACTTATGGAAGAACTACGAGTATTCTTATTAAGATTTTGTGACCTTGGTTTGTTTACGTTTTAGTCTAGGAGATATAAATTATACTCATACTCATTATTTATAATATCAAAGTATTTCATTACAATTTATTTTATTAATATTGTAATGTCTGGTACCTACTTTCACTAAGGCCGCCTTTCACCAAACTTGGAATAAGACTTACCTACTCCGAGATTAGTGTATACAAATTCGGCGTTTAATCTAAGTACTTAGGTATAAGACCTTATTCCAGGGGTAGGATGATTGATTACACTATCAGCCATACAAAACGAATTCAATTCAGAAACAGTTATCAGTTCCTCATTGCTCAGTGTATTACGAGCAAATACATATACTGTTGTCCCTATAATATTTTATAAAGGTAGTAAGGGCGCCATCGAGCTTTAGAGAATAGAGTACAAGATAGTTACAAACAACTTTCGAGATGGAATTACGAATATAGTGCGAAACCACTCATACAAGAAGTTCATTTCGTTCGTTTGTTAGTAAAAAATATTATCTTAATGCCGAATCGGATAAGTTGCGAAAGCGCTTTCATGATCATTCTATATGTTATACAGGGGGAATCAAGAAACCCTCTCGTTCTACCATAGCAACGGGTCTGTGGTGGATTTGAGTGCCCTCCCAGCTCCTTTGATGACGAACGTGACGGCGCAGAGCGTCGTTGGCGTGGCGCCGCTGGCGGCCGCGGCTGGGGACCAGCCCGGGGCGGCCTTCGGTCTCCTCTCACCAGCCATGGACTCGGCGGCTCCATCAGGTCTGGTCCACCTTACACTTCAAAAATGTACTTAGTATGGTTCGCGCGCCTTCGGTCTCCACTACCACAACATCCACGATCTCTCGCGGGCCAGCACGGTAAGTAATGTATGAAATTTCATCGTATAACTAATCAACGTATTTTTTATTTTTGAGAAATAGATTTTTAAAAACTTATTTGTTCCAAATTTTATCTCCGTTTTTGATTGTTATTACTGTTTATACGTACCTAATCAGCCTATCGCAAACCACAGCCGATCGCGGGTCACCGACCATGACGAGTGGCCTGGGCGATGCAGCCCACGCGGTCCATTTACCTACCTATTACCAGTCCGGTTAATTACCTATTTTGGTTCTTAACATGTCACTGATCAGAGATTAATCACATGATGCCTCAATTACCTCTGCTTGGCAATATTGACTAGCCGTTGTAATTAAACTAAGCTAATGTACTTTAGTGACGGATCCTACTCAAGCGCGAGGCAGGTTCCGAGTATGCGCTTACCTCGAGCTGCAACTTAATATCACGCATCAATTAGCACGCATTAACTAATCGAATCGAGATCTGAGAGCTTCAACAACGCAATCAAAGCTGTTTTGGTTTTCGGGTTGTTAATCCCTTCGACGTACATATAACACCCAATATCAACATATTTTAAATAAAATAAATCAAAATATTGTTAATTACAGAAATGCATTTAGTAGTTAGTCCCGATGTTTATTATTGTTTACTTGAAGTAGGTACCTATCCGAGGGCTCCGGACGGTTTGCGATGATTTAACAATACCGTAACTAAAAACCATCCAACCGATTGAATGCTATGAAATAAAAATAATGTAATATCGTCGGTGAAACTGCAAAACCGCGTAAGTAACATTTTAAATAAGGAGCAAAATGCACCTGTTTAATGAGACGGTAAGGTTTATTTTGCTCTATCATAAATGTGTTAGTTTCGTGGTTAGGCAGTATCACCGACGATATCTGGTTCAGGAAATATCAATCGGTCGTCTGTAATCTTCACCGAGATCTTTTTCAAGCTGTACAGCTGGTGTAGAAAGTTTTGATCATTACAATGTAATTATCATAATGTCAAATGTAGGAAAAGGAGTAACAATTTTGTTATATCTTTATAATTAAATTGTCATTAATAAGTAATTTTTTGGGTATGACGTTAAGTATACCATCACTCAGATTCACAAGTAGTTGTTTAGAATTCTGGAACGGTCGTCACGTTCCTGCCCTCCTGCTGCCGTCGCTAGTTGCGGGCGATGTCGCGTCGCTGCCCGCATATCTACTACCTACATGTCTGTACGTGGCTGCAGCACCAGTTATTCCAACATGCATTTGTAACATTTACGCAGACTGTAAAGTGTTTGATCATATGAAGGCTCTACAATATTGTCCACAATGGCAGACACCGTTTCCCACGGACATAACATTTATTTTGTTTTTGATCACGAAATACATTGGACAACGTACTGCTTTAGTATAAAATAAATATTGCAGTACGACACTCAATGCTACACTACCCACATAATTGTGATTTGACAGAAATGAGGTACAAATGAAGATTGCAATTTTTGCTTTTTTTGTCAATTATGTAGATAGCGTACCGGCTATATCTACATTATTCTCAAAACAAGCAAAAATACATAATATATTAGGCACTAGTAACCATTTCAGTAACCGAGTGCCACAGTGACCTATGCGGCTATAAAGGCTGACGTCGCTCTAGACACACACCAGGTAGCGCGCGCGGGGGCCGCGAGCCCCATGCCTGGGCAGTCGAGCGATTCGCGTCGAACCGTTTTGTACCTAGCTATTCTTGTACATAACTCTTACGTCTGCCAGAGCCTTGGTTTATTGCTCTATAGCTAGCAAGTACGCTACGCGTAGTAGTGCTAGGGTGCAGACAAGAGGATATCAAGATTTTAATAAGTCAAGGGCTAAATCTAGTAACCTACAGGTACTTAAAAGTATACTGAATGTTCGTCTACTATAATACTTCACTACCTATAGTAACTAGTAATACAAACAAACAGAGTCACCTAAACTGCACCTGGAGTTGTACCTCGTAAGTGCCTTAATATTTACTCGTTTATTTTATATTTTAGCACATTTATTGCGAGCACCGATTGAAGACAACTTCGGACGTGGCAAGAGAGCCGATGTTCTTCCTTATTTAACCGTTTTCAAAAGATCGTTGCATAGCAATCAAAGTAATGCTGGGCCGGCGATTAAAGTGGTGAAGGAGACTGCCGTGATCCCCCCGGGCGCCGGGCTGCAGGCCATCGGGCTGCCGCTGCTGGTGGGGCTCAACACCAGCCTGGCCTCGCTGCCCGTGCCGATACCCAACACTTCCATCGTCCGCTACGCAAAGCTGAACACTCTCGTTCAAGCGCCTTAACCTACGAGTCGCCGGTCGTCGCGACGGAGATAATTGGGACCATCAAAAAAACTCATTGTTTTTACATTGTAATTCGGAAGAATAGGTAATTTTAAGAGACAAATTTCATTATATTTGTATTCGACCCAATAGATTTGTTTTAATATCTTAATTTATATAGCAAACATTTTATGGATGCCATGATTATTTCAAATTTCTTTTTTTTTTTTATAAATTACTACAACTACATGATATCTACTGATAAACTATTGATACTATTTAAAGCGGTTTTCGCCTATCCCGTAAGAGACACCTAAAAGTGTCTCAAGCCGAAAACGAAAGTAAAACAAGGTTACTTTTGTCGAAATATCCGAATTACATAAATATTTCAAGAACTTAATAATAACACAGAACGGCTCTAATACCTTATTCCTGGAAATGGTTTTCGAATTAGAGTAATTATAAAAATATGAACAATCCCAATTGTCGGATTATGTAAATAAAATAAAATATTGATAATGATATAGTTTCGTAGATGTGAAGAAAGAATAACGAGTCTATAACAGTAGGGGACCCGAATAGGAGACGACCTTCACCCAGATGTTTATTTGATAAAAAGTATTTTATACCGAATTTAACAAGGTAAGTAAGGTAAGAACAACAACTTAAAAAAATGCTAGGGTTTGGTTAATAGACAAATTACATATTTACCTAAAGAGCGTCGGTAAGGGAGTCGAGTTGTAATCGTAATTTTTAAAAATCGTAGTTCGATTTCGTGAATTAGATAGGTAGGTAAATCATTAAATTTGTATGCATTCATTTCAGCATTTTCAATTACTTACTTACTTGAAAAATTATTGATTTCTAAAGCTGTTATAGATATATCAAGTATTGTCTAACAGACAAAAATGGTCGGCCTGAACCAGAAACCTAAATAACTGAAGACATATCGAAACTCTTAATGCCATTGTCTTACTTGGTCATATTTATTTAGTAATGTAGATATCTAAAGCATGGTTCATGTAGAATTGGCACGCATAAATGAATTTAAAAAAAATGTTTCTAGAATTCTTATTTCAAAAGTGACAATCATGGTTTGTTAACAACCTTTTGATGTTTAAATAGTGCAAAAATTATAGACTTTGATCAATGCGTTTAATAGTTATCGACAATGAAACTTGAAAAAAGGAAAGTAACTGTGAACAAATACTTGGAAAATCCATCGTGGTCTGGGTCGCAGGTAGCTAAGGCACTAAATTTCCACAAAAGTACTGTTTGTAGAGTTATAAAACGATACAAGGAGACCCTGTCTTGCCGCCGAAGGACACAGATCAATCCTAAATCGGGTGCCAGGGACAGAGAACTTAAAAATAAAGTGTTGAGAGCAGTTGAACGAAATCCAGGGCTGTCCGATACGATCTATCCCCTAAATTAAAAAAAAATCGGAGTACTGTGAGACGGATTCGCCTTCGAGCTGGCTAAAAGAGCTATAAAGCTATTAAGAAGCCAAATCGCACCATGAAGCAGAACCTTCAAGTTAAAAAGCGAGCTCGCTTGTTGTATGACAAAGTTTTAACCAAATTCAAAGGGTGCTTCTTGATGGACGACGAAACCTATGTTAAACTCGATTTTAAGCAACTGCCCGGTTCAAAGTATTACTTGGCTGATGCTAGAGGAAATGTTGAAGACAATTATAAGTTCGTTAAATTGGAGGAATTCGCAAAAAAACACATGATATGGCAAGGGATCTGTAGTTGTGGCTTAAAGACCAAAACTTTCGTTACGTCTTCTACAATGACGTCAGATGTTTACATGAAAGAGTGCCTGCAAAAACGAGTTATACCTTTCATTAGAAACCACCGTCTTCCTGTGAAGTTTTGGCCAGATTTAGCTAGCTGCCATTACTCAAAAAAGGTACTATAGTGTTATGAAACCGATCAGGTCGATTACGTGCCTCGTGACATGAATCCTCCAAATTGTCCACAGTTTCGACCAATTGAGAACTACTGGGCAATTATGAAAGGGAAACCCAAAAAGAGTGGCAAAATGGTCAAAGATGTAAATTCGTTGCGATCTACATGGAATCTTCAAGCCAAAAAAGTAGATAAAAGCACTGTTCAGAAGATGATGGGATCTATTACGAAGAAAGTTCGGAATTACATACATGGTTTTGACAACTGAATATTTTTAGTGAAAATGTAAAATAATAATACATATTTTTCAATTTATAAGACTAATTGTTTTATTTCATTAATTATTTTAAATTTTATAACCCTGGTAACATGTACCAATTCTAAATGAACTATGCTTTACTTTTAATAGTTTATTCGCATTTTATACACTTTTGCAGAGTTTATACTATTCAAAAAAATCCATTCCGGACCTAAGACCCCCCTTTAGTATCATAAATAGGTCAAGTTAGTTTTTTAGCTGACCCAGAGGGCCAAACCACCCTGAAATAGGAGCTCCGTCGAATTTCTGCGAAAGTCCTTTTAATTTTCAGTTATTTATTCTCGTAATATTTCAGTTTTTTGACATGTTTTACGTAAGTATACTATTTTATTTGATATTCATGGTATTATATAATCCTAGGTTAAGTATTATCATAGCCATAAGTAAAGAAAGACTGACTGTTGAGTTTCCGGCGGCGGCGTTTCTTCTAATTCTTCTCCGCAATTAATGGTCTCTTGGGAAGCACTGGTAGAGTCTTGGCGTATAAAATGCCCGTGCGGCGTACTTACTGAATAAATGTCACAGCAACCGTCAATAATTTCGTCAAATTGTCTTTGAACGTCCATTCCCATTCAAACCGCGGCTGATAACGCAAGCCTAAGCTCAGGTTGGGACCAAGACAATTTGTGTGAGATCAGGGGCGGATCTTGAATTTGTCGGGCTCTGGGCTAATACTGCTTAGGGGCCCTACCTAATAAATAAATAAAATAAATAAATATCAGGGGACACTGTCACACCAATTGAACTAGTCCCAATTTAAGCTCTTAAGGCTTGTACTATGGGTACTAGACAACGATATAAATACTTATATAGAGAAATATATACTTAAATACATAGAAAACACCCAAGACTCAGGAAAAAACACTCGCGCTCATCACACAAATATCTGCCCTTACCGGGATTTGAACCCAGGACCGCTAGCTTCATAGGCAGGGTCACTACCAACTAGGCCAGCGCGTCGTCAACCAATTGCCATTTTGTCAAAAAACTGTTTTCTGTAGTGATGTAGGTATATATATAATACTAGCGGCCCGCCACCGGCTTCGCCCCGCTGCAAATTTCTGACTTTCAATCCATTTGTTACAAAAAATGTGATAAATGAAGAACCGCTCGACCGATTTTTCGCAAACTTCACATAAACCATCTACTAAACAGTCCGGACAACGACTAAACATTTGGTTTGGATAGGTGAGCCCGTTCTTAAGTTATAAAATTACAACGAAAAATGGCATTGATTTTTATATATATAGATATGTTAAGTACAGGAAGAAAAAAAGGGCTACTTACAAAATATTTTATTTATTTATTAAATCATTATTTATTGCAAATAAAACTTCAGGTTATTAATGGTTATGTTCAGACCTAGGAATGTACGGGGCAAAATTCAATGACAGCTAGGGATAGCCTATATCGATAAACTCAATTATCGATGCTTTTCCCACATACTAGTGATCGCTGCAAGTTTTGTTTGTAATTTTTTATTCATTGAAACTATACAAAGAAACAAAATAGAAACATAATTCTGGTTATTCTTTATTTTAAAAGGATATTTCCACCTTCGCTAATTATCATCATATTTTTTTTACTCCTTACAAATTCTGAGTGTTTATTTTAACAAAATGGGACAGTCATTCTGAAATACACAGTAAGGATAAAAATATGATGATGACGAGTAAAGGTTAAAAAAATGTTTTAAAATAAAGAATAACCAGAATTATGTTGCTAATTTGTTTCATTGGCATATTTTCAATAAAAAAATATTTTTACATACTACACTTGGAGCGATCACTGGTATATGGGAAAAGCGTCGATAATTGAGTTTATCGATGAAGGCAATCCCTAGCTGTCATTTAATTTTGTCCCGTATATTCCTAGGTCTGGTATGTTATATAAATTATAAAGCAACCTTTCTGCATTTTCGTGCTGCGAATTCTTTTATTTGGTCATCGCACTGTAAGTCCTTTGTTAAATCGCAATTTAAGGAAAGAAGTGATAAATGATTTAGTCGATAGTTCGACATTGTTGTTCTGTATTTGTTTTCTATATACGACATCCTGGAGAAAGAGCGGAAGTCCCCAGTAATAGACAATACACGGAATACACCGACCGAAAACAAGCGACGGGGAATTCCCTGTTCCGTTTGTTAGGTGCGCACACGGGTTGATTGATCGCAGTGTTGCCAACCTTATGATCGTTTTTTTTTATTCTAGATAATTTTTATTATTGTCAATATCGTCTATTGTTTTCAGTTCAGGTTGGGGGCCCACTGTATCCACGGGGCCCTGGGCTGCAGCCCAAAAAGCCTTTAAGTATGGATGGTCCCCTAATATTTACTTATTTGCTTGTTCAGGCTGTGTCATGTGTTTAATGGGATAGCTTAAGTGGTTTGTAAATAGGTACTGTCGATATAAAATATATCAAAACAATGACTACTGCTAAGATGGCTAAGATGTTTACCATTGTATTAATGACCCCATCGCCTAACAGCACTACCAGCCTATATTCCCTTATTTTTTATAATTCTAAGTGTGTGTGGAGATTTTAATGTTAATTTACTCGACAAATCGCCCATGTCTATTAATTTGCTGAGCGTTTTTAAATCCTTTAATTTAGTAAATTTGTTCTATGAGCCTACCAGAATCACAGCAACCAGTGCAACGTGTATCGATAATATATTTAGTAATTTTGACCCCATTCAGAAATCTATAATTAATATCTTAAGTTCGGACCACTGCGGTCAGCAAGCTTCTTTTAAGGGAAAAACTGATAATACTCCTCAAGATTTTATATTCAGACCAATGTCTAAAACTCGATTAGATTTGTTTAATTCTAAGATCTCGAAACAATTGAATTATATGACGTGTACTCGGGATGATCCAGATAGCTTGTGTTCTGCATTATTTAATTGTATTATCAAGGAATTTAATGCCTGCTTTAGTTTAAAAACGGTAAAGGGTCAGCAAGGTACGAAGTTTAGTGATTGGGCTACACCAGACATTCACGCAAAAAGGTATAAATTATATGAGTTATATGCTACAAGAGCTGTCGATCATAGGCTGGAGTTCCTAGATTACGTCAAAAACTATTCTAAAGAATTCAAACAGATTTGTGCCGCCGCAAAGTCAGAATATTTTTCCAACAAAATCCGTAACTCAGACAACAAGATTAAAACGGTTTCGAATGTAATTAATACTGAAACTGGTAGAACTAGAATTAGAGACCCGCATTACAGTCTGCAAGTTGAAGATACTCTAGTGAACTCTGACCTTGATGTAGCTAAAGAGTTTGAGCGGTTCTTTACAAATATACCTTTAGATACCACTAAATCGTTACAATCATCTCCTGATAAGGCTGAAATATTATTAAGATCAAATGTGAAGGAATGCACAGATGTGTTTAACTTTTATCATATCACTCCTAAAATTGTTATTAATACGTTTAGGTCACTTAATCTAAAAAAGACTGAAGATCTCTGGGGCCTCTCTGTCACAGTACTATAGTCCATCCTAGAGTTAACTGCACCTTATTTAGCTGCTTTATTTAACAAATGTGTCGATATCGGAGTGTTTCCCGATCTGATGAAACACAGTAAAATTATACCCTTGTTTAAGTCAGGGACAAAAACAGACCCCACAAATAATTTCGATACTGCCTGCCTGAGTAAAGTTTTTGAGAAAATCATTGTAAACCAAATATCCTCACATTTTAATAGTGAAGAACAGGTGCGTCTTTTAGCTTGGTGAACGGTGGAGAGTAAAGAAGAACTCCTTATGTTTTTGACAAAATTTAATGCATTATATTTTAATAAACATGAATGCGGGTGTCTAAGCCGAAAGCAGGTAAGAATGTGTGGAGGGGTCGCCGCTACGTCATCCGAGGTCCGTTGCTGGCTCGCTGCGTGTGCATGTGTGTGCGTGTCACACATATGCCGTGCGTTAACATGTTGGACCCCCAGGGCTGCAGTCCTGGTGTTCGACTGGGAGTGGACATAATCTGTTGAAGGCACGTCGGACGGTTCCTGACGTGGTGAGTACGTCGGCGACACGGGTCACGCCGTCGGAGCCGGGGTAGAGGTGAGTCACGCGCCCCAGCATCCATTGGTTGGGAGGCAGCCGGTCATCCTTCACAAGCACCATTTCGCCTAAGTTGAGTTGTCCTCCATCCTTGTTCCACTTCTGACGAGTTTGGAGTTCTGTAACGTACTCTGTGTAGAACCTTTTCCAAAAATGGTTTTTTAGTTGCTGCGTTCTCATGTATCGTGAGAGTGTATGGGGAGCAGCTGTTTCTTTGACCTGAGGAGATGGGAGTGTCGCTACCGTTCGTCCAATTAGGAAGTGAGAAGGAGTCAGAGCTGCAAGATCCAAAGGATCTGAAGATAAGGGAGTGAGAGGTCTTGAGTTCAAGATTCCTTCAATCTGTACCAAAACCGTATTTAGCTCTTCGTAAGTTAAGTTAGCAGAGGCTACAGTACGCTTAAGATGATGTTTGACGGATCTTACTGCACTCTCTGCCAAGCCGTTGAAATGAGGACTGTAAGCTGGCGAAAAGTGATGGTTTATTGACATGTTTGAGGCATGTTCACTAATGTTATTAGAATTTAGTTTAAAAAAAATTGTAAGGTCGTTGCACGCGCCTAAAAAGCACCTCCCGTTATCCGAGAAAATGTTGGCGGGCTTTCCCCTGCGGGCGGTAAATCTGTGTAATGCAGATATAAAGGTGTCACTACTCAGGTCGGTCACAAGCTCGATGTGTACAGCCTTAACGGCCATACAAACAAATATACAAAGGTAGGATTTCATCGATTTACTACCTCTACCCTTTCGGTTCAATATCATCACTGGGCCGGCATAGTCAACAGCTGTACTTAAGAAAGGCAAATCAGTATGAAGTCGTTGTTTGGGCAAGTTACCCATTATCGGTTGAGTAACCTTTCCCGAGAAACGGCAATATTTGATACACTTGTGTACCGTTCTTCTTGACAGGCTCCTGCCACCAACAACCTAAAACTTATGACGCGAAGAAGCGAGAAGCAATTGCGGTCCAGCATGCATGAGTAGAATATGATATTGTCTGAACAAGAGCATAGCAATGTGATGTGATGAATGGAGCAGTATGGGGTGCTTTGTATCGTAATCATAGTACGAGTTTGATAGTCTCCCCCCTACTCGTATTAAGGCGTCTCTAGTGTTAAAAAATGGATTTAGTTTATTAAGTTGATTTTTAACGGGCAAAGTGTTTTTTGATTTTAAGATTTTGTACTCTGTTAAAAACGTTTCGCGTTGAGCAAACCTACATAGCGAAATCAGTGCTGAATTTAATTCATTAATGCGTAAGTACCCAGTACGCTTGTTATTTGGGACGAGGTCGGCGAGTAAGGTAAGTTAAGTTTAATAAATGTTTTTTCAGTTATAAAGCAAGACGTACTTCCGTTATCCAGTAAGGCGCGTACTGTGTGCTTTTGTCCTTTGTGATCTTGTACTTGAATTAAAGCTGTAGACAAGAGCACGCAGTTACTATCAACAGCTGATAAAACTACGTTATGTTGTGATGTACTCTCTGAAGGAGATTTTGTTTCAGATGCTGCATGGGGTTCTAACGGCAAAGGGGGCGCCGCGCAGAGTGCCACGCTGGTGCGCGTTGCAGGCGGCGCGGCGCCGCGTCAGCAGCGGACGTGTCGTGGGAATGTAGGAGACTGTTCAGCAATTGGTTGCATAAACGACATGGTCCAATTCGACAAGCGTTAGCATGATGACCTTGACGCAAGCAGTTTAGGCATAACTTTAACGATTTAGCCTTTTGCATTCTAACATCTAACATGTAGGATCTGAATTTCATGCAACGATAAATAGCATGGTTATTTTTGCACAACGGACAAACAAATTGTTTGTCTGCGGGGGGAGAATAAGAGTTGACGACTAGCGATTTATGGTGACTGTGCGTAACGTCACTATGGCGGCGTTTTATGCGAATATCCTCCATAGTTTCTAAGAGATCAGAACGGTTTTTTATGAAGTTTAAAAATATTTCTAATGTAGGTAAATCCTGTAGCGAGTTACGATGAGTCTCCCATTCACAAATAGTCGTTGAATCCAATTTACTTGATACAATGTAAGGACCGTATCGTTAATTATGGAAACAAATAAAATGGTGTAATCTGAATAAATACTTTTTATTACAAAAAAAAACAACTTAAAATACGCGAATCTTAGATCTTCTAAGTGAATCATAAAAGCTTCTTTTAGTTATTTATTGACCCCCTTTGCCAGTTTTCTCACTTTGCTTTTAATGCTCTTCATTAGCCCTTGGACATCGACTGTTTTGAAAGTTTTTTGGGTACGGATCCAGCCTTTTTTTAATTGGTCGATGTTATCTGTTGGTTTAGCTTGTTTTCGTAGCCTTGCCTTCATCAGAGCCCAAAATTTCTCGATGGGCCTGATCTCAGGGCAATTCGGAGGATTTAATGATTTCGCGACAAATTCGACATTATTCTCTCGATACCAGTTCAACACATGGCGAGCATAGTAACACGCAGCTAAATCGGGCCAGAATAATGTACGACCCCTGTGCTTTCGAATCAGTGGTAGTACCCGCTTTTGAAGGCATTCCTTCTTATACACATCCGAATTTAAGTTTCCCGTTACAAAAAACGGAGATGTTTTCATGCCGCATTGACAAATAGCTTGCCAAACCATCACTTTTTTCCCAAATTTTTCGCAAAAAATGGATTTGTCCTCTTTAGAGACCTTCGTTCCTTTTATTACGGTGTAAAACTGCGGTCCGGGTACGGTTTTATAGTCAAGTTTGACATAGGTATCATCGTCCATTATAATACATTGTTCATTTTTAGTTAAGACTTGGTCGTACAACTTCCGAGCCCGAGTTTTGACAGAAGACTCCTGGGTTTTGCTGCGTTTAGGCTGTTTTTGCTTTTTGTACGTTACAAGCAAGTTACGCTCCTTGGCACGCTGAACCATTGCAATAGAAGTACGACATTTTTTCGCACAATCCCGAATCGATACCTCTTTTTTTTGGGAAAAATGTTCACATATCTTTTAGTCTAAATTAGGACATGAAGGGCCTCGTTTTCTACCTCGACCAGGTAAATCTTTTAAAGTATTATTCATACCAAACCTTTTTATCGTATTGTAAACAGCTTTCAGGCTAACCCCTTCCTCTGAAGTAATCTTTCTCATAGTCATACCTGATTCTTTACAATATTTGGTCACAATTGAAAGTCGTTTTTTCTCTGAGAGACCCTTCATCTTGCAGTGTGTAGGAATTATACTATTTTTATAATCAGTTTTAATATTTGACTATATGCTTAACAGATTGACATATGACAGACAAGATAAAATATTGTAACTTTTTTTTTAGAGCTATTCAAACTTGTTTCCATAATTAACGATACGGACTTTATATGATAAGAATATCCCAGTGCTCAGTGGGCAGCTTAAGAGTTTTTAAAGCACGTAAGTTTCTATTTATAGTGTCTATGATGTTGCGCAACGACTTTGACGACTCGTTAGGTAATGATTGTATGTTAAAAATAGCCTGTAAGTGATTGTTGACCAGAAGCCTTTTATTGTTGACCCTGTCACAAAGCAGCTCCCAAGCAACGTCATAATTTTCAGCCGAGAAGTCAAGCGAGCGCACTATCAAAGCGGTACTATCCTTTAACGCTGCGCGCAAGTAGTGAAACTTCTTTATTTTTGGTATAGGTAGACTCGTCTAAATGAATCAACGAGCTAAAGGTGTCATGAAATTCCAGCCAGTTATGATATTGACCCGAAAAGCTAGGTAAGTGTATAGTAGGAAGCTTTAAGTTTGGCCTACCTTGGTGCACACAAGAGCCTGAGACCGACCTGAAGTCCACGTCGGCTGCGCCGGCGCCCGCAGGGAGCTGGCTCCGCGCCAGCACGTCCCGCGCGAGCGCGATCGCGCCAAAGTACCGGGACTCGAAATCTTTTCGGTCTTGGAACTGATCCTCTGGAATTTCACAAATACTTTCTAAGTCACTTTGCACGGTATCGTAATCTGAATACATCTCTTCGATTTTTATTAAGCGAATATTAAGCTCACTGGGCTGTAAATTACCTAAACGCGGACAACTATTCAACGTATCTAAATAACTTTCGAAGAGTGTCATTTTAGTTTTAAAGGTTGCGCGTTGTTTACTAAGATTTTTGAAATCCATTTTGTATTACGTAATTTATGTATGTACTCACTCACAAATAATTAAGCTGTAAATATAATGATTTGTTAAACCAATAATGTAGTTACTAGTTTTGCTTCTAGAAGATAAGAATTGTATTTAAGATTAAGTATATTCACTTTTAAAGTGTGAAATAGGGATAGGAAAGACAGAAACTATGTATAACAGGTAAGTTTTTTCGCTTTTAAAGTGATACTCTCAGGTACTCATCACAATAAATTCCAGTCGAAGTAGGCGTGATTCTTGACTTCCAAAGTGTTATTACGTCGGCAATCGGGATGACGCACAGTGGGCTGGATGGCTCGAAAAGAGGACATTCGCACTTTTTTCAGAAAATAATTTTTTTTAATGCTATCCGATAGAGAATTATGTAAAGAACAATATATGTGGTATACATTTTTTCGAAATAAGGCATATTGACAGCAGAAAAAATAAAGTCTGTTTTTTTTGTATGGGACCCATAAATAGGTATCTTGTTTCTCAGAAAATATTAGAGGTCCCGTCTTCTACCTCCCAAGACTTTGTTTTTCTACTTTTATAGAGTAGGAAACGATAAGCAGATTTTTTATACAGGTGCTGGTTTTTTTTTTTAGTCCAGTAAAAAGTCCACACATTTTAGATTTTTTCGTTTGTCTTTTTAGGGATTTTACATTATATTTCGATAGTTAAAAGTAAAAATGATAATAACACATAATGGATAAAACGTTTATTAAGTTATGAAAAAAATCCTAAGTATATTTTTTACATTTTTGATACAACTAATAAGCAAATAATCTAATGTTTAACAATAGACACATGTCACTTAAAATAAACAATAAACAACAAAAATTGATACAAAATATTTCTTAAAAAATGACATATACCAAAAAAAATAAAAACCAGCACCTGTATAAAAAATCTGCTTATCGTTTCCTACTCTATAAAAGTAGAAAAACAAAGTCTTGAAAGGTAGAAGACGGGACCTCTGATAGTTTCTGAGAAACAAGATACCTATTTTTGGGTCCTATACAAAAAAAAACAGACTTTTTTTTTTGTTGTCAATATGCCTTATTTCGAAAAAATGTATACCACATTTATTGTTCCTTATATAATTCTCTATCGGATAGCATTTTTCAACAAAATGATTTTCTGAAAAAAGTGCGAATGTCCTCTTTTCGAGCCATCCAGCACACTGTGTGACGTGGAGCTTCTCTTCTATCATCCGTGCTTGCGCTTTCCTTTGTTCGTGGCAGGTTCATTGGTATCCAAAAATGGAAAATCCGGTCGTAGGAACAAAATTAAGAACAGGTGCGTCTTTTAGCTTGGTGAACGGTGGAGAGTAAAGAAGAAGTCCTTATGTTTTTGACAAAATTTAATGCATTATATTTTAAGAAACATGAATGCGGGTGTCTAAGCCGAGAGCAGGTAAGAATGTGTGGAGGGGTCGCCGCTACGTCATCCGAGGTCCGTTGCTGGCTCGCTGCGTGTGCATGTGTGTGCGTGTCACACATATGCCGTGCGTTAACAAATAGGAATAAGTTGCTTCACAGTAGTCAATTTGGGTTTCCCAAGGGACGGTCTACTACAGATGCCGGTTCAACCTTAATTAAACATGTATTTGATGCCTGGGAAGAATCACTAGACGTAATTGGAGTTTTTTGTGATTTATCCAAGGCGTTTGATTGTGTTGATCACGCGACGTTAGTGCGGAAGCTAGGCTATTATGGAATCAAAAACAGTGCCCTTGATCTAATCAAATCTTACCTTGCTCACCGAACTCAGCGGGTGGACATAAACAGAACGCAATCCCCTGGATCAGCTGTTGCTATGGGAGTGCCCCAAGGCTCAATTCTGGGCCCATTCTTGTTTTTGATTTATATCAACGATCTCCCTTACGTTGTGCGCGATAAACATGAAATAGTCCTGTTTGCCGATGACACTTCACTTTTATTCAAGGTAGATAGGAAACAGGAAAATTTCAATGACATTAATGATACGTTGTCTACAACTGTATATTGGTTTACAGCCAACAACTTACTTTTAAATACCAAGAAAACCAAGTGCATGAAATTTTCTCCGTCAAATGTGAAAGGAGTGAATGGGGCTAGTATTAGACTAAAGGAGGAGACGCCGTCATTCGAAGATAAAATAGTATTTTTAGGTATTACTTAGGACTCGAAACTGCAATGGAATGCGCATATATCCACCCTTGCGGGAAAACTTAGTTCTGCAGCGTATGCAGTAAAGCGAATACGACAACTTACAGACGTCGAGACGGCGAGACTGGTGTATTTTAGTTATTTTCATAGTGTTATGAGCTATGGGATTTTGTTATGGGGAAAAGCGGCTGACATTCAGACCATCTTTGTACTACAAAAGCGGGCTATACGTTTTATTTATCAACTGGGTTCTCAGGTCTCACTCAGAGATAAATTAAAAAAAAAATATATTCTTACCGTCGCGTCGCAGTATATCTTTGAAAATATCTTGTATGCACGCAAACACATACATGACTTCCGACATAACCGTGACGTTCACAAGTTCAACACGCGAAATAAAGATAAACTCGTAGTCCCATGTCCGTCTTCGTAAAGTAAGCACTTCGTTCGCGGGGAACTGTATACGCTTCTACAATAAGATACCTACTGATATTGTCAATATGCCGTTCAATAAATTTAAGTCTCGCATTAAGTGCTGCTTGCTGGGCAAAGCATATTATACTGTTAATGACTTCCTAAATGATAAAGACGTTTTTAAGTAGTTACTACTAGCTTACTTAAATTAGGGTTATTTTGTCTTTTTTTTTGTAATTATAGCTGAGAACTGGGCAGCGCTTATTGCAAAATGCCTTTAAGCCAATGATGTACACTTTAAAATTTAAATTTACCTTGTGTCTTTTTCGTATTTTTTGTTATTGATTCTTGTGTGCACAAGACATTCTAGAATTGAGAACACATTATGATGTTTCTCACCGGACAGATACTTTTTTACTGTTATCTTTGTCCGGCAGCATGAGCATGTCATGCTCACTTTAAGGTCTTTGCTTACGGCGGCGTCGTTGATCGGGTCGCCACCTTCCCGAACACATGGTTGAGGGAGGCGATGGCTGAGATACGCGTCATACTCATGAACGGGTGCTGTCTGTGGAGTCCGGTCTGTTCACGCTTGCAAGGACCTATTTTCCAATTTAGTTTTTTTAATTATCGTTCCTGACGTAGAGACCTCGTCATGTTGTTCTCCTAGTCATTTTACCTTTTATTTTTATTGACCTTACATTTGTAATGATTTTATTTGTGTTAGTTTAAAATAATAATATTTTATTACTATTATACCTTGTAATGTAACTTACTTTTAAGTATTATTGTATTTAATAATTGAAAAAATGACCTTCTGCTGGACTTTTCTTGCGGCGCTTCTTCTCCGCAATGATGGTCTTACGACATCCACGGGGAGACATGGAGTGGCACTATTCTAACCCGGCAACCACACGGGACAAATAAATACACTCTGTTAGAAAAGACACATGCATAAATACACTATGTTAAAAAATATCAATTTACTTATGTTACACCTATATTACAATATTATATATTATATTAATAGATACAAAAATAAAATATGATATTTTTTTCATTGACTTTCATACTCCGAAATAAAACTAATCGCTTCAAACTTCGTTTTTGGTTTAATTATGCGGTTTTCATTCCAAGAAGTACATAGACGTGCAACGTCGTGGCTACTTTCTTCTTTTATTTATTAATCTGTTCTTTGTTATGTAGGTATGTCACGAATAAATGATTTTCTTTCTTTCTTTCTTTCAATATGAGGGGTGGGGCGCGCCCTCGTGTGAACCGTAAAGGATAACCCGTGTAGGTGGTTCTACAATAGGTGAAATGACATCACGAATCAGAATTTCAAAATATTACCCAAAGCATGATGGTTTCTTATAATTCATGATTGGTAATTAATCACTTCAGTGCGTAATCCTCGCTGCTCGAGTCTAACTAGCGCTCGGCGGGTTTCCTCTACGCTGGCCGAATATTTTATATATTTGACCTACTTAATCCAAAACTAAGCTTTACGTGGCTCTACTCTATTCATATACTAGCCTGCGGTGTGACATTCATATATAAATAAATTAATCCTCATGGACTATATAAAAATCAGCCAAAATCAAGAACCAAGTATTCCTGCACATTTCTTTGCCCTTACCGAAGGTCTCCAGGACAGGTCTCGCACCTGTTCAGTTACCTGCCAACGGCTTGCTTGACAACGATTTGGTTCTTAACTTGGCTTTGTAAAAGTTGCAACGTTTTTGTGGTGAATATTTCTGTATAACTAAATAATATCTATAACGGGTGGAATGCCCTTGGCATTGAAGTTCCCCATCGCATTTTTAACCAGAACAAAGAATCTCACAAGACGTTGATGTTTTGTTTCGCGCAAACAACCTGTCAAACCTGTCCGTTGCTTAACCCTATCGAGATACGGAGTAATAATAGGACGCAGCATCTTCTGCCAGGACCAAAGCCGCAATAAAAGTAACAATGTATCTCCCTTTGTGACAGTCTATGTGTCCATACACATATTTTTAACGGCTGCCGATACTTGATATTTATCTTTAGAATTTATTTTAATAGGTACTAGATAGTTATTTCTATTATGTTCATGGTCAGGATAAAGAAAATTCCATGTATTGAATAATGCAGTTCGTGGGTATTTTTTAACCAACTTCACAAAAGGAGGAGCTTCTCAACTCGTCTGGATCTTCTTGCTTTACAATATGGAGTGTAAGATATTTTTGACCAATGTTGTTAAAAAAATGGAAGGTGCCAAAATATGTTCCTCAAAAATTGAGTTTAGACAAAATTGTAAACAGTGTTTTAAGACTTGTTGGTAATTCTTTAGCTCTGCCTACCCCACTCTGGGAATTAAGGCGTGATTTTATGTATGTATGTATGTAAACAGTGTTTACATGTAAGTACATGTTTCATTTGTACTTATATCTAGAAACTGAAAAGAGTTATAAATTATAACTCTTATAAGCGGCGGAAAAAGAGATTTTTGCATAAAATATTGAACACAATCCTTATTTTCCGATGGTCCGAGGAATGAAAACGGCCGGTGGCTTCATGAATTTCGTGTACAGGTCCCTTTTTTTACAAGATTTATTTTATTATTTGTATTTTAGAACCTATGGTATGTATGTTTGGGTCACATTTTCCAAGTCAGTTTTGAACCAGTTTTCGTTGTTGGATTGGGCTTGAATTTGGAATCCATACATCAACCCAATAATTATGAAATATTATGGTGTCTTAGAGCTGATCACATGATGGAGTCGGAAGGTAAAAAAAATAAAAAATAAATTAAACTGTTTATTTCCAAAAGCCTTAAAATCTACGAGCCCCAATGCAAAGAGTTCGGCTACTATTTAAAATTGAAAGTAACTTTTTTTCAAAGTCAAATCTAGTGAGTAATTTTAATAGCATGGGAGCAAGAAATAAAAAAAAAGTATTGTAAAATTAATCAAGTTTATTTCCTATATAAGTAATACAACCAAAAAATATATCTGTATTGTAATAAAAAAAATACAATTCTTCTATCAACGACAACGCATAATAGTTCGGCTATCGATCTTGAGTATGCAAAATAGTTCGCCTACCACTTAGTTGTCTCGCCTTTACTCTTAAGAACAGCCTTGATCATCAATGGCATCGTCGCTACCAACTCTTCACACTCTTTTGGGGTTATAGACTCCCAGACAGCGACGATTTTCTCTTTTAAATCACTTTTTGACCTCGATGGAAACTTGCGTATTTTTTTTTTCATTTTCCACCACAGTGTTTCAATGGGTGACAAATCTGGACTATTCGACGGCCACTCCATAGTGGAGATTCCTTTAGACTCGAGCCAAGTCTTCGTGGTCTTCGCAGTATGGCAAGAAGCCCCGTCTTGTTGAAAAGTGTACATTTTCATATTTCAAGCTTGGAATAGATGGAATTAAACTTGTTTTCAAAATGTCCTGGTATTTCACTGCATTAACTGTCCCTTCTACAAAATGCAGGCGGCCTACCCCTTGTGCCGACATGCAACCCTATATCATCACAGACCCAGGAAACTTCACTTTTCTCTTAATGCAGTCTTTGATGAATGCTTCGTCTTTCTTTCGAATGATTTTTTTTCGTTCATCGCCGACAGTTACTTCGAATTTTGATTCATCACTTCATATTATTTGACGCCATTGATCAGTAGTCCAGTTTGAGTGCTCGCGAGCGAATTTCAGCCTCTCCTTTTTCTGTAACTCCGTTAGTAAAGGTTTTTCCTTGGCCGTATAAAAACCATATCCCATTCTTTTGAGAACCCTTTTGCAGGTATCCACTGAAACGTCTTTCTGGATCATATCACGCCATTTTACGGTAAGTTCCCCGGAACGAGCACGGCGGTTTTGTTTGATAATTTTCTTTAAAACCCGGTTTTCAGCTGCACTAGTCATACGCGGTCGACCCGACTTCTTCAAACACGAAATTGTGCCGTGTTTCTTGCGATGCTGGATGATTGAACGGACAGTAGATCTTGGCAGTAATAAATGTCTGGCGATTTGGTTGGTAGATTTTCCACTCTCACTACTGGAAATTATAATTTTCCTGACTTCTTCTGTGACTGGTTTTCCGCGGCCCATGTTGCTCTAATTAATTACTTATAATAATGAAAAAATACTTGGAGTTTGTACTTATATATACCCTTAGACATGTTAAATGACAATGGGTTCCTAATTTATTTGAATCTTGTTTATTTTTTTGAGTACCGTCAAGTCTGGCAACTTTGCCAAAATCAAGGTCTATCCAAAGCAGGGATCGTTACCGGTATTCTTACTACCGGTTTTAAATAAGGTATAACCGGTTATAATTGCATTTTGGTATTTATATCACTAAAGCTCTAATAAGCGGTATAATCAAAACCGGTATTGAAATGTAATAGTGGATTCGACAATTGACAACATTACCTCTCTTTGATACTTTACCAATAAACCCATTACCGGTAATACCTGTCAGTGTCCAAACAAGCAAGTTTTCTAATTTTGAATTATGACAATCAACGAAAAGATTACCTACCATTCTGTCATATGATCGGTTTGTCCTTTTCATTTTGATCGTGACGTCATTGACGTGTCATTTGATCTTTCATCTATTATTTTATTTTATTTTTGAATACCGATATTAAATAGAGGTAAAGAATACTGTAAATAGTGCATACATAGTGAAAAAGACAAAAGCGGAATGACAACATTACCTCTAACTCGAATATAGGTATTATTATTTTAGCGGTAATCGTTTGACAATTTATATACAGGCATTCAATTTCACCGGTTTTACAATCCCTGATCCAAAGTTCAAGATGCATTTTCTACAGACAAATATCACATCAAACAGTTTCAAGTCGTCTTGTAGTAATATAAATATGTCAAAAAATATTTCAATACCATTGGAAATGGAATATACAAATGATTAAATTAACAAAAAGATCAAAACAAATTGTGGCAAAGAAGGCATTACCCTGTGGTAACTTTGCCAACTAGAGTTGTGTTTATAAAACGACAGTAGTGTTTCTTCTTGCTGTCCAAAAAGGTAATGTTGCTTGTTTCGTATGACAATAGACCCAAAATCTTGTAAAATATTTTTCTTTTAAAATACTATGAAAAACAAGTAAGTGGCAATGTTGAACACCCCTATATGCAATTTTCATATAATGTCAAAGATTGTTGTCAGGGTTGGCACTAAGTGAAACATTTAAAATTATTTTATCAGCTTTTTTTATTGCCCATCAATATTGTCTTGACTCAGTTAGGTATCCCGAAATAGAAGAGATCTATTTTGTATCGATATTCTGCATTGAGTAGGTGTAATGACTATACTGGTGATAAAATTGACAACCCTAGGTCATGCCAGAACGTGGCAAAGTTGACTTCCCATCCTTTCTGCACCGGTATGGTAACTTTGCCAATGCAATTTTTGAAGTGTTTAACAAAGAATGGATCACAATCAATGTAAGTATTTGAATCTCTGGGATATTAAACACGTTGACAAAAAAGTGAACACGCCTATATCCAGTCCTTATGAACAAATTCGTTTAAAGTTCCAGACTACTAAAAAGTTAGGTTAAGTTACCGGCGATCTTTGGATATCAACTAAAAGTATACACTATCCCTAGGGATGCCATATATAAAACAGTATTGTCAGTTAATAATCCGATTTTCTACTCAGGGTATTCAACGATGAAAAAATAATGCCGTATTTAAAATATAGGCGTTATCGTTATAGCACACAGCAGGTGGCAAAGTTTGTATGCAAATGCAAAGTTGCCAGACTTGACGGTAATAAAATTAAAGAGGCTTAACGCTAGGCATGTACGAACTATTTTGCATCAATTATGAACCTACCGAACTGTTTTGCGAAACCATAATATGAATTAATATATCTAGGAATTTTTTTTCTTATAATGTATTTATTGTGCAATAGTGTAAAAGCAACGTTGTATTTATGGAGTATAACATTGTATAAATCGTTTGCTGCTAATGCCTTCCTAGAAATAAAACGAGTTGATATAAGATTCATATACTTAACAATCTATGACTTGACGAACTCTTTTGCATTTGGGCTCGTAAAACAGTCTTAGCTATAATCTTTACTTTTAAGATTGTATTAGCTAAGATTATGCAATAATAAGTTAGAATTAAATAATGGTAACTTTACTTAAATAATAGTAACTTTACTTAAAACTTAATGTGACTTAATGTGACTTTGGTATTGCACAAATATCTTTATCTTTCCAACCACACATCATAGCCCTCTTAATGATACTTTTGACCAACTTTGGTTTATCAATAATTTTCTCTGTGACGTGTCTAGGGAAATCATTTAGCAACAAAGGTAGGTAGTTAGACCACACTCTACAGCCGTACTGGTTATTGCTTCGCGAAACCATGAAATTTTTCTCGTTCGCCAAGCTTCGGAGGTTGGTTGGTCTCTTATGTCTAGATAATTTCCCCAGCTCGTCCTTATATTCTAAAATTACCGCAAGCTTAGCCTTATCAAATACATTCAGGACTCTACAGTATTGGAATAACTTATCGTAATTGGGTGAAACAACTTTTAAGGTACTCCTTTTCTTTGGCGGTTTTAAAACTTTCCTGGTGACTTATGGTTAATAATGATCTATGAATATTAAAATCAGACCATCAAATTTACAGACCTTACACGTTAAACAGCTCAAATATTTTTTAATCCGCGAAAAAACCTGGTAACTCAGGGGAAAATGCACATTTTCCATACAAAACCTAGGGACAACATTGTCCCCTGCGTTACCAACTATATTATTATTTAAAACTGTACTATTTTAAATCAAATAACTTCAAATGTGAGCCTATTTGTTGCATTTACATTTCAGCTCAGTGTTAGGGCAGGCTGGTTTTTGTACAGTACATTCATCCATCATACATACTATTGAATTTACTGGCAATGAAGTTATAGGTATATATCATTAGGATCACTCATTTCAAAGGCAGGATTCCAATCAATCTTTACAAGCTCTTGTCGCACTAGGTGTTCTTCTAATTTGTTATACATAAGCTTAGTAGCATTGGTCTGGCCAATAAGGGCAGTAATGAAGTGGTCCGCGATAGCATCTCGTACCACGGCTGCACTAATATAATGTGAATGTGACTGAGTAGGGCTGGCCCGTCCGGGGACGTCTCGCATAAATATTATGGTCTATACATGATTTGGACGTGCCTCTTATTGTTGTGTCAATTCTAGTATGTTGCGAGATACAACAAGTAAAGGCCAAGTCAACTAGCATGTTTTGATAAGAGCTTGACAGAGGGTTAAATAACATAATATCCAAATTAATGTCACCACATATTAAACAGTTAGAATCCAATGGGTATTTTGTTAGCAAACGTGATAACTCACCAATAAAGTCATTAATATTATAAGCAGGGGGGCGATAGATAGCACACACATACGTTTTGTAACCACATGGAATTATCACTTCACCGTAAAGGCACTCAAACATTGACGTTTTCGTTTGATGACGTAGGAAAGTAACGCTTTTGTGAGAGTACCTACACTATTACACCGCCTCCTCTCCGTGGTGACAACCGGACCTCCGCTATACTTATTTGATCTGAACCCTGCATCTAATAAAAAGTACAGTCGGCAACAATTACTTGTATCTTTTTGAGACAGAAACTGCGATTAGAAGATGACGAGGATAATGATGACAAAATTTCATTTTAGAACCCGATAATTAAGTTGACAACTTTAAGCTACCCGTGTGTCAAAACGAATTCAAAAGATATCGGTAGGTAAGCATACATTTTTAAAAATGACTAAAAGTAAAAGTCGCCTATTAAATAAGTATCTATATTTCTATCAAAAATAGAAGAATCTGTGCAAAGGCGTTTTTTGTCTACGCAGACTGGTACTATCTATCTTAACTATCTTTACCTAACCTATAAATATTAAATTATTTAAAGACTTTTGTCCAACTTTAGATTTCAATACTATTGCCCCTGTCCATCTTAGTTATTTATACTTCTAGTTTTCCAATAATACATTAAATCGCTTGTCCGTCTGGTTGTAGGTGTCATATTTTGTGGTCATTGTTAAAAATGTGAAATTTTATTTTTAGTACTTAGGTAAGCAGATTAACCGTAAACAATTGACATTTCAAAAAAAAAAGCGTTATTGTTTTTTTGCGTTTATAATACGCTTAGCTGGTTAAAAATTAGACTACCCGTATTTCTTGGTTTTTCTTTATTTAACTTAAATTCGTCGTTAATAATTTATTAAAGAAATAGTCATTAAAAAGACCGTATATACAAAGTTAGGAATACTGATGTCGTGATCTTAGCCTGATATAAAATAAAAATAAAGTACTTAACTTTAAACATAAACAGAACTGACTGTCATGTCATGTCACTCACTTGTCAATCATTCGCTGCCGTTCGTTCACAAATTTGTTATTTTGCGTAATTTAATTAATTACGTAATTTGTAGACGCCATTAAAATAAATAAACTGTTTTGCGTAGAATCGAAAGCGTGTCGTTAGAATCAAGTAATCCGTCAGACAACATGACAGTTGTATATTTTTTTGAATTCCCTTGGTAATAAATGGACTAAGGGCACTATAAGTGTATTCCTAACATTCACAATCCAACTTTTTTTACTGTTTTTCCTAAATATAAAAAAAAACTACTGCATAAAAAAATCCAAAGATATTTTTACTGTAATCAGCAGTGTAAAATCTAGAAACGGTATTTTATTTTACTACCTTAGCACAAAATGAATTGTTGTCAATTGAGACACCGAAAAAAATGTTTGAATCTGATAATTTATAAAGGATAGCAGTTGTCATAAGGTGAACTTTGTGTCGCGGTTGGTAAACAAAAATAAGTACAAGAATAGCATTTTAGCAATTTAGGTGCCAAAAAGGTTCCTGTTTACGAATTCGTGCGCAAAGCATTGTATACAAATCGTATATCAGCTCCAAATTTGCACTTCTATTTTAGGAGCAATTTAGGTCCCAAGTTAGACAGCATTGAGCTTTATAAAGGTGGCCTAGTAGCATTACAACTATTGCACAGTCATTTTTGAAGTCGATAAAGAACATATTTTTACTTAGGGTCGGAGGAATTGACATAAGGATATTATCCTTATGTCAATTTCTCCATCTACCTCCACTTCCTCCTCCTCATCTAGACCGCCTGAGTAACTAGGTAGATACAGTACCTACAGCACCCACACCTCAAACGTTCAGCACTTGTCTTGTTCCTTGCCTCAATTAACTTTTTTTGTCATTGGCTTTCATAATGAATTTGTAACAAAAGATACGAGTAGAATGAGTCGTCATTCGTCGTACTTTATTTTATTTTATTTATTTATTCACAAACAAGTACAATTAAACATTCCACTGTCGCATCGTTAAACCACAATATGGTTTGACGCGATGCAATTCCGCCACAAATCACTTATCATCTAACTTACTCCTATTTATTACATTTATTGCGATAACGATAACATTACCCCGAGAGCGGCGGCCGGCGCGCGCAGCGAAACCGGTTCTCGCCCACTAGGTACAGGATGCTTCGCAATATTGCAAATTAAATTAATACATTTAAAACATATATTTTATTCAGAATCGTGTAACTGACGAAAAAATTCTGACTTCAGAAAAAAATCTGACTTCTCACTTTAGGTAAAGACAATAAATTTATAATGCTAAGGTTCATTGATGCCACACATTTTTATTGCTACATATTTTCACTGGCCGACTGAACAGAACATCTTATGCTAATGTAATTAAAACCATTGGCTCGTAAACGGCACAAAGTGAACATGCATAATGTGACACCAAATCTTAAAGTCATTGTGGCGTGAGGTGGTTTTAGCGTCGGCTAGGACGTGCGCCAGACAACCCATCGTCAGGTGAGTACCTATTATATTTTGACAAGGTGGGTTTAAACAAAAAGCATTTACTAAATAACCATTTGCATTTGTTAAATATTTCGTAGGTACAATACGTTTTCTTCGACTGCGTACAGCATTTAGTATGATCGAGTGGAGTATGCCATCGTTCCGCACATGATTCGTCAAAAACTGCGGAAGCTGCTTTTAATAAAAAGAAAACCAGGCAAGAGCATGTCAGACCGTTCTCAGTGTCGGGTTCGGAAGCCGAACGAGAAACAAACTAAAACACAACACGTATGAACTAGGTATTACACTCGTAATTATATACCTATTTAAAGTTATTTGGTGCTGTCTTAGATGATTCTTAGGGTTCCATACCTCAAAAGGAAACATTACACTCATACTCAAGTCGTCTATCTGTCTGCATGTCTGTTTGTCTGTCTGTCTGCTCACGTCTCCAATCCCTTGGTGCTGTGAAAAAATCAAAGTTGTAGGTCAACGCTCAACCCAAACAAAAGATACGGCCGTTTATGCTGCATATGTCATATAAAACACAGGGGAATCAAAACCAATAAGGTAGGTACTCCCATTGACCTAGAATCATGAAATTTGGCAAGAAGCATTGTAATTATAGCGCAAGTAAAGGAGAAAGCCCGGAAACCGTAAATTTATAAATACATGTAAAATAAAAATGCGATTACCAACTTATTTGGAGTGTTGGTAAACTGACTGCGACCTATGTTTATGTATGGAGACAACAGTTCTCCCACTGTTAGATTAAGTTAAGTTTGTCTCTATCCAGTTTATCTTTTCACTAAGAGCAATGTTTTCTTATTATTTTGGTAAATGTACCTAACTGATTAGTGATTACACTGTAATGCAAACTTGTTATTTACAAGTAAACGTAATATATTTTTGTAATTTACGCATTTGTCATCTATTAGTTAGATTAATTAGTGCAAGTTGTAGTCTGTTGTGTTGAGTCATGTCTGACTATGCTCAGTGTAGGGTTCCGAAGTCATCGCTTCATATTAACTTTCTCAAAAAAACAATAGAATGAAGTAATTCTCTGTTTAAAGCGTTCATTTAAGATATTTTTACAGATTTTAACTATAACAAAAATTAGCACTTTAAATCTTAAATATATCACAAACAGATTCCTTAATCAAAAAAAATTAAACCCGCAGTATTTTTGAAAGAACTATCTAAAGATACCCCACATCATGGGGAAGGTAGACGAAAAAAACTTTCCCACTTTACGTGTAAAAAAAGACGTTCAGTGTCACTTAGCAAGAGTAGCAAATGCTGCGGGCCCGCGCATTGGGCGGCCTCGCGCACCCACGTGCAACCTCTAAAATGCTAGTCTGGTAGACATTCCCTTGTTGTCGTACTTACATCTGTGTGTGTGTACTCATATCCATCAGGGTTAACGATAGGATGAATAATCCAGTCGATATTCTTCAGCATAATAACCTAAAACAAACCCCCACGCAAAATAGGCGCGTAACTAAGTCGCCCAGTTGCGGAAAATCGCCCGCTACAACCTGTAACCCAAATGAAACCAGGGATACCTTAATAGAATTTGTTACGGACCCCGTACTTGCTCAATCCGGCACTTCAACATTCTACTTAAACAAAATTATAATATTGATTATTGATTATACTTAGGAAAGTTTCTTACAAAGTACCGCGGTTTTTTTTTGTGAAGTGCTGCTTTAAATTATTGCATATTAAGCCAATAGGTTCAAACTTGAGAACTATTTTAAAACTAATTGGACCATGCATTCATTCTCAATATAATTAAATATATTCATATTCATTATCATTAATCGTGTTTCTCAAGATTAAACCATTTTTAATTATATTTTTGCACAGTTGTCATTTTGAGGTTATTTTCACGCACTAAAAAAAATCTATGCAAAATCACGGAAAATGGCGACAATCCTCCGTTCACAAACACCGTGATTGGATGTTTAATGGAAAAAAATAAAAAATAAAACTTTAATCCCAGGAGATTCAAAAGGAGCTTTATACCCGATACGCAGACACTAAAGTAACATTTTAGGAGCATGAGAAGTGAAATAATAATTGTATGCCCACTAACAGCTTTCTAGAACTATTTAAGTCCCTCTGCTAAACTGCGGATGGACGGACGGACGGATGGATGTGGCGAAACTAAAAAGTTTTGAAGACGTAGTTGGCCTAGTTCGCAGTGACTGCCTGCGACGCTAGTGGTCCCGGATTCGATACCCGGTCAGAGCAAATAATGTATTTTTATTTGACTGGATATTCGATACAATCCTTTTATGGAGGCATAGTAAAGCTCATTCGGATCAATTTATGTAGTAGTAGGTACTTACCCTGGCCTAAAATATACTCATAAGATATCACCAGAGATATATTCTGAGATATTCATAATTTAAATCTGAATTTAGGTGATCTTCACTTATGTCCATGTCACAAAAAAACGTTAATGTCATGTTTTATTTCAGAAGTCTTTTAGTGGTTTTTTACATTATTAAAAGTATTATAAATCAGTGAAGTTTGTAAACGCATTTGCCCGTTTTTTTCTAATCAAGTTTTTAAGTAATTACATACAGTTTGTTTCTCCAATACTAAGTGAAAAGAAACAAGGGAACACCTTGTATGGAGAAACAAACTTTATGTATAGTATTTATTTCTCGATAAGCCTAGGGGTCGAACTTGTCATGCCGATGATGTCAATTTGTATACAGGCTGATTAAAAATGAAATAATAGTATTAAAAGGTTTAAATTTTGGTTCGAGTATCGCCGATCAAGTTCTGCATAAACCTATGGGGAGTTTATGTAATATGTAGGTGACCAATACAGAATCGAAGGTCAATTATATGAAATATATTTTGAAAAACAACTTGTGGATGACAAGCAAGTGTTGTATTTTCACTGAAAGTGCTTTTCATAAAAAAATACAACAATACAAAATCAAATAGAGATTACTGAACCTCAAAATAAATATGAAGACAATGATTAGGTGTATAAATAAATAATATGACCGTACTCATTCTTCAAAAGTAAGCAAATATAGAGTAATAAATAATGATAAATTGATTTGTTTATATGAGTGACGGAGTGAAAAGGTCCCGACTTCACCTAATACCTAACTAATTACGGGTTTTATGTTAACTATTTAGTTACGTTCTAAATCGAATCCAGCTGTACCGGTCTTTTCCGTTTATTTACAATAGGGACAATAATACTTAATTAATATTTTTCGTTTAATTTCGTTTAATATTTCTCTTTCCTTAATTATTACTCATTATCAGATAACTTCTATTGTACATTGTAAAGTTCTTCATATCTTTCCATTTAACTACTCGTAATTAAAACTTCTTCGTTCATCGTAAAAGTAATGTAGGCATGAATATAAAAATATAATAAAGATAAAATACATTTATTCAGTAAGTAGGCCGCACGGGCACTTTTACACGTCAAGAATCTGGTTCACTAATGTTTGACCAAAAAAATATTGACAAATGGTCATTTGACAAACACCGTTTCACCATATGATCATTTGGCAAACGAGACATTTGACAAAAGTATCATCTTACAAAAACTCACTTAGCAATTGATCATTTAGCAATTAGTTTACCTATTTCTGGGCAGAAAAAAAAACAACCTCGAAGGCCAACCTAATTGCTTTCTAACCTAACCTATCCGAGTCGGTTATGCCCTGATTCGTCTTCCTCGTAAAGGGTGATTCTTGAAAGGGTCAATTTACAACGTCCAGGGGGAAAAAGTACCCGTATAGTGAAAACAATTCACTTCACTAAAAAAAAACATTACATTACCTCTTAACCTACCTAGGGCACGATTTTTTTTTGTTTAAGGTAATTAGAATTAGCCGTAAAAAAATATAAAACCCCTAAAATATCATTCCTTTGGTGCATCCATTCGCCATTTTGGGAACAAACTACCCTGAAAAGAACAAGATATGGATTGAAATCAAGTATTGTATTGAGTTCAATTGAAAGCATATAAGTTATTGATTTGAAAGAAAAAACATGGTTGCTGTGTTTATCATAGCTTTTTTTAAAATCTATTTATAAGGTTTGTCCGGAGCTTACCTATCATTCCCTTGTTGCCTCACTAAACAATTAACAAATCCCAACTTAAACGCGTTCCGTCGCGTTGCGCCCGCCGTGCCTAGCAATTGTCAGTAGCGCTTCCAACGCCGTGAGAACAGGACGCGACTAGTCGCTGGAGCTCTGAGCTTTAAAGCTAAATATATCAGTCCCCTGTCTTTGGTTCACTGTGATTATCATTACTTTGTATTTTCATATAAAATTTATTTCCTGCAACTGGCATATAGTGTTTAGTGAAAAGAGAACTACATGAATGCCTGCATGTGTTGATTGAATAGTTATTCCTATATAAATAACAGTTTCGGTATAATCGATAAGAAACATACTTTTTCTCATTCCCCTGGTTCCCATTCCCTTGACTTTTTGCACAAAGTAATGATAGTTTTCTTAAGTTGCCTAGAAAAAAAACAATATTTTCCTTTGATTCGCATTGTATATCGTCCCTTTCGAGGTAAAACGACTAAAGTGCCATTTTAGGCCAAATTGAGTTGAAATCACTTTGCTAATATAGGTATACTTCTTTACGGACTTGAGTGCTCGTGCAAATTTTATCAACCGTATTTATTAGCAAATAAGGGCTATCTTGTGCAACTCTGGTTGCACAAAGCAAGTGGGTGTACGGAAAATAAGCTTATAAACTAAGGTTCTCATGAGAAGAAAGAATTATATATATATATATTTTTTTTTTTGCAAGTAATGCAAATGGGAATAATAAAGATGATTATGATAATAGTTTATTAGATGATTAAGAAAAAAAACAAAGCTACCAGAAGATTGTGAAATTGTTAAACATTTTATTTATTTAATTAAAACATCTGATCTCAATACTACTAAAATCATTCCCTGGTCGTTTTTATCATTCCCCTGGCAGCTTAATTTTAAAGTGGTATATTTCTGTACCTAATTGACCGAAAGTGATGCCTATTCGATAAATATGCTTAAAATGAATTAAAATTTCATATTTTAATGTAACTAGTTAAAAATTTATTAAAATAAAAAACGACAGGGGAATGAGATGAATAATCCAATTCTCACGAATGACCCTAAAATGTAAATTTAACTGTTGATCATTTGGAAAAGTAAGTCATTTGGAAAAGTAAGTCATTTGTAAAATGACTAGTAGTAAAATGATCAATTGACTTAACATTTTTGTTAAGCTTCCCAGCGCCAACTTAACAGCGCTTCCCGAGAGGAGACCACTGCTGAGAAGAAATGCCGCGAGAAACAAAGCAGTCATTTTTTAAACATATTTATTATTTACTACTTAGTATTATACCTACATACTACATACATCATACATATTTATATAAAGATATCAAATATGAAGGGTAGTTCATCGGGAAAACACGCCAAAAATATTAAGAGCGAGATAGGGGGAGAAAACACTTGACTCAAACAAAAATTTGCGCTTTAAAGTTTAATTTTTCATAAACGGATATTTTTGCCGTTGAGGCGCACGTCAAGAATCTACTAGCGCTTCACAAGAGGAGACCACTGCTGAGAAGAAACGCCGCAAGAAATCTTACGAGAGAGATAGAGGCAGAAAAGGAAACAAATAACACCTAATTACTTATGCGTATATAAGACTGTGGCAACACTATCGCATCTCTCTCTACGACATTTTATGTAGACGATATAATTATCTGTGGTAACACAAGAGAGACGCTTCTCAGACTTTGACTAGACTAACTTAGGCTAACAAAAACGTTGTCTTGTTTTCTTCCGACTGTACTCATATTTAAGCCTTTCCGTAATAAATATTCAGTGTTATCCTATTGTATTGGTGTCATTTATCCCGGTAACTCGACGACTCCGTAGAGGGCAAGTGGTACTGAAACATAACCCCAAATTGGTGACCCCGACGTGATCTACCACTAAATCAGTGCCTTCGGACTTTCGGATCATCGAGTTCTCGCTGAGTTGGACCTAAACATACCTAGAACCCTGGAAACCATTAATCTATGAGTATTTTAAACACCGCGTCCTTAAGAAAAACCGGTTTCTACCAGTTGACGACGGCGCCGTTTCGGCAAATTTCGTCGGATTTTTTTGCTCCTACGCATTCTACAAGACCAAGATACAATATATGTTGGGATTTACAGTGCCGATCTACATCTATCGTGATAATTTGTGCGTGATAATACCTACGTGTGATCGTGTCGTGAAATTTGACATTACGCTCGTTAAAAATTTCGTTCTGTTTTTCATCATCTCTAAACGTCATCGTACATCTCTAAACGTCAAACGGAGAATGTAAATAAAAGACTTTAGTGGTTAAGTTTTTCGTAATGTCTTTTAATTTTCAACGTAATTTGAGTAAATTAATGTTTAGCTTTAGTGTTAATATAGTTTTACTACTGATATACGACTTTTCTCGGTAAGTTTTTGAAAAAATATTTTTGTAAATCTTTTACAAATAATTTCTGACTACCTGTCGAACTTTGGTAAACTCTAACTTTGGTTCAGGTAATATAAAACTAATATTTTCTAATACAAAGCCTCCAAATGAAAATGTACAGCATGGTAAATACTAATTCAGCTACTTGATTACGAATTTAACCTGGAAAATACATTATTAACACAAGCTGTTTTTGTTGGATAATGTTAACTGCTGATGTATGTTAAATTGTTTATTTGTACTTTGGTGCATAAAATCGAGTCTATATAACTTACTGTGTTGAGTGTGTTGCTTATAATTTAAGGATTTAACTTTAACTAACTAATTACTAAAATTTATGTTTTGGTTCATATATTGCATTTTGTTATTATAGTTTCGATACTTGTGTATGTCATACTTATATGTACTTGCATATGATGCATAGGTGTTACCATACCACTAGAATCCCTTACAATAATTCTTTCTTAACCATTTTGATATTTTTGCATGCGGTTTTGTGTGTGACATATTTTAAATTAACTAACTATGGGAGAGGAATTGCAAGCCTTGGTTCAGCGCTTGCAAGCTGAAAATGCTGTTCTTCAGCAACAGCTGATTCAGAATCCGGAAGTATGCAGGGTTTCTCTTAAATTGCCAGCTTTTTGGCCTGATAAGCCTGCGGTGTGGTTCGCACAGGTGGAGGCTCAGTTTCAGATTGCAGGTATCACTGCTGACAATACAATGTTCAATTATGTCATCGCTCAGTTGGATCAGAAATTAGCTGGTGAAGTGGAAGACCTCATTACGAAGCCCCCAGTCAAAGGCCAACAATATTTGAAGCTGAAAGAGGAGCTTATCAGACGTCTGTCCATGTCTGAAGAGCAACGGGTTCGTCAGCTGATCAGTGAGGAAGAGCTTGGAGATAGACGCTCATCCCAGTTTCTCCGACATCTGCGCTCACTTGCTGGAGGTGCTCTATAAGATGATATGCTGCGCCAACTGTGGTTGCGTCGACTTCCACAAGTACAGGCCATTCTAGTTTCTCAGGCTGAACTAAACCTAGATAAACTAGCGGAACTTGCAGACAAAGTTATGGAGATTTCTGGTCCCAAGCAAGTGTTCTCTTGTGCACTTCCTGCCGTTGCACCTGCCAATCAGGATTCTCTGTTTCAGCGTATAGACAGATTAGAGAGACAAATTGCTGCTTTATCTGTCAGCGAGCAGCCCAGGCGCACACGCAATCGCTCTGTGTCGTCCAATCGCTCACGCTCACGTGCTTCGACGCCGAGAAATGGTCCCAAGGTATGTTGGTACCATAAAAAATTCAATGAGAAAGCAAACAGGTGCATAACTCCATGTAGCTGGAAACCCAGTGAGCAGGGAAACGAAGCCGACAATTAGTAGAGGCGGCTACTGATTGTATTATTCCCGGCCGCCGAATTTTTGTAACAGATCAGAAGTCTAAACACCAGTACTTAGTCGATACTGGGTCAGACCTCTGTTGTTTCCCTCGTCGTCTTCTTAGAGGTTGCTACACAGCTAGCGATTATAATCTGAGCGCAGCTAATGGCAGCTCAATAGGCACATACGGCAACATTTCCATGCACCTGGATTTAGGGTTGTGCCGGGACTTTCATTGGAATTTCGTGATCGCTGATGTTGCGACACCTATTATAGGATCCGATTTCCTTAGTTTTTACAACTTGTTACCTGATTGTCGTCAGCAGCGTTTGGTAGACGGCAGTACTAAACTATGCGTAGCAGTATCTTTTTCCGGAACTTCACAACCTAGTGTCAAAGCTGTATATGTAGGTAGCTCCACCTATTCAGATGTGCTAGCTGAGTTCCCCGAGATCACTCGACCGCCAGGACTGCCTAGACTCGTCAAGCACAACACTGTGCATCACATCAAAACCTCCGATGGTCCACCTGTGTCTTGCCGTCCACGTAGACTAGCTCCACAGAAACTTGTCGCTGCTCAAAAAGAGTTTGAGGACATGGTCCTTTGCGGCACTGCAAGGCCATCGAAGAGTGCATGGTCCTCGCCGTTGCATATGACTCCCAAGAAGGATTCCTCCTGGCGTCCTTGCGGCGATTATCGCGCCTTGAACGCCAGGACGATCCCTGATAAGTATCCTGTTCGGCACATTAACGATTTCACACATAATCTCCAAGGATCTAGAGTATTTAGTTCTTTGGATTTAGTTAAAGCTTACCATCAAATCCCCGTTTTCGTGGACGATATTCCGAAGACAGCCATCGTTACCCCGTTTGGCCTCTTCGAATTTCCATTTATGACATTCGGTTTGCGCAACGCTGGACAAACCTTCCAGCGCTTTATCGATGAGGTCACACGGGGTCTCGATTATTGTTTTCCCTATCCCTATATAGATGACATTCTCGTTTTTTCGCCTGACGAAGCCTCCCATAAGGAGCACCTTCGCGAACTATTTAAACGTTTTCAGGACTATGGAGTGGTAGTGAACCCTTCTAAATGTGTCCTTGGCGTAGAGCAAGTGATATTTCTTGGACACCACATCACTGCTGACGGAATTCAACCTCCACAAGAACGAGTAAAGGCGTTGCTGGAGTACTCGCCACCCGAAACAGTTCAAGGTATGAGGCGTGCTGAACTATTATCGCCGTTTTATCCCTCAGGCGGCTAAGTTTCAAGCCCCATTAATCAACGCTGTGGTGGCTACCAACAGCAAGGGTAACAAACCATTTCCATGGACTCCTGAGCTGCATACGGCATTTAACGAGTGTAGGCGTAGCCTCTCAGAGGCTACGCTCCTGCATCATCCTGTGAGTGGCGCCCGCTTAGCTCTTTTCACGGACGCGTCTAGTGTTCACGTTGGCGCCTGTTTGCAGCAGGAGGTAAATGATCAGTGGTGCCCACTAGCATTTTTTAGTAAAAAGCTGACTCCACGCCAGTCTGAATGGCCTGCTTATTACCGCGAGCTCTTAGCGGTGTACGAAAGTGTACAACATTTTCGTTACATCCTAGAGGTACAGCATACCACCATTTTCACAGACCATAAGCCGCTGTTGTACGCTTTCGTGCAACGTCGAGAAAAGCTTCCGCCACCGCAGCTCAATCAGCTGTCGTTCATAAGCCAGTTCACCACGGACATTCAATACATCAGAGGAGAAGATAATGTCGTGGCGGACGCTATGTCACGGGTTGAGGCAATCTCGCTGGAACAGGAGTATGAATCTCTGGCCCAAGCCCAAGGAACAGACGCGGATTTAGCTCAACTTTTGCTTGATACTTCCAGAATTAAACTTTCCAAGGTAAGCGTTCCTAGTACTGGCATCTCTTTGTACTGCGACGTTGCTACCGGAAGAGGTCGTCCTTATGTTCCACACGGTTTGCGCCGCGCAATTTTCAATAAGCTCCATGGCCTAAGTCACCCAGGCGTTCGGGCAACTACTTGTTTAGTTACCGAGCGCTATGTGTGGCCATCTATTAACAAAGATTGCAGGGACTGGTCTCGTTCTTGCAATGCATGTCAGCGTAGCAAGATTACGAGACACAATACTGTTTCTTTAGGAAATTTCAACACTCCTAGTGGTCGTTTTATGCATATTCATATCGACATAATTGGACCCATGCCTCATTGTAAAGGTTACCGTTATTGTTTGACAGCTATAGACAGGGTTACCAGGTGGCCAGAAGCTTGGCCTATGCAGACGATCACCGCTGAGGAGGTAGCAGAAACCCTAACCAGGGAATGGATTTCTCGCTTTGGCATTCCAACAGTTATTAAGACTGATCAAGGAGCCCAGTTTGAGTCAGACCTTTTTCGTCGTTTGATGAAAACATTCGCAACTAAGCGTATTAGAACAACTTCATATCATCCCCAACCGAATGGGATGATTGAGCGCGTTCATCGATATATTTCTCCGTAGGGGGGTGGTGTGGCAACACTATCGCATCTCTCTCTACGACATTTTATGTAGACGATATAATTATCTGTGGTAACACAAGAGAGACGCTTCTCAGACTTTGACTAGACTAACTTAGGCTAACAAAAACGTTGTCTTGTTTTCTTCCGACTGTACTCATATTTAAGCCTTTCCGTAATAAATATTCAGTGTTATCCTATTGTATTGGTGTCATTTATCCCGGTAACTCGACGACTCCGTAGAGGGCAAGTGGTACTGAAACATAACCCCAAAAGACGGTGCAAGACGACCACATAAGATTGATATGTTTTCCTACATCAACGGTGTCTCCTAGATAGGATAAAGCTTTTGCATTTGAAAAAAATATTATTGAGTATACACTACCCTTTAGGCGTTAACGACTTTTTCAAGTGACTTTTAAGGAAGAAAAACATTTATTCATAACAATTACGACCATAACGACATAAACAATAAGGAGAATAAACGACAGATCGTGGTGCTTAATTGTTGCGAAACAGTCCAAACTCAGCATGTGCTGGCTGTGATGCCAACACTAATCTTCCGTTTCCGTAATCTTTGTTTTCCATTCCATAGTATAGGTTAACTTTAAAACTACGTCAGGTAATGTATTATGGAAATGAATGCATTGACCAACAATAGTTATTTGTTCAACAAGAGAGCAAAGATGATTTTTGCTGCGAGTGATGATTCAAAGATACGAGACGTAAAAAACTTTGGTCTCGTGTGAGACATACAACTTTTCACCTCAGCAGCGAGAACAACACAGCGTGAAGCTGGTAGGGCCAACGCAGGTCTTCCGTTGTGACCATTTGGTGAATACACGACTAAATAACGACACGATCGCATATGCATCAATCACAAGCATTTTTGCAAAATACTAATAAAATAAAAAGTGGAAAAAATAAACATGAAACAGATAAAACCTGTCACTCAACTTGATAATGCCGTAGTGCAAACACAACTTTATACAGTTTTATGTAGTCTGTGGCTTTAAAGAAAACCTAACTAGGCCTTGTCTATGGCTATTGGCTACAATAATCCCGCTATTTTTGAAATGCGTTCTGAAACTGCCCCCGCGGTTTATGTCACGAAATTAAAGATTGTTAAAACGATAGGTAACAAAATTATGTAGATACATGATAAACTTCTTATTTTTCATTAATTTTGTCTTAAAAACATTAAATAAAAAAAATGGTTGTACCAACTGTATAAAATAGTTATAATAAACACATTTCAAACTTTAACAGATAGTTTTATTTGCAATTTTACGGTTATGTGTGCATCCGAACGTGCGTTTCATTTTGGGCCTACTATGTGTGGAATTTGAAAATCGAACTTCGAATCAAGTTTATATTAATGACTTACCACCCACAGTAGATAATCTTTGTGATATTGTGCTATTCGCTGATGATACATCATTAATTTTCAAGGTAGACCGAAAATCCGTCGATTACAGTAGGATAAATACCATACTAGATAAAGTACTTAATTGGTTTACTAGTAACAATTTGCTACTCAATGGTAAGAAAAGTAAATGTGTTAGGTTCGCTTTGCCTAATGTTAGACCGGTAGAATCTAGTATATTTCTTAATAATGAGAGATTGGAAATGGTAGATAAGGCGCTTTTCTTAGGGATAACTATAGATAAAAACTTGCAATGGAGTCCCCATATAGCAGTACTAGCAGGTAAATTAAGTTCGGCAGCTTATGCTGTTAGGAAAATCAGGCAACTTACTAATGTTGAGACAGCTCGCTTAGTTTATTATAGTTATTTTCATAGTGTATAACATGTGTGTGTACGGTATTCTGGTTTGGGGAAAAGCTGCTGACATACAGACTATATTCGTGTTGCAAAAAAGAGCCATTCGTTCTATATATAATCTAAACTCCCGTGATTCCTTAAGAGTACTATTTAAAGAAATTAATATTTTGACAGTAGCATCACAATTTATTTATGAGAATATTATTTATCTCATTAAAAATCAAGACTCTTTTGTTAAGAATTGTGATGTACATAATTTGAATACAAGAAATAAAAATAAAATTGCTATTAAAAAATTTCGTGTCCGTAAGGTTTATAAATCATTTATAGGTCAATGCATCCTTTTCTTTAATAAATTACCTGACGTTGTTTTAAAGTTACCATTTCCAGTACTTAAAACTTACTTGAAAAAGTCGTTGATGTCTAAAGCTTACTATAGGGTCGAAGACTATCTAACAGATAAAAATGCTTGGCCAACACCTAAATAATTTAATAATAACTTAGTCATAAAAAATATGTAAATATTGTATATTGTCTAGGGGACACGGTTTCTGTAGGAGAATGTATCGAAACTTTTATGCATGTTGTCTTGCACCGTCACAGGTAAGTATAACTTCTATACTTTCTGTATATTTTTTTTATATTACTTTTGCTTATTAGTTTTGTGACAATTCTGAGTTTTGACACATTTTCCTGCTCAACTACGCATGAATATATAAAATGTTGGTGTTATGTGAGATTCATTGTTTTATATAATGCTAGGTTAAGTTTATTATTGTATAATATCATTAGCAATATTTAAAAAACGACTTACTGTTGAGTTTCTTGCGGCGTTTCTTCTCAGCAGCGGTCTCTTACGAAGCGCTGGTAGATTTTTGACGTTTAAAAGTGCCCGTGCGGCCTACTTACTGAATAAACATATTTTATCTTTTTTTATCTTTTAAGTTGTTTCTATCTCTCGCTTTTTTCCTATCGAAGTGAAAGTGACAGAACAAAGTGAAGTTCAATTTTTTCGAATGTTGTGAGTAGCCCCAGCACTGCTAACGGCATTTAAAAAAATAATTAAAAAGCTACTTTGCCTCTCGCTCGCAGCAAAATTGAACACTCACTGTTTTTAAGCAGCAAAACCTGCTTGTTTGAGCTGCTGAGGTGAAAAATTATTTACATAGGTACTTTACTTTGATACAAAATGATTTACTTACGAACGCGGAATTTTCGAATAGTAATTTTATTTTTACTTCTAGTTTTTCGTGAAAGAAGCTAATTTTGTATAACATAAGTAAATAATATTTTCATAAATAAATTGAGTCGCTACAGTTAAGATATTTAATATCTTTAAAAAGTTATCTTAAGAAGTCAAGAGAATTTATGTTATAAATAGAACGAATGGTCCTTTTTTAGGGTTCCGTACCTCAAAAGGAAAAAACGGAACCCTTATAGGATCACTTTGTTGTCCGTCTGTCTGTCTGTCAAGACCCTTTATCACGAGAACGCGAGGAGGTATCGAGTTGAAATTAAAACCATATACTCCGGTCTACAGCCCCGTGAAACTGTGAAAAAATCAAGCTCCTACGTTAACGTAAAAAAAAGATACGGCCGTTTATGCCGCAAAAAACGTGTATTTCGACACTGTCGAGGGAATCAAAATGTATAGGGTATTTCCCGATGACCTAGAACTATGAAATTTCGCAAGTAGCACCGTCTTATACTACAAGTATAGGAAAAAGTCTGAAATTTGTAAATTTTAATTAAATAACCAAAAAATCAGGGCCTTTATGCAGGAAACGACGTGTGATCAATGAAGTGTTAGCTACTCGCTAGCAGATGGCGTTAGTAATCGTAAATAGAACTTTGAAATTTGGTAAGTAATACCGTCATGAACTACAAGTATAGGAAAATATCTGAAAACTGTACATTTTTAATTAAATCACAAAGAAAGGGTCTTTATGCAAGGCACGGTGAAATAAATTTGGTGTAATAAATGAAGTGTTAGCTACTCGCTAGCAGATGGCGATAGTAATCGTAAATGATGGTAATTTTGGTTTGTTAAATCAGTCTCCCGAACTCATTATTTCTTTGTATTAAATTTTCCGTTCGCATTTTTCCCCGAACGCGATATTACCTAATTTTATTTTTCACCATTCGATTTTATTACAGTCGCTTTTTTTGTTGTTCGACTTTTTTCCTAGTCGGTTTTTTTCCCGTTCGATTTCTATCTCAGTCGCACTTTTCCCAAAAGTATTTACATCGTAATTCGTAGGTAGGTTTAGGTTATGTTAGTTTTGCATCAGGCCCGGAGGGCCAAACCACCCAGAAATAGGAGCTCCGCGGTATCTTCGACAAATTGGAACGGGAAAAACACGACCGTGAAAATATGGTGGTAGGAAAAGAAGCGACTGGATAAAACTCGCAAGGGTAAAAACACGAATGTAAAAATAAACTGTCGGAAAAAAAGTGACTGTTAATTATCACTTTCGGGGAAAAACGCGAAAAGAAAATTAGCTTCAAAGAAAAAATGCGTTTGGGAAAGTCATCTAACAAATCACTCTTTAAAACTATGATTTCAAAGGATATAAGTAAGTCCACTAAAAAACTGTTTTATTGGCAATTACACACCCATTCTTTTATGGCCTTTCTCCTGAGTGTGCTGGAACTATATATTATAACATTATTTCTAAGAAACTCTATCACTGTTGTCTCCTGGTTTACGGGACAGAATAACAACAACACAAAGTTGATCCACCCTAATAACTGTAACTATAACTAAGAAATAAACGTTAACGCAGTTCTAGATTCAATTACTTTGTTTGTATGATTAAACACCTAAAATTACAAATTACGGCATATCCAATAGCAATAATAGCAATCGTTTTCATTTTGAAAATCGAAAGCTTGTCTGAATACAAAATGAGCACACTTGTTCCGCTTTAAAGTCGATTGCGACTGCGTGTGCGTCAGGCAATAGACCCGCTGAACTATTATATATGTACCTACGAATTTGTGCGGAACCCTCGGTGCGCGAGTCCGACTCGCACTTGACCGGTTTTTTGTTACACGACCGCCCATAAGAGGACTGTAATGTTTTCAGGGTTCATGTATGTACTTATGTATGTACTATTCTTTCTTCCTCCATAACTTCTAAACGCCTGGGCCGATTTAGATGTGACGGGTATCGTTAGAACCTTTTCACCATCTCGGGTGATATAGGATACCTAAACTGTTTAAATTGCAATAACAACAATGGCAAAATGACAATTATTAACATAGTTATATCGACGACAATATAAAAAAATGCAGTCGGGATTTCAAAGGTTGCTATTAATTGTTACAGAAACATCTAATGGTTAACATAATTATTCAGTCTTTATGAATTTTTACACTTATGTATTGCTAAAAATAAAAACCATTTCACCCTCCTTTCGCCGAAAGAGTGACTGTAGTAAATACTGTAAGTACATACTGGTCATACTCATAGTGGGTTTGCAAAAACCCCCCACCCCATTATATGACACGTCTTTGTATAATAAATTAAGCACTATCAAAATGAACGGTTTGTCGTTGATTCTATAGACACAACATATAAAAAATACTCGGTTGCTGCTAGTAGAAGTATGAGAAAAGACGCAAATAAATCGCGAGCGGCGACATCTCATGTCGAGTAGTGGACAGTCGAGACCTTCCAGGGCCTCCAGTGTCAACTAGCAGAACTAAATTTGACGTGGCGGGTAAGTTAACAAGGATGTTTTACGAATGGCTGGAATATGAACTAGCAGCGCCATCTAGAAATTGTCACTTGAAATTCAACCATTATCTCGCATTCAGGATCGCTCTTTCTCTGAGTTTTTTTTTTTCACTATATAATAATCTAATAGCCTTTATAATTATTATAAATGCATCTGCATTCATGAATTTGTCTTCTTATTTTCCTACTCCATAGATTTAATTAGATTTATAAGTGATTACATCTTTATTTGTACCGCTGCCAAAACCTAGACCACACAGGGGCTTAATAATAATGAAAACTATGATATTTTATAGAATCTGCTAATCTGTAAGTTATAATAATAATCTATAATTGTTTATTGTTTTACAATTGCAACATTAAATTCCATTTATAGAAGATTGTATTCGTTGTCGGTACATGGTTGAGCGCGGCGGCGGCGGCGTGGCGCGCATGCGTCCTGCTTAATGATTTGTCGCAACCCAGCAAAATACCTTTCAATGCATCGCCAGCCCTTTATTCTATCCAATATTCAAGTCTACCACAATTTAAATTAAACTACGTAGTAGATATATACTAAATTATTAGTATTGCTTTACCTATGACCTCGCCAAAACTCAGCGAAAGATGTGCAAGCAGCATGAGCAACGGCAAGAAAAATATAAGCAACGATTCTAAGGAGGATTCATTAGATAATTCTGTAAGTATTTATGTGCTTTTATTTGGCAAGTAAATAGTTATTATTTCATTATTTTCGTGTTAAGTACATTGGGATACATCTGTTTTAAACAATGTCCGGCAATTTGAAAGCTGTTCAAATCATACCAACTGAGCCACGGACCATGAGCCATCGAAACATCGAAGCAGGCTTTACGAATCGATCCCTCTCCTCCCCACTACTTAATTATAATTAAATTAAAATCGGCAAGAGAATCTCGGACTCTGTTAATGTAGGGTTCCAACACGTTACCTTAAACACAAAAAACTATCTCCGAAAACAACGAGTATGAACTAATCTTCTAATTAAAGTTATAATTGGTGGTGATTTTTAGCAGCTATAAACACTTTAGTAGTTAGCTTTTTCCAGTTGTTTAGTAGGTAAGTAGTAGTTGTAGTTTTGGGTGTAGGGGTAGGGACACGTAACTCAGCGAAAATTGGACTTTTAGAGTTCAATTTATCTTAAACGTTGCCCCAACTTTTAAAATTGATGATATCATTCACAAAATAAAGATTTTTAATAGCTATGTCACACGACACGATGATATAAAGTAAAAAATACCCTTACTTTAGGTACGGGTTCGGGAGGTACCGCCATTGTTTTTATTTTTCATTATTGATCTTAGTCCGCGATATACATATCTCCCTATATATGTATACAAAATTTCAGTTTTGTTATTTTCATAGTTACTGGTAAAAAGTGAGTGTGATATACAGATAGAAGACAGATAAGGCAAAATTATAAGACTTCGGAGGCCGAGTAATGGTCTCATTTGACCCGTAGACGGCGATGCGTTTTATATTTTTTTAGTTTAATATAAGACATTTTTATTTTGCGATATTAACTGCAATTATTAATAAGTTTTATTTGTTTATATAACGATTAAATATTACCCGATTTGATCTCTTGCCTCGTGACCCTTACAGGTCCCCCTCAACTTTGTAAATATGAAAGCAGTTATTATTACTTGCGTTGTAGACATTATGTTTGAGTCCAGTTTATTAATGAACTTTAGTTGTTAGTTTTCATTTTAGTTTTAGTGTTTTAAACTGTACCTATTTTAGATAATCCATTTATCGTAAGATCCCCGACTGACGTCAGCGTCTGCTTTTGGAAAAACGTTTTCACCGATCACTTGTAACTTCCAACCTTGCCACTGGCAGAACTCTCCCATTGAACAATACAATTAAATTCATATATACTTAGTTCAGTAAAATTATACATTTTATCTAGCAAAGGTTTGGGTATCTGACATTTATGGATATCGTTCTACAGATGCCTTTATTCAAAACCGGGCAAGAAAATGTCGGACCATGCTCAGTGTAGGGTCCGAATCCGTTACTACAAATACGAAAAAAACCTCAAAAAACAACAAGTATGAACTAATTTACAATTTAAAGTTATTTTTAGATGATTTTAACAGGTATAAGCTCTTTAGCCGACGGTGTCTCAGGAACCATTTGCTACTAAATGCTATGAAAACTAAATGTGTTAGGTTCGCTTTGCCTTAAACCGTTAGATTCTAGTATATTTCTAAATGACAAGTGTTTGCAAATCGTAGATAAGGCAATTTTCCTAGGTGTAACAATAGATAATTTGCAATGGAGTTCCCATATAGCTGTACTGGCAGGTAAACTAAGTTCGGCAGCTTGCGCCCGCCGTTAGGAAAATTAGACAACTAACCAATGTTGAGACAGCTCGCTTAGTTTATTATAGTCATTTCCATAGTGTTATATCGTACGGTATTCTGGTTTGGGGTAAGGCAGCTGACACACAAACTATATTTGTGTTACAAAAAAGGGCCATTCGTTCTATTTACAACTTAAATTCCCGTGACTCCTTAAGAGATCTTTTTAAGGAAATTAATATCTTAACTGCAGAGTCTCAATTTACTTCAAAGAATATTATTTATGTTATTAAAAATTTAGATTCTTTTACAAAAAATCCTGATATACATAATTTAAATACTAGAAATAAAAATAAAATAGCTATTCGTAAATTCCGCGTCCGTAAAGTACATAAATCATTTGTTGGTCAATGCATACATTTCTATAATAAATTACCTGACGTAGTTTTAAAGTAACCCTTTCCAGCACTCAAAAATTACTTGAAAAAGTCGTTAATGTCAAAAGCGTATTATAGGATCGAGGACTATATAAATGTCTTCATCTTATCTTTATCTTTAACCAATCAAGTCTACTCAGTCATTTTATTTTTCCTTTTAAGATTGTTATAACTACACCATTTTTTTTTGATTTACGATAACTTCGGCATATTACTAGGTACATTCATAGAAACTAAGTGGTAGATTAGATTTCTAAATATTGCAAAAGAAATATGTTTTTTCTGTTTAGAACAAAGTAATTAAATGTTGTATCTTTGGTCATTCTAAAAGGGCCTTTAGAGTTAACTCATAGACCTCATAGTCAGTGTCAAATACGTCAATGTTGGCGTGACATACACAGACAGCTAAGAGCGTTTTAGACCAGTTCAGCGTGATTAAATGATTAAATTTAAAAATTAAATATCTTTAAAACCGCAACAGTTATCATTTGTCTGTCTTCGGGAAATTAACTTTATTTGACCCAAAGAAGGTTCCCTTAAAGTTATCGTAAATCAAAAAAAACACGGTTTATTTAAAGACATTTTAGGACTTTTATTAGATGTACAGTCAAAAGTATAAATAAGTGATCATTTATGTACCTTGTCATTTAAAACGATGTGTTTGGAATGTTCTACGAAATGGTGAAACTGACAAGGTACAGAAATTATCACTTATTTATGCTGTTGACTGTCCAAGTTTTGGCTTTTGGGTACTGGGGGGTCACACTACGTATAGTCTTTACTATTTGAACTGAGCTGATCTTCTACACAAAGGCCATTGTTTGTAAACAATACCATTGTCTTTCTTTGTGTCCGTAACACCAAGCCGATTACATACAAAAAAGTTAGAACTACATTGAATGTACATTGAATTATCAACCCTACCCTCTTAGTCAGTAGGTTTAAAATGTAAAGTGTCAGGATACAGATATAAGTTTTGTGTAGATGATAGTATTGTGTAAAGAATAAGCACAGTTCAAATAATAAAGACTTATATCTGTATCCTGACACTTTACATTTTAAACCTACTGACTAAGAGAGTAGGGTTGATAATTCAATGTACATTCAATGTAGTTCTAACTTTTTTTAATGTAATCGGCTTGGTGTTACGGACACAAAGAAAGACAATGGTATTGTTTACAAACAATGGCCTTTGTGTAGAACATCGGCTCAGTAGAAATAATAAAGACTATACCTAATTGTAGCAAATATTACACTTTTCGAGTTCAATACCTATTTCCTAAACGGTCCGTCAAATCTAACATTTACCTACATAATGAGTTTTTAAGAACTATCTAATGATATACATTTTTATTAACTTTTGTTTAATTGTATGGGAGGTACAGAAATAAACATTTTTTCAACATGTCGGCGTAATTTAAATGTAACTACCTATGACAAATTACAAGTCTTACTGACGCATTCAGAAACGTCAATTAAATTTAATGCTTGATTAAAGTTGCTGTTGTCACTTTCTTTGCTATAGCAACAGAATAAGACGTCACGTCACAAGCATTGAATATAATTGGCATCTCTGAGTGCGGCAGTTAAGAGTCTCTGAGTTAAACCGCGCACAAGCGGACACACCGACAGACGGGCGCAGCGAAAATATAAGGGTTCCTTGGTAACTATGTAACCCTACGAATCCAAGTTCCTGACCTTAGATTGCTGCCGCGGGCTCTGCCATGCCTATACAACTATGAAAATATTGACATATTTATTCAATATACTCGTAATGACTTAATGTTGGGTGTGTTATTGAGTTATTATTATGAGACACAGCCAAATTTTGTGTTCAGGTGAGAGACTGTATAAAGTCGGACTGGGCCGGCGGCGGCGGCAAGGGCGAGGAGGACTGGCGCCGGCGCACCATCATCGTCGAGAAGAACAACGGCAGCTACGGGTTCACGCTACAGAGCTACGGCATTCATTACAAAAAGGTAATCAATCATCTACTTACCTATATTATTTCCTGGCATATTTCTACTTAAAAATTGTTATTAAGGAGTTTTGGTGCACAAATCCATTTATCCCATGAATAGATTTTGACGAAATTGAAATGGTAATTTTATTAATATTGGTTGAAAATGGGTGAGAAATCATGTAAAAAACTTTAAAAAATCAGACGTATTTAGAACTCGCAAAAAAACATTGACTTTAAGGTACAGACTTAACTCTACTTTCTTTAAATCGACCTAAATTATTTTTTATTATTCATTTGTTGGTTCGTGCTGACTCATATGATAGATCACAAATAAATGGAAAAAAACTAATATGGAGAATTTAATTTCAGGAGCAAGAAATAGAAGTGATTACATATGTAGATCACGTGGAGCTGGAAGGGCCTGCGGCGGCGGCGGGCATGCGCGAAGGCGATGTCATCCTGTCGATCAACGGCGCCGACGTGGAGCGCGCCGACCACGCGGCCGTCGTGCAGGCCGTCGGCAGCTGCGATGCACGCATGCGCATGGTCGTCATCTTCGAGGACTGCGTGCGCAAAGTCGAACTACACCTTAAGTACATCAATATACAGCGAGCCATACAAACTAAACTTCGAGAACTAGAACAACTGAGCGTTCGAGAGCGACAGCTTTTTGATTCCAATTGGAAAACGCACAGCCTCCCCTCTCAAAAGAAAAAGCCTTCCCCTAACGATGTATCTTCCGACAACGAAGACAATAACACGACGGAAAATATTAACGGCACCTACTGTAGGCCGACACTTTCTAGCGAAAACGTAACAGCCACCAAGCCTCCGCAACCTGGCGTCTTTATGTATCAATACTTGGATGCGCGTTATGGTGCCTGTATTATACAGCCGAATATACGGACCGGTAGTTTTGTTATCACTGTCGGTTCTCCCAATAATAGAAGAGATTGCCATCACTACGTTGTAAAAACTCCCAATGAATGCCATAGAGCTTCTGAAAATCACAATAATGATTACAAATCAGGAAGTACTAAACATTCTAAATCTCACAGAAACAATCACAGTCACAGCTGTGCCCCGTGCATGCCGGCATATAATAACCAAGACGCCAATAGTTTGGAAGCTTACGATCTAGCTAGTCCTTGCTGTGATCCGCACTGTGTGCCAAATTCAAGAAAGAAAATGAGGCGTAAGAAAGAATGCTCCAAAGAACACAAACGTAAAGAAAAATGTCACCTAATTGATAAATCAACTCAAAAGCCCGATGGCTATTCGAGTTCGCGAACACGGAAGGCCTGTGCACCAGGACCCTGCTCAGGTCGATATCGGTACTTGGCCACGGAATCCACGCAGACCAGTCAGTGCAGTTTACAGTCATATGCAACAAGTAATGCGACTGCACCCTGCGAAAACTCAGTCTCCAGTTACAGTACTTCATTAAGTAGTGATACTCTTTTTTGGGACAACGATCGATCTGAAGCAAAGTCATCGCCAAAGATACAATATCAAAATTCTCATCAACATGTCAAGCCAAAATCCTGGGATAACTTAACGACGAAGGCGTTTGGCGGCTATGGTTTTGGATATGGTTACTTAGATACGAGCGCGAAGCACGCCAACCGATCGAAGAGTCACGGCCGCAGCCACAGTGGACGTAGCACACAAAGCCATTACGAGTATCAGCACCAATCTCAAGAGAAGCCCGCGCACCGCCAGGCTGCCACTCCTCATCACTACTCGACTTACGGCAGGAGTCATAGCCACTGTGCCCCCACGAAGTCAACCGAGAGCCTTATAGTGGTCCCTAAGTACCAGCTTGAAAGTAGCGGCTCGGAGAGCCGGTTGGCCTGTGACTGCGCAGAGTCCATGGAATATTACCGCAGAGTAAATTCCACGAAGAGTCCAGGTGAAACACACACTGGCTACTACTCCAAACATTTTTTATATCCCACGCACTCGTATAAGAAAAAAGACACGAACGTTAGTTCAGAAATAACTAGGCTCTAATACAAGACTTCACGGATTTGGGCATACTCGTATTGTTAATTAGCAAATTTTTGCTAGATAACTATTTTAATTATAAAAGCGTTAAAAATGTATTTGTTATTGTGAGAGAATAGACATCTCGTCATTTTTATAGCTAAAGAGTAAACAAACCGGCAACGGAAATAATTATAAGATCGCTTTGTACTGGTTGTTTACCTACCGTTCTCAATATAGAAATTCATACGTATTTATTTAATTTACTAACCCCAGTTTCATATTACCCTAACTCTCAAAACGACCGCGTCGTTTCATTATGATATACTTAATACGTTAACAATACCTAAGTACTAACGTCGTTTTTTCTCAAAATACCGAATACTGTGACTAAAATTCCAACTCCTTTCCCCCAACACTCCTTAAATCTAAGCTTACCTAATCCCAAAACATATAACATTTGGAAGTTGACATACCTACTTTCAAGACTGCTTTAAGATCCTGTCTTCCTTTTGTCTGCCATTAGATGGTTTGACGATAAGTAAGTAATTCTAAGATACAGTCGTCAGTCGTATCAGTATGTAGGTGTTTTGTGAATCTGACGTCTTGGATCAAAATCATTATGAAATTCAGTCGTGACTCTATTTTTTTTTTGTAATTTTAACTTTTGGGAAATCCCTATGAAAATAATGTTTGCAGTGATAGAAAAGTGAATTATATGAAAGTGTTATTATTAAAATGGACGAAAGAGACATGATTTACTTTTAATAAGTGTCACTCGAAATCTTTTTAAATGTTGGAACTCCAAGACTCGGCTAACGTTTTGTTAAAAGGAATCCTAATGACCATGTAACATTGGGAGATATGCCACGTAGATATTAATCTCGTTGCAAAAGCAAACTCTTCAAAACTAAATCTTATGTAACTTTACATAGCTCTGGGCCCCTATCCTATGTCAATAAAAATCTATAACAAATTACCTAAATGCAAAATGAAAGTGATATTAAAATATTCTGCAGAAGAGAAGTAAATAAAGAAGTCGTAAATAATGTTTAAAAGATAATTTAGAAATGTCATACCTACGTACGTAAATATGTATTTAAATTGTGTTGCGCACTTGGCTCATCCATGTAATGCGATATATGAATACATACATAACGAACCGTATTTGAGATACATGTGGAACACATTGAAAAACTGTCCAAGTGCGCGTCGGACTCGCACTCGGTGGGTCCCGTCCCGTACCGGGGTTGGATTGTATTTATATTATTTGCTGTTGCAATGGCAATGATAGTTATCAACATTTTGACATCTCGGCTACGATTTAAATATAGTGTTCATAGTTGGTTTTAATTAAAGGCGCTTAAGTAGTAGATTTTGCGCTACAATATTAATAGTTATTTGTTCAACAAGAGAGCAAAGTTGGTTTTTGCTGCGAGTGATGATTCAAAGATACGAGACGTAAAAAACTTTGGTCTCGTGTGAGACATACAACTTTTCACCTCAGCAGCGAGAACAACACAGCGTGAAGCTGGTAGGGCCAACGCAGGTCTTTCGTTGTGACCATTTGGTGAATACACGACTAAATAACGACACGATCGCATATGCATCAATCACAAGCATTTTTGCAAAATACTAATAAAATAAAAAGTGGAAAAAATAAACATGAAACAGATAAAACCTGTCACTCAACTTGATAATGCCGTAGTGCAAACACAACTTTATACAGCTTTATGTAGTCTGTGGCTTTAAAGAAAACCTAACTAGGCCTTGTCTATGGCTATTGGCTACAATAATCCCGCTATTTTTGAAATGCGTTCTGAAACTGCCCCCGCGGTTTATGTCACGAAATTAAAGATTGTTAAAACGATAGGTAACAAAATTATGTAGATACATGATAAACTTCTTATTTTTCATTAATTTTGTCTTAAAAACATTAAATAAAAAAAATGGTTGTACCTACTGTATAAAATAGTTATAATAAACACATTTCAAACTTTAACAGATAGTTTTATTTGCAATTTTACGGTTATGTGTGCATCCGAACGTGCGTTTCTTTTTGGGCCTACTATGTGTGGAATTTGAAAATCGAACTTCGAATCAAGTTGTTTCTATCTCTCGCTTTTTTCCTATCGAAGTGAAAGTGACAGAACAAAGTGATGTTCAATTTTTTCGAATGTTGTGAGTAGCCCCAGCACTGCTCACGGCATTTAATTTTTTTTATTAAAAAGCTACTTTGCCTCTCGCTCGCAGCAAAATTGAATTTTGCTCACTGTTTTTAAGCAGCAAAACCTGCTTGTTTGAGCTGCTGAGGTGAAAATTAATATTGTTTACTTATACATAATTATTACTTTTCTCATTTTTATAGATACATATTGCTGATGATAGGTAGGTACTTAATTAATTTTCAAGGTTAATAGAAAGTCTGTAGACTACAGTAGGATAAACGCCACACTAGTTGGAGTACTTAATTGGTTTACCAGTAGATAATAATTTACTACTAAATGCTAAGAAAACTAAATGAGTTAGGTTCGCTTTGCCTAATGTTAAACCAGTAGATGCTAGTATTTTTCTAAATGGCGAGTGTCTGCCAATGGCAGGTGAGGCAGTTTTTCTAGGCATAGCAATAGATTAGTAGATTGTCACAAAGGAGCAAAATTACATATATACCTACAGCGAGGGCGTACATTGAATCCTGAACGAAGCGAAGGATTCAATAATTGAATGCCGAACGTAGCGGTAGTGAGTGTGTTAACCCACGTACCATGATAATACAGAGCCCTGAATGTCTGCCTCTTCAATTTTCTTCGTTTCCAAGATGATTGTTACCATGAATCCCAGAGGCATACATGTGCAAATTATTTAATACCCCCATTTTCAAGCAACTCCGCTGTCACGAGTAACGCAGCGACATTGGACCTTAATTGACTGGACCAAATCAATTTAATATTATAATTTAAATAACGAGATGATCGCCATCTCCCTAACTGTAAGTGCATCGGAGTCGAGATATTTAAATATTCATACCTTTGCGTACTTTGAGTACCAAAAACGGAATAATAAAATCTTTAATATCTCCGCTCCGATATTATTTAACGCAATAAATTATATATATCTATGTGTATTTAGAGGTCCTCTAAATGTACTTTAAGTTTTTTTTTGTAACACAAATATAGTTTGTATGTCAGATGTTTCACCCCAAACCAGAATACCATACGACATGACACTGTGAAATAACAATAATAAACTAAGCGAGCTGTCTCAACATTGGTTAATTGTCTAATTTTGCTAACGGCGGCGTAAGCTGCCGAACTTACAAGTAGTTTATCTGCCAGTTCAGCTATATGGAGACTCCATTGCAATGTTTTATCTAATTTTATGCCTAGGAAATCTGCCTTATTTGGATGACTTCATTGGTGACCAAGATGTATTTAAGTAGTGTCTAGGATATTTACAATATAACATAGCCTTAAGCAAATTGTGTATTCAAGCACTACTAAATGTTATCGGGTCTTACTCTTATCCTTTATTTTTCATAACACGGAAAAAAAGCGAAAACATAAAGTATTAATTTACTATATATATACGTCACCTTCAACACGTTTATAAGTTATAAGATACATATCATCATAATTAACTTGCGCTTGACTTATATAAGAATATTAGTCTCCTCATAAGCCTTTATAAAGCTTTTAATGTTATATGGCTAAAAAACAAAATATTCAGCCATTATAAGGGAAAGTTTTACTGTATCAATGTTCTTATTGTGGTCATATTACTCGGCCATATTAGCCTTTACCCAACCTAAATTATAAAAATAAAATCTGTATTAGCCAAAAATCTCTTTTAATGAGCTGTTATAACGACATTGGAACAACGGATGCTTTTATAAAAGAATTACAAGAGTTTTGGCCATATATGCTTGATGTTATAAGGTTATTTTGCTAGTTTGGACTACAAGTATGAGCATTTTTTTGGGTAACGGGTGATAACAAAAAAATGAGAATTATTTGCAAGGGTGTAAAAAAATAATTGTGTAACATTTTATATTTTTTTTATAGTAAGGGTTATAATACACATTTAACTATTTACAAAATTATTAATGCAAGTTACGATAGGGCCCGTAATCAGCTGTTCGACGCAGTTTTGACATAATGCCCGAACAAGACCGTTGGACGGCATATTTGTCCATTTTTCGCACACAGGTTTTGATTCTTTTTATCAGTTGGGCACAATTTTCTGCTTCCCAATTAATTTTTCACCTCAGCAGCTCAAACAAGCAGGTTTTGCTGCTTAAAAACAGTGAGCAAAATTCAATTTTGCTGCGAGCGTGAGGCAAAGTAGCTTTTTAATTATTTTTTTTAAATGCCGTGAGCAGTGCTGGGGCTATTTACAACATTCGAAAAAATTTAACTTCACTTTGTTCTGTCACTTTCACTTCGATAGGAAAAAAGCGAGAGATAGAAACAACTTGATTCGAAATTCGATTTTCAAATTCCACACATAGTAGGCCCAAAAAGAAACGCACGTTCGGATGCACACATAACCGTAAAATTGCAAATAAAACTATCTGTTAAAGTTTGAAATGTGTTTATTATAACTATTTTATACGATCATTTTTTTTATTTAATGTTTTGAAGACAAAATTAATGAAAAATAAGAAGTTTATCATGTATCTACATAATTTTGTTATTGTTTTAGCAATCTTTGATTTCGTGACATAAACCGCGGGGGCAGTTTCAGAACGCATTTCAAAAATAGCGGGATTATTGTACTTGTTTAAAAAAAATGTTTTTTGTTACTTTTCTGTTACGCTACGTCTCGCGAAAAATATCTGAAAGCTTATGATATTTTTAAGCAATGGAAACTTGCAAATGGTTCCAAAACTTTTTCGGAGACTGTACTGTTAGCGTATTTCATAGAGTTATCACAAACAAAGCAACCATCAACAATGTGGAGTATTTACTCAATGTTGAAAACAACAATAAAAACGAAGGATGATGTGCACATTGAAACCTACCACAAACTCATTGCATTTTTGAAGAAAATATCAGTAGGGCACAAACCCAAGAAGTCCAAATTTTTTTCAGCCGCTAATGTTCAAAAACGGCACGGCGGATGGAGGTCGAATATGGTTGCGGAAGGATATATTGAAGATTCACTTGAAAATAAAACTAAAATCTGTAAGCGTATCATAGAGAACATAAGTTTGAAACAGACCTCAGATCCTTGGTCTCGCCCATCTACTTCCAGAGTCACAAATACCACCACTGAGTCACCTTCTTTCCATATCCTTCCCCCACAATCCAAAAGTGAGGAAGCCGAAACCATGAGCTGGAAAGAGACCTCAGATCCTTGGTCTCGCCCATCCACTTCCAGAGTCACTAATACTGCGACTGAGTCACCTACTTTCACTATTGTGCCGTCACAATCTACAAGTGAGGAAGCCGGTGAAACTATGAGCTGGAAACAGACCTCAGATCCTTGGTCTTGCCCATCTACTTCCAGAGTCACAAATACCACTGCTGAGTCACCTACTTTCTCTATTCCTCTGTCACAGCCCACAACAAGTAAGGAAGCCGAAATCTCAGCCTCATCAACTACTCAAACTCAAGTTTCTAAGACAACAATATCGGTTCCAAACAAAACTGTAACATTTAACTTGCAAAACTGCAGTAATTTTACTTTTAACTTTTAATTTTTGAAATTGTTGGTTTTACAAATATAGATACATGTTATTTAATTTTTATCATATTGTTTTTTTTCATGTCTTCACTCAAAAACAAAAAAAGCCTCTGCTTTGCCATTCCGTTGTGGGTTCATGTCACACCTAAAATCTTCAAGCTTCATCTGGCATGTCTCCTCTTCGGGGTAGTAAAGTATCAGGCCACAGCAACAAATTGCTGGAAAAATCTGTTGCCTGCTTAGGAACCTGAAATGTATACATGGTTTTAAGACTCAGTTAAAGAAACACTTGCAGTTAAGGGAACAGTAACTATTAATTTGGTTCCAGTCAGATACCTGTTTTTTATGTCCCACAAGCATTAAGTAGCATGATGTTAGTAGCTGTTTTTCTTTGTTTGAATTTGTTCAAGTTTAGAAATCCACGTCTTTTGTTCAATTTAATTTATTTTTTGTAGATTATGACTCCACGAGGCTGTCAATGATTCCGTCAACGTAACTACTTTAGCTCATAATCTGCCCCCGTCGCTTCAGAACCTGAAATGTATATACATAGTTTTAAGGCTCATTAAGGAAACACTTGCAGGAACGCGAAAAAGTCGAGAAAATTTCAGACATATGAGACTACCTAGTTGCAATTTAGTTCGAATCACGTATTCACATACCTTTTTTTATGTCCCACAAGCATTCAGGAGCACGGTGTTACTAGACGTTTTTCATAGTTTGATACTCAATTTGGTTTTCATGGTCCTTGACCTACTTTTGCTAATTTGTTCTGCGTATTAAACAAATGTAATGTAATGTAAATGACGATGTAATTTTTGTTAATTTGTCCGCCATAGCCAATAGCCATAGAATAGACAAGGCCTAATTAAAGCCACAGACTACATAAAGCTGTATAAAGTTGTGTTTGCACTACGGCATTATCAAGTTGAGTGACAGGTTTTATCTGTTTCATGTTTATTTTTTCCACTTTTTATTTTATTAGTATTTTGCTTTGCTTGTGATTGATGCATATGCGATCGTGTCGTTATTTAGTCGTGTATTCACCAAATGGTCACAACGGAAGACCTGCGTTGGCCCTACCAGCTTCGCGCTGTGTTGTTCTCGCTGCTGAGGTGAAAAGTTGTATGTCTCACACGAGACCAAAGTTTTTTACGTCTCGTGTCTTTGAATCCCTCGCTACGCTCAGGATTCTAACCTAGAATCACTCGCTACGCTCGTGATTCAATAATAGAATCCTTCGCTTACTCGGGATTCAACATCATCACTCGCAGCAAAAACCAACTTTGCTCTCTTGTTGAACAAATAACTATTGTATACCAAACTGCTCAAAAAACCAGAAAAATCTTCGATTGGCTGACATTGTGGAAGGTTTTTGGGATTTCGGATTTTCGGTACAAATGGCACATTATGGGAGTCTAGGAATTGCAATGTTTTTTTGGCGTAATGCGACGATGCCTTATCTGGCCAAAACACATATTCTCCATCAGGGCGATGTTGGCGATTAAATGGTATAAGTATTTTTTTCAACCATTCACTCTATGAGACTTTAGGATTAACTGCTAAACCACTAGGTTTGAACCACAGTTTTGACACACCTTTATCGGAAAAAGCCACATAAAGCATAACTTTCTGCTCAAACTTGTGCTTATACTTGTGTTTTATATTGTCTGGTGATGTTGAAATGTTGCTGGTATAGTACCGATCATTTCCAGGTATATGGGTTTTGCTCAAAGGGAAATAACTTTCATCATCCAAAATAAACGATTTTTCTTTGTAATTTGTAACCATCCAGCGGCATTGTGACATAATGTTACATTTTTGCTGATCGGTGTATTACGGTGCCCTTATCTTCTTGCGGCACTCCAAACCCACCTTTTTTAAAGACCGGCAAATGTACGGTTGAAAACATTTAAATATTTTCGGGGCATCTCGTTGGCTCATGGAATCACTATCATTGAAAGTGATATGGAGTGTCTTCAGTCTTCCCTTGGTCATTATTTTAGCTGGTCGGCCGCTACCACGTTTGCGAGTTGTCGTCAAGGATGCAAGAATTCTATATATAGTAGAAACTGTTACATTTTCTTTGGTAAAATGATCTACTGTGTACTTTTTCCCCATGTTTATATTTTTATTATAAAAATGTACAACGCGTTTTCGCAGAGCTTCTTGTTTCGGCGTCATTTTGACAATTATAAATGATTGAAAAAATGAAACAAATAAAAATCAAGAATATCAAAAGAGGTACAAATAATATCTTGAACAATTTTTTGTCTATTGCAATAAATATTTTTTTTAAGACTACTGCAAATGATTCTCATTTTTTTGTTATCACCCGTTAGAACTCTTTTTTTCTTAAATACTAACTTTAAATTTAAAATTTCTAATGATAAAGCTTTGTGCGGGCAGCCAATTACTACCTATTCCCAATTTTACACCGAAATCTTCAGTCATATGAAGTCTCATATCAGAGAAAAAGAGTCTCGACAGAACCACGGCCAGAGGGAGAAAAAAGTAACATTAGGTACTTATAAGAATTCGTTTTTCAGTATTTGGTACGGTATTATAATTATGGCTGTTTGTTTGGATGTATTAGTATTTAGTTAGCGTGTCTAAATTCATTCGCTATCGTCGAAATTGGGTGGGTGAACTTATATCTAGAGCGGGTTCATCTTGGGTTGCGGGTGCGGGTCAGCGGCGGCGCCGGCGCCGCGGCAGAGCCACTCCGCGCCCCAGCCCGTAGGCATGCGTCCAGCGCGCGCGCTCGCGGCCGCCTTGCTCGCCGTCGCCGTCGCCGGCGCCCTTTCCGCCGCGAACATTCCTAACCCGCAAGTATGATTTATCCTTTTTATTGAAACTTTACGCGACAAATCAGTTTCTCCCGGAGCTAGACTTCGGTCTCTTATACTGACGACGGTTAAATTCGGCTAAAATTTAAATTTCTTACAGAAAATGTTCAATAGCTACCTCACTGTTAGCCATCATCGGTGGTCATAACTTTTACTTTATACCTACATAGTTCTTGAAAACTGTAAAATTCAAAAGTTAAATTCAAATTGGAGCATGCATTGTCTTATTACCAGCTATTTTAATCCCCTTTACCCCATTTCTGTCAAAATCATGTTATTTCAAGTAAAATGTTAGTAAAAAGCAGTGCAAGAATATAAACAAATGCGTAAATTATGTATTTTTTGTTTAGTGTTCGATACGTTACGTACCTAATACGTAGATACATAGGTAGATTGGAATGTTGTTATAAATAAATAAAATTAATATAAGACGATATATATACTGATGCCGTGTGGTTGCCGGCTTAGAATAGTGCCACTCCATGTCTTCCCGTGGATGTCGTAAGAGGCGACTAAGGGAATAAAGGCTTGTAGTACTGTTAGGCGATGGGCTTGCCACCTGTCACTAATACACTGGGAAACATCTTAGCCTACTTGTGCAAAATGTGGTTACAGAATTATCAAGAAGTTTTAAGACTTGTTGGCAATTCTTTAGCTCTGCCTACCCCACTCTGGGAATGAAGGCGTGAGTTTATGTATGTGTGTATGTATGTGATATATATACTCATATAGAGAATACATTGAAAACAAGACTAAGAAACACATATGCTCACAATCCTCACAAAATTACCCTTACCGGAAATCGAACCTAGTAAATAATTGTAAAACGTAATACAGAAATAACTTAATAAGTATATCATACAAAAGTTTTTTAGTTTCAATGCTGCACATATAATTTCATTATTAAATAAGCTTAATAACTATTTCAGCTTAAATTAGTATGTCAAGAGCCGCAGTCGCAGCTGTGCTTGGCTTGGCCGATGAGTGTGGAGGACTCTAAGGACCCCGCCGGCGCCCTGCTCCGGGCTCCGCCGCGGCACGAGTGTGGCTCGACCGCGCAGCTCCTGACACAGCCGCACGACGCACTGGTACTGGTCCTGGTAAGGAATTTAAAGCACTACCAAATATTATCGTGCGTTCTAGACAAGATGCTTAAAGCTAACATACAAATTTTCGAAAACTCTCAACCTGAATGGATTTGACATAAATGCTCGTGGCGACTGCCCAGCAGCTTTTCAGCTGGCCAGCATCTTGTCTCGGGATAAAGTTAACTGATACTACGTGTACTTGAAAATACCGAGTTTACTAAAATTGACAATTGCATTGCGAAGTTACTTACGTAGGAATAAATAAATATTAACTACTCGTAACCCGATGAGCTCTCTGGCTGATCCGAGTTAGGATCTCCCCACATCGTCGCCGCGATATTTCCTGCGATGCGGTGCGCTACGAATTGTTAGCGAATGTACCTATGTCCTTACGATAAGGTGGTAAGTTAGACAGCTCGTCGACTACGATTTTAATTTCTTTATTAAAGACGATAAATATTTTTGTCACGAATACGTATTTTAAATACCCACTAAGAAAATATAAAATTTTGTAAAGGTGTGTATATCTGTCCTTCTGCATTACATTGAGCAAAGTTAAAGAGTCTCAGAGTTATTTGGTATACCTACTTACTAATTGTGAGGCGGGCGACGGGCGACATAAGTACTTTTCATAGTTATCTTGTGTCATACGCAATGCATAATACGATAAATGGCCATAATAATCACTTGGTAAATTCTTTCTTGTACTCAACAATCTAAAAAAGCAATAATAGTCCCATAGATTAAATCTATACATTAAAGACCCAAACTTGATGCGCGGATGCGATGCCCGGCCGTGGCGCCGTAAACTTTGAGGCAGCTGCTATCTTAGCCGGTGACCTAAATTTCACGATGGATGTCGTTACCTACATTAGTTTGCTTATCATGATTAGCAGCGCAGTGGTAATTTAAGGCAAATACATTTAGAACGCAACATCCAAATAAAGGAAGGAAGCTGAGTGGGTAACCCAAAAATATAAATTTAAATAAATTTTGCCATGCCATGTGGAATGTGGAACAAAGCTAAGTTTTTTATCTCTCCCGACTATTTCTTTGCTTAGGTCCCGCATTGGTGAAATTGAAAACGAATGCGCGGAATTCTGAAGGTACCTAGGTGGATTACTAATGTATGGGCAAAAAACTTTTCCCAAAGTATCACACCCCAAACTATTTTACTCAACTTATCATTTGGCAACAATTCTGTCAAAACAAATTATCTCAAGTTATAATTTTTTTGTGCCAAATTATTTTTTAACAACTAATTACTTCGTCATGTTTTATTTTACCAAATTTCATGTAGTCAAATGTTTCAGTTGGCATAGCATACGTAAATTACGCAATATAAATGAAGACAATCGTTTCCAAACTAAAAACCCTAATAAACTAACTTGGTAGGTATGTGGTTTACTGAAAATAGATAAGATGGAGTTATTTCCGTGACACAATCGACGAAGCTCCGCTTCTAGGGGCTTCTATTCTGCGTAGATTAGCCGTTCAGGCCAGATGAATTCTAACCTAACCTAAACCTACTTACTTCATTTTGACCTAAACTAACCCAACTGGACATGCTATAAATTAAGTGTGAAAAGTGATACATTGAACAAAGGTTTTTTTGGAATATAATCTTAGCCAAAGGAAACAAATTGCTTAATAAACGTTGGTCTTAATAATACTAGACAAAGTAAAATGATGCCGAATGATTATTTTATCAAATGAATAAAACGCGAAATGTAATGTACATACTAACGATTCGTCCAAAAACCGACGTCAACCCGCCTAGGGCTGATAGAGCAGCTCATAAGCTATCGATTCAACCCTCATGGATATTCAGCAATTGTTATTAGTTTCCGAGATATTGATCATTTAAATCAGAGTTTTTGCCATTTTTCCTTATGTCCGTGGTACGAAAAAACCCTAAATCCATGTATTAATTCACATTTTTTTCAGTGTTTTCTTGCATGATTAGAATCACTGTAAAATAAGGAAGTTTTTAAAGCTACATGCCAATTTTTTTTTCATTACAACTTTTTGAGAAAACACACAGTTTGTTTTTCCATACTAGGTGAAAAACAAACGCGGGGTTCTCTTAGTACTTATAGAAAAAGTAACTCTGTGCGTTTACTCAAACATTTGCAATAAAAAAGAAATTGGCATGTAGCTTTAAAAACTTCCTTATTTTACATGTTCATAATACACTCGAGCCCAGCGCACCAATATTGCTGTTATCGGGAGCAGCCCGCGAGCCCTTCGTAGAACATATGTACATAATACACGCGAGCCCAGCGCACCAATATTGCTGTTATCGGGAGCAGCCCGCGAGCCCTTCGTAGTACATATGTTCATAATACACTCGAGCCCAGCGCACCAATATTGCTGTTATCGGGAGCAGCCCGCGAGCCCTTCGTAGTACATATGTTCCTAATACACTCGAGCCCAGCGCACCAATATTGCTGTTATCGGGAGCAGCCCGCGAGCCCTTCGTAGTACATATGTTCATAATACACTCGAGCCCAGCGCACCAATATTTCTGTTATCGGGAGCAGCCCGCGAGCCCTTCGTAGTACATATGTTCATAATACACTCGAGCCCAGCGCACCAATATTGCTGTTATCGGGAGCAGCCCGCGAGCCCTTCGTAGTACATATGTTCATAATACACTCGAGCCCAGCGCACCAATATTGCTGTTATCGGGAGCAGCCCGCGAGCCCTTCGTAGTACATATGTTCATAATACACTCGAGCCCAGCGCACCAATATTGCTGTTATCGGGAGCAGCCCGCGAGCCCTTCGTAGTACATATGTTCATAATACACTCGAGCCCAGCGCACCAATATTGCTGTTATCGGGAGCAGCCCGCGAGCCCTTCGTAGTACATATGTTCATAATACACTCGAGCCCAGCGCACCAATATTGCTGTTATCGGGAGCAGCCCGCGAGCCCTTCGTAGAACATATGTTCATAATACACGCGAGCCCAGCGCACCAAATATTGCTGTTATCGGGAGCGGCCCGCGAGCCCTTCGTAGTACATATTCATTATAATCATGGCTAGTATTTTGTATCAAGAATCGCTGTCCGATTACGAGACGCGTTTGACTAGTTTTATACAGTGTATACAATTAAATATGTATGTTATGTACCTTTAGCTGTAGTTTTTAGCAAAACACAATTTCGGCGCAAAACTCCATTTAAGTAGGTATTTAGGTCAAGTCGTTGCATAGTAGATACGAATACGTTTATATAGTACTAGCTTTTGCCCGCGACTTCGTCTGCGTAGAATTTAGCTTATCTTTTATCCAATTTTATCATTGCTTACTTTTAAATTATAAAAGAAAATGAAGGTTTTGATTTGTAATGCGTACAGCCAGAATTTTAATGAACAGATAAAAACATTATTGGTAACTGCGACATATTATTTAGTTTAATAAGTTTCTGTGAACTACGTTTTTTTGTTTTCCCGTCCTTTGCTAACACGTGAAGATTTTGTGGACTTGAGACTGGTGAGCACGCCACATATAGTCGTCCATGGGAAAAACAGTCTTTACCTAAATGTACACCTGCAACTTTTAGTGTTTGTCCTTGTGCCTTATTTATTGTCATCGCGAAAGCTCATCAATGATCATGTTAGGAATCGAAAAGCTGACAGTTAAGTAGCACTTTAACGAAAGTGTAAAGTAAAAAAACATAAGTAAAAATCCTCTTCTATGTAGTAGTAACCAGCTTGAATAAATATTATCCTCGTTGGTTTGATGGACATTTATGAATACATATTTAAAATGTTGATTCCATCTTAAAAAGTTCCTATAAGGGATGAAAACGGCATTACGGATTCAAAATATCTCTAGACCAAATTTTATTTGAAATTTATGGCGAATGATGATTTCCCGGATAAAGACTGCCCCACTCGTATCAGCTTCCATGGGCCACAAACTATCTCTATACCAAATTTCATGAAAGTAAATCGGAAAAAGTAGACCAAAACAAAAAATATTTAACCAAGGACATATATATACCCATTTTGTTGGGATCATACCTACCTAGTATGCTACATATGAAACTCTTTAAAGCCTATATGTATGTACTTACCCCAATTTTAGTTAAGATATGTTCAAAGCAAATCGATCTCTTTGTCAAGGTTGGTATGTTTTCCTTGACCTTTTTTGCTACCCAATTTATGCTATCATAAATAGGTCAATCAACGCGTATGATTAGAGCAATGCCGTTTAAAAATTGAGAATGTTTCATAATATAAGTAGCCGCTGCCGATAAGTGCCAACGTCTCCCTGTGACTTTACTTGTTGCATATGTACAGTCGGCCTTATAAAGAGTGGTTCAGTAAAAAAGTAGCAATCAATTATCTGTTTTTTTTTTCTAATTATGAAACTGTTTTTTTTCAAGTAATCTGTATATCATTCTATCAAATAAAAATACAATAATATTGAAATGTATGAGATTCTTTGAGTATTCTGAATATTTATTGCATGTACATTATATTATAAATTTTTGGAAAACATAATTTGACATACATGGTTGATATTTGGGTTACGCAAGTATGACCACGTCTCCATTTTTCGCAATCAGGTCAAGTGGCTCCCAATCCGTGCTCGTCGTAACTTTCATATTTTAAGTCTCCTCTTCAGCATACTTTTCAACCCTGCAACGCCGTGTTACCTTAAGAAGCGTTTCAATTATTTGAATTCAGTTAGAGCTTCCCAAAACCTTCTTTTATCAGTCCCCTTTTCTTCCACTAAGTTTTACTCCAATTCCTTCACAATCCAGGCTATAAGGCTATGGAACGCTTTGCCTATAGTATATTTCTATGGAACTTGCTAACTATGTAAACAAAAGACTTAACTTTGTTTTGTCACTGTTTCTCCTTGAATTTTCACACCACCTCATCAAACACCAATGAAACCATAAACTATTGAAACGGTCGTTACTTTAAAATACAAAATCACCAAATATATAACTCTAACTTGGATATTTCATTAAAAGTTTAAATGGTTTCATAAGTTAGGTTTTAAGACCTTATGAGATGACGTTTTTGTTTCTTTTAAAATCTACAATTGTCTATGATGGGTAGTGTTGTGGCTAAAGTTGGCGATATATTAAGGCCCCTACACATTACCTAACTCACGCTGATCACACTCACAGATGATATAACGGCACCTTTTGTAATAAATACCGGTGATATATCATCTTCAAGTACCAATTTATCTTCAGATCGTGATTAAACAAATTAGAAATAAGTAACTACTTGTTTTTTACTTTCGGTATTTTATTATTCGATATGGTTTGACATAAGTAAAGGAGTAACGTATTGCCCATCACTAGTAAATTCATCATTCAGAGACAATTTAAATATGGCGGTTTGTTTACATAGTTAGCAAGTTCCATAGAATTAGACCTTACAGAAGTAAGGCGTGCTCAGTCTATTTTTATTTTTAAAAGCAGGCTAAAGGACTATTATTTATCGCTTCCGTAGTTTTCTAAGAATTCCTTTACTTTTATTTTTACCATCCTCGTGATGACCTCGTGTGTTATCTTTGTTTGGCTGATTTCTAGAATTTATGTATATATATATATTTTATAGTTGTATAATAATATGTATTTAGCGTGTATTTAGTATGTATTTATTAACTCATTCTCTTTGTGTATGTGTATATTTATATGTAGTTTATATACTTATGTGTAAGTAGTTTTTACAATAACAGAAGTGTTTCTTGTAGTTTAGTTTGAGTTCTGAAGACTTTAGTTTACACCGCCTGCCATGTATTTTTGTCTTTATCATTTCTCTGTCCAAGGTTGTCTGGAACAGATCGCTATTTAGCGGTAAGACCGCCTGCTGTATACCTATAGTTAAAATGTACTGTTCCGTGTTTTGTTTTTTTTGGTGTTCAATAAAGAGTATTTGTATTGTATTGCATTGTATTGTACCGTGTGGTTCTTTTTTACCATTTTGGTACGGAACCCTAAAAAGCCACGTGGAACACATCTACCCGTACCTACAGCTCCTTAATTAGGATGGACCAAAAAAATTACTCACGGTTTTTACATTCTAATCGAAAGAATAGGTAATATTAAGAGACCAATTTCATTCATTTGTATTTGACCCAATAGTTTTGTTTTAATATATTTATTTATTTAGCAGACATTTTATGGATGACATGATTATTTTCAATTTGGGTTGGCATAAATTAAACAATTAAATGATATCTAATGATAAAAAGTGATTATAAAAATGAATCGCTAAATGTGTTGCTAAGCGCAAAACTCGAGAACGGCTGAACCGAATTGGCTGATTTCTTTTTTGTTGTGTTCGTCATTGTCAGGACAAGGTTTTTATGAAAGAAAATAATGGAAAAAAACACCGGGAAAGTCAGGAATTTGCAGCGGGGCGAAGCCGCTGGCGGGCCGCTAGTAGTGTAATAAAACATACTATTTCAAGCGGTTTTCGTCTGACCCGTAAGATACACCTAGGAGGGCTTCAAGCCAAAAACGAAAGTCAAACAAAGGTCAAATATACTTTTGTTGAAATGTCCGAAATATTAAAAACACGGAACAATTATAGAATATCGATAAGAAAATTTGAAATTGACAACATATTTTTTTTTCCGTCTTGTCGTTTTTTGAAGCCAGTAGATACTTTAAGCATAATGACATCATAGTAGGTATTGAACCTTTGGGGATGAAAAACAGAAAAACCATTAAAGTTGTCAATTATTAAAATTGGTAGGCAGGCCTCTCTGTTAAATAATCTATGCTAACTCCGGTTCCCTGACATGACAGCTTACTAGGGTAGACAATATTTTTGACTTTGATAATTTATTATATTTTTTACGGCGTATTTTGTAACACCTTGTAGATAAATATTTCAAAAACTTGATAATGCAGAACGGCTTTAAAACCGTAGGTATTCCTTGAAATGTTTTTGAAATTAGAAAAAAATAATAAAATACTTTCCCATGCGAATTAGGTACCTACTTAAACAGACTTTTACTCTTTACTTCTTTGTCGAAAGAATATTGGGCCAAAAAAACCATTTAATGTTAGAGCACTAAGTACCTACTTAGTATTATTTTTCCTACAATATTTATTTTTTCATTAAAAAAAAAATACACAGTATGTATAACAGCACTAAGGCACTGTGAAGTACAAAACATTACATAATAAAAATTAATATGAGTTCACACTTTCCAGCAGAATTAGTTTCTTAATCCACACATCTATACATAATTACTTGACGACAGACGCACATCCATCACCTCAGATAGCGTTGCCAGGCGTCCGGCTTTAGCCGGACATAGTCAGGCTTTTTGATTGCCTGTCCGGCCAAAATAAGCGTCGTCCGGCCAGTCCGGCTTTTGTTAGGCTTTTTAGATTTCAAAATTCGCGCGCATCGAGACCGAATTCGCGAATGAAAGAAGCCGGCGCCGCGCCATCGCCGGCCGGCCGAGCGAGGGCGAGCGCTGTTGCCCCCGCCCACCCGCTCCCCTGCGTCGCCTGCCTGCGCCACTGCACACATTCTAACGCTCAGTCGCTACGTCGCTAGCGAACGGTGGCAGAGGCGCGCGCGTGCGTGTGTATGCACGTCGCTTTCTTGTTTTTCTTATTTAGCGACAAGAACTTTGGTAAGTTTTGTATTTGTACAGTACTCTGTGTTACTTAAATTTAATAAACCATCATGTGTTGAGTTGAGTGTATGTGTATGTGAGTGATGCTGTAAGAAATAGGTAAATAAAACGTTTTATTATTTTCAGATCTCAAACAAAATGCCAAAAAGAAAATGTATATTTTCGGAAGAGTTACAAAACTCTTACAAAATGTTTAATTCGGCAGGCCCGAAAGCTGAACCATGGGAGGTTAAATGCGAGGTATGTGACCAGATCATATCAATAGCCAGCAAAGGAAAATATGACCTGGAAAAACATTTGGCTACAGAAAAGCATAGAAAAAATATCAGGACCTCTGCCTATTCATCAAAAATGGATAGTTTCGTTACTATACAAGCAGGACCAAAACGTGAAGTGCAAGCAGCTGAGGCTACGTTGGTTTTTCATACAGTACAACACAATCAGTCGTTTAACTCACTAGACTGTACAGTGCCACTTCAAAAATGCCTTTATGCAGATTCAAATATTGCGAAAGATCCTGTGCCAGGACAAAGGCAGAAGCAATTTTGAAAAATGTTCTTGCTCCATATGTTTTAAAAAAAACATTGGACGATTTGTGTGACATAAAATACATAAGCGCCTCCACCGATGCAAGCAATCATGGGAATATTAAGCTATTTCCGCTGTTAATTCAGTATTTTGATTATATGAAAGACGGGATTCAGGTCTCCCTTATAGACCTACAATCTCAACAAAATGAGACATCCGAAACGATATCTAATTACGTCTACGATTCTCTGCACGACAAAAACCTCTCGCACAAACTAGTGGCTTATTCGGCTGATAATGCTGCTACGAATTTTGGCGGCAAAGACAGAGGAGGACAAAATAATGTATTTTGCCTACTAAAATCTCTAACGAATAATGAAAATATAGTTGGAGTCGGTTGCGTTGCGCATATTTTCAATAATTCCGTCCATAGGTCTCTCGATTCTTTGCCATTGTGCTTTGAAAGTATTGTCATGCAGCTTCACAATCATTTTGCTACATTTACAGTACGCACAGAGGAACTGAAAAGGATTAGTTCAGAATTAGACGTTCATTTTAAACAAATGCTATATCATTCAAAGACCCGCTGGCTGAGTTTGTTCCCAGCGATAGAAAGAATCTTACAGATGTATGACCCGCTGAAGTCATATTTTCTGACAAGCGGGAATAATACATCAAGAACATTAAGAGAATTTTTCGAAAATGATCTGAACGAAGGCTATTTTTGGGCTGTTCATTCTTTCATGGCCATATATCAAAACTACATCAAAAATACAGAGAAGGCTGATGTTTCAGTGAATGAGGTATTAGAAAACTGTTCTGAATAATGAACAGCATAAATGCAAGGATTGAACAAGATTTTTGTCCACTAAAAGTGGTTTCTATTTTACGTAAGTTTAATGACATTGACAAGAATGTTGACCAAGTGACTGCGTTCAAAGAAAATATTAAAAACATGTACACAATTGCAGTACAATATTTAAAATCATGGACTGAAAACCTATACAAAGAGACAAAACATTTTTCATGGATGTCTTTAAAAGATGTTCCTGAATGGAATCAAGTTTCCAATACTATAAGTATCATAACGAAAAACAACGTCAAAATTGATGACAGCAAATGTTTTGATCAACTGCAAAACCTGAAAAGCTTTTTAATTAATAATAAAGAGGATGTTGATTTCAAGAAACAGTTAGCCCACAAAAAATGGGTCCAATATTTTAAATCAATGAATTCTGAAGAAAGCTTTTCAGAATTTCTAACTATTTGCCAATTTTATTTCGCGATTCCAGGCCACAATGCAAACGTGGAACGAGTTTTCTCTCTAATAGGTCAACAATGGTCAAAACAGCGCAACAGACTTAACGTAGATACAGTTGCTAAAATGCTACTCGTAGAATACAATTTAAAACACTTATCGTGCAAGGATTTTTACAACTGCATAATAAAAGAAACTGAACTTTTAAAGCTTGTTACTGCAAACCAAAAATATTTAGAATAATGTTTAATGTCTAATTGAAAGATAAGAAGTCTTTTTTGTTTTGATTATTTAAGAGAAGAAGTGTCGAGTTTATATTATTTAAAGAAGTTTTGTTTTGATTAATAAGAGTAGAGATTTGTTTTGGTTATTAAGAGAAGAAGTTTTGTTTTGTTTTGATTATTTACAGAATAAGTTCTGTTTTGTTTTATATATTGAGAATTTAAGACACATAATTTAGACTGATGTTGCATTTAATTTGAATTAAGGAAAGAATTATTGAGACTGATTAATAATAAAGTACTTTTAGACTAATTTGGCATTAGTTTTATTGTAAATTATCAAAAAAGCTTGGTTTTCATTAATTTTCTACATTAATACCAAAAAATCCCCTAAAATGCAGTGTCCGGCTTTTTTACCAAAATGTTAGGCCAAAAAAAAAATTATTTTTTACACGAATATTTAAAATTGTTGAAAATGCAGGATGTCCGGCTTTTTGACCCAAATGTTAGGCCAAACTCACAGCTCTGTCCGGCTTTTCGGTATGAGGACCTGGCAACGCTAACCTCAGAGAACCTCAAACATTCATCACTCTAAACCACCCAAATACAAGCAAAAACATCGTAGTCATTGTCGCGCCATTGGCAATCTAGATCATTATGCCGATTTTAATAAAACTGAAGTATTAACTAAGAATCCTAAAGTTGAATCATTAGAACCCTTTTTGTTGTTAGGTGACATCGCCGAGAAGAGGAACCAGGACGGTGCATTGCAAAAAAGTCATACATCTTCCATTAAAAGATTTAGGCCAATGGGGCCAGAACAAAGGAGGGTCCAGAGGGCGCAGGCAGGCAAGCTACCCTCTCAGAGGACGGTACAGGGGACAGACTCAGTCTCAATACCTGGCCATCGACCGTGGAACTGGAAACGATGAAGGGAAAGCGGAAGCAATATCTGCTGCTGATACCTCAAAGGCTATTGTCAGTAAGTGCCAACTAAATCAAAACTATTTTGGTTACTGATATTTTTTTTGTAGCTTACTTGTAAGTATAAATAAGTGTAAGTCTCACGGAAGTTTTTTTATTTAAAATCCTTAGGTCTTAATTTTTTCGATAGTTGATGTTAAATTAAACTGTATTGTTCAATATAAAATTAGGTTGTAATGCCTCTAGTAAGTAATTTAAGCAGTTGTCTCATCCTGTCGGACACTGCTTACTCAGAGTTGGGTTCCCACGTCGTTACCTACTGCGAAAAACTGTCTACACAAAACTTTCTCGAAAAGCACCAAATAAACTTAAACGATTATTTTATTTAAAGTTATTTGGTGCTGTCTTACGTCCGGTTCCTATATTCAATCCGCGGACAGATAGGCTTACTTCGGATTAAAATTTGACACATTTTGTATGGGCAAATGTCAAATTTTAACCCGAGGTAAGCCTTATCTATCCTCGGATTGAATATAGGAACCCGACATTAGATGGTATTTAGTAGGTATAAACACTTTAGTCGAGTTATCAAAAGAACCAATCAAGTCTAGGTACTTAGTAGTGACAGTTTTCCGTTTTAATCCGTTGCTCCGTTACATTTGCTATCAATGCTATCTTTTAAGGTATTTTTCAGAATTGTATTAACAGGAGTACTAATTAAAATATATAACTATGATCGGGAGGGGAAGATGGCCGATTGAAAGATGTCCGGCTTTGTACTTTTGATTTATTCTATTTACTGATTTACTCTACACACTTGACACAGGCGAAATCATTGCGAGATAATAATAATATTAATAATAAACTTTATTTCAGGCTACAAGGCCCACATTTACAAATACCTTACAGACTAACATACATAACAATATATAACATAAGACTACTTTCACACTTTCCGGTGTCCGCAAGCCGGAGGTGGACCGCCATTGTTAGAAAAAGAATTTGATTTTTAAGCCACTATGGACTTTGTCATCGTGACGTTGTAAACCAAATCATAGGAAGTCTCTTACGTTTTGGTTCACAACGTCACTTTAACATGGTCCAAAATGGCCTTGAAATCAAATTGGTTGACTGTACATAGTAACAGGCTTTTGAACGACCGACCAGCTGATAAAAGGCAGGCCAGGGCCACAATTAACAGAAAGTACAAGAAAAGTTTTTGTTTAAAGTTAGTTGGTGCTATCTAAATAAGATGATTTTTAGTAGGTATAAACACATTATTTGCCCGTAATTTTATTCAAGAACCAACAAAGTTTACATAGTTGTGATGGTTTTTCTTAAATAATGAAACGATTTTTTTAATTTAAGAGGTTTTCCAGATTATTAGGAAGTATTTGTAGTTTTGGGATGCGCCGAAGTACTCATTTTTTACATCCATACTTACACTCACGCCTTCATTCCCAGAGTGGGGTAGGTAAGAGCTGCAGCATTACCAAGAACTCTAAAAACTTGTTGTTAATTCTGTAACATATTTTTTAGCCCCGAAAAACGAAAGTCCGAAAATGTTTCTTTAAAAAATCTTAATAATCACTATTCATCACTAAACTCTCTCACCAACAATCGTAACTATGTATATAGTAATAGACGTTAGTATTTTTTTCTACTCGCGTACTAGGTATAAACCACTAATATTGATATTGTAAAATGGTATCAGAATACCACCTATAGCGTAACCGAAGCGGGAAAACGATACCATAATAAGCATTACCGAGGTAATAACAGTTCTATAATAATTATAAAAGCATTGATATTACCATGGTTACGGTCAATCCGGATATCAGTCTTCGCTACATGGTTTTTGTTTTTTTAAACCTTTATTTTGTATATTTTTGTACAGATATTGCATCATAAACCAAATAAATTGCGGAAATAACTTAAACGCGTAATAAATGTTATAATATAAAATCTAATTTATTTTAAGAAATAAAGCACTAAACAAGCCTTAGCTGGGAAGGCCGGTTGGCGGACTCGTACTTAACTATACGAATATAGCGCGGCCTCGACTGCGTGTTGGCCACGCTAACTCGTACCAGACATCGGAATTTTGGCCGCAAAATTGAATGATAGGTACCTCTAATATCGATAAACTCACTTATCGATGCTTTTCCCCTATACTAGTGATCACTCACAGCTTCGTTTGTAAGTGTTTACTTTTTTGTAAATATTATTTTGGAGACGAAGATGAAGTCGATTACACAAAGCATAAGCATACTTTAATTGATCCCTAGGTTATGAGTACTATTGCACTATGCAATACAGCTGGGACCCGAGTTTCTTTATTTCAGGTTGTTTTTATAGCATGTTTTCTATTTTTTAAGAGTCATTTTCTATTTTCACTCTAAATGTAAATTAGGACTGTAAGGCTTGCCACCTGTCACTAATACACTGGGAAACATCTTAGCCTACTTGTGCAAAATGTGGTTACAGAATTATCAACAAGTTTAAAAAGTTGTTGGTAATTCTTTAGCTCTGCCTACCCCACTTTGGGAATGAAGGCGTGAGTTTATGTATGTATGTAAATTATTTAATAACACGTCTTTACAAAAGACACTCGACGAATTTAACAAATATTTTTCCATATTGAATGAGTGTCTATAAGTTGGGACACAACACAATTCATATAATAAGATTTTTCAAAAATTCTGACTATATGTAGGTAAATATTTAATATCCTAACCAACTGGTAAAACTTTATCTCTTCTACAAATATTCCTTACAACAATGCCTGTTAATAGTTTTTTTCTACCAAGTAAAATTGAGAAACATCATTTATTTACATATAAAAAAAAACGTTTGCGCGAGGGTGAACTTTTCCCGGGATACAACTTAATACACTCTCCTGTCTATATTGAACCCCCTTAGTCCAAATTAGGGTTGACTTGCTAGACACGTGTACCCGTATTCACAAACTAGATTCAAATATGCGAAACGATATTTTTTTAAATGTAGAAGGAATGGTACTAGTTTGTGTTTCTAGGCCGGTGCATGGCCTGGCCTGTGACACGTAAACAAACACATACTTACCTACACATAGCGATAAGGGGTCTTGGTTCGACTACGGAAACCTTAAAGCATGTGGGTGTTGTTTTATTAATCACAAATAATTAAGAACTGAACTAATACCGCTTGTTTTCATTATTTCAGGCGGAATAAGCGGTATGGGGCAAGCTCAAAGTCAATCTATGTACGATCCAAGCTGTGATGAGTGTTCGGACCATTTCATACCAGACGCAGAAAACTTAAGACGCCCTTCTGGAGGAAGTGGTGGAAGTGGATCAAGGAATTCGTGGAATAACCAAAGAAACCCTCTGGGTGGACAGGGTACAGTTCCAGGAGTGTCATTCGGAAACAAAGGCGAAGCACCGAATGGACTTGGCGGTAACCCAGGCGGTGATTCATGGCATAACAACGTAGGCGTGCCAGGTGTAAATAGCGGTCCTCCGGGGAGTAATGCTAATTGGAACATACCAGGGACTAGGCCAGTTGGCCCCGAAGATGGACCTGACGGAACGAATTGGAACAATCAAGGTGAAACTCCGAGTGGATCAAGGGGTAATTGGGATAACCAAAGAGGTGTTCCAGGAGATTCACAAGGGTTACTGGGCGGTGACCCTGGTAATTTTCAAGAAGGCACACCTGGTGCACCTGGAAGTGGTCCAGGAGGTGCCAATAAATGGAACAATCAAGGGGGCGCATCAGGTGGCCCCGGGAGAGGACCAATTGTATCAGGAAGACCAAGCAGCGGTACTAATTGGAATAACCAAGGCGGCACACCTGGAGGAACTGGTAGAGTTCCAGGGGGTGGTAACAATTGGAACAATCAAGGGAGCGCACCCGGTGGTGGTGGTGGTCCTTCTGGGTCAGGAAGAGGACCAGGCGTTAGTAATAATTGGAATAACCAAGGAGGCACACCTAGTGAAACTGGTGCAGCCCCAGGGAGTAACAACAATTGGAACAACCAAAGGGGCCCATCGGTTAGCAACGGGGGAGAAGCTAATACTGTGGGAAGACCAAGTGTTGGTACTAGTTGGAATAACCAAGGAGGTGCATCACGTGGATCTGGATTACCTCCAGGCGCTAGTAACGATTGGAATAACCAAGGAGGCACACCGGGTGGACATGGAAGAGGGCCGCCGATTGGATCGGTAGAAAGACCAGGAACTGGGACTAGTTTCAATAACCAAGGAGGCACACCTGGTGAAACTGGTAGAGCTCCAGGGAGTAGTAATAATTGGAACAACCCAGGGGGCGCACAAGGTGACTTTGAAAGAGGTCCTTTTGAATCAGGTAGAGGGCCAGGCATTGGTACTAGTTGGAATAACCAAGGAGGTACACAAGGTGAATCTGGAGGAGGTCCAGGGGGAAGTAACAATCGGAACCACCAAGGAGGCGCACCATCTGGTAACGAGATAGGACCTGTTGGACCAGGCGAAGGATTAGGTAGCAGCAACAATTGGAATAACCCAGGTGGAGCACCAAACGGTGGTACTAATTGGAGTATACAGGGAAACCACCCTGGTGGCCACGTCGGAGGTCCTGTGGGGCCAGGAGGTGAACCGAGCTTCAGAAATGTCTGGCCTAATCAAGGAGGCCCACAAAATGGACAAGGAGGTAGTACAAGTTGGAACACACCACAAGTTCAAAACAATCAAGGCGCCGCTTATCCACCGCCATTTGGACTAAATTGGCCACTTTTAACAGGAGCTTTACCGGGGGCCGGACAAAATCCAACTTATTTCTGTTGCATTGTTGGTTCCAACAGTAATCCTCAATATATTGCAACAGGCGGTGGCGCTCCAGATTCAACTAGTTATACGGGTCCCACAGGGTTCAATATAAATCCTAACTACAACCCCAACACACAAAACAAGGGGTCAAACAACCCGCAAAGCTCACCAGAAAATCTTTACGAACGACGCCCAAATGGTCCATTTGTTACCCCAAATCAAGGTCCAACTGGGCAGAATGGTTACACACCTGGTCCCGGTCAAGGTGAACAGAACGGTTACACATCTTACCATGAGCCGGAAGGACAGAACGTTTACACAACTAATCAAAGACCAGGCGGACAAAGTACCTTCACTTCTAATCAAAGACCAGGCGAACAGAACGGTTACACACCCATCCATAGTCCAGGCGGGCAGAATAGTGCCACTGCTAACCAAGGACCGGATGGGCAGAACGGTTACATTCCGAATCAAGGACCAGGCGATCAGAATGGATATACACATAATCAAGGACCAGGTGGACAATCTGGTACCACACCCAATCAAGGACCAGGCGGTCAGAATGGTTACATATCTAACCAAGGGCCAGGCGGACAGAATAGTTACACACCCAACCAAGGACCAGGTGGACAGAATACTTACACGTCTAACCAAGGCCCGGGTGGACAGAACGGTTATACATCCAACCAAGGACCGGGTGGCCCAAATGGTTACACATCTAACGAAGGACCAGGTGGACAGAATAGTGTCAATGTTAACCAAAGGCCAAGTGGACAGAATGGGTACACACCGAACCAAGGAACAAGTGGACAAAACGGTTTCACACCTAACCAAGGACCAGATGGACAGAATAGTTACACACCTAACCAAAGGCCAGGTGGGCAGAATAGTGCAACTGCTAACCAAGGACCAGATGGACAGAATAGTTACACACCTAACCAAAGGCCAGGTGGGCAGAATAGTGCCACTGCTAACCAAGGGCCAGGCGGACAGACGGGTTACACACCTAACCAAAGGCCAGGTGGGCAGAATAGTGCCACTGCTAACCAAGGGCCAGGCGGGCAGAATAGTGCCACTGGTAACCAAGGGCCAGGCGGGCAGACGGGTTACACACCTAACCAAAGGCCAGGTGGGCAGAATAGTGCCACTGCTAACCAAGGGCCAAGCGAGCAGACGGGTTACACACCTAACCAAAGGCCAGGTGGACAGAATAGTGCCACTGCTAACCAAGGGCCAGGCGGGCAGACGGGTTACACACCTAACCAAAGGCCAGGTGGGCAGAATAGTGCCACTGCTAACCAAGGGCCAGGCGGGCAGACGGGTTACACACCTAACCAAAGGCCAGGTGGGCAGAATAGTGCCACTGGTAACCAGGGGCCAGGTGGGCAGAATGGTTACATACCTAACCAAGGACCCTTCGGACAGAATGGTTACACACCTAACGAAGGACAAGGCGGACAGAATGGTTACACATCCAACCAACGACCAGGCGGACAAAATGATTACACATCTAACCAAGGACCAGTCGGACCGAACGGTGCCTCTACAAACCAAGGACCGGGTGGTCAGAACAGTTACACGCCTAACCAAGGATCTGGCGGAAATAATGGTTACACACCCAACCAAGGACCTGGGGGACAGAATGGTTACACATCTACCCAAGGACCGAACGGACAGAATGGTTACTCACCCAATCAAGGATTGGACGGACAGAACGGTTACCCACCCAGTCAAGTATCAGGTGGTCATAATGGTTACATATCTAACCAAAGCCCAGGCGGACAGAATGGTGCCACTGCTGACCATGGACCTGGTGAGCAGAACGGTTACATACCCAATCAAGCATCAGGTGGACAAAATGGTTACACATCTAACCAAGGACCAGGAGAACATAATGGTTACATATCTAACCAAGAACCAAGTGGACAGAATGGATACAGGGTAAGAAAAAGTTCTGAACATAAAAACTATTTTAAGACCAGTTACCTATGTTCGCCGATACCTAGTTCTTTCTACTAGTTATAACTATGCTGAATACGATTAAATTAAAACTAAATAGAAACTAAAAAAGAGAGGGTCCAGTTGCAAAGTACCACAGATGCTGGCAGCATTTCCTCGTTGAATAACAATGCTAATGCGCTGCCCGAGGAAGCTGCCAGCTCTGTGGTCTCCGGTTGTTTCTGTTAGCCTTTTTTTGCTACTTGCGTATTTAAAATGATCATCCACACCAATTTTATGAATCCAAACACGGGGACTCGACGTTAAGTAAAGTAGCTAGAGATGCGGCTACGTTCCGACTATATCCCGATTGTAGCTCTTAAGGTGCACTTACACAAGCACATTTTTAAAACATCTTATAAGGTAGTCATAGTGTTTTCAATCGAAGAATCCGCGCCCCACTGCTTAATTGCTTTTACCTTTTGAACGCCACAGTCGGCTCTAGCCGACAACTGAAAGTCGTGCCACTGACGCCACCATCGGCCACAGCCGACACAAGTTAGAGATTAAAATAGACTTTGTTTCGTATGGATTAAGTTGTAATTTGCGTAGCATAGCAAACATGTTTGGCGTGTGAGTGACGCATTTTGTGTTTGACGTAAGGCTAAATTGGTCTTTCAATTTCGGCACAAGCTTCTTGGAAATGAAATAAGTCACTAAAGTCGTTCTCGACTAGTCAGACTAGTGGTTAGTGACAGTATAATTTTGTCCACGTGTAAGAATAATGAATTTATAAGGTTATTAGTATAGAACCTAATTAAAATATTCGACTTTGTGTGCTGGACGCAACTTTATCAAATTAAAAATAAACAAAAGAAAGTTGGGTTCCATCACCGTTACTAGGAACAAAAACCGACATCTGAGTAAACTTCTATGTATTTTTCCAAAATTTAATTTATCCAAATACTTATCGTCTAATTCAAGAATGAAAGCCCCTCCCCAAACAAACGTATGGAAAATGCATCAACATGTATTGTGAGCGTCGAAGGGGTGTCCGTTTAAGATCAGACTAAATCATTTACTTACACCAAAAATAAATTTATCTCTTATTAATAACGTCAACTTCAACCTATTTAAAATCTTTTTTATTTCAGGTTCCGGGCATAGATTCAAACGGTGGTGAGTAAACATTTATTAACACGTTGCTTTATTAATAATAGGGTTAAATAGGATTCTGTTAATGGACCCGATTCTACCTAGTCGGTCCTAAAGTTCTGTCACAAATAAGAATAATGATAAAAACAAAAGTACCAATCAGTTTTTAATAATTTATATACCAATTTAAAGTACATTTAATAGAGACTTAATATAACTTAAAATTATTCAAAATGACTTCCCTTGTTTTTAATACAGGCCAATAAACGCCGCGGCCAGTCGTCTATCGCAGCACGCACCATATTCATGTCTATTTCAGCGACTGCTTTTCTAATAGATGACTTCAGTTCAGGCTCTCCAAATTTGTATGTGGTTTAGCACAGACCTTCTCCTCTAAGACCTGCCAAATTTTGTAGTCCAAAGGATTAAGGTCCGGAGGAAGGCCAATCTTCGTGTCTTATAAAGTCGATTTTTTGACGCTCAAACCAGGCATGAGTGGTCTTGCCTTTGTGTGCAGGTGCAGAATCCTGCTGGAACACAAAATGATGTCCTGAAAATAGCGTGTTGGGCAGATCTTTGACAACCTGATCCAAAACCGTCTCTTGGTACACTTTTGCACTGATTTTGACCCCTTTTTCGCAAAAATGAACCTCAGTTGGCCCGTAATAAGATACTCCCAACCAAACCATCACTGATGATGGATGATGCCCATGTTGCACCCGCGGAGCGGTTTTTTTTTGCTTCTTCAGAGCTCTTAGCGTACACTCTATCATTCTGTTTATTATACTTTTCTTCAATATCGAAAATTTTTTCGTCTGTAAATAGGATATCGCGGTGTCGATTTTTCGCAACAACTTTCGGGATCTTTTAAGCCTGATTGTTTTTAGACGGGCATTAAGCATGTGTCCACACTTTTTTTGTATGCTCGTAGACTAAGATCTTCGTTTAAAATCTTTTTGACGGTATTCCTACTGACACCCATCTGCAAAGCCATCAACTTCTGTTTTCGGACAGGATTTCTTGCTATACGGGCCTTGATCGCTTTGATCACTGCTGGTGTTCTTACGGAGCGTGGACGGCCAGTTCTTTTTTTGTCCTCAACACTAGAGACTTCATTGTACCTATCAATAGTACGGTATACAAACCTAAGCGTTATATTTAATTTTTTAAGCAACTTGAAAACGGTACTTGGCGAGTGCCCACAGCGGTGCAACGCTAAAACAGCTATTCGGTTTTCTTTCAATGTCCACTCCATCGTGAGAAATCGCAGCAAATGACTGTTTTAACAAAGTTGTTAAACATTCAAAAATGGAATACAAAAACAATTTCTTAAAATTATGTTCTAAATTAAAAAATAATGTGCCAGTGACAGAACTTTAGGACCGACTAAGTACAGCGGTCTCTAAACTTCCTAATTTTATGTAGGTGTCGCTAAAACACTTTGCTATTCTATGAGCAGCTGTCATAATCAAATGACAGCGCCATGACAGCGCTCATCTGAATCTGACGCATCTTATAGTTAGGGAGGCGAGGTAGCTTAATGGCGTAATTCAACGGCGCCGTCGAGACCTATCAAAATCGAAAGATAAAATAATTTCGAAAAGAAAAGCTCGTATGGTAAAAACCATTTTAGCGGTGGGTTTGGCGTGTACGGTTTTTCAAAAATGTTAAAAAAAACAGTTACTAGGGCATTCTCGAGCGCGTCAGATATTCATACTACGTATGCCCCAAGTGCCTCTGATAACAACGGTATACTAATCTGCCGGTTTGCGTGGTGGGGGTAGGCATATAAAGTACGAAAAATGCAAAAAAAAAAAAAAAAACTCGAGCGCGTCAGATTTTCGGAAGGGGTGTTAAGTAGGCCCCAAGGAACTTCGCCGTGTATCGTGCTCAGCAGATGCTCTATAGTTAAACGAATTAACTCGTTTGTTAAAATTTGTCGTAATTAAATAACTTCCTAACAAAAAATTAATTCACAAACTGAAAGTATGGCCTACGTTTGACACTTGATAAGTTTTATCGCTGTAAGGGCCCAGTTGACCAACCAATTTAACAGACGGTTAAGTCTTAATCAGCTGTTAGTCAATACATTTGACAATCGTTAAACCGCTAACCGTCCGTTTAATTGTTGGGGAACTCGGCCCTAAAACATCTAGCGGGTAACTGAGTTGTAATTAATTAACTAGTAATAAGTCCTGATAAGGATATCAATATCGCAAATAACTTAAACCCCTAGCTCTTATGTATTCTTCTGGTATAAATAACAAACGGAGTGATAGTAAACATTATTTAATATCAAAATCAGAAATGCGTTTCTCAAGCATACTTCAATAAATGCTCAAAATAACCACCACTTTCCCGTCGGCATAGTTCTGCTCGACGTCTCAGATTGTATCAATAATATTAGTATTATTATATTATTATTTTTAATATCAGTTTTCCAATTACGAACACATTGGTTTTGACAGCATCAAACGCCTGTATAATTTTTTGCCGTAGTTCCGCGACTGTATTGGACTTCCGTTTGTAGACTTTCCTTTTAATTTCACCCCATAAAAAGAAGTCCAGCGGCGTTAGATCAGGACTACGAGGAGGGAACGCGATTGGACCACTACGCCCAATCTACCGGTCGGGGAATTCTTGGTCTAAATAATTCCGAACCCTACGAAAAAAGTGAGCAGGAGCCCCTGCTGGAAGTGTAGGTCGTCTAGATTTTCTTCTGGAACTTCACGCATTAATGTTGGCAAGACGTTTCTCAACAGATCTTCATACTTAGTTCCATTTAGTGTGCCTTCAATATAATGAGGTCCTACTACACAATTATTGAGGATACCCGCCCAGACGTTGAGTGAAAATCGGGTTTGGAACGAGTCCCTGCGTTTGACATGGGGGTTTACATTAGTCCACCAATGTTCATTATGGATGTTGAATAGTCCTATCCTGGTGAAGGTGGCTCCGTCTGACCACAAGATATTTAAATGTAGGTGTTCTAATAACCACTCACAGAACTGAACTCGTCTAGAGTAATCTGCAAGAACGAACCTTCGGCATTCAATAACCTCCACATGAAAAATTGTGTTGTCCCAAACCGTGCGGCTGCTTCCCTCGTGCTTGCTTGAGGGTGGTGGTTGAAATAACGAAGTACTCGAGTACGAAACGCTTCCGAGTAGCGTGCTCGCGATCCTCTGCCTTGTGCATGTCCTGGAACGGCGAACTGTCCATAATCCCTTAAGTTTTGGACAGTGTGGTTTATAAAACGACGAGTCGGGATTGGAGAGTCTGGATACTTTTCATTAAACAATGTCTGTGTCCGCACCGTACTACGCGATGTGTAATAAAAAACAACCATATCTAAGGGTCATTATTTGGGCGTTTCAACCGCCTCACTTTCGTGGTCACATTTTTGTAGAAGTGACTTCAGATTTCGATTTTGTTTCTGGTTAGTTATCTAAGTTTACCGGACATCTATCAAATATCCAAAAACGCTATCAAAATATACGCCCAATTCTTCAAAAACATGTCCACGAAAGTGAGACGGTTGAAACGCTCGAATAATGACCCCTAAACGCTCAACGTGCGTGTACGAATAAGCAGGCGGCATTTTCGTTTAAATTTTAATATTATTATTATTTATTTATTTAATGGCAACCGGTGAGCAACCATTTCTGCCAATGTCAAGTTTATATTATACATTTACATATCAAAAAAATCATAAGGCAACGTTGTACGGCGATACGTGTTCAAACTTGAATTCTTCATTATACTGCACATTTTAATGTAAATTTACAGCATTTTAATACATCTTTACTATCCATTAAACAACAAAATATGCAAAAAAATGGAAACAATTAAGAAAGCGACACCATCTTCAAAAACCCCAAAAGAATCCTAAATTTTAATAAATCGGGAGATAATATTGTTATGACAATGCACGTCACGAATGAAGTATTACTTTATTTTTATTTCAAACTGTTTCTCCAAGTACCAAAGAGGCGAGTGTCTATTATGAAACACATTTAATCTTCGTGCTCTACCATTGAAGGGGTAAAGTAACCATATGCTAAAAAAAAATAGGATAACTAAAAACTTTAATGATGTTCTAATTAACTACTTTGTTAACTCGAGACCTAGCAGGGGCTTTTAGTCCTTGAGAGATGTATCGAAAGCATTGACTTTGTATCACGTTCAAAATTTCACCCTGTATACAGGGTGTAAGGGACGACTCACCGAAAACTGAAACCGTTGATTGTAGGCAGAGCCGTCTGTGCGCAGCGAGGCGTAGCAGCTAATATAAATTGCTTGTTATACTTTAACGTAACATGATGAAGGGCCTTATTTCTGTAGCTATATACATGCTTTATGGATATTGATACTTGGATACCTAGGTACATATTGGTTATGATCAGGGCCCGTAATTTTCATGCCGATGACATCAATTTGACGTCACGCTCCATATAGGCTGATCCCAAATAGTTTTATTGTAAATTATTAATCATTAGTCGTCAATCATCTTAATCATGTACAAATGCCTTCAAAAGTACTCTATTTACACGTGGAATAAATAATACCTACTTGATACGTGAAACGTAAATAATAACTAGTTATTTGATTTGTTTTTATACATACATTTTATTAAATGGTATTTTTAACAACACATTACAATAATTACGTAGAAAACAGAATTCCTATGTGTTCAATTTGTTCCCAGAATTCAGTATGTTTCAAATTAATTTGTAAATAATTATGTACAAAACTAACTTGTATACAGGTTGTCTGGAAAACCTTCGGAGAAATTTGGGGGGGTAATAGTTCGCACGATTCTGATCACGGGGGTATGGTTCATTTTTGTTTCTGTTAATGTAAAAAAAAAACGAAGGATTAATTATATTCATTTTGTTACTTGATGTACCGCAGCCGATATCTCGACCTTGACATTTTGACGTTGATAGTATACTACTCCAACAGTTCGTAGTATCTTACGTCAAAATTCAATGTCCGAGGTCAATGACCTGAGACCATACGTTGTCACATGGTATGTAAACAAACAGTTCGCTCCATGTAAACAAACAGTTCGCTCCATGTAAACAAAAATCAAGGTAGCATTATAATAAAAATAAATGAGTAATTTTAGTGCAACTTACTGTATTTTCGTTTTTGCAATTTGAACACTAATTGGTTTTAAATGTGAAATCACTAGGTCTTTTGTTATATGTTTTGCCGAGACTGATCATATCGTCCGTCTTTTACTGTCGAGATCTAACCATTTACCATTGTTTTCTGCTCTAAAGTAGCCCATATAACTGATTTACAGCAAAAATATTGAAGACGTGAATATTGAAAATAACATAATTTAACACTGACATCTAATGACAGCCATAAATTCATAGACTTCTCAAAGTTCAAATAGACGGATTGAACGATCCGATTATTGCTCTCCGTATTGAAGAAAAAAAAGGAAAAAAAGAAAATCGTTTATTGGTGCAAACCACAGAAAAATAATAATCAAATTAAATACAGTGAGAAAATAGTTTAAAACAAAACCTTAAAACTATTTTATAAAATAATAATGCACCAAATTGGGTGCTACTCAGCATCATAGTGTCAGACATGCCGTGACGCTGCACGCGCTGATTTTCAGGGCAACCAGACGGGGAGAAAGCGCTGCTGGCTGCTGGTTCTTTCCTTTTGATCCGCATGGTATTTGTGGCAGTAGCCAAAAGTCCAAGTGCAAAACATTTTGTCGATGGATATAAAGGTCGTCGCATAATTGATTATAATAGGCTATTTGACAACATTGAAAATATACTACAAATTGTGGTCATCCTATCTGATACTAGCGTAAAATAACGTATTTCACTTTATTTCACATTAAATTATGTCTATTTTTTTGGAAATTACACGAAATAATAAGGATTTTTTTTGAAATTTAATCTGTGGCAAAAACGCTATGTGATGTTAGAAATACTTTATAACCTGTGAGTGTGATGTGAAGTCACATCACATGCAAGTAAACAAAACAAACCCCAAACCAAACATCGCTTCGCTTGTGACATCGCTTCCTTGACTGATTGTGATTGTAGTCCACGTTTTATATTTTCTGGGTGTTCCTTAAGCCGGCTACTCACACACCTGCTGCAGGCGCAATACCGGTCGCACGGCGGTGGGACCAATTTTAGGCTGTTCTCTACACACTAGCCTGCCGTTCAGTGTGTAACTGATAGTCCCGCTGAACGCACGTCCACGAGAAAGCCTCCTGTATTGTCGAAACACCAGAGGATTGGTATCGCCTTGGCACTTTCTGTGGTGCTACCAAAAAAAAAAGGAAGAGAAGATATTGGGTGAAGAATTGGTTGCAGAAACGAAGCAAATTGTGCCACATGAATATTATGAAAGAATTGGAAGTAGATGATCTTAGAAACTTTTTGCGAATGGATATTGATTCTTTTGAAGAGCTCCTGGCTATGGTAACACCATTTTTTCCATTTTTGTCCACTCCGCTCGGTTGTCACCAATGAACTGACTGGAATTGCCCCAATCCTACTACACACGCAGCAACCTTGCAGGGCGGTAGACACAATCTAGGGAGCTAGGAAGGTCTTGCGCCCCTGCCGCCCTGCCGCAGGCCCAATCTAAAAATTGCTCCTGCTTGCCTACACACATCACAATTAAGGAGGCAATCAAGGGTCCAATTCCCATATTGCCCCTGCAGCAGGTGTGTGAGTAGCCGGCTTTAGTGGCCTTTTTCTTTAAGGGTTTTTACCACAGAGTGTAATCACGTCGACCTCTTCTTACAAAGCGATCCTATTTTTCTCTTTCTTCTATGATACGAATATCTAGCAACAACATGTATGATGCCAGCTTTAAATGTAATTTTGATAAAACGTAACGTGTAGGTAGGATTTTTTGTTTACAAATGAAACCTAAAACTCTTTTCATAAAGAGTTTTAATGGTCCAAGATTTAAAAAGATAATATGTCAAATTGTCAATAATTAATTATTGTTTTTTATTCGTCGGAAGCCCTGATAGTGGTACAAATCAATGAAATACAGCCATGATTCATGATCTCGTAAAAGAAGTAATGTGCCTACGAGTGCAAGTGCTATTTTAGCCGTGTGAGTGTGAGAAAAGTGTGAGTAAAAATCATAATCGTAAGTTTCAGTTTTAGATTATTTCACATAATAGCCCTTATCAGACACCGTCTTTTCATTCACATTACAGGATAATGTGTCAGTTTTCTAAACTCCATGGAGCTTTTGACCATGATTGGAAACATTGTTCATAAGGAACAACTTGTTTATTTACATTACGTTGTGACACATATCGTCGGTGAAACTGCAAAACCGCGTAAGTGACATTTTAAATAAGGAGCAAAATGCACCTTTTTAATAAGTCAGTAAGGTTTATTTTGCTCTATCATAAATTTGTTACTTACGCGGTTTTGCAGTATCACCGACGATATTATGAATGAATCAGTTAAGATGGGGCACACTGAGAGCATCGTCAGGAAAGTCGATGATAAATCTGTCTGTAACTCAGTCAAATATTAACTTAAACAAAAGTTACCAATATAGGGATGATCCAAATCATCCACCCTATCTACAGTTAAAATTTCTCCGAAGGTTTTCCAGACACCCTGTATAATACTGTAGAAAACCTCGTTTGTAAATAATATCATTAAGTATCTAGTTATTCGCGTATGGCCCAGTACTTTGATTTTCATACCATCTAGAACCTTGTCACAATGACAATAATTTGAAATCTCTAGAGTATAGATGTTGATTGTCACTATGACAAAGAACGTAATGTTACACAAATCAATTTCCTTGAGTGTTTATAAATCAATATGTAATAAATCCTTTTTAAATGGAACCTTTTTTATTCGTTCTCATTAAAAAAACGTTCTTTCATAAATGTTACAAGTGCCACTGAGAAATAAAAATACTGATTTCCTAATTGTATTAGTTGCTAAAATCAGAAAAAATGTGTCCATACACGACACAGCAAACAAAAATACGATTACAAAACAAAAGGATTTTTATGAATATTGCATTACGTATGAACGAAACGATGACTTAGATTTTCTTTGCATGGGAATTAATGCAAGAAGGATGGCGTGCTTTACGTTAGAGAGGAATTCTGTTTTCAACGTAATTATTGTAATGTATTGTTAACAATACCATTTAATAAAATGTATGTATAAAAACAAATCAAATACCTAGTTTTATTTACGTTTCAAGTAGGTATTATTTATTCGAAGTGTAAATAGAGTACTTTTGAAGTCATTTGTACATGATTAAAATGATTGACGACTAATGATTAATAATTTACAATAAAACTGTTTAGGATCAGCCTATATGGAGCGTGACGTCAAATTGGTGTCATCGGCATGAAAATTACGGGCCCTGGTTATGATCGTAATATACTTTTATTAAAAATATAAAAACTTTATTTCTATGTTTTGATTATCCGGTAATACGAGTAGGTACAGCAAAAACACTCAAAGCGATAGCCTTGTTATTTATATTAAAAATTAAACAATAATTGTAGAATGCAAAAAATAAACGAGTGTGAGTATTAATTTGAAACGAGTTTTATTTTTATGTCGACTCCATAGCTCGCTTTAGTCTTACCGTGCTATGAAAACTCCGGTCCCTGGTAATTAATATGAATCTTACTTTTTTTTCAGTTCCACCAGAAAACGTTATTGATCCTAATGCAATTTCATCAGGGCCAAGTGCAGATGATTCTCAAGCACAGTCAAGTATATCTCAAAACGCTAACGGCACAATGGCGAGTGCATCTTCTAACGGGGGTAATGACAAGGGTCGCGCTAAAACACAAGTCAGTGGAACTTACGCAGGGAGTGGAACATTCTCAGCTCAAGCTGAAATTAGTGACGAAAGTAAAGGAGCACATAGTGAAGTATCTGGAGGAAAAAAAGGAGCTGTAAGTGTGGCCCAGGGCTATAGTCGTAATAGTAAGTCCCAGGCTAATGTCAACCTAGGCTCTGAAACAGGCTCATTGACATCAGGAGCCCAAAGCGATGGTAAAACGCATTCGTCAAATACTCAAGTCCAAGGTGGCGTCAAAGGAGGATCAGCTGAGGCCCAAGCTCGTGGTCCGGGTAGTACTTCGTCTCAGGCTCAGATAGGTTTCACTCCTTATAAAGATAGCGACAAGTCACAACATGACTTGTTTAAAACTCCATTTGTAGGCACCGGAAAAGCTTCTTCTCAATCGAATGGACGCATTGGGGAGTCTCAGTCGCAGTTAGAAGGAACATTTAAATATGGTATCAAGTACACAGGAGCAGCCCAAGCCGGTTCTAGTTTAGACAAGGACGCCGTATTTGCCAATCGACTTCCCTTAAATAGAATAGACGCATTTGATAGGAATGAGATAAATGTAAACGTTGATGACACCGAGGAGGCATCTGAAGTGACACCTTTGCCAGCAATAGATGGCCCACATAATAACACCGAAGACATTAACGATGAACTAGCAGTAAATCTTGAAAGCAGAATACCTGGTCACGCGCACTCTGATCACCATAGAACGGGTATTGGAAACAATTCATCAATTAACAACCCCTCATCGGGAGCAAAGTCATTCCAATCACCATACAGAGCTAATAACGCTAATGATTTCGACTATACAAGCGATCACGACCAACCAGACGATTATGACCCAGGAACTGATCCTGTAGAAGAAACACCCGAGTACAGTTATGACGATTTTGGTAGGGAGTCTGAAACACATCAATCTCTTCACAGCCCAAACAGAAACAGTTTTGAAGTTCAACAGAGTAATGGTGGTAATACTCAACATATAGTTTTAGGTAATTTAAACGATCACGACGCGATTGTAACTCAAGAAACTACTAATCAAAGGCCAGACGAGGGTAGAATTTATCAGCCCGGAGAAAGCGTACCTGGTACTGGTGGCTATACCATTCCGGTAGGCTTTACCGGCAGTGTTAAATCAGTTGCCTCTAAACAGAGAACGTACGCTGTAGGAACCAGGGACTCACCGTCTCAGGCACAATCAGTATCTTTAGTTCCCGGCAGTGGTAAGGTAAATTACGTGCATCCAAACACCTCCTTTAACGGGAAATTCGTACCGCCGAATGATTTGAGATCATTTTCTCATATTAACAACCAAGATGACAACAGATATGTTTCTGTATCTAAAACGGTCACAGGAGCATTGGACAATGAAAATAATCTACGAAAACAATACTCACATACATATTACACAAAGTCGTCATCTTGCGGTTACTTTACTTTTACTTGTACCATGGTTAGTGGCCCTAATGGTCGGAGAAAAGTGTGCAAACCCAAAATACCCACCAATCCAGACGGAACGCCTATGAGATGTTAAAGTGTTAGGATCATCAAGACGAAAACAGCATTTGAATACGTAATGCTGGTTAAGTTTTTCTATGTAGGACCTATGTCGTTGTGCCCTTCAAAGCTTATTATAACGCAGGCCATATTTTCAGCATATTTATAGGCTTTTAAGAATTAGGTTTAAGATATTGTATTTTACATTACATTCGCAGTAAGTTAGATTAAATGAAAACTATCTATTTTAAAGTAAAAAGATCGATGTGATTTTTTTTAAATATTTTCCAGGCACTGTATGGTTAATAGTCTACTACACTTATAGTATAGTGTACAGTGTGCTGTCCTAAGGACCCTTTGCACTGTGATAAGAATGAGACATGAATGTTTTAAGTGCTATTAAACGTTTAAAAAAACACGCCTTATTATTTGTTTCTCATATTCGCAAGAAAAAAAAACAAATATATTAGGTCCTTACCTATGAAATTGGCGTTTTATATGGACAATTTTATGAAAACGGTGGTTTTCATACATTTAATTTTGCGGATTATTTAGTAACGTCAAATGCAAACCAAGCAAAATACTGTCAGGAACATATCTTAGTTACTTAAAAATAATTCGCTTCATAAAACTCTGCGTAATTGAAACACTTGAACTTGCAGCACTTAAAAAGAGTTAAGTTCACACTTTAATTTTATACATTAAGTAAGAAATTGAACCATATTATTTGTATCTAAAACCTTTGTTGCATAGTGTATAATGAAATTTAAAAATATTTTGGAAGTTAAAATTGAAATAAATAAATTCCGTACGAAATAAAACACGTAAAAAAAACGCCAATTTCATATGTAAGGACCCAATATACGAGTATAAATTTGAAGGGGTCAGCCTAAAATGCTATAACAAAAAAATGAGAATTTTCAGTAGTCTTAAAAAAAATATCTAGCCCTAGACAAAAAAATGTTCAAGATGTTATTTGTACCTCTTTTGATATTCTTGATTTTTATTTGTTTAATTTTTTCAATCATTTATAATTGTCAAAATGACGCCGAAACAAGAAGCTCTGCGAAAACGCGTTGTACATTTTTATAATAAAAATATAAACATGGGGAAAAAGTACACAGTAGATCATTTTACCAAAGAAAATGTAACAGTTTCTACTATATATAGAATTCTTGCATCCTTGACGACAACTCGCAAACGTGGTAGCGGCCGACCAGCTAAAATAATGACCAAGGGAAGACTGAAGACACTCCATATCACTTTCAATGATAGTGATTCCATGAGCCAACGAGATGCCGCGAAAATATTTAAATGTTTTCAACCGTACATTTGCCGGTCTTTAAAAAAGGTGGGTTTGGAGTGCCGCAAGAAGATAAGGGCACCGTAATACACCGATCAGCAAAAATGTAACATTATGTCACAATGCCGCTGGATGGTTACAAATTACAAAGAAAAATCGTTTATTTTGGATGATGAAAGTTATTTCCCTTTGAGCAAAACCCATATACCTGGAAATGATCGGTACTATACCAGCAACATTTCAACATCACCAGACAATATAAAACACAAGTATAAGCACAAGTTTGAGCAGAAAGTTATGCTTTATGTGGCTTTTTCCGATAAAGGTGTGTCAAAACTGTGGTTCAAACCTAGTGATTTAGCAGTTAATCCTAAACCCTCATAGAGTGAATGCTTGAAAAAAATATTTATACCATTTAATCGCCAACATCACCCTGATGGAGTATATGTGTTTTGGCCAGATAAGGCATCGTCGCATTACGCCAAAAAAACATTGCAATTCCTAGACTCCCATAATGTGCCATTTGTACCGTAAATCCGAAATCCCAAAAACCTTCCACAATGTCGGCCGATCGAAGATTTTTCTGGTTTTTTGAGCAGTTTGGTTTACAAAATTAATTGGGAAGCAGAATTGTGCCCAACTGATAAAAAGAAACAAAACCTGTGTGCGAAAAATGGACAAATATGCCGTCCAACGGTCTTGTTCGGGCATTATGTCAAAACTGCGTCGAACAGCTGATTACGGGCCCTTTTGTAACGTGCATTAATAATTTTGTAAATAGTTAAATGTGTATTATAACCCTTACTATAAAAAAAATATAAAATGTTACACAATTATTTTTTACACCCTTGCAAATAATTCTCATTTTTTTGTTATCACCAGTTATAATGCTCGACTTATTACGAGCTTCTGCCCGCGAATTCGTTTATCAATATTACCTCAGAAAGTATTGTAGACAGGTAGGTACCTACCTAATGCGATCACTGGTACAGATCGATTACAAAGTAAATAAGGAGGGATATATTTAATTCCCATGGTCACCAATTCTACTCACTATCGATTAGGGGAAGTACGCCTAATGTAGGTACCGTGCCTAATACAGGTAGCCGTTTAAATTTGCGTGCCTTTAGCACTAGTAAAAATCTATGGATGCGAAGTGACATTCGACACGCCAGCCTATCACAGGCACTGGTGCCAGTTGCATGGTGTACACGTTGACAAGGTAAAATTTTGAAATCGAATTTGTCGCTCCCCCAATAAAGTGCGCATTTTGACTACCTAAGGAGTGGTCCGGAAAAAAAGTAGCAGCACATACCTAATATGGAATTTATTTTTATTTTGTGCTAATTTCTAAGCAGTGCATTTGTAATAGTAATCTGTAGATACTATTAAATGAAATAAACAATAAGAATGGTTAAAATTAATGAGGGATTTCAAATTTTTGCCTTTTACATTAAATCTCACCTAAAACTTTTTGAACAGTGTCTTTTGAGAGAATTTATGAGGTGTTTGTCATAAACGTAATTTTTTTCTTTAAATTTGATGGGCTAGTTAATACCTTATTAAATTGTCTTTTGATCATTAGTTAATATTTTTGATTTGACTTTAGTTTCGGGTAGTTACATGGGTTTTCAAAAATGGTGTATTTGCCATTTTTACAGAAATTTGTCCCCATAGAAAAACCCCTGTCAGAGGTTAGATTGGAGAAACTTCCTTACTACCCAACGTGAAATCCAGTTTATTGGTATAACTTATTCGTATAATAATATTCTTAAAAGCATAAAACAAGTTCTGAAAATGGAAATTCAATTGTGGTATTGTAGAAAACGGCAAGCGAAGATTGTCAAATTGTGTTGTACAAAAAGTTATAAAGTACATTGCAATAAATATTGAGAAAACTTTTGAATCTCATATATTTCAATATGATTGTATTTAAAAAAAAAAACTGCTTCATAATTAGCAACAAATAAAAAATAAATACCAGTGGCCCGTTTCACGAAGCTACAAGTTACAAATTACAAGTTCACAAGTAACAAGAGCAAAAAGTTACAATTTACAAGTACAAGTGTTTCTCGAACGCGGCCTTCCATGGTAGAATAATAGGATCGTATGGTAATAGGTCTGCGTCCGTAGACCTTTTTGTCGGGTCATAAATATCAGGCTGAAACTTTCTAGATCGCTTTATTTCAGTGAGTCGGACAAACTTTATATTTGACAAAAATCTCGGTAGTGGGGACTAATTTTGCTAGAGGCCTTGAAACATGTCGATAAGTCCGGGTGCCAAAAATTTACTAATACCAAGCCGATTCTTATTGAAATTTAAAGATTAATTTATGAGAAAGTCAAAAAGTAGATTGTCCGACAAAATTAATGGGGACTATGCGCCAGTCGGACATACTGAAAATTTTGGTAATTCCAACTCAAAAAAGTGATTAATATCAGGCAAAATTTTTTTTTATGGGTTAATTATAATTAATATAATATAACCGTAACGTTGTCCGACAAAATTTATGGGGATATGCGCCAGTCCGACACTAAAAATGTCGAAAATACCAGTACAAAAAAGTGATTGATATCAACCTAATTTTTATTTTTTCAGTTATAAAATAATGTTTCAAACGTGATTCTACGATTGTCCGACAAGAAATGTGGGGAATACTAATAAAAATCGATAAAATATCTATTAAAATTATTCGTTCTGTATACAGCATTTAAGTATACCTATATATATCTCCCCTCTCTCCCTGAACGCTGTCTGTGTGTTTCTGTTCTGTGTTTGGCTGCATGAGAGTGAGTGAGAAAGATGATGGGGCAGAGAGCGCACCCAACTACCCAGAGTTACAAACACAAACACTGGCCGCGTGGCGTCCATAACCTATTCACATGCACGCAGCCACGCCATCCTTTTTGTCAACCCACACCGAATTTTCTTTATTTAAATAAAAAAAAACTTTTTTCGTTCAGCTGTTGAAGTGCTGCCCTTGTATAGAAGAAATTGTTCATCATGCAGTGTTTCTTGTGCGAATTAAAAATAAGTGAAAAAGACAATTTCAAAGAAGTGAAAGAAACTGTTAAAAAGTTCTCCAAAAATATTTTGGAAAATTGTCACAAGTTTAAGAATGCTCGAGAGTATCATCGTCATAAATATAAACAAGCAGAATTACCTGAAAGTGTTATTGATGTTGCAAAAAAACATCTTGGATATCACTCTTCATGTTATAAAGAATTCATGGTTAAAAAACAATTTTTGGTTAATGAAATTAATTAATGAATTTTTGGTACATACATACTTAAATTAAATTTTCTTTCTTTCTACACTTATTTTTTATATCACTGCCTATATATTTTTTGGCTAAATATTGCACTGCTAAATCACTTTATCTTGGTAATTTATCACCAGCATTTAAGTAATTTATTTTTGTCAAGTTTTTTGAGTCAAGTCTTATGAAAAACTTCTAAATGTGTTTATTTTTATTTTTCAAAGCAACATAAATTTACATTATTTTTCTGAGATTATCTAATTAAAAACAAAAAGGGTAGTAGCTTAAAAAAAAGTTAATACATTAAACTTGAAATGAGCCAAGTACAGCTACATTTATTCACAAACTTCTAATTGTGGTAGAGAGGTTAAAACCTCTTGTATACTATATAGTGCGACAGATACATTATTCTTGTCGGACTAGCGATATGACCCATTATTTTTGTCGGACATCAGTATATTTCGGTTATAAATGATCTAATCTAAAATTACTTATGTTTGTCCGACAAGTATCAATCACTTTTTTGTGCTGGTATTTTCGACATTTTTAGAGTGTCGGACTGGCGCATATCCCCATAAATTTTGTCGGACAACGTTACGGTTGTATTATATTAATTTTAATTAACCCATAAAAAAAAATTAGCCTTATATTAATCACTTTTTTGAGTTGGAATTTCCAACATTTTCAGTATGTCCGACTGGCGCATAGTCCCCATTAATTTTGTCGGACAATCTACTTTTTGACTTTCTCATAAATTAATATTTAAATTTCAATAAGAATCGGCTTGGTATTAGTAATTTTTTGGCACCCGGACTTATCGACATTTTTCAAGGCCTCTAGCAAAATTAGTCCCCACTACCGAGATTTTTGACAAATATAAACTTTGTCCGACTCACTGAAATGAAGCGATCTAGAAAGTTTCAGCTTGATATTTATGACCCGACAAAAAGGTCTACGGACGCAGACCTATAATCTCGATTACAAGTGAATGACATCTCGATTTAAAAGTTTGTTGATGTTTTGACGTTTCTAAATGTCAAATCTTGAAATCTTTATATTTATAATCTGTAAATCCGATGATGTCTCCAATCCAGTCTCGCGGAGCCTTCGGAGTTGTCTCTCATTATCGTTAAAATTTGAAAGTAGGTACGGGAGTTATTTTAGTTATGTAAAGCAACCGGAAAATTTTGAAGGCAACACTTCTAAAAGAAGTGTTGCTTAAGAAAAAAAGAGTTTTTGGAGCATTTTCGGCAACCAAAACCGATGCGTCGGCGAAAGTCATACACGCTTTAGGACTTGTGTCAAATCCAAGGGATTTTTCATATACCCGTGATGTACTTCCACATTCTACAAGCTTATGAAACTTCACTTAATATTTACAGACAAAATAACAATAACAACAAAATTTAGCAGAGAATTAAACTCAACAACTAACAATAACAAAATATACAATAACAATTGATAGATAGACAACAAACTTTTTTAACAGAAAATTAAACTCAACGCCGGTACGACATGAGAGTGACGGACAAACGAGGTAGGTACTATAGTATGAATGATTTGACAGCGACTCTAACAAATTACAAGTTTACTTAGCTCGGAAGCTAGGTAGTTTTTTTTACTAATTGACAATTAGTACAAGTTGACAATGTAACAAAATTTTCGAGAAACGTTAGTTCGATTAAAGCAATTTCTAACAATAAAATAAAAAAAATGTCTATGGTTCAAATTTTACACTTGTAACTTGAATTTTACAAATTGTAGAAAAGTAGCTTCGTGAAACACTTGTAGTACCGTTTTTGACCAATGTTGCCAGTTTACACTTGTAGCTTTGTCAAACGGGCCACAGATAATTCATTACTACTTTTTTACTGAACCACTCCTTATGACTTATGGGCATAGCTGGGCACCGTTAATCAAATAGTTAACTTCGTTAATCGTTAATCCGCTACAAAAAAAGTTAGCTTCGTTACACGTTAAAGCGTTACATTTCGGAAGAAATATCGTTAATACGTTAATATGTGTACACAAAATGCATTTTTATATCGTTGCGTTAGTGAACTTATAAAACCTGTTGGTTTGGGTTCTGGAAGTTAACAGGATAGGAACAAAACAAAATACAAAAGGGCATAAGGTGCATATTCCCTTTCATGAACATTAACATGTTGAAGTTCTCGTCTGAAAGCGAGGCTCGTTTTGGAGTTAAAATGTCTTTACCCGTGGAAAACAGACGTTTAATTGCAGCGCTTGAGGGTATAGCAGTAAGTACCTATTGTATTTAATGAATATCTGTTCCCCGAGGAATGCAGCATCTTTGAACGAGTCTTTTGATTTCATGTCCAGCCACATTTTAACGAGACTTTGCGCTTTACTCTTTAAAGACTTGGAGGTCTTTGGTTTTTCTATAGACTGAGTGACAGAATTGAAAAAGTCTTCCTTGTCGTCATCGTTGTTTCTCACACTAGGTACACACTCGCTGCTACGCGCCGCCCGGCACTTTGTCGTTTCATACTTGTCTGAACCTGTTTTTCTTGCCACGCCGCGGTGCCGTTCGGTAAATATTGGGTCCTTACCTATGAAATTGGCGTTTTTTTTACGTGTTTTATTTCGTACTTACGGAATTTATTTATTTCAATTTTAACTTCCAAAATATTTTTAAATTTCATTAATACACTATGCAACAAAGGTTTTAGATACAAATAATATGGTTCAATTTCTTACTTAATGTTTAAAATTAAAGTGTGAACTTAACTCTTTACTTTAGTGTTTCAATTACGCAGAGTTTTATGAAGCGAACTATTTTTAAGTAACTAAGATATTTATAATATAGCTTAGAAGTGTCCAATACTCCTGACAGAATTTTGCTTGGTTTGCATTTGACGTTACTAAATAATCCGCAAAATTAAATGTATGAAAACCACCGTTTTCATAAAATTCTCCATATAAAACGCCAATTTCATAGGTAAGGACCTAATAGTAGGCATTGGATTAACGATTAACGGACTTCTGCATATTAAGGGAAGTTAACGTGTCCGTTAACATTTTAAAAAGTTAACTTAAAAGTTAATCCGTTAATCAAAATGTTAACTTCGTTAATTAACGATTAACGGATTAACGAGTTAATGCCCAGCAATGCTTATGGGGCTTCTAAACGGGCCATGTTTTGCTGCAATTTGTGGCCGGTAACTAGTGCTATCTTACTCTTACTTCGTAAGTTAGAGCAAGATGCGTATAGTTCCCGGCCAGACATTGCCGTGATAATGTTGCTCGTTTAGAAGCCCCCTTATAGTCCTGTAGTGTAATCTAAAATCTCAAAATACGTCATTCTTAAAATACCCGAAATTTCATAACGACTTTAATACAAAATGTTATTTTCAGAAAATGGCTGAATTCTAAAACGATGAAAAAACACGTGTTTTGGATTTCAGGTATTTTGGGATAAAGATGTTACGAATTTTAGACATTCAAGGGATCCGGAATTTTGAGACAAAAAACTGGTATCATTTAGCAATTATTATACCTACTTGTCGTTTTGGAACTTAGACATAATTATGGTTCAGGAAATATGATTTGGCCGTCTGTTATCTACTTTGCGATCTTTTTAGGGTTCGGTACAAAAAGGGTAAAAACGGGAGCCCTATTACTAAGACTCCGCTGTCCGTCCGTCCATCTGTCTGTCTGACACTAGGCTGTATCTAATGAACCGTGATAGATAGACAGATGAATTTTTCACAGACGATGTATTTCTGTTGCCGCTATAACAAGGAAGACTAAAAACAAAATAAAATAAATATTTAAGAGCGGCTCCCATACAACAAACGATATTTTTGCCCGGACTGATGCGGAACCCTTAGTGCGCGAGTCCGACTCGCACTTGGCAAGTTTCTTTCTGCGTTAAGACTTACCGGACATAATCTTAACCTTTCAATCCACTGCACTGAGCTGTTTGCAGAAAGCGGGCAGTTTTACGATTACCCTTCGTTTGATGTTAACAAAAAGATCTTAGTGAATATTACAGACGGCCAATTTATTCATATTTCCTTAAGTTTAAGTGTTTTAAGAAATCATTAAAGCCAAAATGGAACCTACTCATGTAAGTATTTATTAAACTGTATTAATGCCAACGCGGGAACGCGGTGGACGCGAAAAGCACAGAGCCTTGGGGGAGGCCTATGTCCAGCAGTGGACGTCTTTCGGCTGACATTCTGATGATGATGATGATTAATGCCAAAAAACAAAAAACATAAATGCAGGACCGGGGCCCGCCCACATTCCTTAGTTAAGTTAGATACGATTCCCAAAAACATGATAGTTACTTATCTAACTAAGATAGATACAGACGAAATAGAACTTTAATTTGTTAACACTGCGCCGAGCAAACGTCGGCCGTCCAGTGGCGCCCTCATTACTGTTGATGTGTTTTCTAATTAACCAAAGAATTTCCTTGGAATCGGACGATGGTTTATTGTAGCGCAAGTAAATATGCAATTTAAGAATGAGATACGTAACCAACTTTAATAACCATTACCCTTTCATTAGTCAGCTAATGGGGAATGTCGCCACTTTATTCCCTTAAGTCGCCAATTGTTTTTAAACTATGTGATATGTCCTGTAAGTTGTGTTTTCATTTGTAGTACAAAAAGCACCGTCCGATTTCAAGAAAATACTTTAGCTTATTAGAAAACACAACAACAGTAATGATGGCGCCGCTGTGCGTCCGGCGCACGCTCGGCGCACTCGAACCTACTGTGGGTTAACGTTTAAAAGGGTCGAAGGTGACGGTCGGAAAGTAATCAAGAAACTGCAGTATAACTAATATATTTATTAAATATATTGTTAAATGACTTAAGTATTGGATAGGCTGCATATAAAATGTCAACCTTCGTCGGTGATCTGGTGGAACAGGTACTTGAAATAAGTTTTATACATAAATATTCACAAAAGACTAAAGATTTAAGATGTTAACATTGTATATATAATTGATTAAAACGTACTTAGCTTATTACAGCGTACTTAACATATTAACCTCGATTAGCGTAAAATGGAATAATTACAAAGAGCGACGACTAGTGGCACTGATCGCTAATGTCCCAGAAATCATTAAATAGGAGCAAATGCAACATCAAAAAAACATCCAAATACCTGGTCAATACATTTAAACATTTAGATTAAATAATTAAGTACATCAACACGGACTTAAATTAGCAATATATGATACACACACACACCCACTTAAGTAGATTATCTTATTAAACAGACTAAACAAGTGTGGAATACACACGAAAATATCAACATCAAGCTTAAATGAGATCATTGTACGAGTAATTATAATTTAAAATAAACATAAAATATTTATAATTAGTGAGAGATTCAATAAAATGGCGAGAATTAGTTATTAAATACTGCATCAGGAACTTTTATTTTTTAAGTTTTATTATGCGCACCTTGCACGAGTCCAGCGCCGCTTCCTGTGCTATTGTTATAAGCATTGCGAGCGCCTGCACCCTTAACAGTCCGTGACCTGTCACGTTAATCCAACAAAACATCCAACACAGATATCAATGAATATGGCGATATTTTTCACAAAATCATTTTTCTGGCAGCAATATTTCCATTCGCAAAATTTACCAGTCTTTATTTTTTTGGGTGGAAAAGAATCCAGTGCCATAATTTCCCAATCAGAATTTATCTGAATAGTTATATCATTTCCATCGAGTCGACGGAACTCTGCTAATGCGGAACTTCTACTCCTTTGTGGTTCGGCCTTACGGGCCTGCTGCAAAACTAACATAAACTAAATCTACCTACTTATTTCGGTCTAATTACAGTGGGTACTTTTATGCGACCAGTAAAAATTAAAAATAGGAAATAATGCGATTCGGTAAGAAGACTAATGGGAGTTTGGGAAACAGATTGATACACCCCTCCATATGAATACATCGAAATGCCTTGAAATCACCAAATATAGTCAGCCGCGAAATACATACATATATAGTCAATAATACTTGTATATTATTACTTTCACACTTTCGGTAGTTAAATCATAAGCCAAGCATCAGTACAGTCACGAGTAAAAATAAATATCCGCACAAAGGTGCAAAAATCTGTACACATAGACCTTATTACCATAGCATTAAGGTCTGTGTACATATTTTTGAGACTTTGGGGTGAATACAAATTTACGCTCTTGACTGTACCTATTATAAGTACTCATGACATTCCATCCAATATCTCAGCGTTGGTAAACTAGGGAGCGCTAGGTCAAATGTACAGTCACCAGCAATAATATATCATCCAATTTTTATAGTTGTAGGTATTTCTGTAGCTCTGCCTACCCCACTCTGGGAATTAAGGCGTGAGTTTATGTATGTATGTATATTGGGCCCCAAAATATCTAACACGTCTTTATTAAAAGAAGTATAAGAGCGTGTCAGATATTTTTCCGCCCGATGTTGGATAATATATTATTGCTGGTGACTGTACAACCATACATTTATTCGCCCGAAAAATAAATTTAACACTTTGCTACTGACTGTAACATACTGCGCGTTAAACACATTTAAGATGTCATTCTGAGTAACTTTTGATGAATGTCTCCAAGATTAGATACTTCTTATATAGTTCCGGCCCGGTACAATCTATTGCAAAAATATAGGAAATCGCAACATCTGTAAAATATGTCCCAATGCACCTTATTCCAGTGTAATAAGAACTACGTAACATAATTATGAGGATTCTTTCGATAAATATTTTTGCACTTGATTGGACCGTAGCTTGGTGCCTATAACAATAATTTGGCGTAAGGTCCCATTATACTTGCGGAAGTTGCCGCGAGCAAAAAACTTAGGGTGATAAAAATATCACCTAAAAACAGTGCCCTTACACGGCCATTTTTATGAGCAATAATTCCCGTCCACTACGGAGTCCACAATTCTATTCCACCAAATTATAGTAATACTTTTATTGTAGACAGGCAATTATTGCTCAAGCAATGCCCGAGAAAGTGCACCTTTAGGTGTGTCCTTAATATCATTGGCATAATAAAATGTATGTCTTACAAAATAGGCGTAAAATGTTTGTCTTACAAAATAATGTTAGACGTAGTCAAGTTTATAAATGTTAGTACCTTGTCACTTTAAAAATGACATTAAAAAGACAAGGTACTAAAGTGTACACCTATTTATGAACTCGACTGTACAAAAAACTAGGTATGTTATCATTAGGTTACTAGGAAATATATCAAACGTAAAAATAAGCGTCGTATAGTGCTTATAAAGATACTATAATCATTATTCATTATGTATAAAACGACAAAACGAATGTATAGTGGATATATTGTGGATAATTATTTTTAATACTTGTCATAATTGCTTATTTTACAGGTTGGATATTTTAATAAAAGGTACGCAGCTGACATTTTATTACGAATGAAGTTTTACATGGAGTGGCACAATGTTGGGCAGTTGTTGTTGGTGGGAGGTCATATACATTACCTCAAGCACAGATTATATATATACTAGATGATTCGCTGCGGAATCGCCAAAATCAACTTACTTTTTCTTGACCGTAGTCCAATATTTTTGCATGGATATTGCTGATGTCACCAAAGTATCATGTCAAAAAATATTTTCTCGATAAGCTCTCAGAAAAACGAAAAATGAATCAATGGGAACGCCGCGAGAAAATGCTTGCCAAATGGCTGTCAAATACTAGGCGTCCTAATCATTTCATCGCTACTGTCGTGAAAAATAACTGGCTTCATACTGGTACGAAGATTAAGAAAAGTTCAAGGTGCCAAACGTTCGAACCCTCTATTCGAAGATAGGTAAGGCTTACTTCGGGTTAAAATTTGTCATTTGCCTGTACAAAATGTGTCAAATACATCTCAAGCTGTTAACGTGCTGTAATAACGTGTGAGGTCTGTTAATTTGATGGTCTGATTTTGATATTCATACATTATTATTAACCATAAGTCACCAGGAAAGTTTTAATAACGCGAATGAAATGGAGTACCTTAAAAGTTGATTCACCATCCATTTGTATCCACCGGTAGGTAATTATAACGGTATTCAGCGGCGAGCGATGTAAGGACTGATTCGCTGCGGATTCGCCAAATTAAAAACAATTTCATTATGAGTTCAACCGTTTTTTTTATAAATTGTCAAGTTCAAATATGATGTTAAAATTATCATGTGTCAGTAATTTTCTTATTTAACTTTCTTTTTCAACTCCTGTCATAATTTTTGCCGTACACCCTCAATTAAATGTGCAACAGTTTCGTTTGTCGCTTTCTTGCTTGCTGAATATTCCATTTGTTGAGGAAATCTTTTTGGTCTCGTGTAGAGTTACGACTGTTACGTAAAACTCTCTTGACCAGAGCCTCTTCCACCACCAGGTATTTAGTATTACGTTAAAGTCATCTGATCTTGTCTTTAGCATAGTGGGCTGACCCCAGATCAGGCCAAAGTCATGTTGAAGTATCGTGTTTTTGAACAAAAGGTACCAGCCGTTTCTTTAAGCGCTGGTTAATAGAGATTTTCTTATTGATTGTGTCATTGCGGACGAAAATCGGTGAACATACATAAAAAAATCATTCAGAGGAACGTATAACCTCCTCCTTTTTTGAAGTGAGTTAAAAACAAAAATTATTATCGTTTCGGCGAATCGATTTGGTGGAAGAACGAGGTTATTTTCAAACATTATTAACGGTCAGTTCCGCACATAGGAAGTAAAAGTAGTTTAATTGTTTTGTTTTTAGTTCCATGAAATATGTCCAGAGTTTTTCATTAATTATTTAACGAATGTGTACAACAATCATTATTGTAATTGAAAGGAAATTACAACAGATACGTATTTTATAAAGCTAGGTGACTCAACTGCTTGGGACGTTCGCGTGAAATGTAAAATTTATATCTGTCACAGTCACAATAAGATATGAATAATACGAGGGCCACACCGAAATGATCGGGAATTGAGTACTTGGGATTGAGTCAGCATAAAACCTATTGTGTTACGTTAGTACTGGCCACATACCTACAATTGTAATGACATTAACACAATTAAAAAAAAACACGGCTTTTTTCGTAATGCCTGTTTAAATTTGACAAGTCGATAGACAAAATGGAGCTCACGCGTGAAAATTTCCGTGCCATAATTTATCACAACTTTCGTCGAGGGTTATCTCAAGATGAATGTCTCGGTGAGCTTGTTTCTATATATAAAGTGGAAGCACCAAGCCAAACCACTATTTATCGCTGGTATTCGGAGTTTCGAAGAGGTCGTGCCTCTCTCAGTACCGTACCTTCTAGTGGTCGGCCAAAAACAGCAGTAACGCCTGAAAACGTGACGGCTGTGCAAAAAAATCTTCTAGATGATCGACATGTGACCTACGAGCAGATTCGGGCTTTTGGGATAGGGATTGGAATGACTGCAAATCAAAATATTTTGCATAATGAGTTGGGCGTCAGAAAGTTAATTTCCCGCAGGGTACCCCATAATTTGTCTGAAGAGCAGAAGGCGGCTCGTGTTGAATGGTGTCGGTCTACTCTGAAACGCTTCAATGGAGGGAAGTCAAAAGCGGTTTACAACATCGTCTCAGATGACCAATCATGGATTTATTCTTATGAACCTGAAAGAAAACATCAGTCGGCAGTTTGGGTCTTCGAAGGCGCGGTGAAGCCAACGAAAGTGGTGCGTTCCCGTAGCGTATCGAAGAAAATGGTCGCTTCGTTTGTTTCCAAAAAAGGACATGTGGCCACAATTCCGTTACAAGAACACAGAACGGTTACCGCCGATTGGTACACTTCGGTTTGTTTGCCAGAAATGATGGCTGAACTCCGTAGAGGTAATGCTACACGCCGAATCATCTTACACCACGATAATGCGAGCTCCCATACCGCTCGCAAAACAAAACCAACCACCGACCAGAACCAGAACCAGAACCAGGAAAACGTAGAGTTAATGTCTCATCCTCCGTATAGTCCCGACTTGAGCCTTAACAATTTTTTGGTAATTGGATGACCCCAATTTTCGGTAAATCCTTTCTTAGTGCACTCCTAGACCTCATAAGGAACCTATGTATCAAATTTTGAATCTCTAGACCTAGCGGTTTGGGTATTTGCATTGCACCAAGCTTTTATGAATAAAATCGGATTGAGTTTTTAAACACATGTTAAAATAAAATGAAATTTACCTAAATCAAAAGCATTAAGGAGTATTGATATCAACTTCGACGCAAATGAACCCCAAAATAACTTTCTACCCCTTTTTAACCCCTGGGATTCGAGGATGAATTTCAATAAAGAACGAAACACGTCTTCCATTCATTCTGTGGAAGAATGTTTATACAAAATTTGAAGTAGATTGAACCAAGGAATGACCATACCCCATACAAATTATGGCCACCATTTTCACCACACCCTTAGGGATAGAATTTCGGAAAATCCTTTCTTATCGGATGCCTACGTCATACAAAGAACACAGCATCCAAGTTTCAGGTCTTTACGATCAGCAGATTAGGCTGAGCGTTGATCCGTCAGTCAGTCAGTAGTTGACGACAAAGAATTGTATATGTATTGATATTTATCCTTGCTTTACATGTATCGGAGAGACCCTATTTTTACAAAACATTGCGAAACTATAGTTTAACTTCAAAACCCTAAAATTTTGCACAAATGCGTGAGGAATTTAACATAGTAAAATACTACGTTACCTAGTTAGCCGAGATGCAATCAAGGCCGCACTATACGAGTCCAGCAGCCACCCTTCTCGGCCGAGGCTTGTATAGTGGTTTTCATCTACAATGCGAGAAAATATATCACAATTGTTGATAATATTCAACATTCCAAAAATGTCCTTAAAACAATAGGAACATTGTTGCCATCTTCATCGATATTACTCATAAATCTCATAATTACATTAACATTCGAAACAGGTACTTAGTATGTAACCAAAATATACCATTTAATACAATCACAAAAAATTAAATTAAATTAAATCTTACTTATTGGGGTCTAAATTATAACACCAATTATTATGTGTTGAAGTTACTTCGGCAATATTTTTTGTGAACAGAATATGTTGTACGGTGGAGGTCCAAAAATTCGTGGAATGAATCAAAAGATCAGATAATTATGTAAAACTTCTTTGGATGGTTGTAATGTGCTCTTTAGATATAGTATGTCAAATGTCAAACCCAGGTTGTCATTTGTTTTTGAGATATGGCTTTATAGCAAATTTATTCAAAATTCAAAATATTTATTCAGTAAATTGGCTAAAGGGGGCCACACTCTATTACACGTCGGTAATATACAGCGAATCTACCAGCAGATTCGTCACAAAACAGATGCGACTATGGAGCAAATTGAATATCGTGCTGTTATAAAGTTTATTTTTAACCAAGGAAAACCTCCGCAATTAATTACTCCTGAAATGGAAGCTGTTTACGGGCACCAGTGCCCCGGTAAAACGATGGTTTATAAGCAGAGCTCGGAGGGGTGAGCTGTTTTCAGAGTTTGCATAACATGGACATGCCTTGACATTCAATGGTAGACCCGGTGTAATTTAAAAACGAATGAATTTATATTATTAAGGCTGCCTTTCTGCTACGATCTTTACGTCTCCATCAAAACGAATGAATTTTATTTAGCAAAACCTATTTAAATGAACAGATGTGGACAGTATTTTAATGTACAATTTCACTCACTTCAGTGGATGTAGAAAGATATTTGTCTATCTATAAGTGGATATTAAACTCAAGAACAAATGCGTTGAAAATTGAAAATATAGAAAAACGTATGGTTACGTATTACAATAACAAAGAATATTTAGAATAAATAAAAAACTTAGTACCTACTCGTTTTGTACAAAATGTTTTAGTTTAATTATAATAATTTATGTTTTATTTTCTTTTAATATTTCTATTTATTTATGAAGTAAAAATGGCTCACCCCTGCCGAGGTCTGTTTATAAGTGGTATAGTGGTACTTCAGAGATGGTAAAAATGTCGAAAAACTGGTACAAAACTGGATCAGCCTATAGTGTCCCACTGCAGGGCATAGACCTTCCTCATTATAGGTCTAATTTCATTACCTAAAACGTGTCGTGCTAAGTGACAATTAATCATCGATAGTAGATAAAACACAATGATCAACCCCTTTTGATGTTTGATTTTTGCTATAAAAATTCCGCCCCATGGTTATTACTTATATAAATTGTACAAATTAACATGCAACTAGTTTCTTAATTGTATCTTAATTTATGCAGCCTATTTTTTATACAATTTAACTACCAAATCCCAATCGGAGACTATAATAACGTATCAATTTGATATTTAAATGGTCCATGATACTAATAATAGGATACTGATGGTGATATTACACTATACTTTTCTGTAATGAATGATTGAAGAGTATAGTGTCAAGTGTAATTTAATGGGACAATTTTAAGAAATAAGTATTATTATTACGATTCATTAAGAGTTTATAATGACTCCGGGTTAGTTACATAAGACTTATAACTAACAATATTGGTCGTGATTATCTTTTTTTTCATTCCGACCCACATGTTTCACAATGCCAAAATATACCATGACTGATATATACTTAATAAGACTCTTTATCGATAAGAAATATCATCACTATAAGTGTGTCCCATCCCTAATCGGTCAGTGAAAGATCGGACGACCTTTAGATAGCCAATCACGTCATCGCTTCCTCTTTCCCCGCATCCCGTGCCTACCTCCATGTTTGGTGATTTAGACGTTTAACAAAATTAGCGGTATCTATTGGGAGTGATCTGTTTGTTGCCAAATTTAAAAAAAGAACTAAGAGGGGATAAGTTTCGTGACAATGAAGAAGTAAAGGAGGCAATTTCGATCCATTTTGAAAGCAACGAAGATTTTTTTTTTGCCCGTTTATAGAACTACATTTCTAAATCTAAAAAATGTATCGAACTTAAAGATAATTATAATGAAAAGGAAAAATATATCTTCTGTTTTATTGAATAGATATAGACGTTTCATTCGTCGAATTTCTGGACCTCCCCTCGTAACTTGTTTTTTTTTTATTGCCTGTGCCTGGAATGCAGAACTTTGCGGGCTGTTTTTAGAACAGGAAGGTTAACATTTCCGAGCATGCAGCAGAAAATAAGAGTTTATTTGTGAGTCAGTATACACTGTTCTCAGTTTCGTGCACTTTGTTACAAATAGAGAAAAAAGTTTAGCTACTTGTATCGCATTTTACTTCACAAGTCCTTTATTTTTTTTGGTTTTGGGTGTCAACAAACTAGTAGGGTGCAGACATGTCATCGCTACCAGTGAAATAAGTATCATTAAGGAGATCGGCGGTCTTTCTGGTGTTTAACATCAATTCCACTCTGCTAAAAAATGGTTCTGAAAATCCAATGCTGAACTACTAACACCAAAATCGCCTGTATTTTTTGAGAAGTTACGTCGACTATGTTATAAATAATAGGGTGTCATATGAAAGGACTTACCATTGATTCATATTAAAAAACAGTTAAATAAAAATACCGTCCCCTTTTTATGTTAAAAAGAACAACTCGGTGCGCGAGTTCGACTCGCCTTTGATCAGTTTTTTGAAGGGTTACCTATAAATACCTAAATTTTATAAACCATATGATTTCGCTTGAAAGTAGATTATCTTTTTTTTCTTTTGTTGTACGTCCTGTATACCTAATTAATTTCGCAAACTGGAACCAACCCACAGTATTCAGCATGACAGTTGACATTTTATTGCTAAATCTTTGTGGGTTGGTTCCCGTTTGCAGAACTGCGTCCAATTGAAGAAACCTGACAACGCCATCGAAAACGATTTTTGAAGACTTTCGATATGTATTATAATTAATATAAGCGCTCGACAGCTTACGTCAATCGTATAATTTTTCGATAGCTGTCACGTTCGCGGAACGCATCTTGTCTAGGGACACAGATCTCTTCAAATATACCGGGTTTGTCTTAAAATATACAGGAACAATAAACTAAAATTATGATTCCTTAGATTAATAGCAATCATAATTAAAAAAAATATATGTTCCAAAGCCCTAAAATTTGGAGAAAATAGTCATTCAAACTAACCTTCACAGTCAATGGATATTAACATCGCGATATGATCGCCCGTCATTCGTTTGGTGTGTTGGTACCGGGGATGCTACTTCAGAAATACTTATTCTTAAAACGATCGAACTTAGTTTTTATTCAGATGCACTAGGAACTATTTTAATTCGTAAGAGATACACTGATTTCATCAAACGGGGAAGCCAGGGGCAATGGTGTTATTTGTATTTACTTTTCTTTGACTGTTTTGAAGTTTCCTATAAGCCAGTGTGTTTGAAATAAAATAAAAACAATAATCGGAGAGTATCGGCAATCTCTACAAACCACGCAATCCCGAATGCGAACTTTTTGATCAGGTGACGATTCGAGGTTTTGTTTAATTACAAATACGGTACCGACATTGACAATGTCAAGTTGTCAATTCAAAAGTTTTGAACAAATCACGATATTACAATGGAAAGAATAAATTACTATTGCCATGAATTGCGTTTACGTTACTGTGAGATATTAATTACTTTGAAGCAAGAGGAAAAGTAAGCCGAGTTTTAAACCGTAAAGAATAACATACCACGGGCATCAACATCCATCAGCTACTAGCAGAGTCATTGTAAATATTATGTACTTATAAAAGCATGCAGGATAACCAAGGCAGCAGCCTGCACAGCACATGGCCAACGTGTGGCCGAATTCGCAATTATCGACACAACAGAGCATTTTCTAACTCCTTAACAAAACGCTGATTGGCGTTTATCGTGAAACCTGTAGGTACAAGAACAACTAAAAGAACATACATATCTCCAAAAACGTAAGCCATGCTACCCAGAGATTACCCAGTGTCATTTAAATAATTGTGCTCATTCTTTGGACTTACGAGTAAAAAACACGTTTATCCTTTTCTTGTTGTTAATAATTTTATTTACGTAGTTTACGTTTTTAAACGTTGTTTTCTAAACGTTTACATAAACGTTTGTTTATTTAAGTGTTGAATTATTTAATTCTTATCAGTATCAAGTACTGGGTGTAATGTAATTAAACTAACGTAATCTTTGAAAGAGCACAAACGCCTCCTTTTATTGACGTGTGTGTGGTACACGTTCGCGTTCGTGCCACGTTCAACGAAGAATTCCGACTAGACACGATCTAGAATTAATGGTTGCCGTGAGGTGTTAATTCTTATAATATTGCTGGTGCAATAACTTTGTTAGAAAATAACGAAAAAATAATAAGTTTAATTTAACTAAAAACCACTTGACCACGTTTACTGATAAGTTAAAAGACCTATGTTTTCATTTATTATTCCTATTACAGAACACGCCCTGTATACTCGTAAGTAATGATAATGATAAAGGTTTAAACTTCGGGTTGTCTTTGTACATCCTCAGGTGAACACCCACGTCAGCAATACTGGCTATAACTGCTACATCTAATCGGACATAATTGGAGAGCTCCGCTCTTAATCACACAAAAAAATAAAAAAAACAGAGTGCACTTCATAATATCACGGAATATCGCATTTTACAGTTCCAGATAATATAAAATTGTGTGCATACAATTTTTTGTATTACATTTGGTAATATCTACTAGTAATCTCAGGATTCACGCGATTATTGTTTTCATGACTCACGCGATTACCAGGCGAGGGCTGTCATACACACGAGTCCAGGGTGGCTTATTTACTGGTCCTTGCAGTAATGTCCATATAGCAAAAGGAACTTTCATACTCGTACAACACAAACTGAGCTGCCTAGACTAGTCGGGTAAAAACATTACCGGCTTCGATTATACAATTTCAAAGTACTCGTATTTCGGTTTCCGGAGTCCATGTATCTATATCTAAATAAACTATACACATACCATGATGATGACAAGGTTTGCCACTTAACTTTCTACGACAAATACAATTACTTAGGTGGTTGAAAATGAAAGTGCTCGTTTAGGAGACTGCTCGGAGTCGTTTGAACCGCTCCTTCTCCATGTGGTCAACCGGCGGCTCGCGCTCGAAAGACACCAGTTCCATGGCTGCAAAGGAGAATTAACAGACTGTTCAAACAAGTCATCCTCATTATCATCATCATGTCAGCCGCAACACGGTCACTCCAAAACAAGCTTTATAATTTTCACGAAATCATTATTTCCGTGAAGATATACAGGGTGTTTGGTAGCGGGTTCGACAAACGAAAATGAGAAATACTTGGGTCCAATTGGAACACATTTGCCATAGTGACCCCTATGCTAAAGTTGATAGTTTTTTTTAATATTTTTTTTTCCGTTTTTTTGAAAATATCCCAAAATTTTACCTTTAAACCTTCTTAATTACATACCTAAGCAACTGAAACCGCCCATTTTTTTTTTAATCATGCTCTGATAATGGTTTTATTTTAAAACAAAACCAAAACCCATATGTAGTGCTTTAAAAAAAAAATATGGGCCCTTAAAGCTGTGACAAAATGAGGAAAATGAAATGACATTAAAGTTTCGACAAGTATAAAAAAAAAATCACAAGTCATAGACGATTTCAAATTGATTAAAAAACTTCTCTGGTTAATACTCTTTACAACGATATGCCACTTAAAAGAAAAAAAACAGAAAAAAAAATTACGCAGTACATTGAAATTTCCTCACGAAGAGTTATTAAAGAAATCACATACCACGGTTATGAATATTGGTGAATACGTTAGAGTTAATAATCGCTGGTAAATTACCATTAATAAAAAACATTTAAAGAGTAATAATAAAATTGAAAACCAAACACTTTTCTAAATTTTGATCACAAAATTTAAAAAAATGTTTGAGCTTCACGGGCGTTATTGCGAGCTCGACCATACGCTAAAATAATATCAGCGTACTCTTCATTGGTAAATGGTGTACGTTCACCCATATTGTAATGAAAGTTTCAAAAACCAATACAAATCAACGTGTTTTTCTACAAGTCTTTCTGTTTGAAAAAAAATTACAATTTGCCCCCTTAAAAAAGAAGTGTACTTTGCTTTTAAAGAGCTACAAGCTATTTAAGACAGATTAAAAAGCTAATTTAGCTTAATGTTTTTTTCAAATCAATGTGGCAAATGCGACGAAAATGTACGGAATGTATTCCTGATCAAGTGATCACAAAATTTAAAAAAGTGTTTTGTTTAGCGTATGGTCGAGCTCGCAATAACGCCCGTGAAGCTTAAAGATTTTTTTAAATTTTGTGTTCAAAATTTAAAAAAATGTTTTTGTTTTCAATTTTATTATTACTTTTAAAATGTTTTTTATTAATGGTAATTTACCAGCGATTATTAACTCTAACGAATTCACCAATATTCATAACCGTGGTATAAGTGATTTCTTTAATAAATCTTCGTGAGGAAATTTCAATGTATTGCGTATTTTTTTTTTCTGTGTTTTTTCTTTTAAATGTCATATCGTTGTGAAGAGTATTAACCAGAGAAGTTTTTTAATCCATTGGAAATCGTCTATGACTTGTGATTTTTTTTTTATACTTGTCGAAACTTAAATGTCATTTTATTTTCCACATTTTGTCATAGCTTTAAGGGCCTATATATTTTTTTAAAGCACTACCTATGGGTTTTGGTTTTTTTTTTAAATAAAACCATTATCAGAGCATGATTTAAAAAAAAATGGGCGGTTTCAGTTGCTTAGGTATGTAATTAAGAAGGTTTGAAGGTAAAATTTTGGGATATTTTCAAAAAAACGGAAAAAAATATATAAAAAAAAACTATCAACTTTAGCATAGGGGTCACTATGGCAAATGTGTTCCAATTGGACCCAAGTATTTCCCATTTTCGTTTGTCGAACCCGCTACCAAACACCCTGTATTTATTTTCGCATTTTTTCCAATAGGTACTTAATTTTAATAAATTTAATTTTTACCCTTTCGATTTTTATGCCATCGTTTTTTTTCTCATTCGACTTTTTTCCCAGTCACATTTTATCCCAAAAGTAAGGTTTTATTTTTAGTTAGCTTAACAGTACTTATAATTCATAAATGTAATCTTAAGTCAATATATGATATCTTCATAAGTACTTTAAGTGCAGTGAGTTATAGATAATAGATCGACAAAGTATGCAATACCATGAACACTCACTACATATTTCAACTCTATTCTTGGGAAATGTTGTCATTTGTCGAGAAGGTATCTCCAATGTATGAACATAATTTAATAACAAAACAGATAAAACGATGGTTCTGAAAACTTAACGCACTACTTTAATAAAATAAAATAAAATTAAAATAGCTTTTAATTTTCTGAGCTTGTTACAGTTCCTGTAGATCCTGTACAGATCCTGTAGTTGTTGTAATTATAATACAGGGTGGAAAGTTGAGATGGGGCAGTGAGGGCAGCTACTAGATCCCTTGCTGCTACGCGAAAATGCTCTTAGGCGACGTTTTAAGTGATGACCCATCAAAACTTTCCACCCTGTATATCCCTCTTAGCTTCAGAGTGTCTATTGATATAGGCCTCCTCCAGGCGTTTTCATTGTACTCTGTCGTTTGCTACTCCTCCTAAAGACCTACTCGTATTTAACACAAATTAACTTATTTATTTTGTTTGTCCCAAGTGATGATACAGACTGGAAAATGACCTCTAGTCCCAGTAGTTCGGTTGATTAGTCCGGGGCCGAACTACTGCCACACTTTTCTTCCCATTAGTTCGGTTATGACGTCAAACCGAACTACTGAGAATTAAAACGACTCAAAAGTACGGTTAAGGATGCAGCTAATTAAAAAATCAAAGAGGCATTTTCATTACATTATTTTTTTTAATAACAAAAGGTAAAGTAACTTCTAACTTCTTCTTGTTTTAAGAGAAAATGGACTCTCTATCTTTAACACTTATGTAAAAAACAGGTAAGTCAAAATTTTAAATATATTTTTTTTACTTATAATTGAGGTACCACTCTATTTGTTATTTCTAAATAAGCCTTACTTAACGATCTATCACACATATTAATTTGATGGATTAAATCGGAAAGCAACTGTGTCAAAATTAAATAAATAATTGGGTTGGATTTCATTACATTATATTAGTAAGCTATTCTGACACCGCCAAAGAACCAAAGCATAAATCCTCTTTACAAAAAAATATACATCAAAACAAGTTTTGACAGTTACAGTGACGTCAGCCTTTTCTGATTACTAAAAATGTCACCATTTTAGCAAATGAAATAAAATACGCTTATTCTAGAATAAAATATAATATACAGTGCCCTGACCTCTAGAAAATAACTGAACATGCTATCCTTATCTACAGGAAATTCGACATTAATCATAATATTACATCACAATAAAAATAGTTTAGTTTGTAATTACAAACTAAATTGCAGTTTACAAACTAACCACGACCTATTTCGATGGATATTGTAGGTAGGTATAGGGACAACATTTTTTCAATGGTTAAGTTAAGTTTGTCCCTCAATCCAAAATACAGATTTCTTGGCGTATCCGATTCGGTTTTTTAAATAATAAAAGTTGTTTGCACATCATTAACCGAACTACACACCACTTCCCAATAGTTCGGTTTGACGTTATAACCGAACTTATGGGAAGAAAAGTGTGGCAGTAGTTCGGCCCCGGACTAATCAACCGAACTACTGGGACTAAAGGGAAAATGACGGTGTTATGAGTGAATACTTTTTGATTGTATTTCTAACAGTTATTTATGTAACTGGTACATAATGAAGCTTCTTGACGTACGAGTGCTGAGGTTAGAGCGCAAGCTAATTATGTACCCTTGCATACATAACTTTTTCTACAAGCTTAAAATGATAATGACAAAAATAAACAATCGTTAACTTTTCGTGTACACTTTCTTCGATTTTTCTGCTAACAAATGACTTGCTTGTCAGCAAACTCATTTCCATTATTCCGATTGGCGGTAATAGTTTGTGATTGTTATTGCTAAAATTTGCATTTAAATTTAACAAACATAAATCTAAATAAATGCAAATTTTAATAGTTACTAAAACCATAAAATCATCTGCTTTTTCATTATCAGGGATCGGAGTTTTCAAAACTAAACATAAACTGTCGCAATAGGCTATTTGACGAAAAAACGTAATAATTATGTATATTCATATAAATGATGAGTTTTAAAATCGATTTAAGGTATTCTTACTTAAAAAAAATGGATCTTTTATCCAAAAAACCACGATAAAACTTGATAATTTTTTATCTGTAGCCATTTTATCGAAAACGGCGCCGAATCCATGATGACGTCAAGGGTCGGTAAATATCACAGATTATAGGATGTCTGTATATCCTGTAATCTGTGATGTTTGTAAATATTGCATCTGTCGTTCATGTCGTTGTCGCTCTGTTCTTACGTTCGTTGGTTCTTGCGGTTACCACAAACAGTTGACGTTTGTTTGTTTTTCTGGCTTTGCTATGATTAGCCAATGTCAGTTTGTTTATGTATTGACCACTGACGTCACTGATTCCTGTGCGACGCCATCTTGCCCAAGAAAGCGTTTTGGCGGCATATTTTAAAAGTGAACTTTTATTTCCTTTTTTTAGACGAAATACATAAAAGAATTTAAAATTACCACTTTTGGAGTACTCAATAAACACCAACAAATAATCTGAGATGGTTTTCAAAAACCTGTCAAATAGCCTATTCTCATCGTGATGGAATATATTTTTTTACCGATAATTCCGACCCCTGCTGATGATAATAGGCAGTCCGTTAGAAAAAATATAACTTTAGTACAGCAGCAGCATCAGGCAGACGGGTGTGAAAATGAAGAGACCGGTCTTGCAGAGGGTGGATATGGACTGATAGTGTTGACACAAGTATGTTTATCGTTGTCTAGTCCCCAAACTACAAGCCTGCAGCTTAGTTTGAGACTTGATACATTTATTTTGTTCATTTGTACATAAGTGGTCACACAATTAGAGACGATTGCGTTAATCCCATAACTTTGCCCACAAATATGACTGATCAATTTTGACAACCAATCAAATAAGTTCTTAACCAATTTTATTGGTAGTTACAATTCCCTATAGATCATTAACTAACCACCTATGTAGGTATATACACTCATGAACTTCCGCCCCTTATTGGGCAGTCGGGTAAACTGACCGTTTTCGTTGAGCGCGGGTGAGTCGTTAAGGAACCTCCAGACGGGCATGTGAGGCGGCGGCGGCGCGGGCGCCGGCGGCTCGTCGCTGCACAGCCGCCGTGCCGCTAGCTGCGCCGCCACGTGCCGCGACAGCAGCGAGCACTTCTCGAAGTTCACTCGACCGCCCGCCAGCCTGGAATGAGACTGATGGCTTCAGGGACGCCATAAAATGAAAAAACCAAAGCCAGTTTAGTGGTTTACAGTAATATACCGAAAGCTAATATTGTTCAATTGACTAAGTAATTAAGGTTAACTGGAAGAGATCCCTTAAAGGGATAAGCTCGCCTTTGTACATCCCTGTTATATTGTTGACTATTTTATAATTCTTATCTCTTTTGTTTGTACAATAAAGTGATCTACATACATAGGTACATACATACAGCAGGAAACACGATCACTAGAGCTTTCAGAATCTAGTTTTTACTGTGGATAACATACAGAGCATGCATTATATTGAATTATGCACGAAAGAGAACGAAAAAAACGGATACGGAACCCTAAACCAGCACCCAATTTACTTGTCTGCTGCATGAGGCGGTCCATATTTTTTCAATTCTGGATCTTTTGGAAACGTGTAAAATATGCACTGAAAATAAATAGTGTTCACTAGGCAATTTCCAGGTCCTTAGTAAATATTCCTTACTGTCATCGAGACTACCCTCATCACTAATCCGAGTCTCGCTAAGGAGTATGCTGACGAAATCATTTTGGTGAAAACAATTATAGACTTTATTTCAAAAACTGGTTATTTATTTCTTACAAAGCATTAAAACCGAGTCTCGCTACCCCGAGTACGCATTAATCCAAGTAAGAATTTGAATCGATTGATTATAATCGTTAAATTTGACGTGCTATGAACATATTTTATAAATAATATTTTACATGTATTAAATATATAAAATTACTAAAAAATTAAATGTTGTGCCATCTTTTTCTAAGCTTGAAGTAGTTGATCATTTCTTACACGAACTTATAGCACATGCGAGCATTTTTCCAATGAGTTTGTTCTCTTGCGAGGGGATTTTGTGAATGACCATTAATCGATAATGAAATAGTAGTCCAGTAACTTTGTCGCCTGAAAGTATGGGGCAGTATGCGTGAAATCCGGTAGTTCTGAATTTTTGCAGACTTGTTTATGATGTTGGCCTAATGAATAATCCAAGTTTGTGATCTCGAGCGCCGAACGCAACTTTGTCAAAAATTGAAAAAACCGCGAAGAAAACGTTTTAATTTCAAATTTTGGCGATTATAACCCTAAAGGACTAGTTTTTGAAAAAACTTTCTTATAACATTTTTGAAGAAGATTAAATTTGTCTCTGTGGACTCAATAGTTTCCGAGATTAAGTCTTTTAAAGTTTATCATTTTTTTCGAACTTCGCAATTTTTTGCAATATTTTAGATGTCACTCGAACAGCTCTAGCGGGACGGGATGGTTAAGAGTCACACTGGACCTTCTTTCCTGGGGAAGGATATCCACGCCACAAGGCCTCAACCCCAAAATGATGACCAGAGATGCAGCCCCACAACACCTCTTGCAGATGATTTCTTGCGGCTGCACGAAGGGTTGTAGGAACGCGTGCAGCCGCAGAAGGCAGGATTAAAATGCTCATCAGTCTGCAAGCACTACAGCGGGGCCGCTTGTGACAATATACCTGATGTTGCAGTAGTAAATATCCCAGAAGGCGACGATCTGTCCGATGTCGAAATGGAGGATGACTTGACGGCACAAGACGTCGACGATTCATTACCATCCCCTGATGGGGATATGCCATCCCAATACGTCGATCCAGATACGGACGAACCTCAACGGGGACCTTCCAAGAGGGCTAAATGAATTATATTTTTTGATTTTGAATATTACTCAATTTCCTAACAAATAAACTTATTAACTTTTGTTGTACTTTTCTTTTTTATTTACTGCATTATTCGTAGCTTAGATTTAACATCATCGTTCACACTCCTCATTATCTTTTTTAACATCCCATCATAAATGTACATGGCTTCGATAGTATAATCAGGGTAAAAATTCATTCAGAACGACAGAATTGCAAAATATTGCGAAGTTCGAAAAAATGATAAATTTTGCAAGGCTTTATCTTGGAAACTATTGGACCTACAGAGACAATATTAGTATCATATTGTAGCAAATTTAGTCTACTTTTAAAACTTTTGAAGAAAGATTTTTCAAAAACCAGTCCTTTAGGGTTATAATCGCCAAAATTTGAAATAAAAACGATTTAATATGCGGTTTTTTCGATTTTTGACAAAGTTGCGTTCGGCGCTCGAGGTCACAATCTTGGATTATTCATTAGGCCAACATCATAAGTAACAAGTTTGCAAAAATTCAGAACTACCGGATTTGACGCATACTACCGATGTATAGAGTTACTGGACCGTAGGTTTTGTATAACTTTTTGCACCTTGTGCAAGTTTTTCGGCAGAGGGGAAATGACCTATAAGGCTAGTCCAGCTACTGTATGGTCTAAGGTTCCCACGGATATTTTTTTCCACTACTTGCACTTTTGGCGGTCGCCCCAACTTCGCCTCATCTTCAAAGCTCTCCCGCCCTCTTTTAAATTCAGACAGAAACGAGAACTAGCAGACTCACCGAAAGTCGTGATTAAAAGTTCAAAACATTCTTGGGGCTTTAAACCTTTTTTTAAGTCATAATAAATCATAACTCGAAAATCTCGTCGATTAAGTTCCATTGTAACCGCAAATTCCCGCCAGATTCATCAGAAAATGAAAAAATGAAAAAAATCCGCAGATCAATCAACCTTCACGTGGAGTGTCTAATTTCTTTTGGCATGACCCTCGTACTGTATAATATTTCGATTGAAATAACTTCGCGTTACGGCTAGGGCTTTCTGATTTTCTATCCTGTATAGTGTATAGTGACTTACTTGGATGGTGAACCTTGATTAGCAAAATGTAGATCTCTGCAAGTGACCGATAATAACGGCACAGCTGTTTCGGTGGGCGTAGCAGCCAAGGCTGCTCGGTACCTGAAACAAACAAATCTTGTTTAAGTGAGACTCACTTGATTGGCCTTATGGTATGTGTACTTTTTATGCGTCGTTAATAACTGCGACTTTTAAATCACACTATACCTACCTAGACGGTTGATGAGTTCTGTTACTGACAATTAATACAATAAAAAAGAGGATTTGATCAATACTTATATATTTCTGTGGCCTGGTGCTAATAGGGCCAAAGTCGGTATTAATACTGATAAACTATTAATGCTGATGCATGGTAAAAACGCTCATTACGGAAAACAATGATAATTGATATTGGCCCTATTAGCTCCAGGCCACAGATTTAATTAATAATCACTACATAGTATAAAACAAAGTCGCTTGCGCTGTCTGTCCCTATGTATGCTTTATGTATGCTTAAATCTTTAAAACTACGCAACGGATTTTGATGCGGTTTTTTTTAATAGATAGAGTGATTCTTAAGGAAGGTTTATATGTATAATACATTCCACGCGGGCGAAGCCGCGGGCGGGTCGCTAGTAATTTATATACAATAAAAAGGAAAGCAATGTATTCTTCGCTAAGAAGTCATAGATCAAATCACGCACGAGGATCATACTGATAAAGGCCAAAAAAAAGAATTCTCATAGTATATATTTGCGTGACATATTGAACAGACTTTTTAAATCTTTCTTCTTTATTAACTCTTTAAATTCTGACACAAATATGTTCCAAGCCTAAATAGCTGCTTGTAAAGAACTGCCGGTCAGTCTCCGTGTCACATTAAATAGACTTCACGATTTTACGTCCATTTGCAGCAATATGAAAACACCAAATGTCTTGCATAGCTTGCTTGCTTGCGAAATGACCTGGTTCCAATTTTAACTTATCTCGTTAACCTCTTAGACCGGGACATAGTGAAATAAATAAAATTTAAATTGTCGGCGTGACTAATATGAATCATGCCAAATATAGCCAGAGATCTAGAACTAAGAGTCTCTGAGCTAAACTGCGGACGGACGGCCGGACGGACGGATATGGCAAAACTATAAAGCTTTAGTCCTGATCAACTTTAGGCTTGCAACGTCATGACGCGGCGTCCTTTGTCGCTGCGTAGGAGCAGTCATTTGATTTTCGCAGCCACGAAAGTAGACGTGTGTGATGTGATCAACAACATGGAAATTTTTGCTTTGCTTGCAAAGCAGAGGAATTTATCGTGCTTCGTGACAGAATTACAAGTAGTCCCAGTAATATGTTGTTACTACGAAAAAGTGAAGGTTTTATCGATCCCAGCCGTTAATGTTATAAGATCGTACCGGAAATAGCGGCTTCTATGTTTTTTAATACTACGTTTCAAACAAGCGTACGCCTGATGGTAAGCGGTCACCGTAGCCTATGGACGCCTGCAATACCAGAAGTATAGCATGCGCGTCGACGACCCTTTGTGATATGTTTTTTTGTTGTACAGTCGCCATCAGATATATGGTAGCGGTCAAGGTACTCAAATATTTCGGAGCAGCATTAAATTTCAATATATTAATTACGCTAGATAAGGTCTATAATATCGGCCCATATAATTCGTCATAAATTTAGGAGCAGTGACTTTTCAATAAATTCGTAACATACAATTAGGTAAAGATATCGGAACTTACAGAAGTCAAAAATATCGAAGCAGCCAGGATGATCATAAAGATCGGAACATTTATGGAAAATATACCTTAAGTCTGTGTCACATAGTGCATATTTGAATTCGTTACTACACTCATAGACCAAATTAGCGGAACATGTCACAATAAACCACTCTGTTCTTAATTCAAATTGTTGACAACATAATATTAATCATGCGTGTCTGAAACCTTAGTTTAATCGACCCCATCGTAAAGTATTTTGAACTATGTGACACAGACTTAAGGTATATTTTCCATAAATGTTCCGATCTTTAGGATCATCCTGGCTGCTTCGATATTTATGACTTCTGTAAGTTCCGATATCTTTACCTATTTGTATGTTACGAATTTATTGAAAAGTCGCTGCTCCTAAATTTATGACGAATTATATGGGCCGATATTATTGACCTTATCTAGCGTAATTAATATATTAAAATTTAATGCTGCTCCGAAATATTTGAGTACCTTGACCGCTACCATATATCTAATGGCGACTGTACATTAATTATGCTTTTATTTTTTATATAATTTCAATTTAAATAATAGTTAGAAGCTCGTTTTGTTTAACTAAACCTTTGTAACGGAACTTATTTACTGACTAGTTATGTTTGAGTTGAATTATGTTATTAAACAGAAAAAAAAACATATTTGTAAATAATCACCTGGCATGGTTTCCACTGGGTTCAACACATAATTCCAACTGACGCAATTGTTGTCCGCAAACACCGGAAGTGCGGCTCCACTATAAAAAGAAATGATTGGTACTTATAGTTTGTGTAGTTTATATTATAATAAATTGGCGTCTGTTTTTAACACACTGAAAAGATAAAGGTACTTCCCCTGCATGTACTTTTAGTTTTATTCGACCTGTCGCCTTATTAATGAAACTACAAACGAGTCATCAGCGCATGATCGATTCTGCCGCATTGGGCAACGCGTTTAGTCTCGTGACACTAAAAATAATGGTCAGATTACAGTGAACTTTGTGGAAGATACAGCATTCAAATTTTGGCGCATGAGGTGCTTTCCCGGTGTGAAGAGGTCGATAGGTGTAATAAACGCACACGGTGGCTCTTTCGGGCACCGGATAGATTTAACATGAGATTAAAACACCAAAAAATGAATTTAATTACAGTTTCTCAACAAGTGGTATTTTCTTAGCTGTAAATTGTGCGGATAGTTGGTTTTTCCGAACTATTGCTTTTTACTTTTCTTATCTATTTCGCCGTGTGGTTGCCGGGTTAGAATAGTGCCACTCCATGTCTTCCCGTGGATGTCGTAAGAGGCGACTAGGGGAATCAAGGCTTGTAGTACTGTTAGGCGAAGGGCTTGCAACCTGCCACTAATACACTGGGAAACATTTTAGCCTACTTGTGCAAAATGTGGTTACAGAATTATCAAGAAGTTTTAAGACTTGTTGGTAATCCTTTAGCTCTGCCTACCCCACTCTGGGAATGAAGGCGTGAGTTTATGTATGTATGTATGTACTTTTCTTATTTGCACTAGTGCGTTTTACTTTTCCAATATACTAAGCTGTGCATCCATCCAAAGTACTTATGCATGTTTAAATAAAGTAACAGGAGCGTAGAGGTTATAGTTATAAGGAGGTGCGTAGCGCAACTTAGATCGCAGGGAACAACTTAGCACGGTGCGGCGCAGCGGCGGGCGAGCGGGCGGATGCACACGACACAGCGCGGATGACACACACGTCAAGGTACTTCTAATGTTTATGCACTACTTGTAATATGACGCTATAATTTTATTAAAATTTAGGTAATTTCAGTCAGAGTGTGGTCACACGTGAAGCTCACTTCAGAGGTCCGGGGGAAGGGACAGATACACAGATACCCACATACACATTTTTCTCAAACGTGCTAAAAAAGGTCGTGTGATACACGTGCTGTACTGTCATTTTCACTCGTCTCGAGTCTTGCCCCTGGCTTGCAGCTCGGGATGAGACACCTCGGGACTCGTGCAAAATTATAAATATTAATGAGCGCCGCGCGGAACATTTCTTGTATTATAACGATTGGAGTTTATTTGTTCTATTGTGCATACCTATTTAAGTAGGTAGGTACCAAAATTGTTAGAAAACTTACCGTTTTCTTAAGTCTCGTTACTGGGGACATGTTTAGGGCACTAATAATAGCCATAAGAGAGTTGAAATTTCCAAGATTAAAGCATTCTCTGGCAGTCATAACCCACTGCTCGATTATTCGCGCTCTGTACTTGCTTTTAGCAACCTTGAAAAAACATATATTTAGAATCACATCATGCATTATTAATTAGTTATATTTTAATTATAAGTTTTGAGTTAGTGTGTGCACCTTTAAGATATCAGTGGCGCACAAATAGCTTAATCTGTTAAACCAGTCAGCATAAGCCTCCAGGTTCCTTGTACTCTTCATGTCAATGTGGTTTAAATTAATAGCCGTCTTGCCACGGGAGGATGTTGGTTGCGGAGGCTGTACTGGAGCGAATGTTTGCAAAAACTCCTCTGGTCCAACAAATGACAATCTATGCAGCTCAACTATGGTCAATTGGTTCGCTAACTCAGCGGGCGATAATCCGAGTGTTAATATATCTCCCTGTTAAAATAAATGCATATTATTATGGATACACTATTTCATTAACTGCTCTATGATATTACTACAAAGTTTAGTTTTTTTTTAATGTGTAACAGTTTTTACGCTCTTTGAATAAGTCCTTTACTTAACTTGATACGTTAGTTGGTTTGGAACCGTATGTATTTATCAATATTTAAATAATAACTTTATACAATATTGTTTGGTTTCACTGTTATTAAATAATTCCACCAAACCTCGGCCAGCTTCGACACTGGTAACTGACATATGTCTTCCACTGAAAGTCCTCTTTATGGTAAAACAATGGTCTTAATCCCAAGTCCATACGAACGAATACTACAATACTAAGTAATTGAATGCTCTCTATAAATCTACTCATAAAACGTGTCAGCGCTAACATATGTAATTCTAAGTAGAAACCATTGAAAGGTGAATTGTAAAGTTAATTCTCAAAAAATATTAAAATGTTTAATTACTATACACCGTGTCCAATAAGTTCGAATACACATCTTTTTGCACTAACCCTAAAGACATACAGACTACAGGCCATCGAATTCTTATTTTAATTAATAAAGTATGGTGTCGTTAACAAAATACAATCATTTCAAACATCAAGCATTTGTAGTTTTCTTTTAATCCACGATGAAACAGTTTCGTGAAACGATTATCAGAAAATTTAGCAATGGCGACAGCCCAGGTGCTACTTTAAGGCCTTAAAACCCCTTGGAATTAAACGCAATCTAGTTTACACCACAATCAAAAGGTATAAAGAGACCTCCTCAGTAGAAGACAGGAAAAGATCCGGTCGGCCACGTTCAGCTAGAACCGATAGAGTAGTAAAGATTGTGAGAGAGCGACTTCGGCGGAAAAAATACCGTTCTATCCGAAAATTGGATGCCATGCCTACTAAAAATGAAAAGTTCATGGCATTTCCGAAGAGACCAAGAAAAAGAGAGTACAAAGATCCAACATAATACTTTCTTGGCACGCAGGGGATGAGTTTGTATTTTCTGACGAGAAACTGTTCGTATTAGAACAGCCTCATAACGCCCAAAATGATCGATTGTGGGCACCAATGATAGAAGACATCCAGAAAAATGTTCCTAGGTTCCAGAGCTCACCATCGGTGATGGTATGGGGTGCAGTTTGTAAGCGGGGTAAACTACCTCTAGTATTTATCGATAAAGGCGTTAAAATCAATGCTCAATACTATAAATCCGAGGTTTTGGAGAAAATTGTTGCTCCAAATTTAAAAAAGATGTTTGTGAACGAATATTATGTTTTCCAACAAGACGGAGCTCCTTCACACACGGCAAACACTGTTCAAGCTTGGTGTCAGGCTAATTTGACCGATTTTCTGCCGAAACATGAATGGCCACCCAGTTCTCCGGACTTGAATGTATTAGATTATTTCGTGTGGTCGTACATGCTCTCGAAACTACATGATTATAAAATCGCAAACCAAATACCAATGGAAGCGGTGCGTGCGTGCCGCGTGTGATTCGTTTGAGAAACGTTTGGAGCTATTAAAAAAAGTTAAAGGTGGAGTTATTCCGAAACATTTGTTGTAAATATTATACATACGTGTGCCATTAATAAAATATACTTTTGGTTGTATTTACTGTTTGTACATTTATTTTATTGAGAATCTAAACTGTATGCAAACTTATTGGACACGGTGTACTACTCGCGGTGGATGCGAAAAGCACAAGACCGGTCTGAGTGGAGAGCCTTGGGGGAGGCCTATGTCCAGCAGTGGACGTCTTTCGGCTAACATGATGATGATGATGATGACGATGACTATACTACTCTTTTTACCATATCCCAAAACCCCAGATTCGAAATATTAGGTATTAACCCATGGAAATCGTACAATAAGAGGGGTAACGTACAATAACAACCAATGAGGATGAATGAGGTTGTTCTGTTTTTCTTTTTTTTGATAATGTTGTATGTGATGAAAGTTGCTCATTCCCAAAATATCATAATTTAAAAATACCAGATTACAATAAATACCAGATTCCCAAAACACCAGATTCAAAATAAGGATTAATTATTGTACCTACTTACCAAAAAACTTTAATTTGGTGTTTTGGGAATCTGGTCATCATCATCATCATCTGGTATAAAGTGAATTTGGTATTTTCAAATTATGGTATTTTGGGAATGAGCGATGAATGTAACCACTTGCAATCTCAAGTTTTCCAATTAAAAAAGATCCTTTTTCACTTGAAACACCTTGAAATTTAGGATATTGTTTCAGTTTTATTCAACTTATACCTCGATGAACTTGTATTACGGAAAATGTTGCTTATTATTATTAAATTATAACTACTTCATCATATTAAAGACTGGAAAAAAAAGAACAACCTCATTCAGTGCCAGGTAAAATGTACTTATCCCAAGGGCTATATTCTCTTTACCTAATTAGAATGTTTAGTTATGAGATTCCAGCATATGGAAAATATGGTTTTATACAATTCTGTTATTTTAGGAATGAGGTAACTGTCACAATTAAGATTGGTCTTTCAAGGTTGTCGCAGACATCCTCTCGGCACCGGATCGGCTCCGCCTCACCCTATCGGCTCGCCGTCAAGCAGGCGTAACCCATACGAAAGCACATAACAAAAGCGGATAAGCACCTCCGAGGTGTCACCGCGGTTAGTTCTGAGCACTAGCTCATGGCGATGCCGATGAGGGTGCGTTATAGTATGGAGCTTCTTAAAAATACTGAACGGGCCGTGTTGAGGCGGTGCCGATCCGGTGCCGGTTTGGTCTGCGACAGCCTTCAATTAGGATAGGATTATTTTATTTTAAAAACTTTTTTGGCTATGATTTTATAAAAATATATCAAGTCCCAACCAAGCTCCTATGGATTCTAACATTGACATAATTGCACATAGAAAACATAACAAGAATAAGGAACAAATGGTTACCTGTGTTCATCCATCACACAAATATTTGCTTTTACTGGGTTCATCCACTACCGACTAAGCTGACCGGGTCGCCAAAATAGCTAATTTTACCTGTACTAAATGGTCCACCGATGCCACCTGAGGAATATCAACCAAAGATTCTTCATAGTGCTCAAGAGCTGTCAGTTTGTCCAGGAGCTTTTCCAGCATAGTAGAGACCTCGACCCTCACTGAGGACATGTGTTCTGCAGCACATCTAAACATTTTAATTAATACTTAGGGAGAATACTCTCATTTTGGAATAATCAACGAGATTCATAATAAAGCAGGAAAATGTTTACAGATCGGAAATCTTAATTTTTCTTAGAAACTCAAGTGACAAAACATACTGTCAGTTGCAAACTTGCAACTGTGATAGCGATAGCCAGCCGAACCGCGGAGTACTGTATATGAAAGTAGGTTTCATCAAATCAGTGCATTGGTAATTTTGGTAAATTTACATCTTAATGATTAGGGGCGAACGGAAGAGGATTAACAGCTGCCAAAATGTATACAGGGTGTCCCAAAAATAGCATGTCACAGTGACACCGGAGATTCCCTAGCCTCAGACGAACCAAACCAGCCTAACATGACCTCAGTAAAAGTTGCACCGTTTTCGAGTTATACCAATTTAAAGATTTTTCCAAATTTTCACCTCTTTTGACATTGTAAGTGCTCGCATTTACTGGGATAGCTTTAGAATTTAGTGATGTTTTAAAGACAATATTTATTCAAAACCAATAAGTAACGAAGAGGAACTACGGTGACGTGTCTTCAATGCAGCCCGAGACATATCGGAAACCAGTTTACGAAAATTAAACCGAAATTTTATTCGAAGATGCCATTTGTGCCTTAGAGTCGGAGGGAAACAATTCGAACATTTACTGTAAAAACTAATGAAAATTAAACCCGTTTTTATTATCTTTGAACCAAGGTCAACCAAAAATCAATCATATTCTTCAAAGGAGCACAAACAAATGAGATATCGTAGAGTACAAGATAATTTTTTAGATGATTAGCATTGATTTCCGAGGATCCATATTGGCAAATGTCATACGAATTCCTACTTTTATGCATTAAGATATCATGTGTCATACCATTTTAGAATTGGCATAAAATACGCATGTTTTTAAAGTTATTTGCTCATTTCGTTTTAGTAAAAAAAAGTTATGGCAGGTGTTCAAAGTTTAAACTTTAAACTACTATGTTGATGATAATTTACGTCAAGTTCATTACAGTATTTTTCCAACTTTTACATTAGTTATTGACATAATAATGCTTCTATCATCTTAATCAACTATTCATAAACGCGCACAAATAAAAAAAACTAAATTCTAAAGCTATCCCAGTAAATGCGAGCACTTACAATGTCAACAGAGGTGAAAATTTGGAAAAATCTTTAAATTGGTATAACTCGAAAACGGTGCAACTTTTACTGAGGTCATGTTAGGCTGGTTTGGTTCGTCTGAGGCTAGGGAATCTCCAGTGTCACTGTGACGTGCTATTTTTGGGACACCCTGTATATAACCAATAGCCGATGACTATCCAACAGTCTATTTAATTGTTTGATGAAATCCAACATTAGCCTGAAACGGGAGATTGACAAGGTTTGGAAGACTGCCAAGAAGTAAAATAATTACATCTTAACGAGTTAATATTTTCAAAATTGGTTCGAGAGGTGAAACAAAGACTTTATTTTGTGGTTTTAATTTTGCACTTTTGGTTTTTAAAGGTTTTTGTGAGCCATTATCATATGGACCCTTTTGAGCGCCAACGACCCCACTAGCTTTCGTGCCCACAACGCCACTGACGACCATGGATATTGTTCTTGATAAATGTCAAAGCAATCTACATGCTAGGAACAATTGGCAGTTGTACGTTACGTTACGTGCCTTGTGTGGTTTCTAGAGTGGTTAATAAGTAATGTACTATTAAATTGATTTACTAAATTGATAATTTAGTTCTCAATAACAAGTCTTCCTTTTTCATGACTCCCGGGATAAATCTGGAAGCGCTGGGCATAAGGGACGCTAAAAAGAGCGGAGAGTACGCGCTAGCTATGTTTCGTCAAATTGAATCCTGTACATACTTGCTCCCCAGCGCCTCGGGCGCGAACGAGCGCGCTCCTTTCGCGGCGGCGGATCGGACGCTCGCTATATTTCGTCACGAACTAATTCATACAAATACAATTTATAATACATTATTTTCAAGACCAACCGGCGGACATGATGAGTTCCAAGCAAAATTTAAACCGAAATTACAAAGTATACACTTTACTTTACTAGATAGGTATCTACAATGTATTAAATTTGTTGAACCCAAATAAATACAGCTATATCTTGACAATATAGAAATGTATTTAAGATTACATTGAACATTATGTTCTGACAAAATAGTCATGTTTTGATAAAATATAGTCCAGTCATTTGGTTAGATAATATCAAAAATGTCTCTGAATGACTGCCATTGTTCACACCTTTGAGTAATACTCCGAATAAGAGCCATCACTTGGTCATCACGGAAGTCATAAGGAAACATACTAGTCCACTGTGTCAGCATTCGCACCAGAGCTTTTGTGTCTGTTAATTCCTTGTCCACCAACTCTTTTACTTCTGCTTTGCCCTGGAACAAAAATAATTATGAAAAAGGGATGTGAATAAAATTATAATGTTTACTCTACTATAAATAAATAAATATTGCTCAACTTGTATATACAAACCATGTAATTTGAAAGTTCACACTGGGTTTTCGCAAGTATATATTTTTATATTTGTAATTTTCAGGACAATCTTGTATAAAAAAAAAACACCGGGCGGAGCCGGGCACGGTCATATAGTATATAATAATAATAATAATAATACTTACAATCTTATCATATGTTTTGAAATATCGCTTACAAAGTTTGCCGAGCAACTCATGAGGCTTAACGTAAAGTCGAGAGCACAGCAAGAATGTAAATATATATGACTTGTTGGCCCCTGGTCGCAGCATGTCCACCAATGACTCCAATGTAGCACTAACAATTTGACCATCGTTGTTGTACTCTATGTCTGGTTTATCCGCAGGGCAATTCACAAATGATGTTAAGGTTTTTACACCTACAGCTGACAACTAGAGAAACAGAACGAAAACTTCAGCGATGAATATAATTTAATTTGATAAAGGTAAGATAAACTAAAAAAGATAACTAATATGCCGGCTGCACTGAAAGTTTCAGGATTGTAATACTTACAAACTTATTTTCGACATGTATATCCTTTTCATAATCTTAACATGCTGGTCACAAAAAAAAGCAATGGTTTTCAGTTATTTTTTAATGTAGCTGACACTGCTTTAAATGAAATTGTTCTGTGAAAATTTAAAATGAAAATTTCAAATTGCGTGAGACCTCATCTAATGAATTAAATTTTGGTTGGTAATTCATATTTTTAACTCCTGATTACCGATTAAAAATCACCGTGTATGCATATGAGGCTGAAACTAAAAGCCAATTTCGAGTACCTATGGGTCTATGAAGACGGCACGGCCAAAAAGATGGTGGCTACATTTGTCTCCAAATCCGGTCATGCACGTGGCTAATATGCCTTGAAGATCGTAGAATGGTCAATGACGATTGGTGCACTGTTCTTTGTTTGCCGAGTATCTTTGCTAAACTCTGTAAAAAGACCCAGTGGCCACTTCATCTTCCACCACAATAATACAAGCCGTCAAACTGCTCGGATAACAACTAAGTATATGGACGGTAAAAAAGTCAAACTACTGAGCATCCTCTATACAGTCCTGACTTAAGCCCACATTCCCCAAAATCAAGGATAAAATATTCAGGCGAATACTTTGAAAACCAGTAAAAATACTTGTTAATACTGTTAAATACTGTTAATTAAACTGCATAATTTTTCTATTCCCAAAACTTTCAGTTTAACCCTTATACTTACTTATTATACGGGGTGTTAGGTCCCTAGGTGCAAACCTTCAGGGGTTGATAGACGAGGTATTTTTGAACATTTTTAGCTTATATGTCATAGACGAAATTTGGTAGTTTTTTTTTATTGAAAATTTAATAATTTTTCAGAAAATACCCAGAATTTGATAGTTACGTGTTGATATTGCCCCAATAGTATACCTTGTAAACAAAATCATTTATTTTGGATAGTTTAATGTCTATTGAACCAAATTAAACAAATTTTGTTGTAAAAAAACAAAATGGAGGTAGGTATTCAAAATTATTACAAATGTCTCAGGTTGGATCAGTCATTTCTATGTGCTGTGCCTTACATATGCACATTTCTATGCGGCTAAAAATGTTCAAAATCAAAATTCAGAGTTCCTCTATCACCCCCTTAAAGCTTTACACCTAGCAACCTAACACCCTTTATAACCATATATCTACAGTAAAAGTAGCTTTTGTAGAGTCAACAGCAAATTATCCAACATTAGGGTCAAAAATATTTGACATGTCTCTATTACCAGAGGTGTAAGAGAGTCTCAGATACAGTTGAGCATAATGTAGGATCATAGCTGGGCATTAACTCGTTAATCCGTTAATTAACGAAGTTAACATTTTGATTAACGGATTAACTTTTAAGTTACCTTTTAAAAATGTTAACGGACACGTTAACTTCCGTTAATATGCAGAAGTCAGTTAATCGTTAATCCAATGCCTACTATTTACCGAACGGCACCGCAGCGCGGCAAGAAAAACAGGTTCAGACAAGTATGAAACGACAAGTGCAGGGCGGCGCGTAGCAGGGTGAATCAACTTTTAAGGTACTCCCCATTTTTCGACATGTTTTACCAATTATATGTTTTTAGAAAAACTATATTATTGTTAATGACGTGGCTTACACGCTTATTAAATCAGACAAATAGGCTCACATTTGAAGTTATTTGATTTAAAATAGTACAGTTTTAAATAATAATATAGTTGGTAACGCAGGGGACAATGTTGTCCCTAGGTTTTGTATGGAAAATGTGCATTTTTCCCTGAGTTACCAGGTTTTTTCGCGGATTAAAAAATATTTGAGCTGTTTAACGTATAAGGTCTGTAAATTTGGTGGTCTGATTTTAATATTCATAGATCATTTTTAACCATAAGTCACCAGGAAAGTTTTAAAACCGCAAAAGAAAAGGAGTACCTTAAAAGTTGATTCACCGAGCAGCGAGTGTGTAGTGTGAGAAACAACGATGATGACTCGCCAACTCGTCCGTTTAAATCAATACTCGGCCCGCAATTGCCTGCTTCACTGCCTAGGCAATAATGTACTATTAACTCCAAAACGCTCCTCGCTTTCAGACGAGAACTTCAACATGTTAATGTTCATGAAGGGAATATGCACCTTTCGTATTTTGTTTTGTTTCTATCCTGTTAACTTCCAGAACCCAAACCAAGAGGTTTTATAAGTTCACTAACGCAACGATATAAAAATGCATTTTTTTTACATATATTAACGGATTAACGATTAACGTTAACTTGCGTTAATTCTTCCGAAATGTAACGCTTTAACGTTAACGAAGCTAACTTTTTTTGTAGCGGAGTAACGATTAACGAAGTTAACTATTTGATTAACGGTGCCCAGCTATGTGTAGGATATACATACATTATTGCTGCTTACTTTACAGCATCTATCATTTAACAGTAACATGTGCCGAATTAAATTACAAAAACTTTTATTACTCATAAATTTAAGAGAAATTTACCTGAGAAGTATCCCCTTTTTGAGTAGTAACAAAGTTTACACCACCATTCATCACCAGGTGTTTGCAGGAGTTCTCTGACATGAATTTATTACCTCTTACCATAGAATAGTAATCATCATTCTAAAAACATAAAAAGCATATTAAATGATACGGTTTTTATATATTATTGTATTATATTGGTATAGAATAAAAATAATTCTCAATACATCCCCTCGAAAAGCCATAGATTTAACCCGTATATATGTTGAGCTATTTTTACTAGTTTCGGAGATATTGATCATTTTAATCTGATTTTTAATAATTAATTAATAAGGGTATCTTACATAATTAATTACAATCATTACGAAATGGTTCATTTTTTGTAGTAATTTTTATGTAATGTTATAAAGTTTGTTTCTCCATACTAGTTGTCCCCCAATGTTTGTTTTTCACTTTGTATGAAAAAATAAATTTATGTGATTACTAATGTTTGAAATAAAAAATGTAATGAATGATAAGGGAAAATTACAAAAGTTCAGATTAAAATTATCAATATCGCTGAAACTAGTAAAAATCGCTGAACATACATAGGGGTTAAATTTATAGCTTTTAAGCTGCTCTATCAGCCCTTGGCGGGCTGAGGTTGGTTTATGGGACACCCTGTAATAAGGGTGTACATATATCAATGGGAGTAACTAATACCCTGGCACAGCAGAAATATTAACAGCACATACATAGGTATATTCTGAAATGAATGCAGACAATTTTTACATCTTTTTGTATGGTATTTAATAAAGAGAACTTAAAGAAAATCTGTCCTTTTCTGTGTTAGTAGATTTAAGAAAAACCATTAAAGAACAGTCTGCCTGAAAGGATTGCTGTACAAAATACAACAAGTATTATAGATTATAATGTTAACTTACATCATAGTAGGACAGACCACTGCCATGCAACAGAACCGGATCAGGTGGGAGCGGAGCATGGTCAGCAGGCGGTGGAGGGACAGGGGCAGGCTCACTAGGCGGAGGGGGCACTTTGATATTACACCCGCTACATGATGCTTCATTCAGCTTACTTGCGTAGTAATACATAGCCATTCAATTCCTAAAAACCTATCAATACTCAGCAGGGACTGCTTCCTTAAGGCTTTATTTTATGAACCCATTGGACTACCTAAAAGCAGGTAAGAATCAATACCGGGGCACTTTTAAAGTTATGTAAAGAAAAACGTAAGCATGCAATACTTAGTAATGCTTATATAATGTAATATTGAATTATATAGAATGAACTGAATAAATAAAATACTATGTTGGACAATTCGGCTTTCCTATCCTCTATCCTTAGTTCCTTTTTAAAAAGAAGCAGTACGAAGTAGGTGTTAAATCGGTAATGAAATAGGAATTACCACAAATACATTGACTAACGTTCAACAGTATCATCACATAATACGTACTCGGAACAGGTAAGCAGTCCAGTAAACAGCAAGGATATTGGAAGTAAATTATCCGAGAGCTGAACGATAAAATAATTATGTCAAAAAATAATTTAAACGAATATGTTTGGTTTTCGGTCAAGATAATAATGAAATATTGATAATCTGGTACCGAAGGTGAAAGTTGTCTTCAACTACCACGACTAGACTATAATGTAATTCAACACACCATGAGCCGTCTCAATAAAATAACACTCAACACTTGAGTGGCACAATTCTCAAGGAACAATATAATGCCACTACATTATTATCACTCTGTTATAAACAATTATTTTAATATTTTTCGCGCAAATTGCGCCAACCGTCCGTGTACTCTTATTTTTTCCTTTTTTATTGTTTGGTTCCAGTGTTGCTTGAAATAAAAAAATTGAGACAGAGCTACCATTTGACCGAATTAAGGCAGAGTTACACGCTATAAAATAGTTAATGCTATATAAATCTCAAAATGCAAAATGTGGTTACAGAATTATCAACAAGTTTTTACAGCTGTAGCTCTGCCTACCCCACTCTGGGAATGAGGGCGTGAGTTTATCATCATCATCAATTATAAATCTCAATTTAATTTTCCTAACTAAGGTGCTAACTTATTTAGGTTGGCAGAACCCGCCGTTGTTTCCTCATTAGGAAACTTTTTGTGGGATGGTTACTTAATAAATTAAATAAAGAGGATCCTTAATCATTTAGGATGCTAAATTTAGGATAGTGTAGTAATATGCCCTTTATCTGTCAATAAGGAAACTGACATTTAAAAACAAGCACAACCAACACAAAGTATAGCCGGCAACGCACTATCCGTCTTGAAGGACAGCAGCGCCCGGCCGACAGGCCCGATGGTCCTATACCATCGTGCACAGTATATCCATCATGCTAGATGTTGCCGATGTTAGGGCTCGTTGGACAAAAAAAGTCGGTCATGCGAGTCCATCAAATAGTAATATTATTAATTATCGTCGTCCAGAAAGCCTAAGCACTATCGTCTTGCGTCGTGCATCGTACACGGACAGACAGCACGGGTGGATAGTGCGTAAAGGGCATATTCAACGCAACACACCCTTATAAATCTTATAAATATTCTACTGTGATTCAACGGTGATTAAACATTAAAAAGACTAACTACATAACGTTTTCAATTTTAAATAGCTCACAACCTGATAAAACTTCTCATACTTTAAAAGCTCACACTGCACTTGCACAAATCACTCTACTAACAACTGTACTTGCTCTTGCCTTAAAAATGTTACCTCCACTAGGTATTTGGGAGTCCACATCAATAACTTTCTTGGAACCAACAAATCGAAATTACTGCCAATCGAATACGGAAATTAATGTGGTTATTTAAATACCTGAGACATATATCTGATAAGGACCTACTAATTTATATCTATAAAACATTGGTTCAATCCTATCATTCTTTACTGTCTGCCTGTATGGGGTGGGACTCACAAAAGTAAACTCTTGGTTCTTGAACGTGCCCTAAGGTCCATTCTTTAAGTACTCTTAGGTAAAAACAAAAGATACAGCACTAATGACGTTTACATAAACCAATGTTCTTACGGTAAGAAAATTATATATCCTAAATTGTATTCTGAAAATTCATAAAAATAATAAACGAGATGATAATACATTGAAAAAACGTAATCCCTACACAGTAATAAAACAAATATCAATATCTAGGACTAATTTTGCTAAAAGACAATTCAATATATTATCTGTATCACTTTATAATAAAATAAATAGAAAAACTAAAATTTACTACAAAAAACCTTTAGAGAATATAAAAATCTAACTACAACTTGGCTCAAAAGTAAAAGTTACGATGATATTGAACTACCTACTTATGCTTTAACTCATAATTCGCGTTCACACATTTAATTGTAATTTATAGTAAACTCATCTGTATGAATTCAGAAAATTATACATACATACATAAACTCACGCCTTCGTTCCGGGAGAGGGGTAGGCAGAGCTACAGAATTATCTACAACTCTAAAAACTTGTTGATAATTCTGTAACCACATTTTGCACAATTAGGCTAAGATGCTTACCAGCGTATTAGTGACAGGTTGCAAGCCCATCGCCTAACAGTATCCGCCTCTTACAACATCCACGGGAAGACATGGAGTGGCACTACTCTAACCCGGCAACCACACGGAAAAAAAGAAAATTATTTTCTAAGCAAATTTGTAAACATCTAATTGTGAGGTATTATGTACTTAACGGAAAAGATTTGGCGAGATATTTAGTTGTAGGATAGTTGCTGTAGACTACAACTATACTTAGTTTTACTTAGTTTTATTTTTAACATTACAACCTACAACCTGTATGAATGAGCGAGTTCCTCCTAATACAAGTGTTTAACTTAAAAGGAGGATTCGACACCACTGTAAAAACTTTTGTTGAAAATAAATAATTTTGAATTTTGAATTTTGAACGGTTGCATATTTTCTCCTCAGAATTTTGTGAAGTCTACTTATTGTGGTAAGAAAGTCACAGCTAGAAAAAATGGTTTTGTAGGTAAGATGTACTGTAGGCTACCATCGCTCCAATACCAACGTTCTTAATCTCCTGGATGGTTACTGCGAATCACTAAATTCGAAACTTCGCGTGCCGAGTCCCTGTCACTCATAGAATTTCCAAAAAAACGACAATCAGGTATGGAGCTACATAATTTCGACTAAATATTTATCAACTCGGTTCTCGGGTCTCACTCAGAGATAAATTCAAAGAAATTAATATTTGGCTTTAACTTTAGTTAATTTTGGTTAACTCTGTTCTATTTACTGATAAATCTGATAATACTCTCTCACTGACACTGGCGAAATCACTTGGTGAACCGCCATTAATTTAAAGAAAAATAAGAATTTAAGTCTCGCATTTTCGAATTTAGTTATTTTTATTATCTTTCCGCTTCGATCAACAATACAACTAGATAACGGGTCAGAGAACAAAACACGGCCCAGCGAATATATACCCACTTCAAATTGGGAGCTTACTTCAATTTAGTTCGTTGTCAACTACGCCAACAGTGACACGTGTCACAACGCCTCAATGCGTTTTCAGAAACTGCAAAAATAATCACCGTTACAAAAATCTTTCAGACGGAATATCATACTTTCGGCATGTAAATGTCGATTCGTAATATTAATTGATAAATAGCTAAGTCTTTCTAATAAAAAAATATATTTTAGTTTCGGACCAACAATTGTCAATATTTGGATGTTGGGGAACAGTATGTCAATGGAGTAGTTTTATACTTTATATAATTGCAGTAATAAATTAAATATTAGTTTGTGGATTCCTCGTGATCCATTTTATTGTGCGATATATAGTTATATTGTCGCGAGTGAACGGCAGGAGTTTTTTAACTGATGAAGACCAAAGATGAACACCGGAAATCATTAATCATAATTGTTTAACGGGCAGTGATGAGATTTCTCTATTAAGAATATGAAATTACTTTTATTCACGTAATGCATGTAGTGAAGTGCAATTGATGGTGGAGTACCGGGAGAACTCTTTAATAATTAACGGCCCTGCATATTGGATAGCGAAATATTGTTAAGGCTGATTGGAAATTGTTATTAGACTATAAGGTTTTTTAATGTAATGAACGAGTATAATTATGTGCTGTAGAAAATCTCAATGATATGAGAAATATCACTAAAAAGCGATTTTTCTTTTTTTTTTTTAAAACCGTCTTCTAAAATCCACTAAACATACCTATACATCGCTTCACATTTGTTCCCCTGTGGTGTAGGTAGAGACTACGGAATGCCAGGTGCACCGGTCTAAGCATACAAGTATAACTTTCGCTTCCTCTACATTCATAATTTTGACCCACTGAATAAGGTGAAATAAATGACCGGTCTCCTAGAAATTCCCTATCGTTGCCTAACAGGTATATCAAATATATGATATTTTATAATTATATCCAAGCCAGTGTCAAGTAGGTATACTTACACAAATAGCAATGCCACATGATTTTTGCCACCGACATAATAAGTCAGTCGAAATAAGTTTTTCAAGTAGCTATTAGGGTTTTTGAAGACTCTATTACTTTTTGTTGCTAAAAAAATATATGATGGGTTACGAGCCCACAATATTATTTATATTATCTTAAATAATAAAAATAGCGTTGAGTTTTTGTTTAAATGAAACCCACCTGAGACGTCAAAACAGAAATAATATTAAGTATAAAGCTACTCCATTTGTACTCTGTTCGCGGTGACATTGGCACTCCGCTAGTAGAAGCTGCATAAGGTAAAAAAACGAGCCTCTAGTCGAAGCGACATAAGATGATAAATTGTTTCATGCAAAATTAAGCATTGCGTTAATGATATACCATTTAAATTAGGATGTTTTATTTTGACAATGATTTTATACAAGTATGAAGTTTGTATAGGTCGCCCTAGGACACTTTTGGGAGAGAATTCTGTATGGAACCCGGTGTCTATTGGTTGGTATGTCGATGTCTTTCCGACGTAGAGACCTCGTCATGTTGTTCTCCTATTCATTATTTTTAAATTAATTGTATTGAATTTATGATTTTATTTGTGTTAGCTTTAAAATAATTAATTATCACTTTATTACCTTGTAATGTAACTTACTTTAAGTATTATTTTTTAGTATTTATTGAAAAATTGAATTCATGTGGAGTTTCTGCCGGCGCTTCTTCTCCGCCATGATGGTCTTGTCCGAAGCGCCGGCAGATTCACTCCATGTTACCGACGTGTAAAACAGCTCTCATGTGGCCAATTTACTTAATAAATATTTTGAATATTGTTTTTTGAATTTTGAAAGTTTGACTTATAGTCCGGTAGCCCACAGAAAGAAACCCTCTACCTGATAAAAATATTGAAAAGTAGGCGTAGCTGACCTGTAGCAGCTTCAACTGCTCTTGCTCGGTCGCGGCTTAACAGCCGAACCGATTAATTTATGATCTTTTCTTAAATATTGTTTCTTTTAAAGCTCCTATTACTTATAGTAATTAATTAAATATTTCGTATTTTACACATTTAAATTGCTGTAAAAACAGTTTTCGATAAGTATAATAAAAATCAATTATATTGATTAGCTTTGATTAAGCTATTAAAATCCGCTTTTTTGATTAAATTTTTCGATGAGGTAAAATGTAGCGGTCAGGCGGCAGCACACATTCGGTCGGACCCCGGAGCCGCCGCCGCAGGATTTGCCCGACCATTGTTATTTAACTGTCAACAGGTCGGCTTCGCCAACATTTTTTATTTTTTTATCAGCTAGGTAGGTGTAGCGATAGGCAGCCGAAAGGTACACGAAAAAATATTGAAAAAGATATTATTTTTCAATTTTGTCGGTCGGATAGCGGACATGGCGAAACGAGATGATCCTTCTTGAGTGCGGACCGCTAAAAAAGGTGAAACACAGGTGTCTTTATTACATTTTATAGTCCGTTGTCTATGCTAGTACTTATCGTCTGGTCTCGGCCATATCCATATTAAGATCTTTTGGTACTTTGTTTAAAACCATAAATAACTATTGGCCCCTATCCAAATCGCGTACTATTGACCAAAGAAGGCGGCTACTGCATAGCAATAGTATAACCATTTCAAATTGAATGCGGTTATCAATAGAGTATAGAATGCTTCGACTACTTAGATACTACTTTATCAAAAATCAAAATCAAAATTATTTAATTTATATTATAGCATAGGAGATGTTAGCCGCCTTCTTTGGTATTACGGCAGCTTGATGTTCTGCAATAGGTACAGAAACAATTCACGCCACAACATTCAAACTGTTTGCAGAATACTCACGTCAAAGTTTGGCTTTATGCGTGTTTATATACTACCAAGGATACTCATTGAATGTCTGGTTGCTAGTTGCGATTTGTAAACAAGATGCACGCAATATTCTGCTCCGTTAGTGATTCAGTTTCAAGGAATTAAGTGCTGACGCTCTGAGTAATATCTTTCGTTGCCTATGCTCTGAAATAGAGCTGATAATTACATAATTATATACTATGTCAATCCCAAATGCAAGGCGTTTAATACAAACAAATGTGTCAACATTACCAGCAATTGAAACATTACAAAGAAATGTTAGAAAAGCTCCAACATGGCATAACAGGTAAGTAAAATATAAAGCTCTGCCCTTATTGGCAGAGTGCAAACAAACCTTACAACATTCTTTATAAGATAGATAGGTTTGATAGTTTTCTTTTATTTGTCTTTTAGACGAGAGATCGCCAAAGCGATCGATACCGTCTTTACCATAAGGGCATACGGTGCCCGTGCCCGGGGCTCCCCATCCCCAGGGGGCTTAGATAATTTGCTTTCTTTTACAAAAGGGCCTCAAATTCTTGTGTGCCCTAGGGCTCCAGCATAGTTTAAGAGCCCGGTTTTTCCTCGCTGGTCAAAAGACTAACAATGCTTACTTAACACAATCATGGACGGTCGTACTAAGTATACCATTTTAATTGGACCCCCCCGTCTTTATGACGCCAAGCTATAGCCGGTACGATACACGACTGCTAGCTATAGCATGCGCGTTCCTGAACGTGTTAAGAAGTAAATATTAAAATAATGACCAAGTTTGTATTACCTACTTATAACTTTTGTCGGTACAAGTAATAATAAAAAAGATGATTTTGGCCGAGAAATTATTTAACATCGCTCACACTGTAATTTCAGCCCAACCGCGGCCACGATCAGTTAATGTGATTATAACAAGACAATTGATAAAAAATCGGTAATTAAATACCTATCTGTATAATTTTAGGGTATTTTTGGGAAAGGTCAATGATCCCAAGGAAAACTTGATAATTTTTTTACTTCTAAAATATAATTGTTTTCAGTTTTTGTTAGTAGGCAATGAGTAGGTATCTTAAATAACGTAACATTGCATTATCTATTATTATCAAAAAAATAGAAAATGTAATTGTAATATAATAAGAAATATTTAAGATTTTCTTTTACTTTTAATTCATTTTTAATTTAACCTTGTTGCGGTCGCATTTAATTCTTCATTATAAATGTGAACAATATTGTTATTCATAACGTCCTCAACAATTATATACCTACGATAATAGAAGGGGTAGAGAGATAATAGCGTTTCTAGGTATTTTATAAATTTCTATGGAAATGGGGTTGAATAATAAAAATGAATTATAAATTAATTAGATATTAGCGATGTCGTCGCTAAATCTTTTTTTTAATCATCACAATTCACAATGTATCAAAATTAATTCTCCAGTTCTTGTTTTGTTTATTGTTTTTCTTATGTCGCTGACTACGATATCGTTAAGATTATCTATCAAACTGGTTAGATGTTGAAGGAGCCTCTAATAACCTGGTGATTTCTTCTGAGGTTGAGGGGATTATTTGTACAGAGCCAGCTGTTTGTAGTTTCCTCCTTCAATTTTGGTTTTTCTCATCTATTGCGGTTAATTTTGAGTTCTATGTTCCTTTGGAATGTCAGGGTTGAATTTGGAAGAAAGCCGTTAAGTAATTATTCTTTGCTATAAAGCTTTCGCGATTTCGACTATTTCGAGCCCTGGCTTTGTAAAGTTGTGAGCATTTACAAATAAACCTGGTTGTATTTGTTTCAATAAATCAGAGTCGCTGTGTATGTAATCAGGGTTTTAAACCTTTAGGGTAAATTGCATTCAAGACTCTTGTTATTCTTTAATTTTCGGAAGCCAGCGGTAGTGAATTCGGTTCTCGTAAATGAGCACTTTCCAATAATTTTACAAGTCAAGACGAGTCAATTTAAATATTTCACCCACTTGCTAACCAACAAGAGGGTTGGCGCCCTCATGCCCCTCTAGCATTAGATAAGTCACACGGTTGAGGCCCGAAATGACATCCGCCAGGAGAATAAGTAAATTTCCCCTGAGATAAAGCAGTGCCATGTGTCTTTGCCGGCTCCATGACGCCTCACCCCTGCTTTTCGGCAGATTGAGTACTCACATAGGGTTTTAGCGTAAGCTTGACGAGCGCGGACACTTTCCCAATTCCACTCAATGTCCTTCATCGAAGATCTTTTCATATAAAAATACGTCGATAAAGGCGTAGTAAGTTTTTTTGCGTCACACAATTTAAGAGAGTCAAACATAATACTGCCAACAAGAAACCAAAAAAAAGTTATAGCTTTTTTTTGGCCTTTTTGTTTTCAAAAGTAAGTAGTGATTTAATGATATACGAGGGCCGCGCCGGTCCAAAAAAAGTTAGTCAACGGCGTATCATTAATCATATTGATTTCATTTTATTGCAGCTTAAAGGCAAATTTAATTACTAAGGCCCGTGACATTACTCTTTTGAGTAATGTCACGGGCCAGTAACATTCAGTAAATTTTTATGTATTAAAAATAAACATGTCTGTTAAGTACTTTTTAGTCGTAACAATGGAGGTAAAGCGGAAGCCCCGATTCCCGATAGCCTATAGCCTATAGGGATAGCCCCGGAAATTATACTAACTGATTTTGAGAATACTGCCATGAACGCTTCAAATATAAGCTTTCCTAACTGTCGTTCAAAATTAAATTATCGCAAAATATATGGAACACATTAAAAAGTCTGGTCTAAAACAAAAATATGCGGAAGACAGCGAATTTGTTCACAAAATGCGACCTTTGTCCGCGTTAGCCTGCCTCGAACCGGGTGAAATTCCTACTGCGTTTGAGTTATTACGAGCGGAAACTTTGCCACGCGAAGCCTATGAAATTATCGATTGGTGTTCCCGCTTAATACGTGCATGGGCAAAATGTATCTCCTCAATATCCTCCAGCATTATGGTCAATTAGTGACTGCTCAGATTCATGTTTACCACGCACTCAGATTGCCATCGAAACTTGGCACGCTCGCTGGAGAACTCCCTACTAGGGAGAAAAAAATAGAATATATTAAAGACTTTGGAAGAATTTCTAAAGGAACAAAAAAGCACAGCGAAAACTATTTAAAAAAATTCTACTCATGATTACACTGTGAGAGGGAGATCAAAACCAGCAGATCGATTAAATGTTTTTGTAAGACAGAAAACTGATTTAGGCACTTTAGATTTTCTGAGTGCACTGGCTTACTTTCATAAGGATAATTAAGGTAAAAGTTTGTATAATATTGTTTTTTTTTTAATCATTCTTTTTTACTTGTAATAATTTGTAGTGCTTGAGATCTTCTGTGAGATGACAATCGAAACCTCAATTTTGATTTGACGATTTATTGTTCCTAAGCCTTTCGACCCATCGAATATTCGATCCGGTAACAGTCGAGCCAATGAACATTCGTGTCTGAGATTTTCTGTGAGATGACAATCGGAACCTCAATTTCATTTGACGATTTATTGTTCCTACGCTTTTTGACCCATCGAATATTCGATCCAGTAACAGTCGAGCCAATGAACATTTGTGTCTGAAATCTTCTGTGAGAATGACAATCGGAACCTCAATTTCATTTGACGATTTATTGTTCCTACGCTTTTTGACCCATCTAATATTAGATCCAGTAACAGTCGAGCCAATGAACATTTGTGTCTGAAATCTTCTGTGAGAATGACAATCGGAACCTCAATTTCATTTGACGATTTATTGTTCCTACGCTTTTTGACCCATCTAATATTAGATCCAGTAACAGTCGAGCCAATGAACATTTGTGTCTGAAATCTTCTGTGAGAATGACAATCGGAACCTCAATTTCATTTGACGATTTATTGTTCCTACGCTTTTTGACCCATCTAATATTAGATCCAGTAACAGTCGAGCCAATGAACATTTGTGTCTGAAATCTTCTGTGAGAATGACAATCGGAACCTCAATTTCATTTGACGATTTATTGTTCCTACGCTTTTTGACCCATCTAATATTAGATCCAGTAACAGTCGAGCCAATGAACATTTGTGTCTGAAATCTTCTGTGAGAATGACAATCGGAACCTCAATTTCATTTGACGATTTATTGTTCCTACGCTTTTTGACCCATCTAATATTAGATCCAGTAACAGTCGAGCCAATGAACATTTGTGTCTGAAATCTTCTGTGAGAATGACAATCGGAACCTCAATTTCATTTGACGATTTATTGTTCCTACGCTTTTTGACCCATCTAATATTCGATCCAGTAACAGTCGAGCCAATGAACATTTGTGTCTGAAATCTTCTGTGAGAATGACAATCGGAACCTCAATTTCATTTGACGATTTATTGTTCCTACGCTTTTTGACCCATCTAATATTCGATCCAGTAACAGTCGAGCCAATGAACATTTGTGTCTGAAATCTTCTGTGAGAATGACAATCGGAACCTCAATTTCATTTGACGATTTATTGTTCCTACGCTTTTTGACCCATCGAATATTCGATCCAGTAACAGTCGAGCCAATGAACATTCGATAGTATGATATTCCGAGAGTACGCAGTCGAAACTATGATGATACAGTCATTTTTAAGACGATCCTTAACGGTGGTTACTCCTTAGTTCTGTATTGTTAAATGTTATCCTGACTTCTTATTAGTATTTTTGATTATTTAAAATTTTGTGTTTATTTTTGACGATTCCAATGTAATTTCTTGTACTTTTGACATGGCATGCACTTACTACTTTGGAAAATAAATATCATTCATTCATTCATTCATCCTGACGACGTTTTCTGTAGTGACTGTCGTTGACGGTCGCCCCGGTCTAGGATCATGTTTGACGTCGGTCCACCCACGCTTAAGTTCACGGAACCAGTAACTGCCAGTGGCAAGAGATGGGGATAATGCCCAAAAAGTACTGGTTAAATTTTCATGAGAATACTTGTAATTTAGCCCTCGTTTATAATCGTAATATATCATAGCATAGCACGAAATGCTTCCCGCGTTACCTCCATTGTTGCGAATAAAAAGTGACAGACATGTTTTTTTTCTGTCACTTTTTATTCGCAATTATGTATGTCATAAAAAAAATACTGAATGTTACTGGCACGTGACATTACTCAAAAGAGTTAGTTCTTAAATTTATCTTTAAGCTGCAATAAAATAAAATCAATGGGATTAAGCCGTTGACAACATTTTTTGGACCAGCCCTCGTATGTATGTATGTAGGTATGTATGTTTGCATGTCTATTCCTGGGCACGCTCTTCAGCTTAAACAGCTTGACAGATTTTAACATGCGAGGTCTCATTCGATTAGTCATTCATTAGTCATTAGGTCGCAGTAACCTAGGGTATCAATATAATATTTCAATATGACGTCCACGAAAAAAAAATGAAGCGTGAATAAAAATCAGGATTTTTTATTATAACAATATGGGTCTCAAATGAAAGCTAGTAAATAGCCTATTCCAAATATATATAAATTTTGATGCTACCATTTTGACAGGAAAATAAAAATACATACCTAAATGTTAAGTACCTAATAAACTCCTTTTGCTAGACAGAGAGTTCCGCTTGTAATTTGTTACCTACTTGTAATAATTAATTAAACCACTCTTTTATTTATAAAATATAGAATGAGTAATAATAAAATATTAAAAAAAACCCCGACTGCAATAAAGAAACAACTGAAAAGCAAAATAGTACATTGTGCATCAAGGGCGGTAAGAAGAGGATTGCTAACGAGAGACTATTAGAAGCCCGACGCCGAAGGCGGAGGGCTTTTAATGACTCGAGTTAGCAATCTCCGTACTGCCCATGATACACACAATGATTTTCATCACATTATGGAGGAAATAAAAAACAAATAGAAAAAAAACCTTTAATAAACAAAATACGCTTCGGAAACAACAATCAAACAAAATTAAACGAACTCGATTCGCTAAGCTAAAAGAGTTTGACAGATAATGCTTAGAATTGCTTTTTTTTTAAACTTGACAAATACAGGCCATTCTGCCAGATACAAATTTTCAAAATGAAATTTAATAAAATAATTGCGAATGTCTCTGAAATAATGGTAAAATAGAAATATAATGAAGACAAATGTGCCGTATAAGTTTAATTAAACAGTAAAATTGGTTTGTAGCCAAGTTTTGAATATAGGAGATAAACCTTGGCTGATTTTACACCTCCTTGATCTGAAATGAGATGTACAAGTGGATTCTATATTTTAAAACTAAACTCATAACTCCCTAGGGAGTTATGAAAATCTATAACTCCCGCGGGAGCTAAGTCGGCTATAAGTGCCCTAAACGCCTGCGTGTTATAAAACCCTTTCCGAGCAAGTGTGATGAAAAATAAATTGTAATCTTTAAAAAGTTGTAAATGCAATGATCTTACTATTATAACATATAACTTGAATATTTGAATACTTTTTTTAACCGACTTAAAAAAGGAGGAGGTTGTATGTTCCACTGTATGTATTTTTTTAATGTAAGTTTCTCTGTCAATTGTGGACTGATTATAAAAAATCTTTTTTGGTTTGATAGTGTATACTTCTGAGGTAGTTCTATTGTCACCAAATATCTGAGTCTGATGAGGAATTGAGAGAACTCCTTAAATATTATAGGTAGACATTTTATTATTTTAGTAACAAGTCCAGCATTTCCATTCAGAAAGTACCTATTGATCATTTGTTGAAGTGGAATTGATGATGGAAACTCCAGATGGTCACCGGAACTCCTCAACTGAGCCTATTTTAAGGGCGGCGATAAGATTTCTCAATTAAGATAGTTAAACTAAAGAAGAACATTTGCATTGTTTAAATATGACTATGACTTACCAGCGGCGTTGCTTGCGGCGAGTTTAAATGTCTTAAAATTTCATATCAACTAAGAAGTGGGACTACATAATAGGCTATTATGTAGTCCCACTGCTTAGTTGATATTTATTTTATTGTATTCTGTTTAGTGATATAATAAGCTATTATTATATCACTAAACAGAATACAATAAAATAAATGTTCTAAAAAACGATAGGTATATCCGTTCGTTTCAAAACGTACTGTCAGCCCATTGGAACCCTGATCCACCATTGAACTGTGTCACAGTGACGTTATGACTCAACTCAACTCAACTAGGGCTGATAGTGCCTAGGTATGCACTACCAAATCACCACCACACCACAGTCTCCATCAGCAGAACATCAACATTATTTTAATTCTGATAGCTCTAATTATAACAGGGGAGAAAGTTCAGAGAACGATAATGTTTTATAGAATGTGACGTCAGAGTTGATGTATTTTGTAGTATGCTAATAACTTTTATGGGAGGCGAACAAATAACTTTTTTTTATCTTATCTCATAAATACTTTGCCTAAAGAAATAAAAAACCAAATAATAAACAAGAAAAATATAAAATCCCTAATTAAAAATATTACCTTGGCCTATTAAATTAAAGTGAACGCAAACATCCTGTACATGCGGTGTCCGAGTAAGACGCTCGCGCGATAGATTAGATAAGAAACTTGTTACTGTGTCGCGTCGTATGCGCATCGCCATTCTCGAGTTGTTGAGAAGGTGCACATTGGCGCGGCACTATCATTATTTTTATGTCTGATAGGTCAAGACAGTATCAACTCAAAATCATTGCTAGTTTTGTTTCAAGCTCATAGACGTTGTATTAAAGTTTATTTTTAAATACAGTTGTATTTTGGGTTGCTGCACTTTTGATCTGGCAGTGCGTATTTAAATAGCTTGCAGAAAATACTTTAATACTTATGATGTATTCGACAATGTACGAGGAGTACAGAAAAACCTTGCATGGTTTATGTTACATTTTGTTTTAATGTTTTGTAACTTTTTATACCAAATAAATTAAAATATATACAGGGTGTATACGGAGGGGTGGATCAAACGAAGGTCAAAGGTAGGGGACCCCAAGGGCTACCGAATTGACCCCCATGTATGTTCAGCGATTTTCATTTGTTTCAGAGTTACGAGCTTTTTTGTGAAAATTTCAGAAATGTCGGATTTCCGGTATAATTCCTTTGTGGTAGCTAAACTATTCGACCTATCACTGTGTTTTTTTTTTGGGAGTAGTCAGATAGCGGACCTAACCAATAACAATGCCATTTTGAGTCATGGCATCATAAATTTTACAATAAAAAATAAAACTCTCAATAATTTGAGCACATTGAAATTTTCCATGAACATTCACAGGTCAATTTTTTTAAATTATCACATAACTTTTTTTTTGCAAAGTACTTTATAAACTACCTTGGTTTATGGAGAATTAGCCCTGTAATTTTTTTTTAGATAGTCTCACGGCATCCCCTTGAAAATAGTATGGAAAGGGAATAAGTAGTAAAAAACACTTTTTAAATATCCAAGTAAAAAATTTTTTAAATGGAAAATGAAAACGGAAAATCATATTAAAAGAGAATGTAAGATTAAAACACCACCTTAAATGTAACGCCTTTATTCCTTAATTGTAATTAATTAAAGTAAATGTTCAAAATGTCCACCATTATTTGCTATACACGCCCTGCACCTTTTAAAAAAATTACTTTTAAGTTTGCGGAATGCCTCTACGTTTTCACTGATAGTTCTTTGGGCTTGTGTTAGTTTTACGCGTAATTCTTCATTTGAATTAAACTCAGATTTGTAAACTACCTCCTTGTAAAATCCCCAGATAAAAAAATCGACAGGATTTAGGTCCGGAGATCTTGGAGCCCAAGCTATCGGTCCTCCGCGACCTACCCATCTCTGTGGAAATTCTTGATCGAGATATTGTCTCACAATTCGAGCAAAATGGCACGGTGCTCCATCACACTGAAAGTACATTCTCCTGCGTGTTTCCAAATTAACATCATCTAACATGGAACTGAGGTTCTGTTGTAAAAACGATAAAAAAATATTTCCATTCATTCGACTTGGCAACTCATAAGGTCCCATCAGTTGTCCGTTAAATACTCCTGTCCACAAGTTAATACTAAATTGGTGCTGGAAACTGTGACGTCGGACCAAATGAGGATTTTGGTACGTCCAAGAATGGTAATTATGCATGTTAAAAATATCTGATCGAGTAAAACATGACTCGTCTGTCCACATTACATTGTTAAAAAAAACAGGATCAGCCTCATATCTGCTTATCATATCTTGACAAAAAGCAACTCGTCGTGCGTAATCAGCCGGTAATAAATCTTGCACCTTTTTGTAGTGGTAGGGATGCATGCCCTCTGAACGTAAAATTTTATGGACAGCTCCATGCGAAAGACCAATATTACGACCATTTACCCTCGTGCTTGTTGATGGATCGCGGTGCACTTCTTCTAAAACGTTGGATATTTGATCTGGGTCTATCGTTGGCATTCCTTCAGATCGAGCAGTTCCAGGTATACGACCTTCTAAATACGCGTTATGGACGCGTATGAAGACGCGATAGTCAGGATAAGAACGGATTCGCTCTCCTCTTCGTGTAAGTTGTTCCTGGTACATCCTGGCAGCTGCACGAGCGTTTCCTTGAGCTGCACCGTAGCATTTCTGCATACTCTCGTGGGGTATAACTCATTACCCTTTAAATGTAATCACTCAGTTAATTAAATGTGTTATTTTTAACAAGATGCATTAGCTTAATTACGCAATGAATGACAAAGAATTATTTTTTCTATTGTTTTCAATTTTATTTTTTTTGCTAACCCGGTATTAATGGCCAGTAACATTAAAAAAAAAAACTCTTAAATCAACCTTACAAACCAATATTATTATTACCAATTTATTTATTGAGATCATTATTATTGTTGTAATTTTGATTAATGTTAAAATTATTACTATTTTTTTAAATAATAAAAATGTATTTTGATGTACTAGTCCCATTTAAAAAATATTTTACTTGAATATTTAAAAAGTGATTTTTACTACTTATTCCCTTTCCATACTATTTTCAAGGTGATGCCGTGAGACTATCTAAAAAAAAATACAGGGCTAATTCTCCATAAACCAAGGTAGTTTATAAAGTACTTTGCTAAAAAAAAAGTTATGTGATAATTTAAAAATTTTGACCTGTGAATGTTCATGGAAAATTTCAATGTGCTCAAATTATTGAGAGTTTTATTTTTTATTGTAAAATGTATGATGCCATGACTCAAAATGGCATTGTTATTTGTTAGGTCCGCTATCTGACTACTCCCAAAAAAAAAAACACAGTGATAGGTCGAATAGTTTAGCTACCACAAAGGAATTATACCGGAAATCCGACATTTCTGAAATTTTCACAAAAAAGCTCGTAACTCTGAAACAAATGAAAATCGCTGAACATACATGGGGGTCAATTCGGTAGCCCTTGGGGTCCCCTACCTTTGACCTTCGTTTGATCCACCCCTCCGTATACACCCTGTATATATCTTAATTTATTTGGTATAAAAAGTTACAAAACATTAAAACAAAATGTAACATAAACCATGCAAGGTTTTTCTGTACTTCTCGTACATTGTCGAATACATCATAAGTATTAAAGTATTTTCTGCAAGCTATTTAAATACGCACTGCCAGATCAAAAGTGCAGCAACCCAAAATACAACTGTATTTAAAAATAAACTTTAATACAACGTCTATGAGCTTGAAACAAAACTAGCAATGATTTTGAGTTGATACTGTCTTGACCTATCAGACATAAAAATAATGATAGTGCCGCGCCAATGTGCACCTTCTCAACAACTCGAGAATGGCGATGCGCATACGACGCGACACAGTAACAAGTTTCTTATCTAATCTATCGCGCGAGCGTCTTACTCGGATACCGCATGTACAGGATGTTTGCGTTCACTTTAATTTAATAGGCCAAGGTAATATTTTTAATTAGGGATTTTATATTTTTCTTGTTTATTATTTGGTTTTTTATTTCTTTAGGCAAAGTATTTATGAGATAAGATAAAAAAAAGTTATTTGTTCGCCTCCCATAAAAGTTATTAGCATACTACAAAATACATCAACTCTGACGTCACATTCTATAAAACATTATCGTTCTCTGAACTTTCTCCCCTGGGGGCCCAGACAAGAGGCAAACGCTTCCAGGCGTTTTCCTTTCTGTAAAGTTCAACGCCTAGGCGTTAGCGTCCAACATGTGTCAGACAACAGGAGTTAGAAAAGAGAAACGTGCTGTCGATTTTGCGATACGCTCATTGTGCGCTATAATAATAATTTAGCCTTAAATTGTCTATGCTTAGCGCAAATTTAAACGTCAATGTCAAACGTTATAGTGACAACAACTGTCAGTCAAAGTTTTAGGTTAGGTTAGGAGGTAAAATTTCAGCACTTAATACTTAATGCGAGACTTAAATTTATTGAACGGCATATTTCATATTGACAATATCAGTAGGTATCTTATTGTAGAAGCGTATAAAGTTCCCCGCGAACGATGTGCTGACTTTACGAAGACGGTGACATGGGACTACGAGTTTATAATTGTTAAATAAAAATACTTGAATGTTTGTACGTTTGTCCTCTATATTCGTTCCTAAACCATTGATCAGATTGTGATCAAACTTTGGTAGGGTGTTCCTGAGGACGCCCTCGAGGGTTTCTGGCCCAAAAACCTATATCTACTATTTTAATTTACATGGAATCGCGACGGATCCCAGTTACAGCGTAATAAATAAACCACATTTAAGTAGTTAGGTTAGCTTCTCGTCGCTTCGAACGAGAGTCCACAATGCAAGACTGCTACCTTTCAGGTCACCAATTGGTACTGAAATCTCAATGATTTTACCTAAAGACCAATTCTTTTTGTGTTTCCTTAAGTCCTTCTAATGTAGTGGATCCAAAAAATCTGCACAAAGTCGATGCCAAACAGTAGGTGGCTGTGGCCACAGAGCACTCCTTATAAGCATTTACTTTAGGTAATTTAATAAATAAAGAATATTGAGCATGGCAAAATTATCTACAATTAATATATCGCGGTGTAAAAACCAGATGAACGTAACTACAAAAAATTCAAAAATAGTTTTTTTGCATAAAACGGTTCAGAATGAGCTCCTGCATGAAATGCCAAAACGACGTAATGGTATATATATATTTTTGTCTCGATAATCATTTTATTACCACTGAAAATGATATTGGAAAGTTGAAGACGCGAATTCTCACCGTTTTTTTGCCCTCCTGTAAAATCATAAAAATGAAGATACGTTCATCTGGTTTTTACACCGCGATATAAAGGTAAACAATTAAAATACTTTTAAATTCAAACATTTAATTTTTTATAAAATTTTCACCATTTACCAAATGTTTTAATAAATATGAAAATAACTCTATACATGTAGGAGCTTATTGAATAGATGATGGTTATCCACATTAATGCAGTGCCTAACTGCCAACACACCCAACCTTCATAATATCTTATATAGCTAAATAAATGCAAATACAATACAAAAATCTCACAATGGTTATAGCATATTATGAAGGTAAACAATACTATTTATTAAAATAAGTTGAGCAGGCCGAAGCAACGTTCGATACAATTCCTGGCCTGCACGTGCCTCCTAGTGTAAGTCTCCTCCCTTGACCCTTGTGCGGCATCCAAAATAGGCGTCATCAACCAGGGTCCCAGTGGATACCCCGAGTCGCCTTGAACAAATACACAACAATTAAAAAAAAATTATTGAGACAGCACGGTTAGCTTACAACTACTAGATAGTGACTTGAACGCTAGGAAGCCTTCGATCGATCCAGGTTTTGCTCGAGACTTTTTAATATCTTCACCAAGCATATAGGTACCTAAATGTCATCGCATCTTGATAGTTTGAAAAGGTACAATTATAATATATTTAACATAAAAAAGGCACTTTATATATTTATGCAATTCTTTATACATTTTGCGGGTTCATGTCGTACGAGTGTACGTTAGTGTTAAGTACCCCCCTATATTATATACATTATAGCAAATAAAAAAAAGTTTTGAAATATTTAATTTTCTATATACCTACATAATATGTTTATCATTGTTCTAGTACCCATATTACAAGCCTAGAGCTTAGTTTGGGACTAAGTAAATGTGTGAGATTGTATTGATTGAAGCAGGACAGCAATCAACTTCTGCAATTTTTATTGCTGGTCTATTTCATGCTCATATTATTTAGTAACAATATAGACTTATATGGTTTGGCTTAAGACTTAAGAACTGATAAGGTTTTTGTAAAAAAAAAATTACAAGTGCAATGTAATGGAGGAGCAATCAAATGAATGTACCTATTTGCAGGACTCCTGGAAAGAAGTGGACTCAAATAAACAAAAATCAATATTGTTTAACATTGATCAGACTTATAGAAAGCATGCATACATAAGCTCACGCCTTTATTCCCAGAGTGAGGTAGGCAGAGCTACAGAATTACTAACAACTCGTTTTTAGAGTTGTTAATAATTCTGTAACCAGATTTTGCATAATTAGGCTTCCCCCAATGTGTATTAAATTAATATATTGATTTTTATGTATGAGAAGTGTATTATTAATTATTTTAATAATAATATGTAGCTATGTAGTTGAGTTTTATTTCACCAAATCTTAACATTCAAATTCAAATTCAAATTCGTTTATTGCAAGTCATATTACAGGTATATAGATGGAATTACATGGAAGGTATACATATGACACCCTGCAAGGGCGTAGCAACATAGGACAGTAGGGCTAGGACCTAATTATTAGAATAAAATAAAAGCTACGAATATTGCACATATCAATAATTCTTACATAACTTATTTATTTTTTATGTATAGTTTTATATATATATTTTTCCCATATATTTGTAATAATATTACTTGTACATTATAAAGAATTATACCTACTTGAATTCATTTATCTCTAAATTCGGTATTTAAAAATTATCAGTTATCACTTAAAAATATTTTTAACTTGCTTATAAATAAAGGGTTTTTATTTTCACTTTTGATGGAATTTGGTACATGGTTGTATATTTTAATCATCATATGGTGTGGACTGGACGCAACTAATTTTAATTTGGTTAACGGTAGTTTAAGTTTGTTAAGATTTCTTATTTCTCTTTGTTTCTGTGAGAGTCCGGAATAAGTCTGAATGTTTTCTGATAAATTTACAAGATTCTAAAATATACATGGATGTAAGGGTCAGTATTTTAAACATTTTAAAGTGCACCGGCAGGAGTCCTTAGGATCAATATTTGCCAGTATTCTGACACACTTTTTTTGCAGGATAAATACAGCATCTACCTCACAACAATGACCCCACAATAAACAATCAATCAATCAATCAATCTTAACTTGCAATTAATAAACCATTTTTTTACATACTGTTGAGCTTACTAATATTAATACATACCTACCTACCTTCTTCTCATATAACAGGGTGATATTTGGAGCTAAACCAATTTATTGAACTAACATAATTTAACATTTATATTAATTAGTTAGACCTTTTGGAAAATATTTATCCCTTACATAATAAAATAATACAACTCATGACCAAGTAACTTATCCTTATAATGGTGTCCAACTTGCAGAATTAGCTCTGCCAGACTCTAATCATTTGGTGCATTTCTTGTTCAATATACATAATCACTTCAAATTGTTTATTGTTATTCGGATTGTAATGAGAAAACCACACAGGCAAGAATTCTTACCTAGAAGCCATACACATAGAAAGTAAATTACCTATTCATAGAATCTGTATTATAGTGTAAATTGTCTGAACTTACCATTTGAATATTTAATGAATGGTATCCTTTTCTATTATAATATTGGTGTACATCCACGCTTGGCCTTACAAGGGCAATATGGGTGCAATCAATGCAAATTACTCCTGGCAGGCGGAACTTTCTTTGAAACCTGTACAATATTTTTATAGTTAGGTACAATTGCTTTAGTTTACAATAGATGATTAAGTATCATATTATCAAAGGGATAGGGCTCCAGTCTAGAATATAGGTACTTACTTCTTACTTTTGTTTGCAAGCCGACCTCGCCAGTTGTGTTTGGGGAAATGTTATCCACTTCCCCACAACGCTAGGATGGTTGAGGGCTTGCACCACTTGCCTGATGCAGCGACTTGGTGTCCGCTGCGTCAAGTGTTGTGAAACCCCCACCACCGTTTGGTCGGACCCCGTCGCAAAGAACGTGAAAGCACATAGAACCTGAAAAAATAACTAGGAAATAAGCGTCCACATCAACATAACATAGTTGCTATGCATAATATAGCTGGTCACTTATAAGACACTATTCCTACCTTAACGTCGAGAGGAATCTCCCTGGTTCCTCTCAACGAGGTTTGTGCTCTCAACTCGTCACATAGACGCCGAAATGTGCCCTTATCGATCCGGAACCGTTCAGCGAACAAACCTTCGGGCATTTCTTCTATAAGCTCCAAATTTGATCGCGATTCGTATCTTTGTTGGCGCCTCAACCTCCGAGCTTCGTTGCGGGCAGCCCACAGCAAACGCAAAGAATGCATTTTGGATTTAAAACAGTAATACACTATTGTCTCTCAAGCAAATTACAAAGTATCAGCCATTTTGAATTGTTTACTCGAAACGCTTAGCGCTTTTCTGCAAGTCTTCGGCGTGCGAATAGTTTTCTACATTGTACGGTAGAATACAGAACAGAATGCACGTCAAAAGGGCCACTTGACTAGCCATTTGTATGGATTATGTCATTGTGACAGCGCTTTTCGTTTTTCTGTTCGTTTAGAAATATTGCAGAAAAACGAAAACAAGTACGTTGGCTGGCCACTTAGCTGTTCTCTTCGATAAACCACGTGACCAATTCGTGATCTCATACATTTGACAGCGATTCAACAGAAAAGCGAAAACGGCGTTTGCCTCTTGTCTAGGCCCCCTGTTATAATTAGAGCTATCAGAATTAAAATAATGTTGATGTTCTGCTGATGGAGACTGTGGTTATTTAAAATTGAAAAATTTGTTATGTGATAATTTAAAAATTTTGACCTGTGAATGTTCATGGAAAATTTCAATGTGCTCAAATTATTGAGAGTTTTATTTTTTATTGTAAAATGTATGATGCCATGACTCAAAATGGCATTGTTATTTGTTAGGTCCGCTATCTGACTACTCCCAAAAAAAAAAACACAGTGATAGGTCGAATAGTTTAGCTACCACAAAGGAATTATACCGGAAATCCGACATTTCTGAAATTTTCACAAAAAAGCTCGTAACTCTGAAACAAATGAAAATCGCTGAACATACATGGGGGTCAATTCGGTAGCCCTTGGGGTCCCCTACCTTTGACCTTCGTTTGATCCACCCCTCCGTATACACCCTGTATATATACATATATATATATAAAATTTCCATGTCACAATGTTAGTTACCGTACTCCACAGAAACGGCTTGACCGATTCTTATGAAATTTTATATGCATATTCAGTAGATCTGAGAATCGGCTACTATCTATTTTTCATACCCCTAAGTGATAGGGGTGGTTCACCCCAAAATATTACATACATGGCAAAACAACGTTTGCCGGGTCAGCTAGTATGTATATATATATATATATATATATATATATATACACATTAAATCCACATTTACGAATTTCTCCATATTTATTAATATTTCTAACACACGTGAAAAGTCTGGAAAAAATTAAACAATATTTTTTTTTGGTCTAAGTAAATATTTATTTTTCAACGTAGTCCCCATGTAACTCAATACACTTGGTCCATCGCTTTTCTAGCTTTTCGATTCCCTCCGTATAGTACGATTTCTCCAACCCTTCAAAATACGCATTGGTTTCTGCGATGATTTCTTCGTTGGAACCAAATCTTTTTCCACCAAGCCATTTCTTTAAGTTTGGGAAAAGAAAATAGTCGCAGGGGGCTAAATCTGGAGAATAAGGTGGATGCGGGAGCAATTCGCAACGCAACTCGTGGATTTTAGCCATAGCAACTGCACAAGTGTGGACCCGTGCGTTGTCTTGGTGAAAAATGATTTTCTTTTTCGCCAAATGGGGTCGTTTTTCCATTAAAACTTCATGAAATCGCTGTAACAAGTTGGCATAATATTCGCCGTTAATCGTTTTACCTTTCTGAAGGTAATCAACATATCGCTCATCCAATAGAATAATGACATGACTCGATGTATGAATGTTGAAGAAGCGAAAGAAATTTGTCAAGATCGTAGCAAGTGGAAAGAAGTGGTCTCTGCCTACCCCTCTGGGAAACAGGCGTGATTTAATGAATGAAAAAAAAAGTGTTCTAAAGGTCAGGTCTATCGCGTGGAACAATGACATAACATGCATGCTAAAAATGCAATTATGTCATTATTCTATTGGATGAGCGATATATTACACCACGAGCATCCCAGAAGACAGTAGCCATAACTTTATTCGCCGATAAAACTGCTTTGGCCTTCTTTGGTGCAGGTTCACCTGAAGCAATCCATGGTTTTGACTGCTCCTTGGTTTCTGGTGTATGATGATGAATCCAGGTTTCGTCAACAGTTATGAAACGACGCAAGAAGTCCTTTTCATTACACCTAAACTTCGTCAAACATGCCTCTGACAGGGTCACCCTAGTGCGTTTTTGATCTACTGTAAGCAATCGCGGCACCCAACGGGCGGAGAGCTTCTTCATATCCAAATAAGTGTGAAGGATATTACGAACCCGTTCGTCTGAAATGCTTACAATATCAGCTATCTCACGGACCTTTATTCTTCTGTCGGTCAATACGATGTCATGGATTTTGGTGATCATCTCTGGTGTAGTGACCTCAACTGGGCGTCCGGGTCGGTCGGCGTCAGCAGTGCTTGTACGGCCACAACGAAAATCCGTAAACCACTTGTGTATCATTTTAATCGATGGAGCAGAGTTCCCGTAATATTTGTCTATTTTTTTTTTGTATCCGTGATGGTTTTTTTTCGCAAAAAATAATGTTTAATCAGAACACGAAACTCACTTTTCTCCATGTTTGCAAACACCGAAGTGATTGTTTCTTTTTCATAGCTGTCAAAAAAAAACTAGTCGTGTGAACTGGCTGAAAATATACGATTTACCTCCAAAAAGGCTGCATTACAAATTGACATTAATGAATTTGTGAAGAAAATACCTTTAATATGATTTTTACCAGACTTCTCACTCTGCCCTCGTATCTACCCGCCTTTACTGAAAATCTCCATCTCAGTGTCAGTAATTGAATCGATATTGAACGAATATTTGACACTATTGTGGCATGTATTGTCCATATACATTTATGTTTCCGGTTAGCACATCCACATCGTGATGTTCTGCATCCTTAAAAATAGTACATTTTTGCCTAGGCAGTGAAGCAGGCAATTGCGGGCCGAGGATTGGTTTAAACGGACGAGCTTGCGAGTCCGTTTTAAAATACGAGGCCCGCAATTGACAACAATTCATTTTGTGCTAAGGTAGTAAAATAAAATACCGTTTCTAGATTTTGCACTGCTGATTACAGTAAAAATATCTTTGGATTTTTTTATGCAGTAGTTTTTTTATGTTTAGGAAAAACAGTAAAAAAAGTTGGATTGTGAATGTTAGGAATACACTTATAGTGCCCTTAGTCCATTTATTACCAAAGAAATTCAAAAAAATATACAACTGTCATGTTCATTTTTTATCTGTCTGACGGATTACTTGATTTGACGACACGCTTTCGATTCTACGCAAAATAGTTTATTTATTTTAATGGCGTCTACAAATTACGTAATTAATTAAATTACGCAAAATAACAAAATTGTGAACGAACGGCAGCGAATGATTGACAAGTGAGTGACATGACATGACAATCAGTTCTGTTTCTGTTTAAAGTTACTTTTTTTTATTTTATCAGGCTAAGATCACGACATCAGTATTCCTAACTTTGTATATACGGTCTTTTTAATGACTATTTCTTTAATAAATTATTAACGACGAATTTAAGTTAAATAAAGAAAAACCAAGAAATACAGGTAGTCTAATTTTTAACCAGCTATTATAAACGCGAAAAAACAATAATGCATTTTTTTTTGAAATGTTGTCAATTGCCGTTCCTGCCGAGGCATATATAGTGCTTTTCTCAAAAATCGCAAGATACAAATCGCATATAAATAGAAACTTCACGTGAAATAACATCACTCTTTACCGCCCTTATGTTTATGACAAGGAGAAACGCATCCTTTTTTTAGAAAAAAAAACTCGAGCTATTCAAGACATAGATAAAAAAGTTACGTTTCGAATAAAATATGGATACAATGTATAAGACTTGTGCCCTCATTCTACTATGGCCGTTTACACTTTAGAAAAAGTTACAAACTAGATAACAATGAAATTTGTATGCAACATTGCGGGCTTGTGAAGCGAGCACGCAATGTTTTTTTTTTTTTAATTTGGGAACTCTCTGCAAAACTATCTACTTCGGGTCTCAGTATGGAGTTAATAATGTCAACTTTTCCGGTAATTTTTGAGAAAAATATTTTGTATTAGGTATATCTACATTTTCTCGCAGTCTTGGAGGCAACAGCGCCATAGCGCGGCCGAGGTGCAAGTCATACTCGTCCCTACTCATACGGCTATCTTCCCGGTCTCCGCAGTAATGTATGCATGTACTATATTTTTACAGGAAGCCTCGTGATATACCGTTTCATTTACCGCACAGGAAATTATTGGATAAAATCGAATACGTGAAACAGGAACCGGAACCGCTGGTAAATATATTTTACTTAGAAATATGTTCATGCACGCTCCCAGTATTCAAGCCGCGGAATATTAACTAGGTTAAAAATTTACGTTACAAAATTACTCCAGTAAAATTGGCGATTGAAGTACGGGGTAGTTTGCGTCAAACCCGATAGTTCTGATTTTTTGCAGAATTGTATTGTTTGTGACCTCGAGCGCCGAATGCAACTTATTCAAAAATAAAAAACCGGGCAAGAGAATGTCTGACCATGCTCAGTGTAGGGTTCCGAAGCCGTTACTTCGCAAAAACTATCTTAAATAACAAGAAGTATGTACTATTTAAAGTTATTTTGTGCTATTTTGGGCGATTTTAGTAGGTATAAACACATTAGTCGCCTGTATCCCAGGAACCAATCATGTGTAGGGTCAAGGAGGGAACAGTGGCTAGGATTTTTTCAACAGGCTGTTGCATGAAAAATATAAATCCCTGAAATAGTTATTGCAAGCACAAAGCACAGTGCAATATTGAAGTTTCATATGTTGCAAATACATTTGCTATAACTTTTACCAAAAAAGAGGTATCCAGTCTTTTAAAAAAAATGGGAATCGAGCCACTGTGTACTACGACCTGTACACAGTCACTAGTACCCCCAAGTACACAGTTGTTCTAACAGTGCACAGTGGCTCGAACCTTTGTGTACAGTCCCTAGTACACAGTGGTTCTTACAGAACACAGTGGCTACGTTTTGATATACCAAATAGGCTCTGACATCTTTAGGTAAAAATAAAAATTGATAAGGATTGTTTTTTTTAATTAAAGTTATAATGCTTAGGTATCTACTACCTACTTAGAAATAATTGTCACAAATAGGTATTAAATCACATTTTAGCACATCTACAACCATACCTCTAAATGCAAAAATAAAAAGAAAATCATTCTTCTTGTGAATTAAATAAACTCAGTAATAAAATAATTGTAATTTTGGTTTTAAATCGCTTATGTATCACCTGCCTACTTAGAAACAATTATCACAAATTTTAAATCACATTTTAGCACATCTACAATCATACCTCTAAAGGCAAAAATAAAACGAACATCAATCTTCTTGTGAATTAAATAAATTATTTGCCATAGAACTCATTTACCTACTAATACATCTATATACAGGTTGTCCCAAAAATAGCACGTCACAGTGACACTGGAGATTCCCTAGCCTCAGACGAACCAAACCAGCCTAACATGACCTCAGTAAAAGTTGCACCGTTTTCGAGTTATACCAATTTAAAGATTTTTCCAAATTTTCACCTCTTTTGACATTGTAAGTGCTCGCATTTACTGGGATAATTAGAATTTAGTTTTTTTTATTTGTGCGCGTTTATGAATAGTTGATTAAGATGATAGAAGTATTATTATGTCAATAACTAATGTAAAAGTTGGAAAAATACTGTAATGAACTTGACGTAAATTATCATCAACATAGTAGTTTAAACTTTGAACACCTGCCATAACTTTTTTTTACTACAAACGAAATGAGCAAATAACTTTCAAAACATGCGTATTTTATGCCAATTCTAAAATAGTATGACACATGATATCTTAATGCATAAAAGTAGGAATTCGTATGACATTTGCCAATATGGATCCTCGGAAATCAATGCTATCATCTAAAAAATTATCTTGTACTCTACGATATCTCATTTGTTTGTGCTCCATTGAAGAATATGATTGATTTTTGGTTGACCTTAGTTCAAAGATAATAAAAAACGGGTTTAATTTTCATTAGTTTTTACAGTAAATGTTCGAATTGTTTCCCTCCGATTCTAAGGCACAAATGGCATCTTCGGATAAAATTTCGGTTTAATTTTCGTAAACTGGTTTCCGATATGTCTCGGGCTGCATTGAAGACACGTCACCGTAGTTCCTCTTCGTTACTTATTGGTTTTGAATAAATATTGTCTTTAAAACATCACCAAAAAAAAAACATTTTACAAAGCGAAATCAACTTCCGTTAAGAGTGAGAAGTAGTCGTTTCAGTTCCACAAACAAAATCAGAGTCCAGAGGAATGCCAAGTCGATTTTATTCAGGAACACCACAGGAAAACGGACGCAGTGAACATGGGTGATAAGTAATGAATGACATAAATCAAATCAATAAAAATAAAACGACCTAATTAAAAAGTCGGCTATTAAAACGAGGTTTAATATTAATCAACGAGTACTTATATCACGAAACGCAAGGTAACGAACTATGAGTAGTTTGGGTCACAGGGCTACAACTGCAATAAATTAATAAGTATCCTACAATTCTTTACATGATAAGTTGCAAAGCGGCTAATCGCGTTTCATTTGTTAGTTTGGTTGCAGGGATCCTTATTGGCAAATGTGATACGAATTCCTACTTTTTTGCATTAAGATATCATGTGTCACTCTGATTTTGTTTGTGGAACTGTAACGACTACTCGGCACTCTTAACGGAAGTTGATTTCGCTTTGTAAAATGTTTTTTTGGTGATGTTTGAAAGACAATATTTATTCAAAACCAATAAGTAACGAAGAGGAACTACGGCGACGTGTCTTCAATGCAGCCCGAGACATATCGGAAACCAGTTTACGAAAATTAAACCGAAATTTTATCCGAAGATGCCATTTGTGCCTTAGAGTCGGAGGGAAACAATTCGAACATTTATTGTAAAAACTAATGAAAATTAAACCCGTTTTTTATTATCTTTGGACCAAGGTCAACCAAAAATCAATCATATTCTTCAAAGGAGCACAAACAAATGAGATATCGTAGAGTACAAGATAATTTTTTAGATGATTAGCATTGATTTCCGAGGATCCATATTGGCAAATGTCATACGAATTCCTACTTTTATGCATTTAGATATCATGTGTCATACCATTTTAGAATTGGCATAAAATACGCATGTTTTTAAAGTTATTTGCTCATTTCGTTTGTAGTAAAAAAAAGTTATGGCAGGTGTTCAAAGTTTAAACTACTATGTTGATGATAATTTACGTCAAGTTCATTACAGTATTTTTCCAACTTTTACATTAGTTATTGACATAATAATGCTTCTATCATCTAAATCAACTATTCATAAACGCGCACTAATAAAAAAAACTAAATTCTAAAGCTATCCCAGTAAATGCGAGCACTTACAATGTCAAAAGAGGTGAAAATTTGGAAAAATCTTTAAATTGGTATAACTCGAAAACGGTGCAACTTTTACTGAGGTCATGTTAGGCTGGTTTGGTTTGTCTGAGGCTAGGAAATCTCCGGTGTCACTGTGACGTGCTATTTTTGGGACACCCTGTATATAAAAATCAATGCCATTTTTCGTTGTAATTTTATAACTCAAGAACGGGCTCACCTATCAAAACCAAATGTTTAGTCTTTGTTCGGACTGTTTAGTAGATGGTTTATGTGAAGTTTGCACAAAATCGGTCGAGGGGTTCTTTATTTATCACATTTTTTGTAACAAATTAATTGAAAGTCAGAAATTTGCAGCGGGGCGAAGCCGCTAGTTTTTAATATAATGTAATGTAAAGAGTTGCATGTAGGTACACAGTGGTTCGGGAGCGATTGTGTACTTTTCCGAAACGAACTACTGTTGACCCTGTCGCCATTTTGGATTTTGAATCAAACTAGAAGCAAACACCAAAGCTTGCTTCTAGTTTAGATTAGACACACTCTTAGACAAAAACATAACTAATTAAAAATCTCGTACAAAATAAGAAAAAAATTAAGTGAAACTTGTCTGAGAATGTAGTTTTGTCAGGTATTAAAACAAAAACGCATCGTAACTCTTCCGCATGGCGCCGGAGCGGCTCACTAACTAGTTTGTGCATGATCGGGTACTGAACGCTTCCGATTGATGTAGAGGACGGATATAAAGCTCTTTCCCTTTCGAGCACAGCACGTTCGAGCCACTGTTCCCACCGAGCTACTGTTCCCTCCCTGACCCTACTTAGCCGTGATAGCTTTCCTTTAAAATTCGTTAATGCGCTTTCGTTGAAGATATTTTTCTGATTTTTAGTATTTGTAGTTTTGGCTGTAGGGGGACACTTGATTCTAACAAGAATTAGCGCTTTAAAACTAATATTTCATAAATGGAGCCCTTAAAATTGTTTTTGTATGCCCGCAATATTTTTGAAAGACCTATCCAAAGACGCACACTATGGGTTAGACGAGATATAAAACTGCGGTTTCTGCTAAATAAACCTACACTTCCAAAGGATACACTTGTACAAGTGGGGCACTTTCTCAAAAGGCGCACTATTTCAAAAAGTTCACTATAGATAAAAAATTGCATTGGAGTCCCCTTATAGCAGGTAAATTAAGTTCGGCAGCTTTATGCTGTTAGGAAAATCAGGCAACTTACTAAAGTTGAGACAGCTCGCTTAAATTATTATAGTTATTTTCATAGTGTTATGTCGTACGGTATTCTGGTTTGGGGAAAAGCTGCTGACATACAGACTATATTCGTGTTGCAAAAAAGAGCCATTCGTTCTATACAGGGTGACTGGAAATTCGCCGTATTCCTTGAAAGGAGTTATTCTACAGCTCATTTGTAACGATTTAAGTCCAGTCAACTAGGGGTCAAAACTCATTGGTTATCGAGATATTCACGATTTTAGAATTTTTAAAAAATACCCGCCTTTCTACCTAAAACTAGTCATTGTGTAAAAACTTCGTCATTTAGAAATAAAAAAAAGCATTTTTCAAATAGCCAATGAACTACTGATTACGAAAAATAATAAAAAAAGCCAAAGAAATGCAAAGTTTTGCAAATAAAAGGATTTGAAGTTAAAAATTCTAGTAATTATTTTCCAAATTTTGTAAGATTTTAAAGCATAACTAAAAAAAAAACTAGTACACTTCGCGTGTAAATAACAGGAATAGTTTGCTCAATTCATAAGCTTTCTAAAAAGGTACAATTTATGACATTTGAAAATTAATTTTCATTTAAAAATGTACAATTCATAATAATAGCAGAAATGTTCGCGGTTAAGCTCCATAGTTTCAACCAAACAACGCGGGATCGTTATCGTTTTTAAATTCAGCTAATCGTGTTCTTTTAAATTTGCTTTTTAAAAACATAAAGTGCGTTCCATTTTTAACCGAAAAACGCGGGAAGTGTTGGAAAATAATTATTACTAGAACTTTTAACTTCAAATCCTTTTATTTGCAAAACTTTGCATTTCTTTGGCTTTTTTTATTATTTTTCGTAATCAGTAATTCATTGGCTATTTGAAAAATGCCTTTTTTTAATTTCTAAATGACGAAGTCTTTACACAATGACTAGTTTTAGGTCGAAAGGCGGGTATTTAAAAAAAAACAAAAAACGTGAATAACTCGATAACCTATGAATTTTGACCCCTGGTTAACTGGACTTAAATCGTTACAAATGAGCTGTAGAATAACCCCTTTCAAGGAATACGGCGAATTTCCAGTCAACCTGTATACAAGGTGGGAATGAGTAACCCGCCAAATTTCAACCACGCATTTCTGATGATATTTTGAGTAAATAATATCAACATAGGTTCAATACTGCCATATTATCGAATTTATTTTGTAGAACAAAATAATTCAATGAATGATAGAATTGATAGAACTTGTGTCACCCTAGAGATTTTTCAACTCTTGTTTTTTTTAAAATAATTAATAAGTATCTCGAGAATTAAGCTTTGCCTAGCAATGTTTATATTACTTTTTTTTATCCACATTGGCCCTAGAATCGATGGTTAAAATTTGGCGGGTTACTCATTCCCACCGTGTATAGTAAAATCTAAACCCCCGTGATTCCTTAAGATTACTATTTAAAGAAATTACTATTTTGACCGTAGCGTCACAATTTATATATGAAAATATTATTTATGTTATGTCATTAAAAATCAAGAGTCTTTTGTTAAGAATTGTGATAATTATACATAATTTGAATAGGAGAAATAAAAATAAAATTGCTATTAAAAATTTCGTGTCCTTAAGGTTTATAAATCATTTGTAGGTCAATGCATCCTTTTCTATAATAAATTACCTGGCGTTGTTTTAAAGTTACCATTTCCAGTACTTAAAATCTACATCAGTATTTTTTGTTTTTGATTAATAGTGCCTGAAGGAAAATAATTCAATAACTGGCTTATTTACCTTTTATACTTGTGAAATTATAGTGTGACACAGTTCGAGTGGCAGTGACTTTATTTAGAAGTATCTAATGCAACAGTTTAACGCGTAAAAGGTGGTTTAATTAAACAAAACTGATTGAACTACATCGTCATACCCACAACGGTTAGCAGTGTTAGCACGGGTAATTAGTAAAATCCGCAGCGCAAGCGCAGGCGATCTCCGCGGTTACGCCTAAGACTTAGCGGCTAGTATAGCGTGGCGCGACCAGCGTGACGCGCGCGAATAGTTACCGCTTACCTGCCGCGCCATAAAGCGATAACTGCCACATAGATTATCTACGCGCAGACCGTTCAACTGAAGCGTAGCCTCATAGAGGCTAGTGTGCAGGGAAATACTACTTTGTGAGAGCGCCCATATTTAAGTGCGTGTTGCGGTTGCGAAATGGACTGTGGTAAGTGCAAAAAGATTCTTGCGGACAAGGACTCGATCAAGTGTACAGCATGTCTTCTAAACTTGCACTACTTATGCGCAGACCTAACCGAAGGAGAGTTTAAAAAAATTCTGCCTATGAACAGATTAAAATGGAAATGCCTCGTGTGCAAAGGGAAAAAGCATTTAAGCTCCAGTGCCACTAGCTCGCCTAAACAAACAATGGAAGCTGGCGCATCAATCTTAAACATCGACACTGAAGCGCTGACCGCCTACCTGGACTCAAAATTTAAAACTTTGTGTGAGCAATGGCGCAACGACATCCGTCAGGCCATCCAAGATGTCACAAACACACTTAAGGCAGACGTACAAAATCTAAACAAACGAATAAACACTTGCGAGGAAAACCTACTGAAGCTGGAGCAGAAACTGGAAACAATGCCTTCTTCTCACAACGAATCATCGTTGAAGGCCGAAAACAAGCATCTTCGTAAAGACCTAGAGGACCTTCAAACAAAATTTGATGACATGGACCAATCCGCACGCATCTGCAATGTAGAAATCCAAAATATTTCGGAAAAAAAAGGAGAAAATCTTGTGCAAATGGCTAGCGATATAGGACGCCTGCTGGGAGTTGAGCTATCTGCCGATAAAATAAAAGCAGTTCATCGCATAGCTCACGGTATCCCTAGTGATCGCCCGAAAAATATAGTGATTCAACTTACAACTAGACACCTGCGCGACGAAGTCATTGCTGCGGCCCGCTCTCACCGGAACCTCACCACCGCCGACCTGTTCCCCCGATCTAGTTCCGCCGCAGTAGCTGACATCAGGTCTTTCTACGTCAACGAACATCTAACGTTAAAGAAAAAGATCTTATTTGGCAAAGCGCGAAATCAGGCTAAAGATAAGCATTACAAGTACGTGTGGGAGAAAAATGCCAATATTCTGCTGCGCAAGGCCGATGATGCGCGTGTCCTCAATATTCGCAACGATAGTGATCTGTTAAAAATATGACTATGTTACTGTTATCTTGTCACATTCTTGTTTTGTGAACTCTGCTTGCATTACTTGAACTCCATGGCTGGGCGCTACACACTTCAATATATTAAGACTCCGCTCTCCAATATTATCAAAAATGTATAACAATAGACTCTCCGTTTACTATAAAAATTGTGGTGGCCTAAAATCTAAGTTAGACAAGCTGCGCTTAAATGTGTTAACATGCACCTTTGATGTTATTGTTCTGGTGGAAACCTGGCTTAATGAGTCCATACTGGATGCCGAAATCTTATGCGACGATTATGTAATTTTCCGGCGTGATCGTAATTTTCAAGCGACACGTAAAAAAACTGGTGGAGGTGTTCTTGTGGCTGTAAAAAAGGTATCACCGTCTCAAGGCGGGTTGAGCTTGAGGCAGACGATCTTGAGGAGGTATTCCTATTGTTCCCTGGTAAATATAGTTTACTCATGTCCGCATGCTATATACCGCCTTCCTCGCGGAACAACATTTATGAATCTTACTTTTCCCGTGTTCAAAATGCTTACTTAAACTTGTGTCCGGGTTCGGTACTATTATTGGGCGACTATAACTTGCCTAACGTTAAGTGGTCATTTATTAATAATACTATGCCTAATTCACCGGTAGATACTGAAAATGAAGTAGCTAAAATCCTCGCTAACACAATGGCATTTGCAAATCTTAAGCAACTTAACAATGTTTTCAACGAAAATGGTAGAGCATTGGACCTGGTTTTTAGCAGCGTCCAAAGATGTGAGCTGACATTATCTGTTGACCCGTTACTGGACACTGTTCCACATCACCCATCCTTGGATATCTTATGCGACATGTTCGAGCCCAAGGCAATGCGTTGCACAGGCAGACGTAGGCATAATTATTATAAAGCTGACTATAGTAAAATTATTTCAGACATCAACTCAATCGATTGGACCTCAGAGTTTGACCGCCTGGACCCTGAGGCTGGTATCTTAAAATTCTATATACACATAAACACAATTATAAAAACCCATGTCCCTATGTCAAAACCAAAAACTTCACACTTTCCCGTTTGGTTTTCTAAAATCTTAATTAGCACATTACGACGCAAGCGCAAAATAAGATTGAGATGGAAAACTTACGGATCGCCCCGAGATTACCAAGAATTTGCTTTGCTGCGCTCTCGAGTCAAGCTTCTGTCACAAAAATGTTATCATAATTATATAGAAAACATAGAAAACTCATTGCTTACTAATATTAAACAATTTTGGAAATTCTCATCAAATCTTAGGCGGTCAAACTCAGGCTTCCCCGAAATTATGAAATTCAATAACGCAACCTCTGACTGTCCTGAAAGAATTTGCGGTATGTTTGCAGATTATTTTCAATCAGTTTATGAACCCGTTTCTTCTGGTGCCTATGATACACATGTTCATGAGCAGCTCAATTCCGATAACTCAGTTGGTCCTATGTGCAACCTGTTCTTCACAAAGTATGAAGTCCTCTCGGTCTTGAAGCAAACTGATGAGAACAAAGGTCCAGGTCCAGATGGTTTGAGTCCAATATTTATAAAACGGGCGCGCAGTGCTCTAGCACTACCCCTTCAACTCATGTTCAATAACTGTCTTCGTAGTGGTATATTTCCGGCTCAATGGAAAGCCGCCCACATACGAGGGGAGGTCCAAAAGTTCGCGGAATGGAGGGGATGGGGGTGGGGATGACTATATTTTTTAGTATAGTACTAATGGCCAACTCATTAAGAGTATATATATCAACTTTCAGCCTGAAGAGCTCATTACTTTACAAAATATCGTCGAGCAAGCAAGTCAATCTGGAAAAATCCTGGAAGTATGGAGCAAATTGAGTATCGAGCCATCATCAAGTTCCTGACTAAGCAAGGAAAAACTCCTCAGACCATCATGAGTGAGATGTCAGTAGTTTACTGTGATCATTGCCCTGGAAAAACAATGATTTACAAATGGCACGGTCTTTTTAAAATTGGCAGAGAGTCCATTGAAGACGACCCTCGCCCAGGACGGCCTGTCGAGGTCACCACATCAGATACCGACGGAAAAGTTGAAAAATTAGTATTAGAAGATGCTCGCCTGAAGAAGAAACAGATTTCTGCATTAGTTGGAGTATCTGAAACCACTATTTTGCGGATTCTACATGAACACCTCGGCATGATTAAAGTGAGTGCAAGATGGGTGCCGAGAATGCTTACGCCGCATCAGCGACAGCAGTGAATCGACGCGTGTAGCAGTTTTTTAGAACGGTGTGGAGAAGAAAGTACGTCGATTTTGAAGCGGATTGTTACTGGAGATGAAACTTGGGTTCATCATTTTGAACCTGACTCTAAACAGGAGTCGATGCAATGGCACAAGAAGGGTACCCCCCCACCTAAGAAATTTAAGGTGTCAGAATCGGCCGGAAAGTTGATGGCTACGATTTTCTGGGACTGCCAAGGAATTACAAAAGCAAAGATGTCACAATTACTGGAGAGTACTACTCTAGGCTACTGGAGCAGTTGCGGGAAGCTATCAAAGAAAAAAGGCGAGGAAAGCTGGCTAAGGGTGTGCTGTTACTTCAGGATAATGCTCCAGTTCACAAGAGTCGTATTGCGATGGCTGCCCTGAACAAATGTGGCTTCGAAGAATTGGTTCATCCCCCCTACAGCCCGAACCTGGCCCCCAGTGATTATTATTTATTCCCAAATTTGAAGAAAGAGTTGCGGGGAAGAAAATTTCACACCGATGATGAAGTAAAGGACGCAATTTTGGCTCATTTTGACAGCAAAGAAGAAAATTATTTTTATGTGGGTTTAGAAAAATTAATATCACGATCTAACAAATGTATTAACCTTAAGGGAGATTATATTGAAAAGGAAAAATAGTAACGTCTTTTTATTTAATTATTTAGCCCTCCATTCCGCGAACTTTTGGACCTCCCCTCGTAACTCCCATCCACAAATCGGGCGCTAGAGATATTGTGCAAAATTACCGACCAATCTCCATTCTGTCTTGTATCCCCAAAGTCTTTGAAAAATTGGTGCATAATCGCGTCTCTGAAATCCTTAAAAATCATATACTGCAAGAGCAACATGGATTCGTTAAGGGTAAATCCACTGCTACAAATCTCACCATATTTGCAGACTCCATTTTTCGGGCCTTGGACGAGAAGGAACAAGTAGACGCGATTTATACCGATTTCGAGAAGGCTTTTGACAAAGTTGATCACTTAATACTCCTAAGGAAGTTATCATACAATGGGATCAAGGGTAATCTCCTCAGATGGTTTGCCTCTTACCTACAAAACCGCACTCAGTCTGTTGTAGTTAATGGCCATATGTCGGCGCCTGCTGTTGTAACGTCTGGAGTCCCACAGGGTTCGATAGTGGGTCCACTTCTATTTAACCTGTTTATAAACGATATCTCATCATGTTTTACTAATTGTAATTTTCTGTTGTACGCTGACGATTTGAAATTATTTAGAAAAGTCCGATCACAAGAAGATGCCCTACTCATTCAAGCCGATTTAAACAGACTGAACCAATATTGTGAAAACAATAAATTATCCTTAGCGTACAACAAATGTAAGCATATTGTATTTACGAGAAGGCATAATGAACTGCGTAATTCATTTAGCCTGAGCAATCATCCACTTGAAACAGTTACAAGTATACGCGATCTGGGACTAATCCTTGACAAAAAACTCACATTAGATTCTCATATTGACCACATTGTTAGGAAAGCGTACCAAATGCTAGGTTTTATAATGCGAATTACCAAACCGTTTAAACAGAAAAATAGCTTAATTTATTTATACCAATCCTTGGTAAGGTCTAATCTCGAGTACGTTTCAGTCGCATGGAACCCTTTTTACGATGTTTACTGTGACAGGTTGGAGATGGTTCAGAAAAGGTTTCTGCGCCGTCTTAATTTCAGAATGCGATCTCCGCGATGTTCCTATGAACAGCTCTTAGATCAACGAGGTCTAAACAACTTTTCAGTCTTCCCAGAACCAGGACTAACGCTGGGAAACGTGCACCCATATACAGACTGTGTGGCCATCACAATGCATGTCTTAGTGACATAGACCTATTTTCACATTCCCGCGCCCAGTTAAAAGCTTCTGTTTTAAATCTATACAAGCATTAATATTTCTCTGTGTTTCTGTTGTTCATTGTTATTTCTATCATTAAGTCTTAATTAAGTACATTGCATGCTGTAATTTTCACTGAGTATTTCTTGTGTTCATAGTGAGATACATTCAGGGAAGCATCTGTATCTATAGTACCAATTTACAAATTATGTTACACTCTATGTATGTTTCTGTGTTATCTCCTTAATAAATAAATAAATAAGACTTAACTCTAATATTATACTGGCTGATTCATTTTAAAATTTAGAGATTTATTTTGGTAGAGATAATTTGAGAACGCGCAGCTTCTGAGAAAATGTATCCCCGAGAATGTGTCCTATCTAAGAAATTGCACTTTTTGAGAAAGTGTACCCATTGGGAAGTGCACTTTTAGAGACAGCATACTGAAGTGATCCTTCTGAAGAAGTGCACGTTTAGAGGAAGTGCACATTTCGGGAAAGTGAGCTGTTCAAGCCGTACCCATTATAACCCTTAAGAACTAGTTTTTGATAGTACTAGAATACGAGACTAAAGTTGTCTCTGTAGACCTAATAGTTTCTGAGTTACAAAGCTTTTCTAAAATTCATAATTTTTTGGAACAACCTTTTCCAACTATTCGCCAGGGTTGCGGCGAAAACCAGCTTTAATCTGGCCAGGTTATCTCCTATCCTATCCTATCCTATCTTACACGAGCTTGATTTCACCCCTTGCAGACATACCACCAGGTGCAAACTTGTTCTTGCATTACTAATACATGTATATCATCATATACGTATCATAATTTTTCGAGGTCACAAACTTGGATTATTCATTTGGTCAACATCATAAACAAGTCTGCAAACAATCAGAACTACCGGCATTGACGCAAACACATGATGAATAAAGTTACTGGAGTAAATATCGTATTTTAAACCCGAATCAATCAAATCTATCCAGAGTCAGAATATCAGGAACGAGCATTAGGCACAAGACGAATGCAGCGAAAGATGGCTTTTTATTGAGCAACCTGCTCATTCTTTAGGTGGGCTAGACAAATTAGTCCATTTAATATAAATTCTGGACAGATATGTTTTTAGGTACAGCGACTGAGATCGCCGGTACATAAAATAATAATATTAGCACTAGGGGCATCCTGTCAAGTTATTTCAGAGAACGTCTCATGTATTGCTCGTCTAGAACACCACGACGACAAGCTCAGTGAAGAGCAAATAATATAATTTAGTCATATAGATGAGACGTGGTGAAGAAGCTAGCCCAATAAAATTTGATATTTTAAGTACTTGCAAGAAGTCGGGTATCTTCGGGTTTTTCGTATTCACTGTGAGTCGGGTACCTAAACCCTATCGTAGGGAAGAGTATCCAGCCCAGCCATGATATTGTACCAAAATGGAACTCGACAACATACTGGTTCTTTGGGTTTCTCAAAGATATTAATTATCATGATCTCATATAAATAAGTGGATGCACATCAGTACCAACATTTGCAGCGCAGTTGCTGCTGGCGATTGCTCGCACGTAACATTATGAGAAAAATATAAGTTTTAAAATATAAGTTAAAGTTTCAGATCTTATTCAATTGAAATACCTGTTTTGCTTAATTCTTTTTGTTGGTTTTTAGACTGGTTTTTCAGAAGCTCAAGAAGAGAGGTCTCGGACGGATAATAAGCAATCTAAGTTGCAACCACTTGTTTTGAGTGATAACCTCAGTAAGTATAGTTTATGGTTTGTAAGTATGGTTCACTCGTTAACAAGATCCAATACTTTTTGATTATACCATATAAAGTAATAACACCCGAGTGGTTCCCGGGTTAGAATAGTGCCACTCCATGTCTTCCCGTGGTCTCCGACTTGTCTTGCACGATTTTGCGAGCTCCGAAAATAGATTTATTTATTTATTTATTTATTATTCAAAACTAATTGCACAGTATAACAGTTAGAAAACCAAGGCACTGTGAAATTGTAGATACTTACAAATACAGAAAATTACAATAAAAAAACAATAAAAATACAATATAAATTTCACATTAAATAATTGACGACACACGCACATCCATACTCTCGCAGTACCTCAAACATTCATCACGCAGTGCAGCCCATCCGCTAGCAAATACATCCCGCTCAGGGGCATATGCGAGAAGCCCGTTTAATAGGTGCAAGGCACGGACCAAAGGAGAATTCCTGCGAAACACAGTACGAGACGTCGGAACCGCCAGCAAATAGCGAACACGAGGGCGAAAATCGATTTTAGTCCGTGAAGGAACCGATAGGCGCAGGAGTTGTGCTGCCAATTCAGCACACCCAGGCTCCCCCCGCAAGATTTCGGTGGTCAGAATGAGAAGGCGGAAGTTACGCCTGACCTCCAGGGAGTTGAAGCCCAAAGTCCCCAGGAGAAACTTAGTAGGGTACAGAAAAGGGTAGTAACCAAACATTTTGGTATACAAAAACCGTAAGAATACTTTTTGAACTCTCTCGAGGAGCAACACATAAGTTGCCTCGTAGGGGTTCCAAATAGCAGAGGCCGCTTCAAGTTTACTTCGGACCAGAGCCGTGTACAGAAGCTTTATGGCTTTGGAGTCACGAAAATCCCTAGCGTTTCTTAAAACGAAACCCAACCTTTTGTGGCTGTTTAGAGTCAACGCGTTCATGTGCTCATGAAAGTTTAGGTGCGAGTCTAGGATGACACCGAGATCCCGAATGGAGCTGACGCGAACTATCGATTTAGAACCTAAAAAGTAATTATGATGCAGTGGATCGCGAGCTCTACTAAAACTTATGACCGCACATTTTTCCACATTAAAAGCTAGTCTATTATTGCAGCTCCACTGGTATACAGGGTGTGAGGTGAATGGTTTCCTGAACGATCGGAAACATGTTATGACTGTCTTCATCGATTTTAGTAAGGCATTCGATACGCTAAGTTATCCCACGTTATTTGCAAAGCTCCAGCAGAATGGCATACAGGGACCTCTGCTGAAGTGGTTCCAAGACTATCATAATACCAGACATACCATGGTCAAAATAGCCGGAACACTCAGCAGCCCGCTTCAGACTATACAAGGCACGGCCCAAGGATCAATAATTGGGCCAACCGAGTACTTAATTTATGTTAATGATATGTCTAACATTTTCCGCGGGGGTTCCGTATACCAATTTGCTGATGACACATGTCTAGTTGCTGCCCATCAGGACATATACAGAGCTCAGGAAGAAATGCAATATAACTTTAATCAATTGTGTAAGTGGGCCCACGATGTAGGTCTAGTAATAAATGCTAGTAAAACTAAAGTCATTCATATACACTCGGCCTACACAAAGGAGACGCGGATCCCTAGAATAGTGGCGCACGAGCATCAGTGCCTGCACGGCGCACGCCGCGACTGCACGTGTCCGGCGCTCGAGCTCGTACATCAGCACAAGTATCTGGGTCTAATTATTGATAGTCAATTTAGCTGGAAACCACACATAGACCATATTTGTTCCAAACTGAGATCCATCATGGCTAACCTTTCTATATTAAAATATAAATTACCTTATAAAATGCTACGGCTGCTTTATCTATCGCTGGCGGATTCAATCGTTTGTTACGGAATAAGTAGCTACGGGCGGACTTACAAAACCTACCTGGAGCAAATATATAGAAAACAACTTGCGTTAATAAAAAAGATAGTACCGGGTAAAATAAAAGCCAAATATGCTGAGGACTACTCCGGTTTGTTTAAACATTGTCAATTTGTAAATGTCTTCAGTAGGTTTTGTTTATCGTTGCTCAGTGAAGAATGTTATAATAGTATTCCGACACTTGAGCGGAAAACGCGGCCCGAACGGCTGCGTTGTCTTGAATACTTACCTGTATACCAATTGCCAAGTAATAAGAATGTGTACGGCAGGCGAACCAATAAGCATGTGATCCCATTCATTCTTAACACCTTACCAAATGAATTGTTAGATAGTCTGCATATAAATAGTAACAATAATGTTAAATTTAAAACTTTAATTAAGAAGTATTACCTGGAATGTACAGCACTTACAACATTAGTTTAGTGTAGTAACCTCTTATGAGAAAAAATATTACCGCGGGCCTTACCACGCGAGCTCGCCGACTATTACATAAAACATCTGGGTTTTCAATAGTGGCTAAAATGTACACTTACTACATGTTCTATACATATATAAGTTTGAAAATAAATAAAAAAAAAAAAAAAAAGTGGATAATCCTTGAACTACGGATAGAGGGCACTTAGGACGTTATGAAAAAGCTAAAATAGGTCTAGTAAAAGTCGCACGGTTTACGAGATATTTGGACTTTTAGGTTTTTTTCGAAAATGAACACCCTTGTTCAATGTTTCGATTATAGCACCATTATAAGGTAATTTTTTTTTTTTTTGCTCAATATTATTGAATACTTGTGTTATCAGATTGGAATCACCATTTTTGTGAGATATCAATAGATTTTTAAAAAATAAATCGCAAACATGAATTTTGCATTTTCAATCGTACATTGATCGAACTTTCAACTCTCATGGTGAAAAAAAAATACACTACCGTCTAGTTGCCCATAAGCTTAAAAACATGCCAATTTATTGACGAATTCAAAATAGTAACTATTTTTTTAATTTAAAATCTTAAAGCCAAATAAATAAATAAAATACACGCCCACCCCCATTTTTCCCGATTTACTTTTTGTATCCCGGGCGTAGAGTTCAAAACTTTTTGTTGCAAAATTAACATTACTGGCCACTAATTTAAATGCCAATTATTCCAAATTTAAAAAATATGCCGCCTGCTTTTTGTTTTTTATTCGAATTCGATTTTCAATTTCGCTATTATTGCGTAATGAATGGTGAATTGTGTTTAGATTGTGGTGTTGATTTTTTTGGTTTTAATGTTTAGAACACAAATACACGTCCAATGAATATGCTCAAATGCATTACATTTATGGCGAGTGCCAAGGCAACGCTAGTGCTGCTGCGATTTTGTACGCTGAACGCTACCCAAACAGACGCCATCCCGATTACCGGATTTTTCTTCGCATCCATAACGCGTACAGTGAAGGCAGAGTTCTTGGCCAGGGTGTAGGAGGACATAGCGAAGGTAGACCGAAGGAGGGAGACGGTGAAAATGTCCAATATGTATAAAATGTACTGTCAATGTCGTTCTGAAGTGAAGCACAATCAGAGATCTTCTGTACCCCATAAATCAGCTTCAAGTCATCGGCATAGAGTAAGCACTTGGCCGACTGAAAAACTGAAGTCAGGTCATTGGTTAATATGCCAAAAAGGAGTGGACCCAGTATGGAACCCTGGCTGACACCCGAGCGAGTCGGATACGCCCTCGAGACAAAGTGTCCGTGTTGCACATATTGTTGCCGGCCGCGCAGATAACTGGCGAAAAACTGGAGTAGTTTAGGGGAAAATCCGATATTACACAAGTTGCTCAACAGCACGTCATTATCTACGCGATCAAATGCTTTTTTAAAGTCGAAGTATAACACGTCAACCTGTATTCCAGCATCCAAATGATCCGAGATTGAATCCACCAGAGTAAGGAGGTTCGTTTCCACAGAGCGCTTAGGCCTAAAGCCATGCTGGGAATCACAGAGGAACGGCTGTATTTGAAAAGCAACGAGTCTATTCATGATGGACTCAAACAGCTTAGGAATGGATGAAAGAATGGCTATAGGTCTATAGTCCTCGACCCGGGACGAATTGTTAATCTTGGGGATTGGTCGCACTCGCGTAATTTTCCATTGATTCGGGTATTCGCCCGTGCGCACAGCTAAATTAAAAATATGATGCAAGGGAGGGATAAGCCACTCTTTACAACCCTTCAGAATAAATGCCGGAATGTTGTCAGGACCGGGGGAGCTTCTAGGTTTTAAGAGACGTATGGAAGCTTCAACATCAAGTCGAGAAATGTGGTCAATATGGACACAGTTGGCATCATGCGTCCGATCTTCGTGAACAACACTTCTGAAATCCAGATGAGGCTCGTTTGGCAAAAAAACAGAAGAAAAAAAATCGGCAAAAGCCTGAGCTGCGGCGCAGCCTTCGTACTCGCTTCCCTCATAGGTAACTCGTGTCTCAAAACCACCCTTGGTTTTAAGGTTTGTAATATGCTGCCAAAAAGCACGAGGATCGGAAGTGAGCTTAGTCTGTATCTGGCAAATATATTGGTCGTAGGCAATCGAGATACGAGATTTAACGTCAGCCCTAAGACTGGAAAAGGCGGTATACGCAGCAAAGTCTCCCGTGCGCTTCCAATTCCGATGCAGAAGAGCTTTTCGTTGTATGTCGTTGATGAGGACAGGCGTGAACCAAACCGGGTAACGCCTTCTCGGTTTATTGGGTCTAGTTTTCCTCGGTATGCACGCGTCAAAAACACCATACACCAAATTGTAAAAGAGAGAGACAGCAGTTTTGACATTGCAAGAACTAAAAACATCATTCCAGGACACCTCAGACATTAACTGGTACAAAAGGTCATAGTCACCCTTGCTAAAGTTCCAATCATGGCTCAATTCAACATTGGTAGGTTACAGCAACGGGGGACTGAGACCGGATGTCGCGAGTGATATGGAGATTTCGAGCGGGGGATGATACGCGTCCCTGTATGGCACAAGGCCCCCTCCGTCAACCTCGCAGGTCTTCATCGCGGTGGTTTGGCCCCGCACCAGTACAACATCTAATACTCCTCCATACAAATTCACCACCTCATTCGTCTCTTGCAAACCACTTACTGTAGAAAAGTAACAATAATAGCTTAGGACATTAACGGAGGAATACTTAGGGTTCATATTCAAATCACCGATAATTAACACTAGCCCGTTCAAAGAGTCGATAAACGATTCCACTTTGTGAAAGAAACGCATGTAGACGTCATCCGAGGCTCTGGGAGGGATATAAACGACACACACATGGCATGTCGTTCGCCCTACTGGGAATGAAGCCCACAAGTCTTCGCCATCAGGCGTCTCAAACTCCGGCCTGCGGCGCATCGCGATCCCTGGCCGTGCCGCCAATAGCACGCCTCCTCCTTGCCGCCCCGCAGCCCGATCACGGCGCAAGACACTCCACTCTCCCCCCACTAGTTCCGAGTCTTCAACAGACTCAGACAGCCAAGTCTCCGTAACACCAATAATGTCCGTTTCAAGGGCAGAGATTATGTTGTTCCTAAAGGTTTTCAATTTTGTATTGAGGCCTCGAACATTTTGGTATGTAATACAGAGGGACGGCTTTGTAGAACGAGTCTGGGGTTTATTAGGTTTGGCTGTACTGAGTTTTGGCACCTTGTCTCCGAAATAACCACGCCTTGACTCTGGCATTCTCCGGCCACACATTCGCAGAAAGACACTTTTCATAGACAGCAGCAGGAACTCCTAATTTATAAGATCTGTAGTCTCCCCTCGATTTAAGCTCCTCGACCGTGCAGATACCATTTGGGCATAATGTTTGAAGGTACTCTTGAACCTCCTCGGACCCAGACACCATATTCCACAAATGGATATACCTCCGATATTCAACAGCCTTGAGAGATGTTTCGCTGGGACCAGCAGTGCAGCGCATAGACGTCAGCCGCCTCTGCTTTCTAGTTTGAGCAACCTCAAAATCTTCCTTGTTAGATTGTTCAAGGGCCGGTTCTTCAGCAGGAGTGCTTTTTGCTTGACGATCATGGAGGCGGCCACAACAGGGGTCATTACCCTCGGAAGGCGAGGAGGTAGCCCGTGTGACGCGCGGAGGTGCGCTTCTAGAGGGTTCTGACTCACCGCTATCAGCTTGAACGTCCACTCTCCTAGTCCCCATGTTGGATGACCCACCCGACTTCACGACCTCGTTGTAGGGTGCTAATGGGATCGGAGCAACATCAGACGAGCTTCGAGGCCTGCTAGAAAACTCCAGCTTATGCAATCTCTCAACGACAGCTTCCACTGAGTTAGTGCAAATGATGAGTGCTGAATGGTACCTGTCAATCGTTGAGACCGCGTCCGCAAGCCTTTCGGTCAATAATGTAATTTGATCCCGAAGTAGCTGCAACTCCATATCGGGAGTCATCGACATGGACATGGGTATATCCTTCTCTGGAGAGCGCTGCGATGACGGGGGGGCTGGGATACAGGAGGGTTTCCTAAGTGTCACGTTCTTAATATTAGTCGGGGTACCCACTGGCGTATCGCAGTTACGTCCGACCTTTTTGGCATCACAAACGCATGCAGGGCAAATCCAAGTGGCCTTCTCAACCTCGGAAAGAGTTTTATTTGTGCATTCATAGTGATATGCCTTCGCGCAAGATATGACCATGCACTGCAAAAATTCGTCACCCAGCAGCAGCTCCGAGCGGCACGCATTGCAGAGCATACTGTTGTTCAACTCCGAATCAACGCGCGAACTCATCTTTAGTCGCCCGAGCGTGCACAGCCAAACAAGACAAGTGACGTAGCAGATAAGGTGATCTGCAGAGCGCGTAGCGTGCAGGCGTAGCGGTCCGTAGCTCGTAGCACACGATGACGCGTCGTAGACGATGCAGTGAGTATAGTTGTCACCTATTTCGCCGTAGCGAGAACTCGCCTCTGTGGCTTAGTGATTCCGACGGCTACCACAAAGATGTCGGCGCCGGTTCGATCCCCGCTGAGCGCACCAAAAAAATAAAGATACAAAAATTCGTGGCACAACAACAGGCGAGGTGTTCACATGAATTCTATCCCGCTCGAGGACTGCCTACTGGGCGGAGTTTACACAAATAAACACTTCAAGAGTGACAAGGAATTAGAAAATCAGCTCTTGACCAATCACAAATTAGTAAAAAGTAATTTCGACAAGGTAAATTCACAAGAATAAAAACACGTCCACACACGACGAGAAAAGGGACGGAACTACCATATATATATATAGTGACAGTTGTTTTTTATGACTAAACATGCAAATACGTCCTAAATTTGAAACGTAATAAGTTGAACCAAAGATGCAAGCCCGGGCAGAAAAAAGCAAAAATGTTAGCGACAATTTAATAGTGTTCACCCTTTATGATATAAGTAGGTACATACTGATATAATACCATCCAAGACTCAGAAACCAATACTCACGCTGCTCACGACACAAATACTGCTGCGCGTCGTTCTCATTACATACATACATACATTAAATCACACCTGGTCTCCCAGAGAGGTAGGCAGGGCCACTAGGGCTGCGCGTCGTTCTCATTACATACATACATACATTAAATCACACCTGGTATCCCAGAGAGGTAGGCAGGGCCACTAGGGCTGCGCGTCGTTCTCATTACATACATACATACATTAAATCACACCTGGTCTCCCAGAGAGGTAGGCAGAGACCACTTCTTTCCACCTGCTACGATCCTGCCAATACTCGTGCTCATTAGCAACTATTATCGCGTGTTTCGTAATATCTAAAGTATTTTCTTGAAATCACACTGAATCGTCAGAATTGTCTTAAATATTTTTCGACATCAAATAATCCTAATTCTATAGGTATCCGTCACAAAACCAGCACATTATCTTCTTGATTACTTGGAGTTTTCACTTTTTTTTAATACTTGGTGATTGTTTTCTCGAAAACAAATTACACATTTGTGACCTATTGGATATACTCTCCCTAACCATAAATTATTGATTTTAATCGACGCTGGGTTTTTTCTTGGCATTGTGCTTTATTTATGAACACGCGTGTGCTCAAAACTCCACCACAAAATAGGACTTTCCAAAATACGGGAAATTGCATACGTACATACATTCATTAACCCTTTATAAGGCCGCAGTTATACAGATATGCTACGTGAAAGTTAAATACACTACCATGTTTGTAATGCACTGGGGAACACACCTACGGCAAAAAAAAAACCGAAATCATTAAGAAAAACATGTGGTCATTATATGCACTCAGCCCGTTAGTGCACTCGAGTTTTCAGATGATCTGTTTCCAATACACCTATTCATTGACATTGACAACAAACATAAGATGCTCTGTACAGACTGGTGTTTCACGATGGAGAGTGGATTTATCAAAATTAGACCTTATCATCATACCAATAACAGTCTCGCCACTCGCCATCGTGAATTACAAGAGCTATAATTGAAATTATTAGGTACAGCGACTTGTGTATTTTTAATAGTATAATGGAAACAGTGACAAATGCTTGCTTCCCTTAAGGGAACACGTTAACGGGCACAGTGCATTAATTGACCACATACTTTAGATTATTTAATTACACTAAAATTAAATAATGACCGAAAAAGTATAAATGAGAAAAGAAAGCCTGATATATTTGCTATATAATACCATTATAGTTAAATGAAAAAGAGGATGTGCTTCTCCATAAATGTTAATTAACTAAGTGGTTTCCAAATCGTATCTGCCTTATAAAGGGTTAAATCACGAAATTTATCAAGGATAATACTTAAATAGGGTTGTGCCAATAATGGTCACATGGATATATCACGTCATACAACTATAGAGACCAAACATGGCACTGCATCTTATTTCTCCTTAATATTACAGCCCGTTCACACAGAGTCTCCGTATTTACGGTACCCGTTTTATCGTATACGTTTTTTCATTGATGGCGTATGGAGTTGTATGAGCGACTTCACATATGACCAGAGCCCGTAATTTTCATGCCGATGACATCATTTTGACGTCACGCTCCATATAGGGTGATCCCAAATAGTTTTATTGTAAATTATTAATCATTAGTCGTCAATAATTTTAATCATGTAAAAATGAATTCAAAAGTACTCTATTTATACGTGGAATAAATAATACCTACTTGATACCTGAAACGTAAATAAAACTATTTGATTTGTTTTTATACACACATTTTATTAAATGGTATTGTTAACAACACATTACAATAATTACGTAGAAAACAGAATTCCTCTCTAACGTAAAGCACGCCATCCTTCTTGCATTAATTTCCATGCAAAGAAAATCTAAGTCATCTTCAAAATCAAATAGTTTTATTTACGTTTCACGTATCAAGAGTTATTATTTACCCGACGTGTAAATAGAGTACTTTTGAAGTCATTTGTACATTATTAAAATGATTGACGACTAATGATTAATAATTTACAATAAAACTATTTGGGATCACCCTATATGGAGCGTGACGTCAAAATGATGTCATCGGCATGAAAATTACGGGCCCTGCATATGACACAGTATTCAGTATACAGTAAAAAATGTCGGTCCGCTAAATTATGACATTCCGTTTTGTTATCGAATACTGGATGAACGGAATACGTATCCGTCATGTATCCGTACGTTTTTACTGGATATAAACTGTGTGTGGGGTGCGGTACGGAGCATATGTGAACGGGCTCTCAGTTAATGACGGATACGTTGAACGCTATACGGTGCCTATGTGTGAACAAAGCATCATTTTTTGTTGTATCAAATAAAACGGGTACCGTAAATACGGAGACTCTGTGTGAACGGGCTGTTATTATGTTTCGACTTGCTCTGTCTACACATTGCCGTTGAAACACAAGGCATTTCAAGTGTCTTCGGTCATTATCAGTCTAACAAGTAGGTACGCAGTCGAATGTTGATTTTAGAAGCTGACTGCAACAAGGTGCGTGGCGCATTGTGGTACCGAAGCGCTTGGAACCGAACATTTTTTGTTGACTCGGAAGATCGACCTAGCTTAATATTGTATTTTTTTTAAAGTAACCTGCCGTCAGTTCTTCATTGATTCACAGAAAAAAATCAACCGTTACTTACTTTTAAATTAGTTTCTACACTTCCTACCAAACTACAAGATAGTAGTTTCGATAGGTTTGCTATTCATTACATCAGGCGCTTTCGATTGGGAATTTAAAATTCGATTTCTCGGATACTCCATGCATGAGATTCGTAACTGTTATTATTTATAGAAATATAAATAAATAGTAGCAATAAATTGCAACAAAAATAAAGTGCTACTACGTTAGCAAAAATATTTAAAAAAAAACCTAAAGTGGTTTCTTTGCCGATTTTTTTGAACCTATCAGACTATCAGCTATTGACGCTTGTCGATCTCTATAAACGCAAAATTTTATATATTATCTTATCACATGATTAATAAATGCGGTTGAAAAATCCATAATTAAAGAAAATAAGTAATTTTTCCTTTTCAAACAGTACCCACCAGAAATGGCCAACTTGTTTTATTTTCTGTAAATCTATAAATAATTGACCGTTTTGACCGGGGGTCACTTTTAGAATTTCATTTACGATATTAAACGACGTAGATCTGCAGAGTCACCAAAAAATGATCGGTCCCAATCGATTCGGGAACAGCAGCGGTGGAACAGAAGCGCCGGGCTGTTGAGTTTAGGGGTCCGGGCCTCAAGAAGAAAACGGAGGCTTCAGTAGCTCCCTCAATGTCTGTCTGTCTTCCACAGTCGATTTCTTTTTCTTCCATATTTTGAACTATTTATGGTACCTTAATAGGTACCATAATAAATAATTAATTACCTATATGTGGATAGCTAATTTAGAGTACTTTATGCTATCGTATTAAACAATATTTCAGGGGCCCGAAGGGAGAAACCAAGTTATCCTTTACTATTTAGCTAGGGAACCCTAAAAAGAGCTTCTCTATTGTTTTCCTTTCTGACAATGTTCTTTCCACGTCGATGGGAGCATGTTTCTTTCTAATAGAGTGAGAAGCGCGGTGAGAGAAAGGACTAGTCGACAGGAGATGTCTATCATCCATGATATTTATTGGATATTATTGTTTTTTAAACAATCTGTAGGTGCACTTCATCGTGTGTTATCTATCCTATATTAAATTAATTTACCGGTGGTACGTCACAACTGCTTTTTTTTGAGTTGTTAGGGTATACATATCGGCACTTTTTGATGACACACCTCGGTATACTTAATACTTTGCGACCATCAGACGACTAACCACGTGTGCTCAAGAAGCCATTAAGCACAAATACTTAATGCCGTCCCGCGGTTTGCGCGCTGATGCCAAGTCCTTGTGTATGGAAGGTCATTGGGTCGGGCGAACAAAAATGTCACATTGTTTGGCCAAGCAACATTAGTGCTATGTTTCAGATTTCTTACAAACTATGTCGCACGAAATTGCACTATCTCACACATTTCAAAACAACACAATTCGACGTTTTGAACTTTAAATAATTAACAACTTTACGGATTCCGAGTTGGCGCAAGACTGACCACGTCTTTGCGACGTCACGGAGTTGGTCAGATGTTTTGTCCATGGCAAGTCCATAAGAAGTAATATTATAATAAATAAGCCGATAAAAACAGGACTTGTTTTTGATTTATTTATGTTTTGTTACTTACTTAAATTCGTAATCTACCGTCATCTGCAACTTTGGAATTATACTTAATACTGCTATTTAACAGCTGCTGCATCCTTTTCAGGTAATACAAAAAAGAAAAAAGGAATTAAAATTAAAGAATCTGATGGAAATTTGGAGTCAGGTGAAAACGAACAGAAAACCAAGGATCCTCTTAAAATAAAACCTGTGGTTGCATCTCAAAAAGAAGTCATAAAATACGTAAGAGACCACCCAGAATGTGGCTTCCTGTACATGGTATACGCAGTCCATCCAGAGAATGTTTATTTTACGCCTTATTATCTTAAGTGAGTATACTACTTTATAGCTTATTTTAATACCTCTATTATAAATATGATAGATTTTAAGGACCTGGCCACAACTTTGGTCTTAAGGGCAACACAGTTTGACGGCGCTGTCAGCCTATGGTATTAGAACTGATTAGTTCTCCGAACTGCATTTGTGAGGCGACGCCTCACGGTCAAATCCGCTATACACATGGCTGTCAGAAAGCCTAACGGATGGCGTCACTTGGCGTGTGTGTGGTAAGCTTAAGTTTTAAAGCCGGCCTTATGAATCTTGCCATCAGGCATAAACGTTTAATGTGTTCGCTCCATTGGTTTTGGACTTGGAACTGCTTTTAATTAGTAACTCTGTGGTGCCCTGCAGCGGCGAGCGGCGCAAACTTGACGACCGTGCAGCGACCACGCCACGTGCTATGCAACAGATTAAAATATAAAAAAGATAAATAGATAAAAAAACTAAATAAGTTATCTAAAGGGCCTCCGGGTGTGGACGCCTTCCAAAGGTCTGAGACTGCCATAGTCCCGTGATTGATAAGCAGTGATCGTAGATTTTCCAGCATTTTTGGTGCAGTGCTAGGGTTGTCAGTAGTGCCCAATATTAAATTGTTGGAATCAAGAATCAAATAAAATCTAAAATAAAAATAAAATAGCGTATTAAACAAATCGGAAATACAGAAAAAAAACAGAACATGTAAAGCCTAACCCAATATGCATAATGAAATGAAGGGTTAATTTACTACTAATGTAAGAGAAAATGTAACACAGTTGCAATAACTTCTTATCTCAGGTTATATAGGTTCATATTTATGATTAGGAATTTATATACTGACTATATATTAGCATAGACAGTATAATGCGTAGGTAATGGCAGTGCATAAATATAGAAGACATTATGTTTCTTCACTGACGTCCCGTCAAAGTGTTAAATTATAATAACTGATTGAGTAAAAAAAATAGTGTTTCATTTCCAATGACAACGTAATATTACATAATTTTAAACGTCAATCATATTATATACACGTCTACAACCCTAGGTCGCTGTCGTGTGTCATTTGACGTCATCGCACCAAGAATGCTGGAAAAAGTACGATCACTGTTGATAAGACATACCTACACATAATAATAACAGGCGTCGGGAAGTGACGACACCATAAATGAAGTGATTCGCATAATTGCGTTGCATGCGGAAACATTTGATAATTCTGCCTTCTCGATTGACCTTATGAAAGGCCAGACCAAACCGTTAACTTACCTTTGTTTTATTTGCCAGCACGCAGGCGGGCAGTTTTTGGTGCATGAATGACTTTTTCACCAACTTGCTAGCTTAATCAGACTACCTAATTCGAATGAGTATTCTATATTTGTAGAAAAACACGTATAAAGCTAATTAACATTAGATAAATAACTATTGCCGTATGCGACTTCGCCTGCGAAGACTTAATAGGTATAGAATTAGAGTTACTAACTTAAAAAATACTTTTAATAAAGAATTATTGGCGGACAAATATATTGCAGATAAAAACTACTTGTAAAATTTTGTTATTGTAACCATTTTTTATGTGGTCACTCAAAATATTGATAAAGTCGACTTACTTAAAGATATTTTAACGTTTTCAAGAAAATAGAGAACGGACACAACAGAGTTATAAGAATAATGGGTTATTTTGTTAAATGTTTAGAATCAGTTAAGTACTCGAAAATCGACCGATATCCCAGTTAAATATGAATACATAAAACCTACCACTGAAAAAAAAACTAACTTCTAAACTAAAGAGTTCATTGAAATACCTAAGCCTCCGGACATCGAAAATCAGGGCCTCGAAGAATCACCCATTAGCGAATTTTTCTAGATGATCTGGAGACAAATTATCTTAAGAGACCGGTTGCAAGTCGGACAAACTACGAGTATTAATTGGTCCAGTTGATAAAGTAAATATAATTAAATTAATTAATAAGACGATTTGCTTTATGGACCGATTACGTATTCGACTACCTACCTGCTAACCAGTTCCGTTTTCGACTATTTGATATCCCTTCGATGACCTGGCAGGCAAAATGTCCCAGTGAAATAATCTGTCTTTTTGAAAATTTCTTTTAAGTTAACAACATTCCTCTATTAAAATTTCGACGTGCCTCAATTTTTTTTTAATACCTTTACTTTTCCAGGCATCTGGCTCAATTTTAGGCCCAACTAAATGATCTCGCTATTTGATTGTTTAACTACTTAGATATTTAGTCTAACAATATTAAATGTTAGCAAAGGTCCGAGTAAAGACTGTTTAGCCCCACAACCCTTTAGCCCGGTCGGGGTCTTAATATTTATACAGGGTTATTGGTAAGTCGACCTATTCCCGTTAGGAGGTGATAGGGGTGACTATTTGCGATAATTTTGACCCTCATATGCATTATGCAAAAGTGAACCATTTTTGAGTTATCGCGTTTTTTAGTTTTTTTTTAAATTAGTGAGAAATTCAACTTGAAAAATTTATTACAAAAAAAGTATCAATTTAAATCTTTTTTTCTTTCTGATTTTTAAATCCAAACTCCAACATAAATTATACGAAAACAGAAAAATTTACCAATACATTTGGCGTGCAGATTACACGTTGATTAAAAAACATGTATTTTTTAGTTTTCGGCCTCGCATTCTCAAACGTGTACAGATATAATTTTTTTTAATATTGCATAAGAACAACAATTTCATCTTGTACAAAAGCAAATAAAAAAAGTTGATTTAAATTTGGTATTTTTTTTTATTTTAATTTTTGAAGTTGGTTTACCTGTGTGGTCACCGGGTTAGAATAGTGCCACTCCATGTCTTCCCGTGGATGTCGTAAGAGGCGACTAAGGGAATAATAAAGACTTCTAGTACTCTTAGGCGATGGGCTTGCAACCTGTCACTAATACACTGGTAAACATCTTAGCCTGATTGTGCAAAACGTGGTCACAGAATTATCAACAACTTATTTAAGAGTGCTTGGTAATTCTGTAGCTCTGCCTACCCCACTCTGGGAATGAAAGCGTGAGTTTATGTATATGTATGTATGTAATTTTTGAAGTTTCATTTCTGACTTTAGTTTATTTCGAAGACGAATTTCCGCCCGCTTCTTTTCAGTTTTTTTTAAATAAGTCCCTAGTTGTTATGCATTTTTGGAGAGCTAAGAAAACAGTTAAGTTTTTAAAATAATCTGCAAGCCAAGTTTCATAACGTTTTTTTTGTTTTTAAGGCATTTTAGTGGAAAGCGATCGAAAAAAAATATTGAAAAATTTTCATTTTCCGTCTCGCTTTTTTAAATTTGGACCGATAATTATTGTTTTAATATTGAGAAATAACCAATATTTAATAGTATTTATAAATCAGAAAAAAAAATAAGATTTAAATTGATACTTTTTTTGTAATAAATTTTTCAAGTTGAATTTCTGACTAATTTAAAAAAAAACTAAAAAACGCGATAACTCAAAAATGGTTCACTTTTATATAATGCATATGGGGTCAAAATTATCGCAAATAGGCACCCCTATCACCTCCTAACGGGAATAGGTCGACTTACCAATAACCCTGTATATAATTAAAGAAGTACTGCAAAAGTTTCCACTGTGCCTCAAACTCCTACTCAAAAATCCTTAAGAGCTCTTGTACTCACAGACAGAAGATAGGTAAGCGACAAAGTTTTGTAATATACATACACGAAAAACTTCCACTCTGCAAGCAAAATATTTAATAAGGCAGTGGTGACGGTAAAAAAAGTAATTTTTGAAAGTAGGTAAGTAGGTACCTACTTACTTTCAGGAATCGTCGCATTGCAAGCACGAATTTATTGTTACTTATCTGTACACAGGAAGGAAAATATGTATTATATATATAACTCCAAATAATGATACTGTAATCTAGATGTTATCCAATTCAACTTCTTTTTAAATCTTGAGGTCAATATAACATGTGTTTAAAAGATAATTCTGGCCAAGGACGTCAAATTATAAAATTACTTACATACATATACATTAAATCACGCCTGTTTCCCAGAGGGGTAGGCAGAGACCACTTCTTTCCACTTGCTACGATCTTGACAAATTTCTTTCGCTTCTTCAACATTCATAGGTACATCGAGTCATGCACGCACGTCGGTTTCGGGTACTTAAGATTCGGCCCTTTTCCACTATTTCTCCGATTTGTTTCGAAAAAGTACGCCTAGGGCGGCCCCTTCCGACCCCTCCACTCACTTTCGATCTGTATATCTCTTTCGTCAATCTTCTTTCATCCATCCTTTCCAAATCGAAGCATGCCCTTTTCAATCTTAGTCACTACATCTTCTTTTATTCCACTTTTCTCTCTGATTTTTTCATTTCTAACTCTATCAATCAGTTTCACACCATGACACCACACCATACTACGCAAAGAGCGCAAAAAAAATACTTTTAACTATTAATTTACTTAACTGCAATAAACGAGCTCTACGCGGACGAAGTCGCGGGGCAAAAGCTACTAAGTTTATAAATCGCGTCGCCCACATTAATCAAAATTACTGAAAAATATTTTAATCTAAGTAATTACAGCCGCCTGATGTACGACCCTTCGGCTTGCCGTTAGCCGCTGGTTGCTGCTGCTCAAAGTTGTTGCCAGGCGGATTTGATTGGATGAAATTATTTTGGCACACCGATAGTCCATATCTTGGCTTAAAACATAGGATTATTATGCCTGGATTTTTATATTGCTTTCTGAACCCCGTGTAGGTAGGGTAATTTATTACCATGTAGTCAATTATAGTACCTAGTTTATGCAACTGATGCATAATGAGAGGCCTTAAAATATGAGTGTTTCATACAGTGCATTACTTATACAGTGGTTTCATAATAAAACTTTTTTGATTACGAAAAAGGGCTTGTCGATTTTCACCTTGCTTTTTGTAAAAAATAACAGGACAGCTTTGACTAAAGTAGTATAGAGGCTTACAATAAAATTACACTCTGATTATGCAATACACGATTAACAAAGGTTAAAATTTCATGAAGCGTGGTCCCCTATGACGAAATCGACAAGAAGAATTATTTGACCATTAGCCCTTGCGGAGTAACACATTACACAAGGGAAATGGTCTTCACTGGCCTTCCGGCTTGGGAACAAGAGTATACCATATTTGTTGAACTGACAGATGTAAGTAATCATTTGCTTTAACTTTAATTATAGTATAGTCGAATAAGCAAAAAGTATGGAAGTACTTAAGTCGTATAGTCGTGCTTTTTTTTGGATAACTAACTAGATGGTTTCCCCCGGTTGGCACCGTTTCTATGAGATTGGTTTGGTTATAGTTTCCGTGACTCATTATTCAAAGCGTTCACTATAATCAAATCAGCCTGTAACATTCGCCATAATTCGTTAAAAACCTATGGTTAACTTAAGGATTTGCCATGTTTTATGTTTTATCAACTTAGCGTGACAATCTATTATAATTGTCAAAGAAAATACTTACGAAAACAAATTAGCCTACTTAGGTAGGGGAGAGGCGTACAAAATGACATACTAGTTATAAAATCAGTCAGCAAATCTTTATTTATTAGAAATATTTAACACTTAGGGTACCTGTGTATTCTTTGGTTCATTACCTAGTTAAAATTATAGAGATCAATCAACTTAAAACAAAAACAATAGAATTCCAAACAAAAAAGAAAAAGATAACAAAATCCGTTTTGTCCGCCCTAGGCGGGTAAAATGACACACGTGGCGTGGACAAAATGACAAACCAAAATTGTACCGAAATCTGTCGGTTACCTACTTGCAGAGTTTACACGTAAAACGCTTGGTCTTTTTCGGAACATCTGCTCATGATGCATGAGCCCATTTTTTACAGCTCAAACACATCAGCCAGACCTCTTTTGGCCTAGACCTGGAGTAGAGGTCGTTACAATAAATGCAAGGACAGTCTTCATCATCATCACCGGCTCCAGCTTGTAAGAAATATAAATCATTTTCACTGTCAGAACTAATATTCAAAGCTTTTGTAACCTTAGCCTGTCTGGTCTTCTTATTAGAAACAGGTTTTGCCTTTGCCTCTGAAGTAAAGCTCAAAGCTTTTGTGACCTTCCTCGTGTTTTTCTTTGGAACAGGTGGCGGAGCAGATTTTGCTTTGGCCTCTTCTATATTTGGCGTTGAAGTTAACAACAATACTGTTGACTTCTTGCGTGGTTTTCTTTTACCTTGTCCAGCCACATATATTCCTTTCGGCACTGGAGATAGGACGCTGACTGGAACATTGATATTCATGTCTTGGAGTACCAAGTTAGTTGATGTGGGTGTCGCAGGTATAGCAGTAGCTATGTTTCCAGATGAAGATGGTCGTGGCTTGTCTGCGGCTGGTGTGTTTGCAATTATTGGCGACCATGTAGTGCCTGCTTCTACGTGAGATGGACCTGGTGAGGGTGTACGTGGGTTTTCTGTTGCTATTGAATTTTCTTCTGATTGTCTGTTGATGTCTGTTGTTTCAGCAGGCTCAAACAAATAGTCTGGAAATATGTTTGGATCAACAGGCCAGAGACCGGTTTTTTGAAATCCATTGACTGCAGTTTGGACTGTTGCTGCCTTGCCATAAGCTTTGTTGAATACTGTACCTATTTGCAAGTGAGTAACAACTCTGCCTGGATGGCTCTTTACCCAAGTGGTCAGTTCTTGATTGAAGTAAATCTTTAGAGGGCCATAGAAAGACACGTCTAATGGTTGCATGCGGTGCGTGCAGTGAGGTGGGAAGCACATCATAATGATTCCATGCTCTTTTGCGAATGTCAAGCTTTCTATACCTTTATGACTGATATGGCCATCAACTATCAAAAGTACTTTGTCATCAAGGTTTGCTTTAACATGGGTTTGAAAGTGCACTAACCATTTATAAAAAAACAGCTGTTGTCATCCAACCTGAATGCTGCGCGACGCCCAAAGTACCAGTTGGTGCTTCGTCTATCAACTCTTGTTTCATGTTTTTTCTAGGAAAAATTAAGCACGGCGGAACAAAATGCCCATTTGCACTCATGCAACAAACAACTGTCACATTCGACCCCCTTTCAGCACTAGTCAAAGCCCCAACCTGCTTACGCCCAGTAGTAGCGAAGACTTTTTGAGGTCTCTGGACTGTTGATAAAGATGACTCATCGACGTTGTAGAGCCTATGCGGACGAATGTTATTGCTCTGAATAATGTCTTGATAAGTGTTAAAAAAGAGTGCTACTTGCGGCTTGTTGAAGGCTTGGGCTCTTGCAGCTGAAGTCGCTTCAGGTTTCCTCAAGGATATGTCTGGGTGTCGTTGTCGAAATCCAGTCAACCATTCTTTGCCTGCCATCTTTGTTTCATTGTTGAAGTTATGAGGAATATTATTAACATCTGCGAACTGGTAGGCCAATTCCAAAACTTCCTTTCTTGTGAATCCAAACAATCTCGTTCCTAGTAATAACAAAACTAAATAAACAGACGTAGGGGAGAGGCGTACAAAATGGCATAGGCGGGTAAAATGGCACACTTCCATTTCTCCGAAACCACAAACATCCTAGTTCTCGCAATGGCCGCTAGAGTGCCGCTTAGTAACAGGTCGTAACCTGTGAAGACGCTAGTCGCCTCCGGTGGGCCGCGTGGTGCGGGCGGATGATTGTATAATTTTGGCAGTCACAAGTTTTACGCAGATGGATTTTGCGTCGTGGTAAAAGTAAGTACTTTTGTACGTTATTTTGTTTCTATTAGTATTATTTTATTGTAATATTACTAAACAACGCCGAGAATGTATTAAAATCTTAAAACTCTATTTACATTTTTAGTTATGATTTTTTTATGTTAGAGGTTATGAAGTGGACAAAATGGCATACACCTTGTTCGGGTAAAATAGCATACTATGCCATTTGACCCACCTTTTTTTCTTTTTCCAGATAATCAAACATCATGCCTAGAAACTATTCTAGAAAAACAGACCGACAAGGTTGGGATAAAACCTCCATAAAGAAGGCTATTGAAGCTGTGAAGAGTAATGAAATGGGCTGGCTATTGGCTTCAAAAGTGTTTAACGTCCCACAATCGACCCTTAGAAGACATGCACTAGAACAAAATAAAGTCCTTATTCCAAATGCAAAAATATATATAATTTTTATAACTTTTGCGCTTTGAACCAGAATTAGAGCGAATTTAATTACTTATCTTGTACTTTCAGGTATGGGTAGGTATAGGAGTGTCTTCACATATGAGATGGAACGAGAGCTGGTAGAACATATAAAATAGCATTTGGAATAAGGACTTTATTTTGTTCTAGTGCATGTCTTCTAAGGGTCGATTGTGGGACGTTAAACACTTTTGAAGCCAATAGCCAGCCCATTTCATTACTCTTCACAGCTTCAATAGCCTTCTTTATGGAGGTTTTATCCCAACCTTGTCGGTCTGTTTTTCTAGAATAGTTTCTAGGCATGATGTTTGATTATCTGGAAAAAGAAAAAAAGGTGGGTCAAATGGCATAGTATGCTATTTTACCCGAACAAGGTGTATGCCATTTTGTCCACTTCATAACCTCTAACATAAAAAAATCATAACTAAAAATGTAAATAGAGTTTTAAGATTTTAATACATTCTCGGCGTTGTTTAGTAATATTACAATAAAATAATACTAATAGAAACAAAATAACGTACAAAAGTACTTACTTTTACCACGACGCAAAATCCATCTGCGTAAAACTTGTGACTGCCAAAATTATACAATCATCCGCCCGCACCACGCGGCCCACCGGAGGCGACTAGCGTCTTCACAGGTTACGACCTGTTACTAAGCGGCACTCTAGCGGCCATTGCGAGAACTAGGATGTTTGTGGTTTCGGAGAAATGGAAGTGTGCCATTTTACCCGCCTATGCCATTTTGTACGCCTCTCCCCTACGTCTGTTTATTTAGTTTTGTTATTTATTTCTGAAGTATTCAGTTAACCTTTTTATGGCGAGCTTTGTGTTTTACTAAAATGGTAAAGGAGACTTTGGTGTCTGTCTGTCTGTCTGTCTGTATGTCATAGCAGATTTTATCTGAACTATAGAACTACCAACTTGAAATTTGGCATTGTTGTATAACTTGCATTGGTCAAAATTGACTTTATTGTATCACTACATAGTATAAAACAAAGTCGCTTGCGCTGTCTGTCCCTATGTATGCTTAAATCTTTAAAACTACGCAACGGATTTTGATGCGGTTTTTTTTAATAGATAGAGTGATTCTTAAGGAAGGTTTATATGTATAATACATTGCACGCGGGCGAAGCCGCGGGCGGGTCGCTAGTTTTTAATAAAGTTCATAACTATATTTGTGTCCCAACCATATTATCTTAAATACGGAATCCCGAGAGAGCGCGAGTCCGACTCGAACTTGGCCGGTCTTTTTTTAATAAAGATATTTTAAATTGTAAGTTTCTTTTTACAGATCAAGTTTTTCAGAGTATACAGATATTGGAAAGCGTTTTATGTGTGGAGAAAATCAATACTATTTAGGAAGTATACTAAGATCCGGAATAAACTTGCCAAAAATTTGTTTATTCTAACCCCAGTGCTTGGAAAAGCTCTTCTTAGCATTCAGGCCATGTGCTGCGAAATGTACATGAAATCATTTGCAGATCTCACTCGAGATATGGATACGGCTTTCTTCTATTTCTATGAAATACAGGTAGGTACTTGTTTTAGGTAGTGTGTATACTCGTATTAGTACATTTGCCATCCCTTGCTACGCGACGAACGAGCCAGATAGCCAACTTCTTTCTCCATAAATGTTGGTCACACAGACACTCAAACGACAGATCTTTGAGGGTAGATACCTATTTAATGCGCGAGTGCGATTTGACTACGTTTAGGCCTCACTCAGAGTCCGGTAATGTCGATTATTTAAGTCGTTATTTATTGATTATTTTCGCTCGCGATAGAAACATCAGGGATACGAAAAAAATATTTTTTCATATTAGAATCAGTTCGTTTATTTTTTCAATGCTCGCAACATATATAATATTGGCACTTTCAATTATTGCATTTTAATTTTAATTCGGGGCCATTGGGTTTTTTTATCACGTATAATTCAAAATATGGGTGTAAGTATATTTAAGCATATTATACTACAAGCTGTTACGTAGAAGTCGTCAACGGCTTAGTTTTTCCGTATTGTAGATTAGAATCTACACCACACAACTGTTTCAAATGCGAAAGAATAGGGATAACCTATATCCTAAATCATCATAAAATCTATCTTAAATTCCGGAATAAGGTAGATGTAGGTACGTTGATAGTTTTGTAGTTGTTAGGTTCATCTGTTTGTTAATCATCGTATGACCCGTTTGCTTCAATACTAAGTATTGTATGTTAATTGCAGTTGAAAAGAATAGAATATATACGTGAAAAGCTTGTCGAGTACAGGTATGTTGTATTGGATATCGTCACGCAAGCTTGCCACGCCGCCCTCTACGAGCAAGGTTTTGTATACGATGACAGAAATATACCACCGTTTCTCATAGTGAGAGGAAAACCAACAGGTGGCATGTCGTACACAGAAAAAGCCAATAAGAGGAAATACTGTGAACGTTTGGCAAGGTATGACCTATCAACGCATGCTCAATGTGATTCAATTATTTTATAATTTTCACTGTTATTTTACTATAATCCTTTTTTTTAGTCTCATAAAGGTAGCAGACTACATGACCAACTACATGTTATATCGCTTGACGAAAAGGTCAAATAGTATGATGGCGGAGATGTTAAGAATACATTTTGGTTTTACGCCTGAGAGAAGTTTGTTAGAAGGTTCAGCCGTTGACGAAGTGCTCGAGGTTTTACCCAGAGAAACAGACAGGTGCAAGGTAAATATTGTTAAATTAGAGACCGAGTTACACCGCACCCATGGGACGATGGGCTATCGGCAGGGGTCGTACTTGTGATGCCGGTGACTGACGCCAATTTGCATACCTGTGATTAGAAATGAAAGACTAGTATTAAAGGTGGAAATTTGATTCGAGTATCGCCGAACAAGTTCCGCATAAACCGATAGGGAGTTTATGTAATAGGTTACCAATACTGCGTACGTATTTATATTTTATTTTAAGTACAACGACTTAACTACTTGAGGGATAACGACTCATGTGCACATGCACTGCGATATGAGTTGACGCAGCATTCTGTGATCCTAAAAACCGTTAATAAACTTTCTTAAAGTTACGATACTGACATTGAAAGACAGTCCCAAAAAATATCGATTAACATTATCATTCAAAAAACGGTTTTTGTTGTAATAAAAATTAATATGATAATTAGTCATAAATACAATTATGGCATTGACATTCATTAAAGCAAATTGTCTCTATTTGCCATTTTTAGTAATAGAAGATTGTTCAACAAGGGACTAAACAAGTCATAAAGACACGAGATGTTCAGCCACGCGAGCGGAGCGAGACGGACACGTTTTAGTGAAAAAGCCTAATTCCGATATTCCGATATTGAGGTTCAATACTGATTTTCAATTCCGATACTGGACATCGTCCGATACGTCATGCCCTAATGACAACAGCTGTCTTCAAACATAGGTGTCAGCTAGATATGTAAAATGTGTCTTAATTATTCTTATAATTCTTATAAAATAAAATATTGTTTATTATGTTTGATTAAAAACCACGAAAGACTTTTTGGGACCGCATTTAGAGGTCAAATGAAGGTAATTAAGAAGGGAATTGCAACATATTTCTTTAATCTAACTACAGGGATCGGTTTGAGAAGGCTATTTCCTCGAAATGGTTTATTTTCTTACATTGTCAAAAATTGGTGTATCCTCCCAATTACAAGAAAAAATAACTATAAAAGTTATGTTATGAAAGACGGACACAATTCAATAGCGTGAATATTTTTCTTTTTCATTATTCAGTTTTTAATTGTCACCCCATCACTGACGAGACTTTAATTCACCGACAAATACAAAATATATAGTTTGGGCAAATAACTAGGGCTACGATATTTGGTAGCACAGCGTAAATACCACCTTGGTTCTGACCTTCAGTATTGTAATATTTCAAAATAATCTAACGATATTTTTAGTTTGGTATAAGCAGTTTCTTTTCCTGAGGTTAGTAATTAGCGGATTAACTTACTTACGAGTTTATTTTAGAAGTCGCTTGTATCTATAACTCAACGGTTAATTCGCTAAGAGCAAACTGACACACGTCACATGAGAATCTACCCACGCTTACCTAAATACTACATCATTAGTGTTGGTAAAGACTCAATTGGATTATCTGATTCTAAGACTCGACTTGGTTTTTTAGTCTCTAGTCATTCAATCGAAGCTCGAGTTCTTTTAAACTTGGGAGGATCTTCTATAGAGACTAGTTACTAATATAAAAACAAATCTAATAGTTTTATTTACGTTTCACGTATCAAGTAGGTATTATTTATTCCACGAGTAAAAAGAGTACTTTTGAAGTCAGTCATTTGTACATGATTAAAATTATTGACGACTAATGATTAATAATTTACAATAAAACTATTTGGGATCACCCTATATGGAGCGTGACGTCAAATTGATGTCGTCGGCATGAAAATTACGGAACCCTGGTAATAAATTTATGTAATTTAGTTGAAATGTATTATATGTTTTTAATATATTATGACTTTCCCGCAGCGTTGCTTGCTGCGAAATTTTATTGAGAAGTTAGACTATAACTATATTATGATTATTAGGGCCCGGAATTTTAGGGGCTGCTTTTGACAAGTTGTAGGGAGAGAACACCGCTGTTTATCGATGTTATCGACAAAATGAAAGTTTGTTTTATTTATTTCTTTATTAAATAAAACCTTAAATATTCCTACTACTCTTTTCAGCGGTCGATGATGAAAAAAGTTCAAAAATATCGGAAAATTATAAAATAATATTTTCTGCTTTATTATATCAAAGGGTAACAAACAAGCGACCTAACGTTAAGCGGTCTCAGAGGGATCTATACTCAGGTTACAAACTACAACTTGTCAAAAGCCGCCCCGAAAATTCCGGGCCCTAATGATTATTAAAAAGTATTTAATGTTGAATTTATGCCGTTAGGAATATTTGCGTTTGGCTAGATTGACAAATAGGACAATCCGCAAAAGGAAAACTCATTTCAGTAATAAATACGCCTGGTGTAAATTAAGGAATGGAAAAAACGCTATTGGAATATACGATTCCTATAAGCTAAACTTACCTAACCAGTCAAAGCCATTTTGCAAAGTTACAAATTACTGACGCTGTCGAATAATTTTGCTGGAAAATTAGTCTCTCCGTGGACAGCAGAACTACGTGGAACCGAAAGCTTTTTTTTTCGAACATATATTTTACAATAGCTAGCAAGCTTCTGCCCGCGACTTCGTCCGTATACATTTCGATTATCGTTATTCCATGAAATTTTTCGGGATCAATAGTAGCATTAGTAGCCCATGCCCTATTGCTGACTATAATCTATCTCTGTGCAAAATTTCATCCAGATCTGTTCAACCATTCCGGCTTGATTGAGTTAAAAACATCACACTTTCTCATGTATAATATTAGTAGGTAAGATTTTCCAAGTTGGACTCCATTAAATAAATGCGTACTTTATAATTTAATATTTTTTTAATTTATACTTTACTAGCGCCATGCTTGGCTTGCTTGATTTTTTTGTAACGCAAAATATATTTTATAGTGGGCCCTATTTCAAGTGGACGCCTACGTGTTGCCGAATGGCCGAGTTACTCTTGATCCTAGTCCAGAGCTAATATGCAGCTATATGGAGAAAATGTCTAATCATTGGGATGAATATGTGCGGACATTCCATAACTACTTGAATGACGAGACGTTGGAGATATTTGTTCAGCCGACTGTCATGGGGAAACAGGTGGATTGGTCAGCTGGTATTTCACCAAATTTGTATTTCCTAATGCATCAGGACAAACAGATGCTGAACGATATCTCCTTTATACCCTTTGCCGTAAAAAGTGCTTACGAAAATGTTTGGACTTTCCTTCGAAGAATGGAGGGTTTTATGTGTAATTTTCGTGATGCACATGAAATGGACATACAAACAATTAAAAACGAACGAAACTTGGAAGTATTTAGGAAACTTGCTGAAAAACTCGTGAAGCAAATGGAAGAAATAGAAGATGTCGTGAGTTACCAACCGCTGGGTCTAGTATTTCTATGCCTGACCCCATTCCAGGAACTGTTTAGACCCCAACCTAAGCGGCTTTTTGATGTGATCACGGTCACAACTCCAGAGTAAGTATCTCGCAACATTTGCTTAAGACATTCACTAAAGATTATTAGATATTAGTATTGGTAGTTAAAAAAAGATAAACGATGTTTGTTTAGTAAGTAGACCGCAAAACTCATTTCTTAACATACGAATATTACTGTTAAGGGGGAGCGGTGCACAATGGGGAAAATGATGATTTAGCTGGCATAAATTCTTATTGTGTTGTTTTGTGTTTGTATGTTGATAATATATCTATTAATAATATTTGAGCTTAAACTCAACAAGAAAACAACGCCTTAAAGAATATAAATTTAATATAAAAATAAAAGTTTATAAACTAAGATGATGATGATATCTAAGGCTCGTCGTCAGAAGAAAACTCATCCCCAGAGTCTACCGCTGAATTCTCTGAAACGTTAGGGTCAGAGATAACAAAAAAAAAAAAATTTTTTTTAAATTTAAATAAAATTATAATTTTGTATCAAACCACCCTAAGTCATTCAAATACGTTAATATGATAATGAAAAAATCAACTTCGAGAAACGACGAGACATGTAACTAAAACCTTTTTGAAGAATTAAAAATGTTTGTTATATACTAAATATTACTTATGACATTTGAGGTGTTAAAGTAAAAGTAAGTTCGTACAAATACAAAAAATAATAATAAAAACGTATTAATTCTTACCTGGGCTACTACAATCCATGATTTGTTTATTAAAAATCCCACGCAAGCAAGCAATAACCACTTCCAAAGTAAACTGTTTAGTAAAACGAAAGCCGCGTATTGACACAAACACTGAGAGCGAGGACCCAGTTCCGACTGACAATACAGTTGATGGTCATTAGGAGGAGGGGTTTTTTTTTTGTTGTACGTCTATTTATAATCGCCAGGTAGTATTTTTTATGTACCTGGGCCGAGTTTTGTGAAATCGATTTTCTGCCAGCTAAATCATCATTTTTCCCCATGGGGTGCTATTTAATTTTAAAGACATGTTGATACGTTTATTTATATATTCTCCTACTTGTTTATTAACATGTTTTTATTCAATATCTCAAGGAGTTTTGCCATGCTTCTGACCTTGACAGCTCTCTGTTATCTCCCGGTATTCTTATTTCAAATTTCGGGCCATTCTCTACTACATTATTTATTTCAAACCTCTACTACATTTTTCAGCAATGCTCGAGAAGGTAATAAGCAAACCCCGCATTGACGGGGGCAAAAATGTACCAGTGCTAGTGATTAATTAAATATCGATTAAGTTTTATCGACCTCATCGTTAAAATAAATATTTAATCATCATAATTTTTGGCCAAGTTTATACAGGATGCCCAGCAAACAATGGACAAGGTTCTATCCATCGACGGGGCACCTTAAGCTGGTCCCTAAAAAGGACTTATATGTTAAGTAAAAGGCGTGGTTTCGAGATATTTGAACTTTTCAATTTTCGTAATAATTGGCACCTTACTTCACTTTAATGACCGCCTAGCGCCTAGGCCACAAATAAAGAGATTTTTGTGTTCTTTTTTTGTTAAATATTCTCGTAGTGACGCTAACGGATGTGTATTAGAGCATTATGGTGGCCAGACTGATTTCTTGTTAGTTGGGTCTGAATTTATAACAACACATTTTTCTAACTTACTTACTTCAGATTAATATTTGAGATATTTTGTCTTAGCCTAGCCTAGACATTTTGCCCTAGCCTTATCTGTCCGCGGTTTGAATATAGGATCCCGACATTAGATATATAAACATCTTTTAACTTTTTATCATTATGTTGAGAAGTTAATGCCTTTACGTTAATATATACATTTACTCAAACAGAATCGGGCACGACTGCATCGAAGAGATCGTAAACGGTGCCGAGATAATCAACGACGACATCAGCAAGGAACCAACGACCGCCAGCGAGCTGGTGGATTTTAATTTTATGATGAACAGTTTAGAGGGCAGAGTGGTGTTCCTAGAGGAGCGCCTGGAATACTTGCGCGAACTCTATGACTACATGGGGGAATTTAACATGGTGATACCGCCCGACGATATGACTGATTATCTTGGTGGGTTGCACATTCTTACTTTTTGTACACCAATCTTAAAGCTTGTCGTAGATGAAAACAGGATAGGTGACGTCAGTCCTAGCATATTTTTTGCCATAATCATTTAATTTTGTTAACGTAGGTATACTACTTACGCCAGCCCAAGCTGGTACTCGTATTTTATATAAAGATCCGCTTATGCTAAATGAATGTAGGGGTATTATTTAAGAAATATAGGTCACGACTTCTTGGTGCAAACGGAGTTGCAAGTTCGGAAAGTATGTCATTTTACACCAGTGCCGAGGTGTCTAAGCCCGAGCTGCAAGCACGTGCATCAAACGACGTTTTTAAGATATTTGCGAAAAAATGTGTATCTGTGTATCTATTTATTTGTGTGTATCTGTGTATGTGTGTATCCCGGACCTCTGAGGTTAGCTAACGTATGAACACACTATGTCCGAAATTACTTGAATTTAATAAAATGATTAGAACAAAAAATATTATGTCAAATACTAGGTTTGCATAAACATTAAAAGTAACCTACAGTGCTGTGCATTGCTGTGATGTATGTGAGTCATCCGCGCTCCAGGAAACAAATCCTAATAGTTAGGGAGATGGCGAGCAAAGTTTCAATATAATCAGCACACGTGGCAGACGTTATTAAACATCAAGGACCTCGTCTGCCACCATGGCGGCGCTGCGTTGTCAACTGACAGCGTTTCAAAAATGTAAAAAAATTTCATTCATTCATTAAATCACGCCTGTTTCCCAGTGGGGTAGGCAGAGACCACTTCTTTCCACTTGCTACGATCCTGACAAATTTCCTTCGCTTCTTCAACATTCATACATCGAGTCATGCACGCACGTCGGTTTCGGGTACTTAAGATTGGGCCCTTTTCCAGTATTTCTCCGATTTGATTCGAAAAAGTACGCCTAGGGCGGCCCCTTCCGACCCTTCCACACACTTTCGATCTGTATATCTCTTTCGTCAATCTTCCCTCATCCATCCTTTCCAAATGACCGAACCATCGAAGCATGCCCTTTTCAATCTTAGTCACTACATCTTCTTTTATTCCACACTTCTCTCTGATTTTTTCATTTCTAACTCTATCAATCAGTTTCACACCACACATACTACGCAAAGAGCGCATTTCAACTGCATTTACACGACTTACATGCTTGTCCTGCCACACCCAACATTCACTACCATACATCAGGGTAGGGGCCAGCACTCCATTGTGAACAGCCAGCCGGGCTTTTTGTGAAACGCCCTGTCTGCTCACAAAGGAGTACAGGGCCCCATTAATTTGATTCCCCGCATTTACCCTCCTCTCGATATCCTTCTCACACTTACCATCTCTTGTAAACACACTTCCCAGGTACACAAATTCGCTCACTTGTTCTACTAATTCACCATTTACATTTATCACGCACTCAGTCATCTCTTCATCCTTCTCTATCACCATGACCTTGGTCTTGGCAACATTTACTTTCATCCCCTTTTGCTTAAATCCCTCATTCATCACTGTCACCATCTCCTGCAACTCAAGTACCGATGGGGCAAGTATAACTTGATCATCGGCATATAAGAGGCATTTGATTAGCAACTCTGGCACACGCAAACCCTTATCATACTCTTTCAAATCCCTCATACAACTGTCCATGAATAGATTGAACAGCCATGGTGAGGCAACACAGCCCTGTCTAACACCTTTAGAGATGTTAAACCAGGCCGAGTATGCCCCATTGATCCTGACACAGGCTCTGGAGCCCTCATAAAGGGACCTCAAAGCCTGCACCAGGTTGCTGCTCACTCCATACATAGACAACACCGTCCACAACTCCTTTCTATCTACCCTATCATAGGCCTTTTCCAGGTCCACAAAAGCACAGAAAACCTTTTGGTTCACAGCCAAGAACTTTTCTGTGATGTACCGTAGTGAAAAGACCTGATCCGTACATCCCATTCCCTTTCGAAATCCCGCTTGTACATCCCAGATTTTGTCATTCGTAACATTCAATACCCTTTCAATTAAAATCTTCGCATATACTTTGCCGACAACACTAAGGAGGCTGATACCGCGGTAGTTTTTGCAGTCTTGCTGTGACCCCTTTCCTTTATACAGTGGGACGATAACGGCCTTGACCCAATCTTCCGGGACTCGGCCGCTTCTCCAACATGCATTGAAAAGGCGGTACAACAGACTACCCACCAGGCCATCTCCTCTCCTCAGCATTTCTATCGACACTCTATCACAACCTGCTGATTTTCCCGCTTTCATACTTTTTAATGCTTTCATGATTTCACTCATACTAATCACACTTTCATCTTCGTTACTTGCACCTTTACTCATGCTTTCTGGCTCACGAGAAATATCTTCGCATTCAAACAAGCTTTCAAAATAAGTTTTCCAACTATCAAGCATTTTTTCTTCCTCACATATTAAGTTTCCAGACTCATCCCTCACCGCGCTTAATTTAGTTTTCTCTGATTTCCCCCGAGCCGATTTAATCAAGCTCCAAAAGAGTTTAATATTCGACCGGAAGTTGTCAGAGAAACTCCTATCATACTTTCCATTCAGTAAATCTTTCTTTCTAGCCACAACGTCTTTCACTCTTTTCTTTGATCTATTATACTCTTTTTTCTTTCTGTCGCTTAGATCTTGTCCTGGATCTACAGCTACCAAATCCAACCAACACTTTTTCTTCTCTTTCACTACATCATCTACCTCTCTATCCCACCATTCCGGACGTTCATTCTTGCTTTTTCTTCTTTTGACTACACCGCATACTTCAGTGGCCGATTTGACCATGCCATTCTTCATAATCTCCCATACATTATTAACATTATCCTCAACTTCACTGTCATTCATCTTATTGACAAATTCAAAACAATCTTTCAGCTTTCTTACGTACTCATCTTGTATAACTTCGTCTTTCAGTTTCTCTACTTTTATCCTCTCTAACGCAGTGGTAGGTACGGGAACACGATGGCGCCAACGTGTGAACAGACCCCTTACTCGTGTTACCACTAAGTAGTGATCTGAACCTACGCTAACTCCTCGAAATGCTCTGGTATCTACAACTTTGTTACGCAGCCGTTCATCCACAATCATCAAGTCTATCATAGACTTCTCATTCTGCCGTCTCCATGTATACTGATGAATCTCTTTGTGATCAAACAAAGTGTTTGTCACGCAGAGATTCTTAGCCAAACATACATTGAGAAGGCATTTGCCATTCTCGTTCACTCGCTCATCACCATACTTACCCAGTACCGATTCATAACCATCCCTTTGCACGCCTGTCCAACCATTAAAATCACCTAGCAAAATCATCCTTTCATTCTCCTTGCATTTTGTTGAAACCTCATGCAAACTTTCCCAAAACTCCTCCCTTTCTTTTTTACATTTATTCGTATCTGGGGCATAAGCCCCAATTACGAATAAACGGGTCAGACCTACCTTGAGTCTCACCCAGAGAAGTCTTGGGCTCACACATTCATACTCTTGCATACATTCAGCCATTCGCTCTGTGAGTACGATACCAACTCCCTGACGACCGTGCTCGGATACCGGAACTCCGGACCACAATGCCGTCAAGGTTCCGTGTGTGGACGTACTCACCCCTTTTTTCTTCGTCTCAGTCACACATAGAACATCTAGCTTTCTCTCTTTCATCATCATACATACCTCATCTAATTTATGATCCATCCCTCCACAAACATTCATCGTAGCAAGGCGGCTTTCAGCGGCCCGCTTTTTGCCAACCCCCCTGCGAACACAGCGTGACGCGTGGCAAACGGCATCGCCGCCGTTCCGATCCCCGGAGGGATCCGAACATACGCGCACTATTTTGCCCCCCCCCCGAGTACGAAGGGCTGCCCAGGCTAGGCCTGGGGAGGGATTCTCTGGCATTGCCAGTACCCTCCTGGGGTATAAACTTTTTAAATGGTGCTCGCATGGTCCATTTTGCAGGGTCGGGTTTGAAATTGGAGTTTTCCTTCTCCTAGATAGGTAGCAGCCCAATGCTAACGACGCCTATCCCGCCGGGTTTGAATTCGGAGTTTTCCTTCTCCTAGATAGGTAGCAGCCCAATGCTAACGACGCCTATCCCGCCCGGAGGAGATCTTTCCAATGTAATAATCCCTTAATCCCTTAATCGCCTTCTACGATACCCACGGGAGGATATGGGGTAGTGCTATTCTATTCTACCGGCACCACACGGCAATAAATGTAAAAAAAGGTGTACTATATTATGCACACACATGTCCGCCTCTCGGGCTGGCGACCACAGTCATCCTGTAAACACAAAAAATCGAAGAGGCAGTCATCCAGGGCTCTGACTATAGTAGTATTCAATTTTTCAAGTTATTTTTATGATATATAGAAACCGGACAAGAGCATGTCTGACCATCTACTTCACAAAAACGATATTAAAAACCAACAAGTATGTACCTAATAATTCTCTATTTAAAGTTATTTGGTGCTGTTTTAGGCTTAGACCATACAGTAGCTGGACTGGCCTTATAGGTCATTTCCCCTCTGCCGAAAAACTTGCACAATGTGCAAAAAGTTATACAAAACCAATTTCATAATCAATTAATGGTCATTCACAAAATCGCCTCGCCAGAGAACACACTTATTGGAAAAATGCTCGCATGTGCTATAAGTTCGTGTAAAAAACGATCAATTACTTCAAGCTTAGAAAAAGATGGCACAACATTTCATTTGTTAGTAATTTTATATATTTAATACCTGTAAAATATTATTTTAAAAATATTTTCATAGCACGTCAAATTTAACGATTAAAATCAATCGATTCAAATTCTTACTTGGATGAATGCGTACTCGGGTAGCGAGACTCGGTTTTAATGCTTTGTAAGAAATAACTTAACAGTTTTTGAAATAAAGTCTATAATTGTTTGCATCAAAATGATGTCGTCAGCATACTCCTTAGCGAGACTCGGTTTAGTGATGAGGGTACTTAGTCTCGATGAAATCAACATCTATCGCCAGTAAGGAATATTTACTAAGGACCTGGAAATTGCCTAGTGAACACTATTTATTTTAAGTGTATATTTTACACGTTTCCAAAAGACCCAGAATTGAAAAAATATGGACCGCCTCATGCAGCAGACAAGCAAATTGGGTGCCTACGCGTACTAGTTCCATAATATGTTCGAAACATTTTGATGCAAGTCAGTATCGAACGCTGCAAGAGGCGAAAGTTAATAGATTTTGCTGTTCCTACTTTATGTTTATATGAAAAAGTTAGTATATTTAGTATTTTAGTAAGTAATTCACGTTTCACTCCTAAATATTTACTTATACCACAGAGCACAGAACCGCGCCCCTACTAGAGACGGTATGCTCCAAACTTTCCATACAAATCAAGCGTGTCAGTGGGCGTCACCGTTTACTCACACTAGCACTACGCACTACTACATAAATGACATATCCGTATTGTCTTAGTTGTCAACCATTTGTCCGCCACAAGAAAGTCATAAGTGCTTAAGAGTGCTGCGGTGTGAGGTCGATATTTTTATCGATATTTTAATGAGCCAAAATCGGACACATGACTATTTTAAAAACAATACTTCGGCAATATTCAAAATTATTCATTATACCTTTAGGCATGCATTACCAACTAGGTGCCAAAATAATAGAAATCATTTTATTGGGGTTGTTTATTAAAATCAAGATTATAAAAAACTTGAACCGGAGCGCCATCACTGCCCCAAAAATAAAACATTTTTTACAATAACTTCGTATTAATAAATTGGAGTTACGTTTTTTTGTAAGGTAGTTCAGTCTGATGTCCACATATTTTTCCACATATTTATAAACTGATTGATTTCACAAACATAATTTAGCAAACCGCTTTTTTTTCGAAACTGTACATATCTCAGGATTTCTATGAAACTAACCTAACCTAAAGCGTTTTGACACGATAGTCCTGAAAAAAATCCTGAAAATATTTTCAGTTCCGGAAAAAAGCAGTTTACCAAATTATATGTTTATGAAATGAATCAGTTTGTGAAAGTTCCTCCTCCTCGTTAAAAACAGGATGGAGTTTCATTGTTGGAATAGCATCAGAAAATAGCTATGTTCTGGTACTCCTTTTCGTTGTACTTCCAGCCTCGAAATGGTCTGAGCAAATCGTACCATCTTTCTGAAGAAACCAGTTTAACTTTCCCGCCGCTAATATTCATTTATCTTTAATGTAAGCATCATTAGGAAACCTAAAGGAACACTTAGTAAATGAAAATTAATAATAAATTAATAATTTTAAATGGAATAAAAATTCATTGATACTTTATGAACATTGATGCACTGTATCGATATGGCGCCATACACTGCTACACTTCACTAACGCATTTACTGGCGTCACTGGCTGGTGAGACTGCTTACGGCACGGTGGAGGTTTTGTGTTAAGAAGAAGAAAAAGAGGAGGTTTTGTGTTCCAAGATAACCTCAAATCGCAATTTTCAAATAACCAAATATTGATTTTAAATACTTAATTGTGATATGATACGCCAGAATTTTGTTTATTCACGTTTTTACTTTGGTTATTACACCATATCACAGCACAATGAGGCATAATATCGCTTTTTTGATCATGTGCACTCTACAACGTCCAAATAGACACTGACGGCCTTTACCTCCATCAATTGCGCTCAGCGCAACTGCGAGGCACGAATATTGTCTTCACTGCCGTCTCTAGTAGAGGCGCGCGGTGACGATTCAGTGCTCTGTGAATTATACAAAGAAATACCAATTACTTACCATGATATTTTAAAACTTTCATAACTATGTCAAATAATATCTAATACAAATACGGTCAATAAGGTTTCTTCTCATAAAACAATAATAAGAAACATTGTGCTATAGTCTCCATGAGTTGTCAAGAGGGCAAACTTTGTAAAAATATATAAAAAAACATCCTACTTTTCCGTTAGTGTTAATTATAATTAACATGACTTAACAACTATTTCATTGACCAATAATATCCTATTACGATGCTCGATAGATACTGATTTTTTTATGGCAGAGAAGACGGCACATTAGCACTCGGGCCACCTGATGGTAAGTGGGAACTTAGACAATATGCAATCCTAAGGGCTGTATTAATAAACTCATCTTGACTGAGAGATGTCCGTCACAAGATACGTCACAGTAAACGACAAGGCATAGAAAACTGTCATTTTGACGCATCTTGAGACTGGCATTAAAGTCGAGATAAGTTTATTAATACGGGCCTAAGACTTCAAAGGCGTTGCGAACTCTGAGTTCTACGATGGAATCTCTATGCTCGTAATTTCACCGGTTGTCTTATTCCGACACCGGAACACAATAATGCGAACACTGCTGCTAGGCGGCGGGTCAAAAATTGTATGCTTCTGCAAATGTCAGTAAAAATATCGATACGAGCTATCGACCTAATCCTCGCACCGTAGGTTATGCCGACCACATTGACATTTGACGACGCGCTGGCCTAGTTGGTAGTGACCCTGCCTACGAAGCTAGCGGTCCTGGGTTCAAATCCCGGTAAGGGCAGATATTTGTGTGATGAGCGCGAATATTTGTTCCTGAGTCATGGATGTTTACTATGTATTTAAGTATATATTTATCTATATAAGTACTTATATCGTTGTCTAGTACCTACCCATAATACAAGCCTAGAGCTTAAATTGGGACTAGGTCAATTGGTGTGATATTGTCCCCTGAAATTTATTTATTTATTATTTATTTACGTATTCTTATACCGCGTCTGTACAAAGTCTTTACATGTGTGATATGTTTGTGTGCGTCAAAATATATTATGTGTTAGATTTCTGTCAAAATGTGCGCGTGTAATGACACAGATAGATTTTATATTTGTAAGTAATCTTTATGCATGTGTTATTTCTTCACCCCCCGCAAATGTCGGCAGACATGATTGTACCCGAATATAACCTATAAGGCCAGTCCAGGTATTGTATGGTCTAAGGTTTTAGGCGATTTTAGTAGGTATAAACACTTTGGTCGCCTCACAGGAATCAGTCATGCAAAAGTTTTTCTTGAAAATTCGTTATATACGCGATTTTGTTGAAAATATTTTTTTTTAGGTTTTTAGTATTTGTAGTTTTAGCTGTAAGTGGACGGAGCACTTAATTTTCTACTTTTCGGTGACAATAATAAGCTGTTTTGTAGATCCACTTCTCAATAAATATCAAACTAAGAAATTCCAACCTCGCCGCAAGCAACGCCGCGGGAGCCACGTGTACCAACGTGGGTTTGCTGTGTGTGTATCAATCGTACCTATCTTAATCGAGATAGTTTATTGCCGCCTCTGAAATAGGTACCGAGTTCCGATGGTTATCTGTGGTCTTCATCATTAGTTCCACTTCACCAAATGATACTTTCTGAATCGTAATGCAAGACTTATTAATATTTGAGGAGTTCCCTCAGTTCCTCGTGGATCCTGTCATCAGATTCATATTTGGTGACAATGGGAACATTTCGAAGGATGCCATATCAAACAAAAAATATATTATTAAATCTGTCCTCAATTGGACAAAGAAATCAGCGAACATACATAAAAAAAAGAAAATACATAAATGGAACATATTTCCTCCTTTTTTGAAGTCTGTTACAAATGAAATGAATTCGCTTCGCTTACGATACAATGCTATTTTGCTCTTAACCCTCTTAAAACATCTCACCCTATGTGTTCTTCATGCGCGCTTTTGGTTTAACGCATCTTTCTCGTGCTTGTATTATGGTTTGTTTGTGTGTGGTTTTTCAGCTTTACTTGTAATAGCATAAGCATCCACTTAAGTGGAAAAATAAGATTAATTGTGCTCGCGCGAACTCTGTTGAGGAAGGTATTTTTCTGTTTAAAGGCTTTCGTCAATCTTCCCTCATCCATCCTTTCCAAATGACCGAACCATCGAAGCATGCCCTTTTCAATCTTAGTCACTACATCTTCTTTTATTCCACACTTCTCTCTGATTTTTTCATTTCTAACTCTATCAATCAGTTTCACACCACACATACTACGCAAAGAGCGCATTTCAACTGCATTTACACGACTTACATGCTTGTCCTGCCACACCCAACATTCACTACCATACATCAGGGTAGGGGCCAGCACTCCATTGTGAACAGCCAGCCGGGCTTTTTGTGAAACGCCCTGTCTGCTCACAAAGGAGTACAGGGCCCCATTAATTTGATTCCCCGCATTTACCCTCCTCTCGATATCCTTCTCACACTTACCATCTCTTGTAAACACACTTCCCAGGTACACAAATTCGCTCACTTGTTCTACTAATTCACCATTTACATTTATCACGCACTCAGTCATCTCTTCATCCTTCTCTATCACCATGACCTTGGTCTTGGCAACATTTACTTTCATCCCCTTTTGCTTAAATCCCTCATTCATCACTGTCACCATCTCCTGCAACTCAAGTACCGATGGGGCAAGTATAACTTGATCATCGGCATATAAGAGGCATTTGATTAGCAACTCTGGCACACGCAAACCCTTATCATACTCTTTCAAATCCCTCATACAACTGTCCATGAATAGATTGAACAGCCATGGTGAGGCAACACAGCCCTGTCTAACACCTTTAGAGATGTTAAACCAGGCCGAGTATGCCCCATTGATCCTGACACAGGCTCTGGAGCCCTCATAAAGGGACCTCAAAGCCTGCACCAGGTTGCTGCTCACTCCATACATAGACAACACCGTCCACAACTCCTTTCTATCTACCCTATCATAGGCCTTTTCCAGGTCCACAAAAGCACAGAAAACCTTTTGGTTCACAGCCAAGAACTTTTCTGTGATGTACCGTAGTGAAAAGACCTGATCCGTACATCCCATTCCCTTTCGAAATCCCGCTTGTACATCCCAGATTTTGTCATTCGTAACATTCAATACCCTTTCAATTAAAATCTTCGCATATACTTTGCCGACAACACTAAGGAGGCTGATACCGCGGTAGTTTTTGCAGTCTTGCTGTGACCCCTTTCCTTTATACAGTGGGACGATAACGGCCTTGACCCAATCTTCCGGGACTCGGCCGCTTCTCCAACATGCATTGAAAAGGCGGTACAACAGACTACCCACCAGGCCATCTCCTCTCCTCAGCATTTCTATCGACACTCTATCACAACCTGCTGATTTTCCCGCTTTCATACTTTTTAATGCTTTCATGATTTCACTCATACTAATCACACTTTCATCTTCGTTACTTGCACCTTTACTCATGCTTTCTGGCTCACGAGAAATATCTTCGCATTCAAACAAGCTTTCAAAATAAGTTTTCCAACTATCAAGCATTTTTTCTTCCTCACATATTAAGTTTCCAGACTCATCCCTCACCGCGCTTAATTTAGTTTTCTCTGATTTCCCCCGAGCCGATTTAATCAAGCTCCAAAAGAGTTTAATATTCGACCGGAAGTTGTCAGAGAAACTCCTATCATACTTTCCATTCAGTAAATCTTTCTTTCTAGCCACAACGTCTTTCACTCTTTTCTTTGATCTATTATACTCTTTTTTCTTTCTGTCGCTTAGATCTTGTCCTGGATCTACAGCTACCAAATCCAACCAACACTTTTTCTTCTCTTTCACTACATCATCTACCTCTCTATCCCACCATTCCGGACGTTCATTCTTGCTTTTTCTTCTTTTGACTACACCGCATACTTCAGTGGCCGATTTGACCATGCCATTCTTCATAATCTCCCATACATTATTAACATTATCCTCAACTTCACTGTCATTCATCTTATTGACAAATTCAAAACAATCTTTCAGCTTTCTTACGTACTCATCTTGTATAACTTCGTCTTTCAGTTTCTCTACTTTTATCCTCTCTAACGCAGTGGTAGGTACGGGAACACGATGGCGCCAACGTGTGAACAGACCCCTTACTCGTGTTACCACTAAGTAGTGATCTGAACCTACGCTAACTCCTCGAAATGCTCTGGTATCTACAACTTTGTTACGCAGCCGTTCATCCACAATCATCAAGTCTATCATAGACTTCTCATTCTGCCGTCTCCATGTATACTGATGAATCTCTTTGTGATCAAACAAAGTGTTTGTCACGCAGAGATTCTTAGCCAAACATACATTGAGAAGGCATTTGCCATTCTCGTTCACTCGCTCATCACCATACTTACCCAGTACCGATTCATAACCATCCCTTTGCACGCCTGTCCAACCATTAAAATCACCTAGCAAAATCATCCTTTCATTCTCCTTGCATTTTGTTGAAACCTCATGCAAACTTTCCCAAAACTCCTCCCTTTCTTTTTTACATTTATTCGTATCTGGGGCATAAGCCCCAATTACGAATAAACGGGTCAGACCTACCTTGAGTCTCACCCAGAGAAGTCTTGGGCTCACACATTCATACTCTTGCATACATTCAGCCATTCGCTCTGTGAGTACGATACCAACTCCCTGACGACCGTGCTCGGATACCGGAACTCCGGACCACAATGCCGTCAAGGTTCCGTGTGTGGACGTACTCACCCCTTTTTTCTTCGTCTCAGTCACACATAGAACATCTAGCTTTCTCTCTTTCATCATCATACATACCTCATCTAATTTATGATCCATCCCTCCACAAACATTCATCGTAGCAAGGCGGCTTTCAGCGGCCCGCTTTTTGCCAACCCCCCTGCGAACACAGCGTGACGCGTGGCAAACGGCATCGCCGCCGTTCCGATCCCCGGAGGGATCCGAACATACGCGCACTATTTTGCCCCCCCCCAGAGTACGAAGGGCTGCCCAGGCTAGGCCTGGGGAGGGATTCTCTGGCATTGCCAGTACCCTCCTGGGGTATAAACTTTTTAAATGGTGCTCGCATGGTCCATTTTGCAGGGTCGGGTTTGAAATTGGAGTTTTCCTTCTCCTAGATAGGTAGCAGCCCAATGCTAACGACGCCTATCCCGCCGGGTTTGAATTCGGAGTTTTCCTTCTCCTAGATAGGTAGCAGCCCAATGCTAACGACGCCTATCCCGCCCGGAGGAGATCTTTCCAATGTAATAATCCCTTAATCCCTTAATCGCCTTCTACGATACCCACGGGAGGATATGGGGTAGTGCTATTCTATTCTACCGGCACCACACGGCAATAAATGTAAAAAAAGGTGTACTATATTATGCACACACATGTCCGCCTCTCGGGCTGGCGACCACAGTCATCCTGTAAACACAAAAAATCGAAGAGGCAGTCATCCAGGGCTCTGACTATAGTAGTATTCAATTTTTCAAGTTATTTTTATGATATATAGAAACCGGACAAGAGCATGTCTGACCATCTACTTCACAAAAACGATATTAAAAACCAACAAGTATGTACCTAATAATTCTCTATTTAAAGTTATTTGGTGCTGTTTTAGGCTTAGACCATACAGTAGCTGGACTGGCCTTATAGGTCATTTCCCCTCTGCCGAAAAACTTGCACAATGTGCAAAAAGTTATACAAAACCAATTTCATAATCAATTAATGGTCATTCACAAAATCGCCTCGCCAGAGAACACACTTATTGGAAAAATGCTCGCATGTGCTATAAGTTCGTGTAAAAAACGATCAATTACTTCAAGCTTAGAAAAAGATGGCACAACATTTCATTTGTTAGTAATTTTATATATTTAATACCTGTAAAATATTATTTTAAAAATATTTTCATAGCACGTCAAATTTAACGATTAAAATCAATCGATTCAAATTCTTACTTGGATGAATGCGTACTCGGGTAGCGAGACTCGGTTTTAATGCTTTGTAAGAAATAACTTAACAGTTTTTGAAATAAAGTCTATAATTGTTTGCATCAAAATGATGTCGTCAGCATACTCCTTAGCGAGACTCGGTTTAGTGATGAGGGTACTTAGTCTCGATGAAATCAACATCTATCGCCAGTAAGGAATATTTACTAAGGACCTGGAAATTGCCTAGTGAACACTATTTATTTTAAGTGTATATTTTACACGTTTCCAAAAGACCCAGAATTGAAAAAATATGGACCGCCTCATGCAGCAGACAAGCAAATTGGGTGCCTACGCGTACTAGTTCCATAATATGTTCGAAACATTTTGATGCAAGTCAGTATCGAACGCTGCAAGAGGCGAAAGTTAATAGATTTTGCTGTTCCTACTTTATGTTTATATGAAAAAGTTAGTATATTTAGTATTTTAGTAAGTAATTCACGTTTCACTCCTAAATATTTACTTATACCACAGAGCACAGAACCGCGCCCCTACTAGAGACGGTATGCTCCAAACTTTCCATACAAATCAAGCGTGTCAGTGGGCGTCACCGTTTACTCACACTAGCACTACGCACTACTACATAAATGACATATCCGTATTGTCTTAGTTGTCAACCATTTGTCCGCCACAAGAAAGTCATAAGTGCTTAAGAGTGCTGCGGTGTGAGGTCGATATTTTTATCGATATTTTAATGAGCCAAAATCGGACACATGACTATTTTAAAAACAATACTTCGGCAATATTCAAAATTATTCATTATACCTTTAGGCATGCATTACCAACTAGGTGCCAAAATAATAGAAATCATTTTATTGGGGTTGTTTATTAAAATCAAGATTATAAAAAACTTGAACCGGAGCGCCATCACTGCCCCAAAAATAAAACATTTTTTACAATAACTTCGTATTAATAAATTGGAGTTACGTTTTTTTGTAAGGTAGTTCAGTCTGATGTCCACATATTTTTCCACATATTTATAAACTGATTGATTTCACAAACATAATTTAGCAAACCGCTTTTTTTTCGAAACTGTACATATCTCAGGATTTCTATGAAACTAACCTAACCTAAAGCGTTTTGACACGATAGTCCTGAAAAAAATCCTGAAAATATTTTCAGTTCCGGAAAAAAGCAGTTTACCAAATTATATGTTTATGAAATGAATCAGTTTGTGAAAGTTCCTCCTCCTCGTTAAAAACAGGATGGAGTTTCATTGTTGGAATAGCATCAGAAAATAGCTATGTTCTGGTACTCCTTTTCGTTGTACTTCCAGCCTCGAAATGGTCTGAGCAAATCGTACCATCTTTCTGAAGAAACCAGTTTAACTTTCCCGCCGCTAATATTCATTTATCTTTAATGTAAGCATCATTAGGAAACCTAAAGGAACACTTAGTAAATGAAAATTAATAATAAATTAATAATTTTAAATGGAATAAAAATTCATTGATACTTTATGAACATTGATGCACTGTATCGATATGGCGCCATACACTGCTACACTTCACTAACGCATTTACTGGCGTCACTGGCTGGTGAGACTGCTTACGGCACGGTGGAGGTTTTGTGTTAAGAAGAAGAAAAAGAGGAGGTTTTGTGTTCCAAGATAACCTCAAATCGCAATTTTCAAATAACCAAATATTGATTTTAAATACTTAATTGTGATATGATACGCCAGAATTTTGTTTATTCACGTTTTTACTTTGGTTATTACACCATATCACAGCACAATGAGGCATAATATCGCTTTTTTGATCATGTGCACTCTACAACGTCCAAATAGACACTGACGGCCTTTACCTCCATCAATTGCGCTCAGCGCAACTGCGAGGCACGAATATTGTCTTCACTGCCGTCTCTAGTAGAGGCGCGCGGTGACGATTCAGTGCTCTGTGAATTATACAAAGAAATACCAATTACTTACCATGATATTTTAAAACTTTCATAACTATGTCAAATAATATCTAATACAAATACGGTCAATAAGGTTTCTTCTCATAAAACAATAATAAGAAACATTGTGCTATAGTCTCCATGAGTTGTCAAGAGGGCAAACTTTGTAAAAATATATAAAAAAACATCCTACTTTTCCGTTAGTGTTAATTATAATTAACATGACTTAACAACTATTTCATTGACCAATAATATCCTATTACGATGCTCGATAGATACTGATTTTTTTATGGCAGAGAAGACGGCACATTAGCACTCGGGCCACCTGATGGTAAGTGGGAACTTAGACAATATGCAATCCTAAGGGCTGTATTAATAAACTCATCTTGACTGAGAGATGTCCGTCACAAGATACGTCACAGTAAACGACAAGGCATAGAAAACTGTCATTTTGACGCATCTTGAGACTGGCATTAAAGTCGAGATAAGTTTATTAATACGGGCCTAAGACTTCAAAGGCGTTGCGAACTCTGAGTTCTACGATGGAATCTCTATGCTCGTAATTTCACCGGTTGTCTTATTCCGACACCGGAACACAATAATGCGAACACTGCTGCTAGGCGGCGGGTCAAAAATTGTATGCTTCTGCAAATGTCAGTAAAAATATCGATACGAGCTATCGACCTAATCCTCGCACCGTAGGTTATGCCGACCACATTGACATTTGACGACGCGCTGGCCTAGTTGGTAGTGACCCTGCCTACGAAGCTAGCGGTCCTGGGTTCAAATCCCGGTAAGGGCAGATATTTGTGTGATGAGCGCGAATATTTGTTCCTGAGTCATGGATGTTTACTATGTATTTAAGTATATATTTATCTATATAAGTACTTATATCGTTGTCTAGTACCTACCCATAATACAAGCCTAGAGCTTAAATTGGGACTAGGTCAATTGGTGTGATATTGTCCCCTGAAATTTATTTATTTATTATTTATTTACGTATTCTTATACCGCGTCTGTACAAAGTCTTTACATGTGTGATATGTTTGTGTGCGTCAAAATATATTATGTGTTAGATTTCTGTCAAAATGTGCGCGTGTAATGACACAGATAGATTTTATATTTGTAAGTAATCTTTATGCATGTGTTATTTCTTCACCCCCCGCAAATGTCGGCAGACATGATTGTACCCGAATATAACCTATAAGGCCAGTCCAGGTATTGTATGGTCTAAGGTTTTAGGCGATTTTAGTAGGTATAAACACTTTGGTCGCCTCACAGGAATCAGTCATGCAAAAGTTTTTCTTGAAAATTCGTTATATACGCGATTTTGTTGAAAATATTTTTTTTTAGGTTTTTAGTATTTGTAGTTTTAGCTGTAAGTGGACGGAGCACTTAATTTTCTACTTTTCGGTGACAATAATAAGCTGTTTTGTAGATCCACTTCTCAATAAATATCAAACTAAGAAATTCCAACCTCGCCGCAAGCAACGCCGCGGGAGCCACGTGTACCAACGTGGGTTTGCTGTGTGTGTATCAATCGTACCTATCTTAATCGAGATAGTTTATTGCCGCCTCTGAAATAGGTACCGAGTTCCGATGGTTATCTGTGGTCTTCATCATTAGTTCCACTTCACCAAATGATACTTTCTGAATCGTAATGCAAGACTTATTAATATTTGAGGAGTTCCCTCAGTTCCTCGTGGATCCTGTCATCAGATTCATATTTGGTGACAATGGGAACATTTCGAAGGATGCCATATCAAACAAAAAATATATTATTAAATCTGTCCTCAATTGGACAAAGAAATCAGCGAACATACATAAAAAAAAGAAAATACATAAATGGAACATATTTCCTCCTTTTTTGAAGTCTGTTACAAATGAAATGAATTCGCTTCGCTTACGATACAATGCTATTTTGCTCTTAACCCTCTTAAAACATCTCACCCTATGTGTTCTTCATGCGCGCTTTTGGTTTAACGCATCTTTCTCGTGCTTGTATTATGGTTTGTTTGTGTGTGGTTTTTCAGCTTTACTTGTAATAGCATAAGCATCCACTTAAGTGGAAAAATAAGATTAATTGTGCTCGCGCGAACTCTGTTGAGGAAGGTATTTTTCTGTTTAAAGGCTTGAGTGTGACGCTCGGCACGCTGCGCCAGAATGTAGATGCTCGTTTGGAGACCCGCAGCAAGCTGGCTGGTATGTTTGCTAGCCAGATCGGGAAGGACATCATGGACCTTATGAATGACGTCAACAAGCTACGGGATGAAGTTGTGGTAAAACCGTTAACCTCTTTTTTCTTTTGCTCACCTAGTTTCACACCACCTTCACCAACCATACCTGGTATCACCAAATTAAATAGGTGCTATATCACCAAAACCTAATTCGTTTCCTACAAGTAGCTTCATCAACATCATCATGTCAGCCGAAACACGTCCACTGCTGGACAAGTAGCTTACATAAACGTATTCCTTAGTACCTAAATAGAATATACAATTTCTGAAATATTAACATCGCACAAAAAAGGGGCCTTACAATAAATGTACGGAAGATGCCAGGCAGAACAAATGGAGTAGCAAGGTATATATATTTTTTTCATCACACTTGCACGTAAACAGTATCTAAACATACAGGTTAACTTGCCGCAATGCCCCATATAAAACCCTCGACCTTTTTATTTACCATGAAACCCAAGGTCGGTAAGTAAATTTTTTTTAATTTATAGCACATCACACAGGTCATGCAAGTTCAAGCAAAGAGTTTACACGCAATTGAAAAATTGTCTTAAAATGTTATTTAAACAGGAATTTCATTGCAATCTCGCTACATGTTACTTAAATACTCAATTAATGTTCTTAATAATCGATTTTAATAGTTTTCTGTATCAAAACGTCGTTTTTTTGACACTCTTTCAGGGCTGTATGTATACCTACGTAAGTATTTGCCCTTAACGTTTCTGAACGAAACATTTGTATAATCTGTGGAGTCCGCCCGTCATCCGCTTAAAAAAAGTTCAAGTAATTCGTAATAATAGTTGTGCTGACTTGTGTAAGTATTATAAGTGTTTTCTGTCCTATAATTTTATTTATTTACTCGCAAATGTGATGAAAAACATTGTATGTTTCACGGGCGGTACGGGAATTACGAACCTCGACTCAGAAAGCCCTCAGTCTTCGACTTCGGGCTTCTACTAGAGCCTCGATCGTAATTCCTTACTTACCGACCTTAATACACAATGTACTATTAATTTGAAAAAGGGGCAGACGAGCAAGCGAGCCACCTGATGGTAAGTGATCATCGCGACCCATAAACACCCGCAACACCAGAAGAATCGCAGGTGCGCTGCCGGCCTTTGAGAAAAGAGTAGGCTCGTTTTTTAAAGGCTCCCAAGTCGTATTGGGTCGGAAATACAGACGCCGAAAGCTGATTCCACATAGATAAGGTGCGTGGCAGGAAGGCCCTTGAAAAACGCGCGGTAGTGGATTTCCAACTATCAAGATGGTGTTGATGAAATTATAGTTTGGTACGAGTTGTACGATGGTGGAATCCAGCGGCTGGTATCAATTCGAATAATTCCTCAGAGCACTCTCCGTGATAAATACGGTAAAAGACACAGAGGGAAGCAACATCCCTCCGCAGGGCCAGTGGATCCAGATTTTTGAGAAGCCCCCGGTTGTTGACACATCGAGCAGCTCTGCTCTGAATTTGGTCAAGAGGAAGAAGTTGATATTGGGGTGCTCCGGCCCAAATATGGGAGCAATATTCCATGTGAGGCCGTATTTGTGCCTTGTAAAGTTGAAGGCGATGAGCCGGCGTGAAATACCGCCCCGCTCTCCAGAGCACACCAAGCTTCTTTGAGGCTAACTTAGCTTTACCTTCCAGATGACATCGGTACTGAACATTGCGCGATATATCAACACCAAAAATCCCAATACTGGATGCTTCATTAATGGGAGTACCATCAAAACAAGGAGATAAGCTAAAAGGTAGTTTTTTAGCGGTAAAGGCGCAGACTTGTGTCTTCTGTGGGTTAAATTGGACCAAGTTAAGGTGACCCCAGTTCGAAACTTGCTCCAATAAAGTCTCGACTTCAGACACAAGTGCATTTCGACTCTCATTGACCTGCTCCCGAAAAATGTTTGCATGACCGTTATAAAGTGCATCCCCCGTACTGTCGTCCGCATAACAATGAAGGTTGCTATTCTGCAACAAATCATTGATGTGCAGAAGAAACAAAGTGGGGGATAGAACACAGCCTTGTGGGACACCAGCATTCACAGGTTTAGAGTCAGAGCGGACACCATCGACCACGACAGTTATGCTCCGCTCGGCCAGGAAGCTAGTAACCCATTTGCACAAATTCCCAGGAAGCTCGTATGAATCGAGCTTTGAAAGAAGCGCCCTGTGCCAAACCCGATCGAAGGCTTTCGCTATATCCAGACCCACTGCCAGGGCCTCTCCCTTGCTCTCAATTGCCTGTGCCCAGCGATGAGTTAGGAAAACAAGAAGATCATCAGCCGAACGACCTCGACGAAAGCCGTACTGTCGGTCACTAAGTAGCTGGTGTTCCTCAAGATACCCCAATAGCTGGCTGTTGATAATGGACTCCATTATCTTGGAGAGTAGGGAGGTAATAGCGATCGGCCTGTAGTTGGACGGGTCAGAACTATTACCCTTTTTTGGGATCGGGTGGACAAGTGCCGTCTTCCACAAGCCTGGCACCAAGCCTGAAGAGTACGAGAGCCGAAAAAGGCGCGTAAGAATCGGTGCCAACTCCAGAGCGCACGTGCGAAGCACCACCGCAGGAATTCCATCGGGCCCATATGACTTGTGAATGTCAAGTGAAAGAAGCAATTTGCGTACAGAACTTTGCCGGAATTTGATATCCGGCATAGAGTTTGTGCACCGCGAGATGGTCGGCGGTGAGTATCCCCTGTCATCCAGAGTCGAGTTGGATGCAAAAAGAGCACTTTGAAGCTCAGCTTTCTCCTTTGCACTGTGGGCCAAAGAGCCATCCTTCATGTGCAGTGGAGAAAGGGATGGTTGACAGAAGTTTCCTAGGACAGCTTTGGCGAGAGACCAGAATGCCCTAGTGCCCGAAGGCAGACGTACTAGCTTCTCGTCAATTCTGCCTATGTGCTCAGACTTTGCTAAGGCGATATTCTTCTTCAAGGATCTGGAGGCATGGTTTAATTTTTTTTTCAGATCGCTGGTGTTGGAGTCCTTCGACAACCCCGCAATAGCCCAGGCTCGGTAACACTTCTGCTTCTGGCGAGACGCCAATTTGCAAGAGCGACCGAACCAAGGTTTAGACTTGCCGCCGATGGGTACAACAGAGTTTGGAACGAAAAGTTCCAATCCCTGGAGTATAACATCAGCGACAGAGTTTGCACATGTGTCAGGATCGTCCAGCGAGAAACAAACCTGCCTCCAAGGGTAGGATGAAAAGAAAGTCCGCATCCCGTCCCAATCTGCTGATTTGTAGTGCCAGACACGACGGCAGTTCACAGTTCGCTTACGCAGTGGTCTCAACAGAGGCACAGTGCTCCGGACCAGGCAATGGTCAGACGAGCCAAGAGGGGCACCAACTGAGACTTCATATGCGTCTGGGTGAGAAGTCAGCAAAAGATCCAATAAAGATGGAGTGTGGTCCTCCACATCTGGAACTCGCGTAGGTGAGGTGACCAGCTGTGAAAGACAATAGGCCAAGGCAAAGTCGTGGATGGATCTCCCCGTATGGTCAGTTGTATATATGATAAAAAAGAGCTGCATAGGCTTGAGTGTAGTGAAGGACAAGATGCCATTAACTGGTGCTGCCAAAAATCTAAGTGTACCTATGCCATCGAAAAAAAAGTCCAAGTAAAAGTAAGTTTTAAAAACCCAACTGCACGTTTTGATATTGTTATTATATTCATAAAAATGTACTTGCTGTTCGTTAGTCTCGTTAAAACTCGACACTGGCTCGACCGATATCGATGTGTTTTTTTTGTGTATTTAAGTGGGTCCCGGGGTCTGATATAGTAAACTATCTGTCCATGCCCGGCACAGACCGGTGTTTTTTTTTTAAATATAAATCTTGTTCTGATAACTACGAACACAACAAAAACACAAATCGGTCGAGCCATTCTCGAGTTATAGCGTGATCAAGGGAAGCAGGGATTAATGTTTAGGGTTCCGAAGCCAAAGTGGCAAAAATGGAACCCTTAGGTATTGTTTCGTCATGTCCATCGTCCGTCCGTATGTCACAGGTATTTTACTCGAAAACTACAAGAGGTAAATTGATGAAATTGGGAGCATAGGTGTCTTGTAGAAGCCAAGCCAAGCTACTTAGTACCAATTTAATCAAACGATGTTAAATACTTAACAGACGATTAGAGTGTTAACAGCTGTCAAAATGTATGAATTAACAGTCGATTAACATTGATTAAATTTTGCATCTTTTGGTAAGAGCGGTTACAGACTAACTAACCACTTAATACAAGTAAAACGTATTTTTTGCAAATAACTAAGCCGTTTTTGGCAAGCTGAATATTAAATAGATATCACTTATGCTTGTTTTTTGTATTCTCACTTATTAATAATGTTATCGATTGCTTGTCGTCACCTCCAAGCCACTCGTATTTAAATTAATATAAACACAGTTGTCAGAAGTGAATACATGTGTGGATGGCCACTGTTAAGCAAATCGATTAAAAATTACGTTTTATTATATATATCGGTGGATAATTCAAATTAATCGACGCCACCATGTTAGCAATCGTCGACGGGCCAATATATAGCTAACAAGTAAGCGATAAATAGTGTGTAAAAATCTTTTCTGCAATCTGAACGTCTCGCGTCGTTTGAATGTCAACAGTTTCCCCAGTAAATAATTACATAGGTGAGAAAAGTTTATAAAGGCTTCCATAGTATGCATTTTTCGTGATATTCTCTGAACACGTTTTGAATGTATTGATAAGGCATAACATGCACTTTATTTTTTTTTGTTTAACTCTTCAATGTGAGCTTTCCAATTCAAATGAGAGTCAATTCTTATACCTCAAAATTTAGCACTATTAACTTGTTCAATTTCGACTCCCGCTTCAATGTAAGTACATTAATATTCATAGATGGTGCAGTTTTATAATAAATTGTTTTATAATTCTTTGTTTTTGTGTGCGCTAAATAAACTTTTTTCATTTCATTCATTTCATTTCATCATCGTGTGGCACATACGAGCTTTTTACGCTCTGTCGTTTGGAAAAACTAAAGACAATTTAACTGTTAAATGGTACTTATTGTTTTTGAAAGTAATCACCGTGATATGTAATACACTTGTTCATTCTATCGAACCAGTTTTCGACACACTTATTCCAGTCCGAAGTCGGGGTCTCTATAATGGCTTTGTACGCCTCAACCGCTTCTTCAGGCTTATTTTTCAACTAGCGGACCCGGCAGACGTCGTCCTGCCCCGAAACAAACTGCCACATTAAATATGATATTTTAAATTTAATACAGCAATGTTTTAACCTTATTTTACGTTTCCAGAAACCGTGGCTGTACGATGCCAATTCGGATTTGGAAAAAGTAGTAGAAACTCTCGACGATCTTTTAGAGAAATTAATGGTCTGTTTCGCGAGGGACAAACAAATACGAGAATGGCAGAAAATTTTCAAGGTGATGTATATTTTTATGTTGGGTTTGCGCTTATTACTTATAGATTTATAAAGATTATTTACCAAGGGGCGAAAACGATTAATTGCACCCGAGATGTTCCATTTCGAAAGAAAATCTGTAAGCAACATCCCAAACGTCCTTTTATTTTAAAACTATTTGTAAAGCAACGTCAAACTCGTCAATTGGCATTTTATGATTGGAGTAATTTACTGTAGGAATAACCAGTCTCTAGATATGAATAACAAAAAACTTACCTTACCTGTACAACACGCATTTTAAAATTTAACGCATAGTTATACATACTCGTAGTGCCCGGAAAAGCAGTGCCACATTAAATATTACATTTAATGTGGCACTGCCTGCAATTTTACATTTTTTATTTTTGCGTTTCTATAATTACTTCAAACGAATCTACGATTGAGTCATCATTTTTTGATATCTCACTGTTTACCTCTCTATGTCTAAAGTATTTAATTCGGTTATTATTCAATTTAATTCAATTCTATTAGTGACTACCCGACAGCAGCGCTGCCGACCGGGTCCAATTGTTTTTCAAACCATTAAGGAACCCATTGAATAAACAATAATACACATAAAATTTCATCCAAATCGGTTCTGGTGTTTTGGAGGAGTTAGGTGATTGGTAGCATACCAACAGCAGCGCCAATTACCGGGTTAATTTGTGTTTTCTAACCATCCAGGAACCCATTGAAATATACACACAAAATTTCATCTAATTCGGCCCAGTCGTTTAGCAGGAGTTAGGTGACTGGTGATATACCGACAGCAGCGCCACCTACCGGGTCCAATTATGTTTTCAAACCATCCAGGAACCCATTCAAATTTATACGCAAAATTTTATAGCTTCTGCCCACGACTCCGTTCGCGTAGATTTCGATTATCGTTATTCCCTCGGGAACTAAAATTTTCCGGGATAAGAAGTAGCCTATGTTTTAGTCCAGTGTATAAGCTGTCTGCATTCCGAGTTTCCATCAATTCTGTCTAGCCTTTGCAGCGTGAAAGAGTAACAAACATCCATACACACAAACTTTCGCGTTTATAATAATATATTAGTAAGTATATAATTTACTTAAATACATACATATACATAGAAAACATCCATGACCCAGTAACAAATTTTCGCGCTCATCACAAAAATATATGCCCTTACCGGGATTTCAACCCAGGACCGCTGGCTTCGTAGGCAGGGTCACTACCAACTAGGCCATCGCGTCGTCGTCGATGATCTAAACAAGTTATTTCTACGTGGAGTTATCACGACCGAACTTCATCAGAAAATATTTTTTATTGTAGATTCCACCCGCTAGATTGGAACAGCTGGATGAAACCATAAACGACGTCAAACTCCGACAGTCGTTGTGGAAGTCTTCAAAGGAATGGAATGACTGCTTCACGGCTTGGTGCGTAATTGTAAAAATCGGTAACAACTTATATAGTAGTAGTAGTAGTATTATATAATTTTGATTTAACGTAAGTTTCAGTTCCCAAATTTCATATTACACAGAAAATCATTTCATCAGTGTTACTATACATTGTAATCACAACGCGCTCACGTAGTCCGAGGTAGGTTAGGGTTATTTTTTTTTATGTCCTGGAAGCCCGACACGCTCACGGAGTCCGAGGTAGGTTAGGGTTATTTTTTTTTATGTCCTGGAAGCCCGACACGCTCACGGAGTCCGAGGTAGGTTAGGTAGGTTAGGGAAGTAAGTAAGATTTCCCATAAACGCTTGAATAAAAAATAAATAAAAGAAATAATAAATGCAATAATAACAAATGCATCGTTCGATGAAACGTTACTACGATGAAACGTTGTTCGAGGTAGTTATAAAATATGAATGGTACCATTATTGAATCATGTTTCGATAAAAGGTAAATTCGATGAATCGTTACTGCGATGATTTGAGACATATTCGAAACAATTTATGATGAAAAGTTGTTCGACTATTTGAAAATCGATGAATTTAAAATTATGTGTATAGAAAATAAAACGTAATTACATTCGTGGAATAGTTTTCGTCGATATGAAATTCAATGACAGGAATTTCGATAAAATGATAGACACCCTGTCCCACGTCTACAAACGTTGTTTTTTTCCCTCCGTTGGTGGATATCGTATTCGCAAAACATGATATTCTCAAAATATCATACAAGCAAAACATCACATTAGCACAACATCCTTATTAGTAAGAACTGAATTAATGTCGACGGCGCGGAGCTCCTATTTCCGGGAGGTTTGGACCTCCCAGGAATACTGTAAATTTAACTTAACCTAAAACTACCTACGATTTTATATACAAACTAGACTATTTGTAAATATAATGATTTGCGAATATGGTGTTTTGCTAGTATGATGTTTTGCTGGTACCTATGATGTTTTGTGAATGTGATATTCTGCTATGTACAGGTTTGTTACAACTATAAAGATATTCTTCTTGAAGCAATTTTTTGTATAGCTGGTATATACAACGTGTTACAAAATACCCCGTAAAAAATATAATAAATTATCAAAGCCAAAAATATTGTCGACCCTAGTAAGCTGTCATGTCAGGGAATCGGGGTTAGCATAGATTATTTAACAGAGAGGCCAGGCCTACCTACCAATTTTAATAATTGTCAACTTTAATGGTTTTTCTGTTTTTCATCCACAAAGGTTCAATGATGTCATTATGCTTAAAGTACTGTCTTCAAAAAACGTCAAGACGGAATAAAAAATATATGTTGTCAATTTCAAATCTTCTTATCGATATTCTACAATTGTTCCGTGTTTTTCCATATTTTTTTCCAAAATTACGATGTTTTCTAACTCAGAATATTACGATATGATGTTATGCGTAGGCCATGAAGATAGCAATTTAAATCGTGCTCGCGAACTGTATCGGAGATTGTGCATTGAGCAAGGCGGAGCTCACTGACGTTCATTACGAAAAAGTAAGTGTTAGTTTAGGTTTCTTCGTTTAAAATCTTCCAAAACTCGACTTGTAATATGTATCTAATCGAATTCTGTTAATTTTGTTTATATCTCTGTACCGTTTCGCGGATTAGGTAAAAATGTATATAAACATTCTGCGTAGTTTACTCTTTAATTTTACTGTAATAGGGTTAGCACATCAATGAAAAAAAAATTTTTTTTTTTTTGGCGGTAAGTCATACAGTGATAGTACAGTTCTCAAATATTGTAAATGGACTTGTTATAAGGCACCATTTAATCCCCTTTCGGCTTAACGGGTATTTTTGTAACACCCTGTATAGCTTTAGATATATACAGGGTGTCCCAGAAGCCGACGTCAACCCGCTTAGGGCTGACAGAGATTATAGCAAACGGTGTCATATCAAGGGCTTGATGTGCAAATTTCAAATATTTTGTCAGATATTTTCCGTGTCGTACTTTTTGATTTATAGCCAAAAATGTACAAAAACTAAATGTTGCCCCCTTATCACCGAAGTTTACGAACCAAAAAAACGGAAAAATCATGATTTTAACATAATTATTTATTTATATTTTATGCGAAAAATAAAATGAAGTTGTCAAAATTTATAATCTTGGATCTAAAAATTTAAAATACAAAAAGCCATTAAAAATCTGTATTAACATTTAGGTTAGTCGAGATTGCATAGAAAATTAAGGTAATCCAAAATGAGTATTTTCTTTTGCATTTTCCAACCATATTTGCCCGAGTTCGACTGACACTTGATCGTTTTTTTTTGTTTTGAGCTACACTCGCGGTCAAATAATACGGGTCAGAATGCGTTTTTCATACTAAAGAGGCTATTTGGAAGCCTTGGTTCCTCGCCAGGAGATGCTTTTAGTGAAATCTGATGATGGACACCCCGAGCATCGATACAGGACTTCCAGATTGCCTAAGATACCCAACGGATTGAATCTGCGGTTAACGCCGGAATTGTGCATGTTCAGAAAAACATATAAAATGGCAATAAAATGTAAGGAAATTCAAATGCTGACCCATGCTCTCTCGCTGTGGTGTTAACTGATTGTGCGATCTGTTAGGTATCTTAAGCACTTTTGACCTCCATTGTTTAACCTCGGAGTATCCACCATTAAACCTCACTCAAAACATGCCTGTGTCCAGGAACCAAGGCTTCGAAATAGCCTCGTTTGTATGAAAAACGCACTCTGACCCGTATTATTTGACCGAGAGTGTATGTTCTTATATTATATTTGCAGGTTTGAAGCACCTTTTAACAGTCTAGATATGGATGAAGTGCAGAATACAACAATAAATTTCGGAAAAATATTCAATCAGCTCGATAAAGGGTTGCCCCCCAACAAGATCGTACCAAAATGTAAAGAAACAATAGAAATAATTAAAGAAAAGGTAACTCGATGTGTTTATTTCGTGCGATTTTTTATATAGAAATGTCTGTTTTGTAATGCCCGGACTCTATTTTCAAAAACTTGACCACTACCATGGCTATTAAATTTTAGGCGCTGTTCTAGATTGATCAATGCGTTTGATATGTGATGATAGACCTAGGGTTATAATAAAAATCCTGCGTCAAATAAAGTAACTTCAAATAATCAACTATTCTAGCTGCCTGTGATGTCGTACCTCCGCAACCCATCCCTGAAGGCAAGACACTGGGTTAAGATCGAGGAGATCCTACATACGCGCATCACGCCCGATATGGTGGTGACGCTGCACCTACTCGAGGACCTGCACGCCTTCCAGCATGCTGAGGAGCTGATGGAGGTGGCAGGACAGGCCAGCTCTGAGGCAGGGCTCGAGGCTCTGCTCAAAAAGGTACAAAATTAATACATGAACCAATTACTTTATCATTTATTGGTCAAGGCCGGAAAATTCTTAATTTGGGGGACTGTGGTGGCTTTCGTTTGTAGGTATCACATTGTTGTAGATGCCAGAATGTTGAGGACAGATAGAAAGTAAGGCCCTCTAAGGTACGAGTTCCTGTTTGGTCCTATTCGCTGAGGCAAATATTGTGGTTTGAAGCCCCTTGTAATCTAATTTTATCGTCAACATACACGTACTCGTAGGAATTGCAAATTACTATCTATAGCAAGCTGTTGCAAATAGTTACCTAAAGTATTCAATATTTGTAATATTTTAAAATATTGACCCCTTATTCATAAACGCACTACAAACCTAATTTAATGAAAGTATTCTGTGTTTCTTTCTTTCAAATTCAAATGTTACAATTGTGCGGTTATGTATGAGAGGGTATGAAACTAACCAATAAGTACTGCCATTGCTACAAGTGCTTAAACTATTATAAGTTTAACCATAATCATGGTATTTTCTGATACAATAATATTTTACTTTTATACTTTTATATGGTTGACTATGTAGTTGGTATGTCTTTACCGTAACTACTTCACCCGGGCACGGGTAGCGATGCCCCTACGGGGGGCATGCTGAACCATAAGTTAGAGGTGCGGTGGTGGTCGCACCTCTGGAGGGATGCCTCCGTCGGGTTTCATATACAATAATATGTGATTTCTGGCTTTTATATGGTTATATCAATATCCCCTCCTAGCGGTATTATGAGTAATGATAATGAATGTATTTTTGGTCAGGTTGAAGATATGTGGCAGTCTTTAGAGTTCCCAGTGATTTCGCATAAGGGCGCGCGCGACATTTTTGTTCTGGGTGGTCTGGAGGAAATTCAGGCGGCAGTCGATGAGAGCAACATACATATCGGAACTATTCTTAGCTCGAGGAACTGTGGACCAATTAAAAGCAGAGTCGAGGAGTGGGCCAAGAACTTGGAACTATTCGCCAGAACGTTAGTGAGTATTGACTTTACTAATACGAAATATGTAGAGAGGATTACACTTGTGGTGTCGACACTCATTTCATAGAATGTACCATTTTCCAGAATTTACATTTCGTCGACAGGCTTTTCTAGTTAGGCGCTGAGGTTTGTGATAGTCACAAGTCGGACCCAACCTTACTTAACCTTCGTTATTTATTAATATTTAGAAGGGACCTGCACTTATTTCGCTTCGGTTTATAAATCAGTCTGTAACACACGTTCATAAACCAAAATTTACTTTACACCGTGTTTTTTTGATTTGGGTTAATTTTAAGAGAGCATTCCTTAGGTCTAATAAAGTTAATTTCTCCAAAAAACTAGTATTGTACCCTTTTGAAGATGATAAAATATTAAATTCGTCAATAGTTAACAAAAATTATTTACGCTGTGCGTATGTTTTAACGGCTGATTTTATTGTATTCTCACAGCTTTCAAAACAATTCTCCCTGGGCCCGTACGATTGTATACTACTCAAAACAAAATAGGGGCCACGGTATATTCTGCATACAAAAGAACTGTTTTCGGAGAAGGATTATTATAACAAATTATAACCTGTAAGTTTTGAATTTAGTAATTATTTAGTATCATAAGTTGTGTTTTTTAATTATTTGTCAATTGTTTTGTTTTTACCATGCGTGTGGTTTTTTAAAACAATTTTCAAATTTCATACAAAATGAGCAAAAAAAATTCAACTTTTTTTAAATCCACACGCACGAACAAACACACGCAAAACAATTGACAAAAAAATTAAAAACCTAGCTTGTAAGTTGAACATTACAGCTTTAGAATGATACTAAATTCAAAAATTACAGGTTAAAATTTGTTATAATAATCCTTTTCCGAAAACAGTTCTTTTGTATGCAGAATATACCGTGGCCCCTATTTTGTTTTGAGTAGTATAAGTTACACAGTTTTTAACAACTATGGCAGTTTTTTTTTTGGTCCGATTGAGACTCAAACTAAGGTTTTTTTTTGATCTCTTATAAATATTTTGAACTTGAACTGATGAAAATTTTAAATTCACCTTTTACCGCTGCCCAGTTAGCTGAAAAAGCTACAGGTGTTTCTCTCTCGACTGTTTATAATGTTTTGTCTGAGAGTAAGAGTGACAAATTCAAAGCAACAAAAATATTCACCTCTCCAAGTAAGAAAAAGTTACGTACTTGTCCGTCATTAGCAGTAGAAGATTTTGATCAAGAGGTGATCCGGAAAACTATATATAATTTTCATCTGTCCCATAAACAGTTCCCAACCTTAAAGGCACTCCACTCTGTGTAAAAAGCCGGTATTGATTACAAATTCAGCATTTCTACCTTACGGCAACAAATAAAGAAATTAGGTTTTAAATAGAAAAAGACTGAGGACAATCGAAAAATATTAATAGAAAGACACGACATACGACTACTAAGAATAAATTACCGAATCAAAATTGCGTCATATCGGTCTCAAGGTAGACCAATAGTTCATACTGATGAACCCTACATCCATACTTCACACATGTCCGGTCAAGCTTGGACCGATGGAACAGGATTTGGTGTCATAAAACAGATCAGTACAGGCCAGAGGTTAATAAAAGTGCACGCAGGAAGAAATTATGGTTTTATTCCTAACGCTTTGTTAATGTTTAAGGCAAACCAAAAAACGGGAGATTATCATGACCAGATGAACTTCGTCAACTATGAAAATGGTTAAAAGAAAAATTTATACCGAACCTTAAACCTAATAAGTAGTGTACTTATCGTAGATAATGCCTCCTATCACAACAAACTTTGGAATCGTGCTCCAACGTCAAATTCTCGTAAGCAAAAAATGATGGATTGGTTGTCAGAAACACGACATATCTTATATTCCGCTGATGTACAAAACCAATTTGTATGAAGTAATCAAACAAAATAAAGAGCGATTTAGTGAGTACCACATAGAAGCAATTTTAAAAGAACATGGTCATTCAGTTCTGCGATTGCCACCGTATCACCTTTGGTCTATGGTCAAAGGATTTGTAGCGAAAAGAAACGTTTCATTAAACATGCAAGGCATTATGAATTTAACAACTGAAATAATTAAAACTATTACTGCTGAGGACTGGGAAAATATTTGTCGCCATGTCGAAAGTGAAGAAAATAAATATAGATATCAAGAAGGGGAAATAGATCGAATTACAGATCATAATATTATTATCAATACTTGTGACAGCTCAGATGAACAATTAAATAATAGCGAATGAAAGCAAAAAAAGACCGAGTAGGTATTGTTGTACTTGTTGATCTTCTTCTTCTGTCTTCTTGAAGAGAAGAGTATGTAATTTCATTGAATTAAGAGAAATACTGAAGTTATTCTCCGTTTCATGCCAACCTACAACCACTACAAATGCAATTCCACGCTCTCGCTAATTCATCTATACATTTGGTTCACAAACATCAAAATACTGTTTCCTCTGCATACAGTAAATGCATATTTATATGTTTATGATATCTCTTAAGTAATTCTATATAAACTTACTTTTACTGAAACTATGAGTGTCAGTTATAGTAATCATCTGTCTATTTAATTAACTTAATAAAATAGCGAATGTTAAAAATTCAACGTGATATAGGTACAGACGATACACCTATATAACAATGATTTAATTAATTTTAGTATTTCACGGTCATTGAAGATATTTCTTCTAAATACTTCGTCCGACATAGCAATTCGTTTTGCTCCTACTCTCTGAGCTTCCGAATTTTTTCCAAAACTGTTTGTTTTTCAACATATAAGTCCAGCTTATCTGAAAGGAGTACATCGTTAAATTTCTTATTGGAAAAAAATACCAATTTAAAAATATAGGTTGGACAGAAAACGGAACATTTGAAACTTTGGATTGAAGATATAGAAATTATAAGTATCAAAATTAACATGTCGTACTAACCTACGAATTCGGTCACCGTATCTAAACACCCAATTTATTTTGTTTGAACAACGATTCCCTCTCCTCATGTTTTTGTTTCCATTTGCTTGTTATGGAAAAAATTACCTGCCGCACACCACTTTTGATCGTTTTACCCATGTTTAATCAGCAATGATCGGATATCCCGGTGCAACACGGGGTGAATGACCTCAAACATTATGCTAATATGGATATGCCCCGGGGTTCCGGGACTTATGTTGTTAAATATTATTCTGATTTTATTACTTCAAATAAATTTCAATACAATTTAAACGTGTAAAATAAATATTTTGACAAAAGTAATTTGTACGTTTGTAAAAAAATTAAAAAAGTTAGTTTTTATTATACTCTGTTTAAAATTGATCTGCCAAATTGTCTTTGGGTATGAATATAAATCACTACATAGTATAAAACAAAGTCGCTTGCGCTGTCTGTCCCTATGTATGCTTAAATCTTTAAAACTACGCAACGGATTTTGATGCGGATTTTTTTAATAGATAGAGTGATTCTTAAGGAAGGTTTATATGTATAATACATTCCACGCGGGCGAAGCCGCGGGCGGGTCGCTAGTAAAATATATAATACGGTACGCATTATCAGTTCACCACACTACACACAGATATTATATTTTATTAGTTTGTATGAAATTGAAATAGCATACAATTATTTTCTCAATATTTTATATGTTTAATCGATTTCTTTACACGTCTAAAATCCTATCCTAATGCCTATTTATAAATATTCCAACAATCGCATTTTCTTTTCGAACCAGATCCCGGGATTTTAGTCATATCCATATTAAGATTTCTACTCTATATCCCGCAGTGTTGCACCGTGAAATCCGATCACTCTTAATCAGTAAATTTCCAAAACAAATCTTCAATTTGACTGACTCAACAACAACGACTTGTTTGTCAATGTCAAAACGACATTTTAATAGTGTTGCTAGTCAAATAATAGCCGGTTTCAGCTTTCACTTGACTATTGTCAGGCTATTGCTATACTGTTTTAACGTTTTTGACTTCGCTAATTAAATTATTTTGAAAACGCATAAGAGCACACATCTTATTAAACACGCTATTGTCACAAATGAATGGAATCAGTATTCATTTGTGACATGCATACATACATACCTTCACGCCTGTAATCCCAGAGTGGGGTAGGCAGAGCTACAGAATTACCTACAACTTTAAAAATTTGTGACATTAGCTTGTTTAATAAGATGTGTGCTCTTTAGCGCTTTCTCCAGTTTTATTAAATACATAATATTGTAATCAGCTGTCATGTGAATACTCTTTAAGAACCATGTATTATACAGGAAGAATGGTCGGCTTGCCAGCAGACTTGGATCTATCTTGAGGTGATTTTCTCTGCGCCCGATATCCAAAGGCAGCTGCCCAATGAAACACGGCTGTTCACCCTCGTCGACAAGTCCTGGAAGGATATTATGCGTAAATTAGCCAAGGTAAGTCGCATTAGAATACACATGCAGAATCCAAGGCGTGAACTACGAGTTTGTTTATTGTTAAAGGCACTGGCACTTGTGGATGGATGGATCGAATTATATTATTAATATATTTTTGTTTTTATGTCTGTGTAAAACAGTTATTCATACACACTGATATCTGTTAGCTTATTCACGAGAAAAAAGCTGTGGCAGCTAAATAATGTATGCAATCATTTATCTTATCTAAGATGGCATTTTAATATTATAATGAACTATAGAAAATAACATAACTTTACAGAATTTCTAAGATTTGGCAAACAATTTCACTTTATTTAGAACACCCGCCATCAGCGTGCGAGTATGACTCCTTAATTTTTCGAGCAGCAGTATTCCGTGTATAAATCACCCTTGTCATTGGCAACTCTCTCTCAATTTCTGGGCAATTGGCCTTGTCAAATTTTTACAATTTCTCTAGTTCGAAAACCATTTCGAGGAATAAGGTTTTAAAGGCGTTCTGCATTATTAAGTTTTTGAAATATTTATCTGTTTCGGGAATTTCGACAAAATTATATTTAACCTTTGTTTGACTTTCGTTTTCGGCTTGAAGCCCTCCTAGGTGTATCCTACGGGTTCAGCGATAATCGGTAGAAATAGTATATTTTATTACATTATTACAATCACTCTTTATTTTTAGAATTTAAAAACCGTGAGTTTTTTTTTTGGTTTGTCTTAATTTGTTGGGTTTATATTTTTTGAGCATAATTGTTGTTATCAAGCAAATCCAACGACTCCCGAGGATAATGAGGGAAGCCAACGAGACGGCTAAAATATTGGGGGCGAGTATGTTGCCGATATCTGTTCTTTGTTATGTATGTCACGAATAAATGATTTTCTTTCTTTCTTTCTTTCTTTCTAATATGCTTCCCACGACTGTACAATATGATCCAATAATTACCTGCATGCTGCCTGCACCGCAGTATGCTGATACTAACAACTCTTTTACATATCCTTGCTCTGCCCAGTGTTTTTAATAAAAGACAGTCGATTTGGTAGTATCCGCCCGGGAATTCAAATTTTATAAGTAAATTTTTCCTTCATACAGGACATTGGGCAGAAACCGGAAGTATTAAATAAAAAGGTTGGGCAGGACGAGGATAAAATGAGTATTTTTTTAAAATTGGAGAATGTTCTTTTTGTCATGACGGCATTTGTATTGCAAATACCAATAATATATTGGTAGAGGCCCGTTTTTATGTGTTTACTTTTTTTCGAGAAGAAGATACGAAAAATCGCGACGGGCTCTGATACTATTATAGTGCAAGAAAGCGTTTTCTCATACTATGGTTTTCACTGTTTCCAGTAGTCTGAGCCGACGTGCTTACGCCAATGGTAATGCTATTGTTTAGGTCCCCCTAGCGATACCGGCAGCAACCCAACCAAAGCTATATGAGGAATTCGTAAAGAATAATGAAATGCTCGACCAGATCATGAAGTGTCTCGAAGCTTACCTAGAGACTAAAAGAGTTGCCTTTCCACGATTCTTCTTCTTGTCTAACGACGAGTTGCTGGAAATATTGGCGCAAGTATAAGCTTACAATAATTATTGCGAAACGTTAATGTTAAATTAGGCACGATCGAGCTCGGAAGTAGCTGTGTACATTGTCGGCATTATTTGATGTACTAATTTCAAACCACTCTCTTTGTTTACCTTCTGCGACAGCGTATTAAAATGTATAGCCACTTCTGAGTTCGACTGTACCTACTTAGTTACAGACGTAGTGAATAATCCTTTCCCATCGTTTTTTGTCGGATACGTTCGTATTTATCTTACTGTCTCAATTAGCTTCAGTACCCATCAATAAGCCAACTGAGAAAGCAAGATAAATACGAACGCACTACATCTGTACAAGTTTGTAGCGTTGTTCAAGAAAATACTCCTATACTAATCAATTATAATGTTTAAGACTTCATAATAAACGATAAACGTAGTTATGATTAAACTATATACGTATTAAATCGAATGGAGGAACAAAATGGAGTCCAAACTCCATTTAGTCATAAAAAAAAACAATTAGGTAACATAAAATAAATCATACGTCTATGTAGGCAAACAAAACTTGAATTTGCTGTGGTGTGTTATTTATTCTTAATTTTTAATTATTAACACTGTTATTGAACCTTCAAAGATCTGTGTAAATCCATGAAATATCTTAAAATAATTATTTTGTGGGTATTTTTTTGGGAAACGTAGCATTCATTGACTGGGAAATTTTTCTTAACGCTGTTTCTACTAGGTAGTACTTTTCAAATGTTTGCGAATTATTGACATATTTTACCTACATTTATTATTTTGTTTAGACTCGTAATCCTCACGCGGTGCAACCACATCTACGTAAATGCTTTGACGCGATCGCTAAGCTGGAATTTGGAGTGAAACTGCCAGAGAGCGAAATGGAAGTTACTGAAGATGGCACTCTGGTCGAGCGGGAGATGTCATTCCAGACCCGCGATATGTTACAAGCGAAACTCGCTAAAACTGCCCTGCAAGAGGATCTAACCACCGATATTATTGCGATGCTTTCGCCTGAGGCAGAGAGAGTCAATTTGGGGAAGGTATAGTTCTAATATCGCATGAAATAGTTATCCATTATGTTTCTATGGCATTCTTTGCAGATGATCAAAATTAAAAAGATTGAAGGAGACTGTCTAGGATGCCGTAGTCAACAACCGCTAGCTTCGTAGGCTTCGTATAGTCGTTTAGTCCAACTAGTCCAAGTCCAACTCAAAAATGCTTTACAGTCCAAAAGCTGTAAAGCATTTTCGAGTTGGTGTTTGAGGCACCGTAAAACTTGTACAGTACTTCTTTAAATGATATCTAAATGCAAAAGGGCCGACCTGGCTGAAGGATGTTGCGGCTGTACCAAGTTTTGTTTTATTAAGTAGCTAGGTATTACGGTATGCAAAAAACAAGGGTTTAATATCGTTTCTTCACAAGATTATTTCTAATCAAAATACATGAAAATAATAAGCTATACTAACTTTTATTGCAATTGAATTTTACAGGTTCTTTTTTCTTTTAAAAATATATATGGCTTGACACACCTTATAAAGATATCAAATGAGAAATACTTTGAACAGATCCCGTCACTGTATTTTTATATTTCAATATAAGCCATAGCGATGCCGTTCAGGAATTTAAATAATTAATCGCCTATTTTTACGATCGATTGAAATTACGAAATACGGCTGTCGCAGGCATCATCTTAGAATAATCAGTGTAAAGTAGTTTTTTATCGCAAAATATAATCTGACGAAAGTGCAAAAGATGTCCATACTATGAAATGTTATAAAAAACGCAGGGTCTCAAAGCGCGTGGAAATGTGGAAGACTGGCTGGGTAAAGTGGAAGAGGCAATGTTTGCATCAGTGAAGCGTTGCATGAAGCACGCGCTCAAAGACTTTATGATACGCCCGCGCGTGGAATGGGTCGAACTACATCCAAACCAAGTGAGTGTTACCTGTAATACTTAATACTCGTACTTGAATACTAAACAGATAAATAAATGCTTCGGATTAGTCTTTCCCCGAAAAAACCTTTCGATTGTTTCTATTTTCATCATTCATTAGGTACTAACTCCGCCAACGGTCCTACTGCATTGACAATAATGTACATATGTACTTCTACAGGTAATACTAACGGTATCTCAAATTATGTGGGCAAAAGACGTTCATCAACTGTTCGACCTAGACATACCCCTTCGCATTGACACAGCTTTACTTGCGTTTGAGAAGAAATGTATTTCGGACTTGAACGATTTGGCGGCGCTCACTCGCGGAAATCTTACTTCACTGTTCAGGAAAGTTCTTTGTGCGTTGATCACCGTGGATGTACATGCTAGGGACACCATAAACCACATGGTTGAAAAACATGTACAAAAATCGTAAGTACTGATATGACGGTGCTAGTCTTAACAAAATATTGAAAAAATGGTCCGTTTGGTTCATCACCGCCAACTTATAGATAAATTACCGAGAGCGCGGAATAGCTTTTGTAGTGGTTGTACCGTTCGTTTTTTTCTTAATTAGCATTAGAGAAAAAGTAGCCGACATCTTGAAGTTTTTAGTTATTCGACTGGTTGCTTCCAAAATCGATATCTGGGGATCTGTGTGGTCTCCTACAACGAAGCGGTTGACAGAATAAGAAAAAGTAGCCGCCATGTTGACCTTTTTAGTTACTGAACCGATGGTTTTGAAAATCGATATCTGTGGTATATCGTGTGGACCCCAGATGCAAAACCACCATCCATATTTCTACAGGTTACCATATTTCTACATACAAAGACAGCGATCCGTGCCGAACGCTAGGGTTAGAAAGAGATAAATAGTTGTTTCAAATTGCATACCCGAATGACGCGGCGTGCCTAGATACCGGTGCTCGTTGCAATGGCCGCCATTTAGCTACTCGTCTTGATGTGAATAAAATTAAGAAAATATTTACGGTACTTACGAATGAAATGATTGGGTTGGATTGAAATCCTTTCTTTTTTTTACAGTCCAAATATATAATTTCCGCAGCCTCGAAAAACACAAGACGTAATTTTCTATGAAATAAATTAGTTACTTTTCGGTGTTAAAATTTTATTGTCTTTGACTCGTGCCTGGCTGCGGCCGCGGTGCAACTGAACGGTGGTAAGGCAGTTTACCTTCCTTTTTGAGGAACGCTTTTGCGCGCAGATGACGTCTCTTAATATAAAATATCATTGGACACAAGCGACTTTACGCCGATGCTCCAAACTCTGAAGCTTGGTATTGGCGAGTGAGTCGTCACCGATGAGTCTCCTAGCTCGTCGATCCACCGAGTTCCAGCTGATATTTGGCAGAGCCAACCCAAAACAGGTGGCAGCAACACTTTAGACACGAACGAACTTATGTTTGATATAAATGGAACAACTGTTCCGTTGTGAAGTATCTTAATAAATTATATCAAGGAGTGTAATTATTATTTACTATATAAAAAATTAAAGCCACATCTATGTTTTATCAGAACATGACACCACACTCGAAATGATAGGTAAACTGAAGCCGATATTTTTTTTTTATTCGTAGCGCGGCGGCGCACGGACGGGTATTTTACTGACCTGGGCGGCCATAAGTCAATTTTTTAAAACTGATTGTGGTTAGAATTATGAGTCGGGTTCAGAAAGTCAACTTATTGACGCACTATAATCCGACAATGTATTCGACCTTATCGCTAAACTATGCTCGTATATGGCTTGTTGCAATATTAAGTATTTGAAGTGCATTTGTTTTCACGAGTGGCACATATCAAAAGAGTATGTTTTTGCGGTGGAATATATAAGAAATTACCTTAAATATTACGATGGCAGGTAAGAATGTTTCGTTTGTATGCGTTTTTAATAGGATTGATTATCTTATGACGATATGGTAGTCATTCAAAGTAAGTTCTTGTATTTTGACTTATCGGAAACTTTTAGTTGTAGTTCCCGATGAGTCCCGGCAGAAATAGGGCATGTAGCACATACCTCATTTATTCTAGTTTATTATTTTGCTTTGATTTTCCACGGAAACACTCCGGAAAATGGAAAATTAGGCATCCAAACGTTATATGGTCAAAATGTATGATTTTATGAATTTGTTATTTTTTGGTAATTTTGTTTTTTTATTGTTTCTAGGGCCATCTAATGTTAAATTAATAACTCGATCGAAGTTATTTGAGTTGATGCAGCAGACGAAATTGCCAAATTTCAAAAGTAAACTTAACTATCTCGAAAGTGATTTGCTTGGTAGGGATAACTTTAATGATGAACAGATAAGGGAAGTCAAGCATAATTTTAGTCGGTTCAAGTCTGAAATACGATCAAGATGGGCTGCAGCACACAATAAAGAAGATGATTTCTTAAAAAAAATGTCGATTGGCTAGCAGGTTCATTTACGTTACCAAAAGTTATCGAGCGAACGGGGCGTCCGGAAATCCGATTTCAAGAGTCAAGTGATAGATCGAAAAGACGAAAAACGGAAGAATTGAGAAGCAGTGTATGTTTAGAAGTATTGACGCATGCTACTCAAGTACAGTTGACAGCTTCTGGAAAGAGGGATGCCGGAAAAGTACTAAAAGACATCATTAGTTCACCGAAACGAGCTACAAAATATAAGCAAGCGTTTTCAGAGTACGAGAAGGTGGGCAAATTAGGTCCAAAAACGTCGCGAATGTCACCTAATCAAGCATTATCAATGTTTGTGGAAGCCAATCTTTCTACAAGTCAATACGAAACTATACGAAATCCTAACAAAAAATATATCCTTGCTATAGTATTCTGCAACAAGCAAAAAAGGAATGTTACCCGGAAAAAGAGGCAATCAGTGTTTCAGAAACTTGTGCAGAAGTTAATATCCAGGCGTTGCTTGATCACACATCCAAAAGGTTGTTGATGCACTTGGATGAAGTTTTAGAAACACTAAGTAAAGGCGAAAGGAACTCATTAGAATTGACATGCAAATGGGGTTGTGATGGATCGCAGCAAGCTCAATATAAACAAACATTCAACAACATTGCTGATTCAGACTCGAACATTTTTCAAAGCTCATTTGTGCCACTTAGGCTAGTAAGTCGCATAAATAATAAAGTGATTTGGGAGAACCCAACACCATCATCGCCTCGCTATTGTCGTCCCATAAGAATACGTTTTGTGAAGGAGTCTACAGATATTACCCTCGAGGAAATTGAACATGTAGAAAGTGCAACAATTGCCTGAAACGTCTCGGCAATACCTATTAAAGATAACATTTATTACGTCACATACATAATGTTGCCGACTATGGTAGATGGTAAGGTATGTAATGCTGCTACGAATACGAAGTCAACTTTGCGGTGTTATATTTGTGATTTAACATCAACGAACTTTAATGATTTAACAAAAACAGCACCTGTAAAACCAGACGCACTAAAATTCGGGTTATCAATCTTGCACGTCCGTATACGTGTATTTGAAAGCTTATTGCATCTAGCATATAAGTTGCCCTTAAAAAAAGGAAGGCTTAACAAAAAAAAAGATAACGTGGCTCTCGTATACCAAAGAAAAGCCGAGATCCAAGAGGAGTTCCGAGTGAAAATGGGTTTACTTGTGGATATACCTAAACAGGGATTCGGCAACACAAATGATGGCAACACCAGCAGACGTTTTTTTAGTAACCCTGAACTAGCTGCTGAAATAACTGGTGTCGATTTACGTTTGATAAATCGCTTTAAAGTGATTTTGGAAACTATATCCAGCGGCCACAGAATATATTTCGATAAATTTACGATATTTACTAATGAAACAGCAAAACTGTATGTTGAACTTTACCCATGGTGCCCTATGACCCCCACGATGCACAAGTTATTGATTCACGGCCCAGTTGTAATTCAGAATGCCTTGTTGCCTATAGGGCAATTGTCCGAAGAGGCTGCAGAAGCCCGAAACAGGCACTTTCGTCTATACCGTCAAAACTTTTCCCGAAAGTTTTCGAGGGTTTCATGCAATAGGGACGTGCTTAATAGATTACTCATAACTTCGGATCCACTAATAACAGGAATGAGAGAAACACCGCGTAAAAAGACAAAGCCATTCGCTACTGAAACCCTCGATATGCTGCTTCCCATGGAGTCTCATGCAGACGAAATGGTGTCTGATGAAATATCGACAGAGCCGTCTTCGTCTGATGAAAGTGACACGATTTCCGACTGATTTTTGTTACTTTTGTATATACTTTGTACATATATTATTATACCTACTTTGAGATAACATAGACAAATCCTTATTTTTTTGTAATTTCACCATAATTTTCTTACCGTATAGATAAATAATGAAATATTAGCTTAATATTACTGTACCTACCAATATAACATCAAAAATAATATTGGCCGCCCAGATCAGTAAAATACCCCACTGTGCGGCGTGTAAATTTGAATACCCCCCCTGTCTACCCACAAGGGGGTGGCTCATGGCTACTGGGCTAAATCAGCTCAGTTTGTCCTAGTAGGTATACATCTGTGCCAAGTGAATTCATCCGTCACCAAATTTTGCCCTCTCCATACATTGGGTGACATATCAAGGTAGATCTTGTTAAAGTAGTTGACGACTACTTAAAAAAAAACCGGTCAAGTGCGAGTCGGACTCGCGCACCGAGGGTTCCGCACAAATTCGTAGGTACATATATAATAGTTCAGCGGGTCTATTGCCTGACGCACACGCAGTCGCAATCGACTTTAAAGCGGAACAAGTGTGCTCATTTTGTATTCAGACAAGCTTTCGATTTTCAAAATGAAAACGATTGCTATTATTGCTATTGGATATGCCGTAATTTGTAATTTTAGGTGTTTAATCATACAAACAAAGTAATTGAATCTAGAACTGCGTTAACGTTTATTTCTTAGTTATAGTTACAGTTATTAGGGTGGATCAACTTTGTGTTGTTGTTATTCTGTCCCGTAAACCAGGAGACAACAGTGATAGAGTTTCTTAGAAATAATGTTATAATATATAGTTCCAGCACACTCAGGAGAAAGGCCATAAAAGAATGGGTGTGTAATTGCCAATAAAACAGTTTTTTAGTGGACTTACTTATATCCTTTGAAATCATAGTTTTAAAGAGTGATTTGTTAGATGACTTTCCCAAACGCATTTTTTCTTTGAAGCTAATTTTCTTTTCGCGTTTTTCCCCGAAAGTGATAATTAACAGTCACTTTTTTTCCGACAGTTTATTTTTACATTCGTGTTTTTACCCTTGCGAGTTTTATCCAGTCGCTTCTTTTCCTACCACCATATTTTCACGGTCGTGTTTTTCCCGTTCCAATTTGTCGAAGATACCGCGGAGCTCCTATTTCTGGGTGGTTTGGCCCTCCGGGCCTGATGCAAAACTAACATAACCTAAACCTACCTACGAATTACGATGTAAATACTTTTGGGAAAAGTGCGACTGAGATAGAAATCGAACGGGAAAAAAACCGACTAGGAAAAAAGTCGAACAACAAAAAAAGCGACTGTAATAAAATCGAATGGTGAAAAATAAAATTAGGTAATATCGCGTTCGGGGAAAAATGCGAACGGAAAATTTAATACAAAGAAATAATGAGTTCGGGAGACTGATTTAACAAACCAAAATTACCATCATTTACGATTACTATCGCCATCTGCTAGCGAGTAGCTAACACTTCATTTATTACACCAAATTTATTTCACCGTGCCTTGCATAAAGACCCTTTCTTTGTGATTTAATTAAAAATGTACAGTTTTCAGATATTTTCCTATACTTGTAGTTCATGACGGTATTACTTACCAAATTTCAAAGTTCTATTTACGATTACTAACGCCATCTGCTAGCGAGTAGCTAACACTTCATTGATCACACGTCGTTTCCTGCATAAAGGCCCTGATTTTTTGGTTATTTAATTAAAATTTACAAATTTCAGACTTTTTCCTATACTTGTAGTATAAGACGGTGCTACTTGCGAAATTTCATAGTTCTAGGTCATCGGGAAATACCCTATACATTTTGATTCCCTCGACAGTGTCGAAATACACGTTTTTTGCGGCATAAACGGCCGTATCTTTTTTTTACGTTAACGTAGGAGCTTGATTTTTTCACAGTTTCACGGGGCTGTAGACCGGAGTATATGGTTTTAATTTCAACTCGATACCTCCTCGCGTTCTCGTGATAAAGGGTCTTGACAGACAGACAGACGGACAACAAAGTGATCCTATAAGGGTTCCGTTTTTTCCTTTTGAGGTACGGAACCCTAAAAAAAGGACAATTTGGACCAAAACGTTTTTTTTGCCATTAATACATGTTTTTGTTCCGAAGTGTATTCCTGCTTATTCGTGAACTGCACCCATATTCTTGAAATTTTGGTTTAAGGAGCGATTTTGAATGGCTAAAAATGATCCGTTACTATTGGGAAGAGGACATAGATAACTGCGTTGCGCGAATGTCAAGCGCTTTGTATATCTACGGGCACGAATACTTGGGCGCTGGAGGTAAGTCGTACGTACTAAGTAGTACCGATACTAACTAATCATGTTCACGAAAACGATCAAGTATCATGACTGTGATGGTTCTTTGTAATTAGTTTTGTTTTATGGTGCAGGGTTCTTTATGTGAACCAATCAGTGAGTCTATGACGTTCTTAGATTACTCGTTCGGTGATCAGTATTCAGGATGACAATGCGTTAAGCCTAGTTGATAGTGTACCGTGCCTACTAGCTAGCGGTCCCGGGTTCGATTCCCATAGTACGGGCAAATATTTGTGTGATGAGCAAAGAGCGGAATTCTTCATAGCAAAAATCAAACTGTCAGAGGGATTGACCTAACTGTTTTATCGACTTATCGATAAATATTTGTCACTCAACGAAACAAAGTTAAAGTAATGAAATCAGGCTTTTTATCCAAACAAACAAATTAACGGTGTCCCTAATTAGCTGACCGCCACTGTATTTTAGTATAATAGTAAAGAATAAAATAATAAAAAATTTCTTACGTGTAACTCTGTACTGTATTAGTTAATTGTGGCAACTTCACTGGTCAATGTGTTATGTAAGTTTTTCTGAAAAATTTGTTTTCTTTACTTGTACCGTTTGTGCCCAAATAAACATTAAACATTAAACATAAAACAGAAAATACTTTTTTTTAAATTTTCTATATGAAACTTATCATTAAAAATTAAAAACAAATATTGCTATGAGTAGGTAACTAATCTTCATTCAAAATAACAAAGTCGAAATCTAAATCTGTACTAAATATGTTTTCTTCATCTTCCCTGTAGTAAAAGAAAATAGTCATTATTTTTTCAAAATTGTCACCTTTCAAATTACTTACTCCTTTTTTCATTGTAGATCCATTTATAAGATGAAAACGAGCGTTCTACCTCAGTTAAAGTAACAGGAGCATATTTGTAGTACTCGATAACGGTGTTTTGGCTGTAATCACTTTTTTCTATAAAATCAGCATATCAGGTCAAATGTTACAGAATAATCTTTTAAGTTGATTATGGATACCTAATGCGATATTATTCCGTAACATCGATAAGTCGATAAAACAGTTAGGTCAATCCCTCTGACAGTTTGATTTTTGCTATGAAGAATTCCGCTCTTTGGTGATGAGCGCAAGTTTTCCTGAATGTTGGAAGTATTATTAGCATCTCTGAAATGAAAATGTAATTAATATACTTCTAAAGTAAGGCCATCGAGACGACATAAAGAATGTAAGCAAAGCGTTCAGGAACTCAAAACGTTTTTATTTGAAATCATGTCACTTCGAACGCAATCCAAACAGGAATGAACTTCATAAAATGGCGGCCTTTATGTTGACAATTTCTGTACTGACAGCTTTCCTGTTTCACGAATTACGCAACGACAGCCGTCATTGACCAACTAAAGATATTATTGCGTACCAGAAATAAGGACAAAATATAATCGCTCGCTATCGCAATATAACTTAAGTACTTAGTAACTGTCAGTCTGTTCACATTCTTTATCTCGTCTCATTAGTCAACTTTAAGTGTGTTTACCGTAGTCTACTACCCATACCTATAGTTCACGCCTAGACCTTCCTATACTTCAGTTTTTTCAGCAAAAGAAAGATCTTTACAGAAGTATCTATGCATAAGGTATTTTATCAGGCAAGGTTTGCTAAATAGTCAAAAAAAAAAAAAGTCCATTCTTCATTTCATTTTACGAACACGTTGTGTCTAGTATGTTAAACAAATGAATTTAATTTAATATGTATACAAAATATTTCTTACTTATTGTTGCACAATAAAATACTCGAAGAAGCAGAAGCAGTGAGAAATAGGAACCCTTTTAGGAGTATTTATATACTATTGAATTAAAAAGTTTGCTAGCAGCATTAAGAAATGTGTTGATCCACTGATATTTAGATCGGTCGCTTATTGTAATAAGTTTCATGTTGCTTATGTCAAATGTCTATTCTAAATCTAAACGTGACTTAAAATACTCACCTATCGGTATATTTTTCGTAATTTTGTGGTTTGTTCTAATGATCTGGTGAAGTGAAAGGTAATGTGACCACTTAGGTACAATAAACAAAATATTGGTCCCGGATGCGTTAAAAACAATAATGGCAAAAAAAAACCGCGTGTATTGAGCATTTGAATGTAATGTTTGTTATTAGAAAATATAACTAAAATGATCTAATAATTTAAACTGAACCAATAAATACCTAATTATACCCATTGAAAAAGGTATACGACTACTGCTTCTTTGTTTACATGATTTATTACAGGGCGAACGACATGAAGTGTTACCAAATTCAAAAGGCTACGATTTTTTTTTGTTGTCTTAAATTATTCATTATTAAGAAAAAAATGAGAAAAAGATATCAAATTTTTAAGATTACTTTATTTTAACTCGATATGACCACCTTCTGCGGTCTATGGCCTTCAGACGGTAGAAAAATGAGTTGCACGCTGCACGAATGTGATCCTGCGGTATGCAATGGCAATTACGTACGATCGCTTTCTTCAATGCATCCATACTGGCATGTTTTCTTCTCCTCACCTTGCTCTCCACAATGGACCAGATAATAGAAGTCCATCGGGTTCGCGTTTGGGGAATTCGAAAGACATTGTGTGGACGAAATAAATTGCGGCACGCGTTGTTCAGCCATTCTTGGTTCACACGAGCTTTATAAGCCGGGGCCGAGTCTTGTTGTAATGTCCACGGTCTACTACCGAAATGTTTGCGTGCCCAAGGCTCCAACGCAGCTTCCAAAACATTTTCCCGATAGTAAGTCGCATTTACTTTGACACCAGGCTCGATTTTGTGAATTTGGTAACACTTCATGTCGTTCGCCCTGTATGTTAAAAAAACTGAAATATAAGTTTGGGGCTAAGTTATTTTGCGGAGATTGACCTATTATTTTTATTTATTTTACTTATCTAGAGATCGGTTAATAGGGAGCTAATTTACCTTAGTTTGCGAGAAGAAATAATATTTGTTTTATGGTATACCGATGGTCTGTATGAGATATTTTAGGTTAGTCAACAGGACCTTGATACGTTCTTTGTAATAGTTAATGTTACTTCCAACTTAAAATATATTCCATACTGTAAGTAAATTCTAATGTATTTAGCATAAGGGCTAAATGCAAGACTTTAATATTCATCAAAAATTAAACAATATTTTAACCGGTTATAAGTCCACTTTATATTAGAGGACGGACACCAAAAGATGAAAGACACCCAAACGGTGAACACTCGATCGAAATAATCCTATAATTAAATCGTGACGAATACCTAGTACATATTTTGGAATTGGTTTTTATTAATCAGTAACTCTGTCTTCGCCAATTATTCAATCTTAAGAGGATTGTAAAGCGCCGCTAAAATCGCGTAGCTGTCAAAAAAATCCATACAAATTTAGCTCCGGTTGTTAACGTTTCTGACCCCCTAAATCAAGTCCAATTTCCACGATTTTTGAATATGTGGTAGTTATTATAAAGAACTAGGTCTGTACGTTTCTGTATTTTTTTTGTAGATTTCTTTTATTCTAAGAAGTATATTCGTGGAAAAGAAAATGTACAGACATAGTTTTTTATGATATCTACAACATATTTAAAAATCGTAAAAATCGGTCTTGGTTTAAGGGGAGAGAAACGTACTCGCATTTTGTATGGAAATGTTCAGCTCCACCATCCTTTTAAGGTCGTATTATATTCCCTTTGACCGTGATCGATCTTTGTTCTTGAGATTCCCGCCGAAAACGTCGATAGTATGGAAAAATAGATAAGGTCAGTACACTCCAAACTTAAAAGGATTCGCTTGGTATCTATTCTTGATTAATCAATCACCCTTATTGGAGATATACGATAATTTTTTTTAGTTAACGAGATATATGCCGTTCAAGTAATGGTTTCAAAAATGTATAAGTACCTAAACCAATACTTGAACGGTGTTCAGCTACTAGGCCAGGCACACTTTTTTAAAGCTTCTTAATAAATCTTACTGAATAGGTGAACTTGAATTGATTGACTTTCATAAATCCTGTGTCCTAAAGTTGAACCCAGTAAATTCAGTCTTTTAACTTTTAGGCATAACTTTGTAATATGAACACTACTTGTGTTTATGGAAATGTTTGTTTACTCATATTATAAATGTGAAAGTAACTCTATTTTGCTGTTTGTCAAGAGATAAGTGAGTAATTTTGCTAATGATTATTGATAAAAAATAGTAATTCGTTGTTTTTAAAACACATTTTTGCTTGAAAAATAGCCACCTTAAAAGATCATAGGAGCCTTAAGTAATATTAAATAAATGTAAAAAAATCAAATACAAAAGCTGATTTCGTTAACTTGCATTTCATTTCTAAAAGATATATTTTATTTTTTATTATGTTAGCTCAACTTTTGGGCCCAAACCGTTCAGAATTAGAGCACGCTGTTTATCTTTTGGGCAAATCGTAACAGTATTGGTTTCAACGATTTTTAGAAAAATACTCTGTTACTTAGACCACAAACAGTACCAATTTAAAAATATATAGGGTGAAATTTATTAATCTCACTCAGAATAAACTATCTAAAGTTGGTGTAGTCGCTGCCCATACACTACATCTTTCCGCAATCTTGAGGTAAATTAGATTCCGAGTATTTGACCTCTAATCATATCAGACATTTACAACTCCACTAGTAGTACAGTCATTGTAGGCGGTGCTTTTGGCAGGTGTCCTCGTGATCACGCCTTTAACGGATCGCTGTTACCTCTGCCTCATGGGCGCTCTGCAGCTGGATCTCGGTGGGGCGCCCGCCGGGCCCGCCGGCACCGGCAAGACAGAAACCACCAAAGATTTAGCAAAGTCTCTCGCTATTCAGTGCGTGGTTTTTAATTGCTCTGAAGGTAATTCAACGTCAAACTTTACTTACATAGCACGAAACATGGATCTTTTGTAAATTACCTAGGATAAAGTCACCAGTGGTCAGCCAGAGACCTGTAATCGGGCTCTGACTATACTGAGTGGGAAGAGTACGAAAGATATATTTCCCACTCTTCGCCCTCATATAAACTTTACTCATATTGGCACTCGCTTTTATCTAAAATCTTTTTATTTTTAGCCACCTAAGTTTTAATATTTTTCGTTGATGTTTTTCTGTATTAGTTATTTTGTTTTTTTATCTGTTTTTCTTTTATTTCTTTTAACTTTGTGCGTGCTCGTATATTAAGCTAAAGTAAAAGGTGTCTTGGTGTTTACTGTCAGCCTCTTACTGATTATGTAAATAAATAAATAAATAAAACAAAATAAATAAAGTCGACTACTGGTCTCTGGCTGACTACTGGTGACTTTACCCTATATAAAAAGGGACGGGACGCAAGTAGCACAATGAATAGTATTTTCATAAAATAAATGTTGCTTCTACTCATAGTAAATAAAAGCAATTACAATTGACAACATTTCAAAAAAAAAAGCGTTATTGATTTTTCGCGTTTATAATAGCTCGTTAAAAATTAGACTACCCGTATTTCTCGGTTTTTCTATATTTAACTTAAATTCGTCGTTAATAATTTATTAAAGAAATAGTCATTAAAAAGACCGTATATACAAAGTTAGGAATACTGATGTCGTGATCTTAGCATGATATAAAATTAAAAAAAAGTAACTTCAAACAGAAACAGAACCGACTGTCATATCATGTCATATTTTTTTCAATTCCTATTCGGTAATAAATGGACTAAGGGCACTATAAGTGTATTCCTAACATTCACAATCCAACTTTTTTTACTGTTTTTCCTAAATATAAAAAAACTACTGCATAAAAAAATCCAAAGATATTTTTACTGTAATTTCAGTGTAAAATCTAGAAACGGTATTTTATTTTACTACCTTAGCACATAATGAATTGTTGTCAATTAAATGTTCTTTGATTCAAGTAGTAACTATTTTGCTCTTCATTTTCAGTAGCTTATTGCGAATACTTCAGCTTCGATCGGTGTTGTCAGCGAAGACCCGTATGACTAGTACGATGACTGATGAGGAGGTACTTCTCATTCATCGATTTCCGTTACGACCTACATAATAATAAATCAATACAATACAATACAGAATAAAAAATAAAAACATAATTTAAAGTAGAGGTAGAGGTACCGTTTTAAAACGGGTAAAAATGCGACTAGTAAAATAATCTACTGGTAAAATATGCAAAGAAAATTAACGCGAACATTATTCGTAAAACGAACGTTTCGTTCGTGAACGTTTTTCGTAATTTGAATGTCCACGGGCTGGGCTACAGGACTATAATGTTTTCCATACTTGGTTTACGAAAAGTTGCTAACTGACAATTTTAAAGTTTAATATGTCGATATTGTGTTACCTAATTGAAAGTCGATAAATGAGAAGCTCAAAAATGCCACGAAAATTCCGGTCTCTGCTGATGAGTTGTGCTTCATTAGTCATGTTTCGTTGGTCTCACAGGACTTGATTACAAGATGATGGGGCGCTTCTTCTCCGGCCTGGCGACGTCCGGCGCCTGGTGTTGCTTTGACGAGTTTAACAGGATTGACATTGAAGTACTTTCCGTGATTGCCCAGCAACTTATCACAATAAGAAATGCTAAGGTTGCCAGACAGACCAGGTATTAGCTCATAAAAAATGTAGAAGTGCGAAGACCCTACACTGAGAAAAAAATATTCCCAATCTAACAAAAAAAACTTTAACGGCACACAACCCACATAGTTACTTTGCTATTGAGTAAACGTTTTTATTATCGCCCAGGGTATGGTTAATATAACATCATTCCGCAACAACTTTAAACATTCATGAAAACACAAATTTAAATTTCAAATGACAACGTTGTGAATTCTGCAATAACTTTAACCATTGTCGAAAACACAACTTTAATTTCTAATGACTACTTAAATATAATGTGTTCACTCTAACAACATAAAATAATGTTAATAGTATTGTCTTTCTGACAGTAGAACTTTGTTACTGTAGCAATGTTTGCGACCTTTCAAATATATTGTAGTCAGTCTGACAATATAAATGTTAGTACTGTAGTTTTTGTAACAATAAAGTTTTCATCGGTGAAACTGCAAAACCGCGTAAGTAACATTTTAAAGTAGGAGCAAAATGCACCTTTTTAATAAGAGCTTAAGGTTTATTTTGCTCTATCATAAATTTGTTGGTTACGCGGTTTTGCAGTTTCACCGACGTTTTGTCATTTTAATTTTGATATAAGTCAAGTTGTGAGCGGTACAACAATCAGTCCCACAATGAACACAGTCTCTCTACATAAAATAATTTAAATGTGCCATTGAAGTGTTTTGTCCCTCAAACAATAAAAATTGACAACGCTATTATTGTGCATTGTCAAGCAAAATGTTTCTCAGTGTAATATTTCATTTATATATTATATTAATATACTCGCTTTTGCCTGCGGCTTCGCTCGCGTCTAATTTGGGGAACTTTTAAATTTAAAAAAGTGGGACGTTCCCTGCGCAAAACAATGAGTACAATTCAAGACCCAGCAGTATTTTAAAGTCGTTGCTTATATATTGGTAGGTTTAAGAACAAAACAGAGGAACTTTGCAGGAGCTTTTGTGTATTATGTAAAACCTAAAATTATTGTCTGGGATGGAAGTACTATGGCCAGTAAAAATATTATTATATTATAATAAGGAAATTTTTAAAAAACGTTTTTCAAACCTGTTCATATGTGAATGGGCTCTTTTTGAGGATCTCAAATATATTTTTGTTATTATTGTAAAATAAATAGTTTAGATTTTATTCATGAAAGAAGACGAAAATTGACCATTCCACTCAACTAGGGAGTGTAATGGTCAATTTTTGTCTTCTTTCATACATTTTAGATCAGGGGAAAATACACAATATAGATAATTGCTTGTAGAATACAGGAAAACCTATAAATAATCTATCTAAAAAAAAAAAAAAAAACCCTCTCCTCGCGAGTTCAAATCGCACTTAGCCGGTTTATCGATATGACCTTAGCCTTCGAATTCGTTGACCACATCATAATCAACGGTGCAAACAAAAAAGAAAAGAAATTCTATAAGAAGACTAAGTTGCCTAACAGAAACACTAAACAATAAACTGCGTCCAAAACTCAATCTGAAAAACTTTAATCAAAAATTACCAAAACAAAGTATTTTACAGTAATTGATTGAGGAAATATACCGCAAACTCGACTTCGAGTTACTGCCTGGTCATCATTGTCATTCTGGAACAGATAGAAAAACAGTGAGTGGAGAGTAAGGTGATGAGGTCGATAAATATACCATAATCATCCCAACTGCCCTGAGCCACGACCAATCGAAAAATATTGGGCTCGTGTAAAGTAAAAGCTCTTTAAACACAAGAGTAACGCCGTTTCAGTTAATGACTTCAAACTAAAGTGGAAGGAAGCTTCTAAATTAATAAATTGCTAATGACGACGTACATAATCTGATGGCAGGTGTTAAGAAAAAATACGCTTTTTTTTGATGATTAAACTTATATATTAACCCCCTTACTAATAATGGTTGTATAGTGGTGGTATAGCTATACAATGTTTTGTCCTTATCTGTGACTGTGACATTTGTTGACAGATAAGGACAAAACATTGTATAGCTATACCACCAGTTACTACAACCATTATTAGTAAGGGGGTATGTATTTGTAAATATTAAGAGTCATGTAATACAATTAAACTTGAATAAAAAAACGATTTTTCATTGTTTTGGTTTAATTTTGTTAACTTTACGCGTATTTTTTTTCTCGGGGGAAGCGAATAATGTTCTTATTATTATTTATTAGCATCCATCCACCTTAGCATTACAAGGTTTCATTATGTAAATCGTTACATATTGCCTAATTTCTCACGTTCTCGTAGGTACTTGCCCGAGTTAACCGAACTACAATACCTACCTACACCTAAATAAATAATTAAAAAAAAAAAAAACCAGTAATGTTTTTTTTTTAATCGATAGTAAATTTCGTAATTACTTTTTACATGATGTCCATTTTACCGAAAGCTATTATGATTCATATGTTATGATAGATTCTAATATGGTCCAAGAGGCTTCATCGCCTTTAGTTAGCCCTATTGTCTTAGTCAAAAAGAAGACAGAAGAAATGCGACTCTGTGTCGATTATAGGGCGCTTAAAAAACCGAAACACCGTCAAGGTTCATTATTATGACATATCTACTGCTGGAGAAAATTTATATTTAATGCATAATTTAATTGGTATCCATAGATTAGGTTAAAGGTTCAGCCGAAAAATAACGTTCTTAGTTTTGAATATTCGGAATCACGATCGATTTGGCCGCTTGACTCTTCGGAATTATGTAGTTCGGACATAGCGGTACCCGTGCTCTAGTATCGATTAGTACTTTTTCTGCTGTCCTATTGTTAAATAATGTAGGTATTGCGTATAATTATTATGTATAACCATATAACAATATATTTTCGTGCAATTATAAATTTACTTTCTTACTTCCTCAAACAATACTACCAAGTTGACAAAATGACGATTTATTGTTTGGTGGCAGGTTCATGTTCGAAGGCCGCGAGATCAAGCTGGTGTTATCATGCGCGGCGTTCATCACCATGAACCCCGGCTACGCTGGCAGGACGGAGTTGCCAGACAATTTGAAGGCGCTGTTCCGTCCAATATCTATGATGGTGCCCGATTACGGTAAATTAATACATTTCATTGTGTTTGTCCTAAATAAACAATAAAGTAAGTTTTAAAAAAATAACCAAAAATCACTAGACAACGGTCAATTAAGAAAGAGCTGTTTTCATCTTAAATACGGATAAACAAGACGTGGGTGTGGGTGGGGTGGTAGAATGGCAGTATTTTTCGCTGAGAAAGATTAGTAAATGGAAATAATATACTCAAATTCACAAACGCAGCCGCTGGAAAAATAATTCGTTTTATGACACTTTGAAATAAGTATTTGTAACAGTTATCGATAAATTTAATATCGGAAGGAAGTCCCTAGTTGATTGACGTTTTTGCCACAATAACTTTTTTGGAAAGCTTACTGCACTACAAGTGATCCCTCCAAGTTTTGATTGTAAAAATGTTTTTTTATTAAAAGTATGAAAATAAAACAAAAAAATAGCAACATGATTCTGATTAAGGATTTTTGAACCTTCACTCTTAATAATCATAATTGTGTATTTCAGAATTACTGTCCCATTTACTATTTGAGTAAACGATCAGAATTTGTTCCAAATTTTCGGGCGTTAATTTTCTCCGTCTTGACTGATGAATTCATGTCAGATGTGGCTAAAAGACTTTTCAATTTCTATGAAAGGCTAAACAAAATAAAAAAATCTCACTTACAAACAATGCTGGGGGCGATCACTAATATATGGGAAAAGCATCGATAATTGAGTTTATCGATATAGGCAATCCCTAACTGTCATTTAATTTTGCCCCATAATTATATTCCTAGGTCTGCTATATGGATATTTATATTTTTATTTATATTTTCCTATTATATGGTGCTGTTGCTAGTTTCGAGCCATTCTTACTCGTATCAGAATGCTTTAAAACGGTCTCGTATGTTACAAAACTCCTGTCGTGCGTCATTGTGTTAATAATCTTCGCGGGTTTCAGCTCTGATTGCTGAAGTTATCCTGTACTCCGAAGGCTTTGAATCTTCTAGAGGGTTAGCAAAAAAGATGGTACAGATGTACAAATTGTCAAGTGAACAACTTTCAAAACAAGACCACTACGACTTCGGTATGCGAGCAGTGAAAAGTGTCTTGGTATGGGAGCTTATAATTATGTAGATACAGTCAGTAAAATGGTTTTATTATCCTTTTAAATATGGAAATGTATGGTCTCAAACACTGCAAAACATGTTTTTTTTTATTGAAGTAACTTGCAGTGTTCGCATTTTGGGCATTCCCTTTTACTCTTAGTTCCCGATCTATGTGGTGAACTCCTCACTCTTTCTCTAAGCGAAATATTTGTTTCACCTCCGCACCTCAATCTGGCAGATTTTTCAGTTAAAAGACAGTGAACAAAATTCGATTTTTGCTGGGTGAATAAAAATGGGTAAATGACAGGGTAATTATCATACCCCGGGGTTTTCGGTGCGGGAATGATTTGAGAAAGAGTAGAGATAAACAGATGGTTAATCTGAGAAAAAATATATTATGCCTAATGAATAACTAGGTACTTCTCTGCGAATTGTATATAAATTTATTTTAACTTATGTAGGAGGTTTATTTTAACTTATGTTTTGCTTTACTACCAAGCCTTATGAAATAATAATAAAAATAACATTAATTAATTACCAGTACATTTTATAGTTGGCGCGATTTTCAGAATAAGCTATTAATATTTTTTCCATATTTGGAACAGTTAAGCTGCGGCATCTTGTTGTAAATATCCATATCAATGAACTGAACGATCTTTCTACGTCAGCAGTTGTTATAGGTGCATATTTAAATTTCTTAAAGGAATCAATTGTTAGCCGAAGTGTCAGCGATCGCAGGTATATTATTTGGTCTTATATCTTTTATTATAATATTTCTATATTATTTTTAGTGTGCTATAGCCAGGATTTTTATTTAAAACCCACTACAGGTTATTAATAGTAGATTGTACAACAAGTGCATAAAACGTACCATTTTACCCGAGACGTGCATATAGCCACCCGAGCCGGTACGGCGAGGGTGGATGGTCACATCGAGGGTAAAATGGGTTTTATGCTCGAGTTTTACACTCTGCTTTTCACTTCGATCGCAAGGAAATAAAACAACGATTAAGCATATACCTACAAGAAAAAATCATGAATTTTTATAATGTAATTAATATGTTCTATCACGCATAAAATGTAATTTCATCGACAGTTCGTCAAATTAGCTTAAAAAAACACACTCCGCAAACGTGTTTACGCTTTTTTGGTTCCTCCAAATCATAAAACTTTCGTATGTGCTGAGATAGATTTTCTTCGATTTAGGCGGCAATATCTGCTCAATTACATTTTTCGCACTTCTGTACATTAAAGTCTCAGGCGAAATCATTTTTTGATCGTCACTATCACTACTTGAAGACATTGTTCAATTACTTACGAATAATTTATTGAATTTTCAACCGCAACACAACAAATTTAGTTAGTTTTTAATTTTGTTTGACGAATAATTAGCTTCCCGCTACACAATTTTTCTTAATTTTTTTTTTTCATTTTCAACTATGTGACTTTTGACTATGGACACTAGGTTTGAGCCTTAATGCCAAGTTATTATAAATATTTGCGTTACTTTTTTTTTTTTTACAAAGTGCACGCCCGTATTAATCTTAAAGTATTTAGATAGTATTACATATGTCGTAATTAAAATAAGATATAACCAAAATCTCATAAAAATATATCAATTAAATGAAGGTGTATTGTGTATGTGGCTGTAAGGCCTTATTGCCTTAGTCTTAAAAGAAGAAATTACTTTATGCACTAGAGCATAAAATGCGATTTTATGCAGCCTATACCCAGCATAAAAGCAATAAATGATATGACTATGACTAAAGAAGGACTTTACGAGCATGAGAAGTGAAAAATACTTTTCCCTTTTACACCCAAGTTTAAATTGGAAATATCTTGATAGGTTTTATGAACGATTTCGAAACTATCGCTGATGGAAATACTTGAACCCTGTAGCTTTTTAATTGCATTTGGGATAGTTATTAAATAATTTGCTATGAAATTTAAGTCGCTTCTGATATTTGCATTATCAAATGCTCTTTTTGCTTTAGTAACATTCTGTGTAAAAATATGTTGCAGCATCTATCCAGGATCCCTATTTTTATTTATATAATATTATGTTTATATGCTTTTTTTTTCAATTAATTATTCATTAGGTAGAAACCTGCTAGAGTACATTCTGTTTTTTATGTCAATACCTACTCTTTGGGTAATGTCAATCATTCCCGCACCGAAAACCCCGGGGTATGGTAATTATGCATGTGATTTAATTTTTACCATGTTGTATTCTTACCTTGAGGTAATATCTATGTTCTCGCTGCTGTGGTGAAAGTTGTATGAACAGCACGAGACTAAAGTTATTTGCATCTCTATTTATTGTCAATTCACTATGATTATGTAACATAATGCGATATGTAGTAATATTCAAAATGTAATATTTGCTTACCGACCTGGGTCTTGCGGTACGTACTTGCCCCATAAAATCTGTTCGTTTTCTATACTTAAGTAGATTGCATAGATATTACTTAATAACGATGAACAGATTTAATGCGGCATATTTAAGGCAAAACTGTACATAATAGGTCATGGCCGGTGCTCTGAAGCGGGCCAGTCCAGATCAGCACGAAGAGATGACTCTTCTCTGTGCCTTGAACGATAGTAACCTGCCCAAGTTTTTGGCTGCCGATGCACTCTTGTTTGCGGGCATCTTGTCAGACCTATTCCCTGGCGTCAGCCTACCAGAACGAGACTACGATGTAATGGAGGAAGCTATTAGTAAGTTGCGAATACAATATTATTTTTTACATTATTCTTACTTGGCTTGTCAATCAGAACTCGTATATTCTTATTATAAATGTTATGGTATCTCATTCACGCCATATGTCCTGGAATCCCGTGTAGCATTTTAACAAGAATTGTTTGCTTAAATACTTATACCTGCTCCTGCCAAAAACAATGCGAGTAATAAAATTATCACTTATCACCAACAGAACATTGCCTCTTGGCGAAAAAATTGCAAATTGAAATCTGTCAAATTCGGAAAGTTATCCAGTTACACGAGACTATGATCGTTAGGTGGGGCGTGATGTTAGTCGGGCCAACCGGCGGTGGGAAGACGGTGGTGTTACACGTAAGGTCGCATTTTTATTAGTTTTTAATTATACGAGTTAATTTTCTTATTATTTGATGCCGGATCCCGAAAATTAAGAGATGAAGGAGACAATAATTTCACAGGGTTCGACATTAAATGTAAATAATTAAACTCATCATAACTAATGCTTATAGGTATATATTCATAATTAATACTGGACCCGTATTATGGTCGCCTTTATCGCGGTGGATAAAACATCTAAATATTTTTAACGGTTTATTATACAAATTAGGCACTTAAGTGTTCAATAAACATGATATTTGAAATGACCGTAATCATGGGAATAACAATGCTATAATAATTATTATAGAACTGTTATTATCATGGCAACGCTCATTACAGGATTGTTTTCCCGCGTTGGTAACGCTATAGGTGTTTTCTAATATCGTAAACGATATGATCGTCGATATCAATATTAGTAGTTTATAGTACGCGAGTAGAAAAAAACAATACATCTGTATATGACAATTGTGGTTGTATATAACGATTGCCTTATGCGGACGGACTTTTCTCAATAGGATCTTATTCTGCTCGCTTTATTTATTGTTGAAAAGATGCTGAATAGTACGTGGCTCTCAACTTATTAGCAAGTTTCGGCATTGGCTGTCAACATGAGAGTTGGTTAAACCTTTTTCGGATGTATTCGCTTCGATTAATTTTGTCTATGAAACTTGACGCTTGATTTATAGGACACCTTTATGCCTACTCGCCCAGCAGGCACTACCTACGTATCTACCCATATCTCATATTTAATGCTTGATGAAATACTTATTATTATTAGCTAAGACATTGATCAATCATTCACGCGTCTTTGTAAAAATAACTAGGTAGACATACTTACATGGAACAAATTTTAATAATTTTACAGGTATTAGGTGACACGTATGAACGTCTACATGCGTTAAACGTACCAGGACCTCAGAATAATCCTGTACACAAGTATATTATGAACCCTAAAAGTTTAAACATCGGCGAGTTGTATGGCGAAGTTAACTTACAAACTCTGGAGTGGCATGACGGAATACTGCCACTATGCTTACGAACTGCAGTGCAGGTAAGTACATAATACTTCCTTTTACTTAACCCTCATCTAGTCTATTAGGCAAAGACATTAAATGTATAGTAGTATAGTAATAGACGGGGCATAGCGAACAAAAGTGAGATCCAAAACTTGTTTCCTCAAGGTAAAAAGTCGTTTTGTCTACTTGGACACGCCCGCATGTGAGGACGTATCTGGTGTCATCTAAGAAAAATCAATTTTAATGAAAACATGCCGAGTTGCGTAGTGCTCTGTTGTAAATCTCGATACGGAAAAGCCGCCGGACGTGATTTTAGTCTGTTTTCGTCATTATTTTGAGTATTTATTTAAAAAATCGGTTTTATTAAAATATTTTCACAGTGGATTCTAGAAAATTAAGATGTTGTTATAAGCGCTCTTTGTTATCGATTAGATGTTCTATTTCGTAAATAGGGAGTTGTATTGCTGTTATCGTTTTTTTTTTCGATACATCTTGTAAAGGACCCCATTCAAGGTACGATTTGTCTGTATGATCCGTCGCTTCAGACCGATCGAAATGACAAAGTCGATGTCGGAAATCGATTAATATGCAGTGATCTCGGCGGATCTGTGAGGCAAGACTTTGCTTGACGCTAACGTAATTGATTTTCGAAAACTGTCAAAATGTATGGAATTGACGTAGGCGCTCGATACGACCGTCTGACAGCTTACTTCAATTCTATAGATTTTTAATTACTATAACGAATGCCTAATGCATCTTGTCTAGAGCCTCAGTATAGTAATGTAAAAAATGAAAATTGTTAGCGTCCGCCCCTTAGAACTAATGAAAAAAAAAAGATTGTTTTTCCGCCCATCAGATTTCATGTAGCGGGGTATATGGCAAGAAAAAATGTAATTGATTTGTTTCACTATGGAGGGATTATATTTAATGTATATTACAGTAATGTAGAAAATGGTAAACAAACAAAAATGAAATACCGATTTAATTTTATTGAATCTAGTAAAATTCATAGTTTCATACTAATATCATAAATGCAGAAGTGTGTCTCTCTCTTTGTTACTCTTTTATAACTAAAACTTTGAAACCCTATTTTAATAAAAAAATTGTATGAAGATAAATTGATCCCCGAATAAGACAGAGATACTTTTAAATTGTAGGTACATTTTTATAGTGAACGAACGAATGAACTAACGGAAAACTACTTCTACGCTTACGAAGTCACAATTTTCAAATAAAACCTTATAACCTTATCGATAGTATTGATACCTAAATATCGAATTGGTTACATCCCTTCAACACAGTCTATGCCTTGGTTTGTTAAATCATTCTCCCGAACTCATTATTTCTTTGTATTCAATTTTCCGTTCGCATTTTTCCCCGAACGCGATATTACCTAATTTTATTTTTCACCATTCTATTTTATTACAGTCGCTTTTTTTGTTGTTCGACTTTTTTCCCTGTCGGTTTTTTTCCCGTTCGATTTCTATCTCAGTCGCACTTTTCCCAAAAGTATTTACATCGTAATTCGTAGGTAGGTTTAGGTTATGTTAGTTTTGCATCAGGCCCGGAGGGCCAAACCACCCAGAAATAGTCGTCCGTCGACTCTGTATCTTCGACAAATTGGAACGGGAAAAACACGACCGTGAAAATATGGTGGTAGGAAATGACGCGACTGGATAAAACTCGCAAGGGTAAAAACACGAATGTAAAAATAAACCGCCGGAAAAAAAGTGACTGTTAATTATCACTTTCGGGGAAAAACGCGAAAAGAAAATTATCTTCAAAGAAAAAATGCGTTTGGGAAAGTCATCTAACAAATCTATGCCTTTAATTAGCGCGACCTACCGCTCAGTAGCTGAAATAAGTGTTCCTATTATTGTCATACGTATTTCGCCACTAAACGCTAGGTGGCATTCCTGATGCTTATGATCAAAAAAAAATTATGAAAATGTCTCCAATGCCCACCTATGATACCTATGATATTAATATCACCACTATAAAAAGAACACCCCCTCTAGCAGGTCCGCTCAATTTGCTTAAAAACGTTGCCGCTCAGCTTAGTGCCACGAAATATGTGAATGGTGATTCCGTGAATATCTTTGCTAGTAGGAGACGGATGTGAAGGTATGCAGGGGCATGTGTTCAACTGGTGGACATTTTCCAGTGTTTAAAATCTTAAGTACCTACAATTTTTTACCGTGTCATGCTTCGATCAACAATACCAACAATATAACCAGTTACATAAAAAATTATATCTAAATTCTGTCCGCGTGAATATATGTATACGTCAGTTGCATTTGTTTACTAACGAACCGAGACAAACGTTTTAAAACAGTTGTAAGTTCAACCTAATAGCATACATGGCACTTATTTAGTTATAAAGTAAAAAAATGATCTTATACCTGGGTCAATCAACTTTTCTTTGTAGCTCGTTGCCATGGTGACGTCTCCTGGGTCACTCTTTAAAACTATGATTCCAATGGATATAAGTCCACTAAAAACTGTTTTATTGGCAATTACACACCCATTCTTTTATGGCCTTTCTCCTGAGTGTGCTGGAAGTATATATTATAAGATTTTTTCTAAGAAACTCTATCACTGTTGTCTCCTGGCTTACGGGACAGAATAACAACAACAAAAAGTTGATCCACCCACCTACGACTAATTCGTCTCATAACGTGAACATTGAACACGTCAATAAATGACTTCTGCTACTTACAAACGAAAAAACGTATGTTAAATAAATAGGGAATATAGGCTTGTAGTACCTACTGTTAGGCGATGGGCTTGCAAAATGTCACTAATATGCTGGTAAACATCTTAGCCTATTTGTGCAAATTGTGGTTACTAAATTATCAACAACTTTTTAAGTTATAATTCTGTAGCTCTGCCTAGCCCACTCCGTGTAACGCGTGTATATTACCCGCTATACATTAATATATAAAAATGTAATAAATATTTTATATAATTCGAAATCTTAGAATTACCTATAACAATGACACGTTACAGACAAAGAGGCGGCTTTGGGATTCTTAACTCACAGCTGCAGGTCATTTAGACGAATCGCTTTTGTCTATATATTTTTTGCTAGATTGTTAAATAACACTTCGCCGGGGCTTTCACAGTTCTTCGAAACGGATGGTCTGCTTTATCGCAACATGTGCAAGACCCTATTGTCAAGTGGACTCTCGGCATTCAATTTGTAGATAAAAAATTAAAGGACTATCATCTTAGGGAGCAACGAAACACAACCTTAAAATCATAGAGCTTGGGGGCGGTGACATACTGTTTCCCGCGTTAGTTTGATTGGTTAAAATTAAGATAGTAAAGTTAAGAAAGGAAGGGATTTTGGACTTTCGGAGAGAGGATCTGGAGGTGAGGAGAGTTGGTAGCGAACCTAGGGACAAGACGGTCGGTAGAGAAGCTAGGGGATAGTTGATCAGGAAATCTAGGAATAGGACAGTCGACTTTGAATTTAGGAGGAGGAAAGATTTAGTCCGGATACAATTTAGGGTACGTGCTATAATATTCAGTAGCCAGGGAGTGTATAAATTCATCTGGAAATAAGTCCTTATAGCTAAGAATTTCTCTCAGTTTAGTTCGTTGTTATTTTCGTAAATAGTTAAGTGTGGTTTATCTCGGAACGATTGAGTTGTGTCATACACATAACATTCATAGATTTTAACAAGTGATTATTACAGTTATGGTGATTAATAAAGAAATCCTCTTGTGAAGTGCTTAACGGTTAAGCGGAAATCACGCGGTGGTTTAGGAATAATTTGTGAAATGCGCTTCGCATGTCTGCTTAGTGGAATTCACAACTTTTAGGTTAGTATGTGATTCATCCCTATTAATTTGTGAAATGCGCTTCGCATGACTGCTTAGTGGAATTCACAACTTTTAGGTTAGTATGTGATTCATCCACATCGATGAATCCGAGATAGCGCAGGACGCTGCGCATACTCACGTCTCCCAGGACTGAATGACTTGACATAAACAAATACTTTTGCATTAATTTTATTGCACGAGAATCATTTGATTCTCTCTGACGTGACTCGTGAAGGAAGTTAGAAAGAGTGATCGACACCGATCCTCTATGACGTACCCGAGTCGGAAGATAGAAAGAGAGATCGACCCTCTATTGTGATGTCCTGAAAGTAACAGTGGAAATCACAAACCGTTTAATATTCCTCTTAATCACCATTTGTTTTCCATGACCTTGTCCAATGAATCACTTCGTTAAATGATTTGGTGTACAATGTGTTGTATGACATTAGCTCATCCGTAATAGGAATAGATGCAAGATAGCAGGGTAGTTTGTCTTATTGAGGTCAGACCCCATCCAAAGTGAGGACCGTTTTGATTTTAACTTCTTGTTCAATTAATTATTACAAATACTTAAAGAAGTAGATTTGAATCTAGGGTCAAAAAGGTTCTCGCTGTAGCCGACCTCGTAATAAGGTAGGGGTTTAGGTAGGGAACATTATATATATTGTAATCTACTAATTACTTTATTTTATAACCATATTTATATATAATTTTGAACAACACGAACTCCGGTACACGGAGGTCCCACGAGCAGGCAGCCAGGGGATTTCGATACTCCAGTTATATTCCCGAGTGTGCAGGTATCTTAGAAGATCCTTGGTGAGTCGTACCCCTTTAATAACTGCCATTTATTGTTTATTATTTAGTGATTACCGTGATTGTGGTTTACTGTGTTTATTTATGGTTTCTAGCTTGCCTTCCAATTAAATTAGAGGGTTATCCCTTTTCACAATACTATTTTATACAACGTAGAGGGTCCTAATTTAGATAGATATAATTATAACTAGACGATCACATGTTTTAATTTTGGCCAATTAATTTAATTACACAACATAGAATTATTATTTTTATCGATTCTATGTAGCCTGGGGGTAAGAGTGTTACAGTTGGTGCCGTGACCAGGATTTAAGTCATTTAAATTTGAATTAGTTTTATTCAAATACTTATTAAAAAGAACTCGGGTTACTTACTACGATTTTAAAGGTTATCTTATTAGTCTATGTCTTATAGGTCTAAACAGCGTAATGAGAATTATATTATGACTTGTTTGGAAATTGTAATGGTATTGAGCATTTCTAGTAGGAATTGTTAATACAGGTAGGTCTGTACTTATTAGTTATTTGTTTTGTGGTTTCAATTTCTTAAATTCAATAGGTATTTCATTTTATTCAAGTAACATAATTTCCAATTGGGTGTATATTATAATATAATCGTAGGTTCGATTCCTACGAAGATGCTTATTGAATGAAAATAATAGAAAGATTTGGCATTTAACCAGAGATTTAATGTGTTACAATTTGTAGGTTCGATTCCTGCACAAAGATTGTGGTTTTAGTCGCACTTAGTGTTATCGAAGCTCTTAATCGTGGGTTCGAACTCCCGCGTATTAATTTTGGTCGGAGCTAATTTTAACTTTTAATATTTAATAGACTAGGGGCGCAAGCCTGAATTATTTTTTTTATTAATTATTAACAGCTTGTATTTAAAATACGGTTTCGATTACCGTAAGTTATTCTATTGGCGTCACAAATAAGAATATAAAGTTTTAACCTTAAAAATAGTACTATTCTTATTGATGTTGAAATTTTAAATTAAAAACATTAGTTCAACAATTTGTGTTGTAAATTGTATTGTTACCGTATTGATATTTAGATAGCCAAGGGCGTAGGTTTTGTAAAACATAAATATTATATAGTGGTATCTTTACAGTGTTGTCATGGATTCGATTTCTGTGCATTATTTTTACTCTGTTGGTGTTATATTAAAAGACCATGAAAATTGCGCAATAGTTCCTTCAATAAAGAACTCTGAATAGCTTAATAGTTACGTAACGTGCATTAAAGATTATGGATAAGTAATTTGTCATTTTTAAAAACAGGGTTGTGTTATATGTGTTATGTTCAACTTCGAATTTTAGTATTAAAGGTCTAAAACACAGTTTCGATCTCTGTGAATTGTTTAGTTGTAAAAAGGCTAAGAAAAAAAAAAGGGATATTAGTTACAGAAGTAATAAATAATCAATATTTATGTTTAAGATTCCTGTGCCTTTTTTTTTTTTTGGGCAGCCGTTTTCAAAGTATTATTTTTAATATCTGACCTGTGGTCTTTATCTCTAAACGAGTAAGTATGAGATCGGAAAATACTACATTAATAATTGTGTAGGTATGTATGTTTGTTCTTTTTTTACCGGTGCGAATGACGGTAATGTATGTAGGTATGTATAAAAAGGGTATGTTCAGCAGGTCGCCAAAGCTAATTATTGTTGGTTAAAATCGAGATGTCATAAGTACTGCCATTATAACAAGTACGTTCCGGAAGGTTGTGTAGGAAACCAATCAATATTACTCAGAACTAGGGGCGAAAAAAAAAAAATAAAAAAAAAAAAACAAATATGTGAAATACGACAATGTAAATTAAAAAGGTAGGAAAGCTAATTTTATTTTTTTATGAAATATGTAGTTTAGATATTATAGTGTTGATTTTTCAAAATTTGACACTCTACTAGCGCTAAATTTCTCAAAATCAAAGGGGCGACTGTAACGCGTGTATATTACCCGCTATACATTAATATATAAAAATGTAATAAATATTTTATATAATTCGAAATCTTAGAATTACCTATAACAATGACACGTTACAGACAAAGAGGCGGCTTTGGGATTCTTAACTCACAGCTGCAGGTCATTTAGACGAATCGCTTTTGTCTATATATTTTTTGCTAGATTGTTAAATAACACTTCGCCGGGGCTTTCACAGTTCTTCGAAACGGATGGTCTGCTTTATCGCAACATGTGCAAGACCCTATTGTCAAGTGGACTCTCGGCATTCAATTTGTAGATAAAAAATTAAAGGACTATCATCTTAGGGAGCAACGAAACACAACCTTAAAATCATAGAGCTTGGGGGCGGTGACATACTGTTTCCCGCGTTAGTTTGATTGGTTAAAATTAAGATAGTAAAGTTAAGAAAGGAAGGGATTTTGGACTTTCGGAGAGAGGATCTGGAGGTGAGGAGAGTTGGTAGCGAACCTAGGGACAAGACGGTCGGTAGAGAAGCTAGGGGATAGTTGATCAGGAAATCTAGGAATAGGACAGTCGACTTTGAATTTAGGAGGAGGAAAGATTTAGTCCGGATACAATTTAGGGTACGTGCTATAATATTCAGTAGCCAGGGAGTGTATAAATTCATCTGGAAATAAGTCCTTATAGCTAAGAATTTCTCTCAGTTTAGTTCGTTGTTATTTTCGTAAATAGTTAAGTGTGGTTTATCTCGGAACGATTGAGTTGTGTCATACACATAACATTCATAGATTTTAACAAGTGATTATTACAGTTATGGTGATTAATAAAGAAATCCTCTTGTGAAGTGCTTAACGGTTAAGCGGAAATCACGCGGTGGTTTAGGAATAATTTGTGAAATGCGCTTCGCATGTCTGCTTAGTGGAATTCACAACTTTTAGGTTAGTATGTGATTCATCCCTATTAATTTGTGAAATGCGCTTCGCATGACTGCTTAGTGGAATTCACAACTTTTAGGTTAGTATGTGATTCATCCACATCGATGAATCCGAGATAGCGCAGGACGCTGCGCATACTCACGTCTCCCAGGACTGAATGACTTGACATAAACAAATACTTTTGCATTAATTTTATTGCACGAGAATCATTTGATTCTCTCTGACGTGACTCGTGAAGGAAGTTAGAAAGAGTGATCGACACCGATCCTCTATGACGTACCCGAGTCGGAAGATAGAAAGAGAGATCGACCCTCTATTGTGATGTCCTGAAAGTAACAGTGGAAATCACAAACCGTTTAATATTCCTCTTAATCACCATTTGTTTTCCATGACCTTGTCCAATGAATCACTTCGTTAAATGATTTGGTGTACAATGTGTTGTATGACATTAGCTCATCCGTAATAGGAATAGATGCAAGATAGCAGGGTAGTTTGTCTTATTGAGGTCAGACCCCATCCAAAGTGAGGACCGTTTTGATTTTAACTTCTTGTTCAATTAATTATTACAAATACTTAAAGAAGTAGATTTGAATCTAGGGTCAAAAAGGTTCTCGCTGTAGCCGACCTCGTAATAAGGTAGGGGTTTAGGTAGGGAACATTATATATATTGTAATCTACTAATTACTTTATTTTATAACCATATTTATATATAATTTTGAACAACACGAACTCCGGTACACGGAGGTCCCACGAGCAGGCAGCCAGGGGATTTCGATACTCCAGTTATATTCCCGAGTGTGCAGGTATCTTAGAAGATCCTTGGTGAGTCGTACCCCTTTAATAACTGCCATTTATTGTTTATTATTTAGTGATTACCGTGATTGTGGTTTACTGTGTTTATTTATGGTTTCTAGCTTGCCTTCCAATTAAATTAGAGGGTTATCCCTTTTCACAATACTATTTTATACAACGTAGAGGGTCCTAATTTAGATAGATATAATTATAACTAGACGATCACATGTTTTAATTTTGGCCAATTAATTTAATTACACAACATAGAATTATTATTTTTATCGATTCTATGTAGCCTGGGGGTAAGAGTGTTACATCCGGGATTACAGGCGTGAAGGTATGTATGCATGTAAATAAAATCTATTGTAAAATCAATCTTATCTTTACTATATATTACTTATGTTTTGGGTAAGAATGCTTTTTAGTATTTATACATAGGTATTTGTCTGTTTGTAAACTCTTTGTAGTACAAAGTTATGTATTATTTTATTGATGTTATTTGTTTTTATATTTTTGTGTAGGTAGTTAATTTCCCGTCGTGGCTGCTGGTCTCGGAGGGTTCCGCGAAGTTATAAGAGAGTTTAAATGAACAAGACTTCAATTGTTTAAAAATTTGTTTGTCGTAAAAATATATAGGACGGTGAAATCGCTTATTAGGATTTACCACGGTTTTCTAAAAAGTCTCATAAATCATAGTTGACCTTTCATGGTTATTCATATATGATAACGAAATCGAAATTGCCTCAGTTCTTTACAAAGTATTACATTGTAGTATAGGTGAAGTACTTAGGGTACTTAACTAGGTATAATATGTTTATTTATCTTATTACATTTTGTAATAATAAAAAATAAACAAAAGAAATGGAAAACAAACTAACACAAAAAAAGACCCGTAGGTACTACTAGAGTTTACAGTTTAAGATGAGGATCTCCGGCGGCAGCTATCTTTTTTCAATCAATAATTTGTAATGAACACGCGAGAAGAGTGCGCGTCTTGCGTTTTGGACAAGTTAAAGATATACTCGTACCATCGTAATTACTGAAATTACGACAGATATTATATTGGTATATTCTTCACTATACACAAAATTAAGTATTAATAACTCAATGGACCAATTAGACCAATGGTAGACATTTTATAGATATATATAAGTATAATTATATAAAATGAATATTATGTTAATTAACCGTTATTCCTTATAAAAATAGAAATGTTCGTATTATAGCTACCGTTTATTAAATTTTGTAAACGTTATTAACATGAAAATATAGGTTTTGTTGTTATATCTCGTGAGACGCACTTGTAAAATTGTTGGCATGCATGCGAAGAATTTGAGAAAAATGCCTGTGTCACCACACCACAAGTAGCGATTTTTCTCCATATTTGTATTATTGGTTCACAGTGCGTGGAGGTAGACCACCAGTGGTTAATCTGTGACGGCCCAGTTGATGCCGTTTGGATAGAAAATATGAACACCGTCCTCGACGACAACAAAATGCTTTGCTTATCTAATTCCGAGAGGATTAAACTGACGCCTTACGTTCATATGTTGTTTGAGGTAAGTATGCGTAAATGATAAAATGAATGACTGTTCAATATATGTTTACTTCAGTAGTTATGAAGCTGTAAGATAACCGATGGTATTTCGGGAGAATCATATGTTACAGATATAACTAAATTTTACCATGTTCGTTTTTACTATGTTTGTTTTCAAAATAATGTAATGTTAATCAAGTAGTATCCTACTAAACTGGGTCGTATTTATTATGAATTCCGTCTGTTTCAATGATATTTTATATTTAGATATGTACCTAATGCTCGTAGCAAACGCAACGCAACGCACGCGTTGTTAGAAATAGATAAATAGTTGTTTCAAATTGCTCGCCATTCTCGCCATGGATGGCCACCATATAGCTACCAGTCTTTATCGCACTCAAGCGATAACTAATTGTGTATTTCATGTTTCACAGGTTATAGTGATGCCGAGGCAAATTAAACAAATTTTGGAGAGAAATAAACAAAATTTTCAAAATATTTACTGTACTTACTGGCGAATGAAAAGAGACATCCTTTCTTCCTTTTATAGTTACAGTATAATTTTGGCAGCCTCGAGACTCACAAGATGGCATTTTTTATTAAATGTATTTTTTAATTTCCGGTGATAAGATTTTATTGTCTTTGATGCGTGCGTATCAGCGGCGTATCAAACGATTTGACAGTAGTCAAAGATTATGACAAATAGGCAATAACAGAAGTGACACTCGTATCGAGAAACGTTTGTACCTACGAGTTCAAAATGTATCATATTATTTCAAACGTCTTACCTCCGTATTTCACTTGATTAGTAGTACATATTTAAAGAGATTAGATACGCAATCCTAACCTCAACCTTTTCAGTCACTTTTCCTGCTACTTTAGACATTTGTCATTCTTGATTGATTTGATATGTACAATAAGATACAAAAATATATCTAAATTAAATATGAAATATATTTAAAGAAATTAAACTAGTTCTGGACAAAAATATTTGACTTTTATATTATTTTATTAAAGCTGACACGTTGACTTATAAAAGCGTTTACAAATTGTAAGACAAGTGTAATTGACTGTTTCCAACGAAAATTTCGTGCAAGATATGAAGAACTTCTTAGAGGCTTAGAGTGTATAGGCAGAATATTCCGTTTATACTGAACCGACCATCTGTTATATCTGTTCTTTAATAGATTTGTTTTTGCTCCCGCGATAACGATGTATGCATATGTCCGAAATATATTCAGCATAGAAAAGATTTGATTAATTTTGACATTGCAGATAATGTATTTAGTATATTTTTATAAATATTGTTTGTTCTAACCTATCTTTACATATAAAAATGAACCTTTATTTCTCCTGGTCACGCTATAACTTGAGAACATCTTAACCGATGTGGCTGATTTAATTTTTATTGTGTTTGTCAATGTCAGGACAAGGTTAAAGGTGGAAACCCATTACACCATATCATGCTATGACCGTGCTATGAACGTGTACGGATGGCTATGCCCACTATGATCGGTGACGGAACGGGCTAGTATGCATAGCCTCATACTTTGTAATAGCCCACCTCTCCCAATCCACTTATATCACATTAAAATTTTACTACTACCTGGGAGACTTTCAACTAAGATTTTTCAATTAATTCTGATAATAACCAAAATTGCTATACCTCGTTGGATAGCTGAAGAAATGTAGATTGTCTGCAGTGTTACTGCCATAGACTTTTTTTTAAATATTCGTATAAGAAAAAAATATTTTGTGAGAGTTTATTTCCATATACTACGACTATGCTATCATTCATATACTACGACTCGGTTTGTTCAGTTAATGGCAATTCAAGTGTCGAGAAAGTTGAAGCAACTTATCTACTGCATAATTCTGTGCCTCCTGTGACAAGTGATACAACTCGAAAAACACGATTTTACAGGAGAGCAAAAACAAGTTTTAAAAAAATACTGCTTTTAAACGAATACGTTTTTTTGAACATTGCTATCGATTTTAATAACATGTAATATCACTTTATTAACTGGTTTGACAAAAATAATGATACTAGTTATAGATTTTAAGATATTTGAAGAAACGTCCGAAATGTATCATTTTACATTTCAGATTAATCTATTTAACTCGTGTATGATGATACTACTCGAATTGTATTATTTAACACAAAAAAGTGTAATCAAGGAGCTCTGGTGATGACTGATACAACTTTTTTTTTAAAGCTAATTTTTTCCATTATTTATTGAGTTAGAGGTCTTCCCTTTATACACAAGTGGTAGGGAATTGAATAAGTAATTTTTCTGAAGACGAACGGACATAATATTAAGGATTTTAGTGAGTTGCATCATTAATCACAAAAAATAATCGTAATTTAAACCGTGACTAATGTTACGTATCGAGTTATTCTTAGGTCTGGTAACGAAAAAACTTGTGTCAAATAATACAAGTAATTGATCAAAACAAACGATTGCAATTATGATAATTTTGTTTTTTTAAATATAAGGAATAAAGGAACTAAACGTGAAATTAAATCACTGAGGAAACAAATTAACTTATACTCCTTCATTTCAAAGCAAAATTACGATGTTGCAACAATACAGGAGGTAAATTAACCAGTGCATATTGCCATCCAAAACAAAAACTAAATAGGCACCTACACAAAAAAACAAATAACAATTCTCAATAATCAGCATAATCGAATCACCTACAAAACATGAAAATAATGATAACTAAATTTCAGGTAGGTCAGATATGAAGAAAGTTAAATTAAGCTCGCCGTCAGTCGAAGTAGAAAGTACGAATAGGTAGTTAAGTGACATAGCGCATGGTCCACCTGAATTTCATCTTACTGAATTTGATACAATAATTTAAGTCACCACAGAGCGGTAGCATTTACTAACCTGCCACTTCCCTGTCACTATTTCTTTCCGTCGCGAGATTTTTACTGTTTTTATCTTCTGTCATAATATTTTACACAAATAACTAGTTCCATACACATGTAGATCATAATATTGTATCGCAGCCATAAAATGATATTAACATTAAGTTACCTACAATAGAAATCATGCTTACGCGTCGGTTCAGGCCACAGCGAGCGTGTGCTCCCACCCTCGATGACAGGGTGACTAGCTATGAAGAAAGAGACCAGACTCATTTTTTCGGAACATGAGTTAGCTATGCCATCGTAAACTAGACTTTTAAACTATGTTATGTTGAAAGCGACCTATTTTAGCACGTCAATTCACTGAATTATACAATTATGTATAAAACCGCCAATAACGAAATGTGCGTTCTATAATGTCGAACGCAGCCAAAGTACTTGATTTAGTCTATTTTGTCCGTTAAAAGATGATACTTTTAATCTGCAGAACACAGCCAATCGTCAATTAGTTGGATTATACAATAAACAAATGTACTTATCAAGTGAGCACATTTATGTAATCTGCTTAAAACGACTAGGCAGATAGTTGCTTTCAGAAAACTTTGTTTTTCGTTCTACCTCATGTTTGGTAGTTTTTGCAAAGTGGTGTTCTTATAACCTTCGATAAAATAAAATTTATTTAAATGAGTGTTTTACTTATAACAATCAGCATATAGCTCTTTCTATATAAATACTACAATCTAGTATTTGTAATTAGCATGAGACAACTAGGGTAATAGCATATAGCACTTTTTATAAAAATACAAGAATTCAATTAATGTATGGTAGTGAATCTTGGGTATGGCAGAAGAAGAACGCAAGCCGGAGTAATACAGTTGAAATTAGAGCTCTAAGAAGTATGTGTGGTGTTAGCATGATAGATAGAGAAAGAAATAGCGAGATCCGAGAACGATGTGGATTGAAAGAAGATGTAGTGACTAAAATCGAAACGGGTATGCTAAGATGGTTTGGTCATTTAGAAAGGATGGATGAAAGAAGGGTTACGAAAGATATATGGCGAGCGAGAGTGAGCGGATATGTCGGTAGGGGACGTCCTAGACGGACGTACGGTGATCACATTCGCGATGCACAGTGAGGTATTCGATTGATCTGGGCGGTCTTAAATCGATTTTCCAAAAGTAAATGCGGGTAGAATAAAATAGTGGCTAACGAGAGCCTACTAACTGCAGAACTTAACCCTACCACTATTTACTTCCACCTCGTAAAATTTGCTCGCATAATTGATCGGAACTTTTTGTTAAATAAACACCACAGTATTTCTAAGCTGCGTTGTGTTAAATTCCCTTTTTAAAAGTGAATAGTTTGTTATTACGTTGTCATTGCAAGTATTTGTTTTGGATTTCTACAATGGCAGGTATGTGTCTTTATTTTCTAAAAATATTTATTAAGATTAATTATAATATGACTGTTTTACAAGTGTTTTAAAACAGCTCCTTATCGCTTTGTAATTTTGATCATGTCTTAAATATCGTAGACATATAGTCGTGTTTCCCGAAGCGTCCCGGCATAGCAAAAATATGTATCAAGGACTGATCATTGTTTCGTAATATTTAGCTTAGAAATGCCACGGAATGACTTGGTTTTTGGAAAATAGGGTGTCCAAACGTTTCACTGTCGAAATGCCATTTATTGTGCAGTAGTTAATTCATGTTTTTATCGAAGGTTTATTTATTCCAGGGCCATCTAATGTCAAAATAATGACTCGATTAGAGCTTTACGAGATGATGCAGCGGAAAAATTTGTCTAATATAAATGAAAAACTTGATTTTGTCGAAAATTATCTGATATCTAATGACGACTACGTTTCTAAACAAATTAAAGAAATAAAGCATAGTTTTTCGCGTTTCAAGTCTGAAATGAAATCTAGATGGGCTGCAGCTCATAATAAAAAAGAAAATTTCATTAAAAAAAATGATGATTGGTTGAGAGGCACATTCACAATTCCTAAAGTAACCAAACGGCCAGGACGTCCTGAAAATCAATTTGAAGAATCTAGTGAGAGAACGAAAAGGAGAAAAACAGAGGAATTAAGAAGTTGTGTAGATTTAAATATTCTGACCTATGCTACTCAAGTGCAATTGTCAGCTTCTGGGAAGAGGGATGCTGCCAAATTACTTAAAGACATAAGTAAGTCTCCGACTCGGGCTACAAAATACAAGCAAGCTCTTTCTGTATATCAGCAGGAAGTCAAAACAAGATCCCAAATGACGGCTAGTCAAGCGTTGTCACTATTTGTGGACGCAAATCTTTCTAAGAGTCAATATGAAACCATAAGAAATGCGTCCAAAGAACTATATCCCTGCTATAGCATTGTACAAAAAGCCAAAATGGAATGCTACCCGCATAAGGAGTCGATCAGTGTTACAGAAACTTGTGCTGAAATTAATATTCAAGCATTACTTGATCATACATCAAAGCAAAAAAATTGATGTGGAAAAGTTTAATAAGTTCACTAAAGGAACAGCAGAGCTGTATGTACAACTTTACTCATGGTGTCCTATGACCCCGACTATGCATAAAGTATTGATCCATGGTTCGACTGTAATTGAAAACGCTTTACTTCCAATCGGCCAGTTATCTGAAGAGGCTGCAGAAGCACGAAACAGACATTTTCGTTTATATCGCCAAAACTTTTCACGAAAGTTTTCGAGGGTTTATTGTAATCAAGATGTGTTGAACAGATTACTATTGACTTCAGACCACAGATCACAGAAACAAGGGAGATATGTTATGGGGGCGTGGTTCGTGTCGCCTCGATATGGTCAAATTGACCATATCGGCACGAGGCGTGTCAAGCGTTGACACAGTCACTCACTGAACGCTGTCAGTATAGAAGCTCCGTTTAAATGATAAAATGACTGTATGTAGCGTGAAAGTGTGCAAAAATCGAAATACAAACGTTAATATAAAATCAAAGGGCATAACTTACCACCGGTAAATTTTATTTTAAGCATTATTTATATTTTTAAATGAATATTTTATATTTGAATGGATTTCAGAGCGTAAGGTTGTGAAAGTTGTGTTGACGTGATTTCTATCGACTATCGATAAATGGCTTATTCTACAGCTATCAATAGAATTCAATGTGTTAATAGTTCTAGTTATTTATCACTACCACGACACGCTTAAAACAGAAGAAAAATAATTTATACAAATTTTCACGTTAGGTATACAAAATTTAATTTTCTTTACAATATTAACGAACGACGAAGGACTCTAGCAATTCAAATATAAGTAGGCGAATCATACAATTAAGATAAAAATAAATTAACCAACCACAAAGGCAAAGGGCTCTGGCTCAGTATTGAGCTGTGCTTGCACACAGCGCTGATTGACAGCTCGCGCCGACTCACTCTTAAAAGGATTCAAGCCTAAAGGTTGGATGGTAGAGATTGCCCCAAGTATTAAGTCTATCTTTCTGTTTTAAGTAATTTGTACCATTTATGAAATAATGTTTACATAATCAAGTCGGTAAACTACTGGTTTGTCCCAAACTGAGATCTTGTGACGTGACACTCAACCGAACCCATTTTATTAGTATATTTGTATTAACATCATACAAATATACTAATATATAAGTCCAAGTTTACAATTTAGACTTTTATGTACTAATCAAAACGAAAATCTTTAACAGCTCCAGAAAATTTAACCAAAGAAATTCGGCCATTTTTTTGTTACGTTCTAATATAGGTATCGTTCCAAATTTAAAATCTTATGTATCAATTTTACGCAAACCGTATTCTTGCTAATAAAATATTATTCTATTCTAACAATAATATATTAAGTTTAAATGATGTAATTGTATTAACCTAGTAGTAAAATAATAAAAATAGTACTTATTGCCTGTAAATTGAATAGTACCTATATTAACGTTGCAAACAAGTTTGAATTGTTTATCGATATATTTTGAAACATTCCTTGTGGCATCCCTAAGTGGACGACAGGAGAGAAACGCACACCTCTTGAAAAAAGTATAACTAGATGTCGCTGTGTGTGGGTAGTCCTTAACCTGCTGAAAATAGGCACTACTATCTTGGCGCCATCTAGCTCTGAGGAACTAATTAATTACTCGTCGCATAGATGGCAGCTAAGTGACGAGTAAGCGCTACCTTACGTTCAGTGACTGAACTACGATGGAAAAAAAACGATCTTTCAGCATTTTTCAACCTTGAGAACTTAGTATAAAGCTTAATTTTCTGGTACTATCAAAACTATGTTACGGCGTTTTTAGTTCGTAAGCTGTAACCAATTATGAGGAGGTTGTTTTTGTAGTAGTTAATAGAGCGTAAGCGTAAGACGCACACATGTTTAAAAGTGGCGACACCGGGTCTTGTACGAATTGGCGTTCATGACATATCTCCCTTGTTTCTGTGATCTGTGCTTCAGACCCAATCATAACTGGCATGAGGCAGGTTCCAAGGACAAAGACAAAGCCATTTCTAAAGGAAACCTTAGAGATGTTGCTTCCCTTAGAACCCTATACAACCCAAGGTGATAAGGCACAAGGTGATGATGAAGCTCCATTCGACAAACGGGAAACGGACGACGACGTGTCCAAGTCATCATCTGATGAAGAATGATCCCATGAACATGTTTTAATAAATAGTTAAGTATTAGAATTTATAAATAAATAATGAGAACGTTGTAAAATATAATTTTTTAAATTTTATCTTACTCAAATTGGCAAAAAATAACATTATTACACAGTAATGTTTAGATGGTAGCTAATCATTACTGTTTAAACCAATTTAACGATAAATATAATTTAGACCGCTCAGATCATTCAAATACCTCACTGTGCGATGTTCTGAATAACGGCCAAATAAAAAGCACCCGAAACTGACGTACGTGCATGAAGAGATTGATGAATGTAGAGGAAGCGAAAGTTGTATGTTTAGATCGGTGCACCTGGCGTTCCGTAGTCTCTGCCTACCCCATTGGGAGACAGACGTGAAGTTATGTATGTATGTACGAGGGGCGTTCAATAAATTCTCGGTATTGGTATCTTGCAAACCTTTTTAGTAAACTTCTTAATACTGGCCGCTAAGAGTCATTCATCGACAGTAAAAAAAGGTAAATTTGAAGCCAACACGTTCTTTTGATTTTCTGCTACTGCTGAACAAACGTGACCACCATGAGCGATTTTACAATGATAATTAAATTGGAGCATCGAGCCGTGATAAAATTCTTGCCTAAACAGGGTAAAAATCAAAAGTGTATTAAAGAAGAAATGGATTTAGTTTACCGTGAGTCCGCTCCTTCATTATCTACTGTCCAAAAGTGGTCAAATGAATTTAAGCGTGGGAGGGAGAGCATAGAAGATGACCCTAGACCTGGTCGGCCTGTTGAAGCTACTTCACCAGAAAACATTCAAAAAGTGGAGAAAATTATACTGGAAGATGGTCGAGTGAAGGTTAGGTCTATAGCACAAAAAAACCAATATTTATATTGATACAATACATTATATTATCCACGATCATCTTAACATGTCCAAAGTTAGTGCGAGATGGGTACCACGAATGTTGACACCGTTTCAGAAGCATACGCGTGTTGCTTGTTGTTCCGACTTCATTGAGCTGTGTGGTGAAAACCCTGATGGTTTGCTCCAAAAAAATGTTACCGGAGATGAAACTTGGGTTCATCATTATGACCCTGAGAGCAAACAAGAGTCGATGCAGTGGCACGTTAAAGGAACACCTCATCCCAAGAAATTCAAAGTTGTCCCTTTAGCTGGCAAGATCATGGCGACAATATTCTGGGATTGTGAACGGATATTATTAATAGATTATAAAGAAAAGGGTTTAAATATTACAAGAGAGTACTACGCTAACGTTTTACGCCAATTACGGGAAGCAATCAAAGAGAAGAGGAGGGGAAAATTGACCAGAGGAGTGCTGCTTCTTCATGACAACGCCCCTGTGCATAGTGCTCATGTTGCCAAGGTTGCTGTTCTTGAATCTGGGTTCGAAACAATTACTCACCCGCCGTACAGTCCAGACTTGGCCCCCAGCGACTACTTTTTGTTTCCCAAACTTAAAAAGGATCTTCGTGGACATCGATTTTCTAATGATGAAGCGTTGAAGGCAGCGGTGGTGGAGCATTTTGACACCAAAGACAAAAAATATTTTTATGAAGGGTTAAAAAAACTAATAAGACAGATCTTATAAGTGTATAAGCATAGGGGGGGAATATATAGAAAAATAAAAATAAAACACTAATCGTATGCTTTTGTTTTCCTTCTCATACCGAGAATTTATTGAACGCCCCTCGTATGTATGTATGTAAGAATGCAATATTGTAATCAGTTGGCTAAAGAAATGGTCACTAAAAAAATTGGAAAGGATGATAGCAAATATTATTATTAGTTCTATATAAAACGTCCAACTACATTGTTTTTTTAAAGAAACCTACGAATACTTCAAAAAACAAGAATGCAATATTGTAATCAGCATAAATCGGCTAAAAAATGGTCGCTTTTATTGAATTACGATCGAAAGCAGGGTAGAAAATATTATTAGTTGACGACGCGACAGCCTAGTTGGTAGTGACCCTGCCTACGAAGCTAGCGGTCCTGGTTTCAAATCTCGGTAAGGGCAGATATTTGTGTGATGAGCGCGAATATTTGTTCCTGAGTCATGGTTGTTTTCTATGTAATTAAGTATATATTTCTCTATATAAGTATTTATATCGTTGTCTAGTACCCATAGTACAAGTCTAGAGCTTAGTTTGGGACTAGGTCAATTGGTGTGACATTGTCCCTGATATTTATTTATTTATAGAAAACATCCAACTACACTGTTTTTAAAAAAATCTACGAATACTCCAGTTAATTTGTTTAAAATGTGCTTAAATATTATTATTTTTTAATACACTGCATTATACTAAGTTCTAAAAATTAGGCTTTTTTTAAGAAAACATACTAGGAAGTAATACATATATTTTTACCTAAAAACGGCTGTATCTCGATACCGATTTTTTATTATTGATCTCTTTTGCGCAACTATTAGAGATAAACCATTTTATTCTCAATCTTTAAAAACTCAGTCACAAGGTAATATTAGTAGACCTTACGATTTAAATATTACACTGTATTATGACACGGTTCTATGGTAAGTATCAATAAATTTGTTTAGATATATTTTTAAGATTTGTATGTATATATGTATGTAAACACTTTATTGTACAACAGAAAAACCAGAACAATACAATTAATATAAAATATGTACAATATGTTTATATTTTTCTATATAAGTATTTATATCGTTGTACTAGACATCGATATAAATACTATAACCAAAGTACAAGCCTAGAGCTTAGTTTGGGCCTAGGCCAATTGGTGTGAGATTCTCCCCTGATATTTATTTTATTAGGCGATGGGCTTGCAACCTGTCACTAATACGCTGGTCTTAGCCTATTTGTGCAGAATGTGGTTACAGAATTATCAACCAGTTTTTAAAGTTGTAGGTAATTCTGTAGCTCTGCCTACCCCACTCCGGGATTACAGGCGTGAAGGTATGTATGTATGTATTTATTTTATTATTTTATAGTAATTGTATCACTATGCACCAAACTTTACAAGTTCTAAATGGTCGTAATATTCTCACATTTTTGATACAACTGACTTATACATTTGCAAAGATTAGGAAATATTTGAAAACATTTGATATAAATCGAGTTGTATCAATTAACACAAACCAAAACAAGCAAAAACAGGTTTAATTTTTGATCTAACTCAAGTTGTAATTTTCGAAATACGCAATACTCTGGTGATAAATGATATAACTCAAGTTATATCAAAAGACACTGAAAATTCTTATGGTTTTTTGACGTGCTTTAACTAGAGAAATAGCATTAAACACTGAAAATCAGAAAAAAAAGGTTTAATTGTATCATTTTACACGAAAGTATCTTGGAAACTAGAAGGCCTAGGAACACGGGAGTTGGAGCAAACGATGAGTTTTTTTTTTTAAGTTGTTTCATGAAAGAAAACGAAAACTGCTATAACTCGAGTTGTATCACTTGTCACAGGAGGCACAGAATTATTGTATAAACAAACAAATTAAATGCAAGGATTCCAAAAAAAATGTTGCAATATACAAAAAAACGGTATTCAAGAATAATTTTCTTAAAAGTTAAATATCTTGAAAACGGTTAAGTTTAGGATATGGTGTTTCTTAGTCAAAGTGGTCAGAAATCATAGAAACTACAACCCCTTAAAGGATCTAACGGGTTGGCTTAAAGTAATGAGAATGTATTCAATTAACAATAGCAGGCAATAAAAAAATACAAAAAGGATTTTGACAGATATAATTAATAGAAAATATGTATATTTTGTTAATAAGGCAAAAAAAGATTAACTAGTTTAATAAAAAATGTCCGCGAGGAAGTTATGACGTGAACGTGTCTATCGCCTACTTGGACGGCGTGAAAAATCTGAAGTGGTCTCTCATCACAAATTTGAAAATGTACCTCCTTCTACAATTTAATGTTTGATCCAGCGGTGGGAACTTGGTATTAGGACTAAAGATTTACCAAAAACAGGAAGACCTCCCATTCTTAATGATCGAGACCGCAAGTAGGTGGCAACGTTTGTACAAAACAAAGTGGGTCAGTCCCAGATAAGTTAGCTGTAAAATATGATGTTTTTCGTGGACGAATAAGGAATATTTTAGAGAAATACAATGTTGAACAGTTAAAGTGTCAAAAAATACCCAAATATTCCAACAAACAGCTTGAAGATATTCTAAAGAAGTGCAGGAAATTGCGGAGAAAGTATCACTATGCAGGGAGCAGCCAGAATTGACTAAAAGAGCGTGACGTTCACTTTATACCGAAGGATTCAAACCATCCGAACGTCCCTATAGCTCGTCCAATAGAGGATTATTTGGTAATTCTCAGTAGACTAGTTTACAGTGATGGGCGGGAAGCAAAATTACAGACTCAGTTGAAGCGCAAGGTACAAAAACAACTAATTAACTAAAAAATGTAAAAATAGAGGTTGTCCAACGTATGATGAAAACGGTAAGAAGAAAGCTACGAAAAATTTAAGATGCGGGACTTTTTGCTGTATAGGAATGATTGATTATCATATTGGTTTTAGTTCGTTTTTATGTAATAAAAAGCTATATAACCCTAACAAGTGAAAAAATAAAAATAAAAACAGTTTTTGTAATTCTCATTACTTTAAGCCAACCCGTTAGGTCGACTTAACCAGTAACCCTGTATATAGTACAAGTTAGTCGACCCTTTTTCACTAGGACCGCAATTTACAAGAGTATGTGTCCAGGTAGCGGACCTCGCCCAGGCGTCGCCGGCCACTGTTTCCCGCTGCGGCATGGTGTACATAGACCCGAACGAGCTCGGCTATTTGCCTTACGTGAGAACGTGGCTCGACGAGGGCATGGAGAAAAACCTCTTTAACCAAGAGAATTCCGATTTTTTGTTGGAGCTATTTACAATGACAAGCGTTGGACTTAAGCATGTCAAAGATAAATGCAAAGTTGGCATCGATCAGGTACGGAAGCTGCGGAATGTACTTATAATTTGACTAGATACTTCGACCCGAGTCAAAGCTATTTCGTCGAGACGTTTAGAGCTTCGATTAAATGTGCATTACCAAGTGGCCAGAGAGTAGTAGAGAGTAGGGATTATTCCGAGGGCCGGGCGGCGGGGGGCCGTATGACTGCGGTTCTGCTGAGTCGCCCGACCAAGGTGCTGGGCTCTATTCTTATCGGTAACCTCTACTCTACTCTTTTTGCTATTGGGTTTTACTGTCAAGTAAATAAGAGAGAGAATATCGTAACGTTGTCGATACGATAACATGTCAAAAGTAATAAGGTAGAGAGTAAGAAAGTAAGAAGGTAGTAAAAAAGTAGAATATTGTATAGTCCGGTAGCGCTGGGATATTGAGGTCATAAATAACTAAGTCATAAGTTATTTTGTATACTTGTGAAGCTTATTTATATGTATTGCGTTTGGTGTCAAATAATGCCATTGCTTTTTAACAATTTAATGTTTTGTGGCAACTTATTATTTTAAATTTAAATCCTCAAAATTTAATTAAAGTTAAAGTACACTACCGTCAAAAAGTTCAAGACTAAACAAAATATGCAAATGATCAACATTTTTATGAAGTTTTTACTTTATATATTATTCTATTATTTTCCTTCTGTGTTCGTTGAATAAATATGTTTTGGTCTATTATTATGTTTTGCAACAATTTATTCGTAGGTATAACGGGATAGCTTGCGTAGTGTGCAAACCGATTTGTGTCATTTTGGTCCAGCCGCCAGGGCAAAGTAACATTTATAAAAAATAATAAATTAAATAGCTTTTGTGGCGTTTACAGAGAGAGCTATAAGAAAAAAATGCCAAATGGATGAGATGAATTTGACTTGACACATTGGTTGGCACAGCAGATACCTACTAGAGATCTAAAACGCGTTACACCTATTTAACCGATTATAGAGCTGTTAGGGCAACGTGGCTAAGTAAAGTTTAAATATCATGATATTCCATGGATATTCCACACATCCGTTACGAGGTACTTTGTCATTGCTGAGTTTCTTGCGGCGTTTCTTCTCAGCAGTGGTCTCTTGTGAAGCGCTGGTAGATTTTTGACGTGTAAAAGTGCCCGTGCGGCCTACTTACTGAATAAATGTCTTTATCTTATCTTTATCTTAATACCGTGATAGTAAATTTAAATCTCTAATTTTCTTTTCGTTATATATACTGTAAAAAAAAACAAGTGTCTAATTTTTTTAATTTAGCATACACCTAATATGACATAAATAAATGCATTAGAATAGGCAAACGATTCTGAAAGTATATACCAAAAACAGTCAACTGTAATATTTTTGAAACCTCATAACATAAGTCAGTGCCGCCGGACTAAACCTGTAGATAAGTATATTGATTCTGCCTCTTCCAACCACTGATCATCAGAAACCCATCTTATTGCAGGTCGATATCAGCAAAATATCCGCACTTTGCTTCCTCATGGGAGCGTTACTTGGTGAACCGGGCGAACGGTTTTCTGACAAAGCTGCAATAAAAACCTACATTGCGCATTGTTTCATTTTTTGCTATGTGTGGACTATAGGCGGAAACATTTTCGAAGCTAATAGAAAAGGTTTCGAAGAAGTCGTCAAACGACAATTTGAGGAGTTCGCGGAAGCCGAATAGTATGTACCTAAATAATTTAATAATAATAAATAACCAGTGATGGGAAATAGGTGAGCTAAAATACCTATTCTTCGCGAGAGGACATAATATAGAGTGGTTACAACCGGATAATTTTTTATTTTTTTTCTGTTCCGGGTTTTCGATATTTATTCGGGTAATTATCGTAATGTAAAACATGACATGTTTTGTTTAAAGTACGGCATGTTTAATGTTAGTTTTTAGTAAAAAGGGCTAGAGAAAAAAAGGAATGTACAAGATTTCTAAAAAGTAGTAGCAGGACTAATAATATGGGTTTTCCCACGCATTGTTTGTTTATGACTTGCAAATGGGCGTTCACATTTTCGGATTACTTATAATTTTAACTTTATGGCAGGAATGTTACCATTTTTACTACAAACATTACAAACATTCTATAAGGAAAAGAATGTATGTTCAACATTACGGCTAGTATTCGCAGTGCCCGGATAAATATCAAATACCCGGAATCCAAAAAATATATACTTTTATCCGGTTGTAACCACTCCATATTATGTCCTATCGCAAAGAATAGGTATTTTAGCTCACCTATTTCCCATCACTGTAAATAACCTAAGTAGTTATAAAAAGATGAAAGCATACAAGTAGTATCTTGGCTAGGGGACACATTTTATGTAGGATGTCTCCCCGCCGTTATATTTAAGTATACTTTCAATTTTAATCATTCTAATTTTTGAGCTTTTGACTCGTTTTCCTACTCAACTACGAATTATATTGGTTTTATATTCATAGTTTTATATAATGGTAGGTCAACTTAAGTAGGTATTGTCATTGTCACATCTTAAGTGACATGTTAACGAATTAATGACTGACTGTAGACACTCTTGTGCAGTTTGACCTCAGCCGTGGATGCGCTATGGTAAATTTTTGACGTGTAAAGTGCCCGTGCGGCCTACTTACTGAATAAACATATATTTTATTTGTATTTTTTATTTGAGTCTTGTGTAGATGAAACAATTTCCAAGTATCTTGTAGGAGCGGTTGACGACAAATTTAGGGATTATTTGAATTTTTTTATTATAATAATTGTGCCACTTCGTCACTTTTCCCCTATAGTAGGGGAGCCCAAGAGGAGATTTCAGGATTTAACCAACCGAGCCAGATTAAGATAAGGGAGATTACTTCCACCTGCACACCCCTGTTGAGTACGTCCACTAAATATAAGCTGAACCCTCCATACAGGGTCAAACATCTAGGGTGGCTGATCAGATAAGTAAGAGAAAATCAATAGGTAAAATTACGTTAATTAATTCGAGCACGTCAGATTAAAGATGGGTGGTTAATTAGTTACATGCAAAAAAAATGTATTTCAGTAATCTGACCATTTGACTGTAACGTAATGGAGGGCCAAAAACTTACAAAAAAAAAGATTCTTTGACATTCTCGAGTGCAGTAAGTATATATTTTTAATTTCGTCAAAGAAAAAAAATTACGGAAGTCATAACTTCATAAGGGATAACGGAAAAAATATAATCTACTTATTTCCACAAGCCGAAGTTATAAAAATCGACACTTTACTTTTATATTATATTTTTGCTTTACAAAAACAGCCTACTGCGATTCCTTTGGTGTTGAAGGTGTTTATGGGTCGCGGTGACCACGCACCACCACTGACTCGCTTGCCCGTCGGTCCCCTTAACCACATAATAAAATAAAATTAATGGACATTTTTAAGGCATTGTCACCAAATATAAGACCAAGGCAAGTAAGATTTTTTTAAATAATATGTCCTCAACAATTGTTAACATTACGATAAAAATGTTTTTGAAAAGTATGACCAAGACAAAACTGTGCACAGTTTGTGCATACATATTTTTTTTGTATGACATCCAGGTAAAACGTTACAAGCGACGAAAGAAAATAATTTTACAAAAATCATTCATTTTTTCCATTCTCTGACGGCGCCTGGAAAGGAAACGGAAGCATTATGAATTTTATTATTTCTGAGTGTATTTCTGAGTGTACGTCAATATACATATTTTTCGACCAATATCACATTGGAAAATTTTACCATGGGACATGATTCCATTTTAGATGTTTTTCAGGATGGACAATTTTCCTTTTTGTTGTATTTAAAATGCTAAATTTTCTGAACTGACGTATAGTTTCAAGTGGACGATTTTCCATTTGTACCTAATGACGCTAAATCGCAATAACATGTATCAATATTTTTAACCTCTCCAAATAATCGTCAGATTAAGAGTCAGCACGGCTAGGACATCGAAGCAGAACCGTCTCTGAAAATCTAAGTTAATATCTGACAAAGTCGAGGTTTTCCATTTGGCTGTTTTTTTTGATATCCTGTAGTCGCTCCGCCCAGCAGTAAAAAAACATTTAATTTTAACCATTTATTTTCTACCCTATAATCTTCAAAATCAAATAGGTTCCGATGACGCTCGAGTAACTCCACATTTGGCATCGCGGGCTCCTTTGTACTACCTACTATGGTCGCGTCGTGGGACATTCACATTCATGAGGAAGTGTTGAGAATTCTAAATCTTTTCATTTTTGCTGCATAGAGAGGTATTTTTAAAAATGAGAACTTTTACTGTGGTGTTTTACGTAAAGTATAATCAATTAAAGTTTTATGTTTATTGAATCCTAATTAGAATGTAACTTCTTAGAGTTATAGCATAATATATGGGTCATACACACTCGCAAAAACAAAAGTTGTCTCTCCTGTGGTCAATAGTTAAAGGCTTGTGTGCATTTAAGTTATGTTTTTATTTGCTAGGACTAAAGTAGACCTGACGGCGTTTATGAGGATACGGGTTCAGCCAGAAAATTAGGCCTTGGTAACGTTAACTTTGGGTATGTCTACAGGAAAGACGGTAACCTAAATCTGTGTATGACCCATATGTGGGACTACGGAAATTACGAAATTACTTTTTATTTATGCAATTATTTAGTTTTTTTTCATTGTTCTACATATATCATATCATTTAATGAAAAATAATTTTGACGCTAAAATAGTTCTGAATGAACATTTAAACATTAAATGCCTTATACATTACGTAACACGCAATATTACTAAATACCTAAAGCACAGCCCCAAACCTTTTTTATTTTTTAAATAGCTCATAATGCACTTTATCTATCCACACAGCAAAAATGAAAACATTAGTAGGGTAAAGTCACCAGTGGTCAGCCAGAGACCTGTAGTCGGCCTCTGCCTATACTTTGTATGAGTGGGAAGAGTTCCAGAGATATATTTCCCACTCTTCGCACTCATATAAGATCGACTACAGGTGTCTGGCTGACCACTGGTGCCTTTACCCTAGTCTCGTAAGTGTTTATTCTCTGGCTTCGCAACTTCTATTTAGGGCATTGATTTGACTTGTAGGCACAATTCTAGGAATACAAAAACCGTTTGCCCCCGCTCACCGCTCCTACTGATAAATATAAAGAGTTGCCCCCTTATTCAAAAACGTACAATAAACCTTTTTGTCGGTAAAACCCGTATCGTCTTTGATCTGTTGTGGTATTGTTGTTAACTCGGCGGCCATTACTGTCTCCTATCAAAACGATGACAATACTATAACAGGGTCGGTATCTAGGCGGTATCGGTAGAATAGAGGCCCAGGTCAAGGACGGTATGGTTTTTACTACCTAGAATTCAAATGTCATAATGACAGATACGGAGAGAGCAAACTTCAAGTCCGCTTTAACTATTGCACGATTATGAATAAGAGGGTTAATATTTTAAGTATATCTAATAACAAGAGGGCGGAATTTTCATGGCAAAAATCAAACATCAATAGAGTTGGAATGTTAATTTTATAGAGTTTTCCAGCTATCGATAAGTTCAATCTCCTTCAATATTACTGACTTTTAATATGAACCTCTTTGATTAGCGAGTTGCAAAGCAATTAAAATTTAATCGCATGGCAGTTATCATCAAAAAAACTTCCGGACGAATCGTTGCTGAGGAAAGTTTATTAAGATATTTTGTACAGTAAAAAAAGTTAGTTAATAAAATCTCGACATGTCGATGTCGCAGTTAACATTAAAGGAAAATGTGTAGCACTAGCCAAGAATACCTGGAAAAAACAACTTAAATTTCTTTGGCAAAATTCATATAGTGAGAGTTTTAAAAATGTATTTTTGCTAAGTACTGAGAAGAGGAAAACGTTATTAGCACATACTTAGATTACAATACTGTTTTTCATCTCTCCTGTTCGGAAAGTTTAATTTGGATGGGTAGATAGCCGGGTGGAAAATTGCGTTTTCCCCTCTAGGGTGGAAAGTAATTTTTTTTTATAGTTACGATTGGCCTGGAGTCTAAGATAATTGAGCTACGTCATATTAAAATCATTCATATATCTAAACTCGACTATACGTTAAACGACGTATTTATTACGATCTATAGGTTCATATTAAAATCATTTTACGACTGGTCTCTTTTTTTCGCAATTACAAAAAAATCAACATTTAAAATTATTCCTCTTATATTCTGCTGCCCGCCATAATGCCATGATAGCATAGCATGACAATTTTTTTTTCACGGTTCGGCATGGCCATCTTGAACATACACATACTGCCAACATTAGAAAAAATAATCGAGTTGGTCACGACCAAGGAGCAATACAACACAACACGGAGGATACAACACGGAGGTTAAACGCCGAACATCCGTTGGAAACAAGAAATTTGACATTTATTACGTCACGAACATATTCCATCTCTTTCTTTAGTTAGGGTAAGAATGAGGTGGAATAGTGTCATTTGTGAAATATGAAAGAAAGAGATGGAATATTTAAATACGTAATAAAGGTAAAACTTTTTCGTTCGGCGCGGCGTTCAACCTCCTTGCTGGCTCCTTGGTCGTGACCTCGATTAAACTTTTCTAATGTTGGCAGTATGAGTATTTGAACTTTTTTCTGAATACCTATAGAAAAAAAAGTTTGCAATAGAAAAAGCGGGAAACAAGATTAAATATATTTTCCTCACAGTCGAAATGAAAAGTAGAGTGTCTAACTCGGGTGAAATTGCCCATTTCCCCTCGAACTATTGGCGCTCTCACTTCGTTCGAGCGCCAGAAATATCTCGGGTGTAATGGGTCACTTTCCACCCTTGGTTATCAATCTACTATTATCAAAACCGGTCCCCCTCCCCCGGTCGAAAGCTCCGCGCTGCGCTAGCAAACACCAAATAAAATAAGTAACAGACCAATTGAAACCTCCTACTTTTTTGAAGTCGTTTAAAAACAGAGTCGTTTTAATAATGCAATACTAAGTTAAAGTTAAGTAGTTTTTATGGTTCCGCACCCAAAGGGTAAAAACGGGACCCTATTACTAAGACTCCGCTGTCTGTCTGTCTGTCACCAGTCTGTATCTCACAGTGATAGCTAGACAGCTGAATTTTTCACATATGATGTAGGTACTTCTGTTGCCTCTATAACAACAAATACTAAAAACAGAATAAAATAAACATTGAAGGGGGCTCCCATTTTTTATTTGAGGTCTATTTTTATTATACGCTTCGTAAATATAACTAATCATTAGTCGAAAAAATTCAACATCCCAACTCTATTGACGTTTGATTTTAGAATTGAAAATTCCGCGCTCTGCTAATAATCATAATTATGTTGTAATATAAGCGTATATGTAGTATATTTATTTATATTATTTATTCATTTACTGTTGCAGTTACCCTCAAGGCTTTAACTTCTTCGATATGTTCATGGACACCAAGCAACGTAGATTGAAAGTATGGGCAGAGATAATACCGCAATTTATATACGACTCCAATAAACCTTTTTTCGAAACTTTAGTGCCTACCATCGACACAGTAAGATATGGGTATCTATTTGAGAAGCTGCTAGGTGCTGGAAAACCTGTCATGTTCACGGGAGGGACAGGTAAATAATATTAAGTATAACAGCCTTTATATAAAGGTGGAAAATAAAAGAAACAAGTTTTCCACTTTGGTGCGAGTCGCCATCTTAAATTGCGTGCTAAGTTATTTTTAGGGTTGGACGGCCCTGACGGTAAAAAGCCCCATTATTTCCAGAGTCACAGTTCCAAAGACCTCCCCTTTTCATCCCAGTATTTGGATCCTTGGTGATGATATTGCTAGGAAGGCAAGGCAAAACGTGCTTCCAAAAAACTGAGTGCGCTAAACCGGCCTATGCAGTACTTCACTCCGCAGCAAAGCTTTGTACTTTAGAAGGCGCAAGTCAGTACTGCTCCCATCCATGGGCTGGAGCACCAACCTATCATCTTGACCTCCTCGATTTCATCCAAAGACGTGCCGACCGCATTGTCAACGATCGTACAGTTTCAGACCGTTTAGAGATGCTTAGCCTCCGGAGAAACTTCTGCGTTTTCTACCATCTGTATAATGGGAAGTGTTCCGAGGAACTGGTTAGAATGATGCCAACGGCTCCAGTCTACCATCGTACTTCTCGTCATCAACAGTATGTTCATTCCCATTTTCTTGTGTTCGCCGGTTCTCTAGAACGTTTCTGGCGCGTACTAAGTATAGGAATTTGGATTGAACTTCCTGGTGAAACTTTTCCAATGCGGTGCAATATGGGTTTTAAAAGAAATGGTATCATTAAATTTCTTCGATACCAGCAACGCATTTGTGACACGTCCGGCGTTGCAAACTAGAGGCGGCGGTGACCACTTCCCATCAGGTGGGCCGTCTGCCTGTTTGTAGTGTTTTTCTTTCGGTGTTTAACTTTCTTGCATCCATTTTTTGTTCAAAAGGCCTTAACAGGAAGGATAAGCGACGGAAAAATGCCCTTTCATATTATGACTTGTTTTTTTTTCCTATTTTTACCCATGTCTAGCAGTGCAATTGTGCCAAGTTTGGTTGAAAAATTCCCGGTGGTTCCGCGGAAATAGTACATTGTTGCCTAGGCGCGGAAAGTAAGGGTTTTCCTGACGAGGTGGTTAGCAGGCCGAGCAACAGCGAGGCCTGCTAAAATACGAGTCAGGAAATCCTCGTTTCCGCCGAGGCATACATAATGCTTTTCTCAAACATGTGAGGAAATAATACAAATACATTTCTAAAAAGCAAGTAATTTAATTTACATTTTTGTTTGCCCTCCACAGCATAAGTTGGTCATAAGTTCGGTTATATTTTTCCTTAGATTTAGCGGGAAGCAGATTTTGCCTAACCGAGGCAGCTTCAGATTTTAATATAGGCGGAGTGGTACCTATTTAGTCGCTTTCGTCGCTTGAGCTCATTTTTTATAGTAAGTATTTCACACAACAAATAGTTTAATATTCGGTTTCACAATTATATTATGCAGAATGAACGAATGTTACCGACTGTCAATTGTTTTTAAATACTAACCATAGACATTGGAATGCAAATTCGAAAAGAAACACACGCACTGTGCTAAAAAAGCGAGCAGTTACCTTGGCTGTTTGGAATTTTTGTATTTTCTCAAACATGCTCGGAAAAAACGGTTTTCCGATTGAAACACAAGGACGGAAAGAGCCTCATTTTACTCCTAGGAGTAAAAAAACCATATGAAAACACTTTCCGTCCATGTCCATATTTTCTTAAAAATGCTGTCAATTTGCATACAAAATCAAAAGGACCAAGACAAAAATTCCAAACAGCCAAGGTAACTGCTCGCTTTTTTAGCACAGTGCGTGTGTTTCTTTTTGAATTTGCATTCCAATGTTTATGGTTAGTAATTTAGTATTTAAAAACAATTGACAGTCGGTAACATTCGTTCATTCTGCATAATATAATTGTGAAACCGAATATTAAACTATTTGTTGTGTGAAATACTTACTATAAAAAATGAGCTCAAGCGACGAAAGCGACGAAATAGGTACCACACCGCCTATATTAAAATCTGAAGCTGCCTCGGTTAGGCAAAACCAGCTTCCCGCTAAATCTAAGGAAATTAAATTACTTGCTTTTTAGAAATATATTTGTATTATTTCCTCACATGTTTGAGAAAAGCATTATGTATGCCTCGGCGGAAACGAGGATTTCCTGACTCGTATTTTAGCAGGCCTCGCTGTTGCTCGGCCTGCTAACCACCTCGTCAGGAAAACCCTTACTTTCCACGCCTAGGCAACAATGTACTATTATATGTTTTTATTTGAATGCAAGCTCCTATCAATATTATCAAGCAATTCATTTATCGCACGCAAGATATTTTTCCAAAATCATTCGGCCTGCGGAGACGTTGAGTGGACTTTTTTTAATCACGGGATTCATGTTACTGAACTGAAATGAAGACAGCGATGACGATTGCATTTTTTTTTTATACGTCAGGTTTTACCTATATTTTCAAATGTAATACACGGCTAATATCACTGTAACTGGCAAAATGTGTTTTAATTTTATTTCTTTGTAAAAAGGAATTATGCTTTAGTTCTTAAGCGGTATCAGAATAGCGTCTTAGTAAATTTTAATAAAATCTTACCCAATTATTAATTTAATATTGACCCAATGCTTTAAAATTTTATTCTTTAAACTGATATGTGTGATAGAACCACAGATCACAGAAACAAGGGAGATATGTTATGGGGGCGTAGTTCGTGACGCCTCGATATGGTCAAAATGACCATATTGGCACGAGGCGAGTCAAGCGTTGACATAGTCACTCACTGAACGCTGTCAGTATAGAAGCTTTTTTTTTTTTTTTTTTTTTTTTATATCATAGGAAGGCAAACGAGCACACAGGCCACCTGATGGTAAGTGGAAACTGTGACCCATAGACATTCGCATTCACAAGACCGCAATCCTAAGACTGCAAATGCGTTGCCAACCCTGAGGCCGAAGATGGAATGCCTCTATGCTAGTCATTTCACCGGCTGTCTTATCCCCAAACCGGAACACAACAATGCGAACACTCCGTTTAAATTATAAAATGATTGTATGTAGCGTGAAAGTGTGCAAAAATCGAAGTGCAAGCGTTAATATAAAATCAAAGGGCATAACTTACCACCGGTAAATTTAGTTTTTAAGCATTATTTATATTTTTAAATGAATATTTTATATTTGAATGGATTTCAGAGCGTAAGGTTGTGAAAGTTGTGTTGACGTGATTTCTATCGACTATCGATAAATGGCTTATTCTACAGCTATCAATAGAATTCAATGTGTTAATAGTTCTAGTTATTTATCACTACCACCACACGCTTAAAACAGAAGAAAAATTTTTTTTTTTTTTTTACGTTATACAAAATTTAATTTTCTTTACAATATTAACGAACGACAAAGGACTCTAGAAATTCAAATATAAGTAGACGAATCATACAATTAAGATAAAAATAAATTAACCAACCACAAAGGCAAAGGGCTCTGGCTCAGTATTGAGCTGTGCTTGCACACAGCGCTGATTGACAGCTCGCGCCGACTCACTCTCAAAAGGATTCAAGCCTAAAGGTTGGATGGTAGAGAATGCCCCAAGTATTAAGTCTATCTTTCTGTTTTAAGTAATTTGTACCATTTATGAAATAAAGTTTACATAATCAAGTCGGTAAACTACTGGTTTGTCCCAAACTGAGATCGATGACGTGACACTCAACCGAACCCATTTTATTAGTGTATTTGTATTAACATCATAAAGTCCAAGTTTACAATTTAGACTTTTATGTACTAATCAAAACGAAAATCTTTAACAGCTCCAGAAAATTTAACCAAAGAAATTCGGCCATTTTTTTGTTACGTTCTAATATAGGTATCGTTCCCAATTTAAAATCTTATGTATCAATTTTACGCAAACCGTATTCTTGCTAATAAAATATTATTCTATTCTAACAATAATATATTAAGTTTAAATGATGTAATTGTATTAACCTAATAGTAAAATAATAAAAATAGTACTTATTGCCTGTAAATTGAATAGTACCTATATTAACGTTGCAAACAAGTTTGAATTGTTTATCGATATATTTTGAAACATTCCTTGTGGCATCCCTAAGTGGACGACAGGAGAGAAACGCACACCTCTTGAAAAAAGTATAACTAGATGTCGCTGTGTGAGTGATGATGATAAGTGGGGACGCCCAGCCGAAGCAGGCGGGCAGTCGATTCGGTCAGCCGTTCATTCTGCCCTATTCCCCTCAGTCGTGCCTCAGGTTACTGGCCCGGCGGCGCTCCCATCCAGCATCGATCCCATCTTCCTGTCTTCCTACAGAACAACAGTGCGTCCCGTAGGTTGATGCTTTTGAGATCTTCTGTGGACAAAACGTCCTCTCCGAATGTGTGGTATCTCAGTGACGAGTACATGACACACTCGGCTAGGACGTGTTGACTAGTTTCCTCTTTGCCACAGTGTGGGCATTGAGGGTTCTGTTTAATACCTATTACCGTCAGATGTCTGTTGAGCGGACAGTGTCCAGTCAGAATTCCTGTTAGTATGCTTAGGTTATACTTACCCAGGTTTAGAAGGTACCTTGTTCTGTTTTTTTGTTGTTTTCATGCCTCATTTGTCTTCTTTTCCATTCTTCTGGCGATAACTCCTTTGGTTACCATCTCCGATATCGGTAATACCGGTTCCGGGCCTAGGTACTGTTGGTCCGCACCTGCTCTGGCTAGTTCGTCTGCCTTCTCGTTTCCTACTGCTCCACTGTGTCCTGGCACCCACGCCAGTGTTACATGGGATGTGGTGCCTAGAGTGTTCAGTTAATTCCTACACTCTTGCACTAGAGATGATTTGATCACCGGATTGCCTAGTGCTTTGAGTGCCGCTTGGCTATCTGAGTATATTATAAGTGACTTCCCGTTACATTGCTTTTTTCCTTGAGGCTCAGGGCACACTTCATGATGGCAAAGACTTCTGCCTGAAACACACTGGTGGAGCCCCCTAGTGGTTACGTCGTGTGCTCATCTGATTCTTGGCTATATATGCCCGCTCCTGCTCTTTTGGTTAAGGATTTCCATGAACCGTCTGTGAAGCATGTCACTTTGGGTTCTGGTATTTCTCTCTCCCAGCTGTCTCTCTCTCCTATGTGGATTCTGTATTTCTTGTCGAACCTCTTCCTTTTCTTGATTAGGTCATTGTTTACCATGAGCATATCCATGTTTGACATTGACTCTTTCTGTATGCTTGCGTGTCTTTTGTCCATCTCGGACCCGATCCACTCCCTGCTCGCTTTTATTCTATACCACTGTTCTGTGGCTCTCTTCTCCACCTCTATGTGCACCGGGTTCAATCCTAGCATGATCTCCAGGGCTTGTGTAGGTGCTGTTCTCATTGCCCCGGTTGTCATCAGACATGCTAGTCTTTGAACCTTTGTTAGTTCTTTGTCTATATCTTTTATCTTTGCTCTGTGCCACCACACGATGGCTCCATATAGGAGTCTGGGTAGGACCACCGCTCTGTAAATCCATTGCGTTATCCTTGGTCTTAGTCCCCATCTCCTTCCTATGGCTTTCCTGCATTGCCACAGGGCTATAGTGGCTCTTCTGCATTGCTCCTTTACATGTGTCTTGTATAGCAGTTTGCTGTCTAGTACTACTCCAAGGTATTTTATTTCCTTGAGTGTTTCTATCTCTTCACCTTTTATTTTTATTGGTGTTAGGACGGGCAGCTTTCTTTTACAGCTGTGTGAGTAGTCCTTAACCTGCTGAACATAGGGACTACTATCTTAGCGCCATCTAGCTCTGAGTAATTAATTAATTACTCGTCGCATAGATGGCAGCTAAGTGACGAGTAAGCCCTACCTTGCGTTCATAGACTGAACTACGATGGAAAAAAAACGATCTTTCAGCATTTTTCAACCTTGAGAACTTAGTATAAAGCTTAACACGTTCATGGACGCGGATGCTATAGCAGTCGTGTATCATACCGGCTATAGCATGGGCGTCATAAATACGGGGGTCAAATTAAAATGGTTTTTTATTACTGTCCGTGAACGTGTTAATTTTCTGCTACTATCAAAACTATGTTACGGCGTTTTTAGTTCGTAAGCTGTAACCAATTATGACGAGGTTGTTTTTGTAGTAGTTAATAGAGCGTAAGCGTAAGACGCACACATGTTTAAAAGTGGCGAACTGGCGACACCGGGTCTTGTACGAATTGGCGTTCATGACATATCTCCCTTGTTTCTGTGATCTGTGGATAGAACGATAAGGCTTATTTAGAAATGATAATTAGAGTGGCTTCTACCAAGAACGAAAAAACACAGACTCCATTTTCTTTTGGAATATATTAACGAGTGAACCTGCGGGCCCTAGTATGGCCCTAACTGATAGCGCCCTTCGCTCCCTCTCCATATAATCCTTGGTGAATGACCTTAAACATTGTAAATAACATGGATAAGACTTGGGATTCCGGGATTCGTATTTTTTCACAAAAAAATATCTTCAAAACGTTAAAGTATTTTTTTTGTCATTATAAATACATCATTCATTTAAAATTACTTTCAGTTAACAGTTACAATTGACAATAATACAATCATTGAATAAAACATAAAACATCAACATCACTATATGAAATGAACATTATTAAAGTTATTTAACATCCTTTATTCCTTACTTTTTTTCGAAATTATAGTAGCAAACCATAATTTTTTCTATACTTTCTTCTGTCAATCTATTTCTTTTAACGTCTAATATCCATTTATATGTAGAAAATTACATTTCGACCTCTACTGATGTCAGCGGGGCAAATATATAAAACGAAATGTCATCAGATGCGGTTTCTTTTGAAATAATTTCAGCGTATTCTCTTATAGTGTCTAAATCCGGATTTCGAGCCATGACCGCTTCAAGTTTGGTTTCTACTTGTAAACTAGTAGACCAATTTATGACCATCCTAACTTGATCAAAATCTATTAAAGCATCGACCATTGACATATTACGTTCCTGTAAACGTGTTAAAACCACCTCGATGATATTAAAATTTTCATGAATAATTTTTTTTTATTTTTTTTATGTTGGATTTTTTAAGCACTTGTTTAGCATTTTTAATCGAAACTGCATATGAAGTTCTTAATCGTGACATGACCGTATTTATTTCATTAAAGTACCTTACATAGTAAGACACTGCAGCGAGCCAGGTCCCCCACCTTGTGATTACTGGCTTAGGAGGTAAGGGCAAATTTGGATAAATTTCCTTTAACAGTTGCACTCTATTAGGAGACTTTAAAAATACTTTTTTCAAGTTAGCGATCAGGGTGTCTACATCCGGTTATTGACATCTTATTTGCTCTGCCACCCGATGCAGAGCATGAGCTAAGCATGTAATATGTTTCATTTTCAGTAAAACACTTTTTAAAAATTCGCCCCGCCTTCAACATATACGCAACGCTATCGGTACATAATAGAAGCACACTATCGAGTTGATTTTCATAGGATTCACCCCACATATTTTGTAAGCAGTCTGTAACAAACTTAGCAATAGTCTCCCCATTCACTACTGCTAGCACTGTACATGCCACTAAATAAGTTTTTTGGGAAACAGTTGCATCCAAGGGCTTCACCAAGAAATGGACCACATATCTGCCTAAAAAGTCTGTCGTTTCATCAAGCGATATCCAATGTTTTTTATTTGCTACTTTATTGTTTATAGCAGATATTCTGGATTGATAAAACTTGTCCAGGTATACTTTTCTTATCGTTGATTCACTGGGTAGACTTCGAAGAGGCTGATCTGTACAAGTACAGCAAAAGTACTTTTGAAAGAAAGATTTGAATGCTGGGTTTTCGATTTGCACCCATAAGATATTGCACATTATGAGGAACTCGATCAGGTCGAAGTAAAAACCTTCATCTGGTTTGCGAGGCAAACCTGTGTGTACAGGGGTGAATCAACTTCTAAGGTACTCCCCATTTTTCGACATGTTTCACAAATTATATGTTTTTAGAAAAACTATATATATTTGCCAACGACGTAGCTTACACGCTTATTAAATCAGACAATTAGGCTAGCATTTGAAATGATTTGATTTAAAAATAGTACAGTTTGAAATAATAATATAGTTAGTAACGCAGCGGACGATGTTGTCCCTAGGTTTTGTATGGAAAATGTGCATTTTCCCCTGAGTTACCAGGTTTTTTCGAAGATTAAATAATATTTGAGGTGTTTAACGTGTAAGGTCTGTAAATTTCGTGGTCTGATATTAATATTCATACATTATTATTAATGATAAGTCACCAGGAAAGTTTTGATACCGCAAAAGAAAAGGAGTACCTTAAAAGTTGATTCACCCACAGGTTCTTCGACGTGTCTTTTCACTGTACTTTTTCTACACCCTATATCAACTTCACATTTTTTACAGTGTATTAAATGTCTTGTAGAGTCATATTTTAAATCGGGATACCTATAGTTCAATCCAACTTAGAACAGTTTCTTTCTTAGTTTTCCGAGGCATATTCAGTGAGGTAGAAAGATCTGATACTGTTCTTATTTACAACAACAAGACTTTACTTAGTCCAATCAGAAGTAAATCGGAGTCCAGTAAGGATCAGCCAAAATAGTCACAATAAGAATATCACAAAGTCCGGTAACTTTTGCGATTATTGGATTTATATTTATATGGTAGGTACAGATTGCATATGACACTGACATGCATATGAAGTTGACATTGCAATCGTTTTATCTCTATTTAACTGGCCAGCTTATCACAAAATATGTTTAAACTAATGTCAATTGTTTAAATAGATAGAGGATAATTGGAATTTATTAAAGTACTACTACTTTGCTATCTAGTACAAAATCAGTCGAAACATTGAAAGGGACCCGATAACAGTGGTAGCAACTATAGAAACTTTTATTCAGGGAATTTATCTGAAAGCACATTTTCCATACATCATTTCACATTACATGTTCTTTAAATATTTTTTAAACACAAACTTAATTTTTTTCATATCCAATCCCGGGGTTAAAAACTATATCCATACTAATCTTACGTACCGAAGTCCCGCGAAATGGCACTACCAATTCCGATCACTGATAATCATCGTCTTTGAGGTACCTAGTAGGCCAGTGCCCCAGATATTTAAATTGGTATACCCTTTTTGAGGGTACACCATGTTCCTTAGGAGGACGTTGGTAAAATATTTTTTAGTACTTTATCATAAAACAAAATTAAAATCGCCGAGTTTTATTCAACTCTCCAGCAGAGACCAATCGAATGAGTAACGACCAGAGGCCGGAATTCTCGTAGCACTTTTGAGCTGTCATAGGGACTTCTCGTTTATCGACTTCCGATATACATATTATATCGATACATTATAGAACACAGCAAATTAAAGATTAAAAGTAGAGTGTTTAACTCTACTTTTAATAATGACTGCCTATTTCTTTCAGATAATGACTGCCTATTTCTTTTATAGAGAAACGGATGATGCAACACTTGAGAGCACTAAAAAAGGAACATGAACATAACTGATTAAATGTGAAATTGTTAACTATTAATTAATTCATTGTTTTCATTGTAAATCTCTATTTCACATTTTCAACTACTAAAAAGTTATCTGAAAGATATCGCTCTTTAGCGACAAGATCGCCTGTTGTTTACCTCTACTTTAAATCTTCTTTTACATGCTGTGTTCTATAATGTATCGATAAAATATGTATATCGGAAGTCGATAAACGAGAAGTCCCTATGACAGCCCAAAAGTGCTACGCGAATTCCGGCCTCTGTGACTTATCGTTATCTATCATAAATACGCGAGAATGAGTTTGTACATACCTTCCTTAAAAAGTCTACTGTGTAATATATTGGCATAAAAAAAATTAAATAAAAATTTTACATCACCATTCATTCATTTATTTCGTATTTCGTAAATTTTCTTGGTGTTGCGGTTATAATTATGTAGCCGACTCAAAACTTATATCTTCTCATGCTAAAGAATTTACAACAGGTTTATGTTGATTTCTTGTTCATTTTTTTACATTGTCATATCTGGGTGGTTTGCCCTTCGGACGTATACATATAAACTAACCTAACCTTTTTGAGCAACTCAGCCAACTTTGTTTGGGCTCCAATTTGGGAAAATGTAAAATGTTAATTCATATCTTTAATTTATAATATATTTGATAATTGAAACGTTGTAATGTAAAATAAAAAAATGACAAATAAATCATTTCATAGATAGATAGATATGCCATATCACACTTTTGCCGGACGTTGGTAGGAAATAAAAAAATGCCAATTGATTGTCGATAAAATGATAGGATACCGTGAGGCTTATTTAGTCCGCGTAGAATTATTAATATTGCCATTTTATGTGTTAATCCAGTGTATAAGCAAACTGTATTCCAAATTGTCCAAAAACCGAATTCGTCCATCCGTTTGAGCGAAGAAGTAACAAACTCGCGCACGCATAACCTTTTCGCATTGATAATAATAGTTATGTAAATAGATACTTACATTCAACGCACACAATCGTTCTGGCGGAATCATAGTCGTACAACAAAAAGAAAAATGGTCGTGAAACAAAGCAAGGACGAAGTTCGTCGATCAATGAGTGCGAGCGGGCTTTGCCGCTCCAATTCACACTCCCAGCGTCCCCGAGTCCGCGACACGCTACGAAGAACTTTGTCGCTGTATACCTATTATACTTTCATGTATAAACTTAAACACAATTTCACACTGAATGAATATTACCAACGATTTAGATGTGCGTAAAGTATAATATAGTAGATTTAAGTGCCCAATAAACTTCAGTAGTTGAATAGGTAATAAAGAATAGTGTATTTAATTTTGACATGTTTAATTTTCGGTACGGTAGTCGAAAAATATACAAAACTTAACCAAGCCTAATCAGATTCTGGATGGTCAAAAAAAATACTTTGCCGTAACGTAACCAACTGCATTTGGAGAACCCCGGTTCATACCAGTTGATGAAAAAAAAAACCTAACGAATAAAATTGTACTTACTTCCAGTACATTACAGCTATTCATAGCTCATAGGTATTAGTTTATTTAACTTCGATACATACTTACTTCTAACTACAAAAATGACGAAGGACTGTCATATAAATTTCTACAACCTCCTTTTATCCCTTAGGGGTAGTTCCAAAATCGGTGGTCGCTCTACAAAGAACGAATTTTTTATTTATTGGAATTTTGATTTACTTACCTGTTTTTTACATAAGCGTTAAAAATGGAGACGTCATTTTCTTACATGGCCATAAAATTAACCAAACATGGCAAAACAGCACTGCTAGATGTAAGTAAATGTAAAAAAAGAGCTCATTAATCTCATTATCCATATAAGAGCAATTCCCCTTCCCTTTTCCTGATACGGCCTTTACGACGACGGAAGCACGAACGATTCCTGCAAATTTAAACAGGGAACCCCTCACCCACACTACCTACTACGAGTATGTATATTACGCATCAATCCCAATTAGTTTACATATGATATAAGTAAAAATGGTTTAATCTTAATCATGTTTACTGCCCAAAATATAATGTTAAATTTTTCCATACCAATCTGCCCCGCTTCCCTACAACTGTTTTTAACAATGTTTGAACATTTGATAACCGTTTCGAGGAATTTAGGCTTCTTGAATCAATCTTCGCAGTTAGATTTAAAAAATATGTTACAATGAACTAAATACCTGACCTGAACTAAATACCTGGTCTGAATTGTGTTCTATCAAACTTTTTGTAGTTTTAAATAAAACTAGCGACCCGCTCTCGCTGCGCTGCAGTTCATGTAAGTTGTCTCTAACGCCCGCTCATAAAATTCTTCTTCTAAATAAAATTTCTTGAGTAGTTTAGTGTAGTGACTGACGGCCTGACTGACCGACAACGCACAGCCTAAACCGCCGCAGTGGAGGGAATCCCTTGGGTACCCTAGGGTGCCCCAATGGGAGGATATGGGGCCATAGCGGTAAACAAATGAGATGTTACTGTAATACGAATAACGCCTTGTTTATTTTATAGGTGTGGGCAAAACTTGTGTCGCAGCCGAGGTATTAAACAAAATGTCGGCTACCGGGATTTATATTCCAGTTATATTGAACTTTTCGGCGCAAACTAGCAGTATGCGGACGCAGGTATTCTTGAATTTAATAAAGCTGACTATGAGATATGCTGAACGTGAGATCTAAGACCAAAGCGTGTTGAGACAACTCTAACATTCTTCCATTGATCATCATAATCAGCGTACTTTGGTCCACCGCTGGACATAGGCCTCCCCAATGTGTAACGAAGATTAAATAATAGGATACCTACTTAGCCAATTTTTGTTTCACAACGGGTAACGATACGTTTAGTTTAGGGAATATTCATGACTTTTTTCAAAGCCTGAATAAAAGCTGAAGCTATAAAAATAACCAAGATATAAGCCAACAAAGATTTATTTATTTTAGTTAAACACCGTGTTTTTTTTTATTTACGATAACTTCGGCATATTACTAGGTACATCCATAGAAACTAAGTGCTAGATTAGATTTTTAAATATTGCAAAAAAAAATAACTTTAGTACAAAGTAATTAAATGTTGTATCTTTGGTCATTCTATACGGGCCTTTAGAGTTAACTCATTGTCAGTGTCAAAAATACGTCAATGTTGGCGTGACATACACAGACGGTTAAGAGCCTTTTAGACCAGTTAAACGTGATTAACTGATTATATTTAAAAATTAAATATCTTTAAAACCGTAACAGTTATCATTTGTCTGTCTTCGGGAAATTAACTTTATTTGACCTAAAGAACGTTCCCTTAAAGTTATCGTAAATCAAAAAGAACACGGTGTATAGCCTACCTATTACATGACGTCACAGGGCATTCGGATCTCTCTGTCTAGTCGCTAATTAGCAGTTTAAAATACTTGTACCATCCGTATTTCTTGGCCAAATTTAATTTTAATCCACTTTCGGTGATCTCTGTAACGGTGTATTCATATTTTGTTGAGAAATGCGATTTAAAAATCCATGTATATTCCCTATATAATATAGATGTTTACAATTTAGTTTTACTTTTGACAAATAAAAGTTTCAGGGGGTTCACCAAGGAGAATTTCCTAAATTAGACCCTTGATTGTATTTTGATTGGACGTTACTCTGATGCCCTCGCCATACCCACCGCCCACCACATTGAGTGAAGTGGCGCAAATTACCGAAGACAGGCGTTCTCTTGAATTAATTCGGCCAAATTTGATAATTAGTAGGTACTTATTATTGTTTTCAGGAAGTAATTGAGCTGCGCTTGGATAAAAGGCCGCGCAAAGCGCTCGGGGCACCCCTTGGCAAAAAAGTCATCATCTTCATTGATGACGTGAACATGCCCAAACTGGACGTCTACGGTGCGCAGCCTACTATTGAACTATTGAGGTACCTACAGGCAAATCTATGTCTTTACCCCGAATATCTTTACTTGACTGGCACCGAATACTCGTAGCCTCCAAAAGGATGGAATATTACTTAAAACAATAACAATTCCATAATTAAAAGTGAAACATTTATTTCAAAGATGGCGACGCTTAGATGACTTTTAACAGTGATCTGTCTCTTTCTTTCACATATTTTTCCAATTCTGTCTTTTTCTATTCGCGGAAGTGATGTGAATGCATTGATTTCTTACAGCCCGTTCACACAGAGTCTCCGTATTTACGGTACCCGTTTTAACGGATACAACAAAAAAATATGCTTTGTTCACACATAGGCACCGTATAGCGTTCAACGTATCCGTCATTAACTGAGAGCCCGTTCACATATTCTCCGTACCGCACCCCACACACAGTTTATATCCAGTAAAAACGTACGGATACATGACGGATACGTATTCCGTTCATCCAGTATTCGATAACAAAACGGAATGTCATAATTTAGCGGACCGACATTTTTTACTGTATACTGAATACTGTGTCATATGTGAAGTCGCTCATACAACTCCATACGCCATCAATGAAAAAACGTATACGATAAAACGGGTACCGTAAATACGGAGACTCTGTGTGAACGGGCTGTTAGGTTTTAAACGTTGCGTACAGATCAAACAGTCCAGGTAATTATGTCTTTACTTATTATTGAATTACTTAACCTCGTAAGGCCCAGGGTGCAATAAATTGTACATTATCAAGGCAATTTACTTTGAACTCGGTTGCAATAAGAATAAGGTTCATTTTCCTATGTTCATTAACTGAAAATGGCATTTTCGAACAATCGCAATTGAACTTTATTCCCTTGAGCGTAGATTCAAAGTCCCAGTTACAAAAAACTGCCATTTTGCAGTATGGTGGGCCTTACGAGGGTACAATTATGAAATAACTAATGTTACATTATGAATTTATGATTTAATATAACGTCCCTTTTAATTTCTCAACCTCTTATCTGATCGAATACATAAAAAAAACACTCATGTTCCAAGGTTTCAATATCAAAATATTCGATCAGATAAGAGGTTGAGAAAATAAAGGTATGTTAAATTAAATGATATTGTAACTCATTTTGTTGGTTTATATGGTCATACCAATTCAATTTAGGTACACACCTTGTAAATATCTTTAAACAAGAGATAGAGATATTTCTTGGTTAGAGATATGTCGTTATTACTCATCTGTTTCACTTACCGCAGGAACCTATCTCAGTTTAAGCGCTTCGACTATAGTTCAACTCACATTAATAAGAAATAAGTTTATTGAAACAATAATAAAATGATGACCCGACAAGTAGAATTATTTTATTAGAATATTTGAATAAAAACCTATTTTTCGTATTTTTATTTATTCTAATTAAAAACATGAACACTTACATTCTTTAGTATGAGCGTGTCCCATCACTGCTCTTAATGGCGCGCACCACGTCGCGCACATGTGATTATTCGTAGACTTTGAACTGGACAGGACAATCACGGCGCACTATGTCGCACCCCGCGTCCCCACATTTTGGCTTAATGAGATACTTGACAAAATTTACCAAAGCGGGGTCTGATCTGTGTCTGTACCAACTGGTTCCCTAAAAAACGGTAGAATTAATCAAATCAAACGGCGAGAACAAATCCTTGCCAAATGGCTCTCATTATGTCATGTCTGTGGGTCTATATCGAATGGCATACAATTATTAATCCTATCGTTGTGTCGCATAACGTCTTTTGTCCTAATAACGTGTGGCATACACTTTGTTCCGCATATTTTTGATTGTCCGAAATTGTTGCTCCTATTATAGTTTGTCCTGAATATTATTTGTCCTATCGTTTGATGTGGCTAAGATTCAACTGTCGAATGATTGATGTGCATAATTGTAATATTCCTAATATTTAATGTGCTAAATCTGTAAATATACCAACGCAAGTGACCGAACGAACAATGTTTTATCAAATAAAGCCATCTACAATAAAAAAAATGACTACCTGATGGCAATAGCCAATAATATTACTTTGATGTAATCCTATTCATTAATATTAAGTACTAATAAAAAACCTATTTCTGATTATATATAAAAAAATGTTTTATTTACAAACCTAACCTTGTCAACCTTAACCTTGTCCTTGTTGGTTCTGGCGTTTCGCTCGCTCGTTAGGATCACAGTTCTACCTAACACTCCTCCTCGCTTCGCTCGTCGTCGTACCTAACCTAACCGAAATCTGACCTGCCTGAAGGTAGAATACGTAACGATTCTGACTTCACGCCTACCATAGTTTAGTTTAGGTGCTGTAATTGTAGCCAGTTTAATAATAGGCAAAATAATTATTAGGACAATTCATGTTAGGAATATTATGCTTTAGGTAATTAGACTTTGGATTTATCAATATTAGGACAAACTTGCTTTAGGACGTTAAATGAGTATGCGCAAAAATTATTAGGACAAACGAGTAGTATGCCATTCAACAGTATGCCAAACATTCTCGGCCAAACATTTGTAGGACAAAAAACGTTATGCGATACGACAGGCGCCCCATGTCTGTATTCGAAAAGTAGTCACAACGATATGGCGATCCGTTGTACGCGTAGCCATGTGATTGGCTTTTGAATCGATCGAAGAGGCTTTCGGGTTCTTCGAAATTTGGACCATAAATGTATGAAACCCCGATGATGTTCTTTAAAATTAACAAAATGTTGTTTGGCTTGACAGACAGTTCCTCGACTTCGGCGGTTTGTACGACCGTGACAAGTTGTACTGGAAGGACCTACTCGACGTAATATTGTCATGTGCTTGTGCGCCGCCCGGCGGCGGCCGCAACGCGCTGACGGGGCGCTTCGTGCGGCACTTCGCCATGTTTTTCATATCCGCACCCAACTCAGATGCCATGAAGACCATATTCAAGGTTAGACGTGAACTACAATGCTGAATATACACATATTCAACAATTTTGAAAGAAAAAAAATTATTAACAAAAAAGAATTAAATCGAAAGGGTTTACAATACTCAAACATTTTTAAAAAGATAATATATTTTCATCTATGCCACAGACCTTAATCTAACTAGTCAACGCAAGTGTACGTACTTAAAAAGCAGTCTAAAGGTCTGCTTTCTACACGGTTCATTCAGTCCGCCTTCGACCGTCACCGCCTCCGGATGTCAACCGGTAGGTATCTAGAAAAATGCCTGGTTGTTCCGTATGAAAATGTAAAAACTGTAGGTACAGAAAAAGCTTACCCAAATAAAGAGCATGTTTCCTTCCATAAGCATGTAAATATCTTCTAAAATGATGTTTCATCTATTTTACTTCATATTTATGATTCATTGCTTTACTTTACTTTAGGTGCAAAGTTGTAAAACGATCGAACTTTAACTTGCGTCACTCGGCTTCTTAGTCCCTAAAAAGAGGGAGATAGCACCCTGTAGGTACTATTATGATTTTGTGTCCAATGAAGCAAATAGTGATGTACAACCTTTCGATGCTTCATGATTCTAATCGATTCTTAGGTAAATTATTTTTGTTGGTATAATATTTCAGGTCAGGGGTGCTCCTCTCTATTGATCTGTCCGATCGTAGAATCAGGATATATCGGGTATGCGACCCCGAACCTCCCTAGCTACTACAGTTGCCTACCCACTTCCCTTCCGCATCTGTAGTATTCCTTTTTTCCCCTAAATCCATCCAAGTACCAGTTTCCTTTTACTCATCCCCTAGTCCCTTTCCCGTTTTTTTTCCTTTCCCTTTCCCTATCCGAAGAAAGAGTGGAAGTTATCATCATGATACGGGGTTAAATAATACATTACCCCAGGAGGGTACCGGCTTAGCGGGAGAATCCGTCCCTGAGTACGTTTGCTCAGGCTGCCCCATCGTATCTGCGGGGGGGGGCAAAATTCCCGATGGCGACGTGTTTGGCCACACGTCACGTCTTGTCTCCCAATATTCAAAAGGCAAACAGCGGGTTGGGGAATGCCAGTTCGCAACATTGAATGTTTGCGGAGGTGTGGGTAATAAAATTGAGGAAATTTATGAGTTGATGGATGAAAGAAAAATTGATGTAGGGGAGAGGGGGGCAGCTATCACTGGAGGCAGCTTAGAACAAATGCGTTCAAAGACGTATTTTTAGTGCGATTATGGTCCTAATCCATTTTTTGGGCTCGCAACACTGACCCACACAACTGTCACTTGACAGATTTGACGTTTGACAGAACATTAACGACCCAGTAGCATATTTTGATTTCGATGTCATCCGTTACCGGATTTGCTTCCCGTGTGTAAGGATTTTCAGGCTGTATTTGAAGGAAGCGGTAAGTGAAACTTAATTTATTCGAAAGTACAATTTATTAGCTTTAGTGACAAAGAATAAACAATCAGAATTTGCTATTGTTTTGGAAGATATCGATGTTTATTTTTTTAAATAGGTGTTGGGGTAGTTTTGAAAAAAATATAGGAGGCAGTTTTGATTAGCAGTCTGTTCAAAACTACCCCGGCCATAAGAAATGTTCATATCTGCCCCGATATAAACTGCCATGTAGGCACGTAAACTAAAATAATATCTTAGTTATTTCAGTAAACGCTCATAATGCATCTACCTGAATTAGTTAGTTTTGTACTTATTACGTTTAGTCTTGTTTGGTATTATATTTATGTCAATTATTTATCTACAATATTACTATATATAAATTTAATTAAATCGTTTTAATTTATTGGTTTATTTGTTTGCAGGTAAAAATGGTAAGGAATTACAAAAAAAAAGAGAATCCGAATTAAACGAAGAGGATGTAACTAATGCTGTACGTGAAGTGTTGAACGGCACCATGAAACTTAGACAGGCTGCTGTTGTGTATAATATAAGACCAAATACTTTACACGACCGAATAAAGAAACTTAAAGTGGGGTCAAAGCTCTAATCAGTGAATTTCACAACAAAATACACTGTCTCACAAGTTTTTACTAGAGATGAAGAAAAAATGCTTAAAGAATATGCAATTAAACGTTCAAAGATGCATTATGGGTTGACATATAAAAATTTTAGGTTACTGGCATTGGAATACGCTACAGCGCTGGGAAAGTGTCCAGAAAGGTAGACAGCAAATAAAGAAGCTGGGGTAGAATGGTTGAAGGGCTTCATGAAGCGTCACAAAGACCTTTCGCTTCGAAAACCTGAAAATACAAGTTTGTCACGGTCTACAAGCTTCAACAAACATAATGTCATAAAGTTTTATGACAATTACGAACACGTTCTTAAAAAATATAAATTTACACCTGACAGAATTTTTAACCTTGACGAGACAAATATAATGACAGTAGTACAAGCACCAAATGTTATCGCTCGAACAGGTACAAAGCAAGTGGGACAAAGTGTTTCAGCTGAACGCGGACAACTAATTACCATGTGTGGAATAGGAAATGCCATAGGAAACTGCCTCCCACCTGTTTTTCTGTATTTCCCAGAGCCAGATTTCACGAGTCTATGCTAAACGGTGGACCAATTGGCTGTGTTGGTTTTGCCAACAGTCCGACTAGTGGTTGGATGACAGGACCGTTGTTCATAAAAGTGCTTGAACATATTAAAAAGCTTGTAAGATGCTCGAAGGATGACCCCATATTAATTTTGATGGATAATCACGAGAGTCATTGTACTATAGACGTAGTCAACTATTGTCGAGACAATGGAATGGTAGTGGTAACTATTCCGCCACATTGTACACATCGCATGCAACCGTTAGATGTAGCTGTCAATGGTCCTTTCAAACAAAAACTGACGGTATCCCAAAATGATTGGTTGGTAAACCACCCTGGAAAAACCATTACAATTCACGACCTGGCAGGAATTGTGACACCAGCAATTAAAACATTTTATGTATTATTATTTAACAACAGCCAAAATATAATAAATACTGAATTATTATCCCCTGTTACATTGTTGGGGTAGTTTTGAACAATACTGTGTGCAAAACTGCCTCAAGGGGGCAGTTTTAGTAGGATTTCAATACTTTTCAAAAGTACCCCCCTGAGGCACCTTTGAACACTAAAAAAATACTTCTGTACAAAACTACCCCCTCTTAGTTATAACTGCAAATTATACGAGTAAAATGTTAATACGACCATTTCTAGTGACTAACTGTACTAAGTACAGGTAAAAAAAACACGTATATCTCGATATTGTTGCCTTACAACCCTTATTTCAAATCTGCCCCAAGTAAATTCAAAGCTACCCACGCTTGGGGCAGTATTGAACATTATTCCTTGAGTTGCAAAATTCTGAATTGTGCCGTTGTCTTTAGCTTTGGACATGTGCAAATGCGTTAACTACATAGGTTAATAACATACGTTGTTGTGTAGAGGCTCGAAACTGGTTTTTATGGGTAATATTTTGAAATACGTCAATGAGTGTAAAAAATGTACCAGGCTGCCCCCCTCTCCCCTACTAGGTGTGAGTGAAACAAAGAAGAAAGGATGTTCAACAACCGCTCATGATAAATATTATGGGTACTGGTCCGGAGTAGCCAACTCTGAGAGAGGTAGTCAGGGAGTGGGAGTTATTTTATCAGAATGAATGAATTTATGCGTGAAAGGGTATGAATGTGTTAGCCCTAGAATTCTTTGGATTAGACTGAAACTTCGTTTGACCAAAAATTTTATCCTTTGCGTATATGCTCCGGATATGTCTAAGCCGCAACAAGTTAGAGAAGAGTTCTTGGATAATGTGAGGGAACAACTTAACAAATGTGGTGAGAATGAGAGGATAATTATGTTAGGTGATTTTGATGGCTGGGTGGGGGTACGTCATGATGGATATAAGAAGATTTTAGGAAAATTTGGAGATGAGAGAGTGAATGAGAATGGTGAAAGTTTGTTAAGTATATGTTTAGAGAAAATGCTTGCGGTGACTAACACAATGTTTAGTCACAAACGCATTCATATGTATACATGGCAGAGGCAATCAGAGAGAAGTATGATAGATTTTGTTATAGTTGACAATCGTCTGAGAGTGAAAGTAAAAGATACGAGGGTATATCGGGGTATTGATGTCGGCACTGATCATTTTCTCGTAGTTACTAGAAAAGCTGGACTGCAAAACAAATGACGGCATCACGCACGTATACCCGTAACAAGAACTGAAAGAGTAAAAGTTGAAAGACTGAAAGAAGAGAATGTCGGTGATGAGTATCGAAAATTACTTAATGATAGATTAAGGCATGTTTTCGAAGAGGAATGTAATGATATAGAAGAATTGTGGACAAACTTTAAAAATGGCGTGAATGAAACCGCGTTTGATATATGTGGTATCAGTAAGAGGAGGAATGGTAAGAAGATTTGGAATGAGTGGTGGGATGATGAAGTGAAACAAGTGGTGACGCAAAAGAAGAAAGTATGGTATGATCTGTTAGCTGCTAGAGCTAACAGAAGAATTCAAGGTGATCCGAATAAGATTATTGAAAGAACAATAAAACAAAAGTATGTTTTGTTAAAAAAGAAAGTTAAAGATGTAGTTAACCGAAAGAAAGAAGAACGCAAGGGCAAGTATGATCGGGAATTCTCCTCGAACTTTCGAGCCAATGTAAAGTTATTCTGGCATTTAGTCAGAACAGCTCGAGGCAAAGCAGGAGATTCGAAAATAGGTGTGAAAAGGGATTCCAATGGAAATGTTATTAGAGATGATGTTCAAATTTTGAATCAGTGTAAGTGATATTTTGAGAGTTTGTTTGAGCAGAGTGGAGGTAATGGAAGTACTTATGTTGGTGAATAAATATTTTGTGACAGTAGTATTTGTATGGAAGAGATAATGAATGCGATAAAGAGTATGAAAGTGGGTAAAGCTGCTGGGTATGATAGGATATCTGCTGAAATGATCAAAGAGGGTGGAGGCGTTGTAGCAAGCCTGCTGTTCCTCCTATTTAACCTGTGCTGGCGGTCCGGTCGAGTTCCAGACGACTGGGGAAAGGCCGTGATTGTGCCTCTGTACAAAGGTAAAGGATCACAGCAGGAATGCAAAAGTTATCGCGGTATAAGCCTTCTGAGTGTCGTAAGCAAATTGTATGCAAAGGTATTAATTGAAAGGGTGATGTTAGCAACAAAAAATAAGATTTGGGATGTGCAAGCGGGATTTCGAAAGGGGATGGGATGTGTAGATCAAGTCTTCTCCTTAAGGTGCATTGTTGATAAAGCCATAGCCAAACATCAAAAAGTTTTCTGTGCCTTTATTGACTTAGAGAAGGCGTATGACAGAGTGGTGAGGGATGAACTTTGGACAACTCTTTCTGTTTATGGGGTGGACAGTATTCTGATACGGGCTCTCAAATCATTATATGATAACTCGAGTGCCTGTGTCAGGATAAATGGGACGTGTACGGACTGGTTTAGCATCGAACGTAGCGTTCGCCAGGGCTGTGTAGCGTCTCCTTGGCTGTTCAACTTATTCATGGACAGTTGTTTGTCAAATCTGAGAGAGTATGATTGTGGAATAAGGATGAATGAGTCAGTTTTTAAAACTTTGTTATATGCTGATGATCAAGTTCACCTTGCATCATCGGCGGACAACTTACAGCAAATGGTGACTCTGATGAATGAGGCGTTTAAAAGGAAAGACATGAAAGTGAATGTTAAAAAGACGAAAGTGATGGTTGTGGAGCCCTCTGTGACGAAAGTGATGAAACTGTTACAGAATGTCAAATAATGATTGGTGATGAAAAAGTGGAGCAAGTTGATGAGTTTGTGTATTTAGGTTCTATGTTTACGAGAGATGGGAAATGTGACGGGGATATTGAAAGACGTGTAAAAGCGGGAAATGTAATCAACGGGGCGTTACACTCAATCTTGACAAGCAAGGTCATTTCGAGCAAAGCTCGCCTTGCTATTGTTCAGGGAGTATTGACCCCAACATTAATGTATGGTAGTGAATCTTGGGTATGGCAGAAGAAGAATGCAAGCCGGATTAATGCAGTTGAAATGAGAGCTCTAAGAAGTATGTGTGGAGTTAGGATGATAGATAGGGTAAGAAATAGCGAGATCCGAGAACGATGTGGATTGAAAGAAGATGTAGTGACTAAAATTGAAAAGGGTATGCTAAGATGGTTTGGTCATTTAGAAAGGATGGATGAAAGAAGGGTTACGAAAGATATATGGCGAGCGAGAGTGAGCCGAGATGTCGGTAGGGGACGTCCTAGACGGACGTACGATGATCAAATTCGCGATGTACTAAATAAGGGCCAAATAAAAAGCACCCGAAACCGACGTACGTGCATGAAGAGATGGATGAATGTAGAGGAAGCGAAAGTGGTATGTTTAGATCGGTGCACCTGGCGTTCCATAGTCTCTGCCTACCCCATTGGGAGACAGGCGTGAAGTTATGTATGTATATATGTATGTAATATTTCAGTCTGAATAACATAATTTAGGTTATAAATTACAGGTTTCCAACTAATCCAAACTTCAAAGAGAAATGGATGGAAGCGACCGGGTAGGTAAAGAAATTGATTTCCAACAAAAGAAAGTCTATATTTTATCAGCTAAAACAAAATGATTAGCCATATTCAGATTCCTTACACTAAATTTAAATTAACTTAACTTAAATTGCATCTTTGCCGTGTGGTTGCCGGCTTAGAATTGTGCCACTCCATGTTTTCCCGTGGAAGTCGTAAGAGGCGACTAAGAGAATAAAGGCTTGTAGTACTGTTAGGCGATGGGCTTGCCACCTGTCACTAATATGCACTGTTAAACATCTTAGCCTGATTGTGCAAATTGTGGTTACAGAGTTATCAAAAAGTTTTTATTGTTGGTAATTCTGTTGCTCTGCCTACCCCACTCTGGGAATGAAGGCGTGAAGGTATGTATGTATGTAAATTGCATCTAACGTTGTTCATAACATAACCATTGTTTATGTATCGTATTCAAATGTTATTAAAACCTGAATTAGGTATTACAATTGCAATAACAATGTTGCTACCAAAAGTCTTCTATGGTTAAATATTTCACAGATCTTCTTGTATTTGTTTAAGTGATTGACTTGTTTATTTAAGTCGGAGGTATAAAAGTACCAAAAAATTATCTGTCATTTAAAAAGTAGAAATGTAATAACGCGAACGTATTTTATTTTATGGGCAACGCATGCTGGTCTTGAATTAGATTTTCGAGTTTACAAAGACTGACCGCGCAGGTACCTACTGACTGACGCGACCCGCGCGGCGCGCGGGCGGCGCCTTGTGAATTGATTTCGCGCAGACAACAGCGAATCCACATCACTAATTCGCTCTTGTGACGTCACAGTAGGAAGAAAAAAAGTAACACGGTGGGTTTTCATACAAATTGAGGTGTTTACGTAATCTATTTGGTTTGTGATCTGTGCCGTACGTTGCGTCAATAAGGGTACCCACTCAGCACGATGCCGGGGCAAGCCACGGCGGCGCTGATAATCAGTTTACCACAGACTTTAGAGCAGTAGATAAAGAAAAATTACAAACGTACAACAGTTAAATATTAAACAACAGTAAATAAAATAAGATAATAACACTAACAAACAAGCGGTAATTAAAATAATATGAAACAATGACAGTAACACACATAGTTTATATAATATGTTTTAACTCGTAATAAATTATTATGGGTAAGATTATTCTAATCCATCACTATTTAATCTTACATCTAAAGACAATTACAGTCATGTTTTTTTATCAATAAGTAGTGGGTTTGCGTTTGACCTTAGTCTCACCTGATGTTAAGTGACGATGAGGTCGAAGGTGGTACCTACACACTTAGAAAATGCCTATTCACTCTTGCCTTGAAAACACCGAGGTTATATGATTCCGGGAATACAGACGCTGGGAGAGCGTTCCACTCCTTAGCAGTGCGAATAAGAAACGACGCAGCAAACCGCTGCGTGCGAACTATTGGGTATTCTACTACATGTGGATGGAAACCCTCCCGGCGTCTATAGCCATAAAGTGCGGCTTGATAACCTGAAATACGATCCCATCCAGCAGAAAGCATGAAACTTGGCATACATACTTATAGCTTTTATATACAGGCTGTCCCAGAAACCGACGTCAACCCGCCTAGGGCTGATAGAGCAGCTCATAAGCTATCGATTTAACCCCCATGTATGTTCAGCAATTGTTATTAGTTTCCGAGATATTGATCATTTAAATCAGAGTTTTTGCCATTTTTCCTTATGTCCGTGGTACGAAAATACCCTAAATTCATGTATAAATTCATATATTTTTTAGTGTTTTCTTGCATGATTAGAATCACTGTGAAATAAGGAAGTTTTTAAAGCTATATGCCAATTTCTTTTTTATTACAAATGTTTGAGTAAACGCACAGAGTTACTTTCTCCATACTAAGAGAACTCCGCGTTTGTTTTTCACCTAGTATGGAAAAACAAACTTTGTGTGTTTTCTCAAAAAGCTGTAATGAAAAAAAAATTGGCATGTAGCTTTAAAAACTTCCTTATTTTACAGTGATTGTAATCATGCAAGAAAACACTGAAAAAAATGTGAATTAATACATGAATTTAGGGATTTTTCGTAGCACGGACAAAGGAAAAATGACAAAAATTCCGATTAAAATGATCAATATCTCGGAAACTAATAACAATTGCTGAACATACATGGGGGTTAAATCGATAGCTTATGAGCTGCTCTATCAGCCCTAGGCGGGTTGACGTTGGTTTCTGGGACATCCTGTATATAAAAGCTATATGTATGCCAAGTTTCATGCTTTCTGCCGGATGGGACCGTATTTCAGGTTATCAAGCCGCACTTTATGGCTATAGACGCCGGGAGGGCTTCCATCCACATGTAGTAGAATACCCAAGCGTGAAAGACGGACAAACATACAGACTTTCACATTTATAATATTATAGTTGACCCGGCAAACGTTGTTTTGCCTTATAAAGACAAATAATTTACAATAAAATAATATTGCGACTATAAATTGAAATGTAAGCTATCCTATCTTTCAAGTTGGCTCGAATTGCACACGGTGTGCAAATCAAATTTAAAATCGTGACACGTAATTTTTATATATATATATAGATAGATAGAAGATAGTAGGGATGGATAACGATAACTTAATTTTTTGTCCTCTTCCAGACCATCTAACCGTTATATCGCTAGCTCTTTTATTAACGAAGTTAGATTTACTAAAAAAGGTCGGATGTCCAGAGTACCTTAGAAGAAAAACATCTGATTTTCAAATATGATTTTTTGCCTCTAGTAATCTTAATGTATGGCTTTAAAAGTAGGTCTGATGTTCACATAAGACATATTGGTTTTATATTTATCTTAGAACGGAACGTCGGATGTTTATATCCGACTTAACATAGGATTGAATTGATATGTATGATCGAATATCCCCGGACCAAAATGTCTGATGTTCACATAAGATTGAATATATTTCCATTTAATTTCGGGCCATATAGTCTGTTTTACACATTAGTACTAAACGACACAATATTTTTGACCGCTCATCAAAAATGTCGTGTTTGCATTAGACACGTAATTCTTTTTTTTAATTAAAGACAATGAGTTAACAAATAATTATAGTTAATAATAACATAAGGTAATATGGGCATATTTTTAAGCAATTTTAGGAATTATCAGGAATTTACTATAAATAAACACATTTTTTTGAATAAAAACCTGTTTTTTTTAAGTTCGGCGTTTTTTTTTGTGTTTTTTTTTACCTGTTTGACACAGGTAATGTTCTGGGATTAAAAAACCGTTTATTTCATCTGAATAGACCTCACATGAGGCGAGATATTTCTATTTGTTCCGATAGACTGCACTGCAAACAATGTTTCTTTTTAAAAATATCTAAAAAAAAAGAATGACATCAATTTTTTTTATTAATTTTTTTGTCGGTGAAATTGCATCTACTTTCATCCCTATTCGTTTGTCGACTTTATCCAGGGACACCCTGTATACTAAATCAATGATGCATGCCAAGTTTCGTGCTTTTTGCCTGATGGGACCGATATTTATATATTTTTGAGCTAACAAGCCGTATTAATAACACCAGTAATTAGGAGCCAGTAGGTTGAAAAAAAAGTCGGTAAAACTATATTAAATTATTTACCGTCGTCAAATTTCATAAGATTCGTCTTTCTCCACTGACAGCACTAATAAGGACCGTATCGTTAATTATCAGTGATCGGATTTCACGGTGCAACACTGCGGGATATAGAGTAGAAATCTTAATATGGATATGACTAAAATCCCGAGATCTGGTTCGAAAAGAAAATGCGATTGTTGGGATATTTATAAATAGGCATTAGGATAGGATTTTAGATGTGTAAAGAAATCGATTAAACATATAAAATATTGAGAAAATAATTGTATGCTATTTCAATTTCATACAAACTAATAAAATATAATATACCTATGTGTGTAGTGTGGTGAACTGATAATGCGTACCGTATTATATATTTTATTTATATTCATACCCAAAGACTATTTGGCAGATCAATTTTATACAGAGTATAATAAAAACTTACTTTTTTATTTTTTTTACATACCTAATTTACTTTTGTCAATATATTTATTTTACACGTTTAAATTGTATTGAAATTTATTTGAAGTAATAAAATCAGAATAATATTTAACAACATAAGTCCCAGAACCCCGGGGCATATCCATATTAGCATAATGTTTGAGGTCATTCACCCCGTGTTGCACCGGGATATCCGATCATTGTTAATTATGAAACAAATAAAATGGAATCTTAGATCTTCTAATCTAAGTGAATCATAAAAGCTTCTTTTAGTTATTTATTGACCCCCTTTGCCAGTTTTCTCACTTTGCTTTTGATGCTCTTTATTAGCCCTTGGACATCGACTGTTTTGAAAGTTTTTTGGGTACAGATCCAGTCTTTTTTGAATTGATCGATGTTATCTGTTGGTTTAGCTTGTTTTCGTAGCCTTGCCTTCATCAGAGCCCAAAATTTTTCGATGGGCCTGATCTCAGGGCAATTCGGAGGATTTAATGATTTCGCGACAAATTCGACATTTTTCTCTCGATACCAGTTCAACACATGGTGAGCATAGTGATTAGTGACACGCAGCTGAATCGGGCCAGAATAATGTACGACCCCTGTGCTTTCGAATCAGTGGTAGTACCCGCTTTTGAAGGCATTCCTTCTTGTACACATCCGAATTGTTTCCCGTTACAAAAAACGGAGATGTTTTCATGCCGCATTGACAAATAGCTTGCCAAACCATCACTTTTTTCCCAAATTTCTCGCAAAAAATGGATTTGTCCTCTTTAGAGACCTTCGTTCCTTTTATTACGGTGTAAAACTGCGGTCCGGGTAGGGTTTTATAGTCAAGTTTGACATAGGTTTCATCGTCCATTATAATACATTGTTCATTTTTAGTTAAGACTTGGTTGTACAACTTCCGAGCCCGAGTTTTGACAGAAGACTCCTGGGTTTTGCTGCGTTTAGGCTGTTTTTGCTTTTTGTACGTTACAAGCAAGTTACGCTCTTTGGCACGCTGAACCATTGCAATAGAAGTACGACATTTTTTCGCACAATCCCGAATCGATACCTCTTTTTTTTGGGAAAAATTGTTCGCATATCTTTTTGTCTAAATTAGGACATGAAGGACCTCGTTTTCTACTTCGACCAGGTAAATCTTTTAAAGTATTATTCATACCAAACCTTTTTATCGTATTGTAAACAGCTTTCAGGCTAACCCCTTCCTCTGAAGCAATCTTTCTCATAGTCATACCTGATTCTTTACAATATTTGGTCACAATTGAAAGTCGTTTTTTCTCTGAGAGACCCTTCATCTTGCAGTGTGTAGGTATTATACTATTTTTTATAATCAGTTTTAATATTTGACTATATGCTTAACAGATTGACATATGACAGACAAGATAAAATATTGTAACTTTTTTTTTAGAGCTATTCAAACTTGTTTCCATAATTAACGATACGGTCTTTACTATTATTTATATCACAGGTATACTTACTTGTTATTACCATTGGCAGTCCGAATAGAACCCGGCTGTATTGATGCATTCGTTATCGTTATAGATAAATTGTTGGTAGATTTTAGGACCTAGATCATTAGGGATCAATATGGAATAGTACATTTTGATGCAAGTGCGGAAAATATATCATTTTACACGAGTCCCGAGGTGACATTGATACTCGGGACGAGTGACAATGACAGGGCGGCACGTGTACGAAACGACGTTTTTCAATACATTTGCGAAAAACGTGTATATCCTGCGTATGTGTGTATGTAGGGGTATCTGTGTATCTGTTCTCTTCTCCCCGGACCTCTGAAGTGAACTTAACGTGTACACACACACTGTCCGAAATTGCTTAAATTTTAATAAAATTATTAAAACAATAACGTCACATACTAGGAGAGCATAAACATTAGAAGTACCTACCTAACCTACGGCTATCCGCGCTGTGTCGGGCGCGCCCGCCCGCCCGCCATTACGCCGCAGTGCAGTGCTACCTCCTAATTACTTCTGCGCTCCTGGTACTTTATTGAAACATGCAACCTCTTTGGTTGCATGCACGTCTTAGGTCATTTTGACATTCCTGACCGAAATTTGATCTAACGGATCTTTATAAAACCCAGCCTTAGTATATTTAAAAAATGGAAAAGTAAAACGCACTAGTGCGAATAAGAAAAGTAAAAAGCAGTAGTTCGAAAAAGTCCAACTTTCCGCACGATATACAGCTACGAAAACTACCACTTTTAGAGCAACAGTATTAAACAAACATTTAAAGTCGGGGTGAATAGAAATGACAAAAGATGTAAACCAAACCAAATGGACCAATTTACCATTATTACTTATCTTATCTACTCTCACATCGTAAAGTTCGAATTATAAACTTCAAAACGAATTTATATTGGCATACTTTATAAACACAATACCCAAATAAATAAATAAAAAACACTTTATAACATTATTTTTCTAACAAAATAATGTTACAAGTTAATCCAAAAAGTTAATGTCACCAACGAGGTTCCATATCATTTTTTTTTATAATGGAACGCACGCATTACAAAAAGTTTTCATTCCAATTTTTACTTGTCTGTGACAGCGCCCGCTTTGACGCATGCGTGGTGATGTGCTAGGTTTTGGCGCCATTCATTGGATACGTTTTGCTTTAGTTACTTTATTAACTTTGATCTTTTATTTAGTAGGTTGAATCGCAATGTATGAGAGTAGATGAAGTAAGGTCTAATTCTATGGAACTTGCTAACTATGTAAACAAACCGCCATATTGAAATTGTCTCTGAATGATGAATTTACTAGTGATTGGCAATACTCCTTTACTTATGACAAACCATATCGAATAATAAAATACCGAAAGTAAAAAAACAAGTAGGTTACTTATTTGTAATTTGATTAATCACGATCTGAAGAAAAATCGGTACTTGAAGATGATATATCACCAGTATTTATTATAAAAGGTGCCGTTATATCATCTGTGAGTGTGATCAGCGTGAGTTGGGTAATGTGTAGGGGCCTTAATATATCGCCAACTTTAGCCACAACACTACCCATCATAGACAATTGTAGAATTTAAAAGAAACAAAAACGTCATTCCATCAGGTCCTAATAACCTAACTTATGAAACCATTTAAACTTTTAATGAAATATCCAAGATAGAATTATATATTTGGTGATTTTGTATTTTACAGTAACGACCGTTTCAATAGTGTATGTTTTCAATGGTGTTTGATGAGGTGGTGTGAAAATTCAAGGAGAAACAGTGACGAAACAAAGTTTAGGCTTTTGTTTACATAGTTAGCAAGTTCCATAGAAATACACTATAGTGTATGAAACTGCACATAAGTAGGTATTAAATCACTCGTGTGATATTATTAAAAACCTCGCCTAGAGGTTCGGTTCTTAAACACACACTCGTGTTTTAATACCCCTCTCACATAAGTGTAAGTACCATAAGTACTTTTGGACATCGCGTGAGGTGTATTTAATGTTGTACAAGCTTGATTGTTACTTTTACATTTTGTTTAAGATTAAATAACTATTAATTAACAATACGTTTTTTTTTAATCAAAACTGATTTCCAGAAATATTGACGTTATTTTTGTGTCCAACAGTACCGATTTGTTTACATCATTTGTAATTTCTATTCACCCCGACTTTAGAAACTACTGGTTCTGAACTATTACGTTTTAAAACAATTTCTAGGCAATTCTGAATGGTCACATGGAAGACTTTGTACCAGAAGTATCAACTTTAGGTGATCCGATTGTGGACGCATCTGTCGAACTGTACCAGAAAATCTGTTCTGAGCTTTTGCCAACTCCAGCAAAATCGCATTACGTGTTCAATCTACGTGACTTGTCAAAGTCCATGCAAGGCTGCTTGCAGGCAGACGCAGGTTTCATGCGAGCTCCAAATGGCATGCTGAGGTAAGTTTTATCGAATAATATTAATCAAAAGCGATGCTCAATAAAAACGGTGCCGGACCGGAACCGGAAGTACAGGAAACCGGAAAAGGTACACCCCATAAATTTGGTAAATCGTTGTTCCGGTACCCTAAAAAGATTTTTTTTTGATATGTTGTAAAGGATCACATTGTCATAGTCATGGTAACACAAATTTTTCGTCCTCCAGCTTTATATGTTTTTCCGCCATCTTGAAAAAACTGTCACTTTTTTCGATTTTATGCCTTTAATGTAGTTAAAGTTCATTGTAGTGCTTATCATAGTTCTGCAATATTGTAGAATGCATGCAAAAACTTTTGGAATCAAAGATTTATTCCAGGACCCCTAGGGACGAAGATATGGAAATGTACTATAATACAGTATAGGCAAAAAATAAAATAAAGTGTTATTTTTTTCCAATATGGTAAGATAAGAGGAAGGTGGATAAGTAAGAGCTGTAAGTACGAAAAAATCGAGTTATCATGACTTGTGGTCCTTTACAACATCAGAATATCAATTAGAGTTAGACTTTATGGAACTAAAATTTATTTACTTTAAGCCTATGACCAATCTTACGCATTAAGTTCGCCTTTTTGTATACTAAGTGTATTCTTTTGTGCAATAAAGATTAAATAAATAAATAAGGGGGAGGCCTATGTCCAGCAGTGGACGTCTTTCGGCTGACATGATGATGATGATAAAATAAATAAATAAATCTTAAAGGAAATCCTAAATCTGGTAAACTTTAGTAAAAACCGGCTAAGTGCAAGTCTGACTCAGACTCGAAGGGTTCCAGTCACGCAGAAAATACATTCATATTAGTATTACAGGTAAATTACTTTCTTAACGTTTTTGCTTTTGTAGTTGTGTACGGTAACATTTAATTCTAATATTCTTCAAATCCAGACATTTCGCACTCATTCTCATCCTCACTTTCATCCGATTATTCAATTGAATGAAAATCTCTTTAATCACTATTGAATTTTTCCTCAGCTAAACAAAACTTCTTCAGTTTGGGAAGTCAAAGGTTTACCTCGACCATGTTTCAACATCGGAACCAACAACGTTACAATAATAACACTGAACAAGAAATATTAGAAACCATGAGAATATTTATTTATTTATTTTTAAAGGCCGTGCCAGGATAAGCTAAGAGATTTTGCCCCCCTTGAGTTTGGGCTTGTAATTTTTATAGATTGTGTGGCTTTGCATTAGTAATTGTTTTGCCAAATTTGAGCACCCTAAATATCATAGATTTCGTTTAAAAAAAAAAACTATTTTTTTTTCCAGTTAACCAATTTTAATGAGCTTAGCATATAATGTACATTTAACCAAGATGATCAAATGGCCGTAATTATATTTTCATTATGCCATAGAAAAAAAAATAAAAAAACCCATTCAAACTTTTCAGTTTTTTTTTTTATCACTTCCATATTAGAAACCGCTCTAATTTTTTCACTGGTAAAACTCCCACTAACGTCCTATAATATGTATTTTTTTCGAAATTTTTGCTAAGGGAGAACATGGAGTTATCTTGACATGAAATTCTTTACATACATTTCCTAGAACCGCTATAATTTAAATCGGAATGATTGCAACCTCTTTAGGGGAACGTACATGTTGCATATGAAATACTTACTGGCCACTTACATTTCAACTTTTTTAAAAAGTAAAAAAAAAGACAACAAAAAGAACTCCTTTCAATTGTCGTGCGTTGGTAAAATAATATAAACCATTCCAATTTGAATTCATTATCAAAAACAACTGCAATACAACGCGTTTCCCGTAAAAAAGTTAAAACGCTGTATTGTCTCGCAATGAAAACAATTCTGCAAAGTATAAACGAACAATACGATTTCTTTAATAATACACTTCCAATTTTTGATCAGGTAAATGTCACAAAGGCATATTGTGCATTTGTATAGTAATTAATGGGTACTTAATTTTAAATAGGTAGTTTAAATAATTAGTAGTAGAAGTAGTAGTAGTAGTAAAACTCTTTATTGTACGTAATTATTTGTTTGTACGTACAATAAAGAGTTTATACTTTGCAGAATTGTTTTCATTGCGAGACAATACAGCGTTTTAACTTTTGTACGGAAAACGCGTTGTATTGCAGTTGTTTTTGATAATGAATTCATATTGGAATGGTTTATATTATGTTACCAACGCACGACAATTGAAAGAAGTTCTTTTTGTTGTCTTTTTTTTTACTTTTTTAAAAAGTTGAAATGTAAGTGGCCAGTAAGTATTTCATATGCAACATGTACGTTCCTCTAAAGAGGTTGCAATCATTCCGATTTAAATTATAGCGGTTCTAGGAAATGTATGTAAAGAATTTCATGTCAAGATAACTCCATGTTCTCCCTTAGCAAAAAATTTGAAAAAAATACATATTATAGGACGTTAGTGGGAATTTTACCAGTGAAAAAATTAGAGCGGTCTCTAACATGGAAGTGATAAAAAAAAAACTGAAAAGTTTGAATGGGTTTTTTTAATTTTTTTTCTATGGCATAATGAAAATATAATTATGGCCATTTGATTATCTTGATTAAATGTACATTACATGCCAAGCTCATTAAAATTGGTTTACAGGAAAAAAAAATATCAAAGAAAAATTGTTTTTGTTTTTTTTAAACGAAAACTATGATATTTAGGGTTCTCAAATTTGGCAAAACAATTACTAACGCAAAGCCACACAATCTATAAAAATTACAAGCCCAAACTCAAGGGGGCAAAATCTCTCAGCTTATCCTGGCACGGCCTTTGGTATTCGATGCTCTTCTAGCGTGGCACTACCAGCTTTCCTGTCCTCCGCTTATGGTACGTATTATCTTAAATCACCCACAAATACTTGACGTTGAGATTGCGAATCTAGTGGCGGCCAGGGATGCTTGTCCCGGAGTGGTTATGCCAATCAAAAGGCATATCTAAGGCATATGTATGGCAAAGAGCATGGGATACACCTCGTCTCATATCAATTTATGCATCTCTCATACAAAATAGTCCGGACGATTCAGATCGCGCCCGTCTCCTCGCTGTCTCAGCAGGCGAATCAGGTCACTGGATCCACGCTCTTCCTTCCCGCAATATAGGCACAGTCTTGGACCCAAACTGCTTGCGCATAGCAATAAGCTTGGTTGATCTGTGAACCTCATACTTGCACGTGCGGTAAGGAATTGATTGAGCTGGGACGACATGGCCTTTCATGCTTTAGAAGTGCACAATTAATGATCTGATGCGTCGTTCGCTTGCCACTGCCTCTGTACCAGCTGTACTAGAACCGGCAGGTTTGCATAGAGACGATGGTAAGCGACCAGACGGAGCTACATTGGTGCCGTAGAAACAAGGTAGGGCACTGGTGTGGGACGCCACGTGTGTTGACACATTCGCCCTTTCCCACGTCCAGTCAACCCGTAATCGGGCAGCAGCTGATCAGGCCCAAACCATCAAGCGCCGCAAATATTCATCATTATTAAATAATTACGAATTTGTGGCCCTTGCAGTGGAGACCATGGGACCTTGGTCAGCCGATATGAAAAGTTTTATTAAGGCTCTGTCATCCCGGCTCATAGACACCTCCGGAGATCCTAGAGCTGGTTCTTACCTCTCCCAAAGGATTGGGCTAGCTATCCAGAGAGGTCATGCAGCCAGTGTCATAGGGACCATGCCGCGAGCGGACCTACTAGAGAGGGTGTTTTTTTTATAGTGGTGATTATTATTTACATCTTTAATATTTGAGTAGCTTAGTTTTATTTTTATTTTAATAAGTTTGATTTTAACTTTTAATTGTTAACATCAATTATTTAGAAAGAATAAATATAATTATTATTTGACACTGACTTTTGACTGTCTATATTTTCTTCTTCAAAATGTGACGAATCTCTTTTTTCTGATTTTCGAATCCCTTTAGTGTGTCTGTAAATACACTAAAAATGCAATAAACATAATTTAGTAATTTACCTGTTAGTACTTATAACAACTGTTTCAGTAGTTGCTATAATCAGAGCTCGGACAAAATATCGGCAATAATATGAACATGACTCCAAAGATTTTAATTAAAGAAATTATAGTACGTTACTGCAGAGACCGGGAAAATGGCTGTTGCGGGATGAGTAGAGTTAGCGTTGCCGAGACGCAGTCGAGACCAAGCTATATACGAGTCCAGCAACCGCCCTCCCCGGCCGAGGCTTGTAAAGTGCTTTTCTCCAACAACGCGAGAAAGTATAACTCAATTTTTAGTTAAATACAGTCCCATAATTTCCTTGAAAAACAAGAACACAAACCGGTACGATTAATTAAAATCACACATTTAATCGTAATAAATTCAATTTAAATAAAATATAGTTTAAATTATAACATTTATGACGCGTTTATGTTATTTCAGCATTTTTTTATGAACAAAATTTCTACTAAAAAACGTCAAACTATGTATCAAAATACATTTTTAAATACGCTGTAATCAAAAAAGTACTTATAAATGTCAAAATTGTCGAACTATGTCCGTAATATGGATTTGACTACAATTGATTTAAAAAAAGAGAACATCACTCCAAAAAAAACCTGCTTTTATTTTCATGCATAAAAATAATACTCGAAAATTTATAAAAGTCTTAGCCATCTTGTGCTTTCGTCACCGTATTGCATCGGTCGTCCGACCATTAAGCCAGGTTTAGACGAAGCCAGTTCTGGCTGCCAGTGAAACTGGCAGCCAGAACTGGCTTGTTATTGGCCTCGTATAAACAGTTCTTTAAGACAAGCCAGCGCTGGCTGCCAGCACTGGCGGGAATAGAGCGCCGCGCCGGCCTATTTTTCAAGCCAGTGACACCCGCCCGCGGACCCCGCAACCCCCGCGCCAGTGTCAGGACTAGGGAATGCAAATAACCGGTTATAACCGGTTTTAACCGGTTATTTTCATACAAAATCGGTTAATAACCGGTTAAATTGCATTCCCTAGTCAGGACGCGTGTAGATGCATCGCGCCAGTCGCTGGCGCATATCCGTAGACTGTATACCTACGCGTTTGTTTTTCTAAAGATTTCCCGCGATGTCAAAAAAATGGAACGAGGACAAAACATTAAAATTTGTTCAACTTTATAGAGAGTCTCTATAAAGTTGAACAAATTTTAATGTTTTGTCTCTAGTGCTTGTGGGATAAGCGTTGCGATGCTTACAAAAATAAGCAAAAATGCGCGCTTCGGCACTAGAAGCCCTGCGTGATGGCAAGCAAAAATTAAGAGTATTCGCCGCATTAGTCCCGAATTCATTTTTTTAAAACACAAAAAGAATTATCCAGGAATGAGATGAAGCCAGTTTGAGGCCAACTAAACAACACGGGCCAGGCCAGCGCTGGCTTGTCTGAGGACTGGCGCCAGCGTTACTGGCTTCGTCTAAACCTGGCTTTAATTATGACGACGCGCTGGCCTAGTTAGTAGTGACCCGGCCTAGGAAGCTAGCGGTCCCGGGTTCAGATCCCGGTAATGGCAGATATTTGTGTGATGAGCGCGAGTATTTTTTTCTGAGTCTTGGATGTTTTCTATGTATTTCTCTATATCCTTAAGTTTATCGTTGTCTAGTACACAATGTACAAGGTTAGGTCTAAATCAAATTGTGTGAGATTTGTCCTGTGATATTTATTTTTAGTTTTTTTTTCGTTTTTGAGGTCGGCTTTTTGTTTTTACTTAATATCACGTATGTAAAAAAAAAAACTACACGATGATACGCAAAAATCCTATTTTTTATGAGGTAACTATGAGCAAACTTAACTTTTTTAATAATCTATTATCATTACTAAGAATGAAATAATATACATCACTGATATTCAAAAAGCACACCTAACTTATTATTACTAGCGGACCCGACAGACGTTGTCCTGCATGATATCTGCCATACAGGACAACGCCATCTGCCGGGTTTATTTGTGAATCTAAACCAGCCTCAAATCCACTTGATCACACACAAAAAAAAACATTCAAATCGGTTCAGCTTAGGAGGAGGAGGAGCACGGTCAACACGCGTACAGAAGAATTATATATATAAAGAAGATATTCCAGAAATATAAAGGAACGTTACGCTTAATGTTCCAGGCACCTAGCTACAGTGCACGAACCATAGTGTAGATCTGTAATAGCATACTAAGTAACGGATGCTCGCGCTGGTACACATAGTGAGCTATTGTGATGTATGTGAACCGAGACTTTTTTACTTACAGGTTATTCTACCACGAATGTATGCGGGTATTTCACGACCGGCTTATCAACATAGAAGACAAAAGTTATTTTTATCATCTCATGAGCAACGTATGCAAGAAATACTTCCAAACGCCTATATTGGAAGTACCCGACGACCCTATCATCGAGCATCCGCCAATGCTGCTATTTGGTGATTTTCTTAACTCTGCAGTACCCAAAGAAAACAGAAGCTATGCCGAGATACCGGACATGGCCAAACTTATGATAGTTTTGAAGGTAATTATTCTGCTTCTGGGCTTTTTCAAAATATGTGTCCGTGGCAAAATTTGAATGTCCCACCGATTCTTACATGTTTTTTTTACTTTCTACGTTCTATTTGGGAATATGAGTGATATAGTTTGATTCCATAAGTGTTTTGGCATTCAAAATGTATTTATAAAACGATGAATATATTCTCATTTATAGATTTATCATAACAGAAAGAAACAAAAAGTGCAAAATTCCTTATGTCAAACCCTAAAACGGTATGAAACATAAACTTGAATAAATATTTTATGTCGTCACACAAATACTTTATGTCCAGATACAGTAATTGAATTTAAGAAATATTTTTTTATTTTTTTATCTTAAAATCAAGGTAAGATAATGTTGTACTGATGATTTAATCCATTAAATGGTTAATATAGATAATTTGAAGGTAGTTGTGAAACGTAACAAGTGACATGCAACAAGGCAAAAATAGTCGTAAAGTCGCCCGTCGCCAATCGGAGTGTGTGCGTTAGTTTAGTGTTTTGCTGTGATTTGCAATGATCGGAATAGGTAGTGCCATTTCGGGTGAATGACCTTAAACATTGTAAATAACATGGATAAGACTTGAGATTCCGGGATTCGTATCTTTTCACAAAAAAAATATCTTCAAAACGCAATAGTACATTACTGCACAGACCAGGAAGTAGGCCGTTGCGGGACGAGTAGAGTTAGCGTGGCCGAGACGCAGTCGAGGCCACGCTATATACGAGTCCAGCAACCGCCCTTCCTGGTCGAGGCTTGTATAGTGCTTTTCTCTAACAATGCGAGGAAATTAAACAAAATTTCAGTTTTGATATAATATGTATTCAAATGTATTAAAAAAATGAAGTCAAATACGATGTGATAATATGACGAAGGCAAATGGCAGTAAGTACTTAACCGACTATGCTTCTTCTTTACACTCTGGTGGTGTGCCGATAAACACATCTTCATCACTGGAACTCATTTTACTTTTATATTTTCGCGAAACAAAAATAATACGTACTGTACTTAAACTTCCCTAAGAAAAAAGTATTCCCGATTCCCGCCTTAATTTTATTAATTCTAAACGCAGAATGTTTAAAAAAAAGTAAAACTATTTGACACTTTGGTAAATACGCTGTAAACGCGATAAACGGCGTTTACCTTTTTAGTCTATGACATTTAAAAAGTAAATAAACATGGAAGAATTTTGAATTGTACGAGTGTTTGGCTGTTTGGAGTTAGTTATCATAGTCCAAATATGGTTTTAAAAAGTAAAAAACCGGGCACGTTATGAAATTTGTATACATTTTCGCGGCCGCTGCCGCTGGTAAATAATAACTTTTTTTTTTTAATTTTGCCTGGGCCTGGAACTCGGAACTTCGCGGGCTGATTTTACAACAGTAAGGTTAACATTTCCGAGCATGTGGGAGAAAAAGTATTTTTTCTTGTCATTATAAATACATCATTCATTTAAAATTACTTTCAGTTAACAGTTACAATTGACAATAATACAATCATTGAATAAAACATAAAACATCAACATCACTATATGAAATGAACATTATTAAATTTATTTAACATCTTTTATTCCTTACTTTTTTTCGAAATTATAGTAGCAAACCATAATTTTTTCTATACTTTCTTCTGTCAATCTATTTTTTTTAACGTCAAATACCATTTATATGTAGAAAATGACCTTTCGACCTCTACTGATGTCAGCGGGGCAAATTTATAAAACGAAATGTCATCAGATGCGGTTTCTTTTGAAATAATTTCAGCGTATTCTCTTATAGTGTCTAAATCCGGATTTCGAGCCATGACCGCTTCAAGTTTGGTTTCTACTTGTAAACTAGTAGACCAATTTATGACCATCCTAACTTGATCAAAATCTATTAAGGCATCGACCATTGACATATTACGTTCCTGTAAACGAGTTAAAACCACCTCGATGATATTAAAATTTTCATGAATAAAATTTACCTAAATCTTTTTTAATGTTGGATTTTTTAAGCACTTGTTTAGCCTTTTTAATCGAAACTGCATATGAAGTTCTTAATCGTGACATGACCGTATTTATTTCATTAAAGTACCCTACATAGTAAGACAGTGCAGCGAGCCAGGTCCCCCACCTTGTGATTACTGGCTTAGGAGGTAAGGGCAAATTTGGATAAATTTCCTTTAACAGTTGCACTCTATAAGGAGACTTTAAAAATACTTTTTTCAAGTTAGCGATCAGGGTGTCTACATCCGGATATTGACATCTTATTTGCTCTGCCACCCGATGCAGAGCATGAGCTAAGCATGTAATATGTATCATTTTCGGTAAAACACTTTTTAAAAATTCGCCCCGCTTCAACATATACGCAAAGCTATCGGTACATAATAGAAGCACACTATCGAGTTGATTTTCATAGGATTCACCCCACATATTTTGTAAGCAGTCTGTAACAAACTTAGCAATAGTCTCCCCATTCACTACTGCTAGCACTTTACGTGCCACTAAATAAGTTTTTTGGGAAACAGTTGCATCCAAGGGCTTCACCAAGAAATGGACCACATATCTGCCTAAAAAGTCTGTCGTTTCATCAAGCGGTATCCAATTTTTATTATTTGCTACTTCATTGTTTATAGCAGAAATTCTTGCTTGATAAAACTTGTCCAGGTATACTTTTCTTATCGTTGATTCACTGGGTAGACTTCGAAGAGGCTGATCTGCACAAGTACAGCAAAAGTACTTTTGAAAGAAAGATTTGAATGCTGGGTTTTCGATTTGCACCCATGGGATATTGCACATTATGAGGAACTCGATCAGGTCGAAGTAAAAACCTTCATCTGGTTTGCGAGGCAATCCTGTGTGTACAGGTCCTTCGACGTGTCTTTTCACTGTTCTTTTTCTACACCCTATATCAACTTCACATTTTTTACAGTGTATTAAATGTCTTGTAGAGTCATACTTTAAATCGGGATATAGTTCAATCCAACTTAGAACAGTTTCTTTCTTAGTTTTCCGAGGCATGTTCAGTGAGGTAGAAAGATCTGATACTGTTCTTATTTACAACCACAAGACTTTACTTAGTCCAATCAGAAGTAAATCGGAGTCCAGTAAGGATCAGCCAAAATAGTCACAATAAGAATATCACAAAGTCCGGTAACTTTTGCGATTATTGAATTTATATTTATATGGTAGGTACAGATTGCAAAAGAGCCAACTTTAAAAGGATTTTCATTCATAAAGTTTCCAAAATTTGAAATAAATCTTCTATTCCTACCGTGCTAACTATATAAAGTGCAAAAACCTTTTTAATCCCACCCAAAAATACCAAAAACCAAATTGTATGATTTTCGTCTCGGAAGTGAACTTTTATTTGATATTGCGGCTTGCTAATGTCTAGATATATCTAAATGTACTTGTCCGAAACAATAGAAAACACCAGCTAGGGAATAAAACTTTTTAAAAGACCAACGTACTGTTTGACAAATGGTAATAGGGAGGCATAGTCGTTGGTACGGCAAAACAAATTACAAAACATTGAAGAGAAAGTTACTGCGACAAAATCTCAAATTAAACGTCCAAAGATGCCGAGCAGTTCAACTGATTCTGGTGGTAGTCCAGTAATTTAAGCTTAAATTAGGTAAGAATCTCGGAATTCGAGATACCCAGCTGTAAGTCTGTAAATACTTGTATATTGACACCCTAAAAGTTGTCTCAAAACCTACATATGGTAGGGTGTAAGCAACTATTAAATTTCAAGGTCAAAGGTCACAAAAATCGTTTTTTTTGCGCTTTTTTTGGATATATCTCATTTCCTATGGGTTTTTTGCTATTTGTATTTATTATCAATATTGTAGAATACAAAATTCTATACAAATTTTGTTTAAAAAAATTTTTTTATACGGTGAACCGTTTTCGAGATAGAGGGCGGAGAGCGCGCGGTCACAGCATCACTTCAGGTCAACCGGTGCCTCCGGTCGAAAACGCGCCATATATAGTTGATGAACTATCGATAAATCAATGATTATAAATATTTGTCAATTTTTATTAACTATTATATTATATTTTATCATTTTCTTCATCTAACTGATAGCTTTCAAATATTCCACCAACAAGTGCAGCTGCTCATCAACATTTCAACCGTGTATATTATCAAGTTCAAACTTGGTTAGGACATGATTTGGAACCCCAGGTATGGGGTTGGGCAATGCGAAACGATTTTCTGGAGCCTATCATGACAATTTTACCACCTGCTCCAGAAGATTTGCTAAATACAATTTTCTGCAACTGCAAGTGTGGTTGTGGTTCGCGATGCGGCTTGCAATGCTCTTTAGCTTGTGGCCAATGTAATGGGCAAGCTTGTCTCAATGCTCTACCATATCAGAGCGACATTAACGAAGATGGAACCTTTGACCCCGAAATCATGGAAGAACTTGAGACAAATGTCGTTGAAGACGATAATGAAGACCAGTTTGAAATTTACCAGCAGCCAGAAGACGACGATGAAGAGGAAGAAGATGATTAAAATTATAAATTGTAGTTTTTGTACCCTTTATTCCATTTCTTTACTTTCAATAAAAATAAATGTATTCAATGATATTTTTTAATAAAAAGATTAATTCATAATTTATTTGTTTTTTTTTTTCGTCATGTAAGAAGTTATAAATATTAATTAGGTTAAAATTCAAATATAATTCCTATATTTTCATTAACAATTCTGCAATTACATGGGCAGGTAAGTGTTGTTAAATAAATTAATACTGAATAAAAAGTGGATAAGTTAGGAAAAAAATGATAAAATATAATATAATAGTTAATAAAAATTGACAAATATTTATAATCATTGATTTATCGATAGTTCATCAACTATATATGGCGCGTTTTCGACCGGAGGCACCGGTTGACCTGAAGTGATGCTGTGACCGCGCGCTCTCCGCCCTCTATCTCGAAAACGGTTCACCGTATAATTTTTTTTTTTTAAACAAAATTTGTAGAGATTTTTGTATTCTACAATATTGATAATAAATACAAATAGCAAAAAACCCATAGGAAATGAGATATTTCCAAAAAATGCGCAAAAAAAACGATTTTTGTGACCTTTGACCTTGAAATTTAATAGTTGCTTACACCCTACCATATGTAGGTTTTGAGACAACTTTTAGGGTGTCAATATACAAGTATTTACAGACTTACAGCTGGGTATCTCGAATTCCGAGGTGAACTTACTATAATGACTGGACTATGGATCTGATTTTGAAGAAAAAGACCGGAACTTATTTGAGTCAAAAAATCCAAGAACTCACGATGATGAGAGTAATTACGATGCAGTTAATACACCATTCTGTCTAAAACATATGACAGATATGGAGTGTCAGACAGCTCATCCAGCGTCAAGTTCTCAAATTTTAGATAAAAATAAATTGCACAGATCGTACGAAGACTAGGCAAGAGATTGAACTTGACGAAATAACTCTGAATATACCCGCGTTGCACTTCGATGGACGAAAAGACAAAATTTAATTATATCGGACAAAGACGCAAAAGGTACATGCAACATACTCGTATACTTGAGGAGCATTTTTTTTGTAGCCGTATAAGGCAAACGAGCCACGGGCCACCTAATGGTAAGCAGTAGGGCCCGGAGTTTCGGGGGAGCTTTCGACAAGTTGTAGGGAGAGAACACCACTGTTTATCGATGTTATCGATATTATCAGACTATTATCCATGAGATTCCGCATATTCATTTTGACAAGATTGGAATTATAAAAATTAACGAGTTTTTACTGGTATAATACTTAACAATTTACGTTTTTTTACCGTGAACATTTATAGAGGGATATTCTGTTATGTATTTTTAATGATATTTCTCCTTTATACCAAAATGTTTCATGTGTAGGAGTCAAAACAAGGCTGTTATGAGTGTTATGTATGATGAACTGATCTCATATTTTATCCTCAAAGATTATTTGTTCCATTAATTGGGTAAGTAAAGTTTTTTGAAGGGATGTACGAGTATATTATATTTTTTTCTGATAGTGTTTGGCCTATTAACCAATATTCGACAGTTGTTTTATTTGTACTCATTACAGTTCTTCTAAAATATATTTTTCAAGTCTGTTATGACAGTTCTCGGAGCTTTACGGCACTATACGCGTTAAAAGTTTACCCTAATTACTAGGTGACTTACATAGTGGAATAATAAAACTCTTCGGATGTAACGTCTCGAATTATGGTCAAACATCACTTCAGGTGAGTTTGTTTAACCATCAGGAAAATGTGTCAACCACAAGCCCTGAAATATCAACATCTCTAGTTCAACAGACAAACATAAATACTCCATAAATCTATTATACTCCGAAAAATCCATAATGTATTCGTTTACAAATTGTCCTAATGTCACTCCTCTGTCTGCACTGTACAAATTTCATGAAAAAAAATATCGTTTTTAATTCATGCAAGGTTGGCCTATTTTTCGATCTAATTACCCGGTCTACTACACCTGTGTGGACAAGAGGGAGCACCTTACTAATAACGGCGTAGCTGAGACATTTTTCATCTGATCGAGTTCCGGTTTATTTTATTAAAGCTTGTCCCAGAAAAAAATGTCGCTCATTATTAGATGGGGTTGTATATCAGGATGAAATCTAAAGAGGTTTGAAAACTATGTTTCCTGTTAGGATGCTCTACAATGTAAAAATTAAAAATTAAAAAAAAGTGGTCAGGTACTAGATGTTCAACGATGTTGTCGGTGCAAGAAAAGTTACACGATTGTTTTTTGTACAAATATGTTCAATATAAAGGCATCTCTGCGAAGAAAGTGGCATCGGAGCTGAAAACGTCTACAAGAACCGTTCATACGGTTTTAAAACGGTTCAGGGAGACAGATGGTATACGGCGATGGCCTGGAAGTGGACGTAAACCAGGGTTTGTAAACCAGACTATCGAGAAGAAGATTATAACAGCTTTACAGAAAAACCTACCCTCTCTGTACGAGACTTGGCCAAGAAGTTTAAAACCTCGAAATCTACAGTGTAACGAGTGAAGAAAATTTGTTTTATAACAACGTTTAAACAAACTAAAGTGCCCAACAGAAATGCAAAACAGTCAAAAGAGTCTAAAACGAGATCTAGAAAACTTTATTCAAAAATGACTAAGAAAAAATATTGTACAGTTATGGATGACGAAACTTACTGCAAACTTGAATTCAAATGACTTCCAGGACACCACTTTTATTCTGGGACCGACAGAAAAGTAGTAAGTGAAGAGTATAAGGTTATCAAAATTGATAAATTTGCAAAGAAAGTTCTCGTGTGGCAGGCGATCTGTTCATGTGGCAAACGCAGTACACTATATTTTGCTAATGGAACCATAAATGGTGATATATACCCGAATGAGTGCCTCAAAAAAAGATTTCTGCCATTCATTCATTCATTCATCAGAGGCATACTTCACCTGCCCTGTTCTGGCCTGATTTGGCCACGTGTCACTACACGAAAGGGGCAATAGAGTGGTTCAAAGCAAATAATGACGATTTTGTTAAAAATACTCTCAATCCTCCCAACTGCCCGGAGTTACGACCCATTGAAAAATATTGGGATCGTGTGAAACAGAAGCTTTTAAAACATAAAAGTAATGCCACTTCAGTTCAAGACTTCAAGCGGAAGTGGAATGAAGCTTCCAAACTGATCACCGATGACGATGTACAAATTTTGATGGCAGGGGTCAAGGGAAAATTTAGAAGTTTCTGGATGAACTAATCCTAAACTGGTCTTTATGCGTAAATAATAGTATTTAAAGGAATATCAAATAAAACGGTATCAGAAAATTTGGTGAATTTTAATATTTATTACGGATTTTTTTAAAGTTTATAAGCGACATTTTTTACTGGGACAAGCTTTAGATAGCTTATGAATTGTTATTTATGTTTGCCATACATAATTTTAGTATATAAGTAGCGTATACTTCCGAGGCTGTAAATAAAAATAGAGAGTTTTACCTTAAAATATTTCCGTGACTGCGTACTGCTAATTAGTGAACTTTTAACCATTGTACACTTTGACGATGGAGCGTATGAACCCAAGTATAGTTAGACTTCTACTCATTGAAGTTCCGGGGAGCTGACGCGCTAACTATTCCATTTCAGTTGGATATCTTAACGGCTTAACCCATTTCTATGAAAGCGACCAACAACCCTAACCTTAATGAGCACTTCAGGAATACTTGGACGAGTACAACTCGACGGCGCGCGCCGAGATGCACCTGGTATTGTTCAAGGACGCGGTGGAGCACGTGACGCGCGTGGCGCGCGTGCTGCGCGCAGAGCGCGGCCACTGCCTCATGGTGGGCCCGGGCGGCTCCGGCCGCCGCAGCGTCGCCACGCTGGCCGGACACGTCAACGAATGCAAGTCAGTCCACCAACACGCTGGCGTTTTCATTAATTTATTTATTTAGAGAAAAACCAACAGCAGATACTAGGTATATTCAATGATCGGAATAGGTAGTGCCATTTCGGGTGAATGACCTTAAACATTGTAAATAACATGGATAAGACTTGGGATTCCGGGGTTCGTATTTTTTCACAAAAAAAATATCTTCAAAACGCAAACGTATTTTTTTTTGTCATTACCAATTCCGATCACTGTATATTATACTCTATACTGCTTTAGTACCTACCTATCTTCCAATCCTATACGCTAATTGAGAAATCAATACGAATTTACAATATTGATGGTTATGCACTGCATCAGTACATTTTATTAACCTTTAAAGCCTATTATAGCTCAAGTAACACAAAACGGTGGTAATAGCAGCTGTTCAACGGTTTTTGATTTTTAAAGCTTTACGTATAATGTGGCTCGATTATAGAACTACTGAGTGAAAGCCAAGTGGTAAATCGAAATCTAATTTTCCAGTAGAGTTGCCTCATGCTAATACAGAGCATTAGTGATAATGGTATTTAATCGTCGTCTCCTTAATTAACTACGAATAATGTTTTTTGTTAATTACACATTATTACTCACGATTATCCTACCAGGCCCACGTAACTCACTTTCAAAGTTTGAAGTATATATCAATTATCATCATAATAATCATGCCAGTAAAATTAATTTTCCAATAGATCAAATATCTTCTTGTTCGATTTCGTGACAAGCACGGACGGCGGACCTAAAAAAAATACAGACGTAACCTCGTCTAATCAAAGTGAAGCATGCAAAATGGCCGTCCGTTTACGTGTGTGCGGTTTACGAGGGTTGCCATATAAATAGTCAATTAGCCCATTTAAAGTCCCCCTAATTAGCCATCGAGGAGTTTCTGATACTACCTGTCTCTATCATAATAACAGCTCGATCGATAGTACCATAATATTGAATTGTCATCGCAATTACATAAGTATGCAATAATTCGAGACAATCTGTCATATTAGAAGTACCTAAGTTAAAACAGATTTCCATAAATGATAACACTGTTGGTTTCTTAAATGGTCTGTAACTTAGTGATAAACCAAGTTTGACTCACATAAGCAGAGTTTCGCACTCGTACCATAACTATTAGCTGCGTTATATTTTACTTCAGATTTAATGACAAATTTAATTAAGTTTTACATATTATTTCCTATATATTTCTTACTTCTAACTTTCCTACGCACACGGCTCATAAGACTGCACTCTCTCATTCGGACTCCGTTTCGACCACCATGCTCCAATTTTTTGTAGCTTATAGAACGATTTTACGTCTCCGCCCTTATTTTTTTTTTATTTTCTTAATAATACTCCTGTAAGTCATAGTTCTGGACTATTTGGCGGGTTGCATACTTTAGGTACCACAACGATCCTGTTTGCGTCGTACCATTCCATCACTAGTTTTGCATAATTGCAACTGGCTAAATCTGGCCAAAACAGCGGTGGTGAGTCGAGCTTTCTTATGAAAGGCTGCGAACGTTTCTGTAAACACTCTTTTTGATATAAATATCGCCGTTTATTATCCCTGTGGTAATAAACGAGTGACTTCTTTTTCCGCAGCTACATATTGCGTGCCTAAGGAAGTATTTTTCTGGGAATGTAGACCGTTTTTTTAATGTAAATTTTTCCGGAGCGTCTGTTCGACTTACGCTGGTATAGAACTCCTGCCCAGGGATTTGTTTAATGTCGGCTTTTATATATGTTTCGTCGTCCATGACCAAATTCAAATTTCGTAATGAAATTTTCGTGACTGTTTATTTGCGGATAAGTTCTGTCTCGAGTCTCGATCTGGTGCGGCCTGGGCTTTATAACTTCTTAGTCCTACCCTGCGTTTTACTTTTTGAACAAAGGACTGAGACATTTTAACTTTTTTGACAACATCACAAGATGAAATCTTAGGATTTGAGGCAAAAATCCTTACAACACTCTCGTCCTTTTTTATTCTTGACTCCCTGCAACCCAACCACTTCCTGGCTTTCGATCTATTGTTAAGCGTTCACAAAACCTTTTTAATACGCGACGAACCGTAGATTGAGGACATTTCAATCTTTTTGCGATATCTCTGTAACTTTCTACATATTCGTGCAACATGCGTTCGCGTTGTTGATGTTGTTTGGTCGACATTTTGATAACGAATAAATATTAGAAAAAAAATATCTATGGACATATTATAGCACAGTTCCTTGTGATCAGATAGGTGTCTAAAAAGTTTGTATAATTATTTTTTTTGCATAACAATAGCCTATTTTACCTGCCCCAGTTTTGGCGTGATCAACCTTTAGCACGAGTATGTTTATCTGTGTGACGGTTAGCCTGTGTATAGGTATTCCACTTGTACAAGATTTTTGACCAATATGCATTGCGTTGCACATTTTTTTAAGCAAACTGTGAGATGCAAATACACATTGGACAAAGATTTTAGACAAGTATACCACCATAACGAACGAAATTGCCGACCTCGCATGCTTCACCCCTTTTTAGTCCAACCAACGTTATGTCCGTTTAGGTTTTATTAATTTTAGGTCCTTGGCGGCAAGTGCGAAACTCATTATAGGGTGATCATGAAATAAAATACAAGAAGGTAAACAAAACTAAAATTACAAAAAAGACTTGCGTTTTTTAACATAAATGTCGGTACCTACAAGTGATTGTTAGTTAATCATGGAATTAGAATAAATCATAACATAACGATTCACGACTTAGATTTCACCCTGTATATTGAGATATAAGATTTCTTGCATGGGTACAATCACATTTGAATCCCTTACCACACCTATTTTTGAATCTTCTGATTTGCCTTGAACTGTTCTGACTATCATGCCAGAATAATTTAACATTGATTCGAAGAGAATTCTCCAACATACTTGCCCTTGCTTTCCTCTTTTTTCGATTAAATGATGATGATGACATCTTTAAATATCTTTTTAACCTAACATACTATTATTTTATTGTTATTTTGATACTGTCTTTAATTCTTCCATGAATCCACCAACTCGAGCCCCACTACTAATGTTTACGTAAATTTACGCAACCGCGCAGCATCAATTTAGTAGCGGGAGCTGGCGGGGAGCTCCTTCGTGGATTGAAAATATTATTGGCCCCTAATCACGCGAGTACCCTCGCAGATGCATGGGCATGGAGCTGAAGCGCAACTACGACAAGCCCGAGTTCCACGACGACCTGCGTCTGATGTACATGCGCGCCGGCGTCGGCTACGAAGACACCGTGTTCCTCTTCACTGACACGCAGATCACCAAGGAGGAGTTCCTCGAGGACATCAACAACATGCTCAATTCCGGTCTTTCATCATCTTATTACTCGATGTCATATTTCCAACAAAATAAAAATATTGAAACCTCAGCTAAGAATGTTTACCAACGTCGGCCAATACACGCGAAAACATTTGTTTAACGGAACATTAGATGCATGGAGTGGTTTTTTATTATTGTACCACTGCACCGCCTCTATTCTAGGCAGTAAAATCCAAATCGTATTTCAAATGTTACGGTATTGCTTTCAACTCGACCGCCATTACTGTCAAGTAAATAAGAGCTATTAAAACGTTGACCATAAGATAACAGGTCCAAGATGATTTGGTTTTGGTGTTAATAGAGGCCCTGATAGCCCGATATTTATTCCACGGCCAACATGCAAATTCCCTCTTTCTAGCTGTCCTGCTTCATTTGCTGTACGTTTCAATAGGTTAAAGCGAGACTGATAAATGATTTGCTGTTTATTCGCCGCAAATGTAAGCACAGTTTATGAGGCCAAAATCGGGTCTCCCGCAGATGGGGGTTGGAAAAAGCGAGGCCATTATCGGCTCGCCCACAGATGAGACGTTATTGAAGAATATACCAATATAATATTTATCGCAATTTCAGTGATTACGATAGTATTACTTTAAAATCCAAACAAATGTAAAACGCTAGACGCACTCATCTCGCGTGTTCATTATAAGCTATTGATTGAAAAGAGACAGGTGCCGCCGGAGATCCCCATCTTAAAATTTAGTACGTAGTACGTACCTACTCTAGCAGTACGGGTCCACTTTTCTGTTTGTTTGTTCTCCATTTATTTTGATTAATTTTTAGTTTTACATAAAATAAATGACATATTATACCTACAGAAAATATAAAGTCAGATTACGTCACTAAAATAATAAATAACTTTGTACTTTAAAGAGTTTACAAACAGACAAATATGTATAAATACTAATAAGCACACTTACCCAAAACGTAATTACTTTAACGTACCTATTTACATTAATTTTAAATTCAATACGACTCCATAGCTCCTTTAGTCAAAATCGAAGAAACAAAATGAATAGATAAAAAACGATGTAACTCGCAGGGCAACAACTGGGAAAAGTACTTAAATTTTTGCCCGATAAGAGTGATTTTACAATAGATTTTATTTAAAATACATTGTTTCGTTTGTAAGTAGCAGATGTCATTTATTCACTTGTCCATGTTATGAGATGAACTGTAACAGTCGTAGGACTGAATGAGATCAAATTTTGAAGATTTATATCTTTATTACTAAGTATTATGGTATGGTTGTTATTAGGTTGAACCTAAAACAGTCATAAAACGTTTGTCTCGGTTCGTTAAATCGTTAGTAAACGAATGCAGCCGACGTATATTATTATATTCACGCGGACAGAATTTAGCTTTGATTTTGTATGGGACTGGGTAGACCTATATATAGTTAATTCTAAAATGTGGTTTGCTATGTCGGATAATAGTGATCTGGTATTCTCTTGCTGTTAGGCGATGGGCTTGCAACCTGTCACTAATTCGCTGGTAAACATCTTAGCCTAATTAATTATGCAAAATGTGGTTACAGAATTATCAACAAGTTTTTAGAGTTGTAGGTAATTCTGTAGCTCCGCCTACGCCTCTGGGAACGAAGGCGTGCGTTTATGTATGTATGTATGTAAGCAGTGGTTACGTGAGTGGACACGTACTACGACATATCCGGCAACCGAAGATTTCCAAACTTTGAAATCGGGATATCTTAAATGTATTTGCTCGTATAGTTATATTAACTTAAGACTATCATTGTATATAGATATTTTCATTTTAAACATTTACGTTCAGTATTTAAAAAAAGGCAATACGTGTTGCTGCATTCTCACGTACGAGTAGGCACGGGTATAAACGTTCTAAGAGCAATGTGCCGTGACCATGGACTTAAATGTTGAACGTTTAATGGTATGACTATACTCGTACTCATAACAAAATAAATAATGAGTTCTAAATATTAGTATTATGAGAACTTGAATATTGATAAGACCATTTAATCATTTTACTTTTTACAAAAAAATTACATCTACAACTTTTACCGCGACAGATGGAAAATCATTGGCGGATCATTAGCGTAATGATACCGAGCGAGACCGGAATATGATATTCCCATAGGTTCGAATAGTATGATGAGAAACATCAAATTGGCAGATTTATAACCGGCCAGTTAGATCTGGTGAATCCGGTGATGCCTGTATGAGGTTGTAATTCCACATTTCAATGTAACCTTTATGTTAAAAAAAACCCTGTAAGTTATTTTTGAAATAAAATGGTGATTAATCAAGAGACACCTTTGTGATATGATAATATACCTAAGTACGTGGAGGCAGTTTTTTCGTTACCTAATTGCGTTTTTACCTAAAACCAGGTGAGGTGCCGAATCTGTTTGAGGGCGACTCTTACGAGCAAGTGCAGACAGGCTGCCGGGAAGCCGCAGTGAAGGCCGGGCTGAGTGCGGCGGACCGGGACGGCATCTACTACTTTTTTATCAATCGCGTGCGGGGAAAGCTTCACCTGTGCGTCTGTATGAGCCCCGTCGGCGAAGCCTTCAGGTAAGGCCTGTCACGCTACATCAAGCAGAAGTGGCGATTCTAAGCACACCTAAAGTATTTTTTATTTTTCTTTTGGGTTTGTAATATAATCAATCCGGTCCCGTTTGACACCCTTCGGGAACGGAACCCTAAAAGTGAATGACGGATCTGAATATAGTATGACTGATGCACCAGACGGCGCTGCCGGATGTTCCCGTCGCTGGTGAACTGCTGCACGATCGACTGGTTCACGAAGTGGCCGCCCGAAGCGCTCCTGTCCGTCGCCGAGCAGTGCCTCGCACCCTTGGACAGCCCGGATATAATCCCTAAAATATCTCGCCTGTGTGTCACGATGCATCAGGTTTGTGTTTTGTCTTCAGCGATTCATTCTTTACAATTATTTAGGTGCTGTAAATTCAATGATTGTTTACAAATATGTATGTTATTTGGTTTATACTAAATAATATTAAATCTATCTTAGGTGTTATTATTTTATAAATATCCAATAGATATTCAATATTTATAAAACCTAAAGATCATTTCTAGAGATTACATAATATGTAATCTCCAGAAGTGATCTACCAGGGTAAATATTATATACCAATGATATTCAAGGTCACCGATCTTCTACTTTTTGTGGGTTGTTCTACAAACTAAGGAATTTTCGGCGGCTCAGCTAAAATATCATGAAAATTTGTTAGAAATTTATTTTTCGCATTAACATACTGTAGGTATAACACACCTATATCTACTCGGTCACTAAAAATAATTTAGATAAAAAAATATTTTCTTTTCGAAATTACTATTTAAAGTGCAAAATTCTCAGGAACCTGCAGTGTCCCTCTAACAAAATCCATTGAAAAGTGCCATGTTATTTATTTTCTACGAAACTGAGGCCATAAACTGAACCAAAATAAAGAAGTACTCAATATTTTTTTCTTGCCTGAGGGACATATTTTTTTTGTAATGTCCCTAAAATATTATAAAATTATTTTCCAAACTTTGTCCCAACGGTCTTATATCAGGATCCTGTTCAATGTAAAACACGCGATTATTCAATATTCTATTCGTCGAGCGACGTAGCCGTTCAGCCGAGTCAGGTGTACCTAAGAAAGAGACAAAGAATACCACCTATCTTGTTGCACCTAGCTTGTTGTTTAGTCAGCCCGACACAGTCAGCGGAGGAAGTCGCATCGTAATCAGTCAAGTTCACAGAATCCTGGTAAGATATTTACTTACGAAATAAATATAATTTATGGTATTTTTAGCGTTTTGATACAGCGAGTTGCTTACACGAAGGCTTAGTTTTTGCTTAATTTTGGTTAAATGTTATAAATCATTGTTTTTTTTCGGTATTATCCAATAATTCTCAGGAACCTGGTCTCAGGATCCTGTCAAATGTTCATGCAATTTGGGCCCACTTAAAACCTGTACTTGAAGAATTACCAGCTCAAATAGAAACCATCCATTTCTTGAGTGATGGTCCAGTAACTCAGTACCGGAACAAAATTATGTTTTTCACCCTAGCGTGTAAAATTACAGATATGTGCCCTGGACTTATAGACTGGACTTGGAATTATCACGAAGCAGGCCATGGGAAAGGAGCGCCAGATGGCGTAGGCGCAGTGTGCAAAAGAACTGCAAATGATGTCGTTGCATGTGGAGGTGATGTTACTAACCTGACTGAGTTCTGCGGTGTCATTCAAAGTCGCTGTCCTGGTGCGACACTTTTTACCATTGCTAAAAGCGAAATTGAGGACATGGCAAGGTTAATTTCAGACGATCAACATAATTTAATTGCCTTAAATGGCACACTCAAAGTCCACCAAGTACATGGCAGTGCCTTCATGCCACGAAAACTACAAATGAAATCTCTCAGCTGTTTTTGTGACGAGGGTATTATGTGTGAACATTACCGGCTGGGTCTACTAGAATACCCTGCAGAATCAAGGAAAAGAGGCAATGACATTTTCGAAATTGACGATGACTCAGAGCAGACTGAAAACAGAAGTCCAAATTTTAACAACACAACCACACAGGGAGGGACTAAGGGATCTACCTGATGACATCAGCATTGCAAGAGATCTTACATTAAATTTGGAAAATCCAGAAGTTTTGGCTACTATGCCTGATTTGCAAATTAATCCAGAAACTATTCTCTTTCCAGACATGTCTGACGTGGCTGAAGAGCTAGCTACTGAGCCATTAAAACAGAAAAAAGGTCACAGGAAAGCTAGGATCCAAAAAATAAAAGTGAAATATACTGTTAACGTGCAAACAAAAAAGAAAGAAACGATATCAAAAAAAGAAAAAGTTAAGAAGCAGGTAAAACGGAACCTAAGTCAGAAAAGTAAATTAAATTCAAAGAAACATATAGGGAAAGAAAATAAATCAAAAATAACAACGAATGCAGTGATTGTGAGTGCCTGATCTGTGGTGTTCTCTATAGCGAAGATACAACAGGAAATGACTGGGTCCCAGTGTCTTGTATGTAATAATTGGGCACAGGTTGACTGCATTAAAGGTGAATGTACATCATTTATATGCCCTGACTGCAAAGCTGACTGTGATTATAAAAAATAGCTTAAAAAGCAATGTAGCGAGACTGCCAAATTTATTAGATGATTAATGTTTCTATTCAAATTACAAAGTAAAAAAAAGCTAACGAGAAGCAAATTACAGTGAGACTGCTAAAAATTACTGATTTCTCTTATACTTGATTTAGTTAAGTGTTTTTCAAATTTAGATTGTTAACAATAATTTTGTTCATTTACTATTAAAAGGATTATTATATTATAATGTATCTTAAAATAATTACTTCCATAAAGCTCAAAGATAATATATAATGATTAAAAGTTCCTGTTAAAGACTGGTTTAGTTACATAATTAGTTTAAACGATAAATAGATCTAATTTTTGTTGTTGTTCAAGACACTTGGACTATGAATGAATGAATGGTTAGAAGCATATTTTTTATTTGTGAAATAAATAATAAAGAAACGTTGATTTTGGTATTTTTTTGTATTTTTCTCAGTTTCCTGGTCACACTCTCAGTTTCCTGCTACTTAATTTCCTTGAAATGGCCATAAATCCGAAACTAGAAAATATTTTGACTGTTCCACTTAACATAGGCTAAAAGGCGTTATATTCTTGATAATAGACTACGTATCGCAACAAAAATGTTAAAAAAACGTCCGGCCGAAATCGGACTCAGTTTCGTCCTTAGTTTGTAGAACAACCCTTACACTAAAATTCATTTTATACTTAACAGGCTTAATTATTGTGATTCATTCTGGGATTATTGAAAAGTTATGATTATAGGTAATTAATTGCAAGTTCTTCATACCTACTACCAGCTCATTGACCGGAATAGTCAGTAGGTATGAAATGTAACATGACCAATTATTGTTCATTTTCTAGGACGTGGACATTATGACGGACCGATTATACGATGAGATGAGGCGTTATTTCTACACTACTCCCAGCAGTTACCTGGATCTGTTAAAATTATATCTAGTGTTGCTAGACAAGAAACAGCAAGATATTATTCGAGGGAGAGATAGAATATCTTGCGGCTTACAGGTATGTCTCTGCGATAGCATCGGTAACGAAATGGTTATCCCTTTGTAATGCAATTGCATATCCACATATATGTATATTAAATCACGCCTTTTTCCCAGAGGGGTAGGCAAAGACCACTTCTTTCCGCCTGCTGCGATCTTGACAAATCTCTTTCGCTTCTTCTACATTCATACATCGAGTCATGTATTACGTACTTAAGATTCGGCCCTTTTCCAGTATTTATCCGATATGATTCGAAAAAAAGTACCTATGCCTAGGGCGGCCCCTTCCGTCCCTTCCACTCATATTAATTTCCTTGCATAATTATCAATTATACTTATTAGATCAACTTGTTAAATCACTAAGCAGATTTTAACTAACGAAACTGCTAGTATATTAAGCGATGGTCCTTTAGTAACCAATGAACATCGTGGTATTATTAACTTTATCTATCTTCATTTGTAGTCCCTCGCGAAGCCCTTTTCTCAGTGTCACATGTCAAGTTCATTAAGATATATTATGTATTACTTATAAATCTTTTGATTTAGGATGATGATTTATTTAGGACTATATGGTTCAAACTAAATGAACTTAGGTATAGTATATTATCTTTTATATATACACATACGTATATACCTTCACGCCTGTAATCCCAGATGGGTAGGCAGAGCTAAGGACCGTATCGTTAATTATGGAAACAAATAAAATGGTGTAATCTGAATAAATACTTTTTATTACAAAAAAAACAACTTAAAATACGCGAATCTTAGATCTTCTAAGTGAATCATAAAAGCTTCTTTTAGTTATTTATTGACCCCCTTTGCCAGTTTTCTCACTTTGCTTTTGATGCTCTTCATTAGCCCTTGGACATCGACTGCTTTGAAAGTTTTTTGGGTACGGATCCAGTCTTTTTTGAATTGGTCGATGTTATCTGTTGGTTTAGCTTGTTTTCGTAGCCTTGCCTTCATCAGAGCCCAAAATTTCTCGATGGGCCTGATCTCAGGGCAATTCGGAGGATTTAATGATTTCGCGACAAATTCGACATTATTCTCTCGATACCAGATCAACACATGGCGAGCATAGTGACACGCAGCTAAATCGGGCCAGATTATGTACGACCCCTGTGCTTTCGAATCAGTGGTAGTACCCGCTTTTGAAGGCATTCCTTCTTGTACACATCCGAATTTAAGATTCCCGTTACAAAAAACGGAGATGTTTTCATGCCGCATTGACAAATAGCTTGCCAAATCATCACTTTTTTCCCAAATTTTTCGCAAAAAATGGATTTGTCCTCTTTAGAGACCTTCGTTCCTTTTATTACGGTGTAATACTGCGGTCCGGGTAGGGTTTTATAGTCAAGTTTGACATAGGTTTCATTGTCCATTTTAATACATTGTTCATTTTTAGTTAAGACTTGGTCGTACAACTTCCGAGCCCGAGTTTTGACAGAAGACTCCTGGGTTTTGCTGCGTTTAGGCTGTTTTTGCTTTTTGTACGTTACAAGCAAGTTACGCTCCTTGGCACGCTGAACCATTGCAATAGAAGTACGACATTTTTTCGCACAATCCCGAATCGATACCTCTTTTTTTTGGGAAAAATGTTCGCATATCTTTTTGTCTAGATTAGGACATGAAGGGCCTCGTTTTCTACCTCGACCAGGTAAATCTTTTAAAGTATTATTCATACTAAACCTTTTTATCGTATTGTAAACAGCTTTCAGGCTAACCCCTTCCTCTGAAGCAATCTTTCTCATAGTCATACCTGATTCTTTACAATATTTGGTCACAATTGAAAGTCGTTTTTTCTCTGAGAGACCCTTCATCTTGCAGTGTGTAGGAATTATACTATTTTTTATAATCAGTTTTAATATTTGACTATATGCTTAACAGATTGACATAATAATATGACAGACAAGATAAAATATTGTAAATTTTTTTTTAGAGCTATTCAAACTTGTTTCCATAATTAACGATACGGTCTTTACACCAGCCAGAGAGCCAGATTCGGGACTGTCAGGCTGGGTCTCTACCAACTATTGGCCAACAAATTCGTTGATTTTAATGATATAAAATTTTGCGTAATAATCAATAAAAAGTAAAGGATAGTGAAGGAGCGCTTCTTCTGCCGCTTCACAAAAGTTCTTAACAGTCTTTTGTTGGGTGGCAATAAGGCCTTCAATGGCTGGATGATGCCACTGTTCCTGTGGCATACTAAAGTGAACTCATACTGAGCTAGTCACCTGGATAGGAGGGTCCGTCTACTCGTCACATCGCATGTTTCACCCACGCTTATCTGTCATGCGATTGTACATCCCGAGGAAATGAGGAGGTCGAGGCATTTTAAATGCTAAGAATCTCCACAACCGCGACGTATGCAATCTTAGGAGTTATTTCCTTGGTAATGAGCATACCTGGGATAACTCGGGGCATCTGTACGAAAGTTATGTAGCAAAATATTTTATCGATATAAATATATCGATGTTACTGCCAACATCTAAATGTTATTCGACATAAATAAATATTACTTATTTTCTCCTCATTTTAAGAAAAAAAATAAACAAATTAACACGTATATTTATTTGTTTATTTTACAACAGTTTTCATAATATACAATCAATATTTTTTCCATATTCGTCGGTATTAATGATTGCCGTCTAGTTGAAAATATCTACTTTAAACTGCTAAACGTACGAATATGATTGGTACTGACAGTATATTGTCATTTTGATTGAAATTACATCCGCATACTTTTATCATCTTAAGAGGCTCGATATAAGATATGACATCGAACCTCTTTACAGTAATCGAGAATGTGCAATGTGCACATGTATTAATTTAATTATATCGACATCTTTTTTATCGATATCAAATCCCTAGAACTTGCCCCGAGTTATCCCAGGTATGGTAATGAGTGTGGGATGCATCGTGATGTTGTTGCAGTAGACAGGAGCCTTACGCCTCTCTCGTTGGCAAAGGATAACTGGCGCAGACCAACGGTGTTATGCACTGAACGTAAGAACCAAGGAGCTACACGGACGCTTCTACCGGGCCCTAACAAGGCCCAACGTGGACTTTTTAGCGTCCGTAAACTGGCTGCGATTTAGTGACCTCTTTGGGGAAACCAAAGGTTTTGTCTGTGCAAGTGCTGACGAGGTCATAATGACGAACATCTACCGGAAATACGAGGGCAGAGTGAAAAGTCTGGAAAAAACATTTTTTTTTATTGGTCCAATTAAATATTTATTTTTCAACGTAGTCACCATGTAACTCAATACACTTGGTCCGTCGCTTTTCTAGCTTTTCGATTCCCTCCGTATAGTACGACTTCTCCAACCCTTCAAAATACGCATTGGTTTCTGCGATGATTTCTTCGTTGGAACCAAATCTTTTTCCACCAAGCCATTTCTTTAAGTTTGGGAAAAGAAAATAGTTGCAGGGGGCTAAATCTGGAGAATAAGGCGGATGCGGGAGCAATTCGTAACGCAACTCGTGGATTTTAGCCATAGCAACTGCACAAGTGCGTTGTCTTGGTGAAAAATTATTTTCTTTTTCGCCAAATGGGGTCGTTTTTCCATTAAAACTTCATGAAATCGCTGTAACAAGTTGGCATAATATTCGCCGTTAATCGTTTTACCTTTCTGAAGGTAATCAACATATATTACACCACGAGCATCCCAGAAGACAGTAGCCATAACTTTATTCGCCGATAAAACTGCTTTGGCCTTCTTTGGTGCAGGTTCACCTGAAGCAATCCATGGTTTTGACTGCTCCTTGGTTTCTGGTGTATGATGATGAATCCAGGTTTCGTCAACAGTTATGAAACGACGCAAGAAGTCCTTTTCATTACACCTAAACTTCGCCAAACATGCCTCTGACAGGGTCACCCTAGTGCGTTTTTGATCCACTGTGAGCAATCGCGGCACCCAACGGGCGGAGAGCTTCTTCATATCCAAATAAGTGTGAAGGATATTACGAACCCGTTCGTCTGAAATGCTTACAATATCAGCTATCTCACGGACCTTTATTCTTCGGTCGGTCAATACGATGTCATGGATTTTGGTGATCATCTCTGGTGTAGTGACCTCAACTGGGCGTCCGGGTCGGTCGGCGTCAGCAGTGCTTGTACGGCCACAACGAAAATCCGTAAACCACTTGTGGATTATTTTAATCGATGGAGCAGAGTTCCCGTAATATTTGTCTAATTTTTTTTGTTGTATCCGTAATGGTTTTTTTTCGCAAAAAACAATGTTTAATCAGAACACGAAACTCACTTTTCTCCATGTTTGCAAACACCGAAGTGATTGTTTCTTTTTCATAGCTGTCAAAAAAAAACTAGTCGTGTGAACTGGCTGAAAATATACGATTTACCTCCAAAAAGGCTGCATTACAAATTGACATTAATGAATTTGTGAAGAAAATACCTTTAATATGATTTTTACCAGACTTCTCACTCTGCCCTCGTATATTCTGAAGGATGCCGTTTTCATTGCCCCGGCGAGTCCCTCAGACATATAATTTCCGGTTGTTCGCATTTGGTTAACGGCGAGTACTTGCACAGACATAACCTCGTGGCCAGAACCATCCATCAGGATCTTGGTCTTCAATATGGTCTTGTTGAGTCTGAAGTGACGTACTATAAGTATAAACCGGTGCCAGTTCTCGAAAATAGCCATGCTACGTTTTATTGGAATCGATCTGTCATCACGGACAGGACTATTGATGCCAGTAAACCTGATATCGTTCTGACAGATCGATCTCAACACCGGGCAGTGCTGCAGTCTAGGTCACCATCCCACGTGACGAGAACCTCGTGTAGGCTGTGAAGGACAAGCTCAGCAAGTACTTACCTTGACTTGGCTCACGAGGTGACCACCATGTGTGACCCGCTGATCATTGTCCCGATAGCCGGTGGTCGTCTCAATCCTCCTGCTGTGAGGGGGATAAGGAATCGGTAACGGGCCTGTATGGCCCTCATCCGGGGCAACGTTCGCCGCACCGTAAAGACGGTCGGGTCCTTGGATAGCTGCCGGGAGTTTGGGATGGGAGGGGATTAAAAACTTGTTGATAATTCAGTAACCACATTAAGCACAAATAGGCTAAGATGTTTACCGGTGTAATAATGACGAGTAGCAAGCCCATCGCCTAACAGTACTACAAGCCTATATTCCCTTACTTGCCTCTTATTATACCCACGGGAAGACATGGAGTGGCACTATTCTATCCCGGCAACCACACGATATAGATATAGTACCAGTGGCGAAGCGTCACGTAAATAAATAGGCAAGCCGGAGCAAAAAAAAGGTGTATGGCGTGTGTGCTTGTTTGCCCCTTCCGTGACATAAAAAAACATACCTTCAAAAATGGATGTCGTCTTTCTAGTTCTCAAAAAGCAGTGCTGAAGTGTCGCGTGCGTTAAAAGTGCGCGGAAAGGCAATTCTTGCTTTCCAAGTAGTACGACCGTATCAATTAAACGTTTCAATAAATTTCGATTACGTTCCACTTTACGATTGTGGGCCTCAAAATTATTACCAAAAAAAGTTTAAATTCTACTGTTACCAAACTCATGTAATAATATACAACTCCGTATATGTTTCTCGCTTTGAGCATGTTTTCTAGCTGAATTACTTATAGAAAATAAAATATAGAAAATAGAATAAGTTTTTTTTTCTTGCCTTTTTCGTGCTTATTATGATTGAATCTTAGAAAAAATACAAATTTATTTCCTTATTTCTGGGCGGTTTGCCCTTCGGGAATATATAAAAACTAACCTAACATAACCTTATTCGTCGCGTACGCTTATTCCCGAATGCTGTATGGGCTTATATTGTGGGGAAATTGTTGTGAGGTAGATGCAGTATTTATCCTGCAAAAAAAGTGTGTCAGGATACTGGCAAATATTGATCATATGGACTCCTGCCGCCCCCACTTTAAAATGTTTAAAATACTGACACTTACATCCATGTATATTTTAGAATCTTGTAAATTCATCAGAAAGCATTCAGACTTATTCCAGACTCTCACAGAAACAAAGAGAAATAATAGAAATCTTAATAAACTTAAACTACCGTTTACCAAATTAAAATTAGTTGCGTCCAGTCCACACCATATGATGATTAAAATATACAACCATGTACCAAATTCCATCAAATGTGAAAAAAAAAACCCTTTATTTATAAGCAAGTTAAAAATATTTTTAACCGATAACTGCTTTTATAGTCTAAGTGAATTTTTAAATACCGAATTTAGAGTTAAATGAACACAAGTAGAATTCTTTATAATGTATAAGTAATATAATTACAAATAAATGGGAAATATATATATATATATATATAAAACTATACATAATTAAAAATAAGTTATGTAAGAATTATTGATATGTGCAATATTCGTAGCTTTTATTTTATTGTAATAATTAGGTCCTAGCCCTACTGTCCTAAGTTGCTACGCCCTTGCAGGGTGTCATATGTATACCTTCCATGTAATTCCATCTATATACCTGTAATATGACTTGCAATAAACGAATTTGAATTTGAATTTGAAAAAAACCTATTTTTTTTACATACTTTAATTCAAACCGTAATGTTTCAGTAATAATTGATTGTAGAGAAAAGTTTGTTTAAAAAAATATGCTTGTTTTAGTATATTCTAAACAATTAAATCATCATAAATAGACCTTATATTGACATAATTTTCAAGCATCAAAATTTTCTAAGTCCCTGACGCCTTGAAAATGACCAACATTTGAACCCCTATAACTCGGCCAATTTTGATTTTAGAGAAAAGTTTTCAAGTAAAACATGCTTATTTTAACGTGTTCTATACGATAAAATCATTTAAATTACGTGTCATAATGATACAATTTTGGCGAATTTTTTTTTAAGTTTTGCGTCCCCTAACTGAATTATATAAATTGTGAATATCTGCAAAACCTGTTCGATTCCAAACACTGCTAGAATCGGAAAACAGCAAAGATGAATAGCAAAATAATTTGTTTAATTTGCAGCTGCCAGTCAGCCAATTGAATTTGTAATTCGCTGTGGAAATGTTTGAAGAATCCATCTCTACGCCTATAATCAATTTTTATGTCTGGGCGAGCGCGTCCTAACTTAATGACATGTTTCTTATTTCCAAAGGATAACTTTGAAAAACATGTTTGTTCATTAAGTAGGTAATCTGTAAGACAACACTCAATTTGCACCAATGCGGCCATTTGTACTTTGAGTACAGGTAAAAATATTTAAAAACCAAACCACGAATATAACCTAAATAGATCGAAGCAAAAATAACAATATTTAGGTACTTAACGAAATATAAACAAACCTCCGTTGTCGCCACGAATCTGCAAATAACACAATCCAAACAGAAAAACATTCACAGAACACTAAGCAAGCTAAATTTCACTAGTTGAGTCTCATAAAACACAATAAGTTAAGTAATAACACAAATTAAACTATAAATCAAAACAAAACACCGCGTATTTTAGCGCGAGGACGCGAAAGTAATGGCGTAATGAAAAAAGTAGTTGAAGGTCGTGAGGACAGGGGGGAGAGAGACGGTTGAGTTGAGTTGAGTGTCCTTGGGAAAAGAAAGTTAACGCATGCACTTTAAGTTCAAAATTGGATGCAATAAGCCGTAGTTCGCCGGCCGGACTTGCGTGCTTCTCCCTCTTGCGTGCTCACACAGGTGCCGCTGTGTCTGTGTGCGAGTTTAAAGCTAATGTAGCGCTATAATTTTATACCATTTGGTTTGAATGCGTTAGTGAGGTCCGGCGCCGAGTCACCGGCTTGTATGGCGGTTTTAATTGTGGGTGTAAGTTCGAGCGCGCGTAGTGAAAGGTAACTGAGCATGTGTGCGTGTATACGAAAATATTGTTCTTGTTTCTTTCTAGTAATATAGGTTAGTGAATGGGTGCGAGCGAGTGATAGATTTCGGCTTGGTAAATAAATAAATTTGAATTGCGGCGTTAGTGCGTGTTCATTCATCGTATTATGAAGCAAGGTAAAGCTATAGTACACCGGGTTACTTTCGGTTTTACGTTTTGTTGATTGTAAACCTAGTAGGTACCTACTCTATGCATAAGAATATTTAGGGAAGCCGCTGGGAATCGGGTTGTATGGACGCTTCGCTACTGTATAGTACTCGTAAATCAGTTTCCGTCAGAATTTTCGTTTTTGGGACAACGTTTTGTTGCCGACTGTACTTTTTTTTTGCACAGTTGTCATCTATCTATACTATTGTATTTTCATCAAAACTAAAGGTGCATGCAAATTTTCAGCTTCGGAAATGAGAAAAAGGGTCAAATTTAACTTGCAAGATTTGACCCGTACATACATACATACTTACATACATACATTGCAAATTAAATAAAAGCTTGTAAAAACAATGAAATATTATTGTAATGATGAGGATGCACGATGTTGTTCGTTACAGAAACTGTACGAGACTTATGATGTTGTGGGTGTAATGGAGCAGCAGGTGCGCGACATGGAGCCGATCTTGGCCCGCAAGGCTGAGGAGGGCGTCGCACTTGTGAACAAGCTCAGAATCGAGCAGAAAGCGGCCGACGAGGTCAAGAAGGCCGTCATGAAAGACGAGGCTGAGGCCAAGGTAAACTGAGATCACAGGAGTAGATAAACGGAACGGAGACAACGGTTCTTAAGAACGTGCAAAATTGTTACCTATTTTGGTAGGGTTGTCACAATAGGTTAAGAAAAATTAAACCATTTTTTTTTATTAGTTGTATTGTTTAGTAGGGTGATGGCACCAGCGTTGGACACTTTTAGCTGACGGGCACCAGTAATGGAGACATAACTCTTAATTCAAACTTCATACGGTCGTAAATTGATTGATGCAAAACAAATGAATAACCTTTATCTTCTGTAAAATAAGAATCAAGTGTCCATCATTGGTCCTTGTCCATTACTGGTTCCATCACCCTATGATAGATTACTTACTATAATAATTTTCTTTTTATATTTTTTGTTTTAATAATGTATTGTTTCTTTTAATGGTGTGGTAAATTCTGAAACTAACATACAAAATTTCGTGACTATGCTACTAACCGTTGAAGCCCTAGTGAGGAGACAATCCTGGCTGCAGCGTCAGGTTTTATCTATCATATATTATTGCATTGTTACCGAAGGTTCGCAGGTATACAAAATTTCAGTTCAATCAGAAATCAGGAAGTATTTTATATTTTATCTTACTTGCAATATTTGAACTTAATACACATACGAGTACCTACTACATAGCAACCCGCCCATATTATTATTATTATTATAAATATTTATTATTTAAAAGGTACAATTTTAATTAAAACTATCAATTAGGCATTGCCCCACATACCTACAAATGTTTAGTAAAAACTTTTAATAATAGCTAAGTAATAAAACGGTACAAACACAGCGTCTAGTATCCTGTTCTTATTAAAAAAAGGATCATACAATAAAATAAAGGTACTTACTTGAAAACGTTATTATTAAATATTTACTTAGCTATTGTACCTTCTTTTTGGGATAGTTAAAGTACGGTATATATTTTTTTTCTAGTATTATTCATACATATACATATACATACAACAAACAACCATTATTAACAATATAATTTTAGCTGCCTTGGGAATGCTCTCGATTCCCAATTCCCAAGGCAGATATTACTAAATTAGCACAGTTACCGAAAGAATATGTACCGTCTGCTTAACGCCATAAAGAAAAAAGAAGACGAAGATTATGACAACTTGAATATTGATAACTATTGATAGCGCTTTATTAAGCGTTTCCTGTCCGCGTGTTTAGGAAAATAGATTTTAATAGACCATTTAACCCTTACACATTTTACAACAAAAAAACATATACAGGGTGTATTGCAAGTCGTGTGCCAAATGAATAGGGTGGGTAGCTAAGGTCACTTGCAACACGTTTTGGGCCAATTAACACTCGTCCTACCCACGGTGTTTTTTTTTGTATTTTTTTTGAAAATATCTCGGAATCTTCCAAAAGTTAATAATTTTGTTCATCTATCTTTTTTTTTAATGTGACAGCACAAAAGTATTTGTAGTTTTTTTATCTCTAATGTTTGCGCATTCTAATGAAATGTTATTTTTATTCATATAGTAAACAAATAAAAAAATATTAGCCAACAAAGTGTGAAGGACAGAAAATAAAAAATCGTCACGTTTAGTAGATCCAGCCGGGCTGGCCGGGTAAAGATGATTTTTAACCATATTGCGTTTTGTATTGTGCATTTAGCCCATTTAACTGGCTGGATCTACTGACCGAATAAAACCACCATTTTAGATTGAAACCATATTTTGACGAAAAACTGAACGTGATTCTAGACATGTGGTATACCGTAAGAATTGTCAGGAACTGGAGAAGTTTTTATGATGTTGGAAGATCTGAGGAACTTATACATTTTTTTTATTTGTGCCGTAAAGTTGACCGTGACGATTTTTTATTTTCTGTCCTTCACATTTTGTTGGCTAATATTTTTTTATTTGTTTACTATATGAATAAAAATAACATTTCATTAGAATGCGCAAACATTAGAGATAAAAAAACTACAAATACTTTTGTGCTGTCACATTTAAAAATAAGATAGGTGAAAAAAATTATTAACTTTTGGAAGATTCCGAGATATTTTCAAAAAAAATACAAAAAAAAACACCGTGGGTAGGAGGAGTGTTAATTGGCCCAAAACGTGTTGCAAGTGACCTTAGCTACCCACCCTATTCATTTGGCACACGACTTGCGATACACCCTGTATACAACTTTTACCGCGACAGTAAGTACATATTAAAAGTTTTTTTTTTTAAACATTTGGATTTTTAAGGCAGTGGCTTTTTAAATACTAAACTTGTTTAAACTACGATACGTAAGGAGTGGTCCGGAAAAAAAGTAGCAGCACATAATATGGAATTTATTTTTATTTTGTGCTAATTTCTAAGCAGTGCATTTGTAATAGTAATCTATAGATACTTAAATAAAATAAATAATAAGAATGGTAAAAATTAAAGAGGGATCTCAAGTTTTCGCCTTTTACATTAAATCACACCTAAAACTTTTTGAACAGTGTCTTTTGAGAGAATTTATGAGGTGTTTGTCATAAACGTAATTTTTTTCTTTAAGTTTGATGGGCTAGTTAATACCTTATAAAATTGTCTTTTGATCATTAGTTAATATTTTTGATTTGACTTTAGTTTCGGGTAGTTACATGGATCTTCAAAAATTGTGTATTTGCCATTTTTACGGAAAGTCTCCCATAGAAAAACCCCTGTCAGAGGTTAGATTGGAGAAACTTCCTTACTATCCAACGTGAAATCCAGTTTATTGGTATAACTTATTCGTATAATAATATTCTTAAAAGCATAAAACAAGTTCTGAAAATGGAAATTCAATTGTGGTATTGTAGAAAACGGCAAGCGAAGATTGTCAAATTGTGTTGTATAAAAAGTTATAAAGTAGGTACATTGCAATAAATATTGAGAAAACTCAAGGAATCTTTTACATTTCAATATTATTGTTTTTTTTTTAATAGTATGATATCTACAGATTTAAAAAAAAAACTGCTTCATAATTAGCAACAAATAAAAAATAAATACCAGATAATTCATTGCTACTTTTTTACTGAACCACTACTTACAAACATTGGTTATATACCATTTTGAACCTTATTTAATCAGCTAACGAATTTAATTATAGCAATACATTTGGTCAACTAGTTCCTAATTGATTGACAATTTTGGTGAGTCAGATGTGTAGGTAATCGTATGAGATGTAAGAACAACGATGATATATTATTTGCCGGGACTGTGGGTACCGTTTTTGAGTTATTTTTGAAACGGCTCTCGTCCCTTCCCTTCCTGTATGACTACAGAGTTAATTTATTTACATACATACATACATACATAAACTCACGCCTTCATTCCCAGAGTGGGGTAGGCAGAGCTAAAGGATTACCAACAAGTCTTAATTAATTTCATTTTAGATAAAAGCCGAAGAGGTGAAGGCGATAGCGGAAGAGGCTAAAGCTGACCTAGCACTGGCCATGCCGGCGATGGAAGCCGCGCAGTCGGCCCTCAAGGCGCTCAACAAGGCAGACATTAACGAGCTCAAAGCCTTCCAGAAGCCCCCTACGCTAGTACGCTTCGTCATGGAGCCCATCTGCATACTGTTTAACGCTAAGTGAGCTTATTTTACAATAGGCCAAAAAACAGATACCGCAATCCACAATTGTTGCTTAAATATAGAAAGTTTCCTTATTATCATATCTCGTTCGTGTTTATATTTAACAGAACCTCTGGTACTCCAGTGTAACTCACTTATTTATTCAGGCCAGATTGGGATAGCACCAAAAAACTGTTGGCTGACGTAAATTTTATTGGGAAACTGGAGGAGTACGACAAAGACCACATCCCAGACTCCACGCTTAAGAAAATCAAGGTGTACCTCACACACAAGGACTTTAATCCCGACACCGTGGTTAAAGTCTCCAAGGTAATCTAACCACTGGTTTCTAAGGTAAATATTCAAATAAAAATATTTAAGTATTTGTCCAATATAGGAAAGTTAAGATGTTACGCTTATTATTTGTGTCTAGATGACTTGGGGCGTTAAAAAAAACATGGTTTTACATGCAGCATGCCTAACATTTTATTTATAAATTTATATCATGAGATTGTGTATATCCAATTACTTAATTATCGTCAAATTATTTATAACAATATGTGCATGTACAGTCTATTTTTTCTTACTTGAGCTAAGACGTAAACAAACATCATTCGATCACATATCACGACATTCCGAAAGAATCACTCAATATATGGTACCACAATAACTAAAAGACATTACTTTAAACACAAACGAATTCATTTCTACTAAATATTGCTTTAAATTATCCTTACAAGTAGCATATTTTAATAAAATAATAATTTCCACGAAACTCTCTCTCACTGATTATCAAAACTGAATGTCAGTTTGGCATTTCATTTGTAGGGATGGGAAGAAGTGAATGAATTAATGATTAAGTAACGGTTTAACTGTTTGGAGGTTTTAATATACAATTTTCCAAACATAAATGAATATAATTATCTTTTTAAACTAAATAGTTAGTGAGAGTTATTATTATGTGAATTTATGTGTATAGGTAGTCTATATGATATGCAGTGATCGTAGATTTTCCAGCATTTTTGGTGCAGTGCTAGGGTTGTCAGTAGTACCCAATATTAAATTGTTGGAATCAATAATCAAATAAAATCTAAAATAAAAATAAAATAGCGTATTAAACAAATCGGAAATACAGAAAAAAAAACAGAACATGTAAAGCCTAACCCAATATGCATAATGAAATGAAGGTTTAATTTACTACGAGTATAAGAGAAAACGTAACACAGTTGCAATAACTTCTTATCTCAGGTTATATAGGTTCATATTTATGATTAGGAATTTATATACTGACTATATATTAGCATAGACAGTATAATGCGTAGGTAATGGCAGCGCATAAATATAGAAGACATTTTGTTTCTTCGCTGACGTCCCGTCAAGTGCTAAATTATAATAAATGATTAAGTAAAAAATGCAATTTCATTTTCAATAACAACATAATATTACATAATTTTAAACGTCAATCATATTATATACACGTCTACAACCCTAGGTCACTGTCGTGTGTCATTTGACGTCATCGCACCAAGAATGCTGGAAAAAGTACGATCACTGATGATATGACATGATGATGTATCTACGGATGACTGATTAAAATTAAAATTATAAAATAAAGCGTGTTGTGTTATTGAATACATAATATCGTTATAAGTAGGTATCCACATGCAATTGTAGTCTGTCAAATTCACTATATCAATCATATTGAAGAACCCAAACCATATACGTATTTCACTCATTTAATTCGTTCACTAAATAAATTTCCACATACATACATACATACCTTCACGCCTGTAATCCCAGAGAGAGGTAGGCAGAGCTACAGAATTACCTACAACTTTAAAAACTTGTTGATAATTCTGTAACCACACTTTGCAAAAATAGGCTAAGATGTTTACCAGCGTATTAGTGACAGGTTGCAAGCCCATCGCCTAACAGTACTACAAGCCTATATTCCCTTAGTCGCCTCTTACGACATCCATGGGAAGACATGGAATGGCACTATTCTAACCCGGCAACCACACGGAAATCTCCACATTCACTCCATTATTCCCATCCCTATAAAATGTCAAACTTTAAAGATTCGCCATATTTGTATACTACTTAGCTCAAGTAAGAAAAAATAGACTGTAGTGTAGGTACATGTTTATCTCAAGTGTTTACATTTTATTTAAGTAGTAATTATTCCCCCACAAATGAATCACCTGTATTGTTCAGATTCCACTTAATACTGCATTTTTTAGGTATGCCGCTCCATGGTTTTGTGGGTGCAAGCCATCGATATGTATGCCAAAGTGTTCAGAGTCGTCGAGCCTAAAATACTCAAGTAATTAATTATACATAGTATATATATCTGCACTTTATATTATTATCTAAAAAGCTAATAACGTATGAAATCGCCAAACATGTGACCACTTTTTGTACTACTATTTGTCAGGATAATAGTTATTTAAACTTGACATTTGTATGAAAATTATGTTAATTGTTTAAACAGATAAGGCCCGCCTGCACGTAACTTTAATACCTTTGCATACCCGCCTCGGCCGGGGCCAGGACGGGTTATGTCCGACTTGCACGAACAAAACCCCCCGGCGCTGCGCCAACCGCTTTAGGAGGGGGGATGACGGGACAGCTATATTGCCAAAACGTAACCCCCAATAGCGTTTCCGTGACCTAGTCGCCTGCGGCGCATTGGCTGCACTTCGGGGACCACCTCACGCTTCCGCTCCGCTGCTTCCGGCGGTGGCGACCTTCAGTGTCTCCTCGCCGCCAACCACGGTTTACGCCAAGGCGGGCAGCGGGAGGTCACCGCTCTCTTGTAACCTGTTGTGGTTAGACTATATAAGAGGTCACAACAAAACTGCGAACGATCTCGTAAATGGATCTTGCTAGGCTGACAGGATATAGGGCAACTTCCTGACTCCAAATATGTCGGTCTGCCTGCGCACAGTGGTCTCGTTATCTATATATGGCAGCAGAAAAACGTGTTATCGTACCAAAGAAAAACGATGACGGGAAATGGCTGACTGTTGTACATATGTACTCGTAAAGTAAGTTCTTATGTCAAATATGTGAAAACTGACCGGAGTTTTGGTCATGTTATGGTGTTACGACATTTCAAAGGTGGGTTACTGTTACCAAAAAAACGATGAGGGAAATGGCTGAATGTTGTACATAAGGGTGATTCTTGAAAGGGTCAATTTACAACGTCCAGGGGGAAAAAGTACCCGTATAGTGAAAACAATTCACTTCACTAAAAAAAAAACATGACATTACCTCTTAACCTACCTGGGGCACGTTTTTTTTTTGTTTAAGGTAATTAGAATTAGCCGTAAAAAAATATCAAACCCCTAAAATATCATTCCCTTGGTGCGTCCATTCGCCATTTTGGGAACAAACTACCCTGAAAAGAACAAGATATGGATTGAAATCAAGTATTGTATTGAGTTCAATTGAAAGCATATAAGTTATTGATTTGAAAGAAAAAACATGGTTGCTGTGTTTATCATAGCTTTTTTTTAAATCTATTTATAAGGTTTGTCCGGAGCTTACCTATCATTCCCTTGTTGCCTCACTAAACAATTAACAAATCCCAACTTAAACGCGTTCCGTCGCGTTGCGCCCGCCGTGCCTAGCAAGCGTCAGTAGCGCTTCCAACGCCGTGAGAACAGGACGCGACTAGTCGCTGGAGCTCTGAGCTTTAAAGCTAAATATATCAGTCCCCTGTCTTTGGTTCACTGTGATTATCATTACCTTGTATTTTCACATACAATTTATTTCCTGCAACTGGCATACAGTGTTTAGTGAAAAGAGAACTACGTGAATGCCTGCATGTGTTGATTGAATAGTTATTCCTATATAAATAACAGTTTCGGTATAATCGACAAGAAACATACTTTTTCTCATTCCCCTGGTTCCCATTCCCTTGACTTTTTGCACAAAGTAATGATAGTTTTCTTAAGTTGCCTAGAAAAAAAACAATATTTTCTTTTGATTCGCATTGTATATCGTCCCTTTCGAGGTAAAACGACTAAAGTGCCATTTTAGGCCAAATTGAGTTGAAATCACTTTGCTAATAAAGGTATACTTCTTTACGGACTTGAGTGCTCGTGCAAATTTTATCAACCGTATTTATTAGCAAATAAGGGCTATCTTGTGCAACTCTGGTTGCACAAAGCAAGTGGGTGTACGGAAAATAAGCTTACAAACTAAGGTTCTCATGAGAAGAAAGAATTATATTTTATTTTTCTTGCAAGTAATGCAAATGGGAATAATAAAGATGATTATGATAATAGGTTATTAGATGATTAAGAAAAAAAACAAAGCTACCAGAAGATTGTGAAATTGTTAAACATTTTATTTATTTAATTAAAACATCTGATCTCAATACTACTAAAATCATTCCCTGGTCGTTTTTATCATTCCCCTGGCAGCTTAATTTTAAAGTGGTATATTTCTGTACCTAATTGACCGAAAGTGATGCCTATTCGATAAATATGCTTAAAATGAATTAAAATTTCATATTTTATTGTAACTAGTTAAAAATTTATTAAAATAAAAAACGATAGGGGAATGAGATGAATAATCCAATTCTCACGAATGACCCATAAATTAAGTACTAGTTGTACTCCTATCAAATATGCAAAAACTAACCAACATTATGGTCGCGTTAGTGTTCCCGCTCAAAGATAGTTTTGTGACCAATAATACAATAAGGGAACTGGCAGACGTACAGACAGACGCACGAGTGATCCTATAAAGATCCCTTTTTCATTTTTTTACGGAACCCTAAAATCGAGGAAAGTATTAAAGAAAAGTAAGCGATTGTTTATTTTTGTCATCATCATTTTAAGCATATAGAAAAAGTTATGTACCTATGCAAAATAATTAGCTCTATTACGAGTATGCACTGTACTGAGCTAGGGCCTTACGTCATTAAAATTAAGGACTCTTTTATTAATTTACAAAATTTAGCCATTTCCCTTATTGTGTTTTGGTCACAAAACTATCTGTGAACGGGAATTCCTCACTAACGCGACCATAATTTTAGTAATTTTTTGCATATTTGACATGTGTAAAACTACGGACTTACATTATGTACAACATTCAGCCATTTCTGTCATAGTTTTCTTTGGGGACGATTTTCAGCCGCCACGTTTTTGTGCGCAGGCAGATCGACATATTCAGGGAGTGGCCTATCCTGGCAGCCCATCATAATCCATTTCCGAGATCGCTACCAAATTTATCATGACCTCCTGTAATGTAGGGTTAGAATTTACTTGCAACCGGGCCCAATAGGATCGTGCTTAATCTTCAAATAGCTAGGGAGCTGGCGAGCATTTCGGCATATGATTTGCTCAAGTTTCACATCGAGGTGGATAGCAGTTTCGATCAGTACGAATTTATTTGGTCCAGTCAATTAAGGTCCTATGTCGCTGCGTTATTGCGTTACAGCGGATTTAAATTGCTTTAAAAATAGGGGGTATTAAATCATTCGCACGTGTATGCCTCTGGGGTTCAAGGTCGCAATCATGTTGGAAACGAAGAAAATCGAAGAGGCAGACATTTTGGGCTCTGCATTATCATGGGACGGAATTGTAAAAATGTTAAAAAAAAACTCTTCTAATTAATTCATTTGCACACGGTTCTCATTGCGTCCATTCGATTCATTATGACTCCCTGGTTACGAAAAAACATTTGGCAGTCGCGTAAAGCGGCATGGGATTATTGTGATTCTTCATAGTCTTATACAAGGTGTTAGTTAGAGCGTAGTTAAAAAGAAACAATCGAGTAGAGGAGGCCATAAGCTATATATTTCAGGTACTTTCACCCATAAATTGTCTCAAGGGCTATTTAATACCGATTTTTTTAAATTTTATCTTTATACACCGAAATTCGACCTTTAAACCCCGAAAAAAAGGGAACTATGTGGTGTATTCACAAAATTTTATTTTGTTTGAAATTTAAATGTTGTGGTGTTCAAATAAATAAAGTGTTATTGGAAGCGTATATCAACATGAAAAAAATTGGGGGCTCTCAAATAAACAATAGAAGAATGCTGATGGAAAAGGATGACGTAGGTAAGACTAAAAAGAGTAAAGTATCTGGACCTAATAAGAGAGTGTAGATCTGAAGGGAGAGATATTGTGTACACGGACGAAGCACATGTTCATACATCCCATTTAACAGGAAAATTCTGGGCGGATTCTACGGATAAAGGAGTGAAACACTTAATTTCAAAAGGCCAACGTCTTATTATACATGCAGGTAGAGCCAAAGGATTTGTTCCGGGTGCTCTCCTTATGTACCAGTCTACTGATAAGACCGGTGATTATCACGTTGCCATGAATAATGTAAATTATGAAAAATGGCAACAAAATCAACTTATTCCCAATTTCTCCAAATTCTGTATTAGTAGTGGACAACGCTGCTTATAACAATAAATTTGTGGAATCCCACCCATAATTAATATGAATATTCGATCTATAGACAAGATTTTAGGGGAGACCGGGGACAATTGAAACACGTCATGACTGAAACAAGTCAAATTTCTCAAAAACTATAATACCTACGAGTATGACGCAACACTCAGGACTCCGCCGGCCATATCTTAACCTATGGTCAGTAGCGCGCGAGCGACCGAGCAACGCAGCGGTGTCACGGAGCGATTTAATTTTTTCGCGGTCAAAAGTAAGTATTTCTCATCTTGTATATTTTTTAATAACTTTGTTTGTTCTTGTATTTTAACTGATTTAACTATTTTAGCGTGATTGTGATAAATTAACGAATGTTTATTATTGCCAATTATCAGTGTTCGAGTTGTTTTTGCGTTTAATATTTGACCTTGAATTAAAAACTGTGATTTGGGGATGGTAGGAACAACTTGCGTGTGGACGATTGAAACGTTTCATTCGTCCTGGCGTTTTAATCGTCCCCAAATGTAGTCGCCTTTAAATATGAGGAGGTTCTGTATTTGACGCATGTTTTTGTTTAATAAATGTGAAAATGAATTTGCGCAAATGGCTTCTTTTTTATGATGATTTCTTTCATGGTCAATAATTATTATACCTACACTAACTTTTGCCCGTGATTTGGATAAATAAACCAATAGACAGAGTTACTTTATTAATATTAATATTATAGAAGTATAGATATAGGTGCCACTTTTGGTATTAGTCCGGTATGTGTACCTACTAGTAGGTATCATTCTGACGAATAGGTGAAAAACTTAAGTAACGCTCCTCTTGCATGAAGTTGTGTACAAAACTAGAATGGAATTTATGTCAAATTTCAAATATAGAATGTCGAACAGTCTATACAGCTGATGTGTTACAACTACATGCAAGAGGAATTTTATTTAAGTTTTTTAACCATATCCTTACTAATATTATAAATGTGAAAGTGAGTTCGTTTAATTTTTGTTACGGTTTCACGTCTAAACCGCTAAACCGATTTTGATCAAATTTTGATACCTGGGGCCTTCTCCAGGACAACAATTGTATAAGAAATTTTTTACTTGTGGGATGTATGAATGTTTGTTATTCTTTCATACAAAAAGTACTGGACAGATTTTGATGTAATATATAATCTTCTTTAACGACTTCTATGCGGATGAAGTCACGGGCAAAAGTAATATTATATGTAAAATTTATTTGAAGCCAGGCGATTATTTCGTACATATGACAGCTAGATATCTGAAAACTTAAGAGTCTAAATACGTTTTTGATTTTATTTTAATTCGGCATATAAGTAGCCGTGGTATTATTTTTATTGTAACTGTTTTTGTTTTATAATAAAACGATCTTAACCGATTATATTGTGTATATTATTTAAAATCCCGACGTTTCAAGTTTATCCATTCATTAAGTTATGATTGAAACACTGTTATGATTGAAACAAGCATTTTTGTATGTAGTATAATTATGTATTTTTAACACAATTCCATATCATTATAGCTTATTATAACATTCAAACTATTTTCTATTAAGCTTTATGTATAAGGTAGCCAGCAACAAAGAAAGCTACAAGTCATATATATTTTTTTATCTGCGTTTGATGATCGAGATTTTCTGATGCTTATAAATGACGATATGTTTATGTTATGCTTGTGAACTTTTGATGGTCGTATTATATACCAATATAGCAATGGAAACGAGTAGGACTGATAACATTACTTTCATTGTGTCAAAGATATTACGGTGTTTCAATTGACCTTACATAGTGTTTCAATTAACAACGGTGTGAGGTCAATTGAACCACATTCCCCCATTCTCTTTATTACATTATTGTAAAATAACTATTAATGATAGACTTACCAAATATACTTTATTTAGGAACCAGATAACTAACCTTGTAATAATTATGGCAAACATCTTTCTAACTTTAAAAATAAAACGGCAACAGGCAGTCAAAGTCAAATCGTTTCAATTGTCCCCGGTCTCCCCTACATCAACATGGACACACAGTGCTAAGGTTACCGCTATACCATCCCGACTTCAACCAAATCGAAAACATCTGGTCCCAGATAAAAGAATACGTATCAAAAAGAAACATAGACATGAATATGAATACAGTAAATAAATTGATCGAAGTAAAAAATATATAATTGGCCCGGATGAATGGAAGAAAGCTTGTTGACCATGCCATCAAATGTGAAAATGAAGATCGTTTACAAGAACACTCGATGGATGATCATATTGATAGTATTGTCATTCACGACAATGGGGAAGTACCTACGATGACACTTGTCACAGATTGTGAAATGGAAAAAGTTAAAAATGTTGATCCAAATATTCAATAAGTAATATTAATTCTGTAGCTCTGCCTACCCCACTCTGGGAATGAAGGCGTGAGTTTATGTATGTATGTATATTAATATTTTAATAAGTAGGTAATGTTTTAAGGTATTAAAGTTACGTGCAAGCGTCCTGAGTTCTATTATTGTAAATATCTCAAAATACGTATGCGTTATTGTGCTGCATTTTATGTTAACGTAAGGAGAGTGTATAGTTTACGAATGACAATAAAAGTACTACTTACTTATGAGTAGGCATCGGAGTTTTTGTCGCACGGTAAGACTAATAGCAAGCTATGGAGTCGTCACTTGCCTTAAATCTAAACTCTTATTCATATTCATACTCATTTATTTGAGTTATCTTAAAATGCCTCTATAGTGGTCGGTCGTGTATAATTATCTTAGTCAAGTCATGGCCTCCCAACTCGAACAACGTATAATTATTACTTTAATAAACTCATAGATGGCGTCACAGGTATCGAGCGAAACATTTGAATCAGTAATCGTGAAGATTGAATGATTTTTGCACCTTAATAAATTCAACGTACCTTAATTACATCAAAAACATCCTTCTCTACATAAAGTAGGGTATATTTTATAAGTTTAATAAATGCAATAAATTTTATATTAACTCCATCTAACTCATAAAAAGCTTGCTACGCCTTACGAGTATTAGGTACTGTCACTAGATGGTGCCATCACGGATCGCGAAACTACTATCACAGTATATAAATAAACCAGTAAAGAAACTAGGCCTACTTTTCAAGATAAATACCTACGCTCCAATTGAGCGTAAGGGTTGTCTACTAACATTTTGTAAAATTGAAAAAAAACTTGTTTATTGTATCTCAGCTAGTTAGTGCAAAATCGATACGTGTGACCTGCGACAACAAATCCGTTGCAGACTGAGAAAAAGTAGCCGCCATCTTTAATTTTTTAGTTATTCAACCGATTGCTTCCAAAATCGATATCTAGGGATGTGCGTGGTTTCCGACAACGAATTTCTTGGCAGAATGAGAAAAAGTAGCCGCCATCTTGAACTTTTTTATTATTCGACAGGCTGCTTCCAAAATCGATATCTGGAGATCTGTGTGATGTCCGATAACGAATCCGTTAACATAATCAGTAAAAGTAGCCCCTGCAGATAAAATTGGGTAGGTAATCAACATAACTTTAGCATTTCAAGAAGTCTTTATTCTTCGTTAGTTATACATTTCAGATTAACTAGCGACTGCACTACCACAATATCAAATTAAACTGAAGAATAAACAAACCTAATTTAAATACAGTACTTTCCGATCTTTCATCTTTAAAAAATAACTTTAAATCCATTGGTTTAGAGCTAAATTTTGATAAGTGTGAACTCTTCATCCAAAAACCTTCCAACGCTGACAATGACATAACACAAAAATTCAACGAACTTGCCCCAAATATAAAAATAGTAGATAAAAGAACACTTTGCCTCCTGGGATCACCTATTTTTGAAGAAAGTTTTTCAGATTATATTCTAAATTCTATTTCTAAATTTCAAAATCATTCCCATCGGCTTCTTGACATTAGTCCACATTTTGCACTTTTGGTTATTCAATTCTGTCTTTTTGTCCCTAAATTTACTTATGTGCTTCGCTGCTGTCCGTTTTGGAAACATCAAGATCTTTTGTCGAAAATTGATACTTTGATCAAAAGTAACCTGCAATCCATCCTTAATATTCAGCTAAGCGAGCATCCCTGGACCCAAGGATCCCTCCCAATTCGGTACGGTGGGATAGGGATCCGCAAAATTTCTAGTATTGCTTTACCAGCTTTTCTTTCGTCGATCCATAGCTCTTCTAGCCTCATAGGAAAAATCCTTAGGGAATTCCCTTTAAACTATGAGACTTCAGGCTTGGAGGACGCAAAGAATGGGTGGTTAACTGCTTGCCCCGGTCAAAATTTTCCTGTTAACCTAAAATCGCAGAGGTGTTGGGATGACATAGTATGTAAATTGACTGTTGATTCCCTTCTTAGCCAGTGCTGCGCAGCGGATCGTGCTAGAATTTTAGCAGTCGGTACAAAGGAAGCTGGATACTGGCTTCAAGCTCATCCCTCGCCAAGCACTGGTACTTTCCTTGACCCTAACACACTCCGACTTTCAGTTTGCCTTCGCCTTGGGATACCGGTCTGCGCTCCACATCGGTGCCCCTGCGGAAGTGACGTAGATCGGCTAGGACATCACGGACTTTCTTGCCAGAGAAGTGCTGGCCGCTTTTCCAGACACGCCACACTAAACGACATCATTCGTCGGTCTCTTGCCTCAATAAAGGTCCCGGCTCTTTTAGAGCCGACCGGCATTTCTAGAAATGATGGCAAGAGACCTGACGGAATGACCTTGGTCCCGTGGAATATGGGACGGGTGCTAGTGTGGGATGCAACCTGTGTAGACACGCTAGCCCCATCACATCTCCATCGGACCTCTAATAGGGCTAGTGCGGCAGCTGAAGCGGCCGAAAGCATGAAGGTAGGAAAATATAATGGTCTCGGCCCAGAATATATGTTTATTCCATTCGGCGTCGAGACCCTTGGTTCGTGGGGTCCTAGCGCTCGAAGCCTCTTCAAAGAAATTTCGAAGAGGCTCATTGACGTCACGGGAGACCGAAGAGCTGGCAGTTTCCTCGCTCAACGTATAAGTTTAACCATCCAGCGAGGAAATGCTGCCAGCATCTTTGGTACAATGCCGCAGGGGCCATTCTTAGATTTAATGTTTTAGTTAATTTATATATTTAGAGTTAGTCTTATTTAATTTTAGTCTTATTTAGTTATGGTTGTATTATTTTATGTCGTTTTACAATAAAGTATTATTATTTATTTATTGGCTGCTTTTAACCTTTATTACAAATTACTCACTGAAAAATACTTTCGTCTGCTACGACATGTTCGGAACGCTTTATTGTTTAATTTTATGGTGTAAAAAATCCCCAGATATCGATTTTGGAAGCAATCGGTTGAATAACTAAAGAGTTCAAGATGGCGGCTACTTTTTTCATTCTGCCAATAGATTAGTTGTCGGAGACCATACACATCCCCAGATATCGATTTTGGAAGCAATCGGTTAAATAACTAAAGAGTTCAAGATGGCGGCTACTTTTTCTCATTCTGCCAACAGATTAGTTGTCGAAGACCATACACATCCTCAGATATCGATTTTGGAAGCTATCGGTTGAATAACTAAAGAGTTCAAGGTGGCGGCTACTTTTTCTCATTCTGCCAACAGATTAGTTGTCGAAGACCATACACATCCCCGGATATCGATTTTGGAAGCAATCGGTTGAATAACTAAAGAGTTCAAGATGGCGGCTACTTTTTCTCATTCTGCCAACAGATTAGTTGTCGAAGACCATACACATTCCCAGATATCGATTTTGCAAACAATTTTTAATTTTTTACTTTTGCAACACGTCATCGTATTATAAAAAGCTCTTTATTTAAAAATATTTTATTTATTCTTACCTTTCAACACCAGCAGGGAGTTTAAAAAATGATAGTTCCGGGTTTGAAGAAGCCGAATTCAAACAACCGTATACCACGCAATACTTTTGTGGCATCTTTCTCAAGAACAAGCGTAAAATGCAAAGGAGCCCATTCGTCTCGACGCGACACACGCGACTGACAGCACCGCCAAATCCGTGCGTCGTTGCGAGCGTTTGTTCGTAGCTTCTTTACTGGTTTATTTATATACTGTGCTACTATGCACTCACAGGCCCCAAGCGTTTCGTTTTTACAAATTCTTGTTTGATGCGTAAAATCAATACTCAAAATACTTCTTTTATATTAAAAACAAAAAAACAATAGAGAAAATAATGTCTTGACGAATATAAATGAATATTACAAAATACTGTTTTGGCGGTTTCGGTGTATTAAAATGTTAGTACAAACACGGAACGAACAACGTGCTATCTTTAACCATTGAAGTATCAAAACGCGCTGACAGTTTGTGTACAAACATTTAAACTACACTCGGCGTAAAAACTGAATGGAATATTATAAACAGAGAAACGGGAAAATCTAAAACTCGTGATAATCAGGGTGACCTAAACACAGGTGACAAACAAATCAAGTCAAATAAAGAAGTTGCCTTAGCATTCGAATATTATTTTTCCAACACAGCCATTAAGACCACGAAATGTCTTAAATCATCCGCGGTGCAAGCTCAATCATTACTTTGCACTATTGTCAGTAAATGTAATATAAACTTTGAATTCAGCCCTGTAAATTCAGATTCAATAGTCAAAGTATTTAAATCGCTTAGTTTAAAAAAGACTGAGGATTTGTAGGGCACATCAGTTAGTGTACTTTTTCATATCATAGATGTAATTGCACCCCATCTAGCATTAATTTACAATAATTCCATTTCGGAAGGGATATTTCCAGATCTCATGAAATATAGTAAAGTCATACCTCTTTTTAAGTCATTTAAACAGAAAAAAGTCGTACCTACGATAAATAAAATTGAGAAATTGTAATAATCTAGTACTTCGTACTCCTCGTACTAATTACGGAAAAAAAATCTGTATGAAGGTGCAAACTTATATAATAAATAAGCTTCCTGATAGCATAAAAGATGCTAAGACCATGCAAAATTTCAAAAGATGACTTAAATTCTATGTAACTGAGCAAGTGCGCTCTCATCTGATATCCGCAACGCGCTTTAAGCCACATCCATTCAACCTTAATCTGTGTCCACCTTATCGCTGCAACTACGCGGGCGCTCAGCCTCGACTTTGTCTACCTACTAATTTAAGTCTACCCACCTACCACGTAAAAACATAATACATATTGTCTTAGTAGTGAATTAAAATTAAAATCTTATATGTTAAAATGTATGTAATTAATTTAAGGTACCTAGTAACTATTTTTCTTTTTTCTTTTATATTTGTTTTGCGTGAATGTAAATACGCACGCATACGCTCACCAAACTATTTTTAACTTATTCTTAATTCTCATGTAAGTGAATTGTAAAATTCTTATAAAAAAATAAATTCTTTAAACCTAATAAACCAGTTATTTTTACCTATTGCTTTTGGGTGGATCAACTTTTTGTTGTTGTTATTCTGTCCCGTAAGTCAGGAGACAACAGTGATAGAGTTTCTTAGAAAAAATGTTATAATATATACTTCCAGCACACTCAGCAGAAAGGCCATAAAAGAATGGGTGTGTAATTGCCAATAAAACAGTTTTTTAGTGGACTTATATCCCTTGAAATCATAGTTTTAAAGAGTGACCCAGGAGACGTCACCATGGCAACGAGCTACAAAGAAAAGTTGATTGACCCTTTTATTTATTGTCAGCAAAAAACTTCCCGAACATGTCATTAAAACATTCCTATTTTGTCCTGGACATCATTAATCAGGGCAGATGTTCCTATGAATGAATAAAACGCTACCACAATGTCACCGGTAGGATTATAGCCATTACATATTAATTTTAAATCAACAATTTTCTTGACGTCTCATTCTTGAAGTCAATGCCATCTGGTGATACGTTACTAAAACTATTAGGTAGGCTGCCAGCATCCAGTGGTGGCTCAGATACGGCATCTACTGGTGTAACTACGGGACTAAAATTGCCTACCGAATTGCCTACATTAGGACGGCACGCTTTTGCTCTATGAGATTGGGTATCTGTACTTGTATTCTGTTATCTGTGGTCAAGTTATATAAAAATATAATTTTCTATTGGATTATACATTCATAATTTGAACTATTTTAACATACAATTCGCCACTAGTGTGGACTAAAACATTCCCTTCTGTCGTGTTTTAATGTATCTTTTGTTTGTTAATAAATTTTCGTAATTAAATCAGTATAAAAATGGTAATTCTTTTTTATTGTAATATTTATTTTCCAAATATAACATTAAATAATCGTTTCTGAACTCGCCAACGTAGTTGTCCTTAATTATAAAAAAAACCTAAATAATTAAATAAATAAATGAGTATGAATATGAATAAGAGTTTATATTTATGGCAAATGACGACTCCATAGCTTGCTATTAGTCTTACCGTGCGACAAAAACTCCGATGCCTACTTATGAGTGTATTAGTTTCTTAGGGTCGTTATAACCTTATAACATTTCTATATTTATTGTACGCTGTCATATGCTGTCATTTTTCATTTTGAAATTTGACATTAAATAATAAAGTTTCATATTAATGAATATAAGGGTCAATTTCCCAAGCAATATTTTAAGCTGGCGGCGCTGAAAACCGGGGTGAACTATGGTTAAAAATTAAACTGTTATTTTTTTCTGAATACTTCACGCAGTTGCCTATTTTGGGCAATAAATAGAATTAAAATAGTAATGGAAATAATAATAAAAAAAAAATTTAAGGCCTCATTTCTCATCACGGTGGGCTGTCCGCAACCCAGTTTTGATTGCAAAACGTGGAATAAATCAAAAACCATTAATTATTATGAAAAACATTTACCTTTTTTAAAATACTAGATAGTTAGTGTACAAAAAGAAGCCCTGACTTTTTTTTTAACTATCACACATACCGTCCGGTACGAGGAAATACGTTTGTCCGGAGAAACGTTATCATTACCACCGTCAAATGTTCTGTGCCTTATATCTGCTAAGCTTCAATATGTACGCCGCCCACCTCCCGCGCACTCGTAGAGTTAGTCACGCGCAAGAGTTTGGTGCTTGCGGTTGTGTTGTGCGCATTTCTGGCGATAAAATATAAAGGTCAATTCTTGCTTCCGGTGGGGTGGGGACAAAAAAATCCTCATTCCGACGGTTGATTTATTTTTTGTAGTTTTTGTGTGTTTAGTTTAAGATTTATGTATAACACGTACGTAATATTACTTAATTCTGGAGTAACATTAGTTTAAAGAAACCAGACTCCGTTGTTTTTTTTAAATATTTTTGTACAGGTTTTATCATTCCATAGTTCTCATTCCGATGTTTCCGGTGTATGAAATACCCACAGAAATGATAAGCAACACCGGCATGATACAAAAGTAGCTTCACTTAGTTATCCAAATAATTATCAAATTTAATTATTTAATTTTATGAAGTCAAAGCAAATGTATAAATCGTTGCTTAAATACAAAAGCGACACAAATCAAAATGTGTTTGTATTGCATTTAAATTCGGAATGCTATTTACTTTAAGTTTCAAATCAATCTATATTTATTTTTGATTTGTGGCGCTTTTGTATTTAAGCAGCGAAATATTATAAGCGTTTAAACGTAAATAATTAAGCGTTTAACGATAACCATATGTCAGTTATTTTGTACTACTAAGCATATAATATGCATACATACATAGCGTCACGCCTTCATCCCAGAGTGGGGTAGGCAGAGCTATTACCAATAACTCTAACAACTTGCTATATAATATTATATTGTAATGAAGAATGTCCTCACAGATGGAAAAAAAGATTTGTTAGTGTTTTTTTCAATTTAATTATAATTATAAAGGACAATGCTTAGTGTTAACATTGGACGTGATATTCAGTTTAAAAAACATTAAAAGGTGTAAATTTATATTAGTATTACGTTTTTTTTTTAAGATCTGGGATATGTAAATTCACATCTAGTCTTGCATGTTATCATAATTTCATAATGTTACATTTTTGACTGAGTTTTTTAGGTATTTCATATTATATTTTTGAGGCCATCCTTATGACGCACTAATTATTAAGCATTAAGTGATCTAAAGTCAGTGATAAATGATATAATTGCCACTGGGATATTTGTAATATTATTAGAATTATTGAGTTATATTTTGCTTGGTCAGCGAACTGTTCCTATTAGATTTACAAAGTTTTTTTTTTTTTAATTTATAACTAGTTTATTATCATAAATAAATCACAATATTAAGAACATTTTTGAAAACTATATTAAAGAAATAAGTAATAAATCAATCCGGTACCTACATTATAAAAAAAATGTAAACAAATTTTTTTTAATTAAAAATATGTTTATTTTATAAGCGAATTGTTTCAAAACATTAATATAAATGTCAGTTTTACTCAAACAAAGACTTATAATTATGGTAATTATTAATAACATTAATCTAATTTTTACACAAATAAAGACTTCTAATTATGTTAGTTATGTTATTTAAGAGTGCTTGGTAATTCTGTAGCTCTGCCTACCCCACTCTGGGATTGAAGGCGTGAGTTTATGTATGTATGTAATAATAACATTAATGTAATTTTTACTCCAAATAAACAGTGATAATTATGATAATTATTGACTTTTTTCATTTATTTTCATTCCGGTGGAAAAGATTTCATTTACGTGGGTCGTTTCTATCATTCCAGTGGGTATTTATCACTTCGGTGGATACTTTTTTATCATTTCGGTGTGTATTTATCATTCCATAGTTTTATCAAATATTCTATCTCGTATATCTCATAAACTAGTTATGATTTCGAGTGTCCCTTAACACCACGTCTACAATATATAACAATGCATAGTTTAAAATGATAAACGTTCAAAAATACACAAAACTTAAAAATTGCACCGAAATGAGACAAAAACCAGAAATGTTGAAATTGACCCATAAACATTTCACTCATTTAATAAAATAATTGACACTTCGGGTCCCGTCGTCTTCCAATTGAGATCCGAGTTTTACCGACGGAAAAATATTATTCACTATATTATCTGTAACATCGATAAATTGGTTTGTGAACATGTTTGGCGATTTCTTCTAACTAGACGACTAACAAGAAATACAAAATTAGCTAGCCGTACAGGTCCTTATTTCCGTCACACGATACCTATAATACAAAAAATCTAATGGCTGGTCTTAATGAGGTCGAAGCCCCAGCCGACCTTAGAACTCACCTAACATTTTTAATACAGGCACAAGGAAGCTGCTTCTATACTGAAAAATGTAATGGCGGTGCTCAAGGCCAAACAAAAAGAAGTAGAAGCTATTGAAGCACAACTGGCGAAGATGTTGGATGAACTAAAGGTTTGTAAAATTATATCTTGGCTTAAAGGCTTGATAAACTATATCTATCTATGTAATTATGTCGCAAAGCATGAAAAGAGAACATTAAATCTGCGACAAGTTGGGTGTGTTCGGAAGCGGGGATTGGCGACAAACTGTCAATGTTTGCGCTCCCAGTACGAGGGGTTTTGACAGCTCGGTCAAGATTTTAGAAAAGTTTCATATAGTTATTTAAACGAAGCTGGCTGAAAATCAGCGCTGTAGGTGTTTAACACCTCAGCATAATGCTGAGCCAGTGTCCGATTCACTGCCGCGAATGCACACCCACTACTCTTTTTATTGATGTTTTCTGTTTTTACTTTTTTCTGTGTGTCTTATTTATTTATTTATTTATTTATTCATTCAATTACAATGTAAGTTTACAGCATAAAATCACACCAAAGCACTTACACGATAAGTTATTTAATATAATATGAACAGAAAAAATACATGCCAACAAGAAAAGTCATCAAACTGAGAACATTCGAAATTATGGAATGTAATAAAAATACTAAAAAAATACATAATAATTAATTATAAATGTCAAGGAACTGCTTAGCAATACGGCATAATTGAGTAAAGCGATCAGCAAACAGGTCGGCGTCCTCGTACTGAGTGAGCATTAGGTATAACAAAGATATTGCGCGCGCGGTGGGAGCGTGTCGAGCGTGGCACGTACGAGCGGACACGCGCTGCAGCAGGCCCGGCCGGCGGCGCGGCGCTATCGCCCCCCCATCCAAATCCTGGGGGACTCTCATCGGAACCACCAACCTAATCCGCTCCAGCACAATGGAGCTGTCCACCCTGTGATGGATAACAGACAGAAAGTGGACTAACAACAACAGCTTCCTCCTCATCTGAAGCGTGTCTAGCGCAACCATCCCAGAGACAAACAATGAAGGGTACAGGTATGGATAGTACCCGTAGGCTTGGCAGTATTTACGCTGTACTCTTTCCACCATCAGAGAATATTTATCCTCGTAGGGATCCCAAATAACAGCCCCCTACTCCAACCTACTACGGACATAGGCATTGTACAAAACCACAGCGACTCCGACACGAAACTGCTTCGACGCCCTCATAACGAAACCACAGTATATAAATAAACCAGTAAAGAAACTAGGCCTACTTTTCAAGATAAATACCTACGCTCCAATTGAGCGTAAGGGTTGTCCACTAACATTTTGTAAAATTGAAAAAAAATCTTGTTTATTGTATCTCAGCTAGTTAGTGCAAAATCGATACGTGTGACCTGCGACAACAAATCCGTTGCAGATTGAGAAAAAGTAGCCGCCATCTTTAATTTTTTAGTTATTCAACCGATTGCTTCCAAAATCGATATCTAGGGATGTGCGTGGTTTCCGACAACGAATTTCTTGGCAGAATGAGAAAAAGTAGCCGCCATCTTGAACTTTTTTATTATTCGACAGGCTGCTTCCAAAATCGATATCTGGAGATCTGTGTGATGTCCGATAACGAATCCGTTAACATAATCAGTAAAAGTAGCCCCTGCAGATAAAATTGGGTAGGTAATAAACATAACTTTAGCATTTCAAGAAGTCTGTATTCTTCGTTAGTTATACATATCAAATAAAACTGAAGAATAAACAAACCTAATTTATTGGTTGGCTGCTTTTAACCTTTATTACAAATTACTCACTGAAAAATACTTTCGTCTGCTACGACATGTTCGGAACGCTTTATTGTTTAATTTTATTGTGTAAAAAATCCCCAGATATTGTTTTTGGAAGCAATCGGTTGAATAACTAAAGAGTTCAAGATGGCGGCTACTTTTTCTCATTCTGCCAACAGATTAGTGGTCGGAGACCATACACATCCCCAGATATCGATTTTGGAAGCAATTGCAAGATGGCGGCTACTTTTTCTCATTCTGCCAACAGATTAGTTGTCGGAGACCATACACATCCTCAGATATCGATTTTGGAAGCAATCGGTTGAATAACTAAAGAGTTCAAGATGGCGGCTACTTTTTCTCATTCTGCCAACAGATTAGTTGTCGAAGACCATACACATTCCCAGATATCGATTTTGCAAACAATTTTTAAATTTTTACTTTTGCAACACGTCATCGTATTATAAAAAGCTCTTTATTTAAAAATATTTTATTTATTCTTACCTTTCAACACCAGCAGGGAGTTTAAAAAATGATAGTTCCGGGTTTGAAGAAGCCGAATTCAAACAACCGTATACCACGCAATACTTTTGTGGCATCTTTCTCAAGAACAAGCGTAAAATGCGAAGGAGCCCATTCGTCTCGACGCGACACACGCGACGCGACTGACAGCACCGCCAAATCCTCTTAGCGGTCTCGTAGAGGCGTGCGTCTGTGTGAGTGCGTCGTTTCGAGCGTTTGTTCGTAGCTTCTTTACTGGTTTATTTATATACTGTGACGAAACCTAGGGTCTTGCTAACCCGTTTGCAAATATTAGATACGTGTTTATGGAAATCTAGTTTAGTATCTAAAACTAAACCTAGGTCACAGATTTCGTCGACTCTTTCTAAGCAAGCGGCCCCCAGGCCGTAATCGGTTAAAAGTGGCGAGCGCTTACGTGTAGGGTTGTAAAAAAACGGTTTTTTTTCTGACTTAAAAAAAAACATGAAAAAAAACCGTGAAAAAAAACCGTTTTTTTTCTGGAGTACTTTTTTTTTCAAAAGTATGTAAACTCAAAATTTGCAAGGCAGTTAATACTTTTATACGGTTGTTTTACTTGTTTTAGACTTTATGTTAACCATTAAACCAATTTAATTTAACAACTTTGATTATTAACAACATAAATGAAATCTGTAGTGGGAGTTATCGCAATTTACTGTTGGCAACAGTCAACACCAACGCCTCTCGTCGCCGCATCGGGGAATTCAGGGATTCCCCAAAAATTAGTTAGTGCTGCTGATAGTGCTGATAGTTTTAGTGAATAGGTTTAAAGTTCTTTTTGCATTTACTAAAAATAGTTTAGTTAAATAAATCACGAAAAACCGTTATTATGGCATATTTTTGTTCATCTGAAAAAAAACCTAATTTAGAAAAAAAAACCATGGTGCCAGGTTTTTTTTCATGTTTTTTTCATAAATTTGAAAAAAAACATTTGGTTTTTTTTCTATTTGCAACCCTACTTACGTGACTTGACTTATGACCTTGCATTTCGCTGCATCAAAAGGCAGACGGTTTGCAACACTCCACTCAGCCGCCGCATTGATGTCATCCTGCAACGCAGCGCTGTCCGCCACACTACCGACGCCGAGCAACAACTTTAGATCGTCCGCAAAAAGCAGACACTCAGCCGAACGAATTTTATCAGGCAAATCGTTTATCATTAAAAGAAACAATGTGAGCCCCAGAGTACTACCTTGACTCACCCCAGACAGGGTGCAGTAATCGTTTGACTCGAAGCCGCCTACCCTGACGTACTGCTGTCGTTCACACAAGTAACTGGCAAAGAAACTCAATAACTTTGGCGTGAAGCCCAGTAATGCAAGCTTTCCCAACAAGATGTCATTGTCGACCAGGTCGAATGCCTTCCTAAAGTCGAAGTATGCAGCGTCGACCTGGCGGCCAGCGTCCATCTCTTTGCAGACGTAGTCAGCGAGGGCTACTAGATTTGTGGTGGTTGATCGGGCCTTACGAAAACCGTGCTGACTGGGGTGCAAACGATCTGATACCTGTTGACTTATGCAACGGTTAAGGGTTATCTCAAACACTTTACCAAACACAGATAGAACTGCTATGGGCCTAAATGAAGTGACGTCCGTCCAGATCCTCCCTTGGGAACTGGCGTTACTCTAGATTTTTTCCAACTACTAGGATAGATGGATTGTTTGAGCGAGAGGTTAAAAACGTACAACAAGGAGGCCACCAAGGCGGAAGCACAATCTTTGACCAAAAAAACCGGGACACCATCAGGCCCTCCCGAAGACCGCGGTTTGAGTTTTTGAATTGCCGCTCTGAAGTCAACCTCAGTAATGGAGGGGATCGAGACCGAACGAGAGTCGCCCGAGGAGTGGGCTACTCGTTCCGAAACTTCAGCGTCCAAGCACGGCTCGTCCTGTTGGAACACTGAGCTGAAGTATTTAGCGAAGGCATCCGCCGCGTCTTGCCCGCCCACATTATGGCCCTCAAAAGTAAAAGATTTATCTCGGTGCTGTCTTTCACTTTATTTATCTTTAACATATTCCCAAAATTTTACCGGGCAACTAGTAATGTTATTTTGGACAATCTGTATGTACAGGTTATAAGTTTATAAGCTTTACTAATAAGGTTTTTTACATGTGTTCTGCAATATTTAAACATGTATTTATTGTAATCCTTTCCTTCTTGTCTAAACTTTTTCAAATGAAAATATTTTAATTTGATATTACGAATTATTTCTGCTGTGTACCATTTTGGATAAACGTATTTGGAATCGACTCTACACCGGTTCCTTAAGGGGACGAATCGACTAATACAGGAGTAAAGTTTCTCATAAAGGATCTCAGTAGCAATGTCAACTTCAGTGGCAACCAGGAGACCAGCCCAATCAATGGCAGCCATAGCCGGATAGAGCGCCACATAGTCAGCCTTACGCCAGTCCCAGTCTGGACAACACGCATCGCGCGGGCGCGGAGCCTCCGGCGGCGGAGGCGGCGGGCCACACGGCCACGACGCCGATACCACAAGAGGCGGGTGGTACGCATCCATTGGCACTAGCAGCTCATCACTACTAACTAAGTACGGTTAGCTTGTTACCATCCAGATCACTCAGCACGAGGTCTAAAATACCCCCCTGTCTATTTTTGACATTATTATATTGATTTAACGTACAAAAATTACAAAAAAATTCAAAGTTGGCTTTTACAATGGAATTACATGAGTTAAGATTGGAATTACATGAGTTAAGATTGGAATCGCCGAGCAGTAAAAAATTTGGTCTGGATGTTTACATACAGCATACTCAATACAAGACAACACACTCATATACTACTCCTCATTACAGCATGGAGCTAGATACACAACACAACATAGACATTTCAAGGAGACATGGTTTTCTACTTTGTTACGTCAACGTTGCACTGGCAGCACTTGTATGAGATGCCTTAATAGCTCCTGTGTTTAAATGTCCGCTTCGCTCATGTGTCAGCGGCCACGCGCGGCGGCGAGCGACGAACGCGCGGCATCCACTAAGATCACCTGAGTGGATCACCCAGGTGATTACATTGGACGAATTTGTCCTTTAAGATCCCCAAGGTGATTCAACTGGACGCCATGTCCAGGAGGATCCCCTAGGAGATTTTAGTGGACAGATATATATCCAGTAGGATCCCCCAAAAATAATATGACTTCGCAGGTGATTCTAGTTGACAAACATGTCCAATAAGATCATCTAGGTGATTCAATTGGATTACGTTGTACATTACGATCACCCAGGTGATTAGCTCCTGTGTTTAAATGTCCGCTTCGCTCATGTGTCAGCGGCCACGCGCGGCGGCGAGCGACGAACGCGCGGCATCCACTAAGATCACCTGAGTGGATCACCCAGGTGATTACATTGGACGAATTTGTCCTTTAAGATCCCCCAGGTGATTCAACTGGACGCCATGTCCAGGAGGATCCCCTAGGAGATTTTAGTGGACAGATATATATCCAGTAGGATCCCCCAAAAATAATATGACTTCGCAGGTGATTCTAGTTGACAAACATGTCCAATAAGATCATCTAGGTGATTCAATTGGATTACGTTGTACATTACGATCACCCAGGTGATATAAATGGACTGCTACATCCAGAACGATCACTCGGTGATTCAAATGGACGTAAACATCTAGCACGCTCCCTTGGGTGATTTTTGTGGACTACTACGTTCAGAAGGATCAACCAGGTAATCGCAGTGGATATATTTGTTCGCTAAAATCACCTGGGTGATCCTAACATGCAGTCGAATACGAAAGATGTATGTATGTTTTTTTTTCTATTTGGTGTAATAAGATGAAAATAATGGTTAATCTTTACGTATTTGCCTATACAATCATTATATGACCATTTTTTCATTAGATACTATCGAAAGTCAAGTAACCTCATTTTAATACTTTCACTGTCTATGCATCAGTGTAGTTATCGTGTTGTAAATAATACCTCAACGTAATTAGATGTAAAGTCGGGGTCAATAGAAATGATAAAAGATGTAAACAAATCAGTACTGCTTGACATACACATAACCTCAATATTTCTGCAAACGAGTTTTAATTTAAAAAACGTACAGTTAATAGTTATTTAATCTTAAACAGAATGTAAAAGTAACAATCAAGCGTGTGAGTCAAAATCCCTATTCCTAGAGATTTCCAGCAAGATCACCCAGGTGATTTTAGCGAACAAATATATCCACTGTGATTACCTGGTTGATCCTTCTGAACGTAGTACCTAGTCCATAAAAATCACCCAAGGGAGCGTGATAGATGTTTACGTCCATTTGAATCACCGAGTGATCGTTCTGGATGTAGCAGTCCATTTAAATCACCTGGGTGATCATAATGTACAACGTAATCCAATTGAATCACCTAGATGATCTTATTGGACATGTTTGTCAACTAGAATCACCTGCGAAGTCATATTATTTTTTGGGGGATCCTACTGGATATATATCTGTCCACTAAAATCACCTAGGGGATCCTCCTGGACATGGCGTCCAGTTAAATCACCTGGGGGATCTTAAAGGACAAATTCGTCCAATATAATCACCTGGGTGATCCACTCAGGTGATCTTAGTGGATGCCGCGGACGAACGGTACATGTGGAGGACTCACCGCGCGCCGACAGGTTAGCGTTGCAAACAAAATAGTCGTTACTTTATATTATTTAAAATGTTTTTTATTATATCTTTCAATCCATGGCATATTTTTAAAAACTGATTTTTTCACTGCATTCCTCAGTTCACTGGCTACACATCAATATAACTCAATTTTGTAGTTTTTCGATTTTTTACACGATTTCAAATTAATAGTGATAGAGACGGCCAAAACAGGTCTACCTTGCGCTAGCGGTTTACGGTACGGTATGTGTGTAGTGAATAAATGTATTTTTCTCTTTATTTAAAAAAGAAGCACTCCAAAACATTGCTACCATCCGGGCTACCTTCATTCCAGATGCACCGCGTCCCATTAAGAACTAAGCAGATTTATTTATCTTCCGTCTTCATCTTTTGTGTTACCTACATGCTGTGGAAAGATATTACTTGTACACCATGGCCGTTGCACACCCAAATAATCGCGCATTTGCCGGTCTCTGAGCGAGCCGGACCAAGATATGGTATCTCACTGAAGATTAAAACCTTAAAGAAGAAAAGTGAAACTGCTTTTTGCGGGCTTCCGGGCTGCGCACTATCCTAGAAAAAATTTAAATTTCAAACCCAATCTTCAATCCGCGGACAGATAGGCTTACTTCGGATTAAAATTTGACACATTTTGTATGGGCAAATGTCAACTTTTAACCCGAGGTAAGCCTTATCTATCCTCGGTTTGAATATAGGGTTCGGCCGTTAGTCAATAGTCAGCCGAGCACCTGACAGTAAAGCGCGATCTTTTTAACACTTTTACGGTTGTTGGCAGATGTCACAGCGTTTAACAATAAATATAATAATTAAAATGCATCAGACTCATAGTCAAATATCCTGCCGTTAACCCTAAAAGGACGCACAGGACAATTTATGCAATAGCAAGCATAAAAGATGATTGAAAATTTAATAAATCTTAATTGTATAAGTGTCATAAGGAACGAAAAAATGAAAATTAACAGGGTACTCTATTGCTTGATGAGCAGACAAAACTTATGTGAAAAAAAAACAATAAACTAGAAACTTTCTTCCAATATAAAAAATTGAATACCTGCCTTATTCTAAGTCGCATTTTATAGTGGATATTGAGTTCATCGGATCAAATAGGAATTCATTATCGATGTAATAAATACTTAACAACAATTAACAAAAATAGAACTTAACAATGTACCTAATTTAGAAAAACAATACTCAGATATGTAATAATAAATGCCTACTCGAAGCTGCCTTTAAGGCTTGTAGCAACGTACTGGAGTGCCATGGCCGGGGATGGTTAGGGCGCTTGATCAGTATGTATTTAGGCAGTATGTTATGTACACAAGGTGGTGGAAGACGAGCGTGTGAAGCTGCAGGCCGAGGTGGACCTGGCGGCGGCGCGGCTCGGGCGCGCCGGCAAGCTGACGCAGGCGCTGGCCGACGAACAGTCCCGCTGGGAGAGTACCGTCAAGGTATTCTTCTATTTCTATGAGAAAAATAATAAGGGAAATATAGTTAATCAGGTATCATCTTGGGTCGTCCCATTCATTTTTTGTCAAGTTCTTAGTTCGTCCCATTCTGCTTTCGTCCTCCATTCTTAATTCGTCCCTTTCGCCGGTAGTCTTTGTCGTCTTTGGTCCAATTTGTTGTTTGTCTTGTTCTTATTCAGGGTCATTCGGTGTTCGTCACTTCCTCTTTTGACATGTTCGGTGTTAGTCTCTCTCGAGAGGGGAATGGCAAACCACGTTATTTCTCTCAAGACAGTTGTTACACAATGACACCGACAAGAGCTTAGCTCTTAAATATCAAGAAGAAAAAAGACTGGTATCATAGTTAGAGAGCCTCGATGTAGTGGACAATGATGGCACCAATTTTTGGTTCAACGCCAAATAGCTTGGCGGTGGTAGGACGAGGGCAGCTTTGGTGTTATTTGCTTTGTAAGCATTTAACCACTTGGGCATTTTGAATTGTAGGCATTTAACCATTTAGGCATCCTGCTTTGTAGGCATTTGACCATTTAGACATCCTGCTTTGTAGGCATTTGACCATTTAGGAATCCTGCTTTGTAGGCATTTGACCATTTAGGCATCCTGCTTTGTAGGCATCGACTTTAGGCAATCTGCTTCTTAGTCAATTTTACATTTCAGGCATGCTGCTTCATAGTCATCCCTCATTTAGGGCAAACAGCTTGTTAGGCAAATCTCATGTTTAGGTATAACGCCTTCATTGGCATCTTGCGTTTAAGGTGATTCGATCAAGAGGGGTAGCTATTATCAGAGAAAGAAGCTGAAAAGTACGTTCGTCCAGTAACTTAAGTCAACATGACATGGTGTTTGCGTCAAATTCGGTAGTTCTGTTGTTTTTCTGACTTGTTTATGCTGTGGGCCCAATATATAATCCAAGTTTGTGACCTCGAGCGCCGAACGCAACTTTGTCAAAATTTAAAAAAAACGCGTTATTTCGGACTTTTTTCAGAATTTGATGATTTTAACCCTAAAGGATCAGTTTTTGATGACACGTTCTCAGAACGTAAGTAGACTAAAGGGTCTAGCAGGCTAAGCTAAGAAGAATGGCCCCCACGAGGGATTGTGTTCTACTTTTAGGTGGAGTAGTGGCAGGATCTAAGAACACTGTATGCCTGATATCAGCCTCCGATCTTCTTTTGTTTCAGATTTATTCACGAAAATGTTAAAAAGTCAAGGTAATTTTTAAACTGTAATTATAGCTAAACCTAGCCAGCGAGGGTAACCAAATAAAATCAGAATTGTGGAGGATATAATGGGGTTACTAATATATATTTTTACAGACCTTCATGTCCTTAAGAGGTTATATAGGAGTTATACATAAGACGATGAAGAGTATGATTGTGTAAATATGCAAGAATTGTATTGTTCTGTTTGCTCTTCTGAGTTATTTATCGATATGAAATGGTAGTAGGTACTAACATTTTCTTCTGTCAATGAGCCTACAATAAATTCTTATTACTTATTATTTTTGACTTTCCTTATTTGTGTAGAATAAGAAAGAAAAAAAACACATTTAGAATAATAGTACCATAGCTAATACATTTGATTTGCAGCTGACGACAAAATATACGTTCGTTTATTTATTTTTGTTGACATGACGCACCATGATATTTGAAAATGTTTTTGAATGTATACGTAGTTGACAATTGTGGCTTGTCACGTAATTTTTTTGGTAGTTGTGTCTCCGCGAGAAGTGGCAAAAAAATTAATCGAAAAAAAAAACAATTTTTTTTTTCATCTAAGTTTAAGGACATGAAGGTCTGTAAAAATATGTATTAGTAACCCCATTATATCCTCCACAATTCTGATTTTATTTGGTTACCCTCGCTGGCTAGGTTTAGCTATAATTACAGTTTAAAAATTACCTTGACTTTTTAACATTTTCGTGAATAAATCTGAAACAAAAGAAGATCGGAGGCTGATATCAGGCATACAGTATTCTTAGATCCTGCCACTACTCCACCTAAAAGTAGAACACAATCCCTCGTGGGGGCCATTCTTCTTAGCTTAGCCTGCTAGACCCTTTGCTACCATATGAGACTAGAATTGTCTCTGTAGGTAGACCCAATAGTTTTTGAAATAAAGCTTTTCAAAATTTATAATTTATTCCTACTTCGCAATTTTTGGCAATAAGGCGTTCTGTGGGGAGTTACAAAGTTCACTTTGTGATACCAGCACCAAATATTAGTACGTTGCTGAACATGTTATTCTATTTTAGTGCCGTTCGCGTAGCCGTGGGTGACGACGGTCGCATCTAATTATCAGTGATCGGGAATAGGTGAGCTAAAATACCTATTCTTCGCGATAGGACATAATATAGAGTGGTTACAACCGGATATATATATATTTTTTTTCTGTTCCGGGTATTCGATAATTATTCGGGTAATTATCGTAATGTAAAACATGACATGTTTTGTTTAAAGTACGGCATGTTTAATGTTAGCTTTTAGTAAAAAGGGCTAGAGAAAAGAAGGAATGTACAAGATTTCTAAAAAGTAGTAGCATGACTAATAATATGGGTTTTCCCACGCATTGTTTGTTTATGACTTGCAAATGGGCGTGTTAGAGCCAAGCGGTGTAAACGGCGGTTTCCGGATTACTTATAATTTTAACTTTATGGCAGGAATGTTACCATTTTTACTACAAACTTTACAAACATTCTATAAGGAAAAGAATGTATGTTCAACATTACGGCTAGTATTCGCAGTGCCCGGATAAATATCAAATACCCGGAATCCAAAAAATATATACTTTTATCCTGTTGTAACCACTCCATATTATGTCCTCTCGCAAAGAATAGGTATTTTAGCTCACCTATTTCCGATCACTGCTAATTATCTATCAGTTCATATTTGTAATAACAGTATAACCATAGGGATTGACCTCTACCTTATGGTAATTAACCAGTGATACCGGTGTCTCGCACGACTGGTTTCTACGTGGACCCAGTAAGCGCAGGTGGCTTATCGAACCCTCCTTGTTGCACGCGCAGGCGAAGGACGTCTGGTGCTCCTCTAGGGGGTTGTGTGATCGCGATAGCAACTGCCTGCTACGATTGCCGCTACGATTGCTACGACGTAGCAGTGCCCATTTTAGTGTATCATTTTTATTTATTACCCCTTTTTAAACTCAGTGTTGAAACAATAGTACATTACTGCACAGACCAGGAAGTAGGCCGTTGCGGGACGAGGCTTGTATAGTGCTTTTCTCTAACAATGCGAGGAAATTAAACAAAATTTCAGGTTTGATATAATATGTATTCAAATGTATTAACAAAATCAAGTCAAATACGATGTGATAATATGACGAAGGCAAATGGCATTACTCATTTTACTTTTGTATTTTCGCGAAACAAAAATAATACGTACTGTACTTAAACTTCCCTAAGAAAAAAGTATTCCCGATTCCCGCCTTAATTTTTTTAATTCTAAACGCAGTACGTTTTAAAAAAAGTAAAACTATTTACATACATACATACCTTCACGCCTTCATTCCCAGAGTGGGGTAGGCAGAGCTATAGAATTACCAACAACTCTAAAAACTTGTTGATAACTCTGTAACCACAATTTGCACAATTAGGCTAAGATGTTTAACAGTGTATATTAGTGACAGGTAGCAAGCCCATCGCCTAACAGTACTACAAGCCTTTATTCCCTTAGTCGCCTCTTAGTAAAACTATTTGACACTGGTAAATGCGCTGTAAACGCGATAAACGGCGTTTACCTTTTTAGTCTATGACATTTAAAAAGTAAATAAACATGGAAGAATTTTGAATTGTACGAGTGTTTGGCTGTTTGGAGTTAGTTATCATAGTCCAAATATGGTTTTAAAAAGTAAAAAACCGGGCACGTTATGAAATTTGTATACATTTTCGCGGCCGCTGCCGCTGGTAAATAATAACTTTTTTTTTTTTAATTTTGCCTGGGCCTGGAACTCGGAACTTCGCGGGTGGATTTTACAACAGTAAGGTTAACATTTCCGAGCATGTGGGAGAAAAAATTGTTAATTGCGCGGCTTGCAAGAATGGTGTGTTGGTAACTCATAAGCGTATTAGGTGCACTAGTGCTAATTGCTCTAATTGCTATCACCAGGAATGTGTTAAGTACACAAGTGATACTCCGGCGCGGCGGCTCGTTCGAAATGGATCTGTCCTGAATGTGCTGCATCTGAACACGCCGGTGCACGAAAAAAAACTATGTGACAACAAACTGCCGGAATCTAAGGGACCTCAATCTTCCCCGCAGTTGGATACTCCCTCGGGGATGTGTTCGCTTGATGATGTCAGAGGTCTTCTTAGGACAGAAATTGACCACATGAGAACTAACTTGGAGTCGGCATTTCAGAAATTCATCCGTGAAGAGTTGAACCCGCTGAGAACTGAATTACAAGAGCTAAAATAAACAATTGGGTTTTTTTACTGTAAATATGAGGAGTTTGCAAAAAGGATGGAGCAAGTTGAGTGTAAGGTGGGAACACTGGGCACTGCAAAGTCTGAGATTAAAGACCTGAAAACGACTCTTACAAATATCGAGTATAATATCGACTCCAAAGAACAGTGGGCGAGGCGCTCAAATATTGAATTATTAGGGATTCCCGAGCGAAAGGGAGAAAACCTGCTTGAAACGTTTCGTAAACTAATTGAACTAACCGGCACACCTGTAGACTCAAGTGCTGATATAGACTTTATTACTCGTGTAGCTCCAATGAAAAGTGATGTCAAGAGGCATAAGGCGATCGTAGTTCGATTTCTAGCCCGTTATAAAAAGGACGATTGTCTTAGTCGCTTGAAAAAGCTCAAAGACCTTAAAGCTTGCGACATCGGTTATGCCGGGAATAACTCGACCATATACTTTAACGAACACCTTACCAGTCACAATAAAGCGCTGTTGAGAGAAGTAAAGAAGCGCGCTAAGGAATTAAATTATATGTACGTCTGGATTAAGAATTGCAGCATTTTGGCACGACGCAATGATACCAGTCCAGATGCTTTTGATGAAGTTTATTTTTCTGATTGTTTTATTTTATGTCGTCGTTTACATAGTATCAGTGATAGGTGCTATAGCAAGGTATATTTAAAAATTGTATGCAGTGGTTGTGAGGTTGATATTTATCTGCTTACTGGGAGTCTGAGAGTCGATTTTTTAAAAATATTTCAAAATTATAATAGTTTATTTATTAAATGTGCAATAAACTGAAGATTTATTACCAGAATGTGCGTGGGCTCCGGTCGAAAACATCAGTTTTTTATAACAACATGGTCAATTCAAATCATGATTTAATTTGTTTGAGTGAAACTTGGCTTCTGCCGGGTATAATGGATTCTGAGCTGTTTGATTCTGACCAGATCTTGGGATCTTGATAACCCAGACATGATATAGTGTGACGACGCGCTGGCCTAGTTGGTAGTGACCCTGCCTACGAAGCAAGCGGTCCTGGGTTCAAATCCCGATAAGGGCAGATATTTGTGTGATGAGCGCGAAAATTTGTTCCTGAGTCATGGAGGTTTACTATGAATTTAAGTATATATTTCTCTATATAAGTATTTATATCGTTGTCTTGTACCCATAATACAAGCCTAGAGCTTAAATTGGGATTAGGTTAATTGGTGTGACATTGTCCCCTGATATTTATTATTTATTTATTTATAGAATCAGAACCATTCGCAATTTTTAAAATACAGCGACCGCCGTTTTGATGACGTCGTATCTCCGAATCCAGGCACTTTACAGATGGTGTCCCGACTGTTTTTAAGATAGAATAACATGTTTAGCATCATACGCAGATTTGGTACTGGTCTCACAAAATGTTATGTTACTCCTAACAGAATGCCAATTTGCAAAATATTGCGAAATTCGAATAAATGATGAATTTTGAAAAGCCAAACTCAAAAACGTAGCGTCGGACGCCCTCTGGCCAAATGGCGGGATGACTTGCATAAGAAGGCCGCGGCCGGCAGCAACTGGATGCATAAAGCATTAAACCGGGCTCTGTGGCGTTCCTTGGGAGAGGCCTATGTCCAGCAGTGGACTGCGACGGGCTGATGATGATGATGAAACTCAAAAGCTGTTTAGTCTACAGAGACAATTTAGTCTCATATAGTAGCAAATTTAGTCTGCTTTAAAAACGTCCTGAGGAGGTACTATCAATACTAGTTAGTACTTTAGGGTTATTAATAACTTATAATCGCCAAAATCTGAATAAGTCCGAAATATTCGCGGGTTTTTTTATTTTAACCAAGGCTTTCGGCGCTGGATTGGATTATTCATTAGCCCAGCATCATAAACAAGTCTGCAAAAAATCAGAAATTTTACTGGAGAACCTATATTGATGTAATAAAAATGAATTAAACATAATTTATGCTATTTTATATTAAAATACCAATGATATTTTATATTAAGATACCAATGATATTTTATATTAAGATACGTCATCTGCGCGCAAAAGCGTTCCTCAAAAAGGAAAGTAAATTACCTTACTTCTGTTTAGTTGTGCAGCGGCCGCTGACATGCACACATCAAAGACAATAAAATTTTACTACCGAAAACCAACAAATATATATCATAATCATAAAAAATTCCTTCTTGTGTTTGTCGAGGCTGCCAAAAATATACTGTAACAGTAAAAGGAAGAAAGGATGTCTCATTTCATTCGTAAGTTCCGTAAACATTTTTTACATTTTGTTTACATCTCTCCATAATTTGTTTAATTTGCACCGGCGTCACTATCACCTGTGAAACATGAGATACACAATTAAATTTCGCATGAGTGCGATAAAAACGGGTAGCTTCATGGTGCGACGGGCACTTGTCTTGGTGAGAATGGCGAGCAAAATGAAACGACTATTTATCTCTCTCTAACAAAAGCGTTCGCTACGGATGGCCGTCTTTGTCTGTAGAAATATGGTAACGTAGCAACTGTCTGTAATTGGCGACGGGTATTAAATGCGTTTAGTATGAGCAAAAAGTATCTAAATATAAAATATCATTGTGTTTTACATGTATTACCTACCACCGTAAGGAAATATTGGATTATACAATCTTAGATGCTATAATTGCTACATAGGTGTGCCTGATCAAGTATAATTAAGTGAAATTAACTTAGTGCCACCTCAGATTGTTGCTATTTAGGCCGAGACAAATCCGACAAATTAACAATCATAAAAATCGGTCTGGTCATTCTTGATTTATAAATTGTGTAACTTTATTTTGCTAACAGAATGCGACGTATCAACTGTTCTGTACGACCGGAGACATCATCATAGCGTCTGGCTGCATCGCCTACTTCGGCGCGTTTCCAACGCACTACCGCCGCGAGCTCGAAACGAAATGGGTTGCCGAGTGCAAGCTACTCGAGATACCTGCGACTGACACCTTTGAGTAAATATCATGCCATTAATAATGCATTTGTTATATTATTCGAATCAAAGTCGTGGTCGAAAACAAGCAACAGGTTACGAGTACCTTGTGGAATAGCTCGCCTAGAAAATGGTCCAAATTACTTATTTGCTGATAACTTTCTGTACGAAGAAAAACTTAAATAAATAAGTAAAGGTGAGCTAAACTAAACCCTTATGCGGTGCGTTCGCTTTAGTGCATCTCACTTAATATCGCGGGGCTCATATTCCGAGTCTAGGTTTAGACTAGCAGCATAGCGAACCAAACATGTATCTGTCTGTCTTCTGGGCATCATCGCAGCCAGCACTAGCACATCAAGCGTGCGGGCGTGTGAGTAACAGTGCAGACACCCTCCTAACATGGTTAGGTTAGGTTAGGTTGATGCTAAAATTGTGACATTTTTAGTAACCAGAAAAGGCTGACTTCTCTGTAACTGTTAAAACTTGTTTTGATCTTATTTGTAAAGAGGATTTGATTTGGTTCTTCGGCGGTGTCAGAATTGCTTACTAATAAAATGTAATTTTGACACAGTTGCTTTCCGATTTAATCCATCTAATTAATATGTGTGACAGAACGTTACGGCTTATTTAGAAATAACAATTAGAGTGGGGTATCACCTTCATAAGTAAAAATTAAATATTTAAAATATTGACTAACCTGTTTTATACATAAGTGTTAAAGATAGAGAGCATTTTCTCTTAGATTATAGATTTTATTAAATCTATGATCTAAGAGAAAATGCTTAATAAAGCATAACAAAATGATAAAATACTAGTACATTATTTTTCTAAAGTTTTACAGAAAAGTCTTATTTCATGAATTCTGATTTTATTTTTTCCCGGCTGAACCAATGGGAATTTTTAAAATAAACTTGGCGCAATAGTACGAATAGATATATGATGATATAGATATATGAGTATAGAACTATAGGAAAAATAACAGACCATTATCATAAAAGGGCATTAGCCCTTCCCTTTTCTCGCTACGGCCTTTGGGACTGCCAACATCAAAATTCGTATGCAGCAGGTCCGGATTAGTAAAAAGAAACACATTTGGCCAAATGTTGCCCAAAATGCCGCTAGAATTGTAATCCGTCGAATAGTGAACTGGTCTAGTGGGACCATAATATGTACGTGTACGTACTCGTATGTAAGGGAAACTGAAAGATGTATATTCCCATTGTAACTAAAGCAAAAAGGTACGTCCTTTTTCGCTCGTGTCACGGTGGGAATGTAGGTCTTTCGAAAGTTTAAACAAGTGAAATAACTGATTGACTGCTACATATTATTAGAAAATTCGGTATAATAAAGAGTTTATATACATCCATACATATTTATCCTACTTTAATCCGCTTTTATCAGAATATGCATAATGATATTAATAATAAAATTAATTACATCGTCAAATTTCGATTCTGCACTAAGCTCCAGTTAATTCTTAGTTAATTCCAGTTCGTTACAAAATCGTTCCAGTAATACATCACGTGATTTACACCATAACAAATGAAAAGTACATTATTTAAGTGTCTTAACCCGTTCAACTGTGAAATCTTTCCAGTTTGGGATACTATACAAGTTTATTAATGTTTAATTGAATGACACAAAAGTTGATCATCTGTACTTACCGAAAATACTGTGACGTTACCGGAACACTTTTTACACAATCACAAAGCGACCACCTTTCGTCACAATTTTCTTTGACATGGCGCTAAATCAGCCAATTTATTATAGGCGTATTAACAAGCATCATAATATTGCAAAGGTCAAGGTTCAACTTCAATTATAGTTTTTTAAAGTGATAGACCGTATTTGTGTATAAATAAAACGCACATTCCTGTATCTGGACCATCGACATACCAACCAATAGACACCGGGTTCCATACAGAATTCTCTCCCAAAAGTGTCCTAGGGCGACCTATACAAACTTCATACTTGTATAAAATCATTGTCAAAATAAAACATCCTAATTTAAATGGTAAATCATTAACGCAATGCTGAATTTTGCATGAAACAATTTATCATCTTATGTCGCTTCGACTAGAGGCTCGTTTTTTTACCTTATGCAGCTTCTACTAGCGGAGTGCCAATGTCACCGCGAACAGAGTACAAATGGAGTAGCTTTATACGTAATATTATTTCTGTTTTGACGTCTCGGTGGGTTTCATTTAAACAAAAACTCAACGCTATTTTTATTATTTAAGATAATATAAATAATATTTTGGCTCGTAACCCATCATATATTTTTTTAGCAACAAAAAGTAAAAGCGTCTTCAAAAACCCTAATAGCTACTTGAAAAACTTATATCGACTGACTTATTATGTCAGTGGCAAAAATCATGTGGCATTGCTATTTGTGTAAGTATACCTACTTGACACTGGCTTGGATATAATTATAAAATATCATATATTTGATATACTTGTTAGGCAACTATAGGGAATTTCTAGGAGACCGGTCATTTATTTCATCTTGTTCAGTGGGTCAAAATTATGAATGTAGAGGAAGCGAAAGTTATACTTGTATGCTTAGACCGGTGCACCTGGCATTCCGTAGTCTCTGCCTACACCACAGGGGAACAAATGTGAAGCGATGTATAGGTATGTTTAGTGGATTTTTGAAGACGGTTTTATTTTTAAAAAGAAAAATCGCTTTTTAGTGATATTTCTCATATCATTGAGATTTTCTACAGCACATAATTATACTCGTTCATTACATTAAAAAACCTTATAGTCTAATAATAATTTCCAATCAGCCTTAACAGTATTTCGCTATCCAATATGCAGGACCGTTAATTATTAAAGAGTTCTCCCGGTACTTCACCATCAATTGCACTTCACTACATGCATTACGTGAATAAAAGTAATTTCATATTCTTAATAGAGAAATCTCATCACTGCCCGTTAAAGAATTATGATTAATGATTTCCGGTGTTCATCTTTGGTCTTCATCAGTTAAAAAACTCCTGCCGTTCTGTCGCGACAATATAACTCTACAGTGTGTCTCTGACCTTGGGGCTTTAATTTCAACGATCGATTCTACTCGCTAAACTGAACAACTTTTGTTCTGCAACATGAAAAAATAACTTAAATTTAGATAACTAATTGATGTTAAAGTCTAATTGTAAAATCAGTGTATTACATACTGGCCGGTGTCCTGCCGTTTGACCAAAAGTCATTTGGCAAAATTACACTAGACAAACAACGTTTTGCAAAAAAATGTTAAGTCAATTGATCATTTTACTACTAATCATTTTACAAATGACTTACTTTTCCAAATGATCAACAGTTAAATTTACATTTTACGAGGAAGACGATTCAGGGCATAACCGACTCGGATAGGTTAGGTTAGAAGGTAAAGGCGGGAGCCAGGCTCCCGCCTTGGCCTTCGAGGTTGTTTTTTTTTCTGTTTTTTTTAATTGCTAAATGATCAATTGCTAAGTAAGTTTTTGTAAGATGATACTTTTGTCAAATGTCTCGTTTGCCAAATGATCATTTGGTGAAACGTTGTTTGTCAAATGACCATTTGTCAATAATTTTTTGGTCAAACATTAGTGAACCATACTGGCCATGTAATCACTATCTCATGGTACGGGGGCGACATTACCTTGGTACGAGGGCTAAAGGAAAATGGAGAAATGGATCGCGTACATTGAAAATTAGATTTAACTTGTATGATAAAAAATAAATTTAAACTGTACATATTTTTAACAACTTACAGAACAAAAGAAGTTTAGTTTCAGGAGTAGAATTGATCTATGCATTTAAAGCCCCAAGGTCAGAGGCACCCTGTATATCGCACAATAAAATGGATCACGAGGAATCCACAAACTAATATTTAATTTATTACTGCAATAATATAAAGTATAAAATAACTCCATTGACATACTGTTCTCCAACATCCAAATATTGACAATTGTTGGTCCGAAACGAAAATATATTTTTTTATTAGAAAGACTTAGCTATTTATCAATTAATATTACGAATCGACATTTACATGCCGAAAGTATGACATTCCGTCTGAAAGATTTTTGTAACGGTGATTATTTTTGCAGTTTCTGAAAACGCATTGAGGCATTGTGACATGTGTCAATGTTGGCGTAGTTGACAACGAACTAAATTGAAATAAGCTCCCAATTTGAAGTGGGTATATATTCGCTGGGCCGTGTTTTGTTCTCTGACCCGTTATCTAGTTGTATTGTTGATCGAAGATCTGGACTCATAAAATATCTGTGTAACCACATTCAATATTAATTCAAGTTTATTTTACGTTCTGTTTTAGAGTTGGAACAATGAGAATCGACGTGGGACATAAGGAATTTTGCACTTTTCGGTTCTTTCTTTTATAGTTTTATAAATATATTTCGAATGCCAAAAACTTATGAATTCAAATTATATCATTCATACATACATACATACATATACTCACGCCTTCGTTCCCAGAGTGGGGTAGGCAGAGCTACAGAATTACCAAAAACTCTAAAAACTTGTTGATAATTCTGTAACCACATTTTGCACAATTAGGCTAAGATGTTTAACAGTGTATTAGTGACAGGTGGCAAGCCCATCGCCTAATAATACGGCAAGCCTTTATATCATTCATATTCCCAAATAAAACGTAGATAGTAAATAAAAATCTTTGAATCGGTGGGACATTCAAATGTTGCCATGTACTTACACTTTTTTAGAAAAACGCTTATTAGCTTGTAATTGAACCTCAATAAATAAATAAATCGGGAGTAGCGATAAACAACTTCTATGCGGACGGAGTGGCGGGTAGAACATCCTCCCGGGAAATCCCGGTTCCGTAATTCCCAGGAAATTCCGGGAATTTCATAGTGCTTAAAGAACCGGTACTGAAGGTTACATCCCGGTTCTCCCGGTTCTTTCCATTAATAATATCTCAAATCACACCGGAGCGACGACGCCGGCACAAAAGGCAACAACGCATCAACATCCATCATATTTTGTGGCATATTTGCAATAATTGAACTATTCGTTATAAAAGAAATGATCAAAACACGTGTTTTGGGGGGGGTCTCTATTGACTGCCATAAAGTTAAAGTTTCGATTATTGTTTGCCAAGTCGTTTTACATTATACGTATTAATAGTCATAATGTTTTTAGTCATAATTTTGATGATTATACATCGGAATGTAAATTATTGCGGGTCTTTCTGTTGGAAGTCATAAAATTCATAGCCATGCCAATTTATGTCATAATAATTTAAGTTCATAATGCCAAAGGTAATAATTGTACTTGTTATAAATGTTTTTAGGTCAAAACTTGTAGGTCATAACAGTACAACAAATACAATTTGAAGTAACTCACTTTTTTAAAGGCGAAAATTACAGAGCATAAACTGTGCCTGCGCTGCGTACTAATATAATAACACAAATAAAGCGGGTAGGAAGCTATTTCCCAATAAAAAACATTCGTACAAAGTCCATGTCCAAATACTATTGTCTCAATGTTCAAACAAAATATAGACATGTATGATGTGACGGGGTCGACGGAGCTCCGCTCCGCGGAGGTCCTATTTCTGGATAGTTAAGGCCTTCGGCCTTGACGCAATACTAACCTAACCTAACCTGTGGATCTAGATTTATCGTCTATAGTACGGGTATTTTGGTTAGGCAGGGGGCTCTGCCCCCCGTAACCCCCTCCGTTACCACAAGTGTTGCCTTTTAATGATTTCCATAATTGTAGATATAAGAATATTAAAAGCAAGAGGTATGTTGAGTTGCAGTGTATTTGTCATTCAATAATAATTATTTTTTCTTTAAATTATAGTGTTTAATATTTTCGTTATATAAAAAAGTTGTAATTAACGTTTGGTTGAAAAACCGTATGAATTAAAATAATTGATAGTAAACACATATCTATAACAGACAATAATTTATCAATAGTCTCGCAGAATATCCGAAGTATTTATAGTAATTTCACGGACTTCCAGATATCTATTTCGCAACTTAACTTCGAACCAGATATTTTGATCCTTACGGAATGCCGACTAAATCCAACAAAACGTATCCCTTATGTCCCTTCCTATATGTCGCTTGCATCTACAAACAACCTAAACCAAAATGATGGTGTTGTCATTTATGTTAAAAATAACCTTAATGCTAATATAGAAGAAATCAAACTAAAGTATGTGATCGAATTCGAGATCAAAAATGTAAACATACAATTGTCAATGTCAAAGTTACATTCCAGGGGTATACAATCTTGTTTTACAAATGTTTTTTTTTAATGTATGAAATTTAATCAGAAAATATAAATACCGATACCTACATGCTTTTCAGTAAGATATTGGATGGAAGACTTTTGGACACCAAAAGTAAGTCTATTCATATGTAATTTAAAAAATGGTTTTATTCTCAGTCACTATTCTGTATACCGTCGTCACCGCAAAAATGCCAAGAACATCGGTAAATTTATTGACACAACCACCTAAATACCAATACTTTAATTGAAGCCAATTTTTGTAGAAATATTTATAGGCTTTCATCTCCATAAGTTTCTCACTAACGGACATAGCACTGCGTTGACATTTCTTTGGCGTTGAGAGGTTGTCCTTTTTATTTGAAGGGCCCGACTGAGATTCCATAGTTCTTAATTTAATAACAGAAAGCAACGATACCAAAGGATAAACGATATGCCGTATTGCATTAACAGTACAATTATTATAATTACGAACCAAATGTTTAAAACTTCTTACCATTGCCAGTAGCATAAATTAAAACTCCATATATTTTATTCAAACAACATAAATACGGAATAAAAAAAAGTATAATTATAGTTAGCCTAAGTATAATATTTTTAACTCTTCACACAATATTATATTACCCTGATTATTATTATTTTTATTTTTATTTCAATGATTTTAAACTAACCATCACTTGGATTTGTTTTTTTATGATGGCAATCCGTTTGCTTACACTTTTGATCTCGATTTCGATCACAGACTGTAGAACATGCATCTTGCCTCCAGTTAAATTTTGAAAATAGAATCATCCTTGGCATCTATCGATCACCTTCCAACACAAATGCCTATAGTTTCATAAACTCGTTAAATAACCACCTAGAATTAATTAAATCCAATAATACTATTTGTTGTCACAGGGGACATAAATATAAATTTGATACCCAAATCACATGAGCAACCCTATGACTATACAAATAGACAAACATACCTTAATATGCTTAGCGTTCACGGGATCCTTCCTGGCCTTCTTAAACCAACTCGGGATGGCAGCTGCCTAGATCACGTTATGCTAAAACTAAATAAAAACAACACAACTGCCTACACAGCAGTCCTGAATACAACTGTTACTGATCACTGTACTACTCTATTAGTGCTGGAACACCAAAAAAGCAAATCCTTTACCCCAAAATCGATTGAAATTATAAATTATGAAAAAGCTACCTCTGATTTCTTAAAAATGAACCTTGACATAATTTTATTCTCAGAAGACCCAAATTTTGTAATAGAGAAACTAATAAACATATTGAATGCATCTATTAATGAAAATAAAACAACTAAACTAATACCTAGAAAATGTAGGAACATCAAGCCCTGGATCACAACGGGCATCCTGAGATGCATTAAAAATAGAAACAATTTAAGATGCAGCAGAAACTAAGATCTGATCCTGAAAACGAGGTGATGAAGGTCACTTTCAAACGATATCGGAATTTTACAAATAACTTAATTAAGAAATTAAAACGTGATTATGATGGGAAGCTGATAGAGGACACGAAAAAAAAATCTAGGGCATTATGGACCTCAATAAAATCTATCACTAACTATAAAACAACTAAGTCTTCTTAAACACAAGCCGTCTCCCCAAGACTCTGTAAATCACTGTAACGAATTCTTTACTAACATAGGGAAGAATCTGGCAACAGTAATCTCCGCTGGACTGATGCCTCCACATCGCATTAATAGTAGCCAGAGCACAAAAAACACGTCTCATTCATCCATTGTTCTCCTGGACACACACCCTCAAGTCAAGAGGTAGAAACCATATTAATGTCACTGAAGTCTGATAGTACCCCTGGGTATGACGGGATATCCACAAAATTTCTGAAACTATGCAAAACCGCTATAGCCCCCGTAGTTAGTCACCTAGCAAATCTATGTTTTGCACAAGGGATTTTTCCTGTGTACAAGAGTGGGGAGAAGACTGAACCGAATAATTATAGACCGATTTCAGTTCTAACAGTAATATCTAAGATAATTGAAAAACTAATAAATAATAGACTGACTAATTACCTAAACAAATTTAATTTACTCTCTAAATCACAATTTGGATTCAGGCAAGGGAAATCGACGGAAGATGCTGTTCTAAATTTAATATCACTTATGTACAAGGAGGTTGATAAAGGTAATAAATGCTTAGCCGTTTTCCTTGACTTAAAAAAAGCTTTCGACACTGTCTGTCTTCCCACTCTTGTAACCAAATTAGAACGTGTCGGTATCAGGGGAAGACCACTGGACTTGCTGGGTGACTACCTACGGGATCGTAGTCAAAGTGTAAAGATAGGTAGCCATGTTATTAAGGACTCTGCGGTCACTTTTGGGGTTCCGCAAGGTAGCGTACTCGGGCCGACCCTATTCCTCGTCTACATAAACGACCTCACTGACATCAGCGTACAAGATGGTCATGTCACCTCATATGCTGATGACACAGTAGTGGTATTCAAGGGCAAGAACTGGGACGGCGCTTTTAAATCTGCTGAAACGGGACTCCAAAAAATTAATCCGTGGCTAACCTCCAACTTACTTACGCTTAACATTGAAAAAACCAATTATATTTGTTTTACTAAAAACAATAGTACTCAACCACCTAATGAATTAAGCCTCAGAATACATACCTATAGCTGCAGCCTTGATACACCTTGTGATTGTACGCTACTAGGGAAAACAAACTCAATGAGTTAATGAGTCAATGAGTTATAATCGATCAGCGTCTTTCATGGCACCCTCATATAGAATATTTAAATAACAGAATAAGAAAACTCACATGGATATTCAAAACTCTTAGACATGTTACTACAAAAACCCTATTAATCCAAATTTATTCTGCACTTGCACAATCGATCATGACATACTGTATCTCGATTTGGGGTGGCGCAACTAAAGTCAAATTTCTTGAAATAGAGAGGGGCCAGAGATGTCTACTAAAAGCAATGTTTTTCAAACCATGTAGATATCCTACTTCTGAACTGTATAATCAAAAATAAAAAAAATAAAAAAATAAAAAAATCAGATAAATCAATCCATAATTTGTTAGTCACAAGCATGAATGCAATATTTTAAGTATCCGTAAACTTTACATTATGTCAGTGGTGATGAAACTCCACAAATCTATAGCATTTTATCCTGCGACTCTTAACCGAAGAAGAACTTACAAAGTTGCAAAAGTTCCTCCAAGTAAATCCGCTTTTGCCAAAAGGCAGTTTGAGGTGCAGTCTAGTCTGCCTTTTTGTATAACAGAATAAATGAAATACTGCATATATATCCTTTAAACGCATATGACTGCAACAGCTAAACTCATACAATGGATCAAAGAGCTCAGTTATGAGGAAACTGAGGGGCTGCTTAGTCTAGGCGATAATGTTTTATACACACACGCGCAAAGACACACACACACACACACGCAAAGACACACACACACACTTACACACACACACACTTACACACTTACACACACACTTACACACACACACACAGATACACACACACACACACAAACACACACACACACACACACACACACACACACACTCGTATAAATAAGCTACTAAATAGCTATAAATATATAACAGTGTTTCCGGGCAGACGGCACTACTTCGACGAGAATTGTGGCTAACCGGCTCGGTATGTCTCAGTGGAAGGCGTGGTTTACACTGCACTCAGCTCGGCAGTACCCGTGTCATTACACTCCGAAGTAGTGCCGTCTGTCCGGAAACACTGAAGGATTTCTTCATCTTGAGCAGTATCATGTCGAGGTCTTCCAGCGTCAGCTTGGCGGCGTTGAACTGATCCTCTTTCCCGAATAAGACGGTACGATGAACCAAACACGTTTGCGTGAGGAAAACGGCGGTTAGGGTAACGACGTTGGTATTCCCTTCTAGCTGCAGCCGCGTCTCCATCGCAGAATCCGTAACAATAAATTATATCTGCGTATTCTTCGAATTGGCAAGCAGGCATTTGAGAAAGAAGCTTAGTTATCAATATCGTCCGAAATGGAAAGAAAGTTGAAAGTAAGTAACTGATTAAGTAGGTCACTCAAAAAGTTTTGAGATGCTCGAAATTTCAAAATGGAACGCACTTTGTTTTTAAAAAGCAAATTTATTTAAAAATAGAACACCATTACCTGAATTTAAGAAGGAGAACGATGTTCTGTTCATTTTACTACAACACTTTCCGCGTTTTTCGGTTAAAAATGGAACGCACTTTATGTTTTTAAAAACCAAATTTAAAAGAACACGATTAGCTGAATTTAAAAACGATAACGATCCCACGTTTTTTGGTTGAAACGATGGAGCTTAACCGCGAACATTTCTGCTATTATTATTAATTGTACATTTTTAAATAAAATATAATTTTAAAATGTCATAAATTGTACCTTTTTAGAAAGCTTATGAATTGAGGAAACTATTCCTGTCATTTGTACGCGAAATGTTTTACATTTTTTTTTAGTTATGCTTCAAAATGTTACAAAATTTGTAAAATAATTACTAGAACTTTCGACTTCAAACCCTTTTATTTGCAAAACTTTTAATTTCTTTGGCATTTTTTATTATTTTTCGTAATCAGTAATTCATTGGCTATTTGAAAAATGCTTTTTTTTATTTCTAAATGACGAAGTTTTTACACAATGACTAGTTTTAGGTCGAAAGGCGGGTATTTTTTAAAAATTCTATAAACGTGAATAACTCGGTAACCAATGAGTTTTGACCCCTGGTTGACTGGACTTAAATCGTTACAAATGAGCTGTAAAATAACCCCTTTCAAGGAATACGACGAATTTCCAGTCACCCTGTATATAATTTTTACATTATGGATAGTTAACGTTCGAATTATAAAGCGTTATGACGAAAAATTGTTATGACTTCCGATAGTTATGAACAGGGGTCGGACAAAAAGTGCGGATGACGTAAAAATGACGTAATCTTGCACACAGGATGATGTTTAAGTTTGTATTTAGACTTCCGTGTGACATGTAGTAACAAAGTAGTATTAATGAAACATAACAAAATAATCGTAAAAAAATTATCCATGCAATTAATAATACAGAGGTGATGATGAGAGAGAGAGGGTGATGTAGTGAATAATAGTATATTACACCACTAGGGAGATAAAACAAAGAAAGTCCGAGATCGCAGATGTTTGCGGCTTTTTCCGTACGCGTAGCGGGCGTAAAAAGCGACTTTATGGGCAGGTGTGACATAAACTTGTTACCATAAGGTATAATTATTTGAAATTAGAACAAGTCTGTGGGAACCTCAGATAAATAGGTTTAATACTCAAAAGTGGGAACAGTTGGTAAGATAAGTAAAAATAAAAAAAAGATAATTTGGTGTTATTTTATTATACTTATTATTTAATGAAATTATGCATTTCTAACAAGCCTATTATTGTTGTCACAGACTTAAAATATGCTTGAATGATTTTTTTTTCCTCAATTCGTTGACCGGGGGAAAAAAAATTAGCCAACAATTTTGCGGTATCCATAACAATCGCAGTACTTGATTGCTCAGTTTGTGTAGAGATATCTTTGCCTTGTCCTGTAGTCTGCGTTCCTACGGATATTAAAATATCAGTTGTAGAATATATATATATATATATATATATTGCCACAATATTCGAGTAAAGATGACATTTTACAGCGTTTTTTATACATTAGTAAATATAATTTTTAGCTAAATATAATCGTGAAGATACAATAGCTAAACAATAACGAAATCAATTTATTGTTCATCTGATTGACAATATTATGTCAGTCAAAACCGTACTTACTTACTCATTTCAAGTGGCGATATCGTTTAATAAAGAGGTTGATAAATGATAAGTGATAATTGTTTATGAAAATCAAAAATACTATTTGAAATCATCCTATAAGTGGTTTGACGTCATCTGCACTTTTTGTCCGACCCCTGGTTATGAACATAAAGGATATGGGTACAAATGTCTGACTTTTAATAATAGAAACTATAAATGTATGGCAGTCAAAGGGATCCCGTTTTGGGGTTTATATGATTTTTTAAACATTTTTTTTTATTTTATACTTTTTAGTGATCCTAAGCAAGCAACGCCGCGGGAAAGTCATAATATTTAAACCTAAATGTGGTTCTTTATAGTTGCTCAACTATCTTAATCGTGATATCTTATCGCCACCCTTGAAATATCTAGACCGTTTAGGAGTTCCAGTGGCCATTTGAGGTTTTCATCACCAGTTTGAGCAGTTCCTTTGATTTCTCCCAATCATCAGATCCTGACTTGTTAACAATGGGATTAACAAGAAAGGATACACTTTCAAAAAAAAAAACAAATCGCTCCAGTGGTTTTTGAGAACATAATCGGACACATAACTACATAATTATTTTTTTTTAAACCCGACGAATTGAGAACCTCCTCCTTTTTTTGTACTCGGTTAAAAAATATCAAAGGAGGAACAAATAACTTTCTAGTAAGCATTTTACTTTATTTTTCGTAATTAAGATCCTCTAGTCCCAGTAGTTCGGTTGATTAGTCCGGGGCCGAACTACTGCCACACTTTTCTTCCCATTAGTTCGGTTATGACGTCAAACCGAACTACTGAGAATTAAAACGACTCAAAAGTACGGTTAAGGATGCAACTAATTAAAAAATCAAAGAGGCATTTTCATTACATTATTTTTTTTAATAACAAAGGGTAAAGTAACTTCTAACTTCTTCTTGTTTTGAGAGAAAATGGACACTATCTTTAACACTTATGTAAAAAACAGGTAAGTCAAAATTTTAAATATATTTTTTTTACTTATAATTGAGGTACCACTCTATTTGTTATTTCTAAATAAGCCTTACTTAACGATCTATCACACATATTAATTTGATGGATTAAATCGGAAAGCAACTGTGTCAAAATTAAATAAATAATTGGGTTGGATTTCATTACATTATATTAGTAAGCTATTCTGACACCGCCAAAGAACCAAAGCATAAATCCTCTTTACAAAAAAATATACATCAAAACAAGTTTTGACAGTTAGATTGACGTCAGCCTTTTCTGATTACTAAAAAGGTCACCATTTTAGCAAATGAAATAAAATACGCTTATTCTAGAATAAAATATAATATACAGTGCCCTGACCTCTAGAAAATAACTGAACATGCTATCCTAATCTACAGGAAATTTGACATTAATCATAATATTACATCACAATAAAAATAGTTTAGTTTGTAATTACACACTAAATTGCAGTTTACAAACTAACCACGACCTATTTCGATGGATATTGTAGGTAGGTATAGGGACAATATTTTTTCAATGGCTAAGTTAAGTTTGTCCCTCAATCCAAAATACAGTTTTTTTGGCGTATCCGATTCGCACTTGGTCCGTTTTTTTCATAATAAAAGTTGTTTGCACATCATTAACCGAACTACACACCACTTCCCAATAGTTCGGTTTGACGTTATAACCGAACTAATGGGAAGAAAAGTGTGGCAGTAGTTCGGCCCCGGACTAATCAACCGGACTACTGGGACTAGAGGAACGTATTAAGATACGTTTTTGTTGAAGAAAACATCCATGATTTTATTGCATAAAGACTGTACCTACACGATAAAATCCGGGCATGCATGCTCTGGTGTATTTTTTGAATTAATGCTAATTTTCAAGTAGCACTTTTTTGTAATAGTCAGTGGTTATGAAACGACATAGTAAAAATACAATCATAATAAAATGTTAGAGCGTCTGTGACTTAGACCATTATATAATCCGCAGTACCAATATTTTTTTGTACACGGTCTTCTGACAGTCTTTACTAAAGTCTCGTGTTAAAAACATTTTATTATTTTTAATTATACAAGCCAAATTATACCTTATTACATTACCTTTTCACAGTAGTTAAAACTTTTCTAATTGTATTGAGATTGAGATAGTTCTTATTTTTTTTAACTTTGTCGAATTTGACTTTTTGACAAATAAATGCCTCCCATACAAAAACAACCTTCAGTGCTTGAAGTAAAAAGTCTTCCTGACTACTACAAATAGAAATGAGTTAGAAAAAGTATTTTTTTGGTAAGACGACATTCTAATGTGAGTAAAACCGCTTGTAAAAATATAAATACAGTTGTGACATTGTAGCAGGAAGCGAGTGAAGATTGACAAAAAACGCTGGACAGAAGTGGAAAGGTATGATAGAATATATTGGACGAAAACTCACACATACCCATACATTATGTGATATGATTTTATTTTATTAAATAGTAATATAACTATACAAGCTATGAAAAAAAAAACTGCTTGAAAATATGCATTCGTTGCAAAGCTACACCAGAGCATGCATGCCCGGATTTTATCGCGTACAGTCTTTATTCTTAAAAAAAATTGTTCTTTAATGGGTTTTAATCGTTTTATTTCTCAAATGTCAATGGGTGGCGGTGATATAAGGTAAAAAAAAAACCGGGAGAGTGGGTAATCCCGGCACCGTCCCTGCCTAGAACCGGGAAATGGAATTCTCGGAACCGGGCCCGGTACTGCGGTCTATTCCGACTAGTTAATATAATATTATTATCATATTATTAATGTAACTACTCGGAAAAAAAAGTCCATGTAGTTCCATTACGGAAACCATCTTCGTTCAATGTAACTACTAGGAAAAAAAAAACCATCTAGTTACATCAATGGAACTAACAATGTAACTAGTCGGAATAGACCGGTACTGCATGCCCTAGTCGCGGGCAAAAGCTATACAAAAGTCTTTATAAATTTAGCGGTACTTGATTGTGATTCGACTGGTTATACGACTTGTGCGTCAATCAATCATTAACAAGCCTAGAGCTTAGTTTGGGACTAGGTCAATTTGTGTGAGATGGTGCCCTGATATGTATTTATCATTTGCAGTTTGATAACCGTAATGGCGGATTCTTTTACGGTACGCACGTGGAACTCTCAGGGCCTGCCGCGCGACGCCATCTCGACGGAAAACGGGATCTTGGTTACGCGCGCCGGCCGTTGGCCGCTCACTATAGACCCCCAAGAACAGGTAAAAAAGGGTTTTTTTTTTGAGACTTATATGAAAATTATATTAGATATTTGAGTTTAACCCTTTGAACGCGAAGAACACCTAAAGGTGTCTTGTTCTGTCGTGCCTGCCACGCCACCGACGCTTGTAGTTGTTACAGATACAGTGCAAAATAGAGTATTTGTGACATAAAGATGAAATTAGCTGTGGTTTTCAGCTGTCATTGGCGTGTGTAGACGACTTTTGTATCAAGTCAATGGCGGCGAAAAGGTTAAGCTGAATGGTTGATAAATCGCTGTTTCTCTTCTATGTACTTTTTATATTCTAATCTAATTTTAGGTCTCTACACATGAAATTGGTGTTTTAAATGGAAATATTTAATCAAAATATGTAACCATTGCTTTCTATGCACTTTTGTTATCTGCGGTAGTGCCTTTGCTGAAAAAATTATAGGAGTGAGACTCAATCCTTAACGGCGGTTTGGACCCCTTCGGAGGATAGTGTGCATTAAGCAAACTGTGCACTACACGCAGAATGTACAATACTTAAAATGTGCAATAAGCAAATAGTTCAACACGCAAAATGTACAAAAAAACGATAAGTGAGTCATGTCGTTAGGACAACCAAAAAGTGGGACTTTAAACCGATCCTCTCTCGGATCAAGGGCCACGGACAGGGACTTTTGATAAACTATGTTCACCTCCTCCAAACAAAGTTACGAAGTCAAAAATTGAGTTATTTCGCTTATTAGCTTTATTTAGCTTTTCGTTGCCTGGACTAATAAGGTGTGTATTTTTTAACAACAAGCAGCGATAAACGATTATACGCGGACAGAGCCGTGGGAAAAAACTAGTGAATAATATAAAACTATTAAAATAATCGGTGTAAGTTGTCCAAATTCCGAAAAAAGTTGTTATCGGTTGGTGCAAGTGCCGGTGGTGTCGGAGAAAGGTCGGTATAAAGTAAAGGAACTGGCCTTTACTTTATACCGACCGTCGCACGTGCAGCGTGTGCTCAGGGCCCTATCTAATAAAAGTTACAATTTACAATTTGTAATTACAATTCACATTTTACATTTCTACATATTTCTGTTCAATAGAAATTACAAATTACAAAATGATCATTGTAAAAAAAATACAAAATTGTTTAATTGTAGCTACAATTTAACATAATTCTGTTCAATAAAGGTTCTTACTTGACAGGCATTAATTTACAAATTTGTCAGAAAAAGGGGTTTATTAAACGCAGTATTGTAGTTACAAGTTCACAATATTGTAGAATTGTAATATAATTCTTACAGGCGAGCGCACCCTGTGTAAAACCCGTTGGTGATTTTTACTTGTTGTTAAAATAATACTTTTTGAGCAATGGTGTTAACGTCATCATCTAGTGAGAGCAGTGACGAACAATATTCGCCAATAATTGGGCGACGGAGGCAAATATTTATTAAAAAAAAGTTCACGTTTAATTTGACTGACTACACATTTAATGAGAAGTTTAGGGTAAGCAAGACTACCATTGAATACTTGGTAAACAAAATAGGCAACGAGCTTGAACACAAAACCAACAGAAACGCATCTCTTACACCTACTGAACAAATTTTGTGTGCTTTATATTGGATGGACTGTGGTCACAACACCATATAATAGCAGATGCGCACGGTATATGTAAGGGGACTGTATACAGGGTGTATACGGAGGGGTGGATCAAACGAAGGTCAAAGGTAGGGGACCTCAAGGGCTACCGAATTGACCCCCATGTATGTTCAGCGATTTTCATTTGTTTCAGAGTTACGAGCTTTTTTGTGAAAATTTCAGAAATGTCGGATTTCCGGTATAATTCCTTTGTGGTAGCTAAACTATTCGACCTATCACTGTGTTTTTTTTTTGGGAGTAGTCAGATAGCGGACCTAACAAATAACAATGCCATTTTGACTCATGGCATCATACATTTTACAATAAAAAATAAAACTCTCAATAATTTGAGCACATTGAAATTTTCCATGAACGTTCACAGGTCAAATTTTTTAAATTATCACGTAACTTTTTTTTTTGCAAAGTACTTTATAAACTACCTTGGTTTATGGAGAATTAGCCCTGTAATTTTTTTTTAGATAGTCTCACGGCATCCCCTTGGAAATAGTATGGAAAGGGAATAAGTAGTAAAAATCACTTTTTAAATATCCAAGTAAAATATTTTTTAAATGGAAAATGAAAACTGAAAATCATATTAAAAGAGAATTTAAGATTAAAACACCACCTTAAATGTAACGCCTTTATTCCTTAATTGTAATTAATTAAAGTAAATGTTCAAAATGTCCACCATTATTTGCTATACACGCCCTGCACCTTTTAAAAAAATTACTTTTAAGTTTGCGGAATGCCTCTACGTTTTCACTGATAGTTCTTTGGGCTTGTGTTAGTTTTACGCGTAATTCTTCAATTTAATTAAACTCAGATTTGTAAACTACCTCCTTGTAAAATCCCCAGAAAAAAATCAGGATCAGCCTCATATCTGCTTATCATATCTTAACAAAAAGCAACACGTCGTGCGTAATCAGCCGGTAATAAATCTTGCACCTTTTTGTAGTGGTAGGGATGCATGCCCTCTGAACGTAAAATTTTATGGACAGCTCCATGCGAAATACCAATATTACGACCAATTACCCTCGTGCTTGTTGATGGATCGCGGTGCACTTCTTCTAAAACGTTGGATATTTGATCTGGGTCTATCGTTGGCACTCCTTCAGATTGAGCAGTTCCAGGTATACGACCTTCTAAATACGCGTTATGGACGCGTATGAAGACGCGATAGTCAGGATAAGAACGGATTCGCTCTCCTCTTCGTGTAAGTTGTTCCTGGTACATCCTGGCAGCTGCACGAGCGTTTCCTTGAGCTGCACCGTAGCAATAATGCATTTCTGCATACTCTCGTGGGGTATAACTCATTACCCTTTAAATGTAATCACTCAGTTAATTAAATGTATTATTTTTAACAATATGCATTAGCTTAATTACGCAATGAATGACAAAGAATAATTTTTTCTATTGTTTTCAATTATTTATTTTTTGCTAACCCGGTATTAATGGCCAGTAACATTAAAAAAAAAAACTCTTAAATCAACCTTACAAACCAATGTAGGCATTTTTAATTCGTGGATATTTATTTAGGCGTGATTTAATGTATGTATGTATGTATTTTGATGTACTAGTCCTATTTAAAAAAAAAATTACTTGAATATTTAAAAAGTGATTTTTACTACTTATTCCCTTTCCATACTATTTTCAAGGTGATGCCGTGAGTCTATCTAAAAAAAAATTACAGGGCTAATTCTCCATAAACCAAGGTAGATTATAAAGTACTTTGCAAAAAAAAAAGTTATGTGATAATTTAAAAATTTTGACCTGTGAATGTTCATGGAAAATTTCAATGTGCTCAAATTATTGAGAGTTTTATTTTTTATTGTAAAATGTATGATGCCATGACTCAAAATGGCATTGTTATTTGTTAGGTCCGCTATCTGACTACTCCCAAAAAAAAAAACACAGTGATAGGTCGAATAGTTTAGCTACCACAAAGGAATTATACCAGAAATCCGACATTTCTGAAATTTTCACAAAAAAGCTCGTAACTCTGAAACAAATGAAAATCGCTGAACATACATGGGGGTCAATTCGGTAGCCCTTGAGGTCCCCTACCTTTGACCTTCGTTTGATCCACCCCTCCGTATACACCCTGTATAAAGTAAGCATCGCATTTATTGAAATAATAATTTTACGAAACGGTTAGTCTAAAGTCTTACTTTTTATTCGGTGAAGTTAACTGATGAGTTGATGACAATAAGTTCATGGTGGTTCGTTTGTGTGGTTCATTCCAATAAGACACAACACATACATTTTCTGGTAACTTTTACCTAAAGAACGACTCATAAACTGTTAATTTATATCGCCTGATAAAAAAAAACTGTAGTTGGTAGTGACCCTGCCAACGAAACCAGCGGTCCTGGGTCCGAATCCCGGTAATGTCCAAAGCTCTTAATTGTTCCGTTATTTCTTTCCTAAATTTACAAAATAACACATGTTTATTTTCATATATGAGCGTTAAAATTGTAATTTTGTTGTTCTAGTCAATTTTGTAAAAAACGTTGAATGATAGTAATAAAATAGATGATAGTAACTAAATTATGTTCTACCGTCGCGTCGTTTCATAAAAAATATAACACTTATATGTGAATTGTATCTTACCATTACTTATTTGTAAAACAAAATTGTAATCGAAAACTACAGGCATTTTTTACAATTTTAAAGTTTTATTAAATAGAGTACGAACGCGTTACAATTTACAAATATTTAGCAGTGCTACTTTTACAATTTTGTAGTTTTATTAAACAGGCTTTTACCATACAATTCTACAAATATGTCACTATTTTACAATTTTGTCGGATTGTAACGTTTATTAGATAGGGCCCTGGCGTTGTCCCGAAGCAGGGCTGGGCTAGAGCAACTGACCAACCTCCGTTGTTCAACGGCTAGCTTTTCCATCATCGTTTGCAATTGTGTAATCACATCTACTGTAATTGTGTAGCCAGACCAGAGATGGGCATTATTCGAATAAAAATTATTCGAATAATTATTCGAATAAACAATCATTCGTGATAAATTTATTCGCAAATAATTTATTTCCGAATAAATTATTCGCCCACTTCTTCGAATAATAAATGAATTATTATTTATTTTATTCGAATAAATACCACGAATAATATTTTAGTACACTTTCAAATTTACCATTAAAATGCCACTGGAGCATATTTGAGGGTCGAGGAACTGTCTCGCAGGTAGCCGACCAGAAAGAGACGGATATATGGATGAACGAGATTTATGTGTGTTTTTCATTTCTTAATTTAATTTAATACCCCTGTCGATCTTATAGTCATTAACTTTAAAGTAGGATAATTTATTCGTAGTATTTTATTTGCGAATGATTTATTCATGATCCAATTTATTCGCGAATAATTTATTCATGGAATAATTTATTCGCGAATAATTTATTCGCCATATGTACGAATAAGAATAATCATTCGGAAAATTTATTCGTTATTCGCGAATGTTTTTTTTATTCTCAATCGTCTTACGCTTACCACCAAGCAGCTGCACGCTGCCGCTCGGAAAGTGGCTAAGGACAAGAATTTCGATTTTGTATGGGTGTGCCACGGCAAAATTCTTATGAGGAAAAACCCAAACTCTAAAAGCTTTGTTGTTAGGGATCTAGATTTCTTAATTTCATTTTAATTGACACATTATCAAAAACCTATTCTGTTTGTAATTTGACGATAATATACCAAAATGTAAGAAGTCTAAGGACAAAAACCGATCATGTACAGGCCAATGTACTGAATCAAGATGCCGATTTAATACTGCTGACCGAAACTTGGCAAAAAAAATTCCATCTACGATCATGAAATCCTCGATATTAGGTACACAATATACCGGCGCATCGGCTCAGGCCTGAAATATGCGTTTTTCTAAAATGTATTTTTATCAAAATGTCTGCATTTTCACAATGTTGGCACGTCTTTTGCATAATGTCCGCTTCTCAAAATGTCACTTTCTTGTAATGTCTGTCTCCAAGAATGACAGTTTTCGTCTAATGTTTTCTTTTCAGAAAGTGCATATTCTCAAAATGCCTGCATCCTCAAAATATTCGTTTTCTTACAATTTTTGCATTTCAGAAAAGTCTTATTTTCAAAATGTCTGCAACCATGAACATACCACATTTACCTAAAATATCTTTATAATTTTAAAGCGGAAATTGTATAATAACACAAGCATAATATTCCGTATTATTAAGAACTAAGTAGGTTTATGAACGCGACTTCGTCCGCGTGGAATTTGTTTATCGGCGTCGTGGGAACTCCGCAGAGTTATCGGGATGAAAACTATCCTATGTCCTTTCGGCTTCCTTCCGGGTATTATTTACAGATGGTTGTCCCTAAACCAAATTTCATTAAAATCAGTTCAGTGGCTAAGCCGTGAAAGAGTAACTGATAAGCAGAGTTACTGTCGCATTTATAGGTAATACATCTTAACTGAGTAAGTGCAAAATAACTATAAAAATAAAACAATATTCATTGAACAGAACTTTAATAATTATATTTTTCTATTACATTTACCGCTTCAACCCAAAATTGACCGAATGTTTGTGTAGTTATTCCTGTCAACATTTTACGTAATGCTGACGGTTGTTGCCTTGGACATACTAAGCAATCATAAACATTCGTAACTTCTGCATCATGTAATTGATATTTTCGCAACACATCCACGACTTCCTCCCAGCAATCATCAAAATGCAAGTAATGGATTGGTTTAAGAAGAAATCTCAAACATCTCTCTCTAAAATTTAGAAGGCACGGGCAAAAATTCGGAACAGTGGGATAAATGTTTTTACCATGTCTTATCTTAATAATTTCCATCTTTGCATTCAGCTCCGTACGAAACTGTCGAAATTCTTCATTATTAAATAAATAGGCCATATCTATATCAGATATTTATTAGAATTGAGAATTGACAGAAACTTGACAGATATAACATAAAAATATTTCCTATTTAACAAAAAGGTAATACTTACTTAATAATACTCTTACAAATAAAAAGCTGATATTCTTTACATACATACATACATTAAATCACGCCTGTTTCCCAGAGGGGTAGGCAGAGACCACTTCTTTCCACTTGCTACGATCTTGACAAATTTCTTTCGCTTCTTCAACATTCATACATCGAGTCATGCACGCACGTCGGTTTCGGGTACTTAAGATTCGGCCCTTTCCCAGTATTTCTCCGATTTGATTCGAAAAAGTACGCCTAGGGCGGCCCCTTCCGACCCTTCCCTTCCTTCTTTCTGTTTTAAAATAACAATTTTGTTTAAAAACTGTGTTGGATTTATATCTTTTCTGTTTAAATCTTTTAATAATTCCTTGTATTTTCGATCAAAAATGATGTCCTTAGTTTTGCGGTTTTTTTTGAAAGGGTGAAAGAAACTTCTCATAATTTTGCAATCGAAGTGATGAGCTTCTTTGGACAAAACTTTACAAAATAAAAATAAATTTGGTTTCCGTGGGAGCTTTGCATTTAGCCTTCTGTGATATCCCTCTAGGGCATTTTAGTGGTGCGATTGTCTTCACCAGCAGAACTTATCAAATTGTGGTCTTTCTTAAACCAATTATTTTCAAAGTATTGCTCGATTTTTTTTATCTCTGTAGAGCTTCCTTCTTCCATATTCTTGATATGATCCCACGCTGATTTCATGTCTTTCGCAGGAAGAAGTGAAAAAATAGCACAGATTCTAGATATTTCTCGACTTTCTACAGTACGGTACAGTTTCTGTTCATTTGCTCGTTTCCACACTGATAAAAAAAAAGATAAAAGACATTTATTCAGTAAGTAGGCCACACGGGCACTTTTACACGTCAAGAATCTACCAGCGCTTCACAAGAGGAGACCACTGCTGAGAAGAAACGCCGCAAGAAACTCGGCAGTCAGTCATTTTTTTTATATATTTAATGTTACAATGGTATACTTAGTCTAGCATTATATAAATCTATACATATTAAATTAAAAATAAATATTAAATAAGCTGCGTAGTTTCAGCAGGAAAACACACCAAAATCTTGCGAGAGAGATAGAGGGAGAAGAAAAAAAGAGAACACCTACCTAGGTGTAAGTATATAAGACGGTGCAAGACGACCACATAAGATTGATATGTTTTCCTACATCAACGGTGTCCCCTAGACAAGACAAAGTTACTAAATTTGAAATAAAAATAAAAAATTAAGTTTCGGGTTTAGGCCAAGCATTTTTGTCTATTAGATAGTCCTCGATCCTATAATACGCTTTAGACATTAACGACTTTTTCAAGTAATTTTTAAATGCTGGAAAGGGTAGCTTTAAAGCTATGTCAGGTAATTTATTATAGAAATGAATGCATTGACCAACAAATGATTTATATACTTTACGGACGCGGAATTTGCGAATAGCGATTTTATTTTTATTTCTAGTATTGAAATTATGTACATCAGAATTTTTTGTGAAAGAATCTAATAACATAAATAATATTCTCATAAATAAATTGAGACGCTACAGTTAAGATATTAATTTCCTTAAAAAGTTCTCTCAGCGAGTCACGGGAATTTAAGTTGTAAATAGAACGAATAGCCCTTTTTTGTAACACAAATATAGTTTGTATGTCTGCTGCCTTACCCCAAACATGGCCTCCCAACTCGAACAACGTATAATTATTACTTTAATAAACTCATAGGTGGCGCCACAGGTATCGAGCGAAACATTTGAATCAGTAATCGTGAAGATTGAATGATTTTTGCACCTTAATAAATTCAACGTACCTTAATTACATCAAAAACATCCTTCTGTACATAAAGTAGGGTATATTTTACAAGTTTAATAAATGCAATAAATTTTATATTAACTCCATCTAACTCATAAAAATCTTATAAGTTTTCAAGCTTGCTACGCCTTATTAGGTACTGTCACTAGATGGTGCCATCATGGATCGCGAAACTACTATCACAGTATATAAATAAACCAGTAAATAAACTAGGCCTACTTTTCAAGATAAATACCTACGCTCCAATTGAGCGTAAGGGTTGTCCACTGACATTTTGTAAAATTGTAAAAAAAACTTGTTTATTGTATCTCAGCTAGTTAGTGCAAAATCGATACGTGTGATCTGCGACAACAAATCCGTTGCAGATTGAGAAAAAGTAGCCGCCATCTTGAACTTTTTAGTTATTCAACCGATTGCTTCCAAAATCCATATATGGGGATGTGTATGGTCTCCGACAACTTATCTGTTGACAGATTGAGAAAAAGTAGAGGCCATATTTATTTTTTTATTTATTCAACCGATTGCTTCCAAAATCGATATCTGGGGATGTGCGTGGTGTCCGACAACGAATTTGTTGGCAGAATGAGAAAAAGTAGCCGCCATCTGGAACTTTTTTATTATTCGACAGGATAATTCAAGTGTATGTATGGTTGCCGGGGTAGAATTGTGCCACTCCATGTCTTCCCGTGGATGTCGTACGAGGCGACTAAGGGAATAAGGGCTTGTAGTACTGTTAGGCGATGGGCTTGCAACCTGTCACTAATGCGCTGTTAAACATCTTGGCCTAATTGTGCAAATTGTGGTTACAGAGTTATCAAAAAGTTTTTGGAGTTGTTGGTAATTCTGTAGCTCTGCCTACCCCACTCTGGGAATGAAGGCGTGAAGGTATGTATGTATGTATAATTCAAGTGTCGATTTCGAGAGTTAGGACCACACAGATCTCCAGATATCGATTTTGGAAGCAGCCTGTCGAATAATAAAAAAAAACAAGATGGCGGCTACTTTTTCTCATTCCGCCAACAGATTAGTGGTCGGAGACCATACACATCCCCAGATATCGATTTTGGAAGCAATCGGTTGATTAACTAAAGAGTTCAAGATGGCGGCTACTTTTTCTCATGCTGCCAACGAAATCACTGTCAGAGACCACACAGATCCCCAGATTTCGATTTTGGAAGGAATAGGTAGAACAACACAAAGTGTAACATGGTGGCGGTTTCTTCTTTTTCTAAATTCGAGAGGGAGTATTCTTATTTGACATATTTCATAACCTAATAAACAAAATGTCAGACGTGTTGCAAAAGTTCCCGATTCATCGGGAGATCTACCGATTTCGGCTCTTCCCTCCCGATATCACGATTTAGCGACCCCGTTTCCCGAATTTCTACATTTCGAACCAAAGTAACAAATTAAAACAGTATTTTTAAGACGACAACACCAAAGGTAGACACTCAAAGAAGGACCTATCCACGGTGGAGAAAAATATTTAAAAAAAAACACTCAATGTTCAAATATTGCAGAGATGTTTATTATTTTATATCGTTTAATAATTTAATAGTTTGTAAATTAAAGTAATTAGTGTAAAATAGAGTTGTTTTATTTCGACTAAAATCTCCCGAGTTCTCTCGAATTTTCGCTGGGGAATTAAACGATTTTTATATTTTTACTTTTGCAACACGTCATCGTATTATAAAAAGCATTTTATTTAAAAATATTTTATTTATTCTTACCTTTCAACACCAGCAGAGAGTTTAAAAAATGACAGTTCCGGGTTTGAAGAAGCCGAATTCAAACAACCGTATACCACGCAATACTTTTGTGGCATCTTTCTCAAGAACGAACGTAAAATACGAAGGAGCCCATTCGTCTAGACGCGACACACGCGGCTGATAGCACCGCCAAATCCTCTTAGCGGTCTCGTCTTCGATCAATAATTTCGGTATTTATGATCGATGGGTCTCGTAGAGGCGTGCGTCTGTGTGAGTGCGTCGTTTCGAGCATTTTTTCGTAGCTTCTTTACTGGTTTATTTATATACTGTGCTACTATGCACTCACAGACCCCAAGCGTTTCGTTTTTACAAACTCTTGTTTGATGCGTAAAATCAATACTCAAAATACTTCTTTTATATTAAAAACAAAAAAACAATAGAGAAAATAATGTCTTGACGAATATAAATGAATATTACAAAATACTGTTTTGGCGGTTTCGGTGTATTAAAATGTTAGTACAAACACGGAACGAACAACGTGCTATCTTTAACCATTGAAGTACCAAAACGCGCTGACAGTTTGTGTACAAACATTTAAACTACACTCGGCGCCAAAAAAATCGCACCTTTTGAAATTTTGACTTCAAGCGAATAAAGCTCTTAACTTATTTATTGTACCCTACCAATATTAGTATCATTTGAAAGCACAGTTAATAAGCTTTAAAATCGGGCAAAACCGACCTTGTGTGCGTCTCCCGCACTGGAGGTGGACGTGGCCAGGGGTCCCTAACTGCTCATCGGTACATCACAGAGATCCTGGAGGACCACGCGGTCCCGTATGCTGGTTTTGTCGGGCCTGAATTCACATTCATGCACGACAACGCCCGCTCTCATACGGCGTTGATTGTTCGGGACTATCTGGATCAGGTTGGGATCCCCGTGATGCAGTGGCCAGCGAGAAGTCCTGACCTGAACCCCATAGAGCACATTTGGGATGATCTGAAACGCCGGGTGCGGTCTCGTGATACTGCCCCTGCCACCCTTGAACAGCTTCGGGACGCCGTCGTCGAGGAGTGGAGTGACATTTCTCAAGAACGCATCGTGACGTTGGTGAGGTCAATGAAGGATCGCATGGAGGCTGTAATTATGGCTAGGGGAGGTAACCCTAGGTTTTAAGTTTAGTTTTAAGAATTTGTTTTACTGTATTTTTTAATTTTGTTATGTTTTTAGATTGTGTAATTTTGGCGTGAATAAATGTTTTTCCTCTTTTCATGAAAAACGATTTTTTTTAAGCTTAGTAATCATTATCACATTTTTATTAATTAAAGGATTCAATAACCTTTAAAATGAGGCCCCACACTCATACCTTATCTTAGATTAAATAGGGTTTATAGCTGCTTGAAGTCAACATACCAAAAGGTGCGATTTTTTTGAGGCCGAGTGTATAACTTTGTTTCGTTGGATTCGGATAAAGTTGAAGTTGAAGGCGATATTTCCTTTTTATGTAAATACGCACGCTTAAATACGCTCACCAAACTATTTTTAACTTATTCTTAATTCTCATTGTAAGTGAATTGTAAAATTCTTATGAGAAAATAAATTCTTTAAACCTAATAAACCAGTTATTTTTACCTATTGCTTTTATTTATGGTCAGCAAAAAACTTCCCAAACATGTCATTAAAACATTCCTATTTGTCCTGGACATCATTAATCAGGGCAGATGTTCCTATGAATTAATAAAAGCTACCACAATGTCACCGGTAGGATTATAGCCATTACATATTAATTTTAAGTCAATAATTTTCTTGACCCGTGTGGTTGCCGGGTTAGAATAGTACCACTCCATGTCTTCCCGTGGATGTCGTAAGAGGCGACTAAGGGAATAAAGGCTTGCAGTACTGTTAGGCGATGGGCTTGCAACCTGTCACTAATACACTGGTAAACATCTTAGCCTAATTGTGCAAAATGTGGTTACAGAATTATCAACAAATTTTTAGAGTGGTTGGTAATTCTGTAGCTCTGCCTACCCCACTCTGGGAATGAAGGCGTGAGTTTATGTATGTAATTTTCTTGACGTCTCATTCTTGAAGTCAATGCCATCTGGTGATACGTTACTAAAACTATTAGGTAGGCTGCCAGCATCCAGTGGTGGCTCAGATACGGCATCTACTGGTGTAACTACGGGACTAAAATTGCCTACCGAATTGTCTACCTTAGGACGGCACGCTTTTGCTGTATGAGATTGGGTATCTGTACTTGTATTCTGTTATCTGTGCCCCAAACCAGAATACCGTACGACATGACACTATGGAAATAACTATAATAAACTAGGCGAGCTGTCTCAATATTGGTTAGCTGTCTAATTTTCCTAACGGCGTAAGCTGCCGAACTTAGTTTACCTGCCAGTACAGCTATATGGGGACTCCATTGCAAATTTTTATCTATAGTTATGCCTAGGAAAACTGCCTTTTCTGCGATTTGCAAACACTCTTCATTTATAAAAATACTAGAATCTAACGGTTTAACATTAGGCAAAGCGAACCTAACACATTTAGTCTTCTTAGCATTTAGTAGCAAATTGTTGCTAGTAAACCAATTAAGTACTTTAATTAAAGTGGTGTTTATCCTACTGTAGTCTATGGATTTTCTGTCTACCTTTACTGCTTTAGTAAAATGAAAGAAACACCCTTTTATATCAGCAGCGGGGAATATTTCACGCAGGGCGTTCATTTGCGCTATTTCATAATCGCATTTAAACGACTTAATATTTATTTGAAATCGTTCCTTAATTTTTGCAAAAAATCTTTTATACGTGATTTGACATTTATCCGGTAATAACGCAAATATCATCGGGTATATATTTACACTGTGTTCATCTGTGTGATAATTTAAATGTAATATGTATATTTGATAAAAAGGTTTTGGCGTTACGAGAAATGTTCCATCAGCATAATATGAAACGCTTTCTGGCTTATTTAAAACCTCTCTAGCATAATGAGAACAAAATATGTCAATTTTGTCAGTTTCGCCATCTTCTATTATATCAAATGTACCTTCTAATCCAGCTGGGAGTCTGACATCTTTTACATTCGTGTAAACTAATCTTTCAACGTTTAACGCTGATTTTCTTGCTCTGTAGAGCGTGCTTTTAACAGATGAATAGGACGGAATATCTTCTGCGTTATTGGCATTTTGCTTTTGTTCTTCTACGAGCCCTTCATATACATCCTGCATTGATGTCAAGTTTTCAGAAACGGCTTGTTTTGCACTTTCTATTAAAAGACGCACTTTCTGCAATCTGATGTCTGGGTCGCACACGTGATTGACTTGCCTTATTATTTTTGTCTTCTCAATATCCGTAGTCAGTGTGGCTGAGCAATCACGATCAGTACATCTCCATCTTAAACTGCTGATGTTTCTCTTGCACATTGTGTAGGTATATTTATAATTCAGTTTTAATAAATCTTTTCCTTTTTGGTTTTTCAGTAACAGGAAGGGGGCCATTTTAAATAATATTACTTATGAATAGTACTGCACTTTTCACTTTACCCAAGATGCCATTTAAATCTGTCAGTCACTAAACACCATTCATGTTATCTTGAGTGCCAGTAATATTCTATTAGATAAAGAGTATGTACGGAAGCTTTGAAGGGTTTTACGTCTATCATTACTATCCTAGTTTGTGAGTATGTATGGATGTTTGTTACTCTTTCTCGTAAAAACTACTGAATGAATTTGGATGATATTTGGTAAACATATAGCTAAAAATATAGCGGATTAACAATAAAGAATACTTTTATCCCGAAAAAATAAATGTATGGATAAGCTAAACTACTACCCGGACGGCGGACGGAGTCGCGGACAAAAACTAGTTTGAAATAAAACAGACATTATAGGAAAACGAACATAATAAGACTATAGCCAAAATAAATAAGTGAACGTAACGAAAAAGTAGAAGTATGGTAATGCTAATATTATAGGAATGTAAACATTATGAATAGCCGACTTCCTGAGTTTGTACACATTTTAAAGAGCAGTCATTTTGAGAATGATGACAATATAGAAATGCAACCATTGTGAGAAGGCACACATTTTGATAAAAATACATTTTATGAAAACGCATATTTCAGCCCTGAGCCGGCGCAACCGTGCCTCTATATACAACGGAAAAGTGACGGAGGAGGAGTTTTAAAAGCTCTCCTACAAAAATATGAACCAACTCGTTAAGTAAAGTGGGAGACGACTGATGAGGACCTATGGATTGTCATTAAATTAAAACAGAACTTAAATTCAACATTTACAGTTGTTAGCAGGGTATGCGGGGAGCTTAACATAGAAACACGTCCTTGCGCATTAGATGCGTTTAATTGCATCAATGACCTTTGTTCTAATATTTCTAAGTACAAATTATTTGCAGACTATCTTAAGATTTGCAGAACAATAAACTCCGACGTCGATGGTGAATCCCTACAAAGTGACCTGAACTCTGTCAATCTCTGGTGCCGCAAAAATAATATGGTTTTAAGCTCGTCAAAATGCTTTCACATCAAATTATCACGAAATAAAAAGATCATAACGTAAACTACAACTATTTTGTAATCGGCGAAATTATTAATGAAGTCACAAGCATACGCGATCTGGGTGTTGTTGTGGATCAGAAATTACATTTTCGTGAACACATAGATTACATTGCAAAGAAGCGTTGCATCACGTTTGGCAGGATTTGTTATACGGCAAACAAAAACTTTCAAGGAACCAGAAATTCCAATGATTTTGTTTAACGGCTACGTCCGTAGCCTGTTGGAATACTGCAGCTCTGTTTGGAGTCCTTCCCAAGTTCACATCAATAGGCTAGAAAAACATTAAAAAAAAAGGTTTTATACTGTTTGTGTTACACCAATAATGGCTGTCGAAACTTAACATGGTACGATTCGAGACTCAAACACTACAAAACCTTGTAACAAGGCGCAACACTGCTGACATAATTTGCCTCCACAAAATAATAAGAGGAGCCCTGACCTTCCTAAAAATGTAAAAAAATATATACCACGAATTAGTAGCCGCTTGCATAACCGTAAAACCTTTAGTCTCCCGCCATGTCGCTCCAACTACCTTCGTCATTCACCATTGTTTCGCATGTGTGCAACTTACAACGATGATGGTCAGGAGCTAGACATCTTCAGTGAATCGGCCATAAACATTAACAGTTTTTCTTTCTAAATTGTAAGTGTTCAACTTACATGCATTACTTTAATATTTTCTAAATTTTAAATTCTTTAAAGACCTGAAAACTTAATTTAAAAAAAACTACCGTGTGACGTTACGTCACCCGACCCCTGCTTTGACTTGAGACGATAATGTAAAATAAATAGACAAGAATTCAACACAAACCTGCTTTAAGTTCTTTAGCATAAGAAATTAATATAAGTTTTGAGTCGGCTACTTATAACCGCAACACCAAGAAAATTAACAAAATACGAAATAAACGGTCTATTCATGGTTTTTTTACATGACAATGTTTACATGAATGACAGACTCATTGTGTCAATTTTTAATTAACTTTTCTTTTATGCCAATGTTACACTGTAGTCTTTTTATTTAAAAAAAGTTGATATACAAACTCATTCTCGCATATTTACGATCTTGATACATGATAATGTCACACGATTGTTGAGTACATCTAGGGACGTTGAAAATAATTAAAAATACATATACAATATAAATTAATTTTGCGGTGCAACTTTTAGAACAAACCTTAAAGCTATAGCTCAAAAAAACTAAACCGATAAGTCTACAGCTATGATTTTTGCATCGTAGGTAGACAAATAAAGAGGGGCAGACTCGTGGTCACACCAGGTTGTCAAACCACTGCTATTCGCTTTGGTCAGAAATTCGACAGAAATCATTTTTATTCCGCAAAAGTAGGTAGGTTAGGTTCGTTAGGTATCTTAAGATGCCCGAAGGGCAAATCGCTCAGAAATAGGGCAGGGCTCCGTCAAATAGCAGTGGTTTGTCAACCTGGTGTGACCACGAGTCTGCACCCAAATAAAGAGCCTTGAGCTTTGTTTGGGACTACGTTAGTTTGTGTGACATTGTCCCCTGATATGTATTTATTATTTGAACTTGAGTATCCATTTAACGTTGCGGTCAACACGATTACAGTTACAGTTGCTTTATTTCACAAATCGGATGGGCCGTACTTGTAGTTGTAATGCGTTTAGATTAGACACACATACTACTCCAACGCTTAGCGACGACAGAAATTACGTACACGCACCTGCATCTACACACACAACTGGGTGAATCAACTTCTAAGGTACTCCCCATTTTTCGACATGTTTCACAAATTATATGTTTTTAGAAAAACTATATATTTGCCAACGACGTAGCTTACACGCTTATTAAATCAGACAATTAGGCTAGCATTTGAAATGATTTGATTTAAAAATAGTACAGTTTGAAATAATAATATAGTTGGTAACGCAGCGGACGATGTTGTCCCTAGGTTTTGTATGGAAAATGTGCATTTTCCCCTGAGTTACCAGGTTTTTTCGAAGATTAAATAATATTTGAGGTGTTTAACGTGTACGGTCTGTAAATTTGGTGGTCTGATATTAATATTCATACATTATTATTAATGATATGATAAGTCACCAGGAAAGTTTTGATACCGCAAAAGAAAAGGAGTACCTTAAAAGTTGATTCACCCAACTATGGCCATCCGCGTCGTGAAGTATTTCTATAATCCGCACTCAAAATTTCGAGCCCTCTGGTGAATAAAATTCACGTAACATTTTTTTACGTAGGTATTATACATGAGGTTGAAATCTGTTCTGTGGCAGTTAGACTTCTATCCAAGTATGTCACTATAGAAACAAGTCATTTTGCTTACACTAAGTAACAGTAAAAGTTGTACAATTTGTACATTTCGCTTACCGAATCCGTAAGCGCAGGTTATTTTAACACTTCTCCAATTATTTCTTCCTTTTTTACTAATTGGTATTTTATGTTTGATAAAAGGCTAACCGGTGGATAAAAAATATGGAGCGCGAGAATGGCTTGCAAATAACTAAGTTAACCGACGCGGGGTATCTGAGGCTCTTGGAGAACTCCATCCGGCTGGGATGGCCGATGCTCATCGAAGACCTCGGTGAGACGCTGGAGGCCACCCTGGCGCCGGTCCTGCTAAAACAGACCTTCCTTCAGGTAGGTACTGTACGGAAGGATTAAGTAAAGTTATTGACCACAAATCGTATTTCTATGAACCACTGTCTTTTTTGCACTTCAGAAACATCATCTGCTAGAACGAAAATAAAATAAATACAGTCACGAGATTAAATTTGGTACCCACCTTAGTTCCAAAGTCAATCTGACATTCTACAACGATAAGGTTGAGTTTCCTAAAAGTTACAAATGACTTGACATCTTTAATGGCATTGACGAATTTAAGCATTTTTTCTTGAAATGGGTCCCAAATTAACGCTCGTGACCGTACCAAAGAGTGAGTCCGTGTTTCAGACAATTCATATATTATGAATTGTTGAAAAATGGAGTTGTATTATTAATTATTTTTATTAGGTACAATAAATGTGCTGCTTACGAATGCACCTGCACTGTTTACATTAAGTTAGTTGAGCAATTAACTCACTTTTAATGTAATACAAAAAAAAACTATTACAACAACTGTTGGTGAACCATAAATATTCCTTTATAGGCGGGTCGACTTCTCATACACCTGGGCGACAGTGACATAGAGTACGACACGAATTTTCGCTTGTACCTGACAACCAAGCTGGCAAACCCGCACTATCTGCCAGAAATCTGTATCCAAGTTACACTAGTCAACTTCACCGTCACTCTGTCAGGTCTGGAGGATCAGCTGCTAGCGTGAGTAAACCCTGGCTTGCAGATAAACTAAACTAGTATAGTTTTTTTTAGTCTAGATGACGTTGTCAATCACCCTGCTTTAACGCGCACACAAGTTGAACCCAGCGAATCGTTGCGTCTACGCCTTCCTTAATAGTCCTGTAGCCCGTGGAGAGTCAAATTACGATCTTTAAGACTTCGCTTCTAGTATATAAAATGGCGAAATCTATAACAATTTCCAAGACAAACGGTAACCTTTTTCGTAATTTGAATCTCCACGGGCTACAGGACTATTAAGGAAGGCGTAGACGCAACGATTCGCAGGGTTTAACTTGTGTGCGCGTTAAAGCAGGTATGTTTTTTTTTGGACGCACAAACAACGCAAACGAAACAATTTTGAAAAAGTAGTTGGGTAATTATTCCAACCACATTTTTTAGCGGCGGACGTGATAATTGGGGTGTAAAGTACATTTATTGGAAAACTATTTATTTTCTAGAAAATCTTACACAAAATACCATGTTGAGCCAAAGTTAAATTTGTTAATAACTTATCATGTTTATCGTAAAAAAAAAACAGTCCCAAATCAATTATGGTGTCGTGTCCAGTACTTGTTGCATACACTGATATACCGTGGTACAAAGTTATTAAGCCTCAACTAGATTGATATTTTAGTTACCTCTATTCCCTATTAGTTAAGGAATTATAAAATATTACAATTATTGCAGTTGCAAGTAAAAAGAAACTGGGAACAGTGTAAATAAAACTGTCCTTGCGAAATAGTCAATTTTGGTGGTGAATATGAAAAATAAATTTTATGATCGAACGAAAAGTGATTAAACAAACAAATATGGCGTCAGTCGTTCGTTCAGTTCCAGCGATAGATTAGATGTTGAAAGATTTATACCGTCTTGCTGCATCTTCCCTCTAAGTACATAAGTATCTAATTTTGGTGGTACGAAATACATTTTTATAATTGTGATAACTTAGATAACTTGTTATTTTGCAAAAAAAAACAATTGTGTTTAAATTATTTTGAGTATGTTAATGGTGTTTTTTTAACTATATGAAGTTAAATTTGTATAAAACTAAAATATTCACGTTAAATAAAATAAAAAACTACAAGTTCTAATTTTGGTGATACAATTTTGGTGGCTATTCCTAAGACACCAAAATTGACAAAATTCCTTGTTGCACCAACATTATATAAACACCAAACAATAACTATTTATTATATTTAAAAAAATACGTTGTTGGTTTTAAAAAATAACAAGAATGATTCCCTAACGATTTTTTTTTATTATTTTAACTATCCCGATATGTCATTATTGATCGTGTGATTTTCTTAGAAAAGTGATTTTGGTGGATAATAGCAATTTTGGTGGTATACAGGGTGTCCCAAAAATAGCACGTCACAGTGACACCGGAGATTCCCTAGCCTCAGACGAACCAAACCAGCCTAACATGACCTCAGTAAAAGTTGCACCGTTTTCGAGTTATACCAATTTAAAGATTTATCCAAATTTTCACCTCTTTTGACATTGTAAGTGCTCGCATTTACTGGGATAGCTTTAGAATTTAGTTTTTTTTATTAGTGCGCGTTTATGAATAGTTGATTAAGATGATAGAAGCATTATTATGTCAATAACTAATGTAAAAGTTGGAAAAATACTGTAATGAACTTGACGTAAATTATCATCAACATAGTAGTTTAAACTTTGAACACCTGCCATAACTTTTTTTTACTACAAACGAAATGAGCAAATAACTTTAAAAACATGCGTATTTTATGCCAATTCTAAAATGGTATGACACATGATATCTTAATGCATAAAAGTAGGAATTCGTATGACATTTGCCAATATGGATCCTCGGAAATCAATGCTAATCATCTAAAAAAATATCTTGTACTCTACGATATCTCATTTGTTTGTGCTCCTTTGAAGAATATGATTGATTTTTGGTTGACCTTGGTCCAAAGATAATAAAAAACGGGTTTAATTTTCATTAGTTTTTACAATAAATGTTCGAATTGTTTCCCTCCGACTCTAAGGCACAAATGGCATCTTCGGATAAAATTTCGGTTTAATTTTCGTAAACTGGTTTCTGATATGTCTCGGGCTGCATTGAAGACACGTCGCCGTAGTTCCTCTTCGTTACTTATTGGTTTTGAATAAATATTGTCTTTCAAACATCACCAAAAAAACATTTTACAAAGCGAAATCAACTTCCGTTAAGAGTGCCGAGTAGTCGTTACAGTTCCACAAACAAAATCAGAGTGACACATGATATCTTAATGCAAAAAAGTAGGAATTCGTATCACATTTGCCAATAAGGATCCCTGCAACCAAACTAACAAATGAAACGCGATTAGCCGCTTTGCAACTTATCATGTAAATAATTGTAGGATACTTATTAATTTATTGCAGTTGTAGCCCTGTGACCCAAACTACTCATAGTTCGTTACCTTGCGTTTCGTGATATAAGTACTCGTTGATTAATATTTAATTAGGTCGTTTTATTTTTATTGATTTGAATTATGTCATTCATTACTTATCACCCATGTTCACTGCGTCCGTTTTCCTGTGGTGTTCCTGAATTAAATCGACTTGGCATTCCTCTGGACTGATTTTGTTTGTGGAACTGAAACGACTACTTCTCACTCTTAACGGAAGTTGATTTCGCTTTGTAAAATGTTTTTTTTTTTTGGTGATGTTTTAAAGACAATATTTATTCAAAACCAATAAGTAACGAAAAGGAACTACGGTGACGTGTCTTCAATGCAGCCCGAGACATATCGGAAACCAGTTTACGAAAATTAAACCGAAATTGTATCCGAAGATGCCATTTGTGCCTTAGAATCGGAGGGAAACAATTCGAACATTTACTGTAAAAACTAATGAAAATTAAACCCGTTTTTTATTATCTTTGAACCAAGGTCAACCAAAAATCAATCAAATTCTTCAAAGGAGCACAAACAAATGAGATATCGTAGAGTACAAGATAATTTTTTAGATGATTAGCATTGATTTCCGAGGATCCATATTGGCAAATGTCATACGAATTCCTACTTTTATGCATTAAGATATCATGTGTCATACCATTTTAGAATTGGCATAAAATACGCATGTTTTTAAAGTTATTTGCTCATTTCGTTTGTAGTAAAAAAAAGTTATGGCAGGTGTTCAAAGTTTAAACTACTATGTTGATGATAATTTACGTCAAGTTCATTACAGTATTTTTCCAACTTTTACATTAGTTATTGACATAATAATGCTTCTATCATCTTAATCAACTATTCATAAACGCGCACTAATAAAAAAAACTAAATTCTAAAGCTATCCCAGTAAATGCGAGCACTTACAATGTCAAAAGAGGTGAAAAATTGGAAAAATCGTTAAATTGGTATAACTCGAAAACGGTGCTACTTTTACTGAGGTCATGTTAGGCTGGTTTGGTTCGTCTGAAGCTGGGGAATCTCCAGTGTCACTGTGACGTGCTATTTTTGGGACACCCTGTATAATAAGTAAATTCGATATATCTTAAAACGACTTGGTTTAATGAAGGGCCATTTTAACACTGTTTTAATTATGACTAATGACGTCCCTTACACTTAAAATTGTGAACCCTACTGACAAAATAAAAAATACCACCTAAATTAGGATAATTTGACGCTTGTTGAAATTCACCCAGTTGTGGTATGAGATGTAAAATACTATTAAAAAGTCTATCGTTATTCGACGATCATGTTGATATTGCAGCAAGTGTATTTAGTATAATTGGTTTCTATCCAAATCCGAATATTTGTTTGGACGATTTTTTAATAACAAAGCTGAAATTAATTATGAATAATGTTGTTTAGCATAAATAATCTAATTACTACAGTCAAAAACAAAGGGCAGTGAGTGAGCGAGCGAAGCGAACGAGCCAGTTTGGCCAGGCAGAAGCGATAGGTTAGGTTAGAAGGATTTACTAATGTGTTGCAGAATTTCGTTTTTGCTATATTTTTGTATTGCGGAATGTTACCTTCAGCATACCGTCACTTCGCATAAATTCCAAATTCAAGATCATACTGTGGCATACTGTCGATGATAGTGATTAGTGATATGCAGGGAGCGAAACTTTGGTGCCGATGACAGGCGTATGACGTCAAGCTACATACAGAGTGTTTTTATCTAGATTGAACATCATCACTAACAACTTATTGGCCTCTTTATTGTACCAATATTGACACTTGAGTAGAGACGGCCGGTACTTATAAAAAAGATAATTGACTGTCATTGTCATATTAAAAAGAAGATTGTTGAAGTCAATAACAAAATTTTTTTTTTTTTTTTTGTAAGTTTTAATTATTACCGAAACATTGTTTCGCTTGAGCAAAGTCGCCATGTAATCTGTACAGCCGTATTTGCAGAAGTTTATTTTTCTGACTGTAAATAATGAAAAAAATATTTAACAGCAAAAGTAAGCAATTAAGAAAAAAAATGAAAACAATCAAGCTCATGGGATGTTGTTATGTTTGAATTTTAAGCGTTCTGCATACTTCGAAATTTCATTAAAATAATGTTTTTCATTTCCTTGTATAAATAATATTTTTCGTTAGAAATACAAGCTCCAACAAAATATTTCGTGTCGTCTTTGTCATTATTTAAATATTTACATTATCATTATAGCATTATTATGAATCAGTGCGGTGTCGCAATATTGTTTATAATAAAAGCATCCTATATGTGAATTTGCGTCATAATGACGTCACCGGCATCAAAGTTTCGCTCCCTGGTGATATGATATTAATATAATCGAATGATGATTTCGCAGAAAAATATTTTGCTAGTATTATGTAGGGTAATTCGTCAATAACTGGCCACTTAAGATTGAGACACCGCGCTTCTGTAAAAATAAAATATCGCCTTCAGTTTACCTATGTATTTACCTACCTTGAGTGTGGTATCATTTTCTGATAAACCATAGATGTGGCTTTCATTTTTTTTAATTTATTAAGATATATGAAGAAGTTTCACAACGTCAGCTTATCTTTTTTGTTTCAACACGCAATATTTTATAATATATGTATATCATCATATTTACAAAAAATACTATTCAAAAGCCCAATTTATGCAGATTCAAATAACATATCTTTTTTATTCCTACCATTTATTAGAAACCTGTACAATAAATAAATATATACCCGCGCGGCAGTGCTAATTAAGACAGCGGGCCGAACTAACGGAGATAGACTAGACTAGACCCAAGGATTGGTAACACAACTGGAAAACGCGTATCTAAGCCATGCAAGCGGCAAATCATGTAACAGTTGGGGTGACAAAGTTATCAGAGGGTTGTGACCCTGCAGAATAGGGATTTGCCTGTCGCCCTTCCGAATTTTGAACCGGAAATACGCTACACCGGAAAAGGTGCAGCACATACAAAAAAAAATGCCGTACATTTAGTAAATCGTTGTTCCGGTACCCTAAGCAAGGTCCGATTATTATGGTTTTTGATATGTTGTTAAGGACCACATAGTCATGATAACCCAAGTTTTTCGTCCCTCCAACTAATATTTTTCCGCCATCATGGAAAAACTGACACATTTTTCGGTTTTTTGCCCATACCGTCGTTAAAGTTAATTCTAGTGCTAATTATGGTTCTGCAATATCGTAGAATGAAACATGTTCTAAAACTTTTAAATTCAAGATTTGTTCCAGGAGCCGTAGGAACGAAGTTATGGAATCGTCTATGAGCTAGCGTTATAAATTGCTACTTTTATTTAGTTTTCCTGCCATATTTATGTTTTAGTGCATTTGAGCGCGAACTGTAGTTGCTGTAACTTTTGGATCGAAATATTTTTTCCTCAACCTCCAGGAAAGAAGGTATGGAATCATCTGTGGATTATTTGAGTAGCTTAGTTTTATTTTAGTTTAAATACGTTTAGTTTTATTTTTTAATTGTATTATTGTTGTATTCTGTATTCGAAATAAATATTAAATCTATGGAGTGGTAACGTCGAAAATACTTCCTTTTCAAGTTTTCTTCCCTTATTTACGTTATGGTGCATTTAAGCGCAAATCGTAGTTTTGCAATCTTTTAGAATACAAAATTCTCTTCAAAACCATCGATGCCGTTGTCACCCCAGCTTTTACACGAGTTGTTGCTTGCATTCTACTTCATCAAAAATGATTCTAGACTAAGACGAGAACTCTCCGCGCGGCCTGCTGCACTATAGTATTGATATCACAGATTACATATTATTTTCGTAATTACCGATTCTTCTTTCCAGTCCGCCCGATTGGGGATGGGAAATACAATCGAATCACGATCGGAAAGCAATTTCGACTGCTGCACTCGTTGCTGCTACCAGCTTGTCTGGAACTAATTCGGTGCCAATCACCGAGCGGTGTTAGGTGCCACTGATGAAAAAAAACTGTTAAAATGTACCGAATTATTAATGTATGTAATAACGGCATTTATAAACGCAATCATATCTACCTACCTAAATAAAAATACTATTTATATTAATATTTCTAAGATACATTTTCATGCCTAGGTCCTTATGTTTCATTTTTCCACCTGGTCGGCCTGAGATCTAATATTTGACAACTACGACGTCCTTTTCATCTGATTTGATCTTTTTGAAATCAAGTCTGTTTTGACTTGAAAACCGATATATTTTTTCAGATAGACCTTGCATGATAATTGATCATTATGTGCATTAGGTTTTTTTTTAAATAAAAGTCAAAGATAAAATGTTGTACTACAGCTGACTAATAAAATAAAGGACGCTCGCGGCGTTACTCACTGCACTGCACTGCGATTCTCAGTCTTGGGGCATAAAACGAGCCTTGCCTGTGGTCGCCAGAGACGCTAATTAATTTATCTGACACTTTTATAAAATTCTCTGTATCAGATGACCACGGCCCAAAAGTTTCTATAGCAAGTGCAGCAACTACGTAATTTGGCTTTAAAAAAGCTTATTTGCGGCACTTGATGGCTTGGGCGTGGTCTGCGGCGGTCCCTGGCTTGCGAGCAGAACCTTGGACATGAGACTGTGCTAGCGTGTCAACGCGAGTGACGTCTCACGCCGAGAGATGACCAAGATGCCACGGTAACTAAAGGCTCAAGCCAGCACTGGATTGGTAACACAAACCGCGGTGTGCTAGGTTGTCGACTGCATTTCCAAAATGGCAACAATGCTGCGGCACACTGCTACCCTTACCGTATTAGGATCTAAAAGAGAACCTAGGGTTCGTGAAGGAAGCAACGGGCCTTTTCTTGGATGAATTTTGACTATTTTCCAAAAGTTTGCGATGTCGAATTTTGTCAGAAATAAGGTCCTATGCTGCTTGGCTAGGTTTTTCGACAGGCAAATGCTCACCCTGATTACAGACATGCCAAGCATCCTCTGAATCGGACAAGCACGACACCTAAATATTAGTAGGGTTCTAAAAGTTCAGAATGAAATGCTAAGCACACCGTACTTTACGAGGAGGGTTACTTGACACCAACAGGTGAGTGTGAGATGTTGAAAACTTTAAATTTAAAGTTTTTTCAGATACACATTGTATGATAACTACATGTATTTATTTTTATGGTGATTAAAATGTTCTTTAAGGTATTTTTTTTTTCTTTGCAAGAACTTCAGTATTTTTAAAGATACTGACTATTTAATAAATAAAAACCAATCTTGATATTTTCATAATTTTTTTTAGAAAACTGTATATTAAATGTCCCAAAAAATGATTTCCGTGTGCCCTATTTATCAAAATATTACTAGATAAATTTCAATGCTGCGCGGCGAGTTCTCGTCTGTTACGTCCGCTGTTTTGATTCGCGTCGCCATGCGGGTATTTTTATTTATTGTACACGTCTTAAATTTAATGGTATAAATTTTAACTATATGTTATTTAAATCTGCATAGGTATTAGATTAAGTTCAACATTTTAAGGAAAAAAGTAAACGTTAAACATGGTAAATAGAGACGTCGTGAGGCTGGAGCGTCCGGACTTAGAGTTGCTACGTACTGAGCTGATCGTGCGCATAAACGCAGACAAGGCGACCCTGCTCGAGATCGAGGACAAGATACTCAAACTGCTCTACGCTTCGTCAGGAAACATTCTTGACGACGAAGTGCTCATAGAAACACTCAATGAAAGTAAGGTGAGTTACTTCATCGCAGTTCGGACTACTTGCAAGCTACAGAAGCTAGGTACGGAGAACATTTAGCGTGAATCCCTCTTAAATTTTTACGATTGTTATTTTTTATTCTATTTAATAGTATCTACAGAATACTATAACTTAATGCACTGCTTAGAAATTACCAGAAAATAAAAATAAAATCCATATTATGTACCTACTGCTAATTTTTTTCCGGACCACTTTTACTCGTTACTGTAACAAATAATAATCTAATAGGTCTTTGTAATAAATAAGATTGTGGTTAAGTACATGTTCTTGAAGCTTTACGTATCTATGGATCTACCCTTGGCTGTATGTTTCGCGATTGATGCTTGCTAAGTAGTGTCCGACCGAAGTTTCGGTTTCGGTTTCGGCCAATTTCGGCCAAAAAAGTGATTTCGGCCGCAGTTTCGGTTTCGGCCAGAATCCGGCCGAAACCTTCGGCCGGGCCGAAATTGCTTCGCGGCCTCTCGCGGCTCTCGCATCGGGAGCGCTCGGCTTAATTCGGGCGCGCTCGGCCGGGTAGGTATAGGTAATGCATCGGCGGCCGTCCCAGCCGGGACCACCGGCAGTATTCATATTCATCCCGTTTGTGACGTTTGTTTGTGAACCACGTGGCGCGCGAGAAAATATGGTGAGTGTTGTTTATTTATTAAATTATTATTTATTTTTTAGAATCTGTTTCTGCATTTTATGCTATGATTAATGAACGATACGTTTGATATTAGGATTGTGAATTTAGTTTAGACGTGATAAGAATAGGTTGTTTGTTTTGAATAATATAATACCTATGCCGCAAATTAGTGAAGTCTTGATAACTGCAGTAAAATAATTTAAATAATACCTTATTAAATTAACCCTATTACTATCCCTTATACAGGGTGTCTGGAAAACCTTCGGAGAAATTTGGGGGGGTAATAGTTGGCACGATTCTGATCACGGGGGTATGGTTCATTTTTGTTTCTGTTAATGTAAAAAAAAAAGAAGGATTAATTATATTCATTTTGTTACTTGATGTATCGCAGCCGATATCTCGACCTTGACATTTTGACGTTGATAGTATACTACTCCAACAGTTCGTAGTATCTTACGTCAAAATTCAATGTCCGAGGTCAACGACCTGAGACCATACGTTGTCACATGGTATGTAAACAAACAGTTCGCTCCATGTAAACAAACAGTTCGCTCCATGTAAACAAAAATCAAGGTAGCATTATAATAAAAATAAATGAGTAATTTTAGTGCAACTTACTGTATTTTCGTTTTTGCAATTTGAACACTAATTGGTTTTAAATGTGAAATCACTAGGTCTCTTGTTCATGTTTTGCCGAGACTGATCATATCGTCCGTCTTTTACTGTCGAGATCTAACCATTTACCATTATTTTCTGCTCTAAAGTAGCCCATATAACTGATTTACAGCAAAAATAATTGAAGACGTGAATATTGAAAATAACATAATTTAACACTGACATCTAATGACAGCCATAAATTCATAGACTTCTCAAAGTTCAAATAGACGGATTGAACGATCCGATTATTGCTCTCCGTATTGAAGAAAAAAAAGGAGAAAAAGAAAATCGTTTATTGGTGCAAACCACAGAAAAATAATAATCAAATTAAATACAGTGAGAAAATAGTTTAAAACAAAACCTTAAAACTATTTTATAAAATAATAATGCACCAAATTGGGTGCTACTCAGCATCATAGTGTCAGACATGCCGTGACGCTGCACGCGCTGATTTTCAGGGCAACCAGACGGGGAGAAAGCGCTGCTGGCTGCTGGTTCTTTCCTTTTGATCCGCATGGTATTTGTGGCAGTAGCCAAAAGTCCAAGTGCAAAACATTTTGTCGATGGATATAAAGGTCGTCGCATAATTGATTATAATAGGCTATTTGACAACATTGAAAATATACTACAAATTGTGGTCATCCTATCTGATACTAGCGTAAAATAACGTATTTCACTTTATTTCACATTAAATTATGTCTATTTTTTTGGAAATTACACGAAATAATAAGGATTTTTTTGAAATTTAATCTGTGGCAAAAACGCTATGTGATGTTAGAAATACTTTATAACCTGTGAGTGTGATGTGAAGTCACATCACATGCAAGTAAACAAAACAAACCCCAAACCAAACATCGCTTCGCTTGTGACATCGCTTCCTTGACTGATTGTGATTGTAGTCCACGTTTTATATTTTCTGGGTGTTCCTTAAGCCGGCTACTCACACACCTGCTGCAGGGGCAATACCGGTCGCACGGCGGTTGGACCAATTTTAGGCTGTTCTCTACACACTAGCCTGCCGTTTAGTGTGTAACTGATAGTCCCGCTGAACGCACGTCCACGAGAAAGCCTCCTGTATTGTCGAAACACCAGAGGATTGGTATCGCCTTGGCACTTTCTGTGGTGCTACCAAAAAAAAAAGGAAGAGAAGATATTGGGTGAAGAATTGGTTGCAGAAACGAAGCAAATTGTGCCACATGAATATTATGAAAGAATTGGAAGTAGATGATCTTAGAAACTTTTTGCGAATGGATATTGATTCTTTTGAAGAGCTCCTGGCTATGGTAACACCATTTTTTCCATTTTTGTCCACTCCGCTCGGTTGTCACCAATGAACTGACTGGAATTGCCCCAATCCTACTACACACGCAGCAACCTTGCAGGGCGGTAGACACAATCTAGGGAGCTAGGAAGGTCTTGCGCCCCTGCCGCCCTGCCGCAGGCCCAATCTAAAAATTGCTCCTGCTTGCCTACACACATCACAATTAAGGAGGCAATCAAGGGTCCAATTCCCATATTGCCCCTGCAGCAGGTGTGTGAGTAGCCGGCTTTAGTGGCCTTTTTCTTTTAAGGGTTTTTACCACAGAGTGTAATCACGTCGACCTCTTCTTACAAAGCGATCCTATTTTTCTCTTTTTTCTATGATACGAATATCTAGCAACAACATGTATGATGCCAGCTTTAAATGTAATTTTGATAAAACGTAACGTGTAGGTAGGATTTTTTGTTTACAAATGAAACCTAAAACTCTTTTCATAAAGAGTTTTAATGGTCCAAGATTTAAAAAGATAATATGTCAAATTGTCAATAATTAATTATTGTGTTTTTTATTCGTCGGAAGCCCTGATAGTGGTACAAATCAATGAAATACAGCCATGGTTCATGATCTCGTAAAAGAAGTAATGTGCCTACGAGTGCAAGTGCTATTTTAGCCGTGTGAGTGTGAGAAAAGTGTGAGTAAAAATCATAATCGTAAGTTTCAGTTTTAGATTATTTCACATAATAGCCCTTATCAGACACCGTCTTTTCATTCACATTACAGGATAATGTGTCAGTTTTCTAAACTCCATAGAACTTTTGACCATGATTGGAAACATTGTTCATAAGGAAAAACTTGTTTATTTACATTACGTTGTGACACATATCGTCGGTGAAACTGGAAAACCGCGTAAGTGACATTTTAAATAAGGAGCAAAATGCACCTTTTTAATAAGACCGTAAGGTTTATTTTGCTCTATCATAAATTTGTTACTTACGCGGTTTTGCAGTATCACCGACGATATTATGAATGAATCAGTTAAGATGGGGCACACTGAGAGCATCGTCAGGAAAGTGATGATAAATCTGTCTGTAACTCAGTCAAATATTAACTTAAACAAAAGTTACCAATATAGGGATGATCCAAATCATCCACCCTATCTACAGTTAAAATTTCTCCGAAGGTTTTCCAGACACCCTGTATATGTAGGTAGGTATGTTATGTAGAGTTGATTAAAATTTAATTATTTCATATTTTTTGACAAAGTTGATTTATGTTAATGTAGCATGAATGCTGTGATTTCTCTTGCAATGTTTGACTTTGTCACAAGAGGTATTATTCTAAAACTTTGTTTAAAGATCACTGATTACAGTGATAATACTATAATTTATTTAAAAGTTGATGTATGTTTATGCTGTGATTTATCTTGCAATTTGTGATTGTGATTTACTTTATCCAGGTATTATATTAATTAGGTAACTTTGTTTAAAACTTTAAAAATTTGATTTTATTTGGTTTAAAATTTCATAGTTTACCTCTAATTATATCTATTTTCATTAAAAATAAACGTTTTTTATTTTGTTTAACTAAAACAGTAGCTGTTCTCATATAAGAAATCCTTGCAATAACCTTTTCCTTAAGATTTGTACAGTAATTTTGAATAATTTCATAAGTCTTCAAAAATTTCGGTTTTGGTTTCGGCCGAAATCAGAAAAAAACCGAATATTCGGTTTTGGTTTCGGCTAAAAATCGTGTTTCGGTCGGACACTATTGCTAAGTAATATGTAATGATCGGCTACCGGTAGCAATTTTTGGACGAAAGTATAACATGGATATGATTGTATTTAAATGTTGTGCACAATTTATATATTAAAAATGTACGCAGTTTTATCATCGAGGTTTTAACAAGTCTTAAACCATGATATATCGGATTACAACTATGCATCTCTCACACATGTTGATGTAGAAAGGTCATTCTCTATTATATAAATGGATCCTCAATGTTAAAAGGAATCGATTGACACATTTGTTAATCCTTTACTTCAAAATCATAAATTCCTTGTAGCGATTTACCGGGTCGCATTTCACCTCGAATGAACAAAATTTCAATAGAATCTTTTACTTGAAGCAATTTTTTGCGTGGCTTTTACATTAGTATATTTAATTTGTAGCATTTATTTTTTCGTGTATTAAATTACCGTAGACGCAATTCGTCGCGATCGATGTTTGTTTGATTTGAAGTTCGCAATAATATTCTGTAACATTTTTTTTAATTGTGTTTTGTACCTGTAGTTTCATGTCTTAAGTGCTATCAATCTCTTTGAAAATTTTTGTGACTTAGAAATAATAAAGGTTGAACACGCCAAAACGTGGGCATACATATGTACTTTTTTTATTTTATTTACGACTGTACAAACTATTTAGTAATATATTTATAAACTCCATAGTATAATGAACAAAAAATATTGTGATAGCATGTCACTTCGTACATTCGTTTTCACGATGGAGAGCCCTGAACTTCAGCAGCGTGAAATGATTTTGCTCAAGCACACGGAAAAACCCCTTCTAAGCTACAGAGCACTAGCAAAGTTATTGAAATATCCACAATCCACTGTTTGTTCTGTTTTAAAAAAGTTCCGGGAACGGTTGACTGTAGAACGGAAACCGGGTACTTAAGACACAAAAAAAAGAACCCAGTCTTTTACAGATTTTTAACACAACTCCGAAGATCTCGTCACGCGATGTCACTAAAAAGGTACAAATGTCACAATCTTATGTACAAAAAGTATAGACAAGAGCTGGGTTAAGTTCGTACAAGGCTCAAGCTGCACCTGGCCGCAACGCTCAGCAGAATTTGACGGCCAAACAAAGAGCAAGAAAGTTATACGACAATTTCTTAACAAAATTTTAATGCATCGTGGTTGGACAGATACCAGGCCAGGAGTTTTATACTAGTACGAGTCGCAAAAATGCTCTTGTAGGACTGTAAGTTAAAAAAGAGGTCCAAGTTTCCGAAAAAGTACTTGCTTTGGTAAGCTATTTGCAGCTGCGGTAAAAAAAGTCGATCATTTATCGCTACAGGTACTGTAAACAGCGAAATTTACAAAAAATAATGTTTGGAGAAGCGACTTTTACCCTTTCTGAGGAATCATATTTCGTAACCATTGTTTTCGCATGATCTTGCAAGCTGCTACTATGCCAAAGTTGTGTCAGACTGGTACAAACAGAATGGTGTTGCTGTGGTACCTAAAAACTGCAATCCTCCTAATTGCCCTGAACTCAGGCCTATCGAAGAATATTGGTTCATAATGAAAGGGATTAAAAAAGAAGGGCGGGCAAATCAATCCGTGGCTGATTTGCAAAAAAACATGGACTTGGGCTGGTAAAAAGTACCCTGACAATGCCGTGCAAACCTTGATGAGCCGCATGCGACTCAAAGTGAAGGCAATGGCGTATTCAAGGCATAATTAAAACACATTTGTATGTTTATAAATGTACGATAGTAATGTAAGCAAATGTAATATATATATATTTTTAAAATTTTACTTGATTATGTTTTTATTGACTATTTAGTATGCCCACGTTTTGGCGTGTTCAACCTTTAGTAAAATACTATGTTATTGTGACATTGAAGTACAGTGAAATTGAATTCATACAATGATTATATTAATTCAATATTGGTGAGAAAATATGGAGCTTGAACCTGGCTCCGCCTGTGATAGACGGGGTAGTTACTAATTAATCACTTTCACAGAGCATTTTCGTGCTGATAACATGTTGAAATAAATTAGTAAATAACATTTCATGTTTTCATTGTGAATTTTTTCATTGGTTTCATTGTATTAAACAATCTCTCAATCTATTAAAGTGAAGTGACACAACAGCTGATTGGTCTACGAGTGGGTACGAAACTTAAAAAAATTGTCATTGAAGTAGTAAACTAAAAACTATAACAATGTTTCTTATTTTATTTTATAGTCATTTAAAGAACTCTTGAACGCTGCAATAGCCATCGCGAGAGTCGCGAGAGAGCGACAGAGCGCGAGCACGCGCCGTACCAAGCGACCCGTCGCGAGAATTGGGTTTCCGTTGCAGAATTCATAACGTAGCAATAACTACGTAGCAATGCCTACGCTCTGTTATTCCCCATACTATTTCTACTAATGATGCGCTAGAATTGAAATTTTGCCATACAACTTATGTCAAACAATAATGATATCGGTTGCAGCTTTAAAGAATTTGCCATAATCATGAAAATTTATTAATAAAGTGCAACGCCTAAATTCCAATTAATTTCATTATAGTTTTGATGGTGTTTTAGATAAATAGGAACATAAACGCGAGCAAATTCATTAAAAATTGCTAAGTTTGAAAAATAAATATTCTTAAAATTTACTTAAAATCAAACGTAATAGATACATTACTCGTATAATGCGTCGACACAGACGCGAGCGTACTGAGCCAACATCCGCTCGCATCAATACTTTGCGAACACACTGACCCAACTGCCAGTCCACTCACACGCAGCCCCTCCACGGAATCAGTCCCGCGTACTGTGGTGCAAGCCACAGAACTATAACTCGATATAGTTCTGTGGTGCAAGCGACTTGACTCAGCATAGGTACAACGTAGGTACCTATGCTGAGTAAATGTTTATACCTACCGAAAACTTATAAAACGTATGGGAATAACAGTTTTTCAACGGGAAAGTTAAGTTTGTCGCGAAGTCTAATTTGTTTGTAGTATCGGCTTCGGAACCGTACACTGAGCATGCCCCGATATGCTCTTGCCCGGTTTTTTAAGATTATGAATGGAATATTCACGTTCCAATACCAATTATTAAAACAAAATTGACTATTCTAGGCGACAGATTATTTAAATCATTTATTTCTTGATAATCATAAGCTATTAGCGTTTTAGTTTTAAACGAAACTTTTATTTCTAATTCGAATTAGTACCAAAAAAGTTTTGGACGAAAATAACGCGTCATACCTCTCTTTACTTAAAATTATAAAGATAATTTCGGGAGTCTCTTACGCTAAATCGGAGCTATGAGATAAGTACCTAGTCGGTTACTAAGTTCTGTTACTGAGATTAATTACAATTTAAAAAAAATATTAAAGCAGTTTTGCATAAACCTGTATATTAATCAAAACTTTGATTTATATAGAATAAGAATAAAAATAATGTATTCTAAACTATTGCAATTATTTGATGTACGAGCTTGAAGTATTCCCATTTCGGACGATAAAATCAAAGTTAAAATCACGCACGACGATGATACTGATAACGGCCCCAACTTTTGTAAGAGTTCCTGTAGAGAGTTCAAATTTGCGTGACATATTGAACAGACTTCTAGCTTTAAATTCTGATACGAATGTATTCAAAGCAACTAAAGATCCGCTTGGACACCGGTCAATCTTGATGACTCATTAAATCGACTTTAAGATTTCGAATTTAAGACTCGAAGGTTGTAATAGGAATAGCTTGGATAGCAGGTACCTAATTAAGAAATCAAACAACCGGAATTGTGATTCTTTGTTTATCCGAAATTCGAAAGAGCTTGAACTCAGTTTCCAGAATCAATTTTGAGATTAGGTCATAAATAGTGCCAGGTTATGTAGCTTATTCAATTAGGATACACACGTTTCTTAACGACGTAGATATTTTTTAAACCATATCGAAAAATAATTGAATTGATTTAAAAATAATGTTTAGGTATGTGTAATGACTAGGGTTAGGATTTTGGTGGCATTTTGTGGTTTTAGAATCCATGGACCCGCTATTTCCGAATTATTATAATACATGACACTTTGATTTTGACCTTCAGTATGGTCATATTTCAAAATGAACTAATTACATTTTTATTTCGGTTTTTCCGTCCCTACTTATATTTGCGTGTTTGTAACGCTTTCACAGCAGAGATATCCTCCATACCAAATTTCATTTAAATTGGTTTAGCGATTTAATTAATAAATTAATTTTAAAATATTAAAATACTGAAGGTCAAAATCAACTTGCTCTTACTGCCCCACATCTCAACTTTCCACCCTGTATCATACGATGGAAACACCTGTATTTCAATTTCGAAAAAAACAAATTCATGTAAATTTGGTTTGATTTGGTAACACAAATTTACATGGGGCGGATACGAACCGTGCACGGAGCAATAGCCACTGGACCACCGTGTACAGTGAATAGTACGTTCAAAATAAGCATCATATATTACAAAAACTTCTTTATTTCTACTTAAAATTACTAAAATGTCAGATACGGTATTTATTTACCACTTAAGTATATTAATACTTAAGTGGTAAATAAATTAATTTTAAAATATTAAAATACTGAAGGTCAAAATCAAAGTAGTATGTATCACAATAAATAGAAAATAGCGACTCCATGGATTCTAGAACCACGATTTGCCACCAAAAGTCCTAACTCTAGTAATGACTGTTTACCCCGATAAGCAGGTCCGAATTGCGTTATATTATATCAACCTTTTTTTTTTAGTTTTTAACATCGAAATATAATAGGTATGGAAAGGTAACCTCAAGCAAAAAGACTGCTAAATCCGCTCCAAAACGCCCAATTTTAAATGTCAGATATTGATATAACGTCTGAGTAGACAGTAAATGCAGTAAGGTTTTATACCGTTTGAAAGATAAAAATCTGCAATTGGTTTTAAGCTCTCTGACACAAGAATTTTATTTGATAACATAATTATTTTTTCATAAGGTTAACTTGAACGCGGCCAAGTATTTCAACATTTGACGTAGATTGTTTAATACAAAAATAACACAGTAAAAGAATAATGAATTATATTAATTTTAGTGTTTTACTGTTTTGACAAACTTATTGATATTCCCCTTGTATCATTAAATATTCTTATGGTACACTATTATAAAGTTGTGAAGGAAGTTGTAAATGATATCTAGACGAGCGGGGGTGTAGGCGTCATGGGGCCGATAAAGACCCGGGGCGCTGCTTTGCCTCGGCAGGAGCTGATCAGCTGACCCATTCTGCTTGGGGATGTCCTTCTGGGCCCCGACCGGAGGACTCAATGCTAGATCGTCAGATCCCTTTATATCCGATTTAACTCTAAATGGCTGTAGGTACCTACTTATGAATAAACAAAAACCCTCTAGTTCCAGTAGTTTGGTTGATAAGTCCGGGACCGGACTAAAGCCTCACTTTTCTTCCCATTAGTTCAGTTATGACGTCAAACCGAACTGATGATAAATAAAACGACCCAAAAGTACGGTTAAGGTTAAGCTAAATAAAACTACCCATATTTTATTGAACAGTTTTTAACAAAATTAAACAATTGCCCCAGACTAATCAACCGAACTACTGGGACTATCGGACAAAAACGTACCGTAAAATGGGGCTATTTGGTAATCACGGGGCTATTTGGAACTAATTAATCATAAGCTTTTAGTTGATATATTTTTTGTCATGGCTATGCTAGAACTGTAAAAATTGTTGTCAGGCTAAGTTTTTAGTTATATTATTGCCATGACAAAAATATATCAACTAAAAGCTTATAATTACTTGGGTTCCAAATAGCCTCGTGGTTCCCAAATAGCCCCGTTTTACGGTATACAATTCCTACAAAAGTTCTGTCCCTGCTAAAGCCAACCGAACCAGAGACTACTACGAGTATGATAGTCCCTGAAGCCGACGGAAACATAACTCTCTGCACTGACGCAATACTCATTTATTCCGATGAGCAGTGACTGCAAGAGTAGCTTTAAAAATTAAAATAGTTTGTAGGTAGGTACGTAAACCTATTCTATGTTAGTTGAGTTTATACCACCAAACCCTTATTCATTTCGAAGTCTTCTGCGAACAAACAACTACCAACTACTTTAATTGTTAAAGCTTCATGTGAAGTTCCCAACCCGCAATAGGCGAGTGAGACGACCTCCGCCCATTCCAGCACATTTATGAGACCTGTGCCCTATTTTTTGATTTATATGACGATGATTATTTAAGAGTCTTGTTAACAACTTTATTTCCATAGAAATGAGACAAAAACGTAGAAATGCTATCAATCCACACTCCCTTAAGATTAATGTTTCAATGTTGAGCCATTATAAGCATCCTTACTATAAATGTAATAAAGATATAAGAAACGCTAATATTGTAAGACTTTTTTTATTTTTCTTAACGAAATATTCTCAAGCATCCCAATTACCAACGGGACAGTGCTGAAATTGCCACAAATGGGAGAAAGCATTTCCTAAAATCTATGAAAGATATCAGAGTATTACTGCTGCTACTTTATGAAATAAAACTATAAATACGATTTCTACAGGTCATTGACCGCTTCTTTAAAAAAATATACGTCGAGAAATAAACACGATCGGCAAGTGAGTTTTTGATCCTAGGCTGTAAAATAATGTAAAGCAGATAATAAAATTATAAAACGGAGGTAAACAAAACTGAGCAAAAATCACACACTGTGCTTCGATACTCGATAATCCGAATTTTCCGCCTATAAGTTGTCGTCTCGGGTCGACAATTTTTTTACGCTCTTCAATTTGATCTGCATTTGGTCATTACGACATTATTAATATAGATTGGATAATTACTAAGATGTGCCAGTAGGTCCGGGCCAGTGGTAACGTATACAAACCCTGTTTCAGGAAACTTCAGAGATCATTAACGCTCGGCTGGAAGAAACTGAAGCCACTGAAATCAGCATATCAGCTGCTCGAGAGAAATATCGCACCGTGGCAACCCGCGGCGCAGTGCTGTACTTCGCCGTCGCACAGCTGGCTGATATCGACCCCATGTACCAATTTTCCTTGAAGTACTTCAATCAGGCAAGCCCGTCGAAGTACCTTATTCCGGATGAGCACTTATTAACATATTTCTCGCATGTTTTTTTCATAGGTGGCTCATATTCATATTTAACTAGGATATCCATCGATTAATGAATAACTGATTCTAAACATTTACAAAAAAAAACATTATTCTTACTACTCGTCGAGTCTGTTCTCCATTTTGTTGAAAACATATGATAATAACTTAAATTAAGACAACTTTATCAACATTTTGAGTGACCACATAGAAAGAAAATTTTAGTTGTTACTGTTGTGGATCACATAAAATTATAAAACACAGTACACAGATTCACATTCATTCAGATGCTTGATTAAAGTTGCTGCTTTCACTTTCTGTAGCAATAGAATAAGACACGTCACTAAACAAGCATTAAATTTAATTAACGTCTCTGAGTGCGGCAGTGTGACAGGGAAAACAAATTATTGACATAATCCAATATTCTACATACAAATGACTTTTCAATTTCTTCACACGCCCTTGTGCCAATTTAACAATGGCATTCGCGATATCTGGTCTCGTCCTCGAAACTAGAAACATTAAGGAACCTACGCTACTTACGTACGTTTTTGCTACTTTTTTTGTCTGCTCGTAACCAACTAAAAATAAAAAATAAACCCTCGCTGTAAAAATAAATCAATGCTCGTCACACGGTTCGCTAGATTTTGAAAAGGAAAGTGCAGTCATTTTCCCCTTCGCACAAACACCGCAATTATACAAGTCACTCACATCTGATAAGTAATTTTATATACATACCAGAATGTTGTAAATCTTATTGAGCTTAATTATTATTTAAAAGGTTGTTTATAGACTAGTTTCCTTGTTTTATAGACGTGTTCAATAGCCACCTAAGCCATGTAATTTTCTGGAGATAATCTTAATATCCCCAAAAGTATATATACCTAATTTAACGTCGATGTAAAAAACTCATTTTGCAACAATTTTTACACGTTGAAGAAAAACTTAAATAACATTTCGTGACTAAACTTGTACAACACATCCATAAACCGAATAAAATATAATGCGAGTGACAGCCCTAACTTTGGGCGCGGAAAACAGAGGGGTGAAGGGGGAAGTAGGTATTTAAAACGCGGTATTTTGGGCCTGAGTAAAGGAGATTCGCTTCTAAGTAGTTCTTATTTATTCTTATGGTAACTCCTAAACTAATTGACTTATACCAAAGTTAAAACTGTAGGTATTCTGAATTGATTAAGAAGGCGCTTTCCTTTGCCGTAATATTTACTTCAAGTTCTGAGACACTACAGGGTAGGTAGATAATGTTTAATGAAATACATTTTACAGGTTTTTAACCAAGTAATAGAGAGAAGTGAAAAATGTGACGTGTTGGAAACTCGGTTGGAGATACTATACCGCGAGATAACTTCAAGCGTGTACAGTAACGTTTCGCGAGGCTTGTTCGAGAGACACAAATTGGTGTTCAGTTTCCTGCTTAACATGGCCATATACCTCGACGCCGGGATCATTAAACCGGATCAGTGGAACTTCATTCTAAGAGGAGCTGCTGGTACTAAAGTGGTTTGTAAAAAGTTCTAGTGGATTTCCTAGCTGTATTAGGTTAAACGACTAGCGCAGTTGTAAACATACATACATATATACCTTCACGCCTTCATTCCCAGAGTAAACCAAAACATACATACAGTTGTAAACCTGGTAATAAAACTGCGGTTAGTGATAAAATCTGGATAGCCGCCTTTACAACGCTCAAGCTTTAAGTACTCGCACCTATTAAAAGTAGCTGCTACCTAAAATTTACTACCCAAGAACAACTAAGTTAAGAAGTAAACAATATAATATCTACACATTTGTTTTACCTCTAGATAACACTTGGTACCTTGATACCACTTATCTCGTAGATTACATCCTTTTCGTTCATATATCAGAGAGATGACACAAGGGTAATGCCAAATGAAATAAGGTTCTTAAAAATATTTTATTTTTATTTTATCAACGTACATGTCTACCTACATACATTTTTTTAGGGTGACAGCACCAATGTTTCAAGGGTTATTTTAAATTAATTTGTATGAAATTCAGAGATCATAAGCAGACAGAAGTTTTTGTGGCAAAAACGTCATTTAACTAGGAACTTCCTTCCGATATTATATTTATCGATAAACGTTTCACATACTTATTTCAACGTGACATTTCATAGTGGTATTAAGTTCACCGGATAAAATGGAAACTAACTAAAATGCTGATCCCTACGCATCGATGTTATCTACAGTGTGTGACATCCATACGAACATATTTTTTGACAACAGTTAATATGCATCCTAATTATCATAAAAACAAGTGTTTTGTTAACATAAGTTGTACTTTTTTTTTTCATACTAACTAATTTGCCACGCAATGTATCAGACATAGCTCAATTATCCCTCAATTAACTTGCAATTAACTTAGACTTAATGTTATACATTGCTGCTCGTTGTACCCTTTAAAAATGAATTACACTAAATGTAATTTAGCTAATAACTTAACTCCTTCTTTAAACGGCTAACAACACTTAAAGCTATCTTTACGTAAAATATATGTTCTTATGGATGTCACACACTGTATAGATAGTATAGTGATTGGACTGATAGGTAATATTTAATTCATAGGCATACTTTTTAGGGATTATGAAATTGAAATGAATATCAATTTTAATAAACACAATTTTATTATTAACGTGTTTCTTATACAAAAACTTATTTTAAGGCTCTTTAATCGATTTCCATACAAAGTAAACTGACACCAAGTGTGCCTTGCAACAAAGAGCTATTTATTTAGGTAAATTGTATGACATGGTGTAGCATAAAAGTATACTCTAATATAATAGGTACCTACGTATGCAAGTTGCATGTGCATATTATACGTATTATATTATTATTATTTAGATATTTATTTAATTTTCTGCAAATTGGGTTTTTTATAATAAGTATATATAAAAGTAAAATAATAATACCCATACAAAAATATAAACATTATAAAAAACCTAACCTACGGGTGCCGCCGGCTGCGGGGCAGGGCTCAAGCTACCGGTGGTTAGGGCTGCAGAGAGAGGAACCTCCTCACAATGCGTGCCGTGTCGAGGAGTACTGCCTTCTGTATCTGGCCCTTGATCCAGCCATCTAGCGAGAGTCTCTTGAGGTGTTAGTCGAGACTCTTCGCTATAAGACCGTTTGCCGAAACAACTATCGGGACAATGATCGTCGAGTCAACATCCCACATGGTGGTCACCTCGTGAGCCAAGTCAAGGTACTTGCTGAGCTTATCCTTCTCGGCCTTCACGAGGTTCTCATCATGCGGGATGGTGACGTCGACGAGCACTGCCCGGCGTTGAGATCGATCTGTCAACACGATTTCAGGTTTATTGGCGACAATAGTCCTGTCTGTGATAACAGATCGATCCCAATAGAGCGTAGCACGACCATTTTCGAGAACTGGCGCCGGTGTGTATTTATAGTACGGCACTTCAGACTCAACAAGACCGTATTGAAGAGCAAGCTGCTGATGAATGATCCTGGCTACGAGGTTATGTCTGTGCAAGTACTCGCCGTTGGCCAAATGCGAACAACCGGAAATTATATGTCTGAGGGATTCGCCGGGACAACGGCACGCTCGACAAATGTCAACCGTGCCATCCCTCAGAATATATTTCCGGTAATTGTTCGTCATTATGACCTCGTCAGCAATTGCACAGGCAAAACCTTCGGTTTCCCCAAAGAGGTCACCAAACCGTAGCCAGTTCACGGACGCTAAAAAGTCTACGTCGGGCCTTGTTAGGGCCCGGTCGAAGCGTCCGTGTAGCTCCTTGCTCTTCCATACGTTCTTGCGGTCTTCAGTGCTCAACACTGTTGGTCTACGCCAGTTTTCGTTTGCCAAGGAGAGAGGCGTGAGGCTCCTGTCTACTGCAACCACATCACGATGCATCCCACACTCATTGCCAAGGAAATAATCCCTGAGATTGCACACCTCGCGGTTGTGGAGATTCTTAGCATTTAAAATGCCTCGACCTCCACATTTCCTCGGGATGTACAATCTCATGACATGACAGATGAACGTGGGTGCAACATGCGATGTGATTTGAGCAGTAGACGGACCCTCCTATCCAGGGCGTCCAGCTCAGTCTGAGTCCACCTTAGTATGCCAAAAGAGTATGTGAGCAGCGGCATCACCCAGCCATTGAAGGCACGCACCTTATTGCCACCCGACAAAAGACTGTTAAGAACTTTTGTCAAGCGGCAAAAGAAGCGCTCCTTCACTGACTGCTTGACATCGCCGTCCATAATACCCAAAGACTGTGACAATACGCTCGCATGCAATTTTCATTGTTTGATGTTGACCATCGCATGAGGGGCACTAAACCACCGGTAGCGGGAGCCGTGCGCGGGGCAGGATGCCCCGCAGGCCCCAAGCGTGCCGGCAGCGGTGGTCGCCCACGTCGCGCAGGTGGTCGCGGCGGCGGAGGCGGCGGCCCGCTCTCGTCGCTCGACTCGCTGGTGTCGGGTGCAGTGGCGAACTCATCACCCGACGACGATTGCAAGGAGCTGGACGAAGCGGGCTGGGGCGGAGGGCGTGCGTTACATGTATCCGCTTGTTGGTGGTGCAATTTCGATCTCGTTATCATTATTTGTTTTCGTTTTTCTTGGTGACATGTTGGTTGACGTTTAATGTCAGCGCTTCTTGAGTGATGAGATTATATTCCTGTATTCATTTCTTATATATTTCTATTCTATTTATCTGAAGGATGATGTTATAATAAATAAAATGAAGGAATACTACTTGAAAAATATACTCAAAACACAAAAATTAAATAAATCTAAAAAGAAAACGAAAAAGCACGACGGACAGCGTCAGCGGTTTTTTTTTTTTAATTATTATTACACATACATACATTAAATCACGCCTGTTTCCCAGAGGGGTAGGCAGAGACCACTTCTTTCGACTCGCTACGATCCTGACAAATTTCCTTCGCTTCTTCAACATTCATACATCGAGTCATGCACGCACGTCGGTTTCGGGTACTTAAGATTCGGCCCTTTTCCAGTATTTCTCCGATTTGATTAGAAAAAGTACGCCTAGGGCGGCCCCTTCCGACCCTTCCACACACTTTCGATCTTTATATCTCTTTCGTCAATCTTCCCTCATCCATCCTTTCCAAATGACCGAACCATCGAAGCATGCCCTATTCAATCTTAGTCACTACATCTTCTTTTATTCCACACTTCTCTCTGATTTTTTCATTTCTAACTCTATCAATCAGTTTCACACCACACATACTACGCAAAGAGCGCATTTCAACTGCATTTTATTACTATTTGTATGTCTTTACCATTCACGAGACTATGGGAGTCCCGGACCTTTGGAAGGCGTACATGGAGCCGTAGCCAACACACAGAGGCCCTTTAGACAAGTTTAATTTAGTAAAGTGATGGGACACCAACCGGCGATTGTCCCTGAGTTCAAACTATGGAAGTATGCTCCCATGGACAACCAACGGTTAGTGTAGGACTATTTAAGAAGGATGGAAGTATTAAAATAGGCTCTATGAATGAACAGATATGGATTGGTGAACTAGGCTATTGATGAAACTACGGCGCCTGCCTGGCCAATGCTAATTACTTTGGTTGAAATGGCAGGCGGTGACTCGCCAACTCAATGGAATGGGCCTCCCGAAATAGCCGCATATATATAGCAGCAGGGAGGTAACAGTTCCAGAGGGGCTAAGGGTGGAGAGGTGCTCCTGGACTTTAAACGACCATAAGGTGCCCACTCACCACTTATGCAACACATCCACCCTTCGAGCATATAGCTCTTGCGACTCCACTCTGACCGGCCAATAAAGGCAAGCCAGAGGTGAGGGTCTGTTCCTCGTCAATATTCACTCCAGCCGGCCGGTGAAGGCAAGCGTGAGGTGAGGAACAGGACCTACCCTCGGGAGCATTCAGGTCTTACTTATTATTATTATTTTTATTTTCAAAAGATTGTTTTTCTCAGCTCTAGGCTGGTATTAACTACATTTACGGGTTATACACCAAGTAAATGTAGCAAGAGTTGTAGAGAATATTTAATTAGTTAGCGGAGGGCTACTTTCAGGGTCTAGTTGCATGAACTTTCTCACTATTCTACATGTATTAAGTATTGCTGCTTTTTGTAAAGTTGTGTAAACGTATGATTCTATACATTACCTAATAATTTTAAGCTATGGTGTAGGTGTTTTGGGATGACGCCTGTTGTGGATAGGACTATTGGAACTACATACACTTTCTCCTGTCTCCATAGTCGAGTAACTTCGTCGTTTAGGTCTGCATATTTTGTTATTTTTTCCGTGATGGTCTTCTGCAAATTGTGTGTGTTAGGGATTGAGATGTCTATGAGATATGTAGTTTTGCTTATTTTATCTGTTAATGTGATGTCAGGCCTATTATAGTGGATAGTGCGATCTGTGAGTATGGCGCGGTCGTAGTATAATTTGTGTGTTGTATTTTCAAGTACTATCTGTGGTGTATATTTGTAGTACGGGGTGTGTGTGTCTTGTACAAGTTTGTGTTTGTGTGCCAGGTTTTGGTGAATGATGTTTGCGATTTGATTATGTCTGTGTGTGTAGTCAGTCTGTGTTAGCGTTGTGCATGCTCCGGTTATGTGTTGTATGGTTTCCGATTGGGTGTGACATCTGCGGCATTTGTCGTTTGTGAGTGTTGGATCTTTTGTTATATATTTTCGGTAGTTTTTAGTATTTAGGATTTGGTCCAGGATTGCAATAATAAAACCTTCAGTTTCTGGGAACAAACTGCCTACTTTTAGCCATGTGTTTGATGCAGGTGTGTCTATGTGTGTTTGTTCTAAGTCACGAGGATGTCGTCCATGAAGTACTTTTTTCTTCCAGTTATTCATCAGTTGTGCTTGAGGGTCGTTGCTGTTAATATTTTGTGTGTCAGGTGGTTCGTGTAGGTTTAGCGGAGTGTAGTTGTGGTCATTTTGGACGATTGTGTTGTGTATATTGCTTGTATGTGATTTGGTGTGAAAGAATGTTTGTAAGCTATGTATTTGTTTTTGCCAAAGGTAATAAATGTTTATCATACCCCTACCTCCTTGCTGTCTCTTGATAGTCAGTCTTTCTATTGCAGATTTAGGGTGTAAATGGTTATGTTTTGTTAGTGTTGTGCGTGTAGTTCGTTCTATGGCTTCTATATCGGTCTTGGACCATTTTATAACTCCAAATGAGTATGTCAGAATAGGGATGGCGTAAGTGTTTATGGCTTTAATTAAATTTTTGCCAGATAATTGCGATTTGCATATTTTATTTAGGCGGTTTTTGTATTCAGTACTTAATGTCTGTTTAGTTATAGTATGGTCCAAGCCCTTTAACTGTTTGTATCCGAGATATTTGTATAGGTCGTTTGTTTCCATTGCTGTTATAGTGTTATTGTCGTTTATTGTATAGTTACCTGGTTGTATTTTTCGTTTTACTATGTGTAGTGTTTTACATTTCTCTATGCCAAATTCCATGTTGATATCGTTGCTGAATATTGCTGTGATGTCTACTAACTTCTTCATGTCTTTGTCTGTCTTTGCGTATAATTTTATGTCGTCCATATAAATCAGGTGTGATATGCGTGTATCTGTTGGGGTGTTTCTGAAGTTGTATCCAGCTCGGCTGTTGTTCAGTAGATGTGACAAGGGGTTGAGGGCGAGACAAAACCACATGGGACTCAAGGAATCGCCTTGATAGATACCTTTCTTAATGGAGATGGTGCGTGTTGTTACTATTTTATTACCAGCATTTAATTGAAGAGTAGTTTTCCATTGAGTCATTATATTACGTAAAAAGTGAGTTATTTTTGGGTCTATTTTATAAATTTCTAATATTTGTAGCAGCCAGGAATGAGGTACGCTATCAAAAGCTTTTTTGTAGTCAATATATGTACAGTGTAGGTTTCTATTTTTACTAGTCGCGTGTTTGTGGATGGTGGAGTCAATAATCAGCTGCTCCTTGCATCCCATGTGGCCTCGCCTGCATCCTTTTTGTTCCTCTGATATGATTTTGTTGTGTTCTATATGACTATTGATTTTTCTAGTTATTGCTGATGTTAATATTTTGTATATGGTGGGTAAGCATGTGATTGGTCTGTATTGTGATGGATGTGAGGAATGAGTTGTTTTGGGCAGCATATATGTTATACCGGTAGCTATAAACTCTGGTATATTTTGTTTGCCTAATATAATTTCTGTTAAGTTTTTTGCTATGTAAGTGTGTAGGGACGTTAATTTTTTGTACCAGTAGTTATGTATTTGGTCTATCCCAGGTGATTTCCAATTGTGTAGTTTCGCTGTTATATTAGTTATGTCGGTTTCTGTGATCTCCTCAAATGTCATCTCTTCTATTGTATCCCATTTCTTTCTTTCTGTTTCTATCCAGTCTGCTTGATCATTATGTTGTTTATGTTCTTCCCATATGCTACCCCAAAACGTCTCTAGTTGTGTCTGTGTTGGTATGGATGTGTCTGTGTGAGTCTCTGAGTGTTGCGTGTGATTGTGTAGGTTCCTGTAAAATCTTTTTTCATTTGTTGCAAATAAAATATTGTCATTCTTTCGTTTTTGTGCTTTCTTATACCTTCTAAGTCTTTGTACCTTTAGTGCCAGTTTCTGTTTCAATGTATCTAGGTATTCTTCTGGTTTTTTGTTATCTGCTTCGTGTCTTGTGTGTGTAATCCTGCTCTTAAATATCTCTTCCACTCTTTTCACTACTTTACGAGATCTATTATTATTTATATATTGGGTGAGTCTACCACAATCTGCCCTGAGCTGTTCTATATCTCTTTCTAGTGTAGCTTGCCATGGAGGTTTGTTAATGTCGGTTTTCTTACTGCGTGGTGTGTGTTCTGTTATCTTGTAGTTTAGCTCTTCGGAGATGACTACAGCAGTGCAGTAAACAAGGGTATGAATATCTATTAGTTGTGTGTCATCAGAAAGAAATCTATTTAGTATGTCGCAGTTAAATAGATGCACTAACTGTGAGAGTTTTTTACTGTATTTTAACTTTGTTAATTTCGGTCTACTACATGGGTTCATTCCGTTGTATTTGGCTATTGCAGTGTGAAATTTATTAAGAATGACTTGAGTGTTCGGTTCAGTTATTGTGTCGGGGTCAACTAAAACATCTATATTATTTTCTACAGTTAATGTTATAGTCTCAGTCTGAGTGGACGAGTGGGATGTGTGTGATTGTGTGTATAGTGGATGTGTGTCTTGTGAGTGTGGTTGTGCATCATCTTCGGTGTGGTCGTGCGATGGTATGACAACCGTAATGTTTGAACCATGTTCTAGATCTACATCATTTAACTGTGTTTGTACTTCGTCTTTCAATCGGGTTAGTTCTTGATCACTTAGATATTTATTTCTAATAATGGCCCGTCTTTGATCGGATACACGTTGTTCGCTGACTTTAACAGTGGGATATTGTCTTTGGAAAAGTTCATGCAACTGTTTTCTATAAGGGGTCATGTCTGTCTCTAATCTAGTGATATAGTAGTAGGTGCGCATGATGAATAGGTTAACATCTTTGGTCCAACTCATGCGCACCCTAGGTTTCCCAGCCTTAGTGGACGCAGGCAAAAAGGCATTCACCTCCTGCGCAACATCTAAGTCGGGCGTGGGTGCTCTGCGAGAGCCCACGGACGATATTGGTGATGGGATATACGATGCTGTTGATGGACTGTATGGCTCTACTGCTGAATTTGAACTAATATCGTCACAGTCGGTCAGTCTGTCATCTGTCTGGTCTGGTACTGAGTCTTGTTCCGCAACAGTTCTCAACTGGGCAGAATTTTGCGATACGGTGTCCCCCCCAGAATACGTGGGACTGCCTGAGCTAACAAGCTCAGAGCGGGATTCTCCGTCGTGGTTAGCTTCGGTACCCGCCTGGGGTAGATATCTACCGTTTCTTAAGCGCATCGCATTTTTCTGTTTACTATAGCTCCGTTAGCCATTGGTAAGTTATAGCTAAATACATAGCTGCCAATGTCCGCCCCTCACGTGATCACAGATGTTCGGATCGGACGTGGAGTTAGGTTTGTGAGGGGCTTATTATTATTATTATTATATTATTATTACTGTCATAAGAAAGTACAATTTATCGATAAATTAATATCGTTCGAAGTCCCTAGGGCAATTTTATTCGTGCCTCAAAAACTTCTATGTCTGATCACAAGGTTATAAAGAGATTGTCTCAAAATACATTAATAACCCCGTGGTCTAATAAAACAAGGTCTTCTCTTCCGAAAGGGGCACTTTTTACGTCATCACAAAGTTGGCACTTACTTAACCACTGCACTACCCAAAAATATGGACAAAGGGCATTGGGTAAGTTTGTATGAAGAAAATTGACTCTTTTTTTTCAGCGGCCGCGGATGATTTTAGATTAGTTATTTGGAGGACCTCTAAATATAAATAGATATATGTATGTTGCAGTTGAATGAAAAACGGGACTGAGTGGGTGTGCATTTTCTTCAGTACATTGTGGGTAACCTCAATCAGGAATAAAAGAACTAGAATTCATTTAGACTTAAACTGTATTGATCACAATAATTTTATAAAGTACGACCGAACAGACGCTTCCGCTCGGCACGAGCTCCGGAAGTCGATTAACCACCGCCCGTGCGCTCCAACGGCTGCGCCCAAGCTTGACCGGTTGTGACGTCGTCTAAAGTGCGACGGCTAAAGTAAGCAACTGGATGTTGTTTGTTGTGAATCTTCTGAATAAGCACTGACCCATATCCGTCTGCGCTCGCATCAGTGTGGATCTCTATCGGTAGATCGGGGTCAAAGATCACTAGCCCTGGCTGTGAAGTCAAGAGAGTGATAACTTCCTGTCTGATTTGCTCGTGAGCGGGTTGCCAATCTATTTTACTGCCCTTACCACTTGTCAATCTAAACAAAGGTGCCATAATCCTCGAAAATTGAGGAATGTACTGCCGAAAATAGGAGGCTAAGCCTATAAATTGTCTGAGCTGCGTAACCGTGCTTGGGGGTGGGAGGCGAGTCAGAGCTGCTATCTTGTTAGGGTTTGGCATGACCTTGCCATTTTCGACAACAAAACCCAGATACTCAATACGACGTTTTAAGAACGAGCATTTCGATAAGTTTAACGTGAAACCTGCCCTGGTTAAAACGTCTAGAACAAGACGAAGTCGCTCTATAGCCTGCTCTATCAGATGCTATAATTAACAGGTCATCTACATACGCTACAACAAAGGTGTGAGCCAACTCTCCTAACGCGTTCATAACCGCTCGCTGATAGACCGAGGTAGCATTTTTTAGACCGAAAAGCATCGTCAACCATTCCCATTGCCCATCAGGTGTGACAGGTCATGCTTGCGTTCGGTTGCACTCGGAAATCAAACTAGATTCTCCGTCATGTATATAATTTATGATGTTAAATAATATCGGAGCGGAGATATTAAAGATTAGCATTCAGTTTCGGTACTAGAAGTACGCCCAGGTAGGAATATTTAAATGTCTCGGCTCCGATGCACTTGAGTATTACATAACAAAATATGTTTATTTTGAATAATTATATTATTATTTACCACTTTTACGAATGGCCGCTTACCTTGAAAATGTATGACTTACAAAATGACAACACTTTTACCCAAAAACTCCTTAGATTTTATATTAGAATAAAATTTTATTTCAAAAATTATATACAGGGAGTAAGGGACGGCTCACCGAAAACTGAAACCATAGCTTCAGACCATTGTACTGAACTGAAATTCAGTGGAAACTTTCCCGGGAAAACGGCATTTTCACGTAAAAAACGAGAAAATTTTCGTTTTCCCGGGAAAATTTCCACTGGATTTCAGTTCAGTGCAATGGTCTGAAGCTATGGTTTCAGTTTTCGTTTTCCCGTTTTACATAATTACTTTATTTTAATGTTTTATTTTACCATTGTAAATGCATTTATGCATGAAAATAACTATCAGGGATTTTCTTTAAACATAAAGGTTGATTTTTTTGTGAATTTTAAAATAGTTAAATGCTCTATTAGAAACTATTTTCCTAAACACGTGGAGAGGAAGCGCTTAATGAAGCGCTTATCAATATTCAAGTTCTCATAATCCAAAGCTCTAATATTTAGAACTTATTCTTTATTTTGTGAGAGTACAGTCGTATATAACGTTCAACATATAAGTGCCGGGTGGTCGCGGCACATTGCACGCAGATCTTATACCCGTACCTACGTTAGAATGCGCAACACGTAGGTAGTTATTTTTTTATAGATAACATACATACATACATACCTTCACGCCTGTAATCCCAGAGTGGGGTAGGCAGAGCTACAGAATTATAACTTCAAAAAGTTGTTGACAATTCAGTAACCACAATTTGCACAAATAGGCTAAGATGTTTACCAGCGTATTAGTGACAGGTTGCAAGCCCATCGCCTAACAGTACTACAAGCCTATATTCCCTTAGTCGCCTCTTACGACATCCACGGGAAGACATGGAGTGGCACTATTCTAACCCGGCAACCACACGGGGTTTGGATATCCTCCGTGGACTCACGTGACCACTGCTTCTAGGATGAGAATTGGTATTCTATAACGAAGTAGGTATATATTATAGTACCATGAATAACCCTTATCTTCTGTACCATAAGAATCAAGTGTCCATTATTGGTCCGGGTTTATCACTAGTGCCAACACCCTGAACTACTTGGAAAATACCGATTTACTGGACATCATACTCGTAGATTTCAGTTCCTTGTTTTTTTTTTTGCTTAGGTATATTTGCCTTTTGGAATTTTTGTACTTTGGGATTTCGTAATGTCTAATATTTTGATGATCAAATATTTAGAAAAATATCAAATATACCAGAAAAATAATTGGTTCTTTAAGGGGTAGGTAAATGCGGTCAAGCTCAGAAGTAACTGTACGTTTTAGTACAGACGTCACGAGCAATAAATTATTTTCGGTATTCTGGTTTGGGGTAAGGCAGCTAACATACAATAGTACATTGTGTATTAAGGTCGGTAAGTAAGGAATTACGATCGAGGCTCTAGTAGAAGCCCGAAGTCGAAGACTGAGGGCTTTCTGAGTCGAGGTTCGTAATTCCCGTACCGCCCGTGAAACATACAATGTTTTTCATCACATTTGCTAGTAAATAAATAAAATTTCATTAATTGTTTTTGCTGCATGGATAATATCTGGCGTGTTGCATTTTAATTACACTCATCGGACGATGACGACGACTTTTTTTATAACTTTTTTACTTGTCTTCAAATATAAAATGTAAAAATAACTATGAGTTTTAGCTTTAATACACAAGTCAGAACAACTATTATTACGAATTACTTGAACTTTTTTTAAGCGGATGGCGGGCGGACTCCTCAGATTATACAAATGTTTCGTGCAGAAACGTTAAGGGCAAATACTTACGTAGGTATACATACAGCCCTGAAGGAGTAAAAGGAGTAAAAAAAAAACGACGTTTTGAAAACTATTAAAATCGATTATTAAGAACATTAATTGAGTATTTAAGTAACATGTAGCGAGATTGCAATGAAATTCCTGTTTTAATGACATTTTAAGACAATCTTTCAATTGCGTTTATACTCTTTGCTTGAACTTGCATAACCTGTGTGCTGTGCTATAAATAAAAAAAAAATTACTTACCGACCTTGGGTTTCATGGTAAAAAGAAAGGTCGAGGGTTTTATATGGGGCATTGCGGCCAAATTAACCTGTATGTTTAGATACTGTTTACGCGCAAGTGTGATGAAAACTATATTTGTATTACAAAAAAGGGCCATTCGTTCTATTGACTCCTTAAGAGAACTTTTTGAGGAAATTAATATCTTGACTCAATTTATTTATGAGAATATTATTTATGTTTTAAAAAAAATGGATTCTTTTACAAAAAAATCTGATGTACATAATTTTAATATTAGAAATAAAAATAAAATCGCTATTCGAAAATTCCGCGTACGTAAAGTAGGATATATAAATCATTTTTTGGTCAATGCATTCATTTCTATAATAAACTAGCGGCCCGCCAGCGGCTTCGCCCCGCTGCAAATTTCTGACTTTCCCGGTGGATTTTTCAATTATTTTCTGTCATACAAACCTTTTCCTGACAATGACGAACACAACAAAAAATAAATCAGCCAATCGGTTCAGCCGTTCTCGAGTTTTGCGCTTAGCAACACATTTAGTGATTTATTTTTATTATACAGTGTGTTACATCCATTCGAACATATATTTTGACAACAGTTAATATGCATCCTAATTAACATAAAAACATGTGTATTGTTAACATAAAGCGTGTCATCGCCAGAAGAATGGAAAACAAGACAAATGAGGCATGGGGGATGACGCAAGGGTGCAGACAGTCCAAACTCATGATAGGAAGGGTTAATAAAAACAGAACAAGGTACCTTCTAAATCTTGGTAAGTATAACCTCAGCATACTAACAGGAATTCTGACTGGACACTGTCCGCTCAACAGACATCTGACGGTAATAGAACCCTCAATGCCCACACTGTGGCAAAGAGGAAACTAGTCAACACGTCCTAGCCGAGTGTGTCATGTACTCGTCACTGAGATACCACACATTCGGAAAGGACGTTTTGTCCACAGAAGATCTCAAAAGCATCAACTTACGGGACGCATTGTTGTTCTGTAGGAAGACAGGAAGATGTGATCGATGCTGGATGGGAGCGCCGCCGGGCCAGTAACCTGAGGCACGACTGAGGGGAATAGGGCAGAACGAACGGGCAACCGAATCGACTGCCCGCCTGCTTCGGCTGGGCGTCCCCACTTATCATCATCATCATCAACATAAAGCGTACTTTTTTTTTCATACTAAATAATTCGCCACGCAATGTATCGGTAACAAAACTAACAACCGTAACAACTGACACTAACACCAAGAAAATTATGACATGACAATTTCATGGAAAAAGTCAAGGTTACTACACATTTTAATTCAGCCTAACTGCATCTCTGCTCGCAGTGGTGCACTGCAGAGGTTAAAACTATCTTGACCTCTGACCTACAAATCACCGTACAACGTTGCCCCCAATCTTCCTAGAGAAGATGGGATTGTGTTTTATTGCTATATTGATTTATACTTATATATACTTGACACTGGCGAAATCACTTCACGTGGAAACGCCATATCCCCGCGGTAGTAGCTGTTCAAGTCGCCGCGGGGGCAAAGAAAGAAAGAAGAATACATGTTTGAGACTAAGCATTGTGATTTCCTAAGAGGTGATAATTGATAATTTTATTATGTGCAGTGAATTTTGATATCAGTCTGGTACAGTGACTAAATTTAATGTGTTTCGATGGTGACTAAGAATTGTCGATGTAAATTAGTTTTGCTTTACATGTGTGGTATGTTTTTAAATCTCAGTATTTTCTAGTAGTGGATAATTCGGGGAACAAGTACACGTCGACTTGAAACAACGGTTATGTTTTCATTGAATTAAAATGGAAATGAAACATTCTGCTTAGCATTACATTGCTGCTCGAGAAAATTTAAAAAGATTATAACTCTTCATCAGAAAACGTAATTGTAATATTTTTCGATAAAACCGTTCACAGCATCTAAAGCTATCGTTACTTACAATTTATGTTCTTATGGATGTCACACACTGTATAGAAGATTACATGACGTAGTTTTTAAGTTACCCTTTCCAGCACTTAAAAATTACTTGAAAAAGTCGTTAATGTCTAAAGCGTATTATAGGATCTAGGACTATCTAATAGAGAAAAATGCTTGGCCTAAACCCGAAACTAAATCAATAATTTATTTTATTTTATTCAAAAGCTTTATCTTGTTTAGGGGACACCGTTGATGTAGGAAAACATATCAATCTTATATGGTCGTCTTGCACCGTCTTATATACACATAAGTAGGTGTTATTTTTTCCTTTTCTCTTTCTATCTCTCTCTTAAGATTTTGGTGTGTTTTCCTGCAGAAACTACGCAGGTTATTTGATATATTTTTTAATTGATTATTTTACAGTTATATAATGCTAGACTAAGTAGTACCATTGTAATATTAAATCTATTAAAAAAATACTGACTGCGGAGTTTCTTGCGGCGTTTCCTCTCAGCAGTGGTCTCCTCTTGTGAAGCGCTGGTAGATTCTTGACGTGTAAAAGTGCCCGTGCGGCCTACTTACTGAATAAATGTCTTTATCTTTATCTTATCTTTATTATTCAACATTGCACTCAAAAATATCTGACACGCTCTTATGCCCCTAGTAATAGAGACATGTCAGATATTTTCGAGCCCAATGTTGCATGATATATTTTGCTGGTGACTGTACCTTGTCGCAGCTATTGATATACTAAATTCAAACCACTTTTACTTTTATACTTTACTGAGACAAGATACTAGGCTAAGATGCACAAATACTAGTTCTTTACGTACAAATAGGTATTTTTTTTAGGTTCCTCCGAAAAAACCCGCTTTTGAACAAATGACTGAACTGATGTGGTTGGCAGTGAATCATTTGAATGAAACCGACCCAAGATTCGATGGTCTTACAAAAGACTGCCTTAAAAGGATTGATATCAAACTAGGATCCTTTGATGAGGTGCGTAGTTTTTTCATTTCTGTTGCTCTTAAATTTTACTTTAGTCTCTGCACATTGGGACTAAATCTCTTGATTCTGAGTCTCTAGGGGCTAAAGTGGTTTTTTAAATTTTCTTTAACACCTAAACAACCAATCACGGTGTTTGTGAATGGAGGATTATCGCCATTTTCAGTGATTGTGTAAAGACAATTTTTAGGGCGTGAAAATAACCTCAAAATGACAACTGTGCAAAAATATATAAAAAAAACCGGGCAAGAGCATGTCGTACCATGCTCAGTAAAGGGTTCCGAAGCCGTTATTACAAACAAATTAGACCTCGCGACAAACTTAACTTTGCCGATGGAAAACTGTTATCCCCATACATTGACATAGGTCACAGCACAGTCAGTTAACCAACAACGCAGATAAGTTTTCTTTTTTATATGATGTTAAATACAAATAACTGAAATCGGTGCACACAATTTGATCGTAGGATGCATCACATCACGTGCAGTGACGGCTAATTATTTTAATTAGTAGTAGAAGTAGTAGTAGTAGTAAAACTCTTTATTGTACGTACAAACAAATAATTACCTATGTTTTTTTGATCATTTAGATTGAAGACATGCGTGTTAAGTTATACTACCTGAGACTCCCAAATTACATATCCGTGGATATGTTTTTTGAAAACATGCCCGAGTACATCGTATCGCTCCAAGAAGAGGGCATAATGGCTACAGGCCATTGTGAAGACTGTCGTCAACAGCACTGGGCTCCCGACGGAGTGGACAAGATACGAACAAGCGATTTATACTGTCCGATTTGCGGGAACGAACTTTACGGAAAACGCGTTGTATTGCAGTTGTTTTTGATAATGAATTCATATTGGAATGGTTTATATTATGTTACCAACGCACGACAATTGAAAGGAGTTCTTTTTGCTGTCTTTTTTTTTACTTTAAAAAAAAGTTGAAATGTAAGTGGCCAGTAAGTATTTCATATGCAACATGTACGTTCCTCTAAAGAGGTTGCAATCATTCCGATTTAAATTATAGCGGTTCTAGGAAATGTATGTAAAGAATTTCATGTCAAGATAACTCCATGTTCTCCCTTAGCAAAAAATTTGAAAAAAATACATATTATAGGGCGTTAGTGGGAATATTACCAGTGAAAAAAGTAGAGTGGTCTCTAACATGGAAGTGATAAAAAAAAATCTGAAAAGTTTGAATGGGTTTTTTTATTTTTTTTTCTATGGCATAATGAAAATATAATTAAGGTCATTTGATCATCTTGGTTAAATGAACATTATATGCCAAGCTCATTAAAATTGGTTAAAGGGAAAAAAAATCAAAGAAAAACTAAATATAGTTTTTTTTTTTAAACTAAAACTATGATATTTAGATTGCTCAAATTTGGCAAAACAATTACTAATGCAGAGCCACACAATCTATAAAAATTACAAGCCCAAACTCAAGGGGGACAAAATCTCTTAGCTTATCCTGGCACGGCCTTTATAAAACTGACTTCTACAATCCTGAATAGGGCCACCACCACCCCTTGGAGTGCAACTTGTCCATTAAAGAAAAGAATTCGTAAAATCTATTCATAAATAACGTGAAACACAATTGAATTGGGAACCTCCTCTTTTTGAAGTTGGCTAAAATCTAAAATAGTAAAAAAGTGTAAGACGCGAGAGGCTGGCGTAAACAAATGACATGTCAATGATGACACGACCAAAATGGAAGAGACAAATGTATCATATGACAGTGCTGTACTTTTTTTGGTGATTGTCATTCATCATATCAGTCTAAATTCGAAAATTGGTCCGGGCATGATCTTACAAATCACTTTTAGACGATACTACGTCCAGCAACTTTTGGAAGTCTACTGTCCAGCCACTTTTGGAATTATACTGTCCAGCAACTTTTGGAAGCCTACTGTCCAGCCACTTTTGGAAATATACTGTCCAGCCACTTTTGGAAATATACTGTATAGCTATTTTGGGAAAATTATAATGTAAATGGAATTTTGTTAGTAACTATGTTCAGTAACTTATGTACAATTCATGTGTCTAGTATCTTTTGTAACGTTATTTTGTTCGGCAAGTTTCGTTGCTGACTGTACGACTTATTGCAAATTTCATTTTTTGAAAACGCCTTTAATGGTTAGTCTTTGTTTAGCAAGGAACTTTTTTGTTTAATATTGTGAAATCTCTCATCTCTGGTTAGGTCACTTTAATAGAAATAAACTACTTAACAATAACCAGTTTGGCTTTACCAGAGGTCGATCAACAATTGATGCGGCATCTGTTCTCATTAAATATATATATAACAGTTGGAAGCAATCTTGCGATGCAGTAGGAATATTTTGTGACCTTTCTAAAGCTTTTGATTGCGTGGTTCATACGACCCTTATTTTAAAATTAGAACATTATGGATTGTCTAATAAAGCTATAAGTCTTATGTCTTCTTATCTCAGTGACAGAACTCAAACAGTTGTTGTAAACAAAACACAATCTGATGGAGCTACACTGAAAATAGGTGTGCCTCAAGGCTCTATTTTAGGTCCTTTTCTATTTTTGGTTTACATAAATGACTTGCCACCATCAGTAGATAAACTTTGTGATATTGTACTTTATGCTGATGATACTTCACTAATTTTCAAGGTAGACAGAAAATCCATAGACTACAGTAACATAAACTCCACACTAGTTAAAGTACTTAATTGGTTTACTAGCAACAATTTGCTACTAAATGCTAAGAAAACTAAATGTGTTAGATTCGCTTTGCCTAATGTTAAACCGTTAGATTCTAGTATTTTTCTAAATGACGAGTGTTTGCAAATCGTAGATAAGGCAGTTTTCCTAGGCATAACAATAGATAAAAATTTGCAATGGAGTCCCCATATAGCTGTACTGGCAGGTAAACTAAGTTCGGCAGCTTACGCAGTTAGGAAAATTAGACAACTAACCAATGTTGAGACAGCTCGCTTAGTTTATTATAGTTATTTCCATAGTGTTATGTCGTACGGTATTCTGGTTTGGGGTAAGGCAGCTGACATACAAACTATATTTGTGTTACAAAAAAGGGCCATTCGTTCTATTTACAACTTAAATTCCCGTGACTCCTTAAGAGATCTTTTTAAGGAAATTAATATCTTAACTGTAGCGTCACAATTTATTTATGAGAATATTATTTATGTTATAAAAAATTTGATTTCTTTCACAAAAAAATCTGATATACATAATTTAAATACTAGAAATAAAAATAAAATAGCTATTCGAAAATTCCGCGTCCGTAAAGTAATAAATTACCTGAGGTAGTATTAAAGTTACCCTTTCCAGCACTCAAAAATTACTTGAAAAAGTCGTTAATGTCTAAAGCGTATTATAGGATCGAGGACTATATAATAGACAAAAATGCTTGGCCTAAACCCGAAACTTAATCAATAATATATATATTATTAATCAATAATAAATCTCAAGTTAATTCAAGTAGCAACGATGTTGACATCGATCAGCTAAATCAGCATTTCTCTTCTTCTACCTTATTTAATGGTCCGGCTAAAGCCGATACGCTTAAATGTCTTTCTAACATCTCAACTCCTGATACTTCAACTTTTTCCTTCTCTCAATTCACTGACAGTGATGTTAAGAAGAGCGTACTATCCATCAGTTCCAACGCTGTTGGTGTTGAAAGCATTAGTCGTAACATGATCCTTCCCTTGCTTGACCTTCTCGTTCCTATCATCTCTTCCCAAGGATACTCCTTAATAGGTCCATTATGACCAATGAATTTCCTTCGTTATGGAAGGATGCTGAAGTTGTCCCTCTCCCCAAAAAACCAAATCCCGCTTCTTTTTCTGACTATCGTCCCATATCCATTCTTCCTTTCTTATCCAAGATCCTGGAACGCCTTGTTCATCAGCAGTTGTCTTCCTACTTAAACAGATATGACCTCCTTAACTCCTTTCAGTCCGGTTTCGGTCCAGGTCATAGTACGGCTACTGCTCTTGTCAAAATCACGGACGACATTCGCGCTGGCATGGATAACAGGAAACTGACGATTTTGACGCTGTTAGACTTTAGCAATGCTTTTAGTACCGTTGATTTTGACATAATGCTTGGAATTTTACGCTCCCTTAACATATCTCCTGCAGTAATTGAATGGTTTCATAGCTACTTAATCGGTCGTCGGCAGCGAATTAAGGTGGGTGATTCCCGATCTTCATGGTGCGGCACGCTAGCCGGCGTTCCGCAGGGTGTCGTGCTGTCTCCGCTTCTTTTTTCTATTTTTATTCATTCTATTACGCAAAACCTTCTCTCTTCTTATCACCTTTATGCTGACGATCTTCAAATTTATTCCCAGGGTACGCTTGACGATCTTTCTTCCGTAGTTGACGCTACCAATGAAGATTTAAACCGTATATTACTCTGGTGCAATGGGTTTGGGCTAAAGGTAAACCCTACTAAAACTCAGGTAGGTAATCGTCATAGGCAGCTCCAACCTTATTTCTAGAGTCAACTTTGAAAATCTTCCCCCAGTTTTTTTCGACGGTGCTCTTATTCCTTACTCTCTACAGGTTAAGAATCTTGGTGTCATTATGGACCGCTCTTTGTCATGGGCACCTCAAGTTAGTGAGACTAGTAGGAAGATGTTCGCAGCTGTAGGATCTCTAAGACGACTTCAAAACTTTCTGCCTCTTTCTACTAAAATTGCGCTTGCTCAAACTTTACTCCTTCCTATTTTAGATTATGCTGACGTGTGCTATCTGGATCTTACTGAGGAGCAACTAAATAAGCTTGAGCGTATTCAAAATTTGTGCATACGGTTCATATTTGGGTTACGCAAGTATGACCACGTCTCTATTTTTCGCAATCAGCTCAAGTGGCTCCCAATCCGTGCTCGTCGTAACTTTCATATTTTAAGTCTCGTCTTCAGCGTACTTTTCAACCCTGCAACCCCGTGTTATCTTAAGGAGCGTTTCAATTATTTTAATTCAGTTAGAGCTTCCCAAAACCTTCTTTTGTCTGTCCCCTTTTCTTCCACTAAGTTTTACTCCAATTCCTTCACAATCCAGGCAATAAGGCTATGGAACGCTTTGCCTACAGAAGTAAGGCGTGCTAAGTCTATTTTTATTTTTAAAAGCAAGCTAAAGGACTATTACCTATCGCTTCCGTAGTTTTTCTAAGATTTCCTTTACTTTTATTTTTACCATAGTATGACCACGTGTGTTATCTTTGTTTGGCTGATATATTATAGTTGTATAATAACAAGGACCATATATAATAGGACTGACAATCCCATACAAAAAAATGTAACTCTTAAATAGCTCAAAATTCGGTATTAAAACTAGATGGCGCTGTTTTGTAGCCTGGAAGAGGCAAAAATGTTATTTTCACCAATACTTTCTCGTGTTTTTTTTATTTTTTAAGAACAACCGTCCAAGTGCTTTATTTTAAAACCATAATATCACTTATATACACGACTTATAAATATTATATTTTTTATTCGTCAACAATGTGAAACATGTCCTATTTAATAGATGGCACTACCTCTGGAATCGTTGATTGCTAAAAGTTGCTCGCGGGTTTGCTAATTTTTGCTACATTAAATAACTAGATGGCGTTGGTGCACTGGGTAAAATGTGGGTGGATAAAATTACGCATAATAATTGACAAATTTGGTATTTTCCGCGAATAAAACAGTCACTAACGTAATTTGGTGCTGTTAGATAAGTTTTGTTTGTACAATTACGAAGAAGTTTATTTTTCGTAAAATATGGATGTAGTAATCAAGGATGCAGGTAATAGGTAGTATAATCAATAATAAATCAAAACCTTGGGGTTAGAATAAATGTACTACTTACATACTTTCTTATCCTTTCGTTTCCCGCTGCCGCAAATATGGGTCAGATTCAAATGTTTTTATTTTCAGGGTTCCGTAGTCCTACAAGAAACCCTTATACTTACCTGGTTTCGCCATGTCCGTCCGTCCGCTGCTTAGCTTAGGCTTAGAGGCTTAGAAAGCTTTAATTTTGCGTCGGTCAGTAGGTACCTTAACAGTTGGTAGGTACGTAAACCTACCAGGACCAAATATTTTAACCCGTGCATGTTTAGCCAAAACCGCTGGACCTAGCGACTCGAAATTTGGAGGGAATAATATTCCTTGGATATCCTGGGGGTGCACTATGAGGGGATTTTTTGAAATTCATCCCAAAAGGGGTTAAAAAAGGGTGTTCGAATGTGCAGGTTTCCTCAGTATGTTTTTCCTTCACCGTAGGAGCATCGGGTAATGCAGTTAAGTTAGAAAAACTCATTGGTACATGGTGACCGCGGGGGTTCGAACTCGGTACCTTGCGATCACGAGTCAACCCCCTAAGCCACTAGGCCACCGACGCTCTCAACCCGATATTTAAGTATATTCTATAAGAGTATGTTAGATTATTTTCACAAAAGCATTCTTTCATAGTATCAAAGGGAGAATTACACATGGCGTTCTTTCATGATCGCAAATTTAATTCTTCGTCTATTTTCATGTAGCGATTTTTCATAAAACGTTTTATAATGTTCGCGTTTATTTTCTTCGCATATTTTACCAGTAGATCATTTTATTAGTCGCATTTTTTGACAGAGTCGACGGAGCTCCGCAATGCGGAGCTCCTATTTCTGGGTTATTTTAGCCCTCCGGGCATGATATAAAACGAACCTAACCATTTTTCGACACAATTTGACGAGTATTAAGGCAATTTAATTTAAATGGATAGAGAGTTTCAGATAGTGAATATCTTAAGTACCAACGTGGGTACGTCTAAGCTACGTATTATTAATAAATTATATTTTTAAACCCTTTAATATTATTACCACTGATGGATGACATCAAAATGCATATTGCTATTAGGGAGGAGTATATTGTCTTAGGTACCTACCTAAGTGTTATGTTAATTAAATAAATAAACGTTGACGATTAAACAAAATACGATTCAATGAAAAAGTTACCTTACATTGAGTTCTATTTTTACCCTAAATCTTGAGAAAATACCCTAAAGTGACATCACTGCTTCTGATTTTGATTTTGCCCGCGACTCCGTCCGCGTAGAAGTCGTTTATCGCTGCTCCCTCGGGATCTGTCTAATTTTCCGGGATGAAAAGTAGCCTATGTCCTTCCCCGGGACTCAAGCTATCTCCATACCAAATTTCATCTAAATCGGTTCAGCGGCTTAAGCGTGAAGAGGTAACAGACAGACAGACAGACAGACAGACAGACAGACAGACAGACACACTTTCACATTTATAATATTAGTATGGATATGGATTAGTATGGATGAGGTTTGACGTTTCAATTTTCATTACAACTCGCGCAGTATCTAAACTTTCTTTTAATCTTTTGAAACTAAAATATAATTACGGACATTATTTGGGTTCCGAAAATAAATTATAAATAATAACAAACTTTGAAATATATTTCACTAGCTTTTGCCGCGACTCCGTCCGCGTAGAAGTCGTTTATCGCTGCTCCTTCGGGATCTGTCCAATTTTCCGGGATGAAAAGTAGCCTATGTCCTTCCCCGGGACTCAAGCTATCTCCATACCAAATTTCATCTAAATCGGTTCAGCGGTTTAAGCGTGAAGAGGTAACAGACAGACAGACAGACAGACAGACAGACACAGACGGACAGACACACTTTCACATTTATAATATTAGTATGGATTGTAAGTAATATGTAAGTACAAATAACAGTTTAAAAATAGTGAAGTGAGCCGGAACGAAACGTAGTAATGCAACATCGCACCTAACGCCATCTATTCACTTTTTACTGTATCAATTGAAATGTCGTTGAACGCTCGATGGCTCGCTTGCGCGTATAGATATTGTAAAATAACGACTTTTGAATGAATTGGTACTCTTAGCGCCATCTAGCCACTTAGAAAGATACTAACTAACGGAGTACGGTGCGTAGTATGAAGATTGTAAGTCCTATTATATATGGTCCTTGATAATAATATGTATTTAGCGTGTATTTAGTATGTATTTATTAACTCATTTACTTTGTGTATGTGTATATTTATATGTAGTTTATATATGTGTAAGTAGTTTTTACAATTACAGAAGTGTTTCTTGTAGTTTAGTTTGAGTTCTGAAGAATTTAGTTTACACCGCCTGCCATGTATTTTTGTCATTATTATTTCTCTGTCCAAGGTTGTCTGGAAGAGATCGCTATTTAGCGGTAAGACCGCCTGTTGTATACCTATAGTTGTAATTACTGTTCCGTGTTTTGTTTTTTTTTGTGTTCAATAAAGAGTATTTGTATTGTATTGTATTTTTTTTCAAATTCAAAAGCTTTATCTTGTCTGGGGGACACCGTTGATGTAGGAAAACATATCAATCTTATGTGGTCATCTTGCACCGTGTTATATACACATACGTATGAGTTCTTTTTTCCTTTTCTCTCTTTCTATCTTAAGATTTTGGTGTGTTTTCCTGCGGAAACTACGCAGGATATTTGAAATATTTTTTTAATTTGCTATTTATAGATTTATATAATGCTAGACTAAGTAGTACCATTGTAATATTAAATATATTTAAAAAAATGACTGACTGAGTTTCTTGCGGCGCTTCTTCTCAGCAGTGGTCTCCTCTTGTGAAGCGCTGGTAGATTCTTGACGTGTAAAAGTGCCCGTGCGGCCTACTTACTGAATAAATGTCTTTATCTTTATCTTATCTTATCTGGGTATGTTTAGAGACTAACATTATGTTTCTCAACGACACTCAAATCCAGCATAAGAAGCAAGAGATTTGGTGTGTTTTCGCATGCTGCAAATTGATGTGAAATCGTAAGGCCGATTTAATGAGACATGAAGATTGACCAGTGTACAAGCAGATCTTTAGTTGCTTGGAATATATTTGTATCAGAATTTAAAGACAAAATGTTTGGTCAATATGTCACGCAAATTTAGACTCATTACCTACGAGAACTCTTACAAAAGTTGTAGCCGTTATCAGTATCGTCGTCGTGCGTAATTTGACCCATGCTTCGCAAGCCCCAAATGAGAATTCTTAAAGCTCGTACATCATATTATTGCAATAGTGAAGAATAAATTACATACATACATATACAGATTTATGAAAAACTCTGTTATTATATTTTTGTAATTGTAATAAATAGTAATAAATCTCAGTAACAAAACTTATGGCTGGACTAAGTAAATTGCAAATACCTCACTTGGTCTTTAAACGTAGGTACGTCATTATCGAGTGATAATGTTAAATTGGTTCGTTGGGATTTGTTTGTCTTAGTTTTATAAGTTTTATTACGAGTATCAGGTTTCCTCATAGTCGACATGCATAGCTGGGCACCGTTAATCAAATAGTTAACTTCGTTAATCGTTAATCCGCTACAAAAAAAGTTAGCTTCGTTAAACGTTAAAGCGTTACATTTCGGAAGAATTAACGCAAGTTAACGTTAATCTTTAATCCGTTAATATGTGTAAAAATATGCATTTTTATATCGTTGCGTTAGTGAACTTATAAAACCTGTTGATTTAGGTTCTGGAAGTAAACAGGATAGGAACAAAACAAAATACAAAAGGGCATAAGGTTCATATTCCCTTTCATGAACATTAAGGGTCTCCCTAAACCAGTCGACGCGTGTTTTACACCACACTATTCGCATTTAGCCGATCGGCCGTCTCCGCGGTTGGACACTTGCGTTCAGCAGTCTCAAACTCCTTGCGGCCGTCGAGACGCCCGATCGCCTGCGATTTGCTATCGCAACAGTTGTAAAGCGACGGTCGGCTCTCCCGTGCTCCGTACTGCCGTCGAGACGTCAGACAGCACGCGTACAGCCGTTGAGTCGGATGAACAGATGTAGGCAACAGCGGGTGATCGGCAATCGTAAATCTCATTTTTGGAGGCTGGTTGTTAGTATCAACGTGAGTTGGGAATCTGACAGACGTGTTAGATTATTTTCCTTCATATACTTAATGAAATACAAAACAAATATAAATTAAATACAAACGCATCAGTAGCTACTTCGGCCGTCATCGGCTCTGTTCGGCCGTCGCCGGCTATGTACGGCCGTCGAAGACGCTGAACGGCTTCCGCCAGCTCTGACCAGTCCTTATCGTAGGTACTCGGCCGTGATCGGAGCTGTTCAACTCTTGCCGGCACCGAACGGCGGTTTTCGGAGATTTATGAATGCGAACGTGTGCTGTAGGCTGCTAACAGCGTCGTACAGATGCGAACAGCTTTACGGCAAAACGCCGTTTTCCCGTCGAAAGACGTCGTTTCGCGTCGGCCGAGCCGATTGACGTCTTATTCGCTCTTATTGCGTTGACATAAAGCATTCATTAGGGCATGCGGTACCGGTACCATTCCCGGAACCGGGACTAAGATTTCCGGTACTGAGTCGGAACCGGGAATTCCCGGGATTTCGGTACTTTTCGGTACTGAGTAAATTATTTGTATTTTTTTTGTTTAATGGTTTTAGACACCAGTTAAGTGATAATTATTAATTATTTAATCCAGAACACGAGTTTACCAAATCAGAACAGCTATCTTTCTGACTAACATACTTAGAGAACATACTGAAGACTTGACGGATCCGGATATCCGGATATTTCGGATAATAACGGATCCTGGTTTTAAATAAAATATAATTTGATTTATAATAAAATTTATGAAAATTTAGATGCACGCACAACGCACGTAGATTTTGAACATAAAATCACAAAGCTATTTGTAAAAATAAATGACTGCTTATTATTGAAATTTTAAATAATTTTTTAATTAACTAATTCTGAGGGACAAATAATTATTGGGTTGTTGTGACACTTTAAAACATCAATAAAATCAACATTATAATAAGTAATATAATAATCATTCGAGATTAATAAAACTAATTGTTTTGCAAAAATGCAAGTGTCTTATTTATATATATCCACAATAACTATTAACTATGTATTGTGTAATTAAATTGCACTTATTGACTGCCGCGAGAAAACGATCTAAATTATAAAAAATTGTAATGACTAAAACAATGTATGACATGAATTTAGTTGGTGGGTATTATTGTTTATCACACACATACACATAAATATGTATTTAAGAACACTAGATAGACTTATATTACTCGTACATTAGTCACGACTTCATGGTTTATTTTATTTTTATTGCAAATTCCAAAGTCGTCTCATAATATCCGTAGGATCCGAAATATCCGGATCCAAGAGGTCGTCGGATCCTGATCCAATTTTCGACGGATATCCGGATAATTCGGGTATCCGGGTATCCGGATTGCAAACCCTAAACATACTACATGTCGGTCGGCCCGACAGGTTGGCCTTGGACTGGGTCGAGGCGTCGGGTCGAAGGGTGTGGCGACTGGGGTCTCATATCGCATCCGAATAAAACCGAGCTGGTGCGAATCGGCCGGGGGAAAGCGTCACCAGGCCACCACGTAGTTTTGAAAAGAGAAAATGACAATTAGTCTAGTCACAAACTCAGTACCGAAGGAACCGAAGAACCGGGTTTTTTTTTCGCCAGTACCGGTACCAGATGAAATGATAATTCCCGGGATTTCCCGGTCCTTTTAGTACCGGGAATTCCCGGGAGCATGCCCTAGTCATCATCGTTGTTTCTCACATTACACACTCGCTGCTACGCGCCGCCCGGCACTTGTCATTTCATACTTGTCTGAACCTGTTTTTATTGCCGCGCCGCGGTGCCGTTCGGTAAATAGTAGGCATTGGATTAACGATTAATGGACTTCTGCATATTAACGGAAGTTAACGTGTCCGTTAACATTTTAAAAAGTTAACTTAAAAGTTAATCCGTTAATCAAAATGTTAACTTCGTTAATTAACGATTAACGGATTAACGAGTTAATGCCCAGCTATGTCGACATGAAAGTATTGTGTTTAACTCGGGTGAATTTTATAATATTTATAACCAAAAACTTCAGTTTGACAATTACCATTTGAAAAAAAGTTATGTTTTGAGTTTTTGAATGCGGTTTTTTGTTTTTTAAAACACTTTTTTGAAATCAAAAGCGTGGAATTAATTAAAGTACATTTTGCTGTCTTAATTTTCAGGTTTTACATGTTGATAAGAAAAATACGAGTCCTCCATCTGTGAACTGGAACGAAATATTGTCACCGTTCGAAAAACTCATGATAATTAAATGTCTGAAAGAAGAGAAGCTGGTATTCGCCATCGCTCAGTACGTAAGCACCAGCCTCGGCTCCCTGTTCATAGAGAGCCCCACAGTGCAGCTGAGTACCCTGTAAGTATATGAATACCTAGTTTGCATAGGCTCATCAAGTTTTAATTACTTAACCCCGAATCAGACTGCATTTAGAAATGACGATACTTACCCAATTATTGGAAACCACATCTTACGGCAGTAAATATACAAATGGAACTATGGCATGCATAACTAACAAATTTAAAGTTTAAAAAATATGGAATGTGATATGATAATTAAGCTATGACTAAAGTGCAAAAACAGCGAGATTACAGTTGCAAGCTTTTAAATGGTTATAGAATCTATCTATCTATCTAATGATGACTACCTACTTCGCAAAATCCAGGGAGCTAAAAATACGCCGAAACTATTTATAAATGCAATGAATCTTTCGTGTAATATATCAGCCCCCACAGTGTCCACTGACAATGGCGATAATACTCATTTCACAAACACCGTGATTGAACGTTTAGGAGTTTCCAAAGTAAATTAAAAACTTTATCAATTACCCCGTCACCATTCCATCTTACCCCATGAGTTTTTTAGATTCATAAGCAAAAGCATAGCTTCCTGTAACTAGTCCTCATATTATTGGTATAATATAGCTTTAAACAAAAAACCTCTCATCCCGTGTAAAATCAGTTCAATCTTACCCCGCCTTACCTTACCTAGTTGTAAAGTTTAATTATTTTAATTTGATTTTTAATACTCTAACATGGACCTTGTTTGAAATAATAGTTTATTTTTATTATTACAATGCACAAAAGCATTAAAGCATCAACTTTGTTTACCTGTAAACGATTTTGAAATAATACACGTAAAACAACATCAATAGCGCATGTATTTTTACTCAAATTTTGTAATGTAATAAAACGGTGTACAATTTGAAGTAAGTGCGTATACAATACATAGTTCGATTATATTAGACATATATTTAATCTAGTTTTAATCAATGATATTTTATATTAAGATACGTTATCTGCGCGCAATTGCGTTCTTCAAAAAGGAAGGTAATTTACCTTACTGCTGTTTAGTTGCGCCGCGGCCGCTGACACGCACGCAACAAACACAATAATATTTTACTACCGAAAAGTAACAAATATATTTCATAAAAAATACAGTGTTGTGTTATTCGAGGCTGCCGAAATTATACTGTAACTGTAAAAGGAAGAATTTAATTCGTAGTTTGTTTAATTTGCACCGGCGTCACTATCACCTGTGAAACATCAGATACACGATTAGATATTGCATGAGTGCGATAAAGACGGGTACGGGCGGGCACTTGTCTTGGCGAGACGGGCGAGCAATTCGAAACAACTAATTACCTCTTTCTAACCTTAGCGTTCGCTACGGAGTACCGTCTATCTGTAGAAATATGCTAACGTAACAAATGTCAGTAATTGGCGACGGGTTTGAAATGTGTTTAGTATGAGCATAACGGAAATATAAAATATCATTGGTTATTATTCTCGTTTATGTGCGGGTGTTACAGAAAACTCATATAAACCGAAGCGAAGCGAGGGCGGGTCGCTAGGTAAGTCTAAATTATACTAGATTATGTAAGTTATGTCGCCTGAGAGGTGCAGAACGTCTAAGAACGTCGCTATGTGCCGTATTACGTTACGGAAATGCTTAAAATATGTTACAAGTTATTTTAATGTGATTTTATCATGTGATACGATGAGCTAGATGTAACGGATAGATGTAAGACAGTTTTTTAGCCTGATATTGAAATTGTAGGTACATTAGGTCTATATTCGGATGTAGATTAAACACTATTGAATCTTGAACTTCACAATTGGCGAAAATGAATGAATGAAAGTGGCCTCATTAAAATAGTTATTATACCTATACACGTAGACAAATTAATTTCTAATGTTATGCACAGGGTGAAATCTACCTACTTATAGCGTAAATCGGATTAAGGTTTTCCAATCTAGCTTCTAACAGTGAATACATTATACTTAGAAGGTGTACGATATAGAAAATTAAAATCAACGCAATCTATAAACTTTTTTTAAGAATAATTAAATCGAAAACTTTGATAATTCGCACGGTACCTATAGATGTTTTATTTGGTTATTTTTGAGAAAGATAAAACAGTTTTTTCCTCTTACTTAACCAGTTACAAGACGGATATAATAAAATTATTTAATTACAATATTGGCAATACAGTGAAAAACTAATACACAGAGAAATCAGTTTCCTACAAAGTAATGAATTGTACAAAAAACAAGATTAACACAATATATAAACGTTTCATGCATATACGAGTATACACTAGACTGCCTATTATCGGTGAACTCGCAGAATCTTATACATTCTCGGCACGCAGCCGTCCATCGCCATGCAATGACGTCACTATAACTTTGTCACTTTAACGCGTTCTATACTATAATATGAGTAATGATAATGACTAGACCCCGGTATCGGAGGTGCAAAATGGTAGCTGTCAAGTTCTTAGGGATGGGTAATCATATTTTTGATGTTGATATCGATACACGATTTTTCTATACATTAGGTTGTACACAGTTATTTTTTTTTGATCTATGATAATCATTGATCGTAAAAATATAAAGTGTACACATATTTATGAACTCGACTGTACAACAAAATATATATCTATGGTTGCTATTACTTTTCTTATGTTTCGAGTTGCAGAGCAGTGCATAAACACTCTTGTGATAAACCTTTTCAATAGAGATTAATACTGGCCACTTATACTGATAATAAATTATTTACGTCAATAGATAATCATTGTCACTTTACAACAATTTCTTCGATTAAATAGCTGTTTACGAGTTTATTCGTCTAAAATCATTTATACCATAGAAAATGGAGTCACTTCTTGCAGAACACCCTGAACTCCAAAAAACGAATGAAAAAATTTACTGCACAGTGTGCAGTGTACACATCATTTCCAGATCTTGGAATATTAAAAAGCACATGGAGTCGAAATGCCATCAAGAGAAAATCATCAACGCGTGTCCTAGTCACATTGATTATTTAATAAAGGACATTCCAATACTTGTAAACCAGGACGATAAAGTATATTGTATATCTTGCAACTCCGTTTTGACTCCAACAAAATTTTGTATTGAGAGGCATTTGAAAACCTTTACTCACAGAAAAACAAATGAAGATCAATTTAACTTTAACCGAGATCTGGTAAAGTTTTTCATCAGTTGTAACATACCTTGGACCAAATCGGAAAACCCAAACTTCAGAAGTTTCATGGACAATTGTCTCAATAAAAAATATGGCGATGTTACATTACCGAGAGAATCAACTTTACGCAAAAATTACTTGCCTATAGTATTTAATGAGAAAAAAGATGCTATAAAAGAAGAACTGTCCAACGAATATATATATTTGAGCATTGATGAGACTACAGATTCAATGGGTAAAAAAGTGGCTAATGTGATAGTTGGAGCTTTAACAAATTATTTATCTAAGCCCCACATCTTTGCTTCACGAAAATTAGACTCAACTAACAATATCACGATTAGTAATCTAGTAAATGAGGTGCTTCGCGAGTTATGGGGCCATAATTACGAACAAAACCGTGATAAATTGTTATTTTTCGTGACTGATGCGGGGTCATACATGGTAACATCGGGTAAAAATTTAAAGAAAAGCTACCCAAATATGACTCATTTGACATGTGTAGCTCATGGCCTAAACAGGGTAGCTGAAGCCGTGAGACAAGCTTATCCGAAGGTAAATAGGGTATGGGCACCAAAAGATGAACACACCCCAATAAATGAACGATCGAACGAAATAAGTAAATAATTAAATGGTGACAAATATTCCATAGTCGGGGATTTTTTTTTCTTAAACAGCAACACTATGCCTACGCCGCCATTAAAACTCACTGACAGTTACGCGTCTACCGCGGCGGGAATCGGTCGTTGTTCTGTGGTGTGTCGTCAAAAACGTCGCTAGTATGGGAATATAGATAAGGTAAGTGTACTTCAAATTTAAGCTTTTTATTACGTATAAAATTCAATAACTTACTTTCTTGCAAGGGTTTCTTAGTATGAATTCTTGACTAATCCCTCTTTTAATGTATTTATACGTTATTTTATTATCTTTGTTAATTTAAGAGCAATAAGCCGTTCAAGTTATGGTCCCAAAAATATGTACCGAAACTAAAAGCTGAACGATGTTCAACTACTAGGTAGGGCATACATTTTTAAAAGCTTTGTAATAAATCGTACTGAACCGGCATATAGAAACTTTATAGCGTAAACTGATCATTTATTGCTTCCGAATTTTTTAACTAAAACATGAACGCAACTTTTGGTTATTTTGAAGTTTCTTTTAGTATGAAAACTAAATACTGTTCAACAATGAAATATGTGCCTAATACTTGAACTAATTAAATTTACTAGTTCAAGTTTTGGGTTCCATGTCAATAGTTGAATTCTTAATTAAATTTACTGGTTCAAGCTTTGGGTTCTATTCTAATAGTTGAATTTTTAATTGATTTTGTTCGTTCATTTCATTAATTCTGTATCCGAAAGCTGAACCAAGTAAACTCAGTCGTTCATGTTTTAGGTAAAGTTTTGTAATATGAACACTAGCTATTTATTTTTGTAAAGCCCAAGCTATTTTTAGCACGTATTTTTACTAACGACCCAGCAGCTAAATTAAAATAATTATTAAAATAATATTATTAAAATAATATTACTAAACTATAAATTTCAGGCAAATAGTTGTATAAGAAGAAAAGAAAATTTAACTTTATAGTTATTAAGTTATTTTTTTATTGAATATCAATGATTGTGATACCAATATTCTCTTATAAACAATTAAAAACTGATTTGATTAACGTGCCTTTTATTTATTTTGAAAACCATTTAATAACTTTATTTATTTATTTAGAGCATTATACAAAATACTCATAATTAAAAAATCAATAATGGCAATTAGTCATATAGATTTTTTAATGATTTGAGTTCAACTATTGGGGTCAATCCGTTCAGATTTAGGGCACATTAGATTGATTTTATTATATTAGTTCAACTATTGGAGTAAAATCGTTCAGAGTTAGGGTATCACTGTTCATGTATTGGGTAAATTGGTACATTTTTGGTTTCAAAGATTTTTAGAAAAATAATGTGTTATAATAATGAACTTTATAATATTTATTTCCAATCTAGAGTATATACTTTAGCGTATAAAATAAAGTAATTGGGTGAAATTCGTTTAATTCACTGAGAAAAAAATGTCCAAAGTTGGTGTAGTCGCTTAATCGTTCATTTATTGGTGCCCCTACCCTAGTTTAATAAATTTTGTTAAAAAAGTTTTTAAAAAAGCCACTAAAAGAATAGACATGTTTAAACTAGAATATCCTAATACTCCTCTTCCTCCTGAACCTATCATCACGAGATGGGGCACGTGGATAGAAGCTGTCAGCTATTATAAAGATCATTTCCATAAGGTTAAGAATATTATTTCTAAATTGAAATCCTCTGAAGCTGCTGCTATAGCCAAAGCACAAAGATTGTTCTCTGATGCAAATCTGATAAACGAAATCAATTTCATCGATAAAAATTTTAGAATTTTATCGATCTCAATAACAAAGCTAGAAGATCCAAACCTTTGTTTAAAAGAATCCTTAGATGTAATACTCGAGGTAACAAAAAAACTTTCCTTATTACGTTTGCATCCAATCGGAAAACTTATTTATTTAAAAATGCGGAATGTATTGCAAAAAAATCCTGGGTTCACAACTATACAAATTTTACAAAGTTTGTTGGATGGCAAAAGTGTTGAAATTACTGATGATGTAAATAAGAATACAGTACAGAATTACGCCAAATGTAATTTCTTGCCCATTACTTCTGTCGAAGTAGAAAAGTCATTTTCTTTCTTAAAGTGGATTTTCAACTACAGAAGAAGAAGTCTAACACCCGTTAACTTAGAACAAATTTTAGTAATATATTACGAGACATATATCTCTAATGATAAATATGACTAATTGTAAGATATTATAATTGTTGTGTATATTTATTGTAACTACACTAGTTTACTGCAAAGAATCTGATCATTCATCAAGAACATGGTATGACCTTTGGTGAATATAAAAGAGTTTATATTTTGTTTTAAATTTATTTATGAATGCTTTATGCTAAGAAGATAACTAAAACTTCTTAATGATGAAAGATTTTTTTTTGTAAATAATAAAAATGTTCAATACATGTTGGTTTTGTAATTATATAGTCCTACTTTATAGAATAAACGCTATCATTACGATATAATAAAATATCGACATATAACTATGTTTATCGACATGAAGTTAATATTTCAAAACAATGTTTACCCTTCCCTAGTAATGGCTCGAAATTGACAGCTACCATTTTGCACCTCCGATACCGGGGTCTAATAATGACCAATCTTATTTCGGGTTCTGTACTAAAATGGTAAAAAAGGAATCTTTATGGTGAAACTTCGGTGGCGGTCTGTCTGTGTGTCACAGCAGATTTTCCCTGAAACTATAGAACTATGAAAATTGAAATTTGGCATAATTGTATAACTTGCCTGTCCGCATTTGTTTTCAGTAAAAATATATAATTATTTTTATAAATATTTGAAAAGTGGGGGTTTTATAAAGTTAACAAATGAACGGGCAAATCTGCAAATTTCAAAACAATTTTTTTTAAACTATTTTCCTTGATGTAGGTACTTTTATGATTTATAGCCAAAAATGTATACAAATTACCGTTCCCCCCCATATAATCGAAATTTATAGACCAACTTAAATTCATTCATTTTTTTAAAGTAACAATTGGAAAATATCAAAATACTTTAAAAATCAATAAATAATAAAAAAATGCTAGTCAAAATGGACCTTAATACATAGAAAATACAGTTCATAACAAAATGAGTATTTTCCTTTGCTTATTCCAACCATATCTTAAATACGGAACCCTCGGTGCGCGAGTCCGACTCGCCCTTAACTGGTTTTGTATATAAGAACCTAAGGAATGCCTTTTGCATTTTTTCCAAAAGTAAGGCGTAAGAGGACTGATATGAGTTCCATATAAACGCGGCAACGCACAAAACACGGGTTCTATAAAACCGGGAGAGTTGTATAAACCTTCACTGAAAGGTCACGGACAATGGGATCATATCCGAGAAGGTATTGCGCATATTGTATTGTATAGGAGTGCTGGCGCCGTGGCGCGACAATATGTACACACGCAACACTTGGCTGTATCAAATAATAATTTATTCGTAATGCCCATCTGACCACTGACGTTACGTCCTCCTGCAACCTCGTACACCAGTTTGAGGTCATGGGCGTTTGCGCCTTTACTGCTTTAGCGGACATTTGGCTTGTTTAACGCCTGACTCTAAATCATTAAACTCATAATCATCGGACAAATAGTAGAGGTGGTGTAAAACAATCTATTTGCCACTCCCCGTCTACGACATATCATTATTTTAATTAGCATTCGTGCCTAACGGATATTTTAGGAAACTGATCTTTCGTGCCGAATTGATAAACAAGACTTGTGGTTCACATTCCGCACATTCGCGCAATCTGAAAATTTACTTTCGATTGTGTAAATTACTTAAAGCGCTTCAGTTGACGTCTACCATTCAATCGTGACAATTTTTATCAATAAAAGTGATTATTTTGAGATTCAGTGATTTATCATTACAAAGAACTCAGCGTCTACTTATCAATGGAATATTTAATATTACTGTACGTGACACTATACCAGAAAGGTTTAGGTACTTTACTAAATGTAAACAAACCAGACCACGTGACTCTGTTAAACAGCCAATCACAACTATTTTGTCGAGCTTCGACGTGTCAGTGCTCTGCTGCTATTGGCTGACGAACTAAATCGCGTGGTTTTTTTGTTTACATTTAGTTAATTACCTAAACCTTTCTGGTATAGCAGCCCGTATGTCGAAGTTGTCCTTCGAGCCGGATTAATGAACATTGTTATAGTAAGATATAGAATAAAAATCCGAAACATGATCCGCTTAACGATTTCGATTTCATTCCACAATAGGTGGGTATGACCCCGGAGCTTAGTAACTTTTATTTATTTATTTATTTATTTATTTATTTGGAACACAAACAGTCATTTACATAGATCTTATTACATTAAAAAGAATAATAGTTCATTGACAAAACAGTGTTCACAGGTGGAATATAAAATAATCAAGCCTCTTAACTAGTCAAGTATCAAAGAACAGGAAGAGAGAGACAGACAGATAGCGCACACATGCAAAATGCGCCATCTTGAATGAGAAAGATATAACCTGGACTTGTAGTAGGTACATAAATCAATGGTAGGTAGAAACAAGTTAACAAAGAGTTGATTTATGCAAGGCACATTTAAAACTAACTAAAGAAACATTGAATATTTCGATATTAGTAAAATAACGATTATAAGAATCACAAGCTCGAGAAATAAACGTATTTTTTGCATAATTCGTTTTATAAAGGGGTACGTGAAATAGCTTTTTCTTGCGGAAATCACGATTCGGACAACGAAAATTGATCTTATTTAAAAGTTTTGGACTGTCGATGTGATCATTTAAAATTTTAAACAAAAAAAGTTGATCTCTAATAAGACGTCGAGATTGCAATGAGTGTACACTTATCTGCTTAGACAAAGCGCCACCACTCGTATGACCAAACCGATAGCAAAGGTGCCTATGAAAAGTTTTTTGTATTTTCTGAATGCTATTAATATAAATTAGATACACGGGATTCCAAACCGTAGACGCATATTCTAGGTGAGACCGAACAAAAGAATTATAAAGTGTAACGAGTGTATCTGGCTTCTTAAATGATTTACTTACTCTTAGGACAAATCCAAGCATCTTAAACGCTTTATTTACAATTTTATTAATATGACTCCGAAAAAGTAATTTTCTATCTAATATCACTCCCAAGTCTCTGACCTCCTTTACACGATCTAATTCGACTTTCACAAAATTATATTAATTATTGACAGTGAACACACGCTTAAATGACAACTAAATGGCCCTAGTTGACACTAACTCGAAAATCAAGTGAATAGATATAGCTATACAACCATTATAAATAGGTACTTCATAATAATAATAAAAAATAATTTGGTACTTCCAGTGTAATCAGTGACCGCAGGGCTATTTGTGTGTTGCGACACCACGGACCCGAGTGCCTCCGAGGGAAGTCCTTGTTCCTCACCTTGCCTTCTCCTGCTGGTTTGGCTTGTCTTTATTGGCCGGTCAGAGTGGAGTCGCAAGAACTATAAACTATTTATATTTATATATCCTCGAAGGGCGGATGCGTTGTATATATGGCGAGGGCACCTATGGGTATTTAAAGTCCAGTGGGAGGGCCTATTCCATTGTTTAATTGGGTTCGCGACTCACGGTCTGCCATTTTAACCAAAATAATTAGCATTGGCCATAGTTTCATCGATAACCCAGTTCACCAATCCAAATCATTCAATTTTCTCGGAAGGAAACGAATATGAGGCCACATTAGGACTGCTCACCATCTTTCACGCTGTGTGGGAAAGCTTGTCAGTGTTTCCACTTTTAGCCTCAAAATAAATCATCATCTCTACACTAATGGAACGGCTTTGAAAAAGCCATGTGGTTTCCCAGTCAATTTGGATAACCTCAGAGCGGAAGGCAGTCTGCGCCCTCCCGCAAATCCAAAAGAACAAAGCCGAGGGAATCTCGCGAACCAAGCGCGGCCCATCACGGACGAGTCGTGAGGTCGTGACATCAGACTTACCTAATGAGACGACAGCTGCGACAGTGCGGCCATGTCTCTCGAATGTCTGACGTCAGAATGGCCAAGAGCATCTTTTACTGCGAATTACAGGATGGTAAACGAAACCAAGGCGATCAGTTTTTGCGGTAAAAAGAAGTTCTAAGGCGTCATAATATGAAGAGGACTAATATGCATCTGTCGAAATAGGAGCCACCGGTAGAAGGCTGACCAGAGTGGAGGCATAATGCACATGCGAAGGCGCGCAAATTGAAACCAGGTGGTGTTTAGAACTCTACGCCAAGCGCACTGAGGTAAAGGCCCCACTAGGGCATGAATTCCGAGATCTCGGAATCTCGAAATCTCGGAATCTCGGACCATTTTTTCAGCTATTACAATTCCGAAATTAGACAGAGCAATACCGGAACACTTTTAATATCGAAACTGAATTCCGATATTGGGCCTACCAATACCGTAATTCCGGTATTCATTACCTTTTAATTCCGGAATTCTAATACCGAAACAAAACGTAGTATTTCGTTAATTTCGAAGATTAAGATATTTAAGATTATTGCATACTGTCAGATAGAATGCTAGATTATTTAACATTTTTAAGAACTCGCTTCCAAGAAAAAATATTTTTAGAAGATAAATAAAGAGCAATACATTAAGTAACATACAAAGATTGATAGATAGATAGATAGATAGATAAAAATCTTTATTCACATATTACGCCATGACAAATTAAAACACGTTTATATAATTAAAATAAAGTAAAAAGAAGTAAAAAACACATTAAAAGCTTAAACTATAATTAAATCTACTATATAAAAATAATTCGGGTTTTCCTTCCTGACGCTATAACTCCAGAACGCCTGGGCCAATTTGGCCAATTCTTTTTTTGAAATGTTCGTTGAAGTTCAAGGATGCTTTTTACGGTGAGAAAAATTGAAAAATCCACCGGGAAAGTCAGGAATTTGCAGCGGGGCAAAGCCGCTGGCGGGCCGCTAGTCTACAACTAAAATTAAGATGCGTGATTCAAATGTCACGGCATAGTAATGAAAGGGCGCAGACTCAGCATGTCAGATTCAGTCAAGATTGCAATTATTTTTAATTTTAGTCGTTATTATTAAACAAGAATAACAAAATATTTACATACTATTAAATAATTTAGATTTTATTTCATACATCATCATCATCATCATGTCAGCCGAAAGACGTCCACTGCTGGACATAGGCCTCCCCTAAGGCACTCCACTAGACCGGTCTTGTGCTTTTCGCATCCACCGCTTTCCCGCGATCCTTACAAGGTCGTCACTCCATCTTGTTAGAGGCCTACCCACAGCTCGTGTCCCGGTCCGCGGACGCCACTCAAGAACCTTCTGACCCCATCGCCCATCAGTCCTGCGTGCGATGTGCCCCGCCCACTGCCACTTCAGTTTAGCTATTCTTTGGGCTATGTCGGTAACCTTAGTTCTCCTGCGGATATCATCATTTCTGATTCTATCACGCAGAGAACCCCCGAGCATAGCCCTCTCCATAGTCCTCTGAGTGACCTTGAGCTTTCTTATGAGGCCCATCGTTAGCGCCCACGTCTCGGATCCGTAAGTCATCACTGGCAACACACACTGGTCAAAGACTTTTGACTTCAAACACTGCGGTAATTTGGACGAAAAGGTGCTGCGAAGCTTCCCGAACGCTGCCCAGCCGAGTCGGATTCGACGAGTGACCTCTTTCTCAAAGTTGGACCTACCTAACTGGACCGTTTGTCCCAGGTAAATATAGTCGTCAACAACTTCGAGCGCAGAGCCTCCGACTATGACGGGAGTTGGCGCGACATGGACGTTGGACATGACTTTCGTCTTGTCCATGTTCATTCTCAAGCCAACTCGGTCGGAAACTACTGAGGTCAGCGAGCATTGCACTGAGGTCCTCGTACTCTATCTCGTACAGGCTGACGTCGGGGAGATCTTCGGTATAGTGTCGGGTTAATCTAGCCCTCGGATCTTTAGCTAGATTTTCGACGGGTGTTCGGGTTGTCGTGTACAGCTGTCCATAAAACTTCTCAACTTCCGCCAATAGCTCAGGTTTGGATGAAATGACTCTGCCGTCGTCGGTCTTCAGCTTCGTCAATTGGCTTTGGCCAACAGACAGATCCCTGGCAAACACCTTAGAGCCTATGTTGCGCTCAATAGCCTCTTCAATACTTTTAGTATTGAATCGGCGTATATCACGCTTCAGACTTCGAGATCTGTCTGTTGAGCTGCCGATAGCGACTAGCGTCATCAGAGGACTGCAGAATCATTTCGCGCCTCACCTCCATGAGCCTAAGGGTGGAGTCCGAGAGCTTCCTGGTTTTTGTACGGCGGATCTTGAAGAACTTAGACCCGACCGTTTGGACAGCTTCCACAAACCCGTCGTTGTAATCGTCCACGTCGCTACCAAGGCACTCGAAACGGTTTTGAAGTTCGAGCTGAAAGCTCTCGGGGTTTTGGAGCTGAGCGGGTGCCGGGCGGAGAGTAGACTTCATCAGTCGAGACCTTTCAAGCTTGAACTGAATATGTGCTTTTTCGTCGTCATGATAAAGTCTATCTCATTCCTCGTTACACCATCAGGGCTCATCCAGGTCCACTTCCTATGCTCACGTTTTCTGAAGGAGTTCATCATATAGAGTCCCTCCTTCTCCATAAAACTGGCCAGTAGGTGGCCCCGGTGATTCCTATGCCCCACTCCAAACTTCCCCACTCTCTGCTCTTCACCGTCTCGTTTGCCCAGCTTTGCGTTGAAGTCCCCCATAACAACCGTGAAGTGAGTTTTGGAGCTATGCATGGCTCTGGAAATATCCTCATACATAGCCTCCACCTCATCGTCGGAGTGTGTCGAGGTCGGAGCATATACCTGTGTGACCTTCAACGAATATCGTAGGGTCATTCTGAGTACAAGGCACGCTACCCTGCTCGAAACGCTCTCAATCTTCACCGTTGTTCACGAGGGACTTGTGGACGATAAACCCGACACCTCCCTGGGACTGGTGGTCGCCCTCCCGGAAATAGAGCAAGTTACCGGACTTCAGGGTTATCATGTCCTCTCCCTCTCTACCCTATGATTCCCCATCGTAACCTGCTCAATTCCTCCTCCAGTTCCAGCAACTTTTACTTCATACGTCGTTTATTTCATACGTCGAAATATTTGGATAATATTTATTGTTCATTTATTTGTAGATCTTTAATTGAGATTTATTCTGTTAAGCCAAATTCGTGATCTCATTTTATTAATAATGTAAGTATAGAAGATGATTCTATAATTCTACATTTAGTGTTTATTAACTTAAAATACAATAAATTAAAATAATTAATCGGAATTCCGAGGTTGAGACACAATACCGAATTTCAATTCCGGTATCAGAAAAAGTCAATATTGTATGCCCTGCGTAATTCCGAGATTCCGATATTGAGGTTCAATACCGACTTTCAATTCCGATACTGGAAATCGTCCGATACTGCATGCCCTAGGCCCCACCACCTGCGGTCATACATGTGCCAACTTAAACTAAGAGTAAAATAGGCTTATTGTGCGTTAATGAATTAATGTGTTTTAACAGACTGCAAAGAAGGACAGGTTATTAATTTGTCGGTTTTTTAGGGTTCCGTACAAAAAAGGAAAAAAACTGAACTCTTATAACGAGTGATAACTCGGGCGTCGGTCTGTCTGTCTATCCGTCCGTCTGTCACAGCCAGTTTGCTCGGAATCTACTGGACCAAATCAGGCTAAATTTGTTAGGATGGTGTAATTCTATGACCCGATCACAGAATGTACAAAGTAAACATATATTTTTTTAAGTAATAAACATTTTCGGGGAGCAAATAAGGAAATTTAAAAAAAATGGCATAGTTCGTTATGAGGATATTTTAGTTATAATTGTAAAATGAATAGTTTTGATTTTATTCATGCAAGAATACGCAAATTTAACATTCCCCCGCTGATCTCCGAAACTATTGACCATAATATTTTGAAAAAAATTTTCATTGCTTGTACATAAAAGGAAAGCCTAAAAGAATTAAATAAGAAAAAAAGTGTGTACGGAACCCTCTAGACCCGATTTTCAACTCGCACTTGGCCGATTTATTTAAGATCATCAAACAAACGTTAGATAAAAGTTTTGCTTTTCTACTTGGCTAAGCTTAAGCTACATTTGATGGATCCCAGGCATATTTCTTTTGTTTTTCTCCAAGCTTTTCGAGCGCTTTCATGTCCTCATCTGGTATTTTAAAATCGAGGGATATATTTTCTTTGATGCGCTCTGCATGTGTAGATTTAGGAATCACACTTATTTCTTGATGTGTTGCCCAAGCTAATAAGAGCTGTCCAGGTGTGACTTTCAGATTCTTGGCTATATTCGTAACGCAGGGATCGTTAATGAGAGTCGCTGTGCCCGATGAGGTGCCTCCCAGGGAGCAGTAGGCTTGTAGGGCGATGCCATTGCCTTTGCAATACTGCAGCAACTCGCTTTGTGGGTAGTAAGGGTGGCACTCGACCTATAAAAAAAAGTCAAAGAATAAGTTAATCTATAATTCATTTTCAATTTATTACAATAACATAACCATACGTCGTTATCGCGGGAGCAAAAACAAATCTATGTATTAAAGATCACATATAACAGAATGTATGTTTAGTATATATGGAATATTCTGGCTAAATACTCTAAGCCTCTAAGAAGTTCTTCATATTTAGCACGAAGTTTTCGCTGGAAACGGTCAATCAAAGTTGTCTTACACAGAATAAACACTTGTATAAGTAAACGTGTCAAATTAAATATTAAAAAAAAAAAAGTCAAATCCAGTATTTTTCTCGAAAAATCGTTTAAACTTTTTAAATATGTTTTTTTTATTTTTACTCGTATGTTTTTGTATATATCAAATTAATCAAGAATGAAAAATGTCTAAAGTAGCAGGAAAAGTGACTGTAGAGGTTGACGTTAGGATTGCGTAGCTAATCTCTTAAAATATGTACTATAAAAGTAGGCTAGTACAGAGGTATTTGAAGGAAAATTTATGCATTTTGAACTCGTAGGTACAAACGTTTCTCGATAGGAGTGTCACTTCTGTTATTGCCTATTTGTCATAATCTTTCACTACTGTCAAATCGTTTTTGCTCCCGCGATGTGATGAAGACCGGAGTCTATGTTGATATTTATGCTTTTGGTGGAATTCCTTTAATGCCACAGTTATCGAAAGAAAGAGAACAAGACTAAAGTAACATCAAATGTTGATTTTGGGACTAAAGCCCCGGGTCGGCGCGATCCGTTCATGGTTAATATTGGTATTATTAAAACTAAAAGCATTTGGAAATATTTAAAATCAGCATTATTATTTTTTCATTGATAAAGGCTTATCCGTCTGTTAGACTGCTGGGTAAAAAATATTTTAATTTATTCCATACATCATTACTTCATTAGGTATCATTACAAATGACTACATTTCTTACTAATGTTCGTATTTGCACCAAAAGTGATGTGTGTTTGCTGTCTTTTATAAAACCTCATCTGACCGGCTTTCTGGTTTTTAATGTTACACTGACTGATTTTGGAATGTGCTCGTTTAATGTTCAAGGAATGGTCCAAAGCCTAAAAAAATAACTGGTAGTGGTCCCATACAGCAAACAGGTTAAGATAAGAACCCTTGGCCTAAATTATGTTGTTAAATATTTTTGTATACCTATGTACTGGACTAAAAGTAATTTACCTGATTAATAGCTGGAACGACACCGAAGTTGCGTATGTCTAGCTCCTGCAAGTGTCTCACCGTATAGTTGGACACCCCGATAGATTTTACCCATCCTTCATTATAACATTCCACTATGGCTTCCCAAGCTTGGGTACGTAATTTAATATTCTGGCTATCTCCTGAGCTTAAATTAGCCATACCAGGAAAGTGAATCAAGTACATATCAATGTGATCGAGCCCCAAGCATTTCAGAGAATTTTGACAGGCTTCCTTGATGATTTCTTTTGTATTGGTATCTCTCGGTGCTGTAATCAAAAACAAATTAATAAAAATAATAAAGTTGGTCGTAAAACAACAACCAACATTTAGATAATATTAACATACATAAAATGTGTAACAGTTCTACACTGTTCTTACATAGCTTGGTAGTAACGAAAATATCGTCTCTTGTTAAACCATACTTGGGTAGTAAGACGCGAAAGGCTTCCCCTAAATGTCGCTCATTGCCGTAAACCGTAGCAGTATCTGAAAAAGAAATTATAACCAGTTTAAATTTAACGTTGTGTATTTGTCACTAAGCTCTGTCTACCCCATTCGGGATTTTCAGGCGAGAAGGTATGTATGTATGTAAATGTTGTATGTACCTTATGTACCTCTGTACATGTTGGGTTCTGGATTCCGGGCAAATCATTAATTATATACTTAATTATGTCAATATAAGAAAAACCATCTGTCATATTATGTTAATAACTACCTCTTAAAAGCCAACACGAGGAGGACGAGGTTAACTTCACACATGCTTATTAACATTAAGATAAGATAAAGATAAAGACATTTATTCAGTAAGTAGGCCGCACGGGCACTAATACACGTCAAGAATCTACTAGCGCTTCACAAGAGGAGACCACTGCTGAGAAAAAACGCCGCAAGAAACTCAGCAGTCAGTATTTTTTTTAGATATATTTAATATTACAATGGTACTACTTAGTCTAGCATTATATAAATCTATAAATAGCAAATTAAAAAATATTTCAAATATCCTGCGTTGTCTCCGCAGGAAAACACATAAAATAACACCAAAATCTTAAGAGAGAGATAAAGAGAGAAATTTTCATCATTCATTCCTCCTTCCAGCTTCGTATTAGGTAGGACGATCAAAAATCTAACGGCGGTTGATTTGCGAGCACGCCATTAATTAGCATGATTAATAATACGAGCCCATCGTAGACACGCGTGCTGAGCTCGTTCCGGCATGGTTTTGAAATATAAGGTCAAAACATATTCATAACCAGGGAGCGAAACTTTGGTGCCGATGACAGGCGTATGACGTCAAGCTACATACAGAGTGTTTTTATCTAGATTGAACATCATCACTAACAACTTATTGGCCTCTTTATTGTACCAATATTGACACTTGAGTAGAGACGGCCGGTACTTATAAAAAAGATAATTGACTGTCATTGTCATATTAAAAAGAAGATTGTTGAAGTCAATAACAAAATTTTTTTTTTTTTTTTTGTAAGTTTTAATTATTACCGAAACATTGTTTCGCTTGAGCAAAGTCGCCATGTAATCTGTACAGCCGTATTTGCAGAAGTTTATTTTTCTGACTGTAAATAATGAAAAAATTATTTAACAGCAAAAGTAAGCAATTAAGAAAAAAAATGAAAACAATCAAGCTCATGGGATGTTGTTATGTTTGAATTTTAAGCGTTCTGCATACTTCGAAATTTCATTAAAATAATGTTTTTCATTTCCTTGTATAAATAATATTTTTCGTTAGAAATACAAGCTCCAACAAAATATTTCGTGTCGTCTTTGTCATTATTTAAATATTTACATTATCATTATAGCATTATTATGAATCAGTGCGGTGTCGCAATATTGTTTATAATAAAAGCATCCTATATGTGAATTTGCGTCATAATGACGTCACCAGCATCAAAGTTTCGCTCCCTGTTCATAACCGTCGTCAGTCGGCGGTTGCGAAATTAAATTCGACCTACATGATAAATAATCCCTACCCAAGGTTTCTCTTGTAGTGCTTTAACACTGCAAGTTTATAATTTGACTCTTACCAAACATCCGGTATCCTGCTGCAAGAGCACTATTCACGACTTGCATTATGACGTCCTGAGACCGAATGCGATATGTGCCCACTAAAACAATAATAATTATAACATTAACATGACATCCTTAACATATTTAAAGTTAAACAAACCATTAATGCAATCTTATTGAAATTATAATTTGCCGAAAAGGCGTCTATCTCGCTCAATCATTTTTACACAATCTACCTCACTTCATTATTTTAGCTATAGTTTGCTCGTTTATAATAACCTTTTTTATTTCTTATTTGATATTTGATATATTTGTATTTCACACATTTTGCTCCACTTAACGATTTGCCCATTCGTGCCCTTTTTCCGTTTATTAAAAAGAGGCAGACAAGCTTTAAAGTCAAATAATTAATCTTAGGAGACTTCTGTGACTTCATATGACGGTTTCTCAGTTTTTGCCATACGCATAGCCATGTACCATTGCTCAGGTGTATATATATTAACGTTTTTTGATCTTTTTTCATTAAGAGCATGCATGCTATCTCTTTCATTTTGTGTATGCCCGACTACAAGGAAACGATGTTTTATTGTTATGTTATATTTCCAGCACGCGTACATGTATACAGGGTGTCCCAGATAATAGCACGTCACAGTGACACTGGAGATTTCCCAGCTTCAGACGAACCAAACCAGCCTAACATGACCTCAGTAAAAGTAGCACCGTTTTCGAGTTATACCAATTTAAAGATTTTTCCAATTTTTCACCTCTTTTGACATTGTAAGTGCTCGCATTTACTGGGATAGCTTTAGAATTTACCGCATTTTATCACATTTGCCAATAAGGATCCCGGCAACCAAACTAACAAATGAAACGCGTTTAGCCGCTTTGCAACTTATCATGTAAAGAATTGTAGGATAGTTATTAATTTATTGCAGTTGTAGCCCTGTGACCCAAACTACTCAAAGTTCGTTACCTTGCGTTTTGTGCTATACTCGTTGATTAATATTAAACCTCGTTTTAATAGCCGACTTTTTAGTTAGCTACGATGTTAGGTAGTTATGTGATACGAATTCCTACTTTTTTGCATTAAGATATCATTTGTCACTCTGCTTTTGTTTGTGGAACTGAAACGACTACTCGGCACTCTTAATGGAAGTTGATTTCGCTTTGTAAAATGTTTTTTTTTTTGGTGATGTTTGAAAGACAATATTTATTCAAAACCAATAAGTAACGAAGAGAAACTACGGCGACGTGTCTTCAATGCAGCCCGAGACATATTGGAAACCAGTTTACGAAAATTAAACCGAAATTTTATTCGAAGATGCCATTTGTGCCTTAGAGTCGGAGGGAAACAATTCGAACATTTACTGTAAGAACTAATGAAAATTAAACCCGTTTTTTATTATCTTTGAACCAAGGTCAACCAAAAATCAATCATATTCTTCAAAGGAGCACAAACAAATGAGATATCGTAGAGTACAAGATAATTTTTTAGATGATTAGCATTGATTTCCGAGGATCCATATTGGCAAATGTCATACGAATTCCTACTTTTATGCATTAAGATATCATGTGTCATACCATTTTAGAATTGGCATAAAATACGCATGTTTTTAAAGTTATTTGCTCATTTAGTTTGTAGTAAAAAAAAGTTATGGCAGGTGTTCAAAGTTTAAATTACTATGTTGATGATAATTTAAGTCAAGTTTATTACAGTATTTTTCCAACTTTTACATTAGTTAGGTATTGACATTATAATGCTTCTATCATCTTAATAAACTATTCATAAACGCGCACAAATAAAAAAACGAAATTCTAAAGCTATCCCAGTAAATGCGAGCACTTACAATGTCAAAAGAGGTGAAAAATTGGAAAAATATTTAAATTGGTATAACTCGAAAACGGTGCAACTTTTACTGAGGTCATGTTAGGCTGTTTTGGTTCGTCTGAAGCTGGGGAATCTCCAGTGTCACTGTGACGTGCTATTTCTGGGACACCCTGTATAAGATACACAATCCAGTTGCGGTTTTGCCCTCCGCAATTGTCTAACCAAAACCTAAACTCTTTTACATTATTTGGGATCTTTGATTGAATCAAATGTAACACATTACTAGCAATTTCATTAGCACACTTTTTAGCTATTTGTTCATGCTAACAGTAACAGTAGCCTTGAAGTGAACCCATGTCGAAGGTTGTGAATTTATACACGTTAAGTTTTCTTTAATGGTAAAATACGCTAATGTCACCGTGAGGAGTCGTTTAAGGCTTAATTTCGCAATGTCGTTACTTATTTTACAATAATTCAGTAATAAAATATATAAAGAAATCTCAAGTTAACATACGAGGGTGGATTGAAAAGTTCTGAGCCTGGTAAAAAAAAGTAACGGGCTCACTTTGTATAACAATTTTATTTTTCAACATATTCTCCATGAAGGTCAATGCACTTAGTCCACCTCGCCTCCAACTTCGTTATCCCATAAAAAAAAATTTCGCTGTGGTCGTTAAAATATGAGTCTACTGCTTCTTGTACCTCCATATTTGACAAAAATCTTTATCCTCCCAAGTGTTTTTTGAGGGTTGAGAAGACATGATAATCGGAAGGAGCTAGATCTGGCGAGTAAGGGGGATGCGGCAGCACTACAAATCCACAATCATATATTTGTGCCATTGATTTCGCCGAAGTGTGAACGCGAGCGTTATCTTGGTGAAACAGTACTTTTTTCGACAGCGTTCCAGGTCTCTTTATTTTAATTTCCTCACGCAGACGACGTCAAAGAGCACAATAGTAGTCCGAATTTATTGTTTTGCCCTTTTCGAGATGGTCTATCATGATATTCATGATAACCCCCCTGCAATCCCAGAAAACTGAGGCCATTACCTTATTAGCTGACAAAATGACCTTGGCTTTTTTGGGTGGTGGTGAACCTGGTCTTTTCCATTGCCTGGATTGTTCTTTCGATTCTGGCGTACTGTGGTGGATCCATGTCTCGTCCATAGTTATAAAACGATTGAGAAAATCTTCGGGGTCACGTTGAAAGTGTTGAAACATACATAAACAATCTTGGGAAATTGTAACACGTACTCGTTTGTTCTCGACTGAAAGCAGTCTAGGCACCCACCTGGTTGACACCTTAGAAAATCCAAGAACATCGGTGATGATGTCCTGTGCCCGCTCATAAGAAATACCCATTGCTTCCGCTATCTCCACAATCTTCAGTCGCCTATCCTTCATTATCGCATCTAATATTTTATTGACATTTTCATCCGTAGCAGCCGTCAACGGCCGCCCACTCCTAGGCTCGTCTTGAACAGTCTCCCGGCCACGTTTGAAACCAGCTACCCATATTTTTTATGGTAGCATACGATGGAGCAGATTGCCCTAATGTTTGATTCATATCTTCAAATATTTGTTTTGGTGTTAACCCCTTTTTTTGCAAATATTTTATGACAGAACGGTGCTCAATTTTACCCATTACTTGAAAAATCAGTAACCTTATGTATCAGTTCCAGCATAAAATGCAAAATTGTGACACGAAAAAAACAAAAGATAGTGCATAATGGCGACTAAATATGGCACTTTGACCTGCCAGTATTTATTTGTTTTTTTTTTATTATATTCAACCTTAGGCTCAGAACTTTTCTATGCACCCTCGTATATAAACTTAATTGTGCACGTAGAAGTCTTTTTAGACGTATGCGTCGTCAACTATCATATCGAGCACACTGAGACAACGTCCGTACGCATCGATGGCCAGGCGAGCGTGTATACTGAGGCAACTGCCAGCTACACCACACTCGCACGGCCCCTTCACAATATCAGTGCTGCGTACAAGCGACTTGCGACTTGCCTCAGTATACATCGTACCGAATGACATAACGGTGTTAGATGTGTTCCTATACCTACGTCAAATTAATTGGAATATTCGCACGAGATTTCTGTGGCAGGTATATTTATCTATTTTAGACATACCTAAATCTACAAAAAAACGAAAAACTCAAAATTATCACTTGTATCAGTATACGTAGGAGGTATCGAATAGTGTTGTGAAACACTCAATTTTACCATAGTAAAAAAATCACTCAAGTGCGAGAAGTATAATATTTTGAATATAGAGACGTTTTATTGTAATAATAGTTTTTAAATCAAACTCTTGAAATAAATTGTGTGGCTAGAAGAAGACATTGTGAGAAATTTGAAATATTGCAGTAAATTCATTGACAACGTTGCTGAACCAGTCAGCGGGCGTTTGTTATCATCAAGTGTTTTTTTTTAAAGATGTTTTTTGTTAGTTATGATTAAAACGATGAACGCTAGTGTTACGAAATGCGTTTCGGTAAATAACAGCCCCAGCGATACATCACTATTCCGGTACCTACAACAATGATGTTTGACATCTGTTCCTTAATATTGCTGTCAATATTTGGGGAACTTTATCCCCAAACAAACGTCAAAAGTGACATCACTCGGTGCCGCTACTTTACTTAAAATGGTAAAGAAATAATTAAGTCTCTAACCAACGAAAGCAAGAATAGTTGGAATAAGAACAAAGGTTATGACATGACGTTCTGTATGATTGAGCTACAGACAGAACATTGTGAATCCCACCAAGTTATGTGGATTTGAAAGAGGCGGTAGTGCTGTTGGGATCCTTGGCTCGTACAGCATACTTGCTGGGCTCCTGAAATGGCACGGGCGATGAGGCTCCCCCTCTCTATAGGGAGGCCGGGGCTGACAGCGCTCCGAGTTCATCCCCAGTGGTTATACGGCGACGGAGGCCATCCTTGCCAAGCACGACGATACGCCCGCCGCTCGTCCAACTCTCCTTTTATCGCATGAATCCGCCGAGCCTCCACAACATACAGCCTGCTACCTGTCAGGGACTCTGACATTGTCATCCCTGACCCTTTAAGTTTAGTCTTAGCAGCCTAGACCTATGCAGAACAATGGATGAGAGACTCATTAGAATGGGTCTAAGGTAGGAAGACTTCCTTGGCTTACCAAGATGGTGACAGACATTACGAGACTGCACTGTTATATTTTGGAGCTGCAGTTTATGAGAGCAATTTGAACTTGCAGTCTCTATGGTGGTTTCATTTGCATGTTCAGGAACATCATGAACAACAGTACCTACCTTGGATCATGATCTCAACTTTAAATCTTCATAACAAATTTTAAATCACAAAAATATACTGAGTCAGCATTATGCTATAAGTGTAAACAATATAAATGTTATTTTAAGACAGTCAATATTTTTTCAGTATCCTCATAGGACATAATTAATTTGAAGGATTTGTAGTATTTTCATAGGGCCCGTTCTATGTCACTGTTATTTTGACACATAAGAGAGCAAAAGTGACAGTGATATCGCTACAAGGCACCATGAGCAATATTGTAATAACAAAGAGGATAATGTCAATTTAGCGTACGAGAATTGTAAAGAAGTCGTTAAAAACGTAAAAACTGTAGAGAAAAGGGAATATGCATGTTTTTTTTTTACAGCTTCAATTGAAGATGATTCATGTAACAAACAGATCACAAAAATCATTTTTTGAATAACTATAAAAATAACCAAGATATAAGCCAACAAAGATTTGTTCCTATCTCTTTCTAGAAAAACGGAATTTTACATGGAGTTTATATGGCAGCAGTGCACAATGACGTCACGGTGCACATCGGATCTCTCTGTCTAATTAGAAGTTTGAAATGCTTATAACTTCCGTATTTCTTGACCGATTTTAATTTTAATTTCCGTTTTGGTGATCTCTTTTACGGTATTTTCATATTTAGATGAGAAATGCGATTTTTAAAATCCATGCATATTCCCTAATGTTGAAGCTGCAATAAGAGAGGTAAATTTTTAAACAATAACTACCATATAAATTCATACAATCATATAATTTCATACCAGACATCAATGGGAGGGAGAAAATGATTAGTTAATTAAAAAAATAATTACTTATAGATTGTAATTTATAAGATTTAGATCAAACTTTCAGAAAGGGCTTAGTACGTGGTGGAACAGAGAAAGTGCAGGGATAAATGTTACATCACGCATACAATAACAAAAGTTATGTATAAACTGAAGTGAAGAGGCTTCCATTTGGTGTTAAGGCCTGCCTGGGTATATTTCTGGTGTCAGACATATGATTTTGCAGCTGGAAGTGTTTCATTCTGGGGTTATGTTATTGACGAATTTGGTATTCACCCATAAAAAATCATGCATTTGAGAATACATCAGCAACATGTAGCGTGAAAGAGCTCTAAGTATTTTTAAGATCGATTATTACCACAAGCCCTCAATTGGGAATATTCTTACTTATCCTTTTTTTACAGCTTCAATAAAAGCTCATTCATGTAACAAACGGTTGAGAAAAATCATTTTTTGCATAGCTATAAAAGTAACCAAGTTATAATCCTGCAAAGATTTTTGCTCATCTCTTTCTAGCAAAACAAAATTATACATGGAGTCTATGTATGTATGACCCACATGTTACATGACGTCACACCGCGTATCGAATCTCTCTGACTAATCACGCACTAATTTGCAGTTTAAAATGCTTGTATGATCCATATTTCTTGGCCTATTTTAGTTTCACTTATGGTGATCTCTTGAAAAAATCCACGCATATTCCCTATCACAGAACCTTTATTATAAAGAACTAAAATGGAAATTGGAATAAGTTCACTAAGAAGTATTCAAGATCTTATGGAAAATGATTTCCAGTAAAGACAGTATGATTTGTCATAATTGATGCGTCAAAATATGGCATTGGAGCCATACTGGGCAGGAGATGAGAGATGTTTGCGTCGAGAACGATGACGCATATCAACGCAACTACAGTCAGATAGACAAAGAAGCAGCAGCTATCATGTTTGGGTTGAAGAAGTTCCACCAGTTCATAAGTAGTTGAAGTGTGAACACCGAAACTGGTCAAGCCATTGTTAGAGATACTTGGTCCAAAAAAGGCGGCACCGCATATTATTTTGCCGTGGATGGTAAGGTGAGCGCCGTTACCAAACTCATGATTATAATGATACAGTATGCAGAACGAGAAAAATCCTAATTACTTTTGCATAGTGCCAGAGACCTGTTACATATGCAATATTATATATTATTATTACTGGCCATATAATCGAAAAATTATTTTTAAGTTTATTATCAAATTGGAATGATTGGGCATCAGACAAGTGGTCTTCTTCTAAGTGGCGTATTATGCGTGCTGACCATAGTTCATTCATAGTGTTAGCAGCGCCATAGCATCCAGCAACAAATGGTCAAGGCAAAAGAACTGTTAAGACTCTTAAATCTAGGTTAAGGAAGCTAAAGGATGATCATCGGATATCATAGTATCAATGAAAAAAATCCAGCCTTCTCAGACGAAATTTGATTATTTGAATTCAGTTTCCTTTAATTATAAGAATTGAGATGAAGCAATTATACAGAAATTTTGAAAAGGTGTTTATGTAAGGAACTACGGTGGCTGATAGGCACCATGGAAAAAGAATTGGTAATTGTAGATATCCGGTGGTAGTTGCTGAGAAAATCTAGTCTTCAAGGCATGAATCTCTATCGTGAATCTATGTGGAATGACAGCATTACTTCTATGGAATCTCAAAAAGGAGTTCAACTCGTTTGAGACCGAGAATCTCCTCACTACTCACCTAGTAACCGAATGGGTTGTAGTCTTAAGACAGTTAAATTAGTAAGTAACTTACATTATACCAACTGGTAACTATTAAAATTAGTTAAGAACTAATTGATTTGTCAAATTGAAAAGCACTATTTGTTAGGAAAAATGTGAGGAATCTTAGTATGTGCTGAATTTCAAACATTCCTTTTTTATTGCAATTGCTTTCGAGCTCAAAATACCTCCATAGTTAGAAAGAATCTATAATTAGAAAAAAGTCTAAATAAGTCACAAAAGTATCTAGATCTTATTTACAATGAACAAGATTATCTGTAGGTGAAATTGGTTAGAAACAGTTTAAAAGAATTACAATACAAATCAAATCAAATCAAATCAAATCATTTATTTGTGAACCACTTAACACAAACACTAATTATGAAACCTACATTCGCATTTTGTATTAAGTTTAACCTTTTAATGCCACAAACGGCTGTCACCATCACCTGAAAATCGTGCCACTGCTGCCACAACAGACATAGCCATCACAAGTTCAAGATTAAAAGAGACATGGACTAGTATCAATTAAGTTGTAATTTGCATAGCATAGTGATCCCCACTAATTGGCCGGCAACAAGGGCTCCAAAATTCAAATAGTGTGCATTGCAACCCTTCGAAGTCACCGACACAGCTTTGTGCCCCATGGCTAGGCTTCTTTGTACCCATTGTAGCGGCAATTTAGTTTGTTCAAATACTTTGCAAGCTTTTAAGTGCCACTACAGTGGGTACAAAGAAGCTTAGCCGTGGTGCACAAAGCTGTGTCGGTGACTTCTATATATTTTTCTAAACGGTATCATCTTTAATACCTAAGAAACTATTTGTTTCGATTTGGTTTGAATGGAATGTTATGGAAAACATTTTTGATCAGGATCAAAATTTTAACCATTTCCGAGTAATAAAATGTTTTTCTTCTTTCCTGGGGTGGTTGGTATGAAGCTATGAATGAATATTATGAATAATTTCATGCTTGTAGCCGCATGCAGCGGGTCCTATGGATTAAACTACTTTTTGAAAATGTTCCTGTTTCATTTTCGCGCATTCTGATTAAAATGTTGTATAAATATACTTGCCATCAGGTAACCCACAATACACACTTACTCGTTTGTATGAATCTCTTATGAAAAAAATATTGCGAACATGTTTGGCATGTCAGTGATTAGTGATACATTTTATATTCTACACAACACATTCAAAAGGTCAATTAACATTAGCTTATGACTGTTAGTATTATTATCAAGAATATTTATTGGATAATAGAGTAATGATGCATAGAAGCAAAGTTTTTTAAATGAATTTTAAGTTAACAGGCTATTAAAAGTGTGTTTTATATATGTCCCTGATAAGGATAAGAAGTTCTACTTACATCCAACAAGAGGCATTTTATTGCCATTATTTAGGGTCACTGTCTGTTCAGTAACGGGAACCATATCTGGAGACTCGTTTCTACTTTTCCTACGTTGGCGGGGTCCAAGAAGTCTGAAAGATATTTAATTACGAAAAATGACTAAACTGCCCTTTCACAACAGTTAACACAATAGTTTTATAATTATAACTTACTTGCGCCTTTGTGCTGCCATTTTTTAGTTAGGTGCTACGAAACTTACTCACCAATTTGAGCCGATGTTATTGATCAGCGTTCAAGCAAACAGGGTAGCTAGTAATAATATAACTAGGTTAGTGTTACACAGTAAATCAATAGAAGCTGCGCACGTCATTCATAGGCAATACACCCCTTTTATACCTATACTATATAACATAGACTTAACAGAGTGCACTGGAACCGGGAAACAAGTCTAGCTTTGCATTTGCATGATGGCATGGCATTGATAACGATGACTGACAATGACACTGACAGTGACGTGACAGTTTCACAGACATCACATTAAACGAGCATTGGCCCGTTTCACGAAGCTACAAGTTACAAATTACAAGTTCACAAGTAACAAGAGCAAAAAGTTACAATTTACAAGTACAAGTGTTTCTCGAACGCGGCCTTCCATGGTAGAATAATAGGATCGTATGGTAATCTCGATTACAAGTGAATGACATCTCGATTTAACAAGTCCCTATTCAAAAAAAGTTTGTTGATGTTTTGACGTTTCTAAATGTCAAATCTTGAAATATTTATATTTATAATCTGTAAATCCGATGATGTCTCCACTCCAGTCTCGCGGAGTCTTCGGAGTTGTCTCTCGTTATCGTTAAAATTTGAAAGTAGGTACGGGAGTTATTTTAGTTATGTAAAGCAACCGGAGAATTTTGAAGGCAACACTTCTAAAAGAAGTGTTACTTAAGAAAAAAGAATTTTTGGAGCATTTTCGGCAACCAAGACCGATGCGTGGAAAGTCATACACGCAAAGGCACAGGCTTTAGGACTTGTGCCAAATTCAAGGGATTTTTCATATCCTCCTAAGGCCCAGAGCTTTTTTGCTGAAGATGGGGTAGCGGCCCAAAGTCCTTTAAATAGGTTTACATGGTGCCGGCCCAGAACTTTCGTCTTCGTAAAATATGCCTTAGCGTGATCGTATAGAAGTTTTTTTTTTTTTGCATCATCAGAGGTATAAGTAGAAGTCTAGAAGACTGAAAAAATACCAAAATCTAAAGTCCTTTTTATAGGTCTCTGGGCGTCAATATCTAAAAATTTAATTTATCTAAAATGTATATTTACCATTTTAAAAAGCTTCTTAAAGTATCATTAAACTGTATTTTTATGCCATTGAAACATGTATTAAAAAATTTGTATGTAAAGAACCCGTTCCATTTTTATGGGTAAAATTTGTTTTAAATATAATACTTTACCATGTGAAATTGTTACATTTTACCAAAAAGAATAATTGTTATAGTATTTTTTGTTTAATTTATAATAATACTAAAGGTATTCAATAATTTCAACCAAATCAGGCATTTCTCTAATGGAAAATATGCTAACAATTTGGCATCAAAATTGATTACCTTGAAATTTACCGTAAAAATAGGGTAACGGCCCACAGGCCTTTTAAAATCAACATTGTAGGTACAGTATCTGGTCAAGTTGTTTTTTTTTATTATTTTACTGTAATGACTTAATTATTTGCTATTTTTAAATGAAAGTTTGAATACTTTTTCTCTTAAATAACTAAAAAAAAAACCAACAACAGGTGCAAAACTATAAAGTTTAATAATAATTGTTCAAGGCACAACAAGTTTCATTCAGTCATTACTTATCCAAAGATTAATAGGAACCTATTTATGAGTTCCCCTTAAGAAACTATATTAGCATATGATTCTTAAAACCACAGTACCTAATAAAGTTTAAAAACTTTTACAGTTACATTATTTAAATTTGTACCCATAACAAAATGTATTTTTCAATTAGGTATTTACTTGTCCCCGCCTCGAATAATAGTTAATAAATAATTAGTCCTCATGTCATGCAATAACCACATTTAACAAGTCCTTGTTATTAGAAACAGAAATAATACATTGATAAAAACCCGTGGACCTTTTAAAATCCCAGAGTATATAACGGCCCATATACCTTTCAAAAGGTCTTCCGATTAACCAACGTCATATAAAAAAATATATTGAGAGTTGCTGATAAATCTAAGTAGTCGTCTAAAGATGGACATTTTAGGCGTTATTTGCAATAAAAATTACCTAGGAATCAGTGAAGATTTCAAAGAAAAACATAGATTTACTTACCACGTCCTCGACGTCTGGCCATTTTTTTCGAGGTTACGCCTAAAGTGACAGATGCTTCACTGTGGGCTGTCATCCATTGACAAATTGACAGTTGACGTTTTCGTTTAGAAATCACTTAAAATAATTACGCGGTAAATTTAAAATTCTGTGACAGTTTTATATCGAAGTCCTTTTAAAAGGCCTTTGGGCGTCTATTAGTTGAAAGTGACTTGGAGCTTGGGCCGGTACCACTACTAAGACGAAGGCCTTTTAAAAGGACTTTGGGCCTTAGGAGGATATACCCGTGATGTACTTCCACATTCCACAAGCTTATGAAACTTCACTTAATATTTACAGACAAAATAACAATTTTTTTTTTTTTTAATCAGCCTGTTGAGTGTCCCACTGCTGGGCAAAGGCCTCCCCCCTTAATTTCCACAAATCCCTATCAGTGGCAACGTCCGCAACAAATTTTGCAGAGAATTAAACTCAACAACTAACAATAACAAAATATACAATAACAATAACAACAAACTTTTTTAACAGAAAATTAAACTCAACGACGGTACGACATGAGAGTGACGTTTAAAAACAAACGAGGTAGGTACTATGAATGATTTGACAGTGACTCTAACAAATTACAAGTTTACTTAGCTCGGAAGCTAGGTAGTTTTTTTTACTAATTGACAAGTACAAGTTGACAATGTAACAAAATTTTCGAGAAACGTTAGTTCGATTGAAGCAATTCCTAACAATAAAATAAAAAAAATGTCTATGGTTCAAATTTTATACTTGTAACTTGAATTTTACAAATTGTAGAAAAGTAGCTTCGTGAAACGCTTGTAGTACCTTTTTTGACCAATGTTGCCAGTTTACACTTGTAAAATTGTAACTTGTAGCTTCGTGAAACGGGCCACATGTCGCCCAAAGCGTTTAGATTATGCCAAAAAGATCTCAGTTTCATACAAAACGACTGTCATGATTTCGCACGCTTAGTGGAATACTGACTTAACTCAAAATAGTAGATTTTTGGGAAATCGCAAAAAACGATCTTGCAATCAGGACATAGTTTACTTAATGGCGAATAAAAATAAAATGTTACTAGTAATTAAACACGAATACTTGTTTTATTAATTTATGACTTACCCTTGATTTTATCGAGGAAAAAGAAATAAATTATTGATCTCATTAAGTACTTAAAAAAAAATCTAAAAAAAAACCTCGAAGTTAAGTCAGTTTTATACAAAAAGTGAAGCAAAAAAGTTCTAATGCAAGTAGTTTATTACGTTTTAAGCCTGTTTTTATTATAGTCATAGATGGGTAACAAGGATTTATTGATTTATAAGTCTTTATTTGATTAATTTAATAAAACATGTGTAGAGTATAAGCCTTTAAGTATAAGTCTTTTTATTAAAATTTGTGAAACGAAAAATAAACTAAAAATTGACGTTATTGCTAAAATTAATCAAAAAAAACAATAAAATTATATAAAAAAATGGTCTGGCTTCTTTCATTAATAAAATTGCAAACTTTACAAACATAGGCTATTCAGTCTCAATAAAGTTTGAATGCAACATACGATATAATTAAGTTATTAATTATTAATTAAAAGTCTTATTATTAATAATTGACCCGTGTTTAATCAGTCTTAATTTAAAGTTCTTAAATTTAAATAGCTATTATCACAATCATTATTATAGCATAGCTTTAGGTACCTATCTCAAAAATAGCTTTGTATGAAACAACACCTCTGACAAAAAAGTAAGAAAATAAAACTATTAATAATAATATTATCTCGCATTATTGCTTATTTAAAAATTATCACAGCCATCACGGAGGACTATGGTTCTTGGCAGGTCATTTTCATTGCTGACTGAAGCAGATTCCGAAAATTCGACATAATCCCGTACATTTGAGTATGGCTGATTTTCGGCTTTGTTTTTTATATCAGCAACTACCTACAACAAAAAAGGAAAACAGTTAGTATTACTATAATAAAATCAATAAACTATAAATACAATGAATTTTGACTATTATTTAAAATGATTACCGTAACTTTGTGTGGAGGGACTGATTTTACTTGTTCATCTTGTGTTGTCTTTTTCGGTGCCAAGTTTTAACCCTGGACAAGCGCCATCATCCGTTTTGATCTGTTAGACAACATGGTTGTCCTAAAAAAAAATAAGTTCCAAATAAGTCTCTCGCTATTTAACAGTCTTGTGAGTAAAAAAACGACGTATTACCTATTACTAACAGGCAATAAAAAATATCACACAATATAATTGATTTTTTTCTATCAAACATAGACTCAAGTAATATTGCAGCGAAAATGTATCAATAACCTTGTGCAGTAAAGAGACTTAAGTTCGAATGCCACAAAGTATTACCTCCAATTATGAATGTATTTTAATTTTAAACAGACCTAATTCATAATCTTCCGCGAAAACAACAACAACATTTTACAATAAATAGACCTAAAGCTAAAAGCTGCACGAAATAAACGAATAAAATTGGTATTAAATTGACCTTAAATCGAATAAGCTCATATACATAACAAAAAAAGAATAAAACTTACCTCAGAATTTTGACGTAAAAGCACTCAATAAGGATTAGGTCCTCGTACGATTAAACAAAAACACCCTCACAGCATACAGGTCAGACACAAACTGTCATGAGTCGCTGTTTGGGGGAGGCCCGATGAGAGATCACATAAAAGTGAAAGAGACCGATATATCACTAGGGGGACAACAACGCATCAAATTCAAATAGTTTAGGCCGTGAACGATAGATGGCGCTGACTTAAGCCCTTGGCTGTACGTAACTTAGTTTTGACTTATATATCAATTGGTCGGTATTCCACTAAGCGTGCGATTTGTGCATTGACTTTCTCATTCGATATCTTTATTAGATGTGTGAAGCTCTATGCATTTTTATATGAAACAATTTTAACAGTATGGGCAACGTGTAAAGTTTATTCAATTGTAACAAAACTTGGCATATTTAGCTTATTTTGAAATAAAAAGAAACGGGTGGGGACCTCCTTCAGCTAATATTATGACGATGATGATAATGATAATGATAAAAATGTTTAATGATAAAATGTTTATTTATTTTTCTTTCTTACCTAGCTACAGACAAGGTTGAGATACCTGTGTCAGGAGACCCCGCTCTCCCATGATTAGCATAATAACATTTAGAAGTAAAACAGAAAATTTATAAGAATTTAACTCTTATGAAACCAACATAGCTGGGCACCGTTAATCAAATAGTTAACTTCGTTAATCGTTAATCCGCTACAAAAAAAGTTAGCTTCGTTAAACGTTAAAGCGTTACATTTCGGAAGAATTAACGGAAGTTAACGTTAATCGTTAATCCGTTAATATGTGTAAAAAAAATATTATATCTTTGCGTTAGTGAACTTATAAAACCTGTTGGTTTAGGTTCTGGAAGTTAACAGGATAGAATCAAAACAAAATACAAAAGGGCATAAGGTGCATATTCCCTTTCATGAACATTAACATGTTGAAGTTCTCGTCTGAAAGCGAGGCTCGTTTTGGAGTTAAAATGTCTTTACCTTTTAAGGTTACAGAATTATCAACAAGTTTTAAAAGTTGTTGGTAATTCTTTAACTCTGCCTACCACTTTGAGAATGAAGGCGTGAGTTTATGTATGTATGTATGTATGTCTTTACCCGTGGAAAACAGACGTTTAATTGCAGCGCTTGAGGGTAAAGCAGTATTGTATTTAATGAATAGATTTGAATATCTGTTCTCCGAGGAATGCAGCATCTTTGAACGAGTCTTTTGATTTCATGTCCAGCCACATTTTAACGAGACTGCGCTTTACTCTTTAAAGAGTTGGAGCTCTTTGGTTTTTCTATAGACTGAGTGACAGAATTGAAAAAGTCTTCCTTGTCATCATCGTTGTTTCTCACATTACACACTTGCTGCTACGCGCCGCCCGGCACTTGTCGTTTCATACTTGTCTGAACCTGTTTTTCTTGCCGCGCCGCGGTGCCGTTCGGTAAATAGTAGGCATTGGATTAACGATTAACGGACTTCTGCATATTAACGGAAGTTAACGTGTCCGTTAACAAATTAAAAAGTTAACTTAAAAGTTAATCCGTTAATCAAAATGTTAACTTCGTTAATTAACGATTAACGGATTAACGAGTTAATGCCCAGCTATGGAAACCAAGTAACAAATTTCTTAATAAGTAAAACAAAACAAAAATTAAAATGTGTGTGTGTGTGTGTGTGTGTGTGTTTACACCGTTACAATTATGAAATAAATGTAAGTAGCTCTTCTGTGTCCTCATAATCTAGGCTCTTTATCCATTTAAGTAGTTATTTTTATCTTGCATTCATGGTAAGTTAAGTAATGTATGTTAAGAATTTTGTTTATTTTATTATACAAGTGTGAGGATGTATTGCTGTCTAGCAAAGCAGGTATTAATTGTGTTTAGAGAAGCAACAGAATAATTCCTTCTTTTATGTATGTTGGAAGGGTTTATTGGTAACCTTTTGTGCGTTCTCAATATGACACGGATAACATACAGCTTTCTTACCGTGGTCATATCGCTCAACGAGTAAAGCTGATCGGTGGGAAATCTGTGCGTTTTGAAGAACATGACTTTTAACAGTAAACTCCGTGCCCTTTCTAACTCTATGAATTTCGTTTTTGAACTCCCACCCCATAAGGGGATACAATATGTGATAATTGATTCAGCTAATGCGAGGTACACTTTTTAAGTAGAGAGGGTTCAGCGATATGTCTTAGATTTTTAAATATGTATATAGGGGAAGATGGGGTGGATTCGTATACTTTTTACTCAAAGCCGTGTAAAAAAAAAACTAAACGCTATTTCAATATGAGATGAATGCTACTTCATCAGCCACTTATTTGGCTATAATAATTTTGTATTTCAGTTTTGATACAAAGCAACTTTGCCAAGATATAATGGTTTTCCCAAAAAGTGGGAATTGTACGAATGCACCCCATACGTGCCTTCATACACTATTCGTTTTTTCCCAGGATTCATTGGATTTTCAGCTATTTCACCTGTTTTAGTCATCTTTTAGGCATATCTTACTGACCTGGTTTTGTAATTATAATTATTCTTGATATACATTTTTTTAACTTATATGGGGTGCATTCGTACGGTATAAAATTACATACATTTTGACTGTACGAAGGTACCCCAACCAAAACGATCAGAAAAATAATCGAAATAGAAAATAACCGTTAAAGTAATCGCAAAACCATTGTTCACATGTTAATCTCAAACATCTAATTACCAACTGTATACAAATATTTTTTCGAATTCAAGTACAACTTATTAGAGACAGACGCATTCAAAGGAGAACCAAAAATTACTTTCGGGTCGCGGAAACACATATTAATTATTTCTGGCGAAATTTGCTGCTGCACTGCCATCACTTTTGGAGGGCAGCCTATGCATTTATGAACGGCAGTCACGCATATAAATATGAACACTTCAGCATGATGGATAGTCGAGATATGAGCACTGTACGAATGCTCCCTTTGTACGAAGCCACCCCATCTTCCCCTAAGTTTTCTCATTCTATTGGCTACATAATATTATAATTCGTTTAACTTATTACTGAAATAAGGAAGAAGAGATATTTTTTCCTTTTCAGCTATGCTGACACTGCGTGTTCTGTACCTCTAGTATTTGTGCTGAGTACCGGATCCGATCCATTTGGTGCTTTCCAGAAGTTTGCTACAGAAATGGGCGTCCGAGACCGCGTACACTCAATCTCATTGGGTCAGGGTCAAGGCCCCGTAGCAGAAAAATTAATCAACAACGCCAAACCCAAAGGAGACTGGGTTTTCTTGCAAGTTAGAATATTTATGTAAAAGTTGTGATATGTTAGTAATGAGCACAACTTTTGTCTCGCTTGGTAATCTCCCTCTATTTTGTAAGTCACAAATATAAAAGAGTGAAGGCAGCGCGTGGCGGCGCGTTCCCGTGCTACGCACGCACTCCAACAGCGTGGCGGAGAGGTTTGTGACTGTACTTGACAAGAGATGCAACAAGTGACAAGAAGAAGATAAAAGTTGTGCTAGCAATGTATTTTATCACTACATAGTATAAAACAAAGTCGCTTGCGCTGTCTGTCCCTATGTATGCTTAAATCTTTAAAACTACGCAACGGATTTTGATGCGGTTTTTTTTAATAGATAGAGTGATTCTTAAGGAAGGTTTATATGTATAATACATTCCACGCGGGCGAAGCCGCGGGCGGGTCGCTAGTTAAATATAAATGTTTTTTAACGCGACTAAGGGAATAAGGGCTTGTAGTACGGTTAGGCGATGGGCTTGCAACCTGTCACTAATGCGCTGTTAAACATCTTAGCCTAATTGTGCAAATTGTGGTTACATAGTTATCAACAAGTTTTTGGAGTTGTTGGTAATTCTGTAGCTCTGCCTACCCCACTCTGGGAATGAAGGCGTGAAGGTATGTATGTACCTACGTATGTATGTATGTAAATGCTTTTTTCAGAATTGTCATTTAGCAGCATCGTGGATGTTAAGCTTAGAGATCATCGTGGCCTTCATGGCCAGCGAGCACGGCATGCCACACAATGACTTCAGACTATTCTTGAGCTCAATGCCTACGCCTAAGTTCCCTGTGTCGGTGCTACAGAATTCAGTGAAAGTTACTAACGAACCTCCAAAGGGATTAAAAGCAAACGTCAAGAGAGCCCTTATTGAGATGGATGAGGACTTCTTTCAAAATCATGGTTAGTATTTCTACTAGATACTAGTAGTTTATTATAATGTAATGATATACCGAAGCTGCGAAGTCCCAAAAACAAGGAAATCTTTGTTTCATTTAAATCTCCGTTTGAAACGGGTCACTTTGAATGGTTTTCTCCATACCTCCTATACATTTTCTATGGGACCGTGTTCAAAATTTTTTTTCACAAGCTTTTTTTCGGTGAAGGTTGTTATTACTGAAATATAATTTCGTCTTTTATCATTTCCCAACTATTTTATCGCAGTACTTGTATTTGGCAAACCAATATTTATGCAATATTACTAGGAGTTTACCACTCGGAATTTTTCGGTCTTAACCGGCTAAGTTCGTGTTCTCACATAGAGTATATACTCGTACATACACTAGCTTCTGCCCGTGACTTCGTCCGCGTAGAATTAGTATTTTAGCCATCCCACTGGGACAATGATTTATTTCAGGATTCAAGGTAGGTAGCCTTTGTGTTAATCCAGTGTATAAGCAAACTCTATTCCAAAATGTATCCAACCAAATTCGTCCATACTTACGACGCTTATAAATGAGTTTTACCGTTTTTACGATACAACAAAAATAATAATGGTTTGCAGTTTTTTAGGGTTAGGGGTAACTAGGAACCCTTATAGTTTCGCCATGTCCGTCCGTCTGTCCGTCCGCAGCCTAGCTCAGAGTCTTAGTACTAGAAAGCTGTATTTTGGCCTGAATATACATATTAGTCACGCCAACGAAGTGGTAAAATAAATATTGCGGGTTTATGAAAAAAAATTCGGTAAAGGAATCCGTTTATGATATAATTAACCTTTAAAGCGCTATTTTTTGTTAGAGTCAAGTGTGTGTGTGTGTGTGTGTACCCTACAACCGAAACTACAAATACAAAAAAAACTGAAAAATATCATAAATGAAAGCACATACAACGAATTTCAAAGGAAAATTATGACGACTAAGTACACTTCATTGGTTGTTGAGTTACAAACGGTTTAAATGTTTATACCTACTGAAAACATATTTGCGGTGTTGGTAAACTGACGGCGATCTACGTCGATGTCGGTTTGTCGCGAGGTCTAATTTGTTTGTAGTAACGGCTTTGGAACAAAGCTTTAAGGACGGAGTTCTTCGATCAATGAACGCGAGCCGCCGCCGCCGCCGGGTGGTCGTCTCAATCTTTCTTCATGATGGGGATGACGAACCGGTGTCGGGCCTGTTTGGCCCTCGACCGAGGCAATCTTCGCCGACCGTAGAGACGTTTTGATTATGATGTTATATATGGCATAAATTAAAACGAAAACAAATATGAAATTATATATATATTTAATCAAATTATGTACCATGCTATCAATGCACTTTCGCCATCTCTTAGGTAGATTATTGATTCCTTTGCTGAAAAAATTGTGACAGCGACAGTCTACAAAATCTTTGAAGGCCGCTTTGACGGCAACATCAGAATTGAATTTTTTTCCTCGCGAGAAGTTGTCCACATTACAAAAGAAGTGGTAATCAGTTGGGGCAAGGTCCGGGTCATAGGTATGGTGGGTCAATCAATCAATACACTCCAGTCGCAGCTCCTCTAATTTAGCGACCGTCATATTATGTGCAGTGTGTGGTCTAGCGTTGTCCTGAAGCAACAGTGGGCTAGAGCGATTGACCAGTCTGGGTTGTTTAATAGCTAGCTTTTCCATCATTGTTCGTAATTGTTCACAATACACATCAGCCTTTATTGTTTGCCCAGATCTTAGGAAACTTTAATGGATAACACCAGCACTAGTCAACTAAACACTCACCAGTACCTTTTTTTGAGTAAATCCCGGTTCTCCTGGGTTCAACCATTGTGAAGAGCGTTTCCAACTATCGTACAGGATCCATTTTTCATCACAAGTAACGATTCAATTTAAAATCCCCTCACTAATGTGCCGGTTGAGAAGTGAAACGCAACATTCGACGCGTGTTTGTTGGTTTGATTCACTCAATTCGTGCGGTACCCATTTATCGAGCTTTTTCACCTTTCCAATTTGTTCCAGGTGAATTAAAACTTTTTTATCGCTCACACCGAAGCCTGCCGCTAGCTCTGACGTAGTTTGCGATGGATTCGCTTCCACAATCTTTTAATTCTTCGTTATTAACCTCGTAAGGCCCACCATACTGAAAAATGGGAGGTTTTTGTAACTGGGACTTTGAATCTAAAATCAAGGGAATAAAGTTCAATTGCGATTGTTCGAAAACGCCATTTCCAGTTAATGAACATAGGAAAATATTATTGTTATTGCAACAGAGTTCAAAGTAAATTGCCATGATTATGTACATCGTATTGCACACTGGGCCTTACGAGGTTAATTCGGGTCTGCGGCGGTTCGTTGTTCTGTAGATCAAAATATCCAGAACGAAAACGTTGGAACCAAAAACGTACCGTGTTTTCTTTTACAATAGCTGCCCCATACACATCATTAATCCTTGGAGCCGTTTCTGCAGCACTGGTGCCACAGTGGAACTCGTATTCGTAAATAACGCGATATTTAAAGTTCTCCATATTGTGAACAGAATTACCTATGTCAAAGAAAAAACAAATGACGCGAGAACAAATTAATCGCTAAATTCGAAGAATAAATACATGAGCTACCATTTGAAATAAATTTCAATTTAGAATTCTTACCCAAGCACCAGATTTAGTAAACCAAAGTGCAACAAAACGCCAATTTCATATGTCACACACACTACACTACACACGCACACTAGGGGCCCGGCACGTTTTATAAAGCTAGAAGTTACAGTTTTACAGGTCTAAACTGGCAACACTGCTCAAATGGCTGGGCGTCATTGGTCGAGGTTGTGTCAAATGGAAACTTGTAACCTGTAAATTGTAATTTGTAGCTTTTTAAAACAGCCCAATTTATATCGTGATTATCGTGAATGCCTAGTTATTACAATTTATTCGGTTAAAAACGGATCGTTTTTCGTATTAAGTAAGACCGTTCCATTCAGTAAATGGAACAGTGGAACATAATGAAATATATTAGAAATTAGAATTATATTTATCAATTTATCAGCTTTAATATAATACAACCTAATTAAGTTTTCACCTAAGATACCTATAAAATATTTGCTTTATTTGCAACTGCACGTCACAGTGATTGTGTCAATAGCGGCATTTACACGTAAAGTTCGGACCCCGGGAAACGCCACGCGCCGTTCCAACCTTCGTTCTGAACCGTAAATTTTTTACTATTTTACTATTACAGTTGCATTTACACGTACGGTTTGGAACGGCGCGTGGCGTTTCCCGCGGTCCGAACTTTACGTGTACAGGCCGGTAATGTGTCAAGACACTATCACACAAAGGCATATATTTTAATGATTTGTTGAACTAAAATAATACAGTGTCTCTAAATAAATATCTTGGTAAATATAACTTTTTTTAAGTAATCGAAAGTAAATTATTATGTAAATGGTGTTACACAAAAGTGGCCTAAAAAAAGGACACACCATCCGAAGACATCTACGTTCAAAAAAACGCCAACAACAAGCGAGCGGGCAAAAAAACCTAAGCGAGTTTAACTTAAACCTAACAAAAAAAATATCAGCGGTGACATCAATTATAAAAAACGAGTTTTGCTTTTTAATACTGATGGAGATGCATATATGTCAAAAGCAGGTAAACAATTACAAGGGAGTTACACTAATATGATTCATACAACATGCCTTGCCCACGGTCTGAACAGGGCAGCTGAAATCGTGCGGCAGCCATTCGAAAATGTAAACGACTTAATCGCAAAAGTAAATCAAGTTTTCCTTAAAGCACCAACTAGAATTGCTAAGTTTAAAGAAGTGTGTCCAAATATGGCTTTACCTCCAGAACCTGTGATTATTAGATGGAATTCATGGTTAAATTATTGTGAGAGGCAAAAAATACAGTATTAAACGAAAACATTGAAAGATAATTCAATTTCATAAAAAATAATTTGCGTGTGCTTTCGGAGGGTATAACAAAATTTGAAACAATCACTAGGTACAGTACCTGTCTATTTTGATTTGGATATGAGATTTTTATTGAAAAATGTGACGGATTTGCCACGTTTGCGTAACATGAACTATCTTAATACCGGTCAAGAAATACAAATTAATACAAGGAACCGTAACAAATCCTGCTTTGATAACCGCAAGCTTTTAAAATATGCACCAATAGCATCTGTCGAAGTGAATAGTAGCCATAGCTGGGCACCGTTAATCAAATAGTTAACTTCGTTAATCGTTAATCCGCTACAAACGTTAAAGCATTACATTTAGGAAGAATTAACGCAAGTTAACGTTAATCGTTTTAATCCGTTAAAAAAAAAACGTTGCGTTAGTGAACTTATAAAACCTGTTGGTTTAGCTTCTGGAAGTTAACAGGATAGGAACAAAACAAAATACTTTTATAATTCAAATGTGTAATTTAATCGTCGGGCATAAGGTGCATATTCGCCTTGATGAACATTAACATGTTGAAGTTCTCGTCTGAAAGCGAGGCTCGTTTTGGTTCTAAAATGTCTTTACCCGTGGAAAACAGACGTTCAAGTGCAGCGCTTGAGGGTATAGCAGCATTGTATTTAATGAATAGATTTATGAATATCTGTTCCCCGAGGAATGCGGCATCGTTGAACGAGTCTTTTGATATCATGTCCAGCCACATTTTAACGAGACTTTGCGCTTTAAGAGATGGAGCTCTTTGGTTTTTCTATAGACTGAGTGACAGAATTGAAACTAACACTTTGGGTGAAATGCCACGGCAAGTTGGCATACTTGTCCGAACCTGTTTTTCACGCCGCGCCGCGGTGCCGTGCGGTAAATAGTAGGCATTGGATTAGGGTTTGCAATATCCGCCCAGTTTTTTAATATTCGGATAATTGAATACTTCAATATTTATTATCCGAATATTCGGATATTTGAATAATTTCGGATAATTTTGGTATTTTATAAAATAAAACAAAATTAGCGTATTTAAAGGTGTGTAAATTGGATTTACGATTAACGGACTTCTGCATATTAACGGAAGTTAACGTTTCCGTTAACATTTTTGAAAGTTAACTTAAAAGTTAATCCGTTAATCAAAATGTTAACTTCGTTAATTAACGAGTTAATGCCCAGCTATGATAGTAGCTTTTCCTTTTTGATGTGGATATATTCTGCTAGAAGACGTAGCCTAAAAACAAGTCATTTAGAACAACTTTTGACCTGTTACGGAGAGTCAGTTAACGAAAGAACAACGTCGATAAATTAATCAATTGGCAATTGACTTATAGGTAATTTATATCGTGGATGCCTGATAGTAAAATTTTAATTCCGTAGACTATTTAGGCACTGAACAGATAGGTACAGAAAGCAATCTACATACAAAGTGCGCTCGAGCAACGCACACATAGACACCGCTCACGGACACAATATCTCAAACGAGTTGGAACGAGTGCGAGCGCGAGTGCCGTCCGCTTGACACGCGTCGCGTCTGTGGACTTTTAAGTGCGATAATTAGGTATAATGGAGCGACAAAAAAGAAGTTATTATAACTGTTCAGTGGACGGTTGTTTAAATTCCACTTTAAACGGTGAATTGTCTTTTTTCAACCTACCAGTGGCTTCAGAGAGGTAAGTAGGTATATGCTTGTATTTCAATGGTTCGTTTTAACGTTACACAGAAGAGTTAGGTAGGTAAGCGCCCCGCCCCGGCCCCCGAAGAATAAATATATCTAAGATCGATTTAAATAATAGTTTCCTTTTTTGAATCAGTATAAACGAAGTACTGAACTATATTTTTGTAAGGTAAATTCACGCCACCTTACGTAAGTTGAAAACATGTTTTTTTGTTTGTGTAGATATTCTGTTGTTTTTAGTGTCTTTTGATAGGTTTAGGTCTAAAACGTACATGGTAATGGAAATTGTGTAACTAGGGAATCCGTTTAGAAGTTATAAGGAATTTTCGATAATAAAAATTGACAAACGTAAAATTTTGTATGTTTCTGCTCTGTAAACTTTTTGTATTGTTGTAATACCTAGTAGATAGGTTTATTGTTTTGTTTTGTAAGTAGGATAAGTTTTTTGCTATTACGGGCTATGGGTAGGTACTGCGGGTTTGGATTAGCCCCTCCAGTCACCCCCTCCACTTTAAAATTTATTCATCTGGTCGGTTATTTTTGAAGTTACCTACTCTATTTTTAGGGTTTCGTATCCAAAGGGTTAAAACTGGACCCTATAGCTTACTGTAAACAATTGTACATGAGAATGCGAATTTATTACACTTTAAAATATAATAATCGTGCATTTCGCCAAGGTCGAAATCGTCGCAAGATATTTTCTGTGACAAATTTGTAATATTGGTAATAATGTCATTAAATATTTTTTTTAGTTATTGTTAATTTATATTTCCATTCTTCCCGTTTCATTCTCAACAATAAATCAAACGACTAGTTACGAGTGCCAAGTCACTACCTACCGCGATAGTTTTTTGTGCATAAGCCATAGTTGACAACCCTAGAGCGACCGCCGAGCGTGTAGGTATGAAAAGTGAAGTACATACATAAGATTTACTTCTGTACTTATCTGTTCTGTGATTTAGGTTGCCGTATTAATTAGCATCGTTCCATTTAGGTACTCCACAAATTACCCTATTGTGATGTCATCTCCAGAAAGATCCGGGGTCTAGTCATAAGTGGAAATAGAAGAGATAGAATAGAATAATAGTGTAATAAAGTAATAATATATAAAGTACCTACTACGATTTTTTTATGAGATGTGACTGTTCTGTTAAATTCTCGGTTTTTTTTATCCCTTCAATCCATATCCTTAGGCTCATTTTATTCAGTATTTTTCTTGTTGGGATATGGTACTTAGCATGGCAAATTCTTTGGTGACACTCTCATGGTCCCGCGGGTGTCGGGAAAGGAAAGAAAGCGGGGGCGGCATGAAGTGTGTTTCTAATAGCTCTGATAATGACAGTGGAGAAAGATTATGTGACGACGGTTAGTAATTTAATTTTGTTTTGAAGACGTCTTTTTTAGTATGCTGATAAACATGTTTAATAAGTATTAATAAGTTATTTCTCATTTTGGTTCATTACTTTACTATTATTATTAATCGATATCACGTCTACACAATATCCGTATGTAGGTTAATGCAAAATATTGTAAGGGATCGGGATACGTACGCGTAACGTAATTCATACGAGGGGCGGATGAAAAGTTCTAAGCCTGGGGTATTTTGAGGTTGTGAATGTGTTTAAGGTACTGGCCGCTAGATAGAGCATTTAAAAACAAATAATGGAAAAAAACATTGTCATTACATTACTATTATTGTTTCAAGAGATATTTAGCGATAAAAATCACCATGTGTGAATTGTTAACGCATAATACGAAAATCGAGTAGGTCTGTAATTAAGTTCCTCACAAAAAGTAAAAAACACAACAATGCATTTTCGAAGAAATGGCTATTATTTGCGGTGTCTCTGAGCCTTCTTATCATGCTACCGTCAAAAAGTGAAGTAGCTGATTTAAACAAGGACGAGAGAGAGAGAGTCGATCGAGGACGACCCCCGCTCAGGGCTTTCAGTATCGGTGGTCACAAAACGTAGTAATAGTCAAAAAAATGGTATTGGAGGACCGAAGGATGTGGTGTATACATACATACATACATACCTTCACGCCTGTAATCCCAGAATGGGGTAGGCAGAGCTATAGAATTACCTACAACTTTTAAAACTTGTTGATAACTGGACAAGGTGTATGTGGACGTAAAATGTCCCAAATAGCTGAAACCTTGGGCATTAAATAAATAAATAACAGGGGACAATGTCACACCAATTGACCTAGTCCCAAACTAAGCTCTAGGCTTGTACGAGTATTATGGGTACTAGAGAACGATATAGATACTGATATAGATAAATATATACTTAAATACATAGAAAACATACGTCGTCATAAGCCAGGAAAGTGTTAGAGAAAACCTTCACACGCATTTACACATGACTGCACATGCACTGACCGTGCACGTTGTGTACCGAAAATTCTGAAACGGCGTTTGACAAAGAGCAGCGGCGTGTCAAAACTACTCAGGCGTTTTTTAGAATTGTGTGAAGATGATGTTCATGAAATTTGCTCCACAATAGTGACCGTTGATGGAACATTGGTTAAACAGTATGATCCTGAGTTCAAATCGGAATCCATGCAATAGATTGAGAAGGGTGCTAGGCCACCGAAGAAGTATAAAGTGCAAAAATCGGCCTCTAAAGCCGCGCGGCACGGTTTATTGGCTCTACAATAAATGTAACATACTATCTATGCCGATATATTGAGAAAAGTGCGTCAAGCAATGGTCTAATAAAACAAGGTCTTCTCTACATCGACACTTTCTACGTCATAACAAAGTTGCCACTTGATTAACCACTACCCAATAATATGGACTAATAAGATTTTAGATTAGTGTTTTATTTCAAAAATTATACCTACATGTCACGAATAATATAAGTCACGAGCATAATTTACATATTTACTTTAAAATTTAAGAATACACACGGATATACAACCATTGCAATACAGTTCAAATTTAATATACATCAATTAAAAATAATCAACATTTTTTTTAAAGTTGTAATTCTGTAGCTCTGCCTATCCCACTCTGGGATTACAGGCGTGAAGGTACCTATGTACGTAACGTATGTAAAAATATCTATTATGAAATTAAATAAATAATATCAAATACTCGTACAACAAACTCGACTATGATGATGATAAAGTTGAAAACTCAGTCTGTCAATCTGAGGGTCCAAGGGCAGCACCATCATAGAAAACAAACAGCTTCGCTGCTGGCTTCCATTTGTGGCAGGTGCCTCGAACGCACAAGCTGGTCGCTCTAATTATTGAAGTTATTATACGAGCTCTCAGCCAGCCCAAAACGCAAGACAAGGATCTGTCACAGCGAGACGCAAGCGCTTCCCCGAGGTGTTTAACAAAGGTAGCCAATTGACAACAATTCATTTTGTGCTAAGGTAGTAAAATAAAATACCGTTTCTAGATTTTACACTGCTGATTACAGTAAAAATATCTTTGGATTTTTTTATGCAGTAGTTTTTTTTATATTTAGGAAAAACAGTAAAAAAAGTTGGATTGTGAATGTTAGGAATACACTTATAGTGCCCTTAGTCCATTTATTACCAAAGGAATTCAAAAAAATATACAACTGTCATGTTCATTGTTTATCTGTCTGACGGATTACTTGATTCTGACGACACGCTTTCAATTCTACGCAAAATAGTTTATTTATTTTAATGGCGTCTACAAATTACGTAATTAATTAAATTACGCAAAATAGCAAATTTGTGAACGAACGGCAGCGAATGATTGACATGACATGACAGTCAGTTTTGTTTACTGTTTAAAGTTACTTTTTTAAATTTTATATCAGGCTAAGATCACGACGTCAGTATTTAATTCCTAACTTTGTATATACGGTTTTTTTGATGACTATTTCTTTAATAAATTATTAACGACGAATTTAAGTTAAATTAAGAAAAACCAAGAAATACGGGTAGTCTAATTTTTAACCAGCTATTATAAACGCGAAAAAACAATAATGGTTTTTTTTTTTAAATGTTGTCAATTGTGGTGCAATTTTCCAATTTTGGTGTAAGTGGGAGCGTCGGTGTCTACGACCCGGATGTCAAATAACGCCTCCCTCTGTGAAGCCCACACGCCGTGGCACGCTAGATCTCCCCGTAGGCCAGTGTCACCTTCAGTGATAAACTGATAAATTGGTTAATTGACTACACTTGCGTGGAGACGCTTGTTGGCATAATTCACAAAAGGGATATATCCCTTATTTCGTTGTGACGTCTTGTAATTACCAATGTTTTATTTTAATATTGTAAGGGAATTTATGCATGAAAATAGGTACCTGGGTTTTTTTTAACATAAAGGTCACATTACTATGTGGAATTACATCCTGATACTACAGGCATCACCGGATTCACCAGATCAAACTGGCCGGTTGCAAATCTGTCAATTTGATGTTTCTCGACATACTATTCGAACCGATGGGAATATCATATTCCGCTCTCGCTCGGTATCATAACGCTATAATGCGCCAATGATTTATTGATGGTCTTAAGTTAATATAATTCGCACTGCTAGATCAAGACAGCATCAACTCAAAATAATTTTTACTTTTATTTCAAGCTCATAGACGTTGTATTAAAGTACATTTTAAAATACAGTTGTATTTTGAGTTCTGGCAGTGCGATATACGAGCAAATATTTTTAAAACACCCCAATTTTTCTCACGTGACCACTGCATCTCGGAAGAGAATACCTGGCGAAGTATATTATTGTACCATGCGTAAAGCCATACTTGAAAAAAGGAGGGGTAAACTTCGTAAAGGAGTTATGTTTTTACAAAACAACGCGCCGGTTCATACCGCGCGTGTTGCATGGGTGGCTCTGGAGGAAATCGTCTTTGAAGAAATAAACCAACTGCCGTATAGACCAGATTTAGCTCCAAGCGACTATTTTTCTGTTCAGTAATTTGAAGAAAGACCAAAACAAAGATATTTTTTTAACGGTATAAAAGCAATATATACAATGTGTAAGAAATGCATCGAGTTAGGGGGGACTATATTGAAATATAAATAGAACTTAAATAATATATTTTTTTCTATCTTAGGCTTAGAACTTTCAGCCGCCCCTCGTACATATAGGTATCTTGTGTATCTAGAGGTGAACCACTCGTCATCGACTCGTGAGGGGGCAGGGGCCCTCGCGGACCATAGGCGTGTTTCGAAAGAATTTGCCAAGCAATCATTACTTAATTAGGTAAGTAGTAATTGAATAAGATCGTTCGCAGTGCTCGGTCAGGACTGGCGAACCATGCTGTTTGGCATCTGCATCTTCCACGCGATCATCCAAGAGCGCAAGAAATTTGGCCCGCTGGGCTGGAACATTACCTACGAGTTCAACAACAGCGACCGCGAGTGCGCTATGCTCAACCTGCAGATGTTCTGCGAATGCGGGAAGATACCCTGGGACGCCTTGGAGTACATTACCAGTACGGACTAAGATACTCGTAGCTTTAGAAATTCGGGCACACACCTTGCTTGGGCTTCCCCCTAAATCTTTGAAAGATATTACTTATTCAGAGTTGCCGGTATACGAATATACTTTTGGATAGGTAGTGTAGGTATATTTTTTGGTAGTGTATAGAAACAGTCTCATTACTTTAACATAACATGCAGCAAAATATTTATTACAAAATTAAGCATAACAACTTATTAATTTACATGGTGTAAATATTGTATTTACTTACTTTGCATTATTTGTTGTATATTTTTCATTTAAAAATAAAATTATATTATATTATTGTAAAAAGAAGCATTAACACACAATGCTTCCTTTTAAATGGAATAGGAATGAAGTAGAGTAAGTTTTTGAGTGTTAAATCTTAGTCTTATTTTTACCCGTGTCTTATATTTACCCCGCCTGACCCTATGTATGTGCGGGTCAAATCTTGCAAGTTAAATTTGATCCACTTCCCGGTTTCCGATGAAGCATTTGAACAAAATTTGCATACGTTTGTAAATTGGATGACAATGCAATACTATTATCACATGGAGCTGATCTGATGATGAAGGCAGAAGGTGGCGACAGGATCTCCGCTATACTTAACATAGACCCACAGCGCTGGAGTTCATTTGGTCTTCATAAGCAGACAATGACTCTGCAAAAATGTACAGTTGGCAACAAAATAGTGTCCCAAAATATTTTTTTTGTAAGAAACTTATTTATAAGATAGACTGAAGTGAACGTATATCGTTAACGACGACATGGTAGCTTAGTTTTCCGTGTAGTAAGTAAGTAATCCGTGAGCAGATATTTGTCTGATAAGCGCTAGTATTCGTTCGCCTTACAGTTCCTCTATACAGGGTGACTGGAAATTCGCCGTATTCCTTGAAAGGGGTTATTCTACAGCTCATTTGTAACGATTTAAGCCCAGTCAACCAGGAGTCAAAACTCATTGGTTACCGAGATATTCACGTTTTTAGAATTTTAAAAAAATACCCGCTTTTCGACCTAAAACTAGTCATTGTGTAAAAACTTCGTCATTTTGAAACAAACAAAAAAGCATTTTTCAAATAGCCAATACAATTAATTAGTGCGTTCCATTTTTAACCGAAAACCGCGGGAAGTGTTGTAGTAAAATGAATAGAACATCATTCTCCTTTTTAAATTCGGCTAATGGTGTTCTATTTTTAAATAAATTTGCTTTTTAAAAACCAAATTACGTTCCATTTTGAAATTTCGAGCATCTCAAAACTTTTTGAGTGACCTACGTAATCAGTTACTTTCAACTTTCTTTCCATTTCGGACGATATTGATTACTAAGCTTCTTTCTCAAATGCCTGCTTGCTAATTCGAAGAATACGCAGATATCATTTATTGTTTCGGATTCTGCGATGGAGACGGGGCTGCAGCTAGAAGGGAATACCAACGTCGTTACAATAACCGCCGTTTACCTCACGCAAGCGTGTTTTGTTCATCGTACCGGGAAAGAGGATCAGTTCAACGCCGCCAAGCTGACGCTGGAAGACCTCGACATGATACTGCTCAAGATGAAGAAATCCTTCAGTATTTCCGGGCCGACGGCACTACTTCGGCGAGAATTGTGGCTAACCGGCTCGGTATGTTGGCAAGCAGGCATTTGAGAAAGAAGCTTAGTTGAATTAGCTGAATTTAAAAACGATAACGATCCCGCGTTTTTTGGTTGAAACGATGGAGCTTAACCGTGAACATTTCTGCTATTATTATTAATTGTACATTTTTAAATGAAAATAAATTTTAAAATGTCATAAATTGTACCTTTTTAGAAAGCTTATGAATTGAGCAAACTATTCCTGTCATTGTACTTTTTTTTTAGTTATGCTTTAAAATGTTACAAAATTTGGAAAATAATCACTAGAACTTTTCACTTCAAATCCTTTTATTTGCAAAACTTTGCATTTCTTTGGCATTTTTTATTATTTTTAGTAATCAGTAATTCATTGGCTATTTGAAAAATGCTTTTTTTTATTTCAAAATGACGAAGTTTTTACACAATGACTAGTGTTAGGTCGAAAAGCGGGTATTTTTTTTTAATTCTAAAAACGTGAATAACTCTGTAACCAGTGAGTTTTGACCCCTGGTTGACTGGACTTAAATCGTTACAAATGAGCTGTAGAATAACCCCTTTCAAGGAATACGGCGAATTTCCAGTCACCCTGTATACTTAAGTCTCTGTCTACCCCTCTGGGAAACAGGCGTGATTTAATGTATGTATGTATTCTCTTAAGTAAGTTAACTTCTCTATTTAACGTATCGATTTTTAGTCATAAAAGTATCTTTGAGTGGTTATAGCGTTATATATAATGCAACCTAAATGATGGTCAGTTTTTACATACATATTAGGTATTAATTAGCACAACTAGTACCTACTTACTTCATATAAAACATTTAGCTATTTCCTTATCTAACGATAACCTAAATGATATTGAGGTAACAATTATGTGATTTATGTTGATTAGTCTATATATTTATATGCCACACTTTCTTGTTTCGCATTTCTTAGGTTCCATCACTTATGGCGGCCGAGTGACCGACATGTGGGACCAGCGCTGTTTGACCACCATCTTGCAAAAGTTCTTTTCGCCTCGGACGCTTGAGGAAAGCTACAAATACTCCAAATCCGGTCTATATTACTGCCCAAGAGACGAAAAACTACAAGTGTACCGTGAATACATTGATAACTTACCTGTCATCGAAAGCCCTGAAGTATTCGGCATGCACGAAAATGCGAATATAGCTTTTGAGGTAAAAAATAATCTTAGTAGTAGTAGTCTAGTAGTCTTTACGTTCGTTTTTACGTTCAACTGGCATACATAATGGGATTCCTGCTTGGAGCCACTATACGCAATATTATACGAATTTAGAAATTAAGTAAGTAACGTCACTTTCATATAATTCCAAGGTGGTCTGGTCTAGGAATCAAACATGCATAAAAATAGAATCAGCCCTATCCGCAGGGGCGGTGTATTTAATCACATTAATGCGAATGTTTGCAAGTGTGTGTGTGTGTGTGTGTGTGTGTGAGTATGTTTGTTATGTTTCTTCTTCACACTGAAACGGCTGAACGGATTTGGAGGAATTTTGGATGGCTTTAGTTTATACATATTCTGTCTTTTATCCCAATAATAAACACCGTTCTCGTTGGATGAACTACGCAAACGAAGAAGCGGGTTTTATGATTATATAAATTAAAAGCAATTATTTTAAGCTCGGCACATTGAATGGTAATGTAACAAAATGTCTATATAAATAAAAAAACACCGTTTTGTGAAGATGACTAAATCGTAAAATATTCCGCAAATCCACATCTGGATACAGGGAACGTATTTTTTCGGCTACGCGGTTTGGACCATGTGCCAATCATGTAACGTGCTTCATGCTCGGTAGAGAAGTTTTCAAACTTCGGCCAGCCAGCAACATGTATGCGACGCCATCAGTACTTAGCACCAGGACATTTACAATTTTGTAGTCAATTCACCCCACATATTTTTCAGACTGTCTATGACGAATGCTGATATTGTTTGACCATTAACTTTTGTTAACTGTTTGCATGCTATTAAATATGGTCTTTTTAAACGAATTCAATGGCTTCACTAAAAAATGCACTATATATCGCCCTAACGAGTCAGTCGTTTCGTCAAGATAAATCCATATTTTTTCATTTAAAACATTCTTGTGCATGGAACTGATTTGCCTCTGATACAATTTATCCAAATAGTTTTTCTCAGGCATGTTTCACTTGGAAGTTAGGTCGGTTTGCTCACTGGCAGCATAAATACTTGGAATAAACTTTTTACATACATACATACACTCACGCCTTCATTCCCAGAGTGGGGTAGGCAGAGCTACAGAATTACCAAGCACTCTTAAATAATTTGTTGATAATTCTGTAGCCACGTTTTAAAGCCGGATTATTCAATTGAGACCTTGGTATGTTACACAAAATGAGAAACTCAATAAATTAAAACAAAAATCTTGATCAGATTTCTGATGATTCCCATTGTGCATTGATCCCTCGATGTGTCTTTCCACACTACTTTTTTTTCTTGTCATACTGGTTTTACATTTTGTACAAGATATGGATTTATTACCGTCAAATGTCGTATCGGGTTCATTTTCAATCAACTTTTGGCCTGTTTTTTCTTTTGCTTTCGGCATACTCAAAATCGCAATAATCTTTTTCAAATTATTAATTTAATTATTTATCAGCTTACTTATACACTTCTAATTGACTTGAATAGAATAATGACGTTGTCATGATATTTCACCCAGGGAGAGTATGGCATCCTTAAACAGATTTATTGCCTATCTGAAGAGGTTTGATATCATATGATATATCACTTGATTAACCTTCATAGTATGGATATATAAGTATATTATCTCAGGAAGTTTGCTTTAATACTAGTTGAAACTGTTTTCCCACTTAAGCGAAAAGCTGTGGAAAATAGATTAATCACATTCCGTAGGTTCTAATAAAATTCATTTGTTTTGATGGCGACGTAAAGCTCGTAGCAGAAAGGCAGCCTAAATAAAATCATTTCATTAGTTTATTATAATTATTAAACATGGGGCATACCGTTGAATGATAAGGTTTGTCCATGTTATGCAAAAACTGAAAACAGCACACCCCCGCCGACCTCTGCATATCATTCATCAAAATCGGTCCGAAACTGTAGATCTGATGCCATGGAAAAAAAACGGGCTCGCGTAATATCTAACTCTCGCGCCAGAACGGCTGAACGGATCTGGATAAAATTTGGCACAGAAATAGTACATAGGCTACCTTTAATGCCGAAATAAATAACAGTTCCCGTGGGATGGCAAAATTACGAATTCTACGGAGTCGTTGGCAGAAGCTAGTAAAGCGACCCGCTGGCTTATTGCCTACCGCACTCGTAATCGACTTCAAAGCGGAACAGTTGTTCTCGTTGTGCGCCGACAAGCCTTCGATTTTCAAAATGAAAACGGTTGCGATTGCGAGTGCGGTAGCCCATAGCCCCTCAGCTAGATAGCAACATGTCCAAATCTTAAAAAATCGTGTATTAAAAAGATTTAAACACACAGTCCCCGGTGGCGATCATAAAGAATTCCTAAGTAGCCACGTCCAAATCGTAAATTGTCAATGCATCGTGAGCATTTTGGTAGTTCCATTCTCCACATCCTCTTTCTCATTCATGGCTTTTTGGTCATTATGTACCTACACGGGTTTACTGCTTTTGAAAAGATTTGACCATGTGCAGTTTTGGTGATCGGCTTATTTTTATTTTGGGCAATATGCTACTCAGACTAAATGCTGCTTTGGTGTTCTACGTTAAAGACGTTTAATTACTTACCTTTGAAAAAATGCTTATAGAACGCTTCACATTTTGCTACTTGGCAACTTGCATAGCTGGCTATTTTGCTATATTAGTAGACGATTCAATACTGCCACTTAACGGAGGTGTAAGGTTCCATTCGCATTGGCGATTTTCCATTACTTGTTAAACACACGTTACTCAGAAGTAAGTACAGTCACGAACGTTAATTTGTGACCCATTTCAAGAAAAATATGCTTGAAGTCGTCAATGGCACTAAAGAGATCAAATTATTTGTAACTTTTAGGAAAATCAACCTTATTATTGTACAATGTCAGATTGACTTTGGATCTAAGGTGGGTACCAAACATTTTGACTGTGCAATACTTATAGAAACAAATGGGCAATCCAAAATATATATTTTTTACGACATATTTCAGAATAAAGAAACAACTACACTTATACAAACGATAGTGGGTGTCCAGCCGCGGACAGGCGGTTCTGGCGGCGGCGACACTCCCGACCAGATCGTGTGGCGAATCTGCGACCAGACGCGCTCCACTATCGCCACTAAAATTGACCCCACGACTATGAACCCCATACTCATGGAATTGGATGACAAGGGTCAGCTTAACTCGCTCACCACGGTGCTCCTCCACGAGACAGACCGCTTCAACACACTTCTCCGTATCATCCACTGGTCACTCACTGAGCTGCAAAAAGCCATTAAGGTTGGTTTTACAGTTTGATGCTTTTCAGTTTGATCATAAGCTATTTTTTTTTAATACCTAAGAGTAAAGTTAAATGTATCTTTACAACCCTTGCTCACAATTTTTTTGCTTACGTAGTTTCCCTCCATACTATTACCGTGTGCTAACAACTTTTGTGGTTAATAATTACAGAACGACAATACTGGTTTTTTTTCAAGGGTATCGTGGTCATGTCTGAAGAATTCGAGGAGGTGTTCAAGGCGTTTTTGAATAATAGAGTACCAGGACTATGGCATAAGAAGGGTTACAACTCGCTAAAGTCGCTGGGCAGTTGGATTCACGACCTTACACTCAGGGTTAATTATGTAGAGGTTTGTATTCTATTTGTCTGTTAAAGTTTGACCAAAAAAGAATATTACTTATAAAGGATGATTGGTAAGTCGATCTATTTCCCTTAAATCTATTAATCTATTTTAAATAATTAAAACTGGTTTAAACACAACTAACAACAATAACCAATGTAAAAAAAAAATAGAAACTAAAAATCAACTTCCAAAATTCCAAAACAAAATTTTAAAATTTGACTGCTTGCAAAATTTTGAACATCTCACACTCACCTTTAGGTCTCAAGCAACCCTCCCCGTAAAGCACGGTGGGCTTGGCGTTTGGGTTTCTTTTTTGGCTTCGATCCACAGCACATTCACCCTCATCTCATCAGTGAGATTCTGAACTTTTCCGACCCCACTGATGTTCAGGTGTCGCGCTTGTCCGATGCAGAGGATGCTGGGGGTGACTGTAACCCGGGTGATAATGCCTGTCGAAAAAGATAGCCAAACAGCATGGGACCTTATTTCTGTCAAATTTTAATCGCAATCTTTTGGAAAATAGTCAAAATTCATTCGAGAAGGCGCATTGCCCCATTCACGAACCCCCTCTTTTTAATTAAGTGCCTGTTTCACAATCGACGAGTAAATTTATCCGCCTTTTAAAGTTGGCTCTCTCCTTGTCTATTTACAAGTGTAAGAAAGAGAAAGGGCTAAATTTATCTGTCAAATATGTTTTACTTGTCGATTGTGAAACAGTCATAAATTAAGGTGTCACAAAATAATGTAAACAGTGTATTACGCCCTCATGCAAGCGTGCAAATATTTTGTTGACTTTAAATCTACTTAACATGTTCAAAAAAAAAAAAAGTGTTATAATTAGGGTTAGGACTTTTGGTGGCAAATCGTGGTTTAGGATCAATGAAGTCGCTGTTTCTTGATTATCATAACATAAAACATACTACTTTGATTTTGACCTTCAGTTTTGTCATATTTCAAAAGTCAATCTTTCATTAAATCGCTAAACGAGTTTAAATTAATTTTGGTACGGAGGATATCTCCGTTGCGAAAGCGTAACAAACAAACAAATATTAATAGGTATGGGTAAACTGGACTTATAATGTATTTAGTTTATTTAGAAATATGACAAAACTAAAGGCCAAAATCAAAGTGATATGTGTAATAATAATTAGGTAATAGCAACTCCATAGATTCTATGATCACGCTATGCCACCAAAATCCTAACCCTAGTTATAATTAGGCATCGGAGTTTTTGTCGCACGGTAAGAGTAATGGCAAGCTATGGAGTCGTCATTTGCCATAAATCTAAACTCTTATTCATATTCATACTCATTTATTCAGTTTTTTTTTTATAATCAAGCACAACAACGTTGACGAGTTAAGAAACGATTATTTAATGTTATATTTGGAAAATAAATATTACAATAAAAAATAATTATCGTTTTTATACTGATTTAATTACAAAATTTTATAAACAAACAAAAGATACATTAAAACACGACAGAGGGGAATGTTTTAGTCCAAACTAGTGGCGAATTGTATATTAAAATAGTTCAAGTTATGAATTTATAATCTAATAGATTTTTTTATTTATATAACTTGGCCTAGATAAATTATACACGACCGACCGCTATAGAGGCATTTTAAGATAAATTAAATAAATGAGTATGAATATGAATAAGAGTTTAGATTTATGGCAAATGACGACTCCATAGCTTGCTATTAGTCTTGCCGTGCGACAAAAACTCCGATGCCTAGTTATAATACATACATACATACATACCTTCACGCCTGTAATCCCAGAGTAGGGTAGGCAGAGCTACAGAATTATCTACATCTTTAAAAAGTTGTTGATAATTCAGTAACCACATTTTGCACAAGTTATAATACATTTCCATTAAATTTTAAATGCATCAGCCATTTTATCCATATGCGCTTGAAAACGTTTCCTGTAAGCGACTTCATACTTCTGCTAAATGGCTATAAATTTCTATACCTAGACACATAAGATATCTCTGTTTTACACCACACTGATATTTGAAAATGTAAGTTGTACCTATGACTAAACCATTATTTTTATTTTTAAGACGCTTTAAAATATCTTTGTACTTATAGAAATAAAGTCACGCAAAACTCTTCCTGGCTCAGTCGATATCTTAACATGTCATCTCTTCTACTTATCTTCTTAGATCTTAAACAAGCGCTCGGGTAAAATATTATTTAATGTTATAGTAAGATACAAGGCATTTAAAATTCAGAAGAAATGTGTTAGTCATTAGCGGGGCTTGGTTTGAGGAAAGCTGTGTCCCATTATTTAAACAACTTAACGTTCTGCCATTACCGTGCCATAAGTTAAATATGTATCTTTGTTAAGTCCATACTAATGCTCTATAAACTCGGGTTGAAGTCATGCAACGTTAGACTAGAGTGGACGTTATGAACCGGTTGTATAAACCTCATTGTTTGAAAGCCATCTACTCAAAAAATGTATTTAACATGTGCATTAACATCTATAATGCCTTACCTGAGGACATACGGTTGCTCCAGGGAAATATGTTTAGAAATAAGTTGACAAACTGGCTTTTTGATAAGTGCAATCACAGTTAAAGGATTTTCTCGAGCGTAATATTAATGTTAATTTGTAATTTTATTTAAATTTTTGGTTGACTTTCGATTTTAATTGGATTATATTTTTATGTTTGCACTAGAAAGAGCAGCTAAATATTTTTATCGATAGTATAGGTGAATTAGCATAAAGTATGGAATTAGGGGAAACCTGGGGACTAATTTTTGACTTTCGAGCGCTCCATTTCAAAACGAGTGGTAGAAAATATTCGAATGCGAAAATCTTTCACGATTTATTTTCGCATGGTCCCAAATTCCATATTTTTGAGATTTTCACTCGAAAGTGAGGGATTGACTAAAGCCCGGTTCCTATATTCAAGAAACGAATCGTTTTCCTTACGGGCAGTAGCGTTATGACATTTGCTACGTACAAAATGTGTCAAATTTTAACGAGACGTCACAACTATACCAACGGTTTTGAATGTAGGAACGCACTATTAATAGTATTGTTACGTTGGAACTTGTTTCATTATACGCAGTAAGTCGATGTTTTACCGGTTTTTTTATTTATATTTTAATTGCGAATAAATGTGTGAAGCTAACAAAAGATGAAATCATAACAAGCAATTTAATATTTCAGTGCCCATAAGATTTTTTCCGCTTATTTTAAAAATCCTTAACTGGTTATAAATGTAGGAAAAATGAAACGCTTTCTCGTCTGTGGATGTCTATGGCATTGTGCTAGGTTTGTTTATGCTTCGTGTACTTCCCGGCATACTTACCCCAGTTGAGTAACCCAACAGGTTTGAAAGATGTCAAATGATACTTTCTATTGATAGAATTCAAAACGAATGCCACGGACCACTCGTGTTCATATTTTCTATCGCTCGCAAGTCAAAAATACCATTTCATTGTTTATTGTCACTTTCGAGTGAAACTTTCGAGCGCTCGAAAGTCAAAAATCGATCCCTGTGCAAATTATGGAACATAATTTTTTTATATTATTTTTTAGAAGGATTGTACTTCGGGGCACATAAAGGTATTCATGTTTTTTTTTATATGGTACTTACCCTGAAGATACTAGGTACATTCGCATTTTATAAAAAAAGGTAAAAATAACGGGAAGTTTGTCAAATGTAATAGCAGCGAACTACAGGCGACCTCGGGGTGAAGGAGGGCGGCGCGGTTCGGGGAAGAGCGCAACGGATGGCAACGCTCGGTCAGTTACCGAAAAATGCTATGAGAGTCCCATATAAAGCCATTTTCGATCGCAGAATGTTCAAAGCAGTTGCAACTAGGGAGTGCAAATAACCGGTTATAACCGGTTATAACCGGTTATTTGCATGCAAAAATTGTTAATAACCGGTTATTTGCACTCCCCGGTTGCAAGTCACAATAGTTTCGTAACGACTACGGCTCATCGCGACTGTTGGGGTTGGTTTCTACGTGTAGTAACGGTTGATACACAATGCAACCACTATGTTTTGGAACTTTGTAACCGTAAATGACAACAAAAGCCTTCATGAAATCCAAAGCTTCTTAACATTATGGACCCTATAGCACCGTCAAATGGGGGAAAATAAGACGAATTTCGAAATCAAGGACAAAAAAGAAGCGGAAACAAAACGGAAACGGGTTTTTTTTCTTATCTTTTTTTTTGAAATCTAAATCCTTTTTTTGGGTGGCAGCCTCTAGGTATATTTTCCTTTTTATGTACAATATCAACATTATGGGAATAGTTTTTTTATATATTTTTATTGGTCTGTCCCAAGTTCGAAAGTAAAAAAGTAAGAAAAGTCCCAATTTTGGATAACGCTGATTTGGCGAAGTTAGTGCCAGTTAGGTAGGTACACTGCTAATTGCACATCGTGGGACACTTTATTAAAATAAAATGAATATTTTAGAAAACAAAAAACCGCCTTCAAAAACGCAGAAAAATAACTTCTTTTAAAATGGTAGGCAGGTGAACATACATAGAAAAACATACAGTGGGACATAAATCCTCCTCCATTTTTGAAGTCGGTTAAAAATATACTAAGCAGTAATAGCGAAGCGTCCATATAACCCGATTCCCGGCGGCTTCCCTAGAAATTCCTACGCATACCTAGTGCAGGTATACAAACAAAACGTATAACAGAAAGTAACCCGGTATACTATAGCTTTAATTTGCGTTACCATCTTACTACTACGATGCATGAACAAAACGCTGAAATGTATCGGAGGACTTGCACGAATATATTAGGACACACGCACACACGCTCAGTTACATTTCACTGCGCACGTACTGACACCCACAATTAAAACCACCTTACAATCCGGTGACTCGGCGCCGGACTTGCACTAACACATTCAAACAATTTCCTAGCGCTTCAAACTCGCACCCATAGTAGATATAGCGGCAGAATATAGCATAATACGATCGCCAGTCGCACTCCGGCTTATTTCATCCAATTTTAAACTTTAACTCCATGCAATAACTTTCTTTTTTCTCAAGGGCACTCCAAAATAGCGCTGTTGCCATTTCACACGACTAATAAAATAATTATTTTTCTCAAAAATTACCGGAAAAGTTGACATTACTAACTCCATACTGAGACGCGAAGTACATAGTTTACAGACAGTTCCCAAATTTTAAAAAAATTACATTGCGGGCTTGTGTAGCATACAAATTTCATTGTTATCTAGTTTGTACCTTTTTAAAAAGTGAAAACGGCCATAACTTCAAAAACCTCGGATCAACTACCGTGCGGTAAACATCGTTATTATAACTCTGCTAAAATAATACCTATTTTTCGTGCTTTAATTGAAGTTTACAAGTCCATTTTGCACTTAGTATATTGCGTACGACAAGTAACAGTGGATAGTGTAGTTTTTGTGACGAATAAGTGCCTATATTTGAAATTATAGACCAATATAAAGTGAAATTAATTATAAACCGACCGTCAAAACTAACAACGCAAGGTGTTCGACGCAAACGGGTAAGTGCCTGCAATTTCATGGCGCTTACGCCCTTCTTCTCGCTGCCTCCGAATGCATAGATAACATCGGCGTTAAGAATCTCTAACTGTGCGAGTTGAGGTCTTAAGACGTATGAGCGGCGTAACAGGGTTGCATTTCACATAGCAACGTTAAACTGATATTTGAATCACCCAGTTTCTGTTAGCTACTTAAAAGCACATAATTATTACTAGAATTATGGCTTCAGGAGCCGAATCATGGGGATGCTGCTCAAATAAAGGTGTCAAAGATAAAGAATACATAAAATGTAGTACTTGCAATCAACAGTACCACTTAGCATGTTTATCTACCTCAAATATAATTGCAAACTCTAGTTGGGTGTGCCCAGAATGCATGCATGACGCTCCGAAATCGTCAAAACAAGACTCGACTCCCGCGCGCAACGTTTGTAGTTCAAGGGGCAGCAAGCGGCAGGCACTCGGCTCCCCTGAGTCCGTCGCGGTCAGCTCGGATGAAGTTCGTGCCATAGTTCAAGGAGTCGTCAAATCGGAGTTTAGTTCTATGCTCAAGGAATTTAACAAAACTATGTTGGGTATTGTCGTTAAACAACTGGAACCTTTAAAACAAGCGATGAGTGACATACATGAATCTATGACGTTCATGAGTGCTAGATTCGATGACATTGAGGCCGAGCAGGCCGAAGCTAAGAAGACAATGAGTGATTTGATGAATGATAATCTTAAAATGAAGACCGAAGTCGCGGAACTAAATCTACGTCTTAGTAACATGGAACAACAAGCCCGGGCAAACAATTTGGAAATACAGTGCGTACCGGAAAATAAAACAGAGAACCTATTTACAATCGTAAACACTTTGGCGTCAGCAGTAGGGTGTACTCTAAATCAAAACAACATAATGCACTGCTCCCGTATTGCTAAATTGCGCACGGACAGCGCACGTCCAAGGTCAATAGTGCTTCAACTTGCCTCGCCGAGGATACGCAATGAGCTCTTGGCAGCTACTATATCATACAACAAGTCGAACCCCCAGGATAAATTAAATAGTCAACACCTCGGCCTTGCGGGCGACAAGACTCCGGTCTATGTCATGGAACACTTGTCCGCTTCAAACAAAGCTCTCCACGCCGCGGCCAGGAAGAAAGGGAAGGAACAAGGATACAAGCACGTGTGGGTTCGTGGCGGCCGTATTTATGCGAGGAAAACTGATGACTCCGAATATATTTGTGTTAGAAATATGGACACCCTAAATAAATTAGTATAAATTAAACATATACGTTAGTTTATAAATAAGTTGATTGTATTGCAAGTAACTGTAAAATACTAATATAAAATTCGAGCTTAAACTTTATTATCAAAATATTCGAGGTTTACGTACTAAAACTAACGAATTTTATTGTAATTTAATTCTTAGTAACTATGATATCATTATACTAACGGAGACCTGGCTTAACAGCTCAGTTTTAAACAGTGAACTGTTTGACGAGAGGTATATGGTTTACAGGAGGGATAGGGAACAGGTCAGTGCTCAGAAGGGCAAGGAGGGGGGAGGCGTTCTTATCGCCGTGCAAAATAATCTAATTTCTCGTCGCATTACTGACTGGGAAAGTAATTTTGAAGACATTTGGGTCATAGTAGATATCTCGCCTACTGGTCCTCAACGGCAAATAGCTCTCTGTGCAATGTACCTCCCACCACCTGTTTTACGTTCGAAAATGGTCACTCTTGTAAACCATTATAATGCCGTTCTTGAGCAAAGTAACTGTCACACGTGTATAATGGGAGATTTTAACCTGGGCAACATTGATTGGAAATTGGTTAACACCAGCAATTATATTCCATCTAATACAAGCAAAATACTGTTAGAATTTATTAACGTAAATAAATTGAAACAGCGGAATAATATACGGAATTGTTCTGACCGCATCCTCGATCTAGTTTTGTCAACTATACCTACGTGTCAAGTTATTAAAAGCATAAACTTTTTGGGTATCATTGATCAATACCACCCACCTCTAGAAATTACCATGGAATTTATAAAGCAATGCAGATTACCTTTCAACACCGGATCCGAGAGACCTAACTTTTATAAAGGAAATTATGATCTGATCCGTAAGGACCTAGCAACTTATGACTGGTACCAACTTCTTGATAGTCTAAATGTATACGACATGCTTGTAGTGTTCTATGATATCCTAGGTAAAGTAATTAAGAAACATGTACCTCTTATTAGATTAAAAAAACAAAAATTCCCACCTTGGTTTGATTACAAATTAAAAAAGATTTCAAACGAAAAATATAAGATTAGAAGCAGATTTAAAAAATACAACAATCCCTTAGATGCATTAGAATTAAAATTAATCAGTAAACGTTTAAATAAATTAACGATTTCTAGATATAATGAACATCTGATTAAAATAGAGAATGATCTAAGTGAAAATCCCAAGTTACTTTGGGCACATATAAAAGCTAAGCGAGGTGGGTCAGGTGTATATCCGTTGTCTATGACCGATGGTTCGACTACTTCTTCGAACAGCACAGAAATATGTGAAATGTTTGCTCAATATTTTTCTACAGTATACACTAAAAACGATCCCAGTCATAATGATGATACATTTCAATTAAAACCAATGATAGACAATAGTTCACCTCTAGTTACGCCTTCTATTGATGATGCGTCCTTGATTGGTAAATTGAAAGGTATTAATTGTAAAAAAGGTGCAGGACCGGATGGAATCCCACCTATTTTCATTTATTCATGTGCTTTAGAGTTAGTTAGGCCATTAAGTATAATTTACAACAAATCTCTATCAACTGGAGTGTTCCCATCACAATGGAAAATTGCAAAAATGGTTCCTGTGTACAAGTCTGGAGGTGACAATACAGTTTCTAATTATAGACCTATAGCCATCTTGTCCTCCTTTGCAAAGATTTTTGAATCCCTCGTCTGCCCATACATTCAAAGACATTTTAAAATGTATTTGAGTGACTTACAACACGGATTTGTAAGTGCTAGATCCACATCCACTAATTTGGTTGCGTTTACTGAGGTCTTGTCTAAAATAATTGACATTGGCAGTCAAGCTGACGTCATATACACAGACTTCAGTAAAGCATTCGATAAAGTTCCTCACAAAATTTTACTATCAAAATTGTCTGCGTATGGATTTGATTCTGTGCTGGAATGGTTAAACTCATACTTAGGGAATAGAGTGTATTTTGTAGTAGTCAACGGGTTTCAATCCTCTTCGTATATCATAACATCTGGTGTCCCTCAGGGATCGCACTTAGGCCCAATCCTATTTAATATTTTCATTAACGACATTCCTGCCTGTTTAAAACACTCGAATATTTTTATGTACGCAGATGACCTGAAGTTTGTTCGTACCATCGCTTCTGAAAGAGACGTATGTTTGCTACAAAGTGATTTGAATTGTCTCGCTGAATGGTGTAGTAATAACAAAATGGTCCTAAATGCAAAAAAATGCGTTCACATAAAAATTTCGAGAAAACATAACCTTATTCATTCTAAATATTTCATTGGAAACGACACAATTCAAGAGGTGGACACAGTGCGCGACTTGGGCGTAATTTTTGATCAAAAACTTACTTTTGTGCCGCATATAGAAAATATAACTAAGAAATCGTCTAAAATGCTGGGATTTGTTATAAGGAATACTAAAGCCTTCAGACGCAGTAAAAGTAAGATATTAATTTATAATAGTCTCGTGCGGAGTATTTTGGAGTATTGTAGTGTAGTGTGGCGCCCGCACTACTCTATTCACTCGTTGCGAATAGAGCGAGTACAGAAGCGGTTCTTGCATCATCTATCTTTTTCGGCTGGCGTAGCAAAAAAACTGGTATCGTATAATAAGAGATTACAGTACTTTAGCATGGAATCTCTGGAGCTACGTAGACAAATTGCAGACGCGGTTTTTTTGTATAAGCTTCTGAGGCACAAAATCGACTGCCCGCAAATACTGAATCAATTGTCATTCCGAGCACCGTCCCGAATGCCCCGCTACCCCATTACACCGCTCTGTCCTCCGCTCAGGCGAACTGTTCTCGGCTGTAACTCACCTATTCCAAGACTATGCAAAACTCTCAATGCCACGAGTCACGAAACGGATATACACTTCGACTCAATTAACAAATTTAAAAAAACAGTTCGTAAGTGTCTGTTCACTTTCTAGCGTCTACTACGCTACCTGTTCACTTTCTAGCATTCTTAGGCCTTAAATTTTGAAGTTATTGTTGTTATATATTTAATTTCTTTTTACTTATAATGCGTGTTTTGTTTAAGCACTTAGATTTTTAAGTTATTGTTGTTGTTTACTTTGCCGTTTTTCTTATTATAATGCATGTGGTGTTTACCTTTAAGTGATTGTTGCATTTAGTAAATAGCTGTAAATGCAGGCTACTAATGTAATTAAAGTGTAAACAATTGTTGGTAAACCTAATAAATAAATAAAAAAATAAATAATAATAAAATGAGGGCACAAGTGTTATACATCCATATTTTATTCGAAACGTTACTTTTTTACTTTTTAACATAAAGGCGGTAAAGAAAGAGTGATGTTATTTCACGTGAAGTTTCTGTTTATATGCGATTTGTATCTTTCGATTTTTGAGAAAAGCACTATATATGCCTCGGCAGGAACGGCAATTGCCTAGGCAATAATGTACTATTGCATCCTTTTTTCACATTACGCCATTACTTTCGCGGTGTTTGTAAATATACGGTGCGTTACGGTGTTTATTTTAAAGTTTTGTTAATAATTTGTGTTATTATTGTATTTTATGAGACTTAACTAGTGAAATTTAGCACGCTTAGTGTTTTGTGATGGTTGTACTTGATTATGTGATTTGGCGTTTCGTGGCGACGACACGGAGGTTTGTTTGGTTTTGTGTGGTATCTATTTAGGTTAAATTCGAGGTTTGGTTTCAATATTTTTGTCTGTACTCAAAGTACAAATGACCGCATTGGTTCAAATTGAGTATTGTCTTACAGATTACCTACTTAATGACCAAACATATTTTCAAAGTCATCCTATTAAAATAAAAAATATGTCATTAAGTTAGGACGCGCTCGTTCAGTCAGACGTGAAAAATGATTATACTTAGGCGTGGGGATGGATTCTTTAAACACTTTTAGAAATAAAGAAAAATACATTTATTCACTAACCACAACAAAACACAAGAAAAAAGAAAAAACAGTAAACTAAAACAAAGTGGTGGATGTGTCTTCGTGGCAGTGAATCGGATACTGGCTCAGCATGATGCTGAGGTGCTAAGCACCTGCAGCGCTGATTTTCAGCCAGCACCGAGTGTGACAGACGGACGGAACGCTATACAAACTAATAAATAAAAGTAACGAATATACTATTAAACAAATACTTATAGTGAGACCTAAAAAAAAAAAAAAAAACTACAATTAAAAAGACAAAGAAAAAAAGAAAAGAAGATAGTGCTGGATAGGAAATTAGGATTTTTGGAGCGTCAACCAATAACCCTTAAGCTTACGCTTAAAGGTGTACCTGCTAGGCGCTCCTTGGATGGGAGGAGGGAGATCATTCCAGCACTTGGACGCCGCGAACTTGAAACTACCCCGAATTATAAACTTTTACAGCGAATTATAAATGATAAATACAATTAGCTGACTGGCAGCTGCAAATTTAGCAATTGTTTTTGTTTTTCATGTTTGTAGTTGGGTGGATCAACTTTTTTCTGTTGTTATTCTGTCCCGTAAGCCAGGAGACAACAGTGATAGAGTTTCTTAGAAAAAATATTATAATATTATACTTCCAGCACACTCAGGAGAAAGGCCATAAAAGAATGGGTGTGTAATTGCCAATAAAACGGTTTTTTTGTGGACTTATATCCTTTGAAATCATAGTTTTAAAGAGTGAAACAGGAGACGTCACCATGGCAACGAGCTACAAAGAAAAGTTGATTGACCCAGTTATCCGATTCTAGCAGTGATTGGTATCGAACCGGTTTTGCAGACATCAACAATTTATACAGTTGCCGGCAAACTTCTTGAACATTAGGCGAGTTGGTGGGGGAAAGTTCGCGCATCATACACATTCGTGCAAATAAGTACCTACCTAATTTTTGTTACAGAATATTTTCAATTCTTAGGGCAAATGTTACAAGTAACATTTTTGTACCATTCATGTATAGACCCCGGTATCGGAGGTGCAAAATGGTAGCTGTCAAGTTCTTAGGGATGGGTAATCATATTTTTGATGTTGATATCGATACACGATTTTTCTATACATTAGGTTGTACACAGTTATTTTTTTTTGATCTATGATAATCATTGATCGTAAAAATATAAAGTGTACACATATTTATGAACTCGACTGTACAACAAAATATATATCTATGGTTGCTATTACTTTTCTTATGTTTCGAGTTGCAGAGCAGTGCATAAACACTCTTGTGATAAACCTTTTCAATAGAGATTAATACTGGCCACTTATACTGATAATAAATTATTTACGTCAATAGATAATCATTGTCACTTTACAACAATTTCTTCGATTAAATAGCTGTTTACGAGTTTATTCGTCTTTATAATTGTTGTGTATATTTATTGTAACTACACTAGTTTACTGCAAAGAATCTGATCATTCATCAAGAACATGGTATGACCTTTGGTGAATATAAAAGAGTTTATATTTTGTTTTAAATTTATTTATGAATGCTTTATGCTAAGAAGATAACTAAAACTTCTTAATGATGAAAGATTTTTTTTTGTAAATAATAAAAATGTTCAATACATGTTGGTTTTGTAATTATATAGTCCTACTTTATAGAATAAACGCTATCATTATGATATAATAAAATATCGACATATAACTATGTTTATCGACATGAAGTTAATATTTCAAAACAATGTTTACCCTTCCCTAGTAATGGCTCGAAATTGACAGCTACCATTTTGCACCTCCGATACCGGGGTCTATTCATGTACCAAGTTTGGTAAAAATAAAGGGTGTTTTTTACAGTGTACACAAACTCTTTACGTATTTTTTTAAGAAATAGTACACAACGTACACCATCTTCCGAGCTTGTCTTTTTAAAACTTAGTTCTTTTGGCGTGACATTATATCGTAACAGTAACGTTACTTTAAAAAACCAATAAAAACTCATCGAAAAATTATAACAAGTAAATGATAAAAATTGGCGTTATCAGTGCACGAGAGTGCACTCGGGAGGCAGAGAGACGTAGACGGAGCTCGGGACGCAAACGTCAACTGATTGACCAATGTCTTGAACGAAACGATTCTCGCCACACTTCAAAATTTTGAATTTCGAAGTTTAAAACCGGTCTATCTTTTATTCACAGTATTCACACTAAAGGAGAAATAGGAGTAAAGTACACCCTGCTGGATAAATAAATTGATAACTTCTCTATAATTAACAATAATACCATAAACTAGTAAGTATGTTGTAAGGATCAGCATTAAATAGGCAACTTTTTACAATATGTGGTTAACTTTCGACCTTGTAATTAATTTTCACGAAAATTCTTACAAAATCGAGTAAAGATTTTTCTAGGCAGAAGTCTTTGTAGGAAACCATTTATTTTTCTGACACAATGAAATTTTTTTCAGCTGAAAGTACCATGGTAGAAGATATTATCAGTATTATCATCAGTCATCACAAAACCAATTTAAAAACAAAATGAACCGATAATGTTACACATTTTGACGACGCGCTGGCCTAGTTGGTAGTGACTCTGCCTACGAAGCTAGAGGTCCTGGGTTCAAATCCCGGTAAGGGCAGATATTTGTGTGATTAGCGCGAATATTTGTTCCTGAGTCATGGATGTTTACTGTGTATTTAAGTATATATTTCTGTATATAAGTATTTATATCGTTGTCTAGTACCCATACTACAAGCCTAGAGCTTAGATTGGGACTAGGTCAATTGGTGTGACATTGTCCCCTGATATTTATTTATTTTTATTTATTTAAAAAAACTGATTTTATGATATAAACAAAACACAAATTCTTAACTGTCAAGAATTGAATCAGCACATATCGGTTAAAATGGTTGCAAATGACCGCTTTTAAATCGCTGTTCGATTTGATCAAAATTTCCAAATACACCTGTAGATCGTACAAAATGTTATTAAGCCCAAGTATTACAAGTGCAATAAGACACCCACTTACATAATATACTGACCAGAGGACTTCGAGAATTTTATGAACATTTAGGCTTCACCATACTTAAGGATTATTTTTTGCTAAATAACATAGTCTCAAAATAAAAGGAAGACCATGAATTTTAACATTTTTAATACAAAATTAATAAATTTATCAAATGCTAAAAATGAGTCCCTTCCTGTTGAATACAAAGTCGCACTCTTTTGATTATTTCGCTCACAAAAAAAAACTAATAAGTTGAATTAAAAAAATGAGATGGGATTCACGAGGGTGTAGTAAAAAATAACTTGAAATTATTTGGGAATCGTCACGTATAACAAAAAGAAAACACCACCTCACATCCAGCAAAAAAAGTTTGATTGTTTTTCAGAAATGGCTGTCCGAGGGCAACCAGCGCAGCTGCTGGGTGTCGGGGCTGTTCTTCCCGCAAGGCCTGCTCACAGGGGCCCTGCAGTCGTATGCGCGCCGCTACCGCGTACCCATCGACGCGCTCTTGTACGACTTCGAGCCTAAGCGCTTCTTCCTCTCGCAGGATGACATATACCTCTTTGGAAAGAAGAAGGATAAGGTCAGCTTTTTCCACTTGGTTCTCATGTCAATCGATAATTTAATGCATGTTACTAACACAAGTGACGGAGAAAAATTATAACAGAATGTAGCCATAGCAACGATTAGCATAGACTACTACGAACGACATACAGTCTCTTCACATCCTCTGAACTTTCCACCTAGTTCTTCAAATCTTGGACAAAAAGCGGCTCGGTAAGCATAACCCGAACTACTCGACCAAGTCCTAAGAGTATTTTATGACATATATGATGTTGATTTAAGAGGACAAATCGAAGAAACCTAGCGAATTGGCCGTAGAGGTCCGAGGCGCCCTATTGTAATAGAACGGTTAAGTACGCGTAATAAACCCCAACTAAGAGTAATAAATCTCGCTCATGGAGTAAAATCGATGAGCGAACGGAATACAAGGATACGCTACAGTCAACATCAAAAATAACCTACCATAGCTACCAGATAGCGCGGGAGCATCTGTCAAAATGTTCGTCCCTAAATTACAGCGATCAGAAATATTGTACCAAAATATGTGTAGCATCAAAAATAAAATTCACCAAATTGAATCTCTTGTTGATGGATGAGAAACCCTTAGTTGAATCATTATGTATAGGTGAGACATGGATCTCAACGTCTAAATTTGACTTATTAAAATTGGAAGCTTACAATTTAGCAAGCTGTTATTGCCGGTCAAATTGCGAAGCCGGTGGAGTGTGCATATTCCTAAAACATTATCTAGAATTTGTAGAAATACTTGATATCCATTGAGCCATTGAGACGTAACGTGTAAGTCAAATCTAATATTCATTGTTGTTTATTGGCCAAATAATACTTGAAATCCTGATTTATTTTTTAAACAACTAGATAAACTTCTCCAATTTGTTAATTTAAAATACCGTAAAAAAAATGTAATCATAGATGGAGATTTAAACTTTAATGTTAGTACTTAAAACAACAACTTGATCTCAAAATGTGTTAAATTGTTTTAGAAATTATAACTTCTTGATTGAACTTCACGTAAGAGAACCAACTAGAGTCTCATTAAAGTCGAAAACATGTTTAGACATTCTATTTACAAACTTTTATACTAACAACCTAGGTGTTCATGTCTTGGAACTAGGCTTCTCAGACCACAAAGGAGTCAGTTACAATGCCAAAAATATTTTATAAGACAAACTCTCAGCGATCTCAATATTCTTGTATCAAACGACATTATACTGAAGGGAACCTTGAATTATTCAAAAAAGAACTAGAAAACATTCAATGGTCATTTATAATCTAATAATAATTTATAATAAAAAATAATTAAAATGTTGATGTCTTTTATAATGAAATAAAAAATCTGCTTAATCGGTGCATTCCTGAAAAGCGATCAAAGTTAAAACTCAAACCGATAAGAGAGTGGTTAAGTCGTGGTATACGAGCCTCGTGTCAACACAAACGCCGCCTTAACATATCGCACCTTCATAACGATAGTGACCCAATTCAAAATGTCAGCTTTCAAACTTCAAGTCATAAATTGCTTACGATAGAGGACTAACTCTCAATTCAAAATTGTTCTGAAGGTGCGATATTAATGACTCGAACCAATGACCCAGTTCTAAAAAAACACTTTAAAATGTACGACAAAGTATTACAACGATCAGTATATATTTCGAAAAAACAACGAAACAAAGAGAATAAATAAATCCACTAATAAAATGAGAGCTGTGTGGCAAATCGTAGGCGAGCAAACAAATAAAACGAAAGTAAAACATTAGTTTAAAAATAAATGGCTCTATAACAAATGATCCAACCTTAGTGTCTTAACACATTTAATACCTTCTATACCTCCGTAGGATTAAATTCATCCAACAGTAAACCGCACGGCGCCGCCCCGTCATAAATCGTACCACCAACACATTCTTCTTAGCATCTGCCCACACTTTGGAGATGCTTAAATGCATACAAAAGTAAAAAAATAAGGCTAGTTATGGACTTGATGAAATATCCCCCAAACTTGTAAAAAAATTCGCCAACGAGCTTACAATTCCACTCACGGATCTAGTTAACCAGTCTTTTTCCCCTGGATCATTCCCTGAAAAGCTAAAAGTTTCCCTCATAAAGCCAATCCGAAAAAAGGAAGACCTGACCCCAATTATTACCGTACGTAGTACGTATTCAAAGATTATTGAAAATGGCCAAACGTCTTAGGTACTTCATTCTGTGAAAAATTTGACGTGTTTGATGAACGACAATACGGGTTTAGGAAACAGAAATCTACAATTTTAACAATTTACAATTTTATTCAAGAAGTCTTCAAAATTTTAGACATTATTAAAACATTATTGATTGTTTTAATTTTTATAATTGCATTTTGCAATGGCCCATCCTGTATATAGAGAGATTCTGCGAATAACTGGCAATCATATTTGAATTGAATTTTAAATCAAACGTCATGAAAAACTCATTTTCGCAAAAAGATACGTCTTTGAAAATCGTTGTGAAAAAAAACCTGTATGCAAATGTACCTAATAATTTGAAAAGTATATTATTCCAGATGAACTTGACTTATTTTATCTTAAGTATATTAACCGAAGCGAAGTGAAGGCGGGTCGACAGTAACATTGTAGCATCGTGAACCATTAAATTATGGAGCTTAATTTATTATTCTTGTGAGTTTTGACCAAAATACGGCACGATACGTTATTAAATGAATTGTGTGGTGTTGGGCAGCAAGAGGGCGAGGACGTGTACGGCGAGGTGCAGCTGCCCGCCGACGGCGTGAACGTGCACGGGCTGGTGATCGACGCGGGCCGCTGGGACGCTACCGACAACATCCTCGTCGACGCGCTGCCAGGTAACCGCTCTCTTCTTCTTCTTTGAGGGTTGCCATATAAATCAACAATTTGCCCATTTTAAGGCCCCTAAAGTAGCCATCAAGAACTTTCTAATAACACGTGTCTCCATCATCATAATTAAATTGTCATCGCAATTACATAAGTATGCCCAATTTCAAGACGATCTGACAAATCAAGTCAAAGTTAAAACAAGTTACCAAATTTTGATTACACTGTTAGTTTATTAGATTGTTTATGACTTAGTGATAAATCGTGTTTGACTCGCATAAGCAGGGTTCTGTATAATAACTAACGAGTGTGGCGGTTATATTTTACTTAGATTTACCCACTTAAGGGATTTTTTCCGGTAAAAAAACTGACAACACTGCTGTCAATTTTGTTTAATATTTGCGTCATAGCAAATAACACGAATCATCATAACTTAAAGGGGTGACAGACGTGTGAGCTTTAAAACCGCGATCTTTAAGGTCGCGAACTTACGCGGCTCGCGTCAGTGACATAGTCCCACGAGCTTTAAAACCGCGTACTTACTCGGCTCGCGTCGGTGCCACACGTTGAAGCTTGCTCACGCACTCACGCTTCAAACGCAAAATATCGTCGACAGAGGAAGCTTTGAGTTATTAAGGCGTTAATATCGTATCACATTTTAAAAATCGCTCATTCTAGGTTTCAACTACAGGATAGCGTTATGCAGAAAACAGCCATCTGACATTTTCTCAAAAATCTACTTTATGAACTCAGCCAACTTTTTACAACATTCTGAATTTTTGCCAAAGACAGCCATATGGTAATATCTTGAACAGATACGGAGATATTAAAGGGTAAAAAACAGTCAGTGCAAGACTCGATGTATGAATGTTGAAGAAGCGAAATAAATTTGTCAAGATCGTAGCAAGTGGAAAGAAGTGGTCTCTGCCTACCCCTCTGGGAAACAGGCGTGATTTATGTATGTATGTATGTAGTTATATCAAGAAATAGAACTACGAGGCTTTCAAAGTAGGTTAGGTTAGGTTAGGACTGCGATCCCCAAGAAAACGAACTGTTGACAGAAGTGGGTTAGGTTAGGTTAGAACTGCGACTAGGGCATACGGTACCGGTACCATTCCCGGAACCGGGACTAAGATTTCCGGTACTAAGTCAGAACCGGGAATTCCCGAGATTTCAATACTGAGTAAATTATTTGTATTTTTTTTTGTTTAATGGTTATTTTTTTAAATAAGACACCGGTTAAGTGATAATTATTAATGATTTAATCCAGAACACGAGTTTACCAAATCAGAACAGCTATCTTTTTGACTACCTGACTACCTGTCGGTCGGCCCGACCGGTTGGCCTTGGATTGGGTCGAGGCGTCGGGTCGAAGCGTGGGGCGACTGGGGCGGGCCGAGCGATGCCGATCTCACATCGCATCCGAATAAAACCGAGCTTGTGCGAATCGGCCGGGGGAAAGCGTCACCAGGCCACCACGTAGTTTTGAAAAGAAAAAATGACAATTAGTCTAGTCACAAACTCAGTACCGAAGGAACCGAAGAACCGGGATTTTTTTTCGCCAGTACCGGTACCAGTTGAAATGATAATTCCCGGGATTTCCCGGTCCTTTTAGTACCGGGAATTCCCGGGAGCATGCCCTAACTGCGACCCCCAAGAAAACGAACTGTTGACAGAAGTCGGTTAGGTTAGGTTAGAACTGCGACCCCCAAGAAAAATAACTGTTGACAGAAAAGCATGACACATTGCTAGACCTAGATATTTTCCTAGTATGAACGACGTGTCGTTAGTGCTTGACACAATAAAAACATCGACAATCCTGTTATCAATAATTACCACGTCAATATCATAGAGCGATTTTCACTGATTTATGTAAAATATTAATTAATAATAAAATAGTTTTGATATTAACTTATCATTGTTATTTTAATTTTTTAAACGCACCACATTGTTATATATGAATCATATCATAAGTCAGATGATTGTATTTTGTTCCTGTTAGGTACGTCAATGAGTTTTAGGACATTGTGAACATTTTCTTAATAACTATCATACTCGTAATGATATACAATTATTTCCTCTATGAAGTTGAAGAGGTGGTTATCGATAACAGGATTATCGATGTTTTTTTGTGTAAAGCCCTAACAACACGTCGTTCGTGCTAGGAAAATCTCTAGGTCTACACATTACTATTATTGAATTATAATTAGACCTAGAGATTTTCCTAGCACGAATGACGTGTTCTTAGTGCTTGTCACAGTAAAAACCTCGACAATCCTGCTATCGATAACCACTACTTCAACGTCATAGAGGAAATAATTGTACATCATTATAATATAGTTATTAAGAAAATAATAAAAATTAAAGGTCATTGAAGTGCCTAATAAGAAAATAGCAAAATCATTTCAATAAGGAAAAAAATACAATCATTATGTCATATTATATATAACAATGTGGTGGGTTTTAAAAAGTAAGATAAGAATAATAAGTTAATAACAAAACTTTTATGTATTAATATTTTAGGCACATACTTCAATGAAAATAGCTCGATGACATAGAAGTGGATTTATCGATAACAAGATGGTCGATGTTTTTATTGTGTCAAGCACTAACAACACGTCGTTCGTGCTAGGAAAATCTCTAGGTCTATTTATAATATTATAATAAATTAGGATTAGTAAGTGAAATGTTTGTTACCAACCTATTTATAATTACCAATTGAAATAATTTTATGCGGAATAAATATTATTACTAGGGTTAGGAATTTTGGTGGCATCTCGTGGTTCTAAAATCTATGGAGTCGCTTTTTCCTAATTATTATAATACCTGACACTTTGATTTTGACCTTCAGTGTGGTCATATTTTAAAATGAACCAAATACATTTTTAGTTCGGTAATTCCATACCTACTAATATTTGCTTGTTTGTAACGCTTTCACAGAAGAGATATCCTTCATACCAAGTTGCATTGAAATTGGTTTAGTGGTTTAATGCATAAACGAAATTTGAATATTAAAAAATTATAGGTCAAAATCAAAATGGTATTTATTATAAAAAGTAAGAAATAGCGACTCCATGGATTTTAGAACCACGATATGCCACCAAAATTCCTAACCCTAATTATTACACATAAATAAAAACAAATTAAAAAATATCCCGAAATGATTAGTCATGAGCAGGGGTCGGACAAAAAGTGCAGATGACGTCAAACCTCTTATAGGATGATTTCAAATAGTATTTTTGATTTTCATAAACAATTATCACTTATCATTTATCAACCTCTTTATTAAACGATATCGCCACTTGAAATGAGTAAGTACGGTTTTGACTGACATATTGTCAATCAGATGAACAATAAATTGACATCGTTATTGTTTAGCTATTGTATCTTCACGATTATATTTAGCTAAAAATTATATTTACTAATGTATAAAAAACGCTGTAAAATGTCATCTTTACTCGAATATTGTATATATATATATATATATATTATATATATTCTACAACTGATATTTTAATATCCGTAGGAACGCAGACTACAGGACAAGGCAAAGATATCTCTACACAAACTGAGCAATCAAGTACTGCGATTGTTATGGATACCGCGAAATTGTTGGCTAATTTTTTTTCCCCCGGTCAACCAATTGAGGAAAAAAAAACATTCAAGCATATTTTAAGTCTGTGACAACAATAATAGACTTGTTAGAAATGCATAATTTCATTAAATAATAAGTATAATAAAATAACACCAAATTAACTTTTTTTTATTTTTACTTATCTTACCAACACACCCCACTGTTCCCACAGACTTGTTCTAATTTCAAATAATTATACCTTATGGTAACAAGTTTATGTCACACCTGCCCATAAAGTCGCTTTTTACGCCCGCTACGCGTACGGAAAAAGCCGCAAACATCTGCGATCTCGGACTTTCTTTGTTTTATCTCCCTAGTGGTGTAATATACTATTATTCACTACATCACCCTCTCTCTCTCATCATCACCTCTGTATTATTAATTGCATGGATAATTTTTTTACGATTATTTTGTTATGTTTCATTAATACTACTTTGTTACTACATGTCACACGGAAGTCTAAATACAAACTTAAACATCATCCTGTGTGCAAGATTACGTCATTTTTACGTCATCCGCACTTTTTGTCCGACCCCTGGTCATGAGTCATGACATGAATTTTATTGAAATAAGTCAACTACTAATGAAAAGAGCTCGGTTCAAATTACCTAGTATCGAGTCCTCGACGCAATGACTTGTCGATGAAATGAAAATACTTGAAACGTTGTCTTTGAAATAATATTCGATTAAAAGTCTGTCGGCAATTCAATGGTAAACCCCTCAAAACCGCGATGAACGAAAAGCAGCCCGCCATAAAAATGAAACATATTATGATTACAAAAAAATGATTGTAGTGCCAAAAAAAAACATAGATTTTAAATGCAAGTGTAAAAAAAAATGCCAAAACGTTGTTCCTTTAGACGTCCGGAAGAAGTTTTTTTGTAAATTTTGAAGTCTTGGCAATTATAATTCTCAAACGATTCTTTTAGGTGTTTTTGTGCATGAGTCAGTTGCATTTAGACAGACTACAGGGAAAAAACAAGCAATATGAAGTTTGTCGAGACATGTTTTGCCAAACATTGAAAATCTGTAGTACGAGAGTATCAACAGTAAAGCAGAAATTACATTCACGAAAACCTTTATTGGACCAGAGGGGTTTAAAGCAAACGGGAAAGAACTGTATTACTGATGATCGAAAACAAGATATAAGAGAGTTTATTGATTTCATTCCATTGTATATTTCTCACTACTGCAGAAAAACAACATCTGCAAACTTTTTCAAACCTGGACTCACTTTGGCTGCAGTATACGATCAACATAAAGAAAGAACAGGGATAACTGCCGTTAGTTTTGCCTTTTTTAAAGAGTTTTCCTATAGCAACTATAATATTAAAGTAAAAATTCTAAGCAAAGATACATGTAATGTTTGCGATGGATTACGTGTACAAAAAATTTACGCCGAACGCCGAGGTCAAGATGTGGAACTTATAAAAGATAAAAAGAAGGCTCATTTAGACCTAGCTGAAAAGGTAACATGTAAAATGAAAGCTGATTTGAATATGGAAAGATCAAGCCGATGTGGAGTGTCTCACATTCGATATGGAATAAACGTACATTAAACGTTACCTTTACCGAGACTTCAAACTAATTTGATATTTTACATGCGACAACTTTGGCTTTATAACTTGGGCGTGCGCAGTGCAAAAGAATCAAAGTTATTGTTATGTTTGGGTTGAGGGACTGGGGCGGGCCGAGCGATGCCGATCTCACATCGCATCCGAATAAAACCGAGCTTGTGCGAATCGGCCGGGGGAAAGCGTCACCAGGCCACCACGTAGTTTTGAAAAGAAAAAATGACAATTAGTCTAGTCACAAACTCAGTACCGAAGGAACCGAAGAACCGGGATTTTTTTTCGCCAGTACCGGTACCAGTTGAAATGATAATTCCCGGGATTTCCCGGTCCTTTTAGTACCGGGAATTCCCGGGAGCATGCCCTAACTGCGACCCCCAAGAAAACGAACTGTTGACAGAAGTCGGTTAGGTTAGGTTAGAACTGCGACCCCCAAGAAAAATAACTGTTGACAGAAAAGCATGACACATTGCTAGACCTAGATATTTTCCTAGTATGAACGACGTGTCGTTAGTGCTTGACACAATAAAAACATCGACAATCCTGTTATCAATAATTACCACGTCAATATCATAGAGCGATTTTCACTGATTTATGTAAAATATTAATTAATAATAAAATAGTTTTGATATTAACTTATCATTGTTATTTTAATTTTTTAAACGCACCACATTGTTATATATGAATCATATCATAAGTCAGATGATTGTATTTTGTTCCTGTTAGGTACGTCAATGAGTTTTAGGACATTGTGAACATTTTCTTAATAACTATCATACTCGTAATGATATACAATTATTTCCTCTATGAAGTTGAAGAGGTGGTTATCGATAACAGGATTATCGATGTTTTTTTGTGTAAAGCCCTAACAACACGTCGTTCGTGCTAGGAAAATCTCTAGGTCTACACATTACTATTATTGAATTATAATTAGACCTAGAGATTTTCCTAGCACGAATGACGTGTTCTTAGTGCTTGACACAGTAAAAACCTCGACAATCCTGCTATCGATAACCACTACTTCAACGTCATAGAGGAAATAATTGTACATCATTATAATATAATTATTAAGAAAATAATAAAAATTAAAGGTCATTGAAGTGCCTAATAAGAAAATAGCAAAATCATTTCAATAAGGAAAAAAATACAATCATTATGTCATATTATATATAACAATGTGGTGGGTTTTAAAAAGTAAGATAAGAATAATAAGTTAATAACAAAACTTTTATGTATTAATATTTTAGGCACATACTTCAATGAAAATAGCTCGATGACATAGAAGTGGATTTATCGATAACAAGATGGTCGATGTTTTTATTGTGTCAAGCACTAACAACACGTCGTTCGTGCTAGGAAAATCTCTAGGTCTATTTATAATATTATAATAAATTAGGATTAGTAAGTGAAATGTTTGTTACCAACCTATTTATAATTACCAATTGAAATAATTTTATGCGGAATAAATATTATTACTAGGGTTAGGAATTTTGGTGGCATCTCGTGGTTCTAAAATCTATGGAGTCGCTTTTTCCTAATTATTATAATACCTGACACTTTGATTTTGACCTTCAGTGTGGTCATATTTTAAAATGAACCAAATACATTTTTAGTTCGGTAATTCCATACCTACTAATATTTGCTTGTTTGTAACGCTTTCACAGAAGAGATATCCTTCATACCAAGTTGCATTGAAATTGGTTTAGTGGTTTAATGCATAAACGAAATTTGAATATTAAAAAATTATAGGTCAAAATCAAAATGGTATTTATTATAAAAAGTAAGAAATAGCGACTCCATGGATTTTAGAACCACGATATGCCACCAAAATTCCTAACCCTAATTATTACACATAAATAAAAACAAATTAAAAAATATCCCGAAATGATTAGTCATGAGCAGGGGTCGGACAAAAAGTGCAGATGACGTCAAACCTCTTATAGGATGATTTCAAATAGTATTTTTGATTTTCATAAACAATTATCACTTATCATTTATCAACCTCTTTATTAAACGATATCGCCACTTGAAATGAGTAAGTACGGTTTTGACTGACATATTGTCAATCAGATGAACAATAAATTGACATCGTTATTGTTTAGCTATTGTATCTTCACGATTATATTTAGCTAAAAATTATATTTACTAATGTATAAAAAACGCTGTAAAATGTCATCTTTACTCGAATATTGTATATATATATATATATATATTATATATATTCTACAACTGATATTTTAATATCCGTAGGAACGCAGACTACAGGACAAGGCAAAGATATCTCTACACAAACTGAGCAATCAAGTACTGCGATTGTTATGGATACCGCGAAATTGTTGGCTAATTTTTTTTCCCCCGGTCAACCAATTGAGGAAAAAAAAACATTCAAGCATATTTTAAGTCTGTGACAACAATAATAGACTTGTTAGAAATGCATAATTTCATTAAATAATAAGTATAATAAAATAACACCAAATTAACTTTTTTTTATTTTTACTTATCTTACCAACACACCCCACTGTTCCCACAGACTTGTTCTAATTTCAAATAATTATACCTTATGGTAACAAGTTTATGTCACACCTGCCCATAAAGTCGCTTTTTACGCCCGCTACGCGTACGGAAAAAGCCGCAAACATCTGCGATCTCGGACTTTCTTTGTTTTATCTCCCTAGTGGTGTAATATACTATTATTCACTACATCACCCTCTCTCTCTCATCATCACCTCTGTATTATTAATTGCATGGATAATTTTTTTACGATTATTTTGTTATGTTTCATTAATACTACTTTGTTACTACATGTCACACGGAAGTCTAAATACAAACTTAAACATCATCCTGTGTGCAAGATTACGTCATTTTTACGTCATCCGCACTTTTTGTCCGACCCCTGGTCATGAGTCATGACATGAATTTTATTGAAATAAGTCAACTACTAATGAAAAGAGCTCGGTTCAAATTACCTAGTATCGAGTCCTCGACGCAATGACTTGTCGATGAAATGAAAATACTTGAAACGTTGTCTTTGAAATAATATTCGATTAAAAGTCTGTCGGCAATTCAATGGTAAACCCCTCAAAACCGCGATGAACGAAAAGCAGCCCGCCATAAAAATGAAACATATTATGATTACAAAAAAATGATTGTAGTGCCAAAAAAAAACATAGATTTTAAATGCAAGTGTAAAAAAAAATGCCAAAACGTTGTTCCTTTAGACGTCCGGAAGAAGTTTTTTTGTAAATTTTGAAGTCTTGGCAATTATAATTCTCAAACGATTCTTTTAGGTGTTTTTGTGCATGAGTCAGTTGCATTTAGACAGACTACAGGGAAAAAACAAGCAATATGAAGTTTGTCGAGACATGTTTTGCCAAACATTGAAAATCTGTAGTACGAGAGTATCAACAGTAAAGCAGAAATTACATTCACGAAAACCTTTATTGGACCAGAGGGGTTTAAAGCAAACGGGAAAGAACTGTATTACTGATGATCGAAAACAAGATATAAGAGAGTTTATTGATTTCATTCCATTGTATATTTCTCACTACTGCAGAAAAACAACATCTGCAAACTTTTTCAAACCTGGACTCACTTTGGCTGCAGTATACGATCAACATAAAGAAAGAACAGGGATAACTGCCGTTAGTTTTGCCTTTTTTAAAGAGTTTTCCTATAGCAACTATAATATTAAAGTAAAAATTCTAAGCAAAGATACATGTAATGTTTGCGATGGATTACGTGTACAAAAAATTTACGCCGAACGCCGAGGTCAAGATGTGGAACTTATAAAAGATAAAAAGAAGGCTCATTTAGACCTAGCTGAAAAGGTAACATGTAAAATGAAAGCTGATTTGAATATGGAAAGATCAAGCCGATGTGGAGTGTCTCACATTCGATATGGAATAAACGTATATTAAACGTTACCTTTACCGAGACTTCAAACTAATTTGATATTTTACATGCGACAACTTTGGCTTTATAACTTGGGCGTGCGCAGTGCAAAAGAATCAAAGTTATTGTTATGTTTGGGTTGAGGGACAAACTGGAAGAGGTGCCCAAGAAGTAGGTTCATGCTTATTAAAGCACATTAAAAATGATCGTTTTATGAGAGAACATGTTAAGCATCTAATTCTTTGGTCTGACTCGTGCGGCGGCCGAAACCGGAATATTAAAATTACGCTTCTGATGAAAGTAGCACTAGAAATAAAGCGAATTTAGAATCAATTACATTTAAATTTTTAATGCCTGGTTATAGCTATTTGCCTAATGATAAAGATTTTGGTGATATCGAAAGAGCTCTAAAGTATAATCAATGAATATACACACCTCAAGAGTACCTTGATATTATGCGATTATGCAAAAAAAACATCCTATGATAGTATGCATCCTATTTAACCGAATCGACTGCCCGCCTGCTTCGGCTGGGCGTCCCCACTTATCATCATCATCATCATGTGAGATGAAATCGGAAGATTTTCATTCAACCGAAAACTTTGAAAAAATATTATCAATAGGAAAAAGACGGTAGATAATAAAAAAGTCAACTGGCTGTTAGCTCGACAAATTAAGATCATAAAATCAGAGCCCTTTAAATTTTTTATGAGGCCAGATTTCAGTACAGAAGAATATGACTGTATTGATGTACAGAAGAAAATACCCGCACGGAGCATTTCTACTAGAACGAGAAGGTCTGCTACTGACAATGTTGTTCCTAATTCCAATGATGAAATATTATCATTTTGGAATCTTTTAACTAAATTGTGGCCAAATAGCAAGCCAATTGCGGAGCCCAAGTTGAGGGACCTCCAGTCTATAAGACATCTGATACCTGGTGATGCTCAGCTCTTTTATGGTACATTAACTCGATCTCCTAATGTTTTGGATGATGTTGACGGAATTAATACAAATTTAGACTTTTTGTTAGAGGATGAAGCCGTAGAGGGTTAAAGTTATATTTCAATTAGATTGAAAAGTACATTACTTATGATCCTTTTTAATTAAAATGAGAAGATATTTTGTTATTTCTGAATGTTATTATAAAACTTTTTAGTACAAAATAATATTTTTTGTGTTTAATTGTTGGTGCTCCTTAGATTTAATAACGCAAAAAGTCTTGTTATTACTATTGCATTATTTCGAAATGTTTTTCTTTAAATATTGTAAAAATAAAGAAGTTTTTTAATTTTTATTGTTTTTTTTTTAAATCAGACTACATCAATATACATGTATGAATTCTTTTATTTATATTTTTATTGAAAAGACCGTGTTAAATGATATTGATATACAGTTTATCCAATAATTTCTTAATCTTGTCTGTTTCAAAACTAATATTGTGATCCAAATTTTAAATATGCAGAAAACAGCCAAGTTAGTTGGCCGCTTTAAGTGAATAAATTTTATCATACATACAGTATTGAAGAATACAGCCATCCATTAAAAACGTTAATATCTTTAAAACGGACAACGTTTTTTAAGATCCCGCTATAGGTATATAATAAAAATATAGCATCAGTTTAACAAAATTTTAATCATAACTTTGCCGTAAACATCATAAAATTACCGAAATTTACCGATCAAACTTTAAACAGTTATAACTCCGTTTCTACTTCACATCAGTTGGCTATTTTCTGCATAACGCTATCCAATTTCTGAACCAAAATAAACAATTAACACATCACAATTATGTCAAACACCTCACCCACAGACTGCCAAAAAATCGTGGCTCGCGGCTCGAGCCGATGACAGATGTACGAGCCAAGACAGGCTACAAGCAAAATTCAAACATGTTCGATCGCTGACGAACTTACTCGGTGGTTTTTAAGTACTTACCCGTACTTTTGATAATACACCGGCGAGTAAGCTTCGTGACGTTTTACTATAAAAAAAGTAATTTAAAACGCGTAGTTTCGTAACGTAACATCATCGAAAATTTGGACTGGTCGTGAAATACAATATTATCTGACTCATCTCCTAACTAATTTATTTTTACTTGTGTTATATAATTTTGAATAAAATAAATTTTTGACATGTATAATATACCGTAAACCGGTACTTTGATCAAAATCAAAGTTTAACACAAGTTTTTACAAAAACTAAAAGAAAATAATAAAATAAAAATATGCAATAATCGGTTTTTTCATATTTTCGACTTGATTAAGTAGAAAAAATTGAGACCTTTAGTTTCCCGTAAACAAAATAACAACACTATGATCAAAGTTAAACTACGAATGGGCAAAACTACTTTGAAAATGCTTTGAAAATACTAAATATTTTAATGAATATCCAAAAAGAACTACTACTATAAAGACGAACTTTGTAGATTCCTTTTTAAGCTTCTAGAAAACTAATTAGCTCTTAAGGTATTCGTGCCTGTCAAGTATAATATAAATCAATTATAGTATAGAGAGAGGTGTGGACATCAAGGGAGGAGGCCTTTGCCCAGCAGTGGGACACTATATTGGGCTAATTAATAATAATAATAATACCGCAGGGCAGCTAGTGGCGAGCTGTTGGTGAGTGGCGACACCACGGACCTGAATGCTCCCGAGGGTAGGTCCTGTTCCTCACCTCACGCTTGCCTTCACCGGCTGGCTGGAGTGAATAATGACGAGGAACAGACCTCTGGCTTGCCTTTATTGGCCGGTCAGAGTGGAGTCGCAAGAGCTATATGCTCGAAGGGTGGATGTGTTGCATAAGTGGTGAGTGGGCACCTTATGGTCGTTTAAAGTCCAGAAGCACCTCTCCACCCTTAGCCCCTCTGGAACTGTTACCTCCCTGCTGCTATATATATGCGGCTATTTCGGGAGGCCCATTCCATTGAGTTGGCGAGTCACCGCCTGCCATTTCAACCAAAGTAATTAGCATTGGCCAGGCAGGCGCCGTAGTTTCATCAATAGCCTAGTTCACCAATCCATATCTGTTCATTCATAGAGCCTATTTTAATACTTCCATCCTTCTTAACACGTTCATGGACGCGGATGCTATAGCAGTCGTGTATCATACCTGTGGGAAATTCTAGTAATTTAAGAAAATAAGGAAAAATATAGTTGTCTTGACAGAGTTGTTTATTCAAGTGAATATTTTTAAAAATGTTCTTAACACATGACAGGATAATAAGATTACCAACTAGCCAGTAATTACAACAGCCCCCCTTAATCGAAATTATCGTTAAAGACAATAAAAAGTAGTTTAGTAACAAATAAAACAACACAACAAGGGTTATAAAAAATTACTAGACAAGGAAAAATAAATTATGACAAGGGCACTAATCCTATGCTAGCTGCACATCTTTTATTTGCTACAGAACCAAGTGGTTTTGTTAATATATCTGCATGCATCTTTGAACTCTCTAAATATTCTAAAGATATAACATTATAAGACAATTTTTCGCGAATAAAGTGATAACGGGTATCTATGTGCTTAGACCTGTTATGGTGCACGGGATTGTGCACAAGGCTAATGGCACTCTGGCTGTCTGATAGTAATTTCACAAAGTTCGACTTACCAGTAATTTCCGATATAAATCGTCGTAAGTAGCATGCTTCCTTTGTAGCTGTCACAAGAGCCATATACTCAGCTTCTGTTGATGAAAGAGCTACGGTGGGTTGTTTTTTCGACTCCCAGGCCACTGCTCCTTCAGCTAACTTAAAAACAAAGCCTGTGTACGACTTCCTATCTAAAGGACAATCTGCCCAGTCTGCATCCGCATATCCTCTTAAGAGTTCATAATTTTTCCTGTAAATCAGAGAATAGTTCAAAGTACCTTTAAGGTATTGCAAAATTCTTTTGGCTGCCTTCCAATGTTCCTTTCCAAAACATGTATTGAACTGACTGAGATAACTCACCGCATATGCGATATCAGGTCGCGTGTTAACTGCCAAATACATGAGACCTCCTATTAGATTTTGATACGGGAAGATCTCATTTGTCATATTGGGTTCTCGTTCTAATTTCTTCCCACATAAAGGAGTACTAACTGTCTTGCAGTTACTCATATTGAACTTTTCTAATATTTCCAATATATAATTTGATTGGCAAACTTCAATAGAATCATTTTTGCATTCTATCTGTAAGCCTAAATAAGTTTTTAACTGTCCGAGATCTTTTAAAGAAAAATATTTATTTAGATCATTTTTGACAATGTCAAAAGTCAATTCAGACTGAAAATAAACAATCAAATCATCGACAAAGACCCCGAGTATAACAAGTTCTCGATCAAAAAGTTTTGTATAAACACAAGGTTCGGAAGGAGTTCCTATAAAACCTATTTTTATAAGTGTTTCGTTTAACTTTTTAAACCATTGTCGAGGAGCCTGTTTTAAACCATAGAGTGATTTTCGAAGCAAGCAAACCTTATTTTCTTGACCTTCCGCTGTGAACCCAGAAGGTTGTTCCATGAACACTTCCTCTTCTAAATCTCCGTTCAGGAACGCTGTGTCCACATCCAAGTGCCTCATTTTTAGGCCCATCTCCGCAGCTAATGCGAATAATGTGCGAAGGGAAGAATGGCGAATAACTGGAGCGAACGTTACGTCATAATCAACTCCTTTTACTTGATTAAAACCTTTGGCGACGAGTCTTGCCTTATATCTGCTAATATTACCATAGGCATCTTTTTTCAGCTTGTATACCCATTTGCATGGTATAACTTTCTTATTTGGTCTATTTACCAATTTCCAAGTGTGAAGTTTCATAAGAGATTGATACTCATTTTCCATTACTAGTTGCCATTTATCTGCATCTTCAGCATGAATAGCTTCGTAGAAGGTTATAGGTTCATTAGAATCACTTGATGAAACTTTATATGTAAGAAAATCTGGTGCTTTTCTACTTCTAGTTGGATATCTTGGCTCAATGTGTTGTACTGGTGCCTCCACTCTTACTGAGTCGATTTCATCATCTGGCTCTGTCGACAGAGGTAATTCAGGATCGGAAGCTAAATCCTCAGCACAGTCAAAATATTGAGAAACCTCACCATCAGTTTCATCTTCGAAAATTATTGTTGAACTTGTTTGCACAGGTTCATCATTGTTTCGTTTTAAACTAGTAAACATATTTTCAAAAAAAATGGCATCTCGAGACTTAAATACTCTTCTCGGATTAACCGCATCCCGAAAAATATAAGAATTCGGATCTTCTGAGTATCCAACGAACACAGCTTCTTCTGCCTTTAAATCCAATTTACTCCTACGACATGACGGTATATGCACTAGTGCACGACATCCAAATACCTTTAAATGACTAAGGTCACTTCTGCGACCACACCATTTGTTATACGGTATTTGTCCATTTAAGGCTCTATGGGGAGATCTATTCTTCAGATATACTGCAACCCGAAATGCGTCCTCCCAATACGCTTTGGGAAGAGAACTTTCAGCCAACATTGACCTTGCCTTCTCTGTTATAGAACGATGAGTTCGTTCTGCAACTCCATTTTGTTGCGGGCTGTATGGCGTTGATGTTTGAAACTCGATACCTTTTGAAGAGAGATAACTTACAAACTCGGTATTAACATACTCTTTTCCTCCATCTGTTCTAATAGCCTTAATTTGAGCATTCAATTGTTTTTCCACAAGTGTTTGGAATAAAACAAATTTATCTTTTACTTCCGTCTTAGAAGCAATAAAATAAGCAAATATTTTACGTGTAAAATCGTCGACGAAAATTAAAACATACTTATTTCCTTGAAAAGAAGATGTAGACATAGGTCCACAAAGATCACTATGGATCAGCTCTAAAGGTGAAGTTGCTTTTATATAAGCTATTTTTTTAAATGGTTTTCTAGCTTGTTTGCCCTCCACGCAAGAGATACAACTACTTTTATCTATTTCGGTAAAGTTTACACCCACCTGGTGATTCTTTAACTGCATCATACCTAAACGACATAAGTGCCCTAACCGCTTGTGCCATAGTTGGTACCTATTCAGACAGTCAGAGTGCACATCATGTATTACATAGTTTTTAGCCTCATTACGGGGAATATTAGTAGTACAATCGAGTGCGTACAGTCCACCACAGGCCGAAGCATGAAGTACCGAATCACCTGTAAAAGAGAAAGTATCATTCTTATAAAAAGTACAACCATTTATATCAAAAACGCAAACAAAACCTTTTTCTATAGCTTTCTGTACAGATATCAAATTTACATTTAAATTGGGTACAAAAGCAACATCATTTATAGAATCTACAATTTTATTTGGCGTGTTTATAGAAATATTACCAATTCCACAACACTTAATCTGATCTCCATTTGCTACGGTTACACTACCAGTGTCAAATAATGAAAAAGTTTGAAACCAGTCGCGTCTAGAACTCATGTGTTTTGTAGCTCCAGAATCTACATACCATATATCCTTAGAACTTCCAGAAGTATTCAATGCAGTAAATGAACTGACGTCATTATTCACCGTATTGGCCTTCTCCTTCTTATTTTTTAAAGGGCAGTCAGGTCTTTTGTGTCCAGGAACTTTGCAGTCATAACACACAATATCTTTCTTCTTAGATTTTGATTTTAATCGTGTTTGAAGAACTGTATCTACTGGATGAGCCATGTTTTTCTTGGACAATTCATTCAGTAATCTAGTCTTCACTAAATCCGTAGTTACTGGTATATTGCAGTTTTCTAATGCCATGATGAGGGGCTCATAATTAGACGTAAGTCCCCCGAGAATTATAGCGGCTATGGACGTGTCTTCAATAATTTTATCAATATCCGCTAGATCCTGAGCAGTAGACAGAACTGCATTTATATACTTTTCAATATCATCAAAATCGGATAAATTCAATCTATATAATTTGCGTTCTAATGACAATCTACGTCCCATTCCTTTATCTTCGTACGCCTTTTGCAAAGATGTCCAAGCTTCGGCAGCAGTTGTCGCACATCGCACGTGAACAATAGCTCCACCGTCGACTGTTAAGCATATCTTTGCAAGAGCTCTACTGTCGTTCTTAAATTTCTGACATGCAGGAGTCGTATCTCCTTCAGGATAACCGACTATTGTATACCACAACTCCTCATGCAAAAGATAGTTTCGCATCTTAAACTTCCATGTCGGATTGTCGGATTGTCGGTTAATTTTTGAATTCTAGTAATTTAAGCAAATAAGGAAAAATATAGTTGTCTTGACAGAGTTGTTTATTCAAGTGAATATTTTAAAAAATGTTCTTAACACATGACAGGATAATAAGATTACCAACTAACCTTATTTTCTTGACCTTCCGCTGTGAACCCAGAAGGTTGTTCCATGAACACTTCCTCTTCTAAATCTCCGTTCAGGAACGCTGTGTCCACATCCAAGTGCCTCATTTTTAGGCCCATCTCCGCAGCTAATGCGAATAATGTGCGAAGGGAAGAATGGCGAATAACTGGAGCGAACGTTTCGTCATAATCAACTCCTTTTACTTGATTAAAACCTTTGGCGACGAGTCTTGCCTTATATCTGCTAATATTACCATAGGCATCTTTTTTCAGCTTGTATACCCATTTGCATGGTATAACTTTCTTATTTGGTCTATTTACCAATTTCCAAGTGTGAAGTTTCATAAGAGATTGATACTCATTTTCCATTACTAGTTGCCATTTATCTGCATCTTCAGCATGAATAGCTTCGTAGAAGGTTATAGGTTCATTAGAATCACTTGATGAAACTTTATATGTAAGAAAATCTGGTGCTTTTCTACTTCTAGTTGGATATCTTGGCTCAATGTGTTGTACTGGTGCCTCCACTCTTACTGAGTCGATTTCATCATCTGGCTCTGTCGACAGAGGTAATTCAGGCTCGGAAGCTAAATCCTCAGCACAGTCAAAATATTGAGAAACCTCACCATCAGTTTCATCTTCGAAAATTATTGTTGAACTTGTTTGCACAGGTTCATCATTGTTTCGTTTTAAACTAGTAAACATATTTTCAAAAAAAATGGCATCTCGAGACTTAAATACTCTTCTCGGATTAACCGCATCCCGAAAAATATAAGAATTCGGACCTTCTGAGTATCCAACGAACACAGCTTCTTCTGCCTTTAAATCCAATTTACTCCTACGACATGACGGTATATGCACTAGTGCACGACATCCAAATACCTTTAAATGACTAAGGTCACTTCTGCGACCACACCATTTGTTATACGGTATTTGTCCATTTAAGGCTCTATGGGGAGATCTATTCTTCAGATATACTGCAACCCGAAATGCGTCCTCCCAATACGCTTTGGGAAGAGAACTTTCAGCCAACATTGACCTTGCCTTCTCTGTTATAGAACGATGAGTTCGTTCTGCAACTCCATTTTGTTGCGGGCTGTATGGCGTTGATGTTTGAAACTCGATACCTTTTGAAGAGAGATAACTTACAAACTCGGTATTAACATACTCTTTTCCTCCATCTGTTCTAATAGCCTTAATTTGAGCATTCAATTGTTTTTCCACAAGTGTTTGGAATAAAACAAATTTATCTTTTACTTCCGTCTTAGAAGCAATAAAATAAGCAAATATTTTACGTGTAAAATCGTCGACGAAAATTAAAACATACTTATTTCCTTGAAAAGAAGATGTAGACATAGGTCCACAAAGATCACTATGGATCAGCTCTAAAGGTGAAGTTGCTTTTATATAAGCTATTTTTTTAAATGGTTTTCTAGCTTGTTTGCCCTCCACGCAAGAGATACAACTACTTTTATCTATTTCGGTAAAGTTTACACCCACCTGGTGATTCTTTAACTGCATCATACCTAAACGACATAAGTGCCCTAACCGCTTGTGCCATAGTTGGTACCTATTCAGACAGTCAGAGTGCACATCATGTATTACATAGTTTTTAGCCTCATCACGGGGAATATTAGTAGTACAATCGAGTGCGTACAGTCCACCACAGGCCGAAGCATGAAGTACCGAATCACCTGTAAAAGAGAAAGTATCATTCTTATAAAAAGTACAACCATTTATATCAAAAACGCAAACAAAACCTTTTTCTATAGCTTTCTGTACAGATATCAAATTTACATTTAAATTGGGTACAAAAGCAACATCATTTATAGAATCTACAATTTTATTTGGCGTGTTTATAGAAATATTACCAATTCCTCAACACTTAATCTGATCTCCATTTGCTACGGTTACACTACCAGTGTCAAATAATGAAAAAGTTTGAAACCAGTCGCGTCTAGAACTCATGTGTTTTGTAGCTCCAGAATCTACATACCATATATCCTTAGAACTTCCAGAAGTATTCAATGCAGTAAATGAACTGACGTCATTATTCACCGTATTGGCCTTCTCCTTCTTATTTTTTAAAGGGCAGTCAGGTCTTTTGTGTCCAGGAACTTTGCAGTCATAACACACAATATCTTTCTTCTTAGATTTTGATTTTAATCGTGTTTGAAGAACTGTATCTACTGGATGAGCCATGTTTTTCTTGGACAATTCATTCAGTAATCTAGTCTTCACTAAATCCGTAGTTACTGGTATATTGCAGTTTTCTAATGCCATGATGAGGGGCTCATAATTAGACGTAAGTCCCCCGAGAATTATAGCGGCTATGGACGTGTCTTCAATAATTTTATCAATATCCGCTAGATCCTGAGCAGTAGACAGAACTGCATTTATATACTTTTCAATATCATCAAAATCGGATAAATTCAATCTATATAATTTGCGTTCTAATGACAATCTACGTCCCATTCCTTTATCTTCGTACGCCTTTTGCAAAGATGTCCAAGCTTCGGCAGCAGTTGTCGCACATCGCACGTGAACAATAGCTCCACCGTCGACTGTTAAGCATATCTTTGCAAGAGCTCTACTGTCGTTCTTAAATTTCTGACATGCAGGAGTCGTATCTCCTTCAGGATAACCGACTATTGTATACCACAACTCCTCATGCAAAAGATAGTTTCGCATGTTAAACTTCCATGTCGGATTGTCGGATTGTCGGTTAATTTTTGAATTCTAGTAATTTAAGCAAATAAGGAAAAATATAGTTGTCTTGACAGAGTTGTTTATTCAAGTGAATATTTTTAAAAATGTTCTTAACACATGACAGGATAATAAGATTACCAACTAACCTTATTTTCTTGACCTTCCGCTGTGAACCCAGAAGGTTGTTCCATGAACACTTCCTCTTCTAAATCTCCGTTCAGGAACGCTGTGTCCACATCCAAGTGCCTCATTTTTAGGCCCATCTCCGCAGCTAATGCGAATAATGTGCGAAGGGAAGAATGGCGAATAACTGGAGCGAACGTTTCGTCATAATCAACTCCTTTTACTTGATTAAAACCTTTGGCGACGAGTCTTGCCTTATATCTGCTAATATTACCATAGGCATCTTTTTTCAGCTTGTATACCCATTTGCATGGTATAACTTTCTTATTTGGTCTATTTACCAATTTCCAAGTGTGAAGTTTCATAAGAGATTGATACTCATTTTCCATTGCTAGTTGCCATTTATCTGCATCTTCAGCATGAATAGCTTCGTAGTAGGTTATAGGTTCATTAGAATCACTTGATGAAACTTTATATGTAAGAAAATCTGGTGCTTTTCTACTTCTAGTTGGATATCTTGGCTCAATGTGTTGTACTGGTGCCTCCACTCTTACTGAGTCGATTTCATCATCTGGCTCTGTCGACAGAGGTAATTCAGGCTCGGAAGCTAAATCCTCAGCACAGTCAAAATATTGAGAAACCTCACCATCAGTTTCATCTTCGAAAATTATTGTTGAACTTGTTTGCACAGGTTCATCATTGTTTCGTTTTAAACTAGTAAACATATTTTCAAAAAAAATGGCATCTCGAGACTTAAATACTCTTCTCGGATTAACCGCATCCCGAAAAATATAAGAATTCGGATCTTCTGAGTATCCAACGAACACAGCTTCTTCTGCCTTTAAATCCAATTTACTCCTACGACATGACGGTATATGCACTAGTGCACGACATCCAAATACCTTTAAATGACTAAGGTCACTTCTGCGACCACACCATTTGTTATACGGTATTTGTCCATTTAAGGCTCTATGGGGAGATCTATTCTTCAGATATACTGCAACCCGAAATGCGTCCTCCCAATACGCTTTGGGAAGAGAACTTTCAGCCAACATTGACCTTGCCTTCTCTGTTATAGAACGATGAGTTCGTTCTGCAACTCCATTTTGTTGCGGGCTGTATGGCGTTGATGTTTGAAACTCGATACCTTTTGAAGAGAGATAACTTACAAACTCGGTATTAACATACTCTTTTCCTCCATCTGTTCTAATAGCCTTAATTTGAGCATTCAATTGTTTTTCCACAAGTGTTTGGAATAAAACAAATTTATCTTTTACTTCCGTCTTAGAAGCAATAAAATAAGCAAATATTTTACGTGTAAAATCGTCGACGAAAATTAAAACATACTTATTTCCTTGAAAAGAAGATGTAGACATAGGTCCACAAAGATCACTATGGATCAGCTCTAAAGGTGAAGTTGCTTTTATATAAGCTATTTTTTTAAATGGTTTTCTAGCTTGTTTGCCCTCCACGCAAGAGATACAACTACTTTTATCTATTTCGGTAAAGTTTACACCCACCTGGTGATTCTTTAACTGCATCATACCTAAACGACATAAGTGCCCTAACCGCTTGTGCCATAGTTGGTACCTATTCAGACAGTCAGAGTGCACATCATGTATTACATAGTTTTTAGCCTCATCACGGGGAATATTAGTAGTACAATCGAGTGCGTACAGTCCACCACAGGCCGAAGCATGAAGTACCGAATCACCTGTAAAAGAGAAAGTATCATTCTTATAAAAAGTACAACCATTTATATCAAAAACGCAAACAAAACCTTTTTCTATAGCTTTCTGTACAGATATCAAATTTACATTTAAATTGGGTACAAAAGCAACATCATTTATAGAATCTACAATTTTATTTGGCGTGTTTATAGAAATATTACCAATTCCACAACACTTAATCTGATCTCCATTTGCTACGGTTACACTACCAGTGTCAAATAATGAAAAAGTTTGAAACCAGTCGCGTCTAGAACTCATGTGTTTTGTAGCTCCAGAATCTACATACCATATATCCTTAGAACTTCCAGAAGTATTCAATGCAGTAAATGAACTGACGTCATTATTCACCGTATTGGCCTTCTCCTTCTTATTTTTTAAAGGGCAGTCAGGTCTTTTGTGTCCAGGAACTTTGCAGTCATAACACACAATATCTTTCTTCTTAGATTTTGATTTTAATCGTGTTTGAAGAACTGTATCTACTGGATGAGCCATGTTTTTCTTGGACAATTCATTCAGTAATCTAGTCTTCACTAAATCCGTAGTTACTGGTATATTGCAGTTTTCTAATGCCATGATGAGGGGCTCATAATTAGACGTAAGTCCCCCGAGAATTATAGCGGCTATGGACGTGTCTTCAATAATTTTATCAATATCCGCTAGATCCTGAGCAGTAGACAGAACTGCATTTATATACTTTTCAATATCATCAAAATCGGATAAATTCAATCTATATAATTTGCGTTCTAATGACAATCTACGTCCCATTCCTTTATCTTCGTACGCCTTTTGCAAAGATGTCCAAGCTTCGGCAGCAGTTGTCGCACATCGCACGTGAACAATAGCTCCACCGTCGACTGTTAAGCATATCTTTGCAAGAGCTCTACTGTCGTTCTTAAATTTCTGACATGCAGGAGTCGTATCTCCTTCAGGATAACCGACTATTGTATACCACAACTCCTCATGCAAAAGATAGTTTCGCATGTTAAACTTCCATGTCGGATTGTCGGATTGTCGGTTAATTTTTGAATTCTAGTAATTTAAGCAAATAAGGAAAAATATAGTTGTCTTGACAGAGTTGTTTATTCAAGTGAATATTTTTAAAAATGTTCTTAACACATGACAGGATAATAAGATTACCAACTAACCTTATTTTCTTGACCTTCCGCTGTGAACCCAGAAGGTTGTTCCATGAACACTTCCTCTTCTAAATCTCCGTTCAGGAACGCTGTGTCCACATCCAAGTGCCTCATTTTTAGGCCCATCTCCGCAGCTAATGCGAATAATGTGCGAAGGGAAGAATGGCGAATAACTGGAGCGAACGTTTCGTCATAATCAACTCCTTTTACTTGATTAAAACCTTTGGCGACGAGTCTTGCCTTATATCTGCTAATATTACCATAGGCATCTTTTTTCAGCTTGTATACCCATTTGCATGGTATAACTTTCTTATTTGGTCTATTTACCAATTTCCAAGTGTGAAGTTTCATAAGAGATTGATACTCATTTTCCATTGCTAGTTGCCATTTATCTGCATCTTCAGCATGAATAGCTTCGTAGTAGGTTATAGGTTCATTAGAATCACTTGATGAAACTTTATATGTAAGAAAATCTGGTGCTTTTCTACTTCTAGTTGGATATCTTGGCTCAATGTGTTGTACTGGTGCCTCCACTCTTACTGAGTCGATTTCATCATCTGGCTCTGTCGACAGAGGTAATTCAGGATCGGAAGCTAAATCCTCAGCACAGTCAAAATATTGAGAAACCTCACCATCAGTTTCATCTTCGAAAATTATTGTTGAACTTGTTTGCACAGGTTCATCATTGTTTCGTTTTAAACTAGTAAACATATTTTCAAAAAAAATGGCATCTCGAGACTTAAATACTCTTCTCGGATTAACCGCATCCCGAAAAATATAAGAATTCGGATCTTCTGAGTATCCAACGAACACAGCTTCTTCTGCCTTTAAATCCAATTTACTCCTACGACATGACGGTATATGCACTAGTGCACGACATCCAAATACCTTTAAATGACTAGGGTCACTTCTGCGACCACACCATTTGTTATACGGTATTTGTCCATTTAAGGCTCTATGGGGAGATCTATTCTTCAGATATACTGCAACCCGAAATGCGTCCTCCCAATACGCTTTGGGAAGAGAACTTTCAGCCAACATTGACCTTGCCTTCTCTGTTATAGAACGATGAGTTCGTTCTGCAACTCCATTTTGTTGCGGGCTGTATGGCGTTGATGTTTGAAACTCGATACCTTTTGAAGAGAGATAACTTACAAACTCGGTATTAACATACTCTTTTCCTCCATCTGTTCTAATAGCCTTAATTTGAGCATTCAATTGTTTTTCCACAAGTGTTTGGAATAAAACAAATTTATCTTTTACTTCCGTCTTAGAAGCAATAAAATAAGCAAATATTTTACGTGTAAAATCGTCGACGAAAATTAAAACATACTTATTTCCTTGAAAAGAAGATGTAGACATAGGTCCACAAAGATCACTATGGATCAGCTCTAAAGGTGAAGTTGCTTTTATATAAGCTATTTTTTTAAATGGTTTTCTAGCTTGTTTGCCCTCCACGCAAGAGATACAACTACTTTTATCTATTTCGGTAAAGTTTACACCCACCTGGTGATTCTTTAACTGCATCATACCTAAACGACATAAGTGCCCTAACCGCTTGTGCCATAGTTGGTACCTATTCAGACAGTCAGAGTGCACATCATGTATTACATAGTTTTTAGCCTCATCACGGGGAATATTAGTAGTACAATCGAGTGCGTACAGTCCACCACAGGCCGAAGCATGAAGTACCGAATCACCTGTAAAAGAGAAAGTATCATTCTTATAAAAAGTACAACCATTTATATCAAAAACGCAAACAAAACCTTTTTCTATAGCTTTCTGTACAGATATCAAATTTACATTTAAATTGGGTACAAAAGCAACATCATTTATAGAATCTACAATTTTATTTGGCGTGTTTATAGAAATATTACCAATTCCTCAACACTTAATCTGATCTCCATTTGCTACGGTTACACTACCAGTGTCAAATAATGAAAAAGTTTGAAACCAGTCGCGTCTAGAACTCATGTGTTTTGTAGCTCCAGAATCTACATACCATATATCCTTAGAACTTCCAGAAGTATTCAATGCAGTAAATGAACTGACGTCATTATTCACCGTATTGGCCTTCTCCTTCTTATTTTTTAAAGGGCAGTCAGGTCTTTTGTGTCCAGGAACTTTGCAGTCATAACACACAATATCTTTCTTCTTAGATTTTGATTTTAATCGTGTTTGAAGAACTGTATCTACTGGATGAGCCATGTTTTTCTTGGACAATTCATTCAGTAATCTAGTCTTCACTAAATCCGTAGTTACTGGTATATTGCAGTTTTCTAATGCCATGATGAGGGGCTCATAATTAGACGTAAGTCCCCCGAGAATTATAGCGGCTATGGACGTGTCTTCAATAATTTTATCAATATCCGCTAGATCCTGAGCAGTAGACAGAACTGCATTTATATACTTTTCAATATCATCAAAATCGGATAAATTCAATCTATATAATTTGCGTTCTAATGACAATCTACGTCCCATTCCTTTATCTTCGTACGCCTTTTGCAAAGATGTCCAAGCTTCGGCAGCAGTTGTCGCACATCGCACGTGAACAATAGCTCCACCGTCGACTGTTAAGCATATCTTTGCAAGAGCTCTACTGTCGTTCTTAAATTTCTGACATGCAGGAGTCGTATCTCCTTCAGGATAACCGACTATTGTATACCACAACTCCTCATGCAAAAGATAGTTTCGCATCTTAAACTTCCATGTCGGATTGTCGGATTGTCGGTTAATTTTTGAATTCTAGTAATTTAAGCAAATAAGGAAAAATATAGTTGTCTTGACAGAGTTGTTTATTCAAGTGAATATTTTAAAAAATGTTCTTAACACATGACAGGATAATAAGATTACCAACTAACCTTATTTTCTTGACCTTCCGCTGTGAACCCAGAAGGTTGTTACATGAACACTTCCTCTTCTAAATCTCCGTTCAGGAACGCTGTGTCCACATCCAAGTGCCTCATTTTTAGGCCCATCTCCGCAGCTAATGCGAATAATGTGCGAAGGGAAGAATGGCGAATAACTGGAGCGAACGTTACGTCATAATCAACTCCTTTTACTTGATTAAAACCTTTGGCGACGAGTCTTGCCTTATATCTGCTAATATTACCATAGGCATCTTTTTTCAGCTTGTATACCCATTTGCATGGTATAACTTTCTTATTTGGTCTATTTACCAATTTCCAAGTGTGAAGTTTCATAAGAGATTGATACTCATTTTCCATTACTAGTTGCCATTTATCTGCATCTTCAGCATGAATAGCTTCGTAGAAGGTTATAGGTTCATTAGAATCACTTGATGAAACTTTATATGTAAGAAAATCTGGTGCTTTTCTACTTCTAGTTGGATATCTTGGCTCAATGTGTTGTACTGGTGCCTCCACTCTTACTGAGTCGATTTCATCATCTGGCTCTGTCGACAGAGGTAATTCAGGATCGGAAGCTAAATCCTCAGCACAGTCAAAATATTGAGAAACCTCACCATCAGTTTCATCTTCGAAAATTATTGTTGAACTTGTTTGCACAGGTTCATCATTGTTTCGTTTTAAACTAGTAAACATATTTTCAAAAAAAATGGCATCTCGAGACTTAAATACTCTTCTCGGATTAACCGCATCCCGAAAAATATAAGAATTCGGATCTTCTGAGTATCCAACGAACACAGCTTCTTCTGCCTTTAAATCCAATTTACTCCTACGACATGACGGTATATGCACTAGTGCACGACATCCAAATACCTTTAAATGACTAAGGTCACTTCTGCGACCACACCATTTGTTATACGGTATTTGTCCATTTAAGGCTCTATGGGGAGATCTATTCTTCAGATATACTGCAACCCGAAATGCGTCCTCCCAATACGCTTTGGGAAGAGAACTTTCAGCCAACATTGACCTTGCCTTCTCTGTTATAGAACGATGAGTTCGTTCTGCAACTCCATTTTGTTGCGGGCTGTATGGCGTTGATGTTTGAAACTCGATACCTTTTGAAGAGAGATAACTTACAAACTCGGTATTAACATACTCTTTTCCTCCATCTGTTCTAATAGCCTTAATTTGAGCATTCAATTGTTTTTCCACAAGTGTTTGGAATAAAACAAATTTATCTTTTACTTCCGTCTTAGAAGCAATAAAATAAGCAAATATTTTACGTGTAAAATCGTCGACGAAAATTAAAACATACTTATTTCCTTGAAAAGAAGATGTAGACATAGGTCCACAAAGATCACTATGGATCAGCTCTAAAGGTGAAGTTGCTTTTATATAAGCTATTTTTTTAAATGGTTTTCTAGCTTGTTTGCCCTCCACGCAAGAGATACAACTACTTTTATCTATTTCGGTAAAGTTTACACCCACCTGGTGATTCTTTAACTGCATCATACCTAAACGACATAAGTGCCCTAACCGCTTGTGCCATAGTTGGTACCTATTCAGACAGTCAGAGTGCACATCATGTATTACATAGTTTTTAGCCTCATCACGGGGAATATTAGTAGTACAATCGAGTGCGTACAGTCCACCACAGGCCGAAGCATGAAGTACCGAATCACCTGTAAAAGAGAAAGTATCATTCTTATAAAAAGTACAACCATTTATATCAAAAACGCAAACAAAACCTTTTTCTATAGCTTTCTGTAAAGATATCAAATTTACATTTAAATTGGGTACAAAAGCAACATCATTTATAGAATCTACAATTTTATTTGGCGTGTTTATAGAAATATTACCAATTCCACAACACTTAATCTGATCTCCATTTGCTACGGTTACACTACCAGTGTCAAATAATGAAAAAGTTTGAAACCAGTCGCGTCTAGAACTCATGTGTTTTGTAGCTCCAGAATCTACATACCATATATCCTTAGAACTTCCAGAAGTATTCAATGCAGTAAATGAACTGACGTCATTATTCACCGTATTGGCCTTCTCCTTCTTATTTTTTAAAGGGCAGTCAGGTATTTTGTGTCCAGGAACTTTGCAGTCATAACACACAATATCTTTCTTCTTAGATTTTGATTTTAATCGTGTTTGAAGAACTGTATCTACTGGATGAGCCATGTTTTTCTTGGACAATTCATTCAGTAATCTAGTCTTCACTAAATCCGTAGTTACTGGTATATTGCAGTTTTCTAATGCCATGATGAGGGGCTCATAATTAGTCGTAAGTCCCCCGAGAATTATAGCGGCTATGGACGTGTCTTCAATAATTTTATCAATATCCGCTAGATCCTGAGCAGTAGACAGAACTGCATTTATATACTTTTCAATATCATCAAAATCGGATAAATTCAATCTATATAATTTGCGTTCTAATGACAATCTACGTCCCATTCCTTTATCTTCGTACGCCTTTTGCAAAGATGTCCAAGCTTCGGCAGCAGTTGTCGCACATCGCACGTGAACAATAGCTCCACCGTCGACTGTTAAGCATATCTTTGCAAGAGCTCTACTGTCGTTCTTAAATTTCTGACATGCAGGAGTCGTATCTCCTTCAGGATAACCGACTATTGTATACCACAACTCCTCATGCAAAAGATAGTTTCGCATCTTAAACTTCCATGTCGGATTGTCGGATTGTCGGTTAATTTTTGAATTCTAGTAATTTAAGCAAATAAGGAAAAATATAGTTGTCTTGACAGAGTTGTTTATTCAAGTGAATATTTTAAAAAATGTTCTTAACACATGACAGGATAATAAGATTACCAACTAACCTTATTTTCTTGACCTTCCGCTGTGAACCCAGAAGGTTGTTCCATGAACACTTCCTCTTCTAAATCTCCGTTCAGGAACGCTGTGTCCACATCCAAGTGCCTCATTTTTAGGCCCATCTCCGCAGCTAATGCGAATAATGTGCGAAGGGAAGAATGGCGAATAACTGGAGCGAACGTTTCGTCATAATCAACTCCTTTTACTTGATTAAAACCTTTGGCGACGAGTCTTGCCTTATATCTGCTAATATTACCATAGGCATCTTTTTTCAGCTTGTATACCCATTTGCATGGTATAACTTTCTTATTTGGTCTATTTACCAATTTCCAAGTGTGAAGTTTCATAAGAGATTGATACTCATTTTCCATTACTAGTTGCCATTTATCTGCATCTTCAGCATGAATAGCTTCGTAGAAGGTTATAGGTTCATTAGAATCACTTGATGAAACTTTATATGTAAGAAAATCTGGTGCTTTTCTACTTCTAGTTGGATATCTTGGCTCAATGTGTTGTACTGGTGCCTCCACTCTTACTGAGTCGATTTCATCATCTGGCTCTGTCGACAGAGGTAATTCAGGCTCGGAAGCTAAATCCTCAGCACAGTCAAAATATTGAGAAACCTCACCATCAGTTTCATCTTCGAAAATTATTGTTGAACTTGTTTGCACAGGTTCATCATTGTTTCGTTTTAAACTAGTAAACATATTTTCAAAAAAAATGGCATCTCGAGACTTAAATACTCTTCTCGGATTAACCGCATCCCGAAAAATATAAGAATTCGGATCTTCTGAGTATCCAACGAACACAGCTTCTTCTGCCTTTAAATCCAATTTACTCCTACGACATGACGGTATATGCACTAGTGCACGACATCCAAATACCTTTAAATGACTAAGGTCACTTCTGCGACCACACCATTTGTTATACGGTATTTGTCCATTTAAGGCTCTATGGGGAGATCTATTCTTCAGATATACTGCAACCCGAAATGCGTCCTCCCAATACGCTTTGGGAAGAGAACTTTCAGCCAACATTGACCTTGCCTTCTCTGTTATAGAACGATGAGTTCGTTCTGCAACTCCATTTTGTTGCGGGCTGTATGGCGTTGATGTTTGAAACTCGATACCTTTTGAAGAGAGATAACTTACAAACTCGGTATTAACATACTCTTTTCCTCCATCTGTTCTAATAGCCTTAATTTGAGCATTCAATTGTTTTTCCACAAGTGTTTGGAATAAAACAAATTTATCTTTTACTTCCGTCTTAGAAGCAATAAAATAAGCAAATATTTTACGTGTAAAATCGTCGACGAAAATTAAAACATACTTATTTCCTTGAAAAGAAGATGTAGACATAGGTCCACAAAGATCACTATGGATCAGCTCTAAAGGTGAAGTTGCTTTTATATAAGCTATTTTTTTAAATGGTTTTCTAGCTTGTTTGCCCTCCACGCAAGAGATACAACTACTTTTATCTATTTCGGTAAAGTTTACACCCACCTGGTGATTCTTTAACTGCATCATACCTAAACGACATAAGTGCCCTAACCGCTTGTGCCATAGTTGGTACCTATTCAGACAGTCAGAGTGCACATCATGTATTACATAGTTTTTAGCCTCATCACGGGGAATATTAGTAGTACAATCGAGTGCGTACAGTCCACCACAGGCCGAAGCATGAAGTACCGAATCACCTGTAAAAGAGAAAGTATCATTCTTATAAAAAGTACAACCATTTATATCAAAAACGCAAACAAAACCTTTTTCTATAGCTTTCTGTAAAGATATCAAATTTACATTTAAATTGGGTACAAAAGCAACATCATTTATAGAATCTACAATTTTATTTGGCGTGTTTATAGAAATATTACCAATTCCACAACACTTAATCTGATCTCCATTTGCTACGGTTACACTACCAGTGTCAAATAATGAAAAAGTTTGAAACCAGTCGCGTCTAGAACTCATGTGTTTTGTAGCTCCAGAATCTACATACCATATATCCTTAGAACTTCCAGAAGTATTCAATGCAGTAAATGAACTGACGTCATTATTCACCGTATTGGCCTTCTCCTTCTTATTTTTTAAAGGGCAGTCAGGTCTTTTGTGTCCAGGAACTTTGCAGTCATAACACACAATATCTTTCTTCTTAGATTTTGATTTTAATCGTGTTTGAAGAACTGTATCTACTGGATGAGCCATGTTTTTCTTGGACAATTCATTCAGTAATCTAGTCTTCACTAAATCCGTAGTTACTGGTATATTGCAGTTTTCTAATGCCATGATGAGGGGCTCATAATTAGTCGTAAGTCCCCCGAGAATTATAGCGGCTATGGACGTGTCTTCAATAATTTTATCAATATCCGCTAGATCCTGAGCAGTAGACAGAACTGCATTTATATACTTTTCAATATCATCAAAATCGGATAAATTCAATCTATATAATTTGCGTTCTAATGACAATCTACGTCCCATTCCTTTATCTTCGTACGCCTTTTGCAAAGATGTCCAAGCTTCGGCAGCAGTTGTCGCACATCGCACGTGAACAATAGCTCCACCGTCGACTGTTAAGCATATCTTTGCAAGAGCTCTACTGTCGTTCTTAAATTTCTGACATGCAGGAGTCGTATCTCCTTCAGGATAACCGACTATTGTATACCACAACTCCTCATGCAAAAGATAGTTTCGCATGTTAAACTTCCATGTCGGATTGTCGGATTGTCGGTTAATTTTTGAATTCTAGTAATTTAAGCAAATAAGGAAAAATATAGTTGTCTTGACAGAGTTGTTTATTCAAGTGAATATTTTTAAAAATGTTCTTAACACATGACAGGATAATAAGATTACCAACTAACCTTATTTTCTTGACCTTCCGCTGTGAACCCAGAAGGTTGTTCCATGAACACTTCCTCTTCTAAATCTCCGTTCAGGAACGCTGTGTCCACATCCAAGTGCCTCATTTTTAGGCCCATCTCCGCAGCTAATGCGAATAATGTGCGAAGGGAAGAATGGCGAATAACTGGAGCGAACGTTTCGTCATAATCAACTCCTTTTACTTGATTAAAACCTTTGGCGACGAGTCTTGCCTTATATCTGCTAATATTACCATAGGCATCTTTTTTCAGCTTGTATACCCATTTGCATGGTATAACTTTCTTATTTGGTCTATTTACCAATTTCCAAGTGTGAAGTTTCATAAGAGATTGATACTCATTTTCCATTGCTAGTTGCCATTTATCTGCATCTTCAGCATGAATAGCTTCGTAGTAGGTTATAGGTTCATTAGAATCACTTGATGAAACTTTATATGTAAGAAAATCTGGTGCTTTTCTACTTCTAGTTGGATATCTTGGCTCAATGTGTTGTACTGGTGCCTCCACTCTTACTGAGTCGATTTCATCATCTGGCTCTGTCGACAGAGGTAATTCAGGATCGGAAGCTAAATCCTCAGCACAGTCAAAATATTGAGAAACCTCACCATCAGTTTCATCTTCGAAAATTATTGTTGAACTTGTTTGCACAGGTTCATCATTGTTTCGTTTTAAACTAGTAAACATATTTTCAAAAAAAATGGCATCTCGAGACTTAAATACTCTTCTCGGATTAACCGCATCCCGAAAAATATAAGAATTCGGATCTTCTGAGTATCCAACGAACACAGCTTCTTCTGCCTTTAAATCCAATTTACTCCTACGACATGACGGTATATGCACTAGTGCACGACATCCAAATACCTTTAAATGACTAAGGTCACTTCTGCGACCACACCATTTGTTATACGGTATTTGTCCATTTAAGGCTCTATGGGGAGATCTATTCTTCAGATATACTGCAACCCGAAATGCGTCCTCCCAATACGCTTTGGGAAGAGAACTTTCAGCCAACATTGACCTTGCCTTCTCTGTTATAGAACGATGAGTTCGTTCTGCAACTCCATTTTGTTGCGGGCTGTATGGCGTTGATGTTTGAAACTCGATACCTTTTGAAGAGAGATAACTTACAAACTCGGTATTAACATACTCTTTTCCTCCATCTGTTCTAATAGCCTTAATTTGAGCATTCAATTGTTTTTCCACAAGTGTTTGGAATAAAACAAATTTATCTTTTACTTCCGTCTTAGAAGCAATAAAATAAGCAAATATTTTACGTGTAAAATCGTCGACGAAAATTAAAACATACTTATTTCCTTGAAAAGAAGATGTAGACATAGGTCCACAAAGATCACTATGGATCAGCTCTAAAGGTGAAGTTGCTTTTATATAAGCTATTTTTTTAAATGGTTTTCTAGCTTGTTTGCCCTCCACGCAAGAGATACAACTACTTTTATCTATTTCGGTAAAGTTTACACCCACCTGGTGATTCTTTAACTGCATCATACCTAAACGACATAAGTGCCCTAACCGCTTGTGCCATAGTTGGTACCTATTCAGACAGTCAGAGTGCACATCATGTATTACATAGTTTTTAGCCTCATCACGGGGAATATTAGTAGTACAATCGAGTGCGTACAGTCCACCACAGGCCGAAGCATGAAGTACCGAATCACCTGTAAAAGAGAAAGTATCATTCTTATAAAAAGTACAACCATTTATATCAAAAACGCAAACAAAACCTTTTTCTATAGCTTTCTGTACAGATATCAAATTTACATTTAAATTGGGTACAAAAGCAACATCATTTATAGAATCTACAATTTTATTTGGCGTGTTTATAGAAATATTACCAATTCCTCAACACTTAATCTGATCTCCATTTGCTACGGTTACACTACCAGTGTCAAATAATGAAAAAGTTTGAAACCAGTCGCGTCTAGAACTCATGTGTTTTGTAGCTCCAGAATCTACATACCATATATCCTTAGAACTTCCAGAAGTATTCAATGCAGTAAATGAACTGACGTCATTATTCACCGTATTGGCCTTCTCCTTCTTATTTTTTAAAGGGCAGTCAGGTCTTTTGTGTCCAGGAACTTTGCAGTCATAACACACAATATCTTTCTTCTTAGATTTTGATTTTAATCGTGTTTGAAGAACTGTATCTACTGGATGAGCCATGTTTTTCTTGGACAATTCATTCAGTAATCTAGTCTTCACTAAATCCGTAGTTACTGGTATATTGCAGTTTTCTAATGCCATGATGAGGGGCTCATAATTAGACGTAAGTCCCCCGAGAATTATAGCGGCTATGGACGTGTCTTCAATAATTTTATCAATATCCGCTAGATCCTGAGCAGTAGACAGAACTGCATTTATATACTTTTCAATATCATCAAAATCGGATAAATTCAATCTATATAATTTGCGTTCTAATGACAATCTACGTCCCATTCCTTTATCTTCGTACGCCTTTTGCAAAGATGTCCAAGCTTCGGCAGCAGTTGTCGCACATCGCACGTGAACAATAGCTCCACCGTCGACTGTTAAGCATATCTTTGCAAGAGCTCTACTGTCGTTCTTAGATTTCTGACATGCAGGAGTCGTATCTCCTTCAGGATAACCGACTATTGTATACCACAACTCCTCATGCAAAAGATAGTTTCGCATCTTAAACTTCCATGTCGGATAGCCATCTCTATTATGTAGGCTGAAGGTAGGCATGGAAAAAGACTTACTTGAACGTGAAGATGAAGAATCTCCATTTCCTTGTAAATGTGACATTTTCTCAAGTAATATTTTTTAACTATTCTTCACATTCACAACAAATTAACAACTTTCCTATTATGTGACAATTATATAATTTCGTGCTGATAACGTGTGGGAAATTCTAGTAATTTAAGAAAATAAGGAAAAATATAGTTGTCTTGACAGAGTTGTTTATTCAAGTGAATATTTTTAAAAATGTTCTTAACACATGACAGGATAATAAGATTACCAACTAGCCAGTAATTACAACAATACCGGCTATAGCATGGGCGTCATAAATACGGGGGTCAAATTAAAACGGTTTTTTATTACTGTCCATGAACGTGTTAAATAGTCCTACACTAACCGTTGGTTGTCCGTGGGAGCATACTTCTATAGTTTGAACTCAGGGACAATCGCCGGTTGGTGTCCCATCACTTTACTAAATTAAACTTGCTTCGGCTCCATGTACGCCATCCAAAGGTCCGGGATTCCCAATAAAGTTCCGTGATTGGTAAAGACATACAAATAATAATAATATCACATAAGTACTTAAATATAAATTAGTTTAGGAGATGAGAAAACATATTTTCAATATTGTTTTATTTTTTTATGAAAAGTATAAATGTGGTCGGACTGCTGAAACTGTCAGGCTTAGATGAGGCCGACCAAGACGTGTGCGTGTGGATTGAGTGAGCACCCTTCCGAAAAAAAAGATAAAATGCTGTTCATTTAGTAAAAGTTCTAAAACAATTGTAAAACTAATCTCTGTATTTGTAAAACCACAAATAAAAAAAAAAACCTTTAACATGTGCTCACTCAGTTCTCACAATCTACCAACGAAATCAGTGAATGTATTCATTTAACATATAATATTTATATACTAAGATTTAGTAAAACCTATGCTAAATTACCTTTATAATTTGTAGATCACCTAGTCACGTATTTAAGGTTTTACAAATAATTTACTATGCTCACTCAATCCACACGTTTTCGAAAACCCGATTTCTGATAAAAAAACTGAAAATTTAAACTGCTATATAAGTGTATAGTTTAGTAAAATTAATATGGGATTTTGTAAAATACAAAACGAACCATTAACGTGGCAGGTTTTTGGATAATAAATTTTTGTGAGTGCTCACTCAGTCCACATGTTATAAGTAAGTTAAAAATGTAAATATCTTAAGATTCGTAGTATCACAGAAACTATAAACTAGTTCAACTTTTAGTATTTTTTTTTACTAAATATCCATCATCTAATATTTTATATTCGTTGTCTGTTTATAAAAATATTCAATTGTAATTTTTCTAATGTAAATATATCAATTAGGTTGACCACACTTCTATATTATGGTCATATCCAAAATACAGGACATTTTAAAAGAAAACAAAGTTTTTAACTTAATCAGTCTTCTTTATTGAAGTAGGCAATAGAATAATAATAATTTTTACTCGACTACGGCAAAGCAAAAAGGAGGTTAAAGAAATTTACAAAAATATTATTAACGGGTAAGTAAACATAGGAACATGAGATGATGACTGTCAGACGTAAATACCTGACTAGCTTTAGAGTATTCCCGGACAAACATACATACGTACGGGTCAAACTGAGAACCTCATTTTTATGAAGTCGGTTAAACTACCAAAACCTTCTCCTAAGTATAACAAATACTTTTCTGCAAACCGCATCAAAATTGGTTCAGCCAAACGCGAGATAATCGCGGACAAACACACATACATATACAGGTCAGACTGAGAACCTTTTTTTTGAAGTCGGTTAAATATACAACTTGCCATTACTAGCTCACAAAACGAAATTTCATCTCGTCGAACCTCTGAAAGATCAAAATGATGCTGTTCACACTAGCGATCGATCAGGAAAGGCAACCAACCTCTCGACGATCACAAGTCAACATTTAATTATATTTCATCAACATTTCTATTTCGAAATATGTATAGGTAGGTACGGCAAAGACAAAAAACCGTTATTGAAATGCATTTATGATCCGTATTTTTGGCTAAAATAATATAAACTTTATGTGAAGTTTCTGTGTGTGTTTTATTATTATTTACTTATTTATTTATCTATCAACATGGCACAACGAAAACAAACGCCCTGCAAAACTGTTAGAACAGTTAAAGTTTGAGATGAGTAAACATGTCATTGTAGATATTATGTACTTACGATATAGTCATCAGGAAAACTAATAACACCGATAACAGATTCATTGCATAAATGAATAATATTTAATAATTCCAATTAAACTAACTGTATTTAAGATCGAGCTAATAAATATCCACCGCAACACAACTAATTTAGGAGGTTTGATGAATATTGGTTTCCCGCCACGCATTTTTTCTTATTTTTTTATTTTTTTATTTTCAACATGTGACGTTGGACTATGGTCACGCCCTTAATACCTAGTTATAAATATTTGCATTAATTGTTTTTTTACGAAAATGTATGCCCGTACTAGTCACAAAATTGTATTTAGACAGTTATTATCAGTGATGGGAAATAGGTGAGCTAAAATACCTATTCTTTGCGAGAGGACATAATATGGAGTGGTTACAACCGGATAAAAGTATATATTTTTTGGATTCCGGGTATTTGATATTTATCCGGGCACTGCGAATACTAGCCGTAATGTTGAACATACATTCTTTTCCTTATAGAATGTTTGTAAAGTTTGTAGTAAAAATGGTAACATTCCTGCCATAAAGTTAAAATTATAAGTAATCCGAAAATGTGAACGCCCATTTGCAAGTCATAAACAAACAATGCGTGGGAAAACCCATATTATTAGTCCTGCTACTACTTTTTAGAAATCTTGTACATTCCTTCTTTTCTAAAGCCCTTTTTACTAAAAACTAACATTAAACATGCCGTACTTTAAACAAAACATGTCATGTTTTACATTACGATAATTACCCGAATAAATATCGAATACCCGGAACAGAAAAAAATAATAATTTTTATCCGGTTGTAACCACTCTATATTATGTCCTCTCGCGAAGAATAGGTATTTTAGCTCACCTATTTCCCATCACTGGTTATTATTATATAATATTATATTATAGGTACACTTGTCGCAATACCCGCAATTAAATTAAGATAAATCTCATAAAATATATCAATTTAATTAAAGTGTATGTGTGGCTGTACCGGTTAATTTCCTTAGCCTTAAAAGAAGAAATGTTCTGTATTTTGGATATGACCATAATATAGAAGTGTAGTCAACCTAATTGATATATTTACATTAGAAAAATTACAATTGAATATCTTTATAAACAGACAACGAATATAAAATATTAGATGGTGGATATTTAGTAATTTTTTTTACTAAAAGTTGAACTAGTTTATAGTTTCTGTGATACTAAGATAAGATCTTAAGATATTCACATTTTTAACTTACTTATAACATGTGGACTGAAAAAATTATTATCCAAAAACCTGCCACGTTAATGGTTCGTTTTGTATTTTACAAAATCCCATATTAATTTTACTAAACTATACACTTATATAGCAGTTTAAATTTTCAGTTTTTTTATCAGAAATCGGGTTTTCGAAAACGTGTGGATTGAGTGAGCATAGTAAATTATTTGTAAAACCTTAAATACGTGACTAGGTGATCTACAAATTATAAAGGTAATTTAGCATAGGTTTTACTAAATCTTAGTATATAAATATTATATGTTAAATGAATACATTCACTGATTTCGTTGGTAGATTGTGAGAACTGAGTGAGCACATGTTAAAGGTTTTTTATTTTTATTTGTGGTTTTACAAATACAGAGATTAGTTTTACAATTGTTTTAGAACTTTTACTAAATGAACAGCATTTTATCTTTTTTTTCGGAAGGGTGCTCACTCAATCCACACGCACACGACCAAGACATACGAGATCAGCAGAGGCCGTAAATTTCGTGGCACTTTTCAATAACGTTAGTGTCTTCTCGTTTATCGACTTCCGTTATACATAATAATATATCGATACAATAAAGTACAGAAAACAAAAATAAAAACAAAACCTTTTAGTATCCGGTGGCTTTGGTTAGCCAGTGTCAAAAACAACTTGAGTTTTATCCTAAGTGACTAAAAACCATTTTGTTTTTTCGCTATATAATTATATCGGGTTTCGAGAGGTAAGGAGAAATGAACTACATTAGGTCTTATCGCAAAAAGCTATTTCTTCCAGATAACCTTTGAGTAGATTAAAATTTTATATTGACATGCTATTAAAGGGTCTAGCAGGCTAAGTGGAAGGAGAAGTGGCCCCTGTGACGAATATCGGATTTTTATAATGTCATTTGTTGGCTATCTCATAATATAGAAACACCCTAACTTTCAGCCCCCTATCTTGAACCGTCACCGAGAAACTGTCAAAAACGCCATTTTATGGACACATTTTTCAAAGTCGTTTTTCTCCTGAACTATATAAGGTAGAGCAATCAAACCAAATCATAGCTACAAAGGATGGGTAGGAGTATAACTCAGATTTTTTTAAATATTTAATTCCATGAAAAAATAATGATTAAAATGTCAGAGAATTTTTTGACAGCTCTTTTCAACAAGTATTTGTAAAGGTACAGCTACGGGAAAAATCACAAAAACTGCTAATAGTATTAGCTAGTACCATGCGAAAAATCAATTCAATATAATTGGAGCAACATACTTAAAAAAAAAAATGTCAAAGAAAGCGTGAAATGAGTCTTTCATTCTCAAGGAGATTTTTCGATCCAATGAGGTTTAATTTCGTTGCCTAGCAACAGAGTGTTTATTTTGAACTTCACGCATGGCTGTCAATAAAGGTCAAACTGCTGCATCTAAGATACATACATACATACATACCTTCACGCCTTTATTCCCAGAGTGGGGTAGGCAGAGCCACACAATTACCAACAACTCCAAAAACTTGTTGATAACTCTGTAACCACAATTTGCACAATTAGGCTAAGATGTTTAACAGTGTATATTAGTGACAGGTAGCAAGCCCATCGCCTAATAGTACTACAAGCCTTTATTCCGTTAGTCGCCTCTTACGACTTCCACGGGAAGACATGGAGTGGCACAATTCTAAGCCGGCAACCACACGGCAAAAGATAACATGTGTAACTCAGTTTTCATCGAAACTAACAACGAAATCCATGAAATGACAGATTTACTATGTTATAATTATTTAATACAGAAACTTAATGGTCAATTGTTTCTAGTACAGCTATTAAGTATCACCGTTTATGGAGTATTAAAATAACTCATTAGAGCAAACATCGCAATACAAGTCACGGAGATTATGACTATCATAATATTCGTCGTCCCAGGTATAGGAAAATCTTATCCTGCAGTATTCGCAATATGTTTTTTACATAATATATTTATCAGAAAGCGATATCTGAAAAAATGCAAAGTGAAACACTTTCTTTGACATTTTTTTTAAGTATGTTGCACCAATTATATTGAATTAATTTTTCGCATGGTACTAGCTAATATCTTTACAAATACTTGTTGAACAGAGCTGTCAAAAAATTCTCTGACATTTGACATTTTAATCATAATTTTTTCATGGAATTAAATATTTAAAAAAATCTGGGTTATACTCCTACCCATCCTTTGTAGCTATGATTTGGTTTGATTGCGCTACCTTTTTTTTTTTTTTTTGCCCCCGCGGCGACTTGAACAGCTACTACCGCAGGGATATGGCTTCCACGTGAAGTGATTTCGCCAGTGTCAAGGTTTATATGAGTATAAAACACAATCCAATCTTCTCTAGGAAGATTGGGGGCAACGTTGTACGGTGATTTGTAGGTCAGAGGTCAAGATAGTTTTAACCTCTGCACCACTGCGAGTCCACTTGAAACGAGAAGAAAGATGCCAGATACACGAAATAAGTCCAAGTCTTCAATCACTGTGCGACACTAAGGCATAAAAAGTACAAATCACTATCAGAAAAGAACTTTGAACACCTAATTACCCAAAAATTAAAGTCTAAAACAAATTACACGTCCGCCATCTTTTAACGTTGCAAATGGCTAGCTTGCTCTACCTTATATACTCGTAGTTCAGGAGAAAAACGACTTTGAAAAATGTGTCCATAAAATGACGTTTTTGACAGTATCTCGGTGACGGTTCAAGATAGGGGGCTGAAAGTTAGGGTGTTTCTATATTATGAGATAGCCAACAAATGACTTTATAAAAATCCGATATTCGTCACAGGGGCCACTTCTCCTTCCTTAGCCTGCTAGACCCTTTAAAATTAGGTACTTGGAAAACAATACATCAATTAATTAATCAGTAATCAGTTCCCAAATACGGCTACCAATATCCAAGCCATTGCAATCTTCTTCGGTTTCATGTTCAAAATTTGCATTAGTTCTAAAAACATACCTATTTAAAAAAAAACCTTTTTTTGGTTTACGAAAAGTTACTAACACTCTATTTTACAGTTTTATACATCGTTATTTACGTATTTGAAAGTCAATAAATGAGAAGTCACTGCGACAGCTCAAAAATGCCTCGGAAATGCCGGCCTCTGGTGATCAGCTTTAATTAAACAATTAAAATCCGCTTTTTTTATTAAATTTTTCGATGAGGTAAAACGTAGCCGTCAGGCGGTAGCATACATTCGGTCGGACCCCGGAGCCGCCGCCGCAGGATTAGGACGACCATGGTAATTGAACTGTACGCGAAGGCCTTTATCCTACCATACAAGTTGCGTAAACATTTCTGATGATTTTTCACACCACTTTCTTACCATTTGCGCAAAATTTGCCAAGTTAAACTGCGACCGACCAAGAGCAGTTTAAGCTACTAAAGGTCAGCTACGCCGACAGGGTAAGCATTTTCTATTTTTTTATCAGTTAGGTTCTCGTAGTGGGCTCCCGGACTATCGTATATACTGTAAATATAAATAAATAACCACGATGTTGGTCCGCTGTGGAGCTCTAAACGAGTAAAAATATAGGTGAAAGTGAATGTGCAGGACAGTGCAGTGTATAATTAAGTCTATATGGTGCTTTAGAAATAGTCTTGTTATTGTTTTTATTATTGTTTTAGTATTAATAATTTATAGCGTCCATAGTTACTAGTTACTTCATAATAAACATACGTTTCTGCCTTCGTGTCAATACCTATTAGATCCTAACCGCACGCCAACGCGCTTATGACTGTGCGCCCGCGGGGCTGTTTTTTTTTTTAAATGTCGTTCGCTGTTAGTGTTACACACTGTAGCAGCTTCGCAGTTGACGTGGGTAGCGTGCTCCGGTGGTAGGGGCACAGCCTACCCGACGCCCGCGGGGAGCCGGGCGACCATTTATATCACGGCAGGGGGGACGAGGCGCATAAATACGCTCGACTCCGAAAACCGCGCGCAACGACCGACTCGACAATAGATTAGGGGGCACCCTAATCTATTACAGACGCAACCTTCACTATTGCCCTCTCGACCCTCCGCCCCTGTCTAATCTGGAAGTGTCAGTCTGCCGCCTCGCTATGACCGGGCATAGCTCGGTCATAGTGGCGTCAGTCTACCTTTCACCGAACAAGGACATACTCACGACCGACATTCAAGCTCTTTTAGCCCTAGGTCCTTCTGTCATTCTGGCAGGGGACTTCAATTCGAAGCATATCTCATGGAATGCGACTAACAGAAACAGTGACAGACTGTACGGGATAGTGGAGGATCTTTCAGTGGACCTTATAGCTCCACTGGAACCCACTCACTTTCCCCACAACGTTGACCATAGACCCGACATACTGGACATAGTACTTCTAAATAACGTATCACTTGTGTTGCGTTCTATAGAAGTGCGCCACGAACTCGACTCCGACCACAGAACTCTCTTTTTTTCGGGTAGGTGGATAAAAAAAGTAAACATAGTCTCAAACTAATTTAATTCTCTAAAATTAAAATAACCACTATTTTTCGAAAAGACCTAGTCAAAATCAATGGTATATTGACCTAAATCACCTACCAGCAGTAATTTTCTCATTTCTTGAAAGTTTCAACATATTTTGTCACAGCACTGATACTATAACCTCGAAATGTCACAATCTGAGATGAAGACATCTGTTGCCGAACTTGCCACTTTGTTCACTGCCAGGATGGCTGAATTTCAAGGCAGCCTAGATAGGGCTGGTGCCGGTAACCCTTCTGTGGCTTCAATTGTAGCTGAATTTGCAGCGTTCAAAAGCTTCGTGATGAAAGCACTGAGCATTCTACAGCAGCAGGTGGAGTCAATGTCTCATCAGGTAGACTCCCTTGATATGCGTTCCCGCAGCAAGATGCTCCTATTGCATGGTGTTGCTGAGTCTCATAGTGAGGACACCACAGCTCTTGTTAGTGCGACGCTTCAAAAACATCTCAAGAGGGAGAATGCAGGTGAGATTGCACGTTGTGATCGCACTGGTCGGTCTCGTAGTGATAAGCCTAGAGCCATCCTTGTCAAGTTTCGTGACATCATAAACCGGGACGAGGTATGGTTCGGCAAAACGGCACTAAAAGGCACGGGTATCACGGTGTCGGAGTTTTTGACGAAGTGTCGCCACGATACTTTCATGGCGGCCCGTGAACGCTTCGGAGTCCGGAGCTGTTGGACTCGTGACGGAGTGGTGCATATTCTGGGCGCAGGTGGTGTGCGGCACCGCGTTACCTCTCTTGCGGAGGTCAGCGCCATCCCGGTCGTGCCTGCGGCCACTGCCGCTTCATCTCCTCTTGCCGGCGCTAATGGTACCTTGCAAATGGTGCCGCCAGTCAAGAAGACCAGGAGAAACATTGCGAAGCCGGCCACTTACTAACTTTGATGCCGTAAAATCAGCGATTATTTGTATTACCTACTTATAATTGTCTTCATCATTGTGCTTCGTGATTTGGCAGTATATTGTACGGGTTATTTTTTGGACCACTTATTTTGGTTGCATGTCATTTATGTATACCCTCAATCCTTTTTATTGATTGATCGATTTATTTTTGTAAATGTGATTTTTTTTATTATTATTTTTCTCTTTATAGCTCCATCGATACATTCGATGATTCCGCCAATGTCAGGGTTTAAAGAGACACGTGGTTGCTGATGTGTATTTGACCGGTAATTTTGATAGCGGATTGACGCTGATGAGGATCTAAAACAAAGGACAAAACATACATTTAATGTTAGACTACCTACTTACAGAAATAATTTGTTATTCTTTAAAAAATAACACAGAACATATATACTCGTAAAAGGGGAGTGTACCAGTGTTAGGAGGAATTCAATATTTACAGGGCGGGGAATGTTAGGGGGGAGGATATCATACAGAGGAGTTACGATACGATTACAATAAAAAAATAAATGCTCGAGGTCACCCTCCGCGAGACCACACTCGCACAGCGAGTGATCCCGAACACGAATTTTGGCGAGAAACACCGGAGAGCTCACGTGGCCCAGACGCAGTCGGATAATAGCAGATGTCACATTTTTGGGGATCGATCTGCGGGTGAAAAACCATGGTCTCGTTGGTAGTTTGGGTTGGATTTTCCCGTATTGTTTACCCACCAACCGTCGGGAGGACTGCCAACGGTTGTTCCAGGCATCACGCATTTGTGGCAAAGCAAGAGATTTCACGTCACGAGGGTAGCAATGGTTGTACGCGTTGTTGCCCAAAACAATTGCTTCTTTAGCGTAAAAGTCTGCTTTTTCGTTTCCCTTAATTCCGCTATGACCCGGGATCCAGGCCAGGACAACCTTTATGCTTTCCAGGTGACATTTGTTCAGTACATCTCTTATTTTTAAGGTAACATCAAAATTTTCCTTGGCCCGAAAAGGGCGTTTCATTATGTCCTGAAGGCAGCTCAAAGAGTCGCTCAAAATAAGGGACTTGTCTAGGTGGTGGGAATGAACATATGTCACCGCTTCCAACAGAGCCACAGCCTCGCCTGAGAAGACTGAATTGCCAGCAGGAAGCCTAAAATTCAGCACTATGTTATATCTAGGGATCCACACCGCGGATCCTACCGGACCCACCTCAGTTAATTTCGAAGCATCAGTAAAAATAGTTAAGTAATCTGAGAATTTTTCGTTAATAACTTTATTAAAAATATTGTCGGCACCAATTTGATTTTTAGAAATACCTAAGCTAAATAAAACTGTGGGGTTAAAAATTAAGCTATCATAACTAATTTCAAACAAGGGATTTATGTAACTTTGAAAAACTTGGACAGGTAGGCTTAAAAACTTGTTGTAACTATTAACTAAGAGAGGGGATACTTTGTGCGTCCAATAAGGGGAACTTGCTACGGTCTCTTGAAGAGATTTGAGTATGGGAAGAACAGGATGGGAGGACGACTTTAAACATTTAAAAAAAACGGTCAGCCAAATATTGTCTACGTAGGGAGAGAGGCGGGTCCAAACACTCCACCTGCAAGGCATTAGTTGGAGAGGACCTCATGGCTCCAGTTATTATTCTTAAGCACCTGGCTTGAATTCTGTCCAATTTAAATAGAGCGAATTTGTTACAGGGCTCTAGAACGAAACTTGCGCAATCAAAATGGCTTCGAATAATAGCGTTGTATAGAACCTTCTGACTGTAAGGGTGCGAACCCCACCTGACGCCAGATAAGGCCCGGAGGATATTTACATTTTTTTCCACTTTTTGGCAAATATAGTTTAAATGCTGAACACCAGATAACTTAGAGTCTAAGATAATACCCAAAAATTTAACACTCTCACAGATAAGAATGGGTTGATCATTTATATGAATATTTAAATCAGGGGCGCACCTTTTGCGGGAAAATATGACCGCACTACTTTTTTCTGGGGAGAGGGAGAGGCCATGGTCAGCGAGCCACGTATCCAAATAATATAGGGCAGAATTTAAAGATCGGGAAATTTCTGAGGGAACCTTAGAAGAAGAGTATAAAACAATGTCATCGGCGTACTGAAGAATTTTACAGAAACAGTTAACGGAGGTGTCGAGATCAAAAGTATATAGACTATATAGAAGAGGACTAAGCACCGACCCCTGAGGGAGGCCCTTCCAAACCAAGTAAGGGGAGGACATCGTTCCATTACTTCGAACATGTAACGAGCGGCCCATGAAGAGGTTACAGACTATATTAACAATCCTCACTGGGATACTCAGATTGAGCATTTTCTGCCTGAGTATAGGAAGATCTACATTGTCGTAGGCTGCCGTGATGTCAAGAAAAACCCCGGCTACATGTTCATTACGAGATAAGGCCACCCGGATATCTGAAGTAAGGATACTGAGGCTATCCACCGTACCCATACCCTTCCTAAAGCCAAACTGAGTTCTAGAGATGACTTTTTTGTTTTCTAAAATCCATTCCAGTCTGTTTTTGATCAGGTGTTCCATGGTTTTAGCCAATACTGAAGATAAGGCTATGGGTCTGTAGGAATTTGAACACGATGGATCTTTACCAGGTTTTAAAATCGGTACGATAATTTGAGATTTCCAGCTCTCGGGAACGCATCCAGTTAAGAAAATAATATTTAAAATTTCCAAAAAAAACAGTTTAGTGGTTTTTGAAGATTGAGTCAGAAAGGAATATGGAATACCATCTATGCCTGGCGAAGAGTCGCGCAGATGTTCAAAAGAACAGCATAGTTCATCGTAACAGAACGGTTCGTTCATCCTTTCCGATGGAGCCGATAATGAACCATATCCCCCGAGACCCTCCTGGGTTGGGGCAAACGGAGGGGCTAGTCTTGAAATAAATTCATCAATCCAGGAAGAGATGTTACTGTTGATATTGCAATCTACTTTAGAAAAACGAAAAGCCATAATTTTTTTCCAAACCGTTGAAGACGGGGCCCTGGGAGAGAGGGATTCGCAGAAGGTACGCCATCCCTGTTTTTTTTTGTACTTAATAATCTTCTGCAGCGTGCAGAAATTCTCTGGAAGTCCAAATAATTTTCCACCGAAAGGTCATTTGAGAAGAGTGATTCAGCCCGATTACGCTCCTTGACAGCAGCAGAGCACCCGGCATCCCACCACGCTGGGGAGGGAATTTTGTCCCGCACAGCGTTTTTCAGAGGGATTGAGTTATCCGCCGCAGCCAGAAGGGCCGTTGTAAACAGCGAGTAAATTTGTAGAAAGTTCATCACAGTTATACTAGGTAGATCTCCAGTGGACTCCAGCATAAAGGATCTAAATTTACACCAATCAGCCTGACAGACTCTATATTTTAAAAGGGGGGCTTGGGTAGAGGACTTTCGATATTACGTTTTTATTTCTTATCTTTGTTTTACTGCTGGCAGGTAGTGTCTACTAAAGCGCCTTTAAATATTTACATATATTTATTATAACTTATTTTTTATTTTATTTTTTATACAGGGTGTCTGGAAAACCTTCGGAGAAATTTTAACTGTAGATAGGGTGGATGATTTGGATCATCCCTATATTGGTAACTTTTGTTTAAGTTAATATTTGACTGAGTTACAGACAGATTTATCATCGACTTTCCTGACGATGCTCTCAGTGTGCCCCATCTTAACTGATTCATTCATAATATCGTCGGTGATACTGCAAAACCGCGTAAGTAACAAATTTATGATAGAGCAAAATAAACCTTACGGTCTTATTAAAAAGGTGCATTTTGCTCCTTATTTAAAATGTCACTTACGCGGTTTTGCAGTTTCACCGACGATATGTGTCACAACGTAATGTAAATAAACAAGTTGTTCCTTATGAACAATGTTTCCAATCATGGTCAAAAGCTCCATGGAGTTTAGAAAACTGACACATTATCCTGTAATGTGAATGAAAAGACGGTGTCTGATAAGGGCTATTATGTGAAATAATCTAAAACTGAAACTTACGATTATGATTTTTACTCACACTTTTCTCACACTCACACGGCTAAAATAGCACTTGCACTCGTAGGCACATTACTTCTTTTACGAGATCATGAATCATGGCTGTATTTCATTGATTTGTACCACTATCAGGGCTTCCGACGAATAAAAAACACAATAATTAATTATTGACAATTTGACATATTATCTTTTTAAATCTTGTACCATTAAAACTCTTTATGAAAAGAGTTTTAGGTTTCATTTGTAAACAAAAAATCCTACCTACACGTTACGTTTTATCAAAATTACATTTAAAGCTGGCATCATACATGTTGTTGCTAGATATTCGTATCATAGAAGAAAGAGAAAAATAGGATCGCTTTGTAAGAAGAGGTCGACGTGATTACACTCTGTGGTAAAAACCCTTAAAAGAAAAAGGCCACTAAAGCCGGCTACTCACACACCTGCTGCAGGGGCAATATGGGAATTGGACCCTTGATTGCCTCCTTAATTGTGATGTGTGTAGGCAAGCAGGAGCAATTTTTAGATTGGGCCTGCGGCAGGGCGGCTGGGGCGCAAGACCTTCCTAGCTCCATAGATTGTGTCTACCGCCCTGCAAGGTTGCTGCGTGTGTAGTAGGATTGGGGCAATTCCAGTCAGTTCATTGGTGACAACCGAGCGGAGTGGACAAAAATGGAAAAAATGGTGTTACCATAGCCAGGAGCTCTTCAAAAGAATCAATATCCATTCGCAAAAAGTTTCTAAGATCATCTACTTCCAATTCTTTCATAATATTCATGTGGCACAATTTGCTTCGTTTCTGCAACCAATTCTTCACCCAATATCTTCTCTTCCTTTTTTTTTTGGTAGCACCACAGAAAGTGCCAAGGCGATACCAATCCTCTGGTGTTTCGACAATACAGGAGGCTTTCTCGTGGACGTGCGTTCAGCGGGACTATCAGTTACACACTGAACGGCAGGCTAGTGTGTAGAGAACAGCCTAAAATTGGTCCAACCGCCGTGCGACCGGTATTGCCCCTGCAGCAGGTGTGTGAGTAGCCGGCTTAAGGAACACCCAGAAAATATAAAACGTGGACTACAATCACAATCAGTCAAGGAAGCGATGTCACAAGCGAAGCGATGTTTGGTTTGGGGTTTGTTTTGTTTACTTGCATGTGATGTGACTTCACATCACACTCACAGGTTATAAAGTATTTCTAACATCACATAGCGTTTTTGCCACAGATTAAATTTCAAAAAAAATCCTTATTATTTCGTGTAATTTCCAAAAAAATAGACATAATTTAATGTGAAATAAAGTGAAATACGTTATTTTACGCTAGTATCAGATAGGATGACCACAATTTGTAGTATATTTTCAATGTTGTCAAATAGCCTATTATAATCAATTATGCGACGACCTTTATATCCATCGACAAAATGTTTTGCACTTGGACTTTTGGCTACTGCCACAAATACCATGCGGATCAAAAGGAAAGAACCAGCAGCCAGCAGCGCTTTCTCCCCGTCTGGTTGCCCTGAAAATCAGCGCGTGCAGAGTCACGGCATGTTTGACACTATGATGCTGAGTAGCACCCAATTTGGTGCATTATTATTTTATAAAATAGTTTTAAGGTTTTGTTTTAAATTATTTTCTCACTGTATTTAATTTGATTATTATTTTTCTGTGGTTTGCACCAATAAACGATTTTCTTTTTCTCCTTCTTTTTTTTCTTCAATACGGAGAGCAATAATCGGATCGTTCAATCCGTCTATTTGAACTTTTAGAAGTCTATGAATTTATGGCTGTCATTAGATGTCAGTGTTAAATTATGTTATTTTCAATATTCACGTCTTCAATATTTTTGCTGTAAATCAGTTATATGGGCTACTTTAGAGCAGAAAACAATGGTAAATGGTTAGATCTCGACAGTAAAAGACGGACGATATGATCAGTCTCGGCAAAACATGAACAAGAGACCTAGTGATTTCACATTTAAAACCAATTAGTGTTCAAATTGCAAAAACGAAAATACAGTAAGTTGCACTAAAATTACTCATTTATTTTTATTATAATGCTACCTTGATTTTTGTTTACATGGAGCGAACTGTTTGTTTACATAGAGCGAACTGTTTGTTTACATACCATGTGACAACGTATGGTCTCAGGTCATTGACCTCGGACATTGAATTTTGACGTAAGATACTACGAACTGTTGGAGTAGTATACTATCAACGTCAAAATGTCAAGGTCGAGATATCGGCTGCGATACATCAAGTAACAAAATGAATATAATTAATCCTTCTTTTTTTTTACATTAACAGAAACAAAAATGAACCATACCCCCGTGATCAGAATCGTGCGAACTATTACCCCCCCAAATTTCTCCGAAGGTTTTCCAGACACCCTGTATATTATTTATTTTTAATTGTTTTTTGTTTTAAATACGTATGTCTTTTTCTAGCCAAACTGATAGTAACGATGGTAATAATTACGTTTCTTTTTCTTCTAGTTCGGTCAGTGATGATAGTTTTCATAGTCTTCCTCTTTCTCTCCACGACTATCTTGATGCTCAGTTTTCTGATGTTACTAAATTTTTTAATGTTATTCACATAAACGCTCAAAGCATTCCTGCTCATTTTAATGACATGCTACTAACTTTTGACCTAAAAAATGTGCACGCAATTTTAATTTCAGAGTCGTGGCTTAAGCCGTGTTTACCGACTTCTTCCTATTCTCTACCAGGTTTTCATTTGATTCGCAATGATCGTACAGGGAGAGGCGGTGGAGGGGTTGCCATCTACCTTCGTTCCCATATTCCTTACTCTATTGTTTCTACGTCAGCGCAGAATTCTTGTGACGCCGCAGAGTATATTTTTCTTAGCCTTACTCTTTCTCACACTAAACTTCTACTTTGAGTATTTTATTCCCCTTCATTACATGTTAATTATTTTGACTCTCTTGAAAAGCTTCTCGAGGATCTCATGCCCTCTTTTAACCACCACATCTTAATGGGAGATTTCAACATTTGTCTCCTTAAAAATGACTTTCGTTCAAAATCACTTATATCTCTCGTGACTGCTTGCAACATGAGTATTCTTCCTTGTAATGCCACTCATTATTTTCCCAATTGTTCCCCATCACTCTTAGATCTTGCTTTAACTTCTTCTTCTACTCTTGTTGAGAAGTTTGGTCAATACTCTGCGGATGCCTTCTCGTACCATGACTTAATTTATCTATCGTATAAAGTCCGGCCCCCTAAGTCTAAGCCCAAAATTCTCCTTCAGCGCAATTTTAGTAGGTTGGATGTAGATAGTCTCCGTGAGGACGCGGTTAAGGTTGACTGGAGTGTTATTTCTAATGCTAATATCGTAGACGACCAGGTCGCATTGTTCAACTCCCAACTTACTCAGTTGTATGACGTCCATGCTCCGGTTCGGCCAGTCAAAATTAAGCATCTTCCTGCTCCTTGGCTTACTGATGAAATTAGATCCCTGATTCACAAAAAGAATGTTGCAAAATTTAGATACAAAGTTGACTCATCAGACGAAAATAAACTTAAATACCACACATTTCGCAACCGATGTGGCACAATATGTCGTGACGCACAAAGTCGTCATATACATAAATCCGTAGAAAATGGTGATCCGGCTAAAGTATGGAAGTTTCTTAAATCAATAGGAGTTGGAAAATCTCAAGTAAATTCTAGTAGCAACGATATTGACATCGATCAGCTGAATCAGCATTTCTCTTCTTCTATCTTATTTAATGGTCCGGCTAAAGCCGATACGCTTAAATGTCTTTCTAACATCTCAACTCCTGATACTTCAACTTTTTCCTTCTCTCAATTCACTGACAGTGATGTTAAGAAGAGCGTACTATCCATCAGTTCCAATGCTGTTGGTGTTGATAGCATTAGTCGTAACATGATCCTTCCCTTGCTCGACCTTCTCGTTCCTATCATCTCTAGTATCCTTAATAGGTCCATTATGACCAATGAATTTCCTTCGTCATGGAAGGATGCTGAAGTGGTCCCTCTCCCCAAAAAATCAAATCCCGCTTCTTTTTCTGACTATCGTCCCATATCCATTCTACCTTTCCTATCCAAGATCCTGGAGCGCCTTGTTCATCAGCAATTGCCTTCCTACTTAAACAGATATGACCTCCTTAACTCCTTTCAGTCCGGTTCCCGTCCAGGTCATAGTACGGCTACTGCTCTTGTCAAAATCACGGACGACATTCGCGCTGGCATGGATAACAGGAAATTGACGGTTTTGACGCTGTTGGACTTTAGCAATGCTTTTAGTTCCGTTGATTTTGACATAATGCTTGCAATTTTACGCTCCCTTAACATATCTCCTGCAGTAATTGAATGGTTTCATAGCTACTTAACCGGTCGTCGGCAGCGAATTAAGGTGGGTGATTCCCGATCTTCATGGTGCGGCACGCTAGCCGGCGTTCCGCAGGGTGGCGTGCTGTCTCCGCTTCTTTTTTCTATTTTTATTAATTCTATTACGCAAAACCTTCTCTCTTCTTATCACTTTTATGCTGACGACCTTCAAATTTATTCCCAGGGTACGCTTGACGATCTTTCTTCGGTAGTTGACGCTGCCAATGAAGATTTAAAGCGTATATTACATTGGTGCAATGGGTTTGGGCTAAAAGTAAACCCTACTAAAACTCAAGTAATTGTCATAGGCAGCTCCAAACTTATTTCTAGAGTCAACTTTGAAAATCTACCCCCAGTTTTTTTCGACGGTGCTCTTATTCCTTACTCTCTACAGGTTAAGAATCTCGGTTTCATTATGGACTGCTCTTTGTCATGGGCACCTCAAGTAAGTGAGACTAGCAGGAAGATGTTCGCAGCTGTAGGATCTCTAAGACGACTTCAAAACTTTCTGCCTCTTTCTACTAAAATTGCGCTTGCTCAAACTTTACTCCTTCCTATTTTAGATTATGTTGACGTGTGCTATTTGGATCTTACTGAGGAGCAACTAAATAAGCTTGAGCGTATTCAAAATTTGTGTATACGGTTCATATTTGGGTTACGCAAGTATGACCACGTCTCCATTTTTCGCAGTCAGCTCAAGTGGCTCCCAATCCGTGCTCGTCGTAACTTTCATATTTTAAGTCTCCTCTTCAGCATACTTTTCAACCCTACAACCCCGTGTTACCTTAAGGAGCGTTTCAATTATTTTAATTCAGTTAGAGCTTCCCAAAACCTTCTTTTGTCAGTCCCCTTTTCTTCCACTAAGTTTTACTCCAATTCCTACACAATCCAGGCAATAAGGCTATGGAACGCTTTACCTACAGAAGTAAGGCGTGCTCAGTCTATTTTAATTTTTAAAAGCAAGCTAAATAGTTAGGGAGGCGAGGTAGCTAAATGGTGTAATTCAACGGCGCCGTCGAAACCTATCAAAATCGAAAGATAAAATAATTTCGAAAAGAAAAGCTCGTATGGTAAAAACCATTTTAGCGGTGGGTTTGGCGTGTACGGTTTTTCAAAAATGTAAAAAAAAACAGTTACTTGGGCATTCTCGAGCGCGTCAGATATTCATACTACGTATGCCCCAAGTGCCTCTGATAACAACGGTATACTAATCTGCCGGTTTGCGTGGTGGGGGTAGGCATATGAAGTAGTCAAAAATGCAAAAAAAAAAATTTACTCGAGTGCGTCAGATTTTTGGAAGGGGTGTTAAGTAGGCCCCAAGGAAGCTCCCTTTAAAAAAACTGACGATTTCAGCGTGACGATAAGTAAAGAAAAATTTTTGAAAATGCAAACAAAAAACGTTTTTTTGAAATACTCGAGCGCGTCAGATTTTCATAGGGGAGGTTTATCTCGGTATCCTGAAAGCATATTTTCTTAATCTGACAAAAATGTTGGTGGGTTCTCTTAATCTGACCGAAAAAGGTTTTTTGGTTTATTTTTTTTCCTTTCTTTCTCCTTGATAAAACGGGGAATTTAAGAATGACAATAAAGCGATAGATATTCCCTTTTTTGTTTATTTAAACTTTTTTTTTGTAAAATGTATCATCGTTCGCGACTTATATGCCGCAACGCGTTTTTCGGAAGACGAAATGGCTCCTCCACACTACTGGTCATGCGGAAATTGGCAGATTTTGTATTTTTAGTAAGTTTTAGATTATATTCTTCAAAATAAAAAAAATAAAAATCGCGCTCGAGAATGCCGGATTAACGTATTTTTTTTACAAGTTCGCGACCCTATAACTCGGCGGCGTCAAGGACTTATCGTCAGATTAGTTAAATTTAGTCTTAAAACACTAAAATCAACCCCCAATATCTTAATCTGACGCGCTCGAGTACTTCAGACTATCGATTTTTTTTTACTACTCTGATCGTCTATCCTAGGCGCGCGTCACTACATATAGAGCTAAATACTTTACAAGGTTGTTCTATTAGGTCTAAGGTATCTCTCATATCTTAAACTGCCACGCTCGATTATTACCGAAAATTCCCCTATTCGCCTCCCTAACTAAAAGGACTATTATTTATCGCTTCCGTAGTTTTTCTATGATTTCCTTTATTTTTACCATCCTACGACCTCGTGTGTTATCTTTGTTTGGCTGATTTCTAGAGTTTATGTATATATATATATATTATAGTTGTATAATAGTATGTATTTAACGTGTATTTAGTATGTATTTATTAACAAATTTACTTTGTTTATGTGTATATATTTATATGTAGTTTATATTTGTGTAAGTAGTTTTTACAATAACAGAAGTGTTTCTTGTACTTTAGTTTGAGTTCGGAATAATTTAGTTTACACCGCCTGCCATGTATTTTTGTTTTTATTATTTCTCTGTCCAAGGTTGTCTGGAAGAGATCGCTATTTAGCGGTAAGACCGCCTGTTGTATACCTATAGTTAAAATGTACTGTTCCGTGTTTTGTTTTCTTTTGGTGTTCAATAAAGAGTATTTGTATTGTATTGTATTGTACCTCTTGTATTAACATTAGGCCTCCCCCCCGACTCGCTCCCCTAGACCAAGACTATTACTGACTGGAAGGTCGTTAAGGACAGACTCCAAGACGACCCGACCGACCTCACTGACCTAACGGAGACTCGGACGAGTACTGACGACGCGGACAAGGCGATTGGGGCTCTCACCAATCACCTCAGCTCAGTACTCAAAACCTCCGCGAAAGTCGTGCCCTCCTATAGGGACAGACGTCCCCCGCTCGAGAGCTGAGGGAGTTGGTGAGGGCCAATAACGCCGCGACCAGACAATACGACTCTTACCCGACCGAACAGAATAGAGTTAGGCTGCGTGCGCTTCAAAACCAGGTCAAAACTGGCGTCGCGACTTTGAGAAACGACTCTTGGAACGATCTGTTATCCGACATCAAACCTAGCCACCTCGCTTATTGGCGGTTGGCTAGGTCCTTCAAATCCGACACAGCCTCCCCTATGCCCCCTCTAAACCACCCTGACAACTCCGGCCCTGCATTCGAAGACGGCGACAAGGCCGATGTCCTTGCCGCCAGCCTCGAGTCGCAGTGCTCTCCTAGTACGTTGTACCCATCAGGCGCCCCAAGCACATCCTGCTCGATCCCACCGATCCCATCCAACTCGCAGTGGATGAGGGCACCGAAGACCGGATGAAGCTCCGCCGCCAGGGACGTCGTGGCTGCTACGCTCGACCGGCCGGAAACCCGACGGGGGCACCCCTCCAGAGGTGCGGCCACCACCGCACCCCTAACATAGGGTTCAGCATGCCCCCCCGAGGGGCACTGCTACCCATGCCCGGGTAAAGTAGTTACGGTGAAGACACCAACAACATGGCCAATCAAAAAAAAAAAAAAACCGCGCGCAGTCGTAAAGCGGGCGGCGTGCGGATAACGTATGATGATTAATAACACGAAATTTTAGGTAGGCTATCAGGGTAATATGCAAGTAAATCCATTGTAATAGTTTTAAGAAAGATTTTTATTAAAATAAAGTTTACGGGGTGAGGGAAGGCTGAGAGGGAGGGGCGTTGTCAAAATGGTATAAAATGGCGGCGCTCTGGCCGCCATTCGCATTCAACCGACAAAGCCCGACCAAGCATAACCGATGCAAAGAAGCCTAGAAACCTTGCCTCTCAAGCCTGCCAGCTCCACTACAAATATAAAGGGCGTTTTTCTTTCAATCAACCAGCCATAGGTGTGTCCCGCACAGTGAATAATCAATTTCATTCAAGAATCTCGAGACGTTTAAGCTGCATGAACACTTTGAACACTAAGAAGGTGTGCTCATATCTGGGAGGTTGCAATTGATACTTTCAACCGTGTTAAACACTCTACTGTCACTTCACGACTACAACGCTAAAACTACCACGCTACTTAGTGATATGTTTGAACATTGCCGCAACAGTTCAACATATTGTTTTGGAGAATCATAAGTAGGTAGGTGATTTCTACTGATGATTTCGTGTGCAGGTCAAATGAACCCACCGCTGCCGGTGGTATGGTTCAAGCCGGTGCTGGAGCTGCCGAAGCCCGACCCACGGTACGAGGCGCCGCTGTACAAGACGTCGGAGCGCGCGGGCACACTCTCCACCACGGGGCACAGCACCAACTTCGTGCTGCCGGTGCTGCTCCCCGCCTCTGCGCCGCAGCACTTCTGGATCATTCGCGGCACCGCGCTGCTCACGCAGATCACCGACTAACCGCACGACGCGCGAACAGCCTCAACACATGCTCTAATTAAATATTATAATGTTTCCGTGATTAATTAAAACATTGATCGATCTTTACAGCAAACATCGTTTAATAATCTCTTCTTTTTATTTTTACGTCGACCACGAATTGGGGTGAAGGGATTCATGCGACGGCAGCCGCGGTTACTACCACCTCTCAAGTAGGGATGAGTTTTATGGAACCTTTTCTAGCCCCCTCCCTTGCTGAGCGGGAAAAGCAGTGCCTCCCTAAATAGGGCTGCGTTGTCATCCCAGGTGCTACCCAATCCACACTATTGCCCCAAATGTGCAGTGCGAAAGCGACCACGGCGTGTACTCACACCTCCAGGGCCGCCCATTTGCAGTAAAGTATAGGTCTACCAGAAACTCATGAAAATTTTAAAAGTAAAAATAAATCGATTTTCGTATGGCAATTTTACCTTACGCCTGTCAACTCCAGTGATTAAAGACCACAGAATAAGAACTAGCATAGTAAGAGTAATAAAATAAAAACCATAAAACAAGTAGTCAGTAAATAATATCGATATCGACACTACTCGATTACGACTTGGTTATATATACAGTTGTGTGCAAAATAATAGCGCAGTGTAGGTATTTGAGTAAATATTTTCTAAAATAAGCCAAGTGCTCAAAAGAGGGCCTCACATTTAAAAACTATTCACCCAGGGATTGTTAACACTGGCTAGCAATACAATTTTTTTTTTTTAAATTCTTACTCTAATTTCCGAATTTTGAAAATATATATATTCCATATAAATAGCAGTGTCACGAAAATGTCCTCATTACATAGTTTTTTCCGACTCGGATGATACAATTATTATCTATTCATAGTATAATAGACAATTGGTCGCTGTGTAAAAGTAATTAAAGCTAGAAAAAAATTACGACTATGGGAAGGAAGAGGAAGGCATTGTTCCAGAGAAATGAGAATTTTGATTAAAAGGTTGATTCAAGAAAGAAAAACATATAAAGATATTCAAGAAATTTTAAAATAATCTGCTAAGATGATCAGTAATTCTCTGAAGTGGGAAGAAAAACCCGAAACAATAGGTAGAAAAAGGGCTACAACAAAAAAAGTGATTCAAGAATTGTTCGTCTGTCGAAAAAGCACCCATTTCTGTCTTCAAAACACATTAAAAGCTCATTAAATTTAAATGTGAGTACTTCTACAGTTCGTCGTCGTCTCATTGAAGCTAATCTGCACGCCAGGAGTCCGAGAAAGGTGCCACTGTTGACTAAGAGGCACATAAAACAGAGGCTTATTTTTGCTAAAGAACATGCAGATTGGCCCTTGGAGAAATGGCGTAATATTCTATGGAGTGATGAAAGTAAAGTAGTACTGTTTGGGTGTAAAGGACTTCGAGAGTACGTTAGGAGACCTGCGGGTGCCGCTTTCATGCCGCAGTATCCTCTAGCCGCCCAGGGTTTTTTGGCCAAGGTTGGGATAGCGGCCTAATGTCCTTTTTATAGGTTTGAACGGTTCCGACCCAGGACTTTCGCTGTATGATATCTTGGCTTAGGGTAGGCGTAAGAGCCTAAGTTTTTTTGTGCATCATTTTAGCTATGAGTAGAAGGCTAGGAGATCAAAAAAACACCTAAATTCAAAGTCCTTTTTATAGGTCTCCGGGCCGCAAGACCTGAATATTTTTTTTTTCCAAAATGCGTATTTGTGCTTTTTAGGTGTTTCCTGCCATTATGTTGCTCTTTTATATTATTGTCACATATGTTAAGCACGTAGTATGCATGCAAACTTGCATGTTATAAAAAAAACAATCGTTTATTTGTACCTACCAACGTCACGTGTTTTTATTATATTGGTGCAGTACGTGCGTATTCGTTAACAATGGCTAATATTTTTCAACATAATTTTTTTTTTTGATAATTAGATACCAATCAATTACTTACAAAATTGGAAATTCTTTTATAAATTTAGCACCCAAATCTAAAATGTTGAAATTATACCTAAAAATAGGGTAACGGCCCATAGACCTTTTAAAATCCTATACTTACGTAGGGTAATGGCACTAATATTGGACTTGAACAAGAAATATACACAAATATACAATATACACGAAGCAATAATTTTATTAATCAGTAATTTAGTAGTTAGAAAGGTACATTAAAATAAATTATTTATAGTAAAACGGTATCAGCATACAAATTTGGCCATGGCCAGTAATTTAAAGACATTTTCATCTGTGGCCAGTTATTGGCGATTTACCATATTTATTACTCTGACATGCAAGCAGTAAATTTCAAAGTCTCAATTATCTATATATTTTAGAAGCCCGTATACCTTTTAAAATCCTAGAATATGTAGGCACCCGTATGCCTTTCTATAGGTCTTCGAAATATTTATTATCATATATTGATACACATTGGGATTATGTGTTGAATACGTATCAATAAACAAATATGGACACTTAATGCATCGTTCACAACAAACACATTTAAGAAATCTGCAAAGATAGCTGAGATAATTATAGATTTACTCAACACGTTCGCGACGTCTCGCCATGTTTTTGAAGGTTACGCCCAAACTGACAGTTAACGTTGCACAGATTGACCTCTATTGTCAACGTCAAACATGACGTTTTCGTTCAGAAATCACTTAAAATCAATACACGGGAAATTTGAGCTTTTACAACAGGTTTTATTTGAAGACCTTTTAAAAGGACAGTTGGGCATCCATAAGATGAAAATAACTTTTTGCTTGGGCCGGAACCACCTATGAACTGAAGACCTTTTATAAAACCTGTGGGCGGCTAGAGGTTAAACAATAAAGACGGTCAAACATGGTATGGGGATGTTTTTCATACAATGGTGTAGGCCCTATCATTGAAATTGTGGGCATAATGAACAAAGAATACTATTTAAAGAAGGTGCTCCAGGAAGTAATGTATCCATATGCCAATGACACTATGCCGCTCAGATGGGTTTTTCAACAAGACAATGACCCTAAACACACGAGTAAAGTTTTGAAAGAGTGGTTTAGAATCAACAAAGTAAATGTTTTACCTTGGGCGGCTCAGTCGCCGGACCTAATTCCAATTGAGAACTTGTGGACAGATATTAAGTGCTCAAAAACCTACCACGAAGTCCCAATTATGGAATGTAGTACAGTCAGCATGGAACAATATCCCTATAGAGATATGTCAAGCTTTAGTCGACTCAATGCCGAGAAGATGTGAAGCTGTTATTAGAAATAAAGGTCAAGCCACTAAATACTAACAAGGACTTATATTTTTTTTGGTTGATTGTTTGATTACAAATTATTATTTGCCTTTTAATGAATAAACTGCTATTATTTTGAAAACGGTACTCTTGATTTTTTTATGTTTACCTCAGAAATACTTGAGATTATTTTATGGTTCATTTTGATTTAGTACTATTAGACATAGAATTGTAAATGTAGGTAAGATATATAATCTTAAGTTAACTTAATAAATTTTAATCTTTAGTTTGCCTTTACTATTATTTTGCACACAACTGTAAGTATGTTTCGTAGTACCATCGTTTTTTTTAAATATTTGTCAGTTAAGTCACGGTACAACATAGGAGTACAGCAGTAGAGTCAACCCACAATAACTCTGCAATGAGCTGACAACAGTAGATATCTTAAGTTTGTTTATGGCAATACCGGTTTTTAGTCACACAACAAGTTTTGATACTTACAAGCAAAGACCTTTATATAACTAACGTAATAGACGAACAGACTCCCTTTTTCCCGCGTTACCAAAACGGAAATGTCAACGTGTGCGTGATTTTACAAGTGTGTGAGTAATTTTAGTGATGTCCGTACGTTATATCGAAAAAATATCGATGAAAAAGACTCGCTTATATAAGACTTGTTTGGAACTTAAAACTAGCATTCTTCACTAATAAAACACAAGATTCTTTCATTATCTATAATAATACTCTTGTCACGGTAATTACCACACACATATCATACAATCAATTTTTAATGTAAATAATTAATAAATTTCAGTCTTACACAAATTCTAGGCTTTTAATATGGGCACTAGGCAACAATAAAGTTACTTATATAGAGAAACTAGCGACCCGCCCTCGCTTCGCTTCGGTTAATATAAATAACAAATAACCCAAGTTCATCTGGAATAATATACTTTTCAAACGGTGGAAGTATTCACTTTATTTGGCCACAACTAAGTTCTTGTGGAACATAAAAAAAAATTGAAGTCCTGTCGTAGCCTGGACCACTGCATTTAATGATAAATAATAAACTGCGATCAATTTACCTAGCTGCGTTTTATAATCGCTCGGAATAATGTTTAAATAATTATGAGAAGGAATGAAGAAATATCGACATATTGATAACTTATCGATAGATGAGTGTGATTCAAACATTCAATCACTACCTAAAAAATGGAAATTTTCACGGACACAACATCTTTTCATTTTACATATAAAAATTAAAAATATGCATAAAACACAAAACTACATGATATATCGTACTTATTAGACCACTAACCGTATTCCTTGGACCTAGGAATCCTTGAAAATATGAGTTCAAAAATGACTATGTGTGGATCATAATTACCTGTGAAATGACTCATTGTTTGGATTATTCCTATGATTGACTTCGCAATCAGGTACTGCACAGCCCACCATTGTTGTTTTTAACGGTTTTGACACCACGTTTATACAATTATCCTGAATATTTTAATAAAAACTAAAAGACGCTGTCGCCAGTGGGCTACCGTGGGCTACCATTAGCTTTCAAAATGGTTACAACGTCAACGTCTTTCGCTGTCACTGTCGCACTCGTATTCGTGCATAAAGAGGCTGCACTCTCGCTTCCACAGACTGGTCGTCTATTATGAAGGTCTTTGCTTACAAGTATAGCTCTAATTATTGTATAGTACCTAAGCGCGGCGATATAATTATATGTCTCGACCGTCCTAACTCTATCTATGGTACAATAAAATATTATAAAGAGAAAAGATTTGTATTTTTGAAAGTTTGTAAATAATAAACTCAAAAACTACTGGACCGATTTCAAAAATTATTTCACCATTAGAATGCTACATTATTCCCCTGGGTATCCTAGGCTGCTTTTTTTTCTGCGCGGACGCAGAAGGGCTAGCGTATTATAAATACGAAAGTATGGTTATCGCTTTCATAAAGTTCTGGACATAGGCTAGGTACTTTTTGACCTGCATAATTTAGCAGTTCCCGATGAAACGCGATGAACCAATTCTACACAGACAAGGTCGAAGGCCAAAATTGTTGTCTCATAAGTAAGTGGGTAATTTTATAAGTTGAGGTCTTTACAGTGCACAGTCTAAGATTTGGTCCCCAGGCCACTTTGGACTGTGTCATGACGTAGTCAATCAACACACAGTCCGGAGCGGTCAAGGAATCAAATTCTTTCTTTTTACTTAATAAAACGCAAAACAATGTTTGACATGTTTAATCACTAAGCGAGATATCTGAGTATAAGAATTCCACTCTTTCAACTGTTCCTGAACTTCAACTTCTCCGAACCCTTGTCCTCTTTCAACCTCATTGTCATCATCTCTTTGCACATTTATAACAAATGGTCTTAGGTCATCCAATAATCCATCTTGTTTTCTGTGTGTGTGTGTGTGTGTGTGTGTGTGTGTGTGTGTGTGTGTGTGTGTGTGTGTGTGTGTGTGTGTGTGTGTGTGTGTGTGTGCGTGCGTGCGTGCGTGCGTGCGTGCGTGCGTGCGTGCGTGCGTGCGTGCGTGCGTGCGTGCGTGCGTGCGTGCGTGCGTGCGTGCGTGCGTGCGTGCGTGCGTGCGTGCGTGCGTGCGTGCGTGCGTGCGTGCGTGCGTGCGTGCGTGCGTGCGTGCGTGCGTGCGTGCGTGCGTGCGTGCGTGCGTGCGTGCGCGTGTGTGTGTGTGTGTGTGTGTGTGTGTAAGTTAGTTTGTTACTCCTTCACGCTGCAACGGCTTGACGCATTTCGATGAATTTTGAAATGGAGATAGCTTATACCTTGGATTAACGCATAGGCCACTTTTCATCCCGGAATATTTAAAATTATTTATTTATTTAACTGTAATCGAGTTCTACGCGAACGAACTCGCGGGCAGAAGCTAGTATTATAATAAAATAACATCGTCTTAGCCTCATCATTTAGCTAATATGATATTTTGTCACAATATAATATTATTTCATGATAATACGCTGTTAAACATCTTAGCCTATTTGTGCAAATTGTGGTTACTGAATTGTCAACAACTTTTTGAAGTTGTAATTCTGTAGCTCTGCCTACCCTACTCTGGGATTACGGGCGTGAAGGTATGTATGTATGTAATATTATTTCATGAAATGAATATAAAATAACACAGAGTAGTAATAACATATCAAGAATTTATTAGGGACTTACTCATATAGTAGTCATAGTGTTTAGAGTTTCATGTAAACATTGCTCCTTTTGCTTACGGACGGACTCCATCTCTTCTTTTACATTTTGGAAATGAGTTATCATTTTAAAAATAAGTTCTCGAACTCCACTTGTACCTAATAGGTTTAACCATATTGAAAATAGGAATCGTTAAAAAAAACCTCAACCGAATATCCATGTAATACCAATATGTCATGTTTGAGTGACATGAAAGAACATAGATTATAAGAGTATTTTATGGGTATACATCGGTATCAACGTGCAAATTTCATGGCAAAGTATGGTCGGCAAAAAAACAAATACAAACAAATACACTTAGTATTTTTAACCATTATTATGTATAGATAAAATAGGTATCTAAAAATGTTTTAAAGGTTAGAATAGACAACTAAAAGGGTCTAGCAGGCTAAGGAAGGAGAAGTGGCCCCTGTGACGAATATCGGATTTTTATAATGTCATTTGTTGGCTATCTCATAATATAGAAACAACCTAACTTTCAGCCCCCTATCTTGAACCGTCACCGAGATACAAAAAGTCAAAAACGTCATTTTATGGACACATTTTTCACAGTCGTTTTTCTCCTAAACTATATAAGGTAGAGCAATCAAACCAAATCATAGCTACAAAGGATGGGTAGGAGTATAACTCTGATTTTTTTAAATATTTAATTCCTTGAAGAAATAATGATTAAAATGTCAGAGAATTTTTTGACAGCACTTTTCCGTAGCTGTGGTTGTCGTGTTAATTAACACCGTTCCATTTACTAAACTACCCTATTGTGGCGTCATTGCGACTAAAGTACGGGATCTACACATCAACTTATGTTAGTTAGCCACTAAACTGCCCATTTGATATGAATGAATTGCCTTTCCACACTCACTGACCAATATTTATTTGGTATGACGGTTAAATTGACTTTTGTTTTCTATTTAGCATATATTATTTTTCGAATGAAAAATGAGTATTAAGGTTCTATGACATTATTAAGAATAAAAACCTCTTTAAGTATAAATACAGCATAAATATAGGTACAGTTAGCTGCAGCACAATTAATTTAAAAGTAAAAGAAAAGAAAAAGTTATTATTAATTAAATATTCGAATGTATTTCTTTTTTTGCTGCCCTTACCGGGTGCCATGAAAATTGAACGTTGATACCGATGTTTATTTATGGGATACCGTTTAATATCCTGTGCGAAGTTATTGTGGGTCGACTCTAGTTCTATTCCAATTTGTTTTAACACATTTTAGGTACGTATATCTTAATCGTAGTTGCATTGTTGACGCTATAGTAGCTCTTACTGACAAATGAAGTGAATACGATTTACGAGATTGGTGATCCAAATACTGTCTCGGTAGTCTTGTATTCGAAGGTTAACTCTGTATATTACGCATTAATACAATACTTAGGTATAATATTATTATGATCACGCGCTTTTTTGTCTTGATCGCTCCGGTTATGAGGAGAGGTATATGGTTGTCCTGTTCTTTGACGCCACATTATCATGGCGTCGCACTTGTTACAATAACAAATTGGAATAATTTATTTTGCCTGTTTATAACATTTTGTACATTGTTTTTTTTTAATCCTTGAATTTCGTTTCTATGAAAAAAAACGGTGAATAAAATATGGTTTTAAAGAAATACGTATAACTGGACTAATTTGATAATTTCTTAGAATTCCTGAAACAGGTATAGTATAATCACTGTATTTGTGACAACTATTATATTGGTATATTCTTCACTATACAAAATTAAGTAGGTATTAATAACTCAATGGACCAATTAGACCAATGGTTGACATTTTATAGATGCGGTTAAATGAAAAACATCATGTACCTAAGTGTAACCGACTAAGGCATGAAATATAAAAAAAACTTTTATTTATAAAATAGTCAGTATTTTTATTAGATGCGGTAGGCCGACGATGCGCTTCCACATTTACTTTTTTTCTGGATCTCAACAACAGGACCACCCCTCCGGGCTCAGCCATAGCTAAGAATCATACAGGTGACAAGTACTTATACTCGTACTTGCAAAAAAAAGTTTATCAAAACCCACCGTGTCACTTTTTTCTACCTACTCTGGCAAGAGCGAATTGTAATTACTTCAGGATTTAATAACATTTACACATTAACATTTGAAAACAATAGTTATGAATAGACCTAGAGATTTTCCTAGCACGAACGACGTGTTGTTAGTGCTTGACACAGTAAAAACATCGACAATCCTGCTATCGATAACCACTACTTCAACGTCATAGAGGAAATAATTGTACATCATTATAATATAGTTATTAATAAAATAGTCAAAATTAAAGCTCATTGAAGTGCCTAAAAAAAATACAATCATGTCATACTATATATAACAATGTGGTGTGTTTCAAAAAGTAAGATAAGAATAATTAAGTTAATAACAAAACTTTCAATGTATTAATATTTTAGGCACATACTTCAATGAAAATAGCTCGATGACATTGAAGTGGACTTATCGATAACAAGATGGTCGATGTTTTTATTGTGTCAAGCACTAACAACATGTCGTTCGTGCTAGGAAAATCTCTAGGTCTAGTTATGAACAACGTTAGATGTAATTTAAGTTAAGTTAATTGAAATTAAGTGTAAGGAATCTGAATATGGCTTATCATTTTGGTTTAGCTGATAAAAAAAACATCTATTGTTGGAATCCAATGTCTTTACCTACCCGTTCGCTTCCATCCATTTCTCTTTGAATTTTAGGTAACCTACTTAATTCAGACAGATATATTATACCAACTAAAATAATTTACCTAAGAATCGATTAGAATCATGAAGCATGGAAAGGTTGTACATCACTATTTGCTTCGTTAGACAGAAAAATTATAATAGTACAGGGTACAATATCCCTCTTTTTAAGGACTAAGAAGCCTATCGACACAATGTATTTTACTATTTTCAATACAGAATTCAATATTAATACAATTAAAAGTTAAAACTAAACTTATTAAAATAAAAATAAAGCTAAGCTATTCAAATATTAAAGATGTAAATAATAATCATCACTATAAAAAGACCACCCCCTCTAGCAGGTCTGCTCGCGGCATGGTCCCTATTCCCCCATTATCTCTCTGGATAGCTAGCCCAATCGTTTGGGAGAAGTAAGCACCAGCTCTAGGATCTCCGGAGCAATGAGCGGGTATGACAGGGCCTTAATAAAGTTTTTCATATCGGCTGACCAAGCTCCCATGATCTCCACTGCAAGCGCCACAAATTCGTAAATATTTAATAATGAAGAATAACGCAAGAAAAATAATATAAATAAAAATAATAAAAATAACGATCAGCTGCTACTCCGGCCCAATTACGGGTTAACTGGAAGTGGGAAAGGGCGAATGTGTCAACACAAGTCGCGTCCCACACCAGTGCTCTACCCAGTTTCCATGGCACCAATGTAGCTCCGTCTGGTCGCTTGCCGTCGCCTCTATAGGTCAGCTGATACAGAGGCAGTGGCAAGCGAGCCACGGATCAGACCATTACACAATTAATGATCGTGACGGTACAAACGGCCGGCACTTCTAAAGCATAAAAGGCCATGTCGTCCCAGCTCACTCACTTCCTTTCCTCATGCGAAAGTATGAGGTTCACAGGTTCTAGCCCCAATCCGCAAGCTTATTGCAATGCGCAAGCAGCTTGGATCCAAGACTGTGCCTATTTTGCATGAAGGAAGAGCGTGGATCCAGTGACCTGATTCGCCTGCCGAGACAGCGAGAAAACGGGCGCGATCTGAATCGTCCGGACTATTTTGTATGAGAGATACATGAATTGACATAAGGCGAGGTATCCCATGCTCTTTTGATGTCTCTTGACTGGCATATCCACTCCGAGAAACGACTCACACCATGCATCCCTGGCCTCCATCAGGTTCGCAATCTCAACCCCAGAAAAGAGCGCGCAGCGTGGACAGCTGCCTCACAACCTCCCTTGACGCCAAAACCCAGCTGCCGGGGTTTGAAAATGTTTGACAGTCTATTACGAAATTTTCGGCAGCAAAGTTTCGACGCCAAACGCCTGAAGGTGCAGCCGACGGCAATAGGGCTGATACCACCACCTTTATGGATGCACACTTTATGGACACTTTACATTTTAAACCTACTGACTAAGAGAGTAGGGTTGATAATTTAATGTACATTCAATGTAGTTCTAACTTTTTTTTATGTAATCGGCTTGGTGTTACGGACACAAAGAAAGACAATGGTATTGTTTACAAATAATGGCCTTTGTGTAGAAGATCGGCTCAGTAGAAATAATAAAGACTATAAACATCTTAGCCTATTTGTGCAAATTGTGGTTACTGAATTATCAACAACTTTATGAGTTGTAATTCTGTAGCTCTGCCTAGCCCACTCCGGGATTACAGGCGTGAAAGTATGTAAACATATGTTTTCTATTTGCACTCAAATTTAATTTAGATATATTCTAATATGTCATTATACATTATCAAATCAATAAATCATGAGAAATGTCTAAAGTAGCAAGATAAGTGACTGAAGAGGTTGACGCTAGGATTGCGTAGCTAATCTCTTTAAATATGTAAGGTAAACGTACGCTTCGCCGAATCTGCGGTATCACCGAATTTCTTCTATTTCAAGCTATTAGTCTAGTACTTACAGTGGATATTAAGTTGTGATATTTTTTTACGCTAGCTAGTTAACTATCCCTTCCACTACGCGGCAAAGCCGGCCATTTGCTGTCTCAGTCAGGACGCAACAAGCGATCAAGTCGGTGCAGTGCCGTTTTGTAGGGGAGTTTTGTTATTTCATTCAATTTGGTCACATTACACAGCATGGCGTGTGTCAAAGGTGATAGTGAGACCGTGATTTAAATTGCTACCATTTGAATAAATAAATAAAATATAAATGCCTATTGTTTCACTAAAGTTTGAGCACCACTCAGGCCAAATTTTCATACATTTCTTCCCTAGTTCGGTGATGCGGCGGCCCGGTTCGGTATTATGTGCAAATCAAGTTTCTTAGTTCGGTAAATGGTACAAACCAGGTTTAGTGATTCAAAAACCTTTAAAAATATTTTAAACATATTTCTAACCATGTAATGTATTTCCAGGTACATTAAAATGATGACAAATTTATTAAAGTTACCATTATTTTATAGATCATAAACGTATCAAAATCCCAGACCTTAATAAAAAAATAAACGTACATCCAGGTCTTAAGCGTTCGTCGAAACGTACATTTACCTTACTACTAATCAAGTCAAGTACGGAGGTAAGATATTTGAAAGAAAATGTATTTTGAACTCGTAGGTAAAAACTTTTCTTGATACGAATGTCACTTCTGTTATTGCCTATTTGTCATAATCTTTCACTACTGTCAAATCGTTTTTGCTCCCGCGATAACGATGTATGTTTATTAGTTGACATTGTTGACATTACTAGGGAAGCGATTAAATACACATACACACATACATACATAAACTCACGCCTTCATTCCCAGAGTGGGGTAGGCAGAGCTACAGAATTGACAACAATTCATTTTGTGCTAAGGTAGTAAAATAAAATACCGTTTCTAGATTTTACACTGCTGATTACAGTAAAAATATCTTTGGATTTTTTTATGCAGTAGTTTTTTTATATTTAGGAAAAACAGTAAAACAAGTTGGATTGTGAATGTTAGGAATACACTTATAGTGCCCTTAGTCCATTTATTACCAAAGGAATTCAAAAAAAATATACAACTGTCATGTTCATTGTTTATCTGTCTGACGGATTACTTGATTCTGACGACACGCTTTCAATTCTACGCAAAATAGTTTATTTATTTTAATGGCGTCTACAAATTACGTAATTAATTAAATTACGCAAAATAGCAAATTTGTGAACGAACGGCAGCGAATGATTGACATGACATGACAGTCAGTTTTGTTTACTGTTTAAAATTAACTTTTTTAAATTTTATATCAGGCTAAGATCACGACATCAGTATTCCTAACTTTGTATATACGGTCTTTTTAATGACTATTTCTTTAATAAATTATTAACGACGAATTTAAGTTAAATGAAGAAAAACCAAGAAATACGGGTAGTCTAATTTTTAACCAGCTATTATAAACGCGAAAAAACAATAATGCTTTTTTTTTTGAAATGTTGTCAATTACCAACCACTCTAAAAATTTGTTGATAATTCTGTAACCACATTTTGCACAATTAGGCAAATATATTTGGAAAATATCAAATTTAAATAATTTTATTGTTGATATTGTAAGTAGTATTGCGTTTTACTTTATTTAAACAATATTTGTATAGAATAAAAATGTGTACCGTAAGGGTACCTAGGTATTACAACTATAGCATATATCATTACTTATAGAAAGTGAAATAGTGGACTGTCGTATTATCGACATTGTCGCATCACTACGAATATGACTTTCATATCTCTGACGTAACATGCGGTCTGAAAAATAAGACGGCGGCGGACAAATTATGGTCCTTTATTGAGGTAAGACATCATAGTGTAGAGTCGGGCTCCAAGTTTCATCGATAAAATCGAATTGATCATCGAGCACTTCACTATCGATATGGTTTTAAAAATGTATTTGAAATAAAGTAGAATCTTCTTGAATAAAAAAACCTTGTTGGAAAGACTACTAGGTACTCAGCGATTACAACCTTTGATAAAACATGTCATCGTAGTACCCCTCGTAGAGTCCCTTAAGGTATTGCGTTACCATACCTTTTTGATAAGTCATTCGCTATGCGAACGGTAACGGCCGGAAAAGCCCTTTTAAATATTTCTTTTAACGTTTCATTACGTTCAAAATTTCGTCATCTGACTCAAACCCTTCGCCAGTATCATCGGCCCCTTCTAAAATTTGTATTAGTTCTTCCGCAGTCGACATTGTTAATAATTTAAATGATGGACAGCTAAGTAATGATTTCTGTTTGCTTAGAAGAAATTGCTTTCTTTCAAATTCAAATTATTTATTTGTCAAACATACGTATACTCGTATACAGTTAGAAAAAAAAATATTATAATATACGTCCAGCTGTTTTGCGGTTAGGCCTTCAAATATAAATGTTAACTTTATATATTTTTTCCACAGATCACAGAAACAAGGGAGATATGTCATGAACGCCAATTCGTACAAGACCCGGTGTCGCCACTTTTAAACATGTATGCGTCTTACGCTTACGCTCTATTAACTACTACAAAAACAACCTCCTCATAATTGGTTACAGCTTACGAACTAAAAACGCCGTAACATAGTTTTGATAGAAGCAGAAAATTAAGCTTTATACTAAGTTCTCAAGGTTGAAAAATGCTGAAAGATCCTTTTTTTTCCATCGTAGTTCAGTCACTGAACGTAAGGTAGCGCTTACTCGTCACTTAGCTGCCATCTATGCGACGAGTAATTAATTAATTCCTCAGAGCTAGATGGCGCTAAGATAGTAGTCCCTATGTTCAGCAGGTTAAGGACTACCCACACACAGCGACATCTAGTTATACTTTTTTCAAGAGGTGTGCGTTTCTCTCCTGTCGTCCACTTAGGGATGCCACAAGGAATGTTTCAAAATATATCGATAAACAATTCAAACTTGTTTGCAACGTTAATATAGGTACTATTCAATTTACAGGCAATAAGTACTATTTTTATTATTTTACTACTAGGTTAATACAATTACATCATTTAAACTTAATATATTATTGTTAGAATAGAATAATATTTTATTAGCAAGAATACGGTTTGCGTAAAATTGATACATAAGATTTTAAATTGGGAACGATACCTATATTAGAACGTAACAAAAAAATGGCCGAATTTCTTTGGTTAAATTTTCTGGAGCTGTTAAAGATATTCGTTTTGATTAGTACATAAAAGTCTAAATTGTAAACTTGGACTTTATGATGTTAATACAAATACACTAATAAAATGGGTTCGGTTGAGTGTCACGTCACGAGATCTCAGTTTGGGACAAACCATTAGTTTACCGACTTGATTATGTAAACTTTATTTCATAAATGGTACAAATTACTTAAAACAGAAAGATAGACTTAGTACTTGGGGCATTCTCTACCATCCAACCTTTAGGCTTGAATCCTTTTGAGAGTGAGTAGGCGCGAGCTGTCAATCAGCGCTGTGTGCAAGCACAGCTCAATACTGAGCCAGAGCCCTTTGCCTTTGTGGTTGGTTAATTTATTTTTATCTTAATTGTATGATTCGTCTACTTATATTTGAATTGCTAGAGTCCTTCGTCGTTCGTTAATATTGTAAAGAATATTAAACTTTGTATAACGTGAAAATTTGTTAAAAATATTTTTCTTCTGTTTTAAGCGTGTGGTGGTAGTGATAAATAACTAGAACTATTAACACATTCAATTCTATTGATAGCTGTAGAATAAGCCATTTATCGATAGTCGATAGAAATCACGTCAACACAACTTTCACAACCTTACGTTCTGAAATCCATTCAAATATAAAATATTCATTTAAAAATATAAATAAACCTTAAAAACTAAATTTACCGGTGGTAAGTTATGCCCTTTGATTTTATATTAACGTTTGCACTTCGATTTTTGCACACTTTCACGCTACATACAGTCATTTTATCATTTAAACGGAGCTTCTATACTGACAGCGTTCAGTGAGTGACTATGTCAACGTTTGGCACGCCTCGTGCCGATATGGTCATTTTGACCATATCGAGGCGTCACGAACCACGCCCCCATAACATATCTCCCTTGTTTCTGTGATCTGTGATTTTTTCACACCACCTGCTCGACAATGCCAAATTACATATCATGCAAACCTTACGCAAACCAAGTCATTAAAGCCCTTGGCTTTAGCCGGGGTGTAATGTTGTACTGAATCTCATTATAACCCGCTGGGTTGTAATATTTTCACTTTTCATAGTTCTTATTACAATGGCCTTAAAGTCTAATTTCGTAATAAAAGATCAACATAACTCAAAGGCCGGGCGCGGCGCCGCCGCCACCGCCGCGTCGAACCTAATTTGAAAATCGAACATTTTCTAAAATCGAGCTGGCCACGGCAAGCTGAATGGAACACATTTGAAATTAAACAAAAGCCGCAAGTATTGTAAGACGCTGCAATAAAATACATTGGTGATAACTGCAAAGTTTTAAATAATATATATACAAATATCAATTTTCACTTTTAATTTTAATTTACTATAATAAAACGCTGTTTTTAGTAGACTCGCTTTTTTATTGTCTCGCAAAAGGTGAGAAAAGTAGAGTACACTCCTCGGGGATAAAGCTGTTTTCGTCTTGGGCGCGCTTGAACCCCTCACTGCGCTCAGGACTCTTCTTAATTCCCTCGCTTCGCTCGGGAATTAACTCGTAACACCCTCGCTGCGCTCGGGAGTTAAATCTGGAGTCCTTCGTTACGTTCAGGATTCAATATCGCGCCCGTGACATAAAACTGTGCTTTATCCCCTCGGTGTATAATCTACTATTAGACACGTAAGATAGCATTGAGATAAAGTAGGTCATAATTAGGTTAATACTATAATCGATAGTAATACCTACGAGTATAATCGACAAGTACCTACCGTAAAGGAAACAATCATACGATTGATTTCATCACATTACTAGCGTCTTATAAATCAGATATTGGCTGACTGCTTCTTAGTTATGAAGTGTTGTAGAAAAATTAATGGAATTTGGAAATACATATTTCGTTTACACCTTAAAATTAATGGAAAGAACCAGTTTTTTTATTATTTATTTAATAGCTTAATCTTTTATGAATAAATTAATCTAAATAAATTTCCTGTATATATCCTGAAAAACCAAACCTTCGAACTTAGTCTTATTTATCAGACTGCGGCGAAATGAGCCGGGTGTGTTGTGTGACTACGGCGGTTAAAAGGTTAATGTATACTTTTTAAAATTAGAATATTATAAGTGCCATAAATAATATTGTCATGAAATAGTGCCATCAATTTTATGGCATCTAACTGCGATCATCATTAAAAGGAAATACATAAAAGAGAAATAGTTGATAATAGTATTTTTTATGCAGCGGCAACACTGCACGTGACGCCCTACATAAGTACGAGCTCCGAGTTCACAATTCACATATTATCACTTCTCAGTCGAATTCTCAACATTCTGCTACATTTCGCCAATTATATATGGCATCCCTAGGGATAGTGTATACTTTTAGTTGATATCCAAAGTTCGCCGGTAACTTAACCTAACTTTTTAGTAGTCTGGAACTTTAAACGAATTTGTTCATAAGGACTGGATATAGGCGTGTTCACTTTTTTGTCAACGTGTTTAATATCCCAGAGATTCAAATACTTACATTGATTTTGATCCATTCTTTGTTAAACACTTAAAAAATTGCATTGGAAAAGTTACCATACCGGTGCAGAAAGGATTGAAGAAGGCCACGTTCTGGCTAGTGTCCGACCGAAGTTTCGGTTTCGGTTTCGGTTTCGGCCAATTTCGGCCAAAAAAGTGATTTCGGCCGCAGTTTCGGTTTCGGCCAGAATCCGGCCGAAACCTTCGGCCGGGCCGAAATTGCTTCGCGGCCTCTCGCGGCTCTCGCATCGGGAGCGCTCGGCTTAATTCGGGCGCGCTCGGCCGGGTAGGTATAGGTGCCACCGACAGTATTCATATTCATCCCGTTTGTGACGTTTGTTTGTGAACCACGTGGCGCGCGAGAAAATTATGGTGAGTGTTGTTTGTTTATTAAATTATTATTTATTTTTTAGAATCTGTTACTGCATTTTATGCTGTGATTAATGAACGATACGTTTGATATTAGGATTGTGAATTTAGTTTAGACGTGATAAGAATAGGTTGTTTGTTTTGAATAATATAATACCTATGCCGCGAATTAGTGAAGTCTTGATAACTGCAGTAAAATAATTTAAATAATACCTTATTAAATTAACCCTATTACTATCCCTTACATATGTAGGTAGGTATGTTATTTTAAATAACAAGTTTATAACTTAACTTATCACTACATAGTATAAAACAAAGTCGCTTGCCCTGTCTCTCCCTATGTATGCTTAAATCTTTAAAACTACGCAACGGATTTTGATGCGGTTTTTTTTAATAGATAGTGATTCTTAAGGAAGGTTTATATGTATAATACATTTCACGCGGGCGAAGCCGCGGGCGGGTCGCTAGTAACGTTATAAATAGCATTACCTAATGACAGAAAACTTAGTAGGTTAGTCATAGTTATGCTAGGGTTGGTAAACAGAAAAGAAATACATAGTTAATACTCTAAAAACAATAATTAGATCGAATTTTAGTAAGTTTTTTTTCTGCACGTAAATAAAAAATAAGTAAAGTATGCTGTATGATTAACTTTATCCAGGTATTATATTAATTAGGTAAATTTGTTTAAAACTTTAAAAAATTGATTTTATTTGGTTTAAAATTTCATAGTTTGCCTCTAATTATATCTATTTTCATTAAAAATAAACGTTTTTTATTTTGTTTAACTAAAACAGTAGCTGTTCTCATATAAGAAATCCTTGCAATAACCTTTTCCTTACGATTTGTACAGTAATTTTGAATAATTTCATAAGTCTTCAAAAATTTCGGTTTCGGTTTCGGTTTCGGCCGAAATCAGAAAAAAAACGAATATTCGGTTTCGGTTTCGGCTAAAAATCGTGTTTCGGTCGGACACTAGTTCTGGCATGACCTAGGGTTGTCAATTTTATCACCAGTATAGTCATTATACCTACTCAATGCAGAATATCGATACAAAATAGAAGAGAAAGTTTTCGGGATACCTAACTGAGTCAAGACAATATTGATGGGCAATAAAAAAAGCTGATAAAATAATTTTAAATGTTTCAATTAGTGCCAACCCTGACGACAATCTTTGACATTATATGAAAATTGCATATAGGGGTGTTCAACATTGCCACTTACTTGTTTTTCATAGTATTTTAAAAGAAAAATATTTTACAAGATTTTGGGTCTATTGTCATACGAAACAAGCAACATTACCTTTTTGGACAGCAAGAAGAAACACTGTCGTTTTATAAACACAAGTCTAGTTGGCAAAGTTACCACAGGGTAATGCCTTCTTTGCCACAATTTGTTTTGATCTTTTTGTTAATTTAATCATTTGTATATTCCATTTCCAATGGCATTGAAATATTTTTTGACATATTTATATTACTACAAGTCGACTTGAAACTGTTTGATGTGATATTTGTCTGTAGAAAATGCATCTTGAACTTTGGATAGACCTTGATTTTGGCAAAGTTGCCAGACTTGACGGTACTGCAAAACCGCGTAACTAACAAATTTATGATAGAGCAAAATGAACCTTACTCTATTATTAAAAAGGTGCATTTTGCTTCTTATTTAAAATGTCACTTACGCGGTTTGCAGTTTCACCGACGATATGTAGCAAATAGATTTTCGGTTAAAAATGGAACGCACTTTATGTTTTTAAAAAGCAAATTAAAAAGAACATGATTAGCTGAATTTAAAAAAAGAGATCGATCCCTCGTTTTTTGGTTGAAACGATGGAGCTTAACCGCGAACATTTCTGCTATTATTATTAATTGTATATTTTTAAATTAAAATTTATTTTAAAAGGTCACAAGTTTTGCCTTTTTAGAAAGCTTATGAAATGAGCAAACTATTCCTGTCATTTGTACGCGAAGTGAAAAACTTTTTTTTTTAGTTATGCTTTAAAATGTTACAAAATTTGGAAACTTTTAACTTCTAATTCACTTATTTGCAAAATTTTGCATTTTTTGTAATTTTTTATTAGGTATTTTTCGTAATTAGTAGTTCATTCGCTATTTGAAAAATGCTTTTTTTTTTCTCTAAATGACGAAGTTTTTACACAATGACTAGTTTTAGGTCGAAAGGCGGGTATTAAAAAAAATTAAAAACGTGAATAACTCGACAACCAATGAGTTTTGACCCCTAGTTGACTGGACTTAAATCATTACAAATGAGCTGTAGAATAACCCCTTTCAAGGGATACGGCGAATTGCCGCCAGTCACCCTGTATAATTTACCTACCACCTCCTTCCTTTAGGTGGTAGGTAAATTATAGTTTTCCGGTTTCGGTAAGGAAGAATTATATTTCTGTTTTACCTACAAAACTTAAATTTATAAGTTTATCAAATGAGAATTGGTACATAAGACAAGAGGACTCTTAGAAGCTGAAGAGGTACATGATAATTTCATTTTTGACAGTAAATATTTGTGACTTAATTTGAAAATACTCATTATGTAGGTAATCCACCCAACTGATGCATTTTTGATTACCTGTACCTACGAACTAAATGAATTTATACTATTTAGCAACATTCATCGACCGAGCTTTATTTACGAGCATTAGCGAGCAAAGGATTAGTCTCAGAGCCTTTAGACCCAGTCTACAGATTCCCAGTTCTGAATCAGTAAAAATCGGGTTACAGTCTCGTGGTTGAAACCACTTTTTGTCCCACTAACAATCGACGGAGCCCCAAGCGGGCGTTTTTCAGGGCGGTTTGCCCTTCGGGCACCTATGGATGACTAACGAACTTAACCTACTTTTGCTAGTGTATTGAGTTGGGAATCTGTAGAAATGGGATCGGTGCACAGTCGCACATAATGAATATTTATTTCATTATTCAGAACTATGCATCAAAACCAAAAACCTACATGTGTTAGAAATTAAAATACATTAAAAAAATAACTTTACTCCAATATGTTAAAAGTAAAATAATAATAATACATACATACATACATAAACTCACGCCTTCATTCCCAGAGTGGGGTAGGCAGAGCTACAGAATTACCAAGCACTCTTAAATAAGTTATTGATAATTATGTAACCACGTTTTGCACAATCAGGCTAATAATAATAATAAATAATAAATATGCGGGGACAATGTTACACCAATTGACCTAGTCCTAAAGTATAGCTCTAGGCTTGTACTATGGGTACTAGAGAACGATATAAATACTTAAATACATAGAAATCACCCAAGTCTCAGGAACAAATATTCGTGCTCATAAATTTTCACTTTAGAAAAAAACTTTCGATGATTTATTAAATTATTAGATATATTAATGCAGATTATTTTGATTTTTTCCATATTTGATTGTTTGCATATCAATTGACGCCAAGATGAAAACGTTATATCCAATTTTGTGTTTTTATAGGCATGTTTTTAAAAAATTATAGGAAAATAACCATGGGTTTTGACAGAATCACAGATGAATGTATGGATAATTACAATATATTTTTTCATTCATTTACATTCAGTTTTGACTGAGTTATAAGAACTTAAACTTCATCAAAAACATCTGTTATGGGCATAGAGAGGGCATTAAGAAGGTCATCTCATCATGTCAGCCGAAAGACGTCCACTGCTGGACATAGGCCTCCCCCAAGGCTCTCCACTCAGACCGGTCCTGTGCTTTTCGCATCCACCACGTTCCCACGATCCTTACAAGGTCGTCACTCCATCTTGTTGGAGGCCTACCTACAGCTCGTCTCCCGGTCCGCGGACGCCACTCAAGAACCTTCTGACCCCATCGGCCATCAGTCCTGCGTACGATGTGCCCCGCTCACTGCCACTTCAGTTTAGCTATTCTTCAGGCTATCTCGGTAACCTTAGTCCTCCTGCGGATATCATCATTTCTGATTCTATCACGCAGAGAAACCTGAGCATAGCCCTCTCCATAGCCCTCTGAGTGACCTTGAGCTTTCTTATGAGGCCCATTGTTAGCGCCCACGTCTCGGATCCGTAAGTCATCACTGGCAACATACATTGGTCAAAGACTTGACTTCAAACACTGCGGTAATTCGGACGAAAAGGTGCTGCGAAGCTTCCCGAACGCTGCCCAGCCGAGTCGGATTTGACAAGTGACCTCTTTCTCAAAGTTGGACCTACCTAACTGGACCGTTTGTCCCAGGTAAATATAGTCGTCAACAACTTCGAGCGCAGAGCCGAGGATTGTCGATGTTTTTATTGTGTCAAGCACTAAAAACTCGTTGTTCGTGCTAGGAAAATCTCTAGGTCTACGAGGGGCGTTCAATAAATTCTCGGTATGAGAAGGAAAACAAAAGCATACGATTAGTGTTTTATTTTTATTTTTCTATATATTCCCCCCCTATGCTTATACACTTACAAGATCTGTCAATTAGTTTTTTTAACCCCTCATAAAAATATTTTTTGTCTTTGGTGTCAAAATGCTCCACCACCGCTGCCTTCAACGCTTCATCATTAGAACATCGATGTCCACGAAGATCCTTTTTAAGGTTGGGAAACAAAAAGTAGTCGCTGGGGGCCAAGTCTGGACTGTACGGCGGGTGAGTAATTGTTTCGAACCCAGATTCAAGAACAGCAGCCTTGGCAACATGAGCAGTATGCACAGGGGCGTTGTCATGAAGAAGCAGCACTCCTCTGGTCAATTTTCCCCTCCTCTTCTCTTTGATTGCTTCCCGTAATTGGCGTAAAATGTTAGCGTAGTACTCTCCTGTAATATTTAAACCCTTTTCTTTATAATCTATTAATAATATCCCTTCACAATCCCAGAATATTGTCGCCATGATCTTGCCAGCTGAAGGGACGACTTTGAATTTCTTGAGATGAGGTGTTCCTTTAACGTGCCACTGCATCGACTCTTGTTTGCTCTCAGGGTCATAATGATGAACCCAAGTTTCATCTCCGGTAACAATTTTTTGGAGCAAACCATCAGGGTTTTCACCTCACAGCTCAATGAAGTCTGAACAACAAGCAACACGCGTATGCTTCTGAAACGGTGTCAACATTCGTGGTACCCATCTTGCACTAACTTTGGACATGTTAAGATGATCGTGGATAATATCATGTATTATACCAATAGAAATATTGTTTTTTTGTGCTATAGACCTAACCTTCACTCGACCATCTTCCAGTATAATTTTCTCCACTTTTTGAATGTTTTCTGGTGAAGTAGCTTCAACAGGCCGACCAGGTCTAGGGTCATCTTCTATGCTCTCCCTCCCACGCTTAAATTCATTTGACCACTTTTGGACAGTAGATAATGAAAGAGCGGACTCACGGTAAACTAAATCCATTTCTTCTTTAATACACTTTTGATTTTTACCCTGTTTAGTCAAAAAAATTATCACGGCTCGATGCTCCAATTTAATTATCATTGTAAAATCGCTCATGGTGGTCACGTTTGTTCAGCAGTAGCAGAAAAACAAAAGAACGTGTGGGCTTCAAATTTACTTTTTTTTACTGTCGATGAATGACTCTTAGCGGCCAGTATTAAGAAGTATACTAAAAAGGTTTGCAAGATACCAATAACGAGAATTTATTGAACGCCCCTCGTAATTATGATATTTCTAATTATGACTTTTATTTTATATACGATGAAACTATTGACATTAATATTAAATTTGATAAATTGTTTTCGGTTATGAGTTATGTTATGTTATGACGCATTATATTAATATTCATTTTCCTATTAAAACTATGAAATTAAGACATAAAAGCAGTGCCGTCCCATGGCTGACCGACAAACTATTGGAGTACACTCGTAAACACTCCGATCTACACGAAATACGGCGCCAGTACCTACCCTAATAATGACATTATAACAGACTGTACAAATAAATATTATAATTTAATTAAATCTGAAACGTTGCGTGCTCGTCAAACCTTTATCGAGCAAAGATTGGCGGGAAGCAGAAATCCTTGCAAGGAAATCTGGAGCATAGTAAATGAAGAGATAGGCATAAAAACTAGGTCACGAAATATAAAACTTAGAGACCCGACAACGCAAATGATTATATCTGATAATGACATTCCTGATACATTTAATTCCCATTTTTTAAACATAGCCTTAAATTACACAGTTGACAGTGATAAGATAAGTCGTTAAGCCAACAATATCTCCGCAGACACCTGCGCGCCGCGGACGTGCCCGCGCTCTCCCTGCCCACCGTCACCAGCGACATGCTGGACCAGGTGCTGCAGTGCATGTTAAAAACGCGAAAAATTTCTGACACCTATGACATATCACTTAATATTTTATTATGCATTTGGCCGATTATTGGCAACGTATTAGTTAATTTAATTAATGAAGTTTTTGTTTGTGGTGTATACCCTGACGTACTTAAAATGACCAGAGTGTGCCCTGTGTTTAAGGGAAAAGGGGACAAGTGTGAGGTCAACAACTATAGGCCGATAACGATAGTTCCAACCATCTCTAAAATAATAGAGTCAATCCTGTCGTCGCACATTAGAGCGTTTCTCTTTTTTTTTGCCACTAGTTTTCAAAATTGTCGAAAAACCAAAATATCACTAATCATAAAGTTTATGAACGAAATTCGATAGAATATTTCATAAAGTTTTAGATTGTGTGCAAGTGACCGCTATTTAATAGGTTTAAATGGTGAAAAATCGCAAAATATTGAGGGTAAGTACAATATTGGTTCTTATTGTGTTACTTTTTCTTTGATTAATATCATAAAAAGGTGCACAATTTATCCCTTAATGTTGGTGTTTTATAAAAAAATACTATAAAAGTAATGTAATCGTGTGAAAATATTCTATCAAATTATAAATTATCTTTGAAAATTTTGTACAGATTCTTTTTCTGTGTTACCTTGACCTAAAATTGCCCTTATAGTTTCGTTTCTTTGTAAAGTAAGCATATCTGAATAAGTTTTTGTATAATTATATTACAATAGCGTTTTTATGTTTTTTATTAGTGGCCGAATTATTTATTTTTATGTAATATAAATGAAATAAAACGAAAATAATGACGGTAAAAATGTTGGGACAGTAACAAAGAAAACCATTGGTAACAAAGGAAGAAATGTAAGGCTATGTGTATAATGTACTTACCTCAATATTAAGTTTTAAACAATTATTTTATCTAGAAATAATTTATATAAGAAACTTTGTAAAATCATACGAATTATTAGGCAACTGTACTAAATTTCGGTTAGAAACATTTCTTATGGAAGTCATACTTAAATATTACATAAGATTCACTTCGTTGCTTGTAATGTTTTGTATAAAGTTGATACAACTTTGAGGTCCTTTTTAGGTGTGTGTATGAGGCAGTGGGTCACAGTCCTTCGTCAACCAGGTGGTCGAGATGTCCCCTCTGATTCGCCTAACTTGATAAGGATTGAAAGAGGCATCTTCCAGGGTGACAGTCTGAGTCCTTTGTGGTTTTGCCTGGCCATGAATCCTCTCAGTTTTTTGCTGAAGGATTCCGGGCTTGGCTATCGACTTCGTAGAGAGGCTGAAGTCATTTCTCACTTTGTTCATGGATGACCTCAAATTGTTTGCATCGGGGTGCCAAGATCTTATCGCACTATTGAAAATCACACAAGAGTTCAGTAGTGCGATCAAAATGGAATTCGGTGTAGATAAGTGTGCGGTCATGCATGTTCAACGAGGGAAAGTTGTAAATTCATCTAATTTGCAGCTTTCTGAGACAATGACCCTCAGATCTCTCTCCGAAGTTGAAACCTACAAATATCTTGGTATGTCACAGTCTTTGGGTATTATGGACGGCGATGTCAAGCAGTCAGTGAAGGAGCGCTTCTTTTGCCGCTTGACAAAAGTTCTCAACAGTCTTTTGTCGGGTGGCAATAAGGTGCGTGCCTTCAATGGCTGGGTGATGCCGCTGCTCACATACTCCTTTGGCATACTAAGGTGGACTCAGACTGAGCTGGACGCCCTGGATAGGAAGGTCCGTCTACTGCTCAAATCACATCGCATGTTGCACCCACGCTTATCTGACAAGAGATTGTACATCCCGAGGAAATGTGGAGGTCGAGGCATTTTAAATGCTAAGAATCTCCATAACCGCGAGGTGTGCAATTTCAGGGATTATTTCCTTGGCAATGAGTGTGGGATGCATCGTGATGTGGTTGCAGTAGAAAACTGGCGTAGACCAACAGTGTTGAGCACTGAAGACCGCAAGAACGTATGGAAGAGCAAGGAGCTACACGGACGCTTCGACCGGGCCCTAACAAGGCCCGACGTAGACTTTTTAGCGTCCGTGAACTGGCTACGGTTTGGTGACCTCTTTGGGGAAACCGAAGGTTTTGCCTGTGCAATTGCTGACGAGGTCATAATGACGAACAATTACCGGAAATATATTCTGAGGGATGGCACGGTCGACATTTGTCGAGCGTGCCGTTGTCCCGGCGAATCCCTCAGACATATAATTTCCGGTTGTTCGCATTTGGCCAACGGCGAGTACTTGCACAGACATAACCTCGTAGCCAGGATCATTCATCAGCAGCTTGCTCTTCAATACGGTCTTGTTGAGTCTGAAGTGCCGTACTATAAGTACACACCGGCGCCAGTTCTCGAAAATGGTCGTGCTACGCTCTATTGGGATCGATCTGTTATCACAGACAGGACTATTGTCGCCAATAAACCTGACATCGTGTTGACAGATCGATCTCAACGCCGGGCAGTGCTCGTCGACGTCACCATCCCGCATGATGAGAACCTCGTGAAGGCCGAGAAGGATAAGCTCAGCAAGTACCTTGACTTGGCTCACGAGGTGACCACCATGTGGGATGTTCACTCGACGATCATTGTCCCGATAGTTGTTTCGGCAAACGGTCTTATAGCGAAGAGTCTCGACCAACACCTCAAGAGACTCTCGCTAGATGGCTGGATCAAGGGCCAGATACAGAAGGCAGTACTCCTCGACACGGCACGCATTGTGAGGAGGTTCCTCTCTCTGCAGCCCTAACCACCGGTAGCTTGAGCCCTGCCCCGCTGCTGGCGGCACCCGTAGATTAGGTTTTTTATAATGTTTATTTTTTGTATCGGTATTGTTATTTTACCTTTATATTTGAATATGTAAAAAACCTAATTTATAGAAAATTAAATGAATATCTAAATAATAATAATAATAATAAAGCCTTTATTCTCTACTACATATAAAATTACAATATGCTTACTTCTAGGTGCTTCATGCGATTTTATTTTTAAACATGCATTTTTTTATTTATTTTTTAATATTTTGACATTACCAAATATTAAATATATATATATATACAGTGTGTCTCTGACCTTGGGGCTTTAAATTCAACGATCGATTCTACTCGCTAAACTGAACTACTTTTGTTTTGCAACATGAAAAAATAACTTAAATTTAGATAACTAATTGATGTTAAAGTCTAATTGTAAAATCAGTGTATTACATACTGGCCATGTAATCACTATCTCATGGTACGGGGGCGACATTACCTTGGTACGGGGGCTAAAGGAAAATGGAGAATTGGATCGCGTACATTGAAAATTAGATTTAACTTGTATGATAAAAAATAAATTTAAACTGAACATATTTTTAACAACTTACAGAACAAAAGAAGTTTAGTTTCAGGAGTAGAAATGATCTATGCATTTAAAGCCCCAAGGTCAGAGGCACCCTGTATATATATATTTAAAAATTTGAACCTTTTTGATTTATTCTCTACAATGAAAAGGATATTCAGATTTAGAATTATTGATCAACAATTTACATATAAGTAGGTATTTCAAATTAAACATTATGTTTGCTATATATTACCTTAACATTATCGTATTTTTAATCATTATAGTTTCATCCCTGTATCCATTGCCTTAGTATTTAATCATAAATTTATTAAATTAAGTGGTATTATAGACTATATAATGTTATTGTAATAAAAATAATATTCAATATTCACTTATTTGTTTCCATTATACTAATTTTCCTTGGTTGCAGTAGTCGCCTCTAGGGCGTAGGCCTCCCCCATTTTCTTCCATTCTTTCCTGTTTCTAGCTTTCGTCATCCAGTCCGGTCCTGCTCTATCCACGAATATGTCCGCCCATCTCTTCCTTGGTCGTCCTCTCTTTCTGGTTTCTTCTCTTGGATTCCATTCCGTTATTCTCTTTGTCCATCTGTTATTATTCATCCTGCATAAGTGTCCGGCCCAATTCCATTTTAGTAATCTTATAGTTTCGGTTACATCCCTTAAACCTGTCTTTTTCCTTATTGTTGTATTTTTTACTTTATCCCATTTTCTTAATCCTAGCATACTCCATCTCCATCCAATCCATTTTTCTTTGACATATAGCGATCTTATTTTCGTCCTCAATTTTTAATGCCCAACTTTGACACCCATACGTCAAACACGGTAGTATAGCTACTTCGTAGAGTCGTTTTTTCACTTTTTTTACTTCCTTATTCTTGAAAAAATCTTTTAAACTCCAGTATTTCTTCCAAGCTAGAGTGACCCTTCTTCCTATTTCGGTTTTGGTATATTTCTCGAAAGAAACACATTGCCCCAGATATATATATTGCTCAACATATTCTATTTTATTTTCTTCTATTGTTATCTCTTTCCTTTCACTATTGGTTAGTATTTTCGTTTTTGCTGGATTTAATTCCAATCCTACTTTTTTACTTTCTTTGGCCAGATCGAGTAGCATGCGTTCAAGATCCACTGTGTTGTCCGTAAAAATCACAATGTCGTCCGCAAATCTTAAGTGATTCAGGTATTCTCCGTCTATTTTGATTCCTTTCGCATTCCAATCAATATTCCGGAAAATTGACTCTAGCACCGCAGAGAAAAGTTTTGGTGAAAGTGGATCTCCCTGACGGACTCCCTTCTTAATAGGAAATTTCTCACCATCCCTTTCAAGTCTTATTTTTGCCTTGATGTCTGAGTACAATTTTTTCAGTAGCTCTACATATTCTTCCTCTACATTTTGCTCTATTAATGCATTCCATATTGACTTGTGGTTCAGAGAGTCGAACGCCTTTGTGTAATCTATGAAACATAAATACAGAGTTTTGTTATATTCGCAGGCTTTCTCTATCATTTGCGCTACAACATGTATGTGATCTATTGTCGAATAGTTTTTACGAAAACCGGCCTGTTCTCTTGGTTGGTGCTCATCGAGTATTTTTGTAAGTCTATTGAGTATCAATTTTGAGAATATTTTGTACATGTTTGACATCAGGCTGATAGGGCGGTAATTATTAAGATCGCTCTTGTCTCCTTTCTTATGCAATAAGGTTATAGTTGAGAGCGTCCACTGGTATGGTATTATTTTTTGCTGTAGTACTCGATCAAACAGTATTCGAAGGGGTAATTGTAATGGTTCTAGAAGTGATTTTAGTGCTTCGTTTGGTATGTTGTCTTCTCCGGGCGTCTTTCCATCCTTTTGAGTTTTAATAGCCAGTTTTAATTCGCTGTTTAATATTGTTGGTAAAGTAGAGTCGCGTTTTTTGTGTATTATATGAGCTTCATTTATTTTTTCATCCGCTTCGTTGTATAGATTTTTGTAATATTCTGTGGCCTCGTTGATTATTTCTGGTCTCCTACTCAAAGTTTTACCCGAACTGTTTTTCAGATGTTCTGTCCATTCTTTCTTGTCTCTTAATTCTTTATAAGCTTTTTTTACAGCTCCTGATTTTTCGATAAAGTTTTGTAATGTGTTTAATCTATACATTTTCTTTTCCTGTTTAATATTTCTGTTGATTCTTTTACTAAGCTGTGTGATGTCTATCCTTGTCTCCTTAGTGCTTTTTTCATTATAAAGTTCTCTGCGTTGTTCTAGAGAGTTTTTTAAGTCTTCCGATATGTGGTACTTTACTTTATTAGAGTTAGGAACATGTTTAAGGAAGTCCTGTATTTCTAATTCCAGATAATTATATTGACTTTGAATATCTTTACCTTCACTCAAACATTTCATAAACTGCCTTTCCCAGAACTTTACCTGTTCTTCAGAGATGACCATAGTGTTCATTGAGCGTTTGACGTTATTATATATGAAATTCCGCCGTTTCTTATGTTTTGACACTGCTATTTTACATCTTATCATGCGATGATCAGTATAAAAGTTTAGATTGTTTATGATGTCAAAATTACTGATTAAAGATGGTTTGTTTGTCATGATATAGTCTATTTCGTTGCGATGACTTCCATTTGGTGCTAATGTTTATTAAAATATAAAGGGTGAAATCTAAGTCGTGATATACCTACAAATGATCACCTCTGTGTTCTAACCACGAATATGAACATACTTTCACTATGGGAGCAACTCTAAAATCAGGAAAAAACATCAGCTGCTTCATACAGACCTACATTTTGATCGAGTACATGTTGAACTTTTCTATGAAACAGCATATCATATTCAAGCTTTTCTGGATTTTTGTTTTTAACCGTTCTCTGTAGCGTCCCATCTTTTTAGCCCCAGAAATCTTAGTAGGTTGCTCTGACATTTTTTTAGCCCCGTATAACAATGAAAACTAGCCTTTATTATTTTCCTCTTAGTGTAACTTAGCTTTCCTTTGATATGTTACCACGCAAAAGTAACACAAAAAGAAGTCACACAACACGTGTTCAATGTTTTTAAAAAAATATTGTGGGCTAGTTTTATGGAAAATGTTCTATGACTTTATATCAAACTGTTCGTAATAATATTAACTATGCTATAAGTAACCAAATATAAGTAAATTATTTAAGTTATCTCGTAAAATCACATGTACACAATAGGAAAAGATATTGGTCACAACACCTACGCTGCCGTCCGATCACTAAAAGGCCGTTAAGTAGCATTTTTGACAATTTTGAGTTAAATATACTAGTCGATAGAGAAAAAAAAACTCTTTTGCGCTATATATAAAACTCAAAATTGACAAAAATGCTACTTAACGGCCTTTTAGTCATCGGACGGCAGTACGCACGTGCTCTCTTCAATTTTTTTTAATATCAACTTACCGCAACAACATTGTCGCGTGGGAAGTGACATTTGTTTGTGTTGCCCGTCGCAAATAATAAGTCTTGGTAGTTTTTATTTTTATATTAAGCTAGTAAAATGAAGAACACAATAGGAAATTACTTTTGGAACATTTCCTGGCACAAGAGTGAAAAAATTAAATTCTACCATATTACTGGTGTTAACTCGACAAAGTAGACGAAAAATGAATCTTAATACTAGATACTAAGCATAGATTAAAATTCAAAAGTTCATATAGGTTTATTGACCATCATGAAGATATTTCAATGTAAAGTTATGGATTTTAAGATGGGACAGTCGTTCTTTCATACTTTGAAAAAGTAGAGGTTTCGTGTTTAATTAATTTTAAATACATGCCAAGCTTTTTATGTATTGTAAAAACATTTTTAGTGTGCAAATAAAACGATGAATAAGTAAAAAAATCAAACTTCTTAACTTAAATACATTAAGTATTTTATTTTTAAATGCAAAGTCATGGGACACAGCAAAATGTGCAAGTGGCAAAAAAAAAAGAAACGCTCCTTATGAGCCACCTCGAGGATAACGACCTACTGACGGACCAGCAATTTGCGTATCGGCAGAAGATGTCAACGACCGAGGCAGCGTGTAAAATTTTTGACTGCGTTGTTACTGGTCTGGATGAGAGGTACAAGGTGGCGGGTATCGTGTGCGACTTGTCCAAGGCATTTGATGTGATCAATCACGAAATGCTTCTGGACAAGTTGCATCACTACGGCATCAGTGATGTTAGCCACCGTCTATTCACGTCATTTCTGTCGGGCCGTAAACAGGCAGTCAAGTTATCCGCATACGGAATAAGGATGCAGTCTATGACCGGAAGTGTGAGTCTAGGTATCCCTCAAGGATCTGCTTTAGGAAACACACTATTCCTAATTTACATTAATGACTAATGACCTTCCGACAGCCATTACAGCTAGGGTTGCCAACTATTTCTTGGGCAAATATAGTATTTTCAAGCCCAACGTATAAAAAATATAAGGTAAATGTACGTTTCGACGAACGCTTAAGACCTGGATGTACGTTTATTTTTTTATTAAGGTCTGGGATTTTGATACGTTTATGATCTATAAAATAATGGTAACTTTAATAAATTTGTCATCATTTTAATGTACCTGGAAATACATTACATGGTTAGGAATATGTTTAAAATATTTTTAAAGGTTTTTGAATCACTAAACCTGGTTTGTACCATTTACCGAACTAAGAAACTTGATTTGCACATAATACCGAACCGGGCCGCCGCATCACCGAACTAGGGAAGAAATGTATGAAAATTTGGCCTGAGTGGTGCTCAAACTTTAGTGAAACAATAGGCATTTATATTTTATTTATTTATTCAAATGGTAGCAATTTAAATCACGGTCTCACTGTCACCTTTGACACACGCCATGCTGTGTAATGTGACCAAATTGAATGAAATAACATTTTTTTCTGATTATAATTTGAAAATTATTATCTATATGGTATCTAGAAACTCTTTATTTTAACTAAAAATATAAATATTTAACAGTCTTTGAAACCAGTATTTTTTATTACTTTGGTTTTCAATTATTTTTATAACTATATGAAAAAACACTAAATCTCAGCAAATAAAACTTAAATATAAACATTTTTAATAATAACAGGCAGTGTAAAATAAAATAGAAAATCAACTTAAAGTTATAATTATTAAGCCTTACATGTCACGTTACCGAAGCAAATAATATAGAGATCAAGATATTTTATTAAAAGGCCGACAATAAGGTAAACTAGCGTAATTCAAAACATATATGTTGTTTTTTTTTATTAGAGATCTTTGACAAGTCACAATTTATATGTTTTTAATCAGCTACTGTCACTGTCACTTCTTATATAAGAATATTTTGTAAAAAGTTGTTATTGTTTAAAAATAGCTTAAACAAATAGGTATATATAGGTACTAATATTGACATAACTAAGACAACCAGCCTAAGCCAGTGGGTCTAAGTTAATTAAATATGACATTCTGTCACCGCCTTCCGAACCATATGACTATTTTTTTTATTAACTATCTGAGAGCTAAATCCTAATCGACATGACACTAACAAGACCAAACATGGCCTACTTTAATACTTAACATTCGAGATTTTTTCGCCACGTTACGGCTCCATCATCAGCAGTTCCACAATAAATGTCTAGTAAAAAATAATAATTGACAATTAACTCCTAGCTAGTTTTAAAACATTAACGGCTTAAATGTTGAGAAGCGCTGGCCTTTACAAAAATGCACGAAAAAGAATACATTTTAGTATCGGCCCAACTGTTAATGGATTAAGGATGATATTCCAACGAACACCGTGCAGTAATTTGGCTGAGGCAAACATGGATTCGGTAACAGAGACCATGGGTACTAATCACCGAACGCCTTTCGGTGAACTGGACAAAGCAAATTATGTGGCACCTATCGAGCGAACAGATTTACAAAATAGTGTTTAGACGTAAAAGTATCGGTAAAATTACAAATCTGACATTATTACTAACAATTGGAACTATTATGTAACCATGAATACATATGGTTTTTGCTACTATTGCTTAATAAGTATATATAATCCTTTTTTTTAAATAGCCTTGCCAATTAGCTTATTTTCATGTTAAATAGTCGTAAAAATTAGAAATTTCCAACGAAGTTTTACAAAATATGCCTAATTTATTGATGTTCGGCAATTACTCATTAAATTTGGAATACTTCTAGTTATTCGAAAAGCAAAGTAGATTATATAAGTAAGTCATAAATAACCAGTAAATAAATAATTAAAAAAACATACGCTTTCCCTGATTCCGAACGCTGTTCGGTAAAACCTTCCAGTCAAAATGAGGGTTAACTCATCACCGAATTCACATTTTTGCTAATTTCTATAAATATGACTACACTAAATTCACTTCATTTATCAGAACACAAAAACTAATTAAATAACAACACAGGAAAACCACATTTTCAAACACAAAGGTAACGTAAAACGGATTTATGACCTTAAGAAGTATACGCGATTTCTTACCGATTTTCACAAGGACTCCCCTACAAAACGGCACTGCACCGACTTAATCGCTTGTTGCGTCCTGACTGAGACAGCAAATGGCCGGCTTTGCCGCGTAGTGGAAGAGATAGTTAACTAGCTAGCGTAAAAAAATATCACAACTTAATATCCACTGTAAGTACTAGACTAATAGCTTGAAATAGAAGAAATTCGGTGATACCGCAGATTCGGCGAAGCGTACGTTTACCTTAGTACACTGAAAGAAAATATAGTATTTTGAAGTTATTTTTATACAAAGTGTGTAAATTAGTACTTTATTAAATATAATGCACAAAATTGACTACTTACTAACATTCTGCCTGCTATCGGCAACTATCAGAGCTGAAAAATGCTATTTCTCCACTCCAAATACATTGGTGCTTAAATCTGGTTGAAACGGTCAACCCAAACTGCATATAAGGAATGACCGAAATATAGTATTTTTGCGTACTATATATTTCTTTAACAGTATATAGTACACAAAGTCAAAATATAGTAGGTACAATACTATATATTATAGTACGGTTGGCAACCCTAATTACAGCTGGCCTGTCAGTACTCTTTGCGGATGACACGACTGTCGTGGTTAGTGCCCGCACGTATGAACAATTCGGGGAGAAAATCCATAGCGCGTGCCATCAGTTGCAAACGTGGTTTTCGGCTAATGGTTTGATTTTAAACTTGTCGAAATCCAATACTATGGTTTACTCAGGCCGGACTATCTCACTTCCTACGTGCGTGGCGAACAGTCCGATGCCGATATGCAATGAGTGTAGGTTCCTCGGCTTCACACTTGACTCTAATCTTAAGTCTTAATCTTAAATCTCTAGTCTTTGCGTTGCGTAAACTGGGCAGGCTTATTGCAAATGATGCATTAATACAGGTGTACTTTTCACATTTTCACTCCCTGATGTCGTATGGATCGCTCCTATGGGGAAACTCCTCGGATGCCAATAGGGTGATGGATGATAATGCAAAAGCGCGCCTTACGCACGTTAGCTGGGGTGAAACCTAGGCACTCTTGCAGGGGCCTTTTCGTAACGTACCGCATATTGACGCACTAGGTACTCTACATTTTCCAAATATTGATGTTCGTGAGACATCATATTTCCTCCTTTGCATGCGTTAATAATCTTGGCAAGGAGCTCCGCCACAACGGGCGTTTGAGAACAGATCCTCGTCGCATGGCACTTGCGGGTAAGAACCCGCGTGTCATCGATCCCACGTACTACGAGCGTCTACCCGCTCAACTTAAAAATGTACAATTCAACGAAGCATTTAAACATCAGCTAAGAAACCTTTTATTGGAAAATTCATTATACTCCGAGGATGAATATACCTATGAATCTGGACATGTAAATTTATTATTGTGTTGAAATTTATTAATCATTGTTTGTATTGACATCGGACGAGTGACCATTATTCGATTATTTAATTGTTGTTGTGTTAATTCATTATTATTAATTATTCTTGTATTTTTTGATTATTAGTAACTATTTATGTTTTGACGATCTCAATGTAATTTCGTATTTTTTGACATGAAATGCAATTTATATTGCAATATTACATTGATGAATAAATAAACTAAACTATGTTGCCAGGGCCAAAGGTCGTCGTTTCTGGTAGCCGGGCCGGGAGATTACCTAAAGCACCCCCTGCCCTTTTTGTACATTCATGTTGGGATTGTTCTAGAACCGTTGTGGGGAAAAATACCGTAGTCGCCACGCTTGGCAGGCGGGTTGGCGACCGCAGTTATACCATGTAGTCCGCGGAGGACGCTGCTGCCCATCCTCTGGTTTATCCCTTAGTCGCCTCTTACGACACCCACGGGAAGAGATAGGGTGGTGCTATTCTCGGCCGGCACCCGCACGGCAAAAGGAAGGTCATCTAATCATATATAAAATGTATGTTTTATATTGCATGAAATATGAGAGTACCAACTGTCTTTAATTATGCATTCAGTACCTAACATAGATACATATAAAAAATAAAAAATACAAAAATAAAGTCCAAATTCCTCGCCAAGCCAGAGTGACTGCAAGATGTTTTATTTATAGAAATCATTTCACACTAATTTAAACCCCCTCAAACAAAGAAAGACAAGAAATATTGGAGAAAATGATGGGCCACTCTTTCTCGAACATACATACATAGTCAGACTTATATACGCAATATTTTATTTTTTTAAAGCAAGAAGTTAATACTCAGTGGTGTAACTATACCAACTGAGGCATAAGCATCAGAACCCCTGGACCAATCGAGATATTTGATGTTTAGAATAAACCAAAATACACTAGTTTTTGCTACTACATATTTGATACCTATCTTCAAATAAAAGTTCCTCTATTTGACAGAGAAAACGAGCAAAGAAAGTGGTCAGACGTTCAGATGTTTGGACCACTTCTTTTACATAGTTCGAGACAACACAAGTAATTTATTTGGGTTCAGACTCGTGGTCACCCCAGTACTATTCGACGGAGCCCTGCCTAAGGCAGGGCTCCTATTTCTGAGCGATTTGGCCTTCGGCCATCTAAAGATACCTAACGAACCTAACCTACCTACTTTTGCGGAATAAAAATGATTTCTGTCGAATTTCCGACCAAAGCAAATAGTACTGGGGTGACAACCTGGGGTGACCACGAGTCTGCCCCCATTTCTATGTAAATATTTACTACCATATAGCACCCCAGCCCCAACACAAATTTTACGCATGAAAAAAAAATTGATAATAGATTTAAATTGCCTATGGAATATACGTTTACGATATATCATTGGATTGTGGGTTACAAATCATACTCTAATACATATACTATTCCCAACTATTAAAAAAAAATGGACAAATTAAAAATCTATTACATATATTTTTTTTAATTACATATGTTACTAAAATGGTAAATATTTATAGAAAATAATTATTCACCTTGCAAACTATGTAAATAAAAGTGGTCCATACTCCAGACATCCTGACATCAGAATGTCTGACTACTTTCTTAATACGTTTTCTCTGTCAATTGAGGTACTTATTACTTGAAGTTAGTTATCAATCAAATAGAAGCAAAAAGGTAGTGTAGTTTGGAATTGTCTAAACATCAAAATATCTCTATTGGTCCAGGTGTTCTGACGCTTACAACTGAGGCCTGTGGCAAATTCGTCAGATAGGGCCCTTCCTTTCACTTAAATGAAATAAATATTAGGTTCCTCCTGTGCTCACCGCCTTTCAGTGGAATTTTACCCACTCTGCCACCCTATAGTTACACCACTGTTATTTGTTGTAATTGATTTATAAAATGATTTGTTGCAGATTGCACTTTCAAAAGACTTCCCTGAACTGAATTCAAAGAACATACTTAGTGATTTACAAGTTCTCATTCACATAGTTGCATTGTTAGATTTGATCTTAAACATAAAATTCAATTAACAGTCAAATTCAGAAAAAAATTATTAGTTTATTAGATCTTTATTTAGCAAACACATTACCTATATACAATCATGAACTGTAATAAATAGCATGAAAGACTAATACAACGCGTGGCAGAAAAGTTACGATAATGGGATAAGCAAAGTGCAAATTAATGTTGAGGACATTAGACTTTATGTAAATATGACACTGTAGATTTTGCTAAGATTTCATTTCGATTTGCTCCTTCCTCTGTTGAACCATTTCTCTGATATTGTCTTCGCTTTCTTTCAAATTCTTTTCAAGATAGTTTTTGTTGTTCTCCAATTCTAAGGTTCTTGTTTTAACATGCGCTTCACGATTTCGCAAATTAGCCCTAACTTCTTCAAAATCAGTTAGTAAGAACATTCGGCCCACAGATTCGTAGGTTTTAGTATCAGGAGGCATGGTTTTAATTTCACGCTGTGTGATGTCTACGTGCTGTAGAATGCGGTTGAGAACGTTTATTTGGGAGTCAATCACTTGAATTTTCTTGCTAGTTTCTACCATTTTAACCTGTAACTCCACAAAAGCTTTTTTTAGCTCCAAATCTACAGGTTTAGCCATCATGAAAGGCTTTGTAACAACAGGATGTACCGGCCCGAGGTGACACAACAAGCTACTAACCAAACGAAACGAGTGAAACGAGTAACGAAGGGAAGGAGATTATCAAATCATCGCTGCCTTATAATCTGTGGTTATTATTGTAGAGTTTATATTGTCTTTGGTGATCATTATGCTCGCGTTACATTCACGCGCGATCGCAATTATACGCGAACGTCGCGAACGCGCGAAACTGTTAACCAAACCACGTTGAGTCCACGGAATATAGTTCTGTGGTTGAGTCGGTATTTTGATCCGCGTCTAAGGGCCGCGAAAGCGCGAACTCAACAAGTCTCCACATTCACGGGCAACTTTTATAAAATATTAGCCCAAACCACTAATACTGGACAAAATATTACAAACATTATTCTATTACGATAAATACTCGTCATCTACCATCTTCATTTCCTAATTATTTTTTAATTTGTTTTTTACTTTTAATGTAGACTTATTTATATCGTCGAGCGAGCGTGAGATCTATACCGTGAACACTGAATGTGGAGCCTTGGAAAGTTCACGCGCAAATGTCTATTATGTATGTGCTCCAAGGATGCCCATTTAAATTATTCGGCTGTTTAAATAATACGAAATTAAAGTTCAGGATACAAACAATGCCTGAAAAATCAGAAACATGCACAATAATAATTATTAATCACGTGAAATTACCTATTTTTCATTTGTTTTTTTTATTTACGCATAGGTTTTAATGAACACCCAAGGCGAAATCAGCCAATCAAAAGTTATAAAAAACTATAGATTGTGGCCTTAAAGGGTGATGGACAATCACGGTATGTATGTCTATTTATTCATTTGGACCCATAAAATGACAAAATACCTACTTTAGTAGCTAAATGGATGGGATTTTTTAATGAAAAGAACCTTTCAAGAGCCAAGCAGAGCAAGAATGTGTTCATTTTTGAATAAATTCCATACGATACGATTATGATTTTCGGAGAAATCCCCATACATAGGTATGGAGATCGTCGCCTTACTAAAAATACATCATGTTCCCAAGATATAAACTGGGACATGTTTCATCTTTGTTGGTGGGTGGGGACATTTTTGCCCATCGTACATATATACATACCTACAGAATTACCTACAGCTTTAGTATAGTCAGAAAGTTTATTTTTGCACGTGAAAATTCGAAATTAATATGACTCAGATTAGGCCCTACTACTTCGATCAACAATACAACTAGATAACGGGTCAGAGAACAAAACACGGCTCAGTGTCAACTACGCCAACAGTGACACGTGTCACAATGCTTCAATGCGTTTTCAGAAACTGCAAAAATAATCAGTTTTACAAAAATCTTTCAGACGGAATGTCATACTTCCGGCATGTAAATGTCGATTCGTAATATTAATTGATAAATAGCTAAGTCTTTCTAATAAAAAAAAAAAATTAGTTTCGGACCAACAATTGTCAATATTTGGATGTTGGAGAACAGTATGTCAATGGAATAGTTTTATACTTTATATTATTGCAGTAATAAATTAAATATTAGTTTATGGATTCCTCGTGATCCACTTTATTGTGCGATATAGAGTTACATATATTGTCGCGAGTGAATGGCAGTAATTTTTAACTGATGAAGACCAAAAATGAACACCGGAAATCATTAATCATAATTGTTTAAAGGCCAGTGATGAGATTTCTCTATTAAGAATATGAAATTACTTTTATTCACGTAATGCATGTAGTGAAGTGCCGGGAGAACTCTTTAATAATTAACGGCCCTGCATATTGGATAGCGAAATATTGTTAAGGCTGATTGGAAATTGTTATTAGACTATAAGGTTTTTTAATGTAATGAACGAGTATAATTATGTGCTGTAGAAAATCTCAATGATATGAGAAATATCACTAAAAAGCGATTTTTCTTTATAAAAATAAAACCGTCTTCAAAAATCCACTAAATACCTCGCTTCACATTTGTTCCCCTGTGGTGTAGGCAGAGACTACGGAATGCCAGGTGCACCGGTCTAAGCATACAAGTATAACTTTCGCTTCCTCTACATTCATAATTTTGACCCACTGAACAAGGTGAAATAAATGACCGGTCTCCTAGAAATTCCCTATCGTTGCCTAACAGGTATATCAAATATATGATATTTTATAATTATATCCAAGCCAGTGTCAAGTAGGTATACTTACACAAATAGCAATGCCACATGATTTTTGCCACCGAAATAATAAGTCAGTCGAGATAAGTTTATCAAGTAGCTTAGCTATTAGGGTTTTTGAAGACGCTTTTACTTTTTGTTGCTAAAAAAATATATGATGGGTTACGAGCCCACAAAATTATTTATATTGTCTTAAATAATAAAAATAGCGTTGAGTTTTTGTTTAAATGAAACCCACCTGAGACGTCAACACAGAAATAATATTAAGTATAAAGCTACTCCATTTGTACTCTGTTCGCGGTGACATTGGCACTCCGCTAGTAGAAGCTGCATAAGGTAAAAAAACGAGCCTCTAGTCGAAGCGACATAAGATGATAAATTGTTTCATGCAAAATTAAGCATTGCGTTAATGATATAGCATTTAAATTAGGATGTTTTATTTTGACAATGATTTTATACAAGTATGAAGTTTGTATAGGTCGCTCTAGGACACTTTTGGGAGAGAATTCTGTATGGAACCCGGTGTCTATTGGTTGGTATGTCGATGCCCTACTATGAAAACCGAAGTTACGTTAGCTCTCCATCATTTTCTCTCGATCTAGTCTCGAATGACAAGTGTCAGGAATGGACTAAAGTAACTTCAAACTTCGATTTTCAAAGTATGGCCTGTGTATACAATTGGTTCTGAACACATATCACACTCAGTCCACTACAAAACAAAAATTGGTACCAGCTTGAAATTATAATACGCATGTTACCAACATGTGCTTATTTTAAAATATAACATCCTCTCAGGCTATACCTACCTACCCTAATAGAATTTAGTGCGGGCCGGACAGCGGTTTTGGTTAGGTTAGGTTAGGTTCCGCTCTTGCAGTGAGAGATTGTGGTTGGCAGTCGTCTCCTTCAGCGAGAGCATTATCTCGCAGAAGGAGGCCGCGGAGCGGAAAGCGCGAGGAGTACGTGGATGCGCACCCGCTCCGGCGTAGACGTGTGGGGCGAAGGCGGAGGCAGTTTAGGCAGCATGTCATGCTCGCTCAAAGGTCTTTGCTGAAGACACTTTCCCGATCACATGGTTTAGAGAGGCGATGGCTGAGATACGCGTCATACTCGTGAACGGGTGCTGTTTGTGGGGTCCGGTCTGTTCACGTTTGCAAGGACTTTTTCAATTTATTATCCTAGTTATATGGCTTTTGACGTAGAGACCTCGTCGTGTTGTTCTCATAGTCATTATTTTATTTTAATGTTTATTGACCTTACATAGGTAATTTAAAAAAAATGCTAGTTTTAAGAATTTATTGTCTATTACTTAATTATTTTTAAGTATAATTATGTTTTTATGATTGAAAAAATGACCTTCTGCTGGAGTTTCTTGCGGCGCTTTTGGTAGATTCACTGTACATTACCGACGTATAAAAGAGCCCGCATGTGGCCAATTTACTGAATAAATATTTTGAATTTTGAATTTTAACTAAAAGTGTCGTTGGCGTGGTAGGCACGACGGTACACGACCCCTTTTAGTGGTTCTTGGTATTCAAACGGTTTTCGACTTCTGCAGACGTAGGCCGTATTAATAAACTCATCTCAATTGTAATGCCCGTTTTAAGGTGCGTCAAAAATCGACAGTTTTCTTTGGCTTGACGTTAACTTTGACATATCTTGTGACGACTATCTCAGTCAAGATGAGTTTATTAATACGGCCCTTAGCGTGACCAGACTCTAGTCGGTATTCTGTGTGATATAATTTTATTAGTTTGATGGTCAAGTTATGTGCGCTGTCTACCTCTACCGTTTTATGACTCAGTATTTCAATTTGGTTTACGGCAGGTATAGTTATTATTAGTATTTAATATTCAGGATAAAACTTTACGTTTATTCGCTGCTGATACATGATTATGAACCTATGATTAAGAACCTATGTCAGTTGAACCATACATTATTGACAATAGAAAAGCATGCTGAACGATGAAGTCGTCCACATTAAAGATATGCCGTTGACATAACAAGCATTACATTTCGTAGTATAACAATTTATACCCTACCATTTTAAGCATACCGTTTGGGTAAAAGCAAATATAAATGTGAATACATTGCCATATTAACAAAGCAATATTAAAACGTTTGGTCATTTAAGACTCAATTCATTCAAAAACGCTCGGTTAGTTGACCTTTAGTTAGAAACGGTTAGTTAACATTAATACCAAAAAAACTCGATTTGTTTAAACTTTTGTTAAATGTTAACGGAGCGATTAAGTAATCAATCAACAATCCCTTAATCGAAACTCTTACGACGAAGATTAATCAATCGTCAATTTTAATCGTTAATTGCGATTAAGTAGGTTAATATTAATCGTTAATCGTGAGTCGATTAAATTTTGCGCATCACTAGTTGCGGAAACAAAAGTTGCTGGTAACGTGCTAGCCTTAATAACAAAGTTTTTTTAAGAGACCAAATCTCCCAATCGTTGCCTGTTTATTTCTATATCATAAAAAATAATGATATAATTATTCTTGGATTTGAGCGTCCAGTATAATATTAATGATTATATACGACCTACCCTCCATGATCATTCCATCGACATTTACTGCCATAGACAAATCTCGATAACACTTTCCTTTCTCTTTCGCGTCTCTATTGACTTGACTCTTTCGAGTGTCTTGCTTGAGTTGAATGAAATGAATTGAATTGAATATGACATGGCGTCGACCAAGATATATCACGGATAACTCTTGTTTTAATGACAGTGGCCTCTTTTAGTATTTTATTACTGAGGCCGTCATCAATCGTATATTTGCATTGATGGTAATGCATGCAAGGAAACCGCAGCGAATAAGCGATGGGTATGGTTAAGTATTGAATGGATCAGTTTTGCAATCTGTAGATGGCGGTCGCCGATTAACAGTTTTCCTGTAATTACGACGGTGGTTTATAATAATATGTTTCTGTTTTCAGGTACTTTGAGAAGCACCAAGCCCATCCGTATCAGGTGAGCATAATTTATGCGCACTTCGACTATGACACTCTTCTTACTGTGATGGCACATGAATGCTACTCTGCCTGAAATATGTATTGCTCTACGTAACTGTTTCTGATCACTATTTTCCTGTTTGGTTCTAAACGGACATTCTTAGTATTGTTCATATAGAATATAAATGTAACATTTCCTATCTATTACATACTTAAGGCGACAAGTAACATTTTTAGTCATTGTACCTACATAAATTTACGTTACTGATCCATAAAACCGAGTTGGTCCCTTAAGTATGCCTTCGATATGATATCCATTTCAATATAAACTGTTCCGAATATTCACCGTATAAGTAAACAATACTAAGTATTTAAATATTATTAGTGTTACTTACAATACAATATACTTCATTTTCTTATCTGAGCCTTTCTTACCTAACCTTACATGGTTAAAATTAGTCAGACAAAATCTCTTGACATGTGTGGATTGTTAAAAGTCTGTATAGTTTTCTAGCATGTTCTTGATGTTATGTTTTCTGCGCAGAAATATAATACGAAAAGTGAACGAAGGCCGAGTGAGTATGTACCATCTGATAACCGATATACCCCTCTCCGATCGCCAAATGGTAATGTATCAGTGCATGGGCATGCGGCCCACACAGGCCACTCAGGTCATGGACACCACCACTACAGTCATGTGGCCGATGATAGAGGATATGCAACATCTAGAAATACCTATATGCAGAAAGGTTCTGAAAAGGAGAGAGATAGAGACTATAAATCCTCTAGAAATAAGTACACAGGTATGAACTTGTAATATGTTTTACATTTATGGTGATTTAAAATGTTATGTATAGTAAAAAAAATTGCAAGGCAACTTAATATTTCCTTACTTACAACCAAGTTGTTTCGATGGTTTAAAGTAAATGAGGTGACTGTTATTTATTTACCTACAAATATAAATAAACGCATTATACACTATAGGTTTTTTTGTAGCAGTAGCGAATGAGAACTACATGTTAATAAAAGTAGTTATGTAATATATAGTCTAATTTAATTAATTTAACAATGCATTGTCCCAGGGCCGGATAAACCATGTCAGGGCCCATAAACAATTATGGGGGAATCTTAAACCTTTCTTTCTTCCTAAACAAAAACGTTTTTCTCCTGTGCACGAGGCCCGTAGTTGATGCAAGACCCCTGTCCGATGCGGGGCCCCTAAGCCTTGCCTACACTACCTAATGGATAATCCAGCCCTACATAACCTTAGTTTTAGTAGTCTCTTATTTAAGTGATGAGCTCGATATTTATTCTGGAGTCTTATGTTCTATGTATTTAAGTATGTATTACTCTATATAAGTATGTTTATCTAATCGTTGTCTAGTACCCATAGTACAAGCCTTGAGCCTAATTTGGGTCTGTAAAATTGTGTGAGATAGGCTCCTGATATTTATTTATTTATTAAAGTATTAAATGCATTGTAATTTGTTTAAAAAATCATAGGCCCCTTATGAAAAATAAATATTGTACATGATAAGCAATACATATTATTTTGATTGATTGTGTATATATTTAAGTATATATTTTATTTTATCACTGCCTAGTAACCATCCTATAGTTTAATTTGGGACTAAGTCAAGTTGCGTAAGATTGTCCTTTGTGTATTATGGTGTGATTTAAGATTTATTTTTAATGTAATATTTTACTTTGTGTACCTAATGAAAAATTGACATTGTGAATTGTGTGACCAACTTTTGTTACACAATATTACAATTTGCACTTGCTAGTATTATCTAGTATTATCACATCTCAATTAAGTTAAAGGTTTATTTTTTTGGTCTAAATTTACATAATTTTATCTTAAGTTGTAGGTACTCCTTTCTTTTTAATCACAGATTTATAAAAATGTATTTTCTGGCTTGGAGCCTGTAACTGTTACTGCCATGCTACTCAAAATTGTGCATACAGACTCCAGAGATTAGCTATTACCAATTTCTACTTTCAAATTAAAAAGGTAGCAGCATTTTTGTTTGGTGCAAGGCTGGCTTGATAATATCAATATCCTAAAACTTAAATTTAGTATTGTCATTTCTAGAAATAAATAAATAAAGCTCAAGCGAGTGACTGATTTTTACAAAATAATTAAAACCACTTAAATGTATTGTAAACAATTCATTGATATATTCCTTTAACTATTTCAGATAGTGTCAGATCTCCAAAGGAGAAACGTGAGAGAATCAAAGAATGTGAAAGAGAAAGAAGTAATCATGAACGAAGTGAATCGGAAAAAAAGAATCGGACTAGTGGCATAAACATTAGTGTTAATAGGAGTAGTAAATATGATAAGCGAAGTGCTCCGTCTGGGAGCACACCCTCTGGCAGTGAATGGTCAGAGCATATTAGTTCATCAGGAAAGAAGTATTATTATAATTGTATCAGTGAAGTGTCTCAGTGGGAGAAGCCTCGTGAGTGGGACGCGAGAAGGACATCATCCAAAGATTCAACATATTCATCCAGAAGTAGTAAGTGTTATGCTAAAAAGTAACTTTGAATGTTTGTTTAAGTATTTATCTATATTTATTGCTTTCCATGTGTATCTGGGCCTCTATTCAACACCATGTTTGATCTGTTATTGTATTGTCACATTTGTCACCATTTTGATAGATCTTATTTACATGACAGTAATGGCGGCTGATGTCATAAGAATACCATAACAGATTAACTAAGATATCGTTTTTACCGCCTAGAATACCGGCCCTGTTTTTCTGCAGAGTATCTCTAAATTATGCAACTATTACTATCAGGTACGGATATGCTTTAGGGCTCATGAGATAGGTACATACTCATAATTTATTGAAGGATCGTTAGGTTTTAAATAGCCCTAAAGGGGTAGGTATGTATCTATTTTGTTAGGTTGACTTGGAGTACCACTATTTATCTTAAATGATCTATAATTCATATCTTATTGGGCCTGTGACAGATGTAATTTTCCAAATTTACTGTTGCTGCTAATGTAAATATACAATAATATATTTTCGATAATAGATAAAGTGTATAAAGACAATGTAATTGATTTAGTTTTATAAATTTGTTAACTTTTAATTTACCTATCTACAAAATAAGGTACTATAAATCGTTTTCTAGTATTATTGCCAGATAACAAGGTTTTTGTTAAACATTATTAATGGTCCATTTCACATGAAAAAAGTAAAGGTAGTTTAATTATTTTGTTTTGAGTTCCATGAAATATGTGCATAGTATATCATAATTTGTCTTTAAAAATGCTTTAACCAGGAGTTATTGTTTCCTGAAACGACCATACTATAGATACATATTATTTAAAGTTACTGCTCAGCTAGTTGGAACAATGTTCGCATGAAATGCAAAATTTCAATCTGTCACAAGCCCCAATAAGATATGAAAAATATTATAAACCATCAAGAGTAAATTAAGATAAAAATTGGCCTTTAATCTTTGCATTTAATAAAATTAGTTGTTTGCATAACAAGAAGTACAATTTCTTTATAAACAAACCCAAACTTCTTATGAAATATAGGGTGTCCCGGAAAATGGTGCTAAGCGGAAATCCAATGGTAGAGCACCTCAAGGGGCATCCAAATCATCCCCATTATTATTAGTAGGCTTGAGATTTTGGATGCTCGACGTGGTTCTAGAACCCACGGAGTTGCCATTATGTTAAAATATTTTTTTCAAAGTAAAAGTGGAAGTGTAAAAATAAAACATGTCATCACTAGAGTCATGATTTAAGCTGATACCTATATTGGTAATAACACGTTATTATGACCAGACTCCACAAAAATGACGAATCGGCAAAAAATCTCGAGGATACAACTTTAACTTAACAAGGTGCACGTATGTATAACGACCTCCTCAAAAATATTAAAACCGTGCCAAATTTGTCAATTTTCAAAAATAAATTAAAATCTCACATATTAAACAAAATCCCGGCTGCCTAAATACGGCCCTGGCATTCACAACGGCTTATCTCGCGCTCTGTAACCGTCCGGCCCGTGGCCGCTTTGTGACAATTGTTCACTAACTACCTGTTATTAGTTGTTACTATAAAAATTGCATTAATTATATAAAATGCAGTGTAGTGTTCAGTTACTGTCTGTTTGTACCTAAATTATATTTTTATAACTGTATTAGCTCAGGAATAGTTAGGTACTATTTTTATCATTGTATCTTAAATTACTCATTAAGTACATATATACATACATACATACATACATAAACTCACGCCTTCATTCCCAGAGTGGGGTAGGCAGAGCTAAAGAATTACCAACAAGTCTTAAAACTTCTTGATAATTCCTTAACCACATTTTGCTAAGTAGGCTAAGATGTTTCCCAGTGTATTAGTGATAGGTGGCAAGCCCATCGCCTAACAGTACTACACGCCTTTATTCCCTTAGTCGCCTCTTACGACATCCACGGGAAGACATGGAGTGGCACTATTCTATCCCGGCAACCACACGGTAGCATTAAGTGAAATGTAATATTTCTTTTGAGTAAATAAATTTGTTAAACCAGAACTTCTGTGGACGTGGAGAGGTCGGTCTCAACACACAAATGAATTTTTGATTAGTCCAGAACTTGTTTAACGAAAAAAAAATAAGATCCATTCTTACTATCATTTTAATGATGAACATGAAATAGTAATAGATCATTATTATGATGCACTGATTCCAAAAGCCAGTACGCCATCAGAGATTTGGAAGTTCCGACTAATATTAGATTGCTGGTAGATTTTTGACATGTAAAAGTGGCCGTGCGGCCTACTTACTGATTAACATCTTTTATCTTTTATTGAAGAAGATATGTTTGTTATTGCTATTTAAAGTATTTGTTTTAGTTTATTTTGTTTACTAATAGTAGGTAGTGTTTTAGTATAATTATATACATACAAGTTAATATGTACCGATCTACTTTGATTTTAACTTTGGAAAAAAATCTTATTATTACATATGGTGACTCTGTGGATTCTAGAACCACAGCGAGCATCCAAAAGTCCCAACCCTAATTATTAGTTATGGACTACTTGTTGTCCTTTTTTTCTTTTAACAGTTTTCTAATGGCAAGGTTAAGTTTGTCCCTCAATCCAGTTTGTCTTTTATCTTTTTTTAGATATCGCATGAGTGCGATAAAGACGGCTAACTACACTTAGCGGGCTTGTCTTGGCGAGAGGGTTGAGGAATTTGAAACAACTATTTATCTCTTTCTAACAATAGCGTTCGCTACGGATTGCCGTCTTTGTCTGTAGAAATATGGTAACGTAGCAACTGTCAGTAATTGGCGACGGGTTTTAAATGCGTTTAGTATGAGCATAACGTATCTACATATAAAATATAATTGCCCGTGGAATTATATGTCATATATAGAGTTAGGACTTTTTGTGGCAAATCGTGGTTCTAGAATCCATAGAGTCGCTATTTCCTAATTTTTATAACACATATCACTTTGATTTTGACCTTCAGTATTTTATAATATTTCAAAACTCATTTACTTATTTATACCGCTAAACCAATTTAAATGAATTTTGGTATGGATCATGTCTCTACTGTAAAAGCGTTACAATTACAAACAAGCAAATGTAAGTAGGCTAAGAATAACCGAACTAAAAATTGATTTAGTTCATTTTGAAATATGACCACACTGAAGGTCAAAATCAAAGTGTCAGGTGTTATAATAATTAGGAATTAACGACTCCATGGATTCTAGAACCACGATATGCCACCAAAAGTCCTAACCCTAGTCATATACATAAACAACTAAATTCCAAATTCAAATAATCCTTGAACACTGACGTAGTATTTAGGTTTCTCCATGGGTTAAAATCCTATGACCCGAGGACTATATGATGCCTACCATGATATACACTTGCGATGGCACGATGGACATGATTACATGAGTACTAAAGCATAGTTCATATAGAAATGGTACACAATCGAAGTCTAAGCTTTTGTAAGTAAATGAAAACACGTAGCTTTTAAGCGATAAAAATAGAATAATATTTATTTATTTAACAGCATTGATAAAAATTATGTACATTTATTAGTGTTCCGTGCGAAATCACGGACTTTTTTCTTGATTGAGTTCATCATCTTCTGGACAAGGCTTTTTTCTACTTTCTTAGCCTGTTGATTCCACGTAGAACACAGATTTTTGATATCCTGTACTGTTTTCCCAGTTTTATGCAATTTACCTTTCATTATTGCCCATTAGTTCTCGATTGAGCGGAAGTCAGGACAGTTTGGAGGGTTCATTGATCGGGGTATAAAATCGACATTATTTTTTAATCGTCGATTTTGTGGAATTGCTAAGTTATTATTTAGCTCTTTCGCGCAATTACTTTCATATGTCTCATATGAGAGCGCAAAATGTTGAAAGTTGAACTATTTTCAGACAATTTGGATTTAAAAACTTCGAAACAAAAAACCCCTAATATTTGGCATGCTTCAGGGGTGACTTAGATATTGTGATATAAACACAAAGATAATCAAAGTAGCCCCATTTCAAAAAACAAGATTTTATGCTGCATAATTATTTTTTTCTAATAAGCCGTCTACCGTAGTCTGCCTCAAGCTGCTTTAAGTTACTCCAAATAAGTAGTCGCTAATATGATATTTTTAATAATTTATTTAACGATTAAATGCGGGAGCTACAGAAGATTTGTTTTTAAAATTAATCTATCTAACCCCATTTTACGGTAGTGGCAGCTAGCCAGATAAGGCCAAAATTTTAATGGGCCCTTGTGCTTTTTAATAAATGGCAAAAGGCGTTTTTGTAAGCACTCCTTCATGTAAACATCGGATGTCATGGTTGATGAAGTGATAAAACTATTGGTCTTAATTAAGGCCGCAACTGCAGATCCCTTCCCATTTCATATGTTTCTTGGCATATTTTTCAAGTTTTACAAACTTATATTTTTCATCAACATTCCCCCTTGCTTTGGCCATGTAAAACTTGGTACCCGGTAGTTGATTAAAATCAAGCTAGACATATGTTTCATCATCTAATAAGAGGCAGCCTTTGAATTTTGTCAGAATGCGGTCGTATAAGAGACGAGCACGTGTTTTTGCCGTTTTATTCTGTTTCATAGTTCGGTTTGGTGTTTTTATGGCTTTATAGCTCTTATACCCGGCTCGGAGCCGGATACGTGTTAGAGTACTGCGGCTCTTTTTGAATTTGCGGGATAGATCATAATCCGACAAACCTGGATTCTGTTTTATTGCCCTAAGCACTTTCTTCTCCAAGTTCTTGTCCTTAGTGCCAGATTTCCGGTTGAGTTGGGGCTTTCTATCGAAAGACAAGGAATCCTTGTATTTTTTTAAGACCCGACACACCGTGGTTTTTGGTAAATTTAACGTCTTTGACCCGGACCAAGAGGGATTTTCTAAGTATTTTTCCACTATCAATTTTCGTCTTTCAACTTCCATCGTCTACAATTTCAAAATGCATAGACTTATCCGAGGCGAACTTTAACCAATAAGACTTCAAAATATGGTCTTTTTTTTATTTGTGACGTCTGAATATTTTTAATTATGTGACAACTGCGTGCCAGTTCTATATGAACTGCTTTACTGGTGGCGGTACTTTCCATTCTTATTTTAGGGTTTGGCCGGACACAATGTAAATTGAATTATACGAGTGTAACATACATAAGAAAACAGGATCAAATTGTGCACACATGTTTTTGTTGTGTCATCCAGGTAAAAAGTTACAAGCTGTAGAAGATTTTTTTTTTACAATAATCATTATCCTCATTCTCCGACGGCGTGAAGAATGAAAATGACTCAATCGTGAATTTCATGCTATGACGTTACGTCTACACTGTAGACTCTACAGTCATATTTATACAAGTTGTATTCTTCTTCAATCGTATGTTGGTTGTATGCATGGGTCACATCTTGCAAGACTAAGAAGGGCCTGTCAAAAAAATAATTGTTTGGCACAATCACAAATTACTTTTTATTACAATGTTTTCATCTGCTTATCGAGACCAAACTTATGGCGCCTAACTTCCTAACTAACTTTAAGGGTTTGCAAGAATGAAACAGTGCATTTAATTGAACGAAGAATACTTCGACAATAAAATACGATTTATGGGGTGTCCCAGAAGTAAAGAGACAAATTCATTTTTAAAATATTTATTTGAAAATAAACATTTAGTTGAAACATTTTAATTGAAAGATGTAACAAAATTAATTAAATTATTAGGGTTATATTTAACTTGCACCTACGACACCTTTAAAAGCTATTTTTCTTAGATGTTTCGCGGCCCGCCGCATAACAGCTGTTCCAGATTTTGCAGCCACTTCTGTGCTCAATCTGGTCCATCGTTGCTTTTAAGGATTTTTGTTTTTCCGATCGTTTTTTATATTGTTTTTTGCATAGGGACCAAAACATTTCGATACCGCGAGCTTGTGGTACATTTGGAGCGTTGTGTTTTTTACGTACAAAGTAGATCTTTTCACACTCTAAGTACTGAGTAACTTCAGTAGCGTAATGGCACGTTGCCATGTCCAGCCAAAAGATAACTTTATCCCTGGAATGATGCTTGTCTATGAAAGGTATCAAGCGTTTAATAATGCATTCATTCAGATACACCTTCGCGTTCATGGAGGCTGACGAAATGTATGGCTCGGAGACATTACCAAATTCGTCTATAGCTTGCCACACTAAATATTTTGTGAAAAATTTGGCTTTTGGTGCAATTTTTTGGTCGTAAGTCACATCGTTACGACTTTTTGAGTGAAAATACTGCTTTCCAGGAATACGTTTCATCGTCAATAACTACCTCTAGTCCCAGTAGTTCGGCTGATTAGTCCGGGGCCGAACTACTGCCACACTTTTCTTCCCATTAGTTCGGTTATGACGTCAAACCGAACTACTGAGAATTAAAACGACTCAAAAGTACGGTTAAGGATGCAGCTAAATAAAAAATCAAAGAGGCATTTATTTCATTACATTTTTTTATTAAAAAAAAACAAAATGTAAAGTAACTTCTTCGTATTACATCGCTCACGCTTTAAAAGTTGAAACATGTGGAGCTATCGACTTTTAAAACGCGAGTGAACCGTAAAAATATATTAAGTTTAACTTCTTCGTCTTATAAAGTTATAAATATTCAGTAGATCAAAGAAAAGAGTGAAAGAAGTTGTGGCTAGAAAGAAAGATTTACTGAATGAAAAGTATGATAGGAGTTTCTCTGACAACTTCCGGTCGAATATTAAACTCTTTTGGAGCTTGATTAAATCGGCTCGGGGGAAATCAGAGAAAACTAAATTAAGCGCGGTGAGGGATGAGTCTGGTGACTTAATATGTGAGGAAGAAAAAATGCTTGATAGATGGAAAACTTATTTTGAAAGCTTGTTTGAATGCGAAGATGTTTGTCTTGAGCCAGAAAGCATGAGTAAAGATGCAAGTAGCGAAGATAAAAGTGTTATTAGTATGAGTGAAATCATGAAAGCTTTAAAAAGTATGAAAGCGGGAAAGTCAGCAGGTTGTGATAGAGTGTCGATAGAAATGCTGAGGAGAGGAGATGGCCTGGTGGGTAGTCTGTTGTACCGTCTTTTTAATGCATGTTGGAGTAGCGGCCGAGTCCCGGAAGATTGGGTCAAGGCCGTTATCGTCCCTCTGTATAAAGGAAAGGGGTCACAGCAAGACTGCAAAAACTACCGCGGTATCAGCCTCCTTAGTGTTGTCGGCAAAGTATATGCGAAGATTTTAATTGAAAGGGTATTGAATGTTACGAATGACAAAATCTGGGATGTACAAGCGGGATTTCGAAAGGGAATGGGATGTACGGATCAGGTCTTTTCACTACGGTCCATCACAGAAAAATTCTTGGCTGTGAACCAAAAGGTTTTCTGTGCTTTTGTGGACCTGGAAAAGGCCTATGATAGGGTAGATAGAAAGGAGTTGTGGACGGTGCTGTCTTTGTATGGAGTGAGCAGCAACCTGGTGCAGGCTTTGAGGTCCCTTTATGAGGGTTCCAAAGCCTGTGTCAGAATCAATGGGGCATACTCGGCCTGGTTTAATATCTCTAAAGGTGTTAGACAGGGCTGTGTTGCCTCACCATGGCTGTTCAATCTATTCATGGACAGTTGTATGCGGGATTTGAGAGAGTATGATAAGGGTTTGCGTATGCAAGAGTTGCTAATCAAATGCCTTATATGCCGATGATCAAGTTATACTTGCCCCATCGGTACTTGAGTTGCAGGAGATTGTGACAGTGATGAATGAGGGATTTAAGCAAAAGGGGATGAAAGTAAATGTTGCCAAGACCAAGGTCATGGTGATAGAGAAGGATGAGGGGATGACTGAGTGTGTGATAAATATAAATGGTGAATTAGTAGAACAAGTGAGCGAATTTGTGTACCTGGGAAGTATGTTTACAAGAGATGGTAAGTGTGAGAAGGATATCGAGAGGAGGGTGAATGCGGGCAATCAAATTAATGGGGCCCTGTACTCCTTTGTAAGCAGACAGGGCGTTTCACAAAGAGCCCGGCTGGTTGTTCACAATGGAGTGCTGGCCCCTACCCTGATGTATGGTAGTGAATGTTGGGTGTGGCAGAACAAGCATGTAAGTCGTGTAAATGCAGTTGAAATGCGCTCTTTGCGTAGTATGTGTGGTGTGAAACTGATTGATAGAGTAAGAAATGAAAAAATCAGAGAGAAATGTGGAATAAAAGAAGATGTAGTGACTAAGATTGAAAAGGGCATGCTTCGATGGTTTGGTCATTTGGAAAGGATGGATGAAAGAAGATTGACGAAAGAGATATACAGATCGAAAGTGAGTGGAAGGGTCGGAAGGGGCCGCCCTAGGCGTACTTTTTCGAATCAAATCGGAGAAATACTGGAAAAGGGCCGAATCTTAAGTACCCGAAACCGACGTGCGTGCATGACTCGATGTATGAATGTTGAAGAAGCGAAAGAAATTTGTCAAGATCGTAGCAAGTGGAAAGAAGTGGTCTCTGCCTACCCCTCTGGGAAACAGGCGTGATTTAATGTATGTATTCAGTATTTTCTTATTGGCTAGGCAATTTTATTTATTTACAGCAGTAATATTTTTTTGCCAGAATTCCAGTTATGCATGTTGCGGAGTATTTAATAAAAGGTTGCGGAGGTTTGTTTCTGGCATACTTTTGCAAACAAGGCATTCTCCAATATTATCTGTAAGTAGTGAGTACACAGGTTAATACGTTTTTTACTTTTTTGCCTAATTGATAAAAATCTACAGTCACTCAATGCACCAATAATAATAATCATGAGTTTTCTGGTTATTAGTGATGTTACCCTAATTCAGAAATAATTGATTTTGCCACGTTCCTATCATAATAATTTGTTAAAGAAGTACGGACTTACCCTTAATTTCCACCGTTGATATATATTTGAACCTAGAATCATGAAATTTGACAAGAAGCAATGTCTTATAGCACAAGTAAAGTAAAAAATCCGAAAATGGTAATTTTGTAGTTACATCACAATAAAAATAGTTTATTTTGTTATTACAAACTAAATTGCAGTTAATAAACTAACCATGACCTATATCGATGTATATTGTAGGTATAGGGACAATATTTTTTCAATGGTTAAGTTAAGTTTGTCCCTCAATCCAAAATACAGTTTTTTTGGCGTATCCGATTCGCACTTGGCCGGTTTTTTTTTATAATAAAGTAATTTGCACATCATTAACCGAACTACACGCCACTTCCCGATAGTTCGGGTTGATGTCATAACCGAACTAATGGGAAGAAAAGTGTGGCAGTAGTTCGGCCCCGGACTAATCAACCGAACTACTGGGACTAGAGGGTACTACTCTTCTCAGTTGACTGTTATAAACTCTTCGGCATCCTTTTTTGGCACGTTCCTCTTGGTCCTTTATGTATTTAGGAGCTGATTGTTTTACATACGCTTTTAAACCTAGATCGTTCGTCTTCATTCTGTCGACCGATGACTTTGATATTTTTAATTTATCCGCTGTCACTCTGACAGACATTAAAGTCTTATCAAAAATCGATTTAACTCGATTTACATTTTGAGGTGCCGTTACTGTCCTATCTATTCCCGGAATCTTCTTAAAACTAACCTCACCCGTTTCTTCATAACATCTTATTATTCTATATAAACTAGTTCGTCTAGCTCCTTCTTGAAGAAAGTGATTTACTGTTTCATTTTTACTATGAGACTCGTAAAATAGAATAACTCTATTAGCAAACACTGCATATTCTTGACGCTTCATTTTGAAAAAATACTATGCAATAACTAAATTCCCGCCTTAAATGACAGCTAACGAATTCATAGACGCCATGACACCGTTTTTTTTTTAAATAATATTTTCAGCCAATATTGTCTCTTTACTTATGGGACAGCCTTTAGCTAAATCGTGCACGTGGTTTTTCTTATTCCCGATCATTTCAGTTTGCCCCTCGTAGTAAAGCAGTAAGAAAAGAAAGATATAAATAAAATAAAATAAAAATAAGGGGACAATCTCACACAAATAAACCTAGCCCCAAACTTAGCTCCAGGTTTGTACTATGGGTACTGGGCGACGATAAACTTACTTAATACCTAGTTGGTAACTAAGTTCTGTTACTAAGGTTGATGCAAATAAAACTAACTTATGTTTATTTTTTAATTTCAATATGTATAAAAATTAAAAGCTTAATTAATATACATTTTGAAAAACAATTTATCATTTTTCTTAGTTTCCGCAATTCCCGATACGATCTTTTAACATTCACAGCCGGCATCGATGAAATTACGCATGACTTTTCTGTAAATTTCATTTTTTGAAATCGCTTAAAAGTTAGTCTTTGTTTACCAAAGAACTTTTTTTGTATAATATTATAAAAAATCCTATCTCTGTATATGTTTAGAGACCAAAATTATATTTCTCAACATGACTTAATTCCAACTTATGAAGCAAGAGATTTGGTGTGTTTTCGTATTTCTGCAAAATCATGTGAAATCTTAAAGTCGATTTAATGAATCATCAAGATTGACCGGTGTCCAAGCGGATCTTTAGTTGCTTTGAATACATTCGTATCAGAATTTAAAGCTAGAAGTCTGTTCAATATGTCACGCAAATTTGAACTCTCTACAGGAACTCTTACAAAAGTTAGGGCCGTTATCAGTATCATCGTCGTGCGTGATTTTAACTATGATTTTATCGTCCGAAATGGGAATACTTCAAGCTCGTACATCAAATAATTCCAATAGTTTAGAATACATTATTTTTATTATTATTCTATATAAATCAAAGTTTTGATTAATATACAGGTTTATGCAAAACTGCTTTAATTTTTTTTTTTAATTGTAATTAATCTCAGTAACAGAACTTAGTAACCGACTAGGTAGATAAATACATACATAAATACATAGAAAACACCCAAGACTCAGGAACAAATACTCGCGCTCATCACACAAATATTTGCCCGTACTGGGGGTCGAAACCGGAACCGCTGACTTCGTAGGCAGGGTCACTACACTACCGACTAGGCTACCGCGTCGTCCGCGTCGTCTAGTTAATCAAATTTAAAAAAAAAAACGGTAATTTTGGTTTTAAGGCGTTTTGGTATATTGTTATTTAACTCAGCAAACTCAGCTAAACAAAGTCAGATATTTCGGTATTTATCTTTAGACATCATGATACAAAGTAGTTTTGACATCTTCACTTATTGGTAACAGGGTATCATGAAGATAAGTCGTATAGTTTAAATAAATAAAATGGAATGTCAGTCCAACTGAAGTCGGCTTTTGGTTTAAAATATTGAGATGTAATGAATGTTAAAAAGAATACTAAATATCGCCTTTAAACACGTAGAGAAATAACTTCATTTAAAATGGCAGGTCAGTCCAACTGAAGTCGGCTTTTGGTTAAAATATAGTGAGTCGCCGACTTAAGTTGGACAGATCTGCCTTCTTAAAACAAGTTTTTTTGCGTTTTTGAATCCGGTTTTTCATGATTTTTAAAACATTTATTTTATTTTATTCTTTCTAGTCATCATAATAAGCTGTTATGAAGTCCCACTTCTTAGTTGATATAAAACTAGAAGATTCCATTAACAATTTAAAAAAAACTACTCTAACATTAACGTATTAAGTTTAAATAATATAAGAGAGAATGAGAGGGAGAATGGATAGGGTAACACTAACGTAATGCTTAGTGGTTAAATCCGAAACCCTCACGAAACTGGTAACCTCAATGGTTGTAGTTAACAAGTTCGAAGCAGTTTCCATATCATTAGGGTAAGCCTATCGATAGGGATACGCTAACGTTTGGGAGAGCATATGATGTAGTTACCCGATCGATAGACTAACGGCCAAACCCTATATTCAATCCGCGGACAGATAGGCTTACTTCGGATTAAAATTTGACACATTTTGTATGGGCAAATGTCAAATTTTAACACGAAGTAAGCCTTATCTATCCTCGGTTTGAATATAGGGTTCGGCCGTAAGTCAAATAAAGGGGTTTTCCGGCCCCTGCCTATGAGATCAAAATGTATAAATTTTCTTTCAAATATATTACCTCCATACTTGACTTGATTAGTAGTACAGTCAGCATCATAAATATAGTGGCAGTCAATCGTTCCAAATATACCGCACCATCCAAAATATTCATAAATACGTACTCATTCCAAGTGATCAAATTGTTCAGGCCATCCACTGTATACAAATATACCGGAGCATCCACAACGCCATATACTTGGTAACATTCAACCCGCCGTTAGTACAGCAACGTCCAGAACGCCGAAGGTTTCTAAGCATCCAAAGTAGCCAAAAATACGGGACACATAAGAAAATTGAACCTTATTTACTAGTGAGTACGGTTGAATATTCAATCAAATCATTTTAATAGGTTAGCCAGTAAGCAATTTGACAAACCACGAAAACAGTAACATACTGTCATGGCATATATCTGTCTCACGTTTTAATTTGACACATTATTGCGTGAACTGCGTGGTTTTAAAAGGTTTTGCAATATTGAAGCAGCCAACTTAAACGCATCAATACGTTTCAATATTTCGCCTAGTTAGCCGTTAGTTACGATGGACCAGTGGTTTAGTAGTAACGCTATGGAGTCATGTGTTCTGAGTTCTAATCCCCGTATTAGGTGCTATTTGCATTTTTATTTTATATTGAGTGCAAATAGCAAACATATATTCAAAAAGTTTTTTTTTTTTTTGGAGAAAAATACTGGATTTGACAATATATTTTTTTTAAATTCAATTTGACACGTTGACTTTTAGAAGTGTTTAGTTTACTCAGTGTAAGACGAGTTTGATTGACCGTTTCCAACAAAAACTTCGTGCTATATATGAAGAACTTCTTAGAGGCTTAGAATGTATAGGCAGGATATTCCGTTTATACTAAACAGACATTCTGTTATATGTGTTCTTTAATAGATTTGTTTTTGCTCCCGCGATAACATTATGATTCATTATGTAAGAGTGCTGAACGTAAGGACTACTATCTTGGCGCCATCTAGCGCTGAGTAATTAATTAATTACTCGAAGCTAGATGGCAGCTAAGTGAACTAGTAAGCGCGCGCTACCTGACGTTCAGTAACTGACCTATGACAGAAAAAAACGATCATTCATAATTTTTGAATCTTAAAAATTTTACTTAATTTTGTGCTAGTATCAAAATAATGTTACGGCGCTTCTAGATCGTAAACTGTAAAAAATTATGAGGAGATGGTTTTTGTAGAAGTTCATAGAGCGTAAGCGTATCACGCACACATTTTTAAAAGTAGCGACACCGGGTCTTGTACTAATTTGCGCTCATGAAGTCATGACATATCTCCCTTGTTTCTGTGATCTGAGAACGTTATCATCTATGATATAAGGTCTATTTTGACTACCCTACATTTTAATACTGATTTTTAATGTTCTTATTTTTTTCCAAAACCAAAACCGATAAGGTAAGGGGAAATGCCCTTTTGATACTGAGCCGTTTTTTTTCTACAGTTACTTAAAATGCTTGTTAAGTGCAATTTTGCCAAGTTTGTTTTAAAAATTCCCGGTGGTTCAGCAGAAAAATAATAATATCCGAATTCATTCAATATGACTTTTCTCGAAAACTATTCATGTATAATATAGCATTATTTTTTCATTTTTGGTAAGTTTAATTAAATATATGATCTAAAGAGAAAATGGAGCCATCCCATCCAACACTTGTGTAAAAAAACAGCTACGTCAAAAAGTTAATTTTCTTTTTTCGTTCTTGGTTCTTGGGGTTGGATTTTATTACATGTTATTAAGAAGCTATTCTAACACCGCTTAAGAACTAAAGCGTACCTCCTTTTTACAAAGAAATGAAATTAAAACAATTTTGACAGTTATATCGATATTAACTTAATATTATTATTACTGAAAATGTCACCCTTTTAACTTATTGAATAAAAACTATGCTTGTTTTAATAATTGTCGCTTTTTCCAAGTAAGCCTTACTTAACGTTAAAACTGCGTAAGAAACTGCCATTTACAGCTATAACATCTACCAACATAATAGATTTCCCTGAATTGACTGAATCTGATGTGAAAAATTTCTTTACAGATTCGGTTTAATATTATTGGATGCAATTAATGTTTTTATTTGGATGCAGGTTCCTATCAATATTATCAAGCCATTTCATATCTGGCAGAAATAATTAATGAAGGTGGTTCAATGAACAAGTAAAGGAAAATTCCAATATTTTAAAAATTAAAGGTCATTTCCTCCTTAATTCTATACCCTGATTTTTAATTCCGTAGAATTCTGACATTTGTTGGTCTTACCAGACTACAAAAATATTCCTTTAACCGATGGTCAAAAGTTCCAAAATATATGTATATATATGTAGGTAGAATGTGACTCCTGTCATTATAATATTTGAATGTACAAGTAAATAATGTTTTATTAATTAATACAAAGTAATTTTAATTTAAAATCGCACAATTTACACATAATATTTTGTTTATTTTTTTTCAGAGGCAACAGTAAATTGTTGTGGGGTATCATTCTGATCATTGTCATAATATTACAAACTTTTAGAGTTAATTATATTTGATCATCGTGGTTTTGTATTTATATAGCGAAAAATCCAACCCAATCATTCATTTAATTTTGACACAGTTGGTTTCCGATTCTATCCTTCAAACTGATATGTGTGACAGAACGTTAAGTAAAGCTTATTTATAAATGACAATTAGAGTGATAGTTCTACCAAGAACGATTTTTTTAAATTAATAAATTTACTTAACTTTTCTACACATAAGTGTTAAAGATGGAGACTACATTTACTTTAAGAGCATTTATTTGATTAATTTTACCAAAATGAAAAAATAATGGTATATTAAAATTTAATAGTTTTCGAGAAAAGTCATATTTAATGAATTTGGTTCGAATATACAACGTGTTTTTTTTTTATTTACGATAACTTTAAGGTAACGTTCTTTAGGTCAAATAAAGTTAATTTCCCGAAAACGGACAAATGATAACTCTTATGGTTTTAAAGATATTTAATTTTTAAATTTAATCAGTTTATCACACACAGTATTTGACACTGACTATTAGTTAACTCTAAAGGGCCTTTTAGAATGACCAAACATACATCATTGAATTACTTTGTTATAAACAGTTTTTTTTTTTGCAATATTTAAAAGTCGAATCTACCACTTAGTTTCTATGGATGTACCTAGTAATATGCCCAAGTTATCGTAAATAAAAAAAAACACTGTGTATATCAAATTAGCAAGTGTCCGTTTTTGTATATTTTTTACGGAGAGCTTCTGTTCAGTTTTTATGTTGACGATGGACTAATTTCTAAATTAGTTGAAATTGAAGTGAAACAATTGACTACAGGATTATTATGACTATTAGCGTAATTTAAAAAACCTTGTTATCTGTTATTTTGATATATAAATAAATAAATATCAGGAGACCAATGTCACGTCAATTGACCTAGTCCCAATTTAAGCTCTAGGCTTGTATTATGGGTACTAGACAACGATATAAATACTTATATAGAGAAATATACAGGGTGATTGGAAGGTAGAGGTAAACCTTTAAGGGGAGGCTAGTACAGACCATTTAGAACCATTTGAGCCATGGTTGTCATAGACGAAGTCTCACAATATTTTTTTTATTGATCATTATGTGTTTTTATGCAAATATCCCAAAATTTCACAATTAATTGCTAATAGTGGCTAATTTAAACAAAAAACTGATAATGTTTTACTTAATTTCATTAGAGTAATGTGTAAGCATTCTAACAAAATAGGTTTCAAGTATCTTTGTCATCAGAATTTTGTTTTACAGACATTTGAATACCCGAAACATTTCTAAAGTTTAAGAAACCCTTTGCTTTAACGGCATTAAAAAAAAACAGAGCGTGTGATAATAATTTAAACCTTTTTAAAAACATGTGTAGTTATTCGTCTTTCTTTTGAGGTATCATTTACGCGAATATCTAGGCAAATATGGAAATTAGGACCTACAAACCAAATTAAGGGGGAACATTTTGAAACAACATTGAAAACTTTTTGATCCAAATAAGTAAATTAATACTTTTTGATGATACCCTAACTTCGATTGTTCTTTTTTTTAATTGAAGGAATTGACATTTTTGTCACGATGCGTCAAGTCGTAGACTTAACCTTAACTTTGAATTTTAAAGTACACGCACAATTTAATTGTGATGGCTAGTTTTTCTAATCAGGAATATGCGGATATTGTTTTTATGTATGGCAATGCAAACGGCAACGGATCTTTAGCACGACGAATGTACCAAGAGCGTTTTCCGAATCGCAGGGTACCGAATGCTAGAGTATTTTACAACGCATATCGTCGGCTAGCTGAAAATGGAATACACCACTTTGAACCTGGAGTCAACACGGGCAGACACGATCCTACCACGGAAGAAGACATTTTAGCAGCGTTTGAAGCCGATACTCATACCAGTACCAGAGTTGTAGCTCGAAATCTAAACATTTCACAATGGAAGGTCTGGAAAACAATGCATGACAATCACATGTATCCATTCCATGGCACGGGTGTGCAAGGTCTGGAAGAGCGGTATCCCCAAAAAAGGATTGAATTCTGCCGTTTTCTCCTCAATAGAGACATTGATGATGCGTGGTTTCTAAAATCAATCTTGTGGACGGATGAATGCAAATTCTCTAGAGAGGGCATAACAAACTTTCATAACCTCCATCAATGGACCGAAAAAGACAACAATCCACACTGGAAAAAGCAGGTGTCATTCCAGAGGAAATTTTCTGTCAATGTGTGGGCAGGTGTAATTGGCAGAACATTGATTGGACCCCACATCTTACCGGATACTTTGAATGGCAATAATTATTTGTAATTTCTACAAAATGACCTTCCAGTGCTTTTAGAGGAATCCGGTGCCCCGATATTTGAAACAGAGCGAGAAATCATGTTTCAGCAAGACGGCTGTCCAGCTCATTGGACATTAATTGTAAGAGAGCACCTACATAATTCTTTCCCTGATAGCTGGATCGGCAGAGATGGACCCATCTCTTGGCCCGCTCGGTCACCAGACTTGACCCCAATGGACTTCTTCGTGTGGGGTCGGGCCAAAGAATTAGTGTATTCAAGCGTCGAAATAAACACAAGAGAAGAATTGGTGGAGAGAATTCATTCAGCGTTTGCAACCATGAAGATAGAGATGATGTTGAAAACAACAACAGTAGAAATGAGAAGACGGGCTCGTGCTTGTATTAGAAACGGCGGTAGTCATTTCGAACATCAAAAATGAGGGTTTTAATTAAAAATGTTGTTTTGGTCAGTCTGCCTAAGAAATCTAAAAATTGAAATTTTCCCCCTTAATTTGGTTTGTAGGTCCTAATTTCCATATTTGCCTAGATATTCGCGTAAATGATACCTCAAAAGAAAGACGAATAACTACACATGTTTTTAAAAAGGTTTAAATTATTATCACACGCTCTGTTTTTTTTTTAAATGCCGTTAAAGCAAAGGGTTTCTTAAACTTTAGAAATGTTTCGGGTATTCAAATGTCTGTAAAACAAAATTCTGATGACAAAGATACTTGAAACCTATTTTGTTAGAATGCTTACACATTACTCTAATGAAATTAAGTAAAAAATTATCAATTTTTTGTTTAAATTAGCCACTATTAGCAATTAATTGTGAAATTTTGGGATATTTTCTTAAAAACACATAATGATCAATAAAAATTTTTTTGTGAGACTTCGTCTATGACGACCATGGCTCAAATGGTTCTAAATGGTCTGTACTAGCTTCCCCTTAAAGGTTTACCTCTACCTTCCAATCACCCTGTATACTTAAATACATAGTAAACATCCATGACTCAGGAACAAATATTCGCGCTCGTCACACAAATATCTGCCCTTACCGGGATTTGAACCCAGGACCGCTAGCTTCGTAGGCAGGATATATATATTAAAAGCCATTTGCTTGTTTTGAGTATCCATTTTATGTCAAAAGAAGGTCCGACTAATATACTTAGTCTGCCCATAAGTTTTGTCATTGAGATTTATTAAAATTTAAAAAGAAATTACAAAAATATTTTTGTAAACATGTACATATCAAAACCTTAATTAATATAGTTTTAAAATTCACATTATTTACGCTACATTATAGCAATAGGTTGTTGTAGAAGCCTTAAGTATTTCTGTAAGGGGCTGGTTAAGAAAGGTCAAAAATGAATCGCTCAACGATTATACTCACAACTTAGTGATGTGCCGTTCCCGGGAATATTCCCTAGGTGGGAAAATTCCCGGGAATGTTCCCACACAAAGGGAACATTGGGGAATTTTGAAAGTGTATAGGTTGACATATTGTGTGATTGAGGATTTTATCAAGACGTTATTCATTGAACTATTTACCGAGACATTAAATAGTGTAACTCACTTGCGAAAGTAAATTCTCAATTTTCCCGGGAACATTCCCAATAATCCCGGGGTATATTCCCAATGTTCCCAGGAATATTCCCATAATTGATAGGAAAGTTGAATAAAACATTTTTTGAAAAGTATTTTTTTATTAGCAATAACTATACAAATCATCACAGTTTCATTAAAAATCACAGTACCTATTTAAATAAAAACACAGTATTGTAGTATTTGCAACAAAACGTGACTTTATTGATAACTGTAAGAATAGTGAAATGTACAAACACTACTTTTCGGCCTCATGACTCAAGCACATTTACGCACGTGTTGTTAGCACCAGATACGTTAGAAGACTGAACAAGTGCAACGAGTTTTATGTTTTAGAGGAAGGAAGACGGCCATTGAAAGAAATAAACAGAAACATAATACTCAGAAACGGTACCTATCGCAAAAAGAGAAACGATTTTGTGATCGAAACCAAAGCTTAAATTTTATTATATAAAACATGAATTACGTGTATCTAGTAGTATAAAACGAGGTTTTTAGCAAAAGTCATTTAATTCTGCTGAGTACTTCATTATTAACTAAGTTTAATAAAAATAATATTTGCCCAATCTGTATTGCAATATTCCCCTGTTTTGGGAATATTCCTGGGAATAAAGGAATATTCCCGGGAATATTCCCAATAGGAATATTCCCATTCCCGGGAATATTCCTACGGCACATCAGTACTCACAACGGTTACTGTTTTTGTAAAAGTAGTTACAGATGGTCCAAATTTGCAAGTCATATTAAACAGACCTACTCCTTTAATTCAGATATAAATATGTTGCAAAAAACTGAATATCTACTTATACAATCGCCAATCTTTATGTCTCCGTAAATCGAGTTAACGATTTTGCATCAATTCTGCAGAAATCTCACCATATCTCTTGCTTCATAATCTGGGATTGAGTCCCCATAAGGTATCTAAATAAAGGATTGATATTTAACCACATGCCTGCCGTAAATGTAAAAAAATGGTATCTAATATTGCGGCAATTATTTAAAATGCTAGATATCTCTTAAAAATGTATATTAATAAGGCTTTTAATAAATACATACTTAACTGCCAAAAAGTATATATTAGTTAGTTTTAATTGACTAAACCATAATGACCGAAGTTATGGGCCGACTAGGTACTATGTATATCTCGCAGAGCGACCGCAGCTGTAGCGACACGTGCGATCACCAATCGCGTGGCGAGCGAAGTGAGCTACGGCTAGAATATGCCTGCTGCCCTCAATCCTTGCTTTGCTGCCCTGATTTCGCAATTATTAAAAGCATCATTGTTTTTTCGTTATTTAAACGTTAATTCCGTCTCTGTCGCACTCCTGGCTAAAACCTGGCTCCTAAGCCGTGGAACGTTACCCCATATACATATGTATTACAATATAAATCTCCATAGGACGCGGGTTAATGAATTAATCAATCAAATCTATCAATAAATCACTTTATTTTCAACGACAAGAATAATTGTAATGAGAATTGAAGTCTATAAATAAATAAGCTGTCTGCACCCGGCGCCACCCAGGTGTATATTTTTCTTCATTTGAGCCAAATTTACTTTACTACCTATTCTCATACCTACCAACATAGCTGGGCACCGTTAATCAAATAGTTAACTTCGTTAATCGTTAATCCGCTACAAAAAAAGTTAGCTTCGTTAAACGTTAAAGCGTTACATTTCGGAAGAATTAACGCAAGTTAACGTTAATCGTTAATCCGTTAATATGTGTAAAAAAAATGCATTTTTATATCGTTGCGTTAGTGAACTCATAAAACCTGTTGGTTTAGATTCTGGACAACAAACAAAACACTTGTCACTCTAAGCACCGGCGCTAAAGTAATGAAATGATCAAACGAAACCAATATATTCGCAGTTTTCTCACTCGCACACGCCGGCAAAATATATCTAGTTTTGTTTTTGTTTTACTCGTTCCCACTCGCCGCCCGGCACTTGTCGTTTCAAACTTGTCTGAACCTGTTTTTCGCGCTGAAATAGTAGGCATTGGATTAACGATTAACGGACTTCTGCATATTAACGGAAGTTAACGAGTTCGTTAACATTTTTAAAAGTTAACTTAAAAGTTAATCCGTTAATCAAAATGTTAACTTCGTTAATTAACGATTAACGGATTAACGAGTTAATGCCCAGCTATGCCTACCAAATATATTTTGTTTTCAAAAATAAATGTAAGTCTCGTGGCGTTCGTTTTTTCCACCTAGTATATATATATATCGGTAATAAAATAGATACCATGCTCGAACTTTAAAAGCACTTACGTGGTTATGGAGGTATAATGAATGAAAAATGGTTTTGCTTTATGAGTGCGGAAAAGAAACGGTTTTGACTATACAATTTACTTCATATTAATTTAAAAATCATAATTATCACAATTATTAAAACAATAAAAGCCTCATATCGAAGAAGGCTACAGCTACTCTGAAAGTTTGTTGAAATACGCTTGTAACACATTTTCACAAATTGATTTTGGTTTTTATTAGGTTTTCCAAGGGATGTAGTCGCGTAGCCAAAGAAAAAATACTTCTGAGAATACTAAAAATATGGGGGGGATAAGGATAGACAAAGCGTGTTGAGAGCTATTTAAAAAAATAATAAGTTTTACGGCGGTGCTTTAGGTATTTAGTGATATTGCGTGTTATTCTATTTTGTTTTCAAATATTTCACAATGAAAAGAAAGAAAGAAAGAAAAAAAAAATACTTTTAGTCACTACACACACAAGACACACAGAAAAAAGTGGAAACAGAAAACAGCAATAAACAAGTAGTGAGTGTGACTTCGCGGCAGCGAATCGGACGCTGGCTCAGCGTAATGCTGAGGAGTTGAACACCTGCAGCGCTGACTTTCAGCCAGCTCCGAGTGTGACAGATGGACGGTACGCTAAACGAGTAAATTTAATTTAAAATGAATAAATATATTATTATGTAGATATTATTAAAAAAAATGTATAGTTAGTTGCAAAATAAATACAAAAACTACATGCAAATACCCAACATAAACAATTTTTGAAGTAGAAATACGAGTACGTACTTAGCCAGTATACAGCATCGTCAATTTGGCACAGTAAACAAAAACAAAAGAAAACTAAACTATAATTTACTAAGTGCTGGTTGGGATATTATGATTTTTGGAGCGTCAACAAAGGGTCTAGCAGGCTAAGCTAAGAAGAATGGCCCCCACGAGGGATTGTGTTCTACTTTTAGGTGGAGTAGTGACAGGATCTAAGAACACTGTATGCCTGATATCAGCCTCCGATCTTCTTTTGTTTCAGATTTATTCACGAAAATGTTAAAAAGTCAAGGTAATTTTTAAACTGTAATTATAGCTAAACCTAGCCAGCGAGGGTAACCAAATAAAATCAGAATTGTGGAGGATATAATGGGGTTACTAATACATATTTTTACAGACCTTCATGTCCTTAAACTTAGATGAAAAAAAAAATGGTTTTTTTTTCGATTAATTTTTTTGCCACTTCTCGCGGAGACACGACTACCAAAAAAATTACGTGACAAGCCACAATTGTCAACTACGTATACATTCAAAAACATTTTCAAATATCATGGTGCGTCATGACAACAAAAATAAATAAACGAACGTATATTTTGTCGTCAGCTGCAAATCAAATGTATTAGCTATGGTACTATTATTCTAAATGTGTTTTTTTTCTTTCTTATTCTACACAAATAAGGAAAGTCAAAAATAATAAGTAATAAGAATTAATTGTAGGCTCATTGACAAGAAAATGTTAGTACCTACCATTTCATATCGATAAATAACTCAGAAGAGCAAACAGAACAATACAATTCTTGCATAAGTGCGGGGTATATCAGTCCCTTAACAATAGCCTAATCAACAAATATTGCTTTCTAAGTGCAAGTTCTTGAGTTCAAAACAAAACATTAATATATAACCAGAAAAGCACAGTTTTTTTTATTCCTACTTTTATTTATATACTGTAAAAAAAGATAAATAAAAACTACTAAAAGTTGTTAAATTATCCAAGTTTTTCAGATAATATGCTAAGGTTTTTATTAAGTAGAGTATCGATAAATTGGACATCACTAGTGTTTTAGAACACCATACAAAATAAAGCGGGGTAATTGCAACTTGAGGGTTGTCGAAAATATCCGACTTCAATACTTTTGCGGGGTTATTAAAACTAACCAAATATCTCTTCTAAAACTTATATCTGTAACAAACAAATAAGCAGAATACAACTTACGGTTTATATTTTCACCACTCACGGTATAATATTGTGAAAACAAGCAATCAAAATATATTTCTTTGTCACAAAGTTGAAGAGCGTAGTCCGTTAACACTTGAGAAAATAGGCGACTGATAAAAAAAGACCTGTCATTAAGGCAGATTACGCGTGAGCAACGCCACCTATAATTTTTTCACGAACAGGTAGTTTTTCGTTTTGCGTACAGATGACATTATTGAATAAGGCTAATAGTATATAAGTTATTGCCCTTAGTTTTAATTACCCCTCAGTCGAAATAGCCCCTACCGACCTTACAAGGTTTTTTTTTCATGTATGCACCTTGTTGTAAACTCTCAAGCATTTTTTATTGTATACTATTAGTAGGATTGGTACTAAAAACTAGAATTTCACTTTGTAAGGAGTTTCTAGGCACTGCCGAGATACTGCCCGCTTCTCGTAGTCGCGTAGCTGCATAGGTGCGGACATCATTTTATAATCCGTCGCGACGTTAAAATCGTGTCGCCTGGTCAATGCGGCCAGCCAATTCGCGATGTATGAGCGATTCGCTTGTTCATCGCTACTGTTAATGCGGACACCAATCAATTCGCGTCGCCGTCGCATCGCCGTCGCCTGACCAGTGCGGCCCCGGCCTAAGTGTGCATAAGGCGACTTCGTGAAAAACCACGAATCTAGCGAAGCTCGAGTTAATGTTTAAGTCTATCAGCTCTGCACCTTTATGCTCAACAGTCTGTCACTCGTTGTGTGATATTGAAATGTTATTCTGTTTGTTTCGATAATGGTTTTTTGTGGTATCAATTTCTTAGAAATGTGTGTAGCGAAATTAATATAAACATTTATTTTCTAGATCGGGAGAAAAGATCAAGTTCTCGATCAGGGAGAAGAGAAACGGAGAAACCTAGTAAAAGAACCAATAGCGGATCAGATAGGTATTGGAACAATGGCGGAAGGGAAGAGGAGCCTCATGATCGAAGTAGACCAAAACTGTCCTCAGCACCGCATGAAGGAAAAGGTTCGTCTAATATCTTTGATCAACAATACCAACTAGATAACCATTTACAAAGAAAATCAAATCTAGTCTGTTCGTGTGAATATATACGTCAGTTGCATTTGTTTACTAAGAACCGAGACAAACGTTTAAAAAACCGTTTTGAGTTCAACCTACAAACAACCATTTAGTAATAAAGACTGTACACGATAAAATCCGGGCATACATGCTCTGGTGTATTTTTTGAATGAATGCTAATTTTCAAGCAGCACTTTTTTGTAATAGTCAGTGGTTATGAAACGACATAATAAAAATACAATCATAATAAAATGTTAGAGCGTCTGTGACTTAGACCATTATATAATCCGCAGTACCAATATTTTTTTGTACACGGTCTTCTGACAGTCTTTACTAAATTCTCGTGTTAAAAACATTTTATTATTTTTAATTATACAAGCCAAATTATACCTTATTACATTATCTTTTCACAGTAGTTAAAACTTTTCTAATTGTATTGAGATTGAGGTAGTTCTGATTTTTTTTAACTTTGTCGAATTTGACTTTTTGACAAATAAATGCCTCCCATACAAAAACAACCTTCAGTGCTTGAAGTAAAAAGTCTTCCTGACTACTACAAATAGAAATGAGTTAGATAAAGTATTTTTTTGGTAAGACGACATTCTAATGTGAGTAAAACAGCTTGTAAAAATATAAATACAGTTGTGACATTGTAGCAGGAAGCGAGTGAAGATTGTCAAAAAACGCTGGACAGAAGTGGAAAGGTATGATAGAATATATTCGACGAAAACTCACACATACCCATACATTATGTGATATGATTTTATTTTATTATATAGTAATATAACTATACAAGCTAAGGAAAAAAAAACTGGTTGAAAATATGCATTCGTTGCAAAGATACACCAGAGCATGCATGCCCGGATTTTATCGCGTACAGTCTTTAAAGGTACAAATTTTCAAAACACAAACTCATTCCTGCTACCATTCGTCTCATAAACAAAAAAGGCAATAAATGACATTTGTGACATAGAAACGAAAAGAAGCAAGTTTTTTTTTTTTTTTGTAAAATCTAACTTCCCCGTTGTTGCCCTGCGAGTTAAATCTTTTTTTATCGATACATTTGCTTTTTCGAAGTTTACTGAAGGTGGTATGAAGTCGCCTTGAATTTAAAAATAATGTAAATATAGTACGCACAAGTTTTGTTATTTTGATTGCTTGTTTTGGGTAAGTATGTTTATTAGTATTTATACAAATATTTGTCTGTTTGTAAACTCTTTATACTTCGTACAAAGTCATATTTTATTATTTTATTGACTTTATCTGTTTCATATTTTTGTGTTTAATATGTTTATTTATTTGATTACATTATGTAAAATTAAAAAATAAGCAAATTAAATGGAAAACAAACAAATACAAAAGTAGACCCGTTCTACCAGAGTAATACTTTTTAAGATGAGGATCTCGGGCGGCGCTGTCCCTTTTCAATCAATAGTTTTAATGAACACGCGAGCAGAGTGCGCGCCTAGCGTTTTGGACACGGTTTTGGATCATAAAGGAACACTATCGTAATCACTGCAATTGCGGTAACGATTATTTTGGTATATTCTTCACTATATAGAATTAAGTACTTGTTTATAACTCTTTAGACCAATACTTGAGAATTAGACGAATGTTTGAGATATTTTCGAGTCAGCTTAGTGAGAAACATCGTTTATAACGAACTGAGATTATTGCATGAAATATTAAAAAAAAACTTTTATCTAGTCTCATATCGTAAAGTTCGAATTATAAACTTCAAAACGAATTTATATTGGCATACTTTATAAACACAATACCGAAATTTAAAAAAAAAACACTTTATAACATTATTTCTGAGAAATAATGTTATAATAGTAGTTTATGAAATTGTTGCATAAAGAGGGGTATTAAAACACGAGTGTGTGTTTAAGAACCGAGCCGCTAGGCGAGGTTTTTAATAGTTTCACACGAGTGTTTTAATACCTGGTTATGTGCAGTTCCATACACTACTTTATCTACTCTCATACATTGCGATTCAACCTACTAAATAAAAGATCAAAGTTAATAAAGTAACTACAGCAAAACATATTCAATAAATGGCGCCAAAACCTAGCACATCACCGCGCATGCGTTAAAGCGGGCGCTGTCACAGACAAGTAAAAATTGGAATGAAAACTTTTTGTAATTCTGTAAAAATGACGCAAACCGCATGTGCGTTCCATTATAAAAAAATAAAAAATATGGAACCTCGTTGGTGACATTAACTTTTTGGATAAATTTGTATCGTAATGGTAAAAAAATTACTTTATAACATTATTTTGTTAGAGAAATAATGACGCAATAAACGCATGCGCGGTGATGTGCTAGGTTTTGGCGCCATTTATTGAATATGTTTTGCTGTAGTTACTTTATTAACTTTGATCTTTTATTTAGTAGGTTGAATCGCAATGTATGAGAGTAGATAAAGTAGTGTATGAAACTGCACATAACCAGGTATTAAAACACTCGTGTGAAACTATTAAAAACCTCGCCTAGCGGCTCGGTTCTTAAACACACACTCGTATTTTAATACCCCTCTTTATGCAACAATTTCATAAACTACTATTATAACATTATTTCTCAGATTTTTTTTATCATTACGATACAAGTTAATCCAAAAAGTTAATGTCATCAACGAGGTTCCATATAATATTTTTTTTATAATGGAACGCACATGCTCTTCTCGTCATTTTAACAGCATTACAAAAAGTTTTCATTCAGGTGATGTGCTAGGTTTTGGCGCCACTCATTGAATACGTTTTGCTGTAGTTTCTTTATTAACTTTGATCTTTTATTTAGTAGGTTGAATCGCAATGTATGAGAGTAGATAATAGTATTTTTCCTACTCCTGTACTTTTATCTGTCATTTATATAGTAACGAACACTAATATAAGAATATAGATAATATGTCCGCAGAACATTCCGTAGAAAAGTCTATCTAGTCTATTCCCCTTAACAGCACTTGTGCTTTTTTGAGCCAAAACGATATGCCTAGCTGCCAAAGCTTACACCTAGGTTAATTTGACCAATCAAAATACTTCACCAAATTAAACCACCAATCACAATACACATTGACTGTCAATCGGAACGTTAGGTTATTTTTGGTATGTAAACTCTTTTACTAATTTAACTCTTGAAAAAAAACATTTTATTTGGTATCAACCAACCAGAACGCAGCTATATTAAAATCGACCAAAAAGAATTCATTTCTCAAATCATTAGGTGTTTTTTAGTCCCTATTTCACAAGTTAAATCGATTGTGCAACTTTAAAAAAAAAATGAAACCTGGCAAGTGCACATCAATTTAAAAACAAAGTTAACCATAGACACATATTTTGTTGTTTTCGAATGTTTCTCGCTCGTTTGTTGTTCTGTGCTTCGTTCGTTCGTATTCTAACCTAGGTATATTAATTTAAATTTGCATTTTATTTGAAACGTAGTCGTAGAAAAAGTATTGTATGCAACGGTGTATAACTAAGTCAAAAAATACTCGTGGCGTCTTGCTTTACGATGTTCGCCTGCGGCTCACATCGTAACCACACCACTCGTCTTTTTTGACCTCTCTTATACAACTGTTGCATAAACTACTATTATGTAACTGGTACATAAAGAGGGTCCTTAAAACACGAGTGTGGTTTTGTGAAACGAATCGAAGGCGAGTTTCATAATAACATCACACGAGTTTTTTAAGGCCTAATTATGTACAGTTGTATACATTACTTTATCTACACACATTTTATAAGTACTCTTTCCGGATTTTAAAAACAGGCGGCAGAATAAACAAATGGCGGCAAAGCTAACCTGTTTCACGAATATGAATGTTTTTTTTTTATCATAGACAAACTAGCAAAGTATTAATAAACTTAAAATATACCGAGTTGACGTTTAATAGATACTAGAATTGACCCCCTGTTTGAATAGGGAATATGCATGGATTTTAAAAATCGCATTTCTCATCAAAATATGAAAATACCGTAAAAGAGATCACCAAAACGGAAATTAAAATTAAAATCGGTCAAGAAATACGGAAGTTATAAGCATTTCAAACTTCTAATTAGACAGAGAGATCCGATGTGCACCGTGACGTCATTGTGCACTGCGGCCATATAAACTCCTTGTAAAATTCCGTTTTTCTAGAAAGAGATAGGAACAAATCTTTGTTGGCTTATATCTTGGTTATTTTTATAGTTATTCAAAAAATGATTTTTGTGATCTGTTTGTTACATGAATCAGCTTCAATTGAAGCTGTAAAAAAAAACATGCATATTCCCTATTGTGTTGGTTTTGGAAGATGTTCCAAAGGGTCTAGCAGGCTAAGGAAGGAGAAGTGGCCCCTGTGACGAATATCGGATTTTTATAATGTCATCTCATAATATAGAAACACCCTAACTTTCAGCCCCCTATCTTGAACCGTCACCGAGAAACTGTCAAAAACGTCATTTTATGGACACATTTTTCAAAGTCGTTTTTCTCCTGAACTATATAAGGTAGAGCAATCAAACCAAATCATAGCTACAAAGGATGGGTAGGAGTATAACTCAATTTTTTTCAAATATTTAATTCCATGAAAAAATAATGATTAAAATGTCAGAGAATTTTTTGATAGCTCTTTTCAACAAGTATTTGTAAAGGTTAGGTATAGGTAGGTTAAAGGTAGGTAATTAATGTTTCGCATGGTACTAGCTAGTACTATTAGCAGTTTATGTGATTTTTTCCGTAGCTGTACCTTTACAAATACTTGTTGAACAGAGCTGTCAAAAAATTCTCTGACATTTTAATCATAATTTTTTCATGGAATTAAATATTTAAAATAATCAGGGTTATACTCCTACCCATCCTTTGTAGCTATGATTTGGTTTGATTGCTATACCTTATATAGTTCAGGAGAAAAACGACTTTGAAAAATGTGTCCATAAAATGACGTTTTTGACAGTATCTCGGTGACGGTTCAAGATAGGGGGCTGAAAGTTAGGGTGTTTCTATATTATGAGATAGCCAACAAATGACTTTATAAAAATCCGATATTCGTCACAGGGGCCACTTCTCCTTCCTTAGCCTGCTAGACCCTTTGAACAACATTACTTTATCAAAAGTTGTATCGTAATTTTAACTTTTCATTACAGCTACAGATAAGAAAAAATATCATAGTAAAATTGTATTCTACGGATTCTGAACGCACTATATAGGACTTATTATATGAGTGTAGATAAAGTAGTGTATGAAACTGCACATAACTAGGTATTAAAACACTCGTGTGATACTAGATGTGAGAGCCTCGATCGTAATTCCTTACTTACCGACCTTAATACACAATGTACTATTAAACCGTCTAGGAGAAGAACAACTCACATCGGAATTATACTATATAATTTTTTAAAGTAAAGTTCCAATTCCGGGCATAAGCATGCCAGACCATGGTCACCGTATGGTTCCGTCGCCGTTACTACATTACACAAATAAAACTATTTCGAAGAAAAACAACGTTGTTAAGTAAAAAATCCTTATACTCTTGCTTTACATGTATGGGAGGACCGTTGTTTAAATATTTATTCTATTATATGATCTTAGTGCGCGGTATAAATATCTATATGTATACAAAATTTCAGTTTTGTAACTGATAGTTTCTGAGAAAAAGTGAGTGTGACATACAAACAAAGAGACAAACGGACATGGCGGAACTATAAGGGTTCCTAGTTTGACTTCGGAACTCTAAAAAGGATTCAGACGGAAAACGCCCGCTGTTCTGGTAACAAAATACCTACCTGGGCCTCATTTCAACACCAAAACTAAATCATTATTTGACCTGTTATCGTATTGTCAACGTTTTGGTAGATCTTATTTACTTGACTTGAAAACTTGAGCTTTTAGTAGAGTACTTTTTTGTTGCAGAGTTATGCTTATAAAGACCAAACAAACAGTGGCGGTACTGCCATATAAGCCCAAAAGCCGGGCTTGCCTTGCCTTACAAAAATAACTATTCATTAAATCCACGTAATGTATTAGATAGGTATTTCACCTTCGCGCGCCGCGCGCTCTCACTAAATTCTTCAAATCAAATTACATGCAACAGTAGTACCTACAAAATTTTACCGCGCACCGCCGGCCGCCACCTACGCAGCACAGCGCTCAGCGCTGTGCGGCAACCAGTCGAACTATTCATGACGCGGCTAGCTCGTATCTCGCTCGCACGTATTGGCTTGCAATCAGGCTTTCATATTCTCTGTCTTACCCACCGAAACGGCATATGCCCAAATACGACTGTTCGTGTATTAATATGGCAAATAGTATGAGAGTAAAAAGCCAAGCTTGCGTATGAAGTTGTACACGAGTCCATAGTAAATGCGAAATTCGCTTCGCGCAGGCGCGGAGCGCGCGTTTAGCCGCGTTAGCGGCCAACTTCACTTCATTGCTATTTGTTGACAAATGCTTTTATTCACGTGTTGAATAGTTTGTTTTGTTTGGGCGTTGAGCGGCGCGGCGCGGTCAGTGCAATAATAAGTTTTTTTTTGTGGTGTTGTGAGTTGTGATTCAATTAGATTGACAATGGAGGAAGTCCCGTGTGACTGTGATATTTTAAAGTGTGCACAAACTTTGCTTGTCGACGGAAAGGTAAAATGTTTGGACTTTGCAGAGAAAAAGGTACTTATTTCTTCGGCAAAAACTACGCCTGACTTGTGTATTTCTCAGAGTAGTAAATCGCACAAAAGGCAGTTTAACAGGTCAGTGTACAAAACTCATTGGATTGTTGGTTGTTCGCACTCTACTAAGTTATATTGCTGGTGTTGTATTTTCTTTTCTAACGACAAAAACGTGTGGAATACATCTGGTTATGACGATTTAAATAATTTAGCTGGCGCCATTAAAAGACACATGAATTCTCGAAAACACATGAACGCGGTAATTTCTTTTAGTGATTTTGGTAAACAGCGAATTGAGACATCTTTATCGCGCCAATTATCAAAGGAAATTACAAAACAACATGCGTGTTGATAACAATAGTAGCGTTTTTCAAAGATTACTAGTCGATGTTGTTTGTCATTTAGCACAACAAGAACTTCCCTTCAGAGGTCACGATGAGTCTAAAACTTCATTGAATAAGGGTAATTTTTTAGAGCTTGTGTCGCTACTTTCAAAATAGGTACGATGGCGTTTTATAAAAACACATTCGATGTATACAAATAATAAATATATTAATTTAATTTAACTATGTTGTGTAATATGTATGTAATTTTTAGATAGGTAATTGAAATAAAAGTAAGTACTTATTGCTTTCTCCCTTAGGCAAGCAAAGTTAAAATAAGAAGTTGAACCTTTATTTTATTCTCTCATACAAACCAAGCGGCTTTTTTCAAGGCCACCGAAAGTATGCAATTGCTGATATGTCTGTAAAATTATATCTAGTGGTAACATGCCTTCAGGGTGCTTTGGTGAGCTCGTCCACGTAAGCAAATGCCTATACAACTGCAGAGTGAAGTGAAGATTGATCAGTAATGTGGTAACAAGATAAATTTATCCATAATAACCGTAAAAACTACAAAACATATCTCTCGGCTTGCCCTATTCTGAAACCCTAGGCACGCCACTGCAAACAAATGAGCCCCACAGACATACATGGGTCATACACAGAGTTAGGTTCGCGTCTTTCCTGTGGACATACCCGAAGTTAACGTTTTTAAGGCCTAATTTTCTAGCTGAACCCATATCCGCATATACGGCGTCAGGTCTACTTTGGCCCGATCAGATAAAAACATAACTTATGTGCACACAAGCCTTTAACTATTGACCACAGGAAAGACAACTTTTGTTTTTTGTGTGCGTTTGACCCACATACATACATTCATACATACATACATACATACATACATACATACATACATACTTACATACATACACACATTGCAAGTTAAATAGCATATAATGTTCCGTTAAACAAATGTTTGCGCGTATAGTGGCCGACCTTAAGGTAAATAATTAAATAATTTTCGTATTTTTAAATTATTGTTACAACTTTTTAAGTCCTTTAGAACTGAGACATGTAGAATGTTTTCAAAAGAACACCATTTATCACTTCCTTAGTTTTTTTTCTGTACCTCTTATGCTCGTGGCATTAAAGCGCATCACAAACTTGGAGGAAGAACTTGGCGCTGCTAATGAAGAACTCAATTATTTAAGGAAAGAGCGTCAGTGTTATGAAAGTTTAACAACACAGAACCTGTACCAAGAGCTGGTAGGTAATAACGATAAGGACAGTAAGAAATTAATATTTTTTAACAGCAACAATAAATTGAAGAAATATGTTAAAATTAATAATTATATTAGGCGTACTCAGAAATTGATTAGGAGCCAAAAATGTATAAAAAACTATTCTACAATGAAATTAGAATTATCAATAACTAGCTTTCCGCCCGCGACTTCGTCCGTGGAGAATCATTATTTTGGTTAGGTATACGTAAAAAAGGACAGTTCTTTTCAAGTTTCAAATATTTTTTCGCACGGCTATTGAAGATCACTACCATCTAACGATATCTACTATCGACTATTGATTGAGCACTTCTTTGTATACCACGCTGGTGGTAGTACTGTCGGGCGCTAAAATAACCAGGCTGCTGCATGAACTAACTCTGGAACAGGCCACGTAAAACTGCCCGTGTGAGAAGCAATCCTCCCTTAAGTCGATGCCCGCCACCTTTAATGACTGACCCTGAGATTTGTTTATGGTTATAGCACAGCAGACTTTAAGGGGGAATTGCAGTCACTTAAATTCAAATGCGTAATCAGAGGGTATAAGTGGTATTCGTGGTATGAATACCGATTCACCCCGAGCACATCCGGTAAATACAGTAGCCTCAATAACATTTTTGTGAAGTGCTTTTACTCACAGTCTTATTCCGTTGCAAAGCTTAGGGGGGTTAAGGTTACGCAATAGCATGACAGGGGTACCAACTTTAAGGAGGAGTTTGTTAGAAGGGAGACCAGGTGGGTTGACAGGAACTCAACAGGATAGTGAACAACCTCATCGGTTTGTAAGACTGAATCTACCGACTTGTATTCCATTTCTGACCCTTCAAAGGACTTGAGGAGGATATCATTAATGGTGGCAGCAACATTGTTCTTGGGAGTCAGTATAGCGCGTTCACAGAGCCAATCCATCGACTTCATTTGTAAATTAGAAATATCAGGATACATTTTAGATATTAATTCTGTTATTGTTGAAACCACTGTGGCCACCTGAGTAGGGATACATATTTTTCCATTCGATTCGGGATAATCTCCGTTTCCTATTTTGAGTAGGAGTTCAGAAAACTCTCCAGCAAAGACGTCGCCCCATAAATGAACTCTCATATTTCTCCTAAGTTTTGATATTGGGCCACAGATGTGAGGATTTTAAACATGCTTTAACCTCGTCAGCCCGAGTTCCTCTAGCGACTACAGGAAGAGTCTGACGAAAATCCCCAGCCAACAACACAGTAACTCCACCCATCACTCCATCATTACCTCTGATATCTTTAAGGGTCCTACTTAGTGCTTCAACTCCGCTCTTATGTGCCATACTGCTCTCATCCCATACAATAAGTGTACACTCCCGAAGAACTTGGGCCATTTCACTCTGTTTAGAGATAATTGCATAGAGGGGTTTCAACTCGGGTGAGATTGAGCGGGAGTTTAAAAGCAGCGTGAGCTGTTTTACCTACCACCTTCCAGTAGGGTAGCAGCGATGCCAGACGCCAGGGGGTTCCCATAAAACAAACGTGTTTATGTCGGCGTTTTTTTTTCTGTTTTAATAACGGTAATGGGTAGGCACTTGTGTAGTGTAGTGTGTATTACTATGGTCGCTATAAATATTTGTTAAGTATTATTTGCATTAAAGCGCATTTCTACCAAGTTTCAAGTAAATTTGACCATAAAAGTTTTTTTTCCATACGTTCTTTGCAGCCCCCTTTCATCCCTCTAGGGGTTGACTTTTAGTAATCACTGAAATAAGTGTCTCATTATTTGCATTGAAGAGCATTTCTACCAAGTTTCAAGTAAATTTGATCATAGAAATATTTTATCTAGACAAACTTTGCAACTCCCTTTCATCCCTCTAGGGGTTGAATTTTAATAATCGCTGAAATAACAGCCTCATTATTTGCATTGAAGAGCATTTTTACCAAGTTTCAAGTAAATTTGACCATAAAATATTTTTTTCCCATACAAACTTTGCAACCCCCTTTCATCCCTTTAGGGGTTGAATTTTAGTAATCGCTGAAATACGTGTCTCATTATTTGCAATGAAGAGCATTTGTACCAAGTTTCAAGTAAATTGGACAATAAAAATATTTTTTCCCATACAAACTGCAACCCCCTTTCATCCCTTTGGGGGTTGAATTCCGAAAAATCCCTTCTTAGTGGATCTCTACATCATAAAAAAAAAGTACTGTCCAAGTTTCATATTTATAGCATTAGTAGTTTTGGCTGGGCGATGATGAGTCACCCGGGACATTGCCTTTTATATATATAGATGAAGGATAGAGTGCGGCATTGTAATGAAAAGTTAGATTCCAGTAGGATAACATATGATATAAATATACAGAAATTAATTAAGTAAATAAAATATAAGTAGGTTAAAGGACCAGCTTGAAGTTACTGCTTTAAAGTACGTAACCACACAGAAGGAAGTCAAGGAGCATATCCTGGCTTTCACTCAATTGGTAGAAGAAAGTAAATTAAATGAAGAGCGTTTTAACTCTTTAATGAACAGCGGTTATGGTAATTGTGACAGAATACGAACTTCAACAACTGCGGTGATTAAGCCGGATATGGTTCTTGATTCTTCTAAGGAGTCCCCTAGACAAATTATAAGTAGGAATAAAACTATTGTTTATTCTGACCAGCTTGGATCTGGACTAGGTTTATTATTAAATAACAAGTTGAGTCAAAAGGTTATAAATTACTGTTACCATAATGCAGTGGCGTGCCTAGGGTTTCAGAATAGGGCAAGCCGAGAGATATGTTTTGTAGTTTTTACGGTTATTATGGATAAATTTATCTTGTTACCACATTACTGATCAATCTTCACTTCACTCTGCAGTTGTATAGGCATTTGCTTACGTGGACGAGCTCACCAAAGCACCCTGAAGGCATGTTACCACTAGATATGATTTTACAGACATATCAGCAATTGCATACTTTCGGTGGCCTTGAAAAAAGCCGCTTGGTTTGTATGAGAGAATAAAATAAAGGTTCAACTTCTTATTTTAACTTTGCTTGCCTAGGGAGAAAGCAATAAGTACTTACTTTTATTTCAATTACCTATCTAAAAATTACATACATATTACACAACATAGTTAAATTAAATTATTATTTGTATACATCGAATGTGTTTTTCTAAAACGCCATCGTACCTATTTTGAAAGTAGCGACACAAGCTCTAAAAAATTACCCTTATTCAATGAAGTTTTAGACTCATCGTGACCTCTGAAGGGAAGTTCTTGTTGTGCTAAATGACAAACAACATCGACTAATCTTTGAAAAACGCTACTATTGTTATCAACACGCATGTTGTTTTGTAATTTCCTTTGATAATTGGCGCGATAAAGATGTCCCAATTCGCTGTTTACCAAAATCACTAAAAGAAATTACCGCGTTCATGTGTTATCGAGAATTCATGTGTCTTTTAATGGCGCCAGCTAAATTATTTAAATCGTCATAACCAGATGTATTCCACACGTTTTTGTCGTTAGAAAAGAAAATACAACACCAGCAATATAACTTATTAGAGTGCGAACAACTAACAATCCAATGAGTTTTGTACACTGACCTGTTAAACTGCCTTTTGTGCGATTTACTACTCTGAGAAATACACAAGTCAGGCGTAGGTTTTGCCGAAGAAATAAGTACCTTTTTCTCTGCAAAGTCCAAACATTTTACCTTTCCGTCTACAAGCAAAGTTTGTGCACACTTTAAAATATCAGTCACACGGGACTTCCTCCATTGTCAATCTAATTGAATCACAACTCACAACACCACAAAAAAAAACTTATTATTGCACTGACCGCGCCGCGCCGCTCTACGCCTAAACAAACTATTCAACACGTGAATAAAAGCATTTGTCAACAAATAGCAATGAAGTGAAGTTGGCCGCTAACGCGGCTCAACGCGCGCTCCGCGCCTGCGCGAAGCGAATTTCGCATTTACTATGGACTCGTGTACAACTTCATACGCAAGCAGGGCTTTTTACTCTCATACTATTTGCCATATTAATACACGAACAGTCGTATTTGGGCATATGCCGTTTCGGTGGGTAAGACAGAGAATATGAAAGCCTGATTGCAAGCCAATACGTGCGAGCGAGATACGAGCTAGCCGCGTCATGAATAGTTCGACTGGTTGCCGCACAGCGCTGAGCGCTGTGCTGCGTAGGTGGCGGCCGGCGGTGCGCGGTAAAATTTAGTAGGTACTACTGTTGCATGTAATTTGATTTGAAGAATTTAGTGAGAGCGCGCGGCGCGCGAAGGTGAAATACCTATCTAATACATTACGTGGATTTAATGAATAGTTATTTTTGTAAGGCAAGGCAAGCCCGGCTTTTGGGCTTATATGGCAGTACCGCCACTGCCATAATGCATCTCTTATGCGGGATCCCCTTGAAATATCGACAAACATTTCATCGAATGTGTCACTTCACCGAATTTCATTTCATCGAAAACTATTTTTTGCTGATACCTTATAGTTTTCAGGTTATCTTAACCATTCGTTACGTAGGTTAGGTTAGGTTAGACTTGTGACCACAATAAAAATAAAGCTCCTGCACGTGGAAATGCCTGTCGATGAAATGAAAATTCGGCGAAGTGAATCGTTCTATGAAATGAGTTTCGATATTTCAAGGGTAAACCCTCTTATGCAATTATGCAATTCACTCTCAAAAGGAAGTTTTGACAGGACCACAACTTTAGTCATTTTAATAGGAAATAGTCTCAGTGTCGATAAATCCAGTGTTGATAAATTAATGTCAACACTAAAAACTATTGAAGAGAGTGGCATTGGTAAAATTATACTCTGTTCATTGCCATACTCACAAAGTATGCCATTTAGTAATAATAATAGAATAGCTCAATTAAATTCCATAATGTATAATGCTATAGCCTGTAATGATAAATATCATTTCTTTAATTTAAATAAATTCTTAAAGCCCATCACCCTAACATCAGGAAAAAATCATGAGCCTAGGAAATATATTATGACCAGACCTAGGAATATACGGGGCAAAATTAAATGTCAGCTAAGGATTGCCTATATCGATAAACTCAATTATCGATGCTTTTCCCACATACTAGTGATCGCTACAAGATTTGTTTGTAAAAATAAACTTTTATTGAAACTATGCAAATAAAACCAAATATAAACATAATTCTGGTTATTCTTTATTTTAAAAGGATATTTTAACCTTCACTAATCATAACCGTTTTTTTTTACTCTTGACAAATTCGGATTGTTTATTTTAACAAAATGGGACAGTCATTCTGAAATACATGGTAAGGAAAAAAATATGATGATGATGACTAAAGGTTAAAAACATCTTTTAAAATAAGGAATAACAAGAATTATGTTGCTATTTTGTTTTATTTGCATAGTTACAATAAAAAAAATACAAACAAAACTTGGAGCGATCACTAGTATGCGGGTAAAGCATCGATAATTGAGTTTATCGATAAACGCAATCCCTAGCTGTCATTTAATTTTGCCCCGTATATTCCTAGGTCTGATTATGACCTTAGTTGACTTATTAGCTTTTAATATAGAACCTAATAGACTCAGTAGTAACCGGCCCGAGCAAGCCAATATTGGCAATAATGCATTGCCTCTTGATTTAAACTAAATTATAGGACAGCGGAAACACCCTTGAGTATAAATTTAATTCACCAAAATATTCAAGGTTTTTCCAGCAAAGAACTAGAAATAAGGTTGTTCTTAGATAGTGAAAATGTACAAATTATGTGCATTACTGAACATTGGCTTAGACAAGACCAATTAATTTTTGATTTTTTAAATTTTAAATGCAAAATGTGGTTACAGAATTATCAACAAGTTTTAAGACTTGTTGGTAATTCTTTAGCTCTGCCTACCCCACTCTGGGAACAAAGGCGTGAGTTTATGTATGTATGTATGTAAATTTTAAATTAGTTAGTTATTTTGCTAGAAAATGTGCCATTCATGGTGGCTCTTTCATAATAGTTAAAAGTACTCTTAAATCCAAGGAAAGAAAGGATATTGTCAAGCTATCTATAGAACATCTTAGCCTGATTGTGCAAAATGCGGTTACAGAGTTATCAACAAGTTATTAGAGTTGTTGGTAATTCTGTAGCTCTGCCTACCCTACTTTGGGAATGAAGGCGTGAGTTTATGTGTGTATGTATGTATCTATAGAAAGGATTGTAGAAATTTCTTGCGCAGAACTAGAAAGTTATATAATAATATGTATTTACAGACCACCATTGGCTGATTTTTGCACATTTGAATCAACTATGGAAAAAGTTTTAAAATTAGCTTGTATTAGCCAGAAGCATATTATAGTTTGTGGAGATTTTAATATTAATTTACTCGAAACGTCAAATAATACCACTAGGCTATTAAGTTTATTTAAATCTGTTCTTTGAACCGACACGGATAGGTGTTAGTAGTGCAACCTGCTTAGATAATATTTTTTGTAAATGCGAATGTTTGGATAAAGAAATATTTAATTGTTTTAATTCTGACCATAGTGGTCAGAAAGCTTCTTTTGTCAATGATTTTTATCAAAAACCTCAGACAATAACATATCGACCTATAACTAACAATCGTTTGGAGTTATTCAAAAATAAAGTTGAGAGTAATCTTTCAGTGTTACCTTTCATACAGAATGAGTGTAATAGTATTTATAATGACTTGTTCGGCGTAATTTTGCATCAATTTAATAACAATTTTAAAATAAAAAGTATCACTAGGTCGAAAACCAAATTTAGCGAATGGGCTACTGCAGGCATTCATAAAAGTAGAAATAGGCTTTATGACCTATATAGAGAGAGGGAGGACAATAAGAACGCGGACTTTCTAAATTATGTTAAGATTTATTCAAGGACCTTTAACACGTTGAACGCCATGACGGACACCATACCGTAAGTAAATCCCGACATATTGGCGGTCACAAGGTGTCCGCCGCGGCCCACTGGGCTACACATGGTTTTTGGTCTGGCGTTCAACGTGTTAAGCAAGTTTGTTTAACTGCTAAGGCAAATTTTCTTAGTGTTAAACTAAAATCATCTGACAATAAGGTTAAAACTGTATGGAATATTATAAATAGAGAAACGGGAAAATATAAAACTCGGGATAATCAAGTCACACTAAACACAGGTGACAAACAAATCACGTCAAATAAAGACGTTGCCTTAGCATTCGAATATTATTTTTCCATCATAGCCATTAATACTACGAAATGTCTAAAATCATCCGCGGTTCAAGCTCAATCATTACTTTGCACTAATGTCAGTAAATGTAATATAAACTTTGAATTCAGCCCTGTAAATTCAGATTCAATAGTCAAAAGTATTTAAATCGCTTAGTTTGAAAAAGACTGAGGATTTGTGGGGCACATCAGTTAGTGTACTTTTTCATATAATAGATGTAATTGCACCCCATCTAGCATTAATTAATATACAATAATTGCATATCAGAGGGGATCTTTCCAGATCTAATGAAATATAGTAAAGTCATACCTCTTTTTAAATCGGGTGAGATGAGTGATATAACGAACTTCCGTCCCATTTCCATACTGCCCGTTTTAAGTAAAGTCTTTGAGAAACTAATTTTGAATGATATGTTAGGTCACTTTAATAGAAATAAACTACTTAGCAATAACCAATTCGGCTTTACCAGAGGTCGATCAACAATTGATGCGGCATCTGTACTCATTAAATATATATATAACAGTTGGGAGAAATCTTGCGAATCTTGCGATGCAGTAGGAATATTTTGTGATCTTTCTAAAGCTTTTGATTGCGTGGTTCACACGACCCTTATTTTAAAATTAGAACATTATAGATTGTCCAATAAAGCTATAAGTCTTATGTCTTCTTATCTAAGTGATAGAACTCAAACAGTTGTTGTAAACAAAACGCAATCTGATGGAGCTACAGTAAAAATAGGTGTGCCTCAAGGCTCTATTTTAGGTCCTTTTCTATTTTTAGTTTACATAAATGACTTACCACCAACAGTAGATGCTAAATACATATTATTATACAACTATAAAATATGTATATACATAAATTCTAGAAATCAGCCATAAGAAGATAAACTTTGTGATATTGTACTTTTTGCTGATGATACTTCACTAATTTTCAAGGTAGACAGAAAATCCATAGACTACAGTAGGATAAACACCACTTTAGTTAAAGTACTTAATTGGTTTACTAGCAACAATTTGGTACTAATTGCTAAGAAGACTAAATGTGTTAGGTTCGCTTTGCCTAATGTTAAACCGTTAAATTCTAGTATTTTTATAAATGACGAGTGTTTGCAAATCGTAGATAAGGCAGTTTTCCTAGGCATAACTATAGATAAAAATTTGCAATGGAGTCCCCTTATAGCTGTACTGGCAGGTAAACTAAGTTCGGCAGCTTACGCCGTTAGGAAAATTAGACAGCTAACCAATATTGAGACAGCTCGCCTAGTTTATTATAGTTGGGTGGATCAACTTTTTGTTGTTGTTATTCTGTCCCGTAAGCCAGGAGACAACAGTGATAGAGTTTCTTAGAAAAAATGTTATAATATATACTTCCAGCACACTCAGGAGAAAGGCCATAAAAGAATGGGTGTGTAATTGCTAATAAAACAGTTTTTTAGTGGACTTATATCCGTTGAAATCATAGTTTTAAAGAGTGACCCAGGAGACGTCACCATGGCAACGAGCTACAAAGAAAAGTTGATTGACCCAGTTATTTCCATAGTGTCATGTCGTACGGTATTCTGGTTTGGGGTAAGGCAGCTGTCATACAAACTATATTTGTGTTACAAAAAAGGGCCATTCGTTCTATTTACAACTTAAATTCCCGTGACTCGCTGAGAAAACTTTTTTTTTTAATATCTTAACTGTAGCGTCTCAATTTATTTATGAAAATATTATTTATGTTATTAAAAATTTAGATTCTTTTACAAAAAAATCTGATATACATAATTTCAATACTAGAAATAAAAATAAAATCGCTACCTATTCGAAAATTCCGCGTCCGTAAAGTATATAAATCATTTGTTGGTCAATGCATCCATTTCTATAATAAATTACCAGACATACGAGGGTGGATTGAAAAGTTCTGAGCCTGGTAAAAAAAAGTAACGGGCTCACTTTTTATAACAATTTTATTTTTCGACATATTCTCCATGAAGGTCAATGCACTTAGTCCACCTCGCCTCCGACTTCATTATCCCATCAAAAAAAAAAGAATCGCTGAGGTCGTTAAAATATGAGTCTACTGCTTCTTGTACCTCCATATTTGTCGAAAATATTTGTCCTCCCAAGTGTTTTTTGAGGTTTGGGAAGAGATGATAATCGGGAGGAGCTAGATCCGGCGAGTAAGGGTCATGCGGCAGCACTACAAATCCACAATCATATATTTATGCCATTGATTTCGCCGAAGTGTGAACGCGAGCGTTGTTTTGGTGAAACAGTACTTTTTTCGACAGCATTCCAGGTCTCTTTATTTTAATTTCCTCACGCAGACGACGTAAAAGAGCATAATAGTAGTCCGAATTTATTGCTTTGCCCTTTTCGAGATAGTCTATCATGATATTCATGATAACCCCCCTGCAATCCCAGAAAACTGAGGCCATTACCTTATTAGCTGACAAAATGACCTTGGCTTTTTTGGGTGGTGCTGAACCTGGTCTTTTCCATTGCCTGGATTGTTCTTTCGATTCTGGTGTACTGTGGTGGACCCATGTCTCGTCCATAGTTATAAAACGATTGAAAAAATCGTCGGAGTCACGTTGAAACATACATAAACAATCTTGGGAAATTGTAACACGTACTCGTTTGTTCTCGACTGAAAGCAGTCTAGGCACCCACCTGGTTGACACCTTAGAAAATCCAAGAACATCGGTGATGATGTTCTGTGCCCGCTTATAAGAAATACCCATTGCTTCCGCTATCTCCACAATCTTCAATCGCCTATCCTTCATTATCGCATCTAATATATTATTGACATTTTCGTCCGTAGTAGCCGTCAACGGCCGCCCACTCCTAGGCTCGTCTTGAACAGTCTCCCGGCCACGTTTGAAACCAGCTTCCCATCTTTTTATGGTAGCATACGATGGAGCAGATTGCCCTTATGTTTGATTCATATCTTAAAATATTTGTTTTGGTGTTAACCCCTTCTTTTGCAAACATTTTATGACAGAACGTTGCTCAATTTTATCCATTACTTGAAAAATCAGTGACCTTATGTAGCAGTTCGAGCATAAAATACAAAATTGTGACAGGAAAAAAACAAAAGATAGTGCATAATGGCGACTAAATATGGCACTTTGACCTGCCAGTATTTATTTGTTTTTTTTTTATTATATTCAACCTTAGGCTCAGAACTTTTCAATGCACCCTCGTAGCTTTAAAGCTACCCTTTCCAGCACTTAAAAATTACTTGAAAAAGTCGTTAATGTCTAAAAGCGTATTATAGGATCGAGGACTATCTAATAGACAAAAATGCTTGGCCTAAACCCGAAACTTAATATTTTTTGTTTTTTTTTTCCAATTCAGTAGCTTTATCTTGTCTAGGGGACACCGTTGATGTAGGAAAACATATCAATCTTATGTGGTCGTCTTGCACCATCTTATATATATCCGTAATATATTTTTTAATTTAATATTTATAGATTTATATAATGCTAGACTAAGTATACCATTGTAACATTAAATATATTTAAAAAAATGTCTGTATGTAGGGAATGGTGTATTAAACCATATACTAAAAGTACTGTTGGGTGAGGTGAAGTTAACTATGTAAAGGTCCCTTTTTATAACGACTTCAAAAAAGGAGGAATTTAAAAAAAAATGTTTGTTACCTCAGATCTTTCGATTTGGTGAACCGATTTAGATGATTCCTTTTTATTTGAAAGCTGGTGCTTCCCGTTTGGTCCCATTCTTATGAAATTTAATATCTGATGATGGAGCCCATGATGAATCGACGGAACTCTTTAAAAATTATAGGCACACCTATGGCGATTTTGGTAAATTTCTTTGTAACTCGTGTATGATGAAGACCACTGATGGCCACCGGAACTCCTCAACGATATATATTTCAAGGGTGGCGACAATATATTTAAATTAAGATAGTTGAGCGACTATGACGAAGCATACTAAGGTTTAAATATATGACTATGGCTTTCCCACGGCGTTGCTTGCAGCGAGATTGAAATGTTCTATAGTTTCTTATTTATTGAGAAGTGGGACTACATAACAGCATAATTACGATCACTAAAAAGTATAAAATAAAACAAATGTTTAAAAAAACAAAAACCCGGCTTCAAAAAGCAAAAAAAAGTTTTTGTTTTCGTAAATATCTCGTAAACGGGTCATTGTCAAATTTTGCGCAGGTAAATGTAACTTAAAATGTTTTTTTTTTTATAAATATATGTTTAGTTATTACTTTTGTTTATGTCCGTGTCTGTTAAAACAACTGAATTATCATCTATTATAGTTAGCCACGATGTTTAACCAATAATTTAAGATTTATTCCAGATTTAGTGGATCTTGGTGTAAAAAAATACAACTTTGTTACCAATCCGTTTTACCTTTTATTAAGAAATTAAAGAACAGAGTGGTAAATTTTACATTCCATTATACTTAAGTCATAAAATAAATGGTAAAGTAAATATATTTCGTGCACATTTAACACATTTACCCCTTAGATAACATACTGAACGTACACTAAAGAAAAAACATTCATTTACTCACGTGAATATGTAGGTAACAAAGTGGATGCGCAATTAAAACACGCGGCACGTTCAACACCTCGCGGCCGACTGTCAAGCGACGTACCCATCCCCCCGACCGAACCAACTACCGCGACGAATGCAGACATCCCTCCCAAGATAAAACAGTGTCAAAAGTAGCGAAATCTCTATTTTGAGTTGTGAATTAGTTAGTAACATAGTGGTTCAGACGTTCCAGAACAATACGAGGGACAATGTTTAAAAAAATATTTAAAAACTTCATTTTAATACTGACTAATTTTAAAATATATTTTATGAATATTCATAATAATCCGTGTATTTAATAATTTATTTAAAGAAGGTTACTATACTAGAAAATGCAGTTATTTGATCTTTATTAAAACGGAATGCTACATGGGACAGGTACAATTTGTAAGGAAAACCATTCTGTTACCACCAATGACCACAATGTTACTTAAAAAAAATTGATAAATATCGAAACTGAGTCTTTATTCCAATAAGGGATGTTTGCTAATGCGATGTATTTTGTATTAAATATATAATGTTAAGAGGTTTTGACCTTATTAATAACAAAAAAAATAAAAATGTTGAGGGACTCGTTTACCTGCACAAAATTTGACAATGACCCAAACAGTGGCCCATGAGAGCGCGTGCGTGTGCCCCGTAAGTTTGAGCGAGTGCGCTGTCGGGCTAAGTGAGCCCTACAGGCTGGAAGATTTCCGATACGCAATTCGATTTAGATTTACGATACGCAATTAGATGTACGATACGCTATTAGTTGACAGTTCGGGGCGAACCACGTAACGTTGCTCTCGCTCCCCACACGCTTCGTCAGTTCGCGTGAATGAGTGCGCCGAAATCACTTCGAATACTATCTGATAACGCGGCTATGAACTTGCGCGCGAACAGAGGTAAATGCGTCGCATTGCAACAAATGCGATGCGATGCTTGAGAGGTTAAAGCGAGCGATGCGTCGTTTTGACCTCTGAAGCGCTGGTTGATTTTGGTACCAAATCCGTCATACTCGGCGCCCAATCGCCCATACGGCCACTTCACTGAGCCCCCCCGACCCTGCGTTATGCACAACTACAACATTCAGTATGTATAGAATTGATTATAATTTACACGAAGATGACGATGACGATGACGATGATGATGATGACGATGATGATGATGATGATGATGATGATGATGATGATGATGATGACGACGATATTTTAGATTTAGAAGATAATTAGTAATTTATTTTTTAGGAATACACTTGTCATACTTAAAGTAATGTGAGTTCGTTTATTTTACTGTCCATCTTCTTCCATATCTCATTAAATATTGATCCCAGCAAAAAAGTGTATCGAATCTTTCTAACCGACCTCAAAAAAAAGGAGGTTCTCAGTTTGACCTGTATGTATGTATGTACGATTTTGATGCGGTTTTCAGAAAAGTATTTTGTACTTAGGAAAAGGTATTGTAACCGACTTAAAAAAAGAGGTTCTCAGTTTAAACTTTTAATAGACTTGTCTGATTTAAGAAATCTTTTTTGGTTTGATAGAGTAGGTATTTTTTTTTTTTTTATTTATTTAAAAAAGGGGGCAGACGAGCAAGCGAGCCACCTGATGGTAAGTGATCATCGCGACCCATAAACACCCGCAACACCAGAAGAATCGCAGGTGCGCTGCCGGCCTTTGAGAAAAGAGTAGGCTCGTTTTTTAAAGGCTCCCAAGTCGTATTGAGTCGGAAATACAGACGCCGAAAGCTGATTCCACATAGATAAGGTGCGTGGCAGGAAGGCCCTTGAAAAACGCGCGGTAGTGGATTTCCAACTATCAAGATGGTGTTGATGAAATGATAGTTTGGTACGAGTTGTACGATGGTGGAATCCAGCGGCTGGTATCAATTCGAACAATTCCTCAGAGCACTCTCCGTGATAGATGCGGTATAAGACACAGAGGGAAGCAACATCCCTCCGCAGGGCCAGTGGATCCAGATTTTTGAGAAGCCCCCGGTTGTTGATACATCGAGCAGCTCTGTTCTGAATTTGGTCAAGAGGAAGAAGTTGATATTGGGGTGCTCCGGCCCAAATATGGGAGCAATATTCCATGTGAGGCCGTATTTGTGCCTTGTAAAGTTGAAGGCGATGAGCCGGCGTGAAATACCGCCCCGCTCTCCAGAGCACACCAAGCTTCTTTGAGGCTAACTTAGCTTTACCTTCCAGATGACATCGGAACTGAACATTGCTCGATATATCAACACCAAGAATCCCAATACTGGACGCTGCATTAAGGGGAGTACCCTCAAAACGAGGAGAAAGGCTAAAAGGTTGTTTTTTAATAATGTATACTTCCGATGAGGTCTCAATGTCACCAAATCTGAATCTGATGAGGGGGTCCGTGAGGAATTGAGAGAACTCCTCTAATATTATACACATACATACGGCTTTTGGGTAAAAATATTGTGAGTTGCCGACTTTAATTAGACTGCCCTATACCTACCATTTAAAAAAAGTTATTTTTTACGTTTTTGAAGGCGGTTCTTTGATTTTTAAATCATTTTCTTTTTAAACATTTATTTGTAGAGAATTTTATGTAGATTACTTGGGTACGTATTGCAATGTCTAAAATTAAAAAAACTAACGTTAAATAACCTACGTTCAAAATACCTAAAATCTAAATACCTAATGATTGTAAATACCTAAGCAAGTAACACCTACTTACGAATTATCTAATTTTAAAATACCTATTGGACTAAATAATAATCTATACGTTCAAAATCTAATACGTTCGGTGACATAGCTTTTGGTATACGTTCAAAATGGTTTTGTTTTATTTGCCAACCTAACAATTACCAACTAAACATTTGGCCCGTGTTTTATAACGTCAATTTTCAAAATGCCACCTATCATGTTGTAGACTGTTTTAGTTGGCATAATATACACAGTTGTTTGTGGTTTACCAAATGTTTTTTTAAAAACATAAAAATGACTTCACGTAATATTATGATGCTATACAAGCAAGCAAGTTTTTCAGGACGTAAAAAAAAAATAACCTCGAAGAGTAAGGCGGGAGCGTCGCTTCGCTTCGCTCCCACCTTAGCCTTCTAACCTAACCTATCCGAGTCGCTTCTGCCGAGACCCATCTTACTCGCTCGCTTCGCTCGCTCGCTTATGGTGAAATATTTGACAAATGATAAATCTGAGAGCTGCTAACAACGAGCGAAGCGAGGAGGAGCGTGTTAGGTTCAATTGTGACCAAAACACGGCAATACTGAATTAAATAATTATTTTATTATAGGTAGGTACTAGGGTTTGCAATATCCGCCCAGTTTTTTAATATTCGGATAATTGAATACTTCAATATTTATTATCCGAATATTCGGATATTTGAATAATTTCGGATAATTTTCGTATTTTATAAAATAAAACAAAATTTGCGTATTTAAAGGTGTGTAATGCATAAAATCAACAAGTCAAGTAACAAAAAACCTGAAAATTAAAAATACAACATGCTTTTATAATCAATATAATCATTATATGAGTTGTCATTATCGCACCAAGACGTAATAGATACAGACTGACTGACTGACTGAGCGAATGGGTTCGGTGTTCGGTCGGTTCAGAGTAGGTAGGTAATACCAGTAATTATTTTCGTGACAGGTAGAAAATCCGCCTTAAGATAAGATAAGATAAGATGTCTTTATTTGTAATAATTATACATAGTCAGTTTTACATTAGTATAGGTTTAAATTTATAGCACAGCACACAGGTCATGCAAGTTCAAGCAAAGAGTTTACACGCAATTGAAAAATTGTCTTAAAATGTTATTTAAACAGGAATTTCGTTGCAATCTCGCTACATGTTACTTAAATACTCAACAACACCTAATCTGTTTAATTTAAAGAAATTACTGTATGGGTTTATATATTTTCCATTATTAAACAACTATCAGTTCAACTACAACTACAAGTTTTAAAGTTGTTGATAATTCTGTAGCTCTGCCTACCCCACTCTGGGATTACAGGCGTGAAGGTGTGTATGTAATGTATGTATCAGTTCTATCACCTCAGTTTTGATATATCTGAAGTGCAAAGTTATATAAGGTTAATCTTGTTAATAATAGCTGAATATATCAATTAAAATCCATTTAGCATTTCTTTTGTCCTGTTAATATTTTTGCCTAACGTACAAAGTAAATTATATGATTCATAAAAAAACATTGTTGCGCGGACGACAAATATTTAATTTCCTAACCTACCGGTAAAACTTTATCTGTTCTACAAATACTCCTTACAAACATGCCGGTTTAGTACATTGTGTATTAAGGTCGGTAAGTAAGGAATTACGATCGAGGCTCTAGTAGAAGCCCGAAGTCGAAGACTGAGGACTTTCTGAGTCGAGGTTCGTAATTCCCGTACCGCCCGTGAAACATACAATGTTTTTCATCACATACATACATACATTAAATCACGCCTGTTTCCCAGAGGGGTAGGCAGAGACCACTTCACTTTTTCATCACACTTGCGAGTAAATAACTATGAATTACAGCTTTAATACACAAGTCAGCACAACTATTATTACGAATTACTTGAACTTTTTTTAAGCGGATGGCGGGCGGACTCAACAGATTATACAAATGTTTCGTTCAGAAACGTTAGGGGCAAATACGTAGGTACTGATGTAGTGAATAATCCTTTCCCATCGTTTTTTGTCGGATAAGTTCGTATTTAGCTTGCTGTCTCAATTAGCTTCAGTATCCATCAATAAACCAACTGAGAAAGCAAGATAAATACGACCTTATACGACAAAAAACGATGGGAAAGGATTATTCACTACATCTGTGTATACATAATTATAGCCCTGAAGGAGTGTAAAATAAAAAACCGGTCAAGTGCGAGTCGGACTCGCGCACCGAGGGTTCCGCACAAATTCGTAGGTACATATATAATAGTTCAGCGGGTCTATTGCCTGACGCACACGCAGTCGCAATCGACTTTAAAGCGGAACAAGTGTGCTCATTTTGTATTCAGACAAGCTTTCGATTTTCAAAATGAAAACGATTGCTATTATTGCTATTGGATATGCCGTAATTTGTAATTTTAGGTGTTTAATCATACAAACAAAGTAATTGAATCTAGAACTGCGTTAACGTTTATTTCTTAGTTATAGTTACAGTTATTAGGGTGGATCAACTTTGTGTTGTTGTTATTCTGTCCCGTAAACCAGGAGACAACAGTGATAGAGTTTCTTAGAAATAATGTTATAATATATAGTTCCAGCACACTCAGGAGAAAGGCCATAAAAGAATGGGTGTGTAATTGCCAATAAAACAGTTTTTTAGTGGACTTACTTATATCCTTTGAAATCATAGTTTTAAAGAGTGATTTGTTAGATGACTTTCCCAAACGCATTTTTTCTTTGAAGCTAATTTTCTTTTCGCGTTTTTCCCCGAAAGTGATAATTAACAGTCACTTTTTTTCCGACAGTTTATTTTTACATTCGTGTTTTTACCCTTGCGAGTTTTATCCAGTCGCTTCTTTTCCTACCACCATATTTTCACGGTCGTGTTTTTCCCGTTCCAATTTGTCGAAGATACCGCGGAGCTCCTATTTCTGGGTGGTTTGGCCCTCCGGGCCTGATGCAAAACTAACATAACCTAAACCTACCTACGAATTACGATGTAAATACTTTTGGGAAAAGTGCGACTGAGATAGAAATCGAACGGGAAAAAAACCGACTAGGAAAAAAGTCGAACAACAAAAAAAGCGACTGTAATAAAATCGAATGGTGAAAAATAAAATTAGGTAATATCGCGTTCGGGGAAAAATGCGAACGGAAAATTTAATACAAAGAAATAATGAGTTCGGGAGACTGATTTAACAAACCAAAATTACCATCATTTACGATTACTATCGCCATCTGCTAGCGAGTAGCTAACACTTCATTTATTACACCAAATTTATTTCACCGTGCCTTGCATAAAGACCCTTTCTTTGTGATTTAATTAAAAATGTACAGTTTTCAGATATTTTCCTATACTTGTAGTTCATGACGGTATTACTTACCAAATTTCAAAGTTCTATTTACGATTACTAACGCCATCTGCTAGCGAGTAGCTAACACTTCATTGATCACACGTCGTTTCCTGCATAAAGGCCCTGATTTTTTGGTTATTTAATTAAAATTTACAAATTTCAGACTTTTTCCTATACTTGTAGTATAAGACGGTGCTACTTGCGAAATTTCATAGTTCTAGGTCATCGGGAAATACCCTATACATTTTGATTCCCTCGACAGTGTCGAAATACACGTTTTTTGCGGCATAAACGGCCGTATCTTTTTTTTACGTTAACGTAGGAGCTTGATTTTTTCACAGTTTCACGGGGCTGTAGACCGGAGTATATGGTTTTAATTTCAACTCGATACCTCCTCGCGTTCTCGTGATAAAGGGTCTTGACAGACAGACAGACGGACAACAAAGTGATCCTATAAGGGTTCCGTTTTTTCCTTTTGAGGTACGGAACCCTAAAAACGACGTTTTGATACAGAAAACTATTAAAATCGATTATTAAGAACATTAATTGAGTATTTAAGTAACATGTAGCGAGATTGCAATGAAATTCCTGTTTAAATAACATTTTAAGACAATTTTTCAATTGTGTGTAAACTTTTTGCTTGAACTTGCATGACCTGTGTGCTGTACTATAAATTAAAATAAAATTACTTACCGACCTTGGCCTTCATGGTAAAAAGAAACGTCGAGGGTTTTATATGGGGCATTGCGGCCAAGTTAACCTGTATGTTTAGATACTGTGTACGTGCAAGTGTGATGAAAAATATTTATCCTACTCCTGTACTTTTATCTGTCATTTATATAGTCACGAACACTAATATAAGAATATAAATATGTCCGCAGAACATTCCGTAGAAAAGTCTATCTAGTCTATTCCCCTTGACAGCACTTGGGTAAGGACCAAAAAGTTGTCCACGCTAACTCACTCAATTAAATTTTCTATGAAACTTTTCCGTTGTGACACGAAAGTTAGCCATACAATTGTAGGGATAATTTTCGTCGCACAGCGGAACTTTTTTCAACTTCGCTGTTTGTATGGTTAACTGCGCTTAACAGTGGTCCAACTTTTTGGTCCTTACCCACTTGTGCTTTTTTGAGCCAAAACGATATGCCTAGCTGCCAAAGCTTACACCTAGGTTAATTTGACCAATCAAAATACTTCACCAAATTAAACCACCAATCACAAGGGTGCGTCCCACGAGATATAACTACATAATAACAATTTTCATGTTACTAACGTTTACGAGATATAATGAACGTTAGCTATAATAACAAAATCAATATTTTTATAAGGAATAACGGTCAAGTCATATAATATTCATTTTATATAATATTTTTAATATAACACTCACAATGACTAATTTCAGTTCGTATAACATACATGACATATAGCGATCATAATACATATTATCTCTTAGTATAAGTGTTACAAGATATAATATCGTATGATATAAATTGCTGTGACAATTCATATACTTATGGCAGTTTAAACATGACATAAAATAAATAGACAAGGTACTAAAGTGTACCTACACATATTTATGAACTCGAGTCTACCAGAACGGTCTTGCTTGTAATTTGTTTTAATTAACCAGAAAATGCCACGAGCATGACGAATCAGGTCAGAACCGACTCGGTTAGGTTAGGTTAGAAGCTCCCGCCTAGGCCTTCGAGGTTATTTTTTTTCTGCCCAGAAAATTCAGACTGCTGCCATTCCTTCATAAGTCATTGCTACTAAAGTCGTTCTAGGCGTTTTTATATTATACGTGTAGGTATTATGTTTTTTGATGTTAGATAATTTGATTAATATATCTTTTAAATCTTAGGTGTTATGAACTTTATACGTTTTAATAGTTATATAAATTGATATTATATATTAATAACGTTATACTTTATGAAAATATATATTTTGAAATTATATCTTCCGTTCATTAATCCAGTGAACGTTATACTAAACGTGTTTATACAAAGTGAGCGTATATATTATGAGTGTTATATTATCAGTTCTTATATCTCGTATTACTTACCCCAATCACAATACACATTGACTGTCAATCGGAACGTTAGGTTCTTTTTGGTATGTAAACTCTTTTACTAATTTAACTCTTTAAAAAAAACATTTTATTTGGTATCAACCAACCAGAACGCAGCTATATTAAAATCGACCAATCAGGTAAAAGAATTCGTTTCTCAAATCATTAGGTGTTTTTTAGTCCCTATTTCACAAGTTAAATCGATTGTGCAACTTTAAAAAAAATATGAAACCTGGCAAGTGCACATTAATTTAAAAACAAAGTTAACCATAGACACATATTTTGTTGTTTTCGAATGTTTCTCGCTCGTTTGTTGTTCTGTGCTTCGTTCGTTCGTATTCTAACCTAGGTATATTAATTTAATTTTGCATTTTATTTGAAACCTAGTCGTAGAAAAAGTATTGTATGCAACGGTGTATAACTAAGTCAAAAAATACTCGTGGCGTCTTGCCACACCACACCACTCGTCTTTTTTGACCTCTCATATACAACTGTTGCATAAACTACTATTTTCTACCAATTTAAATTGATAAATGTAATTTCTGCGAAACTTAACTTGCGAAACGCTATATGTGGTATTCTGATACCGTTAACTATATCAATATTAGCGGTTTATATTACGCGAGTAGAAAAAAAAGAAATATGAATGTAGTGAAAAACAATTACTAATCTTGACTTTACTTTTGTTTTTAGATGGTCAGTCATTACAAGACATGGACATATCACCGGACCGAAGTACGCCACTGTCCGAGAATTCGTACGGGGCTAGAGATACTTCTGTGGTCCGCAACAACGCCGATAGCAACGCGGTGCCGCCTGTGGTCGTGCTGGACAACTCTAACCAGCCGGTAAATATTTATGAACCTTTTCACACTTTCCCATTTAAAAATGCATTTCTCACCGGATTTATTATGTCCTGTCAATCCTGTCATGATTATTTTCGCGGCGTAACATGACGCGTGGATTAGTATGCAGGATTACTTGATCAAGGCGAGTCAAATACTAATAACGAGTTACATCGAAAAAATTATAGAATTTTATTGCTGTACTAGGGGGTTGGCAGTGGTGCCCGGAATTAAATTGTTTAAACATAAAAGTTTGATTTATTACTTTTACCTTTGAATAAATAAATTTTATTATTATTATTATTATTTATGTGGATTTTACTTGTGGGAGGACCTTGTGCAGGGTCCGTCCGGGTTGGTACCATCATCTTATCCATTACCCTACCGCCAAGCAGCAGTGTTCGCATCGTTGTGTTCCGGTTTGGGGATAAGACAGCCGGTGAAATGACTAGCATAGAGGCATTCCATCTTAGTCCTCAGGGTTGGCAACACATTTGCAGTCTTGTGAATGCGAATGTCTATGGGTCACAGTTTCCACTTACCATCAGGTGGCCTGTGTGCTCGTTTGCCTTCCTATGCTATAAAAAAATAAAAATAAAATTGAGGTAATTACGGACTAATAATGTTGTTGGTCATTAATTATTATATGTTTACTAGCTGTGGCCCGAGACACTGTCCGTGTAGAAGTCGTATATCGCTACTCGCGGAATAAAGTACCGTATGTCCTTCTTCGAAGTTAAAGCTATCTCTATACCAAGCGGTGAACCGCTATAGTTTCAGCGGTTTAAACGTGAAACCGTAACAGACTGACAAAGTTACTTTTACATTTATATCATTAGTATGGATGACTGGAAGTACTTAATGCAGTTTTGATAAATCTTTATCTGAGGTTATAGTTTATCTTTATGATTAGAAATTATGACATACATTTGCATTGACAGATGCATAGACACATAGACAGTCCATTAATATAGAAGTCATTTTGTTTCTTCATTGACATTCCGTCAAGAGCAATTGTGTTGATTTTAAGGACTGTTCAATTTACTAAGCGGACATCAAAAATAGGTTCATTTACGGATTTTTTATAACAAATATATCTTTATTACGGTGAATATTTATTTACAATATTAAAATAAAGTAATATATAACACAAGAAAAAAAGAATTAATTACAACGGTAAAAAATTCGGACTTTAGCCCGGATTCGTCGCATAAGTGTTTGCACATCGCTTTTGATACTTTTCTACAAGCAGCAAACCGCATGCGTTTAAATTCTGCCAATATACTAGCTTCTCGGCCATCCTTCCTCAAGTATCTTTTTACAATGGCCCAGTATCGCGCGATGGGGCGGAGCTCCGGGCAGTTTGGTGGGTTGTCTTCTTTCTTAACAAAATCGATTTTTTTTTAATTTAATAGCACCACAGTCTCACCAGCATAGTGAGCACTCGCTAGATCAAGCCAAAACAAAGGGGGAATACTGTACTTTCTATATATACAGGGTGTCTGGAAAACCTTCGGAGAAATTTGGGGGGGTAATAGTTGGCACGATTCTGATCACGGGGGTATGGTTCATTTTTGTTTCTGTTAATGTAAAAAAAAAGAAGGATTAATTATATTCATTTTGTTACTTGATGTATCGCAGCCGATATCTCGACCTTGACATTTTGACGTTGATAGTATACTACTCCAACAGTTCGTAGTATCTTACGTCAAAATTCAATGTCCGAGGTCAATGACCTGAGACCATACGTTGTCACATGGTATGTAAACAAACAGTTCGCTCCATGTAAACAAAAATCAAGGTAGCATTATAATAAAAATAAATGAGTAATTTTAGTGCAACTTACTGTATTTTCGTTTTTGCAATTTGAACACTAATTGGTTTTAAATGTGAAATCACTAGGTCTCTTGTTCATGTTTTGCCAGACTGATCATATCGTCCGTCTTTTACTGTCGAGATCTAACCATTTACCATTGTTTTCTGCTCTAAAGTAGCCCATATAACTGATTTACAGCAAAAATATTGAAGACGTGAATATTGAAAATAACATAATTTAACACTGACATCTAATGACAGCCATAAATTCATAGACTTCTCAAAGTTCAAATAGACGGATTGAACGATCCGATTATTGCTCTCCGTATTGAAGAAAAAAAAGGAGAAAAAGAAAATCGTTTATTGGTGCAAACCACAGAAAAATAATAATCAAATTAAATACAGTGAGAAAATAATTTAAAACAAAACCTTAAAACTATTTTATAAAATAATAATGCACCAAATTGGGTGCTACTCAGCATCATAGTGTCAGACATGCCGTGACGCTGCACGCGCTGATTTTCAGGGCAACCAGACGGGGAGAAAGCGCTGCTGGCTGCTGGTTCTTTCCTTTTGATCCGCATGGTATTTGTGGCAGTAGCCAAAAGTCCAAGTGCAAAACATTTTGTCGATGGATATAAAGGTCGTCGCATAATTGATTATAATAGGCTATTTGACAACATTGAAAATATACTACAAATTGTGGTCATCCTATCTGATACTAGCGTAAAATAACGTATTTCACTTTATTTCACATTAAATTATGTCTTTTTTTGGAAATTACACGAAATAATAAGGATTTTTTTTGAAATTTAATCTGTGGCAATAACGCTATGTGATGTTAGAAATACTTTATAACCTGTGAGTGTGATGTGAAGTCACATCACATGCAAGTAAACAAAACAAACCCCAAACCAAACATCGCTTCGCTTGTGACATCGCTTCCTTGACTGATTGTGATTGTAGTCCACGTTTTATATTTTCTGGGTGTTCCTTAAGCCGGCTACTCACACACCTGCTGCAGGGGCAATACCGGTCGCACGGCGGTTGGACCAATTTTAGGCTGTTCTCTACACACTAGCCTGCCGTTCAGTGTGTAACTGATAGTCCCGCTGAACGCACGTCCACGAGAAAGCCTCCTGTATTGTCGAAACACCAGAGGATTGGTATCGCCTTGGCACTTTCTGTGGTGCTACCAAAAAAAAAAGGAAGAGAAGATATTGGGTGAAGAATTGGTTGCAGAAACGAAGCAAATTGTGCCACATGAATATTATGAAAGAATTGGAAGTAGATGATCTTAGAAACTTTTTGCGAATGGATATTGATTCTTTTGAAGAGCTCCTAGCTATGGTAACACCATTTTTTCCATTTTTGTCCACTCCGCTCGGTTGTCACCAATGAACTGACTGGAATTGCCCCAATCCTACTACACACGCAGCAACCTTGCAGGGCGGTAGACACAATCTAGGGAGCTAGGAAGGTCTTGCGCCCCTGCCGCCCTGCCGCAGGCCCAATCTAAAAATTGCTCCTGCTTGCCTACACACATAACAATTAAGGAGGCAATCAAGGGTCCAATTCCCATATTGCCCCTGCAGCAGGTGTGTGAGTAGCCGGCTTTAGTGGCCTTTTTCTTTTAAGGGTTTTTACCACAGAGTGTAATCACGTCGACCTCTTCTTACAAAGCGATCCTATTTTTCTCTTTCTTCTATGACACGAATATCTAGCAACAACATGTATGATGCCAGCTTTAAATGTAATTTTGATAAAACGTAACGTGTAGGTAGGATTTTTTGTTTACAAATGAAACCTAAAACTCTTTTCATAAAGAGTTTTAATGGTCCAAGATTTAAAAAGATAATATGTCAAATTGTCAATAATTAATTATTGTGTTTTTTATTCGTCGGAAGCCCTGATAGTGGTACAAATCAATGAAATACAGCCATGATTCATGATCTCGTAAAAGAAGTAATGTGCCTACGAGTGCAAGTGCTATTTTAGCCGTGTGAGTGTGAGAAAAGTGTGAGTAAAAATCATAATCGTAAGTTTCAGTCTTAGATTATTTCACATAATAGCCCTTATCAGACACCGTCTTTTCATTCACATTACAGGATAATGTGTCAGTTTTCTAAACTCCATGGAGCTTTTGACCATGATTGGAAACATTGTTCATAAGGAAAAACTTGTTTATTTACATTACGTTGTGACACATATCGTCGGTGAAACTGCAAAACCGCGTAAGTGACATTTTAAATAAGGAGCAAAATGCACCTTTTTAATAAGACCATAAGGTTTATTTTGCTCTATCATAAATTTGTTACTTACGCGGTTTTGCAGTATCACCGACGATATTATGAATGAATCAGTTAAGATGGGGCACACTGAGAGCATCGTCAGGAAAGTCGATGATAAATCTGTCTGTAACTCAGTCAAATATTAACTTAAACAAAAGTTACCAATATAGGGATGATCCAAATCATCCACCCTATCTACAGTTAAAATTTCTCCGAAGGTTTTCCAGACACCCTGTATATAGGAAGTAACCGTTTTGTGATGCATTCCTTTCTATAAATTACGCCACCAATAGTTCCAGTTGCAAAATAAGACGTACTTTTGAGGCCACAGGAACAAATTGCCTGCCATACAAGGACTTTCTTCCCGAATTTGTCAATTTTTATGGTTTTTTCGGAATCGGGTACAATTTCTGCTACAGCCGCATTGTAATACTTTGGCCCCGGTAACGTACTTGTGTCAAATTTCATATACGTTTCGTCGTCCATGAGAATGTATCGAGATTTATTTTGCAGCAAAATATCGTATAAATTGCTGCATCTTTTTTTGGACCGTATTTGTTGCTCGGCACTTCTCTTCGGCATTTTTTGCTTCTTATATGTCCGTATATTATTTCTTTTCTTTATATTTTGTACAGTGCCTACGCTAATACCTGCTTTTTTAGCAATTTCACGAACTGACATGTAGGTACTTTGTTGATTTCAACAGCCGCACGACTTTTTCTTCGACTTTTGGGTTTGCCGGGCCACTTCTCCGCCGCGATTTTGGTAAATCGTCGAGCGTATGGTGCTCTCCAATTTTTTTTATGATTTGAAACTCGGCTTACTTGGAACATTTAAACTCATTCGCAATTTTCCGCAGTGAAAATTAGCATGTACACCATTTTTGCAAGATTCATTTGCGTTCTTTAATATTAATTCGCTCCATCTGCATCGTGAAAAATATTTAGACAATAAAAAAAAAATGACACTTTATAGACTTGTCTATGTTTATTTTATAACCAGCCACTGCCTATCAGTATTTTTTTAGTTGAAGTATTAATATTGAATTAAGTATGTCCGCTTAGTAAATTGAACAGTCCTTATGTGTAAAGAAAATAATATTTATTGGTTGAAAAAAAAATATGGTCAAAAAATAATTGTAATTCAAATTTGACATTCTATGAATTTTATTCAGTAACTTGGCCACGTGATGGCTCTTTTACAATCGGTTATATTCAGTGAATCTACTAACTTGCTCTTCGGGCAAGACCATCATTGCGGAGATGAACCGCCGCAAGAAATTGAAGCAAAAGGTCATTTTTTAATCCGTTATTGATTACTTAATAGTAAAAGTAGTTTTTAACTCGCAACATCAACATATTATTATGTTACATAATTTTAAACGTCAGTCATATTCTTGCAACTGCCAACCCTTTTCCTACAATTTTGTAGGGTTCCGTACCCAAAGGGTAACAAAGGGACCCTATTACTAAGACTCCGCTGTCTGTCTGTCAGTCACCAGGATGTATTTCACTAACCGTGATAGCTAGACAGTTAATTTTTTTACAGATGATGTATTTATGTTTATTTATTTAATAACCAAGTTGGTTGGTTACATTAACAGACATGCCACACATATTTAAAGTTATAGGTTACATGAAGTATAGTATTCACATGTTAAAAATAATACAAATTAGAAGTAAAAATTAATAAGGAATTGTTACATAGACAAAATATAAAATAATTAAAGTTAACAACATGGCCTAGGGCCTTGTGTCACCACCAGCACCGTGTGGATCACTCGCACACGGCGCTAGGGGTGATCGCGCGGCTGTCGCCAGGAACCTCGGTTCCGACTGTGAGAACAAGTCAAGGGTAGGGTCGAAGAGCAGGGTGTTGTTGATGTGTTTGAGAGCAAGGTACAGGGGACTAGTGGCTAAAGCAACAGTGCTATTTTTGGGAACTGCAAATAGAGGGCGTTGTCGCGGACGGAGTTTGTTTCTGGTCGATGGTGGCACATTGAGAGAGATAAGCTGTAGAATAGATGGGTTAATTATGAGGCCACGCAATAGTTTAAGTAAATATTTCATCGGCGCTAGAAGCCTACGCATTTCTAGACTTTGTTAAGTTACCATCCCTAATATAAAGGGTGTAGGGTAGAGGTAGGGGTAATAACCATATATTTTAAAGTAAAGGTAGCGTAAGAAGGATTTCTGAATTCTCTCGAGTAAAACAATGTATTTTTGCTCATGAGGGTTCCAAATGAAGAAGTTGCTTTCTAACAGACTACGGACAAAAGCGTTGTACAATAATGAAATGACATGGTGGTTATGGAAATGTTTAGATTGACGAAGGACGAAACCGAGATTTTTATCTGATTTCTTGCAGATTTGGAGTATATGTTCGTTAAAGGTCAGACGAGTGTCAAATAAAGTTCCCAAGTCCCGTATAGTGGTCACACGCTTCAGCATCTCGCCGGCCAGCGTGTAAGCGTGGTCGACGGTGCGGGTCGCTCGCGAGTAGGACATGACGGCGCACTTACTCACATTCAAGTGTAGATTGTTGTCCTTGCCCCATCGATAAATGTTGTCTATATCACACTGGAGTGCGGTCGTATCAAAAGGGTCATGAATCGTCTTGGCTAGTTTGACATCATCGGCAAACATTAGTACCCTAGAATGCCTTACATAGGTAGGGAGGTCGTTGATGGTTATTAAAAAGAGGAGCGGGCCGAGGCTGCTGCCCTGCCCAATGCCTGATTTAACTGGGTATAGTGCAGATTTAGCTTTTTGATACACAACATATTGCATTCGGCCAAACAGATAGTTGGAAAAAAAATGCAGTTAAGAGTGAGAAGCCAGCCACAGCCATCTTTCTGAGCAGTATGTCGCCGTCAATTCTATCGAAAGCTTTTTGAAAGTCAAAATACGCCACATCGACTTGTTTCTTTTTATCTAAGTTTTGGGCTATGAAAGATACTACATTGAGCAAATTAGATGATGTAGAGCGATTAGGCAAGAACCCGTGTTGTTCATCGGCGAACCATCCTCGTAGCTGGGCGTATATTTTTTTATGTAAAATAGTTTCAAAGACTACCAAAAACAGATAAGATGGCTATCGGCCTATAGTTTTTTATATCACATTTAGGTCCACTTTTGTGAATTGGTGAAACCCTTGAAATTTTCCAGGCTGCAGGGTAGGTCCCAGTTATAATCAGGGATCGGAAATTCGGATCGATATTTACCTAAAGTTGGCAAAATACCGGAAAAAGATAGGCAAACATGGCGTCGGCTTCTTAAAAATATTATTTTAATAATATAAGTTCCGGGATTCTGGGATTCTACAAAATGTTAATATAATAATTACTTTACATGTAGAATAAAACATTCATTTTTGCTCCTATAAATTCGTTAGGTTAATGAGTTACAGGTAAATTACATAACATTTGGTAAATCTATACATGAAAAATAACTTCAAACAGTTAATGGAAATAATTGATTATGAAACAATGCCGGTGCAAATTATTTATTTTGAAATCCCAGAAATTTTAGTAATGAATTCTATGATTGAGTCCGCCTCCATACAACTGAACAACAAAGCCGGTGCGAAAGTATAGGTAAATATCGATCCGAATTTCCGATCCCTGGTTATAATAGATAGATTAAAAATAAATAATAATGGTTCAATGAACACTTCGCAACAGTCTCTAACAACGCATTGGGGTACACCGTCCGGACCTTGGGTAAATTTGGGTGTTAACTTCTTCAGAGCTCTACGTATCTCATCTTCAGTGACACAGGTGATCGTTACAAGCTGTTGAGGCGCACATGAGAATAGATTAGCGGAAGTGGGGTCTACAGATGGTGTTTTAGATAAGAAGACACTGCTAAAGTGCTTAGAGAACTGCTCTGCCACCCGGGCAGGGGACAGGTCTCCAAACATCGCCTGTTCATTATTTTTCCTGTTGCTTTTTACGTATGACCAAAATGCTGAGGGGTCGCGTTTAATATTGTCTTGTATGCGACAAGTGTAGCTGTCAAAGTCCTGTTCAGAATTAGTTTTTACTAAGCGTCTAAAGTACGAGGGTGGATTGAAAAGTTCTGAGCCTGGTAAAAAAAAGTAACGGGCAGTGAGCCCCACAATTATAACAATTTTATTTTTCGACATATTCTCCATATGACATATGCCGCAAGTTAAACTCAGATTCCTAAACTTTAAATTTGACTTGAAAAATTAAAAAAACTGCTGAGTTTTTTTTAATTCCGTTGATAGTGTGTTATAGCAAATTTAAACAGCTATCTTTCACAGCAAACGAAACTGAAAAATTCTAATAAATGTGGCCGCGGCATCAAAAATGGCGAACCAGGATACCGCATTTCCAAAAAAATTAAAAGTTGAGTTATCTCGTTTTTGGTGCGACTTTTACTAAACATAATTTATCATATTTTGGCCACTCTTGAGCTGAGCTATCCAGCCCTGTAAGATAGTCCACTATTTACCGGACACCCTGTATATGGAGTTGTATGAAATAATTAACCTACTTATGACGTCACACGTTCCTTAGGGGAGACCGGGGACAATTGAAACGATTTGACTTTGACTGCCTGTTGCCGTTTTATTTTTAAAGTTAGAAAGATGTTTGCCATAATTATTTCAAGGTTAGTTATCTGGTTCCTAAATAAAGTATATTTGGTAAGTCTATCATTAATAGTTATTTTACAATAATGTAATAAAGAGAATGGGGGAATGTGGTTCAATTGACCTCACACCGTTGTTAATTGAAACACTATGTAAGGTCAATTGAAACACCGTAATATCTTTGACACAATGAAAGTAATGTTATCAGTCCTACTCGTTTTCATCGCTATATTGGTATATAATACGACCATCAAAAGTTCACAAGCATAACATAAACATATCGTCATTTATAAGCATCAGAAAATCTCGATCATCAAACGCAGATAAAAAAAAATATATGACTTGTAGCTTTCTTTGTTGCTGGCTACCTTATACATAAAGCTTAATAGAAAATAGTTTGAATGTTATAATAAGCTATAATGATATGGAATTGTGTTAAAAATACATAATTATACTACATACAAAAATGCTTGTTTCAATCATAACAGTGTTTCAATCATAACTTAATGAATGGATAAACTTGAAACGTCGGGATTTTAAATAATATACACAATATAATCGGTTAAGATCGTTTTATTATAAAACAAAAACAGTTACAATAAAAATAATACCACGGCTACTTATATGCCGAATTAAAATAAAATCAAAAACGTAATTCCTCTTGCATGTAGTTGTAACACATCAGCTGTATAGACTGTTCGACATTCTATATTTGAAATTTGACATAAATTCCATTCTAGTTTTGTACACAACTTCATGCAAGAGGAGCGTTACTTAAGTTTTTCACCTATTCGTCAGAATGATAGTAAGTAGTAGGTACACATACCGGACTAATACCAAAAGTGGCACCTATATCTATACTTCTATAATATTAATATGAATAAAGTAACTCTGTCTAGTGGTTTATTTATCCAAATCACGGGCAAAAGTTAGTGTAGGTATAATAATTATTGACCATGAAAGAAATCATTATAAAAAAGAAGCCATTTGCGCAAATTCATTTTCACATTTATTAAATAAAAACATGCGTCAAATACAGAACCACCTCATATTTAAAGGCGACTATATTTGGGGACGATTAAAACGCCAGGACGAATGAAACGTTTCAATCGTCCACACGCAAGTTGTTCCTACCATCCCCAAATCACAGTTTTTAATTCAAGGTCAAATATTAAACGCAAAAACAACTCGAACACTGATAATTGGCAATAATAAACATTCGTTAATTTATCACAATCACGCTAAAATAGTTAAATCAGTTAAAATACAAGAACAAACAAAGTTATTAACAAATATACAAGATGAGAAATACTTACTTTTGACCGCGAAAAAATTAAATCGCTCCGTGACACCGCTGCGTTGCTCGGTCGCTCGCGCTCTACTGACCATAGATTAAGATATGGCCGGCGGAGTCCTGAGTGTTGCGTCATACTCGTAGGTATTATAGTTTTTGAGAAATTTGACTTGTTTCAGTCATGACGTGTTTCAATTGTCCCCGGTCTCCCCTACTGTTCATTTAAGAAGTTTCCGAGATTTTCTTTCTATTTCAAAGAACTTTTTAATGGTCATTGTGAAATGATTTGTCTTTAGTTTAGAAAATTGTAAAATATTGCAACCTCAGTATGAATTTACGGTCTTACCATAAAAAACTTAAACACTTCTTAGACACGCCTTAGACATGTCTAAATGACAGTTTTCTATAAATTGACTTACGGCCGAAACCTAAAGTCAAACCTCGTATAGATAAGGCTTACTTCGGGGTGAAATTTGACATTTGCCCATTCAAAATATGTAAAATTTTAATACGAAGTAAGGCTACCCGTCCGCGGTTTGACAATAGGGTTCGGCTGTTAGTTTAGTAAATCATCAGGAACAGGACTTTCTAAAATTCGTATTCAATCTTCACAATTCATGTTGTATCTACGTTAAATACTAAACATTGCTATTACGTCATAAGCGGACGTATTTATCAGTCAATGGCGTAGGAATCTTGCGTTTTCCTTATTTAAAGTCAGAAGATAGGGACGCGTCTTGTTACTAAAATCAATATTTTATATATCGAGAGTTCCATTTTCAAATTATGTTTTTAAATGAATGTCTTGAAAATGGCGGCTGTATTATGGTGTAGTTTGAATGCATTTGAGTATTAATTATTAAAAAGTTTACAAATTCTGTAAAATGACGTGTATTATTTTAGTTTTAATTTAAATATAAATGTTATATCATAGCTAGAATAAATGACGAATTCGATTCACCACCTCACTATCGACGGAATAAAGCGTCAATGGCGTAGGAAATCGACCTGAATTATACTGAATTAATGCTTTTTTGTAATACATATATTTCTTAATAAAAATGCATTGATATAATAATTATTAATTATAAGCAGGAAGTCTATTTCTCTGAGTATAGTTTAAGAAAAGAAATACCTTTAAACACTCTTTGAATTATCCAAAATTCGTTATTATTCTCACACGACCTATATGACGGATATATACGTCGATGGCGTTGAACCAGTGGTGCGGATATATCCGTCAATGGCGTTGAAAAGGTTAACTAGAACTAAATCTAAAATTCTATTGAGATCATTTAAAATAGTGTTCTTTTGAAGCAGATCACATTCAGCTAGAAACATTTCAAAAGCATTAATTACTGTAACACTTGCAGAATATAAATTAAAATCTCCAACAATTATTATTGGTAATTTAAAATTATTAATTACTTTTTTTAAAGATTCAAAGATTGAATAGTAACTGTTATACTGTTACAAACATCAGACCAAAGTCCCACATCGGTGCGGCAAGTGCCTCGTTATATTGTGAAAAATACTATAGATAATACTGTTACAAACATCAGCCCAAAGTCCCACATCGATGCGGCAAGTTCCTCGTTATATTGTGAAAAATACGATAGATAATACTGTTACAAACATCAGACCAAAGTCCCACCCACATCGATGCGGCAAGTGCCTCGTTATATTGTGAAAAATACTATAGATAATACTGTTACAAACATCAGACCAAAGTCCCACATCGATGCGGCAAGTGCCTCGTTATATTGTGAAAAATACGATAGATAATACTGTTACAAACATCAGACCAAAGTCCCACATCGATGCGGCAAGTTCCTCGTTATATTGTGAAAAACACGATAGATAATACTGTTACAAACATCAGACCAAAGTCCCACATCGATGCGGCAAGTGCCTCGTTATATTGTGAAAAATACTATAGATAATACTGTTACAAACATCAGACCAAAGTCCCACATCGATGCGGCAAGTGCCTCGTTATATTGTGAAAAATACTATAGATATTACTGTTACAAACATCAGACCAAAGTCCCACATCGATGCGGCAAGTGCCTCGATATATTGTGAAAAATACGATAGATAATACTGTTACAAACATCAGACTAAAGTCCCATATCGATGCGACAAATGTCTCGTTATATTGTGAAAAATATCATCATACACGGAGTAATGAAGTTTGATCTAGTTTTATTTGTCTTAGGTTTTTAGAATCAAATGGTCTTAGGTAAAAACAAGTTACAAAATCCTCGCGTACGCGAGACAGTGTGTTATTTTGATTGAGTTGCGGCGAAAATTTAATTTGCTCCGACGAAGATGATGTTTATTCCCAACCAAGTATCCTATCGTAGCTTAGCCAACAACACCGCGTAAGTCAACGATTGAACACGAATTAAGAGTTAATTTAATATAATACAAATAAAGTTCATAACTCGATAACATTCGATTTTGACATGTGCGGTGTTGTTAGCTAAGCGACGCTATGTCGTTCGTCTAGATTAAACCTATCTCCATACTAAATTACATCGTTTCTTTTTTACCATTAGCTCATTTTAAAATAGGTTAAATAAAAAACATTTTTTATCAAACAAATAAAGGGTTAAATTACTGAAAGAGTTGACTTTCCCGCATCCATCAATAAGTTCCCTAATGATAAAAAAATCACATGGGGCCAAATCAGGAGAATTAAGTGGGTGGGGCAGAATTTCGTAACGCAATTCTACTAATTTGGCTGTTGCGACTGCTGACGAGTGTGCTGGGGCATTGTCGTGGTGAAATAGTATTTTCTTCTTTGCCAGATGTGGCCGTTTCTTCGTAACTTCTGCGTTAAATTTTTCCAACAAAGTAGCATAACAAGGGCCATTTATTGTTTTACCTTTCTCTAAATAATCGATATAAATAACCCATGTTTTTTTTAACTCAAAGTCGCTGACTTAACAAATCACCCTCGTAGTTCTTAATTAATTAGACCTCCAATAGAAAAAATATATAAATTTTATAGTGTTGTGTTCAGATGAATCAAAAAGACAGTGTGTTTTTGGTTAAATTGAGTGGACTAAATTAATCGAAACTTTTGCAACTAAGATTAATCAATCGTCATTTTTAATAGTTAATTGCGATTAAGTAGGTTTATCTTGATCGTTAGTCGATAACATTTTGCCCATCACTAACCATGATAAATACCAGGCTTAAATATTATTCTGTTAGGACTGGTAACATAAAAGATAAAATAAAATAAAAAAAACTACTTTGTACTTTGATGGAAAACACGGAAAGAAGAAAACGACGTGAAACATTCTTTCATGATTTATTTAATTTAAGCGAATTCAATATTTAAGTGTAAGGGCCAGACTGACTGCAAAATGGCAGTTCGAGTGCAGTTCTGATGCATTTTACGTAACTGCATCAAAACGTAAGAACGTCAGCTGCATTCGAACTGCCATTTTGCAGCTGGGTTGCAGTTTAAATGCTGTCCGTCTGTACCGGCGCTAACCTGTATAACTTGTACAGTCAGCTGCAAAAGTAGGTAAACCGTCGAAGAGGTCAAAATTCGGTTAGGATTAAATTCGCCACAATGCTTGGATATGTTTTCATTGGTAGGTAATAATCAATGATCGGATATCCCGGTGCAACACGGGGTGAATGACCTCAAACATTATGCTAATATGGATATGCCCGGGGTTCCGGGACTTATGTTGTTAAATATTATTCTGATTTTATTACTCAAATAAATTTCAATACAATTTAAACGTGTAAAATAAATATTTAGACAAAAGTAATTTAGGTATGTAAAAAAAATAAAAAAGTTAGTTTTTATTATACTCTGTTTAAAATTGATCTGCCAAATAGTCTTTGGGTATGAATATAAATAAAATATATAATACGGTACGCATTATCAGTTCACCACACTACACACATATATTATATTTTATTAGTTTGTATGAAATTGAAATAGCATACAATTATTTTCGCAATATTTTATATGTTTAATCGATTTCTTTACACGTGTAAAATCCTATCCTAATGCCTATTTATAAATATCCCAACAATCGCATTTTCTTTTCGAACCAGATCCCGGGATTTTAGTCATATCCATAATAAGATTTCTACTCTATATCCCGCAGTGTTGCACCGTGAAATCCGATCACTGGTAATAATGGTCCTAAGCAAATGAACAAATCGAATGACTAGTGAATAGAATGTAGTCAACGTAACTTGGAACTTGAAGTTTCTAAGGGCCCTGGTTGTGGTATCAAACTGCCAAACTTTATCTGTGTATGTGTGAACCTGTTTTATTTTTGAGAAAAGCACTATGCATGCTTCGACCACTATGAGCCATCCTGGACTCGTATGTATAAAAGCCCTCGCTTGCCGGTTCGGGTTTTTAACTCATAATCGTCCATGAAGGCTCACTTACTGGTCTTTGCAGTAATGTACTATGGCCTTAATTTACATATTTAATTTCCCAAATCTCCTATGCACTGGAAAACAAATACATATACCTATACGAAATATTTCAATTTCAATGTTTTCTGACTTTTCCATTGTACACACACAACTACTCAGTTGGTCGCCAAATTTCAACTTTCTAATTCATCTGGAAGTAGGTTAATTTGCCAGTCAGGTGAGTCTGTCAGTGATATTTTTAGACTTTAATATCTCACTAACTGTTTGAGCTATATTTATTAACTTTGGGGTTGCAGTTAATCTAAGAGATCTTAATAAATATGCTAAATGTTAAGTGTTTGTTTTAAATAGATTTTGAATCATTAAGTTCAGGAGCCCGAAATAGTTCGTGTGAACCCACAGACGTTGTGTCGCCTATTTGCTTTGGGAACTGAGCTGGCACCCTGCCGCGTGTCTAGATTCCCATTTGAATTCGATTTCGAATGGAATCAGCACGAGTCCAACTTACACTTGCCCATTGTTAGTGTTTTTAATAAAAATACGTTGAATATAAAAGTTTCTTGGGGTCATTTTTTTAATTGGTTTTCCAATTCGCCGTTATAACAAATCCTGAAAAAAAAACCGCTTTCTATTATTGTTCGAAAGATACACGTTCTTTAAAGTTAGGAGGGGCGGACAGCGTAGGCATATGAATAGGGTCCCGTTAGACTCCCTTCTGGTACGGATCCCTAAATAGAAGACGCTGAATCAAGATCATAGCTTGTAAAGGTTCAAACACAAGCGGACTAGTGAGGTACGTATTTACTTATGTCCACAAAATTAATTTAAAATCTGAAGATTCCTCAGAAATATATCTAATTGAAGCATCTACAAGTTCTGCAAAGCTTGCGTCAAAAAAAGTAGACCTACGAGATATGACATACGAACGGACGGACGGGCGGACAGCGTAGGCATATTAATAGGGTGATGTTGGGCTCCTTTCGGGTACGAAACAATAAGGGAATAACCATAGCAAGCGCCCGGGGCGCGCGCCTCGGGCGCTGCGGACTCAATTTTGTGTGAAGCCACCGCAAAATGTTTTTAAGGCGATATCTGGACTGTTTAATATTATTAACAGTTGTGATATTTTTTCTCTCATTTTTTGAGAAAAGCACTATACCAGCCTCGATTGGGAAGGGCGGTTGACTGACTAGTACAATACTTGTCTGCGTCTCCGCGCATTCTTTCTGCAACGGCCTTTTTCCCGGTCTCTACAGTAATGTATGTACTAATGTATGACAGAGCGGATCGCTGCTGGCAGCCGCGCTGCCGCGCATCGTGGCCGCGCCTCTGGCGGTACCGGCAGCCGCCAACAACGGCGCTGTGTCCCCCACGGGCAGCGGGGACTCGCCGCGCCGCGATGCCGGCCCGCCCACGCCCACGCACTCCGAGAACATCGACCCGCACGCACCCCCGCTGCACCTCGACACGCTGTTGCCGCGGAAAAGTAACTACCTCGTTCAAAATATACTTACAGACTAACTAATTTAAACGGAATTAATGTGAGGATGTTTGTTGTAAGTACCTCAATAATATCGTTCGATTGTTGAATGACTGGCCAAATCCGAATTTTTCTATTGCATTGAATCGGTAGTACAATCTGAGTGTTCCCGTGCATAAATTTGTCATTATGCACGATGGTACCTTCCTAGTTTAGGGAAATTTGCGGGCCTTAAGGGTTTCAAATTAGCTTCAACAAGTCGCCGTCTTACACTCCAAGCACTAAGATTCGGTTTAAAGAAACTTTATTGTCTAAAAAAATTACAAATTTCACTTACAAGACAACTTATAACTAGACCCCGTTATCAATTGCTCAGTTTGGGGGCAAACGTCACAATAGGGTAGTCTGGGGAATAAATGGAACGGTGTTCATTAACACGATAATTATAAATTAAGCTAGGTATACATTATTTTTCAACATTTTTCGTAATTCCGATTGTTGAATTGAACCGCAAATATCACAAGAATCTTTTATCATCACCACTTGAATTTCTATAAAAATCAAAAGTAAAATACATAAAATAAATTTATTTTCGCAGGTACCTAACATGTATTCGATATCATTCTACGGTCACCTTTGATATCTTTCTTTTGAAATTTACGAATCAGAGCTACGGCTTCCTCCCAGCAATCATCAAATTTCCAAAAACGCGTTTGTTTGAATAAAAATTTCAGGCATCTCTCTTTAAAGTATATGTAACATTGACAGAAACTTGAAGTCTTTATTGCCTGAAAGAGATGAAATAAATTACTTAAAATATAGCCCGAACAATGTGATTCTCAAGAGATTAATAATAGCAGTTTTGAGTTTCTTGCGGCGTTTCTTCTCAGCAGCGGTAGATTTTTGACGTGTAAAAGTGCCCGTGCGGCCTATTTACTGAATAAACATCTTTTATCTTTTTTTTTTATCATAAAAGCATACCATCTGCACGGTGAATTTTAATTAGTTCAATTTTTGCATTCATCTCCCGGAAAATTTTACGATATTCTTCAATATCAAGTAAAAGATTGGCCATGCTTTCTCACTTTACGTACATATTATAAAGGTACTATGAATGATTGACAAAAGAAATATTTTATGTCAAAGAAACCCATACTTTAAAAAAATATTAGAACATATGAAAAAGGTTTCATAATTTTAAAGTAAAAATACTACCACAAAATTATAAATCCTTATACAGTGCATTTTTTCTTACTTGAGCTAAGTAGTAAACAAATATGGCGTATCTTTAAAGTTAGACATTTTGTAGGGATGGGAATAATGGAGTGGATGTGTAAATTTATTTAGCGAATGAATGAAATGAGTGAAATACTTATATGGGTTGGGTTCTTCAATATGATTGATATAGTGAATTTGACAGACTACAATTGCATGTGGATACCTACTCATAACCGGGTAAAGCCAAAATTTAATTACTAGTAACATAAAAGTAACGCTAAAGTAACGTTAATGCTTTTACGTTACCGTAACGTAAAAGTAACGTAAAAGTGTTATAATGCTCAATTAATGAGTTACGCAATTTACTAAAACTATTTTATCAGGATTAAATTAAGATTTTGAAATTATTAAAAGGATTACCAGGACTAAAAGTAATAGCTAAATTTTGAAGCCGATCAAATTAATTTAGTTTTAGTTAGGTGCCTGCCAGACCCAACACCAGTGATACATCTATTGTTAGTTAAAATAAACCGAATTGTAGAATGTTTCATTCAGAGGTTTAATTAAATGAACCCTTACTAAAAGATAAAAAAGATAAAAGATATTTATTCAGTAAGTAGGCCGCACGGGCACTTTCACACGTCAAAAATTTACCAATTTGTATTCTTATTTTGTTGTTCTTTCACCTTCTTTCTATCTTCACGCCATTTCAAACGCTGTTCTTCTTTTTCTGTCTCTGTATATTTACTTCTTTTCGCTCTATAATAATTCAAAGCTCTTTCAGAATCTTTTTTTTTCATTTCTTTATATTTTTCTTGATTTTCTATTTTTAATTTATCTCTGTACTTTTTTTGCTTCTCAGCTGGTGTTAATGGCATCTGCAATAAAAATGCAGAAAATCATTGAATAATAAACATAATAAAATAAAGTTGTCATCCAATGTTCTGCTAATTTAACAGTATGCAACTAGCTTTATATTGCTTTTACGTTACGTAACATAAACTTTTAAAGGGGTAACATAAGAGTAACATAAAAGTAACAGAAAAGTAACGGAAAAGTAACATAAAAACCTTCTGTCTACAGCCTTACATAGTTTTAACATGAAAACGGGAAGGAATTCAAACGTTAGTCTTACATAAACAGGTAGAAAAATAACTTGAACATACCTTGTAAATAACAGGTACAAGTTCAACAGTTTTTTATCACGAAAACACGCCGCCGGTTCACTTGTTCAGTGACAACGAAACAAAATGGTTGACGGCTAGAATTTTGATAGTAACAGCTGCTTCAAGAGTTCCTAGTGTGAAAAGATTAATTACTACTATAATCCGTTCAGAAATTGTATATAAATTCCGTAACGTAAGTAGGGTAACGTAAAAGTGCGAGAATTAAAGACAACAGAATAAAACCTAAGAAAATACTCATTTAATTTGAATCTTATAGTCTTTATAATAAAATCGACATTTCAGTAACCTCACACCATGATATGAATCAGAAACTTTAGTATTAATGCCTTGGAAATTTCACTAGGATACTTTATATATTTTGGGTCGCACAAATGGACATTTCTTTTTGTATGAACTTTCTCTTTGTTATTTTGTGTTTTAATTTTTATTATCAAAATAAATGTACATACGTTTGAAATTGATGTTTGCATAGCTAGTAAATACATAACTGTTTACAATCAGAAACAAAAACTTGTCATATTTACAATTTCTTTTTTTTAAAAGCATTAGACGTAAATAAGAATATTGAAGTGTAATAAAATGTTGGCTTTACCCAACCATATTATGTACTCAATAACACAACACGCTTTATTATAAATATTTTATTCAGTCATCCGTAGATACATCATCAATATCATCATGTCATATCATATAGACTACCTATACACACAATAATAACTCTCACTAACTATTTAGTTTAAAAAGATAATTATATTCATTTATGTTTGGAATATTGTATGTAAATAAATAAATAATAAATATCATGGGACAATATCACACCAATTGACCTAGTCCCAAACTAAGCTCTAGGCTTGTACTATGGGTACTAGACAACGATATAAATACTTATATAGAGAAATATATACTTAAATACATAGAAAACATCCATGACTTAGACACACATATTCGCGCTCATCACACAAATATCTGTTCTTACCGGGATTTGAACCCAGGACCGCTAGCTTCGTAGGCAGAGTCACTACTAACTAGGCCATCGCGTCGTCATTCGTATTGAAACCTCCAAACAGTTAAACCGTCACTTAATCATTAATTCATTCACTTCTTCCCATCCCGACAAATGAAATGCCAAACTGACATTCAGTTTTGATAATCTGTGAGAGAGAGTTTCGTGGAAATTATTATTTTATTAAAATATGTTACTTGTAAGGATAATTTAAAGCAATATTTAGTAGAAATGAATTCGTTTGTGTTTATAGTAATGTCTTTTAGTTACTGTGGTACCATATATTGAGTGATTCTTTCGGAATGTCGTGATATGTGATCGAGTGATGTTTGTTTACGTCTTAGCTCAAGTAAGAAAAAATATACTGTACTGCTCGTTATTATTAACAAAACGGGTTTATCGTGTACAGAATAATTAATATTTACCCCCGACGTTAAACTGCTCATACCTAATAGGCACCTACCTAGTAAGTCGTCTCAGTACTATTTAATAATTGTCAGCCTCGTATCTGATCAAATAGATGCAATCAATGAGTTATCTCAAGAGCATTCACAAAAAGAATTTTACATACATACATAAACTCACGCCTTCATTCCCAGAGTGGGGTAGGCAGAGCTAAAGAATTACCAGCAAGTCTCAAAACTTCTTGATAATTCTGTAACCACATTTTGCACAAGTAGGCAATTTTTGTTTCTCAGTGTATTAGTGACAGGTCGCAAGCCCATAGCCTAACAGTAAGTACTACAAGCCTTTATTCCCTTAGTCGCCTCTTACGACATCCACGGGAAGACATGGAGTGGCACTATTCTAACCCGGCAACCACACGGTAAGAAGAATTTTATTTTGACAAATAACTTTTTATAATACGTAAATATGAATCAATCGACTAATTATGTGAAGCAACATCACTAGTTGCCCCCAAACCGAGCGTTAGATAACAGGGTGTACTGATTATATAAAAAAAAACCGTTAAACACTAATACACTAGGTTGTAGTGTTAATGAACACCGTTCCATTTAGTCCCCAGACTACCCTATTGTGACGTTTGCCCCCAAACTGAGCATTTGATAACGGGGTATACTTATAACTTATCTAAACTAGCTCTAGCTTATCTAAAACTATTACAATTAACGCAATAAGTAAGCATTTATGATAATGTTCAAACTAACAGTAATATTTATATTTAACGTAAGGTTCAGAGCGAAAAATTAAATTAGGAATAGACCCGAGCATTTTGACCAAATTCTTAAAAAAATTACATAAATATTAGGACAGGACAGTAAATAAAAAAACAGTTGGCTAAATGAATTACGAGACTGAAAGTATTAAATCATTAAACATAGGACAAGCTTTTATTGTAGTTTTTATAATGAAACTTGTAATTCCAAAACTTTAAACTCTGCACTCATGCCTTAAGAGCTAATTGTGTACAGTTGCATAGATACATAACTTTTTCTACAAGCTTAAAATGATAATGACAAAAATAACAATCGTTAACTTTTCCTGTATAATTTCCTCTATTTTTCGGTTAACAAATTACCATACACCGGATTGACGGGGGCAAAAATGTACCAGTGTTAGTGATTCATTAAGGGTGTCTATCATTTTATCGAAATTCCTGTCATCGAATTTCATATCGACGAAAACTATTCCACGAATGAAATTACGTTTTATTTTCTATACACATAATTTTAAATTCATCGATTTTCAAATAGTCGAACAACTTTTCATCATAAATTGTTTCGAATATGTCTCAAATCATCGCAGTAACGATTCATCGAATTTACCTTTTATCGAAACATGATTCAATAATGGTACCATTCATATTTTATAACTACCTCGAACAACGTTTCATCGTAGTAACGTTTCATCGAACGATGCATTTGTTATTATTGCAACGCGTTTAGAAAAATGTTGCGGGCAGTCTTGTTTTAGTTATTTCTTTTATTTATTTTTTATTCAAGCGTTTATGGGAAATCTTACTTACTTTCCTAACCTACCTAACCTACCTCGGACTCCGTGAGCGTGTCGGGCTTCCAGGACATAAAAAAAATAACCCTAACCTACCTCGGACTCCGTGAGCGTGTCGGGCTTCCAGGTCATAAAAAAAAAATAACCTAAACCTACCTCGGACTCCGTGAGCGTGTCGGGCTTCCAGGACATAAAAAAAAATAACCTAAACCTACCTCGGACTCCGTGAGCGTGTCGGGCTTCCAGGTCATAAAAAAAAAATAACCCTAACCTACCTCGGACTCCGTGAGCGTGTCGGGCTTCCAGGTCATAAAAAAAAAATAACCTAAACCTACCTCGGACTCCGTGAGCGTGTCGGGCTTCCTGGACATAAAAAAAAATAACCCTAACCTACCTCGGACTACGTGAGCGCGTTGTGATTACAATGTATAGTAACACTGATAAAATGATTTTCTGTGTAATATAAAATTTGGGAACTGAAACTTACGTTAAATCAAAATTATAGCAAACGTGATTCGATGAACAACTATTCTGATAAACAAATAAAATAGTATGCGGTGTAGTCAAAAGAAGAAAAAGCAAGAATGAACGTCCGGAATGGTGGGATAGAGAGGTAGATGATGTAGTGAAAGAGAAGAAAAAGTGTTGGTTGGATTTTGTAGCTGTAGATCCAGGACAAGATCTAAGCGACAGAAAGAAAAAAGAGTATAATAGATCAAAGAAAAGAGTGAAAGACGTTGTGGCTAGAAAGAAAGATTTACTGAATGAAAAGTATGATAGGAGTTTCTCTGACAACTTCCGGTCGAATATTAAACTCTTTTGGAGCTTGATTAAATCGGCTCGGGGGAAATCAGAGAAAACTAAATTAAGCGCGGTGAGGGATGAGTCTGGAAACTTAATATGTGAGGAAGAAAAAATGCTTGATAGATGGAAAACTTATTTTGAAAGCTTGTTTGAATGCGAAGATATTTCTCGTGAGCCAGAAAGCATGAGTAAAGGTGCAAGTAGCGAAGATTAAAGTGTGATTAGTATGAGTGAAATCATGAAAGCATTAAAAAGTATGAAAGCGGGAAAATCAGCAGGTTGTGATAGAGTGTCGATAGAAATGCTGAGGAGAGGAGATGGCCTGGTGGGTAGTCTGTTGTACCGCCTTTTCAATGCATGTTGGAGAAGCGGCCGAGTCCCGGAAGATTGGGTCAAGGCCGTTATCGTCCCACTGTATAAAGGAAAGGGGTCACAGCAAGACTGCAAAAACTACCGCGGTATCAGCCTCCTTAGTGTTGTCGGCAAAGTTGAAAGGGTATTGAATGTTACGAATGACAAAATCTGGGATGTACAAGCGGGATTTCGAAAGGGAATGGGATGTACGGATCAGGTCTTTTCACTACGGTCCATCACAGAAAAGTTCTTGGCTGTCAACCAAAAGGTTTTCTGTGCTTTTGTGGACCTGGAAAAGGCCTATGATAGGGTAGATAGAAAGGAGTTGTGGACGGTGTTGTCTATGTATGGAGTGAGCAGCAACCTGGTGCAGGCTTTGAGGTCCCTTTATGAGGGCTCCAGAGCCTGTGTCAGGATCAATGGGGCATACTCGGCCTGGTTTAACATCTCTAAAGGTGTTAGACAGGGCTGTGTTGCCTCACCATGGCTGTTCAATCTATTCATGGACAGTTGTATGAGGGATTTGAAAGAGTATGATAAGGGTTTGCGTGTGCAAGAGTTGCTAATCAAATGCCTCTTATATGCCGATGATCAAGTTATACTTGCCCCATCGGTACTTGAGTTGCAGGAGATGTTGACAGTGATGAATGAGGGATTTAAGCAAAAGGGGATGAAAGTAAATGTTGCCAAGACCAAGGTCATGGTGATAGAGAAGGATGAAGAGATGACTGAGTGCGTGATAAATGTAAATGGCGAATTAGTAGAACAAGTGAGCGAATTTGTGTACCTGGGAAGTGTGTTTACAAGAGATGGTAAGTGTGAGAAGGATATCGAGAGGAGGGTAAATGCGGGGAATCAAATTAATGGGGCACTGTACTCCTTTGTGAGCAGACAGGGCGTTTCACAAAAAGCCCGGCTGGCTGTTCACAATGGAGTGCTGGCCCCTACCCTGATGTATGGTAGTGAATGTTGGGTGTGGCAGGACAAGCATATAAGTCGTGTAAATGCAGTTGAAATGCGCTCTTTGCGTAGTATGTGTGGTGTGAAACTGATTGATAGAGTTAGAAATGAAAAAATCAGAGAGAAGTGTGGAATAAAAGAAGATGTAGTGACTAAGATTGAAAAGGGCATGCTTCGATGGTTCGGTCATTTGGAAAGGATGGATGAGGGAAGATTGACGAAAGAGATATACAGATCGAAAGTGTGTGGAAGGGTCGGAAGGGGCCGCCCTAGGCGTACTTTTTCGAATCAAATCGGAGAAATACTGGAAAAGGGCCGAATCTTAAGTACCCGAAACCGACGTGCGTGCATGACTCGATGTATGAATGTTGAAGAAGCGAAGGAAATTTGTCAGGATCGTAGCAAGTGGAAAGAAGTGGTCTCTGCCTACCCCTCTGGGAAACAGGCGTGATTTAATGTATGTATGTATGTAAATAAAATAGTGAAGTAAAATTCGATGATTCGATTCCGGTGTAACAGGTAATTCGAAGAAATGTAACAGCGATCAACTGAAGTTCGATGAATGATTCCTAAGTCATAACGACATTCTGCGAATAGTGTTCTGGGAACAGATATTCGATGAATCTATTTTCTGTAAAGTGATAGATTACCATTCATTAAATATCGTCTAAGTTTATCGACAACTTTTTTCGTGACATATGGTTATTACATTTCTTGCAAAAGTAAGTCGTACCTTTTATCTTCTAAATCTGAATAAGCTTTCCATGAAGATAAACGATCTGTTTTCTTTCGATTCATTATTAACCGACTTTAAAAACAAAAAGGTTCTCAATTTGTCGGAATGCTAAAGCATATTGTAGTACTGAATTAATTTGTTATTCAATGTAATTTCAATGGTTGTCACAAGTGACTCGAGACCAAAGTCAATGTCAGATACCGGTTATTTATAGTTGCGTTAATTAGAAATAAAAGTGGTTTACAAATAATTAAAAGGTATTCAAACTTGGCCATTACTTATGATAATGAATTAATGATGATTAAAAATTGCTTTTTATCGATGTCGATAAACTTAGTCGACATTTAGTGAATCACTAATGCTGGTACATTTTTGCACCCGTCAATCCGGTGTTTGCAAATTACTTAGTTGTCAGCAAAGTCATTTTCATTATTCCGATTGGCGTTAAAAGTTTGTGAATTTTATTGCTAAATGTTTACAATTTTCAGGCAAACTTTAATAGTTAAGTACAGAGCATCATAAATATAGTGGCAGTCAATAGTTCCAAATATACCGCACCATCCAAAATATTCATAAATACGTACTCATTCCAAGTGATCAAATTGTTCAGGCCATCCACTGTATACAAATATACCGGAGCATCCACAACGCCATATACTTGGTAACATTCAACCCACCGTTAGTACAGCAACGTCCAGAACGAAGTAGCCATATTGAACGAAACCATGGTAACCAAATTACAAATAGACGGATATTAATCATTTATTTTTAGTAACTTGATAACAATTTATTTTTAAACACAGGTAATTAGTCTATTTCTTTTTATATACGTAATTTTAGTTGGTGTTAAAATATTTTGAACGCTTTATTTTGCAAAATAGGATGTCAAGTGTTTACTAAATGCCAAGACTGATATCCGGAATGACCGTAACCATGGTAATAACAATGCAATGATAATTATTATATACCTGTTCATTATAGAATTGTTTTCACGCTTCGGTTACGCTATAGTCAGAATACCATGTTCTGACATCATTAAAGATATTAATATTAGTAGTGTATAGTCATACCCCGGCCGGCGAGAGCAAAAATGCGTTGACAGCTTAATAGTGCGAGGACACACACTTTGGTCGATGTCGATAAAAACAACACGATGTACTGGACTGGATGATATGCAGAAGTATTAATTATTGTTGTTAACAAAATTAAAACCAAGTGATTGTATTTATTCAGTATTTTATGTAATTTTCGTAATATACAATTAGCATTTTTTTCTAAATTTTCTGATTTTAAACTCCTTCGCCTTGGCGATAAAATCCATTTCATCCAACTAAAGGACCGTTCTAAATCTACTGTAGTAATCGGAGCAAAACGAAATAATTCATAGTGATTATGAATTTGTTCTGTATTAGGTAGTTCCACTTCTCTGCCAGATATCAAATTATTTAAATTGTTTAAAGTTAAAATGCCAACGTTCTTCTTCAACACATTCTGATACTTATTGTGAATAACTTTACCTTGAGGATGTAACCGTAATTTTGACAAGTGAGTATGATAAATTGATTATAATTGTAATCAGTTGATTGAAATAGTATATAAGCTTAAAAATAATAATTGTGCTTAATTAAATGTCGACTATTCTATCGACATCCATATGTCGATAGAATAGTCGATATTTAATTAAGCACTAGGAGCAGAAGCATTTTTGCTCTCGCCGGCCGGGGTATGTTTATAGTACGAGTACGCGAGTATTAATAGTACATTGTGTATTAAGGTCGGTAAGTAAGGAATTACGGTCGAGGCTCTAGTAGAAGCCCGAAGTCGAAAACTGAGGGCTTTCTGAGTCGAGGTTCGTAATTCCCGTACCGCCCGTGAAACATACAATGTTTTTCATCACATTTGCGAGTAAATAAATACACAAGTCAGCACAACTATTATTACGAATTACTAGAACTTTTTTTAAGCGGATGGCGGGCGGACTCCACAGATTATACAAATGTTTCGTTCAGAAACGTTAAGGGCAAATACTTACGTAGATATACATACAGCCCTGAAGGAGTGTAAAAAAAAAACGACGTTTTGATACAGAAAACTATTAAAATCGATTATTAAGAACATTAATTGAGTATTCAAGTAACATGTAGCGAGATTGCAATGAAATTCCTGTTTAAATAACATTTTAAGACAATTTTTCAATTGCGTGTAAACTCTTTGCTTGAACTTGCATGACCTGTGAGCTGTGCTATAAATTAAAAAAAAAATACTTACCGACCTTGGGTTTCATGGTAAAAAGAAAGGTCGAGGGTTTTATATGGGGCATTGCGGCCAAGTTAACCTGTATGTTTAGATACTGTTTACGTGCAAGTGTGATGAAAAATATATTTATGATACACGTTACGCCCCTGCATGGTGAAAGGCGAGGATTTAGTCAGGCGTTCCTCTCATAAGATCGGTCGCTGAGTAAAGTTTATTGTTTGCAGTGGAGTGCCTAGGCAGCTACTCATCGGTGGTGGGCGGCGCACTGCACCACCCGCAGGCACCGGCGCTCACGCCCTCGCTCGTCAACTACGTGCGCGTCGACCTCACGGCGCACGTCTCCGGCTGGCCTGCCGACATACTCGAGAAGCAGGTACCTAAATACCGACACATCTTTACAATAACGATTGATTGTGCTAGAACAATAGTTTGAATAATTCAACAGGTAAAACATGTTAAAGTTCCTAAAAAAAAAACGATGAGGGAAATGGCTAAATATTTTATGTAAGTACTAATTTTACTCATTTCAAATATGCAAAAAGTGACCAAAGTTTCGGTCGCGTTATGGCGATATGACTTTACAAAAATGGTTCATTTTTACCAAAGAAAACGATGAGGGTAATGGCTGAATATTGTGTATATAAAGTAAGTACTAAACTCAGCGTCAAAAAAATCGCACCTTTTGCAATTTTGAATTCAAGGGAATATAGCTCTTAACCTATATATTGTACCCTAACAATATTAGTATCATTTGAAAGCACAATTAATAACCTTTAAAAACGCGAATCGTTCTTTGCCGTAAAAACAATGATCACGAAATGTTGGCGTCTTTAAAAAAGTGCTGAAATACTCATTAGTGGGATCACTAATTGTGCCACCCTGGACACGTATAAAAAGGGGGGGGGGGGGGGTGTAACAATGAATAATGGGTCATATGCTATCCAGACATCACAGAGGTCACACCAGTACAGCTACAATAAGAAAAATCTTTGGAAATGGAAATGAATACCACGGCAGAAGAAGCAGCTCAATAATAATAATAATCTGGAGGCTATGTCAGGAAGCATGGATCCGGGAGACGACGTTGCACTTCCGTCAGAGACGGCCGCTATATTGTGTCGACGTCATTGCGGAGTCGATTTTCCAACGCTGTTGAGCTGCAACAGCAGCTCCGAATAGCTCGGAGGACGTCGGTGAGCGTCTCCACAATATGGAGAAGGCTACGATAGAAGAAAATGCTGCCTCGTAGGGCTGCTACGGGCCCGCAATTGACAGCTGCAGAGCACAGGCGAATCAGACTGCAGTTTGCCCGAGACCATGTGGATTGGACGTTTGACCAGTGGACGTGTGTCCTCTTCTCCGACGAGACGAGAGTGTGCCTTTTCTGCAATGATAGGCGTAAAAGAGTGTACAGGAGGCAGGGGGGACGGTTATTTCAAGTCTGCATTGAAGAGACCGTCAGCTACGGAGGAGGATCCTGCATGTTTTGGGGCCGTATTTCAACCCAGGGCAAAACCGACCTTGTGTGCGTCTCCCGCACTGGAGGTGGACGTGGCCAGGGGTCCCTGAATGCTCATCGCTACATCACAGAGATAAAGATGAGATAAGATAAAGATAAAGACATTTATTCAGTAAGTAGGCCGCACGGGCACTTTTACACGTCAAGAATCTACCAGCGCTTCACAAGAGGAGACCACTGCTGAGAAGAAACGCCGCAAGAAACTCAGCAGTCAGTCATTTTTTTAAATATATTTAATATTACAATGGTACTACTAAGTCTAGCATTATATAAATCTATAAATAGCAAATTAAAAAATATTTCAAATATCCTGCGTAGTTTCCGCAGGAAAACACACCAAAATCTTAAGAGAGAAAGAGAGAAAAGGAAAAAAGAACTCCTACTTATGTGTATACAAGACGGTGCAAGATGACCACATAAGATTGATATGTTTTCCTACATCAACGGTGTCCCCCAGAGATCCTAGAGGACCATGTGGTTCCCATTCGCCGGTTTTGTCGGGCCCGAATTCACATTTATGCACGACAGCGCCCGCTGCCACGCGGCGTTGATCGTACGGGACTACCAGGATCAGGTTGGGATCTCTGTGATGCAGTGGCCAGCGAGGTCCTAACATGAATCCCATAGAGCACCTTTGGGATATCTGAAACGGCGGATGCAGGCTCGTGATACTGCCCCTGCCACCATTGAACAGCTTCGGGACGTCGTCGTCGAGGAGTGGAATGACATCCCTCAATAACGCGTCGTGACGTTAGTGAGGTCGATGAATGATCGCATCGAGGCGGTAATTAGGGCTGGGAGGCAACACTAGGTTTTAAGTTTAGTTTTAAGAATTTGTTCTGCTGTATTTTTTAATTTTATTGTGTTTTCAACTTATGTAAATTTTAGCGCAGTGGCTCTCGATGGCTCCCGGTCTAAATACACTCGAGACCAGCTAAGAGTCAACTGTGCCAAGTTTCAGCGCATAGTCACAAAGGTCAAGGTGTCGTGCAGTAATACCCTAGCTAAAAACTGTTTTATCATGTCTAGACATAACACTTTCACAGATGATGTACATATTTCTGTTGCCCTATCGTTGTCTAGACAACAATAGGGAGGGAGCCCCACTTAAATATTTATTTTATTCTGTTTTAAGTATCTGTTGTTATAGCGGCAACAGAAATATGTACATCATCTGTGAAAGTGTTACCTGTCTAGCTATCAGGGTTCATGAGATACATCCTGGTGACAGACAGACAGATGGACAGTGGAGTCTTAAGAATAAGGTCCCGTTTTTACCCTTTAGGTACGGAATCCTAAAAACATGTTTAGTTAAGCAGGAAACGAAAAACTTGTCGTATAATGTGTAAAGGGCGTACAGCCCGCTCTTAATCTTAAGTATCCAGGTGAGATACATGTAGGTCTACCCTCTTTCTTAAAAAACCTTTTTTAGTACACCCTTACGCCCTATCCCAGCAGTTCGGGCTGTACCTTGTCTGTCTATCAGCTAGTTGGTCAATCGATCAGTCAAGGCTTTTATATTAAGCTTAGAGAGTTAAAAATGGGTTTTCTCGGAACGGGCGGTTTAGAGGCAATCTGTTCGTCTTGATTTGTACTAAATAGTGTCGATTTATTTATCGTTGTCCAGTGCCCATAGTACAAGCCTAGAGCTTAGTTTGGGACTAGGTGAAATTGTGTGAGGTCCTGGAATATTTATTTATTTATTTATGTATGTTGTGAACAGGCGAATAAGTACACGGAAGAGGCGTACCAGCTAGGCTGCCTGCAGTGCACGCGCGTGTCGGCGGAGCTCAAGTGCTCGCGTTCACTCGTGCGGCACACCGAGATACAAGCCACGCTGCAGGAGCAGAAGTACGTGTACACATACCCACACACACACGCACGCGCACACGAGCACACGCACACACACGTACACACACATGCGCAAACACACGCACGCATGCACGCACGCACATATGCTCACTCGCACACGCGTTCACAGTGTTTTTTTTATTGTAACATACGCTAACATTAAATCTAAACAGTGGTATTTTTTATTTAGCTTAGCTCTCAAAATAAAAATAAATACTTAGTACAGTCACCACTCGGGATTGTTGAGCCACTTGCCACTGTTCATAATTTAGCCATGTAATGCAAATCGGGCATATCGTGTGACATCGTCGTGAACGAATGATGACATGTTTATATCTTTGACATTCGGTATTTCCATCAAATCAGCGGTCAAAAATAATCTGACGGAACATCGGTAATTTATTAAATTATTAGACTCGTAAACAACGTTCGGATAAAGTCATGGATTCCGATTACTCCCGATGTCGTACGACCAATCATGATTTTTCCGCTGATATCGTTACGTTATAACAATTGTCGCTAGGTTATAGTTTCTACACCTGTAAATGGTTGGCTTTGGGTGTATTCACCTATTGTCAGGTTGGCAGGCTAGGTCTTCGGGTTAGCCAAAAGTTAAATGGCACTTCTCGCCTTTCAAACACGATGACAAAGATGGAATACTTTCCTGCTACTTTCCTTGTCTGGATATACGTACAGTGGCAAGTGGCTCAACAATACCGTGTTGTGGCTGCACATTGACAAATATTTTTTGCAGAATTTATCATTTTGTTTCAAGGGTATTTTATAGTTAAACGCGCAATGGAAAAATAACGCGCGCAAATAGAAAGTTAATAGGTTTAAATTTTGAAGATTTTTTTAATTATTCATTTATGAAGATTTACTTATTCTAAAAGGGCGTAACATAAATTCTACGACAAAACAGATACCATTACGTTATTCTAGTCCATTTAAAAACGTATAGTAATAACCATACCTGGGATAACTCGGGGCATCTGTACGAAAGTGTTGTAGCAAAATATTTTATCGACATAAAATATATCGATGTTTCTGCCAACATCTAAATCTTATTCGACATTTACTCATTTTATAAAATAATTACTCATTTTCTCCATATTTAATAAAATAAACAAATTAACACGTTTATTTATATGTTTATTTTACAACAGTTTTCATAATATAGGTACAATCAATATTTTTTCCATATTCGTCGGTATTAATGATTGCCGTCTAGATGAAAATATCCACTTTAAACTGCTAAACGTACGAATATGAATGGTACTGACAGTAAATTGTCATTTTGATTGAAATGACATCCGCATACTTTTATTATCTTAAGAGGCTCGATATCAGATATGACATCGAACCTCTTTACAGTTATCGAGAATGTTCAATGTGCACATGTATTAATTAAATTATATCGACATCTTTTTTATCGATATCAAATCCCTACAACTTGCCCCGAGTTATCCCAGGTATGGTAATAACCATACCTGGGATAACTCGGGGCCAGAGTTGGGCGTTATCTAGATAATTTCTCATCTAGATAATTATTTCAAATAAACTCATTCCAAATAAATATATTCGAAGATAAATTCAATCACAAATAATGAGTTGACAACTTTTTTATTTAGATAAATTATCTAGATGAAAATAACTGGCCTCTATTGTTATTGAAGTAAGCTTAGATAAATAAATTTATATAGAATGTCACGTCGGATCAAACCGTCACACTAACATTTCTCATAAAATCAGATTTTTTTTTTTGTAATTTCATAAACGCTGCAATGTCGTCTACTAGGTCCAATTCAGCATTAGACGGCAAGTTTTTTAAATACCATTCCGGAAGGTCTGATGTCTATATGTTATGTTTACCGCTGAATGAAGTGAATATAAAGGGATCTCCAACTTCTTCATCAAATTTTCTAAATCATTTAAAACGGAAGCATGGAAACGGAGCATTTGAACACGTTAAATGTTGTAAAAGAGACAAAAAGAACGGTAGCGGAAATATGTCGACGAACAATACGAAAACAAATGTCCCATATATTTATATTTCATTAATTTAAATATGTACAAAACATTCATTAATTTTGTTGTAGGTTATTTTCATTTCATCATGCCCAACCGCTTCTAGTTCTATATAACTGTACTACTGACATTCATCTTTTATTTAAAATCCCAACTAATTTATCTAGATAAAAACGAAAATCATCTAAATAAATTCAAAATAACAAATGACGGGTTATTTAGTTATTTCAAATAAAAGATGATTTAGTTAACTTCCCGTTTATTCGTAAATAGATAATTTTTGCCCAACTCTGCTCGGGGCATCTGTACGAAAGTGATGTAGCAAAATATTTTATCGATATAAAATATATCGATGTTACTGCCAGGGACCGGAACCGCTTAGCGCGAAAGGGGTTTTTGATATGCTTTTTGATAGACTTGTTGTTACAAACCCCAAGGATGCGCTTAGCTTATCGTCGACTTAGCTCAAAGAAAGGGCAACCCAACGATACGGTTAATTCGACTAAGCGCTAAGCCTATTCCAATACCCTATTGTCTGTCACCTTATTCAAGCTTATTCGAACGGTTTCAAGCTGGTTTAACCTCTATGCGCAAGAGTTTAGACGTATTATTGAATTACCTAACAATTGATAGGGTGGCGGCAGGCAGAAGCCGCTTAAACGAGACGGCTAGAGTTCGCCCGAATGCGCCAAAAAGAGAAAGGCGATCGATGGGGTAATACCCAGTCAATGCTAAGCGCTTAAATATTAAACTACCGAAACCCTAATGAACCGGGTAAGCTCTTTGGATGCGGTTAATTACTTCAAAGGGGTTCGCCCTAACGTTAAGGTGACTCAATCATAGCTAAGCACATCGATTGGCTAACCGAATGATAGGCTAAGCCTATTGATAGGGTTAATCAAAAGAAGGGGTTTTCCGGTCCCTGGTTACTGCCAACATCTAAATGTTATTCGACATAAATAAATATTACTTATTTTCTCCTCATTTTTAGATAAAAAATAAACAAATTAACACGTATATTTATTTGTTTATTTTACAACAGTTTTCATAATATACAATCAATATTTTTTCCATATTCGTCGGTATTAATGATTGCCGTCTAGTTGAAAATATCTACTTTAAACTGCTAAACGTACGAATATGATTGCTACTGACAGTATATTGTCATTTTGATTGAAATGACATCCGCATACTTTTATTATCTTAAGAGGCTCGATATCAGATATGACATCGAACCTCTTTACAGTAATCGAGAATGTGCAATGTGCACATGTATTAATTTAATTATATCGACATCTTTTTTATCGATATCAAATCCCTAGAACTCGCCCCGAGTTATCCCAGGTATGGTAATAACATCTAACATCTGACGTTGTCAAAATTTTGATGTGCGACTTGTGCGTGTGGTTTGCATATGCAGTGGTTCTCAAATATTAGATTCCTATAATGATTTTGGAAATAATAACGGGTACTGATACTGGACTACACATATATAGGATAAGTATTCAGCTGTCGATGTCAATTTAAAAAATATGACTGTTTGTTTTTCTCGTGATAAGACTGTGTTTTATCTATTCGGCCGTAGTATCGGTAAAATGAGGTAACTTTTTTCACATAGTTGTATTTTTTGCCCGCGGCTTCGCTCACGTTAAGAAGTTTTATTATTAATTATGTATAGTTTTTACGGCTTTACTTTTGTTTAGCGTGTGTAAAAAAATAGGGCCTACAAAACTTCTTTGTACACAATATTCTTAACTAATCTGTCATAAGGCGCTAAAACTATCAAGCTACTGGGTGAACTTACTCGAGAGCAAGCAACATAAAACTGTCCATGAGAGAAGCAATGTTCTCTCATGTCAATACCCGCAAATTTGAGAGTTTGCCCCTGAGACTTGTTTATTGTCATGGCAAAGCAGGCTTTTAGGGGAAACTGTAATCGTTTAAATTCGAACGGGATATCATTCGGTATTAATGGGATTCGTGGTATAAATATAGTTTCTCCTTTCGCACACCCAGTTAATATAGTGGCTTCCACTATATTGCGATGTAACGCTTTCACTTGCAGTCTCTTAGGTACTGATAGGTGCAAATTAATACATTTACATCCTCCATCATTCCTTATTTTATCCCCATGGGGGTTGAATTTATCAAAATCCTATTTAAGCGGACGTCTTCACTAGGGCTCCTGGTCGTGTCCGTGTTTCGTGTAACCGTAGCCGAATCTCCGTTACCGAGTAACACGGCAACGGAGATCCGGCCCGTTCGACACGCGAAATTCGGCTACGTGTAATTAAGATACGTAGCTCCGTGTTACACGGAGATACGTTTCTTATTTACACGTAGATCCGATCCGCCCGTGACCGTGACGTTTAATGAAGATTTTATGTGTGTCTTTAAGACCTCCGAATGTAATGCGATAGTCGTGTTTTTGATTTCAGTTTCTTTGCTTTTGCATTTAAAATTCATAAACTCATAATGGCTGGTTATGTAGAAAACAGAATAATACCACTAATTACTAAAAAGAAAAATATAACTAAAGTTTGACAAATAAAAATAAACTAGAACACATAACATATCTAATAAGGCTCCGTTCGACAAGCTTTCATTCAATAACCGTGCGGAGCGGAGCTAGAGCCGAGATCCTCAGATACGTAGCCGAACGCAGACACGGATACGTATCTTGGCGTGACCGTGTAGTTCGGGAACTTAGCACCGCCGGTGCTAAGATCACGGAGCTACGGTTCCGCGTGTAACACGGATATCAGGACCACTAGTCTTCACCATAGTAGCTCCAATCTTTGATTCAGTTCAATCAGTCGAAAATCTAAGAAGATTTATACAAACTTTCATCCCCTTTTTATCCCCTTAGGGGTGGAATTTATCAAAATACTTTCTTAGAGGATGCCTATATCATATTAGCTATATGCATGCAAAGTCTCAGCCCGATCGGTTTAAAATTGTCAAAGTTTCATACAAACTTTCATCCCCTATTTTATTCCCTTGGGGGTAGAATTTATCAAAATCCTTTCTTAGCGGATGCCTACGTCATCACATCTACCTGCATGCCAAATTTCAGCCCGATCCGTCCAGTGGTTTGGGCTGTGCGTTGATAGATCACTATGTCAGTCAGTCAGTCAGTCACCAATGTCACCATTGAGTTTTATAATATAAATCACTACATAGTATAAAACAAAGTCGCTGGCGCTGTCTGTCCCTATGTATGCTTAAATCTTTAAAACTACGCAACGGATTTTGATGCGGTTTTTTTTAATAGATAGAGTGATTCTTAAGGAAGGTTTATATGTATAATACATTCCACGCGGGCGAAGCCGCGGGCGGGTCGCTAGTATATAATATAATATATTATATTTAGATATACCCAAGGGAAATAAAATGTATTTTTCGATCGATATCGTGATGCTTGAAATCAGTAAAGTAAGACAAGTTGCAAATTTTAAATTTTTATTTTATTGAGGCATCGTGACGCGTATTGACATTGGCCGTGTGTCGAGCGGACTAATCAAAAAAGGGCGTGACGCCGAAAATGAGGCGCTATTTACTGAGACGTATTTTGGCGCCGACCCGTTATCTAGTTGGTATTGTTGATTGAAGCATAACATAATTCATATTAGACTATACGCCTTGATTTTTTTGTTTAGGTTAATTTTAAGACAGCATTTCTTAGGTCAAATGAAGTTATATTTTCCAAAAAAGTACTGCTCTTAACTCGTACCGTTATAAACAAACCAATTATTTAATTTAATCACTCATTTACGTTAAACCATGCTAAAGGTGCATATATTTGTGGACCACTAGCAAATTGGACTTAATTCACAACGGATAGTGAGAGGAGGGAAAGTGGATGTAATTACTTTGGTCTTGATTAACCTGTGACGAAAATAATTTTGGTTATTTTTTTAAGCAGAAATAATTTTTAGCTCAAAAGTCCTTTTAACTTGAGGATTTTCCGTTTAGTTGTAATGGCAGTGAACCAAAGATACGATAAGTTAACTATTTATTATAACGTTCTCAGGATAATGTACCTGCGGCAACAAATTTCGCGGCTGGAGGAGCTCAAGTCGCAGAATTCATTCATGTCGGAGGATTAGGGGCTGCAGCGGGGCGCGCTGCCCCCCGCCGACGGCCCCCCGCCCCCACCTCGCGGGACCTGACTACTTATCAACGCTAAACATTGTTCATTCCGTTCTCAGATGATTATTGTTGAATGTGTTGTGTGATTTGGTGTTAAGTTCTAAGCATTTGATTTCGTGTAACTCTTCACGACTTGTTAAATTGGATTTCATGTAAAGATTCTTCAATCAAGACTGTTCGAGTTGAATTTTCATAAATGTGACATATTCTGTATGATATGACTGTTAGGTAAGTGAATGTAAAGTGAGTGGACGCGAGTCATAACAAAGCGTTCTCCGTTTGGACTGGATGCTTTAATTCACAGTTATTGATTATAATTATTCAATTTAACTAATGACGCAATTTGTAATACCTTAACATTTTTGTTTTTACGTTCTGATGTTTAATAGGCAATTATTTGCTTAATTCTATTTTTATCCGTTGGATGACTTTTTATAAATACGATGAGGATAAATAATCTTCATTGGTCGGTTCTAAGGATACAGTGATTTTATAAGTTGTATTTTTAAATAAATTATTAGAATAATTGTTTCATAGATAAATAATCTTTTTCTATACTGTTCGCTAGTTATTTACGTTGAGAAAAACGTCTTTTTAACTGAACCGACACGGCATTATTTGTCATAAATAGTTTTTGCAAACCTTATGCTTTTTACGCAGTTAATGTTACCTGGTCCTCATGTTATGGATGATGAAAGAAAGATATTGTAAGTTTGATTTTGTTAAGACAGAGTTTAGCTGTTGGCATACAAAATCTGCCATACTTTTTCCAAACACGTTCCACCGGCTTTTTAAGTAGTTGGATTAGAAGTGAAACACAGTGGTGGCATACTAATCAACTTATAGCGAGAACCTACCCTTAGGACTACCTTGGCCCGGGACAGGTGCGATTTCACTTCATCTATGTACAACAATATTACGTTATCATTATTTAATATAGTCAAGAATTATATTGACTAGATTATAATTATTTTCCTAAATAATTAACCGCCATTTACGACAACGATAGTAACCACTTTAATACCCACATCAAAATATCCCCACAATAATTTGATACTCTCCAACGTGTCGCATTGCGTCAATTGCAAAATATCTAAATGATGTGGAAATAGTTTTGACACTTGGATATTTGTGATGTGGGTAACTTATAAGATACATAAAAACCCTCGGCATGATACCGAATCTAAAGTAGTACTAATGTACTTTACTGGTTACCCCTACCCTTCAATGTTCGCACGTCAAAATCATAATCATCAATCATAAAATCAACCATCGTACGTCAAATTAATAAACAAGAGTACACAAGAAGGCAGCCTGTTTTGTGATTTTGAATTAAAGTGCGAAAAATAATCCACAACGTATTACAATTTATTTCAGAAAAAGAACGGTTTAACGGTTGACGACAAAACGAAAATGGCTCACGAGCTACCAGATTCAGTAGTTTTTTTAAAATGATTTTTACCGTGATGGATGACAAAATACTTAAATAAAAACTTGAATTTCAAATTATAACACATTTCTTGGAAACCTTATACAATCGGCAGGTTTAAAATAGTTATGTATGTCACTGGTACATAATGAAGCTTCTTAAGGTACGAGAGCCGAGGTTCGATAGCGCGACAAACGGCAGGTTTAAAAGGGTGAATCAACTTTTAAGGTACTCCCCATTTTTCGACATGTTTCACCAATTATATGTTTATAGAAAAACTATAATATATTTGTTAATGACGTGGCTTACATGCTTATTAAATTAGACAAATAGGCTCACATTTGAAATAATTTAATTTAAAATAGTACAGTTTTAAATAATAATTTACTTGGTTACGCAGGGGACAATGTTGTCCCTAGGTTATGTATGGAAAATGTGCATTTTCCACTGAGTTACCAGGTTTTTTTGCGGATTAAAAAATATTTGAGCTGTTTAACGTGTAAGGTCAGTAAATTTGGTGTTCTGGTTTTAATATTTATAAATTATTAATAACCATTTGTCACCAGGAAAGTATAAATACCGCAAAAGAAAAGGAGTACCTTAAAAGTGGATTCACCCAAAATAGTTACATATTTCACTGGTACATAATGAAGCTTCTTAAGGTACGAGAGCCGAGGTTCGATAGCGCGAGCTTTCGAGCGCTCTAATTACAGGCACGAGTACCTTAAGAGCTAATTATGCACCGTTGTATACATAACTTTTTTTAGAAGCTTAAAATTATAATGTCCAAAATAAACAATCGCTAACTTTTCTTGTATAGCTACTTTCCTCGATTTATCTGATAACAAATTACTTGTCAGCAAAGTGGTTTTCATTATTCCGATTGGTGTTATAGTATGAATCTTTAAAGGTGAATTTGGGCTCCGAGCCCTAATCTTTCAAACAAAGGCCATTGTCTCTATTATCCCAAAGCCGCTAGCTACCGAGTTAGCACGTGCCACTACAACATTCATATTGAAAAAGAAACGGTATCATCATAGCATTAAGGTTCAAATTTAATGTCACTGATATTCTAAATATTACGTATCAAAATAACATGAGTGCCGTATTGCCTCGGGGTGGTCTATCGTCCTACACTACCAAATCGTAATATCTAGAATATCAGTGACATTCAATTTTAACCTTAGTGCTATGACGATACCGTTTGTTTTTCAATATGAATGTTGTAGTGGCACGTGCTAACTCGGTAGCTAGCGGCTTTGGGATAATAGAGACAATGGCCTTTGTTTAAAAGATTAAGGATCGAAGCGAAAAATTCACCTGGGAAGATTGATACTATAATAGCTCGTGAATTTTATTGCCAAATGTTTACAAATTTCACGCAAATTAAAAACTAAAACAGTTCTGACAAATTATCATAAAAGTTGGAATGCCGAACGAAACGCTATTTTGTTGATATCCATATTGAACATAATCATGGTAACCAAATAACAATTCGTTGGATATTAATCATCTTTTATAGTATAACTATAACGCCATATATAATAGTCTTAACGCCAAGACTGATATCCGGAATGGCCGTTACCATGTTAATAACAATCCTATAATAATAATTATAAAACTGTTATTACCATGGTCACGCTCATTAATCTCATTATAGTTTTTTTTTCACGCTTCGGTTACGCTATATGGGTCGTATTCTTGATACCATTAACGATATCAATATTAGCTGCTTATATTATACGAGTAGAAAAACTACTAAATTTGCAGTCGTAACTCTGGAAACAATGGCAGGGGGTATCAGAATCCACGACTATCATATCATTATAATACTTTTATTCAGGTCTTAATTACTTAATCTGGTAGCCTGTCAGCCATCTTGTATTTTATCGCTGGTTTCAGGGAAACTTTCCCGAGGTCCGTATACAACTTTTCCTATCTGACTATAAATTAATTATTGCCTTAGGAAATATTGATTTGTAAATAATTCCAATACCTACAAGAATGCAACAAAGGTTTTCGGTTTGGGTTTAGTATAGTTTCTGGTTTTATTTACATCCCTTATCATAGGGATATGGCATAAATGTGGTCACTATTAGCTGAAGGCACTAACAATGGACCTCTTAGATCAAAGGCCATAAGGTCATAAATTGACTGTCTCAAAATAAATGAATAGTCCTTATCTTCTGTAAAATAGGAGTCAAGTGTCCATCATTGGTCATTGTTCATTTCTGGATCCACCCTACAATGGATAATAATAATTGAAGACAGATATAAAACAATAAAACTAGGAACTTTAAAAGATAAAGACAAAAGTTTATTCGCAAAATACAATCTCTTAAAAGATCAAAATAGCCAAGTTGTACTGTTTGCACGGCGCCCGGCCTCCGCTCCGCCGCAGTCAGCGGGGCTGGCTTTGCTGGAGGGGTGCCTCTCTTTTCATATAACCAACCATAACTACTGCCATTTCGAAATGTCATGCCTTGAAAGATTTTAAAGAGATGAACGCATTCTTGTCCTATAAAGAAAATACAACGTACAACTATTATGACAACTGCTCTTTATGCATTGATTAACTTAATACGTCAAAAAATAGTAGGTATGACAACTGATTACTCTTAGAATTTTGTGACTTCTCACTCGTATGCGTACTGATGATTATTGTAACTCACTAGATGGTACAAAACACGAATTTTATGCGAGCATATATGGAATCAGTACGTGTCACTCGGTAGCAAAATCATTATTATCGTAGTCGGTGTCGCTTGAATGTATTTCAGAATCCTTCGCTGCGCTGGAATTCTATACTTATTAATCCCTAGCTTCATTTTTTATGCTATGTACCCACCGCCTTTTCCGAAAATATATAATTTCACTTTCTTGTGACACAATTTCCTTTTTTTAATATGAGCGCATCGTGTTTTGATATTATTTAGGATTTTAAATTCACCTCCTAATAAAATAGGAGAATCCTGCGACATATACGATGTTTTTCCTCGATGAGAAAAAGAAAACGCATGCAAATTAAATACGGTAAGTCCTCGTCTCCACTAATAAACGTAAACACGTTTTTTTAAATAAAAAATCATTAAAAAAAATAGTTAAATTCGTAATTCGTAAAATGTCGACGGGGTACTATTCTTACTGATCAATCATTAGCAAATTGCATTATTTATTCTTAACAATCAATCACGATTTTTCTGTAAGAGTGTATAACGTCCTTTTTTGTCTTGGCCCAGCTTATAAGAGATATGTAGTTGTCGAAGTTTTCCTTTTTAAAATTTAAATGGTAATAATTGAATCGTATACTGTAGATATTAGATTCTAACCTCCTAGTGCGTCGGTAAAAAAATAACTGTAAGTTGTAAATGTTCGGCTTGGATTTAGAAGCACGATTGATGTAAATAGTAAAGGTTGTGGCAGGGTGGCGGCGGGCGCGGCGCGGCGCCGGCGCGCGGCCACTCCGTCCGAGCCTGGCGCTTGCATGACGCGAACTACGTTAGATATAAGTTTAAACACATCAGCGCAATATAAGTTTGTAGCAAATAATAGTTGAATCTATCCCTCATCTCATACTATATGTTGACGTTCACGTTGCCCTCGTAGCCACATCACTGTTCATTTTTGACCAATCAAATGTATAAAATATGTTAAGAAGCAGGTATTTTGTAATAATGACGGTAACCAGAAATTCATGTAGTTGTTAGTTGATTTTTGTAATAAAAATCATATAAGTTTATTTGTTAATCACAATATTTTGAATGCTTTCGTGCAGAGTGCAAATCAAGCGAGAGGCAATTTCATCTGTACTAAAGTCGAGGGAAACATCATTTTTGATAAACAAGTAATTAGCAAAAGGTTAGTTAGATATAAATTCTGGTCTAGGTTTTTATTTTTCTAATAATTAGGGCTAATATGATGATTTTATTGAACTGCTATAGTGTTTGCCAACATATTATGTACATCAAATTAGCAGATATAAATACTGTGATATTTATTCACTTCACAAGTAAATAGGTAAATGTAGTTATGTATAGTCTGTGTGGAGTGTTATGTTGTTTTAATTGACACAGTTGGTTTGTGTAACAGTTACCTGGTCCTGTATGCAACAACGGTGCAGGGGATGCATCGCCCCCTTACGAGTCGCCAGGATGCTCGCGCCCCCGTACAAACTTAAGTTTTATTTTTGCATCGCTCTGTGGACAAAATTCTAACTTGACCAATTTGAAACATTGGATGAAAAAAAGTTTAAATAATTTTCAAGTGTTCTTAAATCGCAAAAAATGTGTTTATTTTTATTTTTGGTCGATATATAATTTTGGATATCAACAATAGCAATTATAATTGCATATAAATAGTAATTTCATTAAGACTGCGGTTTCGCTACATTTAACATGCCGTTTAATATTTAAAGTGAAACTACGTTTGTATGGATGTCATGTCATGTCCTTACTGGCGACTTGAGAAGATCAACACCAGAAAATGTCGTTTCGACGTGATATCTTGCTTTAGGTTGGTCTTCAGTATCACCACGGCCAATAGTGAATATAGAGGCCATGGCAGAAAGTAGCGTTGGCAACTATGCCGCGGTGATTAGTGTTCTGCCTCATAGATCAATTGTAAAATTTAGACAATACAACCAATTAATTAACGATGTTATCGTCTCAGTTACCGATTGTATAAAGCTTGAATCTGTGGTGAGTAAGTAATTTCAGTTTAGTAAGACAATATGGCGATATTCGAGTTTTCATTAATTGAGCCAACAAAAGTCGCCGGTGTTATTCTCTGTGAAGTTTTTGCCTGAGACCTGTAACTCGAGCTCCCTGCGAAGATAGCATTTGAGTTCGCATTAGCACGTAAACCATTATTTTATTATTAGAACGGCAGTTAAAATCATTTTAAAACTCAAATTTAAGATGAAAAAAGAGACTTGGTTAAACGACTAACTATTAGGTCTTTTGCGAAAACTCCACTGAAAGTAAAGGGATATTTCAATTCGTTACCACCGTCTTGTTACCACTCGTATTGGGAGAGGGAGATCAGACTTAGTAGCCCTATTACTACTGGCTGCTTTTCGCTTTCGTCTAAAACGGGGATTGGAAATTGGGAGACATATTTACCTAGTCGCGGCGTTGTTGTTCAGTTGTATGGTGGCGGACTCGATCTTAATTTATTAATAAAATTCCCGGGATTTCTGAATAAATAATTAAAGCCAACATAAATTCATAATAAGCTATTTGGATTAACTACTTAAAAGTTTCATTTTTAAGAAGCCGACGCCAGCCAAAGCCATATACTTTTACTTGGGATTTTGCCAAGTTTAGGTAAATAATATTACCGAATTTACCACTAGTCCGAAACCGCATTGGTGAAATAAAAATTCCTAGCTGTTACCACAAAATGAATTGGTGGTATACTGGGATTTTTTATTCCCATTAGTTAACAAAAGGCTGCCATAAACGATCAGCAATTGTCGAAGTGGCTTACAATGCTCATCTCAATAATATGTAATAATAGGCATTTAAATAACTAACACTCATTTGTTTGTTTTTTTCTATAACAAAAAGTGGTAACAACTGGAATTGATTTTTACTATCTGTTTCCAGTGGGAACTGCGGGGAAATGTTATTACATGTAATTAACAGTTAGTGGTAAAAGAGGAAAAAAAGCCCAGCTGCAACCAGTGGTAGCAAATTGGTGGTAACAGGTGGGAATATCCTTAATTAAAGCCGGCTATATTTTTTTCTGCAAACTTGAAAAATTACCAAACTGTCCTGCCGACTATGTTTATGAATATGTGCTACAAAAGGGGTTTGTCACCTAGGTACCCCGCCGTAAATTTTAGTATAATGTAATTTTTAGACGCCACTTGTTTAGCCTCCACACACGGCTTGTTTATAAATAATTTTCTTTCAATGTTCTGTATAAAATCGTAACTTTTGTTTTCTGACTTTGTTTGAAATAAGAAGTTTTATCCAGTTTAAATAAATCCGTTTCAAAATCATTATTAGTATAAATTGTAAACCTTGGGTAAAAACAAATATATGTATAGTTAGTTTTCTTGACGTGCCCCGACCTGCTTAGCAGCCTGACTTACGAACAAGGGCGGCCAGTCAGTGTATTATTTTTGTACCATGAACCACAAAATCTTAGGTTAGGCCCCATTATTTTTGTTTACTGCTATTTGCTTTCGTCAGAAATAATTATACCACGAGTCGGAACGCCGCAAAATTAAGTAGGTTAAGTTCGTTAGGTATCTTTAGATGCCCGAAGGCCAAATTGCCCAGAAATAGGAGACCTGCGGCGAGGCAGGGCTCCGTCGAACAGCAGTGGAACGGAATAAGGCACTTGTCGCACCGCCAACGATGAGTGAGAGAACCGGCGATCTGCGAGATATGCATATGCGTCTCTGGTATTGATACCGGATTTATAAAGTCTTGTTAGAAGACTAATCTTGAAGACTTGAACCTTAAAGACTCGCAAACCTTGAAGGTTCAAGCTTTGGAGACTAGAGCGTTGAAGGTTTGAGCTCAAAAACGGTCACACACTTTTTTTTTTCGTCTCGGTGTTCATGTAGAGCTCAAACTTTAAAAACTCGTGCCTATTGAAAGCGTAAGACCTCCGAACCTCAAAGGCCTGTGTCAGGCGGAGCTCACATAATAAGCACTCTAGCATAGTACAAACAAGGTGTAAGGTGTCCCATAAACCCACGTCAACCCGCCTAGGGCTGATGGAGCAGCTAAAAAGCTTTCGATTTTCGTATGTTTGCGGTTTTTACTAGTTCCAGAAATATTGATATATTTAATCTGAATTTTTGTAATTTTCCCTTATGTCCATTCCACGAAAAAGCTTCAATTTCATGTTTCATTTCTTAAGTTTTTCAGTGGTATCTTACATAATTATAAGAAAACATAATTATTTTCTAATTAGAATCATTACGAATCAGCGAAGCTTACCTATTTGCCCGTTTTTAGGGTTCCGTACTAAAATGGTAAAAATGGAACCCGTCTGGTGAGACTTCGTTGTCTGTCTATCTGTATGTCACAGCAGGTATTCTCAGCAACTACAAATGCTATTTATTAACTTGAAATTTGGCATAGTTGTACAACTTGCTTATTGAAAAATATGAAATTAATTTTATAAATAATTCAAGAGGTCTAGAATGGGGGGGTTGAAAAATGAAAGTGGGTTGATTATAGCAAATAGGGTGTCATATGAAAGGGCTCAGTCTGCACATATTTTCTTTTTTTAATTTTCTGTGATATCCTTTTTTTACAAAAACAAAATAAGTATTTTTATTAGCGCTTACCCAAGCAAATTATCTTAAATACTGAACCCTTGGTGCACGAGTTCGAAAGTTCGCTGATTCGTAATGATTCTAATTATGTAAGTACTGAACAACTTCGAAATAAAACATGACGTCGGTAAATAGGACAACCTGTATATAGCTAAAGCAGTAAAGAAGCTACGCCTACTTTTTGAGATAAATAGCTACTGAGCCCACAGAACTATTAGAGTAAGAGCCCGTGACAAACAGACCTTCGTCATTTTATAAAAGCTGAAAGTTTGTTAAAGTATGCTTTGAACATAGGTAAAAACGATGGCAAAATCTGAAGTTCGAGTCATGGTGGCTTTGGGAGGTAGGGGGTGGGACAGGTGCATAAAATACCAGCCAACTTTCGTTATTTTATAAAGCTTAATTTTTTTATATGTTATTCGGAATAACATTACAAATCATCACATTCATTGCCAGACATTTTTTATGGTGGCAATCCCTTGCCAGACACCCTAAAACTTAAATAAATTTTAATTCTACTTTCGTTATAGTATAAAAGTTCAAATTTATACATGTTATTTGGGTAACTATTAGAAGATGTTTTCTCAGTTGCCAGACAGTTTCGACAGTTCCTACCTGGCCCAGACAAACATATTGGGTACCTATAGGTGCGAGCGCGAGGCAATATACAGTCGCATAGGTGCGAGTGAGATAGCGCGTTAGGAGCGATCGAATGATGTTATTGTGTAATTATTTACGACTTAATATTTAAATAAATGTTTAAAAATTATTTAAATAAAAACAAAAAACCCGACTGCAGTAAAAAAAACAACTGTAAAGCGAGAAACAAGCTATATAATCGATAGGTAAATACTTATAATGTACCATGCAATGATTTTTTGTTTGATACCTCGTTAACAAGTAATGCAATTTATACCAATATACATACAACTTGAATAGTGGAAAAGGTTTTCCAGGCGGGGACAAGCTATTAATCCAAATGTTTTTTGTTTCAAGAAAATACTTAAGTACATTTTATAATTCATTGCTTGTCCCCGCCTGCAATACCTTTTCCACTATTCAAGTTGTATGTATATTGGTATAAATTGCATTACTTGTTAACGAGGCATCAAACAAAAAATCATTGCATGGTACATTATAAGTATTTACCTATCGATTATATAGCTTGTTTCTCGCTTTACAGTTGTTTTTTTTACTGCAGTCGGGTTTTTTGTTTTTATTTAAATAATTTAGGTTATTTCACATATTTCAGTTTTTATTAATAAAATAGTGGTTTTATTAATATAACCAAACGTTAAATGAGCTCTGGAGCTCGATTTTTTAATGTCACGAAGCTATAAGTAACAAATTACAAGCGGAACTCTCCTTTTAGCAAAAGAAGCATCGTGCATTCAAAAATCGATCCCCAGTAGTAACGTAAGATTAGTTCATTTGGTTAGATGGAGGCCGATCGAACAGATTGTAGATACCTACTTAGGCCGAGAAATTGAAGTAGGTATAAATCAACTAAACTTCTCTTAATCTCTAACAATTTAGTTCCTCAACGGTCAGTACGTCGTACGTGTACCTGGGTACTAGACTAAGCACCTACATTGAGGTTACCTATTCCGTGTATCTTTACTTAAATAAACTGTCCATGCGTAGGCAGGATGGCGCATTAGGTAGGTATTAGCCAGCAATTTATAATATAACATCAATGTGCATTAATCAAGTATGTAGTAGGTATTCGTGAATTATTAATTATTACACTACTTTCTTAATGGTTTATATTGTAGGCGTTTACAGCTCAACAAGAAATATTTATTACTTAACAATTAACGACCTTTTTGATTTCCCTGTCTAAATGGTAGCATCAAAGTATTATAATGTATATATATTTGGAATGGGCTATTTACTAGCTTTCATTTGAGACCCATATTGCTATAATAAACATTTTTTTTTTTAAAACCCCCTCTTTGTTTTTGCAGACGCCATTTTGAAATATTATATACCCTATGTCACTTCGGCAATTAAGACGAATCGAATGACACCTAGTATGTTAAAATCGGTCAAGCCGTTTAGGCTGCAGAGCGTGCCCAGAAATAGACATACATACATACATACATACATACATACGCTCGAAAAACATAACCCTCCTTCTGACGCAGTCGGGTAAAAATTAACCTATTTGGTAAATTACTAAGTAATAATGTTGTAAAAATGTTTAAATTTAATGCAACATTAAACTTCTCATTCAAATTTGATTGTTTATTCATAATTATATATAGCGTTAAAAAAATTGTGTAATATAATAAGAAATCCGATAGAATATAATAAGAAAATGGATTTGAGTTAATATTATTCTGTACAATTATAATTAAATATCAAAAAATAAATTAAATATAATGTGATAAGAATGAAAATGAATGAATCCATAGCTAATAGGCAAAATAATCGTCTCGACGCATGCTATCCAATACACGTCATGTCCAATACGCGTATTGTCAAATTTGATTACGCATTTGTTCCAATACTCAATTTGTACAATACGCTTTATGTCCAATTCGCTTTTGGCCAAATACGCATTATGTCCAATAAGTGATATGTCTAACACGCATTATGAGCAATACGCGTATTGTCAAATTTGATTACGCATTTTGTCCAATACTCAATTTATCCAATACTCAATTTGTAGAATACGCCTTATGTCCAATAAGTAATACGTCTAACACGCATCATGAGCAATACACGTATTGTCAAATTTGATAACGCATTTTGTCCAATACCTACTCAATTTGCCCAACACATCTTTTTTCAATTTGTGAATAAAGCCATGCACCAAGATGTACCTTTCCTTGATTTAATGGCATAAATAGTTTCAATCAGCAGTTTATGGTTTACTTTTTATGTTATAAAATTGGATAAGGTACTCTTTTGGTATACAATCTCAAGTACTGGCCACTTGATTTATTGTTTATCTAATAACGTCAGGTATGGATCTACCAAAACCTTCAACAGATGGCGGTAGTTACTTTGATTTATTGTTATGATTTTTTGTTGTAAGTTATAAAATTCAAGATTATAAGACAGACAAACAAGCATATACCTATATTTGTATGACAGAAATTACACGTATTATAAAAAAATGGTTCAAAACACGAAAAACTTTTTTCTTATTTTCTTTTCTTACATTTACGCACATAAAATATTGTGACTTTAAATGAAACCATTTTTTAACAATCTAATACTTGCTTACCTAAAACAACATTCTAACAATTTCAAATTTCATTTACTTTTTTCATTTACACTTACACAATGAAATTCGAGGAATGTCATAAATCTTTAGTTCTGAAATTAAGACTGCGCCGAGCATACGACGCGAACGCCGATTAGGCATTTCGCTCGACTCGCTGCTTGTGTGCGTGATAGAGCGCCAGACACGCACACTACTGCAAATTCGCTCGGCCGATTCGAAGTTTGCTTTGCTCGACAAAAGTAGCTAACTCAACAATTTAAGAAAAATGTTGGATCAACTAGTATTTAAAAGATTTAAATTATTGACGTATAATTATCATTTGGTGGAATGAATATTTGTTAAATGAAAATATTTACTCATTGTGAAAAACCAACTTCGCCGATTAAGACCGAGAAGTGCTGAGTGAAAAACTCCAAGTGCCTAATCGTACTGATGTTTTAAGTTTTAAATTGTTACGTATGTTAGTCTGTAAGGTAGGGTAAAGTCAGGCGGGGCTTTGTTGTATGAAAATCTTATACTATAAATAAAAAAACAAATTAACTCATATTTTTATTACAGATTTTTTTTTTTCGTTTCGGTATCTTTACAGTTTTTTCCGATAATTTCCGCTTTTTGTTTTTTTCAACCTCTCTTTTTTTTAGGGCTTCCATAATAAAAGCAGGTTATTTTATTGCCATCTGCCTATCTACTCAGGAATCTATAATTTCTGGAAGCAAACATTCGAAATAAAACTATTTCAGTTTATTTTCCATTTGCCTCCAAAACGCATCTGGCATCTGTATTTGGAAAAGTCTGAAATGTGAGTGAATTAAGTACGAGCTTATGTTGAAAAATTTACTGACATTTTATTAAATTATGTCAAACGTATGCAACATTGTCAAGCCATAGTAACTGAGCCTAGTGTTATACTACACTCGCGAGCAAAAAAATCGACTCAAGCTGCACGTTTGGGTTCTCCGCCGAGTATCTCTTGAACTATTCAGAATATCTTTAAAAAAATGATACCAAACGAAAGCTGATAATGTAACCATTAAAAAAAACAAGAATCCTGGGAATCCGAACAGGATTTTCCAAGTTATGTCTCATTTCCCGATATGTGGATCATTTACTCGTTGCGAAACGTACGAGTTGTGCCCCTTTTGACCCCTATAAATATGGGGTAGGGGGGGGAAATGTCATCAGTCACTTATCAGAAGTTGACCGGTACACATCTCTGCTAACGACCTTACTTGGAAACCCCGAGGAAAATGGATACCACCATGACTGAAGCCGCCCAAGTCGTGGCCTTGCTGGAAGAGGGACACAACCAACGCTTCGTGGCTAACCAGCTGAATTTAAGCCAGTCAGCAGTAAGCCGAGTTTACTTACGAGGTTTCGGGAGACTGGGGCCTTGGCACGAAGACCAGGTTCTGGCCGCCGGAGGTGCACATCTGAGAGGGATGACCGCTTTATCGTAACTTCATCTCTCAGAAATCGGCACCAGACTGCCGTTACTGTCAATCAGCATCTTCGGGATGTACGAGGGGTTACTGCCAGCGAGTGGACAGTAAGACGAAGACTCAAGGAAGCTAACCTGACCCCAAATCGGCCAGCCACGGGCCCCAGACTGCTCCCGCGTCACCGCCAAGCACGCCTGGAATTTGCTAATAAACACAAAAATTGGAGCATTGAGCAATGGACCCCAGTTCTTTTTTGTGATGAGTCCAGGGTGTGCTTGAATGGCTGTGACAGACGAGGAAGAGTCTACAGGAGGCCAGGAGAATGGTATGCCCCAATGCTGTTTCAAGGAAACAGTTGCCTATGGCGGAGGTTCCGTCATGGTGTGGGCGGGCATTTCCATCGAAGGGCGTACAGAGCTCGTTTTCGTACCTGGTGGGGGCCGTGGCGGTGGATTGACCGCTGCCAGGTACATCACTGACATCTTTGAGGATCATGTTGTTCCTTACGCCGGTTTTCATGACGAGGGGTTCGTCCTGATGCAGGATAATGCCCCTTGTCATACCGCAAGGATCACTCGGGCCTACCTTGCCGAGGTCGGCATTCCCACCATGGATTGGCCAGCCATCAGCCCGGACCTGAATCCCATTGAGCATCTCTGGGACTACCTGAAAAGGCAGATTCGGAAGAGGGATCCAGCTCCTTCAAATGTTACGGAGCTGAAGACAGCTCTGCAGGAGGTGTGGTATGCCATCCCCCAGGAGCTTATCAAAAAGCTGATAAGATCCATGAAAAACCGCCTGAATGTTGTGATAAGGGCCAGGGGTGGAAATACAAAGTATTAATTAATAAATAAAACATTTATTTTCCTTAAAATGCCTTTTATTTTACGATTTCCCTTTTCTTTTCGTTTTGTTTTTTTCATGCATCTCTGCAAAACCTGGCTCCTCTCACTTGTGGAAAATGGCATGGCTGAAAAACTTTTTTTTTAAACCGTTACATTATCAGCTTTCATTTGATACCATTTTTTTAAAGATATTCTGAATAGGTCAAGATATACTGGGCGGAGAACCCAAACGTGCAGCTTGAGTCGATTTTTTTGCTCGCGATTCCTAAAAATGACATGGAATAAAAAACAGTTTTATATACCTGGGCGAGCGAATTTTGGTTAGAGATGTCATTTGCACGTTTGAGAGAAGCTCTTGCTCGTTGTTTTTGAAATTTTCGGCCACTTTTCTAAGCATAATATTTATTTTTTCTACTCTCTCTATAAAAACATATTACAAATAGGTCGTCGCAAGCAAAACCACGGGAAAATGATATTCATATATTGAAACCGGGTCCACATTGGTTCGCTTTCTTTTTCCACATTATGTATCATTTCGCATAAACTTGTTGGTCCTAAAACGATTTTTACAATCGAGAGGGTTTTATTTTAATTATTATTAAAAACTAACCTAGCCTAACTTAACCTAATCTACACAACAGACGTTTATTAAATTCTGCAATGTCACCCTAAACCAGGGATTGTAAAACCGGTGAAATTGAATACCTGTATATAAATTGTCAAACGATTACCGCTAAAATAATAATACCTATATTCGAGTTAGAGGTAATGTTGTCATTCCGCTTTTGTCTTTTTCACTATGTATGCACTATTTACAGTATTCTTTACCTCTATTTAATATCGGTATTCGTTGCTCTTGATAGATAAGGTGTCAAGTAGACATTATGACTGAAGCACAACAAATAGGTGTAACATAACTCAAAAGCATTGTTGGCTAACACTGGTTGAAATGTCTGCTAGTACTGAACAAATAAATTGATTTGCGACGTATTTCAAATTGTCAATTGTCAATTTGTTTATTCGCCTTTCTGTAATAATTTAATAAAGTAGCAAAAAGCCACACGAAAAAGAAAGATTTCGTATTTATATAAAAATATCTAAAATGGGCCGCGGACGGAAAAGAAAAAGACAAACCGATCATATGACAGAATGGTAATCTTTTCGTTGATTGTCATAATTCAAAATTAGAAAACTTGCTTGTTTGGACACTGACAGGTATTACCGGTAATGGGTTTATTGGTAAAGTATCAAATAGAGGTAATGTTGTCAATTGTCGAAACCGCTATTACATTTCAATACCGGTTTTGATTATACCGCTTATTAGAGCTTTAGTGATATAAATACCAAAATGCAATTATAACCGGTTATACCTTATTTAAAACCGGTAGTAAGAATACCGGTAACGATCCCTGCCCTAAACGGGTTTTATGCCAAACGATTTTATGCGAAATTATACATTATGCGAAAAATAATTATGCATGTCAAAGGGGTCCCGTTGAAACCGTATGTAATGTGCTTCGTCATAGTCGCTCAACTATCTTAATACAGATATCTTATTGCCACCCTTGAAATAGGTACCGTTGAGGAGTTCCCGTGGCGATCTGTGGTCTTCACCATCAGTTCCACTTCAGAAAATGATACTTTGTGAATGCTAATGCCAAACTTGTCACTAAAATACTAAAATCGCTATATGTACGCCTATAATATTTGAGGAGTTCCCTCAATTCCTCACGGATCCCTTCACCGGATACCAATATAGTGACAATGGGACTACCTCGCAAGTATACCAAACCAATCAAAAAAAATATTTTCAAAATCGGTTTATAAATTTTATAATTGACGGAGAAATCGGTGAACATACATTAAAAAATACAAACGTAGGAATATAGAACCTCCTCCTTTTTAGAAGTCGGTTAAAATCAAAACAATATTAAAATTAAAAAAAACTTAACGAATAAATAAAAGTAACAAATATAAATATAAACTCAAAAAACAAACTTACCTCGTTTTACTACGCACAGTAGAGTATACGTACACAACGGCTGCGATCGGTATTCAAGGTCAAATCGTTCCGCAAAGAGACATCACCTCACTCTGAGCTCTCGTGGTCGACTAAACTTTTCGTCGCGGTGAGCAGCTATTATATTGAAAGCCGCACGCCCATAGTAATTTTGTATGGCGGATTCAAGCTCCTTTTTCAAAAAATCATATTTAATTAACCATGCAACATTTTGAAATACTGAAAATAGGATTTTGTAGTTTAATTGTTTGGGATTTATTTGCATTGAAGTTTAAAATCAACATTTTGATTTTTTTATTCAAACGTAGCTAAACGCCGGAGTGCTTTTCTTTCGTTTTTTCCCAACTTAACGTTGATATAATTATTAAATAAAAAATGATTTATTATTTTTGAAGATACGTTATTGTAAACACATTCTTTGCGATTGTAAATATATTTTTATTTTAAATTTTGCTGCTAGATTATGGGCTACAGGAACTAAACCGTGACTACTGTTTTGGCTTATTTTGCACGGCGCAGTCTTAATAAGTATAAGTTGTTTCACTGTCGTCGGAATAAGTTGTGCATGCGTTGTCAAATATTATGAAAAAAAAACATTTTTTATTTTTTGGTATTTTTATTCGACAAAATCTTTGTGCCTTGTTAATCTATCATAGTAACAACTGGTTGTGAAACGTGATAGTACCTACTGAATTTCTTAGTGGACATTTTGCGATTTCGACGTTCTGCGTGTTGGACGTTTAGCGTAGAGGACGTTTAGCGTAGAGGACGTTTAGCGTAGAGGACGTTTAGCGTAGAGGACGTTTAGCGTAGAGGACGTTCTGCGTGTTGGACGTTTAGCGTAGACGACATTCTGCGTTTGTATTGGACATCCTGCGTGTTAGGTTTTCTACGTATTGGACATCCTGCGTGTAGGACTATCTGCATATTGGACATTCTGAGTATTGGATGATTTGCGATTTTGATATACTGCGTATTGGATCAAGTGCCAAGTTTGGGCAATACGCGTATTGGACATGAGGCGTATTGGATAGCATGCGTCGAGACGAAAATAATGTCCTTATATTTTAAATTATGTAATTTTCGTAATCTTAAAATTAATTCACATTTTTTTAATGTCTCTTTCGAAATTAATATTGATTTTCCATCACTTTTCTTAAACACAAAACAATTTGATACCTTCCATGATTATAATGCTTTAATAAAACTGTATATTTTAAATTTTATTTTAAAAGCGTCACCACAAATAACCAAGCGTGTACGTATACTGATACAAAATTACAAACTTCTACCGCACAGTAACGGAAAGCTGCTCGTGCAGTGAAAGACCTAACGCGCTATCTCACTCGCACCTATGCGACTGTATATTGCCTCGCGCTCGCACCTATAGGTACCCAATATGTTTGTCTGGGCCAGGTAGGAACTGTCGAAACTGTCTGGCAACTGAGAAAACATCTTCTAATAGTTAACCAAATAACATGTATGAACTTTTATACTATAACGAAAGTAGAATTAAAATTTATTAAAGTTTTAGGGTGTCTGGCAAGGGATTGCCACCATAAAAAGTGTCTGGCAATGAATGAGATGATTTGTAATGTTATTCCGAATAACATATTAAAAAATTAAGCTTTATAAAATAACGAAAGTTGGCTGGTATTTTATGCACCTGTCCCACCTCCTACCTCCCAAAGCCACCATGACTCGAACTTCAGATTTTGCCATCGTTCTTACCTATGTTCAAAGCATACTTCAACAAACTTTCAGCTTTTATAAAATGACGAAGGTCTGGTTGTCACGGGCTCTTAGGCCATATATCGAGATAGAAGGAAAGAGTTCGTCGATTTATATGAGAACCGAGCGTGTAACATTTTGCGTAGGCACTTTGACGTCACGCGAGTCTTAGTGATGTGCACAACATAAACAAAATCGTTTCTAATCTGTGGTGTCATCGATCGCAACGGAAGAGCGTCAGCGAGCCAACGGACTTCGACGGGAGAGGACGCGCGCGCTGGTCTTACATATTCATAATCAATTTACCTACTCGGTAAATTCATAATGAATATGTATATTTTAAAAGAATAAGTATATATTCGTTTCAGAGCGTATTTCATGTCATATAAAATAAAATAATAATAGCTGTGGACTTTGTTGGTGTGTCAAAAAAATATACATATATGGAGTAGGTATTCTGTCTTAACCCATTCATTGCCGACGCCTCACATTTTTACTCGTCACGCAGTGCCGGCGTAATGCCGAGGACGCGATTTCGTCCTCGGCATTACGATTACTAGGCTTGGGACTTTTGGATGCTCGCTATGGTTCTAGAATCCACGGAGTCGCCATTATGTTAAAATATTTTTTTAGAAGTCAAAGTCAAAGTGGATAAGTACATATAAATAACTTGTATGTATATAATTATTGATTATTCACGAAGACCATATTTGCTAATGTGTCGAGTCGTTGAAAAGGTAAATAGCGAAGTAATGTCAAATTTGGTGAAACAGAGCTTACGATTTTTATGGCAGGACGATTACTTTAATAAAATTAACAATTTTTCTGTGTTTTGTACGGATGCAGCTGCTTACATGATCACCACTGGAAAACTTTTGAAGAAAAACCATACCAATTTGAAGCATGTAACTTGTCTAGCTCATGCCTTTCATCGAATTTCAGAACAAATTAGGTCGGAGCATGAACTTATAAATACTTTAATTACAAAAGTAAAGAAAATATTTTTAAAATCACCGCAAGGAGTGAGATTTTTCAAACAAATGGCTCCAAACGTACCCTTGCCACCCCAACCTGTAATAACCAGATGGGGCACTTGGCTAACTGCAGCTTTCTATTACAGTACGTATTTTGAGGATATAAAAATATTGTTGCAAACTTAAAGCCGAAAGATGCCATATCTATTAAAAAAGCCATACAGGTTTTTTCGAACACCAATTTGAGAAGTGAACTTGTTTTTTTTTAAATGCCTACGAAATAATACCGGAAACTATAACTCGATTAGAATGTACTAATATTTCTCTCGCTGACTTTTTACAAGTTGTTGACGAAGCATGTTTTGTTTTACAATGGTGTGCAACAGATACTGTCCTAGATAAACTAGAAAAAGTGTTAGATCGGAATCCTGACTACTACACTGTACGGAATTTTACCACAACGCACCACAAAGATGACGAATCGGCAAAAAATCTCGAGAATACAACTTTAACATCAGTGGACGTGGAGAGATCTTTTTCAACACACAAAAGAGTTTTTGATAGGTCCAGAACTCGTTTAACCCCGCAAAATATAGAAAAAACAATAGTGATCCATTCTTACTACCATTTTAATGATGAACATGAAATAGTAATAGATGATGATTATGATGCACTGATTCAAAAAGCCTGTACCTCATCAAAAATTTAGAAGTGGCGACTAATATTAGATTGAAAAAGACATTTTTGCTATTGTTACTTAAAGTATTTGTTTTAGTTTATTTTGTTTACTAGCAATAGAGTATTTTATTATTGGTAAATGTATACATACAAGTTGTATGTACTTATCCACTTTGACTTTGACTTCTAAAAAAATATTTGAACATAATGGCGACTCCGTGGATTCTAGAACCATAGCGAGCATCCAAAAGTCCCAAGCCTAACGATTACACATACATGGGACGCGAATTCGCGTCTTCGGCATCCGAGATAAGAATTATGAAAATTACAAATGCACTGAATCCAAAAACCAGCAACAGTATAATATTATCCTTCATAAATAAAGTAACATATTGGTATCAGCATTTTAGTACAGTTGTTTTCTAGCAAAAAAAAACAAATAACTCGAGGACGCGAAATCGCGTCCTCGGCATTACGATTACACATACACGGGACGCGAATTCGCGTCTTCGGCATCCGAGATAAGAATTATGAAAATTACAAATGCACTGAATCCGAAAACCAGCAACAGTATAACATTATCCTTCATAAATAAAGTAACATTTTGGTATCAGCATTTAAGTACAGTTGTTTTCTAGCAAAAAAAAACAAATAACTCGAGGACGCGAAGTCGCGTCCTCGGCATTACGATTACACATACATGGGACGCGAATTCGCCCATTCATTGCCGACGCCTCACATTTTTACTCATCACGCAGTGCCGGCGTAATGCCGAGGACGCGAAATCGCGTCCTCGGCATTACGATTACACATACATGGGACGCGAATTCGCGTCTTCGGCATCCGAGATAAGAATTATGAAAATTACAAATGCACTGAATCCAAAAACCAGCAACAGTATAATATTATCCTTCATAAATAAAGTAACATATTGGTATCAGCATTTTAGTACAGTTGTTTTCTAGCAAAAAAAAACAAATAACTCGAGGACGCGAAATCGCGTCCTCGGCATTACGATTACACATACATGGGACGCGAATTCGCGTCTTCGGCATCCGAGATAAGAATTATGAAAATTACAAATGCACTGAATCCAAAAACCAGCAACAGTATAATATTATCCTTCATAAATAAAGTAACATATTGGTATCAGCATTTTAGTACAGTTGTTTTCTAGCAAAAAAAAACAAATAACTCGAGGACGCGAAATCGCGTCCTCGGCATTACGATTACACATACACGGGACGCGAATTCGCGTCTTCGGCATCCGAGATAAGAATTATGAAAATTACAAATGCACTGAATCCGAAAACCAGCAACAGTATAACATTATCCTTCATAAATAAAGTAACATTTTGGTATCAGCATTTAAGTACAGTTGTTTTCTAGCAAAAAAAAACAAATAACTCGAGGACGCGAAGTCGCGTCCTCGGCATTACGATTACACATACATGGGACGCGAATTCGCCCATTCATTGCCGACGCCTCACATTTTTACTCATCACGCAGTGCCGGCGTAATGCCGAGGACGCGAAATCGCGTCCTCGGCATTACGATTACACATACATGGGACGCGAATTCGCGTCTTCGGCATCCGAGATAAGAATTATGAAAATTACAAATGCACTGAATCCAAAAACCAGCAACAGTATAATATTATCCTTCATAAATAAAGTAACATATTGGTATCAGCATTTTAGTACAGTTGTTTTCTAGCAAAAAAAAACAAATAACTCGAGGACGCGAAATCGCGTCCTCGGCATTACGATTACACATACATGGGACGCGAATTCGCGTCTTCGGCATCCGAGATAAGAATTATGAAAATTACAAATGCACTGAATCCAAAAACCAGCAACAGTATAATATTATCCTTCATAAATAAAGTAACATATTGGTATCAGCATTTTAATACAGTTGTTTTCTAGCAAAAAAAAAAACAAATAACTCGAGGACACGAAATCGCGTCCTCGGCATTACGATTACACATACATGGGACGCGAATTCGCGTCTTCGGCATCCGAGATAAGAATTATGAAAATTACAAATGCACTGAATCCGAAAACCAGCAACAGTATAACATTATCCTTCATAAATAAAGTAACATTTTGGTATCAGCATTTAAGTACAGTTGTTTTCTAGCAAAAAAAAACAAATAACTTGAGGACGCGAAGTCGCGTCCTCGGCATTACGATTACACATACATGGGACGCGAATTCGCGTCTTCGGCAATGAATGGGTTAACCATCGTTACATTGAAAGTAAGTAGGTTGGTAGTAAAACATTTCATAGAATCGAATTGGGAATCGATTTTGACACTTGACAGAAGAATGAGACTAAAAATGTATGTGAATATTTCCTCTATTCCCACTAGTTCAGTTGTCTAGTTCAGTTGACTGAACTAGTGGGATTCTTTTTCTCGTTTGTTCAGTTGTGAAATATGTTTCTCGAGGGATTGCTTCTGAAATCGATATTTGGGGATCTGTGAAGCCGTGTGTTTTCTCAATCTATCAGTTTCTAAGACTTAAATGCTCCAAACTTTATAGACTTAAACCTTCAAAGCTCAGGAGGCTTTAAAGCTTGAGGCCCAAAGACTCGAGGTTGCAGTGCACAGCAACACAAACTTTTTAATTTGAGGCTTGTACGGTCGAGCCTTTTAAAGTTCGAGGCTTCTAGACTCAGCAGTCGCGACTCGTCTTGTAGTTTACGCCTCGAAGCTTAAATTCACAACACTAGATATATATATTTAGCTGGAGAGAGTCCTCGCCGGTAGTGTACACAGCCAGCGATAAACCACTACTCATCAATGGAACTGTCAATGGAACTAGTGGGAATAGACTGAACGTTAAAGGTGCGACCGCACCGCTGCTTAACGGTGCATATATTACGGTGCGTCAAAAACGGCGCCACGTTGTTACTAAGTCCCCGACTTTTGTTTACGCAACGACAACGTATTTTGCAGCGGTGGGGTCGCACCTTGAATTAGCGAAAAATTTTGTTCCAAACATTTTTTCATGCGCTCAACCATTTTTGAGTTAGATGTTACATACTTTTTAAAGGATCTTAAATCTTTAGAGATAACGAGATACAATGATATTTTATATTAAGATATCGAGACAATGATATTTTATATTAAGATATCGAGACAATGATATTTTATATTAAGATACGTCATCTGCGCGCAAAAGCGTTCCTCAAAAAGAAAGGTAATTTACCTTACTACTGTTTAGTTGCGCCGCGGCCGCTGACACGCACGCATCAGACATTAAAATTTTACAACCGAAAGTAACAAATCTATTTCATAAAATATGCCGTCTTGTGTTTTTCGAGGCTCCAGAAATTATACTGGAACTGTAAAAGGAACTCGGATACTCTTAGTACTAGAAAGCTGTAATTTGGCTTAGATATACATGTTAGTCACGCCGACAGTGTTAAAAAAATATGACTAAAAATCCTCATTATTATTACAAATGCGAAATTGTTAAAGACTTCTGCGATCAATCTGCGATGGTAAATAAATTAGGTCACGTCCAAGTGACGTCCGCGTCGGGGTTGCTGAGGACGAGGCCCGCCTGCACGGCGCTAGGTAGCTGGGCTCAGCGAGTCCAGCTCTCAGCTCCTTCAGGTACGCGCGCACCGCGTCGTACAGTCAGCGTCATAAATATAGTGGCAGTCAATAGTTCCAAATATACCGCACCATCCAAAATATCCATAAATACGTACTCATTCCAAGTGATCAAATTGTTCAGGCCATCCACTGTATACAAATATACCGGAGCATCCACAACGCCATATACTTGGTAACATTCAACCCGCCGTTAGTACAGCAACGTCCAGAACGCCGAAGGTTTCTAAGCATCCAAAGTAGCCAAAAATACGGCACACATAAGAAAATTGAACCTTATATACCAGTAAGTACGGTTGAATGTTCAGTCAAATCATTTTAATAGGTTAGCCAGTAAGCAATTTGACAAACCACGAAAACGGTACCATACTGTCATGGCATATATCTGTCTCACGTTTTAATTTGACACATTATTGCGTGGACTGCGTGGTTTTAAAAGGTTTTGCAATATTGAAGCTGCCAACTTAAACGCATCAATACGTTTCAATATTTCGCCTAGTTAGCCGTTAGTTACGATGGACCAGTGGTTTAGTAGTAACGCTATCAAGTCATGTGTTCTGGGTTCTAATCCCCGTATTAGGTGCTATTTGCATTTTTATTTTATATTTTTAAAGTCGTTGTTTTATTTTAATTTGTAATAACTACTTATACATAAAAGGCCGTATTCCTTTATTACTTGTTAACATAGACGAAACTCACTACAAAACAAATAAATTACATTGAATTTATATTTTTTAATTTAAGCAAAATGGGCATTAACCTCTTTGGTTTTAATGGGTATCTACTCAACCGCTTTGAAAATGAGTAGTTGTACATTTTGTTTGAGCTCTATTGCATTCAAAATAAGGTAAATTGATTTTCAAAAATATAAAATAAAAATGCAAATAGCACCTAATACGGGGATTAGAACCCAGAACACATGACTTGATAGCGTTACTACTAAACCACTGGTCCATCGTAACTAACGGCTAACTAGGCGAAATATTGAAACGTATTGATGCTTTAAGTTGGCAGCTTCAATATTGCAAAACCTTTTAAAACCACGCAGTCCACGCAATAATGTGTCAAATTAAAACGTGAGACAGATATATGCCATGACAGTATGGTACCGTTTTCGTGGTTTGTCAAATTGCTTACTGGCTAACCTATTAAAATGATTTGACTGAACATTCAACCGTACTTACTGGTATATAAGGTTCAATTTTCTTATGTGTCCCGTATTTTTGGCTACTTTGGATGCTTAGAAACCTTCGGCGTTCTGGACGTTGCTGTACTAACGGCGGGTTGAATGTTACCAAGTATATGGCGTTGTGAATGCTCCGGTATATTTGTATACAGTGGATGGCCTGAACAATTTGATCACTTGGAATGAGTACGTATTTATGGATATTTTGGATGGTGCGGTATATTTGGAACGATTGACTGCCACTATATTTATGACGCTGACTGTACTGCGCAGTCGTATCCACTGCGACGTCTGCAACAAACAACATCACTCATCAATCTCATCATACATTTCAACTATTTTTTTTCCTTAGAAAAATCTGTAATGCATTATTTTGAGCCCGGGATAAGTTAATGGATGGGGTTTTGGGTACGGCTCACAAAACAATCACTACCTAGCCACTGCCAGGCTAATATGAGGACTAGTTACAGGAGCTATGCTTTTGGTATAATATATGTATGTATCTTTATAATTGAACTAAAACAAGGAAGTTAGTAATAAGTACTTTTATTATTGTAAAAGTAAAAGAAAGTTATACTCATTACTGAAAAACCTCATGGGGTAAGATGGAATGGTGACGGGGTAAGATTGATATAGTTGTTAATAGTAGTTTATGAAATTGTTGCATAAAGAGGTAATAATATCTTAAACACACACGGGTATTAAAACACGAGTGTGTTTAAGAATTTTTTAATAGTATCACACGAGTGCAGTTTCATACACTACTTTATCTACTCTCATACATTGCGATTCAACCTACTAAATAAAAGATCAAAGTTAATAAAGTAACTACAGCAAAACGTATTCAATGAATGGAATGCCGCCAAAACCTAGAACATCACCGCGCATGCGTTAAAGCGGGCCCTGTCACATACAAGTAAAAATTGGAATGAATACTTTTTGTACTCTATAACATTATTTTGTTAGAGAAATAATAATAACAAGTTGTTGGTAATTCTGTAGCTCTGCCTACCCCAATCTGGGAATGAAGGCGTGAAGGTATGTATGTATGTATGTAATAATGTTAGTGTTTTTTTTTTAAATTTCCTTATTGTGTTTATAGAGTATGCCAATATAATTCCGTTTTGAAGTTTATATTTCGAACTTTACGATATGAGAGAAGATAATAGTACATTATTGCCGTTCCTGCCGAGGCATATATAGTGCTTTTCTCAAAAATCGAAACATACAAATCGCATATAAACAGAAACTTCACGTGAAATAACATCATTTAGTCGGGTAATTAGTGACATAATTGTATGGGGAACCTTGCAATTGCAAATCTTCAACGAAGGAAGCCGCTTGGCACAGGTATACCTAGTGGTCATCTGAGCTGATTTAGCCCGGTAGCCACGTGGTTCCACCCTGCAGGTGGGAGGGGGAGGGGGGGGGGGGGGGAGAAATCCCATCTACCGCTCCGCACTCTTACGTCCATATCTCCATAAGTTTAGCAAATAGGTCGTGTTTGATATTGTTTTCGTATAATTCGAGGACGAGGAATTCATTTCAGAAAACGCATTTTCATTTGTTCATAGAAAAAAAATGAGATCCGTGATAAAGTAGAAAAATAGGAGTTAAAAATTCTTACAAAATCTATGCCTACCATTAAACTATGAGATTATGCTTTATAAAAAAAATATGAGTAAATAGCCCTATTTATATAGAATATGTAAACATTAACTTTCCTCATACATTATACATTATTTATATTAGACAGATAAGATTTGTCACTTATTGTGTAATAATTACTATGATTAGTACTTAGATATAGGTGTTTCTATATCTAGAGATAGTTTTCTTAAAGCAATATCGAGAGATAAGTCATAATATTTAAATAAATGACAAAATTACTGAGTTCACCACAATATTCTGGTATAAAATGTACACTCCCATTTATATTCCTAGAATTTTCCTTTAAAAGACGAAATTTTAAAAAAAAACACTAACATTATTACAGATGTAGTGAATAATCCTTTCCCATCGTATTTTCTCGGAAATGTTCGTATTTGTCATGCTACTTCAGTCAGACTCAGTACCCATCAAGATAACGAGGGGGAAGGTCGCATTGCGAGATTAATAATCTATATAGAGTGGTTAATACCACTGTTTTTTTGTCAATATTTAAGTTTGTTTTTTTCAGTTCTTTTTAATAGTCATGCCGAAAGCATTAAGACCTGGGAAACGTTTAGATCGACAAGCCTGTGAGATTATTTTCAACATTTATTTACATTTCTTATCTGAAAATGATAAATTTAAATATAGCAACAATGCTGATTACTTCTGTAAAGTCCAAAAACGAGTTTCGGAGGCCAGTGGAATTACTCGACGAACAATAAGTAAAATATTGCAAAAAGATTACAAAACTCAATCTACCACAACCAGGCCAAAAATGGCAAAGTTGGGTAGACCAAATAAATTATTTTGCCTAGATCGTGATGATTTCGACTACAACGTAATACGCAGATTAGTATATAATTTTCATTTAATATACAAACAAGTTCCCACAATCAAAGCCCTTAAGTCCAAATTATCTGATACTATTAATTTTAAGGGATGTGACTTTACGTTAAGAAAAATCCTTCGGAAAATGGGTTTTCGGTATAAGAAGATACAAAACAACAGAAAATTGCTTATCGAGAAAGATGACGTTCGTTTAAAAAGAGTAAAGTTTTTGGCCTTCATAAAAAAGTACAGATCACAAGGAAGAGACATATTGTCTATATGGATGAAACATATATTCATACCTCACACTTGACGGGTAAAAGCTGGGCTGACTCTTCAGATAACGGAGTGAAACAATTAATTTCGAAAGGTCAACTTCTGATCATAGTACATGCTGGCAGTCGAAAAGGGTTTATTCCAGGAGCACTGCTAATGTATCAGTCCACTGATAAAACGGGTGACTATCACAACTCCATGAATAGTGATAACTATGAAAAATGGCTACGTAGTCAACTCATTCCCAACTTAGCTCCACATTCGGTACTAGTAGTAGATAATGCTGCATATCATAATAAGTACGTGGAAAGACCTCCTAACTCAAATACTCTAAAGCAAAAAATTATTGACTGGTTAGCAAATCATAACATTCCGATTGATCCGTCATTAACAAAACTTGAAATTTATGAAATTATTTGCAAGCACAAGCAAGACTTTGTGGAATACTCTATAGACAAACTTATGAACGAATATGGACACAACCATGGCCTCCCAACTCGAACAACGTATAATTATTACTTTAATTAACTCATAGATGGCGTCACAGGTATCGAGCGAAACATTTGAATCAGTAATCGTGAAGATTGAATGATTTTTGCACCTTAATAAATTCAACGTACCTTAATTACATCAAAAACATCCTTCTCTACATAAAGTAGGGTATATTTTACAAGTTTAATAAATGCAATAAATTTTATATTAACTCCATCTAACTCATAAAAATCTTATAAGTTTTCAAGCTTGCTACGCCTTATTAGGTACTGTCACTAGATGGTGCCATCACGGATCGCGAAACTACTATCACAGTATATAAATAAACCAGTAAAGAAACTAGGCCTACTTTTCAAGATAAATACCTACGCTCCAATTGAGCGTAAGGGTTGTCCACTGACATTTTGTAAAATTGAAAAAAAAACTTGTTTATTGTATCTCAGCTAGTTAGTGCAAAATCGATACGTGTGATCTGCGACAACAAATCCGTTGCAGATTGAGAAAAAGTAGCCGCCATCTTGAACTTTTTAGTTATTCAACCGATTGCTTCCAAAATCGATATATGGGGATGTGTATGGTCTCCGACAACTTATCTGTTGACAGATTGAGAAAAAGTAGAGGCCATATTTATTTTTTTATTTATTCAACCGATTGCTTCCAAAATCGATATCTGGGGATGTGCGTGGTCTCCGACAACGAATTTGTTGGCAGAATGAGAAAAAGTAGCCGCCATCTTGAACTTTTTTATTATTCGACAGGCTAATTCAAATATCGGTTTCGAGAGTTAGGACCACACAGATCTCCAGATATCGATTTTGGAAGCAGCCTGTCGAATAATAAAAAAAATCAAGATGGCGGCTACTTTTTCTCATTCCGCCAACAGATTAGTTGTCGGAGACCATACACATCCCCAGATATCGATTTTGGAAGCAATCGGTTGATTAACTAAAGAGTTCACGATGGCGGCTACTTTTTCTCATGCTGCCAACGAAATCACTGTCAGAGACCACACAGATCCCCAGATTTCGATTTTGGAAGGAATAGGTAGAACAACACAAAGTGTAACATGGCGGCGGTTTCTTCTTTTTCTAAATTCGAGAGGAAGTATGCTTATTTGACATATTTCATAACCTAATAAACAAAATGTCAGACGTGTTGCAAAAGTTCCCGATTCGTCGGGAGATCTACCGATTTCGGCTCTTCCCTCCCGATATCACGATTTAGCGACCCCGTTTCCCGAATTTCTACATTTCGAACCAAAGTAACAAATTTACAGTATTTTTAAGACGACAACACCAAAGGTAGACACTCAAAGAAGGACCTATCCACGGTCGAGAAAAATATTTAAAAAAAAACACTCAATGTTCAAATATTGCAGAGATGTTTATTATTTTATATCGTTTAATAATTTAATAGTTTGTAAATTAAAGTAATAAGTGTAAAATAGAGTTGTTTTATTTCGACTAAAATCTCCCGAGTTCTCTCGAATTTTCGCTGGGAAATTAAACGATTTTTATATTTTTACTTTTGCAACACGTCATCGTATTATAAAAAGCATTTTATTTAAAAATATTTTATTTATTCTTACCTTTCAACACCAGCAGAGAGTTTAAAAAATGAAAGTTCCGGGTTTGAAGAAGCCGAATTCAAACAACCGTATATACCACGCAATACTTTTGTGGCATCTTTCTCAAGAACGAACGTAAAATGCGAAGGAGCCCATTCGTCTCGACGCGACACACGCGGCTGACAGCACCGCCAAATCCTCTTAGCGGTCTCGTAGAGGCGTGCGTCTGTGTGAGTGCGTCGTTTCGAGCGTTTGTTCGTAGCTTCTTTACTGGTTTATTTATATACTGTGCTACAATGCACTCACAGACCCCACGCGTTTCGTTTTTACAAATTCTTGTTTGATGCGTAAAATTAATACTCAAAATACTTCTTTTATATTAAAAACAAAAAAACAATAGAGAAAATAATGTCTTGGCGAATATAAATGAATATTACAAAATACTGTTTTGGCGGTTTCGGTGTATTAAAATGTTAGTACAAACACGGAACGAACAACGTGCTATCTTTAACCATTGAAGTATCAAAACGCGCTGACAGTTTGTGTACAAACATTTAAACTACACTCGGCGTCAAAAAAATCGCACCTTTTGAAATTTTGACTTCAAGCGAATAAAGCTCTTAACACGTTCACTGCGGGTTGAGGCAAAACCGCCTCAAGCTCGACGATACGTCGGTGCGGGGCTAAAAGTTGTGATATCTCTCTCGTGCGGGAGCTGTTGCCGTTTACTTACAAGGCGTATGATAAAGACAAATATACATTTATTTATGTTTCTCAAACGCTGACTCTTTTATACAGAAAAAAGGTTAGAGGTCTAAATAAGCCTCGAACGCACTGGGTATATAATTTTTTCACACAGTGTGGGTTGAGGTTAATTTAGCCTCAAGAAAGTTGACCTCAAGGCCGCACGGAGCGGGGCGCGAGCGACGCGGGAGTTGACCGCTTGACGTCAGTGCGGTGATAGTTATCGATGCTGAACCACGCGTGTTTTACGTAAATAATAGGTATTGAATACGTAAGTGATCGTAACTGATCGATAGTGTTTGCTAGATAGTTACATACATACATACATTAAATCACGCCTGTTTCCCAGAGGGGTAGGCAGAGACCACTTCTTTCCACTTGCTACGATCTTGACAAATTTCTTTCGCTTCTTTAACACGCTATATAGTTATTGTTTATAAATGTGAATAATTATTGTGTTGTTATTTTATGTGTAGTGTGTTTTATAAAGTAGGCATAAGTGTACACACATTTTATAATTGACTATTATATACATTTAAATAGAAATAGAAACATTTTCCCATTATTATAAAGAAACAAAATTTACTCTACACAAGTAAATCTGGAGACAAGCTTTTTTATCATACATATGTATAAGTACCTGCACTGTATAATGTTATAAATGAATGGGTTTTATTTACATAAACAAAAATTTATTTTCTTCCTGTTAGAGCATTTATACAAACCTACCTCTAAACTAAGCAAAGCTTGTACTATTGCTACTAAGCGGCAATTAACAAACGTATGTATAGATAAATAAATACTTATATAGTTTTTTTTTTTTTACTTATTGAGTTTTTTTTTTTGTAAACCAGATAAATATGTATTAGTGTATGCACGTTGCACTGTTGTTCCTTTTAAGATAACTGTAATTACCTACCTTTTCTGTCTGTAAACCGGCTCACTGGGCCCCAAGATACAGGCTCAGCCTAGTCCACTGGATATTTTCTTGTATATTACTGTGCTTGATTAATCAATAAATTTATCTTTATCTTTATCTTTAGATAAGCAACCATGACCCAGGAACAAATATTTGTGATAACACACAATTAAACGCCTTAAAGATGCTCGATAAGATGATCATTATTTCATCGATAATTTAGCTCTAAGTGCCATTCCCTGCTCTAGTCTCAGATAAAATTTAGTGCGTTTTGAGGGCTAAAAGACCTCAAAAATTCTTTAGGTATTTTTTCTTAAGCCAGAGGTCAGAACCAAGGGCGAAGCTAAGTGTATATTAAAACATTTACTGAGCAATGACTACAACACAAAAAAAAACCCTGGTCCTATTCTTGGCAAAGTTATGAAGTATTTAAGTAACTACTGAAATTTGAGAGCGATTCGGCCTCACCCGCACTGTAAAAGAGTTCCGATTTGGGCTGATTCGATCTCAACCGCACCAGCCAAAAGTCCTTCAAGTTGAACTCCGCAGCGAACGTGTTAACTTATTTATTGTACCCTACCAATATTAGTATCATTTGAAAGCACAGTTAATAAGCTTTAAAATCGGGCAAAACCGACCTTGTGTGCGTCTCCCGCACTGGAGGTGGACGTGGCCAGGGGTCCCTGACTGCTCATAGGTACATCACAGAGATCCTGGAGGACCACGCGGTCCCGTAAGCTGGTTTTGTCGGGCCTGAATTCACATTCATGCACGACAACGCCCGCTCTCATACGGCGTTGATTGTTCGGGACTATCTGGATCAGGTTGGGATCCCCGTGATGCAGTGGCCAGCGAGAAGTCCTGACCTGAACCCCATAGAGCACATTTGGGATGATCTGAAACGCCGGGTGCGGTCTCGTGATACTGCCCCTGCCACCCTTGAACAGCTTCGGGACGCCCCGTCGTCGAGGAGTGGAGTGACATTTCTCAAGAACGCATCGTGACGTTGGTGAGGTCAACGAAGGATCGCATGGAGGCTGTAATTAGGGCTAGGGGAGGTAACCCTAGGTTTTAAGTTTAGTTTTAAGAATTTGTTTTACTGTATTTTTTAATTTTGTTATGTTTTTAGATTGTGTAATTTTGGCGTGAATAAATGTTTTTCCTCTTTTCATGAAAAACGATTTTTTTTAAGCTTAGTAATCATTATCACATTTTTATTAATTAAAGGATTCAATAACCTTTAAAATGAGGCCCCACACTCATACCTTATCTTAGATTAAATAGGGTTTATAGCTGCTTGAAGTCAACATACCAAAAGGTGCGATTTTTTTGAGGCCGAGTGTATAACTTTGTTTCGTTGGATTCGGATAAAGTTGAAGTTGAAGGCGATATTTCCTTTTTATGTAAATACGCACGCTTAAATACGCTCACCAAACTATTTTTAACTTATTCTTAATTCTCATTGTAAGTGAATTGTAAAATTCTTATGAGAAAATTAATTCTTTAAACCTAATAAACCAGTTATTTTTACCTATTGCTTTTATTTATTGTCAGCAAAAAACTTCCCAAACATGTCATTAAAACATTCCTATTTGTCCTGGACATCATTAATCAGGGCAGATGTTCCTATTAATTAATAAAAGCTAACACAATGTCACCGGTAGGATTATAGCCATTACATATTAATTTTAAGTCAACAATTTTCTTGACGTCTCATTCTTGAAGTCAATGCCATCTGGTGATACGTTACTAAAACTATTAGGTAGGCTGCCAGCATCCAGTGGTGGCTCAGATACGGCATCTACTGGTGTAACTACGGGACTAAAATTGCCTACCGAATTGTCTACCTTAGGACGGCACGCTTTTGCTGTATGAGATTGGGTATCTGTACTTGTATTCTGTTATCTGTGACACAACACAGCGTACTAATAACTACCACCGTATCATCCTGATTTCAACCCAATAGAAAACATATGGTCTCAAATAAAAGGATACGTAATTACGTATCCAAAAGAAACATAAATATGAATATGACGACTGTGAAACAATTGGTACAGGAAAAGGTTAATATGATTGGTCCCTATGTTTGGGCAAAAGTATGTGACCACGCCATCAAATGCGAAAACGAATACAGAACACACGAACCAGAATTAGAAAACCATATGGCTAGTTTTGTAATCACCGTGCATGAAAACTCAGCCGATGATACACCAGAGAACAGTTCTGATTCTGACTGTGAAATGGTAGTTGGAAATACTGTTTTGCATCATACTGTCGACCCTTCCTCCTCCTCCTCCTCTTCTACCGTTTTCATAATCGGAGTCGTCCACCCGATCAGAACAACATTTATAATGATTCCGAAGCTGGGTTTCTTGTTTTTTTTTGTGGGATTGTTTTTGTTATGGTATGTTATTTTATATTTACGATAAGTGTCATCTCTTAAGTGTAATAAAGGAGGTCTGCATAGTTCTTTAGTCTTGATTTATACTTAGTTAGAATTTGGAGGCTTTAGAAATTTATTAAAAACAGCCATGATTTAATCAAATCCGCAACTTCCGGTTTGGATGTCAGAGCGACTTCCAACCCGGAGGTTTCGGTTTTAATCAGTGCTCTCACTAAATATGTGCCCAAATAAAATATCCTCGGTAACTAGTTCGATTTTTGTTTACCTACACCTAATAATAAAAATAATATAATTTGATCGTGTTGGTTTTAACATCTCTGTGTGACACTGATAACTAAAGTACTCTATTTATTTCATACAAACATGTCACTTAATAATTCAATAATTCATTGACACTTCGGCATCGTTCGGAAGTAGACGTGAGTTCCGAGTTTTCACGATGGGAAAGGATTATTCACTAGATCTGTACAACAATACATACATACATACCTTCACGCCTTCATTCCCAGAGTGGGGTAGGCAGAGCTACAGAATTACCAACAACTTATTATTATTATTTCTCTAACAAAATAATGTTATAAAGTATTTTTTTTACCATTACGATACAAGTTAATCCAAAAAGTTAATGTCACCAACAAAGTTCCATATCATTTTTTTTTATAATGGAACGCACATGCGGTTCGCGTTATAATATTTTTACAGCATTACAAAAAGTATTCATTCCAATTTTTACTGGTATGTGACAAGGCCCGCTTTAACGCATGCGCGGTGATGTGCTAGTATGATAGATTTGGGCTTGAGGCCGTAAAGAATCCTCGAAAGCCGCTCGAAGGTGATGACAAGAACTGCCTCGGCGATCAAACACGAAGAAGGAGGATACAAGAAAGGTTCACTTACCAGAGGGCTCACAACACAACTCACAGTCCACACATATGAATTTTCACACACGGACGAATCGAAAGATCAGCGCATCAAATCGCCGCGCGCGCCATATTGAATTATTGAATTGTCCGGAAGTGTTGTCGATGGCAGCGCCGCGCCGCACAGAGAGATGTAGCGGCGGCCGCGTGAAACTATACGCGCGCGCTTTGTGCAGCCATGGTAGTAAAGCTTGTCCCAGAAAAAAATGTCGCTCATTATTAGTTGGGTTTGTATATCAGGATGAAATCTAAAGAGGTTTGAAAACTATGTTTCCCGTTAGGATGCTCTATAATGTACAAATAAAAAATAAAAAAAACGTGGTCAGTACTAGATGTTCAACGATGTCGTCGGTGCAAAAAAAGTTACACGATTTTTTTTTGTACAAATATGTTCAATATAAAGGCATCTCTGCGAAGAAAGTGGCGTCGGAGCTGAAAACGTCTACAAGAACCGTTCAAAGGGTTTTAAAACGGTTCAGGGAGACAGGTGGTATACGGCGACGGCCTGGAAGTGGACGTAAACTAGGGTTTGTAAACCAGAATATCGAGAAGAAGATTATAACAGCTTTACAGAAAAAACCTACCCTCTCTGTACGAGACTTGGCCAAGAAGTTTAAAACCCCGAAATCTACAGTGCAACGAGTGAAGAAAAATTGTTCTATAGCAACGTTTAAACAAACTAAAGTGCCCAACAGAAATGCAAAACAGTCAAAAGAGTCTAAAACGAGATCTAAAAAGCTTTATTCAAAAATGACTAAGAAAAAATATTGTACTGTTATGGATGACGAAACTTACTGCAAACTTGAATTCAAATGACTTCCAGGACACCACTATTATTCTGGGACCGACTGAAAAGTAGTAAGTGAAGAGTATAGGGTTATCAAAATGGATAAATTTGCAAAGAAAGTTCTCGTGTGGCAGGCGATCTGTTCATGTGGCAAACGCAGTACACCATATTTTGCTAATGGAACCATTGTTGCCATTCATTAAGAGGCATACTTCACCTGTCCTGTTCTGGCCTGATTCGCCCACGTGTCACTACACGAAGGAAGCAATACAGTGGTACAAAGCAAATAATGTCGATTTTGTTGAAAAAACTCTCAATCCTCCCAACTGCCCGGAGTTACGACCCATTGAAAAATATTGGGCTCGTGTGAAACAGAAACTTATAAAACATAAAAGTAGTGCCACTTCAGTTCAAGACTTCAAGCAGAAGTGGAATGAAGCTTCCAAACTGATCATGATCACCGATGACGATGTACAAACTTTGATGGCAGGGGTCAAGGGAAAATTAAGAAGTTTCTGGATGAACTAATCCTAAACTGGTCTTTATGCGTAAATAATAATATTTAAAGGAATATCAAATAAAACGGTAGGTATTAGAAAATTTGGTGAATTTTAATATTTAATAAGGTAAGGTGGGGGAAGATAAAAAAAGGGGAAAGATTAAAAGTCTCACATAACTCCCTATTTGGTTTAAATTTTTTAGTGCTGGTATCATCCATTAAGCCGCCATTTTATTACGATCCGCCGCACATTCGCCAGTGACCGCTTGGAGTAAGTAGACGTGTGTTATGTGCTATTTTGTGAAGGTCGGCATTTCGTGGTGAATTCGTCGATTTTCAATCTTACCCCGTGTTTCATAACTTGACTAATAAGGGGAGTATAAAAGTTCTGACTGACTATTTATGTGTTATTTGAGATTCTATTTTTATTTACTTCTGCTAGGTGTAGTTATTAATCATATATTGAGATTTACGAGAAGTTTCCATCTTTACCCAGCCAATTTCGCTGGGGTAACATTGAAATAGTAATGTTTCAATCTTCCCCCGTTTTTGAAAGTCATAGAAAAAGACACATATTCTCAAACTTTGCACTTAAAAAAATAATTAACGTAAGGTTTATTTTCTGACCTAATATAACGATAAGATAAATAGTAACTAAGAAGTGTTGTGTGAAACTATTGTGTGAAATCAATAATAAATCTGTATTTTTTTGTTTGGAGAGAAAAAAAACCTCTTAAAGTTTACTAGAAGTACTTATTTGGATTTCTAATATTATAAATGTAAGTAATAAGCCACTTACATGTAAAATATTAGAAAATAAATATGGATCTGTGTAACAAATTAAGACATTTAAAATACAAAAATATACCAAATACTTAGTAATCTGTGTAGAAAATTTAGTCACAGACTTACTTACATTACAAAATTAGTCATGCTGCAAGAAAATACTTACTTTTTTGTATTCATTTCTTTTATAAAATAAATAATTGTTTCCATGCAACTGTTATTTTAATTCCAAACTGATCTTCTTAATATTAAAAAAAAAATGTGTTTACGTTTTTTTATATGAAGAATATACAATAAAAAGTTTGAGTATCACTGTCGTTTTCCCTGTGAAGCGGGGTAAGAGTAAAATACTTTTTTTTTCAACTGCACTTTTCTCGTTACCTATCAGGAATATTTACGCAAAAATCATCTGTATCTGTTAAGCGTAAGGAATTCTATACAATAACGAGCAGCAGTAACCGTTTGCATTCATTTAAAAGACTTTAGCCACTATGTCAATCTTACCCCTCGACCATTCCATCTTAACCCGTAAATTTTTTAGACAAAATTTGATTTGATTTTATTATTTTTATATATTAGAATAGGCGTAACCGAGTTTTATCGACAGATTACAAAAATATAGCCCTTGCTCATACCTACCAATTTATGCAATTGAAAGGAAGTAAATAGTTTTTTTATTTTACGAGGGTTTTAACACAACACTATCCATCTCATCAAAAAACCGGTCAAGTGCGAGTCGGACTCGCGCACCGAGGGTTCCGCACAAATTCGTAGGTACATATATAATAGTTCAGCGGGTCTATTGCCTGACGCACACGCAGTCGCAATCGACTTTAAAGCGGAACAAGTGTGCTCATTTTGTATTCAGACAAGCTTTCGATTTTCAAAATGAAAACGATTGCTATTATTGCTATTGGATATGCCGTAATTTGTAATTTTAGGTGTTTAATCATACAAACAAAGTAATTGAATCTAGAACTGCGTTAACGTTTATTTCTTAGTTATAGTTACAGTTATTAGGGTGGATCAACTTTGTGTTGTTGTTATTCTGTCCCGTAAACCAGGAGACAACAGTGATAGAGTTTCTTAGAAATAATGTTATAATATATAGTTCCAGCACACTCAGGAGAAAGGCCATAAAAGAATGGGTGTGTAATTGCCAATAAAACAGTTTTTTAGTGGACTTACTTATATCCTTTGAAATCATAGTTTTAAAGAGTGATTTGTTAGATGACTTTCCCAAACGCATTTTTTCTTTGAAGCTAATTTTCTTTTCGCGTTTTTCCCCGAAAGTGATAATTAACAGTCACTTTTTTTCCGACAGTTTATTTTTACATTCGTGTTTTTACCCTTGCGAGTTTTATCCAGTCGCTTCTTTTCCTACCACCATATTTTCACGGTCGTGTTTTTCCCGTTCCAATTTGTCGAAGATACCGCGGAGCTCCTATTTCTGGGTGGTTTGGCCCTCCGGGCCTGATGCAAAACTAACATAACCTAAACCTACCTACGAATTACGATGTAAATACTTTTGGGAAAAGTGCGACTGAGATAGAAATCGAACGGGAAAAAAACCGACTAGGAAAAAAGTCGAACAACAAAAAAAGCGACTGTAATAAAATCGAATGGTGAAAAATAAAATTAGGTAATATCGCGTTCGGGGAAAAATGCGAACGGAAAATTTAATACAAAGAAATAATGAGTTCGGGAGACTGATTTAACAAACCAAAATTACCATCATTTACGATTACTATCGCCATCTGCTAGCGAGTAGCTAACACTTCATTTATTACACCAAATTTATTTCACCGTGCCTTGCATAAAGACCCTTTCTTTGTGATTTAATTAAAAATGTACAGTTTTCAGATATTTTCCTATACTTGTAGTTCATGACGGTATTACTTACCAAATTTCAAAGTTCTATTTACGATTACTAACGCCATCTGCTAGCGAGTAGCTAACACTTCATTGATCACACGTCGTTTCCTGCATAAAGGCCCTGATTTTTTGGTTATTTAATTAAAATTTACAAATTTCAGACTTTTTCCTATACTTGTAGTATAAGACGGTGCTACTTGCGAAATTTCATAGTTCTAGGTCATCGGGAAATACCCTATACATTTTGATTCCCTCGACAGTGTCGAAATACACGTTTTTTGCGGCATAAACGGCCGTATCTTTTTTTTACGTTAACGTAGGAGCTTGATTTTTTCACAGTTTCACGGGGCTGTAGACCGGAGTATATGGTTTTAATTTCAACTCGATACCTCCTCGCGTTCTCGTGATAAAGGGTCTTGACAGACAGACAGACGGACAACAAAGTGATCCTATAAGGGTTCCGTTTTTTCCTTTTGAGGTACGGAACCCTAAAAACCATTCAATCTTCCCCCACCTTACCTTACGGAATTGTTAAAAATTTATAAACGACATTTTTTACTGGGACAAGCTTTAGGTAGTAACGAAGGATAATAAAGCGGGAAAAAAGGACATATTTGAATTTTTTGTCTATCGACCTAGTTATACCATTAGTTATAGATACGATATGACAAAATAATCCAAAAATAAAACCAATTAGTTATACTCCGTCGAGGGGGGGGGGGGGGCTTAATTTCTCAAAAGGACTGTCTGCATTAGAGTCCACGGAGCTCGGCTCCGCAGACCTTCTATTTCTGGATTGTTGATATAAAAACGAACCTAATCCAACCAATGCACTTAACCAGTGATAGGATTAGGTAGTGCTATTTAGGGCGAATGACCCGAGACATCGTGGCGAAAGATTAATATGGATGATATGACTTAATCCCGGGATTTTGAAAATTATAAAGTTTAAATAGTAAGGTAAATGTACGTTTCGACGAACGCTTAAGACCTGGATGTACGTTTATTTTTTTATTAAGGTCTGGGATTTTGATACGTTTATGATCTATAAAATAATGGTAACTTTAATAAATTTGTCATCATTTTAATGTACCTGGAAATACATTACATGGTTAGAAATATGTTTAAAATATTTTTAAAGGTTTTTGAATCACTAAACCTGGTTTGTACCATTTACCGAACTAAGAAACTTGATTTGCACATAATACCGAACCGGGCCGCCGCATCACCGAACTAGGGAAGAAATGTATGAAAATTTGGCCTGAGTGGTGCTCAAACTTTAGTGAAACAATAGGCATTTATATTTTATTTATTTATTCAAATGGTAGCAATTTAAATCACGGTCTCACTATCACCTATATTTTATTTATTTATTCAAATGGTAGCAATTTAAATCACGGTCTCACTATCACCTTTGACACAGTCACGCCATGCTGTGTAATGTGACCAAATTGAATGAAATAACATTTTTTCTGATTATAATTTGAAAATTATTATCTATATGGTATCTAGAAACCCTTTATTTTAACTAAATATATAAATATTTAACAGTTCCATAATAAATGTCTAGTAAAAAATAATAAGTAGATAGGTGCTTATATTATAGCACGGGATTTAATGAAAATGTTTAGTTAATAATATACCTACTTATAAACTTAAGATTCAAAGTTTACGTAAACAATAATTCGTTACATACTTTATATACTTTTTATCTTTCTGTGCTCAGCCGTAGGTGCTAGGTATTATTTTTATGTACGTGTTATTTATTAAACTGAAGTCTGCATTCAACCCTTTACCTGACTCGAGGACGCTTTCCAATTTTCTATTGTTTACAACAATTACCATGGTAGATGCGAAAGTGACAAAAGACGAAAGTATTTACTGTCTAGTTATGCTATCACTTTTTGATTGAATGATAGATAGAGTCAACCCACAATAACTCTGCAATGAACTGACAACAGTAGAAATCTTAAGTTTGTTTATGGCAATACTGGTTTTTACTCACACAACAAGTTTTGATACTTACAAGTATACCTCTAATTATTGTATACTACCTAAGCGCGGCGATATAATTATATTTCTCGACCGTCCTAACTCTATCTATGGAACAATAAAATATTATTATAAAGAGAAAAGATTTGTATTTTTGAAAGTTTGTAAATAATAAACTCAAAAACTACTGGACCGATTTCAAAAATTGTTTCACCATTAGAATGCTACATTATACCCCTGGGTATCATAGGCTGCTTTTTTTTTCTGCGCGGACGCACCACGGCTAGCGTATTATAAATTTGAAAGTATGGTTATCGCTTTCATAAAGTTCTGGACATAGGCTAGGTACTTTTTGACCTGCATAATTTAGCAGTTCCCGATGAAACGCGATGAACCAATTCTACACAGACAAGGTCGAAGGCCAAAATTGTTGTCTCATAAGTAAGTGGGTAATTTTATAAGTTGAGGTCTTTACAGTGCACAGTCTAAGATTTGGTCCCCAGGCCACTTTGGACTGTGTCATGACGTAGTCAATCAACACACAGTCCGGAGCGGTCAAGGAATCAAATTCTTTCTTTTTACTTAATAAAACGCAAAACAATGTTTGACATGTTTAATCACTAATCGAGATATCTGAGTATAAGAATTCCACTCTTTCATACTGTTCCTGAACTTCAACTTCTCCGAACCCTTCTCCTCTTTCAACCTCACTGTCGTCACCACTTTGCACATTTATAACAAATGGTCTTAGGGGTTCACTAATGTTTCACCGAAATACGTTTGGCCGAATGAGTCGTTTGGCAACTGTTGCATTTCCTAACCCGCTTATATTTCTGTAACTGTAAATATTTCAGATTTAAAAAAAAATAGCTAACCTAACCTAACCTATACCTAGTCTACACAATGGTACAAAAATAAATCCTGAAATATTCACAGTTACAGAAATATATGCGGGTTGGGAAATGAAACAGTTGCCAAACGACTCATTCGGCCAAACGTATTTCGGTCAAATGAACGGACCCCGGTCTTAGGTTTCCAATAATGCATCTTGTTTTCTGTGTTTTCTATATTGGGTCGGGTTTGTTGCGCTTCACTAAAGTCAAAAGTTCATTTAATTTTGATTGATTGAAGTCCGTGTTGTAGTATGAACAGCTTCAGGTAATTCACCTAAAATAAATTAATATACAAGTTAAAATACAATCCTCCTAATATTATGAATGCGAAAGTTTGTGTGTGTGTGTGTGTGTTTGTGTGTGTGTGTGTGTGTGTGTGTGTGTGTGTGTGTGTGTGTGTGTGTGTGTGTGTGTGTGTGTGTGTGTGTGTGTGTGTGTGTGTGTGTGTGTGTGTGTGTGTGTGTGTGTGTGTGTAAGTTAGTTTGTTACTCCTTCTTCACGCTGCAACGGCTTGACGCATTTGGATAGAAATAGAGATAGCTTATACCTTGGATTAACGCATAGGCCACTTTTCATACCGGCAGAAGCTAGTATCATAATAAAATAACATCGTCTTAGCCTGATCATTTAGCTAATATGATATTTTTTCACAATGTAATATTATTTCATGAAATGAATATAAAATAACACAGAGAGTAGTAATAAAATATCAAGAATTTATTAGGGACTTACAGATGTAGTGCATATAATTGTTTTCCATCGTATTTTTACGGAAACGTACGAACGTGTCTTGCTATTTCAGTCGGTCACAGTACAAAAAGTACTGAGGTTGACAGAAGCAGCATGACAAATACGAACGTTGCCGAGAAAATACGATGGAAAACAATTATGCACTAGGTACATATGTACTCATACCCCCTTACTTATAAAAGTGGAATAAGCTTGGAATAGTCTGGAGGTGCCTTTTACTCCACCTTTGGATAAGGCGAGAATTGACCTTCGATATGTTAGGAACCTAGGCACGAGGTTATAGAAAAAGTGGACTGTATTGTTTTATTATATATATACAGGGTGTCTGGAAAACCTTCGGAGAAATTTTAACTGTAGATAGGGTGGATGATTTGGATCATCCCTATATTGGTAACTTTTGTTTAAGTTAATATTTGACTGAGTTACAGACAGATTTATCATCGACTTTCCTGACGATGCTCTCAGTGTGCCCCATCTTAACTGATTCATTCATAATATCGTCGGTGATACTGCAAAACCGCGTAAGTAACAAATTTATGATAGAGCAAAATAAACCTTACGGTCTTATTAAAAAGGTGCATTTTGCTCCTTATTTAAAATGTCACTTACGCGGTTTTGCAGTTTCACCGACGATATGTCACAACGAAATGTAAATAAACAAGTTGTTCCTTATGAACAATGTTTCCAATCATGGTCAAAAGCTCCATGGAGTTTAGAAAACTGACACATTATCCTGTAATGTGAATGAAAAGACGGTGTCTGATAAGGGCTATTATGTGAAATAATCTAAAACTGAAACTTACGATTATGATTTTTACTCACACTTTTCTCACACTCACACGGCTAAAATAGCACTTGCACTCGTAGGCACATTACTTCTTTTACGAGATCATGAATCATGGCTGTATTTCATTGATTTGTACCACTATCAGGGCTTCCGACGAATAAAAAACACAATAATTAATTATTGACAATTTGACATATTATCTTTTTAAATCTTGTACCATTAAAACTCTTTATGAAAAGAGTTTTAGGTTTCATTTGTAAACAAAAAATCCTACCTACACGTTACGTTTTATCAAAATTACATTTAAAGCTGGCATCATACGTCATGTTGTTGCTAGATATTCGTATCATAGAAGAAAGAGAAAAATAGGATCGCTTTGTAAGAAGAGGTCGACGTGATTACACTCTGTGGTAAAAACCCTTAAAAGAAAAAGGCCACTAAAGCCGGCTACTCACACACCTGCTGCAGGGGCAATATGGGAATTGGACCCTTGATTGCCTCCTTAATTGTGATGTGTGTAGGCAAGCAGGAGCAATTTTTAGATTGGGCCTGCGGCAGGGCGGCAGGGGCGCAAGACCTTCCTAGCTCCCTAGATTGTGTCTACCGCCCTGCAAGGTTGCTGCGTGTGTAGTAGGATTGGGGCAATTCCAGTCAGTTCATTGGTGACAACCGAGCGGAGTGGACAAAAATGGAAAAAATGGTGTTACCATAGCCAGGAGCTCTTCAAAAGAATCAATATCCATTCGCAAAAAGTTTCTAAGATCATCTATTTCCAATTCTTTCATAATATTCATGTGGCACAATTTGCTTCGTTTCTGCAACCAATTCTTCACCCAATATCTTCTCTTCCTTTTTTTTTTGGTAGCACCACAGAAAGTGCCAAGGCGATACCAATCCTCTGGTGTTTCGACAATACAGGAGGCTTTCTCGTGGACGTGCGTTCAGCGGGACTATCAGTTACACACTGAACGGCAGGCTAGTGTGTAGAGAACAGCCTAAAATTTGTCCAACCGCCGTGCGACCGGTATTGCCCCTGCAGCAGGTGTGTGAGTAGCCGGCTTAAGGAACACCCAGAAAATATAAAACGTGGACTACAATCACAATCAGTCAAGGAAGCGATGTCACAAGCGAAGCGATGTTTGGTTTGGGGTTTGTTTTGTTTACTTGCATGTGATGTGACTTCACATCACACTCACAGGTTATAAAGTATTTCTAACATCACATAGCGTTTTTGCCACAGATTAAATTTCAAAAAAAATCCTTATTATTTCGTGTAATTTCCAAAAAATAGACATAATTTAATGTGAAATAAAGTGAAATACGTTATTTTACGCTAGTATCAGATAGGATGACCACAATTTGTAGTATATTTTCAATGTTGTCAAATAGCCTATTATAATCAATTATGCGACGACCTTTATATCCATCGACAAAATGTTTTGCACTTGGACTTTTGGCTACTGCCACAAATACCATGCGGATCAAAAGGAAAGAACCAGCAGCCAGCAGCGCTTTCTCCCCGTCTGGTTGCCCTGAAAATCAGCGCGTGCAGCGTCACGGCATGTCTGACACTATGGTGCTGAGTAGCACCCAATTTGGTGCATTATTATTTTATAAAATAGTTTTAAGGTTTTGTTTTAAATTATTTTCTCACTGTATTTAATTTGATTATTATTTTTCTGTGGTTTGCACCAATAAACGATTTTCTTTTTCTCCTTCTTTTTTTTCTTCAATACGGAGAGCAATAATCGGATCATTCAATCCGTCTATTTGAACTTTTAGAAGTCTATGAATTTATGGCTGTCATTAGATGTCAGTGTTAAATTATGTTATTTTCAATATTCACGTCTTCAATATTTTTGCTGTAAATCAGTTATATGGGCTACTTTAGAGCAGAAAACAATGGTAAATGGTTAGATCTCGACAGTAAAAGACGGACGATATGATCAGTCTCGGCAAAACATGAACAAGAGACCTAGTGATTTCACATTTAAAACCAATTAGTGTTCAAATTGCAAAAACGAAAATACAGTAAGTTGCACTAAAATTACTCATTTATTTTTATTATAATGCTACCTTGATTTTTGTTTACATGGAGCGAACTGTTTGTTTACATGGAGCGAACTGTTTGTTTACATACCATGTGACAACGTATGGTCTCAGGTCATTGACCTCGGACATTGAATTTTGACGTAAGATACTACGAACTGTTGGAGTTAGTATACTATCAACGTCAAAATGTCAAGGTCGAGATATCGGCTGCGATACATCAAGTAACAAAATGAATATAATTAATCCTTCTTTTTTTATACATTAACAGAAACAAAAATGAACCATACCCCCGTGATCAGAATCGTGTGAACTATTACCCCCCCAAATTTCTCCGAAGGTTTTCCAGACACCCTGTATAGGGCAGAACGTTTAAACAAAAGACTAACAAATCACTTGCATCGGCTTGTAGTTTATGTGGAAATAAATAAGGTCGATGAGAGAAGGAAGAAAGGATGTGAACATGCGCACTCACCTGAATTTCCTTGCTTGCCGGGCATCGAACTCCGAACCGCGTCCACGTCAGTCGTAGACGCAAGATTTTCTCACTGCACCGTTAGCCTTGTTGTCCCTTGCTTAAAGCTCTTAAATAATTGTCCGAACCACGACACGAGTTATGTTAGATGCTCACAATATGGCGGTTTAACGAAGAGTGATGTGACATAAAAATGTCCGAATGCGACGGCCGTAGATAAGGATGGCCATAGCATTAGTGCACATGTTTGATAGGGATGGAAGGTGTGAAGGATTAAAGCCTTTGCAAGTGCATGAACTACCCTAATTAAAAATATAAAAAATACGAAATCCAACATCCTCCCGGCCTTGAAGGAACCCTTCAAAACAATGTGTGAATAAAGAGTAAAGCTGCTCTACGATGAGCGAAGCGGATGAGATATATTAACTAAACTCTTATAAGGGGAAAGAGCACATCAATTGTGCAAGTAAATATAACTAGATAAACTTATTTAAGTAATTTGTCTTACTTCACATAGTCTATAAGAGATAAAGTCAGACGAACTAATAGCTAATTATAATAAAAAGGACTCTTACTGAGTCGGCAGCGGGCACAGCCGAACAACGGGACGTTTGTATGTGCCAATTTTTGTCTTTACTTCCGCAACGCGAATTACTCCGTCCTTACCAGGATATAAACGTGAAATAATACCTAAAGGCCACTGTAAGGGTGGAGCGTTTTCTACGTTTAACAGTACTACGGTACCAATGGTAATTGGGTTTGATGGGGTATTCCATTTTTCGCGCAATTGCAAATTATGCAAATACTCGGTTTTAAACCGCTTCCAGTACGACTGTACAAGCGAATCCATTAATGAGAATCGAGACAGCAAATTGGTTCGTTCGTCGGATAAATCCGTAGCGGGGAGGAACTCCAGCGGGGAAGTGGACAAGAAATGTGAAGGTGTAAGCGCTAGCGGCTCTGATGGATCAGAGCTTAAGGCGTATAGAGGACGGCTGTTAAGCACTGCCTCAATTTGGGTGAGTACGGTCGACATCTCCTCAAAGGTGAGAATTTGATTTCCGATTACTCGAAATAATAACGACTTAGTGCTTTTTATATTGGCTTCCCATATGCCGCCAAAGTGGCTAGCTGTGGGAGGGTCAGATAACAAAAACTCGTGAAGTTCGTTAAAATACGCTTTAGATGCAACAAAATTTGAGCCGTTGTCGCTGTACAGAAAGGTGCAAGGGCCTCGTCGCGATATAAAGCGCTTAAAAGCGTCAATGAAATTAGCGGAAGTCAAGTTCGAGACAAGTTCTATGTGAACTGCCTTCGTCACAAAACAAATAAAAAGGCATATATACGCTTTAACGCTCCGAACGCCGCGTCTGCGGTAAGGGGTAATGTATAGCGGACCTGCGTAATCGACGCCCGTGTGTAGAAACGCCTTGCATTGCTCTAATCGGCACTTGGGCAAGTCCGACATAAGCGGGAATGTAGCCTTAGGATTTAACTTGAAACAAATATTACATTTGTTTATGCGATGCCGAACAATACGGCGAGCGGAAATAATCCAGTACCTGGATTTTAAAATACCAATTAACAGTTGCGGTCCAGCGTGCAAATTATCACGGTGGAACGAATCTATTAAGAGTTCTACAACGTGTCCCTGTCTGGGTAATAAGATTGGGTGCTTAGAAGAATAATCTAACGTCGAGTTCGATAAGCGACCTCCGACGCGCAAAATTCCATCCTCAAGAAATGGAAACAATTTTCTTAATTTTTGAGAACAGACTTGACCCTTTAAAATGCGGTCAATGTCTTCGGAGAAGTGTATACTTTGTATAATACGAATTATCCTTAGTTCAGCAAAGTTTAAATCTTCAGCTGTAATTGCATCGGTTTTTGGAAGCATTTTTAAAAGTCGAAGCACATAAACAGTTGCACGAAGAAACTTGTTCCATGAGGAACACCGTGCAGCGAGCGTCAAAATAGGGTTTTTAATGTTAGTGACTGCAGTAGTCACGTGAGTCACAGTCTTTTCTTCTGGCAACGACAATCGGTTCGGCGCGAACCTTTGTATTGGCCAGTCAACTACAGACAAAGACAGCCACGCCGGTCCTCTGAACCAAAGCTCGTGTTGCACAAGTTGAGAAGGAGTAAGACCTCGGGATACGCAGTCGGCGGGGTTTTGAGAGCCGGCTATGTGATACAAGTCGTCAGGCAAAATATTTGCCTGAATTTGCGAGATGCGGTTGGCAACATAAGTGTCAAATCTGTGTGGCGAGGCAACTGACCAACACAGAGCGACCTCGGAGTCTGAGAACACGAACACGTTATCAATAGTGTGCCTTTTCGACACAGTGTCGTGGACCTCTTTAATAAGCCGTGAGAGTAACAAAATTCCGTTTAGCTCTAAACGAGCGAGAGTAATCTTAGGCTTAGCGGATGCTACGCGTGATTTAGAACACAGAAGTGTAACAATCGGGGGCTGGTCGTCGTTAACGACGTGTACATAAATTACGCAGCCGTAAGCGGATTCACTGGTGTCCGAAAACGCGACTAACGAAACTTTAGAGCCGATTTCTATACCCATGTGGCGGGAAAATTGAAGGCGGGATATCTGCGGAAGTTCGCTTAAATATTGTTGCCATAAATTAACAATGCGGAAATGGGGCACTTCGTCCCAGTCAAGATCGAGAAGCCAAAGCTCTTTTATTATTAATTTTGCATATAAAATAACAGGTCCGACGAGTCCTAAGACATCGTACAAACGAGCGGTTGCGGAAAGAATGGCGCGTTTAGTACATGTGGGTGGTGGGCTGGACGTATCGAATACGAAAGTGTCCTGTGCGGGTGGCCAGCGCAAACCTAAAATCTTAAATGTATTTCCTTCGGCGAAGGAAATAGACCCAGACTGTCGGTGCGACTCAGGTATGTGCTCGAGCAGTTCGAGCGAATTTGACGACCACTTAAGCAGGTCAAACCCTTAAAAAGATGGATTAGTTCGTTTGCTGTCTTGACTGCTTCCTCGATAGAAGAAGCAGAAGAAGCGAGATCGTCCATATAAACATCTCTCTCTAACACCTTGGCCGCATTTGGCCAGTTGTGACGCTCGTCAGCCGCCAGCTGACGAAGAGTGCGGAGCGCCAAAAATGGAGAAGATCGGAGCCCAAACGTTACTCGCGTGAACTCGAATACTTCGAGCGGGTCATTATCAGAAAAGCGGTATAATATTCGCTGATATTTGCGATGCGGAGCATTTGTATAAATGCATAAGTACATTTGCTTTACGTCAGCAAAATATGCGACTCTAAAAATTCGAACATTCAATAGAATGTGAAAAATATTTGCTTGTAAATTGCAGCCAGAATGCAAGACATCATTTAATGACAACCCAGTGTCGGTCTTGGCGCTGCCGTCCAAGACGGGGCGAACCTTGGTGGTCGCTTTATCGTTGCGAACCACGGGGTGGTGCGGTAAGAAAAACCCTGGGGAGAGGCACTCCTCAGGTGCGGTGCGGGACAAAATACCTTGTTGTAGGTAATCACGAATAATTTCGTCATATTTAAACTTCAGTTCGGGATCCTTAGAGAATTTTCTCTCTAGAAGAAGAAAGCGCTTTTTTGCGGTAATATAAGAATTGCCTAACTTATTTGGATCGTCTTTAAACGGAAGATCAACTGAATAGCTGCCGTCAATATCACGAACAGTGGTCTTAGCATAAGTACCTTCGCATTGTTGATCATCTGGACTTAAAAACGTGCGCGAGGGCAATTCCTCGACAGCCCAAAAGTTTTCGACAAGTCGATGAAGCGGGTCAGAAGTAAAAGCACAAAGCGTGTGCGAAGCGGGTTGCGGGGAAATAATGGGAGCGTCGCCCATAATTAGGTAACCTAGCGTCGTCTCAAAGGCGGTGGGCATGTTAGCACTGGGGCTTTTAATTTTATCGAATAATAAAATTTCACAATAAACATTTACGCCTAAGAGCATGTCTATAAGTCCAGGCTGCGAAAACTCGTCGTCAGCAAGCGGCAAGCTGCGAACAAACTGAATGGCCGCGGCGTCCACCCGCGAGCTGGGCAGCTGCGCCGTGATCCGCTCGACCACCAGAGGCTTGGCGGCGTATTCGCACTGATTATTAAACCGAGACGTAAAATTAAGTGCCGTAATTCCAAGTATTTTTTGGGAGGCTCCTCCTATACCTTGAACTTGCGAGTAGCGGGTTTGTTTACAAATAGGAAGCGAAAGACGCTTACAACAAGTAGCGGAAATGTAATCACTCTGAGAGCCAGGATCCACTAAGCATCTCAAATAGTGAGTGCGGTTAAACGAATCAATAAATTTGATTTTTGCGGTTCCTAGTAATGTAGTCGTTTGATAACTATTAACGCGATCACACGAAACTGTGCATACCGATGTATTTTTCTTATCAGGATAACGACGCGGTAAACTAATATCGACCTTAACTGCAGTAGTCGCAGGGTCTGTAGCGGCGGCGGGCGGATGAGTCATACTCGACTCGGCGTGGCTGCTCGACGCAGTGCGAACCAAGCCACGAGCGGAAGCGGGATTTGATAAAACGTTAGCGGGTTCGATCTCGGACACCACTGCTCCAATATTACAATGCGATTTGGTATCACTACATAGTATAAAACAAAGTCGCTTGCGCTGTCTGTCCCTATGTATGCTTAAATCTTTAAAACTACGTAACGGATTTTGATGCGGTTTTTTTTAATAGATAGGGTAGGGGCACCAATAAATGAACGATTAAGCGACTACACCAACTTTGGACATTTTTTTCTCAGTGAATTAAACGAATTTCACCCAATTACTTTATTTTATACGCTAAAGTATATACTCTAGATTGGAAATAAATATTATAAAGTTCATTATTATAACACATTATTTTTCTAAAAATCTTTGAAACCAAAAATGTACCAATTTACCCAATACATGAACAGTGATACCCTAACTCTGAACGATTTTACTCCAATAGTTGAACTAATATAATAAAATCAATCTAATGTGCCCTAAATCTGAACGGATTGACCCCAATAGTTGAACTCAAATCATTAAAAAATCTATATGACTAATTGCCATTATTGATTTTTTAATTATGAGTATTTTGTATAATGCTCTAAATAAATAAATAAAGTTATTAAATGGTTTTCAAAATAAATAAAAGGCACGTTAATCAAATCAGTTTTTAATTGTTTATAAGAGAATATTGGTATCACAATCATTGATATTCAATAAAAAAATAACTTAATAACTATAAAGTTAAATTTTCTTTTCTTCTTATACAACTATTTGCCTGAAATTTATAGTTTAGTAATATTATTTTAATAATATTATTTTAATAATTATTTTAATTTAGCTGCTGGGTCGTTAGTAAAAATACGTGCTAAAAATAGCTTGGGCTTTACAAAAATAAATAGCTAGTGTTCATATTACAAAACTTTACCTAAAACATGAACGACTGAGTTTACTTGGTTCAGCTTTCGGATACAGAATTAATGAAATGAACGAACAAAATCAATTAAAAATTCAACTATTAGAATAGAACCCAAAGCTTGAACCAGTAAATTTAATTAAGAATTCAACTATTGACATGGAACCCAAAACTTGAACTAGTAAATTTAATTAGTTCAAGTATTAGGCACATATTTCATTGTTGAACAGTATTTAGTTTTCATACTAAAAGAAACTTCAAAATAACCAAAAGTTGCGTTCATGTTTTAGTTAAAAAATTCGGAAGCAATAAATGATCAGTTTACGCTATAAAGTTTCTATATGCCGGTTCAGTACGATTTATTACAAAGCTTTTAAAAATGTATGCCCTACCTAGTAGTTGAACATCGTTCAGCTTTTAGTTTCGGTACATATTTTTGGGACCATAACTTGAACGGCTTATTGCTCTTAAATTAACAAAGATAATAAAATAACGTATAAATACATTAAAAGAGGGATTAGTCAAGAATTCATACTAAGAAACCCTTGCAAGAAAGTAAGTTATTGAATTTTATACGTAATAAAAAGCTTAAATTTGAAGTACACTTACCTTATCTATATTCCCATACTAGCGACGTTTTTGACGACACACCACAGAACAACGACCGATTCCCGCCGCGGTAGACGCGTAACTGTCAGTGAGTTTTAATGGCGGCGTAGGCATAGTGTTGCTGTTTAAGAAAAAAAAATCCCCGACTATGGAATATTTGTCACCATTTAATTATTTACTTATTTCGTTCGATCGTTCATTTATTGGGGTGTGTTCATCTTTTGGTGCCCATACCCTAGAGTGGTTCTTAAGCAAGGTTTATATGTATAATACATTCCACGCGGGCGAAGCCGCGGGCGGGTCGCTAGTTAGTATTAAAATGTAACAGAGAATGGTGTCTCGAAGAACAATGAGAACAGTTATGTTTAGAGGTACAAGATAATGTTTGATGTCTAACACTTAAGCAATTGTTACAATAGGCGTTAGTTTTAATAAAATTGTAACGTTCATTTGGTGTCAATTTCATAAAAGATGAACACGAATACAAATGCTCGTGTTGTTTACCACTACACAGCGCGCAGTTACCGCTCGCGCTTGTGCCGGAGCCTGCGTCCGTATTAACAAAAGTCTTGGTCGAAGGCGACGGCCGCGTAGGGTTGTGCGATTTATTATGTGAATAATCAACCGGCCTATATGTATTAGCGGCTGAAGAATGAGACAATACTTTGCTCTGTTCTTTCACGAAGTCGATCAAACTTTTATAAGTAGGTATTTTCTCCTTGCGATACAAAGTTTCAAATGATTTTATCGTGTCTGCGTCTAATTTTTGGAGCGCTAAATGCAATAAAACAAAGTCGGTTAAATCACTAAGCTGCAGTTGCTTAAGTGCTTCTACCGAAGAATCAAAAGCATTAACAAATGAATCGAGTCCGGCAGAACTTGTGTTTGAAAGCGGTTTAAATCGTAACAATTGATTAAGGTATGCGGTGGCGAGCGAGCGCGGGTCATCATACTTGTGCACGAGCGCGTCCCAGATGACGCGGTAGTTGTGCGCGGTCGGTGGCAGCCCTGCGCAGACACACAAAGCCTGGCCGGTTAATTTGCCAACCAAATAAAATACCCGGTCACTATCAGTCAGCGATGCGTTATCATGTATGATACTTTTAAATTGCTGATAAAACAATGGCCAGTTCTTGACATCTCCATTGAATGACATCAAATCAATGGGCGGAAGCCGGGGTTTCGATTTAGAGAGACCTTGGTGATTTAGTGAGACCTCGGGAGAACTATTAGTCTCAGTTTCTAATAATATTTGTTTGATATAGCAGTACATTTCCTCAAACGATGTCCAAGAGTCATAGTCGACACTAGAACCGGGGTTTATTTGTAAGTGCAGCAAGTTATATGAATCCAAAACATTTTGGTAATCAATACGTATGGTATCAATATTTAATGCACTGGTACGAAATGCTCTAAACTGAGTGGGATCTGTTTCTGCTTTGTGTGCGAGCTCTAAGATGTTTTCTACTCGCTTGTAGATAACATCGCGTCTAACCGAGAAAATAGTTAATTGATTTTTATTAGTGTCATAATCGTCATCTGCAACGAAACCCTCGCTACCTTTCCGTTTAGGTTTACCCATTGTGAACAAACTATGTTAAGCTGTTTACTTATTAAAAATAATTATATATTTTAAGTATAGATTTACAGATTTAACAAGTGCGGGAATTTATATATTTGACTCTTCGCTATGCATCAAATAGAAATAGCGGTAAAATAAATTTGAGCTAGCGGTAGTACAAAAGTACCCTCAAATATGAGGCGCGTTATAAAAAATAAGCGGTGGCGTGAGCGGAGCACCTCGCTCGGTCGTGTGTCCGATGTAGGGAGTCGTCGGGGAACGAACTTAGCCGACAGTAGCCGAACCAATCCGACTAATCTAAATATGGCGTACCGTTACGTACGCAGTACATAAAAATATGCGAACACGTGAATCTTACGAGTAATATCGATCACGCAAAATGCAAAATATAAATTAGGAATTAACTCACAACGATACTATACCACGTATGCAGTGCGGAAATAAAGAGAAATATCTGCCTATGCGGGAAATGTAACGAAATAAATGACAGTCTATTTCGATTACGTAATACAATGAGCGTGTACACCTGGCGGTAGACAAATTTGTAGGGAAAGTAGTTAATAGTGACCGAAGAGGTTACATATCCGGTTCGAAGGACCAAAAAAGATGGAGGTGCCTTTTACTCCACCTTTGGATAAGGCGAGAATTGACCTTCGATATGTTAGGAACCTAGGCACGAGGTTATAGAAAAAGTGGACTGTATTGTTTTATTATATATATATAGGGCAGAACGTTTAAACAAAAGACTAACAAATCACTTGCATCGGCTTGTAGTTTATGTGGAAATAAATAAGGTCGATGAGAGAAGGAAGAAAGGATGTGAACATGCGCACTCACCTGAATTTCCTTGCTTGCCGGGCATCGAACTCCGAACCGCGTCCACGTCAGTCGTAGACGCAAGATCTTCTCACTGCACCGTTAGCCTTGTTGTCCCTTGCTTAAAGCTCTTAAATAATTGTCCGAACCACGACACGAGTTATGTTAGATGCTCACAATATGGCGGTTTAACGAAGAGTGATGTGACATAAAAATGTCCGAATGCGACGGCCGTAGATAAGGATGGCCATAGCATTAGTGCACATGTTTGATAGGGATGGAAGGTGTGAAGGATTAAAGCCTTTGCAAGTGCATGAACTACCCTAATTAAAAATATAAAAAATACGAAATCCAACATAGTCTATGCCATGCTTTGTCCTTCTCTGTAATTGTGACATTTGCATCTGACAGAAAGTGACAAAGCATGGCATAAACTATTCCAAGCTTATTTCGCGTTTATAAGTAAGGGGGATAGTGTTTAGAGTTTCATGTAAACATTGCTCCTTTTGCTTACGGACGGACTCCATCTCTTCTTTTACATTTTGGAAATGAGTTATCATTTTGAAAATAAGTTTGTACCTAATAGGTTTAACCATATTGAAAATAGGAATCGTTAAAAAAACCTTAACAAAATATCCATGTAATACCAATATGTCATGTTTGAGTGACATGAAAGAACATAGATTATAAGAGTATTTTATGGGATACCGTTTAATATCTTGTGCAAAGTTATTGTGGGTCGACTCCTTAGTTCGACTCTAATATAGTTCAAACCAACCATTTTAAATAGATTACTTACCTATGTTCTTCGGTTCGTTTAGTTCGCACGATACTACTACAAATATTGATTGACAGATTTAAACCTACGACTCTGGCTTGTTTTATGGACTTTGTGATTTTCTTATTGTGACTGTTTCGGCTTTCTGTTACCGGATCTGTCTCAGTGCATTGTTGGTGTCCTTGGATTAGGGCACTGTCGGATTCCTTGGATTAGGAGATTCTTGTCAAGTTGTACTCAATACGACGTGGCAACCCAAAGTAGAAACTATTCAAGGTTGGATCGAATCTTATCCTGATTTAATGTACCTACGAATCAACGAAACGTTCCATATATTGCACAAAATGCTGTAAAACTATTTGTTTTTTTTTATCATTTTGTTATATCGTACCTATAACTAAAAGTATAACTAGATCTAAGTGTAGGTCTTTCAAAGCAGCAATCGACTGGGTGTTCGAGAAAGAAACTTTGCCTACGAAAGTTGTTCGTGGTAGGACGATCAACAAAAAAATGATGGTGGGAATTTTTCAACAAAACTTGGCACAATAAAAGTAATACCTAGATGTAAGTAAATATAGAAAAAAAAACAGCTCTAAATCACGAAGGGCATTTTTTCTTCCCTTATCCTGCTACGGCCTTTGACACATTATGTTAGTCACGCGGCATTAGCCATTGCTGGTTACGCGGTTTTGCAGTTCCATCGACTATGACGCCGACGTAGTACATAATGAGTTTTTATTTTATTTTAGCGGTTGAAAATTAATTTGGTTTTGATTATAAGATTTAATAAAGTACTTTTCAAAATGACTAACCGTTTTTATTATGATCGGACAAATGACAAAACGATTTCCCATAGGTCCGATTAGTCGGACAATCGGGATAAAAAGTATCTTCGGACCGAATGATCGGTCAACCGATCAGACGAACGGAAAACAGTCGGTTTGATAGGTCGATGCGTCTTTTTTTCCTGATCACGACCATATACATAAATCAAATTTGGTAAATTGTCAGATGATTGCCTTTTTAAGAATCACGGGAGAATGCTGCTCGGACCCTCGAATTTTTAACACTTCCGGTGTTCAACTATTACTCACCCGCCCACGCGCACCCACCATATAGCCCAGGCTTGGCGAAGTTTGTATTTTTTCGTTTCCCACCGTAAAAAAAAACCATGCATGGGAGGACTTTCGATAACCCATCCGACGCAGTTGATGAATTTAGGCGTGCTTTTTTCGACCTTTCGCAAAAGCGATTTTTTTCTGGTTTCGAACGCTGGTTTACTCGAATTCAAAAATGTATACCTACAGCTGAAGAAAAAATATTTACTTCGATAATTTTCAAATAAATAATAAACTTTTGAATATTACATTTTTGAGTAGCTAATAGTTTTCGCCGTGTGGTTGCCGGTTTAGAATTGTGCCACTCCATGTCTTCCCGTGGAAGTCGTAAGAGGCGACTAAGGGAATAAAGGCTTGTAGTACTGTTAGGCGATGGGCTTGCTACCTGTCACTAATATACACTGTTAAACATCTTAGCCAAATTGTGCAAATTGTGGTTACAGAGTTATCAACAAGTTTTTACAGTTGTTGGTAATTCTGTAGCTCTGCCTACCCCACTCTGGGAATGAAGGCGTGAAGGTATGTATGTATGTATGTATGAGTAGCTAGTAATTTTCCGAACAGCCCTCCTAGAACATACAACATATTTTTCAATCAGTCGAATAATCACAATTAATGGTTTAACAGTCGAATAATCACTAATTCTTTAGCTCTGCCTACCCCACTCTGGGAATGAAGGCGTGAGTTTATGTATGTATGTAATCACTATTAATGGCGGAATCTACCGTGGGGATATAATATAGAAATACCAACCTTACCACTAGGGGAACGAGTGGTGGTACGGTGGGTCCGGAAAGCAAATATATAATTAATTAAAAAATATACATACATAACCTTGTTTGTTGCAACGGCTTCTACACTGTGCGCGGTCAGTCATGCATTTCCTTCCTGCCTTATTTCAAGCGGGAGTACTTCATACAACTAGATATTTTTGAAAAAGATTTATTCAATTTTTACACAAGATTTTAATTTTAATATTTATCTTATTAAATTTTCTATAATATATGAGTCACTTAAACAATATTCATTAATGGTATTACTAAATTAAACTTTAATCTTAACTAACAAAAATCGATGTATACATAGTAAAATGCTAATAAACAGTTATTTGTAGAAAACAAAAGATTATAGTGAAATATTTACACAACAACCTACATTAAGTAGCATAACGTAAAATTTTAAATTATTCTAATAACAAGAGTTTTTGTGTGACCTTAATAAATTAAAGCTAATAGCTTAAAAGCGTCGCATTATGTCAATATAGAATTAAAACTAAAAATATTTAAATCTCAATAAGCACGAGTATCTCAACATTCCCTTGGTCAAAGTGCATTATGAAAAAGCTATGTTAATAAATATACTTACAAAGAAAATATGTATTCAATTTATCTAACATTGTTATTGGTAGGTTCAGACTTAATCATTTATTGTTCATTTATTTTCGTGGGTGCATGATCGACAGAGATCAGGATGAGATGCATAGGTATTTGCCCAATAGTAGCCGTTAGTGGTTTTTACTAGTGGTCCTGATATCCGTGTTACACGCGGAACCGTAGCTCCGTGATCTTAGCACCGGCGGTGCTAAGTTCCCGAACTACACGGTCACGCCAAGATACGTATCCGTGTCTGCGTTCGGCTACGTATCTGCGGATCTCGGCTCCGGCTCCGCTCCGCGCGGTTATTGAATGAAAGCTTAAAATTAAACGTCACGGTCACGGGCGGATCGGATCTACGTGTAAATAAGAAACGTATCTCCGTGTAACACGGAGCTACGTATCTTTATTACACGTAGCCGAATTTCACGTGTCGAACGGGCTGGATCTCCGTTGCCGTGTTACTCGGTAACGGAGATTCGGCTACGGGTACACGAAACACGGACACGACCAGGAGCCCTAGTTTTTACCAATATATTAGTGGATTGTAAAGTTGAACTGGAGTTAGGTGGACTTCGTCATCCATCTTAATATTCATAATTCGTTATCATCATCTTATATTCACTTTATACTTTGCCCATATAAAGCCCAAGAGAACATATGCATCTCATAACTCGATATCCTATGATCATAGATAAAAGTCACAAATATTGGGAATACCGGAGGATTGGCAAAACATATCGCAACATTGTTAACGTTATTGTAGCTCTTATTCACTGCATAGTCAAGACGACCGTAAAGTAAATAAAATGCAAATATGGGTTGTAAAAAAAGTGTAATAAATCCCCTAAACATAATTAATGAAGTCGAGAATAATTGTAAATTAAATAGGATTTAACTTCTTTCGTAACACAAGTTACAATGCCATTGGAAGGAACTGCTACGCTGTTTCTAGGGATTTACGAGGGTATTTTGTAGGTAAGTACTAATTCTGCTGGGTTCTTCTAAAGTAATGCCAAGTAAAGTAAAGCATTACCTACCGTTTTTAGTTCCCAGGTTTTAGCTATTAAAGCTCGTTTTTCAAATAGTTACTATGATATCACTTAGGTACCTACTTACATGATTTTTTTACAATAACGTTATTGTGGTAAGTAGTTACCTATATCGCGAATACACATTATTATGCAGCTGGGCGTTTTCACTAAAAAGTGTACCTAATTAAGGAACTTTAACTTTGTCAGTTTTGTGACGAAAATTAGCTATATATTGACGGCCGCAATGTATGGCTAATTTTCGTCACAAAACTGACAAAGTTAAAGTTCCTTAATTGCAGTCCTTAATTGGGTACACTTTTTAGTGAAAACGCCCAGCTATAAATCAAATCTCTTTGATTTCCCAAAAGTATATCAATTAATAACTGGAAATTCTGCTCTGGAAACTTGGCACACATAGGTTAGGTCCTGGAACAGGACATAGGCTACTTTAACTGATCATGATCTACGCAAGCTTTCGATTGCATAGATCGATCATGCGATTCTTATATTAACATTAAACATTATGGACTGTCAAATATTTCTCTAAATTGTATAGTATCTTAGTGCAAACTCAAACGATTGTTGTAAACAAAACCATAAGAATAAATAATAACTACCTACACGTAGAAGCGAAAACTCCCAGCTGCTGACGCTCGGTTCGGCGCGTTAGATACCTACCGCCTGAGGCACCGGCGTATGTCATTCAGGGGCGTCACACACATAATATAATTATATTAATATGCCGAAATATATATTATAACAATGCATCTTAGGATATATTTTCAGCTATAATATTATGTAAATATATTTATAGCAATATTATCAATAGACCTTGCTGAAGATATATTTATCTCCGTCCCTCGCCACTATAATGAATGGGACGGATATATCGCACTGCCAGATCAATAGTGTAGTAACTCAAAATACAGCTGTATTTTAAAATAAACTTTAATACAACGTCTATGAGCTTGAAACAAAACTAACAATGATTTTGAGTTGATACTGTCTTGATCTAGCAGTGCGATATATATTTTCATATCTTAGTATTGAGTGGTTCTTAACTATAATGTCATATATTCCGGTATATTAATATATATTATAAGCGTACTTTGGGATGGGCTTTAGGCCGTGAAGTGCGGCAGGGCGCGGTCTTTGTATTTGTTTTACCGTGCGTGTCGCGATTTAAAACGAATTAATAGATAAGAATACTATTTTGTAATAAAGTTTTTTCAACTTAATAAAAATTCAAATTAATGGCCCGGAAAGGAACGTAAAAATAACTCCGGATCCCAGACTATAAAATCTATTGAGCTTAATTATAATTTTAAATGTTGTTTATAGACTCGTTATTGTGTTTTGTAGATGATTAATAGCCAAATAAGCCATGTAATTTTCTGGACATAATCTTAATATCATCAAAAAGTATTAGTAACAAATTTAACGTAAATCTAAAAAACTAATTTTGCAACAATAATTTCATAATTATTAATTCAATTTATTTATTTATTTATACACGTTTAAGAAAAACATTAATTACAAATTACAGTAGTATAAACGCCACGCTAGGTAAATTACTTAATTGGTTCACTAGTAACAATTTGCTACTCAATCCTAAGAAAACTAAATGTGTTAGGTCCCCTTTGCCTAATGTTAGACCGGTAGAATCTAATACAGGGTGACCGGAAATTCGCCGTATTCCTTGAAAGGGGTTATTCTACAGCTCATTTGTAACGATTTAAGTCCAGTCAACCAGGGGTCAAAACTCATTGGTTATCGAGTTATTTACGTTTTTAGGATTTTTAAAAAATACCCGCCTTTCGACCTAAAACTAGTCATTGTGTAAAAACTTCGTCATTTAGAAATAAAAAAAAACATTTTTCAAATAGCCAATGAATTACTGATTACGAAAAATAATAAAAAATGCCAAAGAAATGCAAAGTTCTGCAAATAAAAGGATTTGAAGTTAAAAGTTCTAGTAATTATTTTCCAAATTTTGTAAAATTTTAAAGCATAACTAAAAAAAAAGTACGACACTTCGCGTACAAATGACAGGAATATACTCGAAACTGTAATTAGATTCCAAAATCCTAACCTCAACCGACGCACATTCGCTGTGATTACTGCATTTTGGTTTAAGTGTAGGTATTTTTATCAATTAAACTGACCCTAATATTACTGGTTACACGAGTTCTCATTGATATGTTTATGAAATAATATTTTAATAAAGAAATAATCAAGATGGGAACTGTCAGATTTTGGAATCTAATTAGATTTTCGAGTATAGTTTGCTCAATTCATAAGCTTTCTAAAAAGGTACAATTTATGACATTTAAAAATTAATTTTTATTTAAAAATGTACAATTAATAATAATAGCAGAAATGTTCGCGGTTAAGCTCCATCGTTTCAACCAAAAAACGCGCGATCGTTATCGTTTTTAAATTCAGATAATCGTGTTCTTTTAAATTTGCTTTTTAAAAACAAAGTGCGTTCCATTTTGAAATTTCGAGCATCTCAAAACTTTTTGAGTGACCTACGTAATTAGTTATTTCCAACTTTCTTTCCATTTTGGAAGATATTGATAACTAAGCTTCTTTCTCAAATGCCTGCGTGCCAATTCGAAGAATACGCAGATATCATTTATTGTTACGGATTCTGAGATGGAGACGCGGCTGCAGCTAGAAGGGAATACCAACGTCGTTACACTAACCGCCGTTTACCTCACGCAAGCGTGTTTGGTTCATCGTACCGTCTTATTCGGGAAAGAGGATCAGTTCAACGCCGCCAAGCTGACGCTGGAAGACCTCGACATGATACTGCTCAAGATGAAGAAATCCTTCAGTGTTTCCGGACATGAAATGATGAAATTAGTATATACTAATTAAAAGCCTTATTAATATACATTTTTAAGATATATCTTGCATTTAAAATAATAGCCGCAATATTGGATACGATTTTTATACATTTAGGAAAGGTATCGTCAGAAATACGAGGGAATTTTCAACAAATGTTTGCTTTTAAAATTGGTTAAATGTCAATCCTTTATTTAGAAAGAAAGTTGGTGTTTTAAGATTTCCAAACCTCTTTTCTCAGGCCATATTAAAGACTAGCTTTAGATACCTTAACGGGACTCAATCCCAGCTTATGAAGCAAGAGACATGGTGAGATTTCGAATTTCCGCAGAATTGATGCAAAATAGTTGAAATCGATTAGGCGATTGTATAAGCAGATATTCAGTTTTTTGCAAAATATTTATATCGGAATTAAAGAAGTCTGTTTAATGTGACTTTCAAATTTGGACCATCCGCAACCACTTTTACAAAATGTGAGTACAATCGTGGAGCGTGTTTTTAACCTTTCTTAACCCAGCATCTTACAGAAATGCTTAAGAATTCTACAGCAAGCTATTGGAAGCGTAAATTATGTTATTTTTAAACTATATTAATTGAGGTTTTGATTAATGTATGTGTTTAGAGAAAAGGATACCCCCCTCCTGGTAAGGATCGATTTCTTTCAAAAACCTGTGGTTAAATTTATATGATTTTTCGGTGAATTGAAGACTTTACTATTGTCTACACATAAACTCAAACTCATTAAAATCTAACCACAGGTTTTCGAAGAAAAACAATCCTTACCAGGAGGGGGGGTATCCTTTTCTTTGCAGCTGACTGTACATGTTTACAATAATATTTTTGTAATTTCTTTTTAAATTTTAATAAATCTCAGTGACAAAACTTATGGGCCGACTAAGTATAAAACCTAAACTCCCGCGATTCCTTAAGATTACTATTTAAAGAAATTAGTATTTTCACAGTAGCGTCACAATTTATTTGTGAGAATAGTATTCATGTCATTTAAAATCAACTCTTTGATTAATAATTGCAATAATTTGGAATACATAACTTGAAAACAAAAAAAAAAAAAAAAAATGCTATTAAAAAGATTCGTGTCCGAAAGGTATATAAATAATTTGTACGACAATGCATCCATTTGTACAATAAATTACCTGGCGTGGTTATGAAGTTACGATTTCCAGTATTTAAAACTTACTTGAAAAACTCTAAAGCTTACTATATGGTCGAGGACTATATCTAACAGATAAACATGCTTGGCCTAAACCAACCACCTAAATTACTTAATGATAACTTAGTCATATTATTGTATATTGTCTTGGGACACGGTTTCTGTAGGAGAATGTATCGAAACTTTTTATGTGGTTCTCTTGCACTGTCATAGGCAAGTGTAATTTGCTAATTTATCTAGGTTTTTTTTTAATTACTACTACTTATTCGTTTTTGTGAAAATTCCGAGATTTTACAATTATTCCTGCAGAACTACGCATCAATATATTTATTTTTTGTTATATGTTAGACTTATTGTTTTATCTATTGCTAGGTTAAGTTTTATTATTGAATAATTTCATAAGCAATATTTAAAAAAACGACTGATGGATGAGTTATTTGCGGCGTTTCTTCTCAGCAGTGGTCTCTTGCGAAGCGCTGGTAAATTTGTGACGTGTAAAAGTGCCCGTGCGGCCTACTTACTGAATAAACATCTTTTATCTTTTTTTTTATTCCGGAAAAAAAGAATAGTTCCCTAGGGAATAGCGATAACAGTCTTCATCGCGGACGAAGTCGCGGGCAACAGGGCTAGTGTTATATATTTTTTTCAATAGTTTCGCTTTCTTACTGTTTTTAAATAAAATTCGTCTCATTTCTCAAAAACTGCGACGAAGTTCCTGCCATCCAAATAGTGCGGGGAGTTGTATGGCTGAACGGACAAGCCTCAACATTGACTGCCAAGGGCTCTGATTTAAATATCTAGCCTAGTCAAAGTGTTAACTACCTATATCTTTAATGGGTAATTTTGTAAAAGAAGAATAAAAATACGAATAGTAACTAAAGGAAGGACACCGCACGGAAAGTATGAAGCAAAAACCCATCGGTGAATTTTGATAAAATAAATATAATTAAGTACCTACCTATTATGTGTTTTGATGAATATACCGGGTGTGTCCTGTAACAGGAGCAATAAATTAAAACTATGATTCCTTAGATTATTGGCAATCATAATTAAAATATCTTAATGTACCAGACCTAAAATTTTGAGAAAATAGCCATTTAAATTAAACTTTACAGTCAATGGATATTAACATCGCGATATGATCGCCCGTCATTCGTTAGGTGTCTTGGTACCAGGGAAGCTACTTCAGAAATACTTATCCTTAAAAGATCAAAATTGGTTTTTATCTAGATGCACTAGGAACTATTTTAATTCGTCAGAGATACAAAATGGCACATGTGTTATTATTATTATTATACGGGGGAAAAAGAGGCAATGCTGTTATTTGTATTTCCTTTTCTATGACTGTTTTGAAGTTTTCAACCAGTGTGTTTAAAATAAAATAAACAATAATCGGACAGTATCACAAATCTCTACAAACCACGCTAACCCGAATGCGAACTTTTTGATCAGGTGACGAGGTTTTGTTTATTTACTAATACATACGTTGATCAAACATTGACGATGTCAAGTTTTAAAGTCAAAAGTCTTGAATAAATCACAATATTACAACAGAAAGAATAAATTACTATTGATTGGTCTTCCGTAACCTTCGGGAGGGAAGGTGGACGATGGAAAGATGTCTGGCTTTTAATTTCGATGTATTGTTTACTGATTTACTCCCTCATTTGACACTGGCGAAATCACTGCGGAATACTGCGGTGGACCGCCATTGATAAAAAAAGAAGTAGAAAAAGAATGACTATTGCCATGATTTGCGTTTACGTTACTGTGAGACGATATTACTTGCTCTGATCTGAAGCAAGAGGAAAAGTAAGCCGAAGTTTAAACCGTAATCGATAACATAATGAACTGTTTGGCGTTTATCATGAAAACTGCAGGTAAAAAAAACAACTGAAAGAACATAGGTAAATCTCGAAAGAAGTAAGCCATGCTGCCCAGAGATTACCCTGTGTCATTTAAATAATTGTGCGCATTCTTTGGTCTCTTAATAATCACGTCAACGTGAAGGTTCAAACCTTCTTTTGTTGTTTATAAATTATAATTTTATTTACGTAGTTTACGTTTTTAAAAGATGTTTTTTAAACGTTTTCATAAACGTGCGTTTATTTAAGTGTTTAATAATTTAATTATTATCATTATTATTTTTTTCTTTAATGTATGTGTTAAGTAGGTATGTTTTCAGTTCCTGCATAAGTGAAAACAACTTTTTTCAAGTACAAGATTTATAAAAAAAGTCACTTATTATTCAGTATTTTGGTAACAAATATTTTTTAGGAAAAATTGTCATTTTGACTTTTTCCAAATTAATCAGTGAAAGATTGCGATTTTTTTATAACTTGTCGTAGTGTCATACATAAATTATTTAAATTCAAACATATTCTATGCACGGTTAAATATATATTATATTAAATCAGACCACTTTAACTTTTCCTGCATACATTTTCAATGAAACCATATCTACATCTGTGTATATTGTACACCTGGGAGCAAAGAAATCGAGTCACTTAGAACTGAATTTCCATAGAAAGTGGCTCGATTTCATTGCTCCCAAGTATGTTTGAATTTCTGTGTTATGTACAATAAAGTGTTTTCATACTTATATCATGTAGGTAAATATTTTTTAAGAAAAAAACCCCAAAAGAATCCTAGAACTTATTAACCCGCCAAAAAAAAAACCTATATTCATCAAATCAATTAACATATATTTATTAAATCTAAATACTTCGATATAATTTTTCATACTTTCCGTTGCGAGGTCCTATGTAAATCTTATTTAATATATGCATACGTAAGCATAAATGGGTGAATCAACTTTTAAGGTACTCCCCATTTTTCGACATGTTTTACCAATTATATGTTTTTAGAAAAACTATATTTTTGTTAATAACGTGGCTTACACGCTTATTAAATCAGACAAATAGGCTCACATTTGAAGTTATTTGATTTAAAATAGTAGTTTTAAATAATAATATAGTTGGTAACGCAGGGGACAATGTTGTCCCTAGGTTTTGTATGGAAAATGTGCATTTTCCCCTGAGTTACCAGGATTTTTCGCGGATTAAAAAATATTTGAGCTGTTTAACGTATAAGGTCTGTAAATTTGGTGGTCTGATTTATATTCATAGATCATTTTTAACCATGTCACCAGGAAAGTTTTAAAACCGCAAAAGAAAAAGAGTACCTTAAAAGTTGATTCACCCAAATGTCATTAAAATGGACGGCTTCTATTGTTTCTGTTAATCATACTGGTAAGTACATTAATATTAAATTAAAGTACTACTAGATAAAAAAAGGCTTGAATAAAAATCGATATTTTCGCATTGGGAAATACTTGGAATAATCGTACCGTTTGGTTTGGGAAGAACTTTACGAGGTGGTCCGACCTACTTAATACTTTATTTTTTTAACTATTGACGTTGCCCTCGTGGAGTCCGTGGCACGGCTTTCAATTGACGGCTAGAGCCATTTTGTATCTAACGTAACGCGATCAAAAAGTATCACATGGGCGTTTCTTTAAAAGTTTGTACCTAGTTAAGGACTAAATTAAGAAACGTTAACTTTTCCACTGAGTTACGAAAATTAGCTGTACTGTTATTAACATAAATGGTGGTATCTCAGCCAAAACTCCTGTAGCAAGTGCAAGCATATTACTAACAGATGAGGATTGTATCTACTTCATTTATTGAATTTGAGATACTGCTAATTGGCGTTGAGAGGTAGGATATAAATGTAGGACTAATTTTCGTAACTCAGTGGAAAAGTTTACGTTTTTTAATTTAGTCCTTAACTAGGCACAAACTTTTAAAGAAACGCCCACATAGCTTAGTAGATAGGGACACTTTATTTAATTCGTACTATAAAGGCGGTTTTCCATAGACTTTCTTTAAAGCGGGTAATAAAATCGATTTAGTTAGATAGCTTATCTTTTGCTTACCCCGCACGCTAACAATTCAGACGATAACTATTTCCATATTAATTGGGGGTAATTGATCACTTTCATCCGTAGGTTAACAATCTACAGTAATAATTGGCAGTGGTCTAAATATTCGCCTGTTACATTGTTGGTGAACTCCGCACTAAAACACCCCGTAATACCTGCAGTACACTGGACAGAGCCGAAACTAAAACAATCTAAATCGATACAGTCACTGTGCGGTTCGGTTCGCTTTCGTTTCCCTTTCGCAGCCAGTAAGCTACAGCCGTAAATATAAAAGTAGTCATTCACGAACGGAAATTGGAGAGGATTTGTTCATAATACGCAGACAAAAGGTCAATTTTGTTAAACATTCCCAATATATGTGACCACCTCTACTACGATATGACTAACAGCCTGTTCTTTGATCAGTATTTAACTCAACTAACTGTTAAAATTCGAAAAAATAATAGAAAATTTGACACATTTCCTTGGACTTAACCATTAGTTACGATTTTGAACAATTAGCTCGTTGAACTACCTACTGATCCAACAGGCCCAAGTGCTCACGTAGTATTGAACAATAAGTTTAATCCTTTTTAGTTACCAATCACTATTACCCATAGCAGGTCATATTCAATAACATTAATAATTTGTTTACTTACCCGACTTCTGTTACTTGAATTAGCCACGTGACCAGACCTCGGAATATACGGGGCAAAATTAAATGACAGCTAGAGATCGCCTATATCGAAAAACTCAATTATCGATGCTTTTCCGATATAATAATGATCGCTTCCAAGTTTTGTTTGCAAAAATATTATTTTATTGAAAGTATGCAGGTGAAACAAAATAGCAACATCATTCTGGTTATAAAAATAAAGATATTTTTAAAGGATTTTTGAACCTTCACTCGTCATCATCATACAAGTACTTATTCGACGACATTGACAAGTATTGTTTCATAATAATTGTCTAAGTAGGTAAGCTATTTCTATTTAATTATCTAAAGAGGTTTGATAAAGAGATAATCGATGATTGAGTTTATCGATGCAGACGATCCCTAGCTGTCATTTAATTTTGCCCCGTATATTCCGAGGTCTGGTCATGACAAACATGATCTATGTTGCATTTGATTATTACAAATAATACGAGTTATTAAAAATTATTTCACAGAATGCTATTTTGAAACTACAAACAATATAAATTAATGAATGAATACTAAACTATAACAACTGTCACAATAATTAATACTAAAGTTGTACGGTAGGTACATACAGTTGTCCCAGAACTTGAAGTAAATATTAAGGCATATGAAAGCCCGTTTCCTTACCGGTCCAGAATATAGTTTTAACTTTTCAATCTGTAAATTAATTTAGCAGTTATGAAGTATTAATGGTACTGGAAAAGAAAACTATCTTGAGGTATACTAAGATATATTTTTTATGTCGGAATCTATCTTGGAGCTTCTCAAGTAAATTCCGACATTTTAAAAATATCTTACTATACATCTTTCACTCCCTTGGCTAAAAATGGCTCATCCCGCCATAGCCGGCCAGCATAGCCAGTATCATTAAAGCCTTTATAACTCCTAAACAATCACAATCAACTAAAAAAAAAACTTTGCTTCTTTTGTTTCAAGTTCATAGAAGTTACCTAGTTGGTTACTAAGTTCTGTTACTAAGGTTGATGCAAATAAAACTAACTTATGTTTATTTTTTAATTTCAATATGTATAAAAATTAAAAGCTTAATTAATATACATTTTGAAAAACAATTAATCATTTTTCATAGTTTCCGCAATTTACAAATTTATGATAGAGCAAAATAAACCTTACCATCTAATTAAAAAGGTGCGTTTTGCTCCTTATTTAAAATGTTACTTACGCGGTTTTGCAGTTTCACCGACGAATTCCCGATACGATCTTTTAACATTCACAGCCGGCATCGATGAAATTACGCATGACTTATCTGTAAATTTCATTTTTTGAAATCGCTTAAAAGTTAGTCTTTGTTTACCAAAGAACTTTTTTAGTATAATATTATAAAAAATCCTATCTCTGTATATGTTTAGAGACCAAAATTATATTTCTCAACATGACTTAATTCCAACTTATTAAGCAAGAGATTTGGTGTGTTTTCGTATTTCTGCAAAATCATGTGAAATCTTAAAGTCGATTTAATGAGTCATCAAGATTGACCGGTGTCCAAGCGGATCTTTAGTTGCTTTGAATACATTCGTATCAGAATTTAAAGCTAGAAGTCTGTTCAATATGTCACGCAAATTTGAACTCTCTACAGGAACTCTTACAAAAGTTGGAGCCGTTATCAGTATCATCGTCGTGCGTGATTTTAACATGATTTTATCGTCCGAAATGGGAATACTTCAAGCTCGTACATCAAATAATTGCAATAGTTTAGAATACATTATTTTTATTATTATTCTATATAAATCAAAGTTTTGATTAATATACAGGTTTATGCACTGCTTTAATTTTTTTTTTATTGTAATTAATCTCAGTAACATAACTTAGTAACCGACTAGGTATATTAAAACTGATTTTTAAATACAGTTGTATATTGTTCCTACTGTTTTGATCTACGAGTAGCAGTGCGATATACAAAATTTAAATCTATACTCTGGACTGGAAAAGAAAGCGCTTTGATGTGCCGTGATATTTACCTCAAGTTCTGTAACATCCTGTATACGAAACTATTAAGAGCTGTGGTAAGAAGACCTTCAAATAGCGCTATCTTACGATAACGTTATAATTATATCGTTAATCGCAATCAATAACATTATTATTATAACGTTTTAAAAGTCTGATTCATAGCGGTATTCATCATAACGATATAAATTTCATATCGATCTATAATAACGATATTTGCCATCACCTCTATAACTGCACTTAACTTCACTGGTTCGTACAATACTGCGACGGCCTTCATTGCCGGCCATGTCATATGAAACATAAAAGTCACCGCCACAATTATTTGACTTGGGGCATTAATGCCACAAACCAGCAACAGGGCGCTGTTCATAAAGATATTACATAGTTATTCTGCTTTTGTTATGATTTTAATTTCGTATTGAGATTTTGAGTTAGTAGCATAAGTTATGAAAAACAATAGTTATAAAATTCGAAATTTAAAACAACGAAATATAGATGTTATGATATCGATATTTTTCATAACGTTATGAAGGTCTATGATAACTGATAAGGGTCTAGAGCCAGGAGGGGCGGTTAATGGTGTCGTAGGGCTGGCGCACCCCGAGCGCGGCAGGGTAGGCCGCGGGGTACAGCCCCATGATCTGCGACACGCCGGACTGCCGCAGCAGCTCCTCCTGGTGCCGCTGCAGGTACTGCTGGTACAGCGGCGCCGATCCGTCCGCGCCCACGAACCCGTAGCCGGCCCGCACCTGCCCGTGCCCGATAAACGGGAACGACCCGCTGTTATGAGTAGCGTTCTGATGCGCTGGCTTTGCCAACTTTTCAGCACTCGATTCTGCGTTATTCCGTTGCTGATGCGCCACGGCTGCCATGTAATTAGCTGCCATCAAGTTCGTACTGTTCCGGAATTCTTCGATCGAAAATCCTGCACCGTCTCCATATAGACTTCCACCTAAGGTCATACTCGGTGTGGTCCCGAAATTGAACGCGCTTCCAGGAACGATACTTGTTTTAACTGACGATAAAACATCAGTACCACAAGGGGGATGGTAACTTTGACTTCCTATGATCTGAGCTTGCTTAATTTCCGATGTACGTTTCCGCTTAGCTCTACTCTTTGAATCTATTGGTGCAGTAGAGTTGCTGCCTGGTGTTTTATAAATACTATTATCTTTGCTCATTGTGATCGATGGTTGTGAGTATATGCTCGCCGACGTGCTCGAAGGCTGGGAATCTGATGGCAAACTTTTATTAAACATTTGCGCCATTTGAAAAGTCTTCTCGTGATATAATGATTGATTGCTAGTAGCAAAACTTGACAAATATCTTTCATCGTTAGTATACCTTTCAAGCATTTGAGGTATATTTGGCAAGTTCCTCAAACTTTCAAGAGGAAGCGACGAGTGTGTATTATATGGGGTTTTATATGACATTGAACTGACCATTGCCTGGTTCGGCACAGGTTTATCTGATTTTTGCGATTTCGTAATCGTATCGTTTTTGGCAATCAAATCACTATCACTTATATTTGTAATACTTATATGATCACCTTTGAGAAGACCTCGCGGATTGGGAATCCTAAGTTCTGAAGGTAGATTTTGCTGCAATTCTTGAGTTCTTTGTAAATTGGCTCTGGGGACATTGTAGTTGTGATATTGCTGGTGCTGCACATTTTTATTGTAGCCAACCGCGCTGGAGTTGGCCGCATTTAAGTTATGTTTTAGTTTGTCTGCATGATTAGCACTATAGTTAGAATAATCTGAAGGTAGTACCTCTTGTTTTCGTATTTGATTGGTCAGTTTCCAGTTACCATAGTCAATGGCTGCAGCTGTGGAGGATGACGAATTATTGCACGCGTACAGCTTTTTGTTTGCTAGTTCAATGTCATTTAGCGAAAAGTTATTTAAAGGCTGACCTGAAATGCTATCGTATTGATTGTGATGTGAGTGAGCCATATTTTGATTAACATTGATTTCGGCATGGGAGTGCGCTGGAATTGTATTACTAGGGATAACATTCGATTTTGACATGGGTTTTTGAAATTGCTGATTAAAGCCGAGATTCCTAGCAATTGTATCAACTTCATAACCTTTAGGTTGAATATGGACAATAGGTTTTTCTTTTCCTACTAAATCGACCTGAATTGGTTCAACTATGTTTTTTTTGTCTTCTGGATGAATATTATAACCCATATTAACCATATCAATGTTATCTTTCTTTATCATACCAATTGGTTTGTTCGAGTCTGCCTGCACTATATTTTTTACATTATTGTGAAGATTTTCATTATTATCAAACGCACTATCTCGGTGGTCAACTGCATGGCGTTCAACGTAATCGACTGTAGTCTTTTCTCGCAATATGTTTTGATTGGCCAATTCTGATTTTTCACTGAGAGCTATGGCAATTTTATCTACTGACACTGAGGGCACCGATGAAGGCTTCTTCTGGTATTCATTTTTGATGGATGGTGGCATTGGCTGATCTTTTGTTTCACCCTCGTTTTTACCCGATTCAGGTTCAGTATAAATTCTTTTCTTGACTGGAAAGAGTGATGTTTTGTGGTCTGATAATGACTGATTAGTAGATTGCGGGGGAGTGACCGAACAAGATGTCGAGGACTGCGGCGACAGTTGCGCTTGAGCGTATTTAGCAGGCTGTGTGGGCGGATACGGCGAATGTGAAGGAGAAAATGGTCCGCTGTATGGATCTTGTTGAAAGGTGTCTGGACCCAAGGCTGTGTAGTCGTCATGAATACGAGCCGGTTTATTTACAACTGGTGCCTTTGACGTGTCATAATATGGGGGTGGATTTTGAGTGTACGTCGGAAGAGGGCTTTTATTTTGATCAAGGAAGTAGTTAGGAGTTGACGAACCCACACTGTTAGAAGCATAGACGTGTTGCGAGTAAGGCGAAAAAGGGGATTGTGGAGCCTCCCGTGGGCTGCAACTTTTTTCTGGACTACTTTTAATTGATGTATTGTCCTGGTAAAATCCAGCTCTTACTGTACCATTGATAATAGGATAAGTAATTTTTTGAAAATCATCCGTACGCGGGGATGCCGGGGATCTCAGTAAAGGTGAATTATGAGACATTTGATGCCTTGGCGAGTCGAGGTCTTGACTAAACGAAGATCTCTCGGACACAGAGCTCCCCGTACTGGTCCTGCGCTGTCTCGGCGTTGCACTTATATTAGGAATTGGGCTGTCACCTCCATCGGCATTAGGAGCATCTGGATCCATAGGAAAGTCAAATTTATTTGCGTTCTTAGGGCTGGAAACTTTATTATCATTATTTGCAATCTCAGCCGGCTTTTCATCGCAATCAGGTTCCTCTTGTTTTTTTTTTGAGACGGGAGCGGTAGACGCAGTGTTTTTTGGAGCACCAAATGCCTTAAACCAAGCACTAAGATTCGGAGTAGCCTTTTCTTGGCTTGGTTTTGGTGTAGTAGGTTCAGTTTCAACCTCTGCATCTTTTTTAGTAACTTGAACTGGTGTATCGTCACATTTTTTAACAAGCTGTATCTCCTCTTTATTATCGTCTTTTTCGGTTATGCTAGGTGACTTGGAAACTAATTTCTCGTCTTCAGTTTTGTGATCTTCACTTTTACTGAAGTTGAGATCTTTCCCAAGGGAAAATTCTACAGTAGCCAAAACGGAACCCAAACTTAGTTTAGGACTGGACTCGTCATTTTTGGTGGTGTCACGAGCTTTGCTGGGACCAAGAGGCGTTACTTCTTCTATCTTTTCAACACTCTTACTAGCCATATTAGTGAGCAAATTGCCCTTACTTTTCCCTGGTTGTAATCTGTCTATTGTTCTTTGAATTTCTCTCCTTTTGATTAACTTAGGCTCACGAGATGATGGCCGTTTGCGTGGTAATTCTTTTCTGGAAATCATAGTTTTATCACTTTGAATAAAGTCATCGTCTTGCCGGCTATTATCATGTTCTTCTGTTGAAATGGTTTGGGCAGGGCTATCACAGGGTGAGCTCTGCACAGAACCTTTCGGCGCATCATCAAGCCACTTGCTAATATCTTTAACAGCTTGCTCCAAAGCTTCAGAAGCGGACTCGTTTTTAGCAGTATTTTTCTTTTGCCCTTTCTTACTTCCTCCTTTACTTTTGGGGTTGTCACTTCGTTCATCGTCAGAAATATCGATAGCTTCGCTATCTTTACTACAGGTATTTTTATCTGAATTACTGTCGGCTGACGAAAATAAACTGTTGAACAAAGAACTATCTTTATACTTTTCATTTTTAGCTTTTAGTTTTTCAATTGTTTCCCTTAATTTCTGATTCTTTTCTTTTTCCGGTATGTGCAGATTCTGTTTTTGTTTATCTACGGGTTTCTGGTTACAGTCGAATAATGATTCCCAAGCGTCTTTTGCTGCATGCCGTCGTCTCTCTTTAATCTTATCGTATTTATCCTTGACGAAGTCTGGATCGTTGAGTTGGTCCGATGGCTCTGTGTGGTCAAGCTCGGAGGGCGATGGAGTCGGGGTATGAATCGAGGGCAAGGGACTCGCACTTCGGCTTCTATTCGAGCTTTCTAAAGAATCTTGGGATTCACTTCTCTTTAGAAATGCAACAGGTTCAGAATCGTGATGTCTGCTTTTCTTTTTTTTTTGTTTTGACTTTTTTCCATCTTTATTCTTATTTTTACCATGTTTTTGTTTCTTGCCGTGTTTACTTTTAGTCCCATTTTCGTGACTGAGTTTAGATTTGTGAGAATATTTTTTATGATTTTTGGAATGTTTACCATGCCTGTGACGCCCTTTGCGTTTTTTCTTTTCTTTACTCTGTTTTGATTTATGAGATTCTTTTGATTTCTTGGCTTCCAGATCAGGTGATACATCAAACAGCTCATTATTACTTATCTTTGTTTCTTTTAATACCTGGTCAGATGAACTCGTCTTTGGATCTCCTGCAACAATAAAAAGTCACATGAGAATGTAGAACACAGATAAATATTTAAATAGATGAGATGACACGAGTGCACGTAGCTACGTAGTTCGAGTGTCGAAAGGGAGAGCAGTGCCCCTCCTTTCATTTAGTTTCTCCGCTGTATTCCGCGCTCCACTCTCATTGGCACCGCACCTCAAGAAAAATGCCTTAATTCGAAAACTCTACTAGTATAGTTGGGCGAGTTAACGGGATCGTTTCCTATTATCGGTAAGTAAGTTGGTTCTTACATTGTGTGTCATTACCAGTGATGGGAAATAGGTGAGCTAAAATACCTATTCTTTGCGAGAGGACATAATATGGAGTGGTTACAACCGGATAAAAGTATATATTTTTTGGATTCCGGGTATTTGATATTTATCCGGGCACTGCGAATACTAGCCGTAATGTTGAACATACATTCTTTTCCTTATAGAATGTTTGTAAAGTTTGTAGTAAAAATGGTAACATTCCTGCCATAAAGTTAAAATTATAAGTAATCCGAAAATGTGAACGCCCATTTGCAAGTCATAAACAAACAATGCGTGGGAAAACCCATATTATTAGTCCGCTACTACTTTTTAGAAATCTTGTTCATTCCTTCTTTTCTCTAGCCCTTTTTACTAAAAACTAACATTAAACATGCCGTACTTTAAACAAAACATGTCATGTTTTACATTACGATAATTACCCGAATAAATATCGAATACCCGGAACAGAAAAAAATAATAATTTTTATCCGGTTGTAACCACTCTATATATGTCCTCTCGCGAAGAATAGGTATTTTAGCTCACCTATTTCCCATCACTCGTCATTACTTTATGTTTGTTACGGTTTTATCGTGAAATACTAATGAGTGTATACCTAGTCCAGCCATAAGTTCTGTTATAATCAGGGATCGGAAATTCGGATCGATATTTACATATTCTTTCGCACCGGCTTTGTTGTTCAGTTGTATGGAGGCGGACTCAATCATAGAATTCATTGCTAAAATTTCTGGGATTTCAAAATAAATAAATTGCACCGGCTTTATTTCATAATCAATTATTTATATTAGCTGTTTGAAGTTATTTTTCATGTATAGATTTACCAAATGTTATTTAATTTACCTGTAACTCATTAACCTAACGAATTTATAGGAGCAAAAATGAATGTTTTATCCTACATGTAAAGTAATTATTATATTAACATTTTGTAGAATCCCAGAATCTCGAAACTTATATTATTAAAATAATATTTTTAAGAAGCCGACGCCATGTTTGCCTATCTTTTTCTGGGATTTTGCCAACTTTAGGTAAATATCGATCCGAATTTCCGATCCCTGGTTATAATACAAAGTGTTAATGAAATAAAAGTAACTTCTGTTTATTTTTTAATTTCAAAATATATAAAAATAAAAAGATTAAATAATGAAAATTTTTAGAAACTAATCATCATTCCACATAGTCTCCGCAATTTCCGATGCGATCTTTTAACATTCAGGGCCAGCATCGATAAAATTACGTACGACTTTTTGCAAATTTCACTTTTTGAAAACTCCTTTAATGGTTAGTCTTTGTTTAGGAAGGAAGTTTTTTGTTTAATATTGTGAAGCCTCTCATCTCTGGGTATGTTTAGAGACTAACATTATGTTTCTCAACGACACTCAAATCCAGCATAAGAAGCAAGAGATTTGGTGTATTTTCGCATTGCTGCAAATTGATGTGAAATCGTAGGGTCGATTTAATGAGACATGAAGATTGACCGGTGTACAAGCGGATCTTTAGTTGCTTGGAATATATTTGTATCAGAATTTAAAGATAAAAGTCTGGTCAATATGTCACGCAAATTTAGACTCACTACGAGAATTCTTACAAAAGTTGTAGCCGTTATCAGTATCGTATACTACTGCTTCGCTAGCCCCAAATGAGAATTCTTAAAGCCCGTACATCAAATTATTGCAATACATACATACATAAACTCACGCCTTCACTCCCAATATTGCAATACTGAAGAATAAATTACGTACCTTTTAATTCTATATAAATATAATTGATAATATACTGATTTATGAAAAACTCTTTTAATATATTTTTGTAATTGTAAGAAATAGTAATAAATGTCAGTAACAGAACTTATGGCCGGACTAGGTATATACTGCATGATTCATAAAACATGGCCGATATTGTCGAGCCAATGAACAATAGGGCAAAGATCTAACAATCCTACAAGTGGTGAAGAGCAAATGGTATTGCATTTTAATAAGTTTTACGAAAGGGCGAAACCGACATGTAAATGTTTTGTAACCAAATTCATATACTTAACATTATTTTGTACTAATACCATAACTTTTTTTTTTACTTTTGTACTAATACATTACTATTGTTATTCGGATAGTGTTATAAAAATAAACAAATCTACTACAGGGTTGGGCAGATTAAGTGTCCTAGTTAAAAAGAGCCATAAAATTAAAACAAGACAGTTTTTTTTAAAATTTATCACGTTTTTATTTTTAGCGTACTCTATACTTAAAAAAACTAATTCATAAGTTCAAATCGCTCGCCATCAGCTTTAATAACTTGACGCATTCTTCCATAGAATGCATTACACGCGGCACGCACTACCTCGTCTGGTATTTCATCCCATATCTTGACTAATCGATGCTTGAATGAGTTTAGATTCATGCCCTGTGTGCTCCCAATCTTGCTCAGCATGTAACCCATATCGAAAAGTCCAAAGCATTCAAATCCGGCGATGATACAGGCCATTCTTGCCAAGGTATAAAATCTGTCAAATTTGTTCTACACCAATCTTGAGTGCGTTTAGCTTTGTGAGATGGGGCACTATCTTGTTGGAAGCAGTAATAGTCGTTTCCATATAATTTTTGAGCATTTTCTAGCAAATGACCCTGTAACACGTTCTGGATGTAAGTCTTGGTTAATTTTGACACCTCGATCAATAAACAGTAGCGGTAACTTGCCTCTAGGCGATATCGCACCCCATACCATGACAGCTGATGCACTCTGGAACCGTTGTACGGCTAATTTGTCCACAGGAATATCCTTCAATGAAGCACCATAGACACGATCGTTTTGTTGGTTGTGACTGTCTTGTAACTGGAACATCTTTTCGGAAGGAATAAATAATATCATCGCCGTCGTGCCAAGCTAGCTATTCCCTACATTTTTTCACTCTAGCTTTTTTCTGGGCATCTGTTAAGCCATGATTTTTTTGTTTTTTGTAGGCCTTTAGCCCAAGATCATATTTTAAAATACGACTCATTGTTCGACGGGATATTTTCATATCTTTAGCAAGTTTGCTTGCACTTCGAGCTGGATTTCGTCTATACGCTCACGAATATTTTTAATGATGTTTTTGGTGCGAACAGATGGCTTTCTCCCAGGTTTGGGCCTGATTTGTGAAGATCCCGTTTCTTTGAATCGCTTGACGGTCCGCGATATAAACCTTATATTGATATTTAAATGTTTCAGCGTCTTCAATATCTCACACGGTCGGTATTTTTTCTGGTACAAATCGCACACGAGCTGGCGTTTCGCGTCCATTGTTGAAAACAATATAAAAACAAAATATATCAAGCTGACGTGTAGAAATCATAAAGAAGATTAAATTGTCAACAAAAAAAAAATACGAAGTGAATAAGAAGTTAAGTTATATTTAAGTAAAAAAGCCATACACAACTAGGACACTTAATCTGCCCAACCCTGTACATAGTACGGGCGGTAGTGTCACCCAATGTATGGACAGGACAAAATTTGATATCGGATGAATTCACTTGGCACAGATGTATGCCTAGGACAAACTGAGCTGATTTAGCCCGGTAGCCATCTGCCACCCCCTGGTGGGTAGGGAGGGAGGGTATTCAAAGTTACAAACGTCCGTGCTTCGAAAAAAATATATTGGCTTGAGTTTACCTATCATCTCGAGTGTGGTGTCATTTTCTTATAAACCATATATGTGTGGCTTTCATTTTTGATATAATAGTTACACTCCTTGATATAAATGTATTAAGATAGGTACATAAAGAAGTTTCACACCATAAGCTTATCTTTTTGTTTCAACACACAATCTATATAATAAAAATGAATAAGTATTTTAAGGCGATGGGCTTGCCACCTGTCACTAATACACTGGGAAACATCTTAGCCTTCTTGTGCAAAATGTGGTTACAGAATTATCAAGAAGTTTTAAGACTTGTTGGTAATTCTTTAACTCTGCCTACCCCACTCTGGGAATGAAGGCGTGAGTTTATGTATGTATGAATCGCTAAATGTGTTGCTAAGCGCAAACCTCGAGAACGGCTGAACCGATTTGGTTGATTTCTTTTGTGTTGTGTTCGTCATTGTCAGGAAAAGGTTTGTATGAAAGAAAATAATAGAAAAATCCACCGGTAAAGTCAGAAATTTGCAGCGGGGCGAAGCCGCTGGCGGGCCGCTGGTATAGAATAATACACTCGGGAGCAAAGAAATCGAGCCACCGTTGCATTTTTTACGTCGATGTTTGTTGTGTAAAGGTCGTAATTCGAATGCCATATGATAGGTAATTTTGTCTTCTATCGAATGACACATTTTTTGTGGTGGGGATGAATATTTTCAGTCATTTCGGGGCCGAAAACCGCAAGGCTCTCAAAATGCTCACTTTAGAACCGAACAATATAAGGGAAAAATTAAAAAGTTTTATTGTAATTAAAACAAATTATATGTGTATTGCCTCCTCTAGCCAATCGACATGCATGCATGCGATTTTTCATTGAACGCACGAGTTTTTGATGAAAGTCTTGAGGTATGCCCGCCCATTCTTCCTCGATCGCTGTCTTGAGCTGATGCAGAGTCTCAGGAGCGGGATCTCTGGCCCGGATTCGCCTCTTGAGCTCGGGCTTCGTGCTGGCCAATCCATGGTAGGGATATTAACCTCTCTTAGGTACTCCTGAGTGATCCGGGCTGGCGTTATCTTGCATCAGCATGAAGTTTTCACCGGGCTATTCCCATTAGGAATTTTTATTCCCAGTAGTTCGCACTGCGGACAAATGGGAAAATCAAATTCCCAGTAGTTCGCACTGTTTAATTCAACATAACTGTGTTCTATTTCATATGGTATTATAGGAGCAGGAATATAAAAAAGTAATTTTAATTTAACACATTTATTTAAAATTAGACTGACAAAAAAACAATAAATGTTATATATATAGAGTAAAAATGCTTTACTATGTTGATTTAATAAATTTTTCGTAAAATTAATGTTTTTTTTTAATTGTCAGTCTAATTTTAAATAAATGTGTTAAATTAAAATTACTTTTTTATATTGCTGCTCCTATAATACCATATGAAATAGAACACAGTTATGTTGAATTAAACAGTGCGAACTACTGGGAATTTGATTTTCCCATTTGTCCGCAGTGCGAACTACTGGGAATAAAAATTCCCAGTTGTTCGCACCACTTGCCGGAGGTGCGGACTAGTGGGAATTTTTATTCCCAGTAGTCCGCAGTGCGAACCACGGGGTGCGGACTACTGGGAATAGCCCTTTTCACCGATGTAGCCAGCAAATGGGACCACATGTTCAGCGAGGACCTCTTCAATGTACCGATGAGCAGTCAATCCTCTTGAATTCGCCCCGACACCAGGCCCAGTGACACAGTATAAGAACAGTAGAACGTCTTCAAACAAAGGTACATCGCGCGGCTCGCGGCGGTGGGCGGGGCTAAACTCCCACTTTATACTAAATCTCAGGATACTACGAGTGTACATTAGTCGGGGCTGCGGCGTCCTTGCGCTCGGTTACGTTTTGTTGGTAGTGCGCGTACTTACCTATCGCTATCGAGCGACAATACAATGTCGCAGCCAAAAAGACGTAAATATTGTTCTGTATACGGATGTCTAAATAATAGTATACATAACAATAACAGGTAAATAGTCAAAGGAACCGCCTTGCGCGAAAGCGGCATTATCAAAAGGTCAAAAAGGAATTTACATATCACATCCATCACATACCTATAAATATATAATTTAGTGTCAACAGATAAAATTATATAAGTAAAATAATTTAAATTTGGTACTTAGGTACAGTCACCCAATAAAAATGTTGAGCATACTTAGAACCTTGTCATTGTGAATGTCATAGTCATTGTCATGTGTGTCATTTGATGTTCTGTTTGAAATTTACTATGACAACGCACTAAAGTGCTTAACATTTTCGTTGGGGTACTGTACCTAACAATATTTATACTTACTTACTTTAAGTTTGTGTAATTTATGAAAATTAATATTCTTATAAATCATAGAAAGTATGGCCAAGTAGGTGACTTAAATTGAAAAACAAGTTTGGACAACCCTGATGCCCGAGCGGCAATTGTTATCAGAATCTCCTAAAGGGCCGGAGTCGAGCTACTTTTCTATTTATACTATGCCAGTGACGAACACAATGTCTGTCTTCTATCTGTCTGTAATCTCTTCCTTCGTAAATGGCCGTAAACAACCAACATTCGTTCGTGGTGCGAGATCCGACTTGTTGGAACTAGGTGACTGTGCCGTACCACAGGGTTCCGTTATAGGAAACAACCTATTTTTAAAACTTATGAACGATTTTACAACCTTCACCGACGACGCCGAATTTGTACTTTTCGCCGATGACGGTTGTGTCATCGTCTCTGCAAATAATCATTAGGATCTCAAAGTAAAACTGAACAGGTAATGTCAGAAGTTGCATCTTGGTTCTCAGCTAACGGCATGTTATTGAACGTACAAAAAACTAACATAATACAATTTTCGTTACACGGGAGAAAAGAAGACTACTTAAATATATGTGCAAGTCGCACAACTATAACACCAGGCGGCGAGGCGAGGAGCGCCCACCCGCTACGCGTTTCGCAGTCAAAAAAATGTCTCCACTCAATAGGCCCTTTGATATACAACAAGATACCTCCAGAAATCAAAAATGCACCAAATATGAGGCGTTTTGTTAATAATTTAAAAGCTAAACTAGTATCTGACGCATATTATACTATTGACGACTTCCTCAACGGCTAAACTGACTGGTAACTGGTTCGCTGCCGAAACCATTGACTCCATTTATTGAATTACATATATTTACATACTTTATACAGATAATTTAATTTAATATGTTTAGAAATTAGTCTACAATTATTGTTTTCAACTTTTGACATGTAAAACTCTGTATTATTAAGGAATAAATAAATAAATAAATAAATAAGCTCAGCTCAAACTTCAATCCAGCACCCTAACACCGTTGCTAACACAGTAGCGTGCGTAGCTGCGTAACGTGGACCTATTGTTTGGGTATTCACGGGTATTGGTAATTATTTTATAGGAAGAATTCGGCGTGCGAAAGCTCTTTTCCCCTTAAATCTGTCACTTATTGACTGACGAGCTGAAAACGACTCTTGTCAATTAGGGTTTCCGCGCATCAGTTTTTTCACTAGATGGCGCCCGTGAAGTGAGGTCTTTTTGACAGTTGATGTTAATATATATGCCTAGAAGAAGACCAAACTAGTGACAATTTACTTTTTCACTTGATATATACACATTTCAAATATTTAGGTACAAAATTATTTCAATTTCTATTTTTTACGTATTATCAACTGTCAAAAAGACCTTACTTCCCAGAGGCGCCATCTAGTGAAAAAACTGAAGCGCGGAAACCCTCATTGATGCCGCAAACGCTACTGGCTAAGGTCGGATTTTAATTCCCACAGAAAAAATGTAAACAAAGTTACGTCACTGTCAAAGTGACATTTCAGGGGATCTTAAAGTTTGGACCAGCAAGAAATAAAATATTAAGTTATCATTTCACTCTAACCGTGAATATAAAAATAAATTCTAGAAATAATTGAAATTAAAATTGCACAAATGAGCCACTGCAAAGCGATTAATACACGGGAGCACGAATTGTGAACCGAAGCGAGTGAAGTGACGTCTCACAGTTCCGCATCAATCAAGCGGGCCTCCACTTGTTGACACAGGTGTATCGAGTCAATGATACCAGTGCAATAAATAAATTATGCATACTAAAATAGTTTACTCGTCATAAATTAATACAACAAAGAGTTTATTTACATCAAAATAAAGTTTGCCATCAACAAATTAAATTCTTCAATCTTGATTACAATATATAGTTTTTATAGAATGTCGATTTCGAGTTGGAAATGTGGAATGTATAAATATTTTAAATACTGAAAATGTTTTTCGTTAACGGCAACACCTTTGTTTACATTTTTTCTGTGGGAATAAAAATCCGACCTTAAGTTTGTCTCCAAATCGGGTCACATGGCTAATATTCATCTTGAAGATCGTAGAACATTCCATGCCGATCGGCACAAAACTATTAATTTGCAGAGTACTCAAGAACTCCAAAAAAAATCTAGTAGCCGCATTATCCTTCACCATGACACTGCCAGTCCTCACGCCGCTCGGAAAACTACCGAGTATCTGGACGGTGAATAAATCTAATTACTGGCTGGACCATCCTCCATACAGCCCCGACTTAAGACTGCACCGAGCAAACGTCGAGCGTCCAGTGGCGCCCTCAATACTATTATTGTGTTTTCTGATAAACGAAAGAATTTCCATGGAATTGGACGATGCTTTTTTGTAGCGCAAGTAAAAACACAATTTATGGGATACGTAAAAAACTTTGATAATAGTTACCCTTTGAGTAGTCAGCTTAACGGGAAAAGGTGGCCACTTTTTTCCGTTAAGTTGATAACTCGAAGGTCAATTGTTAGTAAACTATGGGATTTATCGTACAAGTTGTGTTTTTATTTGTAGTACAAAAATGCATCGTCCGAATTCAAGAAAATATTTTAGTTTATTAGAAATCTCAATAATAGTAATGAGGGCGCCACTGTACATCCGGCGTACGCTCGGCGCAGTCTTAAGCCCCAATGAGATTTTCAGACCCCAAAATCAAGAATTAGTTGCGAGGTCAGCAGTTTCAGAAGCCGGAAAAAACAATGGAGGCCTTTTTGTGTATTCCTATTTCAGCGTTTAATAAGTTATTTAGTGGAATGTGCACGAAACATACAGGCGAATACTTTGAAAAACAACAAAACTACTTTTGTTCAATTAACTTCAACCTCAAAATTTGAACCTCATACGAGCTGCACCTTTAGGTAAAATACTGGATTATTATTATACATTAAATATAAATTCCTACCTGTGTCGGAGTGAGATTTTCGTTTCTTTCTTTTACTTCGACTTGGAGATTCACTTGACTTGAGCTTATGCTTTCTAGAAGGAGTTGGTAACTGGTACTCAACAGCTATTTCTTCATCAGACGAAGACAGTTTGTGCATATACTTTTCCGTCAAACGATCGAATGCTACCTGGAGACCGTCGACCATCATTGTGTATTCTGAAAAAAAAAAAGTATTCCTAGAGAGTGGCTATGAACAAGGCGATAAAATAAAAATCTCCAAAATTATCCGACCTTTACATTAGTTAGAAGTAAATATACGTTTATTGTCAAAGTCATGAAATTACCATTGTCTTGACCATTGTACAACCGACAATTGTTCACAATAAGCTTGAAGTCTGCTTTAAACATTGAAAAGTCTGTATAGAAACCGCTGTCAAGCCGCTCTTCCATTTTCCGCAGGTCCATAGGTCGTCGTATTACAGCATAATAATTTGGGGCATATTCTTCTTCCACCGGATCCATGAATGGCCACGCGTCGTCGTGCGAAGTCAATTGTTCCAAGACCTTGTACATGTCTGTTTGAATGTCCTCCTCTGTTTGAGTAAAACTGAAATAAAAGTAAAAGTAGTAATAAGAAAATAATTAAGCCATATACTAATACATTTACTAAAGGTTGAGTACAAACATTTGTGATGTTTTGAGTTTCCTTCTCGTGCTGCTGACGGGCTCATCGTTGTCCGGAATAAGGATCTGTCCGGTGGCGCATGCGAGTGAGTTGTTCGTCTTTCTTCCTGTCTTAACCGGCAGTTCTGGGGGCGGTTCGCCTTTTTGAGAAGCAGACGAGTTTTTCGAGCGCTTATCATGATGCTTCGATCGTTTTGACAACCTTTGAGGCATTTTTTCTTTTTCGCTTGCAGAACTATCACAGTTCGATGTGTCGGATTTAAATCTAAAACGACGTGAATATGTTGTGAAAATAGTATAGATCTCCAGAGTACGCGATCGCTTAACGACAAGCAGCAGTGTTCACATTGTTTTGTTCCAGTGTGCGAGTACGACCACAGCTGAAAGCATTCCATTCCAGGATTGACAACGCATTAGGAGTCTTAGGAATGCAAACTTGAGATTGTAGTCTTAAGAATTCAATTTTCTTAGTGTCAGGTCTCACTTACTATCAGGTTACCTATGTGCTCGTATGCCTACCCTGACATTAAAAAATACATCCTTCTGCAAATCCAGAGAGTAAGTTTAAGGGTTACGTTCAACAAGGAACCCTTATAGTTTCGTCATGTCCTGTGCCCGTCTGTACGTCTGTCCGCGAATTAACTCAGAAACTCTTGGTTCTAAAAAGCTGTAATTTGGCCATTGTTATACATTTAAAATACGCCGACAAAGTTGTATATTAAATAGCATTATATATATTAATGATAACATCATATAGGATAGAGATCAAATGCTATCTGCTATGTTTATAGTGGGGGGGGAGCTTTGAACCTTGTAAAAAATCGAAACAGCGCTTTTTTCTAGAATCATGTATTTCAAGTTACCTCTCCAAATAATATACAAAAAATTAAACATTTCCCATGACCGGAACAACGTAAAAATAACCAAAACGCGTTTTTGTAAATAAAATTCAAGGCAAAATAGTTAACAGGACAATACTCGTTATTATGAATAAAGAATTGGTAGAATCCATATAATTTTGCAGAATTAAACAAAGCCTCCCAAGGAAATTAAAAAAAATAACTTTTTTAAATTGTACTTCAAGCAAAAATATTAACAGTGTAAGTGGCGGGTTGCGTATGTGGAGCGAAATATCAAACCAAAGTTCAGTGGTCACAACAACTATGTTTATTCGTTTAGATATACATTAACAAAAGGTGGCAACACTACCCGATGACCCGAGTTCGGCAAATCGACCCACCGTAGCAGGAGCGAGTGTCCAAAGCTCGGAGTCAACAAGGCTTAGTTTAAATAAGTCTCCAAAAGTCCCACGAGTGGAAGCGATGAGAGAGCAAATCGTAGTTAGCCAGTGTTGAACCAAACGATTGTGCGTAGTGTTCCCGAGGACTATAGGCTTTTAGCCCTAAATTTAAGCCTATTGGTTCTCTTTTAGGGCTAACCTAATAAAGCAGGGCTTTAAAAGACTTGTCATTTTAAAAAGCCTATGGGCTTATAAAAGCCTTTAGGCCTTTTTTGTGATGGAGTCTTTTTTTCCAAGTAATAGGCTTATGTAAAGGCTAAAGCTTTTTTGGAGACTTAGCCTAAGAAAGTCATTATTGCCATCATCCATCAAATAATTAAAAAATAAACAACATCAAACATGTATTTTACATTGCATTTATTTACATACATACATAAACTCACGCCTTCATTCCCAGAGTGGGGTAGGCAGAGCTACAGAATTACAAAGCACTCTTAAATAAGTTGTTGATAAATAATAAAATAATGTTTATACCATTCCCCCTAAAAACAATCATATTTTTAGGGTTCCGTACCTCAAAAGGAAAAAACGGAACCCTTATAAGATCACTTTGTTGTCCGTCTGTCTGTCTGTTTGTCTGTCAGTCTGTCAAGACCCTTTATCTCGGGAACGTGTGAAGGTATCGAGTTAAAATTAAAACCATATACTCCGGTTTACAGCCCCTTGAAGCTATAAAAAAAATCAAACTTCTACATCAACGTAAAAAAAAGATACGGCTGTTTATGCAGCAAAAAACGTGTATTTCGACACTCTCGAGGGAATCAAAATGTAAAGGGTATGTCCCGTTGACCTAGAACTATTAAATTTGGAAAGTAATTCCGTCTTTTACTACAAATATAGCAAAAATTCTGATTTTTTATATAAATCACAAAAAACAGGTTCTGTATGCAAGGAACGGCGGGCCAAATTTTAAATTGAGTTAACCCATTCATTGCCGACGCCTCACATTTTTACTCATCACGCAGTGCCGGCGTAATGCCGAGGACGCGATTTCGCATACATGGGACGCGAATTCGCGTCTTCGGCATCCGAGATAAGAATTATGAAAATTACAAATGCACTGAATCCAAAAACCAGCAACAGTATAATATTATCCTTCATAAATAAAGTAACATATTGGTATCAGCATTTTAGTACAGTTGTTTTGCTAGCAAAAAAAAACAAATAACTCGAGGACGCGATTTCGCGTCCTCGGCATTACGATTACACATACATGGGACGCGAATTCGCGTCTTCGGCATCCGAGATAAGAATTATGAAAATTACAAATGCACTGAATCCGAAAACCAGCAACAGTATAACATTATCCTTCATAAATAAAGTAACATTTTGGTATCAGCATTTAAGTACAGTTGTTTTCTAGCAAAAAAAAACAAATAACTTGAGGACGCGAAGTCGCGTCCTCGGCATTACGATAACACATACATGGGACGCGAATTCGCGTCTTCGGCAATGAATGGGTTAACCGCGTCAAGTGGGGTATCGTATGAGAGGGCTTCATGGGCACAAGCTTCAACTGATTTTTAATTATTTTTAAGATGTATAGTTTTCGATTTATGACGAAGAATGAATAAAAACCTTGGTAGGTACTTAATAATTTTGGTGTATTTAGGTATTACCCATGATCATAACTTTAGTTATATTAAACCTGGAATGTTCAATCCTAAGCTAATATACTTACTCTGCAAGGTGTATGTTATCACATATAAATGGATACAGTCACCTGCTTCTTCGCAATGATGAATAGTAGACATGCACTTTTGACCAAATTTTTGCCCGCAAAAACATACATCGCCTTCAACGAGTCGCAACAAGCTACCGAGTGAACTTAGAGACGAATGCCAACCGCAGTGTTGTCATAAATATAGTTTATTTTCTAGCATATTAAATAATATTGTCATAAAGAAGAAGTTTTTGCCACATTAACGAATTTGTTTGTAAATGGCATTTTGGGCAATGATACCCTAGGTGGCAATGTTGGCGTATTTCTCGGTATATGGACCTAAACATTTGTGCGGAACCCTCGGTGGGCGAGCCCGACTCGCACTTAACCAGTTTTTTTTAATAATAATAATAATAATGTTAATTATGTTACAATTTAAGGTAATTAAAAAGTTTAATTACTAGAGTTAACTTGATAATCTCGAAAAGAAGCTTAGCCTTGAGGACTAAGAGATTCATAGCCTTCGTAGCCATTTCAGAGGGTTAAGCGTTACTGTTGTCAGACTAGCCTTAAAATAGCTTAGGCCTTAGCAAGACCTTTTCGACCTCCAACCGGTAGTCTTAAATAGGCCTAGCCTAAAGGACTAAAAGTCTTTATAGGCTTTTAGCCTTTCAAGCCCCTTAATTAAGAGTCTAGGCTCCAAAAAAAGGCTAAAAGCCTATAGTCTTCGGGAACACTAATTGTGCGAGTTAATTGTACGCTAACACCATCTAGTCACAATAAAGTTAAATAGTATCGGTAAGGCGCGCATATATTGCTTACTAACACCATCTAGTGTCGGATAGGGGAAACCATTGTTACTTATATCGATCCGTTGCGATTATATTGCTTACTAGCGTCATCTGGTGTCGAGTGGTGGTGTTACAACAGTGATTTTTTAACATAAAATTATTAAAATTAATATATTAAAACGCTATCAGGCAAAATTTACTTTCATTTATAGGCTTCATATTACTTATTTAAAAGAAAATTAAAAACATTAATGCAAATGGATTTGTTTTACTCATATCTGTTTAATTTTGAGAAATTCCGGTCTGGGCTTAAATATTTTCCATTATTTAATAACTACCAGTTCCGTTACATTTTTGCCTCACATAAGTTTAATTTTCTTCATATTAGTTAGATATATGAAATAAAATCCGCTTAGCATTTTTTGTCCTGTTAATATTTTTGCTTGAATTTCAAAGTGAAATTATAAGATTTTTCAAAAAAAATGTTGTTCTGAAGACATTATGTTTAATTTACTGACCTACTGGCAATACTTAATCTCTTCTACAAATACTCCTTACAGATACGCCTGTTAATATTTTTTCTATCAAGTAAAATTGATAAACACAATATCTTTGAAAATAACGCATGCGCTGAAGTAAACTATTAGCAGGATACAACATACAGGGTTGGGCAGATTAAGTGTCCTAGTTAAAAAGAGCCATAAAATTAAAACATGACAGTTTTTTTTTTAAATTTATCACGTTTTTATTTTTAGCGTACTCTATACTTAAAAAAACTAATTCATAAGTTCAAATCGCTCGCCATCAGCTTTAATAACTTGACGCATTCTTCCATACAATGCATTGCACGCGGCACGCACTACCTCGTCTGGTATTTCATCCCATATCTTGACTAGTCGATGCTTGAATGAGTTTAGATTCATGCCCTGTGTGCTCCTCCCAATCTTGCTCAGCATGTAACCCATATCGAAAAGTCCAAAGCATTCAAATCCGGCGATGATACAGGCCATTCTTGCCAAGGTATAAAATCTGTCAAATTTGTTCTACACCAATCTTGAGTGCGTTTAGCTTTGTGAGATGGGGCACTATCTTGCTGGAAGCAGTAATAGTCGTTTCCATATAATTTTTGAGCATTTTCTAGCAAATGACCCTGTAACACGTTCTGGATGTAATAGTCTTGGTTAATTTTGACACCTCGATCAATAAACAGCAGCGGTAACTTGCCTCTAGGCGATATCGCACCCCATACCATGACAGCTGATGCACTCTGGAACCCGTTGTACCGCTAATTTGTCCACAGGAATATCCTTCAATGAAGCACCATAGACACGATCGTTTTATTGGTTGTGACTGTCTTGTAACTGGAACATCTTTTCATCGGAAAAAATAATATCATCGCCGTCGTGCCAAGCTAACTATTCCCTACATTTTTTCACTCTAGCTTTTTTCTGGGCATCTGTTAAGCCATGATTTTTTTGTTTTTTGTAGGCCTGTAGCCCAAGATCATATTTTAAAATACGACTCATTGTTCGACGGGATATTTTCATATCTTTAGCAAGTTTGCTTGCACTTCGAGCTGGATTTCGTCTAATACGCTCACGAATATTTTTAATGATGTTTTTGGTGCGAACAGATGGCTTTCTCCCAGGTTTGGGCCTGATTTGTGAAGATCCCGTTTCTTTGAATCGCTTGACGGTCCGCGATATAAACCTTATATTGATATTTAAATGTTTCAGCGTCTTCAATATCTCACACGGTCAGTATTTTTTCTGGTACAAATCGCACACGAGCTGGCGTTTCGCGTCCATTGTTGAAAACAATATAAAAACAAAATATATCAAGCTGACGTGTAGAAATCATAAAGAAGATTAAATTGTCAAAAAAAAAAAATACGAAGTGAATAAGAAGTTAAGTTATATTTAAGTAAAAAAGCCATACACAACTAGGACACTTAATCTGCCCAACCCTGTACATAATAAACTCCCCTATCTGTACTGTAGACATTAAATGGAAAAATAATGCCGTTTTAATTCATGCAAGGTTGGCCTATTTTCTATCTAATTACCCCGGCCTATTAGCTACAACTATGGAGATGAATCGCCTAACTGTGACTCAAGCCAAGCCTGTGTACGATACTGGCTTTTATTAATACGGCTTGTCATCTTATCTGCTCCGATTAATACCATGGAATGCTTTTATATATGAAGGGTCCACGGAAAGAACATGTCTAGTTACATTAGTAACTTTTTGAGATATCGCGATTCGAAAGTTAGGAACCATGCCATTTTGTACGTAATTTTCGTGTAGAGGTTTTTTTAAGAGTGAAAAGATACAAGTTATATGAAGATTTATATCTGTAATAGTTCATTTCGTACTCTACATTTTGAGATTAAAACTGATTTTCAAAAAAAAGTGACTATACATGTTCTTTCCGGGGACCCTTCATATCTTATCGACTACACTTTAAAGAGAATGCTGCCCGAGGCTAGGACCTTAAAAAAATGACAATACGAAAAAACATTGGAATGAAGAATTAAATCTCTTGATCCATATAGTAAAGCCCTTGTTCAGGGACGATAAACAATAGAAACACGGCTAGGAAGTTTTTTGAAGATCCTGATAAAACACCAAGCATCACTGATCTAGACACCGACCATATTCGGTTATTTGCTGTTATTCTGCAGGCTATTTCATAAAGGTAAGCAATTAATATAGAGAAAGTTCAAAGTATATGTCCAAAAACCGCTGATAAATATTAAGAATTATACGGTTGATATCATGGACTAATTGAAGCTCAAAAATTAATTTACGAGGGGTGATCCATAAGTTTTGAGAATCAGTATGAACCATGCACATAATGATATTTTTTTAATGTGGAATATACTATGGCACTAATCAAACTTAAATTAGAGAAAAAAAAATACTATATTGTTCATTTGTTTTTCTGTGATAGTTAAACAAAAAACATCTGTATGAATAATTTTACAAGACGGTAAAATAAGAGTTAGTTTTGTAATAATTTGGAGCGGTGTGGAGAAACTTCTGGTACACTAATAAAAAATATTGTTTTTGAAAATGAAACCTTGATTTATCATTATGATTTAAATGATAAATAAGTTATCATTGCAGTGGATTTTTTATCTCCAGCTCTGTCACCAAAACTTAGGGTGGTTTTTTCGGCCTCGCCCAGGATTATTGAGGCCTACAAATAAATACTTTGACATTCGTTTTTAGCAATTGTGTTTAAATAATCTAGGAGAGTTATATAACATTATTCTATCATAGTTATGGGAAAATATTAAAAACAAGCTCAAGAAAAAAAAAACGAATTTGTGGCAGGAAATGTGCTTCAGAGGCTTCTAATTCACAAGGGTGCTGCTCATCGACCAAAGATCAGAACTGAGAACCGCTCTCCCCGTTATTAAGCCCTAACTTTCGACTACTACTTCTCATTCACTAATGTTAAAAAACAGCTACATAAAAATCACGAGCTTATGATGATTTAGTGAACGTACAAAATTTGACCATTTTGACCTCCTAAAGTAAAATTATTTTTATAGTGGTAAAATAAAACAATTGAGTGACGTTAATAAGTGTTTGGAAATATAGAAAGTGTGCTTATTTCAATTAAAATATAACGATTTACATATCTCCCATTTTTAATACCGATTATCAAAACTTTTGGATCACCCCTCGTATGCTAATGAGACTAAATGTCACGTAAGCTTTGAATTTAGCCACGTAGATTCAGTTTCAATTGTTAAAGTATTCCAAGTTTCAGTTTAAAAAAAAACGAGGATTTATGGGGAACCTCAGTTAAAGTCATCCATCGTGTCATAGATATAATTGCACCTCACTTATCTTTAATGTACAGGGTGTTAGGTAATGAGTGGATAATCCTTGAATTACGGATAGAGGGCACTTAGGACGTTATGAAAAAGCTAAAATAGGTTTAGTAAAAGTCGCACGGTTTTCGAGATATTTGGACTTTTAGGTTTTTTTCGAAAATGAACACCCTTGTTCAATGTTTCGATTATAGCACCATTATAAGGTATTTTTTTTTTATTTTTTTTTTTGCTCAATATTATTGAATACTTGTGTTATCAGATAGGAATCACCATTTTTGTAAGACATCAATAGATTTAAAAAAAAAAACGCAAACATGAATTTTGCTTTTTTAATCGTACATTGATCGATCTTTCAACTCTCATGGTGAAAAAAAAATACACTTCCGTCTAGTTGCCCATAAGCTTAAAAACATGCCAATTTATTGACGAATTCAAAATAGTAACTACTTTTTGAATTTAAAATCTAAAAGCCAAATAAATAAATAAAATACACGCCCACCCCCATTTTTCCTGATTTACTTTTTGTATCCCGGGCGTAGAGTTCAAAACTTTTGGTTGCAAAATTAACATTACTGGCCACTAATTTAAATGCCATTTATTCCAAATTTAAAAAAATATGCCGCCTGCTTTTTGTTTTTTATTCGAATTCGATTTTCAATTTCGCTATTATTGCGTAATGAATGGTGAATTGTGTTTAGATTGTGGTGTTGACTGCGCGGCTTCCATCGCCGGCATGGCCAGTGCTAGGTCAGCTTTAGCCTCTTCCGCTATCGCCTTCACCTCTTCGGCTTTTATCTAAAATGAAATTAATTAAGACTTGTTGGTAATCCTTTAGCTCTGCCTACCCCACTCTGGGAATGAAGGCGTGAGTTTATGTATGTATGTATGTATGTAAATAAATTAACTCTGTAGTCATACAGGAAGGGAAGGGACGAGAGCCGTTTCAAAAATAACTCAAAAACGGTACCCACAGTCCCGGCAAATAATATATCATCGTTGGTCTTACATCTCATACGATTACCTACACATCTGACTCACCAAAATTGTCAATCAATTAGGAACTAGTTGACCAAATGTATTGCTATAATTAAATTCGTTAGCTGATTAAATAAGGTTCAAAATGGTATATAACCAATGTTTGTAAGTAGTGGTTCAGTAAAAAAGTAGCAATGAATTATCTGGTATTTATTTTTTATTTGTTGCTAATTATGAAGAAGTTTTTTTTTTAAATCTGTAGATATCATACTATTAAAAAAAAAACAATAATATTGAAATGTAAAAGATTCCTTGAGTTTTCTCAATATTTATTGCAATGTACCTACTTTATAACTTTTTATACAACACAATTTGACAATCTTCGCTTGCCGTTTTCTACAATACCACAATTGAATTTCCATTTTCAGAACTTGTTTTATGCTTTTAAGAATATTATTATACGAATAAGTTATACCAATAAACTGGATTTCACGTTGGGTAATAAGGAAGTTTCTCCAATCTAACCTCTGACAGGGGTTTTTCTATGGGAGACTTTCCGTAAAAATGGCAAATACACAATTTTTGAAGATCCATGTAACTACCCGAAACTAAAGTCAAATCAAAAATATTAACGAATGATCAAAAGACAATTTAATAAGGTATTAACTAGCCCATCAAACTTAAAGAAAAAAATTACGTTTATGACAAACACCTCATAAATTCTCTCAAAAGACACTGTTCAAAAAGTTTTAGGTGAGATTTAATGTAAAAGTCGAAAATTTGAAATCCCTCATTAATTTTAACCATTCTTATTGTTTATTTCATTTAATAGTATCTACAGATTACTATTACCAGGCCCCGTAATTTTCATGCCGATGACATCAATTTGACGTCACGCTCCCCTCGTACTAGAGTTTACATTTTAATATGAGGATCTCCAGCGGCGCAGCTATCTTTTTTCAATCAATAATTTACAATGAACACGCGAGAAGAGAGCGCGTCGTGCGTTTGAAAGGAAACCTGGAAAAAGCATGTCAGATCATGCACAGTGTAGGGTTCAAATTCAAATTCAAAAATGGCATGTAACTTTAAAAACTTCCTTATTCACAGTGATTCTAATCATGCAATAAAACACTGAAAAAAATATGAATTAATACATGAATTTAGGGGTTGTTCGTATCACGGACTTAAGGAAAAATTACAAAAATTCCGATTAAAATGATCCGAATGAAATAACAATTGCTGAACATACATGGGGGTTAAATCGATAACTTATGGGCTGCTCTATCAGCCCTAGGCAGGTTGACGTCGGTTTCTGGGACACCCTGTAGAATATGCGTAAAACCGATTTTCATGTATAAATAAATAGATTATAGAAATAGAATAGGTATATTATATTTAAAATTTTGCACTAACAATTCAAATTCAAATTCAATAGTTTATTGCATATCACATTACAATTCAAGGTGGAATAAATTTCATATTTCCAACCAAATAACAATATTTCAACCTTAGATACGAATGTTTCGCCAAGGTCGGCCAATATACGCGCGAACATTTGTTAAACGGAACATTAGACGCATTAAGAGGATTTTTAGCATTGACCCACTACTGCGCCTCTATTCTATGTATTTGACCTGCTATGGAACGGTTTTCAACTGGGCCGCCATTACTGACAAATAAATAAGAGCTATCAAAACGTTGACAATACGATAATATGTCAAAGATGATTTGGTTTTGGCGTTGAATAGAGGCCCTGGTAAGTATTTTGTTACTAGAACAGTGAGCGTTTTCCGTCTGAGGCTTCGATCAACAATACCAACTTCATAAGTAGTCAGCGCAAAAAATACTTCTTGGTTACTAACGGCTCATTTGCGGCGTGAGGTCCTAATTTAGATTAGTTCTAATATACATTAAGAGGTTGCAAAAATATATTTTTTACTAAACAACACTGTGTGATATCACTTGTTGTTCTGCGAAATAGTTATTTGTGTTGTGTATGCAAAGTTGTCTGATTTTCCTAAAAGCATAATCTGCCGAACTTAATTTACCTGCTAGTACTGCTATATGGGGACTCCATTGCAAGTTTTTATCTATAGTTATCCCTAGGAAAAGCGCCTTATCTACGATTTCCAACCTCTCATCATTAAGAAATATACTAGATTCTACCGGTCTAACGTTAGGCAAAGCGAGCCTAACACATTTTGTTTTCTTAGTATTGAGTAGCAAATTGTTACTAGTAAACCAATTAAGTACTTTACCCAGTGTGGCGTTTATCCTTCTGTAATCGAAAGATTTTCGGTCTACCTTGAAAATGTATGATGTATCATCAGCAAATAGCACAATATCACAAAGGTTATCTACCGTGGGTGGTAAGTCATTAATGTAAACCAAAAATAAGAAAGGACCTAATATATAGGACAACAACCCTTTGTGTTATATCACTAAGATATGAAGACATTAGATTTATAGAATTATTTGACAGACCAAAATGTTCTAATTTTAATATAAGAGTCGCATGATCTACGCAATCCGAAGCTTTGGAAAGGTCCCAAAAAAATTATATAGCATCACAAGATTTCTCCCAAATATTGTACATATTTTTAATGAGTACAGATGCTGCATCAGTTGTGGATCGCCCTCTGGTGAAGCTGAACTGATTACTGTTAAGCAGTTTATTTCTATTGAAGTGACCTAACATATCTTTTAACATTAACTTCTCAAAAACTTTACTTAAAACAGGTAGAATAGAAAGAGCAAGACTTCTCTGGGCAGAACCGACTCGGTTAGGTTAGGTTAGAAGGCCTAGGCGGGAGCAAAGCTCCCGCCTAGGCCTTCGAGGTTATTTTTTTTTGCCAAGATAATTCAGACTGCTGCCAGTAAAGTTAGTAAGGTAAGGTTGATGGTTAATAAAGAAGGCCACTTAATACTGAAAATAGAATTTAATTTCAAATAACATATGCATGTATTTATATTATACGTGTATTATGTTTTTTGATGTTAGATAATTTGATTAATATATCTTTTAAATCTTAGGTGTTATGAACGTTATACGTTTTATAATAGTTATATAAATTGATATTATATACAGTGGTGGACATATAATTAGAAACAGTACATAAAACTTAGGTAAACACAGAATGAACTATCGTTATGAGTAAAAATTATATTGATTAAATCACTATTGACTATGCCAGAATATAGCCAATGAGTTAAAAAACTCATAAAATATTTAAAAAAGTAAATCTGTTCTATCTTTAATTATTAAAAGATTTTAAAAATCATGATAGTTGAATTTCTATTACTGGCCGCTTGGACAACTAATTAGAAACAGGATCCATGGTTCGTTCCATTTTTGAAACTAAAAAAAAAACTCTTTTTACGCTTTTTCTGTTGTTTCGGCGGCAATTAAACGTCAATTTGGAAAATTACGTGAATAATAAGTATTGTTAAAAATGGGTAAAAATAAGAGTTGTGACGAGTCAACCAGGCAATTAATCGTTAAATTACATTTAGATCGAAAGTGGACTTATAGAAGAATTGCTAAACATCTAGAATGTTCTGTGAAGAAAGTTTTCAACGCTATTGCTCATTATAAAACTAACGGAACTACTAAAAGTGTTGTTAGAAAGGCTCGTCCAAGGAAAACATCTCCCCGGGAAGATTCGCAAATAATACGTGTAGCTAAACAAGACCCGTTCAAAGGCTCCAACGAGATTAGAAATGAAGTTTTTTCACCTGATGACCAAAGGAACATTTCCTCGAAACTGGTACGCCGCAGATTAGTGGAAGCTAAATTGTTCGGGAGGGTTTCTCGAAAGGTACCGCTTCTTACCAAGCAACACCGAGAGTAGCGATTATTATTTGCAAAGAAATATCTTAACTGGACTGTACGAGAATGGAAAAAAGTGTTATTCTCGGATGAAACAAAAATAAATATGGTGAATTCAGACGTCAAACGCTACGTTAGACGTCCAATAAACCATGCTTTTGATTATAAATACACCAGGAGCATAGTCAAACACGGCGGTGGTAATATTAAAGTATGGGGATGTTTTTCTGGTTGCGGAGTTGGACCCGTCCGTAAGATTCAAGGTATAATGGATCAATTTCAATACAAAAACATGTTAGAAGAGACAATGATTCCCTACACCGACGACCATTTGCCTGTGACCTGGATCTTTCAGCACGATAACGACATTAACGACCCAAAACACGGCCCGCAGTGTTAAATCCTTTCTTAGTGTTACCATGTTAGACTGGCCTGCAAATAGTCCCAATTTAAATCCAATTGAAAATTTGTGGTACGTCGTTAAAAAAAAAGTCTCCGTTAAACGTAATTCCAGTCAAAATGAACTTTACGAAGCCTTTGTTGAAGCATGGAACTCGATCCCACTCGATAAATGTATGAAATTACTTGAATCAATGCCACGTCGTTGCAGAGCCGTCATTAATAAAAAAGGCTATGCAACTAAATATTAATTGTTAAGAAATTTAGTAAACCAAACATTATTTTACATAAATAATTTGAAATTGTTGACGTTGACACGTTAAAACTTTGATTTTTACCTCATTTCTTTAGTGTTTCTAATTACTTGTCCATGACGGATGGTACTGCAATTGTCGTTTAGTTGTTTGTACGTAACTAAATATCTAAATGGTAGTTGTAAACTCGGATATTTATTTGTTTTTTAATTAATTATAAGTTGTTGAACGTATTCTATGCATTTTGTTGTTTTATTTCCAAAAACAAAAGTTTTACGGCAATGTGCCTTGTATAATGTGAAATACGTCGCAAGTGTTTCTAATTATATGTCCACCACTGTATTAATAAAATAACGTTATACTGTATGGAAATGATATTGGCCCTATTAGCTCCAGGCCACAGATATATATTATATTATTATGATATTATTGCCTACTTGTGCAAAATGTGGTTACAGAATTATCAAGAAGTTTCAAGACTTGTTGGCAATTCTTTAGCTCTGCCTACCCCACTCTGGGAATGAAGGCGTGAGTTTATGTATGTATGTATGATATTATTATTTTGATATTTATTAAATTTGTAAATTAGGTTTTTTACAATAAGTATTCAAATATACAAATAAAATAACAATACCAATACAAAAACTAAACATTATAAAAAACCTAACCTACGAGTGCCGCCGGCAGCGGGGCAGGGCTCAAGCTACCGTTGGTTAGGGCTGTAGAGAGAGAAACCTTCTCACAATGCGTGCCGTGCCGAGGAGTACTGCCTTCTGCATCTGGCCCTTGATCCAGCCATCTAGCGAGAGTCTCTTGAGGAGTTGGTCGAGACTCTTCGATATATGACTTTTTGCCGAAACAACTATCGGGACAATGATCGTCGCGTCAACATCCCACATGATAGTCACCTCGTGAGCCAAGTCAAGATACTTGCTGAGCTTATCCTTCTCGGCCTTCAGAAGGTTTTCGTTATGCGGGATGGTGACGTCGATAAGCACTGCTCGGCGTTGAGATCGATCTGTCAACACGATATCAGGCTTATTGGAGACATTCCTGTCCGTGATAACAGATCGACGCCAATAGAGCGTAGCACGGCCATTTTCGACCGTGCCATCCCTAAGAAGATTTTTCGAAATTCAACCCCTAAGGTCATAAAAGGGGGTTGCAATATTTGTATAGGAAAAAATATTTGTATGGTCCAATTTCTTTGAAACGTGGTAGAAACGCTCTTCAATGCAAATAATGAGACACGTATTTCAGCGGTAACTAAAATTCAACCCCTAAAGGGATGAAAGGGGTTTGCAAAGTTTGTATTGGAAAAATACTTTTATGGTCCAATTTACTTGAAATTTGATAAAAATGCTCTTCAATGCAAATAAGGAAACAGCGATTACTAAAATTCAACCCCTAGAGGGATGAAAAGGGGCTGCAAAGTTTGTATAGGAAAAAATACTTTTGAGGTCTAGCAGGCTAAGCTAACGAGATTGGCTCCCACGAGGGATTTGGTTATAATTTTCCGTGGAGATTTATTTTTGTTAACATGACGCAGCATGATATTTGAAACTTCACTTGTCTTTGATAGTTGTGATATCTGCGCGAGAAGTGCCAAAAAAAATTAGCGAAAAAAATAACCAGTTTTTTTTTCAGTTAAGTATAAGGACATGAAGGTCTGTAAAAATATGCATTATCCTATCCTCCTCAATTTTGATTTTATTTGATGGTAATCAGCTTGCTTGGTTTAGTTTAGTTTTGCATTTTCGTGAATAAATCAATACAAAAGAAAATCGAAGGCTGATATGAAGCATACAGTGTAAGAAAGGGTGTCCCGTAAAAAAAAATAAAAAAAATATTTTTCAACCAGATAAGGACCACCCTAGTGTAAGGCTTAGCACGCACTGCGATTTTTCACAAGCGGTTTGAGAAACGGAAAAAATGTAACGTACGGCATGCTTTATAAGCGCACGCACTTGCAATTTATTTTAGTGACTGAATTAAAAAACGTAAATTGTCACAATTCAATTTGCGGTTTGCAAACGCGCGTTTTTATGTATCCCATACTTTATGTATAGTGGCGCCCCCACTGCGGTTCGCAAACGCGGTTTTTTCGTCAGTTCAGCTCCGAGAGCGGATCGGTGAGGTGTGTTGTAGTGCGCTGCATTATGTCATCGGAGTCAGATAGTACGTTGCCGGTAGATAGCGAAAATGTGACTAAAAATATTATTAATGAAGTTGCAAAACGACCAGCTTTATATGACAAACCATTAAAACAATACAGCGATAAAAATGTTAAAGTTTAACTCTGGCTTGAGGTCCTATGTTGACGTTTTCTAAGTTTTCTATTTCTTATCACCAAGGCGACAATACATGCTACTCTGCGGAAATCTATTGTCATACTGAACGTGAAAATCGCGAAAAAACAAACCGCAAGGAATTAATCGCAGTGCGTGCTAATCCTTATTAATGTCAGATTTTTATTCCCACAGAAAAAATGTAAACAAAGTTACGTCGCTGTCAAAGTGACATTTCAGGGGATCTCAAAGTTTGGACCAGCAAGAAATATAATATATAAGGTTATCATTTCGCTCGAACCGTGATATAAAAATGAATTCGAGAAATAAGTAAACTTAAAATCGCACAAATGAGTCACAGGAAAGCTATTACGACGGGAGCACGAATTGTGAAGCGGCCCTCAACTTGTTGACACAGGCTTATCGATAGTGCAATAAATAAATAATGCATACAAAACAGTTTTCTTGTTTTAATTATTATATATTAATTCAACAAAGAGTTTATATCAAAATGAAGTTTGCGATCAACAAATTAAATTATTTAATCCTGATTACTATATGTAGTTTTTTTATAGAAAGTAGATTTCTTTTAAATGTGGATAGTAGAAATATTCTGAATACCGCAAATGTTTTTCGTTACCGGCAACACCTTTGTTTATATTTTTTCTGTGGAAATAAAAATCCGACCTTAGGTCCTGCCACTAATAGTGCAGTCATTGAAGCGAAAAATACGGTCTTACCTCCGATTTTTTTTAATGTGAACCGATTTGCATGAAATTTTGGAATTAGGCTCATCTTACCCTTAACTTCAAAAGTGAAAATGATCTGAACTCCGCCTATTATTTTTAAGGGGTGTAAACAACCCCTTAATGGAAAAATTTACATTGAGCCATTTTATCGCTAGAAAACATGCCTAATAGTAAGTGGTGAAATTGTAAAGTATTTTCTAACATAATTACCTCATATTAAAATCATTTTCAACCCCTAGAAAATCTTACAACCCTTGCAAACAACCCCTAAATTGAAAAAATCACAAAAAAATACTTTGGTATGACATAAAAAGATGTAAGTATAGAGTAAGTAATATTTTATATTCTCTATAATAATTATCAAATTTTTAACCCCCTTTCAACCCTTGAAAACTACCCCTTGATAAAAAATTGTTAATTTTTTTTTTTTATAAAATGAAAAGGATTTAAATATTATTCCACACTCTCGAAAATGATTATCATATTCTTAAGCTTTTCTACCCTTAAAACTACCCCTAAATTAAAACAGTAAATATACATGATTACATATTTAAAAATAATTTAATTTAGAGTAAAAAATTGCCATTTATTGAATAAAATATTTACAAATTATATAAAATTGTACTATTATTATTAAAATATAATATTATTATTCATGAGTCATGACCAGGGATCGTAAATTCGGATCGATATTTACCTAAAGTTGGCAAAATCCCGGAAAAAGACAGGCAAACATGGCGTCGGCTTCTTAAAAATATTATTTTAATAATTTAAATTCTGGGATTCTACAAAACGTTAATATAATAATTACTTTACATGTAGGATTCATTTAAGAACATTCTGTTTTGCTCCTATAAATTCGTACATTACAGGTAAATTAAATAACATTTGGTTAAACATATACATGGAAAATAACTTCAAACAGTTAATATAAATAAATAATTATGAATTAATGCCGGTGTAATATATTATTTTGAAATCCCGGAAATTTTATTATGAATTATATGATTGAGTCCACCTCCATACAACTGAACAACAAAGCCGGCGCGAAAGTATAGGTAAATATCGATCCGAATTTCCGATCCCTGGTCATGACTCAATGTCGGAGTCGCTGTCACATTCAACATCTTCAGGCTGAATTGGAGGGCTATTTTGGCAGTTACCTCCACTGCACCCACAGGTACTATTACAAAACAGACCAACTTTTCTGCATCCGCAAGACACTCCACATCCTTTTTTGCAGTATATTAATATATGAGCCATATTATGTATATATATACACATTACAATAGTTGTGGGTCTCTATTATACTGCGTACTTTCACATTGCTCCAAATATTCATACTCCGAAATTTTCAAGTACTAAGTAGAAAAAAATATGATAAGTTTTTGGACCATAACTCCTTCAATTTTCATGCTATCACAATTTATAAAAAACCATTGTAAAGGTAATTAAGAAAGCTACAACATCCTTTATTGCAATATACAGGGTGTCTGGAAAACCTTCGGAGAAATTTGGGGGGGTAATAGTTGGCACGATTCTGATCACGGGGGTATGGTTCATTTTTGTTTCTGTTAATGTAAAAAAAAAGATGGATTAATTATATTCATTTTGTTACTTGATGTATCGCAGCCGATATCTCGACCTTGACATTTTGACGTTGATAGTATACTACTCCAACAGTTCGTAGTATCTTACGTCAAAATTCAATGTCCGAGGTCAATGACCTGAGACCATACGTTGTCACATGGTATGTAAACAAACAGTTCGCTCCATGTAAACAAACAGTTCGCTCCATGTAAACAAAAATCAAGGTAGCATTATAATAAAAATAAATGAGTAATTTTAGTGCAACTTACTGTATTTTCGTTTTTGCAATTTGAACACTAATTGGTTTTAAATGTGAAATCACTAGGTCTCTTGTTCATGTTTTGCCGAGACTGATCATATCGTCCGTCTTTTACTGTCGAGATCTAACCATTTACCATTGTTTTCTGCTCTAAAGTAGCCCATATAACTGATTTACAGCAAAAATATTGAAGACGTGAATATTGAAAATAACATAATTTAACACTGACATCTAATGACAGCCATAAATTCATAGACTTCTCAAAGTTCAAATAGACGGATTGAACGATCCGATTATTGCTCTCCGTAATGAAGAAAAAAAAGAAGGAGAAAAAGAAAATCGTTTATTGGTGCAAACCACAGAAAAATAATAATCAAATTAAATACAGTGAGAAAATAATTTAAAACAAAACCTTAAAACTATTTTATAAAATAATAATGCACCAAATTGGGTGCTACTCAGCATCATAGTGTCAGACATGCCGTGACGCTGCACGCGCTGATTTTCAGGGCAACCAGACGGGGAGAAAGCGCTGCTGGCTGCTGGTTCTTTCCTTTTGATCCGCATGGTATTTGTGGCAGTAGCCAAAAGTCCAAGTGCAAAACATTTTGTCGATGGATATAAAGGTCGTCGCATAATTGATTATAATAGGCTATTTGACAACATTGAAAATATACTACAAATTGTGGTCATCCTATCTGATACTAGCGTAAAATAACGTATTTCACTTTATTTCACATTAAATTATGTCTATTTTTTTGGAAATTACACGAAATAATAAGGATTTTTTTTGAAATTTAATCTGTGGCAAAAACGCTATGTGATGTTAGAAATACTTTATAACCTGTGAGTGTGATGTGAAGTCACATCACATGCAAGTAAACAAAACAAACCCCAAACCAAACATCGCTTCGCTTGTGACATCGCTTCCTTGACTGATTGTGATTGTAGTCCACGTTTTATATTTTCTGGGTGTTCCTTAAGCCGGCTACTCACACACCTGCTGCAGGGGCAATACCGGTCGCACGGCGGTTGGACCAATTTTAGGCTGTTCTCTACATACTAGCCTGCCGTTCAGTATGTAACTGATAGTCCCGCTGAACGCACGTCCACGAGAAAGCCTCCTGTATTGTCGAAACACCAGAGGATTGGTATCGCCTTGGCACTTTCTGTGGTGCTACCAAAAAAAAAGGAAGAGAAGATATTGGGTGAAGAATTGGTTGCAGAAACGAAGCAAATTGTGCCACATGAATATTATGAAAGAATTGGAAGTAGATGATCTTAGAAACTTTTTGCGAATGGATATTGATTCTTTGAAGATTTTTTGCTTTGGCATTGGCTATGGTAACACCATTTTTTCCATTTTTGTCCACTCCGCTCGGTTGTCACCAATGAACTGACTGGAATTGCCCCAATCCTACTACACACGCAGCAACCTTGCAGGGCGGTAGACACAATCTAGGGAGCTAGGAAGGTCTTGCGCCCCTGCCGCCCTGCCGCAGGCCCAATCTAAAAATTGCTCCTGCTTGCCTACACACATCACAATTAAGGAGGCAATCAAGGGTCCAATTCCCATATTGCCCCTGCAGCAGGTGTGTGAGTAGCCGGCTTTAGTGGCCTTTTTCTTTTAAGGGTTTTTACCACAGAGTGTAATCACGTCGACCTCTTCTTACAAAGCGATCCTATTTTTCTCTTTCTTCTATGATACGAATATCTAGCAACAACATGTATGATGCCAGCTTTAAATGTAATTTTGATAAAACGTAACGTGTAGGTAGGATTTTTTGTTTACAAATGAAACCTAAAACTCTTTTCATAAAGAGTTTTAATGGTCCAAGATTTAAAAAGATAATATGTCAAATTGTCAATAATTAATTATTGTGTTTTTTATTCGTCGGAAGCCCTGATAGTGGTACAAATCAATGAAATACAGCCATGATTCATGATCACGTAAAAGAAGTAATGTGCCTACGAGTGCAAGTGCTATTTTAGCCGTGTGAGTGTGAGAAAAGTGTGAGTAAAAATCATAATCGTAAGTTTCAGTTTTAGATTATTTCACATAATAGCCCTTATCAGACACCGTCTTTTCATTCACATTACAGGATAATGTGTCAGTTTTCTAAACTCCATGGAGCTTTTGACCATGATTGGAAACATTGTTCATAAGGAACAACTTGTTTATTTACATTACGTTGTGACACATATCGTCGGTGAAACTGCAAAACCGCGTAAGTGACATTTTAAATAAGGAGCAAAATGCACCTTTTTAATAAGACCATGAGGTTTATTTTGCTCTATCATAAATTTGTTACTTACGCGGTTTTGCAGTATCACCGACGATATTATGAATGAATCCGTTAAGATGGGGCACACTGAGAGCATCGTCAGGAAAGTCGATGATAAATCTGTCTGTAACTCAGTCAAATATTAACTTAAACAAAAGTTACCAATATAGGGATGATCCAAATCATCCACCCTATCTACAGTTAAAATTTCTCCGAAGGTTTTCCAGACACCCTGTATAGTAAAAAACCTTTTTCTAAAACGGTGAAGGGTTAAAGGGCTTAAGAGAGGCTGTGATTGCGCTGCCACGCGCTCTTTAAACAATCATATCTCCGTCAATTTTTGTTTGACAGAAAACCCAAAAAAAACAAATTGTTTGTCAGTAAAATACCTAAAAAAAATATCCATACACTTTTATACGTATCTGTCGTCATTTTTGAGATATTATGAAAAAAAGGTGGGTGTTTTAAAAATTTGAAATTTTATTTTTATTTTAACCGTGACTTTTTTGAAAAATATGTGTTCTGAAGCAGCCAAACTGATACAATCTATCAAACTCTTCATAATAAAGTTAATTCTAGGCGGAATACGATTAATTTTAATTTTGGTGGAAATGGCACTTATGAAACCCATTGATTTAAAAGAAAAAACATTAGATGCTCCCCTTATTTGCAATACAGCTCACTTATTTTACGTGCAAAAGACTTGTAATAGTGCTCATTTTAAAGCTTATTTCAAGCACTACAAAACCCTTTTGTATTAGAATGCATGAAATGCATCTGCTTGCCGCTAGATGGCATTGACCACATCGATTAAATTTCAGACAAAATAAAAAACGGTTTTGAACTTTAATATCTAGCTTAATATTGCACTTAGAATACTTTATAAAAAACCAAATTGTTAATTGTTTTACCTGCTACAATTTTGTTTTTTATAAAATTTTCGATAAAACGTATATTTTTGGAGATAATATGCAAAAAACCGATGAAAAACGTGGAAAAATTGCGAATTTTCAATTGACAACATTTCATTTTGGTGACACCTGCAAATTACTATACGAATCGAAAGGGTTTTGCCTCCTGAACACGGCAAAATATTTATTTAGATTTATTTTTCTTTATTGACCAAATTACAAGTAAGTTAAAAATAAATCGAGTTTTACCAATACTATGCCTGAATAGATATAATACCGTTGCCTTTTTCACGAGAAAAAAAGCTGTCATACTTCAAGTTTGACATTGACGCTATTGACAGATGGATAGATACTTGAGATCGGTTGACCGCCATTATTAAAAAGAAAACCTTTTTTTTATACATATTGGACTAACGTAATATGTCCATTGTGTCGTAGAAATGAAGTTACGCCCTTTTAGAATAAGAACATCTTAATAAATTAATAATAAAATAATTATACATCCTAGGGAAAAAATAAAACTATTAGTGTCTTCCTCCTTCCAAACAGTATCTATAAAACGAATAAAATTAAAGTCTTGAAAATATGAAATCTTGTCAATTGCCAATAACTTGAAAAGTATTGGATCTTTTGAAAAACTTTATAGACATTTTTTTGCTTAAAATTAGGCCTTCTATCGATATCCGAGGTTATTTTGAAAAAAAAAAATTCACCCCCGAGAAGGGGTGGCAACCACCCCCAGGGTGGTTGCGGAGTTCAAATCATTTTCACTTTTGAAGTTAAGGGTAAGATGAACCTAATTCCGAAATTGTATGCAATTCGGTTCACAGTAAAAAAAATCGGAGCAATAATGCTTCAATGACTCCACTATAACTCCACGTAAAATTATAACCAAATCCCTCGTGGGGGCCAATCCAAAAGTTCAACCCCTAGAGGGGGTTGCAAAGTTTGTTTCGGAAAAAAAAATTGGTGTGCAAAAAAATAACTCGAAACTTGTTAGAAATGCTCTGCAATGAAAATAATGACTCACGTATTTTAGTGATACCTAAAATTCGACCCCTTGGGGGATAAAAGGGGGTTGCAAAACTTGCAAAGTTTATTTACTTGAAACTTGGTAGAAATGTCTCAATGCAAATAATCTACCTATATGTATGTATTTATTACAAAATTACATTACAATAAGGACAAAGCATGGCATTAACTTTTGCAAGTTTATTCCACGTTTATAAGTAAAGGGGTAAGTCTATTTGTGCAAAATGTGGTTACTGAATTATCAACAAGTTTTTAAAGTTGTAGGTAATTCTTTAGCTCTGCCTACCCCATTCTGGGAATGAAGGCGTGAGTTTATGTATGTATGTATGTATTACTTAATGGCGATATACATGTAAAAAATATTACACCTCTGAGGTGGTAAAATAGGGGGTAGAAAATTGTATGGTATGTTATTTTTGAAGTGAGAAACAGGGAAATTGTTGTAAGGGTTACTGTCATTCATTATAAATTAAAAATATTGCTGTCGCCGATTTTGGAAAAACTTACGGCTAAATTGGTGGTTGAAGTTTGTATGGGATTTTGATAATTTTTGAAGGGAATCATCAAGTGTAACGTAATTTGTTGTAAGAAGAACTTAAGTGTTTATATTTCTAATGTATTAAGATGTAAGTTATTGATATTATATTAACGCTCACCGGTGTGATAAACTAATGCACGTTTATTAAGTCTCATAAAGTGAAATGTACATTTCTTTTGAGATAATAAAGATTCTTTAACCCGAACCATGTGAAAATGTATATTTAGAGTACTGTTTTAACCTTTTCAACGCCATTGACGGATATATCCGCACCACTGGTTCAACGCCATCGACGTATATATCCGTCATATGAGTAGCGTGACAAAAATAACGAATTTTAGATAATTCAAAGAGTGTTTAAAGGTATTTATTTTCGTAAACTATACTCAGAGAAATAGACTTCCTGCTTATAATAACTAATTATTATATCAATGCGTTTTTATTAAAAAATATATGTATTACAAAAAGCATTAATTCAGTATAATTCAGGTAGATTTCCTACGCCATTGACGCTTTATTCCGTCGATAGTGAGGAGGTGAATCGAATTCGTCATTTATTCTAGCTATGATATAACATTCATATTTATATTAAAAACTAAAATAATACACGTCATTTTACAGAATTTGTAAACTTTTTAATAATCAATACTCAAATGCATTCAAACTACACCATAATACAGCCGCCATTTTCAAGACATTCATTTAAAAACATAATTTTAAAATGGAACTCTCGATATATAAAATATTGAGTTTAGTAACAAGACGCGTCCCTATCTTCTGACTTTAAATAAGGAAAACGCAAGATTCCTACGCCATTGACTGATAAATACGTCCGCTTATGACGTAATAGCAAAGTTTAGTGTTTAACGTAGATACAACATGAATTGTGAAGAGTTAATAAAAAATTTAGAAAGTCCTGTTCCTGGTTACAGTGATGACTAGGGTTAGGATTTTGGTGGCATTTCTGGTTATAGAATCCATGGAGCCGCTATTTCCTAATTATTATAATACATGACACTTTGATTTTGACCTTCAGTATGGTCATATTTCAAAATGAACTGATTAGATTTTTATTTCGGTTTTTCTGTCCCTACTAATATTTGCATTTTTGTAACGCTTTCACAGCAGAGATATTCTCCATACCAAAATTCATTTAAATTGGTTTATCGGTTCAATGAATAAATTAATTTTAAAATATTAAAATACTGAAGGTCAAAATCAAAGTGGTATGTATCACAATGAATAGAAAATAGCAACTCCATGGATTCTAGAACCACGATTTGCCACCAAAAGTCCTAACTCTAGTGATGACTTACTAAACTAACAGCCGAACCCTATTGTCAAACCGCGGACGGGTAGCCTTACTTCGTATTAAAATTTGACACATTTTGTATGGGCAAATGTCAAATTTCAACCCGAAGTAAGCCTTATCTATACACGGTTTGACTTTAGGTTTCGGCCGTAAGTCAATTTATAGAAAACTGTCATTAAGACATGTCTAAGGCGTGTCTAAGAAGTGTTTAAACTAAACTAAAGACAAATCATTTCACAATGGCCATTAAAAAGTTCTTTGAAATAGAAAGAAAATCTCGGAAACTTCTTAAATGAACAGTAAGGAACGTGTGACGTCACAAGTAGGTTAATTATTTCATACAACTCCATATATAAGGCTATCTTGTTGACACTAAACTTCTTAAAATGTATCACATTTTAGCTTGGTAAAATGCTAGACGTCTGACAGCTGACTGTCATCTAGCCCACTTCTCGAAAAATCTTTACTTCCTCTGTGCCCAATTGCCAAACACGAAGCAGGTCAAGTTAAAAGAAAATAGATTCCGTTTCTTTTAGTCATTAAACGTTACGACCAACATTGTTTATTGTATTTTATTTAAATAATTATTTATAAAACTGAAACGAAACCGATTGCAACTGGTCCTGCTTCTAAATAATAAAAATATCGATAAATACGATCCCATCCCTAGCCTGTTATTTGTTTTATTGCTACTACCGGGCTCGGCGTGTGAGTGACGACTTTTGTATTTGACATGGCGTTGAAAAGGTTAATAAACAAAAAATTTCAAGTTTCGGCGATTTAGAAAAAACTATCCTATAGATGGTTTAATGAGGGGTAGATGTATGCATGGTACTTTGGTCATTTTTGAAGTTAAAAATATTGTCAACCCTAGTAAGCTGTCATGTCAGGGAACAGGAGTTAGCATAGATTATTTAACAGAGAGGCCTACCTACCAATTTTAATAATTGACAACTTTAATGTTTTTTCTGTTTTTCATCCACAAAGGTCCAATACTATGATGTCATTATGCTTAAAGTACTGACTTCGAAAAACGTCAAGACGGAAAAAAAATACATGTTGTCAATTTCAAATCTTTTTATGGATATTCTACAATTGAGGCATGGAATTTACAAATGGGCTAAGTGCCAGAAAAAGCAAAACTTAAATTTTACCTTTAGCTTATGGATTTTTATTCAATTTCTCAATAATTGAGGCATGGAATTTACAAATGGGCTACGTGCCAAAATACAATTATTGAGAAATTGAATAAAAATGCATTAGCTTAAGGTAAAATTTCAGTTATGATTTTTCTGGCACTTAGCCCATTTGTAAATTCCATGCCTCAATTGTTCCGTGTTTTTCCATATTTTTTTTCAAAATTACTATGTTTTCTAACAGAATATTACGATTAATGATGTTATACGCAGGAAATGAAGATAGCAATTTAAATCGTGCTCGCGAACTGTATCGGAGGTTTTGCATTGAGCAAGGCGGAGCTCACTTTGAGCCGTTCCTGTAAATTTGACATTCATTACGAAAAAGTAAGTGTTAGTTTAGATTTCTTCGTTTAAAATCTTCCAAAACTCGACTTGAAATATGTTTCGCGAATTAGTTAAAAATGAACATAAACATTCTGCGTAGTTTACTCTTTAATTTTACTGAAATAGGGTTAGCACATCAATGAAAAAAAAAATGGTTTATTTTTTTTTGGCGGTAAGTCATACAGTGATATAGTACGGTTCTCAAATATTGTAAATGGACTTGTTATAAGGCACCATTTAACCCCCTTTCGGCTTTACGGGTATTTTTGTAACACCCTATATTGGTAATAATTTTTGCACAATTTATATATATATCATCATCATCATCATCATCATCATCATGTCTTGTGTAAGTCGTGGTTGGAACAGTTCGAGGGCAGAGTGAGAAGTCTGGTAAAAATCATATTAAAGGTATTTTCTTCACAAATGCATTAATGTCAATTTGTAATGCAGCCTTTTTGGAGGTAAATCGTATATTTTCAGCCAGTTCACAACGACTAGTTTTTTTTTACAGCTATGAAAAAGAAACAATCACTTCGGTGTTTGCAAACATGGAGAAAAGTGAGTTTCGTGTTCTGATTAAAAAATATTTTTTGCGAAAAAAAACCATTACGGATACAAAAAAAATTAGACAAATATTACGGGAACTCTGCTCCATCGATTAAAATGATCCACAAGTGGTTTACGGATTTTCGTTGTGGCCGTACAAGCACTGCTGACGCCGACCGACCCGGACGCCCAGTTGAGGTCACTACACCAGAGATGATCACCTAAATCCATGACATCGTATTGACCGACCGAAGAATAAAATAACTGTTGACGAATCCTGGATTCATCATCATACACCAGAAACCAAGGAGCAGTCAAAACAATGGATTGCTTCAGGTGAACCTGCACCAAAGAAGGCCAAGGCAGTTTTATCGGCGAATAAAGTTATGGCTACTGTCTTCTGGGATGCTCGTGGTGTAATATATGTTGATTACCTTCAGAAAGGTAAAACGATTAACGGCGAATATTATGCCAACTTGTTACAGCGATTTCATGAAGTTTTAACGGAAAAACGACCCCATTTGGCGAAAAAGAAAATCATTTTTCACCAAGACAACGCACGGGTCCACACTTGTGCAGTTGCTACGGCTAAAATCCACGAGTTGCGTTACGAATTGCTCCCGCATCCGCCTTATTCTCCAGATTTAGCCCCCTGCGACTATATTCTTTTCCCAAACTTAAAGAAATGGCTTGGTGGAAAAAGATTTGGTTCCAACGAAGAAATCATCGCAGAAACCAATGCGTATTTTGAAGGGTTGGAGAAATCGTACTATACGGAGGGAATCGAAAAGCTAGAAAAGCGATGGACCAAGTGTATTGAGTTACATGGGGACTACGTTGAAAAATAAATATTTACTTGGACCAAAAAAAAAAATGTTTATTTTTTCCAGACTTTTCACTCTGCCCTCGTATTAAGAAATCGAATGGTATCGAATACTCAAGTGATTTCGTTGGGAGCCTGCCGTTTGGCAAAAATATGTTTGCCAAATGTATCGTTTCGCAACTTTTCATTTGCCAACCAGCTTTGTTTTCAGTAACCGTAAATATTTCAGGATTTTATAAAAACTAACCTCAACTATCTTAAAGGGTTCTACACGATGGTACTGATATAAATTCTGAAAAAATTATGTTACACTGGGTTGGCAAATGAACAAGTTGCGAAACGATACATTTGGCAAACATATTTTTGCCAAGGCTCCCAACGAAATCACTTGAGTATTCGATACCATTACATTTCTTAATAACTGCTCCCACCACGACTTAAGTTTAGATTTAAGAAATAAAGTATAAAATTTAATAAAACAATAACATTAAACGGTTCAGATTATACATAATTAAGTAAGTTTCAAAGGGGTAATGAAAATGCAAATATTAGAATTACAAAATAACTGAAAACTATGGGTTAAAATGATACGACTCTTACAATAATGATGCCACGTGGCTTACGTCGAATGCCCTCTCTAAGAAATGTGTGTAAGATTGAGAAGGTTGCCTTGCCTACCACCCGAACACTGCTCTTCGTCCGTCCGTGAATTGCCGACAAGCTACATCTTTACACTGCGAAGTTAAAAAAGAAATTGTGCCCATTTATTGAGTATTGTCACATTACTTCGTAAGTACGTATTAAAATTACAAATTTGGTACGATTTACTCAAGTTGAGGATGGTGTAAGTTAGCAAGTATTTGAGCTAGTTTCGACATGTTTTTTTTTCCTAATAATCATTGTTATCGACGTCACTATGGTAAACAAATATGGTTTTCACAATGACTTCTTAGTGTTCAATAATGACTTTTGTAGACAATAATAATTTTTTTAATACCCAAATATCAAAAGATGGGTAGGGTCTCTATTGAGATTGTGACAAAACTTTACGAAATAGTGGCCCACGCTATTTTGTAAAGTTTTGTCATGAGGGCGCTCTTTTTTACTTACGAATATTCACTTTTTTTTAAACACAAACAATATTAAAGATGTTTCACTTTCATATAGAGCATTTTGGATAGATTATTTACAGTGAAATAAAAACGCTGTATATCAAATGAAAATATACATACATACATACATTAAATCACGCCTGTTTCCCAGAGGGGTAGGCAGGGACCACTTCTTTCCACTTGCTACGATCTAGACAAATTTATGAATATATATATATATTCCATGTCCAATGTCCATGTCGCGCCAACTCCGGTAAGAGTCGGAGGCTCTGCGCTCGAAGTTGTAGTCGACTATATTTACCTGGGACAAACGGTCCAGTTAGGTAGGTCCAACTTTTAGAAAGAGGTCACTCATCGAATCCGACTCGGCTGGGCAGCGTTCGGGAAGCTTCGCAGCACCTTTTCGTCCAAATTACCGCAGTGTTTGAAGTCAAAAGTCTTTGACCAGTGTGTGTTGCCAGTGATGACTTACGGATCTGAGACGTGGGCGCTAACAATGGGCCTCATAAGGAAGCTCTAAGTCACTCAGAGGGATATGCTCGGGGTTTCTCTGCGTGATAGAATCAGAAATGATTATATCCGCAATAGAACTAAGGTTACCGACATAGCTCGAAGAATAGCTAAACTGAAGTGGCAGTGGGCGGGGCACATCGCTCGCAGGACTGATGGCCGATGGGGTCAGAAGGTTCTTGAGTGGCGTCCGCGGACCGGGAGACGAGCTGTAGGTAGGCCTCCAACAAGATGGAGTGACGACCTTGTAAGGATCGCGGGATCGCGGTGGATGCAAAAAGCACAATACCGGTCTGAGTGGAGATCCTTGGGGGAGGCCTATGTCCAGCAGTGGACGTCTTTCGGCTGACATGATGATGATGATGATGATGATGATGATGATGATGATATATATATAAATTGTGCAAAAATTATTACCAAAACAAAGTACTGTATGTTTATATGTAGATTACAAGAAAAACTATAAGAATTCTAACAAAAAAAAAATACATACTATGTACGCAACCCTCATTTTATATTTAATTGTGCTACTAAAATAAAAATAAACAAAAATAACCTCATCAGAGGTATATTTGACTACCTTTGATTAAAATTACTCTTTTAATTTGATGTATCTCAAACGCAGGTTGATCTCATAATATTTTGTAAATTTTAGGGTTAGGTTATCTGGTAACCCTCCTGTGTAATAAATAATTAAGGTTAGGACTTTTGGTGGCATAACGTGGTTCTAGAATCCATGGAGTCGCTATTTTCTAATTATTATAAATATACCACTTTGATTTTGGTCTTCAGTATGACATATTATAAAATAAATTAAATAAATTTTTAGTTTGATTTATCCATACCTAATATTTGAATATTTGTTTACTTGAAACAAAATCACTCTCTTTACCAAAATTCATTAACTCGTACTCGTAAACAGGTTTAGTAATTTCACGAATTAATGCATTTTGAAATAAGTTTACTTATTGTGACAATTCATGAGGGTCAAAATCAAGGTGGTATGTATATAATAATTGGGAAATAGCAACTCCATGCATTCTAGAACCACGGTACGCTACCAAAAGTCCTAAGCCTAGTGATGTACAATCGATTTGTAATTGTTGGAAACAATTATAAAAAGAAATATGTAATAATACCGGTGACAACCCCAAAGTAAATCACTTTAGCGCCATTTTAGAACTACTGAACTAATCTATACTTACTTATTGTGTAGCTACACATAAAACCGGCCAATTAACTTAATTACTGTAGTCAGTATGAGAAAAGTAGGCTGTGGTAGCATTTAAGTAAAAAAAATAAAAAAAATGGGGTTGATTCGGATGCCCCTTGAGGTGATCTACATCTGGACTTTCGTTTGACTTCATTTCCTGGGACATCCTGTATACTAAATCAACATTTATGTATTTATCCATCTCTTTTATTTATTTATAGCCACACGTCACTGGAATAGTAGTCTATGCCCAACCGTGAACTGGGACAATAAAGGTGTCTTGCCGAGCTAAACCGAGATCTATGGAATAGCAAACAAGTCAGAGCAATTGCGAAATGAAACATTAGTCACCTGACCAAATTGCGCCTCTTAGCTCTGTTTTCGCGAGCCAGATCCGGTGTGGGTGTTGCTTCCTTACTTTCGTCGTCGTCTTTGCTTGGCTTGCCCTCTTCTTCTCTCTGTTTTATCTTTTGAAGTACTCGACTTGAAGTGCGCCTAGGCGCCAGTTCAAGCAACCTTGAAATTATAAAATACCAAATCAATAATGACGACATTAGGCATTTTATTCATCCATTAATTTCAAAATCATAAATGCTACTATTCGGAAATAAATGCTTTAAGGGTTTGTTAGTAGTTTACCTCAAGATGATTAATTTCTGGTAGCGATTCCGATTTGCATGCTACCCTGATCGCGTATATTGTTTTCTCTTTGAGTCTCATTTTTTTTAATTCGCTTATATTTTTAGTCGCAATAGCGTTTTTTCTAGTGTAATTTGGTGTCAATTGTCTTATTTATCCTTCGCAATATGCTTAGTCGGCACCTAGTTGTTTCGTCACTCATATGAGCAAATCAATTTACCATTATTTTATTACTCCGTTATTACGTAATTTCAAGTTTGAGCATGGGCATTGGGCATATCATTGATTTTTACACTTTCATCATGATTATTTTGAGGTAGTAAAATCTATTAAACATCGTATTTTTGATGAAAAGCTCTTTCGGTGGAAATGCAATGAATGACACATGGATGTCATATTTTATTTTTTGATGTATTATTGTCGTTAAAAATGTAGTGATGTACCTATGGATAGATTTTACTGATGAATGAATTAAGAAAGTTCGACAGAGACGAAATAAACTTAAGAAAAACAAAAAAAAGAACAATGGTGCTTTTAAATATCCCCAAATCGAATTCGATATTACGTATTCTGTTCTGTATTCTGACTTGCGCCTGTGAAGTACAAGGGGTTAAGCTTTCAAATTTTTGTTATTAATGTTTCGGAGTAACTCAGTGTGCGTGTTACGGAAGCACGATGCACATATTGACGAATTGACTGGCTAAAAATCGACGACATGCCAACGTGGTTTACAAACTTTATATTTTCTAATGTAAAAATAATTGACTTGAATTTATTAGCTTTATTAGAAAAAGCCGAATTGCCGCGTGCGTTGTCCTCCAGGCGACTCTTTGTCAACTTATAAGGTAAGACCGCACTCGGCGTCACTGCTTGGCAGCGGGGCGAAGCGGCTCTACGAGAATTTTGTGTGTCTCAATGTAACTGCAGCGGCGCGACATTTCGCAGCAAATTTTGTCAGCCACTCATTTGGCAACTTTAGAGTAACATGGAAGAAACTGATATAGATTTTCGAAATACATGTGCTTATGTTTCTAATTGAATTAAGTGAATGATTGTAATGGAATATGCTGGAGTGTTAAGGGATCCGAACAACATCTATCGGACCCAAGCCAAACTCGGCGGTACACCCTGCTGTTTCTGTACTTTTCTTCGATTATCACTAGTTTTAGATTTACCCGTTTCTCTATTTATAATTTTTCACACAGTTTTTACCTCTTTATCAGAAGCTTTGAGTTTAAGATCTTAACGTTAACTAAGAAGTCAGCGTTCTTGTTCTCCTCCCTCTCTCTATATAATTCATAAAGCTTATTTCTACTTCTATGGATGCCTACAGTAGCCCATTCACTGAACTTGGTTTTTGACCCAGAATAAGTTTTCATCTTAAATTTGTTATTAAATTGATAAAGAATTACACCAAACACATATTTATGAATACTTAAAGAATCATTATGTGAAAAGGATAACCACAGAGATTGCTCTAAACTTGAATTTTTGAATAATACTAAACGATTGATAGTTTATGGGTCTGCATGTTATTGTCTGCGGTTCCTGATAAAAGTCAAATAAAAAAGAAGCCTTTTGGCCACTACGATTAGAATTAAAACTATTAAATATTTCCTTATCCAAACATTCGCAATTACAATAAAATATTGTCTAAACAGGTAGCACTTGAAACACCTATCCGTGTAGGTTCAAAGAACAAATTACCTTAGTTAAAAGATTTAAATAAACTAAAGATCTTAATAGTATTATTTGTCGATTCCAGTAAATTAACATTAAAGTCTTCACATACAATAACATGCTTTTGGGTTTTACATGCTAATTTTAACACATTTTCCATACTGGATTCAAATGTGCTAAAATCAGCCGATGGTGATCTACCGGACTATCGACCAATTCCACTCCTGAGCCATGTCTATAAACTGTTCTCGAGAGTCGTCTCAAATCGTCTTGCGCGAAAACTCGACAGCACAACCCCGGAACATTCCCTTTAGCGTCGGCCTTGTAATACTTTGAACCTAGTAGTTGATTAAAGTCGGGCTTTACGAATGTCTCATCATCCAACCAGAGGTAGCCTTTGAATTGTCACAACTTGGTCATACGTGCTCGTGTTTTAGCTGTTTTGTTCTGTTTTACGGTTCGATTTGACTGCTTAATTGCTCTATAGCTCTTATACCCTGCTCAAAGACAAATCCATCTTATAGTACTGCGGTTTTTTTGAATTTTCGAGCTAAATCGTAATCCGATAGCCCTGGATTCTGTGCCACTGATCTTAAAAAATCTCCGAAGTTTTATCCGTTGTACGTACCAGACCGTCGGTTTATTTGAGGCTTCCTATCGAAGGCCAAAGAATTCTTGTATTTTTTTATGAACAGTAGTTTTCGGGAAATTTAACGATTTAGCAATCATTGACCAAGACCAAGAGAGATTTGTTCACAATACATTTTCACAGTTCAACTACCTTATAAACGTAAGAAGTCCGATCAACCGAATTTCTATACCCTGATTTTTAATAAATTGCGTAGAATTCTGACGTTTCTTGGTCTTGCCAGACTACAAAATATTCCTTGAAAGTGTGGTGCAAAAAAGTCAAAAAAAATCTTTAGAATATTACTTACAGGGCGAACGATATGAAGTGTTACCAAATTCAAAAAGCTACGATTTTTTTTTGTTGTCTTAAATTATTCATTATTAAGAAAAAAATGAGAAAAAGATATCAAATTTTTAAGATTACTTTATTTTAACTCGATATGACCACCTTCTGCTGTCTATGGCCTTCAGACGGTAGAAAAATGAGTTGCGCGCTGCACGAATGTGATCCTGCGGTATGCAATGGCAATTACGTACGATCGCTTTCTTCAATGCATCCATACTGGCATGTTTTCTTCTCCTCACCTTGCTCTCCACAATGGACCAGATAATAGAAGTCCATCGGGTTCGCGTTTGGGGAATTCGAAAGACATTGTGTGGACGAAATAAATTGTGGCACGCGTTGTTCAGCCATTCTTGGTTCACACGAGCTTTATGAGCCGGGGCCGAGTCTTGTTGTAATGTCCACGGTCTACTACCGAAATGTTTGCGTGCCCAAGGCTCCAACGCAGCTTCCAAAACATTTTCCCGATAGTAAGTCGCATTTACTTTGACACCAGGCTCGATTTTGTGAATTTGGTAACACTTCATGTCGTTCGCCCTGTATATGATTTACAAATTAGAATTTAAAATGAAATAATAAAAAGTTAATTAATACAAAGTAATTTTATTTTAAAATCGCACAATCCATACATAATATTTTGTTAAACAAATTTCAGAGGAAAAAGATAATAGTTGTTGGTATCATTCAGATCATTGTCATGTATTACAAACCTTTGGAGTTAAATTATATTATTATATTTAATCATTTTTGTTTTGTGTTTTTATTTTGGAAAAAATAGACTGTAAAATGACAGTTCCTGCCAAACTAAAGACGACGCTTTAGGCTGTTTTATGTCCTTTGCCGTTCCCTTCTGTGATAAAAAAAAAGACGCTCAGACGTAACGCAACTGACTGAAACGTCATTCGGCTTCTGTCTTGGATGTTCGAATGTTCTCGCTTTCGTTTGCCCGTGTTATTTTATTTTTACTGTTATTGTTGATTTTATTGTTACTAGTTCGTTGAATTTTAGTTTCTTTGTTAAGTTTTCCTGTGTTGTTTGTTTTCTTGTTTTAATAAAAAAGATGGAACCTCAACCGGGCTCGTCACAGGAGTCTGATTTCTTGTCTCCCAAGAAGAACTTTACTTGTGGGAGGACCTTGTGCAGGGTCCGTCCGGGTTGGTACCACCATCTTATCCATTAACCTACCGCCAAGCAGCAGTGTTCGCATCGTTGTGTTCCGGTTTGGGGACAAGACAGCCGGTGAAATGACTAGCATAGAGGCATTTCATCTTAGTCCTCAGGGTTGGCAACGCATTTGCAGTCTTGTGAATGCGAATGTCTATGGGTCACAGTTTCCACTTACCATCAGGTGGCCTGTGTGCTCGTTTGCCTTCCCATGCTATAAAAAAAAAAGGCCACGTGGTGCTTTTTCTCGCAATGAAAAAACTATGATTGTGAACGTGTACAAATCCCGTATGCCGGTGGAAGCGATATATTTTTTGGGTAATACACCCTTAAGTCGTGTAAACAGCATTCGTGATCTTGGCTTGCATCTCGACTCTAGGCTAGATTTTCATGAGCACGTCATTAAAACATGCAAAGACGCATGTAAATCCCTAGGGTTTATTATGCGAGCAGCCGCGGAATTCAAAAGTGTTAAGGTTGCAAAGTTGTTATTTAATGCTTTCGTCCGTTCTAAGCTTGAATTTAACTGTATTGTCTGGGACCCTATGGAAGCCAAGTACACTCTTATGCTGGAAAGGGTGCAACGGAGATTTGCTAGGTACCTATTTAAGAGGATGTACGGGTATTACCCGTTTCTATATCCCTCTCTCTTTGTGCTGGGCATGGTCGGGCTATACACACAGACGCACAGACGGAAAACGCATTTGTTAGTGCACTATTGTCGTCTTCTGCGTAACGAGGTAGACAATCCGACTACTCTTGAGCAGCTCCGCTTGTTCGTTCCCGAGCAGTACGAGCGCGCGGGGGCGCGCCGCCGGCACCCGCTGTTCGCGGCGCTGCCGGGGCTCCAGACGCGCCGCGCCCGAAACTCCCCGACCGCCCGCGCGGTAGAGCTGTTAAACGTGCTACTTGCCGAGCTCCAGGATACCGACGTGCTAGCCGACCGCTGGCACATTTTAAAGCATAGTATCTGTACGTTCTTGTGTAATTCGCTTACGTTTTTGTAAATGGAAAACCCTATTTATGTACTCGTTTGCTATTTTTTGTTTCTTATGTTATAAAACTTAATTATTTTATATCTGTAATCCTTAGGTATCTGTATAATATTCTATAATAATTGTTAGCTAACATGATAGGCGATTTGGATAAAACTGTAAGCCTATTATTGTGGAAATAAATAAATAAATAAATAAAAGGCGTTATTGAAAATTGGCCACAATCGGAAGATTGGAGTTCGACGGACTGTGCCAAGAAAACATCTGTATTGACGGGAGTATCCCTGGCCAGTGTATACAATGCTTTGAAACAATATAAGCTAAAAAAAGACTTTGAGAAGCCAAAAAAATCGGTATCAGCGTAATTCGTCCCATTCGTTTTTCGTTCATTTCTTATGTCCGTCTCATTCTGTGTTCGTCACTCATTCTTTATTCGAATCGATCGCTATATGTCCCTATCGTTTTAAGTACAATTATGTAACCTGTCTCTTTCTTAACAAGTCTTTTTCGTTTTTCGTCACGGTCTTCCTAGGACTCATTCTTTCTTATTCCCTTTCGATTTTTGTCTCATTCACTTATTCGTCTCATTTTTTTTCATGGATTCGTTATTAGTCACATTCGTGATTAGTCTCATTCATTTTTAGTCTAATTCTCAGTTCGTTACATTCGTTTTGCGTCTCGGTCACTATTGGACTATCTTTTTCCGTCAATCTTATTTTTTTTTAAATTATATCTTAAAAGAATACCATGACCATTATTGACGGCATATTAAAATCTATGAATGCAGTTATTCTTATTTTTTCATATGAAATAATGTTTATCTTGAGAAAAATTAACTATCTTAAGTATCTTAAGTCCCAGACCCTTCAGGGCCTTCATTTTTTCCGTTCTGTATATGTACGGGACATATAAACTTCAATTTGTTTATGAATTCCGATCCGGAGGACATATGAATAGCAAGATAGCAACTAAGACCTACTAGTACGGGACGATTAGCGAACGTGCCCAAAAAAGAACGGAACGAGTTACCATTAAAGACAAAAAAAGAGTGAGACGAATAACGAAAGTGACTAAAGATAAAGTGCGAATGATACCAAAAAAGAGAGACACAAACAAAGACATAGTCCTAGGAAGACCGTGACGAAAAACGAAATAGACTTATTAAGAAAGAGACAGGTTACATAATTGTACTTAAAACGATAGGGACATATAGCGATCGAGACGAATAAAGAATGAGTGACGAACACAGAATGAGACGGACGGTCGAAATGAACGAAAAACGAATGGGACGAATTACGCTGATACCAAAAAATCCGGCCCGCGACTGTCATTCAAAGACAAGATTGATGAGTTTACTTTTGCCGCTATTAGAAGAAAAGTTCATCAATTTTTCTTCAGAAATGAAATGCCAACAATTAAAAAGGTAACTTATAGTTTATTAATTATTTAATTAATAGCAGTCTAAAATAAATGTCTGACCTTTTCAAACAAACATGCTACAGTAACAGAAGTAATAGTAAATTATTACAAACCCATTTCTACAGGGTTGGGCAGATTAAGTGTCCTAGTTAAAAAGAGCCATAAAATTAAAACATGACCGATTTTTTTAAAATTTATCACGTTTTTATTTTTAGCGTACTCTATACTTAAAAAAACTAATTCATAAGTTCAAATCGCTCGCCATCAGCTTTAATAACTTGACGCATTCTTCCATAGAATACATTGCACGCGGCACGCACTACCTCGTCTGGTATTTCATCCCATATCTTGACTAATCGATGCTTGAATGAGTTTAGATTCATGCCCTGTGTGCTCCCAATCTTGCTCAGCATGTAACCCCATATCGAAAAGTCCAAAGCATTAAAATCCGGCGATGATGCAGGCCATTCTTGCCAAGGTATAAAATCTGTCAAATTTGTTCTACACCAGTCTTGAGTGCGTTTAGCTTGGTGAGATGGAGCACTATCTTGTTGGAAGCAGTAATAGTCGTTTCCATATAATTTTTGAGCATTTTCTAGCAAATGACCCTGTAACACGTTCTGGATGTAATAGTCTTGGTTAATTTTGACACCTCGATCAATAAACAGCAGCGGTAACTTGCCTCTAGGCGATATCGCACCCCATACCATGACAGCTGATGCACTCTGGAACCCGTTGTACCGCTAATTTGTCCACAGGAATATCCTTCAATGAAGCACCATAGACACGATCGTTTTATTGGTTGTGACTGTCTTGTAACTGGAACATCTTTTCATCGGAAAAAATAATATCATCGCCGTCGTGCCAAGCTAACTATTCCCTACATTTTTTCACTCTAGCTTTTTTCTGGGCATCTGTTAAGCCATGATTTTTTTGTTTTTTGTAGGCCTGTAGCCCAAGATCATATTTTAAAATACGATTCATTGTTCGACGGGATATTTTCATATCTTTAGCAAGTTTGCTTGCACTTCGAGCTGGATTTCGTCTAATACGCTCACGAATATTTTTAATGATGTTTTTGGTGCGAACAGATGGCTTTCTCCCAGGTTTGGGCCTGATTTGTGAAGATCCCGTTTCTTTGAATCGCTTGACGGTCCGCGATATAAACCTTATATTGATATTTAAATGGTACGGTCGGTATTTTTTTGGGTACAAATCGCACACGAGCTGGCGTTTCGCGTCCATTGTTGAAAACAATATAAAAACAAAATATATCAAGCTGACGTGTAGAAATCATAAAGAAGGTTAAATTGTCAACAAAAAAAAAATACGAAGCGAATAAGAAGTTTAGTTATATTTAAGTAAAAAAGCCATACACAACTAGGACACTTAATCTGCCCAACCCTGTACTGTCACTTTGTTCAAAACTATCAGATGTTTTTACTACTAATAATATTTTTTTGTATTACATACATATATATGTATCCATTTACAGTATTAACATTGGATCCTATCTCTTGCAGGTACATCAAGAGCTGTGTGATGATGACAGCATACCCAAAATGTCTATGTCAATGGTGCGGAACATCCTTAGACATTTAAAGTTTAAATATGCAAGCCGCAAACGACGCAGTGGCCTCATAGATAGGCGTGATATTGTATTATGGAGACAAAGATACTTACAACAAATTAAACAATACCGGAGGGAGGGCAAATTTATCTACTATCAAGACGAAACTTGGGTGAATGAGGGTCACACGGTGAATAAAACTTGGGTGGACACCAAAGTCCTATCATCCCGTCAAGCATTCTTGGAGGGGCTGACTAGAGGACTTAAGGCTCCAACGGAAAAAGGAAGAAGACTCATCATTAGTCACATCGGGAGCGAAGGTTTTGTTTTGCCTACTAGTTTTTGAAGCAAAAAAAGGAACAGATGATTACCACAAGGAGATGACCGCTGAAGTATTTGAGGAGTGGTTTAGCGGCATATTACCAAAATTAAAGCCTAATTCTGTAGTTGTCATAGAAAATTGGAAAAACCCCTACAAACGCATGGTTAAAGGCTAATATCCAGGCTTGGCTGTCATCGAAGAATATTAATTACGATGAAAAGCTGACTAAATCACTACTGTTGGAGATTGTAAAAGGAGAAAAAAGTAAATATAATAAATGTTGTGTGGATGAAATGGCAGCTGAAAAAGGTATCACTGTGCTTCGCGTAATATGTAACGGTTTAAGCACAAATACATTTTTGCGAAATGAAAGTTTGTAAAACGATATAGTTTGTCAAATGATGATTTGGTCATAAGTCGGGCTACCGATTTGTTTACTCTACCTTATGTATGTGGAATAGCAACAAATTTAAATGAAGGCCAAAAACGTCAACAATTAAAAAAATGTTTGTTACTCCTGAAACGTCAGAATTTGATAGCTGTCAGATGGCTGTCAGAATTCTACGCAATTAAAAATCAGGATTTAGCATTGAGTCTTCAACATATTGACATTGAGTTGCGATTGTCAGTTTTTTTTATTTATGGAACCATTTAAAAATAATATAAACGCGTGCCAGTTCTAAGTGAACTACGCGGGGAGGCTGATAAGATATCTACCTAAATAATAATAACGGCCTGGTAATAAAATGCACTTATTACATTTTTCAAATACTGAATTTATGCCATTTTTTTTATTTCGGTTTATCGTCAAAAATGTCAGTAACCGCAGCCTTCATTTCGTCATCGGATATAAAACTTCCTCGTAGAAGAAAATAGTCACAGGGGGCTATATATATATAGGACTATAGTGGGGTGGTCAATAGATTCGAAGCCATTGTCTTTAAGACTGCACCGAGCAAACGTCGAGCGTCCAGTGGCGCCCTCATGAGTTTTCTGGCTATCTAAAGAATTTCCTAGGAATCGTAAGATGCTTTTTTGTAGCGCAAGTAAAAACACAATTTATGGGATAAGTAACGGACTTTGACAACAATTACCCGTTCAGTAGTCAGCTTAACGGGAAAAGGTGGCCACTGTTTTCCGTTAAGTTGATAACTCGACAGGTCAATTGTTATTAAACTATGTGATATGTCCTATAAGTTGTAGTACAAAAAAGCACCGTCCGATTTTAAGAAATCACTTTAGTTTATTTGAAAATACAATAATAGTAATGAGGGCGCCACTGTACATCCGGCGTGCGCTCGGCGCAGTCTTAGGGTCTCCCCAGACCTATCGACGCCGAATCGGCTTGAGCCGGTAAGAAAAAGTTTTATGTCCATGCAACAAGAGCGAAAACGTCGTCGTTCCGTTCGCAACGCCGAGCCGAGACGAGCCGAGCGGAGCGACGTCCTTTTCGCTCTTATTGCGTTGACATAAAGCTATTTCCGTACGCGATTTGCCGAAACGGCGTCGAGTGGTTTCGGGAGACCCTTAATTGGGATTGTTCATTATTTTTAATGTGTGGTTTTTGTTCATTAACTTGAAAATACAATATATTTTAAGGTACTAATTTGAACATTTATGAATTTTGTGGCTTCGTTTAATTTAAATATTTTTTTACATTAATCGTTTTTAGGAAGACATTGCAACGTCTACGTCTTGTCTAAGTCTATTGAGAAAAAAAAACTGTTGCTGGTTTGTCAACGTCAACGTCTTGTCACGGACTCTGTGCGTTACGATTTCAAAGTTTGAATTGTTAATAATCCTAAAAAATATGACCGAAAGTGACTTTATTAAAGCAGACTCTCGTAACTTGCCGATGGTGAGACACGTGGCTATAATGGAGTACATCGCTTCAAGCAATAAACACAATTTGGCTGAAATAAGAGGAGCAAAAATTCTCATGTAAGTATTGTGCACTGAAGTTACTAAAACGCGCCATATATTCATAATCATTACAATGATCGGGGTTTTGGATGCAATTCGCGGGATTTCGAGTCGTAATCATAGTATGGATGTAACTATAATCCCGCGATATTTCTTCAATAATAATAACGTTTATTTCAAACGTTGACCTGTAATTTCGATTAATATCATGTAAAATAAAATAGAATAATTATCCTCCAACATCAATACAAATCCCGGGATCCTGGGCATATTCATTATTAGCATAATGTTTAAGGTCAATCACCCCAGATTGCACCGGGAACTCCCATTACTGTGATAAGCTCAAGAGTAAGTAATAAACACATTTAAATTTTTACTATTGTAATCTATATGTTGTTACTGGCAAACAACGGACTTCCTTGGTTGGTACATTGCTAATTTATTGGTAAAGCCGTTAAACTCAGACATTTCTAAAAATACGTATTTGGTAGCATGTAAAATGCTAGAAATAGTAAATGTCGAAACCATTTCAAATTTTGTAGTAGAATGTTTAAAACAATTGTGGGGTGAATCTTGAAAAAACCAAACTTGAAAATGTTTTGTTAATGTGTACAGACAGCGTAGCATACATGTTAAAGGCGGGGCGACTTTTAAAGAACACTTTTCCAAAGTTGAAGCATGTAACTTGTTTGGCTCATGCTCTTCATCGGGTGGCGGAAGAAATTCGTTCTCAATATCCGAACGTAAAGTCTAATTCTATGGAACTTGCTAACTATGTAAACAAACGGCCATATTGAAATTATCTCTGAATGATGAATTTACTAGTGAAGGGCAATACTCCTTTACTTAATGTCAAACCATATCGAATAATAAAATACCGAAAGTAAAAAACAAGAAGCTACTTATTTCCAATTTGTTTAATCACGATCTGAAGAAAAATCGGTACTTGAAGATGATATATCACCAGTATTTATTACAAAAGGTGCCGTTATATCATCTGTGAGTGTGATAAGCGTGAATATAGCCACAACACTACCCATCATAGACAATTGTAGAATTTAAAAGAAACAAAAACGTCATTCCGTCAGGTCCTAATAACCTAACTTATATGAAATATCCAAGATAAGTAGAGTTATATATTTGGTGATTTTGTTTTTTACAGTAACGACCGTTTCAATAGTTTATGGTTTCAATAGTGTTTGATGAGGTGGTGTGAAAATTCAATGAGAAACAGTGACAAAACAAAGTTAAGTCTTTTGTTTACATAGTTAGCAAGTTCCATAGAAATACACTATAGACGCTTTGATTGCAAATATTTAAAAAAAAAACTGTAGTCTCCGAGTAGAGTCAGACTATTGAAGGAAAAATTCCCGAACATGCCTCTACCTCCTAAGCCTGTTGTTAAAAGGTGGGAAACTCGGCTTTCAGCAGTGTCATATAACGTTAAATGTTTTTACGAAACAAATACAGTTGTATCAAGTTTACGAGATACGGAAGCAGTGTCAATAAAAAAATCTAAAAATATATTAAGGAAACCCAATGTAAAAAGCCAAATGGATTACATAGATAAATATTTTAGCATAATCGAGATCGCCTTAGTCAAACTACAGGAACGAGATACGTCAATCATCGATGCCATAAAAATATTTGATGAAGTCCGGACAGTTAAGTTGGAGTAATAGCTTACGTATAGATACTAAAATAGAAGCAGTCATGGCTCGAAATCCTGATTTAGATGATATCAGAACATACGCCGAACAAATATCACACGAATCCGCATCCGATGAAATTTCTTAATATAAATTCGCCCCGCTAACATCAGTTGAAGAAGAAAGATCGTTTTCGGCTTATAAATGGGTTTTAGATGTTAAACGAAATAGGTTAACATTAGGGAACATTGAAAAAATAATGGTTTATTAATTTAATTTTATAGAGACCAAGTATGTGCTCAATATTTGAAATAAATGATTTTATTAAAATGTATAATCAATATGTAATGTAATAATATGACGAAAAAACTGTCCTTTCTCAAACCACACGAAAACCCGGAATCCCGTGGCATATCCATACTAGCATAATGATTGAGGTCATTCACCCCAAGTCGCATCCAAAACCCCGATCACTGATAATCAATAATGTGTTATTATAACAGTTCTAATAATGTGTATCATGTTCCAGATCCTCACGTGATTCCTATCTTAAAAACGCTGTTGGATATGTACAAGTGCGACGAACGGGAAGCGAGTGCACAGTTCAGGCGAGAATTGAGGAGCATTTGGTTTAAGATTTGCGTTTTAAATGGCATTTTTTTTATTGTTTATGATATTTAAATAATGTATTGTATATTAACGTGTATACCTACACCTTAATTTAGATTATTAAAATGTCATAAACTATAAAAAATATGCCATTTAAATAGGTAATGACTAATGATGAATTAATGAAATACATACATACATACATACATAAACTCACGCCTTCATTCCCAGAGTGGGGTAGGCAGAGCTACAGAATTACCAAGCACTCTTAAATAAGTTGTTGATAATTCTGTAACCACGTTTTGCACAATCAGGCTAAGATGTTTACCAGTGTATTAGTGACAGGTTGCAAGCCCATCGCCTAAGAGTACTAGAAGCCTTTATTATTCCCTTAGTCGCCTCTTACGACATCCACGAGAAGACATGGAGTGGCACTATTCTAACCCGGCAACCACACAGGTTACACACCTGTAGCCAATGATGAAATAAAACAGTATATATCAAGCACTTTTTACTATTTCTCCTTGAAGATTAATTAATCCACAGGCTATAACTACAATTTCATCTAAATAAGGCACATAGTTATAGGTGACTGTAGTGTGTGGTTTTAAGATTGAAAATTCTCTAACACGTCTTATGACTCTTTCAACATGTACTCTCAAACTGGCTATTACAGATCTAGTGAATAATCCTTTCCCATCGTATTTTCTCGGAAATGTTCGTATTTGTCATGCTACTTCAGTCAAGACTCAGTACCCATCAAGATAACGTGGGGGAAGGTCGCATCGCGAGATTAATAATCTATATAGAGTGGTTAATACCACTGTTTTTTTGTCAATATTTAAGTTTGTTTTTTTTTCAGTTCAGTTTAATAGTCATGCCGAAAGCATTAAGACCTGGGAAACGTTTAGATCGACAAGCCTGTGAGATTATTTTCAACATTTATTTACATTTCTTATCTGAAAATGATAAATTTAAATATAGCAACAATGCTGATTACTTCTGTAAAGTCCAAAAACGAGTTTCGGAGGCCAGTGGAATTACTCGACGAACAATAAGTAAAATATTGCAAAAAGATTACAAAACTCAATCTACCACAACCAGGCCAAAAATGGCAAAGTTGGGTAGACCAAATAAATTATTTTGCCTAGATCGTGATGATTTCGACTACAACGTAATACGCAGATTAGTATATAATTTTCATTTAATATACAAACAAGTTCCCACAATCAAAGCCCTTAAGTCCAAATTATCTGATACTATTAATTTTAAGGGATGTGACTTTACGTTAAGAAAAATCCTTCGGAAAATGGGTTTTCGTTATAAGAAGATACAAAACAACAGAAAATTGCTTATCGAGAAAGATGACGTTCGTTTAAAAAGAGTAAAGTTTTCGAAAAGGGTTTATTCCAGGAGCACTGCTAATGTATCAGTCCACTGATAAAACGGGTGACTATCACAACTCCATGAATAGTGATAACTATGAAAAATGGCTACGTAGTCAACTCAATCCCAACTTAGCTCCGCATTCGGTACTAGTAGTAGATAATGCTGCATATCATAATAAGTACGTGGAAAGACCTCCTAACTCAAATACTCTAAAGCAAAAAATGATTGACTGGTTAGCAAATCATAACATTCCGATTGATCCGTCATTAAAAAAACTTGAAATTTATGAAATTATTTGCAAGCACAAGCAAGACTTTGTGGAATACTCTATAGACAAACTTATGAACGAATATGGACACAGCGTACTAATAACTACCACCGTATCATCCTGATTTCAACCCAATAGAAAACATATGGTCTCAAATAAAATATACGTAATTACGTATCCAAAAGAAACATAAATATGAATATGACGACTGTGAAACAATTGGTACAGGAAAAGGTTAATATGATTGGTCCCTATGTTTGGGCAAAAGTATGTGACCACGCCATCAAATGCGAAAACGAATACAGAACACACGAACCAGAATTAGAAAACCATATGGCTAGTTTTGTAATCACCGTGCATGAAAACTCAGCCGATGATACACCAGAGAACAGTTCTGATTCTGACTGTGAAATGGTAGTTGGAAATACTGTTTTGCATCATACTGTCGACCCTTCCTCCTCCTCCTCCTCCTCTTCTACCGTTTTCATAATCGGAGTCGTCCACCCGATCAGAACAACATTTATAATGATTCCGAAGCTGGTTTTTCTTGTTTTTTTTTGTGGGATTGGTTTTGTTATGTTATGTTATTTTATATTTACGATAAGTGTCATCTCTTAAGTGTAATAAAGGAGGTCTGCATAGTTCTTTAGTCTTGATTTATACTTAGTTAGAATTTTGAGGCTTTAGAAATTTATTAAAAACAGCCATGATTTAATCAAATCCGCAACTTCCGGTTTGGATGTCAGAGCGACTTCCAACCCGGAGGTTTCGGTTTTAATCAGTGCTCTCACTAAATATGTGCCCAAATAAAATATCCTCGGTAACTAGTTCGATTTTTGTTTACCTACACCTAATAATAAAAATAATATAATTTGATCGTGTTGGTTTTAACATCTCTGTGTGATATACTTCAAACTCGTGGTTTGACATTTGACACTGATAACTAAAGTACTCTATTTATTTCATACAAACATGTCACTTAATAATTCAATAATTCATTGACACTTCGGCATCGTTCGGAAGTAGACGTGAGTTCCGAGTTTTCACGATGGGAAAGGATTATTCACTAGATCTGTACTTTGCTTTGCAAGGATTCAGTTAGAGTCTGCTTTACTCCGCTGAATACACTAGGTGGCCTTAAAAGTTTAACACCATGAGAATTTAAAAGACGAAGAATTTCCTTAAAACCTCTGTCAGCTAGTACAACAGCATTTGGTTGAAAAATATCTAACAAGTTACTTTTTTCAACAATCGCTTTATCAGATATTCTTCCACCATAGCCTATCGAAATAAAACTTATTAGTCCCTGAGGTGTACAGTCAACAGCATAAATAAGTGATCATTTATGTACCTTGTCGCTTTCAATCGTGTCACTGTTTTGTATAGCATTTCAAACATAACGTGAAAGTGACAAGGTACATAAATGATCACTTATTTATGCTGTTGACTGTACAACCTATCAAATATTTGACTGTATTGCAATTACAATGAGCTTGTTTGGGCTATTGATCGAGTCATTTTTACATGTAGGAATAAAGCACTTCTTATAGTCCATTGTATTAAGTGTACAAATTCAAATAGGATAGCAGAGAAATAATATTATACGGAATTCAATCAACGTAAACATTGAACGGAATGTCTTCTTCTTTCTTTGCCCCCGCGGCGACTTGAACAGCTACTACCGCGGGGATATGGCGTTTCCACGTGAAGTGATTTCGCCAGTGTCAAGTATATATAAGTATAAATCAATATAGCAATAAAACACAATCCAATCTTCTCTAGGAAGATTGGGGGCAACGTTGTACGGTGATTTGTAGGTCAGAGATCAAGATAGTTTTAACTAGTGGTCCTGATATCCGTGTTACACGCGGAACCGTAGCTCCGTGATCTTAGCACCGGCGGTGCTAAGTTCCCGAACTACACGGTCACGCCTAGATACGTATCCGTGTCTGCGTTCGGCTACGTATCTGCGGATCTCGGCTCCGGCTCCGCTCCGCACGGTTATTGAATGAAAGCTTGTCGAACGGAGCGTTATTAGATATGTGATACGTGTTATAGTTTATTTTTATTTGTCAAACATTACATTCGGAGGTCTTAAAGACACACATAAAATCTTCATTAAACGTCACGGTCACGGGCGGATCGGATCTACGTGTAAATAAGAAACGTATCTCCGTGTAACACGGAGCTACGTATCTTAATTACACGTAGCCGAATTTCACGTGTCGAACGGGCCGGATCTCCGTTGCCGTGTTACTCGGTAACGAAGATTCGGCTACGGGTACACGAAACACGGACACGAACAGGAGCCCTAGTTTTAACCTCTGCACCACTGCGAGTCCACTTCAAACAAACTGTGCGACACAAAGGCATAAAAAGTACAAATCACTATCAGAAAAGAACTTTGAACACCTAATTACCCAAAAATTAAAGTCTAAAACAAATTACACGTCCGCCATCTTTTAACGTTGCAAATGGCGGCCGAACGGAATGTCGTTAATATCTTAAACCAGAGCTGACAATAGAGCATAGACAAACTAGAAGAATCAACGATTTATTTTAAGGCACAGAATTCTATTAGTTCTGCTACAAAGCGGCAAAATTAAGGTCTAACAAAGGTCATAAGTTTGTTTACAAAAATAACAATAATCCGAGATTATTTTTAACCCTTAATTTGGCAGTGTATGCCACAGTCAACATACTATAATGTACACTTTTAATGTTTGGAATGTTTTTTTATTTTTTTGGTGATTCAAAATCAAAAAGGGTTTGAATTCCCGACTTTTTGTATTTTTGCCAAATTAAGGGTTAAGATATAATTAAATAAATTGGTTCTATGACTGATATGCTCCAAATGGTTTTATAGTTAGACGAAATCAAAAAATATGAACAATCCCAATTGCTAGTTTCGTTGTGCCGGCGGTATGCACTGGTGCGTTATCTTGCAAAATCAAAATTCCTTTGCTTAGTTTACGTCGCCGTTTTTCTTTTAATGTCTCTCTTAGTTTCATTAATAATCAGCATTCATTGTTATTTTCTTCGGTAAATAATCTATGAGCAAAATCCCTTCTGTGTCCCAAAAGATTGTAGCCACAAGTTTACCTGCCGTTGGACAGACCTTGAATTTCCGCGGCGGCTTCTCATCTTTAAATTTCCACTGTAACGACTCTTGGTCAAATTGTCGTATCCAAGTCTCATCACCAGAGGGCGGAATTGCTCATGGCAAAAATCAAACGTCAATAGAACTGGAACGTTGAATTTTATCGAGTATCGATTAAACTGAAATTATATTTAACTAGCGTATCTTTATTTATGATCAAAACTAAACCTCAAATCCATAAGCAAACAATAATAACATTACGGAATAACATCAGTATCGTAATCTAAGTATATGTTAATGACGTTTTTCCCGTCTTCTCTATAATAATACATGATATTTAGTCATAATAAAAAAATAACCCGAAATGTGTTTTTTTTTCATAGAATGTTGCAAGAAACGCGAAATATTATCGTTCCTTACCTCTTTAAACTCAGGTGAATGTGTTTTACTCGTTATGTGAGTTTCAACGCTATATTTTTTTAGTTGCTTTAAGTGAACCTTACATTTAGAGCAGTATATTGTTGAGTTTTTTTCGTTGTAAGTAAGACAATCATTTTTAACGTGAATTAGTTGCAAAAAGACTAGTGGCAGAAACGACAGTTAACTGCCATGCAATTTACTTTGAATCTAATCAAAGAGGTCAAATGGTCGACTAGCTAATCGAAGAGGCTAATGTTAAAGACAGAAATGTAAATGGTGACTGAACTTATCGATAGCTGAAAAAGTCGATAAAATTCAACGTTCAAACTCTATTGACGTTTGATTTTTGCACAGATCACAGAAACAAGGGAGATATGTTATGGGGGCGTGGTTCGTGACGCCTCGATATGGTCAAATTGACCATATCGGCACGAGGCGTGTCAAGCGTTGACACAGTCACTCACTGAACGCTGTCAGTATAGAAGCTCCGTTTAAATGATAAAATGACTGTATGTAGCGTGAAAGTGTGCAAAAATCGAAATACAAACGTTAATATAACATCAAAGGGCATAACTTACCACCGGTAAATTTTGTTTTTAAGCATTATTTATATTTTTAAATGAATATTTTATATTTGAATGGATTTCAGAGCGTAAGGTTGTGAAAGTTGTGTTGACGTGATTTCTATCGACTATCGATAAATGGCTTATTCTACAGCTATCAATAGAATTCAATGTGTTAATAGTTCTAGTTATTTATCACTACCACGACACGCTTAAAACAGAAGAAAAATAATTTTAACAAATTTTCACGTTAAACAAAATTTAATTTTCTTTACAATATTAACGAACGACGAAGGACTCTAGCAATTCAAATATAAGTAGGCGAATCATACAATTAAGATAAAAATAAATTAACCAACCACAAAGGCAAAGGGCTCTGGCTCAGTATTGAGCTGTGCTTGCACACAGCGCTGATTGACAGCTCGCGCCGACTCACTCTTAAAAGGATTCAAGCCTAAAGGTTGGATGGTAGAGATTGCCCCAAGTATTAAGTCTATCTTTCTGTTTTAAGTAATTTGTACCATTTATGAAATAAAGTTTACATAATCAAGTCGGTAAACTACTGGTTTGTCCCAAACTGAGATCTTGTGACGTGACACTCAACCGAACCCATTTTATTAGTATATTTGTATTAACATCATAAAGTCCAAGTTTACAATTTAGACTTTTATGTACTAATCAAAACGAAAATCTTTAACAGCTCCAGAAAATTTAACCAAAGAAATTCGGCCATTTTTTTGTTACGTTGTTATAGGTATCGTTCCAAATTTAAAATCTTATGTATCAATTTTACGCAAACCGTATTCTTGCTAATAAAATATTATTCTATTCTAACAATAATATATTAAGTTTAAATGATGTAATTGTATTAACCTAGTAGTAAAATAATAAAAATAGTACTTATTGCCTGTAAATTGAATAGTACCTATATTAACGTTGCAAACAAGTTTGAATTGTTTATCGATATATTTTGAAACATTCCTTGTGGCATCCCTAAGTGGACGACAGGAGAGAAACGCACACCTCTTGAAAAAAGTATAACTAGATGTCGCTGTGTGTGGGTAGTCCTTAACCTGCTGAACATAGGGACTACTATCTTGGCGCCATCTAGCTCTGAGGAACTAATTAATTACTCGTCGCATAGATGGCAGCTAAGTGACGAGTAAGCGCTACCTTACGTTCAGTGACTGAACTACGATGGAAAAAAAACGATCTTTCAGCATTTTTCAACCTTGAGAACTTAGTATAAAGCTTAATTTTCTGCTACTATCAAAACTATGTTACGGCGTTTTTAGTTCGTAAGCTGTAACCAATTATGAGGAGGTTGTTTTTGTAGTAGTTAATAGAGCGTAAGCGTAAGACGCACACATGTTTAAAAGTGGCGACACCGGGTCTTGTACGAATTGGCGTTCATGACATATCTCCCTTGTTTCTGTGATCTGTGGATTTTTGCCATGAGCAATTCCGCCCTCTGCTCATCACATGTTAAAATTCTAGAAATTATTTCTTCCTCTTTACCTCGACTCGTGTCCAAAAACATTTCGCAACATTTGACGCCTCTCCATGTCAAATGCTGTCAACATTCTGGGGACCCAACGTGCACTAACCTTGGACATGTTCAAATGCTCATGAATTATTTCATTGACTCGCTCTTTACTGACGCCCACGTCTCTAGCTATCTCCCACTGCTTCACTAGTCGGTCCTCTAAAATATTTTTTTTACCTTGACAACATTTCAAAAAAAAAAGCAATATTGTTTTTTTGCGTTTATAATAGCTGGTTAAGAATGTGACTACCTGTATTTCTTGGTTTTTCTTTATTTATCTTAAATTCGTCGTTAATAATTTATTAAAGAAATAGTCATTAAAAAGACCGTATATACAGTTAGGAATACTGATGTCGTGATCTTAGCCTGATACATACATACACATACATAAACTCACGCCTTCATTCCCAGAGTGGGGTAGGCAGAGCTAAAGAATTACCAACAAGTCTTAAAACTTCTTGATAATTCTGTAACCACATTTTGCACAAGTAGGCTAAGATTGTTTCCCAGTGTATTAGTGACAGGTGGCAAGCCCGTCGCCTAATAGTACTACAAGCCTTTATTCCCTTAGTCGCCTCTTACGACATCCACGGGAAGACATGGAGTGGCACTATTCTAACCCGGCAACCACACGGTAACCTGATATAAAATAAAAAAGTAACTTTAAACACAAACAGAACTGACTGTCATGTCATGTCATGTCACTCACTTGTCAATCATTCGCTGCTGTTCGTTCACATATTTGTTATTTTCGTAATTTAATTAATTACATAATTTGTAGACGCCATTAAAATACCTAAATAAACTATTTTGCGTAGAATCGAAAGCGTGTCGTTAGAATCAAGTAATCCGTCAGACAGATAAAAAATGAACATGACAGTTGTATATTTTTTTCAATTCCTTTGGTAATAAATGGACTAAGGGCACTATAAGTGTATTCCTAACATTCACAATCCAACTTTTTTTACCGTTTTTAATAAATATAAAAAAACTACTGCATAAAAAAATCCAAAGATATTTTTACTGTAATCAGCAGTGTAAAATCTAGAAACGGTATTTTATTTTACTACCTTAGCACATAATTAATTGTTGTCAATTATAGGAGACAAATAAACGTGATGCAATAAACAAATGAATGTAATGCATTTTGAAAATAGAAAAACAAAAGAATAAAAATCCATACCAGCCAGCATTATTTTTGTATATATTTCTGACCAAGGACATTACTTATCAGAAGCCCCTCGTATGCTTACGTCCAAATTCGAATGTAGTCACCACTTTCTGTACACTATACAATTTCATAAACGTAGGTGTTTCGTTAGGTTTGTCGCCTATACTACTTTGATTCTTAGATGTTTGTTATGTTTCGAAGTAAACATTTATATTCATACATTCCTACACTAAGTAAAAATCCTAATTGTTTCGCTCTAATTAGTAAAATGGTTTAACGCCCCTCCTCCTGTTGGGATGCTATGCAACAGTCAGAATAATGTACGAGTAATACGCCTTAAAAATAGCCAACACAACAAGGTAGTGGTAGTTTTTTTCGAATTTACGTATTTTAGGTATAATAATTAATAATATACGCACATCTCCAAAGACTAATATTATTGTAACAAAACGGATACCAAATGTTATCGAGACCTGAAGTAAAAAACTTTCAGATTTTTTCAGCTAAGGTTTACCGTGCCTTTCGAAAAATAGCTATTAGACATTACTGATTTTAAGATAAACAACTAAAAAACGCTACGGGGGCTAAAAAACGTAACAGGACTTTACTTTACCCGCTTTAAATACGAGCAACTGACTTGTAGCTATTTTATATTATATATTTTCTATAGCAGATCGTCAGTTGCCTACCGCTGACACGTCGGAACAAACTTCCGAATCGATCTGATAGTAGGGTGAATCAACTTTTAAGGTACTCCCCATTTTTCGACATGTTTTACCAATTATATGTTTTTAGAAAAACTATATTTTTGTTAATGACGTGGCTGACACGCTTATTAAATCAGACAAATAGGCTCACATTTGAAGTTATTTGATTTAAAATAATACAGTTTTAAATAATAATATAGTTGGTAACGCAGGGGACAATGTTGTCCCTAGGTTTTGTATGGAAAATGTGCATTTTCCTCTGAGTTACCAGGTTTTTTCGCGGATTAAAAAATATTTGAGCTGTTTAACGTGTAAGGTCTGTAAATTTGGTGGTCTGATTTTAATATTCATAGATCATTATTAACCATAAGTCACCAGGTAAGTTTTAAAACCGCAAAAGAAAAGGAGTACCTTAAAAGTTGATTCACCCAGTAGAGTATCCGAATAGAAGATGACCATGGTCTGATAAAACAAGGTCTTCTCTTCCGAAAGGGACACTTTCTAGTCATCAGTCATCACAAAGTTGCCACTTGAGGCACTTGATTAACCCCTACCCAAAAATATGGACACATTTAATTTTAGATTAGTACACCGTGTCCAATAAGTTCGAATACACATGTTTTTGCACTAACCCTAAAGACATACATACTACAGGCCATCGAATTCTGATTTTTATTTATAAAGTATGTTGTCGTTAACAAAATACAATCGTTTCAAACGTCAAGCATTTGTAGTTTGCTTTTAATCAATGATGAAACAGTTTCGTGAAACGATTATCAGAAAATTTTGAAATGGCGACAGGCCAGGTGCTATCTTCAAGGCCTTATAACCCCTTGGAATTAAACGCAATCTAGTTTACACCACAATCAAAAGGTATAATGAGACCTCCTCAGTAGAAGACAGGAAAAGATCCGGTCGGCCATGTTCAGCTAGAACCGATAGAGTAGTAAAGATTGTGAGAGAGCGACTTCGGCGGAAAAAACACCGTTCTATCCGAAAATTGGCTGCTGAGCTGAAAATTTCAAAAGGATCGGTACACAATATTTTGAGGGTGGATCTTGGATGCCATGCCTACAAAAAACGGAAAGTTCATGGCATTTCCGAAGCGACCAAGAAAAAGAGAGTACAAAGATCCAACATAATACTTTCTTGGCACGCAGGGGATGAGTTTGTATTTTCTGACGAGAAAATGTTCGTCTTAGAACAGCCTCATAACGCCCAAAATGATCGATTGTGGGCCCCAATGATAGAAGACATTCCGGACAACCAGAAAAATGTTCCTAGGTTCCAGAGCTCACCATCGGTGATGGTGTGGGGTGCAGTTTGTAAGCGGGGTAAACGACCTCTAGTATTTATCGATAAAGGCGTTAAAATCAATGCTCAATACTATAAATCCGAGGTTTTGGAGAAAATTGTTGCTCCAAATTTAAAAAGGATGTTTGAGAACGAATATTATGTTTTTCAACAAGACGGAGCTCCTTCACACACGGCAAACGCTGTTCAAGCTTGGTGTCAGGCTAATTTGACCGATTTTCTGCCGAAACATGAATGGCCACCCAGTTCTCCGGACTTGAACGTATTAGATTATTTCGTGTGGTCGTACATGCTCTCGAAACTATATGAGTATAAAATCGCAAACCTGGATCATTTCAAAAAGGTTATCGAGCATATTTGGGACGAAATACCAATGGAAGCGGTGCGTGCCGCGTGTGATTCATTTGAGAAACGTTTGAAGCTAGTAAAAAAAGTTAAAGGTGGAGTTATTCCGAAAAATTTATTGTAAAATATTGTACATAAGTGTGCCATTAATAAAATATACTTTTCATTGTATTAACTGTTCGTACATTTATTTTATTGAGAATCTAAACTGTATGCAAACTTATTGGACACGGTGTATACTATTTTATTTCAAAAGTCATATATACCACGAATAATATAAATCACAAGCATAATTGACATATTTACTTTAATTTTATGTTTTATTTGATATTGTAAATGCATTTAAGCACGAAAATAATTAACAGGGACTTCTGTGAAACATAATAGTAGTTTATGCAAATTATGCATAATGACTTAATGAGAGAGTTTAAAATAAAAGTGTGGTTTTATGAAACGAGCGTAAGCGAGTTTCATAATAGGATCACACGAGTGTTTCAAGGCCTAATTATGTATAGTTGCATACACTACTTTATCTACACACATATCATAAGTTTATAATTATCCTACTTTCGTAACAGCAAAAAACCAACAAACAAATGTCAAAAATAATGGGGGCAGTTCGATGCTCCGTCAAGACAAATGTTTAAAAAATAAAACAGTCAAACGAATGAAGTCCCTATTTTCAAGTCACTCGAGATCAAACGTCGTGCGGTTTATAATAAAAAAAAACTGAATTGACGTTTCGACTCTATAACAGTTACAAGAATAGAGACCCTCTTGAGTTTTGACAGCTGTTCCAAAATTAAATCTATAACCTTACCAAAATCTATACTGTAATAACATTTCAGTACAAATTTTACCTAAGACCAAAGACAGGAAAGTTCTCATAGTAAAATTGGTTGTAATAATGCTGGTTATTTCCTACGGGTTTTGAAAGCATAATAGAGGACTTATAATATGTGTGTAGATTAAGGTAACAAATTGGAATTACAATTTGATACTACAGGCATCACCGGATTCACCAGATCAAACTGGCTGGTTACAAATCTGTCAATTTGATGTTTCTCCTCTTATTACTCTACGAACCCGGTCCGAAATTGCCTACGGCATTTTACGGCGGATGGTTAATTAGTGTGGCAGTAAAACATGAAAAGTAATAAAAAGAAAATTGGTAGGTAAACAATACTTGGGAGTAAAAAATCTATACATCGAAACATATTTTACTTATTACTGTCAATAGTTATTTGTTATACCTGCGAGTGTTTCAAGACAGGAGACGTAAAATACTTTTCACCCGTGTATAACACAAAACTTTTCACCTCACTACAGCGAGGAAACTAAGAAAAGGGTTTGTACTATAATCTCAATTCCGCATTTTGCACGGTTTCCCGTAATTCCACAGGTGTTAATACGTCTTCTTAACTCGAATCACTCATTTTTAATAACAAAACAAACTAGAAAATCATGCGAATATTTAACGTTGACGGCTTAATAGAAAAGTTTTGACGTAAGTTTTTTATTATTATTTCGGATGCGTTTTGTTTGCACATCGACTTATTTGGACGGTCAGAACATTTTATCCGTTTTTAAAACAAGAATGAAGGTTAATGTTGAATGCTAATATTTATGAATTAAAATAAAGTTGTAAGACTGTATTTAGTGTTTTTTACTCGATGTAATTCATTAATTGTGATGTTAAAAATTCAGCACTTGTAACGTTTTACGTTTGGTTAGCTGTCAAATATCACTTAAGCTGCCTCCAAATTTAAAACTCTTTCTTCACATGTGGATAAAAAGCGATTTTATCAATAGATATCAAACAACCAAAAAGGGATATCCGAGCTAGTGAGATGAAAAAATGGTTCTTGAGTGGCGTCCGCGGACCAGGAGACGAGCTGTAGGTAGGCCTTCAACAAGAAGGAGTGACGACATTGTAAGGAACGCGGGAACGCGATGGATGCGAAAAGCACAAGACCGGTCTGAGTGGAGAGCCTTGGGGGAGGCCTATGTCCAGCAGTGGACGTATTTCGGGCTTTCGGCTGACATGATGAGATGAAAAAGAAAATACATTAAATGTAACTTTATAAAGAACAACAAATTTGAGATAAAATAATTCAGAGGGCTTAAAAGTCAACTATAGAACTATTTTCAAAAGGCTTCTGCCCTTTATAACATGATTTAAAATGGTTTTAAAATACTATTATCGGTTTTTGACTTTTGTAGGAACAGAAATCCCCAACAAATCCCGCTTTTACGTAAAACGTAATGTTTTTATGCTGGCTATTTCTGTGGGTTTGTCTGTCTTCTGGACGCCAACAAAAACAATCGGGCTGACAGGCCTAGAGGGATGCAGATATCTACCAGATGCACTTGCCGTCCCCAGGCAAGTCTAAATGGAGTGAAGCTGCTAGCTGCTACAGATTTCTAATCATATCTGTTACTAAAGCTAAAGACGAAGCTTCAAAAAGGTTACGAGCGAAGAGCGCCGCTTATAATCAGTTTCGGCACTTTTCCCATTTTTCCAATTGAAAGTCTATGGGAACAGATTTTCGGTGATTATTCCTCCGTGGTATGGCTAGATGTCGTATACGGGCTAAATTTAATCTTGATATCTCTAATAGTTTGGGAGGAATATGCGAACAAACGAAATTAAAGTTATTAAGTCTTTGTTTTAATACAATGAACAGACAGGCTTAAATCGGTTGGCCGATTGTTAGCCGCAGGTCGCCCGTTTAGCGTTGGAATTGACAAACGGTGCTAAGAGTGGTTTCCATCCATTTGATAGTTATAGATCTGATGCCTTATAGCGAATCGGCTGTGCTGTTTAAAAGTTATTGAGTTTCGATTTGAAATCAAGAGTCGCTAATATCGTGGTGGAAGTTTCGTCCCTGTCAGTCGTCTAACTGATTTTTAACTTGATAAACGTCAAAATTTATATAAAACCGGACAAGAGCATGTCTGACTGTGATCAGTGTAGGGTTCCGAAGCCGTTAGGTATTACACAAAAACTAATTTAAAAAAAAATGCACCAGCAATAGAGCGTACCTACCTAGCTTCATGCCACTTACGTCCTTTTGTTAAGAAGCTTTGTTTTTCGGAAATAACTCAAAAACGATAAATATCCGATCATATTGTTTTTTTTTTATTTGAGAGTATTTAGTACCCCGAGGATGATTATCAAAATCTACGCAGACGAAGTCACGGGGAGAAGCTAGTTACGTAATATATTAAATTCGATATAAGATACTTTTTATGGAATAAACAGCCCGGCAGTATCATGTCGATCGGCAATATTGTTAACACGGAAACCGTCAACATGGCATGACAACACGACGTGCATGCTGCCTAGTTCCTCGTGATGTCAGCCTTCTCTGTCTTACACCACTTTTTAAGTGCATTTATCTAATAGAAAAGAGATGAATGAGAGGGAAGCACGTGATATAAAAGCAGGGGCTATTGTCACTGTCATTAATGGTTATGATGGCTATGGCGTATTCGCACACATCATAAGGGGTCGGTTCTTCACAATAGTTTTCCTGTAATCAATGCGTGAAGCCTAGTATTTTTTCATTCCACGCTCAAGCTTCGGAGGTACCTTGAATTGTCCATCATCCATCTGTTTTCAGAGAACAATTCGTTTTATAATTTTGCAGTGAATAACCCCCTTATTCAATTGTCATAGAGGTATTATAATTTGAATTAAGAAGATTGAAGGTTGCTAAAAAAATCCATACAAAATGTGATAACGCCTCTCCCCGTTAAACCTGGTCCTTTTTCCTTTTTCTGGTGATGTTGTAGATATCATGAAAAACGATGTCTGTACGTTTTCTTTTCCAAGAAAATATGTCTTAGAATGAAACATAAACGTATACACCTGGTTCTGTATAAAAAATGCAACATTTTCAAAAATCGTAGAAATCGGACTTGATTTAGAGGGTGAGAAACGTTATCGCCCGGAGCTAAATTTATATGGTTTTTTTCCGACGGCTAGGCGATTTAAGCGGCAATTTACAATCCTCTTAAGTTCACTGTCATAGTAGTAGTAGTCATTTATTTCATCCTGGAAATTACATTATTATATGTCGCATATTTATAATAAATTCACAATAAGATCGTCAGTGTACAAAAAAAATATATATAAAAAAGTAAAAATCAAATAATGTCAATGTGTATAAAAGTAATAATAATAATGAACCAAAATAAAAACAGTAATAAAACAAAGAAATATAGCTCAAATGCTACAGTCATAAAATGTCAATAATAGTTGGAATTGTAAAAAATAAAAATAAAAACATAATCTAATCGTCACTATATTCTTTAACGGAATATAGTGATTTCGTTAATAACAGACTTTTAAGTCGGTGACCAAATTTTTATCCGACGATTCATTTCTTATGTCCGCGGGTAGACGCTCATAGAAAGCGGGCCCTATTACGCGCGGGTTTTTGTCGAGCAGCGCCAGCCGCCGCGGCACACTGTGGGACGAAAATCGGCTCTAGAGGACATAGAAATCGAAGTTCTCATTTTTATAATTTTTTGATGGGGATTGGTTTCATTTGCAGTTATAATGCTAAAATATTATTTTGGTTGGATTGCGTTTGGAAACTGATGAGTTATAATTTTTTTCCTTAAAATTTGTAAGGGACGGCATGAAAAAGTCCAAATATCTCTGAAACCGCAAGAGAAACCGTTATATCCTCGCAGATGGTAATAAAAATAATTATTTGTGATTTTTTGGCGTAGTGCATATTTCAGTCATAGCTGCGGTTTTTTTTTTAAAAATCGATGTAATTTTGTCTTTTTTTTAAGTCCGTGGCGTATATTTTTTTTCAACTTATGTAGGAGGGGGAGGTAGCGGAATGCAAATACTCTTCTTACATATATAAATATTTATAATAAAAAGTAAAATAAAAAAAAACGTGATAGAATAGTATTTTTTCTGTATAACTAATTAGAAATAAAAGTAGAAAATGTAAAAAAAAAAACTATCCATAATGTGACTAAAATAAACACAATACATAATATTTTTTTATGCGGTTTTTTTTTTAAAAATCGATGTTTTTTTTGTGAGTCCTGGCGGATTATTTTATCAATACACGTCTTGAATATTTATATTTTGTATATTTTATACTCAAATTATAAATCAAAAATTTTTTTGATTAATTATGATCGCTTAAAATATAAACAATTAAATATTTTTCCGGTAATGAGGCGATTATTGTGCATGTTTAATGAACTATATTCAGTAATGGGATTATACTTAATTTATTTTGGTTGTAAATAGTTTGTAATTATTTCTTGAGTAATTAGTTATAAGATTTAATGAGATCCCTTAATTAATTCTGATAAGTGATTGATAAATAAGTAGGTGATTACTTAACGAAGTGGTAAAGGAATCATCATTAGCTCACATCAATAAATAGACCAGACATTTTTCCGAGAGCGATAATCGCAATTATTCTGTATAACTGTGAACATCTGTACTCCTGCTAAAACCTAAAAATGACAAATTTTTCTACCAACTTGGACCTATTTGTCGTTTTACAAAGCAAGAATCCGGCATTTAACCATGAAGTATTGTTCGAAGCAGTGGTGCAACGTTTGGGTTCCAGTTTATCTGAAGACGAAATAGAAATACTTAGAGAATTCTGTACAAAGTTTACTTGATCTGCAGTTACGAGATGGCAAAAAAGTAACCGGAATACGAAAGACTTCAGAAAATACTACGAAAGTTGGCTTCAAGCTAATGTTGATTGGCCCAGCTGTCTACAAACTAATCTACTCAGCCTTGGACTACTTCAAGATTCGTCGTGTTCTGAGCCTTTGGAATGGTCAACTACGACTGATTTTACTTTACCAGAATGTTTGATACCATCTACTTCAACTGGAACAATGACCATTCGATCCAGAAAACCATTTGAAGAACTATCAATCAAGCAAAAAAAGAGAAGATTCGACAGTTATACAGGAGAAGACTCAACTGAATTAACATATGCAGCGGCAAAACTCTTGAAAGAAGATGAGCGTGAAGATATAGCATCCGTAATTGAGTACATGCTCAAAAATTCTGAAGCAGCAGCAAATATACAAAAAATGATCAAGAAATCAAATACTTCAGTTACATATTCACCAGATAAGGCACTCGGTCTTTACGTGGCATTAAAGCTGACTAAATGGCAATACATGACCTTAAGGGAGTCAGCTATTCAAGAAGGAGCCGAAGATCTTTATCCATCATACTACAAGATTCAGTCAGCGAAATTACAAAGTTACCCTCCGAAATCCGCTATAACCATAACGGATTCATCAGCTGAAATTAAACTTCAAGCTTTACTGGATTTAACTACGCAGAGGATTCTAAAAGAATTACCATCTAATATTGAAGACAAAGAGTTGACGCTGATATCGAAATGGGGTTTTGATGGTGCATCCAGCCAGAGCAAATATAAACAAAAAATGGATGGCGAAAACGATGACTCGAGCATATTCATGGCATCATTAGCACCACTCAAATTGGTTTGTGGTGAGGACATTTTATGGACGAATCCAAAACCCTGCTCACCGTCTTATTGTCGCCCATTTATGTTCCGTTTTGTTAAGGAAAGTAAAGCCGTAGTTTTGGAGTTAAAATCAAAGTTCGAAGAAGAAATTAAGGCTCTACTTCCTACGGAATACAATACAGCTAAAATAAAACACCTTTTGAAGATGACCATGATAGATGGTAAAATTTGTACTTATCTATCGGAAGCTAAGTCAAATGCTACGTGTTACTTGTGTTTGGCTAAGCCTACCGAAATGAATAAGTTAGATTCAGTTGTAGTGAAGCAGATTTCGACAGAATTATATGAATTCGGGTTATCTTCACTACATGCTCGTATAAATTCAATGGAGTGCCTTTTACACATTTCTTACAGACTGAGAATTAAAAAATGGGCTGCAAAAGGCGAGGAACTCAAAAAAATAATGAACGAGACGAAAAAAGTTGTTCAAGACCGATTCAAGGAAGAGCTCAACCTTTTGATCGATAATGTAAAGCAGGGATCGGGTACCACAAACGATGGCAATACAGCAAGAAGGTTCTTCGAGTTTCCTGAAAAAACTGCAGCAATAACTGGATTGGATGAAGAACTTGTTCGCAGATTTGCTGTAATACTGCAAGCAATAACATCTGGAGAAGAAATTGATGTTATGAAATTTAAGGAATATGCCTTTAAGACTGCTCAAAAGTTCGTAGCAATGTATGATTGGTATTATATGCCGTCAACTGTGCATAAGCTATTGATTCATGGAGCAGACATTATCGCCAGCAACGCCATTGTTCCTATCGGAAGTCTCTCGGAAGAGGCTTCCGAAGCTCGAAATAAAGATTTTAGGAGGTTCAGGGAGCATAATTCTAGGAAAAGGAGTAGGCAAGCTTGTAACGAGGATATACTGAATATGCTTCTATTATCCTCCGATCCTCATATTACGGCAATAAGACCTAGTCTGGATAAGAAGAAAAGGCAGGCATTTTTTGCCGAAACTAGGTCTTTATTTTCGGTTCAGGAAGTCGAACTGGAACAAGAGGTTTCAGATCCGTGTGATCTATATCAAAATGAGTCCGATATAGAGCATTCGTTAGATATATTACCCTAATAAAAAATATTATGTATTGTGTTTATTTTAGTCACATTATGGATAGTTTTTTTTTTTACATTTTCTACTTTTATTTCTAATTAGTTATACAGAAAAAATACTATTCTATCACGTTTTTTTTTATTTTACTTTTTATTATAAATATTTATATATGTAAGAAGAGTATTTGCATTCCGCTACCTCCCCCTCCTACATAAGTTGAAAAAAAATATACGCCACGGACTTAAAAAAAAGACAAAATTACATCGATTTTTAAAAAAAAAACCGCAGCTATGACTGAAATATGCACTACGCCAAAAAATCACAAATAATTATTTTTATTACCATCTGCGAGGATATAACGGTTTCTCTTGCGGTTTCAGAGATATTTGGACTTTTTCATGCCGTCCCATACAAATTTTAAGGAAAAAAATTATAACTCATCAGTTTCCAAACACAATCCAACCAAAATAATATTTTAGCATTATAACTGCAAATGAAACCAATCCCAATCAAAAAATCATAAAAATGAGAACTTCGATTTCTATGTCCTCTAGAGCCGATTTTCGTCCCACAGTGCGGCACACGCTGGAGGCGGCCCGTTTGCCGTGCATGTTCGGGCATGTTCACACGTTTAAATTTATTAATATTGTGATGAGTGTACATTATAATGTCAAAGACATACTGTGAATAGTGCGTCATTATTCCATATTTTTTAAATAGTTCCCTACACGAATGTCTCGGTTTGACACCTGCCAGAGTACGGATAGCTCTCTTCTGCAAGGTAAGAACGTGTTTAGAGTCCGTAGAATTACCCCATAGAATTATACCATATGACAAAATGGAATGAAAATAAGCATAATATACTTTAAGCAGTGCATCATCAGAAACTATTGGTTTAAGCTTGCGTAGTGCAAATACTGCACTACCAAGTTTTCCGCACAGATTAGACACGTGGTTTTTCCAATTTAGCTTAGCATCTAATGTAAACCCGAGAAGAGTACATGACGCGCAATGAGGTAGTGAGCTTTGGAACGACGGGATGGCTTTGGTGTTTCCGGCTGTGAACAGCATCACGCTGGACTTCGTAACGTTGACGACGAGGCCATTCGCAGAGAACCAACTGTGAAGGTGCGCGCACACGCTAGCTATTCTCTGTTCTAGCTGCTCGTACGTGCACGCGCTCACGACCACCGTGGTGTCGTCGGCGAACAGCACCGTCAGACCTTCTGCGACTGAGGATGGGAGGTCGTTAATAAACATTGAAAATAGGGTATTCCCTAGCGCCGATCCCTGCGGAATGCCAACTTCTACGTTCCCTGCTATCGATTTCAAGTTTTTCCCGTCTATTTTAACCTGAACGGTCTGCCTTCTGCCGCTTAAGAATGATTTAAATAATTTATAGCATTCGTTTCTAATACCGTATTTTTGAATTTTCTCTAGGAGCAAATCGTTATTAATAATGTCAAATGCTTTTGACAAGTCGCAAAAGATCCCTGCCACCTTGTACTTGTCATCTAGAGCTGTAGCAATACAGTCGTAGATTTCACGGGCTGCCGCAGTAGTGGACCTATTGCGTCTGTAGGCATATTGTTTGTCAGTCAGTAAGTCATTTGTTTCAAGATGTCGCATTAAACGGTTTGACAAAATCGATTCAATAATTTTTGAAATATTGGGCACTATCGTTATGGGTCTATAATTATCCACGGAACACTTTTCTCCCTTTCCCTTATAAACTGGACATACCCGTGTGCTTTTCAGTACGTCGGGATACACGCCGGTTTTGAACATGGAGTTTATAAGTTCGACCAATAACCCCGACATGACTGGCCAGACACACATGAGTAAGTCCAAGGACATGTCGTACACGTCAAGCGTGGCGCGCGCACTCATCATGGAGCGCAGCGCGCGGTCCAAGTCCGCGAGCGAGACCGCGGGCAGCTCGAAGTCAGGAACATCGGCGTCCTGTAGGAAACTTTCGAGGTAACGCAAACTGCTACGTTTATCCGTTTGCACCACAATCTTCGACGCGACCGTAAGAAAATGCTGGTTGAGGTGTTCAGGGATTTTGCTATGTGGTATTTGGTTACCAATTGTATCATTTAGAGATATAATATGATTCCTTGGCTTTGTGGTGGGTTTGTGCTGTCGATAATACGCCGCTCGGTATAGTTTTGTCGTGCAGTTAACGTTTCCGATTTAATAAGCGAACAATAGCGAGAAATGGAGTCCGTTAATACAGACTTGTCAGGGTATTGGCGTTTCATATCTGTTAAATCATTATAATTGATAATACATTTTGATAGGGTGTTTGTCATACACGGTAGATGTTTTTTCTTTTTTAATAATATATTTTTAATTGGAAAATGTATGTCAATGTAATGAGTCAGTATATTAAATAATTTGGTAAATCTATCATTAATGTCAATTGAGTTATTATAAATAAAATTCCAATCATAATTATTAATGTCAGTATGAAATGCAAATATAAATTCATCTTTAAATAATCTCTTTTGAATGAGTGAGTTTTGTTTGGCACGGCTCAGTGGCTGCATAGCTAACGTAAACAGCTGAGCGTTGTGGTCGCTCACGACGGTGTCCAGGGGCGCCGCCGTGACGTCACCGCGGCCGCAGGGAACAACTCCGCAGTCTATGGAGCTCGAGCTGTGCGCGGACACACGAGTCGGAAAATTAATACAATTTATACAGAAAAACTTTTTAAAATTTCGTTAACCCGTCGTCGTGAATTATTTTCGGAGAAAATCTACATTTTGGTCACCGACTAAAATAAATCTTTTGTTTTCATCTGTAAGCTTACCTAACAGTATTTCAAGATTTTTTAAATAAATGTCTAAATCACCATTCCCGGTTCGATACATAACAATAATAATTAAATTACATTGACTTATTTCAATGGCAGAAAATTCAAAATGAAATTGAACGGCCAGGCTTTGCAAGTCGTATGGGCGATTGTGCACTACAAGGAATTTTACCGTCCGGAAGTCCGGTTTTTTATGGTTACGCAATAAATACTAACCAATAAGGACTAGTTTGTGCAAAATCGGACTGCCGGACGGTAAAATTCCTTGTAGTGCACAATCGCCCTTTCGCTGGCGATATTGAATATCGGCCCGTGTGAATAGCGCGACGCCGCCGTGATACTCAGCGTTCTAAATCATATTCAAATATCTCGCATGGCAGCAGCAGTTCCAACCCCTTAACTTTAAATCTGATAAAAATGACAATGACAAAAGGCTCTTAAATGTACGGGTACGTGTAGTATTAATAGAAAAATTACATCATGTAAATAACGTTTTTCAGACAAGCTTTTCTTGGAGATTTTACTAGTTTTTTTATATCATATACTTATCGAGACCAAAGCCGTGGGTCTACTTTAATTACAGTGGATATCCTGTTGCCATCCGACTCCATCGTCCAGATCCGCTCGTAGGTACTAAGAGCAACACATTTAACTAACCACTAAGCCTTAATGTAAGCTGACAAAATTCACATTGGCTCACAAACAGGGTGATGGCACCAGTGTTGGACAATTGTGATTAAATCTGACATGCACCAATAATGGACACTTAACTGTTAACCCAAAGATCATATGATCGTAAATTGATAGTTGTTAAAGAAATGAACACAAGACCGGTCTGAGTGGAGAGCCTTGGGGGAGGCCTATGTCCAGCGGACGTCTTTCGGCTGACATGATGATGATGATGAAAGAAATGAATAACCCTTATCTTCTGTAACATATGAATCCAGTGTCCATCATTGGTCTTTGTTCATTATAGGTATCATCACCCTAATTGGGTAAGAATGTTGTTGATTTTAGTAGGTACCATAATATTGCATACCCTCGGGTTTACTTACGGATTATAATTTTGAGCCCAATTCGTTACTGGGAAGTGGTTGAACATTGATTTGCACGATTTGACCCGGAATGACTAACCAATGAACATAATAAAATTTACAAGTTTTTAAAATAACTTCTGAATATATTTTGTAAATTGGCCACATGATAGTACGGGCGGTAGTGTCACCCAATGTATGGTGAGGTCAAAATTTGGTATTGGATGAATTCACTTGGCACAGATCTATCCTAGGACAAACTGAGCTGATTTAGCCCGGTAGCCATCAGCCACCCCCTGGCGGGTAGAGGGGTTATTCAAAGTTACAAGCCTCCGCGCTTCGGATTAAAAAAAATATCAGCTTCAGTTTACCTATCACCTCGAGTGTTGTGTCATGTCATGGCTTTCATTTTTTATATAAAAATTACACTCCTTCATATAAATTGAAATAAAAACATAAAGAAGTTTCACAACATAAGCTTATCTTTTTGTTTCATCACATCATACAATATTTTATAATATATGTACATGTACAACATGATATTTACAAAAAATACGGTTAAAAACCCCAATATATGAAGATTTAAAAAACAAAGTTTTAATTTATATAATTTATTTGAGACCTGTTAATTAATACAGCAGCGGAACTAACTCAGACGAGAACTCGCCGCGCAGCCTGCTGCACTATACCATTGATATCCCCGATTACATATTATTTTCGGATACGGAGTTATTTTACGACCGTCAGCTAGAGAATATTCCGCCTACGGAAGCCAGTTTTCGCCAGTGATACCTATGTTAAGGGATTAAGATTTTTATAGTTTACCTACTGTATAAACTTTATTTATAAATAAAATTCAGTTAAGTTGATTATTATATCAAAAATGAAAGCCACATCTATGGTTTATCAGAAAATTACACCAGACTCGAGATGAAAGTCAGTAAACTGAAGCCGACATATTTTTTTATCCGAAGCGCGGTGGCGTGTAACTTTGAATAAACCAGGGGGTGGCTGATGGCTAGCGGGCTAAGGCAGCTCAGTTTATCCTAGGATACATCTGTGCCAAGTGAATTCATCCGATACCAAAATTTTTACCTAAGGTCGTTACCGCTCGTACTATGAGGGCTCTTTTGCACTTTAGTAATTATTATTATTATTATTTTATAATTTTGCAGTGAACAACACAATGCCAGATATTTAGTGAATATACTTCCGCTTCGGAAAACACCATCATTATAGAGAAAAAGGAATAAAAATATGATAACAATGCAGCAAGCATGTATATATAATAAAGGGGATTGGTTCGCACTGCCGCCGTCACAACCTTATTTATTACGGTTGCAATCAAGTGACTTACTTATACTCAAAAACACTTTTGCGACTGATTTAGCTGCGAAATTAGTTAACTGTGGTTTTAGCATCACAAACACAGAGCCGTGTAGAAAGGTGAGGCGGGTAGGGTATATACACTTATTAACCGCCCACCCACCCGTCTTTTGTTAATTACAGTGTTAACAAACGTTACTTCATAAATTAGACAATAACGTCAAGAATACTCAATCAATTTGATGGACCTTGTTTTATTTTCAGCTAAATAACCAAGGTTCAAAATGGCGTTCAAATATTCTTCTTACCATCGATTTTACCAAACTGGAATAAGACTTACTCCGAGATTAGTCTGTACAAATTCGGCATTAAATCAAGGTATAAGACCTTATTCTCGTTTGGTAGATATCCCTTTCAAGAGACTTTTGAGTGACAATTTAAAAGGCACTGCATCTTTTAAGATTATACCGGTACGCCATTTTGTGGCTAGATTATTTAGCAGGAAAACAAAACAAGCTGAAGTGAATTTGGTTCAGTATTCTTGACGTTATTATCAGATTTATAAAGGTATATATATATATATATATATTTGTTACCATCTGAAAGTGTAAAAGACTGTTGGTGGGTGGTTTTTTTTGCCGCCTAGTGCATTATGACTCCCACCGCACGTGAATCAGTTTTTCTGTCTTCAGACCTCCACCGCATGCACAGGGCTCTGACAAGCTTAACGCAGTGGTCGCAAAGACGCCGTTCAAAGGAACTATATTTTTTTGGCTAAGCAGGGCTTTGCTTTAAAATTAGACATTCTAATTAGATCTTCAACTGGCGACCAAGAGACTCAAATCTTAGTTTAATGTTTTCGGTCATTTCCGTGAAAATGGGTTATGACAGAAACACTGCCGTCGGACCAATCAGGGATTTTTATAAGGGTTCAGTTTTAGCAGAAATGTTCATCTCAAAAATAATTAACACAGCAAAAAAAGTAAAAAATAATAAAAAAGATAACATTAAAAATAATTTATAGTAATCGCTCTGCCTTTACGTTTAGTCGAAATAAAATTCGTACATAAAAATTACATAATAATCGATAAGTGTTGGTGGTTGTCTTAAATGGTAACGTCATAATTATAAGTAATTTTATGAGAAAAACGTAGGGTATGTTCCTGATTAAGTAACCACCTATAAACTTACTATGTTTAAAGCATAGGCGGATTAAATAAAATTACCGATCAAATTAATAGTAGATTGTTCAACAAGGTACTAAAACTAGCCATAATGACACGAGTTGTTTAGCCACCCAAGCGGATTACGTCAAGTGATAATGGTTTACTTTTGCGAGAATGAAATTGCACAAATTTAGTCTTAGTTAGGGTTCACATGAAGATGACTCTAAGCCATTCTACAGTTTTGCTTAACGCTTCATTCATATCGTTTTCATCCCTCGAGCGATTAATACACCTTATTACCAATGAAGTATCATTCGCAAACAAAAGACATATTTGCGATACCGAAATAGGTAAATCATTAATATAGAGGAGGAATAGCAATGGTCCCAAAATACTGCCTTGAGGTACGCCAAATTGGTTAGGGTGGTAGGCGGATCTGAAATTAAGCACCGTTTTCGATCCTGGGCAGCGTCTTGCTCCCCATCAGAAAGGTATGATCTGATCCAGTCATGAGCATTGCCCCAAATGCCATACCTATAAATCTTTTCCAATAGGAGCTTGTGACAAACAAAATCGAAAGCCTTGGTCGCGTCTATGAATAAAACAGACACTGGCATTTTCACATCGAAGCAATCAGTAATTGTTTTTACAAGTTAGAAAATTGCAAGAGTTGTACTTCTGGTTTTACTTTTATTTTTAAACGCTATATCTGACCTCCATGGTAAAATTCAAACTTTTTTAATACTGGCCGTTATGATTTCTTTTCTTATGTTCGCTAGTCTTTTGTTTTTGGCGGGTTTAAAATGTCATCTCGCTTCAAGAATGGAACTCACATGTGAAAATTTTCGTGCTATGATTTATTACGATTTTCGGCGTGGTACAACAACAACAACAGTGCTTAGATCAAATAACTTGAACTTTGGTGATGAAGCTCCATCGAAAACCACTGTGTGTGTATCACCGGTTTAGTGAGTTCAATCGTGGACGTAGTATACTCACGAACGAAGTTAAAAATGGTCGCCCGAAATCGGTCGTTGTACCACAAAATTTTGAATCTGTGCAAAATCTTATAATGCATGACCGTCATGTTACGTATCGCGTGGTTTAGCTGTTAAGAAAAATTGTTCGCGTTGGATCCCGCACAACTTAACTAAGGATCAAAAAGAGGATCGCGTCGGATGGTGCAAAAAAATGTTGAAAATATATAACCCTGGTGACTCAATAGTACATTATTGCCTATGCAGTGAAGCAGGCAATTGCGGGCCGAGAATTGGTAAAAATACGAGGCCCGAAATTGCCGTTCCTGCCGAGGCATATATAGTGCTTTACAAATCGCATATAAACAGAAACTTCACGTGAAATAACATCACTCTTTACCGCCTTTATGTTTATGACAAGGAGAAACGCAAGCTTTTTTTTAGAAAAAAATACTCAAGCTATTCAAGACACAGATAAAAAAGTTACGTTTCGAATAAAATATGGATGTATAAGACTTGTGCCCTCATTTTACTATGGCCGCTTTCACTTTTTAAAAAGTTATTAGATAACAATGAAATTTGTATGCATACATTGCGGGCTTGTGTAGCCAGCACGCAATATTATTATTTTTAATTTGGGAACTGTCTGTAAACTGTGTACTTCGCGTCTCAGTATGGAGTTAGTAATGTCAACTTTTCCGGTCATTTTTGAGAAAAAATTGTTTATAATATCTACACAGGTGATGAATCGTATGCGTAAGATCCTAAAACTAAAAAACAATCAAGTGTGGGTGTTTCAAAATGAGCCGAGCCCTACGAAAGTAAGTCGTGGAAAAGCACCTTGAAGCAAATGGTGGCCTGTTTTTTTTGGTATTAATGGCTATGTGGCTATAGTGCCACTAGTGAATCGTAAAACGGTTAATTCGGAGAGGTACACGACCATTTTTTTGCCGGAAGTATTTGAAGAAATACATAAAACAAATAGCGACGCAGAATCATTCTTCACCATGACAATGCCAGCTGTCATACATCACGCGAAACGACTCTATTTTTGGAAGGTCAAAATATAGAATTAACGGGTCATTACAGCCCTGATTTAGCACCCAATCATTTTTATTAATTTACAAATGTAAAGAATAAATTACGTGGTCAAGGATTTTCGACCCGTGAAGACGCGTTCAAACAGCACGTTTTGGAGATACCTCAGTCAGAGTGGAAAAAGTGCTTTAAAAATTAATTTCAACGTATGAAAAACAAATAAACCATATTTAGTCATATACGTTTTTTATTTTTTCTATTACGGTTACATAAGTAGCAGCCGATGTGAGCCATGTGAGGGCGCCACTGTGCTTCTGTTTACATCGGCTCCGCATAAATATACGAAAAATAATTACACAAACTGCTTGAAAATCCCGCAAATTCTCAAAATACAAGTGTGGTGAAGTGACTCCGACGTACAATTGTGGAAAACGTTATTCTCGGCCAGTGACTATGAAATTTTAGCGAAATACTACAGTGCATTAACAATCGTGACCTACCTGTTGTTTTTGTTAAAAATAAAAAAGGAACTGGATAAGTGTATCGGAAAGACAAACAGCCATATTCTACTGTTATAGTGAACTGAAGATATAACGATATAGTGTTTTGAACAATAAAATAACCGACAAATCAATTGTGCATCATCATTACTTGTCAGTCAATATTGACTATAAGCAGCGCCATCTACCGAAATATAGGAACATCAAGTTGGTAGCGTCATCTATACAAACACTTGCGAAACAATTAGCACAACGACTTCGCTGACTACCGAGTCGTGGGTCGATAGCGTATCGAGCAACATCGGAAATCAACTACATTCCAACAGAGGGCATTAGCAGTAGGTAAACAATGGAAGAACTACAAAGAATAATGCTAATAATAATAATAAGAATAATGGTCCTGGGTTCAAATCCCGGTAAGGGCAGATATTTGTGTGATGAGCGCGAATATTTGTTCCTGAGTCATGGATGTTTACTATGTATTTAAGTATATATTTCTCTATATAAGTATTTATATCGTTGTCTAGTACCCATAATACAAGCCTAGAGCTTAAATTGGGACTAGGTCAATTTGTGTGACATTGTCCCCTGATATTTATTTATTATATCGGATTTGGACTACAAGCTGAATGCTATGGACAAAAAAAAATCGAATATTGAAAAAATGGAAGATAACATCACAACAAAAATATCCGCTCACCTAGATGAAAAATTCAACCAATTCAATGAAGATCTGGGAAAAGTACAAAAACAGGTAGATGAGCAAGAAAAACGGCTAGATGCATTAGAAAAACATAACGTACAAAGGAACCTGCTATTTTTTGGAGTACAAGAAACCGAAAAATCTTACAAAAATCTTCCAGAAAATATCATGAACATTATTAAAACAAATTTAAAAGTAGAGATACACGAATCAGATATACAGGCACTTAGAAGACTAGGAAAAAAAGGAGATCAAACCAAAATTAGACCTATTACAGTGACATTCACTACACTTGGCATAAAAATCTCAATTATGAAAAATAAGAAAAATTTGGACGACACGGGCATGTATATTAAGCAAGAATTTCCGCAAAAAGTTTTAAAAATAAGAGAAGAACTTAAACTTCAACAACAGAAAGAATTAGAAAAAGGCAATACGGCATATATAAAATACGATAGATTAGTAATATCGAAAAACATAGAAACTCCCACCAACAAGAGACAACTTTCTGTATCTCCACCTCAAGCGCAACAAAATACCTAATCTGAGACCCAGATGCAAGCGCAGATAAGTAGCAAAGAACCACAAACAAATAAAAAATACAAAATAAACAAGAATACTATGCTATCCTTTGTTAACCGAAATGGAAACATCTGACTAGATGAAGGCCCCTCGCTCAACCACACTAAACATACGAACAACAGAAACAACAAAACAAAACAAAAGCTTCCAACATGGGTGGTCGCCGCGGAAGTTAAAGACCAAAACCCCTCAGTACATAATAAAACATCACTTAATATCGCCACTTGGAACGTGCGATCCTTGTCATCGGCGGAACGATTGCTAGAGCTTACTTATGCTTTACAACGGATACGGTTCGATATTATAGGCCTAGCTGAAGTAAGGAAAATGGGAAATAAAATAGAAGAACATAAAGACTTCTTATTGTGCTACAATGGAGAGACACAGGGACAGTATGGAGTCGGTTTTATAATAAAAAAGAAATATAAGGATAATATTATGAATTTTATTGGACTATCAGAAAGAGTGGCCATACTACAATTAAAATTTGAAAACTCTACATTATGCATTACTAGCGACCCGCCCGCGGCTTCGCCCGCGTAGAATGTATTATACATATAAACCTTCCTTAAGAATCACTCTATCTATTAAAAAAAACCGCATTAAAATCCGTTGCGTAGTTTTAAAGATTTAAGCATACATAGGGACAGACAGCGCCAGCGACTTTGTTTTATACTATGTAGTGATACAGGTGTATGCACCTACATCTAGCGCCACAGATGAACAAATTAATCAATTTTACGAAACCTTAGACGAAGCATTAAGAATCGCTAGTGAACACCAGAACATGCTCATCATCGGAGATTTTAACGCACAAATCGGGCAACCTAAGGCTAATGAAAACCTTATTATGGGTGGTTATGGATATGGAAAGAGAAACCAAAGAGGTGAGACACTAATACAATATGCATACGAACACCGCCTCGCCATTATGAACACATACTTTAAGAAGAAGCCAAACCGGAAGTGGACATGGATTTCACCTGATCAGAACACAAAAAACGAGATCGATTTTATATTAACAAACCAACCTCAACCAATAACAAATATAGAAGTATTAAACAGAGTAGAATTTTCGACTGATCATAGAATGGTTAGAGCGACATATAGCATGGACAACGCCAAAAAATCGAGAAAATCTTTTAGCACTCTTCCAAGACCACCATCCACAGAAAAATATATAAAGCTCTATACAAACAACCTTGAGAAAGCAATCATGGAAACAAACACGCTACTAAACATCGAAGACCCACAAACTTACTACGATAGACTGGAATCTATAATTAAAACAAGCCTTCCAGCTACAAAATCACACGATAGAGACGAACATCAAAAGGGCATCTTAAAAGACCACACCAAGTACCTTATGAAAAAACGGGCAGACCTCCTACTAATCAAAAACAAGTCAAAAGAAATGAAACAAGAACTAAGTAATCTATTTAAAGAAACAAACAAAGCAATAAGAACAGATTACCAATCCCACAGAAAAAACATCATTGAAAAAAAATTAATAAGTCACAAAAGTACTAAAAGAGCGTATAAAGAACTAAATACTCATAAATACTGGATACCAAGCCTCGAAAATAATGATAAAAAAGAAATTACCGACAGAAAAGACATTATTGAATGCGCTACGGCTTTTTATAAAAACCTATACGCGAAGCAGCAAAACCAACACAACCAGGAAACGTCTCAAAACGATACATCTGACATTCAACCTATAGACCCACACGAAGTAGTCGACCACATCAAAAAATTAAAATCTGAGAAGAGCCCCGGCCCAGACGGTATACACAACGATGTACTAAAAATTGGTAATCATCTACTAGCTGCACCACTGGCTCACTTGTTCAACATGGCACTTAGAGCAGGTCGCGCTCCCAAACAATGGAAAAGCTCTGACATAATCCTGCTGTATAAAAAAGGTAACCCTAAAGATATCGCCAACTACCGCCCGATCAGCCTGCTCTCAAGTATTTATAAACTATTTACCTCAATAATGCTAACTCGAATGAGCCCAACAATAGACAAATTACAGCCAATAGAGCAGGCGGGTTTCAGGAAAGATTTCTCTACTGTCGACCATCTTCAAACTGTTGAACAAATAATAGAGAAGTATAAATAATTCAATAGGCCATTGTATCTAGCATTCATTGATTTGATTACACAAAGGCGTTCGACAGCATATCACATGACTCCATATGGAGGGCACTTTATCAGTGTAATGTCAACCACACATACATAAGAGTCCTGAAAAACATTTATGAGGAAAGTTATAGTAGAGTGAAATTAGAGACAAGAGGTCAAGCGATCCCGATAGGTAGAGGCGTGCGACAAGGAGACCCGCTATCACCCAAGCTGTTTATAGCAGTGCTAGAGGGTGTCATACAGAAAACAAATTGGAGGAATGAGGGTATCCGAGTGGCAGGCCGGTATCTGGGTCACCTAAGGTTTGCAGATGACATCGTTCTCTTCGCCGAAACCAGTACAGGGATACAGAAAATGATGTTCGTTGAGCGAAGAAAGCCTCAAAGTAGGATTGACAATGAACGAAAGCAAAACCAAAATTATGTCTAATAACAAACAAGACCCAATCAAACTTAATGAGAGATGTTTAGAGTACGTGAATAAATACATCTACCTCGGAAAACAAGTATCATTTAGCGAAAATAGTAACGAGGAAGAAGTCGACAGAAGAATAATAAGCGGCTGGAATAAATTTTGGTCACAAAAAGAAATTTTGAAGGGAACATATCCACTGCCTCTGAAGAAAACCGTACTCGACACTTGCATACTACCAACTCTTACTTACGCGTGCCAGACATGGGTGTACTCGAATAAAGTCAAAACTAAAATACAGACGTGCCAGAGAGCAATGGAAAGAAGCATTTTGAAAATAAGGAAAATACACTCATGGACAAATTTAGAGGTACGCAAAAATACAACTAGTCTAATAAAACGTATTTTATACGTTGTAAGTCAGATAATGAAAAAAGCTTGGGTCATTTAAATAAATGGGTTATTATTATTACCTTAAAATTTATGTTTTTAATTGTTTTCTAATACTTCATTTGTTTTTCTTTTGCATTAACTTTATGCGATTTTTTGGAAAATTTCAGTTTGTGCAACATAAATTGTATTTTTTTTAAATAAACGAGTATTTTTCGTTATAATTGTTAAAAATGCACATTTTAAAGAAAATAAAACAAAACATATTGTCGCAGAAAACTACAACAATAATCCAAAAAATATATAGCATACTTAAAGGGATAGTCATTTGTTTTTTGTTCATTTTATGTTTACTGTAACGATACACAATAATCTTCCGAATTAATTAAAAAATAAAATAAAATAAAAATCATGTTTTTTTGTTATAAAATTATTACTTCTTCCCGTTCCTCTAATTTTGTCCATGAGTGTATATAAAGTTAAGAGCGAAATCATTAGAAATAGGACCAAAATAATAGATGCGCTCAGATTTGCTCTCAGACAAAAATGGAACTGGGGGGGACACCTCGCCCGCTACACCGACGAACGTTGGACTAAATTGTGCACGTCATGGAAGGGACCTCCTGGTAAAAGAAGAGTGGGTAGACCAAAGAGATGGGTAGACGAAATAGTGTCTACAGCGGGAAGTCTCTGGCTCAATAAAGCGCAGGACAGAAAAGGATGGAAGAAACTGGGGGAGGCCTTTACCCAAACAGGGGTCTTTATTCAAAATAACGAACATAACCAAACTAACATATCTATTAGCATGTAAACAAAAATTACTAACACATTTGAAATGTATACAATTAAGGGATAAGGAAATAAAAGGCTTAAATAAAATAAATAAGTAGCAGCCCTCGTAAGAAGGCTTGATTGAACAGGCGACTAAAGTGTTTATAGGTCTGCGTCCGTAGACCTTTTTGTCTTTGTTTGACGGTGTTTGTTTGTTTGTGTATATCAGGCTGAAACTTTCTAGATCGCTTCATTTCAGTGAGTCGGACAAACTTTATATTTGACAAAAATCTCGGTAGTGGGGACTAATTTTGCTAGAGGCCTTGAAACATGTCGATAAGTCCGGGTGCCAAAAATTTACTAATACCAAGCCGATTCTTATTGAAATTTAAAGATTAATTTATGAGAAAGTCAAAAAGTAGATTGTCCGACAAAATTAATGGGGACTATGCGCCAGTCGGACATATTGAAAATGTTCGAAATTCCAACTCAAAAAAGTGATTAATATCAGGCTATTTTTTTTGTTATGGGTTAATTAAAATTAATATAATACAACCGTAACGTTGTCCGACAAAATTTATGGGGATATGCGCCAGTCCGACACTCTAAAAATGTCAAAAATACCAGCACACCTATTATACTTACTAAAATCACCTATGATAGCACCAAATAACTTAAAAAGTAGAGAATATATTTATGTTTCGGTATGTTTTCTTTTTTTTATTCATTGCGATCGCCAACCCGCCTGCCCAGCGTGGCGATTAGGGAATAACTTCCCAACGACAATGACAATGACAAATGACAAACAAACAATCAATTCAATCAAAAAATTTACTCTGGCTTAAAAAACAATTAGAGATAATGCCGATTCAATGATTCCACTAGCTTAACAATATCCATAGACCCTCTAATGCAGGGACCTAGTATGCGGGTCAATCTGAAAGTTTCGAGAATATAAAAAAAATAGCAGTTAAATTGAATAAAAGTATTTTTATCTAACTTCAATAAGTCGTTAAAGCACTTATTGAAGTCTGAAATAGGGGTCGACAAAATTGGCTACCGCTGACCACGCACCTTATCCTTAATTTTGGGGAATGTGAAAAAGTCAATGGGGCTTAAGTCGGCGCTGTATGGAGGATGGCCCAGTAATTTGACTTTTTCACCGTCCAGATACTCAGTATGTTTTCCGAGCGGTGTGAGGGCTGGCATTGTCGTGGTGAAGGATGATGCGGTGACTAGGGTTTTTTCGGAGTTCAGCAAAGATACTCGGCAAACAAATAGTGGTGTATCGTGGCATTAGATTTAAGAGGAATAGTAGCTACCATCTTTTTGGCCGTGCCGTGCTGCGAGAACGAATATCTTGAGCTCGTCTTTGTAGACCTATACTCGAGATTGGTTTTTATTTTCAGTAGTCGAATTTATTCAAAGTTCAGCGGCACCAATTGAAACGAGTCGTTTTCTGCTCGTCAGACAATAAGTGAGGGATCCAACGACGGGAAAACAACTTTCGCACGCCTAATTGTTCCTGTAAAATAATTTGTATGTGACTCATTCCAATGCCCAAACACTCTTGAATGTCCCGATATGACACATGGTGGCCTTCCTTATCAGCTGACGCACAACATCGACGTTATCTGGCGTGACTGCCGATTTTGGTCGACCTTCACGCACGTCGTCCGTGAGGGATACACGGCCACGTTGAAATTCTGAATACCACCTGTATATATTGTCGTCTTTGAAGGTGCTTCATTACTAAAAGCAGCATTCAGCAACAATCATACGGTCCCCGCATTGTTTTTGTGTTAATCCATTTTTAGTCGTAATAAATCATAGCTCTTACATTTTCACGGGACAATTCCATTTTCAGCAGCTCTTAGACGACTTTAAAAAAAAAATTAAACTGAACCACGTCTTTTTTTTGTATGTGCATTAAGAAAATGAAACTTTTAAGATTTTAAAAATGTATATGTGACAAAAATATGTTTGTAAGTATTAGATTCCCGAAACTTTCAGTGCAGCCCTCGTATGACTTGGTGCCCACACGAGGACGTAAAAATTGGATAAATTGCAAAATAAAAACAACAATAAAACTGATGTTATTGTTGTAATATATTATACTAACGATAAAAAAATCATGTTTAAATTAGTGCACTGGTAAAATAAATACCTTGTACAGTTAAAAAAAACACGTTTGTTTGAATTAGATTAAAAATAATGATGTTGAATTTTAAAGATAGAGGTTCGTTTTATATATTTATCCGATTTCAAATCCAATTTGTGTATACCTTTTGGCGAGTTTGTCGTATGTTATTCCTATGAAAGTTTACATTTAGCGATCGTAATTTAATTCGAATTGGACCCATTATTACTTTATTATTATTTATTAAATTTGAGCACAGGCAAGTTTCAAGCGTCACGGCCAACGCTAAAGAGGGGTTGCACTGGGCAGTGGGCATCCCGCTCGTCCATTCTGAGAATGCATATCAGTTCAGGCCCGTGGGGTCGCACCCAGCGAGCGAGTACGCGTGCGCCACGATCTGCCGTCTTGAACGCTCGGTCTCGGAGCGTACCGTAATTACGAAGCAAAGTTAGGTTTATGTATGTGTGCATATAACCTTATACTTTTAATTATTTACTTGTTCTGCAGTGTTGATAGTAAAACACACGATGAAACGCACTCCGAAAAGCAGTTACAAGTTACATGTACTGTTCTGTAAATGGTTGTTTCGATAAACAAAAAGACGTAACTTATTCTTTTTTTACGTTGCCGACTAACTGTGAACGCTAAGTTTATCATTTTATTACTTAGTAGGTAAGTACTTATTATGAAATTGCACTATTGAGTATAAACGGGTTCTAACCACGGTCTGGATTTTTGTTGTCCCGCCCATTCACTTATGTATTACTAGCGTAAGGACCGGCCGACGGCGCGACGAAATGGGACCAGCGCGCGAACTGTTTTAAGGTTGCAAAATTATGATAAGAAAGTTAAAAGTTTCCGCCAAAATTAAAATTTTTGGTACAAGCCTTTGTTGCCGACTGTACTTCGCTTTTGAAGTCGTCACCTACACGTCAAGACAATTCTAATGACCCCTATCACGACGGGTTTATCATGTGTAATGATGACCGTTTCAATGCCGAATTGTCAGAAAAACGACCAAAATTGTCCCCCAAGAAAGTCCTCTTTCATCAAGACAATTCCCCAATGCACACGTCAACTATTGCAATGGGAATGGCCAAAATCCACAAGTTGGGCTTCGAGCTAGTTCCGCATGCTCCGTATTCGCCGGACCTAGCTCCGTGCGATTATTACCTATTCCCAAAGAAAAGGGCAGGGCTTGGAGGGAAAATTTGCCCTTGACAAATGAGGACTCCATCGCAAGTGTAAACGGCTATTTTGAAGACCTCAACAAAACGTATTTTGTGGACGGAATCAAAAAATTAATGTATATTTATGTTGAGAAATAAATGTAAATTGTTTAAAAAAATAAAATCTTTTTTTCTTTTTAAATCGACTTATCAAACCGCCCTCGTAAGTATGAAAACGGGATCTGTAGAAAAAAAGTCATAATATATTAAATTACCGCAGAGACCGGGAAGAAACCGATTGCGGGACGAGTATGAGTAAGCGCGGCCGAAACATACCTTCACGCCTGTAATCCCAGAGTGGGGAACTTATTGATAATTCAGTAACCACATTTTGCACAAATACGCTAAGATGTTTACCAGCGTATTATTGACAGGTTGCAAGCCCATCGCCTAACAGTACTACCTACAAGCCTATATTCCTTCGCCTTTTACGACATCCACGGGAAGACATAGAGTGGCACTAATCTAACCCGGCAACCACACGGCTAATAAATACATCACACAATTATTAATGTTACAAAATAGAAATTACTTATTACGATGAAAAAAATTATATTCCTGGCCCCTATTTCACCAAGCTTGACAAGTGCTACAATTGTCAAGACCACATGACAATTGTAAATTGTGAAACAGGCATTGTCGAAGTAAGATGACAATTGTAAATATGTCAGGACAATTGTTGTTTCTTATCTTTTTCACCGTATGTCGGTTGTTGACAGGCGTCCACCATTGCAAGATTTATAATACCTATGATCAACCAATTCGATTCCTAAGCCAATATGGACTATGTCAAAGTGACGTTGTCACCCAAAACATAAGATACTTCTTTTAATTTGCTTTACAACGTCTAGTTCACATAGTCCACAGTGGCTTGTTGATCAAATTGGTTGACTGTACCTTTTGCGGGAAGGACAAGACGACTTACAAATAAGGACGACAGTATCTTACCATTTATTCATTCACACACACGTCACGTATTAAATAATATTCAGCAAACCTATTCATAATATAAAAAAAAACCTTTGTTTTAAAAATAAATAATTATTTGTTGGCTCTACACCAAATGTACCTACTTATTATAATGTTAATTCTCTTTGCTTGGCTCCAAACGTAAGTATTTTTAAAATTTTACATTTACAACGAAACAAAAGGAGGTAATTATCGTATTGTTTTTTTTAATACGGATAAGTTTAAGAAGCCTATTTTATCGCCGGTATTAGTTAATTATTTATGAAAAAATAGAATTTGCCTCGTACTTACTTAGGTACTTACTGTATGAAGACATAACTAAAGGAAATAACTTTTTTTTTTTTTTTGCCTATAAATGTAGGTATCACTGGCTAAATAGGATTTTCCTTTAACTTATTTAAAACTACTCAATTATTTACCGCGTTTTAAGCACAAATCATTTTTAATTCCTTCCACCAATAATGACAACACACAAGCGAGTGTTTCGATTTTAAAACAATGACAGTGGATATGACCAAGAAATTACGATATTGAATTTATTCATTCATTCATTCATTAAATCACGCCTGTTTCCCAGAGGGGTAGGCAGAGACCACTTCTTTCCACTTGCTACGATCTTGACAAATTTCTTTCGCTTCTTCAACATTCATACATCGAGTCATGCACGCACGTCGGTTTCGGGTACTTAAGATTCGGCCCTTTTCCAGTATTTCTCCGATTTGATTCGAAAAAGTACGCCTAGGGCGGCCCCTTCCGACCCTATTGAATTTAATTTCGGAAAATAACGTAACATTTGATAGGAAGATCAAAAACTGGAAGGAAATTGCTCAGAAATCACAAGTAGGCATACGATATATAAAGTAGGTTAGGTACTTAAGATATATCACATGGCAAAATTGGCGAAATAGGACAATAGTAAGTAGCGAGTTGAAAAAATTAATACCCCCTAGCAATTGTTGAGTTAATTTGTAATTAGTACTTTTGAATTTTGTAGCATATACCTACATTCAATTTCCGTATAGTGTTTTACTTAGTTGCATTTCATCGCGATCGATGTATGTTTGGAACGCTATTATATTTGACGTATTAATTGACGTTTGCAGTAAAACTCTGTAGGTATCGGTAGCAGCGTTGAGGCCACTCACACACAACATTAAAACATGTCATATATGTAATGAATGAATGACCGCGAGATATTGAAGTTACTGTTCCTTTTTTTTCTTTGGGATATCAAATTCATCTCATTTTAATATTGGAATATTGTCTTTGTTACTAATATAAAAGACAAATGTGACTAAATTATTAGCGGCAATTTTAACCTTTAATTGACGAGGTGGTTTCAGAGCATTCGCAAAGTAGCACTTAGGCCATAGCAACAAAGTTCAAAATAATAATCATGACGTCTGTGAGACGTATACCACGTCAGTTAAAGGTTAAAGAGACAAAAAGTGATACTTTTAATAATTATACAGTTGGGGTGAAATGCGATTAAGTGAAACGTTATAATATTTTTTTGCCTTTGAGGTGAGAGGTAAATTACAATTGTAACGCTAGGCTGACACAACCTCGATCTCATATCAATAATTACCGACAAATCTACAAATATGTCGAGTCGGAAAAATTATTCTTGTTTCACAAGATAATTGTCATTTTATTAAGATTATGACAATTTTAACAAAATGTTAGTAATGTTTATACGCATACGTCGCATTTCTATACAAAATAATTTACGAAATTGTCAGTTGTCACCTGTCGCTTGATCAATTGTCAGCGAGATATGTCGTATTGTCAGCAGACATATGTCATTGACAATTGTAACTTGGTGAAATAGGGGCCTGAATGCACACACAAGATTACTCCTATGCAACGCGGCAGTCGCGGCACTCGGTCGCGCCGTTCGTGACAACGTAGTTAGTGCGAGTGGTGACAGATGGCGCCAATAATTGATTGTAGGTATGAAGACGGTTTATGTCAAAACTTCTTGGTCTTGCCCGATATTTCGACGATCGATGTCACAATCTTTTACACTGTGATTATATTAAACACGTTGTTAAGTAGGTAATTTTCTTACTATAGGGTGGTGGAATGAATGGCGAAAACTTGTATTGGGTCAATACTTACGTTTATTTTAAAATATCAAATTATAGTTAATTATGGGTCCGTAAAACTAAAACTTGATACTAGCATTTTTTTTTATGTTCGGTTATTTAACGCGCACTGTGATAAGTATGTACTTTTATGATACGACTACGACCGCCGCAAGCGAGCGAGTGACATCTGGGGAGCTAAATCATTTATTTCCCTCGTCGATGTATTCTAGGCGTGTGACAACCCTAGCACTACACGTGCCGCGTGCAAATGAATACAAGTTATACAATAGTAAGAGAGGAATAGAGTAGGCACGTTTCTCATGGCTAAACAGCGTTTATGCAAGGAAGAGCAACTTCTGTACTTGTACTATCACTTATTCTGTGGCTAAAGTTAATTACCTGGGTGGGTACGTATCTGAATATCGAAAGTTAATATATCTAAAGTTTAAATATCGAGGTCCGAAACATCGAAAGTTGAAATATCGATCGATAATTACGCCGATGGTAAAAATATCGAACGTACTTTTTGGCTATGTAATCTAATGTCGAAAGTTGATACATAATATAAAGTTAAAATATCGAAGTCCAAAATATCAAACGGTTATTATGCCTCGATAAAAACCAAATTAAATATTTACTAAAATGTTTATATAAATAAATTACTTTAACGGAATAAAACAATTCTAAAATATATTTAAAAGAAACATACTTAAGTCTAAAATCTCAACTGTTTTAACCATATACGAGGGTGGATTGAAAAGTTCTGAGCCTGGTAAAAAAAAGTAACGGGCTCACTTTTTATAACAATTTTATTTTTCGACATATTCTCCATGAAGGTCAATGCACTTAGTCCACCTCGCCTCCAACTTCATTATCCCATCAAAAAAAAAAGAATCGCTGAGGTCGTTAAAATATGAGTGTACTGCTTCTTGTACCTCCATATTTGTCGAAAATATTTGTCCTCCCAAGTGTTTTTTGAGGTTTGGGAAGAGATGATAATCGGAAGGAGCTAGATCCGGCGAGTAAAGGGGATGCGGCAGCACTACAAAGCCACAATCATATATTTGTGCCATTGATTTCGCCCAAGTGTGAACGCGAGCGTTGTCTTGGTGAAACAGTACTTTTTTCGACAGCATTCCAGGTCTCTTTATTTTAATTTCCTCACGCAGACGACGTAAAAGAGCACAATAGTAGTCCGAATTTATTGTTCTGCCCTTTTCGAGATAGTCTATCATGATATTCATGATAACCCCCCTGCAATCCCAGAAAACTGAGGCCATTACCTTATTAGCTGACAAAATGACCTTGGCTTTTTTGGGTGGTGGTGAACCTGGTCTTTTCCATTGCCTGGATTGTTCTTTCGATTCTGGTGTACTGTGGTGGACCCATGTCTCGTCCATAGTTATTAAACGATTGAAAAAATCGTCGGAGTCACGTTGAAACATACATAAACAATCTTGGGAAATTGTAACACGTACTCGTTTGTTCTCGACTGAAAGCAGTCTAGGCACCCACCTGGTTGACACCTTAGAAAATCCAAGAACATCGGTGATGATGTTCTGTGCCCGCTCATAAGAAATACCCATTGCTTCCGCTATCTCCACAATCTTCAATCGCCTATCCTTCATTATCGCATCTAATATATTATTGACATTTTCGTCCGTAGTAGCCGTCAACGGCCGCCCACTCCTAGGCTCGTCTTGAACAGTCTCCCGGCCACGTTTGAAACCAGCTACCCATCTTTTTATGGTAGCATACGATGGAGCAGATTGCCCTTATGTTTGATTCATATCTTCAAATATTTGTTTTGGTGTTAACCCCTTCTTTTGCAAATATTTTATGACAGAACGGTGCTCAATTTTATCCATTACTTGAAAAATCAGTGACCTTATGTAGCAGTTCCAGCATAAAATGCAAAATTGTGACAGGAAAAAACCAAAAGATAGTGCATAATGGCGACTAAATATGGCACTTTGACCTGCCAGTATTTATTTGTTTTTTTTTATTATATTCAACCTTAGGCTCAGAACTTTTCAATGCACCCTCGTATTTCCTACCCTATACCTCTAATCTCTAAATAGTATAAAATAAAGTACCTAGTAGCAACTAAATGGATTTTGTTCCCATTTTAACAGTCTGTTTATGAACCTAAACTGACAGAGACAGTTTCGCATTAAACATAATGGTTCGCTCGCTACGCTCGCACACTTCACTACCTTCACCTTTCGAGAAAAGAAAAAATATATATTTTATAGTACCTTTCATATATGTTTTTAAGAGAGCAAGGATGAAAGTATTTTTTTACTTCACAACATCACATGACATAATGTCTGTCTAGAGCCAAAACTAAAAATACAAATGATTGTGGACTGATTTTGAATAATATTTTGTTTTATAGAGTATAAGGATGAAGGGATCCGTGAAGATAGGTGAGCGAGTATGACCAATCATATTTAAATGGTTTAGAAATATACGACTAAGACTTTCCCACGGCGTTGCATGCGGCGAGGTTGACATTTCTTATAGTTTCTTTTTAATTGAGAAGTGGGACTACATAATAGCAAATTATCACTAAAAAGTATAAAATAAATAAAATATTTTTCAAAGCAAAAACCATCTTCAAAAACGCAGCTTTTAGATAAAAATATTGTGTTATTTTATTGGTTATTGTTATGTGTGCTATTTTTAGTATTTTTGAAGGTCGTTAATTGATTATCAAAGCATTTTAACCCAAGTGAAGCCAGGTTTTCAGCTAGTAGTGTAAATCACTCCGGTTTTCGTCCAGTTGTCAGAGTTGCAAGCTTAAGAGGCCCAAAATAATAAGTAATAAAATGTATACAAAAAAACTACTTTAATGCTAATAATATGCTATTTCTACTCGCATACTATAAACCTCTATTATTTATATCGTTAACGGTATCAGAATACAACCTGTAATGTAACCGAAGCTCAAAAATAATTCTATAATGAGACTTGCATACATTTCAAAGACAGATACAAAATGGCATAGGATCTTGAAAATTTAGACAAAATTACAAATGAATTTACATTATTCCTCCAGTAAACGATTTTCAATATTTTGCAGATTCAAAAACAAAAAAGACGCTGGTTTCAAACCGACCAGATTTTTCTGAAGTAACACTTATGTAACATGAAAACTTAACACCAACTACCATAATTTTAATTAGTCTCAAACAGATAAATGATAATATTTATGTTTGTGAAATGAATGATTTGGTGCTAAGGGCTCTAACAAGACCAAACATGCGCAATTTGCTGTTTTTATTTTACTATTCTAAGTTTTTGTTCTAAACAGCTACTTAAGAATAATTGGAGCTGGATGGAAAACTAGGGTAATTACCTTATATTATTCTTACCTTTTGCGTTGCAGACGTTCCTTTTCTTGAAAGAGTCGTGGTATTTCTGGTAAAAAGTTTTGAGACAGGGACCGGAACAATTCCCTTTCAACCTTGCTTTTGGCACGGCTAAATTTTTCTGTCAGGTGGGTCCAATCTTCCTCGGTGAAGCACACAACTTGCCAAACCCGCTCTGTGTCTTCGTCTTCCAACCAGTCATCCCCATAAAACCAGCCACGCTTTCTGCTTTCCTTTATCCTCTTTTTTTTGTATTTACCTTTAAGTTTCTTTACTGTATCCTCACGATACAATCTTGTGCCATAAAAGTACCAGTATGCAGAGTCATTATTATCATATCTGAAAAGTAAAGCCGAATTTGAGAATAAAATTAGGCAATAAAGACTTGAAACATGACTCTAAAACATAGTATGTACCCTACTTACCCCAGAGGCTCTACTCGCAAACTTTCAGCTTCAAGGTTTTTGAACAAATCAAAAACATCTTCAGCATCTAAGCGAAAATCACACAAAGCATACAATATTTCTACTTTAGTGCGGAGAGGCAAAAACTGGAAGTCAATATCAGTGTTGAAGGGATTGTATCTTGATGTTTCTTGACATTTTTGTCTGAAGAGTCGTCTCAGATACATCTGCAATAAGAAAACGGTGACAAATGCTTCTAAGAGACAGTGACAAGTCCTCAATAATAGTATGATAAATACCTGATAATTAAAAGCAGAGATCTCATTGTTGCCCAGGCACCCCTTCAGAAGTCGCACGATCAACTCTGTCAGGAGGGAACTGGCTGTTTCTTCCGTCCCATCTGTCAAAAGAGCTTCTTCAAGTTCCTAAAATCAAAGGCGAAGGTTAATGTCCTCTTTAAACATCAAAACCACAGTAAATACGGACATAACAAGCACGACTCACTTCAATGTCAAAATCCAGAAGATTGAACGCAGTCCTGAATAAGGAACAAAAGTACGCAATACTGGGCACTTCCCACCATGACTGAATATCTAAAAACCGATAGAAAATCGTACAGATATCACATTAAGGAATACATAAATCAAAAAAAACACTCATTTGATCCTCCGTATCACAGAAGCTCACCTAAAATACCTATAAAAGATGGAAACATAACCTAAAAAACGTACGCTTTTACAACTAGTGGTTTCTTAACTAAGTTAAAATCATGTTTATTTTGAACTATGAAGATTTTAAGAAAATTTGGCCTTTGTTAGATAAGATTATTTTGCCTGAATACGGTACAGACATGAATATGCGTTGTGTATCGCAAGACAAACGCCATAACAGTTTACATAGACTATCGTCATTCACGAAACTAAATACGAGTACTTCTCAAACTCAACATATGTAGCAAAAGCGTTATATAAAAAAAAATACCTTCCAAATTGTAACTTTTTTTATCCATGAAAATGTTTATTTATAAACAAAATAATATTAAGAGAATCAAAACGATCTCAACATTACGGAAGTTGTAGCGCTTCCTTTATTTTTTTACGCAATCACGGACATTTTTTTTTAATTTTTTCCTCACGGCGGCAGTGAAGGGATCTTAGCCCATGCAGCCAAGTCTTTTGTATTTTTTTCTTTACACGGACCAGTTAAACATGCGGCTATGTTTTATTTTTTCCTTAGGGGTCCAGTGCACCATCGTACAATTCACTTTGTTATTTTTTTGGATGAAGAATAGCCTCCCCGTGTGGTTGTCGGGTTAGAATAGTACCGCTCCATTTCTTCCCGTGGATGTCGTAAGAGGCGACTAAGGGAATAAAGGCTTGTAGTACTGTTAGGCGATGGGCTTGCAACTTGTCACTAATACGCTGGTAAACATCTTAGCCTAATTGTGCGTGCAACGTGTGGTTACAGAATTATCAACAAGTTTTAAAAGTTGTTGGTAATTCTTTAGCTCTGCCTACCCCACTTTGGGACTGAAGGCGTGAGTTTATGTAAGTATAGCTTGGATCTGACACGCAAATGACAATATCAAGAGGGAGATAGTTTACGGAGTTCTGTCAAAGAGACCGAGAAGCAAACCTTAATTTTTGTGTTTGTCATCGACACGCCTCTTTTATGTTTGGCTACTTACGTTGAGTAGACAAACAAACCACTGTCATTTCAAATTGATTGCGTGAACGTATGTTTTAGAAGCAAATTTAAAACAGGAAATTGTGATTTCTTATTGTGTTCGCTCCAATCGTGTTGACGACGCGCTGGCCTAGTTGGTAGTGACCCTGCCTATGAAGCTAGCGGTCCTGGGTTCAAATCCCGGTAAGTGCAGATATTTGTGTGATGAGCGCAAATATTTGTCCCTGAGTCATGGATGTTTTCTATGTATTTAAGTATACATTTCTGTATTTCAGTATTTATATCTGTGTCTAGTACCCATAGTACACACAGCAACACATCTAGCTATACACTTCAGAAATCTGAAATATTGCATGAAAGAGAGTCGCACTAGAATGCATAGAAGTTGACATAATACACATATATACATCTCTTTCTTTTTCTCTCTGCTCTGTCTTTAATGGTTAGTTAGGTGTGATGTTGTGTGTACAAGCCTAGAGCTTAGTTTGGGACTAGGTTAATTGGTGTGACATTGTCCCCAGTGGCCCGTTTCACGAAGCTACAAGTTACAATTTTACAAGTGTAAACTGGCAACATTGGTCAAAAAAGGTACTACAAGCGTTTCACGAAGCTACTTTTCTACAACTTGTAAAATTCAAGTTACAAGTGTAAAATTTGAACCATAGACATTTTTTATATTTTATTGTTAGAAATTGCTTCAATCGAACTAACGTTTCTCGAAAATTTTGTTACATTGTCAACTTGTACTTGTCAATTAGTAAAAAAAAAGACGTGTGGCACTCGGGGACTGCCGCGGTAAAGCTATTGCATGTCGTACAAACGCACACAACGCCGTGTCGAAGACTGCCGAACTGAAACGACGTTAGACGATGCACGGCCTTCAAGCCACACCTCCTTGCCCGTCGGAGTGGGGAGCGTGAGGTTTTTTCGTTACGGAATTTCTGGATTCGGTCCCCGCACTCAAGGCCCGCGATAGAAGCTATGCAATAGCTTAAAACTACCTAGCTTCCGAGCTAAGTAAACTTGTAATTTGTTAGAGTCGCTGTCAAATCATTCATACCTACCTCGTTTGTTTTTGAACGTCACTCTCTTGTCGTACCGTCGTTGAGTTTAATTTTCTGTTAAAAAAGTTTTTAGTTATTGTTATTGAATATTTTGTTATTGTTAGTTGTTGAGTTTAATTCTCTGCTAAATTTTGTTGTTATTGTTATTTTGTCTGTAAATATTAAGTGAAGTTTCATAAGCTTGTGGAATGTGGAAGTACATCACGGGTATATGAAAAATCCCTTGAATTTGGCACAAGTCCTTAAAGCCTGTGCCTTTGCGTGTATGACTTTCCACGCAACGGTCTTGGTTGCCGAAAATGCTCCAAAAAATCTTTTTTCTTAAGCAACACTTCTTTTAGAAGTGTTGCCTTCAAAATTTTCCGGTTGCTTTACATAACTAAAATAACTCCCGTACCTACTTTCAAATTTTAACGATAACGAGAGACAACTCCGAAGACTCCGCGAGACTGGAGTGGAGACATCATCGGATTTACAGATTATAAATATAAATATTTCAAGATTTGACATATTTAGAAACGTCAAAACATCTTAAAATTTTTTTTTTAATAGGGACTTGTTAAATCGAGATGTCATTCACTTGTAATCGAGATTACCATACGATCCTATTATTCTACCATGGAAGGCCGCGTTCGAGAAACACTTGTACTTGTAAATTGTAACTTTTTGCTCTTGTTACTTGTGAACTTGTAACTTGTAGCTTCGTGAAACGGGCCACAGATATTTATTTTTATTTTATTTTAATAGTTGAGCGCGCCCTTTTGGGTGGCATTATAGTCACCCTCAGGGTAGTCGTCTGTGGCGCCATCCTCAGTGGTCATATGTACTCCCGCAAGGGGTCATGAATTTTACTCAGTATTTCATAAGAGATGTATTCAAATTTTAGGAAAAGTTATAATCTTGATTCCTTACCCAGCAAGTGCAAGACAGCAGGCTCTCTCGTGGCACAGAGGCTTTCAAAATGTTCCTAGATATTGGCACACAAAAGATTCATTAGTCGCTCCACCATGTGAAGCATCAACATTTAAAATAGCATATTGGTCATCTGAAACAAAAACATTAATGAAGTTTTTATTTTTTTTATTTCTCAACATCACGTTAGTCCAGCAATACAAGGAATTAAAACTATGGCGATAGAGAAGGGGGCAGAGGGGGGACAGTCTCCTACATTGTGCTATGTTAAATAGATAGTTACGCCATCTACATTTCTGAACAGTAAAAACACCGATTGTTATCATGAGTCTCCGATAGATGTCACTGCATGCATGTTATCATTAAATATAATTCAATAAGAAATATCCTGTCATTGAAAATAATCCCAAAAAATACTTTTATTTTGAAATAATACTACGAATAATCTAATTTTATTAGATCAGTGGCCCGTTTCACGAAGCTACAAGTTACAAATTACAAGTTCACAAGTAACAAGAGCAAAAATTTACAATTTACAAGTACAAGTGTTTCTCGAACGCGGCCTTCCATGGTAGAATAATAGGATCGTATGGTAATCTCGATTACAAGTGAATGACATCTCGATTTAACAAGTCCCTATTAAAAAAAGTTTGTTGATGTTTTAACGTTTCTAAATGTCAAATCTTGAAATATTTATATTTATAATCTGTAAATCCGATGATGTCTCCACTCCAGTCTCGTGGAGTCTTCGGAGTTGTCTCTCGTTATCGTTAAAATTTGAAAGTAGGTACGGGAGTTATTTTAGTTATTATGGAAAGCAACCGGAAATTTTTGAAGGCAACACTTCTAAAAGACGTGGTCATCCGAAACCTTTCGTTAAATTCGTAGTCCGTTCGAAACTATGTATTTATTCTCATTCGGAATATTCTTGGTAACTGCTGGCTACCTCGGGCATCATCTTCGTCTTCCGAATCACTCCCACAAATTCCACATTCCACAAGCTTATGGAAGTTCACTTAATATTTTCTGACAAAATAACAATAACAACAAACTTTAACAGAGAATTAAACTCGACAACTAACAATAACAAAATATACAATAACAAAATAACTAACAAAATAACAATAACAACAAACTTTAAAAGAAAATTAAACTCAACGACGGTACGACATGAGAGTGACGTTTTAAAACAAACCAGGTTGGTACTATAGTATGAATGATTTGACAGCGACTCTAACAAATTACAAGTTTACTTAGCTCGGAAGCTAGGTAGTTTTTTTTACTAAGTGACAAGTACAAGTTGACAATGTAACAAAATTTTCGAGAAACGTTAGTTCGATTGAAGCAATTTCTAATAATAAAAAAAAAGTCTATTGTTAGACTTATAATTATAACTTTAAAATATTGCTGTTAAAATAATAATATGTAAACAATGCTGCATCGGTACCACCGGGTTTTTCTGGAGATAAGATAACAAGTATTGTACTTCCGGTGTTACCGATGGCGGTAAATTGCGGCAGTGGCGCCGTGGTGACCGTTTCAGATAACTTACAGTTCTTTAGTCACCACCTCGCCGCTCAGAGATTACTAGAACGTTTTGCCGTTGATCCGTTTAAATGGTGTCGATATCAAGTGTCCCATATTTAAATAAATACTGTTCGGAACAATTGAAGTTTCATTGCTACAAATCAGAAGAAAGGGATAATAGCTTGTTAATAATCTTAAATCGAGCTATTACGATCCTCTCCCACGTGGACTGGAATACTTAAAAAAAAAGGTGAGCATAAGTTTCTTTTTATCGGATAAATTGTGCTTGCTTACTTGCTATTATTTTAGTAACATGGTGTAAGATCAAGCAGAAACAATCTGTTAGTGTATGCTTATTTAGTCATTAATGATTCTTTTATTTCCTTTGTTTTGTGCTTTATTCATGTACATACACCATGTTGTTTATCAGTACATAGCCTTTATCATCTAGTTTTTTTTTCTTTCTTTACTTTTCTTTTGTTTTCTTAACAAGTCTGTCTTGTTGTGCATAATTTTTTTTCAACAAGTGATAATTTCAATAATATTTGAAGTAACCGTCAAATTATAGTCGAATTTAAATCTCAACCTATTGGTTTTGAGATATCATTTAGATCTAGATGTACTTACTTAGTTTCGAATAAAGTATTGTATGCAGTAGTTATCGTTCTTATTTAAAGTATACGATGAAAGTTAACTTTTACGACGGAGGGTTGCGTTAAGGGTACCACGATTCTGTGCTGATATTTCTTGTCACAGTGATGGATGGTGAAACAAATAAAACGCGTGTCCGTGACACGCCGTGCCGGAGCAGTCGTCGCTCGCGCAGTCCTGCCAGGCGGACTGAGCGTCGTTCGCGCAGCCGTCGGGCCAGCCACCGCACGCGCAGCCGCGGGGCCAGCCGGCGCTCGCGCAGCCGTCGGGCCAGCCATCGCTCGCACAACCGCCAGGCTAGCCAGCGCTTGCGCAGTCGTCGGGGCAGCCATCGCTCGTGCAGTCGCGGCAGTTGTGGGGCCAGCCGGCGCCGCTCGCGCAGTCGCGGCGGCTGCCGGGCCCGCCACCGCTCGCCTAGTCGTGGCGACCATCGCACGGGCAGCCGCCCATCCAGACGAGCCAGTCCTCACACACGCAGCAGCGACAGCCAGCGTGAGCGGAGTAGATCCAGCCACCGCTTGCCGAGCGTCGCTGCCGATCCTCCTGAGGTACCCCTCCCCGCAGAGACGCAAGATGGTGAGTCCCAAAAACTTGTTAATTCGACTGGTGTCGTAGAAAATGTAACTATTGCTCAGCTAGTACAAGCACTACGTGCCATTGGAAGTAAAAATAGTGATATAGTAGCCAATCAGAATACTGTTCCGGAGTTCGACCCTTCGCGCAAAGAGCAAAACATTACAATGTGGATACACAAGGTTAACCAGTGTGCTCTTATATATAAATGGACAGAGCACCAAACTGTGCATTTTGCACTGCCTAAATTAAAAGGTCTTGCTCAAAAATGGTACGAAGGTCTTAAATCTGTTATGTTTTCGTGGCAAGAATGGCAGGAAAAGTTGAAACTTGCTTTTCCCAGCAGTGAAAATTATGGTATACTACTCACAACGATGCTTAATAAACGCGCTAGGTTTAATGAGTCCTTAGAGGAGTACTATTACAACAAGTTAGCACTTCTTAATCGCTGCAATATTGAAGGTCGAGATGCAGTTGATTGTATGGTACTAGGAATTGAAGATCATAGCGTTAGGCTTAGTGCGGAGGCGGCACGGTTTGAGTCTCCAGACCAGTTGTTACCTTTCTTGAAATGCGCAAGATCTGCTCAAGTAATTGATAAGAAAAAAATACGTACTGGCGATTTCCGCGATAGAGGTGTGTTAAGAAAGGAAGTAGGTAAAGATAGAGTTGTTAGGTGCCACAATTGTTCGCAGGAGGGTCATTACAGATCGCAATGTCCCAAACCCATTATTAAGTGCAAAAAATGCTGGCGTTTCGGCCATACGGCTGATAAATGTGAAATCGATAGCAACAATAGCACTCCGAAACCGGTTCAACGTATAAGCAGCGCCAACTTAGATTCATCAAAGTATTACAAATATCTTTTAATTAATGGCGTACAAAAGCGGTGCTTCATTGACTTTGGAAGTTCTGCAACGTTAATAAGAGCTTCTGACGTCAAGGATGTCACCTCTGACTGGGACGTTACAGGCTCTCTGCCAACGTTGAAGGGTTTCGGGGATGCAATTGTTAAAGCCTTAGGTAAATGTGTTGTTGATATTATTATAGATGGCGTTTGCGGTACAGTAGAAATACTTGTGGTGCCAGATGAAGTCATGCAGGTGCCGATTATATTAGGTCAAACGTTTACGGAGCAGCCCCACATAGTAGTGGAAAAGGATAGTGTATCGTTACGCATTCAATCAGTAGACGAACCTTCCCGTGTCAAAGTTGACCTTTTTTGTGTAAATGATACTACGATTAACGGATTAACGTCAGTAAACATAAGAACAGAACCGAGTTATTCTGGAGACGTTTTTGTCGAAGGTAGTAGTAGGTTTCAGTTAGGTCACGAACACTACTTGGTACAGGGATTGTTCTCAGTCGTTGATGGTTTAGGTATAGCGCTCGTGAAGGGCGTAACAGCTGAACCGTTTGTGATAAAAGGGGGCATGCTTTTGGCTCGTTGCCTACGAGCTGAGCAAGTAGATAGTCACGATTTACAAAGGGATGTTATGAGAGTGGAGAGCGTTGAGCCTCAACCCATAGTAGAACATGATCTAAACGTTGACGGTACTTTAAGTAGTGAAGACAAGAATGCTCTCCTTGATTTACTTAATAGGTATAGACATTGCTTTGCATTTAACCTGCATTAACTTGGCAAAACTCACCTTGTAGAAATGTCTATAAAACTAAAGGACGATGAACCTGTTGTATACCGACCATATAGGCTCTCTTACAGTGAAAGGGACAAGGTCCGGAATATGGTCCAAGAGCTTGTAGACTGTGATATAGTCCGACCCTCTGCATCGTCATATTCTAGTCCAATTGTGTTAGTTAAAAAAAAAACTGGCGATGTCAGACTGTGCGTCGACTATAGAGCACTAAATAAGAAGACGATTAAGGAAAATTATCCATTGCCTAGAGTCGACGATCAGCTGGTTAGACTTGCAGGCTTTAGCTTCTATACTACCCTCGATTTGGCCTCAGGGTATCATCAGATTGCCATAAACAAAGCTGACCGTCATAAAACCTCCTTCGTGACCCCCGACGGTCAGTTCGAATTCAATCGGATGCCATTTGGGTTGGCTAACGCCCCAGCCAATTTCATGCGTATGATAAATATGGTTATAGGAAACAACAATAATAATGCCTCGGCTTACATGGACGACATCATTATTTCATCAAATTCGGTGTCAGAGGGTATAAACAAACTAGAAACAGTTCTAGGTCTTTTACAAGGAGCTGGATTGACGCTTAAATTATCAAAGTGTTGTTTTTTTAAGCGAACCGTTGATTACCTCGGTTTTGAACTTAGCAAGGACGGTATTAAGCCTGGAAGTAGGAAAATCGAAGCTGTTAGGAACTTTCCACAACCGAGTAATCAGCAAGGCGTTAGACAGTTCATCGGTCTTTGCAGTTTCTTTCGCCGTTTTGTGAAGGATTTTGCGGTCATAGCCAAGCCATTAACAGGGCTGCTAAAAAAAGACGCTTCTTGGATTTGGGGTACAGAACAGACTTGTGCGTTCGATAGGTTACGAAATGAGTTACTGCAAAAACCTACTTTATCCCTTTACGACCCAGGCGCGGTTACTGAACTTCACACGGACGCGTGTAAGTTAGGCATAGCTGGCATTTTGATGCAGCGCAATAAAGACGGCCTTCTGAACCCAGTCGCGTACTTCAGTAGGCAGACGACAGCTGATGAACAGCATATGACCGCTTACGAACTCGAGACATTAGCAGTAATAGCCTCGTTGCAGAGATTCCGTGTCTATCTTATAGGTATAGAGTTTAAGGTGCTAACCGACTGCAATTCATTACGTGCGACATTTATGAAACGTGACCTCATACCACGTGTTGCAAGGTGGTGGATCGCTATGCAGGAATTCAATTTTTCCATCGAATATAGACCGGGCAAATACATGACCCACGTAGACGCGCTCAGCAGAAATCCGCCAGCTGCTGTAAGATCTGAACAGGCACGAGACACTGTCGAAGTCTCTATAATCGAGGGGCAGTCATCGGACTGGTTAAGTACGGTGCAGGGCGCAGACTCAGAAGTACAGAGGAAAATTCCAATTTTGCGGGATCCCAAATTGTCAGATGTAGTTGATATTACACAACACTTTGTTGTCAAAAACAATAAACTATATCGTATAACGGACCAGGGTGAGCGATGGGTAGTTCCAAAGGGAGTACGCTGGCAAATCCTAAAACAATGCCATGATGATATAGGGCATTTTGCATTTGAGAAAACTCTTGCCAAGGTTAGGGAAACATACTGGTTTAGCAAAATGAGACGATTCGTAAAATAATATGTTGATTCTTGCCTTGAATGTGCTTATTCTAAGTCAACCTCAACGAAGAAACCCGTATTGCATCCGATACCCAAAGTAGACTCTCCGTTCAGCACGCTACACATCGATCATGTTGGTCCGTTCGTCAGGAGTTCTAAAGGCAACGCTTATTTACTAGTAATCATTGACGCTTACACTAAGTTTATTATGTTACGTCCCGTAAAAAGTACCAAGACGTCGGCAGTGATCGACAAGCTGTCGGAGTATTTTAGTATTTTTGGACTACCTAAGAGAATCATATCTGACAGAGGGTCTTGTTTCACTAGCGCTAGGTTCACCGATTACTTGAGCCGCCTAGGTATCAAGCAAGTGTTGAATGCTGTAGCAACACCCAGAGCCAACGGTCAGGTAGAGCGGTATAACCGCACGTTGCTAGACGCTCTTACCGCTAAATGTGCCGGTGTTGATGAAAAGAAATGGGACTTGCAGGTACACGACGTCCAATGGGGGCTAAATAATACGATGAATAAGGGCATAGGGCAAACCCCTTCTCAGGCATTATTCGGTACTAACCTAACGGGGATGACTGAAGGTAGGGTAAAGTTTAATTTAGGCGACGATGTCACAACTAGTAAAGAATCTTTAGAGGAAATTCGTTTAAAAATTAATGAGTATATTAAAGACTACCAGGAGAAGCAAAAGATGGCTTATGATAAAAAGGCGATTGACCCTAAGGAATTTAAGGTAGGAGACCTAGTTAGCGTTGAAAAAGAAGCACCTTCTACGGGTCAAAGCAGAAAATTGGTTTTGAAATACCAGGGCCCGTATCGTATTACAGCATCTTTAGGGAACCGAAGGTATCAAATAGAGGATACCCCGATTACTCGAAAACGAAACCGTAAATATGATACTGTTGTCGCGGTTGATCGAATGAAGCCATGGTTGAATTTTACGAGAGCTGACGTGGACTCCGCGTCTAGTACCGATGAGCAGTCAGATTGTGAGTAGTTTACCCAGCAGGTGTAAGCTTGTGTGAGATAGGTTTGAACCTGCTTTTATTGATTGACAGAGTAATCCTTGTCATAAACAGCAGTTATTATGACAAGCCTTATTTCTGAAGTTAATTACTTGTAAACGGCCAGATTAAGGCCCAGATAATAAATTATAGTCAGTTACTTAAAGAGGCAGAGTAGCCAGATTTTAGCTTGCACTGTAATTGTGATTAAGGCAGATAGCCAGGTTTTGTACCAATGTGTAAGGGCAGACGTAACGCATAGCACAGTTTTTCGGCAGATAGCCAGCTACGATAACCATTTGCAGGCATAGACGTGGCCCATAGCTCAGCTTTAAGGCAGATAGCCAGTTGTACAAGTTACAAGGGCAGACGTGGCCCAGAGCTCAGCTTTAAGGCAGATAGCCAGTTGTACAAGTTACAAGGGCAGACGTGGCCCAGAGCTCAGTTTTAAGGCAGATAGCCCGCTACCGTGCAAACTAACAAGGGCAGACGTGGCCCAGAGCTCAGTTTTAAGGCAGATAGCCACTAACTATCAAGTCAGGGGCCCTAGACAAGATGCATTACGCCGAGTCGCTTTTCTGTTCGTTTCGTTTTTAAACCAATCGCGTCACTGCTAGATCACGTGACTTTTCGTATTACGTGATCTAGCAGTGACGCGATTGGTTTAAAAACGAAACGAACAGAAAAGCGACTCGGCGTAATGCATCTTGTCTAGGGCCCCAGGGCAGACATGGCCCATGCTTTAGTTTCAAGGCAGATAGCGAGATAGCTACTATGCGAGTTTACAAGGGTAGACATACCCCTTTAGTTTTAAGGTAGATGGCCAGTTATTATGCATGTTTGTAAAGGCACATGTTGCCTTAGTCATGATATTATAAATATTTTTTTATAAGATGTATCCAGATTGAATTATAAAGCCAATGCATATTTGAATTGTAAAATAAGTTCCTTATTAATGCTAATTAACTTAAAATGAAGATCTGTTTTTATTTTTTGGTAATACTACGTAGGAAGCCGATGTGGCTTCAAACTTATTTGGTTAATTCAGACATTAAGTACATGATGCCTTATGTTTTAGTTGCTTGGGTCAGATGTGACCGGTTTTCTTTTAGTTGTTCTTCATCGCTATAGCTACAAGTGTTGTGCCAAATGTATCGAATACAATCGTAATCAAAAATAATTGTATTACTTATTAGAATTTTTAGATGTATACAATTACCAACTCTGTAACGTTATAATCTATGGTAAAGTAGTTAATTGATTTGTGTTCATATTTAAATGGTATATGTCTCAATACTTCCCGTTTATTTATTTTTTGTTGTTTTCTTTAAATTCTATGCTTTGCTTATCTTCTGTTGTTTGTAGTTTGATACACGAGGACGTGTAATTATGGCGGATGGCCGAATGTTAGACTTATAATTATAACTTTAAAATATTGCTGTTAAAATAATAATATGTAAACAATGCTGCATCGGTACCACCGGGTTTTTCTGGAGATAAGATAACAAGTATTGTACTTCCGGTGTTACCGATGGCGGTAAATTGCGGCAGTGGCGCCGTGGTGACCGTTTCAGATAACTTACAGTTCTTTAGTCACCACCTCGCCGCTCAGAGATTACTAGAACGTTTTGCCGTTGATCCGTTTAAATTGTGTCGATATCAAGTGTCCCATATTTAAATAAATACTGTTCGGAACAATTGAAGTTTCATTGCTACACTATGGTTCAAATTTTACACTTGTAACTGGAATTTTACAAATTGTAGAAAAGTAGCTTTGTGAAACGCTTGTAGTACCTTTTTTCACCAATGTTGCCAGTTTACACTTGTAAAATTGTAACTTGTAGCTTCGTGAAACGGGCCACTGGCCGAGTGAAACATGATTTTTGGAATGGCAACCCTGCCTGCCTACCAGTCATTTAACATGGCCACGGTTGTATTTGAGTGTGATTTGAATTGCATTCCGGTGTGCACGTGCGATTCTGACCTGGTTTTTAGGTGTTTTCGTTACCACAAACCACAATACTTCAAGCGTCGAGTTGAGTTTGCTCGTTTGCTCCTCCGTGTGGGTATTGACTTACTTCGCATGTGAAGTAACATTTCTGCGATATGGACGCTTACTTTAATGTGCGACAGGGACGTTGTTTTTTAGTTTGTGTACTTTTGTATTATATTGTTGATACAATAACAATTACATATCCTTTTAAATGCCCAAAACATAAAGATGATTTAAAAAATGTTTTTCTAAGTGTTACATTAAAATAAATGTAATAATTTACAGCTGGTGTCAATCGGTTAATCGGATTTTGTCCGGTAAGTTAATCTATGATGGGGATGACGAAGTAAAAATAGCTGCACAAAAATATTACCCACAACAAACGTAAACATTATAAATTAGAAAATAAAGCTATAAAATAATACTTGTTGTCATTTCATTTCATTATACCCTCCCGCCCAATTAGTTAGGTATTTCCCAGTAACAAACTATTTTGTTCTCGTCTCGTCGTAATTCTTAAATTCAGATTAATATTAATCGAATCTAATTACGACAAGACGAGAGCAAAATAGTTTGTTACTGGAAAGCCAAGCCATTAAATTTTAAGAATATCTGTAGCTGGCTATACGTATATATATGAATGGTACTTGTTCAAAAATGTAGATGGCGCTTCAAATCAGTCTGCATGAATAACCCGTGAGAGGGCTCTCTTTTCCCAGTATATTACACTACTCTTTGCACTGGTCCCACCGCCGGCGAGTGAGATATGAACTCTCCTGAACTCTGAACATGAAGAAACGAACAAAAGATAATCGCTTCCGTGTACCTAAATAAAAGAGAGAGATATACAGGGTGTATTGCAAGTCGTGTGCCAAATGAATATGGTGGGTAGCTAAGGTCACTTGCAACACGTTTTGGGCCAATTAACACTCATCCTACCCACGGTGTTTTTTTTATATTTTTTTTGAAAAAATCTCGGAATCTTCCAAAAGTTAACGATTTTGTTCACCTATCTTTTTTTTTTTATGTAGTTTTAAGTTACAGTTGTTGTACGAAGTGTCTTTGACTTTTACGTCTGGGGAAGGGCCAAAGAGCTAGTGTACGCAACACAGGTAGAGAGCAGAGAGCATCTGATCGCAAAAATTAATGACGGGTTCGCAATAATGCGGCAAGAAATGACAATTCGTACAAAAACTACTGTAGAAATACGAAAAAGGTGTCGCGAATGTATCAATTGTGGAGGAAGAAAATTTGAACAAAATTTGAAGTAATTATAAAAATAAAGATGATTTTTAACCATATTGCGTTTTGTATTGTGCATTTAGCCCATTTAACTGGCTGGATCTACTGACCTTACCTGCTACTGGAAGCTTATAATCTAAAGGTTGTCACACAAGGCCCAACTAGAATTACGGCTTCGTCGGAAACAGGTATCGACCTCATTGCGACGAATATACAAGGCTATATAACTTCAATTCATGACTTAGGATTATCCGACCACACCGCTCAGACTGTTCAAATACCTATATTAAAGCGATACGTTCCACAATCAAAATGGAGATTCGAATGCATTAGGGACTACAGTCAAGAAAACCAGAAGAAATTTACTGAATGCCTATCATCGCTCTCATTTGCAGATGTATATAAGGAAAATGATGTCAATCAGTCTTTTAAGTATTTTTATGATCTGTTTTTGCTTTTTTACAATTTGTGTTTTCCGACAATTACAGTTAAATTTTCAAATAGGGCTCAGAGTTGTAAATGGCTAACTAAAGGCATAAAAAAATGCTGTCAGAAAAAAAGACAACTATATTTATTAAGTAGACAAAGCAAAAAATATAGATCTCTGTATAAAAAATATTCTTGCCGCTTGCAAAAATGTATAACATCACTTCAAAGGACAGAAAACATATCGTATATCAATAATAGCAAGAGTAAATGTAAAGCCGTGTGGAAAGTCGTTAAAAAATACACGACACCTGACACAAAGAATAAATCTGTTGAGAAATTAAGGATAGATAATAAGGAAATCTCTAATCCGCAGCTTATAGCTGAAGCATTTAATAACTATTTTGTAAATGTAATTAAGGATAACTGTACTTCGAATGCTGATACGCTAGACGATATTCAAATAGATAGTTCTAGGTCCAGCATTTTTGTAAATCCTATAGGCTTTAATGAAATGATTAAAATAATTAAATCTTTAAAAAATTCGAAAGCTGTAGGCTATGACTTTATACGTACGGATATAATTAAAAATAATATGCTCCTTATTGCGGCGCCACTTATGCATATTGTAAGCCTATCACTGAGTCAAGGGGTCTTCCCAAATGACTTAAAAATATCAAAGGTGAAGCCCATATTTAAAAAGGGTGATATGAGCTTAATGGAAAACTATAGGCCAATTACTCTGATACCCATTATCTCTAAAATATTTGAGAAAGCCATGCATAATAGACTAATAAGTTTTTTAGAGACAAATGGCATTATTAAAGATGAACAAAACGGTTTTAGGAAATCTAGAAGCACCACCTTAGCAGCATTTAAATTAATTAAACAGGTCACATGTTTCATAGACCAAAAAATACCTGTAACAGCTCTGATTATAGATATGAGCAAGGCTTTTGATTTCGTATGTCACAAAAGGCTATTGTTCAAATTGTTCAGATATGGGATACGGGGACCTGCATATAATTGGATAAAGACGTACTTGAATAACAGAATGCAATATGTCGAGATTAAAAGTTATTGTGAACAAAATAAGGATGCCGTAACTTATCAATCGACCTTCATTGAGAATGGATACGGAGTGCCACAAGGCAGTATACTAGGACCTCTGCTTTTCTTAATCTATATAAATGATTTGCCAAATGCCATTTCCAACGATTGTATTTTGTTTGCCGACGACACAACAGTGATTATAGACGGCTCAGACTTATCCACCTATAATGATAATATAAATAAGGCTCTAGCAGAAACAATCGATTGGTTAACCATAAATAATTTAAATGTTAATATAAGCAAAACTAAGTTTTTACAATTTTGTACTGCTCGAGGTAAAAGCTTGTCCTGGATGTTAAATATACTGATGAAAAGATCGAGGAAGTATCACAGGTAGTTTTCTTAGGTATAACCATGGACAGCCATTGTCAATGGAAGGCACATTTAAGTAAATTATGTTCCAAGATAAATAGGTTTGTATACGCTTTGAGAAGAACTCGCCAAGTTGTGTCCAGACAAGCAGCACTATCGGCATACCATGGGTACGTGGACTCGGCCCTGCGCTATGGCATTGTATTGTGGGGAAATTCCTCTGAAAAAAACAGTGTTTTTATAATTCAAAAACGATGTATACGGGCTATTTTTGCTCTTAAACAAGATGACTCATGCCGTCCCTTTTTTATTATGTATAAAATTCTAACGGTCCACTCTATATATATCATGGAAGTGTGCTCTTTTGTGTATAAACATCAAGTATTGTTTCAAAAAATTCAGGATACTTCCACACGTACATTACGACCTCAATACATGCATAAATTGTATAAACCTATTATGAAATTAAAACTATCATCAAATAATTGTTACGGCATGTGTATTGCCATCTTTAATAGTCTACCAGAGTCGTTTAAAAAAATAGGTAATTTAAATCAATTTAATAGTGCGCTTAAACAATGGCTCACGGAAAAATGTTTTTATAGTGTAACAGATTTCATGAAAAAAAAATATTAACGTTAATTAAATTATGACATGTAGGTAAAATAATGACATATTTATAAATAGCAAATTTAAATTCAATTTATTGATATGTATAGTTTCTTTTTTTTTATTTTGACTTAAGCATGTATTTTTTGTAAAATTGTGTACGTCTGAAAAGACAGGTTTTGGCGAATCTAGTTTTAAGCATTAACACTGTGCATCCCTACCCAATTCCATGCAATAAATATATTACTTACTTACTTACTTACCGAATAAAACCACCATTTTAGATTGAAACCATATTTTGACGAAAAACTGAACGTGATTCTAGACATGTGGTATACCGTAAGAATTGTCAGGAACTGGAGAAGTTTTTATGATGTTGGAAGATCTGAGGAGCTTCTACTTTTTTTTTAATTGTGCCGTAAAGTTGACCGTGAAGATTTTATTTTTCTGTCCTTCCCACTTTGTTGGCTAATATTTTTTATTTGTTTACTTTATGAATAAAAATAACATTTCATTCGAATGCGCAAACATTAAAGATAAATAAACTATAAGTACTTTCGTGCTGTCACATTAAAAAAAAAAGATAGGTGAACAAAATGGTTAACTTTTGGAAGATTCCGAGATTTTTTCAAAAAAAATATAAAAAAAACACCGTGGGTAGGATGAGTGTTAATTGGCCCAAAACTTATTGCAAGTGACCTTAGCTACCCACCATATTCATTTGGCACACGACTTGCAATACACCCTGTATATTTATAGTTCATAGCTCGCGGTTCACACTGCCGGCAAGGACACTCTCCCAACGCCCGGCGAGTAAGCTATAATTCCATATAATTTTTACTAGCCTCCCGCCGATTGTCAACTGTTTCTAGTACATAATTTTACTAGCTCGCCGATATGTGGCGGTGGGACCGCTGTTTAATAAATAGTTGACCGCAGCGATAAAAGCTATCGACTATAAAACGTCGTCCGCGAACACTCGCTTTATAGCCGAGCGTCAAAACTAACAAAACTTTACTCACTTCTCGCCGTTCTAATAGCTTAAAGTCTGTAGCCGGCGGTAAGACCAGTGCCATAAGAAAACTTTTCTTTCCCCTTTTGTTATGTTATGGCTCTTGCTGCAAGGCACTTAGCCAATGTCAAGTTATAGTAGTTTATGCAACAGTTGTATAAGAGAGGTCAAAAAAGACGAGTGGTGTGGTTACGATGTGAGCCGCAGGTGAACATCGTAAAGCAAGACGCCACGAGTATTTTTTGACTTAGTTATACACCGTTGCATACAATACTTTTTCTACGACTAGGTTTCAAATAAAATGCAAAATTAAATTAATATACCTAGGTTAGAATACGATCGAACGAAGCACAGAACAACAAACGAGCGAGAAACATTCGAAAACAACAAAATATGTGTCTATGGTTAACTTTGTTTTTAAATTGATGTGCACTTGCCAGGTTTCATTTTTTTTTTAAAGTTGCACAATCGATTTAACTTGTGAAATAGGGACTAAAAAACACCTAATGATTTGAGAAATGAATTATTTTACCTGATTGGTCGATTTTAATATAGCTGCGTTCTGGTTGGTTCATACCAAATAAAATGTTTTTTTTAAAGAGTTAAATTAGTAAAAGAGTTTACATACCAAAAATAACCTAACGTTCCGATTGACAGTCAATGTGTATTGTGATTGGTGGTTTAATTTGGTGAAGTATTTTGACTGGTCAAATTAACCTAGGTGTAAGCTTTGGCAGCTAGGCATATCGTTTTGGCTCAAAAAAGCACAAGTGCTGTTAAGGGGAATAGACTAGATAGACTTTTCTACGGAATGTTCTGCGGACATATTATCTATATTCTTATATTTGTGTTCGTGACTATATAAATGACAGATAAAAGTACAGGAGTAGGAAAAATAAATTTCGTTGCTTGACACATGGATATGACAGATACCTAGATTATTTTTTACACCTAAATACTACGTGGATTTTTTATATATATTAAAATACAAGCGTTATTTGGAAAAAAAAATTTCTTAAACTATCCATGTATTTTTTTTTTTTTTTTTTATATCATGGCAAGGCAAATAAGCACACAGGCCACCTGATGGTACACGACTTGCAATACACCCTGTATATTTATAGTTCATAGCTCGCGGTTCACACTGCCGGCAAGGACACTCTCCCTCTCTTTTTTCCTCTTTATATTTGTATACTTTGTTTGTTATAGACCATTATACTATGTTATAGACCATTGTACTATGATAGTACAAGTAAGATATAAATTGTTGATCTAGGACAAATCTGATTACCGGTTTTTAAGCGCTATTGTATCACCCCTTTAACGCATACTTTTTGTTCATTCGTTCCATTCAAGTTGCTCAATTACTAAGTATAGGACAGAACAGTCCTTCGACGTTCGGTCGATCTGCGTTGCGTGCTTCGTTGCGAGCGTCGAATTCCAAAGTAGTGCCCCAGTACCATGAACTCCTAACTGTCATTTTGACGATAGTAACATTATTATGTACGTGCGCTATTAATTATTTGGCATCATTACTGAAGACATTAAAAAAGAAGAAATTAAAGTACCTATTAAATTAAAATCGAAAGTCGAAGTTACCCTGTCACTCGTGATTTGAGACTAAAACGAGAGAAAGAGATGGAGCTAACGTAACTTCAAACTTCGATTTTAAAAGTATCGCCAATTTGGACGAAAATCGTGGTCTTTTCATTGTCTTCAGTAATAATAGGTACCACAGACAAAATTTTAGAACGCATTGAACGGATTGAACCATCGAATCTCACAAAATGACACCAACTTTATTCACAATCCTATCTCATCATCACATTTTACGTTACTGCATACGTAGGGACGTATACATTCCCCTTATAATCTGTGATATGATGGTGATATTGTATGTTGTAATGTAATCTGTGTTAATCTGTGACTTAGTCACTTAAGTCACTTTAGTTAGTTTAGACATTAGACATTATGGGGTAGACGATTAGCATACATGTTTGAAGTTTTTTTGCTAACATCAGTCTCAATTTACCATGCAGTAGTCAATAATTGGTAAGCTGTGATGATGTAGATAACTAGGTATATTATATTAGTGCTGTAAACATGGTTAGACCGATTTAGACCAGTTAATTACAGTAGTTATAATATCAATAGGTAATTGACTATCGGTTTCTTGAGAATAAGTTGTTAACTTCAACCACAGATTTTAAGTAATAAAACATACTAGTTTACTCTTAACGCATTAAATGAATGTAGCATTAACATGATACAGTATAAGTAAAAACATTACCCTCCTTCTGGGTCAATCGGTAAAAATGAATTTTTTTTTTAAGTAACCATTTTCTTAGTTTTATTATTTGATTTCTATCGTGAAGTAATGTATCAATTTATTGGGAATTAAGCTCATTTTATCGTTGATTTACAGGTTATACTTGTGTTTACATTGAAGTATGTGCCATTGTTTCAACAAAAATGCCGAGGGATATTCTTAGTGATAGTGCAGTATTGAGGATAGTTGAGGTAAGTGGTATTTTCACAACTTTAAATACTATTTCAATAACATTTTATGCAGGATAAAAAAACAAGTTCAAGTCTCTTAAGGTTACGATTTAACCAAGAATATTATTTCAAAAAACTGATTGCTTTTTAATAATTGGTTCTGAATCCATCATTTACCATGCGTGGAAGGGGTTGTCATATTTGTTTTATTTTATGGGTAAGGACCAAAACGTTGGCCACCCTCACTCAATTAAATTTTCTATTGAACTTTTCTGTTGTGACACAAAAGCCATTGCCATACAACTGTAAGGATAATTTTCGTCACACAACGGAACTTTTATCGATTTCTTTGTTTGTATGGTTAACTGCGCTTAACTGTGGTCCAACTTTTTGGTCCTTACCCTTATACATCTAATACGATAATAATAAAAAGACATTACAAATATATTGGACGATAGAAATTTGATACTGGGTAAACCAAGTAATGGACGAAATATAAAGTTAACTATATTTTTCGTAATTCAATTGGTTACAGAATGAAGATGAGGAAAGTTGGCCCCTTGCTGTTAAGCCGCCCTGTAAACAAAATTATAAAAAAACAATCCATATTCCACTAAATACTCTGAAGACATACACAAAAGATGACTGCATATGCTACTACAATTATGGGTAATATATTTTTTTATATCTGATTGGTCTGTTTATATTCTTATGTTGATCAAGAAATTTTGAAACTTTGCTGAATCAAAAACAAGCTACTGGGTAGGACATCTATTCCAGTTTCAGTTCCACCCACCTCTATCTGAAAGCTAGTTGCAACTTAGGAATCTTTCAAATCATGTGGCCTCTATTATTGTGGTGGTAGTGGGAAATATTAAATCATTTATGATTTATTTTTATTTCAAACAATCATATCTATCTAACCATGTGCTGTCTACTCACTTTAATATACCTAATTAATTAAACAATATTGTTATTAATAAGTTTTTAATCCATATAAATAAAATAATAGTTATTTATGTAACTGGTACATAATTAGGGCTTGCAAATACCGGACCTTTCCCAAGTCCGGTATTAGTATTCTGCCCGGTATTGAAAATTTTAACAATAATGTACTAAAATTAGGAAACAAGTGAAAAATGGGATTGCTACTTTTAAATAAACTGAGAAATGTACTTGGCTCGATTTGTCTGTATTTCTCTATTTAAAAAAACCTTATTACAGATTTAGAAAATACCTACACAAACAGTTACAAACCAAAAAAATTATAACTTCAATTTTATAACAACTTTTGGTATGACTTACTTTAAATGCATCAAATCACAGATACGGTTTTTTTTTGTGTTATGATCAGAGGGCGGAATCAAATGTCAATAGAGTTGGAACATTGAATTTTATAGACTATCGAATAAACTGCAATTATATTTACCTAGCGTATCTATATTTATTTATTAACAAAACTAAACCTCAAATCCATAAGCAAACAATAATAGACTTCATATGAACATTACGGAATAACATTTAAATAAAAGACAATATAAAACGATAATTTTAAAAACTACTTATCTTAGTACTGCTTTATTAAAACTACCTAAGTTTCAATAATACAAAATAAGGATTCAAATCCGGAAATGTGGATTATATGTTTTTACACATGGAATGTTGCAAGAAACGAGAAATATTATCAAATCTAGATAAAAACTTTTATCATTCTTTAGCTCTTTAAACACAGGTGGAGTGTTTTACTCGTTATGTGAGTTTCAATGCAATATTTTTTTAGTTGCTTTTAGTGAACCTTACATTTAGAGCAGTATATTGTTGGGTTGTTTTCGTTGTAAATAAGACAAGGATACTTCTTTATCCATTTGTTAATTGTTTTTGGATTAACCATTTTTCACAAACGTGAATTAGTTGCAAAAGGACTAGTGGCAGAAATGACAGTTAACTGCCATGCAATTTACTTTTAATCAGAAGTAGATGAGAATCTGTCTAAATTCGCCATCTAAAGGCACCATCCCTGATCTGTGCAATGGAGTCCCCATATAGCAGTACTAGCAGGTAAATTAAGTTCGGCAGCTTATGCTGTTAGGAAAATCAGGCAACTTAGTAATGTTGAAACAGCTTGCTTAGTTTACTATAGTTATTTTCATAGTGTTATGTCGTACGGTATTCTGGTTTGGGGAACAGCTGCTGACATACAGACTATATTCGTGTTGCAAAAAAGAGCCATTCTCCTATATATAATCTAAACTCCCGTGATTCGTTAAGATAACTATTTAAAGAAATTTATATTTTGACAGTAGCGTCACAATTTATTTATGTCATTAAAAATCAAGACTCTTTTGTTAAGAATTGAGATATACATCATTTGAATACAAGAAATAAAAATACAATTGCTATTAAAAAATTTCGTGTCCGTAAGGTTTATAAATCATTTGTAGGTCAATGCATCCTTTTCTATAATAAATTACCTGATGTTGTTTTAAAGTTACCATTCCCAGTACTTAAATCTAGTTGAAAAAGTTGTTGATGTCTAAAGCTTACTATAGGGTCGAGGACTATCTAACAGATAAAAATGCTTGGCCTAAACTAAACACCTAAATAACTTAATAATAGCTTGGTCATAAAAAATATGAAAGCATTTTATATTGTCTAGGGGACACGTTTTCTGTAGGAGAACGTATCGAAACTTTTTATGTGGGTTGTCTTGCACCGTAATAGGCAAGTGTAATTTCTATAATTTCCGTATTTTTATATTTTTTATTACTACTACTTATTAGTTCTTGTGAGTTTTGACACATTTTCCTGCCCAACTACGCATGAATATATTTATTTTTTGTTTTATGTGAGATTCATTGTTTTATATAATGCTAGGTGAAAGTTTATTATTATACAGGGTGGGCCATAAATTTTTGCAAATAGCAACACTGATTTTTTCGGTCTCTGTCAGAGTGAGCGGCGGGAAATTGGTGGGAAACTATAGGTCACTTCGTGCAATTTTATTTATAAAGGAGCGTTTCACGGGAAAGCAACGGGGTTTTTGTATTAAACAGTTTTATAAAAACAACGATTTGTATCTTTCTGTACGACGCCTTCTTAGAATTGAATAAGGATAACGCCAAGTGAGTGAGTGTCCAAGTGTTAGTTTAATTAAATCTTAGGTCAAAAACTTCAAGCAAACTGGTTCGACACTGAATATCAAACGAACAGGGCGTCCACGTTTAACAAGAAATGATGAGAACATACGGCAGGTTAAAGTTTCTGTAGAGAACGATCCAGAATTATCTACGCGTAAACGTTCAGCAGCTCTAGCAATACCAAAAACTAGTCTACGGCGAATTTTACATCTAGATCTGAAACTGCACCCACTGCATGAATTTGAAGGTGACCAGAACATGGATGCAACAAGATGGAACAACATGCCATACGTCAAACATGAGTTTACCGGTGGTGAAAGAAATGTTTCCGAAAAAGTTGATTTCTCGCAGAGGTGACATCCCAATTCCCATGGCTGCCAAGGAGCCCGGACCTAACACCTTGCGATGTTTTCAAGAAGAGATATTTAAAGAGTCGAGTGTACCTTAATAATCCGATGACAATACCCCAGTTAAAACAAAACATTCAGAATGAGATAGCTGCGATCCCTCGCAGCATGCGTCAGCGAGTTTTCCAAAGTGTTTGTGTAGTCGACTGCAGGAGTGCAACGACGAGACGGAGGAGATCTGGATGACGTTATTTTTCAAAAATAAATTGCATTTATCTGTTACTAGGTTAAATAAATAAAATATAAAAAAACATGAAAAGTTAAATTTTTATCGATGTTTTAAAAGTGCAAAATTTTTTGGCCCACCCTGTATAAGCAATATATAAAAAATCGACTGACTGTTGAGTTTCTCGCGGCGTTTCTTCTTAGCAGTGGACTCTTGAGAAGTGCTTTTTGAAGCGTAAAAGTGCCAGTGCGGCCTACTTACTGAATAAACATCTTTTATCTATTTATCTTTTTTAATTATTATAAATGTTGTATTTTACGTGCTGCTTAAATGCAACATACCAGAGGCCGGAATTGTTCATGGCAAAAATCAAACGTCAATAGAGTTGGAACGTTGAATTTTATCGACTTTTTCAGCTATCGATAAGTTCAGTCACCATTTACATTTCTGACTTTAACATTAACCTCTTTGATTAGCTAGTTGACCATTTGACCTCTTTGATTAGATACATGTTGGCATCTACAATTTGGGCATATGAAAAAAAAAAACTGACTTTAAATATACCGTGTAGTTACTCTACACAATGATACACACACAGTCGGGGCAAAATGCGGTAGCTCTACAAAAAGCTGGCGAAGATCGTATGGCAAGAGATAGTAACGGTATGATTACATTAAACCGCGAATACTGTAATATTGTACAAAACACAGATGATCTAAAAAGTAACGTGTACCCCGTCCTACAAAACAATATAAAGAATAGATAATGTTTTTGTGAGAGGGCAATATTAGCACCGACAAACAAAATTTTCGGTTGGATTAATGAAAAAGAAATATCTCACTCAGAAGGCCATGTTGTGGAGTATCTTTCGGTAGACATTGTCATAGATACCGAGCAAGTCACGTTCCTGAACTATTTGGAGCTATCGGGAGTGCACTCCCATAAGTTCATGCTTAAAGTTGGTGTCTCGGTACTCTTGATGCGTAATCTTGATTATGTAAAAATTTCGCACCTACCTAGTTCGGAATATTGTAAGGGCAATAAAAAGGAATTGCTAAGGGAGAAAATGTATTCTCCGCATTCCTATAATTCCGACAGATTTACCATTTAACTTTAATAGAGTGTAATACCCTCTATAAACAGCTATTGCCACGACCATAAAGCTTAGCTTCGTAGGCAGGGCCACTGCCAACTAGGCCAGCGCGTCGTCAAACGTCGTCATACGGATAATAAGGCCTGTACCGAAAAGTTTTTTTACAAACTCTGCACATGATATGGTACAGGTCAGTAATCGTTTTTTTATTTTATGACTTCGTTTTTGTCATTTTGAACTGTCAATCGACACAATTATCTCCGAAATAATATCGCTTTTATTTAAAATGCAGGACGATAAAATAATTCGAAGAGAAAATTTTCTGCGACTTTACCTGGAAAATCCTAATTCCACTTTTGCGTCGGTCGGAAAGAGAGTAAATATGAATCGTGCCACAGTTCGAAATATTATTAACCGATACTTAAACGATTATAGAATCCAAGAAAAAGCTCGGCGTGGACGACCGACAGGTCCTTCAAATAAAAAATTAGAAATGAAAATAGTGTCCACTTACAAAAATAATTGTAATCTGTCTGTGCGAGATGTGGCAAAAAAAGTTCAAACAAGTGCATCTATGGTGCAAAGAGCAAAAGTGCGTCAGAATTTAAAAACCACCAAAAAAGTAAAAGCCCCTAAACAGTCGGTAAAACAATACAATACCTCCGTAACAAGGTCGCGGAAACTTTACAAACTGCTGTGCAATTTGAGTGGAACATGCGTTCTTTTGGACGATGAGACATATGTGAAAAAGGATTTTTCGACTTTACCAGGTGACCAATTCTTCACTACCGAGAATAAAGAGAATATTAGCGATAAGAATAAGTACATTTATATGGAAAAAATCGGAGAAAAATATTTGATCTGGCAAGCAATATGTTCCTGTGGCAAACGCACGGGGTCATTTATAACGAAAGGGACCATAAATGGTGATATTTATGTTCAAAAATGTATAAAAGGGTTTTTATTACCATTTATAAGGAAACATGAACTGAATGTGTTGTTTTGTCCCGATCTGGCTACTTCACATTATGCCAAAGCAGTACAGGAGTGTCTTGCTTTGAATAATGTGCAATATGTGCAGAAGGAAATTAACTCCCCTAACTGCCCCCAACTACGACCCATTGAGCGGTATTGGGCGTTAGTAAAAGCGGAACTAAGTAAAAACTGTGCTCCAACAGTATCAGAGGAAGATTTTAAAAAGAAATGGAAAAAGCATGCCACCAAAGTCTCCGAAACAACTGTGCAGAAATTAATGACGGGCTTGAAGAAAAAAATTCGCTGCTTCAGCCGCCAAACCCTCAAACCATAAAATGTGTATATTTATTGTAAAAAGGCACAATTACTCATTATAACTAAAATAAAATATCTTTACTATTAGTTAGTTTTATTGTTATCGTGAATATGGTATGTAAAAAACTTTTCGGTACAGGCTTTACAAGAATTTTATACTGCCAATAAGACAGCGATTCGCGATGTGATCCGATACGCACTGTGTCGTCATGTAACAGGTCGGAGATAAGAACAAATCTTTGTTGGCTTATATTGTACCTTGGTTATTTTTAGAACTATTCAAAAAATCATTTTTCTCAACTGTTACACGAATCGGCTTTAATTGGAGCTGTGAAATACACACATCAAAAGTGTCTAAGGATCAAGTAAATTTTTAGGAGTAAAATTATAAGTAATCAATATTTACCAAATCTAGTCTTCCAGATTGGCTTTTTATTTTATTACTTAAGTTTTAGTTAACAACATACCCATATTCTGTAATAATGAATAAAAATTGCAGGTTTTGCAAACTGTAGGAGAATGACCTAAGTTAACGGCAAAATTAAGATTGTTTTACATTTTTATTGTATAGATTACAAAAGTTCATAATCTGTGTTTCCACCACGAACACGAATCACACAGTCGCAACGATTTGGCATGCTTAAAATCAGTTCATCCAAATCACTTTGAGGAATGGCCGCTCGCGCGTTTTCTAACAACTCAAAAAGCTGTTGTGGAGCATGCACAGCATCCAAACTCGGCAGAGCCCTTCTTTGAAGCATGTCCCATGCGTGCATGCATGCATAGGTACTTCAATGATTTGTGAGGAGTTTGTACCATACACCAAACTTAAATCTCAAATATCTCTGACACGAATAATTTTCGGCCGGGGTACTACATAACCTTATTGGCTCCAAATGAGCTCTACTATGCCTCCTTAAAAGGTTTGTATCGAATATCCAGTCACCCTGTATATCAATAATTTTACCTAGTGAAATATCATCCTTTCGTAATACCGAACAATGTTTACACTGGCGTAAATCATATGGAATAGTCTATTATAACCAGGGGTCGGACTTTTGGTGCCGATGACGTCAAAATGACGTAATTTTACACACAGGATGCTCTGTTTTCATTAGGAAATGGTTAGGTATTAACAGCTACAAATAAAGAAATCATGATTAAAGCGGAAATTATTTGAGTTAAAAATTCAACTTAATCCCAGTCAAAATACAGACCATTTTTTTTCAACTATTTATTACTAAAGTGCCCGTGTGGCTGCCGCGTTAGATTAGTGCTACTCCATATCTTCCCGTGGATGTCGTAAGAGGCGACTAAGGGAATAAAAGGCTTGAAAACCACTGATGGCGGCGATAGATCAAGGGTGGCGATAAGATGTCTCGATTAAGATAGATGAGCGACTTTAAAGAATTTTATAAGGTATACTTGGCAAACAGGACATGTTTGGTAAAGTTTTTGTGTAAATCACTTTCCATATCCACAGGCTCGGTGATGGCAGCAGTAACAGGCAAGTCGACCCCATGTACCACTACAAGACCAGTAGTCTTCCGGCTGCCTCCAGTATCAACCAGTCCTGGGATGAAATAGTCTGTTCTGCGTTGAGACTGACTCCTGAAGATATTGCAAACCAACTAACATTACTAGATCTACCGTGTTTTAAAGCTATTAAACCAGAGGAACTCACTACATGTGGTTGGATTAAGTTAAATAAGCAGACCGTGGCACCAAATGTTGTAGCTTTCTCAAGAAGGTTCAACAGGGTAAAATATACGTTTACTAATTACAAAAAACAATATAATTGATTTTGGAGATACTAACATATTTACTTTTATGCCTTTAACATCTTCTAGGTAAGCTTTTGGACTGTACAAGAAGTTTTAAATGGACAATCGCCTAAAGCAAGAGCTGAGACGCTGGCACATTTTATTAAAGTAGGGAAAAAGTTACATGAACTTAACAATTTGCATTCTTTGTTTGCCATTATATCTGCTTTGAATAGTGCAAGTGTCTACAGGTAAGATCATTTAGAAGTATTTAGTATTTATCTTAGAATATAAACATTATATTGATAAAAACCACAAAAATAATGGCAACCCCTTTTTTCATAGCTGATATATGTTAACCGTCCCATCCAATTTTCATCAAACCTTGATATAAATAATCCTGGTCGGTTAACTAAGCTTCTTTTAAAAAATCCCTATTCGAATCGGTTCATTAACATGCCTTAAATAGACACAGATACACATGTACAACATATTTCAACACCTCCATGGTGAAGCTTGGCTAAAACAAGTAGGGAACTCATTTAGAAGTATTTAGTATTTATCTTAGAATATAAACATTATATTGATAAGAACCACAAAAATAATGGCAACCCCTTTTTTCATCACTACATAGTATAAAACAAAGTCGCTTGCGCTGTCTGTCCCTATGTATGCTTAAATCTTTAAAACGACGCAACGGATTTTGATGCAGTTTTTTTTAATAGATAGAGTGATTCTTAAGGAAGGTTTATATGTATAATACATTCCACGCGGGCGAAGCCGCGGGCGGGTCGCTAGTAGCTGATATATGTTAACCGTCCCATCCAATTTTCATCAAACCTTGATATAAATAATCCTGGTCGGTTAACTAAGCTTCTTTTAAAAAATCCCTATTCGAATCGGTTCATTAACATGCCTTAAATAGACACAGATACACATGTACAACATATTTCAACACCTCCATGGTGAAGCTTGGCTAAAACAAGTAGGGAACTCGGTCCGGTCCGGTCAAGTGCGAGTTGGATTATGCACTATTAGGGTTCCGTTTACATAATAACCTTTTTTTATTCAGAACTAGCTTTTGACCTTGACTCCGCTCACGCAGAAGTCTCAAAATGAAAAAATATATTTACACGTTTCCGGGCTATAAATGGTCTCTGTACCTAATTTCCGTTCAATCGGTTGAAGCGTTAAATCTTGAAGACGGAATTAACCACTAAACTCTCTTATGCATATATTTTTTTAATTTTACTGGTCAGTGCTGGCTGAGAATAGCACCACCCCATCTCTTCCCGTGGGTGTCGTAAGAGGCGACTAAGGCAGGGGTCGGCAACCTTTTGAGTCGGAAGTTTTTAAAGAGCCACAAAAAAATTTCTTGCCAACAATAAATAGCCTCTATACTTTCATAAAGTTTGTTGATATTTGTTGATATTTTTATAAAATAAATAATATTTGCGAATGGAACTAAAGAGCCGCAACCTCACATCCAAAGAGCCGCATGTGGCTCGCGAGCCGCGGGTTGCCGACCCCTGGACTAAGGGATAAACCGGAGGATGGGCAGCAGCGTCCTCCGCGGACTACATGGTATAACTGCGGTCGCCAACCCGCTTGCCAAGCGTGGCGACTACGGCGGCATTATGAATTTACAACATCAGCCCAGACCCCTAGTCCCCGGCGGCTCCGCTATTCCTGGCTCCGGTAGCGGCCATGGTAACGGCGGGGCAGGGGGTGCTTTAGGTAATCTCCGGCAGAGACCCGGCTACCAGAAACGACGACCTTTGGCCCTGGCAACATACAACTGCCGAACATTGCGGACCGACGAAAAGTTACTGGAACTGGAGGAGGAATTGAGCAGGTAACGATGGGGAATCATAGGGTTGTCAGAAGTCCGTAGAGAGGGAGAGGACATGATAACCCTGGTCCGGTAACTTGCTCTATTTCCGGGAGGGCGACCACCAGTCCCTGGGAGGTGTCGGGTTTATCGTCCACAAGTCCTTCGTGAACAACGTGGTGAAGATAGAGAGCGTGTCGAGCAGGGTAGCGTGCCTTGTACTCAGAATGACCCAACGATATTCGTTGAAGGTCATACAGGTATATGCTCTGACCTCGACACACTCCGACGATGAGGTGGAGGCTATGTATGAGGATATTTCCAGAGCCATGCATAGCTCCAAAACTCACTTCACGGTTGTTATGGGGGACTTCAACGCAAAGCTGGGCAAACGAGACGGTGAAGAGCAGAGAGTGGGGAAGTTTGGAGTGGGGCATAGGAATCACCGGGGCCACCTACTGGCCAGTTTTATGGAGAAGGAGGGACTCTATATGATGAACTCCTTCTTCAGAAAACGTGAGCATAGGAAGTGGACCTGGATGAGCCCTGATGGTGTAACGAGGAATGAGATAGACTTTATCATGACGAAGAAAAAGCACATATTCAATGATGTCTCCGTGATCAGTACGGTTAAAACCGGGAGTGATCACCGTATGGTACGAGGCTCATTGAATATCCAGTTCAAGCTTGAAAGGTCTCGACTGATGAAGTCTACGCTCTGCCCGGCACCCGCTCAGCTCCAAAACCCCGAGAGCTTTCAGCTCGAACTTCAAAACCGTTTCGAGTGCCTCAGTAGCGACGTGGACGATTATAACGACGGGTTTGTGGAAGCTGTCCAAACGGTCGGGTCTAAGTTCTTCAAGATCCGCCGTACAAAAACCAGGAAGCTCTCGGACTCCACCCTTAGGCTCATGGAGGTGAGGCGCGAAATGATTCTGCAGTCTTCCGATGTCGCTAGTCGCTATCGGCAGCTCAACAGACAGATCTCGAAGTCTCTGAAGCGTGATATACGCCGATTCAATACTAAAAGTATTGAAGAGGCTATTGAGCGTAACAGAGGCTCCAAGGTATTTGCCAGGGATCTGTCTAATGGCCAAAGCCAATTGATGAAGCTGAAGACCGACGACGGCAGAGTTATTTCATCCAAACCTGAGCTATTGGCGGAAGTTGAGAAGTTTTATGGACAGCTGTACACGACAACCCGAACACCCGTCGAAAATCTAGCTAAAGATCCGAGGGCTAGATTAACCTGACACTATACCGAAGATCTCCCCGACGTCAGCCTGTACGAGATTAGTATGGCCTTCAAACAGCTTAAAAATGGCAAAGCCCCGGGTGAGGATGGAATTACAGCCGAACTCCTGAAGGCGGGTGGTAAATCCATCCTTAGGGGCCTTCAGACACTGTTCAGCTCCGTCCTCCACGAAGGGAGAACGCCGAAAGCATGGAACAGAGGTGTGGTGGTTCTCTTCTTCAAGAAAGGTGACAAAACTTTGTTGAAGAACTATAGACCCATCTCACTTCTGAGCCATGTTTACAAGCTGTTTTCGAGGGTCATCACAAATCGTCTCGCGCGCAGGTTTGACGATTTCCAGCCTCCCGAACAAGCCGGTTTCCGAAAAGGCTATAGTACCGTAGACCACATACATGCGTTGCGGCAGGTTATACAGAAGACCGAAGAGTATAACCTCCCCCTTTGCCTTGCATTTGTGGACTACGAGAAAGCCTTTGATTCGATCGAGACATGGGCTGTGCTGCAGTCTCTCCAGCGGTGCCAAGTTGACTACCGATATATCGAAGTGTTGAAGTGTCTGTACGAAAACGCCACTATGTCCGTCCGACTACAGGACCGGAGCACGAAGCCTATTCCCCTGCTGCGGGGAGTCAGACAAGGAGATGTGATCTCTCCGAAGCTGTTCACCGCTGCATTGGAGGATGCTTTTAAGGTTTTGGACTGGAAAGGACGACGCATCAACATAAATGGTGAGTACATCACTCACCTTCGATTCGCTGACGATATCGTAGTCATGGCTGAGACCATGGAGGACCTCAGTGCAATGCTCGCTGACGTCAGTACAGTTTCCGATTGAGAATGAACATGGACAAGACGAAAGTCATGTCCAACGTCCATGTCGCGCCAACTCCCGTGATAGTCGGAGGCTCTGCGCTCGAAGTTGTTGACGACTATATTTACCTGGGACAAACGGTCCAGTTAGGTAGTTCCAACTTTGAGAAAGAGGTCACTCGTCGAATCCGACTCGGCTGGGCAGCGTTCGGGAAGCTTCGCAGCACCTTTTCGTCCAAATTACCACAGTGTTTGAAGTCAAAAGTCTTTGACCAGTGTGTGTTGCCAGTGATGACCTACGGATCCGAGACGTGGGCGCTAACAATGGGCCTCATAAGAAAGCTCAAGGTCACTCAGAGGGCTATGGAGAGGGCTATGCTCGGGGTTTCTCAGCGTGACAGAATCAGAAATGATGATATCCGCAGGAGAACTAAGGCTACCGACATAGCCCGAAGAATAGCTAAACTGAAGTGGCAGTGGGCGGGGCACATCGCACGCAGGACTGATGGCCGATGGGGTCAGAAGGTTCTTGAGTGGCAGTGGGCGGGGCACATCGCACGCAGGACTGATGGCCGATGGGGTCAGAAGGTTCTTGAGTGGCGTCCGCGGACCGGGACACGAGCTGTGGGTAGGCCTCCAACAAGATGGAGTGACGACCTTGTAAGGATCGCGGGAAAGCGGTGGATGCGAAAAGCACAAGACCGGTCTGAGTGGAGAGCCTTGGGGGAGGCCTATGTCCAGCAGTGGACGTCTTTCGGCTGACATGATGATGATGATGAGTAGGGTTAGGACTTTTGGTGGCATATCGTGGTTCTAGAATCCATGGAGTCGTTATTTCCTAATTATTATAACACGTGATACTTTGATTTTGACCTTCAGCATGGTCATATTTCAAAATGAACTAAATATATTTTTAGTTCAGTTTATCCATACCTACTAATATTTGCTTGTTTGTAAGGCTTTCACAGAGCAAAGATATCCTCCGTACCAAAATTAATTTAAATTGGCTTAGCGGTTCAATAAAAAAATGAATTTTGAAATATTAAAAACCGAAGGTCAAAATCAAAGTGGTATGTATTTTAATAATTAGGAAATAGCGACTCCATGGATTCTAGAACCACGATATGCCACCAAAAGTCCTAACCCTAATGATGAGTCAGGATAAGGATAACCACGTTTAAAATAAAACTCCTCAACAGGAAGGTACCAATTGGGTAGGGATGAACTGACCAATCGGGTAGAGATGAACTCGCGCCAAAATTCGTGGATATGTTTTGTTTTCGTTGGCAGGTAGGTAATAAGATTTTTTGGTTGTGTCATATAGTTATAAAAAATAAAACAGTTTTGGGACGGATTAAGATGGACAAAAACCTTAATTCGATTCACATTGAAAAAAAGTCACAGATGTGCCGAAGTGGAAGTTAGGTTCGCTCCTTCCGTTTCTCTCGATTTAATCTCGAATGACGAATGACGGGGATGGAGCTAACGTATGCAACTCTGAACTTAGATTTTCACAGTAGGTTTTCGAGCTTGTGATTTTGCGCCCTGGTAACTGGACGGATAATTGGCAATAGCCATCGAAATATAATAACTATAATAAGTATAGAAGGATAACCTCAAACAAAAACGACAGACAAATCCGCTCAAAAACAATCTTATGTATCGAGTGGTTTCGATAATAAACTAAATATAATTGTGTTAAGATTTGAAGTCATATATGCCAGATATTGATATAACGTTTAAGTAGACAAAAATATCAGTAAGGTTTTATACCGTTTCAAAGACAAAAATCTGGAATCGCTTACAAGCTCTCTGACACAAGAATTTTATTCGGATATTTGTTTTATAAGGTTTACTTGTACGCGGCCAAGTATTTCAACATTTGACGTGCATGGTTTAATACAAAAATAACGAGTAATAAAAAAAACATTAATGTTTTGACAAACCTACTGATTCCCCTTGAATGATTTAACATTCTTATGTTACACTATTATAAAGTTGTAAAAGAGTATATTTTTACAGTCAGCATCAAATAGTCTGTAGCATCCAAAGTGCCAAATATACCGCAACAAATCTTAAATCTGAGGCATAAAGATACGTTACAATATATACGCGGTTGTTTTGTTGTGATAATAGCGTAATTACAAAGATCATTATAGTTAATTTTTTTTTTGCGAGAATAAGATTATACGTAAGCAAAAGCATGCATATAAATATCGATCATAAATTAAGCAGGCTGAGGCACCTATTAGATCTGTGATAAACCACTCGACGTCTGATATTGTAAATAAATGTTGACAGCATCCTGTACAATTTGGGACTGCTGTGCCTTTAAAAAATGTCTTTCAGTTTTTGTGATGATATAATCCGATTCATCAAAATGGTTGCTGCAACTCCTGCATTGTTTGCTAGGCATCCAATTTTCGCTACGCAATTTGCGATGAACTGCATCCACCCAAACCAGACGGCGTTCTTAATTTTTTACATACATACATACACTTACGCCTTCATTCCCAGAGTGGAAAACTCAAGGTATTATTGCCTATTTGTTTTGTTATGTAAACTAACTGTAGTAAAGATGACATAAAATTTGATTTCCTCTTCATTCGAAGTAGTTGCTTGTAATTCTCATTTTTTAAAGATATATTGCATATCATCGGCCGTGACATTTTTTAGTACGGGAATATTTAAAAGCCGTAGCAGGATAAGGGAAGGAGAAATGTCCTCTTATGATAATGAGCGGTTTATTTTCCTACTAACCACTACTAGTATTTATCTATATAAATAAGTTTATCCATAGTACAAGTGTACAAGGCTAGAGCTTAGCTTTTGGGGCTAGGTCGATTTGTGTGAGATTGTCCTCTGATATTTATTTATTTATATTTAATAAACCTCCTGTAATGTTTCAACCAAACTTGGCAAAACTGCACTTTGTAAAAAGTAATTATGCTTTAGTTCATAGGTGGTGTGAAAAGAGCTTCTGAATAAAATGGAATTAAATCCAACCCAATTGTTCATTTAATTTTGACACATTTGCTTTCCGATTTTATCCTTTAAATTGATGTGTGACAGAACGTTAAGTAAGGCTTATTTAGAAATGATAATTTGAGTGGTCGCTCTAACAAAAACGACATTTTTTATTAAAGTTTCGACCTATCCGTTTTTTACATTTTTTTAATAAGTGATAAAAAAGGAGACTCATAATATAATAAAGAAAAAATAATGGTATTATAAATTAATAGTGTTCGAAAAAAGTCATAGGTACTTACTTAATAAATTCTGTTTTTTTTTTCATCGGACCACCGGGAATTTTTCAACCAAACTTAGCACAATTGCACTGCTAGATGTGAGGAACATTAGGCGAAAAAATCAAGTCATAATTGCTATGGCCTTTCAATAACTTATTAATTAAAATAAATATCGCTTTGATTTTCATCTTTGTGAGTCCTGCACCAATTCACAATACAACTTGGCATTTTCGCAGCATTATTAAAATTGTTTTCTTTTGTTGTCATTATTTACAACTGTTTGACACTACCTCAGAAAGTCGACCAATAGACGGTTCGGCACTAAGTTGTAGTTCTGACCCGCCGGCATTAAGTCAGTGGGGCCCATTTTCAGCGTCAGTAACGCTTCTATACTTATTTATTATATTTCAATGGGAATAGCCCATAAATGTTAAAGGGCGGGTAAGGCTATAGTATATGGGCACAGATTATGTACGAGTTACGTCGTAACTGATACGTCACTCGCCGCTGCCTACGGCCGGTTTACATATACAAATATTATGTGTGTGTCAAAACTGCGAAATCGCTCGTACGCTATTTAGTAAACCGGTCGAGACGCGACGATTTACGTAAGGGAAATGAAAGTGTATACGCAAATATCATAATAAAATGTATGTAACTTTTTTATTATGAGCAATTATCTCGTCTTCGGAACAATTTATTGATTTAATTATTAATTTTAATGCTAATTTTGAGTGTGCGTAATGTACGTAGGTACGTACAGTATTCCCAGCTTCTTAATAGCTATCATTTCATATCATTTTTTGTCTTAACAAGTATTATATAGAAATTAACACGAAGAACTGTTACAAAATTTGAACGTAGCTTATGTACGTCTTAATGTCTTAAGACCCGATCAGCCGCAACGACGTAGTCACTGAGTGTCTTAAATCTCTTAAATTTAATTTGTAGCCCCATATTTGTCTGTGTATTCCTTACGCAATGCCGTACGTCTAAATAAATAAACGTGAGTAATATCAAATTGCCTTAATATAGCTTGGCAGATTCGTTCGTGATACTCCCATGGTCCGCGGGCGACAGGGGACGAAAGATAGGGGCGGTATGAAGTGTGCGCGTAGAGGGGGCTGTCTGATAGGCGGACGCACATATCAAAATGCACAATGCATATCGAAATCACTACGCAAAGATTTGTCCGCTAATAGGCAAATTTATTGGACGTCACGTCAAGCAAATTGTGTATGTATAATGTATACAGCTAAACACACAAGGCAGATCCTGTCAACACTAGTCTCCACGTCCCCCGCGTGGATCATAGAAGCGTGACCGAATTTACCGAGCTATAATCAATTTACTATGTAGTTGCCAACCCTCGAAGTTAATGACGTCATACGACGGACTTAAAATTAATTAAGGACTTAACGCGCGCGTTAATAGGCACATTCTGGCGCGTAGCATGCAGGTTATAGCCGTGGCGTAGGAGTTAAAGAAGAACGTAAGTAACAAAAACAGCCGGGAAGTACTCTGTTGTATGGAGTGTCGGGGCATTGATATCGGGTTAGATACTTAATGGTTGAGCACGGATCGTATATATAGGATATAAATGTTCGACTTTTAGGGGACCCGGTGGGAATCGAGTTTAGAATACTCGTATGACTACTACGCCACTCTAGCAGGTCTCTGTTAGTTGGGGTCATTAAAATAATCACATTAACTGTTACAGCAACACTAATATTTACTGAAAGTGAAAGTAATTATATAATTTATAATAATTATAATATTAAACTAATTCAGTTTTAAAAGGGGATAAGTATAAGTTCTGGAGTGGTCTACGTGCAAAAAATAAGCGAACATGATGGAAAGCAACCACTGCACTCCTCTACTTGCGATTGTTGTGTTTTACTTATTATTTCTATAGTTATATTATATGTATGGGTCAGATATTTGCGGGCTGTATTTCACAGCTTGTAGGGAGAGAGCAATGCTTTTTATCGAAGCTATCGATATTATCCCACTCCGTCCGCGTAGAAGTCGTTTATCGCTATTCCCTCGGGAACTCCAATTTCCGGGATTAAAAGTAGCCTACGTGCTATTACAGACTGCCCATCTCTGTATCAAATTTCATCTAAATAGATCCTTTCAGCCGTTCTTGCGTGATCGAGTAACAAACATCCAAACTTTCGCATTTATAATATTAGTAAGCTAGTTTAATATTGTTACGTACCTACTTAGGGGTAGGTAACTGAAAGAAATACACAATTAAGAGCACACCGATAGTTAAGAGCTAGTCTTTATTAAGGCACCCACTTAACTTTTACAAACAATTATCGCACAATTAGCTTCGATTTATTAGATGATCGCTCGGTTCACTCTTGTTCGCACTGTGAGCTGTTGTTCCGCCTTTTATAGTCCCCGTTTCCGACCATTTTTCAGAATGCCTTCTGGAATGATCTTATTCTAATCGTGTTATCTCTTTTACACGCTTCTTGAGGGTTATCAATAGGTACTGATGTTTCTTTCTCATCATATCTCTTTCACTCTTAGTGGTAAATACGCCATAAAATATACTGTAATGTACTTCAAAAGCACATAAGGGGTTCTGAAAACGCCTAAAAATTAAATTTAAAATTAAAAAAACCCCCGACTCAAAACAGTCAGGAAAAAACCTCTAAAAAGTAAAAAATAATAAGTATTGGCCTTATAAATTTAATTAAAGGTACGTAATAATTTTTGATACAAGTGTCGATACGTCGACTGAAATAAAATACGTCGTCGAAAATTATTTCATTTACTTAGCGGTCCCCCGACGACTTTTAACTGATTGTTTTGAGTCGGGCGTTTTTTATTTTTATTTTTTTTATTTCACTCTTTTTAAACTTCTCTAAATTAACAATACGACTACAGCTAGAAACGACTTTTTAAAGACATGAATATGTATATGTTAACCATCTTTTTTATGTATCTATGTTTATGAAATAAATTATTATTATTATTATTCAGATATTTATTTAATTTTCTGTAAATTAGGTTTTTTACATATTCAAATATAAAAGTAAAATATTATTATTATTATGAATAATATTTACTTTGTATTTTTTGTTCATCGCCTAAAACTGGAAGGACTTTCATAAAAAAAATAAGAAAAGAGGGGTGTTAAAAGTATATAACGTGTGTCTCTATATCTATGTATCTGGGTGTCTGTTTGTGGCATCGTAGCTCCCAAAGGCACGAACGGATTTGGACGCAAGTTTAATTGTAATAAAGCTACATCAATGGGAATGGTTCTTAGCAAGATTTCATGAAAATTGGTTGGCCCGATTGGTTGGATCGGCTCGGAAAGTAGGTGTTGCCGTTATATATGGGGTTTTTAATCCACTAAAAGCTCAATATCTCAAAAACGGCTTAACCGATTTTAATAAAACATATATGTATCTGGGTGTCTGTTTGTGGCATCGTAGCTCCCAAAGGCACGAACGGATTTGGACGCAAGTTTAATTGTAATAAAGCTACATCAATGGGAATGGTTCTTAGCAAGATTTCATGAAAATTGGTTGGCCCGATTGGTTGGATCAGCTCTGAAAGTAGGTGTTGCTGTTATATATAGGGCTTTTAATCCACTAAAAGCTCAATATCTCAAAAACGGCTTAACCGATTTTAATAAAACATATCTAAGAACCACTGCTAAAAAACCTGCTTTCAAATAAAAAAAACCGCATCCAAAGTGGTCCGTCCGCTTAAGCGCTACGATGCCACACACGCTCGCACTCGCACAAACACACGCACACGCACTCGCACACGCAAACGCACACGCACACGCACTCGCACACGCACACGCAAACGCACACGCACACTCAAACGCACACGCACACACAGTTGCGTACTTTGACAAATATATACTATACATAAAGTATATATTAAAACACTTTATTGTACAGTTGATACAATACTTAAGAACTTTTAGTCAAGCCAAAACTTCTTCAATTGGCGTTTTAATGTATTCACTTCATTGATACTGTGTATTGTCGGCCGGTCGCATCTACATATGAAGGCTGCCAAAAATAAATAAATAAATATCAGGGGACACCTCACACAAATTGACCCAGACTCAGAGAGAAATACTGGCGCTCATCACACAAATATTTGCTCATACCGGGAATCGAACCCAGGACCGCTAGCTTCGTAGGCAGGGTCACTACCAACTAGGCCAAGGCGTCGTCTAATTATTTTGTATATTAGCTTCAAAATACTTTTTAGTTGCTGTGCTGCTGCTGCGGCTGAATACAGGCATGAATAGGGATGCATGCATTTTTTGAATTGCATTTCTCAACAAAATATAAAAATATCGTAATAGAGATCACCAAAAGTGAAATTAAAATCGGCCCAGAAATTGGGATGATACAGGCATTGCAAACTGCTAATTAGACAGCGTTAGACAAAGACATTCAATATGCACTGTGACGTCATGTAACAGATCCGCCGTATAAACTCAATGTTAAATACTGTTTTGCCAGAAAGAGATAGGAACAAATCTTTGTTGGCTTATATTATGTATTTATATCTATAAAAATAATGTTTTTTTCTTAACTGTTTGTTACATATTCATCTTCGCTTTTATTGAAACTTTGAAAAATGACATGAATATTCTATTCCCCATTATGTTTTTAAATGGATTAAAGATTTTGGATCCCACGGTGAACCAAAATTGTATGTACGTGGCCCAGACATCAGGAATCCTGACGTCTGGGGCACGACTCAGGATGACATATAATATGGAGCAAAACAACTTGACGACGAATAATATCCCTTGACGTGACTTTTTGTATAAAAGTGTAAAGATAACATAGCTTTTAGAGCGCGAGCCCGACTCGCACTTGACTGTTATTTATTTTACGTTGTTATAGGTTGTCGAAAACATGGAGCTACCTATCAAAAAAAGATAAACAACAGTTTGATAAACTAGCTGAATTGTTTGGCGAGGAAGATAACTGGTCAACTTTAAGGGAATATTTAAAAAGCGTATCCCTGCCCTGTATACCATATCTTGGTGAGTTATTTGAGTAAACCTTGTTTGTACAGATTATACCTATTATGAGCATAATATTACACCTAAAACTACACTTATTGTAAATTTTATTCAGGGTGTCCCGTTCAAAGTGGGTCAATCGAAAACTGTCGATAGGCAAATAAATAACGGAAAATAGGTCCAAATGAGAAGGTTTATGATATAGGTATTACATATTTTATGAATTTCAGTTTTATTTAACTTTTTGTTTTTGAAATCTCGTTTTATTTAAATTAAATATTTACTTTTTCTTGATTATTATTCTTGATCAAAAGCCCTATTAGTGTATCATAATCATAATTTTGCAAAACCGTAATCGATTTCTCTAAAATAAATGACTGAACTTGTATTTTCGTGTTATATTTTTTTTTTTATTAAAGTCTACCAGTAGGGTGAAACAAAAACGAATACACCATTGATGCCCATCTGATAATATCTTAAATAAAAGCACATAAAACTTAAAATATAAACTATTAGGGCCAATTAGTCTGTTGGTTCCTGTGATACAGGCTACTATAGTGTTCATACCTGTGTTCAGGGAATATGAATTGGCCGTCTGTCTTTAATATTCACTAATTATAAGATGTTTTTGTTAATATCAAACAAAATGTACTTGTAAAACTACCCTCGTTCTTCAAACAGCGCAGTGGGTTAAAAGGTTAAGGTTAAGGTTAGGCCCGGTAAGTCTTAATGCAAAAAAAAGATCGCGAAGTAGATAACAGACGGCCAAATCATATTTCCTGAACTTATAGGTACTAAGAAGCATCTAATGCAGCAGCCAATAGAAAATTGGTTCTTATTAGTTGTTTTTCGAGATAGTAAAACTAGGAACCCATTTATGTATGTAGTTTCGCCGTGTCCGTCCGTTCGTCCGTCCATGTCTGTCCGTAGCTTAGCTGAGACTCTTAGTTGTAGAAAGTTATTATTTGGCATGGATATAAATATTAGTTGCGACGACAAAGTGGTAAAAATTGTTTAGGATGTATCCCCTACAGGTAACTTGTGGATGTGTTTTTTTCGTGGCGTGTCGTTGGTCTTTCATAAACATTGCCGGTTTTTGTAAACATTTTTTATCAAAGTTATTAATACAGTTTGTGCCTGGATAAAGTGCACAATCGAATAGGGATGAAATAAGACGTAATTACGCCGCCAAAAATATGTTTTTTTGAAGATTTTTAATATAAATCATTGATTGCTGTGAACCCTATCCGAACAAAGTGAAACATCACGCCTCTTATGAAGTCTATTGAGATGAAATAAACGTGTTTTAATCCCTAAACATTTCCTGTGTTAAACAAATAAAAAAAACAAAAAGACTGCTACACATATTAAACGACACAATATCTTTGACCGCTCATCAAAATTCAATATAATTAAAGATGATGAGGAAACAATATGGCCATATTTTTAAGTAATTTGAGGATTTATCAGGAACTAACTTTCCGCCCGCGACTTCGTCTGCGGAGAGTCAGAACTTTTGTTAAAAGTACTGTTATAGTTTACATCACCTTCAAAGGCGTTTAAAAAAAACTATAGCGAGAATTTTAAGTAAGTGGTCCACATTAAAAACTTTAATTTCATACCTCTAACCATTAAAACAATAAAATTGACATACAAAATAAATTCACACTGCCCCTCTTTCACCAATACGTGTTTTCATAAGACCCTAGATAAGTTTTCCATATAATTACTAAATTTCTATACAAACAATTAACCCACTTAGCAGGTAGTACCACGTAGCAGTCAATTAGCATTGTCCCGAAAAGTAACTTCTCAATTGGCTACTTGACAGTTTTCAGAAAAGTATTTTAAAATGTGCGTTTGTTTATTTTATACATCTCACATTTTTTTTTTCTAGAAAAAATGTTAATAATTAGAAAAAACACGTTTATAACGAAATTAATTTGAAATACGCACGTAAACGGTAGGTCACGTGACTTTTGTCGTTGGTGACGTCACTACACATAAAAACAACGAACCGAATTATTATAAAGCCAACTTAAGCGAAAGGATAAAGTTTTAAAAATATATTTTATGAAAATGTCTAATTATAAGACGTGTGCCGTACCAATGTGTAGAAGTACGACGATCAAAACTCCTGAAATAGTATTTTTCGTAATCGTGTTATAATAGAGAGCTTTTTAGTCGAGTACCGTGTTTAGGCCACGAAGCTTGCTGAGTGGCCTAAGTAAGGTACGAGATTAAAAAGCTTAATTATGACACTATTGTGAACAATACTTTTTGTACGAGTTCATTAAAATTAATAATGTAAGTCATTAATACGAGTATATAAGAAAACTAAAAGTAGATTTTTGACAGATGATGCAACGCTGCTACGTTCCGAAACGCCACAGATTGGCAATTTTGTATCGGATCGAGGCTCCTTAAACAAGGACACATATGGAAATCCGAAGATCTATTTTCAAAATTTTTTCGGTTGTCTAGAGCGTATCGAAATAGTTATTTCGGTTGTTTCTGAAGTAACAACGATGAAAAGAGTGACGTTGCAGTATTCTCTATGAAATCTTTATGAATGATGATTTTTATTTCCACAGAGAAAACGTAAACTTCTTGGCTTTTAAAAGAAAAGTTATCACACCACCGTTTTTTTTTAATGTCCTGGATACAGCAGCAAGTTTAAGTAGATTTTTGACAGATGACGCGATGCTGCTACGTTCCAAAACGCCATACGATATTGGCAAATTTTGTACCGCATCGAGTCTCCTTAAACAAGGGCACATATTATTTAAATACGAAGTTCTATTTTCAATTTTTTTTCGGTTGTCTAGAGCGTATCGAAATAGTTATTTCGGTTGTTTCGGAAGTAACATAGACTATTCAACGATGAAAAGAGTGACGTTACAGTATTCTCTATGAAATCGTAATACAAACATTTTAATCGACGAGTACAAAAAAATATTTATACACGTTCCTAAAAATCCTCAACATCGAAAGAAGTGGTTGCAGTTGGCACGTCGAGATTCGAAGTTAACATCTGTCCACTTTTGGCAGATTTGCACTATCTGCCTTTAAATATCCCGCCTCCATTTAGTGCAACTTCTCACGAATACAATTATGGTAAGCTTTCGAGTCATTTATTTTTACCACGGAGATGTTTGACAACTTTGTATTTAGGCTGCAGTGACGTCACACGTAAATCAGTCATGGCCGCTAGCGTTTGGGTTCATTGGAGCCACAGGTAAAAAACGACGATGTTATTTTCCAAAAATAAAGTACTTATCATATTTTTTATTGCAGGGTCAATCAACTTTTCTTTGTAGCTCGTTGCCATGGTGACGTCTCCTGGGTCACTCTTTAAAACTAAGATTTCAAAGGATATAAGTCCACTAAAAAACTGTTATATTGGCAATTACACACCCATTCTTTTATGGCCTTTCTCCTGAGTGTGCTGGAAGTATATATTATAACATTTTTTCTAAGAAACTCTATCACTGTTGTCTCCTGGCTTACGGGACAGAATAACAACAACAAAAAGTTGATCCACCCTGCAAATAAAAATATGTGCAGTTATTTTTTGGTGTAAACTACCATATTCAACACTTTTATATTTAATTGTGACAACTGTCAAGTAGCCAATTACTGAAAATTTCTTATTAGAAATTCTCGGAAACTTCTAAAAATATTCTTAAATTTTGTATAGAAAGAGAACATTCTCAATGCTTTCAAATGTTTCCGATAATATTCTCGGTAATTTCTTGGGAAGATTTCTTAACTTCTGAGAATGTTATGCAACTTGTACATTGCTAATTTCAATACCCATTTTTATATCTTGCTTATGTTACTTTGAATTTGAATATTACATCGTTTCGATACAAACTTTACAGCCAGTTCTGTAGTCTTAGATCCCAAGTTTTCCCCTTCAGTTATTTTTTATTGATAATGGATTTGCTCTTAACTAACTATTCATTTGAAGTGCAAATGTTTAAAAACACTAAACAATGCACTGTTTTAGATGCTATACTATAATCCATGTAGTACATGGCTAAAAAAAACAGACACGTATTGTTTAAAAATTGGTTTATATTTAATTTATATTGGTGTTGATACCGAGTTTCATGTATCTTCAGACATATTTTTTATTTAGTAGGTTACCAGTACGTTATCTTAATACCAATTTTCATAGTTCTCACTTCAAAAATACCAAATTTCTACCAAACTTCTAGCCCCATTTCAGCCCATTTTCCGAATTTGAAGTTAGTTATCAGCTCACGATTCTCATTTCGAGAATGACCGAAATTTCTTACAAACTTCGATTTATCTCCTCAGGTAAATATAAATATACATTTTCACATTTATTACTTCAAAAATGACCAAATTCCCATACAAACTCCTAGCCCCCACTTTACCACCTTTGGGATAGATTTTTCTAAATTGCCGAAACAAAAAATTATCAAAATCCCATACCATCTTCTACCGCCAATTTACCCGTAAATTTTTCCAAAATCGCCGCCAGCAATATTTTAAATTTATAATTCCAGTACCTTGAAACCTTGAAACCCCGAAAAATAAGGAACTATTTGGTGTATCCACAAAATTATCATATTGTTAGAAAGTTGAATGTTGTGGTGTTTGAATAAAAGTGTTATTGGAAGCGTATAGGAACATTAAAAAAAATCGGGGACTCAAAGTTTCATAATTCAGTAAAGAAATTTTTCGAAAGGTTTCAAGGTCGATTTTTTTTAACTTTTAATAAAATAAAAAATAAATCGGTATTAAATAGCCCCTAGACAAAAAAAGGGTTAAAGTATCTGAAATGGATAGCTATTGGCCTCTTCTATTCGCCTGTTTTATTTAGACAACGCTCTACCAAACACCCTGTTACAGTATGTAACATGACGAGTAGCAAACCTTTTAACCCGTTGGTGGCCAGGTCGAGTTAAATACAATACTACACTTCTTATTAGTAATTGTTGATTATTTTTTCATTTATCAATTTTAGTAAAAATAATTATTGGTAATTCTGTAGCTCTGCCTACCCCACTCTGGGAATGAAGGCGGCGTGAGTTTAAGTATGTATGTATGTATGTAAAAACTAATTATAACTTAGGCTATTTGCGCAAAATGTGGTTACAGAATTATCAACAAGTTTTTAAATTTGTGGTTAATCTGTAGCTCTGCCTAGCCCACTCTGGGATTACAGACGTGAAGGTATGTATGTATGTATGTATGTAATTAACTTTTTCTTAATGTCGGTTAACACTATTTGTACCATCCTGTGACACTAATTATACCTAAATATGACTGATAATGAACTAATTCGACAAACCCTTGTCACTGCAGCTTAAATTATGATCGGATTTATCATGATCGGTATAATTTTTACTCGAAGTACCAATTTTAGCGTAGTTCAAACCAATTTAAGTGATTTTAAACCGTACGTAGGCACCACAGATCACAGAAACAAGGGAGATATGTCATGAACGCCAATTCGTTGTCACGTCCTACCGGGTGGCAAGAAAACTCGATAGAGGTTTATAGAATTTATTAGAAAGAACTCCGGTAGTGTGAACAGAAGAGGGTAGTAGGTTCGTAGGGTGTGGTCTGATTCCGTGAAGTGGATAGCACTTCCCTCGTAATTAGAGTGACGCGGAGCGGCGGTGGAGGTAACCCGTCGGCAGCCCGACGGTGTACGATGCCAGGACCCTGGCGTCAGGGGGTAGCACCCGGTGTGTAGCACCGGACCCCACTCGACAATCCTGGTCCCGGAGATAGACGCCGCGCCGGCCAAGTAGTTGAGTAGAGGAGGAGTAGATGGGTAGCAGCGTTGGTGTGCTCTTAGCGGTGAACGCTCCTAGCGGAGGTGTACTCCCAGCGGTGATTATGAACGGTGAACGGTGAACGGTGATAGGTGAACGGTGAACGGCGCTCCCTGAACGGTGAATCATGATGGGTGATCGGTGCTCGGTGCATCATGAACGGTGAACGGTGAAAGGTGAACGGTGATCGTTGCTCCCTGAACGGTGAACCCTGGAAACCCAAGCATTGGCTGTGTGAGCCTGGTGTCCAGCATTGGGATGGTTAGTGCCAGCCGCCGTTGGGGTGAAGCCCGAGGGAATAGCGTATTTAATTATTGGCGGTGGCAAGAACTATCGGAACGGAGTTACATTAAACAAAGAAAAGCTAAGCCAAAATAACAATTTACTAAAGAAGTTAATGTACTAACGACCGTTATGAAGTAACGGTCGGTTATTAGAAATAAAAAATGGTTATAAGAATAATTTGGAATAATCTAGAAGAACACACAATAAGAAAATATAAAACACGATAACATTACACAGCAATATAGAAGTAGGATAAATAGTTAATTCGTTGCACTGAACTTACCCGATTTGGGGATTTGCACCGATTTTATAGATAGGTATTAAGTACCTATACGAAAGTTAACACTAGTGTTCCAAGTGTAGTAGTTGAGGCGGTAAAGAGGACGAATGTAATGAGCGCGGCCCTTTTATAACCTTTCGCCCATTTCGGTTAATTTTGAATATGAGTAGGGCGAACAAAGAAATGTTAGAAAGCCAATTCGCGTCATGAGTGAAAATATCGGGTCATGTAGGTAAGACACCAACATACCCTCCATTATTTTCTCATGCGCTGAATCGGATAAGAAATAATACATTATTTAATTATTTTAATAATGAGTAACAATTAAAAGGTTATTTATATTTATGTTGAAGTTAATTTTATTAAAATATTAAAATATAAGTAAAGTTACACAGAATGGCTAGTAACGCCATCTGTTGGATAAGTGTCGTCAACACTTGACAAAGATCGATTTGTGGTTAACGCAACTCAAATAATCTGTGGAATTGAGCTGTCTGTTTGACAGTTATTAGTAAACAATTCATAAAGATGTTTACAATACGAATTTAAATGAAAATGAAGTTAAATTGAAGTGAATTAAGCTTGTTTGCATGTTAAAATGCAGCACAGGTAAACAGCGTAACAACTGCATTGTTACATCGTACAAGACCCGGTGTCGCCACTTTTAAACATGTGTGCGTCTTACGCTTACGCTCTATTAACTACTACAAAAACAACCTCCTCATAATTGGTTACAGCTTACGAACTAAAAACGCCGTAACATAGTTTCGATAGTAGCAGAAAATTAAGCTTTATATTAAGTTCTCAAGGTTGAAAAATGCTGAAAGATCGTTTTTTTTCCATCGTAGTTCAGTCACTGAACGTAAGGTAGCTCTTACTCGTCACTTAGCTGCCATCTATGCGACGAGTAATTAATTAATTCCTCAGAGCTAGATGGCGCTAAGATAGTAGTCCCTATGTCCAGCAGCTTAAGGGCTACTCACACAGCGACATCTAGTTATACTTTTTTCAAGAGGTGTGCGTTTCTCTCCTCCTGTCGTCCACTTAGGGATGCTGGTTACGCAGCAAATTTCAAACCCTCAACACAAAACATAATACAACGCCATCTGTCGCATTCACGACAGACACAGATCCACTTAGGGATTAAGTGGACTCGTAAAACGTCAGAAGCACGAATTTCGATTCCCTGTTGCCCAGAGAGGGCGCTGGCAAGCACTTTTTCAACGTTAAAAACTCTACTGTTATTGGTTGGAGTTTCGACGCCATGCTGTATGACCATCTTCAACTTCATTCGCTGACGCCGCGAAGAAAATCCAATGAGACGATTTCACCAAACGGCTTGGAACGCACGTGCTTATTTTTTGCGGAACTATTTTATTAATGTGAAGAAACACGGTGAATACTTCAGTGCATAGAAGACTACAATCCTGAAGATACTGGGTAAGTGGTTTCTGTGTTATAATGAGGTTTTATTGTGTTATGTGTTGGGTTTGTCACCGGCCGTGCGACCATGTGGTCTCCGCTGCGTTCGCGTAGTTTCGTTAAAACTATAACGTAATTTTTTACAAAAATTACCTCCTCCTGGGCTGGAGCTATTTACACGCTTCACCAGATGCCACAAGGAATGTTTCAAAATATATCGATAAACAATTCAAACTTGTTTGCAAAGTTAATATAGGTACTATTTAATTTACAGGCAATAAGTACTATTTTTATTATTTTACTACTAGGTTAATACAATTACATCATTTAAACTTAATATATTATTGTTAGAATATAATAATATTTTATTAGCAAGAATACGGTTTGCGTAAAGTTGATACATAAGTTTTTAAATTGGGAACGATACCTATATTAGAACGTAACAAAAAAATAATTAGGCTTGTAGTACTGTTAGGCGATGGGCTTGCAACCTGTCACTATTATGCTGGTAAACATCTTAGCCTATTTGTGCAAATTGTGGTTACTAAATTATCAACAACTTTTAAAGTTGTAATTCTGTAGCTCTGCCTAGCCCACTCTGGGATTGCAGGCGTGAAGATATGTATGTAACAAAAAAATGACCGCATTTCTATGGTTAAATTTTCAGGAGCTGTTAAAGATTTTCGTTTTGATTAGTACATAAAAGTCTAAACTGTAAACTTGGACATTATGATGTTAATGGGTCAATCAACTTTTCTTTGTAGCTCGTTGCCATGGTGACGTCTCCTGGGTCACTCTTTAAAACTATGATTTCAAAGGATATAAGTCCACTAAAAAACTGTTTTATTGGCAATTATACACCCATTCTTTTGTGGCCTTTCTCCTGAGTGTGCTGGAAGTATATATTATAACATTTTTTCTAAGAAACACTATCACTGTTGTCTCCTGGCTTACGGGACAGAATAACAACAGCAAAAAGTTGATCCACCCTAATACAAATACACTAATAAAATGGGTTCGGTTGAGTGTCACGTCACGAGATCTCAGTTTGGGACAAACCAGTAGTTTACCGACTTGATTATGTAAATTTAATTTCACAAATGGTACAAATTACTTAAAACAGAAAGATAGACTTAATATGACTTCGGTGTCATAGACTTACATACACATCTAAAATCCAATCAATGGATTAAATCTGGAAAACAGTTGAACCGAATCCAGATTTTAGTAAATATTTATGTACGTCATTCAGGATATGTTCTTAAAGTGTAAACTTCATACATATAACGTCGTTCGTTAATATTGTATACAGTGTGTCTCTGACCTTGGGGCTTTAATTTAAACGATCGATTCTACTCGCTAAACTGAACTACTTTTGTTCTGCAACATGAAAAAATAACTTAAATTTAGATAACTAATTGATGTTAAAGTCTAATTGTAAAATCAGTGTATTACATACTGGCCATGTAATCACTATCTCATGGTACGGGGGCGACATTACCTTGGTACGAGGGCTAAAGGAAAATGGAGAATTGGATCGCGTACATTGAAAATTAGATTTAACTTGTATGATAAAAAATAAATTTAAACAGAACATATTTTTAACAACTTACAGAACAAAAGAAGTTTAGTTTCAGGAGTAGAATTGATCTATGCATTTAAAGCCCCAAGGTCAGAGGCACCCTGTAGAAAATTTAATTTGGTATAACGTGAAAATTAGTTAAGTTTAAAATTATTAAGTTATTTTTCTTCTGTTTTAAGCGTGTGGATAAATAACTAGAACAATTAACACATTGAATTCTATTGATAGCTGTAGAATAAGCCATTCATCGATAGTCGATAGAAATCACGTCCACAACCTTACGCTCTGAAATCCATTCAAATATAAAATATTCATTTAAAAATATAAATAATGCATACAAACTAAATTTAACGGTGGTAAGTTATGTCCTTTGATTTTATATTAACGTTTGCACTTTGATTTTTGCACACTTTCACGCTGCATACAGTCATTTTATCATTTAAACGGAGCTTCTATACTGACAGCGTTCAGTGGGTGACTGTGTCAACGCTTGACACGCCTCGTGCCGATATGGCCATTTTGACCATATCGAGGCGTCACGAACCACGCCCCCATAACATATCTCCCTTGTTTCTGTGATCTGTGGTAGGCACCAAATATCCAAGGACGTTTCGTTGCCAAGATCTACGATTCACACCATCAATTCATTTATTTTTTAACAAGACGGTGTCTCATGCCGTACCGCAAAGACAACGATGGCTAGACTGAATTAATAAAAAAACTACCGCGCCAAGCCCAGACTTGTATATCCTCTGGCCTAAGGCCCTACGAAAAATTCAGCATGTAGTCAGTACGGCCCTTAGTCCTACCAGTAGTAGGTACTATTTATACTCATGCAGACCCAAGTACTTAAAAGACAAAATGGCGGATTTTCTACTGGTAGGACCGTGGTACTCTATGACTACACAACTGTCGAAGGAGCTGGGCATGAATGACAAAGTTAATAAATACTATGGATAGGACCTTCGGCCTTCGGAGGATATCGTAATAGAAACATTGTGGTGGGAAATGAAGATAAAGTTGCGACAGGACCCTTCTAGATCAAAAGCTGATCTCAACTGAAAAAGCTGTACTTACCTGTGTCTGGAACGGAATAACCCCTGAAGAGTGTAGAGAATTGGTAGATACAACGCCACTGCAAAAAGGTGGGACCACCAAATGGTAGACGTTCTGATCTGCGTCGGCTAAACTGAAGACGAACTTTTATGCAAGTATTACTTTTGGCGAAATATTGGATGTTTTATCACTGTGGAAAGTGGTTAATGATTTCATTTGAAAAATAAATTATTATTCATAATCATACCCCGGCCGGCGAGAGCAAAAATGATTCTGCTCCTAGTGCTTAATTAAATATCGACTATTCTATCGACATATGGATGTCGATAGAATAGTCGACATTTAATTAAGCACAATTATTATTTTTAAGCTTATATACTATTTCAATCAACTGATTACAATTATAATCAATTTATCATACTCACGGGAATGTTCGTAATAGATAAGAGTGAGTGACAGTTGTAAATAGATACTTTTCACATACTCGTAACTAATAGACCTCTTTCATATCATATGTATATATTGCGATAATAAACAACTGCTATTTGACATTGACTCAAATCAATCGGTGTCAATCGTAGAAATTACATTGAGACAAATTAATTTACCATCATTTAATTCATTTATATTATCGACCCGCCATGCCACGCAAGAAGAAACAGTGTACTTGGATAGCCGATTACGCGGAATATATAGAAGATCGAGGTGAACATTTATTTTGTAAAAAATGTGAAATCACAATGTTAAATCCAAATCTTAATACTGAATAAATACAATCACTTGGTTTTAATTTTGTTTACAACAATAATTAATACTTCTGCATATCATAACGGTGGTCCAGTACATCGTGTTGTTTTAATCGACATCGACCAAAGTGTGTGTCCTCGCACTATTAAGCTGTCAACGCATTTTTGCTCTCGCCGGCCGGGGTATGTTCATAATCTATATTGTTTTTATGTTACACGTTTTACTACACATCTAATTTATCCTTAAATTTGGTTTGAAGTTAGGTTAATTTACTCTGCATTATGCATTAACTCATTCGCATTGGGGCTCGTAGGAGTAGCATTATTTGATCATAAATATTAATCTAAGAGAACCAAAGTCGTAGCACATCGAAATTCAAAATTCAAAGTATTTATTTAGTAAATTGGCCAAACGGGGGCTCTTTTACTCATAAAATGGAGTGAATCTACTAGCGCTTCGGACTAGACCATCATTACGGAGAAGAAGCGCCGCAAAAAACTCCAGCAGAAAATATGTTTTTCAATTATTAAATAAAATAAGTAATCGGGTTAAGATAATAGGTTCGTTTTCAAAAAAAGTGTACCGAGTTAAGGACTAAAATAAAGAAACGGTAACTCTAGTCTCGTGAGTAACGAAAATTGGTCATAGATTTCTATAGTGCCCTTGTACACAAAAAGGGGTATCTCAAATTCAATAAACAAAGCAGATTGAATCTTTATCCGTTAGTAATATGGTCACACTTGCTATACAGGAGTTCTGTCTGAGATACCACCATTTGTCCTATAGTAGTGCAGTTAATTTTTGTTACTCATATGACTAAAGTTACCGTTACCGGTAATTTTAGTCCTTAACTCAGGACCCTTTTTTTTTAAACTTCCCAGGAGTTTAATAAAAGTCATCATACAAGTAATTTTTTGGGTGTTTTGAACGTAGTTTTAGAAAATAATGTCAAATTTGGAATTCAGGGTGGCAGCTGTGACTTTTTCGCAGCCATGGCAGTAATTTTCAGGGATTTTGGTTGCCAAAAAAAAACGCCGTATACCGTGATATAGCTCTGTATCGCTCAGTACCTTCTTCTAACGACTCGCGGCATTGTAAGTTAATCTTTGTGAAAAATACCAGATCTTTTTACCTTATTCAAGTAAATTACATATTTTTTTATTTAAAAGCTCTTATACATGTTTATTATTAATTATTACGCATTAAAATTGAATAACCATGCTATGCACTAAATAAACACCTACTTATCATTTAACCATTAGTATTTTTTCTATATTTTATCAAAAATGACGTTTGACAGACTCCACCTCAGTAGAATGTTTCTAAAAAAGTCACCACAGTTGCAGAGGGATAATTATAAAGATAGATACGAAGGTTTCCTTTTAATTCGTGTCGTTTGAAATAACCATAGACAATTTGGAAGTGTATTATCGTTTATTGTTTTTCGAAGAATATACCACGATATTGATACAACATTTACCATTGTCTCGAACCAGTTTTGAAGACACTTATTCCACTCTGAAGTGGTGGTTACCAAAATGGCCGATTTGTATGCGTTCACCACTTCTTCGGGTGTGCGAAAACGTTGACCACGAAAACTTATCTTTGGGGCTTAAGTCAGGGCTTGTGTTTTGTGTTTGGTTGTCACTCAGGAAGTGCGAGAGCTTGCATTGTCGTGGAGCAGTATCATTCGGCGTTTCAAGTTGTTTTTTCTGAACTCAGCGATAACTTGTGGCAAGCAAACTCTCGTATACCAGTCAGCATTAACCGTTTAACGATCTTGTAGCACAATACAGTGCCTCCAGTGAATAAGGGAATAACTCAAAAACGGCACTTTTCAGGAGAGCAAGAAAACGATATTTTGATACAAGATGTTTGGAATTTGAACTTTTTATTTTTGATTATGTTAGCTATCGTGTTCAGCTTTAGTTTTATATATACATGTCTAATGACCCGACCCTATAAATATATATTTTTTCTGTTATATAGTATATAGTTTTTGCAGTTATGCCCTTACTCACGTGTACTTTATGGTAATAACTCAACTTATTCACTTAACTTTTATTGACCTTTTAGCGACAAAACGACTTATACCCTTACGCACGATGTGCGTAAACGCAGAACACGACTTATACTATAATTAAATTTTAGCCTAATAGAAATAAGACGACTTATAAGGCATGACATTTGTTATTTAAGGATTTAATTGAGGCTGTATAATAAAACAACCATGCATATAACTTGAAAAACTGTAATGTTAATAACAGTGTTGTATACTAGTGTAATATTAATTACAATCAATCGACCCTCAGAATAACCGTAACCCTCAGCCTCACTTTTTTGCAGTATATAAATCAAATAGTATTATCATCATCGTCGCGGTCTTCATCTAAATTATTCATTAACGTATTCAAATCGAATAAAAATAAAACGTAAAATAGAATAAAACGCACTTAAGGAAAAACATTTTTTTTGCACGTAGGAGCATAACTCAAATTATGTAATAGTATTTTTCGTAATCGTGTTATAATAGAGAGCTTTTTAGTCGAGTACCGTGTTTAGGCCACGAAGCTTGCTGAGTGGCCTAAGTAAGGTACGAGATTAAAAAGCTTAATTATGACACTATTGTGAACAATACTTTTTGTACGAGTTCATTAAAATTAATAATGTAAGTCATTAATACGAGTATATAAGAAAACTAAAAGTAGATTTTTGACAGATGATGCGACGCTGCTACGTTCCGAAACGCCACAGATTGGCAATTTTGTATCGGATCGAGGCTCCTTAAACAAGGACACATATGGAAATCCGAAGATCTATTTTCAAAATTTTTTCGGTTGTCTAGAGCGTATCGAAATAGTTATTTCGGTTGTTTCTGAAGTAACAACGATGAAAAGAGTGACGTTGCAGTATTCTCTATGAAATCTTTATGAATGATGATTTTTATTTCCACAGAGAAAACGTAAACTTCTTGGCTTTTAAAAGAAAAGTTATCACACCACCGTTTTTTTTTAATGTCCTGGATACAGCAGCAAGTTTAAGTAGATTTTTGACAGATGACGCGATGCTGCTACGTTCCAAAACGCCATATAATATTGGCAAATTTTGTACCGCATCGAGTCTCCTTAAACAAGGGCACATATTATTTAAATACGAAGTTCTATTTTCAATTTTTTTTCGGTTGTCTAGAGCGTATCGAAATAGTTATTTCGGTTGTTTCGGAAGTAACATAGACTATTCAACGATGAAAAGAGTGACGTTACAGTATTCTCTATGAAATCGTAATACAAACATTTTAATCGACGAGTACAAAAATACAGTTTTATGTGAAAACTTAGAAAACACTGCCGGTAATAGTATTGTTGAATGTAAATATAATAAAAAGAGTGAATTTAATATACTCACGCCATCTGCATTTCGACGGTTATCCACCAATACCTCCTAACTGACATTTTTGATCAAATAACTTTTTTTCGCAATTCATGATAACGCACACATTAGAAAGATCTCCTATTTCAAATAAAGCATATTTATAGTGTTTTTGTTATCCTGGCAATACCTGCTAAATGACAACGCGCGATTTTTGCCCAAAATACAAAGTTTTTTGTGTCTACTGTAAAGTTTTAACATATTAAGATAGGAGGGATTGGTGGTTAACCGTCGATTAGCTTCCGAGATTCCCAAGTCATCGAGAGTAATAAGAAGCCGGCTCTGCGAAATTTACAAAGTAAGAAATTTCAATTTTTGGACACATTATATTTAATAAAATGTATGTATCTGCATCCTTTTTACCCTCAGTTTTTACCTCTTCATTTTGACATTGAGCACTTTTTTTACAAGCTTTTTTACGTATGTGATCATCGGGCGGAATCTAATAAAAAAAACAATTCACTTTAGTCATGACATGACACAAGTAAAATCACCAATATAATTATTAAATTATTATCTACCCAGGTAATTCCCTAATTCAATATATCTCAATCTATTCACTCTCAATTGCACACATGAGCATATCTACCCAACAGAAAACGAGAAAAAGTAGGCAAAAAGTGTTAATACCTAATTTTATCGTACCATTTGTTATCATGTTATCAAGATCTGTTTACTTAACTGAGGTTTTAAACTATCCTCTTCAGAAAATACTTTGCAGATAGAATATACAATAAATCTAACAACTTTTGAGTAGGTAGGTAGTTAGTAAAACATTCATTGCGGTCGTCGCCAACTGAAGGCCAAACAGACGAAAGATAAATAATATGAAATGCAATAGGTACTTACTTTTTTGGGTGGATTTATCACTAAGTTCGCAATTTTCCTTCCGCGATTCATGTTTGTATTTAAAAACACAACTAAAGTATCACCTTCTTAACACGTTACGACGACAGACAATACAGTGAGTTCGAACAAAAAGTCAGTTTAATATTATTTATTTATAAAAATGGTCGTAAATTTAACAATTATAATATCAAAAACAACTTAATAAAATAAAAAATATTTGTTGTTGTACAATATCGCACAAAAAGTCAAAAGAAAAAGAGTATTAAATAAAAAGTAAAAAGTAATAATATGAGTTGTTTCCGTGCAGCACACCCATTAACCAATAGCAACACGGCATGGATGAGAAAATATCCAATGGCGTTACTGGGAGCAACGACACTAAACGAGTTATTTCTTTATGCTCATATTAGAATTAATGACATAACTCTGTTTATGTCAATAGTGGTGTTTAGGTTACTGGCACAAAATGAATTATGTCTTTACTCAAAAATATAACTATACATATGTCTTCGGGTTCGTGAGTAATTTTGATTCGAGACAACTAATGCCTTTGTAAGCATCTAAAATGGTGGATAAAATAACTTATAACTTTAAGAACACCGAACTTATACCCTTTGGGTCATTGAAAAAACCAGGTTAGAAGGCAGCTAGAGATATGTCCTTTTGATATGTTGTGTAGTTGGACGAGCTGAATCCAATGGTACAATAAAAACAAAAGGGCATAACTCGTCTCATTCCGTTATTCACTGGAGGCACTGTGGCAACGTGACCAGCCTTTGCCACGAATGACGCGACCATTTTCTTCGAATTGCTTCTAGAGCGTATGAATTCTGTCGGTTTTGGCTCATCTTGGAAGACCCAAACAGTCGACTGCTGCTTGGAATCTGGATCATAGGCATAAATCCAAGATTAATCACTACTGATCATATCGTAGACGTGTTTTGACTCGCCTCGTCCAAAACATTGCAGAGTTTTTTGACACCATCTCACACGAGCCGTTTTTGCTCATAGCTCAGCAAATGTGGGATATCGCGAGATTAACTTTTTTACACCGAAACCGAACTCTTCATGCCAGTTTTTCTAATTGTTGTCCCTGAAATGCCCACAAGTGCCCCTATTTATTTCACGGTATGTCACGTGACTATCTTCGACAATCAGCTGTCGCACAGTGTCAAGGGTCACACGGTTTTTGGACGAACTTCACGTTGTTTGTCGCTGAGATTGCAGTACCAAAATTCTAAATACTAGCGTTCTACAGTTCTAAGGCACGGTGTTTTGGCACTGAATACAGAAGTCAGCTCCTCAGAGCACTGAATTCGCGTTAACCCTATTTGAATATATAGAACTTTTTTCAATAGACTCGTTTACTTTATCCCGACGCTACAGACAAACGGTTCGAACAGTCAAAAACCATTTTTGTGTTTTTGACGTCTAAATTCAAGAAGTTTAAAATACTATTGCGGGATGTTTGCAAACGACGAGGCTAAAAAGGCAGTCTCTTAAAAGTAAACAATGGGGCATTAGTGCGCCATAATAACTAGTAGTTATTAATGTTATTATCAGAGCTCAGCGGGGGTGAGCCATTTATACGTCATTAATGTCAAGTGTAGATATTAATATAGATACACCTTAAAAAGAAATATAAATAAATTAAAAATATTCGGCCTACTCAAAATCGGAATAATCTTTCTTCTAATTATTTATTTTTATTCGGTTACTTCAAATTGAGGGGCTGCTTATTAAATAACACAACAGAATAATAGAATATTGATATGTCATGATTAGGGTTAGGAAGTGGTTCTAAAATCTATGGTGTCGCTTTTTCCTAATTATTATAATACATGACACTTTGATTTTGACCTTCAGTGTGGTCATATTTTAAAATGAACCAAATACATTTTTAGTTCGGTAATTCCATACCTACTAATATTTACTTGTTTGTAACGCTTTCACAGAAGAGAGATATCCTTCATACCAAATTGAATTGAAATAGGTTTAGTGGTTTAATGCATAAACGAAATTTGAATACTTATTAAAAAATTAAAGGTCAAAAACAAAATGGTATTTATTATAAAAAGTAAGAAATAGCGACTCCATGGATTTTAGAACCACGATATGCCACCAAAATTCCTAACCCTAGTCATGATATTTGACTCAGTTGAATAGGCATTCTTAAACAGTTTTATTTATTACATAGGTAATAGAGTAGAGAGGTTTGATATCATATCACTTGATTAACTTTTATAGTAGCATATGGATATACATATTATTTAAAGAGATTTGCTAAAAAAGCTTGCTATAAAATTCATTTGTTTTGATGGCGACGTAAAGAGAAAGGCAGCCTAAATAAAATAATTTCAATAGTTATTAAATTACGCCACGTCTACCATTGAATGACAAGGTATGTCCATGTTCTGCAAACTCTGAAAACAGCTCACCCCAGCCGAGCTCTGGTTATTATAGTAACTATTAACGGCGCGACTGTGATCTCAGACCGCGGTACATAACTGGTAGAGAATGCCTCATGGACCTAAGTTCGCCTTTTGTATAGTACTAGCGACCCGCCCTCGCTTCGCTTCAGTTTATGTGAGTTTTCTGTAAGCACCCCAAATAACTCAGACTTTATTTTATACAAGAACCTTCCTCTTGAATTACTCTATTGCTGAAAACTGTATTAAAATCCGATGCGTTGTTTAAAATATCTAGGCGAACAGACAACGAGAGCGACTTTGTTTTATACTATGTAAAGAAGTGTATTCCTTGGTGCAATAGAGATTAAATAAATATAACAAGTACATTGTAAGGTGGACACTATCTACACAATGGGTATTTATGTACCGTTAAAAGTTGATCAGTTACTACCCCGATTACGATAATATGCTATCTTTGAAAATAAGAAAGCACAATGTTCATAATGATTCGCACGCACATACAGCGGTGGTCACATATAAGGGACGCTTGCTTTCTTGCCATACGATACATACATACATACATTAAATCATGCCTGTTTCCCAGAGGGGTAGGCAGAGACCACTTCTTTCCACTTGCTACGATCTTGACAAATTTCTTTCGCTTCTTCAACATTCATACATCGAGTCATGCACGCACGTCGGTTTCGGGTACTTAAGATTTCCAGTATTTCTCCGATTTGATTCGAAAAAGTACGCATAGGGCGGCCCCTTCCGACCCTTCCACTCACTTTCGATCTGTATATCTCTTTCGTCAATCTTCTTTCATCCATCCTTTCCAAATGACCGAACCATCGAAGCATGCCCTTTTCAATCTTAGTCACTACATCTTCTTTCATTCCACATTTCTCTCTGATTTTTCATTTCTAACTCTATCAATCAGTTTCACACCACACATACTACGCAAAGAGCGCATTTCAACTGCATTTACACGACTAACATGCTTGTCCTGCCACACCCAACATTCACTACCATACATCAGGGTAGGGGCTAGCACTCCATTGTGAACAGCCAGCCGGGCTTTTTGTGAAACGCCCTGTCTGCTCACAAAGGAGTATAGGGCCCCATTAATTTGATTCCCCGCATTCACCCTCCTCTCGATATCCTTCTCACACTTACCATCTCTTGTAAACATACTTCCCAGGTACACAAATTCGCTCACTTGTTCTACTAATTCACCATTTATATTTATCACGCACTCAGTCATCTCCTTATCCTTCTCTATCACCATGACCTTGGTCTTGGCAACATTTACTTTCATCCCCTTTTTCTTAAATCCCTCATTCATTACTGTCACCATCTCCTGCAACTCAAGTACCGATGGGGCAAGTATAACTTGATCATCGGCATATAAGAGGCATTTGATTAGCAACTCATGCATACGCAAACCCTTATCATACTCTTTCAAATCCCACATACAACTGTCCATGAATAGATTGAACAGCCATGGTGAGGCAACACAGCCCTGTCTAACACCTTTAGAGATATTAAACCAGGCCGAATATGCCCCATTGATCCTGACACAGGCTCTGGAGCCCTCATAAAGGGACCTCAAAGCCTGCACCAGGTTGCTGCTCACTCCATACATAGACAGCACCGTCCACAACTCCTTTCTATCTACCCTATCATAGGCCTTTTCCAGGTCCACAAAAGCACAGAAAACCTTTTGGTTCACAGCCAAGAACTTTTCTGTGATGGACCGTAGTGAAAAGACCTGATCCGTACATCCCATTCCCTTTCGAAATCCCGCTTGTACATCCCAGATTTTGTCATTCGTAACATTCAATACCCTTTCTATTAAAATCTTAGCATATACTTTGCCGACAACACTAAGGAGGCTGATACCGCGGTAGTTTTTGCAGTCTTGCTGTGACCCCTTTCCTTTATACAGAGGGACGATAACGGCCTTGACCCAATCTTCTGGGACTCGGCCGCTACTCCAACATGCATTGAAAAGACGACGGTACAACAGACTACCCACCAGGCCATCGACATTTCTATCGACACTATCACAACCTGCTGACTTTCCCGCTTTCATACTTTTTAAAGCTTTCATGATTTCACTCATACTAATCACACTTTCATCTTCGCTACTTGCATCTTTACTCATGCTTCCTGGCTCACAAGAAACAGGCTTTCAAAATAAGTTTTCCATCTATCAAGCATTTTTTCTTCCTCACATATTAAGTCTCCAGACTCATCCCTCACCGCGCTTAATTTAGTTTTCTCTGAATTCCCCCGAGCCGATTTAATCAAGCTCCAAAAGAGTTTAATATTCGACCGGAAGTTGTCAGAGAAACTCCTATCATACTTTTCATTCAGTAAATCTTTCTTTCTAGCCACAACTTCTTTCACTCTTTTCTTTGATCTATTATACTCTTTTTTTCTTTTTGTCGCTTAGATCTTGTCCTGGATCTACAGCTACAAAATCCAACCAACACTTTTTCTTCTCTTTCACTACATCATCTACCTCTCTATCCCACCATTCCGGACGTTCATTCTTACTTTTTCTTCTTTTTACTACACCGCATACTTCAGTGGCCGATTTGACCATGCCATTCTTCATAATCTCCCATACATTATTTACATTATTCTCGACTTCACTGTCATTCATTTTATTAACACATTCAAAACAATCTTTCAGCTTTCTTACGTATTCATCTTGTATAACTTCGTCATTCAGTTTCTCTACTCTTATCCTCTCTAACGCAGTTGTCGGTACTGGAACACGATGGCGCCAACGTGTGAACAGACCCCTTACTCGTGTTACCACTACGAGGGGCGTTCAATAAATTCTCGGTATGAGAAGGAAAACAAAAGCATACGATTAGTGTTTTATTTTTATTTTTCTATATATTCCCCCCCCTATGCTTATACACTTATAAGATCTGTCAATTAGTTTTTTTAACCCCTCATAAAAATATTTTACGTCTTTGGTGTCAAAATGCTCCACCACCGCTGCCTTCAACGCTTCATCATTAGAAAATCGATGTCCACGAAGATCCTTTTTAAGGTTGGGAAACAAAAAGTAATCGCTGTGGGCCAAGTTTGGACTGTACGGCGGGTGAGTAATTGTTTCGAACCCAGATTCAAGTACAGCAGCCTTGGCAACATGAGCAGTATGCACAGGGGCGTTGTCATGAAGAAGCAGCACTCCTCTGGTCAATTTTCCCCTCCTCTTCTCTTTGATTGCTTCCCGTAATTGGCGTAAAACGTTAGCGTAGTACTCTCCTGTAATATTTAAACACTTTTCTTTATAATCTATTAATAATATCCCTTCACAATCCCAGAATATTGTCGCCATGATCTTGCCAGCTGAAGGGACGACTTTGAATTTCTTGGGATGAGGTGTTCCTTTAACGTGCCACTGCATCGACTCTTATTTGCTCTCAGGGTCATAATGATGAACCCAAGTTTCATCTCCGGTAACAATTTTTTGGAGCAAACCATCAGGGTTTTCACCACACAGCTCAATGAAGTCGGAACAACAAGCAACACGCGTATGCTTCTGAAACGGTGTCAACATTCGTGGTACCTATCTCGCACTAACTATTGACATGTTAAGATGATCGTGGATAATATCATGTATTGTACCAATAGAAATATTGGTTTTTTGTGCTATAGACCTAACCTTCACTCGACCATCTTCCAGTATAATTTTCTCCACTTTTTGAATGTTTTCTGGTGAAGTAGCTTCAACAGGCCGACCAGGTCTAGGGTCATCTTCTATGCTCTCCCTCCCACGCTTAAATTAATTTGACCACTTGGACAGTAGATAATGAAGGAGCGGACTCACGGTAAACTAAATCCATTTGATTTTTTCCCTGTTTAGTCAAGAATTTTATCACGGCTCGATGCTCCAATTTAATTATCATTGTAAAATCGCTCATGGTGATCACGTTTGTTCAGCAGTAGCAGAAAAACAAAAGAACGTGTGGGCTTCAAATTTACTTTTTTTTACTGTCAATGAATGACTCTTCGCGGCCAGTATTAAGAAGTTTACTAAAAAGGTTTGCAAGATACCAATACCGATAATTTATTGAACGCCCCTCGTAAGTAGTGATCTGAACCTACGCTAACTCCTCGAAATGCTCTGGTATCTACAACTTTGTCACGCAACCGTTCATCCACAATCATCAAGTCTATCATAGACTTCTCATTCTGACGTCTCCACGTATACTGATGAATCTCTTTGTGATCAAACAAAGTGTTTGTCACGCAGAGATTCTTAGCCAAACATACATTGAGAAGGCATTTGCCATTCTCGTTCACTCGCTCATCACCATACTTATCCAGTACCGATTCATAACCACCTCTTTGCACGCCTGTCCAACCATTAAAATCGCCTAGCAAAATAATCCTTTCATTCTCCTTGCATTTTGTTGAAACTTCATGCCAACTTTCCCAAAACTCCTCCCTTTCCTTTCTCGATTTATTCGTATCTGGGGCATAAGCCCCAATTACGAATAAACGGGTGAAACCTACCTTGAGTCTCACCCAGAGAAATTTTGGGCTCACACATTCATGCTCTTGCATACATTCAGCCATTCGCTCTGTGAGTACGATACCAACTCCCTGACGACCGTGCTCGGATACCGGAACTCCGGACCACAATGCCGTCAAGGTTCCGTGTGTGGACGTACTCACCCCGTTTTTCTTCGTCTCAGTCACACATAGAACATCCAGCTTTCTCTCTTTCATCATCATACATACCTCATCTAATTTATGTTCCATCCCTCCACAAACATTCATCGTAGCAAGGCGGCTTTCATCGTAGCCAACCCCCTGCGAACACAGCGTGACGCGTGGCAAGCGGCATCGCCGCCGTTCCGATCCCCGGAGGGATCCGAACATACGCGCACTATTTTGCCCCCCCCCAGAGTACGAAGGGCTGCCCAGGCTAGGCCTGGAGAGGGATTCCGTACCCTCCTGGGGTATAAACTTTTTAAATGGTGCTCGCATGGTCCATTATGCAGGGTCGGGTTTGAATTTGGAGTTTTCCTCCTCCTAGATAGGTAGCAGCCCAATGCTAACGACGCCTATCCCGCCGGGTTTGAATTCGGAGTTTTCCTTCTCCAACACTCACGAGCAAAAAAATCGACTCAAGCTGCACGTTTGGGTTCTCCGCCCAGTATATCTTGACCTATTCAGAATATCTTTAAAGAAATGGTATCAAATGAAAGCTGATAGTGTAATGATTTAAAAAAAAAAACAGTCGTGGCATTTTCCACAAGTGACAGGAGCCAGGTTTTGCAGAGATGCATGAAAAAAAACAAAAAGAAATGAAAAGGGAAATCGTAAAATAAAAGGTATTTTAAGGAAAATAAGGTTTTATTTATTCATTAATATGTATTTCCACCCCTGGCCCTTATCACAGCATTCAGGCGGTTTTTCATGGAACTTATCAGCTTTTTGATAAGCTCCTGGGGGATGGCATCCCACACCTCCTGCAGAGCTGTCTTCAGCTCCGTAACATTTGAAGGAGCTGGATCCCTCTTCCGAATCTGCCTTTTCAAGTAGTCCCAGAGATGATCAATGGTATTCAGGTCCGGGCTGATGGCTGGCCAGTTCATGGTGGGAATGCCGACCTCGGCAAGGTAGGCCCGAGTGATCCTTGCGGTATGACAAGGGACATTATCTTGCATCAGGACGAACGTCATAAAAACCGGCGTAAGGAACAACATGCTCCTCAAGGATGTCAGTGATGTACCTGGCAGCGGTCAAACCACCGCCACGGCCCCCACCAGGTACGAAAACGAGCTCTGTACGCCCTTCTATGGAAATGCCCGCCCACACCATGACGGAACCTCCGCCATATGCAACTGTTTCCTTGAAACAGCATTGTGCATACCGTTCTCCTGGCCTCCTGTAGACTCTTCCTCGTCTGTCACAGCCATTCAAGCACACCCTGGACTCGTCACAAAAAAGAACTGGGGTCCATTGCTCAATGGTCCAATTTTCGTGTTGACGAGCAAATTCCAGGCGTGCTTGGCGGTGACGCGGGAGCAGTCTGGGGCCCGTGGCGGGCCGATTTGGGGTCAGGTTAGCCTCCTTGAGTCTTCATCTTACTGTCCACTCACTGGCAGTAACCCCTCGTACATCCCGAAGATGCTGATTGACAGTAACGGCGGTCTGGTGCTGATTTCTAGAGGAAGTGACGATAAAGCGGTCATCCCTCTCAGATGTGCACCTATGGCGGCCAGAATCTGGTCTTCGTGTCAAGGCCCCAGTCTCCCGGAACCGTCAGTAGGGTTACTGCTGACTGGCTTAAATTCAGCTGGTCAGCCACGAAGCGTTGGTTGTGTCCCTCTTCCAGCAAGGCCACGACTTGGGCGGCTTCGGTCATGGTGGTATCCATTTTCTTCAGAGTTTCCGAGTAAGGTCGTTAGCACCGGATGTGTACCGGTCAACTTCTGATAAGTAACTGAGGACATTCAACGCCTATCCATTGCCTACAAATATGACTTTCCAATTTTGACCACCAATAAAAAAGTTTTTGACCAATTTTATTGCTAAATACATCGAAATATAATAAGTATGGAAGAGTAACACCGAACAAACTTGAAGTTGAAATACGTCCCATTTTCTCTACGCTTGAAAAGTTTGTGTGGACGCCATTACTTTAGAGGTTATATAATTATATTTTCACCCATAAGAAAACTTTGATTAGTTAAACTGCTATGACAAGAGATTTGATTGGTCTATAGTTTTTCTCGTTATGTTATGGCTACTCAAACACGCTAGAAAATGACACACCTGACATTTTGCTGAACTTGGATGGTTTAATGCAGAAGTGATCCATACTTTAATTAAGTTAAGGTGTAAACTTTATTTATACAGCAATATATAATGTTTTAGTAAATATTTATTCTTCAAAATATAATATTTAGTAGGCAATAAATAACGATATTATATACGGATATCATTCCGTCGTGCGACTTTGTTATGAGTGGTTGTGTCACAAATTTTATCTCAATAATTAAAAATTAGTGGATCCCAATATAGTGCTTAAAACTAACGTTATTAGTAGATAAATCGCGTGTACTTGTGGTTTTTGTGTACGAGTCGTTTACGCGAGTGAATTGCACCTGTCCCTTTCTCGCGTCGCATGTGAGTGCCGCGACGGCGGGGTATCCTCACCGCACCTCCTCTAGGATAAAAGACAACAGCTTGTTTTTCATCTCGCTCCGATTTGTTATAATTCTCATAAGGAAAAAATGAGCACAGAACGCACACCGCCAAATAGATTCTCTTCAAACCCAGACATACCTATGTCCATAGAAAATGACATCAAAGTAAACACACGAAGGCGTAAATTACCGGACCTACATGATTCGTTAGCCATGTTCGAGAAAAAGTTCGAGAAATGGGAAGAGAAAATATTAACTCACGTCCAAGGCTGCGTATCGGCAGCGGTTAACTCGGCTTTATCGACTGAGTTGACTAAAATTTCTACCTCCCTAGCGGATATGAACATGAACATAAAAAAACTTAGCGATGAGAATGATCGTATAAACAAAACGCTCTCGGATACCAACATGAGACTCGTTGACATGGACAAAGCTCTTACCTACTCGACCGACCGGCAAGATTCCTTCGACAATAGGTTAAAAACAATCGAGGATAACGAACACAAAATATCAGCCTTGCCCAAGGTCGTACAGGCGCTGGAGTACAAAATTGCGACGATGGAACAGCAGGCCAGGCAATGTAACCTGGAGATATCCAACGTCCCTGAGAAGCGCGGTGAAAACGTCTCACACATTTTTGAACAAATTTGCTCAGCAATTAATCACCCTATTCGCCCAACTGATATAGTGTCGATCCATCGTGTTCCTCACGCCAACCAGGGAAGCTCGCACCCAAAAAACATTATCGTAAAACTTAGTACCACTGTTCTGCGAAATAATGTAATTGCTGCTTACCGCGCCAAAAAAGGACTGGACTCGGCTGCGCTATCAATAAGTGGCTCGCCACGTACTATCTATATTAATGAGCATTTGACTTGAAAAACAAACAGTTGTTTCGACAGTGTCGCGAAGCGGCAAAAAACACCGGCTTCAAATACGTATGGGTTAAACACGGATCCATACTGGCCCGCAAGATGGACACCTCGGCTATTTTTGCAATTCGTTCGCCTGAAGTGATTAGTGCTAAATTCATATAATTTACTATCATTTAAAAATATAACGATTAGTGATGTAAATGCGATTAACAAATGTTATTTAAACATACTTATGTCTTTTTTGATGGTGTTATCTTTGTATGTATGCAACGTCGATAATTTTGTTAGTGACCAACTTGTAAGATGTATAACGGGACCATGTGACCTTTTTCTTAATTTTATTCAAATGAGAGCGCGGGGAAGTTTCGGTTTTGGCTGCATTGTAAGTAATTATATAACAATACTTGTGAGTTTACTGATGTGTTTACGTTCCATGCGCATACAGCTGTTACATAAATATTTGATTATTCTTTATACAATACAATACAATACAAATACTCTTTATTGAACACCAAAAGAAAACAAAACACGGAACAGTACATTTTAACTATAGGTATACAACAGGCGGTCTTACCGCTAAATAGCGATCTCTTCCAGACAACCTTGGACAGAGAAATTATAAAAACAAAAATACATGGCAGGCGGTGTAAACTAAATTATTCCGAACTCAAACTAAACTTGTAAAAACTACTTACACAAATATAAACTACATATAAATATACACATAAACAAAGTAAATTAGTTAATAAATACATACTAAATACACGTTAAATACATACTATTATACAACTATAATATATATATACATAAACTCTAGAAATCAGCCAAAGGAGGTCGTAGGATGGTAAAAATAAAAGTAAAGGAAATCATAGAAAAACTACGGAAGCGATAAATAATAGTCCTTTAGCTTGCTTTTAAATATTAAAATAGACTGAGCACGCCTTACTTCTGTAGGTAAAGCGTTCCATAGCCTTATTGCCTGGATTGTGTAGGAATTGGAGTAAAACTTAGAGGAAGAAAAGGGGACTGACAAAATAAGGTTTTGGGAAGCTCTAACTGAATTAAAATAATTGAAACGCTCCTTAAGGTAACACGGGGTTGCAGGGTTGAAAAGTATGCTGAAGAGGAGACTTAAAATATGAAAGTTACGACGAGCACGGATTGGGAGCCACTTGAGCTGACTGCGAAAAATGGAGACGTGGTCATACTTGCGTAACCCAAATATGAACCGTATGCACAAATTTTGAATACGCTCAAGCTTATTTAGTTGCTCCTCAGTAAGATCCAAATAGCACACGTCAGCATAATCTAAAATAGGAAGGAGTAAAGTTTTAACCTGTAGAGAGTAAGGAATAAGAGCACCGTCGAAATAAACTGGGGGAAGATTTTCAAAGTTGACTCTAGAAATAAGTTTGGAGCTGCCTATGACAATTACTTGAGTTTTAGTAGGGTTTACTTTTAGCCCAAACCCATTGCACCAATGTAATATACGCTTTAAATCTTCATTGGCAGCGTCAACTACCGAAGAAAGATCGTCAAGCGTACCCTGGGAATAAATTTGAAGGTCGTCAGCATAAAGGTGATAAGAAGAGAGAAGGTTTTGCGTAATAGAATGAATAAAAATAGAAAAAAGAAGCGGAGACAGCACGCCACCCTGCGGAACGCCGGCTAGCGTGCCGCACCATGAAGATCGGGAATCACCCACCTTAATTCGCTGCCGACGACCGATTAAGTAGCTATGAAACCATTCAATTACTGCAGGAGATATGTTAAGGGAGCGTAAAATTGCAAGCATTATGTCAAAATCAACGGAACTAAAAGCATTGCTAAAGTCCAACAGCGTCAAAACCGTCAGTTTCCTGTTATCCATGCCAGCGCGAATGTCGTCCGTGATTTTGACAAGAGCAGTAGCCGTACTATGACCTGGACGGAAACCGGACTGAAAGGAGTTAAGGAGGTCATATCTGTTTAAGTAGGAAGACAATTGCTGATGAACAAGGCGCTCCAGGATCTTGGATAGGAAAGGTAGAATGGATATGGGACGATAGTCAGAAAAAGAAGCGGGATTTGATTTTTTGGGGAGAGGGACCACTTCAGCATCCTTCCATGACGAAGGAAATTCATTGGTCATAATGGACTTATTAAGGTTACTAGAGATGATAGGAACGAGAAGGTCGAGCAAGGGAAGGATCATGTTACGACTAATGCTATCAACACCAACAGCATTGGAACTGATGGATAGTACGCTCTTCTTAACATCACTGTCAGTGAATTGAGAGAAGGAAAAAGTTGAAGTATCAGGAGGTGAGATGTTAGAAAGACATTTAAGCGTATCGGCTTTAGCCGGACCATTAAATAAGGTAGAAGAAGAGAAATGCTGATTCAGCTGATCGATGTCAATATCGTTGCTACTAGAATTTACTTGAGATTTTCCAACTCCTATTGATTTAAGAAACTTCCATACTTTAGCCGGATCACCATTTTCTACGGATTTATGTATATGACGACTTAGTGCGTCACGACATATTGTGCCACATCGGTTGCGCAATGTGTGGTATTTAAGTTTATTTTCGTCTGATGAGTCAACTTTGTATCTACATTTTGCAACATTCTTTTTGTGAATCAGGGATCTAATTTCATCAGTAAGCCAAGCCAAGGTATGGTAAATAGTATCTTGTAATGGATAAGTGTATATTGTCTGTTTATTACCAAAACTGTCGAAGGCTCAGAACCAAATTGCACGGTCTTTATATGAATATTATGTGTAGTAACTACGATATTATTATATTGACGGAAACGTGGTTGCACTGTGGCATTGATGACAACGAGTTTATAGATTCGAGATATCGAGTGTTCAGATGCGACCGGGACCGCGCGGGCTGCAGGCGGCGGGACGGCGGCGGCGTGCTGGTGGCGGCGCGGCGCGAGCTGGCCGCGGCCCCGCGCCGCGCCGCCGCCGGCGCGCCCGTCGCGCCCTCTGCTATCGTCGACTGGCTGTTAATCGAGCTGCGCTCGCGCAACTACTGCTTTCTTTTAGCCGCTGCATATATACCACCTAATTTAACTCCGGACGTATACGATTCGTATTTTAACTACTTGACTTACATAATGCAATCACCCGATATTAATGAATTCGTTATCGTAGGCGATTTTAACCTACCAACCCTGGAATGGCACGAAGGTCTTTCATATTTAGAGCCCATTATTCGTAGCGATTATTGTTTATCCAATAAATGCGTCATTAATTTTATGTCGCTTTTCAATTGTTTTCAGGTAAATAGGTTTGGAAATGCACACGATCGTATATTAGATTTGTTTATCACCAAAGTTAATAATTGTAAACCGGCTTTAGTCATCACACCATTAGTTTCTCAAGACGACTATCATCCACCGTTCCATGTGTTTGTGCCTGTAAATAACCACTTGAAACCCATGAACATTAGACCCCAAAAACAATATAACTTTTATAAGGCCGATTATGTACAAATAAACACCGACTTGACAAACATTAACTGGGATACGGTTTTCCACCAAAAAAATGCCGAGGATGCAGTATCCGCACTGTATGAAATAATTTTTGGCATTATAAAAAAATATACACCTACAAAAATATTGAGATGCTCGCCATTCCCGGTCTGGTTCTCACTGGCACTAATACATATTTTTAAAAATAAAAATAGATGTTGGATTAAATGAAAAAAATACCAAAATATCTCAGATTATCACGTTTTTTGTTTATTAAGGGATAGATTTAAAATGGAGTCGCACAAATGTTACATCCATTACATAAAAGCAGTAGAAAATAGTATCTGTAATAACATAAAGAACTTCTGGTATTACATAAATAGTCGTAAAAATAAGGCGTGTATCCCTAATAGTATGTTCGCCGGGGGCAGATCGGTTAACGAGCCTGTTGAAATTTGTAATTTATTTTCGAACTTTTTTTACTCGGTATTTGAACCATCAACCCTAGACAGTAATTTGGATGTAAATAGCATCCCCGATACTAATCTAGAATCTGATTTAATTATTAGTAATGTATATATAACTGAAAATGATGTATGTAAGAAACTCCGTGCTCTTGATATTTATAAAGGCTGCGGTCTGGATAATATTCCCCCAATATTCCTAAAATCAACAAATACTTCGCTGTCTTGGCCGCTTCATTACGTCTTTAATCAATGTTTACGCGAAGGCGTTTTCCCCAAAATCTGGAAAGCCGCACGCATAGTTCCCATACACAAAGGCGGTCCCAAAAATAATGTTGAAAACTACCGCCCCATATCTATTCTACCCGCTCTGTCGAAGGTCTTTGAAAAACTGATTCACAACCACATGTACCCGTCGCTCCATAACATGATTACTAAACCGCAACACGGCTTCGTACAAAGACGCTCCACTACGGCCAATCTATTAATTTATACTACTTATCTTTTTGAAAGTTTGGATGTTGGTAAACAGACTGATAGCATATATACCGACTTCCAAAAGGCCTTTGACAGGGTATTAAGGGAAATTTGTGGCGATGGTTCAATTCTTATGTCACCAATCGTACTCAGAAGGTTGTCATCAATGGTCACTAGGTCCTCTTTTATTCATAATATTTATTAACGACATCTACTCTTGTTTTAACTTTTGTAATTTCCTCTTATACGCAGATGACTTGAAAATTTTCCATACAATAGAAAATATTGATGACTGCTACAAATTTCAAAAAGACTTAGACAGTTTTTCCAATTACTGCGTCAAAAATAAGTTAAACCTAAATATAAACAAATGCAAATTGATGACATTTACAAAAAAACATAACATAGTATCTTACGATTATAAGTTATGTGGAGTCTCCTTGGATACTGTTAAGTCTATAAGAGACCTTGGAATCGTCCTTGATACTAAATTGCATCTAAACACACATATAGATAATATCGTGAGCAAAGCTTTCAAGATGTATGGATTTACCGTGCGCTCGTGTTCTGAGTTCACCCGACCCTCAACATTGATTTATATTTATAAGTCTCTTATTCGCTCTCAATTGGAGTACGCTGTACCCGTATGGAATCCTTTTTATAATAAGTACATTAAAGCAATTGAAATAGTGCAGTCCAAATTTTTACGTTTTATAAATTACAAATGTAATCATGGTAAATTGCCATATAATGAATCGTTATGTAAATATGATTTAATCACTCTTAAATCTAGACGTATGTATCTGGATACAATGTTGCTATATGACCTTTGTCAAAATGAATACGACTGTACTGCCCTCACTAATAAACTATGTTATAGGGTCCCACGCAAGACGCACTGTCGTAAGCAATGTCGCGTTTTTGCAGTTACCACCTGTCGCACTAATGCTGGTAAACGGTCACCACTTTATCGACTAGTAGACGCATACAATAAATACTTTATGTCAGTTGATATAATGTCTACACGCATTGGAAAATTTAAAAAAGGAGTTTTGAAAATACTAAAGCAATGTCACACCTAATTAAAAATTTATAATCTAAAGTTTAATTTGTGAACTCATCTGGTTATGTAAGTACAGTCGAGGTCATAGATATATATGCGTTCTCGAGACGTCGAAAATATCTAAACACCTTTATGCCGCTTACAACAAGGTCTGGATGTGTGTATGTTGGTGCCCTCGACTGTACTAGCTAGTTTTTAGTTTTAAGTTTTAATTTTAATTTTAATTTTAAGAAATTAAGATATCCCACCATATCATAATTTAGAAGTGCGACCTCTAACAACTTATGTTTTCTTTAGTAATCTGTGGTTAACGGTGTTGGTGGCACAATAACATAGCATGTTGCACTGTATACTACTTAATCATAAGCCAAGATTGTGTTACTGTTTGTTAACCTAAATAAATAAATAAATAAATAAATATAAGTATCTACATAGAAAATCGACAAAACTCACATTATTATAATAAATCAAGATTTTTTATGATGAGGCATGGCGGTATTTGATCGTACCTAATTTAAATAAAACAAGTTGCAGTACCTAAGTATTACCTACTAAAACACATTTTGTTATTTTTTTTAAGAATTTTCATAAAATGAATGTCGAGGTTTGTGCGGCTATTGAACATAGTAAAACTGAACTTTCGGAATATAATCTTAATATCGTCGTTTATTCTTAATATCATCTTGTCGAAACGCTTAAAATATCACTAAATATATACAATCAGAGTTGAAAAATAAGTCGGGTAATGGTTACTATAAATAGAATCGAATAAATAGAGTAGAGTGCATGAATGTCCTTCGGCTAAAACGATGATGATGATGATGAATGATGATCAGTGATCGGATTTATTTATATTGTAGTAGAAATCTTAATATGGATATGACCAAAATCCCGGGCTATTCCCAGTAGTCCGCACCCCGTAGTTCGCACTGCGAACTACTGGGAATTTTTTTCCCAGTAGTCCGCAGTGCGAACTACTGGGAATAAAAATTCCCACTAGTCCGCACCTCCGGCAAGTGGTGCGAACAACTGGGAATTTTTATTCCCAGTAGTTCGCACTGCGGACAAATGGGAAAATCAAATTCCCAGTAGTTCGCACTGTTTAATTCAACATAACTGTGTTCTATTTCATATGGTATTATAGGAGCAGGAATATAAAAAAGTAATTTTAATTTAACACATTTATTTAAAATTAGACTGACAATTTAAAAAAAAAACAATAAATGTTATATATATAGAGTAAAAATGCTTTACTATGTTGATTTGTTAAATTTTTCGTAAAATTAATGTTTTTTTTTAATTGTCAGTCTAATTTTAAATAAATGTGTTAAATTAAAATTACTTTTTTATATTCCTGCTCCTATAATACCATATGAAATAGAACACAGTTATGTTGAATTAAACAGTGCAAACTACTGGGAATTTGATTTTCCCATTTGTCCGCAGTGCAAACTACTGGGAATAAAAATTCCCAGTTGTTCGCACCACTTGCCGGAGGTGCGGACTAGTGGGAATTTTTATTCCCAGTAGTTCGCAGTGCCAACTACGGGGTGCGGACTACTGGGAATAGCCCAAAATCCCGGGCTCTGGTTCGAAAAGAAAATGCAATTGTTGGGATATTTATAAATAGGCATTAGGATAGGATTTAAGACGTGACAAGAAATCGATTGAACTTACAAAATATTGAGAAAATAATTGTATGCTATTTCAATTTCAAACTAACTTATAAAATATAATATCTGTGTGTCGTGTGGTAAATTGATAATGCGTCCCGTATTATATCATTTATTTATATTCATGGTCTCTGCCTACCCCTCTGGGAAACAGGCGTGATTTAATGTATGTATGTATATTCACTAAGGACTAATTGGCGGATCAGTTTTAAAAGAAGTACCTAGTAAAAAAAAAAACACATACAGTGAAAATATTTATTCCAAACCCAAACGTTAAAATGTTAAGGAAATTATCATATGATACAATTTGAAACATTACCCTCTTTCAACAACATCAGTCCCGGCATCCCAGGACATATCCATGTTAGCATAATGTTTGAGGTCATTCACCTCGTGTTGCACCGTGAAATCCGATCACTGATGATGATGCATGAATCTAATGTATCCAATATTAATATATATTTTTAACGTACTGTGCAATTTGGAACAGCTGAGCATTTCAAAAAATGTCCCAGTTTTTGAAACTAAAATGTCAGTTTCTTACAAAATGGATACTGCATATCCTACAATGTCTGCTGGGAAGCCACGTTTTATCGCGTTTTTCTAAACGAACTGCAGCTACCCAAGCAAAACATTTTTCTTCATTTCTAGGAAAACTAAAAAAATACATTAACCTTTAATATTATAATTTTTTCAGAACTTATATTGCATAACATCGGCCATGTCCATTTTGTAAGGAAATTATTTAATTGTAATTACTAATGGAATGAAATTACATCCTTTTTAGAGTCCGTGCGTCTCCTACACCAAAAAAAGTACATTAATCTTTAATATTATAATTTTTTCAGAACTTATATTGCATAACATCGGCCTTGTCCATTTTGTAAGGAAATTATTTAATTGTAATTACTAATGGAATGAAATTACATCCTTTTTAGGGTCCGTGCGACTCCTACACCAATTTACGGTGCTCGTCGGCATCGTTGTTGCTATAGTTTATCTTATTTATCAGACATTTTTAATAATATTACAAAACTGTAATGACAACCATTTGACACAATAACTCAAAGCCTACTGGAAGCCGGTTGAGCACCAAGTATTAGCTCCGCCCATTTCAGCACTAAGTATGTGGAACACTTTTTGAGTGTCAGTTATCCTTCTATACTTATTATATTTCGATGGCTAAATACAATTTACTTTAAATCATCATAACACAACGTACTGTTAAAAACAGAACTTTTTTTTATAGGAATTTGAAAACTGAGTGCTGATGCATCCAATTTTTTTTAAATCCTTTTTAAATGAAATATTCGTTTTCAACAGTGATAAATTTTAATATATTCAAACATGAGTAAAGAACTAAAATAAAATTCGTTAAGAACTTTTTGATTGGTTATCAAAATTTAAATGTCATACTTGTAGACAATTGTATGGGAAAAACGGCAGCATCCCTAATTATGTGGCTACCACTGTATTAATCAGAAGATTGTTTTTATGCTTACCCAAGCAAGGTATAATGTCACAGACTCATTGATCCAAGAGTTAATAAAGTCCATGTTGATGTTGGTTGATGGGTGCTACTTATTCACACGGTTGTTTTTTCAACACCAATAAATGAGCCATCTAAATCAACGTATTTTTATCATGCACTAAAAATTAATTCAGGTGAATGAGGGCTAAGTTTAAAACTTATTTAATTGTTGGGTAAAAACCGGCAACCTACCGCCTAGCCTAGTTGGTAGTGACCCTGCCTACGAAGCGAGCGGTCCTGGGTTCAAATCCCGGTAAGGGCAGATATTTGTGTGATGAGCGCGAATATTTGTTCCTGAGTCATGGATGTTTTCTATGTATTTAAGTATTTATTTCTCTATTTAAGTATTTATATCGTTGTCTAGTACCCATAGTACAAGCCTAGAGCTTAGTTTGGGACTAGGTCAATTGGTGTGAGATCGTCCCCTGATATTTATTTATTTATTTTATTTATTTAAATTATAATTCACATTCCTGCTTTAAAAGAAGGGTGCCCCTTAAGTCCTGACCGACCATATAAGTAGATAGAGTCTATACTAAAGCATGGACATTTCCACGTTACTATTAAATTTCATTCAAATCTGGCTACTTACAGTTTACCTCTACAACAAGTGTTTCGAATTAAAGGACCATGACCATTTCTGCCCTCGCTTAATTTAGCATGTCCATCAAATCCATTAATTAAATACTTATTCTTTATTATTTCGAATTCAATTTTAGATAGTAGTCCAAGATAATTTGAAGCCCAAGATTATTTAGTTTATTACATACATACATACATACATACATACATACATACATGTAGTTTATTAGTTTATGATAAAAGAGTTATATCCATCTCCAGTGCCGAATGAATGTGACGGATGATGACAGGCTATTGAGGTAGTCGTAGAAATGAGTTATCAAGACGTTTCTGAGGCCCTTCTTTGAAAATCGAAGTTCGAACTTCGGCCTCTTGGGCCTCTGCGACGGATGCCATAAACTAAAAAGATTGATTGATTGTCACAGCGTTAGAATGTTTTCGATGTCGTCGTTACAATTGACTGCGAATTAGTAACAATGTTGCGGTGCATTCATTATCCTTTTACTGGGTTATTAACCTTTACATAAGTAGTGCTTTCACCAAAATTTAAGCCTCAAATCCTTCAGGTTTAAAAAAAAACCGCATAAAAAGAAATAACATTTTTATTTTATTTTAGCCAAAGTACTAATCCGATTTCTTTGTAATTTGGATATGTTGTAAGGTCAATGTGTCTAATACCGGCATAGTTTATTTTAGTTTGACTTTGATCGATGAAAACTGCTGTCTTTTTAAACTATTATTAGAATTTGTGTATGGAATCGACTAAAAATTTAGTTGGCTTTTGAAATCATATTTAAGAAAAAGCGTAACTACCTTGTATATTTAATTAAAAATATTTTTTTAAAACATGGTCAGTAGACGGATTTTCCCGAGGTTTTGGGGTAAATCCGGCTAGTAGCAATATCTCGATAATCAGACGGTTATTTCAAATGATATCCAATTTGGAAAGAAATATAGAGGATTTTAATCAAATCTGTTCTGTAACGGGTAAAATATACAGTCGAGTTTAGCTTTTATCGGCGAAAAACGTTTTTCGGGGCTATTCCGATCTTCTTAAAATCAGAGGAGTTGAACCTTTTTTACTAAGGCTTTAAAATAATGTTTTTTTTAAACTTTTTTATTGAAGTATGAGTGTAAATTATACGATTTACTTACTATGCGAGTGCGATCAATTATTTGATAATAATTTATGATTGATGTATAAACATTGTTGATAAATATTATCTCATAAAATTATGTAAAATTAATTAATAAAAATCAATGGTTTCATTTTTTAAGTATTTATTGTAAATCAAACTAAAGATAATCCAAAACTGTTAATAAACATTTTCGATACTTACTTAATTAGGTATAATTTGTACTGAACCCTAAGGCTAAAATGAAAAAAAAAAACAATAAAAACTGAATAAATAAAGTACCTACTCTTATCCTTCAAAGATAATACTATACTTGTTAACAAATATTTTGCCTGGCCAGAACCACTTCAGATGCTTTTCGCTAACTAGCGTTTCTATTCCTTTCGTTTTTAAACTAATCGCGTCACTGGTAGACGAGTCACGTAATCTACGGGATTGGTTAAGACATAATCTAAAAACTCTCCTTGCTACACACGATTCTTTCATATGTAACTTATTATAATCAGCAGAATATAACTAAGTAAATAAACTCAAAACTAACATAGTGCTAAGTAATTTAACAGCTGATCAAAAAGGTTGACTATATCTGGAATGGGGAATTACCGGCATATGACGGTGTTGCCCCTTCAATTTTAGACGGTTTTTCCCACTTGACAATTCTGAGGTTACAAATTTTACGCAGCAAATAATTCTAAAACACTTGAAATTCATGCAAAATAGAAAAAGAAGCCGTTTGCGCACATCTTAAAGAACATATTAAGCACACTCACAAAGTCATAACTTGTACGGTTTGAAACATACCTTTGGGAAAACACCATCACACAACACTCGCGTTTCGAGTTCGGAGCACAACTAAATTTCAAACACTGTTTTCTTCAATCTTAGACAACATAGCGCCACCTCTTTTAAAGAGATTGAACCAAAAAGTTCCTCTGCTTTATCAACAGAGGTAGCAACGGCGTACCGTTCTTAGATTGGCCATAAACGCTTGTGTACGGTGTTACCCCGTAGACGGAATTAGACACATTGACCTTATACACAATGAAGGTCGCTTTCTAAAAAAAAATTAATGAATTATCTCTTGAAAAAAACCAAAAAAAACGAGTTAATAATTTAAAAAAAAAAAAAAAATACGTGCGAGATTGCGACAATTTCCAAATTTACATATTTTATGTAGAATTTACTGATGTTTAACATATTTTTTTTTCAAAAGCTAAAATCGGGATTAACAGTTAGAAAAATCGAATTTGTGACATCCCATAACACTTTATCTTCATACAAGCAAAACCAAGTTGACAATAAATGAATGAAGTATATTTTGAACGATATCTTAACGAATTTGAATTTAAAATGTGACGTTTTGCACTATAAATTGCTTTTGTGGCTATATACAGGGTGTCTGGAAAACCTTTGGAGAAATTTTAACTGTAGATAGGGTGGATGATTTGGATCATCCCTATATTGGTAACTTTTTTTTAAGTTAATATTTGACTGAGTTACAGACAGATTTATCATCGACTTTCCTGACGATGCTCTCAGTGTGCCCTATCTTAACTAATTCATTCATAATATGTGTCACAACGTAATGTAAATAAACAAGTTGTTCCTTATAAACAATGTTTCTAATCATGGTCAAAAGCTCCATGGAGTTTATAAAACTGACACATTATCCTGTAATGTGAATGAAAAGACGGTGTCTGATAAGGGCTATTATGTGAAATAATCTAAAACTGAAACTTACGATTATGATTTTTACTCACACTTTTCTCACGCTCACACGGCTAAAATAGCACTTGCACTCGTAGGCACATTACTTCTTTTACGAGATCATGAATCATGGCAGTATTTCATTGATTTGTACCATTATCAGGGCTTCCGACGAACAAAAAACACAAAAATTAAAACGAATCATTAAATTGTGATGTTTTTTGACAATTTGACATATTATCTTTTTAAATCTTGGACCATTAAAACTCTTTATGAAAAGAGTTTTAGGTTTCATTTGTAAACAAAAAATCCTACCTACACGTTACGTTTTATCAAAATTACATTTAAAGCTGGCATCATACATGTTGTTGCCAGATATTCGTATCATAGAAGAAAGAGAAAAATAGGATCGCTTTGTAAGAAGAGGTCGACGTGATTACACTCTGTGGTAAAAACCCTTAAAAGAAAAAGGCCACTAAGGATGTTGATATGACCTGTTTTGTATGATATTTAAATTCAGTATTTTATTACACATATTTAGGGATTTTATACAAAAATATTTTTAATTATTATGTATGGATTCGATCAATATACGGAAACAGACTCATAATCTCATACTGAGGTTTTATCACAAACTCGTCAACTTATTTTTGAAATGGAACAATTTAAACTATGATTTGCTAATACATAAAAATAAGGATAAAGATGTATGTTCTGGAAGTAGCCCCCACGGGCACTTTTACACGTCAATTTCTACCACGCTTCAAGAAGAGACCACAGTGAATAAGGCATCAACGTCGTAGTAAAATCATTAAATACACCAAAAAAGATAACTGCTTGCTTTTACAATTTTATTCGAAAGAATAGCCTTTTCTAAGGATTCTTATTTGAAGCAATAATATGAAGATAATTTAAGGTATTTTCGTATTTATATGTACCGCTGTGAGCTAACAGGCTCGAATCATGTTAGAATTCGTTTTCGTGATATACCTATTTTATAACTTAATATCACTTTTTTAAGCTTGACTGATACCAATAATCTTTAATCATTGGGCTTTAGGGGCTTTAATCTATTCCATGCTCTGGGATACGTCGGTTTTTTTTTCTCTATGGTAAGTGTGAATCATCATAAATTATAATCAATTATGCGACGACCTTTATATCCATTGACAAAATGTTTTGCACTTGGACTTTTAGCTACTGCCACAAATACCATGCGGATCAATAGGAAAGGACCAGCAGCGCTTTCTCCCCGTCTGGTTGCCCTGAAAATCAGCGCGTGCAGCGTCACGGCATGTCTGACACTATGATGCTGAGTAGCACCCAATTTGGTGCATTATTATTTATAAAATAGTTTTAAGGTTTTGTTCTAAATTATTTTCTCACTGTATTTAATTTGATTATTATTTTTCTGTGGTTTGCACCAAATAAACGATTTTCTTCTTCTCCTTCTTTTTCTTCAATACGGAGAGCAATAATCGGATCGTTCAATCCATGTCTATCTGAACTTTGAGAAGTCTATGAATTTATGGCTGTCATTAGATGTCAGTGTTAAATTATGTTATTTTCAAATATTCACGTCTTCAATATTTTTGCTGTAAATCAGTTATATGGGCTACTTTAGAGCAGAAAACAATGGTAAATGGTTAGATCTCGACAGTAAAAGACCGACGATATGATCAGTCTCGGCAAAACATGAACAAGAGACCTAGTGATTTCACATTTAAAACCAATTAGTGTTCAAATTCCAAAAACGAGAATACAGTAAGTTGCATTAAAATTACTCATTTATTTTTATTATAATGCTACCTTGATTTTTGTTTACATGGAGCGTACTGTTTGTTTACATACCATGTGACAACGTATGGTCTCAGGTCATTGACCTCGGACATTGAATTTTGACGTTAGATACTACGAACTGTTGGAGTAGTATACTATCAACGTCAAAATGTCAAGGTCAAGATATCGGCTGCGATACATCAAGTAACAAAATGAATATAATGAATACTTCTTTTTTTTTACATTAACAGAAACAAAAATGAACCATAACACCGTGATCAGAATCGTGCGAACTATTACCCCCCCAAATTTCTCCAAAGGTTTTCCAGACACCCTGTATACATACGGCTACGGAGTACGCATTTTTTAATATCCCATACATATATCGACGGTTCTGTGACTCAACCTCGTATATTGAATTTTGTCCAGTATAAACTGACACACACTAAGTATGCACTCGTGTACTTGTGAGTGTCAGTTTAAATACCGTAAAACTACACAACTATGGTCCTGGCCTACAACAATAATCCAATATTACTTATCACATTATTCTAAAAATATGATAGCTTTTGCTATAGCTAGAGTTTAGAGCAATTGATTTTAGGCCAAACAGTACATATACCCAGCAATAATGGCAGTAAGGTATCATATTTTAGAATAATTTTACGAGGAAAATTGGACTGTTGTTGCAGGTTGTGTGCATAGTTGTGTAGTTTTACGGTACTGGATATATTCTATATACCATACCATTCCCAAGCCCTAGCCGCATACAGCCACGGATTTTAAGGTTCGCATGAGTTCGCACTCAGTAAAATAAGTCGCGTTCCAAATTCAAAATGCGTTGGAAATATAACTTCATAGTGTAATACGTAGAAGTTATTTTGTTTGAAAAGAATGTATGGGATGTTACAAATTCAAGTTTTTCACACTGATAATCCCGATTTTAGTTAAAAAAAAAATATTCGTTAAACATTATTAAATCCAACATAAAATATGTAAATTTGGAAATTGTCGCAATCTCGCACGTATTTTTTTATTTTTTTGAAAATTATTAACTCGTTTTTTTTGTTTTTTTCAAGAGATAATTCATTAAAATTTTTTTTAGAAAGCGACCTTAATTGTATATACAACATATCCAAATTACAAAGAAATCGGATTAGTACTTTGGCTAAAATAAAATAAAAATGTTATTTCTTTTTATGCGGTTTTTTTTTAAACCTGAAGGATTTGAGGCTTAAATTTTGGTGAAAGCACTACTTATGTAAAGGTTAATAACCCAGTAAAAGGAAATTATTTTTTTCGCTAAGGGCAGTTTCGCCATGCTTACCCGGCTATACCCTTTGGTGGTCTGATATTAATATTCATACATTATTATTAATGATAAGCCACCAGGAAAGTTTTGATACCGCAAAAGAAAAGGAGTACCTTAAAAGTTGATTCACCCATGTATGTATGTATGTATGTGTTACATTTTCTCATATACTCGTAGTAAATTAACCCTTCTTTAGGCCTAACATGTTCTGAGAATATTTTCTGTATATCCGATTTGTTTAATACGCTATTTTATTTTTATTTTTATTTTATTTGATTCATGAGATAAGAGATGACAATCATTTTATAAAAAGGACATAAGACAAAGGATATATAAGGAAGATATACGATAGAATCACACTGAGTTTTAGAGGTAGAATCACTAAACTAAAGGAATAGTTTAAAGAAAAAAGATGAAGTATTGTTGTTGTTGCCAAGAATAATAGCCAAAAAATAACAAATAGAGCCTCCCACACCCTTAACCAAATTATTATAGACTATACGTCACCTTAAAAGAATATTCCTATTTTCAGGGATGAAACAGAGAAAAATAAGAAATATACACGGACCTTATATTACGTGATGGGCCAATTCTACGTAAATCACCTTTTGAAATAAAAATAACTGACTTAAACGTAACAGTTCGCAAATACAAAATTATAGAATTAGGTCACTAAAAATATATACTGCGATTAATTCTACACAAAGCCTAAAGTATCCTTTTTTGAAAGGGGTGATGTATCCATTTCCTTGCAGCAAATGTAATCAGCGTCACGCGCGTTGGCACGGCGCGTGCATGAACACGCTTTACGCTTAACGTGAAGCGTGAGCGGTCGTCTAATCCAATGACGATATGGCGTGGTAGGTGGACTAGGATGAAAAAGTCAACTAAGTAACGAACAGGACGGGGCTAAAATTAGAGAGGAAAGACCTATACTGAATAATATCATAATAAGCAGTAACTTACCCGGACTAAGTCGATATCATTCGGTGCTCCTCTTTCTTTCGCTCAACGGACAGGCCGATTAATGAACTTTTGGTAACCGTGCACCCAGCTATGCGATCCCTGTTAGACCAAAAAATACGAAAGGGTCAAAATATTAAAGTGAAGGTATAAAATCGAACCCTTCAGTTACAATACTGAAACACTAATCTCAAAAAAACACCATTCCTTCCATACCGAACTATCTGACAAGACATTCAATTTTTTTAAATAATACTCCAAACCATTAACAACGCAGGCCAGCAACTCTAACACTAAGGAGTTCGAACCCCTAAAAAAGAAATAAAATAATCAAGCGAAATTTGACGCGAATTCGTCGCGATTTTTAGCGGTAACGCTACACTACTTACAGTCCGCGCAGAGCGCTAAAAATAGCATTCGGTTTATACTTCTCTCTTACTCGGTCTCAATAAGAGTGTATAAGGGCCAGTGAGAGAGAAGTACAAACCGACTGCGCTGCGAGTAGCTCTAGGAAGCTCATACGCTGGCACTACGTGCGGTGCCATAGGCGCCGCAAAAATAATTTTAGCATTGATTTCATAACTTCTCTAATAATAGGTAACCAAGTTAAGTTCGCTTCGTATACTCCGACCCAACTATAATGATGCGGCTTATCGAGCTGCAAAAATGTGCTTAGCGCAGCATTACTGGCCCTGTATGGCAGCGCCGTAGGCTACTAGGCGTAGGTACTACGGGCGGCGCCTGGCGCCGCGACTAGCTCTGGGAAGCGCATACGCTGGCTCTACGGGCGGTGCCATAGGCGCCGCAAAACTAATTTTAGCTTTGCTTACAAAATTTATTTAATAATAGGCGGCGCCGCAGGCGCTGCAACCAGGATTAGTTCGCTTCGTACACTCCAACCCTACTATAACGATGCGGCTCGTCCGCTGCTTTATAAGTGATCACGGACTGTATGTCTTATCCTATTATCTTTGGAATGAAACTGTCAGAACTGTTTGTATTTACAATCGCCTTATTTAAAATATTAGCAAATACTGGGTGACGTGCGTTTTAAACTCATGTTTACGAGTAGTATGGGTAGATAGTTTTTTTATTTCATTTAACCACATCTTTAAACGAAAAAAAAAAGACGTCAAAAATGTAGGATCCACGAACTATGTAACTGACTATACGATGGCTTTGGGCACGCCTGTTTTTGCTCAGGGCACGCCTCTATACTAAAGTGGTCAATATGGTCATTGTAATTTATACTTTAATTATTATACATACGTCCATACATACATACCTTCACGCCTCAATATGGTCATTGTAATTTATACTTTAATTATTATACATACGTCCATACATACATACCTTCACGCCTGTCTCCCAATAGGGTAGGCAGAGACTATGGAACGCCAGGTGCACCGGTCTAAACATAAAACTTTCGCTTCCTCTACATCCATGAATCTCTTTATGCACGTACGTCTACTATTATTTCATCTTACTATTATTTCATCATTCATCGCACACACCATTAAAGACGTTTTTTCCTAGCATAAAATCATTGAAATATTTTTGTCTCACTATCTTTATAAGTGATCACTTTATAGTACTTGATTTTGACATGTTCACATGAATTATAGTGGTAATATTATAGTAGTTTATGCAACAGTTGTATAAGAGAGGTCAAAAAAGACGAGTGGTGTGGTTACGATGTGAGCCGCAGGCGAACATCGTAAAGCAAGACGCCACGAGTATTTTTTGACTTAGTTATACACCGTTGCATACAATACTTTTTCTACGACTAGGTTTCAAATAAAATGCAAAATTAAATTAATATACCTAGGTTAGAATACGAATGAACGAAGCACAGAACAACAAACGAGCGAGAAACATTCGAAAACAACAAAATATGTGTCTATGGTTAACTTTGTTTTTAAATTGATGTGCACTTGCCAGGTTTCATATTTTAAAAAAAAGTTGCACAATCGATTGAACTTGTGAAATAGGGACTAAAAAACACCTAATGATTTGAGAAATGAATTCTTTTACCTGATTGGTCGATTTTAATATAGCTGCGTTCTGGTTGGTTGATACCAAATAAAATGTTTTTTTTTAAGAGTTAAATTAGTAAAAGAGTTTACATACCAAAAAGAACCTAACGTTCCGATTGACAGTCAATGTGTATTGTGATTGGTCAAATTAACCTAGGTGTAAGCTTTGGCAGCTAGGCATATCGTTTTGGCTCAAAAAAGCACAAGTGCTGTTAAGGGGAATAGACTAGATAGACTTTTCTACGGAATGTTCTGCGGACATATTATCTATATTCTTATATTAGTGTTCGTGACTATATAAATGACAGATAAAAGTACAGGAGTAGGAAAATAAATTAACTATATACATATAAGACGGATCAATGCTCTGGTTACGGAAAAACAAGTAGTATGCGGTTAAAACCTAACCTGATGGAGGACCTGACGATAAAATATTTACGTGGCTTCTTACTCTAGATTATCAGGATACGGAGGACGTTCTGAATTCATCCACTTTTCTTAATTTTTGGATATAGGATTGTTTTGGAATAGTTACAAAGTTAAACTTGTAAACTGTTTAAAGTAATATCTATACCATTACTTAATATCCTCGTATGTGCTAGGTTTAGTTTATAGTCGAGTCCGGAATTAGGCGAACTAACTTGACAGTTCATTGTACACTAATGTTGCTACAGTTTGGCTAGTGCTGTTAATATCGATATTTAAAAAGTCTAGTTTATCATTATTATTGTGTTTGGGATCTAACTAATAATTTTACTAAGCAAAATAATAATAATAAAAATTGGTTGGATTTAAAAATACATCGAACATCGTTTTAGACATCGTTAACGACGCAGTCCGCCATTTTGTTTTGTTGACAGTTCGGACCATGCCTAACAAACAAAGCAAGCAAGCCATTCGGCTTTCTGTCATCCTATGATTGATTTTTTTGGTCAGATTGTAACCCAGCAACAATACTTATTAGCGTATAAAATTAATTAAATCGAACACATAACGGATTTGGAATTATCATCGACGATATATAGCGTTTGTCTCTATCGCACTTTCATATTTGCCAGCAAGAAAGGAATGAATGCTATATGTATGGTACGGTACATATGTACCGTACTAGCCCGACGGAAGCCACCTAAAAGGATCACAATGGCCTGTTGTTATTTTTGTATTTTATTCCTAATTTGAGGAGTAAGTATCGTAAATATCCGCTTTAAACCGTACATCCTTCAGATCATATTATATAGTAAAAATTGCTGTAGTTTTTCCCTATTTGGCAAGTATGTATGAGTGAGAAAGTTTCGACGACAATTACTTGATAAAATATAAATATAATCAGATTTATAGAAGGCACAAGGTTATATCGACATATTTGTGTCGACATAAACCTATCACTATTTATTTTTTCCTATATCTGGCAACATTTTCGGCTGTCAAGTTAGTTCGCCTAATTCCGGACTCGACTATAGTTTAGTTTACCTACATTAATTAATATGTCACATTTTGTAGTCGACAAATTCTTATTTTTAAGTTGTAAGTATATATAAGTATAACAGTCGTCTAAGATACAGGCATTGCCTAGTTTGAGGACACCTGTTATTTTATTTTAACGTTTTTCAAAATGTAAAATAAACTTTTTATTATTATTACTATTTATTATTAAAAAGTTGCTGTGAACGATTATTCAACGTTCATTACAATTTTTAATAGAGCTTTACACTTCGCGTTTGATCGGCAGCTTGCTAACAGCGACCTAAGTATTATATGTAGGTAAGAGTGGTTTGAACAATGCCTTATACCTATCTACTTAATTTTTTTTTTCAGGAATATTTTTAACAGACTTAGTGTATATAAACCACGCCCACCCGGCGCTGAGTTCACCTCACCGAATTGCTAAGATGGCGGTCATCTTAAAAACTTTGGAAAAGTACCAACTATCGGAATATGATATTGCCCCTGTACCTCACGTTGCTAATTTTCTAAACAGCGTGCGTTACATAGAAGAACTGCAGAAATTTCTAGAAGACGATCAATATAAGTAAGTGTCGCGTTTCCATTACAGTTATTGATTTATGAGCTCGTAAAAGTTGACCTCTCCCATCTGTCGCCGCTCGTAAGTTATCTTTAAATTGAAAATTAGCGTATTTAAACGACGGGCTCTCAGAAAGAGACGTAACATTTTGGAGCGGGGACTCCGTTTACGAAGCTCTGATCTGTTTATATATGTATAAAGTCTGTTCCTATTCAGACTGCCAATGACAATAACAAGTATATCTGACTGTAATTGTCTTTAGATAGAGATTGAAATAGTGATGAAAATAATGTTACCTCTGATTAGTTTTTTAAAAAGGTTGAATATGTATTCCTCATCCTGTATTATTATGCTGGGTGCGACAGAGACGAAAACCGCTCTTATCAATCAAAGTTATCAAAATACCACTACATTTTCGATGTCAAAAATAGATCAAAAAAAATGTGTATGGCAAGAATCAGTCAGTCTAATTGTATTTTAACCGAAGGTGCTTTTCATCAGAAATACGATATTAAAAATAGATAAATACCTCAAAATGGACATGAAGACAATGATTAGGTGTATAAATAAATAATATGACCGTGCTCAAACTTCAAAAGTACGTGATTAATTATGGAGTAACGTTAATCAAATAAACGCAAACGCGTTCGTTTTTGAAGCAAATAAAGATTATGATTATGATTATGATTATGAATGGTAAATTTATTTGTTACTAGTGACGTAACAAAAAGGTCCCGACTGTAGGTAGTACAGTAAACTGAGAGCTGTAAAATGGTATAAGTGTTGCAATTGATAGGACAATAAAACCTTTCCAACAGGGGTTCTATTCTATACCCCCGTTATTCATTGTTACGGGAGCTAAATAAAAAAATGCAAGCTCAAAATAATGCCAAATTTAATTATTTAAAAACTAATTAAAAATAAACATGAAAAGAACTGCCAATTATCTTTTTAATTGTATTCTGACCGTCGCAGATTAAAAGCCTCTATCCATCTGCAACTGTGGCGAGGAGGCTCAAACCTCGGAACACATTGTACAGCGCTGCCTTATACACAGTCCTACTCTGGTGCCCCGGAAGATCTGTACAAATTAACACCTGACACTATCTTGTGGCTTTGGCCTTTAATGTTGATTTATAGTAATCTCTTTAGTTGTTTTTATTTCAAAGGTTTATGTTCAGGGTTCATCAGGGTTGGCAACGCATTTGCAGTCTAGAGAATCCCTTAGATTCTACTAAGGCATACTGGCCTCGTAGACGCACGTCATACGCATGCTATCGTTATTTTACGCTTGCGTGCCAATTGTTTGCATCTTACATAGAGAAGAACGAAACTATCCACGGAGCTGCAACGTCGCAATTGCGTATCGTCATGAAGCTCATGCGGCAGCATTTAGAGAAGGGTATCGTCGTATAAGAACGTCACTTTCACTTTTACTACTAACGACACAGTGAGCTGTAAGGGCCTCCGCAAAGTACCGCGGGTGCATGGAGTGGGTTGCACGCCCATGGAAAAATAGTATAAGCTGCGCTAACTCGCGCGGACGTGTGCGTCGAATTTTTCATACTATTATTCGACACGCGCACCCGCTTCGTGCATGCGCGCGACTAAAGGGGGTCTACCATTTTCCTATAAATCAAGTGTCATAAAATTAAATGCTATAAATTCATTTCCTATAAAATCACTAGGTATAATCATTCATTTGCTATAATAACCATTTCCTATAACGTGTTGTTTTGTTACTACTTATAATTAAAAAAAAACGAATGTTCACCATGCATTATATTTAAAATCGATATAATTTGGTTTTATAATATTTATTTCCTATAAAATTTATTTTACCTACTCTATGTCCGTAACTCAAACAATGCTAATTAACGCACTATAATAAGCACGGTTGGAGTGGTATGAAAGTACCCTCAGATTTTTTATTCATTCTTGCTTACTTAGGTGAGAGTGAGGCTCAGAGTAGTGATATTATTAACTTAAAAATGGATAAGATAAAGAAAGTGTGACTTATTACTGAGTAGTAAAGGAAATGTGAAACTTAACATAGATGGATTTTGTTTTGTGTAAAACCGTGTATTTAATATGTACTTAATAATAAGTATTACTGGATCTGTGAATATAACACAAGCGAATCGTGTTCGTCGCGAGTTATATAAACGGTGTCTCTCAAACTCTATGTTATGTTTGATATATTTTAGGTTCTTATGGCAAATAAAAAAAAACCTCGAAGGCCAAGTCGGGAGCCCGCCCTGATTCGGCTTGCTCGTTGCATTTTCTGGATAGTCAAAACACCATGTCATCGCTAGTGATGATTAGAGATTTCGAAGGTAATATTAAATAAATCTTATGTTATGTCATATAAAGCTTATGGCTAATAATTATTATTGTTTTTTTTATAGAATTTGAACGTATAGCAAATACTTTTATAGCATCTAAAACTAATAGTAACTGAAGATTGTGGAAACGAACTGTTATAGCGTTTGAATGTATAGCATGAGACTCATTATAGCAAATGAATTAAGAGAAAAAAAGAAGTACAAGAGAATTATCAACAAGTTTTTAGAGTTGTTGTTAATTCTGTAGCTCTGCCTACCCCACTCTGGGAGTAAAGGCGTGAGTTTATGTATGTATGTATGTAATTAAGAGAAAGTGATATTATAGCCATCGATTTTATAGTAACTAATGGGATACCGACTAAAGGTACTAGTAAATACCTGAACAATGAGTAACGGGTTGGTTTAAAGTAATGAAAAGGTATTCAATTGACAATAGCAGGCAGTAAAAAATACAAAAAGTATTTTGACATCTATAATAAATAGAAAATATGTCAATATTGTTAAAAAAAAATGCTGGTTTTTTAGAAACATGTCCGCGAGGAAGTTATTGGGCGTTTTCCAAAAAAAGTGTACACGTGACGAAACGGAGAAGTAAAATTTTTATGCCTCCAATTTTGAAATTTGACTATTTATTCGATTCAGTATAAGTTAAAGTATATTTATTGAGAAAATGACATAAAAATATTGAGAAACACAGAAATTAACGACATAATTACTTCAGGTTGTGGTCAAACTAGTTCGGATTAGTCACAAATATAAAATTCATTATATATTGAAAGTATTATTTTATGGACCATCTATTGTTTATACATTAAAAATAAACACAAAAAACTTTTTAAAACAGGCTTGTTTTATAGAATTAATGGAACAAATAATCTTTGGGGATAAAATATGTGACCATTTCGTCACAACAGCCTTCTTTTGGCTGCTACACGTTAAATTTTTTGGTATAAAGAAGATACATGTCATTAAACAATATTTAAATATACATAATGGAATATCCATTTAGAATTATTAACGCTAAAAAAACGTGAATTGTTATAATTATAGCAAAATATAATTGTTTTTAACAATTCAAATCTTGGGACAGTGACTATGCGGAATCTCATGTGACTATCTGGAAAATGTAAGGCATAGTACACACCTAGGTTTGACATGGAAGGAAAAATAACAAACGAATGTGTTTGATGTGATGTTGTATTTATTAATGTAAATAAATCTAAAAGTGTTAGATCGTTTTTATAATCTTTCTCACAAATTACGATGTATTATTTATTTCTAAGTTTTCCACAGATGGGTTGCACGTTACTTTACAATTTGTAAGCAATTATTTTCTTATTAAAAATATTTTTTACAATTATACATTAACATAAAACAAAACAAAATAATAACAAAAACACTCTAACCAGTCTTTAAATAAAAAAGAAACAAAAATGTGTGTGATCTTTTATCACTGGGTAAATACTACACCCTATTTTTTACCTATTTATAATGACAAACAAACGTTTAGTTGTTTTAAATAGTATTTACTCTTAAATTAACTTACTCTCAATAAAATCAACAAACTAAAACATACATACATACATACATTAAATCACGCCTGTTTCCCATAGGGGTAGGCAGAGACCACTTCTTTCCACTTGCTACGATCTTGACAAATTTCTTTCGCTTCTTCAACATTCATACATCGAGTCATGCACGCACGTCGGTTTCGGGTACTTAAGATTCGGCCCTTTTCCAGTATTTCTCCGATTTGATTCGAAAAAGTACGCCTAGGGCGGCCCCTTCCGACCCTTCCACTCACTTTCGATCTGTATATCTCTTTCGTCAATCTTCTTTCATCCATCCTTTCCAAATGACCGAACCATCGAAGCATGCCCTTTTCAATCTTAGTCACTACATCTTCTTTTATTCCACATTTCTCTCTGATTTTTTCATTTCTTACTCTATCAATCAGTTTCACACCACACATACTACGCAAAGAGCGCATTTCAACTGCATTTACACGACTTACATGCTTGTCCTGCTACACCCAACATTCACTACCATACATCAGGGTAGGGGCCAGCACTCCATTGTGAACAGCCAGCCGGGCTTTTTGTGAAACGCCCTGTCTGCTCACAAAGGAGTATAGGGCCCCATTAATTTGATTCCCTGCATTCACCCTCCTCTCGATATCCTTCTCACACTTACCATCTCTTGTAAACATACTTCCCAGGTACACAAATTCGCTCACTTGTTCTACTAATTCACCATTTATATTTATCACGCACTCAGTCATCTCCTCATCCTTCTCTATCACCATGACCTTGGTCTTGGTAACATTTACTTTCATCCCCTTTTGCTTAAATCCCTCATTCATCACTGTCACCATCTCCTGCAACTCAAGTACCGATGGGGCAAGTATAACTTGATCATAGGCATATAAGAGGCATTTGATTAGCAACTCTTGCACACGCAAGCCCTTATCATACTCTTTCAAATCCCACATACAACTGTCCATGAATAGATTGAACAGCCATGGTGAGGCAACACAGCCCTGTCTAACACCTTTAGAGATGTTAAACCAGGCCGAGTATGCCCCATTGATTCTGACACAGGCTTTGGAACCCTCATAAAGGGACCTCAAAGCCTGCACCAGGTTGCTGCTCACTCCATACATAGACAGCACCGTCCACAACTCCTTTCTATCTACCCTATCATAGGCCTTTTCCAGGTCCACAAAAGCACAGAAAACCTTTTGGTTCACAGCCAAGAACTTTTCTGTGATGGACCGTAGTGAAAAGACCTGATCCTTACATCCCATTCCCTTTCGAAATCCCGCTTGTACATCCCAGATTTTGTCATTCGTAACATTCAATACCCTTTCAATTAAAATCTTCGCATATACTTTGCCGACAACACTAAGGAGGCTGATACCGCGGTAGTTTTTGCAGTCTTGCTGTGACCCCTTTCCTTTATACAGAGGGACGATAACGGCCTTGACCCAATCTTCCGGGACTCGGCCGCTACTCCAACATGCATTGAAAAGACTGTACAACAGACTACCCACCACGCCATCTCCTCTCCTCAGCATTTCTATCGACACTATCACAACCTGCTGACTTTCCCGCTTTCATACTTATTAAAGCTTTCATTATTTCACTCATACTAATCACACTTTCACCTTCGCTACTTGCATCTTTACTCATGCTTTCTGGCTCACGACAAATATCTTCGCATTCAAACAAGCTTTCAAAATAAGTTTTCCATCTATCAAGCATTTTTTCTTCCTCACATATTAAGTCTCCAGACTCATCCCTCACCGCGCTTAATTTAGTTTTCTCCGAACAAACTAAAACAAAAACACTGAATTATAATTCTAATCAGTCTAGCAGAGTTAAGGCTCACTTTTATGTCTAGGTAATTATAATTAGGTAACTAGGATAACGTTAAGTTAGTCACAGCCGCAGTTGCAATGACTACTCTATATACGTTTAATTTTAATAACACATACATACATACATACAAGTCATACTGAGAATCCCCTTTTTTTGAAGTCGGTTAGTAAAATGAATTACACCGCCAAATTTCGATTCTGAACTAAACTTTATAATTCCAGTTCGTCACAAAATCGTTCCAGTAGCAGTAACAGTAGATCACGTGACGATTTGGATGTGACGATTTACACCACAACAAATTAAAAGCACAATATTTAATGGTCTAAACCCATTGAACCGTGAAATCTTTCTTGTTTCGGATACTATACAAGTTTATTAATGTTTAATTTTATTACACGAAAGTTAATCATCTGTACTTACCGAAATACTGTGACTTTACCGGAACACTTTTTTTACACCATCACAAAGCGACCACCTTTCGTCACAACTTCTTTGAAACTGACGCTTAATCAGCCAATGGCGGCGTATTAACTAGCATCCTAATGTTGCAAGGATCAAAATATTAACTCCTTTAGTGGAATTTTGGCTGCAAAAGTCGTCTAAAATCGCTGTGACGCAACCGGATTTTCCGGTACGTTCAATTTTTTTCAAAGTTAAATGACAATTTTTTTAAGTTATAGACCGTATTTACGTATAAATGAAGCACACATTCCTGTATCTGGACTCATAAAGTATCTGTGTGACCACATTAAATATTCATACAAGTTTATTTTACGTTCCATTTTAGGGTTTGAATATTGAGAATCGACGTGGGACATAAGGAATTTTGCACTTTTTGTTTCTTTCTTTTATGATAAATCTATAAATTAGAATATATTCATCGTGTTATAAATATATTTCGAATGCCAAACACTTATGGAATCAAACTATATCACTCATATTTCCAAATAGAACGTAGAAAGTAAAACAAAACATCTTTGAATCGGTGGGACATTCAAATTTTGCTATTTACACTTTTTTTGGAAAACGCCCTATTACGTGAACGGATCTATCGCCTACTTGGACGGCGTGAAAAATTGGAAGTGGTGTGTAATCCATCTTATTTTCCTTCCTTTATTGGATAATTTAATGAGATTCTTAGAAAACACAAGTTAAAAAACAATACAAAAATGTCATGAAATTCTTCAAAAGCGCAAACATTACTCCAAGTCAAACTTTTCAAACACTCACAAAACTTTTCAATATTATCCTGACCAAGGTCCCTTTTCAATACATATATTCCAATTTTCAATTGGAGGTTTTTTATGGTCAGTACAGAATTTTAGTGTTTGGCATGTGTCATCGGAGAGGCCTAAATCATGTATGGTAGCGACATACACCCTCTGGTCCGTTACTAATAATATGGTCGATGCAAGAGTTTGACCGAGTCGGTTTTTCAATGTGAAAATGAAAGCTACAGTTTTGTACGTCATCATCATGTCAGCCGAAAGACGTCCACTGCTGGACATAGGCCTCCCCCAAGGCTCCACAAGGCTCCCCCCAACGGTTCTAGATCAAACCAATATGAATGTAGTTTTGTACAATTATTTGTAATTCTCGGCAATCTCGTGAATCTTCCATTGTATTTATATTAAAATCTCCTGTAAGAATTATTTGAAACTTACCTTTACTTAACAAGTTATTAAATTTTTCTATCCTCCAGTTACCTATACATCGTACCTACATTACACATATGTTGGTAAGCGTAATAACAAAATTTGTATGTTGTAAGTTCAGCAGTGTTTCTCTAATATTTTTTCGTTTCCATGAAATCTTCTTCCCTATAAGGATTATACAATAATCATTTAACGTATAGTTTTGTACTTTAGTGTGAATTCTGCAAAAAAGTTCAGTGATGCCCGAATTCGACATTAAGAAATGACATATCTGAAACTGACTTGACAGTGTATCTTGTGCAGCATTTAGTATTTTATTTCTTTTATTGCTAAAATTAAAGTGTTAGTTTTTAGATTACATTCATTTGTTTCTTGGGGTTCCGGGTTGGGTGGAAGTTCGATCTGGACCGGGGTTGGGTTGGGAGTGCTGTACTAGAATTCTCCAATGTCTTCTTCTCTTTTTTCCTGTGTTTCGGAGTAGATCTTATAAGGGTTTCATTACCAAGTAAGCTTTTTAATGTAGTGATTGGTCTTTCAAGATCATTCTGGTTCTTTGTTAACCTTGTAATGTCAGCATTTAAATTTGTAATCTCCTCATGCGCACTAGTGAGTTGGGTTTTTAGTAAATCGATAGTGTCCTTAAAGTCACAAATTTGCGAGTGATCGAAAGTATTAGGCATGCTTTGTACGCTGTTGTCAAGAGATGTCTCTACTGATGCCACTAAATAACTGTTTGGTGTATGTAGACATGAAAGTCTAATTTGGTTCGGATATTTTCTGCGTAATGTCACATTTTCAATACTTATGTTAGGCGTGCATTCCTCTCCAGATAGTCCGGTTCTTTCCAAAGTATTTTTTATTTTAAATTTCGGAAGTTGAAGGTGATATCTGATCCATTGATGCAGTTTCTATACATCGGCTGCATTTCCAAACTTCCTTAGAATGTTTTGACATGAGATCTTCATACATGAAATCTTTTTAATGTGACGATAGTGCAATGTAGATGAAACATTTTTAATATCCTGGGCGCATTTGGGGCACTTATTTGTTGTTTTTTTATCAATTTTCAGTGAAGTTTTGTCGTTTGTAGACATGCTATTCTCTTACGTAATGTGAAGTGATACGGATCGGATGTGTCAGCTATGGATGTCGATAAGATAAGAAGACAAAATAAAGATCTTATAACAAATATTAGTCTTCACTCACGTTCCAGAAATTACAAAATGTTAAAAATAAAATATAGGCACCATGATTCGAACTTGAACCCGCGGCCTACGCACAGAGCTATCAAAGCGACAGCTGTGTGGGTGAAAAAATAGTCTGTCTTTGGCGTTAACCTTTTGAACGCCACCGAAGGCTCTGGACGTCAACGTAAAGACGCCACGACGGCTACAGCCGTCACAAGTTCAAGATCGAAAGATACTTTATTGCGTTTCAATAAGGTGTAATTTGCATGGCATAGCAAAAATGTTTGGCGTGTGAGTGACACATCTTGGATACGACGTAAGGCGTTCAAAAGGTTAACAGCGACTTTTGCAATTAAAATTGCAATGGCTCGTCGACGTCGCCGCCGTCGTGGTCGAGGTCAGCTCAGACCGAGAACGATCTTAGCACTGATTGGTTGATGAAAATGATGAAACTATACGTTCACATGAATAGTCTATGTTTGCGTGAGATTTGAATAGTGTAACGATTGCTATTTTAATAGTTTTGGTTGATTTTTTCTATTTTAGCTCACTTTTATTTTATATACTTACACAGAAGAATGTTTACTAACTTTTTACGCTTTTTGCAAATTATTTTTATGGGACGAAAAGTAACACGACTGCTTTTAATAAGCGCGCACGCGCACTCCAAACACGTATTGAAGTTATTTTTTTTATAGAGAACAGTAGGTCAAAACGTAAATAGTTTGTATCGTGTTATTTACCTACTACGTACAATTAATGATAGTCTTAAGTAAATATGTACGAGTAAATATTTTAAAATAAACCCGCAATAAAAGTTTGGTAATCTTTGTTTGCCGGATATGACGTAGAACATGTCCACTCACGTGACTGCTTCTCGGAAGAGAATAATGCGTGTTGATATTTTATTTTCATTATAAATTAACTGACTGATTTTACTAAATTTCTTTTATTTATATGCTACCGCACTTTTTATGTTTCACCCTGTACCAAGATACTCTAGCGATATTGTTTTTTGCTATTTATGAATAATTGTTAGAGAGAAAAGTAGTGAATGATTGCTAGAGAATATGGATATCGGGATACAGATGGGGTCAATGTAACATATTGCCACCTTATCTGGCACACCGTATAGGCCAACGCGTTTTCAAATGGGGTCCCGTTCGCTCTTTTTGGGTACTGAAAATTGACATCAAAGCAATTGTTTTATTATTACCTCACCCTTCCCTTGCAATGAGTTGTCAGGCTCCCGAATCAATCAATTAACACGTTCGGCGCCGGTGACACATATCTGTGATCAAAAAATTCTTACTCCTATGCCAGTGACACATATGTGTGATTTTATTATTACGCCTTTTTCTCAATAAATTTCCAATTTTTTTTTTTAGATTGAATGTACTGTTATGTTATTTAAATATTAAATCGAATTATGCGTTGGTACCAAAATCTGAGAGTTTTTGAAATTTATTAAAAGTTACCCTTATACAGTGCCGATGACACAAATCTGTGTCATTTTTTCCACACATTTCAGCGGTTTTCAAAGTTTTCATTAGAACTTACTATACATTTCACTGCTTTATTGGAAATTAGTTAACAGTGAAGCTAAGACGCCAAATAGCATATTTTATATATTTAGTATTTTTAAGGGTACAATCTTTCAAATTCAATCAGACTGTTTTTTATTAGTAATTTTATTGCGAGGTGCCGGTTTTTTTTTAATTTGGTGTATTATTGGCTATTGTAAATAATACCGAAAGGTTTCTATACGTTTATGATGCGAAAATTTTATGATAATGTTCAACAATTAGTAAATAAGAGTAAAGGACTTTCAGTAGTAAAAAATGTGAACCAATTATTTGAACCACTTCTTAATTATAAGTACATACATAAAATTATTTCCCGGAATATTGGTCGAGTATATTTTTAATTTCACTCCGACATTCATCTTAATCTTCCTCCTTGACCATTTCCAATAGAATTCTAAATTGCAATGCTTTTCCATTTCTGCTGCACAGACACGGTGATAGTACTCCTGGAGAAATCTCCTCAGCCTCCGGACATTCTCACAGTCATTTTCTGGTTCTTGTGGTTCGGGGGGATTATGCCAAAAGTTTTTTTTATTTTGACTACAAGACCTCCAAGTTCTAGGGTTGGTGTAGTGCTCCGATCTGAAAGCAATACATGACCTTAATGTTAATAGTATTTTTATACTACAGATAATTAAGTACAGTGTTAACATTTGTACCAAAGTTTCTAATCATAATTGTTTATTTTACTAGTCAATTATTTATAATCACACAGGTCGTAAATAATAAACTGAAAATAAAGTATTTAAGACACCTAGAACAACAGTCGCGAAATTTGGTGGTCATGGGTTTGATCTCCGCTACCAATGGCCTATGTCACCTACATAATAAATTAATTTCAGTTCATTAGCACTAAAGTTTTGAGAAACACTGAGTAAAAAAGTAATAACTTACGATTTTCTTCCATTTTGTGAGTTTTCAAATATTTGGCAGTATTTTTTCGAGCACTAGCACCATTCCACTACATGTCAGAGAGACGACTGACGCCGCAAAATAAAACATACATACATAAACTCACGCCTTCATTCCCAGAGTGGGGTAGGCAGAGCTAAAGAATTGCCAACAAGTCTTAAAACTTCTTGATAATTCTGTAACCACATTTTGCACAAGTAGGCTAAGATATTTCCCAGTGTATTAGTGACAGGTGGCAAGCCCATCGCATAACAGTACTACAAGCCTTTATTCCCTTAGTCGCCTCTTACGACATCCACGGGAAGACATGGAGTGAATAAAAAAAACGCATTTTACTAATTTATCTATGAACTATGCCAGTTGACACGTATTTGTGACCATGTTATTCGTACTCCTATGCCAGTGACACATACGTGACTACGATAATTTCGCCCGGCATAGCTTAAGGACTCGGTGAAACGCTGCCGGCGTCGAACGTGTTAATAATGGCGGTATGGCAATTTGATTAGAAGGGTTTCATTGCTTTGCTTAAATGGCGTAGGTAGCTGTCTAAATAATTCCATACAAATTTAGGTTCGGGTTATAACGTTTCCCAACCCATCTAGTTAGATTTCCAAGATTTTTGCATTTGTTGTAGTTATTATTGAATACCTACTAAAGTTGTACGATTACGTTATATTATTTGTTTGTCTCCAGTAAATGTTTTCTTGGAAAGGAAAACGTAGCTAGACCTAGTTTTTGATAATATCTACAACATATTCAAAACTCGTAAAAATCGGTCTAGGTTGTAACGTTGGACGTGCACGTTTTATCATTATTATTAAAACATTAAAAACAATGTAATTTTACAGACAACTATTTAAAATAAACACTTACATCCTAAAATTAAAACTTACGTTACTAACTAAATCACTATTATAAACATAATATTATACAAGCCTAACTTAATAATAAATCGCACATATAAAATATCATTATGAAAATAAATGATAAAAAACATCTAACAATAATATGTAACAGTTGTGTGCGCGATGATAAACCGCTTGGGTGGCGTGATCTTGCGCATGCGCGCTCGACGGCCGGTGCGCATCTTTTGTCTAGAGAGACGGAACATTCTCGATGCGCCCGGGCAGCGCAGTACGAGCCCTCGCCTTGTTGACGACTGATCTATGCCAGCAGCGTTCACTAGCTCCGCTACGTGTCGTCTTACGCGCTGACATTATTAAACTAATAAATCGGTGTTTACGAATAAACTTTGTAATTGTCCTTCCGACTTATTTGGAAGGAGTCTATTTATATTTAACAGAGTTAAGTGTCGTCTCGCACCCCAATTGGGTAAGTGTTGAACAAGAGTTACTATATCAGTGCTTAGACCTAAGTTAGTGCTCATCTTAAACCCTAAAGTGTTTTATTTTAACGTAACTTAATTTCCTTTGAGTCTGCTTAAGTTATGTAACAGTAACTGTACTCACGGCTATATTATTGTTCACAAGCGGAACATTATACTTATAAAACGGCTGTAATTAATGTCACCATTGTCACCGTTATCATGCACAGAACATTCTATGCTTAGCTCAAGCCGCTTGTTAGTGCTTATGCCTGGCCTAAGAGTTATAAGCCAGCTATTTAAACAATACTGTACTGCAGAGCCATTTATTTAATTACCCTCTTCTAGCTTTATTATGCAAGTCATTTCTTTTGTTCTTCCATCTTCTTAATTAATTTAACTCCGTTCTGATAGTGAACACTACACCAACTGCTTACGGCTTCTCCCTAAATATTAGGCGCACGAAATCATGGGGTTCACTAACGGCGGAGAAGCTTGAATATATTTTAACTGTGGACGTTATTCACAGGGTGCTATTTTACGGCTACAATACTCCATCGGTCGTGAATGTGTCACGCCGGTCCTGCCTGCACATAACCGTGGGAACAGCACTTTCCGCCGGCTGCCCTGGCGCTCCCCGAGCCGTACCGTACCTCACAGCTCCATAGCCGCTGCCATCCCGAAGACCTCGCAGCCGCCGTCACCGTCAGGGGAGTACCGAACTACGACGGCAAAACCAGACGGGCCTTCTTCCTGACGACCCATTTTAAAATAAATAGTTTCTTTGTTGTTGACCTCGGTTGTTTTTTTTATGAAAACCCTGGACCGAACGTCACACTGGCGCCTCAAACGTGGTTTTAGTAAGGTCTGGTTTTGCTTCGTAGAAGTAGTTGTGTGTTCTGTGTTATTTTTATTTTTGTGAAACGTTATTTTGTTTTTTTTTTGGTTGCCTGTAACTTAGGTGTACATCTGTATATACATCTTTTATATACATTTAATAAGGCTCGTAAAAAAAAACAGTTAAAAAAAAATAATAAAAAAAAAAAAAGTGATAATATATTTTTGTTTGTAATTTGTAGTTACTTTAAAATCATAGGACACTCTGTACGTGCAAACTGCATCTTTGGCACATTACTTGTTATCGGGTTACAGTCGAGTACAAAAGTGTTAATATTATTTTATATTTTAATTTTTACAAGGTGTACACATAAGTTGCAATTGTTTTAACGCTTATTTTTTTTATTTCTGTAATTGTTTTTTTTATATGATTTGGTTTTTATTTCGTCAACCATAACGTTGCGCTTGCGTAGGTTGCTTTGTGACAGAACGGAGTAGATAAGTAAACCTTGTTCAACACTTCCAACATTGCGGTACATTTAATTTATTTGTGGTTTTTGGCGAATATTATTGTTATTTTATTACCATATACATATATATATTGGTAAATAAATATGGCGTATCCAATTAAATTTTTGTCATTACAAAAAGCAGAGCTGGAATATGAAGTGCAAATAAGGGGAAGTAATCCCGCTGCCACTGTCCAGGATTTGCGGAAGCAAATTGCCAAATTGGGCCCACTTTTTCCTTCTGAGGACATTTTGGAGAGTCCATTTGATATTGCTGATGACTTGAGAGGCGTATCGGATGTACTCACTAAGGTTAACACACTCTTTGATTCTCCTTTGGACAGGAATGCATTGCTGCGCGTTCAAAATTATTTACATCACCTTTATCACCGACTTAATCGGTTAATTTTTGATGACCAGACACAGAATGCACATGAAACCTGTATAAAGGAGTTTCAAAATTTATTTGATCGGTTTAATTCCGTTAAAGACACTGCTGTCGTTGACAAATTAATAGCGCCTATCGCTAACAGCAATGCTGAACAGCAATCAACTTCTTCCCCATTTAATATTAACGTCACTTGCGACCGCGGCGTGAATGGTGAGCTCACAAAAATTAGGTTTGACGGAAAGACATGCGTCCTATCTTTTATTCAGCGCATCAATGAATTTAGTAAAGCCAGGAATATCTCGTCATCAAAGCTGCTTACATTCGCTACAGAGATCTTCACTGGCGATGCTTTACACTGGTACCGTGGTATCCAAGATCGTGAACAGGTATTAGATTGGGACCAATTAGTTACGCATCTTATGAGGGATTTTGTTCAAGCAGATTTTGACTATCGGCTGGTCTCGGAAATACGTGCCAGGACTCAAGGTGAATCAGAAAATATCACCATTTACCTATCGATAATGACAGGGCTGTTTTCGCGGTTGTCTGAAGCTTTATCAAACAAAGATAAATTGGAAATACTCCTTCATAACATCAGACCATGTTACGCGAGCACTCTGGCTTCAGCCACAGATATCCCTGATATTGACACCTTGAGATCCTTATGCCGTAATTACGAGAACATACAAGCACGTCTTGCTGGTTTTCGTGAACCTCCCAAAAGAACATCTGATACTTTGGCACCAGAATTCGCTTATGATAGTCATTCAACATATAAGCCATTAAATACAAATCAAAATTATAGTCAAAATACTTATAATAACAATTACAATAGAAATAAAACTTATCCTAATAACAACTTTAATGCAAATAAAACCAATAACAATAGTAATAAATATGTACATTCAGTGCAGACATCGAATGCCAAAACGTTATTTTGCCCCCGGTGTCGTAACAACACCCATAATTTACGGCAATGCACGGCAGTAAAGGACGAAATATTCTGTTTCGTTTGTGGGCATGAGGGTGTCAAAACGCCTCAATGTCCTAACTGCAGTAAAGGTAAACCAGGTCCGTCAAAAAACTAGTGGACCTGCAGAATTGTGATACCAATCAACAGCCCAGTAACTTCGATGGCGAAGATTGGACAAAATGGCTCCAATCCATTAGTTTTTTTTTTAAATCATATAAAATTGACACAATTCTGCAGAACCAAATAGTTAACGACCCTCGGCCTTACGCATCTATACAAATTTATGATTTCGCTATGCTAGGTCTTTTGGATTCTGGCTCGGCCGTCACTATATTGGGTAATAACAGTCATCATAATTTAGAACAACAGGGCCTAGAAATTCAACAGGGCCAAATTATCACTGTCACAGCTGCTGGAGGTCATTCTATGTCTAGTGTAGGATTTATGAACTTGCCTATTAAATTCGAAGACACGTTCCATGTCATTAAGGCTTTTATTGTGCCAGACGTCAACATAGACCTCGTCTTAGGTATTGATTTTTGGCACACATTTAAAATTTTCCCAAATCACCATACTGGTATTATTTTTTCAAATGCCGTGATTTCGAACGCTAGCCTCAATATTGACCGAACTTCTTACCTACAGGCTTATGACCACTTAAATAAACCAGAAAGATCAGTAGCCGATAACATTATCGCTCAATTTACGGATATCTCTGCCGGATCCAAGGGTTTAGGAGAGACTAAGGCGATCATTCACCGAATTGATACTGGAGATGCCCAGCCTGTGCGACAACGCTATTATCGGATGTCCCCAGAAAAACAGCGCATTCTTGTCGAACAGGTGGACGAGATGTTGGGTCTCGACGTAATCGAGCCGTGCGAGAGCGCTTGGTCGTCACCAGTATTAATAGTCACAAAGAAAAATGGACAACCCCGTTTTTGTCTCGATAGCCGCAAGCTAAATTCAATAACAAAACGCGACGCGTACAGCTTGCCATATATCTCTGAAATTTTAGACAACCTCCGTGATGCTCGTTACCTCTCTAGCATAGATCTCTCCAAGGCGTTCTGGCAAATCCCTATTGCCCCAGAAGACCGAGACAAGACGGCGTTCTACGTGCCAGGACGAGGCACGTTTCGTTTCAAGCGTACTGCGTTCGGCCTCACTAATGCACCTGCTACTCAGCAGAGGTTGGTTGACCTGCTTTTTAGGGAATTCGATCTTAAAGTCTTCGCGTACCTCGACGACATTATTATCGTCTCGAATGATTTTAATTCCCACGTCTCCCTTTTACTCCGAGTAATGGAGAAGTTAAAGCAGGCCAACCTAACAATCAACCTGGATAAATGCCAATTCTTTCGGAGTCAACTTAAGTATTTGGGCTATGTTGTTGACAGTTGTGGACTTCGAACCGATCCTGAGAAAGTGCAAGCTATCCTCGATTACCCGACACCTGTTTGTCGGAAGGACATTAAGCGCTTTCTCGGGACCGCAACATGGTATCGTCGTTTCGTCCCCAACTTCAGCACTATAGCAGGCCCACTTAATAGGTTGACTTCGGATAAGAAAGGTGGGCCACCGTTTTCCTGGTCTCCAGAGGCCGACGCTGCATTCCAAAAGCTGAAGGACTGTTTAGTTTCTGCTCCTGTACTTTCCTGCCCTGACTACGATAAGCCATTTGAGGTGCACACCGATGCCAGTAACTACGGTGTGGGTGCCATGCTCACCCAGATCGTGGACGGTAAGGAGCACCCAATAGCTTACATGAGCAAGTCGTTGTCAGCGGCAGAAAAGAATTACAGCATCACAGAGCGCGAAACTTTAGCCGTAGTGATAGCATTGGAACATTGGCGGTGTTATATAGAGAACGGAAAGCCCTTCACTGTGTATACAGATCACAGTGCCTTAAAATGGTTCCTATCTCTAAGTAACCCTACCGGTAGGCTGGCTCGCTGGGGTGTTAGATTGTCCGCATTCCATTTTGAGCTGAAACATCGTCGCGGTGTTGACAATGTAATCCCAGACGCCCTTTCAAGAGCGGTTCCAATTAGTGCGATAAATATTTCAGACTTCATATCTAAAACTACTGATCCTTGGTACAAAAATGTTTATAATTCTTGCCTAACAAAACCACAAGATTTTCCAAATTTCCTTATTAAAAACAATAGTCTTTACAGACTTACAAAAAATAAACACGACTTGACCGACTTAAATTCGGAGTTCTCTTGGAAGGAGGTGGTTCCGCGTGAACTACATGACCAGGTCATCAATGAAAATCACGCAGAACCTACAGCCGGACATCTTGGCGTCTTTAAAACGTACCGTCGTCTTGCGTTACGCTATTTCTGGCCAGGCATGCACCAGGACGTAGTTAAGTTCGTGGGGTCGTGCTCCAAGTGCCTTTCGTACAAGGCTCAAAACCACCAAGTTTTGGGTGAAATGGGACGCCCTAAACAATGTAGTCGGCCGTTTCAAACAATTTCAGTTGACCTGATGGGTCCTTTACCTATCACTAGAAAGCAAAACAGCTACATTCTAGTTGTTACATGCTGCTTCTCCAAATGTTGCCTTGTTACAGCCTTAAGAGCTGCTACTTCCATTGCTGTATGTAAGTTCTTGGAGGAATCAGTATTCCTGGTGCATGGGGTTCCTCAAACCATTTTCTTGGACAATGGTAGCCAGTTCATTAGTAAAATCACGGATTCTCTTTTCAAGCAATACAAGATTCCCAATGTTTTTTTCACGCCTAAATATACACCACAAGTTAATGTCGTCGAACGTTATAACCGTACTATTATAACCTGTCTGTCAACATACGTCGAGGATGACCACAGGACCTGGGATGCTTATATTCCAAAGGTGCAGTATGCAATTAACAATTCAGTGAATGAGGCGACTGGTTTCACTCCTTCCTTCTTGGTATACGGCAGAGAGATCGTAACATGTGGGTCACATTATATTGACAACGATTTAGGTGATGAAGTTTTGTTCCTTCCACGAGACATCTATGCAGAAAACCTAGGTTGTCTTTCTGAAATATTTAATACAGTCCAGTCAAAACTCTGGCATGCTCATGCCAAAAACACTTTGCATTATAATCTTCGTCGAAAACACATGGAGTTCAAAATTGGTGACATTGTTATGAAACGAGCATATGTCTTGAGTAACAAAGACAAATATTTCAGTAAGAAGTTAGCACCCAAATTTATAAAATGTCGTGTCGTAGAAAAAAAATCACCTTTAGTATATGTTCTAGAAAACATGTCTGGAAAAAATATTGGCAAGTGGCATATAAAAGATTTAAAATTAATTGGTTTGAATAAGTAAAATGACATGGAGCGTACCTTCTGAACTTTACTTTCCCTCACATGTGTTCCATCAGGTACTTAAAAATATCGTATGGGTCACTATCAAATTAAATATAATAATAGTAACCTGCAAAATTGATCGGTCGCGTTAGTAACCTTTAATATGGTCACTATAGCTAGTTTGTTAGCGTGAAGTATGAAAGATTGATGTTTACAAGGATAAATACGAAATGTAACTAAAAAGTGCGGATTTTATTTTTTATACAATAAAATCCTTTTGTGACGCGCGGGGTAATGTAACGTTGGACGTGCACGTTTTATCATTATTATTAAAACATTAAAAACAATGTAATTTTACAGACAACTATTTAAAATAAACACTTACATCCTAAAATTAAAACTTACGTTACTAACTAAATCACTATTATAAACATAATATTATACAAGCCTAACTTAATAATAAATCGCACATATAAAATATCATTATGAAAATAAATGATAAAAAACATCTAACAATAATATGTAACAGTTGTGTGCGCGATGATAAACCGCTTGGGTGGCGTGATCTTGCGCATGCGCGCTCGACGGCCGGTGCGCATCTTTTGTCTAGAGAGACGGAACATTCTCGATGCGCCCGGGCAGCGCAGTACGAGCCCTCGCCTTGTTGACGACTGATCTATGCCAGCAGCGTTCACTAGCTCCGCTACGTGTCGTCTTACGCGCTGACATTATTAAACTAATAAATCGGTGTTTACGAATAAACTTTGTAATTGTCCTTCCGACTTATTTGGAAGGAGTCTATTTATATTTAACAGAGTTAAGTGTCGTCTCGCACCCCAATTGGGTAAGTGTTGAACAAGAGTTACTATATCAGTGCTTAGACCTAAGTTAGTGCTCATCTTAAACCCTAAAGTGTTTTATTTTAACGTAACTTAATTTCCTTTGAGTCTGCTTAAGTTATGTAACAGTAACTGTACTCACGGCTATATTATTGTTCACAAGCGGAACATTATACTTATAAAACGGCTGTAATTAATGTCACCATTGTCACCGTTATCATGCACAGAACATTCTATGCTTAGCTCAAGCCGCTTGTTAGTGCTTATGCCTGGCCTAAGAGTTATAAGCCAGCTATTTAAACAATACTGTACTGCAGAGCCATTTATTTAATTACCCTCTTCTAGCTTTATTATGCAAGTCATTTCTTTTGTTCTTCCATCTTCTTAATTAATTTAACTCCGTTCTGATAGTGAACACTACACCAACTGCTTACGGCTTCTCCCTAAATATTAGGCGCACGAAATCATGGGGTTCACTAACGGCGGAGAAGCTTGAATATATTTTAACTGTGGACGTTATTCACAGGGTGCTATTTTACGGCTACAATACTCCATCGGTCGTGAATGTGTCACGCCGGTCCTGCCTGCACATAACCGTGGGAACAGCACTTTCCGCCGGCTGCCCTGGCGCTCCCCGAGCCGTACCGTACCTCACAGCTCCATAGCCGCTGCCATCCCGAAGACCTCGCAGCCGCCGTCACCGTCAGGGGAGTACCGAACTACGACGGCAAAACCAGACGGGCCTTCTTCCTGACGACCCATTTTAAAATAAATAGTTTCTTTGTTGTTGACCTCGGTTGTTTTTTTTATGAAAACCCTGGACCGAACGTCACAAGGTTTAACGTTAGCGCAAATTGTATGGAAATTACCAGCTTCACTATCCTCTTTCATTGAAATTCTTATTTCGTAGCGCTTAGACCACTGCGTCAAATAAAAAAATGGCGCATTAAAGGAAATACCATAAATATGAAAAACAGCATGTTTTGGTTTTGATATTATTGGTAAAGAATACCTTATTTTGTGGTTAACATGAATATATACTGTTTACAGATTAATTAAAAAAAATCGTTAAAATGACAAATTGACCGATTGCACTTACAAAATCAACCTATTGTCCAAATTTCGTATTCTAATTTAAACCGTTTTGGCCGTACGTTGATAAGTCAGTAGGTAAGTCCGGCTTTTTATTAAATCGGTATAGCTACATGATTTGTAACTTGCGTGTGCATTCCAGACTCTCAAAGAAACTGGAGCCCCCGTCGCCCGCGGCCAGCTGCGGGGGATCCAAGGAGTCTGTGAAGGAGGCAGCTGTGCCGGCGCCAGCCGTCCCGTCGCCACATCGGCTCGGTTCTGGCTCGCTGCGCCTGCAGGCTAATTACCACCACTCCAAGTTTATACCCACGCATCGGAAGTGCAGGTCGCTTGGCTCCAAGTATGTGTTACCTTTTTTGCTCTTTTTATACGGTATCGATTTTAAATCCGTTTATGCACTAATGCGTAAAAGTGTTTTCTTCTTCGACCCTATAGCAAGACACAGAGCATTACATTAGAGAAAACACTTATTTTTAACGCAATTGCCGATTGGCCGTAAACTACGACTATTGACGAATGCGAATAAAAAAATACGTTAAGTATTATTATTACGCCGATTAAAAGAATAGATTTTGGAATATAACTTAGTGGACATATTTTTCTAAAGATGTTATGGAACACGACGTAAGAATTTTTCTAATATGTTTTTCTATGCCAATAAATATGTGAAAATAGGCAATAGTATTTTCACCATGTTCATTACTAGGGTTGGGACTTTTGGATGCTCGCAGTGGTTCTAACTCCTATTACTAAACAAAATAAACTAAAACAAATACTTTAAGTAACTGTAACAAACATGTCTTCTTCAACCTAATATTATTCCGCACTTCTAAATCTCTGATGAGGTTCTTGGAATCAGTGCATCATAATTATCATATATTACTATTTCATGTTCATCATTAAAATGATAGTAAGAATGGATCATTGTTATTTTTTATATTTTTGCGGGGTTAAACAAGATCTGGACTTATCAAAAACTCTTGTGTGTTGAGAACGACCTCTCCACGTCCACAGAAGTTCTGGTTTAAGACATTAATTTACTCAAAAGAAATATTAAATTCACTTAATGAGTAATTTAAGATACAACGACAATAATAGTACCTAACTATTCGCAAGCATCTACAGGGTGACTGGAAATTCGCCGTATTCCTTGAAAGGGGTTATTCTACAGCTCATTTTTAATGATTTTAAGTCCAGTCAACCACGGGTCAAAATCGTTGGTTATCGAGTTATTTACGATTTTTTTTTTATATACCCGCCTTTCGATTTAAAACTAGTTTGTGTAAAAACGTCGTTATTTAGATATATTTTTTTCAAATGGCCAATTAACAACTGATTTCAAAAAATAATAAAAAATGCCAAAGAAATGCAAAGCTTTGCAAATAAAAGGATTTGAAGTTAGAAGTTCTTGTAATTATTTTCCAAATTTTGTAACATTTTTAAGAATAACCAAAAAAAAAGGTCAACAATTCGCGTACAAATTAAAGCAATAGTTTGCTCAATTCATAAGCTTTCTGAAAAGGTACAATTCATGACATTTTAATATTAATTTTAATTTTAAAATTTACAATTTACATATTACAGGTAGAAGTCTTGACTTAAAGTACTTGTCACTAAATGGGTTTGTTTGTGTACTTTTTAGATTCTCCGAGGGCTTACTTTGTCTTCAGTTTCTTATCTTAACTTATCTTCTTGAGGTAGAAGGCACAGCAGATTGCCTTTGGTGACACAAACAAAGGGTCATTAGGGTAATTAATTTAATTTGTTTGTGTCAATAATTCTAGTACGTGGGGTTGTTTGCCTTCTGGGCCTTAGTTTGTCTTCAGTTTCATATCTTCTTAGACTTAAAGTTGTCTAAGGTGATACTATGATAAGTAATTAAGCAAGGTTAGGAGAAAATGAGGAAAAAATAATAAACAGTTTCATTATCAAATAAACTTTAATCTTAAAAACTAAAATCAGTTAAATCACAAATTTTGCTCGAACTGTTTGCCCCGGTTTCGAATGCAAGGACGAAGCCTCTTTCGTACTTCGGTGATTGTTACTCGCCTCAAAAGCCCAACTTTCATCGACTGTACCGCTTCTAAAAAAAAATGGCATTACTCTTCTACGTTACGTATCGGTCTGTCGTAGACCATCGCCTTCATGTGACCCCAGATGTAGAAGTCACATGGAGTTAAATCTGGGCTTCTGGCTGGCCAAGAGGTTGAGCTGCCTCAACCAATCCATCCTGTGTAGTTCTGATCCATCCGCAGTCGTACGCCCCAGTAATAGTGAGCAGGGCAGCCATCGTGTTCGTTTTTGTCGCAACCGGCACATCTTCCAGTAGCGTCAGTAGGTCATCCCTCAAAAAAATAATTCATATGCGATGCCGGTCAATCGTGCTGGCAGAAAAAAAGGTCCGATCAAATTGTCGCGCACAAAGAAAATCTTTGCTGGAGAGCTCCTTCTCTTGATTTTTTTAGGTTTTGACCTTTGGGAGCCCAAAAGTGCAGTTTAGTATGTGGTAGTTTGTTATCCCGTCACGGTCGAAATTGGATTCGTCCGTCCACAAAATTCTCTTCAGATACCCGGGATCTTCGATATCTGCATTAATTAAAAATCTGTAGAAATCCATCCTTCTCGCTTGGTCTCCCTCTTCTATATCGTGTACTGGAGAATGATACAGGTACTGCCGAGCTGAGTGCAGTGTAAACCACACCTTCCACTGAGACATACCGAGCCGGTTAGCCACAATTCTCGTCGAAGTAGTGCCGTCTGCGCGGTAACACTGAAGGATTTCTTCTTCTTCAAGAGGATCATGTCGAGGTCTTCCAGCGTCAGCTTAGCGGCGTTGAACTGATCCTCTTTTCCGAATAAAACGGTACGATGAACCAAACACGCTTACGTGAGGTAAACGGCGGTTAGGGTAACGACGTTGGTATTCCCTTCTAGCTGCAGCGGCGTCTCCATCGCAGAGTCCGAAACAATAAGTGATATCTGCGTATTTTTCGAATTGGTAAGCAGCCATTTGAGAAAGAAGCTTACTTATCTATATCGCCCGAATTGGAAAGAAAGTTGAAACTAACTGATTACGTAGGTCACTCAAAAAGTTTAAAGATGCTCGAAATTTACAAATGGAACACACTTTGTTTTAAAAAGCAAATTAATTTAGAAATGGAACACCATTAGCAGAATTTAAAAAAGAGGACGATGTTCTATTCATTTTACTACAACACTTCCTACGTTTTATGGTTAAGAATGGAAAGCACCTTATGTTTTTAAAAAGCACTTTATGTTTTTAAAAAGCAAATTTAAAAGAACACCATTAGCTGAATTAAAAAAAGAGAACGATCCCGCGTTTTTTGGTTGAAAGGTTGAGCTTAACCGCGAGATTTCTGCTATTATTGTTAATTGTAAATTTTTAAATTTAAATAAAATTTTAAATGTCATAAATTGTATCTTTTCAGAAAGATTATGAATTGAGTAACCTATTACTGTAATTTGTACGCGAAGTGTTGTTACTAGAACTTCCGATTTAAAAAAAAATGCAATTCTTTGTTTTGCATTTCTTTGGCATTTTTTATTATTTTTCGTAATCAGTAGTTCATTGGCTATTTGAAAAATGCTTTTTTTATATTTTTAAATGACGAAGTTTTTACACAACGACTAGTTTTAGGTCAAAAGGAGGTTAATTAAAAAAAACTAAAAACTTGAATAACTTGATAACCAATGAGTTTTGACCCCTGGTTGACTGGACTTAAATCATTACAAATTAGCTGTAGAATAATCCCTTCCAAGGAATACGGCGGATTTCCTGTGTACATATAAAACACTGTACTGAATTTTATATAATTAATGCATTTTTAATGGTAACAACTAATAACAGGTAGTTAGTGAACAATTGTCACTAAGCGGCCAGCGGCCGGTCGGTTACAGAGCGCAGGGTTCTCATAATAACGTGTTTATTACTGATATAGGTATCAGCATAAATCATGACATCTAGAATGTTTTATTTTTACAGTTTGACTGTGACTGAAAAATATATTTGTACGTAATGGCGACTCCGTGGATTATAAAACCAACGAGAGCATCCAAAAGTCCCAAGCCTATATGCTACTGCCGTTTAAAATCTTGCGTCTTTAAACTTCGTCTAGCGGTTAGAATCTACTCCTTCCTGCACTTGGAGCTAAAATAAATGTTTGTCATCTTGTTACTCAATTTTAAACCAGGGCCTCCTCTATTCTACTGTGCCATAATAATCTAATATCATATCGCCTTTGATTTGTTATCGTATTAGTAGGAGAGCCGACTGCCAAATTTCGTACCGACTTGATACCGCGATGAAATGCACAATAGTTTTCCATATAAGTGATTCTAAGTCCGAATTTGATAGTCCGCCACGGCAGAACTTGCTTGCTTGCTTGCTTGCTTGAAAGAAGCGAAAGTAATTTCCGGTGCGAAAAAGGGGGTGTTACTTTACCCATCTGATACTGAAATAATAGTTCTGGCATCAGTTAGAAATTTACTGGTAAATACAGAAAGGCGTTTGTCAGTTTTTTTTTGCCGCAAGTGCTTGGTGTGCTCTCTCAAAGATGACCACCAAGACCCCTAAATATACCCATCTGATAAAAGATAAAAGATGTTTATTCAGTAAGTAACCCGCACGGGCACTTTTACACGTCAAAAATCTACCAGCGCTTCGCAAGAGACCACTACTGAGAAGAAACGCCGCAAGAAACTCAACAGTCAGTCGTTTTTTAAATATTGCTTATGATATTATACAATAATAAACTTTACCTAGCATTATATAAAACAATGAATCTCACATAAAACAAAAAATAAATATATTCATGCGAAGTTGAGCAGGAAAATGTGTCAAAACTCAGAATTGTCACAAAAACTAATTAGTAATAGTAATAAAAAAATATGAAATTATACAAGTTATACTTACCTAAATATGACGGTGCAAGACAACCTGCATAAAAAGTTTCGATACATTCTCCTACAGAAACCGTGTCCCCTAGACAATATACAATGTTGAAATATTTTTTTATGACTTAGTTATTATTATTATTAAGTTATTGAGGTGTTTAGTTTAGGCCAAGCATTTTTATCTGTTAGATAGTCCTCGACCCTATAGTAAGCTTTAGACATCAACGACTTTTTCAAGTAAGTATTAAGTACTGGAAATGGTAACTTTAAAACAACGTCAGGTAATTTATTATACAGGGCGTCCCACGGCTATGCCACATGGAAGGAAAGTAACTTGAATATGGTAGATGGAACATTTTACAGAAAGAAGACATATTTTAATTTAAAAAACAATTTAAACTGCATTCATAGATGTTTAAATAATTACACGGTTGAACCGGGAATCGAACCCGTTACACGAGAAAAATAATTACCCTGTAGCTTTATCATACCGATCGAAAGGCTTCACCATAAGGATTATTTTTTGCTTAATAACATCGTGTCAGAAATAAAAGGAAGACCATGAATTTCTCTCAGTAAAATGCTCCATCTACAATATTTCTAGGTACTTTCCTTCCATGTGGCATAGCCGTGAGACGCCCTGTAGAAAAGGATTCATTGTCCTACAAATGATTTATAAAACTTACGGACAAGAAATTTTTGAATAGCAATTTAATTTTTGTTTCTTGTATTCAAATTATTTATATCACAATTCTTAACAAAAGAGTCTTGATTTTTAATGAAATAAATAATATTCTCATAAATAAATTGTGACGCTACTGTCAAAATATTTACTTCTTTAAATATTAATCTTAAGGAATCATGGGAGTTAAGATTATATATAGAACGAATGGCTCTTTTTTGCAACACAAATATAGTCTGTATGTCAGCAGCTTTTCCCCAAACCAGAATACCGTACGTCATAACACTGGATACCAGTATGAAACTAATTCTAGTCGGTCGGTATGAACCGTAATTTCAGGATTATATAAGTCTGCCAAGGCTTTTTCTGCCGAAACACCTTGACAGACGAGATTATGTAACAATGCAACATCCGTGGAACCTGTATTTAGAAATTGTACAGAATACGGACATTTTAATTATTGTAGGCTTGTTTTATTGCATGTCTAATAATTATGAAGGTCTCTATTAGGTAGTAAGTAATAAAAATATCTTCAGGTGAGTTTCAAATCAACACGAATGAATGTGACTTAATTGGACCGCGTTAAAGGTTATACAGGGTGGAAAGGGACGAGGGCCGTTCCCGAAAATATAATATCACATAAGTGATGTACATTCGATGTGCAATGGTTAGAAACAATTATTGTAAAGAAAACAAAAAAGTTAAAATGAGTCATGTTTAATATTGGTGACAACCCTATGTTCCTAACTAACTACCTACATTCCAACATTTGTAAGGAGAAAAAGATACCTGTTATCTTAGGGATCTACACCCGATGTTCAAATATTCCACCGTTACCAATAATACAGGCAGCAGCTCGTGCCCGAGTATGGCGATGCCCCTTCGATAATGTATTTTCTTCACGATTTTTTCTACGCAGTTTTTTTTTTTTTTTTTTTTAATTTATTGGCTAAAATAAGAATACATGCAATCTTACAATATAATAAAGCCCATCCGTGCAAAACCTAGGGAAGGTTTATTTGCCGATGGGGAGTTCGATATTCTACATTATTAAACCACGAACGCAGTAATTAATCTTTCTTTCATTTCCTCGGCAGTATCACATTCTGTCCTGAACACTTTGTCTTTAATCGTGCCCCACAGAAAAAAGTCCAGTGCCGTGAGATCCGGAGTCCTTGGGGGGCCAACGTTGTGGCCCAAATCGCCCTATCCATGTGTCCACAAACTCTGTGTTTGATTTTATCACGCACTTCTATCACGGAATGAGCTGGTGCTCCGTCTTGTTGGTACCACGTGCGTTGTCGTTCGGCCAGTAGCAAGTTATCGAGGTAAGCGTCAACCTCGGAGTTTAGGAGTGCCATGTATCCAACTCTGTTAAGTGTTTCAGGTAAGAACACAGGCCGTATAATTGTTTCCCCGTGAATTGCAGCCCATACGTTTACTGACCAACGATATTGGTGACTCGAATAACGGTACGCGAATGGGTTTTCTTCGGCGTACACGTGTTCATTTCGCCTGTTCCACATTCCATTGCGTGTAAATACACTTTCATCCGTCCAAATAATGCGTCTAATGAAGTCACGGTCTCCAGCTATTTTGTCCAACAACCACCGGCAGTATGCTTCCCGGATCGGGCAGTCTCTGGGCAATAACGCTTGAACCCTCTGTATGTGATAAGGACGACGACGGGCACGTTTTAGTATCTTCAATACTGTCGTATGAGTTAATCCGAAGCGCTGACCCGCCCGCCTGGAACTTGCTCTTGGATTTCTATCAAAATAACGCAGTACTCTTTCTTCGAGCCCCGCAGCAAGTCGTACGACACCTCCTCCGCGTTGGTCGTCTTGAGATGTTCGGGGGATTATAGGACGATTGCTAGCAACGCGGTCAAAGGCACCTAAAATCGTTCGACGATCTGATGGATGCGGTGGAGGATATCGCTGTCTGTATTGACGCAAAGTCTCAGAGGTATTGTAGTTGCACTCTGCGTATAACAGTAACACATTGAGATTATCTCTAGCCTCAATTCAATTCAATTCAATTCTTTGATTTATGGCTACTGTCCAGTGGGACAATTCTGCCAGTGTCAAGGTTGGAAGTTACACGTGATCGGTGAAAATGCTTTTCCAGAAACAGATGCTGAATCATCAGTTGGGGAATCTAAAAATAAAACAAATTATGTACATTAACTACAACTACAATACCAAATCTATAAGGCAATTTACAACTTAATATTAAAATCATTAATATACTTAGCTAAAATATATACAAATGAAGTATTTACAAAAGTGAGGTCATAACTAAGACTAGCTGGACGAAAGATGTAATCAGGAAGAAAGTTATATAAAGAAACAGGAATATTAGGACAATTGAAAAAAATGTGATCTGGGGTTCCCTCCTCAAGACCACACTCGCACAGAGAATGATCCCGAACTCGGATCTTCGCCAGAAAATGGGGCGAACAAATATGACCAAGTCGCAGTCGAATTATAGTGGAGGTGGCAGACTTGTTAATTTTATTAAATTTAAAAAACCAAGGTTTTACAGGTAGACTTGGTTGAATGCCACCATAATGTCTACCCTTGGAGAGACGAGAACAATTCCATAAGTCAGTCCAGTGATCAACCAGATGGGACCTCGAAGTAGCACGCAAGTCTTGACTAAAACATTCCGAGTGGGAGGTGCAACCAATATCTATCGCTTGCTTCGCGAAAAAATCAACCCGTTCATTGCCTGCAATGCCTGCATGCCCAGGGATCCAAGCCAAAACCACATCAATGCCAAGAGTATGACAGCGATGGAGAACCTCTCTCGACTTAAGATTAATTAAGAGATTATCCCTTGATCGCAGGGGAACCTTATCCAAGGCCTGGAGACAACTCAAAGAATCTGAGAAAACAATAGATTTTGACATTTTGTGTGATTCTATGTAAGAGACAGCTTCAAAAATGGCAATAGCCTCTCCAGAGTAAACAGAAGATTGAGGGGGAGACTTAAAGTTTAAAACAACATTATACCGTGGAATCCAGACAGCTGAACCCACACAGCCATCTGAAGAGAGCTTGGAAGCATCAGTGAAAACAGGAATCCACCCATCCCATTTTTCAAATAATATTTTATTGAAAACCCGATTGGCTTCAATATCATTCTTTTTAATGCCAAAACAAAAATCAATTCTAGGATAGAATCAAAGCTAAAACTAAATAAAGGGTTGCCAACAGACTGGACCACCGGGGGACCATTACAGAATTTACGAAAACTTTTAATTAGGCAAGGAGTCTCCTTGTGAGACCAGTACTTAGAGGAGGGCATGACATCAGAAAGACGATTAAGGCGACACAATAAAGGGTGATCAGACGACTGCACAGCTCTGAAGAAAAAGCGATCAGAAAGGAATTGTCTGCGAAGCTTTAAAGGAGGCTCCAAACATTCTATCTGGAGAGCGTTGATGGGAGAAGATTTCATTGCTCCAGAAATTATACGCAAACACCTCGACTGAATCCTATCTAAAGATGCCAGAGCAAGTTTGCTACAGGGCTCCAACAAAAAAGAACCATAATCAAAGTGGCTCCGGATGATCGCATTATACAAAAGCTTTTGAGAATATGGATGAGCACCCCACCAAGCACCAGATAAAGCTCTCATAACATTTATGCTTTTCTCACATTTATCCTTAATGTGATTCAAGTGAGGAATCCCAGTTAAATGATGATCTAAAATTAAACCTAGAAATTTAACAGAATTAGACACAGGGAGCAATACCCCCTCAAGAAAGATACGGATATCAGGAACCTGTCTTTTTCTAGTAAAAATCACAACCGAACTCTTAGAGGCAGATAAAGATAAGCCATGATCTAAGAGCCACGTGTTTAAGTAACCTAGAGCGGAGTTAAGAGACTGAGAACACTTGGAAATGGAGTTGGAGGCAAAGTAAAGAGCAATGTCATCAGCATATTGCAAAATATTACAAAAACAATCTACTGATTGACTGAGGTCAGCGGTATAAAGGCTATATAAAATTGGACTTAATACAGAACCCTGAGGAAGACCCTTCCAAATGGTTCTAGGAGGTAACAAAGAACCTTGAAAACGAACTGAGATAGAACGAGCCATGAAAAGATTGCAAATGACATGAACCATCTTCACTGGCAAACTCAATTGAAGCATTTTTTGCCTGAGAAGCGGAAGCTGAACATTATCATAGGCAGAAGTTAAATCTAAAAAAACACCAACAAGGTGATGACCTCTGGAGAAAGCTAAACGAACATCGGACGTAAGAATACTTAAACTATCCATAGTTCCCATGCCTCTACGAAACCCAAATTGGGATTTGGAAAGGATTCCTCGACTTTCTAAAATCCACTCGAGCCTATTCTTAATTAAATGCTCTAGGATCTTTGAGAGAACAGATGAAAGAGCAATAGGTCTATAACTGGAGGGGTCACTGGGATCTTTACCAATCTCTAGCCTCAAATAGTGGCATTATTAAGCATTTCATTAGTTTAAGAGTGTGACATAATTGTGACGTGCATATTGTCATTGTAATAATTATCTGTGAAACAAACAGGTTGCAAAACAAAAATATTGTCAATGCACCTACAAAATGTCATCCATCAATAACTTAGACCATACAATACCTGGACTGGCCTTATAGGTTGTATTCGGGTACAATCATGTCTGCCGAGATTTGCGGGGGGTGAAGAAATAACACATGCAAAAGATTACTTACAAATGTAAAATCTATCTGTGTCATTACACACGCACATTTTGACAGAAATCTAACACAATATATTTTGACGCACACAAACATATCACACATGTAAAGACTTTGTACAAACGCGGTATAAGAATACGTAAATGTCAATGTGGTCGGCATAACCTACGGTGCGAGGATTAGGTCGATAGCTCATATCGATATTTTAACTGACATTTGCAGGAGCATACAATTTTTGCCCCGCCGCCTAGCATCAGTGTTCGCATTGTTGTGTTCCGGTGTCGGAATAAGACAACCGGTGAAATTACGAGCATAGAGATTCCATCGTAGAACTCAGAATTGGCAACGCCTTTGAAGTCTTAGGCCCGTATTAATAAACTTATCTCGACTTTAATGCCAGTCTCAAGATGCGTCAAAATAACAGTTTTCTATGGCTTGTCGTTTACTCTGACGTATCTTGTGACGGGCATCTCTCAGTCAAGAAAAGTTTATTAATACGGACCTTAGGATTGCAATCTTGAGATTGTCTCAGTTCCCACTTACGATCAGGTGGCCCGAGTGCTAATGTGCCGTCAACTCTGTCATAAAAAAATCAGTATCTATCGAGCATCGTAATAGGATATTATTGGTCAATGAAATAGTTGTTAAGTCATGTTAATTATAATTAACAATAACGGAAAAGTACGATGTTTTTTTTATATATTTTTACAAAGTTTTCCCTCTTGACCAATCATGGAGATTATAGCACAATTTTTCTTATTATTGTTTTATGAGAAGAAACCTTATTGACCGTATTTTTATTAGATATTATTTGACAAAGTTATGAAAGTTTTAAAATATCGTGGTCATTGGTATTTCTTTGTATAAGTAAATACTTACTAAAATACTAAATATACTAACTTTTTCATATAAACATAAAGTAGGAACAGCAAAATCTATTAACTTTCGCCTCTTGCAGTGTTCGATACTGACTTGCATCAAAATGTTTCGAACATATGGAACTAGTACGCGTAGGCACCCAATTTGCTTGTCTGCTGCATGAGGCGGTCCATATTTTTTCAATTCTGGGTCTTTTGGAAACGTGTAAAATATACACTTAAAATAAATAGTGTTCACTAGGCAATTTCCAGGTCCTTAGTAAATATTCCTTACTGGCGATAAATGTTGATTTCATCGAGACTACCCTCATCACTAAACCGAGTCTCGCTAAGGAGTATGCTGACGACATCATTTTGATGCAAACAATTATAGACTTTATTTCAAAAACTGTTAAGTTATTTCTTACAAAGCATTAAAACCGAGTCTCGCTACCCAAGTAGTAAGTAAGAATTTGAATCGATTGATTTTAATCGTTAAATTTGACGTGCTATGAAAATATTTTAAAAATAATATTTTACAGGTATTAAATATATAAAATTACTAACAAATGAAATGTTGTGCCATCTTTTTCTAAGCTTGAAGTAATTGATAGTTTTTTACACGAACTTATAGCTCATGCGAGCATTTTTCCAATAAGTGTGCGAGGCGATTTTGTGAATGAACATTAATCGATTATGAAATTGGTTTCGTATAACTTTTTGCACATTGTGCAAGTTTTTCGGCAGAGGGGAAATGACCTATAAGGCCAGTCCAGCTACTGTATGGTCTAAGATCAATAACGTTACAAAGTTAGTGTTTACTAGTTAGGTCAAGGTGGGGTCATTGACCTTATCAGCTGTTAGGGTTGAAACAACACGTTTTTTGTATTAAACTTTAACGAGCTGTAACTTGAAAACGGCTAAAATTATTAAAATAGTTTCTTGGAGAAAAATATAGTACTAAATAGTACTAAAGATACATAATCTCGAATTTAACGGAAAGGCCGTCGTCCCTTTCCACCCTGTATTAGAACGTGGATGCTAGACATTTGCGCCGCGCCGATTTCATGCCGATTATACGCCGCCGCTGATTTTTTTTCTACGACGCGTCGGCGTAATCTTGGCGTGAACGGCGTGAAACCGGCTCGGCGCACAAGCCTGGTGAATACATGGCACTGATACGCCGCGGCGCGACTGGCTCTCGGAATCGCACTCGTCATTGATGGTATTAAATACTACTATTATATTTTTATTATTTAAGTAGCGTCACTAACTTTAGTGGTAGATTGTTATTCATTTTTCGTTATTTCAAGATGTCTGGGTGTTATCATAGTGTATATATAGTTCTTGGTTGCTTGCTGCACTGGCTGTTCTGCCGTGGCGCGACTGGCTCTCGGAGCAGTTATTCAGTGACGAGCGCAAGCGTGCGATTCACGTATCAGTTCTATGTATCCACTAGGCATGTGCGCCGCGCCGGTTTCACCCCGTTCACGCCGTTTTTACGCCGACGCGGCATGGAAAAAATCAGCGGCGGCGTATAATCGGCATGAAACCGGCGCGGCGCAAATGTCTAGTATCCACGTTCTAATACAACTCTTAACGTGTTGTACAATTAAGTCACATTCATTCGTGTTGATTCGAAACTCACCTGAAGATATTTTTATTACTTACTACCTAATACAGACCAGCCCAAATCTAAACGGTAAGTACCTAAAAAATAGTAAATTAAATAGTTTTTAACTATTAAAATTAGTTAATTAGTTTTGCATTGCTGCTGAATTTAATTAAAGCTCTGAACTAAATGCATTCTAATACAGCTAGTGCTCAAGTTACCTTTTCAGGTAGTACTGGCTTAAGGTGATTTGTAGTGTACTTACTGTTTGTTTATTCCTTGTATTTTTTTTACAGTTATGATTTAATGATATAACATGTACCATTTTTGAATACCTATTGAACAAGCATGTTTTTAAGCTTAATGGCTAATCTGTCATCATGTAATTTTTTTTCACCAGGAGAGTTCAAAACTTGACTAAAGTTAAGTAAAAAACACGAAATTCAATCTTAAATAAAATAAAAAAAATACTATAATAGTTACGTTTTCTTTGTTTTTTGCATCGGATTGTTTTGTATCAATAATAACTGTAAAAAAAAAACCAAATACCGCAACTCAAAAACTTACTGCGGGTGTACATTTTTCAACTATTTTTAAAAATCCGAATAGCTCGAATATGGTGGGATTTTTACTTAGGTGATTTTTATATATTTGGTAGATGACCTGACCACCTATCTCCCCCTTAAGTTTGTCGTGCACCCTATATGTTCCTGGAATATAGCTGCCGGAACCCAGACTGCTCACGAGAGGATTTCCTAACAGCTTTGAAATAAAAATCGATTTGGATGTACTGTATTTTAATAGGTACTGGTTGTACAGAAATAGTGCCTCAGCAGGTTGGAGGTGGTAAGGAGAGAGATTTGCATAATTTTTGAAGTTAACAAAAACGTTAATTTAGCGGTAGGGAGAAGACGGGCTGCCGTGACAGACTATTAAATTCGGAGTTAGAATCACTTTTATGGGAAACTATTATGCATTTCATCCCAGTATCAAGTCGGTACGAAATGTTGCAGTCGGCTCTCCAGCTATATAATATTGTTAATGTAGACAATATAATAACATGTCAAAGGCAACAGAGGCTCTCTGTTCAACATGATAGCTCTTATTATCTTGACAGTAATGGCGGCCGAGTTTCAAACAATTCCATAACACGTCAAAAAGCAATATTGTTTTACCGTGTTGAATCCCGTTACTGTAATTGGCAAAAAATATATTTAGCCGCTGACAATGCATTCATATTTTGGCATCTAAGATAAGAGCTGGTCTGACGATGGCCAATTGATCTCTACGCGTCTAGTTTGACCATGTTACATTTGGCACAACAAGCAGTCGTTTTGGAAGTTGAAGTTAGGTCGAGGAGATACTGATAGAAAAATTACAAACGGAGTTTTTTTTTTTTTTTTTTTCTCAGGATAAAGGTAAAGCCTCGTCCGTTTACCTACTTAAAAATTTTTTACATACATACATACCTTCACGCCTGTAATCCCAGAGTGGGGTAGGCAGAGCTACAGAATTATCAACAACTTTAAAAACTTGTTGATAATTCTGTAGCCACATTCTGCATAAATAGGCTAAGATGTTTACCAGCGTATTAGTGACAGGTTGCAAGCCCATCGCCTAATAGTACTACAAGCCTTTATTCCCTTAGTCGCCTCTTACGAAATCCACGGGATGACATGGAGTGGCACTATTCTAACCCGGCAACCACACGGGAAATATTCATTTCTATTAATTGTTAGGATTTATAAGACGTAACTTATCTTGGCAAACTGTAGGCCTTAAATACGTGCTTATGTCAATCGCATACATACTTGTGATTCGAATGGACGAGTCGAAAGGAACTTGTCTAGGCGCGCTGAGCTGGTGGTTGGTTTCAGCATCTTCGGCAAGACGCAGACGGGGGAGAAGGCGCCGCCGGGCTCCGTCAACCTGCTAGACGATACGCTCCTGGAGTCCCCAGGCTCTGCCCCCAGCGACAAGCTTTCTCACACCTCACCCCACAGGTTGGCAATCAGTGCGCTTATTGCTAGTATTACAGCAGGTCACGTCACGACTGGTAACGATCTCGAAAATGGATTGAGGGCAACTCCCTGACTCCAAATATGTCGGTCTGCCTGCGCACAGTGGTCGCGTTATCTATATATGGCAGCTGAAAAACGTGTTATCGTTCCCAAAAAAAAACGATCAAAATTTTGGTCGCGTTGTTGTGCTACGATCTTCCAAATATGGTTTATTGTTACAAAAAAAACTATAGCGGAAATGGCTGAATTTTGTACATTAAGTAAGTACTACGAGTAGTTGTACTCGTATCAAATAAGCAAAAACTAGACTAAATTTATGTTTTCGTTAGCGAGCAATTCCCCTTCAAAAATAGTTTCGTGACCAAAAATCCTCTTCAGTCTCTTGAAGCCCTTGTTCGGTATATGGCAGATTCTGTATTGGACAGATTCTGCGATTGGGCAGATTCTGAATTGGACAGATTCGCGATTAGGCAGCTTCTGTATTGGACAGATTCGTGACTGGGCAGATTCTTTATTGGACAGATTCGCGATTAGGCAGCTTCTTTATTGGACAAATTCGTAACTGGGCAGATTCTTTATTGCACAGATTCGTGACTAGGCAGATTCGCTATTCGGCAAAATCTTGGATAGGACAGATTCTGAATTCGACAGAATTGTTATTGGCCAGAAGTACAGTAAAGACGATAATAAAATGTAGGTATGTTAAAAAAACAAACTTGAAGTAAACTTTCCATATTTAATGTCAGTAATTAATCGGGATATAAGCTTTCCGCCTACATCTCTATATGGCTAGGTAGCTGATACGACCAGATCGCTTTGTGACTACATCTCGATCTGACTACATCGCTTTGTGCCTAGATCGCAATACGACCAGATCGCTTTGCGACTACATCTCTAAAAGTCCGAGTCGCTAAATGACCACATTGTTTTTTTCACCTTATGTCTGTCTTAGCAATATTGACGGAGCTCCTCATGGCGGGGCTCCTATTCCTGGGTTATTTGCCCTTCGGGCGTTTGAAGTTCCTGGGTTATTTGCCCTTCGGGCGTTTGAAGTTACCTAACGAACCTAACCTACCTAGTAACGCAAACGAAGTAGTCATTTTGCAACTCGGACTTTTAGAGATGTAGTCGCAAAGCGATCTGGTCGTATTGCGATCTAGGCACAAAGCGATCTGGTCGTATTGCGATCTAGGCACAAAGCGATGTAGTCAGATCGAGATGTAGTCACAAAGTGATCTGGTCGTATCAGCTACCTAGCCATATCGAGATGTAGGCGGAAAGCTTCTATCCGAATTAATCCATCACCACAGAAAAATAAAAACACAACCATACTTCATTTAAAAATAAATTTTAAATTATAAACAATTATTACTTATATGATCTACTTTTTGTATATGCAGTTTATTTTGCATTATCGTTTCAGACATTCTGACACGCTTATTTCGTTATTTAAAGTTGCTTGAACAATTATGTCTACCTGTTTATTTTTTTCTTTCAATTTCGAGTTACGCCGCTTCCCTTTGCAATAAATTAGATTTGTCTTTATCTTTCTGTCCTGAAATCGCGATTCGATAATCGCGAAACGGTGGCTCATAGGAGAAAAAGTGTACGACAATTTTGATAGATAATTGCATGATCTTCAATCAATCCTTTGCATACTTTTATCATAAAACTTACCGTTTGGATGGAAAATGCAAAAAACCCATATTCGAAGCGAAATTTGACCCTGAACTTTTTTCGCAAACGATCGATGGGGACTTTTGACATTTTATTTATAATGATGTTCCGAACATTCGTACTAATTTTCAGCTTTATGCGAATTAATGTAACCTTTCCCGTACATTTGAGGCTTACTCGACCGGGCTATAAGCTCATATAGTAGGCTTGGTGGTATATAAGATAAGGTGCATAAGACTATTGTTCCTTACTGTACTATTTCTGCCAAATGGCGAATCTGCCAAACGGCGATTCTGTCCAATAGAGAATCTGTCGAGTAGTGAATCTGCCTAGTCGCGAATCTGTCCAATACAGAATCTGCCCAGTTACGAATTTGTCCAATAAAGAATCTGCCCAGTCACGAATTTGTCCAATAAAGAATCTGCCCAGTCACGAATCTGTCCAATACAGAAGCTGCCTAATCGCGAATCTGTCCAATACAGAATCTACCCAATCGCAGAATCTGTCCAATACAGAATCTGCCATATACCGAACAAGGGCCTTGAAGCTGTGAAACAACAAAACTTCCAAGATAACGTAAAAAAAATGGTACAACAAACATCCTTGTCGAGACTCTCAAGGGAATCAAAATTAATAGGGTATTTTCCGTTGACCTATGAAGAACTATGAAGTTTGGGTAGTACTCGTAATACCGTCTTATACTATACAGGGTGGAAAGGGACGAGGGCCGTTCCCGAAAATATAATATCACATAAGTGATGTACATTCGATGTGCAATGGTTAGAAACAATTATTATAAAGAAAACAAAAAAGTTAAAATGAGTCGTGTTTAATATTGGTGACAACCCTATGTTCCTAACTACATTCCAACATTTGTAAGGAGAAAAGGATACCTGTTATCTTAGGGATCTACACCCGATGTTCAAATATTCCACCGCGTCCAACAATACAGGCAGCAGCTCGTGCCCGAGTATGGCGATGCACCTTCGATAATGTATTTTCTTCACGATTTTTTCTACGCAGTTGTTCGAACGCAGTAATTAATCTTTCTTTCATTTCCTCGGCAGTATCACATTCTGTCCTGAACACTTTGTCTTTGATCGTGCCCCACAGAAAAAAGTCCAGTGCCGTGAGATCCGGAGTCCTTGGGGGGCCAACGTTGTGGCCCAAATCGCCCTATCCATGTGTCCACAAACTCTGTGTTTGATTTTATCACGCACTTCTATCACGGAATGAGCTGGTGCTCCGTCTTGTTGGTACCACGTGCGTTGTCGTTCGGCCAGTAGCAAGTTATCGAGGTAAGCGTCAACCTCGGAGTTTAGGAGGGCCATGTATCCAACTCTGTTAAGTGTTTCAGGTAAGAACACAGGCCCTATAATTGTTTCCTCGTGAATTGCAGCCCAGTACTCTTTTTTCGAGCCCCGAAGTAAGTCGTACGACACCTCCTCCGCGGTATTGGTGTTGCACTCTGCGTATAACAGTAACAAATTGAGATTATATCTAGCCTCAAATAGTGGCATTATTAAGCATTTCATTAGTTTAAGTGTGACATAATTGTGACGTGCATAATGTCATTGTAATAATTATCTGTGAAACAAATAGGTTGCAAAACAAAAATATTGTCAATGCACCTACAAAATGTCATCCATCAATAACGTCACAAAGTTAGTGTTTACTAGTTAGGTCAAGGTGGGGTCATTGACCTTATCAGCTGTTAGGGTTGGCTCTACGCGTTTTTTTGTATTAAACTTTAACGAGCTGTAACTCGAAAATAGCTAAAATATAGTACTAATTAATTATACATAATCTCGAATTGAACGCAAGGGCCGTCGTCCCTTTCCACCCTGTATACAAGTATAGGGAAAAATCTGAAAACCAAGTATATAATTTTAATTAAATAACGAAGAAACAGGGTTTTAATGCAAGAAATGGCGGTCCAAAATTTGAATTGAGTTAACCGTGTAATGTAGGGTTAGGGTATATACGGAACCCTCGGTGCGCGAATCCGACTCGTACTTGACCGGTTATTTTTTAACTTAGTTTTCAACAGAGTTTAAAATTGGTTTATTAAAAACTATTCCAAATGTGACGGATTGGGTGCATACAATAAGTTCATTGCTTCTATTCTATAGTTAGGTGACAAAAGACAAATTATACTTAAGTTTGTTTCACACAAAAATCGTTCTAACCGAGTGAGCTGTCAAGTCACTTTAATATAATTAACAATGATCGGAATAGGTAGTGCCATTTCGGGTGAATGACCTTAAACATTGTAAATAACATGGATAAGACTTGGGATTCCGGGATTCGTATTTTTTACAAAAAAAAAATCTTCAATACGCAAAAGTATTTTTTTTGTCATTATAAATACATCATTCATTTAAAATTACTTTCAGTTAACAGTTACAATTGACAATAATACAATCATTGAATAAAACATAAAACATCAACATCACTATATGAAATGAACATTATTATAGTACATTATTGCCTAGGCAGTGAAGCAGGCAATTGCGGGCCGAGAATTGGTTTAAACGGACGAGCTTGCGAATCCGGATTTCGAGCAACGACCGCTTCAAGTTTGGTTTCTACGGGTAAACTAGTAGACCAATTAATGACCATCCTATCTTGATCAAAATCTATTAAGGCATTGACCATTGACATATTACGTTCCTGTAAACGAGTTAAAACCACCTCGATGATATTAAAATTTTCATGAATAAAATTTAAATCTTTTTTAGTGTTGGATTTTTTTAGCACTTGTTTAGCCTTTTTAATCGAAACTGCATCTGAAGTTCTTAATCGTGACATGACCGTATTTATTTCATTAAAGTACCTTACATAGTAAGACACTGCAGCGAGCCAGGTCCCCCACCTTGTGATTACTGGCTTAGGAGGTAAGGGCAAATTTGGATAAATTTCCTTTAACAGTTGCACTCTACTAGGAGACTTTAAAAATACTTTTTTCAAGTTAGCGATCAGGGTGTCTACATCCGGATATTGATATCTTATTTACTCTGCCACCCGATGCAGAGCATGAGCTAAGCATGTAATATGTTTCATTTTCGGTAAAACACTTTCGCCTTCAACATATACGCAACGCTATCGGTACATAATAGAAGCACACTATCGAGTTGATTTTCATAGGATTCACCCCACATATTTTGTAAGCAGTCTGTAACAAACTTAGCAATAGTCTCCCCATTCACTACTGCTAGCACTTTACATGCCACTAAATAAGTTTTTTGGGAAACAGTTGCATCCAAGGGCTTCACCAAGAAATGGACCACATATCTGCCTAAAAAGTCTGTCGTTTCATCAAGCGATATCCAACTTTTTTTATTTGCTACTTCATTGTTTATAGCAGATATTCTGGCTTGATAAAACTTGTCCAGGTATACTTTTCTTATCGTTGATTCACTGGGTAGACTTCGAAGAGGCTGATCTGCACAAGTACAGCAAAAGTACTTTTGAAAGAAAGATTTGAATGCTGGGTTTTCGATTTGCACCCATGGGATATTGCACATTATGAGGAACTCGATCCGGTCGAAGTAAAAACCTTCATCTGGTTTGCGAGGCAATCCTGTGTGTACAGGTCCTTCGACGTGTCTTTTCACTGTACTTTTTCTACACCCTACATCAACTTCAAATTTTTTACAGTGTATTAAATGTCTCGTAGAGTCATACTTTAAATCGGGATATAGTTCAATCGAACTTAGAACAGTTTCTTTCTTAGTTTTCCGAGGCATGTTCAGTGAGGTAGAAAGATCTGATACTGTTCTTATTTACAACAACAAGACTTTACTTAGTCCAATCAGAAGTAAATCGGTGTCCAGTAAGGATCAGCCAAAATAGTCACAATAAGAATATCACAAAGTCCGGTAACTTTTGCGATTATTGAATTTATATTTATATGGTAGGTACAGATTGCATATGACACTGACATGCATATGAAGTTGACATTGCAATCGTTTTATCTCTATTTAACTGGCCAGCTTATCACAAAATAGGTTTAAACTAATGTCAATTGTTTAAATAGATAGAGGATAATTGGAACTTATTAAAGTACTACTACTTTGCTATCTAGTACAAAATCAGCCGAAACATTGAAAGGGACCCGATAACAGTGGTAGCTAACTAACTATAGAGACTTTTATTCAGGGCATTTATCTGAAAGCACATTTTCCATACATCATTTCACATTACATGTTCTTTAAATATTTTTTAAACACAAACTTAATTTCTTTCATATCAAATCACGGGGTTAAAAACTATATCCATACTTATCTTACGTAACGAAGTCCCGCGAAATGGCACTACCAATTCCGATCACTGATAATTAATCAAGCAATATCTTTACTGTTCTTATACATTTTGAATCGATAGGCATTAAACAGTGTACTCGTGTGCTTGTGTTACGCAATTTAAAACAAATTACTAATTCACTGGAACGTCTATTACCTAAACCGAACGTCGATAGAGATTGATGGTCTGTTTCACGTGCACGTTTGCGTAGTATCATAACATAACAAATCTACACAGTGTAATGGTACTTAATTCTAAATTATTAAAAATCGTACTTAGAGTGAATTTTCCAGAACAATTTAACTTGAATTTGTTATTATTTTTAAGTTACTATATGTTTATACCTACCGCCACCTGCGACACCTGCGCCTCTATTCTAGGCAATAAAATACAATATAGTAACATCGATAATACGATAACAGATCAAAAACTATATTGGTTTTACCGTGTTGAATAGAGGCCTTGAGGTGTCTAGTCAGTCAGGGGTGTCACCCACGAAATATATGTTAATATGCCAAAATACGAGGGTGCATTGAAAAGTTCTGAGCCTAAGGTTGAATATAATAAAAAAAAAACAAATAAATATGGTCAAAGTGCCATATTTAGTCGCCATTATGCACTATCTTTTGTTTTTTTCCTGTCACAATTTTGCATTTTATGCTGGAACTGCTACATAAGGTCACTGATTTTTCAAGTAATGGATAAAATTGAGCACCGTTCTGTCATAAAATATTTGCAAAAGAAGGGGTTAACACCAAAACAAATATTTTAAGATATGAATCAAACATAAGGGCAATCTGCTCCATCGTATGCATCGTATCAAGACGAGCCTAGGAGTGGGCGGCCGTTGACGGCTACTACGGACGAAAATGTCAATAATATATTAGATGCGATAATAAAGGATAGGCGATTGAAGATTGTGGAGATAGCGGAAGCAATGGGTATTTCTTATGAGCGGGCACAGAACATCATCACCGATGTTCTTGGATTTTCTAAGGGGTCAACGAGAACAACCGAGTACGTGTTACAATTTCCCAAGATTGTTTATGTATGTTTCAACGTGACTCCGACGATTTTTTCAATCGTTTTATAACTATGGACGAGACATGGGTCCACCACAGTACACCAGAATCGAAAGAACAATCCAGGCAATGGAAAAGACCAGGTTCACCACCACCCAAAAAAGCCAAGGTCATTTTGTCAGCTAATAAGGTAAGGGCCTCAGTTTTCTGGGATTGCAGGGGGGTTATCATGAATATCATGATAGACTATCTCGAAAAGGGCAGAACAATAAATTCGGACTACTATTGTGCTCTTTTACGTCGTCTGCGTGAGGAAATTAAAATAAAGAGACCTGGAATGCTGTCGAAAAATGTACTGTTTCACCAAGACAACGCTCGCGTTCACACTTCGGCGAAATCAATGGCACAAATATATGATTGTGGATTTGTAGTGCTGCCGCATGCCCCTTACTCGCCGGATCTAGCTCCTCCCGATTATCACCTCTTTCCAAACCTCAAAAAACACTTGGGAGGACAAATATTTTCGACAAATATGGAGGTACAAGAAGCAGTACACTCATATTTTAACGACCTCAGCGATTCTTTTTTTTTTGATGGGATAATGAAGTCGGAGGCGAGGTGGACTAAGTGCATTGACCTTCATGGAGAATATGTCGAAAAATAAAATTGTTATAAAAAGTTAGCCCGTTACTTTTTTTTACCAGGCTCAGAACTTTTCAATCCAACCTCGTATATATTATAGCAATGCATCTTACCATATATTTTCCGTAATAGTTGACACAGTCCACACACACAGCTTTAATGTAATGTGGGAGTGTGGTCACTAAATTCGCCTAATCGGTAGAGTGCGGCGTGGCGCAGGCCGTGTAAGGTCGACTGTGGAGCGGAGTGCGCGGGTTCAATCCTCGTCTTCGACTTACTTTTTGTATTTTATTTTTTGTTGTCTATGAATCGGATGCGTTCATAAGTTCGATCCTCCGTTGCGGAACTTTCTACGTATTGAAAAATTGAAATATATATTTCTTATCTTTTTAATTTAAAATCAAGAAAAGACAATATCATAATGGTGAATTGCGTTTCGTGTCATAATGCAGTGCTCGTCACACAAAAGCGTATAAAATGTACAAATGGTAACTGCTCCCATAGTTACCATCATGAGTGTGTAAAATACACTAATGATTCACCAGTTGCGCGATCCAGGTGGTCCTGCCCCGAATGCAAGGCATCACGGCTAAAGGGAGGTGACAACACCAACCCCCCGGTAGATAGCAAGACCCAAAGATTGTCTGAAAACAGAGTCGCAGAAATTACGGAGTTACTGTCTCCTCCACCCCCACTGCAAAATCAGTCTCTTCAAACTTGTTCCATTGATGACGTCAGAGACCTTCTTAGAGCCGAAATGAGCGCCATGTGTGCGCACTGGGAAACAACATTTAAAAAAATATTTCAAGATGAATTGAACTCGTTAAAAACCCAATTTCAAGAGCTTAAGGATTCCGTCACATTTATTAGCTCAAAATATGACGATTTTGGCAAGAGGATCGATGCTGTTGAGAACAAGCTGGGCTCCATTGGTGCCGCCAAATCTGACATTAAGGACCTTAAAATATCTATTGCTAACGTTGAGTGTAGTCTGGACTCCGGGGAGCAATGGGCTAGACGTTCAAACATAGAGATATTGGGAATTCCCGAAAAAAAAGGCGAGAACTTGCTTGAGATATTTAGTAAAGTTACTGAATTCACAGGTTCACCGGTTGATGTGAACTCTGATATCGACTTTATTACTCGTGTGGCTCCGATGAAAAGTGACACTAAAAAACCAAAGGCAATCGTTGTCCGGTTCCTTGCCCGCTACAAAAAAGACGACTGCCTTAGTCGTTTGAAGAAGCTTAAGGACCTCAAGGCATGCGATATTGGTTACATCGGTAGCAACAATGCGATCTATTTTAATGAACACCTTACCAGTCGCAATAAAGCTTTACTGAGGGATGTGAAGTGGGTCGCTAAAGAGAATAACTTTAAATATGTTTGGGTCAAGAACTGTACAATTTTGGTGAGGCGCGACGACACTAGCCCAGTTATAAATGTCGTGCGTCCTGAGGATTTAAAAAAAATAAAATAAGTGTTTTGTATGTTGATATAGTGATTTCTAAGCTAAATATTGTATCTATTTTCCTGAAACTTTTTGAATTTTTGCATGTATCTAATTTTGCATGTTTTAAGCAATATCTATGCCTGTTGTGCTTGTATTTACTTTGGTTAGGAGTTAAAAATATTGTTAAGTTCGTCAGTTGTGTTCACTACACTAATTTTGTCATAAAATGGAATCTTATTGTACTTGGTCATAAATATATTGTGGCTGATAAAAATATAATAATAATGAAGTTATTGGGGGTCAAATTTATGAGAGCATTTTCGAATTTATATAGATATCATTTAAAATGTATAACAACAATATAACCGTTTACTATCAAAATGTGCGCGGACTCCGCACAAAAACATCTACTCTCTATAATGGCGTTCTCAACTCTAATTATCATTTGATATGTTTGAGTGAAACTTGGCTTCTGCCTGGTGTTATGGACTCTGAGCTTTTTGATCCTAGGTACACGGTTTATAGATGTGACCGTGACTATGCCACTAGGGGTGATAAAATGGGCGGAGGTGTTTTAATCGCGGTTAGAGGTGGGCTTCAGGTTAGAGACGTTGCTTGCTTGCCCTCAACTGGTGCAGTCGCGGATTTGCTCACTATTTCGCTCTCCATCAGAATCGGTTCTCAAGATGCTCGCTGCCGTGTATATTGTTGCTATTTCCCTCCATGCCCCGCGATGCACGATGCTCAACTCGAATTTTATGAAAAGGTCACGGAAACAATATTGAAAAACCCAGAAGAACGTTTCTTAATTGTTGGGGATTTTAACCTGGGTGCGACACAGTGGTATCCATCTGCGTGTCATAGTTTTGCAGAGCTAAAAGCCGACAGTGGTATAGCGCCAAGTATAGTCTCTCTTAAAGCTTTTTTGTCGTTTAATAGTTTGCTTCAATACAATTTAGTTTGCAATACTACGGGAAGGGTTTTGGACCTTATTATTGCTAATCTGCAGTGCCTCTTGACCGCAGCCCCCTTTCCTTTCATAACAGAGGACAAGTATCACCCATCTCTTGTTTTTACTATTTCATGTGCTAGTTTTAATGCTTTGTACGAACCACCTCGTACAGTTCGTGTTTTTAAAGCTACTGACTTTGAAGCAGTCAATGATGCATTAGCAGACATTGATTGGGAGACTTGTCTGGCCTCTGATTGCATTGATGTATCGGTTAAGATCTTTTATGATATTTTAAATAAGATTATTTCCGATCACGTACCATCAAAAATTGTTTATAATAATGACAAATATCCGGTCTGGTTCTCAAGAGCACTTATAAAAATCGTTAAAGAGAAATTAAAATTTCACAAAAAGTGGAAAACTTATGGTCGTCTAAATGACTATGATACTTTTGCGCTCCTTAGGAATAGGCAAAAGCAAGTACAAGACACATGCTACCGTAAGTATTTGGTTTATGCAGAATCTAGGATCAAACATAATTCTAAATATTTTTGGCGGTTCGTAAAATCTAAAAAGTGCGCGTCCATTATTCCAGATTCAATGTTTTTGGGTAATAAGGAGGCTTTTGATGGAAAAAACATATGTGACCTGTTCAATGTCTTTTTTAATTCTGTTTATGAACCACCTGATACCCTATCGCATAGCAGAACACCTCTTGCTGTTTCAAATTCCTGCGAGGAGTTGGTAAATCTTAGCAGTATTAATATATCCTGGGAGACTGTTTGTCAGTATTTAAAGAAACTCGATATTAGCAAGGGAGTGGGTCCTGATGGGATTCCACCTCTGTTTCTGCGTCAATGTTGTAATCAATTATCCAAACCGATTTGTTTATTGTTTAACATGTCTTTGAGATTGGGTGTGATGCCTGTGTTCTGGAAGCAGTCATTTGTGACACCTTTGTTCAAGGCTGGGGATAAGCATGATGTTGAGAATTATAGGCCCATTTCTAAATTAAGTTCAATTCCTAAACTTTTTGAAAAGATAATTTACGACAAGATTTTTCCTGTTATTAGACCTGTTATTATTCGTGAGCAACATGGTTTTATAAACAGGAAGTCCACTGAATCGAACTTGTGTGAATTTATCGATCAGGTTCTTATTGCTATGGATCAAGGCTACCAGGTGGATGTAGTGTACACGGACTACTCAAAGGCTTTCGACAAGGTTTCTCATAATATTTTACTTATTAAACTAGAAACGGTCGGTGTGCACGGCGACCTCCTTCGTTGGGTTAAGTCCTACCTACGAAATCGCAGTCAGGCTGTTGCGGTCAAGGGGTACTGCTCCAGTTTTGTTCCCGTAACTTCAGGTGTTCCGCAGGGATCCCACTTGGGCCCGCTTTTCTTCATTCTTTTTATTAATGATGTCATGTCGTATATTCGTTCTTCGAGTTGTCTATTATATGCCGATGATAAAAAGCTATATAAGATTATAAGATCGGAGGAAGACTGTTCTCAATTGCAAGAAGACCTTAATAGGCTCAGCCATTATTGTCAATTAAATCGTTTGCACCTGAACGTTAAGAAATGTAGCGTGATTTCCTTTTCCAGAAAAAAACAAATAACTAACTATAAATATTATTTGAATGATGAACTGGTTGAAAGGAAATCTGTAGTTAAAGACTTAGGTGTTTATTTGGACAGTAAGATTAGTTTTTGTGACCACTTGGATAGTATTGCCAATAAAGCGTATAGACTTTTAGGTTTTGTTTTAAGGATTGCCAAAGAATTCAAAGACGTTGAAACAATTATCGGTCTGTTTAACGCTTTAGTACGACCAATCTTAGAATATGCCTCTTGTGTATGGAACCCTCAATATAATATTTATGTAGATTCCATAGAGAGGATTCAGAATAAACTTTTAAAGCATTTAGAGTATAGAGCCTTTAAATCTGGCCAAATTTTTTATCCCAATAGTTTAGTATCTCTCGAGAGTCGGCGCACATATAAGGACCAAACATTATTATTTAAAATTATTTCTAATAATATTGACTCCCCTTATCTTTTAAGTAAAATAGGTTTTAGAGTACCTCGCCCCAACACACGACGAACAAATTGCTTGTTTCATGTCCCATTTACACGCACTAAATACGCTGGAAACTCATTTGTTAATAGAGTGTGTAGTAAATATAATAACTGTTTCGGTAATATTGATATGTTTAGTCTGTCACTTTCTAAATTTAAGTCATCCCTTAGAGTAAGTAAGTAGTGTTGTCTAGTTGCATATTTGAAATATTGTTTTCTTTTGCTGTTACTCCTATGGTTGTACCTACGCTTCCTTAAATTTTAATATGTCTCTGTAACTTGTGGCAACTTCGCTGGTTTATGTTAAATTCATGTTCTTTTTTATCTTTAAGTTATATTGTACCGTTTGTGCCCAAATAAAACATTAAAACATTAAACATTAAATATTATATTATAGCAAGGTATCTTAAGATACCTCAATAGACCTTGCTGTAAGATATATATATCTCTTTCCCTCGCCACTATAATGAATGGGATGGATATATATTTTCATATCTTAGTATTGTGTGATTCTTTGCGATAATGTCATATACAGGGTGTCGGGTTTCTTGTGGTCCAAATGAAAAATTTAAATAGGTCATCTTGGGGGCTACCAAAAACACCATGTTCAGCGATTTTTAGTACTTTCAGAGATATTGATCATTTTAATCGGAATTTTTGTAATTTTTCCTTGTGTCCATCGTACGAAAATTAGCTGAATTTAAAAAGGAGAACGATGTTCTATTCATTTTACTACAACACTTCCCGCGTTTTTCGGTTAAAAATGGAACGCACTTTATGTTTTTAAGCAAATTTAAAAGAACACGATTAGCTGAATTTAAAAACGATAACGATCCCGCGTTTTTTGGTTGAAACGATGGAGCATAACCGCGAACATTTCTGCTATTATTATTAAATGAAAATTAATTTTAAAATGTCATAAGTTGTACCTTTTTAAAAAGCTTATGAATTGAGCAAACTATTCCTGTCATTTGTACGCGAAGTGTTGTACTTTTTTTTTTAGTTATGCTTTAAAATGTTACAAAATTTGGAAAATAATTACTATAACTTTCAACTTCAAATCGTATAAGGGAATACCAACGTCGTTACCCTAACCGCCGTTTACCTCACGCAAGCGTGATTGGTTCATCGTACCGTCTTATTCGGGAAAGAGGATCAGTTCAACGCCGCCAAGCTGACGCTGGAAGACCTCGACATGATACTGCTCAAGATAAAGAAATCCTTCAGTGTTTCCGGACAGACGGCACTACTACGGCACGACGTTGGTATTCCCTTCTAGCTGCAGCCGCGTCTCCATCGCAGAATCCGTAACAATACATGATATCTGCGTTTTCTTCGAATTGGCAAGCAGGCATTTGAGAAAGGAGCTTAGTTATCAATATCGTCCGAAATGGAAATAAAGTTAAAAGTAACTGATTACGTAGGTCACTCAAAAAGTTTTGAGATGCTCGAAATTTCAAAATGGGACGCACTTTGTTTTTAAAAAGAATAGAATAGAATAGAATAGAAATCGTTTATTCGGTGCTAAAATAAAATAAACATAAACAACAACAAAACAAAAACATTTTAAAAGTAGAGTAATACAAATTTAGAGTATGTACTTAATCTAAATTTAACACCGAAAAGGTTGCCACTCAGCATGGTGTCAGGCTTACTAGCCTTGACGCTGGTTTTCAGGGCCACCGAATTGAAGAGAGAGGAGAGCGCTCCCAATCCATCTCACTACTATTTATAAAGACTACCTAATGCTTAAACTAAATTAGATATTGTATTTTTTTCTGAACATAAGACTTATTAACTATTGCGTGTGTGTGTGTTTGTGTGTGCGTGCACTGCAAATTTATTTAAAAATAGAACACCATTAGCTGAATTTAAAAAGGAGAACGATGTTCTATTCATTTTACTACAACACTTCCCGCGTTTTTCGGTTAAAAATGGAACGCACTTTATGTTTTTAAAAAGTAAATTTAAAAGAACACGATTAGCTGAATTTAAAAACGATAACGATCCCGCGTTTTTTGGTTGAAACGATGGAGCATAACCGCGAACATTTCTGCTATTATTATTAAATGAAAATTAATTTTAAAATGTCATAAGTTGTACCTTTTTAAAAAGCTTATGAATTGAGCAAACTATTCCTGTCATTTGTACGCGAAGTGTTGTACTTTTTTTTTAATTATGCTTTAAAATGTTACAAAATTTGGAAAATAATTACTAGAACTTTCAACTTCAAATCCTTTTATTTGCAAAACTTTGCATTTCTTTGGTATTTTTTATTATTTTTCGTAATCAGTAATTCATTGGCTATTTGAAAAATGCTTTTTTTTATTTCTAAATAACGAAGATTTTACACAATGACTAGTCTTATGTCGAAAAGCGGGTATTTTTTTTAAATTCTAAAAACCTGAATAACTCGGTAACCAATGAGTTTTGACCCCTGGTTGACTGGACTTAAATCGTTACAAATGCGCTGTAAAATAACCCCTTTCAAGGAAAACGGCGATTTTCCAGTCACCCTGTATATATTGTTGCTCCGTTTATGATTAGGCCTTGCAGCGCGTGTCGCGATTTGATTTTTTTAAACGTACTGACGTATTAAATTAGTCATGGGAAAACATTATTGCATTATTTAGCTGTTAAAGTAAAAGTTACAAAAAAAACAATTAATATATAATACCATATTATTCATATTAGTAGTCCGGTAAGGAACGTAAAAAGTAACTCTGGATCCCAGGAAACTTATTGAGTTTAATTATTATTTTAACGGTTGTTTATAGACACATCGTTACCGTGTTCTGGAGATAATCTTTCCTCTCTCTGTGGTCGATCCCTCATGACAGGATTGTGGTCATCAGTTGGTGATGTACATCTCCAACGCATCAATTCTTTGCCTCTCGCGGGCGCGTATTGTCCATGTCTCAACTCCGTACAGGAATATGGGGAAATTCAGTGCTCGTATCAACCAGATCTTGGTGTTATTTTTTAGTCCCCTCTTCTCTTCTTCCATATGTTATTCAGCCGGGTCATACCATCCTTCGTCATACCGCTGCGTCTCTTGATCTCAGGTGCACAGGTACCTTCTGTGTTGACTTGCGCGCCCAGATATATGTAGTAGTCGACTGTGTCCACACCCGGTAATATGTTTATGCTATTGGTCAGGTGTCCAGCGCGATCCACCATTACATTTCATTGCTTTCAGTCTCTAGTTGTTGGAGTACTGGCTACTCATCTAATCGAATTTAGTCTTTTTTATTGATATTTTTGAATTATGACTTTTCTGTACATAGTTACTTACTTGATAATAAACATTACTTGGATACACAATGCTTGCTCATTTTTAATTAACATTATCACTACAATTACTAGTAAAACTACAATACGTTATCAGCACGAGATTGTGCTCATGTTGTGATATATGTGCAAGTATATTTTTTATTTTTTTGTGACGGTGAAAATTAAAATAGTCGCGTAAAATGTCACAAGAAAATCAAATTGTTTCGAGTTTTGTTACCAAGTCAAATTCTTCGTCAATACCAACATTCTGCTTGAAAAATAAAGAGGGTTATCCTTCGTGGAAGTTTAAAATGAGAAATTATCTTCTTCACGAGGATTTATGGGAATCAATAAATGGTTATCCGGAAGGTGACAACACCCCTGCCTCAGTCAAGACAAAGAATGATGGTAAAGCTCTTGCAAAAATTTGTTTGACAATAGACGGTGCAGCTATTACTCATGTTAGAAGTGCGAAAACTGCATCGGAGGCGTGGAAATCTTTGCAGAAAGCCTTTGAAGATAAGGGTATGGGACGAAGACTAGGCTTAGAGCGTAAGTTGTATCGTCTAAACTTGTCAGACTTCGACAACATAGAGTCGTACATAAACGCTGTGATGTCAACTGCACAGGATCTGGCAGATATTGACAAGAAGATCGACGATACGTCTATTGCAGCTATACTTTTAGGAGGTCTCACCCTGAAGTATGAGCCTCTCATTATGGCATTGGAAAATTGCAATATTGACCTTGTGAAAACGAAACATTTCAATGAAATGTCTAAAAGTGACACAATGACAACAGATTCGGTTTTTCAGACAAAAATGAAATCTAATTCTAGGAAGAAGGAAATTATATGCTATGATTGTAAGATGCCTGGACATAAGAGACCAGATTGTCCATTGAAAAAGAAGATTTTCAAGAAGAAGGAGAAAGCCGCAAATGCAGAAGAGATGTCATTTACAGCTTTGAATACATCTGGCAAATCAAACAAGGACCTTTGGTATGTAGACTCAGGCGCTACTAAGCATATGACCTCTAGAAATGATTGGTTTCAAACATTTTCGCCAGTAAAAGAAGGAAGCGTTACTGTCGCAAATGGAGAACGTATCCAATGTTGTGGAATTGGAAATATTTCTATTAATACACCTCAAAATGTAGTGAATATGATTACAGAAGTTGCACTTGTCCCTGAACTAAAAGCTAATCTGTTATCTGTACAGAAAGCTATTGAAAAAGGCTTTACTTGTGTTTTTGATAAAAGTGGATGTTATTTTTTTAAAACTAATACTTTTTGTGTTACAGGTGATTCTGTTCTACATGCCTCGCCCTGTGGTGGACTGTATGTTCTTGATGGCACTACAAATGTGTCAAATAACGGAGACATTAACTATTTGACCCAAGATGGCACTTTTGGCTGTCAAAACAAGTATCAACTTTGGCATAAGAGATTAGGACATTTATGTCGAATTGGTATGAGTCAACTGAAAAATCACGAGGTAGGCGTAGAGTTTACTAAAGTAGACAAAAGTAATTGCATCGCTTGTATAGAAGGGAAACAAGCACGAAAGCCATTCAAAAAGGTAGCATTTAATAGGGCAACTTCTCCACTAGAATTAATTCACGCTGATTTATGGGGACCGTGTTCAACAACCTCTTTTCAAGGGAATAAGTATATGTTAACTTTGGTTGACGATAACACGCGAAAGGTATTTGTTTACTTTATTTCTTCTAAGACTCAGGTAAAAGACAAATTTTGTATTTTTCAAGTTTTAGTTGAAAACCAATTAAATTTAAAAATTAAGGCGCTTAGGACAGATGGCGGTACTGAGTTTGTTAATAAAGAGTTCGATGATTATCTTTCTTCAAAGGGCATCGTACACCAAACGACGACGCCGTATAGCCCACAACAGATGGGAGTAGCTGAGAGGACCCACAGATCAATTGTAGAGAAGGCGAGGACGTTGTTAGCTGAAAGCTCACTAACGAAAGCTTACTGGGAGGATGCGTTCAAAGCAGCCGTCTACCTAAAAAATAGGTCGCCTCATCGAGCCTTAGGTGGACAAATACCCTACGATAGGTGGTGTGGTCGTAGATGTGACATAAGTCATCTAAGAGTTTTCGGTTGCAGAGCACTTGTTCATATACCTTCGTGTCAGAGGAAGAAATTGGACTCGAAGGCGGAAGAAGCAATTTTCGTTGGTTATTCAGAAGACCCCAACTCTTATATTTTTCGGAATCCTTCTAATCCACGAAGAGTTCTTAAGTCGAGAGATGTAACTTTCTTTGAGAATGAGTTTATTGCATTGAAGAACACACATGTTAATCCTGAGGTACAATCAGACTCAATATTTTTATTTGACGAAGAAGAGACCACTAGGAGCGATGATACTCAGTTTTTTGACTGTATGGAGGGTACCAGTTCTGCTGCTGAACAATCTTTACCGGTAAATCTTGAAGGTACGGATGAAGATGAGGAATTCATAATTCTAGAAGGGGAACAAGCCCCTGATGAGCCTACTCAGAATAATGAGCTCAGGTACCCCACAAGAAATAGAAAACCTCCAGATTTTCTGACATATAATGTGGCAACGGAGGATTCGAATGAGCCTTCGACATATTATGAAGCTGTTCATGCTGATGATGCCGATAATTGGCATCGTGCTATGGCTGATGAGCACAACTCATTGATGAAGTTTCACACATGGGAATTAGTTGACAGGCCGAAGAAGAAGGTTATACCATGTAAATGGGTTTATAAAATCAAAAAAGATGCTTATGGTTGTGTTAGTAAGTATAAAGCGAGACTGGTTGTGAAAGGTTTTAACCAGGTCAAAGGTTTAGACTACGAAGAAACTTTCGCACCAGTGATCCGTCATTCTTCTTTACTCACTTTATTCGCATTAGCTGCGAACATTGGACTAAGAATGAAGCATCTGGATGTCGATACTGCATTCCTAAACGGAGACCTCGATGAGGAAGTTTTCATGGAGCAACCACTTGGTTTCAGAGAAAAAGGGAAAGAGGACAAGGTGTGTTTACTGAAGAAATCGCTATACGGACAGGCACCGCGAGCTTGGAATAAAAAGTTAAATGCTTCGATCAACAATTTACAACTAGATTCAAGGTCCCATACAAAATCAAAGCGAAAAAGTGGCCGTGTTCCGTGAACCTTCTAAATTAACTTAAATTATACCTTAAGTCTAAGGAACAAAGATCCAAATAATAATAATTGTTTAAAATACTTACCACCTTTCGTCTCAAGAGCAAAAGCGTTCGATAAACAAAGGAACATTCTTCGTTTCAAAAACATGTCATTCTATTTTAGGAACAGGGAAATAATGGAGTCGCAATTATATAAGACAGACATTTTTTTTATTTGACTGAGATATAACACAAACAAATTAACATATACAAATATTGACATGAAATGAAATATACTTATAGATAATGAACTAAATTAAATTATTAACTAATTATTAAATGTATAAATGACAACATTTCAAATTTCTAACACTAATTTGATTAATCCATTGTATTCCCTGTGAAAACAGGTCGACGCTAATATTTATGTATTTTAGCTAGGATTGATACTTATTTTATTGTCAATTGATTAAACCTTACTCATTCTAAAAGGGCATAACAAGCTATACGACACGACAAAAGCAAATTCTATAGGTTCTAAACAACTTACTTATAAAGTGGAATAAGCTTGGAATAGTTTATGCCACGCTTTGTCACTTTCTGTCAGATGCAAATGTAACAATTAAAGACAAGGACAAAGCATGGCATAAACTATTCCAAGCTTATTCCACGTTTATAAGTAAGGGGGTAATAATAAAAAAAATTAAATCCTATAACAGATGTCAGGTCAGACTAACGCTGTCACTTGTCAACGTCAAAACGATGCTTTGACACCGGACTTAATCTTATTATGAGATACATACCTACACTAAAATTTGCTGTATTCTGCCGTACAGTGTGAGATTGGTACATTTTAATAAATTAATAATAAAATGAGATCTTAGCTAAAATACAAAGATATTTACGTATTCCACTTTTTACGCAGAATACATTTTATTAATCAAATGATAGTGTTAGAAATTTAAGAAGTTGACAATTTAACTTAAATCTAGATTATCTGGCTATAAAATATATAATATTCATTAATAATAATTCAGCCTATCTACGTCCCTCTACTAGGCACAGAGCTCCCTACGACGAGAAGGATTGGGCTAAGTTCCCACGCAGGCCTAGCCAGGCAACAGCCATGGTAGCCTAGTTGTTCGACCTACCGTCTCTCAAACAGAAGGTCGTGGGTTCAAACCCGGGCTGGCACCTCTGAGTTTTTCGGAATTTATGTGCGAAATTTAATTTGAAATTTACCATAAACGGTGAAGGAAAACATCTTGAGGAAACCTGCACAGATCGGCGAAGAAATTTAATGATGGGTGTGAAGTTCCCAATCCGCATATTAATTACCCTTAAATAAATTTAGCTTGTTATATAGCTGTCTTTTAGAGCAGTTTTTTGCTTGAGAGGTTTCTTTTTTACAGATATAATGCAAACGTACTGCTCTATTATTAATTTAAGCAAATTTACTTTATGATTATGTTCGGGTTTTCCAACAAACAGAACTTTTTCGATTAATGATTTTGAAACAACCATACGTATAAAGTTTTTATAATATTTTTTTTGTATGTCTTTACCGCCACTAATGCGAAGACAATTGCGTATAACACGTTCGGTCTTCATACATATGTCAAAGACATCGTTTGAGGCATAACACAATCCACCCATGTCTCGTATGTCTATTAACTTGTGGAACCATAGTTTTTCTGTTGCCCACATGTCCTTTTTGCAATCGTCGCAATTAAGATTTTTTACTAGGCTACTCACCACGAAACCAGAAATATAACCTACTATTTGTGAAGAAACGTCCGAAATTGGGTTATGGTCTAATTTTTCACTGAGTTCATTGCAATTTCTCTGATATTTATCAAAGCTTTGCCGTATAGATTGACTTTTTTTAATTTCTGCAGTACTCAAGCACAGCAAAAAGGATCACTAGGAAATCTACAAAAAAATAAACATAAATATATTATTTTAAAATGAGAACTACTCCATGAATTTCTTGTTCCCAAACCACCGATTATTGACAAGATGGTTGTCCAAACAATATATTATTGATTTTTTAATGTAAATGCTAATATTTACGTACTTTAAATGAAAAACTGTCTTGTACTTACCTAAAGAAATATATTCCTTCCGAAACCTTAGTGTTACGGTGGCTACTACCGCAATTTTTAAAAGCACATTGAGGCATTTTGTCACGTCCTCACGTTGGCTGTGGTTGACGCGTACTGTAAGAAATAAGAGCACAAACTTATTTTGTGCTCATATTTCTCTGGCCATTTTCAGAGCTGTGACGTTGAATCTAGTTGTAAATTGTTGATCGAAGGTTAAATGAGACACTTTTTATTATAGGTTTTACAGAAACTCCTTCTGAGCCTTGTGTATATACTAAACTTTTTGGCCAAGAACTCGTCATTATTGGAATTTTTGTCGATGACATAATAGTGTTTTTCCAGTCAGATTTGACATTTGACATTGTAAAGAAAGATTTGTCGCAATATTTTTCTCTAAAAGATCTCGGAATATTAAAATCATACCTAGGATTGCAAATCGACTGCGATACTGAGAGTATCAAAGTGAATCAATCAAATTATATTAAATTCCTGTTGGGTAAGTTTAATACGACGGAGTGTAAAACTAGAAATACTCCTCTTACTCAAAATAAACTGGAAAAGAAAAAAGATGACCAGGTTTGTGAATCTTATCCCTATCAAAGTTTAATAGGATGTCTTATGTATTTGACGGTGAATTCATGACCGGATATTGCATACGCAACGAGCTATTTGAGTCAGTTTAATACGTGTTATTCAAAAGAACATTGGATTGCTGCAAAAAGGGTTCTGCAATATCTAAAGGGTACCATTAATTATTCGCTGGTTTACAGAAGAACCGGAGAAACTTTAAAAGGCTTCTGTGATGCGGATTGGGCGAACTGTGCCATCGACAGAAGGTCGTACACGGGCTACATTTTTAAGTTAAGTGGAGCACCGGTATCTTGGGAATCAAAGAAACAGCCCACGGTAGCTCTCTCGTCCACGGAAGCAGAGTACATGGCACTTGCGTCTGCCACAAAGGAAGCGTGTTACTTACGTCGGTTTGTCTATGAAATAACAGGTAAGTTATCTTCAGTTAGCTTAGCTTCTGACAGCCAAAGTGCCATCAGTCTCGTTCGCAACCCTATACACCATAGCAGGACGAAGCATATAGATACCAGGTATCATTTCATTAGGGAGAAGGTATCTGCTAATATTGTTACCTTAGAATATTTACAAAGTTCTGATATGCCTGCAGATGTTTTAACAAAACCTCTTGGGCCTGTTGCACATAAGAGATGTACAGTCAGTCTAGGTTTAATGACCTAACTTTAACTTGTTCAGGATAACTTCGATTAAGGGTGGGTGTTGGAGTACTGGCTACTCATCTAATCGAATTTAGTCTTTTTTTATTGATATTTTTGAATTATGACTTTTCTGTACATAGTTACTTACTTGATAATAAACATTACTTGGATACACAATGCTTGCTCATTTTTAATTAACATTATCACTACAATTACTAGTAAAACTACAATACGAGTCTCAGAAACAGTTCCTACATGTCTTCCATAGAGGCAGTCAGAAGCACTGTGTCGTCGGCATATCTGAGATTAGATATCTTTTTCCTACCTATCGGGAACCCTTTGTTCCACCTGTCAAGGGTTTTGCGGATTATATGCTCCCCGTATATGTTAAACAGTGCCGGCGATAGACTGCAGCCCTGCCTCAGTCCGTTTTTGTTTCGAACACATTAGAAATATCGGTGCCGATTCTAACAAAAGAGCGGTTATCGGTGTAGAGGTGTCGAATCAGACTGAGTAGATGTTTTGGGACCCCATCTCATGAAGCACAGACCGTAGCTTTTCCCATTGCACGCAGTCAAATTCCTTTGTGTAGTCAATGAAGATGACCGTGCAATTAAATTCTCAACTCCTCTCGACGACTTGTCGGACGTTTAGTAACTGCTCTCTTGTGCCCTTGCCTTTGACGAATCCTGCTTATTCTTGGGGAATCTGAGGACGGAGGTAGTGAGAGAGATGTTGATTAATCACATTCAGAAAGATCTTACTGTCATGGGAGATCAGAGCTTTAGTCCTGTAGTTACTACAATCCTTAGTCGAGCCTTTCTTATTGAAGGGAATGAACACTGATTCCGTCCAGTCCTTAGGCCATTTTCCTGTTCTCCATATATCGTTGCATATGTCCTGTAGAATCGAAATTCCCTTGTGGCTCAGATTCTTCAACAGCTCTGCTGGAATACCATCCTCGCCCGGGGACTTTCCATCTTTTAGCGATTTCAACTTCTGAGCGCAGGATGTGGGGCTCATCGGGGGTCCACTCAACAACTCGACGTCGAATATGGTTATAGTCCTTAATGCTGCCAACTTCTGCGTTAAAATCTCCCACGACCATAGTGATATTCTTCCGACAAAACGTTAAAACGTTGTTTTATCTACGAAATAAAATGCGTTCAGAAACCGTAGGAAACGACCAGCATTATTAGAACCAATTTTACTATTGAGAACTTTCCTGTCCGTGGAAAATCTGTACTGTAAAGTTATTAATTACAGTATCGATTTCTGTAGGGCCTCCATTCTAGTATACAGGGTGTCCGGTAAATAGTGGACTACCTTACAGGGCCGGATAGCTCAGCTCAGGAGTGGGCAAAATATGATAAATTATGTTTAGTAAAAGTCGCACCAAAAACGAGATATCTCAACTTTTCAAAATTTTGGAAATGCGGTATCCTGGTTCACCATTTTCAATGCCGCGGCCACATTTATTAGAATTTCTCAGTTTCGTTTACTGTGAAAGATAGCTGTTTAAATTTGCTATATGACCCTATCAACGGAATTAATAAAAAAATAGCAGATTTTTTATAATTTTTCAAATAAAGTTTAAAGTTTAGGAATCTGAGTTTAACTTGCGGCAAGTTTAACATCGCACGGTGTAAAAAAAAAGTACTAAGTCCCGTATTAATAAACTGATCTCGAATTTAATGCTCGTCTCAAGATGCATCAAAAATGACAGTTTTCTATGGTTTGACGTTTACTTTGACGTGTCTTGTGACGGGCGTCTCAGCCAAGATGAGTTTATTAATACGGCCCTAAGACTTGTAGTGCTGCTTTCCAAAAAATTGGCCTGGTTAATGGAGATTCTCAAATGATATAACAATTGAGTTTATTGATTACAGCAGCGAAGTTATTATTAAGTTTGTCCAACAAAGACTGAATTTTATCAAACTAGCGAATTTAATAAACGACTTTTGCTTCCGTTTAAAATCAGGTTAGCTGGTTCTAAATGTTTTAAAAGACAGTTTACATTAATGTGAAATACAACGACACTACGATAACAGGTAATTAACATACATTTTCTTAAATTTAAAGCAAGTGTACGAATTGCTTGCTGCCAGCCCTAATGCAGGCTCGGCAGCGTTTCATGAACGACCTCTTGAGTTCGGAGGCATATTGTCGCTCACCAATTTGTCGGCTAGCTTCTGCGACGCGACTACGCAGCTCTTCCACTTTTTTGGGCTCCTCGTTCACTGGATTTGAACCCTCTAGACTATTTTTATTGGGGTTGTTTAAAAGAAAGAGTGTACGGCAAACCTATTGCCTTTTTGGAAGAGTCGCGTCGCAGAAGCTAGCCGACAAATTGGTGAGCGACAATCCTCCGAACTTAAGAGGTCGTTCATGAAACGCTGCCGAGCCTGCATTAGGGCAGGCGGCAAGCAATCTCCTTTAAGCAGGCCAATTTTTAGGAAAGCAGCACTACAAGTCTTAGTACTTTTTTTTTACACCGTGCGATGTTAAACTTGCCGCAAGTTAAACTCAGATTCCTAAACTTTAAATTTGATTTGATAAATTTAAAAAACTGTTATATTTTTATTAATTCTGTTGATAGGGTCATATAGCAAATTTAAACAGCTAGCTTTTACAGTAAACGAACTGAGAAATTCTAATAAATATAGCCGCGGCATCGAAAATGGTGAACCAGGATACCGCATTTCCAAAATTTTGAAAAGTTGAGATATCTCGTTTTTGGTGCGACTTTTACTAAACATAATTTATCATATTTTGGCCACTCCTGAGCTGAGCTATCCAGCTCTGTAAGATAGTCCACTATTTACCGGACACCCTGTATATAGATATTAAAACAGTTATCGATGCGAAGCGTCAATTCAGATTCTTTTTTAATATAAACTACACCACACTTGAATAGGGACTTCATTTGTTTGTCTATGATTTAAAAAAAAACCATTAATATTTGTGACACTGTCACGGCACAAGTTGGTTTTGCCGCCATTTTTGTGGTCAAGTCGTCGGCTTCTGAATTTATTTGAGAGTACTTGTGATATGTGTGTAGGTAAAGTAGTTTATGCAACTGTACGTAATTCGGCCTTAAAGTACTCGTGTGCTCCTATTATGAAACACACTCGTATTTTAAGTCATCTCATTATGCATCAATTGCATAAACTACTATTACGACAAATGGCTATTTATGAAATGTGTCGATTTCTTATCTACCTATTTAACTTCAGATGGTACCAACCCATAGATTGAGTGTTAAATTGCTGATTTGTTTCTATAAGTTTAAAATGGACGAAATTAAAAGGTGTTTTTGTATCAAATTGCCTTTTTGCTTTCTTAGCTATCCGTCCAAAGCGGAATCCTCAGAATGCCTGTACGAAGGCTTCGTAAGAAGAAAGACTGTCCTTAAAGACGGGAAGAAAGTGTCGCTCGCTACTTGGCAGCGTTACTGGATGGTTCTCTCCGGCCAGCACCTTGACCTTTACACAGCCAAATCGTTTAAAGGGTAAGCTTTTTAAATATTTAAATATTTTTTGTGTTGGCCATTTGTTTGTGTAGCGGAAACTAGCGATTTTTAGGATTCCGTACCGAATACTGAAAAACGGAACCCATATTATAAAATGATTTTGTTGTCCGTCTATCCGTCGGTCCGTCAAGCTAAAACTTGAAATGGATATAGTATTTAATGGTCAAACGTCGTTCTCGCGGGGGCAAAAAAGATTTAACAGAACTGAATGATTATGACATGACAAATAGGCAATAACAGAAGTGAAACTCGTATCGAGAAGCGTTTACTCCTATACCTACGAGCTCAAAATGTATCAATTTCCCATTTAATATCTTACCTCCGCTCCGTACAGATTAGTAGCACATATTTGAAAAGATTATCTACACAATCCTAACGGCAACCTCTTCAGTCACTTTTCCTGCTACTTTAGATATATGTCATTCTTGATTGATTTGATATATGTACAAAAAACGTACAAATATAAATATTAATTAAATTTGAGAGTAAAAGGAAAACAGACATTTAAAAAGTTATAACTAGATTTAGGAAAAATACTGGATTTGATTTGAAATTTTTACAAATGAAAATAGTGTAAGTTTATTTATTTCAAAACAACCAGGTTCGATTCCCGAGCTGAGTACAGGTTTTTTAAAATGTATGAATGCAGAATGATATTAGAGTTGTTGGTAATTCTGTAGCTCTGCTAGCTTTGGGAATGAAGGCGTGAGTTTATGTATGTATGAATGCAGTTTTTCTTTTTATTCGATGACATGGTTCCTAAGAACAGATCTTGGTATGTCTTATAGTTTCAGACTTTCCCTTACTGACCGATTTAAATAAGACACCCTGTATAGGCACGTGGTCTTAGTAATGTAATGTAGTTGTCTGTCCGGCAGTACGAGCCGGGACGACTTCCGCGAGGAGCGGAGCAAGAGGTTGCCTCTCGACAGTTGGTTGGCCGAGCGCCGCGACGCCGCCGACGGGTTCCAGCTCGCGCACAGCTGCGGGTCTCTCTACAAGTTCAAGTTAGTGCCGCCTACTGACTTTTCTTATCTTAACTTATCTTGTACAGTCGAGCTCAAATATGTATCACTTTATTACCTTGTCTAATTAATGTCATATTTAAACTGCCACATATGAATTGTCACAACGATTAAAGTGCCAAGGTACTAAAATATATACATATTTATGAACTCGACTGTACAGATGGATTTCGGAGCATCGCGTAAAACCGAGCATTATGTACTTAAGTTAGAAAATCTCATCAAAAGCACTAATAAATAAATCTGTCAAAAGCACATATGAATAAATATATAGGGCCATCGCACCAAATATATGTAAAAATACATCTTATTATCAGTGGCATAGAGGCGTTTAGTATATTTTTGACGCCTTGGGAACGTACATATATTTATGACTGACTGTACACAGTGAGACAGTGGCGCATGATCACGAGTCAACACCCTAAGCCACTAACTAGGCAACTCATGCACGGTGGTGGACAGGATTGCCTAAAAATATTACATTCGACTATTCAGCTAAAAAGCTATTTTAAAAACCGGTCAAGTGCGAGTCAGACTCGCGCTCCGAGGGTTCCGTAATTAAGATAATACGCTTGGTAACCGCGAAGAAAAAACTCCATTCTGTCTAGCCTACATTTTAAAATAGATTTTCAAAGTTTTCTTGTTTTTTTCTCAAAAACTGTAAATAAAAAAATCTTGGCGTATAGATAATAACGTGACGTAAGTTATAAATAACTAACACTTCATTTTATTTTTTCCGTAATTTATAAATTATTATCTATACGCCAAGATTTTTTTCTAGGACTCTTCAGGTACAGAACCACATTCAGTTTAACTCAATCGCCATTTTTTTTAAACCAGTCAGAAACATCGAACTACAGTCCGTGATCGAATTCGAGATCAAACATGTAAACAAACGGATTGCCATCATAAAAAAACAAACCCAAGTGATGGATAGTTTAAAATCATTGAAATAAAAATAAAAATAAAAATAATCAGGGTAATATAATATTGTGTGAAGAGTTGAAAATATTACACTAAGGCTAACAGTAGATATACTTTTTTTAATTCCGTATTTATGTTGTTTGAATAAAATATATGGAGTTTTAATTTATGCTACTGGCAATGGTAAGAAGTTTTAAACATTTGGTTCGTTATTATAATAATTTTACTGTTAATGCAATACGGGACATACGGCGTTAGTTTTCTGACATCTGTCGAATGAATGTGCTTCTTTTCGTTTACGCTTTGGTATCGTTGCTTTCTGTTGTTAAGTTTTTGTTTATTGTTTAGTTTTGGTTGTATTTTCGTGTACAGTTTCTATTTGTTCGTGTGTGTTGCATTGGAAATTAATAACTATGGAAGTTCAGTCGGGCCCTTCAAATAAAAAGAACAATTTCTCAACGCCGAAGAAATGGCAACGTAGTGCTATGACCGTTAGTGAAAAACTTATGGTGATGAAAGCCTATAAATATTTCTACAAAAATTGGTGGTTGTGTCAATAAAACTACCGATGTTCTTGGCATTTCCGGTGACGGTATGCAGAATAGTACATACATACCTTCACGCCTGTATTCCCAGAGTGGGGTAGGCAGAGCTACAGAATTACCAACAACTCTAAAAACTTGTTGATAATTCTGTAACCACGTTTTGCACAACTAGGCTTAGATGTCTACCAGTGTATTAGTGACAGGTTGCAAGCCCATCGCCTAACAGTACTGAAAGCCTTTATTCCCTTAGTCGCTTCTTACGACATCCACGGGAAGACATGGAGTGGCACTATTCTAACCCGGCAACCACACGGAAAAAAAGAACGAACAATTTCTCAACGCCGAAGAAATGGCAACGTAGTGCTATGACCGTTAGTGAAAAACTTATGGTGATGAAAGCCTATAAATATTTCTACAAAAATTGGTGGTTGTGTCATTAAAACTACCGATGTTCTTGGCATTTCCGGTGACGGTATGCAGAATAGTGACTGAGAATAAAACTATTTTTAACATTACACATGAATAGACAAACTTTGGTGTGAAAAAGTGTTCCATCCAATATCTTAGTGAATGAGTGAGTGCATGTAGGTATCGGAATTTATTATTGATTAAAATTCAAACATTAAAAAATGAAATCTTCAAACCAAGATTATATACCCCTGGAATGTCACTTTGACATTGACAATTGTATGTTTATATTTTTGATCTCGAATTCGATCACTGACTTTAACGGGTGATAACAAAAAAATGAGAATCACTTTCAGTAGTCTTAAAAAAAAAACTATTGCCATAGACAAACAATTGTTCAAGATGTTATTTGTACATCTTTTGATATTCTTGATTTTTATTGGTTTCATTTTTTCAATCATTTATAATTGTCAAAATGACGCCGAAACAAGAAGCTCTGCGAAAACGCGTTGTACATTTTTATAATAAAAATATAAACATGGGGAAAAAGTACACAGTAGATCATTTTACCAAAGAAAATGTAACAGTTTCTACTATTATATAGAATTCTTGCATCCTTGACGACAACTTGCAAACGTGGTAGCGGCCGACCAGCTAAAATAATGACCAAGGAGAGACTGAAGACACTCCATATCACTTTCAATGATAGTGATTCCATGAGCCAACGAGATGCCTCGAAAATATTTAAATGTTTTCAACCGTACATTTGCCGGTCTTTAAAAAAGGTGGGTTTGGAGTGCCGCAAGAAGATAAGGGCACCGTAATACACCGATCAGCAAAAATGTAACATTATGTCACAATGCCGCTGGATGGTTACAAATTACAAAGAAAAATCGTTTATTTTGGATGATGAAAGTTATTTCCCCTTGAGCAAAACCCATATACCTGGAAATGATCGATACTATACCAGCAACATTTCAACATCACCAGACGATATAAAACACAAGTATAAGCACAAGTTTGAGCAGAAAGTTATGCTTTATGTGGCTTTTTCCGATAAAGGTGTGTCAAAACTGTGGTTCAAACCTAGTGGTTTAGCAGTTAATCCTAAACTCTCATAGAGTGAATGCTTGAAAAAAATACTTATACCATTTAATCGCCAACATCGCCCTGATGGAGAATATGTGTTTTGGCCAGATAAGGCATCGTCGCATTACGCCAAAAAAACATTGCAATTCCTAAACTCCCATAATGTGCCATTTGTACCGAAAATCCGAAATCCCAAAAACCTTCCACAATGTCGGCCGATCGAAAAAAAATCTGGTTTTTTGAGCAGTTTGGTTTAAAAAATTAATTGGGAAGCAGAAAATTGTGCCCAACTGATAAAAAGAATCAAAACCTGTGTGCGAAAAATGGACAAATATGCCGTCCAACGGTCTTGTTCGGGCATTATGTCAAAACTGCGTCGAACAGCTGATTACGGGCCCTATCGTAACGTGCATTAATAATTTTGTAAATAGTTAAATGTGTATTATAACCCTTACTATAAAAAAATATAAAATGTTACACAATTTTTTTTTACACCCTTGCAAATAATTCTCATTTTTTTGTTATCACCCGTTATTCTGAAATGTTTTTTGTGCTCATTTCCATACCTTAACCCTTAATAATTGATAATTGAATCAATTATTAAGGGTTAAGGTATTATTATTAGGGTTAGGACTTTTGCTAATATATCGTGGTTCTAGAATATGATAGTATTCAATCATAAATATTTATAAAGGGGTTTGGGTGTTGTAATTTGTAAATTTCATGTATTTTCAAGGTGAGCGACCATTCGTAAAAGCGATGAATTATGATGGATCGAATCAAAATAAACATATTTTGTCATGTCATGTAGTACTTTTAAGTGCATTGGAGCCGAGCTATTTAAATCTTTATAGCTGGGCCTACTTTTAGTAGCTGTACCAAATTATTATCAAACCGCGATTAGAATACAATTGAGCACATATGTCGTTTCTGAATTAATACATGAAATAAATTTTCAATGGTGCTTTTCAGTATGCAGATAAATGAAAATACTTATTTCTGTACGAAGAAGTTATAAAACTCGGGGAAAAAAACATAAAATATAATTTATGTTTTTTTACCTACTTTAAAATAATACAAATAATGTTATAATTAAATTTAGGAACACCATCAAAAATTATTAATTCATAACACCATCGTCTTCAGAGCTAGCGTCCGTATCATTACCTGGTACAGAGAAAACAAAATAGATAATTAGTGTGCTAAATAGTGTTTAATATGCATGTTCACATCTAACAGCATAGAAACAGTTTACTGCTGTACCTACCTATGGTGACAACTACTTCATTACGAGGAATTTCCAAGCATTCTCTTTGCCAGTAGTCATTTTCAATACGTTTCACGTAGTCCACCTCTTTTTTCCAGTCATTTTCGGTGATTGAAGCTAATGCCTCTAATGTTATATAGCCTCAATCTCGTTTTCACGCTGTTGCACATTTTTTGTTGCACACTCTGCTTAACTAAATGCCATACATACTCAATTGGATTCAAGTCGCAGTTGTACGGTGGCAAGCGAAGCTCCTCATGTCCGTGTGTTTTAATAGGTCATCTATTAAGTATTCTTTAGGAGGGCGATTTTTTTGAATAATTTCGTACAATTCGGGAACTGTGTAAAAAAATAAAGATAAAAGATAAAAGATGTTTATTCAGTAAGTAGGCCGCACGGGCACTTTTACACGTCAAAAATCTACCTACGCTTCACAAGAGACCACTGCTGAGAAGAAACGCCGCAAGAAACTCAACAGTCAGTCGTATTTTAAATATTGCTTATATAATAATAAACTTAACCTAGCATTATATAAAACAATGAATCTCACATAAAACAAAAAATAAAAAGATTCATGCGCAGTTGAGCAGGAAAATGTGTCAAAACTCACAAGAACTAATAATTAGTAGTAATAAGAAATCTAAAAATATAGAAATTTTAGGATTTACGAGGGCTGATTGATAAGTATCCGATGAAAAAAAATTAAAAAATATATAATTCCCGCCGTAACGTCATTTGACATCTTCTAAGATTTCAAAAAGCCTATTATCATTATTTGTTTGTTATTTCTTAAAAAATAAAAGCGGTTTACAGTCAGTAAAATTTTCCATTTTCATGAAAATGGAGAAAACGGAGGTTCGTGCTGTGATCAAGTTTTATGTTTTAAAAGGGAAAACGGCAAGTCAAATAAAAACAAAGCTTGACCGTGTCTTGGGGGACTCTTCTCCTTCTTTTAGCACTGACCACACTTGGGTGACGGATTTTAAACGCGGACGCCAAAGCTGTGAAGACGCTACCCGCACTGGAAGACCAAATGAGGTCACTACTCCGGAAATGGTAAATAAAATTAAAAAAGTTATATTAGATGACCGCCGTTTGAAGCTAAGGGAGATAGCAGAGATTGTAAATATCTCGTCGGAACGCGTTTTTAATATATTGCACGAACATTTGTCAATGAAAAAGCTTTGTGCCAGATGGGTGCCGCGACTACTCAACGACGAGCAAAAGCAACGACGAGTGAATACTTCAGAGGAGTGTTTGCAACGTTTTAGAGCCGACTCCAATGAAGTTCTTCGTCATTTCATAACGGTTGATGAGACATGGATCCACCACTACACGCCAGAGACTAAAGAGCAATCTAAGCAGTGGACGAGAAGCGGCGAACCCGCACCAAAGAAAGCAAAGACTACGTTATCGGCTGGCAAAGTGATGGCAACTGTATTTTGGGATGCGAGAGGCGTAATTTTTGTAGACTATCTTGAAAAAGGAAGAACAATAAATGGCCAATATTATGCAAACCTTTTGCAAAAACTGAGCGACGTAGTTAAGGTAGAAATACCCCATTTGGCTAAGAAAAATATATTATTCCATCACGACAACGCACCAGTTCACACGGCTAGAGTTGCTAAGACAAAAATTCAAGAGTTACTCTTGGAATTACTGCCCCACCCACCGTATTCACCAGATTTGGCCCCTTGCGACTTCCATCTGTTCCCAAATTTAAAAAAGTGGCTAGGAGGACGAAAATTTTCTACGAACACCGAGGTCATTGACGCCGTTAATGGTTATTTTGAGGGTCTCTATAGAAGCTTCTTTAAAAATGGAATTATGGCTCTGGAGAAGCGTTGGGTAAAATGTATAAAGTTAGGAGGAACTTACGTAGAAATATAAATTAGAATAATGAAAAAGAAAATGTTTTTTTCTTCTTTATTTCGGATACTTATCAATCAGCCCTCGTACATACACTCACCTATGACGGTGCAAGACAACCCACATAAAAAGCCTCGACACATTCTCCCACAGAAACCTTGTCTCCCAGACAATAAACAATGTTTTCATATTTTTTATGACTAAGTTATTATTAAGTTATTTAGGTGTTTAGTTTAGGCCAAGCATTTTTATCTGATAGATAGTCCTCGACCCTATAGTAAGCTTTAGACATCAACGACTTTTTCAAGTAGGTTTTAAGTAATGGAAATGGTAACTGTAAAACAACGTCAGGTAGGTAATTTATTATAGAAACGGATGCATTGACCTACAAATGATTTATAAACCTTACGGTCACGAAATTTTTTAATAGCAATTTTATTTTTATTTCTCGTATTCAAATTATGTATATCACAATTCTTAACAAAAGAGTCATGATTTTTAATATTAATCTTAAGGAATCACGGGAGTTTAGATTTTATATAGAACGAATGGCTCTTTTTGCAACACGAATATAGTCTGTATGTCAGCAGATTTTCCCCAAACCAGAATACCGTACGACATAACACTATGAAAATAACTATAATAAACTAAGGGAGCTGTCTTAACATTAGTAAGTTGCCTGATTTTCCTAACAGCATAAGCTGCCGAACTTAATTTACCTGCTAGTACTGCTATATGGGGACGTGTAGTGCGTTGAAAATTCGTTTTACCATTTTCATTTTTAAAATATGTTAATACATTGAAGATGATTTCTCGGCACCGACCGTTCAACACTTTACCACGATTCATATTGTACACTATACAAATTTAACATTTCGCATTAGCGATTCGGTAACATGAAAATTATGTGGAAAATACATAGAGTCATTCGGGTCAAGAGTACGCACTTTATTTTCTCTGGTCTCAAAAAGTTGTCACAAGTGTGATTTTTAAATTGATTCAATATAAAGCTCATAGGAAATCTTGTATATTTCCATTATTTAAGAAGATTTACGGTCAAATTCTATGAGATTTCGTTGTACATGTCAAAAAAGCAACATGATCCGACCGCGTACTCTTGCCCCGTCATGCGGGTAAAATTACGCAAGCTTAAGGGTAAAATTACGCATGCGGGGTAAACGTACGCAGCTCAAGAAATCTGCATAATACTAATAATAAAATGCAGGTTACCAGTATAATCAACATTTTGCGTTTGAGATCTTTATTTGGATATAATTAGGAACTTTAGAGTTTAGACATAGGTATTTACAATAATTAGAGAGAACTTAATTCACTTATACCAATTTTTCTGCGGCGCGTCTCTGACTAGATCCTTGCTAAACCAGCTCTTTGGCTTTTTTATCTGATCATCTGAGATCAAGGCGCGTTATGGAGCCTTTCTTTTATTATTTCGTGGCATTTTGCTGTAATCTGAAATAATAAACATTACTTAAGTAACCTTCAACAGTAGCTTTCATATTCGTAGCGTGCGTACTTTTGACCCCGTACTCTTACCCCAATCAGCAAAAATGTAAAACGATAGGTATTGTAGTTTTACTAGTAATTGTAGTGATAATGTTAATTAAAAATGAGCAAGCATTGTGTATCCAAGTAATGTTTATTATCAAGTAAGTAACTATGTACAGAAAAGTCATAATTCAAAAATATCAATAAAAAAGACTAAATTCGATTAGATGAGTAGCCAGTACTCCAACACCCACCCTTAATCGAAGTTATCCTGAACAAGTTAAAGTTAGGTCATTAAACCTAGACTGACTGTACATCTCTTATGTGCAACAGGCCCAAGAGGTTTTGTTAAAACATCTGCAGGCATATCAGAACTTTGTAAATATTCTAAGGTAACAATATTAGCAGATACCTTCTCCCTAATAAAATGATACCTGGTATCTATATGCTTCGTCCTGCTATGGTGTATAGGGTTGCGAACGAGACTGATGGCACTTTGGCTGTCAGAAGCTAAGCTAACTGAAGATAACTTACCTGTTATTTCATAGACAAACCGACGTAAGTAACACGCTTCCTTTGTGGCAGACGCAAGTGCCCATGTACTCTGCTTCCGTGGACGAGAGAGCTACCGTGGGCTGTTTCTTTGATTCCCAAGATACCGGTGCTCCACTTAACTTAAAAATGTAGCCCGTGTACGACCTACTGTCGATGGCACAGTTCGCCCAATCCGCATCACAGAAGCCTTTTAAAGTTTCTCCGGTTCTTCTGTAAACCAGCGAATAATTAATGGTACCCTTTAGATATTGCAGAACCCTTTTTGCAGCAATCCAATGTTCTTTTGAATAACACGTATTAAACTGACTCAAGTAGCTCGTTGCGTATGCAATATCCGGTCGTGAATTCACCGTCAAATACATAAGACATCCTATTAAACTTTGATAGGGATAAGATTCACAAACCTGGTCATCTTTTTTCTTTTCCAGTTTATTTTGAGTAAGAGGAGTATTTCTAGTTTTACACTCCGTCGTATTAAACTTACCCAACAGGAATTTAATATAATTTGATTGATTCACTTTGATACTCTCAGTATCGCAGTCGATTTGCAATCCTAGGTATGATTTTAATATTCCGAGATCTTTTAGAGAAAAATATTGCGACAAATCTTTCTTTACAATGTCAAATGTCAAATCTGACTGGAAAAACACTATTATGTTATCGATAAAAATTCCAATAATGACGAGTTCTTGGCCAAAAAGTTTAGTATATACACAAGGCTCAGAAGGAGTTTCTGTAAAACCTATAATAAAAAGTGTCTCATTTAACTTTTTATTCCAAGCTCGCGGTGCCTGTCCGTATAGCGATTTCTTCAGTAAACACACCTTGTCCTCTTTCCCTTTTTCTCTGAAACCAAGTGGTTGCTCCATGAAAACTTCCTCATCGAGGTCTCCGTTTAGGAATGCAGTATCGACATCTAGATGCTTCATTCTTAGTCCAATGTTCGCAGCTAATGCGAATAAAGTGCGTAAAGAAGAATGACGGATCACTGGTGCGAAAGTTTCTTCGTAGTCTAAACCTTTGACCTGGTTAAAACCTTTCACAACCAGTGTCGCTTTATACTTACTCACACAACCATAAGCATCTTTTTTGATTTTATACACCCATTTACATGGTATAACCTTCTTCTTCGGCCTGTCAACTAATTCCCATGTGTGAAACTTCATCAATGAGTTGTGCTCATCAGCCATAGCACGATGCCTATTATCGGCATCATCAGCATGAACAGCTTCATAATATGTCGAAGGCTCATTCGAATCCTCCGTTGCCACATTATATGTCAGAAAATCTGGAGGTTTTCTATTTCTTGTGGGGTACCTGAGCTCATTATTCTGAGTAGGCTCATCAGGGGCTTGTTCCCCTTCTAGAATTATGGATTCCTCATCTTCATCCGTACCTTCAAGATTTACCGGTAAAGATTGTTCAGCAGCAGAACTGGTACCCTCCATACAGTCAAAAAACTGAGTATCATCGCTCCTAGTGGTCTCTTCTTCGTCAAATAAAAATATTGAGTCAGATTGTACCTCAGGATTAACATGTGTGTTCTTCAATGCAATAAACTTATTCTCAAAGAAAGTTACATCTCTCGACTTAAGAACTCTTCGTGGATTAGAAGGATTCCGAAAAATATAAGAGTTGGGGTCTTCTGAATAACCAACGAAAATTGCTTCTTCCGCCTTCGAGTCCAATTTCTTCCTCTGACACGAAGGTATATGAACAAGTGCTCTGCAACCGAAAACTCTTAGATGACTTAAGTCACATCTACGACCACACAATGTTTGCTCTGTAATGTATATTACGATTAGGGAATGCAAATCGGTTAACCGGTTAACCGGTTAACCGTCCATTTTGAGGTTCGGTTAATAACCGGTTTTTGGGAAAAAAACCGGTTTTTAACCGATATGAAATGAAAAGCCGTTTTAGAGTTTAAGTTCTCGTTTACTTTCGAAGATTAACTAAAAAGCTATAATAATCAACAATATAAAAATAACAGACACCAAATTATCCATTTTAAATTATCAATAGTCTTAAAACATTGTAATCACATAACACACAGACAACACAATATTTTTGAAATTAAAGTTTTGATTACGAATCATGTAATCGACTAGCCTTTGATGAATGTTAACATATTGGAATATGTTTTTATTTAGATATATAATGTAAATTAGTTACTAGTCTGCTATACGTATATATAATGTAACAAAAACATCAAATAATCTCTTTGGAAGTTGAATTTGATAAGATCACAATTAACAATCAGTATATTTCCCTAAAATTAAAAAATTAAACTGAAAATTAACTATTTAAAATGATACTCAAAGCGACCTAAACGACTAAATTAATAAATGAAAATAAACCCACTTATATAAAAGTATAATAAATCAGCCTTTACTTAACAATTATAACAAAAGTGTGAAAATAACTTAAAGTACCTAATGTATTACTAGTCTACTTTTCACACTATTGTTAATAATAAAAAAAACAACATATATCACTCAATATTTCTCTTTGTTATACTGTAAATAAATGTATTTCATTTACTGTGTAAACTCTTTACAACGTCACTTAAGGAACTGAGTATTTTTAAGCGTTAGGTATAAAGATTGGTCGTTCAATCAAGAGACATTTTACACACTATCATTATTAATTAGTCTTCTATCGTATTAATAAAACTTTTTCGTCAATACACAAAGATTTTCGTTTACTCGCCAATCACCATAAGTCCGTAAGCAACTGCGATTTGATAATGTATAACATAAGTGTATGAATATGAGAAATATTACTTACCTTTTTATCCATTTAAATATTACTCCCAAGTCCCAACAGCCCGTGTGGTGTTTTCACTTTCACGCACAAGTTCATCAGACAGATCACGTAGGTTATTAATTATAAACAATAAACTTTGGGGTTCGGAACTTCGGAAGATAAAGCAAAAGGTGTTATCGTTTAAACGATCCGTATCTTACTGAGTACTGACTACTACTGACTACTGACTGACCTGTTGTCGGCTGGATGGCATGGCATAGCAGCCAATAGCAGGGAAGCTTGGAGCGAGTAAGATAGAAGATAAGCTTATAAATTAATGATTATTAGTATGAATAAAAAATGGAATTATGAACTTTTAGCTAAAACATGTATTATGGTTTTTAAATAAATGTTATATTTGTGAATTACATACTCCTGTATTTGTTGTTACTGATTTATTTTATAATTTACCTATTCGTAAACGAAGACAATGATTTTTACACGTAAAAAACATTAAAAAACTAAAAGTAAAAATTAACCGGTTAATAATCGGTTAACCGGTTTTGGGGATTTTGAGTCGGTTAATAACCGGTTATCAATTGCTACCGGTTATTGCATTCCCTAATTACGATGTACGAACAATATAAATGAAAAACACTTACTGGCTCAACTGCATTCATATGACTCCCACACACTTTTCCCCAACACACAAAACAAAGAAATGATTCAGTTTGAATTAACACGGAGATCTGTCTCGATAAGCACTTGCTTTGCACTCACGCGGCTTTTGGCTCCGAAGTGGCCATGCCAGCGCCACTGTTTTAAGCCATCATGCACCTTGCCCCCCCCACCTAGTCGGAGAACAGGCCCCTGCGTACTCTTACCCACTGCGTGCTGTTACCCCGAATGACTCTACTACATACCTTCACGCCTTCATTCCCAGAGTGGGGTAGGCAGAGCTACAGAATTACCAACAACTCTAAAAACTTGTTGATAACTGTGTAACCACTATGACAATGTGGAAAATAATGACATTTATTTATCAAATATTTTTATGACTTTATTTTTTTAAATAAAAAAAATGACACAGCATTTACCAAGAATAGGCAGAGTTGTTTGAATGATTATAATGAAGCAATTCTTTGTAAAACTTTTATCTATAAGTTTCTGCAGTTAAACTATGAAGATAATAATATCCTAGATTGACTTATAATTAATTATATTTATTTATTATATGTACTTTTGTGCTAACGGTACTTCCGAAGTGTATTCTAATCGCGGTTTGATAATAATACTTTACACATAAATAGATATAAAAGATCTTAGGTATTACGTGTGTGGTATCTTAGATATTATTAAGCGCATTAAATTGTATGTATGTATGTGTGTGTTCGAGGTTCTCGAAACCATTATAAGAAAATCATCTGTGGCCGCTGAACAAAAATTAGTTTTTCTAAATCGGTTTTCGGTCATTTTCTTTTCTTATAGTTTCATGGTATAATAAAAATATCAAAGTACATAATTAAGTGACATTCAACGGTAAAACTCAATAAAGACAATATCGTTTTTAAATTTAATTGGAGATGCATTTTTTATCTGTTATGGGTTTTTAGTACTAGTTATTATTAGTAATTGACAACAATTCATTATGTGCTAAGGTAGTAAAATAAAATACCGTTTCTAGCTTTTACACTGCTGATTACAGTTAAAATATCTTTGGATTTTTTTATGCAGTAGTTTTTTTATATTTAGGAAAAACAGTAAAAAAAGTTGGATTGTGAATACCCTTAGTCCATTTATTACCAAAGGAATTGAAAAAAATATACAACTGTCATGTTTATTTTTTATCTGTCTGACGAAAGAAACTGAAGGCAGATGCAAAGCAGTAAACGCAATATAGTTTATTTATTTTAATGGCGTCTACAAATTATGTAATTAATTAAATTACGCAAAATAACAAATTTGTGTACGAAACGCAGCAAATGATTGACAAGTGAGTGACATGACATGACAGTCAGTTCTGTTTCTGTTTGTTTATTTATAGTTACTTTTTTTATTTTATATTATGCTAAGATCACGACATCAGTATTCCTAACTTGGTATATACGAGGGGAGGTCCAAAAGTTCGCGGAATGGAGGGCTAAATAATTAAATAAAAAGACGTTACTATTTTTCCTTTTCAATATAATCTCCCTTAAGGTTAATACATTTGTTAGATCGTGATATTAATTTTTCTAAACCCACATAAAAATAATTTTCTTCTTTGCTGTCAAAATGAGCCAAAATTGCGTCCTTTACTTCATCATCGGTGTGAAATTTTCTTCACCGCAACTCTTTCTTCAAATTTGGGAATAAATAATAATCACTGGGGGCCAGGTTCGGGCTGTAGGGGGGATGAACCAATTCTTCGAAGCCACATTTGTTCAGGGCAGCCATCGCAATACGACTCTTGTGAACTGGAGCATTATCCTGAAGTAACAGCACACCCTTAGCCAGCTTTCCTCGCCTTTTTTCTTTGATAGCTTCCCGCAACTGCTCCAGTAGCCTAGAGTAGTACTCTCCAGTAATTGTGACATCTTTGCTTTTGTAATCGATCATCAAAATTCCTTGGCAGTCCCAGAAAATCGTAGCCATCAACTTTCCGGCCGATTCTGACACCTTAAATTTCTTAGGTGGGGGGTACCCTTCTTGTGCCATTGCATCGACTCCTGTTTAGAGTCAGGTTCAAAATGATGAACCCAAGTTTCATCTCCAGTAACAATCCGCTTCAAAATCGACGTACTTTCTTCTCCACACCGTTCTAAAAAACTGCTACACGCGTCGATTCGCTGCTGTCGCTGATGCGGCGTAAGCATTCTCGGCACCCATCTTGCACTCACTTTAATCATGCCGAGGTGTTCATGTAGAATCCGCAAAATAGTGGTTTCAGATACTCCAACTAATGCAGAAATCTGTTTCTTCTTCAGGCGAGCATCTTCTAATACTAATTTTTCAACTTTTCCGTCGGTATCTGATGTGGTGACCTCGACAGGCCGTCCTGGGCGAGGGTCGTCTTCAATGGACTCTCTGCCAATTTTAAAAAGACCGTGCCATTTGTAAATCATTGTTTTTCCAGGGCAATGATCACAGTAAACTACTGACATCTCACTCATGATGGTCTGAGGAGTTTTTCCTTGCTTAGTCAGGAACTTGATGATGGCTCGATACTCAATTTGCTCCATACTTCCAGGATTTTTCCAGATTGACTTGCTTGCTCGACGATATTTTGTAAAGTAATGAGCTCTTCAGGCTGAAAGTTGGTATATATACTCTTAATGAGTTGGCCATTAGTACTATACTAAAAAATATAGTCATCCCCACCCCCATCCCCTCCATTCCGCGAACTTTTGGACCTCCCCTCGTACGGTCTTCTTAATGACTATTGCTTTAATAAATTATTAACGACGAATTTAAGTTAAATTAAGAAAAACCGAGAAATACGGGTAGTCTAATTTTAAACCAGCTATTATAAATGCGAAAAAAGAATAATGCTTTTTTTTTTAAATGTTGTCAATTTGCTGTTTGAGGTTCTGATAAAATTATGAATTGACCAAAAATCTGTTTGTCCCGCAAAATTTAAAAAACCAATTAACTTTGATGCCTGGTAGGTCCCAACATTCTTGGGGGAATTTAGACAATCAAATCTGTACCAACCTGAGGGTCGTTCTGGAGTCATCCGTCAATATCGATTCAATATACCATGTACTTTAATGTTTCAGGACTGCATCAGAGACCACTGCATCGCAATGGTGGGTAAAGATACAGGAAGTTACAAATAAAATGGCGAAACCTCTGCCAGCGAATCTCATGCAATTCGAATAGACAATACTTCATGGCCAGCTTCGTGATCTACGACCTTAGTAGTCCCTTAATGTCCAGATCTGATTTCATTGCGTCGACTAACATTTTGTATATCATCAATCATCACATCATTCATCATCATCACATAATATTATTATCAACACGTCTGTTTTGTACTAATATCATAAGAGCTAAACATTCGTTCGAATTCATCGTTTGCCCTAGATCACAAATCGTCTTACATATTGTATTTAAGTACATTATCTAAATTGTAAGCACTTAAACTTGTAATTATATTATAATTGTTATCGAATTTAGTAATTATTAGTATGTATGCCACGTTTCAACTATTACAATTGTGTAACCAATTTTTTTTTATTATGAAAGTGTTTCCTTGTGTTAAGTTATGGTTCGTTCTTACGTATGGTTCGGTTAGCATAAAACGTAAAAGCAAATGAAATTCGAATATAAATCGTCTGGATTAACCGAGAGATCATACGATCTGATAAACATCATTCGACAAAACAAAACTTGTTGAGTAACGTTTACTTTAAATATAGTTAAGGTTCGCGCAAACTTAGCTTCACCTAGTTAACGTAGGTACAGTAAAGGAAACTGAGAGACGCACCTTTTTCGCTCTTGTCGCAATGCGATTATAGTAGTTGATGCAACAGTTGTATAAGAGAGGTCAAAAAAGACGAGTGGTGTGGTTACGATGTGAGCCGCAGGCGAACATCGTAAAGCAAGACGCCACGAGTATTTTTTGACTTAGTTATACACCGTTGCATACAATACTTTTTCTACGACTAGGTTTCAAATAAAATGCAAAATTAAATTAATATACCTAGGTTAGAATACGAACGAACGAAGCACAGAACAACAAACGAGCGAGAAACATTCGAAAACAACAAAATATGTGTCTATGGTTAACTTTGTTTTTAAATTGATGTGCACTTGCCAGGTTTCATATTTTTTTTAAAAGTTGTACAATCGATTTAACTTGTGAAGTAGGGACTAAAAACACCTAATGATTTGAGAAATGAATTCTTTTACCTGATTGGTCGATTTTAATATAGCTGCGTTCTGGTTGGTTGATACCAAATAAAATGTTTTTTTTAAAGAGTTAAATTAGTAAAAGGGTTTACATACCAAAAAGAAACTAACGTTCCGATTGACAGTCAATGTGTATTGTGATTGGTGGTTTAATTTGGTGAAGTATTTTGATTGGTCAAATTAACCTAGGTGTAAGCTTTGGCAGCTAGGCATATCGTTTTGGCTCAAAAAAGCACAAGTGCTGTTAAGGGGAATAGACTAGATAGACTTTTCTACGGAATGTTCTGCGGACATATTATCTATATTCTTATATTAGTGTTCGTGACTATATAAATGACAGATAAAAGTACAGGAGTAGGAAAAAACATAAAATGGTACTCTCAGGGATGTTTCAGTTTCCCGTACTGTTCAGTTGCGATCATTTTGGACCCGTTTATGGTTGAATATTATTCGGTCACGAACCTTAATTCGTGACCCACTTCAAGATAAATATGCTTGAAGTCGTCAATTTCATTACGTCATTAGAGATGCAAAGTCATTTGTAACTTTTAACAAACTCAACCTTGTTATTGTAGTACGAGGGCAGAGTGAGAAGTCTGGTAAAAATCATATTAAAGGTATTTTCTTCACAAATGCATTAATGTCAATTTGTAATGCAGCCTTTTTGGAGGTAAATCGTATATTTTCAGCCAGTTCACACGACTAGTTTTTTTTTGACAGCTATGAAAAAGAAACAATCACTTCGGTGTTTGCAAACATGGAGAAAAGTGAGTTTCGTGTACTGATGAAACATTATTTTTTGCGAAAATAACCATTACGGATACAAAAAAAAATAGACAAATATTACGGGAACTCTGCTCCATCGATTAAAATGATCCACAAGTGGTTTACGGATTTTCGTTGTGGCCGTACAAGCACTGCTTACGCCGACCGACCCGGACGCCCAGTTGAGGTCACTACACCAGAGATGATCACCAAAATCCATGACATCGTATTGACCGACCGAAGAATAAAGGTCCGTGAGATAGCTGATATTGTAAGCATTTCAGACGAACGGGTTCGTAATATCCTTCACACTTATTTGGATATGAAGAAGCTCTCCGCCCGTTGGGTGCCGCGATTGCTCACAGTAGATCAAAAACGCACTAGGGTGACCCTGTCAGAGGCATGTTTGGCGAAGTTTAGGTGTAATGAAAAGGACTTCTTGCGTCGTTTCATAACTGTTGACGAAACCTGGATTCATCATCATACACCAGAAACCAAGGAGCAGTCAAAACAATGGATTGCTTCCGGTGAACCTGTACCAAAGAAGGCCAAAACAGTTTTATCGGCGAATAAAGTTATGGCTACTGTCTTCTGGGATGCTCGTGGTGTAATATATGTTGATTATCTTCAGAAAGGTAAAACGATGAACGGCGAATATTATGCCAACTTGTTACAGCGATTTCATGAAGTTTTAATGGAAAAACGACCCCATTTGGCGAAAAAGAAAATCATTTTTCACCAAGACAACGCACGGGTCTACACTTGTGCAGTTGCTATGGCTAAAATCTACGAGTTGCGTTACGAATTGCTCCCGCATCCGCCTTATTCTCCAGATTTAGCCCCCTGCGACTATTTTCTTTTCCCAAACTTAAAGAAATGGCTTGGTGGAAAAATATTTGGTTCCAACGAAGAAATCATCGCAGAAACCAATGCGTATTTTGAAGGGTTGGAGAAATCGTACTATACGGAGGGAATCGAAAAGCTAGAAAAGCGATGGACCAAGTGTATTGAGTTACATGGGGACTACCTACGTTGAAAAATAAATATTTACTTGGACCAAAAAAAAAAAAGTTTAATTTTTTCCAGACTTTTCACTCTGCCCTCGTATGTCGGATTGACTTTGGGTCTAAGGTGGTTCACAAATTTAAGTCTTTGAATGTACAGAAATCTTATTTCTTAAGATATTACTATTTAAGCATTTAAGTTGGTATTTGGGACTACGCGTTGTACTGGTTGTAATATGTTACTCAATACTGCTATGTATATGTTACGGCGAACACCGGAACACATTCCAGCGTAAACAAAACAATACGAATGTAAGCTGATTCTTGCCGCTGGCTGACTTCAATATATTTCATACTAGCTGTAGCACGCGACTCCGTCCGCGTAGAAGTCGTTTATCGCTGTAAAGATTTTTAATTAAACAAAAAAGTCTGTTACAAATTTTTAAACTTATGATACGCATATACTATATATGATATTATGAGACCCAGAGGAGATGTAGGTTCAAATCCTACCCAGGATCGACGATTTATTTTCGCTTCAATATAGTTTATCGCTCTTAACTCAGGAAAAATATATCATATAACTTCTTAGCCTGATTGTACAAAATATGGTTACAGAATTATCAACAAGTGTTTGGTAATTCTGTAGTTCTGCCTACCCCACTCTGGGAATGAAGGCGTGAGTTTATATATGTATGTATGTAACTCAGGAACTGTCAAAATTTCCGGGATAAAACGACCCTGTGCCGTTGCTCGTGATTCAAGATATCTTTATACTAAAAGACCATGCTCACGGATGTATGGACTCCGGTCTTGAGATGATTTTTCTTGAATCAAAGCCAAACTTATTTTAGACACTTTGGGAAAAAGTCAATTAATACCTCCTGTTATTAATTACAGTAATTTTATTAATAACAGGATACAATATTTTGAAATACCTTACCTGACCTCATAATTGAAATAACCGGTTTCTCAAGTTAAAATGTCATTTTAGGCATCTACAGTATGAAAAATTGCAAAATCCTGCTAATTTCAAAAAACATAATAATTCGAACGCTCCTTCTTCATATTTTCATGAAAGTTTAATTTAGTGCAAATGTACGGATACGGATTTGGATATAAGAAAAATAAAATTAGAAAAAAAAAAAAAAAAAAGATGTTTATTGAGTAAGTAGGCCGCATGGGCACTTTTACACGTCAAAAATCTACCAGCGCTTCACAAGAGACCACTACTGAGAAGAAACGCCGCGCCGCAAGAAACTCAACAGGAAAATAACTCAACTCAAGGTTGTACTGTGAGCGCTAGACAACCATAATCATTCTTAAAGGCAGGGACCCGACCACCCATTCCCCGAAAAAAGCCTTTAAAAGACTTACCTCTCGGAGTATAACCCACTAAAAGAATAACCCATTTGGAATAAATATTTGACTTAGTTATTAGTTAAACTAACCATTCACATAAGGGATTCACTGTAAATTGATATCCCTCTCTTATTGCGTAACCAAATATAGCCCTTATAAATATTGTTCGATTAGCTTTTTAAATATTGCTTTAAAAAGCTAATCGAACGGCTTTCAAGCGATACGGCTTTTCTAAATAAATCTTAATAAAAACCCCTTGAATGGGATAGCGGGCCGGTCCCTGCTTTTAAAACAAATACTCGCGCTCATAACGCCAACACCTATTTCCTTTTACTGGGGACGAAACCCGGGACCGCTAGTTTCGTAGGCTGCTTTACTGCCATCAAAGATAGCTGCATCGGAGTCTTCGAGTTCACCGAGTCGCCTATTAAGAGAGTCGAGTCTACAAAATTAGGACTCCAGAACTCAAGTCTTTTACAACACGAGTTCCAGAATAAAATACAAAATTGTGACAGAAAAAAAAAGAAAAAATGTGGTGACTAATAATAATGGCACTGTTTAGTACAGTATTTATTTGTTTTTTTAAAAATTATATTCTACCGTAGGTTGAATTAATTATATATTTTATGTTTGTATCATTTAATTTACATATTATCCGGTCGTAATCAGAATAGGAATGGAAAGTACCGCCAGCATAGTACGTAGTACTACGTAATGACTTTAATATTACTTACTAGCTGTCCGTGGCCGGCACCGCCAGGGTGTATTTTTATCATACAAGGTTTGTATGTGTCCTGATATTACAATCAACAAAAAAATCAATTTGGTCGAGCTATTCTCGATCGAGTTATGGCGTGACAGTGCGTGCCTGGAAGCAGGGATTTATTTATATATGTATAGATAAGACTCGAAGATATCTGATAAAGTAATGTTATTTTTGCGTTTGAAGTAGGTATGTGTATATTATATTATTAAAAACGAGTGAACCTGCGGGCTGCATAGCGCCCTTTGCTCCCTCTCCATATCGTCATCGTCTTTGAGATACTTAGTAAGCCAGTGCCCCAGGTTTTTTTTTAAGGGAACACCATGATGTTTTTGCTGAGGCACGCTGGTAATACAAATTTTTAGTTCATTGTAATTTAAAAAAAAAACGAATGTTTTATGCAAAGCATGAGTAATGAAATGACTTATCATTTATCCAAATCGTAAATACCCGAGAATGAGTTTGTACATCATTCTTTTTAAATAAAAAGACTACAGTGTAATACATTGGCATACAAGAAAAGTAAATTAAAAATTGACACAATGCGTCTGTCATTCATGTAACCATTGTCACTGTAAATAGACTGTTTATTTCGTATTTTGTCAATTTTCTTGGTGTTGCGGTTATATGTAGCCGACTGAATACTTATATTTTCTCATGTTAAAGAATTTACAACAGGTTTGTGTTGAATTCTTGTTTATTTATCTTGCATTGTCATCTCAAGTCAAAGAAGGGGTCGAGTGACGTGACGTCCCATAGGAGATTGAAAAAAAATGTTTTGTTCTTTATCTTAAAAAAAAACTCTTTAACATGAGATGAATCCAATGACATATCATTTATCAAAATCGGACCATAACTGTAGATTTGATGCCATGGACAAAAATCGGCCCCGCGTTATATATAATTAGAAGTGAACCAGTTGTTAAAACTTATTTTGTCGGTAAAATAAACATTTGACAATCATTTAGTATTAATTTGTGACGGTTTTTTTAAAGATTCAGTTATACTGGATCGGCCAAGTGAGAGTCGGACTCGCGCACAAACAAGATAAATATTTAAGACTCCTAAATAACACAGTAAAAAATACATAGAACATAAGTATTGATAGTGTCAATATGCCCCGTGCCTTTGTGTATGAAAGTGCCTTAACGGTCAAATAGGAAAAAGTTTTTAACACAAATAATACCTATGTACTTTAAAAAAAAGTGCAATCCAGACAACGAAATAAAATAACTTAATATTGGGAATTTCAATATCCAATAAACAGATAAATACTGCAACAATTAACTATTACATAAAGACATTATTTTTGGTAAGCTACAATAAAACACTTTTTTACTTGTGAAATACTACAGAACAACCACCTATTGATGCGTTTACGGCTGTCAAGCCCGCTTATGTAGGTAGTCATGTTTAGTGATATTTCGATATTACTACCATTTGATTTTAAAGAAATAGGGCTGGTGTATTATTGTGCCCCGTGCATCAATCTGCCCCGCTTCCCCCTATAGGTGAAAAACTCTTGCATGTAGTCGATCCAAACGTCGTCATCGCGTGAGAAAAAATGATTTGACGGTACTGAAAGATTAAGGGCCTGTTTCATAATCGACGAGTAAATTTATCTACCATTTAAAGTTGGCTCTCTCCTTGTCTTTTTACAAGAAGAAAGAGAATGGGCTCAATTTATCTGTCAAATATGCTTTACTTGTCGATTGCGAAACAGGAGGTAAGACAAATAGGCAATAACAGAATTGACGCAAGTGTTGGTAAAGACAAGTCCTTTGAGTCTCCAATTATAATGGCCGTATTAATAAACTCGTCTTGGTTGGGATGTCAGTCACAAGACACGTCAAAAATGTCAGCTTTCTATGGGTTGACGTTAACTTTGTTTTGAAGGGTTAGCTGGAAGAGAGCCCTTAAAGGGATAAGTTCGCCTTTGTATATATTTTTATATTAATTGTATTGTTCTGTTTTTTCTTTTGTACAATAAAGTGTTTACATACATACATACATACTTTGACGTGTCTCGAGATGGGGAGCATTAAGGGCCGTATTAATAAACTCATCTTGACTGAGATGCGCGTCACAAGATACGTCAAAGTAAACGTCAAGCCGCTAGCCGTAGAAAACTGTCATTGTTGACGAATCTTGAGACTGACATTCAAGTCGAGATCAGTTTATTAATTCGGGCCTAATACGGCCATAAGACTCGGCTTAGTTTTGTAGACTCTTGTCATTGAATCGAAGCTAGAGTTCTTTCAAACTTGGGAGGGACCTGAGACCTCTTTAGTCTTCTATAGAAACCCAGGTGTCTATAATAAAATAATAATAATAAATCATTTATTTTAGACCAACGAGGATCACTGTGTTAGTAATACAAACAGATAGATTTACTTACGGACTAATGTTAGTAAACACAAGAATAACTTATTTTATCTACTCTCAATTATCGTAAAGTTCGAATTATAAACTTCAAAACGAATTTATATTGGCATACTTTATAAACACAAAATGACGAGTAATGGTAAAAAAATTACTTTACCATTACGATACAAGTTAATCCAAAAAGTTATTATTTTTTTATAATGGAACGCACATGCGGTTCTCGTCATTTTTACAGCATTACAAAAAGTTTTCATTCCAATTTTTACTTGTCTGTGACAGCGCCCGCTTTAACGCCTGCGCGGTGATGTGCTAGGTTTTGGCGCCATTAATTGAATACGTTTTGTTGTAGTTAGTCTGTGAGCACTTAGAAGAGGCTTCGGTTTAGTACTTCTCTCTCACTCGCTCTCATACGATCTTACCTTTTGAACGCCACAATCGGCTCTGGCCGACAACTGAAAGTCGTGCCACTGACGCCACCGAACGGCCACAGCCGACACAAGTTAGAGATTAAAAGAGACTTTGTTTCGTATGGATTAAGTTGTAATTTGCTTAGCATAGCAAACATGTTTGGCGTGTGAGTGACGTGGGAATTTTTATTCCCAGTAGTTCGCACTGCGGACAAATGGGAAAATCAAAATCCCAATATCCCCCAATAGTCCCAATATTGGCGTTCCCAGCGCTGCAGCGAGTCGTTTGCAACGTTGGGCGATTAAATTAACAGGGTATGATTTTGAGATAGAGTATCTTATGACAGATCAAAATACGGCTGATGCTCTCTCTCATTTAATCCAGTCACAGAGAAATGAAACCGCATCAAAATAAAAAAAAAAACAAAGGGCCTGGATGTTTTTTTTTTAGTGGACCGCGTAGCAGATGGCTTCACCTATCCCCTATATACTTATGTCCATGCATCTGCCAAACACCCTGTATATTAATAACTCATAATATTCTTAATGCTGTATCTTAATCATACATTGGTATATGCATGGCTTCCCAACTCGAACAACGTATAATTATTACTTTAATAAACTCATAGATGGCGTCACAGGTATCGAGCGAAACATTTGAATCAGTAATCGTGAAGATTGAATGATTTTTGCACCTTAATAAATTCAACGTACCTTAATTACATCAAAAACATCCTTCTCTACTTAAAGTAGGGTATATTTTATAAGTTTAATAAATGCAACAAATTTATATTAACTCCATCTAACTCATAAAAAACTTATAAGCTTTCAAGCTTGCTACGCCTTATTAGGTACTGTCACTAGATGGTGCCATCACGGATCGCGAAACTACTATGCACTCACAGACCCCAAGCGTTTCGTTTTTACAAATTCTTGTTTGATTCGTATAATCAATACTCAAAATACTTCTTTTATATTAAAAACAAAAAAACAATAGAGAAAATAATGTCTTGACGAATATAAATGAATATTACATAATACTGTTTTGGCGGTTTCGGTGTATTAAAATGTTAGTACAAACACGGAACAAACAACGTGCTATCTTTAACCATTGTAGTATCAAAACGCGCTGACAGTTTGTGTACAAACATTTTTAAAATACACTCGGCGTCAAAAAAATCGCACCTTTTGAAGTTTTGACTTCAAGCGAATAAAGCTCTTAACTTATTTATTGTACCCTACCAATATTAGTATCATTTGAAAGCACAGTTAATAAACTTTAAAATCGGGCCAAACCGACCTTGTGTGCGTCTCCCGCACTGGAGGTGGACGTGGCCAGGGGTCCCTGACTGCTCATCGGTACATCACAGAGATCCTGGAGAACCACGTGGTCCCGTATGCTGGTTTTGTCGGGCCTGAATTCACATTCATGCACGACAACGCCCGCTCTCATACGGCGTTGATTGTTCGGGACTACCTGGATCAGGTTGGGATCCCCGTGATGCAGTGGCCAGCGAGGTCCTGACCTGAACCCGCGGTGCGGTCTCGTGATACTGCCCCTGCCACCCTTGAACAGCTTCGGGACGCCGTCGTCGAGGAGTGGAGTGACATTCCTCAAGAACGCATCGTGACGTTGGTGAGGTCAATGAAGGATCGCATGGAGGCTGTAATTAGGGCTAGGGGAGGTAACACTAGGTTTTAAGTTTAGTTTTAAGAATTTGTTTTACTGTATTTTTTAATTTTGTTATGTTTTTAGATTGTGTAATTTTGGCGTGAATAAATGTTTTTCCTCTTTTCATGAAAAACGTTTTTTTTTTTAAGCTTAGTAATCATTATCACATTTTACTAAATTAAAGGATTCAATAACCTTTAAAATGAGGCCCCACACTCATACCTTATCTTAGATTTAATAGGGTTTATAGCTGCTTGAAGTCAACATACCAAAAGGTGCGATTTATTTGACGCCGAGTGTATAACTTTGTTTCGTTGGATTCGGATAAAGTTGAAGTTGAAGGCGATATTTCCTTTTTATGTAAATACGCACGCTTAAATACGCTCACCAAACTATTTTTAACTTATTCTTAATTCTCATGTAAGTGAATTGTAAAATTCTTATGAGAAAATAAATTCTTTAAACCTAATAAACCAGTTATTTTTACCTATTGCTTTTATTTATTGTCAGCAAAAAACGTCCCAAACATGTCATTAAAACATTCCTATTTTGTCCTGGACATCATTAATCAGGGCAGATGTTCCTATGAATTAATAAAACGCTACCACAATGTCACCGGTAGGATTATAGCCATTCATTACATATTAATTTTAAGTCAACAATTTTCTTGACGTCTCATTCTTGAAGTCAATGCCATCTGGTGATACGTTACTAAAACTATTAGGTAGGCTGCCAGCATCCAGTGGTGGCTTAGATACGGCATCTACTGGTGTAACTACGGGACTAAAATTGCCTACCGAATTGCCTACATTAGGACGGCACGCTTTTGCTGTATGGGATTGGGTATCTGTACTTGTATTCTGTTATCTGTGGTATATGTTTGAATTAAGTGTGCTTTGGAAACCTGTATTCTATTTTTATTACTATATTATTATGTATGGTGGATATTAGTCAAAGAAAACAACCACCTTTGAGTTAAACAAATTAAAAGTATATTCGACGAATAGTAATAATGCCCAAAAATAACACAATAACTGTAACACTTGTATGAATACTTAAACAAAACACGAAGACATAGGCTGTGCGTGCCGAGTGAGCGGGGCGCGTCGGTTTAGCTGGCGAGCGGGTGCCGCGGGCGCTGTTGCGCCGATTCGATGAGAGGCATCCGTCTCGCTCTCGCATGCTAATAACGCGCGAAAATTTGTACCATTTATGAAATAAAGTTTACATAATCAAGTCGGTAAACTACTGGTTTGTCCCAAACTGAGATCTCGTGACGTGACACTCAACCGAACCCATTTTATTAGTGTATTTGTATTAACATCATAATATCCAAGTTTACAGTTTTTATGTACTACTAATCAAAACCAAAATCTTAAACAGCTCCAGAAAATTTAACCAAAGAAATGCGGCAATTTTTTTGTTACCTTCTAATAAAGGTATTGTTCTCAATTTACAAACTTATGTACCTATCAACTTTACGCAAACCGTATTCTTGCTAATAAAATATTATTCTATTCTAACAATAATATATTAAGTTTAAATGATGTAATTTTATTAACCTAGTAGTAAAATAATAAAAATAGTACTTATATTAAAAATATATTAACGTTGCAAACAAGTTTGAATTGTTTATCGATATATTTTGAAACCTTCCTTGTGGCATCCCTAAGTGGACGACAGGAGAGAAACGCACACCTCTTAAGAAAAGTATAACTAGATGTCGCTGTGTGAGTAGTCCTTAACCTGCTGAACATAGGGACTACTATCTTAGCGCCATCTAGCTCTGAGGAATTAATTAATTACTCGTCGCATAGATGGCAGCTAAGTGACGAGTAAGCGCTACCTTACGTTCAGTGACTGAACTACGATAGAAAAAAAACGATCTTTCAGCATTTTTCAATCTTGAGAACTTAATATAAAGCTTAATTTTCTGCTACTATCAAAACTATGTTACAGCGTTTTTAATTCGTAAGCTGTAACCAATTATGAGGAGGTTGTTTTTGTAGTAGTTAATAGAGCGTAAGCGTAAGACGCACACATGTTTAAAAGTGGCGACACCGGGTCTTGTACGAATTGGCGTTCATGACATATCTCCCTTGTTTCTGTGATCTGTGATCGTGTGATATTAAGATAAAATATTGTTATAGTTTGGATATAAATATGTGGGTGAATCCACTTTTAAGGTACTCCTTTTCTTTTGCGGTTTTAAAACTTACCTGGTGACTTATGGTTAATAATGATCTATGAATATTAAAATTAGACCACCAAATTTACAGACCTTACACGTTAAACAGCTCAAATATTTTTTAATCCGCGAAAAAACCTTTTAACTCAGGGGAAAATGCACATTTTCCATACAAAACCTAGTGACAACATTGTCCCCTGCGTTACCAACTATATTATTATTTAAAACTGTATTATTTCAAATCAAATAACGTCAAATGTGAGCCTATTTGTCTGATTTAATAAGCGTGTAAGCCACGTCATTAACAAAAATATAGTTTTTCTAAAGACATATAATTGGTAAAGCATGTCGAAAAATGGGGAGTACCTTAAAAGTTGATTCACCCACGTGACACTACGATTTTGCTTAAGCTGCCTAACTCTTCCACATATATAAGTCTATATAAAAAACAAGAATTATAACTAAAGATAGTGTGGCACCATCATTATATCTATAATATTTGATTAGCCTTTAAATGAAAGAGTTTTTTTTTTATCTTTGATATCAAGCCAAACCTTTATTGCTTAAATGTATGACTTTATCTGAACTGAAAAGTCTAGAATAAAGAAAATTAAGATTATTGACTTTATTCTAATCATGGAATATGATTGAAGCTATATAATACAAATCCTTTTGGGGTGAGACCCTTCGAGTCAGTTCTTTGTTCTATAGATAGAATAGCACTTTCAGCGCTAGTAACTCGCTAGTCGAGTGCGGTTTGTTGGCAGGTTTTCGCTACAAAGCAGAAAAACGCTGTTTAAGTTATAAGCGTAGCTGTGAGGTAGCGAATGAGATATGTTCATTTTTTGTCTAGACTAAGTAAATACAGACTTTCTGACACGAGTATATTATTTCAACATCTTACTTCTTATCTTACTTCCATGTGATTTTATGCTTGAATAAGGATTTATTTTACCTATATATACATAATTATGTATGCTCTCCTCTGTATAGGTGAAAAACTCATGTAAATTACCTCTTGCATGTACAGTCAGCTGCAGAGAAAAGGATACCCCCCCTCCTGGTAAGGATCGTTTTTTTTCTCAAACCTGTGGTTAAATTTATATGATTTTTCGGTGAATTGAAGATTTTACTATTGTCTACACATAAACTCAAAATCATTTAAATCTAACAACAGGTTTTCGAAAAAAAACAATCCTTACCAGGAGGGGGGGTATCCTTTTCTCTGCAGCTGACTGTACCTAGTTGTCTACAAAAATTATATGGAATTTACGTCAAATTTCAAATATAGAATGTCGAACGGTCTATACCGATGTGTTACAATCAAACGTTGTTGTCACGGGAGCAAAAACCATCTGTTAAAGAACACATATAACAGAATGTCAGAATGTATGCTGCCTATCCATTCTAAGAGTCTAAGAAGTTCCTCATATCTAGCACGAAGTTTTGGCTGGAAAAGGTTAATCAAACCTGTTTTACACTGAGTAAACACCGGCCCACCTGTCAACGTGTCAACTTATTTTTTATTTATTTATCATATCCAGTATTTTTCTCTAAAACTAGTTTTAACATTTTATTATATGTTTTCCATTTGCTATCTATTAAATTTAATTTTTGTACATATCAAATCAATCAAGAATGACAAATGTCTAAAGTAGCAGGAAAAGTAACTGAAGATGTTGACGTTAGGATTGCGTAGCTAATCTTTTTAAATATGTAGGTACTACTGATCAAGTCAATTACGGCGGTAAGATATTAGAAAGAAAATTGATATTATAGGAGCAGGAATATAAAAAAGTAATTTTAATTTAACACATTTATTTAAAATTACACTGACAATTTAAAAAAAAAACCAATAAATATTATATATATAGAATAAAAATGCTTTACTATGTTGATTTGTTAAATTTTTCGTAAAATTAATGTTTTTTTTAAAATTGTCAGTGTAATTTTAAATAAATGTGTTAAATTAAAATTACTTTTTTATATTCCTGCTCCTATAATATCAATTTTCTTTCTAATAGCTTACCGCCGTATTTGACTTGATCAGTAGTACCTACATATTTAAAAAGATTAGCTACGCAATCCTAACGTCAACATCTTCAGTTACTTTTCCTGCTACTTTAGACATTTGTCATTCTTGATTGATTTGATATGTACAAAAATTAAATTTGATAGCAAATGGAAAACATATAATAAAATGTTAAAACTAGTTTTAGAGAAAAATACTGGATATGATAAATAAATAAAAAATAAGTTGACACGTTGACAGGTGGGCCGGTGTTTACTCAGTGTAAAACAGGTTTGATTAACCTTTTCCAGCCAAAACTTCGTGCTAGATATGAGGAACTTCTTAGACTCTTAGAATGGATAGGCAGAATACATTCTGACATTCTGTTATATGTGTTCTTTAACAGATGGTTTTTGCTCCCGTGACAACAACGTTTGATTGTAACACATCGGTATAGACCGTCCGCAGTGCGAACTACTGGAAATAAAAATTCCCACTAGTCCGCACCTCCGGCAAGTGGTGCGAACTACTGGGAATTTTTATTCCCAGTAGTTCGCACTGCGGACAAATGGGAAAATCAAAATCCCAATAGTTCGCACTGTTTAATTCAACATAACTGTGTTCAATTTCATATGGTATTATAGGAGCAGGAATATAAAAAAGTAATTTTAATTTAACACATATATTTAAAATTAGACTGACAATTTAAAAATGTGCAGAAGGAAATGAACCCCCTAACTGCCCCCAACTACGACCCATTGAGCGGTATTGGGCGTTAGTAAAAGCAGAACTAAGTAAAAACTGTGCTCCAACAGTATCAGAGGAAGATTTTAAAAAGAAATGGAAAAAACATGCCACCAAAGTCTCCGAAACAACTGTGCAGAAATTAATGACGGGCTTGAAGAAAAAAAATCGTTGCTTCAGCCGCCAAACCCTCAAACCATAAAATGTGTATATTTATTGTAAAAAGGCACAATTACTCATTATAACTAAAATAAAATATCTTAACTATTAGTTACAGTTTTATTGTTATCGTGAATATGGTATGTAAAAAATCTTTTCGGTACAGGCTTTATTTAAATATAAATTACACTAGTTACGAGGAACAGGCACACTGCCAAATTGTGGCAACATTTAAGCCACTAATATATTAAATCAGAATTGCAATTAAAGTTTCCCCTTGATATGATTTCTAAATAAATAAATAAAAATAAAAATAAAATAAAAAATAAAGTACCTGGATGACCGCCCATTGCTCGGTATTTTTTTGTAGGTTTCTAAAAATGAAATCTAGATAGATCGATTTATCGACCCCGAAACCCCCTGCATATTAAATTCCATGAAAATCGTTGGAGCCGTTTCCAAGATTCAGATTATACATAGCTCAAGAAAATTAATTAAAATAGGGGAAATAATTCGTGTAGTTTTGAAAATTGGTACATTTATACCTTGCAGTATCCAGATGAACATAATAAAAGTCCTCATGTGTAGGGGGTGTGCTGAGGGTGTAGGGGGGGGTTGAAGGTACCTTTTTTCAGATTTTTGCTCATATCTCTAATACCTGTACGAATAGCATTATGATTACTTCTGACAAAAGTTTCTACATAAAATTTCCTACAAATTTGGTCATATTTATTTTTGCCCTACGACCAATACTTTAGGAGCTACAGGTTGTGTAAGTTTTAACAGAGAGATAAAAATAGAGGATTTAAGAAAACGGCGTCATTATTTCGTCATTGTTCATCATCACTTTCATTTTTAGTTTAGAATAAGCCAGCTTAGTCATCTGCCGACCCAATATAAAAAACCCCATGTCGATCTATTGAAAATTCTAAAAATAAAAAAGGCGATAATGTAAACAAGGGCCGAGCGTGCGAGATGCCGTGAGTCCTTACTACGGCGGGCGTCACCGCGGCGCGGACCGCCGCATACCACTGAGCTACTCTTTGCCACTGAGGTTGAATTAAAACCCTTAGAATAATAATATTCTAAGTTAAAACCAAAGAAGGAAAAGTGGAAACCAAGATATTTTCGTCACAAAAACTCCAAAAACTCTCCTTTTGTTGTGCTGTTCTTTTCCTACATAGTTTTAGCGGCTGCGACACAACCTCAGCAATTTACAGGATAGGCAAACTGTCAATTGTAAAGCTGTTTGAGAAAAAATCAATAATCAAGGATATATCAGCCATTTTCTATGACCCAACATCAACATCGGAAGCCATAACAAAATCAGGAGAAACGATGTTTTTGACGATATATCGTGGGCCCACTACTCGGCTTGATCTTAACAGCCACAGATACTCGCTTTTTGTTAAATCCAGCACCAAGTCCAAAGCTGATCTCTCCTCTCTCCCCCCTACTAAAGGGTCAGCAAAATATCACGCATTACGAGTATTCCACCAAGTACAAGAGTGGCTGGGTAACGAAATGCCTCCTGAAATGTGGGGTTGGAAGCGAGGAGCTGATGGAACCCTCGAACTAATTACTACCACTGATCCTCCAGCTCCTGACACCGTGCTGACTTCAATTTTTTGTCGCTGCAAAAGTGGTTGCACTGGAAAATGCGGATGTCGAAAAGCCGGTATTTCATGCAGTCGAGTATGCTTCGGCTGCATGGGTTCATGTACAAACGGTGTACCTGTAGATATCATCGATGGAGAAGACGAAGGTGTCGATTTAGAAGATGATGAGTGACATAATTAAGAGAAACTGATTTGCTTTTTCTATTTTTAATAAACAATTTAACACTTATTTTGTTTTTACTTCTTAAATCGTCTATGTTAGCTCCGTGTTAACTTAAACATCCTGTTGCTCCTAAAATACTGATCGTACAGCAAAAATAATTATAACCAAATTTGTAGGAAATTTTATGTAAAAACTTTTGTCAGAAGTAATCATAATGCTATTCGTACAGGTATTAGAGATATGAGCAAAAATCTGAAAAAAGGTACCCTCAACCCCCCCCTACACCCTCAGCACACCCCCTACCCATGAGGACTTTTAGTATGTTCATCTGGATACCGCAAGGTATAAATGTACCAATTTTCAAAACTACACGAATTATTTCCCCTATTTGCCCATATTTGGCTCAATTTGATCAGGCTAACAGGGTAACTGGAAATTCGCCGTATTCCTTGAAAGGGGTTATTCTACAGCTCATTTGTAACGATTTAAGTCCAGTCAACCAGGGGTCAAAACTCACTGGTTACCGAGTTATTCACGATTTTAGAATTTTAAAAAAATACCCGCCTTTCGACCTAAAACTAGTCATTGTGTAAAAACTTCGCCATTTAGAAATAAAAAAAAGCATTTTTCAAATAGCCAATGAATTACTGATTACGAAAAATAATAAAAAATGCCAAAGAAATGCAAAGTTTTGCAAATAACAGGATTTGAAGTTGAAAGTTCAAGTAATTATTTTCCAAATTTTGTGACATTTTAAAGCATAACTAAAAAAAAAAGTACGACACTTCGCGTACAAATGACAGAAATAATTTGCTCAATTCATAAGCTTTCTAAAAAAGTACAATTTATGACATTTTAAACTTAATTTTCATTTAAAAATGTAAAATTAATAAAAAATAGCAGAAATTTTCGCGGTTAAGCTCCATCGTTTCAACTAAAAATCGCGGAATCGTTATCGTTTTTAAATTCACTTAATCGTGTTCTTTTAAATTTGCTTTTTAAAAACATAAAGTGCGTTCTATTTTTACCGGAAAAACTCGGGAAGTGTTTTAGTAAAATGAATAGAACATGGTTCTCCATTTTAAATTCGGCTAATAGTGTTTTATTTTGAAATAAATTCGTTTTTTAAAAAACAAAGTGCGTTCCATTTTGAAATTTCGAGCATCTCAAAACTTTTTGAGTGACCTACGTAATCAGTTACTTTCAACTTTCTTTCCATTTCGGACGATATTGATAACTAAGCTTCTTTCTCAAATGCCTTCTTGCCAATTCGAAGAATTCGCAGATATCATTTATTGTTACGGATTCTGCGATGGAGACGCGGCTGCAGCTAGAAGGGAATACCAACGTAGTTACCCTAACCGCCGTTTACCTCACGCAAGCGTGTTTAGTTCATCGTACCGTCTTATTCGGGAAAGAGGATCAGTTCAACGCCGCCAAGCTGACGCTGGAAGACCTCGACATGATACTGCTCAAGATGAAGAAATCCTTCAGTGTTTCCGGGCAGACGGCACTACGGTACGTCGAAGTAGTGCCGTGCCGTCAAAGCAGGCATTTGAGAAAGAAGCTTAGTTATCAATATCGTCCGAAATAGAAAGAAAGTTGAAAGTAACTGATTACGTAAGTCACTCAAAAAGTTTTGAGATGCTCGAAATTTCAAAATGGAACGCACTTTGTTTTTAAAAAGCAAATGTATTTTAAAATAGAACACCATTAGCTGAATTTAAAAGGGAGAACGATGTTCTATTCATTTTACTACAACACTTCCCGCGTTTTTCGGTTAAAAATGGAACGTACTTTATGTTTTTAAAAAGCAAATCTAAAAGAACACGATTATCTGAATTTAAAAACGATAACGATCCCGCGTTTTTTGGTTGAAACGATGGAGCATAACCGCGAATATTTCTGCTATTATTATTAATTGTACATTTTTAAATGAAAATTAATTTTAAAATGTCATAAATTTTTCCTTTTTAGAAAGCTTATGAATTGAGCAAACTATTCCTGTCATTTGTACGCGAAGTGTCATACTTTTTTTTTTAGTTATGCTTTAAAATGTTACAAAATATGGAAAATAATCACTAGAACTTTCAACTTCAAATCCTTATATTTGCAAAACTGCATTTCTTTGGCAATTTTTTTTATTTTTCGTAATCTGTAATTCATTGGCTATTTGAAAAATGCTTTTTTTTATTTCTAAATGACGAAGTTTTTAGGTCGAAAAACGGGTATTTTTTAAAAATTCTAAAATCGTGAATAACTCGGTAACCAATGGGTTTTGACCCCTGGTTGACTTGACTTAAATCGTTACAAATGAGCTGTAGAATAACCCCTTTCAAGGAATACGGCGAATTTCCAGTCACCCTGTATATTATATGATACAGGGTTACTGGTTAAGTCGACCTAGATCCTTTAAGGGGTTGTAGTTTCTATGATTTTTGACCACTTTTACTAAGAAACACCATATACTAAACTTAACCGCTTTCAAGATATTTAACTTTTAAAATAATTATTCTTGAATACTACCGTTTTTTTGTATATTGCAACTTTTTTTTTGGATTTTTAAGATTGTCTGCAGTATTACTGCCATAAACTTTTTTTTAAATATTGGTATAAGAAAAAAATATTTCGTCAGAGTTTATTTCCTTCTTTACCTATCATTCATATACTACGACTCGGTTTGTTCAGTTAATGGCAATTCAAGTGTCGATAAAGTTGAAGCAACTTATCTACTACATAATTATTGTATAAACAAACAAATTAAATGCAAGGATTCCAAAAAAAATGTTGCAATATACAAAAAAACGGTATTTAAGAATAATTATCTTAAAAGTTAAATATCTTGAAAACGGTTAAGTTTAGGGTATCGTGTTTCTTAGTCAAAGTGGTCAGAAATCATAGAAACTACAACCCCTTAAAGGATCTAGGTCGACTTAACCAGTAACCCTGTATATAATATACAGGGTGTCTCTGACCTTGGGGCTTTAAATGCATGGAACGATTCTACTCCTGAAACTGAACTTCTTTTGTTCTGTAAGTTATTAAAAATATGCCCAACAATTTTTTTTTTTTTTTCATACAAGTTAAATGTAATTTTCAATGTACGCGATCCAATTCTCCTTTAGGCCTCGTACCAAGGAAATGTCGCCCCCGTACCATGAGATAGTGATTAGATGGCCAGTATTGAATACACTGATTTTACAATTAGACTTTTACATCAATTAGTTATCGAAACTTAAGTTATTTTTTAATGTCGCAGAACAAAAGTAGTTCCGTTTAGCGAGTAGAATCGATCGTTGCATTTAAAGCCCCAAGGTCAGAGGCACCCTGTATACGAGGGTAAATCAAAAAGCAAAAAACTTCTTTACTGCGGTATGGCGGCCATTTGGAACCGTCGGAAAAGTACCTATGGCATGGTGATTTGGTGCCTCGTAGTCGTACCAATGGCTGATATGTTTTTTTTTACTAATGTGTTTTCGTAGGTGTGGCAGGCTGTAAGCCACACCGGAGAAGTATGGCATTGTGCTACCACCTACCTCATTTTTCATCGACTATCGGAAAATAGAAGAATTTTTGTGTTACAAATCGTTTGACTTTCGAAATTTATCCGACACGCTCCAGCGCTATGACAATCATTTTCCTTACAGTAAAATGCTGCAATTTTGCCGTTTAAGCTCAATTTTGCTTATTTCGTTTATATTACGATATCTCGCATTTGCTCAGTTTTTTCTTGTTTTTTACCATTTGGTAGTAATTTTCATTATTCTGGCAACACATTTTTTTTTTTTTTACGTTGGTAACTCCATTGTTGCGACGCCAGTTGTGCATCATAAGTTGGAGGGAGTGGCTGCATTTTTTTAGTGTCTCGCAACTTTTAAAATGTTAAGTACAAGGAACGTGATTTTCGAGATGTAGATGCGTCCCAGGGTAAGTAAATATTGTCTATTTTCCGTAAGTTTAATATTTTCAAGAATAGGACACGATTTCATTATAATAACGTAGTAGGCAATATTGGGCAGTGTTCTGGAAACTTGAGTGACACAATTTTGCCTGGGTCTAGGGCTGTCACTAGCTGGGTTTTATAAATGAACAGATAAGAGTAAGAGTGCCTAAATTGCTTAAGTGAGTTAATTTATTACTGATTAAGGTTTTTTAAGACTGATGTTTCTTTAATACCAAAGCTTTCAGTTGTGTTCCTACGTTGTGATGATTATTTTTTATCTAAAAAAATAATATATTTTTTTAATAACAATCTTTTTTTGGCACAACCCTACAGTTGCCGATATTTTTGTATGGAAAGTTCGTGGAACCTGGTACAACATTGCCTCTTGCCTGTGAAAAAAAAACCATAAAGCTTATAGCAATAATTTGACTGCCAGGGACAAGCACAATGTCTCAAGTACACAATTAAATATTATCACAAATAGCAAAACGTTATTTATCGAGATAACCGTCTAGGCAAAGATACGTATTAGGCCTAAAACTTTGCCTGCCACTTTAAATGCTTATAACTAAGAAATATTGTATGATTACCTACTGATATTTGAGTCTAATTTGGCGAGGCATAGGGTCTGTTTTCCGACTAATACTCATTAAACCACATAAGACAAATAGTTTCACAGATATAAGGAAAAAAACGTCAAAATCCGTGCAAAGTTGCAGCATTTTACGGTATCATCATTGCGATATCAGATCCTTGGTACAAAAATGACTTGAAATTTTATGTCAGTATCTCCCGGTCTATCAGTTATCATTCGCGGAAGCCGATCTTGCCGAAACCTTTTTAACCCCAAAATGTTCGTCAATATTGATTGCACGCTACCAAAAGAAATTTGTATAAGCCACACCGGAGAAGTATGGCATAACGCTACCTCCTACCTCTTTTTTCATCGACTATCGAAAAATACAAGATTTTTTGTGTTAAAAATCGTTCGACTCTCGCGATTGGGCCGCTAGTACCAGCGCTATAACAGTCATTTTCTTTATCATCATTGCGTTATTAGACCCTTGAAGGGTCGCCATACTGGTACAAATGACAGAAAATTTCGTGTCAGTATCTCTCGGTCTATCACATAACATTCGCGGAAGCCATCTTGCCGAAACTTTTTTAAACCGTTAGCGACCGTGGAATATGGTACAGCATTAGTGCCTATAATAATAATAAATAGGCCTTTTCATCTATTCCAGATGATTTAGGTAGCACTATGTATGAAGACACTTTCGCTCGTGACTTAATAGGCCGATTCGGGATAGGATCCCCCGGCCGCACGCACGGCAAGTGTACGCACCCCCTGTTGGTCGGGGGTTGGCGGCTTGGTTGGGGGTTGGCGGTTAGTGCCTATAGTCTGCTGGATATCCAAATGAATTTCCTTAGTGGTCATTTTTTTCAGACACAGATACTTAATCACGACACGTAACTCATTTTTGTCGATAATGAGAGATTTTGAGCGATATTCTTCCCAAAATAACTAATTATGTCGCTATGGTACGAGTAGGAAAAGAGCCGAATCTTAAGTACCCGAAACCGACGTGCGTGCATGACTCGATGTATGAATGTAGAAGAAGCGAAATAAATTTGTCAAGATTATTTGTTAAATTTGGAAAGAAGTGGTTTCTGCCTATCCCTCTGGGAAACAGGCGTGATTTAATGTATGGTATGTGTGTATGGTATATCAAACCACGATTAGAATACACTTCGGAAGTACCGTTAGCACAATAGTACCTACATATAATAAATAAATATAATTAATTATAAGTCAATCTATGATATCTTCATAGTTTAACTGCAGACACTTATAGATAAAAGTTTTACAAAGAATTGCTTCATCATAATCATTCAGTTCGTATAACAAACAACTCTACCTATTCTTGGTAAATGCTGTCATTTTTTTATTAAAAAAAAAAAAACAAAAATATTTGACAAATCAATGTCATTATTTTCCACATAATTTTCATGTTACCGAATCGCTAATCCGAAATGTTAAATTTGTATAGTGTACAATATGAATCGTAGTAAAGTGTTGAACGGTCGGTGCCGAGAAATCATCTTCAATGTATTAACATATTTTAAAAATGAAAATGGTAAAACGAATTTTCAACGCACTACACAGTTGCCGAGTTGTACGAAATTAAAAAAAAAACGCCCTCTTAAAGAATACTTAATAGATGACCTATTAAAAACACACGAGCTTCGCTTGCCACCGTAAAACTGCGACTTGAATCCAATTAAGTATGTATGGCATTTAGTTAAGCAGAGTGGCTCAAAAAGATGTGCAACAGCGTGAAAACGATATTGAGGCTATAACATTAGAGGCGTTAGCTTCAATCACCGAAAATGACTGGAAAAAAGAGGTGGACTACGTGAAACGTATTGAAAATGACTACTGGCAAAGAGAATGCTTGGAAATTCCTCGTGATGAAGTAGTTGTCACCATAGGTAGGTACAGCAGTAAACTGTTTCTATGCTGTTAGATGTGAACACTATATTTAACACTATTTAGCACACTAGGTAATTAATTATCTATTTTGTTTTCTCTGTCCCAGGTAATGATACGGACAACTCTGAAGACGATGGTGTTATGAATTAATAATGTTTGATGGTGTTCCTAAATTTAATGATTACATTATTTGTATTATTTTAAAGTAGGTAATATAATTTATGTTTTTTTCCCCAAGTTTTATAACTTCTTCGTACAGAAATAAGTAGGTATTTTCATTTATCTGCACACTACCATTGACAATGTCATTTCATGTATTAATTCAGAAACGACATATCAATTGTATTCTAATCGCGGTTTGATAATACGAGTAATCAAATTTAATTTGCCGCCATATATAATGACAGCTAAAATAAAATAAAATCGACTTACATTTAAAAAGGTTTTACCACCAAGCAGTTCTAAGAACTTTTTGATTCACCCTCATATAACGTAGTGGCACCAATGACCACACTAAAATAAGAGTAGGAAGCCGATTTCTTAATATGGCAACACTGCCATGACATTCATTGATATTTGAGCATAATACATACATACATACCTTCCCGCCTGTAATCCCGGAGTGGGGTAGGCAGAGCTACAGAATTATTATTATTTGAGCATAATCCGCCGTTTTATTAGAAAATGGCGGAGTGAGAACTGAGTGCGGCTAGAGATCAGGTGAAAATAACAAAATTTCAGAAATCCTTAAGGAAGTGAGGATCCTTAAGGAGGAGTCATTCGAATTTGATGTTATTCACAAGTTATTACAAGAACTATAGGATTTATTTTTGTTGTAATGAAAGTTCAAGGTTATTTTGTTAATAGTTACCTAATTGATGGTGTGGATAACTGGTTGCTTCTGGTAACCTTCGGGGAGGGAAGATGGCTGATTGAAAGATGTCCGGCTTTTACTTTTGATTTATTATGTTTACTGATTTATGAAAGAGATATACTTACAGATCGAAAGTGAGTGGAAGGATCGGAAGGGGCCGCCCTAGGCGTACTTTTTCGAATCAAATCGGAGAAATACTGGAAAAGGGCCGAATCTTAACCCTTTACCGGTCATTGACAACTGTCATAGTATTCGCAAATAGAACCAAACTGTCAATTCTTAAGATTCATATTATTATGGTGGGAAATATATTCCCTCTGCCTTATAAAGGGTTAAGTACCCGAAACCGACGTGCGTGCATGACTCGATGTATGAATGTTGAAGAAGCGAAAGAAATTTGTCAAGATCGTAGCAAGTGAAAAGAAGTGGTCTCTGCCTACCCCTCTGGGAAACAGGCGTGATTTAATGTATACATGTATGTATGATTTACTCTACTCTAATACCGCGGTGGACCGCCATTAATAAAAAAAGAAGAAGATGAAGATCACCTGTTTTTACAAACTGACTTTTTCGATAATCGACACGTGTCTATAATATTTTTTGGAAAATATTGCATTTGACAAGCTCATAATTATGGTGTTTTTTGCTATGCCTATTAGGTAGGTACTTAGATATTTGAAAAAGATCAATCGAAGTCGAGCTACCAGTAATCGACAAGTGTCGTTTATTGGGTAATAATGTGTCGATGATTGGTTCTTACAGATGGCTCCGAGAAACAATTATACTCCCGACCAATTAGAAAAAACCGTTGAGGCTGTAAAAAATGGCGAAAAGATCGCAGTTGCTGCGAAACGTTTCGGACTACGTAGAATTACGCTCCATGATAGAATTTCAGGGAAAATGGCCATTAGTTGCCCTATGGGGCCGAGCACAGTTTTAACTGAAGGGAAAGAAGAAATTTAGGAAAGTGGATTTTAGCGTTATCTGAAAAACATATTCCACTGACGAAAGATCCGCTATTAGACAGTGTGCAAAAATAATTGACGATCAAAGCAGACCAAATCCATTAACAAATGATAGGCCTTACTGAACTTTTTGACAATTGTTTTCTTGTATTGACCTTCATAATATACTTAAGTGTGTATGTATTTGTATAATTAATACACTTTAGCATGAAAACTATGAAAAGTTTCTAATAGATATAATTAATGGGTACTGTTGACAATAAATGAATACTTATTGAATTGTACATTTTTATTTAATTACCGACTAAGGTATCATGGTATGATGGTGGTGATCTGGCAGATACACATTACGGGTTCTAGTCGATATCTGGGTGTCGGTAACTGATAGCCGTCGTTACAACCGTCAATGACGTGTGCGATTCCGAGTGCCAGTCAGTGACGAGCGCAAGCGTACGATTCACGTATCAGTGCTATGTATCCACTAGACATGTGCGCCGCGCCGGTTTCACGCCGTTCACGCCGATTTTACGCCGACGCAGCATAGAAAAAATTGAGCGGCGGTGTTTAATCGGCGTGAAACCGGTACAGCGCAAATGTCTTATATAATCTACGTTCCAATATAACCCTTAACGCGGTACAATTAAGTCACATCAAATTGATTCGAAAAATAACCTGTATATAATTTTATCACTTACTACCTTACACAGACCTTCATAATTATTAAATGTGTAATAAAGTAATGAGATAATCCTACAGTAATTAAAATGTCCGTATTTTGTATTCCAAAATACGGGTTCCACGGATGTCGCCAACATAATCTCGTCTGTCCTGGTGTTTCGGCAGAAAAAGCCAAAGGCAGACATGTACCTATTCCTGAAATGAGGGTTCATACCTATCGACTTGAATTGGTTTCATTCTGGTATCAGATGGGTATATTTAGGGGTCCCGATGGTCACCTTTGAGAGCGTCTGCCAAGCACTGCCGGCAAAAAAATACGAACAGATTTCGCTTTTCTGTATCTACCAGTAAATTTCTAACTGATGTCATTACTATTATTTCAGTATCAGATGGGTAAAGTAACACCCCCTTTTTCCCCCCGGGAATTACTTTCATTTTTTACTTTCGGCAAGTTACTCCGTGCTAGACTATCAAATTCGGACTTAGCATCTCTTTTATGGGAAACCATTGCGCATTCCATCGCTGTATCAAGTCGGTACGAAATTTACCAGTCGGCTCTCCTACTATTAGCGTTTGGCACGGACCACTCGTACCTAAATCATGACAGTCACTGTACCTGTGTAGCACTTTCATAAATAAACGCTTTAAATCTGATGTAGATGCTTGTGAATCTACACAGGGTGACTGGAAATTCGCCGTATTCCTTGAAAGGGGTTATTCTACAGCTCATTTGTAACGATTTAAGTCCAGTCAACCAGGGGTCAAAACTCAATAGTTATAGAGTTATTCACGGTTCTAGAATTATAAAAAATAACCCGCCTTTCGACTTAAAACTAGTCATTGTGTAAAAACTTTGTCATTTAGAAATAAAAAAAGATGCCAATGAATTACTGATTACGAAAAATAATAAAAAATGCCAAAGAAATGCAAAGTTTTGCAAATAAAAGGATTTGAAGTTGAAAGTTCTAGTAATTATTTTCCAAATTTTGTAACATTTTAAAGCATAACTAATAAAAAAAGTACGACACTTCGCGTACAAATGACACGAATAGTTTGCTCAATTCATAAGCTTTCTAAAAAGGTACAATTTATGACATTTTAAAATTAATTTTCATTTAAAAATGTACAATTAATAATAATAGCAGAAATGTTCGCGGTTAAGCTCCATCGTTTCAACCAAAAAACTCGGGATCGTTATCGTTTTTAAATTCAGCTAATCGTGTTCTTTTAAATTTGCTTTTTAAAAATATAAAGTGTGTTCCATTTTTAACCGAAAAACGCCGGAAGTTTTGTAGTAAAATGAATAAAACATCGTTCTCCTTTTTAAATTCAGCTAATGGTGTTCTATTTTTAAATAAAGCTTTTTAAAAACAAAGTGCGTTCCATTGTGAAATTTCGAGCATCTCAAAACTTTTTGAGTGACCTACGAAATCAGTAACTTTCAACTTTCTTTCCATTTCGGACGATATTGATAACTAAGCTTCCTTCTCAAATGCCTGCTTGCCAATTCGAAGAATACGCAGATATCATTTATTGTTACGTTAGAAGGGAATACCAACGTCGTTACCCTAACCGCCGTTTACCTCACGCAAGCGTGTTTGGTTCATCGTACCGTCTTATTCGGGAAAGAGGATCAGTTCAACGCCGCCAAGCTGACGCTGGAAGACCTCGACATGATACTGCTCAAGATGAAGAAATCCTTCAGTGTTTCCGGGCAGACGGCACTACTTGGGTCTCCCTCTTCAATAGCGTGTACTGGAGTGTAATAACACGGGTACTGCCGAGCTGAGTGCAGTGTAAACCACGCCTTCCACTGAGACATACCGAGCCGGTTAGCCACAATTCTCGTCGAAGTAGTGCCGTCTGCCCGGAAACACTGAAGGATTTCTTCGAATTGGCACGCAGGCATTTGAGAAAGAAGCTTAGTTATCAATATCGTACGAAATGGAAAGAATGTTGAAAGTAACTGATTACGTAGGTCACTCAAAAAGTTTTGAGATGCTCGAAATTTCAAAATGGAACGCACGTTGTTTTTGCTTTCGTTACAAATGAGGTGTAGAATAACCCCTTTCAAGGAACACGGCGAATTTCGAGTCACCCTGTACATATAATAAAGTTGTAGAATGGAAAAAATCTGTACATTTGAGATATGAACTTAAATACTATACGGGGCCTCAGAAAGAGCAGCAGAACATGTTTCTAATTTTTTTAGAGTTTGTCTGTTTAATTTTGTTTCTCCTCTCATCAATTGAAAACCACTGAACCAATGTTAATGCGGTTTTCACTAAAAGGTTTCAATAAACGGTGACCAGGTTTATATACAGGGTGTTTGGCAGTCGGGTGTAGGGGTTTTAAGGGATGATAGTTGGGGTCATTCTGAACATTTTTGACCACATTTACTATTATGCTAAGTGTCACGGTTTTTGAGATATTGTCATATTTATTTATTTTTTGAAAAATCACTCTGTTTGCCAGTTTTTTTTTATTTAACACCCTGTATAGCTTGTATTGAGTTAATTTTTAGTGTTTTGCCATTGCTACACCTTGGTTCTTCAAAATCAATTCAAACAATTACCTTCTACTCCTAGAATTATTAATAAAACCTATTTAAACATGACGATGATTTTTTTTTTACATAATTTTATAACTTTGCATGTCTACAAAAAAAAAAGTAACAGCGATTTACGCGTAAAAAATACTAAATAAACTTCTTTGATTTACGGGCTTTCTAAGCATGTGCCATTTAAAACCAGAAAAAAAATAAAAAAAAATAAGGTATTTCCAAAAAAAGAGACTTCACTTCCATACGTTGTTTAGTGTAGTGACTGGATAGTTGGAGTATTTTGAATTTGAATTTAGAATGTTCTTGTAAATTAGTCGCTCACTCCTCGTGAGAAAAAATCAAATTTTAAATAAGGAACGTTCTAGTTCAGCTTATTTTTCAATTAGTCTGTTTTCGAATTTTGCTTTAAAGACACGTTTGTTTCGCTTCAAATGTAGTATAGTGAATTCAATTACAGATATTTAAGTTTTCAAGTTCAGTTCCTTAAATTTTAACGATTTCACGATGACTTCGTTTTCCAACCACGAGTACGCAGACATAATTTTTATGTACGGGCTTGCTCACGGAGACGCAACAAGGGCTCGTAATTTATACCAGGAACGTTTTCCCTCTCGAAGACTTCCAAACGCACAAGTTTTTAGGAATACCTTTATAAAACTTCGGGAAACTGGTAATGTAGCCTCAAGACGTCCTGGTCTCCACTATCCTGAACATTATGTTGTTGATGTCGACGAAGAAATATTAGCACAATTCAGTGACGATCCCACGACGAGTATCAGGAAAGTTGCAAGACAATTGAATTTAACTGAGTGGAAAGTGTGGGCAGTTGTTAATGGTGATGGCAGGCACCCGTTCCATTACACACCTGTTCAAGGTTTAGACGAAGGAGATCCGATTCGTCGTTTAGCATTTTGTCGTTTCCTATTAAATTCAGACATTGAAGAGCCGTCTTTTCTTAAAATAATACTTTGGACTGATGAATCTAAGTTTGATAGAGATGGTATTACAAATTTTCACAATCTCCACTATTGGGAGAAAAATAATCAGAATCCACACATGAAAAAGCAAATTTCATCCCAAAGGCGTTTTAGTGTCAATGTCTGGGCTGGCGTCATTGGAAATACTTTCGTTGGGCCACACTATCTGCCAAATAATTTAAACGGACACGCGTATTTATCATTTTTGAACAACGATTTACCAGTATTACTTGAAGATATGCCTCTGAACATAAGACGCGATATGATATACCAAAACGATGGATGTCCCGCACATTACGCAAGATCTGTGCGTGATTATTTTGATGGTAATTTCCCAAATAGGTGGATAGGTAGAAATGGCCCAATATTGTGGCCCGCTCGCAGTCCTGACTTAACTCCAGTTGATTTTTTTGTCTGGGGTAGGCTAAAAGACTTAGTTTACGATGAGGAAATTATGGACATAACACATTTAAGACGCAAAATTGAAGCAGGATGTCTCATAATGAAAAATGAAATGAAAGTTGGAGTGACGACCACCGAGGTACGAAGGCGTGCTCGTGCTTGTGTCAGGAACAGTGGAGGACATTTTGAACACTTAAAACGTAATTAAGTAGTTAACAACATCATCTTACTGTTTTTTTTTTTTAATTTTCTTACTGTTTTGTACATGAAATAAACGCTATCTATCTGTTTAACTATCTTAGTAGGTTACTTAGTTACTCGTCGTTTATAAGTTCGTAATTATTCAGTTTAGTGACAATACTATAAAAATCTGACAAAAGTTGAACGTGTTTTTTAGACTAACACAATTTGTTTGTTGATCAATAATTCCCTTCTATCAAAAATTAAAGAGATGCACTAATCAAAATGCAAGAAAACACTAATCTTTGTAGTTGTATAGCCAGGTACCATCGTAGTCGTACACAATTGCACTGTATGGAAGTGAGGTCTCTTTTTTTGGAAATACCTTATTTTTTTCATTTCTTTTTAGTTTTCTGGTTTTAAATGGCACATGCTTAAAAAGCCCGTAAATCAAAGAAGTTTATTTAGTATTTTTTACGCGTAAATCGCTGTTACTTTTTTTTTTGTAGACATGCAAAGTTGTAAAATTATCTAAAAAAAACTTCATCGTCATGTTTAAATAGGTTTTATTAATAATTCTAGCAGTAGAAGGTAATTGTTTGAATTGATTTTGAAGAACCAAGGTGTAGCAATGGCAAAACACTAAAAAATAACTTACAGGGTGTTAAATAAAAAAAAACTGGCAAACAGAGTGATTTTTCAAAAAATAAATAAATATGACAATTTCTCAAAAACCGTGACACTTAGCATAAAAGTAAATGTGGTCAAAAATGTTCAGAATGACCCTAACTATCATCCCTTAAAACCCTTACACCCGACTGCCAAACACCCTGTATAATAAATCGTTATCGCGGGAGCAAAGACGATTTGACAGTAGTCAAAGATTATGACAAATAGGCAATAACAGAAGTGACACTCGTATCGAGAAACGCTTATACCTACGAGTTCAAAATGTATCATATTATTTCAAATGTCTTACCTCCGTATTTGACTTGATTAGTAGTACCATACCTATTTAAAGAGATTAGATACGCAATCTTAACCTCAACCTCTTCAGTCACTTTTCCTGCTACTTTAGACATTTGTCATTCTTGATTGATTTGATATGTACAAAAATATACAAAAATATATCTACATTAAATATGAAATATATTTAAAGAAATAAAACTAGTTCTGGACAAAAATATTTGACTTTTATATTATTTTATTAAAGCTGACACTTTGACTTATAAAAGCGTTTACAAATTGTAAGACAAGTGTAATTGACTGTTTCCAGCGATAATTTCGTCCAAGATATGAAGAACTTCTTAGAGGCTTAGAGTGTATAGGCAGAATATTCCGTTTATACTGAACCGACCATCTGTTATATCTGTTCTTTAATAGATTTGTTTTTGCTCCCGCGATAACGATGTATGGATATGATAGTAAAAGGGGCGGGGAAGAGGGGTAAAAGTTAGTATGGACAAAGTTACCGGATTGAGCTGGTCACTTGAAAATTTGTATAATTACTCTTCGTAACAAATTAAACTATAGGTACCTATTTCAGGATTTCTCGATTAAAGTTAAAACAACTAAGAAATTATCAAATAAGTACAATTATAGACATTTATTTTAAATCCTATATGAGGGCCGTGGATAAATTTAAGTGATTACAAATATCAGAGCTTTATTCTCCGTTTATTAAGTAGAAACTTAAATCAAAGATTTTAAAAAATTCAACGTACAAAAAGTTAAACAGAGGCAAAATAAATTATTCAATTTTGTTGTTGTAACAAATGTGACGCCATGATGATGACATTGATGACATCAAAGAAAGGGACAACCATACCCCGTCCATAACTAGAGCGATCAAGGCAAAAAAGCACGCGATCATAGATTAACGTTACAGAAGCAACGTTGTGATTGAAACTAACTGTGTCACGTTGTTGATAGAAAACATTGTTTTAATATTTAATATTAGGCATAATCGGTAGTTAAAGTTCGAATATATAATGAAGACAATATTTGGACATCGAACCTCCTATTTTAACTTAGCTTTGGTTTTCAATTTTAGGGTGCCGTGTATTTGGCATATTCTTTATGATCTGAAACGTCCTTGGCATAACATTATTTACTTGTATAATTTTATTTCGTCAAATTAATGTTGACATCATAGAAAACATATTGGTAAATATCCGAATGATGGTTTGGTAGATTTTTAAAAAGTAAATTATATATATTCCGAATTTCATGATGAATAATTTCGTTTAGTTTAATGGTCATATTGCATAAAATGTGGTGCGCATAATGAGAGCAAGCGAAGTAAGCGAGCAGCATCGGTCGGGCAGAAGCGACCCGGATAGGTTAGGTTGTTAGGTTTTTTATATAAGCCGGGAACTTCTTGCTGCTTTTTTTTCATGCTTTTGCTGCTTAAAACGTTTATTTAAAAACATTATTCTGCTTAATTAGTTAATGCGTTTCATTTGTTTATCCGTTACAAACATTCGACTCATGAATTTTATGAATTATGATTTGAATAATTTAATACCAACAAATTTAATACCTAATATTTTTTGTGAAACAATACCATACATACATACCATATGCATACCATATGCGTGTGTACATAAGCTTAAAGTAATTATGCCATATACAATACTCCAAAAAAACCTTTTACCAAACAAAGGGGACCCCAATTTTGACCATTACTAATTCTATCCTTTGGGATCCGTAGCATTATAATAAAAAGAGAAACCTTATAATTTCGCCATCTAAAACGTGATTTAATCACAAATTCATAATTGTATTTCTGTGTTTTAGTGGTTTATCAATCAGATTTTGAAATAACAAAAATAATTTCGTTAGTAGTAGGTAGTAAAAAAAACAGTAGGTACGTACCTACTGCATAACCTCATGAATTTATTCAGCATCATAGAGTTCCATAAATTGTTAATAACATTAAATACTTTTATATATTTGTATGTGGGATGAAGGGGCAAAATACCATCTCTTGACCCAAGCCAACCTCAACCTGCACGTGGTCATCCTGCTAAACAACAGAAGAGGCTCTGGCGACCTGACGGAGGTGGGCAGCAGCATCTCCGGTGCGGAACTAAATTCTGCGATCGCCAACCCGCCTGCCCAGCGTGGCGATTATGGGCAACACCTCACATGTCAAGCACACATATACCACGGCCCCCAGTTCCCGGTCGCCCTGCTATTCCTGTCCCGCCCCCAACCCAATAGTGGAGACCCGAGAGCCGCTCTAGCACGCCACTAAACTGAAGACCTGCCGGATATTAGCCTAGACGAAATCGTGATGGCTCTTGAGCAGCTAAAAAATGGAAAAGCCCCCGGGGAGGACGGGATTACAACGGAGCTCCTGAAAGCCGGGAGCACTACTACGCTTACACAGCTTCAGCGTATTTTTAATTCCGTCCTCTTTACGGGGAGAACTCCAAAGGCATGGAGCAGAAGTGTGGTCGTTATGTTCTTTAAGAAAGGTGACAAAACCTTTTTGAAGAACTATAGACCCATTTCCCTGTTAAGCCATGTCTATAAGCTGTTTTCAAGAGTCATCACGAACCGCCTCACACGTAGGCTTGACGAGTTTCAGCCCCCCGAACAAGCCGGGTTCCGAGGAGGATATGGTACCATAGACCACATCCACACAGTGCGGCAGATTATACAGAAGACTGAAGAGTATAATCAGCCCCTTTGCTTAGCATTTGTGGACTATGAGAAGGCCTTTGACTCTATCGAGACCTGGTCTGTTCTGGAGTCTTTACAGCGGTGCCAAGTCGATTGGCGATATATCCAGGTGCTGAGATGTCTATACGAGGCCGCGACTATGACCGTCCAAGTCCAGAACCAGCAGTCTGAACCTATCCTCTTGCGTCGAGGCGTGAGACAAGGGGACGTGATTTCCCCCAAATTATTCTCAAATGCACTGGAGGATATGTTCAAGACTTTACGCTGGAACGGACGTGGCATAAATATAAATGGCGAATACATCTCGCACCTGAGATTTGCGGACGATATTGTCATCGTGGCTGAAACCGCTGACGACTTGCAGAACATGCTGAGCTGCCTAGCTGATTCTTCGGCACGCATGGGTCTCCGGATGAACTTGGACAAAACCAAGATTATGTACAACAAGTATGTTGTTCCGGAACTGATCGCTATAAACGGAGTCCCTCTTGAGGTTGTGTTGTGAGCGAGTATGTTTACCTAGGGCAAATATTGCAGCTAGGCAGGAACAACTTCGAGAGAGAAGCCCGTCGAAGAATACAGCTGGGCTGGGCAGCATTTGGGAAACTGCGTCAAGTCTTTTCATCGCTCATACCGCAAAGTCTAAAGACGAAAGTCTTTAACGAGTGTGTCCTGCCAGTAATGACATACGGAGCCGAGACGTGGACACTGACAGCGCGATTGGTCCACCAATTTAAAGTCGCTCAGCGGGCTATGGAGAGGGCTATGCTTGGAATATCTCTGAAGGATCGAATCCGAAATGAAGCGATTCGACAGAGAACCAAGGTTGTCGATATAGCCCAAAGGATTAGCAAGCTGAAATGGCAGTGGGCCGGTCACATCTGTCGCAGAACCGACAATCGTTGGGAAGACGTGTTCTTGAGTGGAGACCACGGCTTGGCAAACGTAGTGTGGGACGCCCTCCAGCTAGATGGAGCGATGACATAAAAAAAGTGGCTGGCAGTGGTTGGAAACAAAAAACTCAGGACCGAGCTCAGTGGCGTGCCATGGGAGAGGCCTATGTCCAGCAGTGGACGGAAATGGACTGATGATGACGATGATATATTTGTAATTATTTGACAACATTATTTAATTAATTATTTTATTTCTCGTTTGACTTTTACCAACCAGTGTGCCAACATGGGATAAGGTTTCTACATTCTGTTTTGTTAGTCCACGTCAAAAGCAGCGGTGTCAGATTGACGTTGACAGCGTTGACATGTCCAGATTTTAATATTTTTTTCGCCATTTTCAAGACCTATTTTATTACTTACTTAAAGCGTATTATTACTACGGCTGTTAGGTATTTAATATTAGGGCGGTTATTATGATCAGTTGGAAAAAAAACGGGCAGTAATTTATTTTTTAATACAGATTCTCAAAAAGTGGTACTTTTCGTAGCTGTATATCGTGCGGAAAGTTGTTTTTTTTCTAACTAGTGCTTTTTGCTTTTCCGATTTCGCACTGGTGCGTTTTACTTTTCCAATTTTTTAAATATAATTTTGTTTCAACTTCCAAGCCGTGCATCCGACCAAAGAGTTTGCATGTTCAATCACTTTTTGATTACTTACGTCATTTAGCATTGAAACTATAAATATAGGTAACATAATTTTAAATATTAAAATTACATAAATACATACATACATACACACACAAATTATCAAGGTAATATTTAAAAAAAACAGCTCTCATCAAGATGGCTGAATTTGAATGAGTATTACGAATGATCGGATAGTTGAGTAGGTACCTATAAAGGTGGATTCACGTTACACCATGCCGAAGCCGGGCCCAGCCCAGCACGGTGTAATGTGAATCCACCTTTATGCGTTACCACTGGCTAATAGAGTATTTGTGCTTCTTGATTTTCAAATAATATAGGTCTGTAATTAAATTAATATGTTTCTTTTTTTTCTTTGGCTGAATGGTCACAACCATTGCCATTATGAAAAAAGTCTGTCAATGAAAAGTAAAACAAAAACCCTCCTTTTTAGCTAACTAAGTAAATTTGTCTCTTTTAATTGCTGTTTTATTTTTTATTTATTGTTATTTTTTCGCAGATGTATTAAAAAACGTCGTTTATACTTGCGGAACTGTCATTTTCACTCGACTCGGTAGTCTTGGCCACCTCAGGAATCGTTTGGAATGACATACTTTCCGCACTAATATCAAAATGTACTATTTCGGAGGTTGGTTAATTAGTGTGGTAGTATAAACATGAACAGTCATAAAATAAAATTGGTCGGTTATTTATTATTTAACTTTAAAAGGTCAGTTCAAACAATACTTAGGAGTAAAAATCTATTGATTGGAATTGATAAAAGCGGTTTCCATTTCATAGTTACAGTTCTGATGCTTGATAGCATATCGGCTGTGCTGTTTAAAAGTTATTGAGTTTCGATTTGGAACCCAGGGCCGCCAATGTCGTGGTGGAAGTTTAGGGTTCCTTTTTCGCTATTTTGGCTTCGCAATGCTAAGAAACGGTCGTAGGTAAATGAAGAACCGTTAACTCTCTGGCTTTAGGCGCATACGAGTTGTTGTAAAAAACGTTTTTTCTAATATATTGCACTCTGATGATGCACCGAGAGGTACTTAAAGAAACCACGCGGGATGATTTACAATTTTAGATACACATGTTGTTGCGATTTGCGATTTCCACTCGTACGAAGCGCGGGGACAGCTGCACAGCTATGTGACACGCGGAAGTATGTGTGTGTGTTTTTTACTCCTTCACGCTGCAATGGCTGGAGAGATTTGAATGAAATTTGGAATGAAGGTAGCTTATTATCCTGTATTTACGCATAGGCTACATTTATTCCCGGAAAATAAAAAGATCCGAGGGATTAATAACCTTCGAAATCTACGCAGACGCGGGCAGAAGCTAGTTCGAAATAAAACTTTACATTATAATGATCACTTTATTGTTATATATTTTACCAGGTACGTAATTAATATAAATAAACATTTATTCATTTGATTTCTCACAATGTTTATGTTTTAAAACATCGATATTACTTTGAAATTTTTGGTAGATGCTTCAGAGCGCATCCATGGCGGCGCATTCATACTCGTATTCACAAGCGGTACAGCCAAATCACGGACAAGAAACTGTAGCGGCGAATAGTTGGGGCAGCCGAGGGCGCTCACTCCACCGATGACGCGCGTATCAGGGTAACCGTTATCCCCGTAGCTCTTATTGGGGCAATTACAGTCGACCAGTTGTCAATAATGGCGGCTGACATCATAACAATACCATAACAGGTTAACTACGGTATCGTTGTTACCGCCTAGAATACCGGCCCTAATAACAGCTCAAACACGAATAACACGATATGGTTTTTACCGTGTTGAATAGAGGCCCTGATGTAATGAAATGTACATGTCCGTCCCGAAACAGAAGTTTTGTACTGAATAAAAACACTGAGCGGCGCTTGTTTATCGTGCGTGACGTGCATTTGAATTAACCGTTTTTTATTTAGCTCAAAACCGGTTTATTCGAATGCGTACGGAACCGAAATGAAACGGTTTGAAAATGTTACCTGTACTCTTACCTGAGCCCTACCGCGTGCAACGTCTCCTTCAATACTTTGGTCATGTGGCATCATGGATCTACTACCCGATGGACCAATCAGTGAAAAGAGTCTGCCAAATGAATATGCAAGGGGCCGAATGTAGAGCGGCTTGGAGAGCCTTGGTGATTTTATTTTAGTAGAAAAACAAGAAATGCTAATTACATCAGTGTGGATTTATTTTGAATGCGTTGTTATTTTGGTAGAATTTCAAATTATAGCTATTTTAAAATAACTTAAGTCAAGGGAGGCAAAGGTAGCGTTCTTTGAAATCATTATTGAAATCTTAGAACTCTTAAATTAATACAAATATAGAAAACTAGGTACCTATATTCTAGACCGGTATAGAATTTACTTTCTTATCTATTAATAGTTACGTCAAGTTCTGGGACAGCTGTTTAAGGGATCGCAGTTTAACTTTGGAACCCTAATAACGCAGTCGGGTTGTTTGAAGCTTGCTTTCTATTGTTCCAGGAGTATCCTATAAACTAAATATAGGTAGAGGCACAATAAAAATGACGTGACAGTAAAGGGCGGATGAGCGTTTGCGCGGTGAATGAAGCCACTGGGTAGGTATGTAATTTAATTTCTATTTAATCTTCTTTTTGTAACAGTTGTAATTGAGACGTAACAAAATCCAAAATTTGGCTGCACTTAACTAGCCGGATGTAAACATCAGTTGTAAGTATAGGTATGTCGTAGGAAGAGATACACTCTAGTTTATTTTTCGGAGATCTCTGGGGATATGATATGAGAATAGTGGTTGACCTAATTTGCTGGCAAGACTGCTTCCAGCGATAAAAAGTGCCTAAACGGTGAATCGATGGTAGAGAGTTTGTGCGGGGTGGCATCGGGCGAGGGTAGCGTGCGCGCGCCGGTTTTGGTGCAGTAGGCAACTAGGCGGTGCGTGGCCGTGGCTACTGACGGACGAGTGGGCAGCTCGGCAGCGCCCGCGGGACCGCCGCGCGCTCGGCAGCACGTGCCTCGCGCCGTGCGCACTCTGCATGCTGGCGCAGGACGCACCATCTCCCCTTCCCTTCAAGTAAGTTTCTATCACTTTTAAACTTAATTCAACACTCATAGAACTATCTAAAAACTTCTGTATTTATTTCTTTAAAAAAAATGTTGTGTTTATGCCGATAGTTTTTAACTGCGCCTCCTTCAGTTCCTTCGCTATTTAACTATTTAGGTTCTACTTACTCTATGCTGCAGAACACTCCGTTACTTTATTATGAGTTATGACACTAAAGAAAACCAAAAACAAACAAACGAACAATCACATTGTTGCAGTTGCAATAATCATTTTAGTATGCCCTCGCTTCCATTCGGTATGGAACTAATAGCTCTACAAATATTTATAGTCATATCTTCTGAACCCTGCAAGATTTCAAAATGAAATGTATACAAATTTTAAGTTGAAATGTATGTTTTAAGCCTTAATTATTGGTTTATTGAAATACGTTGGACCATTTTGGAGCGTATCCGAGGCACGCCTTCCTTTCAGACGGACAGAGCCGCCCGAAGGTGCGTGGACTTGCCTGTGTCAAGAACATTACTATTCACGTTTGTTTACTAAGTGGTTGATAAGAAGGTACTTAGATGGTTCGAAGGGCACGATCTGTTATATATTGTCGGTATCGATTGGTCGTGGCCTGGGGTGTGTCGACATCGAAGCCCGGCCGCCAGCGAAACTCCTAAGAGCTGCTAACCTTGACAAAATAATAGGCACACGCAGTTGCCACCGCACTTTTGTAGCGGCTCTATTCTAATCGGTTAAACCATATGTCTTTTGTTAACATGTTATCGTATTGTTTTTAACTGGACAGCCATTACTGTCTACTTGTCAAATACCTAAATAAAAGCTATCCTTAGACTAAGTATACCCCCAACTAGCAATTTTCTCTTACGGATATCCTGATTTAAGATCCAAGGTGTTACAGCAGACTTACATGTGTCTTGACTATGACAGTACATCTTATAAAAGCATGATTTAAGATATTTTTATCTAAAAGAACACTGATACTTAGTACGTCCTCTAAGAGGTTTATAAGGAATCGTTGTAAGACATTTATTTATCAGAACAGTTGTCTTACAAGTGCATTTTCAAAGAGCAATTGCTCTTGATTATTTTTTGCACTTAAAAAAGCAACATTAAAGTGCATTATTTCTTGGCAGAGTCTGCACTGAGTGTTTTATTAGTCATTTATATAAGTACATTTGTCTTATAAGTGCATTTTCAAAGAGCAATTGCTCTTGAATATTTTTTGTACGTAAAAAAACATCTTAAAAGTTCATTTTTTATTGGTATGGTCTGCAGTAAGCGTTTTATTAGAGTTATGACCTTAATAAACTTCTGCAGAGTGTGAATTGTCTTGTCTGAGCCAAATTAAAGAGAAGAAGCTTATTACTAGAACTCTATTAGAATATTTTGTCTTTTAATAGACTTATGAATACTTTTTTAAGAATATCGGCCAAGGAACCCTAATTTTATTAAATGGCTAGAAGTAATTACCTTATGCAAGTGTTTAATAAGACCAAAAGGTTTAAATTTAACTTAAGGAGGGGGAAATAATACATTTTTAAGGTTTCTTATAGAAGACTATCAATCTCTAATGGCGTCAGTTTTTAATTTTACAAATAATACTTTTTTTACATTTTTTCTAGATCGTAGCAAGTGGAAAGAAGTGGTCTGCCTACCCCTCTGGGAAACAGGCGTGATTTAATGTATGTATGTACAATTTTTCTATATAAATTACGTGCGTGCTACATACTGTTACTCTGGCTGGAGTGTCTGGCTACTCTAAGGGATGGAGGTACTCTAACCACATAATTTATGGGGCTACCGGAGTGGTAGGTAAAAAAATACAGATAGGTCATATGCATATACTTTTATTTCAAAAATTCAATAGAACGTGTCAAAAGATAACAAACTGCCTTTGATTTACTGCTCTATGAGCTTTCGTATTTGAAAAAACATGATTTGAAATTTTACGGTGAAGCTACCTCGTGAGGCTTTTTGGAAACGCTCCATAATAAATACCGCATAACTTGTGACGTTACTGCGTAATTACAAAAACATACAATCACACTTATTTTTTATTTAAACTTCGTTCACATGATTACTCCATGTTTTATTTGTTGGGAATGGGAACTTCTTAAATAAGTACCTACTCCTACATTTGTTGCGTTCCTCGAAATAAATGATCAGCAAAATGTTGAGAGCACATACGAGTGTACTTAGTTGGCTCCCAATTCTTTCGTACAGAAGATATCAGCCACGCTCTACGCACGCGTTTTGGAAAACTACAAAAAAAATAAAAAAAGCCCTATTCAGAAAAAAAAATCGTCTGGCAACCCCAAATCACTTTACAAACTGGCCAAATTGAATATACTCGTAGGTACCACAGATATAACTGCCACCCAGCCGTTCTTACGTAATTTGGGCGGTTAATACCACAATAATATAATTGCAGTGAAGCGAATTTTAGAATAGTTAAGTCTTATTTTACACGTAGTTGAGATTAAGTACCTACTGAATTTCCCGCGTTTAAAACACAAACATCAGAACAGGCTAATACTGTAAATACTAGACGTATAAAAAGTTACGTTCTCTCCGGCTTTTACAGCCGATCTCACAACAATGCACCATTTTAAAAATAAAAAACCAACATAACACAAGCTTTCTATCGTCAATCAAATCGTTGAAAACAAAATTTCCTATTTTAAATTGGCTTCTAACACACACGTTCACGAAGGGTTCCCTTTATCTTTAATATTGATTGTCCGAAATGTACTTCGCATAACAGTTATCGTAGAAACATTTTTAGCCTAATAGTATACTTAGCATAACTGTCATAACTCATAACATAACGCATAACATTCCTTTGGTAGAATTTTGAATAGCAGAAAATACTTATATCGCCGACTTTAATTTCGCAGAATTTTATGTACCTAGGTGATTATAACTTCCGCCGAACATATTATGGCATCGAATTGCAATTAGTGGAGTAGGAAAAAGATTAAAAATTAAAATCTTCCAAAATAATTACTATAACATAACTACAATCAAGGATTAGTAAAATATTATTTTGCTTTATAACTGTATGCCTACTAAATGCGATACAAATTTCAGCGAGACCATTATTCTACCATTGGCCTATTATTATTCTAATCCACGTTATGCCTATGTACTATTTCTGCCAAAGAAAATTGTGCGAAATGACAGTATGCTAAGAAATTTATGCGAAAAGTAATTTTGCGAATTTATGATTCTGCAAGGGGTGCTTTGCGAAACGAAATAATGGCAATCAATTTTATACAACTTATTAGTGGACCGTTAACGAAAACAATTTGAAACGACAGCGGCTCGCTAGCTACAAACCCAATTGTGCCCAGCAAAAAAAAGCGTGTCTATGACAAAGACAAAAATAAATATCTTCTCTATCTCTCTTATTGAGAACTACCTACATAAAACTATCTCCCTCAATCTTGGTAATGTCATTATTTGTGTGCCAGGTCTAGGGTATACTTAGTATCGTAACGATGGCAATGCGATAATATTGAAATAAATAAATAAATAAAGCAATATAAGATATAAGTTTACCAAGTAAGATTTTTTAAAGAAAATTCTTAAATAATTATTTAAAAACCGGGTCATAGCACGTTGAACCTTTAATACAAGCACAAACAACTATCTCTGCAAACAACAAGTATGATTATTATTTTTAATTGGTATTTGGTGATTTATAGTACATAGGTTAAACTTTACTTCCTGTTTCATCTAAGACGAGTCCTGTGACAGCTCATTTATACACGTATTACACTTGTTTCTTTAACTTTACATGAATACTGTATTGGTACACACCTAGCGACGTGGATCAGAAACTTAATAATTAATCGCCTATTTTTAAGTACCTTGCATGTGAGCACATAGTAAGTGATTAAACTGATTAAAATCACAAAACACGGCTGTCACAGGGCTCATCTTTAAAAATAGTTGTTGTTTTTTTATATAGATTTTGTATTTATAGTAGGTACCATTTTTGTTTGTGACCTTCGAACCCCTACACTGAGCATGGTGCCACATGCTACTTATTGCCCGGTTTTTACTTAGTACCTATTCCCACTGCAAACAGCCACCCCTTGGATAAACATTCTCTGTTGGCTGTGTCATGTTGTATTAACGCAGTGTTACGCTGGCACCCAGTTACCTTGACAAATGGAGTTCTTCTAATATTTTATAGTACCTATGTAAATATGACATATCGGGGCTATAACACGTCGGTAACCGGTCTTTGAGCTCTCAACCTTGGTTAACGACTGAACTTTCTTAGTGCAGTGTTCACCAACAATTAAACGGACGGTTAGCGGTTTGACGGTTGACAAATGTATTGACTAACAGCTGATTAAGACTTAACCGTCTGTTAAATTGGTTGGTGAACGCGGGCCTTAGCAACTTAATTTTTTTCAGTGCCCCTAATTAGGCAAAGTCTGTTTTTTTTGTTAAACAAATCCTTTGAATTACTTAAATTATTAACCCATCTGGATCTTGTTTTGAATATTTCGCTATGCTTGGGGTTTTATTTTAGAATCCTTCGCTTGCTCGGGATTCAAATAACAACTTTGAAGCCTTGCATAACCGAACACATGTAATTCCTGCTGCATCGAGCTCGCCGAAGGTGTATTATTACATATATGCATTATATTATATTACACAATATTAATAACGCACCTGCATTTTAATTTTAAACGATGTAGTACCGGTGTTGTAAGTGTAAAAATATGTGAAAACGCAACATCTCAAAAATAAGTCCCAATGCTAATTATTCCAGTGTAATAAAACTTCGTAATAATTTAGATACATATTTTTGCACTTGACTACCTACTTGCGCTTTTATATCAAACTAAGCAACTGAATAGGAATCCATGTGCAATAAAATAAATATATCAGGGAAAAAAAATACACTAATTGACCTCCCAAATTAAGCTCTAGTATAGTATAAATAGATATTATTTATAAATGGCTTTAGGTTTGTAGAGTCAACATCAAAAGTACACAAAGATACACACTTTTGTACCCAAATTTCGCTTTACAGCTACGTATAGTGAAACTACAGCATTAATAGTACTCCGCGGTCTATCGCTGTTACTCTCATTCTGGCCTCTGTCAGAATATTTGTTACGCCGGATAGTTCATGGAATTGTACATATTGGATTGCATCAAATCGGGTAGTTCTGAATTATTTTTATATGTTCCATGTGATGAATACCTATATGGCAAATCCAAGTTTTCGACCTCGAGAACCCTCTGGATCATTGTCAAATTTTAAGAAAACCATTACATTTCATACTTTTCTCAGTTTCTACCAATTTTTCCCAACAGTGACCTATTTTACGGTAGATATCACTATGTAAAGTATGTTGGGGTAAGAGCGGACTTTGGTAAGCCTTCAGTGTTTTCTTTTTCTTCACATTGCTAACGATTCCTTAAATTGTTTTTTTTTGTTATAAGTTAGTATGATATATAATTATATATGTCCCGTGTGGTTGCCGGGTTAGAATAGTGCCACTCCATGTCTTCCCGTGGTAGTCGTAAGAGGCGACTAGGGGAATAAAGGCTTGCAGTACTGCTAGGCGATGGGCTTGCAACCTGTCACTAATACACTGGTAAACATCTTAGCCTAATTGTGCATAATGTGGTTACAGAATTATCAACAAATTTTTAGAGTTCGTAATTCTGTAGCTCTGCCTACCCCACTCTGGGAATGAAGGCGTGAGTTTATGTATGTATGTATGTAGGTATGATATATATTTTTGATTTCTTCATCTTTTCTTCAAGCCAACGTTTTTGTTTAATTTATTTCTGAAATCAGTGTTTATGTTATTTTTTCCCGGGAAACATCGGACGTACGAGGGGTAATATCGGACTTTGTGCTAAAAGGAACCGTGTACAGTTTACGCGTATGGTTCATAAATATTTTTATCCGCTCTTTTCCGGTTTGCGCTACAAACTCACAATTTTCCCAAATACTTCAAAAATAAGACAGAAAAAGTAAATTGAATTTTTATCACGTCCGATGTTTCCCATACAAGAATCGATGCTTTTTCTCATACTTACAAGTTGAAATTAGTCCGATCTTAACCCGAAAGGAAAAGATCGGATTTGATCATACACGCTGATATAACCGTTATTCGTGGTCCTAACGTTGCTTTTTTGCATATATTATTATTATTAAAACAGGTATTTTAATAATAATATGTGCAAAAAAAACACAAAAATAGGTTAAACTTACTTGATGTTGAAATACAGGTATTAAGTATTACATACACACACATTAAATCTCGCCTGTTTCCCAGAGGGGTAGGCAGAGACCACTTCTTACCACTTGCTACTATCTTGACAAATTTCTTTCTTTATTAAGTATTAAAGGCTGATATTAAGCATACAGTGTTCTTAGGACCTGCCACTACTCAACTTTAACGTATAACCAAATCCCTCGTGGGAGCCAAACTTGTTAGCTTAGCTTGCTGACCCTTTCCAGAAACTAATAATTTTAGACATTTTTTTAGATTTCTTCAATGTGATCAACTATGGACCCATTTTACGTTATAACATGAGCCCACATACGTTATTAAAATACGCACTAATTATTATTCTTGATAATTCTTGAGACGCAGCTGTTCCAGGTTGCTGACGTGAGGAAGCAAAATAATATAAGGGTTTGTAAAATAAAATGCGACATAAAAAATAAGCAATATATGTGTTACTTTTCTGTAATAAAACTGTATTGTCTTCGACGCGTGCTTGTCAGCGGCTGCGGCGCGACTGAACGGTAAGGTGCACTATCATTAATGTAAGATCCGGTCAAAGAATCCTTGGAAGCAGAGCAATGATGCGCGCTAGCAACCTCCCCGCTCCACTCCCGCAACTCCGAGGATCGCTTGCGCAGAAGCGCACGTTTTTACTCCTTTTAAATGCGTTTAATTTGTTGACAAACAATTTAAAAGTAAAATAACTCTTGTACGCCATGACATGGCTCAACCCTGCCGAACCAACCAAATCATGCCCCAAGCGAAAATTGACTCAAAATAACTTACTTGTGACCGTTTGGTGGACTAGTGCCGGTGTCGTTCACTACAGCTTCCTTAAATCTGTCCAGACGATTACGGCAGATGTCTATTGTCAGCAACTGCAAACCATGATGGAAAAGCTAGCTGCTAAACAACCGAGGCTGGTCATTCGCTCTAGGCCACTGCTGCTTCGTCCATCCTTCAGTGTTTTTTAAACTTTTGCACCAGGAAAAGTTAGTCAACAGCAAACCCATTATTAAAAAAAAATCTAAAGGGAAAACTTGGGATCTAAGATACTGACTATAAAGTTTGTATCGAAGTTAAGGCTGCGCCGAGCGTACGCCATATTAAAATTAACATGAGTCTTATGAATAAACGTTGTAGTTCTATTTTTGAAAAGTGTGACAGGTGCCAAAGGCCGTATACGAAATTTTGCCGGTCTAGTTTGCTTTTATTATAATTTCATAATATATAAAGTAAGGAACAAAAAATGTTAAAAAAATAAAACTCGTTGTCGCTCGGATTGTCTACTAGACGGTTCAGTCGCGCGAGTGAACGTTACCTACACTTAGGTAATATGCCGAATTACTCTGTTTTCTGCTGTAAAGAGACGTCTGGGACATCGAACTCACAAAAAGATGGTGTTACATTTCACATGTATGTAAACCTTTATCGTATTAATGCTGTTCAATTGCATCTCTTATCCATTAACCTACCGCCAAGCAGCAGTATTCGGTGTCCTGCCGTTTGACCAAAAGACATTTGGCAAAGTTACACTTGACAAACAACGTCTTGCAAAAATTTTTTAAGTCAAATGATCATTTTACTACTAGTCATTTTACAAATGACTTATTTTTCCAAATGATCAACAGTTAAATTTACATTTTACGAGGAAGACGTATCAGGGCATAACCGACTCTGATAGGTTAGGTTAGAAGGCAAAGGCGGGAGCTTGGCTCCCGCCTTGGCCTTCGAGGTTGTTTTTTTTTCTGCCCAGAAATAGGTAAACTAATTGCTAAATGATCAATTGCTAAGTGAGTTTTTGTAAGATGATACTTTTGTCAATTGTCTCGTTTGCCAAATGATCATTTGGTGAAACGTTGTTTGTCAAATGACTATTTGTCGATAATTTTTTGGTCAAACATTAGTGAACCGCAGTATTCGCATCGTTGTGTTCCGGTTTGGGGATAAGACAGCCGGTGAAATGACTAGCATAGAGGCATTCCATCTTGGTCCTCAGGGTTGGCAGTGCATTTGCGGTCTAGTGAATGCGAATGTCTATGGGTCACAGTTTCCACTTACCATCAGGTGGCCTGTGTGCTCGTTTGCCTTCCTATGCTATAAAAAAAAAAAGTTAAGACACCAAATTCGTATATTTATTTGTAATTTAACTGTCGGATTTGTTTACCAACACCGAGTCCGCTCGCCACCGCAAAATGCGGATCAGTTGAGCTACAAATCCGACTTCTCGACGATTTCATAAGTTTTGTCAGTGTTTGTTGCATTTTTTATGTAGGTACTAGTGTCATCATTACAGTTTTGTTTTCGTTTGTAGGTTTGCAGAGCTGCATTTTTGTGCAAATTACAGAACTATTTTACGGTAATATTCATAGGTAAGGCGACTCCCTTCCGCTAGTAAGGCCGTATTGCTCGAACTCCTAAGTGCCCCACAGAATTCATTAAATATAATAACCCTCGCAAAATAACTAAAAATATTTTTTTATAGCAAAGTGTCACATATGATTTTTTTATATATTTAGTATCCCAATCAGGGCGTAGGTAATAGTCAAAATGAAATGAATTTTAGAAAATCGACAAAATGTGGGTGTTTGGTAGAGCGTTGTCTAAAAAAAACATGCGAATAGAAGAGGCCATTAGCTATCCATTTCAGGTACTTCAACGCTTTATTTGTCTAGGAGCTATTTAATACCGATTTATTTTTTATTTTATTAAAAGTTACCAAAATTTGACCTTGAAACCTCGAAAAAAAAGGAACTGGGTCAAGCCAAAATTTTATTACACTTCAATATTTTTATTTACGACTAATGCTTTAAAAAAAAGAAATTGTAAATATGACGAGTTTTTGTTTCTGATTGTAAACAGTGATGTATTTACTAGCTATGCAAACATCAATTTCAAACGTATGTACATTTATTTTGATAATAAAAATTAAAACACAAAATAACAAAGAGAAAGTTCATACAAAAAGAAATGTACATTTGTGCTACCCAAAATATATAAAGTATCCTAGTGAAATTTCCAAGGCGTTAATACTAAAGTTTCTGATTCATATCATGGTGTGAGGTTACTGAAATGTCGATTTTATTATAAAAACTATAAGATTCAAATTAAATGAGTATTTTCTTAGGTTTTATTCTGTTATCTTTAATTCTCGCACTTTTACGTTACCCTACTTACGTTACGGAATTTATATACAATTTCTGAACGGATTTTAGTAGTAATTAATCTTTTCACACTAGCAACTCTTATAGCAGCTGTTACTATCAAAATTCTAGCCGTCGACCATTTTGTTTCGTTGTCACTGAACAATTGAACCGGCGGCGTGTTTTCGTGATAAAAAACTGTTGAACTTGTACCTGTTATTTACAAGGTATGTTCAAGTTATTTTTCTACCTGTTTATGTAAGACTAATGTTTGAAAACGTAAAATTTGTGCGAACATTACCGCAGCTAACAATTCCTTCCCGTTTTCATGTTAAAACTATGTAAGGCTGTAGACAGAAGGTTTTTATGTTACTTTTCCGTTACTTTTCTGTTACTTTTATGTTACTCTTATGTTACCCCTTTAAAAGTTTATGTTACGTAACGTAAAAGCAATATAAAGCTAGTTGCATACTGTTAAATTAGCAGAACATTGGATGACAACTTTATTTTATTATGTTTATTATTCAATGATTTTCTGCATTTTTATTGCAGATGCCATTAACACCAGCTGAGAAGCAAAAAAAGCACAGAGAGAAATTAAAAATAGAAAATCCAGAAAAATATAAAGAAATGAAAAAAAAAGATTCTGAAAGAGCTTTGAATTATTATAGAGCGAAAAGAAGTAAATATACAGAGACAGAAAAAGAAGAACAGCGTAAAAAAAAAAAAAAAAAACTAATGAATTAATTCTCATCTTAGATATGTGAATAACAACGAGAAAACATCTAACTGCGTAAGACGTGGTAACTGAATAGAGAAGTTAATTCTGCCAAAAATCGCCACCTTCACGGCCGGGTGAAAGTTATTAGCGAATAACTCAAATTATTAGGAGTTTTGTAATGCATGTGGCACACCATTAGAATTGGCATGAACTGGAGATGTTTTTAGGAAATTTGAAGAGTTGTAATCACTTTCGTTTTTTTTTTAATTTCACTGTGAAGTTAATCTTGAAAAATTTCTTTACTGATTTCTGAAACTTTGAGAGCCCCCATTTTTTTTAAATGTTGCTACACGCTTCCAATAATACTTTTATTCGAACACCACAACATTTAACTTTCTGCCAAAATGATAATTTTGTGGATACACCGAATAGTTCCTTTTTTTCGGGGTTTCAAGGTCGAATTTTTTGTAACTTAATAAAATAAAAAATAAATCGGTATTAAATAGCCCCTAGACAAATAATGGGTTAAAGTACCTGAAATGGATAGCTAATGGCCTCTTCTATTCGCCTGTTTTTTTTAGACAACGCTCTACTAAACACCCTGTAGGATTCTCGGAATTGACGTTAGCTAATGATAGATTGCGTCAATCACTTATTATGACAATTCCACATTTGAGTCTCCAGAAAACAGAATCGTTAGCAGCGTTTGCATCCTGGCTAGGCCTGCGTAGACACCCCGAGATGGCTGACGAAGCCAAGAATCGTTGGACGATCGGTCATACTTAGGTTAAGTGAAAACCCGGTTATCGGTGAAAAGCTGGTTTTCGCATTCAACAAAAATCGACAGGCTAGTCTTGATCTTTACTCACTCGCTTGCCTTGTTAAATGTGCGGTCCACTCTTTTGGGATAAGATAACTACCTATTCTCCTGAACTCCTCATTAACCCCCAGAAATAATATTAATATGTTAAGTTCTTAACCCGTGTGGTTGCCGGGTTAGAATAGTACTACTCCATGTCTTCCCGTGGATGTCGTAAGAGGCGACTAAGGGAATATAGGCTTGCAGTACTGTTAGGCGATGGGCTTGCTACCTGTCACTAATACACTGGGAAACATCTTAGCCTACTTGTGCAAAATGTGGTTACAGAATTATCAAGAAGTTTGGGATTAACCCCACTCTGGGATTGAAGGCGTGAGTTTATGTATGTATGTATGTATGTATGTATGTAAGTTCTTAAGCAGTTTATGCTGTAAATTTATATTCTTATTATCACAATCTGGGGCCTAGACAAGGTCCATAACGCTAACGTAAGCGATTTTTAAAACCGGATATGTTTTATGGAACCTACAAAGGCGGCCGGAACAATAATTCTGAAAAAACATTTTGAGTCCAAATTTAACTATTTTATAAGTTATAATATAACACTTCCGCGGGCCGTACCTACGATTGAAAAGTGTGGAATCGGAACTAAGTATACAGCGTGAAATTTTAGTGGTTGTTTTCCCGCGGCAGGGCGATTTGCTATCGGTAGTACTTTCGAATTATGATAGACAAAATTAATAAATAAAAACTTCTTTTAAAAAAAAAAAACCCTAAACTCGAACATGCGAAAAAACAATAGTAACGCACTAAAACTGCAAGTAGATGACAGTTCCCGATATTGTAAACAAATAAACGAATAAACAAGTAACCACGATTAGGCGAAAATAAGTCGTAGCATGTCAGTAATAAGGCACGCCCGCAGCGAGCAACGTGGATACTCCCCTTCTCACTCTCTCGGGGATTCCCAATATCGTACAAAGGCGCCGACACGGCGACTACCCTTTCAGTTGACCCGTGACAGTCGCAAGCGCATCCACGCTCGTTTTGCGCATACGCGGAGTTTGGAGCCCGGACCTAACTCCATTGTACTTTTATTTGTGGTCTGACCTAAAGCGCCTAGTGTACCAACGGGAATAAGAAACTCGTGATGCGTTAATAGCGGCAATAACGGACGCTTTCGATGTTATTAGACGTGACAGAGACACATTAATATCATTAAAAAACAATCAAATTAAACGTGCTAGATTGTGCATTGTACGTGGCGGATTGCAGTTCGAACAATTATTGCGTTATCGGGAAGTTTAAGTGTAAATACGGGACGATTAAAAATTAGGTAAGGCAATTTAATAATCATTGTAAATAAGTTGATTCCATTTTTTAAATACGCCTTAAATACGTTTTTGATCATTTAAAGCTTGATCTAAACTTGTTATTTTCACTTTTAAGGATCCGTAAACTGCACGTTAAAAGTATTTATGACGGTCCTAAGCCCGTAAAAGTATGAAGGAAAAATGGAACTACTTTTTAGGTTATTTTGTTTTATTCACTCAAAAGAAGTAGGTACTACTGCAGTGCTACTACTGGTGTTAGGTCACTTTCGAGTTTCGTCGACACTTTTGTAAATCTGTCATTTCTTAACGTAAATAAAAAAAATACATTACACATCGATTGTACGTCCATGGCAAAATCATTTCGTTGCGGGAAAACAACCACTAAAATTTCACGCTGTAGAGTTATTTTTTCCTGCAATAGGTACAAAATTGTTCCATACAAAAGTAGGTCCTCGAAAGTTGCTACTCAATTACTATTTAGACAAACTATTACCAATCAGTCCAATCACTGTTATTACAAGCTTTTATTTCACTTGTAATGTATGTATGTAAGGGTCAAATCTTGCAAATTTAATTTGACCCACTTCTCGTCCACGGAATGGGCTGAAATTTTGACGACAAATGTAAACCCGATGACAATGCAATATTATGGTATGTAATAGCTGATCTGATGATGGAGTCGGAAGGTGGCGACAGGATCTCCGCTATTCTTACCGTAGACCCACCGCGTGCACCGTGTTAGGCCTCAGAGTTTGGTCTTGATAAGCAGATAAAGATTTTGCAAAAAAAGTACAGAAGGCAACAAAAGCTTGTCCCAAAAATGTTTTTTTGATATAAATTTATTTTTACTCTCTGATCTCATTGTATGTAGTTACCTAGTTACCTATTAATTGTGTTTGTACCCTGAAAAATCTCAAAGAGTTTTTAAATGTGAGAAGTTTAAATTTTTTGATGAAAACCAAAACGGATTTCGCAAAATACGGTCAACGACACCAACGGTCTACTAATATTTTCAAGAAAATTTAAATACTTTAAATGAAAAAAGTACGCAATCGGTATACTTTTGGACATTGGACAAGTAAATTTTAAATTTCTACTAAATATACTATATGGGTTAGGGATCCGTGGAATAGTTCATAATTGGTTTGCCTCTATCTCAATGATCGCGATCAGGTTACGGAGGTGGAGTTTTTTGAACCCGACACCGGAGAAATAATGAATGTTTGTTCAGATAACCAAGTAACTAACGCCTCAATCTCTCAAGGAAGTGTAATAGGATGTTTATTATTTATTTTGTACATAAATGACCTAAGTACCGAAAATCATGAATGAACAATATATTCTTTTCGCAAACGACATCTCTCTTCTCACAACATTTCAAAATAATGTTAACTTAAATGAAAAACTTAACTGCATATTAAGTAAAACTCCAGCATGGTAAAATGAGCACAATCTGCAAATACATTATTCTAACACTAAAATAATGACTTACCATCCTCCTCAAAACCTGGCGGGAAATTAACCGGTAGAAGTTGTTAATGAATTCACATTGTATGGACTAGCCATAGATACTCACGTTAAGACGCTGAATAGAGCTAAATTGCCATTGTTTAAACGGTGTTACTTTCCTTAATGCAGCGTCTAGTAGGTAGGTATTCGGATTCTTGGAGTTGATATATCGAGCAATGTTCAGTTCCGATGTCACCTGGAAGGTGCTAAGTTAGCCTCGAAGAATCTCGGTGTGCTCTGTAGAGCCGGGCGGTATTTCACGCCCGCTCATCGTCTTCAACTTTAGAAGGCACAAAAACGGCCTCACATGGCATACTCCTCCCATATTTGGGCCGCAGCACCCCAATATCAACTTCTTCCACTTGACCGCATTCAGCACACAGCCGGACGATGCGTCAACAACCGGGGGCTTCTCAAAATTCTTGCTTCCCTCTGTGTTTTTACCACATTTATCACGGAGAGTGCTCCGAGGAATTATTCAGATTGATACCAGCCGCTGGATTCCACCATCATACAACTCGTACCAAAATATCATTTCATCAACATCATCTTAATAGTTGGAAATCCACTACCGTGCGTTTTTAGAGGGTCTTCTTGCTTGTCTAAGGTGCGTACCTTATCCATGTGGAGTCAACTCTCGGCGTCTGTATTTCCGAACCTATACGACTTTTCAAAGGCCGGCAGTTCACCTGCGATTCCTCTGGTGTTGCGGGTATTTATGGGTCGCGATGATCACTTATCATCAGGGCTTGCTTACTCGTCCAACACATATAAAGAAATATATAATAGGTCTCCTAGTAATAGTAGTCATGTTCCGGGTAGGTTAGGTTAGGCCCCTTCACTGGGGCTCAGCACCCACCGCCCTGTGAAGCTTTAACGGTGCATAGCACCAACAGCAAAAGCCAATAAAAAAACAAGTAGTAATCTTGATACCATTTTTATGTCGATGGCATTATCAAGAAAATCAAGAATTCATAAAGGTGAAACACCCTAGGGTATTTTATCTTAAAATAGAACTGCTGGGACTAGGTCACAAGTGAGGTCGACGGCCGGCGAGGAAATAGGCCACTCTGACATCACGTAGGTATATGTACGTGTTAATGTTAGCCTCCCCTTAAAAATGCGCCTTGTCGGAGCTACACGTACAGTATTCACCAATCCGCGACGTAACGCCCCGTTCCGCAACTGCACGTTGCATAGTTGTGGGGCACTAGTAATATGTAAAATTGAGCACGAACTCCCGTGGCAGGCATATAGCAACACTACTTAGTGTTTTGCTCTACTTCTTCTTACATTGTTACTTTTGTTGAGGATATTTAGTGTGATTTTACGGATCTCTATTTGTAAACATAGCAGCATGTGAATGTCTTGTTTTCTGGAAAGTTATTTTAAATGTTATTAAAAATAGATGAAAGATGTCATCCTGTTTGCTAGTCTAGCTATCGTAGACACGTACCTATACACACGGTAGCTAGGCAAGACCGACAAGCCTGGAAGAGGATGTTACATCAGTCATGTAATATTATGATTGTGATGATTCTTCAGTAATTATTTACGTGTGTAAGACTTTGTACTCCAGTAAAATTGGGTATTCAAAGTACGGCGTAGTTTTCGTCAAATACCGTAGTTCTGATTTTTTACAGACTTGTTTATGATGTTGGCCCAATGAAAAATTCAAGTTTGTGACATCGAGCGTCGAACGCTCAAATCTCAAAATTGAAAAAAAACTGCGATGATTTCGGTCTATTTTCAGATTTTGCCGATTATGACCCTAATGGACTAGTTTTTGATAACTTTGCAGGACGTTTTCGAAGCAGAACATCTAATTCTCGTTCATTTGATAACTCCACACATGTATATAGGGTTCATAGAAAGCAGAATTATACGCAATTTTTAAAATACAGCTGCCACCATTATCTCCGGGTCCAGCCACTTTGCAGATGGGGTCCAGACGGTTTTTAAGACAGAATAACATGTTTAGCAACATACTAAAATTTGGTGCTGGTATCACAAAGTGAAATGTTACCCCTTACAGAACGCCTAATTGCAAAAAATGCGAAGTTCGAAAAAAATATGAATTTTGAAAAGCTTTATCTCAAAAACTATTAGGTCTACAGAGACAATTCTAGTCACATATGGTGGCAAATTTAGTCTGTTTTAAAAACATTTAGAGAAAGTACTATCAAAAACTAGTCCTTTAGGTTATGATCGCCAAAATCTGAAAAAAAGTCTGGAATTTTCGCGGTTTTTTTTTAATGTTGACATAGTTGCGTGCGGCGCTCGAGGTCACAAACTTGGATTATTCATAGGACCAACAGCGTAAACAAGTCGGCGAAAAACAGAATTACCGGATTTGACGCAAACACATGTTGACTAAAGTTACTGGATTAATTGCTGTTGATGATTAAAATAACGTAAGAAAGATAGGTACCTACTTATTATCATGACAAGCTACGAAAATCATCCCTGTAAGTGTGTATAATAAATAAAGTACCTCCTTTATCCTTCTAGGGTAACTTTGTGTAAACTATTATAGGGCTAATCATAACTTTCCATTTGCGCAGATGCTGAGAAAATGCTATAAAAATGGAGGGATGCGACGAAGAAATCAGTGACAGTTTGTTGGAGTGTTAATGGTAAGCATTCGTATACAAGATGACCTTACAATTATGTCAGCGTAGAAGCCATTTTTTAAATTTTTTACGATAGCTGTCCTATTTTTCGGACTACCTAATTAGTAGCCCTACTCCCAATAAAATCTGAGTGCAAAATTACATGGAGCTGTTGCTACTCTTTTAAATTAAAGAAAGACCATCCAAATATAATAGAAAGACGAACAAAACCATTTTGAATGTACTACTCGTACCTTCATAGTAAATAATGTTGTTGTCCTTCCAGCAGGAAGGTATGCCTGCCCGGATGATAAGCACGCGAGCGGGCGGGGGCGCGCCAGGCGAGGTGAGCGTGGCCGACAGCCCGCTGGTGGCGCTGGAGGCGCTCACGCAGGCCGCTGTCATCGCGGTCGTGGCCGTCGCCATCGTCGTCTCCAACCTCCTCATCATAGCCGCTTTCCTCAACTTCAAAGGTAAAGAACAATGTATTGCGAGGATTAACTACACAACTGTCAACGCACATACACACATATCCAAGTATCCTCTACACACATACATACATACGTACATACATACTATACTAACCCTCCCCCCTCTAAAATATAATTATATATATACATTATATTATGCGAGGCCGATTTTTGTACATGGCATCAGATCTACAGTTAGATATGGGCCGATTTTGATAAATAACATGTCATTGGATTCGTCTCATGCTGGAGAGTTGCATTACTCCTCGTATTTTTTTTATGATATACACTCGCGAGCAAAAAAATCGACTCAAGCTGCACGTTTGGGTTCTCCGCCCAGTATCTCTTGACCTATTTAGAATATCTTTAAAAAAATGATACCAAATGAAAGCTGATAATGTAACGATTTAAAAAAAACAAGAACCCTGGGAATCCGCCCAGGATTTTCCAAGTTATGTCTCATTTCCCGATATGTGGATCATTTACTGGTTCCGAAACGTATGAGGTGTGACTCTTTTGACTCCTATAGATATGGGGTAGGAGGGGGAAATGTCATCAGTCACTTATCAGAAGTTGACTGGTACACATCTCTGCTAACGACCTTACTCGGAAACCCTGAAGAAAATGGATACCACCATGACTGAAGCCGCCCAAGTTGTGGCCTTGCTGGAAGAGGGACACAACCAACGCTTCGTGGCTGACCAGCTGAATTTAAGCCAGTCAGCAGTAACCCGAGTTTACCGACGGTTTTGGGAGACTGGGGCCTTGACACGAAGACCGGGTTCTGGCCGCCGGAGGTGCACATCTGAGAAGGATGACCGCTTTATCGTCACTTCCTCTCTCAGAAATCGGCACCAGACCGCCGTTACTGTCAATCAGCATCTTCGGGATGTACGAGGGGTTACTGCCAGTGAGTGGATAGTAAGACGAAGACTCAAGGAAGCTAACCTGACCCCAAATCGGCCCGCCACGGGCCCCAGGCTGCTCCCGCGTCACCGCCAAGCACGCCTGGAATTTGCTCGTCAACACGAAAATTGGACCATTGAGCAATGGACCCCAGTTGTTTTTTGTGATGAGTCCAGGGTGTGCTTGAATGGCTGTGACAGACGAGGAAGAGTCTACAGGAGGCCAGGAAAACGGTATGCACAATGCTGTTTCAAGGAAACAGTTGCCTATGGCGGAGGTTTCGTCAGTGTGTGGGCGGGCATTTCCATCGAAGGGCGTACAGAGCACGTTTTCGTACCTGGTGGGGGCCGTGGCGGTGGTTTGACCGCTGCCAGGTACATCACTGGCATCCTTGAGGAGCATGTTGTTCCTTACGCCCGTTTTTATGACGAGGGGTTCGTCCTGATGCAGGATAATGCCCCTTGTCATACCGCAAGGATCACTCGGGCCTACCTTGCCGAGGTCGGCATTCCAACCATGAACTGGCCAGCCGTCAGCCCGGACCTGAATCCCATTGAACATCTCTGGGACTACCTAAGGCTGACTAAGCTGATAAGATCCATAAAAAACCGCCTGAATGCTGTGATAAGGGCCAGGGGTGGAAAAAATAAGTATTAATGAATAAATAATACCTTATTTTCCTTAAAATGCCTTTTATTTTACGATTTCCCTTTTCTTTTCTTTTTGTTTTTTTCATGCATCTCTGCAAAACCTGGCTCCTGTCACTTGTGGAAAATGGCATGACTGAAAATTATCATTTTTTAAATCGTTACATTATCAGCTTTCATTTGATACCATTTTTTTTAAAGATATTCTGAATAGGTCAAGATATACTGGGCGTAGAACCCAAACGTGCAGCTTGAGTCAATTTTTTTGCTCGTGAGTGTAGTATTGAAATTTTAATTTTAAATAACTACTATGTGACGTCACCCGACTCCTGCTTTGACTTGAGATGACAATGTAAAATAAATAAACACCTTAGAGATATCTAATATAAGGAACGCAATAAAATCAAGGTTATATCGAAATGACGCATACTTCAACTTTGTTACTTACCATTTTTTTAAGGTTATTTGTTGTCTGTCTCGTCACAGTTTTTCAAGACCTCAAAGCTTCGTTTAAATGCAGTGAAGGATTTAGGTTTATCTTCTTGCTTTTTAACATAATGACCCTATCTACCTCAACTTAAAGCAATAAAATATCGCTTGCCAGGAATACAGAAGGCAGGTCTCGTCATTAATAATGAGAACTTTGTATGTTTTTTCGTAAACTTTATCACAATCTGTTTAAGCGTGCCCTTTTATATACTTTTGTTCCGATAATTTAACAACATTTTTTTAAGGCTGTTTCATTAACCCTCATCCTGGCCACACCAGATCTTAAAATCTTTAATTTTTCTGTTGTAGGTAACTCTATAGTTCATTTATTTTAGGATGAGAAAAAAAAGAACCAGTATTCGTCAACTCTAATACTCGCTGGCAGAATTACCTAATAAGAATCTATACATTCAATATATTGTATTTGTGCATGTGTCATTAATGTTTTTGTGTTGGACAATACATTGGGTCTCGATATTAAGGAGTGGTCCGGATAAAAAGTAGCAGTACATACATAATATGGTTTATTTTTAATTTTGTGATAATTTTTAAGCAGTGCATTAATTATAGTAATCTGTAGATACCATTCAACAAAATAAAAATAATATTCGTACAAATTTACGGGCGATTAACAGATATGTATGAACAGCGTCTTCTGAGAGAATAGAATTTATGAGGTGTTTGTCATAAACATAGCTTTTTCTTTAAGTTTGATGGGCTAGTTAATACCTTAATAAATTGTCTTTTAATCAATACTTAAGTTTTTTAAATTGACTTTACTTTCGGGTAGTGACATGAAATTTCAATATTTGTGTATAAGTATGCCATTTTTACAAAAATTGTATCCAATAGAAAAACCTCTGTCAGAAGTTAGTTTGGAGAGACTTCCTTATTACGTAAGGTAAAATCCAGTTTGTTGGATTAGCTTATTCGTAAGATAATATTCCTAAAAGCATAAAACAAGTTGTGAAAATAGAAATTCAATTGTGGCATTGAAGAAAACGGCAAGCGAAGATTGTCAAATTGTGTTGTACAAAAAGTTATAAAGTAAATTGAGAAGTATCTCATACATTTCAATATGATTGTATTTTTATTCAATAGTATGATATCTACAGATCACTTGAAAAAAAAACTGCTTTTTAATTAGCAACAAATAAAAAATAAATACAATATATTTAATTGCTACTTTTTCACTGAACCACTCCTTATATAAAAATTTAACTATAAAAATATTTGAATACTTATATATTGGTTTCTAACTGCTATACTTTATTGATTTACCTAATTTAAGACTGACTGTTCCGGATGAAGTGTCATCGTTTCTCCGCTAAAGAGTGCGGTAGTAGGGTAGAGATTAAAGATGTAGAACTAAACGAGCAGCTGCCAACTTTAACAAGGAAATGAACAACAAACAACTCACAACAAAAACAACTATGGAACAATATCAACGCTCACGCTCTCGAACTCGGGAGAAAATGACATAACATAACAAAAGGGCGTTGTGACGTTCAATCTGTCAAAAAATGCAGACTGTGGCGTTATTAATGATCAATTTAAAATTCACTAGGTTCGCTATATTTGACAGGTGACAGGATAGTATTTGTTTTAGTCGAGTTATATGCTTAGACGTTTCGTTATGTTGATAACACAGGTTTGTAACCCCTGCTTCTTTAGGTATTTTATAGGGTGTCCTGCTGTTTGACCAAAAGTCATTTGACAAAATGACACTTGACAAACAACGTTTTACAAAAAAATGTTTCGTCACTTGATCATTTTACTAATAGTCATTTTACAAATGATTTACTTTTCCAAATGATCAACAGTTAAATTTACATTTTACGAGGAAAACGAACCAGGGCATAACCGACTCGGATAGAGGAGCTTGGCTCCCGCCTTGGCCTTCGAGGTTGTTTTTTTTTCTGCCCAGAAATAGGTAAACTAATTGCTAAATGATCAATTGCTAAGTGAGTTTTTGTAAGATGATACTTTTGTCAAATGTCTCGTTTGCCAAATGATCATTTGGTGAAACGTTGTTTGTCAAATGATCATTTGTCAATAATTTTTTGGTCAAACATTAGTGAACCATTTTATAGACCACGTTTCTAATTGAAGTAAACTTAATGAACACAAATAAAAAACGCAATGTAAGGCCTGATTCGTAACGGATTTGCCAAATTCAAAATGCTGGTACCTAGCTGTAAAGGTTTTCTCATGTTTAATTTTTTAGCATTGATATTACTACTGTCACCAAATTATGTAATCATTGTCTTTTATTGTGTTATTAGTTGATAAAAGCAAAAGAACATGAATCAACGTGAACGCCGTGAGCAGATTGTCGCCAAATGGATGGAAAATACACAGCGTCCGAACTTCATCGCAAAATAATTAAAAATCACAAGAAGAACCGTTGATACGGTGTTGAAACGATATTTCGAAACCTTGTCTACCGCTCAGAAGCCTCGAACCTTAGAACATGGTGGTGCTCGTGATCCTGGGCTAGACAGGAAAATCATTAAGACGATTTGCAAAAACCGAAGCATGTCCGAACGGGACATAGCTAAAAAAAATCTACAAGTCAGTCAATGGTGAGACGTGTTAAGGAACGGGCTGCTATGAAGACAAAAAAGAAGCGAAAGGTGCCGAAAACATCAGAAAAACAAAACTCACCATAAAAACTAGGTCTCGAAAGCTGTACGAATTTCTGGGTACATTTCATTTGATTTTGGATGACGAAACCTATGTAAAAGCGGACTTTTTAACACTTCCAGGCAATCAGTTTTATACTATAGCTGATGGAGAAATTCTTCCAGACTCGGAAACCACCATAGGAATGGAGAAATTTGGCTCCAAGTATCTGGTTTGGCAGGCAATTTGCCCATGCGGTGATCGTAGCAGTGCATATGTTACAACTGGCACAATCAATAAGAATATTTACATCAATGAATGCTTAAAAGAAACGTCTACTACCATTCATTCAAAAACACAATACTTCGGCCTTATTTTGGCCTGATCTGGCTACAGCCCACTATGCGACGGATACCCTAAACTTTCTCAAACAAAATGATGTCCAGATCGTGCCTAAAGCACTGAATCCGCCAAATATTCCACAGTGCCGCCCTATCGAAAGATATTGGGCTCTGGTCAAAGGAATCTTGCGTAAGACAGGTAAGGCTGCCAGAAACCAACAAGACTTCCTGAGAAAGTGGAACGCAGCGATCAGGAAAGTGGCTAATGACACTGTCGCAAGGCTGATGGAGGGCATTCGACAAAAATTGCGGCAAGAATGGGAGAAAAAATAGAATTATAATAATAGTCAAGAGATAATAATTTTATGCTGTTTTTTAGTATAAAATCATATATTTTGGTCAATTAAACCACATAGGTTACAGTTACAGCATTTTGAATTTGGCAAATCCGTTACGAATCAGGCCTTAAATATTAATAAATATGACTTAAAGTACTACTGCAATAGATTATAACATTTATAACGTTCATTTAATATTTACTGTGAAATAATAGCAGTCAAAAAAGATGTTTTGGAGCAATATTTATGTATAACTATTATGTTGCGTGTAACGTGCCCAATAAAATACCTTTATTTCGTTCTGTATCATGCTAAAATAAATGAACTATAACAGATCTCTAACATCTATGTCAATGGAACTTGCTGAAACGTGATTTTTACCTTATTTATGTTTTGAACGATCGAAACTTTACGTTGTCGTCCTGCAATATATTTAAAATGTCGGTTTTCTTTACGTAAATCATATTTATATTTCTGTTATTACTTGTTCTTCTAGCTTCCTCTTCAATAAAATTTTGTATCGTATTCGTTTTCCCGTGACCAGGCATATTTCACTTCTATACAAAGCGACAAAGTAGGTCCGATCAACACGTAAAAGTATTGAATACATATAAAATACTAGCTTTTGCCCGCGACTTCGTCCGCGTAGAACTCGTTTATCGAAGTTAAGTACATTCATAGTTTAAAGTAATTTAATAGTTAGACGTCCTCCCTGGCCAGAATTATATCGACATAGCTTTTGCCCGCGGCTTCGCTCGCGTTAAGAAGTATTATTATTAATTATGTATAGTTTTTGCGGCTTTACTTTTTTAGCGTGTGTAAAAAAATAGGGCCTTCAAATCTTCTTTGTACACCATATTCTTAACTAATCTGTCATTAGGCGCTAAAACAATCAAGCTACTGGGTGAACTTACTCGAGAGCAAGCAACATAAAACTGTCCATGAGAGAAGCAATGTTCTCTCTGAGACTTGTTTATTGTCATGGCAAAGCAGACTTTTAGGGGAAACTGTAATCGTTTAAATTCACCCAGTTAATATAGTGGCTTCCACTATATTGCGATGTAACGCTTTCACTTGCAGTCTCGTACCGTTACAAAGTTTTGGTGGTTTTAAATTTCTCAACAACATAATTGGAGTGCCCACATGCAGAACAGAATAAGCTTATGATAAGGCAAACCTGGCGGTTTCAATGAATTTAAAAATTCTACAGGGTAATTAGTAGCGTCATCTGTATTAACCACAGTATCAATCGAAGTATAGGCCTTTTCTTCGCCCTCAAACAACATGAGCAGTATATCGTTGATAGCTGCTGCTTGATCGTTTTTTGGAGTAAGAACGGCACGCTCACATAACCATTCAATAGACTTGTCATGTATATGAATAATGTCTGGATAAACTTTAGACAGTAATTCTTGAATCGTAGTAACAACTGTGCACAATTCTTCCGGGATGGTTATCATTCCATCAAACGATGGAAAATCACCATTACCGATGTTAAGAAGGAGATCTGAAAATCTACCAGCAGACTCATCCCCGCCCAAATGTGCTCTCATAGTTTTAGAGAGCTTAAGAATATTAACCTGGGGCCACAAATTAGTTAATGCATGACTTTACTTCGTCAGCTCGGGTTCCTTTTGGCACCTCTGGTAGAGTCTGCCGAAAGTCTCCGGCCAGCAAAACTGTTACTCCACCCATTAATTTTGTATCACCCCTTATATCTCTTAGTGATCTGTTTAAGGCTTCAATACCACCTCTATGAGCCATCGTTATTTCGTCCCACTCGATTATTTTTGTACTCTTACTTCAGCAAAATTACTTTGTTTGAAGATGTTGCAAATGGGAGTCTCTGCAGTGATTAAATTGAGTGGTAACTTAAAAGTAGCATGAGCAGTTCGATCACCTTCGAGTAATGTAGCAGCTATGCCGGACGACGCCACAGCCAGAGCAATGCCGTGAGTACTTCTTACTTTCGCCAAAGTAAATTAATAAGGAAGGTTTTACCAGTTCCACCTGGTGCGTCTAAGAAGAATATTCGACCGTCATTTGCGTCTACACTTGTGATAATTTTACTGTAAACTTCCTGTTGCTCGTCATTCAAGGATGCTTCATTTTGTCTTACTGCGTCTTCTAAGGCCACTGTATCGTAACTGGTCTCCTTCATGTACTCTCTATTTCCAAATTGTATTGATGGAATTGGCTGAGGTAATCCATACTCTTTAAGAGGACGGCCGCCTAATGATAATACGGCATCCTCTAATACCGACAGGCATTTGTTAAATATCAGGTCCGATGAGTGCTCTACATCCACGTCACCTTGCCTTTCCAGTTGTTTTTTAAAATCTTCAGAAAGGTATTCTTTGTATTTTTCCCAAAGACATAAGGGGTCGGAAACCTGGCAGAACAATAAAATTATAGCAAAAAGCTCTCGAATGATATGCGGTGTTTGACAAAGTGCTGCCTCTTCAAGAGCTGACTCCAAATGACGATCATCTTCGAGTAGACCTAGAGCCTTGCACGCGGATTGGAAAGTGGGATGTAAGTGACCATCTACAGCTTTCAACGCTTCAAATGAAATTGGGCCTCTGATCTCATGTAGAAGCATTCGAAGGTGGTAGCATTCTGTATTGTTTGGATGAACAGTATAAACCCTACCTAGAACGTGTTCTTTTTTGACCCCTGACCATCCTTCAACATTCACTCCTCTCTTCCTTTTCGTTCCATTAGGTACTGATAGGTTCAAATTAATACATTTACATCCTCCATCATCCCTTATTTTATCCCCATGGGGGTTGAATTTATCAAAATCCTATTTAAGCGGACGTCTTCACCAAAGTCGCTCCAATCTTTAATTTCAGTTCAATCAGTCGAAAATCTAAGAAGATTTATACAAACTTTCATCCCCTTTTTATCCCCTTAGGGGTGGAATTTATCAAAATCTTTTCTTAGAGGATGCCTATATCATAGTAGCTATATGCATGCAAAGCCTCAGCCCGATCGGTTTAAAATTGACAAAGTTTCATACAAAGTTTCATCCCCTATTTTATCCCCTTGGGGGTAGAATTTATCAAAATCCTATCTAAGCGGACGTCTTCACCATAGTAGCTCCAATCTTTAATTTCAGTTCAATCAGTCGAAAATCTTAGAAGATTTATACTCATCCCCTTTTTATCCCCTTAGGGGTGGAATTTATCAAAATCTTTTCTTAAAGGATGCCTATATCATAATAGCTATATGCATGCAAAGTCTCAGCTCGATCGGTTTAAAATTGACAAAGTTTCATACAAAGTTTCATCCCCTATTTTATCCCCTTGGGGGTAGAATTTATCAAAATCCTTTCTTAGTGCACCTCTACGGTACCTAAGCTACGTCCCTTCCAAATTTCAAGTGCCTACGTTTAGCCGTTTAGGCTGTGCGTTGATATGTCAGTCAGTCAGTTTCTCCTTTTATATATTTAAAAAAAATAAATATATATATAATAATAATATCGTCGCTGGAAAGCAATAATGCTGTAACCCGCACCTCCTACCAAAATCGTTTATTTGTATATTTTTACTTCATAATTTTTTCTGCGTCGAATGGTCTATGTCTCGTGTTTCTACCTACGATGAAAAATAAAAACTTTACAGCATTAGTTATTTGTGATATTTAGATTATTGGAGAACAAATAAATGTAGTAACCCGCTTAAATTCCGGTATTTTTTGTCGAAATGAGACTTACAGCAATAAAAGGTAAGAAACTTAATCTCTGGAACATTGTACAGCGTTTTTGCTTTCCTAACTAATTTGGTCGTATTTTTTTAAATCAGTAAGTAATTTCGGACCAAAATTGTTGTAGTGGCTGTTATTTAGTTACAGCAATTTAAAACGCCCTTTCATTTGGTTTTTAAATTACACCACGACATTTCCCTTTTGGGTTACAGCATTCTTTCGGGGGAAAAAAAAAAGAAAAAAAATGCTGTAACCCGCAAAAATCACCATTAACCCATTTTATATCAAATTTGAGTATTCAGTTTAACAAAACTATTTATTTTAATAATATTTGCAAAATGGGACCGAAAAGCCTCCTGCCGTTTAGAAGTTATGATTTTTTTATTTTTTTTGCGTTTGTAATTTGGCTCTAGTATAAAGTTTGGTTTTTGAGGGTTACAGCATTATTGATTTCTAGCGACGATATAATAAAAGAAAAGATATGTATAATGCTGGCTGAACGCGCCTAAATAAACCATATTAACTCCTATTGAAAGTTCATTTTTCGTAGTTTACTGCGAACGTATAGTTATACCTACGTTTGCTCGCTCGAACGGTAGGGTTGTCAACACATCGAAAATATAAATATAAATTAACAGGTACACATTATGAGAAAAACAGTTACTTGAATAATCAAAATATAATATATATATATATTTATATATATTTATTTGATGTACACGCTTGATTGTTACTTTTACATTCTGTTTAAGATTAAATAACTATTAACTATAGGTTTTTTCGAATCAAAACTCGTTTGCAGAAATATTGAGGTTATGTGTCAAACAGTACTGATTTGTTTGTAAACAAATAATTTTATCATTTCTATTGACCCCGAATTTAGATAATTCAATATTTCTAACTTAATGAACACTGTTTCGTGTTGATTGATCACTTCAATATACTTAGGTATATCATCTTATATGTATAAATAAAAATAAATTGCAACTACTGACCTTTCCTCGTTCACCGGCAAAGAGAAAAACGTTTCCTTTTTATTATTTTTGGTTCTCTTGTGTAAACACCCACTCACACAGCAATAATGAGTCATTTTTTTAAATTATACATTCACCAAAATAATTCAAAGAAACAACAACACACCACACACATCTAACCGGACTTGACGTAATGACTATACCTACTCGAAACTGTAATTATATTCCAAAATCCTAACCTCAACCGACGCACATTCGCTGTGATTACTGCATTTTGGTTTAAGTGTAGGTATTTTTATCAATTAAACTGACCCTAATATTACTGGTTACACGAGTTCTCATTGATATGTTTATGAAATAATATTTCAATAAAGAAATAATCAAGATGGGAACTGTCAGATTTTGGAATCTAATTAGATTTTCGAGTATAGAATGTACCTACTACCACAGATTAAGTAAGAGTGTACTACTCGCCTACTTGCATCTCGCTTGACGTGTCTCGACCATGTCTCGACACTCAAAAATCGGTCGAGCGAGTTGACATCGCCGCGCGCGGGCATCCTTGATGTATGAGCATCGGCAACTATGTTCCGTCAGGCGGTGATTATCGGACGTACCTCGCTCAGATAAATATCTGTTACGTAGTACCTAACTCTTACTTAATCTGTGCCGTGACCTTGATAGTGAATTTTTTTTTCAATTAGTTTTTGTCCCGCTATCTTAAGTATTAAAAACATGCAAAAAAGGTTTAACTTAGACTTTCGACAAGAGAATTGATTTAGCCTTTTTTGGTTGTTTTCTCTTTCAATTTTATCTATGATAATTGTCTCTTTACTTCTGGGACACCATTTACTTTTTATTTCAAAAATCATAACCTAAGGGGGTGAGATTGGGGATGGTAGTTAGGCAGCCCCACAGTCGGGGCAATATGCGCCAGCTCTACTAAAAATTGGTGAAGAGCGTATTTACCGAAGGGACAGTATCACACAGTTCACTGAGCACTTTATATGAAGATTTTTTTTTCGAGGTAGTGAAAATGGTAATGCATTTTATTTAAATTGTTCTATAGGTATTCGGTATTTACAGGTATTTTTAATAATAAAAAATCGTGTAAAATGTTATTTGATCACGTCAAATCATAGTTTTAATGTAACTGGTAGGTACGTCGGCTGCGCCATATCAAAACATAGTAAGGGACATTGAGTAAATTTTACAGGAGAGCGTAAAAACATGTTTTGTCTCTGCCGTACAAAATTATGCAATATTCGTTCAAAAAGTGATATTTATGTGTTAAATTAGATTGAAACAAATATATAGGTATATTTTTTTTCATTTTTTTTCCTATATTACATGTTTTATGTGCCATACTAGATTTTGAAATGAAATGGAAATTAAAAATTATAGTGACCTGATGAATTTCAAAACCTAGTAGGTATGTGTTGTCACTTCAGACGGAAGCTTTCTCCATCGGAACTGGAACTAAAACTATCCCAGTCAGGCGGCACATACTCGTCATCATCCGCAGAAAACTCTAGATCGCTCGGCGTTATTAGATCTGTTGAGTTGTGAACAGGGGATTGGTTTTCATTTTCTTGTGGAAATAATTCAGGAGCGGAAACAGGAGACTGACTTTCATCTTGTTGTGGAAATATTTCAGAAGAAAGGGAGATTGACTTGCATTTTCTCGTGGAAGTATTTCATAAGAGCAGGATGGTTCGGTTGATAGAAGCATAGATGAGCAAATAAGTGACGAGGTAGTGTTTTGAACGTTAGTTGTTAATAATGAGCTGAAATGATAATATAAAATAGCAAAAACCACCGAAAAACGATAATGTTAAAATGCACAGACATAAAACATAACACCATGCTTAACCCCAAAAAAACCATGAGCTGATACCCTGTCCCATACTCAAGATAAATAGATGGTGTGAAGCGTAATAATTAAATACCTAAACATTTGTCAAAAAAAGTCGTTAACACACTATGATATCAAAAAGACTTTTATTTTACGTGCGTCTTGTGTTTAAATTTAAATAAGTGGTAAACTCGTAAAACATATATTGAAATTAATCGTTTAGCAACAAAAACTCTAACTTATAACACTAGAATACCTACGAGAAAGTATCAGAGCGTGATCAAGATAGGTATATTATATAAATTAACTTACTCAGACTTGCGGTTATCTAAATTCAAAGCATTGTTCACTATACGCTTAGTGCGACTACATATTTTACTCATTTTCGTAGCCAAATTACACCACTAAACCAAAATTTTAATATAACACGTGCAGGCAAACTCGACTTTGGCTGGCGACTGCGCGTTTAAATGAGTTCGAACGGCTCCGGCGCACGGCAATGGCATGAAGTTGGTGGGGGAACAGGTACTACCAACCTAAACACGTCAAATGAAACGAACAAAGAATAACGTCTATGAATATAACACTTGACTTACAAAAACTAGTAACTTCAAGTAAAAAAACACATACTACATTTAAACAGTTATGATTAAACTCGTTTGACCACATCAAAACCTAGTAAGCCTCTATGACTTTTTGAAAACCTAGTAATTGCATGTCATACCTATACTAGGTATTTGAAATAGTTTTGTGATATACTAGATTTTGAAATGGTCAAGCCCGTTTTTTTTATGTACTTACTAGGTTTCGGGGTACTCGTATCTATGAACCTGACCGAGATAGGCCTCTAAATGATTTTGCATCCGGTAGGGACTTACTAGGAACCACGTTTTATGCAAAAAACAGAAAATGGAATTTTTGAGACTTGCTAGGTTTTGAAATGGCGCAGCCGAATTGTGCTAATGACGGGCAAGAGTACCTTAAGAGATTATTATTTACCGTTGCATACATAACTTTTTCTACAAGCTTAAAAAAGAAACTACAAAGTTCAAGTTGTCGTCATTACATTAGTTCTTTTACTTACAGATGGTTTCTAAATTGACAGAGACCAGTCGACTACAAAGAATAACTATGGCTTCATATGTCTTACGGCCTAACTAAGGTCTGACTTTTAATTCACTGCGGTAAAATGACAGACAGAGCCAAGTCATTCTGCGAAATTATATTATATATTAATAATACCACATTTATTTTAATAGTGCTTCACACGTTCACCTAATGAATGATTTGATCAAAGAACGAACTAAATATTTTATGGATATTACGTACTTAGCTAAGTATATTATTTTATTATTTTTAGCTGATCATTTTAGTTAAAACAGAATTTAAAAATATTAATATGAGACACGAGTAAACCACAGAATAAGCAGACAAATACCGCATTGATATAACGTTAACAGACCGGTCAAGTGCGAGCAGGACTCGCGCACCGAGGGATCCATATTTAAGATAACGCGTGGACCTGCCCTCCGCTCCCTCCATATCGTCATCGTCTTTGAGGTACTTAGTTAAGTCAGTGCCCCAAATGTTTAAATAAAGAGCTGAAGGAACAACTGAGACCTGTTTTTCGCTTTAGATCCTTTACAAGAAAATTATTTGTGTCGGTTGTCCCTTCAGATCTTGTAAGGAAAAAAAGCAAAGGAATAGTCGAAATAGTACGTTCAGTTTTTGCAAAGAAACAAAGGCGAAAAAAAGCCGCAATAGTTCCTTCGAAGGAACTTCCAAAGGAACTACGGCGAATAATCCAGAGGTTATGCATATAATTCTTGTTCATTCGCTTGGTCGAAATCGGGCCTAATACATTTGTCGTTCGATGACGTTCTATTGGAGCGCCGTAAGGCGTGAAATTTGTAAAATCTCTGAATACAGGGCCAGTTAATGTGATTTTAACAATATATAAAATAATGCTTAAAAAAATGCGATCTTAAAATTTTAATCTGTATAACTAACTACCTATTAGGTAGGCAGGTATGAATAGGTTGTCGGTACTAATAATTAGCACCGTTCTGTTTATTGAATAAAATTTATACAAATGAAGATCATTTCACTGCGAACACGGTGATATAGGGTTGTCTGCGAAAAATCAGTCTCGATTCCGGTTGTCGAGTTTAAAAAAAAGAAATATTGCTGCAAATGAATACGTGCGACAGAGAGATCCCAGCGAAAAATCCAGTGCGATAGAAGAGGACGCAGCATTGCAGCTGCGTGTAGCTCAGATCTACTAGTGATAAGCGGCCTTTATACGTAAAGTTCGGACCGCGGAAAACGCCACGCGTCATTCCAATCTTCGTTCCGAACCGTACATTTTTTACTATTTTACTATTACAGCATTTACACGTACGGTTCATAATGAAGATTGGAACGACGCGTGGCGTTTCCCGCAGCACGAACTTTACTTGTACAGGCCGCCATAGACTCGTACATGATGCGCATTATATTGGAGCAAGTGCAGCAATCGATTTTATTTATTTTTCACTAAATTCTGTCATAAAAATAAATAAGAGCTACGTTCAAGCGAATCTCCTTTACCCAGCCAGGCCCAAAATGCCGTGGTTTAAATATCAGCTGATTACATTTCCCGTAGTGCACCTTGCCGCACTTCATATTCTCTTCGATTGATTGCTCCTATAAATGGTAGGTACTTACTTTATCTATAGGTACCTACGATTTATAACATTTTCTTATTTATAGTAAGCGGTGCAATTTTGATGTATCCCGGTGGATCCCTTAACCTAGCAATGTTAGGAATAGGATTAAGTCCTACTCGATATCATAAGGTTTCTCGTAAACGTTTCATCCTCATTCTGCCAGTGGGGGATTATCAACGTGTCATTTAGGTGCGACTGGCCGCCAGTCGATGTCTTGGCTTGCCCTTATTAAAAACCCCTGTGCGCGTACACCAATCTGCTCGAGCCGTCTATAAGGTCAAGCTGCAATGCTTTCTACATTAATATTGAGAAAAAGTGTTTTTTTCAGTGAGGATAAAATGTCAATGCTTAAAAAGGATTCTACATATAAAACAGACTTGGTTGTATTAAAACAGCTTAACAAGTGTGCGCAACATTTCACTGGACTACTTAAAAATCACACCATAATATACTTATTACCTGTAGTTGTAACACACTGTAGACCGTTCGATATACTATATTTGAAATTTGACGTAAATACCATATTAGTTTTGAACACAACTACATGCAAGAGGTCATTTACTTCCTTTACTACCGTGTGGTAACCAAACTTTCGTAACCACCTACATAATTAAATTAAATTTTAAAGCTGGTTACGAAATTTTGGTTACCAAACGGTACTATAGGATTTACTTAAGTTTTTCACCTAAACTGAATCTGCATATTAATGAACCCGCCCGCGACTTTGTACGCGTAGTATTAGTTTCCCGGTTTTTTATTTTTTATTTTTATTTATTGGCTAAAATAAGAATACATGCAATCTTACAATATAATAAAGCCCATCCATGCAAAACCTAGGGAAGGTTTATTTGCCGATGGGGAGTTCGATATTCTACATTATTAAACCTAGATAAATAAAAGCCTTAAGTTAAGTTTATTCTAAGCGGAGCGAAATAGCCATCCCAACGTAATCAGACTGCAAAAAGCCAAATCACATCTCCCGCGGACAATGGGGACTAGGTTTGTGCTGCAATTAGTTACAGCACAAAGTCAGCCCCCACCGCCCCTAAAAAATGTGAGCCGACCCCGCGCACCCGACCTCCGGTAAGATAGCCACTCCTCACATCCTCCGGCAATTCATTAATAATTTTGGGTAGTAAATAGGTATAAGTTCTAGTGCCATAAGTATTTTTGAATATTGGCAGAATAAAGTAACCCTGTTTGGGCAACTTTCTTAATCCTACACTAGTACATCTTTTCTTAATATTTAATTTATGAATATTCTGGTATTCCTCCTTAAGTATTGCTAGGTTTGCCTTAATTTGTACGGGTAATAAGTTACAGGGGGGTTACCATGACATACTAAAGCAGTTCAGTTTAGGTTGAGAGAAAGGGACCGAGCTATAGCAGTTGTATAGCTCTATCACTTTCTCTCAGCCTAAACTGAACTGCTTTAGTATGTCATGGTAACCCCCCAGCATTTAAATAGTTGTACGTAATCTGACTTATGCTTAATCTTAATATTTGTTGGAACAATTGTTTTTATTAATCTTAATTGTAGGTTGTATATTTTATCTAAGTACGTTCTGAATGTTCTTCCATAGGTACACAATGCATAACCAATCACAGAGTCAGCTAGGGCCAAGTATAACAATCTTAACATGTTATATGGCAGTTTGTATTTAAGAATTGATAACCTGCTTAGTATGGCTCTCAGCTTGTCGCAGATATGGTTTACATGAGGACCCCAGTTGAATCTATGATCTATAGTTATTCCTAGATACACATGTTCCGTGACCACTTCAATTGTCTCGCAATGGCAGGCGCTGTTGATATCTTTGTGCAAGCAGTCATGTCGATGGGCAACAATGGCGACGTCATAGTTAGTTACTCTATTTTGAGCCGAACGAATGTGCATTACTTTCGTTTTCTGTGAGTTTATCACTAATCCTACGTCGTGCGCCCATTTACACACGGTATTAAAGTTAATTTGCATTGCGCGCTCCGCTGTCGCTACATCTTTGTCAGCCGTAACTATGCAAGTGTCGTCCGCGAACTGGTATACAGAGCCTTCCGTTATAGTGTTGCACATGTCATTGACATACAGCAGGTACTCAGTTGGTCCAATAATTGACCCCTGTGCTGTTCCTTTTTTTGTTTTGATAGCATCACTGTAGGTGTTATTGATTTTGACTCGCGTATGTCTGTTTGTGTGATAGTTTTTAAACCATTCAACAAAAGGACCCTGTATACCATTTCGCTCAAGTTTATCATACAGTTTCATAAGTGAGCATATCGAAAGCTTTGCTGAAGTCAATGAAAACAACGAGCACATGCCTTTTTTCATGCAGGTGCTCGTTGACTTCATTGCTAAATTGACATAGCAGTTGCGAGGTACTCCTTTTTTTTGAAATCCAAATTGTTTTACATTTAATACATTATTTTGATCCAAAAATTTGTTTATTTCGTCACCGAGGTATCTCTCAACTACTTTGTCGACGCAGGACAATATTGTTATCGGTCTATAGGTAATTGTTATAGTCCTTATGACTACCTTTTTTTATAAATAGGACGTATAATTCCTATTTTAAGTTCATCAGGATATCTGGATGTGGCGATACAGGTATTTATCAAGTGAGTTATAACTGGAGTGATTTTAGTATTGTGATTTTTTATGTCCTTGGCTCGAATTTTATCGTATCCCGGACTCTTTTTATCATTTAGTCGTTTTATTATTTTAAATATGTCGTCATTCGATGCTTTTTTAATCCTCATCGACACATCCAGGTTCCCGGCGAACCTAGAGTGGTCAAGGATTTGTGCATTACAGTATAAGGATATACTATCAACACTATTACGAAACCCTTCCGCAAAGTTATTAGTTATCTCATTCACATTAATTTTGAAATTCTTAAGAATAATGTCGTCTATTGAGTTTGTAATTTTGCCGCAGAGTTCGTTTAGTATACTCCAAATTTTCTTAGAGTTTTTAAAATGTCTACTAATTTCCGATTTGAAGTACATATTTTTAACGTAATTAACATATTTATTTGTTTTATTACGATATTTACATACATACATACATAAACTCACGCCTTCATTCCCAGAGTGGGGTAGGCAGAGCTACAGAATTACCAAGCACTCTTAAATAAGTTGTTGATAATTCTGTAACCACGTTTTGCACAATCAGGCTAAGATGTTTACCAGTGTATTAGTGACAGGTTGCAAGCCCATCGCCTAAGAGTACTAGAAGCCTTTATTATTCCCTTAGTCGCCTCTTACGACATCCACGAGAAGACACGGAGTGTCACTATTCTAACCCGGTGACCACACAGGTATTATTACGATATTTATTATATAGAATTCTATTTTCTACATTGTTTGGTCTTTTTTTCCATATCTTATATAATTTTTCTTTTTGTTTACACATTCTTATGATTTTTTTATTTACCCATTTACATTTCATTTTATTTTTACATTTTAAAGTTTGTTTACATTTGTCATATACATCTTGAAATTTATCTCTAATAAATTTATATATTTTATTCGGGCAATCGTACGTAAGCGCTTCATCCTAATCGACCTCCTCTAGCTCCTTATTGACTTGGTCATTTTTTAGTACAGTGATCAGCTGCGAGCCGGGCGCGCGCGCGCCGGCCGTGGCCGCTAATGCAACGCCGGTGATGTAATGATCCGCTATTGTCATGTTTACTACAGCCGTATACACTGCGCGGCAACCCATCGCTCTAATAAAGATGTGATCTATACACGATTTTGTAATAATATCACCTTTTTTTTCCACTCTAGTATACTGATTTATGCCACAGTCTAAGCCTAGTTCAGAGAGCATATATAAGTAAGAAGTTCTAGAGCTGTTGTTTTTTTTCAAGTCAATGTTAATGTCTCCTATGAATAGAAGTTTGTTTTTATCAGAATTTTTTTTAATGGTTGTACATAACTCATCGATAAAAGCAGTTTTGCATTTATTTATCAGGCGGTCGGTACCCGGCGCATATACTAATTCTTTCTTTACAGTTTATTTCAATGTAACCACATATTGATTCAAAAAATAGTGTAGGAGTTTGAATGAAGGTGAATGGGATGGTCTTACGCACGTACATAATAACTCCACCGCCCTTACGGGCTTTTCTAAGATTTGTATAAATATCATAGCCATGTAAATGAAATAATGACTTGCATGTGTCACTTATATTTACTTCGGTTAGTACAATTAAATCACTTTCACGAGAACTGTTCATAACGGTGTATTCCAGCTGAGAGAAGTTTAATAGCATAGCTCTCATATTTACATGAAACGTAGTAATATATTCGTGTTCTATTGGAAGTGAACTTAAATAGTCGTTCCAACTGTCGAAAAAACTTTCTTCAATGATTGAAGTTTTATCCATTATTGAAAATCATTGGTCCAGTTGACAGGCTTAAAGTTCATTATAGGAATAAGAAGGGGTACATACAGGAGGTTATCCGTTTGGTTTTGCTGACGCCGCCCAGTACTCGATGTCACTCACCGACCTGATCTGATACGTTTTTCCTTGTTCGTCTTTCTTGATCAGTATACATCCTCTCTTACACCACACAAACTTGAATAGGTTTGACTCCTTCAGCTCTGATTTAGCTTTCCACAGAAGATAGGCGGTTTGTAGGAGTAAGTGCCTCTCGCATAAAGATCCTAGCATCGTCAGGTCTCCCAATATCGCGTCCGGTGAGGGTCACGTTCTTGGAGTTGTCCAGCCAAGGGTCCCGGCGACCTTCCTGGAGTTTCACCACCACTGTAGAAGCGTTTCTTTTTTGGCTTTCGGGTGCCTTACTCGTTTTTCTGTATGTCTGTATGATGTCCTGCGTATCCTGGTTTAATTTTTCGGCAATTTTTTGTACGATCTCCTTTATGTTTTCTCCATCGGCTTTCTGTATCCCGCATATCTCAAGGTGATTCCCCATTTGGTTTTGTTCCATAATGTAAACCTTTTGTTCTATAAGTTCGACCTTGTTTTTTATATTCGTAAACTTATTTTTCAAGTCTTTGTTTTCACTCTCTACCCTCTTTGTTTTTTCCTCATATTTTTCGATGCATTGTTGGTAATCATCTATTTTGTCTGAGTAAAACTGTAGACTACGCCTTAGTTCTTCCTGGATTACCTCTCTTAATTGCCGAGTTAATTCGTCTTTCATCACCGTTTTTATTTGTAGGCGTATTTCCTTGACGAGTTTGTCGCTATTGGGGTAGTCCGACACAGGTGTCGTCATTTCGACGCTGGTGTTATCGTCTTCTTCCAGGTCTGGCAATATTATAGAGATCCTCTTTGATTTAGCTGAGCCTAGGCAAACCCGGCATTTCCATGCCGCCTCCGTAGATGACAGGGCTACTAACTGGTCATTTGTTATAGACGCACAGTTTGCATGCCACCATTTACTGCAACTACTACACTGCAATCCAGAGTTTTTTTTTTTGAAACTAATTTACTACATTTAACGCACTTTGCCATGATAGCTAAACACTTATTTCCGTATATCGCGGGTACATAGGTAATAATAAATGCGTAGTGCGCACGACCTTCCGTGACACGCAGCGCAAGAGAACCTGTCACTAATTACTATCAATTTGCAATCTGTTCACACCCAAGACAATACAAAGAGGCGATAAAACACAAGTGGTACTTCCAAAAATCTCACCTTAGTGCTAAATTTCAATTAAAATACGTTTTTTCGTTTTTTAATTCAAGTGCTACTCCCCCCTAATTTCAATGACCTTGCAGTTTCAGTAAGATCAGTCAGCTATTCAGTTTCCTCTTTTATTTTTATAAATAAATATTTACACGATTAGAAAAAAAATGCAATACGCGAAACATTCCAGAACCTTGAGCCGAGGACATCGCGATTGTGAATGAGGTAGCAATGCGTAGAACCTTCCAGCAACTAATCCTCTGGTTTGTTCCCGGTGGGTCAAAGCGAAGTTCATCGGTCATTCCAGAAGGCTTTCTGGCGACTGGGACTCGGTATAAAGGAGAGAAGCTCTCGCGGCCAGTTAGTTTAAACTTGGAAAGTGGAGGGAACGGTCATCTACTGTCTACAAAGATCAAATTGATACATCCGAAGTGACTACCAAGAGTTTATACTGTTTTTATTGTAGGTATGTAACGGTTAAAAGAGTTCGTTAATAAAGCCTTGCTCTTAATTATCGGGTTCATCATCATCATGTCAGCCGAAAGACGTCCACTGCTGGACATAGGCCCCCCCAAGGCTCTCCACTCAGACCGGTCTTGTGCTTTTCGCATCCACCGCGTTCCCGCGATCCTTACAAGGTCGTCACTCCATCTTGTTGGAGGCCTACCTACAGCTCGTCTCCCGGTCCGCGGACGCCACTCAATAACCTTCTGACCCCATCGGCCATCGGTCCCCCGCCCACTGCCACTTCAGTTTAGCTATTCTTCCTTACTACCTTAGTTCTCCTGCGGGCGGATATCATCATTTCTGATTCTATCACGCAGAGAAACCCCGAGCATAGCCCTCTCCATAGCTCTCTGAGTGACCTTGAGTATTCTAATGAGGCCCATTGTTAGCGCCCACGTCTCGGATCAGTAGGTCATCACTGGCAACACACACTGGTCAAAGACTTTTGACTTCAAACACTGCGGTAATTTAGACGAAAAGGTGCTGCGAAGCTTCCCGAACGCTGCCCAGCCTGAGTGAGAGTGACCTCTTTCTCAAAGTTGGACCTACCTAACTGGACCGTTTGTCCCAGGTAAATATAGTCGTCAACAACTTCGAGCGTAGAGCCTCCGACTATCACAGGAGTTGGCGTGACATGGACATTGGACATGACTTTCGTCTTGTCCATGTTCATTCTCAAGCCAACTCGGTCGGAAACTCTACTGAGGTCAGCGAGCATTGCACTGAGGTCCTCCATGGTCTCAGCCATGACTAAGATATCGTCAGCGAATCGAAGGTGAATAATGTACTCACCATTTATGTTGATGCCTCGTCCTTTCCAGTCCAGAACCTTAAAAGCGTCCTCCAATGCAGCGGTGAACAGCTTCGGAGAGATCACATCTCCTTGTGTGACTCCCCGCTGCAGACAAATAGGCTTCGTGCTCCGGTCCTGTAGTCGGACGGACATAGTGGCGTTTTCGTACAGACACTTCAACACTTCGATATACCGGTAGTCAACTTGGCACCGCTGGAGAGACTGCAGCACAGCCCAGTGGCGGTACTGCCATATAAGCCCAAAAGCCGGGCTTGCCTTACAAAAATAACTATTCATAAAATCCACGTAATGTATTAGGTAGGTACCTATTTCACCTTCGCGCGCCGCGCGCTCTCACTAAATTCTTCAATTCAAATTACATGCAACAGTAGTACTAAAACTTAAAGTGTGCACAAACTTTGCTTGTCGACGGAAAGGTAAAATTTTTGAACTTTGCAGAGAAAAAGGTACTATAAGCCTTTTCGGAAACCGGCTTGTTCGGGAGGCTGGAAATCGTCAAACCTGCGCGCGAGACGATTTGTGATGACCCTCGAAAACAGCTTGTAAACATGGCTCAGAAGTGAGATGGGTATTTAGTTCTTCAGCAAAGTTTTGTCACCTTTCTTGAAGAAAAGAACCACCTCACCTCTGTTCCATGCTTTCGGCGTTCTGCCTTCGTGGAGGACGGAGCTGAACAGCGTCTGAAGGCCCCTAAGGATGGGTTTACCACCCGCCTTCAGGAGTTGGGCTATAATTCCATCCTCACCTGGGGCTTTGCCATTCTTAAGCTGTTTGAGGGCCATACTTATCTCGTACAGGCTGACGTCGGGGAGATCTTCGGTATAGTGTCGGGTCAATCTAGCCCTCGGGTCTCAAGCTAGATTTTCGACGGGTGTTCGGGTTGTCATGTACAGCTGTCCATAAAACTTCTCAACTTCCGCCAATAGCTCAGGCTTGGATGAAACGACTCTGCCGTCGTCGGTCTTCAGCTTCATCAATTGGCTTTGGCCAACAGACAGATCCCTGGCAAACTCCTTAGAGCCGCTGTTGCGCTCAATAGCCTCTGCAATACTTTTAGTATTGAATCGGCGTATATCACGCTTCAGAGACTTCGAGATCTGTCTGTTGAGCTGCCGATAGCGACTAGCGTCATCGGAGGACTGCAGAATCATTTCGCGCCTCACCTCCATGAGCCTAAGAGTGGAGTCTGAGAGCTTCCTGGTTTTGTACGGCGGATCTTGAAGAACTTAGACCGTTTGGACAGCTTCCACAAACCCGTCGTTGTAATCGTCCACGTCGCTACCAAGGCACTCGAAACGGTTTTGAAGTTCGAGCTGAAAGCTCTCGGGGTTTTGGAGCTGAACGGGTGCCGGGCGGAGCGTAGCCTTCACCAGTCGAGACCTTTCAAGCTTGAACTGAATATTCAATGAGACGAGCGATCACGGAGACATCGTTGAATAAATATGTGCTTTTTCGTCGACATGATAAAGTCTATCTCATTCCTCGTTACACCATCAGGGCTCATCCAGGTCCACTTCCTATGCTCACGTTTTCTGAAGAAGGAGTTCATCATATAGAGTCCCTCCTTCTCCATAAAACTGGCCAGTAGGTTGCCCCGGTGATTCCTATGCCCTACTCCAAACTTCCCCACTCTCTGCTCTTCACCGTCTCGTTTGCCCAGCTTTGCGTTGAAGTCCCCCATAACAACCGTGAAGTGAGTTTTGGAGCTATGCATGGCTCTGGAACTATCCATGAGGTCTTGTAATTAGGACATATAATATTGGGCATGAGAATCTAGGGTTTTAAATATGAGGTCTTGTAATTAGGACATATAATATTGGGCATGAGAATCTAGGGTTTTAAATATGAGGTCTTGTAATTAGGACATATAATATTGGGCATGAGAATCTAGGGTTTTAAATATGAGGTCTTGTAATTAGGACATATAATATTGGGCATGAGAATCTAGGGTTTTAAATATGAGGTCTTGTAATTAGGACATATAATATTGGGCATGAGAATCTAGGGTTTTAAATATGAGGTCTTGTAATTAGGACATATAATATTGGGCATGAGAATCTAGGGTATAAATATGAGGTCTTGTAATTAGGACATATAATATTAGGCATGAGAATCTATGGTTTTAAATTTGAGGTCTTTGTAATTAGGACATATAATATTGGGCATGAGAATCTAGGGTTTTAAATATGAGGTCTTGTAATTAGGACATATAATATTGGGCATGAGAATCTAGGATTTTAAATATGAGGTCTTGTAATTAGGACATATAATATTAGGGGTAGACTCGTGGTCACACCAGATTGTCACACCACTGCTATTCGCTTTGGTCGGAAATTCGACAGAAATCATTTTTATTCCGCAAAAGTAGGTAGGTTAGGTTCATTAGGCATCTTTAGATGCCCGAAGGGCAAATCGCTCAGAAATAGGAGCCCTGCCCGAGGCAGGGCTCCTATTTCTGAGGCGCCATAGCCTTCTGACCTAACCTATTCAAGTCGGTTCGGCCCAGAGAGATCTTGCTCGCTCACTCATATTTATAGGTTGTACGTTAATGAGTTTCTAATGAGTTTTGAGTGAGTATGAAAAAATACACTGACCAAACAATATTCGTTGAAAAATAATTATATTGTTTGATAAGTTTGTGTACTGAAAAAATAAAATTACAAAATTCATTGAATTGATTTTCTGTCGAATTTGTTTCTTTCAAGTAAATAGTTAAAAAATAATAATATACGAAGCAAAAATACAAGGACCAAATAGTATATGAAACATTTTCTGTGAAACAAAATTCTGTAATTTTTCAGTCTGTAAAACAAGGGGACACCCAAAACCTTCAAATGCAACATTAAAATAACCTTAAAATATAGCTGAACATCAATGAAATCCGCCGATAAAACGACATTTCAATAAAATTCAACATGCAGATAGTAATGAAACTCTGAAAATAGGCTTACCATAGATTAGGACCACTTTTATCAATATTTTTCTAATAAAATAACGCAAAGTGCTCCCACCTTTATGCCACTTGGCGAGGCAACTAGCGGGGTCGCGGGGAGGACGTTTATAATGAATAATGAGGACGTTTATTCATTATTTGCATAGACGCGGCTAGTGGTTACTCGAAAACGATGGGGAATCATTTTACCTCGAAGGATCATCTCGTACACATCTCCCCTAATTACTTTTAAAAAAACGTATACCTACGCGGGGGTGAACTTTTCGCGGGATACAATTTAATACACTCCTGTCTACAAATTGAATGATAAAAATGCTGTTTTAAATTCGTGCAAGGTTGGCTTAATTTTTTTTTCAATTTCCTTGGGCTTAGGAAAGTTTAAACTATATTCTGGATAGGTGTAAATGAGCTTCCTTATCTCAGTCTCAGCATTTACTTCAAGTTCGGGACACCCCGCAAATGTTGTATTACCTATATTATATGCGTACGTACTAAAAATATCCGTTTTCAATTACGCGTAACTAGGTATTAATGTTATAATAATAATAATAATGAACTTTTATTTCGAGAAACAAGGCCCATTGTTCCAAATACCTTATAGGCAACAATATAAAACTTAAAAACTAACACCCAGGTGACAGAACAGCGTGGTTCTGTTTTGTCAAACTTGGCGTGATGGATGTTATGCAACAGTGAAATAAATAGGACGATGTAATGTAAGCAAGGGTGGGGTTTATTTAGAATGAGGGGTTATTGTAACTATTTATATTAATTAACACATATTATGTGTTAAATTAGTATGAAATGTTAGAATTAGGTACCCCTCAGTCGAAATACCCCGCCCCGCCTGATTTTATGCGTTTTAATATACTCGTAGACCTATATACCTATGCGGCATCAAACAAAACTATACCTTAATCTCGATGCAAAGTGCAAACTCTCCAGTTGTAAACTATATCCATGTGTTTAGTTCTTTGTTCATACATTGACTGAATGTTATTTTTATTACAGGTCTCTCAAACGAGGTTATAAACTATTACCTTCTGTCATTGGCGGTGGCGGATTTATTTTGTGGGATGTTCGTGGTGCCTTTGTCCGTATACCCGGCTATCACCGGCCGCTGGATGTTCGGCGACCTGACGTGCCGGCTGGCGGGCTACCTGGAGGTGACCCTGTGGTGCATCTCCGTCTACACCTTCATGTGGATATCCGTGGATCGCTATCTCGCCGTCAGAAAGCCTCTCCGATATGAGACGGTTAGTTCAACGGTAGTTATCTTTTTTGAATACTCTTATGTGTACGTGCCAGTAGCTGTTTTCACCATTAAACAGTAAACACCTATACTTACAAATAAAAAGGACACACATAAGTTTGAGTATTTTAAAGTTCAGGTTTAAAATAAATGTGTCATTCCACACGAAAAGGGACCTTAAGGGTAAATTTAAACTATGCAAAACATGCAATGTTTTAAAATGTCAGACTCAAATGCGATTTTCATTCCCATTAGTAGGGGATCCGAATAGGAGACAACCTTCACCGGGCAGTTTATGCGATAAAAAGTATTTTATATCAAATTTATATGTTAAGTGATATATTATACGACGAATAGGTAGGCTGAGAAAATTAATAACACATTAAATAAATAAAAAATGAACTTTTAAAAATGCAATTGCTTGTTTAATAGACAAATTACCTAAGCAAATTACATACCAATCGAAAGTATGAAGCTATAGAATATGCAAACGTTAGATTGTCATTTTTTTCCCATCATAACTATTGGGTAGCCAATTTTAATAAACAAGTAAGTCGGTACTAATAATTTGCACCAAACGTAACGTTTGCATATCCTATAGACTTCATACTTTCGATTAGTATGTAATGTGTCTATTAAACAAGCAATTGAAATTTAAAAAAAGTTAATCTTTGATTTTTAATTATTATTTAAGTACTGGACTAAAAAAATTCAGCCTACCTATTCGCCATTTATATTACAAACTTAACATATTAAATTTGATATAAAACACTTTTTATCGAATAAACCGCCCGGTGAAGGTCTCCTATTCGGATTTGAGACCACATCATCAAGAACGTCCTAAAATTTTATATTTAATATAATCAATGTAAATGATAGGTAGGTACTTACTCGTATACCAACAAAACCTAGGAGATTTCAACATTCATTAAAAATGTACTATGCCCCACCTTTAGTTCAATCAGCAAAGGCCGGTTTATATCCTTATAGACCGGGCTTGTAGGGGCGTCGCGTTCCATTCACGACAAATATAAAAATAACGGCTGTAATCTCTCCTACATTAATATCGCCTATCTTTAAACATGTGTTTTTTTCATAACTTGCCACGCCATAACTTACCTTTTCTAGTACATCATAAAATAATATTCAAATTACGGTGCTTTCGACAACTCTATTTACAGTTCCGTCCATAGTGTCCCTTTGCTTGTGGAACGGTACAATATCTTTAAAAAGTTTTTTGATTATAGCACATAATGACGTGTGTCTATTTTTATTGTTATGAGGTCTATTACCTTTTGCAATCTTGAATAACTGCCACAACGCCGCCCTTGGAACACTTATAAAGTACTTCGTAGACTTCTCAGACGGCACTGCGGTATTGTTGATGATTAGGGTAATAGATGTCAGGTCTTCTACAGCAAGTGGCCACGATCAATTTTAACTGAAATGCTAAATACCTATTGCTTGCATGATAAAATTGCTGCTCCGTTTGTAGGAGATGTCATAAGAATCTACTGAATTATATCTGTTGACTGTAAATAGTCCAAGAATAATTTATGTTTTTACGCTTAATTTCTATAATCCACTTGCTTTATTTGGCCGTAAAAGAGGGTAGGTGATTCAGATTTTCTTGTCGCACATATTTATTTACATTTAGTGTCAATGTGCCGTAGAAGTTGATGCATGGTCAATATTTAGTTAGCCCAATAAAATTATGAACGGCCGGTCGTAGGTATCCGCCATTATTTAACATTCTACAGGCTTCTATAAAAAAACAAGTTTTCGACCTTCGGGCGCAGCCGCGGCGGATTCTGCTATGTCCATAATACATACAACAAAAATATTGACGTTTTTTTCGGTTTGTTATATTAATACTAAAATTTGTGTTTCAGAGCAAGTTGTTTTTAAAGGAATATATACTGCAAGAAAAACTGTGCTTCAAGTTGGATTTAAATCATTTCTTTATGCCTAATAGACGACAAACTTAATATCATGGATAACAAGATCGACAGCAGCAATAATAAAATACTCATATCACAGTCTCCCCAGGCTCCCACAAACGCTGCTGATAATGACGCGGCAACTCAAAGTGATGCAAGGTGAACCAACCAGTTAACATAAACAAAAACAAAAAATCTAAAATCGCAATACTGGCCTTTGTAAAGCAGGAAAAAAGGTAGTTATGTTTAGAGGCCCCTTTCAGTTAATAAAATGAAAAAAAAACGTACAAGAAACTTCATTCGTCTACCGACACGGCTGGTAACCGCGGGAGGGAGACCAAAACCCTCTAGTTTACAAAACCATTTAGATTAATAAAACAGAGCACCAGCGAATAACAGTACAAACAATACAAGAACGATATATTTAGAAGACATGCTAATTTAATAAAAATATAGTCTCGAAAATGTCAAATACTGGAAGTCACGGCATAGCTATTAGAAGATCGTGTACACTCACCCTAATTTGCGGCGATTCACATTTTTATAAACACCTTTCCTTTCCTTGGCTGTATGCGGTCGAGTGTCATGGCTCTGTGGTTCTTGTCACCCTGCTAGGCGCGAAATGCCCTTCTGTCATTGCGTGTATTTTCATCCACCATTAAAGTTGTGATTTGTGATTAAACGTAAGAAAAAGTGTTGTATTGCTGTAAAACTAATTGAAATAAGTGTGTGGCTCCTTGAGCACTAGTAGATATTTCTAACATTGAGTGATAAAGAAGTGAACGAAAATCGCGTCATGAGTGAGCCGGAAAATCGTTACCATGTACCGGCTCGAATTCATCATCGTCGTCTTCATCGTCTTCGGAATGCGAATACTCGGATTCGCGCCCTCTTAACAAGAGAGGAAAATGCAATTACTACTAAGATCCCAAGTTAGAGGCGTTGATGAACTAGGTGGGTTATTTAACAAACTATTTATATACATACACACAGTCAGAGGCCTCCAGTTCGCTCTGAAACACTAAATTCTGACCCTGCGGGAGAAGCACAATCTTTAAAAAGGCCTTTAGCACCGTTGTAGATTTGGGTGATACTGATACAGACTTCGATAAAAATAGGTGTATAAAACCTGATAACCCAGATCACGTTACTAATATAGTAGATTGAGCATTAAAGTCTCCGGAAGAATTAAATTTATTACAGTCAGCAATTCGCAAAATCCCACCTAGTGATGATTACTAATTTGATAAAGAAAAGTTGATGAATTTAGTACAGTCACTTGGTGGAACTCAGATGTGGCTACACCCTTCGACTCCTAAGAAGGTTTTTAATAACGGACAGAAGCGCAAGAAGCCCGAGGCCGGACCTTCTGGCTATAACTAACAAAAATATTCAAACCGTACCACAAGAAGAGCCCGTACAATCGGCAAGGCCCTAGATATCCCGGAGAACGAAAGATTTCGTGGCAATTTCAAGTGACAAGATTTTGCGTGGAGGTTGTCTGGCACTGTTCAAGGAGAAGTGGGAAGCCCTGGCAGCCAGAAAATTTATCGTGACGGCCATCACTGCGCAACTTATTTACTTACTTCATTAGTCCAAGGAAACCGTCGAGAATTTTTCCATAAAGATCTTTGCCGCAATGACGCAACAAATACAAGAATTAAGGCTGGGGGTGTTGTAAAAGCCAATGACTGTAACCCCCAGTTATTTTTTCAAAAATGTTCTTTGTCAGAAAGACGGATGGGGGCACAAGACCAATTTTCGATTTAAGGGGCCTCAACAGGTACATTGGAACAAAACACGTTCATCTAATTTCACATGCCACAGTGCCGGATTTCCTGCAGAGACAGCATTGGCTAGTGAAAATCGATCTTTCCCAGGCCTATTTTCATGTACCTATAAGCCCAGCCCACAGGACATTTCTGTCTCATCTATTAGATATGGGAGAAGTGCTCCAAATGACTTCACTGCCTTTCGGCCTTGCCTCAACACTCCGCCTGTTTTCGAGCATGAAATTCTGGGTTGCAGAAACCCTTCGCAAGCGAGGAATGTGCGTGCTAGTGTACTAGTACCTAGACGACTTTCTTCTGGTCCATCAAGACTAATCCGAGTTAGCCCGTCATGTATCGGAGGCTGTTGGGCTATTGGAGTCACTGGGGTGGCAGGTGAACTATCAGAAGTCTATTCTAACTCCGGTGCATTAGATCGAATTCCTGGGAATTACGTGGCAAACCAGCCTGAACAAAATTTACCTTCCTGCCAACAAACAATTGGCCATATGTACTACTCTGACCAAGATGCTAGATCTAGGCTTTTGCACCCTCCATCAGTTACAATGGCTATTGGGTCTAGTAAACTTTGCCTGCTGGGTTAATCCCAGAGAACGTCTGCATTGTCGTTACATGCAGATTTTCATTCGCTTGTTCTCACAGACTCGGAGAAAGGGAGGGACAAGCAATTCCCTCAAGAGTGCTCGAACATGAAGATTGGTGGCTCGGAGCTACAGCATCAACATCACCAATTCATCAGACGACGGTCACGCACTACCTGACGACGGACGCTTCAGATGTTGGTTGGGGTGCTCAGCTGCAAAGGACTTGGCACAGCAACAAAACACGTACACACGACTCATAGGTCTACTTGCTCTGACATTTCAATTGCTAATTCTATTAGATCAGAAGTCACGTACTCTAGTACTCTCAGCTCAGTATCTACCAGGGAGGTACAATGCTATCGCCGATCGGCTGTCGCGGAGACGGCCCCGTCCAGAATGGCACCTGCTGCCCCAAACCACCGCGGAGGTGTTCAACCTTTGGGGAGAGCCAGATGTCGACCTGTTCGAGTCAAGTTGCTCCGAAGTAGTAGAACGGTACGTCTCATCAGATTCGAGAGATTACTGCGCAGAGTTCATAGATACCTTCAGCTGAGACTGGAATTGTCATCTACCGATGTCGTTCCCCCAACCATGTCTAATACCGAGGTTTCTTGCACACCTAAACAGAGCACAAGACCTACCTTCTAGTAGCCCCAGAGTGGAACCAGCCATATTGAAGACCGGATCTCCTTGCACGCACAATGGAACCACCTTTTTTAGTAGAGAACCTACAGGAAGTCCTAATCGACCTTTCGATGGGGCTAGCCCCTCCCGAAGTGGATCAATTATCATTTAAGATTTGGAAAGTTCGGGTGGGGTGAACATTTAGCCTCATGGTCACAGGAACAGAAGGAACTATTGAAGAAAAGTTGGAGGCTGTCAACTGTACGCACCTATACTGCTCCTCTGAAGAGATGGATTATATGTTGCACTTTAAGATTTATGGATCCCAGCAATTTTTAACGGAGACGCATCTAAAAGAAGACCTTTTTTATAGTACTATGTTAGTTCACAAATCTGACATAGCGACTTTCCGCGGTTCAAATGAAGAAATTTCATCAAATTATCTTGTTAAACATGTGTTAAAGGCCATCTCCAGCGCTAAACCTGTCTCTTTTAAGTCTATGATTTGGGACCCACATATTGTATTTGAGGGGTTTAACAAAACTCCACCCAGTCTGTCACTGTATGACACATTGACACATCACGGAAGGCAGCTTCAATTTTGCTTTTGGCATCTGGACGTCGAATATATGATTTGACATTGCTTCAGACAACACAAGAACATTTTAAAGACTGGATATAATAATATGTGGTGTGCTAAAACGGATCTAAAACGGATTCTCTTTCACACTGCCAGTCTGGGTGAAATTTATATTTACATCCGAACCAGAATATATGTCCAGTAAGATGGACCTGACTCCTTTAGGATCGTTTGGTGATGATGATGATGATGATGTGAGTGGGGACGCCCGGATGGATCAGGCGGGCGGTCGATCGATCCTGCGGTCATTCCGCCCAGTTCCCCTTGGTTGAGCCGTGGGTTACTGGTCCGGCGACGCTCCCATCCCGCTTGGATCCCATCTTCTCGTTTTCCTACAGAACATAGCATTCATTAGATAGCACGTCCACCCCGAATGTGCGGTATCTCAGTGACGAGTACATGACACACTAGGCTAGGCTAGGACGTGCTGGCTTGTTTCTTCCTTGCCACAATGTGGGCATAGGGGATCCTGTCTGATACCTATTACCGTTAGGTGTCTGTTGTGCGGGCAGTGCCCGGTCAACACTCTTGATAGTGTGCTAAGATTGTACTTGCCAAGATTTAGAAGATAACTTGTTCTGTTTTTGTTTACACCTACCAATTATGAGCTTAGATTGTCAGCATTTGGTGCTCCAAGCCGCATCGGTCTTCGTCTCTTTTCTTCTTGCTATAACTCCTTTCGTGACAGTTGCCGATATCGGGAGTACCGGCTCCAGGCCTAGGTACTGTAGGTCTGCTCCTGCTCTAGCTAGCTCATCAGCCTTCTCGTTGCCTGTTGCTCCGCTTTGTCCTGGTACCGACGCCAGCGAGATTTGGCTCGGAGGATCGATTGGAAGACTAAAGACTACTAGATAAAGAGAAAAGGTTATTTTTGACTCTTAAGGGTCCAGTAAAACTAGATTCCAGAACCCTAATAAGAGGATGGGTACGGTCCATACTCAAAGAGGCTGGCATAGATTCACCTCCAGGCAGCTGTCGATCAGCGGTAGCTTCATTAGCCTGACTAGAAAACCGACCGGTTGAAGAGATCTTAGCTAAAGGAAATTGGAGATCTGGAAGTACTTAGGGAACACTATTGCCGGAAGAAAGCACGGGAAAGCGACGGAAAAGATAATTTACTTGGTATTTTTCTGAGATATGATAGCATTGCTTATGATTATAAATTTGACTGATTAGTTATAATATAATATAAGTAATGCGAATAAGTATTAATTGTTGAGTTAGAATAACATATAATTTTTTATTAGTTCTTTTTCTATTAAAACAAATAGAAATTTGAGAAGGACAAAAAGTCAGATGTAACTGTTAAGCTTACGTACAAGCTGTTATGTTTTGTTTTAATTGATGAATGGTTTTTTTTTATAGATTTATAATTATTTTATTATTATCCTTGTGCTTTGGTTACCTTGATAACGATTATATTTTTGTTTTTTGAACATTGCGTGTATTAATTTCTTAGTAGTCCCCAGCAGATAACAAACAAGTCTTCTATAGCTATGCTGTGCCTTCCAGGAGGCATATAATAAAACCATTTTACATAACAATAAAGGTACGTCCACACCAATGCTTAAAAAATGGTGACGGTACGGAATCGCTGTGACGCATCGTATGCGTACCGTTTTTATCGCATGCCCTCACACTGCTGCTTAACGGTGCGTATATTACAGTGCGTCGAAAACGGCGCCATGTTGTTACTATGACCCCGTCTTTTGTTTATGCAAACGACATCGTATTTTGAGCAGCGGTGTGGAGGCCATGCGATAAAAACAGTACGGATACGATGCGTCGCTGCGATTCCGTACCGTCTCCGTATTTTAAGCAGCGGTGGGGTCGCACCTTAAAACAGCAGTAAGTTGAAGTAAAGACTTTAATGGCAGAAGGGCATTTCGCGCCTAGCAGGGTGACTAGAACCACAGAGCCGTGACACTCGACCGCATACAGTCAAGGATAAAGATGATACAAGAGTGAAACGCCGCAAATGAGGGTGAGTATACTCGATCTTCTATAGCTATTGCCGTGCCTTCTTCCGGCACATAATAATAGTTTTATTGTTATGTAAAATGGTTTTATTATTACCTAATAAAAAAGGGATACCATTTGACACATTTTGTATGGCTAAATGTCATTTTAATCCGGAGTAGGCCTTATCTATCCACGGTTTGAATAAGGGTTCGGCCGTTAGGAATCGGACAGAAGAAATTAAACAAAAGTTTACTTAGGTTAGGAGTCAGATTTCTCATCAAAAAGCTGTATAAAAATATTATCAATAGCTTTATTTGGCCTGTGGGAGATAATTGGTTTTACTAAATGTCACATACTCGTACAAGTAGGTACCTAAATGCCACAAAATGGCGGATTACTCGATCATATATAATCGTAGTCTGCTGCAGCAGTTGAAATAGATAACTTCTACAACACTCAAGAAACTCAAGGACTTGTAGGGAAAACAAAATTCATTCTGGGAGATTTCAATGCGTAAATAGAAACGGGCGTTTTTTTTAACGTGCACTTAAAATTATCAACCGTAACTTTTCCATTACACGCCCGAATTTCACAAGGCCCTAAAAATCACTGATAACTAGGAAGTTTGATCTTGGGACCCGTGGTGGCGACAAAAATGAATGAATTTTGCTTTAGATGGTTAAGTGTAGGTTAAATGTAGTAGGTACATAATGAATACACATACACGAAGGTGGACCAGGTTATCAACAAACAATATCATAATATAAAATATAAGTGTTATTTTTTAATTAAACTTTTTATTAATCAAAACGATTAAAATTTTGATCCTGATCAAAAACGTTGTCCATAACGTTCCATTCGAACGAAATCAAAACAACTCGTTCATAGGCGAAACCGATTCGAAAAATATAACGTTATGCGAACCCTTAGAACTAAAAAATAATTCAAGAAATCTTTTTAGTTTATGGCATCCGTCGCGGAGACAATTTTGCCAATGTCAAGTAAGTCAGAGCACGTTGTACTGTACGGTATGATACCGGATTCTCGGTCGGTTTTTGACAAGATGGTGTCGCTTTCTCAATTTGTTTTTATTTTTTGCATATTTTGTTGTTTAATGGATAGTAATGATGTATTAATATGCAGTAAATTAACATTAAAATGTGCAGTATAATAAAGAATTTAAGTTTGAACGCGTATTTGGAAGGATTGCTCCAAAAAAATCCCAAAGTCGGTTACGGTCTTCGTAAAGTTCTACCTACATCGCTTCACGGAGTCTAGAGGATCACAGTACAAGGTTGCCATGTTTTTGATATGTAATTGTAAAATATAAACTTGATATTGGCAGGAATGGTTGCTCGATATTTCGACAGGCTGCCATTAATTTTTATTTTTATTTTTTTAGCCTATTTTGGTGTCCCACTGCTGGACAAAGGCCTCCCCTCCTTTTCTCCATTCGTCCCGGTTGAGTGCATGCTCCCGCCATTCGCTTTGAAACGCGTCCAAGTCGTCCCGCCATCTCCTTTTTGGTCTGCCTCTGCTCCGGTGGCCATCTTGCGGAGTCCATTCGGTGGCAACCCTGGCCCACCGTTCCGGATGCATTCGGCAGACGTGTCCAGCCCAGTCCCACTTAAGCCTAGCGGTCTTGTCACCCACATCAGCAATGCCAGTTTTGGAGCGCAGTTCGGTGTTTCTGATCTTGTCAGTTCTACGAACCCCGAGTGAGCGCAGCATCTCCATTGCTCGCTGGCAAATCTTGAGTCGGGATTTTTGGGGTTCAGTCAATGACCAAGTTTGGGCACCGTAGGTTAGGAAGGGAAGAATACAAACGTCGACGAGTTTGCGCTTTAGTGAAAGTGGAAGGTTGCCCTTCATTAGCGCCTTCATGGACCAGAAGCTCTTCCAGGCGTTTTGGATCCGTCGATCAATTTCCTTAGCCTGCCTGTTGTCGAAGGATACTATCTGGCCCAAGTAGATATACTCGTCAACGTATTGTATATCTTGCCCATCTACCGTGACCCTACGTTTCGTGCCATTGGTCATCAGCTGGGTCTTCATCCTATTTATTTTGAGTCCGACTTCAAGACTTGCCGTGCTCAGTTCTTGGAGCATTCGTTCAAGTTGGGTTGCTGTGTGAGAGAATAGGACGACGTCGTCAGCAAAGCGGAGGTTTGTTAACCTGTTTCCGTCGACGTCGATGCCCATAGTCTCCCACGAAACCTATTAGACCAAAATATTTTTCACCAATTTCTCAAAGCGTTATTAGTCATAGTGTATCATAAATAAAACTACAAAACGAAACAAAACACTAATATTATTAGACTAATACGCTTTGAGAAATGGGCCCCAGATGATCGGTTGAATTACCCGGGACGAGTGATTCCCATCTTCCAACCTAGCCATCCGACCCAGGTTTGATATTGGGAAATCTTAGTGCTATCTTCCAACCTGCCTCAGGTTGGATAGTGGGGATAAATGTATCATGAATTTTCGCGGAGAATATCCCGACACAGTCACGTCGTTCGTGTATTTAGATGATTATTTATAAATAGGTTTGTATTGTCTGTTTCTAGATTTGTAGGTTTGCAACGTTGGCTTAATATTTTTTATATAAAATGTACCTATTTTATCTATTAGCTCAATCAATAATAACACCTAGAAAAATAGGTTTCTTAAAAAATGCGTTGTGATTGTGACTTACGATAATTATGACCTAAAACATTATGACTAAAAATAATTTTGGCCCGAACCCATATTTATAAAAAACATTAATGTACTTTTCACCTCAGCAGCTCAAACAAGCAGGTTTTGCTGCTTAAAAACAGTGAGCAAAATTCAATTTTGCTGCGAGCGAGAGGCAAAGTAGCTTTTTAATTTTTTTTTAAATGCCGTGAGCAGTGCTGTGGCTACTTACAACATTCGAAAAAATTGAACATCACTTTGTTCTGTCACTTTCACTTCGATAGGAAAAAAGCGAGAGATAGAAACAACTTCATTCGAAGTTCGATTTTCAAATTCCACACATAGTAGGCCCAAAAAGAAACGCACGTTCGGATGCACACATAACCGTAAAATTGCAAATAAAACTATCTGTTAAAGTTTGAAATGTGTTTATTATAACTATTTTATACAGTAGGTACAATCATTTTTTTTATTTAATGTTTTGAAGACAAAATTAATGAAAAATAAGAAGTTTATCATGTATCTACATAATTTTGTTATCGTTTTAACAATCTTTAATTTCGTGACATAAACCGCGGGGGCAGTTTCAGAACGCATTTCAAAAATAGCGGGATTATTGTAGCCAATAGCCATAGACAAGGCTTAGTTAGGTTTTTTTTAAAGCCACAGACTACATAAAGCTGTATAAAGTTGTGTTTGCACTACGGCATTATCAAGTTGAGTGACAGGTTTTATCTGTTTCATGTTTATTTTTTCCACTTTTTATTTTATTAGTATTTTGCAAAAATGCTTGTGATTGATGCATTTATGCGATCGTGTCGTTATTTAGTCGTGTATTCACCAAATGGTCACAACGGAAAACCTGCGTTGGCCCTACCAGCTTCACGCTGTGTTGTTCTCTCTGCTGATGTGAAAAGTTGTATGTCTCACACGAGACCAAAGTTTTTTACGACTCGTATGTTTGAATCCCTCGCTACGCTCAGGATTCTAACCTAGAATCACTCGCTACGCTCGTGATTCAATAATAGAATCCTTCGCTTACTCGGGATTCAAAATCATCACTCGCAGCAAAAACCAACTTTGCTCTCTTGTTGAACAAATAACTATTTCACCTCAGCAGCTCAAACAAGCAGGTTTTGCTGCTTAAAAACAGTGAGCAAAATTCAATTTTGCTGCGAGCGAGAGGCAAAGTAGCTTTTTAATTATGTTTTTTAAATGCCGTGAGCAGTGCTGGGGCTACTCACAACATTCGAAAAAATTGAACTTCACTTTGTTCTGTCACTTTCACTTCGATAGTAAAAAAGCGAGAGATAGAAACAACTTGATTCGAAGTTCGATTTTCAAATTCCACACATAGTAGGCCCAAAAAGAAACGCACGTTCGGATGCACACATAACCGTAAAATTGCAAATAAAACTATCTGTTAAAGTTTGAAATGTGTTTATTATAACTATTTTATACAGTAGGTACAATACATTTTTTTATTTAATGTTTTGAAGACCAAATTAATGAAAAATAAGAATCCTGAGCGTAGCGAGGGATTCAAAGATACGAGACGTAAAAAACTTTGGTCTCGTGTGAGACATACAACTTTTCACCTCAGCAGCGAGAACAACACAGCGTGAAGCTGGTAGGGCCAACGCAGGTCTTCCGTTGTGACCATTTAGTGAATACACGACTAAATAACGACACGATCGCATATGCATCACTCACAAGCATTTTTGCAAAATACTAATAAAATAAAAAGTGGAAAAAATAAACATGAAACAGATAAAAAAACCTGTCACTCAACTTGATAATGCCGTAGTGCAAACACAACTTTATACAGCTTTATGTAGTCTGTGGCTTTAAAAAAAACCTAACTAGGCCTTGTCTATGGCTATTGGCTACAATAATCCCGCTATTTTGGAAATGCGTTCTGAAACTGCCCCCGCGGTTTATGTCACGAAATTAAAGATTGTTAAAACGATAACAAAATTATGTAGATACATGATAAACTTCTTATTTTTCATTAATTTTGTCTTCAAAACATTAAATAAAAAAAATGATTGTACCTACTGTATAAAATAGTTATAATAAACACATTTCAAACTTTAACAGATAGTTTTATTTGCAATTTTACGGTTATGTGTGCATCCGAACGTGCGTTTCTTTTTGGGCCTACTATGTGTGGAATTTGAAAATCTAACTTCGAATGAAGTTGTTTCTATCTCTCGCTTTTTTCCTATCGAAGTGAAAGTGACAGAACAAAGTGAAGTTCAATTTTTTTGAATGTTGTGAGTAGCCCCAGCACTGCTCACGGCATTAAAAAAAAAATAATTAAAAAGCTACTTTGCCTCTCGCTCGCAGCAAAATTGAATTTTGCTCACTGTTTTTAAGCAGCAAAACCTGCTTGTTTGAGCTGCTGAGGTGAAAATTACTATTGAAGTGAGAACACCTAGTTATTTATTTATATTATAAGCAATTTGAACATTTAATTGTTTTCTTTTTTTGTTATTGACTGTACAAAAGAATGGGTTTTAAGATGAGAAGAAAAACAAATAATACATTTTATTTTACCTGAGGCAGGTTGGAAGATGGCAGTATGATGTCCCAATATCCATAGCTGGGCACCGTTAATGAAATAGTTAATCCGCTACAAAAAAAGTTAGCTTCGTTAAACGTTAAAGCGTTACATTTCGGAAGAATTAACGCAAGTTAACGTTAATCGTTAATCCGTTAATATGTGTAAAAAAAATGCATTTTTATATCGTTGCGTTAGTGAACTTATAAAACCTGTTGGTTTAGGTTCTGGAAGTTAACAGGATATGAACAAAACAAAATACAAAAGGGCATAAGGTGCATATTTATATGAGATTCATTGTTTTATATAATGCTAGGTTAAGTTTATTATTGTTTAATATCATTAGCAATATTTAAAAAACGACTTACTGTTGAGTTTCTTGCGGCGCTTCTTCTCAGCAATGGTCTCTTGTGAAGCGCTGGTAGATTTTTTTGACGTGTAAAAGTGCCCGTGCGGCCTACTTACTGAATAAACATCTTTTATCTTTTATCTTTTATCTTTATCTTTTATTCCCTTTCATGAACATTAACATGTTGAAGTTCTCGTCTGAAAGCGAGGCTCGTTTTGGAGTTAAAATGTCTTTACCCGTGGAAAACAGACGTTTAATTGCAGCGCTTGAGGGTATAGCAGTATTATTTAATGAATAGATTTATGAATATCTGTTCCCCGAGGAATGCAGCATCTTTGAACGAGTCTTTTGATTTCATGTCCAGCCACATTTTAACGAAACTTTGCGCTTTAATCTTTAAAGAGTTGGAGCTCTTTGGTTTTTCTATAGACTGAGTGACAGAATTGAAAAAGTCTTCCTTGTTATCGTCGTTTCTCACACTACACACTCGCTGCTACGCGCCGCCCGGCACTTGTCGTTTCATACTTGTCTGAACCTGTTTTTCTTGCCGTGCCGCGGCGCGGTGCCGTTTGGTAAATAGTAGGCATTGGATTAACGATTAACGGACTTCTGCATATTAACGGAAGTTAACGTGTCCGTTAACATTTTAAAAAGTTAACTTAAAAGTTAATCCGTTAATCAAAATGTTAACTTCGTTAATTAACGATTAACGGATTAACGAGTTAATGCCCAGCTATGCCAATATCTAACCTGGGTGGGATGGCTAGGTTGGAATATGGGAATCACTCCCTAGAACAACATACATAAAAATATGATAATTATACATATGCATATAAACACAAAGACGAAAAAGCTGGACGAGGGTTGGATGAAGGGAGTATACTGATGGAATCTTCGATCAACAATACCAACTAGATAACGGGTCAGCGCAAAAATACTTCGTGGTCAATAACAGCTCAGTTGCGGCGTGAGGTCCTAATTTGATTAGTTCTGTTTACAGATAGCCAATGTCAACACGCATAGGTACTACAATATGCATAAATATACTATGGAAAAAGAAATGTATCGATCGGAGTGTCTTACTTTCGGTACGTACATGCATGTAGAATATATTGCATTGCAAACTTTACACTGACAATTAATTTCATATTTGCACCAATTTGTCGTATTAAAACCTCAGCTAAGTATGTTTGGCCAAGGTCGGCCAATATACGCGCAGACATTTGTTTAACGGAACATTAGAAGAGCTATCTAATCGTAGGCCATACGATAACAGGTCCAAGATGATTTGGTTTTGGCGTTGAATAGAGGCCCCGGTAGGTATTTTGTTACCAGAGCAGCGAGCGTTTTCCGTCTGAGGCCTTATTAGAGTTCTGAAGTCAACCTAGGAACCCTTATAGTTCCGCCATGTCCGTTTGTCTGTCTGATTGTAAAGGCACACTCACGTTTTCTCAGAAACTATCAAAGTAACAAAACTGTAATTCTAAGTTTACGTAACTTTCCAAAATGAATTACCTAAACGACAATTCTTTCAATGATTTTAATTATTTTCTCATAGACAAATAATGTTACTTCTATTATGTTGAAACGAAGAATTATTTTGTTTTGTACACTTTTATTTAAATGTGTTTAATCCATTTTGATATCATATGTAATATTGTATAATATTACAAATAAATGAGTAAGGTAATCAGTAGGTATCGTTATTACTTGGTACAAGGCAGACATTGGTACGGGGGCAAAACATAGAGAGTTATTAATACTCCTTGAATTTTACAGATTTGCCGGAAACGTTCGTTCACTGTTTTAACAATTTAGAAATCAAAACAAATCTAAAACAACCCAAAAGATTATTGTAAAGATACTTAGAATAGAATAGAATAGAATAGAATAGAAAATATTTCATGAATCCTAAAACAAAATAATTTAACTTGCCGAAAAGTATCGAATGATCCGAGTTAGTCCATATGTCAAAGCGCAGGAGCAGTGAAACATAACGCACGCTCACGCTTAACCGAATAATTGAAGGGCTCCGTCACACTCTCTCTATCTCCATTCGTAACCAAAGCTAGAGAAAAGGACAGAACTAATGTCGGGTTCCTATATTCAATCCGAGGATAGATAAGGCTTACCTCGGGTTAAAATTTGACATTTGCCCATACAAAATGTGTCAAATTTTAATCCGAAGTAAGCCTATCTGTCCGCGGATTGAATATAGGAACCGGACGTAAGTGTATTCGATCCTCGATTTTGGTCAGACGTCAAGGGGCTGCTATGGTCACTTTTAAACAAGTCTTAGTTTGGTCACGTGACTTTACTAATTAACTTTAATGCAGAGTGTACTTTGCTTGCAAATTTTTTTTCAGGAAACAAGTGTGTACTATTTTATCTTGAACTAATAAAAATAAAAATGTAGGTAGGTACAGTCAGCGTCAAAAGTAAGTGATCACTTAAATACCTTGTCGCTTTACTGTCACATAAGCAATGTCAAACAAGATTGTCTAATGTGTTAATGCGATAAAGTACAAAAGTAGCTTGAAGTGACCAGTTACTTTTGACGCTGACTGTACATTAAGGAGTTGCCCATTGTTACTGTGACATATATGCGCACTCTTCTCGCGTGTTCATTATAAATTTTTGATTGAAACAAGATAGCTGCCGCCTGAGATTCCCATCTTAAATGGAAACTGGAAACTCTAGCAGGACGTGTCTACTTTTGTGTTTGTTTGTTTTCCGTTTATTTTGATTATTTTTCAATTTTAGAAAAAAATAACGTGGTACCTCTATACAAAAATATAAAAACAGATAACTTCATTAAATAATACCCAAAACATTCAGTAATCTTAACTAAACAACAAAACTTTTACGTACGTACAAATATATTAACCTTCCTGGTGCTACCTGGTAGGTTACCTGGTTGGTACCTGGTGCTGCTGAATGCGCTTTTGGCCTCCGTACCGGAGTGTGACTTCTTTGCATGGCGATGGGCAACACGGTGCCGTGAATGTCTGTGTTTTTGCGAGATGATGGATGATAGGCCTTCTAGTATTACCTAATGACAATTGTTATTTTTACTATTTTTACGGTTATTCGATTTGTTTCGTTTTTGTTAGTTGTGTGTTTTGTAATTAGTCTAAGTTTCTCGGTGTATTGGTCCCAACTGTAATGACGTGTAAAATATATTTGAAATAAATTAATTAATTTTAAATTCAATGCGACTCCATACCCCGCCGTTAGTAAAATTCGAAGAAGCAAAATGAATCGATAAAAAACGATGTAACTCGCAGGGCAACAAAGGGGAAAAGTACTTTGTTTTTTGCGTTATAAGATTCATTTTACAATACATTTTATTTAACATACATTATTCATCATTATTATTTTCATTACATGTGTGGTTACCGGGTTAGAATAGGGCCACTCCATGTCTTCCCGTGGATGTCGTAAGAGGCGACTAAGGGAATAAGGGCTTGTAGTACTGTTAGGCGATGGGCTTGCAACCTGTCACTAATGCGCTGGTAAACACCTTAGCCTAATTATGCAAAATGTGGTTACAGAATTATCAACAAGGTTTTAGAGTTGCTGGTAATTCCGTAGCTCTGCCTACCCCACTTTGGGAATGAAGGCGTGAGTTTATGTATGTATGTATGTACATTATTCGGTTGTAAGTAACGGATGTCATTTATTGACGTGACTCATGTTATGACACGAATGCTCGTAGGTAGGTAGGTATGCGATCAAAATATGAAGATTTGTAACTTTATTATTAAGTACCATGGTTGTTAGTACGTGTCAAACGTTTGTCTCGGTTGGTTAGTAAACAAATGCAACGGACGTATATATTCACGCAAACAGAATTCAGCTTTGATTTATATGGGACTGGTTAACTAGTTGATATTGTTGATCGAGGCCATAACAGGTCAAATTGCCGCCTAGAATAGAGGCGCAGATCACACGGAAATAAAGTCGTGGGGCATAGCGTAGGTAACCGAAGTAAACAAGCAAACAATCGCTCCGGGATGCTGACGCTGGTGCGCGACGGTGGGCTCTGACGGGTTTACGTTGTCTATTGAGAAGATGTATCCAAAGCATATCGTTATAATGAAATGAGCGGGTGACTAAATATTAGAAATTAATGAGGAGAGTGGTGTGATGCTGGTAGCAGGTACATACCTACCTAGTTAATAATTTTTAGCTTTTAGTACATTATCTACATTATACTGTTACTTTTTACTAAAACAAAATACTTATTTTATTTTCATTTTGTTTTATTTACGTACCTTCCTACCCACTTAATATTTCTCATTCCATTTAGTTAATTTAGTGCCTCATTACAGTATTACAAAGATTCTTACATGTCAGTTTGCGTAAATATAACTCCTGTGTTCCTACGGGTAGATCATGGATATTATAACGGAGGTCCAATAGAGCAAGGCTGTATGCAACAGGATGTGCCCAAGGAAAACGACAACATGTTCTTTGTATCCGCCTTAATGCCACACAGAATTTAAGTTGAATAAGTCCTTTTGTTTTGTTTAGATACTAAACTTTATTTCAGTTTTGTTGCACTGACTTTCCAAAAATCTATGATCCGCCATTTTGTTTCGGACGCCATTTAGGTTTTTTTTTCTAAATTGATCTGTGTTCTTCTTTTCAAGCCCTTTCATTCATTACCCAGAGGATTAAAAAAACACGTAATCCGTCATTTTGTTAAAGTAATAAAGAAATGATTCTAAAACCAAATTTAGCGCATTTACTTATTCTTATATTCTACTAATATTATAAATGCGACAGTTTGTGTGTTCGTTTCTTACTCCTTCACGCAACAACGGCTGGACGGATTTGCACGAAATTTGAAATGGAGATAGTTTATACACTGATTAAAACTTTTCATTTTGGACGAAGTCGCGGGCAGAAGCTATTTCACAAAAAAAATCTAAGCGTCCGTTTGTTGTTTGACACGTAACAAGTAAGTTCTCCAAATAAGTAGGTCTTGTTTGCTCTAAAACCCCAAGTTTAGGCTTGATTTCCTCCTACGCTGACATCGGTCGCTGACGTCGGTTGAGCGTACCGATGTATGATAAATCTGCCGCGGACGCCGGCGTCGCTGTGCGGTGTCTCATACAACATGGTGTATATTCGTACGCTCGACCGACGACGTCAGCGACCGACATCTGCGTAGGAGGAAATCAAGCCTAAAGCTAATAAAAACGTCAACATTTTTTTCGTTTTATTTACAAGGCAACAAAGACCTATGCATATGACGGCTGAAGTGACAGTCGACGCGGTGTCAAAGCCGGTGCTCGCTCGCTCGTAATATTAGCATAATAATAAATACACGTAGAAGCGAAACTCGGGGCTCCTGACGCGCCACAGTGGGCTGAAAATCGGCTTTCATAGAAATAGAAACCGAAGTCGTAAATGTTTTTTTCTCTCTATTGAAATAGGTTCTGTTTGCCATCCTTATATTAGAAAATGAGCTTGAGATCATTAGGATCGATATATAATTAATTATAAATATATTTAAAAAAACTTGTATGGAGAATATAAGAAAAACAGGTATTTCTCTGAAAATACTCGTCAAACCGTAATATTCTCGCAGATGGTTATAGTTACATTTTTTTCTGATTTTTTGACATATCTGAAATTTCTCCACCAGGTGCACTTTTTTTTTAAAAAATCACCGAAATTATAAAACATTAAAAAAAAATTTTTTTGCTCGAAATAGCTAACGTTTGTAATTTTAACCATGGACAATTATTTTCAGTCAATTCGAATGAAAAACTGATGAGAGTGATGAGTTAATGATACTTTATTGAAATCTTTGTATGGAGCCAATATGAAAAATCCATATTTCTCGTGAACTACATAAAATACCGTTATATCCTGTCAGGCAGTTATGGTACCAATTATTCTTGAATTGCTAACGAGCTCAAACCTTAATTAGTGAACGCATTTCTTTTTTAATTCACTTCATCATTAAACCATATTATAAATTTTAATTAATGCCTATTTTAAGAATATATATATGAGTCGCAAATGTTACTGAGCTTAGATAAATGATAATTAAAATGAGTTCATTACGATTACCAATAAGTATTACTAATCATTAAGGGTTGTGTTGTGTGTGTGTTTGGCATGTACACCTTTTTGCCCCAAAAGGTTTTTTTAATAAAACAAGGAAATGTAAAAATTTTTTTTATATAAATTAAATCATAAAAAAGAATACAAATCAATGGAATATATAATTCTAACAATAATAAGGGAACAAGTAATAACAAAATACTTTTACAGATATTTCAATAAATATTTAAGTACACATTATACGTAACTAACTTAACTAGTCTTCCATGTCACTCATGTCCGAATCGAATTCTGAATCAGAGTCGAGGGTAGATTCATCTATTGAACTTATACTTACTTCTGTTTGCGATTCTCCACGTACTAATAGGTTTTGAGTTTCAGGGAAGAGAGCTCGTGACTTTTTGTTCGTAAATGTCGGCCTCATGGAAGTTAACACAGGATCCGAAGACAGAATTAACATATGCAAGACATCCTTGTTTGTTCATCTTGTCTGTTCTTTTTTTGTGAGTGATGTTCCCTAAATCTTCTGAAGTCTTTGTTCCGTGCCTCTGAGGCTTCCTCTGATAGGTGTCCAATCGGAACAATCGCATTGTTAGCAATGATGTCTGCTCCATGAATAAGAAGTTTATGTATTTATTTATATTATTATTTGCGAGTCATGTATATTCTTTCTTTTAACCATATTATTACATTTTAACTAATAAAATAGGCATTACTTAAAATGTAATGATATGGTTTAATGATTCAGTGAATAATAAAAAAAAAAGCGCTCTCTAATTAAGGTTTGAGCTCGTTAGCAATTCAAGAATAATTGTTACCATAACTGCCTGACAGGATATAACGGTATTTTATGTAGTTTACGAGAAATATCGATTTTTCATATTGGCTCCATACAAAGATTTCAATAAAGTATCATTAACTCATCAGTTTTTCATTCGAATTGACTGAAAATAATTGTACATGGTTAAAATTACATACGTTAGCCATTTCGAGCAAAAAAATAAAAATACAAAAATTTAAAATTTCGGTGATTTAAAAAAAAAAGTGCACCTGGTGGAGAAATTTCGGATATATCGAAAAATCAGAAAAAAATGTATCTATAACCATCTGCGAGGATATTACGGTTTGATGAGTATTTTCAGAGAAATACCTGTTTTTCTTATATTCTCCATACAAGTTATTTTAAATATATTTATAATTAATTATATATCGATCCAAATGATCTCAGGCTCATTTTCTAATATGAGGATGGCAAACAGAACCTATTTCAAGAGAGAGAAAAAAACATTTACGACTTCGGTTTCTATTTCTATGAAAGCCGATTTTCAGCCCACTGTGCGCGCGGTCGGCGCGTAACATACCTACCGCCTGGCAACACCTGAGGTGTCTAGTCAGTCAGGGGCGTCACACACGGAATATAATTATATTAATATGCCAAAATATGTATTATATCAATGCATCTTACGATATATTTCCATTACTAGTTGACAGAGTCCAGAGTTTAGTTGAGAGAGAGAGAGTTGATATTATATCAAGGTATCTTAAGATACCTTAATAAACCTTGCTGAAGATATATTTACCTCTGTGCCTCGCTACTATTATGAATGGGAAGGATATAATTGGTACTGCTAAATCAAAACAGTAGTAACTCAGAATACAATTGTATTTTAAAATCTACTTTATTACAACTTCCATGAACTTGAAACAAAAATAGCAAGGACTTTGAGTTGATAGTGTATTGACCTTGCAGTGCGAATTTATATTTTTATATCTTAGTATTGTGTGGTTATTTTCTATAATGTATATTCTGGTATATTAGTATATATTATAAGCTCCGTTTGTGATGGGCTTTAGGACGTCCAGCGCGGGGCGGCGCGGTCGTGTATTTTTTCACCGCGCGGCGCGTGTAGCGATTTAAATCGAATTAATAGATACGAATAGTACCTATTTTGTAATAAAGCTTTTTCAACTTAACAAATTAATGGTCTGGAAAGGAACGTAAAAAGTAACCCCGAATCCCAGACTACAAAACTTTTTGAGCTTAATTATTATTTTAAAAGTTGTTAATATACTCGTTTCCGTGTTTTATAGATGATTAATAGCAACATAAGCCATGTAATTTTCTAGAGATAACTAGAGTGCAGGGTCCGTCCGGGTTGATACCACCATCTTATCCATTAACCTACCGCCAAGCAGCAGTGTTCGCATCGTTTTGTTCCGGTTTGGGGATAAGACAGCCGGTGAAATGACTAGCATAGAGGCATTCCATCTTAGTCCTCAGGGTTGGCAACGCATTTGCAGTCTTGTGAATGCAAATGTCTATGGGTCACAGTTTCCACTTACCATCAGGTGGCCTGTGTGCTCGTTTGCCTTCCCATGTTATATAAAAAAAAAAGACCTTCCAATAGTTTTATTAGGTAGGTACTTAATTGTTTACACGTAGAAGAAAAACTCTCTCCATTGCCCGCAGGAGACTGAACTAGGATTAGAGCATGCACTGTTACTTGATGCGCAATTCCTGGACACTGGACAGCCGGTCTGTTAGTAGGTACAGTCAAGGAAATTGATTCCTGGATCACTTTGTAGTATGTCAAAGTGACACTGTAAATAAAATCATAAGAAGTCTTTAACGTTGTTGATTACGTCATTTTTACAAAGTCCTAAGTGGTCTAGAAATCAATTTCCTTTACCATACCTATAGGTGCTTTGTCAAACATAAAAGTCTTCACGAAGGTTGAAAACTTGGATTTTTAATAAATGGGGCTTCCTGTAGAACGTATCCGAAAATTTCGGAAACCCGACAATGTTATCCACAGATTTATTGGAATAATATGTTAATCTTTAAATGTCTGATCACTTTTTTTAATAACTCGATGCATGTACCCCTATCAAATCAAGTGATATAAAATGTAAGGAACAGCTCATACGAGTTAATTGACATACTTACTGAGTGCACGGCAGTAAATGTGGTCTCATTTGTGTTGTTCAGAAACATTACTATTGATTTAAAAGTATTTTGCCGTTTCATAAAGGTACTTTTTAGGGTTTCGTTGACGAACTAGGAACTATGTACGTCTGTCTGTTGATGACAGATTGAAAATGGAAAAGTCACAAAGCTGAAATTTTTGGGCTATTCCCAGTAGTCCGCACCCCGTAGTTCGCACTGCGAATAAAAATTCCGACTAGTCCGCACCTCCTCCGGCAAGTGGTGCGAACAACTGGGAATTTTTATTCCCAGTAGTTCGCACTGCGGACAAATGGGAATAAAAATTACCAGTTGTTCGCACAGTTTAATTCAACATAACTGTGTTCAATTTCATATGGTATTATAGGAGCAGGAATATAAAAAGTAATTTTAATTTAACACATTTATTTAAAATTAGACTGACAATTTAAAAAAAAACCATTAATTTTACGAAAAATTTAACAAATCAACATAGTAAAGCATTTTTACTCTATATATCGTAAAATTAATGTTTTTTTTTTTAATTGTCAGTCTAATTTTAAATAAATGTGTTAAATTAAAATTACTTTTTCCAAAATTCCCACTAGTCCGCACCTCCGGCAAGTGGTGCGAACAACTGCGAACTACGGGGTGCGGACTACTGGGAATAGCCCAAATTTTTGTATACTTAACTAATCGAAACGCTCACTAAGACCAATAATGAAATAATAAATAGTACATTACTGAAGAGACCAGGAAAAACGCCGTTGCGGGTCGAGTATGAGTTAGCGCGACCGAGGCGCAGTCAAGGCCGTATATATATACGGCACGACACAATTAGTAAGGCTCGGGTCGCAGCGCTCACACCGTCGACCAAGAGTCCACTGCTGAACCCGCGCGCCAGGGGGGTTGTGTCCTGCAGCAGCTGCGCACTAATACAGCAATCGCCCCGATCGCCCTTCCCGGCCGAGGCGTATAGTGCGACACAAAAGATTAGAAATTAAATATAACTTAAAAAGTCCATATAAAATTGTTGCCATATTTAAGCATTTTACCTCAAAATGTGACAGTTACTCTTTATTGTCGCACTATATGTACCTACTGTGTATAGTGCTTTTCTCCAACAATGCGAGAAAATATAATACACATGTTAAATAATATTAAACATAGTTCCAAAATTACCTTATAACTATTAGATAGGTAAAAATCCGCTATAAATTTAATAGTGACCCCTTTTTTGAGACACACACCTTGTGGGAGGACCTTGTGCAGGGTCCGTCCGGGTTGGTACAACCATCTTATCTATTAACCTACCGCCAAGCAGCAGTGTTTGCATTGTTGTGTTCCGGTTTGGGGATAAGACAGCCGGTGAAATGACTAGCATAGAGGCATTTCATCTTAGTCCTCAGGGTCGGCAGTCCATTTTCGGTCTTGTGAATGCGAATGTCTATGGGTCACAGTTTCCATCAGGTGGCCTGTGTGCTCGTTTGCCTTCCTATGACATAAAAAAAAGACACACACGACACATATACTTACACTCACTCACACACACACACACGCGCGCGCACGCACACGCGCACTCACACGCACACGCGCACGCACACGCACACGCACACGCAAAGCGGTCAAACTTAAAAAACAACGACAAAAGTAATAAATATAATTTAAATACAAACATTTCGCGTTTGTATAACATAACATTTAAAACATTTATTAAGATTTGAATTTAATTCGGTAATTTATATTGTTCATGAAAGCAATAGAGTACGGGCACCATTAAATTAACGACTCCAAAAGGTGAACATTCGGTCGAAATAATCACATAATTAGATCATAATAACATCAATCACAAATATTACATAGTACGGAATTTGTTGTTAAGTATGTCCTATTACTTACCTCTTTTCTGCTACAAGTTGAGGAAATATAACATTAAAGTACCTATATATGCATATTTAAGCCCCGTCCAAACGCGTCTCTAAATAATGCAAGCGGCAAATCATTTAACAGTTGGGGTGACAAAGTTATCAGTAGGGTTGCCAACCATACTCTGTAATAAGATATCCAACGTTATTTTGCTTCATTATACTTTATACTTTTGAATAAAAAAAGTATTGAAAATTTATTTCTGAATTATGCGTGGAATGGATCGAAATTGATGACCAGAACGCTGAAATTATATAGTGGCCTTATATCTTACGAGTAATAGATATTTTATACTTATACGTTCCCTCTTTTAGAGCTGATATCTCTCAAACAGTCCAACCAATTTTCGTTAAACCTAGCTAAGAACCATCCCGATTAAACTAGCTATCTCTAAAACAGAACGCCTTAACATCGGCCCATCCGTTTGGCAGCTACGACGTCACAGACGAGATGAACAGATACATACACACACATTCTCACATTAAACTTAAAACACCCCTCTTTTTGTCGGGGGTTAATAAGATTAAGTGGGGTATTTCAGAATGACGCAACCGGGCAATATCAATTTTAGTAACAGCTTCGACTTCGCAAACTAATAAGATACTTAGGTATTTATAAAAACACTAGTTATTACCGTTCCGTATTGATAAAATGTGTTTACCTACATGTATTAAATCCGGTGAGCGTATGTTGGGACGTCGGCAGTATTTATAACATTTCTGTGCGTATATTTTGATTTTAGTCGCAGATTTGACGCTTTTTCGCCGTTGACGAATTCGTGTGGTTGACAAGTCGTTAAAGCGACAAGGCATTAAAGTGTAGATGTAGTGTACCTATTTATGTTGGCGACCGCACCATAATCTGCGTGCCGAGCCTAGCGCACGCGGGACTCGGAGCTCGCAGGGAAATGCCCAACGCGAGGTATTTGAGACCTGGGGCCCTAGACAAGATGCATTACGCCGAGTCGCTTTTCTGTTCGTTTCGTTTTTAAACCAATCGCGTCACTGCTAGATCACGTAATACGAACGAAACGAACAGAAAAGCGACTCGGCGTAATGCATCTTGTCTAGGGCCCCTGCACTCGAAGTAGGCCCTACATATGTAAAGGACTCGTGTGCCGTGTTCTTGTCACACAAGAACAATCCTTGTTTCCTAATACACTTTATATCGGTAGGGGTACGCACGAGAAAATGTAGCGCATTCACTGTGTACTCGGATGGCTTTGCTTTAGATGATATCCGAGTACTCCAAAGGTCACTGGCGATATAAGAACAATAAAACTATACAAGTGAAACTATAAAAAAAACACAAATTACACAAGTTATGGCGCTGGCGGAGTGATATATGTTTTATATTTATCAAAGAGAGTAAAATGATAAATGGCGTCAGCAATATTAAAATAAAACCATCGTGAGAACGATGATCAAGATCGTTATAAACAAAAACAACTTGGACAACACGTCAGACGTTAAGCCAGTGCTTCGGCTCGAATTTTGGGATTATGTCACGTAAATTCCATTGTTAGTAATGAATTTTACGTTTTGTGAGTGGTGATGGTGGAGATTGAGTAGGTAGGTAGAAACGCCTATTCTTCGTGATGTTATTATAAAATCCTGTGAATTAGCGTTGTGGAATTATATTGTTTAACCTATTATATACCCCATCCATCCATCCATCCAAATACATTCGTGTTATTCACAGGCCAAGTATCAAAAGCTATGCAAAATTCAACTCTAAACTGTAGGTACCTGAGACAACTATAAGCGTCGGTGGCGTTGTAGGCACAACAGCTCATGAAAACTTCAGGCGTCAAATGCCTTCAAAAGGTTAAAATTAGGAGTGACCTAATTTGACAGTAACAAAGATCTAGAAGTGTCAAGTTTTAGGAAATAATAATAATAATTCCTTCTTGCCATTCCTATTTGCCAAAAGAAGTCAGTCTAATTTAAAATACGAGTAGTATACGACTGCCCAGATTGATACCGCCGAAAGGTTTGAGGTCCACGCCTTGCACCGCATCCATTGTGCGCTTGCCCAGCAACCATTACAGTTGCGACGTTGCTAACCAAAATTGTTCGCAAGAAGGCCAAATTGAACATGTCCTAGGTTTAAAATTCTTGTAACTTGGCCGGACACAAAGTCCTGTTTATTTTCTATGTTACCTAACTAGCATAACTAGGTATAATAATATCAATGATGTAATAGCCAACCGGCGTCGCAATTTCACCGTAACGCTGCGGCCACATGTAGGTACAGAATTTAGCGAATATTCGTGTTAAAATCTCGCGCGTAAAATGTAAACTACAGGCAGGGCGCGCAGCTTATATTATAGTGGTATAGCGAGTCACCAACCTTAATTAGTTTATTTTTAAGGTTCCGTACAGAAAAGGAGGAGGATACCTCTGCTGTCCGTCTGACTGTCTGTCAGCGGGCTGTATCTTGTGAACCGTAAAAGTAAGACTCTGAGCTGTGAGAAGGTGCCAGCCGCCATCTTGAATGGTGACTTTACAAAAGAGTCTCTAAGAATAACGGGTTGGCTTAAAGTAATGAGAATTACAAAAACTGTTTTTATTTTTTTATTTTTTACTTGTTAGGGTTATATAGCTTATTATTACATAAAAACGAACTAAAACCAATATGATAATCAATCATTCCTATACAGCAAAAAGTCCCGCATCTTAAATTTTTCGTAGCTTTCTTCTTACCGTTTTCATCATACGTTGGACAACATCTATTTTTTAATTTTTTAGTTAATTAGTTGTTTTTGTACCTTGCGCTTCAACTGAGTCTGTAATTTTGCTTCCCGCCCATCACTGTAAACTAGTCTACTGAGAATTACCAAATAATCCTCTATTGGACGAGCTATAGGGACGTTCGGATGGTTTGAATCCTTCGGTACAAAGTGAACGTCACGCTCTTTTAGTCAATTCTGGCTGCTCCCTGCATAGTGATACTTTCTCCGCAACTTCCTGCACTTCTTTGGAATATCTTCAAGCTGTTTGTTGGAATATTTGGGTATTTTTTGACACTTTAACTGTTCAACATTGTATTTCTCTAAAATATTCCTTATTCGCCCACGAAAAACATCATATTTTACAGCTAACTTATCTGGGACTGACCCACTTTGTTTTGTACAAACGTTGCCACCTACTTGCGGTCTCGATCATTAAGAATGGGAGGTCTTCCCGTTTTTGGTAAATCTTTAGTCCTAATACCAAGTTCCCACCGCTGGATCAAACATTAAATTGTAGAAGGAGGTACATTTTCAAATTTGAGATGAGAGACTGCTTCAGATTTTTCACGCCGTCCAAGTAGGCGATAGACACGTTCACGTCATAACTTCCTCGCGGACCTTTTTTATTAAACCACTTAATCTTTTTTTGCCTTATTAACAAAATTTACATATTTTCTATTAATTATATCTGTCAAAATCCTTTTTGTATTTTTTTATTGCCTGCTATTGTTAATTGAATACATTCTCATTACTTTAAGCCAACCCGTTAAGACAAAATTGTGCAGTTTGTGCGTAAATGATTTTTTTAATGTTTTCCAGGTAAAAAGATACAAGCGGCAGAAGAACATATTTTTTATAAAATTCATTCGACTCATTCCTAATTCTATGACGATGCGAGGCAAGAAGGATTTTTCGCGTTAGTTCCTTTTTATGTTCCTTGAAGGAACTATTGCTTTTTTTTTTCGCACTAGTTCCATCACAATAGATGAAGGATGTAGGTTACTGTGTCATTTTTTTCGCCTTTGGTCCTTTGCAAAAACGGAAAGTACCACTGCGACTTTTTTTTCGTTTTTTTTACAGAAACATTTTTTTATATAAAGTAAGGTCTCTGTTTTGCCTTCAGCTCTTGTGAAGGAACGATAGCGAGGGAAAAGTCGTAGTATTCACCTTCAATTTTTGCAAAGCAAATAAGGCGCAAAAAAAGGCGCAGTCCGTCCTTCATCTCTTGTGAAGGAACTAGTGCGAAAAAAACCGCAATAGTTCCTTCGAAGGAATATCCAAAGAAACTACCGCGAATAATCCGGAAAGAAAACGGAAACGTCTTCAATTTAATGCTTTGACGTTACGTCTACAGTAGTATTGTTACAAGCTAATTTGCATATTCTAGTAGGCATAATTAATGTTCGAGTCACATCTTGTGAGGCAAAACCAGTTCATGTTATCTGTTAGGTAAATCCATTAAAAAATAAATATTATGGTGTCTAAGAGCTGATCTCATGATGGAGTCGGAAGGTAGCAACAGGATCTCCGCTGCACTTAGCGTAGACCCACCGCAACTGAACTACAGCAAAAACTTGTTATTTTTTTACCGTAACTACGATTAGGGTAGATAATGAGGACAATGATGCTACATTTCCATCACTGGAAACTCAGATTTTTAAAACAACAGACTGTGTCAAAATTCTAACATCGATATTCAAGTCAAATCAAATTCATTTATTTCATTACATTAGACATTTTCCATAGCACAGCTAAGCTGAATTTGAGCTCACGCGTGTAACAAAACGAATAAAATAAATTATCGTTATACACCTAATTACAATAATAAGTTTCTGTAAGCTCTGTTTAATAACACAGCAAGTACCTTGACGAACTCACGAGGTGACCGCCATGAGGGAATGTTGACTCGACCATGGTCTAATATAAAACAAGGTCGTCTCTTAAGCCGCGTTTTCACTTAGTGTTCTGAACAGTTCTGAGCGAGCAATCGTTCGTTCGTGCGTAAATGAAAACACTTGAGCGAGCGAACGTGCTTGTTCAGTGATGATCGGCTGGACGCGACGGACGATTGCTCGCTCACTCATTCATTCAGTGAAAACGGCGTCTGTGGCGAGCGAGCTGCTGCTCTGAGCATTCGCTCGGCGTTGTACGTGCTCGGTGGGTGTCCGATCTTTGTTTTGAATTCACGATGGAGTGGAATCAAGAAAGAATGTTGCAGCTTATTTGACGACGCGCTGGCCTAGTTGGTAGTGACCCTGCCTACGAAGCTAGCGGTCCTGGGTTCAAATCCCGGTAAGGGCAGATGTTAGTGTGATGAGCGCGAATATTTGTTCCTGAGTCATGGATGTTTACTATGTATTTAAGTATATATTTCTCTATATAAGTATTTATATCGTTGTCTAGTACCCATAATACAAGCGTAGAGCTTAAATTGGGACTAGGTCAATTGGTGTGACATTGTCCCCTGATATTTATTTATTTATTTTTATTTATTGAAAATTATCGAATTCATCCCTGCTTATGGGATCAAAAAAGCAAAGATTACAAGAATGTTGCAATTAAAAACGATGCTTTTAAATACATATATAGCTGATATTATGAAATGTGGTCCTCTGGATGTGAAAAAAAAGATAGAATCTTTAACGGCTTCTTTTCGGAGGACTAGTGAAAACGGAACTCCGCCAACGAACTTCGTTCGTTCGTTCGGTACAATTTTGTTCTAAACAATTGTTCATTTCCTCATTGAATGAAAACAGATATTTTCTACTTTGAGCGAACATCGGCAGAACCGCAATCATTTGCTCTAAACAAATGTTTATTCAGAACACTATGTGAAAACGCGGCTTTACAAAAGGGACACTTTTTACGTCATAACAAAGTTGCCACTTGATTAACCACTACCCAAAAACATGGAAAAGTTTGATTTTAGTTAATGTACGATTATATTTGAAAATCATATGTATCACGAATAATATAATTCACGAGTATAATTTACATATTTCCTTTAATTTAATGATTTATTTTAATATTGCAAATCCATTTATGCATAAAATAACTAAGAGGATTTTTTTTAACATAAAGGTTACATTACAATGTGGAATCACAACATGATACGACAGACATCACCAGATCACCAGATCAATCTGGCCGGTTACAAATCTGTCAATTTGATGTTTTTCGTCATACTATTCGAACCTATGGGTTTATCATATTCCGCTCTCGCTCGGTATCATTACGCTGATTATGCGCCAATGATTTTCACACTGACGACGCGGTAAAAGTTGTAGATGTAATTTTTCTGTAAAATGTAAAATGATTAAATGAGCTTATCAATATTCAATTTCTCATAATCCATAGCCCTAATATTTAGAACATATTTTTCATTTTGTTATGAGTATAGTCGTATATTTACCATTAAAGGTGCGACCCCGCCGCTGCGTAAGATACGGTGTCGTTGCGTAAACAAAAAATGGCGTCATAGTAACAATATGGCGTCGTTTTTGACGCACCGTAATATACGCACCTTTAAGCAGTGGTGCGGTCGCACCTTTGACGTTCCACATTTGAGTACCCGTACCTACGTCAGAATGAATCAACACGCATTGACGTTATTTTTCTTATAGAGTAGGTACCTACCTAGGACCTACTGTTCTACGAAATATACAGTGATAGCCTTAAGTTGATAGTTTTTTTTTGCAAATATTTTAAAATTACCCTGATTTTAAATCTTTGGTTGCCGGATATGACGTAGTACGTGTCCAATCACGACCAATGCTTCTCGGAATAGAATACCAGGCGAAGTATATTATTGTACGATGGACTCGACGATCATTGTCCCGGTAGTTGTCTCGGTGAACGGTCTCATAGTGAAGAGTCTCGATCAAAACCTCAAGAGACTCTCGCTAGAAACGCTGGATCGAGGGCCTGATACAGAAGGCAGTACTCCTCGACACGGCCCGTATTGTGAGGAGTTTCCTCTCTCTGCAGCCTTAAACACCGGTAGTTTCAGCCCTGCCCCGCTGCCGGCCACACCCACATGTTAGGTTTTTATAATGATTTATTAGTTATTTTTATTACAGTCATCATCTGCTTATCGAGACCAAACTAGCGAATCCAAACTCGGTGGGTTAGGTTAGGTTATTTTACGTTAAGTATAGCGGAGACCCTTCAAAACTTCAGTCCATTATAATAACCGTCACTGATTCAAAATGGAATTGTATTGTAAGCTTGCGTGACCCAAACATAAATGCTAACATACAAATGAAGTAAAATATTAAACCTTGTAAAAAAGGATGCAGAAGCTGCGTACAATTTGGTCTTGTTTATACTTCTCGTAAATTAATCAATTACTTTAAGGTGGCGGTTGGCGCCCCAAAGGTCGAAACGTTGGACTTTTTTAGGACCCCATTATGTACAACCTAATGTACTATGCTCAACCCTTTCTAAAGCAAAGGACTTTATTGTAAAAATAATACTTGGTTGCATATTTGATATGTTGTGTCTATGTGACTAGAGGACGGTAGAATTGTGTTTCTTACTAAACTGAGGACAAGGGGTCGCGTAATCTATCGATGTTGATGTCGAAGCAACGCCAAAAGTTACCCTCGCAGGTGCGGGTCGCTGGTTTCACTTGTGTACGTTTATGTTCTTGTGACAGTGGTGTGGTTTACATATTTCTAAGCGCACTCGATTACAACGTTCAGGTACAGACGCGCACTCGGAGCCAATGCTGGATGGTGTTCACGTGGGTGTCGGCCGCCATGCTGTGCTGTCCTCCGCTGTTGGGCTACAAAAAAGAGGCTAACTTCGACAAGGAGACATTCATTTGTATGCTCGACTGGGGCACCACCTACGCCTATACTGCAACCCTCGCCATCCTGGTGTTGGGCCCGAGCGTTATATCAATTGTTTACAATTACTTCTACATCTTTTCCATGAAAAGAAAACTGACTAGTGGTGTCCCAATCCACGATAAAGAGTACGCGACTGCCCTTGCCGAGAACCTGGCGAATCCCAGCCACTGGATGAGCTTCGTGCTCGTGTCGGCGTTCTGGCTGAGCTGGGCGCCCTACGCCTGCGTGCGCCTCTACGAGCTGGCCACTGACCAGCAGCTCAAGATTCCAATGCTGCACTTCGGCGTGGTGTGGCTCGGAATATTGAACTCCTTCTGGAAAATAGTAATTTTAATTTCGTTGAGCCCGCAGTTTAGGTTAGCACTCAGAATACTTTGCCTTACAGCCTGCTGTCGCTCAAAAGGCCGACTACAAGCAGAGCTGATGGGTTTAGATAATGATGACTGAATGTGTTTCGTAGTATGAAAATAGAAGACAATAGCAGTAGTCGAACGTGCAAGATTTGCATTTATGTTGTGTATGATTGAATCTAATAGGTAAGTACTAGCAAATAGAACAATTGTTAACTGAACAGTGCCTGATGATTATTCTAAATAACAATAAATACTTGAGTTAACTGTTATTATCGCTTTCGTACACTTTCAGTTATTTCATGTACGTTATTCAAAGAAGGAAATAATCGTAGATCTAAAAATTTGCATCGCCCCACAAAAAACATCATAGTTATTTTTGCTAAGATTGCAGGAGGGAGTAGGTAAATATTCGCGTGACAAAAAGTAATACGAGTAGCAGAAAAAGGAAGCAAAAATACCTTGTATTAAGTCCATGGTAATCTTACCATGGAAAAACAATATTTAAATCAATCAATTTTGATAATACTTTTTTTTAACAATAATTCTTACCTTATAAATCTTATAATAAAAAATACAATATAATACGAATAATACGATACAAAACACTTTATTGTAAACCAAACAAAAACATTACAAAGAAACACCTAATATAAATATATATAATGTAATGTATACTGAAAATTGTTCAAACTAAATATATTATTTTATCATTTTGACTGTTACAACGTTTTAATGATAAGTATTAATAACGTTAAAAAAGGGTCACAAACAAAAATCGCGGGAACGCGGTGGATGCGAAAAGCACAAGACCGGTCTGAGTGGAGAGCCTTGGGGGAGGCCTATGTCCAGCAGTGGACGTCTTTCGGCTGACATGAGTGAGTGAGTGAGAGCAAAAATAAAGGTTAGCAAGAAAAAAAAATGTTCGTCATAACACATACAAAAATACTACATTAACATAATAATATTATCAGCAACAGGCTTCGTCAAAACGTTTTACATAGGAATGATAATCGGCAACACGCTACGTCCAATTCCCTTAATACTAGCAAAGCAAATTTAACAACACTTACTTACTTATCCTAATTAACCCTGCACCGTGGCTAGCTGAAACGTTTTATTACACCGGCGGCATTGTCCCGCTGGATTGCAATGGAAACCTGCTGAACCAGCCACGACCCAGATCGAGGATCCCCCCCCCCCCCCCCTCAGTCACGCAGACGACGGCCACGGATGGCTTCCGAACCCCAAGGTCCCGATGTGTCCACCGCAACAGGGACAAAATCGTACATCGAGTGCTTCATCTTCGCGGCGGTCTCCGCCACGGACCCAGCTACCTAAAAGTATTCTTCAAATGAGAAGCGGCAAAAGTACTCAGACAAGTCGCATCCCATAAAAGTCAGCGCCCTCCCTGCCATGGAACGTAAGACCGTCTGGTCTCTTTCTATTCGTTCGAGACAGAACTGGAGGTTCCAAGGAGAAAACAGAAAGAATACTAAGTTCAGAAAATAAATATTAACCTGAGAGAAATAAATTAAAAAACGAATTCGAACATATTTTTTTACTAAGGAAACACCTGGATCATTTTACAATATTTGTCACAATTCCACAACTAGTACTTAGTACGTAATCAATAATCATAGAAAAAAATATCATCTTATAATCTTGAAAGAGGTTTTTTGCTTCCCTTATCCTGCTTAGGCCTTAGTTTATTAAAAAATACAAGATCAGAATCTATAGTTTTCGCAACAGTTAATTTATTCAGTCTGTTGGTATCAATTTGTGTATTACCTAGTAAAGGTGGAGTACCTGTAGTAATCACGTTAACTGCGGCTGAGGCCGAAAACGACCCAAGCTAAACTGGTGCCCAAAACAAGTGCTTTCCCTCTCGTGCAAAAACTGTTAATGTTTAATCGTAAGACTTATGATAAAGACAAATATAGATTTATTTATGTCTTCAGAGCCACGAATCATCAACAACGCATCAAGGTCTTAATAAGCTTCAAACGTACTGAGCTACTTATTGATTCTTGAAGTGTGTGTTGAGGCCTATTTAGACCATAATCGGGGTGGAATGCGAATTTTCCCGTCTCATAGTACTGCCAATTTGTATGCGGTTTAGCTTTGTTACCTAAAAGTCAGACTTAGCCTTATGTTTTATATTTCTGACCAATTCATGAATAAATAAATATACCAGAGCCGCCTATGAACGTATGCTTACTATACACAATAAGTATGCATATGGAGGTCTAGCCATGACACCCCTCATGTTATTGTGAAAATCTTTTTTTCTGGCTCCTTTTTAGGATTCTGTACCGAAGACAAAATCGAATTGAACGGTTCACGTTGTGACTTGTATATCACTATTTCCGCATACGAGCGAGAGACCCATGACGTACGGACGCACATACGGATGGACAGACTGACTGACAACGAAGCAGTCTCAAGAATAGGGATACGTTTGCCATTTGGGCACGGACCCGTACCATAATGGTGGTACCACGGTGGTACGGTTTTGGTACGTGGTAACTAATATTGTAAGTGTGGGCTCGTCAGATTTCAAATATCAGTGACTAATCTTTTAAATTAATATGACGCCTTATGTCATATTAAGTAAACGAAAAGTCAGGTAACATATTTTATCAGCAACAGGCTTCGCCAAGAGGTTTTACATAAGAAAAAACATCGGCAACAAGCTTATAGTTATGGGTAACTAATCTAACCTAACCTATAAAGTACCAGTTAATACTGGTTATATTGTTTTTTTTTTGGGTTGATACACATTTGCATAACAGTACCGGTTATTGCTCAACTACTAGATCCATCGTCATATCCATCTCGTAGTCCCTAGCTAGCATAGAAAATGTTAAGTTCACTTATATGATAAATGATAAATAAGTTATTAACAGTTTCAAAATAATAACATACAGCTCTCGTTATAGAACTACTTGTGGCTAGCGAATCTTTCAAAACTATTTATTTACATATCTATAATATAAAAATTAATCGCAAAATGTGTTGGTAAGCGCATAACTCAACAACGCCTGGACCAATTTGGCAATTATTTTTTTTAAATGTTCGTTGAAGTTCAAGGATGGTTTTTACGGCGAGAAAAATTGAAAAATCCACCGGGAAAGTCAGGAATTTGCAGCGGGGCGAAGCCGCTGGCGGGCCGCTAGTTAAGTATATAAGTAGGGACCGTTCAATTATATCTACAAATAAAAATGCATGTCTGTTCATAACCACCTTCCAATAATGTGATTGAAGCCGTAGGAACCAAATGAAAGTTAAATTACCTCATTGATTTAATTTATTACAATAAATAAGTTTCAAGGTACGTGATAAAAGGGGTTAACGATTATTGTGGCCTTCTTTGAGTTCCGTACCCAATGGGGATTTTGTACCTATAGCTTATTAATAGATTAATAATTTATGATTGCGCGATGTCCGACGTATTCGAGTAACATATACATGTTATATATTACTTATAAATGGCACTAAAATTTGTTTTACTCGACTTTACTGCATCATAAGGTTGATATTGAAAGTAAACTCGATAAATGCTATGTTAAGCGCAGCGACAGCCGAACTACTGCATGTTACTTGTATTATGGAGGCGGAGAGGAGAAGCTTATAGCCTGGACGTGAGCCGAGCGCGGCGGCGCGGCGGGGATAACCGGCAGGCGACGGAAACAAGCTCAAGTAAACCACCTCGGGCGCTGTGGCGCGCTTCGTTCGTGTCCGGGTCCACGCTTGCCGCCGCCGCTTGCCGCCGCCGCTGCCGCCGCCGCTGCTGCCGCCGCTGCCGCTTGCCGCGTTGTCGCGCAGATGCCCTTTGGGTCTTAATTCGATATTTATTGTCTTTTTCAATCGCTTACATTGTTCTTCTGTAGAGTAAATGCAAATATAAATTGTGCGCAAGTAGGTAGTTACAATTTTAATAGAGGAACTAAACAAAGCTAACGTTTAATTAGTTAGCTATTTCTTTTTTTTGTTATTGTAGAGATATTGTTAATCGACTAATGTAACGATTTTAGAAATCCGCAATATACCTATTTTTTGTAAAAAATGTTTTGTATAAAAGCAATATGAAAAATTATATTCATAACTTCATATCATTATTTAAAATTATTTTATTTGTAAGTAAATAATTACGTAAATCTTTCAACGGTAATATTTAAAAATGTTGTGTATGATGTTAAGATATTATATTACTACTTACTAATCATTTATGTACGGGTGTGATGCCTAAAACGCACATATTAGATAATTATTATTTTAATTATAAATTGTTAACCAGTAAATTTGTGTTACTGTCCAAAATACAATTATTGTGTGATTAGATTATATCAATGTTCTTACTTAAGAGTTTCTGTTGTAACCCCATGCGATGGTTGGCCGGGCCGTCGAGCGACTGCATCGCGCCCGACCCAGAGTAAGTAAATGCAGGCAATACTTTATTTTTATGCTTCGGAGTGTTATAAAAAAAAAATATGTAAAGTAGGCAAGCAAGCTGATGGTCAGACAAAATTGAATTTAGTGAGCTGTAGTAAGGGTGGCAAGTAACATTCACAACACTTACATAGCAGGTGCTATGGCAACCCCTGCGAGTACGCGCGCGGGTGGACGATGCGCCACGATCCGGTGCATGCCGGTAGCTTACCCTCGGCTTCAGGTCAACAGCAGTATGAATGATGAGTAAATATAAATACTATAGATAGTTATATTTAAGCATCACTTAAGAACAGCTGGATAGAAGTTACCCAAAAAATAAATGGACTCGACCAAGTTGGTCGGGTCAGTAGCAGCGGCCTACAATTACTTACTATTAAAGAGTTCCCGTGGTGATCACTGGTCTTCATAATAAGTTTCACTTCATTAAAAGGTATTTTTAGGATGCAAATTTTCTTACAGAGAGTACAAAAGTCCTCCCACACAAATACTCTCCTTCATGCCTTACAAAAGTAAGGTACGATTATTATTTATTATATAAAGTTTCTTTTCACTTCTTATGCTCTAACTAATATGACTCATAATAGCCTTTTATAGGCGGGCTAAAATGATGCATGTAATCCCGAGGGATAAACGACACTTTACTCCCTAGGGACTAAAGTACTTTTTCTTTTTAATAAACTTTGGAGACCCTTAAACAGCCAATCACGGTGTTCGTGAATGGAGGATTATCGCCATTTTTAGTGATTGTGTATGGACCATTTGTAGGCCGTGGAAATAACTTTACAATGACAACTGTGCAAAAATATTTAAAAAAAATATTTAATTTCGTGAAATACGATGAATGATTACGGATAAAATAAGGATTATTTTAAATATATTAAGAATATTTTATTTTATTAGGCATGGTCCAAATAGTTTTCTAGTTTGTATTAATTGTTGGCTAAAAATATGCATGCATTAACAGTGTCACTTTACAAAAACTTCTCAACATCCACGAAACGTCAGGAACGCTAGCTCGCGCGGCTGGACGTTTCGTGTCAATGTGGCTTATTGGACAATCTAATTATTAAGTTATAAAAAAAAAATTACCGAGACAACCTTACGTATATATAAAAAAGTGAGTTTTGGCATAGCTTTGTTATTTCTAGGTTAGTACTACTGATACTTTAAGCTTCGTTTTTTAAGTCATTTACTTAATAGTTTTGTTGGTCACAATAAAGCATCTTTGAAAGGAAGGGCGTAGCGCCATAACGTAACTATACAGGGTGTTAGGTAGAGCGTTGTCAAAAAGAAATAGGCGAGTAGAAGAGACCATTAGCTATCCATTTCAGGTACTTTAACCCTTAATTTCTCTAAGGGCTATTTAATACCGTTTTTTTTATAATTTTATTACAAGACACCAAAATTCGACCTTTAAACCCCGAAAAAAAAGGAACTACGTGGTGTATTGACAAAATTTTAATTTTGATAGATTGTTAAATGTTGTGGTGTTCAAATAAAACTGTTACTGGAAGCGTAAAGCTACTTTAAAAAATAATGGGGGCTCCCAAAGTTTCAGAAACCGATAAAGAAATCTTTCAACTTCAACTTTACAATGAAATTAAAAAAAAACCAAAGTGATTACAATTCTTCCAATTTCCTAAAAACATCTCCTGTTCACGCCAATTCTAATGGTATGCCACATGCATAAAAAAACTCTTAATAATTCGAGATATTTGCTAATAACTTGTTGAATGTGGCGAATTCGATGTTTGAGAAAATTTACTTCTCTGTTCATTTACCACGTCTTACACTTATTCTTTCTCGTATTGCCATAGAGGGTACCTAGATTAAAACCTCCTCGATACTACCTACATAAAGTTCAGTAATTAATGGCCGGTATTTGACAGCTTTTGACGTGTCGGTGATTTCTAACCCCATCTTTATTGTTACCTCATTATCGTTGAGTTGTGTTAGTATTTTCGTTAAGTTTATTTTAATTTAATTGTTACAATGGCGGCTTACTCCTCCGAGGAGTATGCCGACATGTTACTAGTCTATGGAAGAGCTGAATCAAACGCAAGCCATGCCCAAAGGATTTATCAAGAACGCTATCCTGACAGGCGTGTGCCTGACCGCCGCACGTTCTCTAATACGTACCGACGGCTACGGGAAACCGGGAATTTGCAGTTTCAAGAGCCTCGAGTAAACGCTCATCAACCAAATGCTGCCGACGATGAAAGGGTGTTGGACCTTTTCGACCAGAATCCCACCATAAGCATAAGAGTCGCTGCTGAAATGCTTGACTTGAGCACATGGAAGGTATGGTCAGTGCTACGGGCTGATGGAAAACACGCTTTCCATTACACTCCTGTGCAAGGTATTTACAAGTTGTTCAAGATAAAGTGATTGTTATTTTTATTTATTGTCAGTAGTGGTCATGTTTTGCATTTTTAAATGTTTTACGCGTGTCCGTGGCCGGCCTATGTAGGTTTTGAAGTACCAACTGTCAGATCATAAATTCTTATTTTTTAGTTGATTTGTTTTAGGCTTGGAGGATAATGATTATAACAGACGAGTTTCGGTGTCTTGTAATAAAATTATAAAAAAAACGGTATTAAATAGCCCTTAGACAAATTAAGGGTTAAAGTACCTGAAATGGATAGCTAATGGTCTCTTCTACTCGCCTGTTTCTTTTTGACAACGCTCTACCTAACACCCTGTATATTGGATCCTATTTTATATATTTGACGTGAGTATGCCCACGACTAGGACAACTAGTACAAACGTTACATACAACATTCATCCGTACTCGTATCGCTTTCTTTGGGAACGACAACTAGTTCTCAGGCGGCATATATAGATAACGCAATTGCAAGTATAACTATATTGAATTTTTTCTTAGTCGATCAGAATCATAAAATTCACGTTATGACGACATGTAACTTTGCTATGCGGTAAACTAAATTACTTAAGTACCTATTTTTGTTTCCCAAAGGAGAAATAAAATCACCTCTAAAAAGCAGATCGTTCAAACAGTAAAACTCGTAGATAATATTATAAGGCCGCGAAACCGCGAAAATACTATGTTATTAGGTAGGTCTTTGTTATCAGTGTGAGGTTGTTCCCTAATTAAAAAAAATAACTATACACACTACAGTCCGCACAAGTTCGAAGAAATAGCCGAGCGACACTGCAGTGGGTATATTTGTACACGAACCCATTCGGACCCTATTCCCTTCCCCCCCTACATTAATGCCTATTTTTAAGTGCTCGCTTGGACATCTTTTAAAATGATCTATCAATATGCCTTAATTGCCGGAGGTGAGGGTTATCGATAAAAAAATCGATAGAATATCAAATAACAAAATTATTAATTGGAATTCAGAAATATTACAAAAGTAACCCAACGGCCTATCGATTCCTGACAATTGGGATTGTTTATTTTTGCTAACCCCCCATTTTTTTTAATCGAAAATTTAAAGTAGTTTAATAAACTAAATTTGTAATAGAATTAGTTTATTTAATTTATTTAATTTAATTTTATATTTCAGCAATTCATCGCTCCAATCATTTTTTATAATTTATAGAAAATTTGAGATATGACTTCTCGTAAATTACATGTCGCGGCTGAATCTATAAATCAGAGACACAAGAAAGACTTTTTTTTCGAAGTAAATGTTTGAATTTTTTTCAAAACCTCATATCTTGAAATGATTTCGAAATAGCTCTTAAGAAAAAAAAAATAACAATCCCAATTCTGAATAGTGGCAACAACCACGCCCCCATCTCGTATTTTATATTGTAGGTGCCTATTTTAAACGTCATGGAGAACTGTCATGTAAATATGTGGCACGAGTTTTCAATTGAGTTCTTCACTTTGTTTAACTTTTTGGTATGTCAAGACAAAAGTTGAGTTTTTGAAGTGTTTTATTGGGTTTTTGTTTTCCTATAAGTCTACACATCGGTAACTCGTGGCATTTAGGTAGCACTTGACAGTTTCTAACAGACTAGTAATGTGACAATGTTCTTCCTTTACGAGTCAAGAAAAGGAAACCAAGTAGAAAAAAAGTGTTTGCAATCATTTAATATCATGACATTCGTGATAAACAATTGATATTTGTTCTAAATTTTTACCAGTCAGTCTTAGTCTTCTACTTGAGTAAATCCACTTTGTTTAAGAAAATTATCTTGCAACTTCCACTGATGTCGTATTGGGTAAAAAAAGCATTCTATTGTAAAGTTGCAGCGTATGTTTATTGATGTTCTCTTCGATTTTATTATTATTATTTATTTATTTAATGGCAACCGGTGAGCAACCATATCTGCCAATGTCAAGTTTATATTACTTATACATTTACATATCAAAAAAATCATAAGGTAACGTTGTACGGTGATCCTCTAGCCTCCGTGAAGCGATGTAGGTAGAACTTTACGAAGACCAGATGGGATTTTCTTGGAGTAATCCTTCCAAAGGCGATACGTGTTCAAACTTGAATTCTTCATTATACCTACTGCACATTTTAATGTAAATTTACTGCATATTAATACATCTTTACTATCCATTAAACAACAAAATATGCAAAAAAAATGGAAACAATTAAGAAAGCGACACCATCTTGTCAAAAACCCCAAGAGAATCCTCTCTTCGATTTCAACTTCTTTATTATGAATGAATGTCAATATCATTGACATTGACATTGATGTTTTTAAACTAGTGATCAAACCTACTTAGTCATATTTTAAGACCATGTAGGTAATTAATTTATTATTTTATCTTATCTTAAAAGACACTTAGATTACTTGTCTCATCAGTCTCATCACTAATCTGTCAAGTGCCACCTAAATGCCACGAGTTACCGATGTGTACCTATAACATACCTAATTGTATCGACACTTTAAGAACTCAAAAAGTATCAATAGTTTGCATAACAGTAACACCACGTCGGGTAACGTCAGTTCGATATCTGCCATTCTAATCAACTAAGGTAAAATCTGATACGGCACGGCACACCGTCGTCGCCTTTTAAGTTTTTGATATAATTATATATTGCCGTCGCTCTTTATCCTGTCAACCCAGAGTAAGATGCATTTACGTCTGAACTGAACCCTATATTCAAACCGCGGACAGGTTAGATTTAAGTACATACATACATACATACATTAAATTACGCCTGTTTCCCAGAGGGGTAGGCAGAGACCACTTCTTTCCACTTGCTACGATCTTGACAAAATTTCTTTCGCTTCTTCAACATTCATACATCAAGTCATGCACGCATAAGTTAAATATATTATATTATATTATATTAGCCCCTACAAAATTTTAATCCGAAATAAGCCTATCTATCCGCGGTTTGAATATAGGGTTCGGGCATTGGGAGATGGTTGGCAACGTTACCGGGACCTCCCGTAATATTAATGGGTGTTTCGTTGACTAATAAAAACAATGTAAGTAAGTAGTACCTATAGATTGAAAAATGTAACTAGTTAAAAAAAATAACTCAGTAACTACCTATAGGTAGCTGGGCAAATTCGTCTATATTATGTTATGACGCTCCCACGGGGACGTACCGAAGACAAAGGTGGGCGTGCTACTCACCTCTACGCACGATTTGAATTACATTACGGATATGTCTGCCGATATACCTAACAATATTCTGCATTACCCTAAATTTATATTTTATGTATACATGGTGACTTCAAATTGGTAATACAAAATACTTCATTGTGGCTCAGTTAATGACGAATAGGGTATTAAATTAACTAGTTGTCAAAATTAGCCTTCTTTGCTTAAGTGCGATTGCGGTTACACTACATTTAAAACTTTAAGGCTTGTTTACACTTTCTGAAGTAGCAAGTGCATGTGAGAAGAGCAGGTACAAAGTGCTTAGTAAAATCAACGTGTAAACGGTCATGCTGATAAGGGACATGTGCTAGTGCGAAGTCAAGTGAATAGACGCTCGGTCTATTTTGCCTGTTAAGTTGTTACCCCCGCTCACCCGCGTACCTACTCCCCGCACTCGCAGTACCTCCTCACTAAACACTGTGTAAACAGTATCTGCTTGTTAAGTGCATAGTATGGATGCGAACGAGTTCCGTATGAATTCTTTTGCTGATCCATTTTCTTTGCCATGACTTTTAGGGTTTCTCGATTTCAAATAACGCTCTTTCCCGATTTCTGAAGCGATGACCGCAACTATGCTTTTTAAAATATTTCGTAACTCTAATCGTTGTTAGTCCTCTAGTTTATTCCCCACTTTGCACCTGCACGAAGCACAACTAAGCAATGTGTAAACAATTTCTTAACATTTAACACTTATCATCGCAAAAACTTGTTAACTTATCACTTCTCATTTCTGCCGTGTCATGACAAAATTATGTAACTATAGATACATGAGTTAGTGGTAACAGGTCTCTATAGTATTTATTTGGTCATACTATTCGCCCCGTACAAATATTTGGCCTTGAAAAACTTCTTATTAGAAGAAAAGTGATATTACCAACCCATGTAACTTGAAATTTCCCCGGTGTTGTCCTGGCTACTTATTGTATCATAAATTACCTGAGGTAGGCGTGACCGAAAGCTCGCTAAATAGACGCGTCAATTTGCTGTATCTCGCAGTTACATGAGTTGTCCATACATCGACCGTACATCGAGTGGTTATCTGCACCCTCCCCCGCGGGGGCCTGTTATTTGACTTACCGCGGGGGCGGCCAATGATCTTGTTATTTTAGATAGATGATTTGCATTGTTTACTTGTTTCGACAAATCACTTCCGTGTTTAGTTTCGTTGAGAAAGGTGTGGGACAAAAAGGCAAGTGATTTTGTTGTTGGGTATTGATTGATTGGCACTACAATGAAAAGACGCGATTTTATTTTAAGACTTTCGCAACAAAACAAAGTGTATGAAATACGACATTCAAGTGAAAATGTTATTAAATTTGATCAGGATTTGAACGAAAGTGATAGTGCAGTGAACTTATCGAAACCGAAAAAGAAAATTGTGCACAGCTGCAGCATAGGAATGCTGAAACTGGAGCTAAAACGAGAGTATTTTGCATTAATTACCTATGTTAGGTATGTGACGTGTAGGTAAGTTATATAAGTGCACGGCAAATTTAAAAAGCAACTCACTCATACAAAATCTAAGTGGGAGTCGGACTCACTCGCAGAGGGTTCCGTTATTGGTATCATTAATTCATTACTTCCTTACGTAAACGAAATTTAAACTTCGTCAAAGAAAATTAAGGTTTTCCGTACACGTCGTTATTGAGTTCGGTACCCGAAGGATGGTTCTACTACTAACTTAAGCCTCCTTCCCTTGGGCCCTAGACAAGATGCATTACGCCAACTCGCTTTTCTATTCGTTTCGTTTTTAAACCAATCGCGTCACAGCTAGATCACGTGACTTTTCGTATCACGTCATCTACAAGTGAAGCGATTGGTTTAAAAATGAAACGAATAGAAAAGCGAGTTGGCGTAATGCATCTTGTCTAGGGCCCCTTGTCCGTCTGTCCAAATTTTAAATACCTAACTGTATAAAAATATAGAGTTGTTTCATTTGCCGGATACGTGTTATATCGAGAGATTTCCTCACAAAAAAGTAAAATAATAAGGAGTAGTTAACCCCATATGCAAGTAACTTTTTTATCAACTTTTTTTTGTATTTAATTGTAGTACAAAGTACATACCCTATAGAAAAACCACAAATAACCGGCCAAATGTGTATGGAACCCTCAGTGCGCGAGAACGACTCGCACTTGACCAGTTTTTAGGTTCCATACCGAAGTATTAACGGTAAAAGGAGGCTTGTGGTAAGGTTTTATGGTTTGTATGTCTGTCAGTCTGTCTAACTGTATTTGGGTGAATATTCGGGCGTTTCAACCACCGTTATTGTTGTCTTCAATAGGTACTTATATTTACAAAAACAATGATAACTACCAGCAACTTTTGATGTCAAAATCAGCGTACCCGTGGGTAGTATATCCATTCCATGTAAAATAACAAGAAAGTTATTAAGTTTATCTTAAATAATATGCGAAAACAATAATGACGGCGGTTGAAACTCCCGAATATTCACCCAAATACAGTTAGACAGACTGACAGACATACAAACCTTAATAGTTATGACAAATTGTTTGCTTAGAATAGTTACAATATAGGAAATTCTAAAGAAATATTTCCAAAATATCGACAAGATGAGTCAACGAGGGTTACAATATTCTGTCATGACAAGAATTCTTTAGAATTTTTTTCCAAACTATCGGCAAGATGATTTAACTATAGTTACAATATACTGTCATGACAAGATTTGTAAGTTCACAAAGTGTAAACAAGCCTTTACTGTCATACCTGTTACTCTATGTTATCAATCAAAGGATATGACTAAACTGAAGAATGGGCGACTGCCCTTGCAATGTATAAACATTGTAACTGTTAATATGTTATGCTAATGAGCTGAATATTAGTATTCCGCATGAAAAAAGTTTCAGGAACTTTTCATATCGTTACAATCCTTAAAATAAATCGTACAAACTCCTTCACATACAAACTGCAACAAGCTAACAGAAAAAGATTTTGCTGTGAACTTTTGGCTTGGCTCTTCTAATAATAATGTGTACTATAGTACGTTCGTCGTAAGAATGCAGTGAGTCATCATTGTCCGTCGGCCTAGCCACGCCCCCTAACCAATCAAAGGGCCACTAATTAGTAAGGGCAAGTTTACAGTGACCAGTTGAAGGCTTGCTTTCGAACGCAACGGTTGTGTCTTGTCAGTAGTGTGCTAACTAAATTGAACTTTAAAAATGAACACCTCACCTATTCGTAAAAATAAAAGGGGTTCCATAATTCATAGCGGGGAAAGAAGAGTTATTTATAACGTCTTTAAGTACTTTAAAGAATCGGATTTGAGTGCAATTATGGACAGTATAGTGCTAAAAACAGCAACTGCATGTGGTGTATCCGAGAGAACCGTTTACGGTATTCTAAGTGAACAAAAGGAAACGAATACTATAAAATCTCCAGTGAAAAAAAGAGCACGCCTGTCATTGATTGACAAATTCGATGAGTTAGACAAATGTGCAATAAGGAGAAAAGTGCATTCAATATATTTGAATAAAGACTACCCAACGTTAAATAAAATCATGGCACTTTGTGAAGCTGATGAAGATGTTCCAAGGTTTAAACGTACAACACTTAATACAATGTTACATAAGTTGGGATTTGCCTTTGATAAACAGGATAGTAGAGCATTATTAATGGAGAGAGAAGACATTATTTTATGGCGGCGTAAATATCTCAGGAAGATAAAGGAACACAGGAATGCAATAAACCCATATACTTCCTTGACGAAACTTGGGTTAACGCAGGACATGTAAAATCAAAGGCGTGGAGACACGCTAATAAAAAGAGGAGACACGCTAATCAAGACGGCTTATCTACTGGTCCAAAAGTACCTACGGGAAAAGGTAAAAGGTTAATTGTTTTGCACATTGGTAGCGACAAAGGATTCGTGGAAGGAGGGTTATTAGTTTTCGAGTCCAAATCGACGAAAGATTATCACGAGGAGTCGGACGGTGACAGGTTCTTCGAGTGGTACAAAAATATAATACCTAAGCTAGAACCAGGGAGCGTTGTTGTCATGGACAACGCTCCCTATCATTCCGTCAAACTTGAAAAAAATCCGGTTAAAGCTTGGAACAAACAGCAAATAATAGACTGGCTTAAAAGGAGTATCTATCGATGGACATCAGTTATTTGAAAAAAGAGTTAAATTATTGGAGAAAGCCGCTGAAATCGCCCCACAATACGATCGATATTTAATAGACGAAACTGCGAAAAGTAATGGCGTTGAAATTCTCCGTCTACCCCCATATCACTGCAAATTAAACCCAATTGAGTTGGTGTGGGCTCAGATAAAAAAATATATTGCCGCCAATAATTCCACATTTAAAATGACAGACATAAAGAATTTGTTCTATGACGCAATAAAATTAGTACAAACTAAGTAAGTAATCAATGGAAAAAATTCTGTGACCACGTCATTAAGGAAGAAAACACCATGTGGGATTTAGATGATGTCATGGAATTGGCAGATAACAGTCCTTTTGTTATAAATACGAACGACGATAATGATAGTGATTAAAATATTGTATTATACACATTTGTACTTTATTTCTATGTTATTATTAAAAATTTGTCTTCAAAAAATTGTTTTAATTTTAACACCATGATGGATACACCTTTACCCTGTAGTTGCACTGATGACTCACTGCATTCTTACGACGAACGTACTATAGCTACTGTCGGAACTAATATAATAAAAATACAAATAAAGCAGTATTAGCGTGGCTGGACCACCGTTTATACACCTTATGATGAATCGATAGACAGGCTCAGTCCGTATCTCTATACCGGGAAGTCAGTAAGCAGGCGAGCACGCACAATAAGTCCGATTAAGAAGCGAGGGTCAAAAGTAATAATCAAAATAATGCACTACTGAGGTGGACCTTATTGGTGCTGATAGAGCACATGCGCTAGAATGCTCGAGTAGATGGTCAAGTCTATCAGCACGTCAAGGTATGACTCCGATGTTTGCGACTGCGGCATATATTAATTTATATGGAGCCTTGAACAACGAGAGTGACCTGGCCCTCCATTCTACGCGGAAAAACCAAAAAATTGGTTTTGACATGTTATCGTATTAGTCAACGTTATGAACTCTCATTTACTTACTGGACATTGAAGGCGGCCAAGTTAAGAACTACGATAACACGTCAAAAGCAATATAGTTTGACGGCATACAGGGTGTCCCAAAAATAGCACGTCACAGTGACACCGGAGATTTCCCAGCCTCAGACGAACCAAATCAGCCTAACATGACCTCAGTAAAAGTTGCACCATTTTCGAGTTATATCAATTTAAAGATTTTTCCAATTTCTCACCTCTTTGGGTTAAGATGGGCCTTGTGAACCACTTCGACCATTGCTGATCTTTTGTGGCAGCCCTTTGTTTTAGAGTTCACTACACAGGCCCGTTGCGTCTAAGAATTTCCAGATGCTTTGGGCAGTGAGTAGTTGTATCTCTTGTGGGTCAATGATATGTCGCCCTAGGTGGATACTTCTGTTGCGCATTAGTGGTCCGCACGAACAGAGGATGTGCATTGCTGTTTCTTCTGTTTCCTGACAGAACCTGCATGTCGCTTTTTGTTTCATTCCCATTAAAAACAAATGTCTGTTCAGTTTGCAGTGGCCAGTTAGGATCCTAGTCACTGCGCAAGTCTTTTCTCTTTTGAGTTGTAGGATCTCTTTAGAGAGCTTGCTTCTGAACCCTTTAATAAGTGACTTCGAGTGGTTTTGTCCTTTTGTGGATTTCCACAGCTCGGTCGCTTTATATCTGTATAGCTCGCTTAGCAGGGAATAGGCTTTTCGTTTTGTGATGCCACAGAAAGGCTCCGGGCCGACCAGGGGGTTGTCAGCTCCGTTCCTAGCTAGTTCGTCTGCTATTTCGTTTCCATCAATGCTGGAGTGCCCCGGTACCCATCTAAGTATTACATTGTTGGATTCACCCAGGGTATTTAGGTTTTCTTTGCAGTTTTGGACTAGTTTGGAATTTATTTCCAATGCGTCTAGTGCCAAAAGGGCAGCTTGGCTGTCCGAGTCGATGTAAATGTGCTGGTGTCTACGGTCCTTCTCAAGGTTGATCTCCGCACATTTGTTAATGGCGAACATTTCCGCTTGGAAGATTGAGGCCTCCGTACCCATGCTGACGCTAACTTTGAGTCTTGGTCTCTCACCATAGATTCCACACCCCACATCGTTCCCTTTTTTGGAACCATCCGTATACCAGACGTGGCAACCCTCTTTGTGTTCCAACTGGCCTTACAGCCATTCGTCTCTGGAGGGTATCTCCACTGAGTATAGCTTCTTAAAGTTATATTCAGTATGCATGTCATCAATTGGCATGCATAAGGTTTTGTGTTCAAACACCGATGCCTTAAGCTTGGTCAGTGTCTGAGATCTCCATTTGGTCCTTGTCGTGGTGCAGATTCTGAATATGCACTGCTCAGCCTCTTTTTGCACTTGTAGGTGCAGTGGTGTTAGGTCTAGCAGCGCATCCAGGGCTGCTCCCGGTGTTGAGGATAGAGCTCCTGTTGCGATTACGCAGGCTGTGCGTTGCAGACTATCCAAGGCTTTTATTGTTGTCTTTTGGTTGGTTTTGTTGTACCAGACAGCGGAGGCATATGTAATTATAGGCCTTACCACTGCCGTGTACAGCCAGAGGGCAATGTAGGGCTTTAGGCCCCACCTTGACCCCGCCATTCGTCAACTAGTCCACATAGCCATTTTGGCCTTTTGGGTTATGTTTTTTATGTGCGAGTTCCAATTTAACTTTTGGTCTGAGGTGACCCCTAGATATTTCACTTCACTTGAGAATGGGATTGCTTGTTCGTTAAGCTTAAGATATTGCAGCTTTTCGAGCTTCCTTTTCTTAGTGAAGGGGACTAGCACAGTTTTGTTTGCGTTTATGGACAATTCGTTTTCTTTACACCATTTATTGATGGTGTTGAGAGCTCCTTGCATTAGACATGAAATTGTGTGGAGGCTGGGGCCTTTGATTATGACTACAAGGTCGTCGGCATATCCTTGTATGTCATAGTCCTGGTCCGTCATTAATGCAAGTAGTTGATCCACTGCTAGGGTCCACAGTAATGGGGATAGGACGCCCCTTTGTGGACAGTCTCTTGTGGCGTGAAATTCATGCGAAATCGCATTGAGAGTTAGAGATGCCACTCGGTTAGAGAGCATATTCTGAACCCAGTTGATGGTGGTGCCGTCTACACCCTTCGATATCATTCCATTTAGAATGGTATTTGTGGGCGTGTTGTCGAAGGCACCTTCCACATCAAGAAAAGCACATAGGGCTGTTTGCTTATCCTCTAAGGTTTTCTGCACTTTATCGACCAGATCGAGGAGGGCAGTTTCTGTGGATTTTCCTTTTTGGTAAGCGTGTTGGTTCGAGCTGAGGGATTTGGCTATAAGGTATTTAGCTCTAATGTGCTGGTCTATAATCCTTTCCATAGCCTTGAGAATGAAGGATGTGAGACTGATCGGTCTGAAGGAGTTAGGCTGAGAGAAGTCCTTTTTCCCTGCTTTTGGTATGAAACGTACTCGTACTCGTGTCCATGGTTCTGGTATTATACCCCAGGCAAAGCTTGCTCGAAATATTTTAACCAGATGCGGGAGGAGAATATTATCTCCCTTTTGAAGAAGGGCCGGAAAGATTCCATCCTGTCCCGCTGATTTAAATGGCTTGAATTTCTCAATAGCCCATTTAACGTTGTTAGGTCTGAAGATGTTTGTGGCCTTGTTCCAATCAGCTCTGTGCGCCCTGTGATCCGGTTGGTTTCTCTGGGCGCACCGCTGGGTGTCATCGGAGGTGTACGATCCTGGAAAGTGGGTTACTCTGAGGAGTTCAAGAGTTTCCCTCTCTGTGGTCGTAAAGGTATTATCTGGTCTATTGAGTAGGCCGAGATAGTTTGTGGGTGTCTTGGCGAGTATTCTGTGAATTCTCGCTCCTTTATGTGTTTGGGCGATATCTTCACAGAATCTTCTCCAGGACGCTCTTCTGGCTTTTCTGATTTCTTTGTTATATTCCGTCAAAGCTCTACCGTATTTCTCCCAGTCGTGCGGCCTGGAGCAGTGATTGAATATACGCCGTGTGGAACTGCGTAGTCTTTCCAGCTTTTTGTTCCACCACGTCGTCGTGTTATTTGTTTTAGATTCCTTCAACGGGCAGCTTCGCTCGTAGGCCTTGTTAATGCCTTCTGAGAGTTTGTTTACTGCTTGGTTGAGAGAATCTGGAGTTTTAACTTATTTAGGGAGGTCTGTTAGGTATTCTTTAAGATAGACCCGATCCCACCTGTCCCAGCAAGTGTTCTTCGGGTTCCTAAGTTTTTGTTGTTCTTTACCTAGTGCTCTTGTTACCTCGAATAGGATATGTTTGTGGTCCGACATGGGGTTTTCGGAACTGACATGCCAGTTGGCTAGGCATTTAGCTACCCTTTCAGTCGCGAATGTTATGTCAAGTACTTCCTGTCTAGCCCTAGTAACGAAGGTTGGTGTGTTGCCCTTATTTAGCAAGTGTAGACAGTTAGTAAATATAAATTCAGAGAGTAGCTCACCTCTTCTGTTGATTCCAGTGCTGCCCCAGATGGTGTGGTGGGCATTGGCATCACAAGTTCGCAACCCACAATCAGTTCTGACTTTTGGCGTTGGGCACCGGGGCGCCCTTGCCTGCCTCTGTGTGCTCCTCTTCCCCTGGGGTGGTTGGTGCCTCTATTAGTCCCCCTGTTGGGAGGAAACCGCAGCCGGTTGCCCGTTGATCCAGTGGCTGTTGGATGGGGATGAGGGAAGGGGACTGCCCTTTTTGATCCCCTTGGGATCTTGCGAGCGGGTGTAGGGGCCAGCGGAATGGACGTATTGGGCCTGGATGGCCCTGGTTGGTCCAGCTGGGGGCGGGGAGCGTGGGGACCAGATGTTGTAGCTGTCGGTGGTGGGGTGTGAGGATGGTCCATTGATGACTGTTGGGCCCCTGTGGCAGGGCCCTTTAGTCTGAATTGGACCTCTCGTAGGCCAAGACTGGCCTTTAGACCGGACTTTCGGAGGGACTCCACAGATAGGTCGTCGAGGGAAAGGGTTAGCGTCACCCCTCCCTTTTCGACCTTTGAGTGAAGCACCTTCCAGTACTCAGTGTGCAGCCCCTGGTTCTGCACACTGAGTAGAGACAGGGTCTGCTGGATCTTGGTGGCGTCCGTGTCTGGGATGTATACCAACCCTATGTTTGGCCTCGGGAGTTCGCTCTCACGTAGTGCGGTGAGGTTCGCTTCCGGCCATGGTTTTAGGGTCGGTATAATCCCTTCAAGCCAGGTCTTTGGTCGCTGCAAGTTACCAGCAACCAACCTGGCTTGAATGAATAGCCCTTAAACTTTGGTCCTTCGCCCTTCTCCAAGCCGGTTATACTCTGCACGATGGTGTCGCAGAGTAACCCCAGTTGTGCGTCCGTCATCGGAGTGGGGTTGATGATGCCGACTCGGATGAGGCTTAGGACCTCGTTGTAGGCTAGGGGCGTAGAGGTTGGGGGAGGCGGTGTAGGGGGTGTAGGAGGGGTCCCACTCACCTTCGGGGCTTTAGGTGCATGCCCCTGTGGTGATTCCTCTTCCGAGCGAAGCCGTTTTACCGGCTTTTGCTGCGGTTTGGAGTGTGGGGACCCGAACTTGTACCCCAACCTCTTAAGTTCCGCGAAGCTCTTTTGGGCAAGTTCTACCGCCTCGGAGGGCGGTATCCCCAATCCCTTCAGAGCTTTGTATCGGCCCTTCGCAGAACCTGCCAGTTTCCTGGGCAGGTTGTCGTTGGCGGAGTGGGGCTCACCAGGCAGTGAGTTTGGTCCGTTATCGGCCCTTTCCACCGTGTTGGTAAGCTCCACCACCTCCATGTCTTGCTCCTGCGTTTGGGCAGATTGCTCCGCGCCTACCGTCAGGGGCAGTAATTCCTGGCATAGGTCTTCCAGGCTACCTTCTATTTTTTTGTTATCTTTCTCCATAAATAAATCCCACGAGAAGCTAGGGAAAGTGGTCCGTTCCGGCAGAGCCCCGCTTGCCGGAATAAGGCTATGTAAACCTCGAGGTCGCCTGGTATCGAGGGCACACCGTTAGCAACTGAGCTCCCCCTCAGTCACGCACCTGTAGGCACGGTTCGTATGACACCTATAGGTTGGGGTTTTTGGAGTCGAGGTTGTCTCCTCCAGGATAGGTATGGGAGAGGATAGGAATGGAGGGAGGGAGTGGCATTTGTGGAGGGAGTTGGGATATTTGGAGCACGGGAAAGAGGGTAAGGAGTACCTGGACGGTAGGACTGTCGTGCCAGGTATCGCCCTTCATACTTAGCTGCTTCGCAGTCCAGGGTAGTTGGTAAATATGCGACGCCCGTGTCTACCGCTAGCATTTCCAGGGTGCACGACCCACTTAGTAAAAAGAGTGGGTTCGCCCCAGGTCTGTACGTCGGCAGAGCCTGAGACGACGTGGACGTGTATGAAGGACTTGGCGGAGTGTGCCTGCACCCTTTTTTCAGACAAAAAATCAGAGTGACACATGATATCTCAATGCAAAAAAGTAGGAATTCGTATCACATTTGCCAATAAGTATCCCGGAAACCAAACTAACAAATGAAACGCGATTAGCCGCTTTGCAAGTTTATCACGTAAAGAGTTGTAGGGTAGGTAGTTATTAATTTATCGCAGTGGTAGCCCTGTGACCCAAACTAGTTCGTTACCTTGCGTTTCGAACTATACCCGTTGATTAATATTAAACCTCGATTTAATATTAATCAACGTTAATTGTTGGCAAATGTGATACGTATTCCTAATTTTATTCATTGAGATACCATGTGTCACTCTGATTTTGTTTGTGGAACTGAAACGACTACTCGGCACTCTTAACGGAAGTTGATTTCGCTTTGTAAAATGATTTTTTTATTGGGGATGTTTTAAAAACCATATTTATTCAAAAGCAATAAGTAACGAAGAGGAACCACGGCGATGTATCTGCGATGCGGCCTGAGACATATCGGAAACATGTTTACGAAAATTAAACCGAAATTTTATCCGAAGATGCCATTTGTGCCTTAGAGTCGGAGGGAAACCATCCGAACATTTATTGTAAAAACTAATGAAAGTTAAACCTATTTTTTATTATCTTTGAACCTTGGTCCACCAAAAATCAATCATATTCTTCAAAAGAGCACCAGCAAATGAGATATCGTAGAGTACAAGATATTTTTTTAAATGATTAGCATTGGTTTCCGAGGATCCATATTGGTAAATGTGATACGAATTCCTACTTTTTTGCATTAAGATATCATGTGTCATACCATTTTAAAATTGGCATAAAATACGCATGTTTTTAAAGTTACCGTAAAACACCCTATCTTCGCCTGCTTTTTGACATATTTTTGAAGTTTTTTCTTTAACTACATGTTTATTGTGGCAACACTAGTGTTTAAACGATGTTCAGTATGATTTTGCCTATATTTAATTTAAAAACAACTGAATCGTACTGATATTAAGGCCTAAAATACAAGCTCAAAGTAAGTAGGCGAAGTTTTGTCTTTTTGCCAAACTTCGCCTACCCCATCTAACATGAGTGAATATAGGCATACGCCATTGAAATTAGGTTCTACCCCCTGTGCGATACAAGTAATGTATATTGAATCGAGCTCCTGTGTTCTTAAAGGCTCATTTACCATATTTTTTTGACATAGGCGAAGATTGGTGGACATCTAGCATGTTTTCATACAATTGACTACGATGATTTAGGATTGTCAAAAATCTTGTTTTTATCCGGTTGTTACAAATAAAGGAGGATTATGGTTTTTTCATGTAAAAAAATACTTGCATATTATTTTTTTTATTAGAAAATCAACTATACATATAATTTAACAATTTCCTTATAACAATTAACTAGTAGGTATTCTATGTAGGTATTAAGGTTGTTGTAGTTTTTTAACGCTACAATAAACAACATTTTTATAATATTATACAAGATCATTAGTAAATAAGTTGTTATTATAGTTAAACAGTATCTAAACTATTTAAGGAATTTAATGAAATCATAATAACGCAACGATAATATTATTCTTTATCACTGAAGTGACAACCCTGGTGGCAGGCGAAGTTCGGAAGGAAGATGAAGTTTTGACCACAACGACTTCAATTTAATTAATAACTCTTTACTTAACTACGCGTGTCACAAGAAAATAAATTGTTGCATGTGAAACAGCATGAAATTCAGAGTATAGATTGAAGTACTATGTAGACTCACCTGTTAACAATGTGCCGCTACAGACAGAAGTTTTCACGAGCAAAAAAAACGTGGTTACATCTAAGGTCTAATTCTATGGAACTTGCTAACTATGTAAACAAACCGCCATATTGAAATTGTCTCTGAATGATGAATTTACTAGTGATGGGCAATACTCCTTTACTTATGACAAACCATATCGAATATAAAAATAACGAAAGTAAAAAACAAGTAGTTACTTATTTCCAATTTGTTTAATCACGATCTGAAGAAAAATCGGTACTTGAAGATGATATATCACCAGTATTTATTACAAAAGGTGCCGTTATATCATCTGTGAGTGTGATCAGCGTGAGTTAGGTAATGTGTAGGGGCCTTAATATATCGCCAACTTTAGCCACAACACTACCCATCATAGACAATTGTAGAATTTAAAAGAAACAAAAACGTCATCCCATCAGGTCCTAATAACCTAACTTATGAAACCATTTAAACTTTTAATGAAATATCCAAGATAGAGTTATATATTTGGTGATTTTGTATTTTAAAGTAACAACCGTTTCAATAGTTTATAGGTTCAATGGTGTTTGATGAGGTGGTGTGAAAATTCAAGGAGAAACAGTGACAAAACAAAGTTAGGTCTTTTGTTTACATAGTTAGCAAGTTCCATAGAAATACACTATAACACACTTCAAGACGCTTTAAAAGTAAAATTCTGACGGTAGTCAAGAAACTGTCACAAAAGTGTTGTCACAGATAAAAAAAATAACAGACATGGTAGTTTAATATGCCACGTTTGGTACAAATTTTAGTAGAAAACTGAACATTTTAATTTTAGGCGAAGTTAGACCTAACAGGCGAGATTAGGGCGTTTTACGGTATTTGCTCATTTAGTTTGTAGTAAAAAAAAGTCATGGCAGGTGTTCAAAGTTTAATTTACTATGTTGATGATAATTTAAGTCAAGTTCATTACAGTATTTTTCCACCTTTTACATTAGTTATTGACATAATAATGCTTCTTTCATCTTAATCGACTATTCATAAAAGAGCACAAATAAAAAAAACTAAATCCTTATGCTATCCCAGTAAATGCGGGCACTTACAATGCCAAAAGAGGTGAGAAATTGGAAAAATCTTTAAATTGGTATAACTCGAAAACGGTGCAACTTTTACCGAGGTCATGTTAGGCTGGTTTGGTTCGTCTGAGGCTGGGGAATCTCCGGTGTCACTGTGACGTGCTATTTTTGGGACACCCTGTATATTAAAGTTTCCCTCTTCGAATGGTGTGGTCAATCCGCCATCGCTTGTATCGCGCTATATCCGCTCCAACACGTGATACACTCAGCACAGTACAGTAGATCTTTGTTACATTGTAATCGCCCAGAAGACCCGAAGGATCCACCTCAAGGGCTTATGCACGAGAACTTGGAGTTTGTTTGTTAAGCCCCTTGTCACTCTCCATCTCTCGCGGCCAAATTGAAGCAGAGACTTTACAGTGTATTCAAAGAGGGAGATTATTATTTGTCGTGTTAGCACATTGGACTCCCAAACGGGTTTTAGTTGGACAAAAGCGGCTTTGGGTTTAGTATTAATGGATTACGGCACATTTCAGGCTAATGTGGTAACCGAATTATGAACAAGTATTTAGAGTTGTTGGTAATTCTTTAGCTCTGCCTACCCCACTCTAGGAATAAAGGCGCTTAAAACTGTTTAAAGTCGCGTTACGGATTCAAAGTACATACTTAACTGGTTTATTTTATACCCAGCTATGATATAATCTCTTATTGTATAGCATTCTGACAGAGCCATCTATTGAGATATTTTGTAAACAAGAGATCTTGCGAGTAACGTGTTGTTACGATTATTTTCTAAATATCTTTTTTTATTTATACAAGCTCTTCAGAAAAACGAACGTTTTGAGATGTATTGTAATAAAAAATAAATATTATAATAATTAATACTGCTCCATCTTGACATGCAAGTTCATTGTCCACATTTTACGCAAAACGGCTCGTCATGATTTTATGTCATTTGTCAGGTCACGATGGCAAACAAAAAACATGAAAACCTAAGATAACACCATTGAGTATAGTGTATTTCTATGGAACTTGCTAACTATGTAAACAAAAGACTTAACTTTGTTTTGTCACTGTTTCTCCTTGAATTTTCACACCACCTCATCAAACACCATTGAAACCATAAACTATTGAAACGGTCGTTACTGTAAAAAACAAAATCACCAAATATATAACTCTAACTTGGATATTTCATTAAAAGTTTAAATGGTTTCATAAGTTAGGTTATTAGGACCTGATGGGATGACGTTTTTGTTTCTTTTAAAATCTACAATTGTCTATGATAGGTAGTGTTGTGGCTAAAGATGGCGATATATTAAGGCCCCTACACATTACCGAACTCACGCTGATCACACTCACAGATGATGTAACGGCACCTTTTGTAATAAATACTGGTGATATATCATCTTCAAGTACCGATTTTTCTTCAGATCGTGATTAAACAAATTAGAAATAAGTAACTACTTGTTTTTTACTTTCGGTATTTTAATATTCGATATGGTTTGACATAAGTAAAGGAGTATTGCCCATCACTAGTAAATTCATCATTCAGAGACAATTTCAAAAAGGCGGTTTGTTACATAGTTAGCAAGTTCCATAGAATTAGACCTTAGGTACTAAAGTACAATCGCCCACACAGCTGAGTGACCAATGAAGATAAACAGAGAGAAACTGTCTCTGTCGTTCACATGAGATTCTTATGTAACATCTATATTCATCTCTTTCTACATCTTCTCACTTCTGTCTTTAATGGGCAGTTAAGTGTGTGGCTGTACTAGAGAAGTCATTATGTGCAAAAATCATGCCTCATGACATGACTCATGATAGATAAGAGTCAAAATTTATTTCCGCTGCAGCGCTGAAAGCCGCCTAACCATACTGTATATCTAAACACGCTGCGCTTACATCGCTCCTAGTATGTAATTTACTTTCGACTAAAAGGTTGGAATCGCCGGGATTTTCATGGCGCTTACGCGTTTCGCTCAACGTATTGTGACAACCACGTGACAACGTCACTCAGCTATAGACTAATTTTACAGACTACAGAACGGACATTTAATAGCATTTTGACTTTTAAGTTTTTTGAGTATGTACGCTTTGTATTGATTTATTACTCGTTAAACTAAATACGTAAAAGTGGTATAAAAATAAAAGATGAATATTGATTGTAAATCTTTATTTAGTTACCCTTAAACAATATAAGTTTAGTTTACTTTTGCCGTTTAGATAAATAATATAGGCTGATCATTTTTGGCTTCCTGTGACAAGCGAATTTAAATAAATAAATATCAGGGACAATGTCACACCAATTGACCTAGTCCCAAACTAAGCTCTAGGCTTGTGCTATGGGTACTAGACAACGATATAAATACTTATATGGAGAAATATTATTGGGTTACTATTGTATCCATCATGAATATCATGATTCATGATTTCTGATAACCCCGAAAAAGAGCTCTAAATGATCCTGGCCGATATGTTGAAATATAAGTCATGACTATTTGTCCTCGACTGCATGTTGAAACAAAGTTTTCAGTGACTCTATGCAAATGATGGCGCCACTATATCCTGTTTTGTTTGCCGATTAATTATTACTATCCTCGTATTAAAAAGTAATTTAATACGAGGCTCGTTTTTTTTTTGCAAGCGGCCGAAAGCATGAAGGTAGGAAAATATAATGGTCGAGACCATATGAATATATGTTTATTCCATTCAAAGAAGTTTCGAAGAGGCTCATTGACGTCACGGGAGACCGAAGAGCTGGCAGTTTCCTCGCTCAACGTATAAGTTTAACCATCCAGCGAGGAAATGCTGCCAGCATCCTTGGTACAATGCCGCGGAGGCCATTCTCAGATTTAATGTTTTAGTTAATTTATATACTTATTTAGAGTTAGTCTTATTTAATTTTAGTTTTAATTTTCAGTTATTGTGTTATGGTTTTTGTATTTTTTATGTCGTTATCCATTAAATAAATTAACTGCGAAAAAAAGCACCATTATACTTAAAGGTTTAACGTTTAACGGCTTTAAGGTGTAGTAAAGGTTAGATAAAACACTCCTTTACAAAAAAACAATAAGATGCTACATACAAAAAGCTTAAGTATATAAAAAGACATTAAAATACTATTAAAGCTTGTCCCAGTAAAAAATGTCGCTTATAAATTAAAAAAAAATCCGTATTAAATATTAAAATTCACCAAATTTTCTGATACCGTTTTATTTGATATTTCTTTAAATATTATTATTTACGCATAAAGACCAGTTTAGGATTAGTTCATCCAGAAACTTCTTAATTTTCCCTTGACCCCTGCCATCAAAGTTTGTGCATCGTCATCGGTGATCAGTTTGGAAGCTTCATTCCACTTCCGCTTGAAGTCTTGAACTAAAGTGGCATTACTTTTATGTTTTAAATGCTTCTGTTTCACACGAGCCCAATATTTTTCAATGGGTCATAACTCCGGGCATCCTCCCAGGATTGAGAGTTTTTTCAACAAAATCGTCATTATTTGCTTTGTACCACTCTATTGCTTCCTTCGTGTAGTGACACGTGACCAAATCAGGACAGAACAGGACAGGTGAAGTATGCCTCTTAATGAATGGCAACAATCGTTTTTTGAGGCACTCATTCAGGTATATATCACCATTTATGGTTCCATTAGCAAAATATGGTGTACTGCGTTTGCTACATGAACAGATCGCCTGCCATACGAGAACTTTCTTTCCAAATTTATCCATTTTGATAACCTTATACTCTTCACTTAGGTACTACTTTTCTGTCGCTCCCAGAATAATAGTGGTGATAACGCCAGTTTATTTAAGTAATTTCTAATAGTTTTTATTTTATTTTAAATATCTACATTTTTACGTAGGAATCCTAAACGAAAGTGTTGGAGTACTGGCTACTCATCTAATCGAATTTAGTCTTTTTTATTGATATTTTTTGAATTATGACTTTTCTGTACATAGTTACTTACTTGATAATAAACATTACTTGGATACACAATGCTTGCTCATTTTTAATTAACATTATCACTACAATTACTAGTAAAACTACAATACGTTATCAGCACGAAATTGTGCTCATGTTGTGATATACGAGGGTGCATTGAAAAGTTCTGAGCCTAAGGTTGAATATAATTAAAAAAAAAAACAAATAAATACTGGCAGGTTAAAGTGCGATATTTAGTCGCCATTATGCACTATCTTTTGTTTTTTTCCTGTCACAATTTAGCATTTTATGCTGGAACTGCTACATAGAGTCACTGATTTTTCAAGTAATGGACAAAATTGAGCACCGTTCTGTCATAAAATATTTGCAAAAGAAGGGGTTAACACCATAACAAATATTTGAAGATATGAATCAAACATCAGGGCAATCTGCTCCATCGTATGCTACCATAAAAAGATGGGTAGCTGGTTTCAAACGTGGCCGGGAGACTGTTCAAGACGAGCCTAGGAGTGGGCGGCCGTTGACGGCTACTACGGATGAAAATGTCAATAAAATATTAGAAGCGATAATGAAGGATAGGCGATTGAAGATTGTGGAGATAGCGGAAGCAATGGGTATTTCTTATGAGCGGGCACAGGACATCATCACCGATGGTCTTGGATTTTCTAAGGTGTCAACCAGGTGGGTGCCTAGACTGCTTTCAGTCGAGAACAAACGAGTACGTGTTACAATTTCCCAAGATTGTTTATGTATGTTTCAACGTGACCCCGAAGATTTTATCAATCGTTTTATAGCTTTGGACGAGACATGGGTCCACCACAGTACACCAGAATCGAAAGAACAATCCAGGCAATGGAAAATACCAGGTTCACCACCACCCAAAAAAGCCAAGGTCATTTTGTCAGCTAATAATAAGGTAATGGCCTCAGTTTTCTGGGATTGCAGGGGGGTTATCATGAATATCATGATAGACTATCTCGAAAAGGGCAAAACAATAAATTCGGACTACTATTGTGCTCTTTTACGTCGTCTGCGTGAGGATTTAAATATAAAGAGACCTGGAATGCTGTCGAAAAAAGTACTGTTTCACCAAGACAACGCTCGCGTTCACACTTCGGCGAAATCAATGGCACAAATATATGATTGTGGATTTGTAGTGCTGCCGCATCCCCCTTACTCGCCGTATCTAGCTCCTTCCGATTATCATCTCTTCCCAAACCTCAAAAAACACTTGGGAGGACAAAGATTTTCGACAAATATGGAGGTACAAGAAGCAGTAGACTCATATTTTAACGACCTCAGCGATTCTTTTTTTTTTGATGGGATAATGAAGTTGGAGGCGAGGTGAACTAGGTGCATTGACCTTCATGGAGAATATGTCGAAAAATAAAATTGTTATAAAAAGTGAGCCCGTTACTTTTTTTTACCAGGCTCAGAACTTTTCAATCGACCCTCGTATGTGCAAGTATATTTTTTTATTTTTGTGACGGTGAAAATTAAAATAGTCGCATAAAATGTCACAAGAAAATCAAATTGTTTCGAGTTTTGTTACCAAGTCAAATTCTTCGTCAATACCAACATTCTGCTTGAAAAATAAAGAGGGTTATCCTTCGTGGAAGTTTAAAATGAGAAATTATCTTCTTCACGAGGATTTATGGGAATCAATAAATGGTTATCCGGAAGGTGACAACACCCCTGCCTCAGTCAAGACAAAGAATGATGGTAAAGCTCTTGCAAAAATTTGTTTGACAATAGACGGTGCAGCTATTACTCATGTTAGAAGTGCGAAAACTGCATCGGAGGCGTGGAAATATTTGCAGAAAGCCTTTGAAGATAAGGGTATGGGACGAAGACTAGGCTTAGAGCGTAAGTTGTATCGTCTAAATTTGTCAGACTTCGACAACATAGAGTCGTACATAAACGCTGTGATGTCAACCGCACAGGATCTGGCAGATATTGATAAGAAGATCGACGATACGTCTATTGCAGCTATACTTTTAGGAGGTCTCACCCTGAAGTATGAGCCTCTCATTATGGCATTGGAAAATTGCAATATTGACGTGACTACTGATCTTGTGAAAACGAAACTTTTGAATGAAATGTCTAAAAGTGACACAATGACAACAGATTCGGTTTTTCAGACAAAAATGAAATCTAATTCTAGGAAGAAGAAAATTATATGCTATGATTGTAAGATGCCTGGACATAAGAGACCAGTAGGCTTAGCCAAGAGCCCAACCGTGTTAGCGTTTTTCCATTCCATCGACTTTAATAATGAATGGGATGACAAGTCGGTCACGTGGTTTATCACAAAGAAACGCTAAATGCTAGCCAAACGGCCTTACGTACGATCGCCTATGGAATATCGAAACGCCCAAATTAGCCATCAGCGCTGTCACAATGTCAAAACCCATACATATGTCTAGCCAAATGCCACTTAGCGTTTTCCATTCCATCATGATGAAATGTATGCAATGACAAGTCGGTCACGTGGTTTATCACAACGGACAACTAAAATGGCTAGCCAAATGCCCTCGGCAAGCGATCCGTGCTGTCAAACCCAGCCAAGTGCCCCTTTTGACTACTATTCTTTTCCATATTCCATAGTCGATTAACGCTATCTTTCCTCACAGCATTGGATTCACGCTAAAAAGCCATTCCATTGGAATTTGTTTAAAATGGCGACTTTTAGTCAGCTGTGAGAGAAGAGTACTTTGGATAAACAAGTTTTTTATGTATTCCTTGCGACTTTTGTGGGTTGCTAACAATTGAAATTGTTGTCTAGTTAAAGCAGCAGCAAAATTTCTTAGCAATGGTCTCCTCTAGGGAAGCGCTGGTGGATATTTGACGTGAAAAAGTGCCCGATATGGCCAATGTTACGGCCTCCTAACTGAATAAATCTCTTGAGTTGAACACGGGTAATTATTCACGAGGTAAAGGAATGATGTGAGCTACGGTATTAACTGATTACACTACTACTTATCTACCGTAGCTTCACATATTGCGAATCCTCTCGCCTACATTATCAATCTCTCCTTCGAAAATGGTGACTTCCCAGAAAGACTTAAAAGGTCTATTATAAAGCCATTACATAAGAAAGGGCCAAATACTGATCGAAACAATTACCGGCCAGTTGCTCTGACTCCAGTGCTATCGAAATTATTTGAGAGAATTATGTACAATAGAGCACAAGATTTCTTAGACAAACACGATGTATTATTATCTGAACAATTTGGATTCAGACGCAACAAATCCACTACTTTGGCTAATTTTGTATTGTTAAAATATATACTAAATAATTTGAACGCAAAGAAACCTACTTCGTGCTTATTTTTAGATTTAAGTAAAGCTTTTGATCATGTAGATCACGTCATACTGCTAAAGAAATTGCATGTATATGGCATCAGAGGCCCTGCTTACGACTGGTTCAAAGCTTTCTTGAACAACAGAGAACAAGTAACAAGAATTACCAAACTAGACCAAGTTTCAAATACAGTAAGGCATTTCGACTCAAGTGCTAAGCGTATCAATGGCGGTATTCCACAGGGTAGTATTCTAGGTCCATTACTTTTCATATTATACGTCAATGATTTGCCGCGGATGACAAAACATAAGAGTGTTCTTTTTGCTGACGATACCACTATTATTTTCGAATGTAATGATCCTGCACATTATGAATCGGATATCAATGTTGCATTAAAGGATATCATAGCGTGGCTTAGCGTGAATAAGCTAGAAATAAATATTGTAAAAACCAAATTGTTGCAGTTCTCCACAAAACAATCTAAAAATATAAACTTGAACATAGTACATGAAAATCAGCAAATTGAACAAGTAGACCACTCGAATTTCCTAGGCATTTGTTTAGATGCTCACATAACTTGGAATGCGCATATTGATATCGTATGCAAAAAACTGCATAAATTTATTTACGCATTAAAACAAATTAGAAAAACCACTTCAGTGGAGACAGCAATAGCTGTGTATCATGCTTATGTGAACTCTCAGATTCGGTATGGTATTGTGTTGTGGGGAAATGCACCCAACTCCGATAGAGTATTTATAGCTCAAAAGAAATGCGTGAGGGCCATCTGGGGTATAAAGAATACAGAGTCTTGTAAACCAATTTTTCTTAAAAACAGATTAATGACATTACCTTGCATCTACGTATACGAAATGGCAAAGCTGGTAAAGGGTAACTTGACGTTGTTCCAAGTTAGAAATAACGAAAACCGAAGAGCAGTAACACACGTCGCTTTATCCATGCCAGCTCCAAAGTTACAGTTGTACCGCAAAAATTGCTACTACATGGCCCGTTTAATTTACAACTCGATACCAAAACAGATAAGTGACCTATGTTACGGTCGATTTTGTAATGCTCTGGGAAAGTGGTTAATAGAGCAAAGTTTCTACTCTGTAAACGACTTCCTCCACACAACTGGCTGTAGATTCAGCAAGTATGTAAAATAAATAAATAAATATCCCTAATTGTAAACATGCAGTTGATGTGTTTGGTTGGACAGTTCAGATCATAATGGTCAATAAAATTGTTTATAGTATTAAGTTTTAAAAATTTGGACGCCGCAATGTCGGTAGGATTATGTTGAACTACCTATGTAATATAACTAAACACCTGTAATTAACCATGATTCTTGCAAATAAATGATATTCTATTCTATTCTACTTATCAAATTTGGATAAGTAAGTAAATAAACACGTATTTCATATTTGTGGTATTTTTTCAGGTCTTGTTTATTTATCATGGGATGTGGCAACAGAAAATAGATGTCTTCCCAGTCCCAGTAAACTAGTACCTAATGCAAGCCCTCAACCAGCCATTAAAATATGAATTTGGTTTCCCAAACAAGAAGTGTGTGGACGAATGCTAAGCATAAGTGAGGTGGTTTTTCCTAGACGGCATCTTTCTTTATTAGTGCACCTCTTTGCTCTCCTTCATATATAATGAATATAATTATAATAATAAGTGAAAATAAAACACACTTAAGTATTCATTTTCTTTTCTGTCTCATAACAATGTTAAAGTTGGGGCCTCCTAGTAATTATTATAAAAACCTATCTAAGAATTATATGATAATTGTTTACATCTCGGCAGGATCAACACCAATTATGATAAAATAAGTGTAAGAAACACTCACTGACTCTGCAAAAATAAAAGTGGTTATTTCAGAACAAATTTTACTCTTCCTCATAACATTGTTTTTACCCATATGGCACAGCCCAGTTAGATTTTACTCATTACACTGATGATAAGTCAAGTCTCTACTTTACATCGTCATAAGGCTGTGAAAGTTGAGGATGATGTCAAGTTGCCTTAATAACAATTATTAATGATGCTTTTAAGGAAATTAAAAGACTTTAAATAATGAATATGGATTTATTTTCTTCCTTATCATAACCCGTGTAATAATGAAATGAAATAAGTTGTCTGGATAAAGTTACTTTGACTATATTATTACTATTACCTAGTACGTAGTTCTAAAAGAACTGCCATGAGGACCCAAAACTGTACAAATTTAACTCACATGTATATGTAAATTCATTCAATATATTAATTCATAGCAACTCTTGTGAATTGACGTATAATAAGAAGTAAGTACAATGCACTAAAATGTCTACAATTCATATTATACAAACATTAAATTTAAATTACCAAGTTCAATTCAATTAATTAACAAGTAAAAACACATTGTACACAAGTAGTCCAGCTCTTGGAGAAGCCTTGCGCACTCCAGCTCCACAATGTTGGCAAATGGTATTGGGAAGTTTACAGGAGCACTGTATAACAATAGAAAATGTACATACATACATACATACATACATTAAATCACGCCTGTTTCCCAGAGGGGTAGGCAGAGACTACTTCTTTCCACTTGCTACAATCTTGACAAATTTCTTTCGCTTCTTCATCATTCATACATCGAGGCGTGCCCGCAATAAAACAGAAAGTGTAAATTAAATTTTATACCAAATCTTCTAAAGAACTTTTTAATTCTTAACAAAATACATTATTCATTAACTTATATACTCTGTCCATCTATCAATGCCTTTCTGAATAAAATAATTGTTATATTAGATTAGGAATGCTTGCATGTCCCCATTAAATCAGCAAAAATTTTAATTATGTAACTTATGATTACATACACATACATAAACTCACGCCTTCATTCCCAGAGTGGGGTAGGCAGAGCTACAGAATTACCAACAACTCTAATAACTTGTTGATAATTCTGTAACCACATTTTGCAAAATCAGGCTAAGATGTTTACCAGTGTATTAGTGACAGGTTGCAAGCCCATCGTCTAACAGTACTACAAGCCTATATTCCCTTAGTCGCCTCTTACGACATCCACGGGAAGAAATGGAGTGGCACTATTCTATCCCGGTAACCACACGGGCAATAAATAATTTAAACCAATGTAATTAATTTATCTCTGTATCTATTCATACAGGCAATCTTTAGCACAATCTGTCACACAACTCATACCAACATAGTTTTTGCTCCTACTGACATAATTTGGTGAAAATCAGTTGAAATTTAGTGGGTGTAGCAGTAGCAGGACACAGCAAGTAGTTCGTTCCGGTCGGTGCGGTGCCACACAGGTTCCTTGGGGCAGGCTTCTGGTAAAACCATCTTTATCTTGCTTGGCACACATAGGGGGCAGCAACCCGCGAACAGGTTTACTACGGTTCTGCTTCACCTCAGTAGGAAGCTGTGCTGGTTGCCTAGTGACCTAGTGATTGGTTGCCCAGCAGCATCAGCATACGCGCGATTTGAGGTCGTCGACCGCACGCATGGTGCCGGGCGGGGCTGGTTGGTTATAGTATGTAGTTTTGCATCTGAAAGATGATTGTAAGTTAATTACATCTTATAATGAAAAAGGCTTTTATTCGGTGATCTATACTGCTACTTACATTAAACATAAATATAAATCTAATTTGTCAAGATCGTAGCAAGTGGAAAGAAGTGTATCTGCCTACCCCTCTGGGAATCAGGCGTGATTTAAAGTATGTATGTAGGTATATATGTATAAATCTAATTACATCTAATATTATTATTATTGATTAAACATACATACACTCACACCTTCATTCCCAGAGTGGGGTAGGCAGAGCTACAGGATTACCAAGAACTCTAAAACCTTGTTGTTCATTATTTAACCACATTTTGCACAAGCAGGGATTTGCAGATTGGGATAGAGCTTCCAATTCTATAGGGTTGTATTACCTTTCGTATTATGTTCATTTAACTTTCAATTTAAAAAAAAATAGCTCTCAGTAAACTTTGTTGTTGCTTGTGCTTTATTTATTGACAGTTGATTTCATTCATTTCATTACGTTGATTGACGTTTCGGTTAGAGAAAAGCATAGACAATAATGGATAAAATGCCAACATAAGCGACATAACGGATGGAAAAGGCGATCGGTAATCTAAATAACACTTGGCTGGCATATAGTAGCGATGGATTCGTGATGGAATGGCAAAGGCGTTTCGTTTTGAATGAATACTTACTACAAAACTTGTGCGTAACGAGCACGTATTCGCTAAAAATCCAGTATTGCCAGGTGCAAAATCGTGCATTGCAGAAAAAAGTATCACAGTAATTAATTAAATTATCAAGCTCGCGTATTGAAATATTTTTAAATATATTTTTAATTAAAAAATAATAATTTGATACCAAAAAGTATTTAGAAAGCTCGAAATATTAAGTAAAATTATTAAGCAAACCTTACTGTGTCATATGCATCCTGTCAGAGGTAAGGTCGTATACAGAAAGAAAGCTGGAAGCTTATAAGCGCTTACCGGCGCTTGACAGCGCTGGTAACCCGCGCACAAAAATATATGAGAGAACGCCGATAAGCACTGAACGGTGCCGACAAGTTCTGACAAGCTTCAACACGCGCTGGTCAGCACTGGGCGCTGCCATTTAAAATTTTGCTTGGTCTGCTTCAACCTGCTTCCTTTGTGTAGAACGGACCAGCTCTGTCAAGCGCCGGTAAGCGCTTATAAGTTTCCAGCTTTCTTTCTGTATACGGCCTTACCTCTGACAGGATGCATATGACACAGTAAGGTTTGCTTAATAATTTTACTTAATATTTCGAGCTAAATACTTTTTGGTATCAAATTATTATTTTTTAATTAAAAATATATTTAAAAATATTTCAATACGCGAGCTTGATAATTTAATTAATTACTGTGATACTTTTTTCTGCAATGCACGATTTTGCACCTGGCAATACTGGATTTTTAGCGAATACGTGCTCGTTACGCACAAGTTTTGTAGTAAGTATTCATTCAAAACGAAACGCCTTTGCCATTCCATTCATTTCATGCCAAGCAAAATTTTAAATGGCAGCGCCCAGTGCTGACCAGCGCGTGTTGAAGCTTGTCGGAACTTGTCGGCACCGTTCAGTGCTTATCGGCGTTCTCTCATATATTTTTGTGCGCGGGTTACCAGCGCTGTCAAGCGCCGGTAAGCGCTTATAAGCTTCCAGCTTGCTTTCTGTATACGCCCTTAGATGGGAGAAACTTCCTTACTACCAAACGTCAAATACAGTTTATTAGTATAACTTATTCGTATAATAATATTCTTTTCACTGCTCATGCTCAAAAAGTTTGTCAAATTAGACTTATCAAGCGAGACTCAAGTGATACATGTACAACCGAGGGAAAATATAATATATATATTTTCACTAGGGAAAATATGAAATTGAAAATAGAATGATTTACATTTACAAAACATCTTAATTTGACCAATCAAAATACTTCACCAAATCAAAACCACCAATCACAATACACATCGACTGTCAGTCGGAACGTTAGGTTATTTTTGGTACGTACACTCGTTAACTAATTCAAATCTTTAAAAAAAAAAATGTATTTGATATCAACCAACCATAATAAAGCTATATTAAAACCGACCAATCAGGTAACAGAATTCATTTCTCAAAACATTAGGTGTTTTTAGTACCTATTTTACAATTGCTAAAATATCATAAATCGTTTGAGCTACGCTTTAAAGCGCTAAATACTCACTCGGTCAGCGCCGTTTAGTCTATATTTTGTATCTGTGTCAAAGTAGTTTAAAAAAAAACACGCAGCCAAATTAAAACAATATTTTGCCGCGGAATACATTGTGGGTGGATAATCATTGTTAATTTTTTTTACTTTTGTATAATTCTTTTATTTTCTCACAATCGAAGTGAAAAGTAGAGTGTATAACTCGGGTCTAAAAGCCATATTAGGTACCCCTCGCACAATTTTCCCTCGCGTTGCTCGGGAAAATAACCATCTCGGGGTACTATGGCTTATTTTTGACCCTAGTTATACAATCTACTATAAAAGCATAAAACAAGTTCTGAAAATGGAAATTCAATTGTGGTATTGTAGAAAACGGCAAGCGAAGATTGTCAAATTGTGTTGTACAAAGAGTTATAAAGTACATTGCAATAAATATTGAGAAAACTTTTGAATCTCATATATTTCAATATGATTGTATTTTTATTTAATAGTATGATATCTACAGATTACTTTTAAAAAAATCTGCTTCATAATTAGCAACAAATAAAAAATAAATACCAGATAATTCATTGCTACTTTTTTACTGAACCACTCCTTAATCTAGAAGCGGGAGTAACAAGGAACAAGCATGAGTTAATTTTGTCTGGAAGGGTAGAAAACTCTGCAGACGCCTCAGGGAGTGGAGTGACGCAAAGAGCTTACGACTTACAGCGTTGATGTGAGCTGACCAGGACAATGTCTGATCCATAGTAATCTGATACCTAGGTTTTTGACTGTAGAGGAGAAGGGAATAGGAACCCCATCATAGAAAACATTAGGTACTACGGTCTCAGACAGTCTCTTGATAAAGTGAGGGCTACCAAGAACAATAGCCTGCGACTTCTTGGCATTCACTTGTAGACCGAATCTCTCATATATTTAGATTGAGTGTTATGTAATATAATGAATAAAGAATTAAAGTATAAACTGTTTATTGATTACTCTTTATTTTTATAATTTATTATAATTAGTTTAACAAAATTTACATAGTTTTAACATGCATCTAATTGTTTACTATTATAACAAAATGTGTCGTAGATCACATTTATATTTCTTGAACAATAATCAACATTTTTAATTTGATATAAGTGTAGTAATTATTGAATTATTATCAATTTATCATACATCCTTTTTTAATTATGTTAATAATCTTTTTAAGATTTATTTTTTACTAAAGTGGACGTTTTAATATTAAAAAAACAGTATTCTTGTACTTCCTAAGTATGAAATAACTTTTATATGATAAAAATATATTTATGAGATCTTACTTATTGAGATCCTTTAACAGCCTACTTATATAAAAATATCAACAGCACAGTCTCTAAACAATTGAATATTATTTGTGTTATATTATATCAAAGTAAAAATAGGAAGGATAAATTACACTCTTTATTAATAATTATGATTAATTTAAAATTAAAATAAAATAAAATAATAACAATCAGTCAAAATTTAGGGGCTCGGTGTCCTGCTGGGCTTGCATATGGCCTAGCCACGCCTGGGACACCTCTGCCAAATTATTTATGGCGTCATGGAGGAGTGCGTCCGCCTCCACACGACGTGCGTCCACCTCAAAGCGACGCGCCTCAATCCGAAGGCGCTCGGTCTCCTGCCTGTCTCTGTTGCGCTCCTGCATTTCCGCCAGCTACAGGCGCGCGGTCTGCTGCCTGTCTTGGTTGCGGTCGTGCCTTTCCTCCTTCTGCAGGCGTCGTTGTTCCACTGCCACGAACTCGCTCGTGGCGCGGTTGAACGGCGGCGTCGCCCTGCGCCGCATGCGCGTGCGCGGACGCGTAGGCCGGTCTGGGGTAGTGGAGTGCGGCGACTGTGCTGAGGGCAGCGGTGTAGTAGGGGAGGGCAACATGGACAGGCCGGGCGTGAGGGCTGGGATATTAGACGGGCCGGGCGCGGGGGCTGAGCGTGTAGACGGGCCGGACACTGGGGTCGAGTGCCTAGACGGGCCAGTCACGGGGGCCGGGAGCCTGGACGGGCTGGGCAGGGGGGACGGGAGCCTGGACGGGCCAGGCACGGGGACCGGGAGCCTCGACGGGCCGGGGCAGGCGGTGGAGGCGGCACGTGTCGAAGTGGGCTCTGTAAAACAAATTATGTTGAAACTTTTTTCTGACATTTTAATGGCACAATCATTGTTAAAGTAGGTACAAATACCTACTACCACCCTTCTATTAAAATAGTCTGTGGCAATTCAGATGACTGTGAGATGACCGCTTACTAGGGTTCACTTTATTTTTGGCTGTTTGTTTTTTGATATTTCGGTAACACATTGTATCTTGTGATTCTAATAATATGTGTTTGTGATTGTGGATCGGTAGAAAAAGCTTTCTATGAAACAAAAATTCTGCAAAGTGATACACTCTATGAAATGAGTGTCAAACAGGGGTAAACCCTAATAAATGTGATTTAGACAGACATTAGTGTCAACTGCCTGTCTAAAATAAAACACTAACCATCAAAAAATGTAGAGAAAATAATGCAGAAACAGCATTATTGATACTTACATTGAAGCCAAGCTCCTGCACCTCGGGTAGCCCATCCACTGCAGACAACATGGGCTTGTTTGGCCAACAATCTCTCTTCGAAGGCCGTCAAAGCTTGTCTGCTATGTGGACCTCCACCAGTACCATCTGCATGCCGCCGTATCAATGCGGCCTTCTTTATCGTCTTCGATTTCAAGTCCGCCCATACCTGAATTTACGCAGTTATTTTGCAGTGAAATGCAAATGTTGGCCGGTTTATTTTATGTGTTGACACAAAAAGCTACACATGGTGAAAACTATCAAGTCTTATTACCCTGTAACACCCGTTTTTTTTGATAAGCTTTTTCATATAGCAATACTACCGCTGGTAGACTTCTGCACCAAAATCGAGGAACGAATACACCTAGTGTTGTCCTTTTCTCTCGCTTTGGTTATGAATGGAGTGAGACGGAGCCTTTCAATAATTCGGTCAAGCGTGAGCGTGCGTTACGTATCACTGCGCCTGCGCTTCGACCTATGGACTAAGGCTCGGATCCTTCGATACTTTTCGGCATGTCAAGTTACATTGTTTCAGGATTCATGGAATATCTTTAGAATAATCTTTTGGAGTGTTTTGGATTGGTTTTGGTTTCTAAATTGTTAAAACAGTGTACGAGCGTTGCCAGCGTTTAAGAGTGAAATGAGTCTCGGGTCCATAGTGACGTAGAAGATTATCCACATCATCTAGGTTCGCTCGCTCTATGCTCTCTGATTCGGATTTGGCTTGAGGAAGAGGCAGCATTGCCTTCGTCGTATTAATTTGATATCCTTTACAAATGGACAATTAGCGGTGAGTTGCGGTGTTTATTCGATGCTTCTTTCCGTCGTGCCCAAGTGGGATTTGTTTTTATGTCCATTTACATTTTGTTTCAGGCAAATTATACGATGACAATTTGATGCATCGTGGCAGTACTTATTTATGTCTGCATGCTGTTAAACAAATGGGCTTACAAACGACGATAACTATACGAATAAACCGTAAGTAATTCTCGCGTCTCACCATGTTAAAGGTGTATTTTTACTTTACTTGTCGATTCACGTAAACTATTTTGTTATAGCTCAATGCAGTCTACCTAATCCCAAGCGCTGACTCCTGCCTTGTAAAACAGGGTCATCAGGCTATATACGTGCCTGATTAAGGTGAGTATCGGGAGAGGCCACGATGATGTCGGCAAGCACCACTCATAACCTAATTCTAATAAGCTACGTTTTCTTTCAGCCAGTGCCGCGTTATATGGAGGCACCGTGCGTATGCCGGTCTCAACTAGCCTCACGCTATATAGCTACATAAAACCCACTTTGTGGTAAGTACTTATTGTTACCTCATGGCTAGGGCAGATAGATTAGTTTTCAAAGTTTCTTGTATTAACAACTGCAATTATTGTTGCAGGGTTTTATTATTAAGTTAGGAACAGTCCTAACCACCGGATTGACCGTGAAGGGCGCTTCGTGCTCAACCACATGGGCGTGACCTCCGTGCCACGTGTTACGACCTAGAGAGGCTCGGGGCAGTAGCCCTCCTCTTCGCCCTCCATGTGTTTTGGGTCTTTGCTTGCCACTTAACTTCACCTTACACATACATGACATTGTGCATACTTCGCTCTAGTTAAGTGACCTTTCTTTTGCTGTAGTCGATAATGCTACCATAATTTTCTATGACCTAAGGTTGCTACAGTGGTCTGTAAAATGCAGGTGTGTGTGTAACTTTAAAAATATACTAAGGAGAACTACACTTTTGTTTTACTTATAACAAGAAACCATCCCTGTTTATAGTAAGTTTACCCAGGGCGCCTTTTTACTAAATTCGAGGTGACTTACTCTCAGGCCTATGAACCCTCTGGCTCTCTTAGCGTCTCATGCCTGTTTGCCGATTGAGGATGTTTCCACCGCTCCACTGACTTCTGCCCTCCAGTGCCAACCGCATTCAAAATGCTAGTTAGCTCCCGCCACAGCCTGTCAGCCTGTTGTTTTCCTTATGGACCCTCCAGGGGCCTCGAAAGATCGCCGTTCCTTTAAAAAAAAATACTGCTCCATAAAACTTAAAATAACTCAAAACTGCTCGTGGCTGGTTCTTTGGACTCTTGCGTCCATTTCTAAAAAGAATGAAAATATTATTGTAAAATCTAACACACAGCAAGAATTACCAAGTATATAATTTTTCAACACAAACAATAACATGATGAGTACTTTAATGCTTCTTGAATTCTTTTAAACAGTAAAGAACTGTAAGGGTCGAGTTCACCAACCAATTTAACAGACGGTTAGGACTTAATCAACCGTTAGTCAATACATTTGACAACCGTCAAACCGCTAACCGTTCGTTTAATTGTTGGTGAACACTGCACTTAGTCTGCCAGTTACTTTTCTCAAACAGGCTCGGAAAAAACGGTTTTCCGATTGAAACACAAGGACGAAAAGAGCCTCATTTTACTCCTAGGAGTAAAAAAACCATATGAAAACACTTTCCGTCCATGTCCATATATTTCTTAAAAATGCTGTCAATTTGCATACAAAATCAAAAGGACCAAGACAAAAATTCCAAACAGCCAAGGTAACTGCTCGCTTTTTTAGCACAGTGCGTGTGTTTATTTTTGAATTTGCATTCCAATGTCTATGGTTAGTATTTAAAAACAATTGACAGTCGGTAACATTCGTTCATTCTGCATAATATAATTGTGAAACCGAATATTAAACTATTTGTTGTGTGAAATACTTACTATAAAAAATGAGCTCAAGCGACGAAATAGGTACTACACCGCCTATATTAAAATCTGAAGCTGCCTCGGTTAGGCAAAACCTGCTTCCCGCTAAATCTAAGGAAAAATATAACCGAACTTATGACCAATTTATGCTGTGGAGGGCAAACAAAAATGTAAATTAAATTACTTGCTTTTTAGAAATGTATTTGTATTATTTCCTCACATGTTTGAGAAAAGAATTATGTATTCCTCGGCGGAAACGAGGATTTCCTGACTCGTATTTTAGCAGGCCTCGCTGTTGCTCGGCCTGCTAACCACCTCGTCAGGAAAACCCTTACTTTCCGCGCCTAGGCAACAATGTACTATTGCTTGTCTAAAAATACGTAACGTTTTATTGATTTAGTTACACTAAAATACAACAAAAAGTTATTTCTAAACATGTTCGGCAGTTCGGCACCAAATCAAAAAGCAAAACGATATTTTAAATGAAAGAGACATGAAAAACTATTTGTATATTACTTACCGACATGTTAGGACACTTTGAGCTAACTAATATCCGTAATTATTCAGTTTTTTCACTAGATTTTTGACAGATTGTATGTATCGTTTCGTTGACGTTTCGGTTAGAGCAAAGCATAGACAAATGCCAACATAACGGAAAAACGAAAAGAAAACGCGATTCCATATTCTTTTCCATCCTCGTGCCGTTAGAATCGCTTAGGCGTTGAGTTCGTTGGAAACGAAAACGCCTGGTAGCGTTGGGCTCTTGACTAAGCCGCAGATTGTCCATTGAAAAAGAAGATTTTCAAGAAGAAGGAGAAAGCCGCAAATGCAGAGGAGATGTCATTTACAGCTTTGAATACATCTGGCAAATCAAACAAGGACCTTTGGTATGTAGACTCAGGCGCTACTAAGCATATGACCTCTAGAAATGATTGGTTTCAAACATTTTCGCCAGTAAAAGAAGGAAGCGTTTACTGTCGCAAATGGAGAACGTATCCAATGTTGTGGAATTGGAAATATTTCTATTAATACACCTCAAAATGTAGTGAATACGATTACAGAAGTTGCACTTGTCCCTGAACTAAAAGCTAATCTGTTATCTGTGCAGAAAGCTATTGAAAAAGGCTTTACATGTGTTTTTGATAAAAGTGGATGTAATTTTTTTTTAAATAATACTTTTTGTGTTACAGGTGATTCTGTTCTACATGCCTCGCCCTGTGGTGGACTGTATGTTCTTGATGCCACTACAAATGTGTCAAATAACGGAGACATTAACTATTTGACCCAAGATGGCACTTTTGGCTGTCAAAACAAGTATCAACTTTGGCATAAGAGATTAGGACATTTATGTCGAATTGGTATGAGTCAACTGAAAAATCACGAGGTAGGCGTAGAGTTTACTAAAGTAGACAAAAGTAATTGCATCGCTTGTATAGAAGGGAAACAAGCACGAAAGCCATTCAAAAAGGTAGCATTTAATAGGGCAACTTCTCCACTAGAATTAATTCACGCTGATTTATGGGGACCGTGTTCAACAACCTCTTTTCAAGGGAATAAGTATATGTTAACTTTGGTTGACGATAACACGCGAAAGGTATTTGTTTACTTTATTTCTTCTCAGACTCAGGTAAAAGACAAATTTTGTAATTTTCAAGTTTTAGTTGAAAACCAATTAAATTTAAAAATTAAGGCGCTTAGGACAGATGGCGGTACTGAGTTTGTTAATAAAGAGTTCGATGATTATCTTTCTTCATAGGGCATCGTACACCAAACGACGACGCCGTATAGCCCACAACAGATGGGAGTAGCTGAGAGGACGCACAGATCAATTGCAGAGAAGGCGAGGACGTTGTTAGCTGAAAGCTCACTACTTAACGAAAGCTTACTGGGAGGATGCGTTCAAAGCAGCCATCTACCTAAAAAATAGGTCGCCTCATCGAGCCTTAGGTGGACAAATACCCTACGATAGGTGGTGTGGTCGTAGATGTGACTTAAGTCATCTAAGAGTTTTCGGTTGCAGCGCACTTGTTCATATACCTTCGTGTCAGAGGAAGAAATTGGACTCGAAGGCGGAAGAAGCAATTTTCGTTGGTTATTCAGAAGACCCCAACTCTTATATTTTTCGGAATCCTTCTAATCCACGAAGAGTTCTTAAGTCGAGAGATGTAACTTTCTTTGAGAATAAGTTTATTGCATTGAAGAACACACATGTTAATCCTGAGGTACAATCGGACTCAATATTTTTATTTGACGAAGAAGAGACCACTAGGAGCGATAATACTCAGTTTTTTTACTGTATGGAGGGTACCAGTTCTGCTGCTGAACAATCTTTACCGGTAAATCTTGAAGGTACGGATGAAGATGAGGAATCCATAATTCTAGAAGGGGAACAAGCCCCTGATGAGCCTACTCAGAATAATGAGCTCAGGTACCCCACAAGAAATAGAAAACCTCCAGATTTTCTGACATATAATGTGGCAACGGAGGATTCGAATGAGCCCTCGACATATTATGAAGCTGATCATGCTGATGATGCCGATAATTGGTATCGTGCTATGGCTGATGAGTAAGTATAAAGCGAGACTGGTTGTGAAAGGTTTTAACCAGGTCAAAGGTTTAGACTACGGAGAAACTTTCGCACCAGTGATCCGTCATTCTTCTTTACGCACTTTTATTCGCATTAGCTGCGAACATTGGACTAAGAATGAAGCATCTGGATGTCGATACTGCATTCCTAAACGGAGACCTCGATGAGGAAGTTTTCATGGAGCAACCACTTGGTTTCAGAGAAAAAGGGAAAGAGGACAAGGTGTGTTTACTGAAGAAATCGCTATACGGACTTAAACAGGCACCGCGAGCTTGGAATAAAAAGTTAAAAGAGACACTTTTTATTATAGGTTTTACAGAAACTCCTTCTGAGCCTTGTGTATATACTAAACTTTTTGGCCAAGAACTCGTCATTATTGGAATTTTTGTCGATGACATAATAGTGTTTTTCCAGTCAGATTTGACATTTGACATTGTAAAGAAAGATTTGTCGCAAGGAGGCCATTTGCAACGTTAAAAGATGGCGGACGTGTAATTTGTTTTAGACTTTAATTTTTGGGTAATGAGGTGTTCAAAGTTATTTTCTGATAGTGATTTGTACTTTTTATGCCTTTGTGTCGCACAGTGATTGAAGACTTGGACTTATTTCGTATATCTGGCATCTTTCTTCTCGTTTCAAGTGGACTCGCAGTGGTGCAGAGGTTAAAACTATCTTGACCTCTGACCTACAAATCACCGTACAACGTTGCCCCCAATCTTCCTAGAGAAGATTGGATTGTTTTATTGCTATATTGATTTATACTTATATATACTTGACGGTGTCCTGCTGTTTGACCAAAAGTCATTTGACAAAATGACACTTGACAAACAACGTTTTACAAAAAAATGTTTCGTCACTTGATCATTTTACTAATAGTCATTTTACAAATGATTTACTTTTCCAAATGATCAACAGTTAAATTTACATTTTACGAGGAAAACGAACCAGGGCATAACCGACTCGGATAGGTTAGGTTAGAAGGCAAAGGCGGGAGCTTGGCTCCCGCCTTGGCCTTCGAGGTTGTTTTTTTTTCTGCCCAGAAATAGGTAAACTAATTGCTAAATGATCAATTGCTAAGTGAGTTTTTGTAAGATGATACTTTTGTCAAATGTCTCGTTTGCCAAATGATCATTTGGTGAAACGTTGTTTGTCAAATGATCATTTGTCAATAATTTTTTGGTCAAACATTAGTGAACCATACTTGACACTGGCGAAATCACTTAACGTGGTAACGCCATATCCCCGCGGTAGTAGCTGTTCAAGTCGCCGCGGGGGCCAAGAAGAAGAAGAAGAAGATTTGTCGCAATATTTTTCTCTAAAAGATCTCGGAATATTAAAATCATACCTAGGATTGCAAATCGACTGCGATACTGAGAGTATCAAAGTGAATCAATCAAATTATATTAAATTCCTGTTGGGTAAGTTTAATACGACGGAGTGTAAAACTAGAAATACTCCTCTTACTCAAAATAAACAGGAAAAGAAAAAAGATGACCAGGTTTGTGAATCTTATCCCTATCAAAGTTTAATAGGATGTGTTATGTATTTGACGGTGAATTCACGACCGGATATTGCATACGCAACGAGCTACTTGAGTCAGTTTAATACGTGTTATTCAAAAGAACATTGGATTGCTGCAAAAAGGGTTCTGCAATATCTAAAGGGTACCATTAATTATTCGCTGGTTTGCAGAAGAACCGGAGAAACTTTAAAAGGCTTCTGAGATGCGGATTGGGCGAACTGTGCCATCGACAGTAGGTCGTACACGGGCTACATTTTTAAGTTAAGTGGAGCACCGGTATCTTGGGAATCAAAGAAACAGCCCACGGTAGCTCTCTCGTCCACGGAAGCAGAGTACATGGCACTAGCGTCTGCCACAAAGGAAGCGTGTTACTTACGTCGGTTTGTCTATGAAATAACAGGTAAGTTATCTTCAGTTAGCTTAGCTTCTGACAGCCAAAGTGCCATCAGTCTCGTTCGCAACCCTATACACCATAGCAGGACGAAGCATATAGATACCAGGTATCATTTCATTAGGGAGAAGGTATCTGCTAATATTGTTACCTTAGAATATTTACAAAGTTCTGATATGCCTGCAGATGTTTTAACAAAACCTCTTGGGCCTGTTGCACATAAGAGATGTACAGTCAGTCTAGGTTTAATGACCTAACTTTAACTTGTTCAGGATAACTTCGATTAAGGGTGGGTGTTGGAGTACTGGCTACTCATCTAATCGAATTTAGTCTTTTTTATTGATATTTTTTGAATTATGACTTTTCTGTACATAGTTACTTACTTGATAATAAACATTACTTGGATACACAATGCTTGCTCATTTTTAATTAACATTATCACTACAATTACTAGTAAAACTACAAAAATAAGGTCGCTAAGGTGTTCTTAGTGACTATCTAGTCGAGTTTTTTATTTATTTAAGTACCAAATTTTATGCACAGTTAAAAGGGAAAAAGAGTTTTTTTAACTTAGGACTAGTTATTTACTGTAGTTAATATGTAATATCCGTATATATATATATATATATGTTCTAGATTTATAATTTAGATTCAACTTTGGAAATATATGAAGCTCATTTGATCTCACGTCATGAGCGCTCGTCGAGTCCACGGGTTACAGCTTATATTAGGGCCGGTGCAGATGTTCATTTGAAGTGAAAAAGGCAGTTAAAGGGCAGTAAAGTTCTGATAAAGTTTAGTTTGCCTAATGTATCTTGGCTAAGGCCATGTACGCACTAGCGGCAGTGCTGGATTAGCCACATAGCAAGAGTCGCTAATGCTACAGGCCACACGCATCGGGAGGCTCTGCACACCCACGTCTCCCTGACATCTATTTCTACCAGTTCTGTTTTATTTAGCACCCTAATCTGAAGAAATAACGTAAAGCAAAACAAAGGGTATCTTTATACCCCGCGCTGGCTTAATCCGGCACTGGTTGGCCACTTAGGCGGTTGCAGCTAGCCGCTCGGTGCGTTAGGTTCCGGTTTTGCCTAAGCGGCCAACCGCTAGTTCGTAAATGGCCTAAGGCCTCAGATCGAAATCGGAATAACCAGGCTGACTTACGTTCATAGGTAAATAAACCACTTTATACATACAGGGTGTCCCATAAATAGCACGTCACAGTGACACTGGAGATTCCCCAGCGTCAGACAAACCAAACCAGCCTAACATGACCTCTGTAAAAGTTGCACCGTTTTCGAGTTATACCAATTTAAAGATTTTTCCAATTTTTCACCTCTTTTGACATTGTAAGTGCTCGCATTTACTGGGATAGCTTTAGAATTTAGTTTTTTTTATTTGTGCGCGTTTATGAATAGTTGATTAAGATGATAGAAGCATTATTATGTCAATAACTAGTGTAGAAGTTGGAAAAATACTGTAATGAACTTGACTTAAATTATAATCGACATAGTAATTTAAACTTTGAACACCTGCCATAACTTTTTTTTACTACAAACGAAATGCGCAAATAACTTTAAAAACATGCGTATTTTATGCCGATTCTAAAATGGTATGACACATGATATCTTAATGCATAAAAGTAGGAATTCGTATGACATTTGCCAATATGGATCCTCGGAAATCAATGCTAATCATCTAAAAAATTATCTTGTACTGTACGATATCTCATTTGTTTGTGCTCCTTTGAAGAATATGATTGATTTTTGGTTGACCTTGGTTCAAAGATAATAAAAACGGGTTTAATTTTCATTCATTTTTACAGTAAATGTTCGAATTGTTTCCCTCCGACTCTAAGGCACAAATGGCATCTTCGAATAAAATTTCGGTTTAATTTTCGTAAACTGGTTTCCGATATGTCTCGTGCTGCGTTGAAGACACGTCGCCGTAGTTACTCTTCGTTACTTATTGGTTTTGAAAAAATATTGTCTTTCAAACATCACCAAAAAAAAAACATTTTACAAAGCGACATCAACTTCCGTTAAGAGTACCGAGTAGTCGTTTCAGTTCCACAAACAAAATCAGAGTCCAGAGGAATGCCAAGTCGATTTAATTCAGGAACACCACAGGAAAACGGACGCAGTGAACATGGGTGATAAGTAATGATATAATTCAAATCAATAAAAATAAAACGTACCTAACTAAAAAGTCGGTATTAAAACGAGGTTTAATATTAATCAACGAGTATAGCACGAAACGCAAGGTAACGAACTATGAGTAGTTTGGGTCACAGGGCTACAATAAATTAATAACTATCCTACAATTCTTGTGGAACTGAAAGGACTACTCGGCACTCTTAACGGAAGTTGATTTCGCTTTGTAAAATGTTTTTTTTTTGGTAATGTTTGAAAGACAATATTTATTCAAAACCAATAAGTAACGAAGAGGAACTACGGCGACGTGTATTCAATGCAGCGAGATATATCCGAAACCAGTTTACGAAAATTAAACCGAAATTTTATTCGAAGATGCCATTTGTGCCTTAGAGTCGGAGGGAAACAATTCGAACATTTACTGTAAAAACTAATGAAAATTCAACCCGTTTTTTATTATCTTTAAACCAAGGTCAACCAAAAATCAATAATATTCTTCAAAGGAGCACAAACAAATGAGATATCGTAGAGAACAAGATATTTTTTTAGATGATTAGCATTGATTTCCGAGGATCCATATTGGCAAATGTCATACGAATTCCTACTTTTATGCATTAAGATATCATGTGTCATACCATTTTAGAATCGGCATAAAATACGCATGTTTTTAAAGTTATTTGCGCATTTCGTTTGTAGTAAAAAAAAGTTATGGCAGGTGTTCAAAGTTTAAATTACTATGTTGATGATAATTTAAGTCAAGTTCATTACAGTATTTTTCCAACTTCTACATTAGAAATTGACATAATAATGCTTCTATCATCTTAATCAACTATTCATTAACGCGCACAAATAAAAAAAACTAAATTCTAAAGCTATCCCAGTAAATGCGAGCACTTACAATGTCAAAAGAGGTGAAAAATTGGAAAAATCTTTAAATTGGTATAACTCGAAAACGGTGCAACTTTTACTGAGGTCATGTTAGGCTGGTTTGGTTTGTCTGACGCTGGGGAATCTCCAGTGTCACTGTGACGTGCTATTTTTGGGACACCCTGTATAAAGATAGTCGATCAAGAAACTCCTTATATCACTTTTCGAGTCTATTTGTATTTGATCTGAAAATGGTTAAGCATTTTCTTGGTCGACTTTATAGCTTTTTAATTGTTAGGTTAAAAAAAATGGGTGCAGACTCGTGGTCACACCAGGTTGTCACACCACTACTATTCGACGGAGCCCTGCCCGAGGCAGGGCTCCTATTTCTAAGCGATTTGCCCTTCGGGCATCTAAAGATACCTAACGAACCTAACCTACCTACTTTTGCGGAATAAAAATGATTTCTGTCGAATTTCCGACCAAAGCGAATAGCAGTGGTGTGACAACCTGGTGTGACCACGAGTCTGCCCCTAAAAAATTAGTGTGTGTGTGGACTGAGGGACCACTAAATTTTTTATGGTTTTTATTTTACACTTACTAGTGTAAAATTTAGTAGTAGTTGCGAATTACTTTGTAAAATAATCCTGGAATTTGTAAAGATTTCACTAAAAAGTTATACAGCCAAAGGTGTGGTCCCTCAGTTCACACACTGAACCTTCCACTTCTGGGCTAGTGTTTAATATGCTGGCTTATTTTGATGTTACAGATTTAGTAAAAACATGTTTAAACGGATTCGTAATGACCGAAACGTAATTTGGCAATGATTATACACTTAAACTGCCTTCCTTCTTTGGTCCCTGAGGGACCACATAAAATAACTAATAAATCGGTACATTTGTACAAAAAAAATATGCATTTTTCTTTGCAAACATTAGTAAAAATCGCAAGCAAGATTATAAAAGTTAAGCAAATGCACCACTATTAATCAATTTCGTCAAATTTATATTTGTTTGTGGTCCCTCAGTTCACACACTATGAATTAACAAAATAATTAAAATATCCTAAAATATAAACATTATGGGAAGATTTGTCGTACTGAGGTTTAGTAAAAAAGTTTCACTACATATATATTTTTTTTTAACGTAGATTGATGGCGTATAATATAAGATAAATTGGTTTTTAATATTTCCTTAGCAGTGTTTAGTAGGGTGTCCACACAATGAAAGAATTTACTAACGTGAATCATTATTAAATTCAACTTTTTAAATTTGCTTACTAACATTAAATGGACCAAGAAAAAACTGCATACAGCCAACTAACATTTTAGATTATGTAAGCAAAATTACGAAATTAAAAACAAACTAAGTATATGGGGTATCAGATTTGGTGCGGTAAAACATGTAGCTCGAATATACTTGCCCTGCGTATTATGTTTAAAAAATAAAAAGGCGGTAAATTAACTAGAATTGACGTGTTGGGTTTGTTATTGCTGTGAAATAGGCAAATTTGTATTGTGTTGCAATGGATTTGTTATTTATACTCCTGTTTTCCGCGTTGTTTATCTGGTAAGTACCTACCTCCTTTAAGCAGCATTATATTCTATTAGTATGTTTTGTCATTCACCAGTTGATGGTAGTAAATCACTACAAGACACTTTTTAGGGTTCCGTAGTCAAACTAGGAACCCTTATAGTTTCGCCATGTCCGTCCGTCCGTCCGCAGCCTAGCTCAGAGACCCATAATACTAGAAGTCCGATCGGTTGCCCGACCAATAGGTCTAACGGGATTTATTTTTCCCTTTTGACCGACGCCCTCTTTTTAAATATCGTACAGTCATGTCGAGTAATTAATTTTTAATTTTATTATTAATTTTAATATGAAGATATTAGTACATATAGATAAAAATACCCACGTACCGTACGTAAGAATGGAAGTAAGTAGTACCTAGTGCCTATTATTAATATTATACGTGTTTCCTCGTGGTCATACTATTTTGTCATACTAGTCAAAAAGTGAACCTAGATTTGATCACTAAATACTAATTGTGGTTGTAAAAGTAGGTAGGTTAGGTTCGTTAGGTATCTTTAGATGCCCGAAGGGCAAAACCACCTAGAAGCAGAAGCCCCGCCCTCAGGCGGGGCTCCGTCGAAAGTCAGTAGGACAAAAATAGTATGACCACGAGGAAACACCCAATATTATTTTCTTCTTTTAAAGTAGTAACTATTGGCATATTATACTAAGTAGTTACCTAATAAAAATACAAACAACTAAAAATAACTTAATAAATAATTAGAATGGGTAGGATGGCATTAGCAGAGGGCTAGTTATTTAATATACAAACTGTTTATATGATTTATTACTTATATTATATTGTATTATTTACGACGTGGTTACGACCTCTTGGTTACTTTTCAAAATGACTGTAGGTACATGTTTTTATTATGATCGGACAAATGGGACAACGATTTCCCATAGGTCCGATTAGTCGGACGATCGGGAAAAAAGTGTCTTTGGACCGATTGATCGGTCAACCGATCGGACGAACGGGAAACACTCACGCTAACAAAGTGGTAAAATAAAATCCTGAAAACAAAGATGTTTTTAGTGTTCCTCCCCTACACGTAACGTGGGGATGATTTTCTCTCGTCTACCCCATAGTGTGGGGTGTCGTTGGATAGGTCTTTTAAAAACATTGCGGGTTTGTAAACACGATGTTTCGGTTAAGGGATCCGCAGGCTTATTGCGTAACTCACTCGCAATCATTTGGCAATCGCGATCGTTTTCTGTCTGTCATGTCTGCATACAAAATGACTTTCGGACTGTCAATATGAAAACGATCGTAATTGCCAAATGATTGCGAGTGAGTTACGCAATAAGCCTGCTGTTTATGAAATACTAAGCTTTAAAGCGAACATTTTTGTTAGAGTCAAGTGTCCCCCCGCCTACAGCCAAAACTACATACATACATACATTAAATCACGCCTGTTTCCCAGAGGGGTAGGCAGAGACCACTTCTTTCCACTTGCTACGATCTTGACAAATTTCTTTCGCTTCTTCAACATTCATACATCGAGTCATGCACGAACGTCGGTTTCGGGTACTTAAGATTCGGCCCTTTCCCAGTATTTCTCCGATTTGATTCGAAAAAGTACGCCTAGGGCGGCCCCTTCCGACCCTTCCACTCACTTTCGATCTGTATATCTCTTTCGTCAATCTTCTTTCATCCATCCTTTCCAAATGACCGAACCATCGAAGCATGCCCTTTTCAATCTTAGTCACTACGTCTTCTTTCATTCCACATTTCTCTCTGATTTTTTCATTTCTAACTCTATCAATCAGTTTCACACCACACATACTACGCAAAGAACGCATTTCAACTGCATTTACACGACTAACATGCTTGTCCTGCCACACCCAACATTCACTACCATACATCAGGGTAGGGGCTAGCACTCCATTGTGAACAGCCAGCCGGGCTTTTTGTGAAACGCCCTGTCTGCTCACAAAGGAGTGCAGGGCCCCATTAATTTGATTCCCCGCATTCACCCTCCTCTCGATATCCTTCTCACACTTACCATCTCTTGTAAACATACTTCCCAGGTACATAAATTCGCTCACTTGTTTTACTAATTCACCATTTATATTTATCACGCACTCAGTCATCTCCTCATCCTTCTCTATCACCATGACCTTGGTCTTGGCAACATTTACTTTCATCCCCTTTTTCTTAAATCCCTCATTCATTACTGTCACCATCTCCTGCAACTCAAGTACCGATGGAGCAAGTATAACTTGATCATCGGCATATAAGAGGCATTTGATTAGCAACTCTTGCATACGCAAACCCTTATCATACTCTTTCAAATCCCACATACAACTGTCCATGAATAGATTGAACAGCCATGGTGAGGCAACACATCCCTGTCTAACACCTTTAGAGATATTAAACCAGGCCGAGTATGACCCATTGATCCTGACACAGGCTCTGGAGCCCTCATAAAGGGACCTCAAAGCCTGCACCAGGTTGCTGCTCACTCCATACATAGACAGCACCGTCCACAACTCCTTTCTATCTACCCTATCATAGGCCTTTTCCAGGTCCACAAAAGCACAGAAAACCTTTTGGTTCACAGCCAAGAACTTTTCTGTGATGGACCGTAGTGAAAAGACCTGATCCGTACATCCCATTCCCTTTCGAAATCCCGCTTGTACATCCCAGATTTTGTCATTCGTAACATTCAATACCCTTTCTATTAGAATCTTCGCATATACTTTGCCGTCAACATTAAGGAGGCTGATACCGCGGTAGTTTTTGCAGTCTTGCTGTGACCCCTTTCCTTTATACAGAGGGACGATAACGGCCTTGACCCAATCTTCTGGGACTCGGCCGCTATTCCAACATGCATTGAAAAGACGGTACAACAGACTACCCACCAGGCCATCTCCTCTCCTCAGCATTTCTATCGACACTCTATCACAACCTGCTGACATTCCCGCTTTCATACTTTTTAAAGCTTTCATGATTTCACTCATACTAATCACACTTTCATCTTCGCTACTTGCATCTTTACTCATGCTTTCTGGCTCACGACAAATATCTTCGCATTCAAACAAGCTTTCAAAATAAGTTTTCCATCTATCAAGCATTTTTTCTTCCTCACATATTAATTCTCCAGACTCATTCCTCACCGCGCTTAATTTAGTTTTCTCTGATTTCCCCCGAGCCGATTTAATCAAGCTCCAAAAGAGTTTAATATTCGACCGGAAGTTGTCAGAGAAACTCCTATCATACTTTTCATTCAGTAAATCTTTCTTTCTAGCCACAACTTCTTTCACTCTTTTCTTTGATCTATTATACTCTTTTTTCTTTCTGTCGCTTAGATCTTGTCCTGGATCTACAGCTACAAAATCCAACCAACACTTTTTCTTCTCTTTCACGACATCATCTACCTCTCTATCCCACCATTCCGGACGTTCATTCTTACTTTTTCTTCTTTTTACTACACCGCATACTTCAGTGGCCGATTTGACCATGCCATTCTTCATAATCTCCCATACATTATTTACATTATTCTCGACTTCACTGTCATTCATTTTATTAACACATTCAAAACGATCTTTCAGCTTTCTTACGTATTCATCTTGTATAACTTCGTCATTCAGTTTCTCTACTTTTATCCTCTCTAACGCAGTTGTCGGTACGGGAACACGATGGCGCCAACGTGTGAACAGACCCCTTACTCGTGTTACCACTAAGTAGTGATCTGAACCTACGCTAACTCCTCGAAATGCTCTGGTATCTACAACTTTGTTACGCAACCGTTCATCCACAATCATCAAGTCTATCATAGACTTCTCATTCTGACGTCACCACGTATACTGATGAATCTCTTTGTGATCAAACAAAGTGTTTGTCACGCAGAGATTCTTAGCCAAACATACATTGAGAAGGCATTTGCCATTCTCGTTCACTCGCTCATCACCATACTTACCCAGTACCGATTCATAACCATCCCTTTGCACGCCTGTCCAACCATTAAAATCGCCTAGCAAAATAATCCTCTCATTCTCCTTGCATTTTGTTGAAACCTCATGCAAACTTTCCCAAAACTCCTCCCTTTCTTTTTTAGATTTATTCGTATCTGGGGCATAAGCCCCAATTACGAATAAACGGGTGAGACCTACCTTGACTCTCACCCAGAGAAGTCTTGGGCTCACACATTCATGCTCTTGCATACATTCAGCCATTCGCTCTGTGAGTACGATACAGACTCCCTGACGACCGTGCTCGGATTCCGGAACTCCGGACCACAAAGCCGTCAAGGTTCCGTGTGTGGACGTACTCACCCCTTTTTTCTTCGTCTCAGTCACACATAGAACATCCAGCTTTCTCTCTTTCATCATCATACATACCTCATCTAATTTATGTTCCATCCCTCCACAAACAGCCAAAACTACAAGTACTAAAAATCTGAAAAATATCTCAAATGAAAGCACATGTAATGAATTTTATAGGAAAACTATCACGACTAAGTAGACTTTATTGGTTCTTCAGTTACAAACGGTTTAAATGTTTATACCTACCCAAAACTTATTTGCGATGTTGGTAAACTAACCGCGACCTATGTCGATGTATAGGGATAACAGTTTTCCAACGGCATAGGTATGTTTGTCGCGAGGACTAATTTGTTTGAAGTAACGGCTTCGGAACCCTACACTGAGCATGGTCCGACATACTCTTGCCCGGTTTTTATATATCAGATATTTGCATTCGAATCATAACAACATGTTTTATTACAGTAACACAACTGCCATCGGTCGACCACCAAAAGTATCTTATGAACAGCAAAAGGAAATATTTACAAAATACGCTAAATATTTGCAAGATTGCGACATTACGTACAACGATCCAATATTTACAATAATTTCGAACGAACTTGACCATAAAATGTCACCAATGGCTTTATATTTAGCATTCAACCGTCAACGAAAGGCATATTGTGAAAAGGCTAATAACGTTGAAGAAAAGAAAGATTTATTATCTGCGTGTAGCACTGCAAAGTCATCGGAATCCGAATTTAGTTCGAAATCATATTCATTCAATCTTGATGTATACGATTGGAAGAAAATACAACCAATGACAGGGTTTAAGAAGAGAAGTGATTCATCTTACAGAACGTACAAAACATTACCAAAATACAAATGGAGTTGCATGATAAAAGAAAAAAACTGGTCAAATTCAAAACTACCCTGTACATTGACTTTAAAAAAACATACTATACGTAATGATTACTTTAAGATAACTGGTAAATGTTCAGTGTGGTGCAGATATTGTTATAACAACTCAAGAAAAAACTGATAAAATTATCACAATTTTATGTAAGGTCTCCAATTTTGATGGCTCATTTAAACATAACCTTAATATAAAAACAAAACTGACTCCATACAGGAGAAGACAACTTGCAAAGGAATTACATAATAAATCTAGTACGTTGGTTCGCAACAAAATGGCGTCAGAACTAATACACGATAATGAACATGTATCATCTCCACCAGTGATTCCTTCATCGTTAGCTTTCCGTAAAATTAAATCTGACGCTAGATTGGAACATTTGCCACATTCCGATCAAATTCTATCTTTGTTGACAATGGCTAAAACCAATGAAAATGGAAATGAAATACGCGATTTGTGCTTCTTTCCAAATTTCCGATTATTTTTTTGGTCTGATAATCAAATAAAATATTATAATTACTATCAAGCTAAATTTCAAAAAGTAACTGTTACAGTAAACGCTACTGGATCTCTTTTCGAACCGATACATCTACCAAATCAAACTCAACTCACAAAAAAATTGTTCTTGTATGTAGGTCTTGTTACAGCAAATGAAAAATTTAAATCTGTACCAGTATTTCAAATGATAACGGATTCACACTCACAAGATACGATATTGCTTTGGTTAAGAAAATGGCTAAGTTTTATAGACAATCCACCGCAAGAAATTATTACGGATGATAGTGCAGCTTTAGTTTCTGCTTGTATTCAAGCATTTGCAATCTCTATAACAACAAAACGGTACATCCAGCATTTATTCTCGGTTTTCGAAGGTACATCTTCTGAGAAACCTAAAGCATTTATCAGGCTAGACACTAGCCATTTTATAAAAAGTCTCCATCGTAACTTTGATATTCATGATGATATACGTTTAAAATATTTGTATATTAGGTGCATATTATTTTTAAAAGAATGTGAAGATTATCAGTTAGTTAAAGACACTATTATTGATATAATCAAAGTTTGCCTCGGTCAGTGTGATGATGAAAATAGTACAGACAACGAAAGCCAAACAGCAAAAAGTCGACTTGATAAATTAATACACAAAATAAAACTTGATGAACCAACTACGACAAACGAAAGTATGGAAGAAGAAAATAAATATTTTAATGATGACATGCTTATTGATAACGATTTCGAATTTACAGTTTGGTTTAACAGTCTTGTTGAATCTATAAAAATAAAGAATCAAATTACAAACAACAACAAAAATCAATTTTACTATCCTCCATTTATTTCAATATTCAAAAGAATATTGTGGAAACTACCAATGTCCAATTTGCCATGCTCATTTTTTGAATCTGATTATAAAGCACCATCGTCTTCAGGAGTTGAAAGTCATTTCAAGGGTTTAAAGCATCTAGTATTCAAAACAAAAGTTAAAAAATACAGAGTAGACGAGTTTTTAAAGTCTCATGCAAATTATATAGATGGGGAAGTTAAATTGTGTTTTTGTGACCTTACTCAAGATGTTAAAAATAAAATTCATAAACATAAAATTAGGAAAAGAAAAATTGCTTCAACTAAAACCACTTATAGTAAAAGGTCGAAATATACAGATCTCTCAAAATCATCGCCTCTTTGTATTAAAAAAGAAACCATAAATGGAGACCAGCTTTCATTTATAGAGAAGAAACAACAGGATATATTGATTGATTTAAAACCACAGCCGAAGATGAATATTTTTAATAATGACTCCATATTTGCGGATCAGCCATCATATATAGAAAATTGGATGGGACAAGCTAGAATAACTAAAAAAGAACAAGAGATTTTTTTTTTTTTTAAATTTTAACTTATGTCTTTCTCTTCGCATTGATTCCCAAAATGTTAAATTAAAAAAACACATGTGCTTTCGATTCTGTAATGTGTTTATTATGTACAGGATACACTTACAACAGCAATGTTAGAAATCTAGTAAATACAAATAAAGAAAAAGAATTAATTCCACAATATTTACATCGACTCTCTGACAATGTTAGTAAATACGACGAAATGTATAGTTTACGGGCAAAAATAATTAAAACATATTTGCAAAGACCGCCTTCCATTTCGGAAAATCAAATCACGTTCAATTGCGAATGTAATGCCACGAACATTTTCGAACGTTTTCCTTTACAATACTGTAGAAGTGCAGTTTATACAAAACAATGTTTAAACTTGTTTTGTTCGTCGAATCTTATTACAAGGGATATCATGTTTTTGTCCCTAAATGTCGATATAATTAAGGCATTTGGAATTAATTCTCTTGAGGAGGCTATTTTTTTGGACGACGGTATGACAAAATGTTTATACTGTGAAGGGCAGACTAATAATAATTACGAAATATCGAAAGTAATTTCATTTGATTTAAACGGTTCTGATCAACATTGTCTAAGCGACGTACCTCATTCAATTATGATTAAAAGTAAAATTTATACTATTGTAGGGGCAATTGAATTTGTACCCCTCCTATATAGTGATGCCATACTAAATGAGAAATTTGTATGTTATGATGACAATTCTTGTAAAATTGTTGAAAGCACTAAAAAAAACATGCATTTACATGTAATAACTTACGCCCTCGTTGATATGTAAATATTTGTAACTTTCATGTATAATTTTATTATTTTTTTATGTTTCATTACCTACTTTATTTCGTTTCGTTGTAATTTACAAAAGATTTAGGTGGAGAATATTTTGTTATTAGTTAACCTTCAATCAAACTGGAATGTCGTAGTTTCATTTAATTTGTAATTAATAAATAAGCAAAATGATTCACGTTAGTAAATGTTTTTCATTGTGTGGACACCCTACTAAACACTGCTAAGGAAATATTAAAAAGCAATTTATCTTATATTATACGCCATCAATCCACGTTAAAAACATATATATATGTAGTGAAACTTTTTTACTAAACCTCAGTACGACAAATCTTCCCATAATGTTTATATTTTAGGATATTTTAATTATTTTGTTAATTCATAGTGTGAACTGAGGGACCACAAACAAATATAAATTTGACGAAATTGATTAATAGTTGTGCATTTGCTTAACTTTTATAATCTTGCTTGCGATTTTTACTAATGTTTGCAAAGAAAAATGCATATTTTTTTTGTACAAATGTACCGATTTCTTAGTTATTTTATGTGGTCCCTCAGGGACCAAAGAAGGAAGGCAGTTTAAGTGTATAATCATTGCCAAATTACGTTTCGGTCATTACGAATCCGTTTAAACATGTTTTTACTAAATCTGTAACATCAAAATAAGCCAGCATATTAAACACTAGCCCAGAAGTGGAAGGTTCAGTGTGTGAACTGAGGGACCACACCTTTGGCTGTATAACTTTTTAGTGAAATCTTTACAAATTCCAGGATTTTTTTACAAAGTAATTCGCAACTACTACTAAATTTTACACTAGTAAGTGTAAAATAAAAACCATTAAAAATTTAGTGGTCCCTCAGTCCACACACACACAAAAATTATGCCCTTACTTATAAAAGTGAAATAACCTTATCATCAGTCATTGTGACATTTGAATTTGACAGATAAGGACAAAGCATGGTTGTTTGTTACCCCACTGTTAAACCACGTTTATAAGTAAGGACATTAATGTTTAGCTGCTCGGTAAACTGCAATGTAATATGATTTAACCATACATCGGGGTTTTCGGTGCGGGAATGTTTGACATAAGCCAAAGATTAAAAAACAGAATTTTACTCTAGGTTTCTACCTAATGAAAAATTAATTGAACAAAAAAAAGTATTTTATAAAAGAAATGTCGAAAAACTATGAAAGATTTTTTATAAGGAAATAGAAATGCGATCGAAAAAAATTAAATATGCACCTATTGGGTCATTTCGCGTTTTGGATAAAAATAGGTGTCCCGGCCAATAAAAAAATACACATTGCTTTTTCATTATTTATTCTTTGGGAGAACGCTAGGGTACGTGTTTCGCTTTAATGCGCCGCAATACAAAATCTTTAATTTCTAATACATGACTTTAAAATTAATTTAACACGCCCTAAACGTCATTACCATATCAGAAAATATCGGATGTATAGTTAGTTGTATAATTGTTATAGAAATCCCACCCTACATATTGCCCTAATCGATATAAAAAATTACCATTGCGGTACCGTCAAAGTATTTTTTTTATTGTTTTACGCGGCTTATTACCTCGACCGCCACGCTTACCCGACTCCTCAGTCCCTACTACAAAGCGGAGTCGAACGCACGTCAAGTTGTTAATAATAAAAATACGATATTTGGCCCTAAACATAGTTTTAAAAGTGGTTTGTCACAGTTTTGCGTCATCGCCATTAACACAGTTAATCAGGGAAGATAACATTGAATTATTTTATATCATGTTGTGTGCTTTTAGTATATTGTGTGTATTCTCAAAATGGCTGACGAGGTTTCTTCTTTAAACAGTAATTTTAGAGTTCTGTTGAAAATAATCCATATTCGTCATCACCATTGCCGTCATTACCTTTTTTTCCGTGTAAATGGTAATGATTTAGCGTGACAGGTAATGACGAACTGGTACTTCTTAACCCTTAATTTGGCAGTGTACGTCACAGTGAACATACTATAATGTTCACTTTTAATGTTTGGAATGTTTTTTTATTTTTTTGCTGATTCAAAATCAAAAAGGGTTTGAATTCCCGACTTTTTTTATTTTTGCCAAATTAAGGGTTAAGGATTTTTAAAGCGAAATAAACTAAAAAAAATGTTTTTTACATCGTTTCATGATTAAATCTAATCGTTTTAGCTTATCGAAACTATTCTTACAATTAAATACACACATACATACCTTCACGCCTTTATTCCCATAGTGGGGTAGGCAGAGCTACAGAATTACCAACGACTCTAAAAACTTGTTGATAACTCTGTAACCACAATTTGCATAATTAGGCTAAGATGTTTAACAGTGTATATTAGTGACAGGTAGCAAGCCCATCGCCTAACAGTACTACAAGCCTTTATTCCCTTAGTCGCCTCTTACGACTTCCACGGGAAGACATGGAGTGGCACAATTCTAAGCCGGCAACACATAACACTGAATAATCAACAAGGACCGAAATTATCAAACTTAGTCACACTTGAAAACTTCAACATCGATTTTTTTTCATATCTATATATTTATATAGATATATATTTATATATATATTAACGATTCAGGTAAAGTAACAAACTTTTTATAGCTTTTTCTTCTTAATTTTTACGATTCATCATCATAGAAAGTTTAAAATTATTCTTCAATGTCCCACTTCTCCAAATTATCAATTAAAATTACCTCACCGCGGTTTATAAGCAAGTGGTATAAATTTATTAACTGTTCTCTGTCATTGCCCGATTCCATTATGTCAACGACGATACTCATGTTAAAAGTGCATGAACTCCAGATGTAATTTCATTTGTTCATTATCTTCACACAACGCTCGACACTGTCCTCCTTGTTGTGTGGCAAATATTGTATTATAATTCTGTAGTATCTGTCGAATAAACTTATCATAGTAAAAAAAACTGATATTTTACAGAAAAAACAAAACTATCTCTTACCCTAAAATAAGTTTACTTAAGTAAATTATTCCATCAATGGCTGTTGATTCAAAGATAATAACCCAAGCAGCACATTAGTGAATTTTGCAGCTTATCTTATAGCTTTATTTTCTAAATGAGTGGTTTAACAGTGTTTGACTACACTTATAGCTTTAAACACAACTCAAACTTGTATACGAGTTCATCCTGTCACTTATAGTTGCTTAGGAACGTTTTTTGTTTCTACTTTATTACTTATAGTTGGGTAAAGTCGATTTTGCTACTTAAAGTTGCATGCAGGTTGTAATTGTCACTGAATAAGAAGCAATAGTGATATATAAGGCCCTAAAGTAACTTATAAGCCACTTTTATTTATAAGTGGGAACATACACTTATTTGGAACTTTTAATTCCAAATGACTAGTATAATAGAGTAGTGTATCACCAATAGTGGCTAAAGAGATAATTTTACGGCCCTTTTGGAAACTAAAGTGATTGCAACTTTAAGGCCTAGAAGGGTCGTAAAATTATCTCTTTAGCCACTATTGGTGATATACTACTCTATTATACTAGTCATTTGGAATTAAAAGATCCAAATAAGGGTATGCTCCCACTTATATGTAAAAGTTGCTTATAAGTAACTTTAGGGCCTTATATAGCACTATATTGCTTCTTATTCAGTGAAAATTAAAACCTGCATGCAACTTTAAGTAGCAAAATCGACTTTACCCAACCATGTAATAAAGTGGAAACAAAAAACGTTAATAAGCAACTACAAGTGACAAGATGAAGTCATATACAATTTTGAGTTGTGTTTAAAGCTATAAGTGTTGTCAAACAATGTTAACACGTTCACGGAAAGTACATCGAGAGACGTAAACAAAGACCCTCGTGATATGGCATTACGGCTGTGGCCGGTGTTTTTAATTACACCAAAAACGGAACTCCGTCCACGGCCGGCTGTTTCCCATAGCATTTATAGGAAGCACGAACTCTGTGCCGTTTTAGGCTTTAACGAAAGCCGCTAGTGTCACAGCACAAAAGCTCTAGGGCATAGCATTCACTGCTGTGCCACTCGCAAGATACAAATAAGTGATTTTCAGACCTGATAGTTTCAAATAGAAAACAAATAAGTGAAAATAAGTGAAAGTCGTCGTCGGGCGACGCTAGTTAAAAGAAGTCACGTACTCGTAAGCTCTGTGAAAATAAATCTAAATTTGCATTGAAAGTGTTCAGAAGTTTATCATAACTTAATATAAAGGATTATTATAGTCGAGGATTGTTTGTAGTTAAAAAAACTAGTGTAAATACGTCTAAAATAGTGGTAATAATCATTTCAAGTTTTTAAAGTGCGGTCGTTCGTGGTTTAAAATTTTAAGTACACCCACACAAAAACAGTAAAGTGCTGATAAGTAGTGCTAATTACCCGGCACGAAAGCACAGTATATAAATAAACCAGTAAAGAAGCTACGAACAAATGCTCGAAACGACGCACTCACACAGACGCACGCCTCTACGAGACCGCTAAGAGGATTTGGCGGTGCTGTCAGCCGCGTGTGTCGCGTCGAGACGAATGGGCTCCTTCGCATTTTACGTTCGTTCTTGAGAAAGTATTGCGTTGCGTGGTATATACGGTTGTTTGAATTCGGCTTCTTCAAATCCGGAACTTTCATTTTTTAAACTCCCTGCTGGTGTTGAAAGGTAAGAATAAATAAAATATTTTTTAATAAAATGCTTTTTATAATACGATGACGTGTTGCAAAAGTAAAAATATAAAAATCGTTTAATTTCCCAGCGAAAATTCGAGAGAACTCGGGAGATTTTAGTCGAAATAAAACAACTATATTTTACACAATTTTTTTACTTTAATTTATAAACTATTAAATTATTAAACTATATAAAATAATAAACATCTCTGCAATATTTGAACACCGAGTGTTTTTTTTTAAATATTTTTCTCGACCGTGGATATTCTTTGAGTGTCTACCTTTGGTGTTGTCGTCTTAAAAATACTGTTTTAATTTGTTACTTTGGTTCGAAATGTAGAAATTCGGGAAACGGGGTCGCTAAATCGGGATATCGGGAGGGAAGAGCCGAAATCGGTAGATCTCCCGATGAATCGGGAACTATTGCAACACGTCCGACATTTTGTTTATTAGGTTATGAAATATGTCAAATAAGCATACTTCCTCTCGAATTTAGGAAAAAAAGAAACCGCCGCCATGTTACACTTTGTGTTGTTCTACCTATTCCTTCCAAAATCGAAATCTGGGTATCTGTGTGGTCTCTGACAATGATTTCGTTGGCAGCATGAGAAAAAGTAGCCACCATCTTGAACTTTTTAGTTATTCAACCGATTGCTTCCAAAATCGATATCTGGGGATGTGTATGGTCTCCGACCACTAATCTGTTGGCAGAATGAGAAAAAGTAGCCGCCATCTTGAACTCTTTAGTTATTCAACCGATTGCTTCCAAAATCGATATATGGGGATGTGTATACATGGTCTCCGACAACTAATCTGTTGGCAGAATGAGAAAAATTAGCCGCCATCTTGAACTCTTTAGTTATTCAACCGATTGCTTCCAAAATCGATATCTGGGGATGTACGTGGTCTCCGACAACGAATTTGTTGGCAGAATGAGAAAAAGTAGCCGCCATCTTGAACTTTTTAGTTATTCAACCGATTGCTTCCAAAATCGATATATGGAGATGTGTATGGTCTCCGACAACTAATCTGTTGGCAGAATGAGAAAAAGTAGCCGCCATCTTGAACTCTTTAGTTATTCAACCGATTGCTTCCAAAATCGATATCTGGGGATGTGTATGGTCTCCGAAAACTAATCTGTTGGCGGAATGAGAAAAAGTAGCCGCCATCCGTGAATCCAACTTGAAGCCTGGATTAAAATATTTGTTATTTTTTATTATTTCTTTTTTTTTTTATTATTGGCACTTGTTTATGAAAGGAAATTGTGTGGGAGGATTATTTTAGTGTATCATAACAAGTAAAGGCCTTTAACGCAGCTATTTACTAAAAATTGTAGTCAACCTACCTGGTTTGGAATCTTTACAAGTATGGCGCCTACATCCGAGGAAAAATCATGTGCGGGGTGCTTGCAAACTATAGCTACCATGGAGTATTTGCAATGCCAATTGTGTTCAAAGTACTACGACCTACTATGTGCAAACGTATCAAATGCACGATTTCTCAATGCTATGTCTACAGAACAACAGGACAGCTGGGTTTGCGAAGAGTGCAAGGAATTTCAGCCAAAAAATGATGATACACCGGCCCGTGGGACGAGGCAGCCAATCTCTACAGGTAGCAGCCCTAAAGAGGAGGAAACAACTTCGAATCAAGACAATATTACTATCCGGAAAACTACAAAACCTAAGCGTACTCCTGCTCTGATCCCGTCAGCGGGGGAGTCAGTGACTGAAAAGTTGACGGAAGAACTAAGATTGTTCAGGGTAGAGCTGCGTGATGTCAGGTCAGAATTTAAAGAACTCAGGAACGCATTGACGAGCCTTACTGCCGCAATGAGTCTTTGCGACCAGCGTGTTGAAGCCCTTTCAACGAGGGTAGAAACTCTTGAGCGGGAACAGAACCTTGCGTCAGACTTAAATGTTTCTCACCTGGAGAAGGTAATTGAAGACCTAAGGCTCGAAGTAAATGATCGTGAGCAAGAATCACTAGCTAACGACATTGAGATTTCCTGCATCCCCGAAGAGCGGGAGGAAAGGTTGACCCACCTGGTGCTTTCCATAGCGAACAAAATTGGAGTCACGTTGGAAGAACGCGACATCGTCAGCGCGGAACGTGCCGGGCCAGTCCGGTCTCCTGTGGAAGGGACCTCTGCTCAGCGCCCACGGCCTATAGTCGTACGGCTCGCTCGCCGCTCCCTGCGGGATCGACTTTTGAAGGAAGTGAGAGTGCGACGCGGCCTCACTACTGCTGATATGGGCCTAACTGTACCGTCGAAGCCCTTCTACGTTAATGAGAGATTGACACGACTCAACAGACAACTGTTTTATCGAGCGCGAGAAGCGTCAGTCAAAGCCAGATGGAGGTATGTGTGGACCCGTGATGGAAAGATTTATGCTCGTCGGGGACCTGGAGAAACTGGGCATCGGCTGCGCTCTGACGTCGATTTGGATAAAGTTTTTGGTCGTTGTTAATGTTTGTTCTTAATGTTAAACAAATGTGTGTTGTAGTTCTGGACCGTTTTAATCATAACATCGGCACAAATGGGATAAGTGTCACCAATCCTTATATAGTGTGGTGGAAAGTTGAACATTTCTTAATCTGTTGTAATCTTATTGCCTGTTCATGTGTGTATTTCTATAAGTATAGTATTCTGCTGCAGAGGTTTTTAACATCGCCTGTCACAGTTTCAATTTTAAGTTTACCTTGTGGTTATAGTTGTTGTCCCAGTATAAGTTGTATCAATGTTTATGGCTGCTGTATAATCTTGAATGGTTTGTTATCGGTAAAATATCAAAATGGTTAAGCCAAAAAATCTTAAAATTGGGTTTTTTAATGCAGGATCACTTAGTACAAAGCATAATGAGTTTATCGTGGCAATAGAACAGCATTTACCGGATATACTTGCTATTAATGAGACTTGGTTGCAGCGCGGGGAAGAGGCTAGAGCTCCTTATCTTGATAATTATAAGTTCGTACATATTCCACGAATACTTGGCACTCAGCAAGCCGGTGGAGGGGTAGCATTCTACATAAGTCGCGCAATCAAATTTCAAAATTGCCCCTTTTCACCGATTCCCGATATAGAACAGATGTGGATTAAACTTACTATAAAATTCTGTTAAGTTTATTATTGGAACAGCCTACAGACCACCGTGGCAAAATCTGGAGATATTTCTGGATAGCTTAACTGATACGTTAACCTCTTTCTCACATTATGATCAGATTATACTAACTGGTGATTTTAATGTCAATTTACTTGAAAGTAGTGATCCTAAAACAAGACAACTTAACTTATTTTTTAATTCAATTAACTTAAAGAACTATGTTACGACTGCCACTCATTTTACTGCTCACAGTGAAACCCTTATAGACTTGATTTGCTCTAATGGTGGCCTCACAAACGTCTCCACAAACTATATTGCCGACCTAAATAGTCACGCTCTCGTCCTAGCTAATGTAAAAGTTAAAAAGCCTGAGTCCCGTCCTAGGTCACTGTTGACTAGGTCATTAAAGGGAATGGATATCGCGGATTTTTCTCATAGTTTGATGCAGTTGGATTGGAATTTAATTTATGATTTGAAGACGGTTAGCGAGAAGGTTCAGCATTTCAACAACCTTTTATTACACATATTTGATTCCTATGCTCCGATCCGTAAAACTACCATTAAGTCTAGATCTAAGCCATGGCTCACTCCTAACTTACGATATATGATGAGTCTGCGTAATGCAGCGCAGGATAAATATCGTAACACTAAACAAGAAAACGACAAAAGCGAGTACAAGTTGTTAAAGAGCTTGGTGATTTCGTGCATGTTCCAGGAACAAAAGGCTTATTTTGATAAGAGCATAAACTCTAACATTACAAATCCGAAGACTCTGTGGAAGCAGTTGAAACAAAATGTGTTGACAGATCTTAGGCAAACAAATGATATACCAGCTCATCTGAAAGATCCTGATGAACTTAACGTACACTTTTTAAATGTACCGGGGGAGAAAGGCGCAAATTCATCGGCATTAAATTATTTTGAGGAAAACAGTTATGGTCTTTCTACATTTAAGCTAGTTCCTGTTGATGAGCAAACCATCTCAAAAATCATTTTAAATTTGCGATCCAATGCACAGGGTTGCGATGGGATCTCCGCTGATATGATTCTTTTGACACTTCCTTTCACTTTAGATTTTATAGTTGAGCTGATTAATTCATCCATTTTGACTTCCAACTTCCCACAATTATGGAAAACAGCGATCGTAAGTCCGATCCCAAAGAATAGTAACCCTCAAGAACTAAAAGACCTAAGGCCTATTAGTTTATTGCCTTATATGTCGAAAATTCTTGAAAAAGTCGTCTATAACCAACTGGTCAAGTATCTCGAAGATAATAACATACTCCCAATTATGCAATCCGGTTTTAGACGGGGCCGCAGTACCAATACCGCGTTGCATGACGTCTTTGACGAAATCTTGTCTGCCCAAGACGCTGGTATGGTTACTGCATTGACGCTTTTGGACTTTTCGAGGGCATTTGATACGTTAAATGTGTCTCTCTTGCTGTCCAAGTTAAGATATTACGGTTTTACTGATTCATCCTTGGAGTGGTTTCGAAGCTATCTTACAGATCGTTGGCAGAAGGTAAAAGTTGTAAAGTCTGATGGCTCATGTGTGTTTTCAGATTTGAGACCAGTGAATAGAGGAGTCCCTCAGGGGTCAATTTTGGGACCTTTGCTATTTATTATCTATTCTTCCGATATTTGCAGTAGGATTAAACACTGTAAATACCATTTATATGCAGATGATTTACAGGTCTACATATCCTTTAGACACACTGAGACTGACAACGCGATTAGGCTTTTAAATGAAGATTTACAACACATTGCCGGCTGGTCATCTGAGAATTGCCTGGTTTTAAATCCTAGTAAATCAAAATTTATGCTTTTAGGATCTCGACATCAACAGCAAAAAGTTAAAACTCTGAATCCCACGATTTCTGTGTTGGGTAATCAGGTAGAGGAGGTGCAAGAGGCACGAAATCTCGGTGTCCTTATGGACTCAAGCCTCCGTTTTGAAAATCACGTCGCTGATCTGGTGCGCAACTGTTTCTATAGGTTAAGAATTTTATACAGAGTTAGGCATTATTTGGATATTGATTTGCGCATTCGACTTTGCGAAGCGCTGATTCTTTCAAAGTTAAATTACTGTTTAACTTCGTTTGGTTCTTGCCTATTTGCTAAAACTCATAAACTTTTGCAGCGTGTTCAAAATGCTTGTATTAGGTACTGCTTTCCCGTCCCTCCTCGTTCGCATATAACTCCTTTTCTGAATAAAGCAAACACTTTGAATATGGCACACAGAAAGGACTTATTATTTGCAAGTTTATTATTTGGGATTGTGAAGACCGGTACACCTGTTTACTTGCATGACAAACTAAATTGGTCGTCCAAGGCAGCTAAGCACCGATCGGCGAGATCTTGCGTCTTGGTTCCGTACAGACACAAGACCGCTGCTTTTAGGGGAAGCTTTAGGTATCTGGCCTCGAGGTGCTGGAACAACATTCCTCCGCCTATTAGAGATGCTCGTTCAAAATTAGCTTTTAAAAGTAAATATAAACTGCATTTGCTGAATCTGCAGAAAGTTCAGGCCAATACCTAACTTTTCCGGTTGGATAATACTTCAGTAGTAACTTAATAATTAAGTAGATTTTAAAATTAGATTTTATTTTGGTATTAAGGTTGTGGTGTTATTCAAATTAAAAATATGTCTGTATGTCCCAATTTTTGAGTGAGTGACTTTCTAAGGGCGTCACCTGCCGCACCCATGGTTTCCGGCAGAATATCAGCGCTGCAGCAGCAATGCTGCAGCACATGCTGAGCCGGCGCCCTTTCACGGATATGCCGTGGCATTGAATTATTGTTAATTATTTATATTAAGTACTTAAGAACTTTCACAATATTATTTTACATTGTTTTAAATTTTGTTTCGTATTTTTTGTAATTCTATGGTATTTGCATGTCCATGGCATACTTATTAAGGTGAATAAAGTTTTTTTCTATTCTTTCTATTCTATTCTAAAATAAACACTGTAAGATCTTTTTTGTTTCGCCATGTTTACAAATTGGAGTCCTTGAAAATGATTTATTTTAAACAGAATTTTATCACACTGACGCATAATCATAGACTTTTGATAGTTGTGACGATGTTACTTTAACATTGTACGTAACCTACAATCATTAGGTCAGGTTTTTACAGTTTTAGTTCTTATCAGTATCAATTCCTTATATGATTTAACACTCTCCTTTTAAATATTCCTGATCTAATCAAAGGCGCATCGAAATTTACAAAGAAACCATACTATAGTTTCACGGTAAAAAAGCATTCGCAAGAATTTCGTGCTTATTTCAATGCCTGAACGTGAATTTTAACCAAACAGATGTATAAATCCAAAATTAAAATGGCAGATCACATTCACTTTAAAAACTTACCGACTTAATTGTTGCCACGTCACTCAAAGGAACTTTGGCGTCCCATTTATCACTCATTGACCGAACTGAAATATTATTATTCATTCGTTCAATAATCGTCGTTCACTGCGCATAACTTTCACCCATAGTTCTAATTGCCACTTAAGGTAATCGTGAGATCTCTTATGGATTCAATATAGAACCAAAAATAAGCTGCAATTTTTCACCCCGTGGTTCTATATTGGTTGCCTAAGGGTTCTTTCCACCTATATAGAACTTAGTCATGGCTATATATTTCACTTAAGTATCTAAATAGATATGATATACGAGCTATTTCCCACCCAGTGTGCTACTTGGGGATAATGTCTTGTATTTATATAATTTGATTTATTCGATTTTTTATTGTTTTTATTATATTATTGTGTTTTCATATTGCGTAATGGCTATATATTTTGATCATTGCATTATATTATATTTTTATGTAAATTTGTAATCAACAAAAAGTAACAGCCTTAATTAAGTAACGTTAAATATCATTAAGATTTTACTACAATCGTACGCATTTTAGTTTTAATTGTTTTAATGTTTTAATGTTTTATTTGGGCACAAACGGTACAATATAACTTAAAGATAAAAAGAACATGAATTTAACATAAACCAGCGAAGTTGCCACAAGTTACAGAGACATATTAAAATTTAAGGAAGCGTAGGTACAACCATAGGAGTAACAGCAAAAGAAAACAATATTTCAAACATGCAACTAGACAACACTACTTACTTACTCTAAGGGATGACTTAAATTTAGAAAGTGACAGACTAAACATATCAATATTACCGAAACAGTTATTATATTTACTACACACTCTATTAACAAATGAGTTTCCAGCGTATTTAGTGCGTGTAAATGGGACATGAAACAAGCAATTTGTTCGTCGTGTGTTGGGGCGAGGTACTCTAAAACCTATTTTACTTAAAAGATAAGGGGAGTCAATATTATTAGAAATAATTTTAAATAATAATGTTTGGTCCTTATATGTGCGCCGACTCTCGAGAGATACTAAACTATTGGGATTAAAAATTTGGCCAGATTTAAAGGCTCTATACTCTAAATGCTTTAAAAGTTTATTCTGAATCCTCTCTATGGAATCTACATAAATATTATATTGAGGGTTCCATACACAAGAGGCATATTCTAAGATTGGTCGTACTAAAGCGTTAAACAGACCGATAATTGTTTCAACGTCTTTGAATTCTTTGCCAATCCTTAAAACAAAACCTAAACGTCTATACGCTTTATTGGCAATACTATCCAAGTGGTCACAAAAACTAATCTTACTGTCCAAATAAACACCTAAGTCTTTAACTACAGATTTCCTTTCAACCAGTTCATCATTCAAATAATATTTATAGTTAGTTATTTGTTTTTTTCTGGAAAAGGAAATCACGCTACATTTCTTAACGTTCAGGTGCAAACGATTTAATTGACAATAATGGCTGAGCCTATTAAGGTCTTCTTGCAATTAAGAACAGTCTTCCTCCGATCTTATAATCTTATATAGCTTTTTATCATCGGCATATAATAGACAACTCGAAGAACGAATATACGACATGACATCATTAATAAAAAGAATGAAGAAAAGCGGGCCCAAGTGGGATCCCTGCGGAACACCTGAAGTTACGGGAACAAAACTGGAGCAGTACCCCTTGACCGCAACAGCCTGACTGCGATTTCGTAGGTAGGTCTTAACCCAACGAAGGAGGTCGCCGTGCACACCGACCGTTTCTAGTTTAATAAGTAAAATATTATGAGAAACCTTGTCGAAAGCCTTTGAGTAGTCCGTGTACACTACATCCACCTGGTAGCCTTGATCCATAGCAATAAGAACCTGATCGATAAATTCACACAAGTTCGATTCAGTGGACTTCCTGTTTATAAAACCATGTTGCTCACGAATAATAACAGGTCTAATAACAGGAAAAATCTTGTCGTAAATTATCTTTTCAAAAAGTTTAGGAATTGAACTTAATTTAGAAATGGGCCTATAATTCTCAACATCATGCTTATCCCCAGCCTTGAACACAGGTGTCACAAATGACTGCTTCCAGAACACAGGCATCACACCCAATCTCAAAGACATGTTAAACAATAAACAAATCGGTTTGGATAATTGATTACAACATTGACGCAGAAACATTGGTGGAATCCCATCAGGACCCACTCCCTTGCTAATATCGAGTTTCTTTAAATACTGACAAACAGTCTCCCAGGATATATTAATACTGCTAAGATTTACCAACTCCTCGCAGGAATTTGAAACAGCAAGAGGTGTTCTGCTATGCGATAGGGTATCAGGTGGTTCATAAACAGAATTAAAAAAGACATTGAACAGGTCACATATGTTTTTTCCATCAAAAGCCTCCTTATTACCCAAAAACATTGAATCTGGAATAATGGACGCGCACTTTTTAGATTTTACGAACCGCCAAAAATATTTAGAATTATGTTTGATCCTAGATTCTGCATAAACCAAATACTTACGGTAGCATGTGTCTTGTACTTGCTTTTGCCTATTCCTAAGGAGCGCAAAAGTATCATAGTCATTTAGACGACCATAAGTTTTCCACTTTTTGTGAAATTTTAATTTCTCTTTAACGATTTTTATAAGTGCTCTTGAGAACCAGACCGGATATTTGTCATTATTATAAACAATTTTTGATGGTACGTGATCGGAAATAATCTTATTTAAAATATCATAAAAGATCTTAACCGATACATCAATGCAATCAGAGGCCAGACAAGTCTCCCAATCAATGTCTGCTAATGCATCATTGACTGCTTCAAAGTCAGTAGCTTTAAAAACACGAACTGTACGAGGTGGTTCGTACAAAGCATTAAAACTAGCACATGAAATAGTAAAAACAAGAGATGGGTGATACTTGTCCTCTGTTATGAAAGGAAAGGGGGCTGCGGTCAAGAGGCACTGCAGATTAGCAATAATAAGGTCCAAAACCCTTCCCGTAGTATTGCAAACTAAATTGTATTGAAGCAAACTATTAAACGACAAAAAAGCTTTAAGAGAGACTATACTTGGCGCTATACCACTGTCGGCTTTTAGCTCTGCAAAACTATGACACGCCGATGGATACCACTGTGCCGCACCCAGGTTAAAATCCCCAACAATTAAGAAACGTTCTTCTGGGTTTTTCAATATTGTTTCCGTGACCTTTTCATAAAATTCGAGTTGAGCATCGTGCATCGCGGGGCATGGAGGGAAATAGCAACAATATACACGGCAGCGAGCATCTTGAGAACCGATTCTGATGGAGAGCGAAATAGTGAGCAAATCCGCGACTGCACCAGTTGAGGGCAAGCAAGCAACGTCTCTAACCTGAAGCCCACTTCTAACCGCGATTAAAACACCTCCGCCCATTTTATCACCCCTAGTGGCATAGTCACGGTCACATCTATAAACCGTGTACCTAGGATCAAAAAGCTCAGAGTCCATAACACCAGGCAGAAGCCAAGTTTCACTCAAACATATCAAATGATAATTAGAGTTGAGAACGCCATTATAGAGAGTAGATGTTTTTGTGCGGAGTCCGCGCACATTTTGATAGTAAACGGTTATATTGTTGTTATACATTTTAAATGATATCTATATAAATTCGAAAATGCTCTCATAAATTTGACCCCCAATAACTTCATTATTATTATATTTTTATCAGCCACAATATATTTATGACCAAGTACAATAAGATTCCATTTTATGACAAAATTAGTGTAGTGAACACAACTGACGAACTTAACAATATTTTTAACTCCTAACCAAAGTAAATACAAGCACAACAGGCATAGATATTGCTTAAAACATGCAAAATTAGATACATGCAAAAATTCAAAAAGTTTCAGGAAAATAGATACAATATTTAGCTTAGAAATCACTATATCAACATACAAAACACTTTTTTTTTTTTTTTTAAATCCTCAGGACGCACGACATTTATAACTGGGCTAGTGTCGTCGCGCCTCACCAAAATTGTACAGTTCTTGACCCAAACATATTTAAAGTTATTCTCTTTAGCGACCCACTTCACATCCCTCAGTAAAGCTTTATTGCGACTGGTAAGGTGTTCATTAAAATAGATCGCATTGTTGCTACCGATGTAACCAATATCGCATGCCTTGAGGTCCTTAAGCTTCTTCAAACGACTAAGGCAGTCGTCTTTTTTGTAGAGGCCAAGGAACCGGACAACGATTGCCTTTGGTTTTTTAGTGTCACTTTTCATCGGAGCCACACGAGTAATAAAGTCGATATCAGAGTTCACATCAACCGGTGAACCTGTGAGCTCAGTAACTTTACTAAATATCTCAAGCAAGTTCTCGCCTTTTTTTTCGGGAATTCCCAATATCTCTATGTTTGAACGTCTAGCCCATTGCTCCCCGGAGTCCAGACTACACTCAACGTTAGCAATAGATATTTTAAGGTCCTTAATGTCAGATTTGGCGGCACCAATGGAGCCCAGCTTGTTCTCAACAGCATCGATCCTCTTGCCAAAATCGTCATATTTTGAGCTAATAAATGTGACGGAATCCTTAAGCTCTTGAAATTGGGTTTTTAACGAGTTCAATTCATCTTGAAATATTTTTTTAAATGTTGTTTCCCAGTGCGCACACATGGCGCTCATTTCGGCTCTAAGAAGGTCTCTGACGTCATCAATGGAACAAGTTTGAAGAGACTGATTTTGCAGTGGGGGTGGAGGAGACAGTAACTCCGTAATTTCTGCGACTCTGTTTTCAGACAATCTTTGGGTCTTGCTATCTACCGGGGGGTTGGTGTTGTCACCTCCCTTTAGCCGTGATGCCTTGCATTCGGGGCAGGTCCACCTGGATCGCGCAATTGGTGAATCATTAGTGTATTTTACACACTCATGATGGTAACTATGGGAGCAGTTAAAATATATATTTCAATTTTTCAATACGTAGAAAGTTCCGCAACGGAGGATCGAACTTATGAACGCATCCGATTCATAGACAACAAAAAATAAAATACAAAAAGTAAGTCGAAGACGAGGATTGAACCCGCGCACTCCGCTCCACAGTCGACCTTACACGGCCTGCGCCACGCCGCACACTACCGATTAGGCGAATTTAGTGACCACACTCCCGTGATATACTGATCGATGATCTATTTGCACATGATAAGGCCAACTTTTTTAGATTTGCACGGGTACACTCACTTTTATTCTCAGTTAAGCAAAACTTTTCGCTGTGATTTACACTCACAATACGTTAACACATGGAAAACTAATTTATCAAATGAACAGATAATACATCCAAGAGCACGTGAACTTAATTATTTGTCAACACTTGGCGATTAAAATAGAAAAAATATTTTTCAAAGCTGCAGCGACCTTAGACGTATGTTGTCGCTTATACAGCGTACCCGCTTATGAAAAGTTAAATTTAAGAAAATTGTTCCAAAATCATGATGATTACCGAAGAGCTAATATTAATAGAAACTAGATTTTTTAAGATATTGTTGATTTACGCAAGTAACGTTAAATATTATTAAGATTTTATTACATTTGGTCGTAAAAAAAGGTACCTACACAAAAAGGAAAAGATCGTACGTATATTAGTTTAATTTAAGAAAATTGTTCCAAAATCATGTTGATTACCAAAGAGCTAATATTAATAGAAACTATATTTTTTTGAAGATATTGTTGATTTAAGTTACCTTACGTAAAATATTATTAAGATTTTATTACGTTTGGTCGTAAAAAAAGGTACACAAAAAGGAAAAGATCTAAGTATTTTAGTTAAATTTAAGAAAATTGTTCCAAAATCATGTTGATTACCAAAGAGCTAATATTAATAGAAACTTTATTTTTTGAAGATATTGTTGATTTAAGTAAGTATATAACGTTAAATATTATTAAGATTTTATTACGTTTGGTCGTAAAAAAGGTACACAAAAAGGAAAAGATCTACGTATTTTAGTTTAATTAAAGAAAATTGTTCCAAAATCATGTTGATTACCAAAGACCTTATATTAATAGAAACTAATTTTTTTGAAGAAATTGTTGATATACGTAGTCGTGGTGTCGTACAGTTTATTTTATATTCAATAAAACATGTGTGTAAAAAACATTTTAATATGCGTCATTACCAGTTACTTGGAATCATTACCATTGCTAAAATAGTAATTCCATACTACTAACGTCATTACCATTTCAAGCAGTTAACTTTGAAGACCAATAACTTCTAATTTAATGATTGGATAATGATGCCTCCTGCAGGTTTTTAAAGCTTATTACTATATCTTTAAATTTCAGTCGCTAAACACGCAAAAACAAACAATTTTTAAAAAAGTGAAAAAATATTAAGAAATAATCAAAAAGGCGAATCCACCCTATTACAAATGCCGACTTAGAGAGATCGTTCAGTTCATGGATAATATTTACAGCAAGACGTCGCAGGTGAACTGTTCAAAATATTGAAAAATGTGTCAACTACTAAATTTACCTACTGCAGGTAATTAATTAACGTTAATTTTATTATTATCTCGTATCATTATAGCCTTGGTAGTAAAGCTACAGTACTACATGAGTTAAAATAAACTTGTATCATAGTGTAAGCAATTTGCAGAGAGGTAGTTAGTCATTCATTAGGCATAATATGATATTTTCTCAGATTACCTATCTGTTGATATCTACTCTTTCTTAAATCATTCCCGCACCGAAAACCCCAATGTATGATGATAACCAAGATATGCCGAGTCCTTTAAGGGCCTTTAAGCAGGAGAACTTTGAGGGTCACATGTTTACCTTTTTGCTGCATGTGGCCACATTTCACATTCATCATTTCATTTTATAATTTTTTGGGGCTGGCCACTCCGGCGCGGCGTCGTTAACGTGAAGCGGCGCGGCGCCGTCGAATGGCACGTTGCCGTGTCGTGAAAATTCACGGTACCTTGTTAAGTAGTAGAAGAAAAGAAAGAAAAGCATTATATATGCCTCGGCGGAAACGAGGATTTTCTGACTCGTATTTTAGCAGGCCTCGGCATTGCTCGGCCTGCTAACTACCTCGTCAGGAACTCCCTTACTTTCGTGCCTAGGCAATAATGCCTTTAGTCGCATGTCGTCCCGTTTGCAATTTGTCCCGTTCGCAGTTCGTCCCGTTTGCAATTCGTCCCGTTAGCAAATCGTCCCGTAAACGCACCTCGTTCCATTCGCACTTCGTCCCGTTCGCAATTTGTCCCTTTTGCAATTCGTCCCGTTAGCAAATCGTCCCGTATACGCACCTCGTCCCATTCGCACTTAGTCCCGTTCGCAATTCGTCCCTTTAGCAATCGTCCGGCAAATGCACCTCGCCCGATCCGCAATTTGCCCGTATTGCAATTTGTCAGTTGCAGTCATTCAGTCAGTCAATCCAGGACTTCTCTCTTTATGTAATTGTATAATGTATATAAGATAATATGACTAAGAACACAGAAAACTTATAATTCATAATTATTTCAATAAATTAAAATCGGAGCACTTCGGCAAAATAATAATATTACTAATTAACAAATACCTACTCAATACTTAAACAATTTTCTTCTTCTTTTGTCTTCCATGACTGAACTTTTGGGGGACGATTTGTAAACGGGACGAATTGCGAACGGGACGAATAGCAAACGGGACGAATTGCAAACGGGACAAATTGCGAATGGGACGACATGCGACTAAGGCAATAATGTACTATTCCACGAACAGCGACCGCGCCGCCAGCACCGCAGAGCCCCGCCGCCGCACCACCTGCCCCCCCACCCACGAGTTGGGTGTTCGGGATTTTTTTCATGGTCCTTTCAATTTTATACACAATAGAGAGCACTTTTAAGAAACAAAATGGACATGGACGGAAAGTGTTGTCCTTGTGTTTCAATAGTAAAACCGTTATTTCCGAACATGTTTGAGAAAAGTCAAATTGTTTTGTTTTGACGTGAGCCCTGAAAACGAATAAACGAAAAAATGGCTCAAATAAAAACAAGACACTTTTTTAGTCTATGGTCTTTTAGAAAGAAGTAACGCGCAGGAGCTAATACTAAATATAATAGTAGTTTATGCAACAGTTGTATAAGAGAGGTCAAAAAAGACGAGTGGTGTGGTTACGATGTGAGCCGCAGGCGAACATCGTAAAGCAAGACGCCACGAGTATTTTTTGACTTAGTTATACACCGTTGCATACAATACTTTTTCTACGACTAGGTTTCAAATAAAATGCAAAATTAAATTAATATACCTAGGTTAGAATACGAACGAACGAAGCACAGAACAACAAACGAGCGAGAAACATTCGAAAACAACAAAATATGTGTCTATGGTTAACTTTGTTTTTAAATTGATGTGCACTTGCCAGGTTTCATATTTAAAAAAAAGTTGTACAATCGATTTAACTTGTGAAATAGGGACTAAAAACACCTAATGATTTGAGAAATGAATTCTTTTACCTGATTGGTCGATTTTAATATAGCTGCGTTCTGGTTGGTTGATACCAAATAAAATGTTTTTTTTAAAGAGTTAAATTAGTAAAAGAGTTTACATACCAAAAAGAACCTAACGTTCCGATTGACAGTCAATGTGTATTGTGATTGGTGGTTTAATTTTGTGAAGTATTTTGATTGGTCAAATTAACCTAGGTGTAAGCTTTGGCAGCTAGGCATATCGTTTTGGCTCAAAAAAGCACAAGTGCTGTTAAGGGGAATAGACTAGATAGACTTTTCTACGGAATGTTCTGCGGACATATTATCTATATTCTTATATTAGTGTTCGTGACTATATAAATGACAGATAAAAGTACAGGAGTAGGAAAATTAAATTACAGAACGCTTATAGCTTTGCTTGTCTTTATTATACATATTTTTATTAGATTTAAGTATATTGTGGGCTATCAACAATTTTAACATTTATAGTTATTATACTTATTATGATAGCAAAGACGTTAGTCAAATTCTTGATTCGTCATATTCTTGTTTCGTCATTATCTTGTTTCGTCATTAGCTTGTTTCGTCATATTCTTGTTTCGTCATATCAATCCTAAGCTTAATCTAACGATAGTATGCCAATTGTACACAAAAAATGGGACCTCCTTTAGGTGCGTGACCCATCTTCACACTGAGCCATAACACTGGTGTTATGACTAATGATGACTATGACCAATTATTTCTATTAAAATCTAATTTAACAGAGTCGACGGAGCTCCTATTTCTGGGTAGTTTGGCCCTCCGGGCCTGCTAAAGACCTCGTATCATAGGATTGATATGACGAAACAAGAATATGACGAATCAAGAATTTGACTAACGTCTTTGCTACGCTTATTATGCAGAAATAATACTTATCTGGAAATGTAAAATTGGTATCGGTTACAAATATATAGCCAATAACGTAATTAAATATGTGTAAATTGTAAGCTACTTTGGAAGGCGATAAGTAGGTAAATTGTGCTGAGAGATATGTAAGTAGGTAATTTAAATTTATTATTACTATGAGCAATATTATACTAAATAAGTATAGATACGATGGTTGTCACCGGAGGCTGAATATGACAATCTGAATTAACAAAAGAAATCCATTAAGTGATCATTGGTTTACAAGATAAGTACTTTACTGAACTTAAAGCACTACTAAATACTAATATACAAATACATCATTTGAATAAATACCGCAACAAATATTTAAATAATCTTCCTATACTTATACCTAAAGCTGTATAGAGTAAATAAGTAAAACCTATATTTTTAAAATAACAGATCTATTTAGCTTCTTACCTCTTGCATTAGGCCGATACTAATTCTGTTCGGGGCTGCTTATGGTAAGACAAACTCGACAAAATCGACAGCAAGTAGATACTCTCTAGTCAAATGTATATATTTACTTATTAAGGCGTCTCTATAGAAAACCCGAGTTCAATTGTAATACAAGGCATTTTATATGGTTGCGGAAGATGAGCATTGAACGCGACGAGACGCACGCGCCGCCGCCCAGCGCCGCCGGAGCCGCGCGGGCTGCGCCGGGCCGTCGCCTCTGCCGTGCATCGCCCATAAAATCTCTTATTTTTGAAGATTTATGATTAATAAAAAGAGTTGCTTGCGGAAAATATATATTTAAGTATATACTCACACGTTTGTATTATTTCTCCAGTTCTAGATTAACATACTTACCTATTTTTGCCACACTGAGTTATCAATGTCACAGAAATAATTTTGAACTGGCATACATTTAGCATTATAATTTGGTAAAAGTTCGTACATGTTTACGTTTACCCTAATCCCCGAAATAATACCAGAGCGATAAAAGGCATTATTTTTGTTAATATAGGTAATTCCTGTTTCCTTGTAACTGTTGTAGATATGTGAATATAGACGTAACATTATTGTATAGACAGTTAGACACTGAAAGAAAATACACATACTCGTAAAGTAAGACCATCGCGACGAGATAAAGACTGTAAACAAGTTTTCAGGAGTTCAAACGATTTTATTTGAAATCATGTCACTTCGAACACAATTCAAACAGGAATGAATTTCGCGAAAATGGCGGTCCGAATGTTTACAACTTCCGTACTGGCAGCTTCCCTGTACCACGAATCACGCAATGACAGCCGACATCGACCAACTAAAGATATTATTGCGTAGGTAGGTACGAGAAATAAGGACAGAAAATAATCGCTCGCTATCGCAATATAACTTAGTAACGGTCAGTCTGTTTACATTCTTTATCTCGTCTCATTGGCCGTAACTACTTTTCACTAGTTTTTTCTTTACTAAAATAATTAGCACTACACTTGACTTCTGGTTTGGAAGTCTGTTTCAGTAATAGGTAATACCCTTATTTATATAGGGGTATAGGTAGGATACTTTAGACTAGTTTTTTTCTTTACTAAAATAATTAGCACAACACTTGAATGTGTTTGGAAGTCAGTTTCAAAAGTAGGTACTTAATACTCTTATTTACATAAAGGTATATGTAGGTTATTCCTACTTACATAGGTACTAATATTATATGTAAACGTTACCTATGTATTTTAGTGTAATTAAAAAAAAACGTATTGGTTTCAAATATGTTCCTTGCAGGGTATTAAGACATCTCGAAAAAAAGATGGCGAATCCTGATAAAATAGAAGTAATTTGACGTACCTACTTATTCTCGTTATCGTGACTATAGAGATATGTCTTCTCCCAGCGCTCGACATGCACGTGTGGTATGGAGTGGGATGTAATGTAACAGTATCATTGGTGGCTCTTAAAGCTGTCTAGTCAAAGATATAATTATTAACATAAAAGTAAAAAAAACGATCGGTCATTTTTACAAATTGTAGACATTTTCGTCACATAAATAATACGGATATATCCACAATACGAGATCATCCCAAAATAAATCAATCACGAAAGAAATTAGAATTGGTTCCCAGCTCCTGTTGTTTTAATGATTGCGTTATCTTCGGACTCGGATGCATCTCTTGCATTCCGCGTCTTCACTAGCCATACAGTTGATTTATGGTATGAGATGCTTTGAAAATTCCAGTAGTAATTATTAGGAGAAGAACGATGAAAATTAGACTCACGAACAAATAAATTGCATCAACCTACCCACGAACCACTCTTTAACAAAGTAATGCAGTGAGTATGTCGGTGTTAAAAAAAAGGATTGACGTAAATGTAAGAATGAGTTAAGCACGAGAAAGCGTGTTCGCCAGTCATGTTACTCGGTTACTCGGTGGGCTGGGGCTTGACCTCTTCGCAGGTGGCCGGCGTGGCCGGGGTGGCCGGGGTGGCCGGGGTGGCAGGAGTGGGCTCGTCGGAGAACAGCGGGTTTTTCACCTCCATGTCGCCAGTCTGAAGTCAAACAAATATATATATTTTTCTCTTCGCATACTCTTCAAATGTTACTTCTGCGTATCGGGACAAGCTCCTTTTTAATCTCTAGGGATTAAAGTATTTTTTAAATTTACTTTGTAAGCCCCTAAACATCCAATCACGGTGTTTGTGAATGGAGGATTATCGCCATTTTCAGTGATTTTGAATAGACAATTTTTAGGGCGTGGAAATAACCTCAAAATGACAACTGTGCAAAAATATTATTTAAAAAGATTTAATTTCGTGAAACCCGATTATTCATCATCATCATCATAAACTCACGCCTTCATTCCCAGAGCGGGGTAGGCAGAGCAACAGAATTACCAAGCACTCTTAAATAAGTTGTTGATAATTCTGTAACCACGTTTTGCACAATCAGGCTAAGATGTTTACCAGTGTATTAGTGACAGGTTGCAAGCCCATCGCCTAAGAGTACTAGAAGCCTTTATTATTCCCTTAGTCGCCTCTTACGACATCCACGAGAAGACATCGAGAGGCACTATTCTAACCCGGTGACCACACAGGTTATTGATTACGAATAAGCATATATTTAATTATATTAAGGATGAATTAATTTCATAATGCATGGTCCCATTAGTTTTAAAATAGTTATCAAGTTTGAACATGTTGGCTAAATATTCAAGCATTTAAAGCAGAACTTCACAAAATAATAATGAAAAATAAAAAAACCGCGGTACAAATTTGTAAGAAACTTTATTATAATCAATATTGTAATTTATCATACTTCATTAGCTCACTTAACGGACACCTAGAACATTTAACGACTTTTAAAAATATCATCATCACGGGTGACATAAATATCAACCTTATTCCCAGACAGCAGGAAACAAATCAAGAAAACGCTAACAGGCATAGCTATCTCAATATGCTGTCATCACACGGTATTATGCCTGGGCACACTTTACCAACCAGACAAGCAAACTGTCTAGACACCTCATGCTGAAAATATAATCCCAAGTATCCACTGCTTATGCGGCAGTTCTAAATACCTCTGTAACAGATCACCTAACATTACTCTTAACACTAACTAACAATAAACCCAAGGTCACAACCCCTCGTAAAATTGTAACTATAAATTATGATATTGCCCTAACAAAACTATTAGAAAAAAAACATAGAAATTGTTATGTTATCTAATGACCCATACTTTGTTACCCTACAGCTTATTAACAAAATAAAGCTTTCACTGGAAGAAAGTCAAAGTATTAAACCTGTTCCCAGAAGTCAGCGAACAATAAAACAATGGGTAACCCCTGGTATATTGCGGTGTATCAAACATCGTAATAACTTACAGCTAAAAATCAGGTTAGAACCTCATAATGATATTCTTAAAATCACATTTAAAAGATACCGCAACTTCTGCAACAACTTAATTAAGAAACTAAGGCGCAAATATGAAAGAGAACAGCTAGCTAATGCTTCTAAAGACTCTAAAATGCTCTGGAAGACCATTAAAAGAATAACCCATTACAAATCTGATAAAACTAAAAATACTGAACTATTAAACACTAAACCATCTCCTACTATTTCTGGAGTCTAGTTTCTGGACACTGACCCCCAAGAAGTCTGTGGCATTGTCATGGGCCTGAGATCCGATAGCGCCCCTGGATGGGACAACATTCCTACTAAATTCCTCAAGCACGCCTGTACTACTATTGCCCCTGTGATTAGTCACCTGGCAAACCTGTGCTTCGCTAAGGGTGCTTTCCCGACTCCACTTAAACAATCAATTGTGACCCCTGTATATAAGAGTGGAGAGAGAGATGACGTAAATAATTATAGACCTATCTCCGTCTTGACTGCTATCTCTAAAGTTCTTGAAAAACTAATTAATAATCGACTCGTTGCTTACCTGAATAAATATAAAATTCTTTCCGACTTCCAATTTGGCTTTCGCCAATCTAGATCCACCGAGGATGCAATCCTATCTTTAACTTGTTTAATTACCGACAAAATTGATAAGGGTAAGAAATGTCTAGCAGTATTTCTAGACCTTAAAAAAGCATTCGATACGGTCTCTCACTCCACTCTTATACGTAAAATGGAAAAAGTCGGAATTAGGGGTTTGCCTTTGGACTTGCTGAGTGACTATTTACAGGGTCGGACACAGAAAGTGAAAATAGGAGAATTCACAAGTAACGAAACTGATATAACTTTTGGTGTCCCCCAGGGGAGCGTTTTAGGGTCCACGTTGTTTCTAATAGATATTAATGACTTGACGAATCTCTTACTACAGCGTGGGCACATTGTCTCATACGCTGATGACACTGCCATAGTGTTTGATGGGGAATCTTGGGAGTCGGCGTTTAGGAGTGCAGGATCTGGCCTCAACAGAGTATCTGCCTGGCTAAGAAGTAACCTCCTCACGGTAAATGTCAGTAAGACTAATTATATTATGCTTTACTAAATACGAAAGCACCCAACCTGATAGTAACTTAAAATTACAAATACACACTTGTAACCCGCATAATCATGGTCACTGTAACTGTAAGGAACTAGACAAGGTCAACGCGACTAAATATCTAGGTGTATTTTTGGATCAGCGTCTTTCGTGGCATATGCAGCTTGAAAATGCAAACAATAGAATAAGAAAACTAAATTGGATTTTCAAAATACTTAGACATGTTACTACTAAAAAATTGTTAAACCAAATGTACACTACTTTAGCACTACCAATAATGAGTTACTGTATCACTGTCTGGGGAGGTGCTACAAAAACAAAACTTTTGGACGTTGAAAGAAGCCAACGTTGCTTGCTCAAGGTAATGTAGGTACTCAAAACCATACAGGTTCCCCACATATGAACTTTATCAAAATAGTGACCAATTATCCATGAGGAAACTGTATGTTTTGTGTGCAATACTTAAGCTTCATAAAACCCTAGAATATAATCCTACGTTTGAAACCCGTAGACGCAAAAATAATGTGGCCCCTGTACCAACCTGTAAATCCATGATTGCCAGAAGGCAATACAAAGCACAGTCGGCATATGTATACAATAACGTAAATAATAAGGTTAATATTTATCAGCTACAACTACATAAGTGTAAAACTGTACTAACTGAATGGCTAAAACCGCTCAGTTACGAAGATACTGAGGCTTTACTGTACCGTACTAAATATTAAGTATGATGAATGTACAAGTACACACACGTACACACACACACACATATACTTATTACACACACACTTATTGTTTTATATAGAACTGGATTAGGTGACTTCAACATTTATTTAGAAAAATTAGAATTATTATTGACTAAGATAACTGACGAAAAGAAAAGGTTTCTTCTTGTTGGTGATCAAAATGTGGATTATTTATCTGATAATTGTTTGAGGCGGCGGGTAGACGACATACTAAGTTGCTACGGTTGTGCCAACACCGTGAATTTTCCAACTCGCGTGACTGCAGACTGTGTATCGTCCATTGATTGCGGCATTACCGGCGTCGCTCGCGACGACCTAACTGTATCACCAGTGGACACTGCCATAAGCGATCACAACGCACAGCGGTATGAGTTCGCCATAAGGCATGAAAGTCCAACAAATGACACAGTTCAACGTCGATTATTTAATGATGAATCTATCTACTTTTTCTATTATGACATTTCTTATTATGACTTTTATTTTATTTACGATGAAACTATTGACATTAATATTAAATTTGATAAATTATTTTCGGTTATGACGCATTATATTAATATTCATTTTCCTATGAAAACCATCAAATTAAAAAATAAAAGCAGTGCCGTCCCATGGTTGACCGACAAACTATTGGAGTACACTCGTAGACACACCGATCTACACGAAATACGGCGCCAGTACCCTAACAATGACATTATATCAGACTGTATAAATAAATATTATAATTTAATTAAATCTGAAACGTTGCGTGCTAGTCAAACCTTTATCGAGCAAAGATTGGCGGGAAGCAGAAATCCTTGCAAGGAAATCTGGAGCATAGTTAATGAAGAGATAGGCACAAAAACTAGGTCACAAAATATAAAACTTAGAGACCCGACAACGCAAATTATTATATCTGATAATGACATTCCTAATACATTTAATTCCCATTTTTTAAACATAGCCTTAAATTACACCGTTGACAGTGATAAGTCGTTGAGCCAACAATATCTCCGCAGACACCTGCGCGCCGCGGACGTGCCCGCGCTCTCCCTGCCCGCCGTCACCAGCGACATGCTGGACCAGGTGCTGCAGTGCATGTTAAAAACGCGAAAAATTTCTGACACCTATGACATATCACTAAATATTTTATTATGCATTTGGCCGATTATTGGCAACGTCTTAGTTAAATTAATTAATGAAGTTTTTGTTTCTGGTGTATACCCTGATGTACTTAAATTGACTAGAGTGTGCCCTGTGTTTAAGGGAAAAGGGGACAAGTGTGAGGTCAACAACTATAGGCCGATAACAATAGTTCCAACCATCTCTAAAATAATAGAGTCAATCCTGTCGTCGCACATTATGAGCCACCTCGAGGATAACGACCTGCTGACGGACCAGCAATTTGCGTATCGGCAGAAGATGTCAACGACCGAGGCAGCGTGTAAAATCTATGACTGCGTAGTTACTGGTCTGGATGAGAGGTACAAGGTGGCGGGTATCTTGTGCGACTTGTCCAAGGCCTTTGATGTGATCAATCACGAAATGCTTTTGGACAAGTTGCATCACTACGGCATCAGTGATGTTAGCCACCGTCTACTCACGTCATTTCTGTCGGGCCGTAAACAGGCAGTCAAGTTATCCGCAAACGGAATAAGGATGCAGTCTATGACCGGAAGTGTGAGTCAAGGTATCCCTCAAGGATCTGCTTTAGGAAACACACTATTCCTAATTTACATGAATGACCTTCCGTTAGCCTTTACAGCTGGCCTGTCAGTGCTCTTTGCGGACGACACGACTGTCGTGGTTAGTGCCCGTACGTATGAGGAACTCGGGGAGAAAATCCATAGCGCGTGCCATCAGTTGCAAACGTGGTTTTCGGCTAATGGTTTGATTTTAAACTTGTCGAAATCCAATACTATGGTTTTCTCAGGCCGACCTATCTCACTTCCTACGTGCGTGGCAAACAGTCCGATGCCGATATGCAATGAGTGTAGGTTCCTCGGCTTCACACTTGACTCTAACCTTAACTGGAAGTGCCATGTTGACAAACTTTGCGATAGACTGAGTGGTGCCGTCTTTGCGTTGCGTAAACTGGGCAGGCTTATTGCAAATGATGCATTAATACAGGTGTACTTTGCACATTTTCACTCCCTAATGTCGTATGGCTCGCTCCTATGGGGAAACTCCACGGATGCCAATAGGGTGATGATAATGCAAAAGCGCGCCTTACGCACGTTAGCTGGGGTGAAACCTAGGCACTCTTGCAGGGGCCTTTTCGGAACGTACCGCATATTGACGCACTACTCAGTTTACATTTTCCAAATATTGATGTTCGTAAGACATAATATTTCCTCCTTTGCACGCGTTAATGTTCTTGGCAAGGAGCTCCGCCACACCGGGCGTTTGAGAACAGTTCCCCGTCGCATGGCACTTGCGGGTAAGAACCCGCGTATCATCGGTCCCACGTACTACGAGCGTCTACCCGCTAAACTTAAAAATTTACAACCCGACGAAGCATTTAAACATCAACTAAGAAACCTTTTATTGGATAATCCGTTATACTCCGTGGATGAATATATGGAGCTGGACATGTAAATTTATTATTGTGTTGAAATTTATTAATCACTATATGTATTGACATCGGACGAGTGACCATTATTCGATATTTAAATGTTGTTGTTTTAATTTAATTAATTATTATTAATTATTCTTGTATTTTTTGATTATTAGTATTTATGTTTTGACAATCTCAATGTAATTTCGTATTTTTTGACATGCAATGCAATTTATATTGTAATATTACATTGATGAATAAATAAACTAAACTAAACATACACACACCCACACACACACACACACAGACACACACACACACACACACACACACACACACACACACACACACACACACACACTAGATTAGTTTTTCCTAGTAAGTTTAAAAGGTACCTACCTTCTTACCTTTATTTAGGTAGGTAAATATATTGTTTCCGCATGAGACTTGTAGTTATGGAGGAGCGGAGCTTCCTGACACAGGTTATGTATACCTACTAGGAAGCTCCAACCGTTGATGTCATAAATGTCATAATAGACTTAAGTTTGAGGAAATAAATAAATATTATCATTTTCATTTTCATCATAGAACGTCGTCAGTGCCGAATTGAGCAAGCACGGGGTCCGTAGCAAATTCTATAAAGAGACCCCTGGTTTGTTTTAGTTTACAGGTTCTGGCGGGCTCTTTTCCGCAACTGGGCGACTTAGATATTCGCCTATTTTGCGGGGGGGGGGGTTTTTTTCGGTTATTATGCTGAAGAATATCGACTGGATTATTCATCTTATGGTCAACCTTGATGGATATGAGTACACGCATTTTGTTGTAAGTACCAAAACAGGAAAATGTCTACCAGACTAGTTTTTTAGAGGTTATGCGCGGGGTCAGTAGCATTTGCTACTCTTGCTACGTGGTTCAAAGTGAAAAGTGGAGGGTTTACATCTCGTGTCATTATGGCTTGTTTTAGTCTCTTGTTGAACAATCTACTATTATCTACACCAGTTTATACTGTTATAATCGTATAGTGATCCTTACTGATAGTTTGATGTGCCTCGGGCGAAAGTTGCTTATCATTAGTTTACAATTTTTTAAATCTTGTTAGTATTATCTAGGGGTCTGGAAGATGCCTGAAATTGTAAATGGGGTTCCGTCACACATCATCGGCTTGGCAGGGAACGAGGAGGCTCACTGACTGGCCACGGCGGCCGCTTTTGACGGTGCTGAGACTGTTAAATACCTATATTGGTGCTGATTTCTAAGAGGTAGTCGCTCGGTACAAATGCAAATCTTATGGTCGCTGGAAGAAATATCTTGGCGAACGGTCTCGTGATAAAGGAATTCGGTTCAGTGTTAGTCTCCTCGTGTATTGTACGTACCTACCTTAGTTTGATTACAATACTCAGATAAGAGATTGTCAGCGCGCATAGGCTTTGGTCCGGAGACGTTAATTTAAATAAATTTGCACGTCTGATGAGGAAAGTGTGATCACTGATACATCTCTGGATATGCGCTTCTTATGCGTCATGATAAAATCGATCTCTAATGTTAGGCTCTGCCACGTCCACTTCCTTTGGGGCTGTTTTTTGAAGATGGAGTTCATCATATAAGTAAAGCCCCTCTATTTCAAGGAAGTTGACGAGTATTTGCCCTCTGTGGTCCTACTGTCAATTGGTGTGACATTGTCCCCCGATATTTATTTATTTATTTATTTATTTATTACTGTAGACTCGCCGCTACTCTGTACTCCCACTTTAGCGTTGAAATCTACCATGACAACGCTGTAGTGGGCCCTGGACTTGTTATGCAGGGCCTTGGAGATATCTTCGTAGAATGTCTCCACGTCATCGTCTGAGTGTGCCGAGGTCGGTGCGTAAGCCTGCACAACCTTTAGAGAATACCTCTCGGTCAGCTTAATTATTAGTATTATTACATACGCCACCCTTGTCGATACACTGGACACTTCCACAACGCTGTCAGCGAAGCTTCTATGGACCCGATACCACCCTGAGAAAGTTGGTCTCCTCTGAAGTACAAAAGATGTCCCGATTCCAGGTTAATGGATTCCCCCCTCTCTCTTCGAACTTCACATAAACCCAGGACTTGCCATCTTATGTTATTCAGCTTTTCTTCAAGCTGCAGAAGATGCTCATCGAGTCGCAGCGTGCGTCCGTTATGCGTAGCTAGAATCAGTTGCAATTTTTGGTGTTGGCGGCCTACCGTAGCTCGGGGATTCTGTGGCACTGCCTGCCGGGACCATGACCGGTCAGGAATAGCGGGGCGGCCGGGAACTGGGGGCCGTGATTTTTTATTGTGGCTTGCCAAAAAAGGTTAATGCCCAGACTCACCACGCTGGGCATGCGAGTTGGCGAGCGCAGGGCGTAGCTCTTCGCCACTGGTCTACCACATTTTTAGAATGGATATCCCGCCATTTGTTGTTTGACGACGCGCTGGCCTAGTTGGTAGTGACCCTGCCTACGAAGCTAGCGGTCCTGGGTTCAAATCCCGGTAAGGGCAGATATTTGTGTGATGAGCGCGAATATTTGTTCCTGAGTCATGGATGTTTACTATGTATTTAAGTATATATTTCTCTATATAAGTATTTATATCGTTGTCTAGTACCCATAATACAAGCCTAGAGCTTAAATTGGGACTAGGTCAATTGGTGTGACATTGTCCCCTGATATTTATATTTATATTTATATTTATTTGTCGGTCGCCGGAGCCTCGTTCATTAATCAGCAGGATGTACCAAGAGCAGGAGAGGTTTACTTAGGGCGCGGAGGTTGAGGTTCCTTCCCATTACATCCCTGTATTCATTTAAAACCATGCAAAGTACCACTTTATACTTGTAATTTCTTGTATTAATAATATTGCTACAGATAGTATTATTATAATTTATAATTTCATATTTTGTATGAAATAAAATGAATCAGTTAGATAACAGTATTAGGCCTGCGGTCAACTTGGAACAGAGCAACTAGATATCATAATGCCTTTCTTCGGCGGGTGTAACGGAAGTTGAAATGCGTTTTGGGCAAGATCGCTGTGGTATTTGACTCATTTTTAAAAAGTTCTTTATGGTATCTATATCGTTAAATTTTGTTTATATAACATTGATAATGCTTTTTTACTTATTATGAAATAGGATTTTATGATAATTATGACCCAAAAATTACTTTTATGGTTTTACCTTTTTTATCAAAGGGCCAACGTTTAGTCATATCGTAAACTTAATGTATTGTAGATTTTAATATATATTCGCATTTTCCAGTTCTGGAACGGAAACCAGGGCCACAATGTGTGATGGGCGGGAGCACTGTCAGAACATTTTGACAAGGATGTTTAAGTTCGCTCACGCTCTTCGACCTGTACATCAATGAGCTTATCATGGCGCTAAGCAGTCTCCACGTTGGTTATCATACAGACGGAGTCTGCTTTCATAATATATTAGCTATGCAGACGACACGGAGCTGCTGAGTGCGTCGGTGGGTGGTTCGCATGAGCTCATGACCCTCTGCGAACAATATGCTCATTATCATGGCCTTAAATATAACACTTTAAAAAGTGAGTTTATGGTGTTCAGGTCACAAACGAATTAACCGCTGGATGTGCCCAAGTACTTTGGTCACGTGGTGACGGCTACCATGACTGATGACCCGGATGTGGAACGGGAGCGAAGGGGGTTGTTAGTCAGATCAAATATGATTGCGCGCAGGATTGCTCGTTGTTCTAAAATTTTCAAGCATATTTAACGACAGCATAAAAGCGTACAACGCTCTCCCGTTCAGTTCAACAACTCGTTCAGGTCACCGCTGCGGCAGCCCCGATTCTGCGATGCCTCGGGGATGTTTGTGGAGGCACGCGTACAATGTTCTTCGCCACCATCCGCAAACGCTGTGCTTCTATGGCGCAGCGGGCGCGATTCAGCCGCAATGGCCTCCTGGTGGTTGTGGCTGAGATGCTGGTTGACCCATTTATGAAGCGCTGGATGGAGGCGGCAGAAATAGTCTTTGTTTACTTTACTAATGAAATGATTATATCATTTGATTGATGGAATGCATACAATTTATTATGTCACTCATTAATTATCATTTAATCTTGAAATGTATTTTTTTTTACTAATCATATCCTATTAAAATGATTGTAAGTGTTTTACTAACAAATGGATGATATTATCTGAATATATAAATAGTAATAATAATAATTAAATTAACAATAATATGCTGCTTTATGAAAACCAGCTGAAAGACCAAATACCTATGTAAGGATTCAAAAGAAAGAACTAAATAACATTTTTATTCTTTAAAAGCAGCTTTACAGCAGTTTCCGCGGTACAAATGAGTTCAGCTTATTAGGCTTAGTAATAGTCCCGTTTGACAGCCTTCGGTTACGGAACCCTAAATACAAATTATTAATAAAATATTTCTTAAACCAATGTGAAGTGCTATTTAAATTATATTTTTAAGAGTAGCATCCACAATATTTTAGTAAAAAATACCTAATAAAAAGGCCTCTGCTGCGGTCTTGACCCTGAATTTTACGGCGAATAAGGCCTCTTTCTTACTTGCGTCTCTATTCCTCGATAAGAAATAAAAATATATTAAAATTGTTGTCGGAAAAGGACGGAAGGGACAAATCTCACTTAATACACTTAAAAAAATGATTAGAACAATAACTCATCCGTAGTCTTAACAGATTAAATACCTAAGTATAAAATATCAGATTTTTTTAGACACAAATTGCGCCTCCTGAAAAGTTGACTTCTTGTAAAACAGTAAGTAATTAAAAGAGACCAGCTAAGAAAATTAATGTCACATGGTAATTTAATTGATTAAGGTCGGTAGGGGCTATTTCGACTGAGGGGTAATTAAAACTAAGGGCAATAACTTATATACTATTTGTCTTATTCAATAATGTCATCTGTACGCAGAACGGTAAACTACCTGTTTCGTGAAAAAATTATAGTTGGCGTTGCTCACGCGTAATCTGCCTTAATGACAGGTCTTTTTTTATCAGTTGCCTATTTTCGCAAGTGTTAACGGACTACGCTCTTCAACTTTGTGACAAAAAAATATATTTTGATTGCTTGTTTTCACAATATTATACCGTGAGTGGTGAAAATATAAACCGTAAGTTGTATTCTGCTTATTTGTTTGTTACAGATATAAGTTTTAGAAGAGATATTTGGTTAGTTTTAATAACCCCGCAAAAGTATTGAAGTCGGATATTTTCGACTACCCTCAAGTTGCAATTACCCCGCTTTATTTTGTATGGTGTTCTAAAACACTAGTGATGTCCAATTTATCGATACTCTACTTAATAAAAACCTTAGCATATTATCTGAAAAACTTGGTTAATTTAACAACTTTTCGTAGTTTTTATAGTAATCTAAATATACATAAATAAAAGTAGGAATAAAAAAAAACTGTGCTTTTCTGGTTATATATTAATGTTTTGTTTTGAACTCAAGAACTTGCACTTAGAAAGCAATATTTGTTGATTAGGCTATTGTTAAAGGACTGATATACCCGGCACTTTACTTGATGTACCTATGTCGTGGTTAACATGACAATTTCTTAAAAGCGTAAAGTAATGCGTTTTCATATGGTTTTAGATGGTGCGGCACTATAAACGTAAAAAAGAAAAACAATATCCATTAGACCAACTTCATAGAGCAGTTGAAGATGTTGTGGGTGTAACCTATGGTTTCACTATAAATATATACAAACGACGTTTCAAATATTTTTTAATGGGAGATTAAAGTTTTAGTAATTACTGTAAATTAAGTATTAGTTAATTATTTGTAGGTGAAAACTTAATTAGTAGTAATATTGGTGAAGACTGGTTTGATTTTACTTCTTTTATTAGCAAATAAAAACCGATTTAAATTAAATCTAGAAGAACCACATTTTTTTTACAATAGATTAGTTTTATTCATTTGATTCGATTTATCGACTATGTTGGCCGACATGTGCCCCTGCACTATTATCAATGGAAAAAGTTGAAATAGCCCCTCCTAAATGTTCAAAGTGTTATTTTACGAAGCTGAGGCTTGTAGGATTGCAATAAGGTATTATTTTGAATGAACCATGCCGTAATAAAGGTCTGGCTTCCAATTTCAGTACCATCACAGCACTGCATTAGTAGGACTAAATATGTGTCATAGTTGAAATTGCCCCACCGCGGGGTAAATGCAACTATTTCTGCCTTTTTTTGAGTTTTTTTTTAATTTGAACATACAATGAGGGAATTCTGTATTATTGACACGTGGAAAATAAAGTCAAATAAAGCCTTTAGAACACCTATTTATTTTATTTATCATATCGTATTCACAGACGAAGATCCTGACCTTTGAAGTTGATGTTTGTGTTTTTTTAGTCGAAATAGCCCCTACCAACCTTACCTACATTTAAATATCAAAACACAAAATAGGCCGGGGTATTTAGATTGAAAAAAAGTCCAACCTTGCATGAATCAAAAACAGCATTTTACTTATTAAATGTGTACAGTACAGACAGGGGAGTGTATTAACTTGTATACTGCGAATAGTTCACCCCGCGCATGCGTTTTTTTCAAAGAAATTGTGTTTAGAAGAGATTAAGTATTAGCACTAAATTAAACATTTGTCGTCCGTCCGCCCAACAACGTTATCTTTGAAAAATCTTATAGTTTCACTTTGTACTTTGTAGCTAAGTGGATTTTATTTCACATATTTAACTTAGGTAAGTAAGTATATATATATATTTTTTTATATCATAGGAAGGCAAACGAGCACACATGCCACCTGATGGTAAGTGGAAACTGTGACCCATAGACATTCGCATTCACAAGACCGCAATCCTAAGACTGCAAATACGTTGCCAACCCTGAGGACGAAGATGGAATGCCTCTATGCTAGTAATTTCACCGGCTGTCTTATCCCCAAACCGGAACACAACAATGCGAACACTGCTGTTTGGCGGTAGGTTAATGGATAAGATAGTGGTACCAACCCGGACGGACCCTGCACAAGGTCCTCCCACAAGTAAAAAAAAAACTAATATACTTACCTATGTGACTTTCCATTTCAGAGATATGAAAAAATCTCAAATAATGGTTGAGGCAAAAATGTAACAGTACTTATAGTTGTTGAACAATGGAAAAAAATTGAGGCCAGCCCAGAATTTCTCAAAATTAAGTTGCCGGTATTAATATCGAGCAAAAAATCACGTTTGTTGTATGGGAGCCCAACTTTAATATTTAAATATTTAAAGATAAAGATAAATGCATAAGTTGAACTGTTTGAACGACTTAGTCGTGTGAATTATTAAGTTCAACAGTAAGCAATGCGCCTCTGGTTCTATTAGTGACAGGAGCCCTAGAATTATTAATGAACCGAAGACATCAGGCTACGCTGTAGTTTGAGAAAATTTGAGAATGTATTTATTATTGAATCTAAATCCGTATTTAGATCTGGACCTGCACTCAGCAACGTGTTCTCCTTAACAGGTTTGAATTCCAACGGTTCTCCTTTGAACTCATTAATAGACCTCACTGGCCACGTGTGCTGCGGTCCGTATAGCCACTGTGGGCCGCGGAACCACTGGTCTGCGATCTGCACCAGTTGCGCCGGGTTGTCAGTGCCGTTAACGTGATACCATTGCACCTTGGACGAACCTTCATTAATTTTAGCAACGCAATTAGCAACAAAAGTTTTTAATTTAAAGGCTGGTGTACTTATCCACGTCAATGCCACTGAACTGTCAGTGAACGCTAATACCTCGCTAATCGGCATTCCCCAGGTCAAAATCGCCAATAGGTACGTATTCCAGAGTTTTGGATAATAAATGAGCAGCCATTAATTCAAGACGTGGAATTGATACTGTTTTTGGTGTCCAATGTTTATTTAGACGGCCCTCATTCTACTGGGTTAAAACTGAAACCATAATTATTGCCTTTGACATGTTATCGCATTGTTTATAACTCTGCCGCCCATTTACAACTTTTGGCAACATAAGAGTGTAGATAAGCAATAAATTTCACTTAAGTAGGGTAAAGTCACCAGTAGTCAGCCAGAGACCTGTAGTCGGCCTCTGCCTATACTTTGTAGGAGTGGGAAGAGTACGAAATATATATTTCCTACTCTTCGCACTCCTACAAGGTCGACTACTGGTCTCTGGCTGACCACTGGTGACTTTACCCTATACCTGTTTTTTTCTATTCTGTTGGTTCTGTGCTGTACTACAGATTTATAAGAGGGATATAACAGACAAGGTGAGCTTAAGGGTTAAAGACGTAGAGCACCAACTTTAAACACTTCAATATGGGCAAAGTATTTTGTTTTATAAATTTAAGTTAATCTTAAAATTACAAGATCCAATTAGTTGTTGTGTAGGCACAATTTAACTATTAATTAACCATTTACGGTATGTTGAAAATAGAAATATAATAAATATTCACACGATTTATTTTAATTTTATTACCTTGGCTAACCTTGCCTGGAAGGATTAAAACTTATGCATTTTCGTTATCTAGTTTTCCCATTTATATATGTTTTATAGTTTGCAGTATAGCATAATTAAAAAATATTATCGGCTGTTGATGTACGAGTAGAGAGGCCTACTTTTGCACATCAACACTCAACAGCCAATACAATTTATAATTTCTAATTTGCCATTTGCGACAAAAAGTAACAATTTATGTCACTTTCACGTTAAAGTAATGACTAATGACTAATATCTAATATCGATACGTCTGTGGCAGTTAAAAAGTAAAAGCATATTATGTTTTCGGGGATCATTAGCCGTAGCCATTGCATCTACATGTCAGCTGAAACACACTGGGCATATCATAGGGTTTCTACGAGTATTCTCATAGGACTCGCATCCAGCTGTTACGTGACCAATAGGTACGGCCTGCCGACATTGCGCCTGCGCGCCTGGTGGGACGTATATGAATAATTAAAGTTACCGTGGCGAACCCGGGGCACTCATACACGGTGTAGTCGCCCTCCTCGTTCTCCTCCTCGGACTCGGGGTCGGACACCGAGCCCAGGCGCTGCTCCAAGTCCATCCTGCTGAATATTTAACATAATAACAATAACCCGTTATTTAATGTAGCTACATCATTAAAAAAAACAAATTTGTAATTTATGAGTCCTTTAGAAACAAATAGTACCGAGTAGAAATAATAAAATATCTATTTTTTACATGGAATTCTTAGGTATGTAATGCTTACTCGCTTGTTTCGTTAAAATCGACCGTTACGTTTCCTGCATACCAGTATCGCGGTATGTATGTACCTATACTTTCGGCACACCGCTACTTCACGAACTACTCAACCATCCCTGCACCCGGTGTCAGGACTGTCAGGTGATCGAGTTCGAGGACTCACTCGGACCTTTTTCGCCACTAGTACTGATAATTGAAAAACTGACTTCAGTCGCCTCTAAGTTTGGTCTGCGTGAGGGTGTTTTCGTGTTTTAAATACCATTTTTTTCTTCACTCTATCTAAAATATCTCGGGAACAACAAGTCCTATCGCAAAAATACTCAGTGCGATGTAAGTAGCCCCAGAACTACATTTTTCAAAAACCATAACATAATTTATATTTTGTTATAAAATTATTTTCTAATTTTTTTCTATTCTTATTGTTGAGGTTGTATACCTGTGTAGATTTACATTGACAGCTTACAGCTTATGATTTGTCTTTGACGTATGTTGTCTTTAAGATATTGATTGATGAGAATAAAAAAGAATGGACCTCAACATAGCCTTCGGATTGGAAACAAATTAGTTAACACTGATTTTGAAGTAGCACAGGAATTCGAATATTTTTTTGCCAATATTCCTACTGAAACGACGAGGTCATTAAATAGCTCTCCTGCTGCTGCTAAAATCCTTTAGAAAAGTTGTGTGGATGAATGCGAAGTCATTTTTAAGTTTACGCACGTGTCTCCAAAAGAACTTGTTACTGCTTTCAATACACTCATGGTGAAAAAAACCGAAGATGTTTGGGGCCTTTCAGTTAAGGCATTGAAAGCAATAATAGTAACTATAGCACCATATCTTGCTTATATATTTCATAGTTGCATAGACGTCGGAATTTTCCCAGACTTAATGAAACAAAGTAAAATAATACCAGTATACAAAACGGGCACCAAAACAGACCCTACTAATTTTCGCCCTATTTCTATACAGGGTTGGGCAGATTAAGTGTCCTAGTTGTGTATGGCTTTTTTACTTAAATATAACTAAACTTCTTATTCACTTCGTTTTTTTTTTTTTGTTGACAATTTATCCTTCTTTATGATTTCTACACGTCAGCTTGATATATTTTGTTTTTATATTGTTTTCAACAATGGACGCGAAACACCAGCTCGTGTGCGATTTGTACCAGAAAAAATTCCGACCGTGTGAGATATTGAAGACGCTGAAACATTTAAATATCAATATAAGGTTTATATCGCGGACCGTCAAGCGATTCAAAGAAACGGGATCTTCACAAATCAGGCCCAAACCTGGGAGAAAGCCATCTGTTCGCACCAAAAACATCATTAAAAATATTCGTGAGCGTATTAGACGAAATCCAGCTCGAAGTGCAAGCAAACTTGCTAAAGATATGAAAATATCCCGTCGAACAATGAGTCGTATTTTAAAATATGATCTTGGGCTAAAGGCCTACAAAAAACAAAAAATTCATGGCTTAACAGATGCCCAGAAAAAAGCTAGAGTGAAAAAATGTAGGGAATTGCTAGCTTGGCACGACGGCGATGATATTATTTTTTCCGATGAAAAGATGTTCCAGTTACAAGACAGTCACAACCAACAAAACGATCGTGTCTATGGTGCTTCATTGAAGGATATTCCTGTGGACAAATTAGCCGTACAACGGGTTCCAGAGTGCATCAGCTGTCATTATGGTATGGGGTGCGATATCGCCTAGAGGCAAGTTACCGCTGCTGTTTATTGATCGAGGTGTCAAAATTAACCAAGACTATTATTACATCCAGAATGTGTTACAGGGTCATTTACTAGAAAATGTTCAAAAATTATATGGAAACGACTATTACTGCTTCCAACAAGATAGTGCCCCATCTCACAAAGCTAAACGCACTCAAGACTGGTGTAGAACAAATTTGACAGATTTTATACCTTGGCAAGAATGGCCTGTATCATCGCCGGATTTGAATGCTTTGGACTTTTCGATATGGGTTACATGCTGAGCAAGATTGGGAGCACACAGGGCATGAATCTAAACTCATTCAGGCATCGATTAGTCAAGATATGGGATGAAATACCGACGAGGTAGTGCGTGCATCGTGCAATGCATTCTATGGAAGAATGCGTCAAGTTATTAAAGCTGATGGCGAGCGATTTGAACTTATGAATTAGTTTTTTTAAGTATAGAGTACGCTAAAAATAAAAACGTGATAAATTTAAAAAAAATCTGTCTTGTTTAAATTTTATGGCTCTTTTTAACTAGGACACTTAATCTGCCCAACCCTATACTCCCTGCAATTAGTAAAATTTTTGAAAAGATTATTTTGAACCAATTGTTATCACACTTCAACGTGAATAATCTTCTACATGCAAATCAGTTTGGATTCACTAAAGGCCGATCAACAACCGATGCTGGTGTTGAACTATTACGAACCATTTTTGATGCTTGGGAAAAGTCTATGGATGCAATTGGCGTTTTTTGCGATCTGTCAAAGGCATTTGACTGCGTGAACTATGGCACTCTTATCTTAAAGCTTAGCCACTATGGGATAAAACATCGTGCACTAGATCTCATAAAATCTTACCTATCAAATAGAACCCAACACGTGGAAATAAATAGGATAAAATCGAAGGGGTCTAATATTTCTATAGGAGTCCCACAAGGCTCAATACTTGGTCCGTTTCTTTTCTTGGCCTATATTAACGATTTGCCCTATTACGTGCAGAACAAACACGATATTGTGCTATTTGCGGATGACACATCGTTAATATTTAAACTTGGCAGAAAGGAAACCAACTTGGATAAAGTGAATACAGCACTACTCAGTTGCAGGATGGTTCACGGCAAACAATCTTATTTTAAATAGTAAGAAAACAAAATGTATTAAATTCAGTCTTTCAAAAGTCAATACCAGTAAGAACGAACAGGTTAAACCTTAATGATGAGTTCATTGAATTTGCTCATAGCACTGTTTTTCTCGGTATTACACTGGATCGGGCTATTCCCAGTAGTCCGCACCCCGTAGTTCGCACTGCGAACTACTGGGATTTTTTTTCCCAGTAGTCCGCAGTGCAAAAAACAATAAATGTTATTTATATATATAGAGTAAAAATGCTTTACTATGTTGATTTGTTAAATTTTTCGTAAAATTAATGTTTTTTTTTTAATTGTCAGTCTAATTTTAAATAAATGTGTTAAATTAAAATTACTTTTTTATATTCCTGCTCCTATAATACCATATGAAATAGAACACAGTTATGTTGAATTAAACAGTGCGAACTACTGGGATTTTGATTTTCCCATTTGTCCGCAGTGCGAACTACTGGGAATAAAAATTCCCAGTTGTTCGCACCACTTGCCGGAGGTGCGGACTAGTGGGAATTTTTATTCCCAGTAGTTCGCACTGCGGACTACTGGGAAAAAAAATCCCAGTAGTTCGCAGTGCGAACTACGGGGTGCGGACTACTGGGAATAGCTCACTGGATCATAAACTGCAATGGGGATCACATATTTCTTCGTTAGGTAATAGGCTTAGTTCGGCAGCATATGCAGTAAAAAGAATAAGGCAACTCACCGATAATGAGACAGCTAGGCTTGTTTACTTTTCTTACTTTCACAGCATTATGACCTATGGTATTTTGCTCTGGGGTAAAGCCGCTGATATCCAGACGATTTTTGTATTACAAAAAAGAACGATTCGCGCTATCTATCAGTTAGGATCTCGCATTTCATTAAGAGAAAAATTCAAGCAAATCAACATTCTCACATTTGCTTCTCAATATATTTTTGAAATTGTTATGTATGTAAAACGAAATCTACATTTATTTAAACTAAATAGTGACTGTCATTCGCGTAATACTAGAAATAAGGATAAACTTGCCGTGCCTCGTTATCGGCTGCAAAAAGTGAGTACATCTTTCATGGGCAATTGTGTGCGTTTTTATAACAAAATTACCAAAAATGTACAAGGTTTTTCATTAAATAAATTAAAGTTGTTTATAAAAAAACATTTAGTTCTCAAGGCCTACTACACGATTAACGATTTTATAAATGACAAAGACGCCTTTAAATGATTTTTTTATTTTTTATTTATATACATTTTTATTTCTCTGTGTACTGACATACTTTGATTTTTAATTTGTTTTATATAATGCTGACATTTTTCTTTTTTTTTTTCCTAGTTCTACTATTTTATTTTTTTGATATCAATATTTTTTGTGAAAACAGCTTTTATGTTTGTAAGTTAACATGTGCCTAATTGTAAATGATCTTTGACATTCAAAAAGTGTTCTGTATGAATCTATATTGAATAAATGAATTTGACTTTGAGTTTGACTTTGATTGTGTGCCCTCTATGAAAATTATAATGTTTTGAATATTTAAGCTTTCTTCTTCCTCATTATTTAACATGGTAGCAGAGCGTGGTTAGCGAGAAACAAGTAAGTAGTTAAAATGAGTAATAATATCATAATACCAATTTTTGACGGAAAGGATTATGCAAATTGGAAAATTCGAATATTGAAATTTCTTCAATTTAAGAAATGTAAGGATGTAGCTATTAGGCTAAAAACGGCAAAAGATGATGCTGCTTAGTGGAATGAGATGGATGTTCAAGCTACAAATTATATATACAGCGTGATTACAAATCAACAGTTGGAATATATTAGTGAGCTAGAATCAGCATACAAAATTATGTTAAAATTTGACGAAATGTATTTAAAGCAATCTACAGCGTTGCAAATTGTATGCAGAAACAACTTAGAAAATATAAAGCTAGCGAAATACTCGGATATTAATATTTTCTTCGACGAATTCGAACGATGTGTCAATGATTTAAAAAAGGCTGGAGCCAAGATGTCGGAGAATGAAAAATTAAATTATATGCTTAAAGCGTTGCCCGGTAGTTACAATTATATTGGGGATTTAATAGACGTGTTGCCAGAAGATGAACGAACCGTAGAATATTTAAAAAGTAAAATAAGAATGAAGAATATCCAAAGTTTAAACGAAGAAATGCCGAGTACGTCAAACGCAACGGTTCAAAGGTTCAAAGTGGAATCGGAGAACAAACCAACATGTTTTTTTTACCTGTGGAAAAGTCGGACATATACAAAGAGACTGTTGGCACGGAAACCGCGGTCGCAGACGTGGACATTATGCTCGAAATCGTGGTCGTGGACGTGGTCACTACAATTTGGGACCAAATAGAGGCAGAGGAAATTACTATAACACGGCACGGAATATTATAAAAAAAGCTTTCACACATGTAATTGTGAACAATTCGACGATAAATGAAGATGCTCCTCATAAGGCAGGGCAGATAAATTGGCTTTTAGACAGCGAATGTACAGACCACATATTAAATACCGACGAATATTTCAATAAATTTGTAACACTAAGAGAACCAATAAACGTGAAGGTTGGTGATGGAAGAATATTGAAAGCAACAAAGGTTGGAAGCATTACGACATACTTTCCTGTTTATAGGAATAGAAACAAAGTGATAATAGACAATGTATTTTACGTAAAAGAGATGAAAGCTAACTTATTAAGCTATTCGAAGATCACAGATAATCACACGATAGTTTCGACAGGAAATTCAACGATGCTATATAACAAGAATAGAGTATTGATAGCAATTGCCAAGAAAGATGAGAGACTTTACAAAGTAACCAGTTTTGTATGTAAAGAAATAGGTGTAAATGCGGCAAATTGTAATATAACATTGAAAGAAAAGCTGCACCGAACATTCGGTTACATAAACTTCAATTATCTTGACATGATGTGTAAAAACCAAACGTTAGAAGGATTGCCTAAACAAATAGAAACGGATTACATGAAATGTGCTATCTGCATCGAAAATAAAATGCACAATTTGCCATTTAGCAACAATAGAACTAAGGCAGAAGATATATTAGATATTGTACACACGGATGTTAACGGACCACATAGATATACAGGATATCAAGGACAAAAATATTTTTTAACATTCATAGATGATTTCAGCAAGTTAGCGAGAGTGTATTGTATTCAATCAAAGGAACAAGTTTATGAATGCTTCATAGAATACGTCAACCAAATGCAAAATATTACAGGGAAAATTATCAAAAAACTACGATGTGACAACGGAAAGGAGTACATAAATAGCAGAATATTTCACTTCGCTAGAGAAAAGGGAATAATGATCAAGCCTTGCCCAGCATATGTTCATGAATTAAATGGTACAGCAGAAAGATATAATAGATCGATAATGGACATGGCACAATGTCTATTAGCTGAAGCAAAGGTTGACAGACGTTATTGGCCAGAAGCTATTAAGACCGCTACTTATTTAAAAAACCGTATAATGACAAATCCCTCAGAAAGAAAGACGCCGTTTGAAATATTTTTTCATGAGAAACCATCTGCAAAATACTTGAGAATGTACGGTAGTAAAGTTTATGTTAGAGTACCTGAAGAAAGACGAAGATCAAAATGGGATAAAAAAGCAGAAATGGGTATTCTACTAGGATATACAGATGTTGGATACAAAGTACTGATCAATAATAGAGTAGTGAGGAAGATGTTAAGCTTATTACTTTTGACGACAACGAAGAAGAAAATAAAAAAGATGAAGAAAAATGGGAAGATAGCCTAGATGAAATTGAATAATAAAGATGGTGAAGAGATAATTAATAATGACAGGAGAACTTCTAGGAGGCAAATTAAAGCACCACAGCGATTTGACGAAGAATTTGGCTACTATTGTATAACTGTTAATTATTGTGATGCGATGATTCCAGATACTTTTCAGGAGGCGACTACATGTGACGAGGCTGAACAGTGGAGAGAGGCTATGGACCGTGAGATGAACAGCCTAGTGAAAAATGATACTTGTACCTTGGTAAACGCACCACCGAAAAAAGAGGTATTAGATGTAAAATGGGTTTACAAGAAAAAATCTGTTGATCTTTTTAAAGCCAGGTTAGTGGTAAGAGGTTTCCAACAAACCATTAATGTTGATGATACGTATTCACCTGTTGCTAGGATGCAAACTTTGAAATTGCTGTTATCGTATTGTTGCCAATTTAATCTACATGTACATCAAATGGATGTAGAGACTGCTTTTTTGAACGGTAAAGTGTTATCAGAAGTCTACGTTAAACAGCCTCTGGGTTATGAAGACGGTACTGACAAAGTGTATAGGCTGTGCAAATCTCTTTATGGTTTTTTAAACCATAAAGAGATTTTTAAAAAGCCCGCGTGCATGTTACGAATGTTTTAATAATTTTGTAAAAAATATTGGCTTTCAAAGGAGTAAATATGACTATTGTCTTTATGGTGATCCACCCGCAACAAGAATAAGTGCGCCGGACTACCCTCAAGATCTTGTAATATGTCACCAAAATATACGCGCACTAGATAATAAGACATTACAACTGGAGATTCTCCTCCAAAATGAATTACAATGCGATGTCCTAGCCATCACTGAGCATTGGTTGTCAGCATCTAAATTAAAATGTATTAGCCTTAATCAATTTGACTTAATGTCTAGTTTTTGTAGATCAAATTACGAACATGGCGGCTCTTGTTTATATGTGAGAAATAATATTCGAGCGGTTGAAAACGTAGACTTAACCGCCCTATCAGAAGAACGCTATTGTGAAATATCTGCAGTCGATCTCATAGACATAAATTTGACTATAATATGCTTATACCGATCCAATTGTCAAATAAGCGGCAATGATTTTTTATTTTATCTGGAGCGCCTTCTCGACAAGCTGAGTGATATTGACAAAAAATATGTTATAATAGGTGACACCAACATTGACGATACCGAAGGTAATACACGTTTAGAACTGAAAAAGCTTTACGATTTACTTAGGGCTCATGACTTCAGAAATGAGGTAGGATTTCCAACAAGGATCACGGCCACGACATCTACCAGCCTTGATCACGTGTACTGGAACGGAGCCCGCGGCGCGCTCCACGCCGCCCCGGTGACCACGCACCTCAGCGACCACCTAGCTGTGCGCGCTGCGCTGCGCCTCCCGCGCCGCGCGCCGCCGCCACCGCGCTGCCGACGCGCGCGCCTCTTCTGCTCGCGCAACTATGCCAGTTTTGAGGCTGCAATATTGAGTGTCGATTGGCACGCAATAATGCAAACCAAAACATCCATTCAGTGTTTGATGACGTCTGTAATTAATATCCTAAGAAATAAATTTGAAATCTGTTTTCCGTTTAAAACAGTAGTTAATAAAAAAAGTGAGTCGTGGGTAACGAGCGATATTTATGAATACAAAAAACTATTGTTTGAAATTGTACGTCTACAAAAATGCATACCACATAATATTAAGCTTAAAAGTTTTGTTTTAGAATTAAACACTAAATATACTAAACTATTAAATTCAAATAAACGTTCATTCTACACTGATAAAATAAATAATAGCAGTAACATCATTAAATCAATGTGGGCCGTAATAAATCAGGAGGGAGGTAAAATTCAACGAAACCGAGTAGATTTCACGGACATAATCAAAGACTCAAACGGATTAAATTTCTCATGCAAAAATAAGGCTGCCGACGTCATGAATACCAGATTGGCTGGCGCGGCAGTGGCGTGCGGCGCGCCCTCCGCGGACCGTGCGCGCGCGCTCGGCGCGCTAAGCGCGTCGCGTGCGCCGGCTGACCGGAGCCTCAGGCTGATACCATTCACACCCGATGAAGTGTACCAAATTATCACGTCGGGTGTTGCTAAAAAAACCACTATGGACATTTACGATATTTCTGTTGTATTACTGAATTCAGTAGCAGTACACATGTCTCCTATACTGTCCTTGCTGTACAACAGATGTCTTCGTGAGGGTATCTTCCCTGATCCCTTAAAGGAAAGCCGAATCTCGCCCCTCTTTAAAGGTAAGGGTAAGAGGGACGACATCGATGGGTACAGACCGGTTGCAATTATCCCTGCAATAGCTAAAGTGTTCGAGCACGGCCTCAGCGCCCGGCTGACCAAGTTTTTATGCTCCACCGATGCACTTTCCGATAAACAGTATGCCTATCGCAAGGGCTATTCAACGACATCACTGGCGCGAGAAGTTATTCGCCGGATAGTTGACGCACGTGAGCGCAGGCAAGAAGTCGCTGTCATTTGCTGCGACTTATCCAAAGCATTCGACGTGGCCGACCATGGAGTCATACAGGATAAACTATACCACTATGGTATTACGGATTCCGCCCTTAGCCTGTTTGTCGACCTGCTGCGAAATAGATCCCAGGTGGTAGTCGCAGACAGCGGTAGAGTTCGATCCGATGCGGCATACACATGCATGGGCGTCGCGCAGGGTTCATCGGTATCGAATATTTTATTCTCCCTCCTGCTGAATGATCTTCCGGATTGCATACACGGTGGTGACACTTTTATGTACGCTGACGACGTGATTGTAGTGGTCTGCGCGCCGACCTATGATGCGCTCGAACAGCAACTCAATGCGACGGCTGTGAGCCTGTATGACTGGTTTAGAAGCAATGGCCTCATTCTTAACGCCAAAAAAACTCAGGTCATAAACTTTGACTTCTCGGGCCGGCAAGTGAGACCTCTATCAGTCGTTGCATATGACACCAAGATTGACCAAGTAACGAACACGACCTTCCTTGGATTCGAACTAGATAGGGGTCTTACTTGGGCGGCGCATATCGACAAAGTGTGCGGCAAGCTATCCGCGGCCTGCTTCGCTTTGAGACGACTGGCTCGTGTGGTGCCTCGCGAGATGGTTCGCACATGCTACTTCGCCTCGGTACACTCACACTTGCTGTATGGTGTAGAGTTGTGGTGTAGGGCTAGTGGATGGGAACGAGTCTTCCGTCTTCAAAAACATGCCGTACGTGCGATTGTGCGTATCGACCAAACAGACTCCGTAAAACCCTACTTTAGATCCCTAGGTATCCTGACCTTGCCATCCCTCCTGATACTACAGGTGGCAATGTACGTGAGAGCCAACTTGGACGCGTCTCCGAAATACCAGATCCCCAGCAAACTCAGGACGCGGCGCGCGCGCGCAGGCCGGCTGCTGCCCGTGGCGCACCGACTCACTAAGTCGGAGAAACTAACACACGTCATGGGCCCTAAGATATATAATCACCTTCCTGACGATGTTATCGCTGCAAATAATCTGTCGACTTTTAAATACAAACTTAAGAAATGGCTTGTAGAGAAGGCATTCTATGACTACAGAGATTTATTTTCATAAAATGAATCAATGTTTTATATTTAATTTAATTACTTATGTACCGATTAGTGTTACAATTATTTTAATATAATTATTATATTTAAATTTTATAATAAGAAAGATTTACTTGACATGTAATTATTATTATCAATAAAATGAACTATGAACTAACTATGAACTATGTCAAAACAGACAATAACCAAACTGTATATATTTTAGTATATGTCGATGACTTATTGATTGCTTGCAAAGATGAGCAAATGATTACTACGATTAAAAATAAATTGAGTAATCACTTTAAAATGAAGGACATGGGAAAGGTTAGAAACTACATAGGTATCGATGTGGAGTATGATTATGTAAAAGCTAATGATTTGACCTTAAGCCAGGAAAAATACATAGAATCGTTAGCCAAAAAATATAAAATTTAAAATTCTAAACTGTTTAAAACACCTATGGAGATTAATGTTAAACTTGAGAATTGTGAAGTAAATGAAGATATTAAATACAGAAACTTGATTGGAGCTCTGTTATACATTAGTTCTGGAACTCGACCAGACATTGCTTTTAGTGTCAATTACTTGAGTAGGTTTCAGAACTGCTATGGTGAAATTCATTTCAAATATGCACTGCGTGTTTTAAAATATTTATACTTGGCGAAAAATCACAAGCTTACATATTATCAAAATTTAAAGGCTAATATAATGGATTGTTACGTTGATGCCGATTGGGCTGGAGATGTCGTAGATCGTAATTCTACTACTGGTTTTGTAATTCGATTATTTGGTAACGCTATGTACTGGAAGTCAAAGAAACAAATTTCTGTGACGAAATCTTCCACTTTTGCTGAATACATAGCGTTGTCAGAAGCAGTAACAGAAATAAGCTTACTGCGTAGTATACTTGTTGATGTTTTTATAACGTTTAATCTTCCTGTAAATATTTACGAAGATAATTCAGGTGCTGTAGCTATTGCAACGTATGGTAATTTCACAAAGAACTCGAAGCACATTGAAGTGCATTATCATTATGTTCACGAGAATGTTAAGAATGGAACTATTGATATTATTAAAGTTAATTCGGAAGATAATGTTGCGGACATTCTCACTAAATCTTTAGGTAACATCAAATTTGCTAAATTTAAACAAATGTTAAATATATCTTGATTTCATATTGCCATATAAATCTAAGGAGGCGTGTTGAGGTTGTATACCTGTGTAGATTTACATTGACAGCTTACAGCTTATGATTTGTCTTTGACGTATGTTGTCTTTAAGATATTGATTGTGTGCCCTCTATGAAAATTATAATGTTTTGAATATTTAAGCTTTCTTCTTCCTCATTATTTAACACTTATAATTTTAAATTTCTGAAATGCTTCCAGAAACCCAAGGGTTAGGGAAGTAAGACCGAACATTAAATAAATTTTATAGTACAGTGTGTTACAGGCATGAGGGCTTCTGCTTCAACTAACGATAATTTGCTGTATAAGTAATTAAATTTACTACTTCTGCAAAATTTGGTTACAGAATTATCAAGAAGTTTTAAGACTTGTTGGTAATTATAGCTCTGCCTACCCCACTCTGGGAATGGAGGCGTGAATTTATGTATGTATGTATGTATAATTAAGTCGAAGTTAACTAACGTAACGCTGCAAATTTAACTTCGTAGATTTTAACTACATCATCGTATTGGAGCTATGTGTAAGTATCTTTATTCGTAATCAGTATCTTTATTACTTGGTACAGGGCCAAAATAAAGAGTTATTACTCCTTGAATTTGTCAGATTTGCCGGTAACGGTGTTTTAAGATAATTCTAAAGATACTTCATGAATCCTAAAACCAAATAATTTTACATGCCGAAAACTATCGAATGATCCGAGCTATGTCGAAGCGCCCCGCGGTAGCGTTGCTATAAGAAAAGCTTAGCAAAAAAAACGGGTGTTACGATCTTCCGACGCTAGTTTTCAAGTGGTATTTTGTTTGGTAAATAAACATAAAACCATAAAGTTTTAGGGCTTAAAATTGAAGCAGCATTATGATAAGGCAACACTGTATAAGAAGATGAGGAGCTAGAAATACAGGACAAGAATGTCAAGTTTATCATTAATTTTTCAAGGTTTCAAGGTAATCTTTTAATTCAAGGTGTGCTTGGCCTTTTTGACTATGGCCTAAGAACAAACTTTTCTAGGGAAATATTACGCCGCCATGCCATAGAACACTCAGTTTTTCAACAAAATCTTATGGAATAACCAAAATAGTTTTCAAATATTAGGGACACAACGTGCATAATGTGCATTATTATGCATTCGTTAATCTACGAATCGTGCTGAGAGATCACGGCTGCGCCATATCAAAACATAGTAAGGGACATTGAGTAAATTTTACAGGAGAGCGTAAAAACATGTTTTGTCTCTGCCGTACAAAATTATGCAATATTCGTTCAAAAAGTGATATTTATGTGTTAAATTAGATTGAAACAAATATTTAGGTATATTTTTTTTCATTTTTTTTCCTATATTACATGTTTTATGTGCCATACTAGATTTTGAAATGAAATGGAAATTAAAAATTATAGTGACCTGATGAATTTCAAAACCTAGTAGGTATGTGTTGTCACTTCAGACGGAAGCTTTCTCCATCGGAACTGGAACTAAAACTATCCCAGTCAGGCGGCACATACTCGTCATCATCCGCAGAAAAATCTAGATCGCTCGGCGTTATTAGATCTGTTGAGTTGTGAACAGGGGATTGGTTTTCATTTTCTTGTGGAAATAATTCAGGAGCGGAAACAGGAGACTGACTTTCATCTTGTTGTGGAAATATTTCAGAAGAAAGGGAGATTGACTTGCATTTTCTCGTGGAAGTATTTCATAAGAGCAGGATGGTTCGGTTGATAGAAGCATAGATGAGCAAATAAGTGACGAGGTAGTGTTTTGAACGTTAGTTGTTAATAATGAGCTGAAATGAAAATATAAAATAGCAAAAACCACCGAAAAACGATTTGTTAAAATGCACAGACATAAAACATAACACCATGCTTAACCCCAAAAAAACCATGAGCTGATACCCTGTCCCATACTCAAGATAAATAGATGATGTGAAGCGTAATAATTAAATACCTAAACATTTGTCAAAAAAAGTCGTTAACACACTATGATATCAAAAAGACTTTTATTTTACGTGCGTCTTGTGTTTAAATTTAAATAAGCGGTAAACTCGTAAAACATATATTGAAATTAATCGTTTAGCAACAAAAACTCTAACTTATAACACTAGAATACCTACGAGAAAGTATCAGAGCGTGATCAAGATAGGTATATTATATAAATTAACTTACTCAGACTTGCGGTTATCTAAATTCAAAGCATTGTTCACTATACGCTTAGTGCGACTACATATTTTACTCATTTTCGTAGCCAAATTACACCACTAAACCAAAATTTTAATATAACACGTGCAGGCAAACTCGACTTTGGCTGGCGACTGCGCGTTTAAATGAGTTCGAACGGCTCCGGCGCACGGCAATGGCATGAAGTTGGTGGGGGAACAGGTACTACCAACCTAAACACGTCAAATGAAACGAACAAAGAATAACGTCTATGAATATAACACTTGACTTACAAAAACTAGTAACTTCAAGTAAAAAAACACATACTACATTTAAACAGTTATGATTAAACTCGTTTGACCACATCAAAACCTAGTAAGCCTCTATGACTTTTTGAAAACCTAGTAATTGCATGTCATACCTATACTAGGTATTTGAAATAGTTTTGTGATATACTAGATTTTGAAATGGTCAAGCCCGTTTTTTTCTGTACTTACTAGGTTTCGGGGTACTCGTATCTATGAACCTGACCGAGATAGGCCTCTAAATGATTTTGCATCCGGTAGGGACTTACTAGGAACCACGTTTTATGCAAAAAACAGAAAATGGAATTTTTGAGACTTGCTAGGTTTTGAAATGGCGCAGCCGATCACTTTCAGCACCAATTCGTAGTGAATATGTGGGCTGAAATAGTGGGCAGATGATTTGAGATTTTGAGATAGGAAGTGGAGAGTATATCGCATGGCCAGCTTGTTCACCAAACCTCGAGACCCCGTACTCATTTCTTTCTATGGTGTGCTATATGGTGCTATTTGGTGCAAGGAAGTTGGTTGACGGAGGCACAACTTCGGCAGAAAATCGAAGCTACGAATGCGCAAACAAAATGCCTTCTTTTTGAGAGTAGGAAACTTCGAACACCTACTGTAATTTTATTTAGTAAGTAATTCAAATTTTATTACACCAACTTCTTTTTAACCTATGAAAAAAAACGAAGGAGGTTCTCAAGGCAACCCGTAATAAAAAAACATGTACCACGCACAACTTTTTACAGAGATGTCCGATTTTAAAAACTTTTTGGTTTGATAGAGTACATTTCCGAGGTGGTCCCATTGTCACCAGATCTGAAACTGATGAGGAGATCCATGAGGAACTGAAGGAACTGAGGAGGGGAACATGAAGCGATTTTTGTATTTTTGTAACAAATCTAGCATGTGCATCCAGAAAGTATCATTTGATGATGAAACCACATAAGATTTTTTTGGGTGGCGATGAGAAATCTCGATTAAGATAGTTAAACGACTATAACGAAGAACATTGAAATGTTTAACTATGACTAACCCGCGGCGTTGCTTGCGCCGAGCTTTAAATATCTTAAAGTTACACAACAACTAAAAAGTGGGACTAGGAACATGATTATTATGATCACTAAAAATAATAAAATAAAATAAATGTATTAAAAAACCAAAAACCGCCGTTAAAAAATAAATAAATAAACTTCTTTTAAAATGGCAGGTCAGTGCAAATGAAGTCGATGACTCACAATATTTCTAACCAAAAGCCAACTTCTGACTTCCGACGTTGGACTGACCTACCACTTTAAAAGAAGTAATTTTTGCGTTTTTGAAGGCGGTTCGTTATTTTTTTATATTATTAATAGGTACTATTATTTTTGTTGTTTTATTATCACTTATCACTAGTGCTGGGATAACCTAATAATTTATAATGACACAAACAAAAAAATATTAAGAATCTCGACTAAAAGATATTTATTTATTCAGTAAGCAGGCCGCACGGGCACTTTTAAACGTCATAAATCTACCAGCGCTTCGCAAGAGACCACTGCTGAGAAGAAACGCCGCAAGAAACTCAACAGTCAGTCGTTTTTTAAAAATTGCTTATGATATTATACAATAATAAACTTAACCTAGCATTATATAAAACAATGAATCTCTCTTTCACTTGTGGGAGGACCTTGTGCAGGGTCCGTCCGGGTTGGTACCACCATCTTATCCATTAACCTACCGCCAAGCAGCAGTGTTTGCATTGTTGTGTTCCGGTTTGAGGATAAGACAGCTGGTGAAATGACTAGCATAGAGGCATTCCATCTTAGTCCTCAGGGTTGGCAACGCATTTGCAGTCTTGTGAATGCGAATATCTATGGGTCACAGTTTCCACTTACCATCAGGTGGCCTGTGTGCTAGTTTGCCTTCCCATGCAATAAATAAAAATAAAAAAACTCACATAAAACCAAAGATTAATATAGTTGAGCAGGAAAATGTGTCAAAACTGAGAATAGTCACAAAACTAATACGAATTAGTAATAAAAAAAAATAGAAATTATACAAGTTATACTTACTTGTGACGGTGCAAGACAACCTGCATGAAAGTTTCGATACATTCTCCTACAGAAACCGTGTCCCCTAGACAATATACAATGTTTACATATTTTTTATGTCCAGGTTACGTTATTTAGGTGTTTAGTTTAGGCCAAGCATTTTTATCTGTTAGATAGTCCTCGACTCTATAGTAAGCTTTAGACATCACTGACTTTTTCAAGTAAGTTTTAAGTACTGAAATGGTAACTTTAAAACAACGTCAGGTAATTTATTATAGAAAAGGATTCATTGACCTACAAATGATTTATAAAACTTGCGGACACTAAATTTTATAATAGCAATTTTATTTTTGTTTCTTGTATTCAAATTATGTATGTCACAATTCTTAACAAAAGAGTCTTGATTTTTGATGACATAAGTAAATAATATCCTCATAAATAAATTGTGGGAGAGGCCATTTGCAACGTTAAAAGATGGCGGACGTGTAATTTGTTTTAGACTTTAATTTTTGGGTAATTAGGTGTTCAAAGTTCTTTTCTGATAGTGATTTGTACTTTTTATGCCTTAGTGTCGCACAGTGATTGAAGACTTGGACTTATTTCGTGTATCTGGCATCTTTCTTCTCGTTTCAAGTGGACTCGCAGTGGTGCAGAGGTTAAAACTATCTTGACCTCTGACCTACAAATCACCGTACAACGTTGCCCCAGTGGCGTAACTATACCATCCGGGGCCCGTGGCAAATTCTTTTGATGGGGCCCTATGATTTAGACCCGTCCCGTTGTACGTAGTTGGTTGACAAAATGAGGGAATTCCCCGACCCGCGCTGACAACGTAGCGCGACAAAAAAAAGTAAAAACCAATAGATGCGTTCTAAAACTAATCAAAATCTTTTTTTTTAGATTTTAAGCAACACTTCAAAATAAACAAAAAATATACTTTTCAAGTAAAATAAAACACTCAAGTACGATGTTAAAAAAAATATTGCTGAGCTAGCGACCTCTTAAGCCGGGGGCCCTCTTGGGCCGGGGGCCCGTGGCATTTTGCCAGCCCTGCCACCCTATAGTTACGCCACTGCGTTGCCCCCAATCTTCCTAGAGAAGATTGGATTGTGTTTTATACTCATATAAACCTTGACACTGGCGAAATCACTTCACGTGGAAGCCATATCCCTGCGGTAGTAGCTGTTAAAGTCGCCGCGGGGGCAAAAAAATAATAATAATAATAATTGTGACGCTACTGTCAAAATATTAATTTCTTTAAATAGCAATCTTAAGGAATCACGGGAGTTTAGATTATATTAAATATATAGAGAACGAATGGCTTTTTTTGCAACATGAATATAGTCTGTATGTCAGCAGCGTTTCCCCAATCCAGAATACCGTACGACATAACACTATGAAAATAACTATAATAAACTAAGCGAGCTGTCTCAACATTAGTAAGTTGCCTGATTTTCCTAACAGCATAAGCTGCCGAACTTAATTTACCTGCTAGTATTGCTATAAGGGGACTCCATTGCAAGTTTCTATCTATAGTTATCCATAAGAAAAGCGCCTTATCAACGATTTCCAATCTCTCGTCATTAAGAAATATACTAGATTCTACCGGTCTAACATTAGGCAAAGCGAACCTAACACATTTACCTAGTTTTCTTAGCATTGAGTAGCAAATTGTTACTAGTAAACCAATTAAGAAGGTACTTTACCCAGTGTGGCGTTTATCCTACTGTAATCGACGGATTTTCGGTCTACCTTGAAAATTAATGATATATCATCAGCAAATAGCACAATATCACAATACTGTGGGTGAGCTACTTTCGGAAGAGAAGGCCTTGTTTTATTAGACCATGATATGGACGGACCTTATATTATGTTCATATACTATTATGGCTATCTATACCGGCCATATTTATAAAATTAACTGGAAATTTTGTGTCACTAATAGTCACTATCTCCCGGTTTATTAGGCAAGGTGTAGTTGGATTTTTATACTTAGGTAACTAGGTAATTTTTACAACACACAAACAACAGAGATAAATTGCACAAAATATGTAAAACTTAGGTTATTAGTTAATGATGAGTTTAACTAAAAATAAAATTGGTTTAGAACTTTTGGATTGGTTGTCAAAATAGAAAAGTCATTCACCTTTCCATAGCGATAATCTGTTGCTTCTGATGCTGGTAGTGGTACATGTGTGCTGAATGGGCCAGTTTTCTGTCGCCGGAGGAGTCTACGGTTGGCCCAGTTACTCCGTAAGCGGGATAATCTACGTCTGCTGCAGCCTTCGCTTTCTTGGCTAACCTGATTAAATTGGGATCCGATAAGTTGGTATTAAACGATAAATATGATTTAAGTATGAGTACATATGTTTCGACAAGGGGTCACTGTCCTTGACTCTAGAGATACTCACGTGTACCACGCAAAAGTGAATCCGAAGACGGTGAGGCTGAGCGCGGCGGCGACCGCCCCGCCCACGGCGGCGAACAGCACCGGGTCGACGCTCGACTCCACGCGGAACTGCTCGCGCCCTCTCTCGCCCGCTCCTCTCGCTCCTCCCGCTTCTCCCGCTTCTCCCGCTAGCCCTTCCTGGGGGCTGTTGCTGAAATACGCGCATTACCAAAATCTAACCATTCACATTTGTTAATTTGTAAAGGTGGGGTACCTATCCAACATTTTCGGATATGTTCTACAGGGTTACCAATCACGAGGTCGAAATTCAGTTTCCAACTGTTTCGTTTGTCCGAATTTTTATAATTAATCACATATTTCAATGTAACCGTTTTTTATATTTAGTGAAACAGACGCAAGACGGTACAGGTTCTGGTCATATCTCGCCATTTTAAAAAGTTAAAGGGTTCATATTTTTTTAAATGAATTTTCGGACAGTTGCTGCTCGGCCATATCTATAACACAACGAAGATTTTTAAGTTTTTCAGTTTTTAGTCAATGTAAGTATATTAACTTGGGGTTTTACAGCTAATTTGTATTCTAACAAGAGACTAAATGCGTTTTCGTGCGCAACAATTCGGGTGTTTGAATCACGTGTATATACCTAAATAGTTACACAGATAGCCCAAGTATCACACTAAGGTTGTATAGCAGCTGATCAGAGCGATCAGAGTGGCCCACGTTTGTATGGCGAAAAAACCAAGTGCAGTTAAAAATCACGGCATCCACTTATTTGGTTACTTATGTTTCAAAACGAATCTATGTGAACTTTCAGTTATCTATGTCAAGGATAAAGCGTTGCTCAACGACCTCAAAGTTTGCATATCCGGATTGCGAGTATTCAAAAACCGATGTATCTATCTGGAAATTTGTGACTGAACATTTTCGTGTAATTGAAAGTTATTTATTATAATTTTTAATCATATTTAATACGAGTATAAATAACTTCGAAATTATATTTTTTTTTCATGTAAGAAACTTACTCATTTTAGCACTTTGGCACTCACTAGTACTTAAGCTCTTAATCCTAGTCTAATGTTAAAAATCATTTAAACGCTTTTTATTCAATAAGTAATCCTCTTTACGTTTGGGACCAATATTTTAACCATAACAAAAAATATTTTAGATAATTTTGTATGAAAATCCAAATTTTAACACATTTTAATTACCTTTGAGCACCGTTTTGCACTTAAACTAGAAAGCAATAATTTGGATATCGTAATAAAGTAGTACATACGAAGAAATAAATTACGGGGGTGGCCAAAACTCATAAAAATGTTTTTTTCACTTCTTGTGCTCTTAAAGTCCTTCTTTAAGCTGGGTAGGTATAGGCTGCATAAAATCGCATTTTATGCACTAGTGCATAAAGTGTTGTCGTCATCTAGACTAAGACAATTAAGCCATACAGCCAGACAGACGAGGTGACTCCGTTAAATAAACTTGTTATTTGAATACATTTACTTTAATTAATTTATTTACTTAAAAAAAAACTATTAAAAACAAGCATTATTAACAAAAACATTACAAAATCAACGTATGACTTGGCAGTATTGCGTTCGACCTACTTATGTTAAAAATGTCATGCAGAAAATTAATTATAATTTTTTAAAAAGGAATACATTGGCGGGAAATTGTGGGACTATTAATAATAATTAAGTAGTTGATTTCTTTGCAAAACTTGTGGTGTTACAGAATTTAGTGGAGAGGAAATAATGCTACTCGTAACACCTAACACACTAATGGAAAAAATGCGAAAGAATTTATTGAACAGACAGTGCCGCCTAAATCCACTTTTTTTTTTTAAAACGTTTGAAAATTTCAAAGTTTGGAGAAGCCGCAAACAAGTCAGTACATTCTCATTCATGTAAGTTTTTTACATTATCAATGTTTTATTTTTCCGTAATCGAAGTGAAAAGCAGACTGTATAACTCGGTCTTAAAACCCATTTTCTCCTCGACTTAATTATCCACACTCGCCCGCCGACTTGGATGGATAACACAAGTCTGGGATAAAATGTTTTGTTTTATGCCCTTGTTGTACAACTATTGGATAACCCTACGTGAACAATGGATTACGTTTACTCTTGAAGCTGAATAACTTGGCTGAATAAGAGCTAACTCATCACTGATGGCCACAAATTATTCAGTCTTAGGTTCACATAGCTGTATATAACGTAGTAGTTAGTGGCTTTTTAATTGAGTTAGGGTAACCAGTAGTTATAAATATAAAGGCTGAATATAGGCAGATAAATAGAGCACGCAATTACCCTTTATTCAGATCAAACGTCGCATGTTCATCCTAATTCATGCCGAAATGTGTTATCCATCCGAGCCGCGAGTGTGGATAATTAGGTCGAGGATGTATGTATGTATGTAAACTCTTTATTGCACAAAAATATAAATATTACAATATAAATATTAAAGTAATGTACAAAGGCGAACTTATCCCTAAATGGGATCTCTTCCAGCTAACCCTGAAGTTAATGAGTAAGGACAATGCATAGGGTTGGACACATACAAGATTGCACAAAAAATATCAAAAACAGATGATAATACTAATAATTAGAAGAAAAAAAAAAAAAAAAAAAACTAAACGGTTAAACGACTCAGGTACTCAAAGAAAAAAAAAAAAGAAAAAAAAAATGGGTTTTAAGAGAGTTATACACTCTACTTCGATTACGAGGAAATAAAACAGTGATAATGTAAAAAATCTTACATGAATGAGAATGTATTGACTTGATTGCCGCTTCTCCAGACTTAAAAAATTTCACACGTTTTAAAATCGATTTTCTTAGATTTAGGCGGCAATGTCTGTTCAATAAGTTTTTTTTTGCATTGTTTGCTATTAGTGCGTTAAGTGTGTGCATTATTTCCTCTTCACTAAATTCCGTAACACTACAAGTTTTGCAAAGAAAACCACTACCTACCTTATTAATAGTCCAAATCGATAGACAAAAACCTCTTACCCGTTCTGTATTTCTGTTTAATTTTTATTTTTATTTTCTGTATGATATTTTTAACTTAGGTCGAACGCAATACTGCCAAGTCATAGGTACCTACGTTGATTTTGTAATGTTTTTACATTTTTTTTAATTGTTTTACATTGTTTTTTTATTAGATGCATCCAAAATAGAAGGCAAATAAATTAAAGTAAAAGTATTCAAACAACAAGTTTATTTAACGCAGTCACCTCGTCTGTCTGGCTGGAGGGCTTAGTTGTCTTACGGCCGAACCCTATATTCAATCCGAGGATAGATAAGGCTTACCTCGGGTTAAAATTTGACATTTGCCCATACAAAATGTGTCAAATTTTAATCCGAAGTAAGCCTATCTGTCCGCGGATTGAATATAGGGTTTGGCCGTTAGTCTTAGATACTTCATTTAATTTAGAATGAGAAACCACAACAACATTATATTGCGGCTCGTGAACTGTAATCTCTTTACAATTTGTACTAGAGTAACAATTGACGACACGCAAATAAAGTGACATTAAAACAATTTTATTTTGCGGCTCCCAGACTATTGTACTGTACTATTTGCTAGGTAATAAATAGTTGACCAAACGCAATATAATGTTATTGTGGTTTCTCATCCTAAAATAAATGAACTATAGTTGACGACAACACTTTTGCACTAGTGCATAAAATGTGATTTTATGCAGCATATATCCAGCATAACGAAGGACTTAACGAGCATGAGAAGTGAAAAGTATATTTTATTAGCACAAACCTGTAAAGAGTGTAAAATGTGAACTGAAGACTATGGGCCACCGTTTACGAGTTATTTACGAAAAACTAAAAAATGGGACCCCTAAACCCAATTAGCTTCACCCCCATCCATCAGTACTTTTAGTATTTGGTTTAAAACACCATTCGCTACAACTATCCTAAAATTCGCATATGCACGAGTTTTTTCTCCAGATAGGCAGTTTTTGGTCTTCGTTGGGTGGACTAAATAGAGATATGATAAATAATTAAGTGTTTCCTCTACCGTAGTACATCACCCTTGTTCGGTATATGGCAGATTCTGTATTGGACAGATTCTGCGATTGGGCAGATTCTGTATTGGACAGATTCGCGATTAGGCAGCTTCTGTATTGGATAGATTCGTGACTGGACAGATTCTTTATTGGACAGATTCGCGATTAGGCAGCTTCTTTATTGGACAAATTCGTAACTGGGCAGATTCTGTATTGTACAGATTCGTGACTAGGCAGATTCGCTATTCGGCATAATCTTGGATAGGACAGATTCTGAATTCGACAGAATTGTTATTGGCCAGAAGTACAGTTAAGACGATAATAAAATGTAGGTATAACACGTTCGACGCCGGCAGCGTTTCACCGTCCTTAAGCTATGCCGGGCGAAATTATCGTAGTCACGTATTTGTGTCACTGGCATAGGAGTACGAATAACATGGTCACAAATACGTGTCAACTGGCATAGTTCATAGATAAATTAGTAAAATGCATTTTTTTTATGTTGCGGCGTCAGTCGTCGCTCTGACATGTAGTGTAATAGTGCTAGTGCTCGAAAAAATACTGCCAAATATTTGAAAACTCACAAAATGGAAGAAAATCGTAAGTTATTACTTTTTTACTCAGTGTTTCTCAAACTTTAGTGCTAATGAACTGAAAATAAATTATTATGTAGGTGACATAGGCCATTGGTAGCGGAGATCAAACCCATGACCACCAAATTTCGCGACTAGTTTATGGATGGTGTAAAAATACACCAAATTAAAAAAAACCGGCACCTCGCAATAAAATTACTAACAAAAAACAGTCTGATTGAATTTGAAAGATTGTACCCTCAAAAATACTAAATACAACGTGTTACAAAATACCCCGTAAAAAATATAATAAATTATCAAAGCCAAAAATATTGTCAACCCTAGTAAGCTGTCATGTCAGTGAACTGGAGTTAGCATAGATTATTTAACAGAGAGGCCTACCTACCAATTTTAATTTTTGTCATAAAGTTCGTTGTAAAGGTTCAACACTATGATATCATTATGCTTAAAGTGCTGGCTTCAAAAAACGTCAAGACGGGAAAAAAAAATATGTTGTCAATTTCAAATCTTCTTATCGATATTCTACAATTGTTCCGTGTTTTTCCATATTTTTTTCCAAAATGACGATGTTTTCTAACTCAGAATATTACGATTTATGATGTTATGCGTAGGCCATGAAGATAGCAATTTAAATAGTGCTCGCGAATTGTATCGGAGGTTGTGCATTGAGCAAGGCGGAGCTCACTTTGAGCCGTTCCTATAAATTTGACGTTTATTACGAAAAAGTAAGTGTTACTTTAGGTTTCTTCGTTTAAAATCTTCCAAAACTCGACTTGTAATATGTTTAACGAATTAGGTAAAAGTGTACATAAACATTCTGCGTAATTTACTCTTTAATTTTACTGAAATAGGGTTTGCACATCAATGAAAAAAATAATGATTTCATTTTTTTTGGCGGTAAGTCATACAGTGATAGTACGGTTCTCAAATATTGTAAATCGACTAGTTATAAGGCATCATTTAACCCCCTTTCGGCTTTACGGGTATTTTTGTAACACCCTGTTTATAAAATATGCTATTTGGCGTCTTAGCTTCACAGGGTATAACAACGAATTAACTGTTAACTAATTTCCAATAAAGCAGTGAAATGTATAGTAAGTTCTAAATGAAAACTGAAAACCGCTGAAATGTGTGGAAAAAATGACACAGATTTGTGTCATCGGCACTGTATAAGGGTAACTTTTAATAAATTTCAAAAACTCAGATTTTGGTACCAACGCATAATTCGATTTAATATTTAAATAACATAACAGTACATTCAATCTAAAAAAAAAAAATTGGGAATTTATTGAGAAAAAGGCGTAATAATAAAATCACACATAATATGTGTCACTGGAATAGGAGTAAGAATTTTTTGATCACAGATATGTGTCACCGGCGCCGAACGTGTCTGTTAACTAATTTCCAATAAAGCAGTGAAATGTATAGTAAGTTCTAATGAAAACTTTGAGAACCGCTGAACTGTGTGGAAAAAATGACACAGATTTGTGTCATCGGCACTGTATAAGGATAACTTTTAATAAATTTCAAAAACTCTCAGATTTTGGTACCAACGCATAATTCGATTTAATATTTAAATAACATAACAGTACATTCAACCAAAAAAAATATAATTGGAAATTTAATGAGAAAAAGGCGTAATAATAAAATCACACATATGTGTCACTGGCATAGGAGTAAGAATTTTTTATGAAGTAAACTTTCCATATTTAATGTCAGTAATTAATCCATCACCACAGAAAAATAAAAACACAACCATACCTCATTTAAAAATAAAATTTAAATTATAAACAATTATTACTTATATGATCTACTTTTTGTATATGCAGTTTATTTCGCATAATCGTTTCAGACATTCTGACACGCTTATTTCGTTATTTAAAGTTGCTTGAACAATTATGTCTACCTGTTTATTTTTTTCTATCAATTTCGAGTTACGCCGCTTCCCTTTGCTATAAATTAGATTTGCCTTTATCTTTCTGTCCTGAAATCGCGATTCGATAATCGCGAAACGGTGGCTCATAGGAGAAAAAGTGTACGACAATTTTGATAGATAATTGCTTGATCTTCAATCAATCCTTTACATACTTTTATCATAAAACTTACCGTTTGGATGGAAAATGCAAAAAACCCATATTCGAAGCGAAATTTGACCCTGAACTTTTTTCGCAAACGTTCGATGGGGACTTGACATTTTCTTTATAATGATGTTCCGAACATTCGTACTAATTTTCAGCTTTATGCGAATTAATGTAACCTTTCCCGTACATTTTAGGCTAACTCGACCGGGCTATAAGCTCATATAGTAGGCTTGGTGGGGTGGTATATAAGATAAGGTGCATAAGACTATTGTTCCTTACTGTACTATTTCTGCCAAATGGCGAATCTGCCAAACGGCGATTCTGTCCAATAGAGAATCTGTCGAGTAGTGAATCTGCCTAGTCGCGAATCTGTCCAATACAGAATCTGCCCAGTTACGAATTTGTCCAATAAAGAATCTGCCCAGTCACGAATTTGTCCAATAAAGAATCTGCCCAGTCACGAATCTGTCCAATAGAGAAGCTGCCTAATCGCGAATCTGTCCAATACAGAATCTACCCAATCGCAGAATCTGTCCAATACAGAATCTGCCATATACCGAACAAGGGCTTACTCAGACTACGCCGTTTTATATGGTACTGGAAGGCTCTACGCCGCTGTACGCTGCCTGAGAGGTACGACACTTCAAACTATGGGCAGTTAGGTTAGGACTAATTGCACGCGAACGATTAAAGTGACACGTGAAAAGTTGCACTGGGTGTGTGAATCTTGTATACAACTAAAACAATTTTAAAAAAACCTTTTAAATACAACATTAGTTGTAATCCCAAAGTTTTGGACAAATTGTTTTATGGGCAAGGCAAAGCCCGAGGCAGCACCAAAGGTCGAAAACTTAGACTTTTTATCAAGGCCTCCTATCCGTACCTACCCGTAGAACATATCCCAAAATGCTGAATACCCGACCATACAGGTTTGCTGTACTAAATACTAAGGATGCAAAACTTACTCTTGTTGAAACGTACATAGATAAGTTATACATCTAAGTGCATTTAAACTATTTGCATCTACAATGTCATCTACAATGAAAGAGGTCGTAATAATTAAATCATATTAACACTGTTTAATTAGCAAAATATAAAGTTCAAAAATAAATCGTCGACAACTAAACGATAAACGAAAAATAATTAAATTATGGGGAATCCGCTATGTGCAAATTTGTGACAATAATAAATTTAGACCATAGCTATAAAAATTTAAAAATACCTGCGCCTACAAAACTCATGGTTTACTCGTACTCGTGAGTCTCGTGACCTGTTGCTGAGGTTTCATAGCGACTTGTTTTTGTTGTAAAAGCTATTGCTAGGCGTGAGCTCACCGACGCCCTGCCTGCTTGTACAGCAGCAGCGTGTCACAAATAAACTGGGTCATGTTCTAGCCGCGCCTGACGTCTCTACAAACGACGATCGCGTTTTACTATTAACTGTCTGAGTCTACGAGATGAATAGAATTAAATAGCTTTGTGGTGACCAAGAATGTCGCTACCATGAGCGTAGTAGTTAGGTACGTGCGTTACCTACAGATTAACACTGCGGCATTAAATACCTACGCGAACGCAGTTCGAAATGTATACTTACAAGTATTTCAACCTTAAATTAGTAGGTAAGTACTTACTTATATTAAACACTTGCCAGACTGAAATCTAAAACTGTATATTTATCAATTAAGATACCGAATTTATAGGAAACACAAAAAATAGAAACATGTTATTAGCATATTACAGATTTTTAGTTTATTTTAACTAACATAAACCTGGACAACTTCCTTTTGAGTTAGGTACCTACAACTTGCGCAGGTCACCTGTTAATTTTCGGCGTTTCCGAACGAAATGTGGTTAAAACGGCTATGTACTTAGTCTTTTTAAGTTTTGAACAAGCACCGAATTAAATTTTGACAATGTTCAGGTATGTTGTGGTCTACCGTGAGCTATTTCTTTTTTAAACATACCACTGAATTTATTTTATTTATTTGGTATTGATAACATACTTATTGCTATATAAATAGGTACAGTACGATTATTTCCACTTTGACACAAGGGACATCCCGGTTTCGGTTCGTGTTTTTACATAGAGTAGGTATACAAAATCTTAGAATTTACTGAAATGGAATATTCAAACCTATTTAGTATAATTAATAACCAACCACCAACCTAACACACACAACAACCTAACACACGCCACTTAATATACAGGGTTGGGCAGATTAAGTGTCCTAGTTGTGTATGGCTTTTTTACTTAAATATAACTTAACCCTACATTGCATACTGTTCCACATATGGCACAACCAAAATATTTGCGAATTGTGACAAAAGTCAAGTTGCTAACGACATATCACATGATAGTATAATTTCTCAAAAAAAAAAGTCATGCATTGTAGGGTTAACTTCTTATTCACTTCGTAATTTTTTTTTGTTGACAATTTAATCTTCTTTATGATTTCTACACGTCAGCTTGATATATTTTGTTTTTATATTGTTTTCAACAATGGACGCGAAACGCCAGCTCGTGTGCGATTTGTAACAGAAAAAATTCCGACCGTGTGAGATATTGAAGACGCTGAAACATTTAAATATCAATATAAGGTTTATATCGCGGACCGTCAAGCGATTCAAAGAAACGGGATCTTCACAAATCAGGCCCAAACCTGGGAGAAAGCCATCTGTTCGCACCAAAAACATCATTAAAAATATTCGTGAGCGTATTAGACGAAATCCAGCTCGAAGTGCAAGCAAACTTGCTAAAGATATGAAAATATCCCGTCGAACAATGAGTCGTATTTTAAAATATGATCTTGGGCTAAAGGCCTACAAAAAACAAAAAATTCATGGCTTAACAGATGCCCAGAAAAAAGCTAGAGTGAAAAAATGTAGGGAATTGCTAGCTTGGCACGACGGCGATGATATTATTTTTTCCGATGAAAAGATGTTCCAGTTACAAGACAGTCACAACCAACAAAACGATCGTGTCTATGGTGCTTCATTGAAGGATATTCCTGTGGACAAATTAGCCGTACAACGGGTTCCAGAGTGCATCAGCTGTCATTATGGTATGGGGTGCGATATCGCCTAGAGGCAAGTTACCGCTGCTGTTTATTGATCGAGGTGTCAAAATTAACCAAGACTATTATTACATCCAGAATGTGTTACAGGGTCATTTGCTAGAAAATGTTCAAAAATTATATGGAAACGACTATTACTGCTTCCAACAAGATAGTGCCCCATCTCACAAAGCTAAACGCACTCAAGACTGGTGTAGAACAAATTTGACAGATTTTATACCTTGGCAAGAATGGCCTGTATCATCGCCGGATTTGAATGCTTTGGACTTTTCGATATGGGTTACATGCTGAGCAAGATTGGGAGCACACAGGGCATGAATCTAAACTCATTCAAGCATCGATTAGTCAAGATATGGGATGAAATACCGACGAGGTAGTGCGTGCCGCGTGCAATGCATTCTATGGAAGAATGCGTCAAGTTATTAAAGCTGATGGCGAGCGATTTGAACTTATGAATTAGTTTTTTTAAGTATAGAGTACGCTAAAAATAAAAACGTGATAAATTTAAAAAAAATCTGTCTTGTTTTAATTTTATGGCTCTTTTTAACTAGGACACTTAATCTGCCCAACCCTGTACAACATCAACCTAATTATAGAAACTTCATTAATTAATATTCTAAACTAGCTTTTGCCCGCGACTTTGTCCGCGTAGAACTCGTTTATCGCAGTTAAGTAAATTAATATATATTCTAATATAAATGTAGGGTCTACGGAAAGAACACGTCTAGTCACATTAGAAACTTTTTGAGATATCGCGATTTGAAAGTTAGGAACCATGTCATTTTGTACAGTCAACGTCAAAAGTAAGTGATCAAAATTAACATTTCAAAACATGTTCAAGCATGACGCCCCAGATAAAACAGATTATAACAAAGTGTCATTTTCAACTGAATATTTAATTAGTCAAAAGAAAATGATCATAAACGTTGCCACAACTGTCTCTTTACAGAAAATTTCAATAAAGAATAATTAAGTAAGGTTCAAGTGTCCAACAAGATAAAGTCAAAATGACAAAATATCCAAATGAAAACTAGGGTAATTACGGCAGTTAAAAAGGATTTATTTTAAATGTTGCAAAAAAAAAACAATGCGAAGTAGTAGGAACTTTTTTTAACCCTTGACGGAAATGAGAGGTGTTATAGTTGTTTCGCGTGTTTGTCTTACGAGTATAACCGACATTAACCGAACGTCTGACTTGTATTCCGAGGTGGTCTTGAGAAGACATGAAGGCCCAAACATTCATATTCACTTACATGTGATGGTTTGGTAGTATTACTGACTATTGCTATTCTAGAAAATCAGTTTAATTTGAAACATTCAGTAATGACTTTAACTGTTTGAATGGCATGTCACTTACTTATGAAACATTGCGAGCTAATTTACTTATGCTAAACTACAATAATCAGAGACATCTGTCTTAATTTATTGCATATACTATTTTGAGACCCTATTTCATCAGTTTCTTTTGCTGTTGACTGTACGTAATTTTCGTGTAAAGGTTTTTTTAACAGTGAAAGGATACAACTTATATGCAGATTTATACCTGAATCTGAGTGGTAGGTAATAGTTCATTTCGTCCTCTACATTTAGAGATACAAAACTAATTTTCAAAAAAAAGTGACTAGACATGTTCTTTCCGTGGACCCTTCAAATGGTTTGACGTTCTTCCTGACCGGAATGATGTTTTAAACACATGTTATATTGAGCTCGAAATTTAAAAAGAAGTTGAATTAGATAACGCTACTTTTAGGTTAATGCATTTTAGTATACAATAGTTTTTCTTTTGCCATCTTTCGCTAAAAACATGTAGGTAGATTTCGTGGGCTGGATACTCGTGAGCATTTTTTTTTTATAGCATGGGAAGGCAAACGAGCACACAGGCCACCTAAGATGGAATGCCTCTATGCTAGCATAAATACAATTAGTTGCCCATGGAAAAAACAGTTCGCTTCCAAATTTACACCGGCTACTTTTAAGGTATGTCCTTGCGCTTTGTTTATGAACAAGGCAAAGCTGTTTTTAGAGAGAATTGCACTCTTTTTAAAGGCAAATGGTAAATCAGTCGGAATTATAGGAATTAAGGAAATTAAGATTTTTTCTCTTTTAGCAGTTCCAGACATAATTATTGCCCTTAGCATATTCCGACCGTTGCGTTATTTTTTAACCGTGTGCCTTTACATAAACAAAGATTACGCATCAGGAGTACCGGGACACTAACTTTAAGCATGAACTTATGGGATAGCACTCCCGATAGCTCCAAAGAGGTCAGGAACTCCGAGGCTAGGACGTGACTGGCTCTGTGTCATGGCATTGTCTACGGAGAGATACTCCTTCTACGTGAGACATATTATTTTAGTTTATCTTCCCGAGAATTTTGTTTGTCTGTGCTAATATTGCCCTCTCACACAACCATTCTCTAATCTTTATATTTATTTGTAGATCGGAGTACCTACACGGTACTTTTTAGTTCGTCTGTGTTTTGATTACCTACAGAATTCGCGGTTTAATGTAATCAAATCATACGTTACTACCTCTTGCCATAAGATCTTTGCCATTTTTTAGTAGAGCTGCCGCATGTTGCCTCGACACTGTAGTTGCTGGCATATTTGTAGTCAGATATTTTTTTTTAAATATACCCATATTGTAGATACCGACATAAATATATGCTTGGTAGGAAGGTTGGTCCGAGAGGATTTTATCCGCCGGTGTGCCCCTAGTTATCACCGGTAGATGACCATCTGTCTGAATTCGCCATCTAAAAGTACCACCATACCTCCCATGATAGTTTAGTGGCTCTTAATGTCCATCATAGTTCAATATTATATTATATTATGAGTCTAAATACCAATTTTACTGTATATCACATTATAAATGGCCGAACTGCCAAATATAAATAACCAAATTATTCTTCAAACTACCATCCCCTACATAACCCCCTTAGGGGATGATTTTCGAGATGTAATATAATACAAATAAAATGTAAAATTTAATCAGATTCGGTTCAACGGTTTATCCGTCAAAGCGTAACAAACAGACAGACGACATACTTACAGACAGATTTACTTTCACATTTATAATATCAGTATAGATTTTCTTTCTCCAGCAACATAATTAATTGAATTATTGACATAAGAATTACATTTCCAGACAGTTTTACAGTTTCGTTTAGTTTTAGTCTAGATTTACCTATTGCTGCAAGTGGTCCTCAGTAGAATGGGGCCAAAAATAGAAAAAAAATCTTCCGTTTTAATTAAAATAAACAATGTAATTCGGGTTAAAGTAGACAAACAGAATAATCCCATGCGTGGTGAAGGGGTAACGGATACTCTCTAAATGATGAATAAAATTGTTTTTAGTATCACCTCTCCTCATCCTCAACCGGGTGATTTATTTTCAACCAGCGCAGGTTGGATGGCAGTAAGGAGACTGGTAATCGGTAGTCCTTAATAGCCCTGTAAGTAATAGTTCACTGTCTACTGTGTTTACATTAGCGCACACTACAAGCGAACGTCGTCACTGCTATGGGTACCTAACCAAGGATCCAAGCAGACGCCAAGGTCGCCGAGCTGTCGAGAAGTGCTCATGGCGATGCGAGACAAACGCACGCGAGGAAGCAGCACAGTGGCAGACGAGTAGTAGGTAGGGAGAAGGCTGAACTTCAACAGAATCACTCAGTTCATATGACTATATTGTAATACTAAACAAAAGAAGAAATATTTATTTTGCGTAGGTTAAGTCAACGCCAATACATTAGTATACAGGGTGTCCCAGAAATAGCACGTCACAGTGACACTGGAGATTTCCCAGCTTCAGACGAACCAAAGCAGCCTAACATGACCTCAGTAAAAGTTGCACCGTTTTCGAGTTATACCAATTTAAAGATTTTTCAAATTTTTCACCTCTTTTGACATTGTAAGTGCTCGCATTTACTGGGATAGCTTTAGAATTTAGTTTTTTTTATTTGTGCGCGTTTATGAATAGTTTATTAAGATGATAGAAGCATTATTATGTCAATAACTAATGTTAAAGTTGGAAAAATACTGTAATGAACTTGACTTAAATTATCATCAACATAGTAATTTAAACTTTGAGCACCTGCCATAACTTTTTTTTACTATAAACAAAATGAGCAAATAACTTTAAAAACATGCGTATTTTATGCCAATTCTAAAATGGTATGACACATGATATCTTAATGCATAAAAGTAGGAATTCGTATGACATTTGCCAATATGGATCCACGCAAATCAATGCTAATCATCTAAAAAATTATCTTATACTCTACGATATCTCATTTGTTTGTGCTCCTTTGAAGAATATGATTGATTTTTGGTTGACTTTGGTTCAAAGATAATGAAAAACGGGTTTAATTATCATTAGTTTTTACAGTAAATTTTCGAATTGTTTCCCTCCGACTCTAAGGCCCAAATGGCATCTTCGAATAAAATTTCGGTTTAATTTTCGTAAACTGGTTTCCGATATGTCTCGGGCTGCATTGAAGACACGTCGCCGTAGTTCCTCTTCGTTACTTATTGGTTTTGAATAAATATTGTCTTTCAAACATCACCAAAAAAAAAAAAACATTTTACAAAGCGAAATCAACTTCCATTAAGAGTGCCGAGTAGTCGTTTCAGTTCCACAAACAAAATCAGAGTGACACATGATATCTTAATGCAAAAAGTAGGAATTCGTATCACATTTGCCAATAAGGATCCCGGCAACCAAACTAACAAATGAAACGCGTTTAGCCGCTTTGCAAGTTTATCATGTAAAGAATTGTAGGATAGTTATTAATTTATTGCAGTTGTAGCCCTGTGACCCAAACTACTCATAGTTCGTTACCATGCGTTTCGTGCTATACTCGTTGATTAATATTAAACCTCGTTTTAATAGCCGACTTTTTAGTTAGGTACGAAGTTAGGTAGTTATGTGATACGAATTCCTACTTTTTTGCATTAAGATATGTGTCACTCTGATTTTGTTTGTGGAACTGAAACGACTACTCGGCACTCTTAATGGAAGTTGATTTCGCTTTGTAAAATGTTTTTTTTTTTGGTGATGTTTGAAAGACAATATTTATTCAAAACCAATAAGTAACGAAGAGGAACTACGGCGACGTGTCTTCAATGCAGCCCGAGACATATCAGAAACCAGTTTACGAAAATTAAACCGAAATTTTATTCGAAGATGCCATTTGTGCCTTAGAGTCGGAGGGAAACAATTCGAAAATTTACTGTACAAACTAATGATAATTAAACCCGTTTTTCATTATCTTTGAACCAAAGTCAACCAAAAATCAATCATATTCTTCAAAGGAGCACAAACAAATGAGATATAGTAGAGTACAAGATAATTTTTTAGATGATTAGCATTGATTTGCGAGGATCCATATTGGCAAATGTCATACGAATTCCTACTTTTATGCATTAAGATATCATGTGTCATACCATTTTAGAATTGGCATAAAATACGCATGTTTTTAAAGTTATTTGCGCATTTTGTTTATAGTAAAAAAAAGTTATGGCAGGTGCTCAAAGTTTAAATTACTATGTTGATGATAATTTAAGTCAAGTTCATTACAGTATTTTTCCAACTTTAACATTAGTTATCGACATAATAATGCTTCTATCATCTTAATAAACCATTCATAAACGCGCACAAATAAAAAAAACTAAATTCTAAAGCTATCCCAGTAAATGCGAGCACTTACAATGTCAAAAGAGGTGAAAAATTTGAAAAATCTTTAAATTGGTATAACTCGAAAACGGTGCAACTTTTACTGAGGTCATGTTAGGCTGGTTTGGTTCGTCTGAAGCTGGGAAATCTCCAGTGTCACTGTGACGTGCTATTTCTGGGACACCCTGTATATATGCATCTTAAAACATTAAAATATGCTTTAATATCTCAACAGGATAAAAATTAAATTATTATATAATTTTATATAAAGCGGACAGCACTTATTCAGGGTATTTTTTTAATAGGTGCACACATTTTAATATTTGCTTCGCTATTGTTAATAACACATGTTGTGTTATTTTTACTCTAGCTTAAAAAACATTAGAGATATTGTCGATTCAATAATTCCAATAACTTAACGATATTCAAAATAGACCCTCTAATGCAGGGGTGCGAGGAGAAGAGCGTGCTATAAAAAGGTTTTTACTGTTGAGGTTTTCAAAAAGTGATTTTCAAATTGGTTTCAACACGAGAACGTACCGGATAATTTGCAAAAAAGAAATTGAATTTAATGATTTAAGTAATATATTATATTAACGATACAAAATCATATGTTAGTGCTTCGTTAAAAAAAATACCCTGTAGGTATTGTTACAAAAATAAAATAAATTAAAAATATAACGAATTATAAAACCGCTGCAGTTTAAGTAAGTATAGTTCAGGAAATATGATTTGGCCGTCGGTTATCTACTTTGCGACTTACCGGACAATGTGACTCAAGTATCAAAACCTTTCAACCCGCTGTGCTGTTTGAAGAACGAGGGCAGTTTTACGATTACCTACCTTTTGTTTGATATTAATAAAAAGATCTTAGTGAGGACAGCGTGAGCACGGCTGGTCGGTAGTCGGTTAGAAGATAATAATAGACTAACAATAAAGACCGGGCAAGAGCATGTCGACCATGCTGAGTATAGGGTTCCGAAGCTACAAATACAAAAATATATCTCAAAAAATACGATGTGGAAAAGGGCACGACCAAAAGTACGTATCTTCATGGCCCTTGCGTCCTTTTGTTGAGAAGCGCAGTTTTTTGGCAATAGCTCAAAAACGGTATACCCGATCCCTTCATTATTTACTCTCTAGATAGTGTGTGGCCCTGTAACCACTCCGACAATAACAGGCCAGTAATTGTATGCTTGTGTGCGTGACTGCTTTGTCTGACATTCGTAAAACGTCATTGTATTTAGCACTGTGGGGCATACATAGGGATGCTAGTTAAAGACATATTTCCCATTTTATTGGGAAAACTGATCATGTTTTTTTTATATTTATTTAACGAGCTTAGTCACTATAGTGACCACGCCGCTCTATTGTTTGTCACAGAAAGTATCTTATATTCTACTTAAACCTACAGCAGCCAGTTTATACATTTGTTGGGCGCCATCATACAATGGATGAGATAAAAAATAATTACAAACCCCTATTAAAAAAAACTGGTGAATTATTTGCCTTCCCGCGGGCTCGTACCGGACGCACTCCATCACAATGTGGTAGCTACACGTCTACTACATTGCATTCTGTACAGTTGGGCGACGGAACCTTACGTATTAAAAACGCGAACTTTTTTAAAGGAATATGTCCGGAGCGTAAACCTCATGGCCACAATACTATATCACTGCGATTCATGTCGCATTCATTAAACCATGGGACTCGAGGAGACTGAGGCTGGATAGTTTTGTACCAAATACCTTTAGTTTATCTACACACATATACTTAAGTCCTCTGTTATGCGTTCAAACCCGTAGCAAATTAGCCAAACCAGCATTATTACAACCAATTTTACTAAGAGAACTTTCTTGTCTGTGGTAGTAGGTAAAATTTGTACTGTAATGTTATTACAGTATAGATTTTTGTAACGTTATGAGTTTAAATTTGGAACAGCTGTCAAAACTCAAGAGGGTCTCTATTCTAGTATTCATAGATATTAAAACAGTCATTGACTCGAAACGTCAATTAATTATGTTTAATAAACCGAACGACATTTACCAGAATAGGGACTTCATTCGTTTATCTATGATTTAAAAAAAAACATTCGTCTTGACGGAGGATCGAATTGCCGCCATTATTGTTGTCATTTGTTTGATGTTTTTTTGCTGTTATGAATAATATCATTGATATTTTTAACTGTCACATACATTTCAAAATCGTCAGAATATTGTGAAATATTAACATTTGTAATACTTAAAGCAGAAATGTTAAATACGTCATCACCAGTAGGTGATTTCAGTACTCACTCCTTAAGATAATTCCAAATGGTATGGCACCAACTCCATGACCATCAACCGTCCGCAATAGGCTTATAATATCTACATTGCTTATGACAATTTGGCTCAAATTATCTAAACACGACCGTGCTTTTCTAAATCCTGTCGTTTGTTCAGATATAATTTGATTCTTCTCGTAATACCGTTCCAGCCTTTTATTAATTATAGCATGGATTTTTTTTATATAAATATGACATGAGAGATATAAGACGAAGAGAAGTTACAGAGCTGAGATCGCGACCAGGCTTTGGAATGGGAACAATTTTAATATCCCGCGACTGATGCGGAATGAATCCACTAGATTAAGCTAGGTTATACAATTTAAGGGGAATCATCGTACCTTTTGTCCGGGGATGTTTGATTATGGTAAAGGATATATCGTCGCAACCTGGGGCGGTATCTTTACACTAAATGGAACTCTCCAGTTCATGTGAAGTGATATCTGCTTCTGGTTACTCGACATACATTTTGGGAGTGGTGGTGAAACAAAATCGGGAGCTAAATTATGTAGAAGGCGATCCACACTTCCGTTATCAACGTGTATTCTTTGCGACCGGCATCATTTAAGCCATCTCATCCAAGCCCACATTACACTTGGCAGCGAAACTTCGTCCACTGATGAACAGTCGCTGCCGGTTGTCACTTTTGGCATTACGGATTATTAATTAAGCAACGCGAATTTTTTCGTTGAGGTTAACCATATTGTGGGGTATCGGATTTTTTCTTGATTCTGCCAGTGATCTCTTGAGAGTTCTGCATTCCAATACGGCTTCGGGATAAATCTATTATACCTAGGTTATGAGCAAGGAATGTACGGGGCAAAATTCAATGACAGCTAGGGATAGCCTATATCGATAAACTCAATTATCGATGCTTTGCCCACATACTAGTGATCGCTGCAAGTTTTGGTTGTAATTTTTTATTTATTGAAACTATACAAATGAAACAAAATAGAAACATAATTCTGGTTATTCTTTATTTTAAAAGGATATTTCCACCTTCGCTAATCATCATCATATTTTTTTTACTCCTTACAAATTCTGAGTGTTTATTTTAACAAAATGGGACAGTCATTCTGAAATACACAGTAACGAAAAAAATATGATGATGCGAGTAAAGGTTAAAACAATCTTTTAAAATAAACAATAACCAGAATTATGTTGCTAATTTGTTTCATTGGCATATTTTCAATAAAAAAATATTTTTACAAACTACACTTGGAGCGATCACTGGTATATGGGAAAAGCGTCGATAATTGAGTTTATCGATGAAGGCTATCCCTAGCTGTCATTGAATTCTGACTGAAAGATATACTCATAGTATATCTTTCAGTCAGCTTTTTTAAAATTCCACCTTTTGTAAAATCTCGGTGTGGTGGGAGATTAATCTTGATGCTGCAATATTGTAAAATTCTTATATTTTCACATAAAAAAACCACCAAATTTCGTCTAAGACATATACAGCTAAAATTGTTCAAACATTCCTCGTTTAAAACCCCCTTAAAGCTTTGCACCTCGCGACCTAACACCCTGGTAGTTTAGCCGGTTTACCGGCCACCCCCTGTTCTCGGCCACTAAGAAGTAAAACGATAATAATAAGAAAAGGTTACCTTACTCATTCAAAGAAACAATGTCATCCCATAAATTAATGTAGCGCCGACACCTCCCAAAAATGTTCACTTAATAAGGTTTCAATTGTCTCGTCAGTGCGCCAACGCAATTCAAACAGAGTGGATGTGCGTCTTAATTAGTGAGAAAAATAGTGCGCAACATTTTTTACCACGTGAGTTAAAATGTTATTTATTTGGTTTTCGAAACATTGCTATTATATATATGTGTAGTAGATAAGTTGAATTAATGTTATTTGGATTTAAATATTCAATATATTAGGTATAATACATTTAAATTAGATGGCCGGGTAGCTAGATGCAATTTTGGATGGTCATTTGGTCCTCGGCCGCCCTGCCGAGAATAGACTCGAAGCTCATGATCGTTATTTGATTACAATCGCTAGTGAATAACAATCTTTTTAATACGTATGTTGTTAAATATTAAATAGAATACATACTTATTACTTAACTAGGTAGTTAACTGTCGGCCGCATGTTTATTAACAAAAACTTGATTAAAATCATGTTTTATTTTTATTGTATTTGACGGCCGAGTACTAAATTTAGAAAAGCTACTTTTCGGCCTTGGTAAAATGCCATTGGCCGAAAAACAACAATATTTTATTTCGTTTTCGGCCAGTTACAAAAAATGTTAGTAAATCAATTTAATCTTTTTTTTTTCTATCTACCTTCATCCTTATTTTGCTCCAGGTCTAAATATACTTCTTCATTGCTTTTATCCAAAGGGAGATATCAAAATAAGCAGAATAAATGTTGGCTGAAATCTAGCTTCTAAGAAGTTACTTTTCGGCCATAGTTGTTGAAATGGCCGAAAATGGACAGAAATAATTTTAGTTGTCGGCCGTGTTTTATTGAGCTATTAAGGACACAAAAAATACTTTAAGTAAATATATATTATTTGATTTATATTTTTTATTTTTCTATAAAAATAAAACCTACTCTATTTGAAATAAGAGTTATTAGAAATATAAATAACAGAAGCCGAGAACTGGTTAAATAAGCGGCCGACAACAGAAAAAAGAGGCCGAAAGCAGGCTAAATCGCGGTTTTCTGATATTCTTTATTATATATATAACACCATGCAATTGACGACGGATTGTGCCACGTTTTTGAAAACTGCATTAAATTTATGATAAAGAATTATTATAATGACCAAGTTTCGTCAAATACGCCATCCAGTAAAACCATCTTAATTCAAAATATTGCCTAACTGGCCGAAAACCGGCTAAACCACCCTATATCATCAATAATTGTAATCATTATAAATTAATACATGGGGACCGAATTTGCTTTCTGTAACACGAAAATGTTCAAGAACACTGGGTCGTGGCGGTTTTGAAGTGGGAATTTTCAAAACGAGCTGCCATTGTATGAGTGGAAAAAAAAAAGATTTTTTATTATCTTAGCAACGTGTAAGAAAGTGACCTAGCTATTAAATTACGAATTTGAATGTCGTTGTCACATGAGTCATCTGACCACAAATAAAGAACCCTAAGGGCCCGTTGATTTGATCTGTAATTAACTCGAGTAATAGTTAAAATTCGAAAAAGAATCAAAAATTTGACACCATTTTTTGAGATTTGACCATTAGTTACGATTTTTAACGATTCGTTAGTTTAACTACCGATCAAACAACAGGCTCTAACCTTACCTACTCTTTATAAATGACTACGAGATTGTAAAGATGGCTAGTAGGTACCTACATAGTTGATACCACTGTGAGTGCATTCAATATTATCTAGTGAAAAAATCAAGATAAAAAGAAAAACTTTCTTCTTTTTCCTACTTGACATACATACATACAGAGATGGGCATTATTCGAATAAAGAATAATTCGTAATATTTTTATTCGCGAATAATTTATTTTCGAATGATTTATTCGTCGAATAATTTATTTGCGAATGATTTATACCTTCATACCTTCACGCCTGTAATCCCAGAGTGGGCTAGGCAGAGCTACAGAATTACAACTTGATAATTCAGTAACCACAATTTGCACAAATAGGCTAAGATGTTTACCAGCATATTAGTGACAGGTTGCAAGCCCATCGCCTAACAGTACTGCAAGCCTATATTCCCTTAGTCGCGTCTTACGACATCCACGGGAAGACATGGAGTGGCACTATTCTAACCCGGCAACCACACGATATGATGAATATATGCGAATGATTTATTCACGAATAAATCCTCCATGAACGAATCATAAGACTACTTTTACGTTATTTTATTCAAATACACGATTTAGAAATAAAGTGATTCGTTTATAAGTAGGCACTGCATATTTCAACACCTTAAAGATTGAGAATAAGGTTAAGGGATAAACCCAGGTAGTAAAACAAACAAAGGAATTCTTGGCAATCCATTCCTTCAAGAATAAATTATTCGACAGATAATTTATTCGAATAAGAATAATCATTCGAGAACTTCATTCGTTATTCGCGAATAATTTGGTTAGTTCTATTCGTTATTCGTCATTCGAATAAATTTTGCCCATCTCTGCATACATACAGCCTATATATATATATATATATATATATATATATATATATATATATATATATTAAAATAATGTACTTTTCAAACGTATTTAGCTATAAGATACAAATTTTGAATGCTTTTTTAAGTAGAATGTGCGCACATCTAATGTTTTCCACCTGTATCATTTCACTACATTCCCGCAAATAAACATTCTTATTCTTATTCTTATTCTTATATATATCGCTCATCCAATAGAATAATGACATAATTGCAAAAAAACGGGTTTTGAGATTTTACCGTCGTAAGTGTACATCGCTCATCCAATAGAATAATGACATAATTGCATTTTTAGCATGCATGTTATGTCATTGTTCCACGCGATAGACCTGACCTTTAGAACACTTATGACGGTAAAATCTCAAAACCCGATTTTTTGCAATTATGTCATTATTCTATTGGATGAGCGATATATATATATATATAATGTATATTATTTTCAGTTTATATATATTATTTTTGCTAAATATGCGGCTTCCTTCACTACTCAGCTGGTTGTTGGCTATGAAAAAAAACACGGTATATTTTAAATCACAAGTCAAAATCACTCTACACAAACACAATATAACAAAGTATTTTTTAAACATCAGTGTATTATGCAATTAGTGAATAAAGGACAAGCAAGTGGAGGATACTTCGACTGAATCACGACCGCAGGGAGCTATTAGTTTTAGAATCGTTGGAATACTGTCGTTGTACACATATAACGAACATTTTCATTATATTGCACCAGGGCATCAATACACTCCTGTGCACATTATGGTCATTGACCTAAATATATTTATTTGGTCCGTGATTATGGTTACGGAATTTTATACTTTAGAAGGTAAACTGTTTTATTTTAGCACTAGTGATCCCACCACCATCGCTTCGCTTTGGTTCGTGAGTTCTGTAACACCACATAAACCAGAATTTATTATAAGTACCTACATGAAATCTCCCGTTAAAAAATATGATTAATTGAATCTTAGCTAAAGGTGTCCAACATATTGGTGCCATCCACCCTAGTCTAATATAACTTGAATCTGTGCTAAATGTCTAGGACTCAATGGCGATATTTATTTTGACGTGGACGTTCGGTCACAACGATAATATTCATTCAATTTTATTCTTTGTGAATGCCATTGGGACTCAGGAGGCTAAATCTTGTAATTCTTGTACAATAAAAGATGCAATTGTACCTATTCCATTCATAGTCTCTGGCGCAATGATGCTCACTTCTCCGCAATGATGGTCTCGTCCGAAGCTCTAGATACACTCCACATTACCGAGGTGTAAAAGAGCCCTAAATATTTTGAATTTTGACTTTGTTTTAGGCGTAACGTTTGTGAAATGACGGTTATTTATTTTAATACGTATGTATGAGAAAACTAAGAAGAAATAAGGAATAACTGATAATTTTTTATCAAGAAAATAATATATAAATACTTTTAATTTCACTGTTTGTATAAAGACGTAGTTTCTTATTTCATAATCAAAGGGTAAACCTTTGTCTTTACTTGCTTGAAAATGGCAGACCAAGTCTGGTGTACCATTAAGGTACTATTACTGATTTACGAGTTTCAGTTTGCTTGATTAATCCGTAGCCGACATTTTTAAGTAGAAACGTTTACATTTGAATTATTGGTGGGAGTAGGACAGAGAAACGAATGAGTAGGCTAGGCTTAGCGGGTCTAAGGAGAAAGGAGTAGCGGATATGAAGGATCTCATTTTTTATTTTAAGAGTCATCCTGAGGACAGATGGTAAAATTAGTATGAATTAAAAATGATATTTTTATATGCTAAAAGACAAAGGTTAAAATCCGTTGAGTATAAAATGAAGTAATGCCGAGTTCAAGCCGTTAATAAAAACTCTGAATAGGTATACAAGATTGTCTGTAGGTAAACAGCGCCGCGTGTGGCCACTGACCACGCGGCGCCGCCGGAGGCCGCCGCCCTGCGGCCCGACCGGGAGTCACCACCTCGTGTTTTTTAAACTCAATTGTTTTTGTGAGTATTTCATAACTTACAGTCCTGATCTCAGCTTTTCAATGTTTTCGGCGACCAGGGTTTTCGTTCGGCTCAGATTGGGGTTTTGTCGGGTTTGGCGCGGGGGCTCTATCACCATAGCGGCTATCGGCTCTTCGCCATTAATTGAAGTATCAATGACATCTTCTAAAACATATAAAAATAAACATTTATGTGAGTAAGTAATAACACAACTGTTGTTTGAGGTTGGGGCGTTTAAACAGTGGTGGACATATAATTAGAAACAGGACATACATAAAACTTAGGTAAACACAGAATGAACTATCGTTATGAGTAAAAAAAGTATAGATTAAATCACTCTTAACTATGCCAGAATATAGCCATTGAGTTTAAAAACTCATAAAATATAAAAAAATAAATCTGTTCTATCTTTAATTATTAAAAGAGTTTGAATATCATGATAGTTGAATTCCTATTACTAGCCGCTTGGACAACTAATTAGAAACAGGATCCGAGGTTCGTTCCATTTTAGAAATTTAAAAAAAACCTCTTTCTACGCTTTTTCTGTAGTTTCGGCGGCAATTAAACGTCAATTTTGAATTACGTGAATAATAAGTTTTGTTAAAAATGGGTAAAAATAAGAGTTGTGACGAGTCAACTAGGCAATTAATTATTAAACTACATTTCGATCGAAAGTGGACTTATAGAAGAATTGCTAATCATCTAGAATGTTCTGTGAAGAAAGTTTTCAACGCTATTGGTCATTATAAAAGAAACGGAACTAGGTACTAAAAGTGTTGTTAGAAAAGCACGCCCAAGGAGAACGTCTCCCCGGAAAGATTTGCAGATAATACGTGTAGCTAAACAAGACCCGTTTGAAGGCTCCAACGAGATTAGGAATGAAGTTTTTTCACCTGAAGACCCGAGGAACATTTCCTCGAAACTGGTACGCCGCAGATTAGTGGAAGCTACATTGTTCGGGAGGGTTTTTCGAAAGGTACCGCTTCTTACCAAGCAACACCGACAGAAGCGATTATTATTTGCAAAGAAATATCTTAACTGGACCGTACGAGAATGGAAAAAAATGTTATTCTCGGATGAAACAAAAATAAATATGGTGAATTCAGACGGCAAACGCTACGTTAGACGTCCAATAAACCATACTTTTGATTATAAATACACGAGGTGCATAGTCAAACAACGCGGTGGTAACATTAAAGTATGGGGATGTTTTTCTGGTTGCGGAGTTGGACCCGTCCGTAAAGATTGACGATATGATGGATCAATTTCAATACAAAAACATCTTAGAAGAGACAATGATTTCAGCACGATAACGACCCAAAACACACGGCCCGCAGTGTGAAAGCCTTTCTTAGTCAGCAACGTGTTATCATGTTAGACTGGCCTGCACATAGTCCTGATTTAAATCCTATTGAAAATTTGTGGTACGTCGTTAAAAAAAAAGTCTCCGTTAAACGTAAGTAATTCCAGTCAAAATGAACTTTACGAATCCTTTGTTGAAGCATGGAACTCGATCCCACTCGATAAATGTATGTAATTACTTGAATCAATGCCACGTCGTTGCCGAGCCGTCATTAATAAATGACGCAACTAAATATTAATTTTTAAGAAATTTAGTAAACCAAATATAATTTGACATATATATGTAAATAATTTGAAATTGATGATGACGTTAACACGTTAATAGGTAACTTTGATTTTTACCTCATTTCTTTATTGTTTCTAATTACTTGTCCATGACGGATGGTACTGCAAATGTTGTTTAGTTGTTTGTAGATAACTTAATATCTAAATGGTAGTTGTAAACTCGGGTATTTATTTGTTTTTTAATGAATTATAAGTTGCTGAACGTATTCTATGCATTTTAGTGTTTTATTTCGAAAAACAAAAGTTTTACGGCAATGTGCCTTGTATAATGTGAAATACGTCGCAAGTGTTTCTAATTATATGTCCACCGCTGTATGTATGTATGTAGTATGATTTTGTAATATTCTATTTACTTAATGCACTATTAATGTATAGTAAAGTACGAATATAGGGTAGGGGTCACCTGTCACATTCAACATTAACACAATCGTACACAATAATGCGATATTATTAAAATATATTTCTAAATAAGTAAATATAAACTGGTATAAGTATTAAAATATATTTCTCGTAAAAGGACAAAATGGCAACTACCATTTCGACCACAGGTATGGCTATCTGTAGGCTTAGTCAAGAGCCCAACGCTACCAGGCGTTTTCGTTTCTAACGAATTCAACGCCTAAGCGATTCTAACGGCACGAGGATGGAAAAGAATATGGAATCGCGTTTTCTTTTCGTTTTTTCCGTTATGTTGGCATTTTGTCTATGCTTTGCTCTAACCGAAACGTCAACGAAACGATACATACAATCTGTCAAAAATCTAGTGAAAAAACTGAATAATTACGGATATTAGTTAGCTCAAAGTGTCCTAACATGTCGGTAAGTAATATACAGGCAAATCGTTTTTCATGTCTCTTTCATTTAAAATATCGTTTTGCTTTTTGATTTGGTGCCGAACTGAACTAGAAATAACTTTTTGTTGTATTTTAGTGTAACTAAATCAATAAAGCGTTACGTATTTTTAGACAAGCAAAGTAACTGGCAGACTAACATTCTTTACTGTTTAAAAGAATTCAAGAAGCATTAAAGTACTCATCATGTTATTGTTTGTGTTGAAAAATTATATACTTGGTAATTCTTGCTGTGTGTTAGATTTTACAATAATATTTTCATTCTTTTTAGAAATGGACGCAAGAGTCCAAAGAACCAGCCACGAGCAGTTTTGAGTTATTTTAAGTTTTATGGAGCAGTATTTTTTTTTAAAGGAACGGCGATCTTTCGAGGCCCCTGGAGGGTCCATAAGGAAAACAACAGGCTGACAGGCTGTGGCGGGAGCTAACTAGCATTTTGAATGCGGTTGGCACTGGAGGGCAGAAGTCAGTGGAGCGGTGGAAAAGGGTAATAAGACTTGATAGTTTTCACCATGTGTAGCTTTTTGTGTCAACACATAAAATAAACCGGCCAACATTTGCATTTCACTGCAAAATAACTGCGTAAATTCAGGTATGGGCGGACTTGAAATCGAAGACGAAAAAGAAGGCCGCATTGATACGGCGGCATGCAGATGGTACTGGTGGAGGTCCACATAGCAGACAAGCTTTGACGGCCTTCGAAGAGAGATTGTTGGCCAAACAAGCCCATGTTGTCTGCAGTGGATGGGCTACCCGAGGTGCAGGAGCTTGGCTTCAATGTAAGTATCAATAATGCTGTTTCTGCATTATTTTCTCTACATTTTTTGATGGTTCGTGTTTTATTTTAGACAGGCAGTTGACACTAATGTCTGTCTAAATCACATTTATTAGGGTTTACCCCTGTTTGACACTCATTTCATAGAGTGTATCACTTTGCAGAATTTTTGTTTCATAGAAAGCTTTTTCTACCGATCCACAATCACAAACACATATTATTAGAATCACAATATACAATGTGTTACCGAAATATCAAAAAACAAACAGCCAAAAATAAAGTGAACCCTAGTAAGCGGTCATCTCACAGTCATCTGAATTGCCACAGACTATTTTAATAGAAGGGTGGTAGTAGGTATTTGTACCTACTTTAAAAATGATTGTGCCATTAAAATGTCAGAAAAAAGTTTCAACATAATTTGTTTTACAGAGCCCACTTCGACACGTGCCGCCTCCACCGCCTGCCCCGGCCCGTCGAGGCTCCCGGTCCCCGTGCCTGGCCCGTCCAGGCTCCCGTCCCCCCTGCCCAGCCCGTCCAGGCTCCCGGCCCCCGTGACTGGCCCGTCTAGGCACTCGACCCCAGTGTCCGGCCCGTCTACACGCTCAGCCCCCGCGCCCGGCCCGTCTAATATCCCAGCCCTCACGCCCGGCCTGTCCATGTTGCCCTCCCCTACTACACCGCTGCCCTCAGCACAGTCGCCGCACTCCACTACCCCAGACCGGCCTACGCGTCCGCGCACGCGCATGCGGCGCAGGGCGACGCCGCCGTTCAACCGCGCCACGAGCGAGTCCGTGGCAGTGGAACAACGACGCCTGCAGAAGGAGGAAAGGCACGACCGCAACCAAGACAGGCAGCAGACCGCGCGCCTGTAGCTGGCGGAAATGCAGGAGCGCAACAGAGACAGGCAGGAGACCGAGCGCCTTCGGATTGAGGCGCGTCGCTTTGAGGTGGACGCACGTCGTGTGGAGGCGGACGCACTCCTCCATGACGCCATAAATAATTTGGCAGAGGTGTCCCAGGCGTGGCTAGGCCATATGCAAGCCCAGCAGGACACCGAGCCCCTAAATTTTGACTGATTGTTATTATTTTATTTTATTTTAATTTTAAATTAATCATAATTATTAATAAAGAGTGTAATTTATCCTTCCTATTTTTACTTTGATATAATATAACACAAATAATATTCAATTGTTTAGAGACTGTGCTGTTGATATTTTTATATAAGTAGGCTGTTAAAGGATCTCAATAAGTAAGATCTCATAAATATATTTTTATCATATAAAAGTTATTTCATACTTAGGAAGTACAAGAATACTGTTTTTTTAATATTAAAACGTCCACTTTAGTAAAAAATAAATCTTAAAAAGATTATTAACATAATTAAAAAAGGATGTATGATAAATTGATAATAATTCAATAATTACTACACTTATATCAAATTAAAAATGTTGATTATTGTTCAAGAAATATAAATGTGATCTACGACACATTTTGTTATAATAGTAAACAATTAGATGCATGTTAAAACTATGTAAATTTTGTTAAACTAATTATAATAAATTATTAAAATAAAGAGTAATCAATAAACAGTTTATACTTTAATTCTTTATTCATTATATTACATAACACTCAATCTAAATATATGAGAGATTCGGTCTACAAGTGAATGCCAAGAAGTCGCAGGCTATTGTTCTTGGTAGCCCTCACTTTATCAAGAGACTGTCTGAGACCGTAGTACCTAATGTTTTCTATGATGGGGTTCCTATTCCCTTCTCCTCTACAGTCAAAAACCTAGGTATCAGATTACTATGGATCAGACATTGTCCTGGTCAGCTCACATCAACGCTGTAAGTCGTAAGCTCTTTGCGTCACTCCACTCCCTGAGGCGTCTGCAGAGTTTTCTACCCTTCCAGACAAAATTAACTCTTGCTTGTTCCTTGTTACTCCCGCTTCTAGATTAAGGAGTGGTTCAGTAAAAAAGTAGCAATGAATTATCTGGTATTTATTTTTTATTTGTTGCTAATTATGAAGCAGATTTTTTTTTAAAGTAATCTGTAGATATCATACTATTAAATAAAAATACAATCATATTGAAATATATGAGATTCAAAAGTTTTCTCAATATTTATTGCAATGTACTTTATAACTCTTTGTACAACACAATTTGACAATCTTCCCTTGCCGTTTTCTACAATACCACAATTGAATTTCTATTTTCAGAACTTGTTTTATGCTTTTAAGAATATTATTATACGAATAAGTTATACTAATAAACTGTATTTGACGTTTGGTAGTAAGGAAGTTTCTCCAATCTAACCTCTGACAGGGGTTTTTCTATGGGAGACAAATTTCTGTAAAAATGGCAAATACTTACACAATTTTTGAAAATCCATGTAATTACCCGAAACTAAAGACAAATCAAAAATATTAACTAATGATCAAAAGACAATTTAATAAGGTATTAAGTATTAACTAGCCCATCAAACTTAATGAAAAAAATTACGTTTATGATAAACACCTCATAAATTCTCTCAAAAGACATTGTCTGCAAATCCCTGCTTGTGCAAAATGTGGTTAAATAATGAACAACAAGGTTTTAGAGTTCTTGGTAATCCTGTAGCTCTGCCTACCCCACTCTGGGAATGAAGGTGTGAGTGTATGTATGTTTAATCAATAATAATAATATTAGATGTAATTAGATTTATACATATATACCTACATACATACTTTAAATCACGCCTGATTCCCAGAGGGGTAGGCAGAGACACTTCTTTCCACTTGCTACGATCTTGACAAATTAGATTTATATTTATGTTTAATGTAAGTAGCAGTATAGATCACCGAATAAAAGCCTTTTTCATTATAAGATGTAATTAACTTACAATCGTCTTTCAGATGCAAAACTACATACTATACCAACCAGCCCCGCCCGGCACCATGCGTGCGGTCGACGACCTCAAATCGCGCGTATGCTGAGGCTGCTGGGCAACCAATCACTAGGCAACCAGCACAGCTTCCTACTGAGGTGAAGCAGAACCGTAGTAAACCCGTTCGCGGGTTGCTGCCCCCTATGTGTGCCAAGCAAGATAAAGATGGTTTTACCCGGGTGGAGAGGAAGAAGAAGCCTGCCCCAAGGAACCTGTGTGGCACCGCACCGACCGGAACGAACTACTTGCTGTGTCCTGCTACACCCACTAAATTTCAACTGATTTTCACCAAATTATGATATGTCAGTAGGAGCAAAAACTATGTTGGTATGAGTTGTGTGACAGATTGTGCTAAAGATTGCCTGTATGAATAGATACAGAGATAAATTAATTACATTGGTTTAAATTATTTATCGTTAAACATAAGTTACATAATTATTTTTTTTGCTGATTTAATGGGGACATGCAAGCATTCCTAATCTAATATAACAATTATTTTATTCAGAAAGGCATTGATAGATGGACAGAGTATATAAGTTAATGAATAATGTATTTTGTTAAGAATTAAAGTCAGAGTTTGTTAAGAGTTAGAAGATTTGGTATAAAATTTAATTTACATTTTCTATTTTATTGCGGGCACGCCTCGATGATGAAGAAGCGAAAGAAATTTGTCAAGATCGTAGCAAGTGGAAAGAAGTAGTCTCTGCCTACCCCTCTGGGAAACAGGCGTGATTTAATGTATGTATGTATGTACATTTTCTATTGTTATACAGTGCTCCTGTAAACTTCCCAATACCATTTGCCAACATTGTGGAGCTGGAGTGCGCAAGGCTTCTCCAAGAGCTGGACTACTTGTGTACAATGTGTTTTACTTGTTAATTAATTGAATTGTTTAAATTTAATGTTTGTATAATATGAATTGTAGACATTTTAGTGCATTGTACTTACTTCTTATTGTACGTCAATTCACAAGAGTTGCTATGAATTAATATATTGAATGAAATTACATATACATGTGAGTTAAATTTGTACAGTTTTGGGTCCTCATGGCAGTTCTTTTAGAACTACGTAAGTACTAGGTAATAGTAATAATATAGTCAAAGTAATTTTATCCAGACATAACTTATTTCATTTCATTATTACACGGGTGATGATAAGGAAGAAAATAAATCAATATTCATTATTTAAAGTCTTTTAATTTCCTTAAAAGCATCATTAATAATTGTTATTAATGCAACTTGACATCATCCTCAACTTTCACAGCCTTATGACGATGTAAAGTAGAGACTTGACTTATCATCAGTGTAATGGGTAAAATCTAACTGGGCTGTGCCATATGGGTAAAAACAATGTTATGAGGAAGAGTAAAATTTGTTCTGAAATAACCACTTTTATTGTCAGTGAGTGTTTCTTACACTTATTTTATCATAATTGGTGTTGATCCTGCCGAGATGTAAACAATTATCATATAATTCTTAGATAGGTTTTTATAATAATTACTAGGAGGCCCCAACTTTAATTTTGTTATGAGACAGAAAAGCAAATGAATACTTAAGTGTGTTTTATTTTCACTTATTATTATAATTATATTCATTATATATGAAGAAGAGCAAAGAGGTGCACTAATAAAGAAAGATGCCGTCTAGGAAAAACCACCTCACTTATGCTTAGCATTCGTCCACACACTTCTTGTTTGGGAAACCAAATTCATATTTTAATGGCTGGTTGAGGGCTTGCATTACTAGTTTACTGGGACTGGGAAGACATCTATTTTCTGTTGCCACATCCCATGATAAATAAACAAGACCTGAAAAAATACCTCAAATATGAAATACGTGTTTATTTACTTACTTATCCAAATTTGATAAGTAAGTATAGTGTAATCAGCAATGGGCGGCTGACGGATGCAAATTACGTCAAAATAATGTCGAACGTTATACGTAATATGGATATGACTGCAAGGGGTTTAATAAAAAGAACGAAATTGTGGTTTCCTTTGCCATCTTAAATATGAATATTGAAAACTAAGCAAATTTAATTGACAAGTCTAAGACGTAATAGACTTAAACGCTCATCAGTCTCAAGAGGTGATAAAATAATAAGTGGCCAGTATCTTCTTAGTATACAATCTACATACAATAGAGGATAGCTTATTATGTATTTACTAATAATGTACAGGGTTGGGCAGATTAAGTGTCCTAGTTAAAAAGAGCCATAAAATTAAAACAAGACTGTTTTTTTTTAAATTTATCACGTTTTTATTTTTAGCGTACTCTATACTTAAAAAAACTAATTCATAAGTTCAAATCGCTCGCCATCAGCTTTAATAACTTGACGCATTCTTCCATAGAATGCATTGCACGCGGCACGCACTACCTCGTCTGGTATTTCATCCCATATCTTGACTAATCGATGCTTGAATGAGTTTAGATTCATGCCCTGTGTGCTCCCAATCTTGCTCAGCATGTAACCCCATATCGAAAAGTCCAAAGCATTCAAATCCGGCGATGATGCAGGCCATTCTTGCCAAGGTATAAAATCTGTCAAATTTGTTCTACCCCAGTCTTGAGTGCGTTTAGCTTTGTGAGATGGGGCACTATCTTGTTGGAAGCAGTAATAGTCGTTTCCATATAATTTTTGAGCATTTTCTAGCAAATGACCATGTAACACGTTCTGGATGTAATAGTCTTGGTTAATTTTGACACCTCGATCAATAAACAGCAGCGGTAACTTGCCTCTAGGCGATATCGCACCCCATACCATGACAGCTGATACACTCTGGAACCGTTGTACGGCTAATTTGTCCACAGAAATATCCTTCAATGAAGCACCATAGACACGATCGTTTTGTTGGTTGTGACTGTCTTGTAACATCTTTTCATCGGAAAAAATAATATCATCGCCGTCGTGCCAAGCTAGCAATTCCCTACATTTTTTCACTCTAGCTTTTTTCTGGGCATCTGTTAAGCCATGAATTTTTTGTTTTTTGTAGGCCTTTAGCCCAAGATCATATTTTAAAATACGACTCATTGTTCGACGGGATATTTTCATATCTTTAGCAAGTTTGCTTGCACTTCGAGCTGGTTTTCGTCTAATACGCTCACGAATAATTTTAATGATGTTTTTGGTGCGAACAGATGGCTTTATCCCAGCTTTGGGCCTGATTTGTGAAGATCCCGTTTCTTTGAATCGCTTGACGGTCCGCGATATAAACCTTATATTGATATTTAAATGTTTCAGCGTCTTCAATATCTCACACGGTCGGTATTTTTTCTGGTACAAATCGCACACGAGCTGGCGTTTCGCGTCCGTTGTTGAAAACAATATAAAAACAAAATATATCAAGCTGACGTGTAGAAATCATAAAGAAGGTTAAATTGTCAAAAAAAATTAATACGAAGTGAATAAGAAGTTTAGTTTTATTTAAGTAAAAAAGCCATACACAACTAGGACACTTAATCTGCCCAACCCTGTATGATAAAGATAAAAACTGCATAATTTTGTATTCATAAATATTTCTCGAAATTTAATAAAAGTCTTATCCATGTTCTGTTTACGTCCCTATTTTGCATCCGTCAGCCGCCCACTGGTAATCAGTTAATAACGTAGCTCACATCATTCCTTTACCTCGTGAATAATTACCCGTGTTCAACTCAAGAGATTTATTCAGTTAGGAGGCCGTAACATTGGCCATATCGGGCACTTTTTCACGTCAAATATCCACCAGCGCTTCCCTAGAGGAGACCATTGCTAAGAAATTTTGCTGCTGCTTTAACTAGACAACAATTTCAATTGTTAGCAACCCACAAAAGTCGCAAGGAATACATAAAAAACTTGTTTATCCAAAGTACTCTTCTCTCACAGCTGACTAAAAGTCGCCATTTTAAACAAATTCCAATGGAATGGCTTTTTAGCGTGAATCCAATGCTGTGAGAAAAGATAGCGTTAATCGACTATGGAATATGGAAAATAATAGTAGTCAAAAGGGGCACTTGACTGAGTCTGACAGCACGGATCGCTTGCCGAGGGCATTTGGCTAGCCATTTTAGTTGTCCGTTGTGATAAACCACGTGACCGACTTGTCATTGCATACATTTCATCATGATGGAATGGAAAACGCTAAGTGGCATTTGGCTAGACATATGTATGGGTTTTGACATTGTGACAGCGCGCAGCGCTGATGGCTAATTTGGGCGTTTCGATATTCGATAGGCGATCGTACGGGAGGCCGTTTGGCTAGCATTTAGCGTTTCTTTGTGATAAACCACGTGACCGACTTGTCATCCCATTCATTAAAAGTCGATGGAATGGAAAAACGCTAACACGGTTGGGCTCTTGGCTAAGCCTACTGGGATTCAAACTTATAATTCTTGGAAGTTCCTCGTGAAGATGGTACTTATCCATGAAGACCTGTGGAATTGTTTGGGAGAAACGGAAAACAAGCGTAAAGGCGCTAAAAAACAAGAGAAGGCGCTGGCAAAGATCGCCTTATCCGTGCAGCCCATTGTTTTTCCACACATTCTAAATGCGAAAACAGCAAGTGAGGCATGGAAAAACCTTCAGAAGGCGCACTTAGGATACAGGTCTGTGGTTGACGGCTCAGTCGGCAGTCATACGGCGACAAAACTGAGCCAATGTGAGAGTATGGAAGTATATATATGTGAACAAGGTGATGGATACTTCGCAAGTACTCGTACTAATAAGTAACATTGGATCGGCGCTTACATGATGAGTTGATGACATGCTGGCCGTAATATTGCTCAGTGGACTGACAAGCGACTATGACCCGTTAATAATGGCCCTCGAAAATTTTAACACATCACTGTCGACCGAGCTGGTCAAACAAAAGCAATGCCGAAACAACGCAGTGGACATCAGCAGTGGCTCCGTGATGCTAGTGAAACGACATGATAATAAACCTGTCGAATGTAACCGTTGTAAAAATATGGGTCTCATTTCCAAGAATTGCCCAGAGAAGTCTAAGGAGATGAAGAATCCCATTACCAAGGGAACGGTCTGAGCGCTATCGGCGGAGGTGCAGGAGAACGCTTGGTACATCGACAGCGGAGCAACGTGCCACATGTCCAATAGGAGAGACATACTCAACGTAATGGATACGAGCCTGGAAGTCACCGTAGCGAACGGCGTAAAACTTTATAGTGCGGGTCCTGGGCTGACAGTACCGAACTGTATGTTGAAGCTGGTATAAAAACTCTAAGCTGTGTGGTATTTATTGCCAAGTTGTCATGCAATTTGATGTCTGTCAACGTTTTAATACCTAAAGGTTTTCGAGTCGTACTTAGTTCTGATTTGTGTAAAATATTTTTTGGAAATGTTTTGATTGCTATTGGAAATCGCGAGAACGGTCTTTATAAATACAAACATTCTCGAATAAAAATAGTACGTCGACATTGTCTGAGTACGCGTCCACTAATTGTCTTTTGGCATACGTGGGGGCCATAATTGAAGGAAAGACTAAGTTGCCTTTCCCGAAGTAGTCGTTTACAAGAGCTACCGAAGTGCTAGGCCTCGTACATAGCGATCTCTGCGGACCCGCTCCACTGGCTTCGGTTACTGGTTCGCGCTAAATGTTAGTTTTAATAGATGAAGTAAAACTTTTTGTTATTTTATTAAAACAAAGGATCAAGTTTTTTAAAGGTTTAAAGATTTCAAATCTCTTGTCGAATATCAAAGAAATAAAACAATTAAAGGTTTGAGAACCGCCAATGGAGGCGAATTTGTAAATAAACAATTCGATCCATTTTTAAAACGGCGTGACATAAAACACCAGAGAACTGTTCCTCACTGACCACAACAGAACACCGTACTAAATACGCTGCAAGGTGTATGTTACGGGGTGCTGGCTTGGAAATACTGGGCAGAAGCAATGTGTACTGCAGTTTATCTAAAGGAGAGGAGAAGTGGACAGGATCTAAGGTAAACTTGTCCCATCTACGTATTTTTGGCTGTATTTTTACTGTGTCATCGAGAATCGAAAGAAACTAAATTCGAAATGTAAACAATATATATTTATCGGTAACTGCAAAAATACTAAAGGATATCGGTTTGTAGATCCCGCTTATCCAACTAAAATCATTATTTCGCATAATGTCGTGTTTGTAGAAGACAAATTCTACAAAGACATTAGTGGAAAAAAGGTTCCCAACCTGTGGTCAATGTGCCGACTACGTAAGTACGCAACCAAGATTGTTAATGAATCTGAGGATTCGGAAGTGCACACGGCAGAACCAATTGTTCACATGCAAGAGAGCCCCAAGAAGAATAGACACAGGAAGGAGATAGTGATGATGATGATGATGAATCGTTTGACGCTTCAGACGAAACTTATGTTCCACGGTCATCGTCTCGGGATTCAGAAGATTCCAGAGGACAGAGTGAATCGGAAGATGGTTTCTTGTCGGCGTTTGTCATTGGAAAGAGTGGCGATACGGATACTCCAATTTCCGTGCGCAAAGCACGATGGTCCTGAGTCTATGTAGTGGAAGGCAGTAATGAAAGATGAATACCAATCTTTTTTGGACAATAAATGACTGGAACTTGTGGACTTACTGAAGCGAAAGAAACCTGATAAGTGCAAGTTACTATTAAAGAAAAGGAGAGGAGTAAATGGAGAAATACTGCAGCTTATACTGCAGTAGATCGTTTAGTTGTGAACGGGTTCACACAAAAGTACGGAGAAGATTACTTCGAAATCTTCTCACCCGTCTTTCGATGCTCTACTGTAAGGTTACTTCTAGCACTGGCGACTGAATATGAACCATACGAACCATGACCATTATGAACTTCAAAACAGCGTTTCTTAACGGAGAATTAAAAAAAGTCGTATACATAGAAATTCCTGAAGGTTTTCTGGTAGAAAATAGCAAGGAAAAGCTTTGAAAGAAAATTTTATAGGCTTAGTAATTAGAAGTTCAGTTTTATAGTACAAGTAGTGGTATTTGTTTTGTAGGTAACATATAGTTTAAGGGGTGGTGTTGGAGTATAAAACTACATGTTTGTACCTACCAACTGGCTGTTACCTGCTAACATTTTGAAATTGACGGTTGCCATGGAAGCATATAAAATAACATTCTGTTAAGAGATCCTTTCTAAATTGTGTGCTTATGGAATAAACAATCCTAGTTGAACAACGTTGTTATTTATCTAATATAATATACCGATGAGATTTATAATCAGGGATCGGAAATTCGGATCGATATTTACCCAAAGATGACAAAATCCCGGAAAAAGATAGGCAAACATGGAGTCGGCATCTTAAAAATATTATTTTTATAATATAAGTTCCGGGATTCTGGGATTCTACAAAATGTTAATATAATCATTACTTTACATGTAGGATAAAACATTCATTTTTGCTGCTATAAATTCGTTAGGTTATTGAGTTACAGGTAAATTAATTAACATTTGGTAAAACTATACATTTTGCATGCAATTTATTTATTTTGAAATCCCAGAAATTTTAGTAATAAATTATATGATTGAGTCCGCCTCCATACAACTAAACAACAAAGCCGGTGCGAAAGTATAGGTAAATATCGATCCGAATTTCCGATCCCTGTTTATAATATACGAGTACAGTCAACAGCATAAATAAGTGATCATTTATGTACCTTGTCACTTTAACGTTATGTTTGAAATGGTATACAAAATAGTGAAACGATTGAAAGCGACAAGGTACATAAATGATCACTTATTTATGCTGTTGACTGTACTACTTAGTGGCCCGCCAGCGGCTTTGCCCCGCTGCAAATTTCTGACTTTCCTGGCCGATTTTTCAATTATTTTCTTTCGTACAAACCTTATCCTGACAAAGACAAACACAACTAAAAGAAAAGGTTCAGCCGTTCTCAAGTTATAGCGTGACCAGGAGGGACGGGGTTCCTTTTTATAAATATAGATTTGCGAAGTTCTGTTAACTTAACGCTACCTAATCTAATCTCTGGTTTAATAATTATAAACCCAAAACAAATAAATAATAATCTTGCCTTAAATTATTTGATGTCTTTTGTATTTTTTTTTTTATAGCATGGGAAGTCAAACGAGCACACAGGCCACCTGATGGTACGTGGAAACTGTGACCCATAGACATTCGCAAGACTGCAAATGCGTTGCCAACCCTGAGGACTAAGATGGAATGCCTCTATGCTATAGTCATTTCACCGGCTGTCTTATCCCCAAACCGGAACACAACGATGCGAACACTGCTGCTTGGCGGTAGGTTAATGGATAAGATGGTGGTACCAACCCGGACGGACCCTGCACAAGGTCCTCCCACAAGTATGTCAAGAATACAGTATTTTTATTAAATTCATCATTGCCACTATCACATTTTCATTACCATAGAAGCTCATGTCATCACCATCTTTAATTTATCATTACCATTTTCATAAAAAAATCAAATGGCCCAAAACATAACATACAAGAATTACATTATTGTTTTCATCACTTAGCAAAACGAGAAAAAAATCTCTCGACTTCTAGGAATTTGCACAAAATGAGAGAATCGCGAATAACTTTTCTGAACGTTTGTTAAGGAAATTAGGCTAGCCCCTCAAGGCTAGCTTCAAGTATTTTTATACTTACGTTGGCTTTTAGCGTTCAGTTCTGGTTCAAAATATCCTTTATCCAGGGGCGTCAGTGCAAACGCCACTTCACTCGACACGTCATCTTTTGCTGACCACTCCTTCGCGAGGCGCTTGTTCACATCTGACATCTTGAACGAGGAAATTCCCGAAGTACGCTCTGGATGAGGCATGTGCCTGCTTTTGTGAGTCAATGTGTTTGGAGGATCCAGACCGGCTTTGTAGCGGTTAGCTGTTTTCACTGAGTTTTGAAACATATGCTGCAAGTAGGGATCACGAGCAATCCAATGGGCCAAATCGTCATCACGAGGCCTGACTGGTTCATCATCGTTCTCCATTTGATTGATTCGATCGATTTCCTGTAAATTTCAATATAATTCATTACCATTTTTAGGGTTTCGTAGTCAAACAAATCAGACCTTATAGTTTCGCCATATCCCTCTGTCTCTATCACTCTGTCCGTCTTTCTGTTTGTCACACTCACTTTTATCTCAGAAACTTTTAATGTCACAAGTTTATCGGAAATTGAGCGTATATTATTCATACCGCGCCCTATGACCACTAATAAAATAATTTTAAAATTATAATTTCAGGGTACCTACCTCAACGTAAAGCAAATGTGTTTTTTTACAACATCGCATAATGTAAGTATGTATGGATGAATTACCTTTCTTTATTTATTTAACCTTTATTGCCCAATACACAAAGTGCGGTACAAATATGGCGGACAATGCCTTGACGCATTTTCTACCAGTCAACCAATATGGGCCGAACAGAAACAATTTAAGGTTAGTGCAGAGAAGGAAATAATACAAATAACATTCAGTTACAATTAGGTAATCTAATTAATTCATGGTACAAGATATTTTAGATAATTATAGTTCTAAAACCATTATGTGGACCTGTGCTACCGAGCATTTTTTTAGATTTAGGGTACTGTTTAAGATTGATTGAACTCGTATTAACTATATTTACAAAAAATCTGAAAATATATCCTAAATTAAAGCACATAATACGTATAAACGAATCATAATCTACAACTATCACGACCAAGTAGACTTCATTGCTTTCCGAGTTACTGAAAATCACATAAGAGAGCAATTAAAAAAACTTTAAAACGAAATAAGTAGATTAAAAACCCCGACATTGTCTTGACCCTACTTTCATAGATGATAATTAAACGGCCCAACCGATTCTTATAAAACCTAGCTGCGAACCCATACATCAGCTCTCGATAAAAAACTACCCGAGTTCCAATTGGTCTATTCATTAGCGATGCTATGCTGCAGACAGAACAGAGGTACACAGGAACCGGAGGTATAGTCTTTATTATTTCTATTGAGCCGATCTTCTACACAAAGGCCATTGTTTGTGTACAATACTATTATCTTTCTTTTTGTCCGTAACCGCAACCGCGTCTTTAATTCATTTAAGTCTTTATTATTTGAATTGAGCTTATTCTTTACACAATACTATCATCTACACAAGACATATCTGTATCCTGACACTTTACATTTTAAACCTACTGACTAAGAGGATAGGCTTGACAATTCAATGTACATTCAATGTAGTTCTAACTTTTTTGTATGTAATCGGCTTACGGTTACGGACACAAAGAAAGATAATAGTATTGTTTACAAACAATGGCCTTTGTGTAGAAGATCAGCTCAGTTCAAATAATAAAGACTATACACAGGAACCGGAGGTACACTGGAACAGAGGTACATGGGAACACAGGTACACGCGTTAAACTTATACCATACACTACATAGGTAGAGCGGTTAAAAACAGTTTTGTGTTTGCAGTAACGGCAACGGAATTTACGGAACTGAGCATGATCTGACATGCTCTAACCAGTTTATTTATAAATATAATGTATGGTTAAAGATAACCAATTGGTAAATAGGATTATATAATAAACCTTTGTTTATGTTGTATTATGTACCTACTTCCTCATCGATTACTTATTAATTATTATTATTACATATCTAAATAAGGACGCGTCGTGTTACTTAGTAACTCGATTTAACATAATACTAGAATTCGTACATTCTTTAAAGGAATAGAATGACGATGTAATTATAATTTTGTGATATTAACCATGAATTGAATCCTTTAGTTTATTTTTTTAACCATTGCCAAATCAAAATCTGAGGTACCTAAGCACCTAACGTCATGAATAAATGGGTCCAGCTTGAAGGGGTTCCTGCTTTACAAAAGGTGGAGCATATTGTTAAGTAATGAGGCGGGGACGGGTTCAAAATCAACGTTAGTTTGCGACCGGTCGCCATGTGAGATGGGTCCGTCCCTATGTCAAGTCAATCTACTTGTCCGGTAATTGGCTTGGCTAACGTCCGACGAGGGAGGTAACAGTTGCGCTGATACCTTAGGTAAGATTGATTCTGTTCCTTCCCGAGGTCTGCCTGTCAACTACTCCCCTCTTCACCAATTTCCGAAGACTGCGTGTCGCCGGCGGAGGCTGCTGACCTCAGCAAGCTTAAGCCTCCACAACTGTTAACAAGCCATGGGAGGCATAAGGTCCGTGCAAATTAGTTTGCAACCCAATAAGGCAGCTAAAGCCATAAATTCGATGTAGCCCCGATTCAAGAAACATACCTATACAAGGGTGAGATCAGAGGATTAAATTAAATTAAATTTAATTTAACTATTAAGGTCCAGGAGAAGAGGCTAGGCAATACTCTCACCATCTCGTCTCCCGACATCCCATATGAAGAGACGACGGACCCTATCACATCTCAAATCCGGAGTCTTGTCGCAACTGGCAGTCAGGTGAACACCGGCTTGATCATCGGCTGAGACGCCAATGCACGCACGCCACGTCATCTGGAGTAGCTTGGATGCCAACAAGCGGGGAGAGAAGTTACTGGACTTTCCAACAAGGGAACTGCCCAACTTTCGGGGCGAGGCGTGGACAAGTAATTGACGAACTTACGAAGATATTTATTCGTGGTATGTTTTCAACAAAAATTCACTGTCAGATCACTGGTATACTTATACTCGTATGCTTTAGGTACAGGACCGACATTCCAATTGCAACTGTGCGTAAAAGAAATCCTAGGAACACCGAGTGGTCATTCTTCAAACGTGACCTAAAAGTAGACCTAGCGGATCCGAAAGGGAAGCTCAATTCAATTATTGACATTGAATTTTAAGCGAACAACATGGTACGGGCGATATACACTACCTGGACCATTAATTGCCCAGTAAAAACGGTGCTAGCCAAGAAGATCCCTGGTGGAACCCTGAGATCACCTAAATCAGAAGTGAAACTAGGGCGATCTTCAATGACGCGAAGGCGACGAATTTTTTAATCAACTACGCCGACAATCTCTCGGAAGAAAAACGTAAGCTGTAAGAAATGCAAAAAGGATTGCGTGGCGCAACCACTTCAACCAAATAGGCTCGATACCAGAAGGTATGAGGCTCACAAAAGCACTAGCAGTTAGCAAGGTCAACTCCGCTAACGTCAATAAAAGACGATGAGGGGAGAATGAGCAGAAACGGGTTAGATACCCTCAAAGTTTTGTCTAACTTACACATTCCCGGCTCCATTATACGTTAGATTGAAAAAGACAGTGAACCAATAAGTGTGTCAGAACTCAGAACAAACAGCACGTACAACGAAATAGAATTGGGACACTGCCAAAAAGGTAGTAGATGATTGCAGGATGAGGTGGGCCCCTCCAAGGTTGGATATTATATTTACAAAACATCATATTCTCAAAAATGTCCTGAAAGCAAAATATCACATTAGCAAAACATAAGTATTATTAGGACATGAATTAGACAGTGTCGACGGAGCTCTAGGCGGTTTGGGCCTACTGTTAATCTAACATAACCTACCTATGATTTTATAACAAAAACCGACTACCTATTTGTAAATATCATGTTTTGCGAGTATCGGGTTTTGCTAGCATGATGTTTTGCTAGTATGATCTTTTGCGAATGTGATATTCACATATGAACAAGGTGGGCATTATATTATCCACTTTCCAACCTTAAAAAGCGCCAGGCCCGGACGAGGTATATCCAATAACATAATAACAAGTAATAACAAGAGGGCGCAAATGTAATTGTTACGCATTTGAGCAGGTTTTATGGTCATATTGCATAATGTTGTGTAGCATATTGAGAACGAGCGAAGCTAGCGAGAGCAACATGAGTCGGGGCAGAAGCGACTCGGATAGGTTAGGTTGTTAGGTCTTTTTTTTTAAAGCCGGAATCTTCTGGCCTCCTGCTTTCATGCTTAAGTATGCTGTTTAAAACTTTTATGCTGAAACATTACTCTGCTCGATAAGTTGATGCGTTTCATTGTTTATTGGTTACAAACATTCGACCTCTGGCTTCTGCCACCAAACCAAACGTGACAACTTGGGATAAGTAGGCAGGCTTTGTACGTTCTGTTTTGTTAGTCTATGTCAAAAGGAGCGATGTCAGATTGACTTTGACAGCGCGGTGCGCGTGCGCGTGTGTGTGCGCGCTTAATATTTGGATGTAAACCCGATAACGGTGAAATATTATGGTGTCTCCCATAACACTTTGGTCGAAAAGAAAACATTGTTGAGGAATTATTTTAAAATGATCCAATATTGGCACTTTCATTTCAAGATACCGGCTAGCACCTCATTTTATTATGACCCCGTGCCTTAACAACATCCATGAAAGCAAATTTTATACTCCACCTTTTGAAAAGCAAACCTACAGACTGGACTAAATAGTAATTTAAAATAATAATATCTCAAAATGGTCATAGCTGTCTGCTATTGAAAATTTAACAAAATTAAGTGTTTAAAAATAACCAAGTGACACCAAAAATTTTGTGGCTGTGAGTTATAACAAGTTTTTTTTTACACTAGGAATCGAAGAGAATGTCAGTTTTATTCACGGACCTTGTTTAGCCAGTCGTGGTTGTGATCCGGGCTCTGCGGCGGCGGTATCCTGGGGCTCTCATCGTACCCGAGGAAGTGCGGCAGCAGAAAACTCGGGAGGAGGTACTCTCGGGTCTCCGGTATCGGCACCCGTTTGCGCTGAGGCCCCAGCGCCGGTTCCAAGGGCCGTACCCAAGCAGGTGTCGGTTCTACAACAATAGCTTTAATAAACCAAACACTTTCATACCTCGAAATCAATTTTACTTTTCAGTCATTTTTACTAGATGCTTCAGATTTTTCCTCGTATTCGTATATTACGAGTATATACCCTGTACTCTCTATGTTATATATATGCACTTCGATTCTGGCGACCTAAAACCAAGCCAATTGGTACATCGTTACTTAGTCTCGTGCCGTCAACGGAACCGTGAACTACTTACTTAGTCCGTGGAAAGGTGGAACTAGTTTCAGATTATGCGACCAAAGCATTAGAAATGCCGTCGTGCGTGATGAGATTTTGCACCAACTAATCCAATAAAGCTTTTAAGAGCCATGGAATAGACGTATCATTTGTAAAAAACAACTTTTTTCATTAATTCAACTTATTTAAAAAAAGATCTAGTGCGATAGGGAACCAATACTTTGCCAGTCAAACAATTAAATAAACAGAGGGCTAAGCCTTGACGTGACTCGTGGGCTGGTAGAGTTTTAAGGCTGAGTCAGTCCGATTTTTTTGTGTTATGAGGCGGTGGCTAAGGACAGAGGCTAGTAAGGTCAAACACTACCACTCAAATGACATCTGTGGCAATTTTAAAATTAATGATATAAAGTCGAAAGTGTAGGTTTTTTTATATAGTAAGCTAGGAAAAGTTAAGAAAATCCCGTGTTGGTTGTGTGTACACAAAGCATTACGAGTCACTCCGTTAGTAGGCATAAATGAACAAGAGGCAAGATGTCCGATCTGATATATTAATCTTTATCCATTGTCAGTAAAGGCAAAGTAAACAAGTGACAAGTGAAAGCAGGATGATATGCTTATTTCCGGGAGTGAAACCGAGACGAGTATATGTTAATATTAGTATACAGGGTGGAAAGGGACGAGGGCCGTTCCCGAAAATATAATATCACATAAGTGATATACATTCGATGTGCAATGGTTAGAAACAATTATTATAAAGAAAACAAAAAAGTTAAAATAAGTCATGTTTAATATTGGTGACAACCCTATGTTCCTAACTAAGTACATTCCAACATTTGTAAGGAGAAAAGGATACCTGTTATCTTAGGGATCTATACCCGATGTTCAAATATTCCACCGCGTCTAATAAGACAGGCAGCAGCTCGTGCCCGAGTATGGCGATGCACCTTCGATAATGTATTTTCTTCACGATTTTTTCTACGCAGTTGTTCGAAGGCAGTAATTAATCTTTCTTTCATTTCCTCGGCAGTATCACATTCTGTCCTGAACACTTTGTCTTTAATCGTGCCCCACAGAAAAAAGTCCAGTGCCGTGAGGTCCGGACTCCTTGGGGGCCAACGGTGTGGCCTGAATCGCCCTATCCATCTGTCCCCTAACTCAGTGTTTAATTTCTCACGCACTTCTATCACGGAATGAGCTGGTGCTCCGTCTTGTTGGTACCAAGTGCGTTGTCTTTCGGCCAGTGGCAAGTTATCGAGGTAAGCGTCAACCTCGGAGTTTAGGAGGGCCATGTATCCAACTCTGTTAAGTGTTGCAGGTAAGAACACAGGCCCTATAATTGTTTCCCCGTGAATTGCAGCCCATACGTTTACTGACCAACGATATTGGTGACTCGAATAACGGTACGCGAATGGGTTTTCTTCGGCGTACACGTGTTCATTTCGCCTGTTCCACATTCCATTGCGTGTAAATACACTTTCATCCGTCCAAATAATGCGTCTAATGAAGTCACGGTCTCCAGCTATTTTGTCCAACAACCACCGGCAGTATGCTTCCCGGATGGGGCAGTCTCTGGGCAATAACGCTTGAACCCTCTGTATGTGATAAGGACGACGACGGGCACGTTTTAGTATCTTCAATACTGTCGTATGAGTTAATCCGAAGTGCTGACCCGCCCGCCTGGAACTTGCTCTTGGATTTCGATCAAAATAACGCAGTACTCTTTCTTCGAGCCCCGCAGCAAGTCGCACGACACCTCCTCCGCGTTGGTCGTCTTGAGATGTTCGGGGGATTATAGGACGATTGCTAGCAACGCGGTCAAAGGCACGTAAAATCGTTCGACGATCTGATGGATGCGGTGGAGGATATCGCTGTCTGTATTGACGCAAAGTCTCAGAGGTATTGTAGTTGCACTCTGCGTATAACAGTAACAAATTGAGATAATCTCTAGCCTCAAATAGTGGCATTATTAAGTAGAGATAGATCTTTGTTTTGTGGCATATGTCATTTGTGTTGCATTTTTTTTTTTTTTTTTGCCCCCTCGGCGACTTGAACAGCTACTACCGCAGGGATATGGCTTCCACGTGAAGTGATTTCGCCAGTGTCAGGGTTTATATGAGTATAAAACACAATCCAATCTTCTCTAGGAAGATTGGGGGCAACGTTGTACGGTGATTTGTAGGTCAGAGGTCAAGATAGTTTTAACCTCTGCACCACTGCGAGTCCACTTGAAACGAGAAGAAAGATGCCAGATACACGAAATAAGTCCAAGTCTTCAATCATTGTGCGACACTAAGGCATAAAAAGTACAAATCACTATCAGAAAAGAACTTTGAACACCTAATTACCCAAAAATTAAAGTCTAAAACAAATTACACGTCCGCCATCTTTTAACGTTGCAAATGGCCTCCTTGTGTTGCATTATTAAGTATTTTATTAGTTTAAGAGTGTGACATGTGAGTGTGACAATTGTGACGTGCTTATTGTCATTGTAATAATTATCTGTGAAACAAACAGGTTGCAAAACAAAAATATTGTCAATGGACCTACAAAATGTCATCCATCAATAACGTCATAAAGTTAGTGTTTACTAGTTAGTTCAAGGTGGGGTCATTGACCTTATCAGCTGTTAGGGTTGAAACTACACGTTTTTTGTATTAAACTTTAACGAGCTGTAACTCGAAAACGGCTAAAAATATTAGCATAGTTTCTTGGAGAAAAATATAGTACTAAAGATACATAATCTAGAATTTAACGGAAAGGCCGTCGTCCCTTTCCACCCTGTATATGTGTGCGTAAGCCGGGTAATTTTTACTCACGGAAAACCGTATAGGTAACATATCTACCTCTTTTTATATTATATCATTGCTCTACTCGTAGATCCACTTTTGATAATATTCGTTTAAAGTTTATTATTACTTTTCTCAATCGATTTCGGTTGAGTAGCTTTGATATAAACAGCGTTAAACTGTTATGAAGGCTCTTGAAGGAGCGCAATACTAAGGCCTGAATTAAAAAACTGATCTCGACTTTAATGCCAGTCTCAAGATGCGTCAAAAATGACAGTTTTCTATGGCATGACGTTTACTTTGACGTAATGTACTATTGGTTATTGCATACATTCCCGTTAAGGGGTTATAGGGGAGGTCATTTGCAGTAATTTTGACCTTATAATGCATTATGCAAAAGTGAACCATTTTAGAGATTTAAGATTTTTCAAAAAAAAACCATGAGCAACTTTAAAAATTTATTTTAAAAATAGTAATTACTTAAATCAACTTTTTTCTTTTGTTTTACTTACACGACGTAACAGTCATTTATTATCAGCATTAAACCTAGAATAACCTGTACACATTTAAGAATAAGAGACAGAAACGTTATTAATTTACGTATTTTATTTTTTCACAACTAGTTCCACAGAAATAGTTCAAAAACAACAAAAAAAACCGATGATATCTGGCAGGCAGATTATGTACAAAAGACTCGACGTTTTTCTAGCTTTCTAAAGAGGTATTATAATTACGAATTAGTTACCTACACGGTTACTAAAAAAAATTGATCACAAAGATAGCGCCGAAAATCATATTCAACCAAAACTTAAAATCAACACACAAAATTGGTCATAAGATGGTTAATCTCATGATTTTTTAGCAAATAATAATATAGGTACCTAAACGCTACAGCTTACGAGCTTTTCGTAAGAAACGAAATGTTTGGTTGGTCTTCTTGAAGACGTGCCCTTAGGTGCCTACAAGGAGAAATATGCTTTACCAACATGACGGATGTCCTGCACATTTTAGGGTCACTGTAAGACAATGGCTGGATAATAATTTCCCTGATAGGTGGATTGGCAGAGGAAGACCCATCCCATGGCCCGCGAGAAGTCTGGACCTGACCCCACTGGACTACTATGTAAGGGGTCACATGAAAACCGTAGTATACAACGTCTCGCCTGTGCCATCTGTCGAAGAACTAAAACAGAGAATCATTAATACGGCAAATACACTAAGAAATAATTTTACAAGTAAAGTCAGTCTTTGTGTACGAAATTAGAGGTAGTTCGAAAATGATTTATAAATAACCGTGATTTAAAGTTTTTATCTAGTTTTATTCGTTTTTATTTGTTACTTTAATAATTGTTATTTTTGTTAGTTAATCTTATGACCAATTTTTTGTGTTGATTTTAAGTTTTAGTTGAATATGATTTTCTGCCTGCTCTCTTTGTGATCATTTTTTTTTAGTAACAGTGTAGTAGATAATTCGTGGTTACAATACCTCTTTAGAGAGCTAGAAATCGTCGATTTTTGTGCATAACCTGCCTGACAGATGTCATCGGTTTTTTTTTGTTTTTGAACTATTTCTGTGGAACTAGTTGTGAAAAAATAAGTAAATTAATAACGTTTCTGTCTCTTATTTCTTAAACGTGTACAGGTAATTCTAGGTTTAATGCTGGTAATATAATAAATGACTGTAAAGTCGTGTAAGTAAAAAAAAATAAAAAAAAGATTTAAGTAACTATACTGCGTCCAAGATAACGAGTTAATATAGCGTTCTCTCTGTTGCACTTTTGTATGCAAATGAAAGGGACAAAGGAAGGTCGGTGGGCGTAAACAATTGCACCTCTATGCTTGGGCAGGCTTACATGCCGTTCGTTCGGAATATTTATGTAAGTAATATTTTTGTTAATGCGGTCATTTCCCAAATAAAGCGAGGAATTATTATCTTTATTACCTTTTTATTTTAACATCATTAAGGAAAGTTTAAAAAGAGGTAGCTGGATAGTTATATAAATAAAACAATGTATATTCGTAATGTACAATTTATTAATCATTGTCAGATTCACTTGATTCATTTTCTAAATGGATTATAAATTGGTTATTATTTCCTTTGTTTTCCTTTGTGTTTCGGTCTTTTAATTGGTGAATTAACCATTGTAGAACACCAAAACTTAGTCCACAATCCAAGTCACACAGTAAGCAGGAATCAGTCCGGTACACAAGCCGAGTCGCAGATTAAGTAGAAAACAGTCCAATAAACAAGCCGAGTCACAAGTTATGCAGAAAATAACAATCCAGTATACAAGCCAGGTAAACGTAAAAAATCGCCAAATCGAAAGAAAGTATAACGCGTCCGCACCGTACGAGAGACAGATGTTGACTGAACTTTGGCCGCCATGTAAACCTATCTGATGCGTATTTGTGACTCATTTCGCTGACCAATCGCGTGCGTTCTCAGTTTTCTAGTACTAACTCGTTATCTTGGACGCAGTATAGCAGTGGCGTGCCTAGGGTTTCAGAATAGGGCAAGCCGAGATATATGTTTTGTAGTTTTTACGGTTATTATGGATAAATTTATCTTGTTACCACATTACTGATCAATCTTCACTTCACTCTGCAGTTGTATAGGCATTTGCTTACGTGGACGAGCTCACCAAAGCACCCTGAAGGCATGTTACCACTAGATATAATTTTACAGACATATCAGCAATTGCATACTTTCGGTGGCCTTGAAAAAAGCCGCTTGGTTTGTATGAGAGAATAAAATAAAGGTTCAACTTCTTATTTTAACTTTGCTTGCCTAGGGAGAAAGCAATAAGTACCTACTTACTTTTATTTCAATTACCTATCTAAAAATTACATACATATTACACAACATAGTTAAATTAAATTATTATTTGTATACATCGAATGTGTTTTTCTAAAACGCCATCGTACCTATTTTGCAAGTAGCGACACAAGCTCTAAAAAATTACCCTTATTCAATGAAGTTTTAGACTCATCGTGACCTCTGAAGGGAAGTTCTTGTTGTGCTAAATGACAAACAACATCGACTAATCTTTGAAAAACGCTACTATTGTTTCAACACGCATGTTGTTTTGTAATTTCCTTTGATAATTGGCGCGATAAAGATGTCTCAATTCGCTGTTTACCAAAATCACTAAAAGAAATTACCGCGTTTATGTGTTTTCGAGAATTCATGTGTCTTTTAATGGCGCCAGCTAAATTATTTAAATCGTCATAACCAGATGTATTCCACACGTTTTTGTCGTTAGAAAAGAAAATACAACACCAGCAATATAACTTATTAGAGTGCGAACAACCAACAATCCAATGAGTTTTGTACACTGACCTGTTAAACTGTCTTTTGTGCGATTTACTACTCTGAGAAATACACAAGTCAGGCGTAGGTTTTGCCGAAGAAATAAGTACCTTTTTCTCTGCAAAGTCCAAACATTTTACCTTTCCGTCGACAAGCAAAGTTTGTGCACACTTTAAAATATCAGTCACACGGGACTCCTCCATTGTCAATCTAATTGAATCACAACTCACAACACCACAAAAAAAAACTTATTATTGCACTGACCGCGCCGCGCCGCTCAACGCCTAAACAAACTATTCAACACAACAAGTGAATAAAAGCATTTGTCAACAAATAGCAATGAAGTGAAGTTGGCCGCTAACGCGGCTCAACGCGCGCTCCGCGCCTGCGCGAAGCGAATTTCGCATTTACTATGGACTCGTATACAACTTCATACGCAATCATGGCTTTTTACTCTCATACTATTTGGCATAATAATACACGAACAGTCGTATTCGGGCATATGCCGTTTCGGTGGGTAAGACAGAGAATATGAAAGCCCCATTGCAAGCCAATACGTGCGAGCGAGATACGAGCTAGCCGCGTCATGAATAGTTCGACTGGTTGCCGCACAGCGCTGAGCGCTGTGCTGCGTAGGTGGCGGCCGGCGGTGCGCGGTAAAATTTAGTAGGTACTACTGTTGCATGTAATTTGATTTGAAGAATTTAGTGAGAGCGCGCGGCGCGCGAAGGTGAAATACCTATCCAATACATTACGTGGATTTAATGAATAGTTATTTTTGTAAGGCAAGGCAAGCCCGGCTTTTGGGCTTATATGGCAGTACCGCCACTGCAGTATAGGTAGGTACTTTTTTTTTAAAGTTGCTTTTTTTATATCTTAAAAGAGAATTATCTCGAAAATGGGTCTTCACTTTTGCATAATGCATTATAAGGTCAAAAAGAATGCAAATGACCTCCCCTATAACCCCTTAACGGGATTATATTATGCAATAACCAATAACCCTGTATAATGATAAAAAGTATTTGTAATAGTGTAACAAACAGGGATCGGAAATTCGGATCGATATTTACCTAAAGTTGGCAAAATCCCGGAAAAAGATAGGCAAACATGGCGTCGGCTTCTTAAAAATATTATTTTAATAATTTTAGTTCTGGGATTCTGGGATTCCACAAAACGTTAATATAATAATTACTTTACATGTAGGATTCATTTAAGAACATTCTGTTTTGCTCCTATAGATTCGTACATTACAGGTAAATTAAATAACATTTGGTTAAACATATACATGGAAAATAACTTTAAACAGTTAATATAAATAAATAATTATGAATTAATGCCGGTGTAATATATTATTTTGAAATCCCGGAAATTTTATTATGAATTATATGATTGAGTCCACCTCCATACAACTGAACAACAAAGCCGGCGCGAAAGTATAGGTAAATATCGATCCGAATTTCCGATCCCTGGTAATAAAACATACTATTTCAAGCGGTTTTCGCCTAACCCGTAAGGTAGGTACCTACACCTAGGAGGCCTTCAAGCCAAAAACGAAAGTCAAACAAAGGTCAAATATACTTTACTCAAAATGTCCGAAATAGATAATATTTCAAAACATCAATAATGCAGAACGGCTTCAAAACCCTATTCCTCGAAATTGTTTTCAAATCAGAGTACTTACCTAATTTAAAAAATATGAACAATCCCAATTATGTCACAAATACTACTTTTTTTGGGTAAGTATGAGTTGTTTATTAATCTAATCGGATATTGAAATAAAAAAATAATTTCGTTTGTAAGTACGTAGTAGTAAAAAAAGTAGGTAACTACTGCATAACTATACCTTAATGACGTAAACATTTTTTATACATGAATTTATTTCAGGACCATAGAGTTCCGTAAATTGTTAGTAACATTAAATATTATTCTATATTTTTAATCATTTGACAAAATTGTTTAATTAAGTAACTATTTTATTTGTCCTTTGGATTCCACCAACTAGTGTGACAACACGGGATAAGCTTCTTCTTCTTCTTCTTCTTTTGCCCCCGCGGCGACTTGAACAGCTACTACCGCGGGGATAATGGCGTTTCCACGTTGAGTGATTTCGCCAGTGTCAAGTATTGTATAAATCAATATAGCAATAAAACAATCCAATCTTCTCTAGGAAGATTGGGGGCAACGTTGTACGGTGATTTGTAGGTCAGAGGTCAAGATAGTTTTAACCTCTGCACCACTGCGAGTCCACTTGAAACGAGAAGAAAGATGCCAGATACACGAAATAAGTCCAAGTCTTCAATCACTGTGCGACACAAAGGCATAAAAAGTACAAATCACTATCAGAAAAGAACTTTGAACACCTAATTACCCAAAAATTAAAGTCTAAAACAAATTACACGTCCGCCATCTTTTAACGTTGCAAATGGCCCCCCCGGATAAGCTTTAACGCAGAGACCAGGTGTCAGGACTTTGACGTTGACAGCATTATCCAGGTTTTACTATTTTTTCCGACTCTGCTCTATGGTCTAGTGCCTGACACAAGCAAGTGTTAGTGTTAGTGTTCTCCGTAGTTAAGTTAGTCGCAAAAGTAAAATAAGATAGTTACAAGTTTTTGTCTTTAAAATTGTTATTTGCGCTGTTTGATTCATCTATTTTGTTTATTTGTGTATAATTATTGTATTCCTTTGTATTCACGTGAGTATTTATTGTTTTCATTCACTAATTATCCTGTAAAATGGATGCGGAACCTCCTGATCCAGGAGGCGGGAAAAATGGCGGGACCAATTTGTCTAAATTTTCCAATTCTAACGAGATGGATATAGATTCCTCCGGTCATCCTAATTTGGGCAAAAAATGCCTCCCTACTGACGAGTGCTCGAATTCGCCCCAAAAAAAATGCATTCTGCCCAAGTGGTTGGTTACGTGCAATCCACCTTTGTGCTCCTGGACTTTGACTTTAATAAAAAAAACTTACAGTAGTCAAGATGTGGGCCTTTTTTGGTCCATGTTAGCAAAACTGTTGCTGATTCTGCTGCTGTTGCTGATTCTGCCGTTGGCAGTTCGCTTCGTAGCATTAAATTCGGTCATTTCTTGTTTCGAAACTGTTGGGTATGTGTGCGTAAGCGCGCCCCTATATTAACATTGCTTCTTTAATAAACGTCAGTGTGCTATTAGCTACCGGTTGTTTCACTCGTTCCTCTCTCGTATTTATCAGTGGCGACGACTACCCTACCGTGTAAAAAATAAAATAAAATCAAAATCAGTTATAGTAATGTCTAGTGCAATTTTCGGCCTTTTATCTGCGTTTGACCATAACACCCAAACCTGGGAAACGTTCAAGTGTCGAATAACGCAGTGGTACATCGCTAATGACATAAACAACGACTCCGATTCCGTGGGAGAGAAGAGGCGAGCGATCCTGCTTAGCGCACTCAGCGACGGCACGTACCGGCTGGCCGCGGACCTCGCGCTGCCCAAGAAACTGCACGACGTGCCCTACGAAGATATCCTCACGCTTCTGGACAGTCATTTTACTCCAAAGCGCTGCGGGTTCGGCGAGCGTTACAAGTTTTATGCTGCTGCACAGCAGCCGGGGGAGACGCACGCTCAGTGGGCCGCGAGACTCCGCGGCCTGACGGCGCACTGCGCGTTCAGCGACGTGGGGGAAGCTCTCAGGGACCGGTTCGTCATGGGGATGTTATCGGGACCCGAGAGAGACAAGCTCTTCGCACAGGACCTTAAGGACCTGACTCTGGCCAAGGCGGTCGAGTTGGCGGAGAGCGTACGCAGCGCGCGTGATGGGGCTGCCGCCTCGCAGACCGTGCCGCACCACGACCAGCTGTTCAAGATTTCGCAGGCGCAAGGACGAGCGGATGCGACTCCGCCCGGGCCCGTTGTGGACAGAGTGCAGTGTCAAGTGTGTGGTTTTTATAACCATAAGTCATCACAGTGTCGTTTCGCTAAATCAAAGTGTAAAAAGTGCAAAGCATCCGGTCACCTACGCAGGATGTGTAAAAAAATTAACTACGTAGAATCAGGTGACGTGGATGAGGGCGATGACGACGACGGTGAGTGTTTTAATATTCGTACAGTCAGGGGTGAACCCATGACGGAAACGGTATTCATATCAGGAGTACAACTTGAATTTGAAATAGACAGTGGTTCGGCCGTCACTGCGATTTCCGAGTTTACGTACAAAAAGTATTTTAGTCATGTACCATTGTCATTTACTAAAAAACGTTTACATTCGTACACAGGTGATAAGATTTTTTGCTTGGGGGTAGCACAACTACCTGTCCGTTACGCGGAGCGCTCGCACCCGCTCAATGTTTACGTGGTGCGCGACGGCGGGCCGCCGATATTAGGTCGAGATTTCATTTCCCTATTTAAGTTAGAATTACTGCCCATACAATATTGCGATCAAACGGATGCAGATAACACTTTAAGGCAATTACAATCTCGGTATTCGGCTGTGTTTTCAGATCAACTCGGGTTATTTAATAAATATGAAGTAAGTCTACAATTAAAAGAAAATTCAAAACCGGTTTTCATCCGAGCCCGGCCTATAGCTTTCGCCCTTAGGGATAAAATAGATAAGGAGATCGATCGACTGTTGACATTAGGGGTTTTAAAACCGGTTGACCACGCTCGCTATGCCTCGCCGATCGTACCAGTGTTAAAGCGAAATGGCTCAATTAGGATTTGTGCTGATTACTCGACCGGTGTAAACAAACAGCTCGTCATCGACCATTATCCCTTACCGACCATTACGGAATTATTTGCAAAGTTGTACGGCGGGCAACAGTTCACTAAATTAGATTTGTCAAATGCGTACAATCAGTTCGCTTTAGACGACGATTCACAAGAGTTGACGTGTATAAACACACACCGAGGCCTGTTCAAATATACTCGTATGGTGTTCGGGTTATCGAGCGCGCCGGCCGTGTTCCAGCGCGCCATGGAGGGCGTGCTGGCCGCCGTGCCCGGCACGCTGTGCCTCCTGGACGACGTGCTGGTTACGGGCCGCGATCGCGCCGAGCACCTGACCAGGCTCAACGAGGTACTGCAAAGGTTACAGGACGCAGGCCTCACCTTGCAAAAAGACAAGTGCGAGTTTTTTAAGGATGAAGTAAATTATCTTGGCTACGTTATTAATAAAAATGGCCTTAATAAATCACCTCAAAAAGTAAAAGCTATGATAGACGCGCCGGTACCGGCAAATGTCAATCAATTACAGTCATTTTTAGGATTAGTAAATTATTATAGGAATTTTGTGCCCAATGCATCATCCATTTTAAGCCCCTTATATGAACTGTTAAAAAAAGGAAGTAAGTGGTGCTGGACACCAGAACACGATAAAGCGTTTTCCAAAATTAAAGGGGATTTGGCGTCTGACCAAGTGCTAGCCCATTTTAATCCAGATGCGACCCTCGTATTGACGGTGGACGCGTCCCCGACGGGCCTGGCCGCGATTCTGGGTCAGGTGGAGGCTGACGGCTCCGAGCGGCCCATCTCTTTCGCGTCGAGAACTCTTAACGCTGCGGAGAAACGCTACTCGCAGATTCAAAAAGAGGCAACCGCTATTATTTTTGGCGTAAGACGTTACCACCAGTACTTGTACGGCAGGGCGGTCCCGTTTATACTTAGGACCGATCACAAGCCATTGTTATCGATATTTGGGCCTTATCGTGGCATACCCGAAGTCTCAGCTAATAGACTTCAGAGGTATGCTCTGTTTTTAAGCGGTTATAATTATAACATAGAATACGTACGAAGTGGTGATAATAGTGCAGATTTTTTATCTCGCGCTAGCCTGCCCGCGGAGGCGGGGGCGCGGGGCGCGGAGGGGCCGGCGAGCTGCGCGGACGCCGGGGCCGCGATACTTGACCGAGCCTCGTACGTGAACTTTGTTGTGGAAGGAAATCTTCCCGTGACATTGGAACAATTACGCGATGAAACGAAAAAAGATGTCACTTTAGAAAAAGTAAAAAGATATGTTTTAAGCGGTTGGCCCAAAAAAATGCAGGATACCAGTTTAAAACCATATCATTTATGTCGATTGCAACTTTCCATCGAAAATGGATGTCTGATGAGGGGTCACAAAGTTATCATTCCCGAAAAATTAAGAGGTTTAATCTTGTCTGAATTGCATCAGTCCCATCTAGGCATTGTCAAAACAAAAGCAGAGGCACGTTCAAGGTTCTGGTTCCCGGGAGTTGACGCGGCGCTCGAGAGCATGATAGGCGCCTGCGACGTGTGCATACAGCTGCGTCCGGCGCCGGCGCGCGCGCCGCTCGCACATTGGGCTCATCCACCGCAGCCGTTCTATAGGGTGCACATAGATTTTCTTGGGCCAATTATGGGTCATACATACTTAGTAATAGTCGATGCGTATACGAAGTGGGTCGAAACATATAAGTGCACAACTTCGACCAGTTCTACTATCGAAAAAATTTATGAATTCATGTCGAGGTTTGGGGTTCCGCATACTTTGGTTAGTGACAATGGTACATCATTCACTTCACGCGAGTTTAAGGCTTTTTGCATGATGAACGGAATATCGCATCTGACGTCACCAGCTTACCACCCGGCTAGCAACGGGCAGGCGGAAAGCTACGTCAAGGTCATTAAAAAAGGTATCCAATCAAGTTTACTTAGTGGACACGGAGTACAGAATTCGAATAACAAACTCTTAAAATACATGTTTGATTATAGGAATTCTGTACACACTACGACAGGGTTTTCGCCTGCCGAGCTAGTCTATGGCCGGAAACTAAGAACACGACTTGATCAAATTAACCCGAAAGTGCCCCCGCCCTCATCCACGGCTCTTGCTAATACGGTCAAAAATAAACAGTGTTTGCAGAATAAGTCATTCGGTGGCCATAACATTCAATGTTTTTCACAAAACGAAAGAATATTGTACAAAAAATTTACAATTAACGGTAAATCCATTTGGTGTAAAGGTACAATTGTAAAAAAAAATGGAAAAGTTGTGTATATAGTTAAGGACGACGATACTTTGTTAACTTTTAAAAAACATAAAAACCAAATAATGTTGTATAAAGGTCATGATGGTTGCAATTCCAACAGTTGGGATGTAGACATACAGGTCCATAATGGGACTTCAACTGACACCCAGGATCCTACCAACGTGGAGTCACAATCTGGTGCAGGGGAAGGAAGGCAGAACAATTCTGAGCCAGTTAATAGTCCCGGACAACTCCAACCACCGACGGCTATCGAACGCAGCTTGAGTTCCACAGGAAGCACTCCTCTGAGTCCGCCTGCGCTATCGGCGCCTGAGCTGTCCGAAGACGACGAAGAGTACGAGGAGGCCCAGCCCGGGCCGTCCGACGGCCATGCAGTTGCAGCGGCCGCACCCCAGGCCGACGAGATGAGTCCAGTGCCTACTGCCTCCCCTCGCACTAAACGCAACCGACCTAAAGTTAATTATAGACTCTTCTTTTAGGAGTTAAGTTTGATATTATTGTACTTAAGCTAAGGGGAGGAATGTTGGGTATGTGTGCGTAAGCGCGCCCCTATATTAACATTGCTTCTTTAATAAACGTCAGTGTGCTATTAGCTACCGGTTGTTTCACTCGTTCCTCTCTCGTATTTATCAGAAACAATATAAAATACATAGGTACGCTCGAAAAACAACCCTCCTTCTGACGCAGTCGGGTAAAAATGGCTTTAATGACGGCATTAAACTAAGAGGAATCGTGTTTCTGTCCAATTCAAATCAGCCGATTACGCAAACTCCTTTCTCGTGCACCCATCTCTATCATCTACTAAGTATGAGATGATCATTCCCTCTTACAATGTTACTCGCATGGCTATTGTTCGTCAAGTTCCAGTTGAGTGGAGCTTAGAGGAGCTGGTGACGGCAATTGAGGTTCCAGCAGGATTTGGAAAGTTTTTTTAAGCATGGATACTTAACAGAAAGAGATTTAATGACAACAATTCTCCTGATTTAGTAATGTTAGGAGGAAAATTATTTAGCAAATTCTTAACTCAAATTAAATATAATAAAATTAAATTAATTAAATACTTAACTTAAATATCCCATTTTTTTATTTGGGTAAATTTTTATTTCCCAACTCAATGTTTCAAACTGATATCATTTCCCACTTAATGATTTGATAAATTATTGTTAGACAAATTATTACCTGGGATTCTTTCAAGATGTCAATTATGTTTTTGTCAATTGTATTGATTGGCATACTTTAATAATAATAAAGGCTTCTAGTACTCTTAGGCGATGGGCTTGCAACCTGTCACTAATACACTGGTAAACGTCTTAGCCTGATTGTGCAAAACGTGGTTACAGAATTATCAACAACTTATTTAAGAGTGCTTGGTAATTCTGTAGCTCTGCCTACCCCACTCGGGAATGAAGGCGTGAGTTTATGTATGTATGTATGTACTTTAATTTAGCAACATATTAAATGGCATTATGAAATCTAACCTAGTTTGTTAGAATGCAAGGTTCAAGCAGTATGATTTTATTGCATTAAGCGGGTAGGGTGATGCACCATTCAGCTAAATTAAGAGGGTACTTTTGTTTACATACTTTGTGGCTCAACATGGCATTTCATTCTTACCGTTGATAGTTAATGTGCGTTGCTGTTATAAATTAAAGTATGAGTAGCATGCTCCGTCTGTTTTTAGGGTTGTAGAAAAAAATAACCATAAACAATCTATCTCTGAGAGCAGTTTAGTTTTGAGGGTCATAAAAAAAATAACCATAACCTACCTATCTCTGGGAGCAGTTTCGTTATTAGGGTCATAAAAAAATAACTAACCCACCTATCTCTGGGAGCAGTTTCGGTTTTTAATCCAATTTATATTTGTTTCAGACAACACAATTATTTACCTCATAAAATTGGACAATATGTTATTTGTCTTAGCAAATCATTTGCTACACAATTATTTACCGCATAAAATTTGATGTAATAAAATATAGCAATATAAAAATGTAGCGAAATAAAAAAAAGGAAGTAAATTATGCCACGGATTGGTTTGCCAATAAAAGTTGGTTGCATCAAATCATAATTTGTTAGAACTTCTGGTTAACATCCTGATTAACTTTATTTCCCAATCTGATTGCCCACCGAAAACTGTCTTAACTAAATTGTCTAAGCTATTTTCCAAATTTAATATCATTGGCCACAATTCTTCAGTGGAATTGTCATAGTATCCATAGTAAAAAAAAAAAAAAAATCCTTGCCATTCAGGAGACTTGGCTTAAGCTGGGGTCCCATTTTAGGGTCTCTGGCTTTTCTTGTTTCAGGATGATAGGGCTGATGGCTATGCCGGTTCTGCTCTTTAATTTTCTTGATCAATCTTTTTTAATGAAATTACTCTTCTGCCTCACAGCAGTGGTATTAATGCTATTGCTGTGAGAGCTCTTAATGTATATTTTCTTTAAGTCTTTATCCCAGTCCCAAAGCTCTCTATTCTGGCTGAATTTCATTTAATTGCTTCCTCCCTTCCTTCCCCTGTTGTCTTAGTAGGGGACTTTAATATCCATCATATTTCTTGGGGGTCGCATCATTGTGATTCTTTTAGATAATGTATGATAATTTAAATCTTTGCATTTTGAATGATGGTTCTCCCACTCGTAGAGTTTGACCATCTCAAAATGTTAAAAGTGCTGTGGACTTATCTGTAACATCTCCTTCCTCTGCTTCCCTTCTTTCTTGGTCTATCCATTATGTCTCCCATGGCAGTGATCACTTCCCTATCTTCCTTACTTTTCCCAATTCTTCTACCCCTCCCATCCAATCTGATTATGTCCCTCTTTTGAAATATAACCTATCGAAGGCTGACTGGTCTTTATTTAGATCTTCTTTAGACGTCTCTTTATTAAGTTTTTCTTCAGTTTCAGTTCTCAATGCCCATTCCTCTATATTATTTTTACGGAAGCTATTTTAAACGCACTGATTTTTCTATTCCCCTCAAAAACTTCAGCAAGAATAAATCTCAGTCATTACCTTGGTGGGACAGTGATTGCACTGCAGCATGTAGGAACCGTAATGAAGCAGAAAGAGCTTATGCTAGGTCAATGTGTATTGATAATTATTCTAATTACCAAAGAGTGGCTGCAAAAGCTACAAGGATGTTAGCTGAAAAGAATAAGTCTGGATGGCGCGGATTTTGTGAAATGCTCTCCCCAACTACTCCTGTTTCTATGGTATGGAAAAGCATAAGACGTTTTCCTGGAGCTATATCTATAGAAAACATCGCATGTAATGAGTCCTGTTTGGGAGGAATCTTTTTGTAATAGATTGGCTCCGCCTTCTGCTCCTACTAGAGACAAATATTCCTGATGCTCAATTTTCTTGGGAAGAGTTCTCTGTTGTTTTGCAGGGTCTATTCCTTTATCTGTCAATGTAGTATTTCTGTTAAAAAAACATTCTCTATCTTGAATTGTATCTTTGCATCTGGGACTCCCCCTGACGAGTGGAAAAACCAGTTAGCCTATCTTAGAACCTGGCAAACCAAGCAGCGATCCTTCTAGTACCTATTAGTCTGTATTGCACTATGTCAAAAAATCTTGAACACTTAATTAAGAATCGTTTAGGGTGGTTTGAGGAAAGTTCTGGTATTTTAGCTGGGAACCAGTTTGGCTTTCGTAAGGGGTCGAGTACTATGTAGTCTCAGTACTTTGGTTACTGATATTCACATAGCTATATCCAAAAAAAAAACTCTTGTTGGAGTTTTCTTGGATGTGTCATCACATCAGCATATGCTAATTCTAAGGCATCCTTCCAGTTCTAAGGCAGAAGATGTTACAATTAAATATCCCAGTAAGACTAATTAATTTTATATGTAATCTGTTCCTAGGTAGATCTGTTTCAATTAAAATTAAAAATTCCATCTTCCCTCCTAGACTTGTCTGGAAGGGACTCCCCCAAGGATCAGTTTTAAGTCCTATTCTTTACAGTATTTATTTATATTTATTATTTTATGATTTGGAACTCTCAGTCCTTCCTTTTTGCATAGACTTGTACATCTCCTCTAGCAATATGGATACAGCCTCCGCTCTTCTCAATTCTGCTATTCAATATATTAATGATTAGCTTACAGCACAACGCTACAAAGGGAACACACTACTTTTGGCAATTGAAAGGGTGGTCTTTCAATTGCCTAAAGTAGTGTCGTTTTCTTCTCGCGACAGACATCTACTCCTACTGTTTCTGTGTCGTCTGATAATCAGTCATTCCTAATAAAGGATAAGGTAAATTTTCTAGGAATTGTTCTGGATTCTAGGATGACTGGTATGCCTCACTCTAATTATGTTGTCAAGAAATGTGAAAAGAATATTAATATTTTGCGGTCACTTTCAGCTGTTTGGTGGGGTTCTCACCCATTCACCCAGAAACTTATATATAATGCTTTAGTTCGTAGCCATTTAGATTATGGTTCTTTATTATTTGAACCTTGTAATAAGGCTGCTCTTGACCCTTTAGATAAAGTTCAGTATAAATGCCTTCGCCTCATTATTATTGGTGCAATGAAGCCTTACCCCATCAATACTCTTTAGGTAGAGTGTTTGATCCTCCTCTTCATATAAGGAGACAATATTTGTCTGACAGGTTTATGTTTAAGTTAGTTCAATCATCTACTCATCCTCTTATTAATAAATTACGCACTCTTTCCAACTTCATTACTTTGTATACAAAAATACAATATTGATTATAAGAAAGTTTCTTACAAATTTGTACTGCGGTTTTTTTTGTGAAGTGCCGCTTGTAATGCTTGCATATTTAGCCAACAGGTTCAAACCTGAAAACTTTTTTAATAACTAATTGGACCATGCATTATAAAATGAATTAATCCTTAGGTAATATAATTAAAAAGACGAATTTTAGTAATCATTAATCGTGTTTCACGAAATTAAATCAGTTTTAGGGTTCCGTAGTCAAACTAGGAACCCTTATAGTTTCGCCATGTCCGTCTGCAGCCTAGCTCAGAGACTCTTAGTACTAGAAAGCTGTAATTTGGTCTGAATATAAATATTAGTCACGCCAACAAAGTAATAGAACTAATAAAATAAAATCTTGAAAAAATGATGTTTTTGGTGTACCTCCCCTACTCGTAACGTATGTATTTTTTTCTCGTCTACCCTATAGTCGTTGGATAGGTCTTTCAAAAATATTGCTGGTTTGTAAAAACAATTTTTCGGTTAAGGGATCCGTTTATTAAATATCAAGCTTTAAAGCGTTAATTTATGTTAGAGTCAAGGGGCCCCTACGGCCGAAACTACGAAAGCACATAAAACTAATTTTAAAGGAAAACTGTGACGACTAAGGGTGCGTTCCTAAATTCAAAACCGTTGGTAGAGTTGTGACGTCTCGTTAAAATTTGACACATTTTGTATGAAGCAAATGTCATAACGCTACTGCCCGTAAAGGAAACGATTCGTTTCTTGAATATAGGAACCGGGCATTAGTAGACTTCATTGGTTCTTGAGTTACAGACCGTTTAAATGTTTATATCTACCGAAAAGTTATTTGTGGTGTTGGTAAACTGACAGCAACCTATGTCGATGTATGGGGATAACAGTTTCCAAAACGGCAAAGTTAAGTTTGTCGCGAGGTCTAATTTGTTTGTAGTAACGGCTTCGGAACCCTACACTGAGCATGGTCCGACATGATCTTGCCCGGTTTTAATTATATTTTTGCACAGATGTCATTTTGAGGTTATTTCCACGCCCTAAAAATTGTCTATGCAAAATCACTGAAAATGGCGATAATCCTCCATTCACAAACACCGTGTTTGTGAGGTGTAGGTTCCCAAAGTAAATTGAAAAAATATACTTTAATCCCTAGAGATTAATAAGGAGCTTTAGTCCCGATACGCAGACACTAAAGTATCATTTTAAGAGCATGAGAAGTGAAAAACTTTTTTACATGGTAATAGAAAAGGTAGATACAGTCGACTACAAAGAGATGTAAGTATCCACTTTCTCTCCTTATTGCACTATAATAAGAACCAAAAGTGGGTACATCTCGCTGTCGTAGTCGATTGTACGAACTAGGTGGATTCCTTCATTCGTATGTTTGAAAGAATCTAAGTATGTCAGACATGTCAGTATGAGATAGGTACCTATGAATCGCAATTGATAAAAAGTGTAACAGGTGTCAGCAGATGACAAGTGAATATTTTTTCTATTTTACAATCCAGTTTTAAAATAGCACGCCAATAGCTGAGCACTCATTGTGTCAAACAATAAAAAAACTAAGCACATAAAAATAATTAAAATTCGCAGCGCAACACTGTCGTTACGGGAAACCCGATATCAGCTACGATAAGGATTGGTGAGGGATTTTAATGATGTTCGTTGTTATGGAAGGGTTGAAGTGGTGGGTAGGTACCTGGAGGGCGAGCGAGGGTGGTGGCCGCAGTGGCCGCGAGCAGAGTCAGCGCCAGCACCGTCAGCATTCCGTGGCGCCCGATTCCGCGCGAGCGTCAGCGTGCTCTCTGTTTACTGCGCGCCGCGCCGATCGCCCGAGTCAGCCGAGTCGCCCGGCCGCGCCGCGCCGCGCACGCCGCGCCGATCGATACTCCGCCCACATCCTCTCCACTGCCCGATCACGAAAAAGCTTAACTGACGCACACCCTTATACTCCACAACTCAACGTCGACCTACCTGTGCACCTATCTCTTTATTTCCATTAAGATACTGAAGTGAGCTAGAGCTCACATCCAGAGCCACAAGGTTCGTTTTTAGTAAATTCAAGTTATTGGTGGAAATGTTTGAAAGTGATTTTCTTTACCTATTAATGTCGAGGGTAAAAATAAATATCATCACAGTTGCAAAAATATGTAGGTACTCTTAGACCTTATTGCCATAGTTAATACGGGTATAGGTACAATTAGTAGTCTTGACTGTACCTTTTCGTCGTCGGGTGGCAGGACTGTGTAGGTAGCTATTGTTAGATTGTTACTTGTTACCGAGGCGAGGCAACATCGTGTAGATTCGTAGAAGTCTGTTACGGTTAATCAATCATTATCATAATTACCTACTGAATAATTGCTTCTTAACTACTTAATTAGGTATTTACAGGGTTGGGCAGATTAAGTGTCCTAGTTGTGTATGGCTTTTTTACTTAAAAATAACTGAACTTCTTTTTCACTTCGTATTTTTTTTTTGTTGACAATTTTACCTTCTTTATGATTTCTACACGTCAGCTTGATATATTTTGTTTTTATATTGTTTTCAACAATGGACGCGAATGTGCGATGCGAGTGCGTGTGCGATTTGTACCAGAAAAAATACCGACCGTGTGAGATATTGAAGACGCTAAAACATTTAAATATCAATATAAGGTTTATATCGCGGACCGTCAAACGATTCAAAGAAACGGGATCTTCACAAATCAGACCCAAACCTGGGAGAAAGCCATCTGTTCGCACCAAAAACATCATTAAAAATATTCGTGAGCGTATTAGACGAAATCCAGCTCGAAGTGCAAGCAAACTTGCTAAATATATGAAAATATCCCGTCGAACAATGAGTCGTATTTTAAAATATGATCTTGGGCTAAAGGCCTACAAAAAACAAAAAATTCATGGCTTAACAGATGCCCAGAAAAAAGCTAGAGTGAAAAAATGTAGGGAGTTGCTAGCTTGGCACGACGGCGATGATATTATTTTTTCCGATGAAAAGATGTTCCAGTTACAAGACAGTCACAACCAACAAAACGATCGTGTCTATGGTGCTTCATTGAAGGATATTCCTGTGGACAAATTAGCCGTACAACGGTTCCAGAGTGCATCAGCTGTCATGGTATGGGGTGCGATATCGCCTAGAGGCAAGTACCGCTGCTGTTTATTGATTGAGGTGTCAAAATTAACCAAGACTATTACATCCAGAACGTGTTACAGGGTCATTTGCTAGAAAATGCTCAAAAATTATATGGAAACGACTATTACTGCTTCCAACAAGATAGTGCCCCATCGCACAAAGCTAAACGCACTCAAGACTGGTGTAGAACAAATTTGACAGATTTTATACCTTGGCAAGAATGGCCTGCATCATCGCCGGATTTGAATGCTTTGGACTTTTCGATATGGGGTTACATGCTGAGTAAGATTGGGAGCACACGGGGCATGAATCTAAACTCATTTAAGCATCGATTAGTCAAGATATGGGATGAAATACCAGACGAGGTAGTGCGTGCCGCGTGCAATGCATTCTATGGAAGAATGCGTCAAGTTATTAAAGCTGATGGCGAGCGATTTGAACTTACGAATTAGTTTTTTTAAGTACTTATAGAGTACGCTAAAAATAAAAACGTGATAAATTTTTAAAAATTCTGTCTTGTTTTAATTTTATGGCTCTTTTTAACTAAGACACTTAATCTTGCCCTGTTTATCAAAACTTACAAGTCTACATGTTCACAAGTTGCACTTTACAAGAAAGTTTTAACAAGTTCGTGTAAATTACGTTTATCAAAAAAAAACAACAGGACTTGTAAACTTCGTCGCTTGTAGATTCCTACTTGTAAGTTTTGAAACCAAAATTTTATGCCGCCATTTTGATTAATGCCGTTAGTTCATTTTGGTCTACTTAAACGCATGGCTGAGTGGTATTATCTTTGCCTATTATGAACGAGAAAATTAAAAAAAAGTAGCAAGGCAGTATTCCCGCCATTATTGAATATATTTTAAGCATATTTGAGAAAGATACTCAGGTAGTAAATCGTTAACAATGTCGAAAAATGATAATAAAATAACTGTCCTACAGTTAATCCGAGACAAAAAAGACATTCTGTTCGGTGCATTTACAGACAAATTGTCAAAAGATAAAAAAATAGAAGAGTGGAAAATTATTTTTCTCAAAAATGACCGGAAAAGTTGACATTACTAACTCCATACTGAGACGCGAAGTACATAGTTTACAGACAGTTCCCAAATTAAAAAAGAAAAAACATTGCGTGCTCGCTACACAAGCCCGCAATGTTGCATACAAAGTTCATTGTTATCTAGTTAGTAACTTTTTAAAAAGTGAAAACGGCCATAATAAAATGAGGGCACAAGTCATACATCCATATTTTATTCGAAACGTAACTTTTTTATCTGTGTCTGGAATAGCTTGAGTTTTTTTTTTCTAAAAAAAGCTTGCGTTTCTCCTTGTCATAAAAATAAAGGCGGTAGAGAGTGATGTTATTTCACGTGAAGTTTCTGTTTATATGCGATTTGTATGTTTAGATTTTTGAGAAAAGCACTATATATGCCTCGGCAGGAACGGCAATAGCTGGCCTCGTATTTTTCCAATTCCAACCAATTCTCGCCCCGCAATTGCCTGCTTCACTGCCTAGGCAATAATGTACTATTATCTACTTGTCAGTCGCTTGGTCTAGCCCCTCCGGGAAAAGATTACGCATATGTTCGAGATACATTTTATTCAAATTTAAAAAGGTCTACATTGGTAAGCATTATCTCTAAGTAATGTAACTATAATTATAATAAACGTTTATTTATTGCAAAGTAAATCCGGCGTGCTTTGGGAGAGGCCTTTGTTTGTCCATCAGTGAACTAATACGTGCTGTAATGATGATATAATAAAATTATATTTTACCTAACCGTAAATAAGTTGAATTGTGTTGTTTTTTTCTCATTTTATAACGTTTTATTATTAAGATGTGGTTAACAATCGTAAGTGTGTTTTTGTTTTATTTTTAATAAAGGTGTTTTTGTATGTCCATCCTCAGAGTAAAAGAGACAATGCTAAAAGAACTGGAACTGGCGGCGGCAAAAAAAACATATTAACCCCGATAGATGACTTAATATTAGAGATAATAGGCAAAAATTCGCCTATTACTGACGGAATACGAGTAGAACCGACAAGTTCACCACAAGACAATTGTTGTTTTGAACAGAATGTTGTCCCTGATTTGTCTCAGACACCAAAAAAGAGCCAAAACGACTCTACTATTTTGAATTTAAACGGTATGTTTCAAAGATACTTAACTACCTTCTGCCCCCTAAACTTTCCTATTTCGTGGGATGAAGAGTGCCCATCCTTGTTCTTTATCAACATTTAAATTAAAATAAAACAACGATAATACGAATAACTATTATTAACCCATATTTTATTTGTATAAGGATTTAATCAGGCCCTACGATGGAACATACGTACGAGTAAATACAAACATACCTACATACATAGACTGCTAAAACCATAACCCTTCCTTTTGCTTTGCCATAGTTGGGTAAAAGGGAATGTGATTATAATTTGATCGTTTTTTTGTTTTTCAGAACAAAAAACTAAAATAGTTCGCAAAGGATCGAAAGCACATTCCGAAGTTATCGAAGAAGAGTCAAAGAAAAAAAGAAAACTCAATCTGCAGTTAGAATATTTGGAATTAAACAATTATAAATTAAAACTTGAGATATTAGAAATGGAACAAAAACTAGGCGTCGAGCCTTCAATTATGACCGAAAAAATTAAACCACTTCAAGAAAATAAAATAAAACATCTGGATGACTCAAACCAAATTTTATTAATTTCTAACGATAACATATTTTTTAATGAAGATGGTACTCAAACTGTTGTAGTTTAATAGGTACTCATAGGATTGATTTGAGTTAATAATATTTAAGTTTTTGTTGTAATTGTTTGTAACTACTTGTAAAATTATATTATTAATTTAATATTAAATTTAGTTTAATTTCTGAAATAACTAATCATTCTTTCGAGACTGCTCCGTCCCCTAACATCTTCGGAGTTCCCTTCAAATGCATCATATATTTTCGTCGTCCGAGTCGTTCTGCTCGTCTCCGTCGACGTCGTCCCTAATAAAATTGCACAAGGTTACGCAGCAATTAAAAACATCGCAAGCAAATGTTGGTTGAACCCGTAAATAATTTAAACAGGGAAACTTTTCCTTCAGTATTCCGATAGCATTTTCAATAACTCGCCGAGTCGATTTATGAGCATTAAGGAATCTGATGTTTGCTTGATCATTGGCATCTATTACCAGAGGAGTTATGAGCCATTCCTTGAGAGGGTATGCAGAGTCACCTAGGAGAACTCCTTGGGAAAAAGGTCTTCAGCCACTTTCAAATTGCTCAAATAAGCGACTATTTCGTAGAACTCTACTATCATGGGTGCTCCCGGGCCAGTTAGCGTAGGAATAGTAAAACTTTCTGTCTGGACCGCACACAACTAAGCAGTTAATCGAATGATTTCCGTGTCTATCAACGAACACTTCTTCATGTTGGTGTGGGGCATCCATTTTTATCAAAGTGCCATCTAGACAGCCACAAACCAGTGGCATTCCTTTCAACATATGAAATTTCTGTACTACCTCCTGCATATTATTCGGCCACTTAACATAAGCGTCAAACATTACATTATTGACAGCAGCTACAACACTGTGAACCGCATTACATACACTGCCTTTTGTTACACCATGCATGTCTGAAACAGCATGGTATTGAACTCCCGTTCCGAACCAATGTAGAGCAATTTGTAACATTAATTTACTTGACAAGGCGTTGTTCCTGTTTGAATTTCTTTCCAAATGGCTACCCAAGACACTAATTAACTGTTCCAGTTTATGAGCCTTAAGTCTAAATCTTTCGTTGAATTCATATGTCATCTCCATACAACCGTAGTCTATTCTTGTTTTGTATGTTCTCGGTTCCGTAATTCTAACATTTTCTTCGTCGCTTGAATCACTTGACCACATTTTAAATAAAATATAATTTTAAAATGTCACTGCAGAATTAATGAAGACGTGCCAGTCAAGACACTTGTAAAATTTTATGACGGAATGGAGAGTCGCCGGACACTCAGGATTTTACATGGTTTTTTACAAGTTGTAACTTTCAAAGGCTTTTTTGATGAAAGAAATAACGAATACAAGTGTGAAAACATACTTGTGAAAAAAATAACTACACTTGTAGCCCGTAATTTACACATGTAGTTTTGATAAACGCATTTTTGTAATAATGAAATTTTTCACAAGAAAAATGCTTGTAATACAAGGCTTGTAAGTTTTGATAAACAGGGCACTGGTAGTGAAGTCACGACAGGACGATATAATAGAATGAATCCCCTATATTGGACACTATCACAGAATAAGTACCTACCTAGCAGTACAATTTGATTCTACAACTCGTCGAGTTAAGGCGCTCGCTGTCCACTGCACCACAGTCTGCACCGCCAGCCTGTCTAACACATTTTCCGTTAGCCAGAGACGTCATTATTAGCTTCACCTCTATTTCTTTATTAACGAGGAAATAGCGCAACTTGGTGAGGTCTCGCGATGTTTTTCTACGGAGTAATTATTTTTCAAGTCATTATTTTTGATATGCCTATGTACTATAATAATAGTTAATTTGGATTTGTATAAATAATTCATACGACAAATAATTTCTTAAAAATACGTTTTTCTCTTATTTCCTTCACTTAATATAAGTAACTACAAACGAGATTTTGATAACGCCTATAGCCTGGCAAAAAAGTCGAGCCAAAAAATGAGGGCAGCACTGTCGTTCGTATAGCCACCCAATATACTACGACTAAAACGATATTGATACTTTATTATATAATTTATCTTTAACACTAAGGTTTTCTCATAATCACTTTGTATTAGTGATAGTCGTAAACTTTAACATTAATAATAATTACTAGCTTGTACAGTCAGCATCAAATATATAGACACAGTAAAACTTTCAAAAATATGTAAACACGACTCTGCTGCCAGGGAATAAGGATGTATATATATTTCTGAAACCTTGTTAAAGTATATATATTTATGACGCTGACCGTACCAGCGACTTCTAAGCTTAGGAGAAGACCTAATGATGGTTTTTTTTTTAGAAAACCTACTTTTTTCATTTGATCCATACACATTGATTACTGGGCCTTTGTCAGAAGGCAAACTAAGGAAACAGCAGAAATAAAATAAACATGAAATTTAAAACGTAATATAAGATAAAAAAGATAAAAGATAAAAGATGTTTATTCAGTAAGTAGGCCGCACGGGCACTTTTACACGTCAAAAAAAATCTACCAGCGCTTCACAAGAGACCATTGCTGAGAAGAAGCGCCGCAAGAAACTCAACAGTAAGTCGTTTTTTAAATATTGCTAATGATATTAAACAATAATAAACTTAACCTAGCATTATATAAAACAATGAATCTCATATAAAACCAAAAATTAATATATTCATGCGTAGTTGAGCAGGAAAATGTGTCAAAACTCAGAATTGTCACAAAACTAATAAGCAACAGTAAAAAAAAATGAAAGTATACAAGTTATACTTACCTGTGACGGTGCAAAACAACCTGCATAAAAGTTTCGATACATTCTCCTACAGAAACCGTGTCCCCTAGACAATATACAAATGTTTACATATTTTTATGACTAAGTTATTATTAAATTATTTAGGTGTTGGCCAAGCATTTTTATCTGTTAGATAGTCTTCGACCCTATAGTAAGCTTTAGACATCAACGACTTTTTCAAGTAAGTTTTAAGTACTGGAAATGGTAACTTTAAAACAACGTCAGGTAATTTATTAAAGAAAAGGATGCATTGACCTACAAATGATTTATAAACCTTACGGACACGAAATTTTATAATAACAATTTTATTTTTATTTCTTGTATTCAAATTATGTATATCACAATTCTTAACAAAAGAGTCTTGATTTTTAATGACATAAATAATATTCTCATAAATAAATTGTGATGCTACTGTCAAAATATTAATTTCTTTAAATAGTACTCTTAAGGAATCACGGAAGTTTAGATTATATATAGAACGAATGGCTCTTTTTTGCAACACGAATATAGTCTGTATGTCAGCAGCTTTTCCCCAAACCAGAATACCGTACGACATAACACTATGAAAATAACTATAATAAACTAAGAATCAGACTTTATTATTATTATTATTTTAATCTTAAGAACAAGCACTTCAAAATGTCAGTCAAGAGTCTAGAAACTCTTCATCTAAATATTCCACCCCAGAAAAAAGAGGCTCTTGGCTCGAGGTTCCTGCACCTTTCTTTGTAATCATAATCATCATTCTCTGTATCAGATGACTCACTGCTACTGTCATCTCTGAGATTAATAATTGACAACAATTCATTTTGTGCTAAGGTAGTAAAATAAAATACAGTTTCTAGATTTTACACTGCTGATTACAGTAAAAATATCTTTGGATTTTTTTATGCAGTAGCTTTTTTTATATTTAGGAAAAACAGTAAAAAAAGTTGGATTGTGAATGTTAGGAATACACTTATAGTGCCCTTAGTCCATTTATTACCAAAGGAATTCAAAAAAATATACAACTGTCATGTTCATTGTTTATCTGTCTGACGGATTACTTGATTCTGACGACACCCTTTCAATTCTACGCAAAATAGTTTATTTATTTTAATGGCGTCTACAAATAACGTAATTAATTAAATTACGCAAAATAGCAAATTTGTGAACGAACGGCAGCGAATGATTGACATGACATGACAGTCAGTTTTGTTTACTGTTTAAAGTTACTTTTATAAATTTTATATCAGACTAATATCACGACATCAGTATTCCTAACTTTGTATATACGGTCTTTTTAATGACTATTTCTTTAATAAATTATTAACGACGAATTTAAGTTAAATAAAGAAACACCAAGAAATACGGGTAGTCTAATTTTTAACCAGCTATTATAAACGCGAAAAAACCATAATGCTTTTTTTTTGAAATGTTGTCAATTAGTTGAATTGAAAGCTAAACAAAATACCTGGCTGCCGCTTTCAATTTCAAACAGTACTATTTCGAATGACTTGCCATTACAAATTGAACCTTATTCTCTAGGCGGTAAAGTTGCTATTCATGTGAAATATTTTGTTATTTATGCGTTTCATTTTGCACTGCTAATTTGCGGTCGGGCTTCACAATAGATAACAAAGCCATTCATTGGAAGATAAGCTCTTAAGTGGATTCCGACATTTTAAATAGATCCTACTATACAATGTTTGAGCTATACATTTCAAATAAATAAATTTTATGGTAAAATGATACAATTGATCATAAGAACTGTAATAATGGGTAATCTATACACAAAACATATTTCATATGAATAAATACCTGTAAATTCAGCAGTACGTCGATAAACATCGTCAAGTTCAGACAAAGTCTGTCCAGCCTCACTTTCTGCCAAACATCGCAAGAAAACTTTGAAAATTATTGCTCTCGCACCACTTCGAATTGGCCTACTCATGTTTTTGTAGTTATTAGACGGAACAGAATGCTTTAAATATATACATACATAAACTCACGCCTTCATTCCCAAAGTGGGGTAGGCAGAGCTACAGAACTACCAACAACTTCTAAAACTTGTTGTTAATTCTATAACCACACTTTGCACAATTAGACTAAGATGTTTACCAGCGTATTAGTGACAGGTTGCAAGCCCATCGCCTAACAGTACTACAAGCCTTTATTCCCTTATTAAATAATTATCTCAAAAATCGACTCGTGGGTGACGCAATAAGTACTAGTACTTGCCAGTACAGTATTGTTGCCATGGTACAAAAAATTTAGTTGCAGCTGTCACCACTGGGTCGACTTTTTTGCCAGGCTATACTTACCTATTCTCTCACATGGAATTATTCTATTAAATGGTTTTTTTTTTAAATCTTGAAAACACGATATAATAATATGTTTGTTTTAACCAATGGGAGGTTTTTCTCCAATGTCTAGGTACTTACCTGCAGTCGATGAGGAAGATATGATAAACGAAAGTTGCAGAAACGTGTACTTACCCATTAAAAGAAGTAACGCGAAGATAAACAAACTACGACTAGTGCGTGAACAACTTATCGATAATATCGACGCTAAAAAGCGTAAACGCTGTAACCCGAAAAAGCAAACTTTACACCAGAGCCAAAAAACTTTTGAGATTTTAGAAAAAAAATCATAACTCTCTTTATATTCCACCGATCGGTGCGATTTTTATACCACAAACCTATTTTATAATTCTCTATCAGATCATTTACCTGCCATGTACTACAAGTGACTGTGTTTCTTTTTAATGTCGGTTACAGTAACCCGACATTTTTTTATAATACGATAAAACGCTGTTAATGATTGCGTGAAATGTATGTACAGATGAAAATCAGTGTTATTTCCAATAAACGTAAACGCTGTAAACTCCACTCTTTAAATGTTTTGGAGTGCTTAAATTGAGGTAACATTGTGTTATTTGTCTCTGTAAAATGTCATAAATGTATTAAATGATAGATACCAAAAACGAATACTAATATTAAAATGAAGTAAGTTTGTGATCACATTTATTTATCTATAATTTTAAAATGTCACCTTAAATAATCATTAAATATCTTGAACTTAAATCCAAGATCTTTAATGATTCTTTCAATCATGTTTCTATAATAAAACCAGGAAATATAAAAAAGTATATTATTAAGTGGAAAGAAGTGGTCTCTGCCTACCCCTCTGGGAAACAGGCGTGATTTAATGTATGTATGTATGACGTATGTATATTATTAAAAAAGTATTAACAATTTTCTTTACATTCAAAGTTCTCAACATAATTCGTTCTTTAAATAGTATTTTTTTAGCTTATAACAATCAGCCTTATGATGAACAAATAAAAATAACACAATTTTGCTAGTAGGAACTTAATGTAGGTATAAGCAAAATCACGCGTAATCGAGGATTTTTTAATTTTGCAAACACCGTCAGGGGGTGCTTTAGGTAATCTCCGGCAGAGATCCGGCTAGCAGAAACGAGGACCTTTAGCTCTGGCAACATACAACTGCCGAACATTGCGGACCGACGAAAAGTTGCTGTTACTGGAGGAGGAATTGAGCAGGTTACGATGGGGAATCATAGGGTTGTCAGAAGTCCGTAGAGAGAGGGAGGTCATGATAACCCGGTAACTTACTCTATTTCCGGGAGGGCGACTACCAGTCCCGTATTTCGTAATTTAAGTTTTTTTAGCGAAATACTTTCGATGCGGTGTCGGGTTTATCGTCCACAATTCCCCTGTGAACAACGTGGTTAATATTGAGAGCGTGTCGAGCAGGGTAGCGTACCTTGTACTCAGAATGACCCAACGATATTCGTTGAAGGTCATACAGGTATATGCTCCGACCTCGACACACTCCGACGATGAGGTGGAGGCTACGTATGAGGATGTTTCCAGAGCCATTGCATAGCTCCAAAACTCACTTCACGGTTGTTATGGGGGACTTCAACGCAAAGTTGGGCAAACGAGACGGTGAAGAGCAGAAAGTGGGGATTTTTTGAGTGGGGATATGAATCACAGGGCCACCTCCTAGCCAGTTTCATGGAGAAGGAGGGACTCTATATGATTAACTCCTTCTTCAGATAATGTGAGCATAGAAAGTTGACTTGGATGAGCCCTGATGGTGTAACGAGGAATGAGGTAGACTTTATCATATCGACGAAAAAGCACATATTCAATGATGTCTCCGTCATTAGTGCGGTTAAAACCGGGAGTGATCACCGTATGGTACGAGGCTGATTGAATATCCAGTTCAAGCTTGAAAGGTCTCGACTGATGAAGTCTACGCTCCGCCCGGCATCCGCTCAGCTCCAAAACCCCGAGAGCTCTCAGTTCGAACTTCAAAACCGTTTCGAGTGCCTTGGCAGCAACGTGGACGATTACAACGACAACCCGAACACCCGTCGAAAATGTAGCTAAAGACCCGAGGGCTAAATTAACCCGACACTATACCGAAGATCTCCCCGACGTCAGCCTGTAGGAGATAAGTATGGCCCTCAAACAGCTTAAGAATGGCAAAACCCCAGGTGAGGATGGAATTACAGCCAAACTCCTGAAGGCGGGTGGAAAACTCATCCTTAGGGGCCTTCAGACGCTGTTCAGCTCCGTCCTCCACGAAGGGAGAGGTGTGGTGGTTCTCTCCTTCAAAAAAAGTGATAAAACCTTGCTGAAGAATTATAGAGCCATGTTTACAAGCTGTTTTCGAGGGTCATCACAAATCGTCTCACGCGTAGGTTTGATGATTTCGAGCCTCCCGAAAAAGCCGATTTCCGAAAAGGCTATAGTACCATATACCACATACATGCGTTGCGGCAGGTTATACAGAAGAACGAAGCCTTGCATTTGTGGACTACGAGAAAGCCTTCGATTCGATCGAGACATGGGCTGTGCTGCAGTCTAAGTGCCAAGTTGACTACCGATATATCGAAGTGTTGAAGTGTCTGTACGAAAACGCCACTATATCCGTCCGACTACAGGACCGCAGCACGAGGCCTATTCCTCTGCAGCGGGGAGTCAGACAATTAGATGTGATCTCTCCGAAGCTGTTCACCGCTGCATTGGAGGATGCTTTTAAGGTTCTGGACTAGAAAAAGACGAGGCATCAATATAAATTCCGACTGAGTTGGCTTGAGAATGAACATGGGCAAGACGAAAGTCATGTCCTGGGCGTTTTCACTAAAAAGTGTACCCAATTAAGGACTGAAATTAAGGAACTTTAACTTTGTCAGTTTTGTGACGAAAATTAGCTATATATTGACGGCCGCAATGTATGGCTAATTTTCGTGTAGAGTCCTATGTCCATGTAGAGCCAACTCCCGTAATAGTCGGAGGCTCTACGCTCAAAGTTATTGATTTATATTATTATATTTATTTTATTATATTATATTACACTCGTCGAATCCGACTTAGCTGGGCAGCATTCGGGGAGCTTCGCAGCATCTTTTCGTCCAAATTACCGCAGTGTTTGGAGTCAAAAATCTTTGACCAGTGTGTGTTGCCAGTGATGACTTACGGATCTGAGACGTGAGCGCTAACAATGGGCCTCATAAGGAAGCTCAAAGTCACTCAGAGGGCTATGGAAAAACCTATGCTTGGGGTTTCTCTGCGTGATAGAAACAGAAATGATGATATCCGCAGTAGAACTAAGGTTACCGACATAGCCCGAAGAATAGCTAAAGTTAAGTGGCAGTGGGTGGGTCACATCGCTCGCAGGACTGATGGCCAATGGGGTCAGAAGGATCTTGAGTGGCGTCGTTGGCGGACCGGGAGACAAGCTGTAGGTAGGCCTTCAACAAGATGAAGTGACGACCTTGTAAAGATCGCGGGAATGCGGTGGATGCGAAAAGCACTAGACCAGTCTGAGTGGAGAGCCTTGGGGGAGGCCTATGTCCAGCAGTGGACGTTTTTCGACTGACATGAACGCCGTCTGAAAGTCAGTCATAAAATTTAAAAAGTATTGTAGAAAAAGAAGGATTAGATATCTGAAAGAATTTTGCAAATCGGCGCAGTACTTTTTGAGATAATCGTGATGATACAAATATACATTCATTAATTCATATAGACGTACGTACAAATATACAAACCAAACAACATACATACATACAACATACATACATACATACAACATACTTACATACATCGCTCATCCAATAGAATAATGACATAATTGCATTTTTAGCATGCATGTTATGTCATTGTTCCACGCGATAGACCTGACCTTTAGAACACTTATGACGGTAAAATCTCAAAACCCGTTTTTTGCAATTATGTCATTATTCTATTGGATGAGCGATATGTAGATCAGACGCAGAACCTTATTTTAATTTAGTCTGTAAAAAGTAATATAAACAGAAAAACATCAATGTGTAACAAAATGAAACATCGATGTATATTTGTGTAAAAAAGCTACCTTATACCACTTTCGAAAATATGACATTTAAAAATTATAATCATACAACCTTTCACGAATTTAATCATTCGTAAATGTCCTTTTAATTCTATGTACCTTCAGAAAACACTAAACTCTACATAATTCGACACAATTTAGTAAAGTAAGAATTAATTACAATAATAATAACTAGCCACTTTATTTGCACTATAAAACTGTAAAATATTAATTCTTACATTTTAACTTTCGTTGTCACGCGGCGAAAGAAGGTTACACACTTACCGACTGATCAAGGCTGTAAGCCGTTATCCACACCTAGTAGGTACGTGCGTGTTTAAAATAGCGGTAACTCCAAGCGACCCCTAATAAGTCATCTTTATAGAAATGAAGTAAAGGCAAATAGTAATTAAATGTATCACTTCATAAATGGTGTAACTGGTAAGTATTCATATTACGGCGACTCATTATAACGTAGTAAGTCACTGTCATCTGAATATATTTTACAAAAAACGTAGTAAGAGTAGTTCCACATTTTTTTCCAATAAGAATTTTTCCACGCTGTAAACGACGGTAGAAATAGTTTTATGCACGCTGTAACCTACCGGACTTCAAACTTTTGTAAAACCTTAATTGGTGTAAGTGCAAATGGAAAATAATGACCTACTTATTGGCTATTTACTGCAATTAGTTTTGCTATGTGTTAAAAAAGTACATACAATTCCAACGCTATACAAAATTCTCTAATCGTCGTCGTAGCGCCACGGGACCCGGACCATTCGACGCAGAAAAAAAATCTGATTCCGAATATGTAAAAAAAATATTTTAGGTACATTGCGGGTTACAGCGTTTACGCTTTTTAGCGTCGTATCTTATTTCAGATGTCGATTATTAAAGCTGACAGGCAATGAGTATTTGGCGTATTTACCTCAATACAAAGGCTGAACGAAAATAAATTAATTTGTGGAAATCATTTTGCATCTAGTGCCTCTAATCTAAAGAGAAACCGATTAAGAAGTAATCCTACACGGACACTAAATCTCAATGCGCCTATTGTTCCAGAGTTTGAAAACAATAACGTAAAAACAGGCATGCAGAGGGTGTGTCACCATAGTATGGAAAAAAAACTTTGTTATTTTGTTCATCTCATAGAAATCAAAAGATGCATTGAGATCTAAAATAACAAAATATTTAACAAAAATAGGTTTTGTTAGACATCTTTGGCTCACTCAATTGAGGTAAAGTTTTTGGATCTCCATACTAAGAACTTAAAATAAATATTTCAGTTCCTAGTATAACACACTCTTACAACACCAATTGGGTTCGTATCCCTCAAATAAATTTTTAACTTGGGAAATTACATTAATAGCACAAAATAATCAAACGAGCATTCTTATCATTAAACGTTTTAACTGCGTGCGTTAGGAGCAGGGATCGGAAATTCGGATCGATATTTACCTAAAGTTGGCAAAATCCCGGAAAAAGAAAGGCAAACATGGCGTCGGCTTCTTAAAAATATTATTTTAATAATATAAGTTCCGGGATTCTGGGATTCTGCAAAATGTTAATATAATAATTACTTTACATGTAGGATAAAACATTCATTTTTGTTCCTATAAATTCGTTAGGTTAATGAGTTACAGGTAAAATTAAATAACATTTGGTAAATCTATACATGAAAAATAACTTCAAACAGTTAATATAAATAATTGATTATGAATTAATGCCGGTGCAATTTATTTATTTTGAAATCCCAGAAATTTTAGCAATGAATTCTATGATTGAGTCCGCCTCCATACAACTGAACAACAAAGCCGGTGATATCGATCCGAATTTCCGATCCCTGGTTAGGAGACATGTAAATTTATTGATTACATCAAAACATGTCAACTTTATATGTTTTTCTTAAACAAGACAAACATTAAATATAGTTTATGTATTTTACTATACAGTAATTTAAAAAAAAACAGATTCAACAAACCTCGTATTATTCCAATTTTACCAAACTTCAAGGTCAATGAGCGAGCCAAAAGTACTAATAAATCTTAAATCTGTAAATGCAAATCTTAATTACACTTAAAAAAGGAACTTTTGAGTGGTATTACGTCTCGAATTTCAGTTTAAAAAAAATTACACGCTCTAAATTGACAACATTTCAAAAAAAAAGCATTATTGTTTTTTTGCGTTTATAATAGCTGGTTAAAAATTAGACTACCCGTATTTCTCGGTTTTTCTATATTTAACATTCGTCGTTAATAATTTATTAAAGAAATAGTAATGAAAAAGACCGTATATACAAAGTTAGGAGTACTGATGTCGTGATCTTAGCATGATATAAAATAAAAAAAAGTACCTAACTTTAAACAGAAATAGAACTGACTGTCATGTCATGTCATATTTTTTTCAATTCCTTTGGTAATCAATGGACTAAGCGCACTATAAGTGTATTCCTAACATTCACACACCAACTTTTTTTACTGTTTTTCCTAAATATAAAAAAAACTACTGCATAAAAAATCCAAAGATATTTTTACTGTAATCAGCAGTGTAAAATCTAGAAACGGTATTTTATTTTACTACCTTAGCACATAATGAATTGTTGTCAATTGCAGCTATAATAGACTTATACAGGGTCGCTACTCGGACTGCGAACAGTGCGAACAAGAAGCGAGCGATCATCTAAGTATTCGAAGTTTATTGGGCGATAATTGTTTGTAACGGTTTTTATTTTATTAATACTCTAGATTTACTGGTATAGTGAACCACTGCAGCACGTATCGCACGTTTATCGATATCGATAAAAAGGTATTTGTGTGCTGATACAAAGTAAGTCCATAATTTGGTTCGAGGGTCCTTATAGATTGTCGACTCTTAAAACGTATTGATTAAGTATTCTCTGGTTTTGACCTGGGAACTTGACATCGTAAATATAAAAAAAAGGTATCTACCGTGAGTTACAATTACGGTACTCGCTAGCGAGGCGAATGCTCTGTCCCCTTAGAGCATATATTACCTGGAGCCGCCTTATAGGTCATATTCGAGGACAATCATGTCTGCCGAGATTTGCGGGGGGTGAAGAAATAACACATGCAAAAGATTACTTACAAATGCAAAAACTATCTGTGTCATTACACACGAATACTTAGACAAAAATCTAACACATACATTTTAATGCACACAAAAATATCACACATGTAAAGACTTTGTATAAACGCAGTTTAAAAATACCTACGTAGATGCGAATGTAAGCGGCATAACCTACGGTGCGAGGATTAGGTCGATAGCTAATATCGATATTTTTACTGACCTACACACATCACCTACACCTAGTTTAATCTTGCGTTGTACAAAGTGTGATCATTTTAACGATCTTAATGTAATTCTATCATAAAGTTCCGTAAAATCTTACAACTTTTCCCTTTGAACATAACTTTGCCCTAGTCGTCACTTTTGAATATAACCGAAATAAATCAAAAAATATCAAACGCACACCTTATTTTCAATCTTTGGTAGAAAGTTAAACATATCGCTGGCAAGACCGAGTAACGGCTGACCCCCCACCATGCTTTAGTCACTCGTCAGACGGCTGCGAACACAGTAGTGTAATTTGGTGGGCCAAAAAGTGCGAAAAAACTTCTGTGGTAAATTCACCTACGACGTCCCAACAGGTATGTACTTTTGACTGTTATAACTCTATAGTTAGTAATCGCTACAGACAAAAACTCAACACTGTATCTCAATTAATTTCTGAGTTATGGCGGTGGGCAATGTTATATGCTAATTCCGTGATAACGGAATTAAAAGGACAACTATATGCATATCTGAATTTGACTTTTTACTTAGACTAACTTACTTTTTATGCACTAAATATGGCGTCTCTTGTGCAGGATTAACCAACCGAGAGCTTGGACCAACAAGTTTAGTCTTGTCCAATATAAGCAGGTTTTTTTTTTATTTCATATTGGTAACAATTATCTGGTCAACGGAACAACCATTTTTACATCAGGTTGTCACTCAGCAAAGTGGCGATATAATTTGACTCGTGCTGAAGCTGTTAACAATAGCCTTTATACCTCGGACCTTATCCTATTTATAAGGAGTAAATCAAAGTTACCAAATAAGCTACAGACAGTGTTATATTTGACTGACAGTACTAAAAGCTAAGCTTCTATTTTTATAATGATCTCAAATTGATCTCTATATTGTGACAGTGTTATATTTGACTGACACTAAAAGCTAAGCTTCTATTTTCTCTCTATATTGTTAAAGTTACATAAATGTGTTTTTTTAAGTTTTGTTGATTATTCATTTTATTTTTGATTAGGTATATTGCAACATCACACCGTTGTTTCTGTTAGAATGTCATTTGTTTATTGTACATGTTCCGCCATTTTTTTGTTTAATTCGTAATTATAATCTGTTTTTTTTTCACTATAAAGTACTGCCCATAGAAATTACTACGTGGTGCTCATTTGTTTCTTGCATAGAACTTGTATGGCAAAGTACTTTATGCCAAAAAAACCGAGTACCTATAGTAAAAATATTGTTTTTTAATGATGAATAAGTATTTCTGAGGTAATTTGATTTTATGTTATTAATAAAAATCTGATTTTTAATGAGCCTATTATTTATATTTTAAAAGATGCTTACAGCTAAGATTAGACTTTCTTCATTTATACAGACTTAAACACATTACCCTCCTTTAGGTTTCGACTTAGTCGCGTAAAATCAAAAATTGACAACCCTAATTCACTTTCATTTTTGTATGAAGGTGTCACAAAATCGATTCACAACTTTGCCCACCGAATTTAGGAGGAGAATCCGACGTCAAAAAAGACTTAATTGACAACAATTCATTTTGTGCTAAGGTAGTAAAATAAAATACTGTTTCTAGATTTTACACTGCTGATTACAGTAAAAATATCTTTGGATTTTTTTTTGCAGTAGTTTTTTTATATTTAGGAAAAACAGTAAAAAAAGTTGGATTGTGAATGTTAGGAATACACTTATAGTGCCCTTAGTCCATTTATTACCAAAGGAATTCAAAAAAATATACAACTGTCATGTTTATTGTTTATCTGTCTGACGGATTACTTGATTCTGACGACACGCTTTCAATTCTACGCAAAATAGTTTATTTATTTTAATGGCGTCTACAAATAACGTAATTAATTAAATTACGCAAAATAGCAAATTTGTGAACGAACGGCAGCGAATGATTGACATGACATGACAGTCAGTTTTGTTTACTGTTTAAAGTTACTTTTTTAAATTTTATATCAGGCTAAGATCCCGACATCAGTATTCCTAACTTTGAATATACGGTCTTTTTAATGACTATTTCTTTAATAAATTATTAACGACGACGAATTTAGACGAATTTAAGTTAAATAAAGAAAAACCAAGAAATACGGGTAGTCTAATTTTTAACCAGCTATTATAAACGCGAAAAAACAATAATGTTTTTTTTTTTGAAATGTTGTCAATTATATGGAATGAGGTCATAAGTTAATGTATATTATAGGTTTTTAAGGACCTGATGATAAAGTCGTCGATGCCAAAGTTATTAGCGTTTATACAAAAGTGGGCAATGTTGGAAAAAAGTTTTTTTTTTGGCCCGCAGCTTTGAGAGGCATTTTCACCAATAAAAAGGCGTATTTTTGTATTCTATTCATAACAGACACCAAGAACAGAGTCCAAAGGTGTTATTAGTACAGACTTAATTCAAAAAGTTATTATAAACTTGAAAAAAATAGCAATAATTGCAAAAAGCGGGCAAAGTTGTATGGTTTTACGGTACAATAAAAAAAAAAAAAAAAAAAACAATATATCGTCCGAGTACCTACACACTATGTGGATTAAGGAAGGGCAGCTCCATCATCAAAACCAAACAGTTTCGCTACTGGTTTCCATTTATGGCGGGTGCCTCGAATGCACATGCTGGTCGCTCTAATAATTGATGTTATTACACGAGCTCTCAACCAGCCCAAAACGCAAGACAAGGATCTGTCCCAGCGGGATGCAAGTGCTTCTCCGAGGTGTTTAATAAAAGTAGCCAATTGTGGTGCAAAGACTCCATCCACGGAGGTGACGAGGGGTGTAAAAGTGGCATGACGCAACTCACAGGCATTGGTGTATTTGTTTTGCTTTTCTGACTCGGCAGCTTTCAGGACAGAAACAACAGGGCGTGAGATGTAAGAAGGAGCGTCGGTGCCGACGACACGGATGTCAAATAACGCCTCCCTCTGTGCAACCCACACGCCACGGCATGCTAAATCTCCTCGTAGGCCAGTGTCACCTTCAGAGATAATTGGTTCTTTGACCACATGGGGAAAGGTCAAAATGATCTTTACTTGTAGGTATAACAGATAACCAGTTCGAGGATTTTGTTTTCATCTTGGTCACAATTGATCTTTCAATGGCTCTTTTTTTGATAGGTGGGTGATTGGTTAGAATAGAATCTAAAAGATTATCATCATGAATTTCTTTCAGTTTGTGGCATTCTTTATTTGCATCCTTGAGAGATTTGTGATGTTTTGAAAGTTCCATATGCTTCATTTCAATTAACGAGGATGAAAGAACTGTGCAGCCTTTTTTTGACATATCATAGTATAAATTTGAAGTAGTGGCACCATCGGATATTGCTAAGCCACCTTTATGAACAGGTAAAGAAAATAAGTCAGCTTCTAAAGATGACACATCACCCCCTAATAGGGTCGGCAAAAAGTTTGTGCGTAAGGTATTTTTTAAAGGATCAAAGTATTCTGCGGCATCCTTTAGGACTCGTAACAAAAAGGACCATTGAAATTGTGCAGCTTTGGTAAGGGCAGTATAGGCAGCTTGTGGTGAATCTTTACATATGAATGATAATTTATCTAAAGTGGAAACCCATTTACGTATGTTCTTTTTTACAAAAACTTCTTTCCCTTCACCGATGTAGCTTCCTAGATACCGAGATCCGGTTACAATTGAAACATTAGTATTCTTGAATATTATGGTTGCTTTTTGTTTGTCTGTCTCAGATACTAATAAAAATGATTTTGTACCTTGGGGAAAATATCCATAGGCTGGCCCAATGCTACTTATATTTTCCCACCATTGAAATAGGTATATTAAAATTACCTTGGGCAGAAGAGTCATCGGCATACCAACATTGAGTGGTGCTAAGGTCATCTTTGAGTTTATTTATTAAAGGTAAAGTAGCAAGGGCATATAAAGGCATTGCTAGAGGATCTCCTTGGGTAACACCTTCTTTACTATAAATTCTCATATACATATATAAAGTAGCGAGTATTATAATTATTTACAGTAGAACCCGATTTATAGCATGTTCATATAGGTACCTCAAATTGTTAATTCCTTGTTCTTCTATTCGCGTTCACCTACATATTCGCTTTTTGCCGAAATTTTCTTAACGGGTTTTTTTTTGAGTTATCTCAATGAGTGTGATATATGTATGACGGCGCGCAGTCAAAATATCCTATTTGATTTCGTATTATTGTTTAATTTAGAAATAAGTAATAATGAGAGCGGGCAACTCCGAATAGAGTAGTAAGTGGCGTCACCGTGGTGAAGCTGGTCACTTTTTGGACAGCTGACGGAGGGCTGCACACGTACTAACCTATTGGCTCTTATCTATCTGTCTCGATCTTTGACATCTTATGTTATTTCAGTTCAGTGTGTTATAAAAAATGAAACGCGTGATTGTTGATTGTTACGCCAGTGTATTTATTCTGGAATTTCCGCCATCATTACGCCCACATGGCGGGTAACAACCACGACCGCCCGGCCGGTCTTCCTGATGCCCCGTTATCAGAAGTGGGACTACCCGAGGCGCCTCAGCAGCTGCAAACAGGTCAGACCGTTAATATTTCTTTTGAAAATGAGTGCGATCGCTGGAAAACACTTTTTGAAATGCAACAACGGAACCTAACAGAATTAATACGCGCAATACAGGAACCTCGCGTATCAGAATTTAAAATTTCGTTACCTGAATATAATCCTGATAGTCCCGATAGCGATGCCCGTGCGTGGTGTGAAACGGTGGATTTATGTTTGAAAGAAAAACCTTTGTCAGGTGGTAACTTAGTTATTACAATGAGCAGGGCACTGAAAGGTCCCGCAGCACCGTGGCTTGCTCAGTCTAGTTTCCCTGGCATAACCTGGCCCCAACTTAAAGACTTGTTCTTAGCCAGATTTGATTCCGTGGAAACTCCTGCCGCAAACTTATGGCGAATGCTAAACGGTAGCCCTAAGGAAGGAGAATGTTTATCGTCCTACGCAAGTAGATTTATGAGCAGCATAATTGCGCGATGGAAGTCGTTATCAACAGAACAGATCGCGATTGCACTAACACTAGCACATGCTGCCAGAATTGATCCGCGCTTGCAAAGAGTAGCATTTACTACTGAAATAGACAACCGAATTAAGTTACAACAAGAACTTATGGCCTTTACTTTTAGAAAAAGAGGTCCCCTCATTAATGAAAAGGCGATTCCGGTTGTAGAAGCAAAAAAGCCACGGTTTGAAACTCGCAGATGCTATAATTGTGGCAAACAAGGCCATGTTGCTTCCGAATGTCGAGGGACTAGCAGTCGTGATAATAGTTCTAACGCACGTTCTGAGTTTTCAGGCACCCCTTCACCACATCAGGCGAAAGAAGCCAGTATGCAGAAGAAGACGATGACCCCAACCTGCTACGTCTGCGGTGAACGAGGCCACATCTCGCCGAACTGCCCTAAGAATCCATCAAAAGGCAGCAACATGGCGACCGAACGGCGAGTGGATATCTGCGCCATCAAACCAGCTACCGACCAGCTCTTAGACGAAACCGGTGAGAAGTTTTCGTTTTGTTTTGACTCTGGTGCCGAATGTTCTTTGATAAAACAGAGTTTGACTGATAGATTTCCGGGTAAAAGAATGTACAATGCGGTAATACTACTAGGGTTAGACAACGCCAGTTTAAATTGCAATACCCAAATTTTATCTACGGTTTCAATCCAGGGTTATTATGTGCTACTTTTATTTCACGTAGTACCTGACGTTAGTATTTCTGAAGACGTAATAGTTGGTAGAGATTTGCTCGCATTAGGTTTTTCAATTAAAATATTTGAGAAGAACCTAGTACTGAAAAAGACCAAAGTAGTTTCTGTTTGTAATGTGGGGTCAAAAGCAAACCACTTTGAAGGGGTAGACAGCGATTTATCAGGTTCTGAGAGACAACACTTGATCTCTTTGCTTGAGATGAACTCTAGTTACTTCGTGGAGGGTACACCCACTAGTAGAGTTAGTACTGGTCATCTCGAAATTAAACTGATTGACCCGAATCGTACTGTTCAACGTAGGCCCTACCGTTTGAGTCCTGAAGAAAGGCAGGAAGTACGCAGCCAAATTAAAGAACTCATAGCAGCTGGGATCATTCGCGAAAGCAACTCTCCATTTGCAAGTCCGATATTGCTTGTGAAAAAGAAGGATGGAACTGATAGGCTCTGTGTGGATTACAGAGAGTTGAATAGTAACACGGTACCTGATAGATATCCGCTCCCACTTATTTTAGACCAAATTCAACGCTTGGTTGGAGCGAACTATTTCACAACATTAGATATGGCTAGTGGATATCATCAGATACCGGTTCATCAAGATTCCATTGAACGCACTGCCTTCGTAACTCCAGATGGGCAGTTTGAATATCTTTCCATGCCTTTTGGACTTCGAAATGCGCCCTCAATTTATCAGCGAGCTATTAACAAAGCTTTGGGGGCATTGACCGAATCATTTGCTGTTGTTTACATTGATGACGTCATAATTCCTTCCCGTACTATAGAGGAGGGTATGGTTCGACTGCAGCTTGTTTTAAAAGCTTTGACAGATGCAGGATTTTCTCTAAACATTAAGAAATGCGCTTTCCTTAAAACAAGAGTCGAATTTTTGGGTTATGAGGTGTCAGCTCGTGAAATAAGACCAAATCCACGTAAAATTCGAGCTCTCACTGAACTTTCACCTCCCCAGACCGTCACCCAGCTCCGCCAATTTATCGGGTTAGCTTCATATTTTAGACAATTTGTTCCCGGATTTTCACAGAAAGCTGCCCCTCTTTATGGGCTTACCTCAGGCAAAGGAAAAATCACTTGGACACCCGGCTTAGAAAAAAATCGAAGGGACATCATAGACATACTGACAGACAAACCTGTACTCACGATATTCGATCCTAATCTCCCTACAGAATTACACACGGATGCCAGCGCTGAGGGCTATGGCGGAATACTCATGCAGCGCGTTAGTGCCAAGTTGTTGGTAGTCGAATATTATAGTCGCCGAACTTCCAGCGCTGAATCCAACTATCATTCATATGAGCTTGAGACTTTGGCCGTAGTTAACGCTATGAAACACTTCCGCCACTATTTACAGGGTATTAAGTTTGTGGTTGTGACTGATTGCAATGCAGTCAAGGCGTCTAAATCAAAAGTGGATCTTACACCTCGGGTGCATAGGTGGTGGTGTTTCTTACAAACGTTCGATTTTACCATCGAATACCGACAGGGCAAACATATGGGCCATGTAGACTTCTTGTCACGTAACCCTTTACCTACCGCGGAACCCATAAATAAAGTCGAACAAAAACGAGTGAATTTAACAGAAATTTCAGATAGTTGGTTACAGGCTGAGCAACAAAAAGATACCGAAATAAATTCCATTATTATAAAACTTCAGGCGAATGAACTAAGCAGCGATGTTGCTAGGACGTACGAAATTAGGCGTGGACTGCTCCATCGAAAAATTGATAGAAACAATAAAAGTACTTGGTTGCCAATAGTTCCTAGGGCATTTCAGTGGGCTATAATAAATCACGTACACGAAAACATTATGCACTTGGGGTGGGAAAAAACCCTGGAGAAGGTTTATTGCTACTTTTGGTTTCCAAATATGAACAAATACGTACGTAAATTTGTAGAAAACTGCATAACTTGTAGAGTGGCAAAATCTAACTCAGGGAAAGTTCAAGCTGAACTCCATCCAATCCCAAAGACCACGACCCCATGGCATACCATTCATATGGACGCTACGGGAAAACTAAGCGGGAAGAAAGACACAAAGGAATACGTTTTTGTGTCTATAGATGGTTTCACCAAGTACGTGCTATTACATCATACGCGAAATATAGACTCAAAAAATTCCATTAAGGCATTAAAGTACAACGTCTCTTTGTTTGGAGCACCTACACGCGTGATAGCTGATCAGGGTCGATGTTTTGCGGGAAAGGACTTTAGGGACTTTTGCAATTCGCACAATATTAGTCTACACCTCATAGCTACTGGCACCAGTCGTGCTAATGGGCAGGTAGAGCGCGTCATGTCTACTCTGAAGAATATGTTGACTGCTGTTGAAACAAGTCAAAATAGGTCATGGCAAGATGCGCTACCTGATATCCAGCTAGCTATCAATTGCACCATAAGTCGAGTCACAAAAGCGAGTCCACTGGAATTGTTAATTGGAAAGGTTTCCAGACCGTTAGGTTTAATGGCATTAGAAACGGACGGGACGGACGAGACTGACTTAAATTCTATTAGAGAACAATCGGCTCGAGAAATAGAAGTTAGTGCGTCTTACGAAAAGGTTAGATTTGATAAAAGCAAAGCGAAGGTACAAAAGTTCAAAGTTGGTGATTACGTGCTTTTGGAGAACCACGAACGTAATCAAATTAAATTAGATTCAAAATTCAAAGGGCCGTGTCGGATAGTTGAGCTGTTGGATGGCGACAGGTATTTACTTAAGGCTCTTAACTCTAATCGTACCTATAAGTACGCGCATGATCGCGTGCGGTCTATGCCCGAGTGTTACGTTCCATTGGAGTTAAGTACCGGTTTGGAGACTCCCACCAATCAAATTGAGGCGGAATGTGCCGATGACGGCGCTGGTGAGAAATTGCTCATACTTACATTGTGCATGTTTATTACTCCTATTTTAATTTAAGTGACAATGACTAGACATTACTAGACAAGCCTGTGTGGCTTCGACACGACAAGCCTGTGTGGCGCTAACGAGCCTGTGTGGCGCCGACGAACCTGTTTGGCGCTGACGAGCCTGTGTGGCGCTGACTAGCCTGTGTGGCGCTGATGAGCCTAAGTGGCGCTGACTAGCCTCTGTGGCACTGATGAGCACGTGTGGCACTGATGAGCCTGTATGGTGCTTAGGAGCTAGTGTGGCACCAACAAGAGTTTGTGGCATTGACTAGTCTTTGTGACACCTGCCAGCCTCTGTGCCACCTATGACTTTGTGTGGCAATGATAACTCCACCACTCAATCTGTCATGGTGGCCTTTAGTAATTTGACCAGTGTAGTTATTAGTGTGTATTGTTGACGGTAATGATGATTATGATGTGTATTGTTTACTTTATTACAACATATACTAGCACGTAATTTAGTTTTGATCAGGATGACAGAGTGGAGATTAGTGTGAAACACTACGGTTATCTTTGTTCGCAGAATCTGAGGATGAGACAAGTACACACGAGGGCGTGTGAATACGCAGGACGGCCGTGACGGCGCGCAGTCAAAATATCCTATTTGATTTCGTATTATTGTTTAATTTAGAAATAAGTAATAATGAGAGCGGGCAACTCCGAATAGAGTAGTAAGTGGCGTCACCGTGGTGAAGCTGGTCACTTTTTGGACAGCTGACGGAGGGCTGCACACGTACTAACCTATTGGCTCTTATCTATCTGTCTCGATCTTTGACATCTTATGTTATTTCAGTTCAGTGTGTTATAAAAAATTAAACGCGTGATTGATGATTGTTACGCCAGTGTATTTATTCTGGAATTTCCGCCATCATTACGCCCACATGGCGGGTAACAACCACGACCGCCCGGCCGGTCTTCCTGATGCCCCGTTATGTATATAACTTTGTTATATACGCATCACGCGAATAGGCTAACAAAGTAAGGGAAATAATTAACAAACTTTTAATACGATCTCTTTTTTTCTTCCGCATAAGGCGTTTTCCCGCTTCTCTAAGTTTTTTTTTGCCTTGGAGCCTTAAAAATCAGTCAAGCTGGAATATAGAAAATCAGAGGGACACGGCATAATAAGTACTGTGAAGACACTACTACACAGAACAGAGTACTACACAGAAGTTATATTTTAAAGAATAATTTCCTAAGAATAATTGTCCAAGTATAAGTATATTTTTCTATTGATTCTTAAAATGAACTAACTTATTATATATGGGGCGAATACAACTTTTTGGGTCGCTGTTTTTGGAAAGGTAAGAAAGTCTTATATTTGTGTATTTCGTCATGACTGATTTAGCCAATTCTACTTTATGATTGACAAAAACGTCAGAGTCATGGTTTTCAATATTTGAAAACAAATCTTTAAATATAAAATACGTTAAGCATTTTATGGTCACGTAAGAAGCTGTATACTTCGAATTGATTCGTTTTTTTTCGTCTAGACCTTGTCTTATGATCTTTTCACATTGTTGACAAAGTAAAATCACACATTCGGATGCATACGCTAAATAACCTTTCGTCTTGTGATATATAAAACTCTGATCATTGCAAGCTCCAAACAGACCTTTGACACAGTAATCACACTTAATTTTTTTAGCCAGTGCAAAAGCCGTGAATCCGGCTATATATTCGACAACTTTTTCTCCAAAAGGAGACAGGTAAATTTGACATTCTAAGTCAAATAAATCTTCTTCTGAGTCATCAAATTTTGGATCTAAGTTATTTTGTCGTGCATTTACAGAAGTGACACTAATTTTTTCAATGGCTGAAGAAGTTGAAGTTGGCTCTTTCCTTGACTACCAGCTCTTTGTGTACAAGAAGTTTTTTGTATATTGATTCCAATTGGAATGCTGTAGAATTGTCTGAAAACCCACCGTGACTTCTAATATTGGAAAATAATATTTCTATATGATCCTGACTTATTTTATGAAATGGAAGGTAGCTCATTCCTGTATCAGGAGTTGTAACTAAATCATTATATAACGCTTTGGCACTAGATATGCAGATGAGAAAGCCTAAAAATCCTGTATATCGAGGACTTTTAAGAACATTAATCCGTTCCATCTGCTTTCGACGATTAATGGCATCCACTAACAAATTTTGAATTACTACTGTAGCTTGATCTAAACGTTCAAAACATTTTTCGTAGTTTTTCGAGTTCATAGCTTTTTTAAATCCAAAGCCTTGGAATCCAAAATATCAAAAACGTCATTAATAAGTTTTAAAAAATCTGCAGTCACGTGGCCTTGTCAAAACCTGGCAAATGTAGGTACTTAGTTTCGTTTCACAAAAAGTTAAAGCGTCCGCAACACCTTCGCTAAAAAGTTGGGCTGCCAGACGAAAGTTCATAATTTTGGTTTTAAAGTAAACATGATTTGATCTTAATTTGTTAGCCAAATAAAATAGTTCCTCTTCTTGTAAATTGTGCAAGTTTATAATACAATTCCAATTTATACTATTGCCTAAAGAGTCGTAAAAGTATTTGTAAAATTCCAGACTATTCCTAAGCAACTTCAGCATATGGCAAGGATCCAAAAAGAAATGTATTTTCTGGCCAGTCGAAGGATCCAAAAAGCTGGTTTGTAAGTTATCAGGACTCAAACTGCAACCTAGCTCTTCTGCCATGCTAATGTTCGTTTTAGTTCCATCGCAGGTTAAGGCCTTTATTTCCACTCGGGTATTATGAATTAGATGTAATGCCGTGGTGCCCATTTGAGCTCTCAATTTTCCGGGCATTCCCTTAATTAGAAAGTACCCGATGGGTCATTTCCATGAGGCGTTAATTCAAACTAATAAAAACATAAGAGCATCGGTTGCACTTGTCGACCCATCGCATCCATCGTCGAATCATCCATAATTTACATGACCATAATGTCGCTGTGTCTTGTGATCGAAATACGGAAACTCCTTAATTTAAATTTTGTCAATTATCAGAGAACAGTATAATTTTTTGGGTTTTCTTCTTTTAAAATTTAAGAGCATTTAGAGCCTCTTGAGTAAAACCGGGACGTCCATCAATATTCGCATACCACTTTGTTATTGTACGGGGGTGAGGTAAAGATGTTCCGAAAGTTTTCCTCACATATCGGTACCTACGCCTTCGGTGAATAGTAATGAAGTGTCAAAGCGAAACACCGTAACTCAGGGGAAAATTTATCTCTAATTAAATTTTCCGTTTCGCTGTTCTTTAACTGTCTTTTCAATAATTCAGCACTTTTAACACCAATTTTTTGTAAAATGTGTTTTTGCTCTTTATCAATTAAAGATTTTTCGTCTAATTTTTTTAAAAGGTCTAGTAATGAGGCTACTTTTGTTTTTAAATAACGAGTTTTTGCTTGAAGACGTTTAATTTTTTTTGCTTGTGCGTCTACTTTTTCAGTTAATTTTCTTTTTCTAAAACTCAGTTCTAATATCGAATTTGGAATAGGTTGTTGATTCTCCTTGCTGGTACTTGGAAGTGGTTCAGTTTCAGTGTTGGACAGCTCTACGGCACCGTTAATTTTTACTTGAATGAGTGGTTCGTCAATGCTCCTCGGAATGTTGTTCTAAAAGCAAACGTAACGGTTAGTTATTTATAATAACAGGACTAATGTTGCGTAGGGCGGTAAAATACAATAGAGTAATTTATTATACGCGGAGTCAGCCGAAAATAACTAACACACAAGTCGCCCTGTCTCCGAAGGCAGATCTCTTAGCCGTACTTACATGTATAGTAAATACTAAATCAATAAGTAAAAATGCGTGAACCACTACCTAAAGTTTGTCTACCAATTACGTTATCATTATCAATAACGGGGAAACACATTCGAGTTCTGTGATACGTAACTGAACCTGATATTCACCACAATTTATTTATTTAAACTTTATTGCACTAAGAAGACATTTCGTATAAGGGGAGGACCTAATATTATAAAGCATCTTCTACCAGTCAACAATAGGACAAATCAGATAAATTATCACTATCGTTATAGCGAAGGAAAAATAGTGTACACATCCTCTAATAAATTTAAAATTATATATTTTTCACAAAGTTTGCCCTCTTGACCACTCATGGAGATTATAGTCCAATATGTTTCTTATTATTGTTTTATGAAAAGAAACCTTATTGACTGTATTTGTATTAGATCATATTTGACAAAGTTATGAAAGTTTTAAAATACTATGGTCATTGGTCTTTGTTTGTATAAGTAAATATTTGAGAGTGAAACGTGAAATACTTACTAAAATACTAAATATACCTACTTTTTCACATAAACATAAAGTAGGTACAGCAAAATCTATTAACTTTCGCCTCTTGCTTGGTAGCGTTCGATACTGACTTGCATCAAAATGTTTCGAACATATGGAACTAGTACGCGTAGGCACCCAATTTGCTTGTCTGCTGCATGAGGCGGTCCATATTTTTTTCAATTCCGGGTCTTTTGGAAAACTGTATAATATACACTTAGTATAAATTGCATTCAGTAGGTAATTTCCAGGTCCTTAGTCAACCTTCCTTATTGTCGATAATTATTTATTTAATCGAGACTATCCTCATCACTATAACCGAGTCTCGGGGGGAGTACACCGACGTCATCATTTTGATGAAAACAATTATTTAGCTTATTAGTATTATCGACTTTATGTCAAAAACTGTTAAGTCATTTCTTACAAAGCATTAAAACCGAGTCTCGTGAGGAGTACGTACTAATCCAAGTAACAATTGGAATCGATTGCATATAATCGTTAAATTTGACGGGCGATGAAAATATTTTTTATAAATAAAAATAAAATAAAAAGATAAAATTACTTACAAATGAAATGTTGTACCATCTTTTTCGAAGCTTGAAGTCGTTGATCGTTTTTTACACGAACTTACAGCACATGCAGGCATTTTTCCAATGAGTGTTCTCTGGCTAGCGGCGATTTTGTGAATGACCATTAATCTATTATGAAATAGGTATTGTATAACTTTTTGCACATTGTGCAGGTTTTTCGAGAGAGGGGTAATGTACTGAATGGCGGCTCCAGGTAATATATTCTCTAAGGACTAAGCTAAGTTTAAGATACCATTTGAATCAGACGGGAGGGAAAAAAAACGCTGAGGTTTCAACCAAGTTTCCGCAATAGAAAAAATTATGGGTATATATTTATTACATTCAACGGCCATATGCATTTTGAAGTTTTTTATTTAGATGATTACAAAGCGCTTCAAATTTTTATAGCAACGTTGGGCGGTATTCTATTGAGATTAAGGAGCAATAACAGTGAGAGTCAGAATGGCGGGTGTACCTTCACAAATATATAAAATGGTTATACTAAAAAAAAATACTCAAAATGTAGGTACTATTTAGTACCTACTTTAAAAAAAATTGTACCGCTCCACAAATAAAGTTATTACAATGTGGAGGTACACCCGCCATTCTGACAGTCAGGACGGCGGGTGTACCCCAATTATTGCAAGTTCACAATGATCTGATAGACTATTGACTAATGTTATTGCCGAATATTCGCTGAACATCATATTCTCAAAACATCATATTCGCAAAACATGATATTCTCAAAACATCATATTCGCAAAACATCATATTCACAAAACATGATATTTACAAATAGTCGGGTTTTGTTATAAAATCGTAGGTAGGTTTAGGTTATGTTAGTTTTGCAGCTGGCCCGGAGGGCCAAATCACCCAGGAATAGGAGCTCCGCAGTAGCGGAGCTCCGTCGACACTGTCTAATTCATGTCTTAATAATAGTTATGTTTTGCTAATGTGATGTTTTGCTACTATGATAATTTGAGAATATCATGTTTTGCGAATATCATGTTTTGAGAATATCATGTTTTGCGAATATGATGTTTTGAGAATATGATGTTCAGCTAACAAAGGGTAGAAAAAATTGTACCGCTCCACAAATAAAGTTATTACAATGTGGAGGTACACCCGCCATTCTGACAGTCAGGAAGGCGGGTGTACCCCAATTATTGCAAGTTCACAATGACCTGATAGACTATTGACTAATGTTATTGCTCCAAAAAAATGTACTAAATTTGTACTTTAATATGAAGTTAAAACTTCAGCAATCAGATTCGTAATCTGATAATTAGACACATTTAAATTTTTCTCTATTAAAAATGAGTCGTTAAGTGCCGTTTTACTATGAGGTATCGATTATTGACACTATCGATTATTACTTTAGAAAAAATTACAAAATTTGTACAGTCTGTGAGCACTTAGAAGAGGCTTCGGTTTAGTACTTCTCTCTCACTCGCTCTCATACGATCTTATTAAGAGCGAGTGAGATAGAAGTACTAAACCGAAGCCTCTTCTAAGTGCTCACAGACTGTACTTATACACTCACGGACAAAATTAAAGGAACGGGATGAAGTAATAATTTTACAACAAAAAAGCATGATTTTTATTTTATTTTATTTTTTAATTAATTCGGAAGATTATTTTGTATCGTTGCAGTTAACATAAAATGAACAAAAAACAAATGACTATGCCTTTAAGTATGATGTAATTTTTTTGGATTATTGTTGTCGTTTTCTGCGACAATATTTTTTGTTTTATTTTCTTTAAAGTGTGCATTTTTAACAATTATAACAAAAAAATACTCGTTTATTTAAAAAAAATACAATTTATAGTTGCACAAACTCAAATTTTCCAAAAAATCGCATTAAGTTAGGTAATGCAAAAGAAAAACAAATGAAGTATTAGAAAACAATTAAAAACATCAATTTTAAGGTAATAATCCTTTTATTTAAATGACCCAAGCTTTTTTCATTATCTGACTTACAACGTAGGTATAAAATACGTTTTATTAGTCTAGTTGTATTTTTGCGTTCCTCTAAATTTGTCCATGAGTGTATATGCAATTAAAATTTGAGCAATGTTATTTATGGCGATTACGTAATACACATTTATAATTTTTCTACTTAAAATATATGGGTTAGCGTACCGTTCCCTACATTTACATTTTAATAATAATATTTTATTTAAATCATTTTGCGATTGAAAATACTGTGTATATTTCACAAAAACTTTCTTTTGTTCTTCTAATTCAACCACACATTTCATTATTAAAATGTTCCATTTTTATAAGTAATAATTTGATGAAAAACCTATGAGTCGAACCTGAGTCATGCGGCTTAGAAAAAAATACGACTCAGGTTCGACTTATAGGTTTTTCATCTACACCTATTTGTTAATATGTACAATAGATCGTTTTGTTTCTAAAGTAAACAATTTATTAATTCGCACAATTGTTTTATACGGTAATATGGAAATCGACCATGAAACGCAGAAAGAAATGGGTGGTTGAATTAGAAGAACAAAAGATTTTTTTTGTGAAATATACACACACAGTATTTTCAATCGCAAAATGATTTAAATAAAAATATTATTATTAAAATGTAAATGTAGGGAACGGTACGCTAACCCATATATTTTAAGTAGAAAAATTATAAATGTGTATTACGTAATCGCCATAAATAACATTGCTCAAATTTTAATTGCATATATAAGTACAGTCTGTGAGCACTTAGAAGAGGCTTTGGTTTAGTACTTCTCTCTGACTCGCTCATAATAAGATCGTATGAGAGCGAGTGAGAGAGAAGTACTAAACCGACGCCTCTTCTAAGTGCTCACAGACTGTACAAATTTTGTATTTTTTTCTAAAGTAATATAATAATCGATAGTGTCAATAATCGATACCTCATAGTAAAACGGCACTTAACGACTCATTTTTAATAGAGAAAAATTTAAATGTGTCTAATTATCAGATTACGAATCTGATTGCTGAAGTTTTAACTGCATATTAAAGTACAAATTTAGTACATTTTTTTGGAGCAATAACATTAGTCAATAGTCTATCAGGTCATTGTGAACTTGCAATAATTGGGGTACACCCGCCTTCCTGACTGTCAGAATGGCGGGTGTACCTCCACATTGTAATAACTTTATTTGTGGAGCGGTACAATTTTTTTTAAAGTAGGTACTAAATAGGGTAAGTGTACCAGTGAATGAACGAATAAGGACTAGGGTGACTTTGGCCTTACTTTTAAAACAAATCTAAAAAACAGACAAGTAGTTTTAATATTTTTTTTACATCTGCAATAGTCTTTTATTATTTAAGCATAATTCTCACCTATTTTTACTTATAGTTTGAAAAATATATATAATTTTCTGAAAAATTGTCGAAATCACCTATGAATGAACAGGCAATCCCAATAAATGAACGAAAACGAACCTATGAATGAACACACCATATTTGGTAATAGAAGTGAACACGGTGTTTTGCCCCAATAAATGAACAAAAATTATTTTGATAAAATCTTTATTGAGTAAATTAAAGAAAACAATTCTAGCTGTGTTTTAATATTTATAACACCTTAATCATCGTATAAAAATAAAATTTGATAAAATTTGGCTGCCACATATCTCTGGTGATACTGCATCAAATCGTTCTCTTGATTTGTGTGAAGCGATTCAAGCGATGGATTATTATTTGAAAGGGGTGGATCAATATTCTCAAACGCTGATGGTAAATCTTCTATGGGCTCTTCAAAGACTACATCCTCGTGGTTTTCGAATTTAGTTTTTTTTTTATTTATTCGCTCCTTTGGCCTTTTTATTATGTTGTTCTAACATTTTATTCTTTATTTTTTCTGCCACCCGCTTCTTTTTCTCGGCAAACTCTTGTATTTTTTTTTGTTTATTTATCCTCTTCTTTTTTTCTAAAATATTCTTTAATTTTTTTCCCTGTAAGTCCACAAGGATGAGGTTCCTTTTTAATTACATTTTTCTATTTGGTTTCAATCTTAGGTAACGTTAAAAATGTCTCAATGAAAGTTGAATTGGTAAGTAGGTGTTTCATTCTCTGTATTTATAACTGTGCTTTCGTTACTTTTATACTGTGGGATTTCCGTCACAGCTGGTTGACTATCAAATTGCCTAGCAAGCTCTAGACAATTCGTCTTCAATAGAGTCAGAAACTTTTTCTTCTGAGGTTTTCTGAGGATGATGTTCACTTAAAGAAGCAACTTTGATATTTTTATGATGTGCTTTAGGTGCAACTTCTATGTTAACTGTTACTTCAGTGATTGGACTTATTAGTACGTAGATCATTGATAGATACTGTATAGGGAGTTTCAACTGGTTCGGATTGCGTATCAAGTTCAGTAGTCTCTATGGGCAAACTGAGTTCAGGTAATGTTGTTTTCTTTACGGCAGACGCAACTTTTTGGGTATCGACCGGGGTCGAGTTTGAAACTCCTTGTTCATTTTCAACAGGGTCTTGGTTTTCCAAAAGGTTTGTCAGATCACTAAACTCAGAAATGTTAACTAATTCTTCGTGTGTTTGTAATAAGTGACTCGGCACTTCAAATGACAACAGTGAAATTTCGTTTTCCTTTTGAGGGTCTGTAGAACTTCCTGGCAAGGGTGTGTTCTGGGCTGATAGAAGGCACGTTTGAAGAAACGTTTGTCGGTCTATTGGGAGTACTAGAATGATCAGTGTCTGATTTACATTTCACCCATAATGGGTAAAAAGCATGTGTGTGAGTAGTTCTTTGAGTATAGCATTCAAGGAACTCTGCAGTCAAGACTTCGCCAACTTCCAATTCGATAACGCTCATTGTTGCACGTTTGTCATCATTACCAGAATTATCTAGACAACTGGGTCGTTTGCGGAAAACAAATTTTGTCTACGTGTGTCGATACATTTATTATAATCCACATTATTCGGATTTAACGGGAAAAGCCCACATTTCTCAAAACCGTTCTTAATAATACTTGGCTTAATTGCCTTTGTGTAGGCTTGATGAAACAACGGAGCAAAGTTTTGTTTTGATATGATTTTGGTAGTCGTTTGTTTGTGTTTCCATACACATTTAAGGGCCCGAAATATGGACACATCACATGGCTGAAGAATGTGTGTGGCGTTGGGATATAAAGCAAATAGCATTATCCCTTTTTCTTCACAAAAATCAGACATCTCCTTATTAATGTGCGACTTATGCCCATCTAAAAACAACAAGATGGGAAGCTGGATATTTTTCTAAATTATCCAATCGTAAAATAATCGAATGTACGCATAAAAAGTTGCGGATACCATCCACCCGGAATCGGATCGACCTACTGCCCAATGATCTGGAACTGATTCTACTATATCTCTTAGGATTCGTTTATATGGGTACACAATATAAGGTGGAACATCTGTTCCATCAGCTGAAAAGTTGCACAGAACTGTGATTGATTCCTTTTCTTTACCACACGTAATAGTGTACGTATCTTTATAATTTTTCGCTCCCAGAATTATACCAGTTTTCGGACATGTTTGAACTCTTGTCTCGTCAGTATTGAATATACGAGATGGATCATTAAGAATATCCAACGCACCTTCTGCTTCTAAATGTTTATTCAAGGCCTTGAACCATTCCCTTATGTCACCTTCTTTCACTGCCGCTCTTGATTTCGATATCATTTCTGCATTTCGCTTTGTAAGTTCCGGATGTCTTTTTAAAAACAACGCCAGCCATTTCCTTCCTGGTCTGTTATCTTTGAATTTAGAGTCTCTCTTTGTCTCATTCATAAAAGTTTGTATGGTGTCAAAAACTTCATCCGGGTGCATCGGGAAACCCAGCATTGATTTCTGTATTATCCAATCACACAACTTTTGTTCCTCTTCACGAGTCAGGACTTGGTCCCATTTGTCGTCCAAGAGGAACCTTGAAATTAATTTTATTATGCAGTGTAGACTTGGGCACATTGTATTTGACACTTGCTGCATTTAAAGATACTTTTCCTCTTACTACTTTATCTATAGCCTTCTCTAAGTGTTCTTGAGTGTAGCCGAATCTTAGGTATTTTTTTTCCTTAGTGTCAACCACCATCTGTAATGATGTGCGTATTGGTGAAATATGAAAAAATAAGAAATAATAATCAATCAAACAATATAAAAGTATCAACTTCAATATCAAGCATAAAATGTGTATAACATCCATTGACTAGAAAATAAAATCTAATGAATGAACACTGGTAATTGTAAAGTTGTTCATTTACTCGCTTTTAGATCTAATAGATGAACTAAGAAAATAAATCCCGTTCATTCATTGGAACAAAAAGTTAGTGAATAAACAACGGAAAAATTATGTAATTTATTTACCAGCAATTAAATTCCAGTGAATGAACTAAGAAATGTCGGTTTAATACAAAACCGTTTTAACCCTATACTTGGCAAGACAATTTTTTCCGAAATGTTGTTGGTTTTTTTTAAGAATCGTGTTTTTCGGGGTCCGAATAGGGCTGAAAAAATAATATAAAAAATCCATGGTTTTTAATTTGTGATTTATTGAATGTATCTTTAAATGCACACCGCCATGTCGTTACAAATGAACATATAAAAGTATATGTAGCCAGGGAGACACACCGTCATAAAACGAGTACCCAAAAAAATATTTTTATTATTACTAATCAAAAATAAATAAATGAAAATAGGCCTATTTATAAGATAAAAAACTATCAATTGACGTGCTCAGCAGTTAACGTAATAAAAATCTGTATTTAATGTGAAATCTTGAGTTTTTGCTTTATTTTTATAACTTAATTACAGCCATAATTAAGGTTAAATTAAATATTGATATCAATAATTCAACTTTTTTGATAAATATTAACTAATAAATGAAAAAAATACATTTTTACTACTTTAAAGTGCTCCAACTTCATTAGATTATGCTATTTATTATTTCCGAGTTGTAGACCCACGACGAAGAAAACCGCGTAGGTCACTTTAAAAGTTCTGATACGGGAAAAAGAACACATTGTGAATAACTTCTTTTTCAGATGGCCTAATGACTTCAAAAGGTTCAAAGCTAGCCATGAAAATGACAGACAGAAGTGGCCGTCGCACAACTGCAGTCAGCGCAGAAAATGTACGGATGACTGAAATGCTAGCTCGAGAAAATCAACAAACCGCATTCAGGACATCCTAAAAAATCGGGGCAGTTAGTTTGTTGGTGTTTTTCATCTCATAGGAACATTTTAATAAAAAATAAACATTTTTATGTCAATGGATGCTACATACATAGGGTCTCTGAAACGATGAAAAAAAAACCCGTGTGTATATACTTACAAATAGACTAGGTCAATACTAGGATAAATCTAGGGATAGACTAGGCTTTCTTAAACTTAGGGCGGAAAAAGAAGGCACTTTTATAACAATATGATTCGAAAAACATGAAAGCATTATCGATATGGATGTTTTCAGACACCTGGTTGCCAATTTAGTACCAAAAAACTCTCATTATAGGTTGACAATGGTACCAGCTCGGTATTAAGCGTCAAACTTTGAAATATAAAGCATAACTAATTGTTTATACCCACAAAAAGAGGATTATAAAAAGTATTTTTTTATACGTAAATTGGCTGTGTATCCATAAAGATACATAGCAAAAGTATAGCATACCTGGTAATGTATCTTTAAAGATACGTAGTAGGATGAACCTTACTTAATGGTGTAGCTGGCGCTGTGCATTTAAAGATACATATGCCTTCATGTAACGTTAAAAGCCATTGTTATGTAGTTTTGATATACCAAAATTGCTATTGTGTGTTGGAAATATACTTACTTATACTATAATAACGATAAATTTGCATTATTAAAGCAAAAATTTAATGAAATTAATTATTTTTATGACACGATGCGTAAACGCAGGTTTTCGGTCCGTTATTTTGCGTTCTACTGTCAAAATGGATTTACCTAGCAGTACAAAATAATATTACTCCATCTTATTAGAATATCAGTTAAAATATTGCGCGTTAAAAATGATTCCTAGCTCCTTAATTTACTCCCTAGATTTTTTTAAAGACTAACGTGCATAAGAATGCACAATGTCAAGTATAGGGTTAAAAGATTTAAACATAAATTTCTGTTCCAATACTGGACCAGTGATTCAAAATGAACGTATGTTAGGGTTTATTAAATAAAAGCAATAATTTCTTAACAACAAATGCTTAAACTATTTAAAAAGGCCAAATCCGATATGCTCCAGTGAATGAACTGTTCATTCACTGGAGTGAGGTACTTTTAAGGTTCCTTTCTGTAAACACCTTAAAATAAATCAATAGGTTAGAATTTATCAAAAGCCGACACATCCTATTTATACTTTACCCTTTTCACCACAACATACATATATGAAACCAACAATAAGTATGAGATAAATGGCAATAATATCAAACTTTCCAAACCGGTACTCACCTTGCTCCTTATATTTTTTGCTTGTATTTCGAGCCACACTGACACACGTTATTTTTATTTAGACGCCATGACGAAACTAAAGTCGAGCCATAGATTATATAATGTTTGTATCCTAAATAAAGAGTTGACACACTAATAAAACACAACTTCTTGGACTGTTCTCTATTACAAAGCTTATTTTTTGATTAAAACCGCGTTTTGTTCATTCACTGGGGGGTGTTCATCCACTGGTACACTTACCCTAGTACATTTTGAGTACATTTTTTTAGTATAACCATTTTATATATTTGTGAAGGTACACCCGCCATTCTGACTCTCACCAATAACAGTATCCAAAAGAAAGTCTAGTACCTTTTCGTTAATCTGTCCATCAACAGCTGCATAGACACTGTGTCCAAGCGACTGGCCTGATACTGATTCATTATAAGATTGGTTCTGATCATCCATTACGAGAAAAAGGAAAGTTATAACTGTTAATAATATCTTGATGAGCTCTCTTATCATACCGTGACTGTAGAGGAACATGAACCTTGCGAGGTAATGTCACTCTTTTTTAAAACTATGGGTTTCTAGTAACATCAGCTAACCTATACACCGTTAATGCCAAATCTGACGTGGGGTTCGCGAGAATGCCTATAAAAGCACCAGTATCATATGGGCTGAGATTGACTGCCGCTATCAACAACTCCCTTTGAGAGCGATTCCGGCTACACTCCATCAGCAAGTGCTGCACATCCTCTATAGTGCCACATATTATGTCACAATTTGGAGAGTTATTTTTTTTCATAAGAAATCCAAACTTATTGAGTGGATGTGTCCGGTCCGCAGTCTATGCGCCATTACAACCACTTTACGTTTAAAATCAATGTTTTGAAACCAGGGTACACGAGGAGGCTCGCTCTGGATGCATTTATACCATATTCCTTTCTATCTAGACCTTTCATCAAAATATTCCTTCCATAATCTGTAACATTCGTCTTTGTAAATACTTGTAACTTCCGAATAACAAGGCGCAATAACTATTTCACTTCCTTCCGTTATACCACGCTTTGCCAATATGTCTGATTCCTCGTTACCTCTCAACCCAATGTGTGATGGAACCCATTGCAATCGCAAACACACATTATTTCGATTCAAAATAATAAACTTTTACAAAATGCCATAGACCATCGGTACCCCCCTTTCACCCCGAACACACCGTTTAATATGCTCCAACGCACTTTTACTATCTGTACAAATTACCACTATCTTAATGCCCCTGTTTAGTGCATATGACAATGCGTTAAAGATTGCAACTAATTCAACCGACATTATGCAAACATTACTAGTGATGCAACGAATACTACTTTTACGAATACGAATACGAATACGAATATCAAACCTACTATTCGGCGAATACGAATACGAATACGAATATCTCGCCATGGTAATCAGACTTATTTATTTGAATAATGTTTACTCTTCTAATAATTAAAATTTACAACAGGCAAATTTTTATTTAAAAAACATAAAATTTGTAGATTTTCTGGTTTTAGGCGATTTCTTTTTTCAGTCTGGATGTTCCCAGCCGTTGAAAAAAGTCTTTCCGAGGCGACTGTACATGGCTTCAGTGAAAAATATTTTTGGGCGAGCTTTATCAGACTTGGAAAATGGACATCTTCTCGCCAAAAGGCCAAAAATATTAGTTTTTAAATATTCGTATTAGTATTCGCCGAATACGAATATTCGGTAAATGTCTTCTATTCGGCGAATACGAATATTCGTTGCATCACTAAACATTACCCAAAACTTTAAACATGAACTAATGATATAACAGGAATAAAGTTTAAAATGTCAAAGTATAAATCTGATTGATATGAAATATATAAAAATGACCTATTAAAAATTCACTATTTTTTAACATAGATGTTTAGGGATGAGTGGGGATCGGAAATTCTAGATGTACTGTTGCATTATCCTACAAGATGATAGTTAGGGAGGCGAATATGGGAATTTTCGGTAATACTCGAGCGTGGCAGTTTAAGATATGAGAGATAGGTACCTTAGACCTAATAGAACCACCTTGTAAAGTATTTAGCTCTATATGTAGTGACGCGCGCCTAGGATAGACGATCAGATTAGTAAAAAAAAAACGATAGTCTGAAATACTCGAGCGCGTCAGATTAAGATATTGGGGGTTGATTTTAGTGTTTTAAGACTAAATTTAACTAATCTGACGATAAGTCCTTGACGCCGCCGAGTTATAGGGTCGCGAACTTGTAAAAAAAAACGTTAATCCGGCATTCTCGAGCGCGATTTTTTATTTTTTTATTTTGAAGAATATAATCTAAAACTTACTAAAAATACAAAATCTGCCGGTTTCCGCATGACCGGAAGTGTGGAGGAGCCATTTCGTCTTCCGAAAAACGCGTTGCGGCATATAAGTATCGAACGATAAATTTTACAAAAAAAAAGTTTAAATAAACAAAAAAGGGAATATCTACCGCTTTATTGTCATTCTTAAATTCCCCGTTTTATCAAGGAGAAAGAAAGGAAAAAAAAGAAACCAAAAAACCTTTTTCGGTCAGATTAAGAGAACCCACCAACATTTTTGGCAGATTAAGAAAATATGCTTTCAGGATACCGAGATAAACCTCCCCTATGAAAATCTGACGCGCTCGAGTATTTCAAAAAAACTTTTTTTTTTAGCATTTTCAAAAATTTATCGTAACTTATCGTCACGCCTTGGGGCCTACTTAACACCCCTTCCGAAAATCTGACGCGCTCGAGTATTTTTTTTTTTTGCATTTTTGACTTCTTTATATGCCTACCCCCACCACGCAAACCGGCAGATTAGTATACCGTTGTTATCAGAGGCACTTGGGGCATACGTAGTATGAATATCTGACGCGCTCGAGAATGCCCAAGTAACTGTTTTTTTAACATTTTTGAAAAACCGTACACGCCAAACCCACCGCTAAAATGGTTTTTACCATACGAGCTTTTCTTTTCGAAATTATTTTATCTTTCGATTTTGATAGGTCTCGACGGCGCCGTTGAATTACGCCATTTAGCTACCTCGCCTCCCTAACTATGAGGTGCATTGGGGATTGGGTTTGAGTTTGTATGTGGGAGAAGACAGTTTGGGTTGGGGGAACGGGATAGGCGAGGAGGTGGGGGTTGGAAAGTGGGGATTGGATGGGAGAAATTTGGGGGGTTGTTTCGGCGTGGGATCCTGCCAGGGTCCTGTGGCCGAGGGATTTGCGTGGTGTCAGATTTCAGTGTAGTGTAGGATAGTCCGGGTGCCGACTCTGTTGCCTTTGCCCAGTTTCTCCACAGCGAACTTGATTTCTTCCACTGAGGTTTTCATTTCATGGCATTCTGTTTCAAGGTCAATATCACGATTCGATGGCCAGACTAGTCTTCGACCCTATAGTAAGCTTTAGACATCAACGACTTTTTCAAGTAAGTTTTAAGTACTGGAAATTGTAACTTTAAAACAACGTCAGGTAATTTATTAAAGAAAAGGATGCATTGACCTACAAATTATTTATAAACCTTACGGACACGAAATTTTTTAATAGCAATTTTATTTTTATTTCTTGTATTCAAATTATGTACATCACAATTCTTAACAAAAGAGTCATGATTTTTAATGACATAAATAATATTCTCATAAATAAATTGTGATGCTACTGTCAAAATATTAATTTCTTTAAATAGTAGGTACTCTTAAGGAATCACGGGAGTTTAGATTATATCGCACTGCTAGATCAAGACAGCATCGACTCAAAATCTTTTTTAGATTTGTTTCAAGCTCATAAACGTTGTATTAAAGTTTATTTTAAAATACAGTTGTATTTTGAGTTACTCCTCTTTTGATCTGGCAGTGCGATATATAGAACGAATGGCTCTTTTATGCAACGCGAATATAGTCTGTATGTCTGCAGCTTTTCCCCAAACCAGAATACCGTACGACATAACACTATGAAAATAACTATAATAAACTAAGCGAGCTGTCTCAACATTAGTAAGTTGCCTGATTTTCCTAACAGCATAAGCTGCCGAACTTAATTTACCTGCTAGTACTGCTATATGGGGACTCCATTGCAAGTTTTTTTCTATAGTTATCCCTAAGAAAAGCGCCTTATCTACCATTTCCAATCTCTCATTATTAAGAAATAAACTACATTCTACCGGTCTAACATTAGGCAAAGCGAACCTAACACATTTACTTTTCTTACCATTGAGTAGCAAATTGTTACTAGTAAACCAATTAAGTACTTTATCTAGTATGGTATTTATCCTACTGTAATCGACGGATTTTCGGTCTACCTTGAAAATTAATGATGTATCATCAGCGAACAGCACAATATCACAAAGATTATCTACTGTGGTTACGGAATTATCAACAAGTTTTAGAGTTGTGGGTAATTCTGTAGCTCTGCCTACCCCACTCTGGGAATAAAGGCGTGAGTTTATGTATGTATGTATGTATTATCTACTGTGAGTGGCAAGTCATTAATATAAACCAAAAATAAGAAAGGACCTAATATAGAGCCCTGAGGCACACCTAACTTAACAGCGGCTCCAATAGACTGTGTTTGGTTTACAACAACCGTTTGCGTTCTATCACTAAGATATGAAGACATAAGATTTAGAGAATTATTTGACAGACCATAATGTTCTAATTTTAATATATGAGTCGCATGATCTACGCAATCGAAAGCTTTGGAAAGGTCACAAAAAATTCCTATAGCATCACAAGATTTCTCCCAAATATTGTATATATATTTAATGAGCACAGATGCTGCATCATTTGTGGATCGTCATCTGGTGAAGCCAAACTGATTACTGTTAAGCAGTTTATTTCTATTGAAGTGACCTACCATATCTTTTAACATTAACTTCTCAAAAACTTTACTTAAAACAGGTAGAATAGAAATGGGACGGAAATTAGTTAAATCTTTACTATATTTCATAAGATTTGGAAAGACCCCCTCTGAAATGCAATTATTGTAGATTAAAGCTAAGTGCGGTGCAATTATATCTATGACATGATGGATGACTTTAACTGATGTTCCCCATAAATCCTCAGTTTTTTAAACTAAGCGATTTGAATACCTTAACAATTAAAACTGAATCTACGTGGCTAAAATCAAAGCTTTCGTTACATTTAGTAACATTAGCACAAAGTAATTTTTGAGCTTTAATCGCAGATGATTGAAGACATTTCGTGGTATTAACGGCTATTGTCGAGAAATAATCTTCGAACGCTAAGGCCACGTCTTTGTTTGACTTGATTTGTTTGTCACCCTTGTTAAGGGTTACTTGATTATCACGAGTTTTAGATTTACCCGTTTCTCTATTTATTATTTTCCACACAGTTTTGACCTTATTGTCAGAAGCTTTGATCTTAAGACTTGAAAAGTTTGACTTAGCAGTCAAGCAAACTTGCTTGAAAGTCCTTGAATATTTCTTAACATAAACTAAGAAGTCTGCGTTCTTGTTCTCCTCCCTCTCTCTATATAGTTCATAAAGCCTACTCCTACTTCTATGAATGCCCATTCACTAAACTTAGTTTTTGACCCAGAAATAGTAGTAATGTATGTATGTAAGTTATACTATATTGGTTAGCAAAAATTGTAAACTTCTCATGCAAAAATTTAATCTTCTAATCTCAAGAAAATGAATATGTCTTGTACAATGCCTCAATACAGAATTTATAAAATACTAGTATTAATTACTTTATCATTAATTGTTCAAGGAATTAAAAAAATATCTTGCGATTATAGGTTCAAAAGTTTTAATTTTGTCATGAGGAGTTTACATCTTTACCTTAACACACATTTTTTTTTTCTTTATAACGTTGATTGTGAATAGTAAAAAAAAAATTATGTAATTTTTTTCAAATTCCCGTCATTATTATAATAAAATTTTGCAATACAGGTTAAGATTTGTTATAATAATCCTTCCCCGAAAACAGTTATTTTGTATGCAGAACATAGCGTGGCCCCTATTTTGTTTTGATCAGTAAGTATACATAGGTATTTTGGTAAGGACCAAAAAGTTGGGTACCCTAACTCACTCAATTAAATTTTCTATTAAACTTTTCCGTTGTGACACGAAAATCAGCCATACAATTGACAACATTAAAAAAAAAAGCATTATTGTTTTTTCGCGTTTATAATAGCTGGTTAAAAATTAGACTACCCGTATTTCTTGGTTTTTCTTTATTTAACTTAAATTTGTCGTTACTAATTTATTACAGAAATAGTCATTAAAAAGACCGTATATACAAAGTTAGGAATACTGATGTGATGTCGTGATCTTAGCCTGATATAAAATAAAAAAAGTAACTTTAAACAGAAACAGAACTGACTCATGTCATGTCACTCACTTGTCAATCATTCGCTGCCGTTCGTTCACAAATTTGTTATTTTGCGTAATTTTTTAATAATTTAATTAATTACATAATTGACAACATTTCAAAAAAAAAAGCATTATTGTTTGTTCGCGTTTATAATAGCTGGTTAAAAATTAGACTACCCGTATTTCTCGGCTTTTCTATATTTAACTTAAATTCGTCGTTAATAATTTATTAAAGAAATAGTCATTAAAAAGACCGTATATACAAAGTTAGGAATACTGATGTCGTGATCTTAGCATGATATAAAATAAAAAAAAAGTAACTTCAAACAGAAACAGAACCGACTGTCATGTCATGTCATATTTTTTTCAATTCCTATTCGGTAATAAATGGACTAAGGGCACTATAAGTGTATTCCTAACATTCACAATCCAACTTTTTTTACTGTTTTTCCTAAATATAAAAAAAAACTACTGCATAAAAAAAACCAAAGATATTTTTACTGTAATCAGCAGTGTAAAATCTAGAAACGGTATTTTATTTTACTACCTTAGCACATAATGAATTGTTGTCATTTGTAGGGTTACTTTTTGTCGCACAAGGGAACTTTTTTCGACTTTGTTGTTTGTATGGCTAACTGCGTTTAACCTTAACTTAACATTTCTTTTTCTTAACTTTTTGGTTCTTACCCATTGACGTTTTGACCATTTACTGATCTCTATAAAAAAATAAACAGTCTGACAGACCACGACAGACCGAAATGGGCGAAATACGGTTCATTTTTGACTTTCAAGCGCTCGGTTTTGAAATCAAGCGCTTGAAAGTCAAAAATCGGTCCACTAAGTGCTCACCATATTAAATTTAACCGTGGTTTTAGGCCCGCAATAGCGGAGGTGGAAAGTATAGAAACCGACTGTGCCACCCTTGAAATTTCAATCATTGGCGCATCATAAGCGTATTGATACCGAGTGAGACCGGAATATGATATTCCCATAGGTTCGAATAGAATGACAAGAAACATCAAATTGACAGATTTGTAACCGGCCAGTTTGATCTGGTGAATCTGATGATGCCTGTAATGACAGTTTCTAATTCTACATTAGGTATAATGTGACCTTATGTTTAAAAAAACCTGTTAGTTATTTTCATGAATACTTAAATACATTTTCCTACTCCTGTACTTTTATCTGTCATTTATATAGTCGCGAACACTAATATAAGAATATAGATAATATGTCCGCAGAACATTCCGTAGAAAAGTCTATCTAGTCTATTCCCCTTAACAGCACTTGTGCTTTTTTGAGCCAAAACGATATGCCTAGCTGCCAAAGCTTACACCTAGGTTAATTTGACCAATCAAAATACTTCACCAAATTAAACCACCAATCACAATACACATTGACTGTTGTTAACGCACGGCATATGTGTGACACGCACACACATGCACACGCAGCGAGCCAGCAACGGACCTCGGATGACGTAGCGGCGACCCCTCCACACATTCTTATCTTATCTGCTCTCGGCTTAGACACCCGCATTCATGTTTCTTAAAATATAATGCATTAAAATTTGTTAAAATCATAAGGACTTCTTCTTTACTCTCCACCGTTCACCAAGCTAAAAGACGCACCTGTTCTTCATTTTGTTCCTACGACCGGATTTTCCATTTTTGGATACCAACGAACCTGCCACGAACTAAGGAAAGCGCAAGCACGGCGGACCGTTATGTGGATGATAGAAGAGAAGCTACAAGTCATCCCGATTGCCGACGTAATAACACTTTGGAAGTCAAGAATCACGCCTACTTCGACTGGAATTTATTGTGATGAGTACCTGAGAGAGTAGCGTTATCGTGAGTTCGTTCCAATTACCTATCTGTTAAGCTTAACCCCATATTCTTATAAAAAATCGTACTTATTTCTTTTCGCACTTTAAAAGCGAACAAACTTACCTGTTATACATAATTTCTGTCTTTCCGATCCCTATTTCACACTTTAAAAGTGAATATACTTAATCTTAAATACATTTCTTATCTTCTAGTAGCAAAGTCCCGCTTATATCCTAGTACTTTCTAAATTTCTAGTGCTTATTCTTCTAAAGTTTGAAGTTCACGGTCCAACATTCTGTGCCTTAACGTATTTATTAAGTGTTAACTTAAGTGTTCGGTGCATATTACAGCTGATTGCATTGTATGCGCTTAGTCGCGTGACCGTGACCTTGGGCGCTTCCTCGCTTGGCGACCGGTGGCCGGCCGGCTAGGCTCAGCGCTGCTGACCTTGGACCTTATCTTACTGCATTCTCGCTGCGACCCGCAAAATAAATTTAAGTATTTATTGCCTTACCTTTCTTATTTTAATAACTACATTATTGGTTTAACAAATCATTATATTTACAGCTTAATTATTTGTGAGTGAGTACATACATAAATTACGTAATACAAAATGGATTTCAAAAATCTTAGTAAACAACGCGCAACCTTTAAAACTAAAATGACACTCTTCGAAAGTTATTTAGATACGTTGAATAGTTGTCCGCGTTTAGGTAATTTACAGTCCAGTGAGCTTAATATTCGCTTAATAAAAATCGAAGAGATGTATTCAGATTACGATACCGTGCAAAGTGACTTAGAAAGTATTTGTGAAATTCCAGAGGATCAGTTCCAAGACCGAAAGGATTTCGAGTCCCGGTACTTCGGCGCGATCGCGCTCGCGCGGGACGTGCTGGCGCGGAGCCAGCTCCCTGCGGGCGCCGGCGCAGCCGACGTGGACTTCAGGTCGGTCTCAGGCTCTTGTGTGCACCAAGGTAGGCCAAACTTAAAGCTTCCTACTATACACTTACCTAGCTTTTCGGGTCAATATCATAACTGGCTAGAATTTCATGACACCTTTAGCTCGTTGATTCATTTAGACGAGTCTATACCAAAAATAAACAAGTTTCACTACTTGCGCGCAGCGTTAAAGGATAGTGCCGCTTTGATAGTGCGCTCGCTTGACTTCTCGGCTGAAAATTATGACATTGCTTGGGAGCTGCTTTGTTACAGGTTCAACAATAAAAGGCTTCTGGTCAACAATCACTTACAGGCTATTTTTAACATAGAATCGTTACCTAAAGAGTCGTCAAAGTCGTTGCGCAACATCATAGACACTATAAATAGAAACTTACGTGCTTTAAAAACTCTTAAGCTGCCCACTGAGCACTGGGATATTCTTATCATATACATTGTATCAAGTAAATTGGATTCAACGACTATTTGTGAATGGGAGACTCATCGTAACTCGCTACAGGATTTACCTACATTAGAAATATTTTTAAACTTCATAAAAAACCGTTCTGATCTCTTAGAAACTATGGAGGATATTCGCATAAAACGCCGCCATAGTGACGTCACGCACAGTCACCATAAATCGCTAGTCGTCAACTCTTATTCTCCCCCCGCAGACAAACAATTTGTTTGTCCGTTGTGCAAAAATAACCATGCTATTTATCGTTGCATGAAATTCAGATCCTACATGTTAGATGTTAGAATGCAAAAGGCTAAATCGTTAAAGTTATGCCTAAACTGCTTGCGTCAAGGTCATCATGCTAACGCTTGTCGAATTGGACCATGTCGTTTATGCAACCAATTGCTGAACAGTCTCCTACATTCCCACGACACGTCCGCTGCTGACGCGGCGCCGCCTGCAACGCGCACCAGCGTGGCACTCTGCGCGGCGCCCCCTTTGCCGTTAGAACCCCATGCAGCATCTGAAACAAAATCTCCTTCAGAGAGTACATCACAACCTAACGTAGTTTTATCAGCTGTTCATAGTAACTGCGTGCTCTTGTCTACAGCGTTAATTCAAGTACAAGATCACAAAGGACAAAAGCACACAGTACGCGCCTTACTGGATAACGGAAGTACGTCTTGCTTTATAACTGAAAAAACATTTAATAAACTTAACTTACCTTACTCGCCGACCTCGTCATTAGTCGAAGGGTTAAACTCCCAAACTTCCCGCTTTACCAAGCAATGCGGTGTCACTTTATCATCGCTTATAGATCCTTACGAAGCTAATGCGACGTGCTTTGTTGTTCCGCGCATCACGCAGCCGTTACATTCGGTGCGCATAGATTACGCGTTACTTAACATTCCACCTAACATTGCCCTAGCCGATCCAACCTTTAACGTTCCGTCTGAGGTAGACATGCTCCTCGGAGCAGATATTTTCTGGAGCGTGTTAGGTTCCTATAATATTTCATTAGGTAACAATATGCCAACTTTAAGCAAAACCAAATTAGGCTGGTTGATTTCCGGCCTAGTTCAAACAAATACTTACCCAACTACAGTCCACTGCAACCATGCTATCCTATCATCAGAAAATCCTAGAAATGTCCGATCCAGTTACTTGGCGCTGCGTGCCCACTGCCTTAAACCCAGCCGACATAGGCTCAAGCGGTGCTAGTGCCGCAAGCTTAGACAATTGTTCGTTATGGTGGGCGGGTCCTCCATACTTGTTACAGGATGAAGGAACATGGCCCAAACCACCTAACTGTCCTAAAGATACTGAACTGCCAGAATTTAAAGTTCATTATAATTTAAATACAAACCAAACAGACCACTTTACTTATATTTCAGATTTCATAAAACGATATTCCGATTGGAATAAATTACAACGTATTTTGGCTTATGTCTTACGCTTTTTACATAATTATTTCTACCAAAATAACAAGCGTACTGGGTACTTACGCATTAATGAATTAAATTCAGCACTGATTTCGCTATGTAGGTTTGCTCAACGCGAAACGTTTTTAACAGAGTACAAAATCTTAAAATCAAAAAACACTTTGCCTGTTAAAAATCAACTTAATAAACTAAATCCATTTTTTAACACTAGAGACGCCTTAATACGAGTAGGGGGGAGACTATCAAACTCGTACTATGATTACGATACAAAGCACCCCATACTGCTCCATTCATCACATCACATTGCTATGCTCTTGTTCAGACAATATCATATTCTACTCATGCATGCTGGACCGCAATTGCTTCTCGCTTCTTCGCGTCATAAGTTTTGGGTTGTTGGTGGCAGGAGCCTGTCCAGAAAAACGGTACACAAGTGTATCAAATGTTGCCGTTTCTCGGGAAAGGTTACTCAACCGATAATGGGTAACTTGCCCAAACAACGACTTCATACTGATTTCCCTTTCTCAAGTACAGCTGTTGACTATGCCGGCCCAGTGATGATATTGAACCGAAAGGGTAGAGGTAGTAAATTGATGAAATCCTACCTCTGTATATTTGTTTGTATGGCCGTTAAGGCTGTACACATCGAGCTTGTGACCGATCTGAGTAGTGACACCTTTATATCTGCATTACACAGATTTACCGCCCGCAGGGGAAAGCCCGCCAACATTTTCTCGGATAACGGGAGGTGCTTTTTAGGCGCGTGCAACGACCTTTCAAATTTTTTAAAACTAAATTCTAATAACATTAGTGAACATGCCTCAAACATGTCAATAAACTTTCACTTTTCGCCAGCTTACAGTCCTCATTTCAACGGTTTGGCAGAGAGTGCAGTAAGATCCGTCAAACATCATCTTAAGCGTACTGTAGCCTCTGCTAACTTAACTTACGAAGAGCTAAATACGGTTTTGGTACAGATTGAAGGAATCTTTAACTCAAGACCTCTCACTCCCTTATCTTCAGATCCTTTGGATCTTGCAGCTCTGACTCCTTCTCACTTCCTAATTGGACGAACGGTAGCAACACTCCCATCTCCTCAGGTCAAAGAAACAGCTGCTCCCCATACACTCTCACGATACATGAGAACGCAGCAACTAAAAAACCATTTTTGGAAAAGGTTCTACACAGAGTACGTTGCAGAACTCCAAACTCGTCAGAAGTGGAACAAGGATGGAGGACAACTCAACTTAGGCGAAATGGTGCTTGTGAAGGATGACCGGCTGCCTCCCAACCAATGGATGCTGGGGCGCGTGACTCGCCTCTACCCCGGCTCCGACGGCGTGACCCGCGTCGCCGACGTACTCACCACGTCAGGAACCGTCCGACGTGCCTTCAACAGATTATGTCCACTCCCAGTCGAACACCAGGACTGCAGCCCTGGGGGGCCAACATGTTAACGCACGGCATATGTGTGACACGCACACACATGCACACGCAGCGAGCCAGCAACGGACCTCGGATGACGTAGCGGCGACCCCTCCACACATTCTTATCTGCTCTCGGCTTAGACACCCGCATTCATGTTTCTTAAAATATAATGCATTAAAATTTGTTAAAATCATAAGGACTTCTTCTTTACTCTCCACCGTTCACCAAGCTAAAAGACGCACCTGTTCTTCAACTGTCAATCGGAACGTTAGGTTCTTTTTGGTATGTAAACTCTTTTACTAATTTAACTCTTTAAAAAAAACATTTTATTTGGTATCAACCAACCAGAACGCAGCTATAATAAAATCGACCAATCAGGTAAAAGAATTCATTTCTCAAATCAGGTGTTTTTTAGTCCCTATTTCACAAGTTAAATCGATTGTGCAACTTTTTTTAAAAATATGAAACCTGGTAAGTGCACATCAATTTAAAAACAAAGTTAACCATAGACACATATTTTGTTGTTTTCGAATGTTTCTCGCTCGTTTGTTGTTCTGTGCTTCGTTCGTTCGTATTCTAACCTAGGTATATTTAATTTTGCATTTTATTTGAAACCTAGTCGTAGAAAAAGTATTGTATGCAACGGTGTATAACTAAGTCAAAAAATACTCGTGGCGTCTTGCTTTACGATGTTCGCCTGCGGCTCACATCGTAACCACACCACTCGTCTATTTTGACCTCTCTTATACAACTGTTGCATAAACTACTATTACCATATTAAAAAAATTATGAATTTAAGTAAATATGTAAATTATGCTTGCGACTTATATTATTCGTTATTTTATTATATAATGATTTTTGCAATAAAATCGTACACTAATCTTAAAGGAAATTTGTCCATATTTGTGGCTAGTGGTTAATCAAGTGGCAACTTTGTGATGATGATGATGATGTGACGTAGAAAGTGTCCCTTTCGGAAGAGAAGACCTTGTTTTATAAGACCATGAACCAGTTTATATGTTCGGCTTACTGTATTCTTATTTTTTTTTTTAAACTAAAAAAAGTATTTCGGTACGTTTAATAAATAGTTTTCGAGATATTTAATTTTAAACTTCGTATGCGGAGCTCGTAACCCGGCGGCGAGCGTTCATGGATGATGACGTCATAGTTTCACAGCGGTACGAGCCCTTATATGATTGAGTAAGTTTACAGCTATTCTTTTTAACCGTAATAAGTAGCCAGTTGAAAGTTACACAGAATACGTGTTATTCTATCTTTTAATACAAGAAACGAGAAAAATAAACATTGTGTTTACCATTTTATACGGATTGTATTTTTATTTTGGCTTCTTATTTTGATGCTATTTTAAGCTTTAATTGTAGTCTAATTTTCATCGATTACGACTAAGATTACGACTAAATAGCAATCTCAAGTAAAATTGGCTACAATTTTTTTTTTTTTTTTTGAACTGACAATGTAGTTGGTGTCCCCACCGTAACTACTTCACCCGGGCATGGGTAGCAGTGCCCCTCGGGGGGGCATGCTGAACCCTAAGTTGGAGGTGCGGTGGTGGTCGCACCTCTGGAGGGGTGCCTTTCTTCGGTTTCTTCAAAGTGTTCGGATTCTTCGGTTTCTTGAATATGTTCGGTTTCTTCAGTGTGTTCGGATTCTTCGGTTTCTTCGGTCTTCTCGATCCCTGCAGTGATGCTATGAGGCTCAGGTCCGGATCTGGGAGGGCGGCCACGACGTCCCTGGCGGCGGAGCTTCTTCCGGTCTTCAGTGCCCTCATCCACTGCGAGTTGGATGGGATTGGTGGGATCGAGCAGGATGTGCTTGGGGCTCCTGATGGGAGCAAGGACGTCGGGATCGGATGGGGTGAGTTTGGGAGTGTAGGAGGTGGCACGGACGATGAGCGGGTTAGGGTGGTGTGGGCCTTTATCAAAGAAGCGCCTAGACGCTTCCTTGATAGTGTGTCTGATCGACGGGACGCCGAGGTCCCTGTGAAGGTCCGCATTGCGAACAAACCAACAAACCGCGACCGATCGGAGAAGTTTGTTCTGAAATATCTGTAGAGTGTTTATGTGGCAGTCGAGAACGTGTGCGAATGCCACGCTGGCATATGTGAAAACCGGTCTAATACATACTTTGTATAGTGTTAGCTTGTTGTGTGCGCTGAGTTTACTGTGTCGGTTGAGAAGGGGACCAAGACGACCCTTGATCATCTTGGCCCTGTCGAGTACAATTTTGAGGTGATGATGGAAGCTCAGGCGTCTGTCCAGGGTCACGCCGAGGTATTTGACCTTTGATGACCAAGGAATGGGCCTATCGAAAAGAACGATATTCTCAAGGTGGACATGGCGCAAGGACGGGGAGAACCAGACAGCCGCACTCTTCTCGGGGTTAACCTCTATCCTCCAGAGTTTAAACCACCGACCTAGGTCGGTGATCGCCTCCTGGAGGTAGCGCCTGATGGTGGAGGCGGTGGTGTGGGATGTGAAGAGAGCGGTGTCGTCAGCGAATAGGGCAAGCTGCACGTTGGGATGGCGCGGGATATCATTAGTGAATAATGAATAAAGGATGGGAGAGAGCACGGACCCTTGCGGGACCCCTGCTCTGATAGGATGGGGGCGGGAGAGCGAGCCTTCCACTCGGTAGCGAAAGCTTCTGTTACTGAGGAAGCCCCTCAGTATTAGGACTAGCCCAACGGGCATAGCCATAAGCTGAAGCTTATAGATAAGCCCATTGTGCCAGACCTTATCAAAAGCCATCGCTACGTCGAGGAAGATAGCGCCCGTGGGAATTCCTTTCCCGAAGGTGGAGAAGCCATCTAGGATGTGTTCCGTGATGCGGTGCACCTGGTGGACACATGAGTGTCGGGCTCTGAAGCCGAATTGCTCGTCGATAAGGATCGAGTTGGAGCTCAGGAAGGAGTGGATGCGGGATAAAAGGACCCGTTCATACAGCTTGCCCATGGTGTTAAGTAAGCTAATCGGACGTTAGCTGGAAGGCTCGGGGCGTGGTTTTCCCGGTTTGTGGATACCGATCACCACTGCGGTTTTCCACGCCTCGGGGAAGTGACAATTAGACAGGCAAGCGTTAAAGATAGCTACAAGGAAGAGAAGTAGAGTGGAAGGAAGAAGTTTGAGAATACCGTTCGGAATGCCGTCGGCACCCGGCGCCTTTCTCGGTCGCAGATCCCTGATCAGATCCTGAACCTCCGCCAGTGTTGCGGGAGGAAGAGGAGGGTCGGGAGGAGGGAAGGAGGCACGTCTGTGTACTTCGGACTCGACCCAAGTAATATGGGCCTCGTCCGGGTACAACGTACTAGGAGAGCACTGCGACTCGAGGCTGGCGGCAAGGACGTCGGCCTTGTCGCCGTCCTCGAACGCAGGGCCGGAGTTGTCGGGGTGGTTTAGAGGGGGCATAGGGGAGGCTGTGTCGGATTTGAAGGACCTAGCCAACTGCCAATAAGCGAGGTGGCATGGTTTGATGTCGGATAACAGATCGTTCCAAGAGTCGCTTCTCAAAGTCGCGACGCCGGTTTTGACCTGGTTTTGAAGCGTACGCAGCCTAACTCTATTCTGCTCGGTCGGGTAAGAGTCGTATTGTCTGGTCGCGGCGTTTTTGGCCCTCACCAACTCCCTCAGCTCTCGAGCGGGGGACGTCTGTCCCTATAGGAGGGCACGACTTTCGCGGAGGTTTTGAGTACTGAGCTGAGGTGATTGGTGAGAGCCCCAATCGCCTTGTCCGCGTCGTCAGTACTCGTCAGAGTCTCCGTTAGGTCAGTGAGGTCGGTCGGGTCGTCTTGGAGTCTGTCCTTGACGACCTTCCAGTCAGTGATAGTCTTGGTCTGGGGGAGCGAGTCGGGGGGGAGGCCTAATGTTAAAACAAGAGGTCTGTGGTCGGAGTCGAGTTCGTGGCGCACTTCTATAGAACGCAACACAAGTGATACGTTCTTTAGAAGTACTATGTCCAGTATGTCGGGTCTATGGTCAACGTTGTGGGGAAAGTGAGGTTCCAGTGGAGCTATAAGGTCCACTGAAAGATCCTCCACTATCCCGTGCAGTCTGTCACCGTTTCTGTTAGTCGCATTCCATGAGATATGCTTCGAATTAAAGTCCCCTGCCAGAATGACAGAAGGTAGGTCCTTCGGGCGCAGGGGGCTAAAAGAGCTTGAATGTCGGTCGTGAGTATGTCCTTGTTCGGTGAAAGGTAGACTGACGCCTCTATGACCGAGCTGTGCCCGGTCATAGCGAGGCGGCAGACTGACACTTCCAGATTAGAAAGGGGCGGAGGGTCGAGAGGGCAACAGTGAAGGTTGCGTCTGTAATAGATTAGGGTGCCCCCTAATCTATTGTCGAGTCGATCGTTACGAACAGTCAAGTAGTTAGGTATACAAAACCTGCGCGTGCTCGGTTTGAGAAACGACTCCTGGACAAGAAATAAGTCTAAATCGTTATCTTTGATGAAATTTAAGACAAGCTCCTTCTGACCCTTAATACCATTGGCATTAAAGGAGGCGAGCTTGAGCGATTTAGGCTTAATCTTCATCGATCCGTTATCCATTAAATGGGGAAATGGGAGCACGGCCGTTAATACCGGCGATAACGTGTCTGTACTCAGACATCAACTCAATCATTCGGAGGCCCGATGCACCTCGAAGCTTCTCCTCCAGCACGGCAAGGCTCTCGCTAAAAGCGAGCGCCCGGCATACCAGGGGATAAGCCGAGAGGTCCACAGGGGGAGAACCACTAAACATCTGAGTCATCGCCGGTACCATTGGGGGCGCGGGGGATGGGGCAGGTTGGCTAAGTCTAGGAGGGGCGGAGGCCCAGGGATTAGACTTAGCGGGTGCGGGAAGTGTAGGCGCGTAAGTGGGTGCACTTCTGAGTGGCGGGAAATGTACCTGGCTACTGAGTGCGGGCCTAGAGCCCTGTGAGGTCTGGGGGTTTGGTGGGTGCGAGCTCCTCTGGCCCGCCCGACCGGTTACTCGCGGAGCCTTGGGGCAGCCACGGTAGTTAGCCGTGTGTCCCAATTGTCCACAAAGCACACAGCCGGGAGGGTCAGGGGTGCCCTTAACCCGAGCACATTCAGAGGTGCCATGATTACCTAGACACTTAACGCATCTAAGCGTCCCATGACAGTTCTTCTGACTGTGCCCGTAGTTTTGACACCGGTGGCATTGGGAAAGCGCAGAGTTCTTCCTAGGAGGCTCAACGCTGATTCCCGACAATTTGGACATTTGTGTAAGTTTAAATATCTGTTTTCCCTCAGGGGTATTGTCGCTGATGACTAAAATCAAATCGAGAGCGCCCATATGTCGGTTCCTCAGTCGATGAACCTCCTGGATAGGAAGGCCCTGACTAACCAGATCGAGCTTGATGGTGTCGGTATCTAGCTCCTTCGGGACACCTCGGATTACCGCCCTCAGGACTCTGTCCTCGGCCGGGGTAAACGTATGATACGCTACCTTGCGCGTGTTCAATAGACGCGCAAGGTTTCGGTAATCCGAAATATCCGCGACTTGTACACTAATCCCTAACACAGTGTTCCTAGCACGTGTGAAATTAATGCTGTTGGTCGTGATGGCCTGAGAGAGGTCGTCCCACATCCCTTTGTCATGAATGACAATGGGCGGGGGAGACTTATGTTTGGGTTGAGAAGCGGGAGTAAGTAAGGACGACTCACCAGTGGAAAATGAGGGCACACTCGCGATGCGGGGTTCTCTCGGGGTCTTCGCCGGCGGCTACAAATATGTGACAAAACAGTTTTTATCAACACGAGGTTTTAGGCGGACACTCATCTAACTTTGGAAGGCGAAGTACGGGTTGTACACGGCCCTATAACTTCATAGAAAAAAAACTCAGCTTACGGGCTGTCAAACAGCTATAAATTTTCGGAGTTATATAACACTTTAACCCAGCTACCGCTACCAGATAACGCCATAGACAAATTGGCACTAAGTGGCTGTTGAGCTGTTAAGTCAGTTTCTGATTGTCATATATGTCATGTCAAGTCAATCTTGTCATCATTTTGTTTCGAGAAAAGGTGAAAAACAGAATGGGGCCATTTGCAACGTTAAAAGATGGCGGACGTGTAATTTGTTTTAGACTTAAATTTTTGGGTAATTAGGTGTTCAAAGTTCTTTTCTGATAGTGATTTGTACTTTTTATGCCTTTGTGTCGCACAGTGATTGAAGACTTGGACTTATTTCGTGTATCTGGCATCTTTCTTCTCGTTTCAAGTGGACTCGCAGGGGTGCAGAGGTTAAAACTATCTTGACCTCTGACCTACAAATCACCATACAACGTTGCCCCCAATCTTCCTAGAGAAGATTGGATTGTTTTATTGCTATATTGATTTATACAATATATATACTTGACACTGGCGAAATCACTCAACGTGGAAACGCCATTATCCCCGCGGTAGTAGCTGTTCAAGTCGCCGCGGGGGCAAAAGAAGAAGAAAAACAGAATTGGTATTTTTATAATACATTTTAATGAAGGCTGCGTTTCTGATACTGTAAAGAACCGATCACCTAAGCCTCAAACCCTAACCTTGTTAAAGATGATCATATGAAACCATTATTCGAAAAAATGTATTGGTATGTGCTATGTTGTGAGGCTTTGTGACCTTACATTTTTATTACTAGGTTCATTATTGTTATAACAGTTTAATAGTACCTATAGGGTATATGTTAGGGTACGGCAGTATTTACTACTCGCAATAGGACGACGGTTCACTGTGTGTGAAAGGGCGCTTTATTCTTCAATCAATTTTATAGGTTATTATTTAACTTCACATAGGTGGTAGGTACCTATACTTGTTTGCGACTGAGTTAGTATATTATAACAGAACACTCAGTTTTATTGACTTTGTTGTTTACAGCGAGTGTAGCAACCCTTAACAACTTTGTTACAACTTATTTTAAAATTTTCGTGTTTTCCTCTCATGGGTTTATCATTATTGGAGAGCCCGTGAAAACCCTTTTAGCTATATACTTAACTTTTTTATTTACATTGCTAAAAACAATGTTGTTTTTTGCAGTTTAATAGTGTCTGCGTATGTGTATTGATTAAATATAAGATATTATCCTCCTTGTAGGTATGTGGTTCTATTTGTTTTAGTGTAAGTACGTGATTATCAGCCATGTGAAATAATGAAATGTTTTTGCTGTTCTGATCAATAATTATTAATTATAACCTTTATTAGGCTAATGTTTGTAATGCTCTCATCCGTTTGATATACAAAATTGAAAACTGCATATTTGCAAGCCGGACAAATTTTTATTGCTATTCTTGCTTGTTTATTCCAGGTATTTAAACCATATTATGTCTTATTTCATGTGCGTGTGACCTCTGGTATAATACCACGTGACAAGATGCGACATGCATGCTTGACTCTTGTTCCTGATCTAAGACTGTATGTCCTTTCTTCCTTTCATACTTATAAAAAATATTTATATATGTATATATATATATTTATATACATACAATGTATATATTTATTTATTTATCCTATTTAGTATATATATTTATTATACCTACATATTTATTTGCTATTATTATTTTAATCTTCTGTATCTTTAATACGTTGTACGTTTAGCCATCCGTTGTTTTTATTCTTCTCTCAATCGCTCAAAGGTTAACTGGAAGAGATCCCTTATAGGGATAAGTTCGCCTTTGTACATACCTTTTTTGTTTCTGTTTATTTTTGATTTGTTATTTTCTGTTTGTACAATAAAGAGTTTACATACATACATACATACAGTTGCAGTGCTTTCGTGAAAAGAATGGTGATCAAACCGTGGTTACACATGAGATAAAAAATCCTGCGTGTGGAAAACGTTTTTAAAAGAGATTTTATGCAGCTTGTGTGCAAAACCCACCAAATGTTTTTTAATGCATAAAAAATTTCCAGCGACATCCCAGAATTGGACCCCGGTAAATCAAAGCATTCAGTTTTAATATTTAGGATGCTGCTGTAATCAAGGTGCATACTTATGAAACTATCGGTAGTAGGTATAGCCGGGTTCGATCCCCGTTAAGTCAAAAAAACTGTAGGATGAGTATAAGCTAGGATTATATGGGTGCAGACTCGTGGTCACACCAGGTTGTCACACCACTACTATTCGACGGAGCCCTGCCTAAGGCAGGGCTCCTATTTCTGAGCGATTTGCCCTTCGGGCATCTAAAGATAGTACCTAACGAACCTAACCTACCTACTTTTGCGGAATAAAAATGATTTTGAGTGATGAGTTTTTGGTGGTTGTCTACGTATTTACGTACCTACTTATCAGTTTATCAGTGTAGGTAAATATGTTTATCAGAACAGTGTGCATATAACCTATAAACTAAGGGGTTTGTTTAGAAAGAGTCCATTTGTGAAAGGTGGTCCTCTGTTTAGGGTTGGTTACCAAAATTGTAAAAAGGAAGAAGTCTGTCATTCTTTGTTAAATAGGAAGCTTTATAAAACAGTAAGCTTTGTAACGATTTACCACAACGGCACAAGGAAAATATGACAGTTACAGAGGGAATAGCGATAAACGACTTCTACGCGGACGAAGACAGTAAACAGGGCGTCCCACGGCTATGCCACATGGAAGGAAAGTACCTTAAATATTGGAGATGGAACATTTTACTGAAAGAAGACATTATTTGAATTTAAAAAACAATTTAAACTGCATTCATAGATGTTTAAATAGTGACATGCTTGAAAATAAAAGGAAGACCATGAATTTTAACATTTAATGTGTTTTTTTTTGTGCGCGAAATAATCAAAAGAGTGCAACTTTGTATTCGTTTTGAGCATTTGATAAATTGATTAATTTTGTATTAAAAATGTTAAAATTCATGGTCTTCCTTTTATTTTTGAGTCTATGTTATTTAGCAAAAAATAACTCTTATGGAATGGTGAAGCCTTTCGATCGGTATGATAAAGCTACAGGGTAATTAATTTTCTCGTGTAACGGGTTCGATTCCCGGTTCAAGCATGTCACTATTTAAAAATCGGTGAATGCAGTTTAAATTGTTTTTTAAATTCAAATAATGTCTTCTTTCAGAAAAATGTTCCATCTCTAATATTTAAGGTACTTTCCTTCCATGTGGCATAGCCGTGGGACGCCCTGTAGGTATAGCTAGTCTTTAATGAAAGATGATGATTTCTCTAAATAACTTCATCCTTCCTGGAGCTAGCCAATGATATTTTATATTTAGATACGTTTCGTTCATACTAAACGCATTTTAAACCCGTCACCAATTGCTGACAGTTGCTGCGATACTATATTGCTACAGACAAAGACGGCAATCCATAGCGAACGCTATTGTTAGAAAGAGATAAATAGTTGTTTAATTATATTGCTCGCCATTCTCGCCAAGTCAAGTGCCGCTCACGGCCGCCATGTAGCTACCCGTCTTTATCGCACTCATGCAATATCTAATTGTGTATCTCACGTTTCACAGGTGACGGTAACGCCGGTGCAAATTAAACAAAATGTCGAGATGTAAACAAAATGTAAATAATAGTTACATGGGCATTTTTTTTTTCTAGTGTACCTAGCGTTTTTCACGTGTCCGACAACTTCATTCAATCTTTTTTACATGATTATGTTAAAAACTTTGACTTGTAGCTAAATTACCAGATAAACAATACTCTTACGTTTAAAATTATGCTACTAGAAGTATTCAATAACGTTAAATTTACAGTTTTTTTGTTATTTTTGTTCCCTAAGACCCCCAATTTTTTCCGCGTCCAGGCCTGGTGTTACATTTTCGAACTTCAAATAAACAAGTTTGGAAACTTTTGTCGTACATGAGAACACTTGTTTTTGGGAGTCTAATATGTGAATTTACTAAAAACGCCCTTAATTTTTCTCCTTTAGAGTTAATATTTAACAAAAAACTAGTTTAAATCGTGTCCACCATATTCGACATAAGGGGAATTCCCCCTTTCCGTTACCGTATATTAGGCTTAAGGTATCATTTTTATTACCAAAATATATCTTTATTTTCATCTAGAAACTTTTGTTTTCACGTAGCAGCACAATATTTGTCTTCAAACGGTCAGTAAACGAAAAAATTGTGTGTTGAAGTGTCGTGCTTTGCGTGGTTCAAAAAGGGTTCCACCACTCCGTTACCAAGATTTTAAGGTAAAATCTTTATCTTTATGTTGTTGTGATACATTTACCTAAATAATTGTTTATATCTAAACTCAATTTCACTAAAATATCTTTACAATCAAGATCGAATGCATATTTAATTTGTATTTCAAAGTGCAAAATATTACTCCCGTTACTTCCCCTTTCGTTGCCATGTCGGCAGTCATGTATAAGGGGAATCTAAAAAGTAACGGAATGGAAACATAAAGTTATGATTACACTGAGATCACATTTGAATAAATTATAGTATTTACATAGGTAAATTTATTTGTACCACAAAAGTAAATCATCTTATACGGTTCGCAAAATTATCTTTAGAATAATGCAGCGTGTTATTTTTAATCTGCTGCGTAGTTGCAATAACATTAACCGCAGATATCTCAATTAAATTTAAATAATACGACTAAACTACCTACATTTGTTATAGAAATGGCTCCTCTCACAGCTGCCGAAAAACAAAAACGGTATCGGGAAAGGATTAAAAATGACCCTATTAAATATGAAATCCAAAGAAAAAAGGACGTGGCGAGAATAAAAAAATATATAAAGGCAAGAAAAATTGCAACTACCAAACTATCAAACTATCCCGAAAAATGAAGCATCCACCAAAGAATAGGTACCTACTACCTAATACCATTGCAGTTGCTCATAATTTGTCTCTCAATAATCAGTATTGGTCAGGAAAGTCTAAAATGTAACCACTATAAATATGCGATAACCATAACCCTCATTTTGCTTTGGTCAGTCGGGTTAATAAAGCTTTTGTGGATTTGTGATCTTGGTATAACTGCAGCCTTATGATTTCGTTACCATTATTTTCATTACCGTCCTTTGAAAATAATTAACATTTTATTTTATTATTAAATCCCCAATTGATAAACATTGCAATTTGTGTATTATATGGATAAACTTTTTACTAAAGTATCCACGTATAAATAAATTTGTCGGGTAAACCTCATAACGTCCAACTGGTAAAGAAAATTGTAAGTAGTTTTGGTCGTCTGGTAACGAAATAGTTACAATAATCGTAATTTCTTTCAAATTAGTTCATAATGTTTTAAAAATAAAACTTATTTTCATAACTTACCATATTTTCAAGTAAGTAAAGCATTTATTTATCCCCATTTTACTTTCTTTCAATTTATATCAATAAATGTATATGGTAACGGAAGGGAAACAAATATGAGCCCGAGCCACTTTGAAATCGCTGTATAAATTTAATTTCCGTATGTTTTACAAAACCATTGCTAAATTAAGATACCTAAGACTACTAAAAATGCTTCAACACCCTTAAAGTTCAACAATTAATAAGTTCGAAAAAAAACATCACAAATCTGTTGGTACAACTTTGAAAAAAAATGCCCACATACGAATGAAATGAGACATTATTTCTTTCTTATAAATATCATTGATGCTAGCCCGAACCAACGTCTTTAGTATCATCGAGGGATCCTATCACACCTACAGGGGGCCCAGACAAGAGGCAAACGCTTCCAGGCGTTTTCCTTTCTATAAAGTTCAACGCCTAGGCGTTAGCGTCCAACATATGTCAGACAAGAGGAGTTAGAATAGAGAAACGTGCTGTCGATTCTGCGTTACGCTCATTGTGCGCTATAATAATAATTTAGCCTTAAATTGTCTATGCTTAGCGCAAATTTAAACGTCAATGTCAAACGTCATAGTGACAACAACTGGCAGTCAAAGTTTTAGGAGGTAAAATTTCAGCACTTAATACTTAATGCGAGACTTTATTGAACGGCATATTGACAATATCAGTAGGTATCTTATTGTAAAAGCGTATAAAGTTCCCCGCGAACGATGTGCTGACTTTACGAAGACGGTGACATGGGACTACGAGTTTATAATTGTTCAATAAAAATACTTGAATGTTTGTCCTCTATATTCGTTCCTCTTCCTAAACCATTGATCAGATTGTGATCAAACTTTGGTAGGGTGTTCCTGAGGACGCCCTCGAGGGTTTCTGGCCCAAAAAGCTATATCTACTATTTTAATTTACATGGCATTGCGACGGATCCCAGGTTCAGCTAGTAATAAATAAACCACACTTAAGTAGTTAGGTTAGCTTCTCGCCGCTTCGAACGAGAGTCCACAATGCGAGACTGCTACCTTTCAGGTCACAAATTGGTACTGAAATCTCAATGATTTTACCTAAAGACCAATTCTTTTTGTGTTTCCTTAAGTCCTTCTAATGTAGTGGATCCAGAAAATCTACACAAAGTCGATGCCAAACAGTACGTGGCTGTGGCCACAGAGCACTCCTTATAAGCATTTACTTTTGGTAATTTAATAAATAAAGAATATTGAGCATGGCAAAATTATCTATATTAATATATAAAGGTAAACAATTAAAATACTTATAAATTCAAACATTTAATTTTTTATCAAATTATCACCATTTGCCAAATGTTTTAATAAATATGAAAATAACTCTGTACATGTAGGAGCTTATTGAATAGATGATGGTTATCCACATTAATGCAGTGCCTAACTGCCAACACACCCAACCTTCATAATACCTTAATTAGCTAAATAAATGCAAATACAATACAAAAATCTCACAATGGTTATAGCATATTATGAAGGTAAACAATACTATTTATTACAATAAAGTTGAGTAGGCCGAAGCAACGTTCAATACAATTCCTGGCCTGCACGTGCCTCCTAGTGTAAGTCTCCTCCCTTGACACTGGTGCGGCATCCAAAATAGGCGTCATCAACCAGGGTCGCAGTGGATACCCCCAGTCGCCTTGAACAAATACACAGCAATTAAAAAAAAAATATTGAGACAGGACGGTTAGCTTACAACTACTTGATAGTGACTAGAACGCTAGGAAGCCTTCGATCGATCCAAGTTTTGCTCGAGACTTCTTAATATCTTCACCAAGCATATAGGCACCTAAATGTCATCGCGTCTTGATAGTTTGAAAAGGTAAAATTATAATATATAAGCTCAACCGGGGTAAAGGCGTCACTGATTTTTTACATTTTTTTAAAACCTAAATTACGATATATGTGTTTACTATGTTGAAATACTCATTCGTTCTGTTATTTTTACAACTCTTTGGGAATTTAATTCGTGGGTTAAATTTTTCGCTGCACTTTAACTAAAAGATATATAGGCTTTTTTTTTAAAAACGAGATTTTAGACGCTTTTGCCCCAGGTTGGGAAAATGCATCTTTTTAAAATAATTGTTAAAAGATTGCAATTAGGCCTTTAAAACTTCATGACACGTTTCTGCAAAACAGTTTTCTAGAAAGTTTTATAATGAGAAGGGCCCAAAAACAGCTATTAACAAGCTGAGACAGAAAATAATATAATTGGGGAAAATGCGTCTTCAATTTGTAGACGCATTTATCCAAACCTTAATACCAGATGTCGTAAACATTTTTCTTCGATTGAAAAGAGTGAGATAGAAAATTTATGAAAGAGATGTTATTTTCACCTTGTGATCGATTCTACGGGTAAAATAAAATAGAGTTTTTCGACAGATGATGTTTGATTTTTAATTGGTTAATATTTAAGATGTTTCCTTCTTTCTCTGTGGTTAATCTCTGTCACTTCTATGTATGCAAGTAATTATTCTGATATTAAAAGAGAGGGAATACGACACAGAATTTGATTATAGGTATAAACAAAACACCAAAATAATTTATGTTAATATTTATTCATCATAATTAATTTTTAAACATTGACGTAAAAAAAGGCATGAAAAATGTGATATAAACTGTTAAAATTACGTATCAAGGAAAAGGTTGTTCACCACTGACATTGGGGCAAAAGCGTTACACTAACGCAATTACCCCAAAGGTACTGACGCATTTAGCCAAATTTGAAAAATAACCTCCTAACAATTTATATGGAATTAACTTTAAAAATTAAGCATTTTAAATACAAATTGGAGTTCGTACGTGTGAGTCACCTAATACTGGTCATGTTTTAATAAAAAATAATACCGAAACCTAAAGAAAAAAAAAAGATGTAAATGGATTTTGAACACTTACCTCACGCTCCGCGTTGGTCTGGATTGACACTAAATTTCAAAAGGGTCGACGACTCAAATACGACCTGTTAAAACGCCCTCTATGTTACGCGGTTTCCTCCAAGTAGTTCGTGTCTATCACTAGATGGCGGGAGCTGTTGTAACTCACGTTGTTTAAAAAATAATTCGAATAAACGCAATAACCCCACAGTGGCTTTTACCCCGGTTGACCTTAACATAAAAAAGACACTTTATATATTTATGCAATTCTTTACACATTTTGCGGGTTCATGTGGTACGAGTGTACGTTAGTGTTAAGTACCCCCCTATATCATATACATTATAACAAATAAAAAAAAGTTTTGAAATATTTAATTATCTATATACCTACATAATATGTCTATCATTGTTCTAGTACCCATATTAGGTACAAGCCTAGAGCTTAGTTTGGGACTAAGTTAATGTGTGAGATTGTATTGATTGAAGCAGGATAGCAATCAACTTCTGCAATTTTTATTGCTGGTCTATTTCATGCTCATATTATTTAGTAACAATATAGACTTATATTGTTTGGCTTAAGACTTAAGAATTGATAAGGTTTTTGTAAAAAAAAAACCAAGTGCAATGTAATGGAGGGGCAATCAAATGAATGTAAGTACCTATTTGCAGGACTCCTGGAAAGAAGTGGACTCAAATAAACAAAAATCAATATTGTTTAACATTGATCAGACTTATAGAAAGCATGCATAATGCATACATAAGCTCACGCCTTTATTCCCAGAGTGAGGTAGGCAGAGCTACAGAATTACTAACAACTCTAAAAACTTGTTAATAATTCTGTAACCACATTCTGCATAATTAGGCTTACCCCAATGTGTATTAAATTAATATATTGATTGTTATGTATGAGAAGTGTATAATAAATTAAGTATTTTAATAATAATATGTAGCTATATAGTTAGTTGAGTTTTATTTCACCAAATCTTAACATTCAATCTTAACTTGCAATTAATAAACCATTTTTTTACATACTGTTGAGCTTACTAATATTAATACATACCTACCTACCTTCTTCTCATATAACAGGGTTATATTTGGAGCTAAACCAATTTATTGAACTAACATAATTTTACATTTATATCAATTAGTTAGACCTTTTGGAAAATATTTATCCCTTACATAATAAAATAATACAACTCATAACCAAGTAACTTATCCTTATAATGGTGTCCAACTTGCAGAATTAGCTCTGCCAGACTCTAATCATTTGGTGCATTTCTTGTTCAATATACATAATCACTTCAAATTGTTTATTGTTATTTGGATTGTAATGAGAAAACCACACAGGCAAGAATTCTTACCTAGAAGCCATAAACATAGAAAGTAAATTACCTATTCATAGAATCTGTATTATAGTGTAAATTGTCTGAACTTACCATTTGAATATTTAATGAATGGTATCCTTTTCTATTATAATATTGGTGTTCATCCACGCTTGGCCTTACAAGGGCAATGTGGGTGCAATCAATGCAAATCAGGCGGAACTTTCTTTGAAACCTGTACAATATTTTTATAGTTAGGTACAATGGCTTTAGTTTACAATAGGTGATTAAGTATCATATTATCAAAGGGATAGGGCTCCAGTCTAGAATATAGGTACTTACTTCTTACTTTTGTTTGCAAGCCGACCTCGCCAGTTGTGTTTGGGGAAATGTTATCCACTTCCCCACAACGCTAGGATGGTTGAGGGCTTGCACCACTTGCCTGATGCAGCGACTTGTTGTCCGCTGCGTCAAGTGTTGTGAAACCCCCACCACCGTTTGGTCGGACCCCGTCGCAAAGAACGTGAGAGCACATATAGAACCTGAAAAAATAACTAGGAAATAAGCGTCCACATCAACATATCGTACATAGTTGCTATGCATAATATACCTGGTCACTTATAAGACACTATTCCTACCTTAACGTCGAGAGGAATCTCCCTGGTTCCTCTCAACGAGGTTTGTGCTCTCAACTCGTCACATAGACGCCGAAATGTGCCCTTATCGATCCGGAACCGTTCAGCGAACAAACCTTCGGGCATTTCTTCTATAAGCTCCAAATTTGATCGCGATTCGTATCTTTGTTGGCGCCTCAACCTCCGAGCTTCGTTGCGGGCAACCCACAGCAAACGCAAAGAATGCATTTTGGATTTAAAACAGTAATACACTATTGTCTCTCAAGCAAAGTACAAAGTATCAGCCATTTTGAATTGTTTACTCGAAACGCTTAGCGCTTTTCTGCAAGTCTCCGGCGTGCGAATAGTTTTCTGGGTGGATCAACTTTTTGTTGTTGTTATTCTGTCCCGTAAGCCAGGAGACAACAGTGATAGAGTTTCTTAGAAAATTGTTATAATTATATACTTCCAGCACACTCAGGAGAGAGGCCATAAAAGAATGGGTGCGTAATTGCCAATAAAACAGTTTTTTAGTGGACTTATATCCTTTGAAATCATAGTTTTAAAGAGTGACCCAGGAGACGTCACCATGGCAACGAGCTACAAAGAAAAGTTGATTGACCCTTCTACATCGTACGGCAGAATACAGAACAGAATGCACGTCAAAAGTGCCACTTGACTAGCCATTTGTATGGATTATGTCATTGTGACAGCTCTTTTCGTTTTTCTGTTCGTTTAGAAATATTGCAGAAAAACGAAAACAAGTACGTTGGCTGGCCACTTAGCTATTCTCTTCGATAAACCACGTGACCAATTCGTGATCTCATACATTTGGCAGCGATACAACAGAAAAGCGAAAACGGCGTTTGCCTCTTGTCTAGGCCCCCAGGTCTAATAAAGCGTGTTCGTTATAGAAAGCTCACCTATGTTGCCTAAATAATATGTCCAGAGGCATGAATTGAATTTTATAATTAATTGTACAAATACATAACTACATAAGTAGATACGTCCTCTAATCCGCATCAATAATGACTGGACGGCTATTATTAAATCCTACCATGTGACGGGTGTTTCCTCGTGGTCATACTATTTTTGTCCTACTGACTTTCGACGGAGCCCCGCCTCACGGCGGGGCTCCTGCTTCTAGGTGGTTTTGCCCTTCGGGCATCTAAAGATACCTAACGAACCTAACCTACCTACTTTTACAACCACAATTAGTATTTAGTGATCAAATCCCTTCTAGGTTCACTTTTTGACTAGTATGACAAAATAGTATGACCACGAGGAAACACGTCATGTGACTGAAGCGAACCCCTGACACGACACGGCCTTGTATGAGAATATCACCACTGCATGAGGTCTGTTTATGGATAGCTGTCCAGAGCTTGAAAGAAAGGAATTAATCCTGGGTCCATCATTAAAACGGTACATGTTTTTAGGGTTCCGTACCAAAAGGTTATAAACGGAACCCTATTACCAAGACTCCACTATTTATGTCTGTCTGTCCGTCTGTCCGTCCTTCCGTCCGTCCATCCCGTCCGTCCATCCGTCCGTTTGTCTGTCTGTCTGTCTATCTGTCTGTCGGTCTGTCTGTCTGTCTGTCTGTCAAACTTGAAATTTTCACAGATGATACATTTCAGTTGGAGGCCATTTGCAACGTTAAAAGATGGCGGTCGTGTAATTTGTTTTAGACTTTAATTTTTGGGTAATTAGGTGTTCAAAGTTCTTTTCTGTTAGTGATTTGTACTTTTTATGCCTGTGTGTCGCACAGTGATTGAAGACTTGGACTTATTTCGTGTATCTGGCATCTTTCTTCTCGTTTCAAGTGGACTCGCAGTGGTGCAGAGGTTAAAACTATCTTGACCTCTGACCTACAAATCACCGTACAACGTTGCCCCCAATCTTCCTAGAGAAGATTGGATTTTATTGCTATATTGATATATACTTATATATACTTGACACTGGCGAAATCACTCAACGTGGAAACGAATTGATCCCAACTCTACAGATTTCTATTACAGATTCCCAATTCTACAGAATCCCAGCTCGACAGATTCCCAATTCTACAGATTCCCAGCTCTACAGATTCCCAATTCTACAGATTCTCAATTCTACAGATTCCCAATTCTACAGATTCCCAATTCTACAGATTCCCAATTCTACAGAATCCCAATTCTACGGATTTCCAATTCTACAGAATCCCAATTCTACGAATTCCCAATTCTACAGAATCCCAATTCTACGGATTCCCAATTCTACAGATTCCCAGCTCGAGTAGCATTTAATAGTGTAAGTATAGATGAAAAACTTCAGTAATGTAGAGCGGTCGACATTATACAGGGTGTCCCAGAAACCGACGTCAACCCGCCTAGGGCTGATAGAGCAGCTAAAAAGCTATCGATTTGACTCCTATGTATGTTCAAATATTTTTGCTAGTTTCGGAAATATTAATCATTTAAATCAGAATTTTTGTAATTTTCCCTTATGTCCATGTCTCAAAAAATCATTAATTTCATGTTTTACTTCATAAGTTTTTCAGTGGTATCTTACATATTTAGAAGCATTACGAATCAGCGAAGTTTTTAAACCTATTTGCCCGTTTTTTTCCCCAGTAATATTTTTGAGTAATCTTACCTAACCTAACCTAACCTAAAGTTGTATTTTCCATACAAAGTGAAAAGCAAACACTGGGACACCTAGTACACCCCATACTTTATAAATGCGTTCTTTTTCTAGGGAGTTAAAACTATTTCTGTAGAATAATTGATGACTAATTACTGGCTGGTTATCGTATTTTATCTCGAGTACTGTCGATATTTCAATCCACTTTGTTGACACAAGACGATACTACAAGACCTATAACTAATAGTTTACATAGGTAATATTCGGATATTTTTCTGGAACTCTATTAATAATATGGATGAAAACGAAGAATTACTTTTTGTAAATAGTGAAAGAGGTAATAAGGTGTTAATTATTGGACCAAACAAATACTACTTTAGTGTAAAAAACAAATCCGGAACAACAAATTGGCGATGCTATAAGACAAGCGAATGCAGTGCATCTGTGACCTTGACTACAGACAACAAAATACTTCGTAAACGAGTGCACTCGTGTTTTTCGGATGCATTTGAAGATCAACAACGGAAAAATGAAATGTTTATGCAAAATTGTAAAAAGTCGGTTTGTGAATCTATGGCTCCGGTGCAGCAGATTTTTGAAAACGAATTAATAAATCAATCTGCAACGCCTGAATGTAGTAACAGTAACCTTAATACTCCAGAGTATTCGGCTTGCAAAAGTGTTTTATATCAAGCAAGATACCGTAGCCTTGATGTATCAAAATCAAAATTTATAAATATTGAAGACATAGAAATACCTAGTTTTGGCAGATAATTTTTTAATTTACGATGGAACTAAATCAGACAAGATAATAATTTTCGCTACTGATGTGGCCGTCGAGAACATTAAAACCATCAACTCTTTTTTTTGCGACGGCACATTTAAAGTCACTCCCAAGCCGTTTTATCAAGTTTATAGTTTGCATGCCAATTTTGAGAAAAATGAAACGGAGATTAGAGTCATTCCAATACTATATGCATTGCTTCCAGACAAAACTCAAACGACATATTTGAGGTTTTTCACCGTTTTAAAAGAAAATTTGGGATTGTCTGTACAAAATCTGAAATGCGATTTTGAAGTAGCTGCCATTAACGCAATTAAAATGGTATACCCAACTGTGAAAGTTAGCGGCTGCTACTATCATTTTCAGAAGTCTATAATATGGGCAAAAGCTAGAGAACTTTCAATAGATAATACAGCAGAAGAGAAAAAAATTATTCGATTTTATTGTATGTTGGCTTTACTACCAGCTCAGTTTATAGCAGAAGGGCATATAGGAATCGTGAGTGAAATACCAGAAAATCATAGTAATCTCGTCAATTTTACTAAATTTGATGACTATTTTTTAAAATTCTGGTTGAAACGTATTAGGGCCGGCGCTGACTGCCGGTACGGCACAGGATGGCACGGTAAGTTGTGCTGCAGCATTCCGAAGGATAACACGGCCTTCCGCGGCATGCCGTGGCATCCTGCTGGCATGACACGGCAAATTATGCTGTGGCATCCCGAAGGCCGCTACGGCATTCCGCGGTATGCTGTGGCATCCTGCTGTCGACCCAGCCACTCAAGCAACAATTAGTATTAACTCCGCCTATTACTCGCGCGATAATCAGTCACTGTGTCAAATGACAAACGCGCGCCTCCTACCCTTGCCCTCCCCCCGCGCGGCGAACGGACTGCGCCGCGCGCCGGCGGCCCGTGTCATGCGCGTGCGTCTCGCGAGATGCAGCAGTACGCCGCGGCGGCATCCCGTGGAATGCTTAGGCACGTTCTGTCCTACCGCGGCCTCCCTCGGCATCGTTGTGTCAAGTAACATGAATTCTATACTCATGGTAATAAGATTAAAAATGGTTATATCAGTACCGAAATCCTTTGCCATGACACGCCGTGCCATGCCGGCAGTCAGCGCCGGCCCTTAGTTCAGATGTATTTTCCTGTGCCGATGAAAGTTTTCGCACAAACAATGCTTTAGAAGGCTGGCATCATAGGCTAAATGCCAGAATTAATCGGAATCCATCACTTTTCTTGTTCATTGACAGGGAAGCAATTTTTCAAGATCGAAGAATACAACAAAGTCATATTCACTTGCCTGCGAAAAAACGTAAGGCATATGATATTAAACGGAACACACAAATTAGAAAAATTATACAAGACTGTATATCTGAAAAAATACAAGTGAAAGAATGTATACAACGTTTAGCAGCAGTAAATTAATGAATGTTTATAGATTATAATAATGAAATATTTTATTTTTTAGGGGTTGGTAGCGTTAAGTTTCACGTTTAAGTATAATTGTTACGAATAAAACATTTTAACATAACAAAAAACGTTTTATTTTGCATTTAGGCAATATGTATAATATGAATACTTTGTTATACTGTGTATTTTTGTTGTTTACCTTCGTATTAAGATTTTTTCGAGCTAAGCCAAAAAAGGTATGGCCGCCGTAACTATCGCAGAGTAGCAAACAGTAAATAAACTTTGTATTTCGTCAAGATGTTTTAGCGATATTTCGTATGTTCAATAATTAGGGAAATCATCATCTGTCAACAACAATATATATTTAAGCATGGGTTTATGAGGTAATCATTTCATAAAAAACGTTAAACAAACTTATTTATTTCACAATCATATCATTTGACAAACCGTTTTGTTTCCGAAACTGTAAATATTTCAGGATTTTTATAAAACTAACCCAACCTAACCTATAGGGTTCTACACGATAGTCCTAAAATAAATCCAGAATTATTTACAGTTTCGGAAAAAAAAGCGGTTTCTGTGAATCTGTTTGTGAAACGTTTTTATGAAATGATTAGATAGGTACCCTAAGCTTGATTTTTAAACGACTTCAAAAAAAAGGAGGAGGTTCTCAGTTCGTTCTTTATTTTGTAGTAGAAAAAAAAGGCGAATTTATGGCGATCTATCGAATTATGCTGAAAAACCTGTACCTACCTATTTCTAATCCGTAGAATTGGGAATCTGTAGAATTGGGATTCTGTAGAATTGGGAAACTGTAGAGCTGGGATTCTGTAGGATTGGGAATCTGTAGAGCTGGGAATCTGTAGAATTGGGAATCTGTCGAGCTGGGATTCTGTAGAATTAGGAATCTGTAGAGCTGGAATTCTGTAGAATTGGGAATCTGTCGAGCTGAGATTCTGTAGAATTGGGAATCTGTCGAGCTGGGATTCTGTAGAATTGGGAATCTGTAGAGCTGGTAAAAATGGGTGGAAACGCCATATCCCCGCGGTAGTAGCTGTTCAAGTCGCCGCGGAGGCAAAAGAAGAAGAAGATTGTACATTTCAGTTGACTCTATAACAAAAATACTAAAAACGGAATAAAAATATTTTTTAAAAAGGTTGCTCCCCTTAAGATATAATTTTAAAAATAATTTAGCCACTTATGCAAAAAACGTGACTTTATGGGTAATGGTACGAATCCCCTCGTGCGCGAGTCCGACGCGCACGTAGCCGTTTTTAGGGTTCCGTAGTAAAACTAGGCACCCTTAAGCCGGGTATTCATCTGTAAACATTTGTTAATAAACTGTTTCTGAATTTGATCATCATGTTTTGCAACTAGTTTATGTAGACATTGTTTCTGAAACTTAGCAGTCCACACTAGTTTAGTTGCATGCATGAGCATTGAAATTTGGTTGTTGGACCACATCACTATTTCCATGTTTCTAAACTTGCGTCTCACACGTCCACACTCGATGACACCTGTTTATAAACTGTATATTTCGTATTGCTCTCCACCGAGAGTGGGGAGCACAGCAACATGTTTATGCAACAATGTTTCATCATTTTTGTTTATAAACATGTTTACAGAGATGATGAAACATTGTGCAACACTGTTTATAAACAGTGTTTATTAACAAAAGTTTACAGATGAATACCCGGCTTTATAGTTTCGCCATGTCTGTCGGTCTGTCGTCATATGAGACACTCACAGTTTTTTTTTCTCGTCTACCCCATAGACTGCGGTGTCGATGCATAGTTCTTTCAAAAAAATTGCGGGTTTGTCGCGAGGTTTAATTTGTTTATAGTAACGGCTTTGAAACCCTATACTGAGCATGGTCCGATATGCTCTTGCCCGGTTTTTTAATGGAAAATTACCACATGGGCCACCTGATGGTATGTGTGACATGAGTCCCATAGACATTTGTATTTTCAAGACTACAATCACAAAACTGCAATCCTAAAGCTTGTCCCAGAAAAAAATGTCGCTCATTATTAGATGGGGTTGTATATCAGGATGAAATCTAAAGAGGTTTGAAAACTATGTTTCCCGTTAGGATGCTCTATAAGGTATAAATAAAAAATAAAAAAAAGTTGTTAGTACTAGATTTTCAACGATGTCGTCGGTGCAAGAAAAGTTACACGATATTTTTTTTTGTACAAATATGTTCAATATAAAGGCATCTCTGCGAAGAAAGTGGCATCGGAGCCGAAAACGTCTACAAGAACCGTTCAAAGGGTTTTAAAACGGTTAAGGGAGACAGGTGGTATACGGCGACGGTCTGGAAGTGAACGTAAACCAGAGTTTGTAAACCAGAATATCGAGAAGAAGATTATAACAGCTTTACAGAAAAAACCTACCCTCTCTGTACGAGACTTGGCCAAGAAGTTTAAAACGTCGAAATCTACAGTGCAACGAGTGAAGAAAAATTGTTCTATAAAAACGTTTAAACAAACTAGAGTGCCCAACAGAAATACAAAACAGTCAAAAGAGTCTAAAACGAGATCTAGAAAGCTTTATTCAAAAATGACTAAGAAAAAATATTGTACAGTTATGGATGACGAAACTTACTGCAAACTTGAATTCAAATAACTTCCAGGATACCGCTATTATTCTGGGACCGACAGAAAAGTAGTAAGTGAAGAGTATAAGGTTATCAAAATGGATAAATTTGCAAAGAAAGTTCTCGTGTAGCAGGCGATCTGTTCATGTGGCAAACGCAGTACACCATATTTTGCTAATGGAACCATAAATGGTGATATATACCCGAATGAGTGCCTAAAAATAAATGACTTCGTAAACTGGGGTTACTTTAGCCCTAGGGGTAACATTGACAACCCCAAAAACTATCTTTATATTTAATCATTATATTAAATGCTACATCAGGACTAAGCTACTTTTATAGCTATACATTTATTTAACCAATTTAAAAATGGTTACCACTAAAATAGTCACAGTTTTAAAGATGGGTAAATTTTACCCTAGGGTTAAACTAATCCGAGTTTTTTGAAAGCGATATCTGGTTGTTATACAAACGTAAACTAAACAAAATGGCGTAATGTTATTAATGTACATTACATTTCGTTGATGGGTTCGTTCATAAAAACCTCGACTCCCCTACTGCACTTAAGAGCCTTAAAGCTGAGACTTTATCAGAAAACGAAAGAGCTATTTTCTGAAATTAATTTCTGTGCAGTGGATCCAAGACAATAGAACGCTATCGATACTAGGCTACCCCTCTCTGAGCCGGTCTCGAGGGCTGTACGACAGCTTGAGACTTCACACCACAGGGTATTATTCCAATCCCCTACTTTTGCATGTGGCCTTGAGGATGGTTCCACGGGCCACATTTTTTTTCAATTGTCCTAACCGATCAGTTCCTTCATATGATATTCTTCCTTGCTCCATCCCGAAACCTATTCATTTCAAATATCTTCTCTCCCTAGCTTTCTCTAGACCCAGATACACTATACTCATAGAAAACACACAAGACTAGAAACGAATACATGCGATCATCACACAAATGTTTGCCCTGACCGGGAATTGAACTCGGGACCGCTAGCTCCGTAGGCAGGATCACTACCTACGTCATTATAAAATAAAAACCGGCCAAGTGAGAGTCGGACTTGCGCACGAAGGGTTCAATACCATTATCTATACAACGTTAGACACTCTACCAGTTGCCGTCATTAATATCGAACAAAAAACGGCAAAAAAATCACGTTTGTTGCCTTAAATATTTATTATTTTAACCTGTTTTTAGCATTTGTTGTTATAGCGGCAACAGAAATACATTATCTGTGAAAATTTCAACTGTCTACCTATCTTACGGTTCATGAGATACAGCCTGGTGACAGACAGACCGACGGACAGTGGAGTCTTAGTACTTAGGTAGGTCCCGTTTTTATTCTTTTGGGTACGGAACCCTAAACATGCATAATTAAAGCGTAGTGTCATAAAATAAACTGAATTATTGCAGTAATAAAATAAAATTAACACAATTACTAAGCACTCGATTCCCTGTCCTCTGATTAATTTAAAACCATTGCAACTAATTGTTTTCCTCTCGTTCGCTTCATTTTGATTTGTTACTTGTTTAATTATCATTAATTAATATGAACAAATGACTGATTAGAGACAACACAAGTATTGAATATTAAACTTATATTGCGTCGCCACAGACGCGAGCATACTGAGCCAACGTCCGCTCGCGTTAATGGTTTGCCAGCACACTGAGCCAACTGTCAGTTGTACCGGTCACACGCAGCCCCTCCACGGAATCGGTCCCGCGTACTGTGGTGCAAGCGGCTTGACTCAGTATACAACGTACTGATTTACAAAATAGTGTTACTTGCATTGGTATACGTCACTTTATTTCAGAAAGTAGTAGGAATTTCAGCACAAAAAATTTGTGGGAGGTAAATATAAGTATTATTATCACAAAAATGCAAAAAAACAAAAATCGCAAAAAGACCACTTGCATCAGTATACTTAGGAGGTGTCGATGTAATCTGCAAGTATTCTGTGCTGTGACATGACATTGACATTTATGACCCGTGGACTTTTGAGGTTGTGTTGTGATCGTAATCGGTTTAATATTAGTAAAAACCTATTCTGCGTGTTACTGTTACTGCTTTCTCGTTTTATTGATAAGAGCAATCATGGATGTTGGATTCGTGAAGGCAGATAGCACAAACTTACCAAGAATGGACACGTTGATGGTCGGTAATATTTATTTCACTGGGCACTCTAATCCATAATTTTCCTGAGGTTTTAACTGATGTGTTCTTGCATTCTCGGACAATACAATAACGATAATTACTATATTTTCCATGTAAACTGGTGGAAATCATGGTTTTTATTAAAAAGTATCGAGGTTTTCACAATGATAAACGTTTATTTATATGTCAAATGCACTAGTCAAATGTCAATGTTTGTTTTGGGCTCGGATGACGTCACAGCACAGATAATCTATAGACTAATATGGCTGTAAGCGTTTTCGCCTGTTAACGAAAACTAAACTTTTAAAATAAAGTTTTGCGGTTTTCTAGGTCCTAAAAAAATATGGCAATATTTTTTTAAGCTAATCTGACAATAATTAATAATTTGAGACCTACTTTAAAAAGAGGCAACTAGCCTATTGTTTTAAACTATATGTTGCGTATGCAACAGTTTTTCATTGTATACATTTTAATTCATTTTATGTTATTCTTTTCCCCTATTTTTAATTGTTTCCAAATTATTTAAATATTAAAATCATTCATCTTATAATCTTAAATATGCTCCTCAAGCAATATCAAAACGTTTATCCCCACTAAAATAATCCGTTGAGCTTAAACGAGAAAAAAGTGGCTAGTCACTAGCTTTCTAAACTTCCACTTAGCTGCGCACAATTTTGGCACTATTTCTGTATACCAGTAACCTATAATAAATGTACAGTATCAAATCGAAGTTTTTAATTAAATTAGCAACGCCTTCAAAACCTCCTCTTCAGCGGTCTGGTTTCGGCAGCTACATATGGTCCTTCGAGCCGGATACTGGTACCGTCCAGGCTGGCGGGGGGCACGGGCCCGCGTCGAGCGAGCACGGCTCGTTCGTCAGCGCGCGGCACGACTTTGTCCGCCTGCCGAAGATTGACCTACCGCACTTCGACGGCAACTACCAGCACTGGCTCGAGTTCCGAGATACGTATTATTTCTTTAATAATAATAATAAAGCCTCTTTATTTCGGAATTTTACAAATATATTAGTACTACAATTAATATTAATCTTTGTCCGATTGCTCTATAGCAAAGGCCTCCTCCCTTTCCTTCCACTCCGTTCTTTTTCTTGCAAGTCTCGTCCATGTTTTACCAGCAAATTGTTTGAGCTCATCTATCCATCTTCGGTATTGCCTTCCTCTTTTCCTTATTTTATCTCTTGGATACCATAGTGTTGTTCTTTTGCTCCATTTGTCGTTGTCCCTAATCATGTGCCCTGCCCATCTCCATTTAAGCCTTTTAATAGTTTTTCTCACATCTTGCAGTTCTGTTTCTTCTCTGAGCTTGCTGTTTCTTATTTTATCTTGTCTCTTTACACCTAGTATACTTCGTTCCATAGATCGTTGACATACTTGAAGTTTCCTTTCCAGTGCCTTTGTTGGTGCCCATGTTTGGCATCCGTAGGTCATTACTGGTAAAATGCATGAATCAAACACCTTCTTCTTGAGTTTTATACTGATGGTTTTGTTTTTCATAATCTCTTTAAGTGACCAGTATCTGTTCCATGCATTTGTTACTCTTCTGTTTATTTCCTTAGGCATCTGGTCCTCAAATGATATTGTCTGGCCCAAGTAAATGTATTGGTCTACATATTCAATGTCATTCTGGTTTACTCTGACCGGTTTCTTGTATGTATTAGACATGACTTTTGTTTTTGTAACATTCATTTCCAATCCCACCTTTTCACTTTCCATTGCTAGTTCTGACATCATAGCCTCTAGCTCTTCTGAAGTTTTGGCGAATACTATTATGTCGTCTGCAAATCTTAAGTGGGTCAGACTGGTTCCATCAATGCTGATACCCTGCGTATTCCAGTTGAGTTGTCTGAACACCTGCTCCAACACTGCAGAGAACAGTTTTGGTGACAGCGGGTCTCCTTGGCGTACTCCTCGTTGTATTTGAAGTAGCTCTCCTTCCTTCTCCAGTTTAACTTTTGCAGTGCTCTCTTTGTAGATGTTCATTATTATTCTCGTGTATTTACTGTCCACTCCTTGGCTATTCAGTGCTTCCCATATTTTGTTGTGATCTAACGAATCTATATTTCTTTAATACATGATAATCATGGCATAAGCGACATTAATAAATTTCATTACCTTCGTGCCGCTTTAAAGGGTAGGGCAACCCTAGTCATACAAAGTCTTGATTTCAGCTCAAACAACTACCACAAAGCATGGCAGTTATTATCAGAAAGATACGACAACCAGAGACTTCTGGTTAATAATCACATCCAGGCATTATTTAACCTTGAATCTATACAGCGCGAGTCCAGTTATTCGTTAGGTACGTAACATGGTAGATGTGACGAATAAAAATTTACGTGCACTTGCAACGTTAGGCGAGGCAGTGGACCATTGGGACACTGTTATAGTCTACCTTATGTCTAAAAAATTAGATTCTGTCACACATAGGAAGTGGGAAGAACACAGAAACCAGTTGTCGGGCTCGCCGACATTGAAACAATACATTAAGTTTTTAAATTGTATGGCAGATCTTCTTGAAACACTTTATGACAATAAAAGTAATAAACCAAAAACATTTCAAAACATACAATCAACTAAACCAAAATCTTATCTTGCAACTACAAATACAAAACAATTTAAACCAATTACTTGTCCTTTCTGTAAACAGAATCAATTTTTATTTACTTGTGACGCGTTTCGTAAGTTAGACGTTAACGCTCGAATTAGTAAAGTAAATCAATACGACGTCTGTAAAAATTGTTTACGTCCGGGTCATAGCGAAAAGAAGTGCTCACTTTCTCATTGCAAGTAACTGTGTACATAAACACAATACTCTTTTGCATAAAAATGTAGAAACCTTTTCTAGCACTGACGCACCTATTCCAGAGATTAATTTTAACGGCAACATTCAAGCTAACATATCTTCACTCGCTAATCGCTCGGTGTTGCTTTCCACAGCATTGGTGCAAGTGTTCGACGCTAATGGGAGACCTCGCGAAGCCCGTGTCTTGCTTGACAACGGCAGCACTTCCAACTTCGTGACGCGAGACCTGTGTGGGCAGCTTGGGTTGGTGAGACGCAGCGTCAGCTCCACGGTCACAGGTATAAATAATCAGACCTCACACAGTACAGAGTGCTGCGACCTCATTATCCAGTCATGTCATAGCGGCTATAGGACGAGTGTGCGCTGCTTTGTTTTGCCAGAGATAAATAAATCAGTTCCGTCATGCTACATAGATACTTCACAAATACCTATACCTGCCGGCATCATATTGGCGGACCCATCATATAATCAGCCCTCTGTTATCGACATACTTGTTGGCGCTGAAGTATTTTGGCACGTCTTAGGTTCCAAGTATATCAATCTAGGAAAAAATAAACCTAGACTTCAGGAATCTAAGTTAGGCTGGCTTATTTCCGGGATTACTTATACATCATCATTTTGTACATTTTTAACAAATCAAGAAGAAACCCAACTTACACGTTTCTGGGAACTTGATTCAGTGTCATCAACGCACTGCATGTCTCCTGAGGAACAGGCTTGCGAACAGAGCTTCCTCGTGGACACAACTCGCGATCAAGATGGCCGCTTTATTGTCACTTTACCTTTGAAAGAGTCACCGGAGGTCTTAGGAGAATCATATTTCATGGCCAAGCGACGTTTTTTAACCTTAGAAAATAGATTAGAACGAGTCCCACTATTTAGAGATATGTACCTTAATTTTATGCAAGATTATCTTGAGTTAGGTCACATGACCGAAAACAAACCATCCGGTACTTCAAAAAACTCATATTTTCTCCCACATCATGGTGTTTTCCGCGAGGCAAGTACGACGACGAAGCTTCGAGTAGTATTTGACGCTTCGGCCAGAACAACCTCCGGAAAGTCTTTAAATGACATCCAGATGGTAGGGCCGACAGTACAGGACTACCTTTTGTCAATTTTATTACGATTTAGACAACACAAATATATCATTTCAAGTGACGTGCAAAAAATGTATCGTGCTATCCTTGTCCATCCTTTGCAACGTTCACTTCAACAAATTATATTTAGATTCGATCCATCAGATCAACTTAAAACTTATACTCTAAACACTGTCACGTACGGTACTGCGTCAGCCCCATACTTAGCGACCAAATGTCTCGTTTCTCTTGCCGATCAGTGCCACGACGTCCGTGTTAAAGACGCAATCAAACATGATTTTTACGTGGATGACTTCTTAAGTTGCAGTGACACGATCGAGTCATTAATTAAAATAACTCAAGATGTCATAAGTACTTTGGCGACCGCAAACTTTTATCTTCACAAATGGCAGTCTAACAGCCCTGAGATATTGAAATCTATTTGTGCTAGAAAGGATCGCACTCACAAAAAACTGAACCTCGACAGCACTTCGTCTTGCAAAACGTTGGGCTTATATTGGGACTCCACTTTCGATAACTTGTCATTCTCGATTGACATTAAAATTCCAAATAAAATTACTAAACGAAACATTTTGTCCGCAGTAAGTCAGGTATTCGACCCTCTAGGCCTAGTGGGCCCTTGTACAGTCGAAGCTAAATTTATGTTACAAACACTTTGGCAAGAAAAGTGCGATTGGGATGAGGAGCTTCCTCATGCGATTGTTGAGAATGTGGCGACACCCCTACAGGAATTTATATCGTCAGCATTATTGGAAAGCAAAGCGAGCACGGGACACGCGGAGCTCAGTCCGCTCACAGCCACCATTCGTATCGGTATTCCGATAGACGCGACTCGTGCCCGCCTGGTAACTCACTGTATTACTTAGCCCTAAGAGCCAGTAATTAAATTAGTATCTCCATTAAGTGGTTTATCTTATCTCTCATCACCTGATTACCTCCGGACATTTAATAACTGTAGGCAGCAGTTATATTGGTGACCCCGACGTGATTATTTTTGTTCGAGCATTTTAAACCAACCAGGCGGGCATAATGACGGAGCCTAAACCCGAAGCACTCAACACCGCGATAGGAGAGCTACAATCTGTGAGCATACACAGCCGGATTGCGCCCTTCTGGAGCGACAAGCCGAGAGCATGGTTCGTGCAGTTCGAGGCAATCACTGCACCACAGAAGATAGGCAGCGAAACAAAATTCGACCTAGTTATTGGAAAATTGAACAAAGAAGAGCTCAGCCATGCCGATGACCTGTTGGAAACAGGGACGAGGAACTACGACACCCTCAAAACACGGTTGATTGCGGAGTTCCAAGAAACAGAGGAACAGCAATTCAACAAGCTATTCAATGAACTGCATCTTGGGGACCAGAGGCCATCACAGCTGTATAGGCGGATGGCAGAAGCAGCCCGAAATGCAAAGGTTGAGCTAAGGACCGTAAAAAAACTATGGCTACAGAGACTCCCCGCAGCCGTAAGAGCAGCACTAATAACGCACGAAGAAGAGGAACCAGAAAAACTTACGGTACTAGCAGACAGGATAGCTGAAACGCTCAAAAACACAACGATAGCGGAGGTGAGCAAAGAAAAAGATGGCGGCGGCTCCCCAGCCCTATTAGAGGAAATCAGGAAAATAACAGACGGTTTCCAGCAGCTGCAAGGGCAGGTAGATGAGATGAGAAGGGAAGCAGGAACCGGAAGCAGCCGCGGCACCTGGCCACAATGAAAAGGAGGCCCACCCAATTACTTCCAGAAGCAGAGCAGGTTATGTCACTACCACCAAAGATTCGGGAAGTTTGCAAGAAATTGCCAACAACCTTGTACCTGGCAGCAAAGGGGACAACCCAGGGAGAGAAATTGGAACCCGCAGACAAAAAACTAAGTGCGGTGCACCCCAAGGTGATTAAAGGGTGTACGCCGTACTTGGACAATCACCGCCTTTGCATAACAGATCGAAAGAGTGGCATAACATTCCTCATAGACACAGGTGCTAACGTTTCAGTCATCCCAGTGGGTAGAGTCAGTGGCGCAATTAATCGCGAGTGTAGCTATAAGTTGTTTGCTGCGAACGATACGGAGATACGGACATACGGCACAATGACGTTTGAGCTACACTTAGGGTTTAGAAAACCCATCATGTGGACATTTGTGGTGTGTGACGTGAAAAAACCGATCCTAGGAGCAGACTTTTTAAGGACAAATAAGTTAACGGTAGATTTACATAATCATAGTTTAATTGACGAGTCCGGCAACGTAGGTATAAGCGGATCCATGACGCAGGCAACTCGGACGGTACAAACCATACAAAGGTCAAATCCGTACCGGGACATCCTAGCACGGTATGCCGACATAACCAAACCTATCACCTTTTCAGAGCCAGCCAAACACGATGTAAAACATTACATCGAAACCACGGGACCACCGGTATACGCGCGGGCAAGGCCGTTACCGCCCGACAGGTATGCAAAGGTAAAAGAAGAATTCCGTGTAATGCAGGAATTAGGTATATGCAGACCAAGCAAAAGCTCCTGGGCCAGTCCTCTACACGTCGTGCCGAAGAAAGACGGACAAATTCGGCCATGTGGGGACTACAGGCGGTTAAACGCAATAACCAAGCCGGACCGCTACCCAATACCAAGGCTCCAGGACTTCACATACGGACTAGCAGGTAAGAAATTATTTACAACATTAGACATCAACCGCGCGTATCACAATATCGAGGTGGCTCCGGAAGACATAGAGAAAACGGCAATAATCACACCGTTCGGATTATTTGAGTTCCCACGGATGACTTTTGGTCTGCGTAACGCGGCACAAACGTTTCAACGGTTCATGAATTCCATTCTTCAAGAAATTGAAAACTTTGTCGATCCGCAGGGCGCTAAGTCTTCGCTATTTTGTTACATAGATGACCTTATAATCGCATCGGAAAACGAGCACGCGCATAAGGGGCATCTAGAATGTATTTTCAAAATTTTAAATAAATACGGAATAACAATAAATTTGAGTAAATGCACATTCGGGCAAAATACGGTAAAATTTTTAGGATACTCTGTTTCGTCATCGGGCCTTAAGCCACTAGACGAAAAAGTAAAAGCCATCATTGATTACCCGAAACCAGAAAACGTCGAACAACTGCGACGATTTCTGGGAATGATTAATTTCTACAGGCCTCACATTAAAAAAGCAGCGGATGGACAAAGTCATTTAAATAAATTTTTGCACAACTCAAAAAAGAAAGACCAGACCAAAATTCAATGGGACAAGGAAGCCGACAACGCATTTTTGACAAGTAAGGAAAGCTTAAAACGCGCCGTTACTCTGTCATATCCGTTACCCGGGGTATCGCTTGCGCTCATGACCGACGCGTCAAACACCTCAGCTGGAGCCGTGTTACAGCAAAAAACAAACAACGTGTGGAAACCTTTAGGTTACTTTTCAAAAACTTTCTCAGACACGCAGAGAAAGTACAGTGCGTTTGATAGGGAACTTTTAGCCATATACATGGCAATAGTACATTTTAGGTACCTAATTGAAGGAAGGGAACTAATCGTATATACCGATCACAAACCCCTAACATTCGCATTATCAAAAATAGGAACGACAAACGAAACACCAAGGCGGACAAGGCACCTTATGTTCATCAGCGAATTTACAAGCAAGATTAGGCACATAGGAGGTTCGGAGAATGTAGTTGCTGACGCGCTTTCACGGGTAGAAGCGATAACAGGCCCCACAGTAGTTGATTACGCGGAATTAGCGCAAGCGCAAGCAACGGATACTCAGGTTACGCAGTCGTTCAACAGTAGAATTCATTTCACAACACTGTTGCTACCTAACTCCGATAAGGTAATTTATTGCGAAATGTCAACGGGTACGCCAAGGCCTTACGTACCATTACAGTTTAGGGAAACAGTTTTTAAGGCAGTCCATAATAATAGTCATCCCGGAATTAGAACCTCACGAAAAATGATTACTTATAGATTCTTCTGGCCAAGCATGAATAAAGATATCGGAAAGTGGGCAAGAGCGTGCGTACAATGTCAAAGGACTAAGATAGGTCGACATGTGGTTTCCGATTTAGGAACGTTCGACCCGGCAGGGAGATTCGAACACGTACACATAGATTTAGTAGGCCCTTTGCCTATTTCACAACAAGGTCATAGGTACCTAGTCACGATGATAGATCGAGGTACGAGATGGCCGGAAGCCATACCAGTGACGGATATGACAGCGGAAACGGTAGCGCGGGTGGTATACGAGAATTGGATATGTAGGTTTGGAACTCCCGGTTACATAACCACAGATCAGGGCAGGCAGTTTGAGAGCGAGTTATTTGCAAATTTAATGAAAATATTAGGTATCCAGAGAATTCGCACAACACCATACCACCCTCAGAGCAACGGGATGATAGAAAGATGGCACAGGTCTTTAAAAGTTGCCCTCACGGCCAGGTTGGCAGACAATGCGTCCTGGGTAGAGGAGCTACTGTAATACAATAAGGTTGTAACCCTTAAAATAAACCTTATTGTATTGTTCATTGTATGCAATGTCTCATTTGCTTTTAATTATTCAATTTGAAAAGCAAATGGTTCGATAGAACAGCGACTGTTCATTTTGTATAATTTTTGGTAGTCGCATGTTACCTGGCGCCGAGTGCGCACGGCTATGTATTATTAAAGATAACGGAAAACAGAATAAACGTATACCTATAACTAGCTAAGCAAGATCTTTTTATTTACAGATACAACCCCCAAACTTGGTATCTATTACATGGTGGAGTAAGCGGGGGTTCCGCTAATTTATATCGCAAACTAGCGAGTGCTCGAACACGAGAGACAGGGATAAGCCTAGCGTAAGGCAGGTCCTAAGAGGAAAGAGTAATAATACGGTAAAACGGTATCGAAAGGGTAATCTATTTGTAACTTTGTGTATCTTCCCCTGCGTAAGGTTAGCTCGGCGAAGATGGCTGCGAAGAAATTCAATGGGATTCAAGATTGTATATCGATAGCTCAGATAAGGCTTTGGGAAGTTGCTTATGTCAAGGTATGGAAGAAATGAAACCTGTCGCATACGCGTCGAGGAAATTAAGTGCGGCCGAACAAAGATATTCGGTGACTGAAAAAGAATGCCTTGGTTTGATATGGGCTCTGCAATACTTCAAGCATTATTTGTGGGGGCTTAAGTTTCAAGTCGTCACAGACCATAGAGCATTAGTCTGGTTAAGGAGCAAGCGTGACATGAATGGCAGACTTGCAAGATGGGCTTTATCGGTACAGTCGTGGGATTTTGATATTGTGTACTGCTGTGGAAGAGACAACGTGGTAGCAGATTTTTTGAGCAGAAATCCCTTGATTGAGAATCCAGATGCAGAGCGCATAGAGAGAGTTCCTGAACAAGAGGACGGATTTGTCTTATATGCTCTGAATAGCATAGATGTAAAAACAGCGCAGCAGTCGGATGTATTTTGCTGTGACATACTAAACCGAATGCGGCAAAATAATGCTCAAGTATATCAAAATTACTTTCTACAGGGAGACTTATTGTATAAAAGAAGGAATATCGGTCAAGAATCAAAGGAGTTACTAGTATTGCCGAGGGAGTGCTTTGCCGATTGCATGAACGAGCTTCATGACGATCCTGTGACTGGAGGTCATTTCGGACTCTTTAAAACCTATGCGAAGTTTAATGACAGATACTACATAGATAAAGCAGAGAAGAAAGTCAGTGATTATGTCAAGTCCTGTCATCGCTGTCAAGAGAGAAACGTAAACAAAGTAGTTGCCCCGTTGGTTTCGATTTGTGTTTCAGATTTGTATCAGAAAGTTGGAATAGATGTGCTCGGCCCGATGCAGACCTCTGATAAAAGGAATAAATATATCATCGTGGCAGTGGAATATTTATCGAAATATGCCATATGTAAAGCGGTACCCAGAGTCACGGCGGAAACAATAAATGAGTTTTTAATTACAGAAATATTGTGCCGGTTTGGAGGCGTGCAGCAGTTGATAACAGACAGGGGTTCAGTCTTCACGTCCAACATAGTTAAGGAAACGGCCCGATATTTTAATGTGACATTGTCGCACGCAACGACGTTCCATCCACAAACAATTGGATTAGTGGAACGTTTTAATAGAACACTCTTAGGTATGTTGTCGAAGTATGTTTCAGATGGTCAGCGGAACTGGTGTACTTATTTACCGTACGTGTGTTTTGCGTATAATAGTGCGAAGCAATCTAGTACGGGGGTGTCGCCGTATATGGTAATCTATGGAAGAGAACCACAATACAGATCTGATGTGGAATTGGGAGTTAATAGGATTAATGTTTCAGAAAATTTGGCGAGTAAGGTGACACAGATGTCATTATTAGTGTCTAAAGCTGGCGAAAATATCCGTGAGGCGCAACAGAAGCAAAAAGCTTATTATGATGAGAAAGCCAAAAACATAATATATAATAATGGCGACCTCGTGATGCTCTATTCCCCCAAAAGGAGGACTGGCATGAGTTTTAAGCTCTCCAAACGTTACAAAGGACCTTTCGAGGTGGTGGCCAGACTTAATAATGAGAATTATAAAATAATAAAAGTCAGTAGGCCATCGAAAACCCTTATTGTTCATAGAAACAGGTTAAAGAAATTTTACACTAGGTTTTAGATATAGCTTGTATAGGAAGTTTAGGTTAGATATTTTAGGAGTTAAGGTGTTTTAGGTTAGATATTTTAGGAGTTAAGGTGTGAATAGTTTTTATGTACTTATTATTATTTTATTTGTTTTCTGTTATAGGAAGTTGTGGTCAAGCATGAACAACCATGGAAAGAGAGATAGCGAAAGAACATGATGTGGGCATATCTCTATGGGTCCAGGGTGCCTGGGGTTGTGAGATTTCCTTTAAGCCTGTAAGGTTGGAAGAAACTTGTTTGGTTTCACCTCACATATCCCATGGCGCACGGGTACCTTCATGGCAGATGTGTCATGCATTCCATGTTAAGGCGTGATAGTTGGGATAGTTGGATGTTTGTTCATGCTTATTAATTGCAGGTTTTATGGACTGTCTGTAACTGGTTTTATTGTGTGATTTTCTTATATTTCATGAACGATGCTGAGTCTGCGCAATCTAAGATTGTGCCAGGCAATTCGATGATGCTGCGATCACCTGATGGATGATCAGGAAGAAATGCAGTTCATCATCATTCAGCGAAGACGATGTGTCCATATCTCAGGCCGAGATATGTGACAGTCTCGACTGAAGCAAATGAATTTGAATGAATTATAATTTGTCTTTTTAGTATTAAGAGTTAATCAGAAAAAAAATTAGGTAGGATTAATAAAGTTTAATTTACAGCTACTTGAGTCCGAGAGTGACGTGACAAAGGTCAAATCGCTGACGGATGAAAGGGGACATAGGTCCAAAATTTTCATTAGCTTCAGCGGAAAATTCTGAGTGTGACTTGACAGGTGTATGTCAAATCACCCAGGCCCGCATTTTCTTAGTTTCCGTGGTAAACACTGAGAATGTAAGGCAACCCCGCATCTTCAATGCAGGGATTGTCATAAATTGGTTTGTAGGGTTAGGCAGGTAGACAGCTTTTTCGTGCCAGCCGCCCCACGTTTCGCGGGGTTTTTGGTGGGCGGAAGCTCGCTGTGAGTTCACCGATAAATGATTAATAAATTAAATTTAAACAAATGAATCTCACGGCAAGCTACTCCTAACAAAGGGGCTGGCATATGCCCTGTAACTTTTCCCCGCTTAGGTAGGCAGTAGGGATAGGTAGGATTCATTCCTTGTTCCCAGAGGGACGAGGGATGTAATACAATAAGGTTGTAACCCTTAAAATAAACCTTATTGTATTGTTCATTGTATGCAATGTCTCATTTGCTTTTAATTATTCAATTTGAAAAGCAAATGGTTCGATAGAACAGCGACTGTTCATTTTGTATAATTTTTGGTAGTCGCATGTTACCTGGCGCCGAGTGCGCACGGCTATGTATTATTAAAGATAACGGAAAACAGAATAAACGTATACCTATAACTAGCTAAGCAAGATCTTTTTATTTACAGATACAACCCCCAAACTTGGTATCTGTTACACTACCAACAGTACTGTTAGGACTACGTGCAGCTGGTAAGTCAGGGAGCGACGTAAGTGCTGCAGAGATGACATATGGACAGGTCCTCAGGTTACCAGGGGATTTTTACATAAAATCACAGATAAATAGTAGCGATCAGTTTTCATATGTAGAAAAATTAAGAAACATAATCAACAACCTGAAACCAGTCCCAATTAAAAATAGAGATAATAGGAAGATATTTGTATTCAAGGAAGTCGATAGCTGCACTCATGTTTTTGTAAGAAATGATGCGGTAAAAAAACCGCTCACTTACAACTACGATGGACCATATAAAGTCCTCAGTAGAAACGCGAAAACATTTAAGGTACAGTTACCAAACAGGCAGGTAGATATATCCATAGATAGGTTAAAACCAGCTTTCATCTTATGTAACCATACCACCGACGTTTACGATGGGCCGACCAGTGTCATTCAGGACACATCGGCGCCATCGCCACCGACATCATCATCACCATCAGCGGTATCCTCGCCTACACCTGCCTCACGGATCCGAACCACGCGTTGCGGACGAGTTATTAATAGACCTATAAGATACCTAATCGATGATTGAACGCGTGGCAATTGGTAATTATTATTTATTTAGTCGGCGTTGGGTACAGGACGGCTGTTTGGAGATTTTCTTTGTAATTAACTATGGCAGAGTCGGTCCTGTACCACAACTACCCTTAAGATATATGCTTAATTATTTAATTATAATATGATGTAAACATGAAAAATACATAATGCGCATTACTGGTGCAAAACAGTTATGCACACTCCGCACTTTACGGTGCACAGTAGTAGTATAATAGCGGTAATGCACACATAGGAATTGTTTAAGTTAGATAATAGTACAATGTTAAATCATGCAGTACTGACAGACTAAGTCGACTGTGACACTTACGTTAGCATTTAATTGCTACGTACCTATAAGCAAAGTAGAGCACACGTGCACGATGTAAGGGTCAATGTTTTCTTCTATAGTTCACAAGTTTTTGCGATCATTACTAATCGGAACCGTAACAAGTAGTTACGTCAACATTCATATTTCAACTTAAAACCAATTAAGCGAGCTAATCATGGGCTGGGGACAAAGCAAAGAAGAAAACAAGGACTCGCACGACGCCATAGCCATGGCAACAGTAACAAATTTATCAGGTCAAGTGGAGAGTAAACTCAACTATGTAGGAATTGGCCTCATTATATGTGCAGTAATTTTTGGAATTATAGTGTGTTATTACATCAGACAAAAGTGCATTCAAAATACGAGGAAGTGGTTAGAGAAAAGCATAAGAAGGATGACGCCTTCGGGGATCACGGTAACACCGAGGCCACAAGCACCAGTGTATTAAAGCTGTTATTTTTCCACAATCTTTACAATAATAATCAAGTGATTTATCGCTGTTCTGATTTCTGCGTTCTAATTTCTGCAGAAAATGGCTCTTGAAAACCATTAGGTTCTTAGAAGTCTTATGGAAACATTTTCCACAATTTATTTTTTCTTTGCAATTCATTATGTTTTGTTTTTATTTTTACAACATAACTTTGTACTTTTCGTTTCGTGGTATCATTCGTTAAATGTAAACAATGCACCGACTTGAGTACGGTGCGTTGTCAGCAAGATGAATCGGTTGTGCGATACATAGATAACAGTTTAGGGTTCCGTAAAGGAAACAATGAATTCTAATGGTAAACATGTTAATATTTTTTATTTTTTTTCACTTCAATGTACATTTCTTTCCAAAAAGGGGGGGAGTACTGTGGCGACACCCCTACAGGAATTTATATCGTCAGCATTATTGGAAAGCAAAGCGAGCACGGGACACGCGGAGCTCAGTCCGCTCACAGCCACCATTCGTATCGGTATTCCGATAGACGCGACTCGTGCCCGCCTGGTAACTCACTGTATTACTTAGCCCTAAGAGCCAGTAATTAAATTAGTATCTCCATTAAGTGGTTTATCTTATCTCTCATCACCTGATTACCTCCGGACATTTAATAACTGTAGGCAGCAGTTATATTGGTGACCCCGACGTGATTATTTTTGTTCGAGCATTTTAAACCAACCAGGCGGGCATAATGACGGAGCCTAAACCCGAAGCACTCAACACCGCGATAGGAGAGGTACAATCTGTGAGCATACACAGCCGGATTGCGCCCTTCTGGAGCGACAAGCCGAGAGCATGGTTCGTGCAGTTCGAGGCAATCACTGCACCACAGAAGATAGGCAGCGAAACAAAATTCGACCTAGTTATTGGAAAATTGAACAAAGAAGAGCTCAGCCATGCCGATGACCTGTTGGAAACAGGGACGAGGAACTACGACACCCTCAAAACACGGTTGATTGCGGAGTTCCAAGAAACAGAGGAACAGCAATTCAACAAGCTATTCAATGAACTGCATCTTGGGGACCAGAGGCCATCACAGCTGTATAGGCGGATGGCAGAAGCAGCCCGAAATGCAAAGGTTGAGCTAAGGACATTATATCTCATTCGTTAAGTCACTATCGCACTTAAATAAACTTTATATACATCGTTGGGTTATGTGTGATTTACCAACACAGACTCAACTGCATATATTTGTAGACGCTTCTGAACGAGCATATGGAAGTTGCATATATGTTAGAACTGTAGATGGCAGCGGGGCAGTGTATACTCGTCTTATAGCTTCAAAAAACAAAGTAGCTCCACTTAAACAGACAACTATACCTCGTCTTGAGCTTTGCGGAGCTTTGCTTGGTGCAAGACTCTGGGCAAAAGTCATAAAATCACTGACTGTGAGGTTTGATCATAGTTACTTTTGGTCGGATTCCATGATAGTGCTGGGTTGGCTTGCAGGCTCACCTACTCGTCTCAAGCAATTTGTTCGTAATCGAATAATTGAGATACAGGAATGTACTCATGGCCAGACGTGGAGCTACGTGCCGTCAAAACAAAACCCTGCAGATCTTGTGTCGCGGGGGGTGAAGGCTGATGAGATCAGCGCATCCACTCTATGTTGGACTGGTCCGAATTACCTTCATCACACAAATATACAGTTTCCCATAGTTCCCAACACACCCATAAAAATACTTCCGGAAGTGACATTTCATACAAATATTCAAATAAACACAGATGCAAATTCTATATCTAAATTGATTATGAATACATCATCCTTCACAAAATTAGTGACAATATTAGCCTATATTTACAGATTTATACATAATTGTAAAAATAAAAAAATAAAAACAGAATCTTATCAAACTTAACTTACAAAGAATTTGAATCGTCTAATCTAACCTTAATACGTTTTTCTCAGATGGAAATGTTTCCTTGTGAATACAATATTATTGCCTCAGGTGGAACTTTGCCGATCAAAAATAGATTAAATTCATTGACCCCATTTCTTTGTCCGGATAAACTTATCCGTGTTGGTGGTCGTCTTGATAATTCCAACTATAGCTACGATGTTAAACATCCTATATTATTGTGTAGCAAACATCACATAACAACCCTCATCTTTACTCGGCAGCATTTAGCATTATTACATGCCCCGCCCAGCTTGTTATTGTCAAGTGTTAGACAATCATACTATCCATTAGGGGGTAGAAACTTAGCCCGCAAAATTGTTAATAATTGTGTGCGTTGCATTAGATTCAAGGCCAAGCCTCTCCAACCCATAATGGGCAACTTGCCTACTGACAGGACGCAATTGGAATTCCCATTCTTGCACACTGGAATGGATTATGCAGGGCCAGTGCTGATAGCTGATCGTAGGGGTAGGGGTAGTAAAACCATCAAGTCGTATATTTTAATTTTTGTTTGCTTTTCAGTTAAGGCTCTTCACCTGGAGCTAGTTACGAGCTTAACCAAGGAGGCGTTTTTAGCAGCTATCGAGCGCTTCATGACTCGTCGCCGGAAACCTAAAACGCTGTACTCTGACAACGGCACTTCATTTGTTGGGGCTTGTAACGAGCTTAATAAGTTTATCGCCAAAAATAGTTCAGAACTTCACTCAGGTCTTGCTGAGCAGCATAATATTGAATTTAAGTTTATTCCGGCCTACGCACCTAACTTCGGCGGATTATGGGAGGCGTCGGTGAAATCCGTGAAACATCACCTACGACGAGTACTTACCTTAACTCATTTGACGTACGAAGAAATGAATTCTTGCTTAGTTCAGATAGAAGGTATTCTTAATTCTAGGCCCCTTACCCCTATATCATCTGACCCTTCTGATATTTCATATCTTTCACCCTCTCACTTCCTCATTGGACGCTCGCTTCTGTCTATACCAAGGATTTCACTCACAGAAGCAAACGTCACACGCCTCGACAGATTCCAGCGAATTGAAAAGCTCAAACAACATTTTTGGAATCGGTTCGCTAATGAGTATGTAACTCTCCTCCAGCAGAAGACGAAATGGCGCAGCGCGTCGAACGCTCTGAAACCCGGGACCATGGTCCTCGTCAGGGATCAAGGCCTTCCTCCTCTTCTGTGGCTTCTGGGGCGCGTCACCAAGCTGTACCTGGGCGCGGATAACGTCGCCAGGGTCGCCGACATCCTCACCAAGAAGGGCATCATCCGGAGGGCGTACAACAACATCTGTCCACTCCCCATTAGTTAGTTTTTGTTGAGCACCCTCAACGCCCGGGAGTATGTTGCGTATGCAACAGTTTTTCATTGTATACATTTTAATTCATTTTATGTTATTCTTTTCCCCTATTTTTAATTGTTTCCAAATTATTTAAATATTAAAATGATTCATCTTATAATCTTAAATATGCTCCTCAAACAATATCAAAACGTTTATCCCCACTAAAATAATCCGTTGAGCTTAAACAAGAAAAAAGTGGCTAGTCACAAGCTTTCTAAACTTCCACTTAGCTGCGCACAATTTTGGCACTATTTCTGTATACCAGTAACCTATAATAAATGTACAGTATCAAATCGAAGTTTTTAATTAAATTAGCAACGCCTTCAAAACCTCCTCTTCAGCGGTCTGGTTTCGGCAGCTACACTATATGTATTTTAATTGTGTTTTTTTTTAATAAGTATACTAGTTTACAACATTAGATTGGTTTTATTTTCTCAGGCACACTGCGAGAATCGGTGAATATTCGTGTTGGTGTCTACACGCCGAATCACGTATGGGCGGCGTAAACAACATACGGTCCGTGAGCACTAAGAAAAACATTCGGTTTGTACATGTCTCTCACTCGGTCTCATAAGCTCTTATTGAGAACGAATGAGAGAGAAGTACAAACCGAATGGTATTTTAAGTGCTCACGGGCTGTAGTATTCTAGCAGGGGCTCTATTCTGCCTGACAGTAAAGGCGGCAGGTTAAAAAACAATACGACAACATGTCAAAACCAATATGGTCTTACCGAGTAGAATAGGTCAATAAATATAGGCAGTATTGTCCATCAGTTCCATAGTATAAATGTGGTTTAAAAAATCAACATCATCATTTTTAGAAAAAAAATGTGGCTGTATTATTTAGAAGTGCCTTAGTCTAAATTTGTTGGAAAAACAACCAAACGATCACTATTTGTACAAAAAAATAGGATGTATTATTTGGAAATTCCAGTGCCTATATTTAAAATGAAAATAAATAGCAAAATGTCGTACAGTAAAACGGGGTGAATAGAAATCAAGGGGTGAATAGAGACACAACCTAAAATGAAACATATGTTACTAATTATAAGACTGAAATTATTTCCAATAGACGTAATGTTATTGTCCATTTAATACTTGTTCTTATTTGTAACAAGTTATGACTTATTTTAGGTTGTGTCTCTATTCACCCCTTGATTTCTATTCACCCCGTTTTTCTATGAGGTAAGAAATATGTCTTCATCCGTTTTTAGTAGTAAAATAATCCGTGTTAGTTTCCCTAATTATTGTTAATGTTATTGTTAACTTGACTAATGGCAAAAGCATTCGTGCGAGTCCAGGGAAAAAAATAAATAAAAAAAAATGTCAAAATCCTACGATGAGCCGATTTTGTTCGCGAGATGGCAGTCTGATACGTTAGTATTAGGGATGGGCCGACTAGTCGGCACCATTTATAGTCGGCGATTAGTCGGCGACTAGTCGGCCAAAAATGCCGAATATTCGGCACTTAATCGCCTACAGAAAAATATAGGACAGGAAGAAATTAAACCATTTCAAAACCAACTTATTTTATATTTTAAGTTTTTATTGCACAGGATAAATAAAATTAAGTTATAGTTTGTACTAAGTATGCTGCGTTATTTATTATTTAACAAACATATCTTATTTTACTGTAATCAAAACAAGAATTAATTAAAAATAATAATAAAAGCCATTCATTATTTATTATTTTATTGTATACTTTGCAACAAGAGGCAAATTATGGTGCAGAAAGTTAAAATCTCTGCTCGATCGGGAAGCAAACGGTTTCTTTTTGCTTCGTATATGTTTCCGGTTTCTAAAAACAGTCGTTCACTGTAGACAGATCTTCGTGGACAAAACAAATACTTTTTAGCAAGACGTGCCATCTCTGGAAATCTCGAGTAGTTTAGGTGCCTCCAGTCATACGGATCATCATCTCGTTTCATAACTGGCATAGCACGAGGCAAATGACGCGGGAACGAAGCGACACGAACGTTTCCGATTGCACCCGAACTTAGCTAAAAACTACGATCGGCATTGCCGACTAGTCGGCCGATTAATCGGCAATTCAAGAACCGACTAGTCGGCCGACTGGCTAGTCGGCAAAATCCGTAGTCGGCCCATCTCTAGTTAGTATCCCTTAGTAGTCTGTGGGGTTGTATTTGTATGATAGCTTTTTATTTCAGTGTCATATTAAACTTAAATAATAATCTAAACTCTATGCTAACCTATATAGGTTACGACCAAACAGTAATCTGTAGTAAAACTCTTTCTCTGTTCAAAAGTGCCTAGACAATGTTTAAACACGATGTTTAATCGGTGGTTGCTTAATTTTGATGGTAGGCCTTAACATCACAAATTTCGAAAATGAAATATAAATAAAACACATGGTTTTTTTAATCAATCACAAAATACATCCAAATTCAAAATCAATTCATAGTCGTATCAGCGTAACCGTATTACTTTTCACCTAATTATTGGCGATAGGGACAACTACCTAAAATTTAAATGCTTAAGCCAGCACAAGCCTCTATTATCTATTGATAAACATACACGGTTATGAGAAGTGTCACGAGCAGTTTAAACGGCTTTGAACGCCAAGAACCACTAAAGTGGTCGTGTACTGTCGTGCCTACGACGCCATCGACCCATATTATATGGGTCCACCACTATAATAGTGGGCACAGATACAATGCAAAATAGACCCGAGTATTTGTGACGTAAGATTGACATTACCTGTGGTTTTCAGCTGCCATTGGCGTGTGAGGACGACGTTTGTATTCAAAGGTGGGTGCCAAGCTTCATATTAAAGACAGTTCAGTTTGTGAATGTGGACTAGATGAGGGCTCTCCTGATCACATCTTCTTTAGCTGCCCTAAATATCCCTATTCCCTTTACGATATTCTTCCTTCTGAGATCCCCCGCCCTATAAACTTCAAATCCCTCCTATCTTTTGTTAATACCCCCTTTATATATACCCTTAGTAAATATATTAATAATAATAAAATTAAACTGTAGTATTAAGTTTTTAAGTAATTTATATAAATATATAATAGTTGTATGTTTTGTCTCAGGTGATTCATCAGCATCCTTGTCTTAATATTCCTTTCCTTTCCGTTTTTTTTCCATTTCCTTTTCACTTGCTCTTCCACGAAACCCGTTCCTTAAGCAGAGTCTCCCTCACCATACTTGACATTGGCGAAATCACTGTGGAACGCCATAAAGGAAGAAGAAGAAGATGAAGTATTCAAAGGCGTTCAAAGGCTTAACCACTTTTTATGGAACTGTTGTCGTCCTTATTTCCTCTCGAAAAATAAACGAAATCTAGGCTAAAAAGTACCCCATTTTTCGTATATTGACGCAACTGTGCAAGTCGTGCTAGGTCAATTAGTAAATAGAACCTCCTTCTTTTTTTAAGTCTGTTAAACAAGGGGCGCGTTGTAGTAAAGATGTATTAATATTCAGTAAATTTACATTAAAATGTGCAGTATAATGAAGAATTCAAGTTTGAACAGATCGCCTTTGGAAGGATTGATTGGTCAAAAAAGGTACTACAAGCGTTTCACGAAGTTACTTTTCTACAATTTGTAAAATTCAAGTTACAAGTGTAAAATTTGAACCATAGACATTTTTTTTATTTTATTGTTAGAAATTGCTTCAATCGAACTAACGTTTCTCGAAAAATTTGTTACATTGTCAACTTGTACTTGTCAATTAGTAAAAAAAACTACCTAGCTTCCGAGCTAAGTAAACTTGTAATTTGTTAGAGTCGCTGTCAAATCATTCATACTATAGTACCTACCTCGTTTGTTTTTAAACGTCACTCTCTTGTCGTACCGTCGTTGAGTTTAATTTTCTGTTAAAAAGTTTGTTGTTATTGTTATTGTATATTTTGTTATTGTTAGTTGTTGAGTTTAATTCTCTGCTAAAGTTTGTTGTTATTGTTATTTTGTCTGTAAATATTAAGTGAAGTTTCATAAGCTTGTGGAATGTGGAAGTACATCACGGGTATATGAAAAATCCCTTGAATTTGGCACAAGTCCTAAAGCCTGTGCCTTTTCGTGTACTTATGACTTTCCACGCATCGGTCTTGGTTGCCGAAAATGCTCCAAAAAGTTCTTATTCCTTCAAAATTTTCCGGTTGCTTTCCATAATAACTCCCGTACCTACTTTCAAATTTTAACGATAACAAGAGACAACTCCGAAGACTCCGCGAGACTGGAGTGGAGACATCATCGGATTTACAGATTATAAATATAAATATTTCATGATTTGACATTTAGAAACGTCAAAACATCAACAAACTTTTTTTTTAATAGGGACTTGTTAAATCGAGATGTCATTCACTTGTAATCGAGATTACCATACGATCCTATTATTCTACCATGGAAGGCCGCGTTCGAGAAACTTGTACTTGTAAATTGTAACTTTTTGCTCTTGTTACTTGTGAACTTGTAATTTGTAACTTGTAGCTTCGTGAAACGGGCCACTGGTCTTCATAAAGTTCTACCTACATCGCTTCACGGAGGCTAGAGGATCACCGTACAACGTTACCTTATGATTTTTTTGATATGTAAATTTATAATATAAACTTGACATTGGCAGAAATGGTTGCTCACCGGTTGCCATTAAATAAATAAATAATAATAAGTAGAAAATACTGTATGGCTATTAAGGCTGAAGCGTATTTTTTGAGTTGTGAGTCGCTTAATTTCTGCTCCTCCATTCAGTTTCATAGTAGTAGTAGTAGGTAGTATGATGAATGGAGGAGCAGAAATTACGCGACTCACAACTCAAAAAATACGCTCAACTGGCTTCAGCCTAAGACTGCGCCGAGCGTACGCCGGATGTACAGTGGCGCCCTCATTACTATTATTGAGTTTTCTAATAAACTAATGTATTTTCTTGAAATCGGACGGTGCATTTTTGTACTACGAATGAAATTACAACTATATATGTATATATCACATAGTTTAATAACAATTGACCTTCGAGTTATCAACTTAACGGAAAAAGTGGCCACCTTTTCCCGTTAAGCTGACTTCTCAAAGGGAAAGTGTTATCAAAGTTTCTTAAGTAACCCATAAATTGTGTTTTCACTTGCGCTACAAAAAAGCATCATCCAATTCCATGGGAATTCTTTAGTTTATCAGAAAACACAATAATAGTATTGAGGGCGCCATTGGACGCTCGACGTTTGCTCGGTGCAGTCCTAATAAATTAACCTAATTTATCGACAAACTAGCACACTAATGAAAAGTGACACACTAACACACCAACAAAGTGGTACACCTTTGAAAGCGGTCATATATACACAACTCTTTTTAACGGAGGGCATTTGTAACGGGTGCGAAGAGTATGATTATTTTAGCCGTTTTATACTGCGTCCTATGTTTTTTTACCTCTATGTTTTTATTGTAAGAGGAAGAAAGTATGTCTCATTTTATTCGTAAGTACCGTAAATATTTTTTTCACTTCTCATGCTCGTAAAGTCCTTCTTTATGCTGGGTAAAGGCTGCATAAAATCGCATTTTATGCTCTAGTGCATAAAGTAATTTCTTCTTTTAAGACTAAGGCAATAAGGCCTTACAGCCACATACACAATACACCTTCATTTAATTGATATATTTTTATGAGATTTAGGTTATATCTTATTTTAATTACGACATATGTAATACTATCTAAATACTTTAAGATTAATACGGGCGTGCATTTACGTAAAAAAAAATAAGTAACGCAAATATTTATAATAACTTGGCATTAAGGCTCAAACCTAGTGTCCATAGTCAAAAGTCACATAGTTGAAAATTAAAAAAAAAAAAGAAAAATTGTGTGTGTAGCGGGAAGCTAATTATTCGTCAAACAAAATTAAAAACTATAGTCGAGTCCGGAATTAGGCGAACTAACTTGACAGTTCATTGTACACTAATGTTGCCACAGTTTGGCTAGTGCTGTTAATATCGATATTTAAAAAGTCTAGTTTATCATTATTATTGTGTTTGGAATCTAACTAATAATTTGGAAGCCACCTAAAAGGATCACAATGGCCTGTTGTAATGTCAGCATTATTTTTATATTTTATTCCTAACTAGCGACCCGCCCGCGGCTTCGCCCGCGTGGAATGTATTATACATATAAACCTTCCTTAAGAATCACTCTATCTATTAAAAAAAACTGCATCAAAATCCGCTGCGTAGTTTTAAAGATTTAAGCATACATAGGGACAGACAGCGCAAGCGACTTTGTTTTATACTATGTAGTGATTAGAGAAGTAAGTATCGTAAATATCTTCTTTAAACCGTACATCCTTCAGATCATATTATATCGTAAAAATTGCTGTAGTTTTTCCCTATTGGGCAAGTATGTATGAGTGTGAAAGTTTCGACGACATTTACTTGATAAAATATAAATATAATCAGATTTATAGAAGGCACAAGGTTATATCGACATATTTGTGTCGACATAAACCTATCACTATTTATTTTTTTCTATGTCTGGCAACATTTTCGGCTGTCAAGTTAGTTCGCCTAATTCCGGACTCGACTTTAACTAAATTTGTTGTGTTGCGGTTGAAAATTCAATAAATTATCCGTAAGTAATTGAACAATGTCTTCAAGTAGTGATAGTGACGATCAAAAAATGATTTCGCCTGAGACTTTAATGTACAGAAGTGCGAAAAATGTAATTGAGCAGATATTGCCGCCTAAATCGAAGAAAATCTATCTCAGCACATACGAACGTTTTATGATTTGGAGGAACCAAAAAAGCGTAAACACGTTTGCGGAGTGTGTTTTTTTAAGCTAATTTGACGAACTGTCGATGAAATTACATTTTATGCGTGATAGTTACATATTAATTACATTATAAAAATTAATTAATTTTTCTTGTATATGCTTAATTGTGGTTTTATTTCCTTGCGATCGAAGTGAAAAGCAGAGTGTAAAACTCGAGCATAAAACCCATTTTACCCTCGACGTGACCATCCACCCTCGCCGTACCGGCTCGGGTGGCTATATGCACATCTCGGGTAAAATGGTACGTTTTATGCACTTGTTGTACAATCTACTATTACATTTTGTTTACATCTCGCCATGATTTGTTTTGTACCGGCGTCACTATCACCTGTGAAACATGAGATACACATATCGCTCATCCAATAGAATAATGACATAATTGCATTTTTAACATGCATGTTATGTCATTGTTCCACGCGATAGACCTGACCTTTAGAACACTTATGACGGTAAAATATCAAAACCCGATTTTTTGCAATTATGTCGTTATTCTATTGGATGAGCGATATAGGTATCGCATGAGTGCGATAAAGACGGGTAGCTACATGGCGGCCATGACCGGGAGCTTGTCTTGACGAGAAGGGCGAGCAATTTGACACAACTATTTATCTCTTTCTAACAATAGCGTTCGCTACGGATTGCCGTCTATGACTGTAGAAATATGGTAACGTAGCAACTAACTCAGTAATTTGTCGACGGGTTTTAAATGCGTTTAGTACTTAACTTACGAGCATAACGTATCTATACCCTGATTTTTAATTGCGTAGAATTCTGACGTTTCTTGGTATTGCCAGACTACAAAATATTCCTTGAACGTGTGGTGCAAAAAAGTAAAAAAAAAATCTTTAGAATATTACTTATATGATTTACATATTAGAATTTAAAATGAAATAATAAAAAGTTAATTAATACAAAGTAATTTTATTTTAAAATCGCACAACCCATACATAATATTTTGTTAAACAAATTTCAGAGGAAAAATATAATAGTTGTTGGTATCATTCAGTTCATTGTCATGTATTACAAACCTTTGGAGTTAAATTATATTATTATATTTAATAATTTTTGTTTTGTGTTTTTATTTTGGAAAAACCAGACTTTAAAATGACAGTTGTCGACTGTCATTCGTCCTGCCAAACAATTTCATTATGTTACATGTGGGGGAAAGTGATGACAGTGACGGCAGTATGCCTGAAGAAGATTCTGAAGATACTGAATAAAATAAAGTGTTTTCATAAGTCATGTTTTATTTATTTCCTCCAGTAACTAATAACACTGTGACTTGTAAAGATTTCAACTTATTTAGAAGTCCCAATTTGTTTTTGGCGTATTGTCTTAAATCTTAACAATTTTGCATAGTTACTTCTCAAAGTTTTTAGTATTCTTATCTTAGACACGTAGGCTACTGATTTGTTTGGTTCACTAATGTTTCACCAAATAATCATTTGACAAACTATATCGGTAACTATGCTGGTCGGACTCTTCCTTTTAGGATGTTTCGAGTGACCAACAATGGGTTAGTATTAGTAATCATAATCAATCCAGCTTGAGTATAAAATCTTTAGCGTTAATGTCCGTGAGAACGTAGGCTAACTGTATTTTGCAAAGGTAAATGTATCCAAGTTACTAAATATATGTAAAACTATTTTAATTATTTCAATACTGTTAACAATTAAAAGTTAAAACTACACATACACACATACCTTCACGCCTGTACCTAATCCCAGAGTGGGCTAGGCAGACCTACAGAATTACAACTTAAAAAGTTGTTGATAATTCAGTAATCTCAATTTGCACAAAAGTTAAAACTAAACTTATTTAAAATAAAATAAAACTAAGCTACTCAAATATTAAATATGTAAATATTAATCCCTTGATATCCACACCTCTCTCTTCGGCCAATCCTTCAGAAAAACGTCCAAGTCATCCCGCCATCTCCGCTTGGGTCTGCCTCGCCGTCTGTAGCCGTCCTGCAGGACCCACCAAGTTGCAAGGGAGGACGCCTTTGCCCAGCAGTGGGACTGGACTGGGACACTATATTGGCTAATTAAACTATTGTCGCCAATAAGCCTGATATCGTGTTGACAGATCGATCTCAACGCCGGGCAGTGCTCGTCGACGTCACCATCCCGCATGACGAGAACCTCGTGAAGGCCGAGAAGGATAAGCTCAGCAAGTACCTTGACTTGGCTCACGAGGTGACCACCATGTGGGATGTTGACTCGACGATCATTGTCCCGATAGTTGTTTCGGCAAACGGTCTTATAGCGAAGAGTCTCAGCCAACACCTCAAGAGACTCTCGCTAGATGGCTGGATCAACGGCCAGATACAGAAGGCAGTACTCCTCGACTCGACACTTCCTCTGCAGCCCTAACCACCGGTAGCTTGAGCCCTGCCCCGCTGCTGGCGGCACCCGTAGATTAGGTTTTTTATAATGTTTATTTTTTGTATCGGTATTGTTATTATACCTTTATACCTATTTGAATATGTAACAAACCTAATTTATAGAAAATTAAATGAATAGGTATCTAAATAATGATAATGTTTTTTTTTTGTATGGGTACCTATTGTTATTTTACTTTTATATAGACTCATTATAAAAAACCTAATTTGCAGAAAATTAAATATCTGATAATAATAAATAGTACGTACTGTAGTCAACCACTATAAAAAGTCACGCTTATATTTTTGAATAATAGTGTTTATGGCCAGTCTATGGTATACAATAGACTAGAAATTAAAAATGAAAATGACATGACAGACATGCAATGTTGCATGCGTGACGTTAGAGTAGACGTGAACACGACGTGAGTCGTATGACAGCTTTAACGTTTTTAAAAAAATATGTATTAATATATTTAAAGCAGATAAAAATATTTTTACATTTGTAGTATAACTCAGACAATAGTACAACAGAAGCAACGCTAAAATTAAGTGATAAAACAATATTTTTAAACTCGAATCAGTGACAGTCACGTTTGTTTATTGGTTAACATCCGCCATTTTGTACTGTCGTTTGTTTAGTGACTGGGTCCTTTCCAAGTGATGCTATCTAGTTCTTCCGAAAATACATGTTGTGATTTATCAAGTGTAGTACAATGTTTTTGCTAGAAACGTTGCCTTTTAGGGTACTAAATTAAATTGTGTGACTTGTCAATCTGACGTCGGTAAATCAGCTACCTATGTGCCGGATGTGTCCTACAATCGGTTAGGGCGATTTTACGTGCCACCTTGAGCGGTGTACGTGTCCCGACACCTATGCTGCCAAGATTATGAGTGGCAACGGGAACCAGGTGCCGTTGGCGCCGAGTCAACGTGGCCCCGCACCGTATCCTTTTCAATTTAACATGTTATTGTAGTTTTGTCATTATATTTACGTAATATATGCCACTTCAGCATCTGGCGGAGCCGCATTCGCGAATCTCTGTTTACTGGTAGTTTAATTTTATTAATCTTTCATAAATATAACTTACCAAATATAGAACACACTTTTTGACAAACTGATAGAAATATCAGTTTGTCAAAAAGTGTGTAACACTGTTATCTAAAGAACTTGGTATCTTGTACACATTTTTAATTTATTATTTTTGGTTTATGGTTAAAGCTTTAGAATTTTTAATGCAAAACCCTCAACAGGTAGACAAAACATACTAGCATAATCATAACAATATGAGAGAAAACGAAACGTAATACCTATCAAGACAATCGCATTTCATCACTTTGATCTGCACCCTTGGCACTTCTAATGGGACAATGCGAATGTCATATGCTGGATTGTGCGAGTGATCAATGGTTATTTTAATTAAATTGGATGACATCGATTTTATTATTAGTGAAATGTTGTGTTTTGCCTTTTATAATTCAACATTGCACCTAATTGTGTAAATAGAACTACTTCACACAAAAAAGTAGGTTGTGAAAAATACACACTTTAAAGAAACTGTAAGATCAATCCACCTAAAAATTGGCCAAGTTCTCATACATGTGTCACTGAAGTAGTAACATCTATAAAGGAGCCAAATTTGGTATTATATTGTTGATACCAATCAAACCAATTTATTGCTACAAATTAAGCCTTGGCAGTTTTCTGTACATATCATGTAATTTGTAGTCCTTTACTTGGGCTGCATATGGTCTGTCTCGATGCCAAATTTCAAGGTCATTAGAAAACACATTTTTTTTTGATGACTTAATGATTCCGTCAGTACCAAAAACACTATTTTTGGAAATTAATGACAGTATAGGATGGTCATAGAACCTTAATTTTTTTACTGGGCTTTAACATCTTATACAGTTATCTGTAATTTATAAATCAAGTATTTACATGAACTGGGTAAATAGTTATTAATGCACACTGGAGCGCAGTACCTCTTAGATTTTTTCATCTTTGTCTTAACTCTGTGTGTGTTAGTTATAAAAACAATAATTTAATCTATCTTTTTATATAGTGATGTTAAATATATAGCACTATAAGTCCAAAGTATAACAATAATAGTTGTATACAGAGCTATTTTAGAGATAAGAAATTAATCTAGCTTGGATTAAATTATCAGTAGGTATGTAAGGTTAAGAGCACACTAAGATACTGAGATAAGTATAAGGTTGAATCCTGGTGTTCTTGACTGTATCTGCCGTACAAGATTTTTAAATCCCAAATAAAAGCTTACAATCAAATAAAGTCCGTAGCAGGATAAGGGATGAAGAAATGCCCTTCGTGATTAAGAGCTGGTTTTTTTTTCTATAGTAACTTACATCTATTAATGCTATTGTGCCAAGTTTTGTCAAAAAATTCCCAGTGGTTCAGCCGAGATAAAATAAAAACCGAAATAATTAAATATGACTTTTCTCTAAAACTATAAAACTTTAATATAACATTATTTTGTCATTTTGTTAGGCTTAATAAAATATATGTTTTAAGAGAAAATGGACTCTATCGACAGCATTCTCTAACACTTATGTAAAAAACAGGTAAGTCAAAATTTTAAATATATTTTTTTTTACTTATGATTGAGGTATAGTCTTTATTATTTCTAGCGAGCCGATCTTCTACACAAAGGCCATTGTTTGTAAACAATACCATTGCCATTGTCTTTCTTTGTGTCCGTAACACCAAGCCGATTACATACAAAAAAGTTAGAACTAGATTGAATGTACATTGAATTATCAACCCTACTCTCTTAGTCAGTAGGTTTAAAATGTAAAGTGTCAGGATACAGATATAAGTCTTTATTATTTGAACTGTGCTTATTCTCTACACAATACTATTATCTACACAAGACATATCTGTATCCTGACACTTTACATTTTAAACCTACTGACTTAAGAGGGTAGGGTTGATAATTCAATGTACATTCAATGTAGTTCTAACTTTTTTGTATGTAATCGGCTTGTGGTTAAGGACACAAAGAAAGACAATGGTATTGTTTACAAACAATGGCCTTTGTGTAGAAGATCAGCTCAGTTCAAATAGTAAAGACACTATACCACTATTTGTTATTTCTAAATAAACCTTACTTAACGATCTATCACACATATTAATTTGATGGATTAAATCGGAAAGCAACTGTGTCAAAATGAAATAAATAATTGGGTGGGATTTCATTACATTATATTAGTAAGCTATTCTGACACCGCCAAAGAACCAAAGCATAAATCCTCTTTACAAATAAATAACATCAAAACAAGTTTTGACAGTTACAGTGACGTCAGCCTTTTCTGATTACTAAAAATGTCACCATTTTAGCTAGTGAAATAAAATACGCTTATTCTAGAATAAAATATAATATACAGTGCCCTGACCTCTAAAAAATAACTGAACATGCTATCCTAATCTGCAGGAAATTCGACATTAAAGCGAGGAAGGTAATGAGAGCGGTTGAAATGACCGCGGAACTACCCTCTAATCCTCATCGCTATTTACATTGACAGTTAAGTGAATACCATGATTCAAAAAAAATCCGCTCAAAGTTTCAGCAGGCCTAATGATTTTGGACAAATATCTTGCGTGCAATAAATAATAAACAATAGCAGCAATATGAGAACAACACCCTCCTGTTCGCATTCCGTTGGCACATTCACAATAATGCCTGCTTAAGGACCCAAATATAATGCTGTTTGGGACATATTCAATGCTTAAAATAAGCATAGTTTTTATTTAATTAGCTAAAATGGTGACATTTTTAGTAATCAGAAAAGGCTGATGTCACTGTAACTGTCAAAACTTTTTTTGATGTTATTTATTTATAAAGAGGATTTACGCTTTGGTTCTTTGGCGGTGTCAGAATAGCGAACTAATATAATGTAATGAAATCCAACCCAATTATTTATTTAATTTTGACACAGTTGCTTTCCGATTTAATCCACCAAATTAATATGTGTGATAGATCGTTAAGTAAGGCTTATTTAGAAATAACAAATAGAGTGGTACCTCAATCATAAGCATACATCGGGGTTTTCGGTGCGGGAATGTTTGACATAAGCCAAAGATAAAAAAACAGAATTTTACTCTAGGTTTCTATTTAATGAAAAATTAATTGAACAAAAAAAAGTATTTTATAAAAGAAATGTCGAAAAACTATGAACGAATTTTTACAAGGAAATAGAAAAGCGATCGAAAAAAAAATTATATGCTCCTATTACAACTGCCGACTTAGAGAGATCGTTCAGTTCATTGAAATGGATAATATTTACAGCAAGACGTCGCAGATGAACTGTTCCAAATATTGAAAAAATATTTATAGTTTATTTTGAAAATTGTGTCAACTACTAAAGGGTATAACCGTGTTTGTATGGGGGATCGGCCCCTGACGCCAAATTGATTGTCGTTTTGCTGATTTATTTCCCCAAGCATAAGATGCTATTCCGCCAAATATTGAGCCTAAAATGTCACAGGTTTTGGAGAAAATAAAAAAAATGAAAATCGATTTTTATTTATTTTTGTCTAAACTACTGAACCGATTTTTTTGTAACTTAAGTGTATTATACAAATAATTTAGATAAATTATTTAAAAAAAATGAAGTTCCAAATGCATTTGTAAATAGTAAAATTTTTACTTTTAATTTTTTTTTTTTATTGTTTGATGTTGGGACACCCACCAATTTTGGATATTTTATGTAAAAACTAATATTCTATAACATATATTTTTTTCAAAAACATTCACTTGGCTCAACAGGGTAAGAATACCATGTGCATGTAAATTGATACGACAACCGAGAATTCCATATCGATCGCCGCTGTGTAGGTAAGTACGAATTTGAATTTAGAACGTGACCAATTGACAACAATTCATTTTGTGCTAAGGTAGTAAAATAAAATACTGTTTCTAGATTTTACACTGCTGATTACAGTAAAAATATCTTTGGATTTTTTTATGCAGTAGTTTTTTTTTATATTTAGGATAAACAGTAAAAAAAGTTGGATTGTGAATGTTAGGAATACACTTATAGTGCCCTTAGTCCATTTATTATCAAAGGAATTCAAAAAAATATACAACTGTCATGTTGTCTGACGGATTACTTGATTCTAACGACACGCTTTCGATTCTACGCAAAACAGTTTATTTATTTTAATGGCGTCTACAAATTACGTAATTAATTAAATTACGCAAAATCACAAATTAGTGAACGAACGGCAGCGAATGATTGACAAGTGAGTGACATGACATGACAGTCAGTTCTGTTTATGTTTAAAGTTACTTTATTTTTATTTTATATCAGGCTAAGATCACGACATCAGTATTCCTAACTTTGTATATACGGTCTTTTTTCTTTCTTTAGACTATTTCTTTAATAAATTATTAACGACGAATTTAAGTTAAATAAAGAAAAACTAAGAAATACGGGTAGTCTAATTTTTAACCAGCTATTTATTATAAACGCGAAAACACAATAATGCTTTTTTTTTTGAAATGTTGTCAATTGTTAAAGAGGATGGATTACGTTATTATTGGCTGTAATTAAAAGTAAAAATTTTACTATTTACAAATGCATTTGGAACTTCATTTTTTTTAAATAATTTATCTAAATTATTTGTATAATACACTTAAGTTACAAAAAAATCGGTTCAGTAGTTTAGACAAAAATAAATAAAAATCGATTTTTTTTTTTTTTTTCTCCAAAACCTGTGACATTTTAGGCTCAATATTTGGCGGAATAGCATCTTATGCTTGGGGAAATAAATCAGCAAAACGACAATCAATTTGGCGTCTGGGGCCGATCCCCCATACAAACACGGTAATTAATTAACGTTAATTTTATTACAAAAAATGTAAGGTAAAGGTTTGATGGCTAACTTCATAGTTTAAACCAAAACAAAACATCATCAAGTTACATCTTAGTTGTAAAAGCAAACTGTTTCTGACAGAGTGAGTGACAGCTCAACAGATTCTTAATTATATTTCTCGAAATTACTTGATTAAACGAGTTCATAGATATGTGTTCTTTACTCAAAACAGACTTTTTTTATGCTTAATATTTTGGAATGCGTTTGAACTGAACCTACCATAGAGGGTGTCGGTGGTGTAGTTGCATAGGGTGATGACTATGCTAGTAAGGAACAGATTTTGACCCCCACTGTCATCCATCATGATCAATTACGTTTTTCTTACTTAAGTACATTACCTGATACTCTTATGGTGGAGGAAAAACACCGTGAGGCAACTTGTACATTCAAATAGCTGAGAGCGTGTAAGAGGGTAATTGCACAAAAGATCCAAAAAGGTTTGAAGTGAATCTGAAAGGGCCCATCTGTCTTTAAGAAAAGATAAGGTAAGAGTCTACTGTAAATCCTCAAGAAATTATTAACATGGATTTTGATGTCATATAGCTTTATCTTTAAATTTACAATTTTAAAATGATAGTTTTGAAATTGTTTTATGTCCCTAATAGTGATGTGCCGTTCCCGGGAATATTCCCTAGGTGGAAAAAATCCCGGGAATATTCCCAGGAATATTCCCACACAAAGGGAACATTGGGGAATTTTGAAAGTGTATAGGTTGACATATTGTGTGATTGAGAATTTTATCAAGACGTTATTCATTGAACTATTTACCGAGACATTAAATCGTCGGCTTAGAGGGAAAACCTGCTTAATCCGTTTTTTGGATTTATCAGGTTTGCACTTTAAACAGATGAAATAATGTGCAAATCTGCTTATTCTTAAAAAAGGATTTAGCAGGTTTTCACTCTAAGGCGACGAAATAGTGTAACTCACTTGCGAAAGTAAATTCCCAATTTTCCCGGGAACATTCCCAATATTCCCGGGGTATATTCCCAATGTTCCCAGGAATATTCCCATAATTGCTAGGAAAGTTGAATAAAACATTTTTTGAAAAGTATTTTTTTATTAGCAATAACTACAAATCATCACAGTTTCATTAAAAATCACAGTATTTAAATAAATACACAGTATTGTAGTATTTGCAACAAAACGTGACTTTATTGATAACTGTAAGAATAGTGAAAATGTACAAACACTACTTTTCGGTCTCATGACTCAAGCACATCTACGCACGTGTTGATAGCACCAGATACGTTAGAAGACTGAACAAGTGCAACGAGTTTTATGTTTTTAGAGGAAGGAAGACAGCCATTGAAAGAAAGAAACATAACATAATACTCAGAAACGGTACCTATCGCAAAAAGAGAAACGATTTTGTGATCGAAACCAAAGCTTAAATTTTATTATATAAAACATGAATTACGTGTATCTAGTAGTATAAAACGAGGTTTTTAGCAAAAGTCATTTAATTCTGCTGAGTACTTCATTATTAACTAAGTTTAATAAAATAATATTTGCCCAATCTGTATTGCAATATTCCCGTGTTTTGGGAATATTCCTGGGAATAAAGGAATCCACGGCACATCAGTAGTCCCAAATCATATGATTTTTTGATTGCCAGAAAATTAGTATGGCTTATGTTCATAAGCATATATAAGAAATGTGCTATTTTGTGAAGATGAAATTCATGATGTACAGGGAAGTTTATAAAAAAGATTTAAGTAAATTAGAAACCTAACATTAATTTTTAAGGTAGGTACTTACATTGGTCACTTAATATTTTGACAATCGTAGGTAACAATAATTAATGAATGGTTCTTAATCTTTTTTATAAATAAAAAATCGTAAAATAATGTATGTATTACTTGCCTTGTGGTGTCTATCACTATGACTGGTTACAAGTTACAAATGATAATGTTATGGAATCTAAGATAAAACTTAACCACTTGACAGTTTAGGGATACCTACCATAGTAAGTAATCAAAATAATGCAGTTGGTGCAATGGGAACAATCATTTTTAATTATTAATTTCACTTCTGCAGTGCTTTGAGAGCTTGACTATCAAGTGAAACTGTTTGAGAGTTTGCAAAAGCTTCATAATAGTTTCAATAAAAAAAAACCATACTAATATATTTTTGAATCAGGTAAATGAATTGTTTAACATATTGCAAGGGTATTATTTTATCCATTTATTTACTGAGCCACCAACAGAGTATGTAAGATATGGTAAAATTGAGCATATATTTGGGCATATTTTATATACCCCAATTAAGGGTAAACACGTCATTTTAAATCATACAGGACAGTACCTACTATAAAAATATACATGTGCAATAACTTTTTTTTTTTCAATCTGAAAATGTAAAATGAAATAATAAATTATCATTTTAATAAATTAGGTATGCATTGATTAGATTGGTTGAAATACTTGCCCAATTTATTTGATGGGTAAGAATATGTTGGTAAAAAACATCCAAATGACCCTCATTGGCAATACTAGTAATTGACAGTGCGTTGGTGTAGTTTGTAGTGACCCTGCCTACGAAGCTAGCAGTCCTGAGTTCAAATCCCGGGGAAGGTATTTATTGAGCGACTTGTGGCCCAATGAAAAGTTGAAAGGATCCCGGCCTAGAGGCTGACCCCCTATGTAATGGACAGACCCAATGAAAGCTGCTTATAGATAGATCGTTACAACAATGCACGAGGAAGGCAGCTGTCAGAGAGAGGTGGCGGCGGAGTAGTGACGCATACCACCAGCGCCTGATTTGATGACATTGATGACCACAACCACTGCTATGAGTGAAAGTGAAGAAGAAAAAGGGCAGATATTTGTGTGATGAGCATGAATATTTGTTCCTGAGTCATGGAGGTTTTCTATGTATTTAAGTACATATCGTCGCTTAGCTAACAATACCGCGTAAATTAAGAGTTAATTTAATATAATACAAATAAACTTCAATACTCAATAACATTCGATTTTGACATGTGCGGTATTGTTAGCTAAGCGACGATATTTCTCTATATAAGTATCATTGTTCCACCAATGGTCCCATTGTCTTTACCCATAGTTCAACACTAAAGAAACTCTTGCGCATAGAGATTAAACCAGCATGAAACCATTTGATTAAGTTTGAATAGGGTAACAGACAATGGGGTATTGGGAGATAGGGGTAGCGCTTAGTCGAATTAACTGTATCGTTGGGTTGCCCTTTCATTGAACTAAGTCGACGATAGGATTAGCGCATCCTTGGGGTTTTTAAAAACAAGTCTATCAAATACCATATCGAAAACCCCTTTTGCGCTAAGGGGTACCGGTACCGGAGTACCTGCTCCCAGGACACGTCACTTTTATTCCACAAACACGTCGTATAAGTAGCATGAAAATACACACCCGATTCTTCAAAAATACGTCCATAATAGTGAGGCGGTAGGAACGCTCGAATAAGGACCCAAAATAAAATGGGCCCAAATCGCTTTCTATAAACGTTTTCATTACGTATAATACAGGGTGTTTGGTAGCTAGATGCAAAGCTTTAAGGGGGTGATAGAGCAGCTCATAAGCTATCGATTTAAACGCCATGTATGTTCAGCAATTGCTATTAGTTGACGAGATATTGATCATTTTAATCGGATTTTTTGTCATTTTTCCTTAGTGTAACGGATAAACCCTAAAGTCATGGAATAATTCATATTATTTTTTAGTGTTTTCATAAGGGTTCCTTTTTTACCATTTTAGTATGGAACTCTAAAAATGACATCCAAAGTACCTAATTACTATTGAATTGGTACGAGATGTTTAATTATAGTTCAGGTAATAAAGGATCTGTAGAGTCCGTGAGCATCCTTCAGAATCAGGGTGCTTTGATAGTGAACATACTAAAAGTTCTGGCTTCTAGGAGCCGAACGGGGCGGCGGTGGCACAAAAAAGGTTGCCAGGTTCGCAAACTCTTCTTCTACCTCAATGTGAGTGGTAGAGGCGGAGTTGTGAAATATCACTGACGGTTCCTTGATAACTTCCGGCTTCAAGTACAATTTTAAGTTGCCTACCTTGTTCTTCCTTATCTGCAACATGCAGATTGTCGCTGTCGATAAATAAATGTAAGAACAGTAGGCCTATTGAATAACGTACTCGCAATCGCAATCGACTTTAAAGCGGAACAATTGGGTGAGTATAGTTTTTTGAAGTGGTGTATTATGTATTTCATTTCGATAGGAATTATTGTATAGATCTGAGAATAAAAGTCCTTTTGTTTTTATCTTCTATAGTTTTTCCGAAATATTTTTTTAAAACGATTGCGATTGCGAGTGCGTTAGGGAATACGCCTGCTGGGTGTGCTTAAATCCATTCTGCTGCATCTTTTGGCTGGACTGGCCAAAGAGGGAAACATCTTTTTCAATTATTTTCACGTTTCCTGGGTTTGTATTTAAAAAAAAAATACATTTATTTACCCAATATTTAAAATAATTAAATTAAATTGATTTATCTTGATTTACTCTAAAAATAATAATGGTTCGCTAAGCTTTTCCATTTTAAGGTTGGTCTTTTGACCAAATAATTGTGTTACCGTTCTTAATTCAGTCTTATTTATATGACTATGACTATCTTTCGCCCGCAACTCCGTCCGAGTAGAAGTCGTTTATCGCTGCTCTCTCGGGAACCGTCAGATTTTCCGAGATAAGAACTATCCTATGTCCTATTCCAGGAACTAACCAATATGTGTGCAAGTTTCATCTCGATCCGTTCAGTGGTTGAAGAGTGAAAGACGGATAAACATACACACTTTCACATTTATGATATTAGTATGGATTACAAGGCATTGAAGATTTTCATGGCGGGGAAACTTACCTCTAGCGTCCATGTTTGCCCATACCTAATGTCTGCTAAACTATAGCTCTTATGGCGTTCTGGTTTAAGAACGAGTAAAAATTCAAGGTCAAAATTGTGGTTCTATCGTAATGTTTATTGCATACTAATGCATGATTTATATTCGTCTAGAAATTAGTCGTCAAATTTACCTGCCAATATCCAATTGTTTTCTTCCATACAAGTAATTTATACTGGTTAGGGTTGCCAACTAACTGTCGTTAAAAGCTTAATGAATAAAAGTTTTTTGATAAAAATATTTTTGGTCTTTATTAAACTAAATGAATAAATTAATAAGTAAATGGTTTCCACAGCTCTTTTATATACATATCTCAGGTATAAATATGTGGCACTTATTAAACTTACACTTCAGTGCCAACTTCCATACTGGTTTAATTAAGCAAACAAACAAAAACATAGAAACCAAGTTTAATCTGTTTAGCTAACATCATATTATTGTCCTTAATAAAATACTTTGTTTGAAAACGAAAAAAAACTGACTGCTTCCTTCTTCTTTCTAGATAGAAACTGCGAAAATATAGGTTTGTATCTATTTGTTATCCAGTGACAAGACAACATGACAGTTTTTAGTTTGAGTAAAACTAATTGCTTATTTACTTAATTAAAAACTGACAACCCTTGCAAACTATTTTTGGCAGGCGAAATTGTCGAACTGGAGGGGCCACATGCGGTTTAATTCGCCCACCGTCATTATTCTTCATTCAAGCTACTTACAGCATAAAATGTACTCGAGAAATACACGTCCTCTTTAACAAGCACTGACAAGAAACTGAGTGAAGTTAGAAACAAAAGCAAATAACAGTTTTGCTATAATAATAACCTACTTTCTGCTAAAACGAATTAAATGAACTGAAGTCAAATGGTGTTTTTATTTTCGTTTGAACTTATATTCGGCTCAGTGGGCAAAATATCCCTCTTGGGCAAAACTGTTTGACGGTATTGAGTTGATTATTAAGAATGTTTTTTCCAGATCTTAACGAAAACCCATGAGTAAGGACCCTCTTTAAAATTTTTAAAGTCAATCTTGTTTATTTATTTATTTGTACCAAAATGATGTTACCATAAAATGAGAGTAAATAATTTTATGTCGTATACATATACAGTCAACGTCATAGTTACATTGAGGTCGTCAGAAATAAAATTAAATGATAATATTAAAAGTCAACACAAATACAGAATAAAGTAAAAATTTAAAAGTCAATCTTATTTATTTATTTATTTGTACCAAAATGATGTTACCATAAAATGAGAGTAAATAATTAATTAATTTCACATTTTATGTCGTATACATTATACAGTCAACGTCATAAGTAGAACGTAGAACGATGACGATCTCATGCTTTATTTATTTTAGGCATACTTGCACCAAAAATTTGAAACTGGGTTTAGAATGGATGCGGTTTCTGACGTTTACTATCCCAGTATTAAATTTTAATTTTCAGTTTTAGTTTAAAAAAATAAGACTCATCATAAGCGTAAATGCAACATGGAAAGTTTCACTTTGTAATAGGGAATATGCATGGATTTTAAAAATCGCATTTCTCATCAAAATATGAAAATACCGTAAAAGAGATCACCAAAACGGAAATTAAAATTAAAATCGGTCAAGAAATACGGAAGTTATAAGCATTTCAAACTTCTAATTAGACAGAGAGATCCGATGTGCACCGTGACGTCATTGTGCACTGCGGCCATAAATATTATGTAAAATTCCGTTTTTCTAGAAAGAGATAGGAACAAATCTTTGTTGGCTTATATCTTGGTTATTTATATAGTTATTCAAAAAATGATTTTTGTGATCTGTTTGTTACATAAATCAGCTTCAATTGAAGCTGTAAAAAAAAAACATGCATATTCCCTATTACCCTACGAACTGTGTGGGAAAAGGTTTCTTCGATTTGTGGGTGTTCTACAGTTGGTCTCAAAGAGTGTTTTAATGATTGATAGAAATGGGACCGATTGGCATTTCTTTTTTACTTATATCTGTCGATTTTCTCGCTGACTACATTTTATCAATAATCTGTGAATGTCGATTGTCATCTCTTAAAAAGTTAGTAAAGGTCTCCTAAGAGCATTTGCCTATAGCAGTGAGGGATCTAGCAGCTGCCCTTACTGCCCCATCTCAAATTTCTAATTTTTATGTATTAATAATTAACTTAAAATGCATTCTGATGCAACCTATGCCATGTCCATAAAAGTATACAATAAACTGCCAGATCTAATAAAATCTGAGAAAAAACACTATACATTCATAAAACTGTTAAAAGAATTCCTTATTAATAAAAGCCATTATATACTAAGAGAATACTTAAGGGAAAAACAACAATAAAAACATTTATTAAATTCCACCATACACATATATAAAAATAAAAGATAAGTTCCTTTTTAAAATGAACAAAAACACTATATGTGCAATACATAACAGTAGGTAAATGATTTAAACAGAAAATATGTCTATATAAATTGTTGTAATGCACTGTATATGCAAATTTTAAGAAATTAAGAAATTGAGCTTTACAAAATATACGTATTCAAGTCGTACTCTCCTCACCAATTTTGCGATGCCCATCAGGGTCCACAATTATGTTTTATTATAGAACAACTAAAACCTAAGTTTACCTAATATCCTGTAAAGTAATAAATGGAATGCAATAAATGGTTGAGTATTGAGTATTACTCAAATGGCATTTGTTTAGTATTGGTTAACCACTTGATTGCTAGTTCAAATTTGATCGACCTTATCTATAAGCAAATAAGGGCTATCACTGGTAACTCTGGTTACACAAGATTTTAATGAAAATTGCGAAATAGAATAGAGTAGAAATCATTTATTTCGCTTAATTTTTTGATATTTATACAGAGTGAATTATTGTGATTGGCAGTTTTCAGTCGAGAAACTGATCCGTCCAGTTGTCATCTTCGGTAAAATTCGGTATCGCGTTCTCGGGCTTCCGCTTACTTAAATTGAAACGATAAGGTTAAGGTCTAGAAATCGAAACGTTGTATAGGTAGTATGTTAACCGGCCCTACCAGCAGACTCCTGGTTTGTATTTTCCTCTTGAGATATCGCTATTCGCGTTCTCCTTTTCCTACGAACACACGCCACAACTAGCACCCTTTTAACTCGGGAATATAATTCCCCTTCTCCCCCTGTCCAGTGACGGTGACTATGCAACGCTCTTTTCAACCGAAGAATTCGGAAAGTTCGCGATTCACTGCCGTGTCAGTTGAGACTGCCCTTATGCGTCGCAGTAACCGGGCGCCTTTGTACAAATTACAGCGAGGGTTGTCACGGAATATCTTCCAACGAACGACTCGCGTCGGGCCTAACTCGGGGTACAGCGATGGGTAACGCCCCAAATTTGTGAAGGTGAACCAAAACATACCTTTGTCTCTTTCTACCATAACATCCCCTTCCAAACTCAGCAAAATTAAATGTTCATGGTTGTAATACTGTTCAGTGTTTTCCTCTCTAATAATTGGTGTAGTTCATAAATATCGTAGATTTTTTAACAGTTTTCATTTATAACTTTACTATATTCGTGAAGATTGTTCTCGTTAACGTGAAAGTGTCGCCGCAATATTAAATCAAGTGCTAGGCGTAGAGCCATGTAGCGCGCGTTTCCTTATCGATTTTCTGTATACTGCAATAAACTAGTCTTTAAGTCGCGAATGCGGTGCGCTAACATTTTAACAATATGATTAATCTCAACATATTTCATGATCGAACCTCCTGAGATTAAATAGGACTTATATTGGTGCTCATTATAACGCAGATTGTATTTTGTATAAGGATTTTTATTATACGACGCCTTCAAATAGTACGTAGACAGGAAGTCGAAGAAGTAACTATATTTTATGGAATTTATTGTAACATGAATACATAGAGATTTACACCTTATGTCGATGATCGTGTCTCCTTTGTTTTGGGAATGGTTCAACATTTGGCTTGTACAATTTCTAAAAGATTTATATCATGAAATTAAAATGGTGGCACTAAGGGGAACCACTAGTTCTTTAAATTCTTTGTCGCATGCATGTGTCAATCATGGAAGTCAGCCGCAGCAGAGTACGATTGACGTGGCGCAAAGTTTACAAACATCATTGAATATGCCCCAGTCCGCCGTGGCACAGCACATCAACGCGAATCAAATCAATTTGCCGCTGAACAATGTTTCGCTGCAGTTCATACAGCACCAAACGAACCAGGGCTCTCTCAAGCATGATCAGGCCTCTTCTCGTTACTCTAACTCGAACTGCATGCTGCCTTCAAACCATTACAGACTTTTGACACAAGCACGTAAGTAAATATTTCCTTTAGAGTGTTCATGACTAAATTTGGTTTCCGACTAAATAATTTATTCAGTGCTCAAATGTTCCTCCTATGTATCCACATCATAAACTATACTGTACTATTCTATTTTATTTTATTTTATTTTACAATACGAGTGCGGTCGAATGATAGATACTGCGAAATCGACTTTCATAAGACAATAACATGTTAGACCCCGCGCCTGTTGTTTACCAGCATTATTTTTAATTGTGCTCTTTCTCTGTTATGTTTTTGATTGGTGTACAATAAAGTTTTTTGTATTGTTTGTCGTTTTTTTTGTTAGTTTTTTAGAAAACATCAGTTGTTCCACTTAAGTTCATGTACTATTATTTTTATTGGATTTAATTCTGTATTTGTGTTTGGATGTTTTTTTTTTTATAAATAAAGGATTGTACAAGAATTTCCTTAGCAGACTTCAGTTATCCACGGGCGCCGACACCACACAGTGAGTTAATTTTCTTTTCGGGTATATCTATCATTTAATTTACCTACATTTATATATAGAGTGGTGGTCACATAATTAGGGACACTTGCGTTTGTCGAGGTACGATTGCCACAATAATACTTACAAATTACAAATATGACTTTTCAATTTTGACAACCAATCAAAAAGTTCTTAACTAATTTAGTTTTTAGATACACAATTCGTTAACTAAAAAAGTATGGTTTAAATGTACGTGCAATTTATCTTTGTTGAAAACAAACCTACAACTTGAAGGATTTGAAAAAAAAAAAACAAGTTTTTAGAGTTGTAGGTTAGTCTGTAGCTCTGCCTATCCCACTCTGGCAACGAAGGCGTCAGTACATTTGTATGAAAAAAAATATGTTTGGTGTTCATACTAAGGGCAATGCCAAAAAATATATGGACCAAAAACCCAGCGTCGATTAAAATCAATCATATGGTTAGGGAGAGCTTATCCAATAGGTCACAATTTTTTAATTTGTAACCTATTGGATAAGCTTCCTCTAACCTTATATGATTAAATTTAATCGACGCTGGGTTTTGTTTTGGCATTGTCCTTTGTAAAACTTTGAATGGTCGCGTGAGCACTAAGTTCCCCTAAGCGTCCCCTGATATTGAGACGCGTCAAGCCGAAAAATATTTGTTAATTGGCTTTTGAATCAAAAGTGAACGTACAGAAGAAACGCTGATCACGTACACAAGGAAGGAGTATGGTTAAGCACGGTGGTGAAAACATCAAAGTATGGAGATGTTTTTCTGGATGCTTGCTGAGTTGGATCCGTTCGAAAAATTGAAGGTACGATGGATCAGTATCAGTAACGGGTTGGCTTAAAGTAATGAGAATCACAATATTTTTATTTTATTTTATTTAATCACTTGTTAGGGTTATATATATTATATAGCTTTTAATTGTATATAAAAATAAACTAAAACCAGTTTGATAATCAATCATTACAATATAGCAAAAAGTCCCCCATCTTAAATTTTTCGTAGCTTTCTACTTACCGTTTTCATCATACGTTGGATAACATCTATTTTTACATATTTTAGTTAATTAGTTGTTTTTGTACCCTGCGCTTCAACTGAGTCTGTAATTTTGCTTCCCGCCCATCACTGTTAACTAGACTACTGAGAATTACCAAAAAAACCCTCCATTGGACCGAGCTATAGGGACGTTCGGACGGCTTGAATTCTTCGGAACGAAGTGAACGTCACGCTCTTAGTCAATTCTGGGTTCTCCCTGCATAATGAATGATACTTTCTTCGCAACTTCCTGAACCTTGGAATTTCTTCAAGCTGTTTGTCGGAATATTTGGGTGCTTTTGGACACTTTAATCCTCTAAAATATTCCTTACTCACCCACGGGAAACATCATATTTTACAGCTAGCTTATCTGGGACTAACCTACTTTCACAGTTGGCATTAATGACTTTAAACGTACTTTTGGGTCATTATTCGAGCGTTTCAACCGCCTCACTTTCGTGGACATGTTTTTGAAGAATTGGGCGTATATTTTGATAGCGTTTTTGGATATTTGATAGATGTCCGGTAAACTTAGATACCTAACCAGAAACAAAATCGAAATCTGAAGTCACTTCTACAAAAATGTGACCACGAAAGTGAGGCGGTTGAAACGCCCAAATAATGACCCTTTTACATGTTTTTTGGCTAAAATGCATTATAAACGTTTTTTTTAAGTTAATTAATAGATTATTTGAAACCAGCCATTTCCTTACTGAGTCCAATGCATTGTTAATTTCTAGTTCATAGTTACACAGTCTTGTTTGATGATGAGCTAACTGTCGTCGGCCATTAAGACCATTGGATGCTTTATATTTCTGGGCAAATCGTTCATATATATAATAAATAATAACGGGCCGAGGACACTCCCTGGGGGACACCAAATTTGACTACACGAGGTTTTGATACGTATTTATACTCTTGTCTTGACTTATTACCTATTTTAATTATCTCCGTTTTCTGTATTATATCATACAAATAAAAGTTAATTAAATTTAGAATGTTACCTCGAATGCCATAAGACTCCAATTTCAATAATAATATGTCATGATCAACATGATTCATGTACAGCGCACATATTGGCTGTCTATTATCCACACCCTTTCTTAATCTCTTGCAAGAAATAAAATATTACCATAGTTCCACAGTCCTGTAATTTGTAAGTAAGGATTTTTCTCCTTTCTTAAATAAGGGTTTTATTATAGATACCTTCAAATTATCCGGAAAGATGTCCTGATCTATACTAAAATTAAAAGTGTAACTTAATAGACCCGCTATAATGACCGCCACAAATTTAAAAATCCTAACTAATATGCCGTCAAACCCAACGCTAATCTTATTTTTTAAATCAATAATTGTTCTATTACTGCTATCACGTGTAGTAGGCGGCATAAACATAGATTTTAATCTACAGCTACCCATGTCGTACTTTTAAACTAATCATTATTAGAAGAAGCAATAACTTGATCTACAAAAAAATCATTGAAAATGGAAACCATTTCCATAGGATGAGTAATTTTTGTACAAAAATGTACTACACATACGGACAAAAAAATCGACTCAAAAATTATTCTAGTTTCATTGTGCAATATCTCTGATACTAATATTAGTATTGTACGTATACTGGTATTTTTAGAAAGCTAATAATTCAGGCTTTCGAAAAATATCAAATCCATATCATTTTCATTTCAGTTACTGAAAAACAAGTGATTTTAACAAAGTAGGGGAAGTACGTGGCTAAATTAATAACCATAAAATTGAAAGAAAAGTTTTTTTAATATGGGAAAACGGCTTTTTCTTTTTTCTTAATATCTCGTATTGCCACCGCGGGCTTTTTTTACACATGCGATGCGGTTCCTTATTGATCTTATCGGCTTCCTGATGGTCTCCTGTGGACATGCTTCCCATTCCTCGACAAGAGCTTCCTGCAGGGCCAAAATCGTGGCTGGATCTCGGGCTCGAACTTTCCTCTTCAGGTAATCCCACAGGTGCTCAATGGGGTTTAAATCCGGACTCAGCGGTGGCCACGTAAGGGCGGGGATGCCGACCTCAGCAAGGTATGCTTGAGTAACTCTTGCGGTGTGACAAGGGGCGTTATCTTGCATCAAATGAAACCCCTCGTCGGTGATGTATCTGGCAGCGGTCAAGCGGCCTGAAAATTACGCAACCGATTTCATCGGTTGTTACTGTTTTTCATTGCTTTATAAATGTTTTATAAAACTGCAATTACATTTCTAATGAAATATTTCCCGTTTCCCCAAAATACAACCAAATCTAAAAAATGTTGCTTGAGTCGATTTTTTTGTCCGTAAGTGTACATCAGTAATTGATTCCTTTGGAAAAAACTTTTGTGTGAAAAAACTGTGTGCATGCAATTGTAGATGGAGGTACATTTCAGCTTTGAAATGAGAGACCACTTCAGATTTTTCGCGCCGTCCAAGTAGGCGATAGACATGTTCACGTAATAACTTCCTCGCGGACATTTTTTAACTTAACTAGCTTATCTTTTTTTGCCTTTTTAAACAAAATTGACATATTTTTTATTTATTATAGCTGCCAAAATCCTTTTTGTATTTTTTTATTGCCTGCTATTGTCAATTGAATACCTTTTCGTTACTTTAAGCCAACCCGTTATAAGAATATCTTAGAGGAGACAATTCCCTACTCTGATGATAATTTACCTGTGACTTGATTTTTCAACATGATAATTATCCCAAACACATAGCCAACAATTTTAAATATTTTCTTAGAGAACAAAAAATTGCCGTGTTAGATTGGCTCGCGAATAGTCCGGATTTAAATCCGATCGAAAATTTGCCTTTTGACGGTCGGTGACCACTTCTGGATTTGACCACTGCTGGATTTGACCACTCCTGGATTTGGCCACTTCTGGATTAGTTCAAATGCCAATTTTTTTGATTATTTTATGTATTTGTCTTATTTTTAAAAGTGCGGCATATTTCAGACCTCCCTGTGTCTTTAGTAATATGAAAGCCTCGTGAGGAAACAGTTTTGAAACTCCGGTTCTGTAGACGACCGAAATTGGAGTCTGCGGGACATTCACTTCGATGAAAAATTGAGGCATCTTATGCAAGAATTAGAAATCGCCTCTATTTTTAATAGTTAGGGAGGCGAATAGGGGAATTTTTCGGTAATACTCGAGCGTGGCAGTTTAAGATATGAGAGATATCTTAGACCTAATAGAACAACCTTGTAAAGTATTTAGCTCTATATGTAGTGACGCGCGCCTAGGATAGACGATCAGATTAGTAAAAAAAAATCGATAGTCTGAAATACTCGAGCGCGTCAGATTAAGATATTGGGGGTTGATTTTAGTGTTTTAAGACTAAATTTAACTAATCTGACGATAAGTCCTTGACGCCGCCGAGTTATAGGGTCGCGAACTTGTAAAAAAAAAACGTTAATCCGGCATTTTCGAGCGCGATTGTTATTTTTTTTATTTTGAAGAATATAATCTAAAACTTACTAAAAATACAAAATCTGCCGGTTTCCGCATGACCGGAAGTGTGGAGGAGCCATTTCGTCTTCCGAAAACCGCGTTGCGGCATATAAGTCGCGAACGATACATTTTACAAAAAAAAAGTTTAAATAAACAAAAAAGGGAATATCTATCGCTTTATTGTCATTCTTAAATTCCCCGTTTTATCAAGGAGAAAGAAAGGAAAAAAAAGAAACCAAAAAACCTTTTTCGGTCAGATTAAGAGAACCCACCAACATTTTTGGCAGATTAAGAAAATATGCTTTCAGGATACCGAGATAAACCTCCCCTATGAAAATCTGACGCGCTCGAGTATTTCTAAATAACTTTTTTTTTTGCATTTTCAAAAATTCATCGTAACATATCGTCACGCCGAAATCGTCAGTTTTTTTAAAGGAAGCTCCCTTTAAAAAAACTGACGATTTCGGCGTGACGTGACTTGGGGCCTACTTAACACCCCTTCCGAAAATCAGACGCGCTCGAGTATTTTTTTTTTTTGCATTTTTGACTACTTTATATGCCTACCCCCACCACGCAAACCGGCAGATTAGTATACCGTTGTTATCAGAGGCACTTGGGGCATACGTAGTATGAATATCTGACGCGCTCGAGAATGCCCAAGTAACTGTTTTTTTTTAACATTTTTGAAAAACCGTACACGCCAAACCCACCGCTAAAATGGTTTTTACCATACGAGCTTTTCTTTTCGAAATTATTTTATCTTTGATTTTGATAGGTCTCGACGGCGCCGTTGAATTACGCCATTTAGCTACCTCGCCTCCCTAACTATAACATTAATTTCCTCAAGGAAATAATTTATTTCAAACGTTTTTGATGTGAGTACAAAGAGATCTGTTACTTTACACTTAAGGTAGTTTATTTTATGTCTAGCGATTACTTTTTATTTCTTTCCTCATTAAATTAACATATAATCTCTGTTGTTTCCTTTCAACTTCTATCTAATACGTCTTTTTTCACTTTGTTTTATTAACCCCCGACGCAAATAATACATAAATAAATAATAAAATAAATAAGTATCAGGGGACAATCTCACACCAAAGGGGTGTTATGTTTATGATAGTTTTACGTGTGTCTGTGTGTCTGAGTCTGTCTGTGGCACCGTAGCACTTAAACGGATGAACCGATTAGGACGCGGTTTTTAAAAATTTAACAGCCGGTTTTCTAGCGGTGGTTCTTAAATATATTTTATTAAAATCGGTTCGGCCGTTTTTGAGATATTGAGCTTTTAGGGAGTTCAAAGCCCCGCTATAACGGCGACACCTACTTTCAGAGCTGATATATCTTAAACGGCCCAACCAATTTTCATGAAATCGCGGTAAAAACCATCCCGGGTGAATGTAGCTTTACTTTAAAATAACTTGCTTCCAAATCCGTTCATCTGTTTGGGAGCTATGATGCTACAAACAGACACTCAGATACATAGTTAGAGACACACGTTATAGACTTTTAACACCCCTCTTTTTATTTATGAGTTATTAACCCCTTATTTATTTATGAGTTATTAACCCCCCATTATAAATGTCTTTAAACAGACTAGCTGTAGTCGTATTGTTAATTTGGAAAAGTTAAAAAAGATTGAAATAAACAAATAAATTTAAATTTAAAAAACGCCCGACTCATAACAGTTTGTAAGAAAAACCTAAATGTAAAAAGAAATATTATTGGCCCTACAAGTTTAACCATATGTAAGTGTTAATATTTGATTCAAGCGTCGACACGTCGGGGAACCACTAAGTAAATGACCTAATACCCCAGCTACTTAATCGAACTTGAATCAAAATATTAATACCTGCGTATGATTTAACCCTTAATTTGGCAAAAATAAAAAAAGTCGGGAATTCAAACCCTTTTTGATTTTGAATCAGCAATAGTACATTGTGTATTAAGGTCGGTAAGTAAGGAATTACGATCGAGGCTCTAGTAGAGGCTTTCTGAGTCGAGGTTCGTAATTCCCGTACCGACCGTGAAACATACAATGTTTTTCATCACATTTGCGAGTAAATAAATAAAATTATAGGGCAGAAAAAACTTATAATATAATACACAAGTCAGCACAACTATTATTACGAATTACTTGAACTTTTTTTAAGCGGATGACGGGCGGACTCCACAGATTATACAAATGTTTCGTTCAGAACGTTACGTAGGTATACATACAGCCCTGAAGGAGTGTAAAAAAAAACGACGTTTTGATACAGAAAACTATTAAAATCGATTATTATATTAAGAACATTAATTGAGTATTTAAGTAACATGTAGCGAGATTGCAATGAAATTCCTGTTTAAATAACATTTTAAGACAATTTTTCAATTGCGTGTAAACTCTTTGCTTGAACTTGCAAGACCTGTGTGCTGTGCTATAAATTAAAAAAAAATACTTACCGACCTTAGGTTTCATGGTAAAAAAAAAGGTCGAGGGTTTTATATCGGGCATTGCGGCCAAGTTAACCTGTATGTTTAGATACTGTTTACGTGCAAGTGCGATGAAAAAAAATAAAAAAACATTCCAAAAATTAAAAGTTAACATTATAGTATGTTCACTGTGATGTACATTGCCAAATTAAGGGTTAACTAACTTATAGGGCAATTTTTTTTTTTTTAGTTTTTAGAGCATTTTTTTACAGACTGTTTTGAGACGGGGGTTTTTCTTTTTATAGTAAAGAAAGTCCAATTGTAGGGATTATTCCCTTTGGCCGTCTACAGAACCGGAGTTTCAGAACTGTTTCCTTACGAGGCATTCAAATTTACTAAAGACATAGCGAGGTCTGAAAAATGCCGCAGTTTAAAAAATAAGACAAATATATAAAATAATATTTGACATCATTCACGTGACACGTGATCCAATCCATAAGTGGTCAAATCCAGAAGAGGTCAAATCCAGAAGTGGTCAAGTCCAGCAGTGGTCAAATCCAGAAGTGGTCACCGACCGTCAAAAGGAAAATTTGTGGTGTTAAGAAAAAAGCTCCAATAAAATGAACTCGAGTCTAAACGAAATATACAAAGCTTTTGCTGAAGCATTGACGTCGGTCCCGGATGAAAAGTGTCTGAAGTTGATCGAATCAATGCCACGACGCTGCAGTTTTCATTGACGATAATGGCTACTCAACTAAATATTAACATCCGCAAAATGTGTAACCTACAAATAAATATTGTGAAATAAATTCCACTTACTAAGTTTGTAAGTTTTCTAAGTGACTTACATTATTGTTGCTAATTACACTTGGGAGCAAAGAAATCGAGCCACAGTACTGAATATCCATAAGAAAGTGGCTTGACTTCTTTGCTCCCAAGTATAGTTGTCGACGATACGAGGGCTTCACTGAAAGTTTCGGGAATCCAATACTTACAAACATATGACGACGCGCTGGCCTAGTTGGTAGTGACCCTGCCTACGAAGCTAGCGGTCCTGGGTTCAAATCCCGGTAAGGGCAGATATTTGTGTGATGAACGCGAATATTTGTTCCTGAGTCATGGATGTTAACTATGTATATAAGTATATATTTCTCTATGTAAGTATTTATATCGTTGTCTAGTACCCATAGTACAAGCCTAGAGCTTAGTTTGGGACTAGGTCAATTGGTGTGACATTGTCCCCTGATATATATATATTTTTTTTTTTTTTTGACACATTATTCCTTTTTATAATCTCTCAAGTTTCATTATCTTAACACACTGGCCACATAGAAAAAAAAGCGATGGTTCGGTTTCAATTGTTTTTTGAAGTCGCTGAAAATGGAATTGTTCCCGTGAAAATTCAAGAGCTATGATTTATTAACACAAAAATTCCCTTGAATATTTAAGACCTATGATTTATTAACACGAAAACCATGTGGTGACCGGGTGATTGCTGCTCTTAGTAATAAAGCACGTTCAAAGACGACAATATACAGGTGATCCCATTGGCATTGGAATGAGTCAGATACAAATTTACAGGAACAATTAGGCGTCTGAAAGTGGTTTTTCCCTTGGATAGTGTCTGACGAGCAGAAGACGCCGGAAGCAGCAGTGGAGCCTTTTAAAATGGCCATTTTGTCGACTCCCATCCCATCTCAGACTTCAATTAGTGCTTTAACGACTGGTTTGAACGCATGGAAAAATGTATAAGATATAAAGGAGAATACTTTGAAAATCAATAAATATAGTTTTATACAAATTAACTGCATATTTTTTTCTATTCCGAAACTTTCAGTTTAACCCTCGTACTCTAAATGTCAATAAGTTATTTGTATGTTTTGAAATACTTCAATGGTAATAAATAAGGCATTTTTTTTTGTAATGAATTGTAGATTAAAGAGCATATTTTATTCTATTTTATCTATATTATTTAAAAAATACATATGATACATACCAGTGTTGGGCAAAAAGTAATTGAATTACAAATTATGAATTGCAATTACAGAATGTAATTTAAATTACGAATTAAAATTACACATGTGTAATTTCTAATTGAATTACGATCAGCTCTGAATTTCAAAATGTAATTTGTAATTCAATTAGAAATTACATTTTGTAATTTTAATTGGTAATGCATTACTTAACCCGTCGAGCGATATGTCAAAATTGATGTACATCAAAATTAAACTTTATGTCAAATGAATAAGTCACGTAATGTCAAAAAATCTACGCACACATGTTGTGCGTAGGACACCTGAGGGGTTAATGAAATTACAAATTACATTCATCTAGGAAAGCATTTTCATTGTTTTTATATAGTATGCTACTATATTTTTGCGGGTTTTGATTCAATATAAAATTATTATATAAGGAACTTCCTCAACAAATTAGGCAATTTTTTTGTCATACTTGTTTAAGTTTAAAAAACTTATGTTGCTCTTATATTCAACTTCGGACGTGTAATATCAATAACCAATGTCCTAGCCGGAGTGCACACCTACCTGCATCGCATGACGCATAATATACCTGACATGCTAATCCAAATTATCTGTTATTACAACTACTTTATATAACGTAATTGCGTAATTCAATTACAAATTAATGTAATTTCAATTAAAAATTACCAAGTAATTTAAATTAAATGTAATTCAATTGCGAGCGTAATAAATTACAAGCAATTGCATTAAATATATTTTAATTTGTAATTCAATTACAAATTAATTGAATTATGCCCAACACTGATACATACGAACTGTCTTGTACAATTCGGCCTATGTTGGAAGTGTTTTAAATTACATGACCACCACTGTATAATATATATATATACAGGGTGTAAGGGACGGCTCACCGAAAACTGAAACCATAGCTTCAGACCATTGTACTGAACTGAAATCCAGTGGAAATTTTCCCGGGAAAACGAAAATTTTCTCGTTTTTTTTTCTCCATGTTTTTGCATATAAACCGACCTAGGACAACATATTATGACATACTGAAGCTCATTATGTAAAAAAAACTGTGAAAACGCCATTTTCACGTAAAAAACGAGAAAAAATTCGTTTTCCTGGGAAAATTTCCACTGGATTTCAGTTCAGTACAATGGTCTGAAGCTATGGTTTCAGTTTTCGGTAAGCCGTCCCTTACACCCTGTATGTATACCTATACAGGGTGTAAGGGACGGCTCACCGAAAACTGAAACCAACGATAAAATTTTCGTTTTTCCGGGAAAATTTCCACTGGATTTCAGTTCGGTACAATGGTCTGAAGCTATGGTTATATATACATACATATATGTATACATATACATATACAGGGTGTCCCACGGCTATGCCACATGGAAGGAAAGTACCTTAAATATAGTAGATGGAACATTTACTGAAAGAAAACATTATTTGAATTTAAAAAAACAGTTTAGTCTGCATTCATAGATATTTAAATAATTACATGGTTGAACCGGAAATCGAATCCGTTACACGAGAAAAATAATTACCCTGTAGCTTTATCATACCGATCGAAAGGCTTCACCATAAGGATATTTTTTTTGCTAAATTATATAGTGCCAGAAATAAATGGACTTATGATAATGGTATGTATGTCCTTACGGCAATGTCAGCTTTTAATTTTTCTGGACAAAATTTCTCATCAAATGTTAAATTTCATGGTCTTCCTTTTATTTCTGACACTATGTTATTTAGCAAAAAATAATCCTTATATTGAAGACTTTCGATCGGTATGATGAAGCTACAGGGTAATTATTTTTCTCGTGTAACGGGTTCGATTCCCGGTTCAACCATGTAATACATACATACATACCTTCACGCCTTCATTCTCAGAATGGGGTAGGCAGAGCTACAGAATTACCAACAACTCCAAAAACTATTAAACCATGTAATTATTTGAATAATCTATGAATGCAGTTGAAATTGTTTTTTAAATCCAAAAAAAATCCTCTTTCAGTAAATTAATGTTCTATCTACAATATTTAAGGTACTTTTCTTCCATGTGGCATATCCGTCCTACTTCCTGTACATATATATGGGTTTGATTAATAGTAGGCGAAATAAGTATGTATTTCCATTACATTTTTTTTAAATCTGTGAACGGAATTAACAGTGGACTGCTACTCTCGTCTGGTTAACGCTACGCTTACATTGGGTCTTACCTCTACCATAGTCCCCACAGCATTAAAATAAAAGTTCTTATCTAGGAGTATGTCCCGTACCCGGACATGGAGCTTCATAGTCCGACTGAAGTATTCACGTCTGTAACGGTTTTTGGCTGACTGATTCTATTATTTTTTAACATCGCTCTGTGTATCGTAGGAACAGAATGTTACCATCCTTCGGGCGCCACAGGGGCGGGCTTCATGCCGAGTCAAGCTGGCGGAACACAGTCGGCGCAGCAAGCTGGTATCCGGGTCCAACAAACGCCCCAGCAGTCGGCGCCGCCGGCACCTCAACAGGACATGACTAAGAACTCCATGGTCAGGCCTGCTCCTATACTTATTTTTATTTTATTGAGGTCACTGTTACGTGATTTTGTCACCTAAATAGGTGATTATAAATGTGAGTCATGTACTCATGTATTAATATTATATTCATGTACGCAGTTTTAAAGTTTTTGACCAATGTTTCCTCCCCGTCCTCACGTACGGATCGGAAACATGACCCTCAAAAAGGCAAGTATGCACCAAATTAAAGTTGCACAAAGAGCTATAGAGCGGTCCATGTTGGGAATCACACTTTTCCATGAAACTTTTCCGTTTTGCGACGAGACTTAGTCATACAATTGTAAGGCCGCCTTTACACCTGTAAGTTTTACTTACGTAAATGACTTACGTAAGCAACTTACGATAAATTTTCAAGTATAAACACTCGTTGTAAGTGACTTACTGTAAGTTCTTACAACTTACGTAAATTGGAAAATTGCAAGTCTAAATGCGTTCGAGTTTGTTTACGGAAGCGACTTACAACTTATCGAACTAAATTGATAAGTTGAGAACTTACAAAAAAAAAATGTCCTCTAAACAAAAACAAAATAAAGCCTGGTCTCCAGACGAGGTAGAAACTTTAATTACTGGTTTTGAGGCACGTCCCATACTATGGGACTACAAAAATAAGGAGTATAAAAACCGCGTAAAAACAAAGGGTGATGGGCAATTTTGTATGGACCCCGTCCCCACCCTTGAACAGTCACGGGATGCATGTTTATATGTTCGTTAGGACCCAAAACAAGACAAAATAACTATTTTAGTAGCTAAATCGATGGGATTTTTTCTATAAAAAAAAACCTTTCAAGAGTCATGCAATGCAAGAATATGTTCATTTTTAAACCAATTCTATACGATATGATAATGGTTTTCCAAGAAAACCCCATACATAGGACGATCGTCGTCATAGTAAAAAATCATCAGGTTGCCAAGATCCATCAAATGAGATATGTTTCGTTCCTGTTGGTGGGTGGGGACATTTTGCCCATTGTGCTTTGTTGCATGTTGAACTTAGTGAAATATTTAGTACCACTAAAGAGGAAATGCTAGAAAATTGCATAATTTTACCCAGCATTGTCTTTTCTTTTGCTTTACATACATACACATACATTAAATCACGCCTGTTTCCCAGAGGGGTAGGCAGAGACCACTTCTTTCCACTTGCTACGATCCCGACAAACTTCTTTCGCTTCCTCAACATTCATACATCGAGTCATGCACGCACGTCGGTTTCGGGTACTTAAGATTCGGCCCTTTTCCAGTATTTCTCCGATTTGATTCGAAAAAGTACGCCTAGGGCGGCCCCTTCCGACCCTTCCACTCACTTTCGATCTATATATCTCTTTCGTCAATCTTCTTTCATCCATCCTTTCCAAATGACCTTCTTTTGCTTTAGTTTGGATAAAATTATATATGCAGCAGCTGCTTGAACGTGGCGACTTTGAGAAGGCATTTTATTTACTGATTTAGTAAGCAATGTAAATGGGCGTGTAATAACTTATGCAAGTTTAAATTCACAAAATTTACATAAGCATTATTTACTGTAAGTTTATATCAAGTGTAAATGCAACCGTAAGTAAATTATGTAAATATTACGTAAGTAACTTACAGGTGTAAAGGCGGCCTAAGGATATTCTTCGTCGCACAACGGAACTTTTTTCGCCATCGTTATTTGTATGGTTAACTAGGCTTAACTATGGTCCAACTTTTTGGTCCTCTCCCTTATCTGTGCCAAAGTCGACTCAGTCACGCAAATTAGCATCCCCCTCTTTCCTTCTTCTTCTGAGGTGTTGCTGAAGATCTGCCTAAACAAATAAATACATTTTAAGATTGTACCTATCTGTTCCAAGCCGACATGAAATGTCGCTGTAATCTTAAATAACATATATATTTCTAAATTAATTAAGAATTGCAATTTAAAGAAAAATTATAATGCTTATTTCAGAAAACATTACGAGTACTTTTAAAAATATTGTTTGGATCGCTAACTCAGGATAATTCTTTAGCAATAAATATGAAATTTTGAAACAGTTTCAAAATGTTCCTCGTACTAATGCATTAATAATAAAAAAAACCAAGGTTAAATTATTTGGCAAATTGTTTTCTTTTTTTTTCAGGCTGGCCATAGTTTTGTGCCACAACAAGGTCAGACGCCGCAGACCCGGCCGCAGTATCACAACTTCCAATTCAGGCCCAATCAGCATGGCAGCAGACCGAATGCTCATCCTAGGTATGATTATTTAATTTCTATTTAGCCATGTCGCACCTATCAGGATCGGGTGTGGAATATTTTAGGTTGGGTTACAATTAAACCTTTTTTGCAGTTTGTTTAGCTACTGGCCTCTTGGAATTGTGTTATTAAACAAAAACCATGTTGGTTTATAGTTGACATGTCGTTAACGGATATTAAGCACTCGGGTGAAAATTTCCGTACATAATTTATCCAAATTTTTGTCAGGGCTTTTCTCAAGATGAATGTCTTAGCAAATTTGTTTCGATTTATGACATAGAAGCACCAAGCCAAACGACATACCACTGGTATGCCGAGTTAAGATGAGGTCATGTGTCGCTCAGCACCGTTCCTTCTGCAGAACAGCGGTCACTGCAAACTATTGTTTTAATGATTGGTTTGCAAGGCTGGTTAAGTGAATTAAATATAAGAGAACACTTCGAAAAACATTAAATATTAAAAATCAATTTAGCCGAACCCTGCATGTGGTTCTTCATATTGCCGATCATTTCAGTTAGCCCCTCGTTACATATTGTGGTTTTTAATTAGGTCTGCGTCCGTAGACCTTTTTGTCGGGTCGGGGGTTTTTTTTATATCAGACTGAAACTTTCTAGATCGCTTCATTTCAGTGAGTCGGACAAACTTTATATTTGACAAAAATCTAGGTAGTGGGGACTAATTTTGCTAGAGGCCTTGAAACATGTCGATAAGTCCGGGTGCCAAAAATTTACTAATACCAAGCCGATTCTTATTGAAATTTAAAGATTAATTTATGAGAAAGTCAAAAAGTAGATTGTCCGACAAAGTTAATGGGGACTATGCGCCAGTCGGACATACTGAAAATGTTGGAAATTCCAACTCAAAAAAGTGATTAATATCAGGCTAAATTGTTTTTTATGGGTTAATTAAAATTAATATAATACAACCGTAACGTTGTCCGACAAAATTTATGGGGATATGCGCCAGTCCGACACTCTAAAAATGTCGAAAATACCAGCACAAAAAAGTGATTGATATCAACCTAATTTTTATTTTTTCAGTTATAAAATAATGTTTCAAACGTGATTCTACGATTGTCCGATAAGAAATGTGGGGAATACTAATAAAATTCGATAAAATATCTATTAAAATTATTCGTTCTGTATACAGCATTTAAGTATACCTATATATATCTCCCCTCTCTCCCTGAACGCTGTCTGTGTGTTTCTGTTCTGTGTTTGGCTGCATGAGAGTGAGTGAGAAAGATGATGGGGCAGAGAGTGAAAATGATGAAGCTGAAGATTCATCAACATATGAAGAATCTGATAATGAAGATACTGATAACTACGATTTCGATGAGACCTACTAAAGAAAACCTATTAATATTTTTTTTTTTTTTTTAAACATACATAAATATTTTTTTACTTACTTTTCTTCTCTATCCTCTCTTGTATTCTAATAAAAAAATTGCTGTTATAAAAAGTGTTCTATTTTTAAATGACATTGAAATGCAGATGGTTCTTAAGATTCAAATTTTGATAAGAAACAGTAATAATTAAAAAAAAAACAAACAATTTTTCATAATACAAAACCTTTGCTTCAAACCATAAACAAATATAAACAAATAATTTTTTACATGTCTTCTATCTTTAATCTCTCCTTAAATTTACTATAATTAGAATTTAACAAAAATATAATAGTAACCAAAAATGTATTCCTCATGAATCTACAATTTAAATTTAAATTTTAAAAGGCCTGTTTAGCTTCTATTTTTTTAATTTTATACGAATCCTCTTGACAAAAATATGTAAGCTCGTATTTTGACACGTCTAATGTATGATTTAGAGGAAAACAAGAAACATTTTATCGCTTGACTCCATCAGATAACGTATTAGCAAAAAATGAAATAAATAATAATAATGGTGGCCTGTGTGCTCGTTTGCCTTCCTATGATATAAAAAAAAAAAAAAAAAAAAAAAAAAAAAAAAAAAAAAAAAAAAATTGAGCGTGTGGAAACCACGCGCGGTAGAAGGCGTAGCCTTCTTTAACCATTTGTTAGGTATTCAAAGCAACATAAATTTATATTATTATTCTGAGATTATCTAATTAAAAACAAAAAGGGTAGCTTAAAAATAAGTTAATACATTAAACTTGAGCCAAGTACAGCTACATTTATTCACAAACTTCTAATTGTGGTAGAGAGGTTAAAACCTCTTGTATACTACATATATAGTGCGACAGATACATTATTCTTGTCGGACTAGCGATATGACCCATTATTTTTGTCGGACATCAGTATATTTCGGTTATAAATGATCTAATCTACAATTACTTATGTTTGTCCGACAAGTATCAATCACTTTTTTGTGCTGGTATTTTCGACATTTTTAGAGTGTCGGACTGGCGCATATCCCCATAAATTTTGTCGGACAACGTTACGGTTGTATTATATTAATTTTAATTAACCCATAAAAAAAAATTTAGCCTGATATTAATCACTTTTTTGAGTTGGAATTTCCAACATTTTCAGTATGTCCGACTGGCGCATAGTCCCCATTAACTTTGTCGGACAATCTACTTTTTGACTTTCTCATAAATTAATCTTTAAATTTCAATAAGAATCGGCTTGGTATTAGTAAATTTTTGGCACCCGGACTTATCGACATGTTTCAAGGCCTCTAGCAAAATTAGTCCCCACTTCCGAGATTTTTGTCAAATATAAAGTTTGTCCGACTCACTGAAATGAAGCGATCTAGAAAGTTTCAGCCTGATATTTATGACCCGACAAAAAGGTCTACGGACGCAGACCTAAATACTTCGAGAACCGTGGGAACTCGGCATACTAAAGCTTGTCCCAGTAAAAATGTCGCTTATAAACTTAAAAAAAATCCTTATTAAATATTTAAATTCACTAAATTTTCTGATACCGTTTTATTTAACATTCCTTAAAATATTATTATTTACGCATAAAGACCAGTTTAGGATTAGTTCATCCAGAAACTTCTTAATTTTCCCTTGACCCCTGCCATCAAAGTTTGTACATCGTCATCGGTGATCAGTTTGGAAGCTTCATTCCACTTCCGCTTGAAGTCTTGAACTGAAGTGGCATTACTTTTATGTTTTAAAAGCTTCTGTTTCACACGAGCCCAATATTTTTCAATGGGTCGTAACTCCGGGCAGTTGGGAGGATTGCGAGTTTTTTCAACAAAATCGTCATTATTTGCTTTGTACCACTCTATTGCTTCCTTCGTGTAGTGATACGTGGCCAAATCAGGCTAAAACAGGGCAGGTGAAGTATGCCTCTTAATGAATGGCAACAATCGTTTTTTGAGGCACTCATTCGGGTATATATCACCATTTATGGTTCCATTAGCAAAATATGGTGTACTGCGTTTGCCACATGAACAGATCGCCTGCCACACGAGAACTTTCTTTGCAAATTTATCCATTTTGATAACCTTATACTCTTCACTTACTACTTTTCTGTCGTTCCCAGAATAATAGTGGTGTCCTGGAAGTCATTTGAATTCAAGTTTGCAGTAAGTTTCGTCATCCATAACTGTACAATATTTTTTCTTAGTCATTTTTGAATAAAGTTTTCTAGATCTCGTTTTAGACTCTTTTGACTGTTTTGCATTTTGGTTGGTTGGGCACTTTAGTTTGTTTAAACGTTGTTATAAAACAATTTTTCTTCACTCGTTGCACTGTAGATTTCGAGGTTTTAAACTTCTTGGCCAAGTCTCGTACAGAGAGGGTAGTTTTTTCTGTAAAGCTGTTATAATCTTCTTCTCGATATTCTGGTTTACAAACCCTGGTTTACGTCCACTACCAGGCCATCGCCGTATACCACCTGTCCCTGAACCGTTTTAAAACCCTTTGAACGGTTCTTGTAACGTTTTCAGCTCCGATGCCACTTTCTTCGCAGAGATGCCTTTATATTGAACATATTTGTACAAAAAAAAATCGTGTAACTTTTCTTGCACCGACGACATCGTTGAACATCTAGTACTGACAACTTTTTTTTTATTTCTTATTTATACATTATAGAGCATCCTAACGGGAAACATAGTTTTCAAACCTCTTTAGATTTCATCCTGATACACAACCCCATCTAATAATGAGCGACATTTTTTTCTGGGACAAGCTTTAGCGGTATATAATCGTTTGACTTGGTGCTTGAGCTTGAAGTTTTTGATAAACTATGTCAGGGAAATATTTACGCGTGAGCTTCATTTCTGTTAAACGACGTGTCAAGATTAAACCAACATGGTTTTTGTTTTAAAAAATATATAATTTTGTGAATTTCATTATCATTATGATAACAAGAGGTCAGTGTTTAAATTCCATAAAAAGGTCTAATGGTTATTAGATCCTAAATATTATATTCCCGATCATTTAAGTGTGCCCCTCGTATGATGATTATAATAACAGTATTTAAGACTAACTGTTGCCCACGACTCCGTCCGCGCAGGACAATAAAACATAGCCTATATAACTCAAGGATAATGTAGCAATGTAATTAGTCAAAGAATTTTTGAAATCGGTCCATTAGTTTTGGAGCCTATTAACGCAAACAAAAAAACAATCAAATCTTTCCTCTTTATAATATTAGAGTAGATATAAAGTTATTGCATTAGTCATACGTAATGTTATGGCAAATTTTCTTTTATTCGTCTATCTGCTAGTATAGTGCCAGAAATGTCTGCTTAAAAATACGCTGTTAGTTTTACTGGAAATAAGAGTTAAAAAAAATAACTAACAAATCAAAACAAAATCTCAACAGTAGCACAGAGTAATTAATCCTACCATTTACTTACCTTATAAAAAATCTAAGCAGGGATTGTTTTTCTTGAATTATACAGGGTGTTAGGTCAATGATGGCGTGAGTTTATGTATGTATGTATGTATGTTAGGTCACTAGGTGCAAAGATTTAAGGGGGTGATAGACGAGGCATTTTTGAACATTTTTAGCTGTATACAGGGTATTTTTTTTTATTCGTGTACAAATTTTAACACTTTCCAGTCATCATTGCCAAGGCCTATGATTTTCATACAATATAATTTTTATTGTTGATATAATATATTACGACAGTTAAATAAGTTAAAAAAATATAGTTTTTCGTTTCAAATTATCCTACTTTTACCTTAACGTGTGGACACAAAGTCACACTAGAAAATCACTTTTGAAAAACCTCTACAATAAAAACTTTTTTACAATTACGCTATTTTTTTTTCGATTAGCTAAACTTCAGCTGACAGCGTCATGTCACTTTATTTTTTGCAGTAAAGACATTAATTTTCAACTAGGATAAAATCTCTCGCGATGTCTTACGAAAATTATAACGTTGAGTATTACGAAATGGTCCGTATGTACATTCTGAGCGGTGAAAGTTCAAGAGAGGCTCAGAAGATGTACGGAGACGAAAGTTTACCTCGACTTCATAGCTAAGGATACGTGGATACACCAGTACCAAACATGAAAAATTTTGGCCGCACATAGCAGACTATTGGCATACGGCCAATTTACTACCCCCCGGCACGCTGATAGACGCGGTAGACCTCATTTAGCGTTAGAAGCTGATGATGAAATCCTCGAATTTTTCGAACATGACCCGAGAGCCAATACGTATAACGGCACGTCGTTTGGGTGTCATCCAGTATGCAGTGCGGAATTTGCTGCATTCTGCCGGTCTCCACCCTTATCATTGTCAACCGGTACAACAACTTCATGAACCGGACCCAACACCACGTCGAGTATTTTGCGAGTGGCTTCTTAGGCATGTCGATGCCAACATTTTATGGAGTGATGAAGCAGTTCACCCGTGTTGGGAGTTACAATGTACATAACGAACACTGGTGGTCATACGGTAATCCACATTAAGTTAAAGAAAATTACGACCAAGTAAGGTTTAGTGCCAACGTGTGGTCGGGCAACATTGGGAATAAAATATTAGGACCCTATCTATAGGGGGAACCTACCTGGATATGTTACAAGGTATAGTGAGCGAGTTAGTGGAAGATGTTCCGTTAGCATATCTACGAGATTTTTACTACCTGCATGCGAAACTACCTAAATAACGAATACGGAGACAACTGGATAGGGCGTGGAACACCTCAGGTGCCATGGCCAGCCAGAAGCCCGGACCTTACGATGTGTGACTTTTTTTTGTGGGGTGAAGTCGCGTGTACGTTGAAGAAGTCCAGAGTCTCGACGATTTTAATACGAAAATTATATCAGCATTCGATGCTATTAAAAACGAAACTCGTGTTTTAGACAGACTAAAGATCAACTTGGTAAAACGTTCACGGCTTTGTTGAGAAAATAACGGAGGTCATTTTGAGCATTTGTTAAGTTTAGGTTTGCATTTGTATTTTTTAATTAATTTTTAATAACTTCGCTGCTGAGAGTGGTGATTATTTTGAACAATTTATAAACACAACATAACTTATGTGCATATCGCCTACACTGTTGACTGACTGACTACTGAACCTTATTATCAGGAGATAAGGTTACAAGTGTACAATTAACTCTGTTTGCATTTGCTTGTAGTGAACAACTGGATATTTAGTGTGTACGAAGTCTCCTAAAGTGATAGTTTACTTAATGATGACATAGGATGTCATGCTGTAGGTAGTGTGTCTTTATACGATACACTGTATTGATATTCGAAATTTGAAGTTTCATTTATTAACTTACCTGACAACACGCACCTCTCACCCCTGCATTAGAGGGTCCATGAATATCGTTAAGTTAGTAGAATGATTGAATCAGTAATATCTCCAATGCTTTTTAAGCTAGAGTAAAAATAACACAACATATTTTATTGATTAACAATAGCGAAGCAAACATAAAATTGTCTGCACTTATTTAAAAAATGACCAGTGTATCTTAAAAAATAAAATAAAATGACTGATCCATCCTGAGACAACCTTAATAACTTCGAATGCCTTCGTTTTGATTTTATTACAACAAAAACGCCTAAAACTTGTTTAATTTGGTACAATAGACATTAGACTATCCAAAATTAATGATTTTGTATACAAAGTAACGCTTATTGGGGCATTATTAACACGTAGGTAACTATCAAATTCTGGACATTTTCAATAAAATAACAACCAGTTTTCGTTTAAGACCTATACAGCTAAAAATGTTCAAAAATACCTTGTCTATCACCTCCTTAAAGCTTTGCACCTAACAGCCTGTATACCTGAGCTCTCGAAATAACAACAAAAAGATTAACATTTTACTTCAAGCATAAACATTAACAGCGATTTTTGGACTTAAAATAATGAAAATTATTATTACATTTATTAATCAAACAAAATTAAGTAAATAACTAGACACATTAATGCAAAGCGTAAAGAAAACCGGACAAGTGCCAGCTGAACTCGCTCGGAGAGGATTCTGTACGGTTCTTCTTTCTTATAGGCTTTCCTGTAATGTATAGTAAATAACTATTTTCTTGATATAAAACAATATATCGGCTCTACGTGCAAAATCAACTCGAGCCCTACAACTGAATTCACAGGAAGGTCTGTCGTTGTTAAAAGTTAGGTGGGTCTACATAAAGTAATAGCAGTGGGACTCGTGTAGTAAATCTTACATCGTATAATATTTATAAAAATAAGATTTATAAAAAAATCAAAAACTTTGGCTTTAGAGTTTTTTTCTTCTCTATAATCGATCTAAAGAGTCTCCATTAGTCTCTATAGATCGATTCATTCGTCTAAACCAAGCTTTATAGTAATGGCGATACTCTTCTTTCGGGAGGTCCTCAACCGCTGCTATGTAAGCATTTCGAGCGTCCTCCGGGCTATCGCAATGAACACCACTAAGCCCAAGTTTCACTTTCGGGAAGAGGAAGAAGTCGCACGGAGCTAAATAGTAGGGACTGGCGGGGGGTGGCTCATTTGCTGAATTTCCGTGGTCTTCAAAAGCTCTTGGGTAATTTTGGCTTTGTGCGGTGATGCATTGTCATGATGCAAAAATAGCCCTTGCAATCCCGTTTTTGGACGTTTATGGACGTAACACGCTAAACACGATTGGTAAGCACACTTCACTGTACCACATTGAGCATTAACAGTTTTTTGATTGTCTAAACAAATTGTTGCTACATGTCTACTCGCACTAAAAAATGTTGCCATCATCTTATTCCCCACGCTGCGTCCTCGTTTGACTTACCGCGGACGCTCTTCGTCATATTGGTAGATCAAACTCTCGTCTCCAGTATTAAATACATTACGTCCCACTACAATTTCTAATTTTTTAAGCATTTCCCGGCACCACGCGTTTGTTTTTGTTCGGCTGTCAAAGCACGAGGAACCCATCGCGAACAAAGCTTCCTGAGTTGAAGGAGACTATGTAAATGTTTAGTGACTGTCCACGATGAAATTTGAAATTTCTATCTCTTTGATATTTTCTTGCGTTACATTTCCCCCGTTTAAATTGCGTAAACCATCTAAAAATTGTTGCACGGGATGGTGCAAGGTCGCCAAATGCAGATAAAAGTCTATTTTGACACTCAGTTTCACTCAACGCAACTTTAAATTCATTTGACATCATTGCACGAAAAAGTTCTCGTTCGAATTCCATTGTTGATTAAAAAAACGCGGGAATCGTAATGAAAAAGGAAAAGTTTTTTATTTTTTATTTCGTCATATAGCATTCGAATTTCAAATAAAAAAGGAAATGAAAAGGTGCAATTCATGTAGTTTCTAGTTTTAAATTTGCCACATCTCAAATCCTAGTCACCTACGTATTTCAGCGATTACTAAAATTCATCCCCTTGGTGAATGGGAAGGGGTTGCAAATTTTGTACGGGTTTTTTTTATGAACTACTTGAAATTTGGTAGTAATTCATCCCCCAAAAGGGGGGCCAGGTTTGTATATGGAAAAGCTACATTAATCGGGATGGTTCTTAGCAAGATTTCATGAAAATTGGTTTGTCCGTTCAAGAGATAAAGTAGCTGAAAGTAAGTGTCACCGTTATATCGGGGGCTTTTTAACCCTCTATAAGCTTAATATCTCAAAAACGTCTTAACAGATTTTGATAAAACCCGCTTTCAAATAAAATAAAATAATCACCCAAATCGGTTAATCCGATTAAGAGCTACGGAGCCACAAACAGACACACACACACACACAGTTCCACGTCAAACTTATAACACTCCTCTTTTTGCGTCGGGGGTTAATAAATATTTTTATGGACAAATTTACTTGAAAGAGCCTGGCCGGATTGTCATAGTAAAATAGCTCCTGGCTGAATATGAAATATTCTTATGCACGTTTATTTGTATTATAACTACATAGTATAAAACAAAGTCGCTTGCGCTGTCTGTCCCTATGTATGCTTAAATCTTTAAAACTACGCAACGGATTTTGATGCGGTTTTTTTTAATAGATAGAGTGATTCTTAAGGAAGGTTTATATCTATAATACATTCCACGCGGGCGAAGCCGCGGGCGGGTCGCTAGTTATTAGATATAACTAGATATCCGTTGCGGTGTCAAAACGCCGCCGCTAGAATACGGAAATTCTTATAGTGAAATAGAAAAGGAACAACTTTTAATGCGTGCATTAAAAGTCTTAAAATAGCCGTAGATGACAGTTGTCATTTAAGTGGCGGTTTAAGGTATATCTTAATAGTACATTGTGTATTAAGGTCGGTAAGTAAGGAATTACGATCGAGGGTCTATTAGAAGCCCGAAGTCGAAGACTGAGGGCTTTCTGAGCCGAGGTTCGTAATTCCCGTACCGCCCGTGAAACATACAATGTTTTTCATCACATTTGCGAGTAAATAAATAAAGATTTTCAATAATTGTTTTTGCTGCATGGATAATATCTGGCGGTGTTGCATTTAAATTACACTCATCGGACGATGACGACGACATTTTTTATAACTTTTTTACTTGTCTTCAAATATAAAATGTAAATAACTATGAATTATATAATTTAATACACAAGTCAGCACAACTATTATTACGAATTACTTGAACTTTTTTTAAGCGGATGGCGGGCGGACTCCACAGATTATACAAATGTTTCGTTCAGGAACGTTAAGGGCAAATACTTACGTAGGTATACATACAGCCCTGAAGGAGTGTAAAAAAAACGACGGTTTGATACAGAAAACTATTAAAATCGATTATTAAGAACATTCATTGAGTATTTAAGTAACATGTAGCGAGATTGCAATGAAATTCCTGTTTAAACAACATTTTTCAATTGCGTGTAAACTCTTTGCTTGAACTTGCATGACCTGTGTGCTGTGCTATAAATGAAAAAAAAATTACTTACCGACCTTGGGCTTCATGGTAAAAATAAAGGTCGAGGGTTTTATATGGGGCATTGCGGCCAAGTTAACCTGTATGTTTAGATACTGTTTACGTGCAAGTGTGATGAAAAAATTGATAATAGCCAATTGTACCCAAAGGAGACTTACTTTTATTTTTGAAAACCATTATTACTGCTTATATGGATTTTTGAAAATTCCTCTGCCTTGACCGGGAATCGAACTGGTCGAATATGACAAAAATATAAAGTCGTGTTTTATAATATAATACAGATCGAAAGGGTCATTGATAGTGACTCTATTCCCAGGGTAAGGCAGACGAATTTAAAAAAATCCATAATTGCAGTATCACCTTTGTGACATTTTTTCTATTTTCAATATTTAAGATACTTGCTGTCCATGCGGCGTTCGTTTTTGCTCCCTGTATATGACGCTGTACCAGTAAACCACCCACCCATGGGGCACCTTTGCCTCATGGGACAGGGAACCAATTAAAGATGGACAGTTTCTTTTCACTATCCCATTATGCCGGGCCAAAACCTAGCCTGATAGTAGCCTGCTAGCCGAGTCATAGTGACAACGTAGATGCCGCACATACAGGTCCTATTTTTAAATATGGAGGGACAGGGATTGAAAACTGGTTTATTTTCCATAGCGGTTAGAACCACATTTGAGAGCCTAACCCATAATAAAAGTTAAGCTCTGAGGGAACGAAATCCATAAATAATATATTATATAATAAAATAGGTTAAATAAAGACCATTCCCTTAGAGCGTTACCTTTATGCTGAAGGTTACGACCTAAATAATTTACCGGTTTAACCTTATGCTTAACTGATCGAACTATTAGAATCAAAGAAATGTGTCATAATCTCGAAAATTCATAAATTAATAAGCTTAACTTATATTAAATAGTCACAAAGAAACGGTAAATATTTAATTTAAATCAACTAGGCAGTATGACGCATGATGGATTTATGCGTCGTTGGACTAAAAGTAAATATGGCGATGTATAAAAATGTCTACTTGCATAAGTTCGTGCGTATATAATTTCGACGAAGTATAAAAATGTCCACCTGTATATTAGACCAAATATAAATATGTTGCGGCACTAGACTAAAAGTAAATATGACGATGTATAAAAATGTCCACTTGCATAAGTTCGGGCGTATATATAATTTAGACCAAATATAAATATATTGCGACACTAAAAGTAAATTGGCGATGTATTTTAAAATTACTCTTTGTTATATTTATTATGAGAAATGTAAATGAATGCATGTAAAATTTATTAACACGTTCATGGACGCGGATGCTATAGCAGACGTGTATCATACCGGCTATAGCATGGGCGTCATAAATACGGGGGTCAAATTAAAATGGTTTTTATCACTGTCCATGAACGTGTTAAGGAATAAATGGCTAAAATAATAACAATAATTAATTAATTTAAGAACTAGATGTTACGAGGGGATGAATTTGTTCCGTATATGTATTATTATAATCCTGGACCTATGTAAAGAAAGTAGTCATTTTTATATTCCGACTTGATAAGACTTAGACATTTTGAAGTATTGGCTTTCTAATACTCGGACCAATTTTTATTTTATATGTAGACATTTTTATACATCGCCATATTTACTTTTAGTCCAACGACGCATAAATCGCATGATGCTATAGTTTTTCTCTGTAGTTGCTGACGACTTAGAAACTGCATACATACATACATAAACTCACGCCTTCATTCTCAGAGTGGGGTAGGCAAAGCTAAAGAATTACCATAAAGTCTTAAAACTTCTTGATAATTAGAAACTGCCAGTAAGAAATAAACTAATTTTGAAAACTTCTCTACGGAACATGAAGCATTTTACATGTATGGCACATGGCCTAAACCGCGTAGCCGAAAAAATACGTTCCCTGTATCCAGATGTGGATTTGCTTATTTCGAACGTAAATAAATTTTTTTTGAAGGCTCCAAATAGAATTCGAATATTAAAGGACAAATGGGTCGTTCTTCTTTTTTACCGACAATAAACCGTCGATTTTCGGTTTTATTGATTTTTTAACTATCAATAACAATAGTTACAGTATTCGATTTCAAAAAAAGTTGCATTTATTCTTTATTAAAACTAATTAATGCTTCCTGTCCTGCATTAATATTTTATTATTTTTAATATAGTTTACCAGAAACACTGACAGAGTGGCCGTTTTCAGCCGAGACCAAGTATTAGATGACTCTGTCACGGCATTCTACGGAAAACCTTATTATTAAAAAAAACGTGGGTTAAAGAATGAGCACAATTATTTAGTACTCTTACATAAATAAAATTATGGACGTATATTAAACACGAAAAACATAATTATCCTTACTCTAATGAGACGCTTAATAAGATGATAGACAGGCTATTGTCGGTAAAAAAGAAGAACTACCCAAATATCCTACATTGCCCCTGCCTCCAAAGCCAGTGATTACCTGATGTGGAACCTGGCTGGAGGCAGCAGCAAATTAAGAAAAATATTTTGAAGAAATAAAAGTAGTCCTATGGGCATTGAAAGCGTCGGAAGCAAAGTCGATAAAAGTGGCGAAAAAAATTGTACGTACCGAAAATTTACGAAATAACCTAAAATATATTGTTTCATATAATTGAATATGCCTAAAAGAAATTCCAAGAATCAAAACTGTCTTCATCTGTGTTCATCTGCTTCTGTCAGTCAGAAATTAGACGTCATCTCTAGAAACCCAGATTTAGATGTTTTTAGGGAGTATGCCGAAAAACTTTCGGAAGCAACAGACGTGGACAGCATTTTAATGTACAATTTCACTCCACTCACTTCAGTGGATGTAGAAAGATCTTTTTCTATCTATAAATGGATATTAAACTCAAGGCGAAACTCGTTAAAAATTTAAAATTTAGAAAACAATTTAGTTATTACAATAGCACAGAAAATGTACAATAAATAAAAAAAAAAAGCTTAATAGGGTAAATCGCTAGTAACTGGCCACTTTACTACCTTGCTTGCTTACAATGTTTATTGTGATCAGCTGTAAAGTGTTATCGCCCATATTACTGTTTTAGGGGAAGTAGTGAATGCTGAAAATAATGGACATGTTGTTACTAGAGAACGTTATTATTTATTTCCCAAAAAATGATTGTTTTATTGGATATTACTTTTAACCTAGTTACTAGCCAGTATTTTTAATACTAGCCATTTTTTTTCAATTGGGTGAGTATAGTTTTTTGTCGTGGTGTATTTTATATTTTATTTCGACAGTAATTATTATATAGATCTGAGAATAAAAATCATTTTATTTTTATGTTGTATAGTTTTTCCGAAATCATTTTTTAAAACACTGAATTGACAGTTCATAAATTTTAATGCCTGTTTCCCCCTTACGCCTTGGTCTCCAATAAAATAAAATAAAAGTGAGAAAAAGTAATCGTTGACAGTTCTCGTTTGTCAAGCCATCCGTTACACTTACACCTGTATTGATTGTTTTGATTTCGTTTACAAGTTTGTTTCGACTGTATTTTAACGACGACTATTGCTTACACCTGAATTCTGGCTTTTCTACTTCTCTCCACGACCCTGGAACGGATTTTGGACACCGCTCGATTCTTATTTCGACGATTTGCGGCACTAATAACGTTTTTCTTTTTGGGCTAAACAAACAAATTGGTTTGTTCAAACCTCTTGGACGATTTAGCGACTATTGTAGCGATTAGATTGGAATTATATAATCGTGCATATAACTCGGACATACTCGTATTGGAATTATATAATCGTGCATATAACTCGGACATACTCGTAGCACGGTGCTTTGTACCTTCATGCAATAAATTCAGACGAGACTACTCGAAACGAAATAAAAATAACCAATACACGTGTAAGTGTAACGGATTGATTGACAAATGAGAACTGTCAACGATTACTTTTTCTTATTTTACTTGGAGATCAAGGCGTAAGAGGGAAACAGGCATAGAAAGTTATGAACTGTAAACTCAGTGTTTTAAAAAATGATTTTGGAAAAACTATAGAAGATAAAAATAAATGGATTTTTATTCTCAGATCTACAGGGTGTCCCGTAAGTACCACGTCAAACTTAAAGGGGAGGTAGGTGAGCAAGCCACCTCCCTAACATGGAAAAATCGCCTTAGTAAAAGTCGCATTGTTTTCGAGATATTTGGATTTTTCTTATTTTTAGAAAAATGTGCACCCGTACTGAGTTTTTGATCTGTGGTATTCGGAATTTATAATTTTTTAATTTCTTTTTTATTGCAAAACAATTTTGAATAGTTGTGTTATCAAATGGTAAAAACCATTTAAAAGTAACTGTTATAGTTTATTTTATTTTTTAAATTTAATTTCAAATTTGCCTCTTCAGTTTTATTTTGGTCAAACTTTAGCCCCTCCTGGTGAAAAAAAAATACATGACCACTAGTTAGCCAATTATATTAAAAACATGCTCGTTTAATGGGCATTTCAAAATGATAAATATTTTATCATCAAAACACTTATAAATATTTTTTTTTAAAGAAAAGCGTAAAATACACTTCAATTCACGTTAAGCCAGTACTGCCACCCAAGCTTACTTGCGACGCGAGCTGTATCAGAATTCCATTCTAGTTTAAATCAGCAGCAATGCAAAACTAATCGAACAAATTAAAATCTTTAAATTTAGCTTAATTTATAAAAAAAAAGTTATAAAACTTTTAATCTGCAATATTCCAAGTAGGTAATTATTCGATTTGGGCTTACCACCTGCACAATGCCAAACACTTTAATAAAAATAAATACTGTCCTAAAACTATTCGAACTTCGTTCGAAATTTAAAAATAATTTTGTTCCTCTTTTGTTTAACCACACACCGAATAAACAGTAAGATTGGGTTCAAATGTGACAATAAACAAAAGAGGAACAAAATTATTTTTAAATTTCGAATAGTTTTTGGCCAGTATTTTTTTTTAATAAAGAGTTTCGCATTGTGCAGGTTGTAAGCCCAAATCGAATAATTACCTACTTGGAATATTGCAGATTTATGTAAAGTTTAATATTTTTTTTTTATAAATTATGCGAAATTTAATGATTTTAATTTGTTCGATTAGTTTTGCATTGCTGCTGATTTAAACTAGAATGGAATTCTGATACAGCTCGCGTCGCAAGTAAGCTTGGGTGGCAGTACTGGCTTAACGTGAATTGAAGTGTGTTTTACGCTTTTCTTTAAAAAAAAATATTTATAAGTGTTTTGATGATAAAATATTTATCATTTTGAAATGCCCATTAAACGAGCATGTTTTTAATATAATTGGCTAACTAGTGGTCATGTATTTTTTTTTCACCAGGAGGGGCTAAAGTTTGACCAAAATAAAACTGAAGAGGCAAATTTGAAAGTAAATTTAAAAAATAAAATAAACTATAACAGTTACTTTTAAATGGTTTTTACCATTTGATAACACAACTATTCAAGATTGTTTTGCAATAAAAAAGAAATTAAAAAATTATAAATTCCGGATACCACAGATCAAAAACTCAGTACGGGTGCACATTTTTCTAAAAATTAGAAAAATCCAAATATCTCGAAAACAATGCGACTTTTACTAAGGCGATTTTTCCATGTTAGGGAGGTGGCTTGCTCACCTACCTCCCCTTTAAGTTTGACGTGGTACTTACGGGACACCCTGTATATAATAATTCACATCGAAATAAAATACACCACGTCAAAAAACTATACTCACCCAATTACTGGCCATTATTTTTAATTAGATTAGATACCTAACTGAAAAAAAAATAACATTATAAAAGCTTCTTGACGTAAAATAAAACAATAAACTCTTTAAGAATGGATCCTCATTCCTCACTATCGGATGAGGAACTTGCCTGGAGAAGATAATAACAAATATGACATAAATATGGTCTCTGTATCTTGTTTTCATGAAACAGGGGAACACATTCCTCATGGAAGTATTTACTACATCGTAAACACAGAAGCTCATTGACATTTCCGACAATATTAAGTTCACAAGTATCACATTTGTCTCTTTTGTGCACAACTTCTGAAGATACTGATGGTTCATCAACGTTTAATATTAGGTGCATTAGGTTATCGGTATTGCCTTTTTTATTACTTGTATTTCCATTTGCAACTGTGTTTTCCGTATTTATTTTTATATGCTTAGGTTTGATTTCTATTACTTTACCTAGGACATCTACATTTACTTTTGGATCTTGGTTAAAATTTTTTTTTCATTTTCTTTCGTTTTCTTAATTTTGGCTTAGATTGTAGTATTTAAAATATCTGCATTTGCTTTTGGTTCATGTTTCACATTTTTATTTGCATTTGCTTTCACTTTCTTAAATTTGGCTTCAATTTTAGTAGTTAGAACATTTACCTCCGGTTCTTGTTTCAGGTTTTTATTTGGATTTACTTTGCGTTTTTTTAGATATTGTTTCATGTTCCTTCATTGCCTTTTTTAATTCTCGTGCCCTTTTTCTATTTGCTTTTTCTGTTTCTTTTTCTTCTATCTTTTGCTTTTTCTCGGACATTAAACTGATGAAAGCATTGGAAGTTATAGCATATGGTTGTCGTTCAATTTTTCTTTTCCCTGTCCGATCTATATTTCCTGGCCATTTTCTTATTGACAAATAATCAATTAATACATCATTAGATACTATGTTTACCAGCGTATTAGTGACAGGTTGCAAGCCCATCGCCTAACAAATTTGTGCAAATTGTGGTTACTGAATTGTCAACAACTTTTTGAAGTTGTAATTCTGTAGCTCTGCTCTGGGATTACAGGCGTGATGGTATGTATGTATGTATGTAGATACTATGTGGACATTCCTTTCCACTGCAGAGAGGTATGTTAAGGAACTTGCCATGTGCTTCGATCTAGAGTGACTTTTCTTTTCTTCGTCTACAGCATCCGTATTTACATCTCCTATAGTTTCTTCTGGCATAAACTTTGACTCGTTATTGTTTACATGCAATAGATGTCCTGTAGTTTCATCAAGTATAATATTAGACTCTTCATTATTCACACCCAATAGATTTCCTGTAGTTTCATCAAGTATCAATTCGAGTTCTTCATTTCCATTTTCTTTTTCACGTGTTTTTTTCTTTCCGCTAAGTTTTTTTCAGATTCATACTCTACAACTATGTAGTTACTGTCATCCAAGTTTGACTTTTTCATATCATAATTTTCAGATGAATGAATAGTGCTCTGAAACTTTTCCCATAGTTTATAAACTAAAAGGAAATATTCATTACCATCTCCCTTAAATGAATATTTACTTATTACTTCTTCCCCTACTACATTACAAAAATCGATGTAACTCATTTTATAGTCAGCATTTGTCGTAGGTGTTGCTATGTATTCAAGTTCTTCCTTATTACTGGCCAAACACTTCGAATAATCAACATTAGTATCGTCAAACGGAAATAATCCACAGACGCGAAATCCATTTATCAAGGACTCCGGTTGTAAAGTTTTGTCTAATATTGTTTTTAGCAATGGGGCAAAAGTCAATTTGTTTAGGCTCTTTTGGTAATTATTTTTGGCATACCATTCTCGTAGACCCTTCTGCCATGCGTTTTTAATGGGCCGAAATGCTGCTACATCGGCAGGCTGCAAAATTCTAGTTGCATTAATGTAAAGGGCAATTAAATGTATTTGCAACTTTACATAATTTAGCTACTTCAAGAGTAAGATGAGACTTGTGTCCATCAACAAAAAGTACAACCGGAAAAGTTACTTTCTCTTGTACTAGGTGTGGTTAAAAGACATTTGCTATGTATTCATAAAACGTGGAAGCTGTCATCCAACCATTATCGCTTTTACCTATGCCCCAACCTGTTGGAACACTTTCAGCAATTTTACAAGGGATTTTTTTATATGGATATTTAATTAAGGGATTTCTCTGAAAACCATTAGCAGAAAAAGAAAACATAACGGTTATCGTTTCCTTTGGAGGTGCTTTCTCAATCTGGTAAACGTTTTTACTACCTCTCTGTGCTAACACTTTTCCAGTCTTCGGACACACATTAAATCCCGTCTCATCAGCATTAAATATTCTGCTTGGATCTTCAATCACATGAGTTAAATTTTCTTCTAATATATAGTGTTTTACATTCTCAAACCATTTTTTTATATTTTGTTCAGACATGCAAGCACTGGCATTTGTTACACCTTCTGATTTTCTTTCTACCACATCAGGATGTCGTCTTAAAAAAGAACGAAACCACGTGTTTCCTGGACGATCGTTTATAAATCAATTCGTTCTAGGATTCGCCTTAAGGAAATCAGCAACGCATGATAAAACATTGTCTTGATTTAATGGAAAACCAAGTTTAGCATATTTTATAATAAAATCTGCTAATGCCCTTTCTTCATTTTCAGTTAAAATAGTGTTAGAACCTGACTTAAATTTTGTGTGAGGGTTTTTAATTTTAAATTGGATACTAGCTCTTGGCACACCGATCAATTTACTGGCAGCTCTTATTGAGCCTTCATTATTGACAACATAATGTATAGCTTTGTCAATAGCGTCTTTTGAATAATTTCGTTTTTTAGTCATTTTACATGATCTGCAATACAAAAAACATCAAATGTTAGGTATTAACTAGCCATATATGCCAGTTACTAGGAAATAACTAAATATTGACTTGAAATTGAAAATAGTGAATAATTACTTGCTAGATGGCTCGCTGAGATTTTATATTATAATTTATATGTAGTAATTTTAGTAACTGGCATACGTGGCTAGTATTTAAAATAGTGTCGAATTAAGTTTCAGAAATTAGCCACCCAAATAAGTTAAAGAATTGGAAATTATTATGTAAAATAATAGTGAAATTATTATTTTCTTACCTTTTGTGATCACAATTTACTACGCTGACATAACGCCATTAGTCAAAATTATAATAAAAATTCTTAATTTGAAATGCCTGTTCGCTAATAGAAAAAATAAGCAACTAGCCAGCCGCCGGCTTGTCAAAGTCAAACTCATTTTATTATGAACTCTTACGTTAATCGATGGACATAATGTTTGAGTAACACTTGAGATAACTGTTGTTATCTGGTGATTTACTTGAAGTGTGTGAATATATTATAAATTTCTTAATTTAATCATTTTAGTCTAAGGTGGCCAGTTATTGGAGGGTGGCTAGTTACTAGCGATTTACCCTACTCCTTTTGTAATGCATTTGCATTTTAGTTTAATAATTTCAGTTATGTCTTCTTTTAATATTTCTTTACGGATACACCTTATCCATATTAATATCTACTAGACTACATGACATTAATGACGTAAAAACCGCACACCCCTGCCGACCTCTGGTCATTACCAGAAAAAGAAAAAAGAGATGTGAGAAAGTTTGCAGCTGTTTACTTTTTGTATTCTCCATTTTTGTACAAATAATTAGCTCTTGTGATACTTATGCATATACGCCTTTCAGGAGCCTTTATTATTTGATAGTTGCACAATGGTTACATTATAAATCTTCTTAAGGGTAAAAACGGGACTATTACTAAGGCTCCACTGTCCGTTTGTCTGTCGGTCACTAGGCTGTATGACATGAACCGTGGTAGCTAGACAGTTGAAATTTGGACAGATGTATTCCTGTTGCCACTTTAACAACAAATCCTACATACATACATACATATACCTTCACGCCTGTAATCCCAGAGTGGGGTAGGCAGAGCTACAGAATTACCTAGAACTTTAAAAACTTGTTGATAATTCTGTAACCACATTCTGCACAAATAGGCTAAGATGTTTACCAGCGTGTTAGTGACAGGTTGCAAGCCCATCGCCTAATAGTACTAAAAGCCTTTATTCCCTTAGTCGCCTTTTACGACATCCACGGGATGACATGGAGTGGCACTATTCTAACCCGGCAACCACTATACTAAAAGCAGAATAAAAGGCTTAGAACGCACTGCTATTTTTCACAAGCGGTTTCAGAACCGGACAAAATGTAACGTACGGCATGCTTTATAAGCACACGCACTTGCAATTTATTGCAGTGACTGATTTTAAAAACGTAACTTGTTACAATTCAATTTGCGGTTTGCTAACGCGCGTTTTTATGTATCCCATACTTTATGTATAGTGGTGCCCCCACTGCGGTTCACAAAAACGCGGTTTTTTCGTCAGTTCGGCTCCGAAAGCGCATCGGTGAGGTGTGTTGTAGTGCGCTGCATTATGTCATCGGAGTCAGATAGCACGTTGCCGGTAGATAGTGAAACGTTGCCGGTAGGTAGCGAAACGTTGTCGGTAGATAGCGAAAATGTGGCTAAAAATATTATTAATGAAGTTGCAAAACGGTCAGCTTTATATGACAAAACATTAAAACAATACAGCGATAGGAATGTTAAAGCTAAACTCTGGCTTGAGGTTCAGTACCGACGTTTTCTAAGTTTTCTATTTCTTATCACTAAGGTCACAATACATGCTATTCTAGGGAAATCCATTGTCATACTGAACGTGAAAATCGCGAAAACACAAACCGCAGTGCGACTTTGCGGTTCGGCGGTTTCAGCAAGACTGATACCGCAAGAAATTAATCGCAGTGCGTGCTAAGCCTAAAATAAATATTTTAAGTTGAGCTCCCATACAACAAACATGATTTTCTTGCCGTTTTTTGCTCGATATTAATAACGGCAATGGTATAGTATTTAATGTTGTACAGATAATAGTATTTAATGTTGTACAGATAATGGTACGGAACCCATCGCGTGCCGGCCCGACTCGAACTAGGCCGGTTTTTAAGTTGTTAAAAATAAACTTTTAACAGTGGCTTTTAACAAAAGCGGGATGATAGTTTGTATTTGAATTGTTTTTTTTTGCCGGGTACATGAATGTTAGGATCTAAAAATTGCAAGCTCAGTGTGTTTTAAACACTAGCCCCTTGAAGACACAACTAGTCGAGAACAAACCCATCATCAATAAAAACCTACAGGGAAAAACTAGGGATCTTAGATTATTTAGATACAATGACTGTAAAGTTTGTATGGAAATAAAGTTATTTTCAAACTTTACATATATACCTAGCACCTTTTGTTTTCATCAATTTAACTATTTATTTAAATATATAACAATTACAATACAGAAACAGTTAACGAAATTAAATACAAAATGTATTCTATGTATACTATACAATTATAATTAGAATAATTAAGAACTAATGTAACCTATTATCTACTTAAAACTAGAATTATTTATTATAATATGTGTAAACAAAACAACTACAAAAAGAATACCCCTCTAATAAATCTGTTCGTGGTATTGTACCCATGATGCTGGCTGCTTTAACTCTCTGGATAGTTAACCTATCCTTTGGGAGAGGTAAGCGCCAGGGCTCTGGGATTCTCGCCTGCGTCATGCGTCAATAAGTTTGGGAGACGGTCTTTATAAAACGTTTCATGTCAGCAGACCAAGGTCCCAGAGTCTCCACTGCAAGCACCGCAAATTCGTAATCATTATAATGATGAATATTTGCGATGCTTGAGGGTCTGGGCCTGATCAGTATCAGTACCTACAAGATATGAGAATGGGTATTGCGTCTACTGTTAAATAAAGAAAATATCCAGCTGTGGTGTTTTTTGAAAATGTTCTGATAAGTCGGTTAATTGTTTGTATAGAAATTAAGTAAATAGACGACTAAATTGTCATCTATTTAATCTAGGGTTGATTAAAAAAAACGTTATGGTGAAAGAGGGGCAGTGAATTGGTTTTGTATGGCAAATTTGTTGTGTTAGAGCCATAAAATTGAAGGTGTTTATGTGGACCGCTTACTTAACTCGCGTTCTGGTCTTTTTTTTAATAAAAAACCCCTTTGAAGGTGATGTAAAGTACTTTTAACAGAAGTTCTGAATCTTCGCATACGAAGTCGCGGTCAAAAGGCTAGTATCAGACATAAATGTCTTCAACCCTTAACTCAATTAATATTTAGTTGATTATCGAATATAATTTATACATATGATCTTTTCATTTCAAAAAGTGGTTGTTTTGGAGCGGATTTAAGTAGTTTTTGTTTGAGGTTAACTTTCCATACTTATCATATTATAAACGAAGAATGGATGTACAACAACCGCTCATGACCATTAGTATGGGTACTGGTTTGGAGTACCGAGTGAGGTAGCCATGGAGTGGGAGTTGTTTTGTCAGAACGAATCATCATTTTTGTCCTCTTCGTTTATGTTCGATGATTATGTTAGGTGATTTTGATGAGAGGCGAAAGAGATTGGTGAAAGTTTGTTAGGAATATGTTTGGGGAAAATGCTTGTGGTGACTAACACAATGTTTAGTCATAAACGGATTCATATGTAATATATTGGCAGAGGCAATTAGAGACAAGTATGATAGATTTAAGTATAGTTGATAATCGTCTGACAGTGGAAGTAAAAGATACGAGGGTTTTGATGTTGGCACGGATCACTTTCTCGTACTTACTAGAATAGCTGGACTGCAAAACAAGAGTATATATAGAGTTAGGCAGGTTTTCGAACCATAATGTAATATAGAAGAATTGTGGAAAATCTAAAAAAATAGTGTGATTGTGTGTTCAGTTCTACAATACCATTTTGTGACCTCGCAAACTACACAATTGTATAATTCATAATGAGCCGTCATTGCGCGACCGATACGGGCTCTATTAAGATAAGGCGATAACGTTTCTCGGTTTTGTTTGCACGTGCATACTTTAGAACTGTAATATACACGTTGCGATGTACCTATGTCTTTGTTTTATTTAAGAATCTGTTACACAAATTAAAACAACGTGTTTATTCCCTGCCTACATGCGTGGCTAAATGCTACGCGCATGCATACGAATTGATGCAAAAACGGATCGATATAACGTTCGTGAGCTCTTAGAAAAATCTTCGGGTTTCCGGGGAAATCGGAAGGATTCGTGTAGTAGAAAATGACAATGTCTTTTTGACTTAGTAGCAATCCATCTCGCGAAGAGTTCACTCTTTGTGTTTTCATTGGTTTATATAGAGTAGTTAAACCCACCGCTTACTTTTTTATTTAGTTTATTATTTTTTGGTAATTGATTTCCATGGGGAGTCAACTTTAACAGGGTAATTCTGTAAATAGCCAATCACGGGAAATTATTCATAATGTATATAATTTTTCCTTAAAAGGGGCTGAAAGTTTCAAGAAAAATATTAAAGAAAAGTTTCAAGAAAAGAAAAGTGTTCAAGAACGAGTTATAGAAGCAACGGGGATTTCAAAAAGTACAGTTACCACACGGATTTTAGAGCCACTTCCCCCTATCTTTATAATTAAGCCATGTAATGCAAATCGGACATACTCGTGTGACATCGTCGTGAACGACTGATAACGAATGATGACACGTCTATATTCGTGTAGCAGAAAGAGTCTTTGTCATTCGTTATTTCCATCAAATCATGGATTCCGAGTTTTTCCGATGTCATACGACCAATCATGATTTTTGGGCTGATATCGTTACGTTATACGAGGGCTGTTTGATAAGTCGTTTTAAAAAGTATAAAAGATTTTTATTTTTTAAACAATTTACATTTATTTCTCAACATAGTCTCCTTTGAGGGCCAAACACTTGTTCCAGTGAGTTTCCAATTTTTTTATCCCCTCCAAAAAATACGTTTTGTCAAGGTCTTCAAAATAGGCATTTACACCTGCGATGCAGTCCTCATTTGTCAAAAATTTTTGCCCTCCAAGCCATCTTTTCAGATTTGGGAATAGGTAATAATCGCACGGAGCTAGATCCGGCGAATACGGAGCATGCGGAACCAGCTCGAAGCCCAACTCGTGGATTTTGGCCATTGCAATAGTTGACGTGTGCACTGGGGCATTGTCTTGACGAAAGAGGACTTTCGTGCAGACAGCTTTGTCATACCCAAATCTTCATGCAGGATTTTATGTACTCGCTCAGTGGAGATGCCTGTGTTCTCAGCTATTTCACGCACCTTCACTCGGCGGTCGTCGAGTACAATATTATGGACCTTTTCAACAACATCCTCAGTAGTGACTTCGATTGGGCGACCAGAGCGTGGAGCATCAGATGTGCTTGACCGACCACGTTTAAAATCATTTATCCAGTTATAAACGGTCTGCAACGTTGGTGCGTTAGTGCCATGAACAGAATCAAGTTCAGTTTTTATTGTAGCAGCACTGCAACCCTTCATAAAAAAATGTTTTATAACGGCACGAAATTCAGATTTTTCCATAGTTGTTGAAAATTTACGAGTGATCACAGTTAAACAATGGTTATACTGACAAAAACTTGTTTTTTTTGCTGAATTTTTGACAGTCTTCATTTGAAAGATTGTGCCTGCCAGTGTTAATGCCATTTACCAGATAAAAGGTTTTACAAATAGTTTTTAAAAGGACTTATCAAACAGCCCTCGTAACAATTTACGCTAGGTAACTGTTTCTAGACCTGCAATTGGTCGGCTTTGGGTGTAATCACTCTATTGTCAGGTTGGCAGGCTTGGTCTTCTGGTTTTTCATCTGTTAAATTGCATGAAAATATAATAACAGTAATATTATAACAGTTTACGTTGGTAAACATCTTAGCCCATTTATGCAAAATGTCGTTATATAATTTATCAACAAGTTTTTAAAGTTGGTAGGTAATTCTGTAGCTCTGCCTACCCCACTCTGGGATTACAGGCGTGAAAGTATGTATGTATGTAAGTATTTATTATTACAGTAAGGTTTATTTTGTAGTGATGGTTATTTTTTACATAACTTTTTACGGTAACTTGGAAAAGTTTTGCAAGTTGATTACAGAAGAGAGCCGCATATCACGATCGCGTGTCATCGTCAATTCCTGAAGTATTCCTTAGTCGCCTCTTACGACACCCACGAGATGGGATGGGGGGTGGTGCTATTCTCGGCCGGCACCCACACGGCTCCGGCGGCGAAATCAACGTGGTTATTTTAAATTTTGACAACGTTGCGTTCGGCGCTCGAGGTCACAAACTTGGATTATAATTTGGGCCAAATTATAAACAAGTCTGCGTCAAATCCGGTAGTTCTGATTTTACGCAGACTTGTTTATAAACTTATTTTAAACTACGCCGTACTTTGAATCCCATTCACTGGAGTAATAACAAGGGTTACGACTTTAGGTAGCATATCGTGGTTCTAGAATCCATGAAGTTGCTATTTCCTAATTGTTATATTATAATACCTACCACTTTGACTTTGGTGTTCAGTATTGTTATATTTCAATATTAACTAGTCCCTGTGGTCATCTCTGGTTTTCATTACCAGCCCCACTTTATCAAATGATGCTTTTGGTATGCAATTTTTTAAGTTCGTACAGATAATACCAAAATCGCTGTTTGTGTGCTATAATCCTGATTTAGTTACAGTGAGACCGCTTCGGGGACTACTCAAAAACATACATACAGTTGAACTTATGGTCCAAGATCCGAATAGGAGACGACCTTCACCCAGCTGTTTATTCGATAAAAAGTACTTTATATCAAATATAATATGGTGTGGTTGCCGGGTTAGAATAGTGCCACTCCATGTCTTCCCGTGGATGTTGTAAGAGTCAACTAAGGGAATAAAGGCTTGTAGTACTGTTAGTCAATGGGCTTGCAACCTGCCACTAATACGCTGGTAATAGTATTTTATGTAACTGGTACATAAAGAGGGTCCTTAAAACACGAGTGTGGTTTTGTGAAACGAGCCGAAGGCGAGTTTCATAATAACATCACACGAGTTTTTTAAGGCCTAATTATGTACAGTTGCATACATTACTTTATCTACTGTACACACATATTATAAGTACTCTAAGATGCGTTCAGTAGCCGAAGGCAAATAACCTTCATAGCTACCAGTGCTGCTGCTACCTGAAATATATCTATAGGTGTTAAGCTAATGTATGAACTGAAATAAGAAATAAATCAAATCAGAGAAAATAAGTATTTATTTATTATAATAATTGTAAACATTAACATTAGTGCAATTTGAAATGTTTAATTAACAAACAAACAAATGGCGGCAAAGCTAACCTGTGTCACGAATATGAATGTTTTTTTTAAAATCATAGACAAACTAACAAAGTCCCTATTCTAATGTCATTCGACATCAAAACGGCGTACGACACTTTACTTAAAATATACCGAGTCGACGTTTAATAGATACTAGAATTGACCCCCTGTTTGAATTGTGTTGGTTTTAGAAGATGTTCCAAATTTGAACAACATTACTTTATCAAAGGTTGTATCGTAATTTTAACTTTTCATTACAGCTACAGATAAGAAATAATATTATAGTAAAATTGTATCTTGTAATGATGGTCATTGTCTACGGATTATAGAGGACTTATGATATGTGTGTAGATAAACATCTTAGCCTGATTGTGCAAAATGTGGTTACAGAATTATCAACATTTTTTTAGAGTTGTTGGTAATTCTGTAGCTCTGCCTAACCCACTCTGGGAATGAAGGCTTTGAGTTTATGTTATTTTATGTAAGTCATGTATGGCGAAAAGGTCGGCAGATTTTTTTTAGTCCAGTATTTATACAGGGTGTCCGGGAGATAGTGGCCATCCTTACAGGGCTGGATAGCTCAGCTCAGGATTGGACAAAATATGATAAATCACTTTTGCATTTCTTATTTAATATAATATAGGTACTTACTACAGTTAAAAGTTAAAACTAAACTTATTTAAATTAAAATAAAACTAAGCTACTCAAATTAAAATGGAACTAAGCTACTCAAATATTGTAAATCATTTAGTAAAAGTCTCACCAAAAACGAGACACCTCAACTTTTAAAAATTTTGGAAATGCGGTACCCAAGTAACCATTTTCAATGCCACGGCCACATTTATTTGAATTTTTCAGTTTCGTTTGCTGTGAAATATAGTAAATTTGCTTTAAGACCCTATCAACGAAATTAACAAAAGTTAAAAAAAAAAACAAATTTAAAGTTTACTTTTTCTTGCGGCAAGTTTAACATCGCACGGTGTAAAAAAAATGTATTAAGACCTGTAGTGCTGCTTTCCTAAAAATTGGCCTGTTTAATGGAGATTCTAAAATTATATAACCATTGAGTTTATTGATTACAGCAGCGAAGTTATTATTAAGTTTGTCCAACAAAGACTGAATTTTATCAAACTAGCGAATTTAAAAAACTACTTTTTCTTCCGTTTAAAATCAAGTAAGCTGGTTCTAAATGTTTTAAAAGACAGTTTACATTAATGTAAAATACAACGACACTACGATAAAAGGTAATAACTTATTTTCTTAAATTCAAAGCAAGTGTTCAAATTGCTTGCCGCCAGCCCTAACGCAGGCTCGGCAGCGTTTCATAAACGACCTCTCGAGTTCGGAGGCACATCGTCGCTCACCAATTTGTCGGCTAGCTTCTGTGACGCGACTACGCAGCTCTTCTAAAGAGGCAATATTCACTTAAACTCCCTTCTGATTAATTGTTGTTAGTTATACTGACCACCAAAGTTTCAATTCCAGATTGAATTAATTAGACAAACCCATCGGAAAATAAAAACTGGAAAATGCGTCTCGAAATTGTGCAAGTTTCAAGTCATGTAACAGTTGGGGAGACAACTTTATTAAATAATTGAAACTCTGTAGAATACGAATTTGCATGTCGTCATTCCGAAATTTGAACCGGAAGTACGGTATTCCGGAAAAAGCGCGTCCATACAAAAAAAACGTCGTACTTAGTTAATCGTTGTTCCGTCACACTTAAAAACCATAACCCTCCTTCTGGCGCAGTCGCGAAAAAGGTCCGATTATTATGGTGTTTTGATATGTCGAACCATGATTAGCACTAGAATTAACTCGACAGTACATGCAAAAAAACTGAAAAAGCTGGGGGGACGTAAAATTTGGGTTCACACGACTGTATTTTGTCCTTTATAACATATCAAAAAACCATAACAATCGGACGTCTTTTTGGGTACCGGAACAATGATTTTCTAAATGTATGTAGATTTTTAGGGTTCCGTAGCCAAATGGCAAAAAACGGAACCCTTATAGATTCGTCATGTCTGTCCGTCTGTCCGTCCGTATGTCACAGCCACTTTATTCCGTAACTATAAGAGCTATACTGTGGAAACTTGGTAAGTAGATGTATTCGGTGAACCGCATTAAGATTTTCATACAAAAATAGAAAAAAAACAATAAATTTTTGGGGTTCCCCATACTTAGAACTGAAACTCAAATTTTTTTTTTATCAAACTCATACGTGTGGGGTATCTATGGATAGGTATTCAAAAATGATATTGAGGTTTCTATTATAATTTTTTTCTAAACTGAATAGTTTGCGCGAGAGACGCTTCCAAAGTGGAAAAATGTGTGTCCCCCCCCCCGTAACTTCTAAAATAAGGGAATGATAAATGTAAAAATAATATATGATGTACATTACCATGCAAACTTCCACCGAAAATTGGTTTGAACGAGATCTAATAATTAGTTTTTTTTTAATACGTTATAAATCCTAAACCGCATTTTACCTTTCATTCAATCAACTCCAATATAATAAAGAATAAAGAAAAACATTTATTTAGATGTATAGTTGTACGGAACCCTACGTGCGCGAGTCCGACTCGCACTTGGCCGGTTTTTTTCTACGAGCGGCACATCTGTTGGCATACCGTACTTTTGTTTCAAATTTCCCAATGGCGATAGGCAGATCCGTAAGGTTCAGCACTCTGAGAACGTTGCCACCTCAACTGTTACATGATTTGCTTCTTGCATTCTTCTTTTTCAAAAATGATCCTACTCTATCTAGTGGTATAAATCAATGAGGGCGCCTCGGCCCCGCCTACATCTGTCACGCCGCGGCATGCGCGAACTGGTATAACTATTAACTATAAGTTTGCACCGGTGCATTCATCTTTTCGATAATAGCTCGGTGTTTCTGTTTTGCCAAGCCAGCAATATTTTTTTTGCAGTAGACAGCAACAGCCGTTCATCCCTAATGCTGCAGCCGCCACCGCCTCTGGACCAGTCATGTATCATCCGACATTGGTGTTCCCACACATGAGCTTGCCACCGCAGCCCTACCAACAACCCCGTTCACAAGGGTAACTAACTGCTTGATCTACTTTCGATTAACAACGCATGATAGCACGCATTTTGCCCAGTTTAGGGGCTTTTTAGACTAGATTACGTATTTTATCTACACACATATAACAACTTTTCTAGAGTTGGGATTCTTATTGTGTTCTGGAAAGTGACGTTTTCGGTATTTTAGCTATTGTACAAAAAACTATAATAATAAATGTTAAGTTGTTTCTCTGTTTTGATTAATTTCTTATATTAGCTCATACATTACTCTAGCACCTATAGATATGTACCAGGTAGCACTGGTAGCAATGCGGATCTTTCTTTGGTTTTCGATTTTTTAACCCATCTTAGACTTATACGTGTGTAGATAAAAATAATAATTTTAACTGTACAGTCGAGTTCATCAATATACCTACACAGCTTATCTATTTAATTTCTGTTTAAACTGCCATATATGAATTATCACAGCGATTAAAGTGACAAGGTACTAAAGTGTATACATATTTATGAAATCGGCTGTACATTATTAGGTCTTAAAACACTCGTGTATTTTATTAATGTTTTAAAATATATTAAAACACACTCATGTTTTAGGGCCTCTCAATATGCATCAGTTATATAAACTACTATAACACACATAACGGATGGTTTAAGCCAGCCCTGTGCCTGTATTGACAGTGCCGAAGGCAGAGGTGTTAGTCGCACAACTCTCCTTTTAATTCGTTTAAAAATGAAACGCGCGAAAAGCAGAGTTAAATATCTAGTTTTACAACTTTGACCGAGGAACCTCGTCGACGAAACTGGCCACGTAGATTTTATGAATGCACTCTAAAAGGACAGTGTTAACACTGTTTAATATTTCGTTGACGAATTGAGAGGCGAGTTGTTTAAGATAACAATCCAACGGGTCTCATATATTATTACTAGACCCCGGATTGTTGTGGCACTGACGTCACAATAGGGTGATTTGGGGAGTAAATGGAACAGTATTAATTAATACGGATTTATTAAGATAAGATAATATGAAAATTATCATATAGTGTTTTTGAATACGAAATTGTATTTATTATTTTTTGGTATACATATTATTGCGAAACTTCCTATAAATAAATTGTCAGTTGATTAAAATATCGACGTTGCTCTTTCGTTAACGGACTCTCCGTAACAGATCAATAGTTGTTCTAAATGACTTGCGGTTAGGCTACGTCTTCTAGCAGCATATATCCACTTCAAAAAAGAAAAGCTTCTTTTCTCAAACATGCTCGGAAAAAACGGTATTCCGATTGAAAGACAAGGACGGAAAGAGCCTCATTTTACTCCTAGGAGTAAAAAAACTATATGAAAACACTTTCCGTCCATGTCCATATATTTCTTAAAAATGCTGTCAATTTGCATACAAAATCGAAAGGACCAAGACAAAAATTCCAAACAGCCAAGGTAACTGCTCGCTTTTTTAGCACAGTGCGTGTGTTTCTTTTTGAATTTGCATTCCAATGTCTATGGTTAGTATTTAAAAACAATTGACAGTCGGTAACATTCGTTCATTCTGCATAATATAATTGTGAAACCGAATATTAAACTATTTGTTGTGTGAAATACTTACTATAAAAAATGAGCTCAAGCGACGAAAGCGACGAAATAGGTACCACACCGCCTATATTAAAATCTGAAGCTGCCTCGGTTAGGCAAAACCTGCTTCCCGCTAAATCTAAGGAAATTAAATTACTTGCTTTTTAGAAATGTATTTGTATTATTTCCTCACCTGTTTGAGAAAAGCATTATGTATGCCTCGGCGGAAACGAGGATTTCCTGACTCGTATTTTAGCAGGCCTCGCTGTTGCTCGGCCTGCTAACCACCTCGTCAGGAAAACCCTTACTTTCCGCGCCTAGGCAACAATGTACTATTCCACTGCGACAGATGTTATTGGAGCATATTTGAAAAGATTGCGGTTGTCAAAGCAATATTTGTAACGATTGCTTGGATTTATTTGTATTTCTTGACCGGTATTAAGTTTGTTAATGTCACGCAATGTGTTAAATCCGTCATTTTTTTTCGATACGAATCTCAATTTTTCATATATTTTTCGTCCATTTTCGTGCAGAGTTAATTTTGATAGCTCGCTCCGAACTTTATCCACAGTCAAAATTGATTCTGACATCTCTAGTGATTGTGTTTCCAATTTTGTTATACCCTCCGAAAGTTAGTTTGTATGAATTTAAGTTCTGTTTCAATGTTTTCTTTTAATATAGCATTTTTTGCCTGTCTTACAATAGCTTGATTCGAGTCTGGCAGGGCAGCAAGAACATTTTTAATATGGCTAAAATTTTCACAATAATAATAGCAAGCTTTTAACCATGTATTCCATCTAATAATTATGGGTTCTGGCGATAATGCAATGTTTTGACACACTTCTTTAAACTTGGCAATTCTAGCTGGTGCTTTGAGAAAAACTTGTTTTACCTTAGCGATTAACTCGTTTACATTTGGGAATTGCTGTCGTACGACTTCAGACACCCTGCTGAGACCGTGAGCAAGGCATGTTGTATGAATCATATTGGTGTAAATTCCTTGCAATTGTTTACCTGCTTTTAACATATATGCAGCTCCATCAGTGTTAAAAAGCAAGATGCGTTCTTTATAATCATGCTCGCCGCGGAAAAAACTCTCTAATGTGTCTGTAATGAGTTTTACAACAGAAGTGCTGTCTGACTTGTCAATAGCTTTGCTGGCTATGATGTGCGGCTTGCTTTGTCTATTATGGTATAAACCACCGATTATAATATTTGCTATTTGTTTTTTTTCGGCATCTCTTGTTTCATCTACAGAAATATAAATATGGGCTTTGCGGAGTTCTTCTTGAATTGATGCATATTTTGTTTTATATAGTTGTGGCAAGTAATTATTTCGCAGTGTACTTTCAGATGGTAGTGTTACAGATTGTGCGTAGTTTCCACTCAAACAACTTTCGATAAAAGTACGAAAATGCGAATTATTTAATTGAGCCCATGGTATATTGGGGCTATTCCCACTAGTCCGCACCTCCGGCAAGTGGTGCGAACTACTGGTAATTTTTATTCCCAGTAGTTCGCACTGCGGACAAATGGGAAAATCAAAATCCCAGTAGTTCGCACTGTTTAATTCAACATAACTGTGTTCAATTTCATATGGTATTATAGGAGCAGGAATATAAAAAACTAATTTTGATTTAACACATTTATTTAAAATTAGACTGACAATTAAAAAAAAAACAATAAATATTATATATATAGAGTAAAAATGCTTTACTATGTTGATTTGTTAAATTTTTCGTAAAATTAATGTTTTTTTTTTTTAATTGTCAGTCTAATTTTAAATAAATGTGTTAAATTAAAATTACTTTTTTATATTCCTGCTCCTATAATACCATATGAAATTGAACACAGTTATGTTGAATTAAACTGTGCGAACTACGGGGTGCGGACTAATGGGAATAGCCCGTATATTGCTACAAATCATAAATTTTGTAAGATCTAAGAAATACTCACTTTGGTTTTTTTTTTCCGCTCGCTTTTTCTCCGTGTATTTTTGAACGTAGATGTTTTCGAATGTTGTAAGTTTTTGAAGCTACCTTTGTGATACACCATTTACAAAATAATTTGTTATCGATTACTTTTAAAAAGTCAAATTTAGCAAGATATTTATTTAGAGACATTATTTTATTTCAATTCAACAAATAAAACATACGCCTTATATGAGATATGAGACAGTGTCTTGACACATTAATACATCAAAGTGACGTGCAGTTGCCAATAAAGCAAACAGTTTATATCTAAGGTCAAACTTTATAGGTTTGCATAGGTTGCATACATTGATAAAGTTAATTCTAATATATGTATGTTCCATTTCCCGAATGGAACAGTGGAACGAAATAATTATTCGACCGCTCAGTTTTTCGTCGAAAATTAGTAAACGTAGAAATTTAAGTCTTGCAGTTATATACCAAAAATTTAATATCGATCGATTCACTGGGAATTTTTTATTGTGACTTTATTAAAATTTATTCGGTTACGTATCGTAAATGAAATTATGTTTTTCTATGGTGAAATGAATATACATTTTTATCTTATCTTATAATTTATGTATCATTTTTTTCTACCAATCCATTTACTCCCCAAATCACCCTATTGTGACGTCAGTGCCACAACAATCCGGGGTCTAATTATTACTGATTGTGATCAGAGTTACGTGCGATAGCTACTTAATAGGTCTTTGGGTTTGTACTTATTTCCCGCTCGTATGCTCTTATGAAAATTTACCTGAACCCGAAATATTATTATAACCCATTCATTGCCATTATTTACCCTAACAAAATGCCGTGGATGCCGATCGTCGTCATATTTTCACTAACTAGGTATAACATGGAATATGTTTCGTAAATTAATATCGTGTTTTGAAATGATATCTTTGGTTTTCAAAAGGACAGTAAGTAGTTGTAACTGGTAGCGTCATGTTAAACTTAAGCTCGGCGTCATGCTTGTAAAAGCGTCGGCTTCGCGGCAAGGTGCGGTTTACGAAGCTTGGCAATAAAAGGGTTACGCTCCCTTGCACTGTATTAGGTTTTATGTCGATAACTCACTAGCGAGCTATTGCTGTAACTGAATAGAATAAATACAGTAATGAGGTTCTAGTGTGTGCATGTGAAACGATCTTCACTCATCTTAGTTGGCTGTAACTGTAACTGAAGAGATACGGTGATAAGAGTCTAGTCTAGTGTGTACGCGATCGTAAGCGACCAGCGTCAGCAACGCATTCCGCTCGCGGCTAGGTAGCGAGCCACGTACTTACACATGATGATATTTTTATAGTGACGTGTAACGGTTACAGTTACAGCATCAGTACAGGGTACTCGTTGGCTCGTTGCGGATCGCGAGTCACATACACACTATGATTTGGTCACAGTGCGACGCATATAGTTACAGCTTGCTGGTGATTACCTGGTTTGAGGTTATGTTGAAGTTTAATTAGACAAACTTATTATTAGGAGTGCCCATTAGAAACTATAATAGACACCTCAACATAACCGTCAATCAAAAATATATTTAGATTTAGTACCAATTTCACCAAACGATGTTAACTACTTAACGGACGACATACATACATACATACCTTCACGCCTTCATTCCCAGAGTGGGGTAGGCAGAGCTACAGAATTACCAACAACTTGTTGATAACTTTGTTACCACAATTAGCACAATTAGGCTAAAATATTTAACAGTGTATATTAGTGACAGGTAGCAAACGGACGATTAGGGCGTTAATAGCTGTCAAAATGTATGAACTAACAGTCGATTAACATTGAATAAATTTAACATCGTTAGGTGAAATTGGTACCTAGGATTTATCCTCTTAAAGTAGTTAAATTATTACCCCCTTACTTATAAACGTGGAATAAGTTTGGAATAGTTTATGCCATGTTTTGTCCTTATCTGTTATTGTGACATTTGCATCTGACAGAAAGTGACAAAGCATGGCATAAACTATTCCAAGCTTATTACACGTTTATAAGTAAGGGGGTTAGGGTTTTGTAAAAATAGCGTAAAATGGTAATGACAATTTTCGGAAACTAGTATACAATAAACTTGTGAAAGATTGTCGTTTAACTGTTATTGAAAATCGTATTTTTAATAAGACTTAGTAAAGTGACGCGTAATTTAAAATAAAACGTTTTGTGACTAACTTATTTTCACGAATGACCCACTAAGTAGGTACGGTCGGCCAACAAAGTGGTTTAACAGTTTTGACAAAAGTTTCTGTGAGATCTAATTATCGCTTAGGTTGACACTTTAACCTATCATAATATTATTGCAAGGGAAAATCAAACTTGTTGTATCATGAGTATGACGTGAAAATGAACTTCAAACGTAGAGTGGTAAACCACATGTTTTGCCCTAGTATATCAGAGTATCTTAAAAATATATTTTACATTTAAAAGTAGATTCTTTAGGAAAACTAATTTAACAACTTAACCTTTATAAGTATTTCCCCCGTATGTGTAGCTTTGTATCGATATTTTAAAAGTTTATAGCTTGCGATACCAAATATATTTCAAGACTTCAAAATAGTCATTTATTACTTATCATACTAAAAGTAACTTTAAAATCTACTAGAAATTTCTTACCTATTTAACAATACTATCTATCATACTTATTTTTTACTGACCTATTATGAGTGTCCAACTACTGGGCAAAAGTTTCTCCTCGATCTGCATGATATTTGGTGCCTCTTTCAGCCATTTGCTGAGAAATGTGTCCAAGTCATCCCACTATTTCTACGTCGCTCGTTTTACGGCAGCCGCTTGGCATGCGGCAGACGTGACGTGAGCGGCCCAATCCCACTTAAGCCTGAGGAGTTTTGGTGCGCGCGGTGGCAATGTGGTCATCTGAATGCGATCTATCCTTTTAACACCTAATATACTGCGCTCCATGGCTAGTTGGCAAATGTTCAATTCTGACTTTGACCCAACTACCAGAAACTAGTCGTACGAGGGCTACACTGAAAGTTTCGGGAATATACTTATTATATGAAGAACGGCTATAGTCCGCTTATTCGGGTTTTCATAGTAAGTCGGCCCTACATGAAACAGTACTTGTGACAGTTTTTGACTGATGATTATTTAAAAATAAATTAATGATGTTTTCGAAGCCATTGTTTTTAATTGCTAGCTTCTTTGTGCGGGCGGTATGCACTGGTGCGTTATCTTGCAAAATAGAATTCCTTTGCTTAGTTTACGTCGCCGTTTTTCTTTTATTAATAAGCTGTTGGTGAGTGGCGACACCACGGACCTGAATGCTCCCGAGGGTAGGTCCTGTTCCTCACCTCACGCTTGCCTTCACCGGCCGGCTGGAGTGTATTAATGACGAGGAACAGACCCTCACCTCTGGCTTGCCTTTATTGGCCGGTCAGAGTGGAGTCGCAAGAGCTATATGCTCGAAGGGTGGATGTGTTGCATAAGTGGTGAGTGGGCACCTTATGGTCGTTTAAAGTCCAGAAGCACCTCTCCACCCTTAGCCCCTCTGGAACTGTTACCTCCCTGCTGCTATATATATGCGGCTATTTCGGGAGGCCCATTCTTGAGTTGGCGAGTCACCGCCTGCCATTTCAACCAAAGTAATTAGCATTGGCCAGGCAGGCGCCGTAGTTTCATCAATAGCCTAGTTCACCAATCCATATCTGTTCATTCATAGAGCCTATTGTTAATACTTCCATCCTTCTTAAATAGTCCTACACTAACCGTTGGTTGTCCGTGGGAGCATACTTTTATAGTTTGAACTCAGGGACAATCGCCGGTTGGTGTCCCATCACTTTACTAAAATAAACTTGTCTAAAGGGCCTCTGCGTGTTGGCTTCGGCTCCATGTACGCCTTCCAAAGGTCCGGGACTCCCATAGTCCCGTGAATGGTAAAAAAATAATAATAATAATCAGAATTCATTGTAGTTTGCTTCTGAAAATAATCTATGAACAAAATCCCTGTCTGTGTCCCAAAAGATTGTAGCCATAAGTTTACCTGCCGATTGACAGACCTTGAATTTCCGAGGCGGCTTCTCATCCTTAAATTTTTACTGTAACGACCATACGTCGGACTCCAGCGGCCCCAGCGGGCATTTTCGTGGCATGTCAGAATGATAGGTAAGGTTCGCATATCAATCAATTCACTTTCGAGTATTTGTACTTAGTATTTGGTACCTAGTATTTATAATGTGAATTTCCAAATATCATAGCAACTAACTGCGTTATTTATAAACGTACTTGGACTACACATACGTCAAAATGGCGAAAAAGTTCGTTTGGCTTTATCCGTCACTCAGACAATTGCAGCTGTGAGAAAGGAACAAAACACAAATGAGTTAACTGGGCATGTCAATTTCTATGAACACGGCTCTAAGGCTGTACGTTAGTTAAGTGTTTTTTTTTTTATATCCTTTAAATTTTAAATAAAAATAAGATTGAATAGTCTGTGTTATATTACAAATACTATGTTACAAATACTAGGTACATTATAATACTCGTAAGTTAAGATTTTTTTGTAAACCTTACCTTGCCCTCAAACTGCCCCCTATAGTCCGACGTTTGTTAACGACTTTTGCTTACTTTCAGGGTCCCATTGTCGAATCCAAGTATCATCACATGTGACAATTCTAGAAATTATTTCTTCCTCTTTCCGTCGACTCATGTCCAAAAACTCTTCGCCACATTTGACACGCCTCTCCATGTCAAATGCTGTCAACTTTCTGGGGACCCAACGTGCACTAACCTTAGACATGTTCAAATGCTCATTAATTATTTCATTTGTTCGCTCTTTACTGACGCCCACATCTCAAGCTATCTCCCACTGCTTCACTCGTCGGTCCTCTAATTTTTTTTTTCTCCCTGCTACATTTTCATCGGTGACGGCCGTAACTGGTCTTCCGCTTTGAGGATCATCTTCCAGGCTGTCACGACCTAATTTAAACTGCCTCGGGAACCCCAGGTTAATTAAATTCAATACTTCCGCATGGAATATAACGTCAAACACTATATTCCTATTCCTTAAGCTGTAGCAATCTGTCAACGTACAGTAGCGACCAAAAGTATATTGACAAATGATTTTTTTTAAATATGTTTATGAATTGAGTAAACATTTAATTATTACTTAACAGTTCAATGTTGTGAGCCTTTACCTGTTACGTTTCTACTTAGATAAATAAAACTAAACAATTTACTTAACAGTAAAACTAAAATTATACACTTCAAGTAGCTCAGATAAATAAAACTAAACAATTAACTTGACAGTAAAACTAAAAATATACACTTAAAGTAGCATAAAAATATTTTGACACTTATATAAATTAATTTTGCCGAGCATGTAAGATGCCTAAATGAAACATGTCATTAATATTTAGTTGCATATCCATTGGCCTTTCTAACAGCAGTACATCTACTAACTTCTGTATACGTTCGTACGGTTTTTTCGTCCATTCTGACTGAAGTGCTTGAAAAATAGCTTCTTTATTGGAGTAATTTCTGCACCTTACTCTACGATCCAACTCTTCTGCACATTGACTGGGCCACTCAAATAGGATAGAACCATATGAAGAACTTGTATATAGCGAAGAAAGCAATACTATATATTGTTCAGCTTGTGCAGTAAGTCTAACGCGAATGAAAAAATATAACGTGCTGAAACACATCAATAGTACTCAACACCGAATGAATTGTGGCGACCAACATGACTTTGTTTATGACTTGTGCATATTTCTCATTGCATGTAATATTCCTTGGAACAGGGTAAATCATCCGGAATTTCGAAAGTTTTTTGAAAAGTACCTTTGTTGTAAATGTATAAATTATAAAAAGCTGCCGGAGCAGTGTTTTGGGAAAAAAATATCTGTCAAAAATTTACATGGCAATAATTGATAAAATAAGACTTGCAGTTTCCGACAGTAATCTATGGCTCACTGTAGACGAAACAGTTGACACTGTTGGCAATTGTGTCGTAAACGTTATTGTTAAATCTTTGGAAGATACTTTGCAAAGACCGTATTTGTTAGCATGTAAAGTTTTGACTCTAGTAAATGCTAATATAATTGCTTCTGTGGTTGACGACAGCTTAAGGTTTTTATGGGAAGAGAACTACACAGAAAATATAAATAATTTTTTGATATTTTGCACAGACAGTGCTGCGTACATGCTTGCCGCTGGTAAGATCTTAAAGAAGACATACACCAATGTTAAACACGTTACTTGTTTAGCTCATGGTCTACATAGAGTCGCGGAGCAAATTCGATCTGAGCACAGTTTGGTAAACACTTTAATATCAAAGGTCAAAAAATATTTTTGAAATCGCCCTACCGCGTTCGACTTTTTAAAGAATATGCTCCAAATATACCATTGCCGCCAGAACCGGTAATCACTAGATGGGGCACCTGGTTACAAGTAGGGCTCCTGGTCGTGTCCGTGTTTCGTGTACCCGTAGCCGAATCTCCGTTACCGAGTAACACGGCAACGGAGATCCGGCCCGTTCGACACGTGAAATTCGGCTACGTGTAATTAAGATACGTAGCTCCGTGTTACACGGAGATACGTTTCTTATTTACACGTAGATCCGATCCGCCCGTGACCGTGACGTTTAATTTTAAGCTTTCATTCAATAACCGTGCGGAGCGGAGCCGGAGCCGAGATCCGCAGATACGTAGCCGAACGCAGACACGGATACGTATCTTGGCGTGACCGTGTAGTTCGGGATCTTAGCACCGCCGGTGCTAAGATCACGGAGCTACGGTTCCGCGTGTAACACGGATATCAGGACCACTAGTTACAAGCTAGTTTCTATTACGCTACCAAGCAAGCTACTTTGAAGATATGAAAAACGTTGTAATGCAGTTAAATAGTAGAGATGCAATTGCTATCAGAAAAGTACAAACTTTATTTGGAAATGAACATTTGAAAAATAAGTAAAAATTTATACAAGATTGCTACGAAATTATACCAGATTCAATAAAACAATTAGAATGTACAAATATTTCAATAGATGAAAGTCTCCTAATAATTGACATTATAACAAGTACACTGAACTCGCACGGAACTGAGACTGTGCGAAATAAGCTGGAATATGTACTAAATAGAAGTCCAGACTTTTACGAAGTGAGAGATATGGTAGATTTTGGAAATCATACTCAGATTCTAAAGCATGCTACATTAACATCGGTGGATGTTGAGCGATTTTACTTGTGGGAGGACCTTGTGCAGGGTCCGTCCGGGTTGGTACCTCCATCTTATCCATTAACCTACCGCCAAACAGCAGTGTTCGCATTGTTGTGTTCCGGTTTGGGGATAAGACAGCCGGTGAAATGACTAGCATAGAGGCATTCCATCTTAGTCCTCAGGGTTGGCAACGCATTTGCAGTCTTGTGAATGCAAATGTCTATGGGTCACAGTTTCCACTTACCATCAGGTGGCCTGTGTGCTAGTTTGCCTTCCCATGCCATAGAAAAAAAAAAGATCATTCTCGTCACATAAATGGATTTTTAACAAGTTAAGAAATCGCTTTACTCCAGAAAATATGGAACAGATTGCCACAGTATATGCATTTCATAATCTTAACAATCGTTTAACATCAGATGAAGATAACATGCAAGATTTTGTAACTTTAATTCCAATTGCTAATTATTCAACATCATAGATAAATAATGGTGTTCAAAGGCCTGGTTTACTCTAATACCTCACTTCCAGTATAGGATAATCAATGTGTTTTTTTATAAAAAGTAATGTTACTTGCTATTTTTTTGTCATTCATTTTCATTCATTCATTCATTCAACCATAAAAATATCTATAATAACGACTCCACTGCACTCTGTTCAAAATTGCCACCAAAAATCCCAAATACTCATAAGTAAGTGGACAATTTTAAAAGTTGAGGTCTTTACGATACACAGTCTAAGATTTAACAAATGATCTTAGGTCATCCAATAATCCATCTTGTTTTCTGAGTTCTGCTTCTAATTTTTTTACATGTTTGGCACACTTAAGCCAGTCATCCGGAGTAATAGATGCGGACGCTTGTTCTATCTTAGCCACCATATCTCGAACTGAACCTTTTACATTTACGCGCTGCCTACTTTTCGTTTAGCCATGCTCCATATCAGTTCAATGGTGTGGCAATGGTACGGGGGTAACCGCAATACTTCATGTCCATAAATATCATGAATTTATTAGGGACTTACTCATAGTGTTTATAATTTCATGTAAACATTGCTCCTTTTGCTTACGGACGGACTCCATTTCCTCTTCTACATTTTGGAAATGAGTTAACATTTTGAAAATAATTTCTCGAACTCCACTTGTAATCGGTTTACCCATTTTGAAAACAGGGATCGTTAAAAAACCTCAACCAAATATCCATGTAATACCAATATGTCATGTTTGAGTGACATGAAAGAACATAGATTATAAGAGTATTTTATGGGATGCCGTTTAATATCTTGTGCAAAGTTATTGTGGGTTGACTCTAGGTATATAAACCTGATCACCGTTTATTGAAACTTTTTAGTGAAAACCGCATTAATATTGGTTAAGTGGTTTTCAAGTGATGCGCGGAGAAACAAAATTGAACAGACAAACAGATAAACAGACAAACTGACAAACAGACACCAACTCTTAAAAATTGTAGGAACGTATTCCGGAAACGGCTCCAACCATTTTCAAGAAATTTGGTATGCAGGGGAGGGGTTTCGAAGCGATGAATCGATTTAGCTAAGCTAGGCTGAATCTTTAGAAAACGTACCAAAAAAAAAAACCGGTCATCCCGGTACTAGTATTATATTAAATGTAAGTTTCGTACTGTGCTTATCTATTCCCGGCAATTTAGTACTTTATACCTATTTATACCTATCGCAGTCCGAGAGCGAGCCGAGCCACCAAGCGCCTTTCTCGCAGCAAGGTGGAAGCTGCGCCCCTTTCGGTAGAAGTGCAATCTCACTTAATCATTTCCTGCTCATTACCCGCTCTTTCTGTTAACAAGTTCCTTCCTGGTACTTACTCAGCAGAGCTCATAATTTGAGATTTACCCGTATAATTATGTACCTACCTACGCGTAAGAAATCTACAATATCTAGTACTAGCTACTTTTTAATTTGAGTGTATGAAACAAGTTTAAATGTAATTTATAATTGCGTAGCCGACCTTTGCCACGGTGATGTGACACATTATCCCGTGACGTCGATAAATTCACGTCATGTCTCAGGACGTCATTCCCGTCGTGTTACGACCCGTCAAGTCATGCCACGTCATCGGCGTCTGCTACAGGCGTTGTTGACTTATCGAAATTGCCTTGTTATCATGAGTCTAAGCTTTTAATATAGGTCTCCTTTCGCCTCACTATAAATCTTTGATGTCTTTTATGTTGTTGTGATTTCTGAGCTTGTAAGGATAAGCTACCCGATTGTGTGAAGGTAGGAACATACCGACTGCTGCACCAGCAATTATTTGAGTTTTCTTTCATAGGCTGAAAAATATATTACTAATTTAAGTAAAAATTACGTCATACGCACCAATTATTTTCACTTATTCTACTTTTTTACTCCCGAGTCAAAAATAGCGATATTAAAACTAAAATTTTACGTCATCAATATACCATAGTAGAAACGGTTGAGGATAACCTCGGCACTTGTACCTTAGGCAGCTTCATTGTGTGCATTAATATCTATTGTGGTACTTAGGTAATAATGGCCCATTAGGACACCTCGAAGGGACGGCTAGATATTTCTTGCATAGGAGGATCCGCAGTCTTGGACATGAAATAGCTCCGCACAAAACCGAAGGATTCATCTCCTCCATCAGGGTGGGGAACCTTTCGGGGTTTTGGCAACGGTGGGTGAAATTCAAGTGAGCCGCTATAAGCGCTTTTTGGGCTTTACAGTGGACAGTCGGTGGAATTTTAAAGAACACATTAATCAGGCGCTAATGGACAGATTACTGCCTAACCTCGGAAGACCGCAGGTGGGACTTTGCCGTCTTTATACCAGCGTCGTGTAAACCGTCGCGAAGCTAAATTAAACGCTGTGCATCGGCAAGTCAAGACTAGGGTACTGAACAATATCATTTGAAGTGGCGACTCTCTTGGCACTGACTGAAGTAGATGCAGGCATCTACCGCGATCTCTACTAGAGAGAAGAGACAAAAGTATCGCGGCGGAGTAAGCCATACGTGCCACAGCCATCTGGTAGTAGGAGCGATTCTACCAAGTTTTCGGTCCTGGTTAAAGAGGGTTAAGTAAAATATCGGCTAACTCAGGTACTCACCGGATATGGAAGTTTTGGTGATTACTGAAATAGAATTGGAAGGTAGCCTACAGCACAATGCTACCACGGCCCGGATGACGTTGACTCTGCTCAGCTTATCCTTACTGACTGCCCTGCGAGGAGTACCGAACGATACAGCTGGGTGAAAGAGGTTGGACCGATTTTTTTCCCTTTGCCCTTTAAAGCAAATGTTAGGGAGGACTTTGGTTTGGCGAACAGAACAGTGTTCACCTGGAGGAGAAAAAGGACTTGGAGCGAGAACGCAAATATACAATCCCGCGAGTCTCTTTGATACCTACATTTATAAAAAGGTGAATAACTTTTAATTGTAAGTAGTTTACTCTATAAAAGTAATAAAATAATATGTAGTTAATAAGTTAATAACAACATTTTTACAGTACTGCATAGAAGAACTGAACGTAACGTGTAAGTCCTATCTTAATAGTCTTTTCATAAACAATTACCACTTATCAACCTCTTTTATTAAATGATATGGCTACTTGAAATAAGCACTCGATCTGAATGACAATGTCTGGACTGACATTGTCATTCAGATCGAGCTCTGCTTATCATATCACATTCTCATTAACGACAAATAATAATAATTTCAGGTATAAATAACCATTACTAATAGACAATTCTAGTGTTCGTTAAGTGTGCACATATTAAGTGACGTATTTTTAATTTGACGACTTTTTGGATTGTGGTCGTTTCTTAGAAAAAACGTACCTAGACAAGTAGAAATTAAAATATGGCGTGGCAACCTAAGGAAGAAACTATTCTAAGTTGGATTAAATCGTATCCTGACTTAATGTTCGAATCAACTAAGCGTAGTATATATTGTACAAAATGTGAAAGCTTTGCATCGAGTAGCTGAAAACATTCGATCTCAATACCCTGATGTTGACACTATGATCGCAAACTTGAAAAAAATATTCTTGAAATCTCCCAGTCGTGTGAAACTGTTAAAAGAAAAATACCCGAATTTGCCTTTACAGGAGGTAGCCAGTGATAACTAGGTGGGGTACTTGGCTCTCTGCCGCTTCTTACTACGTAAAATACTTTAATGAAATCAGTTCGGTTTTATCATGTTTAAGAGCTTCAGTTTCAGTGGCGATTAGAAAAGCTAAGCAAGTGTTACAGAAACCCGACCTTAAAAAAGATTTAGACTTCATAGACGAAAACTTTAAAATCATCGAGGTAGTTTTAATTCGCCTACAAGAACGCAACACATCAATCGTTGATGCATTGGTAGAATTTGATCAAGTGAGGATAGTTGTTAATTGGTGTTCTAGTTTACCTATCATAAACAAATTAGAAGCAGTTATTAATCGAAATCCTGACCTTGACACTGTGCGGGAATACGCAGATCAGATATCAAATGAATCTACAAGTGACGAAAATTCTATTTACAAATTCGCTTTGCTTACATCAGTAGAAGTTGAAAGGTCTTTTTCCACTTACAAATGGATCTTAGATGTTAAAAGAAATCGATTAACGCCTGAAAATATTGAAAAAATAATAGTATGTTACTTTAATTATATAAACACGACTAAAACATAGAAGTTTTAATTTCATTTTATTTTTAGGTAAAGTTTTTGTCATGTTACTATTTCTTTTGTCTAGGTATTATTGCAAGGGATATAATTAGTATGCTATTGTGTTGCTTGTTATTAAGATGTTTATTTTTAAATTTTGTTTAAAAAAGAAGTTATTTTATATCTAAAATATGTTTTAAAAGTATGTGTCAAATAAATGACCTATTATAGATAGATAGCGAACATTTTCATTTTGTTTATTTAGTTTAACCCTCGACAAAAGTTACATACATACATACATACCTTCACGCCTTCATTCCCAGAGTGGGGTAGGCAGAGCTACAGAATTACCAACAACTCTAAAAACTTGACAAAAGTTATTAATTATTAATAATAAAATAACCAATTTCCCAAAATCCCGGGAAATCCCGTGTCACATCCATGTTAAGCATAACGTTTGAGGTCGTTCACCCCAAATTGCATCCGAGATCCGATCACTGGTCATTATGCTTAAAGTGCTGGCTTCAAAAAACGTCAAGACGGAAAAAAAAACATGTTGTCAATTTCAAATCTTATCGATATTCTACAATTGTTTCGTGTTTTTCCATATTTTTTTCCAAAATGACGATGTTTTCTAACTCAGAATATTACGATTTATGATGTTATGCGTAGGCCATGAAGATAGCAATTTAAATCGTGCTCGCGAACTGTATCGGAGGTTTTGCATTGAGCAAGGCGGAGCTCACTTTGAGCCGTTCCTGTAAATTTGACGTTCATTACGAAAAAGTAAGTGTTAGTTTAGGTTTCTTCGTTTAAAATCTTCCAAAACTCTACTTGTAATATGTACCTAATCAAATTCTGTTCATTTTGTTTATATCTCTTTACCGTTTCGCGAATTAAGTACAAATGTACATAAACATTCTGCGTGGTTTACTCTTTAATTTTACTGAAATAGGGTTTGCACATCAATGAAAGAAATAATGTTTTTTTTTTTTTGGCGGTAAGTCATACAGTGATAGTACGGTTCTCAAATATTGTAAATGGACTTGTTATAAGGCACCATTTAACCCCCTTTCGGCTTTACGGGTATTTTTGTAACACCCTGTAGAGCAAACGCTAACAAAAGCGTAGAGGCAATCAACTAAGTGCAGTGTTCACCAACAATTAAACGGATGGTTAGCGGTTTAACGGTTGTCAAATGTATTGACTAACAGCAGATTAAGACTTAACCTTCTGTTAAATTGGTTGGTGAACTCGGCCCTAAGGGCTAATAATTCGTGTGTGTGTGTGTGTGTGTTAGTTTGTTACTCCTTCCCGCTGCAACGGCTGGACAAATTTGGAACGGATATATCTTAAACATTGGATTAAAACACACTAATTTTTATCCCGGAAATGTTAATAGTTCCCGTGGAAATATCGATCATCGAAATCTACGAGGACGAAGTCGCGGGCAGAAGCTATATAGTAATAAATAATAAATATGAGGGGATAATGTCACACAAATTGACCCAGTCCTAAACTTTATTAAGCTCTAGGTTTGTATACATAGGCCACACTGAAACTTTTGCACTTCTGGCCACTCGTAAAAAAAATATGGATTATCACTACATAGTATAAAACAAAGTCGCTTGCGCTGTCTGTCCCTATGTATGCTTAAATCTTTAAAACTACGCAACGGATTTTGATGCGGTTTTTTTAAATAGATAGAGTGATTCTTAAGGAAGGTTTATATGTATAATACATTCCACGCGGGCGAAGCCGCGGGCGGGTCGCTAGTCGTTTATAGAATTAAATAGTTGTTGTCAGGAAACTGATTGTCATTACTGGCGATTTGAAGTGAACTGTTTGCACTGAAAATGGATTTGACGCGTAACAATTTTAGAGCGATGATTTTTTACGATTTTCTCCGCAAGAATACAGTGCTCGCCTTCAAAATGCTTTTGGGCTTGCAGCACCACATTTGAGCACTGTGAGGTGGTACGCTGAATTTACCGCAGTCACTGAAGAAAACGTAGCTGCTGTCAGGCGACTATTAGAAGAAAACCGACGAATCACCTATGACCAAATTCGTGGACAATTAGGGATAGTTAGGTGTTGATTGGTGCCAAGAAATGCTGCGAAATTATAACCACGGGCGTTCAAATACGATATAATATAGTGACAGGAGACGAACTATGGATATATTGTTAAGATCCGAAATAAAAACAACAGTCTAGAGAATGGGTCTTTGAAGGCGAACGAAAGCAAAAAGCGTTGTCAAACAAATGATCGCTTGTTTTAAATCAAAAACAGGTCATATCTGTACTGTATCGCTAGATAATAAGAGAACGGTTAATGCTGCCCAACTATTTGTCTGCCCAGTCTATTTGAAAAGTTCCGCGTGAGATGACCTCGAAGCCGCATTCTACTGCATCATGACAATGCGTCTCCTCACACTGCGAAGAAGACAAAGGCATACTTGCAATCGTTACTCATCCTGCTTATAGCCCAGACCTTGCCCCCTGCGATTTTTATCTTTTCCCTAAAATTAAAGATTCGATGCGGTCAACTCAGCTCGTGGGCTAAGTGGTCTATGGGCTCATAAGACCAGGAAACCGTAATGGCGAATATTTTGAGAAGCAATAAATGTATAATTATAGTTATGATCTGTTTGCAAAACACGCAAAACATTCAGTGTGGCCCTCGTAATATGGGTACTAGACAACGATAAACCTACTTAAACATATACCTACTACTCAAAACAAAATAGGGGCCACGGTATATTCTGCATACAAATGAACTGTTTTCGGAGAAGGATTATTATATTATAACAAATTTTAACCTGTAATTTTCGAATTTAGTATCATTCGAAAGCTGCAATGTTCAACTAACAAGCTAGGTTTTTAATTTTTTTGGCAAATGTTTTGTTTTTACCGAGCGTGTGGTTTTAAAAAAAATGCATTTTTTTTGCTCAATACTCAATGTATTTATTGCGTTCCACATTTTACAGATGTTGTTGTAATCATAGGTATATACATGTTCATGGTATGTGGACCCTGTTGGGCACAGCAACAGAAACAGAGGAGAGGGCTTAGCTTTATAATATTATGATTAGTTATTTACTAATTTTAATTGCACTTTAATCACTGAATTATTTATAATTATTCTACTATTTATTATATTTTTTCAAGTATAGTTATCGATAAACTATCTCATTATAATATAGTTTATACAATTTATTGCACAAAGTATTTTGAATTATTTTTTGCTATAAGTAAATAGACATGTTGTCATAAGATTTTTAATTTTATTTATATTTTGTACGGCAGGTATTGGTCATCAATATTTGTTTTTGTATAATAATTACTGTATTTGCCTTTTGTATGAAATTTAAAAAAATATTTAAAAAACCACACGCATGGTAAAAACAAACCAATTGACAAAAAAAATAAAACCCTAGCTTGTTAGTTGAACATTGCAGCTTTCGAATGATACTAAATTCGAAAATTACAGGTTAAAATTTGTTATAATAATCCTTCTCCGAAAACAGTTCTTTTGTATGCAGAATATACCGTGGCCCCTATTTTGTTTTGAGTAGTATATATAGATAAATAAATACATACTTTACATAGAAAACCTCCAAGACGCTGGAAAAAATATTTGCGTTCATCACACAAATATCTGCCCTTACCGGAATTTGAACCCAGGACTACGTGTTGCGTAGGCAGGGTCACTACCTTCTAGGCCAACACGTCGCCCACATGAGCCGGTCACTGCCCTAACGGGGCTGGTTATCTTGAGAATATATCTCTCTCTCTCCGACATTTAATACACTTAATTAGCAACATACGTCCCTCCCTTTTTTCATACTTTATTCTCGGGCCTATTGCAACCTAAGAACTTTCTTAAATAAAATGTACCTATTGATAAGAATTGAGTATTTACTGCTGTCTGAACAGCGCTGATAGTGACTCATTTTACGGTAGGTACCTAATCAAAATAATACGTTATCAAGCGAGGACGAACACATGTTTATTTTTAAAAACAAGCTGCTACTTTTTAACATAAAAAATAAACTATTTGACAAAGTTATTGGTATATTATTGTTATTAAACTATATTATTAATTCTGTCGCATGCAATATAAGTTTACTTGCTTACTTACTTGCTTTTTTAACATTTTGTTATAAAGCCGTGACCATAATAGCTGTACTATGGTCACGGCTGTATTGCAAAATATGTTGTATAATTTTTTTCGGAATTATTTTATAATGTAACTCCATGTTTGTTTGTTCTTGCGGCTGTCCATCTCAGGAGGTACTTAATTTATCTAATATGTAAATTATTAACAAATAAATGTTTTTATGTTGTTCGTTATAGATATAAATAGAAGGAAATTCCTTCTATTTATAGCTGCCATGCGCGACATACAATTTGTAGGTGTTTTCAAGAAAATGTACATAATAAGGGTGATGGAACCAGTAATGAACGAACAAGGACCAACGATAGGCACTTAATTCTTATGTTACAGAAGATAGGGTTTATTCTTTTATACAGGGTGTCCGGTAAATAGTGGACTACCTTACAGGGCTGGATAGCTCAGCTCAGGAGTGGCCAAAATATGATAAATTATGTTTAGTAAAAGTCGCTCCAAAAACGAGATATCTCAACTTTTCAAAATTTTGGAAATGCGGTACCCTGGTTCACTATTTTCAATGCCGCGGCCACATTTATGTGATTTTTTCAGTTTCGTTTACTGTGAAAGATAGCTGTTTAAATTTGCTATAAGACCCTATCAACGGAATTAATAAAAGTATAGCAGTTTTTTTAATTTTCCAAATCAAATTTAAAGTTCAGGAATCTGAGTTTAACTTGCGGCAAGTTTAACATCGCACGGTGTAAAAAAAAAGTACTAAGACTTGTAGTGCTGCTTTCCTTAAAATTGGCCTGGTTAATGGAGATTCTAAAATGATATAACAATTGAGTTTATTGATTACAGCAGCGAAGTTATTATTAAGTTTGTCCAACAAAGACTGAATTTTATCAAACTACCGAATTTAATAAACGACTTCTGCTTCTGTTTAAAATCAGGTTAGCTAGTTCTAAATGTTTTAAAAGACAGTTTACATTAATGTGAAGTACGACACTTCGATAAAAGGTAATAACATACATTTTCTTAAATTTAAAGCAAGTGTACGAATTGCTTGCCGCCGGCCTTAATGCAGGCTCGGCAGCGTTTCATGAACGACCTCTTGAGTTCGGTCGGAGGCATATTGTCGCTCACCAATTTGTCTGCTAGCTTCTGCGACGCATCTACGCAGCTCTTCCACTTTTTTGGTCTCCTCGTTCACTGGATTTGAACCCTCTAGACTATTTTTATTGGGGTTGTTTAAAAGAAAGAGTGTACGGCAAACCTATTGCCTCTTTGGAAGAGCTGCGTAGTCGCGTCGCAGAAGCTAGCCGACAAATTGGTGAGCGACGATATGCCTCCGAACTCAAGAGGTCGTTCATGAAACGCTGCCGAGCCTGCATTAGGGCTTGCTTTAAATTTAAGAAAATGTATGTTATTACCTTTTATCGAAGTCCAGCCCTGTAAGGTAGTCCACTATTTACCGGACACCCTGTATATAGTCAATCAATTTATACATTTATGAACTTTGAATTAACCTTGTAAGGCCTACGTCAAATTTCGTTAATTAAAAAGAATCTTGTGGCGGTCATAAGTCAACTTACTAAATTTATGAATAAAATTTATTTAATGTCCTAAAGGGTGTAGCAGAATAAGCCTTCAAAAATTGCCCCCAAAGCTTTGAGTTCAAAACTACTATCAGTTGATGCCCCGTCAAATGAAAATAATTCATACCAATTTTTAACCGTCTACTGCCACCTGGAACCCCACGACATCCATTTAACCCTAAAACGTTTTTATTTATTTTCTCAAAAAGTATAAAAAGGAGAATTGTCAAATTTTGCACAAATGATGATGTGATCAATATTAACTATCAAAAAAAAATTAGCCCTCTACTTACTTATTTTCCTAGAAAAATACCTAAATAAAAAATTAAAACATCCTGTATAACAATTCAGGCTCGTTGTACTATCACCATTTTTTTACTAAATATTAACCAACTACCTACCTATCTACATAATATGTAAGTTTCATGTAATTAACAAAGGTGGAACAGTGTGAAAATATAGGTATTGTTCAGTACGTACCATGTATGTAACACGCTTACGGTGGTGACGACATTAGTAAAAGATATCGGCCCGCCAGTCGGGAAGCCATCCGTAATCGATCTTTTTTTAATTTGCTAATGTCGAATGTTTAAGGAAGATGAATGAAACTCATTAATACATATTTGAACAAGTGTTTCTGTTTATTTATTTTTAGTAATATAAATTCGAGTTTATGACAACAAACTAATTATAAGTAGCTAACTACTAACTAACCTAAAATACATCCTATATTTAGTCTTCATCGCTGTTTTCATTTATTACAGTCAAATTATCTACAAAACAATCAAATATATTTGTAAGAATTTCTGCTGGCTTTATAATTCTCGATATATATCTAGCATTCGATAGGTAGTAATTAATATATATCCAAAATACTTTTGCCACAGGAGCGAAGCCGCAGGAAGGATTTAATCTACGGATAATAGGATAGATTAAATAAATTCATGGGTACTCACTCGCTCGTCCAAGGACAGTCTCCATTCATCCTCTAAGTAAATTCTTGCTTTTTCCTGAAGCGGCGTAATAACAACTTTAAATGCCAGTTCATACAATGACTTAACTCGTTTTTTGAAAATATTTGCAATCAATTTTCTTTTCTTTAAGTTTAAATCAGTGTTTGCATTTGCAGACATTTATTTCTTTTAAAACAGCAGCCAAGCTTCACGCGCAAAAATAGAACACGGGCGGCATCACGGCCGAGGGCCAATTTTTTTGTAATTTGTTTCGCTTTCAGGACTTAAGAACTTACGTAAAATGCTGAGTAACCTAAGTAGTACCTTTTTGCTAAACAGTAAAGTAAAATAAACAGAAACATTTGTTCAAATATGTATTAATGAGTTTCATTAATCGTAGCAAATTAAAAAAGATCGATTACGGATGGCTTCCCGGTTGGCGGGCCGATATCTTTTACTAATGTCGTCACCGCCCGTAAGCATGTTACATACATGGTACGTACTGAACAATACCTATATTTTCACACTGTTCCTTCCACCTTTGTTAATTACATGAAACTTACATATTATGTAGATAGGTAGTTGGTTAATATTTAGTAAAAAAATGGTGATAGTACAACGAGCCTGAATTGTTATACAGGCTGTTTTAATTTTTAATTTAGGTTTTTTTCTAGGAAAATAAGTAAGTAGAGAGCTCATTTTTTTTTTGATAGTTTATATTGATCACATCAACATACATACATACATACATAAACTCACGCCTTCAATCCCAGAGTGGGGTAGGCAGAGCTACAGAATTACCAACAACTCTAAAAACTTGTTGATAATTTTGTAACCACATTTTTCACATCAACATTTGTGCAAAATTTGACAATTCTCCTTTTTATACTTTTTGAGAAAATAAATAAAAACGTTTTAGGGTTAAATGAATGTCGTGGGGTTCCAGGTGGCAGTAGAGGGTTAAAAATTGGTATGAATTATTTTCATTTGACGGGGCATCAACTGATAGTAGTTTTGAACTCAAAGCTTTGGGGGCAATTTTTGAAGGCTTATCCTGCTACACCCTTTATGACTTTGGGCCTTACGATGTTCTAAATGTCCATTATTGGTGCCTTCAGCTAAAACTGTCCAACATTCGTGCCGTCACCCTAGATAGTAAAGGACTAAAATTAAGAAACGGTATCTTCACTCAGGTGAGTCACGAACATTAAATATATTGCTATAAGACAAGTGGTAGACATAACTCCTGTAGCAGGTGCGACCATATTACTAACGGGTGAGGATTGAAACTGTTTATTTTATTTTACTTATACACCGCAATTTGGCGTTTGAGGGCACGATATAAGTGTACGACTAATTTTCGTGACTCACTGGACTAAAGTTAACATTTCTTAAACTCTTTAACGATGTACACTTTTTTTGATAACCACACGTATCTTTGATTGTAAACAAATGATAGTTTGTGACTGGTGCATGATGTCTAATTATGTGTACAGTCTCATACATAACTTAATCGCTTTAGTTTCAAGGAGACAGTTGCAACAGGACACAATCTCAAAGAGAGCCCAAATAGACACATCAAATATTGTGCTTTTGGTTACGTAAATGGTTGGATAGAGATCGTTGGATAGATTAGGTGGGTTTAGGTTATGTTAGTTGTTCAACAGGCCCGAAAGGCCAACCCGCCCAGAAAACGTTAAATTTGAATTAGCTATAGAAATCATTGGTCACAATAGTACGGCATAGTCGTGCAAATAATTCCGCGTAGCAAACTTTCCATTTATTTTTTTCCCGTTTTAATTTGTAACCAATCGTATTTTTTCCACTTACAATTTTTCCCTACGTGGCGAGCGGCTTTTCGAACTGATTGTACTGTGCCAGTTTACAACTGTGTCCTTTAGGACTGGTGCCTCTTTGAGATTGTGTCCCATTGCAACTGTGTCTCCTTGAAACTAAATCACTTTGTCTACATGCATTTCGTAAGTTTCCTACAATATGTGAGAAAGATGTATCTGTGGTTGCCCTGTATCTTAATGTTAATATAAAGTGCAACCACATCTATAACCAATACTTTAATAACATACAATACTTTAATGTTAACATTGAAATACGACGACAGACACAGGTTTCTTAATATAGGCCATTTTCTGAACATTATTGTAATCGTTGGGAAGTTATGCTATGGATGTAGATAAGGATAGGTTAAACATTGGAGGAACCCCTTTATCAGGGATTCTTATAAATATTTAATCTATCTAATTAAATAAATGCATAATTGCTTTAAAATGTAACTATTCATTAAAAGGAATGTTTTGTTTTTTCTTGCGGCGGGCTATCTCAGGAGGTATTTTTTTTATCTAATACGTAAATTATTTATCAAGTAAAGGTTTTAAGTCGCATATCGCACATATAAATAGAACAAAATATTTTAACAGTATGAGGGCTGCTACTTATGTAACCGGAATAGAAACAAACGTATATGACTAAATATGGTTTTATTGTTTTTTCGAAATATTCTCCGTGATGATCGATGCACTTTTGCATACTTTAATACCAATTTTTAAAGCACTTTTTCCACTCTGACTGAGGTATCTCCAAAACGTGCTGTTTGGACGCGTCGACAGCATTGTCACGGGTCGAAAATCGTTGACCAGGTAATTTATTATTTACATTTGGAAATAAATAATAATCATTGGGTGCTAAATCAGGGCTGTACGGTGGATGGCCCGTTAATTCTATATTATTACCTTCCAAAAATAGATTCGTTTCGCGTGATGTATGACAGCTGGCATTGTCATGGTGAAGAATGATTCTGCGTCGCTGGTTGTTGTTACGTATTTCTTCAAATACTTCCGGCAAACAAATGGCCGTGTACCACTCCGAATTAACAGTTTTACGATTCTCTAGTGGCACTATAGCCACATAGCCATTAATACCAAAAAAAACAGGCCACCATTTGCTTTATGGTGCTTTTTGCACGAGTTACTTTCGTAGGGTTCGGCTCATTTTGAAACACCCACACTGTTGATTGTTGTTTAGGTTCGGGATCATACGCATAGATCCAGGATTCATCACCTGTGTAGATATTATAAACAGCTTTTGAGTCACCACGGTTATATTTTTTCTATATTTTTACACCATTCGACGCGAGCCTCTTTGATCCTTACTTAAGTTGTGCAGGATCCAACGCGAACAATTTTTTTTAAAGGTATAAGATCATGTAATATCTTATTAATGCTCGTCATACATATGCCCAGAGTCTTGCGATACGTAAAATGACGGTCATGCATTATAAGTTTTCCCACAGCTTCAATATTTTGTGGTACAACGACCGATTTCGGGCGACCATCCTTAACTTCGTCCGTGAGCATGACATTTTAAACCCACCAAAAACAAAAGACAAGCGAACATGAGAAAAAATAAATAACGGTAGCATTAAAAACAGTTCGAATTTTCCCATGGAAGTCAGATATAGCGTTAAAAATGTTTGGATCCCGGGTTCCGGTTATTATAAGTAGCAGCCCTCGTATTTTTTCAAATATAAAATTGTAGTACAAGGACATAAAACAAACCATTTTATGGAAGACATAAAATTAATGGTTTGTTCCTGATTCGTCGTCTTCCTGTTTCGTCGGATTCCTGATTCGTCGTATTCTTGTTTCGTCGGAATTATATACACATAATTAAATACGTCGAGCAGTAAACCACTATTTACTAAATATGAAGATTTAATGTAACACGTATGACGGCAAATATGTTGCCGTTACCCACTAAAGGGTTATTGGGTATTTACTTAATATATACCTTGTACTAAAATGAACTTTGTTAACCAATAAATAGAAATCATTTTTAACATAAGGTGGCTATCAGTTACTAAAATTGGCCAGTTACTGGCGATTTACCCAACCCAATATGCTTAATGAAGTGAAGGGTTAATTTTTAATACGAGAAAATGGCTATTACAGTTGCAATAAATCCTTATCTCATATTTATGATTAGGAAATTATACATTTGATACACTAATTAATTATATAATTATTATCATGGACAGTATAATGTACAGTCCATTTTTTCTTACTTGAGCTAAGCAGTAAACAAATATGGCGTATCTTTAAAGTTTGACATTTCATAGGGATGGGAATAATGGAGTGAATGTGTAAATTTATATAGTGAATGAATGAAATGAGTGAAATATGGGTTGGGTTCTTCAATATGATTGATATAGTGAATTTGACAGACTACAATTGCATGTGGATACGTACTTATAACGATATTATGTACTCAATAACACAACACGCTTTATTATAAATATTTTATTCAGTCATCCGTAGATACATCATCATGTCATATCATATAGACTACCTATACACATTATGATAACTCTCACTAACTATTTAGTTTAAAAAGATAATTATATTCATTTATGTTTAAAATATTGTATATTAAAACCTCCAAACAGTTAAACCGTCACTTAATCATAAATTCATTCACTTCTTCCCATCCCTACAAATGAAATGCCAAACTGACATTCAGTTTTGATAATCTGTGAGAGAGAGTTTCGTGGAATGTTACTTGTAAGGATAATTTAAAGCAATATTTAGTAGGAATGAATTCGTTTGTATTTAAAGTAATGTCTTTTAGTTATTGTGGTACCATATATTGAGTGATTCTTTCGGAATGTCGTGATATGTGATCTAGTGATGTTTGTTTACGTCTTAGCTCAAGTAAGAAAAAATAGACTGTAAGGGTGACAGTCAATAAATATAGAAGTCAAATGCCAAATGCGTAAAGATACAATTTAGGGAAATGAGACAGTAATACAAAATTAACGCGAATTAGTAGATTAGGCGAAAACGAATTTATGGAATTCTGCGGTAACACATAAAAAACGACATACAACCGGAATGATAAATAATACACTTTCTTTTAGGGCAATTGTCTAAAAAGGTCTTAACATCATCGTATGTAAGAGTAATACGTTAAATTAAATAAATTACTATTTCACCACTTAGAATGTAGAAGGAGGTTTTATTTTAGACTTAAGTATTACTATAATCTAATACTGGCCACTTGTATGCTGTGTACATTTTATCAGCTATTCATTATTTGGTTTATAATGTCATTTGATTGTCAATAATACTAGTTGCGAGAAGTGTGCGAATGTGTTTTGATCTAATTTCATAGAAATGGATACTGACGAAACTGAAAAACTAGTTTTTATAGACAGTAAAAGGGGAAGCAGAAGTAGCGAATGCAAATGAAACCGTAAATCGAATATCTGTTATTATTCGGTTAAAATCGAACTCGAACCGAATTTCGGTTAAAAACCGAGTTTTTTTACTGTAGGACCTGTGCAAGTTTTAATTTTACATTTTTGTGATTTTCGATGGTTAATTATTTATTTGAATGTCCTAATTCAGACATTGTGCCAAATTTGATGATGGAATCCATTGGGAATCGATATAACTTAAAAACTATAGTCACACATACATGTTGGGTTTTGGTATTCTCTATAAGAAATTAAGGATTTTGAATAAATAAAGGATTTAAGTTCCTCTTGAAAATTTTGAAAAACGGGTTTCGGTGCCTGAATTGACGATGAAGACGGCGGAGACGAGGTATCAATGCTGTTAGGGTGCGGCTCCACTGAGGCGGAGACGAGAGGAGCGGAGCGGAGCTGTGCCAATATTAACCAATGGAATCTGCGCAAGGCGCGCTCGACGTGACCGCATGCGCCTTTTATTGGTTAATATTGGCACAGCTCCGCTCCGCTCCTCCCGTCTCCGCCTCAGTGGAGCCGCACCCTTAAGCGTGTCATCGTCTAATACGTCTTAGTAAGCAAAGATACTACAAACGATTTTATCGTGTCTGTTGTCGGCTGCGAAAATATGACTTGAAGTTGCTCGTGTTGCTGGTCATCAAAAAATATGTTCGGGTTTTCCAAATACTTGAGAACTCCTTGTACAAGCAGATACCGCTCTCCGATTTTCTTTTGAAGTGAATTGTACATTTAAGCACCAAAATTACCGGAGACTGTGCAATTTCTTAAACATACATTTAAAAACAGTATCTGCTGTTGACAATGTTGTGTCTTGCTGGCATAAAACTTCAACAGTTCCCTTCAGTATTTCCAAAACGTTATGAACATGTTTAAAAAGTTCAAATTCTTCATCTGTGAATTGAATACTCGATTTAATGTCAATTCGAACTTTTAGTATACACTGGTATAACGTAATAAATCGGCCCATCATTGTGCACAACGAACTCCATCGTGTTTTGCAGTCAATGACTAAAGACAAATCTTTTCCAAAAGCTTCCGTCACATGTTTCTGTAATACTTCATCATTTTTGGTAGGAGATAAGGTAGGAGAAAAGTTTCACTACTTCAGTAGTAGTCAGTAAGAAGTCTAGATTGCAACTAACAGCCCGTTCACACAGAGTCTCCGTATTTACGGTACCCGTTTTATCGTATACGTTTTTTCATTGATGGCGTATGGAGTTGTATGAGCGACTTCACATATGACATAGTATTCAGTATACAGTAAAAAATGTCGGTCCGCTAAATTATGACATTCCGTTTTGTTATCGAATACTGGATGAACGGAATACGTATCCGTCATGTATCCGTACGTTTTTACTGGATATAAACTGTTTGTGGGGTGCGGTACGGAGAATATGTGAACGGGCTCTCAGTTAATGACGGATACGTTGAACGCTATACGGTGCCTATGTGTGAACAAAGCATCATTTTTTGTTGTATCCGTTAAAACGGGTACCGTAAATACGGAGACTCTGTGTGAACGGGCTGTTATTTAGCAAAAAAAAATACCTGCTCAACCTTTTCTTTGTTGTTACGGGGTGCTTGCGATTTGGGGATAAACCATGACTCATGACTACTCATGAGCCATCTAGGTAAGATAAGAGACCTTCCCGTTTCATTCTATTATAGCTTTCTCTTTCTAACGCATATAATGCATTTATTATTACTTATATTGGATCGTAAGTATGTATATATTGGGTCCTTCCTTACCTATGAAATTGGCGTTTTTTTTACGTGTTTTATTTCGTACGGAATTTATTTATTTCAATTTTAACTTCCAAAATATTTTTAAATTTCATTAATACACTATGCAACAAAGGTTTTAGATACAAATAATATGGTTCAATTTCTTACTTAATGTTTAAAATTAAAGTGTGAACTTAACTCTTTTTAAGTGCTGCAAGTTCAAGTGTTTCAATTACGCAGAGTTTTATGAAGCGAACTATTTTTAAGTAACTAAGATATGTATAATATAGCTTAGAAGTGTCCAATATTCCTGACAGAATTTTGCTTGGTTTGCATTTGACGTTACTAAATAATCCGCAAAATTAAATGTATGTAAACCACCGTTTTCATAAAATTCTCCATATAAAACGCCAATTTCATAGGTAAGGACCTAATATTACACAAAATATGTGAAATATACCTTTTATAGCTTAACCATTTTAAACTCAAAACCGCGGTTTTCAACCGAAATTAAAACCGAGTTTTTATCGGTGAATAACTGTCTGTTAAAATCGATACTCGGTTTTTTCATAACTCGGTTGCAATCCCTAAGCAGAAGAGTCTTGTTGCGGGGCGGTTACAAGTATAATTTCGACAAACAAAACAAAGGTGGTTCAACTAACTGGAGGTGATCTAACAGAACGATCTGCTCAACTTCTATTTCTTTGAACAAAGATCAGAAGAGAACAAAGAGAAGAATCAGGGAGTCAAATCACATGTGCAAACCAGAATTCATGAAGAGAGAGGTCGAGGGCCATCTTAACATATTGAAATGCAAAGTATGTGAAAGTATGAAACTAATACCGGCGATTTTTGAAAATAGTGTCCAAGATTTTGCTTTAAAGTGTGGTGGAGATTTTGATTTTTCGCTTATACCGGACTGGAAGACCAAAAAAACGGCTCTATACAGGGTGTTAGGTAATGAGTGGATAATCCTTGAACTACGGATAGAAGGCACTTAGGACGTTATGAAAAAGCTAAAATAGGTCTAGTAAAAGTCGCACGGATTTCGAGATATTTGGACTAGGTTTTTTTCGAAAATGAACACCCTTGTTCAATGTTTCGAATATAGCACCATTATAAGGTAATTTTTTTATTTTTTTATTTTTGCTCAATATTATTGAATACTTGTGTTATGAGATAGGAATCACCATTTTTGTAAGACATCAAGAGATTAAAAAAAAAAAAAATCGCAAGCTTGAATTTTGCATTTTCAATCGTACATTGATTGAACTTTCAACTCTCATGGTGAAAAAAAAATACACTACCGTCTAGTTGCCCATAAGCTTAAAAACATGCCAATTTATTGACGAATTCAAAATAGTAACTACTTTTTGAATTTAAAATCTAAAAGCCAAATAAATAAATAAAATACACGCCCACCTCCATTTTTCCTGATTTACTTTTTGTATCCCGGGCGTAGAGTTCAAAACTTTTTGTTGCAAAATTAACATTACTGGCCACTAATTTAAATGCCATTTATTCCAAATTTAAAAAAATATGCCCCCTGCTTTTTGTTTTTTATTCGAATTCGATTTTCAATTTCGCTATTATTGCGTAATGAATGGTGAATTGTGTTTAGATTGTGGTGTTGATTTTTTAGGTTTTAATGTTTAGAACACAATACACGTCCAATGAATATGCTCAAATGCATTACATTTATGGCGAGTGCCAAGGCAACGCTAGTGCTGCTGCGATTTTGTACGCTGAACGCTACCCAAACAGACGCCATCCCGATTACCGGATTTTTCTTCGCATCCATAACGCGTACAGTGAAGGCAGAGTTCTTGGCCAGGGTGTAGGAGGACATAGCGAAGGTAGACCGAGCGAGCACACGTTGGTAATGAAAAGGGTGCAATCCATGTGTTTTTAAAGTTGCATGCACTTTCCACGTTGTCAGACCAAGGCTATTTGCTATGTTCCGTACGGACAAAGAAGGATTTTCCGCTATTAAATCCAGGACATTTTCACCGTCTCCCTCCCTCGGTCTACCTTCGCTATGTCCTCCTACACCCTGGCCAAGAACTCTGCCTTCACTGTACGCGTTATGGATGCGAAGAAAAATCCGGTAATCGAGATGGCGTCTGTTTGGGTAGCGTTCAGCGTACAAAATCGCAGCAGCACTAGCGTTGCCTTGGCACTCGCCATAAATGTAATGCATTTGAGCATATTCATTGGACGTGTATTGTGTTCTAAACATTAAAACCTAAAAAATCAACACCACAATCTAAACACAATTTACCATTCATTACGCAATAATAGCGAAATTGAAAATCGAATTCGAATAAAAAACAAAAAGCAGGCGGCATATTTTTTAAATTTGGAATAAATGGCATTTAAATTAGTGGCCAGTAATGTTAATTTTGCAACAAAAAGTTTTGAACTCTACGCCCGGGATACAAAAAGTAAATCGAGAAAAATGGGGGTGGGCGTGTATTTTATTTATTTATTTGGCTTTTAGATTTTAAATTCAAAAAGTAGTTACTATTTTGAATTCGTCAATAAATTGGCATGTTTTTAAGCTTATGGGCAACTAGACGGTAGTGTATTTTTTTTTCACCATGAGAGTTGAAAGTTTGATCAATGTACGATTGAAAATGCAAAATTAATGCTTGCGATTTTTTTTTAAAATCTATTGATGTCTCACAAAAATGGTGATTCCTATCTGATAGCACAAGTATTCAATAATATTGAGCAAAAATAAAAATTAAAAAAACTACCTTATAATGGTGCTATAATCGAAACATTGAACATGGGTGTTCATTTTCGAAAAAAAACTAAAAGTCCAAATATCTCGAAAACCGTGCGACTTTTACTAGACCTATTTTAGCTTTTTCATAACGTCCTAAGTGCCTTCTATCCGTAGTTCAAGGATTATCCACTCATTACCTAACACCCTGTATAATGCACGAAACTAAGGTCTCGGTGTAGAAAAGTGCACATTTAATCATTAAAGTGATGTGATAATTCCTAAAAAATTGTCTGACATTTTTCTTATGTGTAACGATGGCGACGTCGATAAAATTGTAATGTTTATGTACTAAATATTAAAAATTTATCCGCTTTGCAAATTTTATCGGTACATACTGAATATTTCGGTGACGGCACGTTTAAGGTGGCACCGCCTCCGTTTTTACAACTGTACACGATGCAAGTAAACTTAAGTGAAACGTCAGATAGCACTTGTTTTGTTCCTGTTGTTTACGCCCTTTTGCCCAATAAGGAAGAAAATACGTATAGACGGATGTTTTCACTATTGAAAAATGAATTCGGCCAAGAAATTAAAAAATATAAATGCGATTTCGAAATTGCTACTATCAACGGTCTAAAAGCTGAACATACGAATGTCGCAGTTACTGGTTGTTACTTTCATTACCAGAAAGCCTTATGGGAAAAGTCGAAAAAGTTACGCTTGGTTGATACTGAAGAAGGCAGAATTTACACAAAATGATGTACTAGGCTGGCTTTACTGCCTAAGGAGGAAATACCTGTGGCATATTTAGAAATTTCCGAAACGCTACCTGACGACCCGGCAATGACTCAGTTTCACAACTATTTTTATAAATTTCTGGATGAGGCAAATTATGAAATTACCTGTTCAATGATTTCAGTAAGCGAAGACGAATATCGGACTAATAATGCCATTGAGGGATGGCATAACCGATTAAACCACAGAATCCGCAAGAAGCCATCCCTTTTTTTATTCATTCAGTTACGGAGGACCGAAGCTCAGTATCAAGATACATATAACCATCCCAAAAATGCAACTACATTCTTCAAATGTTAAAAAAATACGCAAAGCAATAGACATGCAAAAATATCAGCAAGAAAGAGCAATCGTCAAGGACCTAATTGAAAAAAAAGATTACAATTTTAGATTCTGTGAATAGGCTCTGTGTATTGATTTGATGAGCGTTTGTGTGTAAGTATACGTTTGCTGTTATGTTTGAATTTTTAGTTTGTAAATATATTTTCATTTGATATTAAAAACAAAGGTGAAGTCACGGTAATTGCATAGTTTCATTTCATATTGACATTTCGACGAAACAGGAATCCGATGAAACAGGAATACGACAAAACAGGAATACGACGAATCAGGAACAAATCAAATTAAGTACAATGGATTTTAACACAGAACTGTACCGAGATAGAAGGAAAGAGTTCGTCTATTTATATGAGAACCGAGCTTGTAACATTTTGCGTAGGCACTTTGACGTCACGCGAGTCTTTTAGTGATGTGCACGGGTAAGTAATACGAGATATAAGAACTGATAATATAACACTCATAATATATACGCTCACTTTGTATAAACACGTTTAGTATAACGTTCACTGGATATAATGGACGGAAGATATAATTTCAAAATATCTATTTCCATACAGTATAACGTTATTAATATATAATATCAATTTATATAACTATTATAAAACGTATAACGTTCATAACACCTAAGATTTAAAAGATATATTAATCAAATTATCTAACATCAAAAAACATAATACACGTATAATATAAATACATGCATATGTTATTTGAAATTAAATTCTATTTTCAGTATTAAGTGGCCTTCTTTATTAACAATCAACCTTACCTTACTAACTTTACTGGCAGCAGTCTGAATTTTCTGAGCAAAAAAAAAATAACCTCGAAGGACTAGGCGGGAGCAAAGCTCCCGCCTAGGCCTTCTAACCTAACCTAACCGAGTGGGTTCTGACCTGATTCGTCATGCTCGTGGCATTTTCTGGTTTATTCTGATAAATTAAACGTTATTTTCAGTATTACGTGGCCTTTTTAATTTTACAATCAAATTGTTTCGCATATTTTTTTCAAGGGATGTAAAAAAAATAACCTAACCTAACCTATCCGAGTCGGTTCTGCCCAGAGAAGTCTTGCTCGCTCGCTTCGCTCGCTCACCTTGCTTATCTTTTATCTTGCTTCACAGCTCCTACATTTTTGGTGGTGTTTAAACAGTTTATTATCGAGAAACAGGGCATTTTGTTTTAAATTCGAACGTCACACACGGAAAGCGGTCGAGGGCGGACTGAGCATCGCGGCGAGCAATGCAGTTCTCAGAACCACTTTTCGGCACGCGAGGTGCATACACTCTTTCCTTCTATCTCGATATAGTTCTGTGGATTTTAAGACCGAGTTATACACTGCTTTTTACTTCCATTGCGATAAATTATAAATGATAATCAGGGGTCGCACTTTTAGTACTGGTGACGAATTTTCTCTGCTTTCATTGAGCAGGAGTTCAATACAGCTCATCGCAAACAAAATACGGATCACGGCAGCGGTGTTTATTTTCACCAATTATTACTAAAAATGGCAAATTGAGTCTAAATTTTCTTTTGTGAATGTCGATGCCAGAATAGTGGGTTTATAATGAGCTATGCTAGTGTATAGCTTCGAAGCTATCAAGTAAGATCTATGTAAAACATGATTGTAATAAATGATTGGGGTACCGAGTATAATAAAAACAACAGATAATTTAATCATGGTTATTTTCATTAAAGTACATCATAAAAAAGTTTTTATGATAATGATACTCGATGGTTTTTGCTACTGGCCATCTCAATTTCAGTATCGATGAACTCCGAGAGTTTAATAAGGTTTCTATTCATTTTTTTTTTGTGTTTGGCAACCGGTTAATAAGGGTTTATGCAGAACTTATATGGCGATACTCGAACCAAATTTCAACCTTTCAATGCCAGTCGTTTCATTTTTAATCATGCTGTGCGACCCCTAGTGATAATATAATAAAAACTTAAATGATAATTTCATTTGAAATTTGTACATTTGTGTTCTGGACATATTTAAAGTGTTTCTATGAATTTGTGATGATGTAGATGGTGTATTGAGAGAGGAAGATGGCTTTGGATTAGAGGGCGTGGGATCTGCTTGAAACATACCATTTTGTTGATGTAGAAGGGTCAGGCTTATTTGGGACTAAATTGATTGCCTCTGTTATGCAGTCGGTAATCTTGCACTTATTTTGCACGGAATCCTCTATGTATATAGAGTATTCCGTGTTTCCCATAGCAAGCTAGTCCGACTTCCAGCCGCCATGTCGCTTAAAGATTGTTATGTTGGGTCCTGAATCGGCTAAGAAGGTGGCCGAAGTCCTACGGAATCAATGAGACTTGTAAGTTTCTGGATGTTTGTTAATTTTAAAAAGTTGCAATTTGTTTGGGTATTGCTGTAAGTTTGTCTCGTCGTGCCCTTAAACGATTTGATAATTTATGACGAATCTATTTGTTAACACCTTTTTAGGGCATACGGCTATACACACTATACTCAAGATTCCCCTTTGACGACGAAAATTTAAGTTAGGTAATATTTGGCAAGTCCTATACCTCCGCACCATCGAAATATAATAAGTATAGAAGGGTAACCTCAACCAAAAGTAACTGCCAAATCCGCTACAAAACACCCAATTTTTGAAATGAAAAGATCTTATGTAGCGAGTGGTTTCGGTAATCAACTAAATATTAATTGAGTTAAGGTTTGAATTTATTTATGCGTTTGAGTAGACAGTAATTTCAGTAAGGTTTTATACCGTTTGAAAGACAAAAATCTACAAGCTCTCTGTCTGACACAAGAATTTTATTTGACAATATTTATTTTCATAAGGTTACCTTGAACGCGGCCAAGTATGCCAACATTTGACGTGGATGGTTTAATACAAAAATAACACGGTGATTGAATAATGAATTATATATATATTTTTTATAGTAGTGTTTTCACAAACTTACTCTTACTTAATCTTTTAATATTCTTATATTACACTATTATAAAGTTGTAAAAGAGAATATCTTTACAGTCGGCATCAAATAGTCTTGAGCATCCAAAGTGTCAAATATATCACAAATGTCTTTATTCTTATAGGCATAAATATACGTGACAATATATACATGGTTGTTTTGTTGTGATAATTGCTTAATTACAAAGATCATCATAATTAATTATTTATTGGCGAAAATAAGATTATACCTACGTAAGCATGCATATGCGTATCGATCATAAGTGAAACAGGCTCAGATACCTAAAAAATATTATCGTAAATAAATGTTGACAACGTACTGTACAATTTGGGGTTGCTGTGACTTTAAAAAACGTGGTCCAGTTTTTGAGATGGCATAATCCGATTCATCAAAATGGATGCTGCAAATGCTGCAATGTTTGCTAGGCATCCAATTTTCAATTCGCGACGAACTGCATCCACCCAAGCCAGACAGCGTTCTTAATGTTTTGGAAAACTTAAAAAGATCATATTACGTAATATGTAAGTAAACTAACGACAGTAAAGATGGCATACAATTTAATTTCCTATTTATTCGAAGTAGTTGCATTGTAATTCACATTTTTCAAAATTATTTTGCTTAATATCAACCAAGAAATTTTAGTATGAATGATAAGAAATATCGCTTTGATTTGCATCTGTATGGGTCCTGCACCAATTCACAATGCAACTTAGCATTTTTGCAGTATTATTTAAATCCGGTAATCATTAAAGTCGAATAATTTATGTCATAATTATAAACGACTTTTTGACACAACGTCAGAAAGTCGACTGATGGACGGTTAGGCACTAATTATTAGCTCGACCCCCGCCAGCACTAAGTCACCGTGAGTGGGGCCGATATTAAGCGCCAGTTACTCTTGCATACTTATTATATTTCAATACTCGGCACGCACTGTTTATACTAAATATAAGTGCCGTCTAAAACAAAAATAGTAATTGTAACTGTGACTTGTCATGTTTTCGTACAAATACACGCTGTGAGCACTTACCCCCTCACTTATAAACGTGAAATAAGCTTAGAATAGTTTATGCCATGCTTTGTCCTTATCTGTAATTGTGGCATTTGCATCTGACAGAAAGTGACAAAGCATGGCATAAACTATTCCAAGCTTATTCCACGTTTATAAGTAAGGGGGTTAGAAGGTACTTCGGGTTTGTACTCACTCTTAAGAAGAGTGACAAACCCGAAGCACCTTCTAAGAGCTATCGCACTGTACTGTGTGTTCGTTGAGATTTTACGTTTATTTTTTCCATCATTTTAAAAGGCTGGTTTGCTTTGATAACCTTTGATTTCTTGCTTTTATGACCACTGGAAAACTCATGCTAATGTCGTGCTTCACATGCAGTGTTACCTTCAGCTACAAAATATATTATAGTACTTCATACAGCAAGACCAGTCCGCACCCCGCACCGGATTCAGCATCAGCCTCCCCTGCAGGCGACGATTGATTACTATGATGGATGACTGTCATTGTCACAGCGACGGCCGGCGAAAGCACGAACGTACTCGTAAATTTTATGTTGTCATAATTGTTTTCTTGTTATTTCGAATATTACGTTATTATTGTCATTAATTAATGTACGTTATTTATGATTACAATTTTACCTAAAATATGGTTACGGACGTTCATCAACATGGCAAACCGGTTGCAACATTTGTTTATTTGGTTTTCCGAAGGGTGAAAGAAGTTATTGTTGTATCTACTTATTGCTTCGGTTCGGTAGGCACTTTGCGCACTGTATAAAATTGTCTAAGCGTGTAATATTTTATCCGAATTTTTGTATTTTGTGTAAACAAGTATTGACAAAAAAAACGATGGTAATGGATTTCTAGATCAGCAACTATCACGGAGTATATGGAGACGGCATCGAATGTAATTTCTTCCAGAACCAGCGTAGCCGACTTTAACACAAACTCAATAAATTACATTAATGTTTGCACGAAGTTTGCTGGCTGTCAAGTAGTGTGCGTATATATGGCTATACGTTACCTACAATCACTCTTCGCTTTCGAGACAATACTTTAATGTATTAGAAAACAATAATAGTAATGAAGGCGCCACTGGACACTCAGTACAGTATTAATCTAATACTACATAACTTTAAGGTTTGTACTTATTCGTAATTTTATGATTGGTTGTGTTTTGCTATGAGAAAAGGCAACAAGGTATTGTTATTAAAACTTACTTTATATTTAGGAATTACGACAATAAATGGTTTCTCCGGATTTTCCATATAAAACAGGCTGGTTATAAGTCAGCCATTTTGACGTTTTTTATCATACTATTCGAACCCATGTAAATAGCAGGTTTCGTTCTCGCTCATTATCATTACACCATTGATTTCCAAAATCTCGTGATCACATGCGTAACATGTAAAATAATTAGATTTTGTATTTAAAATTCTGACAAATGTTAATGGTGGCACAGATCGCATTTATTTCACTTTGGAAAAAAGGAATACTTAAATGTTATGGTGATTCCATAGAATTTACTTCCTTGTATTATAAGTATTTACATTCTGCCCTGTAGCCACGGTATCATCTTGGGTCGTCCCATTCATTTTTTGTCAAGTTCTTAGTTCGTCCCATTCTGTTTTCGTCCTCCATTCTTAATTCGTCCCTTTCGCTGGTTGTCTTTGTCGTCTTTGGTCCAATTTGTTGTTTGTCTTGTTCTTATTCAGGCTCATTCGGTGTTCGTCACTTTTTTTTCGACACGTTCGTTTTTGGTCCCATTTGCAATAAGTCACTATCGTTTTTAGGTCCATCCGCAATTCGTCTTGTTCGGCTTTCGTCTCCCGTTTTAGTTATACAACCTCCGCCTTTCTTTGCTATTTAAGCGTTTTGTCTAGATCACTAGGAGCCGAATTTGCCCGTATCTAGGAATGAAAACCCCCTGAATAACTATATTAGGTATTTGTATACTTCGTAATTTTCTAGTCACCTGAAAAAAAGGGTAAATAGTGAATGTGTTCAATAAAGAATGAGACCAATTTCTAAAGAGGCCATATAAGAAAAAAACGAACTTAGAAAAATACCAAAGACGATAGGACGAATAACGAATGAGACTAAAAAATAAAGAGACTAACAACGAACATGTCAAAAGAGGAAGTGACGAACACCGAATGAGCCTGAATAAGAACAAGACAAACAACAAATAGGATCAAAGACGACAAAGACTACCGGCGAAAGGGACGAATTAAGAATGGAGGACGAAAGCAGAATGGGACGAACTAAGAACTTGACAAAAAATGAATGGGACGACCCAAGATAAAACCGTAGCCACCTTCACTTCACATGTCTAGTTAATAGAAGAAGAAGCGCCGCTAGAAACTGAGTCAGTCTTTATATATGTATATATTGTTTAATTGTAAATAAGACTCAGGACTGGCTTCCTCCGGGTGATATTTATTCAAGGGTACTGTTCCATTTTTCTAAAATTGTCTCCCAAATATTTATTATTATTTACCTATTAATTATTTTTTTTGAAGTCTACGAGCAAATATTTTTAAGTTACCCCTATTTCAAAGTTTGGCATATTTTGGCCATCGGGTATAAATACATAGGCCGGGGTAATTGGATCAAAAAAACCTTGAATGAAATGAAAACTGTTTTTTTTTTTAATTAAATGTGCACAGTACAGGCAGGGCAGTGTTTTATGTGGTGTCCTGCGAAAAGTTCACCCCGCCGCATGCGTTTTTTCAAAGAAATTGTGAGAAAGCTTTTCAAAATTAATTATTTTTTCGCGAAAAAATAATTAATTTTGAAAAGCTTTATCTCAGAAACTGTTGGGTCTACAGATAAATTTCTAGTTTTATATTGTTCGTCTTGAGAATTTAATATCAAAAACTAGTCCTTTAGGGTTATAATTAGGGCCCGGAATTTTGGGAATTCAAGAATTACTAGTTGTAGGGAGAGAACACCGCTCTTTATCTAGTTTATCGACAAATGAGTAGTTTATTTATTTATTTGTCTTTATTACATAAAACTTCAAATGTTCTGATGATAGGTACGTATTCTTTTGAGCAGTCGATGATGAAATAAGTTTGAAATATCAGAAATTTTAATCTATTTAAATTGCTTTATTAAAATCAGTATAATTATGAAAACCCTTATAGGGTTAAGAATAACTTGAGAATAGATCCATCCGAGACCAATTTACGTTAGGTGGCTTGGTTTCCTACCCTTTGATATGGTAAAACGGGATCAATAATATTGTATTACTTTCCAATATTTCGTACTGTTTTCATCATCGGTGAAAGAGTACGTATCATCGCAGAATTTGAGGTTTTATTTAATAAAAATTAAAATAAATAAATAACTTATCGATTGGCCGATAACATCGATGAACTGCGGTATTCTCTCCCTACAACTTTTCAAAAGCCGCCCCCAAAATTCCGGGCGCTAGATATAATCACCAAAAGACCGTGCCAGGATAAGCTAAGAGATTTTGCTCCCCTTGAGTTTGGGCTTGTAATTTTTATAGATTGTGTGGCTCTGCATTAGTAATTGTTTTGCCAAATTTGAGCACCCTAAATATCATAGTTTTCGTTTAAAAAAAAAAAACTATATTTAATTTTTGTTTGATATTTATTTTCCTGTTAACCACTTTTAATGAGCTTGGCATATAATGTACATTTAACCAAGATGATCAAATGGCCATAATTATATTTTCATTACGCCATAGAAAAAAAATTAAAAAAACCCATTCAAACTTTTCAGTTTTTTTTTTTATCACTTCCATGTTAGAGACCGCTCTAATTTTTTCACTGGTAAAACTCCCACTAACGTCCTATAATATATATATTTTTCAAAATTTTTGCTAATGGAGAACATGGAGTTATCTTGACATGAAATTCTTTACATACATTTCCTAGAACCGCTATAATTTAAATCGGAATGATTGCAACCTCTTTAGAGGAACGTACATGTTGCATATGAAATACTTACTGGCCACTTACATTTCAACTTTTTAAAAAAGTAAAAAAAAAGACAACAAAAAGAACTCCTTTCAATTGTCGTGCGTTGGTAACATAATATAAACCATTCCAATATGAATTCATTATCAAAAACAACTGCAATACAACGCGTTTTCCGTAAAAAAGTTAAAACGCTGTATTGTCTCGCAATGAAAACAATTCTGCAAAGTATAAACGAACAATACGATTTCTTTAATAATACACTTCCAATTTTTGATCAGGTAAATGTCACAAAGGCATATTGTGCATTTGTATAGTAATTAATGGGTACTTAATTTTAAATAGGTAGTTTAAATAATTAGTAGTAGAAGTAGTAGTAGTAGTAAAACTCTTTATTGTACGTACAAACAAATAATTACCTATGTTATCCACGGATATGTAATTTGGGAGTCTCAGGTAGTATAACTTAACACGCATGTCTTCAATCTAACTAAATGATCAAAAAAACATAGGTAATTATTTGTTTGTACGTACAATAAAGAGTTTTACTACTACTACTACTTCTACTAGGTACTAATTATTTAAACTACCTATTTAAAATTAAGTACCCATTAATTACTATACAAATGCACAATATGCCTTTGTGACATTTACCTGATCAAAAATTGGAAGTGTATTATTAAAGAAATCGTATTGTTCGTTTATACTTTGCAGAATTGTTTTCATTGCGAGACAATACAGCGTTTTAACTTTTTTACGGAAAACGCGTTGTATTGCAGTTGTTTTTGATAATGAATTCATATTGGAATGGTTTATACTATGTTACCAACGCACGACAATTGAAAGGAGTTCTTTTTGTTATCTTTTTTTTTACTTTTTTAAAAAGTTGAATTGTAAGTGGCCAGTAAGTATTTCATATGCAACATGTACGTTCCTCTAAAGAGGTTGCAATCATTCCAATTTAAATTATAGCGGTTCTAGGAAATGTATGTAAAGAATTTCATGTCAAGATAACTCCATGTTCTCCCTTAGCAAAAAATTTGAAAAAAATACATATTATAGGACGTTAGTGGTAGTTTTACCAGTGAAAAAATTAGAGCGGTCTCTAACATGGAAGTGATGAAAAAAAAAACTGAAAAGTTTGAATGGGTTTTTTTTAATTTTTTTCTATGGCATAATGAATATATAATTATGGCCATTTGATCATCTTGGTTAAATGTACATTATATGCCAAGCTCATTAAAATTGGTTAACAGGAAAAAAAAAATCAAAGAAAAATTAAATAAGTTTTTTTTTTTTAAACGAAAACTATGATATTTAGGGTGCTCAAATTTGGCAAAACAATTACTAATGCAGAGCCACACAATCTATAAAAATTACAAGCCCAAACTCAAGGGGGGCAAAATCTCTTAGCTTATCCTGGCACGGCCTTTAAAAAAATATCGAAATTTTCGCGGTATTTTAACCGACTTCAAAAAAAGAGGAGGTTCCTTGTTCCAATGTATATATTTTTTTATGTATGTTCATCGATTCTCCGTTTATTGTGAACCGATCGATTTTAAAAATATTTTTTTGTTTGGTTTAGTATACTTCCGAGGTGGTCCCATTGTCACCGTATCTGAACTCTAATATAGGCATACATACATATTGCGATTTTATTGTTTTTAGTAAAAAGTCCAGCATTTGCATTCAGGAAGTGTCATTTGGTGAAGTGGAACTGATGATGAAATCGACAGGTGGCCACCGGAACTCCTCCATGGCACCTATTTCAAGGGTGGCGATAACATTATCTCGATTGAGATAGTTAAGCGACTATAACGAAGTACATTTAATTGTGTGACTATGACTTTCCCGCGGCTTTGCTTGCGGTGAGTTTGAAATGTCTTAATGTGATATCAACTAAGAGACCAGGTGGGACTAGGTACTTGATTTGACGCAAGCTCTGATTTATAAAGTTACTAGATTAGAGAGGTAAAAATCTAAAAATCTCTGAGCCGTTTCGGTTTCATCGAAAAGTAACGAGTGATCTTATAAGAACCCTAAAATCTACCAAATTTCGTGAAATACAGCTAAAATATTCAAAAATACTTCGAATATGAAAAAATCCTTAAAGCTGTGCACCTAGCGACCTAACTTCCTGTATATATTTTTAAATTACTAAATTAACAAACTTTGTTCAAAACAATATAAAAAAAGTGTTTAGTTATTAAGTTATAGCGTTTCACAAACAAAGTTAAAAATTTAACTATGCATGTTTTATATAAATTTGTGCATCTTTTTTATATATTATATAAGTTTTTTATATCTAAGTCACCCGTTTTTCGGCAGATTAAAAATCGGCGAAAGCACGTCTTACCTGAATCCATAATTCAAAATATGCATAAAAATATAAATATTACAATATTGTTATTAAACTAATGTACAAAAGCCGAACTTATCTATTATCCAAGTGGGATCTCTTCCAGCTAACCATGAAGAAGATGAGTAATGAACTAATGACAAAGCATGAGGTTGGACACATACAAGTTTAGCACAAAAAGAGATGATAGTACTTATAAAGAAATAAATATTAAACAAATATAAAAACGAAAACCTACATTATTATATAATACATACACATATTTAAATATATATACAGGATGTAGTCGTTACGTGTAGCCCGGCGATTATCCCGTAAATAATAGATATCAGAAAACTTTAAAACTAATATCGAAAGTACGTTACCCAATGAGTACAATCACATCAATAACCATTTTTTTAATGAAACCAGAAATATCCCAAATACTAACTTCCAACCCTCCCATACATTTAGTAGGCCGTTCGTTGAGAGACTTAAGAGGGTTTAGTTTAGATGGCCTAGTCATTTCAACATTATCATATGATTCATGAATTGTTTTATTTATAACAGTTTGTTCGTGTAAATTATGTATTTTAAACAGTTTTATCTCTTATGGTAGCGAAATTAAAGCCTCAAGGAACGTTGCACTATATGAGTATGGGAGCGTTTAAACTTAACGTTTTTAATACTTAATTTTTTTTTTAAATGTGGTTTTATTCATTTGGTAACGTTCTTTCGATATCAGTTTATAGGTTTCTGATATCTGTTATAAATACGGGATAATCGCCTGGCTACTCTTAACGATTACACCGTATATACAGGGTGGAAAGTTGAGATGGGCCAGTAAGGGCGGCTACTAGATCCCTTGCTGATTTTTGATAAATGTGGTCAGCGAGAAAATCGACAGATTTGAGTATTTAAAAAAAATACTAAACGTCCCCATTTCTATCAAGGATTAAATTATACTTTGTGAGACCAACTAAGGTTAAAGTACTAGGACACCCACAAATCACATTACATTTTTCCATACCTTTTGCATGTTGTTTTTCCGCTTATGAGTCCTTTATGCTTAAAGAAAATTAATCTAAAACTTATGATTAAAATTTAATACGTGGTTAGTAAACGTCAGAAAACTGTCATTTTAACTGGAGTTGGTGTCTTAACCCAGAAACTATAAAAAAAATCGTGCTAGTCCTAAAATAACAATTCAGAGTTTTATTTTAGATTTAATCAGTATCTTCATTATTTTTAATTATTAAGCTGTTTCATCTATGACGGCCAGCTATATATGTGTAGCAAAATGTTCGTATTTAGAGTTTTCTTTCCGTACAGACTATTATATAGGTGTTTATTTTTTAAAGTCATACGGATTTTTCACATTTCTTATATCCTAATTGTATTTGGCTCCATATTTAATGATCTTTAAGCTAAAGAAAATTTCACTTTACAAGTTAGTACGAACTGTATGGAAAAAGTTTTCTTTTATTTATGAGTGTTCTAGTACTCTAACCTAAGTTGGTCTCAAAGAGTATTTTAATCCTTGATAGAAATGGGACCGACAGGCAATAAAAAAAAATTATACTTAAATCTCTCGATTTTTTCGCTAACTGTACATTTTATCGAAAATCTGAATGTCGATTGTCATCAGTTCATCACTTAAAAAGTTAGTAAAGGCTCCTAAGAGCATTTTCGCGTAGCAGCAAGGGATCCAGTAGCTGCCCATACTGCCCCATCTCAACTTTCCACCCCTTATGTATTTTTTTAAAGAATCTGATAAACAGGGTTATTCTTAATAGGTGCATATATCTTAATATTTGCTTCGCTATTGTAAATCAATAATACAATCAATTACTGTAGCTTAAAAAACATTATAGATATTGCCGATTCAATGATTCCACTAACTTAACGAGGGGTGCGAGGAGAGGGGCGTGTGGTAAAAAGGTTCTACTGTTGAGGTTTTCAAAAAGTGTTTTTCTAGTAACATTGGATAATTTGCATAAATAAATAAAAAACGAAGAGTTGTGTGCAACTCTCTAGCATGGGACAAATTCAATGAAATATATAATTTATCAAAATCTAAATATACGAGAATTAGTTGTGTGCGTGTGGATTGAGTGAGCACCCTTCCGAAAAAAAAGATAAAATGCTGTTCATTTAGTAAAAGTTCTAAAACAATTGTAAAACTAATCTCTGTATTTGTAAAACCACAAATAAAATAAAAAAAACCTTTAACATGTGCTCACTCAGTTCTCAAAATCTACCAACGAAATCAGTGAATGTATTCATTTAACATATAATATTTACGAGTATATACTAAGATTTAGTAAAACCTATGCTAAATTACCTTTATAATTTGTAGATCACCTAGTCACGTATTTAACCCCTCAGGTGTCCTACGCACAACATGTGTGCGTAGATTTTTTGACATTACGTGACTTATTAATTTGACTTAAAGTTTAATTTTGATGTACAACAATTTTGACATATCGCTCGACGGGTTAAGGTTTTACAAATAATTTACTATGCTCACTCAATCCACACGTTTTCGAAAACCCGATTTCTGATAATAAACTGAAAATTTAAACTGCTATATATGTGTATAGTTTAGTAAAATTAATATGGGATTTTGTAAAATACAAAACGAACCATTAACGTGGCAGGTTTTTGGATAATAAATTTTTGTGAGTGCTCACTCAGTCCACATGTTATAAGTAAGTTAAAAATGTAAATATCTTAAGATTCGTAGTATCACAGAAACTATAAACTAGTTCAACTTTTAGTAAAAAAAAATACTAAATATCCACCATCTAATATTTTATATTCGTTGTCTGTTTATAAAGATATTCAATTGTAATTTTTCTAATGTAAATATATCAATTAGGTTGACCACACTTCTATATTATGGTCATATCCAAAATACAGAACATTTCTTCTTTTAAGGCTAAGGAAATTAACCGGTACAGCCACACGTACACTTTAATTAAATTGATATATTTTATGAGATTTATCTTAATTTAATTGCGGGTATTGCGACAAGTGTACCTATAATATAATATATATAATAATGTCTAAATACAATTTTGTGACTAGTACGGGCATACATTTTCGTAAAAAAACAATTAATGCAAATATTTATAACTAGGTATTAAGGGCCATGATCCAACGTCACATGTCATGTTGAAAATAAAAAAATAAAAAATTAAGAAAAAATGCGTGGCGGGAAACCAATATTCATCAAAACTACCTAAATTAGTTGTGTTGCGGTGGATATTTATTAGCTCGATCTTAAATACAGTTAGTTTAATTGGAATTATTAAATATTATTCATTTATGCAATGAATCTGTCATCGGTGTTATTAGTTTTCCTGATGACTATAACGTAAGTACATAATATCTACAATGACATGTTTACTCATCTCAAACTTTAACTGTTCTAACAGTTTTGCAGGGCGTTTGTTTTCGTTGTGCCATGTTGATAGATAAATAAATAAGTAAATAATAATAAAACACACACAGAAACTTCACATAAAGTTTATATTATTTTAGCCAAAAATACGGATCATAAATGCATTTCAATAACGGTTTTTTGTCTTTGCCGTACCTACCTATACATATTTCGAAATAGAAATGTTGATGAAATATAATTAAATGTTGACTTGTGATCGTCGAGAGGTTGGTTGCCTTTCCTGATCGATCGCTAGTGTGAACAGCATCATTTTGATCTTTCAGAGGTTCGACGAGATGAAATTTCGTTTTGTGAGCTAGTAATGCCAAGTTGTATATTTAACCGACTTCAAAAAAAAGGTTCTCAGTCTGACCTGTATATGTATGTGTGTTTGTCCGCGATTATCTCGCGTTTGGCTGAACCAATTTTGATGCGGTTTGCAGAAAAGTATTTGTTATACTTAGGAGAAGGTTTTGGTAGTTTAACCGACTTCATAAAAATGAGGTTCTCAGTTTGACCCGTACGTATGTATGTTTGTCCGGGAATACTCTAAAGCTAGTCAGGTATTTACGTCTGGCAGTCATCATCTCATGTTCCTATGTTTACTTACCCGTTAATAATATTTTTGTAAATTTCTTTAACCTCCTTTTTGCTTTGCCGTAGTCGAGTAAAAATTATTATTATTCAATTGCCTACTTCAATAAAGAAGACTGATTAAGTTAAAAACTTTGTTTTCTTTTAAACTGTATTTTGGATATGACCATAATATAGAAGTGTGGTCAACCTAATTGATATATTTACATTAGAAAAATTACAATTGAATATTTTTATAAACAGACAACGAATGTAAAATATTAGATGGTGGATATTTAGTAATTTTTTTTACTAAAAGTTGAACTAGTTTATAGTTTCTGTGATACTACGAATCTTAAGATATTTACATTTTTAACTTACTTATAACATGTGGACTGAGTGAGCACTCACAAAAATTTATTATCCAAAAACCTGCCACGTTAATGGTTCGTTTTGTATTTTACAAAATCCCATATTAATTTTACTAAACTATACACATATATATCAGTTTAAATTTTCAGTTTTTTATCAGAAATCGGGTTTTCGAAAACGTGTGGATTGAGTGAGCATAGTAAATTATTTGTAAAACCTTAAATACGTGACTAGGTGATCTACAAATTATAAAGGTAATTTAGCATAGGTTTTACTAAATCTTAGTATATAAATATTATATGTTAAATGAATACATTCACTGATTTCGTTGGTAGATTGTGAGAACTGAGTGAGCACATGTTAAAGGTTTTTTTTATTTTATTTGTAGTTTTACAAATACAGAGATTAGTTTTCCAATTGTTTTAGAACTTTTACTAAATGAACAGCATTTTATCTTTTTTTTCGGAAGGGTGCTCACTCAATCCACACGCACACAATTAGTTTGTATATCAACTTTTGGAAATAAAAAGACTTTGGTGGAATACTTTGGCATAAAAGAAAAGTAAATTAAAATTGACTCAATGCGTCTGACGGTTTATTTCGTATTTTGTTAATTTTCTTGATGTTGCGGTTATAAGTAGCAGACCCAAAACTTATATTTTCTCACGCTAAAGAACTTACAACAGGTTTATGTTGAATGCCTGTTTATTATTTTACATTGTTATCTGAAATCAAAGCAGGGGTCGGGTGACGTGACGTCACACAGTAGTTTAAAAAATATTTTTTTTCTTTGCTTTATCTTAAAAAAAAACGAAATACGGCCTTCAAAATGCAAAAAATCTAGGAAAGCTATCAGTGAGGGCTATGCTATTATATAGTCCCATTTACCAATTAATAAGAAACTATAGAACATTTCAATCCCGCCGCAACCAACGCTGTGGGAAACTCATAGTTATATATTTAAACCTAAATTTGCTTCGACATAGTCGCTCAACTAGCTTAATGGAAATATCTTGTCGCCACCCTTGAAATATATACCGTTTAGGAGTTCCGGTGGCCATCTGTGGTCTTCATCATCAGTTCCACTTCACCAAATAGTGCTTTCCAAGAGCGAATACGCAAGTTACAATGAAAAATACGAAAATCGTTATAGCTACATACATACCTTCACGCCTTCATTCCCAGCTACAGAATTACCAACAACTCTAAACACTTGTTGATAACTCTGTAAACACAATTTGCACAATTAGGCTAAGATGTTTAACAGTGTATATTAGTGACAGGTAGCAAGCCCATCGCCTATCGTTATAGTTCCGTCGATTCCTCATGGATTTCATCATCAGATCTTCATTTTGATAAAAATGGGACCAAACGGAAAGCAACAATTAAAAAGAAAAAAAATCATCAAAATCGGTCCTCCCAAAGTTCTGAGGTAACAAACATTAAAAAAAACAGACTGAAAACCTCCTCCTTTTTTGAAGACGTTTAAAAATAAAAAACGAAGAGTGGTATGGAACTCTCCAGAATAAGACGAATCCAATGACATATCATTTTATCAAATCGTACCCATTTTATCAAATCGTACCATTACTGTAGATCTGAAGCCATGAACAAAAATCGGCCGCGCGTAATTATACATTATATTAACGATACAAAATCATATATTATGTTAAAATTTGTGTACTGATAAAAAAATACCATGTATAAGTAAATAAAATATTATAGGAGCTGGGCATATTCAAAGACAGTTTTTTTTTTTTACTTTGTTGTATTATTGGCTTTTCTATGGCATCGAACACTATAGATTATTTTCTCCGATTTTAGTCAAAGCGTGTTGATGCCTCACATGTATTTTTTATGTTGATATGATCAACATAAAAAGTACACGTAAAACTCGCTTATTTGTAATTAAATATTTCACTTTTTTTTTACTATACTTTCTGTACATTTTAGTTTATCTTACTTTAAGTTTAGTTATGTAAAATTTTGGGTACTGTCATTTCTTTAATTTGGGTTTACTAAATCTATTTCGTGTAAATGGCACACAATACAGTTAAAAAGTCAAGCTCATATAAAGTGTAGTATACCTACTTAATGAATATTCAGCGGGGCTAGACAAGTTGCCATCGAATACAAACGCTAGCGTTTGGTGATCACTCGCGCTTTGCGTTGTCTTGGAAAAAATATGGAATTGACGTAAACTACCGAGATAGTCACGTGATATATCATTCGTTACAACTGACACGCTTTAATGTGATCACTATCACTCGCGCTGATCGAATAGTGATAGTTTTGACGACTACCTTCGTTACGCGGTACTATCTTCATACAAATGCTAGACAAGTTGCCCTTTTGACAGGTCGAATCCAACACGAGCATTATTAGGATATAAACAAATTGCGGTCGTATAAAATATATTGTTTCAACTTTGATTGCTTAATTTTAAGAAAACGAAAACTAGACAACCTTGCGAGAGATCATATTCATCATTGACATGCAAATTGGCTAGCTTTTTAATTTTTGACAACGCAAAGCGACATGTGATCGCCAGAAGCGAGCGTTTGTATTCGATGGCAACTTGCTTGGCTTCGAACCCCCAAATTAGAAATGAGCTGTATGTTTAACGATTTGTTGGAAGCTCAGCGCCATTATTAAAATCTTACATCTTTTGCCAGGTTCTACCAGTACGTCACACCTTACATAAGTTATACGAATCCTCCAAATCACACCCCACCCTGTAAGTGCGATAATATTTACATATATTTAAATTATGTTAGTATACACGGTGTTCCATATATTGTACGTTATATTGACACCAAAGGTAGACCAGCGAAATGCGTACCGAATCAGGTTAACATGAATCCAGTAAAAGTTGCATAAATTTCAAGATCATATGTTTGATTCGTTCATTTCTAGTAAAAAACGACTCTCATTGACGAAGTTAATGTTTTTGCTGAGGATTTAAGTCGTCTATAAAATAATGCTTCTGTCATCTCAAGTAACTATTTATGACAGTGTACCAAAAAAAATAAAAGCTAACTAGGGCTATCCAAATAAACGCTGGCACTACCAATGGTAAAATACAAGCATTATTTTGAAAACCATGCGATATTTACTGAGGTCATGTTAGGCTGGTTCGGTGCATCTTAGGGTGAATATCTACAAAAGCCGTGCGAGGCAGCGGAGCTGTGTGCGTGGAAAAATTCCACCAATAGGTGAGCTGCGCTGAGCGAGGCTGGAGTTATTTTTCTTAAACCCTCACCCTAAGGCTGGTCTACCTCCGGTGTCAATGTCATGACACCATGTTTGGGACATCCTGTAATTTTAAATTCAATAAACTTCAGTATTATGTCGTTACCAATTATAAAAACTTCACTTTCAGATTATTACCAATCGAACAGTCAGCAATTACCGACGCCAAACCTTCAATCAAATGCACCTGGTGCCAGGAATAATCCTACAACACTGATGGGACCGCAGAGTACAGCGCCCACCCCTGCCGCGCCTGCAGCCTCCCTCTCCCATTCCCAAACTCCTACTCACATGCACCAGTCCATATCCGGTGAGTACCTACTGCCATTGTGAAAGCGGAAGCGAAAGTCACTCAAACTGTCATTAACGCACTGCGTTATCTTGCTTGGTATTTATAGTAAAAGATCCTTTGACACCCGTACTAAGGAAGTTATGCAGTATTCAAATTTGTATTCATCGTAAAATTCACAAAAGTTATTGGGTTTTACGAGTGGTAAAGAGGTAGGTATCTGTATAGTGATGTATAAAAAAGCATAAAAAAATTAAGATAAGTATTGGACCAACGTATTATACTGTCGCAAAGTTTTTGGCAAATAACGATGGGAAATAATGCAATTAAGTAATTATTACGTTTATACTTAATCTTTCTTGTGTGGACTGTCACATTTACCTATTTTATTAGGCTTTACTTGTGGCAAAAACTCATCAGTTTACGTGTCAGTGTGCGTGTGAGCGAAAACGGTTATATGGTTAGCATAAAAAATAAAAGATAAATATTGGAGAAATGTATTATACCGTCGCAAAGCAAATAATGATAAGAAATAATGTAATGTTGTACCTAGTTATTAGGTTTATTAATAAACTGGCGCTGTCACTTTCAATCTCTTCGGTATCACTGTCTCTCGGTTCGCCTACATTAATTACAAACTAATGTCGGGTTCCTATATTCAATCCGAGGATAGATAAGGCTTACCTCGGGTTAAAATTTGACATTTGCCAATACAAAATGTGTCAAATTTTAATCCGAAGTAAGCCTATCTGTCCGCGGATTGAATATAGGAACCGGACATTAGTCGTGATCAAATAGTTCATATATTCCTCTACATATTTTTCTACATTCTTGCAGGTATTGAATCAGGTGTTATTATCGATGCTGTTCAAGCCCTCATTAAATTTTGTGCTTCAGACGTGCTTTGTCCAATGTTTTATATCTGGTTGTTTTATTATCCCAAACTTTACGTTCATATTCAGTACTGGATGATATGGCGAAAGCGTTCAGCTCTGGATGATTTGGCGATCGTGTTCAGTTTCGGCTGATATGGTGGGGGTCGCAATATTTTGAAACCCTTACTTCTTTCTCGCTCTTCACACTTTTTTTATTAATTTTATACAGGGCCGAGGGTATTGTCAACGATAGTTCTTATTTACTCGGCAGTAGGAGGTTAAAAACATTACCATAACACGAGTAAAACAATTGGTGTGACATTGTCCCCTGATTAGTGATGGGTCGTTGGTAATATTCTCGTTACCAGTATTTTTCCATTTGGGAATATTACCAGTAACTTTCCAATGTTACCGGTAATATTACCAAAAGCTAGTAAGATAGGAAATCGTCAATTGACAACATTAAAAAAAAAAAAAGCATTATTGTTTTTTCGCGTTTATAATAGCTGGTTAAAAATTAGACTACCCGTATTTCTTGTTTTTTCTTTATTTAACTTAAATTCGTCGTTAATAATTTATTAAAGAAATAGTCATTAAAAAGACCGTATATACAAAGTTAGGAATACTGATGTCGTGATCTTAGCCTGATATAAAATAAAAATAAAGTAACTTTAAACATAAACAGAACTCACTGTCATGTCATGTCACTCACTTGTCAATCATTCGCTGCCGTTCGTTCACAAATTTGTTATTTTGTGTAATTTAATTAATTACGTAATTTGTAGACGCCTTAGAATTGAAAGCGTGTCGTTAGAATCAAGTAATCCGTCAGACAACATGACAGTAGTATATTTTTTTGAATTCCTTTGGTAATAAATGGACTAAGGGCACTATAAGTGTATTCCTAACATTCACAATCCAACTTTTTTTACTGTTTTTCCTAAATATAAAAAAAACTACTGCATAAAAAATCCAAAGATATTTTTAATGTAATCAGCAGTGTAAAATCTAGAAACGGTATTTTATTTTACTACCTTAGCACAAAATTAATTGTTGTCAATTCGTATAAGACTTGATGATTCTTTTGTTACTTTATTAAGTAAAACATTGAAATATATCTCTTTCTCTTTCACACTTACAATCTTATGTCTCTTTCCTTTAGAATAATTATCTTAGGGTCAATCAACTTTTCTTTGTAGCTCGTTGCTCGGTGATGTCTCCTGGGTCACTCTTTAAAACTATTATTTCAAAGGATATAAGTCCACTAAAAAACTGTTTTACTGGCAATTACACACCCATTATTTTATGGCCTTTCTCCTGAGTGTGTTGGAAGTATATATTATAACATTATTTCTAAGAAACTTTATCACTGTTGTCTCCTGGCTTACGGGACAGAATAACAACAACAAAAAGTTGATCCACCCCTTAAATGGAACAATAGGATTAGTTTTGCCCTTACCACGAAACGGAGTGAACGTATACGTATGTGAAGTGGCGATTAGTGTTCTCGAAACGGGACAATGAAACCAAAAAGTAAAATGTTTCATCATTTTACCGAGAAAAAAAAAACAAAAACATGTGTAACTTTTTTGCCAAAAATATGCCAAATTATAATGATTTATACAAGATTTGCTTTTTTTACGTGTTTTTCTGGACTTTATGGTAATAATAAAAAAATACAGCATAGAAATATTTCCCGTAAGATTGGTAAGATACTCGATAATATTGGGTATATTACTGGTAAGATTGGTAATTTACTTCCTTAAGGATCCCATGCATTTTTTATGGTTGTGAAATGGTGCATACTAGGACCACATTGCTATGTTAAATACAAAAAGGAATAAAAAAATAATCTATTTCTATATTTCTTGAAATTTCCGGTGAGTGGTAATATTACTGGTAACATTAATGGGAAAATACTCGCTTTGGAAATATTACCGGTAACGACCCATCACTACCCCTGATATATATTTATTTATTTCACCTGTAGAATAAAGATCCTGTTCTATATTGTACGTATCTTACTCGGGTGTAAGATGTGCAGATGTGCAATTTGTCACGAACTTTCCTGACAAATTCTGCAAGAGCATCATTAATGTCATTATTCAGCCAGTTGCCATAATAATCATATTGTAGTGATAATTTTCAGTTGTGGATGCTGCTTTGTATACTAATGAGGCATCTGTAATAAAATCACTACTGGTACCTGTATCCACTATAGTAAATCGGCTGCCCGTACTGAACTTCTTCGAAAACAACATGTCTTATTTTCTTGTATCTTCTTAGGGTTCCGTACCAAAATTGTTAAAAAGAATCCCTTATGGTGCGACTTCTGTGCCTCCTTGTATGTCACAGCAGTTTTTCTCTGATCAATTCTAAATTTGCCATGTATATTTATATTTTTATCTGATAGTTTTTGGTCTATTAACCAATAATCTACAGTTTGTTACATTCTTAAAATATTCTTTTTAAGTTGTTTATGACAGTTCTCTCAGCATTACGGCACTATACGCGTTACCTTAGCCTAAATGATAATTTAAATAAAAAACGGATTTTGACAGTACTTTGTTTGTTGTCAAAATTGACAAACGAATAACGGTTTCGCTTTAATTTGCTTAACTCCGTGTTATTTACCAATTGTTTCCTTGAATTTTACGACGAGTTCTATTATGTACATCTGTTTCATAGAAAAGTTCAATACGTCCACGACCACACACGACACAGTTGATTTCTTTCGTGATTTCAGAGTTGGTCCCATAGTGAAAGTTGTTCATATTTGTGGGTAGAAATTCGGATAGATATTTACCTAAAGTTGGCAAAATCCCGGAAAAAGAGAGGCGGACATGGCGTTGGCTTCTAAAAAATATTATTTAAATAATATAGGTTCCGGGATTCCTGGATTATACAAAAGTGAATAATAATTATTTTACATGTAGGATAAAACGTTCCGTCAATTTTCTCATCAAAATTCGTTAGGTCAATGAGTTACAGATAAGTAAATTAATTAACATTTGGTAAATCTATACGAGGGAAATAACTTTAAATAGATAATATAAATAATTAATTATGAATTTATGCTGGTGTAATTTATTTATTTAAAAATCCCGGGTAATTGTATTAATAAATTAAAACTAGAATCCGCGTCCATACAACTGAACAACAACGCCGCCGCCAAAGTTTAGGTAAATATCTATCCGAATTTCCGATCCCTGGTCGTAATACAACTTATCACCAGGGTCACCACTTAAGACTGCGCCGAGCGTATGCCGGCTGTACAGTGGCGCCCTCATTACTGTTATTGAGTTTTCTAATAAACTAAAGTATTTTCTTGAAATCGGAAGGTGCTTTTTTGTACTACAAATCAAAACACAACTTATAGGATATACCACATAGTTTAATAACAATTGACCTTCGAGTTATCAACTCAACGGAAGAAAGTGGCCACTTTTTTCTGTTAAGCTGACTTCTCAAAGGGTAACTGTTATTAAAGTTTGTTACGTTTTCCATAACCTGTGTTTTTACTTGCGCTACAAAAAAGCATCGTCCGATTCTAAGGAAATTGTTTAGTTAATTAGAAAACATAATAATAGTAATGAGGGCGCCACTGGACGCTCGACGTTTGCTCGGTGCAGTCTTAATACATAGGTGATCTATTAAGTATTCTTTAGGAAGGCGATTTTTTTGAATAATTTCGTACAATTCGGGAACTGTGTAGTGCGTTGAAAATTCGTTTTACCATTTTCATTATTAAAATATGTTAATAGATACATTAAAGATGATTTCACGGCACCGACCGTTCAACACTTTAACACGATTCATATTGTACACTATACAAATTTATTTTCGACACTTACAATTGCACGTACAGCGATTCGGTAACATGAAAATTATGTGGAAAATAATGACATTGATTTGTCAAATATTTTTATGACTTTTTTTTTATAAAAAAAATGACAGCATTTACCAAGAATAGGTAGAGTTGTTTGTTATACGAACTGAATGATTATGATTTATGATGAAGCAATTCTTTGTAAAACTTTTATCTATAAGTGTCTTCAGTTAAACTATGAAGATATTATAGATTGACTTAAAATTAATTACATTTATTTATTATATGTACTTTTGTGCTAACGGTACTTCCGAAGTGTATTCTAATCGCGGTTTGATAATACTATTTTAGAGGTCTGACAAAAACACCGTTTTTTTTAATATTTTTTTTCTGAGTTATTGCGATTATCGAGAAAAGTCCATAGAAACCATAAAAATGCAATATCTTCTTTCAGATAGCTTAAGGTTGGTAGGGGCTATTTCGACTAAAAAAACACAAACATCAACTTCAAAGGTCAGGATCTTCGTCTGTGAATACGATATGATAAATAAAATAAATAGGTGTTCTAAAGGCTTTATTTGACTTTATTTTCCACGTGTCCATAATACAGAATCCCCTAATTGTACGTTCAAATTTAAAAAAAAACTCAAAAAAAGGCAGAAATAGTTGCATTTACCCCGCGGTGGGGCAATTTCAACTATGACACATATTTAGTCCTACTAATGCTGTGATGGTACTGAATTTGAAAGCCAGACCTTTATTACTGCATGGTTCATTCAAAATAATACCTTATTGCAATCCTACAAGCCTCAGTTTTGTAAAAAAACACTTTGAACATTTAGGAGGGGCTATTTCAACTTTTTCCATTGATAATAGTGCAGGGGCACATGTCGGCCAACATAGTCGATAAATCGAATCAAATGAACAAAACTAACTATGTGGTTCTTCTAGATTTAATTTAAATCGGGTTTTATTTGCTAATAAAAGAAGTAAAATCAAACCAGTCTTCACCAATATTACTACTAATTAAGTTTTCACTTAAAAATAATTAACTAATACTTAATTTACAGTAATTACTAAAACTTTAATCTCCCATTAAAAATTATTTGAAACGTCGTTTGTATATAGTGAAACCATAGGTTACACCCACAACATCTTCAACTGCTCTATGAAGTTGGTCTAATGGATATTGTTTTTATTTTTTACGTTTATAGTGCCGCACCATCTAAAACCATATGAAAACGCATTACTTTACACTTTTAAGAAATTGTCATGTTAACCACGACATAGGTACATCAAGTAAAGTGCCGGGTGTATCAGTCCCTTAACAATAGCCTAATCACCAAATATTGCTTTCTAAGTGCAAGTTCTTGAGTTCAAAACAAAACATTAATATATAACCAGAAAAGCACAGTTTTTTTTTATTCCTACTTTTATAAATATACTGTAAAAAAAGATATATAGATTACTATAAAAACTACGAAAAGTTGTTAAATTAACCAAGTTTTTCAGATAATATGCTAAGGTTTTTATTAAGTAGAGTATCGATAAATTGGACATCACTAGTGTTTTAGAACACCATACAAAATAAAGCGGGGTAATTGCAACTTGAGGGTAGTCGAAAATATCCGACTTCAATACTTTTGCGGGGTTATTAAAACTAACCAAATATCTCTTCTAAAACTTATATCTGTAACAAACAAATAAGCAGAATACAACTTACGGTTTATATTTTCACCACTCACGGTATAATATTGTGAAAACAAGCAATCAAAATATATTTTTTTGTCACAAAGTTGAAGAGCGTAGTCCGTTAACACTTGCGAAAATAGGCGACTTAAAAAAAAGACCTGTCATTAAGGCAGATTACGCGTGAGCAACGCCAACTATAATTGTTTCACGAAACAGGTAGTTTATCGTTCTGCGTACATATGACATTATTGAATAAGGCAAATAGTATATAAGTTATTGCCCTTAGTTTTAATTACCCCTCAGTCGAAATAGCCCCTACCGACCTTATATGCAAATAAATAAAATATGTTCTGACAAAAAAAGTTCATAGCTATAACCTGGCCAAAAACTATATAAAAACACGGTAAAATAAAACTCAATTAAGGTTTTTACCAAAAATGAAAACGATTTTTTTGTGGGACCGTGTCTTAATGGTCGCATTTTTTTTAATAGAAAGAATCTACACATAATAAGATAGTTGCATGTAAAATATCAACTAATAAAAATGAACGGGTGACGAGATATGAATTTTTATTTTTTTTGTTAATGATTGTCACTAACTTTTCTATGGAAATTAAATGGAAATTTTTAGTCAAATTAATTGATTTTGCTCACAAATAACATCGTTAATTTTGGTTTATTATATTACTTATATCATTAAATCACTCAAAACTTTTGAAAACAAAAAGGTCATATAAAAAAATACTCATTTTATTTTGGGTTGTAATAGGCATTATGTTTGACTCTCTTAAAAAATTGTGCTACGCAAAAGAATGTTGCGTCAAAAGTCTTTTTACGTATGTGAAAAGATCTTCGATGAAGGACATTGTGTGGTATTGGGAAGGGGTCCGCCCTCGTCAAGCTTACGCTAAAACCCAATATCAGTCCGGAGAAGCGGGGGTGAGGCGTCATGAACCCAAAGACCCGTGGCGCTGATTTGCCTCAGGAGAAATTTACCCATTCTCCTGGGGGATGTCATTTCGGGCCTCGACCGAGTGACTTAATGCTAGAAGGCCATGAGGGCGCCAACCTTCATGTTGGTCAGCGAGTGGTAGAAAAATTTAAATTGACTCGTTCTTGACTTGTTCAAACTATTGGAAAATAGTGCTCATTTACGAGGACCGAAATCACGACCACTGGACATTCCCGAAAACGAAAGAAAAACAATAGTCTTGAATGCAATTTTCCCTAAAGGTATTCCTGACTACATACTTATACATCCACTTTGATATATTGAAAAATAAATACAACATGGTTTATATGTAAATGCGAACCACTTTACAAAGCCAGTGCTCGAAATCGCAAAAGGTTTATAGCAAAAAATAATAAATGGCTTTCTTCCAAATTTAACCCTTACATTTCTTCCAAAGAAACAGAACACCAAATAAATTATAATAGACAAGAAAACCAAAATGTTGAGGAGGAACCTACAAGCAGCTCTGTAAAAATAATCCCCTCAACCTCAGAAGAAATCATCAAGTCTACTCCTTCTACTTCTAACCAGTATGATAATCTTAGCGATCGTAGTCAGCGACGTATAAGAAAATCAAGAACTGAAAGCAATAAATCAGGAAACTTTAATGATCGGACTTAGCCCATTGCACGCCTTTTCGAATTTTTATTACATTTAGGCTATAAAAATCACCCTGCTGAACAAAATTGGAGATTAGCGAAAAAGTCACCAGAAGCTCGTATTGTGGAAGAAAGAAAAAAACAAATACAAAATGATATCAGACACAAAATGGGTTTGTTGGTTGACGTAGTTCGGCCCAACTCAGGAACAACCAATGACGGACACGGGAACACTGCCCGTACCTGCTTTATCAGAATCAAATCGAAAGACCGTTGCCAATATTTTAGGACTCGAAGAATGGCTACTTGAAGACCTACATACTAAATACTATTCTAGTGGCATTGTCATGCGGTTTGGAAATAGATTCTATGAAATTTCAGGTATTTTGCAACAATCTGGCTACCAACTACGTACAAAAATATAGCTGGTACAATATGACCGTCACTGTTCACAAAATATTAATACATGGTGCGAAAATAATACATTATACTTCCTTACCCATTGGAATGCTCTGAGAACAAGCCGGTGAATCAAGGAACAAATTTTGGCGTTACTATCGAGAACATCATACTCGCAAATTAGACCGTAAAACTACTGTCCTTGACTTGTTTCACCGAGCTTCAGAGTCTTCTGACCCTCATTTGTCGAATATGTCAGTTGGTGATGGACAAAAAAAAAGAAAACATTCTGCCATACCAGAAAAAGTTCTGTATCTTTTAAAACCTCCAATGGATAACGTACTAAAACAAAAATCTGATGATCGCTTTGCTTGCTTGTACTACAAATGAAAACACAACTTATAGGATATATCACATAGTTTACAATAACTAACAATTGACCTTCGAGTTATCAAATTAAGAGAAAAAAGTGGCCACCTTTTCCCGTTAAGCTGACTTCTCAAAGGGTAACTTTTATTAAAGTTTATTACGTTTTCCATGACCTGTGTTTTTACTTGCGCTACATAAAAGCATTATCCGATTCCAAGGAAATTGTTTAGTTAATTAGAAAACTCAATATTTCTAATGAGGGCGCCACATTGTAGTTCGGCAATATTGTAGATCACTAAATTTGCTTCAACTTTTGGCTTGAAACATTTTTTCCTCGACCTCCTTCCATACCTTTTTCCTAGCCTCGTAAGGCCCACGTCAAATCTCGATAGTTGAAAAATTCATCTTGTGTCAGTCAAGTTTAAAGTCATTTTGACGTATGTCCAATATACAGGTGACTGGATATTCGATACAAAACTTTTAAGGAGGCATAGTAGAGCTTATTTGCAGGCCATAAGGTCATGTAGTACCCTGGCCGAAAATTATTCGTTTCTGAGATATTTGAGATTTAAGTTTTTTTCGAAATTGCGAAACGAAGCTCGAAAAATAATAATAAAAAAAAATTGCCATTTTTTAATGCTCTTTAATCTATTTTCTGAAAGCTTATATGTACGTCAGGAATCATTGAAGTATGCATTTGAAGATAACTACTGATTTCTGAGGAGTTCGTACTATACAAACGACGTTCATAAAAATTGTACTTCTTAGTGTTAATTAGTACTTCATCATCATCACATCATGTCAGCCGAAAGACGTCCACGGCTCGTGTCCCGGTCCGCGGACGCCACTCAAAAACCTTCTGACCCCATCGGCCATCAGTCCTGCGTGCGATGTGCCCCGCCCACTGCCACTTCAGTTTAGCTATTCTTCGGGCTATGTCGGTAACCTTAGTTCTCCTGCGGATATCATCATTTCTGATTCTAACACGCAGAGAAACCCTGAGCATAGCCCTCTCCATAGGCCTCTGAGTGACCTCTGTTAGTACTTAATTAATTTGAATACCTATTTTTGTTAAGTATTGTATCTCATTAGATAGCTAGTAAACCAAGGAAGTTTTTCCTGCATTTTATACGCAGCATGTAATACAATGATTTAAAAAAACACTTTCATAATAAGGTAAAAACATTGTTGTTTATTTTTATTGGAGTTTTATTAAATAACTTGAAATGTAGCATTATGTGTTTATTTTTTTGACATTACATTAAATCGCTGACATTTTAGCTTTCAGAAAATACATTAAATAGCATATCGAGTTTCGTTCCGAATTTCAAACAAAAGGTAAAATCTCAAATATCTCTGAATCGAATAATTTTCGGTCAGGGTACTTACTATATGACCTTATTGGCTCCAAATGAGTTCTACGATGCCTCCTTAAAAGGTTTTTACCGAATATCCAGTCACCCTGTATACTCCTTAGGGCCTTACGAGGCTGGGAGAAAAGATACGGAATCATCTATGGAGTGCTAGTGTAAAATCAATTACTTTTGCGGTAATGAATATTTATTTAAAGTCTTTCTCGTATACGTATGGCAAAACGCTCATCATGCCCCAACTCCATTTTCTAAGATGTGAGGATTTGAAAGTCACAATTTTTACAAGGTTTACGAGCTAAGCCTGAGCATTCCATATTGCTATTACTAGGTATCGAAGTAACTTGCAATCTGTAGATAATTTTATCTTCTAAAAGTTTGCGCTAAAATGCAATAAAACGTACGAGAGGGGCGGCTGGTAAGTAATCTCCTTCCTTAGTCAGAAATATATACAAAAATAATGTTTTCTGGTATGGATTTATATTCGTTAGTTATTCTATTTTCAAAACGTACCTTCATTTGTTTATTGCATCACGTTTATTTGTCTCCTACAATTTTTTCGAACATGTCGGTAGAAAAAGTGAAAATGGATAAAATCGAGCAGCGGTGGTTAAGTTTTTGACTAAAGATTACATCTTCGGAGATTAGACAGCGCATGTTACGTGTGTTTGGCAGTTCGTGTTCTTCCGAATTTGCCATAAAGTTTTGGTCGAGGCAGTTTAAATTAGGTCGTGACAGCCTGGAAGAGGATCCTCGTAGCGGAAGACCAGCCAGGGTGAAAAAAATGTTTTAGAGGACCGACAAGTGAAGCAGTGGCAGATAGCTAGAGACGTGAGCATTTAAACATGTCCAAGGTTAGTGCACGTTGGGTCCCCAGAATGTTGACAGCATTTGGCATCTCCATGCGAGTCAAATGTTGCGAATAGTTTTTGGACATGAGTCGAGGGAAAGCGAAATAAATAATTTCTAGAATTGTAACATGTGATGAGACTTTGATTCGACAATGGGATCTGGAAAGTAAGCAGGAGTAGTTAGACACAGAAGGGATATTGCTCATAGATTATTTACCGAAGAAAACTACAATGAATGCTGATTATTATTCAAATTTACTATATCAACCAAAGGAATTCTGATTTTGCAAGATAACGCACCAGTGCATACCGCCCGCACAGCGAAGCTAGCAATTAAAAACAATGGCTTAGTTTTACCTTCTCGTGTGGGTTCGTACGACGCGTCACGTCGTTTCGGTGTCAGCCATTATGCAGTGTGGCAGTTGCTGCATTATGCCGGTCTCCACCCTTATCATTTTCAACAGGTACAACAACTTCATAAACCGGACCCAGCCCCTCGTCGAGGGTTTTGTGAGTGGCTTCTTAGTCATCCCGATGCCAACATTTTATGGAGTTATGAAGCACTGTTCACCCGTGTTGGGATTTACAATGTACATAAAAAACACTGGTGGTCATACAGTAATCCGCATAAAGTTAAAGAAAATCACCACCATGTAAGGTTTAGTGCCAACGTGTAGTCGGGCATTATTGGGAATAAATATTAGGACCCTATTTTATCGAAGGCCGTTAAATTGGAGGAACCTACCTGGATATGTTAGGTACAGTCAACAGCAAAAGAAACTGATGCAATAGGGTCTCAAAATAGTATATAAAATAAATTAAGACAGATGTATCTGATTATTGTAGTTTAGCATTAGTAAATTAGCTCGTAATGTGTCATAAGTAAATGACATGCCATTCAAACAGTTAAAGTCATTACTGAGTGTTTCAAATAAAACTGATTTTCTAAAATAGCAATAGTCAGTAATACTACCAAACTATCACATGTAAGTGAATATGAATGTTTGGGCCTTCACGTCTTCTCAAGACCACCTCGGAATACAAGTCAGACGTTCGGTTAATGTCGGTTATACTCGTAAGACAAACACGCGAAACAACTACAGGGTTGGGCAGATTAAGTGTCCTAGTTGTGTATGGCTTTTTTACTTAAATATAACTTAACTTTTTATTCACTTCGTATTTTTTTTTTGTTGACAATTTAATCTTCTTTATGATTTCTACACGTCAGCTTGATATATTTTGTTTTTATATTGTTTTCAACAATGGACGCGAAACGCCAGTTCGTGTGCGATTTGTACCAGAAAAAATACCGACCGTGTGAGATATTGAAGACGCTGAAACATTTAAATATCAATATAAGGTTTATATCGCGGACCGTCAAGCGATTCAAAGAAACGGGATCTTCACAAATCAGGCCCAAACCTGGGAGAAAGCCATCTGTTCGCACCAAAAACATCATTAAAAATATTCGTGAGCGTATTAGACGAAATCCAGCTCGAAGTGCAAGCAAACTTGCTAAAGATATGAAAATATCCCGTCGAACAATGAGTCGTATTTTAAAATATGATCTTGGGCTAAAGACCTACAAAAAACTAAAAATTCATGGCTTAACAGATGCCCAGAAAAAAGCTGGAGTGAAAAAATGTAGGGAATTGCTAGCTTGGCACGACGGCGATGATATTATTTTTTCCGATGAAAAGATGTTCCAGTTACAAGACAGTCACAACCAACAAAACGATCGTGTCTATGGTGCTTCATTGAAGGATATTCCTGTGGACAAATTAGCCGTACAACGGGTTCCAGAGTGCATCAGCTGTCATGGTATGGGGTGCGATATCGCCTAGAGGCAAGTTACCGCTGCTGTTTATTGATCGAGGTGTCAAAATTAACCAAGACTATTACATCCAGAACGTGTTACAGGGTCATTTGCTAGAAAATGCTCAAAAGTTATATGGAAACGACTATTACTGCTTCCAACAAGATAGTGCCCCATCTCACAAAGCTAAACGCACTCAAGATTGGTGTAGAACAAATTTGACAGATTTTATACCTTGGCAAGAATGGCCTGTATCATCGCCGGATTTGAATGCTTTGGACTTTTCGATATGGGTAACATGCTGAGCAAGATTGGGAGCACACAGGGCATGAACCTAAACTCATTCAAGCATCGATTAGTCAAGATATGGGATGAAATACCAGACGAGGTAGTGCGTGCCGCGTGCAATGCATTTTATGGAAGAATGCGTCAAGTTATTAAAGCTGATGGCGAGCGATTTGAACTTATGAATTAATTTTTTTAAGTATAGAGTACGCTAAAAATAAAAACGTGATAAATTTAAAAAAAAACTGACTTGTTTTAATTTTATGGCTCTTTTTAACTAGGACACTTAATCTGCCCAACCCTGTATAACACCTCTCATTTCCGTCAAGGGTTGAAATAAGTTCCTACTACTTCGCTTTGTTTTTTTTTTTTGCAACATTTAAAATAAATCCTTTTTAACTGCCGTGATTACCCTAGTTTTCATTTGGAGATTTTGTCATTTTGTCTTTATCTTGTTGGACACTTGACACTTAGGTAAAAAAATATATATTCTTTATTGAAATTTTCTGTAAAGAGACAGTTATGGCATCGTTTATGATAATTTTCTTTTGACTAATTAAATATTCAATTGAAAATGACACTTTGTTATAATCTGTTTTATCTGGGGCGTCATGCTTGAACATGTTTTGAAATGTTAATTTTGATCACTTACTTTTGACGTTGACTGTACAAGGTATAGTGAGCGAGTTACTGGAAGATGTTCCGATAGCCTATCTACGAGATTTTTACTACCAGTATGACGGTGCTGCACCCCACTATGCAACAACAGTGCGAAACTACCTAAATAACGAATACGGAGACAACTGGATAGGGCGTGGAGCACCTCAGGTGGTGAAGTCAAACGTTGCGTGTACGTCGAAGAAACGTATGACGAAAGATCTTAAAACAAAAATTGTATCAGCATTCGATGCTATTAAAAACAGAACTCGTGTTTTAGAGAGACTAAAGAACAACTTGCTAAAACCGTGCACGGCTTTGTTTAGAAAATAACATAGGCCATTTTGCGCATTTGTTAAGGTAGGTATGTTTACGAGGGCCTCACCGAAATGATCGGGAATTGAGTACTTGGGATTGAGTCAGCATAAAGCCTTTTTTGTTACGTTAGTACTGGCCACTTGCAATCGTAATGACATTAACACAATTAAATTTGACAAGTCGATAGACAAAACGGAGCTCACGCGTGAAAATTTCCGTGCCATAATTTATCACAACTTTCGTCGAGGGTTATCTCAAGATGAATGTCTCGGTGAGCTTGTTTCTATATACAGGGTGGTCCAAAGACTGACGTCTAAAAAAAAATTTAGATGCCTCACATCCGGGGCTATCCGAATATACCCCATATATGTTGGCCGATTTTTTGTTGTTTTCGAGTAATTAATTTTTAAAGATTTTTTCAAGAATTTTCGGGCCGAGCCGTTTATTAACATGTAACTTTTTTTGGTTACGTTTTTTCTGGATGTTTTATTTTGCGACATTATCCTCACAAACTGTACTTTCACACATACAATAATCAGCTTCCCAACCTTAACGCAAGTTACAATAAAATTGACCGAAAGTGAAAGTTTTACCTTTGAGCAGATCGAAGCATGATTTTGTAAATTAAAAAAAACCTAAAAATCTTAGAATTCAAAGACCAGAAGTAATTTTAAAAACTTTGCCAGTCTCTAAACTTTCAGAATAATACAAAAAAAAATGACACTTAATAGGTCATAATTTGCTGGATTCGACTTTCAAACGTACTAAGGTAGAATGTGTAATAAAGAGTCTGTAACATAAAAACTGTTTTTTATTTGGTCAAACCTAATTTGGTACTGGCCATCAATAAAGCCATGTAATATTTTTTATGAACAAATAAATTTGTTCTTCCTTTGTCTTAAGAAAGGAATCACGTCTTTTATTGTGAAATAACTAATAGTTACTTCTGCTCTCGTTACGTTTAATTTCTGAATTCTTCTCGCTTTGTTAACTGGACTCTGATTGATTTGCCTTACGACCGACCTGTGCTTGTGTTTTGGACTTTTGAACTTAGCCTAGTGATTGAATTTACTGGGAAGTATGTGTGAAAGTACAGTTTGTGAGGATAATGTCGCAAAATAAAACATCCAGAAAAATCGTAACCAAAAAAAGTTACATGTTAATAAACGGCTCGGCCCGAAAATTCTTGAAAAAAACTTTAAAAATTAATTACTCGAAAACAACAAAAAATCGGCCAACATACATGGGGTATATTCGGATAGCCCCGGATGTGAGGCATCTAAATTATTTTTTTAGACGTCAGTCTTTGGACCACCCTGTATAATGTGGAAGCACCAAGCCAAACAACTATTTATCGCTGGTATTCGGAGTTTTGAAGAGGTCGTGCCTCTCTCAGTACCGTACCTTCTAGTGGTCGACCAAAAACAGAAGTAACGCCTGAAAACGTGACGGCTGTGCAAAAAAATCTTCTAGTTGATCGACATGTGACCTGCGAGCAGATTCGGGCTTTCATAGGTATTGGAATGACTGCAATTCAAAATATTTTGCATAATGAGTTGGTCGTCAGAAAGTTAATTTCCCGCTGGGTACCCCATAATTTGTCTGAAGAGCAGAAAGCGGCTCGTGTTGAGTGGTGTCGGTCTACTCTGAAACGCTTCAATGGAGGGAAGTCAAAAGCGGTTTACAACATCGTGTCAGGTGACGAATCATGGATATATTCTTATGAACCTGAAAGAAAACATCAGTCGGCAGTTTGGGTCTTCGAAGGCGAGAAAGAAAGAAAGAAGCCAACGAAAGTGGTGGACATGTGGCCACAATTTCGTTACAAGAACACAGAACGGTTACCGCCGATTGGTACACTTCGGTTTGTTTGCCAGAAATGATGGCTGAACTCCGTAGAGGTAATGCTACACGCCGAATCATCTTACACCACGGTCCACGATAATGCGAGCTCCCATACCGCTCGCAAAACAAAAGAGTTTTTGAACCAGGAAAACGGTAGAGTTAATGTCTCATCCTCCGTATAGTCCTGACTTGAGCCCTAACGATTTTTTTACATTCCCAAAAATCAAGGATTTGTTACGTGGTCAGCGATTTCAAAACCCAGAAGCGGCAGTAGAAGGTATAAATCGGCCATTTTGGAAACGTCCACTTCAGAGTGGAATTACTGTTTTATTTTAATAACTGGTTCGAAAGAATGCAAAAGTGCATCGATTGCAAGGGAGAATACTTCGAAAAACAATGAAATATAATTTAGGTCATACATACTTGTAGTTTTTTTAGTTCCCGGTTATTTCGGTATGCCCCTCGTAGTTTTGTATGCGTATTATTTAAATAAATTTTAATAATTTCTCTGATGAGTGTGGTTATTATTTTAAACAAATTATGAACAAAACATAACTTATGTACAGTCAACAGCATAAATAAGTGATCATTTATGTACCTTGCCGCTTTAACGTCGTGTTTGAAATGTGAAACGTATACAACATTGTGAAACGATTGAAAGCGACAAGGTACAGAAATTATTACTTATTTATCGCCCACGCTGTTAACTGACTACTCGTACTAGTGAACCTTATTATCGGGAGATGTTTGCATAAGAGTATTAAGTTGAACACGGGTGTACGAAGTCTTCTAAAGAGATAGTTTACTTAATGATGAATGACATAGCTTGTCAAGCTGTCCATAAATATCGTTGTTAGTGGAATCATTGAATCGGCAATATCTCTAATATTTTTTAAGCTAGAGTTAAAATAACATAACATGTGTTATTGATTAACAATAGCAAAGCAAATATTGAAATTCGTGCACCTATTAAAAAATTACCCTATATACAAAAATAAAAAAATAAATGAACTACGAGTCTTTTTTTTGTAAGTTAGGTAGATTACTTATCAGCCGCCCCTCGTAAATATGGGAAGAAAACTGGAAAAGGAAACCATTTTTGACGGTAGCACTCCGTAGATGTCTCCATTTCTTCTTTCCTAGAAGTCTAGGAAAAAAAGGTTTCAAGCCAAAAGTTACAGCAATTTTTTTGATCTACTATATTGCCGATTTACAGTTGGCGCTTAAATGCACTAAAACGTAAATATGGAAGGAAAACTACAAAAACGTAGCGATTTTTAACGCTAGCTCCCCATAGACGATCTTCGTCCTTAAGAGTCGTGGAACTAAAAATATCAAATTTTGTGCTCTACAATATGCCGAACCACGATAAGCATTAGAAAGGACTTCAACGACTGTATAGGCAAAAAATAGAAAAATTACAGAGCTGGAGGGATGAAAAATTTGGGTTACCATGACTATATTTGGGTTAGCTGGAAGAGATCCCTTAAAGGGATAAGTTCGCCTTTGTACATATTTTTATATTAATTGTATTGTTCTGTTTTTTCTTTTGTACAATATAGTGTTTACAACATACATATACATACATACATACATACATACTATATTGTCCTTTAGAACATTAATAATCGGACGTTCTTTAGGGTACCTGGACAACGATTTACAAAATGTTCGACGAACGATTTGGTATGGCCTACATCTTTTACGGTGTAGCGTACTTCCGGTTCAAATTTCGGAATGGCGACAGGTAGATCCGTATTGTGCCGGGTCAAACGTCAAAACCTCTGATAACGGTGTCACCCCAACTGTTACATGATTTGCCGCTTGCATCATTTGGAGACGCGTTTTCTATTAAATATGGTTTTATGGTTTTTTGAAATATTCTCCGTGATGATCGATGCACTTTTGCATACGTTGAAACCAATTTTTAAAGCACTTTTTCCACTCTGACTGATGTATCTCCAAAACGTGCTGTTTGGACGCGTCGACGGCATCTTCACGGGTCGAAAATCGTTGACTACGTAATTTATTCTTCACATTTGGAAATAAATAAAAATCATTGGGTGCTAAATCAGGGCCGTACGGTGGATGACCCGTTAATTCTATATTATTACCAGAGATCGGACAAATGGGTGTCATTACTCGAAATAATGTGGACATAGCCTACAAAGATTTTAATTAAACAAATTAAATTACATTAATTGATTTCTTACCTGAACCTTAATTATGATCTTTTGAAGGACAGTAATAAATAAATAATACAAAGACGTGAGGAGTGGCCTTTAATATTAATCTACTTAAGTTTACCGGGTGGTTGTAACACTAATTTTTCTTTAGTTCTCTTACTATCACATTAGTGACACTTTTTCCCATCCTATTTAATGTTTCGTCGACTTTTATCCATATACAGTGTGTTACTGGCACGAGGGCTTTCCTTGATATAGACTAACAATGGGAAACTCCTTAATGTCCCTACATGTTTATTTTAATTAAAACAAGAAAAAATAGCCCGTGTGGTTGCCGGGTTAGAATAGTGCCACTCCATCTCTTCCCGTGGATGTCGTAAGAGGTGACTAAGGGAATATAGGTTTGTAGTACTGTTAGGCGATGGGCTTGCCACCTGTCACTAATACGCTGGGAAACATCTTAGCCTACTTGTGCAAAATGTGGTTACAGAATTATCAAGAAGTTTTAAGACTTGTTGGTAATTCTTTAGCTCTGCCTACCCCACTCTGGGAATGAAGGCGTGAGTTTATGTATGTATGTATGTACTTAAGTTTGCTCCATAAACATCCGTGGATTGCGAAAGGAGCTATTCACCGCATTAGTTTATTTTAACAGTAAAAAAGAATAAACTAACCCACCCTTTTGTCCGAAAATAGATTCGTTTCGCGTGATGCTGCAGCTGGCATTGTCATAGTGAAGAATGACTCTGCGTCGCTGGTTGTTGTTGGGTCAATCAACTTTTCTTTGTAGCTCGTTGCCATGGTGACGTCTCCTGGGTCACTCTTTAAAACTATGATTCCAAAGGATATAAGTCCACATAAAAACTGTTATATTGGCAATTACACACCCATTCTTTTATGGCCTTTCTCCTGAGTGTGCTGGAAGTATATATTATAACATTTTTTCTAAGAAACTGTATCACTCTTGTCTCCTGGCTTACGGGACAGAATAACAACAACAAAAAGTTGATCCACCCTGTTACGTATTTCTTCAAATACTTCCGGCAAACAAATGGCCGTGTACCACTCCGAATTAACAGTTTTACGATTCTCTAGTGGCACTATAGCCACATAGCCATTAATACCAAAAAAACAGGCCACCATTTGCTTTATGGTGCTTTTTGCACGAGTTACTTTCGTAGGGTTCGGCTCATTTTGAAACACCCACACTGTTGATTGTTGTTTAGTTTCGAGATCATACGCATAGATCCAGGATTTGTCACCTGAGTAGATAATATAAACGCGACGCGAGCCTCTTTTTGATCCTTAGTTAAGTTGTGTAGGATCCAACGCGAACAATTTTTTTTTTTAACTATAAGGTCATGTAATATCTTATTAATGCTCGTCATACATATGCCCAGAGTCGCCTCCATCTCGCGATACGTACTAACATGACGGTCATGCATTATAAGCAGGGATCGGAAATTCGGATCGATATTTACCTAAAGTTGGCAAAATCCCGGAAAAAGATAGGCAAACATGGCGTCGGCTTCTTAAAAATATTATTTTAATATAAGTTCCGGGATTCTGGGACTCTACAAAATGTTAATATAATAATTACTTTACATGTAGGATAAAACATTCATTTTTGTTCCTATAAATTCGTTAGGTTAATGAGTTACAGGTAAAATTAAATAACATTTGGTAAATCTATACATGAAAAATAACTTCAAACAGTTAATATAAATAATTGATTATGAATAAATTCCGGTGCAATTTATTTATTTTGAAATCCCAGAAATTTTAGTAATGAATTCTATGATTGAGTCCGCCTCCATACAACTGAACAACAAAGCCGGTGCGAAAGTTTAGGTAAATATCGATCCGAATTTCCGATCCCTGATTATAAGTTTTCGCACAGCTTCAATATTTTGTGGTACAACGACCGATTTCTGGCGACCATCCTTAACTTCGTCCGTGAGCATGACATTTTAAACCCACCAAAAACAAAAGACAAGCGAACATGAGAAAAAATAAATAATGGCAGTATTAAAAATAGTTCGAATTTTACCATGGAGGTCAATTATAGCGTTTCAAAATGTTGTAAACCCTGATTCCGGTTACATAAGTAGCAGCCCTCGTATATGTTATGCGTGGCCGATTTTTGTCCATGGCGTCAGATTTACAGGTATAGTCCGATTTTGATAAATGATATGTCATTGTTTTCTTTCTTCGTTTTATTTATTTTGTATGATAAAGTACTGAAAATTGTGATTTAAAAAGAAAACTGTGTGTCTTCACGTCACCCGACCCCTGCTTTGACTTGAGATGACAATGTAAGATAAATAAACAAGAATTAAACACATAAATCTGTTGTAAGTTCTGTAGCATGAAAAAATATAAGTTTTGAGTCTGCTACTTATAACCGCAACACCAAGAAAATTGACTAAATACGAAAGAAACGGTCTTTTTATAATGACAATGTTTACATGAATGACAGGCGCACTGTCAATTCTTAATTTACTTCTCTTTTATGGCAATGTAATATTACACTGTTATCTTTTTATTTCAAAAAGGTGATATACAAACTCACTCACATATTTACGATCTTGATAAATGATATGATATGTCACTGGATTCGTCTCATGCTGGAGAGTTGAATAAAACTTTTCATTATTTAAATTTAATGAAGTACTGAAAATTCTTTTTAATAGCGTCCCTTGCCTAAGCGACATGGTGTCGCCTTAAAAAGGGTATACCAATTTAAATATGGAGAAGGAGCGAAGGGCGCTATCAGTGAGGGCTATAATGCCGCAGGTTAGGGCATACTTTAACTGTCACCTGTATCTGTATCTTAGGAACCAATCAATTCTACTTAGTCGTTATCGATTTTCTTTACAATTCATTACATTTGCTTTTATTGTTTCATGTTCCTTGTTGACTACGGAACCCTAAAAAGGAATACTTTTAACATACGTTGAAATTTAAATATTGTGAACTACAGTAGGCGCTCGCCAATCCGACATACCCAGTAATGCGGCAGTTAGCAACATGGCTATGCCTGTAATAATCCGGCAGTTCCAACAATCGCATCATTCCCGGTATTGTCGCATGTTGCCAACTATATTTTTTTATGTCCTCAGTGAGATATGTTTAAGGAAACAACTGTATCTAAACTACTTTGTAAATTAGTTCATAAGTAATGCATTGTTTGATTCTGTTTTATCTCCAATAAAGTAAATAAATAAATAAATCCGGCATAGGGGGAAAATTACCGGTGACGGATTACCGAACGCCTAGTGTATTTATTATCATTGCATCTTTATTATCCCTTCAACTAGTTTAAAGAAAATTCTGTTCATTGTTGTTTACAGGTATACGTCCGACTCAAACGAAACGTAGTCATAGGCTTGCAATAATTGATCCTGTTACTCGTGAGTAATATTATTGATAGTTCGAAATTAATTTACTATTTAACTAAAGTGCCTTGTTTCACTACTATTTAATTTACAGGACAGGATATTTTAACAGATTTATATTCGAGTAATGATAATCAATATTTAAGTGGCGATTCTAGCGAGCGACAAACACCTCAACCAGTGAGTATAAATATATAGTAAGTATCAGTAGTATTACACCTACTGATGCTTAATTTCTTTTGCTTACATTGTTTATTGACATGGGATCGTAGCTTAAGCGTCTTATTGTTTTATATTAACATTTTGTTTTATGTTGTCAGGAAGCAACACACAGTAGTATTGCTGAAGAATTTACGAGAATGGTCAATGAGGTGGCTAACCAGCCAACGACGAGTGAGAGTGCAATCAAATCAAATTATAAGAATTTAGATTTGCCTATATCTTCCGCAAGCAATAAGCTACCGCAACTAAATGCAATAAACTCTTTAAATAATAATATAGTAAAGTCTGAAATATTAAATATTAACGAAAATAAAATATTAGGACCTGATGTCGCTGCCGTACCTATCGATACTCCGATAGTGTCAGCAATATCAGACAGTCCTGTTATAGTGCCTAAACTGCCTATGAATATTAAGCAGCTGCAAAAGAATAGTGATCAGATTGTTCAGCCTTTAGTAGTAGACTCCAATAAGATTATATCACCAAATAAGCAACTACAGAAACATAAAAATAAACCAGTCGTGCCTCAAGATGATGAAATATATAAGTCCATGGAGAATATTAGTTGTGTAGATCCTATTAGTGCACCAAGCGGTGCAGCGGCATGTGTAGCCCTAGGCGTGGGCATGCCCCCCACCGCCCCCGTGGCCTTGGCGCCCTTGGCGGCGCCCGCCCCCGTCCCCGCATTGGCGCCGTTTGTTGCCGCCACAGAGGTTCCTGCGCAAGCACCATCCGTTACTTCCACGCTAGCTCCGCAACCACAAAGAATAAGAGAACCAAGGGAGCGTGTAAGATCAGAAGAAAAAGACAGAGATAAGAACAAGGATAGAGATGACCATCAAGAAGTGGAATCGATACTTTCTACTAAACAACATAACGGCCCTTCAAATCTAGGTTAGTAAATTTAGCTCGGTAGCCCGCTACAAGACTTCCTACTTAACGAAAAAGGAATCGACAACATTTACACCCGAACAATTGAGATGGGCGCCGTTCTTTAATTATTCTACAAGGGAAACTGTGAGCTTGAGGAGCTGACGAGCTTGCGCGCTAAACATGTGTAAAATCATATTTTTGTTGGTACGGATACATGCCAAACAGCGACGCGAACTAAGCGTTTCTAAATTTGAGAAAGTAAACTATCCTTACCAAGTTTTTCTTTTCTCGTATCGTAGAAATTCTTGCGGCGGGCTTCCCGATTTTAACACTGCTCAATATCAGTTCTCAAGTAAAAGTTGCTTTATTTGATGCATGGTGGTTAGAATTTAGTTCCAAAGGCCTAGTTGTTAACACTAATGAAGTGCCAGACTCCCGGATTTAATTTAATTCAGTGTTAAGCTTTTAGTTTCGCGCCAAAAGTCACTTTGTTCTTTGTCCCAAAATATCCAAAGTTTGGCCAAAAGATTTTTTGAAAAAATCTGGTTACCGTTTAAAGTGTAATACGTAACTTGATTTATTCCCAGTATACTAAACTCTTTTTTCCTAAAACACTAGATTCGAAATGTTGAGTAAAAATAAAAGTAACAATAGCTAATTTCGAATAAAGAGTTTTGGTATTTCGGGAATGAGCGGATATTATCCTCAACCTGCTTACTAAGGTATTTGCCATTGAAGAATATTGAAGTTTCATTTGTCGCCACACCAAGCCGTTATTGTTCAAGCTATACTAAAAGTATCCAATAACTTCGTTTTACCTTTCTCCTCTTTAATGATAGCTTCAGATAATATCTTTTGTATCGTCGCGAGTGTGACGAGACCGCAAATTGTTTCGTAAAATTAAAATAACATAATCTAATATCCACTTTAAGTCTTTGGGAATCTCGGGAATGTACTCTTAAAACCGAACCGGAAAATGGTTTAAATTATGTTATTCAATTATATTACGTATATATAAACATCAGACTACATTTTTGAAATATTTGTTTGTAATTTGGTTACTCTATTTACTATTTTCGTACAAACAATCCCATTGAAGGGTGGAATAGACGTTTCAAGTCCTGAATGAACAGAAAACCAACGTTTATAATGTTTGTTGATACCTTGAAAAAAGAAGCGAGATGGCAGGAATTAAGATTTAAAGAACCGGGCAAGTGCATGTCTGACCATGCTAAGTGTAGGGTTCCGAAGCCTACACAAAAACTATATAAAAAAAACAACAAGTATGAACTCATTCTCTACCTATTTAAAGTTATTTGGTGTTGTCTTAGATGATTTTAATGGGTATAAACATTTTAGTCACCCGTATCTCGAACACCAATTAAGTCTACTTAGTGGTGATGGTTTTCCTTTAAAATTCGTTATACGGGTATTTTTTATAAATAAAAATAAATAAATAAATATCAGGGGACAGTGCACATATTTTAACATATATGCTTTTAATACAATATTATCCAATTTTTACGTTCTATTGTGGGCACAAAGTAATACTAGATAATCTCTTTTTAAAATCTTCAACAGTAAACACCTTTTAACAGCACGCGCTTCTCCTCAGACCCCCCTGCATTAGAGGGTCTATCTCTTATGTGTTTTAAGCTAGAGTAAAAGTATTTCACCATGTGTTACTGATTAATTAACAGACCTAGGAATATACGGGGCAAAATTAAATGACAGCTAGGGATTGCCTGTATCAATAAACTCAATTATCGATGCTTTTCCCATTTACTAATGATTGGTCCAAGTTTTGTTTTCAAAACTATTTTTTATTGACACATACACATACATACATACCTTCACGCCTGTAATCCCAGAGTGGGCTAGGCAGAGCTACAGAATTACAACTTTAAAAAGTTGCTGACAATTCAGTAATCACAATTTGCACAAATAGGCTAAGATGTTTACCAGCATATTAGTGACAGGTTGCAAGCCCATCGCCTAACAGTACTACAAGCCTATATTCCCTTAGTGGCCTCTTACGACATCCACGGGAAGACATGGAGTGGCACTATTCTAACCGGGCAACATGAAATAATTGAAAGTATGAAAATAAAACATAAAGCAAAATCCTTAGCTGTCATTTAATTTGGCCCGTATATTCCTAAGTCTGTTGATTAACCATGGCGAAGCAAATATTGAAATTTGTGCACCTATAAAAAAATACTCTGTATAATTGCTTTCATTTAATATTAGTTTTGCATAAAACTTAGGCTTCCCTAACCCCGGATAGAACTCTCGTAACTTAGTAATAAAATACGTTTTTTTGAGAAAAAAAAAAAGAAACTGACCCTTTTGATTTTTTACATACTTGGCTTCCTGATAACTTCTTAAGAAATGGTTTTGGGTCATTGGTGGTACCGGGAATGATGTATATTACTCTTGAAACTTAGTAATCTATCCATACTAATATCCATAATATCCATATCCATACTATCCATACCTCCATATCCATACTATCTATATCCATATCCATACTATAATATTATAGATGCGAAAGTGTGTCTGTCTGTCTGTCTGTTACCTCTTCACGTTTAAACCGCTGAACCTATTTAGGTGAAATTTGGTGCAAAGATAGTTTGAATCCTGGGAAAGGACATAGACGAAACGAACGTCGACCGACTTCCACGAACCGAACAGTTAACAGCTCCGAAGGGCTGTTGTAATGATAGTGCACTGTTTGGCCACATTTATGATCATTACGAGAAATTGTGAGCATAACGACGGGAACATTCGGGACGGCTACAAATCGATTCCCGAAACGTATTCCCTAAGGGGGTGAAATGGGGGGTTAAAATTTGTATGGAAATACTTAAAGCCCTCAGCCGATTTAGATGACATTTGATATAGGGATAGTTTGCGGCCCATGAAAGATGATAGGGCAGTCTTTATCCGGGAAATCATCATTCTCTATAAAATTCAAATAAAAATTGGTATAGAGATATTTTGAATCCGTAATGCCGTTTTCATCCCTTATAGGAAGTTTTTAAGATGGAATCAACACTTTATATTCATAAATGTCCATCAAACCTACTTGGATAATATTTATTCAAGCTAGTTACTACTACACAGAAGAGGATTTTTATACTTTCGTTAGAGTACTACTTAATTGTCAGCTTTTCTATTCCTGATCATGATTATTTTGATCATTGATGAGCATTCGCGATGACAATAAATAAGGCACAAGGACAAACACTGAAAGTTGCAGGTGTACATTTAGTTAAAACTGTTTTTCCCTTGGACAACTACCTATACCTGGCGTGCTCACGAGTCTCAAGTCCAAAAAACAAAAATAGTAGTTTACAGAAACGTGTTAAATTAAATAACATGTCCTAGCTACTAATCGTTTATTTATCTATTCATTAAATTCTGGTTGTACGCATTATTGATGATTATAAATCAAAACCATAATTTTCTTTTATTATTTAAAAGTAAGCATTGATAAAAAAATCAGCTTAGATAAAAAATAAGCTACCCAAATTACTAATTCTACGCAGACGAAGTCGCGGGCAAAAGCTAGTATATATATATATATAGAAATGAACCCCAATTTCTCATGGACACGCTATAACTTGAGAACTGCTAAACCGACTTGGGTGATTTCTTTTTTGTTGTGTTCGTTATTGTCAGAATAAGGTTTATATGTAAGAAAAAAAAAGTAACGCGAAGGTCGGAATTTTGTAGCGAGGCGAAGCCGCTGGCGGGCAGCCAGTTGAATATTTTTTTGCATAGTTACTTGTTGACGTTAAGTTTGTTATTGTAATGAAGCGAAACTTCGGAATAGTGGCCGTTTTGCCGATTCTGAAGGGCAATTTCGTCGGGACTGGAACAGGGCCGCAAAAAACTTTCAATCGCCGCTGTCCGATCTCTGATGTGCACGTTCAGAAAGAAAGTCCGAAAAATGGTTTTAGAACGTTTGTTTTTTTTTAATTACATTTTTACATCTTGTTATACGTACAAGAGGTAGTAGAAAATGTTTTTTTTTACTAATAAATATTATATTAACAGTGGTATTCTACTTGTATTTATACTTAACGATACAGTATTTATGTATACAAAGTTGGCAATAGTGGCTAGTCACGTAATTTTTTCGCAGGTACCTTCGCGAAAATAGCAACGAAAATTATGGGGGAAAAAAAACTAAATTTAAGGACAGTCTTTAAAATATGTAGTAATATTAGCCCCATTCTATTCTCATATTATTTTAAGACTTGTTGGTAATTTTTTAGCTCTGCCTACCCAACTCTTGGAATGAAGGCGTGAGTTTATGTATGTATTTATTCTCATCAAAACTGATTTTATTTGGTTACACTCGCTTGCACGGTTTAGCTAAAATAACGGTAAAAAAATTACCTTGACCTTTCTGGAGGCGCACTAGCAAATTTTTGCGCAATACTTCTGTCTCTTTACCACGTTCGAAGTAAGAAAAAAAAAGATGTAGGTACGTCGAGGCAACAAACATTTCTCGTGCGCGCATAGCCTTAACATTTTCGTGAATAAATCTGAAACAAAGATATTAGATATACAGTGTTCTTAGATCCTGCCACTATTCTTCCTAAAATTGTAACCAAATCCCTCGTGGGCCCCGACTCTTGTTAGCTTAGCCTGCCAGTTTGTTTTTTTTTTAAACAAGTTGCCTAAAAATACCCAAGTTTCAAGAATTTTTCTTGAAACAATACTCCGCTTTTTTTTACGCGGACATTTCTAAAGATAAACGTGTCTATTGTCCAATCTTCTCCTTTACGATTACAAACATAACCGAGTGTGATAAATATGTTAACTAATAGGCATGTTCTTTTAGGGTTCTTAAAACGAGACAGCTAATGTGGACACTACAACTACCTCATTTACGGAGTTCCGCGAATATTCGTGTTGATGTTGACGTCTCTTTTATGTAATCTCTATCTACCTTTATTAATAAATTGATTTAATGCATTTGTGATATCATTATTATTTATTATTATTAAAATCGACTCAACAACGTTTGGAATTTTCCGCCCAATATCGTATTACCTTCTTATGCCATTCTGAAAAATGTAGTACCAAATGAAAGGGTGATAAAAATATGTGGTTTTTCATTTTTCAGGATCGCTTGAGAAGGTAATACGATATTCGGCGGAAAATTCCAAAGTCGGTTTTATTGCTCGTGAGTATACTGCTATCATCTTGTACCACTCGCTCTGTGTCTCACTCGCTCTCACGTCCCGGTCATAGTCGGCTTAGTATAAATAGAAAAGTAGCTCGACTCCGGCCCTTTAGGAGATTCTGATACCTACCTATTGCCGCTCGGTCGTCATGGTGGTCCAAATCCAAACTTGTTTTACAATTTTATTCACCTACTTGGCTATGCCTTGATATATGATTTATAATCATAGTAATTCTCATACATAAATTACACAAACCTAAAGTAAGCATAAACATTGTTAGGCAAGTAACAAATTTAAATTATTTTACTTACTTACATACTTTTTAACTGTTGACACTAAATAAGTGATGTGAACAAAAATAATAATAATAATTTACAGAAAATTAAATAAATATCTAAATAATAATAAAACGCGGAAATCTCACACAAATTGACCTAGGTAGTCCCAAACTAGGTTTTAGCTTGTAGGTACTTTAGATACTAGGCAACGATAAACATACTTATATGTAGTGAAAAATAAATAAGTAATATTATACAGGTACTTATAAAACACGTAAGACTCAGAAACAAATACCTACTCGTACTCATCACACGAATATTCGCCCTGACCGGGAATCGAACCCGGGACTGCTAGCTTCGTAGGCAGGCTCACTACTTAGTCACTACCTACTAACTACCTAGGGCCTAGGTCCTAGGCCATCCACGTCGTCAAATGTTACATGTTACCTGTCACGTCACACTCAATAATTTAAATTACCTACTTAACCCGTGGAACGTCACGTCATATAATACATACATATTTAAAAAAAATACAATCCTAGGTCGGAAAGAATAAATTCCGAATTAAAATAATCCTTAAATACTAACGTCGTATTTAGGGTACCCGACGGGTTAATATAGGTAAATTACTTTTAAGACGTTTTTGCATTTGTAGTAGTATTTGTATATTTCAAGGGATTCAAAATTTTTAATTGTATTTCATTCGAGTCAGAAAAAAAAATGTATTGACTGTCAAAAGTCAGTGAATGTCAAATAAATAATAAATATATTTATTCTTATGGTTTGTAATATTTCTTATTCGGTGTTATTATCGTAACGTTGTTAATTAAAAATGGTTCCGATGTTGAAACATGGTCGAGGTAAGCCTTTGACTTCCCAAACTAAAGAAGTTTTGTATAATTTGTACAAATATTTCTAAAATGCTAAAGAAATTACAACAGGTTCTTGTTTAATTCTTGTTTATTTATCTTAAATTGTCATCTCAAGTCAAAGCAGGGATCGGGTGACGTGACGACACACAGTAGTTTTTTAAAATCAAATTTTTCATTACTTTATCGGAAAAAATAAATAAAACGAAGAATTGTATGCAAATCTCCAGCATGAGACAAATCCAGTGACATATCATTTATCAAAATCGGACCATAACAGTAGATCTGATGCCATGGACTAAAATCGGCTACGCATAAATACATGTTCCAATGCTCGTCATACGTATGCCCAGAGTCGCCTCTATCTCGCGATACGTACTAACATGACGGTCATGCATTATAAGTTTTCGCACAGTTTCAATATTTTGTGGTACAACGACCGATTTCGGGCGACCATCCTTAACTTCGCCCGTGAGCATACTACGTCCACGATTGAACTCACTATGAACCATGATATACAGTGATTTTCGATGGAGCATCACCAGGGCCCGTACTTTTCATGCCGTTGACGCAAAAATGACGTCACGCTACATTGAGTATGATTCCAAATACATACATACATACATTAAATCACGCCTGTTTCCCATAGGGGTAGGCAGAGACCACTTCTTTCCACTTGCTACGATCTTGACAAATTTCTTTCGCTTCTTCAACATTCATACATCGAGTCATGCACGCACGTCGTTTTCGGGTACTTAAGATTCCAAATAGTTTTGTTGTAATTATTAACCATTAGTCGTCGTCAGTCATTTTACACACAGGGTGCTCTGCTTTCATTTGACAGGTGTTTAGGTATAAATTAACGAGTACACATGTAAAAATTAAAAATAAGAAGCGTTGAAATGATTAATACGTAAAGCTTATATATCACGGCAGCATCACTATTTTTTCTCATCACTTATTACTAAAAATGGAAAATTGAGACAATTTTCTTTCATGAATGTCAATGCCATAATTTCATTTATGACTATTGAATGATATTATTTTTTATACATACATACATACATTAAATCACGCCTGTTTCCCAGAGGGGTAGGCAGAGACCCCTTCTTTCCACTTGCTACAATCTTGACAAATTTATTTTCTTCTTTTTATTTTTTATAACAACATAAAAACACTTTGTTTCAAATGATGATGCTACTTGATGATTTTTGCCACTGTCCTTCTCAATCAAATAGTTTCATTTACGTTTTAGGTATGACGTAGGTATTTGTTTTTCTACGCATCAATATATTACTTAACTAATTTGAACATGATTAAATTATTGACGACTAATGGTTAATAATTACAATAAGAGCATTTGAAATTATACTGTATGTAGCGTGACGTCATTTTTGCGTCAACGGCATGAAAAGTACGGGCCCTGATTATAACATTGGACCAGTCTATTTGTAAATCAAGGCAACTGCCACATGTCGATAGAAACATATTCCATAATTTGTCTTTCCGTTTATTCTTCATGGTATACAGGGCGTCCCACGTCAGAAATAAAAGGAAGACCATGAATTTTAACATTATTAATACAAAATTAATCAATTTATCAAATGCAGTCGCACTCTTTTGATTATTTCGCTTCTTGTCGAAAATCGTACAATGAAAATCACAGAAACAAAATAATAAAGGTTGAAAATGGAACACATTTTTGAATAATTTCTTTATAATCAGCCAGCCGAAATTTCACATCAAATGTTAAAATACATGGTCTTCCTTTTATTTCTGACACTATGTTATTTAGCAAAAAAATATCCTTATGATGAAGCCTTTCGATCGGTATGATAAAGCTACAGGGTAATTATTTTTCTCGTGTAAAGGGTTCGATTCCCGGTTCAACCATGTAATTATTTAAATATCTATGAATTCAGTTTAAATTGTTTTGTAAATTCAAATAATGTCTTCTTTAAGTAAAATGTTCCATCTACAATATTCAAGGTACTTTCCTTCCATGTGGCATAGCCGTGGGACGCCCTGTATAGAAATTTCCGTATTTTACCGTTTATATCACTGCAATAAAGTAAGAAAATTGTTTAGTTTCAATACAAAAAAAAAAAAGTTTTAGTAATATTAAACAATACTTACGATTTAATTTCCGAAGAGATCGTACTTGGAAATACAGCCATCACTTTTTATACAGCAATACTATGATCTCGCAGATCATGTTTAAGCAGATTATATAAATCACGATTTGTTTTTAGTTTTTCCATTATATACCTAGTCGGTCCTAAAGTTCTGTCACAAATAAGAATAATGATAAAAACAAAAGTAACAATCAGTTTTTAATAATTTATATACCAGTTTAAAGTACATTTAATAGAGAATTAATATAACTTAAAATTATTCAAAATGACTTCCCTTGTTTTTAATACAGGCCAATAAACGCCGCGGCCAGTGGTCTATCGCAGCACGCACCATATTCATGTCTATTTCAGCGACTGCTTTTCTAATAGATGACTTCAGGCTCTCCAAATTTGTATGTGGTTTAGCACAGACCTTCTCCTCTAAGACCTGCCAAATTTTGTAGTCCAAAGGATTAAGGTCCGGACTGGAGGAAGGCTAATCTTCGTGTCTTATAAAGTCGATTTTTTGACGCTCAAACCAGGCTTGAGTGGTCTTGGCTTTGTGTGCAGGTGCAGAATCCTGCTGGAACACAAACTGATGTCCTGAAAATAGCGTGTTGGGCAGATCTTTGACAACCTGATCTAAAACCGTCTCTTGGTACACTTTTGCACTGATTTTGACCCCTTTTTCGCAAAAATGAACCTGATCATGAAATGAACATGTCCGACCGTTTGTTTTACGAGCTCCCACAGTGAGGCGGTCCATACTTTTTTTTCAATTCCGGCTCTTTTAGAAATTAGTAAAATATACACTTGAAATAAATAGTGTTTAGTAGGCAATTTCCAGGTCCTTAGTAAATATTCCTTACTGTCGATAAATATTGATTTGATCGAGACTACCCTCATCACTAAACCGAGTCTCGGTAGGAGCACGCTGACGTTATCATTTGCATGAAAACAATGTTTATTATTATCGACTTTATTTTAAAAACTGTAATAGTTATCTGTTATACAACCGTGTATAACACAAACTTTTTACCTCACTACAGCGAGGAAAATAAGAAAAAGGGTTTGTACTATAAGCTCAATTCCGCATTTTTCACGGTTTCCCGTAATTCCACAGGTGTTAATACGTCTTCATCACTCGAATCACTCATTTTTAACCTTTCGGAACTTGTATCCTAACTCCTCTGATTAACAGTTCCCAAAATGCACACTTTCTAAGATACCATTTCATCTGTTACTCACATTCTACTCGTACATTCACTACTGCCTATAAAATACCATTTCCTAAAATGGAAACTTTTTCCTTTCGGAACTTGTGTCCTAACTCCTCTGATAAACAGTTCCCAAAATTCACACTTACTAAAATACCATTTCCTACTGCCTATAAATACCATTTCCTAAAATGCTCACCTTTTTGTTATATTTGCGCTAAATGTGCAGTTCCACAAATGTTTTTTTTTTATTTGGATAAGAATTGGGGTCATTTTCTACGAGTGAAACCATCGGGCGTCTTCTGTATGTAATAAAACACAAAATGTTGTAAATGCGAATGTATTTAGTATTTAATATAATTATATTGTAGGAATGTTCCTACCTATCTAAACCAGTTGTTATTTCGGCAGTGCAAACGCAAAGTTATACTTAAAACATAAATGTACCAATACAACATAAAAAATATACCAATTAATATTAATACATAGGTATAGTCTTTATTATTTCTAGCGAGCCGATCTTCTACACAAAGGCCATTGTTTGTAAACAATACCATTGTCTTTCTTTGTGTCCGTAACACCAAGCCGATTACATACAAAAAAGTTAGAACTACATTGAATGTACATTGAATTATCAACCCTACCCTCTTAGTCAGTAGGTTTAAAATGTAAAGTGTCAGGATACAGATATAAGTTTTGTGTAGATGATAGTATTGTGTAAAGAATAAGCACAGTTCAAATAATAAAGACTTATATCTGTATCCTGACACTTTACATTTTAAACCTACTGACTAAGAGAGTAGGGTTGATAATTCAATGTACATTCAATGTAGTTCTAACTTTTTTGTATGTAATCGGCTTGGTGTTACGGACACAAAGAAAGACAATGGTATTGTTTACAAACAATGGCCTTTGTGTAGAAGATCGGCTCGCTAGAAATAATAAAGACTATAACTATCTAACTATGTATTAACCCAATCAGTGAGTTTATGAAAGACGCAACCCTTGCGTTTTAATACAATTATATTTTTAAGAAACTCATGGCTAGAAATATTTCCGTTTTCTAACTGGATAAGGTAGTCTGCATACTTCTCATCAAATAGTATGTCAATAGTGGCTACGTCTGTTTTTTTCAACTTGTTGAACAGTGAAAACTGAATTCTGGAATCGGCATGTTTTGCTTCTTTGTGTAGCTTGAAAAAGAAAGTCAAAAAAGTATCCAAAATGATAAGTACGTTAAATAAAGCTTATGTGAATTTTGGGAACTGTTGATCAGAGGAGCTAGGACACAAGTTCCGAAAAGTCTTTTTCTAAGCTTGAAGGTTGTTGGTAGTTGTTTACACGAACGTATAGCACATGCAGGCATTTTTCCAATGAGTGCTCTCTGGCGAGGAGATTTAGTTAATGACCATTAATAGATTATGAAATAAGTTTTGTATGACTTTTTGTACATTGTGCAAGTTTTTCGGCAGAGGGGAAATTACATATAAGGCCAGTCCAGGTACTGTATGGTCTAAGACTAGAACAGAGGTTTCAAACAAAAGACTGCGAGTAACTTGATGACGGAGGGGCTGTCTTTTAATAGTGCGTGATGGGCAAGTTTATTTGTTGTGGTCAAATTGTTAATGCACTCGTCGCATTTTAACTTTTTTGTTAAAAGTCTAGATACATATCCTGATATGTATCCTACTATCACCTTTGACTCGCATGTAATGGTTTCGTGGTCAACCATTGTTGCAATGATATCGCAGCTATTTTTAACTTCCACATCAGACGTGTCAGGCAACCTGAACTTTGCAACACTTCATACGGTTACTTGTTGTCATTATGTCTGTCTGAAGAGGTTGTACTATTAATTATGTTTTCAGATGTAGAATTTAGAATTGTGAAATTATCTAAAGGGATGCAGTTGCCGGTTAAAGATGAACGAAAAGTTTTAGGTGATTTCATGTTTTTTATACTTATGCTTCTCTGAATTGCAAAATATGTCTTATTAACCCAAAAAAATGTTGTAAGTGATCCTGGCTTATTCTTTACGTAGATATATAGCAAAGCATCTTTTTTCCTCCACTATGTAGTTGTACAATGTTTTGAGTGAGTAAATGCAAATAATGGCACCTACGAGTCCGTTTTTAGTAACAGATTCAACGACTTTTTATTTCGATATTTGCATCATTATTATGGACACAGTTTCTCCCTTTAATTATTCTCCTTGATAGGAGGGCCACACGGAAATGATCGGAAATGGAGTACTTGGGATTGAGTTGCTATAAAACCTTTTTTGTTACGCGAGTACTGACCACTTGCAACCATAATGACATAAACACAATTTAAGAAATCTCGGATTCCCCGTTTAAATTTAAAAAGTCGATGGACAAAATGGAGATCACCAACATGGAAAGAAACTCCATGTTATCTACATTCGATAGTTTACAGCCCAACATTTCAGCAGCACTTAAGTTAGCAGAACAGCCATCAAATGAAACGCAACCGTTGCACTAAATTCATGGCACCTCTGCAAACACATTTCTATTAGATTTGCCTTAGTTTCAGCACTTACACCAACTGTCAAGAAGTACCCAACAGGTAGTTTCCATTATACGTTTAGGGCAACCAGCATAAATACTAAAGCTTGTGTGGCCACAGTCTCATCTTCTTCACCTTGTAGTTAGAGACCTGGCGAGCAAAATTTCGATATAATCAGCACACGTAGCAGACGCGATAATTATACCCTTAGAAACATCAAGGACCTCGTCTGCCACCATGGTGGCACTGCGTAGTCAATTGACAGCGTTTCAAAAATTTAAAAATAAAGGTGTGGTATATTATACGCACACACACACATGATTGTCTGCCTCCTCTGGGGCTGTAAGTGCAGACTTGGCAGACTTGAATTGTTCGATTAAAAACAATGAGAAGGACCACGGAACAATAGTCTGCCAGAATGTTCCCTCTGCCATGGCCTCCCAACTCGAACAACGTATAATTATTACTTTAATAAACTCATAGATGGCGTCACAGGTATCGAGCGAAACATTTGAATCAGTAATCGTGATGATTGAATCATTTTTGCACCTTAATAAATTCAACTTACCTTAATTAAGGTCAGGTGGGGTAAGGGGAACTACTGGGAAAAGGAAACACTAGTTGATATATCAAAAACTATAGACCGCAGAGTTGTGATTACACGATCGATAAAGCAGTAACTGAGATTTATTTCCAAAAAAAAAACAGATACCTACCGTTATGACAACTGAAACTGCGAGTGTGACAAAAACAATAATTTAGTTGACAAACAACGAAACCACGAGTTCGACGTACCTTATTTAGATACTGATTTATGTTATAAAAAGTCTGGTAACAAGTCTGCTAATCAGTAAGTATTGATTTATAGATATATTTTGTTTGTATGCATATAATTTTTTGCTGTATATGCTATAAATATTAAATTTTAATGTGATTCGTAACATAACCTCCAAATGCATAATTGGGGTAAGGGAAACTATCATGACCGGGTTAAGGGGGACATATGTTTCTCTTTCCCGACGTCAGAAGTAACAAACATTTTGAGACAGGCAAATTTTATAACAAGTAGAAATAGTTATGATATTTTACACATTGCTTGGGTACCGTAACAGCTGACCTCTCCATACCGATTATACCCTAAATGGAAAAATAGGTAATTAATTTGTAAAAAAAAATTGGGAAAAAGTTAAGTTATGGGAAAAAAATGTTAAGTAATAAGCTATTCTATGGGTTATAATTATCGGTTATCTATTAACTATTATTATATCTTATTACTTACTTACATTATGCTATTTTGTATGATGTCAAATGACGGTTGGCGATATGAACATCTTGTTTTAATCCTTTCAGTTTTTTATTTATTTAAAGACTACATTATTTTTTACAAAAAAATGCCTAGGAACTATGTGAGAACAATTGTATGCCAAAGAAAAGTAATTTAAATAGGCTACTTTATTTTAACCATTACTTAATAAACATTACAATAAAAAATTGCACCTACTTTTTACTTCCTTTTTTTTTAGTTGAGTACCCCTGTTCGAAACTCGTACGTTTCCCTTACCCCAAATACCGATTGTGGTAAATATTTTATATTTGTAACCGTATTTCGTTAAGTATGAAGAAGTACAAATTTCAATAAAGGTGTTTTTAAAAAGGTTTTGCGTATGAATAATCCAAACTAGTATTATTAGTTGTAGATTTATTGAGACTGTTTCCCTTACCCCAAAAATAGGGAAAGGGAAACGATAGAACTAGTCTTACGAATAATCATTTTCTGGCGATGTGCATTAGAACTAGCATAAAAAGTATTTTGTCCTGGAAAGTTAACGCAACTAAGTATGTTTTGTCTTTAGCGAAAAACAATAAAGTATGTTCCCCTTACCCCACCTGACCTTACATCAAAAACATCCTTCTCTACATAAAATAGGGTATATTTTATAAGTTTAATAAATGCAATAAAATTTATATTAACTCCATCTAACTCATAAAAAACTTGTAAGCTTTCAAGCTTGCTACGCCTTATTAGGTAATGCCACTAGATGGTGCCATCACAGATCGCGAAAGTACTATGCACTTACAAGGAAGGGTACCCAACTGTCCGACTCCGATTTGATTCATTTTGATATATGTCATAGAGTAGTCTAAAATAACGGACACGTTTTTTTGTGTTGTGTGATGTTAGGAGAAAATGGCCTTCAAAGTACTGAAAATTGGCCAAACCTTGTAATTTCTGAGAAGATATTTGTTCAAAAAAATTGATAATTAATTACTGGTTTCGTTATGTTGGAGAACATGAATAAATAATGGGGACGTGTTTTGTCATTTCACCACAAACTAATTTTTTATACAGGGTGTTTGGTAGCGGGTTCGACAAACGAAAATGGGAAATACTTGGGTCCAATTGGAACACATTTGCCATAGTGACCCCTATGCTAAAGTTGATAGTTTTTTTTTAATATTTTTTTTTCCGTTTTTTGAAAATATCCCAAAATTTTACCTTTAAACCTTCTTAATTACATACCTAAGCAACTGAAACCGCCCATTTTTTTTTTAAATCATGCTCTGATAATGGTTTTATTTTAAAACAAAACCAAAACCCATATGTAGTGCTTTAAAAAAAAATATGGGCCCTTAAAGCTATGACAAAATGAGGAAAATAAAATGACATTTAAGTTTCGACAAGTATAAAAAAAAAAACACAAGTCATAGACGATTTCAAATTGATTAAAAAACCTCTCTGGTTAATACTCTTCACAACGATATGCCATTTAAAAGAAAAAACACAGAAAAAAAAAATACGCAGTACATTGAAATTTCCTCACGAAGATTTATTAAAGAAATCACTTATACCACGGTTATGAATATTGGTGAATTCGTTAGAGTTAATAATCGCTGGTAAATTACCATTAATAAAAAACATTTTAAGAGTAATAATAAAATTGAAAACGAAACACTTTTTTAAATTTTGATCACAAAATTTAAAAAAATCTTTAAGCTTCACGGGCGTTATTGCGAGCTCGACCATACGCTAAACAAAACACTTTTTAAAATTTTGTGATCACTTGATCAGGAATACATTCCGTACATTTTCGTCGCATTTGCCACATTGATTTGAAAAAAACATAAAGCTAAATTAGCTTTTTAATCTGTGTCTTAAATAGCTTGTAGTTCTTTAAAAGAAAAGTACACTTTTTTTTTTCAAACAGAAAGACTTGTAGAAAAACACGTTGATTTGTATTGGTTTTTGAAACTTTCATTACAATGGGTGAACGTACACCATTTACCAATGAAGAGTACCTACGCTGATATTATTTTAGCGTATGGTCGAGCTCGCAATAACGCCCGTGAAGCTCAAATAATTTTTTAAATTTTGTGGTCAAAATTTAGAAAAGTGTTTGGTTTTCAATTTTATTATTACTCTTAAAATGTTTTTTATTAATGGTAATTTACCAGCGATTATTAACTCTAACGTATTCACCAATATTCATAACCGTGGTATGTGATTTCTTTAAAAAATCTTCGTGAGGAAATTTCAATGTACTGCGTAATTTTTTTTTTCTGTTTTTTTTCTTTTAAGTGGTATATCGTTGTGAAGAGTATTAACCAGAGAAGTTTTTTAATCAATTTGAAATCGTCTATGACTTGTGATTTTTTTTTTATACTTGTCGAAACTTTAATGTCATTTTATTTTCCTCATTTTGTCATAGCTTTAAGGGCCCATATTTTTTTTAAAGCACTACATATGGGTTTTGGTTTTGTTTTAAAATAAAACCATTATCAGAGCATGATTTAAAAAAAAAATGGGCGGTTTCAGTTGCTTAGGTATGTAATTAAGAAGGTTTAAAGGTAAAATTTTGGGATATTTTCAAAAAACGGAAAAAAAAATATTAAAAAAAAACTATCAACTTTAGCATAGGGGTCACTATGGCAAATGTGTTCCAATTGGACCCAAGTATTTCCCATTTTCGTTTGTCGAACCCGCTACCAAACACCCTGTATAAAAAAACACATGTCAAAGTTTCATAAATTTCGTCGCTACACTCACTTCCTTATGGTTATTTTTTTGCTTAAAAACTTCTTGGTCCATGATATCATGGTTTATGCTTCTAAAAAAAAAAAAAAAAAACAATTTTTAACTATTATAAAAAAAATAACTCTGAACTTTTTATTATTTTCATTGCCGTTGTCGTATCCAAAAACTTGTTAAAAGTAAATAAAATATAACTTTGAATATTGCGAATGTAAAATAAATTATTTGTTTATCTGTCTAATATCATTGAAAATAGATAAAATCCACTTATAAACGATAACCGCTGTTGATTTCCATCCACAAGTGTGTTCAAGTGCATTTTGGTAATACTTATGTATTGTTGTATATAATATTTTAACATTAGAGAAAATGATTGAGAATCCAATAAACATTCTAAATTTACTTTTTCAAAACTTTCAACCGATGGGACTGGTAGAAACACCAATTACCAAACAAGAAATTTGTTTGTATGAAAAATTACAGCAACTGCTTTTGGAATCTATGTATGAATTTAATACAATCATAACTGAAGAAGTTTCACTCGATTTGGAAAACCTAGACACAGACTTCAACAAATCAAAATATAATAATTATAGTACCGACGACGATGATGAAACTAAACTAATTGTAAATAATAAAGCAATGGATGTGGATATTCAATATAAAATTAAAGCCGTAAACTTTTGGAAAAATGAGGGTGGAAAGAGAAAACTGAAAGGCCGTGCCAGGATAAGCTAAGAGATTTTGCCCACCTTGAGTTGCTTGAGTTGCTTGTAATTTTTATAGATTGTGTGGCTCTGCATTAGTAATTGTTTTGCCAAATTTGAGCACCCTAAATATAATAGTTTTCGTTTAAAAAAAAAAACTATATTTCATTTTTCTTTGATATTTTTTTTTCCTGTTAACCAATTTTAATGAGCTTGGCATATAATGTACATTTAACCAAGATGATCAAATGGCCATAATTATATTTTCATTATGCCATAGAAAAAAAATTAAAAAAACCCCTTCAAACTTTTCAGTTTTTTTTTTATCACTTCCATGTTAGAGACCGCTCTAATTTTTTCACTGGTAAAACTCCCACTAACGTCCTATAATATGTATTTTTTTCAAAATTTTTGCTAAGGGAGAACATGGAGTTATCTTGACATGAAATTCTTTACATGAGCATTTCTAAAAAAGTTTGTACATTTCATTCACGACTTAAATTTGCAAAAAAAATTGCAGGTTGGTAGAGTGAATGAAGCTGAGCCTAAATAACATAGTCTCCCAAAATATCCTCATACATTTGTATGAAACTTTCCTTTTTTGTTACCATGAACCAAAGAAAGTTAGTAACAAAAAAGGAAAGTTTCATACAAATGTATGAGGACATTTTGGGAGACTATGTTATTTAGGCTCAGCTTCATTCACCCTACCAACCTGAATTTTTTTTTGCAAATCGAAGTCGTAAATGAAATGTACAAACTTTTTTAGAAATGCTCACATACATTTCCTAGAACCGCTATAATTTAAATCGGAATGATTGCAACCTCTTTAGAGGAACGTACATGTTGCATATGAAATACTTACCGGCCACTTACATTTCAACTTTTTAAAAAAGTAAAAAAAAGACAACAAAAAGAACTCCTTTCAATTGTCGTGCGTTGGTAACATAATATAAACCATTCCAATATGAATTCATTATCAAAAACAACTGCAATACAACGCGTTTTCCGTAAAAAAGTTAAAATGCTGTATTGGCTCGCAATGAAAACAATTCTGCAAAGTATAAACGAACAATACGATTTCTTTAATAATACACTTCCAATTTTTGATCAGGTAAATGTCACAAAGGCATATTGTGCATTTGTATAGTGATTAATGGGTACTTAATTTTAATAGGTAGTTTAAATAATTAGTAGTAGAAGTAGTAGTAGTAGTAGTAAAACTCTTTATTGTACGTACAAACAAATAATTACCTATGTTTATCCACGGATATGTAATTTGGGAGTCTCAGGTAGTATAACTTAACACGCATGTCTTCAATCTAAATGATAAAAAAAAACATAGGTAATTATTTGTGTGTACGTACAATAAAGAGTTTACTACTACTACTACTTCTACTACTAATTATTTAAACTACCTATTTAAAATTAAGTACCTATTAATTACTATACAAATGCACAATATGCCTTTGTGACATTTACCTGATCAAAAATTGGAAGTGTATTATTAAAGAAATCGTATTGTTCGTTTATACTTTGCAGAATTGTTTTCATTGCGAGCCAATACAGCGTTTTAACTTTTTTACGGAAAACGCGTTGTATTGCAGTTGTTTTTGATAATGAATTCATATTGGAATGGTTTATATTATGTTACCAACGCACGACAATTGAAAGGAGTTCTTTTTGTTGTCTTTTTTTTTACTTTTTTAAAAAGTTGAAATCTAAGTGGCCGGTAAGTATTTCATATGCAACATGTACGTTCCTCTAAAGAGGTTGCAATCATTCCGATTTAAATTATAGCGGTTCTAGGAAATGTATGTGAGCATTTCTAAAAAAGTTTGTACATTTCATTTACGACTTCGATTTGCAAAAAAAAATTCAGGTTGGTAGGGTGAATGAAGCTGAGCCTAAATAACATAGTCTCCCAAAATGTCCTCATACATTTGTATGAAACTTTCCTTTTTTGTTACTAACTTTCTTTGGTTCATGGTAACAAAAAAGGAAAGTTTCATACAAATGTATGAGGATATTTTGGGAGACTATGTTATTTAGGCTCAGCTTCATTCACTCTACCAACCTGCAATTTTTTTTGCTAATTTACTTCGTGAATGAAATGTACAAACTTTTTTAGAAATGCTCATGTAAAGAATTTCATGTCAAGATAACTCCATGTTCTCCCTTAGCAAAAATTTTGAAAAAAATACATATTATAGGACGTTAGTGGGAGTTTTACCAGTGAAAAAATTAGAGCGGTCTCTAACATGGAAGTGATAAAAAAAAAATCTGAAAAGTTTGAATGGGTTTTTTTAATTTTTTTTCTATGGCATAATGAAAATATAATTATGGCCATTTGATCATCTTGGTTAAATGTACATTATATGTCAAGCTCTTTAAATTTGGTTAACAGGAAAAAAAAAATCTTAGAAAAATTCAATATAGTTTTTTTTTTTTAAACGAAAACTATGATATTTAGGGTGCTCAAATTTGGCAAAACAATTACTAATGCAGAGCCACACAATCTATAAAAATTACAAGCCCAAACTCAAGGGGGGCAAAATCTCTTAGCTTATCCTGGCACGGCCTTTAAGTCGGTACAACTTTCATTTAGAAAACTTTCTTCTTCGAGACAGTTGTGTAACGATGGGCTGATCATGTAGATACAGACGGAACAAGAAAAGACAAATTGGTCAAAATTAGAGAATTCGCTTATGATAAATTTAGAACTGCTATTGATAATGGCTATATTGTTCACGATAGGGATCTCAAAAAATGGGCCTTAGAATGTTATAAGCAACTAAAGTGTAGTAATCAGTTTGATTTCCGGGCTTCAAAACGGTGGTTGTTAAAATTTAAAAAAGCCCATTGTATTGTTTCGAGAAAAATAACTAAATTTACTACCCGCAAATCAATAGATAACTGCGACAACATACAAGAGTCAGCGACAAAAATTTTAAACGACGTAAAGCCACTGATAGAAAGGTTTATAATTCGGATCAGAGTGGATTTTTATTGGAGTTGCATTCTGGCAGAACCTTAGCAACTATAGGTGAAAAGAAAGTTGAATGTGTTGTGCAATCTATAAATTCAACTACGCATAGCTATACTATACAACCAATTATCAGTGCTGACGGTGAACTATTGTCTCCATTGTTTATTGTCTTAAAAGAAGCAAGTGGATCATTTGGACCAATTGTTGAAATAAAATTGAATAGACCACAAAACGTTTTCATAACTGCGTCAAAATCTGGCAAACTTACTTCAGGTAATGGTTTTCTTATGCAAATGATAACATATGTACTCTGAATCTTTAAATATTTATGTACATAACTGTACAATAATTCTAATAAATTAATTAAAATGTGTTTATATTTACAGAACATTTTAAAATATGGTTCAAACAAGTATTCCTTCCGAAATTAGACAAAACAAGTGTACTTCTTTTAGATTCATGGACTGGACATGACACAAAAACTGTTAAAAATGAAACACCTGATAATAAAATAGTAATACAGAAGACTATACCGAAAGGAACAACCGGACAAATCCAGCCATTAGATGTTTTTGGTTTTAGAGTGTGGAATTTTTTTGTGAGACAGTTTTCTGACAGTAATATTACATAATTACAATATTAACCTCCATTTGAGAAATGAGATAATCAAACTACAATCACTAACGCATTAATCAATTATCATCACCTAGATACAAAGACGTGTTTAAGTATGCCTGGTACAAAAGTGGCTATCTAGAAAGTAAGTGCGAATTTGAAAATCCTGTAGATTTTGCATTTCATCAATTAACAGAAGAAAACTGTGCCTGCAATGAGGATCCATTTATTAAGTGCTCATGGTGCAAGAAACAGTTGTGTATAGTTCATTTTTATCACGATAATCACCTATGCTATACATACGAAATTTAATATAATGTGCCAATTGCTAAACATTATGTGTAAAGGTGGTTTTCCTTCCACCAGCCGGGCGTGGATTGAAGCAATTGGGTTCAATGTAGCGTACTAAAAAAATTCAATTCAGTCCATGCCCGGCCGGTGAAAAACCACCTTAACATTCATTTCATTTCATTTCATTTATTCATTGCTTTATGTGTACAATAAGGTCTATTATCGTAAAGTCGACTCAAAAGGTACACACTGTATATAAAAACTGAATGGTAAAATCAGTATGGATTTAATTGAAGAGGTTAAGTTTTATTTGCATACTCAAAGAAACATATTACAGATGTCAATTTAAACCATTTATTTTAAGTTAACATTATAAGTTTTGTATTCATACACGAATGCATATATTACAAACAAGTTAATGCAAAATAAAGTAAAACGATGTATCAAAATATCTTTCGTTCATTTATTTACGTATAATACACGCCTCCGCATTTTTTCTGAACATATTGAACACAGGTGCAGTTATAATAATGTCCACACTCGATATAACAATTTTCAATGCAGTTTTTGCAAAAGACATCGCTTATCAATAACTGTTTGGGGTGCTTGTAACCAAAATCATTATTATTTCCGCAAACTGTGCATTTTCGGCACAAAATAATATTTTCTTCAGAAAGCATTAATTCACAATCGGGAATCAGGTCAAAAAATATTTGACATAAAATAGTTCTTGGTAAGTTTAGTAAGGATAACTTCTTTTTCACAATATTAACCTGAAATAAAATACAAAAATAAATCAACCCCGCCATAACCAATTTGATTTGAATAACAATAAACACATCATAAAGTGAAAATAATGACTCATCAGATACATATGGGTTTACGTTTGATGTCAGAATGTTCATCACTGTACTATAAACAGTGGTATAGTGTGTTTGGAGTATTTAAAGTCATCTTTTATTTAGGTACTTTAAATAAGTTTTTGTTGGTTGTAGGTTGAAATTGAAGATACGACAACGGCAATGAAAAGAATAACAAGTTCAGAGTTATTTTTTTTATAATAGTTTAAAATCGCCAATTGTTTTTTTTTTTTTTCAGAAGCATTAACCATGAGATCATGGACCAAAAAGATTTTAAGCAAAAAAATAACCATAAAGAAGTAGCGACGAAATTTATGAAACTGACATGTGTTTCTTTATATAAAAAATGAGTTTGTGGTGAAATGACAAAACACGTCCCCATTCTTTATTTATGTTCTCCAACATATAACGAAACCAGTAATTAATTATCAATTTTTTTTGAACAAATCTCTAATCAGAAATTAGAAGGTTTGGTCAGTTTTCAGTACTTTGAAGGCCATTTTCTCCTAACAGGTTGAGTTTGGGCAGCTAAAAAAAAATACGTGTCCGTTAGTTTAGACTACTCTATAACATAATATATCAAAATGAATCAAATCGGAGTCGGACAGTTGGGTACCCTTCCTTAGACCATACAGTAGCTGGACTGGCCTTATAGGTCATTTCCCCTCTGCCGAAAAACTTGCACAATATACAAAAAGTTATACAAAACCTATTTCATAATCGATTAATGGGGGCTATTCTCAGTAGTCCGCACCCCGTAGTTCGCACTGCGAACTACTGGGAATTTTGAATGGGAAAAAAGTAATTTTAATTTAACACATTTATTTAAAATTAGTTTTTTTTTTTAAATTTTCAGTCTAATTTTAAATAAATGTGTTAAATCAAAATTAGTTTTTTATATTCCTGCTCCTATAATACCATATGAAATTGAACACAGTTATGTTGAATTAAACAGTGCGAACTACTGGGATTTTGATTTTTCCATTTGTCCGCAGTGCGAACTACTGGAAAAAAAAAAAAAAAAAATACGGTAAAGAAAAGATCATTAGAAGTTTCAGAAAATCAACATTTTATTAGGTAACCACATAATCACAGGTTCACAAACTTAAGTTTTATTATCCTGGCTCACCAATCTCACCATAAAATCAAATAAAATTCAAGCGTTTCCTCAGCTTGGCCAACTTAACATATTTATAATTATAACAAAATAAGGCTCTGAAAATATTTGAGATCAAGAACTAACAAGATTTGTATTATTTTTAAGCAGATAATACAACTGCACTATTTTAAAATAATAAACAATCTCACTATATTTTTAAACAAATTAAGAAAAGGCAGGCAGGCTATTCGAATCGAATATCACAAATATCACAACACAATCAACACTTAATCAAGTCTAATTCAAGTCTCAACTAATCTAATACAGTCTCAATCTCAATCTAATATTTGGAAATTAACAAAAGGAAGGCTATTCGAATATCACAATTTCACAATCGACACTTAATCAAGTCTACAACTTAACTAGTCTAGTACATACAGTCTCAACTATGTTTTTATATAATTATTTCTTATTGCTAATGAAGTAAGTAAAAGTAATCAATTCTTTTTTGGTCTGAAAGTATGACCGAAGGAAACAAATAGTGTTAATTGTGTTGTCTCCCAACCTACTTCTCAGAGAGCTACAAATATAACCAGCCGCCGAGAAAGCTCTCTCAGCCTCGACACTTGTAGGTTTAATTGTAGTTAAGAAGTCGTAGAGAAAGGATAAATATTTTCCCCTTACTCCTTCAACTTCGTTTTTTCATTACGAATAATTTCGTTTAGTTTAATGGTCATATTGCATAAAATGTGGTGCGCATAATGAGAGCGAGCAACATGGGTCGGGGCAGAAGCGACCCGGGTAGGTTACGTTGTTAGGTTTTTTTATATAAGCCGGGAACTTCTTTTCTGCCTTATTTTCATGCTTATGCTGCTTAAAACGTGTATTTAGAAACATTATTCTGCTTACTAAATTTATGCGTTTCATTGTTTATTCGTTACGAACATTCGACTGATGAATTTTATGAATTAAGGTTATTCATCTAATAAATTTTATACGTACCTAATGATTTATGTGAAACAATATTATATACCATATGAGTACTTATGCTTAAAGTAATTATGCCATATACAATAATCCAAAAAAACATTTTACCAAAAAAAGGGGATCCCAATTTTGATAATTACTAATTCTCTCCTTTTAGGATAGATATTTTTTTTTATTCATGAATTTCTTTCAGCGTCATAGTTTCATAAATTGTTAGTAACATTATTTGACAAAATTGTTTAATTAATTATTTTATTTCTCCTTTGCCTTTTACCACCCATTGTGGCAGCATGGGATAGGCTTTGTACATTCTGTTTCGTTAGTCTATGTCAAAAGCAGCGGTGTCAGATTGACGTTGACAGTGTTGACATATCCAGATTTTAATATTTTTTCCGCCATTTTCAAGCCTTATTCAAAGCGTATTATTTCTACGGCTGTTAAGTATTTAGGGCGGTTATTACGGTCAGTTGAAAAAAATTGGGCAGTCATTTTATTTTTGTCGGTTGGTTTATTAGTGTGACAGTATGAACATAAACTGTTATAAAAAGAAAATTGGCCGGTTATTTAACTCGAAAACATCAGTTCAAACAATACTAAGGAGTAAAAATCTATCGGGTGGAATTTATAAAATAACAGTGGTTTCCAATCATAGTTATAGTTCTGATACTTGATAGCATATCGGCTGTGCTGTTTAAAACTTATTGAGTTTCAATTTGAAACCATACATACATAACCATACCTTCACGCCTGTAATCCCAGAGTGGGCTAGGCAGAGCTACAGAAATTTGAAACCAAGGGCCGCAAATATCGTGGTGGAAGTTTAGGGTTAGTTTTTCGCCATTGTGGCTTTTGGAATGCTAAGAAATGGTAGTAAATCTAATAGATTGCAAACTCTGATGATCAGGGATCGGAAATTCGGATCGATATTTACCTAAAGTTGGCAAAATCCCGGAAAAAGATAGGCAAACGTGGCGTCGGCTTCTTAAAAATATTATTTTAATAATTTAAGCTCTGGGATTCTGGGATTCTACAAAACGTTAATATAATAATTACTTTACATGTAGGATTCATTTCAGAACATTCTGTTTTGCTCCTATAAATTCGTACATTACATGTAAATTAAATAACATTTGGTTAAACGTATACATGGAAAATAACTTCAAACAGTTAATATAAATAAATAATTATGAATTAATGCCGGTGTAATATATTATTTTGAAATCCCGGAAATTTTATTATGAATTATATGATTGAGTCCACCTCCATACAACTGAACAACAAAGCCGGCGCGAAAGTATAGGTAAATATCGATCCGAATTTCCGATCCCTGCTGATGATGCACCGAGAAGTAGGTACTTAAAGATACCACGCGGGATGATATAGATACAAATGTTGTTGCGATTTGCGATTTCCACGCGTAAGTATGTGTGTGTATCTTATTCCTTCACGCTGCAATGGCTGGAGAGATTAAAAAATGAAATTTGGAATGAAGATAGTTTATTATCCTGTGTTAACTCATAAGCAGGGATCGGAAATTCGGATCGATATTTACCTATACTTTCGCACCGGCTTTGTTGTTCAGCTGTATGGAGGCGGACTCAATCATAGAATTCATTACTAAAATTTCTGGGATTTAAAAATAAATAAATTGCACCGGCATTAATTCATAATCAATTATTTAAATTAACTGTTTGAAGTTATTTTTCATGTATAGAGTTACCAAATGTTATTTAATTTACCTGTAACTCATTAACCTAACGAATTTATAGGAGCAAACATGAATGTTTTATCCTACATATAAAGTAATTATTATATCTACATTTTGTAGAATCTCAGAATCCCGGAACTCATATTATTAAAATAATATTTTTAAAAAGCCGACGCCATGTTTGCCTATCTTTATCCGGGATTTTGCCAACTTTAGGTAAATATCGATCCGAATTTCCGATCCCTGGTCATAAGCTACATTTATACTCGGCAAATTAAAAAAAAACCCGAGCGAATAACGATTATCGACATCTACGCAGAAGCTAGTGTAAAATTAAAGTTTTGCTATATTATGCGCACATGTCGGCTTCTTGGAGTTATGTTTGGATTTCTTATGAAAATCAAGAAAATCGATGATGCAGACATTAAAGCCTCTGATATTCCAAAGACAGAACATTTAAAAAAAAATCAACCGGGCGCTCAAGGCGGCCTTGCGACAAGTACAAAATTCTACGTCTACTGAATACTATGGAAAAATAAATAATATAATCTATAGGCACGATTTTCAAAACGCATCAGAAATATTTGTGGTCCTGTTAACTGCATCCCTACAGGTATAAAATATCAGTGAGCAAGGTGTCTACCAAAGATTTTCGTATACAGGCAGTCAATTAATGGAATGGGCGCAATAAAATCCATGTGCTTTTTTTAATATCAACTCAGTCCCAGAATGTCAACAATGTCCCATTGATCCCAGCGGCATACACTATCTTTTAATGTCTCTACTATTGCTTTGTAAGAGGCACATTTTAGCTTGAGATAAATATTTTGTCGTTGTACTTTCTTCAATTTCTTATAAGCTGCTGATTCCTTGCTTAATCGTTTTTTAGTGCAATTTTTTTAGGAGAGTCAAAAATCGATTCAGAATGACTTACTGGTTCAGACAACGGTTCTGATACTTTTAGTTTAGCGAATTTTGCTGGATGAAAAATATAGCTAGCTCTACTATGTTGAAACCTTGCAAAGATCTAAACGCCATCCAAAAAGAAGTACTTTTAAAATTAACACCACGAACTCGAGACAGCATAAAGCATTTTATTTAGTTTCATTAATAGTAATATTTTATTGACTCGTTTCCGACATTAATTCGACCGCTGGTACGTCATGTAGAGTCATTCGGGTCAAGAGTACGCACTTTATTTTCTCTGGTCTCAAAAAGTTGACACAAGTGTGATTTTTAAATTGATTCAATATAAAGCTCATAGGAAATCTTGTATATTTCCATTATTTAAGAAGATTTACGGTCAAATTCTATGAGATTTCGTTGTACATGTCAAAAAAGCAACATGATCCGACCGCGTACTCTTGTCCCGTCATGCCGGTAAAATAACGCAAGCTTAAGGGTAAAATTACGCATGCGGGGTAAACGTACGCAGCTCAAGAAAGCTCAAGTATTATGCAAATACTAATAATAAAATACAGGTTTTCAGTATATTCAACATTTATTAAAGTTTGAGATCTTTATTTGGATATAATTAGGAACTTTAGAGTTTAGACATATTTACAATAATTAGAGAGAACTTAATTCACTTATACAATTTTTTTTGCGGCGCGTCTCTGACTAGATCCTTGCTAAACCAGCTCTTTGGCTTTTTTATCTGATCATCTGAGATCAAGGCGCGTTGTGGAGCCTTTCTTTTATTATTTCGCAGCATTTTGCTGTAATCTGCAATAATAAACATTACTTAAGTAACCTTCAATAGTAACTTTCATATTCGTGGCGTGCTTACTTTTGACCCCGTACTCTTACCCCAATCAGCAAACATTTAAAACGGTAGGTCCCCATCCACGCTTCAAAACATTTTCAAAACAATGTTTGCTCTGTAATGTATATTACGATATACGAACAATATAAATGTAAAACACTTACTGGCTCAACTGCATCCATATGACTCCCACACACTTTTCCCCAACACACAAAACAAAGAAATTATTCAGTTTGAATTAACACGGAGATCTGTCTCGATAAGCACTTGCTTTGCACTCACGCGGCTTTTGGCTCCGAAGTGGCCATGCCAGCGCCACTGTTTTAAGCCATCATGCACCTTGCCCCCCCCACCTAGTCGGAGAACAGGTCCCTGCGTACTCTTACCCACTGCGTGCTGTTACCCCGAATGACTACAGTCGATTTCAAAGATATGTTTACACATAAGAGGAATAAGGTGGAAAGATTAAAACATAATATTTGGTATCGACCGTACCAGCGGTTCAACAACTTTGTACCAAATATAAAATGATTGTTTGCGCCTGTTGATGCCATAGCCAGGGATTGTATAGTCGAAAGCACAAATGTCTATTCACCTATTGCGTCAAATATATGTTTCCACAAACCTTATTGTCAGTGGTGTAGGGGCATATAGACGTCTTGGGATCGTATATACGAGTATATTTATGAATCGTACTGTACGAATAATTTTAATTTTAATTTTATTTTTGTATGAAATCGAATTCATTTTCGAAATTGGCTATGTTTTATACCGTACCACTGTGGTTCAGCGTGTATGGAGAGAGTGTCATAAGTCGATTTGTCCAAAACTTCCAACATTATTGGGAAGAAATGCATATATTGTTGTTAATTATGAATTTATTTGATAAAATAAAGGACTTAAAATTAATTTAATGTGTATATATTATTCAATAATAAAAAAAAAACAATTAAAAACGTTTCAAAGTGCACTATATTTCAATACCGTATAATGAACACTTTTAAATAGTAAGTACCATGTTTTCACTTAAAAATATAATAAACAATACCTTAATACTATTTAATTAAAAAAAAAAACAATTTTTTACTAAGTACAAATTTACTAAGTTTTTTCGTTATGTGCAATTCATGCAGTAGAATGAACCGCACGTAAAGAGTTATTATCTTAAAAATACTATAATTAAATTAATTATACATCCCGTGGATGTCGTAAGAGGCGACTAAGGGAATAAAGGCTTGTAGTACTGTTAGGCGATGGGCTTGCAACCTGTCACTAATACGCTGGAAAACATCTTAGCCTATTTGTGCAAAATGTAGTGACAGAATTTATCACCAAGTTTTTAAAGTTGTTGGTAATTCTGTAGCTCTGCCTACCCCACTCTGGGATTACAGGCGTGAAGGTATGTATGTACTATAATTAAACTATTTAACACTCATTAGTGAAACTTTAATGAGCTTAGCAATAATGTAATAAACTAATGACAGATTTAGATAAAACACTTTTTTTTTCATGTGATCGAACAGATCGATTACATCAGACCCATGAATCAGAACTTTGTGAATAGACGCTGGCAAATTGTACCACGGATATTCCTCAACAAGCTGTCGAGCCGTGTCTAAAGCAAACGATTTAAATCTCTCAGAATTAATTTTGTAACCGGAATTGAGACAGTTAAGAATTGTACCACAACTATCAATAAGCTCTTGCTTAATTCCTGTAATTTCGGCAGAAATGGCAGAGTTAGCAAAAAACCTACGTGCTGTATTGGCTTGTCCACTATCAGACCTAATTTATTTTTAAAATCATTTTGTATCGTCTTCTTTCTCTCGGCCATTTTTTCCTTTTCTTCATTTAATCGAACTTGCCAATTTTGCTTCTGTGATTAGCGATAGGATCTCACTTGGATTCACTTCACATTTATGACTATCATTTGGCCCACTACTCGAGGTTGACGAAGTATTTATCAAAGCATTGACGGCCGAGTTATAAATTTTTGAGAGGTCCACTAATCTCCTTCGCTGAGTTCGTTTACTGCAAGACTCAAAATCTTTCTTCGGTCGACCGAGATTTGATGTCATTTCTTGACCAGTAAACTGATTTTTTCGCAGATACCGACTCATTCTTTGCTATATCTATAGTTTCAAGGACATTTAACCATTTTTCATGTTTTCTGACTAGTTCATATTTATTCCTTGCTGCTTTTTTCCAGTAATCTGCGATCCTTTGTATTATGCAATTAACGCGTTTACTTAGAACTTCGATTTCAACGTTTTCAGCTTCTGGCACCATTTCCAAAACTGTCTCTAGTATAATTCGATATTTTTCCATCTGTGATCCTTTAGCAAGATGCCATAGTTCAAATATGTGCATTCTTGTAAACTGAACTTGCAAAAAAGAACCTGTAAGAAAGAAAACAAAATACATTAGAAATTGACAAATATCGTAGCATCTTCTACGAACAGCGTAGAGGACGAATTAATAAAACATCTAGCAAAATCTAGCAGAAGATGACTATTGGCACAATAACTAGACTTTTATACGCTTTTTAAACAATCAAAATTATTAATGGTACAGCATGGCGTCATTGATAAAACTCAATGGTAATACACAAACAATTTAAATATTTTTATAAAATTAGGTGTCTCGTAGCTCTCAAATAAATATAAAATGTATAGTAAAAATAGCTAGTAAAAATATTATTATTAAAACACATACCTTTGTCATTAATTTCCATGATGATTCAATAGAGTTTATCACAACAAGTTTTTAGAAATCCGTCAACAAACAACTTTCACTTTAATGATCTATTGATAAGACTAATTACGCGGTTTAAGTGTGTTCACTTCGGAGGTCCTAAAAACAATGATCCCGACTCACACCGGGGTCTTCTCACACGCCTCCTCGCGAAGCGAGGGGGTGTGGGGGGGGGGCTCTTCAGTGCTGTAGCACTCTGAGCTAGTGGTGGGGTCGCGGCCCATAACTATGGGCCGGGCTTTATACCAGTCTTGGTTTTACCAATCTTGGTTATTGATGCGCCTATCTGCGGCTTTTACAGCCTATCTGCGGCTTTTACGGAGGATCTCCGGCCTATCTGCGGCATTGCGAAGATAGAGTTTTGGCTGTCGTGTCACGGATAGAGGGTTCCGGGATTAGCTCTCTTGGGAGAGGGCGAGTCTTTCGGTCCGGTGGGCGGGTGTGCAGCGGTGCTATGCCGCGTAAATGTTCATGCGGACCTCTGTCGGCACGGTCAAACATCCCGCGCGCGAGGTGAGCGTGATCCCGACTGATTATTTCAAAACTATTTATAGTTTTAAGTAGGCTGGTAATTAATGTCTTATCAGAGAAGTACAAATCATAGCTCGGCTATTGTTGATTATTTGGACTTATGACCTATGAGCGGAACCATAGTGCGTACGTATAATATGAGGGGTGCCTTTTAAGTTCTGTCGTTTGCAAAAATTAAAGATAATTTAAGTGTTAAATGGTATTTATTGTTTTTCAAAGTAATGACCGTGATATGTAATTCACTTTTTCATTCGATCGAACCAGTTTTCGAAACTTATTCCATTCCGAAGTCGGGGTCTCCAAAATGGCCGTTTTGTAAGCCTCAACCGCTTCTTCAGGCGTCCGATACTGTTGACCACGAAGTTGTCAACCGTCGCCGGACGGCGTCAAACGCAATTGTCTGCCGGGCGGTGTGCCAGCTAGCATTATCGTGGTGCAGTACTATACGACGTCTTGGGTATTTTTTTCTGAACTCGCCGATAACATCTGATAAACAAACAGTGGTATAATACCAGTCAGCATTAACTGTTTCACGATCTTCGAGCACGATGGTCGCAACGTGACCACTTTTCGCTACAAACGTGGCGATCATTTTTTTCGAAGTGCTCCGTGAGCAAAGTACCCAAACAGTCGACTGCTGTTTAGAATCCGGATCGTAGGCATATACCCAAGATTCGTCACCACTGATAATGTCATAAACGTGCTTAAAGTCTCTTCGATAGATTTGCCGCAGAGTTTTGCGACACCATCTAACGCGAGCCGTTTTTTGGTCTTCACTAAGTAAATGTGGCATCCAGCGTGAGATCAATTTTTTTACACAATTCCAAATACCAACGTTCAACAGTCCGGATGCATGGTGCTTTATTATTAAAAACTGTAGTCAGGTCTTCAAAGTACTGAAGACGCGTAAAACCCCTTTTATAGTTGTAAAAAAATATCGCACGTAAATTTTCACATCTGACTTGTCAACTTCGAACCGACGCTGTACTAAAAAGTTCGGCCTATCTCGAGACATTCTTTTGTTTTCGAATTCTAAATTCAAATATTTTAACATGATAAGTACTAGTTTTTTTTAATAATCACGCGAGTTTAACAAACGACATAACTTAAAAGGCAGCCCTCGTACATTACATACACAACATCAAAATTCTTACACTATCACGTGTTACTGCATATTTCTTAAGGTAGTTTCGTCTTGTTTTTGAGGTATATTTTTGGTCTTCTTTAAATTGCACAGAACATGTGCGTGTATGATGAGTTGATGACCTGGGGGCCGAATTTTGACTTTCGAGCGCTCGATGTCAAAACCGAGCGGTAGAAAATATTCGAATACGAAAATCTTTCACGATTTATTTTTGAATGGTCCCAAATTCCATATTTTTGAGATTTTCACTCGAAAGTGAGGGATTGACTAAATAGTATTGTTAAGTTGGAACTTGTTTCATTATACGCAGAAAGTCGATGTTTTTTTTATTCATATTTTAATTGCGAATAAATGTGTGAAGCTAACAAAAGATGAACTCATAACAAGCAATTTAATATTTCAGTGCCCATAAAAAATTGTACGCTTATTTTACAAATTCTTGACTGGTTATAAATATAGGAGAATTGAAACGCTTTCTCGTCTGTGGATATGTCTATGGCATTGTGCTAGGTTTGTTTATGCTTCGTGTACTTCCCGGCATACCCACATACCCAAGTTGGTAACCCCAACAGGTTTGAAAGATGTCTAATGAATGATACTATTGATAGAATTCAAAACGAATGCCACGGACCACTCGTGTTCTTATTTTCTATCGCTCGCAAGTCAAAAATACCATTTCATTGTTTTTTGTCACTTTCGAGTGAAACTTTCGAGCGCTCGAAACGTAACCACGTTGGCCCCTGAAGGTAACCACGTTTCTTCACTTCGATTCTTTTGGACAAATTGAATCCATGCCTCTCTTTTTTCATGGTCCGGCCGAGCAAAGCTTAAATAAAGATAAATAATACATTGTGCTAATTTTAACAAACTTAAACCTTTTAAATTTATTATATTTCATTTAGGGCCTGTTTCACTATCGACGAGTAAATTTATCTGCCATTTAATGTTAGCTCCTACCTTGTTTATTTACAAGTGTAAGAAAGTGAAAGGACTAATATGCTTTACTTGTCGATTGTGAAACAAGCGGTAAATGCCTGATAGGGAACTTCAAAACAACTTCATTATTTTGTATTAACATTGCACGTCGATATTGTCAGAACTGCGTAAGTAAACCTATTTTGTTACTCTTTGATTTACGAATCATGGCAGCCCCATGACGCGTTGACATGCATAAAAATTGATACTAAAATAATTAAATTAAGCCTGATTAACGAAAATGCAGTAAAATTACGTGTGAAAAGTCGCTCCTTGATTCATTTGATTTTCCTGAGCAGTTTTTACAGTGCCTCAGTACACATGAAGGCATATTTAGACTTCTCACTTTTCAATCCCATGCGTTAAGCTGCCGTCCGGCACAGACTGAGCGCGTTTGTGCCGATCGGCTCAAACTCGAAAGGTGAACATTATCCGTTTTTTACACGATTGCCCAAAAAAAGAGTGTAATGTTTTTGTTGTCTATTCATCTAAATTTCTAAGTGCCTGGGGTATGGTATGGTATGGTTGTGTGTCAAAATTTTGATGAAGCGTCCGTCACTCTCGTACTTATCTACGTGTCAAAAAGTGACGGGTGCTTTATCCACATTTTGGACTTGACAGAAGCGCGTGGAGCTAACCCTATGTGCTTGAACAATTGAATTTACGCGTGATATTCATGGACTTATTTGTTTAATAAGTTTATGGGAGTGTCTATAAATAACTCGACATTGGCGAAACACACCTTAACAGGAGTGAAAGCCATTAATTAAAATTAGAAATAGAATCGACATTTTATCACGCGATAAAAGCACCCGTTTTAGGCCCGCACCCGGCCTCTGTGCTATTACGTAAAATCCTTATTGCCTTTGACGCGTTTCCGTATTGTCAACATTTGGCCGTGTTAAAAACAATACCATAATATGTCAAAAGTATTACCGTGTTGAATCAAGGCCCTGACACAATAATAAATTTATTTTGTCATAATAATTATCAACTAAAGGCTTGCTTCACGTCCCTTCAATTTATTTCAAGCCGTTTAGGTTGCCATACTAAAAAAAGAGATATCGATTATAATTTTGTACTTGCGCACAACACTAGCTGCTCTGAGTCTACTATCCGCATGGAATATTCCAATATGGCGGCTTTTACTTCACAGTCACTTTGAGCATGGCTGCGTTAAAATTATATTAAAACTTTGTTACTCTCGAGTTATACATAAAATTTCACTTAAAGTAGCATTTTATAGATATAAATTTTTAATTAAGTCGTATTGATAAGTAATGTGGGTAAAGTGAAACAAGTGTTTAAAGTCGGACATTTGGTAGATCCTTGAGTGACCTTTTGAATAGACTTTCTTTTTACCATATTGCTACGTATTCCAACGTAGAATTTTGTGCCGTTTTATTAAGAATTTTGGTGGATTTTGTAACTGTGATATAATTTAGCTATCAGTGCCACATCAGTCTGATCTTCAGGTACTACCAGTGTAAGAACTCCCACGTGGAAATACCTCACGTCTCTATTTATAGATCTCGAACTTGGTTCATATTATAGTGATAGGCCAGGCTAAAAGTCAAATGTACAGATAGGTTCTTGTGTTTAATACCTATGATAAATGTAATTGTGTCATCGAAAAGTTAAATTATTGAATCGAGGATAATGCCTACATTCTCTTTTTATTGACTTGTCTTAATGGTTGTGCAGTGTTACCTCATCAGCATATTTATACCGACAGATGCATACGTATTTTGTACTACGGGGTTATTTTCTTTGTGCTTGAGTTATTATTACCCACACATCAACTTGAATAAAGCATTTACCTGGACTTGCAGTGATCACATTTTATATTCCTGTCTTATTCTCACATGTTATTATGGCTCATAATTATTAGCAATCATACAATTTTATTGTTAGGTGTTCTGATGAGTTGGCTAACTAACATTGATGATTGGATGCATTTTGAACGTTTATAATCTTGTAAGTCACCACATACTTGTACAATTACTAATTAATGACAGTAGTTCAGACCTGACTATTCTATTTAGTACATTATTTATTCAATAATTTCTTTGTTAATTAAGTGCTAAACTGAGGTCATAAATGGAGCCATTTTCTTAGTATGTACTTGGTAAGTACATTTGTTGGTTAGGATTGCTGCTATTGATAAAATACAGGACTTAAGCGGCACATATTATGTTTTGATATGAACTTAAATAAATTATATTTCACTTAAGGGGCTCTATTTTAATTGGTGAAACTATCTATAATATTGCATTTGATATGTAATCATATGGTTTTAACTCGTGTAGTGTTGTGAATATAAGTTTCGAGGCCTAGAAGCCTTTAACCTTAAAGCCTCAAATGAAAAAGTTTGTGTTGCTGCTTACGAGCACAGAAACCTTGAGTCTTTAGGTCTCAAGCTATAGCCTCCGAAGCTTTGAAGGTTTAAGTCTGTAAAGTTTGAAATTTAAAAGTCTCAAAAGCTTTTAACAAATCAGATCAATTTTATTTTCATATCTTATGAGTCACAAATAGAGTAATACATGTAATACTCAAGCAAGAGCAAGAAAAATGGGTGCAGTTTTTAAAAATATTGGGTAATATGGCCAACAATACTGCCCTCCTAATCAAAACTGCAATAACTAGATTTCAATAACCAAAGAAGATTCAACTCCGTTCTGTTTGTAACTAAGTTGCAATTTCTTCACGTGTTTTTTCTGAGTTATCGCCATTAAGCTTAGGAGGGCAGAATAGAACAATCCATTTATCTATGTGCATATTTCATTAAACGACTATGCTATATTCTTGATTGTTTTGAGTTTCATATACATAGTGTGTTAGAGGATATATTTTGCTTAGGCCCGAGTTCACCAACCAACCAGATATTTTAGTCTTAATCAGCTGTTAGTTAATACATTTGACAACCGCCAAACTGCTAACAGTCCGTTTAATTGTTGAACACTGTACTTAAAAACCTAAATATTAAACAACATTTTAAATGCAAAATTTCAGTGCCCGGTTACAGTAACTCGAATGTAGACATAGTAGTTCAAAGTTTTGCTTTAACCTGGAATTTTCCCTCCTGTCTTTGATTAATACCTCCAACTTTTTACTCACACGAAAAATATATTGACTAGGGGCCAATTGCATAATAAAGTACAAGCTAATAGTATTAGTGGCTTTGTATGGATTTTTAGTAATAGTGTACTTTATTATGCACTAGGCCCAAGCTTTGTCCACTGTGAAGTTGAGTTGAGTGGTCAGTCACAACAACAAAGTCAAATCAATAAGTTCTAGTCACACTAATCAATTAGTTCTCCTCAATTTCTATTAGCTCACCTTCAATATGTAAGACTTCTGAGTATTATTTATCTGCCTCTATATATCATTAACTACCTGTTAAGCAACTTATTCAATACAACTAGATAAGTTTATAATATTCTTAATAAGTTTATAAGTTTATAAAGAAATACACAATAATACTTTCTGCCTAGAGGGCTCATTGTGTGAGCTCTTATCGCTTGACATATGCCTTTGAGTTTTGGGAGTTCTTCAGCTTTCAATAGCCCAGAGTTTTTAAAGCTTGAGCTCGCAATGAAACTAGTCTTAGACTTACTCTGGAGAGCTCATAAAAAGTTTGAGTTGTTAAAGTTCTGAACCGTTTTCGGGCTCAAACCTTCAACGCACTTAGTTTTCAAAGGTTGAATCTTCAAGGTTTGTGAGTCGGAGGAGGTTCACAAGTCCTCAAGACTAATCTTCTAACAACACTACTCAAATACCATTATTGTCTTAAGTAAATAAGAGCTAAGTAAAGTTGACAATACAATAACATGTTACAAGAAATATGGTTTTACACAGTAGAATAGAGCCCCTGATCATTTGCTTCATAGCACTATCTGACGTGGACATGAGAAAATAATCAATATTTCACGTTTCCTGGATACCCAATATTCTTCACTTAACCCATTCTATACACAAATAATTTTACCCTACATCAACCCATGGACACACTATATACACAATGCATGCACCAATTCGTAGTTATTTAAGAAAAACTTTTTATAATTTTATAATATTTTTGTTGCAGTGATTTGTAGTTCAGTTGATAGAGAAAACAGTAACCTTCCAACTAGTCGAATAAATTATACTCCTGAATCAATCAAAAGGCAATTTGCAGTAGTCCAGACTATTCCAGAATTGGATGTGCCACCTCATACTACAAATATTGAAGTACTAGCAAGTAAGATTGAGACAGCAGTACAGCAGGTACCGCCTGCACTGGTGCCCACTGCTACACAATTATTATCGGCAAGCATTGAAAAACTTGCAAAGGAGTTACCTACAGTTCCTAAAATTATTGAAAGTAAAGAAGCTTCAAGTGCAATACAAGCGCAAGCCAAATTAAATCAGAGTTTGGCTAGTTGCATTCGCACTAATCAAGCTGATTTTAAGATGAAAGACATCAATCTTAATAATAAGACTATAGGTTTGTTGAGCATTTATTAAACAGTGTCTTATTTAAAATCATTTTCATTGTTTTATTTTGTACTTATTTATGATTTTTAGATCCTGACACTGCCAATGGTAATACTACTGAGATAAGTAAAACGGAGACTGTTAAGGAAGATATTAATAAAAATGATAAACTTGTGAAGAATTCCAAAAACTCTGCTAAGAAAGCTTCTAGTAAGATGGCAAGTAATGAGAAAGAATCAGAGTCAAATGAGAATGGTACAGATGAGACTGATAAAGTAAGTAGTGTAGAAGAGGATCAAGGTTTGCCTAAGCAGGAAGAGGCCCCTGAAAATACAGATGCAGTTGAGCAACCTGAAAATCCTCCTGTATTTGTTCCTAAATACAAATATGGTGATGGTTAGTATATTAGTTAAGTACTGTCTGTGAGTGGTGCTTTGGGTTTGTACTTATCTCTCACCAAGAGCGTATAGTTAGAGGCGAGTATACACCTGAAGCGCCTTCTAGGAGTTATCCTACTTAATATATGCTATTTATTATGTAGGGTTATGGTAACAGGTATTTTTATAATTTACTTTTTTTAAGATCAATGGTCTCCACTTAACAAGTCTGGCAAAAAGTGCTACGACATTATGTTGCTCAAACAAATAAAGGATGACCCTCTCTCTAAGAACAAGCCAGATGCACCTCTGCTAGAGACTGTAATCCGGGTATGTCATATCAGTTTATTTATAACCTTAATTTATTATTTTAAGATTTCTTAATTTTGGGTATAGAGATAGCTCCGAGTCCTGCATGGACTATCCCAGATTTTCGACTTCGAGCTTGTGTTGAATAATTATCATTGAATGTTGGTATGCAAAATCAGTATTATATGTTATGAACTCTATTGACTAAATATGTAATGATTTTTCAGACTGCACCTATGCAGGAGCCCATGCAGTTTGCTAATATCTCAAGAAATATGAATGAATCACTCCTACCATCATTCTTGAAGAATGCTGGTATTGGTTCAAGGAATAATTCTCTCCGAGATGCTAAAAAAGATGGAAGAAACATGTCAGCAAGTATGTGTAACATAGTTCTTAATTATTATGTGAATATTATTGCTATAATAAAAGTAAATAAAATGATTTCTAAATATTTAGGTAAGAGTAGTGGTAAGCCACTGACACCAAGTGGAAGCAGCTCCCATAAGCAAGTCATCTCCATCTCATTGCGAGAAGATGTCAGACTTTCTGAGACTGAAAACGCTTGGAAACCAACAAGGTTCAAAAAGGATACTCTCATTGAGGGTGATGCTAGGACTGCGGTAAATATTACTTGTTTTTACAATACAGCAAACACAATCTCATTTATTATATCTGAGCACAATCTGCTTAAATAATTACTTTAGCTAAATCGAAAAGGTAGTAATGTTTTTGTTGGACTTCTGTATTCGTCTCTGTATTATAGTGTTAAATATAAGAAATGTAAATTTGTTTTTTGTGCTATAAATCACTTTGTTTTTCAGGAATTATACAAGAAGTTCAGAGGTATTCTGAATAAACTAACACCACAGAAGTTTGATACTCTCATAGAGAAAGTGAAACATCTTGAAATCAATAATCAAAAACGCCTTGAAGGTGTCATTGATCTTGTCTTTGAAAAGGCTATAGATGAACCAAACTTTTCCGAAGCCTATGCAGCAATGTGCAATAAGCTGTCCATGCTCAAGGTATTTTAAGAATATTGTTTTACTCAATTGTTTGTTAACATTGCATTGTTAGACTTACATAAGTATTTAATTTTCTTTTTTGTAGGTCCCTGCTGATAATGCAGCTTCACCTGATCAGTGTGTCAATTTTAGGGCACTTATCATAAGTAAGTGTCAAAATCAATTTGTAACTGATAAAGTGGATGAGCAAGTTATGAAACTCGAAAAAGATCTTGAAGAATGCACTGATCCTGTAAGTATAAAATTGAAAGACATTTTTATTTTTTTCTTCAATGTTTAAATCTTTTTTTTAAATCACGAGTTATTTCTATTTGTAGGGTTTATATATCATGTCTATCATTCTAGCCCCTTAAATATTGTGGAATGTAAGTATATACATCTATAATTCTTCTGTCTTGTGACCCATAAACATAGTGCAAGTAAACTGAACTTTATATTGAACATATATTATACAGTGAAAACTACATTATTAGGAACGCTTGTTTTTTTTTTTCATACAATTGCGGACTAGTAGGGTTTGCCAATTCTGACAACCAATCTAAAAGTACTTAATCAGTTTCATGTCAAATATAGTCAACAAGTTCAACACTATGGAAATACTTTAGTTAGTGGTATAAAGTTCACATTCCCTGTTTGCGATTTGTGAAGCCGTAATGGAACTAACGTTAAACGTTAACGAAGAATAATGAGTGATAATAGTTATCTTATCAAAACAGGCAAATTAATTTGTTGCATACAAGTAGTGGTGGACACAAAATCATTAATCAGGAACGCTTGGGTTATTCCTGTAAAATTTTCTATCGTTGCTATTCTCTTCCGAGAAGCAGTGGTTACGTGAGTGGATACGTACTAGGTACGTCATATCCGGCAACCGAAGATTTCCGAATTGAAAAATTGGGGTATTTTTAAAATATTTGCTCGTACATAAGACTACAATTGTATTTACGTTTTACCCATTTACTGTTCTCTATAAAATAAAATCTGTCTGAAAGACCACGACAGACGGACATGGGCAACATAGAGGAATTAGGTATATTTTTTAGTTATCACGTTATTAGTTAGTACCCAGCTGTATCAAGGATCCCTGGGGCAGTAACACCAGCAAGACGGCTAGTACGAATTGTCCGTGACGTGATTGTCATTTGTAACTCCCTCTCTAACTAGTCTGTAGCGATAGAGACGCATTAAGCGACAAGCGAGAAAATACAACTAGATGAGGTCCGGGTCCGATATCGCATCGTTAATGTTATGAGAGTATAATGTTCGTTCCTAAAAATGATTTCGTAATGACTTTTCCAATGATGACTTTACAACTGGATATAAAATACTACTTACCATATTTAATCGTCGTTTTAACCACTCCTCGGCAAGCGATTCTTCTGGTGGAAAAGTATATAAAAACCGAATGTGCCACCCTTGGAACTTTTGTTCTTACATTTTAAAATAGAGCATTTAACCATTCTACATTTTACAAAAAAATGACATCTACAACCTTTACCGCGACAGTTGGAAAATTATTGGCGTATCATTAGCGTAATGATACCGAGCGAGAGCGGAATATGATAATCCCATAGGTTCGAATAGTATGACGAGAAACATCAAATTCACAGATTCGTAACCAGCCTGTTTTAACTGGTGTATTCGTTAATGCCTGTAGTATCAGGTTGTAATTCAACATTGTTATGCATAAATGCATTTGAAATAATAAAATTAACCGTGAAATTATAGTAAATATGTAAATTATGCTCATGACTCATATTATTCTATATTCTATGATGAATCATATATATTTAGATATATTTATATACACTCGGCGTCAAAAAAATCGCACCTTTTGGTATGTTGACTTCAAGCAGCTATAAACCCTATTTAATCTAAGATAAGGTATGAGTTTGGGGCCTCATTTTAAAGGTTATTGAATCCTTTAATTAATAAAAATTTGATAATGATTACTAAGCTTAAAAAAAAATCGTTTTTCATGAAAAGAGGAAAAACATTTATTCACGCCAAAATTACACAATCTAAAAACATAACAAAATTAAAAAATACATTAAAACAAATTCTTAAAACTAAACTTAAAACCTAGTGTTACCTCCCCTAGCCCCCTAATTACAGCCTCCATGCGATCCTTCATTGACCTCACCAACGTCACGATGCGTTCTTGAGGAATGTCACTCCACTCCTCGACGACGGCGTCCCGAAGCTGTTCAAGGGTGGCAGGGGCAGTATCACGAGACCGCACCCGGCGTTTCAGATCATCCCAAAGGTGCTCTATGGGGTTCAGGTCAGGACTTCTCGCTGGCCACTGCATCACGGGGATTCCAACCTGATCCAGGTAGTCCCGAACAATCAACGCCGTATGAGAGCGGGCGTTGTCGTGCTTGAATGTGAATTCAGGCCTGACAAAACCAGCATACGGGACCACGTGGTCCTCCAGGATCTCTGTGATGTACCGATGAGCAGTCAGGGACCCCTGGCCACGTCCACCTCCTGTGCGGGAGACGCACACAAGGTCGGTTTTGCCCTGGATTGAAATTCCGCCCCAGAACATGCAGGATCCTCCTCCGTAGCTGACGGTTTCTTCAAAGCAGGCTTGTGAGTACCGTTCTCCCTGCCTCCTGTACACTCTTCTACGCCTATCGTTGCAGAAAAGGCATACCCTCGTCTCGTCGGAGAAGAGGACAGACTTCCATTGTTCGAAATCCACGTGGTCTCGGGCAAACTGAAGTCTGACTCGCCTATGCTCTGCTGTCAATTTGGGGCCCGTAGCAGCCCTACGAGGCAGGATTTTCTTCTCTCGCAGCCTTCTTCTTACTGTGGAGACGCTCACCGACGTCCGCCGAGCTGTTCGGAGCTGCTGTTGCACCTCAACAGCGTTGGAGAATCGGTTACGCAAACACGTCGACACAATATAGCGGTCGACTCTGTCGGAAGTGCAACGTCGTCTCCCAGATCCATGCTTCCTGATGTAGCCTCCAGTCTCCTGGAACAGCTGGGATACTCGTTTCACCCGGAAACGGCTTATGTTGAGTTGTCGAGCAGCATCAACCTGCCGTAGTCCTGATTGCAGTAGTGCTACCACTTGAGCTGCTTTTTCTGCCGTGGTATCAATTTTTCAGAGTTTTCTCTTACTGGAGCTGTTCAGGTGTGACTTCTGTGATGTCTGGATAGCAAATGACCCATAATTCATTTTTACCCCCCCTTTTATTCGTGTTCAAAATGTCTGTTTTCAGCATTTTTTTGATAGGTGGTGTAACTTCCCTCCGTCCACTAGGTTCCATTTATTGGATCCATTTAGGGGTCAAGTGGACTATTTGTACATTTAAATCCATTAATGGATTAGTGGCTTTAATGTATACTAAAATTCATTTGGAGTCATTTACACTTTTGAATAAGCAGGGATCCCTCAATGGATTCTGTTGTCTCTTAATTACACTTTGATCCGTCAATGGATCTTAGTACACTACCTATGTATATGAGTATCTAAAAATGGATTTTATTAAACGTGTTATACACTTGAATACATCAATTTGATAGATACTCGTGGTCATTGTAGTATACTAAAATCCATTGATGGATCCTGGTTTATAAAAAGTTCAATAGAATCCATTAATAGGTATTTGTAGACTTCATAGTATGTTTAAACCCATTGATGTATCCCAGCGTATTGAAAAGTGTAAACCAATCCAAACAGATCTAAGTGTACAGTCAACCAATTTGATTCCTAGGCCACTCTAGAACCATGTCGTATTAAATTAATTTATCTACTATGACGTCTATGACAGTGCTTACTGATTGACGTTGCTAAGGGTCATGACATTTTGATCCTAACTGTCGTTTGCTTTCTATAGTAAAAAAAAAAGAGTTTCTTACCGTATTAACCTTAATAGCAATTTGAGTTAAAAAAAAAACTTGTCAATTTGATGTCTAATTAAATTGTTGTCGCACATGTTGTAAAATGACTGGAGCTACTCCAAAATTCGCAGTTCGAACTCCGTATCGTGTCGTCCCTCTCACTCAAATAGTGCACTGTATTGTGAGATTACACAGTAGAAGTAGCACATTAGTTTATTTCGAACATATAAATAAGGTGTTCGTCTTTTTCTAGAGTATGCGAGACGAGTTAAGTAGGGCACTTTATGACGGCGAAGGTAGTAAAATAAATAGATGATTTTTTTTTTTTTTTTATAAAAGCAGGATAACAAAAAAAATAAACACATTAACTTTAATAACGAGTATATCCACCATTGTTTCTTATCACTTCTAGAAGTCTTGACCGCATAGAGCCAACTAGATCAGTGCAAATGTCTGAGGTCCTTAAAGTTTCCCAAACTTGTTGGCAATGTTCTACCAGGGCAGCCCGTGATCTCTCATTTTCATTTTGCCACATTTGACATATTAAACCCCACAAATTCTCTATCGGATTGAGATCCGACCCATGGGATAACAGTAACTGTGTCACGATGTTGATTTAACCAATCGCTAACAATTCTTGCTTTATGTATTGGACAGTTATCATGAATGAAATGAAAGTTTGGAACCTCATTTTGCGGATATAAGACACGCACAGTTGGCAGCATAACGTCTTCCAATATACCGAGATAATCTGTGGCCTTTGCCCGGGAAGGCATCTCAGCCAGTTCACCCACACCTGCGAGACTCATCCAGCCCCATAAATTCACGCTGATACGGCCTGAAGCGTGGTTAGGGACAACGTGATCTTCAGTATACCGAGTGTTGTCGTAACGCCACAAGTGCAAACGACCTGTTTCACTGGATTTAAAAGTTTTCTCGTCTGAAAATATCGCGTTCGTCCAGTCAAAGTCAAGATACTGCCGAGCAAAATTTAATCTCTCAGTCTTGTGTCGTTCAGTCAAAGCTATTTTCTTTGCATAGTGCCGGTGGTGGAGTCCCATGGAATGTAAATGTTTTCTGATAGTTTTAACAGAAACATTAAATTGATCCGCAAAATATTTAGTTGAAGTGAAACCATTTCGTTCGTAATCTTGCCGCATCTGTGTTCTTTGCTCGTCGGTTACTTTTCGAACACCATGATTGTAGCTTCGATGGTCAATTAATTCGCCCTCTTCTGCGTATCGTTGAATCCACAAATCTACGGTTGCACGCTGAAAATTTTAACAAAAGATGAATTAAAACTCTAGAAGTTGGGCTTGAATATCCATTTCCATGAACCGACTGACCGATCGACCGATATTACCGATATATTCAATGATTCTGCTATATCACGTCTACTGTGACCCTCCTGATGCAATACTATTATTCGTGTTCTTCGCTCTTCCAAATTAGCTGCAGGCATATCCATATTTTAAAAATTATATTGTTTGAACAAAACTGACAACGGGAACGTTTATTTGTCATTCTGTCAAAATCATTTTCTTGTCATCTCATAGAGCAAAAACGTTTAAACCTCATTAGTATTAATTCATGTTGTGATCGGAAAGCCGATAATCCTTTGACCCGCATTGACACATGCTGTCGTATTGTTATCACCAGGGATCGGAAATTCGGATCGATATTTACCTAAAGTTGGCAAAATCCCGGAAAAAGATAGGCAAACATGGCATCGGCTTCTTAAAAATATTATTTTAATAATATAAGTTCCGGGATTCTGGGATTCTACAATATGTTAATATAATAATTACTTTACATGTAGGATAAAACATTCATTTTTGCTCCTATAAATTCGTTAGGTTAATGAGTTACAGGTAAATTAAATAACATTTGGTAAATCTTTACATGAAAAATAACTTCAAACAGTTAATATAAATAATTGATTATGAATTAATGCCGGTGCAATTTATTTATTTTGAAATCCCACCAAATGTAGTAATGAATTCTATGATTGAGTCCGCCTCCATACAACTGAACAACAAAGCCGGTGCGAAAGTATAGGTAAATATCGATCCGAATTTCCGATCCCTGGTTATCACATAGCAACCTAGCAGTTAAATCGACAAGGTTGTACTGTGGCCTAGGAATCAAATTGGTTGACTGTACATTAAAAACCACTCTACTCCATTAATGGATCTGAATGTACAAAAGTCCACTTCACCTCTTTAATGGATCCTAGTAGATGGGGAGGGTCAAATTCGTTAAGTGTAGAGTGTAATTCGGCAATTGAATGGAAAAAAACGCGAGCATTCCCAATTATGGGGCCACCGCCGTATATATTGTCACACCCCCTAAATGCAACTCTTATAATGTTTAACATATTTGTTTAATAAATATAGGGTGACGGCACCAATATTGGACACTTAGCTGATGATCATTTAACTCTTTAATTAAAGTTTATATGGTTATAAATTGAATGTCTCAAAATAAAAGAACAACCCTTATCTTCTGCACTAATATCAATTGTCTATTATTTATTAGTCCTTCATTACTGCTTCCAGTGTGAGAGATCTTAAAAGGCTTTTGTGTTTGTATTTTTCTCCACTCAGTTTTGTACTGTCTTATGCAAGTCTTAACGACTTTACGCGAAATTTTCGATATTAATTGTTGTATGTTAAAGTATAACTTGTAAAGGTATATCTTGGTAAATTAAAAATAGCTGTAATATGTACCTGCAAAAGAAGTGACAATTAACTACTACTGGTATCTTTGTTTTTGTTTTAGGCTAAGAAGAAAGAACTTCATGCGACGTTGGAAGAAGAGAACAGAAGGGTTAGAATGAGATCAGTTGGAAATGTGAGATTCATTGGTAGGTATTGTCATACTTGTTATTTTGTTTAGTTCCATAACCTCCATAAAAAGGTAGAAGGTGACACAACATGCATATTTGTATTGTCTGACACATAATTTATGCTGTAAAAAAATGAAATTGCAGTAAATAAAAGCTATCTGGGGCAATTAAAGTAGTACAGTTATTCCAAAAGGTTTTATGTTCGAGAAATATAATATGGCATTGTTTTAGTTGTTATTGGTTCTTTAATGTTGTCTTTGCCTCTTGTTTCATGATAAGCAGAATACTGATGCAATAGATTTCGTAAATAATATTTCAAGCATTTAAGAATTATTTGATTGAATGAGTCAAATATGCGGGTCCCATCAAAGGGAGCTAAGAATCTGGGGTACTACGGGAAACTGATAAACAGGGAATACAGTATCTAGCGAGTTTGGTACTTAGTGAACTGCACTTGTGTGTGTGTGTGTGTGTATAGGTAAGGACGAAAAAGTTGTCCTTGCTAACTCACTCAATAAAATTTTCTATGAAGCTTTTCCGTTGTCATGAAAATTTGCCATACAATTGTAGAAAGAATTTTCGTCGCACAACGGTACTTTTTTCGACTTCGTTGTTTGTATGGTTAACTGCCGTTAACTATGGTCCGACTGTTTGGTCCTTACCCGTATATAATTAATTGATTGCACAAGCGAAGGCATTTTTAACCGTTTTTTTTTCTTACATAAGCGAGGTAATAAGAGGTATTTTTTGGTCTGTTTTTATGGTTTTTACTAACTTTGTAAGCGAGATCTTGATAACAGAACCAATTATAAAGAATTAATTATTAATTAAGGGCACATGTAACATGTACGACGAAGTAGTCTTTCTCGTTTAGTTTAGTGGTTAATATTAAAAAATACGTTGTCAAATTGTCGTGTGGCTGAGCGCTTTCATATTAGGCGGTTGATTCGCCCGGCTAAGCAGCGCAGAAGTCTAAGGCTAAGTTCAGAAGAACGTGCGGATGTCGCGCGATTCAGCTTTTCAGATGATAGCCGCTTGCACGACGCAGTATAGCGTGGACGTCGAGGAGGCAATGGCAAGGCTTGTGAGTTTACGCCAATCAATAGATATTACATCCTCCATTTTCGTGGCTCCGTGCGTCCGTCCGCCTCAAACTGCGCGGATCAACTGAATAGCTCGATATAGGATAGTAGATCTTGAACCACGCGTAAGCGCGCGGTCCGCGGTGCATGTCGGTGCGCGTCGGTCATGTACACAACAACATTGATTTTTTACTATAATGAACCGCGCGCTGAGCCAAACACAGTATCGTGCCGGAAGTGCGACTAACGCACGGTAGTGTAGTCTATCAAGAAAGTCATGACATGAAATAGTAGATTATTCAACAAGGGTCTAAAACAAGCCATAATGACACAAGATGTTTTAGCTACGCGAGCGAGCGGGTGTGGCTATAGTTCGAGTGTCATTATGATTGTTTTGTCTCGTGTTGAACACTCTACTTTTCACTTTAAATTCAAGGGGAAAAAGGAGATTCTCTATACAAAACTACAATATTTAACAAATAATTGTAACAAAGTTTCTGACAAAGTTTTGCGGTTGTTATTTTTGGTAATGTGACATTTTAAATGCTTGTATATTTAGCCAACAGATACAATCTTGAGAACTATTTGGACCATGCATTATAAAATAAAATTATCCTTATTGTACTATTTGAATGGATTCATATTCGTACGCATTAATCGCGTTTCACAAATTAAATCGTTTTTATATATATATATTTGAAGTTGTCATTTTGAGGTTATTTCCATTCCCTAAAAATGATCCATGCACAATCATTGTAAATAGTCATAACCCTTCACAAACACCTGATTGATTGTTAAGGGATTTCCAAAGTACATAAAAAAAAACTTGAATCCTCGAGATTAATAAGGAGCTTTAGTCCCGATGTGCACAGACAACAGTACCATTTTAAGAACATGAGAAGTGAAAAATAATTTTCATGTCATGTCTTTTTTGACTGACTATAGTTCTGCGACCACAGTAATGTACCTTGTCTGGCCATTAGTTCTATTACTATGGGCCTGTTGTTTGATCAGTACTTAAACTAATTGTTAAAACCCTTAATTAATGGTGAAATCTCAAGGAAATGTGTCAAATTTTCGATTCCTTTTTCGAAAATTAACAATTAGTCGATTTTATTACTGATGAAACAACGGGCCCTAAGGTTGAGTCAAATAATACACTTTTTACGACAAAAGCGTGACCGGTAAATTTTTTAGAAAAAATAAGAATTATTTTGTGAAATACTAAAATCAAATAGCTTACCAATTGCACATTCATGCTTTATATTTAATAAGGTGTCCAGTCTCCTAAATTATCTACAATAGCTTGGCATCTTCTAGGTATACTTTCTACCAAACTTTCAGCGTAACTACGAGGTAAAGACCTCCACACGGACTTCAATTCCCGAGTTAGGTCAGCAACTCCAGCTATATTTTTTCCTCGTAATTTAAGCTTCATCCAAGCCCAAACATTTTCAATTGGATTGGCGTCGGGTGATTGTGAGGGCCAATCCAAAACATCGATGCCATTTTCAGCTTTTCACGTTGTACAGAGCCGACTGCGGTGTTTGGGGTCATTGTCCTCTTGCAGGATCCAAGAAGCATTATAGCTTGGAAACATCGTTTTAGCAGAGGGCAACAATGCCTTTTCATAAATTTTAATCATTTTTTGAGCGTCGAGTGTGCCAGTGAACAAGTGCAAACGAGCAAAGCCCTGTTTTGAGAAGCATCCCCAAACATGCACCTTGACTGGGTGTTTTACGGTCCGTACGAGCACTATTCTCCGCCGTAGACCAGGCCCGAGTCGAGTAGTTGGCTGCCCAAAAAGAAGCTTCATCGGAAAAAATTACCTTGTTCCAATCCCGGTCTTTATTTTCACTTGCCCATGACAACCTTTTCTTCATAATTATGGTTTTCAGTAAGGAGAGGTTTCTTTACTGTACTTCGATATTTCAATCCATTTTCAATCAAACGCTGTCTAATTGTGGCTAGAGATATATTTAAGCCTTTATTCTTTATTTTTTTCTGCCCTGCACGCAATGATAATAGAGGATTTTTCGAGAATATTTGTAAAATCCGTTTATCCTGTATAGAGGAGGTCACTCTAGTTTTCCCGCGTTCTGGTAAGTCGTCGACGTTTTTGTTTCGGAATATCGCTTGACCCACTTAGTTACAAATGCCTTCGATTTATTCATATAAGTACTTGGCGGCCTGATCACGTGACATTTTGGGTCCCTTCGGGTGTGAACAAAGGAACACTGCTTCATATCGTGAAGCAAACGCGGCACTCATTTTGGAAAATGAACTATATTGGCGGGAAAATGTCAAAAGTTTTTTTTTTTTTACAAAGCATTGTAGCTAGATGACCACTCTATTCAGCCAGTACTTTTTTTTTCTGTGCCACTCATAAAATAAAAATTATATCGGACATGTTCTTGTCAAACAGACTGTACTAACTAATGTTTACCTTTTAATATCAATACGTATAAAAAGTAAAAGCTCAAAATTAATGTATAGTCGCGGTAATTTCCGAGACGATCTTGCCATTCGCATCCTGCATCGATAAAAGTACGCATGACGTAAATTTCACTTTTTGAAATCGCTTTAAATTTAGTTTTTGTTTACCAAGGAACTTTTTTGTTTATATTATACAATTTCACGCCTATGTTATATATTATAAAATTTCACGCCTATGTTATAATATATTATATTTATTATTGACCAACATAATATTTCTCAACAAGACTCAATTCCGGCTTATGAATCAAGAGATTTGGTGTTTTCGTTTTGCTGCAAATTGATGTGAAATCGTAAAGTCGATGTACAAGAGTATCAGAATTTAAAGGTAAAAGTCTGTTCAATATGTCATGCAAATTTCAACTGAAACAAAAGTGCGGCGTGCGTAAGTTAAACTATCATTTTCTAGTCTTCAATCTCGTACATCAAATAATTGCAATAGTTTAGAAAGCATTATTTTTATTTTATATAAATCAGAGTTTTGATTTATATACAGGTTTATGAAAAACTCCTTAATTTATTTTTTTAATTGTAATTAATACTAGCGGCCCGCCAGCGGCTTCGCCCCGCTGCAAATTCCTTGCTTTCCCAGTGAATTTTCAATTATTTTCTTACATAAAAATTCTTGTTCTGACAATTACGAACACAACAAAAAAGTAATCAGCCTAATCGGTTCAGCCGTTCTCGAGTTTTGCGCTTACCAACACATTTAGCGATTCATTTGTATTATATAGATAACAACTTATAACCTGACTAGGTAAAGGCGTCTGTTGCTGCAACGCTACTACATAGCGCGACTGAGCCGCAAAATTTGAAAGCTCTCAAAAATTGCTTTGGCCTTGCATTTGCATACTTGTTATTAAGCGGGTGTTAAAATAACATTTGATATAGTTTCGTGTGCTATAACGATATTCGATATAATGTCAAGAAATATGATCACTCAAAGGGGTTACAATGAAATTAAATCATAATTGGTATTTAACTCTGCATACTGTTTGATGTAATGGTCTGTATCTAATGAGACTTGCCAATGTTAATATAACAAGGCGATGAAATAATGATGGAAATAATTTCAACTTTAATTATTCAAAAAGGGTGAATATGTTCATCATCGTTATCTAACTAAACTGACAATTGGTCACTAACGTATATTTTTTTCGTGGTGATGCTATCCCCGATGGGGGGTTCATACTCACTTAAATAATTAGAGAAAGTCATCTCATATCAAAAGACCAACTTTCACTAAGCCTGCCGAATCGCAATAATTCATAAGAATATAAAATATGGGGTCTTCTGTTATTTGGTATAACTTTGTCCGGAAGCGATATTTTGAGCTGACGCGTTTCATCTGTAGACCTGACCTCATCATAGCATCGAGCGTTGAATCGAGTTACATTGATACCGTATGATCATAATAGGCGAGGCTCATGAATAAATGTTTTTCTTTCATACTAGAAACCCAGTTTTGCGCAGGGGAAATGCCAATATATTTTACAGTGGAATTCATAAATATGTATACGCTTTGTACTAGTACCTTGTCACTTCTAACAATTTTCAAATGGCAGTTTAAACATGACATTAAGACTGCACCGAGCAAACGTCGAGCGTCCAGTGGCGCCCTCAATACTATTATTGTGTTTTCTGATAAACGAAAGAATTTCCATGGAATTGGACGATGCTTTTTTGTAGCGCAAGTAAAAACACAATTTATGGGATACGTAAAAAACTTTGATAATAGTTACCCTTTGAGTAGTCAGCTTAACGGGAAAAGGTGGCCACTTTTTTCCGTTAAGTTGATAACTCGAAGGTCAATTGTTAGTAAACTATGGGATTTATCGTATAAGTTGTGTTTTTATTTGTAGTACAAAAATGCATCGTCCGAATTCAAGAAAATACTTTAGTTTATTAGAAATCTCAATAATAGTAATGAGGGCGCCACTGTACATCCGGCGTACGCTCGGCGCAGTCTTAAATAGACAAGGTACTAAAGTGTATACATATTTATGAACTCGGCTGTACTGTGTGATAATGAATTGGCGGTAGCAGACTTGTCTAAGGTCATATCATCCACTACGCTATCATCATCATCATCATCATCATCATCATCATCATCGTGTCAGCCGAAAGACGTCTACTTCTGGACATAGGCCTCCCCCAAGGCTCTCCACTCAGACCGGTCTTGTGCTTTTCGCATCCACCGCGTTCCCGCGCTATACTGTAGTTGAATTGTGCAAACGGATAATGGGGTTGACGGAGCCCCTACGTGCAGGTCTTCTTTTCTGTTTAGTCCTATGTGCTTAATGCAATACTAACGTTTTGATTTTACTTATAACTTGTATTTAATATGGGTGTTATTTGAGAAATACGTGTGTATGTATATTGTACCGGCAGAATGTTAAATAGCGTTTTTATGTTAATTGTTTATCATCTAAAATAAAACTAAACCTTGATTTCTAATTCTGTAGAATTCTGACGTTTCTTGGTTTTTACCAGACTTTAAAATATTCCTTGAATCTGTGGTGCCAAAATTGAAAAATAATAAATTAATACAAACTTATTTTAATTTAAAATGGCACATATGAAAATAGCGGTTTGTCCCCTAAGTTACCAGTATTTTTGGCAAAAATGTTATTCTGATTTGGATAGCTTATTTTCACTTGTACTTACAATGAATCTATTGATTAAAAATTATAGTTTATTCCGGGTTGTGGTTTAACAGTGTTGTATAATTAAGACATACTAAAATGTACATAGAATAGTTGATTGACCCATATATCTTGCTTTCTCAATTAGCTTACAACAGCTGTATGTTGAATGAACCGTAATATACAGCAGGTTGTTTTTTTTTTGTTCAAAATACTCGTTATTAGTGCGGATAAATCCGCCGCAAAATAGCCGCCACTAGAAAAAAAGAAAGAAATATGAAATAATCGTTTCGTTCAATGAACCTTTATTTTTGTTGGATAGTAAAAACGGTAAAAACATACAAGCGTCAAAATTCAGTATGATTATAGAACACATCCTGAAGATTACTAAAAAACAATTACTAAAAAAAACAACTGTAAGTTGGGCTCACAATTGATTCGATTTCAAATCGAAATATAATAATACCTAAGTCCCGTGTGGCGGAACGGAACCGTCGCGACGGTTCTTTTTTGGTAGCAAACCATGTTTTGCAGTACCTATATGTACTTAAATTATATTTAATATTATTTAAAATCTTCGTTTTAATCTTAGATACGTTTTCTCTGCCTTATGTATGTGGATTGGTAACAAATTCAAATGAAAGCCAAAACCGTCAGTCAGACGTTGAAAAAAATGCTTTTCATCAGAATGTGACAGCGGTCAGAATTGTACGGAATTAAAAATCAAGGTTTATAAACTGCTAGAACATAATGCACTTCATTGTATGAAGGCGACCTGCAATACAATAAAGTGCATTATGTCTCCGAACTTTGAATTGCGATAAATAAGATAAGATTAAAATTAAATTAAGATTAAATTTTAGCGATATGAAATGTTTTCGGCTTTGATATTTCACACGCTAATTTTTAAATAAAGTTTAGGACTGCCAGCAAAATAATCCTACATCTTCCCAAAACTGTAGTCTTTCGACTTAGTTAAACCAATTTCTCGGTTAATATATTGTTTATTTCACCGAAACCCAATTACTTTCCAAGTTTAAATTAAATACGCTGTCACTAATACACTGGGAAACATCTTAGCCTTCTTGTGCAAAATGTGGTTACAGAATTATCAAGAAGTTTTAAGACTTGTTGGTAATTCTTTAGCTCTGCCTACCCCACTCTGGGAATGAAGGCGTGAGTTTATGTATGCATGTATGTTTAAATTAAATTTATAATATCTAACTCGTCTTTGATAAGCGCACAGCACTGCAATTATCGTTCGTCTCCTTTCTTTCAATCACCCTTTCACTCATTCGGTCGGTCATGCTATACATTCTTACCTGGCCTCAGGCATGCTAAGAGCAGTTACATTATTTAATACAACTTTCAAGCATCCTTACAAACACAGTAACATCTTATCCATACCAAGAATTATATAACTTTACTAGACTTATTTCAAGTTAGGGGTTGTATATAGGGTTCATAGTTCTAAAAACATCATCATAACTAGGCTTGGGACTTTTGGATGCTCGCTATGGTTTTAGATTCCACGGAGTCGCCATTATGTTAAAATATTATTTTTCGAAGTCAAAGCCAAAGTGTAAAAATAAAACATGTTAGATTTACGCTGTTATATCGATCGGTAATAACCACGTTATTATGACTGCAATTAATTTTATCATAAATTTATTAGTCATTACACACATGTCACAGTTTATGCATATAGGTACGATTTACTTAATTATGCATCCTCTTTGATACTTGCGTTGTGACACACTACTGACTGACATCTATTTTATCAATTAAAAAAACACTTGATTAATAAATTGACAGTTTTGATTAAACACGGTTTAACACGTTCATGGACGCGGATGCTATAGCAGTCGTGTATCATACCGGCTATAGCATGGGCGTCATAAATACGGGGGTCAAATTAAAATGGTTTTTTATTACTGTCCGTGAACGTGTTAAGCAATTTCTGATAAAATTAAAAATGAATAGTTTTACTACTTGCGAAATTAAGTCCTGGGGACCGATTTTTGACTTTCGAGCGCTCGATTTCAAAAGCGAGCGGTAGAAAATATTCGAATGCGAAAATTTTTCACGATTTATTTTCGAATGGTCCCTAATTCCATATTTTTGAGATTCTCACTCGAAACTGAGGGATTGACTAAATAGTATTATTAAGTTGGAACTTGTTTCATTATACGCAGAAAATCGATGTTTTACCGGTTTATTTTATTCATATTTTAAATACGAATAAATGTGTGAAGCTAACAAAAGATGAAATCATAACAAGCAATTTAATATTTCAGTGCCAATAAGATTTTTTTACGCTTATTTTTCAAATTCTTGACTGGTTATAAATGTAGGAAAAATGAAACGCTTTCTCGTCTGTGGATGTCTATGGCATTGTGCTAGGTTTGTTTATGCTTCGTGTATATATACCCAACAGATTTGAAAGATGTCAAATGATACTCTCTATTGATAGAATTCAAAACGAATGCCACGGACCACTCGTGTTCATATTTTCTATCGCTCGCAAGTCAAAAATACCATTTCATTGTTTTTTGTCACTTTCGAGTGAAACTTTCGAGCGCTCGAAAGTCAAAAATCGGCCCCCTGGTTGGAGCCGTATAAGGAATTATAATATGTCGAAGAAAAGTCTTGTATATTTTGTTCTTTATGTGATGTATATTTCAAAGCCGGAAAAAAGTGTTTATTGTTAACCATGTTAAAAGTGTACCTCATCAAAAAAAATTAAGTGGCGACTAATATTAGATTGAAAAATACATTTTTGTTTTTATTACTTAAAGTATTTGTTTTAGTTTATTTTGTTTACTAGCAGTAGAGAATTTTATTATTGGTAATTATATAAATACAAGTTGTATGTACTTATCCACTTTGACTTTGACTTCTAAAAAAATATTTTAACATAATGGCGACTCCGTGGATTCTAGAACCATAGCGAGCATCCAAAAGTCCCAAGCCTAATCATAACAAACTGTTATCATCCTCATATAATCCATATAAAACAAATTCCATTTATCAAAAGTGACGGTCACGGAAGCACATTAAAATATTTTGTGTAGATAAATGAACATATTATTACGACGCATATACATATTTTCTTTTGACACGTCGTGCAATATATTTGTGCATGTAGAAGATGCTGTCAAAAAATTCCTTTTTGCGACATGTTTTTGCTGCCGACCATATATTTTACCGCTCAGGCATGCCACGATCCGTAACTCGGCGGGTACAAATTAAGTACAGCAGAGCAATCAGCTCGATTTTACACAAGTAACCCAAATTTCAGCCCGTTCCATTGTCGGGAACTGGTTCAAAATTTACTTAAAAGATTTGACCCGAACTAATAATAGACATGGCAAGTTAAATAAAAGCTTGTAAAAAAGATGGCCACTGACATGCAATACCACACAAGCAGCGTAAATTATTTTTGTGTTTTCTTTTCTGACCAAGGACAGCATTCTTTGTAGTGATTTAGATATTTGCGCTTAATATAGCTTATATGCGAACTTTTATGTCTTGAGGTAAAATGTTTTTGAATTAAAAACCAAATGTTGGAGAGGGAATTAGGTTTAGCTGTGACAACAATAGTTCGCGAGCAGAGCCAGCCGCGCCAGCTACCGGCGAGTGCCGAAATTAGTCGGTTTATGTTGAATTGGAATTCACCAAAAAAATAACGTGCTTGTTTTTACATTTTTATTCGAAAGAAGCCTAGCCTTTTCTGTTTAATTTGAATCATTTTATGATTAAAAGTGTTTTTGCTGGGTGCGCTTCAATCAGTATAAAAACATTTCATTTAACAAACCACGAATAGCATAATGAACGTTTAGCATAAAAACCACTGGTATAATTTTATCTGGCATACGATCGAATAACAACACTCATTTAGTATAACTATCATTTTCTTGTTATTATGCATTTTAAGCCTATTTCTTCTAACTAGGTAAGGTTGGAACTGTGACAACATTAATAATAATAACAGCCGTTAGAAATATTTATTTTTAAATTTGTATACATTATCGTTTTTAAATTATGCATTTCGTTTTATGCATCTTGACTATTATTTCGATGGTATGATTATTATAAAGATCGAAATTATGCAATTCGTTTTATGTAAGATGATCAATTCGACCATTTGTTTTTATGCTAAACATTACACTCCCGTTTTTGCTATTTAAAATAATGTATTAAATAAAAGTAACCTCGCCTACTTATTATGACAAATGGCGGAGTTATTTAGAAATACGATTTTAATAATGTAGGTGACCAATACTGAATCTAATGCCAATTAGATCATTACATTTATTTATATTTTATTTTAAGTACTTCGTCTTAACTACTTTAGTCCTAGACAACGACTCATGTGCACACGCACTGCGATATTATATAAGTTGACGCAGCATTCTGGGTCCCTACAAACCCTTATTTAACTTTTTGAGTTTAACGATACTGACATTGAGAAGGACAGAAATAGTCATGAATACAATGAAGAATGTCAGTAGGTACGCCAAATCGCTTGAAACTTTGTTACAGTAAAGCGTATAAATAAACAAACATGCAACTTTTTGTTTCATTCAAATAGACCCAATAGTTTTGACTCTACGAACGTTTAAAATGTTGGGCGCCATCTTGCTGGAGTGACGTCATAGTTTAACAGCGGTGCGCGCCCTTATATGATTGAGTTAGTTTACAGGGCTATATCTTTTTAACCGTAATAAGTAACGAATTGTTTTTTTTTACAGAATGTCTTATTATAAACTCTATCGTTTAAAATTATAAAATGAACAATAAATCCAATCCCAAGATGAGTATATGAATACAAGAAACATAAAAAAAAACTTTTTTTACGGATTGTGTTTTGCCCCGTGTGGTTGCCGGGTTAGAATAGTGCCACTCCATGTCTTCCCGTGGATGTCGTAAGAGGCGACTAAGGGAATATGGGCTTGTAGTACTGTTAGGCGATGGGCTTGCAACCTGTCACTAATACGCTGGTAAACATCTTAGCCTAGTTGTGCAAATTGTGGTTACAGAGTTATCAACAAGTTTTTTAGAGTTGTTGGTAATTCTGTAGCTCTGCCTACCCCACTCTGGGAATGAAGGCGTGAAGGTATGTATGTATGTATGTGTATTTTCATAATGGCTTCTTATTTTAATGCTATTTTAAGCTTAAATTGTTGTCTAATTTTCATAGATTACGGCTAAATAGCAATCTCAAGCAAAACTGCTTCAAATATGTGGAAAAACTGATTTTCGTAATATTTTAACGAATTCGTGTTGATGTTACTATGGTAGTTATTGTTACCCATTGTTTTAAGTATTACATACATTTTAACTAAAGCAACTTGTCAGTCGCTGATCGGCTTTTTTGTTTGTACCTATTCTACATAAAATACCAAAACATTAGGCAATAAGTATTTTTATAGCCTAAAGTGAAACATCTCAAAAATTTAAATCCAAGCGCTTCAAGGTAGGTAGGTAGGTATTCAACAATGTTATGATTCACGCAGTTAGAATCGCGGTCTTGGTATCTCGTAGTACTACAGCTTACCCGTAACAGGACAGGACATTGGAGTTTTAAGTAATCTTACTTGCTTATTAAAATCTATCTGCTTTGCTACCTACCCACTGGCAATGCCTAGACCTAGCTAAGCGAGTGTATGTAGGTAGCTTTTCTAATCGGGAGGGGGCGACTAGCGGCCACGCGCTATTTTGATTGCTATTATATCGAAAATTTAAGTGTTACAACAAATTCTGAATCTAGAGCTCACAATAGTTATGTCACGTGTTTAAAATTGTAAAAAATAAAATATTTCGTTGCTACCAAGAGGTATCGTTTGTTTTTTCAGGTGAACTGTACAAGTTGAAAATGCTGACGGCGAAAATCATGGTGTACTGTATGAACCATTTGATTGACAAGCTTGAAGAAGAGAAGCTAGAGTGCTTGTGCAAACTGCTCACCACCATCGGCGAGCAAGTTGAAAGCGAAGTTAAAGACAACATCGAGAGTGTCTTCAAGAAAATGCAAGATTTAGTTGAACGCAAGTCAAATAAAATTTCCAGTCGTGTTAGGTAAATTCCTATTATTGCGATATTTCAAGTTTTTATTGGAAGTTTCATTTGCAATTTCAGATAGTTTCTTTTCATTATTCATTATGTTTTTTTATCAGGTTTATGATCCAAGATGTAATCGAACTAAGAAGGAGGAGATGGGTCATAAAGGGTGTCGTCGACTCTCAGCCTAAGATGATGGATCAAATCCAAAAAGAAGCTGAGCAACAACAGCGCCACATTGAAGTATGGTTCTAATGCCGAGCAAATTACATTTAAATTCAAGCTACTTGTAATTGATCATTATACTCATTTTCAGCTAATGAATGCAAATCCTATGGGTGGATTCCGCCGAGACGAAGGTGGGCGAGGAAAACGTAGCGAAGGTCGCAGACAGAACAACTCTTTCACGGATAACAGTAGTAACTGGAAGAGTTCACGGCCGAATTACATGGTCGATACTTCGAAATTAAAGTTTGCCACTCATAACCAAAAGGTTCTGTTAAGCATTTCTCAATAATCAGATTAAAGCCACTGTTTTAGTATTTTTTGAGCCTTACAGTTATTTATTTATTTCAGATTAACAGTATAAAACTGGCTCCACAGACTGGCTTGGGGTGGAACCATGGTTCGGGCACAAAGAATCCAGCGCAAGCTGGTAGTAATTCTATGATAAGTCTCGCAAAGAATATGTATAGTGTCCTAGAGAATGAACAGGCAGATCCGACTTCAATGAGAAGTGAGTAAAAATAATCGTGATCATTAGACTTTTTTACCGTTACTCAAAAGTAGCGTTTGGATTATATACTATTACTAGCTTCTGCCCGCGAACTCGTCTGCGTAGATTTCGATAATCGTTATTCCCTCGGGATTAACGCTTATGAAATACTTTCAAAGATTTTTTTTCCAATATTACCCAGATGTACAGTTTTAGAGTTATTTCCGAAAAACTGCGCTCCTCAACAAAAGGACGTAAGTGCCATGAAGCTAGTTACCTACGCTCTTTTGCAGGTGCACTTTTTTTAAATAGTTTTGTGTAATACCTACCGGCTTCGGAACCCTACACTGAGCTTGGTCAGACATGGTCTCGCCCGGTTTTTTATCAATTGTATATCGTTATGACGTTAAACTCAATAACTTTTAAACAGCACAGCCGATGGGCTATCAAGCATCAGAACTATAACTATGAAATGGAAACCAGTCTAAACACCATTTGTCAATTCCAACGCCAAACGGGCGACCTACGACTAACAATCGGCCAACCGATTTAAGCCTGTCTGTTCATCGTATTAGAACAGAGACGTAGTAACCGGGAGATCATTTTGGGGTTTTCTGTTCCTTCAAAAGTTAAAAACCGATAACAGTATTAAAACCATTTTATTAAACACAGAAGCCTTTTGAACATTTATCTATGGTTGACTTTTAAGCCCCCTGAAGTATTTTTTCTCTAACATGTTGTTCTTTCTACAGTTATATTAAATATATTTTCTTTTTACAGTAGTATCATTACATTCGATCATAATGTTTCTGTGTTGTTTACCTACCAATTTTAATATAAAATTTATGAGTGGAATGTTTGTAACGAATTAACAATGACACGCATACACTTATTGAGCAGAATAATGTTTTGGCATAAACGTTTTTAACAGCATAAGCAGCATAAGCATATAATATAGGCAGCCAGAAGTTTCCGGCTTATATAAAAAGAACCTAACAACCTCACCTATCCGAGTCGCTTTTGCCCCGAGGCCCCGACCCATGTTGCTCTCCTCGCTTCGCTCGCTCCCGTTATTCCCGTTTGGAGGTGGGAGGACCTTGTGCAGGGCCCGTCCGGGTTGGTACCACCATCTTATCCATTAACCTACCGCCAAGCAGCAGTGTTCGCATTGTTGTGTTCCGGTTTGGGGATAAGACAGCCGGTGAAATGACTAGCATAGAGGCATTCCATCTTCGGCCTCAGGGTTGGCAACGCATTTGCAGTCTTAGGATTGCGGTCTTGTGAATGCGAATGTCTATGGGTCACAGTTTCCACTTACCATCAGGTGGCCTGTGTGCTCGTTTGCCTTCCTATGATATAAAAAAAAAAAAAAAAAATCCTACATTACATTTTATGCAATATGACCGTTATACTAAACGAAATTATTCGTCATGAAATTCGATCTTATCAATAGATTTAAAAATCTACCAAACAATCATTCGGAAAATTACCAATATGTTTTCTATGATGCCAACATTTAAAATTCGTTGAAATAATATTATACTAAACTCAATTTTTTAGGGTTCCGTATCCAAAGGGTAAAAACTGGACCCTATTACTAAGACACCGCTTTCCGTCTGTCCGTCTGTCTGTCACCAGGCTGTATCTCACGAACCGTGATAGCTAGACATTGGGAATTTTCACAGATGATGTATGTCTGTGAGCCACTTTAGCTAAAAACAGAATAAAATAAATATTTAAGGGCTCCCATAGAACAAACGTGATTTTTTTATAGATTTTGGTACGGAACCCTTCGTGCGCGAGTCCGACTCGCACTTGGCCGGTTTTTTTATTCCGTAGACTAAAATGACAGCTACAAATGTCAAACATAAAAATAATGTAGCCAGCTTTGAAGAAACAGTGCTGTTTGTTTTGGATCGTGGTGTAATTATTAATATCGGATATAATCAAAATTACTGTAGGTACCTACGTTAAAAAAAGTATTTTTGGGCAGGTACACATAGAAAATGAATAGAAATAAATTTACATAGTATTCAACCCTTGACATACTATTGGACATTTAGTGCCAACTTAAAATATAATACGTTTTACGTATTCGTTACTTTCCTCTTATAGTGATCGGATGTGTTGAGTACGTTTTCTCGTGTTATTGCTGCTGATGACTTTATTAGAAGCTGTTACACTTATTGAGTTTTATAAAAATAATATAATAAAGTGAGTAGTTTGGTGTTTTTCATCTTTTTATGCTAATTATTGTGTTTCGAATAAAATTTACCTTTAAATATTACAAATGTGTTGTATTTATAAAAATCAGAATATATACCAAAGGGTGGCATTTATACCTAAAGTATTGTATCATTTTGGAACTTCACGCATTATCGACTCTATATTTATGTTTAATGTGTATTTGGGCACAAACGGTAAAGTAAAGTCACCAGTGGTCAGCCAAAGACCTGAAATCGACCTCTGCCTATACTTTGTATGAGTGGAAAGAGTACGAAATATATATTTCCCACTCTTCGCACTCATATAAGGTCGACTACTGGTTTCTGGCTGACCAGTGGTGACTTTACCCTACAAGTAACGAAAAAATATTACAGAAAATCTTACATAACACATTGACCAGTGAAGTTGCTACAATTAATAAAAAATGTCGTCGTATTTTTAAAGCTTGCTTTTCATTTAGTTATTTAGACTTTTTTTAGCCTTCCGCTAAAACGGTGATTTTTCCTGTTTTGAAAGTTGGTTTAGTCGAGAGTTATGGGGAATACTTTGAAAAGTTGTAAATAAAGTTTTATTATATTCCTGTTACTTTTTGTTTAACTAAACATTTTCGGACCGGCTCTCGAACAATTAGAAAGCTAGATGACATAAAAGTACAATACACAGTCAGCAGAGAGTTCATTCAGCTAGACGACATGAAAGAAAAATACACGGTCAGCAGAGGGTCAATTCAGCTTTACGACATGAATGAACAAGTAGCAATACTGCCCTCCTAAGCTGATACGCAGTAAGTCAGATAAAACTCCTGTAGCAATTTCAACCTTATTACTATCGGAATAGAATTCAAACTGCATTGGTTATTGAATTTGAGATACTGTTTTTTTGCTTAGGAGGACAGAATACGTCTGGAAATGTAAATATTCCGTATGATTACAATACCTAATTAGATGACCGTCTCTCTGCAACAGCGTGTTTCCTGTTCTGTATTGTATTTTATTTTACTATTTTATACTGTTTCAGGTAATAAGGACATGAGCCCTAGTTATCATTCGAAGGGTGCTTCTATTGAAAGATCTACATTCAACTCCAGAGGTGACTTTAGTAAGTTTTGATACATTATTTATCCTATTTTAATTTGATTGGAACACATACAGGTTAATTAGTACAGCATAAAAATAAAAACATGTGTGGTACATGTGTCACGAGTTTACACTAATTGTAAAAAACTTATTTTTGTACCTATAGTCAAAACTGTCAAATATGAACCCTTAAGGTAAACAGGATTTTTTTAAATCTCTTTTGGACCTGGGGGAGGGGTAGGCGTCAGTGAAGGTGTGGAAATTGGTTAAGTTTTAAATAATGCATAATTCCTTAACAGTTCACTGTACGACCAAAGTTTCCATGCGATGCATAAACAAGACAAAATTGTGCAGAATTTGTGCATACATGTTTTTTTGTATATCTTCTTGTTAAAAAGTTACGAGCGGCGGAAGAAAATAATTTTACATAATAATGAATTAGGTCGTTTTCCAAAGGTTACGTGGTTATGGGGTACCTTGTAATAGTAAATTGCATGGGAAATAGTAAATTAGTGGTTTATATGATTGCATATTGTTAAAGATCGTGACTGGGAAAAACAGCGGCCATACTTACACCCTTAACAATTCTGGCGCAGTGCACTTCATTTTAACCCAATAGTCGATAAAAATAACACAAGGTGCCAAAAATAGAGTTTTGTATCAAGTTCACGCCGATTTTTTTTTGACGAAAGTTGGGTATTATACAGGGTGACTGGAAATTCGCCGTATTCCTTGAAAGGGGTTATTCTACAGCTCATTTGTAACGATTTAAGTCCAGTCAACCAGGGATCAAAACACATTGGTTATCGAGTTATTCACGTTTTTAGAATTTTATAAAAATACCTGCCTTTTGACCTAAATCTAGTCATTGTGTAAAAACTTAGTCATTTAGAAATATAAAAAAAGCATTTTTCAAATAGCCAATGAACTATTACGAAAAATAATAAAAAATGCCAAAGAAATGCAAAGTTTTGCAAATAAAAGGATTTGAAGTTAAAATTTCTAGTAATTATTTTCCAAATTTTGTAACATTTTAAAGCATAACTAAAAAAAAAAGTACGACACTTCGCGTACAAATGACAGAAATAGTTAATTCATGAGCTTTCTAAAAATGTACAATGTATGACATTTTAAATTCAATTTTCATTTAAAAATGTACAATTAATAATAATAAGTAGCAGAAATGTTCGCGGTTAAGCTCCATCGTTTCAACCAAAAAACGCGGGATCGTTCTCGTTTTTAAATTCACCTTATCGTGTTCTTTTAAATTTGCTTTTTAAAAACATAAAGTGCGTTCCATTTTGAACCGAAAAACGCGGGAATTGTTGTAGTAAAATGAATAGAACATCGTTCTCCTTTTTAAATTCAGCTAATTATGTTCTATTTTTAAATAAATTAGCTTTTTAAAAATAAAGTGCGTTCCATTTTGAAATTTCGAGCATCTCAAAACTTTTTGAGTGCGTTTCGTGAATAACTCGATAACCAATGAGTTCTGACCCCTGGTTGACTGGACTTAAATCGTTACAAATGAGCTGTAGAATAACCCCTTTCAAGGAATACGGCGAATTTCCAGTCACCCTGTATAATGTTAAAAAGTAGAATGTTTCTTGATACTTATTTTTAGGTGGTCCAGGCAGCGGCAGTAAGTCTGGCTCCATGGGCGTGGCGCGATCCAACTCCAGCAGCCGCAGCGCGAGCGCGGCGCCGTCGGCCGCCCCGCCCGCGCCCGCTGCGCCGCCAGCCGACGCGGCGCCCGCAGCTGCCTCCGTCGTGCCACAGGAGCCGCTCTCCGAACCCACGAGAAAGTCCGTCAAATCTATGATCAACCTCTGTCTGATCAATTCCGATAATGTGGAGTTGGCCGAAGACATCAATCAACACATAGAGCCGCAATATCATGCGGCTCTCGTCACTGAAATTATTACTGTTGCAGTAGAAAAGTATGTTATTAATATATTATACAGCTTTGGCCAAAGGTGTGTGTTAAGCACCCTTGCGTGTATTATATAGTCTAGGAACCCACGATACTAAACATAGTTCGATAGTTCGATATACTGTGGTGGTCATATAATTAGGAACGGCTAGAAAACATGGGAACTGCTGTGATAAACATGTTAAAATATTACATATTCTTAGGTATTTAACGGGGTATATTATAATGTCAAAGAGTAGTATTTTAGCAGCCTTTTTACTTACCTTAATCCCAAAACAAGCTGCCGCATGCAACACAATTTAATAGAATAAGGTCTGAACAATTTATTTACCTATTTATTTTAACAACTAAGTAAACGAATGAACAAAAAAAAGGACGACAAAATAATAGTTAACTGAAATATGACAAAAACAAACTGATTTCATATTTTATATGATATCCCTTGTTAGCCAAAACTGCACTGCATCATCGAGGTATCGAGGATATTAACGCTTCACATGTATCGACAGGAATAGCGTACCAACACTCAAAAGTTTTGTTAAGTTGATCCATGTTGGTGTTTTTCGTAAAACAGTGCATTTTTCCAATCGGTCACAGTCCATTACGCGTATTTTGTTTTTTTTTTTTAATTTTAATTTTTAATTTAATTTTGACACAGTTGCTTTCCGATTTAATCCGTCAAATTAATATGTGTGATAGATCGTTAAGTAAGGCTTATTTAAAAATAACAAATAGAGTGGTGACTCAATCACAAGTAAAAAAAAAAAAATTGACTTACCTGTTTTTTACATAAGTGTTAAAGATAGAGAGTCCATTTTCTCTTAAAACATGTATGATATTAAGCCTAACAAAATGATAAAATAATGTTATATTAAAGTTTTAGAGAAAAGTCATATTTAATTATTTCGGTTTTTATTTTTTCTCGGCTGAACCACTGGGAATTTTTCAACAAAACTTGGCACAATAGCACTAATAGATGTAAGTAACTATAGAAAAAAAAACCAGCTCTTAATCACGAAGGGCATTTTTTCTGACGACGCGCTGGCCTAGTTGGTAGTGACCATGCCTACGAAGCAAGCGGTCCTGGGTTGAAATCCCGGTAAGGGCAGATATTTGTGTGATGAGCGCAAATATTTGTTCCTGAGTCATGGATGTTTTCTATGTATTTAAGTACTTATTTCTCTATATAAGTATTTATATCATTGTCTAGTACCCATAGTACAAGCCTAGAGCTTAGTTTGGGACTAGGTCAACTGGCGTGAGATAGTCCCCTGATATTTATTTATTTATTTTATTTTATTTATTCTTCCCTTATCCTGCTACGACCTTTAGCAACAACGTAAAAAGGCCGGAAATTATAGACTGCAATAGTACATTATTGCCTAGGCGCGGAAAGTAACTCAGGCCGAGCAATAGCGAGCCCTGCTAAAACACGAGTCAGGAAATCCTCGTTTCCGCCGAGGCATATACAGGGTGTCCCTGGATAAAGTCCACAAACGAATAGGGATGACAGTAGATAATAAAATTAATAAAAAAAAGTTTGTGTCATTCTTTTTTTTCTTTAAGATTTAAAAAAAAAACATTGTTTGCTGTGCACTCAATCGGAACAAAGAGAAATATCTCGCCTCATATGAGGTCTATTCAGATGAAATAAACGGTTTTTTAATCCCAGGACATTACCTGTGTCAAACAGGTAAAAAAAAAACAAAAAAATACGCCGACCTTTAAAAAAAACAGGTTTTTATTAAAAAAAATGTGTTTTTTTATTGTAAATTCCTGATAATTCTTAAAATTTGCTTAAAAATATGCCCATATTACCTTTTGTTATTATTAGCTATAATTATTTGTTAACTCATTGTCTTTAATTAAAAAAAATAAAATATGTGTCTAATGCAAACACGACATTTTTGATGTAGCTCAAGAAAATTAATTAAAATAGGGGAAATAATTCGTGTAGTTTTGAAAATTGGTACATTTATACCTTGCAGTATCCAGATGAACATAATAAAAGTCCTCATGTGTAGGGGGTGTGCTGAGGGTGTAGGGGGGGGGTTGAAGGTACCTTTTTTCAGATTATTGCTCATATCTCTAATACCTGTACGAATAGTATTATGATTACTTCTGACAAAAGTTTCTACATAAAATTTCCTACAAATTTGGTCATATTTATTTTTGCTCTACGACCAATACTTTAGGAGCTACAGGGTGTGTAAGTTTTAACAGAGAGATACAAATAGAGGATTTAAGAAAACGGCGTCATTTTTTCGTCATTGTTCATCATCACTTTCATTTTTAGTTTAGAATAAGCCAGCTTAGTCATCTGCCGACCCAATATAAAAAACCCCATGTCGATCTATTGAAAATTCTAAAAATAAAAAAGGCGATAATGTAAACAAGGGCCGAGCGTGCGAGATACCGTGAGTCCTTACTACGGCGGGCGTCACCGCGGTGCGGACCGCCGCATACCACTGAGCTACTCTTTGCCACTGAGGTTGAATTAAAACCCTTAGAATAATAATATTCTAAGTTAAAACCGTTGTTTCTCGTTCTCACCGCACCGTACGAATAACTGGGAAGATAACTAAATCATTAGTTATATGAAATTACCAAATAATCAGTCATTCGTTATTTTTAATTTATCTAGATGAGCTTTATTCTTATCTACATAAATTAGTTGGGCTTCTAAATTGAAAAAAAAAACTGAAAAAATGCGGGCTGAGGGAATCGAAACACGAGTGGCTCCTAGAGATGCTGACTGTATAATTATAAGAACTGCCATTGAGAAAGCAGCAAACCATCCCGTAGTTGCTGTTGTTGGGGAAGATGTGGATTTAGTAGTTCTTCTAATGTCTCTATCACCACCAGAGAAACAAATATTTTTTGTCAAGGCAGGAAAAGGAAAAGTGGAAACCAAGATATTTTCGTCACAAAAACTCCAAAAACTCTCCTTTTGTTGTGCTGTTCTTTTCCTACATAGTTTTAGCGGCTGCGACACAACCTCAGCAATTTACAGGATAGGCAAACTGTCAATTGTAAAGCTGTTTGTGAAAAAACCAATAATCAAGGATATATCAGCCATTTTCTATGACCCAACATCAACATCGGAAGCCATAACAAAATCAGGAGAAACGATGTTTTTGACGATATATCGTGCGCCCACTACTCAGCTTGATCTTAACAGCCACAGATACTCGCTTTTTGTTAAATCCAGCACCAAGTCCAAAGCTGATCTCTCCTCTCTCCCCTCTACAAAAGGGTCAGCAAAATATCACGCATTACGAGTATTCCACCAAGTACAAGAGTGGCTGGGTAACGAAATGCCTCCTGAAATGTGGGGTTGGAAGCGAGGAGCTGATGGAACCCTCGAACCAATTACTACCACTGATCCTCCAGCTCCTGACACCGTGCTGACTTCAATTTTTTGTCGCTGCAAAAGTGGTTGGACTGGAAAATGCGGATGTCGAAAAGCCGGTATTTCATGCAGTCTAGTATGCTTCGGCTGCATGGGTTCATGTACAAACGGTGTACCTGTAGATATCATCGATGGAGAAGACGAAGATGTCGATTTAGAAGATGATGAGTGACATAATTAAGAGAAACTGATTTGCTTTTTCTATTTTTAATAAACAATTTAACACTTATTTCGTTTTTACTTCTTAAATCGTCTATATTTTAGCTCCGTGTTAACTTAAACAATCTGTAGCTCCTAAAATACTGATCGTACAGAAAAAATAAATATAACCAAATTTGTAGGAAATTTTATGTAGAAACTTTTGTCAGAAGTAATCATAATGCTATTCGTACAGGTATTAGAGATATGAGCAAAAATCTGAAAAAAGGTACCTTCAACCCCCCCCCCCCCCCCTACACCCTCAGCACACCCCCTACCCATGAGGACTTTTAGTGGTATACTCTTGGCTCGTCTCAGTCGTTTTTTGTCACGTTCTTAAATTCGTCCCTTTCTGCTTTCGTCACCCATTCTTCATTCGTCACTTTCGATATTTGGCTATTTCTTATTCCGGCTTAGTTCGGTATTCGTCACCATCATCTTTAGGCACGTTCAATGTTAGTCTATGTTGTTTTAAGACTCACTCTTTATTTGTATTTTCGTTTTTGGGACTATTCTTAGTTCGTGTTTTTCTTATTTCGCCTCTTTAGAAATTTTTATATTTCTTTGTTGGACGGATTCTCTGTTAATCTCTTTCGATATTCGCTCCACTCACTATTTGACTATATAGCTTATTGGTTTGTTTTAGGCGGCATGAATGAAAAATTACAAAGCATAATAATAATTAATAACGAAGCTTGTAATTTATAATCATATTATAAATAACCTAGCCTAAGAATGAAAATAAATGAGTACGAAGCTAACGCCATCCAAAGGTCCGGGACACTATTGTTAACGTTATTATTATTATTATTTATTATTATTAACGTGCCGGGTGAAAACAAAATTAAAAAGTGAAATTCCCATCTTGTTAGCAAGATAATATAATACTGAGGTAAGCAATTTTTCATGATTTCGTACTTTATTATTTTAAAAAACAAAGGAAAGTCCTCTTTCCTTTCCTTTTCACATAATGTACTATTAACAATTATTAAGGCAGTTGCCATTCATGTGGCATTCGATCTTTTCCATCCTGTATATTGTTTCAAATAAGTTCCGAAATGTAGGCGATAACATCAGGAAATGAAAACATGAAGTTTCTGGTTTATGGCTTCCTTCATTACTAATACCCAACGCTACGCTAGGAAAAGACGAACAACAAACATGACGAAAGATGACAAAGACTTGCAGCGTAAGTGACGAATGCAGAATAAGATGAATTAAGAACTTGCCAAAAATTCGAATATGACCAACAACGAACCTGCCGTGAAAAAAATGACGAATAACGAGTGAGTCTAAAAACTACATAGACTAACATTGAACGTGCCTAAAGATGATGGTGACGAATACCGAACTAAGCCGGAATAAGAAATAGCCAAATATCGAAAGTGACGAATGAAGAATGGGTGACGAAAGCAGAAAGGGACGAATTTAAGAACGTGACAAAAAACGACTGAGACGAGCCAAGAGTATACCCTTTTAGTATGTTCATCTGGATACCGCAAGGTATAAATGTACCAATTTTCAAAACTACACGAATTATTTCCCCTATTTGCCCATATTTGGCTCAATTTGATCAGGCTAATGAGCGGTCAAAAATATTGTGTCGTTTAGTATGTGTTATTAATTATGTTATCTTATCGCTCAGGTAGAGACACTTACTCGTAAATTAAGGTTTATGGACAACACACAGAAGATTGTCTAATACTGGGCTTGGATTGGTTCAAGGTCGGGAGCAAACTATGGTAGTGATTGACACGTCTGTTGAGGAAGCCGTGCTAAACAATGTGTATGCTGATCCGAAAACCAGTATTCGACGTTTGGCTTTGCATCATGGAATTTCAAAGTCATCGGTGTGGCGTATTTAAAAAAAAGAAGGGCTCCATCCATACCATTATCAAAGAGTCCAGCACCTGCATGATGACGTAGATAGGGTTCCAAGATGCGTCATGTCCGCTTGGATTCAAAGGCAAATTCGAAACGATCCGGATCCGGAACGATCCTGTGGATGGATGAGGCTCAGTTTACGCGAGATGGGATCACAAACTGTAGAAATCTGCACGAATAGTGCCCAAAGGAACAGAATTGTCATCTGAAGAGGTCGTCAACCTTTCAGGTGCGGTTTTCTATAACCCTATGGGCAGGCCTCATTGACGACATGTTGATTGGTCCTATTTTTCTTTCGAGAACTTTGAACGGGGCACGATTTTTAGAAGTTTTAAGAGATTACCTGCCCCTTGTATTGGAGGATGTACACAAGGGGGACATTTTTTCTCCAAATGGATGGATGTCCCGCCCATTACGCACTTGACGTAAGAAGATTTCTTAACGACACGTATCCTAACCGTTGGTTTGGTAGACAAGGGCCAGTGGCATGGGTGGCACGTTCTCCAGACATGACGCCGTTGGATTATTTCCTTTGGGGTACTAAGAAGCAGAGGGTTTATAGTGTCCCAATTAACTCGGAAGAGGATTTGCGGGACCGAATTGTTGACTGTGCCAATTACATAAAAAATAACCCAGACATGATTCGTCGAGCTACTAAACAAATAACAGTTCGAGCAGGACTGTGTTTGCAAGAGCAAGGTGGTAATTTCGAGCATTTAATGCATTGAATTTAGTTGATAATGTAAATAAGTTAAGTATAGTTTGGTCAGTAGGTAATGTAAATTTTGTCTCTCATTTTTTCAAACCACTAAACTTATCCATAAACCTTAATTTACGAGTAAGTGTCTCTACCTGAGCGATAAGATAACATAGTTAACAACACATACTAAACGACACAATATTTTTGACCGTTCATCAATTTCTTTAATTAAAAAATAAGAATTACGTGTCTAATGCAAACACGTAATTCTTATTAAAGACAATGAGTTAACAAATAATTATAGCTAATAATAACTTAAGGTAATATGGGCATATTTTTAAGCAATTTTAGGAATTATCAGGAATTTACAAAAAATAAACACATTTTTTTTAAATAAAAACCTGTTTTTTTTTAAGTTCAGCGAATTTTTTTGTTGTTCTTTTTATCTGTTTGACACAGGTAATGTCCTGGGATTAAGAAACCGTTTATTTCATCTGAATAGACCTCATATGAGGCGAGATATTTTACTTTGTTCCGATAATATGCACAGCAGTGTTAATTTTTAAAAATCTTAAAAAAAAAGAAGAATGATCCCAATTTTTTTTAATTTTTTTTTGTCGGTGACATTGCATCTACTTTCATCCCTATTCGTTTGTCGACTTTATCCAGGGACACCCTGTATAATGCTTTTCTCAAACAATGCGAGGAAATTATACAAATACATGATTATAAGTATTTTGAAAAACCTTTGACGAATTCGGAGAGAATGGTTTGAAAACTACCGAGTATTAGTTAATATGGTTCCACGCACAACGAGCCGCCGCCAGCACCGCAAGAGCCCCGCCGCCGCACCGCATGCCGCCACCCACAAGTTGGGTGTACGGGATTTTTTTCATGGTACTTTCGATTTTATACGCAATAGAGAGCACTTTCAACTAACAAAATGTCCATGGACGGAAAGTGTTTTCATATGGGTTTTTTTTTACTCCTAGGAGTAAAATGAGGCACTTTGCGTCCTTGTGTTTCAATCGTTGTATTTGTTTCACCGCGCGTGTCGCGATTTGATTCTTTTAAACGCAACTATTAAATTAGCCATGGGAAAACATTAATGCAGTCTATTTGGCTGTTATAGTGACAAAAATAAAATTAATAGATAATAATAGTATTTTGTAATGAAACTTTTTCAACTCAATAAAAATTCAAATTAATGGTCCGGAAAGGAACGTTAAAAGTAAATCATGATTCCAGGCTATAAAACTTACATACATAACTTCACGCCTTCCTTATTGAGCTTAATTATTATTTTAAAGGTTTATAGACTCGTTTCCGTGTTTTATTGATGATTAATAGCCACATAGGCCATGTAATTTTCTGGACATACTCTTAATTTAATGTAAAAGTATTATTACCAAATTTAATGTAAATGGGAAAAACTCATTTTAACTCAAAACATAAGTAACATTTCGTGATTAAACTTGTATGGGCGTTTTCACTAAAAATTGTACCCAATTAAGGACTGAAATTAAGGAACTTTAACTTTGTCAGTTTTGTGACGAAAATTAGCTATATATTCGCTAGTGGCAGCTAGGGTTTGCAATATTCGTCCAATTTTAGTATTCGAATAATACGAATACTTAGATTTCCAATATTCGAATAATTCGAATATTTTTGAAAATAAAACAAAAAATGGATTCTAAGTTGTATAATTGTAAAATATGTAATGTAAAATAAAACTTTTTGGCAGTCAACGTTTGTTATTTGGTAAATCTAACCACACACTCTACATGCATCTTTGTAAGATGAGTTGGAAGAGAGAGTGGGCAGTTAGATTTGCCGCTGATTAATAATGTAATTACTTAAAAATCTCTAATCTACTAAAATTTTCAGGAAAATAATCAACTAAAAACAACTTTACTACTTTAATGAACAAATAAAAACTTATTTTCCTAGTTATGTAATTATAAAATGTCACGTAAAAACATAAAAGGTTTTAGGACGTTATAATCAGAAAAATAATAATCATATGTGGTGAACTTTTGAGATATACGTGTAAACTTGCACTTAATCACACCACAAAGAAAACAACATAACATGACCTAATCCTTAAGCGGCTAATGGTTGACTGAGCTTTTAGGGTTTCTGTTTATGTCTGTTAATAATAATTATGTAGCAGGTAGCTGGACTCGCTAGCTGGCTACCCCTTTTACCAATTACTGTACGGTATTTAATTCATTCTAGAAAGTTTGATGTTAGCAAGGATAAAGAGTAATAGGTAATTATATGGTTTGTATTAAAGGGTCTAGCAGGCTAAGGAAGGAGAAGTGGCCCCTGTGACGAATATCGGATTTTTATAATGTAATTTTTTGGCTATCTCATAATATAGAAACACCGTAACTTTCAGCCCCCTATCTTGAACCGTCACCGAGATACTGTCAAAAACGTCATTTTATGGACACATTTTTCAAAGTCTTTTCTCTCCTGAACTACACTCGCGAGCAAAAAAATCGACTCAAGCTGCACGTTTGGGTTCTCCGCCCAGTATCTCTTGACCCATCCAAAATATCTTGAAAAAAATGGTATCAAACGAAAGCTGATAAAGTAACAATTTCAAAAATGTATAATTTTCAGTCATGCTAGGTTCCACAACTGATGGGGCCAGGTTTTGCAAAGACGAATAAAAAATATACTATGAAAATTAAAAGGAAGTCGTGAAATAAACGGCATTTTAAGAAAAATAAGATTTTATTTGTTAATTTAATATTTCGTATTTCCACCCCTAGCCCTTATCACAGCATCCAGGCGGTTTTTCATCGATCTGATGAGCTTTTTGTGAAGCTCCTGGGGGATGACATCCCACACCTCCTGCAGAGCTGCCTTCAGCTCCGTAACATTTGACGGAGCTGGTTCTCTCTTCCGAACTTGTCTTTTCAGGTAGTCCCAGAGGGTTATGCGATGTTCATCTGTTTCGCATTTCATCACGGTCTGCGTTACGTCAAATTCGCGATTCATCGTATTCTCATGTCATCGTTTTCGCATTTCTTCTAAGTCGCGTTTCATCATAATCGCGATTCATCGTATTCGCTTAAAATCATTTTCGCAATGCATCTTAGTCGCGTTTCATCAGATTCGCGATTCATCGTATTCTCATGTCATCGTTTTCGCATTTCTTCTAAGTTGCGTTTCATCAGATTCGCGATTCATCACATTTGTTTGTAGTAGCCTATTTCACGTTACTTTATACTGGGAGTTCACCGAGTTCATCACAGTTGAATTCATTAAAAAAATAACTTAATTTCGAAACATTTATTTACATAAATAATCAAGTAATATTTTACACCTGTAGATAAAACACGAAACCAAAAATATTATTCTTAAGGTTAAAGAAAGAGTTAAAAAAAAAATGCCAAAGAAAGCGTTAAATGAGTTTCATTCCGAAGGAGATTTTTCGATCCAATGAGGTTTAATTTCGTTTCCTAGCAACATAATGTTTATTTTGAACTTCAAGCATGGCTGTCAATAAAGCTAATACTATTAGCAGTTTATGTGATTTTTTCCGTAGCTGTACCTTTACAAATACTTGTTGTAAAGTGCTGTCAAAAAATTATCTGACATTTTAATCATTGTTTTTTCATGGAATTAAATATTTAAAATAATCAGAGTTATACTCCTACCCATCCTTTGTAGCTATGATTTGGTTTGATTGCTCTACCTTATATAGTTCAGGAGAAAAACGACTTTGAAAAATGTGTCCATAAAATGACGTTTTTGACAGTATCACGGTGACGGTTCAAGATAGGGGGCTGAAAGTTAGGGGGTTTCTATATTATGAGATAGCCAACAAATTACATTATAAAAATACGATATTCGTCACAGGGGCCACTTCTCCTTCCTTAGCCTGCTAGACCCTTTGAAGTTATTTTTGATATTTAAATCTATTTCCACGGAGTTGTTAATGTGAAGGATAATAATTAATTACAGACATTTCCGCACTATTCGAAATATTCGTTTTATTCGAATAATGAATACTGTCGAATTCGAATAATATTCATGGCGAATAATTCGAATATTCGGATTGCAAACCCTAGGACAGCGCTAACTTTAGGCGCGGAAGACGGAGGGGCGTAGCGGGGTGAAGGGGGAAGTAGGTATTTACAGCTCGACATATTGGGCCCGGGCGAAGGAGATTCGCTTCTACGTAGTTTTTATTTATTCTCATGGTGTCGTAGTTTCCCCTACTAATATAAAATTCAACATAAGGTTTATTTAACTATTTTATTATAGAAAGTTGTATATCTATCGAAAATATTAGTCATATATTTATTGACGTTAAGGGAAATTCAGTGAAAATAGATTACAATTGATCACTTTATTGTAAAATATAAACTTTTTCTAGCTTCAGTTTTCACACGCAAATGCCTACTTCGAAACGATATCTATTAATGATTTGCACATGATCAACCACTTTTCTATCTTTTACGACTTTTGTCACCTTTGGCCAAGGATGTATCTTTTCCTTTTCGTTTGTGAATTTCACAAGCAGCATTAAACCTTTTTTCGGTTTTAGGTCCCCTAAAGACGTTGCGATAATAACAAAATCAATGCTCCATTTAGTTTCAACGCATGTTATCTCCGGCGATAACTTGCTGGCGGGCATAAAGGAATTTTTTGAATTGGCCCCTGATGTTTATATTGATATTCCTATGTTATATGAATATTTAGGATGGTTCATAGCGCCTCAAATAGAAAAGAAAGTAAGTAGTTAAGTATTGTAATCGCAATCATATAAAACGCCTTTACACATTTAATATTTTATTTTGTATTGTTCCCAGCATGTCACATTTGTGCAAGTGTTAAGAATATGTGATGTCATAATTTCGGTGAACCACGGTTCCTTGCTATTAAAAGCAATAATAAAGAATATGAAAGAAAGCATGGGACCTACCTTCGTAAAGAGCAAATGGCAAGAGTCAGGGCTTAAATTGAGCGAATGGATGAAGGAAGACCAGGTAAATACTTACAATCACTTACCACTACAACTAAACGATTTTTTTATATTTCAAAATGTATAAAACTATCGGACTTGCGTTAAGATTGTTTATATTTTTCGATGTACGCTCATTCGAAAACTGTTTCGGAATAGGATTTTCAAATCAGTTTTTATAATTAGTTTTAATATCAATTTTATTTGGGTTAACGGTTTTATTTAGGTTCAATGTTATGATTCATGGTGGAAGCCGGCGTGGCCTAAGAAGTTACTACGGATTACTAAAAGTAGCAGCTCATGTTTAACGCGCTTCTTTATTTTAATTTTTATATTATATCCTAAGGAAAAATCATTATAGTTTGCACTTGAACTAATAGCTGAGCCCTGTTACTTGTGCGCTTAAATATCTCGTCTTTAATACCTTCGTGACATAGGGTAAAAAACCCTTTACAAATTAAAAGTGATGCACTTCACTATCACTGATAATGATAATGTTTAGTGATAATTTATCACTAAACTCACTTAAATCAAAATTTCAAGAAACTTGCATACCCATTATTATGGGAAACTGTCGCCGTCTGTCTGTCTCTGCTAATTGTGAATTATGTGAATTAATCTTTTTCCAGGTCGCTAAATGGTTAGACGATAATAAATTTGAATTCTTAGAAGGAGCTAACGTTTCTGAAGAAACTAAAAAAATATTGACTCCTGCAGACACACAAAGTAAACTGCTGCAACTTATGAATTCAGATGAAAACAGTGATTGTATACGAGGATGGGTTCAGGTAAACCATGTGTATTGTTATATGTTATATGATACCTAATCTTGCCACTTATAGTCGCCACATTTATAACACAATTTCACAGGATATCAATGAACTTGCCTAAAATACCTTCGGCCTCTTTTGGTTTACCACATTATAATATAGTTAAATTTTGTAGTCGGCTGCAAAAATATGGGTAGCATTCACTGTTCCAAATATTTCCACACGACTATTGTTATGAGAACAAGAGGGTGACAAAATATTTATTCAGCAAAAATGTTTAAACCCATGTAAAAGTCGATTTATTTTAGCTCTCATCAATGCATCGAATGTGTGGATTGTAATGTCTATTCTCACAAGTGAAAAAAGGCTTGTCTCAATTTTATCTTGACCGATTGTAACATTTAGATTCCTAAGAATAAATATATAAATCCCTTGACGTTCCAAACACTTGGAGAATTAGAAAATAAAATGCACTGGAAACATCGGGTGAAAAGCTTGTTATTAGAAGAAGTTTAAGTTAAGGAAGTTTTTAAAGCTATATGGGTCATACGCAGAGTTAGGTTCGCGTCTTTCCTGTGGACATACCCGAAGTTAACGTTTTTAAGGCCTACTTTTCTTGCTGAACCCATATCCGCATATACGGCGTCAGGTCTACTTTGGCCCGATCAGATAAAAATATATCTTATATGCACACAAGCCTTTAACTATTGACCACAGGAGAGACAACTTTTGTTTTTTGTGTGCGTTTGACCCATATGCCAATTTGTTTTATTACATTTTTTTTTGAGAAAACGCACAGAGTTACTTTCTCCATACTAAGAGAACCCCGCGTTTGTTTTTCATCAAATATGGAAAAACAAACTGTGCGTTTACTCAAAAAGTTGTAATGAAAAAAAAATTGGCATGTAGCTTTAAAAACTTCCTTATTTCACAGTGATTCTAATCATACTAGAAAACTCTGAATCTAGGGGTTTTTCGTATTATGGACATAAGGAAATATGGCAAAAAATCCGATTTAAATGATCAATATCTCGGAAACTAATAACAATTGCTGATCAAACATGGGGGTTAAATCAATAGCTTATGAGCTGCTCTATAGGCAGGTTGCCCTAGGCGGGTTGAAGTCGGTTTCTGGGACATCCTGTACATAGATGGTCAATTTCGAAATTGAAAAATATAATTAAATATTACTGTACATACGTAATACGACTCTATTAATCTTTTTCTATTACCGTGTTGCGATTGTTTTGCGATGACCTGTCCGAGCTATGCTAATGGCTTAGGGTTAGGACTTTAGGTGGCATATAGTGGTTCTAGAATCCATGGAGTTGCTATTATGTAATTATTATAAATATGCTACCTTGTTACCTTCGGTATTGTCATAATAAAAATTCAAAATGCAAAACCAATTAAATCGCTAAACCAGTTAACTGATAGATCCCATGTGGGATACGTTTGCCTATTTACATTATCATGTGTTATAAATAAAAAAGATGAAAAAAGATAAAAGATGTTTATTCAGTAAGAAGGCCGCACGGGCACTTTTACACGTCAAAAATCTACCAGCGCTTCGCAAGAGACCACTGCTGAGAAGAAATGCCGCAAGAAACTCAACAGTCAGTCGTTTTTAAAATATTGCTTATGATATTATACAATAATAAACTTAACCTAGCATTATATAAAACAATGAATCTCGCATAAAACAAAAAATAAATATATTCAGACGTAGTTCAGCAGGAAAATGTGTCAAAACTCAGAATTGTCACAAAAACTAATAAGTAATAGTAATAAAACATAATAGAAATTATACAAGTTTTACTTACCTGTGCAAGACAACCTGCATAAAAAATTTCGATACATTCTCCTACAGAAACCGTGTCCCCTAGACAATATACAATGTTTACATATTTTTTGATGACTAAGTTATTATTATTATTATTATTATTTATTTATCAGGCAGCAGTTGCGAAAACTGATAGATGCCTGTATCCAGCTGTTCCTTTATCAAGTGTTCTTTGTACTGCTTATGTGTTGGTCTAGTCGGTTTTTAAACTGGTTGACGTTCAGTGCTGAGACTACTTGTTCAGTTATCATTAAGTTATTTTGGTTTTTAGTTAAGGCCAAGGATTTTTTTATCTTTTAGATAGTCCTCGACCATAGTAAGCTTTAGACATCACATCAACGACTTTTTCAAGTAAGTTTTAAGTACTGGAAATGGTAACTTTAAAACAACGTCAGGTAATTTATTACAATAAAGAGTTTACATACAAACAACAACACTCTTAACTGTACACCGGTGGACCTTATTACAAAGGGCATAAGGTCTACCGATGGATAGTTAACAGTGTGGGCGATGGTACATACATATATACCTATTTAAATTAACTTTGGTGAAGGGAATATCGCCGCTGTGAAAGCGTTACAAACAAACAAATATATGAAGGTATGCGTCAACTGAATTAAACACGTACTTAGTTTATTTTGAAATATAACAATACTGAAGTCCAAAATTAAAGTGGTATGTTTATAACAATTAGGAAATCGATTCTAGAACCACGATATGCCACCAAAAGACCTAATCCTACGAATGACGACACACAATTAATGAGCGATATGATACCGTGCGAGAGCGGAATATGATATTCCCATAGGTTCGAATAGTATGACAAGAAACATAAAATTGACAGATTTGTAACCGGCCAGTTCCTTTGTTTTTTATAACTGCTTGACATCGGATTGGCATGGGCGATATCAGTTTATGGCACGTTTCAAGGGGAATGTTAGCCCATGCTATACTAAAGGCTTTATAAAGTTCATCCATTGACGTGGAACGATAACTGGCAACCCTTTTCTTTATTTCATGCCAGAGGTGTTCGATAGGGTTTAGGTCGGGACTGTTGGCTGGCCAATCTAGCACTGATATTGATTGACTGGTGAGGCATGCCTTGACTGACCGTGCGGTATGTTGCGGGTCGTTATCGTGTTGGAACGTCCATTTGACTCGGAGGTGTTCTTCAGCATAGGGTAACATGGTTTCCTCTAGTAGCGCTTTGTATTGGTATTGATCCAAATTGCTTTGAACTTTCCTGATAAGTCCGACTCCAAGTCCAGAAAATAAGCCTTTTTGCATTTCCACCGCCGTGTTTCACCTGTTAATTTGTAAACCTTGGGTTTATTTATTGTTCCTTTGCAAGACGCGGTACATATTGTCTGCCATCTGAAGAAACCAAATTGACTTTGGTTTCGTCGGAGAACAACACATATTTCGACTGGGAAAATAGGTCTAATGTTCATATTTACGAGCAAACGACAAACGTGCATGTCTTTTTTTTTTAACAGGGATTATTTTCGAGCTACTCTTCCAACAAACCAGCTTCTTCTAAACGTCGTCGAACAGTCCTGGCTGACACGCCCGCAGTTACCGCAGTTCCAAAAAAAATATTTCTAACTAAAACAGACCTTAACTTCATTAACTTAACAAAACAGATCTTGGCTAACCTGACCATTATTCTATCTTCTTGAGGAGTTATTCTTTTCGATCTTTTTTTTTCTGGGTACATTCAGTACAATTTGATTACGTTAAACGTATTCAATTGCATTGAATACCATATTCTTTGAGCATTTTAAGTGGTCTGCTATTTTCCGGTATGACCATCCACTGTTGACAAAGGCACAGATAACAGAATACAAGTACAGATACCCAATCTCATACAGCAAAAGCGTGCCGTCCTAATGTAGGCAATTCGGTAGGCAATTTTAGTCCCGTAGTTACACCAGTAGATGCCGTATCGGAGCCACCACTGGATGCTGGCAGCCTACCTAATAGTTTTAGTAACGTATCACCAGATGGCATTGACTTCAAGAATGAGACGTCAAGAAAATTGTTGACTTAAAATTAATATGTAATGGGTATAATCCTACCGGTGACATTGTGTTAGCGTTTTATTAATTCATAGGAACATCTGCCCTGATTAATGATGTCCAGGACAAATAGGAATGTTTTAATGACATGTTGGGGAAGTTTTTTGCTGACAATAAATAAAAGCAATAGGTAAAAATAACTGGTTTATTAGGTTTAAAGAATTTATTTTCTCATAAGAATTTTACAATTCACTTACAATGAGAATTAAGAATAAGTTAAAAATAGTTTGGTGAGCGTATTTAAGCGTGCGTATTTACATAAAAAGGAAATATCGCCTTCAACTTCAACTTTATCCGAATCCAACGAAACAAAGCTATACACTCGGCCTCAAAAAAATCGCACCTTTTGGTATGTTGACTTCAAGCAGCTATAAACCCTATTGAATCTAAGATAAGGTATGAGTGTGGGGCCTCATTTTTTCCTTTGATTAATAAAAATGTGATAATGATTACTAAGCTTAAATAAAAAACGTTTTTCATGAAAAGAGGAAAAACATTTATTCACGCCAAAATTACACAATCTAAAAACATAACAAAATTAAAAAATACAGTAAAACAAATTCTTAAAACGAAACTTAAAACCTAGGGTTACCTCCCCTAGCCCTAATTACAGCCTCCATGCGATCCTTCATTGACCTCACCAAAGTCACGATGCGTTCTTGAGGAATGTCACTCCACTCCTCGACGACGGCGTCCCGAAGCTGTTCAAGGGTGGCAGGGGCAGTATCACGAGACCGCACCCGGCGTTTCAGATCATCCCAAATGTGCTCTATGGGGTTCAGGTCAGGACTTCTCTCTGGCCACTGCATCACGGGGATCCCAACCTGATCCAGATTGTCCCGAACAATCAACGCCGTATGAGAGCGGTCGTTGTCGTGCATGAATGTGAATTCAGGTCCGACAAAACCAGCATACGGGACCACGTGGTCCTCCAGGATCTCTGTGTACCGATGAGCAGTCAGGGACCCCTGGCCACGTCCACCTCCAGTGCGGGAGACGCACACAAGGTCGGTTTTGCCCGATTTTAAAGTTTATTAACTGTGCTTTCAAATGATACTAATATTTGGTAGGGTACAATAAATAAGTTAAGAGCTTTATTCGCTTGAAGTCAAAATTTCAAAAGGTGCGATTTTTTTGACGCCGAGTGTAGTTTAAATGTTTGTACACAAACTGTCAGCGCGTTTTGATACTTCAATGGTTAAAGATAGCACGTTGTTCGTTCCGTGTTTGTACTAACATTTTAATACACCGAAACCGCCAAAACAGTATTTTGTAATATTCATTTATATTCGTCAAGACATTATTTTCTCTATTGTTTTTTTGTTTTGAATATAAAAGAAGTATTTTGAGTATTGATTTTACGCATCAAACAAGAATTTGTACAAACGAAACGCTTGGGGTCTGTGAGTGCATAGTAGCACAGTATAATAAATAAACCAGTAAAGAAGCTACGAACTAATGCTCGAAACGACGCACTCACACAGACGCACGCCTCTACGAGACCGCTAAGAGGATTTGGCGGTGCTGTCAGCCGCGTGTGTCGCGTCTAGACGAATGGGCTCCTTCGCATTTTACGTCAGTTCTTGAGAAAGATGCCACAAAAGTATTGCGTGGTATATACCCTCCTAAGACCCACCATACAATGAAATTTGTCAATGGAATATGAATCTATTATGGATGATCATAAAGTAAATTTTCTGAATTGATCATTAATCATTGAAACAAAAGAAATACCTTACTTCCTTTGCACTAGATCTTTATTTCAATGGTCGTATTATGTACTAATATTAGTACAAGGAACCTCAGGAGGATAAGGTTGTTTGAATTCGGCTTCTTCAAACCCGGAACTTTCATTTTTTAAACTCTCTGCTGGTGTTGAAAGGTAAGAATAAATAAAATATTAAAAAAAAAAATGCTTTTTATAATACGATGACGTGTTGCAAAAGTAAAAATATAATAATCGTTTAATTTCCCAGCGAAAATTCAAGAGAACTCGGGAGATTTTAGTCGAAATAAAACAACTGTATTTTACACTAATTACTTTAATTTACAAACTATTAAATTATTAAACGATATAAAATAATAAACATCTCTACAATATTTGAACATTGAGTGTTTTTTTTTAAATATTTTTCTCGACCGTGGATAGGTCCTTCTTTGAGTGTCTACCATTGGTGTTGCCGTCTTAAAAATACTGTTTGAATTTGTTACTTTGGTTCGAAATGTAGAAATTCGGGAAACGGGGTCGCTAAATCGTGATATCGGGAGGGAAGAGCCGAAATCGGTAGATTTCCCGATAAATAGGGAACTTTTGCAACAAGTCTGACATTTTGTTTATTAGGTTATGAAATATGTCAAATAAGCATACTTCCTCTCGAATTTAGAAAAAAAAGAAACCGCCGCCTTTGTGTTGTTCTACCTATTCCTTCCAAAATCGAAATCTGGGGATCTGTGTGGTCTCTGACAATGATTTTGTTGGCAGCATGAGAAAAAGTAGCCGCCATCTTGAACTCTTTAGTTATTCAACCGATTACTTCCAAAATCGATATCTGGGGATGTGTATGGTCTCCGACAACTAATCTGTTGGCGGAATGAGAAAAAGTAGCCGCCATCTTGATTTTTTTTATTATTCGACAGGCTGCTTTCAAAATCGATATCTGGAGATCTGTGTGGTCCTAACTCTCGAAATTGACACTTGAATTAGCCGTGAGCAGAAAAAATAACTGCGGTGTAACATTGCGAAAAAATATTATTACCTTTGTCATGGCCTCCCAACTCGAACAACGTATAATTATTACTTTAATAAACTCATAGATGGCGTCACAGGTATCGAGCGAAACATTTGAATCAGTAATCGTGAAGATTTTATGATTTTTGCACCTTAATAAATTCAACGTACCTTAATTACATCAAAAACATCCTTCTCTACATAAAGTAGGGTATATTTTACAAGTCTAATAAATGCAATAAATTTTATATTAACTCCATCTAACTCATAAAAAACTTATAAGCTTTCAAGCTTGCTACGCCTTATTAGGTACTGTCACTAGATGGTGCCATCACGGATCGCGAAACTACTATCACAGTATATAAATAAACCAGTAAAGAAACTAGGCCTACTTTTCAAGATAAATACCTACGCTCCAATTGAGCGTTTAAGGGTTGTCCACTAACATTTTGTAAAATTGAAAAAAAGTTAGTGCAAAATCGATACGTGTGATCTGCGACAACAAATCCGTTGCAGATTGAGAAAAAGTAGCCGCCATCTTGAACTTTTTAGTTATTCAACCGATTGCTTCCAAAATCGATATATGGGGATGTGTATGGTCTCCGACAACTAATCTGTTGACAGATTGAGAAAAAGTAGAGGACATATTTATTTATTTATTTATTCAACCGATTGCTTCCAAAATCGATATCTGGGGATGTGCGTGGTCTCCGACAAAGAATTTGTTGGCAGAATGAGAAAAAGTAGCCGCCATCTTGAACTTTTTTATTATTCGATTAATTAAGAGTGATCACCGAGTCTCCCTAGTTAGTTCACCACGACTGTATATGATTTTTGAAACAAAATCGATCAATAATCTCAAATCAAATTTGTCCATATTTTTGGGTAGTGGTTAATCAAGTGGCACATTTGTGATGACGTAGAAAGTGTCCCTTTCGGAAGAGATCTTATTTTATTAGACCATGATTATGGGAAAAGAAAGGGTGTTTAATAAATCTATTGTAACTTTCAGAACCATACATTTTGTGGTGTCAGTTTTGCCACGGTGCACCTCGAAATTAGGTCAAATTTTTTCTTGCATTTTTATTTTATTTAATACCATACGAGGGGGTGTCTTTTAAGTTCTGTCGTTTGGAAAAATTAAAGACAATTTAAGTGTTAATAGTAGTTTATGCAACAGTTGTATAAGAGAGGTCAAAAAAGACGAGTGGTGTGGTTACGATGTGAGCCGCAGGCGAACATCGTAAAGCAAGACGCCACGAGTATTTTTTGACTTAGTTATACACCGTTGCATTCAATACTTTTTCTACGACTAGGTTTCAAATTAAATGCAAAATTTAATTAACAAAATTTTATTTATAGATTTTTACTCTTTAATATACCTAGGTTAGAATACGAACGAACGAAGCACAGAACAACAAACGAGCGGGAAACATTCGAAAACAACAAAATATGTGTCTATGGTTAACTTTGGTTTTAAATTGATGTGCAATTGCCAGGTTTCATATTTTTAAAAAAAGTTGCACAATCGATTTAACTTGTGAAATAGGGACTAAAAAACACCTAATGATTTGAGAAATGAATTCTTTTACCTGAATGGTCGATTTTAATATAGCTGCGTTCTGGTTGGTTAATAACAAATAAAATGTTTTTTTTAAAGAGTTAAATTAGTAAAAGAGTTTACATACCAAAAAGAACCTAACGTTCCGATTGACAGTCAATGTGTATTGTGATTGGTGGTTTAATTTGGTGCATTATTTTGATTGGTCAAATTAACCTAGGTGTACCTAAGCTTTGGCAGCTAGGCATATCGTTTTGGCTCAAAAAAGCACAAGTGCTGTTAAGGGGAATAGACTAGATAGACTTTTCTACGGGATGTTCTGCGGACATATTATCTATATCTTTATATTAGTGTTCGTGACTATATAAATGACAGATAAAAGTACAGGAGTAGGAAAATGGTATTTATTGTTTTTCAATTTAATGACCGTGATATGTAATTCACTTTTTCATTCGATCGAACCAGTTTTCGAAACACTTATTCCATTCCGAAGTCGGGGTCTCCAAAATGGCCGTTTTGTATGCCTCAACCGCGTCGTCGTCTTCAGGTGTCCGGAACCGTTGACCACGAAGTCGTCAACCGTCGCCGGACGGCGGGTGATCCAGATTTTCGAAGTTTTGGTCTTTAAAAAACGCAATTGTCTGCCGGGTGGTTTCGAAACTCGCCGATAACTTCTGGTAAACAAACAGTGGTATACCAGTCAGCATTAACTGTTTCACGATCTTCGAGCACGATGGACGCAACGTGGCCACTTTTCGCTACAAACATGGCGACCATTTTTTTCGAAGTGCTGCTCCGTGATCGTATTACGATCGGTTTTGGCTCATCTTGAAATACCGGATTGTAGGCATCTATCCAAGATTCGTCACCAGTGATAATGTCCTGTGTAGTACCTTCGGAAAGGCCGACCAGGTCGAGGGTCGTCTTCGATGCTCTTCCTCCCTCGCTTAAATTCACTTGACCATTTTTGAATTCTAGATAATGAAGGAGCAGACTCATGGTAAACATTATCCATTTCTTCCTTTATTGTCTCTTGTTCTTTTCCGTTTGGTCAAGAATTATAGTACCGCTCGGTGCTCTAATTTAATTAACATTCTAAAATCGCTCATGATGCTCACGTTTATTAACACGTTCATGGACGCGGATGCTATAGCAGTCGTGTATCATACCGGCTATAGCATGGGCGTCATAAATACGGGGGTCAAATTAAAATGGTTTTTTATTACTGTCCGTGAACGTGTTAAGCAATTGCAGAAGAACAAAATACGTTATTTGTCTGAATTCTACTTTTTTTACGTCACTGAATTATTTTTAGTGTCTTAAAAGGTTGAAAGGATTATCTATTGTTTGCCCGAAATTCATATGCTATAATTTTCACTTGCCCGAATTTCTTTTGCCCGAATTTTATATGCCCGAATGTTACATTTCCCAGAAAAGTTATCTTACATACTCTTGTTTTCCCGAAAGTTAGATGCCGTAATGATACTGATGCCATACGTAATGTTTTCCATATTATTAAGTGCAATAATTTTATTTAATAGAATATTTACATACATACATAAACTCACGCCTTCATTCCCAAAATGGGATAGGCAGAGCTAATAATAATTATTTCCGAATCCATCCTGGCTATGCATTTGCTTAAAAATTTCTGTAGGCGCTTGATTTTTTTTCCTATTTGTGGTGTGGGTATGTTTTTAATATTTAATACGTTGATGGCGGTGCATTGCAATTGCGATATTTATTATCAATTGTGTTCGGAGCTGTGGAATTGGTCTTTAAAATGAATATAAATAATGTTTGTGAGTTATTTAAAACGACAAATTTTTGCACATATATGGACATAAATGATCGAAACTAATGTCGACGGAGCTCCGCTGCGCGGAGCTCCTATTCCGCGTAGTTGAGGCGCTTCGCGCCTTGTTGCAACTCTAACCTAACCTAACCTATGTAGGTAAATTTTGCCTAATTCAAACATCACTTTTCACCATTTACACGGATGGCAAATGACATTATGGCATGTGACAAATATGGATTAAAATGATTATGAAAAATGAAATTATTGAAATTAATATTATGGGAAACAAAGATTCTGTTATTTGACTACTATGATAAACAGTCAGTATATCATACGAAATTATAAGATGTAACATTATGCCATTTGTAAATTATGGCAAGTGATATTCGGGCATATGAAATTCTGGGAAGTAAAGGTATACCGGTTGAAAGATATTAATATCGAGAACTTTTTTAACGTCTCTCGTATATTCTAAATAGCCAATATATCCTTCAATCTGTTTGTAAATTATGATAATAAGCGTTAAGAATTAACTATGGCATGATGAATTCACAACAAATTAAATTACTTATTCGGGGAACAAACTCGAGCGTCACTTCACAAGCAAAGAGAAGTGATTCAGTGGCCCTCGGAGTTAAGCGAGTAACGCCATATTACCAGCCGTGCCGAGCGCACCCACTTTAGTCGAACGCGACCCAAAAGTACGATGTTGTAAGTTTTGGCGCGGCCGTAAGGTTTTGGCTGTTTTTTGGTCGAAACCGAACCTCTGGCCGAAACCGAAACCGAAACTTCGGTCGGACACTACTTCTAAATGACTCTCGATAATTTTACACTTATCTAAAATTCCAGATTATTGCCCTTTAAGCCAGTGACTGGCAGACAGTCCGTTGGGACCAAAAAAAGACCCCGTGCTGTGGTGGCAAGTAGTTTTGTTAAGGAATAGGATCCTAATTTAAACCAAAGTTTTTCATGATGGGGAGGAGAGGCGTGATCTCGAATTTAAGGTGCTAAAATGTGTTAATTTTTAAATATTTTTAAACAATTGCCTCTACGGAAAAAGTAACAAGATAACATTTTGCATAGTTTGTGTATAAAGTTGTTTCATCCCACGAAAGCCATACCCGTAGTTTTAAGCGAATACACTCGCGCTCTTGTGTGCGTAGCGTTAGAAAGATTGTTATCAGTGACCAAAATAATATACTTGGATAGATTTGCCAAAATTAAAGTTCATTTTCTTGAACGTCTTCCGATATTTTTCCTTTGTTGAACTGTTTTAAAATAGACATAATATCACCAAAATATATCGCAAAAAAAAATTAAACCTTCTCGCAGCACCGTTGTTAATGTTACGAAACGATAGAGGCCGTTGTGAGCTCGTGAAGCGAATCACTGACGATTCGTAAGAATCATTGAAGGTGATGTAGCAAAAAAAACTGATTTTGGGCCAAAAGGGACCATTTTACGGTTATAAAAGACTAAGTCAAAACCTATTTTTTTACGTTATCGATAATACACAAAACCTGAATAAGTTGTAAATTTTTCGTAAAAATAATATCTTCCCCTGCTTGTAAATCTTTATTTGGACGACAAGTACACTAAAAATATGTAGGCACAAACTGTGCACAATTTTTTCTTGTCTTCTTCTAGACACTCATTTCTTGAGAAAATATTTAAAAATGAACACAGTTTGGAAGCTACAATTCAAAATGGCGGCTCGCACCTCTAAAAAAGTCATTAACTTTGATATTTATTAGGTCCCCATTTCTGAACATCGATCAGAAAAATCTATGCTTCTTCAGTTGTAAAGTAAAAACTCCTAGGAGGTTTTCCTTTGCAACAGAAAAAAAAAAAGTTTAACTTTGTTTATTTTATGGAATGATTTGAGAGGTATTGATTTAACCGTTTGACAGGATAACCTCGGCAAGAGCGCGAACGAGGAGTGGTTCATGCGTTCGCTAATCCAGGCGATTTGTGAGCACGCGTTGTTCGGCGGCGAAAGTCGTGACGCGCCGCGCTTCAACCAGGACCGCATGAACAAGTACTCGGGGCTCATCAACGAGTTCGGCGAGCATCGCGACGCGCGCGAGGCCAGCTGCCTGCTCGGCATCCAGCAACTCATGCACAATCTAGAACACCCGCAAGGTTCGCTCTCGCACCGTTCTCTTCGGTTTTTTCAGTGTTATTATGCTTTCATGTCGATAAAAAATATATTTCGAACGGGCTAAAAATAGTTAACTTATCATTTCAGGTTTAACATTAGAAATTTTCCAATATTTCCATGAACAATACATTATATCGGTGGATGGATTCATTGCGTGGGAAGAATCGCAAAAGGAACTCGAAGGCAAAGGTATTGTATTACAATTTTCGGTTGTTATAAATGTTGTAATGGTTAGTGATGTGCCGTTTCCGAGAATATTCTTAAAGTGAGAATATTCTCGGAAACGTACCCGGGAATATTCCCGCTTATGGGAAATATAGGAGAATTTTGAATTTTTGTATGTATACTTTGTTGTATTTTCGGGCATTACGTACAAAACGAAGTACACAGCCGATAGTTACATAGCATGTAGTATAAAGTCATCTCTCAACTTAAACTCTCAATTCTCTATATTCTCGAAGATTCTAGAGAATTTTCTATTGTTCCCGTGAATGAAAGACTCGTAATATAAATGAAACAAGTATATCAAAAATAGTTTTTAATGCCAAAAAATTTGGATGTGTCAAATTCTTCCATTACATCCAAAACTTGATCGCAAAGATACTCAGCTGTGTGTCTGTCTTCGGTCGTTTCAATAAACTTATAAAACAACGGTTTCGATGTATACACAATTACATTTATTATTGGTTCTTTCCTTATATTGGACCATCCATCGATCGCCAAGTGTAACGCGCCAGCTCGTTTTATTTTTTCTTTTATATCGACTTCCACTTCGGCATATTCTCTGTCCAAAAGAGATGTTGCTAACTGTTTTCTTGATGGTAAACTATATAAAGGATTTACCTTCTGGAATGCTACTTTCCATAGTGGATGTTCGAAGAGAGATAGCGGCGAGCCAGTTACATACATCGCTCTTGCGATTGCTTGATGGATGCTGACTTGAACAAATAATAAATTATTACTATCGTTACATCAAAAACATCTGATTTTGTAAACTCTACAACTACGTTATTATAGTGCCCGCAAACCAAACTGACGACTAAGGCAACAAAACCAGTGTGAGAGATAGTATATGGTAATGTAAGTCACGCTCCTTAAGGCCATGCAAGTGTGAAAGAGATAGTACGATTCTAATAGTGTTATGACCAGTGATGTGCAAGTTGCGGAAAGTTTCCAAAAAGTTGGAAAAGTTGAAAGAAATTTCCGGAAACTTTCCCAAGAAATATAGGATATTTAAATTTAAATTTAAGAAACGGAAAGTTTCAATCCCCATACAAAATTGTGAGAAGTTTCCGAAATTTTCCTACATGAAATTTTCCGCAATTTTGAAAAGTTTCCTTTGGCACATCAGTAGTTATGACCCCAGTCGCCATTTTGGTTTGAGGATAGTACAATAAAGCAAAATCACCACGTGATATATTGTCATGGTCATTTCACAAAACATTTTGAAATATTTTAACATTGTACAAATACCTACATTAGGATATCTGTTAAATAAACCAATAAATAGTTCTTACTTACTTTTTCCTCGTTGCTCATTGTAGCACGTGACGTGTCTGCTTGAGCCAAATCTTGGCTTGGAGGCTTTCGTCGATGGTCTTGTAATGATGGTGAATTAGATTCAGCATGCGACTGACTCGAGCTGCTGCTGCTTTTATTTTTTCCATAATGTTTGAAACAATTCTGTACGTCGCTGGGTGTTTTCGGACATTTATTTAAATGAAAGGCGAATCTCGTAGCATTTTTAAATGTGTACACGACATTGCAGTAATGCAACAATAAGTCACTTTACTGTTATCAGTCTTGGAAGAAAAGTGTTGAAACACTTTACTTTTTGGCTTCATTGTTTAAGACAGCACTTACACGCACATGTTTATTGCACCGAATACGAAACACGACTGAGTTGAGCTATCGCATCGCTGTTTTGCTAAGAAGGAGAAAAGAGATAGCAGATCTGTTGAGAGAAAGAGATGCAAATATTTAATGGCTAAACATGTAGCTAATGCAACCAAATGTTTTATATTAAATTAATTTAAATATCTGTCACTTGTTACCTATATTTAAACTATATTGTATGTAATAGTGGTTTTTATGTACTACTAAAACAGATCAATCAGTTTAATTCAAATGAAAAACAAGATATCAACTTAAATTGTGTTAAAAAATACTCACAATATTATGAAAAAGGTTTTACACAGTAACACAATATTTACACATCATTTTATGGCGATAAGCCATCCACTACAATTGTTTTTATTTAAGTTTTAATATACTTCATTTACTATTTTCAACGTTCTCCGGTTTGGGGAATATTCTCGGAAATATAGGAAATTTCGTTGAATATTCTCTAGGGGAACATTCTCGGAAACGGGAATATTCCCGCGGCACATCACTAGTAATGGTACAATGATATACTTCGCTCGGTATTATTCTCTTTCAAAAAGCAGTGGTCACGGTTACCACGTAAGGTTAACCATTTTGAAATCAGGATAACATGTGATAAATTTAATAATAATAATTACTTGGGTTCAATCTTACCCAAATTTAATGAGAACACCCTTGTTTGCCAGAGGGGTAGGCAGAGACCACTGAATTATATTTAATTCTTAATATCAAAACACCAAATGTTAAAATTCCGATTTTTAACAACACGAATTTTAACACTAGTGAGACTAAGGGCCTGTTGTTTGATCAGTAGTTAAACTGACTAATCGTTAAAAACCTTAACTAATGGTTAAATGATCTAGTACACATTCGTCAGATTCCTTTTTCGTCAGAATAAATTATAGCCTGTTTTTTTTCGGACGAAAACTGAATTACTTTTTGGACGGAAAAAACTTTGGTTAATTTTTATAATTTATTTATTTGTTACACCTATCAACAAATCAATCCTAAGCTTAATCTAACAATAGTATGCCAATTTTACACAAAAAATGGGACCTTCTTTAGGTGCGGGACCCACCTTCACACTGAGCCATAACACTGGTGTTACTATGACCAATTATTTCTATTAAAATCTAATTTAACAGAGTCGACGGAGCTCTGCTATCGCAGAGCTCCTATTTCTGGGTAGTTTGGCCCTCCGGGCCTGCTAAAGAACTAACATAACCTAAACCTACCTCGTATTTATGATACTTAATTTATACAACTATACATCTCTCTCTCTCTCTCTCTCTCTCTATGTATTTAGCCCACTGGCAAAACAAATAAGCATATTGAGTGTATCTTCTTTTAATTATTGTTAAGTAGGTACTACAGAAAAAACAGCCTACATTTTATTCTGACGATAGCGGAATCTGCTCGAAAGTCCGTTTTCGTCCGAAAAAAAACAGGCTATAATTTATTCTGACGAAAAAGGAAATTGACGAATGTGTACTACATCGGTTAAATCTCAAGGAAATGTGTCAAATTTTAGATTCCTTTTTCAAATTTTAACAATTTGTTAACTACTGATTAAACGACGAGCCCTAAGTGATGTGATGAAAATCTTAAAATGGTATACAATAACGTCGCTATATCGTTCAGTCTGTTTGTCGGCTTAGGTCTTGTAAACTAGGCTATGTATGTTCTACCGACCATAATTAAGGGAATCTCTTTTGGAAGCTTTATGTAAAATAAAGAATTTTCGATCCCAACTGTTTCAATTGTCCGTAAATACATAAGGTAGAAATGCAGCTTTTAAAAAAGGTATTGTTTCCGTAATCGCATTGTCGAGTTGATACGTACTGTACTCCTTCTGCAACACTGCTCACTGGTAACAAAGCTAATGCGATGCAACGCGACACGTGCCTGGGGACCGATATTTGACTTTCGAGCGCTCGATTTCAAAAGCGAGCGGTAGAAAATATTCGAATGCGAAAATTTTTCACGATTTATTTTCGAATGGTCCCAAATTCCATATTTTTGAGATTCTCACTCGAAACTGAGGGATTGACTAAATAAATAGTAAATAGTATTGTTAAGTTGGAACTTGTTTCGTTATACGCAGAAAATCGATGTTTTACCGGTTTTTTTAATTCATATTTTAATTGCGAATAAATGTGTGAAGCTAACAAAAGATGAAATCATAACAAGCAATTTAATATTTAAGTGTCAATAAGATTTTTTTACGCTTATTTTACAAATTCTTGACTGGTTATAAATGTAGGAAAAATGAAACGCTTTCTCGTCTGTGGATGACTATGGCATTGTGCTAGGTTTGTTTATGCTTCGTGTGTATATACCCAACAGATTTGAAAGATGTCAAATGATATTTTCTATTGATAGAATTCAAAACGAATGCCACGGACCACTCGTGTTCATAATATTTTCTAACGCTCGCAAGTCAAAAATACCATTTCATTGTTTTTTGTCACTTTCGAATGAAACTTTCGAGCGCTCGAAAGTCAAAAATCGGCCCCCAGCGCTCTGTTCTCAGTTTTAATTTCAGCGTGTGGGCTTTTCTCCTTAGACAATTTACCAAAATGGTAAAAACAACCCTCAACATCGATGCCTGGAAAAACGTTTGAAAAGGCATTCATTGCGGACGTTTCAAAATCGACTGTTATCTTTTTCGGGTTCCAGGATGGAAGCTGGGATTTTATAAAATTAAGTAAAATCTCGTTTGTGCTCTGGTCTTTACTGACCAAAAAAGCAAAAATCAGAGGGATGACGCAGTTCGACTCCTCATGGTATCCATGGATAGTGTTAATTTGGTTAAAGGGCATGATTTTAAAGTGCCATCGGCTACGTAGTGTTCAATTTCATTAATGCGAATTATATTCTTTTTGTCAAAAAATACTAAAATTTTGTTCCCATCGTAATTAAAATACGCAAGCAGAAATTCCTGGAATTGTGTTGGAATCTCTATTTCGGCTGGATCATTGTTGCGTATACTTGAAACTCCCAAGTTTTTCCTTCTATTACGATAAAAAGACGATATGACGCTTGTGAACTTTGGTATAGTTTGATGTATATGAAAATTGTTCTGCTCAACATTACAGACCATTACTTGGTATTGTTTTTGGATCGGAGTAAAGTTTTCAGAAGTTTTACTTTTAACTTCGTAAGGCCCACCATACTGAAAATGGGAGTTTTTTGTAACTGGGACTTTGAATCCACAATCAAAGGAATAAAGTTCAATTGCGATTGTTCGAAAATGCCATTTTCAGTTAATGAACATAGGAAAATAAACCTTTTTTTTATTGCAACAGAGTCCGAAGTAAATTGCCTTGATTATGTACATCCTATTGCACACTGGGCCTTACGAGGTTAAGACGGTTCAACTCTATCATCATAGCTTGTCTTCCAGCTGGCACAATTTGGCTGATGTTCTGTCTTCTTTGCAACTATTTTGCGATCAGGGCTTAGTGATATTTCCAGGACATCCCGACGCAGCACAAGTCCAAAATGTTTTTCTATCAGTGTATGTTTTTTTTAATGGTATTCACGGCCGGCAATTAGGGTCCTTTCGCCTGTTTGCGTCCACTTAGTGCAGTTGGTAAGTTTGAGACAAAAAATAAAATTGCTTGAGTAATATTTTTGAACGAAAAATGGATGTCATGTATTCCTTATATATTACATAATTGGCCACTTCTTCACATTGATTACCTACATACTTCAGTTAACATTGTCAAGTATATGACACTTCAGGCTTTACGTTGTTTCTTATACAAGAAGCCAATTAATAAATAATTGAATTGAATCATCGAGTAAATTCATGATTTTACCTGAATACTAAGCGAACGAATAGACGGTACGACATTAATCAATATTGACAAATAAAAGACGCAACCACCTATTATGGAGTTTAAAAAAAGAATAAATCCTTCTTTAATTAAGGGCTGAAAGGAGGTTTTATTTTGTTTTAAAAATTAAAATACATGCCTAAATTAAAAAAGTTGCATCAAGAAGGTGGTTAAATATAACTAAGCACATGTTAAAAATAAATGTGCAGTGCCAACCGTAGCGTTTTCAATGATTTTGCAACACTGATAACGGGGTATGCTCCGAAGATACTCAAGAAACTGATTTAAAACTAAAATAAAAACAAAACGAGGTGTAAAACCAAGTATGTAGTTCCATATGGAACTATTGGGATCACTTTTTTGACATTTACATATGTACCGATTGTTCCATATGGAACTAAAATTATGGAACTTCCGGGATATCCCCAATCTGGATCTGAAACGTCCCTTGTTTCACAGACCTGTTTGGTAGGTATGTTTAGGTATAACATGTTTGTTAGCGATTGATGAAATTAAAAGATGTTTGTTTTCCGGCAGCGGTAATGATGAAGGCGCTGACGTCGTTCTTCACAAACATCAAAGAGGCCGACAACGAGGACTCGTGTAGCGAGGACTGACGCGGGCCTACCGCGCGCGCCGCGCCTCCCGCGACGCGCGCGACGCACGCGCACCGCGCGTCGCGCTTCTCGCGCGTCCCTCACGCCCCTCATGCGACACATGCGACCGACACACCCGCTTACAATGTCTTCTATATTTTTATATACTAGAATCAGCCTACACTGAATTCATAGAATAATAGATTATTATTATTATGTAATGCTTAATTATTAACGATGCTAGAAAAGTTGTATAATATTTTTTGAAGCTGTAGTTATTTATAATGGTTCTAAAACTGTCTTCTTTGAATACATGACAGACAGTAATTGGGTAAGGACCAAAAAGTTGGACCACTGTTAAGCGCAGTTAACCATACAAACAGCGAAGTTGAAAAAAGTTCCGTTGTGGCACGAAAATTATCCCTACAATTGTATGGCTAACTTTCGTGTCACAACGGAAAAGTTTCATAGAAAATTTAATTGAGTGAGTTAGCGTGGACAACTTTTTGGTCCTTACCCAATTATGCTTGGGATGGATTTATTTTAAATTATTTGCAACTGTATCCCGGAAGGTAATTTCGTTGATATTGAAAAACTATCAGCAAGATGAAGACTATTTGCGGTTTTCATTGAAATAATTTTATGTACGAAGTTAATTATTGATTTACAAATTGCTAAAGGTTGCAAATGCAACAGTTGTAATTATATCTTACGTTGTATGTCCTAGTTGAAAATCACCATCATTTTATATTGTATACCTATGAATGGCTAATCGAGAGCCGGTTCTACTGCTAATTTAATTCCAAATCTCCCTTGTAATTGGTGTTTTATAGAATGATAAATACTTTAAATGTGAGAATCTAACTCAGAGAAATACAAGTTTTCAAATCTAGTATAAGTACGTATAGAAAGCTAAAGAACATATTTTAATAGAACATATATTACGGGGAGAAATAGAAGTTATCTGAAAATATTTAACAATCCATAGTTATAAAGTTTGTTACACAAATGCAAAGTTGCCGAAAAAAAAGCAATAATTAAATAGAGAAACCTACAATTATGTTAAATGATGGTTGTCTCCAAACCATTGTAATTGGACTATGTTATGAGTTCAACATGTTGAATGATTTTATAATATTTAATATGTATATCACTTTGTTTTTATTGATAGACATAACTAATTAATAAAATGTAATTTCTAAAATGTAAAAAATATTAAAAAAGTTATTTCGGCTGTTGTTCATTTGGTTTTGTGTATATCTTCATACCTTATGAATTTCATAAACGACTTATACACCTTTTTCTTTAAAGAAATTCAGTTCTTCAAGTTTGCAATTAGAACATTTCTTTAGAAATTGTAACTTTTATTTTATTAGATATTTTATTCTTTAGTTATAATTATATTATAGTACCTCAGTTAGCCATGATTTACAAAAATCCATCGTGCACCAGGCGACTCCGCGCCGGCCGCCCTTATGCCCTCGTCTTCACTTCCCTATTGACTCTGCTACTGAGTTTTATTTTTTAATACTATAGCTACTCTTGTCAGTTAATATGTATGTTATGTAAATAAACTTTTTATGAAATATTATTTTTTTATCCATCCCGATACCAACTAGTGTTGATAGGGACTATTAGGGACTAAGTCTTTGAAGTCTAAAATGCAAGAACTCGACCCATATTTATGAGACTGAGCTTAAAAGACTTCCAAGTCGTGAGTAGAGTTATTTTTTGAGTTTTATTAGTTTTTTTTTTTTTTTTTAAGTTGACCGATCAATCGGTCTAACGGGAATTAATTTTCCCTTTTGACCGACGCCCTGTTTTTAAATATTGTACAGTCATGTCGAGTAATTAATTTTTAATTTTAATATGAAGACTAATAAATTCATATTAAAAATAAAAATAAAATTACCTATAGATAAAAATACCTACGTATACGTAAGAATGGAAGTAAGTAGTAGTGCCTATTATTAATATTATTTTCTACTTTTAAAGTGGTTTTAGCATATTATACTAAGTAGTTACCAGAGTTGGGCGTTATCTAGATAATTTCTCATCTAGATAATTATTTCAAATAAAATCATTCCAAATAAATTTATTCGAAGATAAATTCAATCACAAATAATGCGTTGACAACTTTTTTATTTAGATAAATTATCTAGATGAAAATAACTGGCCTCGATTGTTATTGAAGTGAGCTTAGATAAATAAATTTATATAGAATGTCACGTCGGATCAAACCGTCACACTGACATTTCTCATAAAATCAGAAAATTATTTTTGCAATTTCATAAACGCTGCAATGTCGTCTACTAGGTCCAATTCAGCATTAGACGGCAAGTTTTTTAAATACCATTCCGGAAGGTCTGATGTCTGTATGTTATGTTTACCGCTGAATGAAGTGAATATAAAGGGATCTCTAACTTCTTCATCAAATTTTCTAAATCATTTAAAACGGAAGCATGGAAACGGAGCATTTGAACACGTTAAATGTTGTAAAAGAGACAAAAAGAACGGTAGCGGAAATAGGTCGACGAACAATACGAAAACAAATGTCCCATATATTTATATTTCATTAATTTAAATATGTACAAAACATTCATTAATTTTGTTGTAGGTTATTTTCATTTCATCATGCCCAACCGCTTCTAGTTCTACATGACTGTACTACTGACATTCATCTTTTATTTAAAATCCCAACTAATTTATCTAGATAAAAACGAAAATCATCTAAATAAATTCAAAATAACAAATGACGGGTTATTTAGTTATTTCAAATAAAAGATGATTTAGTTAACTTCCCGTTTATTCGTAAATAGATAATTTTTGCCCAACTCTGGTAGTTACCTAATAAACATAATATAAACAACTAAAAATTACTTAATATTAAAAATTACTAAAAATTACTTAATTATTACATGACGCTAGTAAAGTCAGCGTCACATAGGTAGCAGTCAAGATAATCAAATACTTGGAATCGTCGTTTATTTTAGCAGTTGAAAGTTAATTTTGTTTTGGTTTTATGATTTATAAAGTAATTTTTAAAATGACTGTACATGTTTTTATTATGATCGGTCAAATGGAACAACGATTTCCCCGTTTATTCCCAGTAGTTCCGTGGAAGAAGTTCCGCGGCGGAACTAGTGAGACTTTTTTTCCCAATAGTTCCGTGGCGGAACTAGTGACACTTTTTCTTCCCAAAAGTTCCGTGTTGGAGTTAGTGACACTTTTTCGAACGCTTACCCGTGGTCTCACTACTTCGTCCCACTGCTCTTTTTGACGGAGCCCTGCCTCGTGGCAGGGCTCCTATTTCAGGGCGGTTTGCCCTTCGGGCATTTATAGATACCTAACGAACCTAACCTACCTACTTTTGCGGAATATACATGATTTCTGACGAAAGCGGAAATGCACGGAACTAATGGGATTATAAAATATTAGTATTTAATTGATGCTTAGTTCCGCGGAACTATTGGGAAAAAAAGTCTCACTAGTTCCGCCAGGGAACTTCTTCCACGGAACTACTGGGAATGAACCATAAAGATAAAGACATTTATTCAGTAAGTAGGCCGCACGGGCACTTTTACACGTCAAGAATCTACCAGCGCTTCACAAGAGGAGACCACTGCTGAGAAGAAGCGCCGCAAGAAACTCAGCAGTCAGTCATTTTTTTAAATATATTTAATATTACAATGGTACTACTTAGTCTAGCATTATATAAATCTATAAATAGCAAATTAAAAAATATTTCAAATATCCTGCGTAGTTTCCGCAGGAAAACACACCAAAATCTTAAGATAGAAAGAGAGAAAAGGAAAAAAGAACTCCTACGTATGTGTATATAAGACGGTGCAAGATGACCACATAAGATTGATATGTTTTCCTACATCAACGGTGCCCCCCAGACAAGATAAAGATTTTGCCCTTATTCCTCGTCGTGCCACCAACTTGTTCCACCAGTGGCACGAGAAGGAATTGTCATTCCTCGTCGTACCACTGAATGCAGAACCATGCAGTGAGGTAGCTCTACTTAATTTCCCTTTAGATATCACTCTATAAATAATTGTTGTCTTTAACACAATTATCCTGTAACTGCAACTGTATAGTCGAGTCCGGAATTAGGCGAACTAACTTGACAGCCAAAAATGTTGCCAGACATAGGAAAAAATAAATAGTGATAGGTTTATGTCGACACAAATATGTCGATATAACCTTTTGCCTTCTATAAATCTGATTATATTTATATTTTATCAAGTAATTGTCGTCGAAACTTTCACACTCATACATACTTGCCAAATAGGGAAAAACTACAGCAATTTTTACGATAGAATATGATCTGAAGGATGTACGGCTTAAAGCGGATATTTACGATACTTACTCCTCAAATTAGGAATAAAATACAAAAATAATGCTGACATTACAACAGGCCATTGTGATCCTTTTAGGGGGCTTCCGTCGGGCTAGTACGGTACATTTCATGTACCATACTATAGCATGCATTCCTTTCTTGCTGGCAAATATGAAAGTGCGATAGAGACAAACGCTATATATCGTCGATGATAATTCCAAATCAGTTGTGTTCGATTTTAATTAGTTTTATACGCTAATAAGTATTGTTGCTAGGTTATAATTATTAGTTAGATTCCAAACACAATAATAATGATAAACTAGACTTTTTAAGTATCGATATTAACAGCACTGGCCAAACTGTGGCAACATTAGTGTACAATGAACTGTCAAGTTAGTTCGCCTAATTCCGGACTCGACTATAGTATTATGTACTCGTACTTTATGTTGTTCGAACTCTATGGTGCCAGAAATAATTTTTAACTGTGACAAGTGACATAAAAAACAACAAAATTTCTAATAATCTGCCAATTGAACTTCAGTTATTATAATTGAATTTCTTTATAATAATGGAAGTCTGTGAATCGGAACTGAAATTTATTTCTAGAAAACATGGAACTGTACTACTTTATGAGGGATTTCAATATTTTAAACACAAATTGTACAAAAACGGAAATAATGAACTACCCATATTTCCATGTATCGTAAATAATTGTCCAAATGGCTTGGGGCAGCTAGCGAATGTTCCATCTATAAAAAACTCTGACAGCTGAGTTAACATATTTTTGGCTTCTTTTGAAATGAATACCAGTATTCGGGAGCTTCCATTATAATAGTGTCCAAGCAGATAAGGTAAATGTTTTTTTGGGACTTTGACTTCTTCTAAATTACGAAAAACAGTTTTTGAAACTCCTAAAGACTTATTTCTTTTATCATACATTGCTGTTTTACAACTACTCAGAGATGGCACTTTGGAAATACAATCATAGCCTTTATCTTGTAACGGGACAATAGTATCGTTATAAATTTTGTTTATAGTAATGTCTGTTGTACTTGCAAGAATATGTGCTTCGTGTATTTTTATCGCTACATCATTTTTTGCGAAATCCGGTACACAGCATTCTATATGACTTGCTGTTTTAATTATTTTTTCATTCTGCAAAACAATATCAATCAAATCAATATATAAGATAACGAAGCGACAACTTAGCAATATAAATTTGGTGAGTGCAATCGGTACGAGTACTACTTTCAAATGTAAACATAGTGATAGGTGCTTACCTGTAAGGTTACAGAACCAGTACATTTATTTTTATTTTTCAAGCTACATTGCCAAATAACATTTCCGTTTTTGTACAATTTGTGTTTAAAATATTGAAATCCCTCATAAAGTAGTACAGTTCCATGTTTTCTAGAAATAAATTTCAGTTCCGATTCACAGACTTCCATTATTATAAAGAAATTCAATTATAATAACTGAAGTTCAATTGGCAGATTATTAGAAATTTTGTTGTTTTTTATGTCACTTGTCACAGTTAAAAATTATATCTGGCACCATAGAGTTCGAACAACATAAAGTACGAGTACATAATACTACAGTTGCAGTTACAGGATAATTGTGTTAAAGACAACAATTATTTATAGAGTGATATCTAAAGGGAAATTAAGTAGAGCTACCTCACTGCATGGTTCTGCATTCAGTGGTACGACGAGGAATGACAATTCCTTCTCGTGCCACTGGTGGAACAAGTTGGTGGCACGACGAGGAATAAGGATTTTGAATTTGAAAAAAACAAATAAAAAATATATTATTGATTAAGTTTCGGGTTTAGGCCAAGAATGTTTGTCTATTGAATCAAGCCATCGTATCTTTTTAGTCTTATTTCAACTTAAGCTCCTTAAGGGTTTAACGTCTGGTTCCCACGACGTCTGCGGGCTATTGAGACCACTTCTCAAAATGTTAACTTTTTTTAAATGGCTTCTTTCCTAAATTACCACTTCCCAAAATGTTAACTTAAACTTAAACCTAAGGCAATTAATTTCAAACTCATACATCACAAAATATCAGATATGAGTTTTTTCTAAAGTAGTAATGAAATTATTATTCCCGATAATGATATTCCTGACATTTTTAACTCCCACTTTTTGAACATAGCCTACATAGTGTACATTATGGGAAAAGGACATTTTGGTAAGTAGACGTTTTGAGGGCTTCGGACCCGTGGCTCCCCTGCTGTCTCCCCTGACCTATTCGACCGATTTGGCCTTCGGCCATCTAAAGATACCTAACGAACCTAACCTACCTACTTTTGCGGAATGAAAATTGATTTCTGACGAAAGCCGACTGACGAAAAGCAGTCAGGGGAGACACGAGACCGTCGCTGTTTTGAGAAGTGTGCGTAATAGGAAAAAGCCGTGGTGGGAGTTCACATTTCGGGAAGTGGTCTAAATAACCCCCAGACGTCAAAACCCTAAAGGGCGCCCTCTACAACATTAGTGGCGCCCTCTACAACTTTAGTGGCGCCCTTTACAACTTTAGTGGCGCCCTCTACAACTTTAGTGGCGCCCTCTATAGCACAAGTATAGAAGTTATAGAGGGCGCCACTTGTGTTATAGAGGGCGCCGCCAAAGTTGTAGAGGGCGCCACTAAAGCTGTAAAGGCCCCATTTGTGTTATAGAGGGCGCCACTAAAGCTGTAGAGGCTGGCTCTGAAGTTATAGAGGGCTCCAATAAAGTTGTAGAGGGCTCCACTTGTGTTATAGAGGGCTCCACCAAAGTTGTAGAGGGCTCCACTTGTGTTATAGAGGGCGCCACCCAAGTTGTAGAGGGCGCCACTAAAGTTGTAGAGGGTGCCACTAAAGTTGTAGAGGGCGCCACTTGTGTTATAGAGGGCGCCAATAAAATTGTAGAGGGCGCCACTAAAGTTGTACAGGGCGCCACTAAAGTTGTAGAGGGCGCCGCTAAAGTTGTAGAGGGCGCCACTTGTGTTATAGAGGGCACCACTAAAGTTGTAGAGGGTGCCACTTGCGATATAGAGGGCGCCACTGAAGTTGGAGAGGGCGCCACTAAAGTTGTAGAGGGCGCCACTTGTGTTATAGAGGCCGCCACTAAAGTTGTAGAGGGCGCCACTTGTGTTATAGAAGGCGCCACTGAAGTTGGAGAGGGCGCCACTTGTGTTAGAGGGCGCCACTAAAGTTGTAGAGGGCGCCACTCGTGTTATAGAGGCCGCCACTAAAGTTGTAGAGGGCGCCACTGAAGTTATATAGGGCGCCACTGAAGTTGTTAAGGGCGCCACTTGTGTTATAGAGGGCGCCACTGAAGTTGTATAGGGCGCCACTGAAGTTATAGAGCTGTTCGTAGCTGTACAATAAAACAATGAACTAACATGACAAAATAATCATTTATTATTGTATTTATTTTATTATTTTATTGACAGGTCGGTACACTTAAACCTTATTAGGTCACGCTCGTAAACATTATACAGGGTGTTTGGCAGATGGATGGACATACATATATAGGGGATAGGTGGGGCCATCTGCTACGCGGTCCACTAAAAAAAATTTACCTAGGCCCTTTGTTTTTTAATATTTTTTTAATGATAATTTTCCATTTTCAAGATTTAAAACCTCAATAACTTTTTAAAAAATGATAAAACAGGCAACATTTTTCCTTTTTTTTATCTGGGCTAATATTTAAATCTTACAAATTTAATATTCGGTGCACAAGAAAGCTAAAAAAAAAAAATACGGGCCCTCATACCACAAAAGGAGGTAAAAAGAAATCTAAACAGCCAACTTTGCATTGCATTTAAAAAAACTAAAAATGATTGACTACTTCTAATTATTCAAAAACATCTTCAGTTTATACCCTTTCGATCGGTACACAATAATCCCAATTTGATTAAAAACAGCTTAAGTTATTCGTCAACTTTAACAAGGCGGACATATTTTTTACGAGACTAGTTTTGAGGAAAGTGATAATAAATAAAATAACCCACAGGCAATAAAGAAATCACAGAAACTGAACTGGGTCATTATTCGAGCGTTTCAACCGCCTCACTTTTGTGGACATATTTTTGAAGAATTGGGCGTATATTCTGATGCCGTTTTTGGATCTTTGATAGATATCCGGTAAACTTAGATACCTAATTAGAAACGAAATCGAAATCTGCTGCCACCTCTACAAAAATGTGACCACGTAAGTGATTCGGAACAAACGCCCAAATAATGTAATGACCCAACTATTTAATTAATTTATAAAAATTGCACAAACTGCTGCTCTTGATTATTTATGCATGCTCGGCATCGATTTCTCATTCAGTCGTTACTTTGAGCAGCATCTCTGCTTTCATTACATCAAAGGCAGCATTTATCCGATTTATTAAATCTTCACGATTTTCTACTTCAGTAACGAACACCAACTCCTTAGCCCTTCCCCAAACGTAAAAATCGATCGGAGTGAGGTCTGGCGACCGCGGAGGCCAGGCATTTTCATTTTTAAAAAGATATTATTGAGGATTTAAATCTTGAAAATGGAAAATTTTCAAAAAATAAAATAGGGGGTAGGTAATTTTTTTTAGTGGACCGAGTAGCAGATGGCCCCACCTACCCCCTATATATGTATGTCCATCCATCTGCCAAACACCCTGTATATTCCGTGTGTTAATACAGTCGTAGTATGTGACTTACTTGTCACTACTCCAAGAACCTTATTTTATAAGATACTGTAACGTAAAAGAAAACTTAAAAGGAACGTAAAAGAAAACCACTATTACATAATACAAATTTAAATAGAACAAGTTTAGCCAAGAGGAAAGGCACATTGATGACCTAATTATTTTATTGCCCAATCGGTTTCTCCTTTTCGTTATTAGATTGGCAAATTTAGAGAACGTTTGAACTTGATCCTGGAATAACCAAATAATCAGATGCCATTTTTTTTCAATTGAGGCAGAGGATATTCATGATTTTTCCACCCCTGGTTTTGTTCTCCGGTTCTTGAGGTAGTGACAAGTAAGTATTCAATTGATTTTGGTATATATATTCTTTTTTTGTATATCGAAGACAGAAATACGTTTCCGAACAAATCCACCCCCAAATTGGGTCCATCGTCATGATCACTTTCTAGCTTATACTTTTTGTCGAAAATGTTTCTTATTTCCGATGTGAACTTTATACATCGGTAGTATGCGTCAAATCCGGTAGTTCTGAATTTTTGCAGACTTGTTTATGATGTTGGCCTAATGAATAATCCAAGTTTATGACATCGAGCGCCGAACGCAACCTTGTCAAAAATCGAAAAAACCGCGAAAAAATCGTTTTTATTTTAAATTTTGGCCCTAAAGGACTGGTTTTTGAAAAAACTTTCAATAATCATTTTTAAAGTAGACTAAATTTGCTACAATATGATAGGGTAAACCAGGGTATGATTGCCCACAGGCAGTGATTGCCCGCTTAAAAAAAAACATTATCGAATGTTAGCATTGGATCGTTCTAGTTGGGTTAAAATTCGCTAGATGGTGCTGTAATTTAATGCTTAGTAGATTTAAAATTGACATCTGGCAACACTCTAGAAAAAAACAGAATGGCGGATTTTATCTAGATGGGTGAAAGTGTTACTCAACCAGGTAAGCATTTTAACAGTTTTCTTAAGAACTTACTTTCTTAAAGTATTTTTGTGTGTTGATTATTTGATATTCAGCTTGTATTGCATGAATGTGCGGAAAGTAAATGTAGCCTAACATCGTTTTCAATGCAAATCTGTGTTCAATTTTAAATCTTAACGGTTATTTTAGCCGTGGGCAATCACTGAACCAAAATTTGAACATTTTTAGTAATTGCGCACCCTTTTTTTAGTAATTGCCATGTGGTAATGTCTATAGTTATTGCCCGGGCAATAGCTGTCATGGTATATTATTGATAAAAGTGTTGCCAACATCACTTATTGTTGTGATTCAAATGCTTGATTTCTTTTGCAATCCCTGTGAATTCATAATATCTAAATCGTAATTGTTATATTTTGAGTATGCCAAAGACACCAAAAGTGCAATACAGTAAAGAAAACTTGCAGAAAGCGATCGAAGCTGTCCAAGATGCTGACAACAAGTTATCTACACGGCAAATTGCTGAAAAATACGGTGTTCCGAGGTCCAGTCTCCGGTACTACATCAAAAATCCCGGGCACAAAACCAGCTTAGGGCCATCACCTGTATTAACTGTTTCTGAAGAGAGTCATCTAGAGCATTGGATAATAACCTCGGCAAGAAAAGGGTTTCCTCGAAATAAAGAAGATGTTTTAGACTCTGTGCAAAAGTTCCTGGTGGAAAACCCTCGTCCTAATTCATTTTCAAATAATAGACCAGGTGATGGTTGGTGGAAGGCATTCTTGAAGAGACATCCGAGGTTAACAATCAGAACATCAGAAGGAGTGAAGCAAGTTCTTGTGTTTCGGAAAAAGATATAAGAGGGTGGTTTACAGAAATTCTAAATTATGCCGTCGAAAAAGACTTGACTCCCATTTTAAGTGAGCCACATCGCATTTACAATGCAGATGCAACAAATTTCCAAATTTGTGTTAAAACCGGCCAAGAGCTAGCAGAAAAAGGTGCAAAAAATGTCTACAACGTTGAACAATCTCAAGCTAAAGAGTCTATTACAGTTTTGTTCACCTTTTCAGCTGCAGGGGATGTCTGCTGTCCATTTGTTATTTACCCGTATCAAAGATTGCCTGAAAAAAAATCCGATTCTATACCTGACGGCTGAGGAATTGGAAAGTCCGACACAGGATGGATGACTACAGAAGTTTTCTATGAATAAGGTAAGGTGGGGGAAGATAAAAAAAGGGGAAAGATTAAAAGTCTCACATAACTCCCTATTTGGTTTAAATTTTTTAGTGCTGGTATCATCCATTAAGCCGCCATTTTGTTACGATCCGCCGCACATTCGAAAGTGACCGCTCGGAGTAAGTAGACGTGTGTTATGTGCTATTTTGTGAAGGTCGGCATTTCGTGGTGAATTCGTCGATTTTCAATCTTACCCCGTGTTTCATAACTTGACTACGAGGGCTGCCTTTTAAGTTGTGTCGTTTGCCAACCTCCCGCGATTATTTAAAAAAAAACATATGGCATTTTCATCCTTTTGAATTTAGAACTCGAAAACAAAAGAATGTTTTCAAATTGGTCGAATAGTTTTATTACAGCGTCTATTCAAAGGTGACAAGTCGGTTGTAAAAATGGAAATGTCTAAGGAAAATTTGCGTGCGGTAATTTTCTACAACTTTAAAAGGGGATTATCGCGACTTCAGTGCTTTGAGGAGATCACATCTGTGTTTGGTGATGCAGCACCGTGTCTTAGGACTGTAGAACGCTGGTACTTAGAATTTTTACGTGGGCACTCTAGCCTCAGTGATAAGCTTCGTGAAGGTCGTCCAAAAACCGCCATGACGCAAGAGAATATCGAAGCCGTGCGGCAGCTAATACTCGAAGATCGTCATGTGACATACCGTGAAATAGAGGCATCCGTGGGCATTTCAGGGACCACTGTCCAAAAAATCCTGCACGAAGAACTTGTTGTAAAAAAGTTGATCTCTCGTTGGATACCACATTTGCTTAGCGACGACCAAAAAACAGCCCGTGTAAGTTGGTGTCGCAAAACTCTGAAGCGATTCAGCCGAGGAGAGTCAAAACATGTTTATGATGTGGTTAGTGGTGACGAGTCTTGGATATATGCTTACGATCCAGATTCAAAACAGCAGTCAACTGTCTGGGTCTTCCAGGACGAGCCAAAACCGACCAAAGTCATACGCTCTCGGAGCACTTCAAAAAAAATGGTTGCCTCGTTTGTGGCAAAGGGTGGTCACGTCGCCACTATTGTACTAGAAGATCGCAAGACGGTTACCGCCGACTGGTATACCACTGTTTGTTTGCCACAAGTCATCACCGAATTTCGAAAAAACAACTCGGAACGTCGTATGATACTGCACCATGACAATGCAAGTTCGCACACCGCCCGCCAGACAAAGATGTTTTTGAACACCCAAAACGTGGAAATTTTAGATCACCCGCCTTACAGTCCTGACTTAAGCCCTAACGATTTTTTTACGTTCCCCAAAATTAAGCAAAGTCTTCGTGGTCAACGTTTCAGCTCACCCGAAGAAGCTGTTGACGCATACAAATCGGCCATTTTGACTACCCCCACTTCGGAGTGGAATAAATGTTTTAAAAACTGGTTTGAACGCATGCAAAAGTGTATTAAATATCGCGGCGAATTCTTTGAAAAACAATAAATGGTAATAATCTATTAGATTGTCTATACTTATTTCAAACGACACAACTTAAAAGGCAGCCCTCGTAATAAGGGGAGTATAAAAGTTCTGACTGACTATTTATGTGTTATTTGAGATTCTATTTTTATTTACTTCTGCTAGGTGTAGCTATTAATCATATATTGAGATTTACGAGAAGTTTCCATCTTTACCCAGCCAATTTCGCTGGGGTAACATTGAAATAGTAATGTTTCAATCTTCCCCCGTTTTTGAAAGTCATAGAAAAAGACACATATTCTCAAACTGTGCACTTAAAAAAATAATTATGGTAAGGTTTATTTTCTGACCTAATATAACGATAAGATAAATAGTAACTAAGAAGTGTTGTGTGAAACTATTGTGTGAAATCAATAATAAATCTGTATTTTTTTGTTTGGAGAGAAAAAAAACCTCTTAAAGTTTACTAGAAGTACTTATTTGGATTTCTAATATTATAAATGTAAGTAAGTCTGTGACTAAATTTTCTACACAGATTACTAAGTATTTGGTATATTTTTGTATTTTAAATGTGTCTTAATTTGTTACACAGATTCATATTTATTTTCTAATATTTTACATGTAACGTAAAACACCCAATCTTCGACAAGGCACCATTGTCCGACATTAAAATAGTTAACAAAAAAAAATAAGAGTATTTTCTGACTTCTGAACGCATTTGAAGCATAAACTATAGACGAGGATTATTTAGCTGTCATTGCGGATGACGTTTCATACATTCGGCCATTTTGTACAAAATGGCGTAATGATATGTTTCGACCGCGGTAGATCTCCAACGAAATCCAGTTTTATTAGTGAAACCGCTAAGGAGGTGAGTAAGATTTATTGCCCATATCTTTTAATTGTTTTGCTTTATCGAAAATGTTAGTTATTTATGAAATTAGGATAGAAATTCATAACTTTTTAATAATGTAATTAGAAGGGTGAGGTTATATTAAAATGTAAAAACACGCCTGTCGGTAATTGGAGATTAATTGACTGCTTTTTCCAATCTTCGACAAATGTCGAAACGTTTTTTTATTTTATTTTGTGCACTTTATTATATTATTTAGCTAAGCTTGTTCAGCACTCTAAATATATAGGTCTTTCATTTAAATATTCAAACTGCTTTCAATGATCGACATCCGTGTCGATGATTGGATATCCCATACGTTCCAATGACCGACAGCCGATATGTCGATTATTGGATGTTCTATATGTTAGTCTACATGTTCCAGTAACCAACATTTTTTGCAGGCATGGCGCCTAAAAAAACTTACACGCCTCTTCAAATGGCCCAGGCGGTAGAAGCAGTCAGAAAAGGTGAGAAAACTGCAACTGCTGCAAAAAAGTTTGGTGTACCCAGAATTACATTACATGATAAGATTTCCGGTAAGACTCCACTCGAATGTTCCATGGGCCCTAAAACATATTTGTCAACGGAAGAGGAGGCTATTTTAGAAAAATGGGTACTTGAAATGGCTGAAAAACACATTCCCGTTACAAGAGACGAGTTACTCGATAGCGTACAACGTATCATAATTGATCAGAATAAAACAACCCCTTTTACTGACAATAGACCGGGCAAGAAATGGTACAACCTTTTTTTAAATAGACATCCTATATTGTCTGAGAGAACGGCACAAAATTTACCGACAGCTCGAGATGCTGTTACAGAAGAGCATATAAGGCGTTGGTTTGAAGAAGTGGAATCTTATCTATGCGAAAAAGATCTCAAAGATGTATTAGAACAGCCGGCAAGAATATTCAACACAGACGAAAGCGCCTTTTTTTTGTCGCCTAAGGCTGGTAAAGTTCTTGCAAGAAAAGGTGACAAACATATCTACCAATCCTCCGGAGATGAAAAAGATAATTTAACAGTATTAATTACTGGAAATGCCGCTGGGCAATTGGCACCACCCATGGTAGTATTTGCATATGAGAGAATTCCGTCCACAATTTCCTCCCAGTTTCCCGAAGATTGGGCAATTGGACGTTCACAGAGTGGCTGGATGTGTAGCAGCACGTTTTATGAATACATAACGAACGTTTTTAATCCATGGTTGTTACAGCAAAATATCCAAAAACCTGTAGTGTTCTTTTTGGACGGTCATCGATCGCATTTGACCCTGCATTTGTCGAATTTTTGTGCTGAAAATGGCATAGAAATCATAGCATTACACCCAAACAGTACGCACATTTTACAGCCAATGGATTTGGCTATATTCAGACCACTGAAATCATACTGGAAAAAAGCAGTAAAAGACTGGAAAATACAAAATTTAGGAAAAAAAATTACAAAAGATAAATTTGCCCCTGTCCTTAAAACAGCGTTGCAATCGCTCACTGAAGATTCCATTAAGAATGGTTTTCGCGCTGGTGGTTTGTATCCTTTTGGCCCAGACTACATCGATCTAACTAAAATAAAAACTCGACAAAACCCGCAAGTAGCAACAGAACAGGCACTCTTTTTTCATTTCTTGGAAAAGGAAATAGTGGCAAAGTTGGGGACAGAAAAGTTGCAGTTTTTCGATGAACTCTTTTATAAAGGTCGAGATGAATTAAATTCTCGGTTAAATGAGGAAGACACGTCACTGTATATAATATGGGCTAGCAATAAACAGAGAGTTCAACGTACAGTTCACGTTAATGAACGATCGATGCAAGCTGAAATTGACTTGATTCAAGAAGATGTTTCCAATCTAGTGGAAAATCGTGAAATTCAGTTCCTTTAAATAAAACCAGACCATCTAATAATTCTACATCGAATATACTGACAAACCTAACCAGCGGACAAGAATCAAAAGAAACAACAAATAACACATCAATTATTGATAAGCCGAGTTTTTCTAACATAACAGATTCAGTTGCAATACCTTCGACATCTTGCTCTTCAACTTCAGCTGCCGCAGAATCCACAACTTCAAAAGAGAAGAAAAGACCCGAACCAAAAGAAAAGTCTAATAACGTGTTGATTGTTAATGAGCAAAGTTATTCCAACCAAGTAATAAATCCTCTTCAGACAGCTTCCAATACCTGCACTTCAACATCTACCCTCAATGAAAATTCTGTAGTAGAAATAATATCTTCAAAAGAGACGATCACACCTGAATCCAAAGAAAAGTCCAATGAAGCTTTGATCATTGATCAGCCAAGTTCATCGAAGCAAGCAAGAGATTTACTTCAGTTAGCTCCAACTTCTTCAATGTGTGCTCTTCAAAGTGCTGCAGTAAAAACACCTTTAAAAGAGATGATAAGCCCTAATACATCAAAAACTGTTGCAAATAAAGTGGGAAATACATATATTCCATCGCCATTTAAACGAATTTTATTTTGGCCCGGAAAAGATGAAGATAAAAAAGGGAAAAAAAGAAAATTAAGAGAAAAGTTCCTTCTGCCATCACAAGTAAAACGTGGAGGGATTATCATGAAGTGAAAGACAAACAAAAAAGAGAAACAGCAAAACTAAAAGAAATTAAAGCCCAAGAAAGAGAAGAGAAAAGACAGTTAAAACAGAGAGAGATGGAAAACAAAAAGCAAAATATACTAAAAGATAAAGAAAATAAGAAGATGAAACGAAATACGATACCAAAACCGAAACCAAATGACACATCGTCGGACAATACAGACACCGAGGTAAAGTATGCAGAAAGTGAAGATAGCTACAACATGGAAATCGACGAAGAACTAACAGACAAAGATATACCACTGAGCAAATATTCTAAGCCACCAAAAACATATTCTAGTGGAGATTATGTTATAATCCAATACGAAGGAGAATTTTTCCCAGGCGTAATTAAAAATGTTGATAAAAACAAATTTGAAATTAGCACCATGACCTTTTCAGTGGGTAACACGTTCAAATGGCCGGAAAAAGAAGACAAAATCTGGTACCAAAAGTCTGACATAGTTAAAGCAATTTCGAAACCAATGCTATGCAATAAAAGAGGTTTTTATACGATACCAGAAATGAAAGAATATCTGTCTTTCACAATGTAAGGTATTAAGTATTTAATTTAGGTAATGTTCTTCAGAAAACATTTAATTTTCTTCGTTTTATAGACTTTTTAAGCCAAATAACTATTAATTAAGTGGTAGACTAAGGTAACGAACGAGTCTGTGATCAAAACCTGCCATAATTTTATTAAATAATAAATAGGTACCTACTTGGTAATATTGTAATTCCAACTGGATAATATCATAATAAGGATGTTAATTTTGAATGCCACTGAGAAGATCTCATTAAGTTTTGTTGATTAGTATTAAGCAAGTAGATGAAACTTAGTAACCTAAGTAACATCATAATAAGTATGTTAATGTTGTATGCCACTGAGAAGATCTCATTAAGTTATGTTGATTAGTATTAAGCAAGTAGATGAAACTTAGTAACCTAAGTAACATCATAATAAGTATGTTAATGTTGTATGCCACTGAGAAGATCTCATTAAGTTATGTTGATTAGTATTAAGCAAGTAGATGAAACTTAGTAACATAAGTAACAAAAGTGTGAAAAGTTGACATAATAAATAAGAAATAAAACTATTTTATAATATAGAGGATTTAAAAAAATGAAAACATTAACACCATAGCGTTAAAAAATTATTAGGCACTTCAATTACCTACGCATTACATGCCAACATGCCCCTGTTTGTTTATTTAGCTAATTAAAATGATTAAAAGACTGAATAAGACTTTTTTTGGGAATGGTATTTGAGGTTAGGTCGATATTTGGATGACGATAAATAGAACATGTTGAATACTAGATCACGATTATTGGAACATGTCGATTACTGGGTGTCGATATATGGAATTTTGCTGTCGATAACTAGGCTAAAAAGAGCCTAAATCTATCTTGTTTTTTTTCCTAAGTTACAGGTATTACACTTCTTTTTACTTTAAAATAATATAGAATTAACCCTAAAATTTTACCCAGTGCATTGAAGAATCATGTATTATCATAAAGAAACCATATATTTAAAAAATGCTCGAATCTCGACGTTAAAGTGTCGATAATTGGGTGTTTTACCTTAAGTGGCTTAGTTTGTGACAAAATTAGTCATGCTGCAAGAAAATACTTACTTTTTTGTATTCATTTCTTTTATAAAAGAAATAATTGTTTCCATGCAACTGTTATTTTAATTCCAAACTGATCTTCTTATTATTAAAAAAAATGTGTTTACGTTTTTTTATATGAAGAATATACAATAAAAACTTTGAGTATCACTGTCGTTTTCCGTGAGAAGCGGGGTAAGAGTAAAATACTTTTTTTTTCAACTGCACTGTTCTTGTTACCTATCAGGAATATTTACGCAAAAATCATATGTATCTGTTAAGCGTAAGGAATTCTATACAATAACGAGCAACAGTAACCGTTTGCATTCATTTAAAAGACTTTAGACACTATGTCAATCTTACCCCTCGACCATTCCATCTTAACCCGTCAATTTTTTAGACAAAATTTGATTTGATTTTATTATTTTTATATATTAGAATAGGCGTAACCGAGTTTTATCAACAGATTACAAAAATATAGCCCTTGCTCATACCTACCAATTTATGCAATTGAAAGGAAGTAAATAGTTTTTTTATTTTACGAGGGTTTTAACACAACACTATCCATCGCATCAAAAAACCATTCAATCTTCCCCCACCTTACCTTACATAGCGAATGTGTTTCATCCCTATCTCCTCAGCCAAAACATCAAACTCCCAGTGATACTTTATGTGGACGGTCACAAAACTCATTTGAATTTTCATTTGAGCCAGCTCTGCACTCACCTTCAGATTGAGTTAATTGCGCTGTATCCAAATGCAACAAGAATCCTCCTGCCTGCCGATGTAGCTGCTTTCCGACCTCTAAAACTAGGATGGAAAAAAACTTTAAGAAAATGGCAAAATGAACACAATAATCAAGGCGTTACCAAATTGAATTTTGCTCCTGTACCTACTCAATGAAGCTGTTATAATGAGTTTAAGACCTGAAATATTAGTGAATGGTTTTAAAGCCTGCGGCTTGTATTCATTTAACCCGGACGCGATTGATTATAGTAAGTGCCTTGGGGCTACAAACAACAATGTAGCGATGCAAAACAAACAACTGGTTCCTGACTCTGCAATGATAAGTTACGCTAATTTTAAAAAGATCATTGGTCCATCTATTATTACCGACTTTGAAAATCGTCGTCAAAAATTGCCCCACCAAAAGATGACTGAACATTTGGATGTTTTGTATAAAGTATGGGAAGCATATCATGACGCTGAAATCGTAAGTAACTCTAACCAAGATGTAGATTGTTCAGTTTTAATACCGCATGAAAGCGACGAAAGATTAGAAGTAATAGATAGTAGAGTCGTAACACCACAAAAAAAGGACCAAGAATTAATCGAAGAAAATAAAAAGTTACAGGCACAAGAAACATCTGAAGGAATAGAAGGTGATTCATCCCTTGATCTTACTTCCTCCGTGCCTGAAACTATGGTATCTAAACCTACGACTACGACAGCCCTAAAAACAAACGAAACACGAGTCACGTCTTCTATTGAGCCATTCACTAGTAGTCAAGTTATCATGGCTCACTCGACACTTCAGGTGCCAAGTCCAAAAATTGTAAAGAGAAAATGGTCTTTGGGAGAATATTTAGCATACCCAATAACGATTTACTGTCATTAGGTACAAATGGAAAATCGTCCACTTGAAATTATTCGTCCAATTAGAAAAATGTCAATTTGAAATACATCCTTAAGGCAAATTGTCCAACCAGAATAATGTTGAAAATAGAATTATGTCCCATAGTAAAATTGTCAAATAAGATATAGGTCCAAGAATATATGTCCATTTGTATTTACGTACACGCTGAGTTTCTTGCGGCGTTTCTTCTCAGCAGTGGTCTCCTCTTGTGAAGCGCTGGTAGATTCTTGACGTGTAAAAGTGCCCGTGCGGCCTACTTACTGAATAAATGTCTTTATCTTTATCTTAACTCAGAAAAATTTCCAATTGTAAATATATGTCCCATTGAATCATCAATCCCCCCCTGAATTATATCAGTACAATAATTTATATTTTGGCCTTAATACATAGGTATAAGACTACATTCACTTGGTGTATATTTAATTTTGCTCAAAAAATAATGGACCAAATTCCATTCGGGCTTAATTAATTTACAACGAAAATAAATTTGGTCATATATATTTTTCAGCATAATTACATTTTGACTAAATTGTCTTTGGACACTATTACTTTTGGCCCAACTTCAGAATGGTTATTTCACGTGGACGATTTTCCATTTGTACCTAATGACAGTAAATCCCAATAACACCCATAAGAAAGGGAAAAAGACAAACTGAACGACAACCTTATGCCATAAGCTCTCATAACTTTAAGGCAGCTTTACATACAAAAGAAAAAGAAAATTTGTTAAAAGTGAAAGAAGAGAAGAAGTTAATAAGAGACAAGAAAAAGACTGAAAATTTAGACAAAAAGACTGCAAAAATTAAAAATAAATTGAAATTAAAAGTAAATGAAAATTCTATGTTGAAGACTAATGGTGAGATCGTAAAGATAAACGAACATTCTAACAGAATTCCAGAAAATGAAGATTCTATGATAAACGCCAATGGTGAGACCGTAAATATTAAGGAAACAGATACAATTAAAGGAAATTATGACCAAACTGAACATTTTAAGCAACAACTCGAACCCATGCCAAAGAGATTAAAAAAGGAGGTAAACGTAAAAACTAAGGAGAAATAGTTATTTGTTCAACAAGAGAGCAAAGTTGGTTTTTGCTGCGAGTGATGATTTTGAAGCGAAGGATTCTATTATTGAATCACGAGCGTAGCGAGTGATTCTAGTTTAGAATCCTGAGCGTAGCGAGGGATTCAAAGATACGAGACGTAAAAAACTTTGGTCTCGTGTGAGACATACAACTTTTCACCTCAGCAGCGAGAACAACACACCGTGAAGCTGGTAGGGCCAACGCAGGTCTTCCGTTGTGATCATTTGGTGAATACACGACTAAATAACGACACGATCGCATATGCATCAATCACAAGCATTTTTGCAAAATACTAATAAAATAAAAAGTGGAAAAAATAAACATGAAACAGATAAAACCTGTCACTCAACTTGATAATGCCGTAGTGCAAACACAACTTTATACAGCTTTATGTAGTCTGTGGCTTTAAAAAAAACCAAACTAGGCCTTGTCTATGGCTATTGGCTACAATAATCCCGCTATTTTTAAAATGCGTTCTGAAACTGCCCCCGCGGTTTATGTCTCGAAATTAAAGATTGTTAAAACGATAACAAAATTATGTAGATACATGATAAACTTCTTATTTTTCATTAATTTTGTCTTCAAAACATTAAATAAAAAAAATGATTGTACCTACTGTATAAAATAGTTATAATAAACACATTTCAAACTTTAACAGATAGTTTTATTTGCAATTTTACGGTTATGTGTGCATCCGAACGTGCGTTTCTTTTTGGGCCTACTATGTGTGGAATTTGAAAATCGAACTTCGAATCAAGTTGTTTCTATCTCTCGCTTTTTTCCTATCGAAGTGAAAGTGACAGAACAAAGTGAAGTTCAATTTTTTCGAATGTTGTGAGTAGCCCCAGCACTGCTCACGGCATTTAAAAAAATAATTAAAAAGCTACTTTGCCTCTCGCTCGCAGCAAAATTGAATTTTGCTCACTGTTTTTAAGCAGCAAAACCTGCTTGTTTGAGCTGCTGAGGTGAAATAGTAGATTGTACAATAAGTGCATAAAACGTACCATTTTACCCGAGACGTGCATATAGCCACCCGAGCCGGTACGGCGAGGGTGGATGGTCACGTCGAGGGTAAAATGGGTTTTATGCTCGAGTTTTACACTCTGCTTTTCACTTCGATTGCAAGGAAATAAAACAACTATTAAGCATATACAAGAAAATTTAATTATTTTTTATAATGTAATTAATATGTTCTATCACGCATAAAATGTAATTTCATCGACAGTTCGTCAAATTAGCTTAAAAAAACACACTCCGCAAACGTGTTTACGCTTTTTTGGTTCCTCCAAATCATAAAACTTTCGTATGTGCTGAGATAGATTTTCTTCGATTTAGGCGGCAATATCTGCTCTATTACATTTTTCACACTTCTGTCCATTAAAGTCTCAGGCGAAATCATTTTTTGATCGTCACTATCACTACTTGAAGCCATTGTTCAATTACTTACGAATAATTTATTGAATTTGCAACCGCAACAACAAATTTAGTTAGTTTTTAATTATGTTTGACGAATAATTAGCTTCCCGCTACACAATTTTTCTTAATTTTTTTTTTAATTTTCAATTATGTGACGTTTGACTATGGAAACTATGGTTTGAGCCTTAATGCCAAGTTATTATAAATATTTGCGTTACTTTTTTTTTTTTACGTAAATGCACGCCCGTATTAATCTTAAAGTATTAAGATAGTATTACATATGTCGTAATTATAATAAGATATAACCTAAATCTCATAAAAATATATCAATTAAATGAAGGTGTATTGTGTATGTGGCTGTAAGGCCTTATTGCCTTAGTCTTAAAAGAAGAAATTACTTTATGCACTAGAGCATAAAATGCGATTTTATGCAGCCTATACCCAGCATAAAGAAGGACTTTACGAGCATGAGAAGTGAAAAAGAAATTGAGCAATTATCAGCTCCTAAAAAGATTACTGTTTTAAGTGACGTTATAATAAAGCCTGTTAATAATAGTCTTTGCGGAGTTTGTCATACTAATGTGAAAAAAAGTCAACTGACATGCAGTGCTTGTTCAAAAATATATAATATATATTATAAAAATATACGCAACCCTTTTTAACTTATTTAAAACTATCTTGTTACCTAGATTTGAGTTTAATGTTTTGTTTTTAATGTTTATTTTATGTTTAAAGTCGATTCCGACGACTGACGTCAGATAAAGACTTTGATTTATATGATTTTAAGGCATCGGGCAATTACTATGCTGTGATATGGCAATTAGGTACTGTAGGCTATGGGCAATCTCTGTACTTTTTAGATGATTTTAATTTCGTTGCATTATTTCCTATGTTACGTAAGTTTTAATTAAAAACTGTTTGTATTCTATAGAAGAGTCTATTAGGCCATAAGAAAATAGTAATAAAAAGTTGGTACCTATCATATTTTCTTTTTTTTGCATGTCAATGCGTTTGAAATCCTTAAGTGGGCAATAACTATATGGTTTACCCTACTAAAATTGTCTCTGTAAATCCAATAGTTTTCGAGATTTTAAGCCTTTTAAAGTTTATAATTTTTTCGAACTTCGCTATTTTTTGCAATTCTGTCGTTCTGAATGAATTTTGACCCTGATTATAAGGCCTGTACCGAAAAGTTTTTTTACAAACTCTGCACATGATATGGTACTGGTCAGTAATCGTTTTTTTATTTTTTACTAGCGGCCCGCCAGCGGCTTCGCCCCGCTGCATATTTCTGACTTTCCCGGTGGATTTTTCAATTATTTGCTTTCATAAAAACCTTGTCCTGACAATGACGAACACAACAAAAAAGAAATTAGCCAAATCGGTTCAGCCGTCCTCGAGTTTTGCGCTTACCAACACATTTAGCGATTCATTTTTATATATACAGGGTGTCTGGTAAATAGTGGACTATCTTACAGGGCTGGATAGCTAAGCTCAGGAGTGGCCAAAATATGATAAATTATGTTTTGTAAAAGTCGCACCAAAACGAGATATCTCAACTTTTAAAAATTTTGGAAATGCGGTACCCTGGTTCACCATTTTCGATGCCGCGGCCACATTTATTAGAATTTTTCAGTTTCATTTGCTGTGAAAGATAGCTGTTTAAATTTGCTATAAGACCCTATCAACAAAATGAATAAAAATTCAGCAGTTTTTTAAATTTTTCAAATCAAATTTAAAGTTTAGGAATCTGCGTTTAACTTGCGGCAAGTTTAACATAACACGGTGTAAAAAAAATGTACTAAGACTTGTAGTGCTGCTTTCCTAAAAATTGGCCTGGTTAATGGAAATTCTAAAATGATATAACAATTGAGTTTATTGATTACAGCAGCGAAGTTATTATTAAGTTTGTCCAACAAAGACTGAATTTTATCAAACTAGCGAATTTAATAAACGACTTTTGCTTCCGTTTAAAATCTGGTTAGCTGGTTCTAAATGTTTTAAAAGACAGTTTACATTAATGTGAAATACAACGACACTACGATAAAAGGTAATAACATACATTTTCTTAAATTTAAAGCAAGTGTTCGAATTGCTTGCCGCCAGCCCTAATGCAGGCTCAGCAGCGTTTCATGAACGACCTCTTGAGTTCGGAGGCATATCGTCGCTCACCAATTTGTCAGTGTGAAAAATTGCGAAGTTCGAAAAAATTATAAACTTTGAAAGACTTGATCTCGGAAACTATTGGGTCCACAGAGACAATTCTAGTATAATATTGTAGCAAATTTAGTCTTCTTCAAAAACGCTCGAAAAAAGTTTTTTCAAAAACTAGTCCTTTAGGGTTATAAAAGCCAAAATTTGGAATAAAAACGTTTTTTTCGCAGTTTTTTCGATTTTTGACAAAGTTGCGTTCGGCGCTCGAGGTCACAAACTTGGATTATTCATTAGGCTAACATCATAAACAAGTCTGCAAAAATTCAGAACTACCGGATTTGACGCATACTGCCCCATACTTTCAGGCGACAAAGTTACTGGACTATTCATCGAAATTATAATGTTCAATCGGGGATCCAATACAACTGCAATTCTTGCAACATTTGGTCGAAGTAAATATGTATATGACTGCAACTTGTTATCCATCGCTGTTACACAATTATTCAATAATTCATTGCCCAAATTGCTAAAGAAACGTACTTACATACATGAAACCTAAAAACAATACCCTCCTTTTTTGGGCAGTTGTGTAAAGTTTGTGACAACCCTAGGTAAGGCCCACTGTTACTCTACACTGTGGCTAGGTAGTCAATAACCTCGGTTTTCCGGGGATATCCCGGAAGTTCCATAATTTTAGTTCCATATGGAACAATCGGTACATATGTAAATGTCAAAAAAGTGATCCCAATAGTTCCATATGGAACTACATACTTGGTTTTACACCTCGTTTTGTTTTTATTTTAGTTTTAAATCAGTTTCTTGATTATCTTCGTAGCATACCCCGTTATCAGTGTTGCAAAATCATTGAAAACGCTACGGTTGGCACTGCACATTTATTTTTAACATGTGCTTAGTTATATTTAACCACCTTCTTGATGCAACTTTTTTAATTTAGGCATGTATTTTAATTTTTAAAACAAAATAAAACCTCCTTTCAGCCCTTAATTAAAGAAGGATTTATTCTTTTTTTAAACTCCATAATAGGTGGTTGCGTCTTTTATTTGTCAATATTGACGTACCGTCTATTCGTTCGCTTAGTATTCAGGTAAAATCATGAATTTACTCGATGATTCAATTCAATTATTTATTAATTGGCTTCTTGTATAAGAAACAACGTAAAGCCTGAAGTGTCATATACTTGACAATGTTAACTGAAGTATGTAGGTAATCAATGTGAAGAAGTGGCCAATTATGTAAAATAAAAAAATATATACAAAGGTGGTACTTAGCAGAGGTAGACATTTAATATAAATAATGTACCAGTAGTTCCATATGGTACTTCTGGGACATTTCCTTCAAAATGAATATCCCGGTAGATCCATATGGAACTAGAAAATATGGAACTTCTGGGATATCCCCGGTTTTCCCGCCAATCTGGAGATTAATCATAATGACATATGACATACAACTGTTTACATGATAGTGTTAAATGAAACATCTTGTCAGTTAATTGCCCTGTGCAATTTTGTTTATGTTTAGACACAATTTTAATTTTTTTTTTTGTTCGGTGTTAAGTTTTCTTACTTTATATTTAAAGTTACTTGTTTTGATGTAAGGTACCATCTCTTAAAATATTATCTGTATCTAATTTGTTAGCCATAAACCCATATACCCGAAAACCACTCAAAAATAACTATTAATTAAGCAGAATAAAAATATTTTATTTTTTGACTTACTCAGTTTTTTATTTTAATATTCTTTGTTTTACGTGTACTAGTTGTGAGTAAACTATATAAAAAAAAACAAGTCAAAATAGCTCAAGGGCAGATGTTGTTCCCTTATCCTACGGCCTTTAAATAATCCTTAGATTGTATTAAATGTATGTAATTTTGAACACTCGACGGGTTAAACTACTCCACAGATTTTAACCCTTTAACCGCTCACCATTTTTCATCGATCATGATCGTGCCGCCGCCGCCTGATACGAAGATGCGCCACGCCGAGTAGGGCTTGAATATCCATGTTGCGGTATAATGGATTTATTTTGAAATTAACTATTATCTTCGTTAATAGTAGTTTATCTACACACAATATATTATAAGTCCTCTATTATGCGTTCAAGACCCGTAGGAAATGACCAGCATTATTACAATACAACCAATATTACTATGAGAACTTTCTTGTCTGTTTCAGTAGGCAAAATCTGTACAGAGGGAAGCCGTACTTTGAAAATCAAAGTTCGAAGTTCTCGAGATTTTTTGCCAATTTGTCATCTCTGTGGTGCGTTCTCATAATAACATGTTTATTACTGATATAACAGCATAAATCCTGACATCTAATATAATGTTTTATTTTTACACTTTGACATTGACTTTTTTTTTTTTTTTTTCTCTTTATTTAAAGAGCTTGATCATAACATGACCATGTCGCTCCATGTTACAGCAAACATATACAAAATCAATTTAAAAAAGTCTTAAGGCCTATTTCTTACCGCTAATTTAGCCAGCTTCAATAGCGCCCGGGCCTCATCCGACAAGGGGAAGGCTAAGGCGCTATTACAGCCACCCATAACAAAAAACAAGTCTGTAGTGATACGAAGTTGGCTTCTAAATGACTCGTTTCGGACACACTCCATTAAAATATGGTACACATCTTCAGGTACATCACATTCTGAGCAAGTTGGGGAAGGTATTTTTCGCATCATATATCCAAACCTGTTTAATGGAATGTGTCCGGAGCGCAGTCTCATGGCTATTACTATATCCTGTCGGTTCAAAGGACAGTCAATCCATGGATTGGTAGGTGGTTCTGGCTGGATCGTTTTATACCAAATACCTTTTTCTTTGGACCTTTCGTCAAAGTACTCTTTCCACAACTGGCAAGTGCGTTGTTTTACTAATTTAATGCAATCCGAGTAGAAAGGAAAAGTACAACACAGAATACCGTCATAGCACGCCTGTTTAGCCAAACTGTCTGCTTTTTCATCGCCGACTGTTCCAGTGCGGGGGGGGTCCTGAAGGATTCGTGTTTTACCGTCATTTGTTCATTTCCAAATAAGTTCTAGAATGCTATAGGCAATCGGGAGACCCCGAATATTCGAGGTACACCGAGCCAAGTGTTGTAGTGCACTTTTGGAATCTGACAATATGATAAACTTATTGAAATCAACTGAAGTTATATAAGACAATACCTCAGCAATGGCTATTAGCTCTGCGTGCATAATTGAGAGATCAAATTTTATTTTAAACTGGACACAGATATCAGCTTGAGGGTCGAAAAGCGCCGCCCCCATAGCGAAATCCTCTTTCGATCCATCGGTAAAAATGCTGTAATAATCAGCATAGTTGTCATGTAGCTCTTTGAGAACTAACATCTTTAAATTTCGTGTATCGTAATTACGTTTTGCTAGTGATATCTGTTTTATATTAAATTTAATAATGTCAGAAAGATTGATTCTACTTACCCAATAAGGTAATGAAAACATTTCTAAGATTTTACTGGAATGTATAGGAGTGTCCTTAAATAAGTCGTGAGATGTCAACAAGAGTGGTTTCTTTCTTCTCTGCAGATAATTTGTGTGTCGGAGACCATGCATCTCTGCTAACAGTTTTATAGTTATGTTCTCGTCAAATGATCTTGATTTTAAATAAAACTTACCTGCTAAAAAGTTACGGCGAATGTGTAATGGTTGGATGCAAAGTTCGCTTTCCATCACGTGGATGGGAGTAGATTTAATAAATCCACCTATCACACAAAGACACTGATTTTGTATTTTTTCTAGTTTATATAGATGAACGCGGCAACTTGTATCATATAAAAAACACGAGTAATCAATTCGGCTACGTACAATTGCAATATATAGGCGTCGTAAAAATTTCGGGTGTACTCCCCACCCTGGACCTACTAAAACCTTAAAAATGTTGATATATTTCTGAATTTTTTGTGTTATTTCATTTATATGTTTTCCCCATCTCAGGGAGCAATCCAGCCATAACCCCAAATATTTTGCATTTTGAACTAATTCTAAGTTCCTACCGTTTATATTTAGATTTAAACTATTTCTATTTACTCCTTTTTTAAACACGCATACCTTGGTTTTGTTAATAGATATTTCCAAACCAAGACCACACAAAATATCGTAAAAAATATCTAGTGAATTTTGTAAGACTGATTCAGCCTCGCGGATATTCGGGTTTGACACGTACAAAACATAATCATCAGCATACTGCGACACAAATAAATCCTGGAGCTGTTGTTGGATATTAATGGTTGCTACATTAAATAGAAGTGGAGACAAGGGGTCACCTTGCGCCAGGCCGCGACCTGTTATTCGACACATTACAAAATCGTCAACACAAATTTTGAGATGCCTTTCTCTTAAAAAACACCAAAGGTACATACATAATTTTGAACCACTACCTAAATGATCAAGATTGGTTAATAATCTAGTGATATCGATGTTATTGTATGCGTTGTCTATGTCTACAAAACATCCCACCGTTACCATATTCTTTGCAAATCCGCAATGTATCCTACTAACCAATCGGCTAAGATTGTCAAGACATGACCTAGATTTTCTAAAGCCTACTGTCTCTTCTGCGAACATAGAATTCTTTTCTAAGTACCATTCCAATCTTTTGTTTAAAATAGCATGAAAGATCTTACATATAACCGATATAAGAGAATTTGGCCGCAATGCTGAGTCCGACAAAGGGTCTCTACCCGGTTTAGGTATAGGAACGATACTTATATCCCTCCATTGCGAGGGCACAAAGTTTAAACAGTAAAAAGTATTATAAAGACTTAACAAAGTCGTCTTAGCATTCGATGGAAGATGTTTTATCATAGAAAACGAAATACCATCACAGCCAGGAGCAGTATCTTTAGATTTAATGCATGACTGCAGCTCCTCAAATCTAATTTGTTCGTCCATGATATTATTGTAAGACGTAAATATTGGCTTAGGTGGTGATACGTAATCGGGAGTTAGTTCGCATAGGAGACGGTTTGCACCATCTTTAGTAACGCGAGACCTGGGGGACCTGTATCCTTTTAACCACTTCATACGGGACCACATGTCACTGGCAGAAGAAACCTCGCTCATAGAATTACAAAACTGATGCCAACTTTCAGTTCTCCTGTTTCGGATTAATCTCTGTGCAAGTCTAGTCTTTTCTTGAAGATAATCAAGGTTCCGCGGAGTTGCGTTACGTCTGAAGTTGCCCAATGCTAATCGACGTTCAGCAACAGCTTTAGAAAGAGCTGGGGTCCAGTATGGTTTTGGCACGAATACCGTACTGGGATTGTTACTATATTTATAAAATGGGATGTTATCATTAGCAGCTTTATTGAGAATCTTTAAAAAGCAGTTATAGGCCTCCTGAGGGTCCATGGGTAAAACTAAATGAGAAAATATCTCCTCTAAATCTGATTTATACGAATCCCATCGTGCTTTCTTAAAATTCCTTTTTTAAATTGGTTTTACATTTAATTTAAATTGTGTCGAGATTTTAATAATGAGATGATCACTTCCCAGTGTTTCATTAAAAACAGACCAAGCCAAAGAGAGGGAAATGTCGGACGATACTACTGAAATGTCAGGAGAAGATTCTTGTAACACACCATTTACAAGCCGAATTCTAGTATGGGAACCATCATTTAAAGTAACAAAATGGTTATCCAATAATGCATCAAAAATTTGGTTCCCCCTTGCGTCAGTCTTGTATGACCAGTTAGTATGGTGACCATTCAAATCACCAATGATTAATGTTTTTCCGGACAAAAAGTAAACAAAAAGTCCCAATCATTCTGAGTTGTATGGACTTGTGAGGGACAATAGACAGAAATAATATTTTGAATCTCATCGCAATTAAATAATTGAACGTGAATCAATTCAATCCCTGAGTTGGGATGTTGTAATCGACACTGTTGGGCCTTTATAGATTTGTGAGTAAGAATAGCAACAACTCCATATCCATCACTTCTGTCCTGCCGAAATATAATGTAGTTGGGTATATTAAATTCACTATCAGGTTGCAGCCAGGTCTCACTCAAGGCCGCTATGTGAACTTTCTCCTGTATGAGTAATTGTTCAAATATTTATTAAACGTTTAGGTCTTAAACTTTGTGCGTTCCATTGCAAGATGTTAAATTTATATTTTTCTATGCTATTAGCCAACGAAGACATTAAATATTGATTTTAACAAAGGTACATCACAAATATGTTTTAAGCCATGACATACACCATTCCAAAACTATTTGTACCACATTTTTAACCTTATCGGTCATCACGAGATTTTTTAAAAATATAGTTTCTTTTAACTTACTTAGTAAATCACTAAATGTTGAATCCTCAGGTTTTTCGGGGGTGTTCTTACATGGCGCTGTCTGTTCTTCCATGTCCGTGTTCAGATTGTTGTCATCCCAAAAGTGCTCATAGACAAATTTGCGAGGCCGATGTTCTTGCTTATGCTTAGACGTAACCGTTTTATTACCAGGCGTCATAGTTTCCGGTCGCACCGAACTTTCCTTGTGTACTACTGCAGCTGTAGTTAAAATGTCGGCGAATGACTTTTTAGGGTTGTTAGTCGATGGTAGTACGGGGGATTCTTTTGGAACAGGAGCCTTTGTGGACAGCTGCGGGAAACTTTTTCCTTCAAAAGTAGAAACACTCGGAACGTACATATCAAGAGCTTGTCTATAAGTACAATTAAATTCGGCCATAATGTTCCTGACTTTTTTTTCTTTTAGATACATAGGGCAGCTCTTGTCTAGCGCCATATGACGTCCGCCACAATTGCGACACGTAAAGGATGTCGCTTCACAGTTGGCGTGGCTGCCACTGCATTTCGGACATACTATTTTCTTTGGACATAGTTTGTGTGTATGTCCAAATCTCCAACAGTTGGAACATTGCGATACAGGAAATACGTACGGCTCCACTTTTAAACGCAAGTCATGTACAAAAACATAAGGCGGTAACGACGACCCCTTAAAGCATATTCTTACAGTCTCGCTTTCGGTCCAGCCTGGCTCTTCAAAATTTCTACGACTTAATCGCTTCAATGATATTATTTCAATGTCGCTTTTTATATTATCCAAAATATGGTTCTCCTCTAAGTCTAAGTCAATATCTTTTATAATACCGTAAGATAGCCCGACTTCGTATGTTTTTTGGCACCTCCATCCCAAATCCGTCGAAAACTCTTCAACAGCAAGTAACCGTGCAGCACTAATTTCGTCCTCAAATCGTATCAGTACCTTATACGGATTAACGTACTTCACTCTGGTGATCTCATTTATATGGTGATTTTTAAATAATTTAGCCAGTGAAAATTGTTTAGGAAGCTTGTCTTTGGAAGTTACGCAGATTTCAACATATTGACGGCTTCTCGTTTTTTTCCTCACCACCGTAAATTCTAAATCGCTTGACTCCAGTTCCAAATTTATTTTGTTTGTTCTGTTCTCCTCGACATTTGTTATTTCAACATCTTCGTTTATTTCTTCTAATGAATTTTGTTCGCTAGATAAATCATCAAAAACCTTGTAGGTTCCACGTCTCCATTCTGAATTGAACTCTCAGCCATGAGTATTACGACTCATAATCACCGCGACTTGAATTAGCCTGTAGGCGGTATGCAGCGCTCAGATAGTCGATCAATTTACTGACAAGAAACGCTTGGTGCAGGTAAACAACTGGTGTGACTCACAATAGACGCGTCTTACTCGTACGATGTACTCGGCAAAACTGACTTTGACTTCGATTTTTTTTAACATAATTTCGACTCCGTGGATTCTAGAACCACGGCGAGCATCTAAAAGTCCCAACCCTAGGAGTTTAAATTAGGAACTGCTGTCAAAACTCAAGAGGGTGTCTATTCTAGTATTCATAGATATTAAAACGGTTATCGACTCGAAACGTCAATTCAGTATGTTTTTTAGGGTTCCGTTGTCAAACTAAGAACCCTTGTAGTTTCGATATGTCCGTCCGTCTGTCCGTCAGCAGCCTAGCTCGGAGACTCTTAGTACTAGAAAGCTGTATTTTGGCCTGAATATAAAATATGTATAGTTATGCCAACAAAGTGGGAAAATAAATCATGAAAAAAAAATACAGTTCCTCTCCTACCGGGATGTATTTTTATTTCTCCTCTATCCCAGTGTGGGGTGTTGTTGGATACCTAGGTCTTTCAAAAATATTGCGGGTTTGTGGAATCAATTTTTCGGTTGAGGGATCCGTTTATGAAAGCTTTAAAGCGCTTATTTTTGTTAGAGACAAGGCTCATTGGCGTCTTGTTTCCCGCCGTGAACAGATGGCTCACGGAGTTACCTCCAGTGGCCCGTTTCACGAAGCTACAAGTTACAATTTTACAAGTGTAAACTGGCAACATTGGTCAAAAAAGGTACTACAAGCGTTTCACGAAGTTACTTTTCTACAATTTGTAAAATTCAAGTTACAAGTGTAAAATTTGAACCATAGACATTTTTTTTATTTTATTGTTAGAAATTGCTTCAATCGAACTAACGTTTCTCGAAAATTTTGTTACATTGTCAACTTGTACTTGTCAATTAGTAAAAAAAACTACCAAGCTTCCGAGCTAAGTAAACTTGTAATTTGTTAGAGTCGCTGTCAAATCATTCATACTATAGTACCTACCTTGTTTGTTTTTAAACGTCACTCTCTTGTCGTACCGTCGTTGAGTTTAATTTTCTGTTAAAAAGTTTGTTGTTATTGTTATTGTATATTTTGTTATTGTTAGTTGTTGAGTTTAATTCTCTGCTAAAGTTTGTTGTTATTGTTATTTTGTCTGTAAATATTAAGTGAAGTTTCATAAGCTTGTGGAATGTGGAAGTACATCACGGGTATATGAAAAATCCCTTGAATTTGGCACAAGTCCTAAAGCCTGTGCCTTTTCGTGTACTTATGACTTTCCACGCATCGGTCTTGGTTGCCGAAAATGCTCCAAAAAGTTCTTATTCCTTCAAAATTTTCCGGTTGCTTTCCATAATAACTCCCGTACCTACTTTCAAATTTTAACGATAACAAGAGACAACTCCGAAGACTCCGCGAGACTGGAGTGGAGACATCATCGGATTTACAGATTATAAATATAAATATTTCATGATTTGACATTTAGAAACGGCAAAACATCAACAAACTTTTTTTTAATAGGGACTTGTTAAATCGAGATGTCATTCACTTGTAATCGAGATTACCATACGATCCTATTATTCTACCATGGAAGGCCGCGTTCGAGAAACACGTGTACTTGTAAATTGTAACTTTTTGCTCTTGTTACTTGTGAACTTGTAATTTGTAACTTGTAGCTTCGTGAAACGGGCCACTGATCCATCTATCTTCAAAGTTCTTACACTTGTAGAAGGACGATCACGTCGGTGTCACCAATGTAGGAGGAGAGGGCAATAGAGAGATCTCTCTCCAGGCGGGTGTTATGCCTGGGGACCGAAGTCCGTTGGAATGAAGTTGGAAGTGGTATTTTATATATCAACCGACTTTAGAAACTTCGTTAGCGCGTTGTAGGATTCTTAGTTCCGCTGTCTGACACTGTTGGCGCTAGCGAGTTGTTTCATGGGTCAATCAACTATTCTTTGTACATTTTAGTATGTCTTAATTATACAACACTGTGAAACCATAGCCCGGTATAAACTATTTTTTTAAATCAATACTATCATTGTCAGCACAAGGGAAAATAAGCTATCTAAATCAGAATAACATTTTTGCCAAAAATACTGGTAACTTAGGGGACAAATCACTATTTTCATACAAAACTGGGGACAACATGGTCCACTAAGTTACCAGTGAAACAAGATATTTTAATTGTTTAATAAATATATCTACCGGGTCATAGAATTCACTGTTTATCTGTGTAATAAAATCACGCAATATTTTAAAGAAAATCCATTTAGTTTTTCTTTATACTTAAAAACCTTACAAACTTGAAAAAAATTGTGTACAAAGAATAGTTGATTGACCCTCATACAAGTTTCCGTTAGATGTCGCTAGGTCGCCACATCAGCCCCCCTTTGAGACCGGAGGTTGATGGTGATGTGATGACGAGCACAGTATGTGCGTCGAATTGCCGCTTGCAAGTGCCAGTGGATGTCTCCAATGGTGCTCAGAGCCGCGTTGGCGAGCGTAGCAGGAGAAGAGGAGTGTGAGTGGAGTACACAGTGAGTCGTGTACCTGCTCGTGAAGTACTCGTTGTAGGACGCAGTGAGTCGCGTTGTTGAGTGAGAGTAGGGTTGCACACTGTAGACACCAGGCATAGAGATATGACAGAATGCTAGTGTGGTGCACAGTGCGGGGGTTGGGTCTGGCTTGCTGTGAAACTGCGTCATGTTCTTGAAGGTCGTCAGGTTGCGTAATTGTCCATTGTCGAGGGTCACCAATGAAGGAGTACGATCACGTCGGGGTCACCAATGAAGTAAGGACGATCACGTCGGTGTCACCAATGTAGGAGGAGAGGGCAATAGAGAGATCTCTCTCCAGGCGGGTGTTATGCCTGGGGACCGAAGTCCGTTGGAATGAAGTCGGAAGTGGTATATATATCAACCGACTTTAGAAACTTCGTTAGCGCGTTGTAGGATTCTTAGTTCCGCTGTCTAACACTGTTGGCGCTAGCGAGTTGTTTCATACAAGTTTCCGTTAGATGTCGCTAGGTCGCCACAGACTTAATTAATTTATTTACGAGTATACTATACCATTTTGGTAAGAGTTAACCTGTGCGCATTTCAATAGGTGAGTGATTACAATCTATTTCTAAGAATTTGTCAGTTAACACAGTTTCACATTCGTTGCCGCCAATTGCTAATTTTATTATAGAAGTTATTGGTATTGATGTGTCATGGGCACTGAATATGTTAATGGTTTTACCATTCGAATTTTAAAATAGTTATATAATTCTGTGTTTTACTGTTAAGTATTGTTTACCGTTCGATTTTTGAATTGTTCAACGTTTATCACGTTGTTAAAGAATATCATTGAGATAATATTGTTCGACTACCCTTTTAATAGAAATAAAATAAAGAAAAGTGTTTTCGAGTACGAGTAATTAGGTACGAACACTCGTAGGTTTTAAGGTAATATCCATTGCTAATACGAGTTTTTGGTAGGATGGATGAGACTATAAACACAGGCGCGGGCAGTACCTATGCCGCCTGCCAGCATGCCGGCGCCGCCCACACGGCCCCGGCGGCGTAGGACGCGAAGCAGCTCGAGCGGCAGCTCTAGCAGCAGCTCATCGTCTAGCTCATCATCGTCTTCGTCGGGGTCGGTGCGTGGCAGGCGGAGTCGCTCTAAGCGTCACCGCAACAGAAAATCCCGTCATGCTTGTCGCAAAAACCGCAAAATAGACTAGTTGGTCAAACAAGTAAGTGATTTAAAGGAGAAACTTATGTCTGGAACTTGTGGTTATGATGTATACAATTTTAATGAATGCTACGACGAGGACCTCATCCAGGCTGATGTTAGTCGCGAGCTTTACGATAACCGGGAGGCTGCAGACATCAACCCGGAGTTTACTCTAGACTTAGGAACAAAGTTAAAGGAGCCCGCAGTTCCGAAAACACCCGATTCCTTTTTAGACATTCTTAAAACAATGCAGCATCTTGGTGACGAACAATGGACGGAAGTTAGTACGCAGACGAGCAAAAATCCTATATCCATTCTCCTGGCTTTATAGATCTGGAAGTAAATGAGGAAATAAAGGCATATGACACTCGCACGCATTTGAGTTATGCTGATAAAGCATTTGCAGCTTTGACCTTTTGTGCTTTAAAACAAAAAAACGTGATAGAATCTACCTTAAGTTCTTTTCTTGCATGGGCTAGAAATGAAAAAGACCTAAGTCATGAGACCCTACAAACAAAGTTAAATGAACTTGTAAACGGGGAATACGCTAAAGTTTCCAGTGATCTTTTGCAAATAATTTGTGGTCATAGAGCTGAAACAATTGAAATGCGACGTGATGGCGTTACTAATTATGCACGCGACCCGCTTTTTAAATCAACACTTAGGCGAATTCCGCCGTCTTTTAGGAATTTGTTTGACCAGGGGAAGCTGCGAACAGCTTTGGAAAGGGAAGGAGGTGTTAAAAAGGTGCCCTTGAATAACAAGCAATCCAATTATGTTTCCACTTCGCAAGTGGGTCGGGAAGAACATTCCAACTGTCCACCACCCCCCGCAGGGGTCGGCCATGGGACATCAGCCCTCGCAGGGTAATAGACAAGGTTACTGTGCTCCCTGGCGAGCACCTTTTTATGCCTATCATAATAACCTATCCTCGCAGGGTAGTCGTAACAACTTTGCTCCCCCGCAGGAAGTTTGTAACAATGAAAAGTACCCCGGTTAATAATAATAGCCTCCGCAAGGTCATTATTACAAACCTGGCTATAAAACTGGTGTAAACCGGGGTACTTTTCATTCCCGATCGACCAGACAAAACCATAGAGATTCTAATGCAAGAGGTCGCAAGCGCGCCGGATCTCCATCAGCGTATGGATCCGGCAAGAAGCGTAAGTATTGACTGCCAAACATTCAGAGCCGGTCAACTTTCAAATTTATATTATCAATGGCAGGATCTGAGAGCACCGTATGTTCTTCTAAAAATAATAAAAGGGTTTCGCATACCATTTTACAAGCGACCGCCTCTGATAATGCCAGACTTAAACAGCAATGTGTTCAGTACCCCAGTGTCAGAACCAATGACTACAATTATAAAGAAACTCATAGCAGATGGGGTCTTAAAAAGGGCAAAGCGTTCCCCAAGCTTTCTGTCAAGATTCTTCCTGGTTCCAAAGAGCGACGGTGCTCTTCGCCCGATATTCAACCTAAGAGCCCTAAACGAATATGTGCTAACGGATCGTTTCAGTTTAGTCAATGCTCACCGCATCCCAGACTTTATTCAGCCGCAGGACTGGCTTTGCAAATTGGATCTGTCCCAAGCTTATTTTCACTTAAAAATAATGAAATCGCACAGACGGTTCCTGCGTCTGATATATCGAAAGGAGCTTCTCGAAATGACTTGTCTTCCCTTTGGACTCAGCACTGCACCAAAGGTGTTTGCATCTCTTTCAAACTGGATAGCCCAAACATTGGCAGAACAGGGGATACGTATTCTAGTTTATCTGGACGATTTTCTCGTGGCTCATCAGAACCCAGATATATTGCGCTCCCATGTCAGGATTTTAATTCAAACTCTACAGAGGTTGGGTTGGCAGATAAATTGGAACTAATCAATTTTAACTCCTCAAAAGAGTCTGGTTTACTTAGGCATACACTGGGACCCGTGGTTGAACCAAAAACGTCTGCCTCAGGACAAGGTAGTTTCACTATTAGTCAAACTTACAGCCATGCTAAGGAACGATCAGACAAACGTGAAGGATCTCCAAAGCTTAGTTGGACTATTAAATTTCGCGAGCTTCGTAGTTATTTCCCTTGGGAAGGCTGAATCATCGAGCCCTTCAGAAAATGGTACGTCTAGCACCCCCTCCCAGAGCAAGTCAAGTTAGAGATAAGGTGGTGGTTAATGAACAGTCATCGTTTTACACATATTCACTTACCACTTGCGACGCATTTTCTAACAACCGATGCGGCGATCGGGGCTTGGGAGGCCCAGCTAGACAATTATCCACTGTCAGGGATGTGGAACGAGTCAGAGAGTTCTGTACACTCCAACCAGAAGGAGATGTTAGCGGTTTTAAAGGTATTAGAAAACCATTACAAGTATCTACGAAAGAGCTCCGCGGTATTGCAGTGCGACAACCGGACAGTGGTTGCATACCTTCGAAACGAGGGCGGAACGAGGTCCAGCAGCCTCGTGGATACAACAATCAAAATATTTCGAATTTTGGATCAGAACCAGATCACTTTAATACCTTTTTATATTCCGGGCAAGTACAATCACCACGCGGATCATTTGTCTCGCCACAAATCACCTCCAGAATGGCACCTCTTGCCCAAAGCAACGGAAGTTGTATTTCAAAAGTTTGGAGTCCCAGTCATAGATCTTCTTGCATCGGACAGAGCTCATGTGGTTGTCAATTACGTTTCACTAAACCTACGGGACGAACAGGCGATATACCATGATGCGTTCTCGAAGATGTGGAATTACTCGATAGCTTGGTTGTTTCCGCCCCCCTTTCTAATACCGAAAGTCCTGGCACACATGAACAAAGCAAAAGGAGTCTCTTCTAGTGGTCTCTCGTTGGGAAAGGGTGTTTTGGCGAGCCGACCTCAAGTCGCGTGCACTAGCAGCTCCGTTTACGATACGGAACCTACCAGACTGCCTCATAGATATGTCAACCGGGCTCGCTCCCCCGGAGGTTCACAAAATGACTTTAGAAGTATGGAAATGTGGGGGTGGAGTGGGAATCTAATTGATTGGAATACAGACCAGAAACAACTACATGAGTCTTCCTGGCGAGCATCCACTCGTAACATCTACAAAAATGTTTGGAATCGTTGGATAAAATGGGCCAACAAACACAAAATCAACCCCATTGGACCTAGTGGTTCCGATTTGGCAAGATATTTAGCTGATTTATTTTTAATAGAGAAATTATCGTACAATACAATTATGGTACATAAATCAGTCGTTTCAACCCTTTGTAACGCTGTTAGCTCTAGGTACTTAAGTACCCATACTCTAGTAAAACATAATAATATGTTAAAGTCAATTTGTTTGAAACAACCAGTAACGTCGAAACCTCCTGTTTGGAATGCCGACGTCTTGACTGCATTTTTAGACAGTTATTCCATAGAAGAAATAGTTATTTGCTCAACAAGAGAGCAAAGTTGGTTTTTGCTGCGAGTGATGATTCAAAGATACGAGACGTAAAAAACTTTGGTCTCGTGTGAGACATACAACTTTTCACCTCAGCAGCGAGAACAACACAGCGTGAAGCTGGTAGGGCCAACGCAGGTCTTCCGTTGTGACCATTTGGTGAATACAAGACTAAATAACGACACGATCGCATATGCATCAATCACAAGCATTATTCAAAATAGTAATAAAATAAAAAGTGGAAAAAATAAACATGAAACAGATAAAACCTGCCACACAATTTGCCAGTCGATGAAATATTAACCAGAGGCAACTGGAGGTCGGGTAACACATTTAGACAATTTTACAGGCGTGAAGTTATGCCTGAGTCTACTCATACCAACCCTCAAACTAATGTAACTAGGTTTTTTAATCCCATTGATTAATAAGATTCATTAAAGTTATAAATAATTAGTGAGATTGTTAATTCATTATTTTTCAGTGTATTACTCATATAACATGGAAAGGCTGTACAATTATTTTCACTTATAAATTCAAGAGTAACAGTGGTGCTTTTAAGTGACAATATAGAGTAATAATTACGCACATCCTGGTTTTTGATTACCTTTATTTAAGAAACATTCAACAAAGTATTTACATACTTTAAATGAGGTCACATTGGCGTCTCATCTTGTCCACCACACGCACCACCAGGCGATAACAAACACGCTTAGACCATACAATACCTGGACTGGCCTTATAGGTTTGAAACATCCTCAATCGGCAAACAGGCATGAGACGCTAAGAGGGCCACAGGGTTCATAGGCCTGAGAGTAAGTCACCTCGAATTTAGTTAAAAAAAGGCGCCCTGGGTAAACTTACTACAAACAGGGATGGTTTCTTGTTATAAGTAAAACAAAAGTGTAGTTCTCCTTAGTATATTTATAAAGTTACACACACACACCTGCATTTTACAGACAACTGTAGCAACAGTATGTCATATGAAATTATGGTAGCATTATCGACTACAGCAAAAGAAAGGTCACTTAACTAGCGCGAAGTATGCATGATGTCATGTATGTGTTAGGTGGAGTTAAGTGGCAAGCAAAGACCCAAAACACATGGAGAGCGAAGAGGAGGGCTACTGCCCCAAGCCTCTCTAGGTCGCAACACGTGGCACGGAGGTCACGCCCATGTGGTTGAGCACGAAGCGCCCTTCACGTTCAATCCGGTGGTTAGGACTGTGCCTAACTTAATAATAAAACCCTGCAACAATAATTGCAGTTGTTAATACAAGAAACTTTGAAAACTAATCTATCAGCCCTAGCCATGAGGTAACAATAAGTACTTACCACAAAGTGGGTTTTATGTAGATATATAGCGTGAGGCTAGTTGAGACCGGCATACGCACGGTGCCTCCATATATATATATATAACGTGGCACTGGCTGAAAGAAAACGTAGCTTATTAGAATTAGGTTATGAGTAGTGCTTGCCGACATCGACGTGGCCTCTCCCGATACTCACCTTAATCAGGCACGTATATAGCCTGATGACCCTGTTTTACAAGGCAGGAGTCAGCGCTTGGGATTAGGTAGACTGCATTGAGCTATAACAAAACAGTTTACGTGAATCGACAAGTAAAGTAAAAATACACCTTTAACATGGTGAGACGCGAGAATTACTTACGGTTTATTCGTATAGTTATCGTCGTTTGTAAGCCCATTTGTTTAACAGCATGCAGACATAAATAAGTACTGCCACGATGCATCAAATTGTCATCGTATAATTTGCCTGAAACAAAATGTAAATGGACATAAAAACAAATCCCACTTGGGCACGATGGAAAGAAGCATCGAATAAACACCGCAACTCACCGCTAATTGTCCATTTGTAAAGGATATTAAAATAATACGACGAAGGCAATGCTGCCTCTTCCTCAAGCCAAATCCGAATCAGAGAGCATAGAGCGAACCTAGCTGATGTGGCTAATCTTCTACGTCACTATGGATGCGAGACTCATTTCACTCTTAAACGCTGGCAACGCTCGTACACTGTTTTAACAATTTAGAAATCAAAACCAATCTTAAACACTCCAAAGATTATTCTAAAGATATTCCATGAATCCTGAAACAATGTAACTTGACATGCCGAAAAGTATCGAAGGATCCGAGCCTTAGTCCATAGGTCGAAGCGCAGGCGCAGTGAAACGTAACGCACGCTCACGCTTGACCGAATTATTGAAAGGCTCCGTCTCACTCCATTCATAACCAAAGCGAGAGAAAAGGACAACACTAGGTGTATTCGTTCCTCGATTTTGGTGCAGAAGCCCACCAGCGGTAGTATTGCTATATGAAAAAGCTTAAAAAAAAAACGGGTGTTACAGGTTGTATTCGGGTACAATCATGTCTGCCGAGATTTGCGGGGGGTGAAGAAATAACACATGCAAAAGATTACTTACAAATGTAAAATCTATCTGTGTCGCTCATATTACACACGCACATTTTGACAGAAATCTAATACATAATATATTTTTCACCTCAGCAGCTCAAACAAGCAGGTTTTGCTGCTTAAAAACAGTGAGCAATATTCAATTTTGCTGCGAGCGAGAGGCAAAGTAACTTTTTAATTTTTTTTTTTAAATGCCGTGAGCAGTGCTGGGGCTACTCACAACATTCGAAAAAATTGAACTTCACTTTGTTCTGTCACTTTCACTTTGATAGGAAAAAAGCGAGAGATAGAAACAACTTGATTCGAAGTTCGATTTTCAAATTCCACACATAGTAGGCCCAAAAAGAAACGCACGTTCGGATGCACACATAACCGTAAAATTGCAAAAAAAACTATCTGTTAAAGTTTGAAATGTGTTTATTATAACTATTTCATACAGTAGGTACAATCATTTTTTTATTTAATTTTTTTTAGACAAAATTAATGAAAAATAAGAAGTTTATCATGTATCTACATAATTTTGTTATCGTTTTAACAATTTTTAATTTCGTGACATAAACCGCGGGGGCAGTTTCAGAACGCATTTCAAAAATAGCGGGATTATTGTAGCCAATAACCATAGACAAGGCCTAGTTAGGTTTTTTTTAAAGCCACAGACTACATAAAGCTGTATAAAGCTGTGTTTGCACTACGGCATTATCAAGTTGAGTGACAGGTTTTGTCTGTTTCATGTTTATTTTTTCCACTTTTTATTTTATTAGTATTTTGCAAAAATGCTTGTGATTGATGTATATGCGATCGTGTCGTTACTTAGTCGTGTATTCACCAAATGGTCACAACGGAAGACCTGCGTTGGCCCTACCAGCTTCAAGCTGTGTTGTTCTCGCTGCTGAGGTGAAAAGTTGTATGTCTCACACGAGACCAAAGTTTTTTACGTCTCGTATCTTTGAATCATCACTCGCAGCAAAAACCAACTTTGCTCTCTTGTTGAACAAATAACTATTTTCACCTCAGCAGATCAAACAAGCAGGTTTTGCTGCTCAAAAACAGTGAGCAAAATTCAATTTTGCTGCGAGCGAGAGGCAAAGAAGCTTTTTAATTATTTTTTTAAATGCCGTGAGCAGTGCTGGGGCTACTCACAACATTCGAAAAAATTGAACTTCACTTCGTTCTGTCACTTTCACTTCGATAGGAAAAAAGCGAGAGATAGAAACAACTTGATTCGAAGTTCGATTTTCAAATTCCACACATAGTAGGCCCAAAAAGAAACGCACGTTCGGATGCACACATAACCGTAAAATTGCAAATAAAACTATCTGTTAAAGTTTGAAATGTGTTGATTATAACTATTTTATACAGTAGGTACAATCATTTTTTTTATTTAATTTTTTGAAGACAAAATTAATGAAAAATAAGAAGTTTATCATGTATCTACATAATTTTGTTATCGTTTTAACAATCTTTAATTTCGTGACATAAACCGCGGGGGCAGTTTCAGAACGCATTTCAAAAATAGCGGGATTATTGTAGCCAATAACCATAGACAAGGCCTAGTTAGGTTTTTTTTAAAGCCACAGACTACATAAAGCTGTATAAAGCTGTGTTTGCACTACGGCATTATCAAGTTGAGTGACAGGTTTTGTCTGTTTCATGTTTATTTTTTCCACTTTTTATTTTATTAGTATTTTGCAAAAATGCTTGTGATTGATGCATATGCGATCGTGTCGTTATTTTAGTCGTGTATTCACCAAATGGTCACAACGGAAGACCTGCGTTGGCCCTGCCAGCTTCACGCTGTGTTGTTCTCGCTGCTGAGGTGAAAAGTTGTATGTCTCACACGAGACCAAAGTTTTTTACGTCTCGTATCTTTGAATCCCTCGCTACGCTCAGGATTCTAACCTAGAATCACTCGCTACGCTCGTGATTCAATAATAGAATCCTTCGCTTACTCGGGATTCAAAATCATCACTCGCAGCAAAAACCAACTTTGCTCTCTTGTTGAACAAATAACTATTTTCACCTCAGCAGATCAAACAAGCAGGTTTTGCTGTTCAAAAACAGTGAGCAAAATTCAATTTTGCTGCGAGCGAGAGGCAAAGTAGCTTTTTAATTATTTTTTTAAATGCCGTGAGCAGTGCTGGGGCTACTCACAACATTCGAAAAAAAATAATTTCACTTCGTTCTGTCACTTTCACTTCGATAGGAAAAAAGCGAGAGATAGAAACAACTTGATTCGAAGTTCGATTTTCAAATTCCACACATAGTAGGCCCAAAAAGAAACGCACGTTCGGATGCACACATAACCGTAAAATTGCAAATAAAACTATCTGTTAAAGTTTGAAATGTGTTGATTATAACTATTTTATACAGTAGGTACAATCATTTTTTTAATTTAATTTTTTGAAGACAAAATTAATGAAAAATAAGAAGTTTATCATGTATCTACATAATTTTGTTATCGTTTTAACAATCTTTAATTTCGTGACATAAACCGCGGGGGCAGTTTCAGAACGCATTTCAAAAATAGCGGGATTATTGTAGCCAATAACCATAGACAAGGCCTAGTTAGGTTTTTTTTAAAGCCACATACTACATAAAGCTGTATAAAGTGGTGTTTGCACTACGGCATTATCAAGTTGAGTGACAGGTTTTGTCTGTTTCATGTTTATTTTTTCCACTTTATATTTTATTAGTATTTTGCAAAAATGCTTGTGATTGATGCATATGCGATCGTGTCGTTATTTAGTCGTGTATTCACCAAATGGTCACAACGGAAGACCTGCGTTGGCCCTGCCAGCTTCACGCTGTGTTGTTCTCGCTGCTGAGGTGAAAAGTTTTTTACGTCTCGTATCTTTTAATCATCACTCGCAGCAAAAACCAACTTTGCTCTCTTCTTGAACAAATAACTATTGACGCACACAAACATATCACACATGTAAAGACTTTGTCAATGTGGTCGGCATAACCTCGGTGCGAGGATTAGGTCGATAGCTCATATCGATATTTTAACTGACATTTGCAGGAGCATACAATTTTTGCACCGCCGCCTAGCAGCAGTGTTCGCATTGTTGTGTTCCGGTGTCGGAATAAGACAACCGGAGAAATTACGAAGTTTGCCCTCTTGACCAATCATGGAGATTATAGCACAATTTTTCTTATTATTGTTTTTTGTTTTTAGCTCTGCCTATCCCACTCTAGGAATGAAGGCGTGAGCTTATGTATGTATGTTTTATGAGAAGAAACCTTATTGACCGTATTTTTATTAGATATTATTTGACAAAGTTATGAAAGTTTTAAAATATCGTGGTCATTGTAATTTCTTTGTATAAGTAGGTAAATACTTACTAAAATACTAAATATACTAACTTTTTCATATAAACATAAAGTAGGAACAGCAAAATCTATTAACTTTCGCCTCTTGCAGTGTTCGATACTGACTTGCATCAAAATGTTTCGAACATATGGAACTAGTACGCGTAGGCACCCAATTTGCTTGTCTGCTGCATGAGGCGGTCCATATTTGTTCAATTCTGGGTCTTTTGGAAACGTGTAAAATATACACTTAAAATAAATAGTGTTCACTAGGCAATTTTCAAGTCCTTAGTAAATATTCCTTACTGTCGAAAAATATTGATTTCATCGACACTACCCTTATCACTAAACCGAGTCTCGCTAAGGAGTATGCTGACGACATCATTTTGATGCAAACAATTATAGACTTTATTTAAAAAAACTGTTAAGTTATTTCTTACAAAGCATTAAAACCGAGTCTCGCTACCCGAGTACGCATTCATCCAAGTACGAATTTGAATCGATTGATTTTAATCGTTAAATTTGACGTGCTATGAAAATATTTTAAAAATAATATTTTACAGGTATTAAATACCGTAAAATGCTGCAACCTTGCACGGATTTTGACGTTTTTTCCTTATATCTGTGAAACTATTTGTCTTATGTGGTTTAATGAGTATTAGTCGGAAAACAGACCCTATGCCTCGCCAAATTAGACTCAAATATCAGTAGGTAATCATACAATATTTCCTAGTTATAAGCATTTAAAGTGGCAGGCAAAGTTTTAGGCCTAAGACGTAACTTTGCCTAGACGGTTATCTCGATAAATAACGTTTTGCTATTTGTAATAATATTTAATTGTGTACATGAGACATTGTGCTGGTCCCTGGCAGTCAAATTATTGCTATAAGCTTTATGGTTTTTTTTTCACAGGCAATAGGCAATGTTGTACCAGGTTCCACGAACTTTCCATACAAAAATATCGGCAACTGTAGGGTTGCGCCAAAAAAAAGATTGTTATTTAAAAAAAATGTATTTATTTAGTTAAAAAATAATCATCACAACGTAGGAACACAACTGAAAGCTTTGGTATTAAAGAAACATCAGTCTTAAAAAACCTTAATCAGTAATAAATTAACTCACTTAAGCAATTTAGGCACTCTTACTCTTATCTGTTCATTTATAAAACCCAGCTAGTGACAGCCCTAGACCCAGGCAAAATTGTGTCACTCAAGTTTCCAGAACACTGCCCAATATTGCCTACTACGTTATTATAATGAAATCGTGTCCTATTCTTGAAAATATTAAACTTACGGAAAATAGACAATATTTACTTACCCTGGGACGCACCTACTTCTCGAAAATCACGTTCCTTGTACTTAAAATTTTAAAAGTTGCGAGACACTAAAAAAATGCAGCCACTCCCTCCAACTTATGATGCACAACTGGCGTCGCAACAATGGAGTTACCAACGTAAAAAAATTAAAAATGTTTTGCCAGAATAATGAAAATTACTACCAAATGGTAAAAAACAAGAAAAAACTGAGCAAATGCGAGATATCGTAATATAAACGAAATAGGCAAAATTGAGCTTAAACGGCAAAATTGCAGCATTTTACGGTATATAAAATTACTAACAAATGAAATGTTGTGCCATCTTTTTCTAAGCTTGAAGTAATTGATCGTTTTGTACACGAACTTATAGCACATGCGAGCATTTTTCCAATAAGTGTGTTCTCTGTCGAGGCGATTTTGTGAATGACCATTAATCGATTATGAAATTGGTCGTGTATAACTTTTTGCACATTGTGCAAGTTTTTCGGCAGAGGGGAAATGACCTATAAGGCCAGTCCAGCTACTGTATGGTCTCAATATTATTATTATATTATTAAGCTTCGAATAACGGTCAAGTGATTTAATAGCAGAGTTTTACCTACCAATAAAACGCTTATTAAATTACTTACCTTATTCGAAGCTTACAGTAATTCCTGCCTGGTGCTTACAATGAGCCAGAGGCGCCCGGAAATATTCCAGGCTACCTGGTGGTGGTGTGATCGTGACGTCACGATGGCAAGATGTGCGAAAAGGACTCAAGTATAAGGGTAGAAAGAGAGGTAAACAAGCGGGAAACGGAAGGGCCTATCTCCAATATTATTAAGCTTCGAATAAGGTAAGTAATTTAATAAGCGTTTTATTGGTAGGTAAAACGCTGCTATAAACCGCACGACATTTCATCTCGAGTGCCTTGAGAAAAAGGAACTTCATAAGTTTGTCTATGATTTGAAAATAAAAATCGTCTTGACGGAGGATCGAATTGCCGCCATTATTATTGTCATTTGTTTATTGTTTTTTTGCTGTTACGAAAATAGGATAATTCTAAACTTTTGATATGTGTGTAGATAAAGTAGTTTATGTAACTGAACATAATTAGGCCTTAAAACACTCGGTGATCCTATATGAAACTCGCTAACGCTCGTTGCATAAAACCACACTCGAATTTTAACGCCTCACTATTGTGGGACGCCGAGATTATTTTATTAAGTAAAACAGCAACTTAAACACTTTACACTTTATTTAACTTAACTTTAAGAATTTCAACATAGTCATGGGCGGACTTCTTTAGGTCGCCGTAGCTAGTCATGGAAGAAATCCACTCCCGGCCAACGCTCGCTGTCCTTAGTGACGGATGGTGTGTTAAACTGCGGCGCCACTTTCTACAGCTAGCGTTGGCGGGAACCACATTTTATAACAATGCAAATACTTATTTTACTAATCGTTGAGATGTGGACTTGTTTACTTCCGCTTAAATCTAAAATATTCATACTGGTATTTTCTATAACTGTAATTATAACTGTAATCTTAAAATATACTTGCACATAATACATTTTAGTGGCAATTATACCTATCGATTCTAACAATCGGCCATCCGCAACATTTACACGTCCACGTGTACGAGACATGCGTGTAAGAGGATAACGAACTTAAACAGATAATATAAAAATAACTAACTCCATAACACATGTAACAATCCAAAAAAAATATTGTGATACTATTACTAACCTTCATTAACGACGACACAATTAACACATTTTATAGACTAAGATACATTATGTTTCATGTGGATTTTATGTAGAACTTGTAAACTATGAATTGCCACTATTATTAATCAATAACACAACATTAAAATACGGTACAAGTCGCTTCTACCTTGAGACCGTACTGAATATAAATATCCATTTAAAAAAATAAAAAATAGAGTGGTACAAGTCGCTACTACCTTGAAACCACTTGACTTAATAGCAGTTCAAGTCGCATCTACCATGAGCCTGCCATGAGCCCTGTCACTACTCCGTGACATGATAATTATGCCTTATTCTGTTGATAGTACAAGTCGCTACTACCTTGAACTATTACTGGTCGTAGCATTATATTATTATCTTCTTAATATAACTGTACATAATAAACAACTTGATTAATCTTGGACAATTACTGACGACGTAGTCTCCTCATCGTCGCTACTGCTAGGAGAGGAATCAAGATTGGCCCTATTAAAACTTAACCACGATTTCATTTTATCGACAGCAATTACAGCAGAATATTTGCGATTTGACTTTTTTGTTAAAGGAGTATCTCCAACTTGGTATCGATCATTATCTAGGACCGCTGTTACGCGATATGGGCCCTGATACTTTGGCACCAGTTTCCTACTCTGACCACTCGATGGGACTTCCCGTCTGACGCTTACTAATTCGCCAACTTTAAATTTTATCGGTGTACTAGCTTTTCTATCGTATACTTGTTTCTGTTTTTCCTGGTAGATTGTAATGTGATTGTTTATAGTTTCTCTTATTTCGTCGACCGTATTACCGTTATCGATGTGTTCGTTATCTAAGTAAGTTTTAATCCTACCATCTGAAGTACCTGTCAGGGACGTACCGAATAGGGCCTGTGAAGGTGTCGTACCGATTCCTTTGTTCACCGTGTTGTTGAGACCCCACTGGACGTCGGGCACGCTTAAATCCCATTTGCGTTCGTCTTGACCTATGCACTTCGCAGTAAGTGCATCAAGCAACGTCCGGTTGTACCTCTCAACCTGTCAGTTGGCCCTTGGTGTAGCCACAGCATTGAGGATATGTTTCGTTCCTAACTCGTTAACGTAAGCCTTAAATTTACTACTCGTGAAACACGATCCGCGGTCTGAGATTAACCGTTTTGGCACGCCAAAAATACTAAAGTATTCGCGCAACCGATCTATTACCATCATAGTCTTCGTACTCTTAACTGGCCTTAGCACAATGAACTTAGTATAGGCATCTATTATAACCAAAATATGTGTATTCCCTTTCGAGCTCTTTACAAAAGGACCGACGTGATCGATGTGGATGGTTCCAAAAGGGGTATCTATTTTTGGAATTGGGTGCAACAATGGTTTCTTCCTGCCAGAAGCTTTGGCATAAGTGCACTCCAGACAAGAGTCGACATATTTTCGAATAAACTTTTTCATTTTACTAAACCAGTAAGTTTCTTTTACTTTAGCGTAGGTTTTATCAAACGCAAAATGACCAATGTCATCGTGGCATTGTTTGAGTATTTGCCAGCGCACCCCTTTAGGCACCACCCACCTCTCTCCCTCATCTGTCTTTCGATATAACTTGTTATTCCGGACTACATAATTTTGCATGACGTCTACTACTTCAACTGATGCGGGATCAGTTAAGATGGAAATTTTCTGTTGTATTTCAGAATCGGAGCTTTGTACCGTGCTCAACCAGTCTGAGTTTCCTACTTCTACAGTGTTAACAGACTTAGTAGAGACGTCGTTAGGTGGTGGATTTCTGCTTAATGCATCAACGTATGTCATTGATTTTCCCGGTCGGTATTCTATGCTGTAATCAAACTCTTGCATAGAAATCCACCATCTAGCGACCCTTGGTATCAAGTCACGTTTAAGAAAGGTCGCCCGGAGCGAATTGCAATCCGTGAATATTCTAAACGTAATACCGATAAGATACACACGGAACCTCTGCAATGATGCCACGACAGCTAACGTCTCAAGCTCATATGACGTCATATGCTGTTCATCAGGGGTAGTCTGGCGACTAAAATAAGCTACTGGTTTGAGGATCCCATTACTGTTCCTCTGCATCAGTATACCTGCGAGACCGATCTTGCAGGCATCTGTATGCACTTCAGTAACTGCTTTTGGGTCATATAATGACAGGACAGGTTTCCTCACAAGTTCATCTTTTAAGGTGTTAAACGCATGTGCCTGAGCCTTACCCCAAATCCAAGGCGTATCCCTTTTAAGCAGAATGGTTAGAGGCTTTGCTATAACAGCAAAGTTCCTTACGAACCGTCGGAAGAAACTACACAGCCCTATAAACTGCCTAACGCCATGTTGGTCCCGAGGTTGCGGGAAATCTTGTACCGCTTGTACTTTTCGAGCGCCAGGTTTGATTCCCTCTGCACTTAATTCGAAACCGAGATAATCTACACTTCTACTGAAAAAGCAACATTTCGAGAGCTTAAGAGTCAATCCCGCTTTCTCTAACAACCGTAAAACCGATTCTAACTTCTCCATACCCTCGTCAATGGTTTTTGACGGCACTATTATATCATCCATATAAGCGGATGCTATTTTACTACTTCTATCTGTAGTATCAACATCACTGCTGTTGTGATTGTTAGCTGTACCTAGCACTGAATGGATCATACGCATGAACGTTGACGGTGCGTTTACAAGCCCAAAGGGCATTCGCTTAAATTCGAATTGCCCGTCGGGCGTTACGAAAGCAGTTTTTAGCCGGTCGCTTTCCTTAACTCCAATTTGGTAATAACCGGAAGCTAAGTCGAGGGTCGTGTAAAAGGTAAAACCTGAAAGTTCATCGAGTTGGTCGTCGATCCTAGGCAAGGGAAAGTTTTCCTTAATGGTTTTTCTATTGAGCGCCCTATAGTCTATACAAAGCCTAACCTCGCCGGTTTTCTTCTTAACTAGGACTATAGGGCTTGCATAAGGGGATACCGAAGGCTGAACAACGTCGCAGTCAATAAGTTCTTGTACCATATCACGTACTTTCTCCCGCTCGCTAAAAGGTATCCTATACGGTCGATATACGACTGGCTCATCATCTTTTAGCTGTATGGACATCTCGACGAAATCTGTTTTACCTAGCTCTTGTAGATTAAGAGCGAAAGCTTTGCGATATCTGTTAAGCAGTTCCAGCAGCCTTACGGTAGCCTCACTATCTAACGTCTTATCAGTGTTTAAATCGTCCGCAATAATATGCCGTGGTGGTTCAACCACATCAACACGCATAATCTTGTCGGTCATTGCGTCATTAGGCCTGAACTTTTCCGCGCGCTTACATCTAGCTACTAAAGCGCCCTTATTAAGTTTAAACGGCTCAGACGACATCCCTTTAACTAAAGCTACTCCGTTCCCACTATTTACGGTAAATAACCCTTGAACTATGTAATGTTCGCGACCTGCTTGATAACGCGTACTACTATCGACGTAAACCTCTCCTGTATACACGTGCTCCGTTATGTAATCGACAGCTGTCAATCCATCAATGATCGTCTCAGAAGCGCAAATTAACTTAACTCTACCATCTAGACAGTCGTCTGAACTACTTATTCGCAACGATGTACTATCTTTCTCTACTACAATATGCGGCTGCTCAGTAAAAGTCTGACCAATTAGTAAAGGTACCTCTAACACGTCATCTCGGACAATTAAGCATTCAACCCATGCCTTCACCGCGTCAATCTCTATTTCTAGTTCGCATTTACCTAACGGTATGACTATAGCATCCCCGAACCCCTTCAAGTGTGGCAGTGAGTTGACGCTTTCCCAATTTAATGATAGTTCACAAGCAATTGTTTGTTTAATCAACGTCACTGCGCTTCCGAAATCAATGAAACACTTGAAAGCTGTTTTGTTTACAAAAGCTTGCTTAAAATACTTGGAAGAGTTTGGTTCGGAAATTTCTACGCACATGACCGGTTTTGGAGTTTTCCTAAGAGTATCCGTGTTTTTATTATTGATAATAGTCCTACAAGTATCAGTGGTATGCCCAAAACGCATGCATTTATCACACTTTACTACAGGCTTAGGACACTGAGACTTGTAGTGCCCTTCCTGTAGGCAGTTAAAACATCTTATCGGCCTATCACTGGCAACGCTTTGATGCCCAACTTCGGGTTTTGCGTCGTTCCTAGACCTAACCTTTCGATCAACGTACGAACTATTCTTAGCACTCTTTAAAAAAGGTAAAAGCTGGTCCGGACTTTCGAAACGAGCTGCTTCAGCCCCTAGACGAACACTGCGATCATCTATCCCGAATACGATGCAATCGACGGCCCACTTTCCATATATCTCGCAACGATTTAGCAATATTATTTTATCGTAAAAATATTCCTCTAATGAATCATTAAATCGAGCACGTTTAGCAAGCATTGTCGTAAGTAATTGTCCATAATTGTCATCACTTGGGAAAGCAAGTTTTAATTTCTCCTGCCATTCTTGCCAAGAAAACATTACTGTGGAGAGGCCAGCATACCATTTTTGAGCTAAGCCCTTAAGCTTCGGTAACGCAAAGTGAACTGTTTGTCGATCGGTCCAATTATATATAACCGCACACTCGTTCACTTTGTGTATCCACGTCACGACAGTTTGTAGTTTATGAGCAGGATCAAATTCCGGTACGGTATTATGATTCGACAATTTTTCATAAGAGCCTTGACCACCAATGGTACGCAAAGCCTCTATTAATTGTGCAACCGTGGCATTATTAGCGATAAAGGAGTTATGGTTTAAAGACTCACATACAGGTTCATACTGACGTTTGCTTCCCGTTGGTGACTCCCTCATTGCCGATGCTCGGCTGTGCGACCGGCGCCTCTCGCTGTGGCGGCTGCGCGAACGAGCCCTGCTGGCGCGGCCGCGGCCTCGGTGACTGCTCCGGCTGCGCGACCGGCGCGGCCTGCTGCGTTGACTGCGCGAACGGCGTCTGCTTGCCCGATCGCGCTCACGGCGATTGCTTGGGCTGCGTGAGCGACCAGTCGCCCGGCTGCCCTCATGTTGCCTGGTACCGCTGCGTGTTCGGTGTCGATCAACTGGCGGTGTCCGCACATGCGACCCTCTCTGATCGCGGCTTCTTCGACCCATCTCCCTGGAAATCAAAATTACTAGCACAGAACTTTGTCTTCGAATACCATACTAAATATAAACTATTGACACTGTTTTCTGATGTAAACGTGTTGTTTTGAAAGTCAAAATGTTAGCACGGTACACGCTGTATTTTAATTTACTACCTTATTAATACCATCAACAGAACATTCAATCCTCGTTACATTAACCTTGAGAACTTAACAGCAATTAGCAAATAAGCTACGGTATCTTAACTTTTTGAAAATAGATAAGCGGTGTGTGTTGGTATTAAACGTATGTCAATCATAATTATGATTGAGTAAAACAAGGTAGCCTTCAAAGCAAAGCAGTAGCAAACCTTACCATAACATAAGTTATCAACCGCGGCGGCCAGTGCCTCGAATACGAAATGTAATATGAACTCGTAGTTAGTAGGGAAGAGAAAGAGAAAAAAAAAAAACCCTGTTTGTTTTAACCTAGGCCTTCGAAATAAGCTGTCGAATATTAGCTTTGCATATTACGTTGTAACATAGCACCCACTACCCTCTCAGCACATTAATCACAATTTTAAGAATAATTATAAAATCGTTTTGTTACTTACGTTTTATTCATCGTTCTCCGCAGATACGGGTTCGACTTAAGGAGCCACATTTTATAACAATGCAAATACTTATTTTACTAATCGTTGAGATGTGGACTTGTTTACTTCCGCTTAAATCTAAAATATTCATACTGGTATTTTCTATAACTGTAATTATAACTGTAATCTTAAAATATACTTGCACATAATACATTTTAGTGGCAATTATACCTATCGATTCTAACAATATGTAGGTAAGTGGTGTCACATAAAACATAATATGTTATATTATATGCTATGCCTTTAATACATACATAAATACCTTCACGCCTGTAATCCCAGAGTGGGCTAGGCAGAGCAACAGAATTACCTACAACTTTACACACTTGTTGATAATTCTGTAACCACATTTTGCACTAAATAGGCTAAGATGTTTACCAGCGTATTAGTGACAGGTTGCAAGCCCATCGCCTAATAGCACTACAAGCCTTTATTTCCTTAGTCGACTCTTACGACATCTACGGGATGACATGAATTGGCCCTATTCTAACCTAACCCGGCAACCACACCTACTTATTTATTATTAGAGTGGGCTTTTATATTTGAACCTTGCAAAACATCGAAACAGGGTTTTTTCTTGAATCATGTATTTGAACTTAGCTATCCAAATAATGAAAAATAAAGAAACACTTTCCATTACCGGAACAAACAATTTTTTTTTATTAACACATTTTGATCTTGTAGTTGACCGTAATACCTACTTTACTTGATTTAATTTATTAAAAAAAACATTACCTAATAATTGATAAAAATATTGATTAGGTAGGTACTTATTTTTCGAATAACTGTTTTCTTTAATGTACTTTAACATTTTTAACTGATAATTATAAGGTCCGGTTAGGCGCGTTCGGTCCGCATTAAAGGTTAATCTTTAATGCGGACGGAACGCGCCTAACCGGACCTTATAATTATCAGTTAAAAATACATATTATAGAGTTTCTTAATAATGTAGAGATAAAGGGATATAGGTAAGGACTGTTCAATTTACTAAGCGGACATACTTAATTCAATATTAATCCTTCAACTAAAAAAAACTGATAGGCAGTGGCTGGTTATAAAATAAACGTAGGCAAGTCTATCAAGTGTCGTATTTTTTTTTTTTATTGTCTAAATATTTTTCACTATGGAGCGAATTAATATTAAAGAACGCAAATTAATCTTGCAAAAATGGTGTACAGGCCAATTTTCACTGCGGAAAATTGCGAATGAGTTTAAATGTTCCAAGTCAGCCGTGTTTCAAATCATAAAAAAAATTGGAGAGCACCATACGCTCGACGATTTACCAAAATCGCGGCGGAGAAGTGGCCCGGCAAACCCAAATGTCGAAGAAAAAGTCGTGCGGCTGTTAAAATCAACAAAGTACATGTCCGTTCCTGAAATTGCTAAGAAAGCAGGTATTAGCTTAGGCACTGTACAAAATATCAAGAAAAGAAATAATATACGGACATATAAGAAGCAAAAAATGCCGAAAAAAAGTGCCGAGCAACAAATACGGTCCAAAAAAAGATGCCGCAATTTATACGATATTTTGCTGCAAAATAAATCTCGATGCATTCTCATGGACGACGAAACGTACGTGAAATTTGACACCAGTACGTTACCGGGGCCCCAGTATTACAATGCGGCTGTAGGAGAAATTGTACCCGATTCCGAAAAAACCATAAAAATTGACAAATTCGGGAAGAAAGTCCTTGTATGGCAGGCAATTTGTTCCTGTGGCCTCAAAAGTACGTCTTATTTTGCAATTGGAACTATTGGTAGCGAAATTTATAGAAAGGAATGCATCACAAAACGGTTACTTCCTATATACTATAGAAAGCACAGTATTCCCCCTTTGTTTTGGCCTGATCTAGCGAGTGCTCACTATGCTGGTGAGACTGTGGGGCTATGAAATTCAAAAAACATCGATTTTGTTAAGAAAGAAGACAACCCACCAAACTGCCCGGAGCTCCGCCCCATCGCGCGATACTGGGCCATTGTAAAAAGATACTTGAGGAAGGATGGCCGAGAAGCTAGTACATTGGCAGAATTTAAACGCATGTGGTTTGCTGCTTGTAGAAAAGTATCCAAAAGCGATGTGCAAACACTTATGCGACGAATCCGGGCTTAAGTCCGAAATTTTTACCGTTGTAATTAATTCTTTTTTTCTTGTCTTATATATTACTTTATTTTAATATTGTAAATAAATATTCACCGTAATAAAGATATATTTGTTATAAAAAATCCGTAAATGAACCTATTTTTGATGTCCGCTTAGTAAATTGAACAGTCCTTATAGGTACCTACGGTTGCGCAAAGGTTGCGCGGTCGAATAGGTAGGGTTTTGTCAACATTATGAAAATGTTAAAGTACATTAAAGAAAACAGTTTTTCGAAAAATGAGTACCTAATAAATATTTTTATCAATTGTTAGGTAATATTTTTTTAACTAATTAAATCAAGTATTACGGTCAACTACTAGATTGGAGTGTGTTAATAAAAATAAATTGATTGTTTCGGTAATGGAAAGTGTTTTTTTATTTTTCATTATTTGGATAGTTAAGTTCAAATACATGATTAAAGAAAAACCCTGTTTCGATGTTTTGCAAGGTTCAAATATAAAAGCCCACTCTAATAATAAATAAGTAGGTACAGTAGCGGTACGCGGTGGTGTCATTACATTACATTAACAATAACCTAACCTTTTTTTTTTTTTTTTTTTTTCGGAGAGGAAATGCATTACGCATCGTCCCCCCAGGCTAGGGCAGCCATAAAGGGGGGGTATGACGGACTCTCAACCACCTCAGTCTCCTGCGAGAGCTGAGGTGGAAGCATACCGTCTAAAGCCTCTCCGGTGTTAACCTCCAAAGGCTGTTAACGGGGGCACCGTGGGCTGATGACTATGCCACCACTGGGTGCCCCCCAGCCGCCCCAGCCTATTGCTGGGGCATCTGCGCCAAAGGAGGGAGGGTTCGGTTAACACCCCGAACCCTCCCCCAGACGTGTAGGACCATATTGTGGGACCCTATCCCCACGGTCCTACTAGGGGTTCAGGCGGGCAGCAAACTGCCTCCGCCTTCGCCCCAAACGTCTACGCCGGAGCGGGTGCGCGTCTACGTCCTCCTCGCGCCCCCGCTCCGCCGCCTCCTTCTGCGAGATAATGCTCTCGTAGAAGGAGACGACCGCCAACCACGATCTCTCGCTGCTCAGCATGGCCGACACCACGCTGTGCAGCGAGAGATCGGAGAGCCCTGTGTCCGCAACCAGAGTGCGGCGCTCCGGATCCCACTTCGAGCACATCTCTAGTGTGTGCTGGGCCGTGTCGTCCGGATCGCCGCACTCATGGCAAACCGGACTGGGCTCTCTCCTAATCTTGTGCAGGTAATGACCGAAGCAACCATGCCCGGTCATCACCTGCACAAGACGGTACGTGGCGGTACCGTACCTCCTATCTAACCAGCGGTCGAGCGACGGGAGGAGTGCCCCTATGGTGTAAACTCCATAGGGGGAGTCCCCCAGGTCGCTCTTCCACCGGTCCCTCAGGCGCCGCTCCGTCATTCGACGGGCCCCTTCCATCTGCTCCGAGTCCGGGCGTTCTCCTCTCGCCCGGAACCCGGCCCTCCTCCGGTATGTCTCGGCCTGCACCTGAGCATCCAGCTCCCACGGCGGGGTGCAGGCCAGGACACACGCGGCCGCATGTGCCACCGTCGTATAGGCCCTCACTATTCGGAGGGCCACCACCCTTTGGGGCCTCTTTAGGAGCGCTTTATTCTTGGCCGACAACGTGTCGGCCCAGATCGGCGCTCCGTACTGCGCCATGCTACGCACGACGCCTGCAAACAGGCGTCGGCATGGCGCTTGAGGCCCTCCCACGTTCGGCAACATGCGGCCCAGAGCCGAAGCGGCGCCTACCACCCGGGGAGCAAGTTGGCGGAAGTGCTCCCCGAAATCCCACCTCCGGTCCAGGATGAGGCCAAGGTATTTTATATTGGCCTTCACCTGGACCGCTTCCCCCGCCACAGGGATGGTCGTCCCGCTACGGGGACGCCATCTCCTCCCCCCGAAGACAATAGCGTCTGTCTTCGGGAGGGACACCTCCAGACCCAGCTGTCGGATGCGGCCGACAACCAGGTCTGCCGCCACCGCCGCCCTTCGGAGGGCCTCCTCCAGCTCACGTCCCCGCACGGCCACCATGGTATCGTCGGCATAACAAAGGGTGGCCATGCGGGGAAGGAGCGCTCCACGGATCACCCAGTCGTAGCCGATGTTCCACAGCAGGGGGCCTAACACGGACCCCTGGGGAACACCGCACGACATCGGGTGGGCGATCCGCAGACCTCCACAATCGTAGAGCACTACCCTGTCGGTCAGGTAGTGCTCCACAACAATAACCTAACCTAACCTAACCCACCAACCCACTTAAAACAAAAGACGAATAAAATGCCATGTGTGTATTGATGTATTTTTTTTAGTTCTTATAAACGCTAATACAAAGATTAATGTCGAATAAATCCATAATATCAGCATATTTTTCAGTTAGCTTGTCGACTACAGTGCTCCAATACACGCGTTTCACTACTTGATCTTGAATTTGTATTTTCAAATGTTTTAACTCTGTAAAAAAATTAAAACAAGTAGGTATAAGTATTAGTAAGTACAGTTGGGGTAAGAAAACTTTCGTCAGTTATCTTTTTCATTCCTTTGTCAAGTCGTAAACTCATAGTACCTTTTGAAACCAAAGCATTACGCAGACATTCCGCACATAAAATTATACTAACATAGTATGATAAGGATAACAAGGGTCAAATTAGTGCACACCTTGACCTAAGGTCTAATTCTATGGAACATGCTAACTGTGTAAACAAACCGCCATATTGAAATTGTCTCTGAATGATGAATTTACTAGTGATGGGCAATACTCCTTTACTTATGTCAAACCATATCGAGTATTAAAATACCGAAAGTAAAAAACAAGTAGTTACTTATTTCTAATTTCTTTAATCACGATCTGAAGAAAAATCGGTACTTGAAGTTGATATATCACCAGTATTTATTACAAAAGGTGCCGTTATATAATCTGTGAGTGTGATCAGCGTGAGTTAGGTAATGTGTAGGAGCCTTAATATATCGCCAACTTCAGCCACAACACTACCCATCATAGACAATGGTAGATTTTAAAAGAAACAAAAACGTCATCTCATCATTTCCTAATAACCTAACTTTGAAACCATTTAAACTTTTAATGAAATATCCAAGTTAGAGTTATATATTTGGTGATTTTGTATTTTAAAGTAACGACCGTTTCAATAGTTTATAGTTTCAATGGTGTTTGATGAGGTGGTGTGAAAATTCAAGGAGAATCAGTGACAAAACAATGTTAAGTCTTTTGTTTACATAGTTAGCAAGTTCCATAGAAATACACTGTACGTGTAGTTACATATCAATATCAAACCATTTTCAAGGCATATTTAGTTATTACAAACTTTTAATTAGTTACGATATCTTCTGTTTAATTGTCAATGTCTGTCACTGTCACATATTTTTGCAATATAATAATTTATTGCTCCGTCGTGTGTAATTTGATAATGCCGAGAAATTTAAGCATAGAGAAAAGAGCTGCAATTATTGCAGATCATGAAGCTGGGTATAACATTAGCGAAATTTCGTCAAATCTCAACATAACAAGAGATACTGTAAGGTTCTGGATCATCAGACACGCGGAGGAGGGTAATCTTACTGATCATCGCCATACTCGTTCTGGACGCCGCGCCGCCCGACCCTTACCCATGAACGAACAATTACATTTTATGAGACAAAAATATGAACAAAATGGTTTTGAGAAAACTAGTTTTTTTGCTGAAATGTTTGACGTATCTCCAAGAATAATAAGAAATGCATTGCACTCAATGGGATTACATCACCGTCGTCCTGCCAAAAAAGTGGCTTTAACTTGTGCTCATAAAGCTCAACGTTTAAGTTTTGCCCGATCATATTTAAATTTCGATTGGTGTCACACAATTTTTACGGATGAAAAGAGCTTTCAATCATCCCAACATGGTAGACTACACTTGTGGAGAATAATTGGAACGAGGTATTCGGAGGACCATATTGTGCCAAATTTCAGTTCTGGACGCATATCTGCCAACATTTGGGGTTGGATGTCTACTGATGGAGTAGGCGAGCTGGTTGACCTTCCACGTAGGGCAAACGCTGCAAGTTACATAACTGTTCTGGAGGACAGCATGCTTCCAAGCGTTCGTGCTGTATTTCCGGCTAATGAACTAACCGAGTTCAATTATGACCACGACAACGCCCGTATCCACACAGCACGTATCGTGAACGAGTGGTTCCATCGGCATCCTGAGGTGGCAGTGATTCCTTGGCCTACAAAATCAGCGGATATAAACCCGATCGAAAATCTGTGGGGTTTGATGGTGCAGCGGTGGGTAAATAACAACGAGAGGAGCAAAGCAGCTGTTGTTGAACATTGCCGAAGTGTTTGGGAGGGCTTTAGAGGAACCGACATATGCTCTCGTCTTGTTGGCTCAATGCGAGAGCGACTACAGGCTGTGATTGATGCGTATGGCGGATATACTCGGTTTTAGTTAAGTTTTGTTTATTTGAATAAATTTTACCATAGTTGAAAATTTTGTTTAGTATTTTATTTACTTTTACTAACCATACATCCACGAGCAGGGACCGGAACCGCTTACCCTTTAAAGGGTTTTGGATAGGGTATTTGATGGACTGGTTTTTACAAACCCTAACGATGCGGTAAGCATATCATCGATTTACCCGAATGAAAAGCTATCCAACACGATACAATTAATTCGACTAAGCACTTACCGAATCCTTACAACCCACGTTAGGCTTTCCCTATGAAGTGTTTATTGAACGGCTTCAAGCTATTTTAATCTTTACGCGCTGTCCATACAAAATATTTTTGCACTACTTAGCAATTTATTGGCTATCCACACACACAGGCTTGAAACCAACCAATCACACGAATCTGCGAAACAGAGTCAACGGAGAGGGAGAATGGATAGGGTAACACTAACGTAATGCTAAGTGCTTAAATCCGAAACCCATGCGAAACTGGTAACCTCAATGGTTGTAGTTAACAAGTTCGAAGCAGTTTCCATATCATTAGGGTAAGCCTATCGATAGGGAAACGCTAACGTTTGGGAGAGCATATGATGTAGTTACCCGATCGATAGACTTAGTCAAATAAAGGGGTTTTCCGGTCCCTGTCCACGAGACGGCACTATTGAACATGAACTCTAGCCGCATACTCGTAAACAAGATGACACAGTTATCGTTATCTCTTTCATAAGATACAAAGCAATTATCCTAATCTCCGATATGACACGAGCATTCACGAAGCATAATCCTTCGTGAATGCTTTGTAGTCTAAAAAGTTGGTAATCTTTAATAGGGTACTTGCCTCATATTAAATTTGGCTTAATAAATTAATATTTTCTGTAGTATTAGACTAAAGAAACCAATATTTATCGATTTTAGATATTAAAAGTGTAAGATGGCTACATATTTTCTATTTAAAAAATTTATTTTTTATTTTTTATTTTGAACTCCGAAAACTCTGTCGGACATGGTGTGACGTCATAGGAATCTAAGCAAACTTCATGTCGGACCTTATAAGGACTGTTCAATTTACTAAGCGGACATACTTAATTCAATATTAATCCTTCAACTAAAAAAATACTGATAGGCAGTGGCTGGTTATAAAATAAACATATACAAGTCTATCAAGTGGCATTTTTTTTTTTAATTGTCTAAATATTTTTCACGGTGGAGTGAATTAATATTAAAGAACGCAAATTAATGTTGCAAAAATGGTGTACAGGCCAATTTTCACTGCGGAAAATTGCGAATGAGTTTAAATGTTCCAAGTCAGCCGTGTTTCAAATCATAAAAAAATTTGGAGAGCACCATACGCTCGACGATTTACCAAAATCGCGGCGGAGAAGTGGCCCGGCAAACCCAAATGTCGAAGAAAAAGTCGTGCGGCTGTTAAAATCAACAAAGTACATGTCCGTTCGTGAAATTGCTAAAAAAGCAGGTATTAGCGTAGGCACTGTACAAAATATCAAGAAAATAAATAATATACGGACATATAAGAAGCAAAAAATGCCGAAGAGAAGTGCCGAGCAACAAATACGGTCCAAAAAAAGATGCCGCAATTTATACGATATTTTGCTGCAAAATAAATCTCGATGCATTCTCATGGACGACGAAACGTAGGGTGCAGTGTTCAACAATGGAACACCAAAAATTCAGAGTCTCATATTTCTCTCATTTCTGCAAACATGGATTCCGTTTTTTAGAGGAAGGTAGCCTATTTAAGTAGGTATAATATGACATTTATTGTTTCTTTAAAAACGCAGACATATTACTAATAATAAAGATTTTAAAAAAAACGAGAATTGTTTCATTGTGTACACCCATATGTACACAATGACACGCCTTGTGTCCAACAATGAAACGCGGTTATTAATATTCACTTATATTGGTAAAAATACAAAAATCACAAATAGGCATTAGGTAATTTAACAGGCAATAACGTCTTGCAATCAACAATAATTCGTATGGTATCAATAATGTCTCATATATTTTTTTAACAATATTAAAGTTTTATCAGTCGCAAAACAACAAAAATCTAGTTACTTTTAACAAGAAATAACGATTTACAGTCAACAGTTACCCATATTTCGGGCAATAATGTCTAAAATTCTTTAGAAACATACCGACTTAAAGTTTAATCAGTCTCAAAACTACAAAATTGACAGTTACGAGGTAATACGACTCGTTACCTGAATCAACCGTGTCCAACAATGAAACGCGGTTATAAATATAGACTTATATTGGCAAAAATACCAAAATCACAAATAGTCATTAGGTAATTTAACAGGTAATAACGTCTTACAATCAACAATTCGTATATTAGCAATAATGTCTTATAATATTATTTTTAACAAAATTAAAATTTAATCAGTCTGAAAACAACAAAAATCTAGTTACTTATAACAAGAAATGACGATTTAAAGCCAGCAGTTACCCATATTTTAGGCAATAACGTCTAAGATTCTTTAGAATCATACCTACTTAAAGTTTAATCAGTCTCAAAACTACAAAAATCACAAATATGAGGTAATACGACTCGTTACCTATTAATCAACAATCAACTCTCAATTAACTCTTAATAACTCTTTCTTATTAACTCTTAATAAGCATTAATTGCTTAAATAAGATAATTTAGATATTTACCTACCTACATAATAAGTCTTAAAATCACAAATATAAAGTAATAGTTACATTATTATGTTATGAAAATACCGAAAATCGTCATTATTAGGAATGAAAATTTAACGCAACTTTAAATTTGGTGTCACGCGAACAGGGAAAACATAAAATGAGTTGCGGCTTTTCGTCCCATTTATTTGCGGTAGAGGGAGAATCATTTTTATCTCATTTATATGAATTTCTGACATATCAGGTTCTAATGGCATTTGGAATTTCATGATGTCTTTCACTTTCAATCTCATAAACGAGACCTCGTATTTTTTAGCACTTACTACATCAATTATCTTTGCAGCATAATATACCTTCAGTTTCTTATTGTCCAATAAAACCAGCACATAATCGTCATTCTGGGGAAGACGCTCAAGCTTTTTGAAATTTTCTGTAATTAAAGGCAGGCCATCCTTATCAAGTTCTTCTTCATCATCTAGTCCACTTAAATCAGTTTCACTAAGGCATACTACTTCCTCATCTTCATCGGTACTACTGGTTTCAGGATCTGATTCAATTTTAGTCTTTTTTGGTATCTTTTTTCCTTTTTTATGAGATAAAACTGATCGCTTTATTACTTTTGCCGCTGATTTCCTTAATTGAGATTTTTTCCTTTCTTCAGCTATCTGGTCTTTCTCTGGAGTATCAGTTGCAACCATGCTTTTCCCGAGCTTTCTTGCTTTACGCTTTCCAGTCCGTGGACCAGCCTTTAAAGCAGGCATAAACTCTTCAGGAGTTTTGAATTTAGGTTTGGAACTCGCAGTATCTTTTTTATTAGGAGGTGTCGTCTCAGGAACAGCTTCGATCATAAACTCATCAATAGGTTCCAATATAGATGGACTATCAGCACGTGTCCAATCTGATGAGGGACTAGCAAGATTTTGTTTGTTTTGCAGTTCATCAGGAGCATCAGTAGATGAGGACGGCCCTGCTGGTTGATCTCTGTCAGTAACTGATGACGGCATGAAATCAATTTCGGAGAAAATGTCTGCATCATACGGGAAAATCCCACACTTTTTGAAGGCAGATGCTATATTTATTGGCGTCATTGATTTCGTATATGCCTGGCCTACGCACTCAGCGACATTATAGATAGTCATTGGTTTACCAGGATTCTTCATCAACCATGAATCCACAGCGCTATTGTAATATACTTTGAAGGGGCCGTTTAAGCCCACATCAAGTGGCTGCATCTTTGCAGTTGTATGGGGGTGCAACGTTAGAATTGTCACCCCAGATTCTTTGGCTAAATTCAAAGCTTCAATACTAAGGTGAGATTCGTGGTTGTCAAATATTAAAAGCGCAGGATTTTCACGGTTTGCTGAGGTGTGTTTAATAAAATGTTGCATGACCTGAACAAACAGTTCCGCATTCATCCACCCAGTTGGAGTCGCAAGGCCGAGGGACCCTGGAGGAGCGCCATGCAACATTATATCTTTGTAGTTTTTCCTCGGGAAAACGAGAACCGGAGGTAGAGCTTGTCCTGCAGCACATACAATGGCACAAGTAGTCACCAGAGTACCTCTTTCCCCGCTAGTTACTTTGCCAATGTTGTGCTTTCCTTTTGGCGCCAAGACTTTCTGAGGCTTTTGCACTGTTGTTGTGGCAGTTTCATCGAGGTTATACACTCTTGTACCATCGCCAAAAGAGGGATGACGATCCATAACAGTTTTCAGATTATCATAGAAAGTTTTGACCGTTTCTTTATTAAATGCAGTGGCACGAGCCAAACTACAAGCCTCAGGCTTTTTCATTGATAAATCTGAATGTCTCGACTTAAAAGACCGAAGCCACTCTTTGCCTGCCATTTCTTCCTTTTCCCAAGAATCAGGACATTTGATATCGTTAATTTTTGCCATTTGATAAGCGACGCGGCGAACATCTTTGCTGGATAATCCATAAAATTTTAATGCGCAGTCTTTTATGTATGTTTCGAGTGCAGCTTCTTCTTCGTCTGTAAATATTTTGTTAACTTCGTAGTTAGGTGTTAATTTTTGACCTTCCAATGATGCATCATTAATATTTTTATGTTTTTTGATGTACCGGAACAGTGTAGGATAAGCCAAGTTACACTCTTTTGCGGCTTTTCGTAAGCTCATTCCTTCTCTATGGAGTCTTATAGCTCTTAACATATCTTCAGAAGAATGGCTGCCTTTTTTTCTTACTAAAGTTTTCGTACGCGCCATCTTAAAGAAAAATGTACACATGTGTCAGTGATTGAGGTAGTATTTAAAAAAAAAGTTATGTATACCTATAATAAATGTTCACTTAAGTAAAATCATGCATTGCAGTACCTAATGAACAAACCACATTGATATGACACGACATGGTATACAACAAATAAAGAAGTACACAATGAAACGAATGTTGTACACAATGAAACAGTGTTTCATTGTGTCCTCCTATGAATTGTGTCATTGTTGGACACCGAGGGTATTTAAGAATAACCTTGAAATATAACCTACTAAAATCGAACAATTTAATAGGTAATCTAGTCCACGTGAATCTATGATGCATGTACATAGCAACTTAATACTGAGGGAAATGAATATCACTACAATATTTACGTGAAAAAACAAATAAAACTGAGAAAAAAACTTACTTTTTTGACCAAAAAACCGAAAAAGCTCCGCAGACACGTCCTTTCACAAGCGGCGAGCACGAAAACTGGGGAGGAGCGGGGGGTGTACGAGGCCTTTCGGACGAGGCGTACTGCACTATCTGGCAACGTCGCATTACAGAAATAGGACGCTGTTTCACTATGTACGACTGTTTCATTGTTGAACACTCGACCCTACGTGAAATTTGACACAAGTACGTTACCGGGGCCCCAGTATTATAATGCGGCTGTAGGAGAAATTGTACCCGATTCCGAAAAAACCATAAAAATTTACAAATTCGGGAAGAAAGTCCTTGTATGGCAGGCAATTTGTTCCTGTGGCCTCAAAAGTACGTCTTATTTTGCAACTGGAACTATTGGTGGCGTAATTTATAGAAAGGAATGCATCACAAAACGGTTACTTCCTATATATAGAAAGCACAGTATTCCCCCTTTGTTTTGGCCTGATCTAGCGAGTGCTCACTATGCTGGTGAGACTGTGGGGCTATTAAATTCAAAAAACATCGATTTTGTTAAGAAAGAAGACAACCCACCAAACTGCCCGGAGCTCCGCCCCATCGAGCAATACTGGGCCATTGTAAAAAGATACTTGAGGAAGGATGGCCGAGAAGCTAGTACATTGGCAGAATTTAAACGCATGTGGTTTGCTGCTTGTAGAAAAGTATCCAAAAGCGATGTGCAAACACTTATGCGACGAATCCGTGCTAAAGTCCGAAATTTTTACCGTTGTAATTAATTCTTTTTTTCTTGTGTTATATATTACTTTATTTTAATATCGTAAATAAATATTCACCGTAATAAAGATATATTTGTTATAAAAAATCCGTAAATGAACCTATTTTTGATGTCCGCTTAGTAAATTGAACAGTCCTTATACGAGTGAAATTCGCTATGTAATCTGCAAGTATTCTGTGCTGTGACATGACATTGACATTTATGACCCGTGGACTTTTGAGGTTGTGTTGTGATCGTAATCGGTTTAATATTAGTAAAAACCTATTCTGCGTGTTACTGTTACTGCTTTCTCGTTTTATTGATAAGAGCAATCATGGATGTTGGATTCGTGAAGGCAGATAGCACAAACTTACCAAGAATGGACACGTTGATGGTCGGTAATATTTTTGCCTTGAATCCAGATTTCCGCTCTGCCGAGCTGAGGAATGTCAAGACTTCTATGTACAGGTCTATCCACGAGAGTTGGCACGAATGGATTGACCTAAAGTAATGTCACTTGTCACTGTGAGTGGCAGTGTGAGAGCCTTTCTTATACAGGGGCCTCCTTATATTCTGTAAACACGTACCTAACACGTTCTCGTTGTTCAGGGAAAAAAAAAAAACTGCACCAAGTATCAATGTTAATCCTTTTAGTAATTTTTGAAGTCCTTTGTATTTAAAAAAAACATACATTTATTTTTTTGACTTATTTTTATTTGTGAAGAAAGGTGATGGCGTGTTCGAATAGTAAATAATCTAAAAAGGATCAGACCGAGGAGTCCGTCGTCAACAGAGTTTTAAATTTATTTATAATATACTGTCTTATCCTGTTTTCATACCGACGCCGCAATTAACAAAATAATGGCGAAAAGTTTCACGACATCGTCATTACGCATGAAAAATGTTTATATTTTATTAATTTGTAAAATGCAAAAACTTACATAGATAAGATTACATTGTGCTTGATAACCTTCTTATTAGAATGAGACTTCACTCATTTTTTACTGTCATATAAGCGATAAACAATACTTATACCGTAATGTAATTTTATCTTATTCTCAAAATGACTACACCTACTTTTGGACGAGGAAAAACATTATCGGGACAGTCTCGAGAAATAATTTTTAACGTATTTAATGATTTTAAACAAAAAACTAAAAATGCTGAAGGTGGATTTCTAAAAATTCAAGAGTTATACAAATTAACGTCTGCGGCGACTGGGACATCAGAACGAAGTGTACAGCGAATCGTTAACTGTATCTGCAAAAATGCGACTGAGGGATCAACTTCTAATGTGTTCGTGACACCCGGTGAAAAACGAACACGTTTGTCGAAAAAATCGGAGGTGGACAATTTTGATTTAAACGTCATCCGAAGGTGTATTTACGATTTTCACAAAATACACAAAACACTACCAACTATTAAAACATTACACAAAGTTTTAAAGGAGTCGATAGATTTTCCTGCCAGTGTCAGTTCTTTATTACGACTGGTACATAAAATGGGATTCCGGTGGAAGAAGATTCAGAACAACAGGATGCGGATAATTGAAAATGACAACATTCGTTACAAAAGATTTATGTATTTACAAAAATTACAAGAATATACAGACCAAAAACGGCCTATTGTGTATACCGATGAGACCTACGTGCATAGCACTCATACTACGCCAAACGCATGGACTGACAACAGCAACAGTGGCATCAGAGTTCCCATATCAAAAGGGCAAAGACTTATAGCGGTTCATGCTTGTACAGAGGAAGGCTTTGTAGAAAATGCTTTGCTGACATTCAAATCTAACCAGAAGTCTGGAGATTACCACAGTAATATGAATGCTACAAATTATCAAAAATGGGTGAAGGAATATTTGTTACCGAACTTAAAAAATCAAAATCAAAATCATTTTTTCTGTAAGTAGGCCCTGTAGGCACTTTTACAAGTCTGAATCTACCATCTACCAGCGCTTCAAGAGACCATTGTTGAGAAGAAGCGCCGCAAGAAACTCAACAGTAAGGCATTTTTTTAAATAAATAACTTATTACAATACTAAACTTAAGCTATCTAATTTAAATGTCACAGGGATGTACAGGTCCCAGTAGTAATAATAATTAAATTAATAAAAATGTACATACATACATACATTAAATCACGCCTGTTTCCCAGTGGGGTAGGCAGAGACCACTTCTTTCCACTTGCTACGATCCTGACAAATTTCCTTCGCTTCTTCAACATTCATACATCGAGTCATGCACGCACGTCGGTTTCGGGTACTTAAGATTCGGCCCTTTTCCAGTATTTCTCCGATTTGATTCGAAAAAGTACGCCTAGGGCGGCCCCTTCCGACCCTTCCACACACTTTCGATCTGTATATCTCTTTCGTCAATCTTCCCTCATCCATCCTTTCCAAATGACCGAACCATCGAAGCATGCCCTTTTCAATCTTAGTCACTACATCTTCTTTTATTCCACACTTCTCTCTGATTTTTTCATTTCTAACTCTATCAATCAGTTTCACACCACACATACTACGCAAAGAGCGCATTTCAACTGCATTTACACGACTTACATGCTTGTCCTGCCACACCCAACATTCACTACCATACATCAGGGTAGGGGCCAGCACTCCATTGTGAACAGCCAGCCGGGCTTTTTGTGAAACGCCCTGTCTGCTCACAAAGGAGTACAGGGCCCCATTAATTTGATTCCCCGCATTTACCCTCCTCTCGATATCCTTCTCACACTTACCATCTCTTGTAAACACACTTCCCAGGTACACAAATTCGCTCACTTGTTCTACTAATTCACCATTTACATTTATCACGCACTCAGTCATCTCTTCATCCTTCTCTATCACCATGACCTTGGTCTTGGCAACATTTACTTTCATCCCCTTTTGCTTAAATCCCTCATTCATCACTGTCACCATCTCCTGCAACTCAAGTACCGATGGGGCAAGTATAACTTGATCATCGGCATATAAGAGGCATTTGATTAGCAACTCTGGCACACGCAAACCCTTATCATACTCTTTCAAATCCCTCATACAACTGTCCATGAATAGATTGAACAGCCATGGTGAGGCAACACAGCCCTGTCTAACACCTTTAGAGATGTTAAACCAGGCCGAGTATGCCCCATTGATCCTGACACAGGCTCTGGAGCCCTCATAAAGGGACCTCAAAGCCTGCACCAGGTTGCTGCTCACTCCATACATAGACAACACCGTCCACAACTCCTTTCTATCTACCCTATCATAGGCCTTTTCCAGGTCCACAAAAGCACAGAAAACCTTTTGGTTGACAGCCAAGAACTTTTCTGTGATGGACCGTAGTGAAAAGACCTGATCCGTACATCCCATTCCCTTTCGAAATCCCGCTTGTACATCCCAGATTTTGTCATTCGTAACATTCAATACCCTTTCAATTAAAATCTTCGCATATACTTTGCCGACAACACTAAGGAGGCTGATACCGCGGTAGTTTTTGCAGTCTTGCTGTGACCCTTTCCTTTATACAGAGGGACGATAACGGCCTTGACCCAATCTTCCGGGACTCGGCCGCTTCTCCAACATGCATTGAAAAGGCGGTACAACAGACTACCCACCAGGCCATCTCCTCTCCTCAGCATTTCTATCGACACTCTATCACAACCTGCTGATTTTCCCGATTTCATACTTTTTAATGCTTTCATGATTTCACTCATACTAATCACACTTTCATCTTCGTTACTTGCACCTTTACTCATGCTTTCTGGCTCACGAGAAATATCTTCGCATTCAAACAAGCTTTCAAAATAAGTTTTCCATCTATCAAGCATTTTTTCTTCCTCACATATTAAGTTTCCAGACTCATCCCTCACCGCGCTTAATTTAGTTTTCTCTGATTTCCCCCGAGCCGATTTAATCAAGCTCCAAAAGAGTTTAATATTCGACCGGAAGTTGTCAGAGAAACTCCTATCATACTTTTCATTCAGTAAATCTTTCTTTCTAGCCACAACGTCTTTCACTCTTTTCTTTGATCTATTATACTCTTTTTTCTTTCTGTCGCTTAGATCTTGTCCTGGATCTACAGCTACAAAATCCAACCAACACTTTTTCTTCTCTTTCACTACATCATCTACCTCTCTATCCCACCATTCCGGACGTTCATTCTTGCTTTTTCTTCTTTTGACTACACCGCATACTTCAGTGGCCGATTTGAACATGCCATTCTTCATAATCTCCCATACATTATTAACATTATCCTCAACTTCACTGTCATTCATCTTATTGACACATTCAAAACAATCTTTCAGCTTTCTTACGTACTCATCTTGTATAACTTCGTCTTTCAGTTTCTCTACTTTTATCCTCTCTAACGCAGTGGTAGGTACGGGAACACGATGGCGCCAACGTGTGAACAGACCCCTTACTCGTGTTACCACTAAGTAGTGATCTGAACCTACGCTAACTCCTCGAAATGTTCTGGTATCTACAACTTTGTTACGCAGCCGTTCATCCACAATCATCAAGTCTATCATAGACTTCTCATTATGCCGTCTCCATGTATACTGATGAATCTCTTTGTGATCAAACAAAGTGTTTGTCACGCAGAGATTCTTAGCCAAACATACATTGAGAAGGCATTTGCCATTCTCGTTCACTCGCTCATCACCATACTTACCCAGTACCGATTCATAACCATCCCTTTGCACGCCTGTCCAACCATTAAAATCACCTAGCAAAATCATCCTTTCATTCTCCTTGCATTTTGTTGAAACCTCATGCAAACTTTCCCAAAACTCCTCCCTTTCTTTTTTCGATTTATTCGTATCTGGGGCATAAGCCCCAATTACGAATAAACGGGTGAGACCTACCTTGAGTCTCACCCAGAGAAGTCTTGGGCTCACACATTCATACTCTTGCATACATTCAGCCATTCGCTCTGTGAGTACGATACCAACTCCCTGACGACCGTGCTCGGATACCGGAACTCCGGACCACAATGCCGTCAAGGTTCCGTGTGTGGACGTACTCACCCCTTTTTTCTTCGTCTCAGTCACACATAGAACATCTAGCTTTCTCTCTTTCATCATCATACATACCTCATCTAATTTATGATCCATCCCTCCACAAACATTCATCGTAGCAAGGCGGCTTTCAGCGGCCCGCTTTTTGCCAACCCCCCTGCGAACACAGCGTGACGCGTGGCAAACGGCATCGCCGCCCTTCCGATCCCCGGAGGGATCCGAACATACGCGCACTATTTTGCCCCCCCCAGAGTACGAAGGGCTGCCCAGGCTAGGCCTGGGGAGGGATTCTCTGGCATTGCCAGTACCCTCCTGGGGTATAAACTTTTTAAATGGTGCTTGCATGGTCCATTTTGCAGGGTCGGGTTTGAAATTGGAGTTTTCCTTCTCCTAGATAGGTAGCAGCCCAATGCTAACGACGCCTATCCCGCCGGGTTTGAATTCGGAGTTTTCCTTCTCCTAGATAGGTAGCAGCCCAATGCTAACGACGCCTATCCCGCCCGGAGGAGATCTTTCCAATGTAATAATCCCTTAATCCCTTAATCGCCTTCTACGATACCCACGGGAGGATATGGGGTGGTGCTATTCTATTCTACCGGCACCACACGACATAATAAAAATGTCAGGTTAAAATAATAAATAATACAATTCCGGAGATGTAAAGAGTCTCCAAATGTCAAATTAAAATTAAATATAGGTAAGTAGGTAATTAAACAAAAAAAAATAAACAAAAAAACAACAAAAACAAGGGAGATGTAGAAAGTCTCCACGGTCAATTTTGGAGATGTAAAGAGTCTCCAGATGTCAAATTAAAATAATAAGCATACAAGGAGACGTATATAGTCTCCACGGTCATTAATAATTGTAATACAAATAATTCAGTCCCAAGCATTGTCATCATTCATATAATCTTTAATACTATAATACGCTTTAGAAATTAGTTGACGTTTAACGTAACTCTTAAATTTATTTACTGATAAATGAGTAACACTACTTAAAGCCCAGAAGCGTCCTTGTCGTCGATAACGCTCCTTATCACAACGTTCAGGTGGATCGATCTCCAGTAAAAAACTCAAATAAAAAAGAGATGCTGACCTGGTTAGATAAAAATAAAATATCATACCTAAAACGAAATACTAAAATCGTTCTGTACAAAATAATTAAGAAACATAAAGACACAAAGAAAACTTACAAGTTAGATCAAATACTGCGAGACAACGGTCATTCTGTATTACGTCTTCCACCTTACCATCCAGATTTAAACCCAATTGAGATGTTGTGGGGGATTATAAAAGGTAAAGTAGGGACAAGGAACGTCACTTTTAATATGAGGGTGAATCAACTTTTAAGGTACTCCTTTTCTTTTGCGGTTTTAAAACTTACCTGGTGACTTATGGTTAATAATGATCTATGAATATTAAAATCAGACCACCAAATTTACAGACCTTACACGTTAAACAGCTCAAATATTTTTTAATCCGCGAAAAAACCTGGTAACGCAGGGGAAAATGCACATTTTCCATACAAAACCTAGGGACAACATTGTCCCCTGCGTTACCAACTATATTATTATTTAAAACTGTATTATTTTAAATCAAATAACGTCAAATGTGAGCCTATTTGTCTGATTTAATAAGCGTGTAAGCCACGTCATTAACAAAAATATAGTTTTTCTAAAAACATATAATTGGTAAAACATGTCGAAAAATGGGGAGTACCTTAAAAGTTGATTCACCCATGAACGAAGTTCAAAAACTATTCATCGATGAAGTTCATGCCGTGAAAACAGAAACGTTTCATGATACTTGGAGAAAGGCCCAAGAAACAGAGCGTTCGTACGAGTCTATGGAACACCGGCTAGACGACCTTACTGATGGTTTCATTGTTAATATAGGTGACAGCGAGGACGAAGAATCTTCAACATCTAGTAGTTCAAGTGATGCAGAGTCGGATTAACAATTTTTTAAATAAATTTTATAGTCAGGTTATACATATGTATGTACAGTCGAGTTCATAAATATGTGTACACTTTTTTACCTACTCGAATGCGGTCGCTAACAATTAGTTTGCAAACGCATTCGACTAGATAAAAAGGGTACACATATTTATGATCTCGACTGTACAGTCAGCGTCAAATAGTTTGTAGCAGTCAAAGTGGTCGAAAAGTTCGGTACATCATACTAAATGTATCCTATACCAAACTATTTGACCACTTTCACTGCTACAAACTATTTGACGCTGACTGCACATAAACCACAGTCAATTAATGCATTTGTACATATGAGGATAAAGTATTTACATTAATGGTGTTGTTTTAATTTAAGACTGATAGATCTATCAAACCCATCAATCCCAGGACCGCTGCTTAGAAGGCAACTCCCGTTACCGCTAAGCCACAACGTGTTGTCAAAGATTTTTCACCTCTCCTGTTCGGAAAGTTTAATTTGAATGGGTAGATAGCCGGGTGGAAAATTGCGTTTTCCCCTCTAGGGTGGAAAGTATTTTTTTTTTATAGTTACGATTGGCCATGGAGTCTAAGATTAATTGAGCTACGTCATATTAAAATCCTTCATATATATAAACTCGACTATACGTTAAACGACGTATTTATTACGATCTATAGGTTCATATTAAAATCATTTTACGACTGGTCTCTTTTTTTCGCAATTACAAAAAAATCAACATTTAAAATTATTCCTCTTATATTCTGCTGCCCGCCATAATGCCATGATAGCATAGCATGACAATTTTTTTTTCACGGTTCAGAATGGCCATCTTGAAAATACACATACTGAAAACATTAGAAAAAATAATCGAGTTGGTCACGACCAAGGAGCAATACAACACAACACGAAGGATACAACACGGAGGTTGAACGCCGAACATGCGTTCGAAACAAGAAATTTGACATTTATTACGTCACGAATATATTCCATCTCTTTCTTTAGTTAGGGTAAGAATGAGGTGGAATTCATTTCTGAAATATGAAAGAAAGAGATGGAATATTTAAATACATAATAAAGGTAAAACCTTTTTCGTTTGGCGCGGCGTTCAACCTCCTTGGTGGCTGTTAGTCGTGACCTCGATTAAACTTTTCTAATGTTGGCAGTATGAGTATTTTAACTTTTTTCTAAATATAGAAAAAAAAGTTTGCCATAGAAAAAGCGGGAAACAAGATTAAATATATTTTCCTCACAGTCGAAATGAAAAGTAGAGTGTCTAACTCGGGTGAAATTGCCCATTTCCCCTCGAACTATTGGCGCTCTCACTTCGTTCGAGCGCCAGAAATATCTCGGGTGAAATGGGTCACTTTCCACCCTTGGTTATCAATCTACTATTTCATACATTTTATTCATGCTGAAAGTAGACCTTAGTTTACTAGATTTATCCTCATGGATGGTTTGCGTGGCACTGCAGTATACTACGTTAGGTGTTCTTGGTTTCCAAAGGTTTCTTATTTTGGCGGGTATGCCAGATTTTCTTAGACACAATTATCGTAATTACTTTTTGCATCAACCTGTATTTAATAATTATGTCATGCACACAGACATTTTCATTCACTCGTTCAATCCATTCGTGCCAACTCTCGTGAATATATCGCTGCCCTAATTCAATAGTAGGATATCTTAAAAAAAACGAAATTGAGATATGTCTTGATTTAGGTAAGCATTTAGCTGCTCTATCGGTTGCAAAAATCGGAAGGGGACAAAACGCAACCTAAAGCGCTTGAAATTAAATATCTTACTATGACATTTAAGCATATTTTACCCAAACGCTAGTTCAAGACTCTGACATCCTAAGATATCTGAAGGGCCAGGAAGAGTTTTGCGTGCCTTTATTTCCATACAAAGATATTTTAAAATGTCTTTGTATGTCTTTACAATAAAAAATTCCAATTCAATTAGTACAGTACAAACTAAAAATGTGAATAACTCAAAACATACCCCGGTCAAGATGTCTTACTATTGAATTAGGGCAGCGATATCTGTAAGTACAGTATAATGATAGACATGGTTTTTATTAAAAAAAGTATCGAGGTTTTCACAATGATAAACGTTTATTTATATGTCAAATGCACTAGTCAAATGTCAATGTTTGTTTTCGGCTCGGATGACGTCACAGCACAGATAATCTATAGACTAATATGGCTGTAAGCGTTTTCGCCTGTTAACGAAAACTAAACTTTTAAAATAAAGTTTTTCGGTTTTTTAGGTCCTAAAAAAATATGGCAATATTTTTTTTAAGCTAATCTGACAATAATTAATAATTTGAGACCAACTTTAAAAAAGAGTCAACTAGCCTATTGTAACTGTCGTCCCGACTGGCGGCGAGTGACAGTCGACTACCGGCTGCAATATGTCATACTCAATCGGTAAAGCAGAGTATTGGTCATACTGAGCAAACGAAAATAGATCTTAAGGTGACGAACCTTTTCTTACCCCGACTGTACATTACTGCAGAGAGTGGGAAGAGCCGGCACGCCTGAGTGTTTTTTTAACTAAGAAAATATTGGGATATCCGAAACTATAGGAGATACAGGGAAACTTAAACTATTTTTGAGATATGTTTTTAGAACACAAGATGTTTAATAGTACCTACATTACTGCAGAGACCAGTAGGTGAACCTTCCTGGACGAGTACAGAATGGCTCATAATAGTGGACTACAGTGCTTTTCCCAAAAATAAAAATGGAAGATTTGATAAAAAGTGTAATGAATAAAAAGTTTTCATTCAGTAATAAATTATGTAACTTTTCGTAAATTACCTACAGTTCCACATACTAGGCCTCGCCCATTTGAGGCGAGTTATTTCTCTTTGAGCTGATAGGATCAGCACACAGCAATAAACTCTTTTTTTAAATCTTAAAAAAAAAAAAAAAAAAATCTGTTGATATTGCATCTAGTTTCATCCCTATTCGTTTGTGCACTTAATCCAGGGACACACTGTATAACACAAAACGATAAACTTATTTCTTTCCAACTTTTTTTTACAGCGCACATTCTGACAACGCTGACCTCGTTTGTGACGATTTCTTTTTTATTAAATGGACCGCGTTGTAGTATCAAACTTCCAATAATATGAGTTTATTTTCGTTATAAAGCGGATAAAATTGTATTGTTTAAAATAATCTGTTTGCAATAAACCTAATTGTTTAAAAATAGTATTCACATCCATATTTATAATTGGTTTGGGTGCATAATGTCCCTTACGCAGAATGTCTCTTTTATAAATGTCCCATTCCCAAAACGGCTCTTCTACAAAATATCCCGTTCTCAAAATGGCCCTTCACATAAATTACGTCCCTTTCGCAGGAGGTCCCTTTCACGAAAGGTCCCGTTCGCAATACGTTCCTTTCGCAAAATGTTCTGTTAAATTTCGTGTTTAAATCTATTTCGGCTCTTTAGTCTACGTTTACTTCTACTGTCTAAGCTACTACCTAGTATGATTAACTGAATGTATTTATTTATTGTGACGGTCAATGGCAGGAAAATTGTAAAGCGCTTTCAGCATAAAAAAATGTTGCTATGACTTCGTGGAAAACCTAACTTGCTTTTATGGTCATTGCTGAGCATCGAATTAAAAAAAGAAGTAATTAAACGTTTGTTTAGTAATTAACTAATTACTAAAAATGTACCTACTTATGGATTTCAATTTAATTAACTTCAAATTTAAATCAGCTCCTTTGGTATCAAAATATCCCCGCGCGAGCATGTTTATCTCTTTTTCTACTCGCGTACTATATACCGCTAATATTGATATCGTTAACGGTATCAGAATACCACCTATAGCGTAACCAAAACAGGAAATCAATTCTATAATGTGCGTTGCCAAGGTAATAACAGTTCTATAATAATTATTATAGCATTGTTATTACCATGGGTACGGTCATTCCTGTTATAACTCGTGGCGTTTAGTGAACACTTGAGATCCAAATTTGTATAAAAAACCGTTAAAAATATTTATATTACCAATTACAATTACGTATATTAAAAACAAAATAGATGGATAATGTCCATCGATTTGTAACGTGCAACGGTGCAATATGGATATCAACAAAATGGCGTTTTGCTTGGCATTCCAACTTTTGTGATAAACTATTACAATTTGCATGAATATTTGTTAAAATTTATTTAACAATACAATTAACAAAACTATCAACGCCAATCGGAATAATGAAAATGACTTTGGTGACAAGTAATTTGTTATAACAAAAAAATCGAGTAAAGTAAGTATACGAGAAAAGTTAGCGATTGATTATTTTTGTCAGTATAATTTTAAGCTTGTAGAAAAAGTTCATAATTAACAAAGGTTCATAATTAGCTCTGAAGGTACTCGCTCGCGCTCTAACCTCGGCACTCGTACCTTAAGAAGCTTCATTATGTACCAGTTACATACTCGTAAATAACTATTATGAGTCTTAATTTTGTTGCATAAAAGTTATTGTAACTTGGAATTCCCTTACAGTTTTTTCGATTCTTCGTAGTTTAGCCAATTTTTATATTCTTAGATAAAGATAAAGATAAAGACATTTATTCAGTAAGTAGGCCGCACGGGCACTTTTACACGTCAAGAATCTACCAGCGCTTCACAAGAGGAGACCACTGCTGAGAAGAAACGCCGCAAGAAACTCAGCAGTCAGTCATTTTTTTAAATATATTTAATATTACAATGGTACTACTTAGTCTAGCATTATATAAATCTATAAATAGCAAATTAAAAATATTTCAAATATCCTGCGTAGTTTCCGCAGGAAAACACACCAAAATCTTAGAGAGAAAGAGAGAAAAGGAAAAAAGAACTCCTACTTATATGTATATAACACGGTGCAAGATGACTTGTTAATGATTAGTTTTGTGAAGTCACCAATGATGTAGGTACTTTGCTCATCTCGCTCTTCAAACCATGAGAAGAGGGCCTAGTTTCTCTTAACTTAAACAAGCATTTACAAGATGGGCCATTTTGCGTATGTGCCATTTCACATACGGGACGTTATGCGAAACGGGCTTTTACAGTAAGACATTTTGCAAAAGGAATGGGACCTTTTGCGAAAGGGACGTAATGCGAATGGGGTATTTGCATTACGTCCCTTTGAGTACACAAGGGACCGTTTGCAAAGAAGACGTTTTGCGAATGGGGCGTAATTTTATGCGCCTAACCCTTTCTCGTGCTTACCTCTTTAACGTTTTTAAAGTCTATCGCGGTTTTAGTACACATAGTTCCAAATTCAAATAACATGATATGTTAACGAACTTCAAACCTTACTGGACACATGGATTCCAAATCCAAGACCGCTCGACTTTACTTGACACTTTCGTAGTTGTCCAGGAACTTCAATCAGTGGCTCCGGATTACTGTTGTTATAAATAATAAGATTATAATATGTTATAAAGCTTGTCCCAGAAAAAAATGTAACTTATTAATTGTTGGGGTTTTAAATGATGCTTTATGCGGGTATGTGAGTTAGTGCATTAAACGCAGTCATACCGTACGCACGTCTTTAATTTACAACAAGTGGCGACGACCGGTCTTATCGTTCTCGCGCGGTGATATAATTATCTTTACTCGGCTAAATAATGTCTACGCTCGTGGGAAATTTGCCTTCTTTCGAAATTGGGAACGATTGGTGCGTTTTTAAAGAGCGACTTAACATTTGGTTAGGCGCTAACGGAATAACGGCAAAAACAAAACCCGAAGATGGCGGCGATAGGCGTCGTGCGGTATTACTTAGTGCGCTCAGCGAGAATGCGTATAAATTGGTACGCGAATTGATTGCACCAAATTTAATAAGTGACTTGCCCTATGACGACATTTTGTCAGAGATTGACAAGCACCTATTGCCAAGAAAGTCACTTTTTGCCGAAAGACATTTTTTCCATTGTGGAACACAGAGGTCAGGCGAAGACTTAACCCAGTGGGCAGCACGCGTTCGGCAATTGTCGAAGGACTGCAAATTTGGATCAGTCATAGACGAGATGCTACGGGACCGATTTATCCTCGGGATGCGGCCAGGTGTCGAACGAGACAAGCTGTTCTTGGAAAATCCAGAAGGCCTCAAGCTTGAAAAAGCACTGGACATTGCAGTGTCAATTAACAGCGCGCGGCAAGGGGCACGCGACTCGGCAGCGCCGGCGCTGGGTTCGGTGGCGCGCGCCGCGACCGGGGATCTTTTTAGGATGACATCGCAGCCTGCAAACAATACAAATACTAACAAATGTAAATTGTGCGGTTACTCTAATCACAGTGCGGAAAAGTGTCGGTTTAAAAACTATAAGTGTGCAAAATGTGGTCAAAAAGGACATTTAAAAAAAATGTGCCCGAATCGTTATATAAAAATGCTACAAGAACAGCCGGCTGACGAAAGTCACGATGATGACGATGGTAAGAGTGCTATTTACAACATACGGAGCTACCGGGGAGAGGCGATGAAGCTGTCCCTCGAGGTAGGTGGTAAATTAATTGATTTTGAAGTAGATAGTGGGTCATGCGTCACGGCTATTCCCTTCGAAACATATAAACAAAATTTTGATGATTTGCCGTTGTCAACACCTAAAAATATGTTGAAATCGTATACCGGACAAATTGTCGAAGTGGTAGGTATGTTTCAGGCTTTAGTAAAGTACGAGGAGAATTGTAAAAACGTAGAAATTTATGTCGTAAAAGGGGGCGGGCCTGCAGTGTTAGGGAGAGATTTTTTAGTGCTATTTGAAATGCAAATATCGAAAGTTAACAGCTGTACCGAACACCCAAACGTGGATTATTATTTTAATAAGTTTCCTCAGCTATTTTCACAGAGATTGGGCTGTTTAAAATCAGTTAAGGTGAAGTTACATGTAAAACCTAATAGTCAACCAATATTTTTTAGACCTAGGACAGTACCTTTTGCTTTGAAAGCAAAGATAGAAAATGAGATACGTAGACTGGTCGAGCAGGGGGTTTTACAACCAGTCGACCGATCCGACTTTGCTAGTCCAACGGTGCCCATTTTGAAGCATAATGGCGACATAAGGCTCTGTGCTGATTTTTCCGTAACGCTAAATAAAGTGCTTCAAGTGGAAAAATACCCATTACCCAGAGTTGAGGAATTGTTCGCCAAATTACATGGTGGCCAACAATTCTCTCAACTAGATTTGAGCACCGCGTACTTACAAGTATGTTTAGATGAGGATTCGCAAATACTAACTACAATAAATACACATAAGGGACTATTTAAGTTTACTCGATTAGTTTATGGGCTATCAAATGCACCTGCAATTTTCCAAAAAACAATGGAAACTCTTTTACAGGGCATAGAGGGGGTATTGTGCCTATTAGATGATGTATTGGTAACGGGATCTAGCAAAGAAATACATTCTAAAAGATTAGAACAAGTTTTTACGCGGTTGGAGGAAGCCGGATTAGTTTTGAACAAAGATAAGTGTCATTTATTCCAAGATGAAGTTACCTATTTAGGATTCCGTATTAACAAAAGGGGTATTCATAAATGTCCAAGTAAAGTTAAGGCGATGACGGACGCGAAGCCACCAAGTAATGTACATGAATTAAAATCGTTTCTTGGATTGGTGAATTATTACAGGGTATTTGTCCCTCACGCGTCATCAATTTTGTGTTCATTAAATAACTTACTTCAAAAAGAATCCAAGTGGGAATGGTCACAAATACATCAAGATGCGTTTAACAGGATAAAGGAGGAATTAACATCGGACAAAGTATTAGCTCATTACAACCCGGGTTGTAAACTAGTGTTGACGGTCGATGCATCCCCCTGGGGGCTCTCGGCGGTACTTGCACAAATAGAGGAAGGTAATGAACGGCCAATTGCTTATGCGTCTAGGTCTTTAAATAGCGCGGAACGGAATTACAGCCAAATCCAAAAAGAAGCGACAGCCATCATTTTTGGAGTGCGGCGCTTTCATCAATATCTATATGGTCTAGAAACACCTTTTATACTACGCACGGATCATAAGCCGTTAATGTATATATTTCATCCTCATAAGGGTGTCCCCGAAGTAAGTGCAAACCGGTTACAACGATACGCTTTGTTCTTAATTAGTTATAACTACGAGATACAATATGTTCAAAGCGCACAGAACTGTGCGGATTACTTAAGTCGGGCATCAGCTGACACTGACTATACAAGCGCAGCAAGCGATAACGGGTCGATGACCTCGCCGCCGCTGGCCGGCGTTCCGTTAGATCGAGCATCATACGTTTGTTTTGTCTCAGATGGTGATTTACCATTAAAATTAGACGAAATACGTGAGGAAATGAACAACGATTCTTTGTTACAACTAGTAAACCGTTACGTTATGTTGGGTTGGCCAAGGAAAGTTAACAAAACCGAATTAAAACCGTTTTTTTTATGTCGATACGATTTAACAATAGAACGCGGGTGTTTAATGAGAGGCCACAAAATAGTCATACCACACACATTACACGATAGGATACTAAGGGAACTACATAGGGGAGAAGTGGCATGAAAGAGCCAGGTTTTGAAAGAGCCACTTGCATTATTTCGGAAGTTTTAGAACAGATTTGGTTGGCAACACTATTTTTAGGTGGCAGCACTGATTTCCCGTCCCTCACAAAATTTTTACAGTTCACCTAAAAATAGTGTTGCCAACCAAATCTGTTCTAAAACTTCCGAAATAATGCAAGTGGCTCTTTCAAAACCTGGCTCTTTCATGCCACTTCTCCCCTAGAACCCACTTGGGGGTTAACAAAACAAAAACAGAAGCCCGAGCTTTGTTTTGGTGGCCAGGAGTGGATAGGGACATTGAGTCATGGATTGCGAATTGTTCGGTCTGTAGGCAGTTAAAACCGGCCCCAGCTCGCGCGCCGCTCACTCCGTGGCCTTTTCCACCGGCGCCATGGTACCGGGTCCATCTAGACTTTTTTAGTCCCCTGATGGGTAAAATGTTTCTTGTTATTGTCGATGCCTATACAAAATGGATCGAATGCTTCCCATTAAATAGTGGGTATGGATCATCAGTGGTAATCGAAAAGCTACAGGAGGTCATGTCGCGATTTGGTGTCATGCACACGCTGGTTAGTGACAACGGCTCATCATTTACCTCGCAACAATTTCAAAAATTTTGTACTTTAAACGGTATTGTCCACCTCACGTCACCCGCGTACTCCCCAGCCAGCAATGGCCAATGTGAAATATGCGTTAAAATTGTAAAGAAACATATAAAAGCGTTATGTTTAGAAGGGAAATCGTGGACGGAGATCAACTCGAGACTGCTAGAATTTCTTTATAGATATAGGAATTCTAAACATACCACGACGGACAGCTCGCCTGCCGAGCTAATGCTCGGTCGACCGCTCAGGGCACGCTTCGAGTTGTTAAAGGTAAACAATCGCCAGACGTCCCCGTCACTTTCGTCAGCCGATGAATTAAGGAAAATAATAGAACGAAAACAGTCTTTGCAGGTTAAAAATTACAGAGGAAAGAGAAAAGTAGAATTAAATTTAAATGATAATGTTATAATTAAGTTACATCATGTTAATAAGTGGATAAAAGGCCAAATTGTTAGTAAAATAGGCAACAGTTTATATGGAGTTTTTGTACAAGAATTAAATCAAACAATTAAAAAACATAAGAACCAAATATATAAGTTACAAGATTCGACGTCAAGAGGAACACCAGGTGAACCACGGACCAGTCTAGAAGAGACTAGTGAGTTACCGTACCGGTTCTATGATGGAAACTCGAATGGTATAGGGGAGACAGCAGCAAACCAAGCAGCACCGTCGGAGGAGCCTGCGACGGATGCGGAGGAGTGGGCCGAAGCTGAGGCCGGACTGCAGCCAGACCCGAAGGGCGACACTGCTGTCCAGCACGACAGCGCCAGTCTGAGGCCCGACGGAGCAGCCGAGCCACAAGCGGCTACTAGAGTCGTAGCAGGCTCGGATTTACAATTGAGAGACATACCTAGAGTTAATTATAGACAATATTTCTAGTTTTACACTTGTTAGTTAAGAAATTATGGTGGAGGGATGTTGGGGTTTTAAATGATGCTTTATGCGGGTATGTGAGTTAGTGCATTAAACGCAGTCATACCGTACGCACGTCTTTAATTTACAACATAATTTAAAAAAAATCCGTATTAAATATTAAAATTCACCAAATTTTCTAATACCGTTTTATTTGATATTCCTTTAAATATTATTATTTAACCATAAATACCAGTTTAGAATTAGTTCATCCAGAAACTTCTTAATTTTCCCTTGACACCTGCCATCAAAGTTTGTACATCGTCATCGGTGATCAGTTTGGAAGCTTAATTCCACTTCTGCTTGAAGTCTTGAACTGAAGTGGCATTACTTCTATGTTTTAAAAGCTTCTGTTTCACACGAGCCCAATATTTTTCAATGGATCGTAAATCCGGGCAGTTTGGAGGATTGAGAGTTTTTTCAACAAAACCGTCATTATTTGCTTTGTACCACTGTATTGCTTCCTTCGTGTAGTGACACGTGGCCAAATCAGGCAGGAACAGGACAGGTGAAGTATGCCTCTTAATGAATGGGAACAATCGATTTTTGAGGCACTCATTCGGGTATATATCACCATTTATGGTTCCATTAGCAAAATATGGTGTACCTACTGCGTTTGCCACATGAACAGATCGCCTGCCACACGAGAACTTTCTTTGCAAATTTATCCATTTTGATAACCTTATACTCTTCACTTACTACTTTTCTGTCGGTCCCAGAATAATAGTGGTGTCCTGGAAGTCATTTGAATTCAAGTTTACAGTAAGTTTCGTCGTCCATAACTGTACAATATTTTTTCTTAGTCATTTTTTAATAAAGCTTTCTAGATCTCGTTTTAGACTCTTTTGACTGTTTTGCATTTCTGTTGGGCACTTAAGTTTGTTTAAACGTTTTTATAGAACATTTTTTCTTCACTCGTTGCACTGTAGATTTCGACGTTTTAAAATTCTTGGCCAAGTCTCGTACAGAGAGGGTAGGTTTTTTCTGTAAAGCTGTCATAATCTTCTTCTCGATATTCTGGTTTACGAACCCTGGTTTACGTCCACTTCCAGGCCGTCGCCGTATACCACCTGTCTCCCTGAACCGTTTTAAACCCTTTGAACGGTTCTTGTAGACGTTTTCAGCTCCGATGCCACTTTCTTCGCAGAGATGCCTGTAGTGTACTTACCTAATGGTTATTATTAAATAAGCAACCTTCAATAATCTTACATATAATACATGAAAGTAGTCCGTATAAATATTACATTGTATTATATAATTTATGCATCATAGATAAATAGTTTATGTTAATAAAAATAATAATTTGTAAATATTAAAATGTTTGTCCAGCGGACAAAACGACCACTATTTGTGTATAGTGAATCGGGCGTCGCCTCGCCGGTGCGCTCGCGCATACCGGTCCGGCGCTCAGCCCGCCGAGAACGAACGGCAGTGCTCTGACCGCTTTGCTTCCAAGCGCACGTCGCGCGCATCGATATTTTGCTTACGCCTACGCTCGCGAGCTATTATTGTTTATGTGCTTTTCTGTTACTTCTCTCTGTTTTTGTATTTTGACTTTCTATCGCTGTGCCGTGACTCTGCTATCCCTATTCTCCTTCTATTTGTATATTGTGTACAACAATATAAGTGTGGTTGTGTAAGAACTCGGAAGTTTCATTTGTGTACATACCTACCTAATTTGGAACCCGTGAGTACCACATTGGTGACCCCGAGCTAGTTCACGTAATGAGCACAGAGAAGCCGGCTAAATCGGCAGCGCCGGTAATGGAAGAAGGTCAGATTAGTCGCGTAGGGGTGAGGGTACCTCCATTTTTCCCGGAGAAACCGGGTTTGTGGTTTTCACAGTTGGAAAGTCAGTTCGTGTTAGCAAATATTACCACTGACACCACCAAGTATCACTACGCTGTAGGCCACCTTGACCCACAATTTGCGGCAGAGGTGGAGGACATAATAGCTGCTCCACCGGCACCAGATAAGTACCAGCGACTCAAGAGCGAACTGATTAGGAGGTTATCCGCTTCAAGAGAGAAGAAGGTGCGACAGCTGCTTTACGACGAAGAGTTGGGAGATCGGACGCCTACACAATTTCTTCGGCGCCTGGTGGGCCTGGCTGGTCCCGGTATGCCTGAGGATATTTTGAGGACAATATGGGCCAGCAAACTACCCGCCAGCACGCAGACCATCATTGCGTCACAGCCTAGTATGCCGCTACATGAACTCGCGGAACTGGCCGATAGAATTCACGATGTCGTAGTAACAAGTCCGCAGGTAGCAGCAGCATCATCAGCTTCGTCGTCTTCGGATGTCATGTCAGTGGCAGAGTTAACCCGGCAGATGCACTCATTACACGCTAAAATAGACCGGATGTCACGGGAAAGGGGTAGGTCGAAAACACCTAACCAACATCGCAGGCAGTCGAAATCGGCATCCAAAAGGTCCAACTCCAACTATAGGAAATTCCCAACATGCTGGTACCATCACAAGTTCGGGAGAAAGGCAAGTCATTGTGTACCACCGTGCGATTTTTCGGAAAACGACAAGGGCAATCGCTAATGGCGGCTGACGACTGCCCCAGTACCGGTCGCCTGTTTGTGACAGATCAGCGCTCTAAAGTGCAATTTTTAGTGGACACAGGTAGTGACTTATGTGTTATTCCTAAAACTAGCCTTAAGTTACGTCACCATAAAACCAATTATGTTTTGAGCGCAGCCAACGGTACCGTAATAAACACGTACGGCTTTGTGAATTATGTTTTAAACTTAGGCTTGCGCCGCGACTTCACATGGCGATTTATTATTGCAGATGTAACGAGGGCAATAATAGGGGTTGATTTTTTGTCTACGTATAATCTTATTGTTGATGTAGCAAAACAACGCTTGATAGACGGTAATACCCTACTTGAGACCCCGGCTTTGCCTGCTCGAAAGTCTGAAAATATTACGTCAGTAAAGGTCACGTCTGGTGATTCTGTTTATCATAACATACTAAGTCAGTACCCTGACATTACGCGCCCACCCGGCATACACCGTACGCCTTCACACAACACAGTTCACCACATACGCACTACACCCGGTCCACCGGTATATGGCACACCTCGACGGCTCGCGCTCGACAAATAAAAAATAGCGAAGGGTGAGTTTGATTCTATGTTACAGAATGGTATCTGCCGCCCCTCAGAATCACCCTGGTCGTCACCTCTACACCTGGCACCCAAGAAGAACGATGGCTGGCGTCCGTGTGGCGATTATCGAATGCTCAACGCCCGAACTATTCCGGATAAGTATCCTATCCGGCATATACAGGACTTTGCCCACAGGTTATCCAGCTGTACCATATTCTCCACAATCGACCTGGTGAAAGCATATAACCAGATTCCTCTTAACCCAGACGACATCGCGAAGACCGCCATCACAACGCCGTTCGGCCTTTACGAATTCCCTTACATGACGTTCGGACTTCGTAACGCCGGACAAACGTTCCAGCGCTTCGTCGATGAGATGCTCAGAGGGCTGGACTTCACGTATGCTTACCTCGACGACTTTCTGGTATTTTCGAAAGATCAGAGGACACACGAGCAGCACCTGCACCAGCTTTTCACCAGGTTGAAGGAGTACGGCATGGTCATTAATACAGCTAAGTGCATCTTTGGTGTACCGGAAGTAACTTTCCTTGGCTACCGTATTACAGCTGACGGAACTACGCCATTGCCTTCCAAGGTTGAAGCCGTGCAGAACTTCCCGGCGCCAAAGACTGTCCGGGAATTGCGCCGTTTTTTAGGAATGCTCAATTTCTACCGCAGGTTTATCCCCAATGCCGCGAGCCATCAAGCGCCCTTGAACGCTTTGCTTTCCGGATCGGTCAAAGGTTCTCACCCGGTGCAATTTTCACCCCAGGAGACAACAGCATTCCAACAGTGCAAGGACGGTATTTGCCGAGCGGCCATGTTAGCACATCCAGACTGCAACTCCACGCTAGCGTTGGTAACAGATGCGTCTGATAAAGCTATCGGTGCCGTAATCCAACAGTTAAAGGATAATATGTGGCAGCCGCTAGCTTTCTTCTCTAGGAAATTGAGTACGGCCCAAGTGAAGTACTCCTCTTACGACCGCGAGCTGCTCGCGATTTACGAGAGCATAAAATATTTTCGGCACATGTTGGAGGCTCGCGATTTTACAATATATACAGATCACAAGCCTCTCTCATTCGCCTTCCATTCTCGTAAGGAAAATTGTTCCCCCAGGCAGATCCGCCACTTAGACCTGATATCCCAATTCACAACAGATATCAGGCACATATCAGGCAAAGACAACATGGTAGCGGATGCACTTTCACGCATCGAGGAGGTCACAGAGCCTGTAGATGCGGAAAAAATTGCCGCCGTTCAACTTACTGATAGGGAGCTAGAGCAATTTCTCACAGCCGATACGTCACTGCATCTCGCAAAGGTTACCATCCCAGGATCCAAGAAGCAACTGTATTGTGATGTCAGCAACTCCAGTCAAAGACCATGGGTACCTCGGGAGATGCGCCGACAGGTGTTTCAAGGTCTTCACTCTTTGAGCCACGCGGGTGCCAACGCTACTGCTAAATTAGTAGCCGATCGGTATGTCTGGCCCGGGGTGAAGAAAAACTGCAGAGAGTGGGTACGTGCCTGTCTAGCTTGCCAGCGTAGCAAGGTTACTCGGCACGTGTCTGCTCCAATTGGTAACTTCAAATTACCGCAAGCCAGGTTTGCTTTTGTACATATAGACCTGGTGGGTCCTTTGCCATTGTGTCAAAACTTTCGCTATTGCCTCACAGCCGTCGATCGCTTCACGCGATGGCCTGAGGCAATACCATTAGTCGATATTACTGCTGAAATTACAGAATTATTATTCAGTGTAGAATTACTGTGTTTAGAACTTTTGACATGTAAAACTCTGTTTTATCAAGGAATAAATAAATAAATAAATAAATAAACAGTGGCAAGGGCCCTAATGAGCGGGTGGATTGCTCGTTTCGGCTGCCCTACCAATATTGTGACAGACAGAGGGCGGCAGTTTGAATCAGCCCTATTCAAGCATCTGTCCATCATGGCTGGATTTCAGCACCGCAGGACCACCGCGTACCATCCAGCTTGCAACGGACTCGTGGAGAGGTTTCATCGGCAATTAAAAGTTGCCATTACCTGCCATGGAAACGATAGCTGGGTCGACGCAATTCCACTCGTCTTACTGGGAATTCGCAGCGCCTATAAAGAAGACGTTCAAGCATCCTCTGCGGAACTACTTTATGGGCAGCCTTTGCGGCTACCAGGTGAATTTTTTTATCCTTCCTCTGACAACACTGTGGACGTGGCGGATTATCTATCTCGCATCCGCAGGTTCGCGAGGGACTTGAAGCCATCACCAGCCTCAAGGCACAGTGGTAGGCGTAATACTTTTGTCTTCAAAGACTTAGCCACATCATCTCATGTCTTTCTCCGGGACGATAAGGTAGGTGGATCATTGAAACCTGCTTACTCAGGTCCTTATGAAGTTATTACGCGAGGTGACAAGGTGTTTAAGATACTTGCTAAAGGTAAATCGGTTACAGTATCCATCGACCGAATTAAACCGGCCTTTATACTTCATGACCCAGACACCACACAACATACATCACCTAACACCAACACTCACACTCACCACCATACTCCACGTACAGGCCAGCAGACGTGGCCAAGTGCTGACGACAGCGTTGTCAGAAGGACAAGATCAGGACGACAAATTAAATTTCCTGATTTTTATCGCCCATGACGGTCTCTGGAAGGGGGTGCTGTAGTGTACTTACCTAATGGTTATTATTAAATAAGCAACCTTCAATAATCTTACATATAATACATGAAAGTAGTCCGTATAAATATTACATTGTATTATATAATTTATGCATCATAGATAAATAGTTTATGTTAATAAAAATAATAATTTGTAAATATTAAAATGTTTGTCCAGCGGACAAAACGACCACTATTTGTGTATGTGAATCGGGCGTCGCCTCGCCGGTGCGCTCGCGCATACCGGTCCGGCGCTCAGCCCGCCGAGAACGAACGGCAGTGCTCTGACCGCTTTGCTTCCAAGCGCACGTCGCGCGCATCGATATTTTGCTTACGCCTACGCTCGCGAGCTTATTATTGTTTAAGTATGTGCTTTTCTGTTACTTCTCTCTGTTTTTGTATTTTGACTTTCTATCGCTGTGCCGTGACTCTGCTATCCCTATTCTCCTTCTATTTGTATATTGTGTACAACAATATAAGTGTGTTTGTGTAAGAACTCGGAAGTTTCATTTGTGTACATACCTACCTAATTTGGAACCCGTGAGTACCACATGCCTACCCAAGTAGCACACTGGGTGGGAAATAGCTCGTATATCATATCTATTTAGATACTTAAGTGAAATATATAGCCATGACTAAGTTCTATATAGGTGGAAAGAACCCTTAGGCAACCAATATAGAACCACGGGGAGAAAAATTGCAGCTTATTTTTGGTTCTATATTGAATCCATAAGAGATCTCACGATTACCTTAAGTGGCAATTAGAACTATGGGTGAAAGTTATGCGCAGTGAACGACGATTATTGAACGAATGAATAATAATATTTCAGTTCGGTCAATGAGTGATAAATGGGACGCCAAAGTTCCTTTGAGTGACGTGGCAACAATTAAGTCGGTAAGTTTTTAAAGTGAATGTGATCTGCCATTTTAATTTTGGATTTATACATCTGTTTGGTTAAAATTCACGTTCAGGCATTGAAATAAGCACGAAATTCTTGCGAATGCTTTTTTACCGTGAAACTATAGTATGGTTTCTTTGTAAATTTCGATGCGCCTTTGATTAGATCAGGAATATTTAAAAGGAGAGTGTTAAATCATATAAGGAATTGATACTGATAAGAACTAAAACTGTAAAAACCTGACCTAATGATTGTAGGTTACGTACAATGTTAAAGTAACATCGTCACAACTATCAAAAGTCTATGATTATGCGTCAGTGTGATAAAATTCTGTTTAAAATAAATCATTTTCAAGGACTCCAATTTGTAAACATGGCGAAACAAAAAAGATCTTACAGTGTTTATTTTCACTTATTTGTTTTCTATTTGAAACTATCAGGTCTGAAAATCACTTATTTGTATCTTGCGAGTGGCACAGCAGTGAATGCTATGCCCTAGAGCTTTTGTGCTGTGACACTAGCGGCTTTCGTTAAAGCCTAAAACGGCACAGAGTTCGTGCTTCCTATAAATGCTATGGGAAACAGCCGGCCGTGGACGGAGTTCCGTTTTTGGTGTAATTAAAAACACCGGCCACAGCCGTAATGCCATATCACGAGGGTCTTTGTTTACGTCTCTCGACGTACTGTCCGTGAACGTGTTAACATTGTTTGACAACACTTATAGCTTTAAACACAACTCAAAATTGTATATGACTTCATCTTGTCACTTGTAGTTGCTTAGGAACGTTTTTTGTTTCCACTTTATTACATGGTTGGGTAAAGTCGATTTTGCTACTTAAAGTTGCATGCAGGTTTTAATTTTCACTGAATAAGAAGCAATAGTGCTATATAATAATAATAATAATAAAATTCTTTAATTCAGACATAAAGTCCATAGTAGTTGTTAGTATACATAAATGATCTTAATGATAGTGTTAGTAGGTACAATGTGTGGAAAAAATACTTAAATCAAGATAAAACTAATAAATTGCTGAATTAATTATCACCCCCAATGAGCCCTATTTGATGGCAAATCGAGCAATACTTTTAATTTGCCCCACCCAGTGTGCAAGTATTGGGCAGTCAAACCTGCTGGCAATCACCCTTAGTATGCTGTTGTGACTGGCCCTTACTCGGCCAAGCAGCGATACAATCTTCTTGCGGATGATCGCCTGAAAACTATCCGTGCGGGCTTCGGCAAACATGCCAGAAGCGCTGCACCGGCTAGGCAGCCCCAACAACATTCTAAAGGCATTGTTATATTGAACGCGGAGGGCGCTGTAAGCGCGTTTCGTATACCGAACCCACAGGCTGCTCGAGTAAAAAGACTGAGTATACGCTTTGAATAGCGTTATCTTTACTTGATGTGAGCATCGAGCAAACCTGCGAGCCAGCATATTACTCCTTACCGCCAACGCCCTACGCTCCCTTTCTATATCAGGGTCATCATTGAGATCATTGGTAATGATATGACCCAGGTACTTCACTTTTTGCACTACATTTAGAACAGTGTCATTCAGTACCACGAGGTATTAATTTAAGCTTAAAACTGGATTTAAAAATCATCAGCTCACTTTTACTCGAGTTGTACTGAAGGCCATGTTCCTTCACATACTGTTCACAAGTAGCTAATAATGTCTTCAACGCACTGACCGACGGACTCAGCAGCACCATATCGTCCGCATAATTGATGCTATTGACACACTGCCCGTCAATACGGCATCCTGCATACAGGCTACTGAGGCCGTCAATCAGGTCGTTGATGTACAAGTTAAAAAGCTTAGGGGACGTTAATCCCCCTTGCCTTACACCACATTCAAGCAAGCCTACTTTAGGGCCTTATATATCACTATTGCTTCTTATTCAGTGACAATTACAACCTGCATGCAACTTTAAGTAGCAAAATCGACTTTACCCAACTATAAGTAATAAAGTAGAAACAAAAAACGTTCCTAAGCAACTATAAGTGACAGGATGAACTCGTATACAAGTTTGAGTTGTGTTTAAAGCTATAAGTGTAGTCAAACATTGTTAAACCACTCATTTAGAACATAGAGCTATAAGATAAGCTGCAAAATTCACTAATGTGCTGCTTGGGTATATATTGAACATATTTGTACAAAAAATAATCGTGCAACTTTTCTTGCACCGACGACATCGTTGAACATCTAGTACTGACAACGTTTTTTTTAATTTTTATTTATACATTATAGAGCATCCTAACGGGAAACATAGTTTTCAAACCTCTAGATTTCATCCTGATATACAACCCCGTCTAATAATGAGCGACATTTTTTTCTGGGACAAGCTTTAATAGAAAAATAAAACAATTTGAGATACTTCGCAATACGCTTTAAACGCGCCGTTCATAAATGTTACATGGGAGAACTTTGATTCTATGAGTATTATGGTTGTTCGAAGCACAGATCAAAGAATACAAGTACAGATACCCAATCTCATAGAGCAAAAGCGTGCCGTCCTAATGTAGGCAATTCTGTAGGCAATTTTAGTCCCGTAGTTACACCATTACATTCCGTATCTGAGCCACCACTACTAGGACGCTGGCAGCCTACCTAATAGTTTTAGTAACATGTCACCAGATGGCATTCACTTTAAGAAAGAGACGACAAGAAAATTGTCGACTTTAAAAATTAAACATAGGTTTCTGTCCTGCCACACAATTGCACATAAAATAAGAACAAGTCGGAGCCATTTCATTCGTAGGTATGTACATCAGTAACCGTTTCCGAAAGCCAAGTCGTCGTGCGTGGATTATCTGCCCGGGTCCAAAGTAAATGCCATGTCGTCGTGAGTACAGGTCCGTATACGTAACCAGTCGCGAGCGTTGAGGATGAATCACAAAATCCGTTAAGGCCTGGTCGTCGTTATCAGAAAAAAAAGAAAATATCGCCTTCAACTTTAGCCGAATCTAACGAAACAAAGTTGTGAAAAACTATGATTCAATGTTTGTACACCAACTGGCAGCGCGTTTTGATACTTCAATGGTTAAAATAACGCGTTGTTCGTTCCGTGTTTGTAGTGTTTGTACTAACATTTTAATACACCAAAACCGCCAAACAGTATTTTGTAATATTCATTTAAATATTCGTCAAGACATTATTTTCTCTATTTTTTTTGTTTTTAATATAAAAGAAGTATTTTGAGACAATAGGTATTACACATCACACAAGAATTTATAAAAACGAAACGCTTGGAGACTGTGATTGCATAGAACTTTCGCGATCCCTGATGGCACCATCTAATGACAGTACCTAATAAGACGTAGCCAGCTTGAAAGCTTACAAGGTTTTTATGAGTTAGATGGAGTTAATATAAATTGTATTGCATTTATTATAAAATATACCCTATTTTATGTAAAGAAGGATGTTTTTGATGTAATTAAGGTACGTTGTATTTATTAAGGTGCAAAAATCATTCAATCTTCACGATTACTGATTCAAATGTTTCGCTCCATACCTGTGACGCCATCTATGAGTTTATTAAAGTAATAATTATACGTTGTTCGAGTTGGGAGGCCATGTTCGAAGTAAGTTATTCTAATCTAAACATAGGTTTTAAAAAATAACCGTGACTTAATGTTTCATACACTAGTTACGGCCGCTGCCATTGAAATTATGGGTAGGGGCACCAACAGATGAACAATCGATCGATATGATGAAATAAGAAAATCGTGATGAATATTGCACAGTTGTGGATTTTTTTCATAAACGTCAATACTCTGCCTAGGTCACCATTCAAACCCATTGGCATTTTCGCCGCAGCCGTGTAGTACGTGATCGGGAACCGTTCTAAATTTCACGCCAACGTCGCTAGTACGGAAACCTAGATAAGGTGTGCTGCTGCGGCCTGCCGATGAGGTGCTCTGCAAATTATTTTTTTACAAATATCGTAAAACAATCAAAATTTAACATATTTACAAGGTTGATTTAGGAAACAATAGGTTCTTTTGTAATAACAATTGAGATAAGGTCAGGTGGGGTAAGGGGAACATACTTTATTCTTCTTATCTTATTTTGAGTTCTATACTACAAAGTATAAGGTTCTAAGTTTTTTCGCTAAAGACAAAACATACTTATTTGCGTTAGCTTTCCAGGACAAAATACTTTGTATGCTAGTTCTAATGCACATCGCCAGAAAATGATTATTCGTAAGACTAGTTCTATCGTTTCCCTTTCCCTATTTTCGGGGTAAGGGAAACAGTCTCAATAAATCTACAACTAATAATACTAGTTTGGATTATTCATACGCAAAACATTTTTAAAAACACCTTTATTTAAATGTGTACTTCATACTTAACGAAATACGGTTACAAATATAAAATATTTACCACAATCGGTATTTGGGGTAAGGGAAACGTACGAGTTTCGAACAGGGGTAGTCAACTAAAAACAAAGGAAGTAAAAAGTAGGTGCAATTTTTTATTGTAATGTTTATTAATTAATGGTTAAAATCAAGTAGCGTATTTAAATTACTTTTCTTTGGCATACAATTGTTCTCACATAGTTCCTAGGCATTTTTTTGTAAAAAAGAATGTAGTCTTGATTAAAACAAGATGTTCATATCGCCAAACGTCATTTGACTTCATACAAAATAGCATAATATAAGTAAGTAATAACATATAATAATAGTTAATAGATAACCAATAATTATAACCAATAGAATCGTTTAATACTTAACATTTTTTTCCCCATAACTTAACTTTTTCCCAAAAATTTTTTACAAACCAATAACCTATTTTGCCATTTAGAGTATAATCGGTATGGAGGGGTCAGCTGTTACGGTACCCAAGCAATGTGTAAAATATCATAACATTTATAGTTAGTTACCGATTCAAGAGACTATTTCTACTTTTTATAAAATTTGCCTGTCTCAAAATGTTTGTTACTTCTGACGTCGGGAAAGAGAAACATATGTCCCCCTTAACCCGGTCATGATAGTTTCCCTTACCCATGGCCTCCCAACTCGAACAACGTATAATTATTACTTTAATAAACTCATAGATGGCGTCACAGGTATCGAGCGAAACATTTGAATCAGTAATCGTGAAGATTTTATGATTTTTGCACCTTAATAAATTCAACGTACCTTAATTACATCAAAAACATCCTTCTCTACATAAAGTAGGGTATATTTCACAAGTTTAATAAATGCAATAAATTTTATATTAACTCCATCTAACTCATAAAAAACTTATAAGCTTTCAAGCTTGCTACGCCTTATTAGGTACTGTCACTAGATGGTGCCATCACGGATCGCGAAACTACTATCACAGTATATAAATAAACCAGTAAATAAACTAGGCCTACTTTTCAAGATAAATACCTACGCTCCAATTGAGCGTTTAAGGGTTGTCCATTAACATTTTGTAAAATTGAAAAAAAATCTTGTTTATTGTATCTCAGCTAGTTAGTGCAAAATCGATACGTGTGATCTGCGACAACAAATCCGTTGCATATTGAGAAAAAGTAGCCGCCATCTTGAACTTTTTAGTTATTCAACCGATTGTTTCCAAAATCGATATATGGGGATGTGTATGGTCTCCGACAACTTATCTGTTGACAGATTGAGAAAAAGTAGAAGCCATATTTATTTATTTATTTATTTAACCGATTGCTTCCAAAATCGATATCTGGGGATGTGCGTGGTCTCCGACAAAGAATTTGTTGGCAGAATGAGAAAAAGTAGCCGCCATCTTGAACTTTTTTATTATTCGACAGGCTAATTCAAGTGTCAATTTCGAGAGTTAGGACCACACAGATCTCCAGATATCGATTTTGAAAGCAGCCTGTCGTTTGCCTGATGTTTTTCTCATTCCGCCAACAGATTAGTTGTCGGAGACCATACACATCCCCAGATATCGATTTTGGAAGCAATCGGTTGAATAACTAAAGAGTTCAAGATGGCGGCTACTTTTTCTCATGCTGCCAACAAAATCATTGTCAGAGACCACACAGATCCCCAGATTTCGATTTTGGAAGGAATAGGTAGAACAACACAAAGTGTAACAAGGCGGCGGTTTCTTTTTTTTCTAAATTCGAGAGGAAGTGTATGCTTATTTGACATATTTCATAACCGAATAAACAAAATGTCAGACGTGTTGCAAAAGTTCCCTATTTATCGGGAAATCTACCGATTTCGGCTCTTCCCTCCCGATATCACGATTTAGCGACCCCGTTTCCCGAATTTCTACATTTCGAACCAAAGTAACAAATTCAAACAGTAGACGACAACACCAATGGTAGACACTCAAAGAAGGACCTATCCACGGTCGAGAAAAATATTTAAAAAAAAACACTCAATGTTCAAATATTGTAGAGATGTTTATTATTTTATATCGTTTAATAATTTAATAGTTTGTAAATTAAAGTAATTAGTGTAAAATACAGTTGTTTTATTTCGATTAAAATCTCCCGAGTTCTCTTGAATTTTCGCTGGGAAATTAAACGATTTTTATATTTTTACTTTTGCAACACGTCATCGTATTATAAAAAGCATTTTTTTTTAAATATTTTATTTATTCTTACCTTTCAACACCAGCAGAGAGTTTAAAAAATGAAAGTTCCGGGTTTGAAGAAGCCGAATTCAAACAACCTTATCCTCCTGAGGTTCCTTGTACTAATATTAGTACATAATACGACCATTGAAATAAAGATCTAGTGCAAAGGAAGTAAGGTGGTATTTCTTTTGTTTCAATAATTAATGATCAATTCAGAAAATTTACTTTATGATCATCCATAATAGATTCATATTCCATTGACAAATTTCATTGTATGGTGGGTCTTAGGAGGGTATATACCACGCAATACTTTTGTAGCATCTTTCTCAAGAACGAACGTAAAATGCGAAGGAGCCCATTCCTCTAGACGCGACACACGCGGCTGACATCACCGCCAAATCCTCTTAGCGGTCTCGTAGAGGCGTGCGTCTGTGTGAGTGCGTCGTTTCGAGCATTTGTTCGTAGCTTCTTTACTGGTTTATTTATTATACTGTGCTACTATGCACTCACAGACCCCAAGCGTTTCGTTTGTACAAATTCTTGTTTGATGCGTAAAATCAATACTCAAAATACTTCTTTTATATTCAAAACAAAAAAACAATAGAGAAAATAATGTCTTGACGAATGTAAATGAATATTACAAAATACTGTTTTGGCGGTTTCGGTGTATTAAAATGTTAGTACAAACACGGAACGAACAACGTGCTATCTTTAACCATTGAAGTATCAAAACGCGCTGACAGTTTGTGTACAAACATTTAAACTACACTCGGCGTCAAAAAAATCGCACCTTTTGAAATTTTGACTTCAAGCGAATAAAGCTCTTAACTTATTTATTGTACCCTACCAAATATTAGTATCATTTGAAAGCACAGTTAATAAACTTTAAAATCGGGCAAAACCGACCTTGTGTGCGTCTCCCGCACTGGAGGTGGACGTGGCCAGGGGTCCCTGACTGCTCATCGGTACATCACAGAGATCCTGGAGGACCACGTGGTCCCGTATGCTGGTTTTGTCGGACCTGAATTCACATTCATGCACGACAACGACCGCTCTCATACGGCGTTGATTGTTCGGGACAATCTGGATCAGGTTGGGATCCCCGTGATGCAGTGGCCAGCGAGAAGTCCTGACCTGAACCCCATAGAGCACATTTGGGATGATCTGAAACGCCGGGTGCGGTCTCGTGATACTGCCCCTGCCACCCTTGAACAGCTTCGGGACGCCGTCGTCGAGGAGTGGAGTGACATTCCTCAAGAACGCATCGTGACGTTGGTGAGGTCAATGAAGGATCGCATGGAGGCTGTAATTAGGGCTAGGGGAGGTAACCCTAGGTTTTAAGTTTCGTTTTAAGAATTTGTTTTACTGTATTTTTTAATTTTGTTATGTTTTTAGATTGTGTAATTTTGGCGTGAAAAACGTTTTTTTTAAGCTTAGTAATCATTATCACATTTTTATTGATTAAAGGAAAAAATGAGGCCCCACACTCATACCTTATCTTAGATTAAATAGGGTTTATAGCTGCTTGAAGTCAACATACCAAAAGGTGCGATTTTTTTGAGGCCGAGTGTATAACTTTGTTTCGTTGGATTCGGATAAAGTTGAAGTTGAAGGCGATATTTCCTTTTTATGTAAATACGCACGCTTAAATACGCTCACCAAACTATTTTTAACTTATTCTTAATTCTCATTGTAAGTGAATTGTAAAATTCTTATGAGAAAATAAATTCTTTAAACCTAATAAACCAGTTATTTTTACCTATTGCTTTTATTTATTGTCAGCAAAAAACTTCCCCAACATGTCATTAAAACATTCCTATTTGTCCTGGACATCATTAATCAGGGCAGATGTTCCTATGAATTAATAAAACGCTAACACAATGTCACCGGTAGGATTATACCCATTACATATTAATTTTAAGTCAACAATTTTCTTGACGTCTCATTCTTGAAGTCAATGCCATCTGGTGATACGTTACTAAAACTATTGGGTAGGCTGCCAGCATCCAGTGGTGGCTCAGATACGGCATCTACTGGTGTAACTACGGGACTAAAATTGCCTACCGAATTGCCTACATTAGGACGGCACGCTTTTGCTGTATAAGATTGGGTATCTGTACTTGTATTCTGTTATCTGTGCCTTACCCAACTTATGCATTTGTAGGTTATGTTAAGAATCACATTAAAATTTAATATTTATAGCATATTCAGCAAAAAATTATATGCATACAAACAAAATATATCTATAAATCAATACTTACTGACATTTCCAGACTTGTTACCAGACTTTTTATAACATAAATCAGTATCTAAATAAGGTACGTCGAACTCGTGTTTTCGTTGTTTGTCAACTAAAGTATTGTTTTTGTCACACTCGCAGTTTCAGTTGTCATAACGCTATCTGTGTTTTTTTTTTTGTTAATAAATCTCAGTTACTGCTTTATCGATCGTGTAATCACAACTCTGCGGTCTATAGTTTTTGATATATCAACTAGTGTTTCCCTTTCCCAGTAGTTCCCCTTACCCCACCTGACCTTACACCAAAGAATAAATACCTACCGTTTGCTTTTAAATTTTGATTCGAAAGAATAGCTTTTTCTTAGGATCTAATTTGAAGCATTTCATGATTAAAAGTGGTATTGTTATTTAAAATCAATTATTAAATAAAATTAAACTTACGTTTTTTTAGTATCTTGATCTGTTTCTAAAGTCATAGGCGAACGTCATTCAAACATAATGTAAACAAACAATCGCAATACAATAAATACTTATTGATTTAGAGTATTTTAAGCAGTCGGACATTGCTAATTTACCTAAATTTTAATTACTTTAGCACTTCCTGCACGACTCTCGTTTCTAAAGTAGATTCACTGAACACAATCACATTAAAGGACCCCGCAGCGAATGTATGAAAAAATGGTTTTCAGTCAAATTTCCTGGAATTCTGGTATAATGTAGGTTTTGACTTCCTTATTAAAATTGTATATGGGCGTAAGGACCACAAATGACTAGTTTCTGCAAAACTAAATTTAATCAAATAATTAATATGAACACTGAAGTACTCGTACAATAATCAGTAGCGCGATCTTCTCAATATCACCTATGAGAAGGAATGCCGCATGGCCGCATGGCATTCTTTAAATGAAAACCATGTTCCAAACTTCCCTGTATTAAGTAACGAAGCTCTTAAAAAATATACTATTGGAACATATCAAATCTATTTAGCCCCAGCTTACATACAAGACAAACTGGACCACGCTGGATCACAATTATTTCAGTTCGATGAACTTAATCATGAGCAGCGGTTTTTACGTGTGAGAATTTATTCACGCTTCCGGAATCAAACCAAATACAAACTATGGATGGCCTACTGTTATGGTTTATACACCTATTGTAAATAATAAATATAATGTATAGAGGGAGTAAAACCTTTTGTTTTTTTCTTAGAAACTGGTCATTTGAGGTGCTTACGCCCATATACAATTTTAATAAGGAAGTCAAAACCTACATTATACCAGAATTTCAGCAAATTTGACTGAAAACCATTTTTTCATACATTCGCTGCGGGGTCCTTTGTTGATAGGAAATTCCATACTTCCAATCAATAAACGTTGATGCCGTTGTTTTGAATGTCCTGGAAAGCCGCACCACACAAATTATTAACATTCATCAGTTCATCAGCATCACACATAACTCAAAAGAGAAATGGTATCATTAATATATTAATTTCATCAGAAGAATTACAGTCCAATCCAATCCAATATTGTGTTTAATGGCAATCGGCACAGAGAGAATTACAGTCAATTTGTAAACAAATAATTTTGAAATGACAAACAGCTGTCTTCGAACGCAGGCGTCGCGTAGGCGAGATACCTAACCTTGTACTAATAATAATAGAATGTTGCAGACGCTTTATATGTTTTATAGCCTGACAAGTTCCTATTTAGCCCTGATGTAGTGTCGCTACAAACAGCTTACATATGGCAATTATACGTGTACGTCATGAATAGTCGGGATAGTGAGTATTGGCATCGTGCAAGAACGAGTGAGATATATACAATTAAGTACTTGTAGATTGTGAAACTATGTTTTCATGTAATCGGAAGAGCATGTCTAGTTGATAATTAAATATGAATAATTACCTATCCGTCAAAATCCGATTCTAAATATTCGACATCCATATATTCATCAGATTCTGGCTCCGATGTATTTTCACTTTCGTCCGTTGAAGAGTCACTTTCAGGACCACCAACCTCGATTATAAATCTTTCGGTCTGTGATTCGATTATAGGACCTTTTGTCCTATATCCGTCTTCTATTTTTTTTACGTGTTCGCAGCATTTACTCCAATTTTCTATATTCACTTCCTAAGTAATAACGAAGTCTAAAAGTAAGCTATATATTCTTAATTGTAGCACTACAGACGCCTTGAATGAGAAAAAAAATAAAATTTAATAATTAATATACATATTTAGTACCAAGCTAACCAATTCATGACAATCGCACTATGAATATCATACCCGACATGTCAACAACTAATTTCAAAACATTGTTTATTGGAATGCTGCTGAATCCTTCGTCCTTTTTCTGCCGCAACCATTTGAATGTATTTATAATAATGTTTTTTGCATCGGGGTGAAATTTCTTGGGCATTTTGATTTTAAAATCGATTTGTTTACATCGGTGACATTCAATGACTTCCAACGTCCGTTGTCAAAAAAAAACGTTGCCATTTAAATAAATTAGTTCCACTGAAAATCCGCATCATGGCGAGGGCTAAAAAGGAACTTGTCAGGCTTTAAGTAAAACCTCAAAAGAGGTTGATATCGCGTAATTTTTTCGGACCGGTATTTAGGGGTCAATAGAAGGTCATTTCATAATTTCATTAAAATATAATTTTGTAACATATTTTTTAATCTTACTACAGGGATCGATTCGAGAAGCCTTTTACTCAAATTGTTTTTTAAATTTTCATACAGTGTCAAAAATTGGTGTAAGTATCCCAATTTTGGCATATTCATAAATAAACTCATGACTACTAAACAAAGGTAGAGAATTTATGGTACTTGCATATATTGTATGTAAGTATTTTTGTTTACTTATCATCGCCATCGAAATATAATAAGTATGGAAGGGTAACCTCAAACAAAAACGACTGCCAAATCCGCTCCAAAACACCCACTTTTTGAAATGAAAAGATTTTATGTATCTAGTGTTTTCGATAATCAACTAAATAATAATTGAGTTAAGGTTTGTAGTCATTTATGTCAGATATTGATATAACGTTTGAGTAGACAGTAATTTCTTTCTCTAAGATCTCTGCAAATACATGCTTTTTTCTTTCTATCACTATGCGAGTCTGATCAGATATTTTATATATTCGCTAAATCCGTCCAGATGGATCATTTTTATATCCAAGATTTAACAAAAACTCAAATATTCTTATCCATACATGTAAAGGATTATTCAATATGTCAAATTCTCTGCACAATTCGATTTTGAGTATGATAATGATAACTCTAAATTATTAAAATTGCTCGCAGTTATCTAGTTTACAAAAAGTATACCGCATTTGGGAAGAAGTTCTCGTAATTATATTAAGAACTTTACCATCGACAACACATAAGGTAAGTTCACAAGTACATGTTGTGGTGTGAGACCCCTTGCTCTGTGCATAGTTAACGGTGTAAGATTTTTAATCTGGTCCTCTTTGCGTGCCTTTTTGCTGAGAATGAGGTGTCTTGTTTCTATTGTACATTGTATGTGCAACGGACGGCAGAAGCGGTAAGATTGAGGTGCGGGATTAAGCCAGGCAGTGTAACAATTAATAGTAGTTAAAGGGTCTTCAGAAGACGGATTTATAGTGTGTTCATAAAACGCTTGCCCAGTGCTGCCATCAAACCCCAAGAGCCTTCAATCACACAAGACGTGTCCAAAGAAAATAAAGAATTTTCTCCGCACCGCTCCAAATTATTACAAAACTAACTCTTATTTTACCGTCTTGTAAAATTATTCATACAGATGTTTTTTGTTTAGCTATAACAGAAAAACAAATGAACAATATAGTTTTTTTTTTTCTTTAATTTAAGTTTGATTAGTGCCATGGTATATTCCACATTAAAAAAATATCATTATGTGCATGGTTCATACTGATTCTCAAAACTTATGGATCACCCCTCGTAGTTTAGGCCAAGCATTTTTATCTGTTAGATAGGCCTCGACCCTATAGCAAGCTTAGACATCATCGAATTTTTCAAGTTAGTTTTAAGTACTGGAAATGGTAACTTTAAAACAACTCCTTCTTTCGCTTCTTCTTTTCGGGGTGGGAGGACCTTGTGCAGGGTCCGTCCGGGTTGGTACCACCATCTTATCCATTAACCTACCGCCAAGCAGCAGTGTTCGCATTGTTGTGTTCCGGTTTGGGGATAAGACAGCCGGTGAAATGACTAGCATAGAGGCATTCCATCTTCGGCCTCAGGGTTGGCAACGCATTTGCAGTCTTAGGATTGCGGTCTTGTGAATGCGAATGTCTATGGGTCACAGTTTCCACTTACCATCAGGTGGCCTGTGTGCTCGTTTGCCTTCCTATGATATAAAAAAAAAAATAAAAAAAAAATAAAAAAAATAAAAAAAAAACTCCAGGTAATTTATTATAGAAATGGTTGCATTGACCTACAAATGATTTATAAACCATACGGACACGAAATATTTTGAATAGTTTTTATTTTCTTGTATTCAAATGATGTGTAAGTTATCGGGCCTTTTCTAGGTAAACTTTATGTTTTCTTTTAAACTGTACCATCAAATTGCTTTTACAGTATCTAAACATCGCCATAGTTTTGGTGAGGAAATGGTTTGTATCTATTAGTTATTTATCGTCAATGGTGGAAAGCGGCTTTAGCTGATCTCCCATTTCACGTTTTACAATGTCTACCAACTCCGAATAAGGAAGATCTTCAGGTGATCCACATTTTCTTAGTTTTTTGCTATCTTTAGCAAAATTCTCGTAAACGTTCAAACGAGTTATTTCTCCTCCACCACTTGCGGATACCCCCAGAGATGAGGTATCAGGTACCGGCTGAGGCGCAATCCTCAGTTTCATTTGCCACTCGTGTGCCAACATGAGGGTTGGCGCTCTCATGCCCCCTTGCAATAAGTCTTCCTGTCGGGGCCCGGAAGGATGTCCCCCAGCAGGTTGTGTAAGCCTCCGCTGAGGCAAAGCGGCGCAATGGGTCTCTAGCGGCTAGGCTCCATGGTGCCTCTCCCCCGTTCCTTCAAAGTGTATTGACGTTGGGTTTTAGCTTAAACCTATCTTCTCTAAACATCCGCGTATGTAGAATATAACAAAAAAGAAGTTATATAATCAATTATAAGGAATCTACCCCACTCATCCAGAGATTCTACTTCGACCTAGAAATGGAAATAAAAAATAAAAACAGTATTCACATTTAAGACAAATGAAATCGGATTAATATACGCATTCAATAGGGAATATGCATGGATTTTAAAAATCGCATTTCTCATCAAAATATGAAAATACCGTAAAAGAGATCACCAAAACGGAAATTAAAATTAAAATCAGTCAAGAAATACGGAAGTTATAAGCATTTCAAACTTCTAATTAGACAGAGAGATCCGATGTGCACCGTGACGTCATTGTGCACTGCGGCCATATAAATTCCATGTAAAATTCCGTTTTTCTAGAAAGAGATAGGAACAAATCTTTGTTGGCTTATATCTTGGTTATTTTTATAGTTATTCAAAAAATGATTTTTGTGATCTGTTTGTTACATGAATCAGCTTCAAATGAAGCTGTAAAAAAAAAACATGCATATTCCCTATTGCCACATAAATCAATTCCACGTGAAACGATAAACTGGCTTTAGTTTTATATAGGAATTAATTTTCCTTTGCCATGTTCGAAAAGGTCACATAAACTTAAAAAATAATTTTGAAAAAAATATTCATAATTGGCACAGGGTACGAGTACATCTCGTTTCGCCTTTTTCATGGTACAAGCAATAGATTTGTCTTATAGAAAAATAATGTAATTTTTAAAGGTCGATAGCACACAGTAACTGGGCCCAGTGCTCGAGTAGGTATATACTGACTCTCGTAGATCCCGCAGGCGACCACCTGCAGCGTGCGCTCCAGGTCGCGCTCGTCTTGCACGCCGCCCACGTACTGGAAGCGCACCAGCCGCGGCATGAGCTCCAGGACGCGCCGCAGCGGGAACGTCGCGAAGCGCCATTGGTGGATGCTCAGGCACGCTGTGTGCACAAACCGCACCGTAAAATACCCAATTATTGGCACCCAATATACCAGTTATCGTCAGCTAGTGAATTTATAATGATGACCCATATTATTAAAGCTCTCACATGTGGTTCCGTAGAAGACCATAAGTCCGATGGTGTAGCCCGGCCATAATTTCTCTATGCCTAATTAATTACTCACTAGTAGTCATACATCCGTATACAGCGTTTGCAAATTAATTGTCATAATCATTACGTTTCAGACCATCAAATTGAACGAATATCTGCCACTCGTAATTAGCGTTATCAGTAAGTCATTAAAATGAAAGTTTGTTTACGACATATACCTACATCAGGATAGTAATCTTTGTAAATTTTTATTATAGTACCATTTTGTACCATGTTTTTATAATAATATTAAATTGTTCGAGGTCTACGTGGTGCCTAATTACTTGATGACTTTATGTCTAGTAGAATTCTCATAAAGGCCAGTTTTATTATTTCATATTGTCTATATACTTACTGGCCGGTTTTAGCCTGTTCCTTGTCCAGAAGCCTTCTACGTAAGTCGCAGCAGTGCTACGAGATTGCTACCACCGTAAAGAACTATCAACATCCCTTTTTAATACATGCCCTTTTCCTTACAGGTACAAAATATTGTACTTGGAGCATGTCGAAAACGTTCATATTGGGGATCTTCAAATTGTATTAAATATATTTGCAAGGACATTAAGCAGACATTTGTTCACGTGAATTCAAAATAATTGATTGTTGACAAACCACGTAGCGGCACATCAAACGACGGTAACACGACACTGCTTTCAGCTGAAATTACTGGCATCAAAAAGGATCTCATTGACAGGTGTGGCCCAATTTTAAGCGGTTTAAACTCTGATTATAAAATAAATTCAGATAGGTCTAAGATTTATGCTTAAGATACGGCTCGGCAGCTTGTTCATGAATATTCCTGGTAAAATTAACCGGCTTCTCTGTACATAAAGTCCTTATTCACGGGTCTGAAGTTATCGACCACGTATTTGTATCTGTGAAGCTGAAGAAGAAGCTGCCGAGGCCACGAATAAAAATATAAAATCATTCAGACTAAATAACACGAGGAAGGCGTCTTGACGAATACGAATCTCATAAATCGTCGTTATTTGTATTTTTTATAAAGTATAGAAATAGACTGAAATAAATTAGCTTTAATTTGAATTATTTTGTTTGGTCAAATAAATATATTTTCAATTCATATCTTTTTCTGTTTTTATTAGACCTTTTAACAAAACGAACGAAACTAAATTATATATAATACACTTGTACTTTTGGAGAAATCGAATTTTGACGCTTTTTCCATACAAGCTGAACCACTGTGGCGGTGCCAGTAATCGGCAGGGTGACCACAAAAGGACTTGGATGTAGGGATACATAGGAGCGTTTATGGAGAAGCGTTGTCTCGCGTTTTTTACTTGATATACAGCGTTCCTCGCCACGAGTGCCGCCGCGTTTGTCACCACTAGACAATAGGTATATTATGATTAAAACCTCAAATCTTACCTAAATTATTGGAGTAACGGAAGGCAAGATGTCGCACGACGCAGCTGACATCGGAGTCCTGCCTCTGCGTCGGGTGCAAGTCAATGCCGTACTGTACATGTACCTCCCGCAGGGGGATGCTGGGTGTCAAGAACCGCCTTAATTCATCGTAATCCCGAACACGACCTGTTTTAATATATCTTCGATAGAAAATCTGGCTCTTAAGGTAACTACCGCCGTACCCAGAAACATTTTAATGGCAATTAACACGCTCTTTTTTCTAAGGAAAACATAATCGCCATTAACCTCCCTGGTACATAAGAAATGACGACCTCCACCAGGACCTCGAAGTGGAATACGTTAGCAATATTGTCAAATGATACGCCGAAGCCCACGAACGCAGGCTTACCGGTTATAACGGGTCATTCTTATGAGTGCCTACATAATAATAATTATAGATTATCATGTCACTGTGCTACTTTAGAGAATGTCCAAAATTATAAGTATTTAGGATTAATTATTGATACTAAAATGTCGTCGGGAAACTACATGTTGACTATGTGTGCTCCAAATTAAGATTAGTGTTGGATAATATTTTTCAGTCAGATTTAAAGTACTTATTAGTCATAACATAATCATAACTCATAAGACTAGATTGTATTCCAATGGAATATTTGAAGAGATATTTAATTTAATAAAACATAAACAAAAAAACTGACTCTGTGTGCGGCCGTTAGTATGATAATAAAATAACTTGTTCACCCGACTCTTACAGAATGCCATCAGTAGGTAGAGGTCCGGACAGTCGATCGCCACGCGCCTCCAGGCGGGGTCGGGGATGACGTGGCCGCCCACGCCCCCCGACTCGTCCATGTGCCCCGGTATCTGGTCCTCCCGACACATCAACTAGAACAAACATATACTTAATATATATTTGCTTATTATAAAATTACGGGTGGTGCCAGCAGCAGGGCCGGTAGTTTTTGTTTTTTTTTGTGAAAAAGGAGGCAGACTAGCACGCGAGTCACCTGATGCTAATAGTGATCATCGTAATCCATAAACACCCACAACACCAGAAAAATCGCAATTGCGCTGGCGGCCTTTAAGACAAGAGTAGGTTTGATTTTTGAAGGGCCCCAAGTCATATTATTACGGAAATACAGACGCTGAGAGCTGATTCCACAGAGATAAGTAAGGTGTTTGGCAAAAAAGTTTCCAAAAAACGGATTTCAACGATCGAGATGGTGATGATGAAATGATAGTTTGGCACGATTTATATGATGGTATAATCCAGCGGCTGGTATAGTATGAATCTTCTCAAATGAACTTTTCGCTTCGAGCCCTAATCTTCCAAACAAAGGCCATTGTTTCTATTATCGCAAAACCGCTAGCTACCGAGTTAGCACGTGCTACTACAACATTGATATTGAAAAACAAACGGTATCGTCATAGTATTAAGGTTCAAATTGAATGTCACTGACATTCTAGATGTTACGTTTTGGTATTTGCCGTATTGCCTCGGGGCGGTATCGTCCTACACTACCAAAACGTAACATCTAGAATGTCAGTGACATTCAATTTGAACCTTAATACTATGACGATACCGTTTGTTTTTCAATATCAATGTTGTAGTAGCACGTGCTAACTCGGTAGCTAGCGGTTTTGCGATAATAGAAACAATGGCCTTTGTTTGGAAGATTAGGGCTCGAAGCGAAAAGTTCATTTGAGAAGATTCATACTATACTAATCCGAATAATGCCTCGGAGCACTCTCCGTGATAAATGCGGCAAAAGATCCAGAGGGAAGCAACATCTCTCTGCAGGTCTAGATTTTTGAGAAGCCCCCGGTTGTCGACACATCGAGCAGGATCTGCTCTGAATGAGGTCAATTGGTGCTCCGGCCTAAGTATTTGTGCCGTGTAAAGTTGAAGGCAATGAGCCGGCGTGAAATACAGGCCCGTTTTTTTGAACTTAGCGTTACCTTCCAAATGACATTGGTTCCAATGGTACTGAACATTGCTCGACATATACCTATAGACACCCATTTTACCACCTAATATGGTGGCTCTCGACGCAAATACATGCTCGATGAACAAGTTTCACCCAAGCATGGCTGTCTATAAATACTTATACTCGACCTTGCGTCCACACATATTTTTAAGTATGCTCTATCATTAAGTTCAGTTGCGTCGCAAAGGATCGAGCCAATGAACGACGTTGTTGTGTGTTCGAATCCGAATAAAAAATACCACACCTGGGGGACGTAGGTATACTTTGTGTCGTCCTCGGCCTTTAAATGTAAGTACATTGTTTTTTCTTCTTCCTCTTCCACGAAGCTCTGAGTGATTTTTTATCACATCTTTTTTATCTATGTTTGCCTCGACAGTCTGGCACAATAAAATAAGTTTCTTGATCGATTTGTTTTTTTTCTCAATGACTATAATATAGCCACTTCAGGAAGTCTTTCTCAGGCACTGTAATTTTTACCCGACTTTGAAGAAGGTACAAGTTTTTTTTATTAATGGCTCTATGAAATCATGAGAATACGTACGAAAGTCACCGTCTTCACACTGCGCTCACTGAGATCGACATGTTCGTTCCGAAATACTATCAAAAATTATTTCGATTTGAATTTTGTTCGATCGGGGGTTTGTGCGATGACGCGCAATAAAGCTTAAGTCATTTACTGGTACACATGTTCGAACTAACTCGAAAAACGACGAGCAAGCTTGTACAATCGCCCACACAGCTGACAGACCAATGATGATAAACAAAGAGAAACTGTCTCTGTCATGCACATAAGATTCTTATGTAAAATCTATATTCATCTCTTTCTACATTTCCTCACTTCTGTCTTTAATGGGCAGTTAAGTGTGTGTGTGTTGCTGATTGTACAGTCGGGGTAAGAAAACCTTCGTCAGTTATCTTTTTCATTCCTTTGTCAAGTCGTAAACTCTTAGTACCTTTTGAAACTAAAGCATTACGCAGACAACCGCACATAAAATTATACTAACATAGTATGATAACAAGGTTCAAATTAGTGCACACCTTTGACCTACGTCTAGTTTCATATCAACATCAAACCTTTTTAATGGCCTATTTAGTTATTTCAAACTTTTAATTAGTTACGATATCTTCTGTTTAATTGTCAATGTCTGTCACTGTCACATATTTTTGCAATAATAATTTATCGCTCCGTCGTGTAATTTCGATAATGCCGAGGAATTTAAGCATCGAAGAAAGAGCTGCAATTATTGCGGACCATGAAGCTGGGTATAATATTAGCGAAATTTCGTCAAATCTCAACATAACCAGAGATACTGTAAGGTTCTGGATCACCCGACACGCGGAAGAGGGTCATCTTACTGATCATCGCCATACTAATTCTGGACGCCGCCCGACCCTCACCCATGAACAATTAAACTTTATGAGGCAAAAATATGAAGAAAATGGTTTTGAGAAAACTAGTTTTTTTGCTGAAATGTTTGACGTGTCTCCAAGAATAATTAGAAATGCATTGCACTCAATGGGACTACATCACCGCCGTCCTGCCAAAAAAGTGGCTTTAACTAGTGCTCATAAAGCTCAACGTTTAAGTTTTGCCCGATCATATTTAAACTTCGATTGGTGTCACACAATTTTTACGGATGAAAAGAGCTTCCCATCATCCCAACATGGTAGACTACACTTGTGGAGAATATTTGGAACGAGGTATTCGGAGGACCATATTGTGCCAAATTTCAGTTCTGGACGCATATCTGCCAACATTTGGGGTTGGATGTCTGCTGATGGAGTAGGGGAGCTTGTTTACCTTCCGCCTAGGGCAAACGCTGCAAGTTACATATCTGTTCTGGAGGAGAGCATGCTTCCAAGCGTTCGTACTGTATTTCCGGCTAATGAACTAACCGAGTTCAATTATGTCCACGACAACGCCCGTATCCACACAGCACGTATCGTGAACGAGTGGTTCCATCGGCATCCTGAGGTGGTAGTGATTCCTTGGCCTGCAAAATCAGCGGACATAAACCCGATCGAAAATCTGTGGGGTTTGATGGTGCAGCGGTGGGTAAATAACAACGAGAGGAGCAAAGCAGCTGTTGTTGAACTACAGGACTACAGGCTGTGATAGATGCGAATGGCGGATATACTCGGTTTTAGTTAAGTTTTGTTTATTTGAATAAATTTTACCATAGTTGAAAATTTTGTTTAGTATTTAATTTACTTTTACTAACTATATATCCACGAGACGGCACTATTGAACATGAACTCTAGCCGCATACTCGTAAACAAGATGACACAGTTGTTATCGTTATCTCTTTCATAAGATACAAAGCAATTATCCTAATCTCCGATATGACACGAGCATTCACGAAGCATAATCCTTCGTGAATGCTTTGTAGTCTAAAAAGTTGGTAACCTTTAATTGTAACTGTCGTCCCGACTGGCGGCGACTGACAGTCGACTACCGACTGCAATATGTCATACTCAATCGGTAAAGCAGAGTATCGCTCATTCTGAGCAAACGAAAATAGATCTTAAGGTGACGAACCTTTTCTTACCCCGACTGTACGTGGGGTACTTTTTCCGGTCCCCGAAAGTAATATTTTTATTTATAAGCAGTAACGTAATTTTTTAGGTTTCTAACTTTAAAAATGAAGAACTTCCATTCAAACTTCTTCCACCCTATTTTACCCCCTTGTTGAATTTCGAAAAATATTTTCTTAAACGATGCCTACATTACAAAATCGGACCCCTCTCAAAATTCAATAGTTATTTGCAGAGCCCGGATTTTTCATGGCAAAACAAAACACTATCCTAATCTGGCTAGTGATAGAAACATCATTTTATCGATATCGATAATTGTGTAATAGAATAAAAAACGAACCAAATAAAATAACATACTTTACAACATAAAAAAACATACATAGTTTGTATGAAGTTATATAGAAACATATTCAATTTCTTGCACACATGGCGTTTTATTCGTGTAATGGTGATAGGAGTAGATAATCATTAGTTTTTCAACATTCTCTGGGAGCAAACAGTTTCGATTATCACTATAAAGCCATTTATGTATAACAAATGTACGTTGAACTTCACTTGACGTCAAGGGAGCAAATTTATAAAATTCATTGTAATTGGTATAATTTTCAGTTTGAGTACAATTTTCAGATATATCTCGTAAACTTTCATAATCAGGATTTCGTTCGAGTACAGCTTCAAATTTACGTATCACTGGTAACACTTCACTCCAATTTAGGTAAAAACGAACTGTGTCCAAAATAAGGAAGGATTCCGCAATGGACAAAGTCGTACATTGCAGTTGTTCTATCGAAGAGGCTATTACTTCGTAGTTATCTCTTATGAAATTTAACTCCTGTCGTAATTTGCTCATTTGAAAACATTTTTTTGCAGTTCTTTCAGCCGATGCAGCCGATTCGTTAGCAAGTGTGGAAACGACGACGCGTAGACAATTGCGCTCTTTATTAGTAAGACTGTTATTCAGGATGATTCACTATCCACGTTTTGATACTTTACTCATTCTTACTTTAATTCAAAACTGTAATATTAAACTATCAAACACGTCGACTTCAAGGCGATTTCGGTAATAAATAATATCTAACTAGACGCAATTTATATTTAATCACTGTCATACGTAATGAAATGACATCTAATGTCAATATGGAGTACTTATCTATTATTAACTGAAGTGTTTATTATTTTCAATGAGGTGGTATAGATAATCACTTCGTTCAAACTTGTACCTTCCTTTTTGTTGCCTGAGTATAGCAAAGCTGAAAGGAAAGTTTATTTTATTATTGAATAAATAACTTTTATAAATAATACTCGATATCGATAAAATGACGTTTCTATCACTAGCCAGATTACGAGTGTTTTGTTTTGCCATGAAAAATCCGGGCTCTGGTTGTTTGTTGTACTACAAGGGGGGAAAGTTGTATTCTACCTGGTGGTTAGTACTACATCGGTCATTCTCCAGAATTATGTTCTCAGTCTAATTAACACGGCACTTTTTTCCCACTTGCTTTTTGATAAATTTTATACTATATGTAGTAACATATCGACCATTCAAACTTTAATATTTATTGGGCACTTAATTATTATTAGCGGGTAATTAACTAGAAGGGTTTTAGTATTTGCGTGACGCGCGAATTAGAAAAGCTACGCGTTAATTAGAATTACTTGCTTGCGAATTAGAAAAACTACGCGTTTATTAGATAAATGTGGTTGCCAAATATATATTTTTTTTGGGAAATAAGACAAAAACGTTTTTAAACGGTCTTTATTAATGATTTGACAAATATCAATTATATAAAAACACATAATGAATAGGTATTCATAAGAAATCACCACAAAATTCTCTTTCAAAAATAAGTCACCACCCTCAACACGCGACCAACTTATCAAAATTATAAAAATATAAAAAATCAACTTATAAAGTTTGCTCTTAATTAGTAAAGTAACTATCACATTATTAGTCTTCTGGACGATTAAAGATACTAGTTTAATTAACGCTAAAAGAAATTAAAAAAAAATATTAAGTAGGTAAGTACCTAACGGAAAATAAAAAAAAAACACGAAAGTAGGTAATTTTGTTTTAAAGATAAATTATATCTTTGAAACGGTTAACAAAAAAACTTTCATTAAACATAACTTAAATGAATTTAAAAATATTAGCAAAACAAAATAACATAGCTTTTTGACATAGCATATTGTTCAAACACTTAAGTACATAGATACGATTATAAGGTTAAGAATTTATGGTTACGGACCCGTTAATAATGTCAGTTTGACATAATAATATGTCTAATCATCTAAGGAAAATCCTAGTAAGATCGAACCCGCCATCATTCTTCCGGGAATTACCTTTTTGTTAAAAGATTATTCCTGTGTATTCTGTATTTAAACTGGTTTAGCTTAAACAAGAATTTAGAAATAAAAACCTTTTATATGTACCAAAAACCTTTTTTACTACTCTTAAACTAATTAACGCGTTCATTTTTAACCCGTGAATTAGACGTGTGTATTAGGGATTCTTGATAAAAAAAATATAACTCCTTGTAGGTACATGTGATAAACTACAAAATCCAGTAACTGGTAAATACTGAGGTCTTTAATGTATACAATAATTTACAGAGCTAAAGAGTTATTGGCTGATTTTAAAAACGTTAACGTGTTAATTAGAATTTACGAGAACCAAAACGCGCGAATTAGATACTTACATTTGTAGTCTGCGATCCACACAACATTAATACATCTTTCCCTCAAGAGGGTCTCGACACGACTGGCGGCTCACGCAAAATGCGTTAGCGATGTTTGTCTCTTTCTTCAATGGCCTTGCACGGACAATAATGAAAGCGGCGCGTGGATTAGTACACATCTCGGGACAAAGTTACTTTACTGTATATCTTAGTGATATATTACTTAATACATTTGGTTATTTTTTTGTAATGTGGACATCTTATCTTTAATTAAATAAAAATACTTTCATTTATCTTTCTTCTTGTATATGATCGGGGGAAGTAGGTATATTAGTGATTTCGGAAGTGGGACGCGAGGTGTTAATTAGGAGAATGGGGTATTGATTTTTTTTTTCACCTATAAGGGTATCGAATATTTACTTGAAAATTCATGTACACCTCAATACAAGTACCTCCTACGTTTAAAAAATATAAATTATACCAAATTCAATAGTTTTATATTTTTTAAGTCCGAGGACATACAGAAATGGCTGTCTGGAGAATGACCGACATAAGCTCAATTCCGCATTTTACACAGTTTCCCGTAATTCCACAGGTGTTAATACGTCTTCATCACGTACCTTCTGTAGAACAAGGGCACAATGTCCTATATGACAAGAAGAGCAATTGTGCCCTTGTCGTACCGAAGTTGCGATCACTCGAATCACTCATTTTTAATAACAAAACAAACAGAAAAACATGCGAATATTTAACGTTGACGGCTTCTTTGAAAAGTATTGACTTAAGTTTTTTTTAATTATTTCGGACGCGTTTCATTTATTTATTTAAGAAACATACAGTTTTGTCAAACCGTGTGGTTGCCGGGATAGAATAGTGCCACTCCATGTCATCCCGTGGATGTCGTAAAAGGCGACTAAGGGAATAAAGGCTTGTAGTACTATTAGGCGATGGGCTTGCAACCTGTCACTGTCACTAATACGCTGGTAAACATCTTAGCCTTTTTGTGCAGAATGAGGTTACAGAATTATCAACAAGTTTTTAAAGTTGTAGGTAATTCTGTAGCTCTGCCTACCCCACTCTGGGATTACAGGCGTGAAGGTATGTATGTATGTACAGTTTTGTTTAACTATTACAGTTCAACATTACAACGTAACTAAACCTGGAGTTTCCTTAATGATAATTAAACTTTACAAAGTAAAAGTAAAGAGCTCGTAACTAAACATTCAGTCAAAAGGAACTAGGTATAAGTGTACGCTCAATCGAACAATAACAAATTATGTGGGTACGTTTTAAATAAAACAGCATAATAATATTTTTATCAACGCTATTTGTCAAACAATCTGTCCATTACTTGTTTTTTATAATTACGCAAATTTGAAGCAAAAAAATCGAAACCGTTAAAAAGTGTGTTGTGGTTACGCTTACGCATAAGACGCGAAAAGTACGAATTCTTGGCATAGTTAGTCCTGCATAAGCTGGGATAGAATGTAGGTTTTGAACGAGAAGAGGTAAGATTAAGTCTAATTTTTTTTTTTTAGGACGGATGAAGAATCAATACGGCCATTTATTATTTTATATAAGAAAATAGAATCGATGTAGGTCCTACGCTTTTCCAATGTCGTAATTCGATGTCGCTTAGCCGTGTCGATGTAATTCTGTTTTTTTTGTTCGCACATCTACTTGGACTGTCATAACATTTTATCCGTTTTTACAACAAGAATGAAGGTTAATGTTGAATGCCGAAATTTATGAATTAAAATAAAGTTGTTGTTGTTGACTGTATTTAGTGTTTTTTACTCGATGCAATCCATTAAATGTGATGTTAAAAATTCAGCACCTTTAACGTTTTACGTTTTGTTAGCTATCAAATAATCACTTAAGCTGCCTTCAAATGTCAAAACTCTTTCTTCACATGTGGATAAAAAGCGATTTTCTCAATAGATATCGAACAAACAAAAAGGGCTTTCCGAGCTAGTGAGATGAAAAATGTATGTCTTTAACGGTTTGGGCTGGGCGATAACGAGTTAGTCAGTCAACCAGGACACTGCGTTTTATACAGTGTTCGGCATATAGACCGTCAAAACTTTTTTGGACACTGGTGGTCTTATTTACTACCTTTCAGTCCAGCCCAGCGTCGCTATTGCGCTACGCTATGCTAACGCACTCGCAATCGAAACTGGCTTCAAAGTGGAGCGGTTTTCATTTTGTACGCAGACAGCGTTAGGTAATAGGCCCCCGGGTCTCACCGGGCCGGGTAGCGGTTATGGAGAAATGATTTAAAAGACCTGAAACCCGCCCTATAAACCCTCGTAACTTTTTAACTACGGTCCTAAGAGCACGATTATTTTAAATTTACTCTGTAATGTAAGTGTTTTCAAAAGATAATAACTTTTGTTCTAGTTAACAGCTTTTTTAATCAACAAAATTAGTAAAGAAATGAAAAACATACCTGCAAATTCAAAATTCAATTAAAAAAATGTAACTTTTTTTTTTTTTTTTAATGTGTTGTAGTTTATGACTTATGACCTTTTTAACAGTATGCAGATGCTACACTCTTGTATTCGAAATATCCTATCAGACGGGCGGTACTCGTAATAAATTCTAACAAAAGAACTGATCCGCCGCCATTAACCCTCATTTAGGTAAACCTTATATGTTTTTAAATTAAGTATACATAAGTAATTTTATGAAATTAAACTTAGTTACAAATCATCAATGTGTGGTCTGGGTGGATCAACTTTTTTCTGTTGTTATTCTGTCCCGTAAGCCAGGAGACAACAGTGATATAGTTTCTTAGAAAAAATGTTATAATATATACTTCCAGCACACTCAGGAGAAAGGCCATAAAAGAATGGGTGTGTAATTGCCAATGAAACAGTTTTTTAGTAGACTTATATCCTTTGAAATCATAGTTTTAAAGAGTGACCCAGGAGACGTCGCCATGGCAACGAGCTACAAAGAAAAGTTGATCCACCCGTCTACATTAGGGATATCCTAGGGGAACTGGTAATCCAGTTAGGAAAACAATTTTATTTTATAATAATTTAAAAAATGTGGTAGGTACGTAGAATCCGGTTAATAGTAATTTACAAATGTTGTACGAAATATTCTTCTCTTATCCAAACGCACGCACATCTTTTTCTTATTTGAAAAGGTGTCGTGTCCAGCCGCATTTACACTTTCATTACTCAAAATGCAGCGTTTATTCTTTCAATTAATACTTCTTTTGTGGGCACCTCAGTAATGTAAATTAATTCCTTTGCCCGACTCCAGACGTAAAAATCCAATTAAGTTAGATGTGGAGACCGTGCGGGCCAAGGTTAGGGCAAACTCTACCTATCCATAGTATCCATGAGTTCAGAAAGGAGTTTCCAGGTGCTTGCGACATGCTCTATAAATATGCAGGATAACCGTTGTGCTAGCAAACAATCGACACATCTTCAAACTCAGGAATTCAATTCCGGATACTAGATCTGGCAAGACAGTTTCTAACTAAAACTATAAGTTTGACTTCGGAATTCTAAAAACATGAAAATATTTTTATTATAAAATGTAATAATCAAATAAATAGGTACTTACGCCCTTGATTTCGCTTTGTAAAATGTTTTTTTTTTGGTGATGTCTGAAAGACAATATTTATCAAAACCAATAAGTAACGAAGAGGAACTACGACGACGTGTCTTCAATGCAGCCCGAGACATATCGGAAACCAGTTTAAGAAAATTAAACCGAAATTTTATTCGAAGATGCCATTTGTGCCTTAGAGTCGGAGGGAAATAATTCTGCCGTGCTAGTGTAAAAGGCGATCATTCGACATTTTGACCAAATTGAGTTGTTATGACCATCGTGATATGGAGAACAAGCCGCGTCGACCCATCTTACCCGTTTGTCGATAAGAGGCTTGGTTGCGAAGATACGATAAGGAAAAAGGCCGAATAACAGACTATTTTCCAGCAAATACTAATCAATAAAGCGGTAACTACACAATACTACATTAGAAAGACGTAAAACAAGACACTCCGCATTATTGTCTGGTGTAGGTTTTATTTATTAATAAGTTGAACTACTCTATAAGGCCGTAATTGCAGATTACTAAGTAAAAAGAACGAATAACCTAAATAAAAAAAAATTACCGCCTTTTAACTTAGTATTTCAAATGTTTTTTTCTATTTGCTCATAATCTAAATGAACGTAACAGAGTTTTCTAGACAAAAAGACCGTATGTCAGTATTTTGCGGTATTTTAGTCTAGTTAATGCCGAGTTTTAAATAATGATAAACTTGTTTAAAAAAACTTTTATTTTGTGATACGGTATTTTTACTTGGGACAGAGGTAGTTTTTAACGTTAGATTACTATTCGAATATCCACAGTCGACCCATGCTACTTAATAAAACCGTATAATCCCCAATCTCCTACATACCCCCCGCGGACGGGAGTGCCCGCGTTCGGGCGCCCTTCAGTTCGCTGACGTTACGGGTAATGAAGGTGCGTGTGCGCTGGCGCCCGTTATCACGCGAAAAGACGAGGACGACGAATTGACGATAAATCATAAAACGGAGTACATAATACCATTCTAAATATTTGTTACCTGAGTACAGTAAAAATAAATAAAATAAATATATAAATTAATATATGATATATATTTTTGGAGAACTAACATAATTGGGATAGACCAAAAAAATAACTCACGGTTTTTATAATCTAATACAAAAGAAAAAGTAATTTTAAGAGACCAATTTCATTAATTTTGTATTTGACCGAATAGTTTTGTTTTTATATCTTTATTTATTTAACAGACATTTTATCGATGAATTACATGATAAGTTACGATAAAAAGTGATTGTAATAGTATAATAAAACATACTATTTCAAGCGGTTTACGCCTAACCCGTAAGACACACCTGGAAGGGCTTCAAGCCAAAAACGAAAGTCAAACCACACGGTCAAATATACTTTTGTCGAAATGTCCGAAATAAATAAATATAACAAAAACTTAATCATGCAGAACGGCTTTAGAACCCTATTCCTCGAAATAGATTTCTAATTAGAGTAATTTAAAAAATTTGAACAATCCCAATTATGAATTATATTAGTATCTAAGAAAAACATGAACAATAAAAAAAACTAGAACATCAATAGCTTAAAGAAATATGTCCTTTTTTTATAATGCATTTATACAAATAAATAATAAAGTTTTTATGGAGAGAGTTTTATCGAAATAAAGCAAATCTAGATAATTAGCTTACAGAGATGGTTAAGTCCTTTTATAAAGTGAATATTTTATATCATAAAACAAATATATCAGTAAATGATAAAGTGACTATAGTGAGATTTGTCTGTTTACTTTTCATAATATACCTATTTTACTAACATGAGGACTCAATCTAGCTAGAAGACAAAATGACTTCTGTATCCCACTGTTTTACTATAAAAGTTAAACATGGATACTTAGTGAAATTGAACATCTCATTTAGTTATATAAAACTCAAGTCAAATATAGACTTAAAGGTGAAGCAAGCAATATCAATCTTGAGTCACAATATTATATGATATAAAAATAACATAGTATAACTATCGCTTTATTGAACGATAAATAATCTACTGTATAATTGAGTTTTTAAACACTCAATTGACAACAATTCATTATGTGCTAAGGTAGTAAAATAAAATACCGTTTCTACATTTTACTCTGCTGATTACAGTAAAAATATCGTTGGATTTTTTTATGCAGTAGTTTTTTTTAGATTTAGGAAAAACAGTTAAAAAAGTTGGATTGTGAATGTCAGGAATACACTTATAGTGCCCTTAGTCCATTTATTACCAAAGGAATTGAAAAAAATATACAACTGTCATGTTAATTTTTTATCTGTCTGACGGTTACTTGATTCTAACGACAGGCTTTCGATTGTACGCAAAATAGTTTATTATATTTTAATGGCGTCTACTAATTATGTAATTAATTAAATTACGCAAAATAACAAATTTGCTAACGAACAGCAGCGAATGATTGACAAGTGAGTGACATGACATGACCGTCAGTTCTGTATCTGTTTAAAGTTACTTTATTTTATTTTATATCAGGCTAAGATCACATCAGTATTCCTAAGTTTGTATATACGGTCTTTTTAATGACTATTTCTTTAATAAATTATTAATGACGAATTTCAGTTAAATAAAGAAAAACCAAGAAATACGGGTACTCAAATTTTTAACCAGCTATTATAAATGCGAAAAAACAATAATGCTTTTTTTTTTGAAATGTTGTCAATTTATATTTTGACCCTTTTCTTCTCTTACTATACGACTGACTGACTAATCGTACATATTGGCCAGGAGTCTGACCTGTCTATGGAGGATGACTATTGAGGTAGACTAAGGTCTAGGGATAGCGATCCCAGAGCGTATGGAGGAGATCTCCTTATTTTTTCTATGGCATAGGAAGGCAAACGAGCACACAGGCCACCTGATGGTAAGTGGAAACTGTGACCCATAGACATTCGCATTCACAAGACTGCAAATGCACTGCCAACCCTGAGGACTAAGATGGAATGCCTCCATGCTAGTCCTTTTACCGGCTATCTTATCCCTAAACCGGAACACAACAATGCGAACACTGCTGCTTGGCGGTAGGTTAATGGATAAGAATGGTGGTACCAACCCGGACGGACCCTGCACAAGGTCCTCCCACAAGTAAAGGTCCTCCTTCCCTAAGGGGGCCACAAAACCTTTAAATTCTTAGATTTGCTTTAATCTAGACTTCGGTTTCATAAATTATATCTACTATAGGTACATATTAACTTTATCTTTAAAACCAATTCACTTAGTACGTAGGTTGAATTTCAAGTGGTTAGGAGTCATTAAATAAACTAGGATAATGTTAGATAAGTTTTAAATTATAGTCTACATACATACATACCTTCACGCCTGTAATCCCAGAGTAGGCTAGGCAGAGCTACAGAATTACAACTTTAAAAAGTTGTTGATAATTCAGTAGCCACAATTTGCACAAATAGGCTAAGATGTTTACCAGCATATTAGTGACAGGTTGCAAGCCCATCGCCTAATAGTACTACGAGCCTTTATTCCCTTAGTCGCCTCTTACGACATCCACGGGAAGACATGGAGTGGCACTATTCTAACCCGGCAACCACATATTATTGTAAATATTTAGGTATCAATATTCTAGAGAGTATTAGTATAGCTGGGACTTAAAACAAAGACTTAAATAATTCTAGGGTTACTATAGGTTCACAACTATTGGGTTATATTAGATTACTTGACGATCACATGCCAAAACTAATTTACTTTTAAAATAGGTTGTTAGGAATAGGAAGCTTTATAGACTAGGAATGTTACTAATGGTGACTAAGTTATTAGGTTAGGTAGATAAGGACTGTTCAATTTACTAAGCGGACATCAAAAATAGGTTCATTTACGGATTTTTTATAACAAATATATCTTTATTACGGTGAATATTTATTTACAATATTAAAATAAAGTAATATATAACACAAGAAAAAAAGAATTAATTACAACGGTAAAAATTTCAGACTTTAGCCCGGATTCGTCGCGTAAGTGTTTGCACATCGCTTTTGGATACTTTTCTACAAGCAGCAAACCACATGCGTTTAAATTCTGCCAATGTACTAGCTTCTCGGCCATCCTTCCTCAAGTATCTTTTTACAATGGCCCAGTATCGCTCGATGGGGCGGAGCTCCGGGCAGTTTGGTGGGTTGTCTTTTTTCTTAATAAAATCGATGTTTTTTGAATTTAATAGCTAGATCAGGCCAAAACATAGGGGGAATACTGTGCTTTCTATATATAGGAAGTAACCGTTTTGTGATGCATTCCTTTCTATAAATTACGCCACCAATAGTTCCAGTTGCAAAATAATACGTACTTTTGAGGCCACAGGAACAAATTGCCTGCCATATAAGGACTTTCTTCCCGAATTTGTAAATTTTTATGTTTTTTTCGGAATCGGGTACAATTTCTCCTACAGCCGCATTGTAATACTGGGGCCGCGGTAACGTACTTGTGTCAAATTTCACGTTCGTTTCGTCGTCCATGAGAATGCATCGAGATTTATTTTGCAGCAAAATATCGTATAAATTGCGGCATCTTTTTTTGGAACGTATTTGTTGCTCGGCACTTCTCTTCGGCATTTTTTGCTTCTTATATGTCCGTATATTATTTCTTTTCTTGATATTTTGTACAGTGCCTACGCTAATACCTGTTTTTTTAGCAATTTCACGAACGGACATGTACTTTGTTGATTTTAACAGCCGCACGACTTTTTCTTCGACATTTGGGTTTGCCGGGCCACTTCTCCGCCGCGATTTTGGGAAATCGTCGAGCGTATGGTGCTCTCCAAATTTTTTTATGATTTGAAACACGGCTGACTTGGAACATTTAAACTCATTCGCAATTTTCCGCAGTGAAAATTGGCCTGTACACCATTTTTGCAAGATTAATTTGCGTTCTTTGATATTAATTCGCTCCATCGTGAAAAATATTTAGACAATAAAAAATAAAAAATGACACTTGATAGACTTGTCTATGTTTATTTTATAACCACCCACTGCCTATCAGTATTTTTTTAGTTGAAGGATTAATATTGAATTAAGTATGTCCGCTTAGTAAATTGAACAGTCCTTAGATGTAGTAGGAATTAGGTAAAAATAAAAAAAATAAAAAATTTAGCTATTATAATTGGTTCCACGAGGACCAGGATTTGAGTAATTCTATTTAAAAGTGCTTAGGCTACATTAGGGTTATTGCAAGGAGAATATATTGAGTTTAATTTTAGTAAAGATACATTTACCAAAGTAAAAGGAAATCGCCCGATGCTTTCATCGCACACTCACTTCCGAGGGATAGACAGACGCAAGTCGAAAACAGAATTTAGTACGTAAACTAGGTCCATTAATGCCTGCTCTTAGCTTGAAATTTTGCGAGGACTTGCCAGAATTCAACCAAGAAAATGTCCATGAATTATAGGTTAAGTATTTTTAACCTATAATTCATCGACTTTTTCATGGTTGGATTCTGGCAAGTCCTCCCAAAATTGCAATTCAATTACTTTATAAGACTGATTACGTTTAAATTAAAATAATTAAAAAAGAAGTTATGATTAACAATGCGTCATACAGATGAATCAAAGAGTATTATTGTTGATTTATTGAATAAGTAATAATACTACACCAATCTTAGAAGAGATAATATTTCCTGTGATTTAACTGTTAATTTTTGTTTATTTCAAATATATTTGTACCGAATTTATGATGGTTTTAATTAGCAATTAGTCTAACCTTTCATCGTAGTACTAGATTAAAAAACCGTATTTCGTCTGACTTTTGAAGACATACGTTTTTTTAGACTAGTATATAAATATAAAATGATCGATACGAAAACAAACCATATTTTTTTGATTTGCGTACTAGACAAGATAAACGTATTTTTGTTATTCGGCGTTGTTATTTAGATCAGAATTATTCAAAAAATATTTTGTACTAAGCAATAAGGCGGTATGTTGCAAATACGTCTTTTTAATTAAGCATTATTGTGATACGTTCAAGCCCTAGTTTAGTATGAAGACGTATGAAGGAAAATCAAGCCTATAAGGCGGTATAGTGCTCATATACCGCCTTTTTGCTTGTTTTTCAGTGGCAATTATTAATCGGCAACTAAACAAAAAGGAAAAAATGCGTGTAAAAAAAAAACTGTAGGTAATAAAAATACATTACTTATGTAGAAAACTAGTAAAACACAATGTCTATCCGACACATAAAGTTTCATTTCAATATCTGTTTAAATTACCTAGAAATATGAAAATGAAGATTTCGGTCACTTTTTTGCGATTATCTCGAAAGTGTCTTTTGTCGAAAAGTCGCCTTTTACACTAGCACGGCAGAATTCGAACATTTACTGTAAAACTAATGAAAATTAAACCCGTTTTTTATTATCTTTGAATGAAGGTTAACCAAAAATCAATCATATTCTTCAAAAGAGCACAAACAAATGAGATATCGTAGAGTACAAGATAATTTTTTAGATGATTAGCATTGATTTCCGAGGATCCATATTGGCAAATGTCATACGAATTCCTACTTTTATGCATTAAGATATCATGTGTCATACCATTTTAGAATTGGCATAAAATACGCATGTTTTTAAAGTTATTTGCTCATTTTGTTTGTAGTAAAAAAAAGTAATGGCAGGTGTTCAAAGTTTAAATTACTATGTTGATGATAATTTAAGTCAAGTTCATTACAGTATTTTTCCAACTTTTACATTAGTTATTGACATAATAATGCTTCTATCATCTTAATAAACTATTCATAAACGCGCACATTAAAAAAAAACTAAATTCTAAAGCTATCTCAGTAAATGCGAGCACTTACAATGTCAAAAGAGGTGAAAAATTGGAAAAATCTTTAAATTGGTATAACTCGAAAACGGTGCAACTTTTACTGAGATCATGTTAGGCTGGTTTGGTTCGTCTGAGGCTGGGGAATCTCCAGTGTCACTGTGACGTGCTATTTCTGGGACACCCTGTATAGACCATTTTCTATGTTCTCTGAGTCAAACATTAATTAGTAAAGGGTGCAATGCAACCTGGAGACGCATATGCGGTCTTCGTAGAACGGCGGTGAGTGAGAGCAGCGCCCCGCCCGTGGAGTCGGCGAGGTGCGCATACTCCAGCGCGAGTACTCGCAGGTTGCGCAGCGCCAGCAGCGCGCGCATGAAGTCCCACCGCGTATCTGGCCGCGGCAGGTACTGCCCGCTGCCTGCCATACCATGAGTAACATAAGCTGAGGCATATATCCCACGGATTATAATAATAATATGACGCTTCTACCAGGCCTTAACAGGGCCCGATGACATACACTTTTTAGCGTCCGTGACCTGGCTACGATCTTTGGGGAAAACAAGGTTTTGTCTTTGTAATTGCTGACGAGGCCAAAATGACGAACAACTAATGGAAATATATTCTGAAGGACGGCACGGTCGACATTTGTCGAAAATGGTCATGGTACGCTCTATTGGGATCGATTTGTCATCACGGACAGGACTATTGTCGCCAATAAGCCTGATATCGTGTTGACAGATCGATCTCAACGCCAAGCAGTGCTCGTCAACGTCACCCTCCCGCATGAAGAGAATCTGGTGAAAGCTGAGAGGGACAACCCAACCTTGCTCACGAGGTGACCGCCAAGTGGGATATGAATTCGACGATCATTGTCCCGATAGTTGTTTCGGCAAACGGTCTTATAGTGACGAGTCTCGACCAACACCTCAAGAGACTCTCGATAGATGGCTGGATCACGGCACTCCTAACCACCGTTAGCTTGAGCCCTGCCCCGCTGTCGGCGGCATCCGTAAGTTAGGTTTCTTATTATGTTTATTTTTTGTATAAGTATTGTTATTTTACTTTTATATTTGAATATTTATTGTAAAAAACCTCATTTACAGAAAATGAAATAAATATCTGTTAATAAGAAAGGTATTACGCCTACGCATATTCCTAGTTCAGGTACGGAGTGCTGCTGTGGGCTGCGAGCACGGATGTGCAACACTTATTTGTTGTGGAAAAGAAGCTAGTGCTTACGTATTGTAAACGTTAATCAAAGAAATAGCTGCCGACCCCATTTTATCCAAAATGAAATGCTAACCCTTCCGTCAGTATACATACTAGAAACACAACATCCGTTAGGAAACATATACATCTTTACACTTCACACGCAACACGTCGCAATAATAAACAGGCCCTACCAGGGCTACAGGTATTTATAAGAAGAGCCCATACTACAGGTCCATAATAAATTACACGGCTTCACAAAATAAAAAACTCTTTCATGGGTAATTGTATAAGGTTCTATAATAAGCTCCCAAGTAGTGTTACTCATTTATCAGTAAATAAATTTAAGAGTTACGTTAAACGTCAACTAATTTCTAAAGCGTATTATAGTATTAAAGATTATATAAATGATGACAATGCTTGGGACTGAATTATTTGTATTACAATTATTAATGACCGTGGAGACTATATACATCTCCTTGTATGCTTATTATTTTAATTTGACATCTGGAGACTCTTTACATCTCCAAAATGGACCGTGGAGACTTTCTACATCTCCCTTGTTTGTGTTTGTTGTTTTGTTTTTTTGTTTAATTACCTACTTACCTATATTTAATTTTAATTTGACATTTGGAGACTCTTTACATCTCCGGAATTGTATTATTATTTTAACCTGACATTTTTATTAATTTAATTATTATTACTACTGGGACCTGTACATCCCTGTGACATTTAAATTAGATAGCTTATGTTTAGTATTGTAATAAGTTATTTATTTAAAAAAATGGCTTACTGTTGAGTTTCTTGCGGTGCTTCTTCTCAACAATGGTCTCTTGAAGCGCTGGTAGATGGTAGATTCAGACTTGTAAAAGTGCCTACAGGGCCTACTTACAGAATAAATGATTTTATTTATTATTTATTTATAATTTACATATATAGTAAAAATTGAAGAAAAAAACCGATTCATTTAAAAAAAACTAAATTATTTTCTCATCAAAAAATGTTACTAAGTACTCTGTTGAAGAGTTCACCAACAATTTAAAACAAATAATAAATAAAATAATACAATTTCACCGTCAAGCTCATACATATAAGTATCTATTATATAAAACTGAAAAACCAGAACGGTTTAAAAAAGGAAGGAAGAACAGAGGCAGCGCCTTACAAATTTTAAGTACTTTATTTATTTATTTATTGTAGGAGAACCAACAGCTTTAACAATTGTTATACTAACTTAAATAGAGGTACAGAGCCAATTACAGGAACTCACAATAGTTATTTGTTCAACAAGAGAGCAAAGTTGGTTTTTGCTGCGAGTGATGATTCAAAGATACGAGACGTAAAAAACTTTGGTCTCGTGTGAGACATACAACTTTTCACCTCAGCAGCGAGAACAACACAGCGTGAAGCTGGTAGGGCCAACGCAGGTCTTCCGTTGTGACCATTTGGTGAATACACGACTAAATAACGACACGATCGCATATGCATCAATCACAAGCATTTTTGCAAAATACTAATAAAATAAAAAGTGGAAAAAATAAACATGAAACAGATAAAACCTGTCACTCAACTTGATAATGCCGTAGTGCAAACACAAGTTTATACAGCTTTATGTAGTCTGTGGCTTTAAAAAAACCTAACTAGGCCTTGTCTATGGCTGTTGGCTACAATAATCCCGCTATTTTTGAAATGCGTTCTGTAACTGCCCCCGCGGTTTATGTCACGAAATTAATAGTTATTTGTTCAACAAGAGAGCAAAGTTGGTTTTTGCTGCGAGTGATGATTCAAAGATACGAGACGTAAAAAACTTTGGTCTCGTGTGAGACATACAACTTTTCACCTCAGCAGCGAGAACAACACAGCGTGAAGCTGGTAGGGCCAACGCAGGTCTTCCGTTGTGACCATTTGGTGAATACACGACTAAATAACGACACGATCGCATATGCATCAATCACAAGCATTTTTGCAAAATACTAATAAAATAAAAAGTGGAAAAAATAAACATGAAACAGATAAAACCTGTCACTCAACTTGATAATACCGTAGTGCAAACACAACTTTAGACAGCTTTATGTAGTCTGTGGCTTTAAAAAATACCTAACTAGGCCTTATCTATGGCTATTGGCTACAATAATCCCGCTATTTTTGAAATGCGTTCTGAAACTGCCCCCGCGGTTTGTCATGAAATTAAAGATTGTTAAAACGATAGCAAAATTATGTAGATACATGATAAACTTCTTATTTTTCATTAATTTTGTCTTCAAAACATTAAATAAAAAAAAATGATTGTACCTACTGTATAAAATAGTTATAATAAACACATTTCAAACTTTAACAGATAGTTTTATTTGCAATTTTACGGTTATGTGTGCATCCGAACGTGCGTTTCTTTTTGGACCTACTATGTGTGGAATTTGAAAATCGAACTTCGAATCAAGTTGTTTCTATCTCTCGCTTTTTTCCTATCGAAGTGAAAGTGACAGAACAAAGTGAAGTTCAATTTTTTCGAATGTTGTGAGTAGCCCCAGCACTGCTCACGGCATTTAAAAAAATTAATTAAAAAGCTACTTTGCCTCTCGCTCGCAGCAAAATTGAATTTTGCTCACTGTTTTTAAGCAGCAAAACCTGCTTGTTTGAGCTGCTGAGGTGAAAATAGATATAAATTAATATACATACACCTTAGTGACACGCACATCAGTGCCGAACTAAATAGGAATTAAAACATTTAAAAAAAAACAATGCACAATTGCACACATACGTAAGACCTAACAAAACTTAAAAGAACTGAGAATATTCATAACATGCCCGACCCACTAAGCTCGCTTATCAGTTCACAACTTGAAGAACACTCATTCAAAACACATTTTAGTTAATTTACGCCTCACAGAAGGTATTACACAGTTAAATATGTCAATATCAAACTCTCTCGTCAAATTAATCATTCTTCGACTAGCACGGTTAAGAAAACTATTCTGTCTGTATCTGGACGATGTACGCTTAAGAGAAATAGGGGGGGAAGTGCCTTTTGGACCGAGATGGAGTAACGAAGGATAGTTCATGTAGCAGCTCGGGACAGTCAATGACGCCAGTTGTGATTTTAAGGAGGAAAATTGTATCAGCTATATCCCGACGCTTATTTAAAGGGACCAGGTGGTGTTTCTTACAAATACTCAAGTAATTAGTTGAATTGTAAGGACACTTTAGTTTGTAACTCAAATATTTAACAATTTTTTTCTGAACACGTTCGATCCTGTCGATGTAAGTATCGTAGCAAGGATTCCAGACTTGAGACGCATATTCAAGTTTACTCCGAACTAGTGAGCAAAACATAATCTTCAGTTTTAGCCTGACTAAAATAAACAGAACTACGCATTATAAAACCGTTCTTAACGCACTACCTATGATACCATCAATATGGGTATTAAATAGAAGTTTGGAATCATGAACCACCCCCAGGTCACGCATAGATTGAACCTTATTCAAAGGTTGACCTTTAAGTTTGTAAGCAGTAGGAAAGTCAGAAAAAAACATTTGGATGGATTCAAATCTAACTTATTATTCAGACAATACTCATCAAGTCGCACGAGATCAGATTGAATCAATGACAAGTGACGAGTCATAGCTTGACTCAACCTTCCCATAGATCTTCATATCATCAGCAAAGCAAAGAAGTTTAGAATAAGTGAAGCATTTACTGATATCATTAATAAAAATATTTAAAAAGCAATGGTCCAAGCATAGAGCCCTGGGGGACGCCACTCGGTACTGTCACCCATCCAGAGATTGTCAATGTAGGAAGAAAACCATCTTAATAGGTCACCACTGATTCCAATATCATACAGCTTGGATAATAAAATAACATGGTCAATTCGGTCGAAAGCCTTACTATAATCTGTTTAGACTACATCCACCTGGGTGTTATCTTCCATTGCACCAGTGACATACTCGTTAAGCAGCACAAGGTTGGATACGGTGGATCGGCGCTGCAAGAAACCATGTTGGATAGGGCTTATAGAATTTTTTAAAGCGCAGTTTACTTGATTATAGACATTTTTTTCCAAAACTTTGGATAGTATACATAATTTAGAAATTGGTCTATAATTTTGTACTTCTGTTTTTGGGCCTTTTTTATGGACTGGTGTTATAAAAGCCGATTTCCACAATGGCGGGACAATACACTCGGTGAATGAGCACTTAAATAACAGAAAGATGGGAAATGCCAAACTTTCCGCACAATTTATTAGGAACTGAGCAGGTAGATCATCCGGACCAGCCGATTTAGACGGGTTCAGCTTAAGTAGGAGATTTTCAACTAAATCAGGGCTTACTTCAATGTTTGCCAAGAAAGCTGTAGAGTTAGCATTATTCATAGAGTTAAGAATAGTGTTACTAGTGTTAGAAGATGAGAAAGATGATAGAAAGTACTCTGAAAAAGCATGGCATATGTCCGGCCCAGTGTTAACTAAATCACCATTGCTGACAACTTTGTTGACACGTTTCTAGGGAACAACGCACGTGACCTAATTAAATAAACTATTGAAATCTATTCTCTAGACATGAGAATAGAACAAGAGCATATACAATTAACCGGTTTCGCTGTCTACAATCACGTAATGAAATCTCGATAAGATTAACCGTCGGCCATTGTTTGGAAATATTTCGGCTAACGTACGGATCGGTCTCGCTTAATACCTTACGTTTAAGTAGACGCATTTGGTCTCTAATGAGTAATGATATACAGGGTGTTTGGTAGAGCGTTGTCTGAAAAAAACAGGCAAGTAGAAGAGGCCATTAGCTATCCATTTCAGGTACTTTAACCCTTTATTTGTCTAGGGGCTATTTAACCCTTCGGAGCAAAATGCACAATACGCAAAATGTACACTACACGCAAAAAGTAACCAATGGCAAAATGCACAATACGCAAAATGGACACAACGCATAATGTGAAATACGCAGAACGTACAAAACGCAAAACGTACATACACAAAATTAACATTACGCAAAATATCACCAAACTTGAAGTCGTCCATATCTAACTGGATCAACACCAGCGCGCTGAGGGTCACGGTAGTGTACTCTGAGTGATATGTGTACTCCCGCACCCGGACTAAAACCTCAAATTTTCCGATGATACATACGTACTCTTTTCAGGGGTCAATGATATTGCAAAACGTTCGAAATATCAGGAAGTTTAATCCGTTTAAATTACTTTATGAAAATCAGTATAATAACGAAAGTGGGGCTTATGTTTTTGACGGAATTTTGCCTTTTGACCGAAATATGTTCGGCAAAATGTATAATCTCCTTACCGTTTCATTTGCCAACCCAATTTTATACGGAAAATGTGTAATAAGTAAATGTATGTACATTTTGCGTTTTGTACGTTCTGCGTATTTCACATTATACGTTGTGTACATTTTGCGTATTGTGCATTTTGCCATTGGTTACTTTTTGCGTGTAGTGTACATTTTGCGTTTTGTGCATTTTGCTCCGAAGGTCTATTTAATACCGATTTATTTTTCATTTTATTAAAAGTTACCAAAATTCGACCTTGAAACCCCGACAAAAAAGGAACTATTTGGTGTATCCACAAAATTATAATTTTGTTAGAAAGTTAAATGTTGTGGTGTTTGAATAAAAGTGTTATTGAAAGCGTAGAACAACATTTAAAAAAAATGGGGGCTCTCAAAGTTTCAGAAATCAGTAAGGAAAATTTTCAAGATTAACTTCACAGTGAAATTAAAAAAAAACGAAAGTGATTACAACTCTTCCAATTTCCTAAAAACATCTCTAGTTTATGCCAATTTTAATGATGTGTCACATGTATTACAAAACTCTTAATCATTTGAGTTATTCGCTAATAACTTCCATCCGGCCGAGAAGGTGGCGATTTTTGGGAGAATTAACTTCTCTATTCAGTTACCACGTCTTACGCAGTTAGACGTTTTCTCGTTGTATCTAAGATGAAAATTAATTCATTAGAATTTTTCAAGTAAAAATCTGGGGCTATAAAGAAAATGTAGTATGTATAGTATAACACATTTATACAAAAAAAAACTGAATAGTGACTTGGTCGAGTGTTCTTAGCTACGATGTTGCCGCGGTTTCGTCCGCATTTGTTTAGCTTTTATTAACTCATATCGAAATCATTAATACAGTGAAAACAAAATCAAAATCCGTTTGGACTTATGTAGGTAATTATAATGAGCATGACCTTATGGAACTGCCTGTCTCCAATATTCCTTCTTAGAAAACTGTCCGTTCCCAATAATTCATTTATAAATTATTTTATAGAAGAGATTAAGAAGAGTCGTAAGCGAAAACCAAACAATGGTCTACCATTTCGAAAGGGTTTCTAAAAGAAAGGTAATTAATTTAAAAAAAAAAAGTACCTGCACAAGGAATGTGACTCAGATACATAGTCATAAACACTGATGTTAGCTGATAATAGTTATTATATTGTTTACCTTAATTGACAATGAAAATCTTTTCAGTACCAGCAATCTGTACCTGATAAAGATGACAGCTTTGAATTTGAAACGGAAGACGAAGATGTATTTCGGGATAAAAATGACTCCTTTGATTTAGATGGACGTAGAATTGTGTCTGTTAAATATTTCTTGACACCTTTGCAAGCAGTTGCTGACCTGAGAGTTAGTTATTTCTATAGTGTCATGTCGTACGGTATTCTGGTTTGGGGTAAGGCAGCTGACATACAAACTATATTTGTTTTACAAAAAAGGCCCATCCGTTCTATGTACAACTTAAATTCCCGTGACTCCTTAAGAGAACTTTTTAAGGAAATGAATATCTTAACTGTAGCATCTCAATTTATTTATGAGAATATTATTTATGTTATTAAAAATTTGGATTCTTTTACAAAAAAATCTGATATACATAATTTAAATACTTGAAATAAAAATAAAATCGCTATTCGAAAATTTCGCGTCCTTAAAGTATATAAATCATTTGTTGGTCAATGCATTCATTTCTATAATAAATTACCTGACGTAGTTTTAAAGTTACCCTTTCCAGCACTTAAAATTACTTGAAAAAGTCGTTAATGTCTAAAGCGTATTATAGGATCGAGGACTATCTAATAGAAAAATGCTTTGCTTTTAAACCCGAAACTTAATCAATAATATATTTTTTTTTAAATTCAAAAGCGTTATCTTTCAACGTATAAGTTTAACCATCCAGCGAGGAAATGCTGCCAGCATCTTTGGTACAATGCCGCAGGGGCCATTCTTAGATTTAATGTTTTAGTTAATTTATATATTTAGAGTTAGTCTTATTTAATTTTAGTCTTATTTAGTTATGGTTGTATTATTTTATGTCGTTTTACTATAAAGTACTCTAAGTTTAAAAGCGTTATCTTGTGTAGGGGACACCGTTGATGTAGGAAAACATACCAATTTTATGTCGCCGTCTTGCACCGTCTTATATAAACATAAGTAGGTGTTCTTTTTTCCTTTTCTTTCTCTATCTCTGTCTTAAGATTTTGGTGTGTTTTCCTGCAGAAACTACGCAGGTTATTTGATATATTTCATAATTTACTATTTATAGATTTATATAATGTTAGACTCAGTAGTACCATTGTAATATTAAATATATTTAAAAAAATGACTGACTGCCGAGTTTTTTGCGGCGTTTCTTCTCGGCAGTGGTCTCCTCTTGTGAAGCCGTGACGTGTAAAAGTGCCCGTGCGGCCTACTTACTGAATAAATGTCTTTATCTTTATCTTTTATCTTTAATTAACGGTAATTTACATAGTTTAATATTTATCTGATTTTAATGGTTATAATATAGACGATATTTGATCAAATATTATTTATAGTAGTGAACGGTATCTAGCTACATCATAATCTACCTCTTTTTTACTGGCCAAGGTGCGTTTACCATTTTTCTGCTCGACGGAACCGGAAAGTGGCAACTTCGTTTAGCGCAGCGGCCAGGGAGTTGCCACTTTCCGGCCGGAGGAGATTGCCGCTCGCTCGTGACATATTTGCCTCTCCTGTCACCCTGGTCAGAGTTAAGCGTGGCGTGTAGGTACGCGATGCGGTGTGGGTGCGGGAAGGAACGGCCATCTCGGAGGGACCTGAACAAGTAGTAGGTCAATTCCTTGTAACAGTACCAAACTACATCATCACATCATATTATTACAAAAACTGTGTAATCTACGAGTATACAATTTTAATAAGTAAGTACCTACATACAGGGTGTCCCAGAAATAGCACGTCACAGTGACACTGGAGATTCCCCAGCCTCAGACGAACCAAACCAGCCTAACATGACCTCAGTAAAAGTTGCACCATTTTCGAGTTATACCAATTTAAAGATTTTTCCAATTTTTCACCTCTTTTGACATTGTAAGTGCTCGCATTTACTGGGATAGCTTTAGAATTTAGTTTTTTTTATTTGTGCGCGTTTATGAATAGTTTATTAAGGTGATTCGTATCACATAACTACCTAACTTCGTACCTAACTAAAAAGTCGGCTATTAAAACGAAGTTTAATATTAATCAACGAGTATAGCACGAAACGCAAGGTAACGAACTATGAGTAGTTTGGGTCACAGGGCTACAACTGCAATAAATTAATAACTATCCTACAATTATTTACATGATAAACTTGCAAAGCGGCTAAACGCGTTTCATTTGTTAGTTTGGTTGCCGGGATCCTTATTGGCAAATGTGATACGAATTCCTACTTTTTTGCATTAAGATATCATGTGTCACTCTGATTTTGTTTGTGGAACTGAAACGACTACTCGGCACTCTTAACGGAAGTTGATTTCGCTTTGTTGAATGTTTTTTTTTATTGGTGATGTTTGAAAGACAATATTTATTCAAAACCAATAAGTAACGAAGAGGAACTACGGCGACGTGTCTTCAATGCAGCCCGAGACATATCGGAAACCAGTTTACGAAAATTAAACCGAAATTTTATTCGAAGATGCCATTTGTGCCTTAGAGTCGGAGGGAAACAATTCGAACATTTACTGTAAAAACTAATGAAAATTAAACCCGTTTTCTATTATCTTTGAACCAAGGTCAACCAAAAATCAATCATATTCTTCAAAGGAGCACAAACAAATGAGATATCGTAGAGTACAAGATAATTTTTTAGATGATTAGCATTGATTTCCGAGGATCCATATTGGCAAATGTCATACGAATTCCTACTTTTATGCATTAAGATATCATGTGTCATACCATTTTAGAATTGGCATAAAATACGCATATTTTTAAAGTTATTTGCTCATTTTGTTTATAGTAGAAAAAAGTAATGGCAGGTGCTCAAAGTTTAAATTACTATGTTGATGATAATTTAAGTCTAGTTCATTACAGTATTTTTCCAACTTTTACATTAGTTATTGACATAATAATGCTTCTATCACCTTAATAAACTATTCATAAACGCGCACAAATAAAAAAAACTAAATTCTAAAGCTATCCCAGTAAATGCGAGCACTTACAATGTCAAAAGAGGTGAAAAATTGGAAAAATCTTTAAATTGGTATAACTCGAAAACGGTGCAACTTTTACTGAGATCATGTTAGGCTGGTTTGGTTCGTCTGAGGCTGGGGAATCTCCAGTGTCACTGTGACGTGCTATTTCTGGGACACCCTGTATATGAAATGACACGAACTGACGAACAAGGAAACTTGCGAATAAGGAAAATAGCGGGTTAGGAACATGACGAAATAGCAAAACTGGCAATCTAAACTAACTGACGAACAAGCAAACTTGCGAACCAGGAAACCAACTTAATAGGGAAATTGACAACTTAGTGAAACTGGCAAATAAGGAAATTAGTGAATTCAGAAACTGTCTAATGAGTAAACTGGTGAATTACTGAAATTGACTAGTACGGAAACTGACCAGTGGTACGCTAACTGTTCTTGATAGCCTTAAGAAAGCCTTAGTAAAACCCTTGCACAAAAAAGGCTCCACACAAGACATGAACAATTATAGACCAATTGCACTGTTACCAAATTTTTCTATGATATTTGAAAAAGTAATTTTGAATCGAATAATTTCATTCTTCAATAAAAACAACATTCTAAACAAAAATCAGCTCGGATTTCAAAAGGGGAAAAATACTACATCAGCCATTTTTTTTTTTTTGCATCAGTTATGCACAGATATACCATAGTAAACAGCATCTATTGGGCTGTTTATTGATCTTTCCAAAGCGTTCGACTGTGTTTCTCACAAAATATTGTTAAGGCAGCTCGAGCATGTAGGAATCCGGGGGCACGGTATAAACCATTTAGGAGCACTTTGGGGATTTCTCGAAAAGTGGATTTCTCAAAACAGGGATATCGCAAAATGTGGAGTTCGCAAAACGGGGATTTCTCAAAATGGGGAGTTCGTGAAACGGGGACGTGTACACTCAGGTAAAAAATGTGTTGATTATGTCGCACGCTGAATTTAGCCCTTATTCCTCGTCGTGCCACCAACTTGTTCCACCAGTGGTACGACGAGGAATGAATTTAACAGAGTCGACGGAGCTCCACTTACGCGGAGCTCCTATTTCTGGGTGGTTTTGGCCCTCCGGGCCTGCTGCAAAACTAACATAACCTAAACCTACGATGCCTACGATGACATTTTCACCTCACTTACATAATTATATTAGTTATATTATGCTACATGAAATACAAACAATCGTATTAGAGCTGATTGTACTTTATATCCCCGTTTCGCGAATTCCCCATTTTGAGAAATCCCCGTTTTGCGAACTCCACATTTTGCGATATCCCCATTTTGAGAAATCCACTTTTCGAGAAATCCCCAAAGTGCTCCTAAACCGTATAAACGACCGGACCGGGGCCCAGCATTATGATTAATTCATACTTACCTTACATACAGAACACAATCCATAGTATAAGACACTTATGACAAAACAACAAAAACAATTACCAGCCTTCAGTCAAATTATGAACACATTCTACAAGGGGTTCCACAAGGCAGCGTACTGGGGCCTTTACTATTTCTGATATATGTAAATGATTTCCCTTTAATAATTAATCATTCATGTGTCATGTTCGCAGATGATGCCACCGTATTTATATCTAATGACAAATCAAACGTGAATTACGCAACACACTCAAAAATATTATGAATTGGTTTAGCTCTCTAAACTTGAGGATCAATACAGATTTAAAACGAAAATAATACAATTTGTCAATTATTTTATAAACAGCTACCACAAAGGAAGGATATTTTATTAAAAAATGTAACTCTAAGGTGAATTTGCGAAGCCAATATACACCGTGTCAAATAAGTTCGAATACACATCTTTTTGCACTAACCCTAAAGACATACATACTACAGGCCATCGAATTCTTATTTTAATTTATAAAGTATGTTGTCGTTAACAAAATACAATCGTTTCAACAGTCAAGCATTTGTATTTTGCTTTTAATCCACGATGAAACAGTTTCGTGAAACGATTATCAGAAAATTTAGCAATGGCGACAGGCCTTAAACCCCCTTGGAATTAAACGCAATATAGTTTACACCACAATCAAAAGGTATAAAGAGACCTCCTCAGTAAAAGACAGGAAAAGATCCGGTCGGCCACGTTCAGCTAGAACCGATAGAGTAGTAAAGATTGTGAGAGAGCGACTGCGGCGGGAAAAACACCGAAAATTCTGTCCGAAAATTGGCTGCTGACCTGAAAATTTCAAAATGAAAAAAAATGAATATGAAAATAGTTTGAAAATTTGAAAAAGGATCGGTACACAATATTTTGAGGGTGGATCTTGGATGCCATGCCTACAAAAAACGAAAAGTTCATGGCATTTCCGAAGTGACCAAGAAAAAGAGAGTACAAAGATCCAACATACTCGTAATACTTTCTTGGCACGCAGGGGATGAGTTTGTATTTTCCGACGAGAAACTGTTCGTGTCAGAACAGCCTCATAACGCCCAAAATGATCGATTGTGGGCACCAATGATAGAAGACATTCCGGACAGCCAGAAAAATGTTCCTAGGTTCCAGAGCTCACCATCGGTGATGGTGTGGGGTGCAGTTTGTAAGCGGGGTAAACTACCTCTAGTATTTATCGATAAAGGCGTTAACCTCCTGAGGTTCCATGTAGTAAAAATAGAACATAATACGGTCATTGAAATAAAGATCTAGTGCAAACGAAGTAAAGTGGAATTTCTTTTGTTTTTATGAGAAATGGTCAAATTAGAAAATTGACTTTAATTCATTCACAATAGATTCATATTCCATTGACAAATTTCGTTGTATGGTGGGCCTTAGGAGGTAATCAATGCTCAATACTATAAATCCGAGGTTTTGGAGAAAATTGTTGCTCCAAATTTAAAACGGATGTTTGAGAATGAATATTATGTTTTCCAACAAGACGGAGCTCGTTCACACACGGCAAACGCTGTTCAAGCTTGGTGTCAGGCTAATTTGACCGACTTTCTGCCGAAACATGAATGGCCAGTATGGCCACCCAGTTCTCCGGACTTGAATGTATTAGATTATTTCGTGTGGACGTACATGCTCTGGAAACTACATGATTATAAAATTTCAAACCTGGATCATTTCAAAAAGGTTATCGAGCATATTTGGGACGAAATACTAATGGAAGCGGTGCGTGCCGCGTGTGATTCATTTGAGAAACGTTTGAAGCTAGTAAAAAAAAGTTAAAGGTGGAGTTATTCCGAAACATTTGTTGTAAATATTGTACATAAGTGTGCCATTAAAAAATATACTTTTCATTGTATTAACTGTTCGTACATTTATTTTATCGAGAATCTAAACTGTATGCAAACTTATTGGACACGGTGTAGGTATGACTTGCGTACAGTCCGGCCTTCCAGCTTTATACTCAATAAAAGCACATTTGTAACTGGGATTAAGGTTTATAATAATTTATCAGACAATGGCCTTAAAGGGCGCACAATTTAAGAGGCAACTCAAGGACTGGCTGCTAAGCAAATGTTTTTATGATTTGAATGAATTTTTTGAGTAATTTATGTTTGTTATTTTATTAAATATTATAATTTTTCAAATCAATACAAATTTTTGTGATAATATTGTACGTCCGAAACGGGCAAACTGTTGATACCTACTAATTACTTTATGACATGTTATAACAATGTATAGTCAGCATCATAAATATAGTGGCAGTCAATAGTTCCAAATATACCGCACCATCCAAAATATCCATAAATACGTACTCATTCAAAGTGATCAAATTGTTCAGGCCATCCACTGTATACAAATATACCGGAGCATGCACAACGCCATATACTTGGTAACATTCAACCCGCCGTTAGTACAGCAACGTCCAGAACGCCCCGAAGGTTTCTAAGCATCCAAAGTAGCCAAAAATACGGGACACATAAGAAAATTGAACCTTATTCACCAGTAAGTACGGTTGAATATTCAGTGAAATCATTTTAATAGGTTAGCCATTAAGCAATTTGACAAACCACGAAAACAGTACCATACTGTCATGGCATATATCTGTCTCACGTTTTAATTTGACACATTATTGCGTGGATAAAATAAAAATGCAAATAGCACCTAATACGGGGATTAGAACCCAGAACACATGACTTGATAGCGTTACTACTAAACCACTGGGCCCTATTTCACGAAAGGTACTAGTCTAGTAATACCCGTCCATGGACTAATATTTTGTACAAGTTTACAATTATGGATTTCAACAAGCTACAATTGTAAGTTACTAGTTACTTCTTTGTAAAATTGTAAATACTAGGATTACTAGTGTACGTTTCTCGAATCTACAAATATACGGCTTTACTAGTTAGTAGTAACTAGTTAATTATGTACAAGTCTGGGTAAATCACGTTTCATTACTTTTTTTACAAGACTTGTAGCTAGTAGCGGTGCACAGACTAAAAATACTAGTTACCGAATGGCTGTTTACGCTATTATCAAGGCTGAATTAGGTACCTAATTTTTTTATTCAAAGAATCAGTCAAGTGAGAGTCGAGCACACATTATTTTGAGGTGCCGGATCTAATGAGGTTAATTAATTATTGTTTAGTATAGTATTAATTATTAAGCGTGTAAAAACTTGTTGCGATTTTAATGGTAAACTAAACTGATTTCTTGGAAGAAATACTCGACGCCGACGGATAATAACGATTTCTTCATCGCTGCTGTCGGAATCAGTCCACATTGCTTTAAAAACTTCACAATACACTTAAATTCGACAAGACACAACAATTTTCACAATAAAATCGATATTTTTGACAAGAGTAAATTCAACTTGTAATTTATTTAGAACCAAGCGGCTTTTTTCAAGGCCATCGAAAGTATGCAATTGCTGATATGTCTGTAAAATTATATCTAGTGGTAACATGCCTTCAGGGTGCTTTGGTGAGCTCGTCCACCTAAGCAAATGCCTATACAACTGTAGAGTGAAGTGAAGATTGATCAGTAATGTGGTACAGATGTAGTGAATAATCCTTTCCCATCGTATTTTCTCGGAAATGTTCGTATTTGTCATGCTACTTCAGTCAGACTCAGTACCCATCAAGATAACGTGGGGGAAGGTCGCATCGCGAGATTAATAATCTATATAGAGTGGTTAATACCACTGTTTTTTTGTCAATATTTAAGTTTGTTTTTTTCAGTTCTTTTTAATAGTCATGCCGAAAGCATTAAGACCTGGGAAACGTTTAGATCGACAAGCCTGTGAGATTATTTTCAACATTTATTTATATTTCTTATCTGAAAATGATAAATTTAAATATAGCAACAATGCTGATTACTTCTGTAAAGTCCAAAAACGAGTTTCGGAGGCCAGTGGAATTACTCGACGAACAATAAGTAAAATATTGCAAAAAGAGTACAAAACTGAATCTACCACAACCAGGCCAAAAATGGCAAAGTTGGGTAGACCAAATAAATTATTTTGCCTAGATCTTGATGATTTCGACTACAACGTAATACGCAGATTAGTATATAATTTTCATTTAATATACAAACAAGTTCCCACAATCAAAGCCCTTAAGTCCAAATTATCTGATACTATTAATTTTAAGGGATGTGACTTTACGTTAAGAAAAATCCTTCGGAAAATGGGTTTTCGGTATAAGAAGATACAAAACAACAGAAAATGGCTTATCGAGAAAGATGACGTTCGTTTAAAAAGAGTAAAGTTTTTGGCATTCATAAAAAAGTACAGATCACAAGGGAGAGACATTGTCTATATGGATGAAACATATATTCATACCTCACATTTGACGGGTAAAAGCTAGGCTGACTCTTCAGATAACGGAGTGAAACAATTAATTTCGAAAGATCAACGTCTGATCACAGTACATGATGGCAGTGGAAAAGGGTTTATTCCAGGAGCACTGCTAATGTATCAGTCCACTGATAAAACGGGTGACTATCACAACTCCATGAATAGTGATAACTATGAAAAGTGGCTACGTAGTCAACTCATTCCCAACTTAGCTCCACATTCGGTACTAGTAGTAGATAATGCTGCATATCATAATAAGTACGTGGAAAGACCTCCTAACTCAAATACTCGGTTAGCAAATCATAACATTCCGATTGATCCGTCATTAACAAAACTTGAAATTTATGAAATTATTTGCAAGCACAAGCAAGACTTTGTGGAATACTCTATAGACAAACTTATGAACGAATATGGATGGACACAGCGTACTAAGACTACCACCGTATCATCCTGATTTCAACCCAATAGAAAACATATGGTCTCAAATAAAAGGATATGTATCCAAAAGAAACATAAATATGAATATGACGACTGTGAAACAATTGGTACAGGAAAAGGTTAATATGATTGGTCCCGATGTTTGGGCAAAAGTATGTGACCACGCCATCAAATGCGAAAACGAATACAGAACACACGAACCAGAATTAGAAAACCATATGGCTAGTTTTGAAATCACCGTTCATGAAAACTCAGACGATGATACACCAGAGAACAGTTCTGATTCTGACTGTGAAATGGTAGTTGGAAATACTGTTTTGCATCATACTGTCGACCCTTCCTCCTCCTCCTCCTCTCCTCCTCCTCTTCTACCGTTTTCATAATCGGAGTCGTCCACCCGATCAGAACAACATTTATAATGATTCCGAAGCTGGTTTTCTTGTTTTTTTTTGTGGGATTGTTTTTGTTATGGTATGTTATTTTATATTTACGATAAGTGTCATCTCTTAAGTGTAATAAAGGAGGTCTGCATAGTTACTAAAGTCTTGATTTATAGTTAGAATTTTGAGGCCCCGGTCCTTAGAAATTTATTAAAAACAGCCATGATTTAATCAAATCCGCAACTTCCGGTTTGGATGTCAGAGCGACTTCCAACCCGGAGGTTTCGGTTTTAATCAGTGCTCTCACTAAATATGTGCCCAAATAAAATATCCTCGGTAACTAGTTCGATTTTTGTTTACCTACACCTAATAATAATAATAAAATTTGATCGTGTTGGTTTTAACATCTCTGTGTGATATACTTCAAACTCGTGGTTTGACATTTGACACTGATAACTAAAGTATTCTATTTATTTCATACAAACATGTCACTTAATAATTCAATAATTCATTGACACTTCGGCATCGTTCGGAAGTAGGCGTGCGTTCCGAGTTTTCACGATGGGAAAGGATTATTCACTAGATCTGTAACAAGATAAATTTATCCATAATAACCGTAAAAACTACAAAACATATCTCTCGGCTTGCCCTATTCTGAAACCCTAGGCACGCCACCGCTGTATATCAACCTTTTTTGACAGGATTTCGGGTTTTGACAGTCTAATGTCATAAGAATATAACGACAGAAATGATTGTGCTAAAATAGTTTCGTAATATCAAATAATATGAAACAACGTGAACGCCGAGAACTAATCGTCGCCAAATGGCTAGAAAATCCTCAACGCCCGAATCATTATATCGCCAGGGATCTTAAAATGCCAGGAAGAACTGTGGATGACGTATTACAACGGTACTTCAAGACCCTATCTACGGCTCAGAAGTCAAGAACCAAAGTGACCCCGTATTGGAAAGAAAGATTGTAAGGAACATACGTAAGAACCGCACCATGTCCGAACGTGACATCGCAATAAAATCAACACGTTGAACGCCAGGCCAAAAATGCAGTGTTTCCATTGAAGCCACGGGGGTCACAGGTGAGCCAAACCATTTTGAACCATTGGAGCCACGGGGGCCACCGGTGAGCCGCGGTGAGCCTTCATTTCAAACCTGTTTTACAGGCCCCCGATCACTTATTCCATCCATAAACGTATGAAGGGTGAGCCGCGTGGCCTCCGAGAAGATACTAGTTGAAAAAAATCTTTTTTTGAAAAAATTGCGTATTATTCGTTTTTACCATGGCCCCAACGCATACATCGTGATGGCCCACCGGTGGGTGGTGTGGCGGCCAACGTGTTAACAAACCAATCAATGGTTCGACGTGTAAAGCAACGTGCGTCTATGAAGACTAAAAAAAAGCGAACCCAAAAACGTCAGATAAACAACGAGCAACATTTAAAATCAGGTCTCGAAAACTATACAACTTTTTAGGCACAAAAAGCTTTCACATAATTCTTGACGATGAAACCTATGTGAAAGCCGATTTTCATACACTACCCGGTGACCAATACTTTACGAAATTTATATAAATGTCACTTTGTTTTGGCCAGACTTGGCAACCTGCCATTACGCAAAAGAAACGATTAATTTCCTTGAATGTAATGGTATCCAATTTGTACCAAAAATTATGAACCCTCCTAATGTTCCACAGTGCCGTCCAATTGAGAGGTATTGGGCTCTAGTAAAAGGAATCTTACGAAAGTCAGGCAAAACAGCAAGAGACCACAAGGATTTCCTTAAAAAGTAGAATTGGGCATGTAAACAAGTCTCCAATGACACTGTCACACGCTTGATGAACGGCATCAGACAAAAATTAAGGCAAGAGTGGGATAAAAAGAATATATCCAGGAAAAACTGATAAATATTAAAATTTTGACTGTATTATATTAATTCATTAACAATAAAATAGATAAAATATGTTAGTATTGTTTGAAACGCGTTTTCAATTTGGCGAATCCGCAACGGTTCAGGCCTTAGTTGGTATTGTTGATCGAAGCTTTGAATTTATAGATAGTATATTGTAATCATATTAAAACCATTGCTTCGTTGTTAAGAATGGGATATCGAGTTTTAGTATTACATAATTTGGCTATTTTAAGCCAAGGAAGGCAAATTACCGCATGGTAGGGTTTATTGTCAGTATCATTAAAACCTTAATAACTCCTAAAGTAATTAGACGTATATATAAAAGTTAAAATCGTATTCTGTATCACTCGGCTTCTATCAACAATGATGGAAGGAGTCCGGTAAAGAAGGGGCTTACTTATGCAGTAATATTTACGTCAAGTTCTGCGACACCTGTATATGTATACCACTACGGTGATAGCGGGTGGGCACTGTGCTTTGAAATATCAGACAAAGGCGTTGGCGCTACAAGGTAAGAGGTATAGGTAGGTTATGTTAATGTTTCAGCAGGCCCGAAGGGTCAAAGCACCTAAAACAATTAGGACAGATTATGAAACAGTATTTAAAAGTCAGGATAAAGTTCCAAACAATATGGCATGGTTATTCACGTGGTAGCAACGTTCACTCCGGCACGGGTGTCACTACGGGAGGTTCGTGGGCTGGTGGATCATGAGCATCGGGTAAAATTGCAGTAGCTGTAGCGTTTTCCACCTTCCGGTACTGAAAGTTGGGAAGGTTCATCTTGGCCGCCATGACGGTGTCCCGCAGGCGCTCGGGCGCGACCGCCGCGCAGGCGCGGCTCTCCTCGCGGCACTCGCGCACCAGCTCGCCCATGGCGCCCGCGGCGAGGGGCGCCACGTCCTGCGCACCCTTCTCGAGGTGCCGCTTCAGCTCCTTGTCTATGCGGACCAGCTTCTCCTTACTGGAGTTGGTTCGCCAAGGCCTCTTGGGATCGGCTCCGGTCAGAACTACGGTCTCTGAGAACACTTTCTTCACACTGTAAAGATAGTAGTTTTGCTATTAAAATTAAATTAATCAAATTATAAATTATTTTTATAGTATCGGCTAGGAACAAGTACATAATTATTTTCCTGGTCCTAATACATAGATAATACTAACTAGGTTAAGGTTTGGGTTAAAAGAAATTGACTACTCATAAATAACAATCGTTCACTTCAAGCACAGATAACAGAATACAAGTACAGATACCCAATCTCATAGAGCAAAAGCGTGCCGTCCTAATGTAGGCAATTCGGTAGGCAATTTTAGTCCCGTAGTTACACCAGTAGATGCCGTATCTGAGCCACCACTGGATGCTGGCAGCCTACCTAATAGTTTTAGTAACGTATCACCAGATGGCATTGACTTCAAGAATGAGACGTCAAGAAAATTGTTGATTTAAAATTAATATGTAATGGCTATAATCCTACCGGTGACATTGTGGTAGCGTTTTATTCATTCATAGGAACATCTGCCCTGATTACTGATGTCCAGGACAAAATAGGAATGTTTTAATGACATGTTCGGGAAGTTTTTTGCTGATAATAAATAAAAGCAATAGGTAAAATAACTGGTTTATTAGGTTTAAAGAATTTATTTTTTCATAAGAATTTTACAATTCACTTACATGAGAATTAAGAATAAGTTAAAAATAGTTTGGTGAGCGTATTTAAGCGTGCGTATTTGCATTCACGCAAAACAAATATTAAAGAAAACGCTTGGGGCTGTGAGTGCATAGTAGCACAGTATATAAATAAACCAGTAAAGAAGCTACGAACAAACGCTCGAAACGACGCACTCACACAGACGCACGCCTCTACGAGACCGCTAAGAGGATTTGGCGGTGCTGTCAGTCGCGTGTGTCGCGTCGAGACGAATGGGCTCCTTTGCATTTTACGCTTGTTCTTGAGAAAGATGCCACAAAAGTATTGCGTGGTATACGGTTGTTTGAATTCGGCTTCTTCAAACCCGGAACTATCATTTTTAAACTCCCTGCTGGTGTTGAAAGGTAAGAATAAATAAAATATTTTTTAATAAAGAGCTTTTTATAATACGATGACGTGTTGCAAAAGTAAAAATTTAAAAATTGTTTGCAAAATCGATATCTGGGGATGTGTATGGTCTTCGACAACTAATCTGTTGGCAGAATGAGAAAAAGTAGCCGCCATCTTGAACTCTTTAGTTATTCAACCGATTGCTTCCAAAATCGATATCTGAGGATGTGTATGGTCTCCGACAACTAATCTGTTGGCAGAATGAGAAAAAGTAGCCCCTATCTTGAACTCTTTAGTTATTTAACCGATTGCTTCCAAAATCGATATCTGGGGATGTGTATGGTCTCCGACAATTAATCTGTTGGCAGAATGAGAAAAAGTAGCCGCCATCTTGAACTCTTTAGTTATTCAACCGATTGCTTCCAAAATCGATATCTGGGGATTTTTTACACAATAAAATTAAACAATAAAGCGTTTCGAACATGTCGTAGCAGACGAAAGTATTTTTCAGTGAGTAATTTGTAATAAAGGTTAAAAGCAGCCAATAAATAAATTAGGTTTGTTTATTCTTCAGTTTTATTTGATATTGTGGTAGTGCAGTCGCTAGTTAATCTGAAATGTATAACTAACGAAGAATAAAGACTTCTTCAAATGCTAAAGTTATGTTTATTACCTACCCAATTTTATCTGCAGGGGCTACTTTTACTGATTATGTTAACGGATTCGTTATCGGACATCACACAGATCTCCAGATATCGATATTGGAAGCAGCCTGTCGAATAATAAAAAAGTTCAAGATGGCGGCTACTTTGTCGGAAACCACGCACATCCCTAGATATCGATTTTGGAAGCAATCGGTTGAATAACTAAAAAATTAAAGATGGCGGCTACTTTTTCTCAATCTGCAACGGATTTGTTGTCGCAGGTCACACGTATCGATTTTGCACTAACTAGCTGAGATACAATATAGTTAGTGGACAACCCTTACGCTCAATTGGAGCGTAGGTATTTATCTTGAAAAGTAGGCCTAGTTTCTTTACTGGTTTATTTATATACTGTGATAGTAGTTTCGCGATCCGTGATGGCACCATCTAGTGACAGTACCTAATAAGGCGTAGCATGCTTGAAAGCTTATAAGTTTTTTATGAGTTAGATGGAGTTAATATAAAATTTATTGCATTTATTAAACTTATAAAATATACCCTACTTTATGTAGAGAAGGATGTTTTTGATGTAATTAAGGTACGTTGAATTTATTAAGGTGCAAAAATCATTCAATCTTCACGATTAGGGGAGAGTGGGTAACAGTGGATCACTTTTTTTTTTAAGTTCCACAAATCCCAAGTTTATGCCTAAATAATTAATCTATGATAATTAACCACAAGATACGTCCTTAATCTACAAAAACAAGTGCAATTATTGGCAAAAACGGCACAAACTTACAAGTTATAACAAGTTTTAAAAAAAATGGGAAATGATTCACTGTGACCCGTGGATGGGTCACACTGGATCTATTAAAAAAAAGTTCAATAAAATACTACTTTTCTACATAATTATTTATTTATTTATATTCTAAGACAGCCTTCTATCACAGTCTTATAAAAAATTAACAAAAGTCTTACAAATTATGCTGGTATAAAGAGACCTAAACTAATCAACATTTTGTATAAATAAACAACAGTTTTTCTCTTTTAATTTCCATAAAGCTCTCTTCTCTATTCAAATAAACATATTTACTTCTTCAGTAATCATTAACAAACATTTTAATAAGAACATTGTTGATGCTAACTCAACTATTAAACACAAATATATTTACTCCTCAGTCCACTGTGACCCAAATGAAAATTATTCACTGTGACCCATAGGCCGTTACGACAGAAAAAAAATATTCAAAAAATAACTACTTATACCCAAGCCAAAATTACATTACCCACAACGGATTTAACAAATAACAAGTTCAAAACTTACAACTACCATTTATATTTATTAAAGGGCTGGGAATACGACAAATTTCTAAATAACGTAAAAAAATACTTTCGTACTTACCTACTGGCCTGCGTGTGACAGCACGTGATTCCGCTCGGCGAGCGCGGGGGCGACTGGCGCGTGAGAGGGAGGTATCGACGAGCAGTAGCCACGCTTTTGCTTGTGTGCGTGAAGCATCACACGTAAGAATTATAGCGAATAATCCACTGTGACCCGTGATCCACTGTTACCCACTCTCCCCTACTGATTCAAATGTTTCGCTCGATACCTGTGGCGCCATCTATGAGTTTATTAAAGTAATAATTATACGTTGTTCGAGTTGGGAGGCCATGCTTCAAGTGAGCTTAAATTAAATGTAACAGATCTATAAATTCCAGCTTCGAACCATTCAATTTAATTTAAATATCATTAAAGTTCACTACGTAGCTCATTGTCTCTTCTCTTTCTTCTTCAAGCCACCCTCAAAAGTGACTCTACGCTACTAAAACCAAGTCGAAATTATATACACATCATGTGAAAATCCTTTCCTATCGTATTATCTCGGAAATATTCGTATTCGTATTGCTACTTCAGTCAGACACAGTACCCGTTAAGGCAATGTGGGGAAGGTCGCATCGAAAGATTAATAATCGATATAGAGTCTAATTACTATTTATTTTTTGCGATTGCCACCACATGCACATAGGGTAGTTTAGCCGGTTTACCGGCCACCCCCTGTTCTCGGCCACTAAGAAGTAAAACTATAATAATAAAAAAAGGTTACCTTACTCATTCAAACAAACAATTTTATCCCATAAATTCATGTAGCGCCGACACCTCCCAAAAATGTTCACTTAATAAGGTTTCAATTGTCTCGTTAGTGCGCCAACGCAATTCAAACAGAGTGTGAGATGTGAGATGTGCGTCTTAATTAGTGAGAAATAGTGCGCCACATTTTTTACGAGGTGAGTTAAAATGTTATTTATTTGGTTTTGGAAACATTGCTATTATATAAATCGCACCTTCAGAACAATAGTGACTTAATTCAAAATTTCAGCTTTCGAACTTTAAGTCATAAATTTATAATTTATAGACATAAATCGAAATTAAAAATTTCTGAATTAGGTCAATATTGCTCTAAAGGTGCGAAATGTGTAGTAGATAAGTTGAATTAATGTTATTTGGATTTAAATATTCAATATATTAGGTATAATACATTTAAATTAGATGGCCGGGTAGCTAGATGCAATTTTGGATGGTCATTTGGTCCTCGGCCGCCCTGTCGAGAATAGAATCGAAGCTCATGATCGTTATTTGATTACAATCGCTAGTGAATAACATTTTTTTAATAAGTATGTTGTTAAATATTAAATAGAATACATCCTTAACTAGGTAGTTAACTGTCGGCCGCATGTTCATTAACAAAAACTTGTTTTTTTTTTTATTGTATTCGACGGCCGAGTACTAAATTTAGAAAAGCTACTTTTCGGCCTTAGAAAATGCCATTGGCCGAAAAAAAAGAATATTTTATCTCGTTTTCGGCCAGTTACAAAAAATGTTAGTAAATCAATTTAAACATTTTTTTTTCTATCTACATTCATCCTTATTTTGCTCCAGGGAAAAATTAGGGCCGTATTAATAAACTCATCTTGGCTGAGATACCCGTCACAAGATACGTCAAAGTAAACGTCAAACCATAGAAAACTGTAATTTTTGACGCATCTTGAGGCGAGCATTAGAGTCGAGATCAGTTTATTAATACGGGCCTAAATAACAGTGGCCGAGAACTGGTTAAATAAGCGGCCGACCACAGAAAGAAGAGGCCGAAAGCAGGCTAAATCGCGGTTTTCTGATATTCTTTATTGTATATACAACACCATGCAATTGACGACGGATTGTGCCACGTTTATGAAAACTGCATTAAATTTTTAATAAATAATTATTAAATCCATCTTACATACATACATACCTTCACGCCTGTAATCCCAGAGTGGGGTAGGCAGAGCTACAGAATTACCTACAACTTTAAAAACTTGTTAAATCAACAACTTAAATCCATCTTAATTCGAAATATTGCCTAACTGGCCGAAAACCGGCTAAACTAGGGTAGATTTGTGCATTTTTATTCTCTTTTTAATGAAGTTGCCCATTTTGTTTTGCACTAAACAAGCAGCAGCTGCCGCGGTAGGATTGTCACATGCACTGTGTGAAATTTTGTTTTAGTTGCGGCCATCCCCAATTTTGCGGTTTTTGGATACACGATAAACAAAAAAAGATAAATATAAAACTCCCGTGCCTTTAAGTATCGTAGTTTTTGAGATATTCAAAAAATCGAGAAATGTCCTGATATACCATAGAATTGCATTTTTGCTCGCTCGTTGAAGCAGATTAATCAATTAATGCTCCATATACATGAACCAATGGAATCAAATATTTTACTGAACTTTATTGTAATAAAATAACCTTGTTTCCATAGAAATCGGAAAAACGTTAGAAAGGCAATTTTCATAGGTAAAAGGTACATTTCTTTAGTTAATTTTATGGGTAATTATGAATGCGACCATTTTATAGATAATTATTTATTCACCGTTTTTTTTCATTTGCTACATTTGTCAATATACTCTTTCCTTGTGCCGTCCGAGTCCTGAAACTTTCACAACTAATGTATTTTAAGTGGGCAACCATTACGTATTTAGTTTTAAACGGCGGCAGTTTGATTTCTTCTAGAAAATTTCGATCAAAACATTTTTAACGAAGTTCGTTGACCTCTCGGAAAAACATCGATAACTACGAAATAAAGTAAAGTATTGCAACGGGAGTTTCTAAGTTACTTTAAAACGGCAAAACATATCGTAATAGAAAATAAAATATGGATGTCCGCAACTAAAGCAAAATCTCACTCTGTGATATGGGCTCCCAATAAAATTCCCAATAGCTGTATTGTTTGGACCAGCCATTACCAATTTTGTTTTCCATTTCAGATCAGGTACAAGTCAGAGTGTAAATGAGTGCCGATAAGTACTTACTCTTAGCAAAACAAGATCACCAGCTAGAAAACTTGCCTCCAACGGAAGGTGCGCTCCCTAAACATATTAGCTGTTCTCGAATTATAAGAAACGACACCAAGCTTGATATAATGACTAGATGTACGCAGACATGAACGGGGCCACTGAGGGGGAGGGGGAGTAGCGCTGTACAGTGCTACCATTTTCTCAATAGCGATCGGCAATTTTCGTTTTTCTATGATAAACGAGTGTGACAAATATACTGTCAGTTGAGAATGGAACCGTGATAGCGACAGCCAGCCGAAAGCTATTAAGGTGGGAATACTGTAAGGGTAAGGTACCGTCATAACTTTAAAAATAAAATGAAATCGATAGTTTTTTAAAGATACGATTTTTGTAATTGGTACCTAATGGTGACGAAACCCTGCACCGATCATGGTTGGACATGCTCTTACTCGGTTTTTAAACATGCAATTCGGCAATTGTATGTATTCAAACAGACAACGTATATTTTCAAAGTATATTTTATATATTTTCACGAAAGAATTAAAGTTACAGTCGTAGCTCAGCCAATTGCAAACCTCAAGTGGCAATTGGCGATGGCCACATTGCAGTGATGGCCGTTAAGGGCCACTTGCCCACAAAGCTTTTGATCGCTTACTTCTGTTACGATTAGGGGGCATATGACCACGGCTATCCTCTTAGCAGCACTATGAATATGTATTAAATACATCTAAATACGTAACGTGTAAGTAAGTTATTTGTTTAATAGACGATAAATTTTGAATACATACATACATACATTAAATCACGCCTGTTTCCCAGTGGGGTAGGCAGAGACCACTTCTTTTGAATAGTTTGTACATAATCTCAAGCGAGATCATTTTCATACTCTTAGCCTTAGTTTTTATCAAAATATGTAACGCATCATGCTTAACTGCGTGACTAACGAGTTTATTTAGAGAAATGTTCCTTGACTATAAGCTGAACAGAACTTGACTTTTGAATTAGTTTGAGCTGCCATTATTTTCTGATAAACGCAATAGTCCAAGATCCCAGGACGACAACCAAAAAAATATTGATTTAAATAGACGCGTCACTTTTTATTTTGCATCATTATTCTTACAACAAATAAAGAAACATCCTACAGCACATGAACACATTTAAAAGTCGTCCAAACTAAACTTCCAGTTCGGTTTAAAAAAAACCCCAACAAAGTATCTCAACGTGAACCGACCGTTTGCTCTCCGCCAGCAGCTCGCCGAGCTTCCTCTCGTTCTCCTCCAGCAGGCCCGGGTCCACTTTGTACGGGTTCCCATAAACTCGACCCGGTTCCTTCTCTCGTTCACGCATCTCTTCTTCTTCGACCTCTTTACTAAATTTTTCGTGGAATAGCTTCACGAGTTCAAAACACCTCTCCGTCAATTTTACTTCAGGAACCTCTAATCCTTGAAGAAGCTTTGATATCTTGTTTTTATCTTCATCTGTGGCCATTGTTGAATCGAAGCTGCTAACATATACTCGGTTGTCATGACGACGTTTTGGTATCTATGCGGCGTTTACGTTACATTACATTATTAGCTCAATATAAATCCATTGACTATGGCGTTAGCTTTCGTTTGCCCTAACTCGTCGTAGTGCTGGAACAGCCCCCCCAGGTACAAGCCAAACATGCCCAACATCCCGGCGAACGGCAGCAGGAAGCAGAACAACTTTATGCTGGGGCACAGCATGAATACAGGGAGACAATTAAACATGTTTACCTATGGTATTTTAAACTTCAGATTTTCAATGTTGTATTGTTTTTCCGGTTTTAATTGTTTTTAATTTATAAATCTGCAGGCTACGAAAGTTAAGTGTTTATGTGACGCACATGACATTTGTTTACTTTTTCACACACCGTCGATTGTTTTTGCGATTATTTTTACAAACTATAAAAGAGGATTTATACATAGGTAGCACAAAAGAAACCTCCGAGAAATTAAATACCAATGCAGTTTCTTTACGGTGCATTACAGGGTTGGGCAGATTAAGTGTCCTAGTTAAAAAGAGCCATAAAATTAAAACAAGACAGTTTTTTTTCAAATTTATCACGTTTTTATTTTTAGCTTACTCTATACTTAAAAAAACTAATTCATAAGTTCAAATCACTCGCCATCAGCTTTAATAACTTGACGCATTCTTCCATAGAATGCATTGCACGCGGCACGCACTACCTCGTCTGGTATTTCATCCCATATCTTGACTAATCGATGCTTGAATGAGTTTAGATTCATGCCCTGTGTGCTCCCAATCTTGCTCAGCATGTAGCCCCATATCGAAAAGTCCAAAGCATTCAAATCCGGCGATGATGCAGGCCATTCTTGCCAAGGTATAAAATCTGTCAAATTTGTTCTACACCAGTCTTGAGTGCGTTTAGCTTTGTGAGGTGGGGCACTATCTTGTTGGAAGCAGTAATAGTCGTTTCCATATAATTTTTGAGCATTTTCTAGCAAATGACCCTGTAACACGTTCTGGATGTAATAGTCTTGGTTAAATTTGACACCTCGATCAATAAACAGCCGCGGTAACTTGCCTCTAGGCGATATCGCACCCCATACCATGACAGCTGATGCACTCTGGAACCGTTGTACGGCTAATTTGTCCACAGGAATATCCTTCAATGAAGCACCATAGACACGATCGTTTTGTTGGTTGTGACTGTCAAAGAACTAAACAAAGAAAAACTGGAACATCTTTTCATCGGAAAAAATAATATCATCGCCGTCGTGCCAAGCTAGCAATTCCCTACATTTTTTCACTCTAGCTTTTTTCTGGGCATCTGTTAAGCCATGAATTTTTTGTTTTTTGTAGGCCTTTAGCCCAAGATCATATTTTAAAATACGACTCATTGTTCGACAGGATATTTTCATATCTTTAGCAAGTTTGCTTGCACTTCGAGCTGGATTTCGTTTAATACGCTCACGAATATTTTTAATGATGTTTTTGGTGCAAACAGATGGCTTTCTCCCAGGTTTGGGCCTGATTTGTGAAGATCCCGTTTCTTTGAATCGCTTGACGGTCCGCGATATAAACCTTATATTGATATTTAAATGTTTCAGCGTCTTCAATATCTCACACGGTCGGTATTTTTTCTGGTACAAATCGCACACGAGCTGGCGTTTGGCGTCCATTGTTGAAAACAATATAAAAACAAAATATATCAAGCTGACGTGTAGAAATCTTAAAGAAGGTTAAATTGTCAAAAAAAAAAAACGAAGTGAATAAGAAGTTTAGTTATATTTAAGTAAAAAAGCCATACACAACTAGGAGACTTAATCTGCCCAACCCTGTACACGGCCATTCTTTAACAGCAATTGGAATTCACAAATTCTTGACAATGTAGGTACTTGATGAAAACTTCAAAACCAGGAATAGGCTTCTCAAATCGATCCCTGCAGTTAGATTAAAAAGATATGTCACAAATACGTAATAATAATATAATTAAGAAATGACCTTCATTTGACCCCTAAATACCAGTCCGAATTGCGCTATATCAACCACTTTTGAGGTTTTACATAAAACATATAAAACCCCTCTGCCATATTTTATTTTATAGGTACAAAGGTACCTAGCCGACACCTACGTTCGAAGATACCTGTTGTCATGTCAAAATTATTTGTTTACAAATTGACTGTAATTGTTATGATGAAATGGGGGTCCATTTGCAACGTTAAAAGATGGCGGACGTGTAATTTGTTTTAGAATTTAATTTTTGGGTAATTAGGTGTACAAAGTTCTTTTCTGATAGTGATTTGTACTTTTTATGCCTTTGTGTCGCACATTGATTTGATTGAAGACTTGGACTTATTTCGTGTATCTGGCATCTTTCTTCTCGTTTCAAGTGGACTCGCAGTGGTGCAGAGGTTAAAACTATCTTGACCTCTGACCTACAAATCACCGTACAACGTTGCCCCCAATCTTCCTAGCGAAGATTGGATTGTGTTTTATTGCTATATTGATTTATACTTATATATACTTCATCATCAGCCTATATTAGTCCACTGCTGGACATATGCCTCTCCAATTGCACGCCAACGAGCACGATTCGTGGCCACTCTCATCCAGCTCTTGTCAGCCACCTTGCGAAGATCGTCACTCCACCTAGTCTGAGGGCGTCCTACACTACGTTTGCCGATTCGCGGTCTCCACTCAAGAATACGATAACTCCAGCGATTATCGGTTCTGCGGCACAAATGGCCGGCCCACTGCCACTTCAAGCTGCCAATTCGATGGACTACGTCGATAACCTTAGTTCTCTGTCGGATCACCTCATTACGGATCCGATCCTTCAGAGAAACTCCCAACGGGTCAATTTCCCAAGCAATATTTTAAGCTGGCGGCGCTGAAAACCGGGGTGAACTATGGTTAAAAATTAAACTGTTATTTTTTTCTGAATACTTCACGCAGTTGCCTATTTTGGGCAATAAGTAGAATTAGAATATTAATGGAAATAATAATTTAAAAAAAATAATTAAGACCTCATTTCTCATCACAGTGGGCTGTCCGCAACCCAGTTTTGATTGCAAAACGTGGAATAAATCAAAAACTATTAATGATTATGAAAAACATTTACCTTTTTTAAAATACTAGATAGTTAGTGTACAAAAAGAAGCCCTGACTTTTTTTTTAACTATTACACATACCGTCCGGTACGAGGAAATACGTTTGTCCGGAGAAACGTTATCATTACCACCGTCAAATATTCTGTGCCTTATATCGGCTAAGCTTTAATATGTACGCCCCCCACCTCCCGCGTACTTGTAGAGTTAGTCACGCGCAAGAGTTTGGTGCTAGCGGTTGTGTTGTGCGCGTTTCTGGCGATAAAATATAAAGGAAAGTTCTTGCTTCAGGTGGGGTGGGGACAAAAAAATCCTCATTCCGACGGTTGATTTATTTTTTGTACTTTTTGTGTGTTTAGTTTGAGATTTATGTATAACACGTACGTCATATTTCTTAATTCTGGAGTAACGTTAGTTTAAAGAAACCAGACCCCGTTGTTTTTTTAAAAATATTTTTGTACAGGTTTTATCATTCCGTGGTTTTCATTCCGATGTTTCCGGTGTATGAAATACCCACAGAAATGATAAGCAACACCGGCATGATACAAAAGTAGCTTCACTTAGTTATCCAAATAATTATCAAATTTAATTAATTAATTTTATGAAATCAAAGCAAATGAATAAATATTATAAGCGTTTAAACGTAAATAATTAAGCGTTTAACGACCAAATGTCAGTTATTTTGTACTACTAAGCATAGCATATAATATGCATACATACATAGCGTCACGCCTTCATCCCAGAGTGGGGTAGGCAGAGCTATTACCAATAACTCTAACAACTTGTTATATAATATTATATTATAATGAAGAACGTTCTCACCGATGAAAAAAAAAGATTTGTTACAGATTTATTTTTCAATTTACTTAATTATAATTATAAAGGGCAATGTCAAGTGTTAAAATTGGACGTGATATTCAGTTTAAAAATCTCTAAAAGGTTTTAATTTAAATTAGTTTTAGGATGTTTTTGATTTTTTTATATGCTCCTTGATCTTTACACATTAAGACTGAAAAATGTGCAAATACACATATGCGACTGCATTTTAACTGTTACAGTATTTACTTAAAATTTATTTAATTTAAATTATTACGTATTTTTTTTAAGATCTGGGATATGTAAATTCACATCTAGTCTTGCAAGACTATGTTATCATAATTTCATTATGTTACATTTTTGACTGAGTTTTTTAGGTATTTCATGTTATATTTTTGAGGCCGTCCTTATGACGCACTAATTATTAAGCATTAAGTGATCTAAAGTCAGTGATAAATGATATAATTGCCACTGGGTTATTTGTAATATTAGAATTATTGAGATATATTTTGCTTGGTCAGCGAACTGTTCCTATTAGATTTACATAGAAGATTGTTATTTTTTTTAAATTTATAACTAGTTTATTATCATAAATAAATCACAAAATTTAGAATATTTTTGAAAACCATATTAAAGAAATAAGTAATAAATCAGTCCGGTACATTATAAAAAAAATGTAAAGTATTTTTTTTTAATTAAAATATATGTTTATTTTATAAGCGAATTGTTTCAAAACATTAATATAAATGTCATTTTTACTCAAACAAAGACTTATAATTATGATAATTATTAATAACATTAATCTAATTTTTACTCAAATAAAGACTTCTAATTATGTTAGTTAATAATAACATTAATGTAATTTTTACTCAAATAAACAGTGATAATTATGATAATTATTGACTTTTTTCATTTATTTTCATTCCAGTGGATAAGATTTCATTTACGTGGGTCGTTTCTATCATTCCAGTGGGTATTTATCACTTCGGTGGATACTTTTTATCATTTCGGTGTGTATTTATCATTCCATAGTTTTCTCAAATATTCTATCTCGTATATCTCATAAACTATTTATGATTTTGAGTGACTCTTAACACCACGTCTACAATATATAACAATGCATAGTTTAAAATGAAAAACGTTCAAAAATACACAAAAATTAAAAATTGCACCGAAATGAGACAAAAATCAGAAATGTTGAAATAGCCCTCTCCATAGCTCGCTGAGCGACTTTAAATTTGTGAACCAGCCCTTTCGTAAGTGTCCACGTTTCGGCTCCTTATGTCATGGCAGGTAGGACGCACTGATTGAAGACTTTAGTCTTCAAGCTCTGTGGAATAGTCGACGTGAAAACTTGACGCAATTTCCCATATGCTGCCCAACCCAGCTGTATTCTTCTGTTGGCCTCCTTCTCGAAGTTGTTTTTACCCAACTGCAGAGTTTGCCCTAGGTAAACATATTCTTGAACAACCTCAAGAGCATCGCCCTGTACTACAATCGGTCCCCGCATGACATGCTCATTGAGCATAATCTTGGTTTTATCCAAGTTCATGCGGAGACCGATGCGTTGAGAAGAATCAGCTAGGTCATTCAACATATGTTGTAAATCCTGCAACGTTCGGGCCATAATGACGATGTCGTCTGCAAATCGTAAGTGTGAGATGTACTCGCCGTTTATGTTAATGCCACGTCCTTTCCAGACCAGCGTCTTAAACATAAAACATTAATACATTAAACATATCCAGTGCATTTGTGAACAATTTCGGGGAGATTACATCCCCTTGTTTCACACCTCGATGCAGGCGGATAGGTCTAGTCCACTGGTTCTGTACTTGGACGGCCATAGTTGCGGCGTTATACAGACATCTCAACACTTGGATATATCGCCAGTCTACTTGGCATTGTTGCATGGACTTCAGAACTGACCAGGTTTCGATAGAGTCAAAGGCCTTCTCATAGTCCACAAATGCTATGCACAGGGGCTGATTATACTCCTCGGTCTTTTGTATAATTTGCCGCACTGTATGAATGTGGTCTATGGTGCCATATCCTCCTCGAAACCCGGCCTGCTCCGGGGGTTGAAATTCGTCAAGTCTTCGTGCAAGGCGGTTCGTGATGACTCTTGAAAACAGCTTGTAGACGTGGCTTAGGAGTGAAATGGGTCGGTAGTTCTTTATAAGGGTTTTATTACCCTTCTTAAAGAACAACACGACAATGCTCCTACTCCACGCCTCTGGAGTTCTTCCATCGAAGAGAACGGTGTTAAAGATTTTCTGGAGCTCCCTTAATACAGGTGTGCCTCCTGCTTTAAGGAGCTCAGTTGTAACACCGTCCTCCCCGGGAGCTTTCCCATTTTTAAGCTGTTTAAGAGCCATCTCGATTTCGTGTAGGCTTATCTCTGGCAAGTCCTCAGTATAGTGACGGGTTAATGGGGCTCTGGTGTCCTCATTTTCGGGATCAGGTTGGGATGCGTGCGAGGCGTATAAACGGCTGTAGAAGTCCTCAACTTCCGAAAGAACCCCCGGCTTAGAAGTAACGATTACTCCACTGGCTGTGGTCAACTTCATCAGATGGCTTCTCCCAAGAGACTAGACAAAAACTTTCGACCCCCGAATCTGCTCAATCGCTCGTTCAATAGAACGTGTATTGATGGATCGGAGGTCGTGTCGCACCAGTTTGCCAATCTTCTTGTTGAGAGCTCGACGTTCTGACGGAGTGACGGGTGGGTTTTCTCGTCGTTCCCTCATAAGTTCGAGAGTTTCAGTCGAAAATTTGGACTTCCTGCCCTTACGCTGCATCTTGCAAAATTTAACACCTTCCTTCCTGAGGACTCCCACCACATTTTCGAGGGCCTGATCAACGTCAACGACATTTATGGTTTCCACGGCAGTAAATCGATTCTCCAGATTTGACTGGAATGTTTCAGATCCCATTATAGTTTGGAGCATGTTTGGTCGGAGCCTAGACTTCATCAAACGGACACGTTCAAGCTTAAAGTTGATATTCAGAGAGCCTCGGACAAGTCGGTGATCACTTTCGGTATTAAACCTGTTGATCACTGAGACGTCTCTGAATATATGCCTCTTGTCCGCTATGATGAAGTCAATCTCATTTTTCGTGGTAGTATCGGGGCTCTGCCATGTCCACCTCCTCTGGGGCCTCTTCTTAAAGAAAGAGTTCATTAGGAAAAGCCCCTCTTTTTCCAGGAAGTTGACAAGCATTTGCCCCCTATGGTTTCTGCAACCAAAACCGTGGGATCCTACTATCGATTCACTGCGATTCTGTACTCCCACTTTAGCGTTGAAGTCCCCCATGACAACGTTGTAATGGGCTTTGGTGGTGGAGTGTAAGGCCTTTGATATGTCCTCAAACATATCCTCCACCACCTCGTCCGAGTGTGCCGAGGTCGGTGCATAAACCTGTACCACCTTGAGGCTATACCTCTTGGTGAGCTTTATTATGAGGTATGCAACCCTGCTCGACACACTCGAAATTTCCACAACGTTGTCAGAAAGGGTTTTATTGACCAAGAACCCTACGCCACCCTGGGATAGCTGGTCTCCCTCTCGAAAGTACATAAGGTGGCCTGATTCAAGGGTAACGGTGTCCTCTCCCTCTCTTCGGACTTCGGATAGCCCAAGAATGTGCCACCTTATCCTTCCGAGTTCTTCCTCGAGTTGTGCCAGGTGTTCGTCGAGCCGTAACGTCCGTCCGTTATATGTCGCCAAGGTCAATTGTTTTTGGCGGCCATCCGTAACCCGGGGATTCTTCGCACCCCCTACCCTGCCGTTACCGTGACCGCCGCCGTGATCAGGAATAGCAGGGCGGCCGGGAACTGGGGGCCGTGGTTTGTGGTGTGCAGCCATTGGAGGGTATGCCCTAATCGCCACGCTGGGCAGGCGGGTTGGCGATCGCAGGGTATAGCTCTTCGCACCGGTGACGCTGCTGCCCGTCCCCAGTCTGTGGTATTTAGCTACCCTATTTCGATGGTTATACTCGTACCGCCATAAGTCGGTCGCCAGAGCCTCGTTTGTTGGTCGGCAGGATGCAACGCGGGCAGGTGAGGTTGGCTGGGAGCGAGAAGATAGCATTTTGCTCCCTTACATCTTATATATACTTGACACTGGCGAAATCACTTCACGTGGAAACGCCATATCCCCGCGGTAGTAGCTGTTCAAGTCGCCGCGGGGGCAAAGAAAGAAGAAGAAATTAATATATTCATGAGACCATTTCTCTTTTGAGTTATGTGTGATATGAATGCTTATAATTTGTGTGGTGACTAGTGAGGTTTTCCAAGAGGTTCAAAACGACGGCATAAACACTTATTGTAGAAACTTCTTCTTCTTTTATTTATATTAATGGCGCCGCGGTAATTTCGGCAATGTCCAGTGAAATAGAGTATAAAGTAAAGAGAAATCAAAATCTTACTATCCTATCAATAAATTTCAAGGAACAAGGGTCATGCAGGAAGTGCTAAAATAATTAAGGTTTAGGTAAATAAGCAATGGCTGAATGCTTAAAATACTCTGACATAGTAATTTTATTGTATTGCGATTGCTTGTCTACATTATGTTTGAATGACGTTCGTCTATTATAACTTTAAAACAATTATTAAATAAACTTATACTCCAGTAAAATTGGGGATTCAAAGTACGGCGTAGTTTGCGTCAAATCCGGTTTTTCTGATTTTTTGTAGACTTGTTTATGATGTCAGCGCTCGAGGTCACAAACTTGGATTATTCATTGGGCTAACATCATAAAAAAGTCAGCAAAAAAATCAGAACTACCGGATTTGACGCAAACACATGTTGACTATAATCACTGGAGTATAAAGCATCGGGCATTAAAATATATACTGTTACGTACGTGGTGGTAGGTACCTCATAGAAATACACGGACACACCTATAGTCAAAAGTAGACAAATAACGCGTTAAATCGTTACAAACAATTATCGCACAATAAACTTCGAATACTCGCTTCGATCGCTCGGGTCGGTCTTGTTTGCACTGTTCGCGTAAAGCTGTCCAAGTAAAGACTGAATTTACTTGCAACCGGTCCGCTCTTTTATAGTCCCCGTGTCAGTCGTTCCAGAATGGCTTCTGGAATGATCAATGTACTTCGCTCCGCCAAGGACAATCGAGGCTATTCGTTGTTGGAATGTTCTACGCCTTATTCTACCTTGTTTTGTTTACAATCGCGAATGTTTCACGTATTGCTGCCTCATTTTCAAATCGTGTTATCTGTTTCACACGCTTCTCGAAGGTTCTGAGTATCGCTGTCTCTTACTAATCATGCTATCTCTTTCCCTTTTGGTGGAATATTGCCTAAAGGGTCAAAGTGCATCCAAAAGGGCCCATATGTAAGATAAGATAAAATAAGACATTCGTGGTCTTAGCGCTTCCATAATAGCTTCAACTTTTTTTGGACAAGTTTTTAATCCATCTTTGTCAATTAAATACCTAACCTAAATACGTCACTCTTCTTAAAAAATAAACATTTATCTTTTTGCAACCTAAGGCCCACCTCGCGCAACCTACTCATAACTTCGCCTAATCGCTCGAAGTGAATATTTTTATTAGGCCCGGCACACAAACCTCATCGAGCCAACAGCTGACGCCCTCGATACCAACAAGTAAGGTCTCCATCGAGCGTTGCAATATCGCCGGGGCATTAGCCAACCCATATACGAGGCGCGTAATATTTAAATAATCCTTTACTCGTATTAATTGTTGTTCTTGGGAATCGTCATTTAGCTCAAATTGGTTATATGCGTTAATGAGGTCAAGTTTCGTATAGTGTTCACCCCACCCTATCTTAGCAAAAACCTCTTCAATTCGAGGAAGAGGATATTTGTCACAGCCAGTCAGCGCTATCCAGTGCTATAAATAAGGACCGTATCGTTAATTACGGAAACAAATAAAATGGTGTAATCTGAATAAATACTTTTTATTACAAAAAAAACAACTTAAAGTACGCGAATCTTAGATCTTCTAAGTGAATCATAAAAGCTTATTTTAGTTATTTATTGACCCCCTTTGCCAGTTTTCTCACTTTGCTTTTGATGCTCTTCATTAGCCCTTGGACATCGACTGTTTTGAAAGTTTTTTGGGTACGGATCCAGTCTTTTTTGAATTGGTCGATGTTATCTGTTGGTTTAGCTTGTTTTCGTAGCCTTGCCTTCATCAGAGCCAAAAATTTCTCGATGGGCCTGATCTCAGGGCAATTCGGAGGATTTAATGATTTCGCGACAAATTCGACATTATTCTCTCGATACCAGTTCAACACATGGCGAGCATAGTGGCACGCAGCTAAATCGGGCCAGAATAATGTACGACCCCTGTGCTTTCGAATCGGTGGTAGTACCCGCTTTTGAAGGCATTCCTTCTTGTACACATCCGAATTTAAGTTTCCCGTTATATAAAACGGAGATGTTTTCATGCCGCATTGTCAAATAGCTTGCCAAACCATCACTTTTTTCGCAAATTTTTCGCAAAAAATGGATTTGTCCTCTTTAGAGACCTTCGTTTCTTTTATTACGGTGTAAAACTGCGGTCTGGGTAGGGTTTTATAGTCAAGTTTGACATAGGTTTCATCGTCCATTATAATACCGTAAGACGGGGCTATTTGGGAACCACGAGGCTATTTGGAACCCAAGTAATTATAAGCTTTTAGTTGATATATTTTTGTCATGGCAATAATAGAACTAAAAACTTAGCCTGACAACAAATTTTACAGTTCTAGCATAGCCATGACAAAAAATATATCAACTAAAAGCTTATGATTACTTAGTTCCAAATAGCCCCGTGATTACCAAATAGCCCCATTTTACGGTACATTGTTCATTTTTAGTTAAGACTTGGTCGTACAACTTCCGAGCCCGAGTTTTGACAGAAGACTCCTGGGTTTTGCTGCGTTTAGGCTGTTTTTGCTTTTTGTACGTTACAAGCAAGTTACGCTTCTTGGCACGCTGAACCATTGCAATAGAAGTACGACATTTTTTCGCACAATCCCGAATCGATACCTCTTTTTTTTTGGGAAAAATGTTCGCATATCTTTATGTCTAAATTAGGACATGAAGGGCCTCGTTTTCTACCTCGACCAGGTAAATCTTTTAAAGTATTATTCATACCAAACCTTTTTATCGAATTGTAAACAGCTTTCAGGCTAACCCCTTCCTCTGAAGCAATCTTTCTCATAGTCATACCTGATTCTTTACAATATTTGGTCACAATTGAAAGTCGTTTTTTCTCTGAGAGACCCTTCATCTTGCAGTGTGTAGGAATTATACTACTTTTTATAATCAGTTTTAATAATTGACTATATGCTTAACAGATTGACATATGACAGACAAGATAAAATATTGTAATTTTTTTTTTAGAGCTATTCAAACTTGTTTCCATAATTAACGATACGGTCTTTAGATCACAAGTAACCCATGGTACAGGCTAGAGCTGAATACTTGTAGTAGCGTCGGCAATTAATCTACTAATGCAGTTAAATAAGATCTTAAAGACTTGTTTTTTAGCGCCTCATAGCCAGGATCAGTTAAAGCTGTCATCATTGCGATATATTGTGCTGTTTAATTTCGAAATGTGGGAATACAAACGAAGAATTGGTGGAATACGCCGAAGAATTAATGCAGAATACTTGAGAATTCTAAACAGATATACAATTGGCACAGTGAACACTGAACAAGCTACTAGTTTTGTGAATAATGGTTCGGGAGGGAGAGGGAATGGAATTTTAGAACGGGAGGGTTCCGTATCCGGAAATGTTACTGAAGAAGGACGTGCAGATTTACATGGACAAAGCTCTACGAGTGTTGCTGGCGGGCGGCGGCGGCGGCGGCGGCGGCGGCGGCGGCCAAGTAGCCGCGCCGGGACGTCGCGCGTCGACGCGCAGCGGATTCACTTGAACAAGGTTGTAGTGGAGTTTTGGTAAGTTTATTCAATTAATATTTCCGAGTATAATTAAATGTGTTTATAATGTTAATACCTATTAAGATTTATGTTTCAGGACACACAAGCAAGGATTTTAAAAACCTTTTTTGTTTTTTTATTTTCGGCCAAATCTACCATTTTTTTAGTTTATTTTATAGTGTTTGGAACTAAAGAGTTATCCAAATTAAAATATGTTGATTACATAGGCAATTTTTCATTTTATTAAGAATCTCCCTTAGCTAGGCTTTAATACCCGCAGGCATCCCGCAGGTAAGTTGTCGAGAGGGACATCTCTCTAACTAACGTTGAAAAAAAAACCCACATAGAGTAAGTGGCCGGTTACAATATTTGCGTACATGTTACCCATTATTAAGTTTTACATGAATCTGTGACTGACTTGTTTCACACAAAAAGTACTCGTGCCAGCTCGTTAATGATGTAAGTAGCACGAGTGCATACTAAAACAGCCCATACAGCCCAAAGCATTAAATTGTGGTTAATACACCGCACCGGGTTGTTCGCCATTTTTTAGTTTCCAACCTATGTAATATAATATATTTAACAATTATTTTTTGTTTAGTCAACGACGATAACAATTGTTTTTGAATGAAAAGTCTGATCATTTATAAGGAAATAGCTTATTGTCAAATTACATGTGCAAAATAAAATATTTCTGTTATTTTCATATATCATCAACCTATTTTATATTATAATTTAAAGTCATCTATGTGTGTGTGTGTAAGTTATCTCATATCTGTGTGGTCACCGGGTTAGAATAGTGCCACTCTATGTCTTCTCGTGGATGTCGTAAGCGGCGACTAAGGGAATAATAAAGGCATCTACTTAGTACTCTTAGGCGATGGGCTTGCAACCTGTCACTAATACACTGGTAATGGGTGAATCAACTTTTAAGGTACTCCATTTCTTTTGCGGTTTTAAAACTTTCCTGGTGACTTATGGTTAATAATGATCTATGAATATTAAAATCAGACCACCAAATTTACAGACCTTACACGTTAAACAGCTCAAATATTTTTTAATCTGCAAAAAAACCTGGTAACTCAGGGCAAAATGCACATGTTCCATACAAAACCTAGGGACAACATTGTCCCCTGCGTTACCAACTATATTATTATTTAAAACTGTACTATTTTAAATCAAATAACTTCAAATGTGAGCCTATTTGTCTGATTTAATAAGCGTGTAAGCCACGTCATTAACAAAAATATAGTTTTTCTAAAAACATATAATTGGTAAAATATGTCGAAAAATGGGGAGTACCTTAAAAGTTGATTCACCCAAATATCTTAGCCTGATTGTGCAAAACGTGGTTACAGAATTATCAACAACTTATTTAAGAGTGCTTGGTAATTCTGTAGCTCTGCCTACCCCACTCTGAAAATGAAGGCGTGAGTTTATGTAAGGTCTAATTCTATGGAACTTGCTAACTATGTAAACAAACCGCCATATTGAAATTGTCTCTGAATGATGAATTTACTAGTGATTGGCAATACTCCTTTACTTATGACAAACCATATCGAATAATAAAATGCCGAAAGTAAAAAAACAAGTAGTTACTTATTTGTAATTTGATTAATCACGATCTGAAGAAAAATTGGTACTTGAAGATGATATATCACCAGTATTTATTATAAAAGGTGCCGTTATATCATCTGTGAGTGTGATCAGCGTGAGTTGGGTAATGTTTAGGGGCCTTAATATATCACCAACTTTAGCCACAACACTACCCATCATAGACAATTGTAGAATTTAAAAGAAACAAAAACGTCATTCCATCAGGTCCTAATAACCTAACTTATTATACAGCAAAAAAGGCGGGAAACTTCGAAGTGGGCGGCCGCGATTTTTTTCTCTTAAATAGGAAAAAAATTTGCCTATCAAAATATTGTGATCAGTATTGTATATTATATTTGTATATTAAGTAGATTAGTTTGTAAATATTGCAGTAATTTGGTAAGTTTTATTTATTTATATCGCAATGGACATTTCGGATGACCCCGGCGGGGGCTCAGTCCCATTACCGGTTAGTTTTGTAGTCGTATCAAATGAATCGGGAATGGAGACAGATACGTCTTCAGTATCTAAACGGCACAAACGCAGTCGCGTACATAAAATGTGTAAACACAAATCTCAAAAAAGAAAAAAGGAGCATGGTACTGCTATGTTAATATCTGATTCCAAAGATTGCCACTGCACGGGTCAGGATAGTGATGTGACCGAACCACCGGAAAATAAAAATCCTCCTACTCCTATTAATTCCTCTCCCGTTGTTGATTCAACTCCCCAAAAGTCTCCCCCGGTCATAGTAACAAGAAACCTCTATGATTCGACAGATATTGCTCCATACATAGTGCATATTCAACGCCAACAAGAGTCTCCTAATGACGGCACCACGCTCCACCCCATCTCATTGGGCAAGTTTTTAAAACGCTACGCATTTCGCAACATCATTGATGGTAGTGTTAAGAGAATCGGTAGAAACAGGTGTTCAATATCTTTTTCTAAACATGATGACGCAAATGCTCTCATTGGTCATAAAAGCCTGGTTGAATATAAATTTAAAGCCTTTATACCTTCATACAATATCTCTCAGATGGGTGTTGTCCGAGGTATCTCTACAGATCTTTCTCCCGAAGAAATAATTGAATCAACATCAGTTCCGAATGGATGTGGCAAAATATTGAAAGTTAGACGCATTAACACTAAACAAATTATTGATGGAACACCTATTTGGAAGCCGACACAGACAGTGGTTGTAACATTTGATGGTCAGGTTCTTCCTAGCCGTATTTTCATGTGTTATAATTCACTCCAAGTGCAACTGTATACATACCCAACCATTCAATGTTACAACTGCTGCCACTTTGGACATACAAAGATTCAGTGTAGGTCAAAACCACGCTGTTACAAGTGTGGTAGGGATCACTCTGGGGACACTTGTAATACTAGTGAGGATTTCTTGTCTTGCTGTTTGTGCGGAGGTGTACATTTCGCAACTAACAAGTCATGCCCAGAATTTCTTAGACAACAAAATATTAAGTATGCCATGGCGGACAAGTGCATATCATATGCGGAAGCATCCAGATTGCTACCACCCTTAACTAAGTCTTAAAGTTAGGAAAAGGTTATAATATTAAGGAGCATAATGGATTATTCCAACAACCAGCTTCATCACTGATGAATGGTTGTGCTTTAAAAAAAAAATACAGATAGCACACTCAATATTTCTGATATTATTTCTCTTTTAAATTCTCTCATTAAGTCAAAAGTAATTGAACCGTCCAACGCTGCTAAATTAACTGATGCTATCACAGTACTTAACAACCATAATGGATCATCACAGATCCAAAGCAGTTCAGTGGAACTGCCGAAGCATTATGAATAAAAAAAGTGAACTCTTTTATTTAGTTAATAATTTTAACCCATTTGTTATAGCATTAGCAGAAACTTGGCTCAAGCCAGGTTCTGTATTTAAATTAAGTGGCTTCTCCTGCCTCAGGGATGACAGGTCTGATGGCTATGGAGGAGCTGCTCTTCTCATTAAAAACTCTCTTTCATTTTCCCAATTCCCAGTACATAGTGATGATAACTTTTCAGTTGTAGCTTGCATAATCAATGGAGTCTGTTTTGTATCCATTTATATACCTAAACCTTCACTCCATGTTTTTAGTGAATTAGATGTTTTATTTTCTACTATCCCAAAACCAGTGATTATTATGGGAGATTTTAATTCTCAACATAGATCATGGGGTAGCTCATTATCCAACTGTCATGGTGAGGACCTTTTAAGCTTAATAGATAAACATAATCTCTGCATACTTAATAATGGGTCTCGCACGCGTCGCACGGAACCAACAGAGAATGATAGTGCTATTGATTTAACCATAACATCTCCTAGTCTAGCTTCCACTATTTATTGGGAAACTCTACACTCTACACATGGCAGTGACCATTTTCCAATAGTTTTAAATTTATCTGTGTTCATAGTTAATAATATTCCTAGGCCTCCTCCTCGTATGAAATATAGATTAATTAGTGATAATTGGAGTGACTACAAGCAAAGTATGGAGAATAAAGTCCAAAATCTTGTGCCTATTACAGCACATAATGTAAGTACTTCTGCAGAAGTGTTTAATCAAAATTTAATAGAAGCTGCAGACACATCCTTCCCGCTTAAAAAACTAGCTTCTGATAAGTTACCATGCCCACCATGGTGGGACAAAGAATGTAGTATTGCTGTCAACGAAAGGAAAAAAGTTGAGAAAATATATAATGTGAATATGTCACAAGATAATTTTAATTATCCAATGGAAGTTATTTCCAAAACTAAGAAAACACTTAAAGATAAAAAAATTGAAGGATGGAGGAAATTTTGCTTATCTATATCTCCTAATACTAAGGCCGCTGAAGTTTGGCGGAATATACGCAGATTTAGATCAGGTATTAGTACAACAAACTTTACAGTTATGCCGCCTTCTCTATACAATAGTTTCTTAGATCGCTTGGCGCCGGCAACGGTCCCCAATATAAACATGTTTATAAACACAATTCCTCCTACTATTTATTCATGCCCATTCGGCCTTGACGCTTTTTTCTCACTTAATGAACTGAAAGGTGTCTTATCGCAGACCAAGGATTCAGCACCGGGCAAAGATGGCATTCCTTACTCTTTGTATTCTCATCTTGGTGATAAGGCTTTGGAGTACCTTTTAGAGGTTATCAATGCTGTCATCATGACAGGTGACATTCCTTTAACTTGGAAGACCCAAATAGTGTTACCAAAAAAAATTTGACAAATATTACGGGAACTCTGCTCCATCGATTAAAATGATCCACAAGTGGTTTACGGATTTTCGTTGTGGCCGTACAAGCACTGCTGACGCCGACCGACCCGGACGCCCAGTTGAGGTCACTACACCAGAGATGATCACCAAAATCCATGACATCGTATTGACCGACCGAAGAATAAAGGTCTGTGAGATAGCTGATATTGTAAGCATTTCAGACGAACGGGTTCGTAATATCCTTCACACTTATTTGGATATGAAGAAGCTCTCCGCCCGTTGGGTGCCGCGATTGCTCACAGTAGATCAAAAACGCACTAGGGTGACCCTGTCAGAGGCATGTTTGGCGAAGTTTAGGTGTAATGAAAAGGACTTCTTGCATCGTTTCATAACTGTTGACGAAACCTGGATTCATCATCATACACCAGAAACCAAGGAGCAGTCAAAACAATGGATTGCTTCGGGTGAACCTGCACCAAAGAAGGCCAAAGCAGTTTTATCCGCGAATAAAGTTATGGCTACTGTCTTCTGGGATGCTCGTGGTGTAATATATGTTGATTACCTTCAGAAAGGTAAAACAATTAACGGCGAATATTATGCCAACTTGTTACAGCGATTTCATGAAGTTTTAATGGAAAAACGACCCCATTTGGCGAAAAAGAAAATCATTTTTCACCAAGACAACGCATGGGTCCACACTTGTGCAGTTGCTATGGCTAAAATCCACGAGTTGCGTTACGAATTGCTCCCGCATCCGCCTTATTCTCCAGATTTAGCCCCCTGCGACTATTTTCTTTTCCCAAACTTAAAGAAATGGCTTGGTGGAAAAAGATTTGGTTCCAACGAAGAAATCATCGCAGAAACCAATGCATATTTTGAAGGGTTGGAGAAATCGTACTATACGGAGGGAATCGAAAAGCTAGAAAAGCGATGGACCAAGTGTATTGAGTTACATGGGGACTACGTTGAAAAATAAATATTTACTTGGACCAAAAAAAAAAAATGTTCCATTTTTTCCAGACTTTTCACTCTGCCCTCGTATGATCGAAATGTTCCATTTCTACGCACTGCTGCCGATCCGTAAGGTATGACGTAAACCATTAATGTGCTGTACCGCGGATTCCTAATTTATACAGTTTATTCAGTAGGATATCGTATTGCACTTTATCATAAGCTTTTGACATATCCAATAATATTCCTATAGCGTACTTTTTATTATTGAGAGTGTTTAGTACTTCTTGGATGTATTTATAGACTGCTAGAGTTGTGGACCGTTTCTTTCGAAAGCCATGCTGGCTGTCATCTAAGATTTTAAATTTTTCACAGAAAGCGTAAACGCGGTCGCACATGGCCTTTTCAAAGATTTTTGAAGCTGTTGGTAGCAGAGCTATGGGGCGGTAATCGTTTTAGGGCCTTTTTTATGTATAGGTTTAACTATTGCTTTTTTCAATAGGTCTGGGAATACTCCTTCGTTAAATGATTGATTTATTAAAATAGTAAATGGTAATGCCAACTGATCCGCACATTTTCTTATCAACGATGGGGGAAGTTCGTCTGCTCCACAACTATTTTTATTTTTTAGATTTTTTATATATTTATGTATTTCCCAGTAGTCCACAGGGCTCAGAAATATGGAGTTAGGTATTTGGTTTTGCACAGGATGGCTATAGGGCTCGTTACCCTGCCCGTTGTCCGTACAGTCGATCTTTTGACCTACAGAAGCGAAGAAGTCATTAAAGTAATTAACAACTTTCTCTGGATCACAAGAGAATGAGTTGTTTATTTGCAGTTTAATGTTATTTTTCTCTCTTTTTTGTTTTTTGTTACTTAGCTCTTTAATGATATTCCACATAGCTTTAATTTTATTTATTTATTTATTTATTTTATTGTTAGATTATTTTTTTGTTGTTGATGAACTGTTACTTTTTTGCAGTAGTTACGACTTTTTTTTAGTATTTTTTTGTATTTTCTATAATATTCACGAAGTATAAAGTTATTTGATTTTAATGATATTATTTTTAGCTGTCGTTTGTTTTTTCATGAGAGCTTTATACCAGTTGTCAGCCATTTTTTCTTATATTTTGTTTTTAACTTAATTTTTTTCTTTGGTATACATTGTTCTAGGTTTCTATTTAATATTTCATTGAAAGCTTTATAATTATCATTTACATTTTTATCTAGTTAAATGACGTCCTGCCAATTTATTTTATTCAAAAGTGATTTGAATGTTTCGATATTGGTAGGGTAAAAGATCCGTGTCTCTGTGTTCCATGCGTGTTTATTTTGTTCTAGCTGCGGTAATTTTAAAGTTATAAGCGTGCCAGCATGGTCTGAAAAACCTAATTCCATTGTGTCTGTATGTAAGTATTTGTTGGTTATTAAAATTGGTAAATATGAGGTCTAAACGTGATGAGGAATTTTGAGTGATATGGGTTGGTTTTTTTATGTGTTGAGTGAAATTATGTTCCAACATAAGGTCTAATAAATTGCTTGTTTTTGTATTACTAATAAGAACGTTTGTGTTTAGGTCTCCACCAATTAATATCCTATATTTATGGTATTTAATGTTAACGTAATTTAAAATATTTTGTAGCTGTCTATAAAATAAGTCTTCCTCTCTTCTATTCCAGTACATTACAATTAATATTATATTTAGCTGAGGTAGTTCTGTAGCACAAATTTCAATAACGTATTCGATAGACATGTCTGTAATATCACTTTTCCCTATGAACTCGACGTGGTCCTGCAGCAGGATGGCTACTCCTCCTCCACCTCGCGCTTGTCTGCAGAAAGATGCTGCAAACTTGTATCCATTAAAGTTTATCATTTTTATTTTTTCATTTGATAGCCAGGATTCCGTGATACATATTGCGTGGTATTTTTCATTTTGGTCAAGGAAAGCCTCTACCAGGTGTTGCTTATTATATATACTTTGAAAGTTTTGAAATAATACTGTGAATTCATGATATTTAGCTTCGAAATGTGCGGTTAGAATTATTCTTAGAGTTATTTTGTAGGTCTTCGTACCTAGTTATCGGGCTGCTTATTTTCTAATGTTGCATTTGAATTTCGGTGTACACTATAATTTTCTTCCTTTTTGCCCACCAATTTTCCCTCTATTACTAGTTGGTTGTTGCGTATTACAGCATGTAAGCCTTTTTCACGCGCGAGAAACATTTCTTGTAACATATTTTTTCTTTCTTTTTGTGCATTTTTATTGAGGTACTCCGAGATGGAAATCCCGGTTCCTCGCAGACTGTGATTATTTTCTAATAGGTATTTAACCATCCTCTTACTGATTAGTTCTACAACTTGTGGCCGGTTATGGGTGTTTCGTCGACCAATCCTATATGTTTCCTCGATATATCCCGTCAGATCAGTATTTAGGAGATCTCTGAACATTTCTATGAGTCTGCCGTGAAGATTATTTTCAGGTTCCCTTAAGTATTCGACTAAACCAAAGATAACAATTTTTTTCTTCTCGTTTTCGGGTATATATTGTCCATTTCCATTTTCATTTCCACTTGTGATTTTCTCTTCTAATTTCTTCATTTCCATTTTTAATTTTTAATTTTCTCTTTTCGGCTCTTCCATCTTACGGTTTATTTTACTCAACTCCTCTTTTCTTAGGTTATTCTGCACAAATAAGGCTGTAGTTTCAACCTTTATTTCGTTTCTTAAGCTGGTAATTGCTTTATTAATTTCTGTTTGAATTGTAGTTTTAAGCTCGGATATAATAGTTTTATTATTTTCCTTAAGGTGCGAAGTTATTAATTTGCTCAAAGTTGTTAAGTTTAGTTCCGATGCCTCAGTCTCTTCCAGGTGTATGGTTTCCCCGAGAATGCTCAGGTTTTCAGAAATTATGGTGTCGTTGTGCGAGTGTGTTTTCCTTGTCCGCCTGCATGTTACGTTGTCTATTTCGGAATCGGACTGACTACCAGGTTTTTGTTCAGGTTGAACCCTTTCTATTGGGTCTCGCAAACGTACTGGGGTGTTTAAGTTGCCATTCTTGTTAATTTTGCTTTCACAATCGGGGCATTGCCAATTAAGTTTCTGTTTTATTGTCATTACTAGGTTGAAACGCTCGCTATTGACATTAGCGCCTTCCAAATCGTAGGTATTTTTACACAATTTGCAGCTTAATTTTGCTCCATTTAGAGGTTCTTGTTTACATCGTGCACATAACTTTGTCATTCTGCTGGTGACGCCCCCTGTTGGCATTTTTTGAGTTTCGTTCAAGAGTTTCGATAAATAGTTGATGATATATTCCGTAGAGGCAAGCTTACGCAGTTCATAGTTCTGCGGGGATGTGGTAGATGGCGTTGTTCCCAGGGTACAATGTTTGACAATTTATTCGAGGTTAAGGTGACAAACAATTTTTCAAAATTAGTTATAGGTTATATAATGTAATTATTTTCGCTAATATTACCTTTACAGTCTTAGCTTGTTTCCCCGGTGCGTTGTGTTCGATGTTCATGTATTTGTGTCCCGTGAAATTTTCGCAAAACACTGTTTTAGTTGAGTTAACAGCCGTGTAATGCTTAGTTTATTTTACACTTTTCTGCTTTATATTCTCGTTAAGTAAATATTATACACTTCAAGTTTATTCACTTATGCCCGGTTTCTGGAGTACTTTTATCGGTGGTTTATCTGTCCGTAAACGCTATTGGTCCGTTAACTTTGACAACTGCGTTTCCGAACAACGACTCAAAGATAAACTCCGTTTAAACTAGGTTTAACTTAACTGACCAAATTATTATTTTTACAAAAATCAACCGGAATTGATGTTGAATTAAGGCATTAACAGCAGTCTACGTATGACAAACTATTAAGATCCATCTAGCGGCAGCGGAAGTAACTATTTATCTGTCAATAGTTATCGAACTGTTCGTAGAGCACTCAGAAACGCACGAAGAGATAAACGTCGTTTAACCTAAACATAACTTTAACGGATCAATAGCTATTAAAGGTTTAACTAGTGACTTCAGAAACCGGGCATTAGTCACTTATTAATATTATTCTATCTGACAATGTAGTTTTTTTCACAGGAACTTCATGAAATCATTTTTATTTTAAGTAAATAACACGGAGCCGATGTTTATTGTCGCTCAGTAGCGCCCTCTTTTTTCCTTGTGTTTTTAAATTTAAATTGTTATAAATATCAATAAGTAAGTACATTGCTTTTTCAATTTTCAATTTATTATAGAGCTTGTTTTTCGCTTTTCAATTGTTTTTTTATTGCAGTCGGGTTTTTTGTTATTTTAAATAATTTAATTTATTTCACTCTTTTTATTTTAATAAAAAAATAGTGGTTTAATTAATTATGAATAAGCGATATAATTATGAGCTCTGGAGCGCGATTTTATAATGTCGCGAAGCTACAGTGACAAATTACAAGCGAAACTCTCTTTCTAGCAAAAGGAGTTTATTGCTTAATATTTACGTAGGTACCCATTTTTTTACTTTCCTGTCAAAATGGTAGCATCAAATAATGTATACAGGGTGACCTCGAATTGGTAATACAAAAATACTTGATTATGATTCAGTTAATTACTAAAAATGTATTGCATTAACTCAGTTGTTAAAATTAGCTTTCCTTAATTATCGTTATTTTTCTAACAAAACAAAATAATAAAAATAATTTTAAATCCCAAGTGTGGTTAACCTACATGACGTCATGCGTATATCTGTCGTACAGACAAGGAAATTGATTCTCGAACCATTTTGTACTCTGTCACAACAATGACGGAGATAATGACAGTGGACATTCAACGTGACGCACTGACATATACATCATACTGACATATACACATATACATCATAGCGACAAGGTACAAAATGTGTCTCAATTTCCTTTCCTGTATCTTTCACTCGATGTTAGGTGCTGATATCGATCCAACTAAACCCTTTAGTCTTGCGAAGCTCTATGTAGTACTTTGATTTTGTACTACCGATTCGAGGTCACCCAGTATATATTTGGAATGAGCTATTTAATAGCTTTCATTTGATAACTATATTGTAATTATAAAAATAAAAAAAACCCCTCCATTTTATCTTTCGCGGACGCCATATTGAAATATTATATACCCTATGTCACTTCGACAATTAAGACAAATCATATGACACCTCGTGTTAAAATCCGTTAAGCCGTTTAGGATGCAGAGCGTGCCCGGAAATAGAGTATATACATACATACATACATACATACGTTGGAAACACATAACCCTCCTTCTGACGCAGTCGGGTAAAAAGGCTCACTAGCAAGGCTACGACGCTAAGAGTAGGTATAAATTAAACAAAGAATAGTAGGAATTGACCAGTTATGTAGGAGTAGTTGATGAGTATGGGGTTCTCGTTGGGCAGTACGAAGCGCCACAGGAACAAGTACTTGAGCGCGTCGGCGTTGTAGCAGGCCAGCTGCTGCACGAGCCGCAGGCCCTCCAGGCGCGAACAGCACAGATTCTCGAGAGACACTAACTGTAGCCGATCCTGGAAACTAAGCGAGTCTTGAGTTATCCCAGTGCCGCGCTTGGGCGCCCCATCTGTCGCACAGCTTCAACACGGGGCTCGTAAAGTCTGCAGGCTAGCTACTATAGATTGAAGCGTAGCAAGCTTTAGCTAATCTACGTCGGTTATCGTGTGGACCTATCATCAGCACCAAATACCTATAATATCTTTATCAACTAATTGAAACAACGCGGATGCTAAGTTGGTAGGTAGTGATTCCTACAAAGCTATAGGCACAAAAGTATATTTCTTAATGATGGATGCTACGACACGTCAGCCGAGTCAGTCGGGGACCCCGCCTTCGAATCTAGCGGTCCCAATTCAAATCCCGTTAAGCGCAGATATTTGTGTGATAAGCGCGAATATTTGTTCCTGAGTTAATTTTAGTTGGTACGATTACCGGTTAAGAAATGCAATTCTTTAAAAATCTGTAAATGCAGTTAGTCATTCTTAAAGTAAGGAAGCGTGCCTCTTGAATTAATAAACCGTAATTATGACTTAATATCAATAAACTTTTCGACATCTAGGTACACGATTTAAGTGCCCCTTTACCGTCCGCTTAACAGCTGTCTTACTATAGGCAGCGAAACACACAAATAAACAAAAACAGCGAATATAAAAATACTATTATAATAACATTAATTAGTACTCGCACTCCCCATGTGCTCCTCACCTTAAAATGTTGTTAAGTATTCGAAAAAACGTTTTCCTTTTGCAATAATCAAGACAATTTAACTTGATTAACTGGTCGCATATAATAAGGCGGTCTATTTGACACTGTTTCGCTTCTATTTTCTGCAAATATTAATAATTGTTGTCAAAATCTAACCAAACAACAAATACAGGGTGTTCCAAAAATAGTACATCACAGTGACAATGGAGATTCCTCAGCCTAAGACGAACCAAACCAGCCTAGCATCAACTCAGTAACAGTTGCACCCTTTTCAAGTTATGCCAATTTAAAGTGTTTTCTTATGTTTCACCTCTTTTGACATTGTAAGTGCCGCCCGCATTTACTTGGATAGCTTCAGAATTAAGTTTTTTTGTACGCTCTCATGAATAGTTCATTAAGATGAAAGAAGCATTATTATGTCAATAAGTAATGTAAAAGTTGGAAAAATACTGGAATGAACTTAACTTAAATTATCAGCAAAACAGTTATTTCGACTTGCGATGTTTTTTTTTACAAGAAACTAAATAAGAAAACAACTTTTAAAAAATGCGTATATTATGCCAATTCAAAAATTGTATATGATACATGATATCTTAATGCTTGTTTGTGTCCTCCAATAAAATAGGCAGATCGTTTTCCTGCAGATAATTCTGGCCATACAGAATCAGCGGCAACTCGACCGGTCCTAAATAATAGAATCTGAACCCATTGGACTTTTTTTTATTGGAGATGTTTAAAAGATAAAGTTTTTTTAAAACCGATAAGAAGCGAAGAAGAACTACGGCGACGTGTCTTCGACGCAGCCCGAGAGATATCGGAAAGCAGTTTAAGAAAATTAAACCGTTTTTTTATTAGATTTCATATCGTCGGCGAAACTGCAAAAGCGCGTAAGTAATTTAATTAGGAGCAAAATGCACCTTTGTAATGAGATAGTAAGGTTTATTTTGCTCTATCATAAATTTGTTAGTTACAGTCTATTTTTTCTTACTTGAGCATTCATTTCATTCATTTATTTATTTCAGGATGAGAAAAAAAATGAAAAAGAACCAGTAGTCGTCAACTCTAATACTCGCTGGCAGAATCAATAAGAATCTATGCACTCAATATATTGAATTTGTGCATGTGTCATTAATGTTTTTGTGTTGGACAAAACATTGAGTCTTGATATTATATAAAAACATTACTATAAAACTATTTGAATATGTATATATTGGTTTCTAACTGCTATACTTAATTGATTTACCTAATTTAAGACTGACTGTTCCGGATGAAGTGTTATCGTTTCTCTGCTAAAGAGTGCGGTAGTAGGGTAGAGATTAAAGATGTAGACTAAACGAGCAGCTGCCAACTTTAACAAGGAAATTAACAACAAACAACACAACAAAAACAACTATGGAACAATATCAACGCTCACGCTCTCGAACTCGAGAGAAAATGACATAACATAACATGGGACATAATTATCATATAAGGGCGTTGTGACGTTCAATCTGTCAAAAAATGCAAACTGTGGCGTTATTAATGATCAATTTAAAATTCACTAGGTTCGCTATATTTGACAGGTGACAGGATAGTATTTGATTTAGTCGAGTTAATGCTCAGACGTTTTGTTATTTTGTTAACACAGGTTTGTAACCCCTGCTTCTTTAGGTCTTTTATAGACCACGTTTCTAATCGAAGTAAATTTAATCAACACAAATAAAAAACGCAATGTAAATATTAACGAATATGACTTAAAGTACTACTGCAATAGATTATAACGTTCATTTTAATATTTACTGTCTAATAATAGCAGTCAAAAAAGACGTTTTGGAGCAATATTTGTTTATAATTATTATGTTGCGTGTAACGTGCCCAATAAAATACCTTTATTTCGTTCTGTATCATGCTAAAATAAATGAACTATAAGTATAAACAAACATCACTCGATCACATCACGCCATTACAAAAGAATCACTCAATATTATGGTACCACAATAACGAAAAGTCATTACTAGGGTTAGGACTTTTGGTGGCATATCGTGGTTCTAGAATCCATGGAGTCGTTATTTCCTAATTATTATAACACGTGACACTTTGATTTTGACCTTCAGCATGGGCATATTTCAAAATGAACTAAATATATTTTTAGTTCAGTTTATCCATACCTACTAATATTTGCTTGTTTGTAAGGCTTTCACAGAGCAAAGATATCCTCCGTACCAAAATTAATTTAAATTGGCCTAGCGGTTCAATAAAAAAAAAAAAATTGAAATATTAAAAACCGAAGGTCAAAATCAAAGTGGTATGTATTTAAATAATTAGGAAATAGCGACTCCATGGATTCTAGAACCACAATATGCCACCAAAAGTCCTAACCCTAGTCATTACTTTATACACAAACGAATTCATTTCTACTAAATATTGCTTGAAATTATCCTTACAAGTAACATATTTTAATAAAATAATAATTTCCACGAAACTCTCTCTCACAGATTATCAAAACTGAATGTCAGTTTGGCATTTCATTTGTAGGGAAGTGAATGAATTAATGATTAAGAAACGGTTTAACTGTATGGAGGTTTTAATATACAATATTCCAAACATAAATGAATATAATTATCTTTTTAAACTAAATAGTTAGAGAGAGTTATTATTATGTGTAATAGGTAGTCTATATGATATGACATGATGATGTATCTACGGATGACTGAATAAAATATTTATAATAAATCGTGTTGTGTTATTGAGTACATAATATCGTTATAAGTAGGTATCCACATGCAATTGTAGCCTGTCAAATTCACTATATCAATCATATTGAAGAACCCAACCCATATACATATTTCACTCATTTCATTCATTCACTAAATAAATTTACACATTCACTCCATTATTCCCATCCCTATGAAATGTCTAACTTTAAAGATACGCCATATTTGTTTACTACTTAACTCAAGTAAGAAAAAATAGACTGTACGTGGTTTTGCATTATCACCGACGATAATGTGCATTAGGTAGAGTCGGGGGGAAACAATTTTAACATTTATTGTGATTAAACTAATGAAAGTTAATCCTGTTTTAATTATCTTTGAACCTTGATCAACAAAATAAATAATATTATTCAAAAGAGCACAAACAAGCATTAAAATCAAAATCAAAATGAAAATATTTTTATTGCATGACTGTAGGTATCAAGAGTATAATAATTAATAATATTATACAGTTGTTAAAAAAAAAATGTGTGTGCATAACTACAATCTACCATAAATACGGTGTACAATAATTGACATAAGCCAATAAACAATAGGTACCGTAAAACCTGGTAACTGTGGTCCAAGTCTAATTTCTTTAATTCCTCATAGATGACTTAAGTATAAGCATTTTAAAACTTTAGTCAACAAGAAATGTCTATAAAACAACACGTTTCCTTAACTAAAGATATTGGGAACTTGTACTTTTGGTCATTGATTTTGGACCATAGTTGGAAGATTTTGGACCATAGTTACCAGGTTTTACGGTAGTTATAAAAAAAAATAGTTGTTTAATTGTTAATTAATTTTCTAAGGAAATATTTAAGCGAATAATGTAACCAATATAAAAAAAAAAACTATACTCGTAAAGGCTACTTACATACTAAACCATACACCTTTTATCTTTGTACATAGGGGAAACTGGGGAGACTTGTTCCCTTGGGAGACTTGATCACCCAGTGACAAATCAAAAACTAAACGCTTTTTCTATTTTTTATATTGGCAACATAAGTCTTTGTGGTCTATGGTGAACCAAAAACGTCATTTTGACCTCTCTATGTAGACCACTTCAGAGCAGTGCAGCCATTTTTATTTTCCTGTGTCAGCATTTGTTTCGGTAAGTTTTTCATTTGTTTTTTTTTTAAATAACTGAATGAATAATTCCCTGAGTATTGTCAAAATCATTGAAAGTAGTTTATTAAAGTTTGCATTTACATGTATTTTATTTGATTAACGTTTTCTCTTGACATGAAAAAAAAATATTTTTTAAAAGAGCTCTCCCGGGTACACTTGATCACGGCAAGATGGGGTACACTTGATCCCGGGATCAAGTGTCCCATACATTCAATTTGTCAGTTTTTTAAGTACCAAAGTGATTTTTAAATGTTGCTAATGTAAGTCTAACCTTTAGGTGATGGTCAGTTCATATAGACACTGCTAAGACTTTTGAAGCTCTATTTTAAGAGTTAATAATTTGTGATATGAATAGAGTTATTACAAGATACTTCAATAAAACCTGTTAATAGGTACTTATTAGATTTATGAAAATGTAGAACTTACATTGAGATTGAGACTCAATAGTCACTAAAATTAATACTTAAGACATATAAAGCTAATTATATTTATAATTTTGTTATAATAAATGATACTTTTATAACTAAACCGGATTTTCATTTATTTAAAGTTTGCATTAGGGAGACTTGATCCCCTATGATCAAGTCTACCCGTTACTGGGATCAAGTCTCCCAGAATATGGGACACTTGTTCCTTTTGGAAAGTTTTGGGAAAATGCAAAAAAAATAATGAAGCACTCATAAATATAATAATCAAATAGGGTGACGGCACCAATGATGGACACTTTTAGCTGACAGGCACCAGTAATGGACACTTCAGTCTTAAATCAAATTTCATACGGTCCTAAATTGATTGTTGCAAAACAAATGAATAACCCTTATCTTCTGTAAAATAAGAATCAAGTGTCCATTATTGGTGCCTTGTCCATTACTGGTTCCGTCACCCTAATGGGGAACAGCAATAAACATGCATGTAGTAATAAACATGTATGTTTTATTTTTATAGAACTAAATTTGAAAAAAATATAAGCAAGAAACCAAAATGGTGATCAAGTGTCCCCAGTTTCCCCTACTAACAAATTTGTCTTATATAATATGTAAAATTGTAAATAGGTACTTTATTTACTTTTTGGTGTTTTTATTTACATTGACATATCTTATCACTAAACATAAATGCATAAATGCTAATCTAATTAGGCAGGTAAAGTAATAAAGTAAAAGTCTATAGTAATAATAATAGTAGGTAGGTAATAGTCTATGTCTATAGGCACCCGCTGTTCTCAAAAAAGTCTTTTAAATGGTAAAATTGTTTTTTTAAAAGCCATTTCAATAAACAATTCTTAAATTTATACAATTCGTACGATGTGAAACTATCTGGTATGTTATAAAAAATTGGATGGACATGTAGTACATGCTTTTCGAATAAAGCGTGGTGCGGTGACTAGAATTATAAACTAATTTATGTTTGTTACGAAGATTGATATTATGAGTAGCTATTTCAAATAGTGACGGGTGTTTTTTAACGAACATTGCAACTTCTTTTATATACAGACATGGAAGAGGAAGAATTTGATAACGCTTAAAAAGAGGCTTACACGAATCCCTTTGGGATATGCCACCGAGAGCTCTAACACAGCGCTTCTGCATTTTAAATGCTTTCAAAAAATCTGTTGAATTTCCCCAAAACACGAGACCGTAGCTTAATTTAGATTGAACAAATCCATAGTAAGCCATCAATCCAGCATTTTCTGAGGTGTTTTTTTATAATTCGTCTTAGCTATCGTACACCTAGCAACATATCTAGCCATACACTTCAGAAATCTGAAATATTGCATGAAAGAGAGTCGCACTAGAATGCATAGAAGTTGACATAATACACATATATACATCTCTTTCTTTTTCTCTCTGCTCTGTCTTTAATGGTTAGTTAGGTGTGATGTTGTGTGTACATAACATACGCATTTTATTAAAGCCTATTTGCTTATTTTGCTTCTTCAAAAAATAAGATTTCCAACTTTTACATTCGTTATTGACATAAAAATGCTCCTTTCATCTTAATGAACTTTTCATGAGAGTGTACAAAAAAAACACAAAGTAAATTCTAAATTTATCCACTTGGATTTTTTTAAATGCGGGCACTTACAATGTCAAAAGAGGTGAAAAATAAGAAAAAACGTTAAATTTGCATAACTTGAAAACGGTGCAGCTTTTAAGTACTGAGGTCATGCTAGGCTCGTTTGGTTGGTCTTAGCCTGGGAAATTTCCGGTGTTTCTGTGACGTGCTATTTTGGGTGACTCTGTAGCTCGAATGGAAAATTACAATTTAAACAAATGAATGAAGTCAGACCGAGCGCTTTCGGGCTATTTTGGTAAACAAATTATGTAGGTAGGACTTGTTTCCATAACCCTTTTGCAATACCTTTGATACATCTAGTCAGGTATTGGAGTTCTTATCCATTAAAAATCAATGTAAAAAAACTTTTAACTAAAAAGCAGCATTCATGAGTAAAGCCACGGTTAAAAGCAATTGCTAACCTTAAGCGTCATTTCGAATGATCTATGGTACTCCTTGAGATAGAGGTGGGAGGGCAGCTTGAGGGCGGCGTTGGACCGCCAAAGGTAACTGCCGAGTTGGGTGGGCAGGCGCAGGTTGGGGTACTGGTACGTGAACAGCACCTGCTCGCAGTGCATATCTCCCAGAAAGTATCGCTGCACGTCGTGGATGCTCCAATACTGCGTGTCGGTGCTCCTGCAAAACGCGGTCAGCCTGGACTCTCGACAAAACGGATACAATATCCTACGCTAGGTACGTTGTTAATTCCTGCTATATCCTAATAATCATAATTGACTACGGATAAGCATATCCTACTAATAATATGAATGTGCTTCTTTTAGGGATGTTGCATGTTGGTTTATCACCACACCACCACCACTTTTAAATAGCAAATGGATATAGTCCACTTATAGTACTTATATTAAAACAAAGGGTAAGTTTTTAAATCCCGGGAATTTTAATACCAAGTTCCCGATGGAAACACGATAAACGAGTTTTACGCAGACGACAAAGTCACTCCATACATGCATACATTAAATCACGCCTATTTCTCAGAGGGAGGGATACCACTTCTTTCCACTCGCTACGATCCTGACGTATCTCTTTTGGTGCTTCCACATTCATACATCGAGTCATGCATGCAGGTCGATTTCGGGTACTTAAGATTCGGGGCTTTTCCAGTATTTTTTTCGATTTGATTCGAAAAAATACGCCTATATAAGACGGCATGTTCCGTATATCCATCCTCTCTTTAATTCTTTCATCCATTCTTTCCAAATGCAAGAAACATCGAAACATGCCTTTTTCAATCTTAGTCACTACATCTTCTTTTAGTCCACATTTCTCTCTGACCTTTTCATTCCTTACTCTAATAATCAGTTTCACACCACACATACTAAGCAAAGAGTGCATTTCAACTGCATCTATACAACTTTCATGCTTTTCCTGCCACACCCAACATTCACTACCATACATCATATTAGGGGCCAACACTCCATTGTGAACAGCCAGTCGGGCTTTTTGTGAAACCCCCTTCAGCTCACAAAGGAGTACAGAGCTCCATTAATTTGATATCCCGCATTCACCCTCCTCTCGATATCCTTCTCACACTTACAATTTCTTGTAAACATACTTCCCAGGAACACAAATTCACTCACTTGCTTTACTAATTCACCATTTATATTGATCATGCATTCAGTCATCTCCTCGACCTTCTCTATCAGCATGACCTTGGTCTTCGCCACTTTTAAATCCCTCTTTCATCACATCTCCTGCAACTCAAGTATCGATGAAGCAAGTATAACTTGGACAGTGGCACATAAGAGGCATTTGATTAGCAACTCTTGCATACACAAACCCTTGGCATACTCTTTCAAATCTCGCAAACAACTGTCCATGAATAGGTTGAACAGCCATGGTGATGCAATACAGCCCTGTCTAACACCTCTAGACATATTAAAAACCAAGCCGAGTATGCCCCATTGATCCCGACACACGCTCATAAAGGGACCTCAAAGCCTGCACCAGGTTGCTGCTCACTCCATACATAGACAGCACCGTCCACCACTCCTTTCTATCTACCCTATCATAGGCCTTTTCCAGGTCCACAAGAGACAGAAAACAAAGTCACTAATTTAAATTAATTAAGAAATAAATTAGAACGTGGGGCCAACTTCTTCATTTTATTTTTAGGCTTGTTGGTAATTCTGTGGCTCTACCCCACTGGGGATGAAGGCGTGAGTGTAGGTATATATGTATGTGTGTACCTGTTAATGATTAAAATAAATTGAAGTAAAACAGTGAAACAAACATTATTTAGGAAACACAATACATAATTCTGATTTTGTTATTAGCTATTAAAATTCGAATTAAAATGTATCTCTTGTATATGTTTGTTCATAGTGTTAAAAACAGACCTAATTTTCTCGGTCGGTGTGCTAGGTAATTGGTTGATAATATTTTATTCTGAATCCTGAAGGCTTATTAATCTCTAGTGCCACGAGATTAGGGAATCTGATCAAATGTGTGTTATATTATAACAGGCTGGAATAACACACAGCAGCACGTCGTCGTCGGACAGCGCTCCGTCGTCGCTGGGCACGTAGCGCGGCCACTCGTGCCGCGCGCCAGGCGCGCGCTGCGGCCGCGGCGCCCCGTCCTGCGCGCACTGGCACCCCACTGTGGTCCCTGAACTCATAACGATTTAGCGAGCGAGCAGAGCGAGGTAAAACATTCGGAAAACCTGCAGTAACCATACGTTCTGCTCTGAGCGGTTATATAAATTGTATCAAATTATTTACCAAGAATAATAGCAGCTTTTAGTTTGCTATTAAAAACCGTTGGGTAAATAGCGCAGAAAAAGCAGCTTTGCTGGATCCCGAAAACTAATAGGAAATTTAAAAGTTATACGTAAACTTGCGGACGCCTGCGACATGCAGGTACGCATGGTATAGGTATAGGAACCAATTTCGTTTTCCGTTGTTCTGTTGTTGTTTCGTTGTTGTTGTTGTTCGTTGAGCTGATTTTCGAAAAATCCTTTCTTAGTGGACCCCTAGGATACTCAATTATGTAGGAAAGCAGTAAACGATTCTTTGCTGATCTAAAATATATTACTCAGGTCCTATAAGCTGTTTCTCCCTACCTAATTATTAACTCCTCACCTTCATCCTCCTGATCCATTATCAAGTTATTTTCGTATGATTAAGTAGGTATAATTTCAAATAAAATAATAAACAATAAAATAGTCACAAAAAAAATGAAATACCATGATTCTTTGATAATTTATAAACATTTACCACGGCCCTATAACTTCATAGAAAAGAAACTCAGCTTACGGGCTGTCAAACAGCTATCAATTTTCGGAGTTATATTACACTTTAACCCAGCTACCGCTACCAGATAACGCCATAGATAAATAAAATTGGCACCAAGTGGCTGTTGAGCTGTTAAGTCAGTTTCTGATTGTCATATATGTCATGTCAAGTCAATCTTGTCATCATTTTGTTTCGAGAAAAGGTGAAAAACAGAATTGGTATTTTTATAATACATTTTAATAAAGGCTGCGTTTCTGATACTGTAAAGAACCGATCACCTAAGCCTCAAACCCTAACCTTGTTAAAGATGATCATATGAAACCATTATTCGAAAAAATGTATTGGTATGTGCTATGTATGTGAGGCTATGTGACCTTACATTTTTATTACTAGGTTCATTATTGTTATAACAGTTCAATAGTACCTATAGGGTATATGTTACGGTACGGCAGTATTTACTACTCGCAATAGGACGACGGTTCACTGTGTGTGAAAGGGCGCTTTATTCTTCAATCAATTTTATAGGTTATTATTTAACTTCACATAGGTGGTACCTATACTTGTTTGCGACTGAGTTATACGAGCCCCAATGCATAATAGATCGTCTAGTTGCACTTCAAAATACAATATTTAATTGTAAGGCAGATATTTAATCTCGGATTGACTTTGATGATTAATGGAATACGCTACACACGAGGTCATTACACCTAGTTTAATCTTGTGTTGTACAAAGTGTGATCATTTTAACGATCTTAATGTAATTCTATCATAAAGTTATCATCTTGTAAGCAAAAAATTACGTCTAGTTCATATTTGACGCAAAACAGGTCGTCTATTTAAAATAAAAACTGCTTTTTAAGTGGTATGATGTAAAATAATAGTTCAAATTGAATAAAGAATATTCTCTGTCATCTAATATGTCAACGGGCTACATAAAAAGCCAAATTACAAGCAAATTATCATTACTTCTTAATCATTATTCTATAAAAATGGCACGAGGTAAACCAGTGCCCGAAGAAGTGCGGAAAATTATCATTTCTCATAACAATAAGGGCAAATCGATGTACCAAATATCCAAGGACCTGTCGTTGCCACGATCTACAATTCAAACGATCATCGAAAACACGGAACAGTCTCCTGTTTAAAGAAAACTGGCCGTCCACAAATAACTAGCAAAGCAGAAGACAGGATTCTGAGGAAGATCATAAAGAAAAATCGTCGTGCAAGAGCAGGAGAACTTACCGTACTATGGCGTGACGCTATTAAAAAGAATATATCAGTCGACACCTGCAAGAGAGTACTGAAGAAAATGGGCTACGGTTTTTACACAGCTAAAGAGAAACCGTTACTTACTCAAAAACAGAAAAAAAAACAGGTTGAAATTCGCTAAAGAACACAGAAACTGGACTGCCGATCAGTGGCGAAGAATAATATGGAGCGACGAATCGAAATTCGACGTCACAGTTGGCGACGAACGAAGTAAAGTCATTCGAGAAAAAGGAGAGGCATTTCATAATGATTCCGGTTCATTACAGCCAAATATCATAATGCCCTTTTACATATTTTACTAAATCTCAAATTGTCTTAGTTCCAAAATGCCTTAATTCCCAAATTGACTTATTTTCAATACAATAAAATGTCATAATAACATTTACACATTACATCCGATATCCAAATTGTATAGTTGCTAAAATGAACAATAACTTCAAATACCGAATTATTATAAAGACTGAAAGTGAAAATGCATTAGTTTCAAAATTACCAAAATTCAAAAATGCCTTTTGTTGACAGGCCCAAAGACCAAAACGACACTGTCTCATAATACCTAAAATGTTAACCACACAGTATTTTTAGTGCTACTTATTTATAAATGTAAATAATTAGTTCAGATTATAACAAATGGTTTAGCAATTTATAACTACTATCTAAAGCACTTCATTTTCAAGTGGCCAGTAGTAACATCAGTAGGTACTCGAACCTCCAAGCAGTCTTACTAATGAATTCTCGATTGTACAGAATAAAAATAGTAAAAAGATGAAAATTGGGATGCCGTTGATAATTAATTTAATTACTCATTGGTTAAAAACTGTAAACTTCAACATAATTTTAAATATTTTCCATATTGACGCTTTTGTGTCTAGTTAATTTGAGTTTTAGACATTTTGGGAAATGGTATAATTGAAAATTCATCAAAACATGATCAAGTCAAGTTTTAGACATTTTGGGAAATGGTAGAATTGAAAATTTATCAAAACGAGATATAGTCTAAATTAATTATAGTCATATTGAGAATACGGTAATTTAAGAAGTAGGCGTAAGTCATTTCGATCTTTAGACATTATGAGAATAATCTGTTTTGACATTTTGATATTCTAGGAACACGTTATTATGATATTTGGCTGTAACGAACCGGAATCCTTGGAAGGATTCCGGTTCATTACAGCCAAATATCATAATGCCCTTTTACATATTTTACTAAATCTCAAATTGTCTTAGTTCCAAAATGCCTTAATTCCCAAATTGACTTATTTTCAATACAATACAATGTCATAATAACATTTACACATTACATCCGATATCCAAATTGTATAGTTGGTAAAATGAACAATAACTTCAAATAACGAATTATTATTAAGACTGAAAGTGAAAATGCATTAGTTTCAAATTTACCAAAATTCAAAAATGCCTTTTGTTGACAGGCCCAAAGACCATAATGACACTGTCTCATAATACCTAAAATTTTAACCACGCAGTATTTTTAGTGTTACTTATTTTTAAATGTAAATAATTAGTTCAGTTTATCACAATTGGTTTAGCAATTTATAACTAATGCTTTTGTAAACGATCAAACAAAAACTGTCCTTATGAGCAGGGGTGTGATTCGCTCAAGAAGCAAAGGTGAGCGAATGTCCGAGTGGTGTCCTAGCAGTCTTACTTAATTAATTATTATTCTCGATTGTACAGAATAAAAATAGGATAAAGATGAAAATTGGGATGCCGTTGATAATTAATTTAATTACTCATTGGTTAAAAACTGTAAACTTCAACATAATTTTAAATATTTTCCGTATTGACGTTTTTGTGTCTAGTTAATTTGAGTTTTAGACATTTTGGGAAATGGTATAATTGAAAATTCATCAAAACATGATCAAGTCAAGTTTTAGACATTTTGGGAAATGGTAGAATTGAAAATTTATCAAAACGAGATAGAGTCTAAATGAATTATAGTCATATTAAGAATACGGTAATTTAAGAAGTAGGCGTAAGTCATTTCGATCTTTGGACATTATGAGAATAATCTGTTTTGACATTTTGATATTCTAGGAACACGTTATTATGATATTTGGCTGTAACAAACCGGAATCCTTGGAAGTGAGTTTGCTGCCGTCTATACCGAAGTTGAAACTTAGAAATGCATTTACTTTTCAACAAGACGGTGCCTCATACCATACCGCCAAGTCAACGATGGCGTGGCTGAAGTCCAAAAAAATCCCTACCATGTCATGGCCGTCCACCAGCCCAGACTTGTCTCCCATAGAAACTTTGTGGTGGAAAATGAAGAAGTTGCGAAAAGACCCTTCTAGGTCAAAAGCTGATCTTAAGGAGAAACTAAGCTGTGTCTGGAATGGAATAACCCCTGAAGAGTGTCGAGAGTTAGTAGATTCAATGCCGTTCAGGATCAAAGCCGTTTTAGATGCAAAAGTTGACGCCACCAAATGGTAGACGTTCTATTCTGCGTCGGTTGAACTGAAGACGAACTTTTTTGCGGATGTTACATTTTGCGAAATAATGTTTTTTTTAAAATTACCGTGGAATGTTATAATTTTTTTTGTTGGAAAATAAAATATTATTTATAATCTTTATGGTTTTTATGTTAGATTTTCTACTAAACATCTAGGTCTCCCTGAATTTTATGTTGAAGTTAGGTTAATATTTTTTTTCCTGGCGGACGAACTCATTTGAATTGGGGCTCGTATTATAACAGATCACTTAGTTTTATTGACTTTGTGGTTTACAGCGAGTGTAGCAACCCTTAACAACTTTGTTACAACTTATTTTCAAATTTTCGTGTTTTCCTCTCATGGGTTTATCATTATTGGAGAGCCCGTGAAAACCCTTTTAGCTATATACTTAACTTTTTTATTGACATTGCTAAAAACAATGTTGTTTTTTGCAGTTTAATAGTGTCTGCGTATGTGTATTGATTAAATATAAGATATTATCCTCCTTGTAGGTATGTGGTTCTATTTGTTTTAGTGTACGTGATTATCAACCATGTGAAATAATGAAATGTTTTTGCTGTTCTGATCAATAATTACTCTCTAAACCTTTATTAGGCTAATGTTTGTAATGCTCTCATCCGTTTGATATACAAAATTGAAAACTGCATATTTGCAAGCCGGACAAATTTTTATTGCTATTCTTGCTTGTTTATTCCAGGTATTTAAACCATATTATGTCTTATTTCATGTGCGTGTGACCTCTGGTATAATACCACGTGACAAGATGCGACATGTCGTAAATATCAAATGAAGAAATATTAAAGAAATGGTTACAGTTGCAGTGCTTTCGTTAAAACAATGGTGATCAAACCGTGGTTAGACATGAGATAAAAAATCCTGCGTGTGGAAAACGTTTTTAAAAGAGATTTTATGCAGCTTGTGTGCAAAACCCACCAAATGTTTTTTAATGCATAAAAAATTTCCAGCGACATACCAGAATTGGACACCGGTAAATCAAAGCATTCAGTTTTAATATTTAGGATTAAGCTGCTGCTGTAATCAAGGTGCATACTTATGAAACTATCGGTAGTAGGTATAGCCGGGTTCGATCCCCGTTAAGTCAAAAAAAAATGTAGGATAAGCATAAGCATAAGGATTATATATGGGTGAGGCAGGGCTCCTATTTCTGAGCGATTTGCCTTTCGGGCATCTAAAGATACCTAACGAACGAAGTTTATCTGTGTAGGTAAATATGTTTATCAGAACAGTGTGCATATAACCTATAAACTTAGAGCTTAGTTCAGAAAGAGTCCATTTGTGAAAGGTGGTCCTCTGTTTAGGGTTGGTTACCAAAATTGTAAAAAGGAAGAAGTCTGTCATTCTTTGTTAAATAGGAAGCTTTATAAAATAGTAAGCTTTGTAACGATTTAGCACAGAGGCACAAGGAAAATATGACAGTTACCGAGGGAATAGCGATAAACGACTTCTACGCGGACGAAGACAGTATACAGGGCGTCCCACGGCTATGCCACATGGAAGGAAAGTAGGTACCTTAAATATTGGAGATGGAACATTTTACTGAAAGAAGACATTATTTGAATTTAAAAAACAATTTTAACTGCATTCATAGATTTTTAAACAGTGACATGCTTGAACCGGGAATCGAACCCGTTACACGATGACCCGATGATACTATATTTCATACTAAGATGTTCTTGTTATGAAAATGAAAAAAAAACTTATTATGAAACTGGTTATGAAACAATGAAAATAAATCCTTCCTGGGGTAGGAAGAGTGGAATTAAAATGTTCCTCTTATCCCACCTGGGTGTAAAGAGTGGAAAAACACCACTTATCCCTCCCAGGTGGGATGGCTAGGGGCCTGTTCTATAAAGCTACAAATTATAATTTACAGGTTAAAAGTTTCCATTTGACACAACCTGGACCAACGACGACCAGTCATTTGAGCAGTGTTTCCAGTATAGACCTGTAAAATTGTTACTTGAAGCTTTGTAAAACGTGCCCCAGGTAGGATACGTAGAACAGGGGTTAAAAATTGAATCATGTTGCCGATTTCATACCAAACAGTGGCCTCATTCGACCAAAACTTGAACTTTTTTTCCAAGCTATAAAAATGAGTAAGTCATTGAGATCCACGTAATCGTAATCATTGACGTATAATATTTGATTTGATAATTTAGTTTTTCTATTCCATTTATTCAATTCGAAGGGATACTTTTATCTGTCTTGCTTTTTATAACTTCTTCAAGAGTGAGAAACGTATCTTTTGTTTCACTGCCGCAATTACACACATTCTGTAATATTGGTCTTTTATTCTTTATATTTTTTACGTGGGTCTTCTGTGAAGTGAAACATGTCTGTCTTTATTTGAATATTAAGGACTATCTAGAACTGGCCTAATACAAAATTATAAAATATGCACCGGCTTCATTAGGTCCACCGCATGGTATAGATACATGGCGCTGGCACCATTATCTTTCTGTATAGCTATATTTATGTTTTAGAAGAGGTAAGCACCAGGTATGAGATCCCGGAGGTGTCTAAAACAGACTACTGGAATGGCAGCTACCCTGGTCAAGGCATGTCCCAGAGTCTTCACTGCAAAATCCACGACATCATAATAGGGAATATGCATGTTTTTTTTTTTACAGCTTCAATTGAAGCTGATTCATGTAACAAACAGATCACAAAAATCATTTTTTGAATAACTATAAAAATAACCAAGATATAAGCCAACAAAGATTTGTTCCTATCTCTTTCTAGAAAAACGGAATTTTACATGGAGTTTATATGGCCGCAGTGCACAATGACGTCACGGTGCACATCGGATCTCTCTGTCTAATTAGAAGTTTGAAATGCTTATAACTTCCGTATTTCTTGACCGATTTTAATTTTAATTTCCGTTTTGGTGATCTCTTTTACGGTATTTTCATATTTTGATGAGAAATGCGATTTTTAAAATCCATGCATATTCCCTATTGTTTTAAACTATATGTATTTTAATTGTGATTTTTTAATAAGTATACATGTTTACAACATTAGATTGGTTTTATCTTCTCAGGCCGGGGCCACACTGCGAGATTCGGTGAATATTCGTGTTGGTGTCTATACGCCGAATCACGTATGGGCGGCGTAAACAACATACGGTCCGTGAGCACTAAGAAAAACATTCGGTTTGTACTTGTCTCTCACTCGGTCTCATACGCTCTTATTGAGAACGAATGAGAGAGAAGTACAATTCGAATGGTATTTTAAGTGCTCACGGGCTGTAGTATTCTAGCAGGGGCTCTATTCTGCCTGACAGTAAAGGCGGCAGGTTAAAAAACAATACGACAACATGTCAAAACCAATATGGTTTTACCGAGTAGAATAGGTTAATAAATATAGGCAGTATTGTCCATCAGTTCCATAGTCTAAATGTGGTTTAAAAAATCAACATTACCATTTTTAGAAAAAATATGTCGATGGTTAAAATGGCAATTGACGTATAGGACATTTGGCCAAATTTTTTTTTTACATAATCTAATACCGGACGCAAAGCTCTATTGACTAGTAAATATAAAGTTTCTCTATGAACTATATTTACCGAGATATTAAATAATTAAAATAAGCAAAAAATACATTTTTGGTCGTATACATCATAAATTAAATCGAAATGGTTCTTAAAGGACTTGAACTTACTTTTTAAATGACATTGTCAAATCAATGTTCTTCTTACAACCCGCATCCATTTTTTCTTTTTGAAAAACTTTGGGGCGTATAAGATATAAAGTTAGATTCTGACACCTTTACAACTAAAATAATATAGTATATTTTATTGGAAAATGTACTTTAAGATAAGTAAAAACAAATGAAATATACATTAAATTAAGACCCAACCGAAATTAATACCGTGTTGTTGTTTTGTTTTGTCATTGCATGTCAATATTACTGCGGATTTCATTAGTATCCATATCACGAGGTCTACTTTTAAATAAACACAATTTGCACGCGCTTTTTTTGCAAACAGCTTCGGGCGGAATCGGAACGTACCTAAGTGCCTCGCTCGCTTACGAGCTTGCGCGCCTGCTTTACTCTGTCGGCCGGCCGGCGTTTAGTGACCACTCTTTGTCGCATAGAATGACATCTGAACTGTTTTGTTTTGGTTGTTTAAGTAACAAGTGTTTTTAAAAGAAGTGACAATGAGCAATAAAAAGAAGCTTCCAACTACATTAACGACTCGAGACTGACTTCCTGAGACAGATGAAGAAGAACAAGTACAAATGATGATGATGCCAATAATTCACTCAATGACCAAGTTTTGTAATTTTTTATATATTTTTCTAATAAACAAATTTTTTTACTACTTACGTATTTTTATTTTAAAACTTACCATACATACATACATAAACTCACGCCTTCATTCCCAAAGTGGGGTAGGCAGAGCTACGGTATTACCAGCAACTCTAAAACCTAAAACTTACCAATTTCTTAAAAAATCGTTAAAAGTTGAAAAATTATTACGTTCATATTTTAATGAAAAAGATTATAGTTAGCTATTAGCTTATTTATGATTTGGATGTTAAATACACTTTTTTAGATTTAAACGATCATTATGCTTACATTCATAACAAATTTGTCCAAGACGACTCATAAATATGCTTTGGATAGTCTTTTAAGACCTAAAAACTTTTTTTTTTTTGTGATTAGGCATTAAAGGGCAAGTTTGTAAAATTTTAAACGTAAAGGACATCTATCTTGGAAACTATTCAATTTACGTACAATTTAATGGTTGTAATCGATTCAGCTCGAAAAAATATACTATAATGTCCTTTACACCAAAACGAAAGCATAATTTATTTTTTAAATATGGTAATTTTTCTATGTATTTTTTATTTCCTTTGTCCTAAAAAGTAGTGATTTAACCCTTACGTCAATTGCCATTTTAACCATCGATGTGGCTTTATTATTTAGAAGTTCCTTTGTCTAAATTCGTTGGAAAAATAACCAACCGATTACTATTTGTAAAAATATAGGATATTATCTCGAAGTTCCAGTGCCTACATTTAGAATTAAAAAAATCAGCAAAATGTATTATGAGGTCAGAAATATGTCAAAAACCTACGCTGAGCAGATTTTGTTCGCGAGATGGCAGTCTGATACGTTAGTATCCCTTAGTAGTCTGTGACATTTACTAAACAACATGTAAAAAAATTACATTCTGTTTCCATTTTTTTTAAATGTTTGTGCCCTGGATTCTCAGTCCTTTAAGCCATTTCTTGTTTTTATATATGTAGTCTTATTTGAAGATCTTGACATCAATAATTATAGACCAATTAGTTTACTGGCAAACATATACAAAATCTTCTCATCTATAATTCTTAAACGCATAACACAAGAGATCGAAAATGCACAACCAATAGAACAAGCTGGCTTTCGCTCTGGGTTCAGCACACTAGACCATATACAGGCACTGGAACAAGTTATAGAAAAATACAATGAATTTAATAAGCCACTCTATCTAGGGTTTATCGACTACAGCAAAGCATTTGACAGCATAAGCCACAACTCTATATGGAAATCACTAACAAAATTAAACATAAATTCGAAGTATGTAAATATTATAAAATACATATACAACAACAGCATAAGTAATGTCATGCTAGAATCTAGAGGTGATGCAATTCATATCGAAAGAGGAGTCAGACAGGGGGACCCCCTGTCACCCAAATTGTTTATTGCGGTTTTAGAAGATGTATTTCGAAACACAGACTGGAAAACTAGAGGCGTAAAAATAAACAACAGCTACCTAAGCCATCTCAGATTCGCGGACGACATAGTTATACTGTCAGAAACAGCAAATGATTTAGAAGATATGCTCCGCTCTCTTGCCCAAGCAAGCTCACAAGTAGGATTAGAGATGAATGCTACAAAAACCAAAATCATGACAAACAGCATAGAACGACCCATCAAGGTAAAGGAAAAATCTAAAGAATATGTCCAGAATTACATCTACCTAGGCAAACAACTATCGTTTTTGAAAACGCACAACGAAGATGAAATTGAAAGAAGAACAAACATAGCCTGGAAGAAATTTTGGTCACTCAAAGAAATTCTAAAAGGAGACTACTCAATAAACCTTAAGAAAACGGTATTAGACACCTGTATACTGCCTTGTCTACTGTATGGCTGCCAAACTTGGATATACACGACAAAAGCAAAACAAAGAATCACAACAACACAAAGAGCTATGGAGAGAAGTATCCTAAACATAAGAAAAATACAAAAAGTCAGGAGCAAAGTAATTAGACAGAGAACTAAGATAACAGATGCCCTCTCACAAGCTCTAAAATTGAAATGGCAGTGGGCAGGCCACGTAACGAGATACACAGACACCAGGTGGACAGTTAATACCACAAGGTGGAAAGGGCCAATCGGCAAAAGAAGGGTAGGGAGACCGAAAAAACGTTGGGCAGAAGATATTACCGAATTTATAGGGAAGGACTGGCAAACTATCGGCAAGGACAGAGTTAAGTGGAAAAGACTGGAGGAGGCCTTCACCCGAGGAGGGGTCCATATCGAATAGCAAACTAACTCTTACTAACAACTAGAAAATAAGTAAATAGCTAACTAAACACTAACAAACAAAATACCACATTTGAAATGTAAATTAAGGATATGGAAATAAAGGCTTTTATATTATATTATATTATATTTGAAGATTATTTGGGGTTTATTTTGACTTAATTTTAAAATATTGCACTTAATTATTTTCATTGTACTTTGAATATAGGTATTAAAAAATTGGTACGAAGCTTTCGGGTAAAATGTCAGTTAAGCGGCGGGGGGTATTATTTTTAAACACTTCACTTAATTCACTCGCGAGAATTAGTCTTTGGAGCGCAAATGCAGGGCAACTGAAGATAATGGGCTCAATGTCGCCAATGCTACCATTTTGGCAGTGAGGGCAATATTACTTTCACATTTATAATATTAGTATGGAATGTCTTTCTTCAGCCATATTATTTGTATCGATGTATACAGTCCATTTTTTCTTACTTGAGCTAAGTAGTAAACAAATATGGCGTATCTTTAAAGTTTGACATTTTATAGGGATGGGAATAATGGAGTGAATGTGTAAATTTATTTAGTGAATGAATGAAATGAGTGAAATACGTATATGGGTTGGGTTCTTCGATATGATTGATATAGTGAATTTGACAGACTACAATTGCATGTGGATACCTACTTTTAACGATATTATGTACTCAATAACACAACACGCTTTATTATAAATATTTTATTCAGTCATCCGTAGATACATCATCATGTCATATCATATAGACTACCTATACACATAATAATAACTCTCACTAACTATTTAGTTTAAAAACATAATTATATTCATTTATGTTTGGAATATTGTATATTACATACATACATTAAATCACGCCTGCTTCCCAGAGTGGTAGGTAGAGGCCACTTCTTTCCACTTGCTACGATCTTGACAAATTTCTTTCGCTTATTGTATATTATAACCTCCAAACAGTTAAACTGTCACTTACTTAATCATTACTTCATTCACTTCTTCCCATCCCTACAAATGAAATGCCAAACTGACATTCAGTTTTGATAATCTGTGAGAGAGAGTTTCGTGGAAATTCTTATTTTATTAAAATATGTTACTTGTAAGGATAATTTAAAGCAATATTTAGTAGAATTGAATTCGTTTGTGTTTAAAGTAATGTCTTTTAGCTATTGTGGTACCATATATTGAGTGATTATTTCGGAATGTCGTGATATGTAATCGAGTGATGTTTGTTTACGTCTTAGCTCAAGTAAGAAAAAATAGACTGTACCTCCCGTTTGAACTGACTTTTTAGAATTAAGTAACCGACCATATTCCGCTGGAAAATAAAATGAGTGTCCGTTCACTGTTTCAAGTGATCATAATAACCGCCTTAATATTGAATAACAGGCGTGGAAATACTACGCCATGAATAAGTCTTGAAAATGGCGAGAAAAAAATTAAATGGGGATAATTATGTCAACGCTGTCAACGTCAATCTGACACTGTTCCTTTTGGCATCTACAGGGTGACTGGAAATTCGCCGTATTCCTTGAAAGGGGTTATTCTACAGCTTATTTGTAACGATTTAAGTCCAGTCAACCAGGGGTCAAAACTCATTGGTTACCAAGTTATTCACGTTTTTAGAATTTTAAAAAAATACCCGCTCTTCGACCTAAAACTAGTCATTGTGTAAAAACTTCGTCATTTAGAAATAAAAAAAAACATATTTCAAATAGCCAACAAATTATTGATTACGAAAAATAATAAAAAATGCCAAAGAAATGCAAAGTTTTGCAAATAGAAGGATTTGAAGTTGAAAGTTCTAGTAATTATTTTCCAAATTTTGTAACATTTTAAAGCATAACTAAAAAAAAAAGTACGACACTTCGCGTACAAATGACAGGAATAGTTTGCTCAATTCATAAGCTTGCTAAAAAGGTACAATTCATGACATTTTAAAATTAATTTTCATTTAAAAAAATTAATAATAATAGCAGAAATGTTCACGGTTATGCTCCATCGTTTAAACCAAAAAACGCGGGATCGTTATCGTTTTTAAATTCATCTAAACGTGTTCTTTTAAATTTGCTTTTTAAAAACAAAAAGTGCGTTCCATTTTTAACCGAAAAACGCGGGAAGTGTTGTAGTAAAATGAATAGAACATCGTTCTCCTTTTTAAAGGTGTTCTATTTTAAAATAAATTTGCTTTTTAAAAACAAAGTGCGTTCCATTTCGAAATTTCGAGCATCTCAAAACTTTTTGAGTGACTTACGTAATCAGTTACTTTCAACTTTCTTTCCATTTCGAACGATATTGATAACTAAGCTTCTTTCTCAAATGCCTGCTTCGACGGCACGGCACTACTTCGACGAGATCCTTCTCGCTGGGTCTCCCTCTTCAATAGCGTGTACTGGAGTGTAATGACACGGGTACTGCCGAGCTGAGTGCAGTGTAAACCACGCCTTCCACTGAGACATACCGAGCCGGTTAGCCACAATTATCGTCGAAGTAGTGCCGTCTGTCCGGAAACACTGAAGGATTTCTTCATCTTGAGAAGTATCATGTCGAGGTCTGCCAGCGTCAGCTTGGCGGCGTTGAACTGATCCTCTTTCCCGAATAAGACGGTACGATGAACCAAAAACGCTTGCGTGAGGTAAACGGCGGTTAGGGTAATGACGTTGGTATTCCCTTCTAGCTGCAGCCGCGTCTCCATCGCAGAATCCGTAACAATAAATGATATCTGCGTATTCTTCGAATTGGCAAGCAGGCATTTGAGAAAAAAGCTTAGTTATCAATATCGTCCGAAATGGAAAGAAAGTTGAAAGTAACTGATTACGTAGGTCACTCAAAAAGTTTTGAGATGCTCGAAATTTCAAAATGGAAAGCACCTTGTTTTTTAAAACCAAATTTATTTTAAAATAGAACATCATTAGCTGAATTTAAAAAGGAGAACGATGTTCTATTCATTTTACTACAACACTTCCCGCGTTTTTCGGTTAAAAATGGAACGCACTTCATGTTTTTAAAAAGCAAATTTAAATTAAACTCGATTAGCTGAATTTAAAAACGATAACGATCCCCTGTTTTCTGGTTGAAACGATGGAGCTTAACCGCGAACATTTCTGCTATTATTATTAATTGTACATTTTTAAATGAAAATTAATTTTAAAATGTCATGAATTGTACCTTTTTAGAAAGCTTATGAATTGAGCAAACTATTCCTGTCATTTGTACGCGAAGTATAGTACTTTTTTTTTTAGTTATGCTTTAAATTGTTACAAAATTTGGAAAATATTTACTAGAACTTTCAACTTCAAATCCTTTTATTTGCAAAACATTGCATTTCTTTGGCATTTTTTATTATTTTTCGTAATCAATAATTTGTTGGCTATTTGAAACATGTTTTTTTTTATTTCTAAATGACGAAGTTTTTACACAATGACTAGTTTTAGGTCGAAAAGCGGGTATTTTTTTTAAATTCTAAAAACGTGAATAACTCGTTAACCAATGAGTTTTGACCCCTGGTTGACTAGACTTAAATTGTTACAAATGAGCTGTAGAATAACCCCTTTCAAGATATACGGCGAATTTCCAGTCACCCTGTTTTAACTAACAAAACGGAATGTACAAAGCCTGTCCCATGTTGTCACACTGGGTGACAGAAGCCATGGGATAGGAGATGTAGGTAAATTAAAAACTAAGCTCTAACTCAAATATTAATATATATATATATATATATATATATATATTTAATTGTATTATTGTTGAACTCTGTATTGGAAATAAATTATGTCAAATAATTACTGATCTATCTTATTCTATATTAGTAATTTTTAACAAACTTTGATTTCATTTTAAAAATCTTCGTCCCCAAAAACTAAGAAAAAGACCCATGACATTTTTTTTCAAAAACATCATGGCCGCCACTTTGAATTTCAACCTATAATTTGACATGAATTTTTGAAATCTGCCCTGAATTCCACCCATATTTTAACCCCTAGGAGATGAATTTCTAATAATACCTTCTTAGTGCGCCCTCGGGGTACTCAAAGAATATTTCCTTCAACTGCTGGTCCTAGGGACTTGAACCCTAGGTCCAGCGGTATGCGTCGATCAATCAGTCAGGCAGTTTTACCCCTTTTCATCCCGTCGGGGGTGAAGTTATCAAAAACGCTGAGACACGGTACATAAATTTTCAGAGGCAGAGAGGAACAAGCTTCTTCTAATCCCAGGATGAGAAAAAGCGTGCAGTTCGTACAGTTTAGGTACTGCTGCTCACAAACGCGCAAACCCTTGAAAGAGCGCCTGCAGCAGTACCTATTCTCTATTCCTGGTCTGTATATAATGTCATACTATAACACGACAGTTCTAGCCTCCATCTTTCAATTTTGACATTTTTAATTTTGCTTGGGTGGTTTTGATTGAAAATATAGCTTACGGATTATTGATCAGTGATAAGGAGAAAGTGTGTGTGAATGACGTAATGGCGCCATTTGCCAAGGCTTTCGACTATAGCGCAAGTTTCTTTTCAACGGAAGCATGTTTGCGTTCGCTGTCTGACAAAGTTCTTGAGAAGAATGCTGAATGAATACCGGGCAACCCTTTTGAGATAGAGTCTGGCAAACGAAAGCGTGACCTGGACTTTTTTTGAAGTTTTAATATGGCAACATTTATTAATTTGTCAAAGGCACGGTTTTTTTAGGTTAGTAGGTATGACTTTGTAATCTTAATTCTTGTCGGCTGATTATTTGATATAATAATATTAACGATAGTGATGATACCGTTTCTTATGTTTACAGATAATCTTGAAGATATTCAAGGAATCTGCGAAATGAAACCTCAAATAAGAAATTAAGTTCGCAAACAACTATTATACAAATTGATTGTCACAAATACAACTTGTCTATTTAATGTCATATTTAAACTGCCATATATAATTAGTCACAGCGATTAAAGTGATAAGGTACTAAAGTGTAGACATATTAATGAACTCGACTGTACACTGCATCAAGGGCGGTAAGAAGGGGATTGCCAACGAGAGACTATTAGAAGCCCGACTACGAAGGCGGAGGGCTTTTTATGACTCGAGTTTGTAATCCCCTTGCTGCCCGTGATACACACAATGTTTTTCATCACATATGCGGGAATTAAAAAAAAATAGAGAAAAATACAAAAATCAAACAAATGAACTCGAATCGCTAAAAGACTTTGTCAACTTTTTTCAATATAGTGTTCCACAGATAATGCTTAGAACTGCTTTAGTTTTTAAACTTGACAGGCCACACTGCCAGATTGTAACGATTTCCAAAATGAAATTTAATAAAATATTTGCTTGTTTATAAAAAAAATATAATGCAAATAAATGTACCGTATAAGTTTAATTATACAGTAAAATTGGTTTGTAACCAAGTTTTGAATATAGGAAATAAGCATTGGCTGATTTTACACCACCTTAGTCTGAAATTACGTACGAGTGGATTCTATATTTTAAAACTAAACTCATAACTCCATAGGGAGTTATAAAAATCCATAACTACCGCGGGAGCTAAATCGGCTATAACTTCCCCATACGCCTGCGTGTAATAACATTCGTTCCGAGCAAGTGTGATGAAACAAAAAACTGTTTGTATCAAGGTACCGTTCGTGCTTTCTCGGAAACGACCCTAATGAAAGAAACGAAAAACTGCTTTATTGCCTTAACGTTTATTGCTATAAAAACTATAAAAATAAGAACAAACAAGTAATAGAATCCACATTAAAAAATAGGCAGACATACTCACTGAAAGTCACTGAAAGTATAAGAATAAAATGTTTAATTTTAAGAGGTTTCACAATCTATAATTTTTTTAGGTGTTTTAGGAACACTTCGGTAACTGAGCTGAGGCCTCATTGGCTAAACATTTTTCACAGCAATTATTTCAGGGTATCCTCCAAATGCAAATGTCTATAGGCGGCGTTGACCACTTCCCTTCAGGTGGGCCATCTGCCAGATTGTCAGTGGATGACAATAAAAAAAAATGCATTTGATTGTCCTTCTTCTTTAATATACCTAATGTTCGTTCACTAACATCTGCAAATAAATAAATAAATTTAAATTAAGATTTTAACGCCACACACCACATCAATTCTTAAGTTCCTGATTGACAATAAATAAATCAATATTATTTATTAAGAGTCCAGCCACGGAATAACAGCCACATAAACGGAATACATTTTCTTTCAATTAATACTTTGGCAAATTTCACTTTGCAACATTTTATACCGTATTCAATAATCAGGTCACCCACTGTCATGTTAACAAATAACATACTATTTCTGCTAGTATTGGTTATAATGATTTGCCTTTTATCTGTTACTTGAAAATTAAATTGACTTACCGCTAAAAGAAGATATTCTCCTTTTATACTTGAAGTTGCAACTTCTTCCAAACCTTTTGGCTTCTTTGGACAGTTGCAATTGAGGCTCAAGATCACTCTTTATTCATCCTGGAATCAAACAATGCATATATGAAGCAGGCACTAAAATAATACTTATATTTTAACCAACAAAACAATACATAGGTACTCTCATGTTATATCATCACACACTGATTTGATTTCTTATGACCATGATCATCGTGTTAATTAATGCTATTTTTAATAAGTGAGTATTTCGTTGGAATTTAATACATTATCATCATCATTCTATCTTAATATAGTGTAAAAACTAAAATATCATGTTTTTCTTTGAAGTAATAAATAACTATCATAACTTCTTTGTTATTGAATCTTTAACGGTAGATTTGTGAACAAAACGACACTTTTTATTACCAAACATGAGCGAGGTTGTTTTAATTTGTGTATTTAGGATTAACATTGTTCAGTTACTCACCCGTCAACGCCTCATTGTTTAGTAAACATTGCCGTTTTTGAGCAAGAACCGAGTCCTGCGATTCTTCAACATGTTAGAAATTACTCAGTATGCGAAACAGTAACTGCAGCATATGACTTTTAAAAGGTTTCACCATTCTTTTTTACTTGTATTACAAGAAATAGGGAGAATCGAGTGCTACCTGACGATTCATGTACTTATAAGACACGTTGCCAGGTTATTCTATTGCAGAGTTAGCTTGGCCAGACTCTAACAGTTCTTTTTCGATAATGTGTTCGAGAGTACGTTGAAAGGCGGCAACTCCGTTAGTGACACCAAAGGGGATGCGTTTGAACTGCCATAGTTTGCCACAGGCTTCAAATGCCGTATATATTTTCTCTCGTGCAAAGATAGGTAGCTGGTGGTAAGCGCTTTTTAAATTAATGTGACTAAAGTGATTGAATTGAGCCACTTTCGAGACCATCGACTCAATGTTAGGCAATGGATATGCATCTAGATATGTAAACCTATTGATAGTTCTAGAGTAGTCGATGACCATCTCTTTCCATGAGCTCCGCCACCAGCGACACGTACCTGGGCACGCCATGGAGAAACACTCGGTTCAATAATCCCATCGTTTAAAAGTTTTGATATTTCAGTTCAAACTAAGTAAATGGATAAAGTCTTCTTCGTCATTGTTGTGGCGTCTAGACTTGATAGCAATAGGAGTTATGTCAGCAGATAAGTGGGAGAAGACTGATGCTGGCGGTACTGAGGCTTCCATTACGCAGACTTGCAAGGGCTCCCTAGTCCCTCTAAATTGGAATTCCAGCTTAGAATGGTTCTACAGTATGTCGTGGCCGACGAGGTCGACCGCGCATAGGTTGTTAATTACGAGGAGGGGACGTTGCTTGTATATATGATTGTTGATTTCAAGCGTAGCGAAACAGACCCCGTCTATATTTGATGTGTAGCTCAGAGACGCTAGGTTTATAGTATGTTTGTATGGTCGATGTTGCAGTTTCATCAGCTGTGCTACGTCTAGCTATCAATAAAGCTTACTGAACTGCCAGTGTCAATCAACGCATCGTAGCTATCTCTAAACTTGAAGGCGATGCAGCCGAATAAACGGTGGAACTTGGAGATGGTAAGAATTCGACAGGAGTGTCGTTGGGGTTCGGGATAGCGTTGCTTGTTAGAAAATTGCCACGGGAACGGCAGACTGAAGCAAAGTGGTATTTCTTAGTACAAAGTTGACAGTAGGCGTGAAAGGCGGGACATTTGATTCTTTGATTTACTCTACCACTGCAAAAGAAACAACGCCTAGTTGATTGTTGTGGCGGGGGTACTGCAGTATTATGAGGATTTGGTACGAAGGTTTTTGGTGCTTCTTGTGGTGCTGGCATGGCGGTAAAGCGTTCAATGTATGATGGACATTCATGCCCATTGTTTCAGTGTCCTTTTCAGCGGTTTCGAGGGTGACGGCCTGATTATAAGGTTCGTCCAACGACAGAGATGATTTTTCCCATAAGCGTTCCCGAATTTTACACGACAGTAGGCTTAGTCAAGAGCCCAACGCTACCAGGCGTTTTCGTTTCTAACGAACTCAACGCCTAAGCGATTCCAACGGCACGAGAATGGAAAAGAATATGGAAACGCGTTTTCTTTTCGTTTTTTCCGTTATGTTGGCATTTTGTCTATGCTTTGCTCTAACCGAAACGTCAACGAAACGATACATACAATCTGTCAAAAATCTAGTGAAAAAACTGAATAATTACGGATATTAGTTAGCTCAAAGTTTCCTAACATGTCGGTAAGTAATATACAAATCGTTTTTCATGTTTCTTTCATTTAAAATATCGTTTTGCTTTTTGATTTGGTGCCGAACTGCCGAACATGTTTAGAAATAACTTTTTGTTGTATTTTAGTGTAACTAAATCAATAAAACGTTACGTATTTTTAGACAAGCAAAGTAACTGGCAGACTTAACAGTTCTTTACTGTTTAAAAGAATTCAAGAAGCATTAAAGTACTCATCATGTTATTGTTTGTGTTGAAAAATTGGTAATTCTTGGTAATTCTTGCTGTGTGTTAGTTCATTTTACAATAATATTTTCATTCTTTTTAGAAATGGACGCAAGAGTCCAAAGAACCAGCCACGAGCAGTTTTGAGTTATTTTAAGTTTTATGGAGCAGTATGTATTTTTTTTTAAAGGAACGGCGATCTTTCGCGGCCCCTGGAGGGTCCGTAAGGAAAACAACAGGCTGACAGGCTGTGGCGGGAGCTAACTAGCATTTTGAATGCGGTTGGCACTGGAGGGTAGAAGTCAGTGGAGCGGTGGAAAAGGGTAATAAGACTTGATAGTTTTCACCATGTGTAGCTTTTTGTGTCAACACATAAAATAAACCGGCCAACATTTGCATTTCACTGCAAAATAACTGCGTAAATTCAGGTATGGGCGGACTTGAAATCGAAGACGATAAAGAAGGCCGCATTGATACGGCGGCATGCAGATGGTACTGGTGGAGGTCCACATAGCAGACAAGCTTTGACGGCCTTCGAAGAGAGATTGTTGGCCAAACAAGCCCATGTTGTCTGCAGTGGATGGGCTACCCGAGGTGCAGGAGCATGGCTTCAATGTAAGTATCAATAATGCTGTTTCTGCATTATTTTCTCTACATTTTTTTATGGTTCGTGTTTTATTTTAGACAGGCAGTTGACACTAATGTCTGTCTAAATCACATTTTTTAGGGTTTACCCGTGTTTGACACTCATTTCATAGAGTGTATCACTTTGCAGAATTTTTGTTTCATAGAAAGCTTTTTCTACCGATCCACAATCACAAACACATATTATAAGAATCACAATATACAATGTGTTACCGAAATATCAAAAAACAAACAGCCAAAAATAAAGTAAACCCTAGTAAGCGGTCATCTCACAGTCATCTGAATTGCCACAGACTATTTTAATAGAAGGGTGGTAGTAGGTATTTGTACCTACTTTAACAATGATTGTGCCATTAAAATGTCAGAAAAAAGTTTCAACATAATTTGTTTTACAGAGTCCACTTCGACACATGCCGCCTCCACCGCCTGCCCCGGCCCGTCGAGGCTCCCGGTCCCCGTGCCTGGCCCGTCCAGGCTCCCGTCCCCCCTGCCCAGCCCGTCCAGGCTCCCGGCCCCCGTGACTGGCCCGTCTAGGCACTCGACCCCAGTGTCCGGCCCGTCTACACGCTCAGCCCCCGCGCCCGGCCCGTCTAGTATCCCAGCCCTCACGCCCGGCCTGTCCATGTTGCCCTCCCCTACTACACGGCTGCCCTCAGCACAGTCGCCGCACTCCACTACCCCAAACCGGCCTACGCGCATGCGGCGCAGGGCCGTGGCAGTGGAACAACGACGCCTGCAGAAGGAGGAAAGGCACGACCGCAACCAAGACAGGCAGGAGACCGCGCGCCTGTAGCTGGCGGAAATGCAGGAGCGCAACAGAGACAGGCAGGGGACCGAGCGCCTTCGGATTGAGGCGCGTCGCGTTGAGGTGGACGCACGTCGTGTGGAGGTGGACGCACTCCTCCATGACGCCATAAATAATTTGGCAGAGGTGTCCCAGGCGTGGCTAGGCCATATGCAAGCCCAGCAGGACACCGAGGCCCTAAATTTTGACTGATTGTTATTATTTTATTTTATTTTTCTTTAAATTAATCATAATTATTAATAAAGAGTGTAATTTATCCTTCCTATTTTTACTTTGATATAACACAAATAATATTCAATTGTTTAGAGACTGTGCTGTTGATATTTTTATATAAGTAGGCTGTTAAAGGATCTCAATAAGTAAGATTTCATAAATATATTTTTATCATATAAAAGTTATTTCATACTTAGGAAGTACAATACTGTTTTTTTAATATTAAAACGTCCACTTTAGTAAAAAATAAATCTTAAAAAGATTGTATTAACATAATTAAAAAAGGATGTATGATAAATTGATAATAATTCAATAATTACTACACTTATATCAAATTAAAAATGTTGATTATTGTTCAAGAAATATAAATGTGATCTACGACACATTTTGTTATAATAGTAAACAATTAGATGCATGTTAAAACTATGTAAATTTTGTTAAACTAATTATAATAAATTATTAAAATAAAGAGTAATCCATAAACAGTTTATACTTTAATTCTTTATTCATTATATTACATAACACTCAATCTAAATATTATGAGAGATTCGGTCTACAAGTGAATGCCAAGAAGTCGCAGGCTATTGTTCTTGGTAGCCCTCACTTTATCACGAGACTGTCTGAGACCGTAGTACCTAATGCTTTCTATGATGGGGTTCCTATTCCCTTCTCCTCTACAGTCAAAAACCTAGGTATTACTATGGATCAGACATTGTCCTGGTCAGCTCACATCAACGCTGTAAGTCGTAAGCTCTTTGCGTCACTCCACTCCCTTAGGCGTCTGCAGAGTTTTCTACCCTTCCAGACAAAATTAACTCTTGCTTGTTCCTTGTTACTCCCGCTTCTAGATTAAGGAGTGGTTCAGTAAAAAAGTAGCAATGAATTATCTGGTATTTATTTTTTATTTGTTGCTAATTATGAAGCAGATTTTTTTAAAAGTAATCTGTAGATATCATACTATTAAATAAAAATACAATCATATTGAAATATATGAGATTCAAAAGTTTTCTCAATATTTATTGCAATGTACTTTATAACTCTTTGTACAACACAATTTGACAATCTTCGCTTGCCGTTTTCTACAATACCACAATTGAATTTCCATTTTCAGAACTTGTTTTATGTTTTTAAGAATATTATTATACGAATAAGTTATACTAATAAACTGTATTTGACGTTTGGTAGTAAGGAAGTTTCTCCAATCTAACCTCTGACAGGGGTTTTTCTATGGGAGACAAATTTCTGTAAAAATGGCAAATACACAATTTTTGAAAATCCATGTAATTACCCGAAACTAAAGACAAATCAAAAATATTAACTAATGATCAAAAGACAATTTAATAAGGTATTAACTAGCCCATCAAACTTAATGAAAAAAAATTACGTTTATGATAAACACCTCATAAATTCTCTCAAAAGACATTGTTCAAAAAGATTTAGGTGAGATTTAATGTAAAAGGCGAAAACTTGAAATCCCTCTTTAATTTTTACCATTCTTATTGTTTATTTTATTTAATAGTATCTATCTACAGATTACTTTTACAAATGCACTGCTTAGAAGCATTTTTCGCCTGAGGAAGTTCGATCACGACACGTGTCGATGTTTCTTGCGCAGCTGAAATGGCTTCCTATCCGCCACCGTAGAGATTTACATGTACTTTCACTCCTTTTCAATGTCCTCTTCCATTCTTCTTCTCCTCCCTATCTTTCTGAAATAGCTATTTAGCCTGCGACAGCGGTCATCGCCTGCGTTCCAGCGCCAATCTTTCCCTTGCGGTTCCGTCTAATAAAACACATTCCTATGCCAAATCCTTCACAGTCCGTGGTGTCCAACTTTGGAATGAGCTACCGTTGTCCTTAAGACAATCACCTACTGTAGTCGCTCTAAAGCGAAATTTAAAAACGTTGTGGCTGTATATGACACAGTAAGGTTTGCTTAATAATTTTACTTAATATTTCGTGCTAAGTACTTTTTGGTATCAAATGATTATTTTTTAATTAAAAATATATTTAAAAATATTTCAATACGCGAGCTTGATAATTTAATTAATTACTGTGATACTTTTTTCTGCAATGCACGATTTTGCATCTGGCAATACTGGATATTTAGCGAATACGTGCTCGTTACGCACAAGTTTTGTAGTAAGTATTCATTCATGCCTTTGCTATTCCATCACGAATCCATCGCTATATGCCAGCCAAGTGTTATTTAGATTAGCGATCGCCTTTTCCATCCGTTATGTCGCTTATGTTGGCATTTTATCCATTAAATGTAATAAATTGTCTATGCTTTTCTCTAACCGAAACGTCAATCAACGTAATGAATGAAATCAACTGTCAATAAATAAAGCACAAGCAACAACAAAGTTTACTGAGAGCTATTTTGGAGGCCATTTGCAACGTTAAAAGATGGCGGACGTGTAATTTGTTTTAGACTTTAATTTTTGGATAATTAGGTGTTCAAAGTTCTTTTCTGATAGTGATTTGTACTTTTTATGCCTCTGTGTCGCACAGTGATTGAAGACTTGGACTTATTTCGTGTATCTGGCATCTTTCTTCTCGTTTCAAGTGGACTCGCAGTGGTGCAGAGGTTAAAACTATCTTGACCTCTGACCTACAAATCACCGTACAACGTTGCCCCCAATCTTCCTAGAGAAGATTGGATTGTTTTATTGCTATATTGATATATACTCATATATACTTGACACTGGCGAAATCACTTAACGTGGAAACGCCATATCCCCGCGGTAGTAGCTGTTCAAGTCGCCGCGGGGGCAAAAGAAGAAGAAGAGAGCTATTTTTTTTTTTAATTGAAAGTTAATTGAACATAATACGAAAGGTAATACAACCCTATAGAATTGGAAGCCCTATCCCAATCTGCAAATCCCTGCTTGTGCAAAATGTGGTTAAATAATGAACAACAAGGTTTTAGAGTTCTTGGTAATCCTGTAGCTCTGCCTACCCCACTCTGGGAATGAAGGTGTGAGTGTATGTATGTTTAATCAATAATAATAATATTAGATGTAATTAGAACCCGTGTGGTTGCCGGGTTAGAATAGTACCACTCCATGTCTTCCCGTGGATGTCGTAAGAGGCGACTAAGGGAATAAGGGCTTGCAGTACTGTTAGGCGATGGGCTTGCAACCTGTCACTAATACGCTGGTAAACATCTTAGCCTATTTGTGCAAAGTGTGGTTACAGAATTATCAACAAGTTTTAAAAGTTGTTGGTAATTCTGTAGCTCTGCCTACCCCACTTTGGGAATAAAGGCGTGAGTTTATGTATGTATGTAGATGTAATTAGATTTATACATATATACCTACATACATACTTTAAATCACGCCTGATTCCCAGAGGGGTAGGCAGAGACACTTCTTTCCACTTGATACGATCTTGACAAATTAGATTTATATTTATGTTTAATGTAAGTAGCAGTATAGATCACCGAATAAAAGCCTTTATCATTATAAGATGTAATTAACTTACAATCATCTTTCAGATGCAAAACTACATACTATACCAACCAGCCCCGCCCGGCACCATGCGTGCGGTCGACGACCTCAAATCGCGCGTATGCTGATGCTGCTGGGCAACCAATCACTAGGCAACCAGCACAGCTTCCTACTGAGGTGAAGCAGAACCGTAGTAAACCCGTTCGCGGGTTGCTGCCCCCTATGTGTGCCAAGCAAGATAAAGATGGTTTTACCCGGGTGGAGAGGAAGAAGAAGCCTGCCCCAAGGAACCTGTGTGGCACCGCACCGACCGGAACGAACTACTTGCTGTGTCCTGCTACACCCACTAAATTTCAACTGATTTTCACCAAATTATGATATGTCAGTAGGAGCAAAAACTATGTTGGTATGAGTTGTGTGACAGATTGTGCTAAAGATTGCCTGTATGAATAGATACAGAGATAAATTAATTACATTGGTTTAAATTATTTATCGTTAAACATAAGTTACATAATTAAAATGTTTGCTGATTTAATGGATATAAAAATAATCCTTATAGGGCAAAAACAGAGCATCCGTGGCATATGCGATGTCTCTCCTATAACTTCATGTAAACCTCTTTTTCAAAGATTAAACCTTTTAACAGTTCCATGTTTATACATTTTTGAAGTTGCTTGTTTTGTCAAAAATCAGCAACATATTTTTATGGCGAAAAATCAAGCATGTCACTTTAACACGAGATACCCAAACCGATTAGTATTTCCAAATGTAAAACGGATTTGTAGCGTAGGAACTGTTACCCAATGGCAATACAAATCTACAACAAACTACCAAATAGCCTTAAAGAACTACCGATGAATAGATTTAAAGTGAAACTTTTCCAATGGCTAAAACAAAAAACTTATTATTCAATTAAAAAATATCTAAATAACCATTGAAATGTAATTACCGGACTGGCTAAATATTGTTAAAAAATATTGTAATTGGTTTAAAATTATTATTATTGTAATAAAATTATTTATGTAGTGATTTAGATTAAAAATATCTTTAATGTAATAAAAGTATTGATATGTGTTGTTGCTCAATTAATCTGAATATAATTAAATTAGTTTTTTAAACAAAGCTTTTGCATGCCGATTACGGTTAGATATGTGTTACACCAAATGCTTTATATTAAGACCTACCATACCATATCTAGAGCAAATAAATAAATTTCATTTTCATTTCATTTTCAATGGGGACATGCAAGCATTCCTAATCTAATATAACAATTATTATACTGCTTTTTCGTTAGACAGACTTAATTACATGTAGTTTACACGATATCGATCGCTATCTGTACCAATGAATAGTTGAGCGGTTTTTTTTTTTTTTTAATTACCTTGTGACGCTTAGCCACTGTTATAAGTATGAATCTTCTCAAATGAACTTTTCGCTTCGAGCCCTAATCTTCCAAACAAAGGCCATTGTTTCTATTATCGCAAAACCGCTAGCTACCGAGTTAGCACGTGCTACTACAACATTGATATTGAAAAACAAACGGTATCGTCATAATATTAAGGTTCAAATTGAATGTCACTGACATTCTAGATGTTACGTTTTGGTAGTGTAGGACGATACCGCCCCGAGGCAATACGGCAAATACCAAAACGTAACATCTAGAATGTCAGTGACATTCAATTTGAACCTTAATACTATGACGATACCGTTTGTTTTTCAATATCAATGTTGTAGTAGCACGTGCTAACTCGGTAGCTAGCGGTTTTGCGATAATAGAAACAATGGCCTTTGTTTGGAAGATTAGGGCTCGAAGCGAAAAGTTCATTTGAGAAGATTCATACTTATAACCCACTGGCAACCCCAACCCTTCATTACATGATTTATCATTGTCGCTATCTCGCGCCATTTTTTTTATTGCGGTAGAAAAAATAAAATAATATGCCGAAAAGACCAAAAGAAGACGACAATAGGTCGATATTAAAGCGTTTGAAGAAGCTGGAGAAGAAATTACGTCGAAGTCAGAGCAGACGACGTGAAAGTTCGTCCTCGCGGGAAACATCTCGGCCTCCAAGCCCGGACAATTTCGAAGGTATGATTCTCAGTCAGTCATATTTCAGTCTTCAAACTAGAAAATTAGTGGTTTCCAGTTGATATATTTTACATGAGGTGTTGCGTTTGACCCAAGGGGTGAACGCCGTCACCATTTTGTGGAAAAAACTAGTATGACGCAATCAAATCACGTGTTGTTTATTTGTATTTTCTTGATGTGTTTCGTTTTATCCTCAGGGGATAATGCATTCACATAAATATTCTCAGTTTTTTGGTTCATTTTTGATACGTGCCATCCGCAAGGGATGTCGCTTTCATTAAAAATTCTATACCTACTTTGTAGGTTACATACAATGTCTAGTGATTACTCACAAGACCTAGCCGTTTGCGTTCCATCCATCTAGGGATGTAGCCTTGGTTAAAAATATTTTTTAAAGACTGATGCATATTTTTCACACATTTTCAGAATGTGATGACCAAAATATGGAGGTTGAACAAATAATATTAGACCCTGTCTTGCCAGAACAAAATCAGTCGGATCTGAACACACCAGGTCAGGCCCCTCCTCTTCTAGAACAAGAACCTGAAGTAGAGATCATTGCTCAAGAGGATCAAACTAATGAGCAAGAGATACTGAGCCTTCTTGGGGATGACCCATCCGCCAAGAAGAAATATGGTGATCCTATACAGAAAGATGTGGCTGTGCGCTGGCAATATATTGCCTTAAATGGTTTGTCGAGTGAGCAACGAAAGGAGCTTCAGGATAAATATTTGATACCAGAAAATTGCATTTCTGTGGGTGCTCCAGAAATTAACCCAGAATTAAAACCTGCCATCTCAGAGTTTGTGTCCAAAAAGGATAAAGGTATAGAGGCAAGGCAAAAACAACTAGCAGTGGCTATTGCTTGTCAGGGTAAAGCAATTACTAAGGTAATGGCAATAACTAAAGATCCAGAAATTATAAGGTTGTTAAATGATGGTGGTCGCTTAATGTGTGATTGTACATATATAGACTCAAGAACAAGAAGAGCTTCAGTTTTATCCACATTGAAGAAAGAAATAAAAGATCAGATTTCTGAGTCTAAAATAGATCAATTTCTTTTTGGGTCAGAACTGAATGAAAAATTGAAAGCTGCAAAAGCTATTAATAAACAAGGGGATGATATTAAAAACAGAATTACCACCCAAGCACCTTCTAAACAAAGGTTTACTCCAAATCAAAACAGGCAGTTAAACTACAAAGCCCCCTTCCAACCACGCATGCAACAAAGAGGTCAGAGGGGGGGGCGAGCTCCACAATCAACACCATCGAGTGTGAAGAGACCAGCAGTGCACAACCAGTACCAACACCAGAGGCAGCGTCATCCATACAACAGGAAATAACTGCGGTAACAAAAATTCCATTTTGTGGTAGGCTTAAACATTTCTATGCTCAATGGGTGCAAATTACTGATGATCCACGAATTTAATTGTGGATAAAGGGTTATAAAATACCCTTTACAAAGTCTGTTATTCAAGTTGGCTGTCCAGTTATGCCACAATTAAACAATTTGGAAACATTAAAGTATCAGAAAGCAATTGATACACTTTTGATTAAAGGGGCAATATCTGTGTGTAAGCCTAGCCCTGGTCAATTTTTATCTAGCTATTTCCTTATACCAAAGCCGGATGGGACCAACAGATTTATTTTAAATTTAAAAAACTTAAATAAATTTATTGAAGTAGACCATTTTAAATTAGAAGATCTGAGAACAGTAATAAAACTTTTATCAAAAGACAATTATCTCGCCAATATTGACCTTAAAGATGCTTATTTCTTATTAAATATACATACTGATTTTCGAAAAAAATTGAGATTCAGCTGGAATAATCAATTATTTGAATTTAATGTGTTACCTTTTGGTTTGAATACTGCTCCATATGTTTTCACCAAACTAATGAAACCAGTCATGAAAGTTCTTAGAGAGAAGGGTTTGCTGTCATGTATTTATTTGGATGACATTTGTCTTATTTCAGATTCCTACTTAGATTGTAAGACAAATGTGTCAGAAACAATTAATCTGTTGGAAAAATTGGGTTTTGTTATAAATTATAACAAGAGTAACCTAGAACCCAGTAAAAATTGTAAATACTTAGGAGTATTAATTAATTCTCAGAATTATACAATTAATCTGCCTACTCAAAAACGCTTAAGGATTAAATACAAATATTTGAGCTCTTGTAAAATAAGAAAATTTGCAAGTCTGGTTGGTTTATTACTTTTATTAGTGTCCTCTTGTATAGCAATTGATTATGGCTGGGTACATACAAAATATTTTGAGCGGGAAAAATTCTTAGCCCTTCAGCATTCTGATAATTATGATCATTATATGACATTACCGCCTTACCTAAAAGAAGATTTTGATTGGTGGATTGAAAATATTGATTCGGCTGAAAGTAAAATAAAATGTGATAACTATTCATTACAAATATATTCAGATGCATCAGTCTGGCTGGGGGGCTGCTTGTGGAGAAAAAACTGCCAATGGAGTGTGGAGTGAAGATGAATGCAAAAATCATATTAACTATTTAGAACTCTTAGCAGCTTTTTTTGCACTAAAAATATTTGCAAGGAATTTAAAAGATTGTCAAATACTTCTACGAATTGATAATAATACAGCAATTTGTTACATAAATCGTATGGGAGGTATACAGTATCCACATTTGAATAGCATTAGTAGAAGTATTGGGCAATGGTGTGAAAATAGGAGTATAGTTGTTGTAAACCAAACACAGTCTATTGGAGCCCCTGTTAAGTTAGGTGTGCCTCAGTGCTCTATATTAGGTCCTTTCTTATTTTTGATTTATATTAATGACTTACCACGCACAGTAGATAATCTTTGTGATATTGTGCTATTCGCTGATGATACATCATTAATTTTCAAGGTAGACCGAAAATCCGTCGATTACAGTAGGATAAATACCATACTAGGTAAATTACTTAATTGGTTTACTAGTAACAATTTGCTACTCAACGCTACGAAAACTAAATGTGTTAGGTTCGCTTTGCCTAATGTTAGACCGGTAGAATCTAGTATATTTCTTAATAATGAGAGATTGGAAATGGTAGATAAGGCGCTTTTCTTAGGGATAACTATAGATAAAAACTTGCAATGGAGTCCCCATATAGCAGTACTAGCAGGTAAATTAAGTTCGGCAGCTTATGCTGTTAGGAAAATCAGGCAACTTACTAATGTTGAGACAGCTCGCTTAGTTTATTATAGTTATTTTCATAGTGTTATGTCGTACGGTATTCTGGTTTGGGGAAAAGCTGCTGACATACAGACTATATTCGTGTTGCAAAAAAGAGCCATTCGTTCTATATATAATCTAAACTCCCGTGATTCCTTAAGAGTACTATTTAAAGAAATTAATATTTTGACAGTAGCATCACAATTTATTTATGAGAATATTATTTATGTCATTAAAAATCAAGACTCTTTTGTTAAGAATTGTGATATACATAATTTGAATACAAGAAATAAAAATAAAATTGCTATTATAAAATTTCGTGTCCGTAAGGTTTATAAATCATTTGTAGGTCAATGCATCCTTTTCTTTAATAAATTACCTGACGTTGTTTTAAAGTTACCATTTCCAATACTTAAAACTTACTTGAAAAAGTCGTTGATGTCTAAAGCTTACTATAGGGTCGAAGACTATCTAACAGATAAAAATGCTTGGCCAACACCTAAATAATTTAATAATTTAAATTAGTCTTAAAAAATATGTAAATATTGTATTATTGTCTAGGGGACACGGTTTCTGTAGGAGAATGTATCGAAACTTTTATGCATGCGTTCTTGCACCGTCACAGGTTAACTTAACTTAACTTGTATACTTTCTATATATATTTTTTTTTTATATTACTGTTGCTTATTAGTTTTGTGACAATTCTGAGTTTTGACACGTTTTCCTGCTCAACTACGCATGAATACATTTTTGGTGTTATGTGAGATTCATTGTTTTATATAATGCTAGGTTAAGTTTATTATTGTATAATATCATTAGCAATATTTAAAAAACGACTTACTGTTGAGTTTCTTGCGGCGTTTCTTCTCAGCAGTGGTCTCTTCCGAAGCGCTGGTAGATTTTTGACGTGTAAAAGTGCCCGTGCGGCCTACTTACTGAATAAACATCTTTTATCTTTTATCTTTTTTATCTTTTATGCCTCTTATATCAGCTCAAAGGAAAATTATATAGCTGATGCCGAATCTCGGAGAAAACACCCAGATGTAGAATGGGCCTTGGCAGACTATGCTTTTAAAGAAATTATTGATACTTTTTATATTCCAAATATTGATTTATTTGCATCTAGAACTAATAGTAAATGCCCAAAATACATCTCATGGGATCGGGATCCAGATGCTGTAGCAATAAATGCTTTTACAATACTTTGGACCAATTTAAACTTTTACGCTTTCCCACCGTTTGCTATAATATTGAAAGTCTTAAATAAAATCATTACTGATAAAGCAGAAGGCATTGTGATAGTGCCGGAATGGCCAACTCAGCCTTGGTACCCTTTGTACAATAAATTGTTAATTTCAGAGAAAATCATTTTCAAAAAAAGTAATGATTTATTATTATCCCGTTCCAGCGACAGGAACAAGAACACGCAAATTACCCTGGTGGCCGGAATATTATCAGGGAAGGTCTCCTCAAAAAAGGCATGACCTTAGCTACAACAGACATTTTAATGGCTTCCCTATCAGATTCAACATTGAAGCAATATGACGTATCCTTTAAGAGATGGTTCAAATTCTGCCAAGAAAAGAGTTTGAATATATATAATAGTTCTATTCTTGATGTTTTGCAATTTCTAACTAATATGTACCAGTCAGGCTTACAGTATGCATCACTGAATACATGTAGGTCTGCTTTATCATTAGTTTTAGAGTGTAATGTAGGTCAAGATGAGCAGATAAAGCGATTTTTTAAGGGTATTTATAGATTAGTACCACCAAGTCCAAGATATAATGTAACCTGGAACCCAGCAATTGTTTTAAATTTTCTCTCTGGTTTCTATCCTAATGAAACGTTACAATTAAATATTTTAACTAAAAAATTTGCTACTCTATTAGCTTTAACAACAGCACATAGGTTGCAAACACTAAGTTTGATAGATATAAATAACATTGCTGTTATGACTGAGAGTGTTCAAATAAAAATTACAAGACTGATTAAAACGTCAGGACCTGGTAGAAGTCAGCCCAATTTGATATTACCATTTTTTAATGAGAAGTTAGAAATCTGCCCTGCAAAAACTTTGATTTCATATTTAAATAAAACTAAAGATTTAAGGGAGTGTAATTATCTTTTTGTGAGTGTTAAACCTCCATACAAAGCTGTAAATTCTCAAACGATTAGCCGTTGGGTTAAGGAGATCCTTACTGCAAGTGGAGTGGATACAAGGGCGTTCTCTGCTTACTCTACCAGGCACGCTGCAAGCTCAGCTGCTTTTAGAGCAGGCATCAGCTTGAGTCTCATTAGAAAGACATGTGGATGGAGTGCAGATTCTAATACATTTGCCAGATTTTATAATTTGCCACAAGTTACCGAAAACCAGGCGGGTAATAATGAAGACTTTGCCAGGTCCATTTTAAATTTAAATGACGGTTAACTTTAATTAATATATATATAAAAAAAAAAAAAAGTTGATTAACGAGTCTTGTATTTTTTTTTTTTCATTAAGACTAATGTGCCATTTACCAATTAAGAATTATAGCAATACAAAAATTATTGTTTATTTTAAAAGTTGTGAAGAACGATTTTGATTTTATTTTTTTAAATAAAAGGATGATTCTAAATGGAAATTTTCATGACCCTCTCAAATTCTACATGTAATTAAGTCTGTCTAACGAAAAAGCAGTATAATTAATGATTAAACGAACTTACCTTCGTGAAGTTTAATCCTAATTATACAATATTTTCGTTAGACAGACTAGGTCCGACCCTACCCGAGGGCGTAAAACCGCCCAATGCCCAAATAAATTAGGTCATGAAAATAATATAAATGAGTAACTCTCAACTAAATGAAGGGTTGGGGTTGCCAGTGGGTTAACAGTGGCTAAGCGTCACAAGGTAATTAAAAAAAAAAAAAAAAAAACCTCTCAACTATTCATTGGTACAGATAGCGATCGATATCGTGTAAACTACATGTAATTAAGTCTGTCTAACGAAAATATTGTATAATTAGGATTAAACTTCACGAAGGTAAGTTCGTTTAATCATTAATTTTATTCAGAAAGGCATTGATAGATGGACAGAGTATATAAGTTAATGAATAGGTAATGTATTTTGTTAAGAATTAAAGTCAATCTTTAGAAGATTTGGTATAAAATTTAATTTACATTTTCTATTTTATTGCGGGCACGCCTCGATGTATGAATGATGAAGAAGCGAAAGAAATTTGTCAAGATCGTAGCAAGTGGAAAGAAGTAGTCTCTGCCTACCCCTCTGGGAAACAGGCGTGATTTAATGTATGTATGTATGTACATTTTCTATTGTTATACAGTGCTCCTGTAAACTTCCCAATACCATTTGCCAACATTGTGGAGCTGGAGTGCGCAAGGCTTCTCCAAGAGCTGGACTACTTGTGTACAATGTGTTTTTACTTGTTAATTAATTGAACTGTTTAAATTTAATGTTTGTATAATATGAATTGTAGACATTTTAGTGCATTGTACTTACTTCTTATTGTACGTCAATTCACAAGAGTTGCTATGAATTAATATATTGAATGAAACTACATATACATGCGAGTTAAATTTATACAGTTTTGGGTCCTCATGGCAGTTCTTTTAGAAAGACGTACTAGGTAATAGTTTAATATAGTCAAAGTAACTTTATCCAGACATAAATTGTTTCATTTCATTATTACATGGGTGATGATAAGGAAGAAAATAAATCAATATTCATTATTTAAAGTCTTTTAATTTCCTTAAAAGCATCATTAATAATTGTAATTAAGGCAACTTGACATCATCCTCAACTTTCACAGCCTTATGACGATGTAAAGTAGAGACTTGACTTATCATCAGTGTAATGAGTAAAATCCAACTGGGCTGTGCCATATGGGTAAAAACAATGTTATGAGGAAGAGTAAAATTAGTTCTGAAATAACCACTTTTATTTATGCAGAGTCAGTAAGTGTTTCTTACACTTATTTTGTCATAATTGGTGTTGATCCTGCCGAGATGTAAACAATTATCATTATAATTCTTAGATAGGTTTTTATAATAATTACTAGGAGGCCCCAACTTTAACATTGTTATGAGACAGAAAAGCAAATGAATACCTAAGTGTGTTTTATTTTCACTTATTATTATAATTATATTGATTATAATATCAAGAAGAGCAAAGAGGTGCACTAATAAAGAAATATGCCGTCTAGGAAAAACCACCTCACTTATGCTTAGCATTCGTCCACACACTTCTTGTTTGGGAAACCAAATTCATATTTTAATAGCTGGTTGAGGGCTTGCATTACTAGTTTACTGGGACTGGGAAGACATCTATTTTCTGTTGCCACATCCCATGATAAATAAACAAGACCTGAAAAATTACCACAAATATGAAATACGATGTTTATTTACTTACTTATCCAAATTTGATAAGTAAGTATAGTGTAATCAGTTAATAACGTTGCTCACATCATTCCTTTACCTCGTGAATAATTACCCGTGTTCAACTCAAGAGATTTATTCAGTTAGGAGGCCGTAACATTGGCCATATCGGGCACTTTTTCACGTCAAATATCCACCAGCGCTTCCCTAGAGGAGACCATTGCTAAGAAATTTTGCTGCTGCTTTAACTAGACAACAATTTCAATTGTTAGCAACCCACAAAAGTCGCAAGGAATACATAAAAAACTTGCTTATCCAAAGTACTCTTCTCTCACAGCTGACTAAAAGTTGCCATTTTAAACAAATTCCAATGGAATGGCTTCTGAACCCAATGCTGTGAGAAAAGATAGCGTTAATCGACTATGGAATATGGAAAAGAATAGTAGTCAAAAGGGGCACTTGACTGAGTCTGACAGCACGGATCGCTTGCCGAGGGCATTTGGCTAGCCATTTTAGTTGTCCGTTGTGATAAACCACGTGACCGACTTGTCATTGCATACATTTCATCATGATGGAATGGAAAACGCTAAGTGGCATTTGGCTAGACATATGTATGGGTTTTGACATTGTGACAGCGCTGATGGCTAATTTGGGCGTTTCGATATTCCATAGGCGATCGTACGGGAGGCCGTTTGGCTAGCATTTAGCGTTTCTTTGTGATAAACCACGTGACCGACTTGTCGTCCCATTCATTAAAAGTCGATGGAATGAAAAACGCTAACACGGTTGGGCTCTTGGCTAAGCCTACAGGACACCAGCAATAAAGGCGCTCCGAATCGCCTGTTCTCTGTGTTCATTGACTGAGATGATTCCGGTTCATTACAGGGAAATATCATAATGCCGTTTTACATATTTTACTAAATATCAAATTGTCTTAGTTCAAAAATGCCTAAATTCCCAAATTGACTAATTTTCAATACAATAAAATGTCATAATAACATTTACGCATTACATCCGATATCCAAATTGTATAGTTGGTAAAATGAACAATAACTTCAAATACCGAATTATTATTAAGACTGAAAGTGATAATGCATTAGTTTCAAAACTACCAAAATTCTAAAATGCCTTTTGTTGACAGGCCCAAAGACCAAAATGACACTGACACATAATATCTAAAATTTTAACCACGCAGTATTTTTAGTACATCATCATCAGTACTCGAACCTCCAAGCAGTCTTACTAATGAATTCTCGATTGAACAGAATAAAAATAGTAAAAAGATGAAAATTGGGATGCCGTTGATAATAATTAATTTAATGAGGGTTTCCGCGCATCAGTTTTTTCACTAGATGGCGCCTCTGGGAAGTAAGGTCTTTTTGACAGTTCATGTTAAAATATATGCCTAGAAGAAGACCAAACTAAACCCTGGTTTTTAATTCCGTAGAATTCTGACGTTTGTTGGTCTTACCAGACTACAAAATATTCCTTGAACCGATGGTGCAAAAATTTCAATAAAATTATATGTAGAATATGACTTCTGTGATTTAAATATTTGAATTTAATTGAAATTATACAAAGTAATTATAATTTAAAATCGCACAATGTACACATAATATTTTGTTTATTTTTTTTCAGAGGGAAAAGTAAATAGTTGTGGGTATCATTCTGATTATTGTCATATATTACAAACCTTTAGAGTTAATTATATTTGATCATCGTTGTTTTTGTATTCATAATAGTGAAAATTTTTTTTGGAGAAAAATATACAATATAAAATGACAGTTGTCAAACTGTCATTAGTTCCGCCAAACTAACGACGACGCTTTAGGCTATTTTATGTCCTTTGCCGTTGACTTTGGGATAAAATGCAAGAATAACAAATGATGACGCACAGATCAACCTACCTAAAGTTCTAGTATTCTGTTTTATTCAATCAATCACACATGCACTTGTTAACCTTAATATTTCTTTTTAAGCAAATCATGTTAAGTAGTTTATGTACTTACATCATATTATTAAATATTATTCAAAATCTTCGTTTAAATCTTATATACGTACTCTACCTTATGTATTTGGAATAGCAACCAATTCAAATGACGAACATATATATAATTTTGACATTGTTTATTGTACTACCATTTATATATTTAACTTTGTGACTCGTTTTATTATCATTTGTGTTTTATAATCCATTCATTTTTGACATTGTCTTTTGCTACATTACTTTTTTTGTTTTTACTTCTTTGACGATCATAATATGAATTCTGTATAATTGACATGTGTGCAATATAACTGTATCTTATATTATGAAATAAATAAATCTAAATCTAAATCTAAAAACTTCAGTCAGTCTGTCAATAACATAAATCAATCAATATTTTTAGTTTAAAAACATCGACAATGAAAAAAATGTTCATTACTCCTGAAACGTCAGAATGTGACTGCTGTCAGATGGCTGTCAGAATTCTACGGAATTAAAAAACAGGGTATAGTGACCATTTACTTTTTCACTTGATATATACACATTTCAAATAAATAGGTTCAATTTATATTTTTTACGTAATTATCAACTCTCAAAAAGACCTTACTTCCCAGAGGCGCCATCTAGTGAAAAAACTAATGCGCGGAAACCCTCATTACTCATTGGTTAAAAACTGTAAACTTCAACATAATTTTCAATATTTTCCATATTGAGTTATAGACATTTTGGGAAATGGTATATTTGAAAATTCATCAAAACATGATCAAGACAAGTTTTAGACATTTTGGGAAATGGTAGAATTGGAAATTTATCAAAACGAGATAGAGTCTAAATGAATTATAGTAGTCATATTAAGAATACGGTAATTTAAGAAGTAGGAGTAAGTCATTTCGATCTTTAGACATTATGAGAATAATCTGTTTTGACATTTTGATATTCTAGGAACACGTTATTATGATATTTGGGTGTAACGAACCGGAATCACTGAGATGGGCTTGAAACTACACTTTTGTGCTAGAAGATGGCACGGCAATAATCAGAAATACTTTCGTCTTATTTTTGTTTTCCAGTCCCAAGGACGTGACGGGCTAATAAGGCCTGTACCGAAAAGTTTTTTTACAAACTGCACATGATATATGGTACATATATGGTACTGGTCAGTAATCGTTTTTTTATTTTTTATGACTTCGTTTCTGTCATTTTGAACTGTCAATCGACACAATTATCTCCGAAAAAATATCGCTTTTATTTAAAATGCAGAACGATAAAATAATTCGAAGAGAAAATGTTCTGCGACTTTACCTGGAAAATCCTAATTCCCCAGTGTCCACTTACAAAAATAATTGTAATCTGTCTGTGCGAGATGTGGCAAAAAAAGTTAAAACAAGTGCATCAATGGTGCAAAGAGCAAAAGTGCGTCAGAATTTAAAAACCTACAAAAAAATAAAAGCCCCTAAACAGTCGGTAAAACAATACAATACCTCCGTAACAAGGTCGCGAAAACTTTACAAACTGCTGTGCAATGTGAGTGGAACATACGTTCTTTTGGACGATGAGACATATGTGAAAAAGGATTTTTCGACTTTACCAGGTGACCAATTCTTCACTACCGAAAATAAAGAGAATATTAGCGATAAGAATAAGTAAGTACATTTATATGGAAAAATTCGGAGAAAAATATTTGATCTGGCAAGCGATATGTTCCTGTGGGAAACGCACGGGGTCATTTATAACGAAAGGGACCATAAGTAAATGGTGATATTTACCTATGTTCAAAAATGTATTAAAGGGTTTTTATTACCATTTATAAGGAAGCATGAACGGAATGTGTTGTTTTGGCCCGATCTGGCTACTTCACATTATGCCAAAGCAACACATGAGTGTCTTGCTTTGAATAATGTGCAATATGTGCAGGAAGAAATGAACCCCCCTAACTGCCCCCAACTACGACCCATTGAGCGGTATCGGGCGTTATTAAAAGCGGAACTACGTAAAAACTGTGCTCCAGCAGTAACAGAGGAAGATTTTAAAAAGAAATGGAAAAAGCATGCCACCAAAGTCTCCGAAACTGTGCAGAAGTTAATGGCGGGCTTGAAGAAAAAAATTCGCTGCTGCAGCCGCCAAACCCTCAAACCATAAAATGTGTATATTTATTGTAAAAAGGCACAATTACTCATTATAACTAAAATAAAAAATCTTTACCTACTATTAGTTACAGTTTTATTGTAATCGTGAATATGGTATGTAAAAAAACTTTTCGGTACAGGCTTTATTTCGTTTTGGGTTTTGACGTACGTTTCGTTTAAGAGGGATGGCGCCATCATAGCTTTGACAGTCCTTGATGAAAACGCTGGCTGCCAAATGTTTCGCTAATAATCCTCGGCCTCGGCTGGAGTATGTTCAGTCAGGAAGTTTGTGAAGGTGCACAGACAATGCGACCATTTATCTCCGGCTGCGGAAGCCGTGGGTTCGACGTCAAACCTTTCCGGCCGTAGATATCTCGCCAAGGAATATGATAATGTACCCGTCGGGTCTTTCTTCGAATCCATCATTATTTCTAGTTAGGTAATAAAATTGATACATGGAAAACGAAATACCAATAGAAACTTGGCTTTTATTAACTAGAAGCTAGCATATGAATTATAAATACTGACAGACATGTACAAAATACATTAGTCAAGATCATATACAATTATGTTACAATTAGAAGGCACAAAGGAGATTAGATTATATGTCAATATTCTGCCTACCCCTCTGGGAAACAGGCGTGATTTAATGTATGTATGTATGTATTTATTCGAACAGCACGTGTAAATGCAACTGTTATAGTAAAATAGTTAAAAAATACGGGTCGGAACGAAGATTGGAACGAAGCGTGGAATTTCCCGTGGTACTTACTTTGCGTGCCTGGCCTGGCAGGCGGCAACACAGTGCGCACTCGCAGCGCATCGCAAATCGCATGTTTATCGTGTTTCTCATAGCATTGCTCTCTCTTACTTATACTACACATTCACCTTATTTGCTCATTTGCACACGCCACGCGGCTACTTTTTGTCTCACTACGCTTTTCTATTGCTTCCGCAAGGGGTAGTTAGATAGATGGCTTTAAATGGTTGTCGTGCGTCACTTGTTGTGTGATGATGTGTAAAAAAATTAAGTATCATCAGGCTGATGTCCGGAGAGATTTAAAACAATGTAAGTAAATTTGAATTATTTTCTGGCTTAATATGTATTTACTAATTCTATGTGCCCAAAAATGTTTCCAATCAACTATTGATCTATATTTCTTAATTTAGTAGCCTTTCTCTGTTTATTTATTTTCTTAATTTAGTGGTGGTATTTAGTGGTCCTTGTTATAAAATGTTTTCATAATTCGTAATAACCAAAACCAACTGTGTACCTATCTGATATTTAATTGTAGTTTATACAACTGATGCATAATAAGAGGCCTTAATAGAGGAAAAGCCCCAAATATGGACTACCATATACTATTTGTTAAATAAAACACAGGATTTTAAAGTTAAGGAAATGTAATAAAAATGAATCAGTCGAGAAATTATCTGGCAATCTTGTAACTATAATAAAAATGTTATAAAGAAACGAATTTTAATAAAAAAGTTGTACTTATAAAAAAACTCAAAATTAACCCTTTCAAAAAAGGGAACATTATATGGACCACTATGTTTATAATATGCCCTATGGGTGCGCAATATGGACCATAGTATCTAAGGTAAGATAATTATCACATTTTTTTCTTTTAGAATTACTTAGGAACTTGTAGTCGGTCTTATAAGTGGAAGTAATAGGTACAGTCAACAGCATAAATAAGTGATCATTTATGTACCTTGTCGCTTTCAATCGTTTTACAATTTTTATTTTTATTTTATTTTTCTCGTTTTTTTTTAACTTGATGTCTCTCCTAGTTAAACCAAAACCTAATGCCTCCAGTTAAAGTACACACCTATGCAGTGCGCACAAGTGCATACGACCATGTTCATAATATGGACTACTACTCCATATTTGAAACTACACTATTGGTCCATAATATGAACAGGTGTCATTTTGTCATTAAATATTTTTCAAACAATACTAGTAATACGTGTCGTCAGGTCGTCACACGCTACAACAAGAAAGTTTACTAACAAAATAACGTTTCTAGGACACGGGGGTACAAGAATAAGCGGTGGTCATGAAAGAAGTAATAACCTTACAAAACTCACAAAAAAAAATCATCAAATGTGACTAAAAACTTCAATCAACGATAACTGACACGTACGCGCACTGAGCTTCGCCGCGAACCACCGGCGGGGAGCCGCACCTCAATGACGTCAAAAGCGGCCAACTTCACTTCGTTAGCAATGCCACCTAGCGAGATATTTGAGTGGTCCATATTATGTACCTGGTCTATATTTGGGGCTTTTCCTCTATATGATTGTGGTCATAATATGATGACACGAGTGTTTTAAGGCCTCTCATGATGCATCAGTTGCATACAATACTTTATCTACACACATATCATACGTTTAGAATTATCCTACTTTCGTAACAGCAAAAAGCCAACCAACAAATGGCAACAATAATGGCAACAATAATGGCGGCAATAATGGCGGCAATTCGATCCTCTGTCGAGACGATTTTTTTTTAAATCGTCGACAAACTAATGATGTCCCTGTTCTCAAGTCGCACACAAGAGATCGTAAATGTAGTGCGGTTTATTTAAAAAAAACATAGATACTGAATTGATATTTTGAGTAGATAACTGTTTTTATTTCTATGAATACTGAGTTTTAACAGCTGTTCCTAAACTCATAACGTTACAAAATCTATACTCTTCCGTGTCATGGCAAAACACTGTAACTCAAGTTACAGTGTTTTGTGCTAACATCAATAATTGAGCTTTTCGGGTCCATATTTATATATGCCTACTAACAGACCACTCATTTTGTACCTAAATCTATGTAAAACCTCAAAGCGCATTACACTGTAACTGTTAAAGCATAAGGGCTTGTTTTGACTAATCACTGTATGTGCAAATACAGTGTTTTGCCAAAACAACACTGACGGTTTTTGGCGACCTTTACCTTAAGGCGACGGGGCGGGCAATTGACCTTGCTCATTCGGCCAGACGAGTAAAGTTTTAATTCGCGCGCCATCTAACAAATAAGCTCTGCGATCGACCGCATAATGCTGTTTGTCAAACAGTCAGGCATGCATTTACCGTTAGATGGCGCTTGATTAGATCGACCAATATGATACACTTGTGTTTTTCTAAATACTATCTCAAATTCAGTAACGAATGTCCAAAATAGCTTTTAAACAAATAAGTAAATACATAAATAGTTAATTATTTAACACGTAAAGGTTTTTTCATGAATAGCTGGCACGAATAGATCAATGAAAACTTTGGTCTACTAGGATTGTGTGAGTGCTATCAGTTACAGTTTATATTTCGAACCAAAAATTTAATTAATAATAAAGCATAGGGATTAAATTGTTTCAGTAATACTACTTTAAATGTATTAAATTTTGACGTGGTCTACGACAAACCGGCGATTCGTCGAGAATTTCGGATTGGGGTATAGCAAAGGGGGCGCAAGACTTAATTTTGTTTTGATGGAAGTGGTGTCATTATAACACCTATTTTTTATGATGCTATCGTATAGAAGACGCTTAAATAAGCGTGTTTTGTATAGGCAACTTTTCTCTAAACTTGATATTTACCGAGATATTAGGGGTTCAAATGTCAGTCATTTTGAAGGGATCTGGGACAGAAAAATTTTGGAGTAGTGAAATTGATGTCAATATAACCCTCATTTTTGTTAATAAATCCTATAAAACATGGTAAAATAAGCATGTTTTGTTATATAAACTTTTTTTCTCCGACCAATATTTACCGAGATATTGGGGTTCAAAGGTCAGTAATTTTGAAGGGCTAAAATTTTGGAGTCGTGTAATTGATGTCAATATAACCCCTCATTTTTGTTAATAAATCCTATAAAACATGGTAAAATAAGCATGTTTTTTTTGTTATATAAACTTTTTTTCTCCGACCAATATTTACCAAGATATTGGGGTTTGAGTGAAGTGGTGTTATTATAACACGAAGTTTTTATGATGCTATCGTATAGAGGACGCAAAAATATTGATCATTACCGAGATATTGGCTCTTAAATGGACATTTCCTCACAAGTCCGAATTTAGGGCTCTCGCTGGTTAGGACGCGTGCCGACACTGCGCGCCCTAGAGTGTTTTTATAGAGCCGGAGATACGGAAAATATGGATCGTAGGAAAAAAAGTGAAAGAGCAAAATATGTTTCTTTTAGCATGATTTACTGGATTCATTCATAAAAGTGTAGTGTTATATTGACCTAAATTTCGCGACACCGAAAATTTTGTCCCAGTGAAAAAAAAATTTTTTTTACCCTCTCGCAACCAACCCCCCCATTACCCCCTCCCCTCCCCCAAATACCTATATATAGTTGCGCCCCCTTTGCTATACTCGTATAACCGTATAACTGTATCTCACCGCATAAAACACGAAGTTCAATGTCAATAACAATAGGTAACAGATATTATAATACCAAAACAAATAATTAACACAACAGAAACAAAACAACAACGCCAAGGCCGAATTATAAAACAACTGCAGTAGGTAGTTACGTCTTGTTCGCACGGAATAGTAGAAACGCAACTGATTCAATTCAACTGAAATGACAGTGACTGACCGTTGGGTGGGAGTCAAAACAAAGTTCGAAACCTTCGAACTATCAACCAAACCAACCCAACGGTCTGGCAACGCCGCGGTCGGCCGCCACACGCCAAAATCCAAACCGAGCACGCAACGTCGCTTTCATCGCTCTGTAGTTTTGAGTACCTACCTACCTAGTTATAGCTACAACTTTTATGATTTTTTACTGATCCAACGTGAATGCAAGTTCAAATCCATTATCTAACACTAAAATCAACTTTTATTCGAAACAATTTTTTTTTTCTTTATATAGTTTTGTTTATTTTTTGAGTATTTTAAATTCTTATTTTAGTTTGTGTATATTTTTTGGCCACATTCAACAAAAAGCTTCAAAACGCCTAGTCATAGTTTAAGAGCAAACATTTAGTTCATTGTTTCGCTAGGAGCACATAGGTTCTGAGTCTATAATCTGTAAATTCTTATTAAAGCTAATATATTCAAGTTGACGCAACACATTAAATCCGTAAAAAGAAGTGTGGAAAGTTTGGCTGCAAACTAAATCGCCCAGCCGGAATAAAACGAATACGAACTTTTTAAAAACGGTTCATTTAAAGTGGTATATAGAGCTTACTATCAGTTAGATAACTATTTTAATGAGTCAGAGCAAGACTTGAGGACATATGTCTTCAGATTATCATCATTTAAAACTGCCACTTCCTATATTTTTCCCAATAAATTTATCCAAAAACACCTCGATTTCGTAATTTTGCCCTACCCTTCGCCTTAAGATACAGTGTTTTGTCGTATCAATCCCGCAATTCCCCCTTGAAGTGAGTGAGTGTTTTGGTTGTGAGGCGATTGTTTGTAAACATTACTTAGTAGATCACAGGGAATTCATCGCTAGTTCACGCGTTTTTAACTTGTCCGTGATAAAAATATCAGAAAATGAGTAAAGAACGGAATAAATTGATTTTCAATCTTACAAAAGGTGGAAAGAAAGAGTGTCGCTTAAATGTGTCAGTGAATTTTTCCAAAATGAACAGTCATTTAGTTACCAAAGCCAGTGTACCTTCTCCAACCACCTGTGCTCATAATAGTTTTATATCGGCTTTTCCTAGCACAAACAGCTCGATTGATGAAGCAGGTATGGATGTCAATCACACTTTTAAACAACGTCTACCTTCGTCGGATCCCGCCCAACAGGTTACTATCCTAGATAAAAGCAGCGATCAACTTATGCCAAATAACAGTTTTAAACCAGGAAGCCAATTCGACGTGCAACGTTTATCCGATGATACTGAGTCGCATTCACCAGCTTTCGTTGCATATCCACCTGATAATAATGGCACAACAAGGGAGTTTGTTGATAATACAGACTGTATGGACTTAGATGTGCCACTAGTCTAAAATAAACCAAATTGAGCCCGTTACCGTATTTGGGGAAAGCATCGAACGATCGTCGCCACTCCATTACACGGAATTGTTATCTAAGGTTAAACTTCAAAATAGTACCTGGGCCAATCTCCGGAACGCCCAGTTTTTACGTTCCCGAAGATAACATTTACCAGATAAATTATTCTGCCACCAAAAACCACTTTTTAGGTGCTCAATTAAACAATAAAAAAAGCTATCTGAACCGTTTTCGGTTTAAACCAACTACAAAAAAGTTGTTCTAGGAAAATAAGTAAAATTTGCATTTTTTTACTAGGGGCTAAACTAGTAAATCGTCGTTCTATTTGAATAAAACTTTAACTGAAAATAATTATGAAATAAAACCTACTCAATCATATTATGGACGAAATACTCTTTACTTTTGTATAAAATAATTGTCAAGAAAATTAGTGCGAATTGGTTAAAATTCAAATCGAAAACCGTGTCAAAAAATATCGTCATTAGTGGCCACGGCCATTGATTGTCGAATTTCGGAAAAACGGAGGTAATTGAACAATACGAAACAGGCCTCGTCTGACCACCACCCGCCACTTAGTGCTTCGCAAGTGTCTCAGGAGCAACACGTGCTGCGTTACGGCAAGGTAAGTGGCCAAAAAAAATATTTCAACTTTGTAAATTTTGTCGTCATTATCATTTGTAGCTATTTCTCGATAATTATGTGTTATTAATTATTAAGTTTGTATTTGCATTGAAGTAAACCCAGGCTTTGTTTTGGTGAAACAGGTATTTTGTTTTCAACTTCAAACAGAAACCTGGTTCGACACGTTTTTTTACTATAGTCATTGTCGGTCATGTCATTGTTGGAGAAATTGAGAGGGACGACAATGATATCGGTAGGACCCTAATGATAACCCGGAAGCCAACAATGATATTCGTGGCTGCCAATGATGCTTTATTAGACAAATCTAAGATTTACCTATACTTTGAATGATAATCATTACTATTTTTATCCTTGATCAGGTTAAGGCTTATTAGAGTCGTCTTGATAATTAAATGATGACTGTACAAAAAAGTACAATGTGCAGTAAAATATTGCCTCTAAAATATCACGTTGAGTAATTCTGTTTTTTGACAAACAAATTAATAAAGTTTTAAAACTTGTGTATTTATGTACTTGTGATACAATTGGGTGCGGTGTTTAAAGATCACTACTCTCCCCCCACCCGTGACATGTGTCCTCGTTAACGGTTTTTTAACATTCTTAGGAAGTTGTAATAGATAAGAAAAAAGGGTCAATGATAAAAATTATCCTTATTAAATTCTAAAAAGAAAAGACTATAATATGTTTTTTTTTCGTAGTTTTCAAGGAGGAAGTGTTCAAAAAACCATTGCCAACGGCAGCGATGGTTTTTTACTACTACGATATGTACAAACATTTATTATAATATAAACCATTTTGAACTTTATTTAATCAGCTAACGAATTGAATAATAGCAATACAATTTGTCAACTAGTTCTTGATTGGTTGTCAATTTTGGTAAGTCATTTTAGTAGGTAATCGTATGAGATGTAGTGATCTTTAAACGCCACTCCCAAATGTATCATGCATGTCACACAAGTTTTAAAACTTTATTAATTTGTTTGATATTCCCATACATTGAATACATATAATTACTCAGCTAGTAGGTAATGAAATGTCGCAACTCCGTCAAGTTAAGTTCGCTAGAATGCACTGTGGTCCCATAGAAGGCCATAAGTCCAGATTGTTGGTATAGCCCAGACATAATTTATCTATGCCTAATTACTCACTAGTAGCCATACATTCATAAACTATAAATAGTTTGCAAATCATTTGAAATAATCATTACGTTTCGGACCTTCAAAGTGAACGCATCTGCCACTCGTAATTAGCGTTATCAGTAAGTCATTAAAGTGAAAGTTTGTTTACGACATATATCTCAAGATCATTTGTGTATTAATCATTTACATCATTATGGATGTTGTTGATAAAGGTATGTTTTATTATTATTTGTATTTTTGTTACATATTTAAACAACAAATGTTGAGTTATTTGGGGTCTACGTGACCTTCATTGTAAATAAAATATTTAACTGCTACGAATATTTCATAAAAGCTTTTAACTATTTCCGAACGATTCCGGAAGATTGACTTTATATTCGTTGCATTGCTTATAAAGTGTATTTATGAAGTAATGATATTTTACTTGCCGGACTTTGCCGGACCCCAGGATATGAGCCCCCTACGAAAGTCGTAGCACAGGCTACAAGATTGAGCTAACTGTGTTAAAATATTAACAACTGTTTATATACATTTTCGTTTTCTTCCAGGTACTTTTTTCCACTGCACAGTTTCGGGGATGTACATATTCGAACAGTGGCATATTGCTACTGGTTCGGAAGCAGAAAAAATACGTCATATAGTCCAATTACTTCTACAACTGGTGCCCAAGGATGCTGAAAACTTAGATGTAGAAAAATTACGTGATGCTGTGGAAATTGATGTTACGCAAATAAAAAAATATTGGAAGAACGTTAACAGAACCCGTAGGGATCTAATACATAAGTATGGTGATTGGTTGAATATAACTGAAACCGTAGATTTACCCAAAACTACATCCGACGTCGCTGCCGCTGCTGCCACATCTACCTCCCGGCAAGTGTTACCCGATGACTTGGGTAACAATTCAAAATTAGGGCGACCGAAGAAAAACTATGCATCGTGCAGCAAGAGGACTCAGCGTAGAAGATTAGAAGAACTTTTTGCGTTAGATACGGCTCGGCAGCTTGTTCAGGAATATCCTTGGTATAATTTACCGGCTTCTGTGCACAAGGTTCTCATTCACGGGGCTGAAGTGATCGATCATGTTATTGTTCCTATTGGAAAGCTTTCAGAAGAAACTGCCGAGTCCACATATAAAAATATTAAGATGTTCAGGCTCAGTAATACTAGGAAAATGTCACGCATAGTAACAAATGAGGATCTTTTAAATCGGCTTCTGTTAAATTCAGACCCCCTGATTACGGGTCTCAGAAAACTCACCAAGATGAAAAAATCGGCTTTATCACAATCAGTAATTAGTTTATTGCATATCTAAAGTTAATATAAGACTCATTAAAATCATTAATTTTAAATGTAAATAATTTTAAGGCGATTATTTATCACTTGTAGTAGTACCTTGGGTGTCAACTTTGTAAATATGTTTTTCTAGACTTTTTGTATTTTTTTATATTTTTAATATTATTGAGATTTTATTTTGATGAAACATATTTAGTAATATATTATTTTGTAATAATTAGACATTTGTAATAATTAAGTAAATTTTGCAAGATTTTTTGTTATATTTATATTTTTTTTTATTATGAATTACATAAAGTAAAGCTATATTTTATGGTTTTTAATATAGATTTAGTATTAATAAATATCACTGTATTTTTCGTTTAAGGGTTTCATTGATACTTTTGGAGAAATCGAATTATGACACTTTCTTCATACACGCCGAACCAGTGGAATGGTCTAAATGAGTAGTTGAGTGAATAATTCTTTTTTACATTCTAACCCAGTTATGCAAAGATTTCTCTCATTTAAGAATAGTGACCTGGAACTGCTCTGAAGCAGGACACGGAAAAGGTGGTCCGGATGGCGTCGGAGCACTGAAGCGTACCGCTGATCGAATGGTGGTATTCGGAAAAGATATTGGAACCTTTGGTGAATGTTTTGATCTGATAACCGATTACGTCGCGAATGATCAATGATGATGAATGAATTATGTCAATTGACATACTTTCCCACACTATTTTATATGTTGATTAGATGTGTACAATTTATTGTGTGTTCATTTATGACTACTGCACTAACGTAATAAGTGTGCTGCAGTGAGTTGAGTGAGTCGAGTTCGTGATGATTAGAATAACGCAAAAAGTCTGAGAAAAGAACAAACAAAATGTATATTTAGATTATAAAGATCACGTTAATTAGTAGTAGTAATTAGATGTGGAGACGTCAATATACTTACATACTAAATAATTATGTTGATTAGACGTGTCGGTACATTAAATGAAAACTTCATTGATGTGATGAGTGCAGTGAGTTGAGTGAGTCGATTTGGATTATAAGGTTTTAATTGTAATTATTATTAAATTAATGACGAAAAGAAAGTCTGTTACTAGTACAAAAAATATATATTAAGATTATATAAAGATCATGTTAATTAGTTGAGTATGAATGTCACTTCACTAGGCAATTCTATAAGATAATGCACATAAATGAATGTGCCCACATCAGCAACTAGATGTATCGTTGATCTCAGTTAAATAAATACACGGTGCCCGTGAGCATTGCGAGACATTTTAACAGCATATTCCTGACCACATTTTAAGTTAAAAATGTTAATTAACGTCTGCTGAATTCGGCTTGGTTTTAGAGATATTTAGATTTTTGTGTAAAAATGTTGTTTTGAAATCTCCAGTATGAAACACCTTTATGATTGCGACGTTGCAAGACTTCACCATCTAATTTGACTGTAAAAGTCAAATCCAGTTCTGTCACTATGAGTGTTTAGCATGACATTGTTTACGTGTCAATCAACAGAAATATCGGCGTATAATTTTTTAATAAATAACAATGAAGAAAGAATCCAAGAATTTACGAGTCAATCTAAACATACCCAATGCAAATATACCGATAGGCCTATGGCTAAGAATAGTGATCGTTTTTTTGCAATTTTGTGGATGAAATATTCATCGTTTTACGTGTTTACTACTGAGAGCCACAACTGATGCCAGGGGGCAAGGGACGAAAGAGTGATGGGTTTATGCACTGTTCAGTTCACCCAACGTTTGTTTCACATGCATATTACTCCTGCTAAGTAATTGGACTAAGTAACAATTGCGGGCACCTTTCTGTCACTCTAATTCCGCTTTCATTGGAGTAAAAGAGATTCCCGTAATTTGTGAATTTCGGTTTTCGCGGTAGGCACCCTGGACTCTGGCAACCGAACGTTAGAAACTATCTTCGGTCTTGTTCTTCAGAGGATATTGTAGAAGACGCCGCCGTGAGATATGGCTACTAGTAAATTCTATTTTGCATGTAATTACTGGACTAATAAACGTAATATTGTAACATTATGTATATTTTGTTACTTTTTGAGAAATCTAAAGTTAATAAAGATTAACTTTTATCAAGACCCCATTCATATTGGAACACCATAAATTGCAGGTAATCTATGTATGCCCAGCAAGAAATTCATCAAAGTCTCATTTACAGTCAGACGCAGTGCGACTCCATCCAAAGTTTGTATACATTGGGGGCCACGTTTCTCTACAGCTGACTGTACTCAATTGATTTTGTACCTAAGTTATTCATTAATTACACATGAAACTACTTAAATAGCTTAATAGGGTGCAGACTCGTGGTCACACCAGGTGGTCACACCACTCGACGGAGCCCTGCCTGATGCAGGGCTCCTATTTCTGAGCGATTTGCCCTTCGGGCATCTAAAGATACCTAATGAACCTAACCTACCTACTTTTGCGGAATAAAAATGATTTCTGTCGAATTTCCGAGCAAAGCGAGTAGCAGTGGTGTGACAACCTGGTGTGACCACGAGTCTGCCCCTACTTAATAGCTTTTCCATTAATTAATATGAATAATCTAAGGGTTCACAACCCAATCAAAACATAGCAATTAATGCGACTAACATGTTGTTGATAAATTGTGAATCGCTCGTTCGTGCATTGATTGGTTGAGTTGATGCGATTCCCGTCGTCTGCAGCATTAAATACTTAAGGCACACTGATGTTGCCACTGGCCCTCAATTTCCTGATATTAAGATTTTGGTTTCGGTGACACTTCAGAACAATGAAATATGTTTAGTACGATTGTTATTTTTAGATTACAGTTCATCTTCTTCTTCTCTTTTAAATGGTAGACTACAGTTTCAATCAACGCTAACATAAATAACAACAAAATCGATGACCCATATGAAAGTCTAATGACTTTCCGACACAGACTAGGTACTAAGGGATACTAACGTATCAGACTGCCATCTCGCGAACAAAATCTGCTCAGCGTAGGTTTTTGACATATTTCTTACCTCATACTACGTTTTGCTGATTTTTTTTATTCTAAATGTAGGCACTGGAACTTCAAAATAATACGTCCTATTTTTTTTACAAATAGGAATCGGTTGGTTATTTTTCCAACGAATTTAGACAAAGGAACTTCTAAATAATACAGCCACATTTTTTTTTAAATTGGTGACGTTAATTTTTAAACCACATTTAGACTATGGAACTGATGGACAATACTGCCTATATTGATTGGCCTATTCTACTCGGTAAAACCATATTGGTTTTGACATGTTGTCGTATTGTTTTTAAACCTGCCGGCTTTATTGTCAAGCAGAATAGAGCCCCTGCTAGAATACTACAGTCCATGAGCACTTAAAATACCATTCGGTTTGTACTTACCTCCCACTCGTTCTCAATAAGAGCGTTATTGTAGATAATTTTTTCCACTTTTGTTGTAAGCCAAAGAAGTATTTATTTTTATTTTATTACATTCAAAGTGGTATTGTGTGGTGTTGTTGTTGTTGTTATTGTATTTTGTGTAACCAACTGGTCAATAAAAGCCCAAAATCAGTGTCTCATTAGTCTCATTACATTAACTATCCCAGGGTTCGATGCCCTAGGCAGGCCTCACAATCACATTTACTTTTGGGCTATTGTTTATTTAATTTTGTAATGATAAAACTTTTTTCTGAAAAACAGCCAACCGTTGCTTAAGGGACAAGCCTTATGATTAATCATTCTGTTAAAAAGGTTACTAGTAACGGTTTTGAATAGATTCTGCTTGGTAATAATTTATGGCTATTACGCAAATATCTTCTTACTCATGACAGGGGTTTGTCTCTTTCTTCCACTTGACTTTTCTAACATTACTGGTTGGAAAAGGAAAGAAAATAACATTAATTCAATGTCAAGGGTAATCCCCATAATACATAAGAAATGGAGGAAAAAGCGTTGCCAGCTCGTCCTAAAGCATTGTTTCACTAGAGAAGCGAAAATAGTTGATTTATTTTGTATGAAAAATCGAAAACTTAAAGAGTTTGAATTGGACCTAGGTTCATCCAACATTTATTACTCCTTATGACCTCAGGAATGCGTGGTTAAAATCTCTCGCAATGCTCACGGGCACCGTGTATATAGGTATATCTATTATTTAGTTTTATTTCATTTAAATAAATGCACTTAAACAAAAAAAACAAAAGACTGATAAATCTGTCAACGTGACGTGGTCAAAAAATAATGGCTGAAAATTACAAGCTTGTAAAAACATACAACCCCCATTACGAAACATATAAACCCCGTTCCCTTTTTTGGAATTCGATTGAAAATGAGTAATGCTGCTAGTGTTTAGTTGATACCTACGACTTTTTATGTTATTGATTCAAATATTCGTCATTGTCGGTCACATTGCATCATTGTCGCCTATGAAGTACGTCATTGTAGGCTTATTTTGTCATTGTCATACACCGCCCTTTTTTTTTGAACTTGGAATATATTTAAAAAAAAAAAATTTTTTTAAGTGCCTCTTTAATAAAATTATAATATTGAATAAACACTATCATTTAAGCGTTACAGTGAAGTTGTAGCACAAAGATGACATCGGGAACAAAATTTGTTCCTGGAGAATGAAGAAGAAGAATTTGATGGTATGTTAATATTACCAATAACTAAAATTTAAAGTTATATTTTTTCGTACTTATAAGTATATGACAAAACACTGTAACATGATAGTTACAGTGTTTTGTCGTAAACTTAAGTATAAAAACGGTACTTTGTTGTGACAAAACACTGTAATATAATAGTTACAGTGTTTTGTCACGACGATTAGATTAGTTATTACCAAATTATGTCACAACAAAACACGTTTTGGTTTTTAAATAAAAGAAATAATTTAAAAATTAGTTTTTTTGAAATTTGTAGGGGAGAGGGGGGCAGCTATCACTGGAGGCAGCTTAGAACAAATGCGTTCAAAGACGTATTTTTAGTGCGATTATGGTCCTAATCCATTTTTTGGGCTCGCAACACTGACCCACACAACTGTCACTTGACAGATTTGACGTTTGACAGAACATTAACGACCCAGTAGCATATTTTGATTTCGATGTCATCGGTTACCGGATTTGCTCCCCGTGTGTAAGGATTTTCAGGCTGTATTTGAAGGAAGCGGTAAGTGAAACTTAATTTATTCGAAAGTACAATTTATTAGCTTTAGTGACAAAGAATAAACAATCAGAATTTGCTATTGTTTTGGAAGATATCGATGTTTATTTTTTTAAATAGGTGTTGGGGTAGTTTTGAAAAAAATATAGGAGGCAGTTTTGATTAGCAGTCTGTTCAAAACTACCCCGGCCATAAGAAATGTTCATATCTGCCCCGATATAAACTGCCATGTAGGCACGTAAACTAAAATAATATCTTAGTTATTTCAGTAAACGCTCATAATGCATATACCTGAATTAGTTAGTTTTGTACTTATTACGTTTAGTCTTGTTTGGTATTATATTTATGTCAATTATTTATCTACAATATTACTATATATAAATTTAATTAAATCGTTTTAATTTATTGGTTTATTTGTTTGCAGGTAAAAATGGTAAGGAATTACAAAAAAAAAGAGAATCCGAATTAAACGAAGAGGATGTAACTAATGCTGTACGTGAAGTGTTGAACGGCACCATGAAACTTAGACAGGCTGCTGTTGTGTATAATATAAGACCAAATACTTTACACGACCGAATAAAGAAACTTAAAGTGGGGTCAAAGCTCTAATCAGTGAATTTCACAACAAAATACACTGTCTCACAAGTTTTTACTAGAGATGAAGAAAAAATGCTTAAAGAATATGCAATTAAACGTTCAAAGATGCATTATGGGTTGACATATAAAATTTTTAGGTTACTGGCATTGGAATACGCTACAGCGCTGGGAAAGTGTCCAGAAAAGTAATTTTTGATAAATTAATTTTCCTATGAAAACCATCAAATTAAAAAATAAAAGCAGTGCCGTCCCATGGTTGACCGACAAACTATTGGAGTACACTCGTAGACACACCGATCTACACGAAATACGGCGCCAGTACCCTAACAATGACATTATATCAGACTGTATAAATAAATATTATAATTTAATTAAATCTGAAACGTTGCGTGCTCGTCAAACCTTTATCGAGCAAAGATTGGCGGGAAGCAGAAATCCTTGCAAGGAAATCTGGAGCATAGTTAATGAAGAGATAGGCACAAAAACTAGGTCACAAAATATAAAACTTAGAGACCCGACAACGCAAATTATTATATCTGATAATGACATAGTATTGGATTTTGACAAGTTTAAAATCAAACCATTAGCCGAAAACCACGTTTGCAACTGATGGCACGCGCTATGGATTTTCTCCCCGAGTTCCTCATACGTACGGGCACTAACCACGACAGTCGTGTCGTCCGCAAAGAGCACTGACAGGCCAGCTGTAATGGCTGACGGAAGGTCATTCATGTAAATTAGGAATAGTGTGTTTCCTAAAGCAGATCCTTGAGGGATACCTTGACTCACACTTCCGGTCATAGACTGCATCCTTATTCCGTTTGCGGATAACTTGACTGCCTGTTTACGGCCCGACAGAAATGACGTGAGTAGACGGTGGCTAACATCACTGATGCCGTAGTGATGCAACTTGTCCAAAAGCATTTCGTGATTGATCACATCAAAGGCCTTGGACAAGTCGCACAAGATACCCGCCACCTTGTACCTCTCATCCAGACCAATATTAATGTCAATAGTTTCATCGTAAATAAAATAAAAGTCATAATAAGAAATGTCATAATAGAAAAAGTAGATAGATTCGTCATTAAATAATCGACGTTGAACTGTGTCATTTGTTGGACTTTCATGCATTATGGCGAACTCATACCGCTGTGCGTTGTGATCGCTTATGGCAGTGTCCACTGCAGCACTGGTGATACAGTTAGGTCGTCGCGAGCGACGCCGGTAATGCCGCAATCAATGGACGATACACAGTCTGCAGTCACGCGAGTTGGAAAATTCACGGTGTTGGCACAACCGTAGCAACTTAGTATGTCGTCTACCCGCCGCCTCAAACAATTATCAGATAAATAATCCACATTTTGATCAACAACAAGAAGAAACCTTTTCTTTTCGTCAGTTATCTTAGTCAATAATAATTCTAATTTTTCTAAATAAATGTTGAAGTCACCTAATCCAGTTCTATATAAAACAATAATTATCAATTTACAATAACACATTTCCACAGCAGTGCATTCAAAGTGATATTGAACGGAGAGGCCCTGCAAGTCATTTCGCTGTCGATATACCATGCCGTCGCGGACATATAGCGCGACACCGCCGTGAGCGATGCGCGTTCGGCAGTAGTAGTTCGCCAATGTGTACCCACATAACCTCACCCGTTCAATTTCACTTTTTTTGCACCATGTTTCGCTAAAACCAAGTATGTCTGGGTTTTCCGTGCTAGATAATAGATCTATTAGAGAAGTTTTGCCACAAATAGATCGAACATTTTGGTGAATTACAACAAGTTGAGTGACTACTTTGGTTTTAATGTGACACTTTTTGCTGGGAAGTTTTTTGGCTGAACAACATTAAAGAGGCGTACAGACACTCCCTCCGGCCAGTTATTAACATTCCTAGCTATCTTCAGCTTGTCGGCCGGCACGTCCAGGCGAAACGATGCATAGTGGCCGCGAGTGACGATCAGCTGTTCGCACACAGGCGCTGGGATATTCATCTGGGCCTGGACATGGCGGACGACGTCCTCCGTTGTGGTTCCTTCACTTAAATTAAAAACGTGGAGGCTGACAACACGGGGGGCAGCCGCTCTTAGACCTGATGAGAATGGGGCTCGAGGTGGAGAGGCCTGGTGTGCCAGTTGCATCGGTACTGCAGTCGCGTCAGCAGCCGCAGTGGTAGCAGGAGCCACTGGACAACACACGCCTTGGTCCGTGATTGTAGTAACGGCCGATGTAATAGGGTGCGAGGGACATTGTTGTGGCCTGGGGACAAGCGCCGGGCCCGCCGTCTCTGGAGGGGTCGGTGTGGTCGGCGTTACCGCTGTGTCGATGTTGGTGGCAACAGAGGAAGGTGGCTGCACATCACTCAAGAACACCATGCCTTGGGGGCCAGATTCATTGAGTGAAATCCTTTGTGGGTGTAGTGTTGTGTGCCCAGTTTTGGTTGAGATAAGGCCAAGTATCGTTTGGATGTATCCGCTCTGGTACGTAAGTAACTTTTGTTGATCGCAGATTACATCATGACAACACTTTATGTCGCGTTTCATCTCAGTTATCTCCGTATTTAAATTTGTAATGACTTCCACCAACCTGTTAACGGCCGCCGCACTTGTCATCGATTTTGCCTTCGCTGGAGCCATTTTTTTTCTAGATGTTTATATTTATCAGTGCACGGTGTACGTTCTTACGACTATAAATATATATTGTAATTGGGAAATGGATCAGATTAAATAATAAATATAATAACAAATACGGAGCTGCATATAAAATAGTATGCTTTTGTCGCATAAAAATATTAGACTATTATTACGAGAAATAGACTCATATTACAAGTAAGTTTTACCAGTGTTTTGTTGCATATACATTTTTACTAATAATAGAAGTTATAAGAAATTTTACGGGTATTATAAGATTTATAAGCTATTATTTCAAGTAAAATTGTGATTTTGTAGCAAAAAAACGCTTACTTATATTATTTACTCATAATACAAGTAAATACCTATTTCATAAGTCTTTAGAGTATGTTAAAAATAATATAAGACATCGAATACATTTATTTTCAATACTCACAAATAAAAAATATTAATTAAAATTACATCATCCGACAGTGATAGTAGTGAGTGACGCAGTAACATCACAAAGGCGACCGCGAATGTTTAGACACCGATTGTGTTACCTACCTATAATCATTTATAAGAATCATACCAATACAATAAAAAAAAAAACAGATTAAACTTCTAGCAGTTTTCATATATTTTGGACGAATGTAGTATGTTTGATGTTTATTTAATGTTTACTTAACTTACAAACAAAAGCGGAAAAATATAGTAAGTGTTTAGTGTTTTTTTTTTTAACTCTTTTTAGACTTTGGCCGTACGCTGAAAGGAACCGCGGTCCAAATTGAGCATTTGAAATAGTACTAGGTATCATGGTAAAAACATTATTGCTAAATTTGGACCCGTTACTTATATTATAAGTACAAGTTATTTTATAAGTTCATAAAAAATATTTATGCAATACAATTTAGCATACTTCTAAAATTATTTTTAGGACTGCTAACTATTATTATGACCATTTTATTTTATGCAATGCACCACTATTATTATCAGTAAATATTAGGAGAAAATAGCTTATAATATAAGCTATTATTTTATATGCAATAGGCCCCAGTTTATAAATAAAAATATTTTTTTTAGCAAATTTGGAAACACTGGGTAAAAGGGGTTTTTAGTTTGTTACTTCTTCACGCTGCAACGGCTGGACGGATTTAGATTTAATTTAGAATAGAGATACCTTATACCCTGGATTTAAACATAAGAAAACCCCATCCTAGAAAATTTAAAAGTTTCCGAGGGAATAACGATAATGTGTTTGATATTTTTTGAAAAAGTTTTTGGAGTGGTAGAGCCACACTGTATTCAAGTGTTAGGTTGAGTACAGTATGAATGGGCCGGCTCGACCGGGGTAGTACCACCCTCCCACAGAATACCTGCGTGAAGTAGTAGTACCTCTGCTGCGTTTCGTCTGGTCAAGTGAGAGTGCCGGTGGCCCAATTCCCCCTCTCGCCTTTCCGAAATCCCCCTTCCCCTTTCCCATCCCCTAACTTAATTTATTATGACAGCGGTTTTTCAAAATATAATACCCCAGGGGGGTACCAACACTCTTCGTGTAGGAGAATCCCTTCCTGAGCACTTTTGCTCAGGCTGCCCTGCGTATTCTGGGGTGGGCAAAATTCCGCTCGTTATACCCGCAAGAGGAAACAGGAAGCAGCGTCCCGGAGCATCCCCACTCTTGCTCCGTGTGGACTTCTGTAACATCAGAGGTATAAACTCTAACGTCAATGCCGTCCACTACCATCTCGAGACTAAGAAGCCTTGGTCTTTCTTACGGAGAATTAAAGTGAAAGTTTGTTTACGACATATATCTCAAGATCATTTGTGTATTAATCATTTACATCATTATGGAAGTTGTTGATAAAGGTATGTTTTATTATTATTTGTATTTTTGTTACATATTTAAACAACAAATGTTGAGTTATTTGGGGTCTACGTGACCTTCATTGTAAATAAAATATTTAACTGCTACGAATATTTCATAAAAGCTTTTAACTATTTCCGAACGATTCCGGAAGATTGACTTTATATTCGTTGCATTGCTTATAAAGTGTATTTATGAAGTAATGATATTTTACTTGCCGGACTTTGCCGGACCCCAGGATATGAGCCCCCTACGAAAGTCGTAGCACAGGCTACAAGATTGAGCTAACTGTGTTAAAATATTAACAACTGTTTATATACATTTTCGTTTTCTTCCAGGTACTTTTTTCCACTGCACAGTTTCGGGGATGTACATATTCGAACAGTGGCATATTGCTACTGGTTCGGAAGCAGAAAAAATACGTCATATAGTCCAATTACTTCTACAACTGGTGCCCAAGGATGCTGAAAACTTAGATGTAGAAAAATTACGTGATGCTGTGGAAATTGATGTTACGCAAATAAAAAAATATTGGAAGAACGTTAACAGAACCCGTAGGGATCTAATACATAAGTATGGTGATTGGTTGAATATAACTGAAACCGTAGATTTACCCAAAACTACATCCGACGTCGCTGCCGCTGCTGCCACATCTACCTCCCGGCAAGTGTTACCCGATGACTTGGGTAACAATTCAAAATTAGGGCGACCGAAGAAAAACTATGCATCGTGCAGCAAGAGGACTCAGCGTAGAAGATTAGAAGAACTTTTTGCGTTAGATACGGCTCGGCAGCTTGTTCAGGAATATCCTTGGTATAATTTACCGGCTTCTGTGCACAAGGTTCTCATTCACGGGGCTGAAGTGATCGATCATGTTATTGTTCCTATTGGAAAGCTTTCAGAAGAAACTGCCGAGTCCACATATAAAAATATTAAGATGTTCAGGCTCAGTAATACTAGGAAAATGTCACGCATAGTAACAAATGAGGATCTTTTAAATCGGCTTCTGTTAAATTCAGACCCCCTGATTACGGGTCTCAGAAAACTCACCAAGATGAAAAAATCGGCTTTATCACAATCAGTAATTAGTTTATTGCATATCTAAAGTTAATATAAGACTCATTAAAATCATTAATTTTAAATGTAAATAATTTTAAGGCGATTATTTATCACTTGTAGTAGTACCTTGGGTGTCAACTTTGTAAATATGTTTTTCTAGACTTTTTGTATTTTTTTATATTTTTAATATTATTGAGATTTTATTTTGATGAAACATATTTAGTAATATATTATTTTGTAATAATTAGACATTTGTAATAATTAAGTAAATTTTGCAAGATTTTTTGTTATATTTATATTTTTTTTTATTATGAATTACATAAAGTAAAGCTATATTTTATGGTTTTTAATATAGATTTAGTATTAATAAATATCACTGTATTTTTCGTTTGAGGGTTTCATTGATACTTTTGGAGAAATCGAATTATGACACTTTCTTCATACACGCCGAACCAGTGGAATGGTCTAAATGAGTAGTTGAGTGAATAATTCTTTTTTACATTCTAACCCAGTTATGCAAAGATTTCTCTCATTTAAGAATAGTGACCTGGAACTGCTCTGAAGCAGGACACGGAAAAGGTGGTCCGGATGGCGTCGGAGCACTGAAGCGTACCGCTGATCGAATGGTGGTATTCGGAAAAGATATTGGAACCTTTGGTGAATGTTTTGATCTGATAACCGATTACGTCGCGAATGATCAATGATGATGAATGAATTATGTCAATTGACATACTTTCCCACACTATTTTATATGTTGATTAGATGTGTACAATTTATTGTGTGTTCATTTATGACTACTGCACTAACGTAATAAGTGTGCTGCAGTGAGTTGAGTGAGTCGAGTTCGTGATGATTAGAATAACGCAAAAAGTCTGAGAAAAGAACAAACAAAATGTATATTTAGATTATAAAGATCACGTTAATTAGTAGTAGTAATTAGATGTGGAGACGTCAATATACTTACATACTAAATAATTATGTTGATTAGACGTGTCGGTACATTAAATGAAAACTTCATTGATGTGATGAGTGCAGTGAGTTGAGTGAGTCGATTTGGATTATAAGGTTTTAATTGTAATTATTATTAAATTAATGACGAAAAGAAAGTCTGTTACTAGTACAAAAAATATATATTAAGATTATATAAAGATCATGTTAATTAGTTGAGTATGAATGTCACTTCACTAGGCAATTCTATAAGATAATGCACATAAATGAATGTGCCCACATCAGCAACTAGATGTATCGTTGATCTCAGTTAAATAAATACACGGTGCCCGTGAGCATTGCGAGACATTTTAACAGCATATTCCTGACCACATTTTAAGTTAAAAATGTTAATTAACGTCTGCTGAATTCGGCTTGGTTTTAGAGATATTTAGATTTTTGTGTAAAAATTTTGTTTTGAAATCTCCAGTATGAAACACCTTTATGATTGCGACGTTGCAAGACTTCACCATCTAATTTGACTGTAAAAGTCAAATCCAGTTCTGTCACTATGAGTGTTTAGCATGACATTGTTTACGTGTCAATCAACAGAAATATCGGCGTATAATTTTTTAATAAATAACAATGAAGAAAGAATCCAAGAATTTACGAGTCAATCTAAACATACCCAATGCAAATATACCGATAGGCCTATGGCTAAGAATAGTGATCGTTTTTTTGCAATTTTGTGGATGAAATATTCATCGTTTTACGTGTTTACTACTGAGAGCCACAACTGATGCCAGGGGGCAAGGGACGAAAGAGTGATGGGTTTATGCACTGTTCAGTTCACCCAACGTTTGTTTCACATGCATATTACTCCTGCTAAGTAATTGGACTAAGTAACAATTGCGGGCACCTTTCTGTCACTCTAATTCCGCTTTCATTGGAGTAAAAGAGATTCCCGTAATTTGTGAATTTCGGTTTTCGCGGTAGGCACCCTGGACTCTGGCAACCGAACGTTAGAAACTATCTTCGGTCTTGTTCTTCAGAGGATATTGTAGAAGACGCCGCCGTGAGATATGGCTACTAGTAAATTCTATTTTGCATGTAATTACTGGACTAATAAACGTAATATTGTAACATTATGTATATTTTGTTACTTTTTGAGAAATCTAAAGTTAATAAAGATTAACTTTTATCAAGACCCCATTCATATTGGAACACCATAAATTGCAGGTAATCTATGTATGCCCAGCAAGAAATTCATCAAAGTCTCATTTACAGTCAGACGCAGTGCGACTCCATCCAAAGTTTGTATACATTGGGGGCCACGTTTCTCTACAGCTGACTGTACTCAATTGATTTTGTACCTAAGTTATTCATTAATTACACATGAAACTACTTAAATAGCTTAATAGGGTGCAGACTCGTGGTCACACCAGGTGGTCACACCACTCGACGGAGCCCTGCCTGATGCAGGGCTCCTATTTCTGAGCGATTTGCCCTTCGGGCATCTAAAGATACCTAATGAACCTAACCTACCTACTTTTGCGGAATAAAAATGATTTCTGTCGAATTTCCGACCAAAGCGAGTAGCAGTGGTGTGACAACCTGGTGTGACCACGAGTCTGCCCCTACTTAATAGCTTTTCCATTAATTAATATGAATAATCTAAGGGTTCACAACCCAATCAAAACATAGCAATTAATGCGACTAACATGTTGTTGATAAATTGTGAATCGCTCGTTCGTGCATTGATTGGTTGAGTTGATGCGATTCCCGTCGTCTGCAGCATTAAATACTTAAGGCACACTGATGTTGCCACTGGCCCTCAATTTCCTGATATTAAGATTTTGGTTTCGGTGACACTTCAGAACAATGAAATATGTTTAGTACGATTGTTATTTTTAGATTACAGTTCATCTTCTTCTTCTCTTTTAAATGGTAGACTACAGTTTCAATCAACGCTAACATAAATAACAACAAAATCGATGACCCATATGAAAGTCTAATGACTTTCCGACACAGACTAGGTACTAAGGGATACTAACGTATCAGACTGCCATCTCGCGAACAAAATCTGCTCAGCGTAGGTTTTTGACATATTTCTTACCTCATACTACGTTTTGCTGATTTTTTTTATTCTAAATGTAGGCACTGGAACTTCAAAATAATACGTCCTATTTTTTTTACAAATAGGAATCGGTTGGTTATTTTTCCAACGAATTTAGACAAAGGAACTTCTAAATAATACAGCCACATTTTTTTTTAAATTGGTGACGTTAATTTTTAAACCACATTTAGACTATGGAACTGATGGACAATACTGCCTATATTGATTGGCCTATTCTACTCGGTAAAACCATATTGGTTTTGACATGTTGTCGTATTGTTTTTAAACCTGCCGGCTTTATTGTCAAGCAGAATAGAGCCCCTGCTAGAATACTACAGTCCATGAGCACTTAAAATACCATTCGGTTTGTACTTACCTCCCACTCGTTCTCAATAAGAGCGTTATTGTAGATAATTTTTTCCACTTTTGTTGTAAGCCAAAGAAGTATTTATTTTTATTTTATTACATTCAAAGTGGTATTGTGTGGTGTTGTTGTTGTTGTTATTGTATTTTGTGTAACCAACTGGTCAATAAAAGCCCAAAATCAGTGTCTCATTAGTCTCATTACATTAACTATCCCAGGGTTCGATGCCCTAGGCAGGCCTCACAATCACATTTACTTTTGGGCTATTGTTTATTTAATTTTGTAATGATAAAACTTTTTTCTGAAAAACAGCCAACCGTTGCTTAAGGGACAAGCCTTATGATTAATCATTCTGTTAAAAAGGTTACTAGTAACGGTTTTGAATAGATTCTGCTTGGTAATAATTTATGGCTATTACGCAAATATCTTCTTACTCATGACAGGGGTTTGTCTCTTTCTTCCACTTGACTTTTCTAACATTACTGGTTGGAAAAGGAAAGAAAATAACATTAATTCAATGTCAAGGGTAATCCCCATAATACATAAGAAATGGAGGAAAAAGCGTTGCCAGCTCGTCCTAAAGCATTGTTTCACTAGAGAAGCGAAAATAGTTGATTTATTTTGTATGAAAAATCGAAAACTTAAAGAGTTTGAATTGGACCTAGGTTCATCCAACATTTATTACTCCTTATGACCTCAGGAATGCGTGGTTAAAATCTCTCGCAATGCTCACGGGCACCGTGTATATAGGTATATCTATTATTTAGTTTTATTTCATTTAAATAAATGCACTTAAACAAAAAAAACAAAAGACTGATAAATCTGTCAACGTGACGTGGTCAAAAAATAATGGCTGAAAATTACAAGCTTGTAAAAACATACAACCCCCATTACGAAACATATAAACCCCGTTCCCTTTTTTGGAATTCGATTGAAAATGAGTAATGCTGCTAGTGTTTAGTTGATACCTACGACTTTTTATGTTATTGATTCAAATATTCGTCATTGTCGGTCACATTGCATCATTGTCGCCTATGAAGTACGTCATTGTAGGCTTATTTTGTCATTGTCATACACCGCCCTTTTTTTTTGAACTTGGAATATATTTAAAAAAAAAAAATTTTTTTAAGTGCCTCTTTAATAAAATTATAATATTGAATAAACACTATCATTTAAGCGTTACAGTGAAGTTGTAGCACAAAGATGACATCGGGAACAAAATTTGTTCCTGGAGAATGAAGAAGAAGAATTTGATGGTATGTTAATATTACCAATAACTAAAATTTAAAGTTATATTTTTTCGTACTTATAAGTATATGACAAAACACTGTAACATGATAGTTACAGTGTTTTGTCGTAAACTTAAGTATAAAAACGGTACTTTGTTGTGACAAAACACTGTAATATAATAGTTACAGTGTTTTGTCACGACGATTAGATTAGTTATTACCAAATTATGTCACAACAAAACACGTTTTGGTTTTTAAATAAAAGAAATAATTTAAAAATTAGTTTTTTTGAAATTTGTAGGGGAGAGGGGGGCAGCTATCACTGGAGGCAGCTTAGAACAAATGCGTTCAAAGACGTATTTTTAGTGCGATTATGGTCCTAATCCATTTTTTGGGCTCGCAACACTGACCCACACAACTGTCACTTGACAGATTTGACGTTTGACAGAACATTAACGACCCAGTAGCATATTTTGATTTCGATGTCATCGGTTACCGGATTTGCTCCCCGTGTGTAAGGATTTTCAGGCTGTATTTGAAGGAAGCGGTAAGTGAAACTTAATTTATTCGAAAGTACAATTTATTAGCTTTAGTGACAAAGAATAAACAATCAGAATTTGCTATTGTTTTGGAAGATATCGATGTTTATTTTTTTAAATAGGTGTTGGGGTAGTTTTGAAAAAAATATAGGAGGCAGTTTTGATTAGCAGTCTGTTCAAAACTACCCCGGCCATAAGAAATGTTCATATCTGCCCCGATATAAACTGCCATGTAGGCACGTAAACTAAAATAATATCTTAGTTATTTCAGTAAACGCTCATAATGCATATACCTGAATTAGTTAGTTTTGTACTTATTACGTTTAGTCTTGTTTGGTATTATATTTATGTCAATTATTTATCTACAATATTACTATATATAAATTTAATTAAATCGTTTTAATTTATTGGTTTATTTGTTTGCAGGTAAAAATGGTAAGGAATTACAAAAAAAAAGAGAATCCGAATTAAACGAAGAGGATGTAACTAATGCTGTACGTGAAGTGTTGAACGGCACCATGAAACTTAGACAGGCTGCTGTTGTGTATAATATAAGACCAAATACTTTACACGACCGAATAAAGAAACTTAAAGTGGGGTCAAAGCTCTAATCAGTGAATTTCACAACAAAATACACTGTCTCACAAGTTTTTACTAGAGATGAAGAAAAAATGCTTAAAGAATATGCAATTAAACGTTCAAAGATGCATTATGGGTTGACATATAAAATTTTTAGGTTACTGGCATTGGAATACGCTACAGCGCTGGGAAAGTGTCCAGAAAAGTAATTTTTGATAAATTAATTTTCCTATGAAAACCATCAAATTAAAAAATAAAAGCAGTGCCGTCCCATGGTTGACCGACAAACTATTGGAGTACACTCGTAGACACACCGATCTACACGAAATACGGCGCCAGTACCCTAACAATGACATTATATCAGACTGTATAAATAAATATTATAATTTAATTAAATCTGAAACGTTGCGTGCTCGTCAAACCTTTATCGAGCAAAGATTGGCGGGAAGCAGAAATCCTTGCAAGGAAATCTGGAGCATAGTTAATGAAGAGATAGGCACAAAAACTAGGTCACAAAATATAAAACTTAGAGACCCGACAACGCAAATTATTATATCTGATAATGACATAGTATTGGATTTTGACAAGTTTAAAATCAAACCATTAGCCGAAAACCACGTTTGCAACTGATGGCACGCGCTATGGATTTTCTCCCCGAGTTCCTCATACGTACGGGCACTAACCACGACAGTCGTGTCGTCCGCAAAGAGCACTGACAGGCCAGCTGTAATGGCTGACGGAAGGTCATTCATGTAAATTAGGAATAGTGTGTTTCCTAAAGCAGATCCTTGAGGGATACCTTGACTCACACTTCCGGTCATAGACTGCATCCTTATTCCGTTTGCGGATAACTTGACTGCCTGTTTACGGCCCGACAGAAATGACGTGAGTAGACGGTGGCTAACATCACTGATGCCGTAGTGATGCAACTTGTCCAAAAGCATTTCGTGATTGATCACATCAAAGGCCTTGGACAAGTCGCACAAGATACCCGCCACCTTGTACCTCTCATCCAGACCAATATTAATGTCAATAGTTTCATCGTAAATAAAATAAAAGTCATAATAAGAAATGTCATAATAGAAAAAGTAGATAGATTCGTCATTAAATAATCGACGTTGAACTGTGTCATTTGTTGGACTTTCATGCATTATGGCGAACTCATACCGCTGTGCGTTGTGATCGCTTATGGCAGTGTCCACTGCAGCACTGGTGATACAGTTAGGTCGTCGCGAGCGACGCCGGTAATGCCGCAATCAATGGACGATACACAGTCTGCAGTCACGCGAGTTGGAAAATTCACGGTGTTGGCACAACCGTAGCAACTTAGTATGTCGTCTACCCGCCGCCTCAAACAATTATCAGATAAATAATCCACATTTTGATCAACAACAAGAAGAAACCTTTTCTTTTCGTCAGTTATCTTAGTCAATAATAATTCTAATTTTTCTAAATAAATGTTGAAGTCACCTAATCCAGTTCTATATAAAACAATAATTATCAATTTACAATAACACATTTCCACAGCAGTGCATTCAAAGTGATATTGAACGGAGAGGCCCTGCAAGTCATTTCGCTGTCGATATACCATGCCGTCGCGGACATATAGCGCGACACCGCCGTGAGCGATGCGCGTTCGGCAGTAGTAGTTCGCCAATGTGTACCCACATAACCTCACCCGTTCAATTTCACTTTTTTTGCACCATGTTTCGCTAAAACCAAGTATGTCTGGGTTTTCCGTGCTAGATAATAGATCTATTAGAGAAGTTTTGCCACAAATAGATCGAACATTTTGGTGAATTACAACAAGTTGAGTGACTACTTTGGTTTTAATGTGACACTTTTTGCTGGGAAGTTTTTTGGCTGAACAACATTAAAGAGGCGTACAGACACTCCCTCCGGCCAGTTATTAACATTCCTAGCTATCTTCAGCTTGTCGGCCGGCACGTCCAGGCGAAACGATGCATAGTGGCCGCGAGTGACGATCAGCTGTTCGCACACAGGCGCTGGGATATTCATCTGGGCCTGGACATGGCGGACGACGTCCTCCGTTGTGGTTCCTTCACTTAAATTAAAAACGTGGAGGCTGACAACACGGGGGGCAGCCGCTCTTAGACCTGATGAGAATGGGGCTCGAGGTGGAGAGGCCTGGTGTGCCAGTTGCATCGGTACTGCAGTCGCGTCAGCAGCCGCAGTGGTAGCAGGAGCCACTGGACAACACACGCCTTGGTCCGTGATTGTAGTAACGGCCGATGTAATAGGGTGCGAGGGACATTGTTGTGGCCTGGGGACAAGCGCCGGGCCCGCCGTCTCTGGAGGGGTCGGTGTGGTCGGCGTTACCGCTGTGTCGATGTTGGTGGCAACAGAGGAAGGTGGCTGCACATCACTCAAGAACACCATGCCTTGGGGGCCAGATTCATTGAGTGAAATCCTTTGTGGGTGTAGTGTTGTGTGCCCAGTTTTGGTTGAGATAAGGCCAAGTATCGTTTGGATGTATCCGCTCTGGTACGTAAGTAACTTTTGTTGATCGCAGATTACATCATGACAACACTTTATGTCGCGTTTCATCTCAGTTATCTCCGTATTTAAATTTGTAATGACTTCCACCAACCTGTTAACGGCCGCCGCACTTGTCATCGATTTTGCCTTCGCTGGAGCCATTTTTTTTCTAGATGTTTATATTTATCAGTGCACGGTGTACGTTCTTACGACTATAAATATATATTGTAATTGGGAAATGGATCAGATTAAATAATAAATATAATAACAAATACGGAGCTGCATATAAAATAGTATGCTTTTGTCGCATAAAAATATTAGACTATTATTACGAGAAATAGACTCATATTACAAGTAAGTTTTACCAGTGTTTTGTTGCATATACATTTTTACTAATAATAGAAGTTATAAGAAATTTTACGGGTATTATAAGATTTATAAGCTATTATTTCAAGTAAAATTGTGATTTTGTAGCAAAAAAACGCTTACTTATATTATTTACTCATAATACAAGTAAATACCTATTTCATAAGTCTTTAGAGTATGTTAAAAATAATATAAGACATCGAATACATTTATTTTCAATACTCACAAATAAAAAATATTAATTAAAATTACATCATCCGACAGTGATAGTAGTGAGTGACGCAGTAACATCACAAAGGCGACCGCGAATGTTTAGACACCGATTGTGTTACCTACCTATAATCATTTATAAGAATCATACCAATACAATAAAAAAAAAAACAGATTAAACTTCTAGCAGTTTTCATATATTTTGGACGAATGTAGTATGTTTGATGTTTATTTAATGTTTACTTAACTTACAAACAAAAGCGGAAAAATATAGTAAGTGTTTAGTGTTTTTTTTTTTAACTCTTTTTAGACTTTGGCCGTACGCTGAAAGGAACCGCGGTCCAAATTGAGCATTTGAAATAGTACTAGGTATCATGGTAAAAACATTATTGCTAAATTTGGACCCGTTACTTATATTATAAGTACAAGTTATTTTATAAGTTCATAAAAAATATTTATGCAATACAATTTAGCATACTTCTAAAATTATTTTTAGGACTGCTAACTATTATTATGACCATTTTATTTTATGCAATGCACCACTATTATTATCAGTAAATATTAGGAGAAAATAGCTTATAATATAAGCTATTATTTTATATGCAATAGGCCCCAGTTTATAAATAAAAATATTTTTTTTAGCAAATTTGGAAACACTGGGTAAAAGGGGTTTTTAGTTTGTTACTTCTTCACGCTGCAACGGCTGGACGGATTTAGATTTAATTTAGAATAGAGATACCTTATACCCTGGATTTAAACATAAGAAAACCCCATCCTAGAAAATTTAAAAGTTTCCGAGGGAATAACGATAATGTGTTTGATATTTTTTGAAAAAGTTTTTGGAGTGGTAGAGCCACACTGTATTCAAGTGTTAGGTTGAGTACAGTATGAATGGGCCGGCTCGACCGGGGTAGTACCACCCTCCCACAGAATACCTGCGTGAAGTAGTAGTACCTCTGCTGCGTTTCGTCTGGTCAAGTGAGAGTGCCGGTGGCCCAATTCCCCCTCTCGCCTTTCCGAAATCCCCCTTCCCCTTTCCCATCCCCTAACTTAATTTATTATGACAGCGGTTTTTCAAAATATAATACCCCAGGGGGGTACCAACACTCTTCGTGTAGGAGAATCCCTTCCTGAGCACTTTTGCTCAGGCTGCCCTGCGTATTCTGGGGTGGGCAAAATTCCGCTCGTTATACCCGCAAGAGGAAACAGGAAGCAGCGTCCCGGAGCATCCCCACTCTTGCTCCGTGTGGACTTCTGTAACATCAGAGGTATAAACTCTAACGTCAATGCCGTCCACTACCATCTCGAGACTAAGAAGCCTTGGTCTTTCTTACGGAGAATTAAAGTGAAAGTTTGTTTACGACATATATCTCAAGATCATTTGTGTATTAATCATTTACATCATTATGGAAGTTGTTGATAAAGGTATGTTTTATTATTATTTGTATTTTTGTTACATATTTAAACAACAAATGTTGAGTTATTTGGGGTCTACGTGACCTTCATTGTAAATAAAATATTTAACTGCTACGAATATTTCATAAAAGCTTTTAACTATTTCCGAACGATTCCGGAAGATTGACTTTATATTCGTTGCATTGCTTATAAAGTGTATTTATGAAGTAATGATATTTTACTTGCCGGACTTTGCCGGACCCCAGGATATGAGCCCCCTACGAAAGTCGTAGCACAGGCTACAAGATTGAGCTAACTGTGTTAAAATATTAACAACTGTTTATATACATTTTCGTTTTCTTCCAGGTACTTTTTTCCACTGCACAGTTTCGGGGATGTACATATTCGAACAGTGGCATATTGCTACTGGTTCGGAAGCAGAAAAAATACGTCATATAGTCCAATTACTTCTACAACTGGTGCCCAAGGATGCTGAAAACTTAGATGTAGAAAAATTACGTGATGCTGTGGAAATTGATGTTACGCAAATAAAAAAATATTGGAAGAACGTTAACAGAACCCGTAGGGATCTAATACATAAGTATGGTGATTGGTTGAATATAACTGAAACCGTAGATTTACCCAAAACTACATCCGACGTCGCTGCCGCTGCTGCCACATCTACCTCCCGGCAAGTGTTACCCGATGACTTGGGTAACAATTCAAAATTAGGGCGACCGAAGAAAAACTATGCATCGTGCAGCAAGAGGACTCAGCGTAGAAGATTAGAAGAACTTTTTGCGTTAGATACGGCTCGGCAGCTTGTTCAGGAATATCCTTGGTATAATTTACCGGCTTCTGTGCACAAGGTTCTCATTCACGGGGCTGAAGTGATCGATCATGTTATTGTTCCTATTGGAAAGCTTTCAGAAGAAACTGCCGAGTCCACATATAAAAATATTAAGATGTTCAGGCTCAGTAATACTAGGAAAATGTCACGCATAGTAACAAATGAGGATCTTTTAAATCGGCTTCTGTTAAATTCAGACCCCCTGATTACGGGTCTCAGAAAACTCACCAAGATGAAAAAATCGGCTTTATCACAATCAGTAATTAGTTTATTGCATATCTAAAGTTAATATAAGACTCATTAAAATCATTAATTTTAAATGTAAATAATTTTAAGGCGATTATTTATCACTTGTAGTAGTACCTTGGGTGTCAACTTTGTAAATATGTTTTTCTAGACTTTTTGTATTTTTTTATATTTTTAATATTATTGAGATTTTATTTTGATGAAACATATTTAGTAATATATTATTTTGTAATAATTAGACATTTGTAATAATTAAGTAAATTTTGCAAGATTTTTTGTTATATTTATATTTTTTTTTATTATGAATTACATAAAGTAAAGCTATATTTTATGGTTTTTAATATAGATTTAGTATTAATAAATATCACTGTATTTTTCGTTTGAGGGTTTCATTGATACTTTTGGAGAAATCGAATTATGACACTTTCTTCATACACGCCGAACCAGTGGAATGGTCTAAATGAGTAGTTGAGTGAATAATTCTTTTTTACATTCTAACCCAGTTATGCAAAGATTTCTCTCATTTAAGAATAGTGACCTGGAACTGCTCTGAAGCAGGACACGGAAAAGGTGGTCCGGATGGCGTCGGAGCACTGAAGCGTACCGCTGATCGAATGGTGGTATTCGGAAAAGATATTGGAACCTTTGGTGAATGTTTTGATCTGATAACCGATTACGTCGCGAATGATCAATGATGATGAATGAATTATGTCAATTGACATACTTTCCCACACTATTTTATATGTTGATTAGATGTGTACAATTTATTGTGTGTTCATTTATGACTACTGCACTAACGTAATAAGTGTGCTGCAGTGAGTTGAGTGAGTCGAGTTCGTGATGATTAGAATAACGCAAAAAGTCTGAGAAAAGAACAAACAAAATGTATATTTAGATTATAAAGATCACGTTAATTAGTAGTAGTAATTAGATGTGGAGACGTCAATATACTTACATACTAAATAATTATGTTGATTAGACGTGTCGGTACATTAAATGAAAACTTCATTGATGTGATGAGTGCAGTGAGTTGAGTGAGTCGATTTGGATTATAAGGTTTTAATTGTAATTATTATTAAATTAATGACGAAAAGAAAGTCTGTTACTAGTACAAAAAATATATATTAAGATTATATAAAGATCATGTTAATTAGTTGAGTATGAATGTCACTTCACTAGGCAATTCTATAAGATAATGCACATAAATGAATGTGCCCACATCAGCAACTAGATGTATCGTTGATCTCAGTTAAATAAATACACGGTGCCCGTGAGCATTGCGAGACATTTTAACAGCATATTCCTGACCACATTTTAAGTTAAAAATGTTAATTAACGTCTGCTGAATTCGGCTTGGTTTTAGAGATATTTAGATTTTTGTGTAAAAATGTTGTTTTGAAATCTCCAGTATGAAACACCTTTATGATTGCGACGTTGCAAGACTTCACCATCTAATTTGACTGTAAAAGTCAAATCCAGTTCTGTCACTATGAGTGTTTAGCATGACATTGTTTACGTGTCAATCAACAGAAATATCGGCGTATAATTTTTTAATAAATAACAATGAAGAAAGAATCCAAGAATTTACGAGTCAATCTAAACATACCCAATGCAAATATACCGATAGGCCTATGGCTAAGAATAGTGATCGTTTTTTTGCAATTTTGTGGATGAAATATTCATCGTTTTACGTGTTTACTACTGAGAGCCACAACTGATGCCAGGGGGCAAGGGACGAAAGAGTGATGGGTTTATGCACTGTTCAGTTCACCCAACGTTTGTTTCACATGCATATTACTCCTGCTAAGTAATTGGACTAAGTAACAATTGCGGGCACCTTTCTGTCACTCTAATTCCGCTTTCATTGGAGTAAAAGAGATTCCCGTAATTTGTGAATTTCGGTTTTCGCGGTAGGCACCCTGGACTCTGGCAACCGAACGTTAGAAACTATCTTCGGTCTTGTTCTTCAGAGGATATTGTAGAAGACGCCGCCGTGAGATATGGCTACTAGTAAATTCTATTTTGCATGTAATTACTGGACTAATAAACGTAATATTGTAACATTATGTATATTTTGTTACTTTTTGAGAAATCTAAAGTTAATAAAGATTAACTTTTATCAAGACCCCATTCATATTGGAACACCATAAATTGCAGGTAATCTATGTATGCCCAGCAAGAAATTCATCAAAGTCTCATTTACAGTCAGACGCAGTGCGACTCCATCCAAAGTTTGTATACATTGGGGGCCACGTTTCTCTACAGCTGACTGTACTCAATTGATTTTGTACCTAAGTTATTCATTAATTACACATGAAACTACTTAAATAGCTTAATAGGGTGCAGACTCGTGGTCACACCAGGTGGTCACACCACTCGACGGAGCCCTGCCTGATGCAGGGCTCCTATTTCTGAGCGATTTGCCCTTCGGGCATCTAAAGATACCTAATGAACCTAACCTACCTACTTTTGCGGAATAAAAATGATTTCTGTCGAATTTCCGACCAAAGCGAGTAGCAGTGGTGTGACAACCTGGTGTGACCACGAGTCTGCCCCTACTTAATAGCTTTTCCATTAATTAATATGAATAATCTAAGGGTTCACAACCCAATCAAAACATAGCAATTAATGCGACTAACATGTTGTTGATAAATTGTGAATCGCTCGTTCGTGCATTGATTGGTTGAGTTGATGCGATTCCCGTCGTCTGCAGCATTAAATACTTAAGGCACACTGATGTTGCCACTGGCCCTCAATTTCCTGATATTAAGATTTTGGTTTCGGTGACACTTCAGAACAATGAAATATGTTTAGTACGATTGTTATTTTTAGATTACAGTTCATCTTCTTCTTCTCTTTTAAATGGTAGACTACAGTTTCAATCAACGCTAACATAAATAACAACAAAATCGATGACCCATATGAAAGTCTAATGACTTTCCGACACAGACTAGGTACTAAGGGATACTAACGTATCAGACTGCCATCTCGCGAACAAAATCTGCTCAGCGTAGGTTTTTGACATATTTCTTACCTCATACTACGTTTTGCTGATTTTTTTTATTCTAAATGTAGGCACTGGAACTTCAAAATAATACGTCCTATTTTTTTTACAAATAGGAATCGGTTGGTTATTTTTCCAACGAATTTAGACAAAGGAACTTCTAAATAATACAGCCACATTTTTTTTTAAATTGGTGACGTTAATTTTTAAACCACATTTAGACTATGGAACTGATGGACAATACTGCCTATATTGATTGGCCTATTCTACTCGGTAAAACCATATTGGTTTTGACATGTTGTCGTATTGTTTTTAAACCTGCCGGCTTTATTGTCAAGCAGAATAGAGCCCCTGCTAGAATACTACAGTCCATGAGCACTTAAAATACCATTCGGTTTGTACTTACCTCCCACTCGTTCTCAATAAGAGCGTTATTGTAGATAATTTTTTCCACTTTTGTTGTAAGCCAAAGAAGTATTTATTTTTATTTTATTACATTCAAAGTGGTATTGTGTGGTGTTGTTGTTGTTGTTATTGTATTTTGTGTAACCAACTGGTCAATAAAAGCCCAAAATCAGTGTCTCATTAGTCTCATTACATTAACTATCCCAGGGTTCGATGCCCTAGGCAGGCCTCACAATCACATTTACTTTTGGGCTATTGTTTATTTAATTTTGTAATGATAAAACTTTTTTCTGAAAAACAGCCAACCGTTGCTTAAGGGACAAGCCTTATGATTAATCATTCTGTTAAAAAGGTTACTAGTAACGGTTTTGAATAGATTCTGCTTGGTAATAATTTATGGCTATTACGCAAATATCTTCTTACTCATGACAGGGGTTTGTCTCTTTCTTCCACTTGACTTTTCTAACATTACTGGTTGGAAAAGGAAAGAAAATAACATTAATTCAATGTCAAGGGTAATCCCCATAATACATAAGAAATGGAGGAAAAAGCGTTGCCAGCTCGTCCTAAAGCATTGTTTCACTAGAGAAGCGAAAATAGTTGATTTATTTTGTATGAAAAATCGAAAACTTAAAGAGTTTGAATTGGACCTAGGTTCATCCAACATTTATTACTCCTTATGACCTCAGGAATGCGTGGTTAAAATCTCTCGCAATGCTCACGGGCACCGTGTATATAGGTATATCTATTATTTAGTTTTATTTCATTTAAATAAATGCACTTAAACAAAAAAAACAAAAGACTGATAAATCTGTCAACGTGACGTGGTCAAAAAATAATGGCTGAAAATTACAAGCTTGTAAAAACATACAACCCCCATTACGAAACATATAAACCCCGTTCCCTTTTTTGGAATTCGATTGAAAATGAGTAATGCTGCTAGTGTTTAGTTGATACCTACGACTTTTTATGTTATTGATTCAAATATTCGTCATTGTCGGTCACATTGCATCATTGTCGCCTATGAAGTACGTCATTGTAGGCTTATTTTGTCATTGTCATACACCGCCCTTTTTTTTTGAACTTGGAATATATTTAAAAAAAAAAAATTTTTTGAAGTGCCTCTTTAATAAAATTATAATATTGAATAAACACTATCATTTAAGCGTTACAGTGAAGTTGTAGCACAAAGATGACATCGGGAACAAAATTTGTTCCTGGAGAATTTTTCTGCGTGGAATCGCCGACCTATTTAATCTTGGCATAAACCTAATTCTTGTTTGGTCAAGTCTGATCTAAGAAGAATTTGATGGTATGTTAATATTACCAATAACTAAAATTTAAAGTTATATTTTTTCGTACTTATAAGTATATGACAAAACACTGTAACATGATAGTTACAGTGTTTTGTCGTAAACTTAAGTATAAAAACGGTACTTTGTTGTGACAAAACACTGTAATATAATAGTTACAGTGTTTTGTCACGACGATTAGATTAGTTATTACCAAATTATGTCACAACAAAACACGTTTTGGTTTTTAAATAAAAGAAATAATTTAAAAATTTGTTTTTTTGAAATTTGTAGGGGAGAGGGGGGCAGCTATCACTGGAGGCAGCTTAGAACAAATGCGTTCAAAGACGTATTTTTAGTGCGATTATCTTAGTCAATAATAATTCTAATTTTTCTAAATAAATGTTGAAGTCACCTAATCCAGTTCTATATAAAACAATAATTATCAATTTACAATAACACATTTCCACAGCAGTGCATTCAAAGTGATATTGAACGGAGAGGCCCTGCAAGTCATTTCGCTGTCGATATACCATGCCGTCGCGGACATATAGCGCGACACCGCCGTGAGCGATGCGCGTTCGGCAGTAGTAGTTCGCCAATGTGTACCCACATAACCTCACCCGTTCAATTTCACTTTTTTTGCACCATGTTTCGCTAAAACCAAGTATGTCTGGGTTTTCCGTGCTAGATAATAGATCTATTAGAGAAGTTTTGCCACAAATAGATCGAACATTTTGGTGAATTACAACAAGTTGAGTGACTACTTTGGTTTTAATGTGACACTTTTTGCTGGGAAGTTTTTTGGCTGAACAACATTAAAGAGGCGTACAGACACTCCCTCCGGCCAGTTATTAACATTCCTAGCTATCTTCAGCTTGTCGGCCGGCACGTCCAGGCGAAACGATGCATAGTGGCCGCGAGTGACGATCAGCTGTTCGCACACAGGCGCTGGGATATTCATCTGGGCCTGGACATGGCGGACGACGTCCTCCGTTGTGGTTCCTTCACTTAAATTAAAAACGTGGAGGCTGACAACACGGGGGGCAGCCGCTCTTAGACCTGATGAGAATGGGGCTCGAGGTGGAGAGGCCTGGTGTGCCAGTTGCATCGGTACTGCAGTCGCGTCAGCAGCCGCAGTGGTAGCAGGAGCCACTGGACAACACACGCCTTGGTCCGTGATTGTAGTAACGGCCGATGTAATAGGGTGCGAGGGACATTGTTGTGGCCTGGGGACAAGCGCCGGGCCCGCCGTCTCTGGAGGGGTCGGTGTGGTCGGCGTTACCGCTGTGTCGATGTTGGTGGCAACAGAGGAAGGTGGCTGCACATCACTCAAGAACACCATGCCTTGGGGGCCAGATTCATTGAGTGAAATCCTTTGTGGGTGTAGTGTTGTGTGCCCAGTTTTGGTTGAGATAAGGCCAAGTATCGTTTGGATGTATCCGCTCTGGTACGTAAGTAACTTTTGTTGATCGCAGATTACATCATGACAACACTTTATGTCGCGTTTCATCTCAGTTATCTCCGTATTTAAATTTGTAATGACTTCCACCAACCTGTTAACGGCCGCCGCACTTGTCATCGATTTTGCCTTCGCTGGAGCCATTTTTTTTCTAGATGTTTATATTTATCAGTGCACGGTGTACGTTCTTACGACTATAAATATATATTGTAATTGGGAAATGGATCAGATTAAATAATAAATATAATAACAAATACGGAGCTGCATATAAAATAGTATGCTTTTGTCGCATAAAAATATTAGACTATTATTACGAGAAATAGACTCATATTACAAGTAAGTTTTACCAGTGTTTTGTTGCATATACATTTTTACTAATAATAGAAGTTATAAGAAATTTTACGGGTATTATAAGATTTATAAGCTATTATTTCAAGTAAAATTGTGATTTTGTAGCAAAAAAACGCTTACTTATATTATTTACTCATAATACAAGTAAATACCTATTTCATAAGTCTTTAGAGTATGTTAAAAATAATATAAGACATCGAATACATTTATTTTCAATACTCACAAATAAAAAATATTAATTAAAATTACATCATCCGACAGTGATAGTAGTGAGTGACGCAGTAACATCACAAAGGCGACCGCGAATGTTTAGACACCGATTGTGTTACCTACCTATAATCATTTATAAGAATCATACCAATACAATAAAAAAAAAAACAGATTAAACTTCTAGCAGTTTTCATATATTTTGGACGAATGTAGTATGTTTGATGTTTATTTAATGTTTACTTAACTTACAAACAAAAGCGGAAAAATATAGTAAGTGTTTAGTGTTTTTTTTTTTAACTCTTTTTAGACTTTGGCCGTACGCTGAAAGGAACCGCGGTCCAAATTGAGCATTTGAAATAGTACTAGGTATCATGGTAAAAACATTATTGCTAAATTTGGACCCGTTACTTATATTATAAGTACAAGTTATTTTATAAGTTCATAAAAAATATTTATGCAATACAATTTAGCATACTTCTAAAATTATTTTTAGGACTGCTAACTATTATTATGACCATTTTATTTTATGCAATGCACCACTATTATTATCAGTAAATATTAGGAGAAAATAGCTTATAATATAAGCTATTATTTTATATGCAATAGGCCCCAGTTTATAAATAAAAATATTTTTTTTAGCAAATTTGGAAACACTGGGTAAAAGGGGTTTTTAGTTTGTTACTTCTTCACGCTGCAACGGCTGGACGGATTTAGATTTAATTTAGAATAGAGATACCTTATACCCTGGATTTAAACATAAGAAAACCCCATCCTAGAAAATTTAAAAGTTTCCGAGGGAATAACGATAATGTGTTTGATATTTTTTGAAAAAGTTTTTGGTGTGGTAGAGCCACACTGTATTCAAGTGTTAGGTTGAGTACAGTATGAATGGGCCGGCTCGACCGGGGTAGTACCACCCTCCCACAGAATACCTGCGTGAAGTAGTAGTACCTCTGCTGCGTTTCGTCTGGTCAAGTGAGAGTGCCGGTGGCCCAATTCCCCCTCTCGCCTTTCCGAAATCCCCCTTCCCCTTTCCCATCCCCTAACTTAATTTATTATGACAGCGGTTTTTCAAAATATAATACCCCAGGGGGGTACCAACACTCTTCGTGTAGGAGAATCCCTTCCTGAGCACTTTTTCTCAGGCTGCCCTGCGTATTCTGGGGTGGGCAAAATTCCGCTCGTTATACCCGCAAGAGGAAACAGGAAGCAGCGTCCCGGAGCATCCCCACTCTTGCTCCGTGTGGACTTCTGTAACATCAGAGGTATAAACTCTAACGTCAATGCCGTCCACTACCATCTCGAGACTAAGAAGCCTTGTTCTTTCTTACGGAGACTCAGATATCCTCCCCACTTGATATTTCATACTTAAGGTATCCAGGCTATACTATCGAGCACACCTTTGTGCCGCGTGCTGGTGTGTGTGTTTATAATTTTATAATTATATCAGGGAGGATATGTGCGTCCGCCGTCTCCACGAACTTGAAGGTAAGGACTTTTCCACCCTTTCGCTTCGCGTAGATTGCGGAGACCACCCTCGCGTCTATGCGTGCCTTTACAGGTCCCATAGCGGGAATACAGAGTCGGACCGACTTCTTGAGTGTTCAAGTGGCGACAGACTCTGTACTCCAACGGACACCAACCGCAGAAATCGTGGTTTTGGGCGATTTTAACGCCCACCACAGCGATTGGTTAGGGTCTCGTACAACTGACCAAGCGGGGAGATCCATCCACGACTTTGCCTTGGCCTATTGTCTTTCACAGCTGGTCACCTCACCTACGCGAATTCCAGATGTGGCGGACCACACTCCATCTTTATTGGATCTTTTGCTGACCTCTAACCCGACGCATATGAAGTCTCAGTTGGCGCCCCTCTTGGCTCGTCTGACCATTGCCTGGCCCGGAGCACTGTGCCTGTGTTGAGACCACTGCGTCAGCGAACTGTGAACTGCCGTCGTGGCTGGCACTACAAATCAGCAGATTGGGACGGGATGCGGACTTTCTTTTCATCCTACCCTTGGAGGCAGGTTTGTTTCTCGATGGACGATCCTGACGCATGCGCAAACTCTGTCGCTGATGTTATACTCCAGGGATTGCAACTTTTCGTTCCAAACTCTGTTGTACCCATCGGCGGCAAGTCAAAACGTTGGTTCGGTCGCTCTTGCAAATTGGCGTCTCGCCAGAAGCAGAAGTGTTACCGAGCCTGGGCTATTGCGGAGTTGTCGAAGTACTCCAACACCAGCGATCTGAAAAAAAAATAAACCATGCCTCCAGATCCGTGAAGAAGAATATCGCCTTAGCAAAGTCTGAGCACATAGGCAGAATTGGCGAGAAGCTAGTACGTCTGCCTTCGGGCACTAGGGCATTCTGGTCTCTCGCCAAAGCTGTCTCTGTCAAAGGAAACTTCTGTCGACCATCCCTTTCTCCATTGCACATGAAGGATGGCTCTTTGGCCCACAGTGCAAAGGACAAAGCTGAGCTTCTAAGTGCTCTTTTTGCATCCAACTCGACTCTGGATGACAGGGGATACTCACCGCCGACCATCTCGAGGTGCACAAACTCTATGCCGGATATCATATTCCGGCAAAGTTCTGTACGCAAATTGCTTCTTTCCCTTGACATTCACAAGTCGTGTGGGCCCGATGGAATTCCTCCAGTAGTGCTTCGCACGTGCGCTCCGGAGTTGGCACCGATTCTTACGCGCCTTTTTCGGCTCTCGTACGTTCTGACCCGTCCAACTACAGGCCGATCGCTATTACCTCCCTACTCTCCAAGATAATGGAGTCCATTATCAACAGCCAGCTATTGGGGTATCTTGAGGAACACCAGCTACTTAGTGACCTACAGTACGGCTTTCGTCGAGGTCGTTCGGCTGGTGATCTTCTTGTTTTCCCAACTCATCGCTGGGCACAGGCAATTGAGAGCAAGGGAGAGGCCCTGGCAGTGGGTCTGGATATAGCGAAAGCCTTCGATCGGGTTTGGCACAGGGCGCTTCTTTCAAAGCTCGATTCATACGGGCTTCCTGGGAATTTGTGCAAATGGGTTACTAGCTTGCAAGGGGGATGCACTTTATAACGGTCGTGCAAACATTTCTCGGGAGCAGGTCAATGGGAGTCGAAATGCTCTTGTGTCTGAAGTCGAGACTTTATTGGAGCGTCTCGAAATGGGGTCACCTTAACTTGGTCCAATTTAACCCTCAGAAGACACAAGTCTGCGCTTTTACCGCTAAAAAACAACCTTTTAGCCTATCTCCTCGTTTTGAGGGTACTCCCCTTAATGCAGCGTCCAGTATTGGGATTCTTGGTGTTGATATATCGAGCAATGTTCAGTTCCGATGTCATCTGGAAGGTAAAGCTAAGTTAGCCTCAAAGAAGCTTGGTGTGCTCTGGAGAGCGGGGCGGTATTTCACGCCGGCTCATCGCCTTAACTTTACAAGGCACAAATACGGCCTCAAATGGAATATTGCTCCCATATTTGGGTCGGAGCACCCCAATATCAACTTCTTCCTCTTGACCAAATTCAGAACAGAGCTGCTCGATGTGTCAACAACCGGGGGCTTCTCAAAAATCTGGATCCACTGGCCCTGCGGAGGGATGTTGCTTCCCTCTGTGTCTTTTACCGCATTTATCACGGAGAGTGCTCTGAGGAATTATTCGAATTGATACCAGCCGCTGGATTCCACCATCGTACAACTCGTACTAAACTATCATTCCATCAACACCATCTTGATAGTTGGAATTCCACTACCGCGCGTTTTTCAAGGGCCTTCTTGCCACGCACCTTATCTATGTGGAATCAGCTTTCGGCGTCTGTATTTCCGACCCAATACGACTTGGGAGCCTTTAAAAAACGAGCCTACTCTTTTCCCAAACGCACCTGCGACTCTTCTGGTGTTGCGGGTGTTTATGGGTCGCGATGATCACTTACCATCAGGTGGCTCGCTTGCTCGTCTGCCTCCTTTTTCAAATAATAAAAAAAAAAGTCATGATGGGTGTCATTTTCTTAGATTATAGTAACGCAATTTCGAAAATAATATCCAATTTGGAATTCAAAATGGCGGCCTTGATAACATCGAACTATTAATGGACAGAGCAACCAAATCTATCATGGGAGGGATGGTGCTTTTAGATGGCGAATTTAGGCGATTTTCAAAACAATATAAAGAATAGAGATTGGTTGTGGGAGAGGGTAATCGGGTGGATAAATGAAAAAAAAATGTCTCAAGTAGAAGGCAATGTTGTAGAGTATCTCTCAGTAGACGATTTCATAGAGACCGAGCAAGTCACGTCCTACCTTTAGAGTTCCTGAACTCTTTGGAGCTATCGGGTGTGCACTCCCATAAGTTCATGCTTAAAGCTGGTGTCCCGGTACTCCTAAAGCGTAATCTTGAATATGTGAAGGCACACGGTTGCAAATTACGCTTCTACCTAGGTCGGAATATCGTAAGGGCAAATAAGGGGAATTGCTAAAGGAGAAAATGTTTTAATTCCCTGCATTCCTATAATTCTGTCAGATTTACCATTTAACTTGAATAGTGTGCAATTCCCTCTATAAACAGCTTTTACCATGACCATAAACAAAGCGTAAGGGTAAACACTAAAAGTAGCAATGTACACTTAGAAGCGAACTATTTTTCCTGTGGGCAACTGTATGTAGCAACGAAATCTTTGTTTTAGCAAAAGATGGCAAAACAAAAAACATTGTTAACTAAAATGTATTTACCAAAATTATAACCAATTCAACTTCTGTTTAAAAGATCATTCTGGCCAGGGAAGACATCAAACATCATCAATTATAAAGTTATTTAAAACTGTAAATTTATTCAACTGCGATAACAGAGTTCCACGCGGACGAAGTCGCGGGCAAAAGCTAGTATATACACACACATATATTGTTTCATCATGAGAGTAATCTTGAACCTGGATATATGTATACTCTTCTCGTTCCCGTGCCCACTTCGTTGGGAAATAGACATATCTTTTTTGGTTTAATATATACTAGCGACCCGCCCGCGGCTTCGCCCGCGTGGAAGGTATTATACATATAAACCTTCCTTAAGAATCACTCTATCTATTAAAAAAAACCGCATCAAAATCCGTTGCGTAGTTTTAAAGATTTAAGCATACATAGGGACAGACAGCGCAAGCGACTTTGTTTTATACTATGTAGTGATGATATAGCCTATGACAAGGTGGATTTCTATCTCTTCTATAGGGACAACAGAGCCTCTATTCAAGACGGTAAAAATAATATAGTTTTTGATCTGTTATCGTATTGTCAACGTTTTGATAGGTCTTAATGGTCTTATGACAGTAATGGCGGCCGTGTGAAAAACGATTCCGTAACAGGAGAAGCCGCTCTCGTTCGACTCGTCTTCCGGCACGATACCGTAACTAAAAACGATTCCGTAACAGGTGAAGCCGCTCTCGTTCGACTCGTCTTCCGGCACGATACCGTAACTAAAAACGATTCCGTAACAGGAGAAGCCGCTCTCGTTCGACTCGTCTTCCGGCACGATACCGTAACTAAAAACGATTCCGTAACAGGTGAAGCCGCTCTCGTTCGACTCGTCTTCCGGCACGATACCGTAACTAAAAAAAAGCTCTGCCCAAGTTCTTGCTGGAAATCATTAATATTCTGTGTAATCGTGACATAACTGTAAACTGTTAAGTGTATATACTATCCGTATTAAAGTTTATTTCAATGTGCGGGAGTGTAATTATTTAACAAAGCACAAGCCCTGCCCACAAACTCTATTTGAGTAAGGCCGCGAATTTTGACCAATGTGACATAGAAGTAACATAAAAAAAAATACGTGACGTTACCATATAACGTAACATAAGTTGGTATTCAGCTTAGACCACACTGGTAAACATTCGCAAAAATTAATACGTTATAAAAAAATAGTTTTTATTGACTAAATACAAATAAAGTATTTTCACGTAATCAACATTTTTTTTAATTACTTAAATGAATAATTTTTTAACGTTTTAACTTTTAAAATGAAATAGTAATCAATAGGTATTTTTCATAATACAAAGGAGGCATTTGACCATTTCTCAAAAAAATTGCCACCTAGTGACATCTCCAAATCAAAAAAAAGGCAGGTAATTAGAGAACATCAAACTATGCAATAATTAAATAATATTCTAATAATGTGTCCCAAAATAGTTGTATGGAAAGTTCCTTTTTTGTAACCGATATTCATAAGTTTTTGGTAACAAAAAAAGGAACGTTCCATACAACTATATTCGGACACATTAAAATATTATTTCATTATTGCATAGTTTGATATTCTCTACATACCTGCCATTTATTTTATATTTGTAGATGTCCCTCAAAGTGATTGATTGATTCGTTCATACTGATTGATTGATTGGACGCTTTCATACTTTATCGTCGTCGGCCACGACACGGCAAAACCCTGGTTTCATTCATAAATAGACCTTAGGCTTGTAGACTTCAGATACCTACTGTACGTACCTAGGTACCTACAATATCAAATTGATTCATCTTAATAACTTACTGTATTTGTCGTTGGAAATCTAGTAAAAACTCATTTAAGTTCGTATATTTTCTGTGTGCACTTCCCTTTACCACATGTTTTCGTCACGATTCGTTAAAATGTAACGTATTCGTAACGAAAGTGTAACGTATTTTTTATAAAATATTGATTGTCATGGTGAAATAACGATATTTTGAATATAATAATACATGTCACGTGCGTGAATAACAATAACCCATCGTATGAAAAAACAACCGCTTAAAAATAATCACTACTTACCCTTAAAATCACACAAACACTTTACTAGATAATTTACAAAAACTTTGCCCGCGTCACCTTTGTCCGCCATTTAAGCAACAAACTGACGAGGTTGGTATTCTCTCTGGTGTTGCCCTACTAGAACATGAGTTTCCAGTGCACAAAAATAAATTTCTACCACTGTTGGCTTTAAATCTAGCTTTATAAAGCGTCACGTAAGTATTCGTAACGAAAACGTGGAATTGTGGCCCAATAAAAGAATGCAACATAAAACAAGTAAATTATTTTAATATATTTTTTTCGCAATTGGTAGAAATATCGCTATATCATAAAATTTGGTTTAAACAAAAGCATGATCATGAGAAGTTGAAAATCGTGAAAATAACAGGGCTAAGTACACGTGGTCGAAAAAATTTGACAACTTTCGTTACGTTTTGGACAGAATTATATTTTTATTATTTATTTGAAAGGATTTAAATCAATTGTCACTTGCGACCTTGACAGTTTTTATCGCGTAAAATAATAAAATTGATTTGAAACCTCTCGGTGCTACCAATTTTTTTATGAGCATGTTAAAAATAATGTTTTTAATTCGCGGCCTTACCCATTTATAAAGTAAGCTAGCCGGTGGTGCTTCAAGATATTATATATTTTAAACATAAAACTTCCGTAAGACTCAGACATATTAAGGAAATCACACCAGATTACTCACGTAAATATTGTCGATAAACGCTCGACATGCTTCGGGCTCACGGGCCGGCCAGCAGTGGGGCCGACAGAGCGCTGGCCCGCGGCGCTCGTCGTGCCGCGGCCGCGGCTGCTCGTGACTAGGGACTCCGGACGAGCCCGAAACATTTCGAGCGTTTTCGGCAATATTTACGTGAGTAACCCGGTATTATTGCCTTAATAGTTATTATATACTTTAATCATTAACCATAACAGTGTTTTGAACTCACGGTGACCCACCCCACTTAATTTGAGTGACGGAACGAGCCTTCGTGGGTTCAAAACATTACACTTAATTTGACTTTAAAACAAAACTGTATTTGTGCAATTAATGTTTTAATGAAATAACAAAATGTTAATAGAAGAGCAAATCAGAATCACAGCCGAATCATAAAAATAAGTAGGTAGATAATAAATAACGCATCTTGGCAATGCCAACGCTGTAAAATCAAGGTATGTTTATACTTTACATGACAATTATTTAGTGTTCTCATTTCCAAAATGTTATAATTATGTTCCTTTGAGACTGCAAACTATGAGGTAAGTAAAAAATACACAAAATGAAAGAAATATTTGGCTTTTAAAAATAACGTCAGTATGCTATTAATTACCATGAATATATCGATGGTCATTCGCACAAATAGAACATTAATAGAGATAAATAGCTTTGCCGAATAAACCCAGGTGGCACCGTGTCGGTAACCCGATAGTATAGTGCATAGCAGTGTAGGGACATCTTTACTCTATATAAAAGTGAGAAGTGAATGGTTTTGATATGGGTAGTGGTTTAGGTATCGGGTTCTAACAAAGTCCTGGTTTAAAAACTGGGGGGGGAGCACTTGGGGCTTAGTAGGTAGGTCTGACGTTGGCTGACAATTGTATTTTAATAATAAAATCGAGACATATCATCGACAAATACTACCTACTTTCTTCCCCATAGTCATTGCTGGTGCACGACCAGGAAGGGTGACCTCTGGAGCCGTGACTTATATAAATAACGAAAAATATCCGTCAAAAAAAAATCTCTCCATATCGATGTACCTATCTAAGAGCCACACGGCCCCATCGATGATAGTCAAGAGTGCCATAGTAGGTAGGTACCTACTAAATACAGTAAAGTATGGGTATGTGTATTGAATTTTGCGATGACCGATTCGTGGTTATATTTAAAGTAATGGCACTTATTTGTCCACACTTCGATGATTTAGGTACCTTGAGGCAAAGCGATGTCAAGACCAAGACTCACGGGGTCGATAGGCACCTTAAATCTATACCCAGTAAACAATACTGTGTACACAGTGGGCTGGACGCTGAACCATGAATGAAGAGATGAAGGTAGGAACCATCTGGTTTCGACGGTTAATTCAATAGGACGACATTATTTGGGAAAGGCCACGTTTTTTGTCTCCAGTGGGGTAATCCCAATGTAGGGTATGCCGGCAGGGGCCCGGAAGCAACAACGTCGTTTCTATTATGATACTAATCTATCTAATTACATTGCAGTTTTGTTTGTGTTGTATTGGTAAATGTTGCTACACTGGGTAATGAGACTAATGAGGTGTATTTCCGCAGGTGCAACCCTATTTTTCCTTACAACTAAAATATGTTTCTGCATTTGAATTTAGCTTGGTGCCCATAATAGGAAATGAAGAAGAACCTTTTTAATGATATATCATTAAGCTTTATTGGATAAGGGCCCAATTTGACGTATAATCCTTTAAATATATAAATAAACTAAAAAAGGAGAAAATTAAAAGTAAAAATGTTGCCTCAGTGCCTTACGCTTGTATGCATACTTTCATCCATATCCAGTTCCAGACAAAAAATCAAGTCGGTAGTATATAGTTAACTATTTCTATTATTACACATCTTTACATGCATTGAGCAGGCCAACATTATTATTAATAAAAATGTACGAAAATAATGAATGACTCACGAAGAGAAAGAAAAAATGAATTATAATTACAGCGGTTATGTCTCAGAAAATATATTACTACTTAGTACATCGAAAATAATCGTTGGCTTGTGCCGTGCTCCGGGCTCCACTATTTCAGTAAGTGATCCTGCATATGTCTGTTCTACGAAGGTGTTATACGCAACCCACTGTCGTCGTCGTGACCTTTCGGTTGGGCACTTATTTTCAAACAGAGACTCGTGACGCCAGTGTTGTATAAGACTTCTGGTCTGCATGCACCACGATTACTTCGACAACCTTTAGAATCGTTTCTTAAGTTAGCAGGCATAAAATTTAATGCCTTAATCAAGGCATAGTTAATTCCTCACTTCATATTCAGTGTGGACGGACTTGAAAAACTCAATTCAGAGCAAACACCCCCGTGAAGCAGCGTACATGGGCGACGGCCACGTGACGCTGGGTTACTTATGCTATCGAGTACGAGTCGTAGTTTTGCAGGACCGACAGGTGCATTATATCATAATTCAAAATCTTCGTTTCCAACTTAATGTTTTGTTTTTTTTTCATCAGTGGTTCATCAAATGTAATAAAATACATATTAACAAGTAATTTATATGAGTAAAAAGTGCCAGAAATGCCTTAATAATTAACTAAATTATATACCTCGAAAAGCTTTAGTACGGCAATCGTGTAAAATTTAATGCACATACATGTTTACAGTAACTTTTATTGGCGGGATACTGCCCCACGTTATTGTATCTTGCTGCCATAACAGCTATTGTTCATTTTTATCTACGATAACATTTCAATCAGGATCATAAAAATTAACATTATCAAAAATCTCATGCTAAGAGAAGCCATTTCGAGCCATTTTCTTGTAAGCGGCCTCGTGACTTGACTTTATGTTACTGACATACAATCATCAATTTAAAAATTAAATTAATACAATGACTACGTACATATCTATCAATACGGTGTGAGTAGTTCGCCATCGACCGAGATACAATATACAAGTGGACGAGCACACTGAACCTATACTCGTTAATTAGTATACCATTTTAAAATAGCACCGCCATTCAAATTTCAATAAATTATTTAAGTATATATTTTTTGAAATAATAACAATTTACCATTGAAATTGGTCTTTAAATTTTAATTATAACTTTTAAAACTCCTGGTTATGATTTATTCGTTATTAAAGTTTTCCTACTTAACTTTAAGCTTCTACAGTACACACACTTTTAATCTGAGTATAAATTGTCTAAAACGCTCATATATATATATTTTTGCTAAATTTATAGATAGTCACAATATAGCACACTATTCGACATAATTGTAGCCTGCACATTCCACTACGTAGATAATATTGGTACTCGCACTGAGTTCATAATTATTAATTATCGTGTTATTATACACTAAGTCTTGTCTTTCTTAAGTTTAACACTCACATTTGGGTAAAATGTTTAAATATACTTGTTATGTATAAAATTTGTTTAATTTGAATACCAGTTCGCAGTTTCTACAGTCTCTGCCTGTGCGTGTACTCCGATAAAATAATATCACTTTTATAACAGTTAAAATAAAATAAGAAGCCGCGGATGCGTGGTCATTAGCGAGATAGTCCGCCCACCTCGGCGGCGGCGGCGCCTCAAGCAGTGGGCTGCGCGTGCGCGTGTGGCAGCGCGGAGGACAGGTGCGTAGAGTCGCTGCGTCGCGGCGGCGCGGGCGGCGGCCGTTTCTGTGCGGGCGGCGGCGGCTCGCGGCGCAGCGCACCCGCCTCGTGCGAGTAAACGTTCTCGTAGAACGGGTCCTCGGCCGCACTGCCGTAGTGCTCCTCCACCCACATGGACACGCTCGTCTCCTTGTAGTCCTCCGACAGCGGGTATTCGCGGAACCCGAGCACCTCGTGCGGCGTCGTCGCCGGCTCGAGCTTGCATTTCTGTGCCACCTGCCACTTCTTCCTCATCACTCGCTGCAGGTCCTTCAAGAAATCCTTTGGAGGGTTGCTATTGGAGTCGGCCAGCTTCTTCGGCGACGACAGCCGCGTACTCTCGTTGCGCTTTGGTGGTGGCGGCTTGCGCGGTGAAAGTGGCGGCGCATCTTTTAAATTAAACGAAATTTTCTTATTCTTTCTAGACGCGTCGGCACAAGTCGGTAGATCATCGGCAAATATAACTTTCTTCATCGAACCGGTGCGTTCTTTGGTGGGTTCTGCGAGAATCTTTTTTTGAATGGAAGGACTGTAGTTGCTCAACTTTTTGGTTTGAAGTTCAGCCAGACATGCGCCATAAACTACATTCTGTTGGCCATAAATACTCTTATCCGAGTGAAGAGAGGAAGTTCGAGAAGCGCCAGAGCTGATGCTATCCAAAGAAGCCTGTCGCGGGAAGGAACGGCTCAGGTCGGTGTTTCGAGAGTTAACTCTAGATAAACCCGCTCGCGTGGATTTATCGATTTGGTTCGTGGTTAGTTGGGTGACGATATCGTGCACCCGGCCGGGCTGCGTGTCGATGGTGTGTTCGGGGGGCGGCGGAGGTAGGCTGAGCTGTGAGCCCGCCAAGTCCTCGCCCGCCTCGAGCGGCGGCGGCGGCGGCGGCAGCGAGTCCAGACTGAGCGTAGAGCTAAACATAACGTCGACTGCGTCGTCGGCCGCCGGCGGCGGCGGTAGTTCGTCGAATCCACCGGCGTATCCGTAAACCGAGCTTACGGCGTCGGCGCCGACGCCCGTCGCGCTTAGCCCCAGGCTCTCGTAGACGCCGTAACTCGGCGACACTGGCTCCGCGCGCGCCGGGCTGCTCGCCAACATTGTTCTGCCATACACCGCACTATCCGTCGTATCTAAGAACAGTCGAAAGATTCATTCAATGGTATTTTAATGACGTATTTAAATGATCGGGCCCTCAAAATGTACTTATACTACCTTTTACTTTTACTTTACAAAAGGTGGTGGTTTTTTTTTTAGATTCTTTAAAAATCAAAATGTAAATAAAACTATGCCCCACCTTTAGTAAAGCAGAAACACCTACAGACTGACTATTAATTGAATTTGGTAAATCCAAGATGATTACAATTTTGATTGACTTTTCAGAAATACAATGGTACAATAATATATTTCGCTTGGCATTCCCTTCCGAGAAGCAGTGGTCAGGTTATTGGACTAACAGGTACTACGTCATATCCGGCCAGCGAAGACTTTCAAACTTTAAAATCGGAATAATTTAAAAATATTTGCTCGAATTTATTAACTTTTGAGTATCATTTTATATACATAGGTATTTACGTCCTTACCTTTCACTGTTCTCTATAAAAAAATAAACAGTCTGACAGACCACGACAGACGGACATGGGCGACATAGCAGAATTATAAGGGTTATTACGTTATTAGTTTGTACGCCGCCCTATCGCGGATCCGTGGGGAAGTTATGCCAGCAAGACGGCTAGTACGAATTGTACGTGACATGGTTGTCAGTTGTATCTCCCTTCCTCACTTAGTCCAGTCATTATAGTAAGTTCACCTCGGATTTCGAGATACCCAGCTGTAAGTCTGTAAATACTTGTATATTGACACCCTAAAAGTTGTCTCAAAACCTACATATGGTAGGGTGTAAGCAACTATTAAATTTCAAGGTCAAAGGTCACAAAAATCGGTTTTTTGCGCTTTTTTTTGGAAATATCTCATTTTCTATGGGTTTTTTGCTATTTGTATTTATTATCAATATTGTAGAATACAAAATTCTCTACAAATTTTGTTTAAAAAAATTTTTATACGGTGAACCGTTTTCGAGATAGAGGGCGGAGAGCGCGCGGTCACAGCATCACTTCAGGTCAACCGGTGCCTCCGGTCGAAAACGCGCCATATATAGTTGATGAACTATCGATAAATCAATGATTATAAATATTTGTCAATTTTTATTAACTATTATATTATATTTTATCATTTTTTTCCTAACTTATCCACTTTTTATTCAGTATTAATTTATTTAACAACACTTACCTGCCCATGTAATTGCAGAATTGTTAATGAAAATATAGGAATTATATTTGAATTTTAACCTAATTAATATTTATAACTTCAGCATTTGAATTTTAACCTAATTAATATTTATAACTTCAGTTTGGCTCACGCCATCGTAATAGTTAGTTGTGTCCTCGTACTTAGTTAGCAAAGTAACCAGTGAACTAGACCCCTTGTTGACGCCAAGTTGTTCATAGTGCGGTATCAACAGCGCTGGCCATTGATCCGCCATCGCCCAGTGAGATTGAGCCCCTACTTATGGTTATTAGCCCATAGTGTCAGTGTCTCGCACGCTTGGTTTTTGATAAGGTGTTAAATATTATTTCGCATTTTTTTTCCTGTTAGTCGGCTGCGTTTGCTTACCCGATTTTATTATGGAGTGTGCTAAATGTAATGAATCAGTAACTGATGGTGTTTTATGTTGTGCTTGTAAAAAGAATTTACATTTCGTTTGTGCTGGACTGGCGGAAACCACCCATAGACGCATGACTAATGAAAAAAGAGCATCCTGGCGCTGCATTGCGTGTCGAGCGGCTCCCCCAGCACCTCAAGCATCTAATGAAGCTACATTGGCTGACTTATTCGCTGAATTAAGAAATTCTAGGACATCCATTGAGGCCAAAATTGACAATGTTCAGCTACAAGTAACTGAGCTGAGTAACAAGTGGAGCGCCCTTGAATCTCGTCTTGATGGGATGGAAAATAGAATCTCAAGCACGGAGGACAGAGTCACAACCTTGTCGACATTACCACCACAAGTCCAAGAACTCCAGGACCTCGTCGTGGCGCTTAAGCGAGATAACAATGATCGCGATCAATTTGGTAGGCTTAATAACGTGGAGATTACTGGCATCCCGCTCCGCTCTGGGGAGAACTTGCGTACAACGCTAAACAACATATGTATCAAGGTGGGCTTTGCTCTTGACCAATCGGACATCGATAGCATTCATCGCGTCAGAGTATTCTCCACTCCTGAGGTTAAGCATCAGAATGGACGGCCGCCCTCGATTATTGTCCGTTTCACCCGGCGCGTGCGCAGGGACGAGCTGCTTGCGGCGGCCCGTGCTCGCCGCGGCCTTACCACGGCCGACGCTGGCCTCAATGGACCGGCGACCAATGTATACATTAATGAACATCTTACGCCTGCAAATAAGATGTTACTTAAGCGTGCGCGTCAGATCAAGGTCGACCTGAATTACTCTTTTGTTTGGGTGAAAGAGGGTAAGATCTTCATGCGTCAAAACGAAACTTCGAGAGTTGTGCGCATCGTCTCCGATTCTGACCTGTTGAAGCTTAAGTGACTGTTGCTTTCTTCTGTGCTGTGTGGGTTATTAGTATTATGTATTTTCGCCCGCTGTTTCGCAACCTTAGTTATTAATTTATTTATGCGCCTGATGTTAATTATAAAAATATTTTCCTTTGTTTATTGTGCATACATAGTGCCCTTTTATATCGCTGTTTTTCTCTATTCTAATGGCTAATCTAAAAAATATTAGTATTTATTATCAGAACGTGAGGGGTCTTAGAACTAAATCTCATTATTTTTTCACAAATGTGCTCACGTCTGACTATGACATTATTTGTTTAACTGAAACCTGGCTCACTGATGATTTTAGCAGTGAAGAATTTTTCTATCATAATTATGATGTGTATAGGCGTGATCGGCCAGCGGCGGCAGCGTCGCGCGGCGGCGGCGTGCTGGTGGCCGTGAGGCGCGGCCTTCGCGCGCGCCGTTGCGATGACCTCTGCAGCACTACCCACTCCGAGGAGATATGGGTGTCTCTGCCCCTTGCTGCCTCGGAGTCGTCCTCTGCAGTGTCAGAGCGTGCTCGTTATCTTCGCATAGCCTGTGCATATTTTCCGCATAATCGTAATCATGCTGAGTCGTTAAATAACTTTTTTAACAATGTTAACAACATTTTGCTTTGTTACCAGAGTGACGCTTACCTGCTGCTCGGTGATTTTAATATTTCTCATGCAGTTTGGCACCTTGATCGTTTCTCGAACTTAAACCTTAATATTAATAATAATCCTTTAGCTACTGTCTTATCAGATTTCCTTTCTCTCGCTGGATTACAACAGTATAATGGGTGTGTTAATGCGTATGACCGTATTTTGGATCTCGTGATTAGTAACTTTAAATGTGATGTGTCAGCCTGTTCATCCCCACTTACACCAGAGGATTTACATCATAAATCCTTGGTGATTACTTTCTGTTTGTCATTATTTAAACGATTAAATTCTACCGAGCATTATAGGAACCTATACCACAAAGCTAACTTTAAGGATTTTCGACAGGGCCTGTCCAATATTAATTGGTCTTTTATTGATGATATGGAGATCGAAGCTGCCACCAGTTATTTTTATTCAATTCTTAATGATTTAATTAATAAATTTGTACCGAAAAGTAAAGTTTGTACCACCACTCGGTACCCGCCCTGGTACAGTAGACCTTTAATTAAAATTATAAGAAACAAATTAAAAGCACACGCCAGATGGAAAAAGTACAATAACAAACTAGATTATGATGAATTTAGCCTATTAAGATTAAGAGAGAAGAAGTTAGTCAGGGATGGTTATATTAAATTTATTGCTCTTAGTGAAAAGAAAATAACAACCTCTCCCAAATACTTTTGGAGCTTCATAAAATCTAAGATATCTGTCAATGATGTACCTTCTAGTATGTATTTCGAGGGATATTCTTCATCTGACGGTGTGGTTATTTGTGATCTTTTTAATGATTATTTTAGTTCTGTTTTTGTTACTGGTGGCGTTAGGTCACAGATTACTTTGGTTGGGTTTGGTTGTATGGAGCCCGCAGTATGATATTCATAAGTTCCGGGTTGAAAGAATTCAAAAGATTTTTTGTAGATCCCTAGATTATAGAACCGGTTTTTATAACTATGACTACCTCTCGTCTGCAGCCAGGCACGGTCTTCCCCCTCTTGAAAGGAGAAGAATTTATCTAGATACTATATTTTTGTTTAAAATTATTAGAAATTATATTGACTCAAGCGTGCTATTAGACAGCATATCCTTCAAAGCTTCTCGTTTCCGCTCACGTTCTAAACCTACCTTTCATATTTCCCCTTGCGGCACTAATTATGCGCAAAATTCGTTTCTAAGGCGCTCGTGTAAGGCGTTCAATAATTCGCTTAATGATATTGACATCTTTGCAAATAGTTTATCTATGTTTAAAATTAAGATTCGGCAACTTCTTTTTTAGATTATTAGTACCTACCGTTCGTAAATTCTAATTTTGTAATTAGTTTTGGTTGTTTTGTTTCTATGTTAGTATAACAACTTAATTTTGTAACCTAGCAATATATGGAACTTTAGGCCTTATTCTTATCAATATTTGTATGTATTACTTTGTACATGGCTGTCTGTTTTCCTTAATAAAAAAAAAAAAAAAAAAAAAAAAAAAAAAAAAAAAAAAAAAAAACTTCTTACATGATGAAAAAAAAAAATACAAATAAATTATGAATTAATCTTTTTATTAAAAAATATCATTGAATACATTTATTTTTATTGAAAGTAAAGAAATGGAATAAAGGGTACAAAAACTACAATTTATAATTTTAATCATCTTCTTCCTCTTCATCGTCGTCTTCTGGCTGCTGGTAAATTTCAAACTGGTCTTCATTATCGTCTTCAACGACATTTGTCTCAAGTTCTTCCATGATTTCGGGGTCAAAGGTTCCATCTTCGTTAATGTCGCTCTGATATGGTAGAGCATTGAGACAAGCTTGCCCATTACATTGGCCACAAGCTAAAGAGCATTGCAAGCCCGCTTTCCTGCATCCGCATCGCGAACCACAACCACTCTTGCAGTTGCAGAAAATTGTATTTAGCAAATCTTCTGGAGCAGGTGGTAAAATTGTCATGATAGGCTCCAGAAAATCGTTTCGCATTGCCCAACCCCATACCTGGGGTTTCAAATCATGTCCTAACCAAGTTTGAACTTGATAATATACACGGTTGAAATGTTGATGAGCAGCTGCACTTGTTGGTGGAATATTTGAAAGCTGCACAGGTTTATTAAGTTTTGTAGACTTGACGTAATGCATATAACGAAGATGATCGAGACTTTTCACAGATTTCGGAGCATTATTCACTGCCAATAAGGTTTGAGTTCCACTCTCTAATAATCTCTGGGCCGAACAATTTTCTTCCTCAAATGCTGCAGCTAGTTCATCCAAATTTGTCAATTTCTCAAAAACTTTTAAAAATGATTTTTTTCCCTTTTTAAAAAGGGCAGAAGTTGTGTCACAGCCACTTAAGTTTTTCAATTAATTATTTTTTAATTTTAGTAAACGGTTATCAGTATTATTGAATAGATATAGATTTAATGCATGAAGAAAATGATAAAATATAATATAATAGTTAATAAAAATTTACAAATATTTATAATCATTGATTTATCGATAGTTCATCAACTATATATGGCGCGTTTTCGACCGGAGGCACCGGTTGACCTGAAGTGATGCTGTGACCGCGCGCTCTCCGCCCTCTATCTCGAAAACGGTTCACCGTATAAAATTTTTTTTTAAACAAAATTTGTAGAGAATTTTGTATTCTACAATATTGATAATAAATATAAATAGCAAAAAACCCATAGGAAATGAGATATTTCCAAAAAAAGCGCAAAAAACCGATTTTTGTGACCTTTGACCTTGAAATTTAATAGTTGCTTACACCCTACCATATGTAGGTTTTGAGACAACTTTTAGGGTGTCAATATACAAGTATTTACAGACTTACAGCTGGGTATCTCGAATTCCGAGATTCTTACCTAATTTAAGCTTAAATGACTGCACTACACTAGTCTGCAGCGATAGAGGCGCAAACGAATCGAAACGACAAGCGAGAAAATACTTCTAGATGTGGTCCGCGCGTCCGACGTCCTTAAATCGCGTCGTTAATGTTTTGAGACTGTATAATGATCATATTAATGATTTCATAAAAACTTTTCCAATGATGACATTTAGGTACAACAGGGCCCTATTTCACGAATCTACAAGTCTACGGATTTACTTGTTACCAGTGTTACAATTACAAGTTCTAGTAAATCCTGTTCCACTATTACCTCTTATTAGACTTGTGGAATCCTGTTTCTCAAAAGCTATCAGACTAGTATTACTATTCTATGGACTATTATTTTTCACTAGCTTGTAAGATTACGTTTCACAAATTACAATATTAATCTACCAGTTACTAGTCGCCAACTAGTAAATACTGGCTAATTTCACCATGGTAAACTGCTTTTTGTTTCACGAAAGTTAAAAATAATAAATACACTTGTTAATTACAAGCCTAAACCTACCAAGGTCGGAAGCTTTGTAAAAATTACAAGTTGAATTTACTCTTGTCAAAAATATCGATTTTATTGTGAAAATTGTTGTGTCTTGTCGATATTAAGTATATTGTGAAGTTTTTAAAGCAATGTGGACTGATTCCGACAGCAGCGATGAAGAAATCGTTATTATCCGTCGGCGTCGAGTATTTCTTCCAAGAAATCAGTTTAGTTTACCATTAAAATCGCAACAAGTTTTTACACGCTTAATAATTAATACGATACTAAACAATAATTAATTAACCTAATTAGATCCGGCACCTAGAAATAATGTGTGCTCGACTCTCACTTGACTTATTCTTTGAATAAAAAATTTAGGTACCTAATTCAGCCTTGATAATAGCGTAAACAGCCATTCGGTAAATAGTATTTTTAGTCTGTGCACCGCTACTAGCTACAAGTCTTGTAAAAAAAGTAATGAAACGTGATTTACCAAGACTTGTACATATTAACTAGTTACTACTAACTAGTAAAGCCGTATGTTTGTAGATTCGAGAAACGTACACTAGTAATCCTAGTATTAGGGCCCTGGGCCCTATTTCACGAAAGGTACCAGTCTAGTAATACCCGTCCATGGACTAATATTTTTTACAAGTTTACAATTGTGGGTTTCAACAAGCTACAATTGTAAGTTACTAGTTACTTCTTTGTAAAATTGTAAATACTAGGATTACTAGTGTACGTTTCTCGAATCTACAAATATACGGCTTTACTAGTTAGTAGTAACTAGTTAATATGTACAAGTCTTGGTAAATCACGTTTCATTACTTTTTTTACAAGACTTACAAAGCTAGTAGCGGTGCACAGAATAAAAATACTAGTTACCGAATGGCTGTTTACGCTATTATCAAGGCTGAATTAGGTACCTAAATTTTTTATTCAAAGAATCAGTCAAGTGAGAGTCGAGCACACATTATTTTGAGGTGCCGGATCTAATTAGGTTAATTAATTATTGTTTAGTATCGTATTAATTATTAAGCGTGTAAAAACTTGTTGCGATTTTAATGGTAAACTAAACTGATTTCTTGGAAGAAATACTCGACGCCGACGGATAATAACGATTTCTTCATCGCTGCTGTCGGAATCAGTCCACATTGCTTTAAAAACTTCACAATACACTTAAAATCGACAAGACACAACAATTTTCACAATAAAATCGATATTTTTGACAAATAATAGTTCATAGAATAGTAATACTAGTCTGATAGCTTTTGAGAAACAGGATTCCACAAGTCTAATAAGAGGTAATAGTGAAACAGGATTTACTAGAACTTGTAATTGTAACACTGGTGAATGGTAACAAGTAAATCCGTAGACTTGTAGATTCGTGAAATAGGCCCGTGGAAATAAAATACTACCTACTCACCATATTCAATTTAACCGTGGTTTTAGGCCTGCAATAGCGCTACCACTCCTCGGCGAGCAATTCTTTTGGTGGAAAAGTATAGAAACCGTCTGTGCCACGCTTGAAACTTTTGCTCTTACAGCTAGAGCATTAAACAATTTTACCGTTTACAAAAAAAAATACATCTCATCTACAACTTTTACCGTGACTGTTTGAAAATCAGTGGCGCATCATTAGCGTATTGATACCGAGCGAGACCGGAATATGATATTCCATTGGTTCGAATAGTATAACGAGAAACATCAAATTGACAGATTCGTAACGGGCCAGTTTGATCTGGTGAATCCGGTGATGCATGTAGTATCTGGTGGTAATTTCACACTGTAATGTAACCTTTGTTTAAAAAGAACCCTGTTAGTTATTTCATGCCTAAATACATTTACAATATTAAAATAAATCATGCAATTAAAGTAAATATGTACATTATGCTCGTGACTAATATTACTCGTGATATATAATTATTTTTGAAAAATCGATCACTGATCTAAAACCAAATTGGTAAATATTTTTGGGTAGTGGTTAATCAAGTGGCAACTTTGTTATGAGTGTTATGACGTAGAAAGTGTCCCTTTCGGAAGAGAAAACCTATTTATTAGACCATGAGAAATACCTACTGGGGGCCATTTGCAACGTTAAAAGATGGCGGACGTGTAATTTGTTTTAGACTTTAATTTTTGGGTAATTAGGTGTTCAAAGTTCTTTTCTGATAGTGATTTGTACTTTTTATGCCTTTGTGTCGCACAGTGATTGAAGACTAGGACTTATTTCGTGTATCTGGCATCTTTCTTCTAGTTTCAAGTGGACTCGCAGTGGTGCAGAGGTTAAAACTATCTTGACCTCTGACCTACAAATCACCGTACAACGTTGCCCCCAATCTTCCTAGAGAAGATTGGATTGTGTTTTATTGCTATATTGATTTATACTTATATATTCTTGACACTGGCGAAATCACTTCACGTGGAAACGCCATATCCCCGCGGTAGTAGCTGTTCAAGTCGCCGCGGGGGCAAAGAAAGAAGAAGAAAACCTACTTACTGAATTGATGCAAACCTTGCGAAAGCGTTCAATGTTATAAATGATTAATCACCTCTACTTTTAATATGCCTTACTTGAGTCTTTAAAATTACGAAAAACTTCTATCAGACGGATTGACGTTGACCGAATTATAATTACATAGGTACTTAAGTGATGGATGACTAATAATATCATATCACTTTAATGATAATACTTCAAACTTGTGCTGTCAGGAAATGAAGTCATGGGACGTTGAGTACCTACTCGTATAAATGCAAGTTATAAGAAGGAAGCGTGTCCTCACCCACGGTATGGTGCCGCTTTAAGGTGGAGTCGTCGCGCTCGGCGCGCGGCGTGCGCGTGAGCGTGCCGCCGTCCCCCGCGCCTTCCTCCGCCCCCTCAGCCTCCGCCTCCTTTTCCGCCATCTCCTTCAGCTGTCGCGTCATCCAAGTCAGGGGGATATTTGGTTTCATGGACGGTTTGCGTTTTATCGTACCTGAAAAATTCAGCATATATTACCTATAATTTTTAACCGACTTTTAAAAAGGAGGAGGTTCCTAAAAATAACTTCCAATCTTTTTCGGACAAAATTCCGGAAAAAGTTAGGCTTCTTAAAAATATTATTTTAATAAAGTTGCAGGATTCCGGGATTCTACAAAACGTTTTTTATTAATTATTATACATGTAGGATAAAACGATCCATTCTCAAACTTCGTTGGGTGAGGTTAGGTTGGATGACTTACCGCCCTTACCGGTAAATTAAATAACATTTTGTATATCTATACATAGAAAATGACTTCAATTAGTTAATGTAAATACTTAATTATGGATTTATGGTGGCGTAATTTATTTATTCAGAAATCCCGGGTATTTTTTGAATTAATTAAAATTGAGTCCGCCTCCATAGAACTGAACATCGCCGCAGCCAAAAATTTGGTAAATATCGAACCGAATTTCCGTTCCCTTCTTATATCCGTTCCGTCTGATTTCTACAGGGTGGGCCATAAATTTTTGCAAATAGCAACACTGATTTTTTCGGACTCTGTTAGAGTGAGCGGCGGGAAATTGGTGGGAAACTATAGGTCACTTCGTGCAATTTTATTTATAAAGGAGCGTTTCACGGGAAAGCAACGGGGATTTTGTATTAAACAGTTTTATAAAAACAACGATTTGTATCTTTCTGTACGACGCCTACTTAGAATTGAATAAGGATAACGCCAAGTGAGTGAGTGTCCAAGTGTTAGTTTAATTAAATCTTAGGTCAAAAACTTCAAGCAAACTGGTTCGACACTGAATATCAAACAAACAGGGCGTCCACGTTTAACAAGAAATGATGAGAACATACGGCAGGTTAAAGATTCTGTAGAGAACGATCCAGAATTATCTACGCGTAAACGTTCAGCAGCTCTAGCAATACCAAGAACTAGTCTACGGCGAATTTTACATCTAGATCTGAAACTGCACCCACTGCATGAATTTGAAGGTGACCAAAACATGGATGCAACAAGATGGAACAACATGCCATACGTCAAACATGAGTTTACCGGTGGTGAAAGAAATGTTTCCGAAAAAGTTGATTTCTCGCAGAGGTGACATCCCAATTCCCATGGCTGCCAAGGAGCCCGGACCTAACACCTTGCGATGTTTTCAGGTGGAGATATTTAAGAGTCGAGTGTACCTTAATAATCCGATGACAATACCCCAGTTAAAACAAAACATTCAGAATGAGATAGCTGCGATCCCTCGCAGCATGCGTCAGCGAGTTTTCCAAAGTGTTTGTGTAGTCGACTGCAGGAGTGCAACGACGAGACGGAGGAGATCTGGATGACGTTATTTTTCAAAAATAAATTGCATTTATCTGTTACTAGGTTAAATAAATAAAATATAAAAAAACCCCGACGCCGTGTGGTTGCCGGCTTAGAATTGTGCCACTCCATGTCTTCCCGTGGAAGTCGTAAGAGGCGACTAAGGGAATAAAGGCTTGTAGTACTGTTAGGCGATGGGCTTGCTACCTGTCACTAATATACACTGTTAAACATCTAAGCCTAATTTTGCAAATTGTGGTTACAGAGTTATCAACAAGTTTTTAGAGTTGTTGGTAATTCTGTAGCTCTGCCTACCCCACTCTGGGAATGAAGGCGTGAAGGTATGTATGTATGTATGTATGTATGTAAAAAAACATGAAAAGTTAAATTTTTATCGATGTTTTAAAAGTGCAAAAATTTTTGGCCCACCCTGTATAATGATTAAGTATATTTAAGTATAATTTTTCAATTCAAAGCTTACACACTACATATCTGTTCGCCCTAAAACAGTAGACACAGGTAGGGTAACCGTATGTATGTACCAGTAAATGATCCCTTAAGGTGATATTGGTTACATTTTTTATAATAAATTGGCAGCAGTTACTGTCAAATATTACTGTCATTATCAATCAAGCAAGGGTTCTAGTTTGCTTATATAACGTTTGTTTTATGATGATAATTACAAAATTTCAAGTTATAGCTATTTTTAGCAAAATAACTGCTTAAAACGCCAGTAAATTAACATGGCATGAATTCTGGAATCCCGGAACTATTTTCCTAAAAATTACAATTCCGGAATTGAGGCACACTCAATATAAAAAAATCAGGAATTGAACAAATTGTAGTTTTAATTAAGGCATGAATTCCGAGATCTCGAACCTCAAAATCTCGATCCAATTTTTCAGATCATTCCGACATTAGACGGAACAATACCGGAATATTTTCAATATTGATATTCAATACCGACAGTGGTCCTATCAATATCGTAAATCCGATATTGATCACCTTTTAATTCCGGTATTGTAATATCATCATCAGCCTCGACCAAGGCACATAGAACTCTTCCAAGGAACGCCACAGAGCTCTGTTTAATGCTTTATGCATCCAGTTGCTGCCGGCCCTGTTATGCAAGTCATCCCGCCATCTGGCCAGAGGGCGTCCCACGCTACGTTTGCCAAGACGCGGTCTCCACACCAGAACATGCTTACTCGAGCGGTTATGCGTTCTGCGACATACATTTCAACCTACTATCTTTCAGAGCTATGTCGGGCACCTTGGTTCTCTGAAGGACCAATTCGTTCCGAATTTTGTCCTTCAGAGAGACTCCGAACATAGCTCTTTCCATAGCACGTTGAGCTACTTTAATCTTATGGTCAGTGTCCACGTCTCGGCTCCGTACGTCAATACAGGTAGGACACACTGGTCAAAGACTTTCGTCTTCAGGCTCTGCGGTATATCCGGCGAAAATATGTGGTTCAACTTCCTAAACGCTGTCCAGCCCAATTGGATCCTCCTATCGGCTTCCTTTTCGAAGTTGTACTTACCCAACTGCATTAGTTGCCCGAGGTAGACATATTCCTTGACAACTTCTAGAGGCCAACCATCGATGATTACTGGTCCCGGAACGACGACGTGGTCATTGAACATGACCTTCGTCTTGTCCAGATTCATCCGGAGACCAATTCGTCTGGAGGTTTCATTTTGGCTGTACATCATTTCTTGAGCTTTTTGCAGCGATTCTGCAATCACTACGATATCATCGGCAAACTTTAAGTGCGAGATGTATTCGCCGTTAATATTGATGTCGCGCCCGTTCCAGTTAAGAGTCTTATAAACGTCTTCCAATGCATTTGTAAATAGTTTCGGGGATATGACATCCCCCCGTCTTACTCCTCGATGCAATGGAATCGGTTTTGTTTGACTGTTCTGTACTTGGACGGACATAGTGGCAGCGTCATACAGACACTCACTCTCACAGCACTTCGATGTATCGGAAATCAACTTGGCACCGCTGCAAGGAGCTCAGAACAGACCAGGTCTCGTCGGAGTCAAAGGCCTTCTCATAGTCCACAAAAACAAGACACAGAGGCTGATTATACTCTTGGATATTCTATATTATCTGCCTCACAGTGTTTATGTGGTATATGGTACCAAATCCTCCGCGAAACTCGGCCTGCTCTGGTGGTTGAAAGTCGTCCAGCCGTCGCGTCAGCCTATTTGTGATGACCCTCGAGAACAGCTTCTAGACGTGGCTCAGGAGCTATATAGGGCAGTAGTTCTTGAGAAGGGTTTTGTGCCCCTTCTAGAAAAATAAAACTACAATGCTCCTGCTCCACGCCCTTGGAGATGTCCCTTCGTGGAGAGCGGAGTTGAATATACGCTGCAGCTGTCCAAGGATAGGAGTTCCTCCTGCCTTCAACAGCTCAGTTGTAACGCCGTTCTCACCCGGAGCTTTTCCATTTTTTGTTGTTTGAGGGACAACTCAATTTCGTCAATGCTGACGTCGGGAAGTTCGTCGGTATAGTGTCGGACTAAAGCAGCTCGTGGATCGCAGGGGACGGGTTCAGGTAGTGGAGATTGCGAGGCATACAACTGGCCATAGAAGTCTTCCACTTCCGAGAGGATCTCTGGCTTAGAGGAGAAGACACGACCGTCGGCGGTAGTCAGCTTAGACATATTATGGCTTCTCCCGAGACGCTTCACGAATACTTTGGACCCTCGGTTTTGTTCTATGGCTTCCATAATGAGGCGTGTATTGGAACTCCGAAGATCCCGCCGTACCGCTTTTCGAATATGTCTCGTGAGTGCTCATTGATCTGCCGCCGTAGCCTGTGTATTTTCGCGTCTCTCCCTCATAAGTTCCAGTCTCGTCTGAAAGTTTGGATATCCCGCCCGCATGCCTATTCCGACAGAACCTGTTACCCACATCCCTCACGACTTCCATTACTCTGCTTAAGTTCTCGTCAATATCGCGCTCGGTTTTTTCCAGCACATCAAATCGGCTTTGAAGTTCCAGTTGGAATCTTTCGGAGCCAGCAATGGCTTGGGACAGGGTAGGCCGGAGCTTGGAATTTATCAGACGGGTGCGTTCTAGCTTTAATTTTATATTCAGAGTACCTCGTAGAAGTCGGTGATCACTTCCGGTGTTGAACCTATTGATCACAGAGACATCTCTGAATATACGCCTGTTATCCGTCATGATAAAGTCAATCTCATTTTTGGTCACGTTATCGGGGCTCCGCCAAGTCCACTTCCTCTGGGGCTTCTTCTTCAAGAACGAATTCATCAAGAATAGCCCCTGTCGTGCTAGGAAGTTAACCAGCATCTGCCCCTGGTGATTCCTGTTGCCAATACCGTGTCAGCCCATAACCGATTCGGTGTCCGTGCGTACTCCCACTTTAGCATTGAAGTCCCCCATGACAACATTGAACTGGGCCCTTGAAGTGTTGTGTAGGGCTTTGACTATGTCTTCGAACATTGCTTCCACTTCATCATCCGGGTGTGTGGTGGTCGGCGCGTATACCTGTACGACCTTACGGTACGTTCAGTTTCAGTACGAGGTACGCTACCCTTGACGACACACTGGATATTTCCACAATGTTGCCAGTAAAAACCTTGTTGACGAGAAAGCCGACACCGCCTTGGGAAAGGCAGTCACCTTCTCGGAAGTAGAGTAGATGGCCTGATTTCAAGGTTACTGTGTCCTCCCCCGGACTTCGGACATACATACATACATACATTAAATCACGCCTGTTTCCCAGAGGGGTAGGCAGAGACCACTTCTTTCCACTTGCTACGATCTTGACAAATTTCTATCGCTTCTTCAACATTCATACATAGAGTCATGCACGCACGTCGGTTTCGGGTACTTTTCCAGTATTTCTCCGATTTGATTCGAAAAAGTACGCCTAGGGCGGCCCCTTCCGACCCTTCCACTCACTTTCGATCTGTATATCTCTTTCGTCAATCTTCTTTCATCCATCCTTTCCAAATGACCGAACTATCGAAGCATGCCCTTTTCAATCTTAGTCACTACATCTTCTTTCATTCCACATTTCTCTACTTCCCAGGTACACAAATTCGCTCACTTGTTCTACTAATTCACCATTTATATTTATTACGCACTCAGTCATCTCTTCATCCTTCTCTATCACCATGACCTCGGTCTTGGCAACATTTACTTTCATCCCCTTTTTCTTAAATCCCTCATTCATCACTGTCACCATCTCCTGCAACTCAAGTACCGATGGGGCAAGTATAACTTGATCATCGGCATATAAGAGGCATTTGATTAGCAACTCTTGCACACGCAAACCCTTATCATACTCTTTCAAATCCCACATACAACTGTCCATGAATAGATTGAACAGCCATGGTGAGGCAACACAGCCCTGTCTAACACCTTTAGAGATATTAAACCAGGCCGAGTATGCCCCATTGATCCTGACACAGGCTCTGGAGCCCTCATAAAGGGACCTCAAAGCCTGCACCAGGTTGCTGCTCAGTCCATACATAGACAGCACCGTCCACAACTCCTTTCTATCTACCCTATCATAGGCCTTTTCCAGGTCCACAAAAGCACAGAAAACCTTTTGGTTCACAGCCAAGAACTTTTCTCTGATGGACCGTAGTGAAAAGACCTGATCCGTACATCCCCTTGGAAACCCCGCTTGTACATCCCAGATTTTGCCATTCGTAACATTCAAATACCATTTAAATTAAAATCTTCGCATATACTTTGCCGACAACACTAAGGAGGCTGATACCGCGAGTTTTGCAGTCTTGCTGTGACCCCTTTCCTTTATCCGAGGGACGATAACGGCCTTGACCCAATCTTCCGGGACTCGGCCGCTACTCCAACATGCATTGAAAAGGCGGTACAACAGACTACCCACCAGGCCATCTCCTCTCCTTAGCATTTCTATCGACATTCTATCACAACCTGCTGATTTTCCCGCTTTCATACTTTTTAATGCTTTCATGATTTCACTCATACTAATCACACTTTCAGCTTCGCTACTTGCACCTTTACTCATGCTTTCTGGCTCACGAGAAATATCTTCGCAGTCAATTCAAACAAGCTTTCAAAATAAGTTTTCCATCTATCAAGCATTTTTTCTTCCTCACATATTAAGTTTCCAGACTCATCCCTCACCGCGCTTAATTTAGTTTTCTCTGATTTCCCCCGAGGCGATTTAATCAAGCTCCAAAAGAGTTTAATATTCGACCGGAAGTTGTCAGAGAAACTCCTATCATACATGGGTAGGGCTTATTACACTGTAAATGACTTCATTGGTGACCAAGATGTATTTTAGTAGTGTCTAGGATATTTACAATATAAAATAGTCTCTAAGCAAATTTTGTATTCAAGCACTGACTCAGTCAGTCGACTGTGATTTACTAATTGTATTTTATCTTTTCTACTCTTGTGTGTACAAGAAGATTTTAAATGAGAACACACTGTGATGTTTCTCGCCGGACAGCTGTTTCACACAATATTACTTTTGTTGTCCGGCAGCATGAGCATGTCATGCTCGCTCAAAGGTCTTTGCTTACGGCGGCGTCGTTGATCGGGTCGCCACTTTCCCGATCACATGGTTGAGAGAGGCGATGGCTGAGATACGCGTCATACTCGTGAACGGGTGCTGTTTGTGGGGTCCGGTCTGTTCACGTTTGCAAGGACTTGTTGTTCAATTTATTATCCAAGTTATATGGCTTTTGACGTAGAGACCTCGTTGTGTTGTTCTCATAGTCATTATTTTATTTTAAGGTTTATTGACCTTACATTTGTAATAATTTTATTTTTGCTTGTTTTAAGAATTTATTGTTTATTACTTTATTACCTTAATATTACTTAATGTAACTTACTTTTAAGTATAATTATGTTTTTATGATTGAAAAAATGACCTTCTGCTGGAGTTTCTTGCGGCGCTTCTTCTCCGCAATGATGGTCTTGTCCGAAGCGCTGGTAGATTCACTGTACATTTCCGACGTGTAAAAGAGCCCGCATGTGGCCAATTTACTGAATAAATATTTTGAATTTTGAATTTTGAATACTTTTCATTCAGTAAATCTTTCTTTCTAGCCACAACGTCTTTCACTCTTTTCTTTGCTCTATTATACTCTTTTTTCTTTCTGTCGCTTAGATCTTGTCCTGGATCTACAGCTACAAAATCCAACCAACCCTTTTTCTTCTCTTTCAGTACATCATCTACCTCTCTATCCCACCATTCCGGACGTTCATTCTTGCTTTTTCTTCTTTTGACTACACCGCATACTTCAGTGGCCGATTTGACCATGCCATTCTTCATAATCTCCCATACATTATTTACATTATTCTCGACTTCACTGTCATTCATCCTATTAACACATTCAAAACAATCTTTCAGCTTTCTTACGTATTCATCTTGTATAACTTCGTCATTCAGTTTCTCTATTTTTATCCTCTCTAACGCAGTTGTCGGTACGGGAACACGATGGCGCCAACGTGTGAACAGACCCCTTACTCGTGTTACCACTAAGTAGTGATCTGAACCTACGCTAACTCCTCGAAAAGCTCTAGTATCTACAACTTTGTTACGCAACCGTTCATCCACAATCATCAAGCCTATCACAGACTTCTCATTCTGACGTCTCCACGTATACTGATGAATCTCTTTGTGATCAAACCAAGTGTTTGTCACACAAAGATTCTTAGCCAAACATACATTGAGAAGGCATTTGCCATTCTCGTTCACTCGCTCGTCACCATACTTACCCAGTACCGATTCATAACCAACCCTTTGCACGCCTGTCCAACCATTAAAATCGCCTAGCAAAATAATCCTTTCATTCTCCTTGCATTTTGTTGAAACCTCATGCAAACTTTCCCAAAACTCCTCCCTTTCTTTTTTCGATTTATTCGTATCTGGGGCATAAGCCCCAATTACGAATAAACGGGTGAGACCTACCTTGAGTCTCACCCAGAGAAGTCTTGGGCTCACACATTCATGCTCTTGCATACATTCAGCCATTTGCTCTGTGAGTACGATACCAACTCCCTCACGACCGTGCTCGGATACCGGAACTCCGGACCACAATGCCGTCAAGGTTCCGTGTGTAGACGTACTCACCCCTTTTTTCTTCGTCTCAGTCACACATAGAACATCCAGCTTTCTCTCTTTCATCATCATACATACCTCATCTAATTTATGTTCCATCCCTCCACAAACATTCATCGTAGCAAGGCGGCTTTCAGCGGCCCGCTTTTTGCCAACCCCCTACGAACACAGCGTGACGCGTGGCAAACGGCATCGCCGCCGTTCCGATCCCCGGAGGGATCCGAACATACTCGCACTATTTTGCCCCCCCCCAGAGTACGAAGGGCTGCCCAGGCTAGGCATTGCCAGTACCCTCCTGGGGTAAAAACTTTTTAAATGGTGCTCGCATGGTCCATTATGCAGGGTCGGGTTTGAATTTGGAGTTTTCCTTCTCCTAGATAGGTAGCAGCCCAATGCTTACGACGCCTATCCCGCCGGGTTTGAATTCGGAGTTTTCCTTCTCCTAGATAGGTAGCAGCCCAATGCTAAAGACGCCTATCTCGCCCGGAGGAGATCTTTCCTATGTAATAATCCCTTAATCGCCTTCTACGATACCCGCGGGAGGATATGGGGTGGTGCTATTCTACTCTACCGGCACCACACGGCACTCAGAACAAGCCATCGTATTTTTTCTAACTCTACCTCCAATTCTGCCAGATGTTCGTTAATCCCGTTTCCCGGGGATTCTTAGCACCCCGTGCCTCACCGACGCTCTGACCGCTACCGTAGCGAAGCCTGGTGAGGCGGCCGGGAACTGGGGGCCATTGATTTGGTGTGTTTGTCATTGTCATTGTCGTTGGGAGGTAATGCCCTAATCGCCACGCTGGGCAGGCGGGTTGGCGATCGCGGTGAATAAAAAAGAAAACATACCGGAGAACGCTGCTGCCCATTCTCTGGTGTATTGAAGCTTAGGTTGTTTTCTACTTCAGACATTAGTCAGATTTTAATTCGGTGCGGAGTTAGTATTACTAGTATTTCGAAGTTATCTGTGGAGTTGCCTTATAGTTTCAGGTTCCAACACATAGATGACATCACCTTCTATGCATTACTTGTAGGGCATGCAGTATCGGACGATTACCGGTATCGGCATAGAAAGTCGGTATTATATATTGAATAGAAAGCGTGTTTCTCTAATAAATCCCCAATTCCGATACTACGAGTAGTAGTATCGGAATTGGGGATTTATTAGAGTGATTCCGTTCAGTGATTCCGATACTGGAAATCGTCTGATACTGCATGCTTTATAAAGTTGATATTTATACTTGTTATCCATTGACGTGCAACTTGCCCGCCTGAAAACGATGTAGATATTATAAGTTCTTGTAAAAGATGATCACTCATTAACTGGCTCTTAAATGTTACACGAAACCAATAGATGTACTAGTCGTGTAGATGGTTGTGCATTTATCTAGTAAAAATTAAAAACCAGTGATGAACTAGCATTTTAAGCATCTAAGAGTTTGTTCGAATACTGGCCACATGACGAACAATCAATTAACAGTTATCTTTCTGAAAAAGAAACTTTAATAAAACATCGAAAACACACAACATTGGAAAATAAGTAACTTACACGGTTCTAGTTAATGGACACCGCGGTTCATTCATTGGTTTTTAGCGGTTTCTGTTAGCCAGTTATAGAACATTTTGTTTAAAAACATCAATTTGAAAGAAAAACACATGACATGATACTCGTATGCAAAATAAAAAATATATCGTTAAGACTGAATATAAACACACACTAATATGACACCATAAGAATAAGTACAGTATCACAACAAACACGAGGTAACTTACCAGTCTGCTGACTACTGGCCAAAATTACGATAGCTCTTATTTTCCTACTTAACAGTTTTTTGTAGCCAAATGAAAGCGTGGTCGATACATACTTAGAACCAAATGATTACGAGGCCGCCTCGAAATTAACTATAGCCTAACTGCACGGTCTTCAGGAAATAAGCGGCCGCACTCGCGATGAGACACCGCTACCGCGTACTGCCAAGTAAGTCCTCGGCTGATGTGCTTCATCTTCACAAGCTTCCAATGAATAAGGACAGCAACACTCGTCCCATAGAAAGAGTGCAGTTTGGTTGGCGCTTACCCGTGGGGAACTCGCAGTCGAAGGCGCTCTCGGAGGGCGCGCCGCCGTCCGACAGGCAGCCGCTGGAGCTGGAGGAGGACGCGCGGGAGTGCCTGCGGACCACGCTCGCATCTTTACCAACTTCAAACGTCTTACTGAATTAGTTTAAATTAATAAATAAGTCATTAAATATTATTGTTATCTTTATATATATCCGTGTATCTTCTGTCCGTGTGTTTACAGTGAACTCCTCCTAAACGGCTGAACCGATCTGAATGTTTTTTTTTGTGTGTGTTCAAGTGGATTCGAGGATGGTTTAGATTCACAAATAAACCCGGCAGATGGTGTTGTTCTGCATGGCAGATATCATGCAAGACAACGTCTGTCGGGTCCGCTAGTTATTATATATTTTTCGAACACAAACAGTCATTTGCATATATATTTGTATTTTACACAAACAACATTTTTCACAGGGGGAATAAAAAACATTAAATAATCATGCCCCTTAACTAGTTAAAAATCAGAGAACGAGATGAGAGATAAATAACACACACATGCCAAACGCGCTATCTTGACTGAGAAGAACATTATATTATGATCGTGTTAATCGAAGTGGATAAACGTGTTTATCGTCTGTCACTTTCTGACCAGTTAGTAAGTGCGAGAGTGACGGATGCTTTATCCGCCGCCATAAAAGTGACCATAATACGGATTCTGGATTTATAGTAGGACATAAATCACAGTAGGTAGATACATATTAACGAAGTGTTGATTTATACAAGGCACATTTAAACTAACGAAAGAAATATTGAATATTTCGATATTATTAAAATAACAATTATACATAAGAATCACAAGCTCGACAAATAAAAGATTTTTTTCCATAATTCGTTTTATGAAGATGGTCGATCGTATTTACAAAGTTTGGACTGTCAATATGATAATTTAAAACTTTAAATAAATCAAAACGGGCTCAATAAGACGACGAGATTGTAATGAATGTAGACTTATTTGCTTACAATTAGACAAACCGCCAATGTCCAAACCAATATTAAAGGTGCTAAAGAAAATTCTTTGTTATTTTCTATGCTATTAATATAAGTAAACTAGGGTGCTACTGTAGGATACCGAAAAAAATTAACACTATTTAAAAAAAAAATATCCGAATTTTTATTACATACATACATACATTAAATCACGCCTGTTTCCCAGAGGGGTAGGCAGAGACCACTTCTTTCCACTTCTTTTTATTTTTCCTAACTATTCATTTCCTGACCCTAATTTTAGCATCCCGAATTTACGTTATAATTTTTTTTTATGATCGATTCTTAATAGCCCTATTTTTAATCATCCGTTTCCTCTGAACACCGAATATTACTTTAGCATAGGGTAAAGTCACCAGTAGTCAGCCAGAGACCAGTAGTCGACCTTATATGAGTTCGAAGAGTGGGAAATATATCTTTCGTACTCTTCCCACTCATACAAAGTATAGGCAGAGGCCGACTACAGGTATCTGGCTGACCACTGGTGACTTTACCCTATATAGAGGTATATACAACCTAACGTTTAATAAACCTAATTCTTTTACTCACTTATAAATTAATTCCACAGTTATGACGTGGTTCAAAGAAGGGGCAGGGCAGGGTTACCGTAACTTCGAATTCGACTTGGGGATTTAACACGGCGCGATCATCTCGTAGCCATCTTGATAGGTATACTAGGTAAAGTCCGTGAGTTCTTAGAAAAACCTTCGGGTTTCGGGGGAAATCGGAAGGATTCGTGTAGCAGAAAAAGACAATTGTCTTTTTGGCTAGTAGCAATCCATCACGCGAAGAGTGCACGCGTTGTGTTTTTATTTATTTATATACAAGTAGAACAGTTAAAAGCACCACTTATTTATTTAGTTTTCTATTTTTCGGAAATTGATTTCCATGGGGAGTCAACTTAAACAGGGTATTTCTGTAAATAGCCAATCACGGGAAATTATTTATAATATATATATATTTTTATCTGAAAGTTTCAAGATGAGTGTTGATTATAAATATTTTAATGAGGTTCAAGACCGAGTTATAGAAGCGACGGGAATTTCAAACAGTACCTACATTAAAAAATATAGTGTGTAAACGGAATACGAGCAAATATTTTAACGACGGTTAATATGCATCCTAATAAACATAAAAACATGTGTATTGTTAACATAAGTTGTATTTAAATTTTTCATACTAATTAATTCGCCACGCAATGTATTAGAAATAGCCCAATTAAACTGCAATTAACATTCCTTAATATTCAGATCTAAACTCTATCAACAAATAACATTGTATATACAATTGCCGACAAATTGGTGAGCGACGATATGCCTCCGAACTCAAGAGGTCGTTCATGAAACCCTGCTGAGCCTGCATTAGGGCTGGCGGCAAGCAATTCGAACACTTGCTTTAAATTTAAGAAAATGTATGTTATTACCTTTTATCGTAGTGTCGTTGTATTTCACATTAATGTAAACTGTCTTTTAAAACATTTAGAACCAGCTAACCTGATTTTAAACGGAAGCAAAAGTCGTTTATTAAATTCGCTAGTTTAATAAAATTCAGTCTTTGTTGGACAAACTTAATAATAACTTCGCTGCTGTAATCAATAAACTCAATTGTTATATCATTTTAGAATCTCCATTCTATAGAATTTTTAATTCATTTTGTTGATAGGGTCTTATAGCAAATTTAAACAGCTATCTTTCACAGCAAACGAAACTGAAAAATTCAAATAAATGTGGCCGCGGCATCGAAAATGGTGAACCAGGGTACCGCATTTCCAAAATTTTTAAAAGTTGAGATATCTCGTTTTTGGTGCGACTTTTACTTAACATAATTTATCATATTTTGGCCACTCCTGAGCTGAGCTATCCAGCCCTGTAAGATAGTCCACTATTTACCGGACACCCTGTATACTTTAGGTTCTGTCACTGACGGTCCATCGTAATGACATTAGTTCGACATTGGGTATAACCACCTACCCAAAGACTATTTATTGGAGCTATGAAAATTATTATACTTTCTAGCAGTATTTTACTAGCTTTTGTCCGCGATTCTGTCCGCGTAGAGTTCGTTTATCGCTTATATCGGGATAAAAACTGTAAGGAATACCTGAGAGTCAAATTTCATATACATACAAGAGTTTTTGCGTGATTGAAACACAAAAATCCACATTGTGTAGAGTAAAGATTAGATTCAATGAAATGAAATGGTGCCCAGTTTCTTTTAAATTGTGAGGATCTACCCGTGAATGTAATGACTGTTACGCTGGTTTTAGACCCCATTCCGTGCGAATGTGCTCTCGTCAGTTCAGATTATCTCGGGCAAAAAGTCGTCCCCTTCTGGATGTTGGCTGAGCAATCAATTCGTGGCGGCAACTCCTTGGAGAGCAAAGCTTGAGCCTATGAAAATGTATACGGATGTTGCTTGTCTCGCTTGAGGATATTATGTACCACCGTGTAGAGCATGAATACCGGTATTCGATACTATCGAAAAACCGGCATATCGGACTAAAATTCCGATATTATAAAACCGATATTCGAGCTCGCAAAAAACCGGTATTTCGATATTTTTTCGATATTAGATTAGTTTTATATAATTGTAATTTTTCCAATAAAGTAACGTTTTATTTTTATGTCATTTTTAACTAGCTATAGGATGCATTATTCCCGATTTCCCGGCAATTTGCTGTTGTGATTTTTAACAAATAATTAATTTATGGGAGGACCTTGTGCAGGGTCCGTCCGGGTTGGTACCACCATCTTATCCATTAACCTACCGCCAAGCAGCAGTGTTCGCATTGTTGTGTTCCGGTTTGGGAATAAGACAGCCGGTGAAATGACTAGCATAGAGGCATTCCATCTTAGTCCTCAGGGTTGGCAACGCATTTGCAGTCTTAGGATTGCGGTCTTGATAAAGCGAATGTCTATGGGTCTCAGTTTCCACTTACCATCAGGTGGCCTGTGTGCTCGTTTGCCTTCCTATGAGATAAAAACAAAAAAAAAAACATATTTGCTACGCATGAGCCTCAAACTTCGCCCACCTTCGCTTAAAAAATCCATTAGGTTTTTAACATTTTCAACTTTTTATATGAATATCGAAAAAATATCGAAATACCGGAAAACCGGTATTTAAAATATCAATATCGAAAAAATACCGCTACTGGAAAAAACCCCGATATTAGATGCTCTACCACCGTGTGACTGACATTAAAGCGTTGCCCAGCATTCCTGGTACTACTATCTGGGTTAGATGAATCATGGAGCAGTATTCTATCTTATGTTTGAACGGGAAGCTCTTGATTCCCTGCTGCACCTGCTGCACTACGCTGTTGTTCTTTCAGCCACACACACTCACTCACTCACTAATGCGTTCACAATCACTCGAGCGCTACTCGGAAGTCTGCGATTCGGGAATCCCTCTCTGTACAAAGTTAAAGCTCTGCTTCCATTTTGTTGAGCTTCACCATAATATTTATGCCAGAATCATGTCACTCAATTCCTGAGCACTAAAATTAGATGAACGCGGCATTTTAGATTTGTGGGTATTCTAGTTACAAACTAGCTTCCAGCACTATATGTCATATGTCGTACGCAGGAGGAAAGTAGGTATTTATCCTTTATTTACTACATGATGGGGTTTCTGAATGCAGTGCTAGTCCTCATATCTAAATTGTTTTGATAATAAAGAAGTAGGTACAATACAAATTCTTCGTCTATCTATGGTCATCTGATATCATGATTGATTATCACGACTCTTTTGACAGTTAGTTCTTTGTTGATAAATACGACATAAAATCTGCAAAATTAATACGTTATGTGAATGCAATATTATCCAATACTAAAACCAAGCCCGTAAAAAAAACGTTTCAATAATGTGTGAATAATGTTTGTGTGTGACAAATGACGAACTGGATATCTAGTAAAGATAAGTAAGTAGTATGTACGTGCATGAGTGCATTAATATTGATTGATACACGTTAAAATCTATAACAATACTATACTCGTACTGTTTAGGTCCTTAAATAAATGTAAACCAACCAAACCACGTGGCACGGATCATCAGCCAATCAGAACTGTTCTGTCGAGCTTTGACTCATCAATGTTCGGCTCCCATTGGCTGCCCAACTATTGTCACGTGATTTCTTTGTTTACATTTATTTAAGTACCTAAACAATTTGAGTATAAATAAAAAGTATTTTTTTAGAGAACTGTTCTAATTGTTCTCAATACATACATACATACATACATAAACTCACGCCTTCATTCCCAAAGTGGGGTAGGCAGAGCTAAAGAATTACCAACAACTTTTAAAACTACTTGTGGGAGGACCTTGTGCAGGGTCCGTCCGGGTTGGTACCACTATCTTATCCATTAACCTACCGCCAAGCAGCAGTGTTCGCATTGTTGTGTTCCGGTTTGGGGATAAGACAGCCGGTGAAATGACTAGCATAGAGGCATTCCATCTTCGTCCTCAGGGTTGGCAACGCATTTGCAGTCTTAGGATTGCGGTCTTGTGAATGCGAATGTCTATGGGTCACAGTTTCCACTTACCATCAGGTGGCCTGTGTGCTCGTTTGCCTTCCTATGAAATAATAAAAATAAAAAAAACTAGTTGATAATTCTCTCAATTTGTAATTGTCAATTGTTTTATTTAAAATATTGATAAATATTTGTTGATAATTCTCAATTGTTCTCAATAAATACCACAATTACTTATGCTAGTTTGGCTGCCGATATACGAAAGGTCCGAAAAAACTGTGCATTATACATTGCTGCTCGATGAGACCTTTAAAAATTAATTGCGCTCTATGTATTAAAGTTATTAACAAAACTCCACGATTACATAACTTGTAGAGCTATAAACTTCGTCTATTTAAAATATTTGGTCGTATTTCGTTTACACACTGTATAATATATAAATGTAGTTTAGTTCTAAGAATCCACAGGCGGGTATAACAGCTCTATATACTTCCAAACAAAAGTAGCGTGTGAAGGCGGGGTGTTCTCTATTTAAATTCGAAAATGCTGAGTTTGTTTCATTTGTATCATGTCAAAAAGTAAAAAATACTAAAATTAGAAACAGATAAATAAGCGAAATACTATACCTACTCAAGGTTTATTTTGTACTGATGGTTATTCATTAGTTTCATTACATAACTTTTTGCGGTAACTAGAACAGAACCGGATATCACGATCGCGTGGCATCGTCAATCCCGAAGTATGGCTTCTAAAATCCGAAGGTCTTTTAGAAGCTCACGGATGGTATGTATGTATTTCGATTCGTCTCTGTCGCACTGCTGGGTAAAAATCTCTCTTAACGAATTAATCAATAAAATCTATCAATACATCACTACATTTCAAGCGACAAGAACATTTGAAAAACTTGAAATATTATGTCAACCATCTATAAATCTTACTGTAGTTTCACAAAAAGTGATTTTCATCTAAAAATACAATAGCAAATTGAGTTTACTAAAGTGAGTTTCAAAATAAACATGAAGACAATGATTACGTGTATAAATAAACAATATGAACATGCTCAACCTTCCAAAGTACGCGATTATGGAGTAATAATGGTAAATTGATCGTTTATATGAGGGACGGGACGATAAGGCCCCGACTATACAGATTAGGAGATATTATTATTAAGACTTTCACTTTCGCAGGTGACGTACCAGTCTAGAATATTCAATTTAAAAAAATCTTATCAGAATTGGGAAGAAGTCAGTCGCTTAGCATTGAAATACAGAATGTTTACATCGTGCTAATAATTTACTTATTTAATAACAAATGCGTAGCTAAATTTTGTTGATCATGCATATGTCTTTAAAATCATTAGTCTTATCTTATTTTATTTCTTAAATTTATTAAAATGCATGGTACAATAATACACTTTGCCCGGTATTCTCTTCCGAAAAGCAGTGGTCACGTGAGTGGACACGTACTACGTCATATCCGGCAACCGAAATTATCCATACTTTAATATCGGGGTAATTTTTAAATATCTGCTGGTTTATATTATAATACATATATATATATATATATATATATATATATATATATATATATATATATATATATATATATATATGTAGTTGTGAAACTGATTGATAGAGTAAGAAATGAAAAAATCAGAGAGAAATGTGGAATAAAAGAAGATGTAGTGACTAAGATTGAAAAGGGCATGCTTCGATGGTTCGGTCATTTGGAAAGGATGGATGAAAGAAGATTGACGAAAGAGATATACAGATCGAAAGTGAGTGGAAGGGTCGGAAGGGGCCGCCCTAGGCGTACTTTTTCGAATCAAATCGGAGAAATACTGGAAAAGGGCAGAATCTTAAGTACCCGAAACCGACGTGCGTGCATGACTCGATGTATGAATGTTGAAGAAGCGAAAGAAATTTGTCAAGATCGTAGCAAGTGGAAAGAAGTGGTCTCTGCCTACCCCTCTGGGAAACAGGCGTGATTTAATGTATGTATGTATGTATATATATATATATATATATATATATATATATATATATATATATATACAGGGTTATTGGTTATTGTATACATTCCCGTTAAGGGGTTATAGGGTAGGTCATTTGCAGTAATTTTGACCCTATAATGCATTATGCAAAAGTGAACCATTTTTGAGTTATCGCATTTTTTAGTTTTTTTTTTAAATTAGTCAGAAATTCAACTTGAAAAATTTATTACAAAAAAAGTATCAATTTAAATCGTATTTTTTTTTTTGATTTACAGAAACGATTAAACACTGGTTATTTCTCAATATTAAAACAGTAATTATCGGTCCAAATTTTAAAAAGCGAGACGGAAAACGAAAATTTTTCAATATTTTTTTGCGATCGCTTTTCACTAAAATGCCTTAAAAACAAAAAAAACGTTATGAAACTTGGCTTGCAGATTATTTTAAAAACTTAACTGTTTTCTTAGCTCTCCAAAAATGCATAACAACTAGGAACTTATTAAAAAAAAACGGAAAAAAATGATCACAAAGGAAGCGGGCGGAAATTCGTATTCGAACTAAAGTCTAAACTAAAGTCAGAAATGCAACTTGAAAAATTAAAATTAAAAAAAAATCCAAATTTAAATCAACTTTTTGTATTTGCTTTTGTACAAGATGAAATTGTTGTTCTTATGCAATATAAAAAAAATATTTTCTGTACACGTTTGAGAATGCGAGGCCGAAAACTAAAAAATACATGTTTTTTACCAAACTCCAACCTAAATTATACAAAAACAGAAAAATTTACCAATACATTTGGCGTGCAGATTACACATAAAACATTTTTCCAGCTTTCTAACGAGCTATTAAAACTAATATGAATTTTGTTAAAGATTGCTTGAAAAAATTGATCACAAAAGAAGCAACAAGGAAGTCACTTCCGAACATAACTTAAGATTAACTTAATAAATTTATCAAAAATAACTGTTATACTCGTAAACACAAAGAACATCAATAACTTATGTAAAAAGTAACAAATTTAGGAGTTTGATAAAAAAATATGTATTTTTTAGTTTTCGGCCTCGCATTCTCAAACGTGTACAGATAATATTATTTTTAATATAGCATAAGAACAACAATTTCATCTTGTACAAAAGCAAATAAAATAAGTGGATTTAAATTTGGTATTTTTTTTTATTTTAATTTTTGAAGTTGCATTTCTGACTTTAGTTTAGTTCGAATACGAATTTCCGCCCGCTTCCATTGTGATCATTTTTTTTCAGTTTTTTTTTTAAATAATTTCCTAGTTGTTATGCATTTTTGGAGAGCTAAGAAAACAGTTAAGTTTTTAAAATAATCTGCAAGCCAAGTTTCATAACGTTTTTTTTTGTTTTTAAGGCATTTTAGTGGAAAGCGATCGCAAAAAAATATTGAAAAATTTTCGTTTTCCGTCTCACTTTTTTAAATTTAGACCGATAATTACTGTTTTAATATTGAGAAATAACCAGTGTTTAATCGTTTCTGTAAATCAGAAAACAAAATACGATTTAAATTGATACTTTTTTTGTAATAAAGTTTTCAAGTTGAATTTCTGACTAATTAAAAAAAAAACTAAAAAACGCGATAACTCAAAAATGGTTCACTTTTGCATAATGCATTATAGGGTCAAAATGACTGCAAATGACCTACCCTATAACCCCTTAACGGGAATGTATACAATAACCAATAACCCTGTATATATATATATATATATATATATATATATTTATCCTGCTGATGATAAGGCGTCCCACATAGGCCGAAATGCATCTAAACTGGCGTCCACCTGCTTTAGACGTCCGTATACCGGACGCCACTTTTTTAATCGATGTTACTTTGGCCCTTTTGGCTCTAGCGATCTGTACAACAAAAATCGCCGGAAGGCAAAAAATTACTGAAGCGCTTGCATTTGTATAACTCAAACTTCCGCGAAATTCCGCATCAACGGCGCGGCGCTCGTGTAGCGCGTATATCGACAGTGCGTATACTCATCTAAAACACTTCCGATAAAGCCGATTATTTGGCGTCCATTTGCGACGTTGCCAAATCGACTGTATTTGAAATTTTGAACGGTTTGAAATATTCAATCAAAACGAATCAGTTAACAACAGTTTGCCGAAGGTGCCACACACATCGCTGCTTGTTTGACGCTCGGTTGCAAAATAAGTATGTTAGTATAACTAAAATTGAATAAAAGTACTCGTAAAATGAAAAAATGAGTCATCAACGACTTCGCAGTGCAAGGATTTTAAAATTAACTCAATGTATAGGACTGCGTTTTTTATAAACACAGAAAACGATTTCAATTGTTTTTACCTGCCATAACTATAGGGTTACCCACCTGTCTATAATAAAATAATAATCTTAAATTTATGTGTGTTTATTTAATTATTTTTCCTTGTGACTATAGAAAAATACACGGATGTCGAATATGGTGCGGCATGAATAGTAGGTATATACTGTCAACTGACGTCCGTATATAGCTTCATGAATCAAGAAAGATTCATGTTGTAAACAGCAATATCATCAACGTACAACATAGATGAATTTCATCAATTTCTTAGTAAATAATGCTTTAAGTTAAGGTGACAGAGTTCAAATTAAATTAAATTTTGAATTGTTTTTTACATAATAAAAATCTTGGAAATTATGCGTTATTGGACTACATGTTATACCACATTATATACTCCAAATAGGGTCTATAATCGATGGTTAAAATCCTTCGGGTACGTCCCGGGCACGGTGTATAGCTTCAAAGCTGCGCGACACATATACGGATGTCGGTTTAACGCATACTTTTCATACTGTACGATATTTGACGTCCAAACATGAATCTATGGCACTACTTTAGAAAAATACTCGGACGTGAAATGTGGTGCGGCATGAATAGTGTATACTGTCAACTGACGTCCGTATATAGCTTCAAAGCTGCGCGACACATATACGGATGTCGGTTTAACGCATACTTTTTATACTGTACGATATTTGACGTCCGTATACATGAATCTATGGCACTACTTTAGAAAAATACTCGGACGTGAAATGTGGTGCGGCATGAATAGTATATACTGTCAACTGACGTCCGTATATAGCTTCAAAGCTGCGCGACACATATACGGATGTCGGTTTAATGCATACTTTTCATACGGTACGATATTTGACGTCCGTATACATGAATCTATGGCACTACTTTAGAAAAATACTCGGACGTGAAATGTGGTGCGGCATGAATAGTATATGTATACTGTCAACTGACGTCCGTATATAGCTTCAAAGCTGCGCGACACATATACGGATGTCGGTTTAATGCATACTTTTCATACTGTACGATATTTGACGTCCGTATACATGAATCTATGGCACTACTTTAGAAAAATACTCGGACTTGAAATGTGGTGCGGCATGAATAGTATATGTATACTGTCAACTGACGTCCGTATATAGCTTCAAAGCTGCGCTATACATATACGGATGTCGGTTTGACGCATACTTTTCATACTGTACGATATTTGACGTCCAAACATGAATCTATGGCACTACTTTAGAAAAATACTCGGACGTCGAATATGGTGCGGCATGAATAGTGTATACTGTCAACTGACGTCCGTATATAGCTTCAAAGCTGCGCGACACATATACGGATGTCGGTTTAATGCATACTTTTCATACTGTACGATATTTGACGTCCGTATACATGAATCTATGGCACTACTTTAGAAAAATACTCGGACGTCGAATATGGTGCGGCATGAATAGTATATACTGTCAACTGACGTTCGTATATAGCTTCAAAGCTGCGCGACACATATACGGATGTCGGTTTGACGCATATTTTTCATACTGTACGATATTTGACATCCGTATACATGAATCTATGGCACTACTTTAGAAAAATACTCGGACGTCGAATATGGTGCGGAATGAAGTATATACTGTCAACTGACGTCCGTATACACCGTGCCCGGGACGTACCCGAAGGATTTTAACTATAGATTCTAGACCCTATTTGGAGTATTTAATGTGGTATAACATGTAGTCCAATAACTCATAATTTCTGAGATTTTTATTATGTAAAAAGCAATTCAAAAGTTAATTTAATTTTAACTCTGTCACCTTAACCTAAAGCATTATTTACTAAGAAAGATTCATGTTGTAAACAGCAATATCATCAACATACAACATAGATGAATTTCATCAATTTCTTAGTAAATAATGCTTTAAGTTAAGGTGACAGAGTTCAAATTAAATTAAATTTTGAATTGTTTTTTACATAATAAAAATCTCGGAAATTATGCGTTATTGGACTACATGTTATACCACATTATATACTCCAAATAGGGTCTATAATCGATGGTTAAAATCCTTCGGGTACGTCCCGGGCACGGTGTATAGCTTCAAAGCTGCGCGACACATATACGGATGTCGGTTTGACGCATACTTTTCATACTGTACGATATTTGACATCCGTATACATGAATCTATGGCACTACTTTAGAAAAATACTCGGACGTCGAATATGGTGCGGAATGAAGTATATACTGTCAACTGACGTCCGTATACACCGTGCCCGGGACGTACCCGAAGGATTTTAACTATAGATTCTAGACCCTATTTGGAGTATTTAATGTGGTATAACATGTAGTCCAATAACTCATAATTTCTGAGATTTTTATTATGTAAAAAGCAATTCAAAAGTTAATTTAATTTTAACTCTGTCACCTTAACCTAAAGCATTATTTACTAAGAAAGATTCATGTTGTAAACAGCAATATCATCAACGTACAACATAGATGAATTTCATCAATTTCTTAGTAAATAATGCTTTAAGTTAAGGTGACAGAGTTCAAATTAAATTAAATTTTGAATTGTTTTTTACATAATAAAAATCTCGGAAATTATGCGTTATTGGACTACATGTTATACCACATTATATACTCCAAATAGGGTCTATAATCGATGGTTAAAATCCTTCGGGTACGTCCCGGGCACGGTGTATAGCTTCAAAGCTGCGCGACACATATACGGATGTCGGTTTGACGCATACTTTTCATACTGTACGATATTTGACATCCGTATACATGAATCTATGGCACTACTTTAGAAAAATACTCGGACGTCGAATATGGTGCGGAATGAAGTATATACTGTCAACTGACGTCCGTATACACCGTGCCCGGGACGTACCCGGAGGATTTTAACTATAGATTCTAGACCCTATTTGGAGTATTTAATGTGGTATAACATGTACTCCAATAACTCATAATTTCTGAGAATTTTATTATGTAAAAAGCAATTCAAAAGTTAATTTAATTTTAACTCTGTCACCTTAACCTAAAGCATTATTTACTAAGAAAGATTCATGTTGTAAACAGCAATATCATCAACGTACAACATAGATGAATTTCATCAATTTCTTAGTAAATACTCGGACGTCGAATATGGTGCGGCATGAATAGTGTATACTGACAACTGACGTCCGTATATAGCTTCAAAGCTGCGCGACACATATACGGATGTCGGTTTAATGCATACTTTTCATACTGTACGATATTTGACGTCCGTATACATGAATCTATGGCACTACTTTAGAAAAATACTCGGACGTGAAATGTGGTGCGGCATGAATAGTATATACTGTCAACTGACGTCCGTATATAGCTTCAAAGCTGCGCGACACATATACGGATGTCGGTTTAATGCATACTTTTCATACTGTACGATATTTGACGTCCGTATACATGAATCTATGGCACTACTTTAGAAAAATACTCGGACGTGAAATGTGGTGCGGCATGAATAGTGTATACTGTCAACTGACGTCCGTATATAGCTTCAAAGCTGCGCTATACATATACGGATGTCGGTTTGACGCATACTTTTCATACTGTACGATATTTGACGTCCAAACATGAATCTATGCCACTACTTTAGAAAAATACTCGGACGTGAAATGTGGTGCGGCATGAATAGTGTATACTGTCAACTGACGTCCGTATATAGCTTCAAAGCTGCGCTATACATATACGGATGTCGGTTTGACGCATATTTTTCATACTGTACGATATTTGACGTCCAAACATGAATCTATGCCACTACTTTAGAAAAATACTCGGACGTCGAATATGGTGCGGCATGAATAGTGTATACTGTCAACTGACGTCCGTATATAGCTTCAAAGCTGCGCTATACATATACGGATGTCGGTTTGACGCATACTTTTCATACTGTACGATATTTGACGTCCGTATACATGAATCTATGGCACTACTTTAGAAAAATACTCGGACGTGAAATGTGGTGCGGCATGAATAGTGTATACTGTCAACTGACGTCCGTATATAGCTTCAAAGCTGCGCGACACATATACGGATGTCGGTTTAATGCATACTTTTCATACTGTACGATATTTGACGTCCGTATACATGAATCTATGGCACTACTTTAGAAAAATACTCGGACGTGAAATGTGGTGCGGCATGAATAGTGTATACTGTCAACTGACGTCCGTATATAGCTTCAAAGCTGCGCTATACATATACGGATGTCGGTTTGACGCATACTTTTCATACTGTACGATATATGACGTCCAAACATGAATCTATGCCACTACTTTAGAAAAATACTCGGACGTCGAATATGGTGCGGCATGAATAGTGTATACTGTCAACTGACGTCCGTATATAGCTTCAAAGCTGCGCGACACATATACGGATGTCGGTTTAATGCATACTTTTCATACTGTACGATATTTGACGTCCGTATACATGAATCTATGGCACTACTTTAGAAAAATACTCGGACGTGAAATGTGGTGCGGCATGAATAGTGTATACTGTCAACTGACGTCCGTATATAGCTTCAAAGCTGCGCTATACATATACGGATGTTGGTTTGACGCATAATTTTCATACTGTACGATATTTGACGTCCAAACATGAATCTATGGCACTACTTTAGAAAAATACTCGGACGTCGAATATGGTGCGGCATGAATAGTGTATACTGTCAACTGACGTCCGTATATAGCTTCAAAGCTACGCGACACATATACGGATGTCGGTTTAATGCATACTTTTCATACTGTACGATATTTGATGTCCGTATACATGAATCTATGGCACTACTTTAGAAAAATACTCTGACGTGAAATGTGGTGCGGCATGAATAGTGTATACTGTCAACTGACGTCCGTATATAGCTTCAAAGCTGCGCGACACATATACGGATGTCGGTTTGACGCATACTTTTCATACTGTACGATATTTGACGTCCGTATACATGAATCTATGGCACTACTTTAGAAAAATACTCGGACGTCGAATATGGTGCGGCATGAATAGTATATACTGTCAACTGACGTCCGTATATAGCTTCAAAGCTGCGCGACACATATACGGATGTCGGTTTGACGCATACTTTTCATACTGTACGATATTTGACGTCCGTATACATGAATCCCTTTATTCTCCGCTTGCCTAATGACACGTTATTTTAACATGCTCATCATGTTGTTTTAACATGCCTAGCTTGTCCAATTTACAGTTAGCTTGTTACATTATCTTGCTACTCTTAGGCGGACTTGCGCGGACCAGAGTTAGCCATTAACCCAGAGTTAAGCGGCTCCTTTTGTACTTGGTTTGCCGCCTAACCTCGGGTTAAGACGCTAACTCTGGTCCGCGCAAGTGGGCCTTACAAGTTTAGCAGATAGTTTCGACATGCTCTACACGTTATTTTGACATGCTTGTTATGTTGTTTTGACATGCCTAACTTGTTGAATATAGGTACACTTAGCTTGTTAAATTATTTTGTTACTTTTACAAGTTCAGTATATAGTTTTAACATGCCTAGCCTGTTGAGTCTACAGTTAGCTTGTCACTTGATCTTATTTGTCTTACAAGTCGAGCATATTGTTTTAACGAGCCGGACATGTTGTTTTATAGGTAGCTAACCTGTAGATTCAACAAGCTAGGAATGTCGTTACAACAAGTTGATCATGTTAAGATAATCGGAAAACTTCTACCTGATGTAATGTTGAAATAACAAGTTAAGCTGCTTGTTAAATGAACAAATAAGAATTAACAATATCTAACTTGTTGGTATAACCAAACAGCGAATTGGTGCTATTTTAACCTTAAAACTTGTAGATTCAACCTGAAATAAGGTTGTTTTTTCTCTCAGTGTAACGTGTTAAGTCTCAATGTTGACGTAGTCCTAATGAGTCTAAGTCTTAACGCGGATTAGTTCAACAGCGATGTTTGCAATATGCATAGTGATAATTAGGGAGTTGGCGATTTACTCGTATACAATGTGCGAATTAGACTATGTAGACACATAGGAATATTACGTTTTAGGCAAGCGGAGAACATAGCCTATTATATGTATATCACTACTTTAGAAAAATAATCGGACGTCGAATATTGAAAAAAACATTATCGAACCTGGTCACAAAATTTCACGAGAATCGGGTGAGAAATGCAACTTGTAGAGAGGAGAACAGCGAAGGGAGGTTTAAAAGTTTCATGTTTTTAAAATATTAATAAATATGTGGATAATTCAGTTTTTTGGGTGTACCATTTAAATACTGTTTTGTGGTAAGACAAACACAGCTCGATCGGGTCTCTCCTGAGTGAGGCTAGCTAGTGACGAAGGTAGTATTTTAGGTAGGTACTCGAAGATACGCTCAGCAGTGGGTGATTTCAGGCTGAGAATAATCTAGAAAATAGTTTTCTTTGAATCTAGTCAAATTAAACTTAGAAAAACCCCTATATAAACTCATGCTAATATTAGGGTTTTTTTGTGCGATGAGAAAGAACGATTGGATCCACAGCAGTAGTAACATCTGGTATATATACTTAAAAATTAGAATAGCCCAAATAAGATAGCGATCAACCGTTAAACTATAAAAAAATATTATTTTACAATAGACAATGCGTTTTGCGAGACTCCGTGAAAGAAAGAGATAAGTATAAATTAACGAATCACAATGCTGGCAACGTCGCACTTTCAAATCCCAACTGTCTGATATGGACGTAAAAATATCCGCGCAATAGATAAATCAGATTGATATACGTAGGAGGCCAATAAAGCTTCACTATTGTATGGGGTTCAAAAATGTTTGGGCCTAACTGCAAAAAGAATATAGCCGCAAATAAATGAGCAAGAAAATGAAGTATCGTATGGAGTAGGAAATCAAAAAACTAAGCAATATACGTCGACAGATGATAAAAAATGTAAGCAGAACTGGTGGACGTCGTAATGATGCACAACATGCTTGACGCCAAATGAGTTACTGTATGTATATATATATATATATATATATATATTATATAAACCAGCGTTTATATAAATAAAGTTTTGACGTCAATACGTGTTGCTGCATTCAGACGCAGGTCTAGGTATAAGTTCTACGAGCAATGTGCCGTGACCACCGACACTTAAATGTTGAACGTACTCATGTTGACTATACTCATATCATAACAAAATAAAGAATCAAGTTCTTTCCCATTCCCATTATGTTCGAATACGACGAGAAACATCAAATTGACAGATTTGTAACCGGCCAGTTTGATCTGGTGTATCCGGTGATGCATGTAGTATCAGGTTGTAATTCCACATTGTTATGTAACCTTTATGTTAAACAAAAATCCCTGTTGGTTATATTCATACATAAATGCATTTACTATATTAACATAAAACATTAAATACAATTTAATATGAAAATTATGCTCGAAACTTATATTATACGTGATATTGCCTATATGATATTTTAAATAAAATCTTTCACTAATCTAAAGTCAAATTTGGCTGTACTTTTGGGTAGTGGTTAATCAAGTGGCAAGTTTGTGATAACGTAGAAAGTGTTATGTTTTATTACATACATACATACATACCTTCACGCCTGTAATCCCAGAGTGGGGTAGGCAGAGCTACAGAATTACAACTTCAAAAAGTTGTTGACAATTCAGTAACCACAATTTGCACAAATAGGCTAAGATGTTTACCAGCGTATTAGTGACAGGTTGCAAGCCCATCGCCTAACAGTACTACAAGCCTATATTCCCTTAGTCGCCTCTTACGACATCCACGGGAAGATATGGAGTGGCACTATTCTAACCCGGCAACCACACGGGGGTGTTTTATTAGACCATGATTAAATGTGCTTATCTGTTTGTTTTTCAAATATCAAACCATGTTAGTCCTTCTTTTACTTCGTCACTTGTATGAACTGTTATTTGAAAAAAAAAGTAACAAATCTAATACGGCCGTCGTTTTAATTAGAAACTTATTACTTACTTCAAAAAATGTCACAATTAGAATAAAATGTCGTTTGAATTTCGCCACTTTAATTTCAAAGCACTTTTGGCACGTAGACATAACAATGAACAGAATAGCTTTATTCAACTGGCGGGTCTACAAGATAAAAATCGGTCAGCTGCGATGATTCCTCCTATTTATTAATTTATAATTTTTTATATAAACTATTTTTTATGCTATGGGTGGGTACGAGACGACAATGAACATGCTCGTATACATAGATACATCACCACTTTATACTTGGCAGACCATCGAAACTACTTAACAAATACTTGCACACCTATCATACACATATTCCCTACCGGGCATCGAACCCGGGTCCGTAGCTTTGCAGGCAGGATCAAAATACATAAGTTGTTTATTTATTATGACGAAACATGACGAAAGGCTTTTAAAACCTACATTCAATAGCGCGGGTGGGCCTGGACCTCAAGTCTGATTGTAGTTGTAAGTATTTGTAAATTAAGTTGACAAGTACCTTTTCTTTATTTTTAACAAAACACACGGCACCAACTTGGTCTAATGTATTGATTTTCACCGACCGGACTGGGCCAGTGTGCATACAGGGTGACTGGAAATTCGCCGTATTCCTTGAAAGGGGTTATTCTACAGCTCATTTGTAACGATTTAAGTCCAGTCAACCAGGGTTCAAAACTCATTGGTTATGGAGTTATTCACGTTTTTAGAATTAAAAAAAAATACCCGCCTTTCGACCTAAAACTAGTCACGTGTAAAAAAATCGTAATTTAGAAATAAAAAAAAGCATTTTTCAAAGAGCCAATGAATTACTGATTACGAAAAATAATAAAAAATGCCAAAGAAATGCAAAGTTTTGCAAATAAAAGGATTTGAAGTTGAAAGTTCTAGTAATTATTTTCCAAATTTTGTTACATTTTAAAGCATAACTAAAAAAAAGTACAACACTTCGCGTACAAATGACAGAAATAGATTGCTCGATTCATAAGCTTTCTAAAAAGGTACAATTTATGTCATTTTAAAAGGAATTTTCATTTAAAAATGTACAATTAATAATAATAGCAGAAATGTTCGCGGTTAAGCTCCATCGTTTTAACCAAAAAACGCGGGATCGTTATCGTTTTTAAATTCAGCTAATCGTGTTCTTTTACATTTGCTTTTTAAAAACATAAAGTTGTAGTAAAATAAATAGAACATCGTTCTCCTTTTTAAATTTGCATTTCTTTGGCATTTTTTATTATTTTTCGTAATCAGTAATTCATTGTCTCTTTAAAAAATGCTTTTTTTTCATTTCTAAATTGCGAATTTTTTACACAATGACTAGTTTTAGGTCGAAAGGAAGGTATTTTTTTTTAATTCTAAAGACGTGAATAACTCGATAACCAATGAGTTTTGACCCCTGGTTGACTGGACTTAAATCGTTACAAATGAGCTGTAGAATAACCCCTTTCAAGGAATACGGCGAATTTCCAGTCACCCTGTATATAATTTACTTAGGTAAGGAAATTGAAGCGTTTATACTGTATGTAAACTCTTATCTGCGTGGAATTTACACAACTTGCAACCCTAGCGGTCACCACGAACGAACGAACTGTGAATTTAAATTGGGTTACTAATGTATTGGCGAAATTATTTTCACCGATTATCACTTCACAAACGATTTAAATTTTCAAATTTTCATTTCCCAAATATTCATTTGGCAACCGGACACTTTCCATATATGTATATTTTCCCTAACCCTTCGTTAAGCAAATGTATGTTTGGTCATTGAATAATTTTGTCATTTATTTATTTACCAATTTTTAATTAGTCGAATGCGGTCAAAAATGCCCTTCGCCCTTGCGGAGCAAAGCAGAGGCACCAACGCTCGACTTCGCTGCTTCGGCTTGTTCCGGCTTTTTATATACACTCTAGGGGTAGGGCAGACAAGACCAAGTGGAATCGGGGTTGGCAGATTCGGTTCTGTGACTAAATTTTAGATTTGGTTAAGTAAAACATTTGGCAAGCTATAAGTTGTCTTTATGAAAGTTGCTATAGTAATATTTTCCCTAACGATAATTTGACCAAATTATAGTATGCTAAGTGTAAGTAAATATATGCCAAAGATTGGGTTGACAAAAATACAGTTGCTAAAATTTGTTTGGGAGTGATATTTGACTAAAAATATTTCGCCCAAACAGCAGACTCCCATTTGAATTACTGTAAGTATTAGTAGCTTCGATTTCCTTAAAAACATATTCAACTTGTTTAAGTTTTATCCGCTCCGTCCGGTCCAGTGAGGTCTACTTACTATAACATAAAATATACAATTGTAAAGTTCAATTGTTACACAAGCAAGACCAGCCTTAGTCAAGATAAGTCTGGTCCAAGGAGCAACGAAACACGACATAGGATGTATATTTGTATCAACTTATTTGCAATGCACTATTGTAGAAAATGAAGCACCTTCAAGGTAATAAATGTCGTAACGCTAAGCTGTGCTGGTTCTATAGTCCTTTAAAGCAAAGCCACCATGAATGCGTCATTTGATAACGCCAGCAAAAAGGAAACCGCCATTCGGAAATAAAAATGTAGACATTGTTAAAGAGATCAACGGCAAGGCACGCGCTGGTGGGCGGTGGCTGGGCCGCGCGGGGGGACGCTCGTCTGGTTGCTCAGCGAACACCACTCATGAGATATCTGGTGTCCAACAAGGGGTTACGTAGGAAGCTTTTTAGGTCTTGGCTTCTTGTTTTAAACAAAACTAAATATGTGATTACTTGTTTTGTTGTTTGAAGTAACATTGCAGGTGACTACGTTGAAGGTAATTGTTCATAATACCAACATCGTATTTTCCGAAAATATTGTACCTACCTACTTATTTTATTCGCTTAGTAAGCTTAGCGAGCGGTACTACTAAAGCTAAAAAGAGCAAAATATGCATCTTAATTAAACAATATAGGATTCCGTTTGATTATTCGCTACATCTGGCTGGGCGCGCTTCTATGGCCTGTATTCCACTTCGTCTTAAACCAAATACCGTCAAGTGCATGAGAGCCACTATGGCGTTAACAATGATAAACAAAGCGGAATAGAGGATCATAAGGTGAGATCTAATGTATTACTACATTTGTACGGTCAGCCTTATAAGTACCTAGCTGCACACTTTAGTGCTTTGTCACTTTAATATCACGATGGAACTACTGTACTAATCTGTCGAAGGTGTTAAAGCGACAAGGTACAAACGTGTGCAGCTACTTACAGGGCCGACTGTACTTTCAAATGTTACGCAATATCCGGATAAAATATCGCCACAGGTACATCACGGTCATCAAGTAAAATCGTACCGTAAATAATGTTAGACTAAGACGCTTATTATTTTGTTCATTGTATTATTATTAATTATCATAATATTCTTTAATATTGGTTGAACAGACCTTATCTTAATTATTTATTTGGTTAACCACCGCTCCTAAGTTAACAAATCGTCCGGATATATCTGCGCATCACCAGACCTACTTACGGACCTTCCTTAGTAGCGCGGGAAACCTCAACACCTATCTACTGGGTAATAATCACAAACTTAACAGGATTGTGAAGCTAACCATTTCCACACAAAATGCTATTGCGTTTCTATTCCCTGAAACATTGTTGAGTAGGTGTGTTGTAGATATTTAAAAAAAAGTAGTTATGCAGGTACCTACGCTTTCCTTCCCAAGAAAATATTTCATGCAGACACAAATAAAAAACAAAAAATCTGAAACGTACGAACCTACTTTTTCATAACAAACTACATTACATAGACAATCGTGCAATTCGGAGCAGGAGCTAGAAAAGTTACAATTATCGCCCGGAGCTAATTGTAACTTTGAATGGAAAAAATTGTCAGCTATGCGATTGAAGCGTCGCTTCGCAATCCTGTCAAGTTCCTCCGGCGCGGCTCCGGTGCCGCCAACAGGCGTACTACTGGTTGAGGTCGTCCTCCTATATCAATGCATGGCAAGCAATATATCTTACAATCGGGCTTATTTTTTGGGTAAATCTGTAAGCTTACCTGCCGCTGCTGATGTCAGAGTTAGCGATGCTGGCGCCACTCGAGGGCGCGGGGCTGCCGGCCGCCGCGCCCGGCGCCTTCGCCGGGATCGACGTGATCTGCACACCAACCGTTAGGTATCCGTTAGCCGTTATTATTTACGATGAACAGAGAACCTCCTCCTTTTTTGAAGTCGGTTAATAATAAGTTACTTATTCATAAGTATGGTAAGTATAGTGGTTCTTAATTTTAATTGAAAATAAGTAAAATTTCTAAATTTCTTACCAGCCGTATCTTAAAGACCAAATTGATGTTATTCTATTGCAAATATAGTCTACGAGTACTTCAAGGTGGAAAAAATTTACAAATACAGAAAAAAAAAGAATATTTCAAAGTTTTTAAATTGCTTAACAATGATAATGCTTAAAAAAACTGCCTTCATAAACGCATAAAATAACTTCTTTTTTAATGATAATAGGTTAGTTAAACTGAAATAGGGTTTCGTACCCAAAGGGTGCCAACGGGACCGTCCGTCTGTCGGTCAACGCGCTGTATCTCATGTTATACTAGGTAGACAGTAGTGTAAAAAAAATTACTTATCAAAAATCAAACATAAGGGGTCCCCATACAAAGTCGTGATTTCTTTGTGGTTTTTTCTCGTCTCTAACCACGTATTTTTTGAACTGCCTTTGTATTTTGAGTAAAATAAAATTAAAAATTAAAGGGGGTCGCCTCATACAAAAAATGGTAAGGAGCCCTTCTTGTGCGAGTCGAACTTGCACTTGGCCCGTTTTTATCACTCACCGAGCATGACCGCGCGTGTGCGAGATGGTCCAAATCTTCTTGCGTGAGTTCTTCCACCAGTGAACGGTGATTTTCTAGAAGCTGTGCCCCGTGCTGCGAAAAAAGTATGTTCATGTTTTTGGTACTCTGACAATAGTAAGGTGGTGATTAATTAGATCGTTTATTTCTCACCTTGGCTATCCTCATGGCCGTGATCCAACGCTCGAGCGTCCGCTGGTCATCCGCACACAGGAACTTAATAAACTTAACACTCTTTGGTTGCTGTAGCCTTGGGTGCTTGATCGCAAAGCAGTAGTCGGTCGGCGACTTGTACTTCTTCTTCCAGTTCAACCCTATGTACACCTCGTTAGTGTCGAAAGTAGCTAAGCACACCAACTCTTTCAGCGTCTTCACCTTGTCCTTTGGCGAATAGTATAGTCCTATTTGAGGAACAGATTATAATTGTAATGGGTGTTAAAGTGTTAAGTCGGCGCTAGCAATTAAAATTCGCATTGTCAAACCGCTTTGCTTAATAAGTGTGGCCACACGAGTCGCTTAAAAATAAGGGTGACGCATAAGGTAGATATTTACCAGAAGGTCTCAGGACGAAGTGGTACTTCTTCCACCCTTTCTTGACGTCGCTCTTGAGGTAGAGCGGCCCCTCCATGGGTGGGACAGGATGCCCGGCCACGGACGGCACGGTGCTCGAGGAAGCTCCGCTTTGCCCAAAAAAATCTTCTAATATCACTTGTCTTGAGTGCTCGTCGTGCTCGCTGGACCATCCTAACAAAATATAATGGCTCCTTAATTAACAACTTTTAAATGCAAGAACGCGAGGAAATCATACTGAACAGGACTTACCTCTGTCGTCTTCCGACAAAAGGAACTTCTCCGGCATTTGAAACAATGCTATTTTGTCTGGTCTTTCAGCGAATATGATTTTATTTTTCGACTCTCGGGTCCATAGCATTAAGTTGTCAACTAACTTTTCGTGGTCCTCGTACACACGTTCTGGAATGTTTGGTAACACAAATACATTAAAAAACAGTATGGCACGATTGTCATTACAAAATAAACTCTTATAGGGTACGATTATGTAAGATCTTTGCTTTTCTTGTCATGTTGACTGGCACCTTCTGGCACAAAGTATTTTGCAATCTGAGGATTATGTTGTAAACGTGTCAGAATATAAATAACTAGTAGGTAAGTATATTTTAATTCTGGTTTGAATAGAGGAAGCATACCCATGTTAAGGTCGGGCAGATGCTCGATGACGGCCCACTTGGGTTCCATAGAGACGTGGTTCTTGTCCGCCAAGAGGCGGGCCACGTACCCGCAGCTCATCTTCTCGTCCACCAACAGGCTTTTGGAGGAGCTGTCCGTTGAGAACGCCTTGATGAACAACTTCTTAATGTTAGCCTCTCGCATGCGCTCTAACGCTAATTTTATTTTGTCAGCCTTTTGTTGAAAACTTGCATTCTGAAATAACAGTAATAATTAACATTACTTACCTACCAAAATAGTTTTACTTCGACCAATTCCCAGTAGGGTTGTTTTTGGTGGAAGTCACATTGACAATGGGCGGCGGCTAGAATTACCTTTTGGTCTTGATGGAGACTCAATTTTAACGCTTTACATTTTGCACTGGCACTACTAGAAGCTGATGATTCACTCGAAAGCATCGATACCTAGAACGAGAAAACAATATTACACATGAAAATCCATTAAAATAGTCAATGAGGGGAAGTCTGTAACATTTTAAATAAACCCAAGAGCTAGTCGGGCACAAGCACAACCAACACCAAAATATTAACAACACCGCTGTATAAAAAATTATATTCCTAACATTCGTGTCAGCCGATATCTTTCTATTTTCCCTTAATAATACGAACATTGTTTCAATCATTTAAATATTATTAAACGTACAATATGCCTTTTAATCTCCTCCTCCCAACATACAAGCAACTCTGGAACAGGGATAAACTTTAATGCCCTTATTAATAAACGTGGAGTAACTGTGGGGTAGCTAAACCATGTTTTATCCTTATCTGTCATTGTGACATTTGAATATGACAGATAAGGACAAAAAGCATGGTTTAGCTACTCGACGGTTACTCCACGTTTATTAATAAGGGCATAAAAGAATATGATATTCCTAGTTGTATTTCCAACAATGGCATGATGGACCATGAACCAAATCCCAATTGTAATAACCATTTGCTACTTTGTTACTCCTTCACGCTGTAACGGCTGGACGGATTTTGATAAAATTTAAGATAGCTTTTGCCCCGGATTAACAACACATAGGCTACTTTTCATACCGAAATATTTAGAGATTCCAGAGGAAATAACGATAATCAAAATCTACGCGTACAAAGTCGCGAACGGAAGCTAGTAACTAATATGCTGTTATTTAGTTCACTTCTCAATTAAAAAGAAACGATAGGATATTAAAAGCTCGCCGCAAGCAACACCGCGGGAAAGTTGTGGTCTTCATCACCAGTTCCACTTCATCAAATGAATGCAAATGCTGACTTGTTACTGACAATATCAAAATTGTATGTGTGTATGTCAATAATATTTGAGAAGTTCCCTCATTTCCTCATGAGATACTGACATTGAGAAAGAAATTCCTTCTTTTAAAAAGCTTTTTTCTACTCGCATACTATAAATCGCTAATATTGATATCGTTAACGGTATCAGAATACTACCTATTGCCCAAACAATTCTGCCGTCCGATCACTAAAAGGCCGTTAAGTAGCATTTTGTCAATTTTGAGTTTTATATACAGGGTGGAAAAAATCTATGGGCCCTGGAGGGGAACTACCTTAAATCCTTTAGTTAGCTCATTTTACTGAAAGGAATCATTCCTTTATTTTTAAAAAGAAACCAAACTGCATTTAACGATTTTTTAAATGTGGCTGGTCTCACCCGGGAATCGAACCAACTAAAAATAAAAACCATAATTACAGAATTACGGAATGAAAGTCAAACAAAACAAAATTTTAAATTCGAACAAATATTTCTTTTTTATAGTTTTTAAAATGTTATCGTTCGAATTTCAAATTTGTTGCCCTGCGTTGCAAAAAAAGTACGTTCCATTATTAAACTTTTCGACAGAACGAACATCTAGTGTAAGAAGGAATCGTGCTGTGCATACTTAGATTTATTATTACCATTTACCGATTTTATTATCCAATACTTCAACATGGTACTTAGAGATAAATAACATTAGCAAGCTTGTACTTCACACGATGTCTTTAGATGTTGAAGAGATAAGAAAATTATAATGTGTCATTTACTTGTTACAAGTGAACAGTACTAGGTATTGTTAATAAAGAACTTGTAATAAATATTATTCATGGGCATCTCGTACAACAGATTAGTGTAAGACCAAATTCGATAAATTATATCCTGAAAAATAATCCTACCGATTCGTATAATAAAATAGCGGAGGTTTTTTTTTAATTTTTAGTTGGTTCGATTCCCGGGTGGGATAAGCAAAATTAAAAAAATCGTTAAATGCAGTTTTGTTTCTTTTTTAAAATAAAGGAATGTTTCCTTTTAGTAAGAATAGAATAGAATAGAATAGAATAATCTTTATTGCCACAACCTTAAATTTTGCAAATACAAAATAATAGAAAAATAATTAGGTTACTTTATGAGAAACAAATAAAAACTTATAATAACTAAGAAACTAGGTTGAACAATGGGTCCCAATCTCAGCATGTGCTAGGCAGGGATGCCCGGCGCTGGTTTTCAGACTGGTCCCTATAAACGGGACGGTCACAAACTGATAGGTACAAAATGTTTGATACAGTAAACTAGGTAAGTAAAAAAGTACAATAAAACGGTCATGTCTCAAATGGTTAGTGAAAAAGGAGTAAATTACTAATAAAGCCATTTACTTAGTTGAGGAATGAAAAAAAGAAATAAAAATGAAAAAGTGAAAAATGAAAGGCTGATTTAATCAGTTGTCTAAACTATATCTTAAAATTAGACAATTTAGTTTTAGTTAGTTTTAGGCTATTTAAGCTATGTGCACGTAGAATCGGGTCCATTGTTTACTTATACCCGTATCATTATCATTTTAAGGTTGTAGAAAAAAATATGTATGAAACCGTACATAATCAGCTCTTAAGGCACTCGTGCCTGTAATTAGAGCTCGCGAGCCGCGGTCTGACCTCGGCGCTCGTCCCTTAGGACGCTTCATTATGTACCAGTTACATAAGTAACTATTATTTAACTTGCAATGTATGTAAGTACATATATGTTTGTACGGATCAAATCACGCAAATTTAATTTGACCCGCTTCCCGTTAACGGAGTGGGCTAAAATTTGGACCACATACAGTGGTGGACATATAATTAGAAACACTTGCGACGTATTTCACATTATACAAGGCACATTGCCGTAAAACTTTTGTTTTTGGAAATAAAACAACAAAATGCATAGAATACGTTCAACAACTTATAATTAATTAAAAAACAAATAAATATCCGAGTTTACAACTACCATTTAGATATTTAGTTACGTACAAACAACTAAACGACAATTGCAGTACCATCCGTCATGGACAAGTAATTAGAAACACTAAAGAAATGAGGTAAAAATCAAAGTTTTAACGTGTCAACGTCAACAATTTCAAATTATTTATGTAAAATAATGTTTGGTTTACTAAATTTCTTAACAATTAATATTTAGTTGCATAGCCTTTTTTATTAATGACGGCTCTGCAACGACGTGGCATTGATTCAAGTAATTTCATACATTTATCGAGTGGGATCGAGTTCCATGCTTCAACAAAGGCTTCGTAAAGTTCATTTTGACTGGAATTACGTTTAACGGAGACTTTTTTTTTAACGACGTACCACAAATTTTCAATTGGATTTAAATTGGGACTATTTGCAGGCCAGTCTAACATGGTAACACGTTGCTCACTAAGAAAGGATTTAACACTGCGGGCCGTGTTTTGGGTCGTTAATGTCGTTATCGTGCTGAAAGATCCAGGTCACAGGCAAATGGTCGTCGGTGTAGGGAATCATTGTCTCTTCTAACATGTTTTTGTATTGAAATTGATCCATTATACCTTGAATCTTACGGACGGGTCCAACTCCGCAACCAGAAAAACATCCCCATACTTTAATATTACCACCGCCGTGTTTGACTATGCTCCTGGTGTATTTATAATCAAAAGCATGGTTTATTGGACGTCTAACGTAGCGTTTGACGTCTGAATTCACCATATTTATTTTTGTTTCATCCGAGAATAACACTTTTTTCCATTCTCGTACGGTCCAGTTAAGATATTTCTTTGCAAATAATAATCGCTACTCTCGGTGTTGCTTGGTAAGAAGCGGTACCTTTCGAGAAACCCTCCCGAACAATTTAGCTTCCACTAATCTGCGGCGTACCAGTTTCGAGGAAATGTTCCTTTGGTCATCAGGTGAAAAAACTTCATTTCTAATCTCGTTGGAGCCTTTGAACGGGTCTTGTTTAGCTACACGTATTATTTGCGAATCTTCCCGGGGAGATGTTTTCCTTGGACGAGCCTTTCTAACAACACTTTTAGTAGTTCCGTTAGTTTTATAATGAGCAATAGCGTTGAAAACTTTCTTCACAGAACATTCTAGATGTTTAGCAATTCTTCTATAAGTCCACTTTCGATCTAAATGTAATTTAACGATTAATTGCCTGGTTGACTCGTCACAACTCTTATTTTTACCCATTTTTAACAATACTTATTATTCACGTAATTTTCCAAATTGACGTTTAATTGCCGCCGAAACAACAGAAAAAGCGTAAAAAGAGTTTTTTTTTTAGTTTCAAAAATGGAACGAACCATGGATCCTGTTTCTAATTAGTTGTCCAAGCGGCCAGTAATAGAAATTCAACTATCATGATTTTTAAAATCTTTTAATAATTAAAGATAGAACAGATTTACTTTTTTAAATATTTTATGAGTTTTTTAACTCATTGGCTATATTCTGGCATAGTCAATAGTGATTTAATCAATATAATTTTTACTCATAACGATAGTTCATTCTGTGTTTACCTAAGTTTTATGTACTGTTTCTAATTATATGTCCACCACGTATGTAACCCGATGACAATGCAATACTATGGTATCTAAGAGGTGATCTGATGAGGGAGTCGGAAGGTCAGGAACTCCGCTATTCTTAACGCATACCTATTGTGTTAGGACTTAATAGTTTGGTCTTGATAAGCATTTAACGATTTTGCAAAAAAAAGTACAGTCTGTAGCAAAAACTTGGCCCAAAAATAAAATTTTCGACTTAAACTTATTTAATGTTGAGCAAATGAGGGAGTTATACAGGGTGATTGGTAGCTGGGTGCAAAGCTTTAAGGGGGTGATAGAGCAGCTTATAAGCTATCGATTTAACCCCTATGTATGTTCAGAAATTGTTATTAGTTTCCGAGATATTGATCATTTTAATCGGATTTTTTGTAATTTTTCCTCATGTCCGTGTTACGAAAAACCCCTAAATTCATGTATTAATTTTTGAAAAAACGGTGTTTTCTTGCATGATCAGAATCACTATGAACTAAGGAAGTTTTTAAAGCTACATGCCTATTTTCATTTTAATACAACTTTTTGAGTAAACGTAGTATTAGCAAACATTTTTGCCGTTCTCGACCCGTGGTTCAACTACTATGTTCAACTGAGCAATGATTTGTATCAGAATATAACATTTAACAGAGTCGCTGTCGCGGATCTCCTATTTCTGAGTGTTTTGGCCTTCGGGCCAGCTGAAGTTCTAACCTAACCTACCTCCTATTTATGATACTAATTTCGGTCAGTTGAACATAGAGCAGTTGTACCACGGGTCGGTCACTATTGTCACTGGCCCACCCTATACTATTCCAATATGTGAGCGTATACTTTGTGTACAATTAAATATAGTTATTATTACAGTATCACTGAAGGCGGAGTCATTGTCCGGCGAGTCGGTGCGCGCGGCACCGGGCGCACCCTCGCCGTCGGCGCGCGGGGCGCAGCCCTCGGCATCCCGCTCCTTAGCCATCGACGACAGCCCTGCGGACATGAACAGTACTCCAATAAACATTAGGTATGTGTAATTATATTTATCCATCACGATTCTCCTGTATTCAAAATATCACTAAATACTCGTACCTAGTTGCGAAACATACAGAGTGCTTAGGAATAGCCGCTCCAGAGCAGCAGCTCGCCCCAAACCCATTTTCTCTTAATGGAGGGGCACTTCAAGAAGAGTTCAATTTACTATCGGCTATCGCGTTATCACTATGGGTGATAGTGTAATGCTGCGTAAATGCCAAATGCAGTTCCAAATTAAAAAGGGCATTAAAAAAATGCGTCACTGTTGTTTAAAAGTTTGGAGCAACCTAGCGGTGTAATGCAATATTCTAAAACGACACTATTTGATTTGAGGCTATATGATTGGCAAAATACGGCTGTGTGTCAGCCTAAGTGAAGTGCTATAAGAAATACCTATCTCCAACAATAGAGTGACGCGGGGTGATGAAATGAAAAAATATTTATTGCTGCAGGACACAATTATTACAGCTTTTACAACATACAGAAAATTTGACTGCAGCAAGAGGAACTAGCCCTGCTGGCGCTGGTCGCAGTCCTGCAGAACTGCTGCGCAGCGCTGGATTACAGTTTTCTTCTTTTTGTAAATATTTACCGAATAAAACTTAATCAATTAGTGTAAAAAAGTTGTCCTGACAAAAGCCAAAGAAATGCAAAAATACCTACACGTATCATCATAATTACTTTTCTCAAACATGCTCGGAAAAAACGGTTTTCCGATTGAAACACAAGGACGGAAAGAGCCTCATTTTACTCCTAGGAGTAAAAAAACCATATGAAAACACTTTCCGTCCATGTCCATATATTTCTTAAAAATGCTGTCAATTTGCATACAAAATCAAAAGGACCAAGACAAAAATTCCAAACAGCCAAGGTAACTGCTCGCTTTTTTAGCACAGTGCGTGTGTTTCTTTTCGAATTTGCATTCCAATGTCTATGGTTAGTATTTAAAAACAATTGACAGTCGGTAACATTCGTTCATTCTGCATAATATAATTGTGAAACCGAATATTAAACTATTTGTTGTGTGAAATACTTACTATAAAAAATGAGCTCAAGCGACGAAAGCGACTAAATAGGTACCACTCCGCCTATATTAAAATCTGAAGCTGCCTCGGTTAGGCAAAATCTGCTTCCCGCTAAATCTAAGGAAAAATATAACCGAACTTATGACCAACTTATGCTGTGGAGGGCAAACAAAAATGTAAATTAAATTACTTGCTTTTTAGAAATGTATTTGTATTATTTCCTCATATGTTTGAGAAAAGCATTATGTATGCCTCGGCGGAAACGAGGATTTCCTGACTCGTATTTTAGCAGGCCTCGCTGTTGCTCGGCCTGCTAACCACCTCGTCAGGAAAACCCTTACTTTCCGCGCCTAGGCAACAATGTACTATTATTTTATTTTATTGACTGCCAAAGTTGTTGTGCAATGATTAACGGTTCAGTTTTTGCTTAAATGTATATGCTGACATCTTATTTCATAACGGTGATGGTATGGTTTTCCATATTTTAGCCGTCTTATATGTAAACCCACCAAATAAGGCCAGCCGATTTATGATTAGGAATCCGTAGTTTTTCTTCGAGTAGATGTTACTGAGCTCTCGTCTCCATGCATCCACTTCAGTATATTCGACAGGTACTCTGGTTTTTTCCCATAAATGGTTTTTTGAACAAAGCATGCGAAGTGCAAATCACGCCGGTGCCTCATTTTTAGTATAGCTTGTCTGTTGAGATATGGCGTCTAGGTATCTTAAAGCAATATCTAGTACAGGCGTTTTGTACCCTTGGTTTGCTTTCTCTGTTTTTGCGAAAATTCTCGGGCCATACGCTACATCGCAGTAATTAAACAGAGACAATACCATCGTCTCGGTCAGGACTACTCTAACTTCTTCTGTTAAGTGGTCCCTTAAATAGTATACAGTACTTTAAGCCTTTAGAATGCATTTCGAATAGTCATATTTAGGTGTTCGAGTTCGCTGTCAACTATCAAACCTAAATTCCTTGCGGCATGCACTCTACAGACTTTCTCATCATTAATAAGGATCACTGGGTGTTGTTTGACTGCATTCTCAGTTTGATGTCTTGTACCGAGTATCATATATTGCGACTTTATTGGATTTAATACTAGTGTATTATTTTAAGCCCATGTAAATATTATGTTGTCTAGGTCTTGATTGTCTCTACTTGTATGAATTGCAAGTTTCGCTTCTTGTGCACTGAACGAGTAATACAATTGCGTGTCATCAGCGTATAAGTGAACTTTGCAGTTTTTATTTTTCGGAAGGTTGCTGTGTAGATAATGAAGAGCAACGGAGACAAGATTGAACCTTGCGGTACACCCCTGGGGATAGATTTAACTTTTGAGTGAGATATTTTTCCTGCTTTATCTTCAGTCATTACCATTCGCTGACGATTTTCTAAGAAGACGCAAACCACTTACAAGATTCATCTGAGACACCGTAATAAGATAGCTTTGCATTAAGGAGAGGTCTGTTAATGCAATCAACAGCCTTTGAGAAGTCTAACAGCACTAAAATGCTGGTAAGTCCCTGGTCAGGAGCGGATATTGTCATCTGTACCATTCGCGAGGCCTGTCCCCGTACCAAAACCACTTTGGAAACCCGATTGAATTTCTGGAAGCAGGTTGTGGACTAAAAAAAGATAATTACTAAGTTGGATGGGATCAACTCGTTCTATGACTTAAGGCAATACCGTCAAAATACTAATTGGGCGCAAGTCCTTGAGTACCTTCACGTTCGTTTTCTTTGGGATGGGTTTTACCGTTGCTAGTTTCAAACTTTCTGGAAACACTTTGGTCTCTATTGAGGTGTTAATGATAGCTGATATAATTGGGAGATTGTTTAGTAGTGTCATTTTAATAATTTCGATGGAAATGCCGTCTTTATCCAAATGATTTTGAGCTAAAAAAAAAAAACTCTTTGTTACTAAGTTTTCGGAGCAGGATTCTAAATTAAAGAAGTTACTATTTTTGTTGTATTTAAAGTAATCAAGCGTGGTTTGATACGCTTCGGGGTCACCCGGAATGTTTAAAAATGAGTCATTCTCATTTATAAGATTAAGTCTCGCAGTTCAATTGGTATATCCGGTAAACAAGCATTTTCTAAAATAGACGTACTTACGTTTGATGTAACACCACATTTTTTGGGATTGTTTTTATTATTATTCACAAAAAAAGTTAAATACATATTCTGTATTTTCTCCCTTAGTAGCTGAGAAAACTAGATAACGTAAAGAACGGTAGTAATCACGGTGCGCATCTTTACCAGTTCTATTGGCCCTATTTGCCGCAATGTTACGCAAATGCATAATTTTTTTATCAGTGTCAGTTATCCACGGATGTGACTTAATCTTTAATTTGTATCCGACGTAGTGGGGCGTGTATGTAACAATTTCTTCAATAATAAATTAAATCTGGATACCATTACTATATTTAACAATTTCTTCAATAATAAATTAAATCTGGATACCATTATATTTGTAGTGCCATGGCGATTGATGTAAATCACTGGCAAAACGTTCTGTATCGATACGATTGAAGGAGCGAGTCCATATGTATTGAGGTAGTTGTTTTGATTTATAAATGTCAAATGTGTGATATAGTTAATATAATGATAGTGAATAGTGAACGAACATTCCCTTGGGCAAATTTGCTGGCACGATGACGTTGACGTTGACTTTTGTATCGTCATCGAGTAGTGAAGATGAAGTAATACGTAAAATATTGCATGAAAACGTGATTATGTTTTTGGGGTTCGTGATACACACATACAGGGTGACTGGATCTTCGATACAAACCTTTTAAGGAGGCATAGTAGAGCTCATTTGGAGCCAATAAGGTCATGTAGTACCCCGGCCTAAAATTATTCGTTTAGGAGATATTTGAGATTTAACCTTTTTTTTTAAATTGCGGAACTTAGTTCGAAAAAAAATGCAATTTTTTAATGCAATTTAATGTATTTTCTGAAAGCTAAAATGTCAGCGATTTAATGTAATGACAAAAAAATAAACACATGCTACAATTCAAGTTTTTTCATAAAACTTCAATAAAAATAAACAAAAAAGTAATTCCTTCATTATGAAAGAGTGTTTTTTTTTAAATCATTGTATATAACATGCAGCGTACAAATTACTGGAAGAACTTCCTTGGTTTACTAGCTGTCTAATGAGATACAACACTTAACAAAAAAATAGGTATTGAAATTAATTAAGTACTAATTAACACTAAGAAGTACACTTTTTGTGAACGTCGTTTGTATGGTTCAAACTCCTCCGAAATCAGTAGTTATCTTCAAACACATACTTCAATGGCCGATATTATTGTAAACGAGAGCTAACCTTAACTAATTAAAAGGTAATTAATAAAGAGTTTTCAGATAGATTAAGTAATTATTATTATTATTATTCAGATATTTATTTAATTTTCTGCAAATTAGGTTTTTTATAATAAGTATATATAAAAGTAAAATAACAATACCCATACAAAAAATAAACATTATAAAAAACCAAACCTACGGGTGCCGCCGGCAGCGGGGCAGGGCTCAAGCTACCGGTGGTTAGGGCTGCAGAGAGAGGAACCTCCTCACAATGCGTGCCGTGTCGAGGAGTACCTACTGCCTACTGCCTTCTGTATCTGGCCCTTGATCAAGCCATCTAGCGAGAGTCTCTTGAGGTGCTGGTCGAGACTCTTCGCTATAAGGCCGTTTGCCGAAACAACTATCGGGACAATGATCGTCGAGTCAACATCCCACATGGTGGTTATTATTATTATTATTAATTATAACACTCAGAAATGGATACTTGTACACTACCTCATGTACACATAGGTTGTCGAACGAAATAAAAACATTATATTGCCATTGAAGTATACATTTGAAGATAACTGCTGATTTCTGAGGAGTTGGTACCATACAAACAACGTTCATAAAAAGTGTAGGTAATTCTTAGTGTTAATTAGTACTTAATTAATTAAAATACCTATTATTTTGTTAAGTGATGTATCTCATTAGATAGCTAGTAAAGTTTTTCCAGCAATTTGTACGCTGCATGTCATACGATGATTGAAAAAAAAAACACTATTTCATAATGAAGTAATTACTTTTTTGTTTGTTTTTATTGGAGTTTTATTGAATAACTTGAAATGTAACATTGTGTTTATGTTTTCGTCATTACATTAAATCGCTGACATTTTAGCTTTCAGAAAATACATTAAAGAACTACATTACGAAAAAAACTTAAATCTCAAATATCTCAGTAACGAATAATTTTCGGCCAGGGTAATACATGACTTTATTGGCTCAAAATGAGCTCTACTATGCATCCTTAAAAGGTTTGTATCGAATATCCAGTCACCTTGTAGGTATATTGAAAATCCTTAGTCCTGAGATTTCTGAGATTTCTGAGATTGCAAAATCCTGAGAAGAGACCAAAAATCATGAAATCTCAGGACAAATCCTGAGATATGGTAACCCTACCTATAAGCAGATTTTCAAGTAGTCAGTCACCCTGTAAATTCCATAAAAGTAAAGGTCATGTTTTTGACTAATAAACGCGATTAAAAAAACATGACGTATGGTGTAAATGCTCGCGCTAGAACCACAAAAAAGTGTTATACCAATTTTTTTATCAATTTAACTTTATTTTAATTTGAATGCGAGTAATAAAGTTGTTTTACCTGCAGAGACCTTGGAGATCTCCTCGTCATACTCGGAGTCGAGCGCGCACAGCTCGCCCAGGATGGCGTCCAGGTCGGCGTCCTGCGTCTCCTCGAGGTTGGCCATCGAGAAGCGGTACGAGTCGATGCGCGGCGCCACGATCTCCAGCGGCCGCAGCGCCGCCGGCGCCTCGCTGCTCGAACTCAACCCCTGCAACCGGGAAACAACACCTCTAACCACACTTCTACTGACTGAACGGGAAATTCAAACGATTTTGCGCCTTAAAATATAGAAGTACCAAAGACACCGGAGTCCTACCTATATCCTCGAATTATTATGGCAAAGTAAGCGAACCAGGTTTTATTCAGTCCAGTCGGCAACTTTTCATTACTTTGTCAGCTATCTGGAGGGTTCCCATGAAAAAATAGGGCAGTTCAGATTTAGTGACCTTAAAATCGTGGATGGACTTTGTTTTCTACGTCTAAACGTTTTCACTAGAAAACAGAGTGGAAGCTAAGTATGTTGCAAAAAAGCAACCAGTACAGTACAGGACGCAAAGAACATTTGCGTGCTTCTTGACTCGATAATTTGTCATTTATTATTCAATACTATTTTGGTTACTACTTGTCATTATTTTAGGTTAAATGTAGCTACTGTCCACATGTCTTGACCGTTTCAGGATATGAATACGAGTAGCTACTTGTTGGTACCTAACACCGCAGCCCACCGCCTTATTGAAAATGTGTTTATAATTCTTACAAGCGTCTCCTATAGTCGGTATAATCAGCCTCAGGACACCATAGCCATAAGAAGCATAGCCATAAATGTTGTCTAAAGTTAAATTCAATTCTATGCAAATACAGTCTACAAAATTATGAATATTACACGTATTACCTACCTGATATTAGAAAGCGAAGGCTCAAACGGCTCAAACGTAGTAAAGCGTAGTCATAGGCACATCACGTTGTAAAAAGGCAGGTTCGAACTACATACATCATTTGCACCTAATTTAGTTGAGTAGGGAGTGAGTATTTTAGTTCACTAAACGCGTCGGAACAACGAACATTTAATCGAGTAGATTAGTAAATTATTCAGTGGAGCCACTCGACTAAATTACTAAATCCGAACCAGCCTATACAATCTGCCAAGACTTAAGACTATCTTGCCGGCGCGGCAGGCGAATGGTAAAATCTAAGTATGGCAATATAAGTCAGTGTATTAATTAAAGAAAATAAATGATACTGCCATTGTTGAAAATAGACACTGGACATAGCAAAGTATGCAATTGTTTAATTTAACTTCTGTCGGAGGTAAATTGGTGATAAAAGCGAATTGAAAAATAAATGGAATTGTTGGTCGGAATATCGCTGCAGCCTATTTTACGAGTATTCTATATTTAATAGTTATATTAGTTATCTGCGGTGATCTTGTTAGTTTAGTACTAATTTCACCATACGATGTTAACCACTTAGTACCAATTTCACCGAACAACGATGTAAAATTTAATCAATGTTAATCGACTGTTAGATCATACATTTTGACAGCTGTTAACGCTCTAATCATCTGTTAAGTTGTTAATATCGTTTGGTGAAATTGGTACAGTCTACCGTCGAGTTTCGTATCTTCATCTGGATTTTGTCACTTTTCCCAAAAAATCTTTCAAATTTGAAAGTACTTAAGTTCGTTATGGCAAAAAAATCGTTTTTAAGTACTCCTTACTATCAGTACATACCATTAAAACTTTTAATTTCATTGCTTAACTTGTTAATAAATGGCCTCAAAGGAAGTGTGGGTATTTCTCCCTATCGTCGCCTATGGCATGTTTTACCGCTAATAATAAACTTTTCTGTGACTGACACATGTTAAGGCGTATCTCCTCGGAATGTGTTAATATACTATGAACCTTGACTACACCAGACAAGGCATATTTAAAAAAAATGTGTAGTAGGCGAAGTTTGGTAACAGTCTGAAGTTGTTTTCATACATTTTCTATAATGAAGTTAGGGCTGCCAAAAATTAACCAACATGCCAAATAAAGGAGTTTTGTTTTATAAGTAAAAAAACAAAATAATTTTAACATTTAATAAAAAACCAATCTCATATATTTTCATTCAGTACCGTGACCTCGGGTTACTTTAACCCTAGGGGGTAACATTTCCCACCCTTAAAAGTATAACTATTTCAGTGGTAATCATAATCATCTTAAATTGTTAAAATTATTTTAGAACTATGTAAGTAGCTTGGTTCTGATGTAACATTTAATGGAATAATTAAATTTTAACGATGGTTTTCGGGGTGGGCTATGTTACCCCCTAGGGTTAAAGTAGCCCGAGGTTACGGTATAATATCACAATTGAGATTTCCGAAAAACAAAATAAAATAAAATATTTAAATTTCGAAAAAAGAAATGTCATTCACCAATTAATGTGGTACAACAAATTTGACAACCCTATGGGTAGGCGAAATTTGGCAACAAGATGGACGACAAGTACCCTCAACAATGTTTTATTCAATTATGATTGTGACTTCTAAACTTAAGCTAGCCATTAAATAATAGTTTCATATGATAAATAAATAGTTATAGCTTATAGCATATAATCATGTAATTTTTTTAACCTTACCTGGTCTGTATCACCGTTTAAAAGTAAAGTTAAAACACTGGTTTGAAAAAACATGAGGGTCGGTGTCGCGAAAAAACTTCACTGAACGTGAGCTGTGTGAAGTTAGCCGCAGATTGTTTGAAGAATTTTGCAACCCATAAACAATACTTTGTATTTAGCAGTTTTATGTAAGGTTTACACTACAAACATTTTGTTAATGGCAACTTATGTCAAACTAGGCGAAATTAGGTAGCACAGGCGAAGATCTATACGAAACACGACGGTACCAATTATTTAATTTTAATTTAGTGAAGTATGTGTGTGTGTAGTGTAGTGTAGTATCCTAAAATTGTGTACCTACTTACCTACAGACATACTGAATAATCCTTTCCCATCGTGACGTGTCTATCCACTATTGTATTATTAAGTGACGTGATTGTATTAAATAAATATAATGCTTTAGTTATCAGTGTCAAATGTCAAACCAATAGTTTTTAGTAGGTATATCACAGCTGAGATGTTAAAACTACCGCGATCAAATTATATAGAGAATAGGTGTAGGTAAACAAAAATCGAACTAGCTACCGAGAATATTTTATTACGGCACAGATTTAGTGGGAGCACTGATAAGAACCGCAACCTCCGGTTTGGAAGTCGCTGTAGTGATATCCTAACCCTAACCCAAACCATACATCTATTATTAATCTCGCGATGTGACCTTCCCCCACGTCACAGAATAAGTAATAGTATAAATACAGAAGCGACTCCCTGTGACAGCAAACGTCGAATTTAAAACTAGGTACTCAGAACGCGTTAACGATAATAATACCTTGCACGGCACGGAAGTGACCTTGGTTACATTTCTGCGATCGATAGTGGGGGTGCTCCTAGCGAGACAAAATGCACCTAAACTGCGCCGCGAGAGTCAGTATAATGCTGACAGTATTATTTCGCCCGCCATCCATCGCCATGAGATTTACTACTGACTTCGCCCGCTAAGTAGGGCCGGCAGTTGTAAGAAAAAATTTTTTTTTTATTATTAATTGTATTTTTCATACCTTACATAGGTATGAAAAGGTTACCTTAAGTTAAATGATGAGAAAAAATAAAGTCGAGTTCATAAATATGTGTACATCTTGTCACATTTTTAAACGCTGTGACAATTCATACCTAGTATGGCAGTTTAATAAACCTTTTGGCCTTTGAAAATTAGCTTAACTTACCTACTAGGTATTTTCTGTTTAAGATTTTGTGGCGTTTACAGTAAAAACATGCGATACGCGACGGTATTAGGTATAGCTAATAAACGAGAAGCAAAGTGCCATTTTCAATTATTTTATTTTATCGACCAAGTCATAGGTGTTTAACTAATAAGCAGTATATGCTGACCTTGCTTTAGCAGGCAGTCACTACACTATACTGAGAGATCTACTTACACAGCTTACACTGAACGCTCTTTAAGGTAAGTAGGTAAGTAATTGATTTCTGATGAGAATAAGTCGTACCTAAACTCTGTGCCTAAACTGCGAAGCTGTGGACGCGTCGCCAATAAAATAAATAATAATTATACCTTTCTTTTTGAGTTTACAGGGTTCAAAACTGTAATGATTGAATCAGTAATGAATCAAGTACATCTACTCGTAACTACCTACCTAGATCGAAGTTATAAATAATATTAATACTAATCTTACCTTTCGATATCCAATATCCTTAGGCAGTCAAAATAAAGACAAGTCGACATTCCAGACATTAAGTATTTAAGCACCCGTATGCTATGCAGTACCTTTTGGATATCCGAGTAGCAATAGGAATCACTTTCGCAGCGTACGGCGCGCCGCAAGACTGGCGCTCGCGTGTCACTCAACTGATTAGCCGCTCGTGCCAGGCCGCCGGCGAGTGCCCCCGGCCTGCCCACGTTGTCTTGATGGGTACTGAGTCTAACTGACGTAGCATGACAAATACGCACATTTCCGAGTAAATACGATGGTAAGGGCCGCACAAGGACCACAAAACGCCGCGACTACTGGCATATTTCCTATAGTTTTCATACATTTTGCCTATATGGACTCGCCGCACACGGTTGACGGCGATGCGTGTGGCGGCCACTGTACTTTTGCTGACAAGGGGAAGGGGGTAAATAATTGTAATAAATCTGCTTACGTAATACTTGAACGGCCCCTAAGGATACTACAAACCTAGGACTGGGCCATTGTAGGGACCTGCCCAGTTATTGTTACGAATACCTATAAACTAACTAAAACTATAAAGAAAAGGGGCGTTGAAACAGTAACAAGGCGTCACGGGTAAATATTTCATAGAGAACTTCATTGACTTTTGAATTAGGTATATTATCTATCTATACCTACCTACTTACTAGTTAATAAACATTTAAGTACTTACCTACTTACTTACCTTTTAACAGAAAATCTGCTTATAGGTAGGGTTACCATATCTCAGGATTTGTCCTGAGATTTCATGATTTTTGGACTCTTCTCAGGATTTTGCAATCTCAGAAATCTCAGAAATCTCAGGACTAAGGATTTTCAATATACCTACAAGGTGACTGGATATTCGATACAAACCTTTTAAGGATGCATAGTAGAGCTCATTTGTAGGCTTTGGAGCCAATAAGGTCATGTAGTACCCTGGCCGAAAATTATTCGTTTCTATTTGATATTTAAGTTAGTTAATAAAGAGTTGTCACATATATTAAGTAATTATAACACTCAGAAATGGATACTTGTACATACCTCACGTACAGCTAAGTTGTTGAACGAATTAAAAACATTGAATAAATAGGAACTAGCTAGCCGATTTCTGAAGATTTCAAATTTAGAATAAGGAATTTTATAAGTTAAGTTACCGTAAAATGTGCCTACTTTGCTCCCCTACGGGTAATCTTGCTCCATCGTTATATTGAGGTATTCTGTATTGTAAATCATTCTAGTGCTTTCATTCACCGCGCAGCTGGATGTATACATCAATTATTTTTAGAAAATTTGTCATCGGCCTTGTCTTATAAGTAACATACAAAAAAGTCACTATGGAGCATAGTTACCCATGGGGGAGCAAAGTAGGCACATTTTACGGTACATTTTTCTTTGTGGTGTTTCTATTTATTCAATGTTTTATTTTTCGGTACACAACCTATGTGTATGTACACGAGGTAGTGTACAAATATCCATTTCTGACAGTTATAATATAATTAATTTATGTATCTGAAAACTCTTTATTAATTAACTTTTATTTAGTGAAGTTTAGCTTTTGTTTACAATAATATCGGCCATTGAAGTATGCGTTTGAAGATAACTACTGATTTCGGAGGAGTTCGTAGGTACCATACCAACGACGTTTCATAAAAAGTGTACTTCTTAGTGTTAATTCGTACTTAATTAATTTGAATACTTACCTATTTTTTTGTTAAGTATTGTATCTCATAAGATAGCTAGTAAACCAAGGAAGTTCTTCCAGCAATTTTTGCGCTGCATGTCAAACGATGATTAAAAAAAAACACTTTCATAATGAAGTAATTACTTTTTGTTTATTTTTATTTGAGTTTTATTAAATAACTTGAAATGTAGCATTACGTGTTTATTTTCTTGTCATTACATTAATTTGTTGACATTTTAGCTTTCAGAAAATACATTAAAGAGCATTAAAAAAATGGCAATTTTTTTTTTATCCGTTCCGCAATTTCGAAATCAAACTTAAATCTCAAATATCTCAGAAACGAATAATTTTCGGCCAGGGTACTACATGACTTTATTGACTCCAAATGACCTCTACTATACTACCTATGCCTCCTTAAAAGGTTTGTATCGAATATACAGTCACCCTGTATAGGTAGGTACAGGAGGCACAGACCTACATTTTAAAGATCTCTTTAATAAAAAATTAAAGTAAAAGTAGTCTTTCTACCTAATAGAGAAAATAATTTAAGTAATCAACTTTTATAATTTGGGCGGGGCGCGGGAGGGGGTGCCGCTGCCGCCCCGGCTATGAGTGCCATATGCGGTGCGACGCGTGAGCTCCCGAGGTCCGCAGTGTATAAAACGATAATAGGTAGGTACCTACCAAATATGACTTTTAAATTGTCAAGTAGGTACCTACGTTTGAGAAAATTCTCAAACTGCAATAAAATCTCAGGATTTTTCGATGGAAATCAGGCCTTTTCTCCAGGCTTGATTTTTTGATCTGATAACAACTTATAGGTAAGTAGGTAAGTACTTACCTACTTGTGGTTTCTGGAAATAGGGGAGAACACTGAGCATGGGTCGGTTTTGCTTGGTTTTTTAGTTATATTTGTATGGCCAGTTTTATATGTAACCTCCTATAAGTACTCGTAGATCTAGTAGGTACTTAGTATCTACCTAAGGCGGTAAGAGGCAGCTGGGCCATTCCTACAAGTCGTACCCCTATTTAAAATTATGGTAAAAAATAATTGTTGAGATAAACGAGAAATGATGATTGATATAAGTAGTAAATAATATATATTTTTAGAAAATAACATAATTCCACGTTATACTTCATCGGAATATATAATAATATTAATTTTATTAATTTTGGGGAAGGTAAGCGTTCCATTACGTTACCAAATTCTTATGCCAATAATAAATAATACAAACGAGCTATCATTTTATAATTGGATTTATTAGAATTCTTATTATGTAAAGAAATGAATAGTTTTTTAAAATCACACATTAATCATACCAAAAATTAACACGTCTTATTTTTATTTCCCTTACGTTACTACTAGCCAAAAACAAGTCATAATTTCCACTATTTAGTGTGTTAAATAAGGCACAAACTTGAGATCAATTGTTATCAAAATTAGTAATCTATAAACCTTAATATATTTTTATCACAATCATAGTTACAAAACTAATAAGCAGTTTAAATATAATTAAAAACGAGATTTTTGGCACGTGACAATACGGAATGGAAGAGTCCTCTCCGTGACTGGTAACTGAATATAATTATTAAGAAACCTTCACAATGCACCATAAAGCTAACATTTTAATAATAAATCTCGAACTAATTTTCCGGTTCAGTTGTTACCTATTGTTATTCCTCATAACGAAATGATGCGGTTTGTTATTAATATCAGAAACGTTATTATATCCACACCCAATACATTTTCGGGTCAACTTGAAGTGGGTTATTATCCATGGCCATGTTGTTTGTAACAGCAACGCAAGATTACTTTTAGTTAAGAAACAATCCACATCAGCAAAAGTTGTCATTTTTACTTTCCGTATTTTTATTGTTGTTTACCCTGAAAACAAAACGCGTCAATTTTTTTTTTTACTTAATATAATATGACTAGGTTATAACGTTTTACTATGTCATACAAAAACTTCATACTAAATTACGTAATTTTAGGTGTGAGTAGGTACTGTATAATTTGTGTTTAATTATACCTACTACACAAAATAAAATAAAAGGCCATAGTTTATTTTAATCAACACATTAAGTGGTTTGTTACAAGAACAAAATTAAATTAATATTAACGATAACGTTTTGGTCACAACCAATAACAATATAAGTAGGTATACACATGGAATTTTGATAACAATAAGTTCGTAACATTTATTCATTAATATTATTAATTATTAAGTTTCTGATATTTTTTTTGAAGCGTAAAAAAGCTTATGGCCTTTTTTATTTTGTATAGTAATCTATCACTAGTTAAGTAGGTATATTATAATTTTGCTAGTTGAGTCTAAAGAAGTATCTCAAAAATCTGTAAGAGTACATAAATAGGTAGCTAATTATTTATTTAAACTAAGTCTGCATACTTCTTTACAATTCCATTCCGAAACTTTGTCGTTCCGCTTCTACGAAACCGCCATTTTGGTTTCGGAATAGAAGTCACGGATCGCTACTTTCGTTAGGTTTTAATAAAATAACTCGTTACCAGCTGTAATTTCAGTTAAATCAAACAAAAATACGTTAAGTCAAATAAATTTCCATTTGTTTAAAAATATCTATAAGCAATATTTATTCAAACTTACCTGAAATTTTGGTTTCGGAATACGGAAGCACAAAATGTGACGCTAGCGGTGCGACTACTTACGATCACTTGCTGTGCAAAACTGAGCGGGATAACAATATAGCGGCTATTGGTTCCTAGTCTAACTAAAGTTGCCAGGCAAAATATCTAGTGGACTTGGAAGAATAAATACTTAAGTATAGCTTAGGAATAAGTGGTTTTGGAATGGAAAATTCCGCGAATTTCAAATTACGTCCCTGAATAAATTAATTAAATAAAAATATTTCCAAGGACATAAAATCTAAATTAATCTAATAAAGGTGTAAAGTACACTTCAATCTAATAATTAATAAAGCCGGTACATTTTTCCTTTTAACTGTTTTTGAAATAAAGCTCTTGGTACCTACAGAATCAGTGGTGGGACAGCGTAAAATCTCCAGTTTTATTTATATAATTATTTTATAAAAAAATAAATTTGAACGCTAATTATACAGGGTGTATTGCAAGTCGTGTGCCAAATGAATATGGTGGGTAGCTAAGGTCACTTGCAACACGTTTTGGGCCAATTAACACTCATCCTACCCACGGTGTTTTTTTTATATATTTTTTTGAAAAAATCTCGGAATCTTCCAAAAGTTAACCATTTTGTTTACCTATCTTTTTTTTTAAATGTGACAGCACAAAAGTAATTATAGTTTTTTTATCTTTAATGTTTGCGCATTCGAATGAAATGTTATTTTCATTCATATAGTAAACAAATAAAAAAATATTAGCCAACAAAGTGTGAAGGACAGAAAAATAAAATCTTCACGGTCAACTTTACTTTGAACAAAATTTGAAGTAATTATTAAAATAAAGATGATTTTTAACCATATTGCGTTTTGTATTGTGCATTTAGCCCATTTAACTGGCTGGATCTACTGACCGAATAAAACCACCATTTTAGATTGAAACCATATTTTGACGAAAAACTGAACGTGATTCTAGACATGTGGTATACCGTAAGAATTGTCAGGAACTGGAGAAGTTTTTATGATGTTGGAAGATCTGAGGAGCTTCTACTTTTTTTTTAATTCTGCCGTAAAGTTGACCGTGACAATTTTTTATTTTCTGTCCTTCACACTTTGTTGGCTAATATTTTTTTATTTGTTTACTATATGAATAAAAATAACATTTCATCCGAATGCGCAAACATTAAAGATAAAAAAACTATAAGTACTTTTGTGCTGTCACATTTAAAAAAAAAGATAGGTGAACAAAATGGTTAACTTTTGGAAGATGCCGAGATTTTTTCAAAAAAAATATTAAAAAAACACCGTGGGTAGGATAAGTGTTAATTGGTCCAAAACGTGTTGCAAGTGACCTTAGCTACCCACCCTATTCATTTGGCACACGACTTGCAATACACCCTGTATAATTTAAACAGTTTTAAAAAAATATATACAGAATGATATACTTTTTTTTTATTCTTGTAATAGTATTAGAAGGTGTTTAAAAAAAATGACAAATGTATGGGACAAGCAAAAAACGCGGGGTACAATTTTTGTAGGAATGGCCCAGCTGCTACCCCTCTCACCCACCCCGCGCGCCTGTGTAGGTACCTAGATCCATTCTACTACGACAGAGATGTCTCCATGTGAAAAAGATAATGGGTAGGTAGGTTCATCTCTTTGTAGTCGACTGTGCTGGGTACTGCAGACGCACATACCTACGTTCCTTGCTATCAGATAGGTTCATAGGTATGTATTGAATTAATCATACAACATCGTGCCTGATATGCCTCGTCATCGTGCCTATTTGGTCAAAAAAAATTGTCACTTTTAGTCAACTTCGAGTTACGAGCATCACCCACCTACCCTATACCTACGTCACGTCCATCTGTAAGTACCTATGTCACACTCACGTAATTTTCTAAGAGATTGGTATTAAAGTTACTCGCACCTACAAAATTGCAATTTTGAACCTAGATATAGGTACCTAACTATTAGCCTATTTATTACCTATACAGAAGTAATTTTTAATTTATAGGTAAAACCAGTATAGGTAATCTTAGGTTTAAAGTCTAATTCTATGGAACTTGCTAACTATGTAAACAAACCGCCATATTGAAATTGTCTCTGAATGATGAATTTACTAGTGATGGGCAATATACTCCTTTACTTATGTCAAACCATTTCAAATAGTAAAATAACGAAAGTAAAAAACAAGTAGTTAATTATTTATAATTTGTTTAATCACGATCTGAAGAAAAATTGGTACTTGAAAATGATATAGGGGAAGTACGTACAAAATGACATATATGTACAAAATGACACAGGCGGTCTATTTTGAATTTGGCGGACTTTAACACGAAACTGACAGTGTCACATCGCGGCCAAATTGGTTTTCTATAACCTGCCATATTTTGAACGCATCACTTTCATTCGTCTGGGTGTCATGGCCGAAGACAGGTATTCACACGTTGCGAGTTTTTTTCATACCGACAAAGTTTTTGTTCGAATGGTAAGTTTTTTGTTATTGTACCTATTAATTTAGCATTTATTTAATTCCTTAAACATTTATCATTATATTAAATAAGTTATTTTTAGGAAAAGTGCTCTGTGTGTATTTATTTTCAAATTTGATTGTTTTAAAACGCTGTACGGACAATACAACATACATGTATAACGGACTAAATGGCATAGGTAATATAGGTATGTCATTTTGTCCAACTTGTTAATGGCTTTTTTATTATATGTATATATTTTTTCAGGTAGCAAAATGCCACGTAATTATCAACGAAAAACTGATCGCCAGTCTTGGAGCACGGAGTCAATGGAAAAAGCTACCGAGGCAATTCGAGATAAGAAAATTATGCCAATAATTGTGTACCCTTTATTTGTATGTCATTTTGTCCATGAGCAATATGTCATTTTGTCCGAAGCATATGGACAAAATGGATTATGACTGATCTCAGTTAAATATGTTTTATTTTTTATTCTGTTGATTTTTTACTGAAAATGTTTATTAGGTTGGATAGATTAAGGACCAAAGATGATTAATGTAAGCTATGGCTGTGCAGTGAACTACCAATTAAAAGTTATAATACAAAAACAAAACTATATGTCATTTTGTACATACTTCCCCTATCACCAGTATTTATTATAAAAGGTACCGTTATATCATCTGTGAGTGTGATCAGCGTGAGTTAGGTAATGTGTAGGGGCCTTAAATATTATCGCCAACTTTAGCCACAACACTACCCATCATAGACAATTGTAGAATTTAAAAGAAACAAAAACGTCATTCCATCAGGTCCTAATAACCTAACTTATGAAACCATTTAAACTTTTAATGAAATATCCAAGATAGAGTTTTATATTTGGTGATTTAGTATTTTACAGTAACGACCGTTTCAATAGTTAATCGTTTCAATGGTGTTTGATGAGGTGGTGTGAAAATTCAAGGAGAAACAGTGACAAAACAAAGTTAAGTCTTTTGTTTACAGTTAGCAAGTTCCATAGAAATACACTATATGTAAAATATGTTTTTTTTAGGTAGGTAGATCAGGGGTTTACTAACCTAGGTTTTTTTTTATTTCGTGTGACGTATGATTGGATAGCTAGCTATTAAAAAACCGTCATGTAAGGTACCTAGGTAAATACGTATATCTATGTCATTCATTATCGATTTTTAGATTTACGGGACCGTTTAGCTTTTAGGTAGGTACTTAGGTATGTTGAACTCTAAAAGTGTCAAGCTAGAGTTACTTGTCCCCAAAACACACAGGTACCTAGGTACCTACCTACCTATTACGAATTTAACAGAAAAACTATCACGACTACTTATTCGTACACTTGAATGGTTCTTGAGATACCGAAAAACCTAGGTAGGTATTTAGAATTTGATGCGGTTTTCACGGAATTGACGGAATATAAGCTTGGGCTTTTTAAGGGAATATAGGCTTGTAGGCTACATGTAGCACTGTTAGGCGGTGTACTTGCAACCTGCCACTAATAGGTACGAGATGATAAACATCTTAGCCTATTTGTGCAAAATGTGGTTACTGAATTATCAACAAGTTTTTAAAGATGTAGGTAATTCTGTAGCTCTGCCTGGGATTCTGGCACTCTGGGAATACAGGCGTGAAGGTATGTATGAATGTAGGTATGTATGTATACATGTAAGTTACATAGATATAAAAACCATTCGTGAAAAATTATCTCACAGTTAGATATTTTTTCACCTATAGGTAATAAAATAAATTCTAGTTTGTGTAGGTAAATAGCTGTGGGTAATAAGGTACGGTCGCTTCCTAGTTGTACTTAATTAGAAAAACCTTTGAAATACTTACCGTTTCAGACATTTCTGGATGCACTATAAATCTTTTATAATTTGAAGCGTTTTTAGATTTGCCACTGGCCAGCCGAAAGCTTCTGTTTAGTGAGCACAAGAGCCCGCCGCGATGCCATTTACTCGGCTCGTTGAGCTGCACGTCCATCATCGCGCTCGCGGCTCCGCGGTGACTCATCAGCCAGGACTCCGCATCTTATCAGCCGTGTGTCCAGCGAGCTGGCGCCATGCGACATTTTAACCTCTACTCACATTTTCCACCATCACAACACGCGATACACTCAGTAGGTACAAGGAGTTATCGAAAGGAATTAAAAATATTTACAGCACGAAAAGTAGTTAGTTGAATGTCTATGTCACGGCTGTCTACGCGCCACCTAGTTAATACCGACTCAGTTATTTGCTTCCCTAGACGTACTTGTCAGATCTTAGCGTAAAAAACTTGGGCACGACGCTAATATATACATATTGATAATAAATGTAGAACAAAGAACGTTTACGCTGTGCGCCACTTAAGCGAGTACGGCGTACGCTACGCAATCTCAAACACAACTAGAGTTTTGAAACATTATGGACCGCGGCTCGGCAGCAAGCCACGGCGGCGGGGGAAGGGAGACAAGTAAGTATAAGCACGGAGGGAGCTGCTTGCACGTGTGCGTGCCTCGCTACGTTCCGTCGGATCCCGCACCGGCGGCGTTAGTGTGCGTGCGTGCAAGTCTCCCCTGTTGAAGCTCGCACACCCGGGCGCCCTGCGATCCCAGTGATGGCGGTCCGGCTGCCCGCACCCGCGCTTCCGCGCTCCCCCGCACGTACACTACCGCTCGGGTCGCTCCCGTGATCCCGTCACGTCATAGCGCAGGCAGTGTCACTGCTCTTCTATACTGTGTGCCAAATAGCATGTCAATGTCCTGTATTGCCATGCTATTTCAGCTTTAATATATATGTTTTATGGTGTCGTTCGCGGAATATGTAAAAGATGCATCTTCAAAATCTTTATTTTCGAGTTGAGCAATTATTTTATTGCATAATAAGTAGAATAACGAAGTGTTTATAGTTTAACATTTATTTATGGTAAGTTCCTAGGATATGGTGGTATGCTAGACTCATTACTGAAAATATTAAAATCGCTATAGTGGTGGTCCTATAATTAAGTTTTACTAAAATATCTACAATTGACTAGGTACAAATTTGACTTTTCAATTTTGACTACCTACCAATCAAAAAGTTCTTGACCAATTTTATTTTGATTACAAAACGCAATTAACCTTAGATCCTCAACTAAGGATCTTTTAATTGATGTCCGGTGAACTACTGTTAACCCTTTACCTACCGTAGGTAACCGTAACGGGTGACAACCAGAGTTGCCAGTGAGGGAACACCACTGCAGTACGGGTGTCATCTATAGTTGATCGAGTCGAAGGTCATGTTCAATATTTTTTTTAAACAAAACGAGACCTTGTGTCTTGGTGATAGCGGTCACATTATGTATAGGGATTAGTATAGATGCAAAAGAAAAAATATCATAATGTTCCGGTAGATGACACTGACATAAAAATGTTTTTAAAATTACCGCTTTTTTGCTGTCAACTGGGGTTGACACCCGTACTGCAGAAGTGCAAATAATTGAACTCAATATGGCGGACAGTAGTGTTGTTCATCGACTCGACTTGATTTCATCGACTTGTTGTGAGAGTACGGCGTGGGAGTGTTTTGAGTCTTATTTTTAGTTTATTTTACCGTTTTTGGTTCAAATATTTTAATTTAACATGTTATCAAATCATTATTAGGTATAATAGTACCTAATAATCATTTCACCACAATCATGACTTGTTAAATTTTGGTTTGACATTTACGAAAATAATTTTGAGCTAAGTTAGTGGACATAATATCGTCGGGTAATGTGCGGAAACGCAAAGTTATCGATGAAAAGTTAATCGAACGAGACCATACAAAAACAAATTATTACTTGAATTTTTTGCCCAAAATAGATGGTGTACTAGTTTATCGACAACTGTGTCGATAGTGGCACATCACTATTTTTCATAAGTGATTGATATTTATGCATTATTGTAACAATTATCGACATTTAAGTGTTTATTTGTGTTAAACATACTATAAACTAATGTTTTTAAACTTAAAATTGCGAAATACGTGAGTAGTAACTTAAAAATCTTCAATTTCTCCGTGACTAATATATTGCTTGATATCAGAAAAAAATGTGAATATTATTACTTCAAGTGATTATTTATTGATTAAACACATTATACTTAATGTGTGTGTGAAATTTCAAGTGTGTAGCTGTAATACTTCAAAAGTTACAAGTAAGTCAAATTATGCCTAACCGCTGACTCTCGCCAAAACATGCCCGTATTGAGCGGTGACTGAGTGATTTAATGCCCCGTAGGTAAAGGGTTAAACAGACCTTGTATTTTAGGGGATTTGGCTAACTTAGTGCTGTCGCGTCCACGCGCCAAATTCCAAACGCCAGAAAAATATTTTTCTCAAAAATGACCGGAAAAGTTGACATTACTAACTCCATACTGAGACGCGAAGTACATAGTTTACAGACAGTTCCCAAATTAAAAAAAATACATTGCGTGCTCGCTACACAAGCCCGCAATGTTGCATACAAATTTCATTGTTATCTAGTTTGTAACTTTTTAAAAAGTGAAAATGGCCATAATAAAATGAGGGCACAAGTCTTATACATCCAGATTTTATTCAAAACGTAACTTTTTTATCTGTGTCTATAATAGCTTGAGTTTTTTTTTTCTAAAAAAACTTGCGTTTCGCTTTGTCATAAACATAAAAGCGGTAAAGAGTGATGTTATTTCACGTGAAGTTTCTGTTTATATGCGATTTGCATCTTGCGATTTTTGAGAAAAGCACTATATATGCCTCGGCAGGAACGGCAATTGCGGGCCTCGTATTTTTACCAATTTTCCAATACTCGGCCCGCAATTGCCTGCTTCACTGCCTAGGCAATAATGTACTATTATCAGATCGATTTAAAATGAAATATTCGTGCGGCCGTTTGTACCGAAGAATATTAGGTAATATAGGGCTTCCGATAGGGCGTTGATGGTTAGGTAAAAAAAACAAAAAGGATAGTGCATTTTAGAGAGTTGCCACTGCGCTACGTCTCGTCGTCGCTGGTTGTTGTTCTACATATAAATCAGAAGGCCATGCCACACGAACCGTTGCAATACGTGCGTCGTCGCTCTATGTTACAATTACAGGGTTCGGCGCGGCGGCGCAGCGCCCCGGCAGCGCTCGAGGGGCATCGCCGTTACTGGTGCTCAATAATGCCGCAGTGTGCAATTTAAAGGGTTGAATTGTAAATATCTTATTTCTCAAAATCTTTTACAAATGTGTCTTCAAAAAACATAATAAACCCAACACAATAACGTGATATTAAAGAAGACAACCACTAATCGCACTGCGCTGCTTCCGGCCCGGCGTTTCGTGGATAAGGATTGTAAGCAAAAAGGACTCGCACTACAAAAAGTCGGACCAAAATACAATACAAAAAACGGGCAACAGGTGGTGCGCGCACGCACCTGCGCCCGGGACAGATGTCGGCAGCGCTCAATCTTCGGCGCCGACGAGCTTACTCTACCACTGTACACTGTTCACAGGCCATACTTGCCATATTTTTAGTCAATAAAATACCAATATACTGACTTGAAACACTTTTGAAGTGTGTTAAAAATAATTCTATTTCCGTCTCAAATTGTAATAAAATTCTGAATTCCGTTAATGCTAATCGCAACGAGTGCACCTGACTTGAGGAGCGCAAGGTGGTCGGTTACGCCAGTTTACCCTGACAGATTAATGTGTCAACCGTACATACTACTCGTACCTCTCGTTTAAATTAAGGACAAACATATTATCTATGATTTGATTTTGATTTTGATTTATGTAGGCATGTAAAAAAAAACATAAATTTTATTTTACTGTAATAATTTTACGATTTTACCCCTTTGTTGGCGTGACTAATATGGATATTTTTGCCAAATAACAGCGTTCTAGTACTAAGAGTCTCTGAGCTACGGACGGACGGACGGACACGGCGAAACTATAAGGATTCCTAGTTTGACTACCGGAACCCTACAAAATGTGAAACTATAATTTAACATCTAGCTCCTTCACCCATCGATTTATTTATTATTGTTTGTAACGGTTGAAGTGAGTGCGTTATTAAAGTCTACTTTTGATCACCGGTGTATTTTTGATTTTTTGTTTGTAATCAAATCATGACGAATAAAACATTGCAATCTAATATCAACAACTTAAAAAAAACTACAAGAATACTCGTAAATATTAAATAATTTAAATACAAGGCGTATTTTGAATCAAAGGCCGTAAAATATTTTGAATAACATACTATTCGTATCTGATTCCTACAGCTCTATGCCCACCCACTATATATTGTGCAAAAATTGTGCATTTAGAGTATAAAAAAAGAGATGTCAAAAATGTATATTGTTAAATACTTAGTATAACTTATGTGTACAGTATGTCGGTACGTGCTTGTTCTACTATTTTTAGTGCACACCGACACTCACTTATATCCGGGGTATTTTTTTCGAAGCTAACCGCTAAAAGCGACGGCAGCTGCCGGCCCGTCATCCGGCCGCTTAGCCAAAAACTACATAAGTACATATAAAAGAAACAGATTTACATTTGTGCCTGACGTTATATCGCAACTGCGGAAAGTTTGCAAGCCACTTACTGTTCTGTGCATGTAGTACCTACTTGTATTATATTGTTAACATGGACAGTCCGACGGGAGCTCACGGCCACGATTCATGATCATGGGTGCTGCGTCTCTATACCCGCAGCTATTCTTGTCCAGGGCCTCTATTCAACACGGTAAAAACCAAATCGTTATTACCTTTTATCTGTTATATTATGTCAACGTTTTGATAAATCTTATTTACTGGACAGTTATGGCGGCCGAATTAAAAAAAATACCCTAACTTGTCAAACACGATTTGGATTTCACGGCCTAGGATAGAGGCCCAGCAATCCAAACTTGCCAATTCCAGATTAATAATTTGTGATTTGAGACAAGATGCCTTGTCCTTGCTTTAGGGCAAATGTTATTCAGTATAAAGAGTCAAAGTTGTTGAATGAAAAACGAGAAATATTTTTATCGACACAGTTTAATGGTACTTGATTCTAAATTAATAAAAATAGTAGATATCATTTTCCGGAACTATTTTAATTAAACTTGTTATTATTTTGAATTTACTTATCTGTCAGCTCGTGATTGGAACTATTACTTATTATACGTTAAGTAAGTACTTGTAACTTTATCAACTTTATTCACAACATTCATCCATCTCCCTTATCGTTTTTGTTTTTGTGACAATAAACCGTCTTTGAAAGGTCGTACCGCCAAACCACGACCAATATATTGGTAAAAAATAATAATATTTGACATGAGTAAAACTAGTACTTACTAAACGTATAACATTCAGGCAAGTACAACTAGTACTAGCTTTATAAAAAAACATTCAGCCATTTCTCTTATCGTTTTTTGGTCACAAAACTATCTTTGAACGGGTATTGCTCACTAAAACGTGACCAAAAATTGGGCACGTTTTTGCATATTTGAGATGCGTACAACGTAATACTTACTGTACAAAATTCAGCCACTTCCCAAATCGTTTTTTTTTTTTTGGTAACAATAACCCATCTTTGAAAGGTCGTAGCACAATAACGCGACCAAAACATTGGTCGTTTTTGTATATTTGACATGAGTACAACTACGAGGGGCGGCTGATAAGTAATCTCTTTCAGGTCAGAAAGGTGCATTGAAAAGTTCTGAGCCTAAGGTTGAATATAATAAAAAAAAAAACAAATAAATACTGGCAGGTCAAAGTGCCATATTTAGTCGCCATTATGCACTATCTTTTGTTTTTTTCCTGTCACAATTTTGCATTTTATGCTGGAACTGCTACATAAGGTCACTGATTTTTCAAGTAATGGATAAAATTGAGCATCGTTCTGTCATAAAATAATTGCAAAAAAAGGGGTTAACACCAAAACAAATATTTGAAGATATGAATAAAACATAAGGGCAATCTGCTCCATCGTATGCTACCATAAAAAGATGGGTAGCTGGTTTCAAACGTGGCCGGGAGACTGTTCAAGACGAGCCTAGGAGTGGGCGGCCGTTGACGGCTACTACGGACGGAAATGTCAATAATATATTAGATGCGATAATAAAGGATAGGCGATTGAAGATTGTGGAGATAGCGGAAGCAATGGGTATTTCTTATGAGCGGGCACAGAACATCATCACCGATGTTCTTGGATTTTCTAAGGTGTCAACCAGGTGGGTGCCTAGACTGCTTTCAGTCGAGAACAAACGAGTACGTGTTACAATTTCCCAAGATTGTTTATGTATGTTTCAACGTGACTCCGACGATTTTTTCAATCGTTTTATAACTATGGACGAGACATGGGTCCACCACAGTACACCAGAATCGAAAGAACAATCCAGGCAATGGAAAAGACCAGGTTCACCACCACCCAAAAAAGCCAAGGTCATTTTGTCAGCTAATAAGGTAATGGCCTCAGTTTTCTGGGATTGCAGGGGCTTATCATGAATATCATGATAGACTATCTCGAAAAGGGCAAAGCAATAAATTCGGACTACTATTGTGCTCTTTTACGTCGTCTGCGTGAGGAAATTAAAATAAAGAGACCTGGAATGCTGTCGAAAAAAGTACTGTTTCGCCAAGACAACGCTCGCGTTCACACTTCGGCGAAATCAATGGCACAAATATATGATTGTGGATTTGTAGTGCTGCCGCATGCCCCTAACTCGCCGGATCTAGCTCGTTCCGATTATCATCTCTTCCCAAACCTCAAAAAACACTTGGGAGGACAAATATTTTCGACTAATACGGAGGTACAAGAAGCAGTAGACTCATATTTTAACGACCTCAGCGATTCTTTTTTTTTTGATGGGATAATGAAGTTGGAGGCGCGGTGGACTAAGTGCATTGACCTTCATGGAAAATATGTCGAAAAATAAAATTGTTATAAAAAGTGAGCCCGTTACTTTTTTTTACCAGGCTCAGAACTTTTCAATCCACCCTCGTATATACAAAAATATTGCTGGCTGGTATCTATGGATTTATATTCGTTTTTTTATTTATATTTTCAAAATGTATATTACATTCATTGTTTAATGCATCACGTTAATTTGTCTTTCGAACATGTCGGTAGAAAAAGTGAAAATGGATAAAATCGAGCAGCGTGCGGTGATTAAGATTTTATGACAGACAGCGTATGTTACGTGTGTTTGGCAGTTCGTGTTCTTCTGAATTTGTTATAAAGTTTTGGTCGGGGCAGTTGAAATTAGGTAGTGACCGCCTGGAAGAGGATCCTCGTAGCGGAAGACCAGTTTCGGCCGTCACCGATGAAAATGAAGACAGTGAAAAAAAATATTTTAGAGGACCGACGAGTGAAGCAGTGGGAGATAGCTAGATATGAGGGCGTCAGTAAAGAGCGAGTCAATGAAATAATTCATGAGCATTTGAACTTGTCTCAGGTTAGTGCACGTTGGGTCTCCAGAATGTTGACAGCATTTGACAAAGAGAGGCGTGTCAAATGTTGCGAAGAGTTTTTAGACGTGAGTCGAGGGAAAGAGGAAGAAAGAATTTCTAGAATTGTAACATGTGATGGTCCCGATCTAGCTCCCTGTGACTATTTTCTGTTTAGACGTCACAAGAAAGACCTCAAGGGATGAAGGTTTATGATCGATGACGAAATTAAAGCTGCGGTTACTGACTTTTTAGACGACAAACCGAAAGATATATTTTTTAATGGCTTAAATTCAATATTTGAAAAATGTATACGTGCATTTTATTAGCAGGGGACTATATAGAAAAAAAAACATGACAGTCTTTTTTTTTAAGTTAGGTAGGTAACTTATCAGCCGCCCCTCGTAGTACTTACTTTATGTACAACATTCAGCCATTCGCCCGATCGTTTTTTTTTGGGAACGATAACACGTTTTTTAGCAGCCATGTATAGATAACGCGACCACGTGCGTAGGCAGACCGACATATTTGGAGTCAGGGAGCCTTCTATCCTGTCAGCCAAGCATCAACCATTTCCGAGGTCATTCCCAGTTTGGTTGTGACGTCCTAGTCTACAGGTATCATTAAAACCTTAATAACTCCAAAACTTAGTAACATATCGATAAGTTAAACCAATTTTCTGAACTTGTATAAAAGAGACACTTATCCCTTAATATTTACGACAAGTTCTGGGACACCCTGTATAAACACGTTCCCAAGATTTAGAAAAATATCTACCTACACGTTTCTACGAGGGCAGAGTGAGAAGTCTGGTAAAAATCATATTAAATGTATTTTCTTCACAAATTCATTAATGTCAATTTGTAATGCAGCCTTTTTGGAGGTAAATCGTATATTTTCAGCCAGTTCACACGACTAGTTTTTTTTTGACAGCTATGAAAAAGAAACAATCACTTCGGTGTTTGCAAACATGGAGAAAAGTGAGTTTCGTGTTCTGATTAAACATTATTTTTTGCGAAAAAAAACCATTACGGATACAAAAAAAAATTAGACAAATATTACGGGAACTCTGCTCCATCGATTAAAATGATCCACAAGTGGTTTACGGATTTTCGTTGTGGCCGTACAAGCACTGCTGACGCCGACCGACCCGGACGCCCAGTTGAGGGCACTACACCAGAGATGATCACCAAAATCCATGACATCGTATTGACCGACCGAAGAATAAAGGTCCGTGAGATAGTTGATATTGTAAGCATTTCAGACGAACGGGTTCGTAATATCCTTCACACTTATTTGGATATGAAGAAGCTCTCCGCCCGTTGGGTGCCGCGATTGCTCACAGTAGTCACAGTAGATCAAAAACGCACTAGGGTGACCCTGTCAGAGGCATGTTTGGCGAAGTTAAGGTGTAATGAAAAGGACTTCTTGCGTCGTTTCATAACTGTTCACGAAACCTGGATTCATCATCATACACCAGAAACCAAGGAGCAGTCAAAACAATGGATTGCTTCAGGTGAACCTGCACCAAAGAAGGCCAAAGCAGTTTTATCCGCGAATAAAGTTATGGCTACTGTCTTCTGGGATGCTCGTGGTGTAATATATGTTGATTACCTTCAGAAAGGTAAAACGATTAATGGCGAATATTATGCCAACTTGTTACAGCGATTTCATGAAGTTTTAATGGAAAAACGACCCCATTTGGCGAAAAAGAAAATCATTTTTCACCAAGACAACGCACGGGTCCACACTTGTGCAGTTGCTATGGCTAAAATCCACGAGTTGCGTTACGAATTGCTCCCGCATCCGCCTTATTCTCCAGATTTAGCCCCCTGCGACTATTTTATTTTCCCAAACTTAAAGAAATGGCTTGGTGGAAAAAGATTTGGTTCCAACGAAGAAATCGTCGCAGAAACCAATGCTATAGCGCGTGACCTTCAGACTAAGCTCCCTCTCCGCGCCAACCGAGGTACTGCGTACGCGCCGTAGTCGGCGCGATCGGCATGATCAGCGCGCTCGGCGCAGGCCACGCAATTGGCGGTAGTGGACCGCGGGAGTTCGGCGCGGTTAGCGTCGTCAGCGCGAGCGGCGGTGGCACAGTAGGCGCGCTCGATACGGTCAGCGCAGTCGGCGCGCTCGGCATGACCGGCGTGATCGGAGCGGTCGGCGTCGTCTGCACGGGCGGCGGCGGCGCAGTACGCGCGCTCGGCACGCTAGGCGCGCGCGACGCGGACGACACGATCGACGAGGGCGACACGATCGACGGGGGCGACACGATCGACGCGGGCGCCTCGATCGCTACCATATAAAAGTCTTGACCCGAATTACACTTTTTGCACTTAGACTTAGACACGTTTGGTGCTCCGCACCCGTAACACTTTATACCTACTTCACTAACACTTTTACGCTTAACACAATCGTCTTTAAGATGGCCACTACGTCGACAATAAACGCAAAATAGACGCTTTGTTGAATTATGCTTGTCCTTGTCGTCAGCTGCACTCGTCGAACTCGGCGGGTCGGAGCGGCTCGTAGATCGATCATCGACACGTGGACGTGCAGCGGCGACAAAACGCGTAGAATGTTCCGTTCGTGCTGGATGCTCTCTGATGTCTGGATACTTTCCCGTCTTCTCATCAAAAATCAGGACATCTTTGAACCAGGGGGAGAGCCTACTCCTTTCGCCGAGCATAAGATCGATACAGGTGATCATGCTCCTATCGCTGTGCCACCTTACAGGGTAGCTCCTCCTAAGAAGGAGATCATGCGTGCGGAGGTTGACAAGATGCTGGTGGAAGACATCATCGAAGAATGTGAGTCTGCGTGGTGTTCTCCTGCCTTGCTGGTTCCCAAAAAAGAGCCTGGAAAAGTCCGCTTCTGCGTCGACTATCGTAAACTTAATGCGATCACTAAACCGGACATATATCCCATGCCACTGATAGACGAGCTCGTCCAGTCCACCAAGCGTAATTGTTTCATGAGCACGCTCGACATGCGTAGTGGATTCTGGCAGGTAAGCGTCAATCCAGCTGACCGGGACAAAACTGCGTTTATATCTCCATTCGGCATTTACCGTTTTAAGCGCATGCCGTTCGGTCTTAAAAATGCGCCGTCCACCTTCCAGCGTCTCATTGACCGACTTCGTTCGTCTTCGTCGTTGAACAACGTTACGCTTCTAGCGTATCAAGATGATTTACTAATAATTTCTGAAGGGTTTGACCAGCATGTTGCAGACCTTCGAGCAGTCTTTGATAGGTTACGACGGTTTCGCTTGCGCGCTAATCGCGAGAAGTGTGTCTTCGGACGTGATCAAGTCAAATATCTTGGTCATGCGATCTCACAAGACGGTATTTCTCCAGACGGTGAAAAGGTTCGAGCTGTCCTCGATATGAAACCTCCGTCGTCGCTGCGCCATCTGCGAACGTTCCTGCAAACTTGTTCTTGGTTCAGGAAATTCATTCCTAATTTTTCTGCTGTTGCTGAACCACTTTCGCGTCTCCTAAAGAAAAATCTGATGTGGATCTGGAGTTCAGACCAAGACCAGGCCTTTCAGGAGCTTAAAAAGTTGTTGAATTCAGCACCTATTCTTGTGCAGGCTGATTATAGCAAGCCCTTTGTTTTGAGAACCGACGCCAGTAATTACGCTCTTGGCGCGGTTTTGTTACAAGGTCACGATGCCAATGATGAACGGCCGATAGAGTATGCTAGTCGTTTGCTTAATCCAGCGGAACGTAACTACAGCACGACCGAAAGAGAGGCTCTTGCCGTTGTTTGGGCTGTAGAGCGTTTCAGAGGATATATCGAGGGTCATCCTGTCACCGTCGGCAGCGACCACCAGGCTCTTAAATGGTTGCTCACCTTAAAGTCACCATCAGGTCGGTTAGTTCGTTGGGCCCTTAAGTTGCAGTCATTCAACATTCAGTTCGAGTACACACCAGGAAAGGCAAATGTCGTCGCTGACACGCTTAGCCGTCCAATCTGCAACTCAGATGATATTGATCAATGCGGGGTGTGTACAGTAGTCCTTGACTTACCTTCTCGTAGCCCCGAGGATCTTCGGCGTATGCAGCTTGATGACCCGGAGCTGGAAAATATCATTTTAGAGTTAGAAGATGTCTCTGACGCTACAGGTATTGGGGCGAAGCGATGGTCCGAAAGGGGATACTTCACTCAGCAGGGAGTCTTGTACAGGTTTAACCCAGAGGTTGAAAGTGAAGAGCCGCAGCTAGTTGTCCCCTCGTATTTGCGCCTTGACATCTTGAAGGAGTGTCATGACTCCCCATTAGCTGGACATCAAGGTGTTGATCGTACCTTCGGCAGAATTGCTCAGCGTTTCTTTTTCCCAGGAATGCGTCGCATAGTAGCTGATTACATCAAAACCTGTGTTACTTGCCAGCGTTACAAGGCTTCTAATGAAAAGCCTTCTGGTCTGCTTCAGACTCCCGTTCTTAACCAATAGATTTGTTCGGCCCGCTCCCTCCAGGTGAGAAGGGGGAGAAGTGGGTATTATTAGTCGAAGACACGGCGACTCGCTGGGTGGAGCTTTTTGCTTTCTTCAGAGGCATGTGCTCAAGTACTCGTCGAGGAGTATTTCCTACGTTATGGTTTCCCACGTCGCGTAGTCTCTGACAACGGCGTTCAATTCGTTTCAGCGTTTATGCAGCAGTGCATGTTTATCCTGGGCGTCACACAGGATCTGCTACCACTGTACCATCCGGAGGCGAACCCCGCAGAAAGGAAGAACAGAGACCTTAAGGTTCAGCTTTCCCAGTTGGTTGATGTTCAACATAATACATGGCCGCTGCATCTGCCTTCTGTTCGGTTTTCCATGAATTCTGCTTGTTGTCAGGCTACTGGTGTCACTCCTGCGTACCTAACCTTCGCTCGAGAGCTTCGCTCTCCACTACAGGTTCACCACAACATCCGTGCGGTACTGCAGAAAGATAACTTTGTCCCTCAGGCAACACCTTACTTGAAGTCCTTTGTAGATACTTTAATTACCATCAGGGATAGAGTAGAGGCTCAGCAAGATCGACGAAAGGAGTATGCTGACCGATCTCGCAAACCTGGGGAAGATTTCAGCGTTGGTGACCAGGTCTTCGTTACCTCTCGGGTCCTTAGTAACGCCAGTAAGGGTCTCACTGCAAAGTTTGTGCCCAAAAGGGATGGACCCTACATCATAAGTAAAAAAACCAGTCCTACAACTTACCAGGTTTCCAACGTCAATTCGCCTGATGAGGTTTTGGGAAAGTTCCACACCTCGCAGCTTTTTAAATTTCATAATAGATCCGATTCGCCTCCTGCTCCTGTAATGCCTAGGCGTAACAGAGGTCGTCCTCGCAAGCAAGGTTCTAGTGAGGTGCGAGTCCATGGACGTGGGCGTCCTCATGGACTCGAGGGGGAGTATATAGCGCGTGACCTTCAGACTAAGCTCCCTCTCCGCGCCAACCGAGGTACTGCGCCTTAGCGTTATGATTTGTAAGAGAGGCGCGCGGGTGAGCGAGAGGGAGAAGGTACAGTCCTTCCCCGCCACCCGCCGAAGGTTAGGGAGTCGCGCGAGGTCCGAGCTGCGCTGCGTACACGCGTTCGGTAATAACCTCCCGCGCTCCCGCGCCCCGCTCGTTTTATGTGTTAGGTTTTCTTGTTTTTGTGCTGTGTTTGTACCTTTTACTTTAATTATAGACTTAATTGACTAAAAACCTAGTTATCATTCATACCCACGCTACAATGCTTATTTTGAAGGGTTGGAGAAATCGTACTATACGGAGGGAATCGAAAAGCTAGAAAAGCGATGGACCAAGTGTATTGAGTTACATGGGGACTACGTTGAAAAATAAATATTTACTTGAACCAAAAAAAAAAAATTGTTTAATTTTTTCCAGACTTCACTCTGCCCTCGTATATGCCACTGATAATAAGCTACGTCGTACCTATCTATATGTAATTATGTGCCTACATATTAATGTCCTCGATTTTAGGTTGAGTTCGATATTTATTTCCTCATCACTATTAAACAGTTCGCCTTTATCCATATCGAATCTATTATACATATCGGTATAATTGCTTATCTAAACCAATCTGGTCTATTCCAAAAATCTATATCAAAATATTCATCTCCGTATTTTATTAAATTATTTTTTTCAAAAATATTGTAATTTGATCTATTGAGGCTATTAACGTTTACTTAACAGTGTTTTCGTGGAATTAAAACAGCGAATTCTACATATAATCATTATACATACAGGTTGTATTGCAAGTCGTGTGCCAAATGAATAGGGTGGGTAGCTAATGTCACTTGCAACACGTTTTGGACCAATTAACACTCATCCTACCCACGGTGTTTTCTTTAAAAAATTTTTTTGAAAAATCTCTGAATCTTCCAAAAGTTAACCATTTTGTTCACCTATCTTTTTTTTTAAAAGTGACAGCACAAAAGTATTTGTAGTTTTTTTATCTCTAATGTTTGCGCATTCTAATGAAATGTTATTTTTATTCATATACTAATAAACAAATAAAAAAAATATTAGCCAACAAAGTGTGAAGGACAGAAAATAAAAAATCGTCAAGGTCAACTTTACGGCACAATTAAAAAAAATGTAGAAGCTCCTCAGATCTTCCAACATCATAAAAACTTCTGCAGTTCCTGACAATTCTTACGGTATACCACATGTCTAGAATCACGTTCAGTTATTCGTCAAAATATGGTTTCAATCTAAAATGGTAGTTTTATTCGATCAGTAGATCCATCCAGTTAAATGGGCTAAATGCACAATACAAAACGCAATATGGTTAAAAATCATCTGTATTTTAATAATTACTTAAAATTTGGTTCAAATTGTCTTCCTCCACAATTGATACATTCGCGACACCTTTTTTGTATTCGACACAGTTGTTGTACGAAGTGTCTTTGACTTTTACGTCTGGGGAAGGGCCAAAGAGCTAGTGTACGCAACACAGGTAGAGAGCAGAGAGCATCTGATCGCAAAAATTAATGACGCGTTCGCAATAATGCGGCAAGAAATGAGAATGACACGTCGTACAACAACTTGTCGAATACGAAAAAGGTGTCGCGAATGTATCAATTGTGGAGGAAGACAATTTGAACCAAATTTTAAGTAATTATTAAAATACAGATGATTTTTAACCATATTGCGTTTTGTATTGTGCATTTAGCCCATTTAACTGGCTGGATCTACTGACCGAATAAAACCACAATTTTAGATTGAAACCATATTTTGACGAAAAACTGAACGTGCTTCTAGACATGTGGTATACCGTAAGAATTGTCAGGAACTGGAGAAGTTTTTATGATGTTGGAAGATCTGAGGAGATTCTACATTTTTTTAATTGTGCCGTAAAGTTGACCGTGACGATTTTTTATTTTCTGTCCTTCACACTTTGTTGGCTAATATTTTTATATGTTTACTATATGAATAAAAATAACATTTCATTAGAATGCGCAAACATTAGAGATAAAAAAAACTACAAATATTTTTGTGCTGTCACATTTAAAAAAAAAGATAGGTGAACAAAATGGTTAACTTTTGGAAGATTCCGAGATTTAAAAAAAAATAAAATAAAAAAAACACCGTGGGTATAGTCTTTACTATTTGAACTGAGCTGATCTTCTACACAAAGGCCATTGTTTGTAAACAATACCATTGTCTTTCTTTGTGTCCGTAACACCAAGCCGATTACATACAAAAAAGTTAGAACTACGTTGAATGTACATTGAATTATCCACCCTACCCTCTTAGTCAGTAGGTTTAAAATGTAAAGTGTCAGGATACAGATATAAGTTTTGTGTAGATGATAGTATTGTGTAAAGAATAAGCACAGTTCAAATAATAAAGACTTATATCTGTATCCTGACACTTTACATTTTAAACCTACTGACTAAGAGAGTAGGGTTGATAATTCAATGTACATTAAATGTAGTTCTAACTTTTTTTTATGTAATCGGCTTGGTGTTACGGACACAAATAAAGACAATGGTATTGTTTACAAACAATGGCCTTTGTGTAGAACATCGGCTCAGTAGAAATAATAAAGACTATAGGATGAGTGTTAATTGGCCCAAAACGTGTTGCAAGTGACCTTAGCTACCCACCCTATTCATTTGGCACACGACTTGCAATACACCCTGTATAACAGTAAAACAGGCCGCATGCTACAGCGCCTGTCAACCGTCAACAGACGATTTCAAATTCTTCTAACCGGGGGAGTATTTCTTTTGATTCTTACTTACACTACTATTATTTTTTAAGACTGTGTTCATATTGATACTTCTCATTGCTCACTGTTGAAGCCGTGAGCGATGTCAAACACAAAACACTGGCACGGTGAGGACTCTCTTTGCTTGACGAATAGTGGAAGCAAAGTTGAGACATATCACATTCGCCACAGACATTGCCGTACACGATACACTGTTCACAAACATCTATTCACTCATATCCTTGTTATAATAACCAACAATCTTCCTTCGTTCAAGGTACTCAGTTGTTTTATATCTTTCAGTGCATTTTGTGGAGTTACTGTGAGACAATGAGCGCTTTGAACATGAAATCTCGCAAGGCCACTGCACGTCAACAAGAAATCCAGCTCAAGGCCACCTTGAAACAGCTGCAGGAAGCTAATACCCTGAATGACCAGCTAATGAGGGAAAGGGATGACAGTGAGGAGGAACTGAAGAAATTAATGGACAAGAACACAGTGTTGAGAAGTGTGGAGTATGACTTCAAATTATCAGACGCTCAAGATAAGTTGGAGCAGTTACAGTCTGTGATTGATACTTTCAATCAGTGCGCTTCTACACATGAAGTGGCATTAAAGCGCATCACAAACTTGGAGAAAGAACTTGGCGCAGCTAATAAAGAAAGAGCGTCAGTGTTATGACAGTTTAACAACACAGAACCTGTACCAAGAGCTGGTAGGTAATAACAATAAGGACAGTAAGAAATTAATATTTTTAACAGCAACAATAAATTGTACAAATATGTTAAAATTAATAATTATATTAGGCGTACTCAGAAATTGATTAGGAGCCAAAAATGTATAAAAAACTATTCTACAATGAAATTAGAATTATCAATAATGAAGGATAGAGTGCGGCATTGTAATGAAAAGTTAGATTCCAGTAGGATAACATACGATATAAATATACAGAAACTAGATGCTGAGATAAGTAGGTTAAAGGACCAGCTTGAAGTTACTTCTTTAAAGTATGTAACCACCCAGAAGGAAGTCAAGGAGCATATCCTGGCTTTCACTCAATTGGTGGAAGAAAGTAGATTAAATGAAGAGCGTTTTAACTCATTAATGAACAGTGGTTACGGTAATTGTGACAGATTACGAACTTTACCAACTGCGGTGATTCAGCCAGATATGGTTCTTGATTCTTCTAAGGAGTCCCCTAGACAAATTATAAGTAGAAATAAAACTGTTGTTTATTCTGACCAGCTTGGATCTGGACTAGGTTTATTGTTCAATAACAAATTGAAACAAAAGGTTACAAATTACTGTTATCATAATGCAACTCTTATGCAATTATGTAATTTACTTTTAAAAGGAAGTTTTGACAGGACCACCACTTTAGTAATTTTAATAGGAAATGGTCTTAGTGTGGATAAAAACAGTATTGATAAATTAATATCAACACTTAACACAATTGAAGAGAATGGCACAGGTAAAATTATACTGTGTGCGTTACCATACTCACAAAGAATGCCATATGGTTATAATCATAGAATAGCTCAATTTAATTCGATAATGTATAACGCTATATCCTGCAATAGTAAATACCACTTTTTTAATTTAAACAAATTTTTAAAGCCCATCAAACTAACATCAGGTAAAATTCATGTGCCAAGGAAATTATTTTGACCTTGGTTGACCTATTAGCTTTTAATATTGAACCAAATGGATATAGTAGTACCCAGCCCCAGCAAGCCAATATTGGCAATAATGCCTTGCCTCATAATTTAAACTAAATTATAGGACAGCGGAAACACCCTTGAGTATAAATTTAATTTTTTTTTTGTTTTTCCAGCAAAGAACTAGAAATAGAGTTGTTCTTAGATAGTGAAAATGTACAAATTATGTGCATTACTGAACATTGGCTTAGACAAGACCAATTACTATTTGATTTTGTAAATTTTAAATTAGTTAGTTATTTTGCTGGAAAATGTGCCATTCATGGTGGCTCTTTAATAATAGTTAAAAGTACTCTTAAATCCAAGGAAAGAAAGGATATTGTCAAGCTATCAGTAGAAAGGATTGTAGAAATTTCTTGCGCAGAACTAGAAAGTTATATAATAATATGTATTTACAGACCACCATTGGCTGATTTTTACACATTTGAATCAACTATGGAACATGTGTTAAAATTAGCTTGTAATAGCCAGAAGCATATTATAGTTTGTGGAGATTTTAATATTAACTTACTCGAAATGTCAAATAATACCATTAGGTTACTAAGTTTATTTAAATCTTTTAATTTAGGTAATCTGTTCTTTGAACCCACTCGGATAGGTGTTAGTAGTGCAACCTGCTTAGATAATATTTTTTGTAATTGCGAATGTTTGGATAAATAAATATTTAATTGTTTTAATTCTGACCATAGTGGTCAGAAGGCATCTTTCGTCAATGATTTTTATAAAAAACCTCAGACTATAACATATCGACCTATAACTAATAATCGTTTGGAATCATTCAAAAATAAAGTTCAGAGTAATCTATCAGTGTTACCTTTCATACATAATGAGTGTAATTGTATTTATAATGACTTGTTTGGCGTAATTCTGCATCAATTTAATAACAATTTTAAAATGAAAACTTTAACTAGGTCGAAAACCAAATTTAGCGAATGCGCTACTGCAGGTATTCATAAAAGTAGAAATAGGCTTTACGACCTATATAGAGAGAGGGAGGACAATAAGAACGCTGACTTCCTAATTATGTTAAGAATTATTCAAGGACCTTAAGCAAGTTGGTTTAACTGCTAAGGCAAATTTTCTTAGTCTTAAACTCAAATCATCTGACAATAAGGTAAAAACTGTATGGAATATTATAAATAGAGAAACGGGTAAATCTAAAACTCGTGATAATCAGGTCACCCTAAACTCAGGTGACAAACAAATCATGTCAAATAAAGATGTTGCCTTAGCATTCGAAGATTATTTTTCCAACATAGCCATTAATACTACGAAATGTCTCAAATCATCCGCGGTTCAAGCTCAATCATTACTTTGCACTAATGTCAGTAAATGTAATATAAACTTTGAATTCAGCCCTATAAATTCAGATTCAATAGTCAAAGTATTTAAAACGCTTAGTTTAAAGAAGACTGAGGATTTGTGGGGCACATCAGTTAGTGTACTTTTTCATATCATAGGTGTAATTGCACCCCATCTAGCATTAATTTACAATAATTGCATTTCAGAAGGGAACTTTCCAGATCTTATGAAATATAGTAAACTCATACCTCTTTTTAAATCGGGTGAGGTGAGTGATATAACGAACTTCCGTCCCATTTCCATACTACCAGTTTTAAGTAAAGTCTTTGAGAAACAAATTCTGAATGATATGTTAGGTCACTTTAATAGAAATAAACTACTTAACAATAACCAGTTTGGCTTTACCAGAGGTCGATCAACAATTGATGCGGCATCTGTTCTCATTAAATATATATATAACAGTTGGGAGCAATCTTGCGATGCAGTAGGAATATTTTGTGACCTTTCTAAAGCTTTTGATTGCGTGGTTCATACGACCCTTATTTTAAAGTCTTATGTCTTCTTATCTCAGTGATAGAACTCAAACAGTTGTTGTAAACAAAACACAATCTGATGGAGCTACAGTGAAAATAGGTGTGCCTCAAGGCTCTATTTTAGGTCCTTTTCTATTTTTGGTTTACATAAATGACTTGCCACCATCAGTAGATAAACTTTGTGATATTGTACTTTTTGCTGATGATACTTCACAAATTTTCAAGGTAGATAGAAAATCCATAGACTGTAGCATAAACACCACACTAGTTAAAGTACTTAATTGGTTTACTAGCAACAATTTGCTACTAAATGCTAAGAAAACTAAATGTGTTAGATTCGCTTTGCCAAATGTTAAACCGTTAGTTTCTAGTATTTTTCTAAATGACGAGTGTTTGCAAATCGTAGATAAGGCAGTTTTCCTAGGCATAACATACATACATACATACATACCTTCACGCCTTCATTCCCAGAGTGGGGTAGGCAGAGCTACAGAATTACCAACAACTCTAAAAACTTGTTCAAACAAACAATTTGCACAATCAGGCTAAGATGTTTAACAGTGTATATTAGTGACAGGTGGCAAGCCCATCGCCTAACAGTACTACAAGCCTTTATTCCCTTAGTCGCCTCTTACGACATCCACGGGAAGACATGGAGTGGCACTATTCTAAGCTGGCAACCACACGGCAAAGCTGGCAACCACACGGCAATAGGCATAACAATTGATAAAAATTTGCAATGGAGTCCCCATATAGCTGTACTGGCAGGTAAACTAAGTTCGGCAGCTTACGCCGTTAGGAAAATTAGACAACTAACCAATGTTGAGACAGCTCGCTTAGTTTATTATAGTTATTTCCATAGTGTTATGTCGTACCTACGGTATTCTGGTTTGGGTTAAGGCAGCTGACATACAAACTATATTTGTGATATAAAAAAGGGCCATTCGTTCTATTTACAACTTAAATTCCCGTGACTCCTTAAGAGATCTTTTTAAGGAAATTAATATCTTAACTGTAGCGTCTCAATTTATTTATGATAATATTATTTATGTTATAAAAAAATTGGATTCATTCACAAAAAAATCTGATATACCTACATAATTTAAATACTAGAAATAAAAATAAAATAGCTATTCGAAAATTCCGCGTCCGTAAAGTACATAAATCATTTGTTGGTCAATGCATTCATTTCTATAATAAATTACCTGAAGTAGTTTTAAAGTTACCCTTTCCAGCACTCAAAAATTACTTGAAAAAGTCGTTAATGTCTAAAGCGTATTATAGGATCGCGGACTATATAATAGACTAAAATGCTTGGCCTAAACCCGAAACTTAATCATTTTTTTTTTTTTTTTTTCAAATTCAAAAGCTTTTTTTTGTCTGGGGGACACCGTTGATGTAGGAAAACATATCAATCTTATGCGGTCATCTTGCACACTCTTATATACACATAAGTAGGAGTTCTTTTTTCCTTTTCTCTCTTTCTCTCTTAAGATTTTGGTGTGTTTTCCTGCGGAAACTACGCAGGATATTTGAAATATTTTTTAATTTGCTATTTATAGATTTATTTAATGCTAGACCAAGTAGTACCATTGTAATATTAAATATATTTAAAAAAAATACTAACTGCTGAGTTTCTTGCGGCGTTTCTTCTCAGCAGTGGTCTCCTCTTGTGAAGTGCTGGTAGATTCTTGACGTGTAAAAGTGCCCGTGCGGCCTACTTACTGAATAAATGTCTTGATCATTATCTTATCTTTATCTGTTAGCATTTTGCCTCCATTTATAAATTAGAACACTCGTACGAGAATACCACCTACTGCTATTTAATTAGGCTCTCGTATCGATCGCATCTTTCCCGGAGACTATTTTTAGACGGTTATTTTTAATCAGCATTGTTCTAAAGGTATGTAATTTCAGTAAATGGTACCTACCTAGTTAATTACAATAAATAAGTGCGTCTGATCTTTAGGCTCTGGAACTGGAATCTTTGTAAAGGGTGTTGGTCTAAAAAAATATATCCTATTTTGGTTTCGCCACATAGTATATTTTTTTGCATACCACGTTTCGTCGAATGATTTAATCGTCTTAAATTGTTTGATCGAAATTTGTATGCATAATATTGTTTGGTCGAAATTGTTATGTATTTGTATGGAATAAAGTTATTTACTTATAATATTGTTATTCCGAATACTGTTACTACTAATTTGAAATGAACCCTGATTCTGGGGGGAAGTGGACAGAGCTCCGCTGGGGCGGAGCTCCTGTTCCGCCACGTTGTGGAGCTTCGTGCCTTGACACAAATCTAACCTAACCTATGGATTAGTTGAGCAATCATATGATTTTAATTTTAGGACATTGTATGTTATGCTAAATATCAATTCGACCTAACAATATTATAAATTTAGCCTTTTTTTAGTCATTAAAATTTTAGAGCAAAAGTGATTTAGAACAAAAAACATGTATGCAAAAAAATATTTATGCTAAAAAGCTTATCCTACCCAATATTATATCAAAAAAATTTGATCATTCAATTTTAGACCACGCGAAGGGCCTATGTAAGTACGGTCACGAGCGTTAATTTGGGACCCATTTCAAGAAAAATGTGCTTGAAGTCGTCAATGTCATTAGAGACGTCAGGTCATTTGTAGCTTGTAGGAAACTCAACCTTATTGTTGTAGAATGTCAGATTGACTTTGGACCTAAGGTGGGTACCAAATTTAATCTCGTGACTGTACCTATTAGCTATGTAGGTAGTGATTCCACGAAGTTACTTTCAACACACAGTGACGGGATTTTTAAAATAACAGAAAATATTTTTTAATTTACTTAGTGATACTGTTAATAAGTACCTACATACCTACCAGTGGATTTTAAAGGTGCAGCAACAAAAGGTGCATTGAAGCTGGAAACGAGTTATCTTACGACGATAATTTAAAATGTAGAAGAGGCCGCAGGCGGCACGAGCAAAATCATTGCCGGGCGCAATATGTGCGCGCGCACCTGTCCAGAGTGTCCAGCTTGCAGCGGCGCGGCGGGCGCGCAGCGTGCCTCGTGCCGTGCTCCAGCCAAAAGCCAACCAATGCCTTTTTTTTAAACAACAAGACGATCTCTTCGCTTCGACAGTTAGGCCAGGTGTTTGAGAATGGGACCACGGGCATTATTAAACTACGATTGGCAAAGTTTCTGCGGTTGCTGGGCATTTCTATCTAAAGTTGTACTTGCCATTTTTAGGATGCCCCCTAACTATTAAATTGTATGTGCTTATATTTTTTGGTCGAAAATGTTTGGTATAATATTGAATGGCATAGGTAGGTACCTATTTTTTAGTTTTTTTTTTTTTTTTAATGCAACTTCGGTCTAAAATTTCAATTAATACCTATTGAAAATTAGGTAAATCACGCCACAGAACTGTACGTTCCCCTACAAAGTTTGTAACTTTTGAAAGAAAATCAATCATTTTTTTTATGACGGTCCTCCTGATGCCTCATTCGGATATTCACCACTCTCAATCTCATTCTATCTCGGATATTTACAACATTGAATATTTGTGTACTTATTGAACGAAAAAAAACTTCAATTTCGTGGTTTTTAAAGCTTAATTTAGAAATAAAGTGTTTCCCCTGAAAAACGCTAATCTGGACCATTTCCATTTGGTTACAGAATATTTGTACCTATTATAAAACATGTTTACCCAAATAAAGAGCACAGGTAACTAACTAACTGGTCGAATAAAAATAAAAACGACGAGCAAACTTGTACGTGGAGACGAAGCATTAGTTTTAAATCTTTTGATGAAAGGAGTAAAGTATAATAATTGAATAGTTTTAAATAATGCAAATATGTGATGGACGTGATCTCAACTTTACTTTGTCTGTTAGGAAAGTAACGTAGGTTTGGTTGTCTGACGGTCCCCTATCAGAATGGAGGAGAAAGTGGCAATAATCAAGAATTTATTTTTATCACTGGTTGTACAATTATGGATAAAAATGCCCTGCCACAAGTAAGTATACCGAAGTGGTCATAACTGAGGTTCACTTTGCTCGCAGCACAACGAAGTGGAGTCGTGAGCGCCGTCACCGTGTCAATTTGATATGCTTATGATAGGCTGCATATGAGAATAACAATAAGTAGGTTCCTATATAAAATAGTTTATTGCAACATTGAATATAGGTATATGTATACTCAAATACATATGTAGTATGATAAAATATACAGCTGGGAAATCATCATATGAAGTCCATTTGCATCTGAACTATGCTCTGAGAACTGTAGACAGCAGTACTTAGCCCTTAAAAACGGTCTCTTATTAATCGCCTTAAATTATTTTTACATCTTTATTATTCTCGTATGCAACATAATATCACATCAAATTGGCACCGGTGACTCGATCTGGTAAGCTGGACCGCGCCTTCGCGCCTGCTGAGCGTGCGCCTCGTGGCGCCAGGGTGCTGCCGCCTGCCGCCTGCCGCCTGCCACCACTGGCAGCACGAGGTACTCACGGCCGTCAGCACGGTGAGCTCCCCGAGCCACTCGTTGAGCAGCGCCTCAGGGTCGTCGGCGGCGGCGCCCGCGCCCGCTTCCTCCACCAGCGCCATCTGAAATGGGCGAGGGCACTGTCAATCGGTCACACACATTTACAGTCCGTGACCTCATAAAAAGACCTTCGGATTTTAGAAGCATACTTCTGGTATTAACGATGACACGCGATCGTGACATTCGGTTCTGTTCTGTTATCAACTTGTAAAACTTTTCCAAGTTACCGTAAAAAGTTATGTAAAGAATAACCATCAGTACAAAAAAAAACCTACTGTATTACTATTACTCGTATTTATATTTTCCTAATTTTAATACAATATGACTTTTTGTTTGATACAAATAAAACAAAATCAGCATTTTCGAATTCTTCCATCGTTAACTTAAATAGAGAACACCCCGCCTTCACACGCTACTTTTATTTGAAAGTATATAGAGCTGTTGCCTGTTATACCCACCTGTAGATTCTTTAAAACTATATGCATTTTTTTAATGTACTTTTCGAAATTCCCGTTGCTTCTATAGCCCGGTCTTGAACTTTATTAAAATATTTACAATCAACTCTTTTCTTGAAACATTCAACTTCTTTAAAAAAATATTTATATAAATTAGGTATAAACAATTTCCCGTGTTTGGTTATTTACAGAAATATCCTGTTTAAGTTGACTCCCCATGGAAATCAATTTTCGAAATATAATTTATTATTAAATTTTTTTTTTTTTTTTTTAATTTATTAATAAATAAATAAGTAGGTAATTGGCGGTTTTAACTGCTCTATATAAATTAATGAATTTCTTGATGACCAAGACGAAATGATTTAAAATATTTGTATCTACCTATCAGTTGTAAATGTTCAAGTTTAATTTAATTTAATTTAATTCTCAACCTAGTACTTAGTAAGTACTTGATAAAATGTATGACATTATGTATATTTAGCTTTGTTTGGATATATTTTAGCTTGTGCGTTTAATGTGTAATTGAATTTTAGTACGTAAGCAACAATACTGCTGTGCCCTACAGGGTTACAACTCCCTGTCCTATATACCCCTGTAAAGCAATGAATAAATATGAATAAATGAATGAATGAATGAAAACACAACGGGTGCACTCTTCGCGTGATATGGACTGCAATTAAGTCAAAAAGACACAACGAAGCAGCACAACGCACAATTGTCATTTTCTACTACACGAATCCTTCCGATTTCCCCCGAAACCTGAAGGTTTTTCTAAGAGCTCACGGACGGCACATTCATGTTCGTTGTCACCATTGATTTAAACAACTAGGTAGGGTCGTGCAAACAAATATGTCAAAGTCGGGTGGCCAAGCAACAATACGCCATGTTTCAGATTTCTTACAAACTACGTCGCACCAAATATTTAGCGCCATAGCACTTTTAAATGAAATTATTCGTGTTCGGTTTTTTATGGCATTTTGAAGGCAAACGAGCACACAGCCTTGCACCAAGCGCGGATCCACCGCTGTGGGCCCGACGGGCATGCCCGCGACCCTAATGGACTTGTGACCTCATATTTTCACGATCTATTATATATCTTAGTTATGACTTAATAAAACAAAAAGTAATAAATCGTGCGTGATTCGGAACACTCACAAGATACGTCAAAGTAAAAGTCAATCCATAGAAAACTGTCATTTTTGACGCATCTTGAGACTGGCATTAAAATCGAGATCAGTTTATTAATACGGGCCTAACACTACAATCCTAAGGGCCGTATTAATAAACTCATCTCGACTGTAATCCTCGTCTCAAGATGCGTCAACAATGGCAGTTCTCTATGGCTTGACGTTTACTTTGACGTATCGTGACGTATGTGACGGGCATCTCAGCCAAGATGAGTTTATTAATACGGCCTTAAGACTGCAAATGCGTTGCCAGCCCTGAACACTTAGATGAAATACCTCTATGCTAGTAATTTCACCGGTTGTCACATCCCCACACCGGAACACAATGCGAACACTGCTGATTGGCGGTAGTTAAAGGATAAGGTGTTGGTAGTGATCCCGGAGGACCCTGCTCAAGGTACAACGCTGAGCAGCATTTTAAATAATTTACCTCCTCGGTTTGGGAGCCGGGGCGAGACTGAGCACTACAGTGTCACGTCACGTCATGGAGTCAAAGCTTTAGTATTTACACCATTGAGTTAGCTAGATTTATTATCCTAGAGGCTAGTCCATACGAAGTAATATATAGATCTATGGCGGTCACATGTATCTTTGGTCATTTCACTTGCCCCGTGCTTGATATAAGTGTATCGTTGTCACACGTATCTTTGGTCATTTCACTTGCCCCATGCTTGACATAAGTGTATCGTTGTCACACGTACCTATCTTCGGTCATTTCACTTGCCCCATGCTTGATATAAGTGTATCGTTGTCACACGTATCTTTGGTCATTTCACTTGCCCCATACTTACTTGAGATTTTATGATCGCTCGTAAAAATCAACAACTTTCGATTTATGCGGTTAGACTCTAGCTAAGCCCTAAGCTTCTAACTGTAGACGCCTAGGTGACTACGGCTCATACGGGTTGCTTGAGTTTGAGACAATGCAATGTTAAAACAGACAAAAAAGTAAAAAAATAAACAAACAGATCTTCTTGATGGCAAAGCAAGCGAGACAGACGTTAGGACTAACTAAGATTCAATTTCCTTGCTCAACGTATCAGTCTAATCATCCAGAGAGGAAATGCTGCCAGCATCTTTGGTACAATACCGCAGGGGCCATTCTTAGATTTAATGTTTTAGTTAAAATATATATTTAGAGTTAGTCTTATTTAATTTTAGTTTTATTTTTCAGTTATTGTGTTATGGTTGTTGTATTATTTTATGTCGTTTTACAATAAAGATTCTTCATTTGATTATTCAATACATAATCCTTGGTCTAAAATGTTACGCTTGAGATGGTCGAAGAGGCGCACGGCGCACGGCGCGGGCCGGCGCACGGCGCGGGCCGGCGCGCGGGCTGCGCGGGCGCTGCTCATTGTCTCGCCTCGTGCACATCACAAAAGAAACCAGAACCGACCGCACGTGCACCGTGGACCTACTTCAAACGGAAGTATTTGTATGACGGATGAGATCCGAATAGGAGACCTTCACCGGTCTGTTTGTTCGATAAAACGTATTTTTTATCAAATTTAATATGTAAATTTTTATTGTTAATTATTTTAATATATGGCGAATAGTTAGACTGAAAAAAATCAGTCCAGTACTTATATACCTATTTAAAAATTAAAAATTAACTTCTTTTTAAAATTGCAATTGCTTGTTTAATAGACAAATTACCCTACGTACCTACTAATCGAAAGTATGAAGCCTATAGAATATGCAAACGTTAGTTTTGGTGCAAATTATTAGTACCGACTTGCCTAAGCAATACCTAGTTATGATGGAAAAAAAAAGTCAACCAGACGTTTGCATATATTTTATTGGCATCATACTTTCGTTTGTATTGATTTTGTCTATTAATCAAGCAATTGCATTTTTTTTATTAAAGTTCCTTTTTTTCATAATTTTTAATAATACCTATATACCATATAATTTTGTAACTAAAAATTTAGAAATCTTTCAGACTACCAAATTCGCCATATATTGCGTAACATATTAAATTTCATATTTTATTAATTTGTTTTACCTATTATTCTTCTTTTCAATTGGTTGTATAAAAATAGGTACCTACTCAATAGTTTAAGACTAGAACTCCTCACCAATCATTGAAGTATGCATTTGAAGATAACTACTTACTGATTTCTGAGGAGTTCGTACCATACAACAGACGTTCATAAAAAGAGTAGGTACTTCTTAGTATTAATTAGTACCTACTTAATTAATTTAAATACCTATTTTTTTGTTAAGTATTGTATCTCATTGGATAGCTAGGAAGTTTTTACAGCAATTTGTACGCTGCATGTCATACAATGATTTAAAAAAAAACACTAATTACTTTTTTGTTAATTTTAATTGGAGTTTTATTAAATAACTTGAACATTATGTGTTTATTTTTTGTCTTTACATTAAATCGCTGACATTTTAGCTTTCATAAAATACAATAAGAGCATTAAAAATGGAAATATTTGTTTATTAGTTTTTTCGAGCTTCTTTCCGCAATTTCGAAAAAAAACTTACTTAAATCTCAAATATCTCAGAAACAAATAATTTTCGACCAGGGTACTACATGACCTTATTGGCTCCAAATGAGCTTTACTATGCCTCCTTAAAAGGTTTGTATCGAATATCGAGTCACCCTGTACAGAGCTGTTATACCCACCTGTGGATTCTTAGAAACTACATTCGAAGTCCCCGTTGCTTCTATAACTCAGTCTAGAACCTATGAAGCTTGAATAAAACCTTGAATATTTACAATCAACACTTTTCTTGAGAGTATCAGCTTCTTGTAAAAAATATTTATATACTTTATAACAATTTCCCGTAATTGGCTATTTACAGAAATACCCAGAGTTGTGACATATTTGAAATACTTGTATTTAAAATACAAATACAAAATACAAAATACGTATTTTGGATTTTGTACTTAAGTACTTTTTTTAAAAGGATGGATGAGGGAAGATTGACGAAAGAGATATACAGATCGAAAGTGTGTGGAAGGGTCGGAAGGGGCCGCCCTAGGCGTACTTTTTCGAATCAAATCGGAGAAATACTGGAAAAGGGCCGAATCTTAAGTACCCGAAACCGACGTGCGTGCATGACTCGATGTATGAATGTTGAAGAAGCGAAGGAAATTTGTCAGGATCGTAGCAAGTGGAAAGAAGTGGTCTCTGCCTACCCCTCTGGGAAACAGGCGTGATTTAATGTATGTATGTATGTATTTTGTATTTTATTTGAAATACTATTCGAGACGTATTTTGTATTTGTAAAATGGTTTGTCAAATACAAAATACTTTTTTATTCTTAGCTTCATTTTTCTAAAGCATTCCGCGATTCAGTTAAAACAAAAAATGGCCACTAGTGGCGCAGCAGCTTTGAAAGTCTATGCGCAAAATGACAGATGAAACACAACGCATATAAAACCTGACCAATAATAAATGAGGGACCCCTCTTGACAATCCTCAAAGTCACTGTTACGTTTTGCAGTGTTGGCAGCTATTTCATTATTTCTGTGTCGTTCGCTCGAAATGTCTTTAAAAAAATGCCAAAACAAATTGTTCTTGAGATGCTCTTTTTGAAGAGCTTGTGATTTTAAAATCTTTAATAAATAAAGAAAACCAGTAATTTTACCATAAAGTATTTTATTTCAATAAAGTATTTTGAAAATACATATTTTGTATTTAGTATTTAAATACAAAAGGCAAAAGTATTTTGTATCTTGCATTTGAAATACTATATTTAAAAAGTATTTGCATTTTGTATTTAAATACTTTTCGAAAAGTATTTTGTACATCTCTGGAATACCCTGTAAATAATAAACTAGGTACTTAAATAAAAAAGTAAGTGGTGGTTTTAGCTAATCTACAGGGTGACTGGAAATTCGCCGTATTCCTTGAAAGGGGTTATTTTACAGCTCATTTCAGATTTAAGTCCAGTCAACCAGGGGTCCAGACTCATTGCTTATCGAGTTATTCACGTTTTTAGAATTTAAAAAAATACCCGCCTTTCGATCTAAAACTAGTCATTGTGTAAAAACTCATTCAGAAATGTTTGTTACATTTTAAAGCATAACTAAAAAAAAGTACGACACTTCGCGTACAAATGACAGGAATAGTTTGCTCAATTCATAAGCTTTCTAAAAAGATACAATTTATGACATTTTAAAATTAATTTACATTTAAAAATGTAGAATTAATAATAATAGCAGAAATGTTCGCGGTTAAGTTCCGTCGTTTCAACCAAAAAACGCGGGATCGTTATCGTTTTTAAATTCAGCTAATCGTGTTCTTTTAAATTTGCTTTTTAAAAACATAAAGTGTGTTCCATTTTTAACCAAAAAACGCGGGAAGTGTTGTAGTACAATTAATAGAACATCGTTCTCCTTTTTAAATTCAGCTAATGGTGTTTTATTTTTAAATAAATTTGCTTTTTAAAAACTAAGTGCGTTCCATTTTGAAATTTCGAGCATCTCAAAACTTTTTGAGTGACCTACGTAATCAGTTACTTTCAACTTTCTTTCCATTTTGGACGATATTGATAACTAACCTTCTTTCTCAAATGCTGGCTTGCCAATTTGAAGAATACGCAGATATCATTTATTGTTACGGATTTTGCGATGGAGACGCGGCTGCAGCTAGAAGGGAATACCAACGTCGTTACCCTAACCACCGTTTATCTCAAAGTAAACGTTACGTCGAAGTAGTGCCGTCTGCCCGGAAACACTGAAGGATTTCTTCATCTTGAGCAGTATCATGTCGAGGTCTTCCAGCGTCAGCTTGGCGGCGTTGAACTGATCCTCTTTCCCGAATAAGACGGTACGATGAACCAAACACGCTTGTCCTATTTCCCCCGAAACCCGACGGTTTTCCTAAGACCTCAGGGACTGTACTGTAACTATATTTTGAAACAAAAGTTTCCTACTTACAGACAAATAATTCGGTCTAACAGAGTAACGGCGACGTTATTCGCAATAAGCAAAGGTACCTACATTTGCAAAATTTGGAGTAAAATTGCTATGGGAATGATATTTCGTTATTATTTCAAATTGTTTCGAGGAATAAGCCCATTGGTTTCAGTTTAAAAAAATAATTCTTCTATGCTTATATATTATATGTAGCAGAGTTGAGCAAAACTTATATTTTTACGAATAACGAGAATATAACTAAATCATTCGTTATTTGAAATAACTAAATATCAGTCATTTGTTATTTTGAATGTACTCAGATGAGCTTTATTCTTATCTAGATGAATTAGTTGTTCTTTTAAATAAAAGATGAATGTTAGTAGCTCCGTCATGTAGAGCTAAAAGTTGTCGGGCACTATAAAAATAATCTACAACAAAAGTAATGAATGTTTTGAAAATAAAAAGGCGAATTATAAATATATGTAACCTTTTTAGGGTTCCGTAGTCTAACTAGGAACCCTTATAGTTTCGCCTTGTCCGTCCGTCCGTCCATCCGCCCGCAGCTTAGCTCAGAGACTCTTAGAGCCGTATTAATAAACTGATCTCGACTGTAATGCTCGTCTCAAGATGCATCTAAAATGACAGTTTTCTATGGTTTGACGTTTACTTTGACGTATCTTGTGATGGGCATCTCAGCCCAGATGAGTTTATTAATACGGCCCTTAGTACTTGAATGCTGTTTTTTAGAAACATTACGATCTTATGAGCAATGTCGGTGTAATGGTTTGACCCGACGTGACATTCTATATAAATTTATTTATCTTAGCTTACTTCAATAACAAACGAGGTTTGTAATATTCATCTATACTCGAAAATCTAATTAGATTCCAAAATCTGACAGTTCCCATCTTGATTATTTGTTTATTAAAATATTATTTCATAAACATATCAATGAGAACTCGTGTAACCAGTAATATTAGGGTCAGTTTAATTGATAAAAATACCTACACTTAAACCAAAATGCAGTAATCACAGCGAATGTGCGTCGGTTGAGGTTAGGATTTTGGAATCTAATTACAGTTTCGAGTATAGATAATTTAAGATATGTAGGTACGTATTGGCTGACAAGTCCAAAATTTACCACTTTTACTACTTTAAAAAACTACTCGTAAGTACGCCTTGCACCAAGCTATTATTTTTTAATAACTTTTATATTTCCATTCAATGTATGTGAGTTTTCTACGTACGTGTCATTTTACCTGTTGTAAGACACTTACAGTGTATACTAATTATTAATAACTTGTATAAAACAGTAGGTAGTATAATAAGATTATTATAATAAGTAATAAAGTTTAAATGGAAAGTTACCGTAGCCATTGGCCGTCAGTCAAGCGCGTTGGCCCTTCGCAATAAGTTTTTGTTACAAGTTATAATATCAACCAGGAAGGAAAGCAGGCTCATTGTGTCTCTTACGTAACATCCTTCGCAGTAGTTTACTACAGCTTTCGTTCGTTACTGGACGAAAACTGCTCTACCGACGAAAGTAGGCACTCGCTGGCTCGCTGCTGGTAATACCCTTTTCGAAGATGATGAAGTCTTAAAATGCAGATCAAACATTTATCATGGGGTGGTGGAAGGTTAAGTTACACATACGTGATATACGAGTATTTAGGTAGTGGCATACGTCACAATATGGACGAAGCTCGACGTTGGTCGTGGGCTTGTGGGTGTTACCTGCGTTGAAACAAAGTAAAAACTTAAGAAGAGTCTCTCTTGCATGTATTTTTGTATAATTTGTAATATTCATCGTTAATATAATTAAATAGATTCATATTCAATTTCATTCATCGTGTTTTACGAAATTAAATCATTTTTAGGGTTTCGTAGTCAAAATAGGAACCCTTATAGTTTCGCCATGTCCGTCCGTCCGTCCGTCCGCCGCCTAGCTCAGAGACTCTTAGTACTAGACAGCTGTACTTTGTCATTAATATACTAGTCTCGGCAAAAGAAATATTAAAAAAATATTTTAGTGTACCTCCTCTACCCGTAACGTGGGGATGTATATTTTTTCTCGTCCGCCCCTTAGTGTGATGTGTCGTTGGATAGGACTTTCAAAATATTGCAGGTTTGTTAAAACCATTTTTCGATTAAGGTATCCTTTTATGACATATTAAGCTTTAAAGCGCAAATTTTTGTTAGCGTCAAAACTACTAATACTATTCTTTCTTTCAAACATAATTCTTAAAACCATTATTTATTTAATATAATAATTAAAGCGCATTTAATGAATTTAATAGAAAAACTATCACTACTAAGCTAAGTAGACTTCAGTGGTTCTTGAGTTACAATCGGTTTAAATGTTTAAACCTACCGAAAACTTATTTGCGGGTGTGGGTAAACTGACCGCGACCTATGTCGATGTATGGGGATAACAGTTTTCCAACGGCAAAGTTAAGTTCCTCGCGAGGTCTAATTTGTTTATAGTAACGGCTTCAGAACCCTACACTGAGCATGGCCCGACATGCTCTTCCCGGTTTTAATTATAATTTTGCACAGCTGTCATTTTAAGGTTAATTCCACGCTCTAAAAATGGTCACTCATCACTAGTGATCGTTATCAACGTGCTGTATTGGTATCAAAGTATGGTTGGCAAAAAAACAAATACACAAGTACCTATTTAAAAACATTATATATTTTTCAAATTATGAGATTTATGTACATATTTATAATCACTTATCCAAATTATACTGAATAAACGACTAAATGAAGAGGAATGAAATATCGAATCACACAATTTACAAAATAACTTACTATCTTTTACTTCAAAATCAGGGTTGTCTAAAAGACAGCTTTGATGTAGTTTCGAATGAATCGCTTATTTTATTTAGATGAGATTTTGACTTTAGGTGCTTATTTAAATTCTGATTTTTCCTTTTAATATTGACATTGCAAATAGTACATCGCGTGCCTTCGTTCGTCGTTATAAAATTCGGGTATTGTGTCAAATCCATACGGTGAATGTAAATACTGTGAGCATACGTGCACTTTATTAGAACTCCACTTGAAATACTCTAATATAAACTGTACCTAGGTACATACGATGTACATTTAATTATTTAGATTAAAATAAACACTTCGCGTAATATAATTCGATTTTCAAATACGTTGTATTTTATGGCATAAAATAATGTCATTTTGAAATTGATTGTTTTAAAAATATATTAGGGCGAAAAGGTTTTGTACCGTAAATAGTTATAAATATCTAGAGGTGTAATTCTAAAAAGGTAAATATTTATTTTATTTATGGTAAAAAATACAAGTGAATATTCAAATATATTTGATTTTTCTGCCCACCATACCCTTTGATACGAAAAGTGCACGTTGATAACTACTCATCACTGAAAATGGCGATAATCCTAGATTCACAAGCACCGTGACTGGATGCTTAGGTAGGGGTTCCAAAGTAAATTACCTAAGCTTCGCTTGGGTGGCTAAACATCTCGTGTCATTATGGCTTGTTTTAGTCCCTTGTTGAACAATCTACTATTAATCATTTGACATAAACTGTCTATTTTTTACGTTTCAATTAAATAAAGTGCTTGAGTAGTTCTTAGTTATCTGCGCAGTGGCCTTTGGTCAGCGACATGATACCATTTATAATATTAACTAGCATTAATTGTTATCTAACAAAAAATAATTCGCCGCAGAGGTCAACAATAGCTAACACTTCAAACAGCAACGAATCCAACACCAGAAGAAATGCATGTTACTATTATTTATTGCTTTGAATGTTACTTTTATTTAACCAGTGATAGCATACTCGGAGGGTAAAAAGTATTTGCTTTTACATGCAACAACCTGCAAAGCAACCTACTAGGTATATAAACTTTTTTACACTACAACATGTACAAGCATTTATTATAAATAAACCATTTTGAACCTTATTTAATCAGCTAACGAATTGAATAATAGCAATACTTGTTCAACTATAGTTCTTGATTGGCCGTCTATTTAGGTAAGTAACAGTAACACCTGTAGGCACCGCACGAGACGTGTCGGCGCCGGGGTGCGCCGGCGCCGGCAGCGCTGCGCCCGCGGAGATTAAAAAGCAAGCTTTAAAAACCCGACTGCATTTCCTTATAGTGTCGTCGGTTTATATTTATTAAAAACATTAAAACACATTTACTTATTCATTTAGCTCTGCCTACCCCACTCTGGGAATGAAGGCGTGAGTTTATGTATGTATGTATGTATTAAAACACATAAAATGCAGTGACACTCGCGACATCAAGACGAATCTATTAATTTTGCTATGAATTATTAATGAATTGATAGTGTCCATGTAAAACCGTATTAATTAAAACGTTTGCAATGATTATTGTATGTTGCAACAAACATCGTAATACGCTTTATCCTTACTTCCTTACTTACCTTATATTCTAAACGCAAAAGTTTGTATGTATGGATGTTTGTTACTCTTTCTTGCAGCAACGGCTGGACGGATTTCAGTTCAATGCGTTATTGTGACAAGGTACTAAAATGTTCAGCGACTTATAACTTCGACTGTACCTCCTCCCAATGATTGAGCTTCACATAATTTATATACAATTCAGTTGTTTCCACGTATATTGACCTAGAGTTGTAGATATACATATAGTATACCATCCTACTAAATGACTAATGAAGATGAGGACTGAAACCAGTTTCCTTTTGGCCATCAAGAGGAACCAAGTGAATAGGATATCGAAATATTCGCTTCAGTTACTTTTTCCGTGACCTAGTTTATGTTGACCTACTTAATGCAATTGTTTGTTTTACTGACACTAAAATACTTAATACAATAATAGGACTAAATATATCAAGACAAAAAGGGTTATAATCCTTACTATCCATTCATGTATCTTTGTATGATGTATGTATATAATTAGTAAAATAAACATAGGTATCAGAGGAGGTTTAACTCTTAAACTATTGAACCGTTTTTTAATATCTACTAATCAAATAATTACAGATCAAAATCCCACACATATAATTAACCTAGTCTCAAAATAGGGTTTAGGTTTCTTTCTACGCCAATATCAAAAGTAGATATTCATACACTTTAGTACCTTGTCGCTTTACAACCGCGTGGACAATGTAAAAACATTGGCAAATATGTTAATGGGATCAAGTAAAAATTGAGTATCCACTTCTGACTTTGACTATGACGGGACATGGGTACAGCGTGACACACACACATAGAGAAATAAGTTAAGTACTTACAGAAAACATTCAATACCGACTTAAATACTTGCGCTCATCATACAAATATTTGCCCATACTGGGAATCGAACCCGGACCGCTAGCTTCGTAGGCAGAATCCCTGCCAACTAACAGAGCTTAACGCGTCGTCAGTCAATGGGGTTATCATATTATCTGTCAAGAACGTGTTAGTGTCGTAGGCTATTGTATAAAAGTACGAGTAATGCAGGTGCGTCATAATAGTTGCCAGTCGAGTTTATACCTAACTTTTAAATTATTCCTAATAAAAAAATTGTCAGTGAAGGAAGGAGTTAGGTACTTGTTTATAATAACTAAGAGATCTGCATATATTGATGGCCCAAATCTGGTAAAGCACTCCCAAGTAACACAAAACACCATTATAAAAAACATACAACAGCACTAATTGACGCGCAAAGCATTATATGCAAATCCTATATTAGCTGTATTTACTTTTCTACAGCTTTTTTAAGAGCAATTTGGGCCCCAAATTATACAGCATTGAGCTTTATAAAGGCTGCTTAGTAGCATTACAATGATTGCATAAAGTTATTATTGAAGTCGGTAAAGAACAAATCACTAGACTTAAAGCATTTATTGCGACCATAGTACAGCCAATATACACCTTATTAATATACAATCTCTAAATGGGAACATATTCAAATGCTAATTGTTTTATTTCCTTTGTAGAAAAGAATTTCTCAATAGATTTAAAAAAAGTTATGTTTTTAGTATTTATTGTGAGTTTGGTGCAGGCGAGCATGAAGATTCGCGAGTAAATAATTGTGAAAATTAATATTGAATGGTAAGTAAACTTTATTTTCTGTTATTTGGTGAAATTCAGCTGCGGATGTCAGTTTACTGTGAAAACATGTTACGTTTTGTGGTAATATTTCCACGCGCCCTCGTGATAGTGCTTTTTATTATAAAAAATATAGAAAATTATAATCGACTCTTCATATGTTTTGTAAAATTATAAGCTCTTAGCTTAGTTTAATGAATAAAGTGGGTTCTATAGGCACCGCGCATAAAGTAAAATTATAGAAAGTGCTCTTTTAATCAGATTTTAGACACTTTTAATCACTTTAATGGTTTCCGTAAGAAGGGGAAACAGAAAGCAAATGGCGTCAGATAATATAAATGCTTTACGCATTCAACGAATGTATAATAATGCTGTTAATCTTACTATAGCTAAACAAAATACTTTGAGCCTGTTTACCAAAGTATAAGACACTCAATAATAGTGTTCAGGTATATTGCAACACTTCATACGCACATTATAATGTTTGCTGCCATTATACACCATTAGTGGTTAGTTACTATCGTGTTTATTAGGGTATCGCAAATCATTTGGTAAAACTAACCAAAGTTTTCTTTTGATTCCGCCTGTTCTTTTAGTTTTTTTCCAATCGTTTTTATCCATGGCGACAAATATAACACGCATGCACACAAATTCACGATGTTACTAAAATAACCACTTGCAAAATTGAATTACGATGTAATTATTCCTTGAAATAATAAAAATACATTTATTTATATCAAAATACGACTAAAAGCTTTATTGAAGAAACCGATTATGAAGAAAACGGAGTTAAGATTTTATTAATTGTTTAGTTAATGTTACTATAGGACTAGCATTAAATGAACACAAGCACAGATCATTACAAAGTTTTTAATCTTAAAAATTTGCCTTTACAGCCCAGTGCTGGATAAAATATTACGTAAATGCTTATTTAATGTATTGGGCTTTTCAAATTACTATTATAAGACTTTAACCTTTGTGTAAGTGTAAAAGCTATTTAAGTGGCTGTATATTATAAATACCCGATGCTTTAGTAGGAGTTTAATCTTTATTTAAGAGTATAGTATAGCTTTAAGCATTTCGAAACGAACCAAATGCTATTAAAAACTATCTTATCTTTGCCAATGCCAATTAAAAGTGTTATTCGGACTTTAGGACATAAATCCATATCCACTTTGGTTAATATACAGGTTACGTGTTACTTGGGCTGTGTCGTGGAGTTACTATTCCACACACGAAAACTAACATAATTGCAAATTATAAGAACAATATAACATTATCAGTAACAAATCTCCGACGTCAAAGTTGGGCTTACCTCTCACAAAGGCAGTAGGTATTTAGTTGGTGAAGTGAATTACTGGGCTGACTACTAGACCGGGCTGTTCAGAGGACACGCGAGTACGAAACAATACTACCTAACTACTTCCTATAAGGTTTTTTTGTATACCAATGTTTGGTTTGCTTTCTTTGTTTATCGGTCGTGGTTAAGCAACGAAGGACGAGAAGACATCAAATCGATTGCACATACATAGGCACTTACTTCTATTCTACTCGGTAAAACAATATTGCTCGTTTTTAACTCGGCTGCCATCACTGTCAAGTAAATTAGAACTATCGCAACATAGATAGATCATAGAACATGTTGCCTAGTGTAGAGACCCGAGGACTCTATTCTACTCGGTAAAACCATATTGTCTTTGACCTGTAACGGTACTGTTTTCAACTAACTTTTGTTTGTAAGTAACTGTTCTGGGTAATGGACCAACTATCTTAATGCTCTATGAGAGCCACTTTTGAATAACGCTAGAGAATTACACAAGCTACCTCGTGACATTCGCGATGTCGCCCTGAGCTAGCGCAGGGCGCTGCCTCCGACCGCGGCGACGGCGCTGCGATAACACACACTCTTTAATGTCAACAAAGCCACGGGCACCCACAGGCGAGACGAGCGCCCGCTACACCACGACACGATGTGCCCGATGCCGCCGACAAGGGCAACTGGTAATTCACTCACAATCGACTCGCATTCTACTCAATTCATTTAACGATTGCGTTTATAAATGATAACGCGTCGTCGTCAAATGTTGGCTTCGCCTGACAACGCTCGAACGAATGTACAGAGTGCTTCCGCGGCGCTCGGCTCGGTGACGTCACCCGCTATATGATGAATGTAGTAAAAATGTGAATGACGCCACAACATCATATGATATGACTAATAATGCCTTTAATACGATGCGGGAAAATCGAAAAAAAATTGCAGTATCTCTTATGTAGCACGATTTCCGGGACACTAGATTTATACAAGGTTAACATAGAGTAAACCCTTCGATGACTAGTACTGAATCTAGGTCGCAAGTTGACTGTGTATCGAGTATCGACGCGCGGCGGGCGCCCCTCTCGGCCCGCCACGACGGACGCACGGAGCGCGCCCTTGCCGCCCTCGTCGAACCTCGGCGCGCTCGGTTTGTTTACGTGCCAGCGGCCGAGCGGCACTCTACGCATCATTTTCGCTTCTGCGAATAACGGTTTCGTCCCATGAATCACGTGAATGAGATTCATACTCCTCGAGCACGTACGTAGACATTCGTATACAAAATCAGGGTTTAAAGTCATTAACTATCATTGTGATCATCGACCTTTTACTATCATTATCACTATCACTATGATTTCTTAGTTTCTTACAACATACTTACATAATGGTGTAATAAGGGGTGACGTATGTATGGGTCGCATGGTTGTCTCAAGATGATAATGGTTATAGATGCCACTACCCGCGCACCCCGCGCACCCACCAGAGACCAAAGACTCAGTCAGTATGGGAGCACAGACGCTTTTCGCTTATAAATCTGCCTACACGAATGACTCGATCGATTGGAGCGATAAATCATGTTAACCTGACCTGTTTTAACATTAGTATCAACATTGTATAGTTAGACATGTATAAGAAGATAAGTGATAATAGTAGATTGTTCAAAAAAAGACTAAAACTAGCCATAATGACACGAGATGTTTAGCCACCCCAGCGGAGCGCGGTGGCTATAGTTCGAGTGTCAACCTACCGAAAACTTATTTGCGGTGTTGGTAAACTTATCGCGACCTGTGTCGATGTATGGGGATAATAGTTTTCCAACGGCAAAGTTAAGTTTGTCGCAAGGTCTAATTTGTTTATAGTAAGGGCTTCGGAACCCTACACTGAGCATGGTCCGACATGCCTTTGCTCGGTTTTAATTATATTTTTGTACAGTCATTGTCATTTTGAGGTTATTTCCACGACCTAAAAATTGTCCTATAACCCTCCATTTACAAACACATTCTCATTCACACACACCCTCCATTTACAATAACCCTCCATTTACAAACACCGTGATTGGAGGTTTAGGGATATCCAAGGCAAATAAAAAAAAAATAACCCTAGAGATTAATAAGGAGCTTTAGTCCCGATACGCAGACACTAAAGTAACATTTTAAGAGCATGAGAAGTGAAAAATAAAACTGAAACTTCAATAGGCAAATTATTTTCATTGTTTTTAATACTTACTGTTAACGTTTTTTTCATCTCGATTTAAGCTTATTTCAAGTAGGTATCCAATTTTATCATTTTTACTTTTTTTTGCATATTTTAAAACAGGCCTGTTAAGTCTTCTAAAATTCTTACTTTTCAAGTTATTAATAATGATAATCAACAACAACCTTCATTTTAAGTAATGTTGGTTTACGAGCTATATTTATAATACGAAATACCATCCATACCAACGAATATAAAAACTATTGTGGGTATATATAAACTATGCTGGTGTGCTGCTCTAGAACAGCCGGAGCACGACATCCTTCGGGCGCACAGAGGGGTATTTGATCGAAAAAAATATATTTTACTATATGTTTTGCCAGACATAAGCTGAAGTATTATGTACGTAAATTATTTAATTATTTTGGTGTAAAAAAACAAGAATATAAATAAATATTCAAAAGTATTCAGGTATATATCATTTATTTAAAAAAAATACAATAACATATATTCTGAACTCCCACACCACGCTTCGTCATCTGAGCTGTCATCAAAATTTTCACTTAAGTCTGATGTTTGTGATGATTTCATTTCATCATAAGAAAAATCGGGATCACTTATTGACGGAAGCAGCATTTCCATAGCTGCCGCAGTAAAAGCCTTGGAGTTTTTCGGTGGTTTCGGCCGAATGCTACTCAGATATGGATCCGAAGTGAGGAGGAGTCGATTTATTATATCCATATTACACTGCTCTCTGGAAAATTTTCTTGCAAAATTTTGTCGGTATTGTCTGAAATGTTTGTTTCTCGCCTCTGCTGCCTCTTCTGATAAGCTTCCTATTGGAAGTAACGAGTGTTGTACTATTACAGGGCCATGGATAAGTACTTTGTGTACGGTAGGGGTCATTGGATGCCAGTGATATAAATCGACATACACCTTGTCAGTAGCTAAGCAGTATTCTGCAAACTTATCTACGTTTATCTCGTGTCCACTAGATATAACCTCCAATACCGTCGCAAATCTTTCAATCAGATTTTGGTCAACACCTGTTATGCAGGATGATAAAGCAGCATTACTAAAAAATCTTCTGCTTGTATTTTCGTCATTACTAGTGCCAAACCCGGCTTTTGGCATATCGACGATAAGACCAAGTTCGTTCTTGAATCTTTCTTGTATTTCAATCTTTTCTGCTTTTACTATGTCCTTTTCGGCTTGTGATCTGATTTGCCACTTTTGCACCGGAATTTTATATGCCAAATGGAGAAGAGTTTCAAAAAACCTTAACCGAGCATGGAGAACTGACAGCCCAAATTCTATATTAGCTGTTTCTTCCACGTTTGAGTTTGACAGGTCGTTAAATTGCTTGGAAGTAGCTTTACAGATATAGCACCTCTTAGTGGATGCTGTTTGTGTAGCTGCGTTACAAACTTTGCCATCCACCATAGTAAATAGCATTTTGTGATGAACTGAGATCTCAATATTTCTATATATTATTTTAGTCAGTTGCAACTGTTTAATTTTGTCATTGTAATAGTATATCTCCTCGTTCGTTACATCTTTGGTTTCGTGAATAAATCGTATCCTCATTGGCCTGCAAAATCTCGGAGATGAAGGAGTTGAGTTTTGCCAAATCACTTTGCCATTAACAGTGGAAATAAGCCGAAGAGGAACTAGGGAAGACTGGAAAAGGTTCGCATCGGAGTCCGTGGTGTTATCAAATTTTTGTTTATACTGCGTTTGCTGTGATCCATCACAGCCCCACTTGCATATTAGCTCTAATGAACAGTACTCTGATTCGTCAATAGTATTTAGAACTTCCTCCAAATACAATATTAGTCGCTTCACTGTATGGTCCAGTAATGCTTGTAACTCGATTTCGGCACAAGTCGCAGTTACTCGATAAGATTGATCAGGTGTATAACATTGCTTTTTTGCTTTTTGTAAAATGCTATAACAAGGATATAACTTCTTGTCACTTAACCTTACTATCTCGTACTGTTTCCTAGTTAATGAAGCTTCTACAAACATTGATAAGGCGTTGACTGGTGTTAACTGCCGCGTGACTGAAGTATTAGGTGTCCCACTTTTTCGAAAAGCCTTCCTATATTTGTCGCCTCGTTTAGGGGACGTCATTAAGTCTTTTACTATAGAAGCCCCACTTATGTTTCCTTTTTCGCGTAATAACATATGTCCTGCATATAAAACCTCTTCTGCATCATTTTGTCTCAATTTCTCAGTTTTACGCCGTTTGCTTCTTTCTGATGACATTTTAAAATCTTTTACTGGCCGACCCACGCTTGATGTGTTTTGTCATGGTATTTTCAATGTACCTTGTAACCACGTGTTATTGTTCTTCAAAAATGTACTTTCTGTTCTCTTCGCCGCCTGCCATTTTGCCTTCATTTCAGACTTAAGACGGGAAAAATTGTGACTAAAATCTGCTTTAGCCTCTGAAGGAAAAGATGAATTATTGACAAACTTTTGTTCAACAAAATCCAATCTCGTCACAAAATCTCTTTCTTTGCACTCTTTGGTCTTCTCAAATACGAACAATCGAGTTACAATTTTCACTCCAGACGATTCTGCAACAAAAAGACAAATTTTTAAAATCCAAACATAATTTATTTTGTAAAATGTTTAACCATTCAAAATACCATAAAACGCACTTGGGCACTTTTTGGGCCGGTTTTTTTGTACAATATTATTGCTAATAAATAAAACTAATTAATCCATCAAAAAATGTTCCCGGGAAAAGCCCGGAAATATAACTAAAATACCCTTGTTTATGAAAAACTAAGAGATATTTCCTGTGATTGAAGGTATTACGATATAATTTTTTTTCTACAAGTTCTAGCATATACATATAACATATAATTAATAAACATTATTCATAATACATATCTGGCCCAATGTCCTCCATGGTGGAAATAATCACATTTACTTTCTGTTTAATTACTGGTAAGTTTAAAAACTAGCACTATTTGTAACCTCGTAGAATTAATTTGTACGTACGTTCAGCAAAGCGTTCAAATGATCACTGACAACAACTGTCAAACAATGCGTAGGCAAAAAAAGATGGCGTCTTAATATCCGTTAGGTCTTTCAATATTGCCAGGAACAAAAAATGGTACAAAATTCCAAGATATCTTTTTTCGACTTTTGGACAGCTTTTTCAATCAAATACCCCTCTGTGGTTTGGACATGAACAGGATCTCATATTTTCTGGCTTCGTGCGTCCGTCCGTAGTGCCGCACGGAAAAATCTAATCTGTCACTCAGCGATAAATCTATACAATTCATCCTTTATTTTATTTAAACAATGACTTAACGCTTGCTCAAACGAAATTATCTTACAGCTAGTACAATCGAACTACTCGTCGAATGCACCTTCTGTGCTATGACCTCTTTGTCTTGAATGCCGTAAATATTAGTGACAGAAGTGAACCAAAGATGCGACGCAACGCAACCACGCAACCCCCCCGCCCCTCCCCGCGAGCGCGAGGGCGACCCCACCGCACCCGCGGGTCTGACGACCCCGGTGCCTGCATGCTGAATTACCGAGCCAACTTTCCTCTTGTTACTAATATTGCATTGCATTTTCATTGATTTTTTTTTTTGAAATTTTTTACCTACACATTTTCTATAAGTCTTCAAACTTATCATTTTTATGAGTAAGAGAAGAATTGCGTAAATCATATAAAACATTGATCTTTTTCTGAAAAAAAACTACTTAGCAGTAACCATAATACATACACACATACTCGTACATACCTTCACGCCTTCATTCCCAGTAGTGTGGGGTAGGCAGAGCTACAGAATTACCAACAACTGTAAAAACGTGTTGATAACTCTGTAACCACAATTTGCACAATTAGGCTAAGATGTTTAACAGTGTATATTAGTGACAGGTAGCAAGCCCATCGCCTAACAGTACTATTATCAAACCGCGATTAGTTTGGGGTTGGAATAGCTGTCAATTCATATGCACTTTGACGTACGTACGTATATGGTAAAACTGTCACCTCGAATCCCTTTCTAATCGCGGCTAGATAATACAAGGTAAATAATAATTGTGTTTTAAGAATACGGTAAGACATCTCGCTCATACAGGTTTTAAAAAAAGGAGTGAATTGTTGTTTTAACTATTTTATTGGGTATTGTTTGCGTTTACATGGGTTTCTATAGGTTTTCGTAAACGGTGTACTGCCTTTTCGCAGAACTTTTTTTGGCCGAATTTCATTTGCCAACCAACGTTTCGCCGACAATTCACTTTGACAACTAACGATTACCAAAATTTTATATGACAACTTTTTCATTCGCAGAATTATTATAAAGCGTATTATTATAACGCCTTTACACTTTTGGCAGACTCATCATTTGTCAAATCTTTCACTTGGCTTAACAACTCTTGGACGAATAACGTTTAGTTGATGCAACATTTCCCTTTTCATACATTTGGCAGATCCGACTCGGATAGGTTAGGTTAGAAGGTCAAGGCGGGAGCTTGGCTCCCGCCTTGACCTTCGAGGTTATTTTTTTTTATCTGCCCAGTAAATAACAAACACAACAAAGTCAAATTAAAAGTACCCACCTACATACTTTGTCATAAAAATAAGTTAGCGGTTGCGCTTACCCACGATGTTACTAAAATTATATCACGTAGTTGCTAAACGAAACGGTACTCAATAAAAAATTTGGTAAACAATAAACAACCAAATGAATATTATGCCAACTAAAACATTATACAACATGAAAGTAGGCATTTTGAAAAATAACATTATAAAAAACAGACCACATGTTGAGTTGGTAACTGTTAAGATGGCAAATAAAACAAATACATTTGATAAGTTGGGAAATGATCGTTCGGCGAAATAAATTTACGCGAAACGTGAGTTGGGAAGTGATAATCGGCCATACAATTTTCTGCGATAAATAAGAGAACCTTCGTAAACATCTATGATCTGAATTAGAACGGTGTATTAATGTATTCTAGACTGCAAAAGTCACACTGCAAAAAAAAACCTTTCATGGGTAAGAGGAGTAGTTTGACCATGATTATAATTTCAATAGTTTATTAGTGTTTATATTTTTAAAAACTAAATTATTAAAAAACAAAAATCCCGACTGCACTAGAAAACAACTGAAAAGCAAAAAATAACCTCTGAAATCTATATGAAATGATCTATGAAAGTTGTAAGAGATTATGTACATAATAAAATAATACAATTTATACTTTTAAGTATAAGTATACATACGAGTATACCTTGAATATTGGAAAAGGTGTCCTGGTCCCCGACCAACTAGTCCAAATGTTTTTTTTTCAAGAAATTTATTTTGTAATTCGTTGCTTGTCTCCGCCTGCAATACCTTTTCCAATATTCAAGTTATATGTATGTAATAGTATAAATTGTATTATTAAGTACATTGGTTTTGCAACTTTATGTAGATTTTAGAGCTTATTTTATGCTTTTCAGTATTTTTTTGATTGCTGTCGGGTTTTTGTTTTTTTAACTTAACGTATTAAAGTATTCTATCTAAGTCTATTTATGAATGATTTTAAGTCTATTAGCTAGTGTTAATATATAGTCCGGCGGCAGCGCTGAGTTTTGAGGTTCCAAAAACATTAAAGTTGATTGTTTTTGGCATATGCCATATATGTATAGTTTCCGACCCGTTTGAACAATCTAATGCATAAGTTTGTGCCATATTATGTGTGTTGATGAGGTAGAAACTTAGATACTGGTCTTTTTTTAACAGAAAATCTCTCCTTAAACTTGGAGGCTCGATACCGCTTGTGAGTTTGGGATCGTCAACAATTCTCATAGCACGTCTTTGCACCGAGTCCTAAGGCCCAAGCTGATATCCAGGTGCTCCCGCCCGGAGATGACAGCAGTACTCCATATGGGGCCAGACTTGTGACTTATACAACAGCAGTCTTTGCCCCGACGTGAAGTGCCACTTCGCTGTATTCAGCACACCGAGCTTTTTAGACGCCGGCTTGACCTTGTCTTCTAAGTGACTTCGAAACTGAACGCCGCTGGAGATGGCGACACCGAGGATGCCAATACTTTTTGAGATGGTAACGGGTGTATTCTGGAACTGTGGGGCCATGGAGTTTTCTTAGCGGTGAACGCACAAACTTGTGTCTTGCAGGGGTTGAACCGGACTAAAAAAAACAGATATACTATATACATAATTCTTACTTGAGCCGATGAACTCAATATCGCCTATGAAAGACACTTCGAAGAATATAGGAAGGTATTTAAAATAGCTATGTATAGGTAATGATATTGGGAGGAAGTCCCTATTTTATTTTTCTAAATACCTAACGTTTGCGATTTTTTTATCGCCTTTTAACAAAACAAGTTGTTGAACGTAATACCTACCTATAGTACGGCTTGTTTGCTCGAAAATATATAAATATCGGTCCCATCTAGCAGAAACCATGAAACTTGGCATGCATGCAGCTTTTATATATGTGCAACAATATTGAACTAGGACCACGTCAAAAATCCTTTTTTAGACAAAAATCGGTTTTGTTTAATTTTATTGAAAACGGCTAAAAACTAGATGAAAACAGGTAAATGATAAAATATTGTTTATAAAATAAACTACAAATATATTTTTTGGATATACGTTGATAGGACCTATAGTTTTCAAAATATGCTTACAATCCTTTCATAATATTAAAAGGGCCACGACAATAACTATTTTATCTTAACATTAAAACAAGTGCCGAAGAGGACATCAACCATGCGAGGAAGGCACTATAATATTAACACTTTAACTGCCACCAACCCGCTAGGCGAGTCCATTTTGTACGAAAATCAGAGCTCTTGGCAACGAAAGTGGGCTCTCGGCATCCATAAAGGAGACAACAAAGCGTTCATGTCACAGGTGCATTACAGGTCGGTGTCGGCGCAGGAAGCCTGGGTTCCCTGTATCTACTGGCCTTTGTTAATGCCTGCGAATGCGAATTGAAATAAATATTATTTTTACTGGACTTGACTGATAGTTTTAATTTAAATAAGTGGTTTGATTCCTTATACTTACCTACACGTACCCCAATGAATGTTAGCATATTTTGAAAACAATAGAGTCGTATCAACATACAGCCAAGACATGTTTTGTAGATAATTTTATAACAAACATTTTATCTTCTGACGGCTCTCTCCTCCTAACTGCAGCTGTTTTTTTTTTAAACCGTGACTGTGGACACAAAAGAGGAGGGGGGAGGGGTAAAAACTGATTTTAACGTGTTTCCTACTATTGAAGCATATATATATAAAAGCTACATGTTTGCCAAGTTTGAGGCTTTCTGCCGGATAAGACCGTGTTTCAGGTTAACATGCCGCACTAATACCTAAACTGTTGTAAAAATAACAAAGGGCAAGTGACTGATTTTAAGTCAGGATATTTTATTGTAGGATTTGAATTCATTTAAAGAAAGGTAATTTGCTAGAGTAATACCACTTTTATTAATATATAACTTTAAAAGAGATTTACTCAAGCTAATGACATTTTAATGGATAAAAAAGTACAGCAAAGTGGTTTACCTATGCAAGATACAGTTCAGTTGAACGGAATCCGAAACAGGTACCTTTTGATTACATACCCGCGGCGCGGCGGCGGCGTCACTGCGCTCGCAGAAAGGTCGGTTCGGTTGCATGTGTTTGTCAGAATGTACCTACCTGCATTGCATTTTAAAAATATTATATATAGTGCATTAACGCGACACGTGACTCAAGCGCAGGTTATTTTAGTGCGGCGCGGCCGCGCGGCGCTGTAGGCGGGACGCGCGTTGCGGCGCCTGCGCCGGCTGACAACGTTCACTGTTACCACGATTACTTAAACTTGACAGGATTAATCTTAGCACTTGTTTTAACAAAAACCCTTCAGAAGCTCCCCGTGTTGGTGACACTGTTGTTGCTTTCTTTGTTCCGTACTCCCTAGTTATGGAATTTGCCATATAATTTCAGTGTGTTTCCAAAGTGGCTTTTTATGTCTTAATGTTCGAGGACTGTCTAACAGACAAAAATGCTTGGCCTAAACTTAGTCATAAAAACATATATAAACGTGTTACCTTGTCTAGGGGACATGATTTATGTAAGAAAACGTTCCAAAGAAAAAATGTGCTTGTTTTGCACCGTAATTATTTCCCTTAACCGGGAATCCAACTGGTCGAGTATGACAAAGCAATAAAGCCGCGTTTTATGATACAGATCGAAAGCGTCATTTATAGTGATCAATGTGATCATTTATATCTACACCACATACACCTTTAAATTAAATAAAGACCCTAAAAAAGCCATCTTTATTATTTTCTCATATTCGACCAGTTTGATTCTCGGTTAGGACAGACAAATTTCCAAAAACCATAATTATGTGGTATTGAATAAATTCAAAAATAAAAGTAAGTCTCCTTTGCGTAGAATGTTGTTCCCCCCGCCCTACTTGTTTTGTAATAGGAGTAATTCTGAGTTGTGACATGTTTCCTTGCTCAACTTTGCGTGATATTTCATTTAATATTCATATTATATCTATTCTATACATATTATAATAAAGTTGTAGAAGGGAGACAATCTGTACATTTGAGATACCTATGAACTTAAAAATACTGGGGCCTCAAAATGAGCAGCAGAACTCGTTTATATTTTTTTTAGAGTTGGTGTCTTTTTGTCTGTTTGTCTGTTTAATTTTGACTCTCCTCCCATCAATTGAAACCCACCGGGGGCCATTTGCAACGTTAAAAGATGGCTGACGTGTAATTTGTTTTAGACTTTAATTTTTGGGTAATTAATTACCTAGGTGTTCAAAGTTCTTTTCTGATAGTGACTTGGACTTTTTATGCCTTTGTGTCGCACAGTGATTGAAGACTTGGACTTATTTCGTGTATCTGGCATCTTTCTTCTCGTTTCAAGTGGACTCGCAGTGGTGCAGAGGTTAAAACTATCTTGACCTCTGACCTACAAATCACCGTACAACGTTGCCCCCAATCTTCCTAGAGAAGATTGGATTGTGTTTTATTGCTATATTGATTTATACTTGTCGGAGGAAGCTATGAGTAAAGTTGATTGTTGTTTACATACGTAAAAGATAATATCGCTTTTGTTTACATTGTAATTACTTTTAAAAATCTTAATTTAATTTAAATTGATTTGTTACATTATTTTAGAATGATAGATCTTAATAATTTAATAAAAGTCATGATTTGATTATAATACTACGTAATGACCAATCAGAGCGGAGCATGTGCCTCGAGCGGGGTCGAGGCGCCATCTTGGCTTGGTGAAGTCGATTAGCGGGAGTTATGTTTTGAGACTCTTTTGGAGTGTGGACTAACGATCGAGTTGGATCGTTTTAAAGTGTTTACAACATGAAGTAAGATCGGTGCCCCGAACCCGCTGCTCGGTCTTAAACTGTCTCATTTAAATTAATTAGAACTATTGTGTTAACTTAAAATAAACCACTGTGAACTTGTGATCGTTGTTTTATGCTCGCATTTTACCCTCATGACGCCCACAAAGCCCGCAGCCACTAATGATGATGTCAGCGGGAATGTTTCTCCGACATCAGAAGTGGGATCGGTGCAGGCACAAAACGTGAGCGAACCGACAGCGGCAAATGAAGGATGGCGTGCGTTATTCGAAGCGCAGCAAACCAGCATGAAGTTACTAGTGGAGGCGCTAACCAACCCACCGAAAATCGAGGATAAGGGCATCACGCTGCCTGAATTTCAACCGGATGATGCTGACACTGATGCCCGGGCCTGGCTAGCAACAGCCGATATCTGCTTATCGGATCGCGATATACAGGGAAGTAAATTGATTCTCATACTTAGTAAGGCTATGAAGGGTTCGGCTGCAACATGGTTTTCTCAGATAGCTTTTCCCAATATGAAGTGGGTAGAATTTAAAGAAATTTTCCTTTCTCGCTTTGATACATTGGAAACATGTGCTGCGACGATGTTAAAGATGATTACTGGCAAACCACAAGAGGGTGAATCTCTTGCTGCTTATGCAAGCCGTTTATTCACTTTACTGATGTCACGATGGGGTAGTCTGGGCAAGGAAGAAATGGCGGTATCTTTGATACTCGCACACATGGGGCAAATCGAACCACGGTTGCAACGCAATATTTTTTCTGAAGAAATAACTACCCGCAGTAAAATGCAACGTGAACTAATGGCGTTCTCTTATCGCAAACGCAGTTACCAAGAGATTTCAAAGGCCGTCGCAAGTACTACGCAAGACAATAAACGTCCTAGGTTAAGTGCTGTGTCAACAAAATGTTACGCGTGTGGAAAGTTAGGTCATAAATCTTTTGAATGTTTCAGCCGATCGCATGACAAGCAGCAACCAGCTCTGAATTCTGAGCGCTCCAACACGGCCGTTACTGCGCGGCCCGTTGTGACTTGCTACAAGTGTGGTGCTGAGGGTCACGTGGCATCGCGGTGCTCAAGAACATGGCCAGTTGCAAGCGGCAGCGCACAGCCCGCCGCCACTGCAACCAGCGTCGTGAAGCGAGTGGACGTATGCGGTCTGAGACCTGTCACTGGAACCATTACGCAATTTGGTGAGCAGTTCCCGTTTTGTTTCGATTCCGGTGCTGATTGTTCCTTAATTAAAGAGAGCGTCTCTCGCAGGCTTGTTGGTGCATTGCATTGCAGCGTGCAATTGTTACTTTGACTGGGGTAGGAAAATCTAGTGTATTATGCGATTCGCAAATTTTATCTAGAGTTTTTCTTAGTGGTCATGACGTAGAAATTTTATTTCACATTATACCTGACGATTATCTAAATAATGACATTCTGATTGGACGCGATTTGTTGGCCCTAGGGTTGTCAGTGCACATATCGAGTGATCAGCTTACTATAGTCGAGAAGCCCTCTACAGTTAATATTTGCGATGTTGCTAACGCGACGGCTCACTTTCAGGACGTGGATACCGATATACCCGATGACCTTAAACCACAACTGATAGAACTTCTTAGCAGTTTTAAGAACTCATTCGTTGAAGGCACGCCTACTAGTAGAGTAAAGACAGGTGAATTAGACATTAATCTAGTAGATCCTAGTAAAATCGTACAACGGAGACCATATCACTTGAGTCCTGGAGAGCGGGAAACAGTACGGAATAAGTGTAGCGAACTCTTGTCTGCTGGGGTTATTAGACCTAGCAAATCGCCCTTCTCTAGCCCAATACTTTTAGTAAAGAAGCGCGATGGCACGGATCGAATGTGCATAGATTACCGAGAATTAAATTCTAATACAGTTCCTGACCGGTACCCCTTGCCTTTAATCGGCGACCAAGTTCAGAGGTTATCGGGTGCACGATTTTACACGTGTCTCGACATGGCTAGTGGATTTTATCAAGTTCCTATAAATGTAGAGTCGAATTCGATAGAGAAAACCGCTTTTGTTACTCCGGACGCTCATTATGAGTTTACTGCCATGCCGTTTGGCCTACGAAATGCCCCCTCCGTATATCAGAGAGCTATTAATACGGCTCTAGGTGACTTAGCGCACTCTTATGCGATTGTCTACATGGATGATATCGTCATACCTGCGAATACTGTAGAACAAGGGCTGGAACGGTTAGGCGTTGTACTTAAAACCCTTAGCAACGCCGGCTTTTCGCTCAATATGAAAAAATGTGCCTTTCTAAAGAAGCAAGTCCAGTTTTTGGGGTATGAAATATCAGAGGGTGAAATCAGGCCTAACTCCCGTAAGATAACCGCATTAACTAGTTCCCAACCACCACAGACCGTCACTCAGCTCAGACAATTTTTGGGGTTAGCGTCCTACTTTAGGCAGTTTATCAATAACTTCTCGCTTAAAATGGCACCGCTCTACCGTCTGTTAGCTAACAATAATTTTAAAATAACTTGGACCGCCGAACATGAATCAATTAGACAAGACATAATATCGCTATTGACGTCGTCTCCAGTTTTGATGCTTTTCGACCCAGAATTACCTATAGAGTTACACACTGACGCTAGTAGCGAAGGTTACGGCGCAATTCTTTTCCAAAGAGCTGGCTCAAAATTACATCCTGTAGAGTACTACAGTAAACGCACTATACCCGCGGAGTCTCGATACCACTCTTACGAGTTGGAGACACTAGCAGTTGTTAACTCAGTTAAGCATTTCCGCCATTATTTGTATGGTAGAACTTTCACAGTCGTCACTGACTGCAATTCTTTAAAAGCCTCAAGAACTAAAGTTGACCTGACACCTAGAGTGCACCGGTGGTGGGCTTTCCTCCAGGCTTTTGATTTTGATATCCAGTACAGGGAGGGTAGGAAAATGGCCCACGTTGATTTCTTCTCGAGAAACCATTTGTCCGAAGGGAACAACACCGCCGTTAGCGATACCCATAGCTTAGGTAGAGAAAATTACGTGGCAGAAAAACGCGTCAATATAGCTGAGTTATCTTCGAATTGGTTACAAGCGGAACAACGACGAGACCCCGAATTAAATGAAATTATTACTAAACTTGAAACCGATGATCTAGACTTAGAGAGTTGTAGAATCTATGAATTGCGATCTAATGTGCTCTACAGAAAAATTCAAAGAAACAATCGCAACATTTGGCTACCGATTGTACCGAGAGCTTTTCGTTGGTCAGTAATAAATCATATTCATGAATCAATTCTCCATTTGGGATGGGATAAAACTTTAGAAAAAGTATACCAACATTATTGGTTTCCTAATATGTCGAAATACGTCAGAAAATTTGTTGAAAATTGCATAACGTGTAGAGTAGCTAAGTCGCGAAGTGGTAAACAACAGATAGAGTTACACCCCATACCGAAAACAAATATTCCTTGGCATACAATTCACATTGACGCTACAGGCAAGCTCAGTGGCAAAAATGATCAAAAGGAATACGTGTTCGTGCTCGTAGACGCTTTTACAAAGTATGTGTTACTAAGGCATTCCACAAGAATTAACACTGACAGTGCTATAAACGCCCTCAAAGCATCCATATCTCTTTTCGGTACCCCAGTGCGTGTTATTGCAGATCAGGGTAGATGTTTTGCGAACAAAGATTTTAAAGATTTTTGTTCCAATCACAATATCGAGTTACATTTGATAGCGACCGGCTCTTGTCGCGCTAATGGCCAGGTAGAGCGCATAATGAGTACACTCAAAAACATGTTAACTGTGGTAGAAACAAGCCCTAATAGGTCCTGGCAAGATGCGTTAGATGACGTCCAACTCTCCATAAACAGTACGATCCATAGAATTACTAAAGCAAGCCCCTTAGAGTTGTTAATAGGTAGAGTAGCTAGACCGTTAAATTTATTATCCGTTGACGATCACGAGGTTGAGGTAAATGTAGAAGAAATTAGAGAACAGGCTGATAGATTCTTGAAAAGTAATGCATGCCTTGATAAAGCACGGTTTGACAAGGGTAAGGCAAAAGTCACTTCGTTTTCTGTAGGAGATTACGTTTTGATCGAAAATCACGAAAGGAATCAAACAAAATTGGATGCTAAATATAAAGGACCGTTTGAGGTCATTGAAGTATTGGACGGCGACAGGTATCATCTCAAGAGTTTGACCTGTAATCGTACATACAAGTATGCGAGGGACCGCTTACGCCCGCTCCCCCAATCCTATGTCCCAACTGAGCTGGATCCGTGCTTGTCAGATGAGAGTGATGGTAAGATCATTGTACAATACTTATTTTGTTTAAAATCTCTAGTTATCCGACTGTGGGTGGCGAATTTAAGTTTTATTTTTACAAGATATCCCATGGTAGATAGGGGCGCAAGGCGTGGTGGCTGTTGAGGTGTAGCGTTTCTGTAAAACGAGGAGGCCATTGTAAGGCGAGGAGGCCATTGTAAGGCGAGGAGGCCATTGTAAGGCGAGGAGGCCATTGTAAGGCGAGGAGGCCATTGTAAGGCGAGGAGGCCATTGTAAGGCGAGGAGGCCATTGTAAGGCGAGGAGGCCTACAGACTTTTCTTTGGTCAGGAGTGGCCGAACTTTACAAGAATTTCTTTCTTTTCCGCAGATGATGCGCGGCCTTCAGCATCACACGAGGGCGTGTAATAAGTCAGGACGGCCGTGTCGGAGGAAGCTATGAGTAAAGTTGATTGTTGTTTACATACGTAAAAGATAATATCGCTTTTGTTTACATTGTAATTACTTTTAAAAATCTTAATTTAATTTAAATTGATTTGTTACATTATTTTAGAATGATAGATCTTAATAATTTAATAAAAGTCATGATTTGATTATAATACTACGTAATGACCAATCAGAGCGGAGCATGTGCCTCGAGCGGGGTCGAGGCGCCATCTTGGCTTGGTGAAGTCGATTAGCGGGAGTTATGTTTTGAGACTCTTTTGGAGTGTGGACTAACGATCGAGTTGGATCGTTTTAAAGTGTTTACAACATGAAGTAAGATCGGTGCCCCGAACCCGCTGCTCGGTCTTAAACTGTCTCATTTAAATTAATTAGAACTATTGTGTTAACTTAAAATAAACCACTGTGAACTTGTGATCGTTGTTTTATGCTCGCATTTTACCCTCATGACGCCCACAAAGCCCGCAGCCACTAATGATGATGTCAGCGGGAATGTTTCTCCGACATACTTATATATACTTGACACTGGCGAAATCACTTCACGTGGAAACGCCATATCCCCGCGGTAGTAGCTGTTCAAGTCGCCGCGGGGGCAAAGAAAGAAGAAACCCACCGAACCAATGTAAACGCGGTTTTCAATAAACGGTGACCAGTTTTATATACACATAATAAAAACCAAGATATGAAAGTAAAAGGGGGAAAAGAGTGGTCAAAGTTAGTATGGACAAAACTTACTGGATTGAGCTCGTCACTTGAAACTTTGTATAAACTCTTCGGAACAAATTAAACTGTACCTATTTCAGGATTTCTCGATTTAAGTAAAAACAAATTAGAAATTATCAAATTAGTCCAATTATAGGTATTTCTTTAAAACCCTATATGAGGGCCGTCGATTAATTTACGTGATTACAGATATCAAAGTTTTATTCTCCGATTATAGAAACTTAATTCAAGGATTTTAATAATGTACAAAAAAAAAAAACAATTTGTTGTAGTAATAAATGCGACGCCATGATAATGAGACATCAAAGAACAGGACAACCATATCCCTCCCATAACTGGAGCGATCAAGACAAAAAAGCACGTGATCATAGATTAATGTTACAGAAAGAACGTTGTGATTGAAACTAACGGTGTCACGTTGTTGTTAGAAAACATTGTTTAATGCCTAATCTCCTATCCTCCTCCTATCTCCTAACTAATCTCCTATTTTAACTTAGCGTTGGTTTTACAATTTTAGGGTGCCATGTATTTGGCATAATTTTTATGATCCGGGACGTCCTTGGCATAACATATTTAGTACCAATTTCGCCAAACGACGTTAAGCACTTAACAGACGATTAGAGCGTTAACAGCTGTCAAAATATATGAACTAACAGTCGATTAACATTGATTAAATTAAACATCGTTTGATGAAATTGGTACTTAGTATAATATTATTTCGACGAATGTTGACCTCATAGAAAACATATTGGTTATTTCTGAATGATTGTTTGGTTGATCTTTAAATAGTGATCTATTGATAACACCGAATTTAATGACGAATAATTTCGTTAGTATAATGGTTATATTATATTGCATAAAATGTTGGGTAGCATAATAGGTAGGGGTGGGGGTAGGGAATAGGTTAGGAAGTTTTTTTATATAAGCCGGGAACTTCCTGCTGCCTTATTTTCATGCTTATGCTGTTTAAAACATTTATACCGAAACATTATTGTGCTTAATAACTGATAAGTTTATGCGTTTCATTGTTTATTCGTTACAAACATTCGACTCATGAATTTTATGCAATAAGATTATTCAACCAACAAATTTAAAACGTACCTAATGATTTCTGTGTTACAATACTAAACCATATGCTTACTTATGCTTAAAGTTATTATGCCTTATACAATAATTTAAAAAAAAACCGGTCAAGTGCGAATCGGACTCTCACACCGAGGGTTCCGTGCCACAGCATAGTAGGTGTAAGCATTTGCCATTTGCTTGGCACAATAGGAATGAATCACCACAATCTATTTTTTTACATATTTGAGTTGATTGAAAAACGTACTAGATCTTGTTCAAACTAATTTTCGGTGGAAGTTTGCGTGGTAACAGTGGGGGGGGGCAATTTTACCACTTTGGAAGTGTCTCTCGCGCCAACTATTCAGTTTAGAAAAAAATGATATTGGAAACCTCAATATCATTTTTGAAGACCTATCCATAGGTAGGTACCTAATGCATAACCTGACCCTAATAACGTAAACATTTTTGAATTCATGAGTTTAATTCAGGACCATGGAGTTCCGTAAATTGTTAGCAACATTAAATATTATTCTATGCTTTCAATTATTAGACAAAATGGTTTAATTCGTTATTTTATTTCTCCTTTGGTTGGATTCCACCACCCAGTGTGACAACATGGGATAAGCTTTGTACATTTTTTTGTTAATCCATGTCAAATGCAGCGGTGTCAGATTGACGTTGACAGCGTTGACATATTACTATCCAGATTTTAATTTATTTTCCGCCATTTTCAAGACTAATTCAAAGCGTAGATATTTATTATTTCTACGGCTGTTAGGTATATTTAATATTAGGGCGGTTATTATGACGATCAGTTAAAAAAAAAAGCGCAGTCATTTTATTTTTTAGCGGTTGGTAAATTAGCGTGACAGTAAAACATGAACAGTAATAAAAAGGAAATCGGTAGGCTATTTAATTCTAATATGTCAGCTTAAAGATGCAGAAGAAAGCAGATGTCTATTAAAGTTATTGCGTCTCTGTTGTAATACGATGAACAGACAGGCTGAAATCGGTTGGCCGATTGTTAGCCGCAGGTCGCCCGTTTAGCGTTGGGATTGACAAACGGTGTTAAGAGTGGTGTCCATTTCATAGTTATAGTTCTGATGCTTGAGAACATATCGGCTGTGCTGCTTAAAAGTTATTGAGTTTCGATTTGAAACTAAGGGACGCAAATATCGTGGTGGAAGTTTCGTCCCTGACAGTCGACAAATTAATTTTAAACTTAATAATCGTCAAAATTTATAAAAAACCGGACAGGAGCATGTCTGACCTAGCTCAAAGTTGGGTTCCGAAGCCGTTAGGAATTACAAAAGAAGTATCTTAAAAAATATGCACCTACGTCCTTTTATGTTGAGAACCGCAGTTTGTCGTAAATAATTCAAAAACGGTATATCCTATAATATTGAAAATAATTTTCTTTTAAGTATTTATTAAGTGTTAATCCCGAGGGAATAACGATTATCAAAATCTAAACAGACGTGATTATTTGTCGCACCAATTAATACTTATGTATAACGCATATGACAAGCTTAATAACAGTTGACCACAGAACACAGAACCGCGCCCCTACTAGAGACGGTATGCTCTAAACCAGGGGTTCCCAAAGTGGTCCAGGTGGACCCCCAGGGGTCCACAGAGACTCGACGGAGGTCTACGTTGGCGTGACAAAAAAATGGGGGTTCACAATTCGTAAGTGGAAAATGAAACGAAAATGTCTAAATCTGTTAATTCGTAATTGAAACTCAGCCGGAACGAAAATTTCCATAGTTAGATCGTCTCCAGACTTGGGTAATGTTCACATTTTTTGCCGAGTTTTGGGAATATGGTAGAAATGTGGTGTAGGGGGTTTACCAGAACTAGTTAACTTTTGAAAGTGGTCTATGAGAAAAAAAAGTTTGGGAACCCCTGCTCTAAACTTTCCATACAAATCAAGCGTGTCAGTGGGCGTCACCGTTTACTCACACTAGTGCACGCACTACTACATAAATGACATATCCGTATTGTCTTAGTTGTCAACCATCTGTGCGCCACAAGAAAGTCACAAGTGCTTAAGAGTGCTGCGGTGTGAGGTCGATATTTTTATCGATATTTTAATGAGCCAAAATCGGACACATGACTATTTTATAAACAATACTTCGGCAATATTCAAAATTATTCATTATACCTTTATTTAGGCATGCATTACCAACTAGGTGCCAAAATAATAGAAATCATTTTATTAGGGTTGTTTATTAAAATCAAGATTATAAAAAACTTGAACCGGAGCGCCATCACTGCCCCAAAAATAAAACATTTTTTTACAATAACTTCGTATTAATAAATTGGAGTAGCGTTTTTTTGTAAGGTAGTTCAGTCTGATGTCCACATATTTATAAACTGATTGATTTCACAAACATCATTTAGCAAACCGCTTTTTTTCCGAAACTGTACATATTTCAGGATTTCTATGAAACTAACCTAACCTAAAGCGTTTTGACACGATAGTCCTGAAAAAAATCCTGAAATATTTTCAGTTCCGGAAAAAAGCAGTTTACCAAATTATATGTTTATGAAATGAATCAGTTTGTGAAAGTTCCTCCTCCTCGTTAAAAACAGGATGGAGTTTCATTGTTGGAATAGCATCAGAAAATAGCTATGTTCTGGTACTCCTTTTCGTGGTACTTCCAGCCTCGAAATGGTCTGAGCAAATCGTACCATGTTTCTGAAGAAACCAGTTTAACTTTCCCGTCGCTAATATTCATTTATCTTTAATGTAAGCATCATTAGGAAACCTAAAAGGAACACTTAGTAAAGGAAAATTAATATTAAATTAACATTTTCAAATGGAATAAAAATTCATTGATACTTTATGAACATTGATGCACTGTATCGATATGACGCCATACACCGCTACACTTCACTAACGCATTTACTGGCGTCACTGGCTGGTGAGACTGCTTACGGCGCGGTGGAGGTTTTGTGTTAAGAAGAAGAAAAAGACGAGGTTTTGTGTTCCAAGATAACCTCAAATCGCAATTTTCAAATAACCAAATATTGATTTTAAATACTTAATTGTGATATGATACGCCAGAATTTTGTTTATTCACGTTTTTACTTTGGTTATTACACCATTTCACAGCACATACGTACAGGGTGTCTGGCGGCAGATTTATGATTTCAAAATTTTATTCAAAAAAATGTATTCAATGTATGTTTTTATTAATTATAGTCACAGTGAAAGCAATGATGCGGATTTCATTTTTAGGGTTCCGTAGCCAAATGGCAAAAAACGGAACCCTTATAGATTCGTCATGTCTGTCCGTCTGTCCGTCCGTATGTCACAGCCACTTTATTCCGTAACTATAAGAGCTATACTGTGGAAACTTGGTAAGTAGATGTATTCGGTGAACCGCATTAAGATTTTCATACAAAAATAGAAAAAAAACAATAAATTTTTGGGGTTCCCCATACTTAGAACTGAAACTCAAAATTTTTTTTTTCATCAAACTCATACGTGTGGGGTATCTATGGATAGGTATTCAAAAATGATATTGAGGTTTCTATTATAATTTTTTTCTAAACTGAATAGTTTGCGCGAGAGACGCTTCCAAAGTGGAAAAATGTGTGTCCCCCCCCCCGTAACTTCTAAAATAAGGGAATGATAAATGTAAAAATAATATATGATGTACATTACCATGCAAACTTCCACCGAAAATTGGTTTGAACGAGATCTAATAATTAGTTTTTTTTTAATACGTTATAAATCGTAAACCGCATTTTACCTTTCATTCAATCAACTCAAATATAATAAAGAATTAAGAAAAACATTTATTTAGATGTATAGTTGTACGGAACCCTACGTGCGCGAGTCCGACTCGCACTTGGCCGGTTTTTTTGTAAATTATGTCATCCAAATGTTTTCCATTCAGTTGCACATATTTTTCGAAACGAAGCCTCGTGTTTCGTGGCATTTTCAAAGAAAAAAGGGCCGATAATCACACTTGTGGACAAAGCACACCAAACGGTTACTCGGGGGCAATGCAGCGGTTTCTGATGTTTAATTCGTGGATTACGGGTTCGTGGAGCCCAGTAACGACAGTTTTGTTTATTAACATGGCCGTTTAAGTGGAATCGACGAATATTTAAGTTTGAACAAAACTGCCGACGAGCGATAACGTAAGAATCGCCGCCTTTAAAGAACGCCTCGATAGCGAGCGCACGATGCTCTCCGACCACTGCGGCATTGTGACTAACAAATCCGCACGATCGGTGATTCCAATGACGCCCCCACCCCCCGCACCATTTATAACGTTTTTGTAAAATCGAGTTCTAAAATGTAAATCTGCCGCCAGACACCCTGTACATACATACATAAACTCACGCCTTCATTCACAGCACAATGAGGCATAATATCGCTTTTTTGATCATGTGCACTCCACAACGTCCAAATAGACTCTGACGGCCTTTACCTCCATCAATTGCGCTCAGCGCAACTGCGAGGCACAAATATTGTCTTCACTGCCGTCTCTAGTAGAGGCGCGCGGTGACGATTCAGTGCTCTGTGCAGTTGACATTCGTGTTAGTAACTCAACGGGGACATGTGGGCAACTTAAAAATAAGATTCGGATTAACGACTGTCAAACTGTATGAACAAAGGGTTAAGATTTAACAGTCTGTTAAATACTATAATTAAATCCGACATAAGGACTTATTTTCTATGAGTAGTTTTTTTTATTTTTATTAATATCACGACATAAGACTTAGTTAGAGAACTGTAAAAAACATCCCGTCAGCCCGTTTTGCTGCGAATGCAGCTATTTAAATACTTCCTCGACACCCAGGGTAGTGAATGCTCTCACGTACGGCGGCGAGCCGGCGTTAAACGGCTGAATAACAAGGAGTTCCATAACTACGGCGAGAGTGGAGTCTTAATTAAGATGAATTTCTCAAAAGAATGAGGCGAGCGTAATGAGTCAGATATACTTAGCCATTAGCGTTGAGGCAAAACGCTTTCTACTGACTTTGTCAGGGTTGATAAGTGGGAACATTTGGAACCAACCCCGTTGTTTTGTAAAGATAAAGCAGCCGCAGCACCTAAGTAAGTGAGTAAAGTTAGACTAGCTGTCCGCAGCCGCGCTACTTTACTCAACATCTGGAAGCCGTTTTTTGGTGATTTGCATAATAAGAGCTCCTAGTACTAGAAAGCTGTAATTTGGCATGAATATACATATTAGCCAACAAAGTCTTAAAATAAAATCATGGAACACATGTGTACCTCCCCTACACGTAACGTGGGGATGTAATTTTTTTTCGTCGTCTACCCCATAGCGTGGCGTGTCGTTGGATAGGTCTTTCAAAAACATTGCGAGTTTGTGTATAATTATTTTTTTGATTAAGGGGTCCGTTTATGAAATATTAAGCTTTAAAGAGTTAATTTTTTATAGAGTCATTTCCCCGCCCCCATATATGACGCCCCGGATGCATATTTTGTTTTTTTTATTACCTACTTATCGCAAATATTATACATATTTTATTTACATTCATAATACTTACATTTACTTGTGGGAGGACCTTGCGCAGGGTCCGTCCGGGTTGGTGCCACCATCTTATCCATTAACCTACCGCCAAGCAACAGTGTTCGCATTGTTGTGTTCCGGTTTGGGGATAAGACAGCCGGTGAAATGACTAGCATAGAGGCATTCCATCTTAGTCCTCAGGGTTGGCAACGCATTTGCAGTCTTATGAATGCGAATGTCTATGGGTCACAGTTTCCACTTACCATCAGGTGGCCTGTGTGCTCGTTTGCCTTCCCACGCAATAAAAAAAAAAAAAAAAAAAAACCATTGGGCATCCATCCAAAAAAAAGGGTTCTGCAAAAATTGTGTACAACCCTTTTTGTAAGCAGCAGTTTTTGCAGTTGTAATTATTAGGTCAATAAAATAAAATGTCTATTTACTTATAGCAAAAAATTATTCATAATACTTTGTGCAAGAAATTGTATAAGTAAACTATATTATAATGAGATAGTTTTATAATATCGATAACTATACTTGAAAAAATATAATAAATAGTAGAATAATTATAAATAATTCAGTGATTAAAGTGCAATTAAAATTAGTAAATAACTAATTATAATATTATAAAGCTAAGCCCTCTCCTCTGTTTCTGTTGCTGTGCCCAACAGGGTCCACATACCATGAACATGTATATACCTATGATTACAACCACATCTGTAAAATGTGGAACGCAATAAATATATTGAGTATTGAGTATTGAGAACAACAAGTCTTAATGTTAGATTAAAGACTAAACTAGCTGTATCGAAAGGAAAATATTCATGGGAAATTGGTAGTTTTGAAATAAGAAGACCTTTTAAAAAAGAGCTGCATCTGTCCCGGATTTACCCTACAGGTCAAACAAATGTACAAAAAAAGGTGCGGTATTTGTACTTACAAAAACAAAAGACCCCGAAGAGAAGATTACTGTACACTTTGTGGGGTCAAAAACAGGGTGCTTAATTATTGATAACGAATCGTTATGTAAGGGCTGATTTTAAAACAATACGGAAACCAATACTTTTCTTCTCGCAACGTGACGTAAAGTGATTCCCGTGGAGAAATTTGCCAAGAAGTCCCACGTGGGGCAAGCGATATGCCAGTGCGGCATGAATTGTTCGCCTCTTGTAACCACTGGCACAATTAATACCGATATTTATATATTTGAATGTTTAAAAAAAGGTTATTACCGCTTACAAAACCGCACACTTTTTTGACTTTGTTTTGGCCAGATTTGGCAAGTTGTCACTATTCGTCGCGAGCTCAGGACTGGTATAATCTGAATTCTGTCGATATAGTGCCGAAAAATACGAATCCGCCAAATTGTCCAGAACTACCTACGACCAATATTAAAACAATGCTGCGGAAAACATGCCAACCGGCTCCATCATTACCTGATTTCAAAAGGAAGTGGATGAAATGTACCAAACTGGTCATAAATGAATCCGCGCAGAATTATATGAGGTGCGTCAAGACTTTAGTCCGAGAATTCTCTCGTCGTACTCTGTAGAAACCATAAAATCGTCTATGATCTATTTTATCAAAAAAATATTATAATAAAGAATTTGATTTACTAGAATATTATTTTATTTTGTAAACTACAATTCAAATGGCAACAATTTAATAGTAACACAATGTAAGTTATGATTATGACCCACTTTAGGATGATTATGAATTTAATAAATCCGCTGTAATGTATATAATCATAGTAGTATAGCTGTCAGCATTGTCAGCCGAGCAGCGCGCGGGGACTGGGGCGGCGCGCGGGGTGAGGGGGGCCTCTGCGTGCAGGTATTGATCGGGCACGAACAACATTGCACCACCTGCCGGTGCAACGCGCAAAAGGCGATGGGCGAGTGCAAAGAAACACACGACTCCGTAGGTGTTCGCACGATTTAGCAATAAGGAAAAAAACATGCTAAGTGCGACCCGGACTCACACACTAAAGGTTCCTTACATTCTACTTGGAAAAAGCATATTACTTGCGTTTGATATGATATCGTTATCGTTACATGTTAACGTTACGATAGCTTTTATTTAAATGACAGAGATGGCAGTCCAGTTACAAATCTTTGCAATAAAATGTCTTAAGCAATATTGTTTTAACGGGTAGAATTAGTGTACCAAATTAGACGTCATTATTTCCTCGACACATTTTACCAGAATCATTCATTCGTCCAAAAAAATCCTTGTAGAGTTTTATTTCTTGTGGTATCTTATCAATCAGAATGAGACGCATTCAAATTCAACTCAACTACATTCGTTGCGTTTCTATCAATTTGGAGCTGGTTTTTCAATCTCCTGATAACACTATCTGTCAGGTGAATTGTAGCTATGTCCTTATCTTTCTTATGACAAAAAATAGGACAGAGATACAATTTACCTGACAGAAAGTGTCATCTGGAGATTGCAAAAAGAACCCTAACTGCCGCACTCAGAGACGTCAATTAAATTTAATGTTTGTTTAGTGACGTGTTATCTTATTCTATTGATATAGCAAAGAAAGTGACAGCAGCAACTTTAATCAAGCATTAAATTTAATTGACGTCTCTGAGTGCGGCAGTTAGTGAATTAATATTTCCTAAGTTGAGCCCGTCGATTGAACAGCAGTGGCGAGCGAGTATCCGATTGTTGAGAGCCGCTTCATTAAAGCTGAACGATGAGTGCTAAAATAAAAATTGTTTTGTTTCCTCCAACTTCAACAACCCGACGGTCGATAAAACAAAACGAGTGAAGCGTGCTGCGTGCACGCCGGCGCCGGCGCGCGGCGCGCCTCTGGCACGACGGCACGGGTGCGTGCTTGCGGCGGCGCTGGCGTGCCAGTGCCACTCATATCACAATCAATGGTCAGCTACTCCATCCATATATTTTGCACATGACATGAGTGTCGTTTGTTGAACAACGATAGACGGCACCAGCACGCCCTCCGAGTATGAAAAAGCAAGCGTTCGTAATTTCGTGGATCTTAAGGAGGGTCTTGGTGGCATAAGTAGTAATGCGCCTGCATTGGCCCGGATAACCAGAGGAGATGTAGGTTCAAATCCTACCTAAGACCGACATTTTTTTTCACTTTAATATCGTTTCGAATTTCATAACAGAAGTTTCTGATAAATTATAAAATATTTACCTACCTACTATTAAGGGTCTGTTTCTCAATCGACAAGTAAATTTATCTGCCATTTAAAGTTGGCTCTCTCCTTGTCTCTTTTTAAGTTTTAGAAAAAGAAAGGGCTAAATTTATCTGTCAAATATGCTATACTTGCATATAATAACAGTTTGCATGTTCAACAACTTAATTAATGTATGTTTTGATTACATCATTTAGCATTGAAACTATACATTTAGGTAATATAATTTAAAATTACATACATACATACATATTACAGCAAGGCGTATTTTGTGTATCCACCTTTATGCGTGACCGCTGGGCGCTGGCTAATTAGTAGAGTTCAATAAAAAGTATTTTATATCGAATTTAATATGTTAACTAATATATAGCGAATAGGTAGCCTGAAAAAAAACAGTTCAGTATTATAATTAATTAAAAAATAAAAAATAAACTTTCTTTTATAAAAATGCAATTGCTTGTTTAAAAGACAAATTAAATACCAATCGAAAGCATGAAGCAGGCCCGGGGCGTACCCGATGGATTGTAGCAGCGTGTTTCTGACTTAATTCGGAGTTAAAAATGTCGTATAAAGTAGGCTCGATTCGGTCTAGTTTTAATAGTACGAAAACATCAACTCAAAATCATTGTAAGTTTTGTTTCAAGCTCATAGACGTTGTATTAAAGTTTATTTTAAAATACAGTTGTATTTTGAGTTACTACACTTTTGATCTGGCAGTGCGATATCCCAAGTAACTAAATCAAATATAAATCGCAAAAAGGGTAGGCAGGTATAAACAGTTAAGTCTGTACTAATAATTTGCACCATTAGGCTTCATACTTTCGATTACTATGTAATTTGTCTATTAAACAAGCAATTACATTTTTTTAAAGTTCATTTTAAATTATAATTTTTTTATACAAGTCATTTACTTGCTCTTAAATCAAATAGTAATATAAGTCAATATTGTTTTTTTATGTTTTAATGTAATTAAATTACTGTGTGACATTATTTTTCGTCGCAGTATTGTACTTACTTACTTTCATAAACTCACGCCTAAATATTCCCGGAGTGGGGCAGGCAGAGCAACTCTAAAAACTTGTTGATAATTCCGTAACCACATTTTTCACAACTAAGCCAAGATGTCTAAAAGTGTATTAGTGACGCAGTATTGTCTCTTTTAATTACTGTTTCATTTTTCTTTCAAATCGTCGCTCGTTTGACACGCGTGCGGAAAGTCACGCGCGCTCCTGCCCCCGTACTCGTGTCGAATGGGATAGTTTCAGCACTTGCATCAAAATTGACTTTTTCAGAGTTTAATTTTGTTTATTTATTGTGCACCCTACTGTGTAAATTTCTGAATTATTAAGTTAAAGATTGCCACTAAGCATTCGGTGCACAAATCGGTGCTATTTTTTTTACCTAGGTACTAGTTAATTTTCATGTTTAAAAAAAAAGTATAATTAAACAGTTTTTTCGTTTACAACTATAACTTTACAATATCAACTTTGTATGTACGAACATTCAACAAAATTTACTACTTAATATACTTATTTATTTTATCAGCATAAAACCAATACATCTTAAAAAAAATTGGAGGTTTTTTATCCGAAGAACGACGCGTGGGTGCAAGCAATAGTGGGCACCCGCCAGGAGGGTGGGTGTCGAACGTAATAATGGGAGGCGGGTCAGGCGGGTCGGGTCAGGCGCACGGCCGAGACCTTCGGCTAACGGTGCCGTCGACCCGCGCGCGGCTGCTGCACCGCGACGCCACTATGACATTTATCTGCCAGTGCCAACCAGAAACTTCCGCTCAATTCAGAATCTTTGCACAATGTCTAAATTGCCTTGTCCTGTTTTTGTGCCTACTCATACCTAACTCTCCACGTCAAGAAAATCATTATTATTTGTAAGAATGCGTTTGAGATGCCGGGCCGATGTTCCTTTCGCCAGCGGGGAAGGCGCACGCCGCGGCGCTGGGCGGCCGCGAGCGCAAGGTCTGGGTTGGCCGGGTCGACGGCCGCGCGCCCCGCCGCCCTCGCCAGCTGTCGCCGCCCGGTTATATTTAGCCTGGATGGCAGAGTTCTTACTGATACAGTTTCTCTCTCTGTTTGCATTACGCACCGAATTGCCTACTCGATGAAGTATCCTTTATTGAAAAGTTTTAGAGCACCACAATAGATAGATTTACAGACGTGTTTCTGCGTAGTCGGCTCGTGTATTATTGATCGCCCGTACCACGCTCCACACCAGTGAGTGGCGTTCTCGGTCGTTCATGGTTTGTAGTCATTCTGATGGAGAGAAAGCATTTAAGCGATTGTAAATCGATTCTATTCCAAAAAGGGCGAAGTACCGTTACTTTACGAATGCAGTAACATGCAAACGATCGCTAAGGCTGCGCCAGTGCACAGTTAAATACACAATACAATGACGCGACTACGGAGGTGTAAATTTGACTGCGGAACTGAGAACTCATTATAGAAAGCAAACAAGAGCTGATAACTGTTATTTTCACGACCTAACCTAATGACTTCGAAAGACGATAAGGTTAAAAAACCTTTGGATTAATTTAGGGCCATCCATGTTTACCTTTTAATGCGACGACTAACTTTTAGGTTTATTTAATAAATTTAAATCTACGAGTATTATGATTATACTCGTAAAACCTGCAATTAGAAGTTTTTAAATATGGAGTAAAACGAGCGTAGTTGTTAAAGCGAGCGTAGGCGGCGTGGCGCGGTGTGGCGTGGCGCCGCGTGGTGCGACGCGACGCGAGACGCGGGACGAGCAAACTTCGGTTTAACAAGGTACAGTTTCCTGACCGGTAACAGCGACTCAGGCTAGGTAGACGTTCGCTTAAAATGTAGGTATTCCTACGAACAACTGTACGCCGCGCGTGAGATAGTTTGTTTTGATTGATTAATTCAGATATGAGGTACCTAAGGTTTATATACAGGGCCTTTTTTCTACTGGGTAAAACCATATGGCCTTTGGCATGTTATCGTATCGTTTTTAACTAGGCCTCCATTCATTTCAAGTAATTGTGGTATACCAACGTAACGTTGACAATACGATAATCTACAGGTTGACCGGAAATTCGCCGTATTCCTTGAAAGGGGTTATTCTACAGCTCATTTGTAACAATTTAAGTCCTGTCAACCAGGGGTCAAAACTCATTGGTTATCGAGTTATTCACGTTTTTAGAATTTAAAAAAAATACCCGCCTTTCGACCTAAAACTAGTAATTGTGTAAAAACTTCGTCATTTAGAAATAAAAAAGCATCAGCTTGGATTGTTTTATTAGTTAAGTTTTTAAAAAGCAAATTTAAAAGAACACGATTAGCTGAATTTAAAAACGATAACGATCCCGCGTTTTTTGGATGAAACGATGGAACTTAACCGCGAACATTTCTGCTATTATTATTAATTGTACATTTTTAAATGAAATTTAATTTTAAAATGTCATAAATTGTACCTTTTTAGAAAGCTTATGAATTGAGCAATGTCATTTGTACGCGAAGTGATATACTGTTTTTTTTAGTTATGCTGTAAAATATTACAAAATTTGGAAAATAATTACTAGAACTTTCAATTTCATTTGCAAAACTTTGCATTTCTTTGGCATTTTTTATTATTTTTCGTAATCAGTAATTCATTGGCTATTTGAAAAATGCTTTTTTTTTATTTCTATATGACGATTTTTTTTTCACAATGACTATAATATAGTTATAGGTAGAAAGGCGGGTATTTTAAAAAATTCTAAAAACGTGAATAACTCGAAAACCAATGAGTTTTGACCCCTGGTTGACTGAACTTAAATCGTTACAAATGAGCTGTAGAATAACCCCTTTCAAGGAATAAGGCGAATTTCCAGTCACCCTGTATTATGTCAAAGGCAACATGGTGTTACCAAGTAGAATAGAAGCCCTGTTCCTTAATACAGCCATAGAAGAAGAGGTTCTTGTTAGGATGGAAGATTACCCAATTTACAAATGATGTAACACAGATTGGTAGGGATAGGGACAGTCGAGTACAAATATTATGTATACATTTATTTCAATCGAATACGGTGAAAAGTGTAACATATCTTTGTACTCGACTGTACAATCACATTGTCTTGTACGTGGTTGCGACGGGTAGGCTACCTACTTCCGGCCTGGATGTCGCTGGGGGGCAAAGCAATTTCGGGTCGTTTAAATTTTTTCCTGTCCTCGAGGATAGAAACATGACGTGTCATAACATAAGTCCTTCAGTTATGACGAAAGCAACGAGAGATGATATTAAAATAATTTAGGACCTTACTCTCTGCTCTTAATTGACAATTTATTTCATTAAATACAAATAACCGAATGGAAATATAGTTGTGCAGAAGATTTATAATTGACGACAGCAGTTTATAAAAATGTGTTGTGATTTTGTGATAAGCCCGAGAGCTGAAATTAAAGATTGGTTAACGGAGATAGTTCAAAAGATTTTTTAATGAAAACTTACCAGTTTTGAGTAAAAACGAAATCGTTCATAAACGATTACATTTTTGATTTTACTAGCGACGTTAGATGATAACTCAGGGTAGGTAGTAAAGGAAACTTATGTAACTATTAAACAGTAGAACTAAATCACTGAACAAACATGAGGATGAAAAGGTGTCGGCATCGGCCGCCACACAGTCACACTCACCCGCTACTTGTAGTCAGGTAATTGCGTATCACTTTCGCGGCAAATCTGGAAGAAAATAAACATATTCGTAAAAAAAACGTCTGAGGAATTAATCGGGTATAGGTACCTACTTATTAACCATATGAAACCAAACTCTATAATAATTGCAGATGTAGCCGTGTAGTGTAAAACAAGTAAGTTGTTAAAATCCTTAAAGGTATCTCGTTCGAAGATAAGTATAATACAGCGTACGAAGGTGACGCGATTAACCTTTTGAACGCCACAGTCGGCTCTGGCCGACAACTGAAAGTCGTGCCACTGTCGCCACCGACGGCCATAGCCAACACAAGTTAGAGATTAAAAGAGACTTTGTTTCGTATGGATTAAGTTGTAATTTGCTTAGCATAGCAGACATGTTTGGCGTGTGAGTGACGCATTTTGTATTTGACGTACGGCGTTCAAAAGGTTAAAAAGCGTCCTATCTATGTAACTTCGAGACTGTACTGTATTGTACTGTCCATTATGGCCCCATTATGGGAATGCGTAAGGGACGGAGTAATGCGTATAAGAATAATTATGTTGCTCGTTGCTAGGCGTCTAGCCATCGTTCGTGACCAACTCGGAGAGTGCGAACGTGCAGCGGGTGGGGTCGGGCGGCCATGGCGCACAACCCTGCAAGCGCCCCGCGCCGCGGCCGAAACGGCTAAGATCATTTTAATACTTACTAATTACAAATTTAAAAGAGGTCGCTTCTTACATCACGACAATTATATGAGACATTGCCATTTATGGCAGCTTTACGTAAGCGCACTGCATTAGTTTCCCACGCAGGATAAAGCCCGTACATGGTCAGCTATCATTCCCCTCTAAGCACAACACAACATATTTTTCTGTGAGATAAGAAGGCGTATGTATGCCTTTATCTGGCATACATTTATACAATGGCATTGGTACTTTTTTTTCCAGGAACCCCAAAACGGTTAGTTTCCAGGAACCCCACATTTCATTTTAACTGTTCCTTTTTCTTCCTGCTGCTGCTGGCTCGTTTTTTTTTACTTGTTAGGTTTTGGAACTCTCTTCCCTTAGAATGAAGAAGCGCGAAATAGATTCAATTTTTTTAACCCCCAAGGGGTTTTATATGTTTGACGTGTAAGTGTGTGTGTGTGTGTGTGTGTCTGTCTGTGGCACCGTAGCTCTTAAACGGCTGAACCGATTTGGATGCGGAATTTTTAATTTGAAATCAAGTTTTCTAGCGGTGGTTCTTAGACCTATTTTATTAAAATTGGCTTAGGTGTTTTTGAGATATAAGCCTTTACTGGGTTAAAAGCCCACAATACAACGGCAACACCTACTTTCAGAGCTGATATTTCCTAAACTGCCGAACCAATTTTCATGAAATCTTGCTAAGAACCATCCCAATTAACGTAGCTTTATAAAAAAAAAACTTGCGTCCAAATCCGTTCATCCGTTTGGGAGCTACGATGCCACAAACAGACACCCAGGTACATGGACATAGACACACACGTTATAAACTTTTTCCTACTCCTGTACTTTTATCTGTCATTTATATAGTCACGAACACTAATATAAGAATATAGATAATATGTCCGCAGAACGTTCCGTAGAAAAGTCTATCTAGTCTATTCCCCTTAACAGCACTTGTGCTTTTTTGAGCCAAAACGATATGCCTAGCTGCCAAAGCTTACACCTAGGTTAATTTGACCAATCAAAATACTTCACCAAATAAAACCACCAATCACAATACACATTGACTGTCAATCGGAACGTTAGGTTCTTTTTGGTATGTTAACTCTTTTACTAATTTAACTCTTTAAAAAAAAACAATTAAATTTGGTATCAACCAACCAGAACGCAGCTATATTAAAATCGACCAATCAGGTAAAAGAATTCATTTCTCAAATCATTAGGTGTTTTTTAGTCCCTATTTCACAAGTTAAATCGATTGTGCAACTTTTTTAAAAAATATGAAACCTGGCAAGTGTACATCAATTTAAAAACAAAGTTAACCATAGACACATATTTTGTAGTTTTCGAATGTTTCTCGCTCGTTTGTTGTTCTGTGCGATTTATTCGCATTTTATACACTTTCGCAGAAAGTCGACGGTCCTATTTCTGGGTAGTTTGGCCGTCCGGGCCTGCTGCAAAACTAACATAACCTAAACCTACCTCATATTTATGCCACTAAGGGGTGCCTTGGGTCTGGAATTGAAATTTTTCATTAGTGTATAAAATGCGAATAAACCTTCTGTGCTTCGTTCGTTCGTATTCTAACCTAGGTATATTAATTTAATTATGCATTTTATTTGAAACCTAGTCGTAGAAAAAGTATTGTATGCAACGGTGTATAACTAAGTCAAAAAATACTCGTGGCGTCTTGCTTTACGATGTTCGCCTGCGGCTCATATCGTAACCACACCACTCGTCTTTTTTGACCTCTCTAATCTTATACAACTGTTGCATAAACTACTATTAACACACCTCTTTTTTATTTATTTATGTAATACGACGAAGTCCTTCCAGTTCTAGGCACTGAACAAAAATAAAAATATTCATGTCTTTAAAGAGACGTTGCTAGCTGTAGTCGTATTCTTAATTTAGAGAAGTTTAAGCTTTTACGGTGGGCTTCGCATTCGGGCTACTAGCGGCCTGGCTCTCCCAGCTTTCCTCTCTTCGGTCCACAGCACAATCACCCTCATCAGTGAGATTCGTAACTTTTCTAACCCCACTGATGTGTTTAAGGATTATGAGCTTTTAATAAAGCAAAAATATGGCAAGTACAAGGTTTAAGCTCTTATAATTTAAGCCCAAATTCAGTCTTATAGACGATAATATGACTCTTTATAAGAACACATTATTTGGTCATATTAGCCGTTATAAGATATTTTTTTGCTAGTTGGGTAAACACCTTTTATCTTTTTTTATCTTTTCCAGTTCCTCCCCCTGTGCGAGACTGCTCGCGGCTACTCGACTACGACAGAAGCGGTCGCTGCTGCGGTGTGCCCAACGTAACGCCAGCGCATCAGTGCACCAGTGTGCCGCGTACGGAGTATGAAAATCAGGCCATCGCACGTTTGAGCCAACTCACCATCTTAACATAAGCATGTTCATGTATAGGGTGCATCTTTTTTAAATCTTTAAACTTCGTTTGATAAGACTGTTTAGTTACTATTGTCTTCAACTATTGTGGAAAATGTATACCTATTTTAGTGGTTAAAAGGCGAACTAAAAAATTTCAGCCAACCTATTCGCTACATATTACTTACTCGGATTAAATTTAATTTGATATAAAATACTTTTTATCGAATAAACAGCTGGGTGAATTATGTTGGCAACTGTGGGAGCCGTTGATAAGACAACTCAAATGAACGCTCTTCTTCGCTGCGACCAACTGTTTCTATGGCGCAACGTGGGTGCAGTCAGCAGTGCAACGCGCGTCGATTGCTTCTCAAACAAAAAGAGAATCGTAATTATCGAAAATCGTACAAATTATATTTATTGGCCGCTAAACATGACATGTTACATGTTACATGCATAACCGAATAAAATATAATACTACCTACAAAAAAAATTGTCACTTCAGCTCAACTTTTTTTACTAATAGATACTTATTTTGGATTTTCCTCGAAGATTATTTTCCTTACTCCTATACATTTTCAATATCGATAATGCATCAATATAAGAGCCAATGCTAGGGCCACTGATCATTTAAAGTATTATATTAAGAACTAGCGACCCGCCCGCGGCTTCGCCCGCGTGGAATGTATTATACATACCTATAAACCTTCCTTAAGAATCACTCTATCTATTAAAAAAAACCGCATCAAAATCCGTGGCGTAGTTTTAAAGATTTAAGCATACATAGGGACAGACAGCGCAAGCGACTTTGTTTTATACTATGTAGTGATGTACAATCATAAAACAAGAACTATGGCTCACACACGCAGCTTCTTGTCTGTATTATTCACATTGTGTAATTTAATATAATTATATAACATCGAGAGATGCACGCAAATGTAGAGCGCGCATTATCAGCCCATGTTGTAATGAAGCGGCCGGCCCGAGGCGGGAGCGGGGAGCGGGGAGGTCACTCGGTGAGTCAAGTTCGAACGACCCCGGGACATGAGGGCAGCTTCCCGAGGATAGTGACGTCCTCCTGGCAACCAAGCGTGACTACCAAATATGTAGGAACACGGACGCGGTACAAAGTTACCTACCGGGTTGGTAATGCACATAATTTCTCAATGTAGTTTAATATTTCAAGTGTACTTACCATCTCAATAATTACGAACCCTCTCTTTAAATGTTTGGAGCCAGTTATACCTTCGTGACATTTTCGTGTTGAGGTACATACCAATAAACGGCGCCATATATACTACTCAAAACAAAATAGGGGCCACGGTATATTCTGCATACAAAAGAACTTTTTTCGGAGAAGGATTATTATAACAATATTCTTGACATTCAAGAATGTCAAGCATTTTAATGTAAATCAAGAAAAATAATGCTGGGAATACTGACCATGAGTGAGCGCCAGCAGGCCGCCGTCTGTGCATCATTCATCCATTGTCTACTGGCGAACTACTCACGATTGAGTTATAATAAGCATACTTTTTAAGCAGGGACCTGTGCTATAAAGTATTTTCTGAGGCTGATACTGACTTAACATGACCTGAAACTATAATATACTACTCAAAACAAAATAGGGGCCACGGTATATTCTGCATACAAAATGACTGTTTTCGGAGAAGGATTATTATAACAAATTTTAACCTGTAATTTTTGAATTTAGTATCATTCGAAAGCTGCAATGTTCAACTTACAAGCTAGGTTTTTAATTTTTTTGTCAAGCGTTTTGATTTAACCGTGCGTGTGGTTTTTAAAAAAGTTGAATTTTTTTTGCTCATTTTGTATGAAATTTAAAAATTAATTTAAAGAACCACACGCATGGTAAAAACAAAACAATTGACAAAAAAATAAAAACACAACCTGTAAGTTGAACATTGCAGCTTTCGAATGATGCTAAATTCAAAACTTACGGGTTAAAATTTGTTAAAATAATCCTTCTCCGAAAACAGTTCTTTTGTATGCAGAATATACCGTGGCCTCTATTTTGTTTTGAGTAGTATATTATAGTTTCAGGTCATGTTAAGTCAGTATCAGCCTCAGAAAATACTTTATAGCACAGGTCCCTGCTTAAAAAGTATGCTTATTACAGGGTTGGGCAGATTAAGTGTCCTAGTTAAAAAGAGCCATAAAATTAAAACAAGACAGATTTTTTTAAAATTTATCACGTTTTTATTTTTAGCGTACTCTATACTTAGAAAAACTAATTCATAAGTTCAAATCGCTCGCCATCAGCTTTAATAACTTGACGCATTCTTCCATAGAATGCATTGCACGCGGCACGCACTACCTCGTCTGGTATTTCATCCCATATCTTGACTAATCGATGCTTGAATGAGTTTAAATTCATGCCCTGTGTGCTCCCAATCTTGCTCAGCATGTAACCCCATATCGAAAAGTCCAAAGCATTCAAATCCGGCGATGATGCAGGCCATTCTTGCCAAGGTATAAAATCTGTCAAATTTGTTCTACACCAGTCTTGAGTGCGTTTAGCTTTGTGAGATGGGGCACTATCTTGTTGGAAGCAGTAATAGTCGTTTCCATATAATTTTTGAGCATTTTCTAGCAAATGACCCTGTAACACGTTCTGGATGTAATAGTCTTGGTTAATTTTGACACCTCGATCAATAAACAGCAGCGGTAACTTGCCTCTAGGCGATATCGCACCCCATAACATGACAGCGTATGCACTCTGTCAAAGTCAAAGTCAAAGTCAAATATATTTATTTGCTTAAAATGTGGTACAGATGATGGTTGTTAGTGCATATATGGTCACACACATTTTACCAATAGATGGCATGCAAAAAAATAATAATAATAGAAATAAAAGTTGTTTCACAAAATCTAAACACACTAAGAAACATGTTGGTGATTAAACAATGTCGATATAATACGATTGAACTTTGAATTATTTAAAAGTCAGCATCATAACTGTTCACGACGCAAGAGTGTAACCCCGTAGGACCCCCTAATAATAAAGAAAATATGTTTAAACTTAATGTCCCATAGCCATGTAAAATTAGAGCACTATAACCACCCTTGTTCCCCTGTCGATAATAAAGTAATTCTGTATTATTAGTCGTAAAGACAAATGTGATAGTAGTGATAAGGAGAAATAAAGATTGGATTTATCATCGTTTTATTTGGTAACAAATACTTGCCTATCCCGCGACGCTCGCCGCCTGAGCACAGAACAGATAAGTACAGAAGTAAATCACATGTATGTACTTCACTTTTCATACCTACGCTCGGCGGTCGCTCTAGGGTTGTCAACTATGGCTTATGCACAAAAAACTATCGCGGTAGTGGCACTCGTATCTAGTCGTTTGATTTATTGTTGTGAGATGCTTTGTGACAGACAGACGGACAGACGGACAGCGGAGTCTTAGCAATAGGGTCCAGTTTTAACCCTTTGGGTACGAAACCCTAAAAATACCGTAGGTAACTTCAAAAATAACCGACCAGACGAATTAATATTAAAGTGGAGGGGGTGACTGGAGGGGCTAATCCAAACCCGCAGTACCTACCTATAGCCCGTAATAGCAAAAAACTTATCCTACAAAACAAAACAATAAACCTACCTACTAGGTATTACAATACAAAAAGTTTACAGAGCAGAAACATACAAAATTTTACGTTTTTCAATTTTCATTATCGAAAATTCCTTATAACTTCTAAACGGATTACCCTAGTTACACAATTTCCATTACCGTATACGTTTTAGACCTAAACCTATCAAAAGACACTAAAAACAACACAATATCTACACAAACAAAAAAACATGTTTTCAACTTACGTAAGGTGGCGTGAATTTACCTTACAAAAATATAGTTAAGTACTTCGTTTATACTGATTCAAAATAGGAAACTATTATTTAAATCGATCTTAGATATATTCTTCGGGGGCCGGGGCGGGGCGCTTACCTACCTAACTCTTCTGTGTAAGTTTAAAAAGAACCATTGAAATACAAGCAGATACCTACTTACCTCTCTGAAGCCACTGGTAGCTTGAAAAAGGACAGTTCACCGTTTAAAGTGGAATTTAAGCAACCGTCCACTGAACAGTTATAATAACTTCTTTTTTGTTGCGCCATTATACCTAATTATCGCACAAAAAAGTCCACGGACGCGACGCGTGTCAAGCGGACGGCACTCTCGCTCGCACTCTTCCCAACTACTCCGAGATATCGTGTCCGTGAGCGGTGTCTGTGTGCGTTGCTCGAGCGCACTTTGTATGTAGATTGCTTTCTGTACCTATCTGTTCTGTGGCCTGAGTGAGGGACGAGCGCCGCGCAGGCGAGTATTTATATAAGCCGGGCGGGGGGCGAGGTAGTATAAATATGGCGCGATCTATTTTCCGTCGCCAGTCGCCCCGCACCCGCCGCACTGATAAGATGTAGATCTCATTAGAAAGTAAGCATGAATGAGAGTCTAATTAGAACATATAAGCGATTGTAATATAAGATTCCTATATGTAAATAAAGATAAATGCTCATAGGGGGTGAGGTAGGAGCCGAGTGGTGGGGCGAGCCAAAAATGATATAAAAATGGCGTCGTTTCGCCGAAAAATCAGCCCGACCGACCTCACTGACCTAACAGAGACTCTGACGAGTACCGACGACGCGGACAAGGCGATTGGGGCTCTCACCGATCACCTCAGCTCAGTGCTAAAAAGCTCCGCGAAAGTCGTGCCCTCCTATAGGGACAGACGTCCCCCGCTCACTCGAGAGCTGAGGGAGTTGGTGAGGGCCAAAAACGCCGCGACCAGACATTACGACTCTTACCCGACCGAACAGAATAGAGTTAGGCTGCGTGCGCTTCAAAACCAGGTCAAAACCGGCGTCGCGACTTTGAGAAACGACTCTTGGAACGATCTGTTATCCGACATCGAACCGAGCCACACCGCTTATTGGCGGTTGGCTAGGTGCATCAAATCCGACACAGCCTCTCCTATGCCCCCTCTAAACCATCCCGACAACTCCGGCCCTGCGTTCGAGGACGGCGACAAGGCCGACGTCCTTGCCGCCAGCCTCGAGTCGCAGTGCTCTCCCAGTACGTTGTACCCGGACGAGGCCCATATCACTTGGGTCGACTCCGAAGTACACAGGCGTGCCTCCTTCCCTCCTCCCGACCCTCCTCTCCCTCCCGTAACACTCGAGGAGGTTCAGGATCTGATCAGGGTTCTGCGACCGAGAAAGGCGCCGGGTGCCGACGGCATTCCGAACGATATTCTCAAACTGCTTCCCTCCGCTCTACTTCTCTTCCTTGTAGCTATCTTTAACGCTTGCATGTCCAACTGTCACTTTCCCGAGGCGTGGAAGACCGCAGTGGTGATCGGTATCCACAAACCGGGAAAACCACGCCCCGATCCTTCCAGCTATCGTCCTATCAGCTTACTAAACACCATGGGCAAGCTGTACGAACGGGTCCTTTTATCCCGCATTCACTCCTTCCTGAGCTCCAACTCGATCCTCATCGACGAGCAATTCGGATTCAGAGCCCGACACTCATGCGTCCACCAGGTGCACCGCCTCACGGAGCACATACTGGATGGCTTCTCCACCTTCGCGAGAGGAATTCCCACGGGCGCTATCTTCCTCGACGTAGCGAAGGCTTTTGATAAGGTCTGGCACAATGGGCTTATCTATAAGCTTCAGCTTATGGGTATGCCCATTGGGCTAGTCCTAATACTGAGGGGCTTCCTCAGTAACAGAAGCTTTCGCTACCGAGTGGAAGGCTCGCTCTCCCGCCCCCATCCTATCAGAGCCGGGGTCCCGCAAGGGTCCGTGCTCTCTCCCATCCTCTATTCATTATACACTAATGATATCCCGCGCCATCCCAACGTGCAGCTCGCCCTATTCGCTGACGACACCGCACTCTTCACCACCAACAAATACGCCTCCGTCATCCAGCGCTACCTCCAGGAGGCGATCACCGACCTAGGTCGGTGGTTTAAACTCTGGAGGATAGAGGTTAACCCCGAGAAGAGTGCGGCTGTCTGGTTTTACCCGTCCCTCCGCCATTTCCACCTCGAGAATATCGTTCTTTTCGATAGACCCATTCCTTGGTCACCAAAGGTCAAATACCTCGGCGTGACCCTGGACAGACACCTGAGCTTCAGTAAGCACATCCAAATAGTACTCAACAGGGCCAAGATGATCAAGGGTCGTCTCGGTCCCCTGCTCAACCGTCGCAGCAAACTCAGCGCTCGCAACAAGCTAACACTATACAAAGTATGTATCAGACCGGTTTTCACATATGCCAGCGTGGCATTCGCACACGCCCCCGACTTACACATGAACACTCTACAGATATTTCAAAACAAACTGCTCCGATCGGTCGCGGGGGCCCCTTGGTTTGTTCGCAACGCGGACCTTCACAGGGACCTCGGCGTCCCGTCGATCAGTCACATTATCAAGGACGCGTCCAGGCGCTTCTTTGATAAAGGCTCACACCACCCCAACCCGCTCATCGTCCGTGCCACCTCCTACACCCCCAAACTCACCCCATCCGATCCCGACGTGCTCGCTGCGCTCGGGGCGCCCGTCAGGCGCCCCAAGCACATCCTGCTCGATCCCACCGATCCCATCCAACTCGCAGTGGATGAGGGCACTGAAGAACGGAAGAAGCTCCGCCGCCAAGGACGACGTGGCCGCCCGCCCAGATCCGGACCTGAGCCTCATAGCATCACTGCAGGGATCGAGAAGATCGAAGAAACCGAAGAAACCGAACATACTCAAGAAACCGAAGAAACCGAACACTTGGAAGCAACCGAAGAAAACGAAGTCCTTCAAGATACTCAGCCGGCCGAGCTGCGCTCGACCGGCCTGACTCCCGACGGAGGCACCCCTCCAGAGGTGCGACCACCACCGCACCTCTAACTTAGGGTTCAGCATGCCCCCCGCTAAGGGCATCGCTACCCGTGCCCGGGTGAAGTAGTTATGGTAGAGAAATACCAACTACATAGTCAGTCATAACATAACACAACATAACACCGAAAAATCAGAAGCAATCAAGACTCCGGCGGCTCAACAACTAAAAGGAAGAAACAAGCATCAGGAAGAAGTTATAGCCATAACGCCGCCCCACCTCGCCGCCCTTACCTCGCCCGCCTCGAGACTTGAAGACCACGGAGTAGTTTTACTTTCCGGACTACGGAGTACAGCCGTTCCCCCTCCACCTATACGTCATACAGTCCACTCAATCGAAGGGAACCCACCCTGTACAATAACAGAAAAGTTGCATTAACTTAATCTAACTAGCAAATCTTAAATCATGCATGTCACGTTCTATATTTAAAATAGTCAAAATATTCATCAATAGAATAAAAACACTCTTGTAATAACCAATTTTTCATTTTCCTTTTAAACAAACTGACTGGCAACTCCTTGATATCATTATGCAAGCGATTAAAAATATTGATAGACATACAGTAAGTGTTCTTGCCGTACAATTTAGTCTTTTTGGCAGAATTGACAAGACGATCTGGGTACCTAGTATTAAATGTACATACATCTTTATTTGTTTTAAACAATTCCGGGTGAATTTTAACAACTAAACATACCTCATACAAATACATGCTTGGCACAGTCAAAAGTTTTAAGTTTCTAAGTAATGGCTTACATGACGTCAGTGTATCTACAATACGAATAGCCCTAACACACTGTTTTTGTGCTAATAATACCCTTTTTGCATGACTTGAATTACCCCAAAGGAGAATGGCATATCTAAGTCTTGAGCATACATATCCGTGATAAGCCTGTAATGCAGTCTCTTTGGTGCTTATCTTTGCAAGTCGCCATAAAGCATATGCAAATGAGTTTACTTTGCTGCACAGTTTATCAATATGCCCTTTCCAAGAGAATTTATCATCTAAATCTATACCCAGAAAAGTGGTTTGACATGACTCCATTATATTCTGATTTGCGAAGTTTACCGTTAAGGGGCGCTTAATCCCATTTTTATTAACAAATTGCACAAATGTCGTCTTATTTATATTAATATTCAAATTATTATTATGTAACCACGTTACGACATTTTGAATTGTTTCATTTATGACATTATTATAGGTCCTAGCATTATGACATGGTATAACGATAGATAGGTCGTCTGCAAATAGAGTGCAGTCGTAATTTGTTACATTTGGTAGGTCATTGATGTACAGCAGAAATAGCAGGGGGCCCAGAATACCTGGACTACCAGAATACCTGGAACCGTTGTACGGCTAATTTGTCCACAGGAATATCCTTCAATGAAGCACCATAGATACGATCGTTTTGTTGGTTGTGACTGTCTTGTAACTGGAACATCTTTTCATCGGAAAAAATAATATCATCGCCGTCGTGCCAAGCTAGCAATTCCCTACATTTTTTCACTCTAGCTTTTTTCTGGGCATCTGTTAAGCCATGAATTTTTTGTTTTTTGTAGGCCTTTAGCCCAAGATCATATTTTAAAATACGACTCATTGTTCGACAGGATATTTTCATATCTTTAGCAAGTTTGCTTGCACTTCGAGCTGGATTTCGTTTAATACGCTCACGAATATTTTTAATGATGTTTTTGGTGCAAACAGATGGCTTTCTCCCAGGTTTGGGCCTGATTTGTGAAGATCCCGTTTCTTTGAATCGCTTGACGGTCCGCGATATAAACCTTATATTGATATTTAAATGTTTCAGCGTCTTCAATATCTCACACGGTCGGTATTTTTTCTGGTACAAATCGCACACGAGCTGGCGTTTCGCGTCCATTGTTGAAAACAATATAAAAACAAAATATATCAAGCTGACGTGTAGAAATCATAAAGAAGGTTAAATTGTCAAAAAAAAAAACGAAGTGAATAAGAAGTTTAGTTATATTTAAGTAAAAAAGCCATACACAACTAGGACACTTAATCTGCCCAACCCTGTATAACTCAATCGTGAGTAGTTCGCCAGTAGACAATGGATGAATGATGCACAGACGGCGGCCTGCTGGCGCTCACTCATGGTCAGTATTCCCAGCATTATTTTTCTTGATTTACATTAAAATGCTTGACATTCTTGAATGTCAATCATTTTACTCGTATATGTAAACTTTATTGTACAAGACAAAAAACAAAGACAATACTATGAAGATAAAAAAGGGATGTAATGTAAGTACAATGAACAGCCGAATTTATCCTTTGGAGTAAATATATTCTAGCAAACCCTTAATAATAATTAACGTCAACTGGAGCAATTATATCACATGACTATTTAAACAGTATTTCAATACAAAATTCCCTGCTTAATATTTTACAAAAAAAACTATCGAAACTGGCAAGACCCTTAAGGAAGTCGCTCTTTACTTTTTATTGAGTAGGTACTACCTAATGTTAATGTAACGTAATCATAGTTTTTTGTGGATACTACGGCTTTTTCTAAAATTCGGGAAATATCGGTTAACTTGTATGAAAAACAGCAACACAAAGGTTCAATGCCTTTCGTTTAACCTCATAATTATTGTTAATACCAATAATGATGAGGTTAAACGAAAGGCGTGGCCCAGCCCCGGGTCAATGAGATTGGCAGAGGGTGCTGAATTTATATTATAATGTAGAAAATACAATATTATTACAAATTATATTTTAATCACTCTATTGTTTCAGACTGGACATATTTGTGACAGAATCTTAATCGCGACTGTTTATGCTGTTTGTGTTGAACTCTAGCGTCGCAGCGGAGCCCGGCGCGGGCGCGGGCGCGGCCGGGCGCCGGGCGGTGGCGCCGTCCCTGATCACGGTAGTTGGGTGTTTAAGTGTGAATTTTGTAAGTCATTGTTAATATGATCAGTGTAATGTTCTTAAAAAAAAACTTGAGTTATTATTGGATTATTAATGGTTCACTGTGAAAATTTTGAGTTAATAGACAATGACACCCATATGTCATAATGTTAATAAATATTCAATAAAGTTTATACTTACAGGTAAATTACTTTCGAGACGTTTTTGCATTTGTAGGTGTGTACGGTCAGCACAGGAAAAAATAAACCAATACTTTTGTATATTTTTTTTTTATATTCAGGTATCTACATCTATGACATTCCGCTTGATATAGCAACTAATTCAGCGGGAGTCACAATACTGCTCTGATTGCTATTGCATTCATTTTGGAAATATTTGTACAAATTAGGGATGCATCGATACGCCTTTTCGCCGATACGATACCGATACCGATACTCTTATAAAAATATCGGCGATACCGATACCGATACCGATGCGCTTTTTGTGAATTCAAAAATGAAGGCATAATAAATAAATCACAAGACCGATTTATTTTTATTAATATAAGAAGTAGATACATAGGTTAATATTAGATAATTAAAAAATTTAGTAATTAAAATTAACATTGATAACATTTTTGTTTAAAAAACAAAGTAATCTTAAATTTTTCGGAGAAAGGCGATTTTGCAAGTCTGTTTGAATAAGACCTGCTGCTGTTTACACTACATTTTTTAATTAAAAAGTATCGTTGAATCGGTCATAAAAATATCGTCGATACCGATATATCGGCTAACCCGAAGTATCGCCGATATATCGGTATCGGTATCGGTATCGGATGCATCGCTAGTACAAATTATACAAAACTTCTTTACTTTGGGAAGTCAAAAGCTCACACACACACACGCACACGCACACGCACACGCTCACGCACACGCACACGCACACGCACACGCACACGCTCACGCTCACGCTCACGCACACGCACACGCACACGCACACGCACACGCACACGCACACGCGCACACACACACACACACACACACACACACACACACACAGCTGCGCGCAGTTACTACAACGAGCAAAGCGGAGAACTAACATTATACCCGTAAATGGAACATTTTTGTAGAAAGTTAGTTTGTTTTTTATCCATCTACGGATGAATAAATTTGAATATTATCTGGCACTCAATTTGTAGATATCCAAAAATTCCGAAACACTGAATTAACTTTTCCCTCGGAACATTTCATACTTCCCGAAGGAAAACCGATAAACGAGTTCTACACGGACGGAGATGCTGGCAAAACTAATGTATAGCTTACATTACCTTTTGCCAGCATCCAATGTAATAACAATAATCAAATTAAAAACAGACACAGAAATTCAAAAACACAAAAAATTACTTCGTTTCAAATGGTTTCAAATATCGTAGGACACCGACTTAAGTTTGATTGATCTATTAAAAAAAAGTCCCATTTCTCAATTAATGACAAACTATATTTAATACATATAAATATCCTAAATGTCCCCGCAAGCTCGCGGCCTAACCTCAGCACTCGTACCTTAAGAAGCTTCATTATGTTCCGGTTACATAAATAACTACTATGAGGATTTGTGAGCGCCGTTACAATCGTGTAGATGTAAAAAAAAACCATACAAATTTAGCTCCGGGCGATAACTTTCCTCACCCCCTAAATCAAGTTATAAAGAACTCGGTATTTATGTACGTTTTTGTTTTTGGTTTTGTCCCGACTGCCGAAGGAGGAGGGTGATGTGTTGACCGGTCTACATTCTATATATTTATGTTGGTTCCTTTGTGGCGCTCGACGAAACGAAACGCGTGGACCGATTCCGATTATTCTTATGTTAAGTAATCGATTTGTCTTCATTTTGTAAGTGTCACGAAAGATAAGATAATAAAATAATAATATCGTAACAAAAAAGCAAGTCTACCAAGTATAACGAGTGGGATATCATTGAACAGGTATTTTAAAATCTTCTTTGGATTTCTTTCATCATTTACAAGATTGTTTAGGATTTATAACGGTTTAAAGTCGGTTAGCATTACAGTCGGGTTTTAAGCTTGCTTTTCGTTATTTTCATTTTTTTGTTTAATTCTAAGAAATCTTTTCTTGAAAAACGTACAGACATCGTTTTTCATGATATCTACAACATATTAAAGAATCGTAAGAATCGGACTAGGTTTAAGGGGAGAGAAACGTTAGAATTTTGTATGGATTTTTTAAGCTTCACAATATTCTTAAAAATACCTCTCAATATAACTGATGAGTGATGACACGGTCGACAAGGCGTGAGTTTATGTATGTATGTGTATGTGTCGTGATGTTTAAGTAGGAGTTGCATTTGGAGTGAATAAGGTAACGGCGCCTATTACCTTGGTACTTAAGGAAGTTTTCAAATAAGGTATGTTGGGGTAAGAACGGATCGGGTCAAGATCGGTTAATTCAATTTTCTACTAAACTAGAAGAGATTTTCGATTACTGGCAACCCACCTGCCTACGCTATCTTGTTGCGCCCCACGCCTCAGTCAGCCGCGTGGCTTTAAAGTGACAGGTTATGTGTGGCAGCCAGAAAAACCGAAACAGTATTATTTGACGAGTGATCAGGAAATCCGAACTTTCTCGTGGCTACGTATCTCAACAACCACGTCAGTTTGACCTGTTTTTGTGTGTTACTTGTGCATATTATTGTTATAATACTTGTTTTATGTAAGCTAGAACTACGAATAACGGCTAGATTAGGCTGTACGATTTAATCCGATCTTCGTCTTGCGGGTCAAGATCGTTTTATTATGCCGTGGGAAAGATCGGACGCGGTGCCCGTTTTAAAAAAAAATCTCGCTTCTTTTTCAAGTATACAAAAACATTCTGAACTTGTAGTTTTGACAGTAAAAGAACGGATATTTATTTTTATGAGCCATACGCGTAACTGCACAGAGTTCGTTTTTGAACATAGTCCGTTGTTACCCCGAGTACGTCCGATGTTTCACGTTGAAAAAAATATACAATTACTAACTTTAGACCCATATTAAACAAAAACCGTTGCATATATGAGGGAATTAAAAATATCTATCGAAAATATATTTCATACTTATTTATAACAAACGATAACAATCCAAGGAATCGTTAGATATGTTAGTCAAAAAAAATAAACCCCGAGGGCTTACCAAAGTATCGAAAATTAGTCCGATGTACCTTAATTCCAAAAAATTAAGGTTATCAAAGCTCCTTAGCGACCCAATTTTTTTATTTTATTTAATAGTGTTTATTGAACTTTTAGCGCAAAAGCCAAATTTTGAAGCCAAAATACCCAAGTCTTCTATTACCGTGGTAATACCTACACAGGTTGTGATTCTATTACCGCGAATTCAGCTTCCATTACCGAGTATGAAAAAGCAGCAATTTTCTACCATCAGTAATAGGCGCCCGACTCACGATTTGGAACTTAATACCGTGGGTTATAAAATAAATAATGGCTTGGTTCCGTATATTATTTTTTACATCACGTTTTTAAGGAAGTATAATTATAATTAAATACATTACTAATAAATAAATATAATATAAGTATGAAAAGTAGAAATAACTTATGATCACTACATATGCAATACATAAACACGGAAATTTCCTTCTGGTGAGTAAAAGTCTCAACTTTATCAAAGAAATCTGTACTTACGGTACCCTAAATGTGATTAATTTAATAGAAGACTAAAATGTCACTCGGTAATAGACTCTTCTTTAGGAACCTATTACCGACCCAAACAAATATTGAATGGGTCGGTAATAGATTCCCATACATTCTATTACCGAGGGTTATCTGATCGTACATCGGTAATAGGCTCAATATGGAGGGTTTGAAAAACCTAATTCCGACCCATAAAAACAAACGGATACAGTTTTATTTTCATTCATTACAAATAAAAAGTATATAATACAACCTAGGTATAAAACCAAAATTACATATCTGGTAAGTAAATACACGATTTTATCTCAATATTTAAACAACTTAACAATTTAAGGTTCCTATACAAACTACAAATTCAGTACTGAAGTTTTTGTTAAAAAATAAGGGTTTGTTGAATACTTTCCATACCACGGAAATAGTTCTTTAATAGCGTGAATAGATTGGAATAACCGTAAGAAAGTATGTATAACCGATCGCATATACCAAAAATAAAGTATAAATAACCGAAATCAAAAAAATCTATTACCAGGGTACACCACGGTATTAGTATCCACAGCAAAAAATGGCGTCTATCATCGCTGTATTTGATTTTCCATTTTAAACGTATTTCCAGGCCAAAAAATGTATAAAAAACACTCATAAGTCGTGCAGAAAACAATAAACAACCATTTAAATACCATAACATTACTTCAATTGCCATAAATATTACGTAAAACACTAAATAAGATTCGAGTTCACTTACATGCGGCGTCACGCGTTAGTATGGCACGTCCTCTTTCTGCGCTGCCTTCGCAGAAACTGACGAATTGCGAGCACTTTGTTTCATTCACACACATTAGCGCTAACAGGTCCGTAAGTCAACTAAATAAGCTTCGTTCGTGTAAAATTTGTTTTTTAGAAAATCGATCGGTTTGTTTATAAAAAGCGTATTTGAAAATACCGCGGTGATGGGCGCCGATTTTGATACCCCCGGTAATAGCCGCCGTTACCTTATAGTTAAAAAGTTACATACATACATACATTAAATCACGCTTTCATTCCCAGAGTGGGGTAGGCAGAGCTAAAGAATTACCAACAAGTCTTAAAACTTGTTGATAATTCTGTAACCACACTTTGCACAAGTAAAAAAGTTAATTTGGCACAGTGCCTTCCTAGAGTTCCTATTCTCACAAATCTCTCATGATTTTGAATACTCGTATGACATGCGGAGCGTCTACGTGCCATCTCTTAATTAAAGTGATTTACAATTATGTGGGTTCGTCCTTGTACCAGATACTGTGTAGCTCAGCAATCTATCAATTACTACTGAAAGCCCGCGCGTTTATTAACATAAGAGTTCGAGTTGCCAGTCACCCTGTATACTTCAAGTGGCTGATATACTTTCTTACCAAGAGGTACGCCCACACCAATGGTTAAAAAACGGTGACGGTACGGAATCGCAGTGACGCATCGTATGCGTACCGTTTTTGACGCACGCTCCCCACACCGCTGCTTAAAAAACGGTGTCGTTGCGTGAACAAAAGACGGGGTCATAGTAACAAGTTAACAACATGGCGTCGTTTTTGACGTACCGTAATATACGCACCGTTAAGCATCGGTGTGGAGGGCATGCGTCTAAAACCGTCACCGGTTTTTAAGCATTGGTGTGGGCGTAACTTTAGTTTAGTTGTCAAATAAAAAGATAACTCACTTTGATGGCACTCTAAAGAGGTATACATTCGTAGGCAGTAATGTACTGTATTGATAAGTCGGGGCACGTGTTAACCGGTTGTCAGGGCCCGACGCCGCGCCGCCGCGCGCCGGAAGGATGTCCCGCGAGCGCGTGCGTGCGCGCGCATAACTTGCGTCGCGCCGCCGCGCCGCGCGCCGTCGCCTCCGCATCAGAACAGCGTTATATATACTAACATTTTCAGTTCTAATTTAACCATAAGCCATTTTAATCCACTAATTATGTTGTTTTAAACTATATATTTTCGAGGGAGCTCTAAAACAACAGTCTAGTAAATACTTAACGGAAAAGAACCCGCTCGATATAGTGCAATGTATAGTTTTATAGACAATTATACAGGAAGATAATGGTTTCGGTACCAAGATGGGTTTGAACAAAGTAGACAAAAATGACTGTTTTCTTTGGTTTGACGATTACTTTGACGTATTTTGTGAGGGGCATCTCATTGTCAGCCAAGATAAGTTTATTAATACGGTCGTAAGAGTCAAATCTCGTGACTGTTGAACCTGTATATAAATAGAGCCCAATACAGTTTTGCATATAAATATTGACTTAACAAACACGTATAAACTGTTGTTACTCCTTCAGTTTAATCAATTTAGTGCAAGGACCATATATAATATATGGTCCTTGATTTAGTGTAAGAAATTCTTATAAATATGTAAAACGTCATCTTTGCATGGAATACGGATACTTAACTTAATGATATAGGTAAGCAATGTGAACCACTAACTAATAACATGCGCTGTGCCGATGTTATGAGGTGGAGCGCTTGACTTCGTCAAACTCGTATGGGAATGTAAACAGATGGCGCATGATGAGACAATCCCGGCGGGACGGCGCGCGGGCGGCGCGGCGGCGTTTGATGCTGCGGGTTCAACAAAACAGCGTTGGACGAGGCCGTTGAAGACTTCATTGACAACGCCTAGCAACTGTTCCAAATCGAACCAAAATATTATGCTTGTTAGGCGCGAATAAGAATAATTAAACCCTGTTTTCGGACAGTTGTAACGAGTCTATAGTCTAGCTACAGTGACGGATTGTGGCACCTCGCTTGGCGTTGCATATTTGTGTAGGTGTATCGGCAACAGTTTTGTTTCACAAATGTTTTACGTTGGTGTGAATAACCAACACCACAGAACCAACTAATCTAGTTATTTGGCATATTAAAAATAAGTTTGTCAATCAAAATTAATTAGAATACAATCATGTGAAGACGGTTACTGAAGTTCACTACGTAGGTTAGGCTTTTTATACGTTATTGTATTGGCTTTAGATAAATATTTGTAATATTTCGTCATGTATGCCGTTGACACATTTCTACTACTGACGCTACACTGCTGCGCTACATATCCACATGATGGTTAATTGCAACGCTGCGGCCGGCGTTTAGTTCAACGCTGACCGTTTTACATAACCGAAGTAAATGTTGCATTGTTCATAAAATATAGGTACTTAACACTTTATGGCATCTGCAACTAATGTACTATTGAGATAATCGAAAACGTATGTGCGTACGTCACTTAGATGTTCCTTGGTTTATAAAACACGAAAGCAAATTTCGTGCAAAGAGTGCATAGGAAGATGAATATTTTTACAGTTCATGAATGCAACCGCACGCAAGCGCCCGCAGTTCGGCGAGCCCGCGCAGTCGGCCGCTGCACGCTGCGACGTGAGCGGCCTGAGTGTTTTACGACCGATCATTTATTCAACTCGGCGCGCCGCTATCACTAATAAGTTTTATATAAAACACGAGTGAACCTGCGAGCTGTAGCCCTCACTGATAGCGCCCTTCGCTCCCTCTCCGTATCGTCATCGTCTATGAGGTACTTAGTAAGCCAGTACCCCAGATATTTAAATTGGTATACCCTTTTTAAGGGGACACCATGTCAATTAGGCGGAGCCACGCTAGTAAAATTAATTTTCAATACTTCATCATAAAATAAAATAAAAAACGAAGTTTTATGCAACCCTCCAGCTTGAGACGAATCGGATGACATATCATTTCAAAATCGGACCATAACTGTAGATGTGATGCCATGGACAAAAATCGGCCTTGCGTAATATATACTTTAGTATAGATATATGCAATACAATCACATTAAGGCTGTCCTTCGGGCTAAGACCGATTGATTGTTATCACTCTGCTCCAACATCGGGCTTGGAAACAATGTCACACATCCTCGTGAAGTCACTCTACTAATCCTACTACTATAAATACGAAAGTTTGTGTGTGTGTGTGTGTGTTAGTTCTTCACGATGCAATGGCTGAACGGTTTGGATGAAATTTGAAATGAAGATAACCTTATACCTTGAATTGACATATTGGCTACTTTTCATACCCAAAAATTTAAAAAGTCCTAGTGGGGAAATCTACCCGGACGAAGTCGCGGGCAGAAGCTAGTGTATGTATTATAAATGCTAAAGTTTGGGAGTGTGTAAGTTAGTATCCATATTTGTTACTCCTTAAAGCTGAAACAGCTTGACGAGTTTGGATACATTTTTAAAAGGACGTAGACCCTGAATTAAAACATATAGCTAAATAAATGTTCCCGTAGGATGATGGAATAACTAAGTACCTAATTCTACGCAAAAATAGTCAGGGCTAAAACCATAATTGTTCCTGAGTTCAAACTTTACAAGTATACCTCCAAGAGTTTTCCATGAACAAGCGACGGTTAGCCTATAGTCAAGAAATGAAAAGGATTGGAAAACACGACTACGGATAAAACTTAGCTCCCTTGTATCACCCCCCTGCTTAAACAGACTCCTTGCGGGGCTCGGGCATGTGCGACGTACGAGCCAAGTGGAATTCGCAAAGCGCAAAGCTGGACACCCCTTGCTGAGTGCACAAACGACACCATCGCAGAAGGTTGCGATTGTCGCGAACGCACGATAAAATAAGATAAAGCTTTGGAACGGAAACAAAGACAACACACAGAGGCCCTTTACACAAGTTTAATTTAGCAATGTGATGAGACCTTCCGTTATTATTATTAATTATTATTAAAATTTAAATTTCACGAAGTATTGGTAGGAGGCGAAGGCTTTGAGTAGTTACTCCGGTGACGGCGCATGGGGGCCCAGCGTCTGGCGCGCGGCGGGAGGTCGTGGCTCGAGAGCTACGAGTAGGAGCCGGCGGGCCGCGGCCGGCAGGTCCTCCCACGTCGCCGCGCCGCCCACGGCCCGCGCCCGCGCTACTCCCGCTCCTTTCACAATGCCATTTAATTCTATGACCCAAGGGAAATGCATGCCTCCAAACAAACATTCATGCGAAAAAATGATAGCCAACCAAGAGTTATTATAACCTAACCTAACCTAACCTAACCTAACACAACGGGTTTATCATGTGTTATTCAGGAGTTCCTATGGCCACCCAACGTCTCCTATTCGCGGATTCTCCGGATATTCCGGCGCGTTCTAGGCTTAGCTAGCTAGGTAGTGATACCTATTGGATTTTCTATAAAACTAAGTCACAGACTATGTTTGCGTTTACTGCATATTCCGAATTCAACAGATATTGGAAATAGTATATAAAGAGTTTTTTTGTAAATGTGGGATTATATTTTGCGCGCACCTAAAATTATATTTGATAGGTACCTAAGTATGTTATACGAGCGGCGTTCGCGTTACATCATTTTACTAGGAATAGCAATTGTTATTTTGTACTCGGTTTCAATATCTTATACATTTGTAAAACCATGAAACGTCACTCACATTCCATATTTAAATAAAATATACAAAGGTGAAAAAGATACGATAGCATAACTAGAGCATACGCAGGCTTAGACCATACAATACCTGGACTGGCCTTATAGGTTGTATTCGGGTACAATCATGTCTGCCGAGATTTGCGGGGGGTGAAGAAATAACACATGCAAAAGATTACTTACAAATGTAAAATCTATCTGTGTCATTACACACGCACATTTTGACAGAAATCTAACACATAATATATTTTGACGCACACAAACATATCACACATGTAAAGACTTTGTACAAACGCGTTATAAGAATACGTAAATGTCAATGTGGTCGGCATAACCTACGGTGCGAGGATTAGGTCGATAGCTCATATCGATATTTTAACTGACATTTGCAGGAGCATACAATTTTTGCCCCGCCGCCTAGCAGCAGTGTTCGCATTGTTATGTTCCGGTGTCGGGATAAGACAACCGGTGAAATTACGAGCATAGAGATTCCATCGTAGAACTCAGAGTTGGCAACGCCAAATTATAATTAACAATAACGGAAAAGTACGATGTTTTTTATATATTTTTACAAAGTTTGCCCTCTTGACCAATCATGGAGATTATAGCACAATTTTTCTTATTATTGTTTTATGAAAAGAAACCTTATTGACCGTATTTTTAATAGATATTATTTGACAAAGTTATGAAAGTTTTAAAATATCGTGGTCATTGGTATTTCTTTGTATAAGTAAATACTTACTAAAATACTAAATATACTAACTTTTTCATATAAACATAAAGTAGGAACAGCAAAATCTATTAACTTTCGCCTCTTGCAGTGTTCGATACTGACTTGCATCAAAATGTTTCGAACATATTATGGAACTAGTACGCGTAGGCACCCAATTTGCTTGTCTGCTGCATGAGGCGGTCCATATTTGTTCAATTCTGGGTCTTTTGGAAACGTGTAAAATATACACTAAAAATAAATAGTGTTCACTAGGCAATTTTCAAGTCCTTAGTAAATATTCCTTACTGTCGAAAAATATTGATTTCATCGACACTACCCTTATCACTAAACCGAGTCTCGCTAAGGAGTATGCTGACGACATCATTTTGATGCAAACAATTATAGACTTTATTTCAAAAACTGTTAAGTTATTTCTTACAAAGCATTAAAACCGAGCCTCGCTACCCGAGTACGCATTCATCCAAGTAAGAATTTGAATCGATTGATTTTAATCGTTAAATTTGACGTGCTGTGAAAATATTTTAAAAATAATATTTTACAGGTATTAAATATATAAAATTACTACTTAACAAATGAAATGTTGTGCCATCTTTTTCTAAACTTGAAGTAATTGATCGTTTTTTACACGAACTTATAGCACATGCGAGCATTTTTCCAATAAGGTGTGTTCTCTGGCGAGGCGATTTTGTGAATGACCATTAATCGATTATGAAATTGGTTTTGTATAACTTTTTGCACATTGTGCAAGTTTTTCGGCAGAGGGGAAATGACCTATAAGGCCAGTCCAGCTACTGTATGGTCTAAGTACGCAGGTCTAGAACGCTGTACCTACGTTAAATAAATCAGCTGAGGCCCTAATACGGCTGCCTTTATCGCATGAAAATGTTTGGATAAGGCATCTGTCACCTTCTGACACGTGAATAAGGCATCTGTCACCTTCTGACACGTGAATAAGGCATCTGTCACCTTCTGACACGTGAATAAGGCATCTGTCACCTTCTGACACGTAAGTAAGTTCGAGAGTGACGGATTTTTTCTCCACATCTTTGACACGCGATTTAGACGCCGCCGTACTAGGCCCGCTGGAACACCACAAGAGTCACATTAGGTGTGTGTATGTACCTATAGCTTGATCAGTGTGTAAAGGTACCGTAAAGTCACACAACTGCGGTGCTTAGTCCTAGGATTGACAATAGTAATGTTTTCCTTAACACATTTCTTATACTTATGTATGTAGCTTACTGCTATTATTGCTGTAGATATTATCCCACCAAAAACATAAATGTAAAAAAGGAGAGCCAAGTTCAATACAAAAATTATTCTCTGCTGTGGGCTTCGCCGCAAAAAGAATGGAGATCTGAGATTGAGTGCCAAGTTCTATGCAAAATCCAAATATGTAGTCTAAGGGCTGACTTGGCTGGTTTTTCCATACGAATTATTATTAAGTACCTACTTTTACACAGTCATGGGAGAGCCTTATGTTCGATGGGTAGTTTCAACCAGCAAGCCAAATTTTCGGAATAATAAAATAAGAACCGAAAGGTAACAGGTTTAGAACATGCGAAGGCTATATAATTAGTATGGGAAAACCAGCCAAGTGAGCCCTTAGACTACATATTTGGATTTTGCATAGAACTTGGCACTCAATCTCAGATCTCCATTCTTTTTGCGGCGAAGCCCACAGCAGAGAATAATTTTTGTATTGAACTTGGCTCTCCTTTTTTACATTTATGTTTTTGGTGGGATATCATTACTTTTTGTAGGTAAGTACATATCCTCGTAACGCCGTGGGTCCTTTTAAAAGGACAAATTCAAAACTAAAAGTAGACTTTATAAATATAAAACAATTGCATTGCCAAGCCCACAGCAGAGAATAATTTTTGTATTGAACTTGGCTCTCCTTTTTTACATTTATGTTTTTGGTGGGTACCTACCTACGTAATAAAAAGATAAAACTATTTGCTACTATCAACAAGTTCTCAAACTCAGAGTTAAGTAGGTATATACACCTACTTACTTTTAACTATACTTAACTTACCTACTTACTAAAAAATACAATTATTATTTATTTAAACTATTGCCTATACTATACTAAACCTACGTACCCACTTATTATAGGAATTGTAATAATAATAAGTATATACACCTCCCTACTTATAACTATAAAATTATTATTTATTTAAACTATAGCCTATACTATAATACTATACGTACGTAGGTACCAACTTATTAAAGAAATTGTAATAATAATATTACTACAAATTATAAGTTTTCCTTAAGAAAACTTAGCAATTTCGCAGCATAAATTGCAACCTTATAGGTCAGATATCGAGAGACAACCGGACGGACAGCAAGCCGGCGCTCGCGCTTGTGAGCGCGGCTGCCGCTCGCTCGGCCACGTTCGCGTCAACGGTTCGATTCGATCGTCACAACGCCCGCGCCGCTCCGGCGTCACTCGGCGCGCGCGCGTCGTGTATATACCGAAAATCTAAATGCCTATTATTTTATCATTATTTATGAGTAGGTAATGATTTTACACTATTGATGTGCGCTAAATATAAAAATAATAATTAATCCCAGTTAATAACGTAGGTAACCTAAGTAATATTAGGTATTTATGTTAAGCGTTCATAATAGAATCTAATTATTTAAAAATTGACAGTTTTTTATTTATTCCTTTGTATTCATCTAATTACCTATCTGCATACCAAATTTTAACTCTCTAGGTCATCTGGAACTGGGTTAGAGTTTTGGTCTATAGGTCAGTCAATGATAAAAATGAGGAATTTTGGACATTAATATCTAAATAACCGTTTGAGATAAGCTTATGAAATTTAGAACACATATGTATCTCGCAAGTCTCAATATATGAGCAAAATTTGATACGTTTATGTAAAATAGTTTTTGATTTATGAGGGGGTCAAAAGTGGCTCCAAATGGTTCGTGTAATATTACACACGGTGCGCCTCGCCAGTTCTGTTTCTTGAACTTGGCTTGACACGCTCCCGCGTGTCTAGATTGACTGATGATTAACTTTTATTTAATATTAGCCAAGCAAACCTTGTCTAACTTTTTGCAGTCGTTCGGAAATTATGTGCGTAAGATATCTGCATCCCTCTAGGCCTGTCAGCCCGATTGTTGTTGTTGGCGCCCAGAAGACAGACAAACCGACAGACATAGACAACATATAAACATTACGTGTAACCGGGAGATCTTTTGGGGTTTTCTGTTTTAACCATTTAAATAAAGGACAGAAGCCTTTTAATAAAAGTTGACTTTTAAGCCCCCTGAAGTATTTTTTCTCAAATATGTTGTTCTTTCTAAAGTTATGTTAAATGTATTTTCTTTTTACAGTAATATAATCGGTATGTTTCGACGTATGGTTTTTTTTTTAGTATTGTTTGAACTGACATAGTAGAATTAAATAAACTACACTTTTTTCTTTTTATTACTGTTCATGTTTTACTGCCACACTAATCAACCAACCGCTGAAAAATAATAATGACTGACCGTTTTGTTTCCAACTGATCATAATAACCGCCCTAATATTAAATGCCTAACAGGCGTATAAATAATAAATACGCTTTGAATTAGTGTGAAAAAAAATAATATCTGAATATGTCAACGCTGTCAAAGTCAATCTGACACCGCTACTTTTGACATAGGCTTTAGCCATAGATGTAGGATAACATAGATCCCGTGTAGCCAACTTTTAAGCGTACCACCTTTTTCTTCTGCGTACAACACAGCCAATTTGTAGCCAATGTTCGTTGGTCAACGCCCGACATGGGAACCCTACTAAATTGAAGACGAATGTATAGAATAACGGCCAAACCCTATATTCAATCCGCGGACAGATAGGCTTACTTCGGATTAAAATTTGACACATTTTGTATGGGCAAATGTCATATTTTACGCTTTTTTTTATTTTATTTTGCAAGTAAACAATAGTGCTTCCAAAATTAAAATCGATTAGTAAACTTTCGATATTTTGATTGAGTTCATGAGTAAATATGTGTATGGGTATGTGTTTAAATATTAAAAAATGAATACGTTTTGAGTTAAATAGCTATGCCGAATAGTTAAAAGGCCGATGTTTCAAATGTCGAAAGTAACTGTTGGGTGTATATTTGAAAGTCGAAAGTTTTAGACATAGGCGTGGCATTTATTGTAGATATTTGGATCATTCGTTATTTGAATGTTCAATATTTAAACATCGCTATTTTAATTTAATATGTATTTCTTGATTTTATAAATATCGCTAGCGCTTATTAAGCGCGTGTTCGATATGTATTAATTGTATTGTTTTAGATTTCCAAAAGCCTCGCCAGACAGAGAGGAATGGGTGAAATTTGTTGGGAGCGGTTTGCGCCGCCTGGTCTGTTGTTTTCATTACATGACAAAAAAGTTAATTTCTCAGTTTACTTTCCGAAAAAAGGTCAATAATAAATTGGTAATCAATCACAAAAAATACTGAAAATACTGTATGTCTTTTAATAAGTTAACCAAATTTATCGATCAACCGCACATCACTGACTGCAAAGTTACGCACACTTATGCAGAGTGATACACAGTAACACATCTCAAAAGTGGTACTTACACTTTTGAAAATCAATTGAATGCGGTCATAGTATATAGCCGATTCTTTTAAACGAAGGGTATTTGTAACAGGTGCGAAGAGTAGGGACTATTCTATTAGCCGTTTTTATACGCCCTCTATGCTTTCCTACCTCTATGGCTTGAGCCTATCCAATTTTGCCACACTGGGTGGTGGAATCCAAAGGAGAAATAAATTAATTAATCAAACAATTTTGAGAAATATTTAAAAATATACAATAATATTTAATGTTATAAGTAATACTGACAATTTATGGAATTCTATGGTCCGGAAATAAATTCATGAATTAAAAAATGTTTACGTTATTAGGGTTATAATTATGCTATAGATGGCGAAATTATAAGGTTTCTCTTTTAACTATAATGCTGCGGTTCCCGAAGGAGGGAATTAGTAATGATATGGTCAACATTGCGGTCCCCTTCGTTTGGTAGATTGTTTTTCGGAATTATTGTATAAGGCATAATAACTTTAAACATAAGTAAGCATATGGTATAGGTAGTATTGTTTTACAGAAATCATTAGGTACGTTTTAAATTTGTTGGTTGAATAATCTTAATGCATAAAATTCGTAGTTGTAATAGTAGTTGAATGTTCGTAACGAATAAACAATGCAACGCATAAACTTTTAAGCAGAATAATGTTTGGGCATTATGAACGTTTTAAACAGCATAATCATGAAAATAAGGCAGCAGGAAGTTCTCGGCTCATATAAAATAAACATAACAACCTAACCTACCCGAGCCGCTACTGCCCCGACCCATGTTGCTCGCTCGCTTCGCTCACTCCCATAACCCATTATGCTACACAACATTTTATGCAATATGACCATTATACTATACGAAATTATTCGTCATTTAATTCGGTGTTATCAATAGGTCACTACTTAAAAATCTACCATACAATCATTCGGAAATTAACCAATATGTTTTCTATGATGTCAACATTCAACATTCGACGAAATGTATGCCAAATACATGGCACCCTAAAATTGTAAAACCAAATAGGTAATAGGAGATTGGTTGTCCAAATATTATCTTCATTATGTATTCGAACTTTAACTCTCGATATTAGGCATTAAAACAATGCTGGAACAACAAGTTTTTGGAGTTGTTGGTAATTCTGTAGCTCTGCCTACCCCACTCTGGGAATGAAGGCGTGAAGGTATGTATGTAAACAATGTTTTCTAACGACAACGTGACACCGTTCGTTTCAATCACAACTTTGCTTCTGTAACGTTAATCTATGATCAAGTGTTTTTTTGTCTTGATCGCTCCAGTTATGGGAGGGATATGGTTGCGTGTTCTTTGATATGACATTATCATGGCGTCGCATTTATTACTACAAGAAAGTGAAAAAAAATTTTTGCCTGTTTATTACATTTTGTAAGTACATTGAATTTTTTATATCCTTGAATTATGTTTCTATATAATAAACGGAGAATAAAACTGTCGTGTTTAAAAAAATATTAAGTCTCTTTATTTGTTTGAAGTGGCAACATTTTGTTTTCCCGCCGATTCTTCCTGAAATGGGTGGGAATCGGAGGTGATATAAACGGTTGTCAGGACAGACGAGGATTATTCTGTTACCGTATTTCAACCAACGAGAACCTAAACTGTAAATCTGAAAGTGTATAAGTTTGTGTTGAGACGAATTAAACGACTAGACAAAGGAACAACTGAGTTTCATTATATCTCAGAAGTGGCGGATCCAAGCAATGTAAGTACGTTAGTTGGACTATTTGAACATTATTTCGTGATGTTATTTATGCAGTCACTGCTACTGACTTATTCGATTGTATAATTTGAAAGTTTTTTTCCTGTATATATTAAAGGCCGAGGGTAGCTTTGATGGCGCGTTGTATAGCATCGTAAGGGGAACATTTGGTCAGGGCACCCCTGATAATGTTCCTTTTAAAGATGGCCCCGGAATTATTTGGTAAGGGTAATCCCTGATAATGTTCCGCGGCAATGCAATGAGCCTATATTACAGTTATATTGAGGAAAGTTACTATTAACAACCTACTTATCTATTTATTGGGCCAGGGAACTCCCTGAGACATTAGTCGATTTTCACTTAAAAAGGAATAAAATCTCGACATACCTTCGAACATTTTTATTTACTTCTGGTGGAGCAACTTAAACATTTATAACCAGAGTAAATGTACGAATAAGAATAGTATTGTCCTGAACTATCAACGAGGCAAATCGAAACCTCAGTATTATGATCAGGGCACTCCCTGATAATACTTTTTCCGGCTTTGGTGATGGTTCATTTACACGAATAATGAATGTGTGAGGAACAATGGCCCTGTAGTTACTGTAATCATATAAATTTTCTCGTACGCACCTTGGGTTTGTTGTGTACATAATTTTAATTTTTGAAGCCAAGTGTGCTCTGGACGGCTAAGTATGCCTTATATGAAAAGCCAAGTGTGCTTTTGATGGCTAAGTATGCCTTATATGAAAAGCCAAGTGTGCTTTTAATGGCTAAGTATGCCTTATAGGAAAAGCCAAGTGTGCTTTGAACGGCTAAGTATGTCTTATATTAATACCAAAGTGTGCTTTAAATGGTTAAGTATGCCTAATTTACTGAATAGGTTTATTAATCAGAAAAACTAAAAGCAAAGTGTGCTTTATATGGCTAAGTATGATAAGTAAGGTAAGTTAACCTAAGAACGCACTGATTAATTATGTGCTGTGTGATCAGTGATATGATATATGAAAGGATATGATATAGGCGTCTTTATTAATGTTTGAACCTAGTTCATGGCTTTACGATCAAGTTTCTTTAAGAAGTTTAAATAACTTTTACCTAAAATAAGAACTATTGAGTTGCTATTGAAGTTGCATCTACCCTTCCTTTTTTTTTCTCTTTTTATTTCCTGCTTTGTGCCTTAATTGACTTAATTTTAATTTTGCTTTGTGCCTACATGGAAAGCATTAGTACGAAATTACCTCATAAAATATATTTATCTTAACAAAAAAAGATATGAACAAATTATGACCATTTTTTTCAGTAAATAAAATGGGATCTGATGATAACATTGAATTGAATATCTCAACCACCCCACCCCCAAAGCGAAACAAAAGGAGAAGACGAAGGAAACCGTCCACCAGCACTTCGTCTTCGTCCAGTGATGAGAGTCCACCGCGAAAGTCAAGGAAGACTTCGAACCGGCTTACTACAAGGGACCTGGTCAAGCTGCTTACTTCGTGGAAAAGTGACTCAAGTAAGAGTTTTGTATTACATAGTAACAGTACGAACAATGTTGTACCTGAATTTAATCCGTGTAATAGGGCTCAAAGTATTGAGCATTGGCTTAGGAAAGTTAACGAGTGCGCGATTATTTATGGGTGGGACGAGAAACAAACCATCCATTTCTCGTTGCAAAAGTTAGTGGGGCTTGCAAAAAATGGTTTGAGGCGTTACCTTCCGTCGTATTTACGTGGAGCGAATGGCAGATCAAACTTACAAAGGCTTTTCCTAGTGAGGAAGATTACGGACTTTTACTTGAAGAGATGTTAGGACGCAAGTCTCGCTATGATGAGAGTCTGCGTGAATATTTTTATGACAAATTAGGATTGTTAAATAGATGTGATATTAAGGGAAAGAAGGCCGTTGACTGTGTTATTCACGGTATTAGCGATCGGTCTGTAAGAAGCGGTGCACGTGCACAAAAATGCACGGAACTGGAAGAACTACTTGACTTTCTTTGCGCTCAAAGATCTTCATCTCAATCGTCGTTTGCTAACAAAGGTCGTGAACGTACTTTTACCAAGAATACGAGTACATCTAGTAGTGGCAGTAATTTTCAATCAAATGCGAATGAAAGCAATGTTGTTTGTTTTTACTGTAAAATAAAAGGTCACCCTTTTTTTAAATGCACTAAACCCATAATTAAATGCAGAAAATGTAATAGGATAGGACATGACACCGAAAATTGTAGACTTGAACCTATAAAACTAGACAGTATACAGCGGAATAACCCGAATCATGATAAGAGGGTACTGAAAATCGATACAAATAGTAATGCAAATGAAAAATATGTTAAATTGATTAATGTTAATGGTCAAATGTTATCTGCATACATCGACTTTGGTAGTGAATGCAGTCTTATCCGTTACAGTGATGCAAAAACCTTAGGACTTGGTCAGAACTTTGACGAAATACCAATCATAAAAGGGTTCGGTGACTCTGTCATCGATCCCTTGTTTAAATCCTCGGTTAATGTTAAAATCGATGAAGTAGAGGCCTCTATAGAAGTTTTAGTTATTAACGATCGTTACATGCCAACCCCCTTATTGATAGGACAGAATTTCACAGAGCTACCGTGTGTGACGGTATTAAAAGATAGCACTAAATTAGTTTTCTATAACACTCCTGCACCTGATTCTTTTGATATTGATGACAGATCGTTGAAGCTATTTGTGTCTGAATCAGTTACTATTTCTCATAGCAGTTCCGTGGCGATCCATGTTGAAAATAAAACTTTTACTGGTGACGTTCTTATCGAAGGTTACAGTAATACGGAACCCAGCAAAGAATACTATCTGCTCTCTGGAGCTTATCACATATCTGAAGGGAAAGGGAGAGTGATAGTTACGAACTTATCCCAAGATCCAGTACAAATTAGTGCAAATACAATGATTGCGAGGTCAGTTCCTTTTGTAGAAAGAAGTGTACGTCAGATTAACCGTATCAGATTAGACCCTTCTAGTTTAGAACCACTAAATAGATTAGATGTTAAAGTTGGACCGGAATTGAATAATAGAGTTGTAGATAGGCTCTATACTTTGCTGCAGGAATATCGCGACTGTTTTGCAGAACACTTAAACGAGTTAGGCTGCGCGGTAGATGTGGAAATGGGTATTAATCTTTTAGATGACAAGCCTGTGGTTTACAGACCTTACCGGTTGTCATTTTCTGAACGCGAGAAAGTACGTGAAATGATCGACGAATTACTTCAAAATGATATTATAGAAGAATCTGACTCTGACTACGCTAGCCCAATTTTAATGGTCAAAAAGAAAACCGGTGACCAAAGGCTATGCATAGACTTTAGAGCATTAAATAATAAAACTATAAAAGATCGGTTTCCATTACCCTTGATAGAGGATCAGATCGCTAATCTCAGCGGAAATAAGTTTTTTACCACAATAGATTTAGCATCCGGCTACTATCAAATTCCCATGGCCCCTAGTAGTCGTCATCTTACCGGTTTCGTGACCCCTGACGGCCATTACCAATTCAAAAGGATGCCTTTTGGATTGGCAAATGGGCCGGCTGTATTCCAGCGTATGATAAATAAAATGCTTGGAAACAAGCGGTTTGAATACGCTCTAGCCTACTTAGATGACGTTCTCATACCCTCTAAGGATGAAGAGGAAATGTTTCTACGTTTAGAAAATATCCTACAGTTACTAAGGCAGTTCGGATTAACCTTAAAGCTTTCAAAATGTCGTTTTTTTGACACTACCATCAGTTACCTTGGATATGAGATTTCATCCGCTGGAATACAACCAGGGGAAGCAAAATTAGTTGCCGTTAGAGACTTTCCTACACCTCGAAATATACATGAAGTTCGGCAATTCCTCGGTCTAACTGGTTATTTTCGAAAATTCATTCGAGGATACGGTGAAATCGCACATCGACTGACACATTTGCTTAAAAAGAGCTCGCAATGGCAATGGACCGAAAAAGAAGAAAGAGCTTTTGTAGAACTTAAGGATAGACTCGTTAGCAGGCCAATACTGTCCCTATACAACCCCAACCTTGAAACGGAAGTGCATACAGACGCCAGTGCTCTAGGAGTAGCGGGAATTTTAATGCAATGGCAGAATAGTCCTAGAGTATTAAAACCTGTTGCTTATTTTAGTAGACAGACGACCCCTGAGGAAAAACATTTACACTCTTACGAGTTAGAAACGCTGGCAGTCGTGTGTTCACTAAAAAAGTTTAGGGTGTACCTTTTAGGGTTATACTTTAAAGTTTTTACCGATTGTGCGGCTTTGAGAACAACACTAACCAAACGAGATCTAATTCCGCGAATAGCTAGATGGTGGCTCCAAATTAGTGAGTATAATTTTGAAATAGAATACCGACCTGGGGTTAAAATGGCCCACGTAGACGCACTCAGTCGAAATACTGTCCACCCTATAGAATCTGATAGCACTAAAACAGTCTCAGTTTATACAATAGAGAAAGAAAACTGGCTCTTAACTCTTCAGATAGCTGATCCTGATATATCCCGTATTACCAAAATACTTAGGCCAGACATTGATGAGGAATATAAAGACATAAAAACAAATTACGTCGTTAAAAATCATGCATTATATAGGAGAGTAGATAACCGATTATGTTTAGTAGTTCCACGAAATGCGCGTTGGCAGATATGTCGCGCTAATCACGATGACATAGGACATCTAGGATATTCTAAAACGCTACAAAAGATTCAGGATAACTATTGGTTTCCAAAATTACGTAAATTCGTTAAAAAATACGTTGAGGCATGTATCGAGTGCGCGTACAATAAAGATGGCATAAATAGGCAAAAATCCGGATATCTTCATCCTATTGAAAAAGTTAATATACCGTTTCATACTATACATATAGATCATCTAGGCCCATTCGTAAAAAGTAGAAACGGTAAAACTCAAATACTTACGATAGTTGATGGCTTTTCGAAATACGTATTTGTTAGGGCTGTAAAGGACACCAAGACCAAAAATACTATTAAAACTCTTCAGAGTATTTTTTACGATTTCGGTATACCAGCCAGAGTTATATCCGACCGCGGCACGTCATTCACGTCAGCAGCCTTTAAATCGTTTTGCGGTCGCCACGGGATAAAACACGTACTTAATGCAGTAGCTTGTCCCAGAGCCAATGGCCAAGCAGAAAGATTCAACCAGACTATATTAAATTCACTAGCGGCTCAGAACTCAGGTGGCCATGAAAGGGACTGGGACAAGTGTCTGGGGAAGGTGCAGTGGGGCATCAACAATACAATTAATGCCACTACGCAAAAAACTGCAACTGAAGCTTTGTTCGGCGTTAAATTGAGGGATGACTTGATCAATAAACTCGGTATTTGTACGAATCCACCCACGGGGAGTATCCAAGAATTAAGAGATGATATTAACTCTACTATTAAGCAAAGCCAAGCAAAACAGAAACTTAGGTATGATTCTCAACGCGTACCCGCTAGTAAATACGAGATAGGTGATTTAATCAAAATGACTCGTAATAATTATAATAATGAAGGAAAGAGTACAAAGCTTCTGTCAAAGTTTGTGGGGCCATACAAAATTACTGAGGTATTAGGTAATGACAGATATAAGATAACTGATGTCCCAGGGTTTAACAAGAAAGGAAAAGCTTACGAAACTGTTATTTCAGTAGATAGAATTAGACCTTGGATAAATGTAAAGGCCCTAGAAATAAACAACAGCGATAGTAGCAGCGATGATGACTATGATGACTAATATTTAAAAATAAAATGGATATTTATAATGACACCTTAAAACTGTAATAAATGTATAAATATTGATTTATGTAGCTTTTTAACTATGTTCAAGAATAATTATTTGACCTAATGTCGTGTAATGTAATTTATTTTGTTGAAACAGGATCTGTTTGACTGGCTTGTATTGATTTAGTTGTTACCTCATAATAGGTTGTAGTTATTATTTTTATTGTTTTTGAGCACGGTTAAATTGAATGAATAAAATAAAAACTACTTTAATAAAACACATCGATATGAATTACAGTAAGGTTTAATTACTATTTTGAGTATAAAAGTAAATATAGTATATAGTACATTCGTTTGTGATAGATTGTTAATAAAATAAGTCATGTTAAGTGATGCACTTAAATCTGCTTGAATCTATGTACAAGATTTACATTATTACGATATGCCTATAGTGTTACGATATTGGAACGAATTCTTTGGGTTATACCCTATTGTTTATATAATTTAAATTATTGTGTATTTGACCTTAATGCCATGATTCTTTCAATTTGTAATAAGAACGAGAATTTAGCCAACTGATATTGCTGTAGATGTTTAAGTTGTTATTTACCTATATTAAGTAATTATAATAATAATAATAGGATAATGTATACGTGCGCCGGAGGCAGCACGATGTCCGATGGCCGAATGTCGTGTTTAAAAAAATATTAAGTCTCTTTATTTGTTTGAAGTGGCAACATTTTGTTTTCCCGCCGATTCTTCCTGAAATGGGTGGGAATCGGAGGTGATATAAACGGTTGTCAGGACAGACGAGGATTATTCTGTTACCGTATTTCAACCAACGAGAACCTAAACTGTAAATCTGAAAGTGTATAAGTTTGTGTTGAGACGAATTAAACGACTAGACAAAGGAACAACTGAGTTTCATTATAAAACTTTGATATTTGTAATCACGTAAATTAATCGACGGCCTTCATATAGGGTTTTAAAGAAATACCTATAATTGGACTAATTTGATAATTTCTCAGTTGTTTTAACTTTAATCGAGAAATCCTGAAATAGGTATAAGTAGTTTAATTTGTTGCGAAGAGTATTTATACAAAGTTTCAAGTGACCTCATCCGGTAAGTTTTGTCCATACTAACTTTTACCCCTCTTTTCTCCCACTTTTACTTTCATATCTTGGTTTTTATTATATTTAAACCTGGTCGCCGTTTATTGAAACCTTTTAGGGAAAACCGCATTAACATTGGTTCAGTGGTTTTCAATTGATGCGAGGAGAAACAAAATTAAACAGACAAACAGACACCAACTTTAAAAGTTGTAGAAACATGTTCTGCTGATAATTTTGAGTCCCCCTATAGTATTTTTAAGATCATATCTCAAATGTACAGATTTTCTCTCTTCTACAACTTTACGAGTATTATATATGTATAGATATATTATTTACTTATGTAGATTAACTGCTGGCTTGATAAGTACGTAATCAAAAAGAATTTTATAATTGTAATGGCTCTTTTTAAACTGTATCGTTCACTAAGCACGGTTACCCAACTAGTACTTATCGCCGATGATGTAACGCGATATCGCAGTTTGCATTGTTTGCTGTCGGGTAAATGAATTGTGAAGATAAACGACAGCCAGGTTGCGCAAGTCTGCTTCGGCGCCAACGAGGAGCTGAATTCACTAATCAATAATATAATAATGCCATTGGCGCATGGCGATGCCGATATGCAACACACGATATGCCGCTCAATTGTTACGTGGAGCTTCCGTACCTACTGCAACTGTATGACGGACACTAACCGATAGATCAACACAACAATGCATTTGATACAATGTAAAACCGTAATAAAATTACTTGATAAAATTAAGTACATATACGAGTCTATACAGGATGTCCCAGAACTTGTCGTAAATATTAATTTAAATTACCGGTCCACAACATAGTTTTAACTGTTCTATATGTTAATAAGTATTTGAGTTATTAAGGTTATAATGATGGTAAATTACTCTATCTTTGGTTATCTTGGCTTAAAATACCTATAATTAGTGATTCTGCAACTTGGTATTCAAAATAAATCCATACATTAACAACTTTGACACTTGCTACCTTTACCTATATGGGTCAAATTGCATCAAATACTATTTAAGTCGATCGGAACTGTCTAATTCAAACTCTGAGCATTTTGGGATGGGTGCAAAAATTCTACCAAATATAGTACTTGTTGCACTAAGAATTGGATAGGTATCAAGACTTATAATAATGAAAAATGTTTTTTTTTTTTTTTTTAATGTGATCTAGTTCGCATTAGTTGGGTGCACGGTCACTATAAGCACTTTATCTGTTGAGCGAAAGGAAGGAGCTTCCTCGTGGTATTCGCACCATAAAATACCGGCTTGATCCGGGTAAGTTACTATTTATTAAGATCTTAAGCAGTAAAGATCTTTCCTCGCTACGCCCCGTTCTGTTTGTCTTGTCGTTCGTTTCTTATTGGATCTTTTCATTCTAGTCCACCTACCCCCTGAAGAAGTAGTCCACTTAACAGCTTCGGACGATATAATGGGCTATCACTCGCGTATAGCGAATCGCATGTACTTACACGCGTCGTACCAACGCGTGTGACTCTGGAGACTTCGGTTGCGAGACGTTACCTTCACCCGATTTCAAGATAAGATTTACTAGAAGTTATTTTTTATTAAAAAAAAAGAACCACTTTCAATATTTTTTATATTTGCGTACGGGTTTAATTTGATAATGATTTAAGCATTTACAATTCCCATCTCGTAAAACTGTTTTAACAAATATGCATATTTTTAGGACCACAGTGAATTATAATTTGGTAGGGATATTCATCTCCAAATTCTAAAAGAGCCCGCGAGCTCCATGAACGTTTGTTCTTTTTCGGCCAATATTCGGCAACGAATCTTAAATCATTCTTAAAATAGTCTACCCTCTAAATTTGTGTGTTTATCTTTTATCGTCGTCACTTCTAACCTCTAAATTTGTGTGTTTATCTTTCATTGTCGTCACTTCTAACCTCTAAATTTGTGTGTTTATCTTTTATTATCGTCACTTCACCCAAACTTGCCTCTGCGTGACTAACACTTTGTTTGATCACAAAGAGATTCATCAGTATACATGGAGACGGCAGAATGAGAAGTCTATGATAGACTTGATGATTGTGGATGAACGGTTGCGTAACAAAGTTGTAGATACCAGAGCATTTCGAGGAGTTAGCGTAAGTTCAGATCACTACTTAGTGGTAACACGAGTAAGGGGTCTGTTCACACGTTGGCGCCATCGTGTTCCCGTACCAACAACTGCGTTAGAAAGGATAAAAGTAGAGAAACTGAAAGACGAAGTTATACAAGATGAGTACGTAAGAAAGCTGAAAGATTGTTTTGAATGTGTCAATAAGATGAATGACAGTGAAGTTGAGAATAATGTTAATAATGTATGGGAGATTATGAAAAATGGCATGTTCAAATCGGCCACTGAAGTATGCGGTGTAGTCAAAAGAAGAAAAAGCAAGAATGAACGTCCGAAATGGTGGGATAGAGAGGTAGATGATGTAGTGAAAGAGAAGAAAAAGAGTTGGGATTTTGTAGCTGTAGATCCAGGACAAGATCTAAGCGACAGAAAGAAAAAAGAGTATAATAGATCAAAGAAAAGAGTGAAAGACGTTGTGGCTAGAAATAAAGATTTACTGAATGAAAAGTATGATAGGAGTTTCTCTGACAACTTCCGGTCGAATATTAAACTCTTTTGGAGCTATATTAAATCGGCTCGGGGGAAATCAGAGAAAACTAAATTAAGCGCGGTGAGGGATGAGTCTGGAAACTTAATATGTGAGGAAGAAAAAATGCTTGATAGATGGAAAACTTATTTTGAAAGCTTGTTTGAATGCGAAGATATTTTTCGTGAGCCAGAAAGCATGAGTAAAGGTGCAAGTAGCGAAGATGAAAGTGTGATTAGTATGAGTGAAATCATGAAAGCATTAAAAAGTATGAAAGCGGGAAAATCAGCAGGTTGTGATAGAGTGTCGATAGAAATGCTGAGGAGAGGAGATGGCCTGGTGGGTAGTCTGTTGTACCGCCTTTTCAATGCATGTTGGAGTAGCGGCCGAGTCCCGGAAGATTGGGTCAAGGCCGTTATCGTCCCTCTGATAAAGGAAAGGGGTCACAGCAAGAGGGGTCAGAGAAGAAGGTATTGAATGTTACGAATGACAAAATCTGGGATGTACAAGCGGGATTTCGAAAGGGAATGGGATGTACGGATCAGGTCTTTTCACTACAGTCCATCACAGAAAAGTTCTTGGCTGTCAACCAAAAGGTTTTCTGTGCTTTTGTGGACCTGGAAAAGGCCTATGATCGGGTAGATAGAAAGGAGTTGTGGACGGTGTTGTCTATGTATGGAGTGAGCAGCAACCTGGTGCAGGCTTTGAGGTCCCTTTATGAGGGCTCCAGAGCCTGTGTCAGGATCAATGGGGCATACTCGGCCTGGTTTAACATCTCTAAAGGTGTTAGACAGGGCTGTGTTGCCTCACCATGGCTGTTCAATCTATTCATGGACAGTTGTATGTGGGATTTGAAAGAGTATGATAAGGGTTTGCGTGTGCAAGAGTTGCTAATCAAATGCCTCTTATATGCCGATGATCAAGTTATACTTGCCTCATCGGTACTTGAGCTGCAGGAGATGGTGACAGTGATGAATGAGGGATTTAAGCAAAAGGGGATGAAAGGAAATGTTGCCAAGACCAAGGTAATGGTGATAGAGAAGAATGAAGAGATGACTGAGTGCGTGATAAATATAAATGGTGAATTAGTAGAACAAGTGAGCGAATTTGTGTACCTGGGAAGTGTGTTTACAAGAGATGGTAAGTGTGAGAAGGATATAGAGAGGAGGGTAAATGCGGGGAATCAAATTAATGGGGCCCTGTACTCCTTTGTGAGCAGACAGGGCGTTTCACAAAAAGCCCGGCTGGCTGTTCACAATGGAGTGCTGGCCCCTACCCTGATGTATGGTAGTGAATGTTGGGTGTGGCAGGACAAGCATGTAAGTCGTGTAAATGCAGTTGAAATGCGCTCATTGCGTAGGTAGTATGTGTGGTGTGAAACTGATTGATAGAGTTAGAAATGAAAAAATCAGAGAGAAGTGTGGAATAAAAGAAGACGTAGTGACTAAGATTGAAAAGGGCATGCTTCGATGGTTCGGTCATTTGGAAAGGATGGATGAGGGAAGATTGACGAAAGAGATATACAGATCGAAAGTGTGTGGAAGGGTCGGAAGGGGCCGCCCTAGGCGTACTTTTTCGAATCAAATCGCAGAAATACTGGAAAAGGGCCGAATCTTAAGTACCCGAAACCGACGTGCGTGCATGACTCGATGTATGAATGTTGAAGAAGCGAAGGAAATAGGTCAGGATCGTAGCAAGTGGAAATAAGTGGTCTCTGCCTACCCCTCAGGGAAACAGGCGTGATTTAATGTATGTATGTATGTATCCCTTAATGTTTACGCCAAGTTCTAGGACATCCTGTATAAACGCATAATGTTTTTATATTGAATCCTGTTAGAATTCGTCAACATGTTATTTGTGGCGTCCATCTAACTGAACTATTTTAATTCGGCATTAGTTATGTACACCAATTAGAAATACCAACGTGTGTTGTTATAGCTAAAGAGCGGGCCGAGCGCGAGCGGCGTTGCGGGGAGTCGGTCCGCCGCACGCGCCGCGCCCGCGTGGTCGGCAACTAACGGACACCAAGTTAACTGGTCATTTTTGACCATGTGTCATTTTTACTATTTGCAGTCCCTGGGCCCGATTGTACTCAAACTTCATCAATAAGGCACACTGTGATTTTTTTCTGTAAATAAGCAGTGCGTTGTTTTAAAATTCCAATCGCGACCTAAAAACCCAAGTTAAAAACAATCCCCCCTACTCCTTATATCGTCACGTCCTAAAATAGTTATTCCGTACATAAAAAAAACTTCTTACTCTTCCGCTCTGCCCGGAAACCTAGCGCTTACTATATTTAGTTTTATTTACTCGTTGGGGTTTTATTGGATAATAAGGGTAACTTGCAATGCAAATTTTAACTAGATAAAATTATAAATGTTTCGAAGTTTTGGTAGCCATTATTGTTAAAAAAAGAACAAGAAAAAAAGCAGTACGCAAGAACAATGACTATTAGACTACTGGCCCATGCTGAAAAAATTATGGGTCATTTGAACCACCAGGTGACCTATCTAGAACGATATAAGAGCATAAAATAATAAGATTCAGCACTATTCCGTCACTTGTAAGCTGTCCAACTGAGTGCAGGTGAGAATTCGAAAGTACAGGTAGAGTGAGTACATTTTGGTCACATATTTTTGTACGGCATTCTTACCACCGATAGATCCATGAAAAATAATAAGAAAACGCACAGTGCCGTAAAAAAATGGTGCGCCACAAAGTCGGATTTTATTTTTATTTTCCGACAATCACCAGGGTAAATTTGGTCATTTGATTTTGTACGGCATCTGTGTCATACTATTTCAATACTGCTTCTAATCCATTATTCCGCAACGCCGTACAAAAATCATGCGACAAGGGGAAAAAATCGAGGGTTACATTTCGTTATATGGATTTTTTATTTTTTCTTTTTTCTTTTTCAGTTTTTTTTCCCCTTTGGACCAACGAAAATGTACGGCATATGAAAAAATATTATCTATGCATAAAATACTTTCAAAATAAATTTATTTCATGTTGTGTCAAATCACCTCCTGGACCACGGAAAGAGAGGGAATTGCAACCCTCGATTTTTTCCCCTTGTCGCATGATTTTTGTACGGCGTTGCGGAATAATGGATTAGAAGCAGTATTGCAATAGTATGACACAGATGCCGTACAAAATCAAATGACCAAATTTACCCTGGTGATTGTCGGAAAATAAAATAAAAAATCCGACTTTGTGGCGCACCATTTTTTTACGGCACTGTGCGTTTTCTTATTATTTTTCATGGATCTATCGGTGGTAAGAATGCCGTACAAAAATATGTGACCAAAATGTACTCACTCTACCTGTACTTTCGAATTCTCACCTGCACTCAGTTGGACAGCTTACAAGTGACGGCATAGTGCTGAATCTTATTATTTTATGCTCTTATATCGTTCTAGATAGGTCACCTGGTGGTTCAAATGACCCATAATTTTTTCAGCATGGGCCAGTAGTCTATATGTACCTCTTCGAGCTTTACGAGCTATGTTCCTGAATGTAACATGAATGCATGGGACAAGCGACACAGTTATAGATCAGAGGGAAATTACTTAAAGTATAACGTTCTCGGTCTAAAGTAAAACCGTGCCCCATACGACCCCCGATCATCGCGAAATATGTGAAGTGAAGTAATGTAAAGAGCAATACCTGCCAGGAACGACGCTTGTGCCACAAGCTGTTAAGTTGTTCTCTTAACGACAACGAACTTTGACACGGGTAACGGTGCCTACGATGCGGTGGTCCTTAGATAGATTCTCGGTAAGGTTAAACATTTGTGTAATGAGCACGAATATTTATCCGAGACTTGGATGTTTTGTATGTAGGTCGTACCTACCTACTCGTACCTATAAAGGGTGTAGTGTTTCTTCGCGCCTAGCACGGCTGCGTATAGGTCGCGTGTCAAATGTTGATAAAGCATCCGTCGCTCTCGTATTGAATTATGTGCCAGGTGACGGATGCCTTCTGCGACCAGCGCAGCCGTATGAGCCCCCTGGACTTCCACGGGCACAAAGTGCCTGCTGGCCACTAACGTTAGAAATCCGCGCTTCAACCATTTAGCCCTCACTACTCCTGCCACTCTGCCCGGCCAAAGCAGATAAGCCAGAGATCAGGCTCATAAGGGTCGGTTCCTCGTTATTGGACACTCCGAAGGGGCGGTGGAGACGTGCGAAGGTGAGGAAGAGTGACATCTCCGGAAGCAATCTAGTCCATCAGAGCGTATTGATCAACATAGTAGCAGGTGTATTTTGACGTTGGTCTTAGGTTATTTCGCATCTTTTTCTGCTTTTAGGTGTCATTCCACCGCAGACCGTAGACATTAACGGTAGAGGCGACGGCCAACATCCGACGCCCTGCCGCTGCCGTCTGCCGCTGCCGTCTGCGGTTAGCTGCGGAATGACACCTTTAAACTCGGCTGTTAATAAATCGTCGGTAAGTAGAAGGCGAGGATATCTTTTATACTTGAAACACTATATTTAAATGTTTGTATGTTTATGTCCAGTACGAAATCTATATGCGTATTGTTATAAACGGCCTGTAAAGCTGGCTGACATGGCTTAAATAACATAATGAATATCCATTAAACTAGATTAAAGCCCGGCAGTTCAATAAATTTTGACTATTTTTTACATTACTAAACCAAACTATGATAAACCTTTTTGCTGCAAGAGGCAAGTTATTCGTTAAAATTTAAATTGTAACTTATAGCTATTCTATTTTTCAAATGTTTAAACAAACGAATAGCTTTAAAGATACGGTTTCTCTGCTATGCCAAAGGTTGATTAAAAATATATTAATATTTTAATAAACGTTTAATAAATGTAAGTATGGGTATCGTAGTAAGTATAGTCTTTACTATTTGAACTGAGCCGATCTTCTACACAAAGGCCATTGTTTGTAAACAATACCATTGTCTTTCTTTATGTCCGTAACACCAAGCCGATTACATACAAAAAAGTTAGAACTACATTGAATGTACATTGAATTATCAACCCTACCCTCTTAGTCAGTAGGTTTAAAATGTAAAGTGTCAGGATACAGATATAAGTTTTGTGTAGATGATAGTATTGTGTAGGGAATAAGCACAGTTCAAATAATAAAGACTTTTATCTGTATCCTGACACTTTACATTTTAAACCTACTGACTAAGAGGGTAGGGTTGATAATTCAATGTACATTCAATGTAGTTCTAAATTTTTTGTATGTAATCGGCTTGGTGTTACGGACACAAAGAAAGACAATGGTATTGTTTACAAACAATGGCCTTTGTGTAGAAGATCGGCTCAGTTCAGATAGTAAAGACTATACCTACACGGAACTGTATAATTATGTCGGGATTAATAAGCCCACGGTGAGTCAGCGGACGGCAGCGACCGCCGGCGTCCACAACAAAGAACTCATGGCGCATTGGAGCGTCATACACTTTCTGATTATACCTACTTAAGCCGTAGAGGTAGTGGTTACGTGCCAGGTGTCCAGAGTTCTCACCGATCTGATCATCACACTCGCGCTGTTGAATTAGTTAAAAAAAGTATTGGTCAAAGTAAAATTCGCCGCGCCGTTGAGCTCGACACCGTGGGTTGTAGACGTCCTAGTATAATGATTTCGACTTAAATCGAGTGCTCCGGTACTCGTCGGCAGCACTAGAGAGCCTATTTAAAGCTCCCTTAGCTATAATTAGCCGCGCCGATAGAGTCGGATGACTGATTTCTAATAAGGTTAATTGGCTAGAGAGCGGCTGAGAGCTCTTTTGTTAATTCTGCACTTAAATTTATTTTCTGCTAGGACTGTTTTAAAATAGTTACGAACGCCACAAGTCACAACATGAAAGGTACGACTTAACCTTAATATTATCTTATGCGGCTGTACTGATGCCTTTCTGGATTGACTTCAACATATTTATTCGAATGTGTATTTATTTATTTATTTATTTATTTATTGCGTATAGATTAAGGTTACAGTTTGCAGGTACATTCGCTTATAATTATGTTTCACTTAACCCTACCCTTACAGGTGTACACGCCTTACAAAAATTAAAACTATAACAAACAATAAAACATAAATCAAATAACATTAAATTTTACATTTAAACCACATACAATTTTAATATCTAACTGGAACTTTTGTAACTATTTATATTGTGTTATATTATTATTATTTGATTATGTATATTAGCATTATTTTTTTCTGAACATGTCAATAAAAAATAAAACAATATTATTATTCTATCTTATAAATTATCACAAAGAAAGTCTCTCACCCTGTAATAACACTTATTTATCAACAATTTTTTGGTCAAATCACTAAATTGCTTGAGGTTCTTCTCTTTAAATGCGTCCGGCAGTTTATTAAATATGTCTATACACATCAGATAAGTATTGCTTGAAGAGAGTTTAAGTCTGGCAAATGGCTTGTGGATCTTATTCTTATGTCGAGACCTTAATGCTCGAGAAGATACATCTTGCTTCTGTTTAAACAAGTTCTTGTACTTAAAAACAAAAACACAGACCTCCAGTATATATAGACAAGGCACAGTTAGTATTCTATATTTTATAAAATAGGGACGGCATGAGTCAGCTTGACGTAGGCCAAAAATGTTTCTAATACATCGTTTTTGTATTAATAATACCTTTTCATTATTAACAGCATTTCCCCAAATAACGATGCCATAGCGGAATATGGAATCCACGTAACCATTGTATGCCGTTATAGCTGCTTCAATCGATACAACTTGGCTTACTCTTCTCAATGCAAAGATAAATTTATTAACTCGCGAACAGACAGACATTACGTCATGTTCTTTCCATTTACAGAAGCAATCTATGTTAATTCCCAAGAATTTGGCCAAACAGACTTCCTCTATGGTTTGACCAAGATAACTAATGTTTACTTTTACAGGTTGACTTTGAGCGCTACGAAATTGGATGAATTTAGTTTTACTAATATTAACTTTTAAATTATTCATGGTCAACCATTCAACAGTCTGAGCTAAAGCTGTATTAATGTCATTATTAAATGTCCACTTATCTTTTTCTTCAATAATTATTGTTGTGTCATCCGCAAATAATATACAATCATGACAAAGGGAGTTCGGTAAGTCATTAATGTAAATTAATAAGAGTAAGGGGCCAAGTATGCTACCCTGGGGTACTCCATACTTATTTGATATAGGTAAATGGCGACCGGTACGATACCATAGTTTTACTTATTGGGCAATATCTTGAAGTTTCAACGCATTGAGTCCTGTTATTTATTTTTGTAGGTTTCATTTAGGTTTGTAGGTTTTATTTATTTTTGAATTATTTTTTGTAGGTTTCATCATGATGTTTTCCTTCCCCGTAAGAGCATCTGGTAGATTGTGTCACAAGGTAGCAAAATGGCATACTATTTACGGCGAACCAGAAGGGAGCAAAATGATATACAGGGTGACTGGAAATTCGCCGTATTCCTTGAAAGGGGTTATTCTATAGCTCATTTGTAACGATTTAAGTCCAGTCAACCAGGGGTCAAAACTCATTGGTTACCGAGTTATTCACGTTTTTAATTTTTTTTTAAAATACCTGCCTTTCGACCTAAAACTAGGCATTGTGTAAAAACTTCGTTATTTAGAAATAAAAAAAAACATTTTTCAAATAGCCAATGAACTACTGATTACGAAAAATAATAAAAAATGCCAAAGAAATGCGAAATTTTGCAAAAAAGTGGATTTGAAGTTAAAAGTTCTAGTAATTATTTTCCAAATTTTGTAACATTTTAAAGCATAACTAAAAAAAAAAGTATGACACTTCGCGTACAAATGGCAGGAATACTTTGCTCAATTCATAAGCTTTCTAAAAAGGTACAATTTATGACATTTTAAAATTAATTTTCATTTAAACATGTACTTATAGTAGGATCTATTTAAAATGTCGGAATCCACTTAAGAGCTTATCTTCCAATGAATGGCTTTGTTATCTATTGTGAAGCCCGACCGCAAATTAGCAGTGCAAAATGAAACGCATAAATAACAAAAGATTTCACATGAATAGCAACTTTACCGCCTAGAGAATAAGTTCAATTTGTAATGGCAAGTCATTCGAAATAGTACTGTTTGAAATTGAGAGCTAAACAAAATACCTGGCTGCCGCTTTCAATTTCAAACAGTACTATTTCGAATGACTTGCCATTACAAATTGAACTTATTCTCTAGGCGGTAAAGTTGCTATTCATGTGAAATCTTTTGTTATTTATGCGTTTCATTTTGCACTGCTAATTTGCGGTCGGGCTTCACAATAGATAACAAAGCCATTCATTGGAAGATAAGCTCTTAAGTGGATTCCGACATTTTAAATAGATCCTACTATAACAGTGATTGGAAATAGGTGAGCTAAAATACCTATTCTTTGCGAGAGGACATAATATGGAGTGGTTACAACCGGATAAAAGTATATATTTTTTGGATTCCGGGTATTTGATATTTATCCGGGCACTGCGAATACTAGCCGTAATGTTGAACATACATTCTTTTCCTTATAGAATGTTTGTAAAGTTTGTAGTAAAAATGGTAACATTCCTGCCATAGAGTTAAAATTATAAGTAATCCGAAAATGTGAACGCCCATTTGCAAGTCATAAACAAACAATGCGTGGGAAAACCCATATTATTAGTCCTGCTACTACTTTTTAGAAATCTTGTACATTCCTTCTTTTCTCTAGCCCTTTTTACTAAAAACTAACATTAAACATGCCGTACTTTAAACAAAACATGTCATGTTTTACATTACGATAATTACCCGAATAAATATCGAATACCCGGAACAGAAAAAAAAATAAAAAATTATCCGGTTGTAACCACTCTATATTATGTCCTCTCGCGAAGAATAGGTATTTTAGCTCACCTATTTCCCATCACTGACTATTAATAATAATAACAGAAATTTTCGCGGTTAAGCTCCATCGTTTCAACCAAATAACGCGGGATCGTTCTCTTTTTTAAATTCAGTTAATCGTGTTCCTTTAAATTTGCTTTTTGAAAACATAAAGTGCGTTCTATTTTTAACCAAAAACGCGGGAAGTGTTGTAGTTAATGAATAGAACATCGTTCTCTTTTATAAATGCAGCTAATGGTGTTAGTTTTAAATAAATTTTATTTCTAAGAACAAAGTGCGTTCCATTTTCAAATTTCGAGCATCTTATAACTTTTTGAGTGACCTACGTAATCAGTTAGTTTCAACTTTCTTTCCATTTCGGACGATATTGATAACTAAGCTTCTTTCTCAAATGGCTGCTTACCAATGGGAAGAATACGCACATATCATTTATTGTTACGGATTCTGCGATGGAGACGCCGCTGCAGCTAGAAGGAAATACCAACGTCGTTACGTGCGTGTTTGGTTCATCGTACCGTATTATTCGGGAAAGAAGATCAGTTCAACGCTGCCAAGTTGACGCTGGAAGACCTCGACATGATCCTGCTGACGAAGAAGAAATCCTTCAGTGTTTCCGGGCCGACGGCACTACTTCGACGAGAATTGTGGCTAACCAGCTCGGTATGTCTCAGTGGAAGGTGTTGCTTACACTGCACTCAGTTTGGCAGTACCCGTGTCATTACACTCCAGTACACGCTATTGAAGAGGGAGACCCACCGAGAAGGATCTCGTCGAAGTAGTGCCGTCTGCCCGGAAACACTGAAGGATTTCTACTTCGTCAGCAGGATCATGTCAAGGTCTTCCAGCGTCAGCTTGGCGGCGTTGAACTGATCTTCTTTTCCGAATAGGACGGTACGATGAACCAAACACGCTTACGTGATATAAACGGCGGTTAGGGTAACGACGTTGGTATTCCCTTCTATAGCTGCAGCGGCGTCTCCATCGCAGAATCCGTAACAATAAATGATATGTGCGTATTCTTCCCATTGGTAAGCAGCCATTTGAGAAAGAAGCTTAGTTATCAATATCGTCCGAAATGGAAAGAAAGTTGAAACTAACTGATTACGTAGGTCACTCAAAAAGTTATGAGATGCGCGAAATTTGAAAATGGAACGCACTTTGTTCTTAGAAATAAAATTTATTTAAAACTAACACCATTAGCTGAATTTATAAAAGAGAACGATGTTCTATTCATTAACTACAACACTTCCCGCGTTTTTGGTTAAAAATAGAACGCAAGTTGTTTAAAGTTACTTTTTTCATTTTATATCAGGCTAAGATCACGACATCAGTATTCCTAACTTTGTATATACGGTCTTTTTAATGACTATTTCTTTTATAAATTACTAAGTTAAATAAAGGAAAACCAAGAAATACGGGTAGTCTAATTTTTAACCGGCTATTATAAACGCGAAATAACAATAATGCTTTTTTTTTTGAAATGTTGTCTGTGCGGGCGCGGGTCGTGCGCCGAGCGGGTCAAGAAGTTCGGCGGATGTTTTAACGGAGTTATATGGAAGCATTCACACATGCGCGGCGGGACGGGTGGGGCGCGGGTCCGTCGCGGGCGTCCTTGGTCGTCATAACGCGCGGGGCCCGTCGCGGTTCTGCGCTATGTGTGAATACGACGACCCGCGCGGCGCCCGATCCACTCTCGCCCGTTGTGTGAATTTACCTTAAGTCTTAATATTTTTTTAGGTACCTATACTACTCAAAATAAAATAGGGGCTTGTAAGTTGAACATTGCAGCTTTCGAATGATACTTAATTCAAAACTTACAGGTTAAAATTTGTTATAATAATCCTTCTCCGAAAACAGTTCTTTTGTATGCAGAATATACCGTGGCCCCTATTTTGTTTTGAGTAGTATATATTCTTAATTTTTTTATTTTAATTTAGGTTTTTCTTTTCATTATTCAAATAGAGTTAATAAAGGTATGATTCCGAGTATATAGTAATTTCTATGCATAATATTAGAAAATATTATAGCTCTTGTAAACTTAAATATGTATATTTTCTACTGCTTTGCATACATATAAGCTGTAAGCTGTGTCTGTAAAGCTCTTGTTCAATAAGGTGTAATAATGTAACTAGAAAGTTCATTGTTAGGTCTCCCCTATTTATCAACACGAGAAGCAAGGGCTCTATTCTTCCCGTAGAACCATATTGCTTTTGACACGTCATCGTATTGTTTGGGCATAACACGGCTGCTCCTTTACTGTAATAGAGGCCATCATCACGTTCACAATACGATAACATGTCGAAAACAATATGGTTTTAGCGAGTAGAATAAACCTACAGGAAATATTTATTTGCAAAACAATATAATACTAAAGGTGATGAGCGTGAAAGCGGCGCCCCGCTTATCGATAGGCGAACAATAAAAGTGCATCCCTTGCCTCACGCCGGCGTGCGCGATGCGTCTGCGCAGTATCGCGCGACACGGCACATTAAGCCGCGTATCCACCGGGCACACGGCCTTGCGAGCCAGCCTCGCGGTTTAGCCCGGAGACACTGAGGCGAGCCTCGCGAGGCAGACCGAGCCAGAAGTCCCACGAGCCGGATAGTGTTGTTTCTTTCCAACAGTAATCCCTTTGAGATTTACTTAAATGTTTGGGATGTTTGGGATCCCACAACACCTTATATTCACCATAAAGTTGGACCAACCGGATCGCGTGCTCTTGAGAATGAGAAGCCATAATTATTTACTAATTGCACTCGCGAGCCAAACGACCACCCGTCCACACCGAACGTACAGCGCACACTGAGGCACCTTTGAGCAAGTCGCATTTACCGACAGCCGACGGCTTGACCCCGAGGCACGCTCGGCCGAGGCAACGTGCGCCCGAACAGTCCTGAGGCACGTCCACACGGACCGAGCATTTGGCTCGCGAGGCTGCCTCGCGAGCCCGTGTCCCCGGTGGATACGCGGCTTTAAACGTAAGTCGAGCGACGAACTGCCACGGCGTATCGGTACAACAACGGTATGAAACGGAACGATTAATTTCCGCTGTATGAATGCAAATAAAATTACCTACATAGGTAATACAATCATGTCTAAGACGAAATCATTACGAACACTAAAGGAACGCCTACAACCAATCAATAGTGTCAAGCTCGTACCGCTTTTTCCTCGTGCCCAAACTGATTTGTCAAACTCATGATGATGGTGGTCATGAGGAATTAAATTTCAGATCAGACTGGTTTATTTCACCTGTTTTAAACAAATTTCTACACCCCCTATTTTAAACGTTTGATAGATAAAATAAAACAGACATCAGTAAGTCAGTTTAAAAACTAGATTACGGAGAGTAGACTGGCCAGAATTAACAGGTAGGTTTGGTTAGGTTCGTTCTGACATAATTTGTAGACACCATTAAAATAAATAAACTATTTTGCGTAGAATCGAAAGCGTGTCGTTAGAATCAAGTAATCCGTCAAACAGATAAAAAATGAACATGACAGTTGTATATTTTTTTCAATTCCTTTGGTAATAAATGGACTAAGGGCACTATAAGTGTATTCCTAACATTCACAATCCAACTTTTTTTACTGTTTTTGCTAAATATAAAAAAAACTACTGCGTAAAAAAATCCAAAGATATTTTTACTGTAATCAGCAGTGTAAAATCTAGAAACAGTATTTTATTTTACTACCTTTGCAAATAACGAGTTGTTGTCAATTAGCGTGGCAAACTAGCAAGAAAATTTACCTAAGTTCCAAGAAGCCCAGAGACAGGTTTACTACTAGGTACGTATGTATCCTGGAAAGTTATTCAGTTCCCGAGGGAATAGCGTTTCACAACTTGTATCCGGAGGAAGACGTAGGCAAAACCTAGTTGTAAATAATTGTATTGCGAGAATTACTGATACGGGCACACTCAAAACGATTTTTTTGTGGCTTTGTGCGCGACCGAGTCGGGTCCGATCGAAGTCGTGTCGCAGTGCATCCGGCCTGCGGACGGAAGCGTCCCGCGGGCCGCCTCGCCTGGCTCCTCAGAGGTGAACGATCGCTCGTTTACGAGAATACCTATACCAGATTTATAATACGTACGCGTAAAGAACTAGTAGGTAGGTCTGCGCGTAGATGTTTCATTGATAGATAAGGGCTTGTACGTACTCGTATTCGGCATTTTGAAGTTTAATTTATATTATACACTGTAAGTACACCTGTTACCAGTAAGATTATTATTTTTACCAATGGCTCTTAGGGGATCGGCCCTTTACACTATGCCAGGTTGCAACCAGGCCATACTGCATAACTATGGGTACCTACCTACCTACACTACATAATTCCAAAGTCATAATTCCAAATTGATCAAAATTCCGAATTTTCATAATTCCAAATGGTTTTTGTTTGATAGACGGCTAAACTTTTTGGTGTCGCTTATATACAGGGTGTTTGGTAGAGCGTTGTCTAAAAAAAACAGGCGAATAGAAGAGGCCATTAGTTATCCATTTCAGGTACTTTAACCCTTTATTTGTCTAGGGGCTATTTAATACCGATTTATTTTTGATTTCATTAAAAGTTACCAAAATTCGACTTTGAAACCCCGAAAAAATTAAACTATTTGGTGTATCCACAAAATTATCGTTTTATCAGAAAGTTAAATGTTGTGGTGTTTGAATAAATGTGTTATTGGAAGCGTATAGCAACATTTAAAAAAAATGGGGGCTCTCAAAGTTTCAGAAATCAGTAAAGAAATTTCGGACAAAATGTTTATCCGGAAAAAATAAACGAATATTAAGGTATTCCCTATAACAATAGCATCGGGAAATGAATGCTTGGACGCAGCAGAACCATTAATTACCTTTTGCGACATATTTCCAGACTACCGAACTGGATTATGGCGATAGGTTTCCGAGCACATAGAAAATTATGAGATTGATGTAAAAACAGATCTTCGTCGACCGCATTCGGAAGAAATTAGGAAGAGAGGTGGAAATCGTTAGCTATTTCTAACATTGCCATCGCAGTTCAGCTGGGTATTTTGGATTTAATAAGACAACAAGGGGAGTTGCGATTATGGTTATGGTAGCGAAGGTAATAATATTAATTAATATTAGCGGTGACCCCCTGAATCCTACTTGGAAGTGGCTCATAGGGTAACCACTACTATTTTATATCACTTAAGCTGCCTTCAAATGTCAAAACTCTTCTCTCGTTATTTTATTTATGTCTTTACCAACGATATTATTGAATTATGTGCGGGGACTCGGATTTCAAAACATATTCTAACTGACATTGAGAGTTGGTTGTTGAGTTGGAGGTAAAATAAAACCTCAACGGGGTTATTATGACAGCTAAGCAGTTCAGTTTACGCTGAAAGAAAGGGGCAGAGCTGTATAACTGCTATAGCTGTCCTTTACGCTCGCCATGAAATAAACTGCATAGTTACATAATTTTTGCCACAAGCCCGCAAGACTTGCGGCAAAACTACACATCGGTTTTTTTTAAGAAAGTCCATAGCGCTTTACATTCTACTTAGTTGTACATATTATCCTTTTTTTTTAGACCTGGGACATACCCACGACGTTTTTTCTTTTTTCCTTTTCTTTACCCTAATTTTAGGAGCTAAGTATAACATCACTCAGATATTGTCGAGCATCCCCATGCATGCCCATTTCCTCAGAAAGAATAGGTACATGCCGTGAGTGGGAGCCCGTGTTGGAATATCTCCTCGTACGTATAATAGCGATGCAAAGATATACCTCACGTTGCGGTCTCGGCCTAGATCGTATCGTGTTGCAGATCCGATATCTCTTTTCGCGGATAAGCGCATTATATGTATATCATAAGACTTCGTATTCCAAAAGGCTTTGCTCTATGATGCCTACTGGAAAGACGACATTCTGCGGGTACAAACGCTGAACGAGGACTGAGGACGATTGGCAATATTTCATGTTATTCTTTTGGCATAAATGAAAAATAACATTTTGGGAAGAAATAGCCCCAAAAAAGCAAGAGCTGATACCGTAATGCATTTTTCATCTCACTAGCTCGGAAAGCCCTTTTTGTTTCTTTGATGTCTATTGAGGAAATCGCTTTTTATCCACAAGTGAGGGAAGAGTTTTGACATTTGAAGGCAGCTTAAGTGATATTTGACAGCTAACCAAACGAAAAACCTTACAAGTGCTGAATTTTTAACATCATAATTAATGAATTGCATCGAGTAAAAAACACTAAATACAGTCTTACTACTTTATTTTAATTCATAAATATCAGCATTCAAAATTAACCTTCATTCTTGTTTTAAAAACGGATAAAATGTTCTGACAGTCCAAATAAGTCGATGTGCAAACAAAACGCATCCGAAATAATAAAAAAAAAACTTACGTCAAAACTTTTCTATTAAGCCGTCAACGTTAAAATATTCGCATGTTTTTCTAGTTTGTTTTGTTATTAAAAATGAGTGATTCGAGTGATAAAGACGTATTAATACCCGTGGAATTACAGGAAACCGTGCAAAATGCGGAATTGAGCTTACAGTACAAACCCTTTTCTTAGTTTCAAAGTTATTTTACGTCTCGTGTCTTGAAACACTTGCTACGCTTAGGATTCTATTTTTGAACCACGCGCTTCGCTCGTGGTCAATCATAGAATCCTTTCGCTAGCTCGTGTTTCAAATGAACACTCGCAGGTAAAATACAACTTTCCCCACTTGTATAACAAATAACTATTATCTACTCTCATATCGTAAAGTTCGAATTATAAATTTCAAAACGAATTTATATTGGCATACTTTATAAACACAATACCGAAATTTAAAAAAAAACACTTTATAACATTATTTCTCTAACAAAATAATGTTATAATATAAAGTATTTTTTTTACCATTACGATACAAGTTTATCCAAAAAGTTTATGTCACCAACGAGGTTCCATATCAATTATTTTTTTATAATGGAACGCACATGCGGTTTGCGTCATTTTTACAGCATTACAAAAAGTTTTCATTCCAATTTTTACTTGTCTGTGACAGCGCCCGCTTTAACGCATGCGCGGTGATGTGCTAGGTTTTGGCGCCATTAATTGAATACGTTTTGCTGTAGTTACTTTATTAACTTTGATCTTTTATTTAGTAGGTTGAATCGCAATATATGAGAGTAGATAAAGTAGTGTATGAAATTGCACATAACTAGGTATTAAAACACTCGTGTGATACTATTAAAAACCTCGCCTAGCGGCCCGGTTCTTAAACACACACTCGTGTTTTAATACCCCTCTTTATGCAACAATTTCATAAACTACTATTACCAAACGGCCGTTACTTTCATATTCATAAGAGCTATCATGACGTCAACAATATAATTAACGATATAGAGGCAAGGTGGGCTAAAACTAAAAGAAAAAGAGGCCCTATGTAATTCTGCAATTTTATTTAGTACTTTTCTACATACAAATAATGTTATGCGTGGAAGACATTCACAAAAGTAAAACGTCGAAGAAAGGTCTGAGTATTCAGTTGAAGAAAACAAAAATCTCATTTATTATCAGGTTTGCTTCTAGAAATGAGCCGAGCTCAGCACGGTGTGTGTCAGGCGGGGACAGAACGAGACTTCTACACCCCGACGGTTAAGCAAATCGTGCGCCTACGCACATTCTTCTGCTGATATTGCTTTTCCAAGCACCTGTAGCAAGAAATTGCGTAATTTTCATAGATTACTGCAACACGACTTTGTGTAGGGTAAGGACATTATTGTATGGATAATTTGAATTACCGCGAAGAACAAATTTTGATATTATGTTTTTTTGAACTGAATAGGTGAAGCAGCGAAGATTGATCTGGCGGCGTCGCTGGTGAGTGAGTACCTCGGGAATGCAATTTAGTTAATTTTGTAAACATACCTAGAAATTTAAAAATGTTTGCTGTATGCACCGTTATCTATTTAGTATTAATAGACATACATACATACACTCAAAAACATAACCCTCCTTCTGACTTCTGACGCAGTTGGTCGCTTCTAACAAGATTGTGACTGTTGCACATAACTTTGTGATTGTGAGTGTTGCATAGATTTACCCTCTTTTTATGTATAGAATTCAGGTAAGGTGGGGGAAGATAAAAAAAGGGGAAAGATTAAAAGTCTCACATAACTCCCTATTTGGTTTAAATTTTTTAGTGCTGGTATCATCCATTAAGCCGCCATTTTGTTACGATCCGCCGCACATTCGCCAGTGACCGCTCGGAGAAAGTAGACGTGTGTTATGTGCTATTTTGTGAAGGTCGGCATTTCGTGGTGAATTCGTCGATTTTCAATCTTACCCCGTGTTTCATAACTTGATTAATAAGGGGAGTATAAAAGTTCTGACTGACTATTTATGTGTTATTTGAGATTCTATTTTTATTTACTTCTGCTAGGTGTAGCTATTAATCATATATTGAGATTTACGAGAAGTTTCCATCTTTACCCAGCCAATTTCGCTGGGGTAACATTGAAATAGTAATGTTTCAATCTTCCCCCGTTTTTGAAAGTCATAGAAAAAGACACATATTCTCAAACTGTGCACTTAAAAAAATAATTATGGTAAGGTTTATTTTCTGACCTAATATAACGATAAGATAAATAGTAACTAAGAAGTGTTGTGTGAAACTATTGTGTGAAATCAATAATAAATCTGTATTTTTTTGTTTGGAGAGAAAAAAAACCTCTTAAAGTTTACTAGAAGTACTTATTTGGATTTCTAATATTATAAATGTAAGTAAGTCTGTGACTAAATTTTCTACACAGATTACTAAGTATTTGGTATATTTTTGTATTTTAAATGTGTCTTAATTTGTTACACAGATTCATATTTATTTTCTAATATTTTACATGTAAGTGGCTTAATTTGTGACAAAATTAGTCATGCTGCAAGAAAATACTTACTTTTTTCTATTCATTTCTTTTATAAAAGAAATAATTGTTTCCATGCAACTGTTATTTTAATTCCAAACTGATCTTCTTAATATTAAAAAAAAATGTGTTTACGTTTTTTTATATGAAGAATATACAATAAAAAGTTTGAGTATCACTGTCGTTTTCCCTGTGAAGCGGGGTAAGAGTAAAATACTTTTTTTTTCAACTGCACTTTTCTTGTTTCTTTCTTTTTGCTTCTATCAGGAATATTTACGCAAAAATCATCTGTATCTGTTAAGCGTAAGAAATTCTATACAATAACGAGCAACAGTAACCGTTTGCATTCATTTAAAAGACTTTAGACACTATGTCAATCTTACCCCTCGACCATTCCATCTTAACCCGTCAATTTTTTAGACAAAATTTGATTTGATTTTATTATTTTTATATATTAGAATAGGCGTAACCGAGTTTTATGGACAGATTACAAAAATATAGCCCTTGCTCATACCTACCAATTTATGCAATTAAAAGGAAGTAAATAGTTTTTTATTTTACGAGGGTTTTAACACAACACTATCCATCTCATCAAAAAACCATTCAATCTTCCCCCACCTTACCTTACCCTCTTTTTTTTTTATACTTATAGTTTAAAACATGTATGTTTAAATTTTTAAGTTCTCATAATAAGTGAATTGTTAATTCTTAATGGGAATAAATGATCTTTAAACCTAAAACCTAACCGTCTTGATTCCATACGAGCCTGACAACATCTAGATACATCAACGAAGACGTTAGATACAGCAACTTTAAGGGTGTTTGTTGAATAATAAATAAATTTGCTGTTGTTACTATCAGCTTTGGTTGATATAACTAATATCTTAACTATTGAATTCATTTTTTGTCAACTACGAAAAAATCTCTCTTAGTTGGCTCTCATTTTTTCGAGTGTGTCATGAGGAGGAATGAAAACAGGGTGATTAGAGGTAGAACAAGTCTAACGATAAGCACGACACTCTGGTGGTTAATACTAATCTAACCCCGTACAGTCTGTGAGGACTTAGAAGAGGCTTCGGTTTAGTACTTCTCTCTCACTCGCTCTCATACGATCTTATTAAGAGCGAGTGAGAGAGAAGTACTAAACCGAAGCCTCTTCTAAGTGCTCACAGACTGTAAAACTTATTAAAATCGGTTTAGCCGTTTAGTAGTTACGAGCGGACATTGAGTCGGACATATGTTAAAGTCAAACACATAACCCTCCTTTTGGGCCTTGCCGCAGTCGGATAAAAATGACGTGGCAATCTGGCAAGGTACACTAATGGTAAGGTAATGAGGTGGACGCGGTCTTTTTTCTCCCAGGGGCCCCGAAAAGTTTGTAGGTTTTCACACTTCGAAAATGATAGGTACAGAGTTTCATCTCAGAAAATTAGATACCTACCTTTTATAATACAACAAAAAATATGAAGCAGCAACGAGGGCAAAGGCTAAAGCCCTATTAAGTGCAAATGCAAAAATACGGAGCCGGCGGTGCCTAGTGAAACCAGATGCCTGTGTACTTGGTTGTAAATAGAGCATATGCAACCACCTTTTTGATAGGTACGTAGGTACGTATAAGTACTAACTGGCGTGCTTTATCAATTAGTCACTCATAATTGCAGAATAGTCCATGTTCCTACAATGAAGTGGGACTGACTATGGAGAGGAGTTGGGATGACTGCTCCAAAGAACCTGATATATTACTTTATTAGGATCAGGGTGCCATGATCAAATAAAAACATAAGGCAGTGGGCTCTAAGCCATGGGAGCACAAATGATCCTTTCAATATGCATGAAGTTCTGGAGGGCGGGCCAGTGGCCCGATGATTGGTCCAAGCCTCCGTCATCCCATTACACAGAAAATGAGAAAATTACCGAACGCTGTCTTTTATGTCTCAAATGTCTCAACACACGTCTTTCATCTTTTAAGATATCTAAGGAACAGTCCCGCTTTGTGGCTAGAAAGGGAACCCGTGAGCACTGGTTGTGAGCTGATCTTGAATGCTTATTGAGAATTATCCCGAATTTAATAAACCGCTGGTCCCATGCTTTAATGATTACGCTAAGGCATTCAATTGTGGGCCTTGCCTGTCTGCAGATGTTTTTTCCTGATAAATAATATGTAGCTCGAGGGCACTGGCTTTGTGAAATTGAAAAACGAAGTTCTAAGCTTCCACACTCAACGAGGCGTCTGTCAGTGCTGCATTTCGTCATCATTATTTTTATTTGGTGTGGCGAATACATCATGAGGAAACAATGGTCACCTGGGATGGAGGTTTTGCTGTCAGTGGTCATAAAATTACCAATCTTAGGTAGGTTTTCGCCACGCGCACGATACAACGATAGTCGCGTTGAGTGAGATAGAGATGTTAAATCTGCTGAAGAACATTTAGGTGGAGAGGCCAAGCTCAGTCTGATCAACTATTCAAGGATAAAAAATATTGTGGTAGAAAGAGCCCAGATTCTCACTGACGCACTTATTGGCTTCGAAAGGGTAAGGGAAAGTGAATTTGTTTACTTTGGGTCAATAATGGAAAAAGAAGGCAGAAAGAAAAAGGCAGTTTGCACGGAAGAAATCGTCCGAAGATCTAGTGTGGCCCGGATTGCGATGGCTTACCTCGATAAGGTGTAGGAGAATCGAAGTAATTCGTCGTGCGACTAAAGTGCACTTGGTTCGAGCTCTGATCTTTTCCATCGATCTCTTCGGTGCCAAGACATGGTATGTATAAAGCCATGATAGCAGTGTAATCACTGCTTTCGAAATGTGGTGTTGGCGGAGACTGCTCTGTATATAGTGCTCTGCGATGATTCCATACAGAACGAGTCAAAAATCATCAAGCGGCTTTCTGTATGTACAGAGTGCGCCCTCCACTTCTTCGATAACATCGTGCGATCTTCAGGCACAGTTTGGAGAAGGTAATAATTTTGGGTCAGATGAATGGAAAAGTTCCAGCTTGATGATCGGTCGTCATCAAGAAGGCTAGCGCCGGCAGCATGCACCGGTCGTGACATAACCACCAGCGATCGCGAACCTCAGCTGTAGGGGACCGTGATAGAAGAGCATATTATATGGATTCTGTTTTTTTTTTACCGTTTATCAAAATATTTTTATGCCCAGACAATGTAAAACGTTTATAATTATAAACTCTAACGATCGGTGTCAAGCACTTAGACGTTTTCTATTGATCACTAGATAGGTTTATGTGAAACTAAATTCAGTCATGTCAGTTTAAAATTAAACAACAATGTTGACTTTCTACGGCAATGTTCTGGAAGCAGGGAGGCTATTTGGATTTGAATTTTGAAAAATAGCTGCCATTGCATGAATGCGGGGCGCGTTTATTATGGTTGGCGGGGAGCGTTGGTCCCGCGCCACGGCGCCGGCCAGGGCTGCGCCGCCGGCCAGGGCGCCGACGCAGTTTAAGATTCTGCTCAGGAGTTTACCTTAAGAGCACTCAATTTAATAGTATGGATGCCTCATCTCCAGTGCCCTTCATTAATGAACAAATCAATAGAAAGCCAGGTGTAGTAGGACTGTAGAATTAAGGTTACTTGAGTAGGGCGTGATTTTTAAGTTCGCTTTGGTTCGCTTTCCAAACATCTTATTCGTGTAATTTACCCTCTATGTCTACTGATTTGCTACAGAACAAGGTTGTAAACTATACAAAACAATGATATGCGGTTTGATAGATTAGATAGATATATTAAAAGGTATTTTCATTTGGTAGCCCTCAGCGCGACTGCTCTGCTGAACCCGGGCTCTTGTTGCAATCATTTTAATTGCGATTCATTTTAACCATGTGACGAAGTTGTAACCAGGTCCCAAACTCCAGATGCAGCATTGTGACCTTCGCGGCGACCTCAGCTTACTTGCCTACTTAGTCGGTCCTAAAGTTCTGTCACTGGCACATTATTTTTTAATTTAGAACATAATTTTAAGAAAATGTTTTTGTATTCCATTTTTGAATCATTTGCTGCGATTTCTCACGATGGAGTGGACATTGAAAGAAAACCGAGTAGCTGTTTTAGCGTTGCACCGCTGTGGGCACTCGCCAAGTACCGTTTTCAAGTTGCTCAAAAAATTAAATATAACGCTTAGGTTTGTGTACCGTACTATTGATAGGTACAATGAAGTCTCTAGCGTTGAGGACAAAAAAAGAACTGGCCGTCCTCGCTCCGTAAGAACACCAGCAGTGATCAAAGCGATCAAGGCCCGTATAGCAAGAAATCCTGTCCGAAAACAGAAGTTGATGGCTTTGCAGATGGGTGTCAGTAGGAATACCGTCAAAAAGATTTTAAACGAAGATCTAAGTCTACGAGCATACAAAAAAAAGTGTGGACACATGCTTAATGCCCGTCTTAAAACAATCAGGCTTAAAAGATCCCGAAAGTTGTAAAACAGTAGGTACGCGAAAAATCAACACCGCGATATCCTATTTACAGACGAAAAAAATTTCGATATTGAAGAAAAGTATAATAAACAGAATGATAGAGTGTACGCTAAGAGCTCTGAAGAAGCAAAAAAACCGCTCCGCGGGTGCAACATGGGCATCATCCATCATCAGTGATGGTTTGGTTGGGAGTATCTTATTACGGGCCAACTGAGGTTCATTTTTGCGAAAAAGGGGTCAAAATCAGTGCAAAAGTGTACCAAGACACGGTTTTGGATCAGGTTGTCAAAGATCTGCCCAACATGCTATTTTCAGGACATCATTTTGTGTTCCAGCAGGATTCTGCACCTGCACACAAAGCCAAGACCACTCAAGCCTGGCTTGAGCGTCAAAAAATCGACTTTATAAGACACGAAGATTGGCCTTCCTCCAGTCCGGACCTTAATCCTTTGGTTGGACTACAAAATTTGGCAGGTCTTAGAGGAGAAGGTCTGTGCTAAACCACATACAAATTTGGAGAGCCAAGTCATCTATTAGAAAAGCAGTCACTGAAATAGACATGAATATGGTGCGTGCTGCGATAGATGACTGGCCGCGGCGTTTATTGGCCTTTATTAAAAACAAGGGAAGTCATTTTGAATAATTTTAAGTTATATTAATTCTCTATTAAATGTACTTTAAATTGGTATATAAATTATTAAAAACTGATTGGTACTTTTGTTTTTATCATTATTCTTATTTGTGCCAGAACTTTAGGACCGACTAGGTAGACTTAGTAACTATCTTAACTAACTAATTAGGGCACCGACTGCTCAACAACGACATCCTACGTAAAAACTAGGCTTTAACCACTAAATAAATAGGACGTATCGCGCTAAAGTTTTAGTAATAAAATGAATAATAAGAAAATCCTAGCTAGGAGGTAGGTAGGTATATTTGTTTCAAGTTTAACAGAAGTGTACGCTGTAACTACACTTAAAAATTTCAAAATTGGTTTTACCCTTTCTGATTCTATCTGTATTCTATTTTTTATGAGCAACAATCAACGGAAACAACCATAGCTTAATATTTTTTAAGAATGTACAGTGTTGTCCAGTTACCAATCAGCAGTTTTACAATCACTTTAGGTGTAAGTTCGAGTTATAAATAACCACTGTATTAAGTGAAGGCGGGTTGCTTATGGTCGCTTAACTAATGCCTGACTAGTTAAGAATCTTAACTTGAATAAAGAATAAATAATACGAGTACCCATCTGAGCAATTTGTGTCACGTTTTCGATTCGATTTCCGATTTTTCACTTCTCAAGCTCTTAAAATGTTACTTTAGTCTCTGCACATCGGGACTCAAGCTCCTTATTAAACTCTTGGGATGAAAGGTTTTTTTTTAAATTTACTTTGCAAACCCCTAAACAACCAATCATGGTGTTTTGTAAATGGAGGATTATCGCCACTTTCAGTGATTCTATTAAGACAATTTTTAGGGTTTAGAAATAACCTCAAAATGACAAACGCCCAAAAATATTTAAAAAAAAAAACAATTTAATTTCGTGAAACACGATTAATGATTACGAATGTGAATCTATCTAAGGATTAATTAATTTTATTATGCATGGTCCAATTAGTTTTCAAATAGTTTTCAATTTTGAAACTGTTGGCTATATATGCAAGCATTTAAAGCGCCACACACAAAACATAACGCGGGACAAATTTGTAAGAAAAATAGTTGTTATCAATATTGTAATTTAATTTTCATCTCACTAGCTCGGAAAGCCATTTTTGTTTATTTGATATCTATTGAGGAAATCGCTTTTTATCCACAAGTGAGGGAAGAGTTTTGACATTTGAAGGCAGCTTAAGTGATATTTGACAGCTAACCAAACGTAAAACCTTACAAGTGCTGTATTTTAATATCACAATTAATGAATTGCATCGAGTAAAAAACACTAAATACAGTCTTACTACTTTATTTTAATTCATAAATATCAGCATTCAAAATTAACCTTCATTCTTGTTTTAAAAACGGATAAAATGTTCTGACAGTCCAAATAAGTCGATGTGCAAACAAAACGCATCCGAAATAATAAAAAAAAAAGTATGCCAAAACTTTTCTATTAAGCCGTCAACGTTAAAATATTCGCATGTTTTTCTAGTTTGTTTTGTTATTAAAAATGAGTGATTCGAGTGATAAAGACGTATTAACACCCGTGGAATTACAGAAAACCGTGCAAAATGCGGAACTGAGCTTACAGTACAAACCATTTTCTTAGTTTCCTCGCTGTAGTCAACGTTAAATATTCGTATGTTTTTCTAGTTTGTTTTGTTATTATAAATGAGTGATTCGAGTGATAAAGTCGTATTAACACCTGTGGAATTACAGAAAACCGTGCAAAATGCGGAACTGAGCTTACAGTACAACCCTTTTCTTAGTTTCCTCGCTGTAGTGAAGTGAAAAGTTTTGTGTTATACACGGGTGAAAAGTTATTTTACGTCTCGTGTCTTGAAACACTTGCTACGCTCAGGATTCTATTTTTGAACCACTCGCTTCGCTCGTGGTCAATCATAGAATCCTTTCGCTAGCTCGTGTTTCAAATGAACACTCGCAGGTAAAATACAACTTTCCCCACTTGTATAACAAATAACTATTTGTATAGAACGTAGTTTTTTTAACTCGCATTCAAATCGAAAAGTAGTGTTTAACGCGAGAAACAACAACACTTAATGACACTCGAACTATAAAATACGATAAGTATAAGTAGAACAGAAATACAAAGGTACCTATTTAGTTACCTATACACCGTGCCCGACACGTACCCGCAGGATTTCAACAGCGTGTTCCTGAATTAATTTTGAGTTAAAAATGTCGTGTAAATTACGCTCTATTCGGTCTAGTTTTCGAGATATATCAATTTTTGTAAAAAAAAACTCGTTACGAGAACTGGTGCAACAGCCCCTTATAATTACGACGTTGCCACTTTTAAGGCAAGTTAAGTCATCTGTTTAAGTATCCCAAGTAACTAAATCAAACGCAACTCGCACGCACAACTCATCCATAACTTGTACAGTTATGTATGGTTTATACTCGTCTGCAGCGTGGCCTAAACTTGTTGCCTATTAATGTGACGCTCAAACCAATCTACTATTAAGATTAATAATAAAATGAATTACTATAAGATTAAATTAATATGAAAAGTATGATAGCAAGTGTCATTGTCATTGTTTCCATATCGGTTGACAATGTAAAATAATTTCTTGCAAAATACAAAAACGATGAGAATTAAGTATCCAGAATACTTTTAATCCTCATTCAAGAATAGCTTTAGTGACGGACATGTGTCTAACAAATGGGTCCTACTCGTACAATAGAATAGAATCCGGCATCGCGACAGACCAAATAAGCGATCGAGGATTAACTTTGTTCAAGACTGGAGAGAGTGGAGAGAGAGTCCAAGGTAATAATGGCCAAAAATAGAAACGGAGGGACGCTTTTTTCTTAGCAGTAATATGACAACCACTTTGCGGACCACGAATATGCAAGACTCCTTTAAGATGGACGTTTCAGGTCCTATGAGATACAGCCAGACGATTAAAATGAACTAGAACCTGTTATGAATTCTAAAGTTACAGATCAATATATATACTTTTTTGGAACATTGTAGTGAGAGACACAATACGAATCGATTTGTAGACAAAATCGTTTTGCTTCTTTTAATCGGTGATTTCAATATTATTTATTCGGTTTCAGCCTACCAATTTTGATCGGTGTTAATCCAATGATACGGATTATGCGATGGACCACACAAACGAAATTCTTCCTATTCGTGATTCCCATACAATATGGATTCCACACAACTGCAGTTTACTCCATTCGTAATTCTACACATTCTATATTTTGACGCAATCGGAATACTTCCTATTCGCGATTCTACACAAAATGAGTTTATCGCAACTGCAGTTTACTCCATTCGTAATTCTACACAGTCGATATTTTAACGCACTCGGGATTCTTCCTATTCGCGATTCGGTACTGTATGGGTTCAACGCAACCGCAGTTTACTCCATTCGTAATTAGACACAGTTATTTTCAAACAATGATAGTGTTTTATTCTGTACAATATTATTTCAATTCATTTTATTAGAAAGAGAGTTCCGCTAATATTACCTACAAGTTATAAATCATGGTCAAATCGGCCACTGAAGTATGTGGTGTAGTAAAAAGAAGGAAACGCAAGAATGAACGACCGGAATGGTGGGATAGAGAGGTAGATGATGTAGTGAAAGAGAAGAAAAAGTGTTGGTTGGATTTTGTAGCTGTAGATCCAGGACAAGATCTAAGCGACAGAAAGAAAAAAGAGTATAATAGATCAAAGAAAAGAGTGAAAGACGTTGTGGCTAGAAAGAAAGATTTACTGAATGAAAAGTATGATAGGAGTTTCTCTGACAACTTCCAGTCGAATATTAAACTCTTTTGGAGCTTGATTAATTCGGCTCGGGGGAAATCGGAGAAAACTAAATTAAACGCGGTGAGGGATGAGTCTGGAGACTTAATATGTGAGGAAGAAAAAATGCTTGATAGATGGAAAACTTATTTTGAAAGCTTGTTTGAATGCGAAGATATTTGTCGTGAGCCAGAAAGCATGAGTAAAGATGCAAGTAGCGAAGATGAAAGTGTGATTAGTATGAGTGAAATAATGAAGGCTTTAAAAAGTATGAAAGCGGGAAAGTCAGTAGGTTGTGATAGAGTGTCGATAGAAATGCTGAGGAGAGGAGATGGCGTGGTGGGTAGTCTGTTGTACCGTCTTTTCAATGCATGTTGGAGTAGCGGCCGAGTCCCGGAAGATTGGGTCAAGGCCGTTATCGTCCCTCTGTATAAAGGAAAGGGGTCACAGCAAGACTGCAAAAACTACCGCGGTATCAGCCTCCTTAGTGTTGTCGGCAAAGTATATGCGAAGATTTTAATTGAAAGGGTATTGAATGTTACGAATGACAAAATCTGGGATGTACAAGCGGGATTTCGAAAGGGAATGGGATGTACGGATCAGGTCTTTTCACTACGGTCCATCACAGAAAAGTTCTTGGCGGTGAACCAAAAGGTTTTCTGTGCTTTTGTGGACCTGGAAAAGGCCTATGATAGGGTAGATAGAAAGGAGTTGTGGACGGTGCTGTCTATGTATGGAGTGAGCAGCAACCTGGTGCAGGCTTTGAGGTCCCTTTATGAGGGTTCCAAAGCCTGTGTCAGAATCAATGGCGCATACTCGGCCTGGTTTAACATCTCTAAAGGTGTTAGACAGGGCTGTGTTGCCTCACCATGGCTGTTCAATCTATTCATGGACAGTTGTATGTGGGATTTGAAAGGGTATGATAAGGGTTTGCGTGTGCAAGAGTTGCTAATCAAATGCCTCTTATATGCCGATGATCAAGTTATACTTGCCCCATCGGTACTTGAGTTGCAGGAGATGGTGACAGTGATGAATGAGGGATTTAAGCAAAAGGGGATGAAAGTAAATGTTACCAAGACCAAGGTCATGGTGATAGAGAAGGATGAGGAGATGACTGAGTGCGTGATAAATATAAATGGTGAATTAGTAGAACAAGTGAGCGAATTTGTGTACCTGGGAAGTATGTTTACAAGAGATGGTAAGTGTGAGAAGGATATCGAGAGGAGGGTGAATGCGGGCAATCAAATTAATGGGGCCCTGTACTCCTTTGTAAGCAGACAGGGCGTTTCACAAAAAGCCCGGCTGGCTGTTCACAATGGAGTGCTGGCACCTACCCTGATGTATGGTAGTGAATGTTGGGTGTGGCAGGACAAGCATGTAAGTCGTGTAAATGCAGTTGAAATGCGCTCTTTGCGTAGTATGTGTGGTGTGAAACTGATTGATAGAGTAAGAAATGAAAAAATCAGAGAGAAATGTGGAATAAAAGAAGATGTAGTGACTAAGATTGAAAAGGGCATGCTTCGATGGTTCGGTCATTTGGAAAGGATGGATGAAAGAAGATTGACGAAAGAGATATACAGATCGAAAGTGAGTGGAAGGGTCGGAAGGGGCCGCCCTAGGCGTACTTTTTCGAATCAAATCGGAGAAATACTGGAAAAGGGCAGAATCTTAAGTACCCGAAACCGACGTGCGTGCATGACTCGATGTATGAATGTTGAAGAAGCGAAAGAAATTTGTCAAGATCGTAGCAAGTGGAAAGAAGTGGTCTCTGCCTACCCCTCTGGGAAACAGGCGTGATTTAATGTATGTATGTATGTATGTAGTTATAAATCATTATGAAACAGGCCCCAGGTCTATAATTCGTAACAGGTGTTTATTTTGTTTTATTTTGAAGCAACACACAATAAACATTGTAATATTTCGATGAATTGATTGAGTACTTACCATTTTAAGTATCTCGACATTCTAACTTATTGGTTGAAGCACTTAGATAAGATTATTAGAAACTATTAACTATTAATCTGTATAACGATGGAGGATGATAATATGGTGTTCATAAAAAGTGAAAAAGGTAAAGATGTTTTGTTACGAAGTGGATATAAATATTACTTTAGAGGTGATCGTAAAGATGGTTCCAACAGGAGATGCGGAAATACGATGCAATGCAGTGAGTGCATCAATAACCATTGATAAATCAAGAAGTCATATCCTGAGGCAGAGCTTTCATACATAATGATTTATAACTTGTAAAGTCTAATTCTATGGAACTTGCTAACTATGTAAACAAACCGCCATATTGAAATTGTCTCTGAATGATGAATTTACTAGTGATGGGCAATTCTCCTTTACTTATGTCAAAGCATATCGAATAATAAAATACCGAAAGTAAAAAACAAGTACTTACTTATTTCTAATTTATTTAATCACGATCTGACGAAAAATCGGTACTTGAAGATGATATATTACCAGTATTTATTATAAAAGGTGCCGTTATATCATCTGTAGCCCTATCGATGATGCCTTAATATATCGCCAACTTTAGCCACAACACTACCCATCATAGACAATTGTAGAATTTAAAAGAAACAAAAACGTCATTCCATCAGGTCCTAATAACCTAACTTATGAAACCATCTAAACTTTTAATGAAATATCCAAGATAGAGTTATATATTTGGTGATTTTGTATTTTACAGTAACGACCGTTTCAATAGTTTATGGTTTCAATGGTGTTTGATGAGGTGGTGTGAAAATTCAAGGAGAAACATTGACGAAACAAAGATAAGTCTTTTGTTTACATAGTTAGCAAGTTCCATAGAAATATACTATAGGTAATATTAGCGGAACTCTCTTTCTAATAAAATGAATTGAAATAATATTGTACAGAATAAAACACTATCATTGTTTGAAAATAACTGTGTCTAATTACGAATGGAGTAAACTGCGGTTGCGTTGAACCCATACAGTACCGAATCGCGAATAGGAAGAATCCCGAGTGCGTTAAAATATCGACTGTGTAGAATTACGAATGGAGTAAACTGCAGTTGTGTGGAATCCATATTGTATGGGAATCACGAATAGGAAGAATTTCGTTTGTGTGGTCCATCGCATAATCCAATGATACTAGTTGTAGTTTTTATTGTTATTTATTAATAATGATTATAATGATTAATAAAATAATTAATGATTGATTTTAATAAATTTTGATCGGTGTTAAATGATAATAGCTGTAGTTTCTATTGTTATTTATTAACAATTATTATAATGATTAATAAAATAATTAATGATTGATTTTAATACATTTTGATCGGTGTTAAATAATACTAGCTGTAGTTTCTATCGATATTTATTAATAATGATTATAATGATTAATAAAATAATTAATGATTGATTTTAATAAGATTCCATTCACAAATCTTAGTTTTCATTGTTTTCATCGAACTTGGGCGTGTAGCTCAGAAGAAAAATATGTTACAGGGAAAGGCCCAATACCTTGGTCACCTGGTGGACTCATTTGGAGACTGCTAACCCATTCGTCCAGTTCGGTAGCGAGCTTCGGCAGAGGCCTTCGAACTTAAAGTATGACCCACTCGTAGTTACACAAGCTCTGCTAGTCCTAACATGTATTTAGTGGGGTCCAGCCCAAGTGCGGCCAGATCACTCTCGCCAATACGGCAAAACGAGTGAAGTAGGTATACCACCACTGATACCATCAACGGTTACCATTTTTAGTTTTTCGGTCATATCGGTATTAAGTACGTTTCTGTGCCTCCTGTGACGAGCAAGGCGAGCAAGAGTGAGCGGATATGTCGATAGGGGACTTCCTAGACGGACGTACGGTGATCAGATTCGCGATGTTCTGAATAAGGGCCAAATAAAAAGCACCCGAAACTGACGTACGTGCATGATTATGTATGTATGTAAGAATGCAGTATTGTAATCAGTATAAATTGGCTAAAGAAATGGTCACTTTCGTAAAATTACGATCGAAAGGAGGATAGCAAATATTATTATTAGTTCTCTATAAAACGTCCAACTACATAGTTTTTTAAAGAAACCTACGAATACTTCAAAAAACAAGAATGCAATATTGTAATCAGCATAAATCGGCTAAAAAATGGTCGCTTTTATTGAATTACGATCGAAAGATGATGTAGACATTTAAGTTTACCTAATGTATCCTTTTTTGTTAGTATTTTTATTTATTTTTTTATTATTGGTTCTTGTGCACAAGACATTTAAGAAATGAGAACACATTGTGATGTTTCTCGCCGGACAGTTCCCTTTTTTATTGATATATTTTGTCCGGCAGCATGGGCATGTCATGCTCACTCTAAGGTCTTTCCTTACGGCGGCGTCGTTGATCGGGTCGCCACCTTCCCGAACACATGGTTGAGGGAGGCGATGGCTGAGATACGCGTCATACTCGTGAACGGGTGCTGTCTGTGGGGTCCGGTCTGTTCACGCTTGCAAGGACCAGTTATTCAGTTAATTATTTTAATTATCGTTCCTGACGTAGAGACCTCGTCATGTTGTTCTCCTAGACATTAGGTATTTTATTTGTATTTTATTGTCTTTACATTTGTAATGATTTTATTTGTGTTAGTTAAGTATTATTGTATTTAAACATTGAAAAAAAAATGACCTTCTGCTGGAGTTTCTTGCGGCGCTTCTTCTCCGCAATGATGGTCTTGTCCGAAGCGCTAGTAGATTCACTCCATGTTACCGACGTGTAAAAGAGCCCTCATGTGGCCAATTTACTGAATAAATATTTTGTATTTTGTATTTTGTAAAGCAGGATAGCAAATATTAGTTGACGACGCAACAGCCTATAGTTGGTAGTGACCCTGCCTACGAAGCTAGCGGTCCTGGTTTCAAATCCCGGTAAGGGCAGATATTTGTGTGATGAGCGCGAATATTTGTTCCTGAGTCATGGTTGTTTTCTATGTAATTAAGTATATATTTCTCTATATAAGTATTTATATCGTTGTCTAGTACCCATAGTACAAGCCTAGAGCTTAGTTTGGGACTAGGTCAATTGGTGTGACATTGTCCCTGATATTTATTTATTTATAGAAAACATCCAACTACATTGTTTTTTAAAAAACCTACGAATACTCCAGTTAATTTGTTTAAAATGTGCTTAATTTAATACACTGCATTATACTAAGTTCTAACAATTAGGGCTTTTTTAAGAAAACATACTAGGAAGTAATAAATATATTTTTTACCTAAAAACGGCTGTATCGAGATACCGAATTTTTATTATTGGTCTCTTTTGCGTAACTATTAGAGATAAACCATTTTATTCTCAACCTTTAAAAACTCAGTCACAAGGTAATATTAGTAGACCTTACGATTTAAATATTACACTGTATTATGACACGGTTCTATGGTAAGTGTCAATAAATTTGTTTAGATATATTTTTAAGATTTGTATGTATATATGTATGTAAATACTTTATTGTACAACAGAAAAACCAGAACAATACAATTAATATAAAAATATGTACAATATGTTTATATTTTTCTATATAAGTATTTATATCGTTGTACTAGACAACGATATAAATACTATAACCAAAGTACAAGCCTAGAGCTTAGTTTGGGACTAGGCCAATTGGTGTGAGATTCTCCCCTGATATTTATTTTATTATTTTATAGAAATTGTATCACTATGCACCAAACTTTACAAGTTCTAAATGGTCGTTATATTCTCACATTTTTGATACAACTGACTTATACACATTTGCAAAGATTAGGTAATATTTGAAAACATTTGATATAAATCGAGTTGTATCAATTAACACAAACCAAAAGAAGCAAAAACAGGTTTAATTTTTGATCTAACTCAAGTTGTAACTTTCGAAATACGCAAAACTCTGGTGATAAATGATATAACTCAAGTTATATCAAAAGACACAGAAAATTTTAAAGGTATAAGAACCGTGATTTATGATACATTTTTAGATATATCACCTGGCACGAGAAAAAAAAAATCTTATGGTTTTTTGACGTGGTTTAACTAGAGAAATAGCATTAAACACTGAAAATCAGAAAAAAAAGGGTCAATTGTATCATTTTACACGAAAGTATCTTGGAAACTAGAAGGCCTAGGAACACGGGAGTTGGAGCAAACGATGCGTTTTTTTTTTTTAATTTGTTTCATGAAAGAAAACGAAAACTGCTATAACTCGAGTTGTATCACTTGTCACAGGAGGCACAGGTTTATCATGCAAATAAATACAATATATTGTAAATACATAAATTGTAAACTCGCAACAATTAACGTGCTCAATTACTTTTTAAGTTGCTAGTTATTTTATTTATGTTAATGTACTAAATTAATTGGAGCGTATGTTATGCGCCGATTCGTGGAAAGACACGTTTATCTCAAATAGGTACCGTGCTTGTGAGACAAGCCTGTAAATTATGCAGAATTTAAAAAGGATTTATGCATGAAACTTCTACTAAATCTATGCTATACGTCTTCACAGTTTAGTCTCTTTCTTCGATTAACTCTTCCAATATCACAAGTTACTCCCATACATAACTTTCACAGGGATTTCCGGTAAACAAGTGCTAATTACAAGTAATGCGTTGCTAGCTCGTCCTTAGGGTTTGTTTCCTGGAGAAGCGAAAATATTCCATTTAACTTGAATGAAAAAAAATGAAAATGAAAAATGCCGAATTGAACCAACCTTGTTTACCTTTTATCATTTCGTGCATCATACGGCATAGGTACCCCTTTTACGTCTAGGTTGGGATCATTATCCTTATTGGGGCATAGGTATTAAGAGTAATCTTAACTAGGTAGGTACCTAAATTATACCCGTCTGTATGTAGGTACCTTAACAAACCTTAAGAAATGGTGGAAAATAAACAGGTTTTGATAGGTAATTAATTAGGTATGTTGTAACTAATATTAATCCAAGTTTTCGATCGTGTGCGTAGTAGTGTGTGTGTAGGAGAGCTACCTAGGAACTGCCTAGATAATTTAAAAATACATTGTTAAATTTAAAAAAAAACATTTACTTAACAGCCAAAATCTGGCTAACCGATCAATTGCAAAGAATCAATGGTAGCGGCGTTTAAAAATAATCATATTTTGGCACCTCAAAGTCGAAATTTAGTACTTTGATTAGGACCTCATTAACTATTTAATAAATATTTTCCACCTTTCGTAGACTGGGTTATTGATGTTAGTATAATTTTAGTGGACCTACTGTAAATTAAGTTAAGGCCAAATATAAAGATAGTTAAGTATAAACTTAATCAGGTTGTAGCCACCTTCAACTAGTACTTAGGTACCTAAATAAACTCGTATATTACATGATAACTTTGCCTTGTACCTATCTCCAAATTAACTGATGAGCCGATATTACTTCAAAAAACCACGACTCTACAGCACAATATAGTACTCTTACCAATCATGCCTACTGCAAGCAAATAACACTTACCATTATAGTACGGCGTCGAAAAACATACACAGTCCATAAATAATAAACATACAGGTTTTCAATCCGATAACTTTGGAGCTAGTCTGAACTTAATTTCACTTACGGAAAGTTCACGAGTGGACAAATTTATCTTTTCGTTTCCAGTAGTCGCCGCGCATTCCGGCCAGATTTATAGCAAGCACCGAAACAGTCTGCTGACGGCGAGCCGCGTCCGCACCGCCCGGACGTACCGAGCCGCGCGTACTGAGCCGTGGCTGCGGAGGCAGGCTGTGATAGGAGAAGTACACCTAAACATGGCGTGTAGGCGGAAGCGAGTTTCGTATATCTTAGTATAAGGACCGGAATTAACATTCGCAGTAACGTTCTCTGCCATCTATCTGGGAATGAATGCGATACGTTCAAAGTTTGACCGACGCCTTTATATTTATTTTAGCGCCATCTGTGTTAATAACGTTACCCTAATGCTCCCGCGGTCCTACTTGAGGCTTGCCGACACACTCTGGCAGATAACACTGCAATTCATAGAGGGCGTATGAAGCGTAAATTTATTTTCTACACACAAAAATCAATACAGGTAGTCGGCAGTCGACAGAGATAACAGTGTTTATACAGTCGTCAAAGTTCATAGGACTCAAAAAATCCTAGAAAATCCTTGATATTTGCTGTGAACAAGACGACTGCGTCACCCAGTGGTCTAAAATAAGGGCGTAGATTCACATAATCGTAGCTGTCGAAACGGAAAGTACATACGTGAACCAAATAAACTATCGTACATTGATGTTCACTATTGCGGCGTAAGTAATCCATCTATTATCGGCAATTCACAAATCAGCCTGTTAATAATTAAAACTAGGTTTTTAAAGCAGCTGCAAACGTCATCTCTTCCTAACCTCAAACTGAATGAAAAGGTACGAAACTGGGTCTTGCTCACTGTGTTCGAAATAATGGAGAAGTGCGAGCCTGGAAAATAAGCTACACGTTGAGCTGCACCATCCAAGTACGTATTATTCGCCAGGCGTCGGAGTCTCCGTGAAACGATGCGTAATAATTGCGTATAATATAATAATTAATAACACATCACTGAACCTGAGCTATTTTGTTGTAATGTTTAACCGGTCAAATATGCGTAGAAAGATAGATAAGATTATTTCCGAGTTCTTCGTCATGAATTATTTTATTTAAAGTACTATGCTGCCCAGTGCCCTTCGTTAGAAAAAAGGGCGCTACAGTCACGAAGTTGAATTTAAAAATTCTATCTAGGGGGATCAAAAGAGCAGCAGAGTTAGTGTAATTAATTAGTGTAGAAATTATCCGTTTGAGTATTGCTACTCGGATCAATTGAAAACCAAGGAATCAATGTTTATGCAGTTTTTAAGTACTAAAACGTTATAAATCACTACATAGTATAAAACAAAGTCGCTTGCGCTGTCTGTCCCTATGTATGCTTAAATCTTTAAAACTACGCAACGGATTTTGATGCGGTTTTTTTTAATAGATAGAGTGATTCTTAAGGAAGGTTTATATGTATAAAACATTCCACGCGGGCGAAGCCGCGGGCGGGTCGCTAGTTTATAATAAACAGCAGCCAGGGTTATCACTACATAGTATAAAACAAAGTCGCTTGCGCTGTCTGTCCCTATGTATGCTTAAATCTTTAAAACTACGCAACGGATTTTGATGCGGTTTTTTTTAATAGATAGAGTGATTCTTAAGGAAGGTTTATATGTATAATACATTCCACGCGGGTGAAGCCGCGGGCGGGTCGCTAGTATATAATACAAAATTAAGATAAGACAAAGTGAGTTTAGAACAAAGTTACCAGATTAAGCTGATCGCTTGAAAATACGTCATACATATCTCTTCCTGTCTTCTCTGTTCACCACGTAGTCACCCAATGCTGAGTGTTGGCAGTGTTGGCACCTTGCGACGCACGCCCGGCACGCCGCTCTTGTATTACGTTTTCAATTCACCCATGCTTCTGGCATGATATTGAAGACGTGTTGGATAAATTTGCCGGGGGCTGCTACCAAACTAGCAAAAAAGGTTAGGCTATGGCATTATTATTTAGGCAATCGGTGAGCGGCTAGGGTTTAAATGTGTACATGTTGGTACTTTATTTTCATAGCAGTTTAGTACCCGGAAGACAATACCTTTGTGACCGGTTTTCTTTAAAATTTCGCAATATTCCTCTCATTATTTTCTTTTAAAATTACAAAGTCTTTCAGATATTGTGTTCACTTCACGGTATTGGTCTCATAAAGTAATTCCTCCCATATTGAAAAGTTTCAAAAAAGTTAAAGATTTGGCATGCACTTTATCGCAGTTCCCTTTGAATCCTTTGTTTTTGATTGACTTTGAAGTTCTTGTGTTTAATCCACAAATAATTAATTTTGCTATTGCCAAAAACTCTGGTTCTGGTTATAAGTGTTTTAACAGACAGAGGTGGCAGTACTGGTTATGTTTGTTCTTTGACGCCTCGAAACTATCTGAAGACGGTTGTATCGGTGCTGCTGTCTGGATTCCAAAGTTTAGCATAATTTTGAACTACAGATGACCCTCTTTTCTTCGGTTTTCACTGGTGGGACTATTGCTGTTTTAGAGACCATATTATATGTAGAATCTCACTCTTTACATAATTCAACCATTTTCTCTGACTCCCTCAGCTGCCTGCAAGCTATCTTTTCAAATTTGTTTAGGCAGTCATCAACATCCCCTGTTATTTATAAAATCAAGGAAGCTCTTTATGCGTGTTTTAATAAAAATATAAATGTAGTTTTGGCATGGATCCCAAGCCATTCCGGTATTGCTGGTAACGAAATGGCTGACTCGTGTGCGAAGGGGGCTACTCGGTCTGGTACTCTCCTACATTACAAAAAATATTCTTTTGACTTAGTTTTCATGGCTAAGCCCTCTCTAGCAGTCTTGGAATGATATCTGGTCCTCTTCTAGTAGGTATTCAGAAAGGTCGTCTTGGTTTTTCCGTTATCGTCAAGCTGATAGATTTGTGACCACCACCCTTTGTCACCTTCGCTTTGGTCACTCCACTCAGCTAGGATCAAGGATAGCTCTCTTTGTGAGTGCGGTTTGGTCGAAGGCTCCCCTGATCATATTTTATTTTCCTGCCCTAAGTAACTCAATAGGCTAAGTTGTCACGCTCACTTTACGACTATCCCTTTGGAATTTCCTCGTCCTCTAAATATGAAAAACTTTTTAACTCTTGTAAATAGTCCCTTTATTAAACATTTACTTAGTTTCATTCATAAAAATACAATTAAGTTGTAAACATGTAAATATTTGTTTTGTTTGTAAGTATATGAAACCGAAACATTCTTTGTATTTTATTCCTATTTTCAAAATTGATCAATCTTTCCGTTAAAACGTGTGCTTCCTTAAACCTGAAATTGGCGAAATCATAGTGGCAACACAAATGACATATGCCATGCCACAAAACAAAGATCAATCTATCGAAGGGGGATTCTCTTGGGGTTTTTGACAAGATGGTGTCGCTGTCTTAACTGTTTTTATTTTTTTGCATATTTTGTTGTTTAATGGGTAGTAATGATGTATTAATATGCAGTAAATTAACATTCAAATGTTCAGTATAATGAAGAGTTCAAGTTTGAACACATATCGCCTTTGGAAGGATTGCTCCAAGAAAATCCCATCTGGTCTTCGTAAAGTTCTACCTACATCGCTTCACGGAGGCAAGAGGATCACCGTACAACGTTGCGGCTTATGTTTTTTTTAAATATTTAAATGTAAAATATAAACTTGACATTGGCAGAAATGGTGACTCGATATTGCGACCGGTTGCCATTAAATAAATAACTAATAATAATAATAATCTATGTAAGTTTTATACTTTTTTTAGTGTTAAAGCTTCTCGCCAATGCACAAAAAATAGTTTTATTTGGAATTTAAATTTGCGATACGGCGTCAAAATGAAGTTTACTCTTACAAAACACACACTTTTTTACGTCGATGCTAATTGTGTAAAGGTCGTAAGTGTTATCATGAAAATTCGAATGCCATATGATAGGTAATTTTGTCTTCTATCGAATGACACATTTTTTTGTGGTGGGGATGAATATTTTCAGTAATTTCAGGGCCGAAAACCGCAAGGCCCTCAAAATATGCTCACTTTGGAACCGAACAATACAATGGAAAAATTAAAAAGTTTTATGAAAATTAAAACAAATTATCGGTTTTTAATAACGTGTATTGCCTCCTCTAGCCAATCGACATGCACGCATGCAATTTTTCATTGAACGCACGAGTTTTTGATGAAAGTCTTGAGGTATGCCCGCCCATTCTTCCTCGATCGCTGTCTTGAGCTGATGCAGAGTCTCAGGAGCGGGATCTCTGGCCCGGATTCGCCTCTTGAGCTCGTCCTAGACGTGCTCTATCGGGTTCAAGTCCGGGCTTCGTGCTGGCCAATCCATGGTAGGGATATTAACCTCTCTTAGGTACTCCTGAGTGATCCGGGCTGTATGTGGTCTGGCGTTATCTTGCATCAGCATGAAGTTTTCACCGATGTAGCCAGGAAATGGGACCACATGTTCAGCGAGAACCTCTTTAATGTACCGATGAGCAGTCAATCCTCTTGAATTCGCTCCGACACCAGGCCCAGTGACGAACACAATGTCTGTCTTCGCATCCAAAGAAATGCCGGCCCAGACCATGCATGAACCGCCTCCATATGCGACTCGTTCTTCGATGCAGCATTGTGAAAATCGCTCTCCAGGCCTTTGCTAGACCCTCTCCCTGCCGTCATTGCCAAAAAGACAAATCCTGCACTCGTTGGAGAAGAGTACTGCCCTCCATTGCTCAAGGGTCCAGTTTTCATGTTCCTGAGCAAAGCGAAGACGTGCTTGACGGTGACTCGGGGTGAGTTTAGGGCCATTTGCAGCCTTGTGTGAAGTTAAATTCATCTCTGCCAGTCTTCTTCTAACAGTCCATCAGCTGATGGACACATTCCGGGTCTCTCGTAGCTTCTGCTGAAGCTGAACAGCATTGTGTCGTCGATTCCGTAGCGAGTTGACAACAATGAAGCGGTCATCTTGCTCCGAGGTAGAGCGTACCCGGCCAGTGCCAGGTCTTCTGGAGAACGCACCAGTCGCTTGGAACCTCTGGAACACACGTTGGACAGATGGTCGTGTCAGGTTTAGCTGTCGGGCCACTTCACGTTGACCCAACCCAGTTTGCAACAGAGCAACTGCTTGGGCGGCTTCAGACGGGGTAGTATCCATGTTTCTTCAAGGTTTTCCAGTAGAATCGAGCAGAGATGTGTTCAGAATAACATATCATAAACAAATGATGTAAAAACAATTAAACCAAATGGTTTTATACCTAATTACGTGCACGTGGCACAATCAGTATGTGCACTAACGAGCTAACTAGAGGGCGGGTATTGTTATTGCCCACAATGAAGGGAAATACCCATCCCCACCACTAAAAAATATGTGATCTGATAGAACACAAAATTACCTATCATATGGCATTTGAATTTTTATGATAACACTTACGGCCTTTACACAATTAGCATCGACGTAAAAAATGCAACGGTGGCTCGATTTCTTTGCTCCCGATCCCGAGTGTAGTTTGTCACCCTGAACAGGTGATTTCTGCAACGAGCCATCGAATTCTTAAACGCAACAAGAAAGTTCAATGAAAAAATTAGTGCCTGCATTGTTAGCGAGGACGTACACTAAAACTACTTGCTGATGCCGCCCAAGAGATCAATCCCACCCATTATTATTCTATTTAATACCCATATTTATGGTGTCATAGGTAGTGCGTTAAGAACGCTAGGCTTTATAATGCGTAGTTCTGTTTATGTTAGTCAGGCTAAAACACTGAAGATTCTTTTTTGCTCACTAGTTCGGAGTAAACTTGAATATGCGTCTCAAGTCTGGAATCCTTGCTACAATACTTACAGACAGGATCGAAAATGTTGGAAAAAAAAACGTTAAATATTTGAGTTAAAAAAAAAAGAGATAAAAGACATTTATTCAGTAAGTAGGCCACACGGGCACTTTTACACGTCAAAAATCTACCAGCGCTTCACAAGAGGAGACCACTGCTCAGAAGAAACGCCGCAAGAAACTCGGCAGTCAGTCATTTTTTAAATATATTTAATGTTAAAATGGTATACTTAGTCTAGCATTATATAAATCTATAAATATTAAATTAAAAAATATATTAAATAAGCTGCGTAGTTTCAGCAGGAAAACACACCAAAATCTTGCGAGAGAGATAGAGGGAGAAGAAAAAATAACACCTACCTAGGTGTAAGTATATAAGACGGTGCAAGACGACCACATAAGATTGATTTGTTTTCCTACATCAACGGTGTCCCCTAGACAAGATAAAGCTACTGAATTTGAAAAAAATATATATATATATATATATATTAAGTTTCGGTTTTAGGCCAAGCATTTTTGTCTATTAACTAGATAGTCCTCGATCCTGTAATACGCTTTAGACATTAACGACTTTTTCAAGTAATTTTTAAGTGCTGGAAAGGGTAGCTTTAAAGCTATGTCAGGTAATTTATTATAGAAATGAATGCATTGACCAACAAATGATTTATATACTTTACGGACGCGGATTTTACGACTAGCGATTTTATTTTTATTTCTAGTAATGAAATTAAATATGTACTTATATCAGATTTTTTTGTGAAAGAATCTAAACTTTTTTAATAATATAAATAATATTCTCATAAATAAATTGAGACGCTACAGTTAAGATATTAATTTCCTTAAAGAGTTCTCTTAGCGAGTCACGGGAATTTAAGTTGTAAATAGAACGAATGGCCCTTTTTTGTAACACAAATAAGGTTTGTATGTCAGCTGCCTTACCCCAAACAAACAAACAAACTAAAGTGTCCTTACAACTCAACTAATTACTTGAGTATTTGTAAGGAACACCAGCTGGTCCCGTTAAATAAGCGTCATTGACTGTCCTGAGCTGCTACATGAACTATCCTTCGTTACTCCATCTCGGTCCAAAAGGCACTTCCCCCCTATTTCTCTTAAGCGTACATCGTCCAGATACAGACAGAATAGTTTTCTTAACCGTGCTAGTCGAAGAATGAATAATTTGACGAGAGAGTTTGATATTGATATATTTAACTGTGTAATACCTTCTGTGAGGCGTAAATTAACTAAAATGTGTTTTGAATGAGTGATCTTCAAGTTGTGAACTGATAAGCCAGCTTGGTGTGTTGGGCATGTTATGAATGTTCACAGTTCTTATAAGTTTTATTAGGTCTTACATAATCTTAGGTCTTATATGTGCATTGTTTTATTGTTTTAATTCTTATTTGGTTGTGGCACTGTTGTGCGTGTCACTAAGATGTATGTATCTTAAATTATATCTATTTGTGAGTTCCTGTAATTGGCTCTGTACCTCTATTTAAGTTATTATAACAATTGTTAAACCTGTTGGCTCTCCTAAAATAAAAAAATAAATAAAAAATAAATAAATAAATAAATACATAATTGCAAGTAGCTACAATTGCCTAACCAAACTGTTTGCAACAATAAAATCGGTGGAGCTAGAGACCTCGGGCACCCACTCAAATGGGTGTCAGTGAACAAGCCAGTTATAAAAGAGGGGTCCTTTCTGCAAAGTAAGACGGTGATTGACAAGACCTGTGAGGCAAGGCGATCTAATCAATTGAGGAGCAAAGCTTTTCAGGTTAGTGGGAAGCTTATATTTTCATATTAGGTAAAAAAAAGGTTCATTGTAATTTAATTATTTAATATAAAGCCTAAGTTTGACGTAAAAATGTTACAAAGTAATGTTTTAGTTTGACAGAATAATATAACATATGGTTAAAAATGAATGCTTTTTCAGGTTTGGAAGCAAGACATCCACAGGCTTCGGACATAACTGCTGCATCCGGGTGGACACTGTCTATGTGCACTGGCTGTGGATGCACGTGAGAGCTGCCACTGCTGCACTGGGAGACTGGGACCGTGTCAACAGCTCGTACAAGCAGCTCCTTTGCCAAGCCCTTGTTTATTCAGAATTACCCTCTTGCAAATGTTGGACGTAGCTACCTGTGAACTAGTAAAAAATTATGTTGTATTAAAAATATATCAATTCATTTTTTAAATTGAGTATTATTTTACTCATTTAATTATTCAGTTTTTGGACAGTTCTAATTAAAATTAAAATAGACATACTAAGGAATCATTCGACTGATGATTAAAGTCTAGGTCATATAAAGATTTTGAGTAGGAATATCCATCACACTTCACAGCATTACACACCTGAAAACAACATTATATTGTTAAAGTAGCTTATCACAGTTCCCATTGTCATTGTTCCATGATATAGTTAGGCCATTTCTGTTCCAATAATATATCATTTTAAGTAAAATAAATTTACCTTTGTAGGTAAATATCATGATACGAGGGTGGATTGAAAAGTTCTGAGCCTGGTAAAAAAAAGTAACGGGCTCACTTTTTATAACAATTTTATTTTTCGACATATTCTCCATGAAGGTCATTGAAGGTCAATGCACTTAGTCCACCTCGCCTCCGACTTCATTATCCCATCAAAAAAAAAGAATCGCTGAGGTCGTTAAAATATGAGTCTACTGCTTCTTGTACCTCCATATTTGTCGAAAATATTTGTCCTCCCAAGTGTTTTTTGAGGTTTGGGAAGAGATGATAATCGGGAGGAGCTAGATCCGGCGAGTAAGGGTCATGCGGCAGCACTACAAATCCACAATCATATATTTATGCCATTGATTTCGCCGAAGTGTGAACGCGAGCGTTGTCTTGGTGAAACAGTACTTTTTTCCAGGTCTCTTTATTTTAATTTCCTCACGCAGACGACGTAAAAGAGCACAATAGTAGTCCGAATTTATTGCTTTGCCCTTTTCGAGATAGTCTATCATGATATTCATGATAACCCCCCTGCAATCCCAGAAAACTGAGGCCATTACCTTATTAGCTGACAAAATGACCTTGGCTTTTTTGGGTGGTGGTGAACCTGGTCTTTTCCATTGCCTGGATTGTTCTTTCGATTCTGGTGTACTGTGGTGGACCCATGTCTCGTCCATAGTTATAAAACGATTGAAAAAATCGTCGGAGTCACGTTGAAACATACATAAACAATCTTGGGAAATTGTAACACGTACTCGTTTGTTCTCGACTGTAAGCAGTCTAGGCACCCACCTGGTTGACACCTTAGAAAATCCAAGAACATCGGTGATGATGTTCTGTGCCCGCTTATAAGAAATACCCATTGCTTCCGCTATCTCCACAATCTTCAATCGCCTATCCTTCATTATCGCATCTAATATATTATTGACATTTTCGTCCGTAGTAGCCGTCAACGGCCGCCCACTCCTAGGCTCGTCTTGAACAGTCTCCCGGCCACGTTTGAAACCAGCTACCCATCTTTTTATGGTAGCATACGATGGAGCAGATTGCCCTTATGTTTGATTCATATCTTAAAATATTTGTTTTGGTGTTAACCCCTTCTTTTGCAAACATTTTATGACAGAACGTTGCTCAATTTTATCCATTACTTGAAAAATCAGTGACCTTATGTAGCAGTTCGAGCATAAAATACAAAATTGTGACAGGAAAAAAACAAAAGATAGTGCATAATGGCGACTAAATATGGCACTTTGACCTGCCAGTATTTATTTGTTTTTTTTTTATTATATTCAACCTTAGGCTCAGAACTTTTCAATGCACCCTCGTATATATAAGTCACAAAGGAGATATATTATTTGAATATGAATTGAATTGAGTAATTTAAATAAAACTAATCCTTAGGAAAACTTATCCTTATACACAATGGCACGAACAATGCGATAGCACAGATTAAATAAGATTTACTAATGATAGGTCTTAGAAGATACTTTGCATTTGTATGTGTCTCGCAACTCAATCTCATACGCCATTACTAAGACTGAGTGAGAGAGAAGTACAAACCTGAAGCACCTTCTAAGTGCCCACAGACTGTATTTAATTTAAATTTACTTACTGGGACCACTTCAGTCAGTCATGTCATGTCATGTCAGACAACCCCTGAGTCCAGTCAATGTAGCCGAGGACACTGGTTATGTTAAACATTCTATGGAACCTGCATAAAGTTTATACAGTTAACACACACAAAACAGGGAACAGTTTGGATAAAATGGTATTGAAACTATATAGTATTTGTACTGGTTAGTATTTGAAACCCATAGATAGAAGACTACTGATAGAAGTGAACATCGATAAAACTTAAAATTATGGTAGGTAAGTGCAGGGTGGTTCCGTCATTTCAAGCCATTTGGACGCATTCCGCAATAAATAAAAAAAAACGAGATTTTGCAATTTTAATTTATTGTCATTATGATAGAAACCAGAATGTCATGTTTTTTGAAGAAAGGCGCTTTAGTAATAGTATTGGTTTCTCTAAAAAGTTAAAGATGGTAATGCTACTCAGGATGGTAAGGAAATCTAACAAAATGGTAATGAACTGCTTAGGAAGGTAATGAATTAAGGTTTCAGCAAAAATAAGTTTCTTTTTTACGTCCTCTACTCTTCCTGTTTTGATTAAATCATTCACTTTTTTTTCAATGCTATCTTCTGTACTTTTCTGTTTATTCTGAACTGATAACTTTCGAAATGAGTATTTCTTTTCTTTTCTCAATTTATCAATTTCCACTTGTAATCTTTTGACAATTTTTTGATGCCTGTAGCGCATTTTTCGTAATGCGGCTGAAGACTGAGCTGGTCGACGGTGAATACTAGACGGAGTCACTACGTTTTGGATGTGTTCATTTTCCACTACCTCTAATGGATCTGGCTCATTTACTTCATGCTCATTGTTTTGCTCGTCAACCTCACTCATAGGAGGTGAATTTTCTACCAATATTTGATCAATTTTCCTTTTTTGTTCTTGTCTCTTCAAATAATTTCTGGCATTCCTGCGCCACCTCTTTCTTTGCTCTCTTTGATTTCGTGGCGTTAATTCTTTTATACTACATATTTTCTTTTGCTCTTTCCTGAGAAGATATCTTTTTCGTTCTTTTTCTTTTTGAATAGCATAGAGTTCGGGATTTTGTTTTAATTCTAAATATTTTTCTTTCTTACGCAATCGATCTTTTCTTTTTTTGAGTTTTTCCTCTTTAGTTAATGATTTATTTTGCTTTGGCATATTGAATAATTATCTGAAATATTTTTTAAATCGATGAATTGTAGATAAATGGCAGACGCGACTTCAAAATAAATAAATAATTTACTGATTTATAGACATATCGAAATAAGACTCGTGTTTCGAATTAAGACTATAAAATAAATAAACTACCTATTATTTCTTTTAAAGTACCTATCGTATTTAATGCGTAACTTTTCTGTTAATTTATGTAGCAAATTGATATGTTGGTCACTGGATCATGATTCCTGGCTCAAAACTTCAAGAATTAAATTTAGGTTGTTACACGCGATATAATTCAGAACATGAGTTTTATTTATAAAAAATTGTCTAACAAAAAATAGGAACAAATACATTTCGTTATTTCAGGTATGAAATATATATACACCATGGCCGCTTAATAACCCGAAAGATTTAAACCATCGATTCTAGACCCTATTTGGAGTATATAATGTGGTATAATATGTAGTCCAATAACGCATAATTTCCGAGATTTTTATTATTTTAAAAACAATTCCATAGTTAATTTAATTTGAACTCTGTCACCTTAACTTAAGGATTATTTACATAGAAATTGATTCAATTAATTTATGTTGTATGTTGATGATATTGCTATTTACAACATGAATCTTTCTTAGTAAATAATGTTTTAGGTTAAGGTGACAGAGTTCAAATTAAATTAACAATGGAATTGATTTTTACATAATAAAAATCTAAGAAATTATGCGTTATTGGACTACATGTTATACCACATTATATACTCCAAATAGGGACTAGTATCGTTAGCTTAAATCTTTCGGGTTATTAACGGCCGCGGTGTATATTATTATTGAATTAAAAGTTAAACTACATACATACATACCTTCACGCCTGTAATCCCAGAGTGGGGTAGGCAGAGCTACAGAATTACAACTTCAAAAAGTTGTTGACAATTCAGTAACCACGATTTGCACAAATAGGCTAAGATGTTTACCAGCGTATTAGTGACAGGTTGCAAGCCCATCGCCTAACAGTACGTAGTTAAACTAAAGTAATATTAATTCATTAATTACCATCCAAATCTCTTCATTACCATCCACTACAAATTTGGAAGGAACGGATGGTAATGCAAAGGATATGAATGAAATAATGGTACTTTTTCATCAATTACTATTAAACAAGATAACCTTTAAGGTTTAGATACAAATGCCGAGTACATCAACACAAAACACATTATTTTTTATTATTTTAATAAAATTGAGCCCATTACTTACTTGTGCAATTTCCGGATGGTAATTTTGACACTACTGTACCAAAGGATATTCTCGCAGAGGAGATCGCGAATATTTAAAAAAAATTGAAGTACGTCCACTCCGTTCTAACTGTGCCGGTCGACTGATTCTTGCGTCATACTACGGAGCGATATAAAGGTGTCTATTGACGGATTTTTAAGCCGAGTATTATTGTAATCTGTTGGAGGAAGCGAATGAAATTTTTTGTTTTATAAAAGTTAATTTGTAATTTTTTCGTGGTTAGCTTCTTTCAAGACATTCTATCTTCTTATTAATGAATAAGAAGTATATTAGTATTATATTGAGACCAGAAAGTTACATTTAAATCAAACGGTTTCTTGGCAAATAATATTGAAACCATGATCATGTGCTGGAACATAGGAGTTGAATGAAATTTTGGCAAGTTTTCGTGTCATTGCTAACTCAAACAATGGAACGTAGTTCTAACAGTTAGATGCACTATTTAAAGCGTCTTTATATGTATCGTTCTATAATACAAAAGTTTATGTTGCTATTTTATTTTATTTTATTAAATGTGGAACTTGCGATTGCCACGAAATGGCGGAACCACCCAAAATTGAATGCATAAGTCCCTAATTTGAATTTTAAAAGGATGGAATTTTAAATCCTTTTTTGAAATTTCATGGACGGTTGCTCGCGGGAAATCAGAGAGGCTGCGCGTTTCCTTATTGAAAGTTGCGCATTTTCACGTAAACTTCTTTCCACCATTTCCACATTTTCCGGCGTCCTTGACGAGCGACTAGGTCCGGGCCAAGAGGTACCTATTCCTACCCGAACCAGTTGCGCAAAACCTCGACTCTACCCACTACTTACCTAGGAACGAATCAAATCAACACTTGGTCCATCACTTAAGCGGAGAATTTTATAGTGCGAACAAAACCGATAACGCGCAATAATACAGGAATCGTTGCCCTTAAAAAATGCTTCGACAGCGAACGCTCGATGCTCTCCTGACGACTGCGACATCGTGACATTCGTGACTAACAAATTCGCACAATCGGTGATTCTAATGACGCCCCTCACTTACTGCACCATTTATTACTTTTTGTAAAATCGAGTTCTAAAATGTAAATCGGCCGCCAGACACCCTGTATATATAAATATTGCTCGTTTATTAGTAATGACAGCTAACAAGACTGAATAATGAAAACGGCTAGTCAGGTCTATGACTCTCTTCCGCCGTGGCTTCCAGGAATCAGATAAAAGATGTTTATTCAGTACGTAGGCCGCACTTTTACACGTCAAAAATCTACCAGCGCTTCGCAAGAGACCACTGCTGAGAAAAAACTCAAAAGTTCGTCGTTTTTTGGGTTCCGTAACCAAAGGGTAAAAACGGGTCCCTGTATTCATAAGGGATCACCTTTGTTTTATCAAATTATGTTTGAGAAATTATCACTTCCCAATATATTTTTTGTAAAGTTTCATTTGCCAAATAATTGTTTGCCAAATTAACTATTCACAAATAGATAATAGTTAGGCAAACCTAATGTTTGGCACATGAATGTTTAGTCATTGACTCGCTTACCAACTGCACGTTTGACTAAATTTCATTTAGTCAAATGTTTTAGTTGGCATAACATATTTTACGCAAAACAAAATAAGGCAAATGATTTGTATGGTATAAAAATGGTGAATTTATTTTGGGGGTCGTTCTAACCTAACTTAACCTAGTTAACCGGTAGAATTTGTAACCTATAAACTACTTACCTGGCAGCAGTTGCGTTCTGGCGCTTCGCCGGCCGCTGCCGCGGAACGCTCGCTTTACTCGCTCGGCTCGCGCGCTATTATGGTCGCAGTTGTAACCAGGGATCGGAAAATCGGATCGATATTAACCTAAAGTTAGCAAAATCCCGAAAAAAGATAGGCAAACACGGCGTCGGCTTCTTAAAAATATTATTTTAATAATATATAAGTTCCGGGATTCTGGGATTCAACAAAATGTTAATACAATAGTTACTTTACATGTAGGATAAAACATTCATTTTTGTTCCTATAAATTCGTTAGGTTAATGAGTAACAGGTTAATTAAATAATATTTGGTAAATCTATACAGGAAAAATAACTTCAAACAGTTAATATAAATAATTGATTATGAATTAATGCCGGTGCAATTTATTATTTTGAAATCCCAGAATTTTTTGTAATGAATTCTATGATTGAGTCCGCCTCCATACAACTGAACAACAAAGCCGGTGCGAAAGTTTAGGTAAATATCGATCCGAATTTCCGATCCCTGGTTGTAACCTAACCTAACCTACTGTTCTTGTAGCAGTTCGTTTTTCTTGGGGGTCAAAGTTCTAACCTATCCTAACCTACTTACCTGGCAGCTATTCGGTAATAAATTCTTACTGTGTTGTTCAAAATTATTACTTAAACTTTAAACTTTTTTCAGTCAAATTCAAGCACATAAAATAAACTTACAAAAAACGCTAATGAGCATTGCAACTAACTTAAAGTTGTAAATTACAAATACAGTTGTAATGCACTAATAAATGTATTTGTGAAAATAGCAGTGCATTTTGTATTAATGGGATCGTGCCGTTTGACTAATATTATATTAACTCAAACAAACTCCGATTTTTGTCTTTATATGTTTCGTCATATCAATTCATTTGCCTAAATGTTTATTATGTAATGTTTTTTGCCTTAATAAAGCATTTGCTAAAAGACCAAATGCCTAAATGTCTGTAAGTATCCGAAGTTAAACTCTGCTTAATGAAAATTTGACGAAATGAAAATTAGCGTATTATAGTTATGCCAAAGATTGCATTGGCAAAAAAACAGTTGCGAAAATTTGTTTGGGTAATGAAATTTTACCAAAATAATTTTGGCAAAACAGCAGGATCCCATTCATAAGACTCCACTGTCCGTCCGTTTGTCTGTCTATCACCAGGCTGTATCTCATGAAATATATAAATATCTCTCTAGTGATAGCTAGAAAGTTGGAATTTTCACAGATGATGTATTTCTGTTGCTACTATAACAACAAAACAAATACTAAATATTTAAGGGTGGCTCCCACACAACAAGTGTTTCTTTTTGCCATTTTTTGTTCGATATTAATAACGGCAACAGATATACGCTGGAAATATTTACAGAATATCTAATTTATTCACTTTAAAAATAAACAATCAAATTAAAATAAAATAAATATTTTAGGGGGCTCTCATACAACAAACGTGATTTTTGTACCGTTTTTTCTAATGTATAGATAATGGTGTGGAGCCCTTCTTGCGACTCGCACTTGGCTGGTTTTTTAAATATTGCTTATGATTTTATACAATTGTAATACTCAACCTAAAATTATATATAACAATAATTTTAATATTTATAGATACCTAACGAACCTAACCTACCTACTTTTGCGGAATATAAATGATTTCTGACGAAAGCGGAAATGCACGGAACTAACGGGATTATAAAATATTAGTATTTAATTGACGCTTAGTGCCGCGGAACTATTGGGAAAAAAAGTCTCACTAGTTCCGTCACGGAACTTCTTCCACGGAACTACTGGGAATGAACTCTACAAAACAAGGCCCTTGTGCTGTAGTGAAGTAAATAAGTCGTTTTGGAGAATTTCCCACTTTACACAATATTAATTTATTTTCTGTCAATTTTTTGAACAACAAGATTTATTTGCCGTGTGGTTGCCGGGTTAGAATAGTGCCACTCCATGTCATCCCTTGGACGTCGTAAGAGGCGACTAAGGGAATAAAGGCTTGTAGTACTGTTAGGCGATGGGCTTGCAACCTGTCACTAATATGCTGGTAAACATCTTAGCCTATTTGTGCAAAATGTGGTTACTGAATTATCAACAAGTTTTTAAAGTTGTAGGTAATTCTGTAGCTCTGCCTACCCCACTCCGGGATTACAGGCGTGAAGGTATGTATGTAAGATTTATTTGTAAAATTTAATTGTAAGAAAGTAATAATTTATTATTTTTATATTTTTATATAGCCTATTTTTGCATAAAGTGTGACATGAAAGCCAAAGTGCTTTATTTTCTATTTCTATAGTATTTTTTTCCCACGACATGACTGCACGCTCTTCTCGCCGCTGCAAATCACAAATAGGTTTGGACCTGCCCGCGACGCTCCGCTCGACGCTCCATTGCACGCAAACTTGCCCGCTCTGCATTCGCTTTGTGCAGCGTCGACTCGTTTCATTTGTTTAACATGCACGCCGCTTGCCCCTCCCCGCTGCACGCGCGACTCGAGCGTTCACTCAGGCCGTACACTCAGGAGCTGCCGCAGGGCATATCCACACGCACGAAGCAAAACAGATTTGCCAGTACATTGAAAGTACTACATATTTCTCATATCGAAGAATGAAGCGACGAAATATAATATACTTACTGTGTGATATATGTTTAATGCTCCTCATTATTTCATTAATTACCAATATATGGCATTAAAAGAGGCATACAGAGAGCATTATACAGCTAATAGATTTATAGAAGTTATATATACAAAACACACAGTCCACCTTGTTGACATTAATAGGGTCCTATAAAATATGTCATTTAACTTTCTCGCATCATTAGCACCTGTCTATAATAATGGTGAACTTAATGGAAGTGACCGAATCCGCTTGTATGTAAGGTAAAGAAGGGTATCCTTATTCTTTATCAAAGTTATAAAAATGCAATAGATAACTAAGCCTAATTGTAGTTAAATTTGTAGTCTTTTTTTTGTATGCTTTTATAAAAGCATATATACTTAACTACAATAATTCATTAGGAATTTATATATAAATGACTTTAAATATTACTCTAACGATGATACACAGTAACAGTAAGACATATGAACATTATGGAAGGATATGGCGTTGATATATCAAGCATTACATTCCGTAGTATAATAATGTTACCCTACTATTTGAAGCATACCGTTCGGGTAAAAGAAAATGTAGGTAAATACATTGCAATCATAACAAAGGCATATTAAAACGTTAGGTCATTCATTCAAAAACGCTCGGTTAGTTACCACGGTTCGTGAGAAACGGTTGGTGAACACCAATAAAAAGCGGATTGTTTAAACATTTGTTAAATGTTAATGGAGCGATTAAGTACCTAATCAATGATATGTAGTTGGTGAACTCGGCCCTAATAGGCTATTTCTTTCTGAAAACCATTTCAGATTTTTTGTTAGTTTTTATTTAAAACTCCGAAAGTGGTAATTTTAAATTATTTTGTGTATTTCTTCTAATCTTCTAATCTTCCGTCCTTAAAGACACCGGAAAAACTATTTGTGTGTTCCAAAAAATGTCTAAATGAGCTAAAAGTGGTTGCAACTTGCTGGCAGAGATCATAATATAGCGGACTATTCATTCAGTAGTTTTCTTCTCTGAGGACCACTTCGATGTAAGTATACATTTTATTATTAACGTAAATAATTACTTAGTAAAGACGTAATATCAAAAATATTTATTGATGGTTTATTTTACGATTCTGATCTCGCACGGTTCTGGTGGATACTCAGCCTAAGGAGCACTTGAGTTCTACTTTCATAATATTATTTAAAAGTTGCCCAAACGACCTTTCAGTAAAAGTATACTTAACTTAATGATTTCATTTTTTTTTTTTTAATACTGATGCAGAAAGACTTGGTAAACTACTATCAGTATAATGGGGTTCAGCCAGAAAATTATAATGGTAGATGGATCTTTGCCTTCTAAATTTTCTTGCCAGCAAGATTAAAAAGTTTTGTGATTAATATCAAATGTACTAATGTACTTCACCCACATTTGCCAAACGACAAAGACTGCAGGTCCCATAGCATTGGGCATATCGATTTAAAATCTAAGGAAGGAGAATTAGAATACAAATATTCAAGTATCAATATATACAGCTTATTTTTCAATTAAAATCTTAAAATATTTATTTACCATCAGGTGGCCAAGTGCATGCGTAATTTTTTCAGAGGCACTGCAAACATGGGATAAAAGTACACCAACAGAACGTACTGTGTCTGGAGAAAAATCTATTCAATTTAATTTTAAAGAAAAAGTGAAGTTTAGAAGCAACGCAGTGCAGTGGACACTGACGGTCGGGTTGATGCACCGCCTCTAGGTAATGCAAAGAGGGATGGAACGCTCAATGCTCGGAGTTTTTCTGCGGAACAACATAAAGATCGAGGTCATTCGCCAACGCACTAAAGTCACCGTCATCGGTAAAAGAGCTGCGCAACTTAAATGGCAATGGGCCGGTCATGTTTGGCAGGGCCGACCTGGACCAGAATCGCCGCATCAAGGACGCATTCAGCAGTGGACGACTTTATGCTGGGAAGAAGAAGAGAGAAGTGCAGATAAAGATTTTCACAAAAGATTGTCATTAGTAATACAGCAAATTGAATTCCATATTCTGAAATAACACCCTGTAATTAAAGGGGCAGACTCGTGGTCACCCCAGGTTGTCACCCCAGTACTATTCGCTTTGGTCGGAAATTCGACAGAAATCATTTTTATTCCGCAAAAGTAGGTAGGTTAGGTTCGTTAGGTATCTTTAGATGGCCGAAGGCCAAATCGCTCAGAAATAGGAGCCCTGCCTCAGGCAGGGCTCCGTCGAATAGTACTGGGGTGACAACCTGGGGTGACCACGAGTCTGCACCCGTAATTAATAAAAAAATCATAAGACTGGCTGTTAAATATATCATCATTGTAATAGCATGTGAACTTATTAACATACAGGACTTTCTTATAAAAAAGTGGGATGCGCCATCACTGGGATTTGAGAAATTGTTATAATTGTGTTGTTTTCTAGGTAAAGTTACCACTTGGTCGCTTGCCATAGGGACACGTAACAGGTTACAGGTATAAAGATGCAAACAAATGTATTTTTTTCCACAAGCAGCGATTGGTACCTTTAACTTGAGGACACATTTAATGGTTTATATTATGACTGTATTATTGGGTACAGTAATTTTCTATCTAAAGGTACTTGCCAAAGGAACTACTGCAGATAAGCCATATTATTTAGGTTTGTGAGGATACCAATTTTAATTAAATACCCTTATAAGTACAAATACATCTAGAGGTACCACCGAAGTATTTATTTATAAGCAAACCAATTAAATATATACATTAACGGGTGATAACAAAAAAATGAGAATGATTACAAGTAGTCTTAAAAAAAATATCTATTGCCATAGATAAAAAGTTGTTCAAGATGTTATTTGTACCTCTTTTGATATTCTTGATTTTTATTTTTTTCTATTTTTCAATCATAAATGTCAAAATGACGCCGAAACAAGAAGCTCTGCGAAAACGCGTTGTACATTTTTATAATAAAAATATAAACAAGGAGAAAAGTACACAGTAGATCATTTTACCAAAGAAAATATAACAGTTTCTACTATATATAGAATTCTTGCATCCTTGACGACAACTCGCAAACGTGGTAGCGGCCGACCAGCTAAAATAATGACCAAGGGAAGACTGAAGACACACCATAGCACTTTCAATGATAGTGATTCCATGAGCCAACGAGATGCCTCAAAAATATTTAAATGTTTTGAACCGTACATTTGCCGGTCTTTAAAAAAGGTGGGTTTGGAGTGCCGCGAGAAGATAAGGGGCCCCAGACAAGATGCATTACGCCAACTCGCTTTTCTATTCGTTTCGTTTTTAAACCAATCGCTTCACTTGTAGATGACGTGATACGAAAAGTCACGTGATCTAGCAGTGACGCGATTGGTTTAAAAACGAAACGAATAGAAAAGCGAGTTGGCGTAATGCATCTTGTCTGGGGCCTAAGGGCACCGTAATACACGGATCAGTAAAAATTTAACATTATGTCACAATGCCGCTGGATGGTTACAAATTACAAAGAAAAATCGTTTATTTTGGATGATGAAAGTTATTTCCCTTTGAGCAAAACCCATATACCTGGAAATGATCGGTACAATACCAGTAACATTTCAACACCACCAGACAATATAAAACACAAGTATAAGCACAAGTTTGAGCAGAAAGTTATGCTTTATGTGGCTTTTTCCGATAAACGTGTGTCAAAACTGTGGTTCAAACCTAGTGGTTTAGCAGTTAATCCTAAACTCTCATAGAGTGAATGCTTGAAAAAAATACTTATACCATTTAATCGCCAACATCGCCCTGATGGAGAATATGTGTTTTGGCCAGATAAGGCATCGTCGCATTACGCCAATAAAACATTGCAATTCCTAGACTCCCATAATGTGCCATTTGTACCGAAAATCCGAAATCCCAAAAACCTTCCACAATGTCGGCCGATCGAAGATTTTACTGGTTTTTTGAGCAGTTTGGTTTACAAAATTAATTGGGAAGCAGAAAATTGTGCCCAACTGATAAAAATAATCAAAACCTGTGTGCGAAAAATGGACAAATAAGTATGCCGTCCAACGGTCTTGTTCGGGCATTATGTCAAAACTGCGTCAAACAGCTGATCACGGGCCCTATCGTAACGTGCATTGATAATTTTGTAAATAGTTAAATGTGTATTATAATTTATAACCCTTACTATAAAAAAATTATAAAATGTTACACAATTATTTTTTTACACCCTTGCAAATAATTCTCATTTTTTTGTTATCAACCGTTACATTTTTAAAATGATACATACCAGTTACAGAATCAGTGCACATCTAAATTATAGTTTAGCATAGCATTCACAATTTTAAAAGCAAGCTATACAAGAAATATCACAATAGATGGAAAGGCTTAATCTTGTGATGAGTACAAGATGATATTTTCAAAGTAAAGTATTCGTCTCTTACATAGTCAAGAACTGCTACAAATTAATAGAGGATATACAGGGTGATTGGAAGGTAGATGTAAACCTTTAAGGGGAAGCTAGTACAGACCATTTAGAACCATTTGAGCCATGGTTGTCTTAGACGAAGTCTCACAATTTTTTTTATCGATCATTATGTGTTTTTAAGAAAATATCCCAAAATTTCACAATTAATTGCTAATAGTGGCTAATTTAAACAATAAACTGATAATGTTTTACTTAATTTTATTAGAGTAATGTGTAAGCAATATAACAAAACAGGTTCCAAGTATCTTTGTCATCAGAATTTTGTTTTACACACATTTGAATACCCGAAACATTTCTAAAGTTTAAGAAAACCTTTGCTTTAACGGCATTTAAAAAAAACAGAGCGTGTGATAATAATTTAAACCTTTTTAAAAACATGTGTAGTTATTCGTCTTTCTTTTGAGGTATCATTTACGCGAATATCTAGGCAAATATGGAAATTAGGACCTACAAACCAAATTAAGGGGGAAAATTTCAATTTTTAGATTTCTTAGGCAGACTGACCAAAACAACATTTTTAATTAAAACCCTTGCATTTGCATTCATCCGTCCACGAGATTGATTTTAGAAACCACGCATCATCAATGTCTCTATTGAGGAGAAAACGGCAGAATTCAATCCCAAAATTCAATTTGCTTCCCAGAAGATGAAACAATATTCATCATCAAATTCTTCAACTACATTACGAGGGGAGCCTTTTAACCCTTTTCCAGGCTTAGTCCATTTCATCGACCACATTCATGTCGCTCAAAATTGAACTTAAGTACCTACATTTTATGACACAAATTTAATTGAACTTTCCTGAAATACGACTTCATGGATCAGTATCCTTAAGGAAGTTACAAATTCGTGGCTCTATTCCATTTCTTGCTTGTATCCTTTAGCACGGCCTCGAAAGGGGTTAAGTTCTGTTGTTTGGAAAAAGTAAAGACAATTTAAGTGTTAAATAGTATTTATTGTTTTTCAAAGTAATCACCATGATATGTAATACACTTTTTCATTCGTACCAGTTTCCGAAACACTTATTCCATTCCGAAGTCGGGGTCTCCAAAATGGCCGTTTTGCATGCCAAATCCGGTACCGTTGACCACGAATTCGTTGCTTGAATTTTGGAAAAGTGAAAAAATCATTAGGGCTTAAGTCTGGGCTGTACGGCGGGTGATCCAGATTTTCGACGTTTTGCTCTTTTAAAAACGCAATTGACAACATTTCATATTTTCAAGACTTTAATTTTATTCGTTTTATAGATACTGTTTGGAAGGAGGAAGACACTAATAGTTTTATTTTTTCCCTAGGATGTATAATTATTTTATTATTAATTTATTAAGATGTTCTTATTCTAAAAGGGCGTAACTTCATTTCTACGACACAATGGACATATTACGTTAGTCCAATCTGTATAAAAAAAAGTTTTTCTTTTTAATAACGGCGGTCAACCGATCTCAAGTATCTATCCATCTGTCAATAGTGTCAATGTCAAACTTGAAGTATGACAGCTTTTTTCTCGTGAAAAAGGCAATGGTATTATATCTATTCAGGCATAGTATTGGTAAAACTCGATTTTTTTTAACTTACTTGTAATTTTGTCAATAAAGAAAAATAAATCTAAATAAATATTTTGCCGTGTTCAGGAGGCAAAACCCTTTCGATTCGTATAGTAATTTGCAGGTGTCACCAAAATGAAATGTTGTCAATTGTCTGCAGGGCGGGCGGTGTGCGAGCTAGCATTATCGTGGTGCAGTATGATATACGACGTCTTGTGTTATATTTTCGGAACTCGCCGATAACTTCTAGTAAGCAAACAGTGTTATACCAGTCAGCATCAACCACTGATAATAATAAATCTTTATTTCGCACACAAGTTTTTACATAATTGCCAGGGGTCCCTGCACTAGGCTTGGCCTGTATCGCGGGGAACCATTTACAATAATATATTAATATTACAAATTAGTTAGTATAGCTACTTATATATAACTTTGAGATCATTCAGTAGTTAGACAAAATAATTAGGAACTAATGAAAAAATAATTATAATATCTATTCAAATTAATCTAAAATGGCTTCTGTCTCGTCATAATTTAAGTTTATTTGAAAATCGAAAACAAGGTTTTTGGTTTCAACAAGAGTTCGGTATTTCAGAATACAATGCAAGCATTACACTGAGTTGGGACCATTTCGTGGCTACTTTCTTCTTGTATTTGTTAATCTGTTCTTTGTTATGCATGTCACGAATAAATGATTTTCTTTCTTTCTTTCTTTCTTCTTTCAACGTTTTACTACAGTATTGTATGCATGTGTTCTCCTAAACGAAAGTAGATTGTACTCTGGGAACTGGTAACTGAAAAACTACATTCGCTTCAGCGTATAGGGAAGCTGTAGGATATCTGAAAGGTTTATTCAATATCACTTTTAGCACTGACCGTTGAGCTCTTTCTGACTTTTTTTTGTGAATATGAGTTTTAAAATTTAGGTTTTCCTCCACGAATAGTCCTAGTTATTTAATAACATTAGTACGTTGTATGGTGTTACAGTTAGTTATCTGAGGGAAAATCTTTACAAGAGTGAATTTTCATATTAGTATTGATGGTTGGTTTGGATGAGGCGGTTTTGTGAAAACAGATTGGTTTTATCGCTATTTAGAGCTAAAAGGTTGAGGCGAAGCCAGTCAGACGCGATTTTCATGCCTTCATACCTTTCACAGGAGTCTAATGAAAAGCGCGTCTTCCATCAGCCCGAAGTATTGACCACACCATTCCATTCCATATGCTCAAGTCAAGCATTTCAGCAGCAACTCTAATGTTGGTATCATTTTGGGGATTCTGATTCAATAGCCTCGGATTTTTACTTATAACATTCTAATGAATTAATTCTCATCTTAGATATGTGTATTCCAACGAGAAAACATCTAACTGCGTAAGACATGGTAATTGGTAACTGAGAGAAGTAAATTTTCCCAAACATCGAAATCGCCACCTTCACGGCCGGGTTGAAGTTATTAGCGAATAACTCAAATTATTAAGAGTTTTGTAATAAAAAGATAAAAAGATACATACATACATACATAAACTCACGCCTTCATTCCCAGAGTGGGGTAGGCAGAGCTAAAGAATTACCAACAGGTCTTAAAACTTCTTGATAATTCTGTAACCACATTTTGCACAAGTAGGTAGGCTAAGATGTTTCCCAGCGCATTAGTGACAGTTTACACGTCAAAAATCTACCAGCGCTTCGTAAGAGACCGCTGCTGAGAAGAAACGCCGCAAGAAACTCAACAGTAAGTCGTTTTTTAAATATTGCTAATGATATTATACAATAATCAACTTAACCTAGCATTATATAAAACAATGAATCTCACATAACACCAACATTTTATATATTCATGCGTAGTTGAGCAGGAAAATGTTTCAAAACTCAGAATTGTCACAAAACTAATAAGCAAAAGTAATATAAAATAAATAAATATAGAAAGTATACAAGTTATACTTACCTGTGACGGTTCAAGACAACATGCATAAAAGTTTCGATACATTCTCCTACAGAAACCGTGTCCCCTAGACAATATACAATATTTACATATTTTTTATGACTAAGTTATTATTAAATTATTTAGGTGTTGGCCAAGTATTTTTATCTGTTAGATAGTCTTCGACCCTATAGTAAGCTTTAGACATCAACGACTTTTTCAAGTAAGTTTTAAGTACTGGAAATGGTAACTTTAAAACAACGTCAGGTAATTTATTAAAGAAAAGGATGCATTGACCTACAAATGATTTATAAACCTTACGGACACGAATTTTTTTAATAGCAATTTTATTTTTATTTCTTGTATTCAAATTATGTACATCACAATTCTTAACAAAAGAGTCTTGATTTTTAATGACATAAATAATATTCTCATAAATAAATTGTGATGCTACTGTCAAAATATTAATTTCTTTAAATAGTACTCTTAAGGAATCACGGGAGTTTAGATTATATATAGAACGAATGGCTCTTTTTTGCAACACGAATATAGTCTGTATGTCAGCAGCTTTTCCCCAAACCAGAATACCGTACGACATAACACTATGAAAATAACTATAATAAACTAAGCGAGCTGTCTCAACATTAGTAAGTTGCCTGATTTTCCTAACAGCATAAGCTGCCGAACTTAATTTACCTGCTAGTACTGCTATATGGGGACTCCATTGCAAGTTTTTATCTATAGTTATCCCTAAGAAAAGCGCCTTATCTACCATTTCCAATCTCTCATTATTAAGAAATATACTAGATTCTACCGGTCTAACATTAGGCAAAGCGAACCTAACACATTTAGTTTTCTTAGCATTGAGTAGCAAATTGTTACTAGTAAACCAATTAAGTACTTACTTTACCTAGTATGGTATTTATCCTACTGTAATCTACCTTGAAAATTAATGATGTATCATCAGCGAATAGCACAATATCACAAAGATTATCTACTGTGGGTGGTAAGTCATTAATATAAACCAAAAATAAGAAAGGACCTAATATAGAGCCCTGAGGCACACCTAACTTAACAGCGGCTAATGCAGGTGGAACACCATAAGTATCGGCATGAACTGGAGATGTTTTTAGGCAATTGGAAACGTTGTAATCAATTTCGTTTTTTTTAAATTTCACTGTGAAGTTAAGCTTGAAAATTTTCTTTACTGATTTCTGAAATTTTGAGGGCCCCATTTTTTATAAATGTTGCTATACGCTTCCGATAACACTTTTATTCGAACACCACAACATTTAACTTTCTAACAAAATGATAATTTTGTGGATACACTAAATAGTTCCTTTTTTTCGGGGTTTCAAGGTCGAATTTTGGTAACTTTTAATAAAATAAAAAATAATTCGGTATTAAAAAAAAAAATTGTAAAAAAATAGCCCCTAGACAAATTAAAGGGTTAAAATACCCGAAATGGATAGCTAATGGCCTCTTCTATTCGCCCGTTTCTTTTAGACAACGCTCTACCAAACACCCTGTATATTATAAAAAGGGTAGGGCCAAGGATGCTTCCTTGTGTGTGGGACTAAGTTAATAGGTTCGGGATCACTCCTAGCAGAACCGACTCTTACCAATTATCTTCTGTCTGAGAGATAGCTGTCGAACCACGCTAGTGCAACACCGCGAATACCAAGACTTTCAAGTTTGCGGAGAAGAATAGGTCTTGAACTCTTTAGACAGTATCAAAAGCTTTAGCCAAGTCCAGAAAGACTCCAATACATTTAGAGTTACTGTCTAGATAGGATGATGTAAGTTTAATCAATAGTGAAGTGGCGTCTTCCGTACATTTATGCTGCTTAAAGCCAAACTGTCTGTCGGAAAGAAGATTAAACTTCTCCAGGAACTTGACGAGTCGCGAGTTTACAAGCTTCTCTAAGATTTTAGAACAGGTGCTCAGTAAAGAAATGGGCTTATAATTTCCGGGAACTTCTTTGGGGCCGTCCTTATGAATAAGTGTGACAGATGCAATTTTCCAGAGCTCTGGAAAACCACCCGAGCTTAGACTTAAATTATAAATGTGAGTACCTAATTGGAACAATGATTATTTTATTGATAGTGCGGATAAGATTGGTATTTATTCCGTCTAGCTCTGGAGCACTGTTTACTTTTAATAGTATTATAATGGTTTCTACTTCTCTTGCGTCTGTGGGTTGCATGAAGAATGATGTACCTAAGCGCCCATTTAGACGTACTTTTGACGCAAGATTAGTTTCTGTGTCTCTTGATTGCGAAAGAATATGAGAGGCTAACTTATGTCCAATATACGATTCAGTTTGCATACGATGAAGATTTAAAAGGAAAAGGTCGAAATTTTAGTTTTTACTACGAATATTCATGTTAGGACTTTGAATTTAATGTTAGGTTTAAATATTTTTTACACGATTCTAGATTATTAATCTCGAGACAGTTGATTTGAAAAACAGAATCAAGATCTTCCGCTACTTCATCACAATCCATTTACGTATGGAAAAATCATCATATATCGCCTGAAAAAATTCGTTTGCATAAAAATAATGTGTATCTACTCGTAACTGTGAAAATAGTTTGCTAGCATACATACATAGGTACCTTCACGCCTTCATTCCCAGAGTTGGGTAGGCAGAGCTACAGAATTACCAACAACTCTAAAAACTTGTTGATAACTCTGTAACCAGTTTGCTAGCAAATGTGCCCAAATACAGAGTTTAGATGAGGTACCTATGAGTAGCAAGATTTCAGCAATCTATCGTTAATTTTAGTATTAAAAACTGAAAATTTAAATCCATTAGCACTGACATTATCATAAACAAAGTTTGAAAAGGTAAGTTTAGCATAGCAGATAGAGAACAATTTGTTTCACTGTGTGAGAATTTAATGGAAACTGTACAATTTTTTGTTTTCATGTCAGCCGAAAGACGTCCACTGCTGGACATAGGCCTCCCCCAATTAGAATTTTTTGTTTTAGGCAGCTTAAATTGAGACATAATTGAAATGTAAAAATATTCATTTTGACAGGTCGTGTACAACTAGACCCCGTTATCAATTGCTCAGTTTGGGGGAAAATATCACAATAGGGTAGTCTGGGGACTAAATGGAACGGTGTTCATTAACACGATATAAATTAAACTAGATATAATAATAAATTACTTACAAGTCAATTGTCAATTGATTAATTTATCAATGATAAAACCCCGTTATCTAACGCTCAGTTTGGGGGCAAGTGAAGGGGCAGTTTCGATAATCTGAATCGATAAAAAGTTAAGTTGATTTACTCACTCAATAACATATCAAAAGATCTGATTCATACTTAACAGAGCTCTGCTATAGTGATATTTTTAATTATTATCAAATAAATTAACAATATTTTTTCTAAATTATATGAAGTCTAACTTCGTCGCCTGATTGAAAAAAAACCATTTTAAAAATAAAAATGATTTTTCGACCTCTACAGATGTAACTGCCAAAAACTGTAGTTTTTTGTAATGCTCTATGCAGCTTTTGTTTACAATACTGTTATCAATTTGAACTTCCTTATTTTGTAACAACTTATTAATATTTTTTACAGATTTAAAGTCAAATTTTGCATGAATCAATTTTCCTTTATCGTGCAGCCGCACTAATAAAATTTCATTTTGAATAAAAGTTAAAAAAGATGTTTATTCAGTAAGTAGGCCGCACGGGCATTTTTACACGTCAAAATATCATGCACAATATTATCGACTAATTATGTGAAGCTACATCACTAATTGCCCACAAACTGAGCGTTAGATAACGGAGTGTACTGATTTTAAAAAAAAACCGTTGAACACGAATATACTAGGTTGTAGTGTTAATGAACACTATTCCATTTAGTCCCCAGACTACCCTATTGTGACGTTTGCCCCCAAACTGAGCAATTGATAACGGGGTCTAGTCACAACATTCAATATCAAATTGAAATTGAAGAAATCTATTGTTAAACCTACTATCAGTCAGTAGTTTACGGTAAGTAGTATATAAAATAAAACAAGTAAACGTGAGACACCATTGTAATAAAATTTGAAAAAATTAATATAATCACAAGACACCAGCTTTCAATTGTCATGATCCCGGACGAAACGACACCGTCTGCCTCATATTCTTCGTTTCTCCACCAAGCTTCCAGGACTGCTTCAGATGAGACGCGCAACACGGAGCTGGTTTCAGTTCGGAGCATGTAAATGCTGCCATTTGAGGTCCAGACGAATTTTAATTAGTGATGTGCCCCAAGCTCACGCACTTTTCTAAATAGGATTCTGTTTCTTTTTGTAAGGTGTTAATTTATAAAAACAAGGCGTGGGTTTCCTGAAATTTCTAATTTACCCCTCTTGAGTCCGCGTCGCACTCTGGCAGCGCGCAGGATCTGATCACGTGGCGCTCGGCGTGTCAAAGTCAGTACGACTGGTCTCGGCCTCTTGAGGCCGCCGACACCGCTGCCGCGCTGGCCTACACGCCTCACGTCATCTACGTCACGAGGGTCCAACGTGACCCCTAGCGTATTACAAATTGTGGTCACCTGTAATGTCATAAACGTGTTTAGTCTCCTCGGTAGAATTACCCCAGAGCTTTGCGACAACTCGACTAACGCGACCCGTCTTTTGGTCTTCACTAAGTAAATGTGGTATCCAGCGTGTTATTTTTTTTTACTCCTAAGTGAACAGGCAAAATATTTTGAACACTGGTCCCTGAAATGCTTAAGAAAGCTTCTATCTCACGGTATGTCGCATGGCGATTTTCGACGATCAGTTGCCGTACAGCATTAATGTTTTCCTGGATTACGGCTGTTTTTGGTCGGCCTTCACAATGCCTATTACTAAGGGTCTCCCCAGACCTATCGACGCCGAATCGGCTTGAGCCGGTAAGAAAAAGTTTTATGTCCATGCAATAAGAGCGAAAACGACGTCGTTCCGCTCGGCTCGGCACGGCTCGGCGTTGCGAACGGAACGACGACGTTTTCGCTCTTATTGCATGGACATAAAACTTTTTCTGTACGCTATTCGCCGAAACGGCGTCGACTAGTTTCGGGAGACCCTAAGACTAGAGCAACCATATTGAAGTTCCAAATACCAATGTTTCACAGTCCAGATGCATGGTGCTTTGTTATTAAAAACCGTAGTCAGCACTGAAGATACGATAAACCCCTTTTAAAGTTGTAAAAAATGATATATGTTATAAATTTTCCTTCAAAATTTCCATTTTCACACTGCCTTGTCAACTACTAAAACGATTTGGCTGATCTCGAGACATTGTTTTGATTTTGAATTTTTAATTCAAATAATTTAAGATGATACTAGTTTTTTTTTAAATAATCACGGGAGTTTTGCAAACAACAAAACTTAAAAGGCAGCCCTCGTATAACTACTTACTTACTTTTTTTGAATTTTAATAATCTGGATGTGCAACGCAAAAGTACCCCTTTTTTATATTTGTCACATACATTTGAAATTGCATGTGAGCATAGTACTTTTAGTGATCATTCCATCATTTATGTAATTGGATTTAGTTTTGTCACTAGTTGGGCATTTCACTTCAAAAGCAGCATCATAACAAATTTCATCTGGAGTAACAACAATCATGGAATACTGATGAGATAGGAACAGTCCACAGGGCTTGTTTTTTTTAAATATGTTCTGCATTGTCTTTAAAACTGAGGATTTTAATTTTCTACCTCTTTTCATGGCAGAAGTGTCTGGTGCAGCTTTTAACAACCCGTCTATTGTCTGGCAGCAACTGACTTCAAAGGCCTTAGATGCCATAATACGAGCATATCTTAAGTCATACCACAGAGGACTTTTACATTTATTTCTAGTAGAGCTTTCTATTAAAGACAGAGCAGTACTATTAAGTTTCTCTCCTAGAACATGAATTAATTGCACTATATATTATTCTTTACAGTGCAGTTGCACTGTAAAGTACATACAGTGCAGTTGCACTGTAAGGTACATAAGATTCTCTTGCAGACCTGCAAAGAAAGATAAACTTTTATAAACATAAAATTTTCATATACCTAAGTCACAGTCTAACCCACAACATTTTACATGATCAAAACGGGGCGAGTTTAATCTTTATAGGTACCATTATTTTAGTTAAACAGGGTTATGGTAGGTCACTGAGTAAATTGGTAAGATACTTACATTATTGTTTTCACATTACTAAGCTCAGCAGCATAATTTTTTTTAAACAAAACGCCTACTACGTCGGAAGGGCCTCCTTACTTTGCCTGCAGGTGTTTAGGTTGCTCCAGTAGTGTTGGTGCTTTACCTTGGTGATTCGGCGCAGTTTGTTACGCAGCCAGCTGGTCGGAAGGGGCAGAAATGGTTCAGGACCTATCGCTTCCGTTTCTGAACCCCTTCTCGCGAGTACGTCAGCTGCATCATTACCGCGTGAGTTGCTATGTCCCTTTATCCACTGTAGGGTGATGGGGTTAATGTTACATACCTTGGAAAGGGCGTTGTGACATTCGTATATTAGCCCTGACGTTGTAGTGTAGCTCTGTAGGGCTTGGAGAACTGATCGGCTGTCGGAGAGTATTCGGATAGGGAGATCCTTTACCTTCCTTTGCTCGATCGCTTTTGTTGCCATAATGATGCCCATGCATTCCGCCTGGAAGACTGTGCTATGGGCTCCTAATGATGTTGATATGTATGTTCAGATCTTCCGAAAAAGTACCTGCTCCGGATCCTGACTCTGTCTTGGATCCGTCTGTGAATATCCTTACCTCTCTGGGGTTGAGGCCCTCCCACGGGTCCTCATGCAGTTGTATTTTGTACTTTTTGTCGAAGATGAACTGTTTTGGTATTCTGTCGGTAGCTGCCTCTATGAGCGGCTCCTCGTTAACCGCTTCGTAGAATATTTTGGTGTGATGTAACCTGGTAGGTTTCCACAGGTTCAAATTCTTAAGACGTACCGCTGCAGTCGCCGCCTCCTGCTGTATGAAGAGGTGCAGTGGTGGTAGGTTGAGTAGAGTTTCCAGGGACGCTGTTGGCGTGGTCCGCATGCATCCGGTGGCCGCCATACCAGCCAGTCTCTGGAGTCGTTGTAGTTTTGCTTCCACAGTGGACAGTCTGGTGCGTGGCCACCAGACTACCGCACCATAGGCTATGATTGGTCGTATCACTGATGTGTAGAGCCACAAGATGATCTTGGGTTGTAGTCCCCAGGTTTTACCTACCATCCTGCGACACTGCCAGAAAGCGATTGTTGCTTTGTCCATCTTGTTGTTGAGGTGATTGCTCCAGTTCAGTTTGCTATCAAGTATAACTCCTAGATACTTTACCTCATTTGATAGCTGGAGATCTGTTCCAAACAACTTGGGGAGTTGATAATTTTCCAAGTTGCGTTTGTTAGTGAACAATACCATCTCCGTTTTTTTCGGGTTGACACATAGTTCGTTGGTTAGGCACCAGCGTTCCACGATGCTTAGCGCTGAGCGTGTGACGTCGCATACCGTGCTGGTGACTGTGCCGTTTGTTAGTATTGCTATGTCGTCCGCGTAGCCTACCACGTAGTAGTGACTGTCATTTAGTTTGGCGATCAGCTCGTTCACAACTATATTCCATAGTAGCGGGGAGAGAACGCCGCCCTGAGGACAGCCCTTTGCCACCAGTGCTAGTTGGTTGTTGTTTGTATTGAGTCTGATGACCCTTTTGCTGAGCATGTTACCTATCCACTCGACCAAGATCGGGTTGGCCCCGTGTCTGACTAGTGCGGTTGTGATGCTGTTGAAGTTGGTCTTGTCGAAGGCTCCCTCAATATCTATGAAGACGCCTAGGCACATTGATTTGTTCTTGATGGCTTCCTCTACCTTGCTTACTACTGCATGTAGGGCTGAGTCAGTCGATTTACCTTGGCTGTAGGCATGTTGGTTTGGGACTTGGGTGCATTGGTATGTTTACCAGGCAGTTCTCCTGAAGATTCCTGTCGCATAGCCTTTCCAAGGTCTTTAATAAGAACGAGGTTAGGCTGATGGGTCTGTAGGATCTGGGGTCTGAGTAGTCGCTCTTACCTGGTTTTGGTATGAATATTACTTTGACCTCCCTCCACCGTCTGGGCACATACCTGTGTGCCAGGCAAGCGGTTAGAATCCCGGCAAGAGTCCCGATTAGATGCTCACCGCCCCACTGAGTGTGTAAAAGTGTAAAATCCCATCGTGTAAAAGTGCCCGTGCGGCCTACTTACTGAATAAACATCTTTTTATCACTTCAGAAGGGCTGGGAAGATTTCGTCTAGACCCGGTGATTTAAAGGAGTCAAAGCTGTTGATAGCCCATTTCACTTTATGAGGGTGGATTACCTTGCCTGTTCCCAGTCTGCCGTGGTAGGGAGGGCCTCTTCGTTCGTTCGACTGTGATATCACGCAGTCAGGGAAGTGCGTTTCCACGAGGACTCGCTCTGCCTCCTCTGACGAGCTGGTGAGCGTGTTGTCTGGCTTGCGTAAGGAGCCCATGGTGTGCGTGGTCTGGTTCGAGAGAACCTTCCTTACCCTGTTGGCCTGTGAACATGTTTCTATGTTGTTGCAGAAGTTACGCCATGAGCTCGTACTCCGGTACCTGAGGCGCCTTTTGTACCCAGACTTGGTCGCTTTGTAGTTTTCCCAGTCGTGGTCTGCGCCTGTGTTCATTGCTCTGTTCAGTTGTCGCCTCATCTTCTTCCTGAGCCTCTCCAGCTCAGGGCCCCAAAATTTACCTTCGCTGTTGCAGTTGGCTGGTGGGTTAGGGAGAGGACAGGCGTGATGATAACTTGCTACTATGGCCTCTGTTAGGAGAGTTACCTTGTTTCCTATCGCTTCGCAGCCCTCGACTCTGAGTGGGGCCGCCGACGGCAACGTAACTTCCAGCCGCTCGACGTATTGCGAGCGGTTGGTTCTACGCGGGTTTCGCCTAGGAGTTTCTACGATTGTATTTACCTGAATATCGAAACGTATCCATCTATGGTCTGAGCACGACAGTTCTTTTGAGACGTGCCAGTTCATGATGTATTGTGAAGTTTCTTCAGTTGCTAGGGTCAAGTCAATTATTGTGCTGCTTCGTTTGTTTACGAATGTGGGTTCAGAGCCTGTATTAAGGATGTTAAGGTTAGTTGACATCAGGTATTCTAGAAGAAGCTTCCTCTGACCTCTGTTGTTAGCGGTTTTCATGCCCCAGAGGGAATGGTGTGCGTTGGAGTCCGTGGCCACAATCAGTTGCAGCTTATGCTCCTCGCAGTAGGTCACCAGCCTCGTCATTTCGTGTGGCGGTGGGTCTTCTGCCTCTGGCATGTAGATGGAAGCCAAGACCACCTCCGGTAGGCTGGAGTTTTGCACCCCTCGCACCGTGATGGCACACAGGTCTCTAGAGCAGAAACTGGTTAAGGGTTCGGCATGTATATTTCTAGTGGTGTAAATGCACGTCCGGGGGTTATCCGGTCCCGTGTGTACTGTGAGCTTACCTCCGATGTTCCGGAGCCCGCATATGACCCCCTTCTTGATCCACAGCTCCTGAATCAGGACCACGGCGGTGTTGTGGACCTCCAGCCACTTCCGGACCTGAGCCGTTGCGGTTTCGCTGTGGTGGAGGTTTGCTTGGAGGATGTTACAGCCGGGAGAAGGGGGTACCGCCGTCATCCTCGCCGATGGCCAGCTTGCCAATCCCCTGTGCGCAATCCTCCCCGCTTTCCACCGGGTCACGGAGGAGCTCTTCCTCGTCGTGCTCGGGGCAGGGGGCGTCTTGCGTCGGGGATTGCGACCCGGATGCAACCTCGACAACGTCGTCGGTCGCGCCGGTCGCCGTGGCCGTGTCCATCGGTTCCGGTGTGTGCTGTGTGGCAGCTGTGTCGTTGGTGTTGTGGGTGGAGTCTCCACGAACTTCCCTCGAGGCCCCTGGAATTTGAGGTACACCAACCCAAAAATGTGAGCCGGCGTCCTCTGTCCAGGATGGCCTGCACCTCCGTTTCGGGTATGCTGACTATGGCAAAGGTTTCTTTACCCTGCCTGTCAGCACTGTGGAGAAGCCACCGGTCCATCTGCACCCAGGTGTTCTGGTAGCGGAGCGAATGCGCCACCACGCCGAAGTCGTCGTAAACGCCTGGGAGCAGAATGCCGCTGCGTATTCTGCGCGGTATCTCGTTCTGGCGTTTTACCACCAGCTGGTCGCCCGAGGAGAGGGTGATGGCGGCCACACACTCCCTCAGCCAGACCACCGCTGCTTGGTCCCCGCACCACAGCCTCAGGGTGCCGTTAACGTGTAACGGCTTTCCCTGGAACTGTGGTCCGCCCCTGCTCTGCAGGTTTTGGACCGCTTCACTCATCACGCGGGCTTGGATGAGGTTTAGGGCCTCGTCAGCGAGTTCAGCCGACAGATGACCTGTGCTTGCTGATGTGACAGCAACCATCAGGTCCGCCTTCGCTGCGTCCGCGTACGCTACTCGCGGGGTACCCGGCGGTGGCTCGATCCTCTGCTTTTTGGGTTCGCCTCTAGGAGACAGAGTCTCGTCCAGACGCACCCTCTTAGCAGTGGCCCGAGCCACCGGGGGCCTCCCTCCGAGGCCTTGTTGAAGGCTCCTTTCCCTTTCGGAGCGGCACGGCTTGTTGCCGGGTGACCGGGGTCACCGGCAGCGCCTCGCACCGTCTCCGTCCCGGGAGCACCTGGTTGTTGGTCAGGCACCGGAGCAGCAGCTTGTTCCGCCAGTAGCCTACGGTACTTGCGGCGCTGCTTCTGGTTTTTGTGCTTCCTCTTCCCGAGTTCGGTCACACTGGGTACTGGGGCGTCCCGCTTGGCGGTTTCCTCCCTTCTTCCCCACGTGGTTAACACGGGAAGTTTCCAGCTGGCGTCCAGTTGGGAAGCTGTTGTAGGCGTAGGTAGCAGCGCCGGTGTCTGCCCCGCGTCTGCAGATTTCTCCGCAGGTGCAGGCGGAACGATCTCCGGGCTGGCTTTGTGTAGTGGCCTGGGTTGGGTGCGTTGTGTCCACGTTCGGGGTTTTGAGCCCGCCGGTTTCCCAGCAGACTACCCGCCCCTCGCAGACTGTTTGTGAGTGTGTGGCAGTGCCGTAGCACCGCCCCCGCGTGGGTGTGTTCTTGTGGCTTTCGAGGTCGATGTCGATGCCTCGAAGCCACGTGTGAAGGAAGGCGGCGTCACTTTCGTGCCACTTCCCTTCCGTTGTGTTTGGTGTGTGTGGGTAGCTGGCGGGCCTTGCGACCTGCCGCCACCTCTGTGTGATGCCTGTGTGTGGTGTGGCCCTTGGCCACTACTACCCGCACCTGTTGTGTGTGGAGAGACTGGCACGCCCGTGGGAGCACCGCTCTCTTGTAGAGCGCCTTTGGGTTTCCCCTCCGGCATTCTCGGGATTTCGGATCTTGGTTTGTCCATATTCCGTTGTTGTTGTTTTCACCTCACCCTTCCCGTTTCCCACCCTCCACGGAGCCCGCACCGGGGATGTCTTAAAAAGAACACCAGGATTACTTGTGAGGTATAGATGTGCAGAGTCGGGTATCAATGCGCGACATCGGGAGCTGCAGACAGTGTGGCTGGGTGGATCGATCCGGATCCCCCCAGTTGTTCCACACGCCCTTGCCCCGTAAGCATGGCCGACACCCCGCCCTCCCAGAGAGCCCCCACACATCTCGCCTGCGAACCCACCTCTACCGTACGGGCGCGTGTCCTATACCTTGCAGTGGCTAGCGTACAAGGCTACCGTTTTGCCAGAAATTCGGACCAAAGAGGGCGTGTTGTCTCCCGGTAGTACTACCCCGACTCCGTTCGACTCAACGCCCCAGGACTCCTGCATCCTCGCGTACGGCGCTCAACTGCGGTGGACTGCCGCAGGTAGGCTGTGTAGTCCATCGGGTCACCTACAAACCCGATGGAGCCGAGAGATCTCAGCCATTGCTGGTAAAGAGAGGGCGCAGCGGGCTCCAACCAGTCTACCAGCAATGTTGCCCGGGGTGTGCCGTGGTAGTTGGTAGTATTCGGTTTGGGTTTTTAGGTCCTCGCGGTTTCCTATCATCTACCCACACTAGGAGGCGATACTCTAAACACCGATGAATGACAGATGCAATGTTTACAGAACTGTGACGTCATCATAGATTCGACGTCATTTTCGATAAAATGAATAAAAAATATCAATTTTAATCCCGGTTTTTTGGATAAAAGATCCATTTGGTTAGACTACCTTAAAACACTATTAAAACTCATAATTTATACGAATATACATAAACGTATAGTTTTCCACACCGTCAAATAGCCTTTTGTGCAAAATGTGGTTCAAAATTCAAAATTCAAAATATTTATTCAGTAAATTCGCCACATGAGGGCTCTTTTACACGTCGGTAACATGGAGTGAATCTACTAGCGCTTCGGACAAGACCATCATTGCGAAGAAGAAGCGCCGCAAGAAACTCCAGCAGAAGGTAATTTTTTTCAATTATTAAATACAATAATACTTAAAAGTATCTAAATTACATTACAAGGTAATAAAGTAATAAATAATTATTTTTAAAACTAACACAAATAAAATCATTACAAATGTAAGGTCAATAAAATACCTAATGTCTAGGAGAACAACATTACGAGGTCTCTACGTCAGGAACGATAATTAAAATAGTTAACTAAATAACAGGTCCAAGGCAAGCGTGAACAGACCGGACCCCACAGACAGCACCCGTTCACGAGTATGACGCGTATCTCAGCCATCGCCTCCCTCAACCATGTGTTCGGGAAGGTGGCGACCCGATCAACGACGCCGCCGTAAGCAAAGACCTTAGAGTGAGCATGACATGCTCATGCTGCCGGACAAAATGTCTCAATAATAAAGGGAACTGTCCGGCGAGAAACATCACAATGTGTTCTCATTTCTTAAGTGTCTTGTGCACAAGAACCAATAAAAAATACTAACAAAATGGATACATTAGGTAAACTTAAATTTAAATGTGTTTAATCTTAAGGGGCACTTGCAGGAAAAATGTTAAATCAAGATTAAGCTTAAATCTATATTTGGGACTGACAGTTCCATACATTTTGACATAGCTAAACTGAACTTTAGCATTAATCTCGATTTAAATTTTTGCTGCAAGTGGCCCTAAATGTTTAAATCTTAAATGTGGTTGGTAGCTCTGCATATACGAGTATACTACCGCATACGTAAATTTAAACCTACAACAGAGCAAAGGAACAACACTCACGACTCATCCTGTTCATTTAACCACAGCTTCTTTAACCTTTCCTTAAATGAACCGACAGACCCAGATTGCCTCAAGCACGGTGCAAAACCATTCCATAATTGGACAGAGCTACGGTTGCCAACTTTGTTTTAAGAATACGAATAAGAAATACTTGTCTGACGGGTATAAAATAAAAGTATATCCAAATAAAAATAAAAAACTTCAAAATTTATTCATTTGTTTGAAAACATACTTTTTGTGCTCTTAACACAAATGAAATTTTATGTAAGTTCAGAAATTTCGCAGAAGTCTTTGATTCCACAGAACTATATCGAGATAGAAGGAAAGAGTGTATGTACCTCGCGTGCCGAAAAGTGGTTCTGAGAACAGCGTTGCTCGCCGCGATGCTCAGTCCGCTCTCGACCGCTTTTCGAGTGTGACGTTCGAATTTAAAAACAAAATGCCCTGTTTCTCGATAATAAACTGTTTAAACACCACCAAAAATGTAGGAGCTGTGAAGCAAGATAAATATATTTTCATAGGCAAGTACTCTTTGCCCTAAAATATCTGTTATTATTTATAAAACAATTTATTTGGTTGCATAGCATTAATTTCATATAAACATTAACGGGCGAGTCTGTGTCTAATGCTACTTTTCCATTGCGGCTTTAATTTGACGCGCCAGACTTGACATGCATGAAAACCAGCGACTAAAATAAACCAATTCAAACTGTCGAGCACTTGTGGAGACGCGTTAGGTTGATTTCTCATTTTTCGTCAAAAGTAAGGTATCGTGTTTTTTTTTTTTTTTGCCCCCGCGGCGACTTGAACAGCTACTACCGCAGGGATATGGCTTCCACGTGAAGTGATTTCGCCAGTGTCAAGGTTTATATGAGTATAAAACACAATCCAATCTTCTCTAGGAAGATTGGGGGCAACGTTGTACGGTGATTTGTAGGTCAGAGGTCAAGATAGTTTTAACCTCTGCACCACTGCGAGTCCACTTGAAACGAGAAGAAAGATGCCAGATACACGAAATAAGTCCAAGTCTTCAATCACTGTGCGACACTAAGGCATAAAAAGTACAAATCACTATCAGAAAAGAACTTTGAACACCTAATTACCCAAAAATTAAAGTCTAAAACAAATTACACGTCCGCCATCTTTTAACGTTGCAAATGGCCTCCCAGGTATCGTGTTGTACCCGGCGATTTTCAATGCCGATTTCTTAGTCGATTAAAATCGATTTTGAAAACAGAAGAAATTATAATTATTTTTACAAGCTTTTATTTAACTTGCAATGTATGTATATGCGTATGTATGTATGTATGGGTCAAATCTAGCAAATTAAATTTGACCCAGTTTCCGTTAATGGAATGGACTGAAATTTGGAGTACATATGTAAACTCAATGACAATACAATATGCTATCTAAGAGATCATCTGATGATGGAGTCGGAAGGTGGTGACAGGATCTCCGCTATTCTTAACGTAAACCCACCGTGTTAGGACTCAATAGTTTGGCCTCGATAAGTAGATAAAAATCCTAATCCTATATTCTAAATAATAAAGATCCTAATGGCCAGGGGCCGAATGCATAAAAAATTACAAGCTAAGGGGGCTTCTAAACGAGCAACATTTTCACGGCAATGTGTGGCCGGCAACTATACGCATCTTGCTCTAACATACGGAGTAAGAGTAAGATAGCTCTAGTTGCCGGCCACAAATTGCAGCAAAACATGGCCCTGTTCTGTATGGATTTTTACTAATAGTATGGGCTTGTACTTTATTATGCAATAGGCTCCTGGTCAAGAGTACCCTTAACCACCTTAACCGACGGGCGTGAATGTAGAATATCATGAAAGTAGATATAAAGCATGTTGGGCTAGACCTATGCTACGGACTAACAGAAATTAGCTTAAAAATTCACATACATTTTTATTCTCATTCTTCTGTCAAGTGTCAAAATCGATTCCCAATTCGATTCTATGAAATGTTTTAACTACCTACCTACTTAGTTTCGATGTAACGATGGTTAAGACAGAATACCTACTCCATATTTATTTATTTATTAGACACACCAAGAAAGTACACAGCTATTATTATTTACATTTTATATGACATGAAATACGCTCTAAAACGAATATTAATTCTTTGAAAATATACATATTCATTATGAATTTACCTACTCGGTACCTACTCTCGGTAGAATGGCGAGCGGGCGCGTCGTAAGACCAGCGCGCGCGTACTCTGCCGTCGAAGTCTGTTGGCTCGCTGACGCTATTCCACAGATTAGAAACGATTTTGTTTATGTTGTGCACATCACTAAAAGACTCGCGTGACGTCAAAGTGCCTACGCAAAATGTTACACGCTCGGTTCTCATATAAATCAACGAACTCTTGCCTTCTATCTCGATATAGTTCTGTGCTTGATTCTACATTCCGTCGAAGATTTCGATCCATTCCACGCATAAGACAGAAATACGTTACCTATATAAAGTATGGTTGGCAACCCTAGGCAGAGTGGTAGGTACGAGTCTTGTTGAATGGAACGGTAAGGGTAAGGTTAGCAGTAGACCGGAGGCGGTGATAGCCTCCTGCCGCCCAGAGGCCTTTTAAAAGGCCTTCTAAAAATCATATTTTAAACTTTTTATATATATATCTATGTACTGATTTCGATTAACAACTTTTTTGCCCTGGGCGGCACGAGGTTATCTTCTTAACTCCTTGTTCCCTCATAAAGTGACAAACAGTGTAAAGTGACAAATAGTAGCGTGTCTGTCTGTCTCGATCATTCTAGCGACAGCAAAGGTTTTTGAGTTGAGTGGTCAGCAGTCGCCTCTCCGCCTTGTTAGCCTCAACGAACGCCCCTGATCTGTTACATCCTCCTGACATCATTTACACTATTTTTGCAATCATAAACTTGTTGTAGGTTGCTTCTGTGGATAATTTAATGCTGGCTGTGGAAGTATTAGAACCGCCGCCCACTGCCGAAGTACGTGAACTGCCGCAACCAGTTTCTGCACTGCTACCAGTTGCTGTCCAGCCACCAGTTGCTGTCCAGCCACAATCAACTACTGTCCCACCTCCACCATCTCTAGCCCTATCGCCCAGGTTGAATAGAAGACGACCTGAAACTCACCCAAATATCCCGTCTCGTCAACGACAGCGCAAGAGACCTCAGCGGCCTAGACCGGCAGAAATACTCACAGGGTCATTAGACCGAAATCATGAATTGTTTCGATCTACAATTACTCAGGCAGCGGAGACCTTGGCCGCTGCCATCAGAGAAGCAGGAGAGGCCATTTCCTCGGCTATTAGGGCCCATGGTGGCGGTGGGCAGTTAGTAGAGTATTTAGAACAAGATTTAGAGTAACTGTACGAATCACCCAGATTGTTGTTACTTTTGTTTTAAAAGTAGAAACTGATTAATCTGTCTTCCCTTGTTTATTTTGTTAATCATAGCAAGCGTCCAATCCGCCACCGCGAAAGTCGACGTAAGCACGCGCCGTTCGCTCTTTTTATCAGCGTTTAGTTTAATACGCAGCGCCCAGAACCTTAAAAAGAGCGGATGGCGCGCACCGGAAACGTTTGCAGTTTCGTCAAATAGAATCCTGTACAAACTTGTTCACGAGCGCCTCGGACGCAAAAAGAGCGCAAGAGAGACGCGGCGGCGGATCGGATGCTTGCTATGTTTAACAAAATTAACTGCCAAACGCAATGTTGAAAATTACCTAAGTGATTTTATGTGATTGACAAAATTAATTAGTAAATAAGTAGGCTACAATTTCATTATTTAAAAAAGTTATGTTTGAAAAGATTTGGATAATTTTGTTACTAGTATACTATACATACTATAATATACTCTTACTTGTTATATCGGGTGTAATAATAAACACTTGCATTGGTATACTTTGTTTTAATCAATTCGTTCGTGTGGTTGCCGGCTTAGAATAGTGCCACTCCATGTCTTCCCGTGGAAGTCGTAAGAGGCGACTAAGGGAATATAGGCTTGTAGTACTGTTAGGCGATGGGCTTGCCACCTGTCACTAATATGCACTGTTAAACATCTTAGCCTGAAGTCTTGAACTGAAGTGGCATTACTTTTATGTTTTAAAAGCTTCTGTTTCACACGAGCCTAATATTTTTCAATGGGTCGTAACTCCGGGCAGCAGTGGCGAAGCGTCACGTAAATAAATAGGCAAGCCGGAGCAAAAAAAAGGTGTATGGCGTTTGTGCTTGTTTGCCCCTTCCGTGACATAAAAAAAACATACCTTAAAAAATGAATGTCGTCTTTCTAGTTCTCAAAAAGCAGTGCTGAAGTGTCGCGTGCGTTAAAAGTGCGCGGAAAGGCAATTCTTGCTTTCCAAGTAGTACGACCGTATCAATTAAACGTTTCAATAAATTTCGATTACGTTCCACTTTACGATTGTGGGCCTCAAAATTATTACTAAAAAAAGTTTAAATTCTATTGTTACCAAACTCGTGTAATAATATACAACTCCGTATATGTTTCTCGCTTTGAGCATGTTTTCTAACTGAATTATAGAAAATAAAATATAGAAAATAGAAAAAGTTTTTTTTTTCTTGCCTTTTTCGTGCTTATTATGATTGAATCTTAGAAAAAATACAAATTTATTTCCCTATTTCTGGGCGGTTTGCCCTTCGGGAATATATAAAAACTAACCTAATAACCTATTTTTTTTACATACTTTAATTCAAACCGTAATGTTTCAGTAATAATTGATTTTAGAGAAAAGTTTGTTTAAAAAAATATGCTTGTTTTAGTATATTCTAAACAATTAAATCATCATAAATAGACCTTATATTGACATAATTTTCAAGCATCAAAATTTTCAATCAAAGTCCCTGACGCCTTGAAAATGACCAACATTTGAACCCCTATAACTCGGCCAATTTTGATTTTAGAAAAAAGTTTTTCAAGTAAAACATGCTTATTTTAACGTGTTCTATACGATAAAATCATTTAAATTAGGTGTCATAATGATACAATTAACCCTAACTGACCTAACCTAACTGAATTATATAAATTGTTAATATCTGCAAAACCTGTTCGATTCCAAACACTGCTAGAATCGGAAAACAGCAAACATGAAAAGCATAATAATTTGTTTAATTTGCAGCTGCCAGTCAGCCAATTGTATTTATCATATGATTCGCTGTGGAAATGTTTGGAGAATCCATCTCTACGCCTATAATCAATTTTTATGTCTGGGCGAGCGCGTCCTAACTTAATGACATGTTTCTTATTTTCAAAGGATAACTTTGAAAAACATGGTTCATTAAGTAGGTAATCTGTAAGACAACACTCAATTTGCACCAATGCGGCCATTTGTACTTTGAGTACAGGCAAAAATATTTAAAAACCAAACCACGAATATAACCTAAATATATCGAAGCAAAAATAACAATATGTAGGTACCTAACTAAATAAACCAAACCTCCGTTGTTGCCACGAATCTGCAAATAACACAATCCAAACAGAAAAACATTCACAGAACACTACGCAAGCTAAATTTATTAAAAGTTGGAAAAATACTGTAATGAACTTGACTTAAATTTATCATCAACAAAGTAATTTCAACTTTGAACACCTGTCATAACTTTTTTTACTAGAAATGAAATGAGCAAATAGCTTTAAAAACATGCGTATTTTATGCCAATTCTAAAATGGTATGACACATGATATCTTAATGCAAAAAAGTAGGAATTCGTATCACATTTGCCAATATGGATCCTCGGAAACCAATGCTAATCATCTAAAAAATTAACTTGTACTCTACGATATCTCATTTGCTTGTGCTCTTTTGAAGAATATGATTGATTTTTGGTTGACCAAGGTTCAAAACTAATAAAAAAAAGGTTCAACTTTCATTAGTTTTTACAATAAATGTTCGAATTGTTTCCCTCCGACTCTAAGGCACAAATGACATCTTCGGATAAAATTTCTGTTTAATTTTCGTAAACTGGTCTCGGGCTGCATCGAAGACACATCGCCATAGTTCCTCTTCGTTACTTATTGGTTTTGAATAAATATTGTCTTTCAAACATCCCTAATACAAAAATCATTTTACAAACCGAAATCAACTTCCATTATTACTTTCCGAGTAGTCGTTTTTGAATTCAAAACCAATAAGTAACGAAGAGGAACTACGGCGATGTGTCTTCGATGCAGCCCGAGACATATCGGAAATCAGTTTACGAAAATTAAACAGAAATTTTATCCGAAGATGTCATTTGTGCCTTAGAGTAGGAGGGAAACAATTCGAACATTTATTGTAAAAACAAAACCTTTTTTTTATTATTTTTGAACCTTGGTCAACCAAAAATCAATCATATTCTTCAAAAGAGCACAAGCAAATGAGATATCGTAGAGTACAAGATAATTTTTTAGATGATTAGCATTGGTTTCCGAGGATCCATAGTGGCAAATGTGATACGAATTCCTACTTTTTTGCATTAAGATATCATGTGTCATACCATTTTAGAATTGGCATAAAATACGCATGTTTTTAAAGCTATTTGCTCATTTCATTTCTAGTAAAAAAAGTTATGACAGGTGTTCAAAGTTGAAATTACTTTGTTGATGATAAATTTAAGTCAAGTTCATTACAGTATTTTTCCAACTTTTACATAAGTTATTGACATAATAATGTTTCTATCATCTTAATCAACTATTCATAAAAGCGCACAAATAAAAAATAAAAAATTCTAAAGCTATCCCAGTAAATGCGGGCACTTGCAATGTCAAAAGAGGTGAGAAATTGGAAAAATCTTTAAATTGGTATAACTCGAAAACGGTGCCACTTTTACTGAGGTCATGTTAGGCTGGTTTGGTTTGTCTGAGGCTGGAAAATCTCCGGTGTCACTGTGACGTGCTATTTTTGGGACACCCTGTATGTATGTAAACACTTTATTGTACAACAGAAAAACCGGAACAATACAATTAATATAAAAATATGTACAATATGTTTATATTTTTCTATATAAGTATTTATATCGTTGTACTAGACAACGATATAAATACTATTACCAAAGTACAAGCCTAGAGCTTAGTTTGGGACTTGGCCAATTGGTGTGAGATTCTCCCCTGATATTTATTTTATTATTTTATAGTAATTGTATCACTATGCACCAAACTTTACAAGTTCTAAATGGTCGTAATATTGTCACATTTTTGATACAACTGACTTATACATTTGCAAAGATTAGGAAATATTTGAAAACATTTGATATAAATCGAGTTGTATCAATTAACACAAACCAAAAGAAGCAAAAACAGGTTTAATTTTTGATCTAACTCAAGTTGTAACTTTCGAAATACACAAAACTCTGGTGATAAATGATATAACTCAAGTTATATCAAAAGACATACAAAATTTTAAAGGTATAAGAACCGTGATTTATGATACATTTTTAGATATATCATCTGGCACGAGAAAAAAAAAAAATTATGGTTTTTTGACGTGCTTTAACTAGAGAAATAGCATTAAACACTGAAAATCAGAAAAAAAAAGGGTCAATTGTATCATTTTACACGAAAGTATCTTGGAAACTAGAAGGCCTAGGAACACGGGAGTTGGAGCAAACGATGCGTTATTTTTTTTTAAATTGTTTCATGAAAGAAAACGAAAACTGCTATAACTCGAGTTGTATCACTTGTCACAGGAGGCACAGACTTACAAACGGGATAATCCACAAACAACTAAATGTTGCCCATTTAAATAATTATACATTGTTTTTACCTGACATAAAATGTGAACAACAGTAGGTATTAAAGATAGTATTAAAAATATAATCATTAATAAAACGGAATGAAATATTAAAATATAATATACAATGTAAAAAAACCATGATTTCATTACTCTTTTTCATGGATTCGATTCATTTATTAACTGACTTATTTTTTAAAGTAGCAACACATTCAACTCAACTTAAAAGTTTTAGATTACGGATAAAATCAGGCTAATTTTAGTCAGTTTGACATTCTGGAATAGCACTTATATTAAATCTGCCGTCTAAACCATGTCTAAAAATTAGACTACCTATTTAGTTTTACGCTATTTAAGCGATGTGCACGTAGAACCGGGTCCATTATTTAACTAAAATATTTTCATCCCTGACGCAAAATTTTCGCATTTTCCCCCAATCTTACCTTTTTCCATTCGCAGATTCTCCGGTCCAGATTTCTTGCATATTTTCTTACTCATATTATGGCCTCCCAACCAGGGAATGCAATTTAACCGGTTATTAACCGTTTTTGTAAGAAAATAACCGGTTAAATCCAGTTATAACCGGTTATTTGCATTCCCTACTCCCAACTCGAACAACGTATAATTATTACTTTAATAAACTCATAGATGGCGTCACAGGTATCGAGTGAAACATTTGAACCAGTTACCCATAGAGTCATTTATTACCTGTCTACAATATTTGAAAGTATTTATCCTCCTTATGGCATAGCCGTGGCTGCCGTGGGACACCCAGTATAGCTGCTAGGTAATTTAGGGCTGCAGCATTCAGGTCAATGTTAGGCTGTAAATAAAATATGAGTGAAGTATAGTGTATTAAATATGCTCTTAACTATATTTTACTAATGAGTAATGAAGATGAATACAAATGACCGAAAACCCATGCAGTAGCCCTTAGTGGATTGATAGCATAAATCTAAAAATAAAACAAAACATATCATACACGATTCTTTATTAAAAAAAATACACTACAAGGCACACAACCAAACAAAAACTTGGATTTATTTAGGAACTGATTATTTTTTGCCTGTAATACAGTGTGTTCCGTTTTAAGGTGCGCAGACGAAAAGGGATGAAACCAGCAAAAAATGGAGTTATGTTATTTTTAAGATTGTTTAAAAATTCGTTGATTGCTGGGAACCCTATCGGAACAAAGTGAAATATCTCCCCTCATATGAGGTCCGGTACTGGCACAGATCACTGATTCAGACTCACTGATCACAGATCATGACACTATTATTTATTTTAAAATTTAAATTGCGCAATATTGCCTGAGGCACCCAACACTTGTGATGGTCCAAATCAAACAGGAACGAACAAGTTGCTTTTTCAATCTGCAAAGGGAAAGGAGCGGGGCGGGGGGCGGCGCGGTGAAGCGCGTTTATGTAGCTAGCAACAAACTGGTGGACAAATATATTAAACTATTCATAAAGTGTTTTGTAAAACGTTAAGAAAATTTAGAAAGACTCATTATGTTTTAGGTTTTGTTACGCATTACTCACATATTATTAAACATTTGCAAACAAAAAAAGCTACACCAACATCGCAACTTAGTAATTATTTAATAAAGTGTATAACTAATTTCGATAACTACTGATTTGGTAAAATGCTATTAAACGTATGGTTTAATAACAAACTGGTTTTGTTATTGCTTACTAAAATGTAATTTTAACTAATTCTAAAATGTTTTGTAAAACATTAAGAAAATTTAGTAAGACGCGTTAGGTTTTTGGTATAGTTACTCATTACTCTGATATTGTTAAACATTTGCAAATAAAAAAAGCTACACCAACATCGCAAGTTAGTTATTATTTCATAAAGTATATAAAACTAAATTAGATAAGTGATTTGTTTAAATGCTACTTAACGTATGGTTTTAATAACAAGCGCATGAGTTTGTCAACCAGTAATAAAATATTGATATTAGTAAATATTAGCTGGAAAAAATAGTAACTATAAAATAACTTTCAAATAACATAACTAGTTAGTGATGTCTTTCAAAATCAGTTTTGCAATATTAACATTATTTTGGTTCCTAAGTATTAAATTTTGGCTAAACGTCAAGTAGCCCAACTAGTTCAGCTATTTTTTTTTTCAGTGTACCTGTATGACCTTCAACGAATATCGTTGGGTCATTCTAAGTACAAGGTACGCTACCCTGCTCGACACGCTCTCAATATTAACCACGTTGTTCACAGGGGAATTGTGGACGATAAACGCGACACCTCCCTGGGACTGGTAGTCGCCCTCCCGGAAATAGAGTAAGTTACCGGGTTATCATGACCTCCCTCTCTCTACGGACTTCTGACAACCCTATGATTCCCCATCGTAACCTGCTCAATTCCTCCTCCCTTAACAGCAACTTTTCGTCGGTCCGCAATGTTCGCAAGTTGTATGTTGCCAGAGCCAAAGGTCGTCGTTTCTGCTAGCCGGATCTCTGCCGGAGATTACCTAAAGCAAGCCTGACGGTGTTTGCTTGCGCAAAATTAAAAAATCCTCGATTACGCGTGATTTTGCTTATACCTACATTAAGTTCCTACTATCAAAAGAGTGTTATTTTTATTTGTTCATCATAAGGCTGATTGTTATAAGCTAAAAAAATACTATTTAAAGAACGAATTATGTTGAGAACTTTGAATGTAAAGAAAATTGTTAATAGGTACTTTTTTAATAATATACTTTTTTCTATTTCCTGGTTTTATTATTGAAACATGATTGAAAGAATCATTAAAGATCTTGGATTTAAGTTCAAGATGTTTAATGATTATTTAAGGTGACATTTTAAAATAATGATAAATAAATGTGATCACAAACTTACTTCATTTTAATATTAGGTCCTTACCTATGAAATTGGCGTTTTATATGGAGAATTTTATGAAAACGGTGGTTTTCATACATTAAATTTTGCGGATTATTTAGTAACGTCAAATGCAAACCAAGCAAAATTCTGTCAGGAATATTGGACACTTCTAAGCTATATTATACATATCTTAGTTACTTAAAAATAGTTCGCTTCATAAAACTCTGCGTAATTGAAACACTTGAACTTGCAGCACTTAAAAAGAGTTAAGTTCACACTTTAATTTTAAACATTAAGTAAGATATTGAACCATATTATTTGTATCTAAAACTTTTGTTGCATAGTGTATTAATGAAATTTAAAAATATTTTGGAAGTTAAAATTGAAATAAATAAATTCCGTACGAAAAAAAACACGTAAAAAAAACGCCAATTTCATAGGTAAGGACCCAATATTAGTTTTCGTTTTTGGTATCTATCATTTAATACATTTATGACATTTTAAAGAGACAAATAACACAATGTTACCTCAATTTAGGCACTCCAAAACATTTAAAGAGTGGAGGTTACAGCGTTTACGTTTATTGGAAATAACACTGATTTTCATCTGTCCATACATTTCACGCAATCATTAACAGCGTTTTATCGTATTAAAAAAAAAATGTCGGATTGCTGTAACCGACATTAAAAAGAAACACAGTCACTTGTAGTATGTAGTACATGGCAGGTAAATGATCTGATAGAGAATTATAAAATAGGTTTGTGGTATAAAAATCGCACCGATCGGTGGAATATAAAGAGAGTTATGATTATTTTTCTAAAATCTCAAAAGTTTTTTGGCTCTGAGCCTCTAGTGTATTTTTACATACACAAAAACGTCTCGATCGCGTTTGCGTTTCTCGTATAAATAACATGGTCACTTACGCGATCGAGACGGTTTGCCGCGGCAACAGCAACTTACACTCGAGGCACTGGTGTAAAGTTTGCTTTTTGCGGGTTACAGCGTTTACGCTTTTTAGCGTCGATATGCAATGACAAGTCTGCACCGTTTTCGTGAATTGTCAAATCACTTTACACAATTTACGTCTCTATGCCAGCCAGGAAGGTAAGAATCGTTTTTGCAGATCGATTACATATTTTTGAACCTCTCAGATATTATTATAGTGACGCCGAATTTTGTTTTCGCATATTTTTTCTCCAGCTTAAAGGTAAAATGTTTTTTTTTGTGTAATCCTTGTAGAATAGGTACAGTAGGTTAGGTAAGGTTTAATTTATAACTTTCAAAAAAGTCAACGGTATCAGTAGTATTAACGGTGCGGCGCGGCGATCCACCTGTCGTCCGATGCCTAAGCTTTCACAGAAGGATAGATATTTATGCCGGTGAGAGATGGTCACATAATTTTGATTTTTATAGGTAATCAAATAGTTTTGATCGACCCGATCCGATATTTATGCTGATACAGTGTAACGATGTTTATGCCGTACTAAAAGCATCACATATTTTTACCGAGGTAATGTCGTCACATACTTATGAGCCCAATGGAGCATCATTTGTTTTTGCACGGCTGTTCATAGTAATATATTTATGCTGGTAACAGTACAAGAACAAATATATTATATTTTATACACCTATAAAATATTGAACATTGGTTTGGAAGCCCTATATTAGATTATCATATGTATATATTGCAGTTCCAATAATATCACATACTACGTGTCGAATTTATAAAAACCTTTTTTTTTAAGTTGGTTATAATATGTCGGATATCACATGTGACATCTATAGACGTTATGTCCCGCACTCTCATCTCCATAACAGCGCTCGCGCAGCTCATTGCTGTCACGCTCGCACCCGCAATGGACAGGATATTTTTCATTCGCGTTTCATACAAAAACGACCAATAAATAAAGTAAACAAACTGACCATTACTGAGTTATATTGCGATAGCGAGCGATTATTATATCTGTCCTTATTTGTTGTGTCGTGTCGTACGCAATAATATCTTCAGCTGGTCGATGACGGCTGTCGTTGCGTGATTTGTCGTTCAGGAAAGCTGTCAATACAGAAGTTGTCGACTTCGGCTTCAGAGCCCGACACTCATGCGTCCACCAGGTGCACCGCACATACTGGATGGCTTCTCCACCTTCGCGAGAGGAATTCCCACGGGCGCTATCTTCCTCGACGTAGCGAAGGCTTTTGATAAGGTCTGGCACAATGGGCTTATTTATAAGCTTCAGCTTATGGCTATGCCCATTGGGCTAGTCCTAATACTGAGGGGCTTCCTCAGTAACAGAAGCTTTCGCTACCGAGTGGAAGGCTCGCTCTCCCGCCCCCATCCTATCAGAGCCGGGGTCCCGCAAGGGTCCGTGCTCTCTCCCATCCTCTATTCATTATACACTAATGATATCCCGCGCCATCCCAACGTGCAGCTTGCCCTATTCGCTGACGACACCGCACTCTTCACCACCCACAAACTCGCCTCCGTCATCCAGCGCTACCTCCAGGAGGCGATCACCGACCTAGGTCGGTGGTTTAAACTCTGGAGGATAGAGGTTAACCCCGAGAAGAGTGCGGCTGTCTGGTTTTACCCGTCCCTCCCGCCATTTCCACCTCGAGAATATCGTTCTTTTCGATAGACCCATTCCTTGGTCACCAAAGGTCAAATACCTCGGCGTGACCCTTGACAGACACCTGAGCTTCAGTCAGCACATCCAAATAGTACTCAACAGGGCCAAGATGATCAAGAGTCTTCTCGGTCCCCTTCTCAACCGACGCAGTAAACTCAGCGCTCGCAACAAGCTAACACTATACAAAGTATGTATCAGACCGGTTTTCACATATGCCAGCGTGGCATTCGCACACGCCCACGACTAACACATAAACACTCTACAGATATTTCAAAACATACTTCTCCGATCGGTCGCGGGGGCCCCTTGGTTTGTTCGCAACGCGGACCTGCACAGGGACCTCGGCGTCCCGTCGATCAGACACACTATCAAGGAAGCGTCTAGGCGCTTCTTTGATAAAGGCCCACACCACCCTAACCCGCTCATAGTCCGTGCCACCTCCTACACTCCCCAACTCACCCCATCCGATCCCGACGTGCTCGCTGCGCTCGGGGCACCCGTCAGGCGCCCCAAGCACATCCTGCTCGATCCCACCGATCCCATCCAACTCGCAGTGGATGAGGGCACTGAAGAAAGGAAGAAGCTCCGGCGCCAGGGACGTCGTGGCCGCCCTCCCAGATCCGGACCTGAGCCTCATAGCATCACTGCAGGGATCGAGAAGATTGAAGAAACCGAAGAAACCGAACATACTCAAGAAACCGAAGAAACCGAACACTTGGAAGCAACCGAAGAAAACGAAGTCCTTCAAGATACTCAGCCGGCCGAGCTGCGCTCGACCGGCCTGACACCCGATGGAGGCACCCCTCCAGAGATGCGACCACCACCGCACCTCTAACTTAGGGTTCAGCATGCCCCCCCTTGGGGCATAGCTACCCGTGCCCGGGTGAAGTAGTCACGGTATAGATTACCAACTACATAGTCCAAGATAATAATAATAAAAAGAAGTTGTCGACATTATGGCCGCCATTTTGTAAAGTTCATTCCTGTTTGGATTGGGTTCGAAGTGACCCTATTTCAAATAAAAATGTTTTGAACTCCTGATAACTTGATTACATTCTTTATCTCGTCTCGTTGGCCTTACTTTACCTACTCGTACACTGCTATTGTATTTTTTAATTCAAACCAGCCTCCCTGCCTTGCAAGAGTTTCATTAAGTAGGTACTTATCTAGATATCACAACCGCACGCACAGAACAGTTAATTAGCAGTTAACAGTTAATTTAGGGTTCGAAATTAGTTTTTCTACTAGATGAGACAAGATTAGATGAATAATTCATAAAACATAGTTCATATGTATTTTACCGGTTATTAAGAAAAAACATTGGTTTTTACCGTTTAGATGTTAACAGTTACGTTCACAACGTAACTACAGTTAGCCCAGGAGACGGTCAATAAAAAAAAACTAGTTTTGTGAAATGTTTGTCTTAATTGCTTGAAATAAATAGTTATTTCTTACTATGGGGTGTTTTGATTTCTAATATACATTATAAATACCTATGTATTCATATTTGCTTTTTGTTTATTGTACCTCACTTTTTTGTTTACCCGCATAACCGCTACTGATGCTTTCGAATTTGTAATTATTGAATAGGTAGTCCATAGTCATAAGTGTCATAACTCAACAAAAACAATAATTACAAAAGTAGGTTCATGTTGCGGCAATACGTTGGTACTTACAATCCGGTACCTATTCCACAGAAAACCTAAGACCTTCAAACAATCTTGGAAAATACCGTTACATGACTTACTTATACCAGGCGTGTCCTGTAACAGGAACAATACATTTAAATGATGATTCCTTAGATTTTTTGCAGTCATAATTAAAATATCTTAATGTACAGTCACCAGCATAAATATATTACTATGAACAGCCTTGCAAAAACAAATGATGCTCCATTGGGCTTATAAGTATGTGACGACATTACCGCGGTAAAAATATGTGATGCTTTTAGTACGGCATAAACATCGTTACACCGTAACAGCATAAATATCGGATCGGGTCGCTCAAAAATAAATGATAAATAAATAAAATAAATAAAATAAATATGATGTTCCTTTGGGCTCATAAGTAAGTGATGATATTACTTTGGTAAAAATATGTGATGCTTTTTGGACGGCATAAACATCGTTACACTGCATCAGCATAAATATCGGATCGGGTCGCTCAAAAATAAATGATGTTCCATTGGGCTCATAAGTAAGTGATGATATTACTTTGGTAAAAATATGTGATGCTTTTTGGACGGCATAAACATCGTTACACTACATCAGAATAAATATCGGATCGGGTCGCTCAAAAATAAATGATGTTCCATTGGGCTCATAAGTAGGTAAGTGATGATATTACTTTGGTAAAAATATGTGATGCTTTTTGGACGGCATAAACATCGTTACACTGCATCAGAATAAATATCGGATCGGATCGCTCAAAAATAAATGATGTTCCATTGGGCTCATAAGTAAGTGATGATATTACTTTGGTAAAAATATGTGATGCTTTTTAAACGGCATAAACATCGTTACACTGCATCAGCATAAATATCGGATCGGGTCGCTCAAAAATAAATGATGTTCCATTGGGCTCATAAGTAAGTGATGATATTACTTTGGTAAAAATATGTGATGCTTTTTGGATGGCATAAACATCGTTACACTGCATCAGCATAAATATCGGATCGGGTCGCTCAAAAATAAATGATGTTCCATTGGGCTCATAAGTAAGTGATGATATTACTTTGGTAAAAATATGTGATGCTTTTTAAACGGCATAAACATCGTTACACTGCATCAGCATAAATATCGGATCGGGTCGCTCAAAAATAAATGATGCTCCATTGGGCTCATAAGTAAGTGATGATATTACTTTGGTAAAAATATGTGATGCTTTTTGGACGGCATAAACATCGTTACACTGTATCAGCATAAATATCGGATCGGGTCGATCAAAACTATTTGATTACCTACCTCCTAAGGCCCACCATACAACGAATTTCGCCAAAGGAATATCAATCTAAGTATTGTGAACGAATTAAAGTCAATTTTATAATTTGACAATTTGTGATAAAAACAAAAGAAATTCTACTTTACTTCCTTTGCACAAGATCTTTATTTCAATGGCTGTATTTTGTACTATTTTTAGTACAAGAAACCTCAGGAGGTTAAAAATCAAAATTATGTGACCATCTCTCACCGGCATAAATATCTATCCCTCTGTGAAAGCATAGGCATCGGACGACAGGTGGACCGCCGCACCGTTAATACTACTGATACCGTTGACTTTTTTGAAAGTTATAAATTAAACCTTACCTAACCTACTGTACACACAGCAACACATCTAGCTATACACTTCAGAAATTTGAAATATTGCATGAAAGAGAGTCGCACTAGAATGCATAGAAGTTGACATAATACACATATATACATCTCTTTCTTTTTCTCTCTGCTCTGTCTTTAATGGTTAGTTAGGTGTGATGTTGTGTGTACCTATTCTACAAGGATTACACAAAAAAAAAACATTTTACCTTTAAGCTGGAGAAAAAATATGCGAAAACAAAATTCGGCGTCACTATACATTCGACGTCATAGAGGGTACCCATAATAATATCTGAGAGGTTCAAAAATATGTAAACGATCTGCAAAAACGATTCTTACCTTCCTGGCTGGCATAGAGACGTAAATTGTGTAAAGTGATTTGACAATTCACGAAAACGGTGCAGACTTGTCATTGCATATGTCTATCTCACGTTTTTCTCTTCAATCATTTGCCAGGTGCCTCTCGGTCAACTGTAACTTATTTTTCCTACTCCTGTACTTTTATCTGTCATTTATATAGTCACGAACACTAATATAAGAATATAGGTAATATGTCCGCAGAACATTCCGTAGAAAAGTCTATCTAGTCTATTCCCCTTAACAGCACTTGTGCTTTTTTGAGCCAAAACGATATGCCTAGCTGCCAAAGCTTACACCTAGGTTAATTTGACCAATCAAAATACTTCACCAAATTAAACCACCAATCACAATACACATTGACTGTCAATCGGAACGTTAGGTTCTTTTTGGTATGTAAACTCTTTTACTATTTTAACTCTTTAAAAAAACATTTTATTTGGTATCAACCAACCAGAACGCAGCTATATTAAAATCGACCAATCAGGTAAAAGAATTCATTTCTCAAATCATTAGGTGTTTTTTAGTCCCTATTTCACAAGTTAAAACGATTGAACAACTTTAAAAAAAAAATGAAACCTGGCAAGTGCACATCAATTTAAAAACAAAGTTAATCATAGACACATATTTTGTTGTTTTCGAATGTTTCCCGCTCGTTTGTTCTGTGCTTCGTTCGTTCGTATTCTAACCTAGGTATATGAATAAAATTTTGTTAATTTAATTTTTAATTTTATTTGAAACCTAGTCGTAGAAAAAGTATTGTATGCAACGGTGTATAACTAAGTCAAAAAATACTCGTGGCGTCTTGCTTTACGATGTTCGCCTGCGGCTCACATCGTAACCACACCACTCGTCTTTTTTGACCTCTCTTATACAACTGTTGCATAAACTACTATTATTTTCAACAGAATCCTCGAAGCGCCTGACAAGTCATAGCGAAAACTAAGTGAAGCCAAACTTAGAGACATTTGTCAGGGGTCGGTTGTGGTCTCAGTAGCATTCGTTGGTTTTCTAAGCAGAGATCACTGGTTCAAATCTCAGTCGAATACATAGAGAAAACACTTTTTATTTTCTTTTCGGGTTTAGTTTTTATTTTTATTTTGTGCCTGTTTTAAGTTAATAATAATTTTAGACCAGCATCTATCCCCCGGTCCTCACTCGAGGACATAATACTAAACATAAAAGGCACCCTATAGTTATTCGACAAGGTTGCAATTACAATGTTACCGTGAGGACCCCCAGATAGATGTTACCGGTTTGGCGACCTGGAGATATTTATGCCGGTGAGAGATGGTCACATAATTTTGATTTTTATAGGTAATCAAATAGTTTTGATCGAGCCGATCCGATATTTATACTGATGCAGTGTAACGATGTTTATGCCGTCCAAAAAGCATCACATATTTTTACCAAAGTAATATCATCACTTACTTATACGCCCCAATGGAACATCATTTATTTTTGAGCGACCCGATCCGATATTTATGCTGTTACGGTGTAACGATGTTTATGCCGTACTTAAAGCATCACATATTTTTACCGAGGTAATGTCGTCACATACTTATGAGCCCAAAAGAGCATCATTTGTTTTTGCACGGCTGTCCATAGTAATATATTTATGCTGGTGTGGTGACTGTACCAAAGTCCTAAAATTTGGAGAAAATAGCCATTTAAATTAAACTTCACAATCAATGGATATTAACATCGCGATTTGATCGCCCGGCATTCGTTTGGTAACTTAGTACCGGGGAAGCTACTTCAGAAATACTTATTCTTAAAACGATCGAAATTAGTTTTTATCCTGATGCACTAGGAACTATTTTAATTCGTAAGAGATACTAAGATTTTACTACACGGGGAAGCAAGAGGCAATGCTGTTATTTTTATTTAATTTTCTATGATTGTTTCGAACTTTTCAGCCAGTGTGTTTGAAATAAAAAAAAACGATAATCGGAGAGAATCACAAACCTCTAAAAACACGTAATCCCGAATGCGAACTTTTTATCAGGTGACCATTCAAGGTTTTGTTTATTTTCAAATACGGTACTTACCTACATTGACAATGTCAAGTTGTCAAGTTAAAAGTCTTGAACAAATCACAATATTCAATCAATCAATCAATCGTTTATTTCAGCAATTTAAATGAGTACCTAGCCTAGTTTACATTACATTACTGTATCACTAAGATATAAGCATAAGTATAGGCAGAATAGTAGGTACATAAGTAAATACATTTTTGTAGTATCCAGTACTAGACAGAAATTATCTAGTACTAGACAAAAATTTGGCTAGGCTTGGAGTTGGGTTCCTGTTCCCTAATTTAGGTAAACCTGTCTTATAAGGAACAGGTCCCTCCGACCCTTAATAATAGTAAGAACAAATTACAGCCAGTGCTATTTAACACAAAATCATTTTACTCTTATGCAGTTCAAACAGTGATTAAACGCTTAAATGTTATTGCGTAACAATGTTGTATAAAATCATGGAAGGATAAATATATGGCTAGTTAAATTAAATAATAAATATATAAATATCTGGGGACAATGGACAAAGAACTAAACTTAAGAATAATCATGTGTGTATGTACAGTCACGAGCTTTAATTTGGGACCCATTTCAAGAAAAATATGCTTGATGTCATCAATGATGTCATTAGAGAAGTTACGTTAATTGTTATGCCATTGTGAAGTTATTTAAGTTTGCAGTATTATGGCATTCTCGAGCATTTACGAGATTACACGATTAATCACGAATACATGACAAAGACAACAGTAGCATGTCTTTCTTACCACAATCGAATTTAGCCGACTTTGTCCGATTAGCTACGAATTAATCAACCTATTCATTGGTCAACACCATGGCGAACGTTATTGGCTGTTGCTATGGGTAACCACTTCCTATTTAACTGTTGGCTAACCCGAAGACCAAGCCTGCCAACCTGACAATAGAGTGATTACACCCAAAGCCAACCAATTACAGGTCTAGAAACAGTAACCTAGCGACAATTGTTAAACGTAACGATATCAGCGGAAAAATCATATCATGGCATGATTGGTCAGGGCTACGAGCTTTAATTTGGGACCCACCTAAGGTTGAATATCGTGTAGCAAACTGACGTTATTTGAGCTCAATTACGTCAACCGGGCGGAGCGAGGGCAAACGATGATTCCCGATTTATTCCGAGTAATTATCTCTTAGGTAGGTAATGTAATAAAATAAGGTTTTTCGCCCTGTCTTCTATCTGGCAATATTCATTTTATTGTTCGTGATATGGAAATAGAAAAAATACCATTCTAAAATTATTTTTTCCAATCTGCAGTAAAGGGGCTTTGATCATAATTTGATCATGCCAGCCCCGACCTTTATTATAATATATTAAAGCTAGCAAACTAACCTATTAATTAGGAGATTCCAGCCACAATATTTAGTAAACTTTTTTATTTATCATTTTTTATTATGACACAAAACAACTCAATCTTAACTCAACTAATATAGACAGCATAATTAAAACATTTTGCGGGCCGCCTGTGATGCAGTCCCATAGCGTGTAGATGGTTTCTAACTGTTGAAGGGTGGACTTCAAACGTTTCCGCAAAATGCCTCGTCGGCGTAAAGGCGTCCATCAAGTATTGCCTTTGCATCAGGCGGCTCTGCTCTTGCGTTATAACATGCGGGCGATGGTTGTTTCGCCGTAAGTCAAGATTTCCCTCGTTCCCGTAACGTCGAACCCAACGGCGAACTGTATTTCTTGTCACATTTATTTGTCGTGATATCTCGTGAATGCCTACTCCGTGTTCGTGCAAATCAATAATTTGAAGCCTTACTTCCTCACGATTAGCCGCAAGCATGTTTACTATTTGCAAAATTATATTTTGTGAAAATGTCACTACAGATCAAAATAATTTTCTTGACTGGCACTGACACATGTTCGTAATCAGAAAACCGTAGTGATAGCTTTTTGCAAAGAGGTTATCATTTCAAGGGTCGATTCGATAAGACATTTAAATGTCTTAACTTGACATTTCAACCCTATCGAACTGAAGTTTCAACCTTATTGCATTATGAATGAATATAGACGTGTCATCATTCGTTACCAGTCGTTCTCGACGATGTCACACGAGTACGCCCGATTTGCATTACACGGCTAAATTATGAGGCTCAACAATCCCGTGTGGTGATTGTAACTTTTAGGAAACTCAACTTTATTGTTGTAGAATGTCAGATTGACTTTGGCCCTAAGGTGGGTACCAAATTAAATCTCGTGACTGTATATATATGTTTGTGTATGTGTGGGTATGTGTGTGTGTGAGTGTGTGTGTGTGGGAGGGGGGGGGGGGGGGGGGTTGTGCATATGTGTGTGTGTGTGTTGGGTGTGGGTGGGTGTGGGTGTGTATGTATGTGTGTTTGGTTGTGTAAGAGAGAGAGTAGGTAAGTCATTACCTGGATTGTTGGATCTTTCTATTTAATTATGTGGAAGAGATTTTCAGTTTCGCCATAGTCTAATGTTTGAAGCCATTTAGTAGCACTATTTTTAAATGTAATTTTGTTGCAGTTGTGTATGTGCAGGCGTTCATTTATTTTGTTGTATAAGAAAGGACCTAAAAAATTAAGTTGTCTGCGTAAGAAAGCCGTTTTGTGTTGAGGTCCAGTAAATATTAGCAACCGATCCGTAGTCACACCGACTTGCCACACTGGTGTGACTATGGTTCATTTTATTTACCCGTAGTCACACCAAGTAGGAGGTAGGTTTAGGTTATGTTAGTTCTTTAGCAGGCCCGGAGGGCCAAACTACCCAGAAATAGGAGCTCTGCGATAGCAGAGCTCCGTCGACTCTGTGGATTTTGATTTTGAAAGAGAAATAAGTTTAAAAACAATATCAATAACATTTCAAAATATAACGATTATTATCGACGTTTACATTATAAGTTATCGATATGTTACACCCCTAACGGTAGCCGACGTTTATTGCCCTACCGGCCAGATAGTTTTGCGGATAGTATAGCCCCGTTAGGATGCTTATAGGACAGTCACCGTCATAAATAAGTGATGATTTCTATAGGTACGAAGACAATTTCGTATGACATTTCAAACACGACGTTAAAGTGACTAGGTCCTAGGTTCATAAATGATAACTTATTTATGCCGGTGACTGTACTTAACATTAATATTTTACCTACTGCATATTTGGGTCGATATTCTCAACATTTTCCATTTAACAATCTGAGTAGCAGTCAGACATATCATAGTCAGATTCGTCAGTGCTTTCATTTACATTAATTACAATCCTATCAATGTGATCATCCATCGAGTGTTCCTGTGACCGATATTCATTTTCACATTTGATGGCATGATCACTAACATTCTTCCATTCATCCGGGCCAATCATATTTATTTTTTCTTCAATATTTTTTTTACCATGAATATGGGATTCATGTCTATGTTCCTTTTTGATACGTAACCTTTTATCTGTGGCCATATATTTTCAATAGGGTTGAAGTCGGTATGGTATGGCGGTAACCTTAACACTTCGTGCCCATGTTGATGTAAAATTTTGTCAATGGAATATTCTACAGTCTTTTTTGAATTTTTTGAATTTTGAATTTTATGTCGACAAATAATTTCGTATGGTTGTATTTTGGAAAATGATGAATCATGGGGAATATTGTATTTTTGTAACCAGCTTATCACAAGCGGCTTTGCGGTATTAGAGTTGGGCGGGCGTTCCACATATTTATTGTGATAAGCAGCATTGTCTACTACTAATACAGAATTTGGAGACAAGTTAGGAATAAGTTGATTCTGTAACCATTTTTCATAATTGACATTATTCATGGCATCGTGATATTCACCGGTCTTATCAGTAGATTTGTACATAAGTAGAGCACCCGGTACAAATCCTTTGGCACTACCTGCATATAAGGCATTGACCTTTTGAGATTAACTATTTCACTCCTTTATCCGTAGAATCGATCCAGCACTTCCCTGTTAAATGGGATGTATGAATATAAGTTTCGTCCGTATACACAATATCTCTGCCTTCAGATCTGTACTTCCTTATTAAGTCCAGGTACTTTACTCTTTTAAGTCTAACGTCATCTTTTTCCATCAGCATTTTTCTATTGTTAGTAATTTTCTTGAATAGAAAACCCATTTGGCGTAGTATCTCTCTTTTTGTGAAATCACAGCCTTTGAAATTCATTGTTTCTATTAATTTGGACTTTCGTGCTCTTATTGTAGGAACTTGTTTATAAATCAGATGAAAGTTATAAACCATCCGTCGTATCACTGCGTAATCAAAATCATCAAGATCTAGATGCGTGGTCTACCCAGCTTAATATTGTTTGTGATGGTATTTTTATTTTTTCTATATTTTTCTTCCTGATTCAAAAATTTTCTTATTGTAGGTTTAGATATGCCTGTTGCGTCCGAAATTCGCTGTTGAACTTTGCCAAAATACTCTGAGTTATTGCTATTTTTGAATTTGTTATTTTCTGATATGAAATACAGGTATATATTAAATATAATTCCTTGGACTGGATTTTTTAACCGTTTTCGAGGTTTTGGCATGGTAATACAACCTTTTTATTACCATGCCGAAACGAATATAAGTAAACTGTAAATAGAATCAAAACTATAGCGAATATTTTAATTGCATGTTAGCCACTCTATATATATATTGGTCAGCTGATGCGACTTACCCCTACGGCTGTAAGATGGGTACTGAAGCTAATTGAGAGAGCACGATAAATACGAACTTTTCCGATAAAGTACGAAGGAAAATCATTTTGCACTACATCTGTAACGCCAATCGGGTAAATGAAAATGATTTTACTGACAAGTAAGTAATTTGTTAGGTAAATAGCAGAAAAATCGAGGAGATACAGCAGAATCTAACGATTGTTTATTTTTGTCATTATCATTTTAAGAATGTAGAAAAAGCTATGTATGCCACGGTAAATAATTAGCTCTTAAGGTACCTACTCGTGCCTGTAATTAAATTAAGCTCAGCACTCGTACCTTAAGAAGCTTCATTATGTACCAGTTACATAAATAACTATTATACATCAACGATATTTTATATACAGATACGTTATGCTCATATTAAACGTTGCCATATTTCTACAGACAAAGATGGCAACGAACGCTATTGGTAGAAAGAGATAAATAGTTGTTTCAAATTGCGTACCCGATGACTATGTATTGCACAAACAATAAGTAAATTTTTAGTTTTTACTAAACCAATTGCTATGAAAATCGATATTTGAGGCTTCCTGTGAACATCGATAAGAACAGGACAAGAAAATTAAAAAAGTGGCCGCCATTTTGAACTTTTTTGTTACTGAACCGATGCTTCTAAAAATGATACTTCACTTAAATGCCTTTTAGTGGAGCCCAACCACACTACATGTTTATAGCTAAATCAGTAATGAAACTAGGCCTACTTTTCGAGATAAATACCTACTCTCCAAATGAGCGAAAGTAGACCTTTAATTTTTGGAAAATTAAAAAGTTTTTAATCCTTGTATCGTAGCAATCTAAATCGATATCTGGTGTGGTCTGTGACTACGAATCCGTTAGCAAATTGAGAAAAAGTAGCCATCATCTTGAACTTTTTAGTTTTTTGACGGATTGCTTCCAAAATCGATATCCGGGGATATCTGTGGTGTCCAAAACCGAATCCGTTAACAGATTGAGAAATAGTAGCCGCCACCTTGAACTTTCTAGTTATTCGACTGGTTGCTTCCAAAATCGATATCTGGGGATCTGTGTGGTGTCCTACAACGAAGCAGTTGACATAATAAGAAAAAGTAGCCGCCATCTTGAACTTTTTAGTTTTTTGACGTATTGCTTCCAAAATCGATTACTGGGGGGGATCTCTTTGTCCCCAAAAACGAATCCGTTAACAAATTGAGAAAAAGTAGCCGCCATCCTTAACTTTTTAGTTATTCGACTGATTGCTTCCAAAAACGATATTTCGGGATTTGTGTGGTCTCCGACAATCAATCCGTTGACAAGTGATTACGGTGAAAGAGATTTGGAAGTGTGAGTGTACTGTCGCTCGAAAAAACTGGTTGTGTACGTATTTCTTTCAACGTATTTAAGCCAGATACTATATTCGATGTCGGAGACCACCCATATCCCCAGTTATCGATTTTAGAAACAATCTGCCGAATAATTAAAAAGTAAAAAATGGCGTCCACTTTTTTAAACTTTGATGATGGTTTTGCCTCTGGGGTCCATACGATACACAAATCCTCCTGTCCTGTAACAAAAAGTAAAATGCCGGCTGCGTTTTTCAATTTTAATGATTGTTTCGCATCTGGGATCCACACGATACCACAGATAGATATTGTTTTTTTTACAACAATCGGTTTTTTTTCTACTTATTATTTTCACTGGAGATAACGTGCTAGAACGGAATATGCATTACACAGTATTAATCCCCCCCCCTCCCTTCACCCTCTCCTAAATTATATGTAGTGGGTGAGCTTTGTCCCCTCACCCGTTCATTCTCCAACGGTACATATTAGATTGACCCTCTATAACATCCCTTTATACTTTAAGGCAGTTTTTTTTTATATTTTTGTCTATTCAGGTATTTGCGCTTAATTGTCAGCTTACTAAAACGGAAGCTTAAAAAACTTTTGATTTCACTTCCCCTATACTATTCTCCCTACTTGTCCCTATATCTCGAAAACTAAATTCCTTCTTATGGTCTCAAAATAAAACATGTCATTATAAAAATAAAATTATACAATTTTTCACTGTTCCAACTGGCGGGTGCTCGCTATCCCCGCCGAGTGCGCCTGCACACGGTGGCGGCCATTAAGCTACCGTTCTGCAATGTTAAAAATATTTACGGTACTTACGAATAAAATGCGGCGGCCTCGAAAAACACAACCCCGCATTTTTTATGAGTTATATTATATTTGTTGCATTTCGGTAATAAAACTTCACTGTTTTCGACGCGTGCGCGTCCGCGGCCGCGGCGCACCTGAACGGTAGCCAGGTAATTTACCTTTCTTTTTGAGGATCGCTTTTGCGCATAGATGACGTATCTTTACATAAAATATCATTAAGGACTGTTCAATTTACTAAGCGGACATCAAAAATAGGTTCATTTACGGATTTTTTATAACAAATATATCTTTATTACGGTGAATATTTATTTACGATATTAAAATAAAGTAATATATAACACAAGAAAAAAAGAATTAATTACAACGGTAAAAATTTCGGACTTTAGCCCGGATTCGTCGCATAAGTGTTTGCACATCGCTTTTGGATACTTTTCTACAAGCAGCAAACCACATGCGTTTAAATTCTGCCAATGTACTAGCTTCTCGGCCATCCTTCCTCAAGTATCTTTTTACAATGGCCCAGTATCGCTCGATGGGGCGGAGCTCCGGGCAGTTTGGTGGGTTGTCTTCTTTCTTAACAAAATCGATGTTTTTTTAATTTAATAGCCCCACAGTCTCACCAGCATAGTAAGCACTCGCTAGATCAGGCCAAAACAAAGGGGGAATACTGTGCTTTCTATATATAGGAAGTAACCGTTTTGTGATGCATTCCTTTCTATAAATTACGCCACCAATAGTTGCAAAATAAGACGTACTTTTGAGGCCACAGGAACAAATTGCCTGCCATACAAGGACTTTCTTCCCGCATTTGTCAATTTTTATGTTTTTTTCGGAATCGGGTACAATTTCTCCTACAGCCGCATTATAATACTGGGGCCCCGGTAACGTACTTGTGTCAAATTTCACGTACGTTTCGTCGTCCATGAGAATGCATCGAGATTTATTTTGCAGCAAAATATCGTATAAATTGCGGTATCTTTTTTTGGACCGTATTTGTTGCTCGGCACTTCTCTTCGGCATTTTTTGCTTCTTATATGTCCGTATATTATTTATTTTCTTGATATTTTGTACAGTGCCTACGCTAATACCTGTTTTTTTAGCAATTTCACGAACGGACATGTACTTTGTTGATTTTAACAGCCGCACGACTTTTTCTTCGACATTTGGGTTTGCCGGGCCACTTCTCCGCCGCGATTTTGGTAAATCTTCGAGCGTATGGTGCTCTCCAAATTTTTTTATGATTTGAAACACGGCTGACTTGGAAAATTTAAACTCATTCGCAATTTTCCGCAGTGAAAATTGGCCTGTGCACCATTTTTGCAAGATTAATTTCCGTTCTTTAATATTAATTCGCTCCATCGTGAAAAATATTTAGACAATTAAAAAAAAAATATATGCAACTTGATAGACTTGTCTATGTTTATTTTATAACCAGCCACTGCCTATCAGTTTTTTTTTAGTTGAAGGATTAATATTGAATTAAGTATGTCCGCTTAGTAAATTGAACAGTCCTTATTATACACAGCAATACACAACACACAGTTTTTAAAATGGAACAAAAATTATCTCCTTAGTTCTTAATTTGCATTAAGTAATTTACATTTAACTAGTCCAAAAGCTTACAATTTTTTAAGAAAAAATATAGATCTAATAGATCTCAGCCACGCACTGCGCACAGTACTTATCATCTTTTGGAAAACTGGAACCAATACATTATAAAAATCCATTAAATGAGGTAAAAAAATATGGTTTGTCTGGAAACCCCAAATCGTTTCACAATCTGGCCAAATTGCATACGCCACAGACATAGCTGAACTGTTAATGATCTTGTATTATTATACACGTATCTACTAGTAATTAGTTGCTGTATTTCCCGCGTATAAAACACAAAAATCACTTTGAGATAAGGCTAAATACTGTACTGTACTGACGTATGAAAAGTTACGTTCTCCAAATTTCGCTCACTGCGGTTTTTACGGCCGATCACACAGCAATTCACCATTTTATAAATAAAATACAAACATAACACAAGCTTACTATCACCAAACAAATCGTTTAAAACACAATTTCCTGTTTTAAATTTGCTTCTAAAACATACGTTCACGAAAACCATTTGAAAAGACAGCGTTTTGTTTGTTTACTCATAGAAAGTAGCCAAACGTAAAAGAGGCGCGTCGATGAGAAAGACCAAAATTAAGGTCTCCTCAGTCTTTCTGTTTGAGAACTCTGTAAACTATCTCCCTCTATCTTGGTACTGTCATTTGCGTGTCATAACCAGGGTTTTCATCCAAGAAGTACGCACAGAAACTCAGTTAAGGGACAGGGTTGTCAAAACAAAAACTAAGTACTTCAATATTTTATCTTAAATACTTTTTCTCTGTAAATGGTAGAAATAGGTAAGTACATACTACAAAAAAAGAATATTTATGAATATCCCAGTAATTGGTAAAGAATAAATTAATCTTACACATTTTAGAAACAAATTTATAATAACAGACGTCTCAAGATTTCTTACATTATGGCTCTCGTTAAAGCGAATACTTACGGCATGCGTGCACGACACTGTTCATTAGGTAATGTATGCTACTACCAATTCAATCAAAGGTTAAATGGTGGAAATTTAGGTGATTAAAAAATAAACTTACCAGTCGTCTCGTGGAGATCGGTGGAATTTTTATTCTTTAATAAACCTTTATGAAGATTTACAGTTAGAAGCAAATGAAATTCTATATACCATTATGTACCTGCAAGAACGGCAGGTATTAAATTTTGTTACAAGTAACGCGTACACCCCTTCTAATTAGAGAGGGAAAACTAAGGGAGATTGCGCTCGCCGACTCTGCCGCCCGCTGTCCCGCGTGCCCCCTAGTTGCCCCGCTCAATGACATGAGTCGGCCGGCCGTCGGCGACACCAGGAAGGATTTTTGGAGGTAAGGGGGTAAAATAGGGGATGGGCATTATAGTATGAAAGTCCGTCAGTTTGGAAGATATAATTTTCAAATTTCGTGATTAGGTCGACGATTGAAAGTAAAATTATACGTGTCTCAGCGTTTTTGATAATTTCATCCCCAAAAGGGATGGAAAGGGGTAAAACTGACTCACTGTTCGATCAACGCACATCCTAAAGCGCTGGACTTAAGGATTTGAAATTTGAAGAGAATATTCCTTGGGTATCCTACTTAGGGGTTCACTAGAATAGGGTTTTCGGAAATTCATCCCCTAAGGGGTTAAAATAGAGGGTGAAAGTTTGTAATGAACTATAGTAATTTTTGTTCTTGGAAACGCGGTAATTGGTAGTTAAGATACTGTTTATAAATAAAAGTAAGAATACAACTTTTAGTGATTTTGGTAAAAATTGCCCTTAAGGCGATAAGTAAATAAAAGGTATAAGTTTGTATTGGGGATTACTTATTTTTGAAGAAAGCAAATTGGAAATTGGCATTTACGCTACTGTTTAGTGTTTATAAATAAAAAGTACAACTTTCAGATATTTAGGAAAACTACCCCTAAGGGAGTAAAAGGGGGTTTTAGTTTGCTACTCCTTCAAATTAAGAATTCAAGATGTCGAGCATAATGTTTTTTGAAAACAAAAGACGCCGAATTCGAAAATGATTTAAAATTTTATCTAATAGTTACGAGGGGCGTTCAATAAATTCTCGGTATTGGTATCTTGCAAACCTTTTTAGTAAACTTCTTAATACTGACCGCGAAGAGTCATTCATTGACAGTAAAAAAAAGTAAATTTGAAGTCTACACGTTCTTTTGTTTTTCTGCTACTGCTGAACAAACGTGATCACCATGAGTGATTTTACAATGATAATTAAATTGGAGCATCGAGCCGTGATAAAATTCTTGACTAAACAGGGAAAAAATCAAAAGTGTATTAAAGAAGAAATGGATTTAGTTTACCGTGAGTCCGCTCCTTCATTATCTACTGTCCAAAAGTGGTCAAATGAATTTAAGCGTGGGAGGGAGAGCAAAGAAGATGACCCTAGACCTGGTCGGCCTGTTGAAGCTACTTCACCAGAAAACATTCAAAAAGTGGAGAAAATTATACTGGAAGATGGTCGAGTGAAGGTTAGGTCTATAGCACAAAAAACCAATATTTCTATTGGTACAATACATGATATTATCCACGATCATCTTAACATGTCCAAAGTTAGTGCGAGATGGGTACCACGAATGTTGACACCGTTTCAGAAGCATACGCGTGTTGCTTGTTGTTCCGACTTCATTGAGCTGTGTGGTGAAAACCCTGATGGTTTGCTCCAAAAAATTGTTACCGGAGATGAAACTTGGGTTCATCATTATGACCCTGAGAGCAAACAAGAGTTGATGCAGTGGCACGTTAAAGGTGCCAAGAAATTCAAAGTCGTCCCCTCAGCTGGCAAGATCACGGCGACAATATTCTTGGATTGTAAAGGGATATTATTAATAGATTATAAAGAAAAGGGTTTCAATATTACAGGGGAATACTACGCTAACATTTTACGCCAATTACGGGAAGCAATCAAAGAGAAGAGGAGGGGAAAATTGACCAGAGGAGTGCTGCTTCTTCATGACAACGCCCCTGTGCATACTGCTCATGTTGCCAAGGCTGCTGTTCTTGAATCTGGGTTCGAAACATTTACTCACCCGCCGTACAGTCCAGAGTTGGCCCCCAGCGACTACTTTTTGTTTCCCAACCTTAAAAAGGATCTTCGTGGACATCGATTTTCTAATGATGAAAGCGTTGAAGGCAGCGGTGCTGGAGCATTTTGACACCAAAGACAAAAAATATTTTTATGAGGGGTTAAAAAAACTAATTGACAGATCTTATAAGTGTATAAACATAGGGGGGGAATATATAGAAAAATAAAAATAAAACACTAATCGTATGCTTTTGTTTTCCTTCTCATACCGAGAATTTATTGAACGCCCCTCGTAGGTACTAGTATAGAATAAGATAGATAGGTATTTGACTTAATTATACGATTGATTAATTTATTTCTCCTATGGCTTCTGCCACGAGTGTGACAACATGGGACAGAGACATCAAGTGTCCGTCATTGGGTCCTTGTCCATTACTGGTTCCGCCCCCTACCTGTAGGTATAAATAGTTTGAGTTTGCTATGTATCTAGGTATTCTATGTATGATAGATAATGATGGTGAAATCTATTTATACCTACTACGTATGATTAAACAACCCTTAGGTGGCGTAGCCGATGTTTGGAAAAATGCAAAGATATATTTTTTAGTTTCCCGCCATAACAACGATGCCATTAAATAAAGCCTTCTCAACTAATACCTACAACGTCACCACATAATCCCCGAGGTCCACTGAGGTCTCCGATTCGTTAGAGGTAGTAGCTTGCAGTCGAATCAAAACCAACAGAAGCGAGTTAACTCATTCCAATTGAATTGACCTTTTCCTGCAATATTTGTCGGCCTAGTAAGAATAGTAGACTCGATTTTTTAATTGGTTTTCCAATGCCGCGGTTGCATTTCGAATGTAGGTCGGAGTGCTGCTGGCTGCGTTGTTTGTTGCAGACACGTTGTAGGAGCGCGCTAGTGCAGCGCAGCGGTATGGTAACTTTTCATTACGTCAACCTTCCCCTCCCTCAGTATTTGAAAAACTCAATTCTAGACTTAGATCGCTAGTGTTTTTTTCTTACAACATAGCTAATAAGTTAGTATGTCACTTGAATTCAAGTGAATGCACTCGTTAATAATAGATACATTAGATGCATAATCGTTATGATCAATACTACGCGTATCATACGATTTTTTTCATCATACTTCCGTGGAAATATTATTGAACTTTTACTGTCTTATGTACTTTTTCGGGTTCCGTAGTGATACAAGGAACCCTTCTAGTTCCGCCACGTCCGTTGGCCCATCCATCTGCGGTTCAACTCAGAGACTCTTGGTACCTACTACAAAGCTGTAATTTGGCATGGATATAGGTAAATTTTTAATCACACCGGCAAAGTTAAAAAATCCTGTATGAAATATTTTTTATTGGTTTCCTCCTTTACACGTAACATAAGAATGGATTTTTTTCATGTGTCTAATACATTGTGTAGGGTTTCATTGGATAGCTTTTTCGAAAATAGTGTTGGTATGTGAGGATTGTTTTAGATTTGTGGGACCATTTAGAAAGGAAATAAAGTGTCAGCCACAGCTACAAATTCGTGCATTGTTCGATGCTCTTGCCTGGTTTTTACCCGACTGCTTCGGAAGGAGGGTTATGTTTTTCGAGCGTATGTATGTATGCCTATTTCTGGGCACGCTCTGCAGTCTAAACGGCTTGACGGATTTTAACGTGCGAGGTATTTTTCGATTTGTCTTAATTGTCGATATGACATTAGGGTAGGTATATATATTTCAACATTACGTCCGCGAAAAAATTATGGATGGGGAATTAAAAAATAGTATTTCTTATTATAACAATATGGGTCTCAAATGAAACTTAGTAAATAGCCCCTTCCAAATATATTTAGGTAGGTACATTATAGCCCTTCGCTGCTATCATTTTTACAGGAAAATCAAAAAATACGTAAATTTTAAGCAAAAATACGCTTGTAATTTGTCACTTGTAGTTTCGTGACATTAAAGAAAATCGAACTCTAGAGCTCATTTAACGATTGGTAATAATTAATTAAAACACTCTTTTGTTAGTAAAAACTGAAAAGAGTGAAATAAACTATATTATTTAAATAACAAAAACCCAACTTCAATAAAAAAAAACAAGTATTGTGTTATTATATTATAGACATATTATTATGCTCTTACAATTTTCCATACATTATTATAGATCTTGTTTTATTTATTGCAGTCAGGTTTTTGTTTTTTTTTAATTATTTATTACTTGACACTACCGCACAAGAGTTTTATTACATTACGTTTTAAAATGAAAATATTATTTATTATGTTTTAACGAAACCAGTTTATTTACTACCATCACTTTAAACCTCTTTGATAAGATATAAAAACGTAATTTAAAAAAAACTATAACTTTTTACCTATATGCTGCATTAACCCAAAAATCGCTGTAATAACGGTCACTTTACGAGCAAGTTAATTATGAAAAATATAAGCAGAAATATAAACAGAGGTACAAGACATTTATTAGAAATTTACATTTTCTTTCCTTACTTTTATAACGAATATAAATTTAATATTATACAATTGGTCTTCTCGGAGACGGGTAAAGGCGGTCGGTGGTGGTGAGGTAACACTGACCCGCGAGGTCAGAGACTGCAGACTTATCAGAACTGGGAATTGTGTGCACATTGGCAAACCTTAATTTAAAACATTAAAATTCAGCTTTTAATGGGATAATAATATACCTACTTATCTCATGTCTCTTAATTAGGTAAGTAGTACGAGTATATATTATAACATATGCTCAGTGTTAGGCCGGCTACCCACGAACAGTTCTTAATGTTCTGTTTTAACTGTCAGTGCGGACACACACATGTTAAGTTTAAAATGACACTTTAAATAGTTCAGTAAAATCTGTTAGTCGAAACTGATCGTGAGCAGCCACCATCAGTGATTACAGGTACGGTCAGCTGCAAAATTGCATGGACACCTTAATGTCTATAATCCTGTGAACACGTGAGGTGACGTTCGTAAGAAACCACCTAGATGGCGTTGTTATCTGAGCTAGTTCAATTGTTGTTTGCTACAACTTTATGACGTTTCAGTATTACAATCGATAATTTCGCCAGTTAGTTTAAAGGATCGTTGGCCGAGTTAGTTGACAGCTTGCTTAGAAACGGGGCTTCTCCGCAGGTCGGGAGATCGGGTCTGCCTATTGCCACCTGTTTCTTTTTTTAATTAATTTTGTTTCACATAATATATTAATGTATTATCTTTTTAAATAATTATCATTTTCAAGAAATGAAACAACTTTTGTTATTTGAAATGAAAAAACTTTATTTCTCATAATAACATTTTAATTTAGTCTACCTAACATATTATTGAGGTAATAACTTAAGTATTCGTTTCCGAAATCGGAAAGAGATTGAAGTTTCACCACAATAACAAAGTAATTATTAACAAACAAACATTAAACTAGAGATCGGGTTACCTTAACAGTCAAACGCATTATGTTAACTATGTTATACAGTTTTGATCTCTTAGGGCCTGTTAAACAATCGACAAGTAAATTTATCCGCCATTAAAAGTTGTCTCTCCTTGTCTATTTAAAGTGCAAGAAAGAGAAAGGGCTAAATTGATGTGTCTAATATGCTTTACTTGCCGATTGTGAAACAGCCGGTTATATTTATATATACAGGGTTATTGGTTATTGTATACATTCCCGTTAAGGGGTTATAGGGGAGGTCATTTGCAGTCATTTTGACCCTATAATGCATTATGCAAAAGTGAACCATTTTTGAGTTATCGCGTTTTTTAGTTTTTTTTTAAATTAGTCAGAAATTCAACTTGAAAAATTTATTACAAAAAAAGTATCAATTTAAATCGTATTTTTTTTCTGATTTACAGAAACGATTAAACACTGGTTATTTCTCAATATTAAAACAGTAATTATCGGTCCAAATTTAAAAAAGCGAGACGGAAAACGAAAATTTTTCAATATTTTTTTGAGATCGCTTTCCACTAAAATGCCTTAAAAACAAAAAAAACGTTATGAAACTTGGCTTGCAGATTATTTTTAAAAACTTAAATGTTTTCTTAGCTCTCCAAAAATGCATAACAACTAGGAACTTATTTAAAAAAAAACGGAAAAAAAATCATCACAAAGGAAGCGGGCGGAAATTCGTACCCGAACTAAAGTATAAATTAAAGTCAGAAATGCAACTTCATAAATTAAAATTAAAAAAAACACCAAATTTAAATCAACTTTTTGTATTTGCTTTTGTACAAGATGAAATTGTTGTTCTTATGCAATATAAAAAAAAAACTTATCTGTACACGTTTGAGAATGCGAGGCCGAAAACTAAAAAAATACATGTTTTTTATCAAACTCCAACATAAATTATACAAAAACAGAAAAATATACAAATACATTTGGCGTGCAGATTATTACACATAAAACATTTTTCCAGCTTTCTAACGAGCTATTAAAACTAATATGAATTTTGTTAAAGATTGCTTGAAAAATTGATCACAAAGGAAGCAACATGGAAGTCACGTCCGAACATAACTTAAAATTAACTTAATAAATTTATCAAAAATAACTGTTATACTCGTAAACACAAAGAACAACAATAACTTACGTAAAAAGTAACAAATTTAGGAGTTTGATAAAAAAACATGTATTTTTTAGTTTTCGGCCTCGCATTCTCAAACGTGTACAGTTAATATTTTTTTTAATATTGCATAAGAACAACAATTTCATCTTGTACAAAAGCAAATAAAATAAGTGGATTTAAATTTGGTAATTTTTTTTATTTTAATTTTTGAAGTTGCATTTCTGACTTTAGTTTAGTTCCAATACGAATTTCCGCCCGCTTCCTTTGTGATCATTTTTTTTCAGTTTTTTTTAAATAAGTTCCTAGTTGTTATGCATTTTTGGAGAGCTAAGAAAACATTTAAGTTTTTAAAATAATCTGCAAGCTAAGTTTCATAACGTTTTTTTTGTTTTTAAGGCATTTTAGTGGAAAGCAATCGCAAAAAAATATTGAAAAATTTTCGTTTTCCGTCTTGCTTTTTTAAATTTGGACCGATAATTACTGTTTTAATATTGAGAAATAACCAGTGTTTAATCGTTTCTGTAAATCAGAAAAAAAATACGATTTAAATTGATACTTTTTTTGTAATAAATTTTTCAAGTTGAATTTCTGACTAATTTAAAAAAAAACTAAAAAACGCGATAACTCAAAAATGGTTCACTTTTGCATAATGCATTATAGGGTCAAAATGACTGCAAATGACCCCCCCTATAACCCCTTAACGGGAATGTATGCAATAACCAATAACCCTGTAGATAAAAAATTAAAATTCGTGTATAAATGGTGTAATTTGTTTGACCGTAAATATTTAAAATAAGACAATTATGTATGGTCACAAAATAGTATAGACACGCAAAAAGAGCGAAAATAATATTCAATTTTGTAATAATTACTTACGTTAACCCGATCCCCAGTCGTCCACTCGAGTTACTTATATACTAAACTTTAATAACGAGTATATCTCCCACTCTGTTCGATTACAGTTTGCATTCGAGCACGCATTGAACCGATAATATTCTGACACAGATTGGAACCACGAATACTATCCCAAATGTTTAAACAGTGGTCTTCTAAGGCTTTCGGAGTTCGCTCATTCTGGTGGTCCCAACGTTGGACAATAATATCCCATAAATTTTCGATTGGATTTAAATCCGGTGACCTTGAAGGCCAGGGAATAACCCTAATATTATTGTGCTGACCAAACCACTCCCTCACACTTCGTGATCGGTGTATGGGACAGTTATCTTGCACAAACGTTATCACCGGTAACTCCTCCTCTGGAATCTCTGGATACACATTGCGAACGGTGGGCAACATGGTGTCCTCCAGCATTTCAATACTCAATACTCAATCATTTATTGCATTCCACAATATTAACTTACAGGATATTAGGTTGACTTAAGTTTTAGTTGTTATATATAATAAAACTTAATTGTGGACCCTGATGGGCACCGCAAAATTGGTGAGGAGAGGACGACTTGAATACGTATATTTTGAACAGCAATATTTCTTAAATTCTTAAAATTTGCATGCATTATAACAATTTATAACATTTTATATAAACATCTATTCAGTTTAGATTATTTACCTACTGATGAATTGCACATATAGTGTTTTTGTTCGTTTTAAAAAGGAACTTATCTTGTATTTTTATATTATATTATATTAAATAAGTGTATGATGGAATTTAATATATGTTTTTATGGTTGTTTTTCATTTAAGTATTCTCTTAGTGTATAATAGCTTTTATTAATAAGGAATTCTTTTAACAGTTTTATGAATGTATAGTGTTTTTTCTCAGATTTTATTCTATCTGGCAGTTTATTGTATACTTTTATGGACATGGCATAGGTTGCATCAGAATGCATTTTAAGTTTTGAAGAAGGTAACATGAGTTTTTCTTTATATCGAAGCTGATGAGATGTGGGTATGTCTTCGCGTTTCTTGTAGTATTCAGGGTATTTGCGAACGAACTTACAAATTTCTAAGATATATAATCCAGTTAGCGTTAGTATTTTTTGCTCCAGGAAATGGGGTTTACAACTGTCTGTATTGTCAATATTTACTAATATTCGAATAAGTTTTTTTTGTAACGTAAATAGAGATGATATATCAGTGCTATTTCCCCATAGGATTATGCCGTAGCTGAACCATGCATTAGCATAAGCGTAATAGGTGGCGAGTGCAGTCTTTAAGTCAGTTGATTTTTTTATTTCGCGGAGTGCTTATACAAAAGATGATATTTTGGATTTTATGTTTTTAATGTGTTTTTTCCAGTTTACATGTGTATCTATAATTAACCCGAGTAATGAGAACTCATTTACTACCTCTAACTTTTTATTTTTATAGCAGAAATCTATTTCCAAAGATGTTTTTTGGTATGGGTGGAATACCATAATTTTAGTTTTTGAAAAGTTTATTTCCAGGTTCTGATCATTAAGCCAGTTGTTAGTTTTATCAAGTATTGATTCTAATTTGTTATTTAGGTTTATATTGTTTTCACATGTTGTTAGTATGGAGATGTCGTCAGCGAACAGCACACATGGCTCATCCATCGTTTTGGGGAGGTCGTTTATATATAACACAAATAAGAGGCATCCGAGCACGCTCCCCTGCGGGATGGACGCTGCAGTCGTCCTGCTCTCCGAGCGAATCTTCATTATTTGGCCAGTAATATGATCGAAATGTTCCATTTCTACGCACTGCTGCCGATCCGTAAGGTATGACGTAAACCATTTATGTGCTGTACCGCGGATTCCTAATTTATACAGTTTATTCAGTAGGATATCGTATTGTACTTTATCATAAGCTTTTGACATATCCAATAATATTCCTATAGCGTATTTTTTATTATTGAGAGTGTTTAGGACTTCTTGGATTTTTTTTGTTTTTTGTTTTTTGTTTTTTCTTCATTTCTACATAATGAACACTGTTCGCTCGACTGGGAAGTCTAACCAGTTCTCCTGGGTCAGCCGCACTCATCTATCCCCACATATTTACGGTTATACGACCAGATTCCATGTTGGGCACTACATGATTGTCATTATACCGAGTATTATTTCGGCGCCACAAGCTTAGTCGTCCGTGTTGGCTCGATTTAAAAGTCTTTTCATCTGTAAAGATGACATTACTCCAGTCAAAATTTAAATACTCCAAAGCGAACCTTGCTCTTTTATGGCTTTCTGTTAGCAAGGGTTTGACAGCATGCCTACGATACGATGATGCAGACCCTCACTGTGAAGAACACGACGAATAGTATCCGCACTCGTATTGAATAAACCAGCGTAGTGGGTTGTTGGTTTAAATCCATCTTCCTCATACTCCCTCACCATGGCTTGACGCTGGGGTGTGCTTATGAGTCGTGGTCTACCCGTTCTTTGCCGGGGTAGCAAATATCCCTCCTCTTCAAACCGCCGTACCAATAAAACAATAGTTTTCCTCTAAAAAAAAACAGACATTTATAATAACAATTAAAGATATAAAATAAAATGAATAAAGACTAAATCGAAATTATTTTATAAAAAGTTGACCAAAAAAATTACTACTTACGTTAACTCCGGTTTCTCTAGCGATTTCTGACAAATGTCTGCCTTCACTGTGCAAAGCAATTATTTGCGATCTTTTGACTAGGTCAACATTGCAACGAGAAGTCATTTTTTAAGGAAATTTCAACGAAAGTAAATCTACACAACAAAGGCAATTGATTGAGCAGCTAACGAACGAACGAGCGTAAGTCTTTGTAATAATCAGTCTGGTATTTATAAATATTTAGTCTACCCTCCTAGTATATTACTTAACGTGTTTCTGTGTCATGCGAAAATAAGCAAATCATAATAAACTGGTATTTAATTTCGACCTAACAATAAATGGTTCGATGGCCCGATGGCATAAGGCCGCTAACGTTCAGAACCCTGAGTGTCCCGGGTTCGATTCCACATCGTGGATGAAAAGTGTTTTTGATAAATTTAACCTCTTAGTTAGAAATTGACTAATACTTTGAAACTACTTAAAAATCATCTATTATACTAAAATATAAAATCTATGAAATAAAGAAAAAATGTTTGGTTGATGTGTGCGCTTTTTTTTCATATTTTTAGATCATTATCTGCAACAACGCCATCTAGTAAGATCTTGTTGAACTACTACGAGCAGATAGATGGCGTCAGTTTGCCTCAGAGCATTATCTTTCCGAACTGTCCATGCACTTTTGCAGCCTACTGTACCTACTTATAATTTTCAAAACGATGCAATCCACCGGAGAACCGAGGAGGCAACATGGCTTTTAAAGGTAGCAGGTTGAAGCGACAATGGGCTGGCCGCATCTGTCGCCGAGTTGAACAGGTCGCCCGCCTCCGGCGCAGGTCGTATACCAGTTCCCGGCCTGATGGCGAGACATCAATACGGGGGTTTGGAAGCGAATGTATGCGCAAAGAAGATGACACGTAGCCTAAGTATACATCGATGGACAGCTGCAGCGCTGTGGACTGAGATGATGATGATTACAGCATATTAAACCGCCCTAGGCTTTGTTACAAGTTTTCTCTGAATTCAACCTAGAACACGGCAGTAAAAGCAGGCAGTTTAGGTACAATCGTCGAAGTTAATAAATTTCGCATACACTTTACCTACCTACCTATTTTGGAAAACGAATTGGCACAGGGCGACTGCTCGGATCCAATGTTGGTACATTGCAATCACGAGTCATAGCTACCTAAGCCACTAGGCCACCGACGTTTCGAGTTGTTTAGGCAACTGTCACCAAACAATGGCTAAGCCTCGAAGGACAGGCGAATAATGCCGACAATACAGGTAACTGTGCCAGCGACGTTGGAAATGAATCAAGTAATAAACAATATGGGTACTTAACAGGTTCAAATGTGTTATATAAATATACCTACGATTTATTAATTATGATAAATAATTAATAAATCGGAAGGTATGATATTTGTTTAAACACGCTCATTTGACATATCTACGAGGCTGTATAAAAGCGATATTACCTCAACCGATCGGTCTGATCGCGCCAGTTGCATCGATATAAGTAGGTATATACATGTTATCTAATCGTAATTTTGCTTATTCAAAAACGGAAGGGGAGACATGCAAGATATTAAAACCGACAGCTTACAGTAGTATAAATAATATAGAATATAGTTAGGTACGAGTATTTGGTGTTTAGTTGTTTACCCTCTAAAGGTACTGTTACCCTCTGTGAGTACATAATTAATTAATAAGTCCTAACTATAATGTAATACCTACCCGAAATCGCCGGGTTGTGCCTCGGGGTAGCAAATATCGACGAATATAAGATTAGAATTTTTACGATGAATTACCTATGAAGTAAAATAAAAATAAGATTTTATGGGGCGTTGCGATCTTCAGATGTACGTAACGCACGCACATCTGATGTAAACAAATAATATATCGCTAAATTTTTAATCTGAATTTTCAGTTTTTTTATAAATTATGAGTTAAAACTCTGAAAGTTATACTTAGTTATATTTTCATTTCAGAGAGATATTTCAGGTTTTTAGTATTTGTAAATATACGGTCAAAATAGTCCCCCGAATCTAAAAAAATATAATGACGTACCTACACGTAATGTTTTTTTTAATAACAACCCAACAATATGTCACACCATGTTGTAAAGTAAAACAATATGAATCTTTGCTCTATTTTAATGTATGTACCTACCCTAAAACACTTTTAACCTACTTAAGCATCATTGATCTTCGTGCGCGGTATAAATATCTACATGTGTAGGTACACATTTTCAGGATAATTTAAATTGGTTTTAGCTATGGAGAAATTCAGCTTCTTTAATTCAAGTACTATGCTACCTAATTTTGTATACATTGTTTTTTAATTTTTGCTTCGGTGTCTGTCGCTTTCGCGGTCGGGTGCCGGGTGGTTCAAATGAGCTTTGACCTTATAGACATGATCGGCCTTGCGTCCATAGTAAAACCAGTAGGTAAGTATTTAGTGCATACCTCAGTTGAATTATTAAGTTACCAAGAACCTTAGTACAGTGTTATCATTGAGTCATGGTCGGTAAAGTTTAATATCTACTTATCCGGCGCTGCAGGTAGTCATACACATCACACATCGCATAAGTGGGTAGGTATTTAACATTCTTTGTCGTTTAAGAAAAAACCGCTATGTGATCTTGTTAACGGGTGTTCCTACGTAAATATTTGTTGTGAAAACTACTGGAATCCAGTAATCGAGCGGTCGTCAAGTTTATTTATTTTATCTTACTAAATAAATAAATCCCTACTTGAGTTAACAATTGTAACATCGACGAACGTGCCGGAGGTCCGAACAGGTACCTACCTAGTTCATCCTGTTCCCACAGGCTCTGGGGATAAGCAAACCTATGTCGAAGGAGTCCACCGAGAAGGGGCTCGATATAAAAGAGCCGGTGAGCCCGAGGAGTGACTCAGTCGGCCGGCCGACACAGCAGCGGTTTCCTTCGGCAGCCAGGTGAGTTCGCGCGCGTCCACTCGTCCACCCGACCACTCGCCGGCGGTAGTTCCCTGATCGCTCAGTCTCTCCGCGGAGGGCGCCCACCGCACACGTCCGGCCGCTCGCAGCTCGTCATTCGTCACTCGTCCGTCACTCGCACTCGTCGCGCCGCATGTCTGCTCGCAAGTGTTAACGACAACAACAAACACTTGGACGCCTATCCACTTCAATGAGGTAAGTTTATAAAATAATGCGCGATTTTATTTGGACTCTCTAAGTAAGTTGTCATTGTGCTTTGCGATGTAACTTTGTTTCAAATTCAATTAACACTCGAAAATTAACTGAATTCGTAAATGTTTTAATAATTGCTATTTTTACCTACCTTGTCATATTTGTTTTAACTACAGCCGTGAACGTTGCCTTAAAATCCTTAAATGAAATAATGTGCGAAATAAATTTACAACTTCACGGGATTGTGATATCATATCACTACATCATTGGACAAAACAATAATTTCGTAGAAACTTTGTAGGCTTTATTGACATAATACACATTTTTGGCCTATGGAAAACTTTATCTACCTACTTTCGCTCCAATGAAATGAATAGTTCTCGCAGTGCGGCGTCCTAACATAGCTGACGTTTAAGTGAGCTCTCAGTCCATCTCTTTCTTACGAGAGTTATTATGAGCCTTATGACACTATGTGTATGTGATTAGATAAAAACACACTTATGGATAAATTACCCTTCTGTCAGTCATGCCCGGGTCGGAGGGCGACTCATAATATATACTCATAAGATAACTTCTACCTACATACCTGGCTACTTAACTTTACATGAATGTTGGCAAACGTCGAGTAAGGTAGGTAGGTGGGCGCATCTTACTGGATTGAGAATTATATCTACTAGTTTGCGTTTTAAGGTTGAACTGCTTAAGCTATCGGGCTGGAATAAATAATGCAGAATTTAATATCTACCTAGTTCGTACAAACAAACCAACCTATGACGCCACAAAATTAATAAATATTTTAAGAGGGTTCGCAACGTCTGAATATGTCAAGCTGGCAATCAACGTCGGAATTAACCATACAGGGTGTAAGGGACGGCGCACCGAAAACTGAAACCATAGCTTCAGACCATTGTACTGAACTGAAATCCAGTGGAAATTTTCCCAGGAAAACGAAAATTTTCTCGTTTTTTACGTGAAAATGCCGTTTTCACCGTTTTTTTTTACATAATGAGCTTCAGTATGTCATAATATGTTGTCCTAGATCGGTTTATATACAAAAACATGGAAAAAAAAAAACGAGAAATGTTTCGTTTTCCCGGGAAAATTTTCACTGGATTTCAGTTCAGTACAATGGTCTGAAGCTATGGTTTCAGTTTTCGGTGCGCCGTCCCTTATACCCTGTATATATACCTATACAGGGTGTAAGGGTCGGCTCGCCGAAAACTGAAACCAACGAGAAAATTTCATTTTCCCGGGAAAATTTCCACTGGATTTCAGTTCAGTACAATGGTCTGAAGCTATGGTTTCAGTTTTTGGTGAGCCGTCCCTTACACCCTGTATACCTTTGACCATTAATTTTGGTATTTCTTATCAATAACTTGCTGTTTGTACCCGGCGCCGCTCGGGTGTATTTTTTTATATAAACCTTGTCCTCAAAATTAAAAACACAACAAAAAAGAAAATATTCAAGTCGGTCCAGCCATTCTCGAGTTATGGCGTGACCAGGGGAAACGGACTCATTTTTATATATATATATAGATGTGTATTTCTATATCTTATATGTATTTATTTCCAAATTAACTAAAATTATATTTTCAATACGATCGCTAAAATGCTTGTCACTGAACATAGGTTAAACTAAATTACTTCTAATTTTAAAAGTGAGAAATATAAAAAAACATTTGGCAATTTTTAATTGAAAATGCGATTACCTGGTGCCCGTTTCGTGGTTTGAGAGCTAGGTACACCAAAAAGCGCTTCCATGAATATTTTAGAGTTTTGGAAACGACGTATAACTAACACGCACTATTTATAAAAGTCAAAGATACACAAAAGATTGTCTTTGGCACCTTTATAAACCTAATCTAGCTAACAAAAGATTTAATAGGTACCTAAGTAGTACTACGGTCCGCCATATAAGTAGCTGCATACTTTATTGCTTTGTCACTTTAACGTCATGTTTGAACTGCTGCACTAATCTGTCAAATGTGTTAAAAAGATAAGGTACAAAAGTGTACAGCTACGTATAGCTGGGTCCACATTTGTATCATTTTGCCGTATCGTATCTCCATCGCGTAGCACCGACGCGTATGAGGATCGTTTGTGTGGACGCAAAAATGCTACGTGCCGTATGTGTGATCGCTCGCGATCCATGTTGCTACGCGTTTATTAAATACCCCACTAGCTCGCGATACGCGTATCAACATCGAAAAGTATGGACGCGTTTTGTTACATACATACATACATAAACTCACGCCTTCATTCCCAGAGTGGGGTAGGCAGAGCTAAAGAATTACTAACAACTTTTAAAACTTGTTGATAATTCTGTAACCACAATTTGCACAAATAGGCTAAGATGTTTACCAGCATATTAGTGACAGGTTGCAAGCCCATCGCCTAACAGTAGGTACTACAAACCTATATTCCCTTACGCGTTTTGTTACTGTATCATAATACGCAGTTATGATTTAATACGTGATACAATGCGATCCACCTCGATCCGGCCTTTGCCCCGATTATCAAAAGGGATACGGCCAGTATGAATGCATTTTTTCTCGCAACGTTGTTAATGATAACTTCGTATCATCACGTTGCGAACGCCCGAAGTGAACGTCCATACTTAGGATACGCATGCTCAAAATACATGATACGTGCATGATCGTGGTCGTTAAAACGACACAAATGTGGACCCAGCATATAACGTCGACTGTACTACTAATTCTGATTTAACAAAAATCCATTGCAACTTCCTCATATTAGCAGTCCAGGTGACTGGTCACAATTTGACGACGCGATTCACGCGATTAGCCAAGTTATTATCTGCAGAGCCACGGGTCCCGGGATCGATTCCTGCCCCGGTGCAGGCAAATATTTTATCTGATGATCGCAAGTATTTATTCCTGAGTCTTCAATGTGTTCTATGTACTTAAGTATATACCTATTTATTTAAATAATTACGTCTGTCTAGTACCTACGTTATTACAATCCTAAAGCTTAGCTTAGTACTAGATTGTCCCCTGATATTTATTATTAGGTATTAACATTTTCAAAGCATGATTAAAATTATTGTTACTTTAAAAATATTTGTCTCAAAAATTAAAACAATAACAATATGATAAAGGTACAGATAGGTACTTATTCTACAAAGTTCACAATAGATGAAGGTACCTACGGCTCGGCTGGACTTTTAATTGTATTCAGTAAAGTAACGTCTTCGGTGTTGTGAGTTATTTATTATTTTCTGTTGTCCCATAATTATAATATTACGTAGAGAAGGTCCAGAGGTATGTACATGTAGTGTAGTATGTTACAACCCCAGAGAATCTGTTAGTGCTAACTTGTGTGCATTATATACCACACTGAAAAGTCAACACATATACATTTCCGATGTTTCGAAAGCGTGATGTTTTCGATCCAAGATGGCGCGACTGCCTTTCAAAATTGACTTTTGACGGTTGGGCCACTGTAGGAAAAATTAATTAGGTATGTAGTGAGGCGGGACGTTGACAATCGAAATCACTACATTTTAAAATTAAATACAAATGTGATTGATCGATCAAGCATAAACATATAAAATATAAAATGAAAAAAATATAAGAAAATGTTTATTCTATTCTATAAACCTTACCTTGACAGCTAATTTACTTCTGGGGAAAACAGAACCATTTCAGTTCGTTCGATATTCACTTTGCGAATGGAATGCAGCACAACACTATCAGCTGTTATGTGGTATAGTTCAGGAAATATGTGTAATGTAATCTTCACTGTATGTATAAGATCTTTTTGTTAATATCAAACAAAAGGTAATCGTAAAACTGGCCTCGTTCTTCAAACAGCACAGCGGGTTGAAAGGTTTTGATACTTGAGTCACATTGTCCGGTAAGTCTAAACGCAGGAAAATATATCGTAAAGTAGATAACAGACGGCCAAATCATATTACCTGAACTATATCATTATTGTACAATTTGACTACTGGTTGTTATTTTACTAATCACAGTTAAAAGTTGGACTCTTCGTAAGTATTTTTTACAATGTAGGGTGTAGCCTTAACTACTTATAACTAACACCTTAAATATAATTTTTGTTATAATAAAGTATAGGTACATTCAAATTGCGCATCGAGTTACAGCATGAATTATTTATGACTTAAATAGTATTTAAAAAAGGACAAAAGGTCATCACAGTAATTGGAAAACCATTTGGAGGATTAGACTTAAATATAGGTTTCGTTCCCTTGTGATCATTACTATTCATTAGTTAATACCGCCGATTAGTTAATACCGTTATTTGTGATAGACCAAAAAAAAACTCACGTGTTTTACTTTTGACTTCGAAAGAATAGGCAGTTTTAGGAGACCAATTTCATGAATTTTGTAATAGACCTAGGGATTGCACTCCCTAAATAGACCGTATAGTTTTGTTTTAATATCTTAATTTATTACATACATACATACATACATACATACCTTCACGCCTTCATTCCCAGAGTGGGGTAGGCAGAGCTACAGAATTACCAACAACTCCAAAAACTTGTTGATAACTCTGTAACCACAATTTGCACAAATAGGCTAAGATGTTTAACAGTGTACCTATATCTTAATTTATTTATCAGTCATTTTATGGATGACATGATTATTTTTTTAGTTACAACCATTAAATGATAGGTATCTAACACAGATCACAGAAACAAGGGAGATATGTCATGAACGCCAATTCGTACAAGACCCGGTGTCGCCACTTTTAAACATGTGTGCGTCTTACGCTTACGCTCTATTAACTACTACAAAAACAACCTCCTCATAATTGGTTACAGCTTACGAACTAAAAACGCCGTAACATAGTTTTGATAGTAGCAGAAAATTAAGCTTTATACTAAGTTCTCAAGGTTTAAAAATGCTGAAAGATCGTTTTTTTTCCATCGTAGTTCAGTCACTGAACGTAAGGTAGCGCTTACTCGTCACTTAGCTGCCATCTATGCGACGAGTAATTAATTAGTTCCTCAGAGCTAGATGGCGCCAAGGTAGTAGTCCCTATGTTCAGCAGGTTAAGGACTACCCACACACAGCGACATCTAGTTATACTTTTTTCAAGAGGTGTGCGTTTCTCTCTTGTCGTCCACTTAGGGATGCCACAAGGAATGTTTCAAAATATATCGATAAACAATTCAAACTTGTTTGCAACGTTAATATAGGTACTATTCAATTTACAGACAATAAGTACTATTTTTATTATTTTACTACTAGGTTAATACAATTACATCATTTAAACTTAATATATTATTGTTAGAATAGAATAATATTTTATTAGCAAGAATACGGTTTGCGTAAAATTGATACATAAGATTTAAAATTTGGAACGATACCTATATTAGAACGTAACAAAAAAATGGCCGAATTTCTTTGGTTAAATTTTCTGGAGCTGTTTAAGATTTTCGTTTTGATTAGTACATAAAAGTCTAAATTGTAAACTTGGACTTTATGATGTTAATACAAATATACTAATAAAATGGGTTCGGTTGAGTGTCACGTCACAAGATCTCAGTTTGGGACAAACCAGTAGTTTACCGACTTGATTATGTAAACTTTATTTCATAAATGGTACAAATTACTTAAAACAGAAAGATAGACTTAATACTTGGGGCAATCTCTACCATCCAACCTTTAGGCTTGAATCCTTTTAAGAGTGAGTCGGCGCGAGCTGTCAATCAGCGCTGTGTGCAAACACATCTCAATACTGAGCCAGAACCCTTTGCCTTTGTGGTTGGTTAATTTATTTTTATCTTAATTGTATGATTTGCCTACTTATATTTGAATTGCTAGAGTCCTTCGTCGTTCGTTAATATTGTAAAGAAAATTAAATTTTGTATAACGTGAACATTTATTTAAATGATTTTTCTTCTGTTTTAAGCGTGTCGTGGTAGTGATAAATAACTAGAACTATTAACACATTGAATTCTATTGATAGCTGTAGAATAAGCCATTTATCGATAGTCGATAGAATTCACGTCAACACAACTTTCACAACCTTACGCTCTGAAATCCATTCAAATATAAAATATTCATTTAAAAATATAAATAATGCTTAAAAACAAAATTTACCGGTGGTAAGTTATGCCCTTTGATTTTATATTAACGTTTGTATTTCGATTTTTGCACACTTTCACGCTACATACAGTCATTTTATCATTTAAACGGAGCTTCTATACTGACAGCGTTCAGTGAGTGACTGTGTCAACGCTTGACACGCCTCGTGCCAATATGGTCAATTTGACCATATCGAGGCGACACGAACCACGCCCCCATAACATATCTCCCTTGTTTCTGTGATCTGTGGTATCTAATGATAAAAAGTGATTGTAATAAAATAATGTATTAAAAGTATTTAAACATACCTACTATGTCAAGCGGTTTTCGCCTAACTAGTAAGATACACCTGGGAGCCTTCAAGCCGAAAACGAAATTCAAACAAAGGTTAAATATACTTTTGTCGAAATATCCGAAAAAGATCAATATTTCAAAAACTTAATAATGCAGAACAGCTTTAAAACCTAAATAGCCCTGAATATGGTTTTCCAATTAGAGTAGGTAACTGTAAAATATGAACAATTCCAAGTGGCGAATTGAATCTTTAGAAAACAACGTCTCGATCGAGATCAACAACAAGAGAAAAAAAAGTGTCTAAAACGCTTTAAATAAAAATATAAATGCGGTTAAAAAAAAAACTTTTGTTCTACGCTGTGCATCCATCAACCAGAGTTTGCATGTTTAGGAAAATGAATTACCAGGAGCGTAGCGGTAATTAGGGGGTGCCCCACTTATTGTTAGATCGCAGCCGCAGGCGATGATGTAGCACGGTGCGGCGCACACGACACGGCGCGGCGCGGCTGACTCACACACGTTACAGTAATGCACAGTACTGTAGTGCAGCAGTCAGCGTTACGATCGAGACGAGAGAAAGAAACAAGTATTCGTGGGTCACTAAATAAGTTTTGAGATAAAGACAAAGTACGCAACTTTTTTTTTAATACTCTATATCTTGCTCTATACAATCTTCCATTCGTCTAAACCAACTTTGGAAACACTTTTTCCAGTCTTGATCTGAGGTTAGAAATTGCTACTTTGTAGGCAGCAACAGCAACGTCTTCATTGGTACTCGAAAAAACCTTGACTTTTATTATTTCTTTCACTGTTGGGAGTTGGGGTCAGGGCTGTAGGGTGGGTGAGCTAGGATTTCAATACCAGATTCCTTAATGAACGCCTTTGTTCTGAGGGACGTATGTGAAGAGGCATTATCATGATGCAGCATAATTCCCCAAAGCTCTTGCACAGTTTGAAAAACGATCGTCAACGCTACTGTAGAATATTTATCATTCCGAGTTACCCGCATTGATGTCGACAAATGACCGCTCTGAGAAAAAAAAACTAGCCACCATATCGACGAATTGGACGATTGCTTCTTACTTTCGGGATCATACTGATAGATCCACGTTCACTATCACCACCACCACGTTTGTCACCAGTAATGATTTTCGAAACACGTCTTGATGTCCCTTTTTCATAATGATGACGCATTTCACGACACCAATCCACAAGAGCCGGTTTTTCAGTTTCGGAGAGCAAACGCGGGATCCAACGACCAAAAAGCTTCCTTAGTCCAAGATGTTGATGCATAATGGTGTTTAGGCTCCCCGAATAAATGCCTAGGATCTTCTCGGTGTCCTTGTATGAGATTTGTGGGTCTTCTCGTACCAACATTTCAGTAGTCCACACATTTTTGGCAGTGACTGTTTGCGGGCGTCCGCTTCTTTGATCATCTTCAAGGTTCGTTTTACCCATTTTAAATTCACCAACCCACCTAAAAACTGTTGCCCGTGATAGAGCAGACTCCCCTGATGCTAATTGTAAACGTTGGAAACTTAATTGTTCGTTTAAAGTAAATTTAAAATCGTAATAGATCATAGCACGCAAATGTTCGCGGTTAAGCTCCATCGTTTCAAACAAAAAACACGGGAAGCGTTGTAGTCTATATAATAAAAATGAATCGCTAAATGTGTTGCTAAGCGCAAAACTCGAGAACGGCTGAACCGATTTGACTGAATTCTTTATTGTTGTGTTCGTCATTGTCAGGAATAGGTTTGTATAAAAGAAAATAATTAAAGAATCCACCGGGAATGTCACAAATTTGAAGCGGGGCGAAGCCGCTGGCGGGCCGCTAGTATAAAATGAATAGGACATCGTTTTGTTTTTAAATTGAGCTAATGGCTTACTCTGTTTTATTTTTAATAAATTTGATATTTTTAAAACATTTCAGAGCGTTCCATTTTTAAATTTTGAGCATTTTAAAACTTTTTAGTGACCTACGCACGCAGGCCTCCCGCGGCCTAAAAGCGACGATAAAACTATTAAACGATTTTACGTTGACGTAACGAGCTCCGGCGGTCGCTCACAACGTAAACGCGATACGTGCATTTATTGTTATTCCGGTAGCATTTCTTTTACTCATAAATATCTTGACGGGCATTCCTAACCCACAGCGAACGGATCTTTCCAGGGTCAGCTTACCATGATTAAGGGGAAAACTTAGGTATTTTGGGTTAAACCACCAGACAGGCGCTGCTACACTAAACTTGCTCTGCGACCCTACTACACCATAAACAACGTTGCAGCCCCGCCAGATTGCGGAGGGTTCCGCTCCGGACGGGTAATTTTGGGGATATGCGGGCCGGTGTATCTTATTTTTTTATTTATAAGAATAATTGCGTTGTTAGGTATGTCAAGTGCACAACAATACCTTGCCAGGCACATATGTATTTCATTAGGTTGGGTTTGTATCGTGGAGTAAAGGAAGTTGCTTTTAAACCTTTCACTTGTAGCCTTTTAATCTTATCGAGTTTTACACGGGCTTGCATAGCCAGCGAGGCGGGGGGGGGGGGGGGGGGGGGGGGGCTTGCTTGGCGGCCGGCGCTCCGAAGCTCTACTAGCTCATAAAAATGTCTATATTTTGTGAGCGTAATCCATTCCATCATCGTAAAAACGTGCGTGGACGTCGTCGGCAGTAAAATAACAGTCTCCTATTAAGCAGCAACTGGTATCTAGTTAGTCGTTCATCTTTTACAATTTCAAAAATATACATATACACCATATATGTTAAGTAATTTATGGCGAATAGGTAGGCTGATATTTTCTAGTCCAGTAATTGTATATGAAAAAATAACTTTTTTTAAATTGCAGTTTATTATTTAATAGTCAAATTACTATTAAGTATGTTTTACTTTTGATTGGTATGTAATTTGTCTATTATACAAGCAATAACATTTTTTTTAAAACAAAGTTAATTAAAAAAAAAACTTAATTTTATACTGGTCTGAAATTTTTCAGCCGACCTATTTGCCATATCGTCGGCTTAGAGTGCAAACCTGCTTAATCCATTTTTTGGATTTAGCAGATTTGCACTCTAAACTGATGAAATACAGTGCAAATCTGCTAATTCTTAAAAAAGGATTTAGCAGGTTTGCACTCTAAGCCGACGATATTAAATTTGATATACAATACTTTTTATCGAATAAACAGCCCGGTGAAGGTCATCTCCCATTCGGATCCTCTGATATGCAGGCCCGACGGTCCGCGGTTTAACTTGGAGACTCCCTCCCGGTACTACAGAGCTGTAGTTTGGTACAGTTAAACATTTTAATTTCGCCGACTAAGTTGTCAAGTAAAATCATGGACATATTTTTTTTCGGATACCTCCCATACAAGCGAAGCAAAAGAGTTTTTTTTACGTTATGACAACTAATGAGTGTCATTGGATAGTTCATAAAAAATTACCTCCACAACTTTGGGGATAAAAATATCTGACACGTCTCTTTTACTAGAGGCATAAGAGCGTGTCAGATATTTTTGACCGCAATGTTGGAAAATATATTATTGCTGTTGACTGTACATATTATAATATTTTTATAGATTTACAGCACCGGTTAGGAAACCTGAAAAAAATATTAAATGAGAGCACATAATTATGTAATACACTAAGTAGACTTGATTTGTTACTGAAATACAAGCGAAAAAGTATTTACACCTACTGAAAATGATCTAAGATGTTTTTCGAGATAGTTTTTATGGTTCCATGCCCGAAGGGAGTCCGGGGCACCCCTTTATAAGCCTCCACTATCCGTCCGTCCAATCTAACAGCTGTATCTTTGGAACTGTAATAGTTAGATAGCGGATTGATTTGTTTTAAGTATATGTGTTATTTCGGTGGAATTACTAACAAATACAAAAATAATCGAAAAAATGAAATAATAAAGAAGAAGTGTCTGCAAATGGTACATCAGGCAGTTTTTCTAGGAATCACATATGGATAAAAAATTGTAATTAAGTCCCCATATAGCTGTACTGGCAATTAATCTAAGTTCGGCAGCGTACGCCGTTAGGAAAATTAGACAACTACCTAACGAATGTTGAGATAGCTCGCTCAGTTTACTATAATACTAACATTAAAAAGTGATCACAGGTAAATATAATACAGTTAATTACAATTCAAAGAAAAATATTAATGAGTGAAAACAATACCTACCGTAAAAAATACTTCTAGCAAAAAAATATTCATAATACTTTGTGCAATAAGTTGTAACGTGTTACAATTACAAATCACAACTAACAAATTACCGCAACATGTTGTTGGGGCTGGCCCGCACATGGTCCACCAGGGATGCTGCTCCTTTGCGCATAGTTGCATAAAAACAGTCCACGTGCGCTTCTGCAAAAATCCCCGACGCACTACAGACGCGGGGCAGCCCCACTAACACCCGGAGCACATTATTATATTGGACCCGGAGGGCCCCATAGGACCGTTGCGTAAACTTCAAACACAAGCTACACGTGTAGCAGGAGGTGCAGTAGGTCCTAAATAGCGTCAACTTAACCTCCCTCATACTTGCGGGCAATCATGTTCGCCCTGACTGACAGAGCCCTCCGCTCCCGCTCGATATCCATGTCGTCCTTGAGGTCGGCCGCCACCACGTGACAGAGATACTTCCAAAGGACGCACATTAAGGGGTATGGGAGGAACTTCAGTCATGTGATAGCGTCCGGTCTTAAATACCATGTATACACTTTTCCCCATATTGTATCTAAGGGCATGAGTGGCCGCGTACACACACACAAGTCTTTAATAATTTACAAAGGCCGCAGACATTATGCTCTCAGTAGAACCATGTCGTCCGCATACTTAACTAATGTTATTAAAGCATACTGCATCTATATGACAGCCAACATGCATTCTACTGAGTGAATCAAGAAGCCCATTAATGAAGACGTTAAAGAGTGTAGGTGACCCCCCTGCCTCACTCCGCACTCCAGCCTGTAGCAGTACGACATAGTGCCAGTCCATCTAACGCTGTTGACCTGGTTGCCGTACCAATACCTAAGTATTTGTATAGTTTGCAGTGGGAGATTTGCAGCTTGCAGCTTGCAGGTTAAAAGCCTTAGACAGTTAAAAAAAACAAGCAAAACAGGTGTTTCCCTATCCACATAATACTTGACAGTATGCTTAACACACAGTATTACTTTCTGTAGACAAGCCCGGCCTGAAACCGAACTGATTGTGACCAAATTGTATGTATTTATCTAATTGTGTATTAAGCATACCATCAAATACCTTCGCTATGATAGTCGCTGACGATATAGGTCTATAGTTACTGGTATTAGACAAGTCCCAGTAAAAAAAATTAAATCAGGTACTACTACGAGTATAGTCTCCAACAAGATCTTGGGCAGATATATTAATTCCTTATACATACCGTACAGATCATAGCCAACACTCTTGACAAATGGGGCCCCGCATGCAGCAGGTGCTCAATGCTGAGACCATCGTGACCCGGCAATTTACCTTTCGAGATCGTCATTATAGTCTTGGTCACGTCTTTGGCAGTGAAACCAGGTCCCACCTGGTCACTAATGGTCTCAACACAGCCCAAACCTTCTCTGACTGGCCCCAATAGAGACTTGACAAATAAATGTTCTTTAAAAAGGTTTGCAATGTCGTTATCAAATCAGAAGTAAAATAAAATACGTATTGGTAGGTACCTACGTATGCATATAATTTAGGGTTAGATGACATACAGACATTCAAACCAATAATTCTCACCATAAGTGTTCTTTTTTTTCATTTTGGTACGGTACCCTAAAAGAGGCCATTAAATCGATTCGGCCGGAAAAAATACTTAGCAGAACTAATTATAGATGAAGCGATAATTTGACCGGAAACCGCTCAACAGAGAACGTGCGCCTCGCGCGGGCTCGAGAAATAAATGAAAGATGAAGGGTAGGTGGCGGCGAACCGTGGTGCTCAACTACGACATATTGAGCAAGGTATGGTGCGCAACAGTGTAACAGAAGTAAAACCTGCCCACATTGATAGCGGTTGGAGTCTAGGGAACCCGGGCTGGGTCGAGCTTGCGCAATCACTCATTACCATCATATATTACAACGAATTATAAAACAAAGTACAAGTAGGTATCTACTAGGGTTCCGTACCTCTATCAAATGTCCGTCCGTTTGCTGCCTGTCAGTATGTCTGTCAAGACCTTTGTTTTTCTCAGAAACGTGTGGAGGGGGGTATCACTTTCAAATAAGTTTAAGATCTCACGGAGCCGAGGGTTTCGACTAGGGAATGTAAAAACCGGTGAAAATCAAAAACAGGTTAATAACCGCTTCGACGGATTCAAAACCGGTTAACCGGTTTTTAGCCGGTGTTTTGCAAACTATTTGAAATCGAAGTATTAGACGATAGTTTTACTATTCTTGGTTCGCCCTTTATCGCCCTCTGGTTCCGCCACTTTCATGCAGTGCCATCTCGATCTGTCACGATCATCGAACGTGATGGACACAACTGTTGTTGCAGGACTTCCATATGGGTCTTTTCTGCTTCACGTTCACGTCTCGTCAATGATTTCTGTTTCAACTCTTCTCTTAATAAATCTTTCGCAGACATAGAACTTCCGGATAAACCAGATGTAGACGGAACAGGTTCAATATTTTCTGAACTTTGCGACGTTTCTGGTGAGGGGTCAAGGGCTATTACTGTAACAGCAGTATAATTGGTACTTTTGCCTAATAACGACACTAAAATAGAAACTAGGTATGTCATCCTTGTCATCATGTGGCTCGTGTATTGTATTGTATCGTTCAGCACGTTCATGAAGAAATTTAATTAATAAAACTTCTTGCTATTCGCTACACGAAAAATTCGAGTATGTATTCTTATTTTTTACAAATTAAAAATACGTTACCCCGCTATATTTGTCATTTTATAGTCTGAAGAATATTCTGGGGTATCTATTTAAGGCAATTTACAGTCTTTTAAGGAAAAGTTCCAATTCGGTTAATAACCGGCGAAAGTTATAAAAAACCGGTTTTTAACCGAGATCAAAAAGTTTCGGTTAAACGGTTTATCGGTTAACCGGTTAGCCGGTTTAAACTCCCTAGTTTCGACTTCCCCTGGATCTTGTTAACGAATAATTATTATGTAAGTTGGCAAGAAGCAAGTGTTCGCAGAGCAAGTGAAGGAAATAATTCGGAAATTGTTAACACGAATAAGTATGTAGTCAAAACCAAATCAAATCAAAATGTAAATCAAATGAGAAATATTTATTTACTGAACACATATAGTTATATAGTTGGTGTACATAATATACTATGGATCGTTCCATGTCCCGCCGCTAGGCGAGCAAACTTGGGTGAACAGGGTTACAGGGTTATGCACCGTGATACAGGGTTTTTATTATTTATATTTCTCTACGTTTCCTATATAACAATAATTTTACATATTAATAAACTTTCTAACAACAATTTGTAATATTTACTACATTTACTATATAATATAATAACTTAAAGTAGGGACACCGAGTGATGGCACTTGACACATCTGAAAATAGTGTCGTGAAACACTCCATTTAGTTAAATACGGTCCACGCTAACGGTACCTCTGAAGAGTCTTCTGCCAGTCACACAATCGACTCACGAAAACACTCCCTTTAGTTAAATGGAGTGTTTCACAACACTATTTTTAGATGTGTCAAGTGCCATCACTCGGTGTCCCTACTATAGTTAGTTTTAGTCCTTTTTTCTAACATAAATTCATTGATTGCATAAGTAGGCTTTATTGATTAGAAAAATCTTCAAAGCCCTTTTGAATTGGTCCTTTTCAGCGTTTCATTTTGGTAGCTTATAATAAATTTATGGCGCCTTTCCTAGTATGTTTGTTGAGAACAGAGCCGTGTTTGAAACCAGGTAAGTATTTTACTTCGCATTCGTACACTGACGAACTTATTAAATATGCTACTGTTATCCGAACAAACCTGGCCATTTCATTAAATAGACAAAAAGACCCTTGGTGCCCTCTATTATTTACTAGACAAGTTAAAAATACGACGGTTGCTACTTATTACGTTCTAATTTCATCGTCTATGTAAGATTACTCTTGGGAACTGTTAATCTACCGTAATATAGATCAAGTTGATAGGACTAAGGGAGTACCCAAGGAGGAAAAAAGCAAATATATATGTTGGGGCGCGGTTATGAACGCCAAAAATATAATATTTACATGCATTTAAACCTTAGTTTATTGGTTAATAATAAGTGAAACTAAAAATAAAATTGTTTACGTAATTTTTGATGGGTTGTCAAAATTGAAAAGTCATAATTGTGGGCAATATTATGGGAAAAACGCAAGCGTTCCTAGTTATGTGGCCACCACTGTAGGTACTTTAAATATATTATTTCATTATAAAATAACTCGTTCTAAACAAGTTTCCTTTCTTAAAAAAATTACTATGGCGGTCATAAATCTAGGTGGATTAATGGGGAATATACCTAGTAATGAACTTGCCCAATCTAACATTTGGCATAATACAATTACTGATAGGTATAGATATATTGTTGCGTCTCCGTAGAAAGAAGTCGTATCTTTCCTGGGCTACCGTGACTACTCTTACTGCCAAGACAATAAGAGTTGTCTAAAATATGACATCGAATCAAGAGGGGTTACTACAGCGTGGAATTACGCTCTTTTGATGTGGTATAGGGGTTTAAACACTTTAAACCAAGGTTTTGAAGATTCAGATTTTTATCGTGTTATGAGTTGTAAACTATGAGAAGGAAGATTTGTACGAGCGCGGATTACCTACTTAGCGATGCCACGAGCCCTCGCCGTGGGCGTCCAAACCGGATCGCCTGCGTCGGAATTAAACAGCAATTAATGACAACGAGACTCATCGGGTGCATTACGTACGTGCATACTCAATAAGTAAAATTATCGTAGCCTACGCGAGTAATTATCTTGACAGATAGAACTTATGACTTCGCTCAAAAAATAACTTAGTTTTCATTGTTATGTAAGTTGGATATAGTACCTTAGTGGTCAGCGACGACGCACGTTGTACCTAGATATATGAATGGGTAAGTCAGAATAACAGTCTTCAAAACCCACTAAGCGTGTAAAATAATAACTGGTTTCCTCGCATTAGCCAGTTTGATACTTGCGTCTCATCTTTCGTGGTCTACGATCAGTGTGCTAGTACATATATAGTTAGGGAGGCGAGGTAGCTAAATGGCGTAATTCAACGGCGCCGTCGAGACCTATCAAAATCGAAAGATAAAATAATTTTGAAAAGAAAAGCTCGTATGGTACAAACCATTTTAGCGGTGGGTTTGGCGTGTACGGTTTTTCAAAAATGTTAAAAAAAAAACAGTTACTTGGGCATTCTCGAGCGCGTCAGATATTCATACTACGTATGCCCCAAGTGCCTCTGATAACAACGGTATACTAATCTGCCGGTTTGCGTGGTGGGGGTAGGCATATAAAGTAGTCAAAAATGCAAAAAAAAAAAATTACTCGAGAGCGTCAGATTTTCGGAAGGGGTGTTAAGTAGGCCCCAAGGAAGCTTCCTTTAAAAAAACTGACGATTTCGGCGTGACGATAAGTTACGACAAATTTTTGAAAATGCCAAAAAAAATAGATTTTTTGAAATACTCGAGCGCGTCAGATTTTCATAGGGGAGGTTTATCTCGGTATCCTGAAAGCATATTTTCTTAATCTGACAAAAATGTTGGTGGGTTCTCTTAATCTGACCGAAAAAGGTTTTTTGGTTTCTTTTTTTTCCTTTCTTTCTCCTTGATAAAACGGGGAATTTAAGAATGACAATAAAGCGATAGATATTCCCTTTTTTGTTCATTTAAACTTATTTATTGTAAAATGTATCGTTCGCGACTTATATGCCGCAACGCGTTTTTCGGAAGACGAAATGGCTCCTCCACACTTCCGGTCATGCGGAAACCGGCAGATTTTGTATTTTTAGTAAGTTTTAGATTATATTCTTCAAAATAAAAAATAAAAAAATCGCGCTCGAGAATGCCGGATTAACGTTTTTTTTTTACAAGTTCGCGACCCTATAACTCGGCGGCGTCAAGGACTTATCGTCAGATTAGTTAAATTTAGTCTTAAAACACTAAAATCAATCATTTTTACTAATCTGATCGTCTATCCTAGGCGCGCGTCACTACATATAGAGCTAAATACTTTACAAGGTTGTTCTATTAGGTCTAAGGTATCTCTCATATCTTAAACTGCCACGCTCGAGTATTACCGAAAATTCCCCTATTCGCCTCCCTAACTAATAGTGATGTTGCTTCACATCATTGATTGATTAATTTATATTTACTTATAAAGAGTTATTGTCAAAATAAAATTCTCCATTTGTGAGTGCTGTCGAGATAATAACTCATTCATTGCATCTATTTGATCGGATACGAGGGCAAAAATTATTGAATAGTATGAATATGACTTACCTACTACTAATATATTTCGTTTATTTTGCATTAGAAATTCGGTAAACAAGACGGAGGCGTCGGTAACCTTTTTCTTCAGAGATAATAATGTATTAATACGATAGTAACAATAACAACAAACTTCCTGAACAACAACAATAAAATATTCTGGGACAACTAAGTACCTAGAACGTATCTTACTCGAAAGACATACGACATGAGAGTGATGTTTAAAAACAAAGATGAACAAACGAGGACATATAAAGCAACCAATTAAAATTTCAAAATGCCCTGTCCATATTGTTACGGGAGGAGGGTATTGATATAACTAGATCGGCAGGCCGGCAGGCTCATATCGGCCATTCGGCCGTTTGTGCCAATTTACCTAGGTTGTCTAACAGACGTCGACCGGCAAAAGAAGCTGCGTGAAATGGGGATATGGTTTTTTGTATCTAAATTAATGTAATTAACACGAAAGCAAGCGTGTTGCAAGTTAAGCCTTTTTTCATTTCCCCGAGTTTTCGGGGGAATTCAATATTGCCGGCCATCTTAGATCTAATAATGAATGTTTCTAAACGTTTACACTTGTGGGCGCTTAACTTTACTGCTCGAACATTAACAAGTCACGAACTTGATAGTGGTGCGGGCTAGCCTTATATCTAGGTAGGTATTTGGAGTTCTTAAATTTAACGGAAAATAATCAAACTCAATAACTCAAAACAATATAAAAAAGTTCCTGGATAACTATAACGTATCGAACGTGAATAAATTTTACATAAGAGTGACGTTTTAAAACAATCATAAACAAGGCAATGGCGGACTTACATACATTTAAACCTTAGTTTATTAGTTAATAATACGTGTTACTAAAAATAAATTTGGTTAAGTCGTTTTTGATTGGTTTTCAAAATTTAAAATTCATATTTGAAGGCAACTGTATGGGAAAAACGCAAGCGTTCCTAATTATGTGGCCACTGTGTGGCCACCACTGAAGGTACTTCATCTTTTTTTTTCATAATAAATAAAGTTTTCTTAGCATTTAATATCAAATTGTTGCTATAAAACCAATTAAGTACTTTAACTAGTGTGCGTCTATCCTGCTTTAGTCTACGGATTTTCTATCTACCTTGAAAATTAAGGGAAGTATCATCAGCAAAAAGCACAATATCACAAAGTTAACTGTTGGTGGTACCTAAGTCATTTATGTAAACCAAAAATAAATAAAAAAGGAACTTAAATAGAGTCTTGCCTAACCCAACGTTCAGTAATGCACATAATTTGTAAATTTCCATACAACCCTAAACCACAACCCTAAGGTTAAGAACAACCCTATTTCTAATTATTTGCTGGAAAAACTGTGGATATTTTGATGAATTCAATTAATACTCAGGGGTGTTTCCGCTGTATAAGAATTTAGTTTAAATCATGAGGGAAGGTATTATTGCCAATATTGGCTTGCTGGGGCTTGGTACTACTGTATCTATTTGGTTCTATATTAAAAGCTAATAGGACAACTAAGGTCAAAATATATTTCCTTGGCAAATGAATTTTCCCTGATGTAAGTTTGAGGCGCTTTATAAAGCGAAGCGGCGCGGCGTCGGTGGTTGGCGACTTGGCGGTGGCGGTGGGGAGAGGGGGGCACCTTAGCACGTTGTACACATAATGTCTCATAACATAACAAATCAATTATAAACCGAAATTGAAAAACAGGTTCTTCGTACCTTCCGCTTTGATCAGTATAAAATCGGCGAGATACTGCAGTTAGTCGATAACAATATGACGAAATATTTGTTTTTTGTAAACACACGAATTGGTTCAAATCTGCCTACCCTGTGAATTGACATGGGACAGTTTTGAAAACAATTATTATATAAATAATAAGGAAAGAGCACTTGTTTATTGTAAATTTAATGATATTTATTGGCATATATTTAAAATAACCGTAACATAAACATACATTTATTTAATTTTTAAAGTTCAACCTCCTGTTAACTAATAAACATAAAATAAATATTTTTAATCAAGTCCGATTTTGACTTTGGCCACAAAAAATTATGAAATTGCACAATCATTTTAAATGGTTACAATCCCATTTTCAAAATGGAAAATTGAGAATTCTTAACTTTGTAATAATTTAGTTTTCTAAAAAGAAAATCCGCATCGTTTGCAAATATTTTAGCAACCGTGTATTTAATTGTATTTTTTTTTTTCTTGGAGCAATGTTTCATTTAAAAAAAACGGTAAAAGAGTGTAAGTCAGCAGCTCTTCTTAGTTTCATAGATCCGTTGATGACACTTTGAACCGCTTTTTGTATTATCATCTTCATTAACTGTTTATTCCCGATTTCTTATAAATGTTCTTACCATCCTGTATATAAAGAATAATAAGTAATGTTACATTCACTACCTACACAAAAGACACAAATTTGAACAAAGCACTCAAAATGCGGCAGTGTTCAAATCTGCCTCCTCTGGTTTGTTCAAATCTGCCCCTTAGTCACTAGAAAGATAAATATATACAAAAAAATACAATCTACAACCGACAGGCAAAACCTAACTAAACCACGTGGACGATAAACTATGGAGTGCTACATAATTTTGAACACTAATAAAGGAAATACAGTTTACTAACGTGGATGGAAATTCTTTGCCACTTTTATTTTTATTTAAAACTCGCCAAAACAACGAGAACTTATAACTCGTTATAACAGCTATGGCCACGCGTGGTGAGAATTCATTTTTGGTATAAATATGCTGTATTGCAGTGTGAATTGTTATGAAGTTTGCTTTCAAAAATCAACAAGTTCAAATCTGCCCCTGTGCTAAGGTGCCTCCTTCTCCCCTAGGTCACGCGGCGGGCAATTCGCGCGCACGTAGCACAAGGCCGCCGCGCCGCCGCCGCGTCGCACCGCTTCGCATTAAAATCGCGTGTCACCGCATCGGATCGCTTCGCAATTCTGTTCGCTTTGAATCGCCCACGCAGGACGTAGCCTTAGAGGCGACCCCATTAGAGGTTTTTTTATAAACGTTCCGTTTGTTTGTTACATCTGCTTCTTTGGGTTTTTCATCAAGCAATTGGTAAATTAAAATTAGCACAAGAAATTGTTATCGTATTATTATTGAATAATATTTATACGTAAAAGCAAACCACACATTTTGCAATATTCTATTGTGATGTAAAATGCTCCGACATGTTTTTAATAACTTTCCAGTTATTCCGTCATACTAAAAAATATATATTTACTTCTTGAAAGGTCTTTCTAATGCTAAAAAAATCAAGGTACCTATAGGTAGCCTCCTTAATGTCGTGCAGTTTAAGTTTTTATAATTTTGTGAATAAATAATTAATAGTATTAAAAAAGTTGGACTTCATATAATTTGAAAAAGTTACACAAAAACTTATTTTAATGCTATTTTCTATCAATGTCCATACAAAGTAAACTGAAACCAAGAGTGCCTTGCAACAAAGGCCTATTTAGGTAAATTGTATGGCATTGTGTAGCATAAATAGTATAAATATTCTAATAAAAAATAGCAACTCAGTTTTCGGAAAATGTATGGAAAAGAAAGACTCAAAAGTAAAAAAAAGGCGTCGAGGGTGGCGGGACCTGGTGCCTGTGAGGGCCGTCCGGATCGTTACCACCATACTTATCCTTATTTTATCCCGGTTTCTGCATGCATTCTATCTGATATTGGCAACGCATTTGCAAATGTCTATAGGTCTCACTTCTCTTTGCCATAAAAAGAAAAAAAACTAAATCGGCATCAACTGAGTGCCGCGCGATAGATCATCGTATGGGGTTGTGTTCAGAACAGTAGCGTAAATAGCTATACGGTACATTAACTGTATTTTTAATCTGAATTCAATTCAAAGGTTATATTGCAAAAGGCGCAATAGGTACCTACTAGTAGTTTATATAAGTAGGTGGAAAGTAGAGACAGGTCAAGATTGTCTTGAGGAAAGTCGTACAGCTATTAGTAGTGCCCGAGACCTTGGCGCGACCTGCGAGCCACCAACGGGAAAACAAAATAAGGTTATACTATACAGAAGCGAGGCGAAACGAGGAGAATTGACAGCCACGTGTCCTACTTCTCTGGTGCTGACTTATTGCTTTCTGACGCTCTCAAGGACGGCCTTGCTCCGGCAGTGAATATCGAAATCTGCGTCACAGCACCAGCGCTGAATACCATCTGTTCGATCAAAAACCAATTGAATGACATTTATGGTTATTGAATATTGATTTGTTTCCATTATAACTATAAAAGCATCTTGATGATACCTACGATGGTGAAATGGTGATTTATAATATTTTAGTTCATTGTTGGCTCGTTTGCCTACGACATGCCAAATTATATTATTATACTGCTTGTCTAGCCCAAGCGTAAAATGAGAGAAGAGTGAGAGATCAAACACGCCAAGAAACAAAACAACCCTTTATTATTTTCATATTTTGCAAGGTTCTTTCTGCGTTGCATTGCAGTACATTGCAAAATATCAACAAAATGTAGGGTTATTTTTGATATTTGGATTTCTCCACAAAAAGAGACCTTACCTGTAACTTTCATTCTACATTAAATTATCTGGTTAGCATATTGTTATCATATCCTCAAGCATATAATTAAAACATGTATATAAGACAGGCAAAACCAAAGTAGAGTAATTAAAGACCCGGAGGCTACTTTGAAGGTCGCAGTTAGTAGTTCGTTTGGTTCATCTCTATCTCCAACTCATACTTCAGGTTAAGTTAAATGATCGTTATTTTGCCCAGGTTATTTTTGGCATTAATAATAATTAGAAAATTTATTCAATTTAATCTTCTACAAACAAATCAAATTCATTTATTTCATTCTTGATAAGAATTTGATTATTCAAAGTTAATTTTGCTACGTTATTTTATTATATAAAGAAAACGTGTTCCAAATTGATCGTTATCATTTTAATTTTAATGTAAATAAACGAAGTACAGTTAGTTTCGAATGCCCAGTAAAAGAGACGGGGCTTCCGAAGTTCCGGATTGACTGCTTCGCCTTCTTCGTCACGACACAGGTGCTTTATATAAAGCCACCATATATAAAGTCACCATATGGTGCTCGTTCGCATGGTTATATTATTAATATTAAACAATCTTACCAAAAAATATGGTGCCTGTCAATGCATAGAATCATAGGGGCTGGGTTGCACTCGGGATAACTTAAGAATTCCGGTTGATCGTAGTGAGTACTGAGTAGGTAATCATAAATCAAATACTTAAGCCTCGTCGCGCCCCGTTTACTCATGAGGACGGTCGCCCGGCGCGCCCCGCGCCGCGCGGCGCGCTCATCGCTATCTCCTGTCGGAAACGAGGGAAATCTGGACGCGCCCACACAATTTCTCTCCGCTTTTACTTAACAAGATTCATAACATCCGCCTCTTTGCTCGTAGAAGCAGGGCTATTCTACGTACGGGAAGTGGGTCAAATGAGTGATCAATTATTATGCCGATTAGCTCTCTAGCCTCTTTCTAGATAGGTATCTTGGTACATTAAGGGCCTTATTCATAAACTCACCTTGGCTCATCACAAGATACGTCAAAGTAAACGTCAAGCCGGAGAAAACTTACATTTTAGACACAACTTGAGAAGAGCATTACAGTCGAGATCAGTTGAGGTATTAAATTCATTAATACTTATTACCAACGGTGATTAAATTGTATAAGTAAGTAATACCATAGTATAAATAGAATATCTACCTAAACTGTGGTGATACTAAATGTTACTTTTGTGCAATAAAAACTATCTAAGTAGGTACCTATATATTTTTATACTATAACTGTAAGGTTAAAATTACGATTTTCATTATCTGAAGGGTTTCTAGGTGTTGTATCGCCACAACGATCAATGAAAATATTATTCCAAAAAAATATTATTTTAGGATAAGTAGATACTTTATCATTGATATTTCCTGAATCGGTAAAATAATAGGTAGGTAACCAATTGCCCATGTCAGTGCGCCGTGCCGGCCGTACCGAGCGGGCTCCTGTGCCCGTCCAGCTTCCAGCAGGCAAGGCTACTCGTGACGCTGACCTCGCTGCATCTCTCGGTGCCGCCGCCGCTCCAGAACTCTGGCCGCGTTAGCGTACCTATAATGGGCGAGGCACGTTGCGTGTAAAATGGACGGCCAAACGGGGCCAAAGAGTGCCGTGCGCCTTTTGCTTCTTGTTTGAGGTTAACTCATGAATCACATTGAAACACTTAGCAAAGCTCTTTTTATAGGTAGATTTTTGAGTGTCCATAGCCAAGTCACCCTTACTTATAGAATAACTTTTTAAATAACATCAAACTTGAATATAACACATTTTGGTAATGAAATAGGCTTTTAATTCGCTCATCGCTTAAAAACGGGACGAGGGATTATTCAAACTTCTTATACAAAACTTATACACAAAACGTAAACCATTTCTGGCAGACGCGGCGAGGAGCTCCGACAAGAGCACGGGGCTACGGGCCCACCGCGCTCCCGGCCGACGCGACGCGTTAACGACGTAGTAGGTACTTAGCTAATTACCGGGGCTGAAGTTTACAATTGGTGTTTTCTTATTAGGTGTGTTGCGCAACAAGTGTTCATAAATAAATCGTTGCTAAATAAATTAGTGACGACGTTCAATGATTACATTCCATTCCAAGAAAAGGAAATCAATAGGTTTTTACCTTGTCGTTAAAACCTATAATTATGCATTGTGTCGTTGCTCACTCCGGAAAGTGTGAAGTAAGTGAAACGGTAATTATTACTTTTCCAATGTCGAACAAATCACTTTAAACGTGTATACGTATCTATAAAACCATTATGAAATATTTTCACGAATTTAGTCGATACTATTAGTATCGACTAAATTCGTGAAAATATCCAATCTTCCACACTGATATTATAAATGCAAAAGTTACTCTGTGTGTTTGTTTCTTTTAGGCCAGTCTATATCAACACAAAAAGGCAAACATGGCAAACGCGCATGTAACTACCTTTTTATTATATGTGGTAATGTCTCTTGAGTTAGTAACACCCCAGTTTCCAACCCTGAAAACCCAACGCTATCCCCATTACGCTCGAAAAACTGAAAAATGTTGGCACTTGTTTCAGTATTTTTAGAAAGCTACCGTTAGGAAGCGTTTTTCAAGAATTTGCCGCAATTTGAACGTAACCGGAGCACACTATGTTCATTGGTTGTGGAGATACTACAAGTCAAAGATGCGTAAAGTGCGCAGAGCCCGCTCCTCAGACCTGCTTAAAATGGTGGCTTGCAAATGCAAAAAGAGGTTGCGTAGGCTCGTGCACTTCCAGAAAGCCTGGGCTCAAGTGCTGCCAACACCATAATGCCGACCCGCCTCCATCTCCAGAAAACATTATCCCCCCACTGATCTAGACTGGATGAGACCTGGTTCTTCCAAAAGTGCGAAAGTCTAAACTGTTTTTGCTTAACCGGGTAAAAAGTTTACACAAGACCAATTTAAACTCTTCGTACATCTTACATATATTATTCAGTACAATGTTTTTATCATTTAACCAAAATCCGATACTTTACTTTACTATTTTTGAAGAAAGTATGAGAGGCGCGGCTTTTGTAATAATTGAAGCTTTTTTTTTACCTAGAAGCAGTAGTTCAGCCGGTACGTGTCTAAGGCCCGTATTAATAAACTGATGTCGACTTTAATGCCAGTCTCAAGATGCGACAAAAATGACAGTTTTCTATGGATTGACGTTTACTTTGACGTATCTTGTGACGGGCATCTCAGCCAAGATGAGTTTATTAATACGGCCTTAAGAGCCGTTGTTTGACACATTTCCTTGAGATTTAACCATTAGTTACCGATTGTAACGATTACTTGTGAGTTTAAATACTCATCAAACAACAGGCCCTTAGAACACGACGCTACCACATCATTTTGACTTTTTGAAAATAATGCTCATCTTTGACTTGCTGCATCTCCAAAACCAATGGACATAGTGTACTCAGGTTAAGCTCAAATTGTAGCAAATTTAGTTATCTTTTTTAAAGTACGGCACGAAGATACCTAAAAAAAAACTTCCTGGAACAAGTGCCAAAATGTTCGCAGTTTTCCAATGTGTGTTTATTTCTTTAGTGTATGTTTATTTGAAGCCATATAGTAGGTAGGTACATCTAAAATGTTAAATGATTTTTTTTGCAGTTTTTGTTTAAAGGAAATCATACCAACGTTATTCAGTACAATGTTTTTATTATTTATCCAAAGTTCGATATTCTACTAGGCACCACATTAGTATTAAATTGAAGCTGATTGAATTCCCTCCAAAACAAAATCCTATGGATTTAACCTAGGAACATTAGTTCAGCCGGGACGTGTCTTAGAAAATGACCCTACCTCAACATATTCACTCGATGAAACTAATGCTCTTGTTTGACTTGCTGTATCTCGGCAACCAATGGACGCACGTGCTCATGTTACGCTCAAATTGGAGAAAATGTAATTAATTATCTTTATTAAAGTATCGAACAAAAATACTTGAAAAACGCTCCCTTCCTTGTTTCGAAGAAACTGAAACAATTGCCAAAATTTCGCAGTTTTTCGAGCACCATGGGGGTTGCACAGGGTTTTCAGGGTGGCAAACTTGGGTGTAGACTACTCTCAAGGGACCTAACAACATATACAATAAATCATAGTTACATGCGCGTTTGCGATGTTGGGTGTCGTTATAGACTGGCCTATTTCTTATGGTGTCCCAGCTAATCCAATATACTGAGTTCAATAAAAGTTGGTCTCGGTACAGACATACGGCTGGAACGCTGACCAAACACAAAGGGTACTCTTTTAACCCGAAATATTAGACAGTACCCGAGCGAACAGCGATAATCGACTTCTAGGCGGACGGACTAGCCAGAGTCGCGAGCAACTCCTAGTTTATTAATAGAATAAAGGCGTTAATATATATAATATTACAAAATCGGAACCGGGATTCTGGTATGTTATGTCACCACACTATAAACGAGCCGTAGTAAAATAATATGTAGTATGGGTTCCGTTCCCAAAGGGACCCTATTACTAAGCCTCCGCAGTCCGTCTGTGTGTCTGCCAGCGGGCTGTATATCATGAACCGCAAAAGATAGACCGATGAAATTGTCACAAAGTATTTCTGTCACAGTTATTATACAAATAATAAAAAATAAATTAAACTGTAAAGGGCCCCGTGCCCCCGTACAAGAAACGTGGTGACGTGGGGGGGGGGTAAAATAATGGTACGGCAAATGATTACCTACTTAAGTATGAATTTATTATAAGCTATTGACCCAAGCATATTGTTTTAAAATGTATTATTATGATATTTTTGCATGCCAGATACTGGCAAAATGTGTGTGACTGACCAATTGTAACATCTTTTGTAACATATATTACGCAAAATAAAGAGATTTAATTGGTTTTGAACCCTTCGTGTGAGAGTCCAATTCGCACTTGGCCGGTTTTTAACCATGACAAGTGTAATAGTATCGGAATATTTGTTCTCGATCTCTGCCAATTTCCTTTTCTTTTTTTAGCTATTCTCAACTTTTATAATCCACGCACGAATCATTGGCACGGCACACCCGGGACGGTTTTCATTGTTTTATATCGCGAATGAAAGTTTTTAGAGTTTATGAAACTCATGGAACGTCATTAGTACATCGAATGTTGCAAATATGTATAAATTACTCCTTTTAATGTAGCATTTTGGGATCATTAATATTTTTATAAATATCTTTATAAGTCCAACACTAATAAATTTCACAAGAGCCTTATAAATTATAATCTATAAATTAAAAGATCACTAGAACTGCCAGAAGTAAAAATAGTCCCTATATCTCAAACTAATTAATAACGCCAGGAGACAGCTGACGTAAACCGTTTAAAAGCCGCGTCCGTCGCGCGCGTCGACCGGCCGCATGCTGGAGCTGTGCTTCGGTTCGCAATGTATGGGTACCGCATTGCCAAGGTTCCCTTGTTGATGTCACGCGTGTCAAATAAGTATTTTGGTTATTTTTCGGCGGATGGTGGCATCACAATAAAATTTAAAATTTCAAAAATCCCCTAATCTATAAATAAAAAAGAGGGGTTTTAAAATTTTATAACATGTGTCTCTATATGTATCTGACTGTCATCTTCTCCCAAACGGAGGAATCGATTTGGACGCCAGTTTTTTTTAATAAAGCTACATTAATCGGGATGGTTCTTAGCAAGATATCATGAAAATTGGTTGGTCCGTTTGTGACATCAGCTCTGAAGCTGTCGCCGCTATAGCGAGGCTTTTAACCCCCTAAAAGCTCAATAACTCGAGAACAGCTGAACCGATTTTAATAGAACGTGTCTAAGAACCACCGCTAGAAAACCTGCTTTCAAATATAAAAACTCATCCATATCGGTTCATTTGTTTAAGAGCCATTGTGCCACAGACACACGCACGCACGCACGCACGCACGCACGCACGCACGCACGCACGCACGCACGCACGCACGCACGCACGCACGCACGCACGCACGCACGCACGCACGCACGCACGCACGCACGCACGAACGCACGCACGCACGCACGCACGCACGCACGCACGCACGCACGCACGCACGCACGCACGCACGCACGCACGCACGCACGCACGCACGCACGCACGCACGCACGCACGCACGCACGCACGCACGCACGCACACACGCACACACACACACACGCACACACACACACACACACACACACACACACACACACACACACACACACACACACACACACACACACACACACACACACACACACACACACACACACACACACACACACACGACAAACATATAACACACCTCTCTCGCTCTTTTTGCGTCGGGGGTTAAAAATCGCTGCATCGCGGCCGAAGCAGGTACCGATCAAAAGATATCTCAAATAAATAAAACACCACTGGTCAGTGGTCGGCATGTGGTCGGCGATAACTACAGCCAGTTCGCGTAACTAACAAGTTATATACGTTGCAAAAATATGAACTTGCAGTTATGTTATGTTACGCGACATTGCACTATCCCGACTAAATCACGTTACGGCCTTTGTGCGCCGAATCACTTGTATCCGACATTTTACGTTCTAGTTAGTGTTTCGGAGTAAAGTAGGAAACGGCTTATTTAAGCTGACACTTATTACTGATATCAGCGTCTCGATCGCGGCGCCCGCAACGCGCCTCGCGTCTTGCAGATTCTCGTCGCGCCGGTCCGGTGCAGATTGCTTGTTACAAAATTCCCCACGCATATGCACTTACGAGTGCCTACCGCAGATGGTCCCTGTCAACCGATACATAGACAAGCATACCGGTGTAACTCGTTACGAAACGAAGACAAGATCTAAATGTTATTCAACATATATAATTTTTCATTCTTAGTTTTTAAATAAAAACAATTAACAAATTAAAACAGGTATTTGTTTATTTTAAAATAGGTGTCATAATATAAAATTAATTTATTTTACATATTCGTCGGTATTAAGGTTTGCCATCTAGGTGAAAGAATTCACTTTAAATTACTCGACGTTCTCTCAATGTCCACAGTGATCGGAGCACATGTAAATATATCGACATCTATTTTATCGATATCAAATCCCTAAAACGTGCTCCGAGTTAGCACAGGTTAAGGAGCGAGGAGAAGTGAGCTAGTTCTTAGCTGTAGATTAAATTCTAGTAAAATTTTACTATTCCGAAGATTGTCGTCAAGAGATTGTAGTGCACCTTCTACTCAAAATCACATCGGAGGTGATTCAAATAATCTCGCAGTTGCTGTAACAGTGGCTCGGTAACTTGGCTAAAATGTATCGTCTTATTAATAATTCTTATTAATGCTATAGGGGGTACTGTAACGCTCCGCTGGGCTGTACCTACTGTAGCTCGCACGCCTTGCTGAATCATCTTTTGCGTATATAGGAATATTGTTGGTATCGTTTTCACAAATATTAACTGACCCAGATGCCAAAATTATTGACCACTACTTAGTACTTGTAATTCAACCACTGAAAAGACAAAAACAACACACTTCATGTTTAAATTTATGCTAGGAATAGTTTTTCCCAATTTGAACGTAGGCCAATAAAATGGTATTTATATCATTCAATTTTAGATATTTTTCATGTTTTTATCCGATATTAAAGAAATCTAACTTAAGGAATCCGAATCGTATGAATAATTAATTATTTTGAATTTCGGATTTAAAACCTTATAAATGCCTTATAAGTAATATTTTAGTTTAGGGTTTATAAACGTTACATTTACACAGGTAGGTAGGTACGCCATCAAATAGATCACAAAATTTTAAGTGCCCAATAATAACTGAACTCGACTTAGGGCGTGTTAAGATATTTCTGAGCACCTTGCAAGCTCTTTCTTATATATTTGATTACGCCTCTACGTTAGTAACGGGCCCGGCCGGCCGGCCCTCGCGGCTATGACGAGCGCCGCGCCGGCGACGCCGATGGAGCGCCGCGGCGCGACCCCGGCGCTCCGACCGGCCATTGTTTCCAGATATTGTAGTGCCACAGGTACTCAATGGGTATTGCATCGAGCTCGCAAAGCACAATGACCAACGTGGTACTTCCTGCCGCAGCGCGTGCCTTGACGTATAGCAATCTAGGCTGCGATTTCCCTACTCCAGTTCCTTATTGTAGGATTGTGAGAAATTTACTTTGTTTTATAATAAACCATGAAGTTGAAAGTTTCGTAAACCTCACCTACAATAAAACTGCACGGCCGGCTAGTGTACGTGTTGGTGCCGCACTAACAGTGACGTTTTGTTGCAGTTCGGACGGAGAATACATCGCGACGAACTTCAACAACATGAGGAACAACGTCAAGTGAGTACTATTCATTTTGCTTTTAAATGAACTAAGTATATCTTTATTATTATTATCAACATCCAGTCCCAAAGCCTCACAGACTTACTTCAGATCATTGTGAGTTGAGTCGCGTAATTTCGGTTGCGTAATTTCTGCAACATTCGGATTCATACAAAACCCCTGTTTGGGCACACGGCGACGCAAAATCTGCTGGCCTTTTGTATGCACCAGAAATTATATACGCGGCTCACAACTCAAAGATTACGCTCGCGTGGCTTCACCCTTAATGTGGTAAAATGGAACTATGTTAATCTTATGATGTTAAAAGTTTACTATAATGACTTGTTGGATAATTTAATATCAAGCTACAGTTTTTATAAATTAATGCAAGTTTCGGTACGATGTGGCTACATCTAATCTATTTACATACAATACAGTATTTGCAATGGTTATCTAAACAGTATTCAACCAAAGTAACCATAATATATCCGCTGACATGTTAGGTACCGTCTGGTGTTTAACTAGGCCGCCATGACTGGGCCAAGGATGGGTTCCTCTCTGTGGTTCCTTAGTCAACAATGAGCCCTCATCGTTCTGCTATGTCCGTCTGTCTCTCTGTCATGCTGTAATTTGGCATTCATTAAAAAATATGCCAACAGAGTTGCAGTTTTTAATATTATTTTATATTGATTTAGGTATCATTGGATCGCTGAAAAAAAAACATTATGTACCTACTACCTACATGTTATTATTAATTTTTAGGAAACCGATTACAAAAAATGGACCTCGTAAAATGTTATTTAGAGTTCCGCATGGACACATATTGTCTGAATACATTTTGTTAAATGTTTATTAGAAATATGTTATATACCTACTCTTAAAGTAACTGATAAAGGAGGATTTTATTATTTGAGCTCACTGGCACTTATTGTTTAATGTAACTTATACAATCTGATGAAAACGAAATGTGTCCAAACACGCCAAAACTTAAACAGTAACATCGATTTACGAGAAAACTAGGGAAGTTTGATGTGGTGAATGTGATTGATCATGCAGAACACATATGTAGCGCAGCTATTAAGCAATAGGTAGTAATAAATTAAATTTATTAAATACTTACATACTTACATACCTTCACGCCTGTAATCCCAGAGTGGGCTAGGCAGAGCTACAGAATTACAACTTCAAAAAGTTGATGACAATTCAGTAACCACAATTTTAACCACATTATTAAATACTTAAATTATGAAAATAGCATAAAAAAAAATTGAAACGAGAACAAGATGCAGTAAATTGAAATTTCTTTAATTTGCGATGTCATCAAAAACTGTGAGACTAATACTAAGTTAGGCTGTTTAGATAGAGTAAAGGATCGTCCTACATACAGGTTGGTTTTGAACTTCGAAGAACAATATATACCCTATCTATACAGGATGGCCCAGAAGTAGTAAGAGGCGACTAAAGAATAAACGAATAAAGGCTTGTAGTATTGTCAGGCAATGCGCTTGCAACCTGTCACTCATATACTCGTACACATGGTAGCAAACATTTTATCATTAGCGTGATAGTGCAAAATGTGGTTACAGAATTAACAACAAGTTTTTAAAGTTGTTGGTAATTCTGTATCTCTGCCTACCCCACTCTTTACTTATCTGAAACAGTATACAGGGTGTCCTTGGAAGTGTGAATCATCGAACAGAGATGGTTTTTAACCATCAAGAATGGAGTTGATTTTTTTATTAAAAAAAAAATGTAACCAATCGGTCTATAAAAAATTTTTTTTCTAAAAAGGTACCTTCTTTATGCAAAAACAAAATTAGGGTCGGAAGGGCCCGCCGTAGGCGTACTTTTTCGAATCAAATCGGAGAAATACTGGAAAAGGGCCGAATCTTAAGTACCCAAAACCGACGTGCGTGCATGACTCGATGTATGAATGTTGAAGAAGCGAAAGAAATTTGTCAAGATCGTAACAAGTGGAAAGAAGTGGTCTCTGCCTACCCCTCTGGGAAACAGGCGTGATTTAATGTGTATTATGTATGTTAATTATGCTTTTTTTTATTTAGCAGATCGAGTTTTTAATTGCATTTCTTCTATAATGAATAACGGATAAACTGTTTAAGAAAATCAGAATGGCTTTCGATTGTTTTTTATATTTAATTTTAAAGTTAGATGCTGGAAGTTTTTCCACTTAATTGTATCAAAGTGTCTGCGTTTGACAGACGGTACTACGCAGATATTATATGCATTTTATTTAGGGTTATTGTGGTGGAAACACACGGGAAGCTTAACAAACAAATAAACAACAAACTATTATAGTTTTCTCTTAAATCAACGTTAAACAAGTAATTTGGGAGTTAATTTATTAAAACGTTACCTGGACGACTTCTCGCATTTACCTACCGACTGAATCGTGACTATGTCTTCACCAAGTCGAAGGCTCGCCGCCCTCATCGGCGAATATCGAGGCTGTGTAATCGGCAGAAACTTTTAACTAGGAGACGGATCGAAGATCGACACGAGCAGGAAAACATTAATTGTTTGGCGAATATAACAAGCAAAAAAGTTCTTTACGTTATTATTCCGATGTCATCCAGAGAATAGACATTATTTTCGGGCACCGCTTGGATTACCGGAAAACGTTTTAGTAGATTATATGATTTCACAAAAATTCAAGGATTTCTTGAACGTTGATGATGTAGGGTAGCTAAGCGAAGAAGGTTAGACTTGTGACAAAAAAAAGATTTTACTCCCTCTGTGGAAAATTCCTGTCGATGTAATGAAAATTCTACCAACCAATATGTCATCATCATTATCATCAGCAGCCGCAAGACGTCCACTGCTGGACAAAGGCCTTCCCCAAGGTTTTTCACAACGATCGGTCCTCTGCTGCTGTCTTCCAGCGGTTTCCCGCGACCTTAATCAGATCGTCAGTCCACCTCGTGGAAGGCCTGCCGACACTTCGTCTCCCGGTTCGCAGTCGCCACTCTAGAGCTTTCTCGCTCCAACGGCCATCGGTTCTACGAGCAATGTGCACCGCCCACTGCCATTTAAGGTTTGCAATTCGGTGAGCTATGTCAGTTACTTTACTTCTCCTACGTATCTCCTCATACCTGATTTGATCTCGCAAGGAGACACCCAGTAAAGCTCTTTCCATCGCCCTTTGAGTGACCATGAGCCTTCTTATGAGGCCATGCGGCGGCGACCATGTCACACATCCATACGTCATCACCGGCAACACACACTGATCGAAGACTCTTGTCTTGAGGCGCTGCGGTATTTGGGACGAGAAGATAGTGCGTAGCTTACCGAACGCGGCACAGCCGAGTTGGGTTCGACGATGGACCTCTTTCTCGAAGTCGGACTTACCTAACTGGATTCTTTGTCCTAGGTATCCATCGACGACAACAACTACGAGAGTAGAGTCTCCAACTTTGACAGGAGTGGGTACGACATGGACATTTGACATGATTTTCGTCTCGTCCATGTTTATTTTAAGACCCACTTGTTGAGAGAACTAATAGGTATGAAATGAAAATACCACCAATGTTAGAAATGAGTTTAGTTTGTAACAAAGCAAAACTAGATATTTACAAGCCTTTATACTATACCGAGGTTTGCCTAGTTATCTAAAAAATACGTGTTTCCGAATCTCACAGCATTATATATTTATTTACATGTATCACACTCCTCAAAATCAATCACATAAATCGGTCTATTTCTTGATCATTATTACTATTAACCAGATAACTTTAATAATGTTTTACAAATAAGTATGTGTAAAACGGGTTTGTTGGCCTTATTAGTGCTGAGTTGGCCGAACTAATTACAACCTAAGTCCAGAGTCGATCACACCGGGGCGTCCGCCGCGACTGCCGCGAGTGGTCTGCGCCGCGAGTGTCGCGACCTTCGGGAGAACTAGTAATCGCGACGCGGCGCTTGAGGCTTCTGCTTTGGGCGTTAATGCTCCTTATAAGATAAATAAATAATCTAACGTCACAGACGACGCCTTATAAATGTTCGAACGCGGTAGTTTTCCTGTGGTATTATTCTCTAGCAGAATAGCAGCAAGCTAAGATGTTTTCTTTTTCCATATCGCCTATTGCTGCTAACCGATTGCGGCAATTTTGTTTCAAGTCCTACGGGGTCGAAAAAACAACAAGCAAGTTGTCATTTTCGGGAAAACTCATTTTCCAATCGAGCGACTCTCATCCTAGTTTTATAGGGAGTCTCGATGGTGTGGTACCTTTTAAACTTTTTAAAACCAGATCATAGAAAGGGAACATTTCATACTACATATAAGAAGCGATACAATTAAAGTCGCATATTTGAGTAAATATTTGGTCGAACAGAAGGTATTATTCGCGTTCACGAGAATCTTTTTGTAATGACGCTCTAAATCGACGGTTATGGGACATTATGTTGTTATGGCCGAAATACACTATTGAAACGCGAGACGATGCAACATGTCATCACCCGACGGGCACCGTGCTCATCGCCAACACCACAGTATCTATAAACAGTTGTTATTCTTCAAACAAAGGTATATTCTTATATCGCGTAGCTGGCATGTGTTTGTTCCTCGATCCGCGCCGCGAACCACCACGAGAAAACTCAACTGAACGCACCAAGCCGGTTAGACGCGGCTGTGGCGTCGCGTGCGTATTAAGTATTGACGGACGGGCATCGACTAAGGCATGCGGTACCGGTACCATTCCCGGAACCGGGACTAAAGACTTCCGGTACTGAGTCGGAACCGGGAATTCCCGGGATTTCGGTACTTTTCGGTACTGAGTAAATTATTTGTATTTTTTTGTTGTTTAATGGTTTTAGACACCAGTTAAGTGATAATTATTAATTATTTAATCCAGAACACGAGTTTACCAAATCAGAACAGCTATCTTTCTGATTACCATACTACCTGTCGGTCGTTTGGCCTTGGACTGGGTCGAGGCGTCGGGTCGAAGGGTGGGGCGACTGGGGTCTCATATCGCATCCGAATAAAACCGAGCTGGTGCGAATTGGCCGGGGGAAAGCGTCACCAGGCCACCACGTAGTTTTGAAAAGAGAAAATGACAATTAGTCTAGTCACGAACTCAGTACCGAAGGAACCGAAGAACCGGGATTTTTTATCGCCAGTACCGGTACCAGTTGAAATGATAATTCCCGGGATTTCCCGGTCCTTTTAGTACCGGGAATTCCCGGGAGCATGCCCTAGCATCGACGCAACCCTAGCCCCCGAGCAGCAATGGGGAACAGAAATTTCCGAAGGGCCGTTTTCTTTTTACACCATGCATACTGTGATTCTGGTCATAGAAAATAATAAGATTTGATTTTAATGAACACGTGTCTCGTTGCGTCGCGTGGTTGGCTATTCAACATTGTTTTTTTGACTATACTTCGTTGTTCTAAAAAAAAATCGATCATTAGGATGCCGTACACGAAAGGTGCGAATCCCTGTTACGAAGCCTGGGCTATTCGTCCCTCTCCGTCCGGTCCATCTGTCTCAAGTCGAAAACGAGTTATCCCAAAGATTACTATTTCCAAATCGACCAATAGTATATAAAGGCGATATTGTGCGATGTTTTTATTGTAATAGCTTTCTCAACTTTTGCAGTAACCATTTCTTGTTGAATGTTACGTTCATCTCTATTGGTGTTGGATTAAAAGCAAAGGGATACCATCAGCTCGATTACATTTAAAATCTTAGTCAGCGCACAAGTCGGCACAGTTATATTTCATACGTTATTTTTTATATTTGATATATAGTGTCTTCTTTCAATCGAGCTTCGTAGGTACTTTGCATTGGATGTGCATGCATGCTAGGAGATACAATCCTGATTATTCCTGATTTATGAAACAAAATACAGCTAAGGTTTGAATAAATTAGCATACATGATTTCCGACGGCATTGTTTAAGTCGAAGATAAGTGAGTTCGTTGACCTTATAAGCCACATAACTGCCAGCCGCAGATAACGGTGGATCCTATACAACAGTCCTGCGCGGCCGGGCCTGCGCCTCACCGTTACCGCGGGCCCGCACAGAGCGTCTTGTGTTCCACCCGTCGCTTTATCTGCGGACAAGCGCTGTGACATCTGCGTCTGCGTTGTCTAGTCGCACACTCACCGACACCCGCGGCCCGAGGTCGGCGCCGGACGCGCACGCGCAGGTCGCTGGACAGGAGATAAGGAACATGAGAAACATACTTTTCACTGTAGGCCACCTCGGCGTAAGCTTAGGTACTTAATTAAACGTGCCCTCCTTGATCACTAATTAAGTACGTCTCTAGATATTCTCTCTTATATAGATAATGTAAAAAATCAAAACAATTAAGAAGGAATCGCCATTTTTTTTAAATTGAAATGTAATTTGAAAATTAAAAATAAAACTACACTAAAATGATTAGGTACGAAGCTATTAAACATTATGTCGATAAGGAAAGGAAAGCCACGTTTTCAGATTTCATTGCAATAATTATACCTAGTTGAACCTCCAATACTGATACACCGAGAGAAAAGGTTACATTAATATAATATGTTGAATTGTTTCAATCAATTTTGGCAGACAACACCAGATGCTGCGGATTAAGTTTGTCACATTTGAACAAATTACACTTTCTCCTCCTCATTTTTGTGATTTAAAAAAGAGTATGTATATAATATTAAAGTAGAACTGCCCAACGATGCTGATATGATCAGGTTATGATCAAAGCGCCTAAAATATCATGGACCATAAACCATGGACCATAAACCATAACCGCATGGTCCAACCACAACGGTAATGAATTTATCTATCTATCTCTAAACGGTTGAAACTCCCCATTATGACCTTCTCGTACCTCGACTGCTACAATAATAAACGCAATATGATCAAACACAATATAGCATTGATACACACAAAACAACAGTATCATGATTGATCGTTTTTAGCGTTGTCGGTGCGTCCCACACGCGATAGCAGGTTTCACCTGGAAAATATTACGATACGATAAATTAATAAGGTAAGGTTTCCAACTGTCTGTTAGGTGGGTCTGTCGCCGTAGATCGGTAAAAAAGGTTCGGTGACCCGTGGAAGACGTTGACCCAGGGTCGGACCGGTCCGGTGACATAACCCATCCGTCGCCGGCGTCGGAAGACGTCCCGCTGCTGCACGCTCGCCGCTGGTGCCCGGGGCGCTCGTGCAATCTTCTCAACAACTCCACTAATAAATAAACAACTAGAAATACCACTAGGTCCTGTTCTTTAAATCAAGAAATTACCAAGCTAGAGAGCAAATATAAGTTTGTACCTACGGGTGCTACTACTGGAAGTACCTACATACTGGAACCCATGATGGCTTCGTCGACTATCATATCATTGTAGCACTAGGCGTCTCGTCCATCGTTAGTACATCGAGTTTGGAAACAATCAGTCCAGGAACTAGTAAAAATCAAAATTACGACCGCTTTTTGCTGGTTTTCCTACCAAAAACCGAGTAAGTAAGCCATTATAAGATGATTTTATTGTAAGTACATCTATCTGTTGGCGATTCGTCGAGAATATGTGTCTCTAAAATAGTTGAAGCTGAATACTTTTAGTATTTAGTGTTTCACAGAAGATTTCTTCTCTAATATAATAATAAATATTAACTATTTTAATGGGTCATCGAAAACTGTATCTTTCATGTGAGATATTATAATTTAAATATGATTGGAAATCAAATGTTATGTGTAATAATACTGATAAATAAAATCATAACTATTTGATGTACATTGTTGAAACCATTGCTGTTAAATAGTTACTTATTCAAAAGTACAAAAATAGCATAAAATTACATAAGTTAATATATAAATTTACGGCATCTGTTTGCTTGTAAGAGCTGTATACATGTCCCGGAGTATGGTGTGGCTTCTTAATCGCATTGCCATCAAGCAGCAGCAGGACTTTTTTGAGGTAGGTATTTCTAAAATTACTTAAGATAAATAATACGTACGTAGGTACATAGATGCGCAGACGTAGTAACCTATTTTTCTACCTACCCTTCTCAGATCATACTTAGGGTATAGACGTCCATTTCATACAATGTTCAATGAAAGTTAGTTAGTCTCGGCTAGGCTACCGCGTCGGACTTCATAACGCAGATCGCCTCACATAGAGACCTTGGTGCAAGTGTTGCATGCATGTCTGTGGACGATTGTTTAATGAATTATTTTATTGCTCTATAGCTATTAAATTAACTGATCTAGTTGAATGGGCAGGAGTGACGAGGCCTTACACATATCCTAAAATAATTAGTTAACATCGAGTGGGGTCGGCGGGGGGTGATGTTGTCTTAGGCATGTTATAGCTGCCGACCCCTTTCTAAATTCTCTCCAGCACCGGCCCACGTTACTGCCTATAAATTATAAATACGTGGGCAGCTTCGGTGTTTGCAATGGTAGGTACCGTAGGTTATGGAGCAGGTGTAGTAATTTCATCGGCTGTCTAACATACATCGAAATAAACAAAAAACTTTGGGTTGGAATATTAACTTTGTATAATTTGTTTAACCCAAGGGGTGCAAGGATTTTTCGAACATTTACCCTCGACGGGCAGAAAAAGGTGGACCCCTTTTTAAGTGCACGCGAGAAACTTATTCTGCGCGTACAAGCGTGCACCTCGAGTTCACTTGTTTACAGTAACGATTATTCAAGCTCATTCCTGAGGGTTTCAAATACGGACGAGTTTGAAAAGACATCAACGCGCCATCGAGCGTCAAAATCAACATATTTAAAGCTTTTACATCTCAACTCTACGAATATGTCTCATTCCTTTTCTGGGCTCGTTTCCCCTGCTCCATGCCATAATAAAACTTAGTAGTTTTTTTTTAAATCTTAACGACCCTCTACTTTTGGGCTATCTATTTATGTGAACGTTCAATCACGTAGGGTCCTGGGGACTATAGTACCTATGGCGACTTTAGATTGGCCACTTGCACCAAATATACTATCAGCCCATTATTGGATCCCTGACTCACCGTAAAACTGGGCCACGGTGACATTATAAAACCATATGTTTGACACGTCTTACGACTTTAATCATAACGTCACTGTGACACAGTTCTATGGTGGGTCAGGATAACATAAATCTATAAGGAGTTAAAGTCTTAAATCTAAAGTTATTTTTAGTAGTTACAATTATTTATTTTCATAAACCTCCCTCGATTGTTATTCTTACGTAAATAGTTACCTCAACAGCTCAACACTCTCGTATAACCGTCCGTTGTGAGTAACTGCTGCATAACGTGTTTTCCTTTTATTGAACGAGGCGTTATCGGTATTATGTGTTGTTTATTTCTGTTCACCACCTATTCACAGGTGACCCTTCTGGAGGCCTTGATGTTTTCATGCAGCCCTGTGTATGAGTGATAAGGAACTCTGTATAAATAAATCACTGGATGAAACGTACCTATTGTATTTTGTGTTTACAACTACCAAATAATATTGAATAGGTATATGAATACAAATTTCTTCCAGTATAGGTATGCCGCTCCAAGATCCTCTCTATCAATGTCACCCTGTCCTACAGACATCAATTCAATTCGCTTCGGTACCTACTTAAAGCATTTTTTTATGAAAATGTCAATTTTCATACAAGATGATGGATTCCGTGTCGATGGCATGGCATACACAATTATAGCGAAATGCATCATCGGATGAATACATTGTGAAATATAACTTCTAAATAATATTGTAACGCAAAATAAAAATAAACCTACGTTAGGGCTTGCGGGTATTTCAACAATAGGTAGGTACCTATCATTGTTTTGGTTCCGACCTAGTAGGTCATGTGCCGCACAGGGTACCTACGACTCATCGTGTTGGCTGACTGAAGGTGGACGTGTTGAAGATTAAGGCATGCCCGAACATGTTAATTATTTATACGAAGAGACAGGTCAACTTACGCTGGCAGTTGTTCCCATTATGAGTATGAGTAGTTATTAGTCGACGACGACACAACACAAGTTATTAGAGAATGACTCGGCGGCATGTCCCTCCACTGTGCACCCTCGCACGCCGGCGCGGACCGGCGCTGCCCGGCGCGCTCTGTTCAGTAATTAGGTATGTTTACGTAATTGACGCCGAGCCGCGGCGACATCTCGCCTCATGTCGGCCTGTTCCTGCGTGCCTCTAGCTACAGAGGAATTCTGTTTTCAATATAACCATGTTGAACTGGAGTGACAATGTTTGAGTGGGATCCCGTTGCAAACATTTATTGTACCCATCGAATTTTGAAAGTCAGAGATTAATTTCCATATAAATTTTGTGCTCAAGTACAGTCAGCGTCAAAAGTAACTGGTCACTTCAAGCAATTTTTGTACTTTATCGCATTAACACATTAGACAATCTTGTTTGACATTGCTTATGTGACAGTAAAGCGACAGGGTATTTAAATGATCAGTTTCTTTTGACGCTGACCGTACCTACCGATACTTTGTCATAAAAATTGGAAAGCATAACGTTTAATAATTCCTGCTTAATCATATGGATTTAATTAACTCCATAATGTCAAAAATTACAATTTTCTAAAGTAATTAATTTGATAGGTAGTACCTATCAGTGGCAAAGAGTCACGTAAATAAATAGGCAAGCCGGAGCAAAAAAAAGGTGTATGGCGTGTGTGCTTGTTTGCCCCTTCCGTGACATATAAAAAAACATACCTTAAAAAATGGATGTCGTCTTTCTAGTTCCCAAAAAGCAGTGCTGAAGTGTCGCGTGCGTTAACTGTTTTTACATGCCATCCTTGCAGTTAGTGTTCCTACCTATCTATAACGTTCAAAAGCATATTGATAATTATTCAGAAATGTTCTTTTTTTTTATATAAGTAGGTACCTACCTATAAAAATATTACTGCTATAACATACTTTCCGTGTTTAAAATTTATGTGTAACCACTTTAGTTAGTCCTAATAATTGCTATGACACGTAATATTTATAGACCTTTAACACTGAAAAGTAATACATTTCGACACTAAAAGTTATGAATAGGTACTTACCTATTTTTTATGACTTACGTTACGACACATATGCCTGTACTTTTTAATATACCTATAATGACTTAATGACAATAATGACCTTCAACATTACGACTGCCTTCCTCTAATTATGATGAAACATGTAATGAGAAAAACCAAAATTAAATTTTATGGGGGACAATATACCTAGACCCGGTTTAAGTTATTCGTCAAAGTGATCTTTAAAGTGAATGCCTGTGTGAGGTCGGCCAGGGATAGGGCCTAGTGCTCTTGCTGGACCACCCCGTTATACTTGGACCAACCTTACTCGGACTTGCCCCTCTTATCTGCCGAGGTATAATTTCAATAATCTTGGGTGTTTATGTAACCTACCTAGTTAGTCTACTACGATATAATCAAAATCCGCTTTAGAGATTAAAAAGCTACATTTCGAATTAGGAAGAATTTATTTGAGGCGCGATAAAATTGGAAAATTGACTTTATTTCAAGCTTAATAGGTTTATATTCCATTGACAAACTTTGTTGTATGGTGGGCCTTAGGCGGCTAAAACGAGTGCGGATATTCAAGTCGAGGATAAAACGAGTTTTATAACCGAGTGTACACTCTGCTTTTCACTTCTATTGCGAAGAAATGAAATAATAAATATATTTAGAAAACGAAACCCTGTTTAAAACTAATTTTGTTAAGAATTAAAAAACTCTTTAGCATTTAAATATTTTGTGAATTGACAGAAGCGATTGGTGCTAACCCCACAGCTTCTGTTTAAATACTCAACCATAGTAAGTTCTCTTCAGCCGAACTATTGCCTTCGCGTGTGATATCATTGGACTTATTTCTTTAATAAGTAAGTACATAGTGATTGACTAAAACTTGACATTGGCGTAATACACCTAGTTAAAACAAGGAGTGAAGCCATTAATTAAGAGAAGAAGTGAAAAATTATAGACGCGTGTGTATTTTATATTTAAATCCTTGTCAGTGTTTTCGTATTTAGGCCAGCTGTAGTTCAAGGTTAAAACAAGCTTCTGAATAAATAGAGATAAAATAAAATAAAAATCCCTATAAAGACAAAAGTCCGTTATTAACAGTAGTTCACTGTAAATCCATTTAAATTTAAACCTCGATAATGATGACGGGTGAGGACGCCGGCCGGAGCGGGTGCGCGGGCGATCGGGCATTTCAGTAACCGTTGTTAATAATATAAAGAAATTATAACTAGCAATAAAATACATATTAGGGTTGGGCTGAAATAGTCAGATTACGATCGCAACCCATAAAACATTGTAGAATATAAATAAATAAATAAATAATAAAATTGGTTTAAGAAAAAAACGATATACAGGGTGTAAGGGACGGCTCACCGAAAACTGAAACCATAGCTTCAGACCATTGTACAGATTGTACTGAACTGAAATCCAGTGGAATTTTTCCCGGGAAAACGAAAATTTTCTCGTAGGTTTCAGTTTTCGGTGAGCCGTCCCTTACTCCCTGTATATTTAAATGAAATAAATTTACTCTAAAAACTTGTTGATAACTCTGTAACCACAATTTGCACAATTAGGCTGAGATGTTTAACAGTGTATATTAGTGACAGGTAGCAAGCCCATCGCCTAACAGTACTACAAGCCTTAATTCCCTTAGTCGCCTCTTACGACTTCCACGGGAAGACATGGAGTGGCACAATTCTAAGCCGGCAACCACACGGCAAGTTTTTAGAGTTTTTGGTAATTCTGTAGCTCTGCCTACCCCACTCTGGGAATGAAGGCGTGAAGGTATGTATGTATGTATGTAAATAAATTTACTTATTTTAACTGGGTATAATATGTACAAAAGTCCCCTAGGCCCTGCCACCGGGCATGGTGCCCATAATGCTGGTTGCATGTCCTCGTTGGGTAGCTATTGCTTGCCGTTGGCCGAGGAAAGAGCCAGCCCTATGATCACCTAAGGCACGAATTAGTTTATTTTTTGCAATAAATGATTTGAAATTTGAAACACTTTTGAAAAAAAATCGAGGGAACGTCTTCTTGCCGATATTTACCGACTGCCTTACTTGCCTTGGACATTCTGCCGTCGCGCCCATTTCTCTAATAAAGTTTATTTTTATGCTACATAGCTCGCTGCCATCGATTTCTGGTTTTTCGCCATCCGCGTTGCACTAAAAGATCTAAAACATAAATTTAAGTAGGTACCTACGCAGACCCGCACATGTAATGTTAATCCATTTCGAACTTTATACTCCTAGCCGACTAGACCAAATTTCCAAGCTAACGCAATATACGCAGACAAATTCGCGTGCTGGACCTATACTTGTGCCCAGTAAACTTCAAAGGTGTTTGATTGCGCCGTTCGATAGTTTGCCTGAGGATGTGAGGGGAAAGTTGGTTTTATCTGCGACGCTACCGCCTCGACGGAGACTTGGAACCAGGCCAATGGAGTTTCATTGTTAGCGCGAGCAACCAAAACAACTAATTCATAAAATATTTTTAAAGGTCTGTTGATTTACCTAACGAATACCGAATTACTTTTATTCAATGTCAAGGGGAACATTTATGTCTTTGTCATTGACCATCGTATAAATAATTACCTACAAACATAAATAAACTCACGCCCTTAATTAATAATTATATCACAGAAATAAACTTTTTATATCTTTAAATTACTTTATCCTATTTACTCGCAGCAGTATGAAAGGGCGCTATTGCGGTTGTGGCGAACGCAGTGGTCCGTACCACTAGCCTGACTGCCGCGCCGCCCTACCACCAACCTACAGCTCTGCACCTTAATGACTCACTTCACTATGTAATAAAATAATAATAACCAAGGTGACAAATGCACGTATGTATATCAGTGTCCCTTTTCTCATACCTTTCGTATGGCGTGTTTGGTTTACAAACATAGACGTAGGAAGGCATGGCAACACGTTACGACCTTCAAATTTATTCCCGACCTTTTGTAATAAAACGTTTTCTTTTAGGATCGCGTCAGAATGGGTGAGCCTCCCCAGCGACTATTTTCGTTTAACACTAAGGAAAATTGCAGGTGTAAGAAAATCGGGTTACTAAAACAAATTTGGAGGCAATTTTCTCCTTCAAAGAATATTGTTCATTTATAGAACTCTTACGTTAGGTTCTACGAGGTTTTGAAACTACATAATAAAAAAGTCTGTTGGTAACTATTGGTATGTTTTTATACTATCTTAGAAATGGTTTTAGAATAGCAATTTCAGACCGGATAGCCACCGAGTTTATGTTAGCAAATCGTCCGTTACTGACTTATGCGGCTTGGCTTACGATACTTACCATATGCCTATATCATACGACTATTAACCCTTAATGGCTAAATTATTCTTAAATAAAACAGGCTCTAGACATAACCAGGTTAATTGGTTTCTTATACGAGTATATACATACATACATACATACATACATACATACCTTCACGCCTTCATTCCCAGAATGGGGTAGGCAGAGCCACAGAATTACCAACAACTCCAAAAACTTGTTGATAACTTAAAGAACTTAACTTTTATATTGATTAATTATAGATAACTGAGTGTTCGAAGATAAATACCTAAAGATCTGCGAAGGGTCGGGTCACAAGTCGTAAGATACGAATGTAAGGCCGGTACTGTCTGCCCGGGATGAAGTGTTGCTTGTTCCGTTGATCGATGAGTGTTTGTTTGTCGGCAGGCCAACATTTTGGGGTCAGCGAAGTAGGTTGGAGAAGCGGCTCCTGCTGGTGGCGGGCGTGACGAGCGCGCTGGCCGTCGCTTTCCTCATCGCCTTCCTGACGACGCTGCTGGGTCGCCCCCCACCCCGCGCCGATGGTGAGCGACCCCCCCCCCCCCCCCCGCACACCTCGCACGCGTACAACCACATACACACATCACTCCACTTCTTGCCTTAATGCCGTTTGTGTTCATTTGTTTATAAATAATGTAGTATTCAAGCCTGAGATTTAACTGAATGAATTAAAAGTTGGATTAGACTTGAGGTCTCTATTCCTATGATCACTTTAACGATAGTGAAACTACGATCTAATCAGCCTAACTACACGGGCACCTACCTAACTAAGCCGTTTCTTGAATTCCTGCCTGTTATACCCTCACTTGATGCTATGCTCACTGTTTTTGTTCATTATAAGGGAAGTGGGATGAATCATGTCGTTTTCGCTTTCTAATGGCAGATTTTAGAAAACTCTTTAAAGTCTACTGTATTTGCTGATGCCAATTCTTACCTTATAAATACACCACTGGAACTCGCGCCCTGCGGCTTCCCTGAGAAGATACTTGCACAGTAATTATGTATAAAATAACGTTTTAAAAATATCTGAGACTGAGGTCAAGAGCAAAACCATTATGGCTTATAAAAAATATGTACATAAAAATCGGTGTAGGTATTCCGTATTTGTCGTTCGAATACAACAGCTGACATCGTCGAAGGCACCCAACACCAACAGTGAAAAAAATTTACAAGTATAATTTTTATTTTACTTAATGAGCTATAAAAGTCAAATGTCGGACGAATATAGGCAATGACACCCACTTGCTAGGGTAAGAAATAAAGCGCTATCTACTGTTTCATGTGTATAAAGACCCCGAATGATAAATAATTTAAGCAATTTCTAATTTAATATTTAGTTTCGGCTCAATCTTTTACATATAATATCCTTGTTATAATAGATCCGCAATCTATTTACTCCTTTTATGAGCTAGAGACTCGAGACATACCTACTGACGGACAGATAGATATACGGACGGACGGACAGCAAACTGTCAGTAAGGGTTATGTTTAGCTATTACTACTGGTTAGGGCTTAGGTTTTATTAGATTAGTTTAAATATATTTTAAAGAAAACATGAGCTACAAAATGTTTTTACACTAAGTAGGTATTCTTATAACACAGTCAAAATTGAATGTAAATTTATGAAAATAAAGAAAAATACATGTATTCTTCTTCGATTCTGCCGAACAGAATTTCGAAATCTCATGGTATTTTTTTATATTTTTTTATCAACATGACTTTAAAAACACAATATTGGATATAACTTTTTCATCTCGGTGACAATTGATGTGAAGTAAAGTGTAAAGGCCAAAAAACTACTTTTATGGATAAAAATGTCCAACTTTGATAACCAGAGATCGGAAAAATTTGCGAGATTGCTCGCAATAATGTGGACAAGACTCTAAAATTAATCAAAATGTTAATCAATTAATTATTTGTCGAAATAATAATTTAATTTCCGGGGATAATAGTTTATACGTGCTTATAATTACTAGCAAAATGTTATCTAAAGTGGTTATCGTTTTCGTTAATATATTTATATAATAAAGAAGTTACGATTTTAAACTTACACAATTATTTACACTAGCCCCCTTACTTATAAAAGTGGAATAAGCTTGGAATAGTTTATGCCATGCCTTGTCCTTCTCTGTAATTGTGACATTTGCATCTGACAGAAAGTGACAAAGCATGCCATAAACTATTCCAAGCTTATTTCGCGTTTATAAGTAAGGGGGTAGAAGTAATACCCAACAACTACTACATGGTAAATATCCTGCTATGATTATTATTTCTGTCGAAGAAGATTTCTAGTTCTATAGATATAAGTTCTATAGATATAAAACCTCTGTAGATTTACTTTTTATTAATATATATATTTTGACATCGATATTTGCCAAATGACAGTCGTAATTGTCGTACCTAAATTACGTACGTACCGTTCCTAAACGGCAGCAGCATTAAATAATGGCATTTTCTTTACTGATGGGTAGTTTAAAAACGAATTAATGGCGAAAATATAAATTAATATAATACGACGTGAAAATGGTATATAAAAAATGATATTTATAGTGATATAAATTAAAACAAGTATGCAGATACTAAATTGAATATATTATCATTTTTTGAAGGGCATAAAGAAATTTGTGCTTGACGTTTCTCTTCAAACAAATCGATTCATAATAAATTGATCAGTATTGGCTGTATTGATTTATATTTGTATACCTATTATATAAAAAGTCAATTTTTGTTATAGAAATTCAAGCCTCAACAGATACCACATGTATTTGGCTTTTGGCTATTAATATTAACCTTGATCGAAAAATACATATGAATATATGTAAAACACATAATAGTAAGAAATTAATTAAATTATTACTTATTTGATTAATTTTGGAGTCTTGTCCACATTATTGCGAGCAATGTCGCAAATTTGTCCGATCTCTGTATGATAACATAAATCTCGATATCAGTGACTTGTAAAAGATAAATTGAGATGAGCTAGTTTAGAACAGCAGTACCGTGTTAATGCAAATAGGTTTTAATATCAACTGAAAGTTTAGAGCTTCAGATCGAAGGTCACCTGCGCATGGTAGTCCTTAACACGATCCGATGACATGTGTTGTATAGGCGATATGGTTGTACCCAGTAGAACAGAGGCCGTGTCCCAATTCACTGCGTGTATTTTGGTCACGCTTGTACGGCTTTTCGTACACAGTTAGAATTATTAATCAGAGACAATTTGTATTTTGAACATCCGACAACGCAATAACTAATATTAAATAGGAACCCTTAACGCTTATATCAGACTGATCTAGTAACTGGGTTTACTTTTTTGTGATTTCATCAATCATATATTATATAATTGTCAAAAGGCTTACATATTGATGAAGGGTATTCCAGGAAACCGGGAAGTACAATACGGTATAATTATATAGTAATTAAAATCTAAACTGCGTAGCTATGAAATACAAACGTCAGTTGGTCTACTTAAATATCTCCTATATAGAACGTAATTCGTAGGAGTGCACATTTATATTAAGTTTATTAAGTGTAGGTTATAGATGGTCATAGAAAATGCGAGCAGCAGTCTGACAGCAAACTTTTCCCCTCTTCCTTATCTGGAATTTCACATCTGAACTATAGAATTTATAGATTAAAAAGAATTAGTCGGGTAAAATAGCGCGCACTACTTTATTTATCAATGGAGCTTCGTCGTCGTCGGCAAGGTAAATAAAGTACATAAGATAGCACGACAAATGATACTTGATGTATCAAGATATATATGATGTGGATGTTGGGTGATAGCTTTTCTCTTTTTTAATGTATAATCCCTAATAATAAACATTCATTTAATATAATATAGGTACTGCAATTAAAAGTTAAAACTAAACTTATTTAAATTAAAACAAAACTAAGCTACTCAAATATTAAAGATGTATATAATAATCACCACTATAAAAAAAACACCCCCTCTAGCAGGTCCGCTCGCGGCATGGTCCCTATGACACTGGCTGCATTACCCAATCCCAACATTGCTAGCCCAATCCTTTGGGAGAAGTAAGCACCAGCTCTAGGATCTCCGGAGGTGTCTATGACCCGGGATGACAGAGCCTTAATAAAGCTTTTCATATTCACGTCGCGTCCCATACCAGTGCCCTACCCAGTTTCCACGGCACCAATGTAGCTAATAATAGTAGTAATAAACGGGTTCTTATCGCGGTTTACATTATTTGATGAGCGCCCATGCCCCGACGGTGCTGCAGTCGTCGCGACTCGCGAGCGCGGGATGGCTGCAGCCTGCGCTCTCTTTATTCGTTTACCTTCACCGCTGTCACTCACCAGGTACAACCGGAACTCACTCGAATGTCACCTCCCCAATAACCGCTCGCAGTACCCTCAACCGGAGGGGTTGCATTGATCTTCTTTTTTTTAAATCAAACATACAATAATAATAGCTAAATGACAAGCATGCTATGTTAATAATAGTAATTTTTCTATTGTCGCTATTTAAATTTTAACAGTTTAAGGTATCGTATGTCACCAGGGATGGTGAAAGAATTCTATTGATACCGGCTAAGGCGGTAAGCTAATATAATCGGCTAAGGCGTTTAGAAATAATAGTGGGATAAAGAATCGTCGTGAACTCTGAAAACATTACACTTCTTTCTTGGGGCAGTCGTTTCAAAATAGTCCATGTTTTTTGTTCTTTCGACTAGGTAAATTGGAAAAAATTGAGACATTTACTTTCCCATAAAAAAACCACTATCAAAATTAAGCAAAATACCAGAGAAATATAAAGAGACCTAATTGTGAAGAAGAAGAAGAATGGTTACTTTAAAATCACTAAATATTTCAGTGATTATCTCGAGTAAATCCACTCGAAATCACACAAAATAATAATATAGACTATATATGTTATTCTTTTTCGATATCACCAATAGCATCAATTTATGATAGGACATTATACAAATAATTAACGTTTCTGCTAAACATTGGTACAGGTGTTGTTTTTGACCTCAAAAATCAAGACATAAACAGGAAGCACACCTAACAACACACACGCGTCGCTTTTACTTTAGACGGAGCAACTATCAGTGTTGCCATTATTGACGAAAAACATGTTACCTGTTACAATGTTTTCCAACTCCTCAAATAACACACATTGGTGTAGTTGTTATCCAAGTCACCGTAAGGCAAAGTAACCCCCGGTATTCGGTATCTTTATTAGTTCGTAACAAAAGGACGAGCAGAGTTTATTATTACTCCTAACAATGTATTCCACGTTTTTGACAGTTGAAATCCCGCTCCCGGATTGCAATCTTTCTTATACGTTTGGAAATGTCTATGGACTTTGGAATTTAGCGGCGCCACAGGCGGCGTGCTGCCGCCAAAAGTACGCGGGGAATGTGAAATTAAATCCAGTGATTAAGACCCGATTGTATGTAGGTGCCCAACGATGGCGGACTTTTTCGGATCTTTACTCTGCACAATCTTTATGAGCTCTTTGACACGTCACGAGATAGATCGAATAATTCTACCAGTTTATAATTACATGTGTCTTATAAAGGTGATCGCACATTACAATGCCCCGCACCGACCAGAACCGCCACAACTCTCGCCGCCAGAGCCGCTAGCACGACGTCCACGACGTAGGTCTTATACTCGTGGCATGTGGCGGGGGACAGGGAGAGGGAAAGTATCAGTGCATGGCAAAATTAATAACCTACATGGACCAGCTAAAATCATAACCCTTATTGGTTTGCCGTAGTTGTATAAAAACCAGACAGCATAGGTACCTCATAGTCCGTTTTGTATTCAACTGATATTTTGGCAGATTTATTGACCATCTTTGATTTACAAAACTTGGTCTAGAAAGCCAAATATATCCGCTGGATTTTTTGTATGAGCAGGAAATTATATACACCACAAAACCACTTCCACAAAATAACCATTTGTTTACCTTTTACGGTTGTAAAGATACAACAACTAAAAAGACGTTTTTGTATAGGGCCCCATTTTATTTAGAATTATTTGTTTTTATATTATTTGTCGTTATGGTGGCTATAGTAATAGTATATAGGAGATACCGCCCGCTGAGAGACGGGTGGACAGCGGAGGCTCAGTAATTGGGTTTCGTTGACACCCCTTAACGGAACCGTTTAGGTATATTCGATCTCTTGTTAAAGCAAAACCTTATTTTCATCCCTGCTGACTGAAGTAATGCTTAGAATATAAAACACAAAATGTTCAAAAAAAATAGCTCACGGTTTTTACATTCTAATTCGAAACAATAGATAATTGCGAGACCAATTTTGTTCATTTTGTATTTGACTCAATAGTTTTGTTTTAATATCTTTATTTATTTAGCAGACATTTTATGGATGACATGAAAATTTAAAATTTGGGTTGCATTTTCTAATAAATTACAACAATTAAATGATATCTAATGATAAAAAGCGATTGTTATAGTGTAATAAAACATACTATTTCAAACGGTTTTGCTTAACTCGTAAGATACACCTAGAAGGGCTTCATGCCGTAAATGAAAGTCAAACAAAGGTCAAATGTACTTTTGTCGAATGGTCCGAAGATGAATATTTTAAAAACGTAATATAATAATACAGAACGGCTTTAAAACCCTATTCCTCGAAATGGACTAATTTAGTAATTTTCATATTAGAGTAATTTAAAAAACATGAACACAATAATAAATTCAAGATCATGCATGTTCATTTCCTATAATAAGCTGTACTTATACAGAACTTATACGGGGTTTCTGCAATTCAGCATGTTGCGATAGAGTTCAAATAATACCGAAACTGTAGGTACCTAAGTAGTAATTATTTTTTATATAATGTTTACTTCAGTTGACCACGTACGTAACCAAGTTCGGCAAAATAGGAACTTCAACCAAAAACGTATTTTTTAACTGACAGGAAGCCTGGGCTAGCAATGATATAAAGAATACACATGTCATGTGCTTATTATTCATGCATCTAATTGTGTGAGGTAAGGCACGTATTATTATTATTTAGATATTCATTTAATTTTCTATAAATTAGGTTTTTTACATATTCAAATATAAAGGTAAAATAACAATACCGATACAAAAAATAAACATTATAAAAAACCTAATCTACGGGTGCCGCCAGCAGCGGGGCAGGGCTCAAGCTACCGGTGGTTAGGGCTGCAGAGAGAGGAACCTCCTCACAATGCGTGCCGTGTCGAGGAGTACTGCCTTCTGTATCTGGCCCTTGATCCAGCCATCTAGCGAGAGTCTCTTGAGGTGTTGGTCGAGACTCTTCGCTATAAGACCGTTTGCCGAAACAACTATCGGAACAATGATCGTCGAGTCAACATCCCACATGGTGGTCACCTCGTGAGCCAAGTCAAGGTACTTGCTGAGCTTATCCTTCTCGGCTTTCACGAGGTTCTCATCATGCGGGATGGTGACGTCGACGAGCACTGCCCGGCGTTGAGATCGATCTGTCAACACGATGTCAGGTTTATTGGCGACAATAGTCCTGTCTGTGATAACAGATCGATCCCAATAGAGCGTAGCACGACCATTTTCGAGAACTGGCGCCGGTGTGTACTTATAGTACGGCACTTCAGACTCAACAAGACCGTATTGAAGAGCAAGCTGCTGATGAATGATCCTGGCTACGAGGTTATGTCTGTGCAAGTACTCGCCGTTGGTCAAATGCGAACAACCGGAAATTATATGTCTGAGGGATTCGCCGGGACAACGGCACGCTCGACAAATGTCGACCGTGCCATCCCTCAGAATATATTTCCGGTAATTGTTCGTCATTATGACCTCGTCAGCAATTGCACAGGCAAAACCTTCGGTTTCCCCAAAGAGGTCACCAAACCGTAGCCAGTTCACGGACACTAAAAAGTCTACGTCGGGCCTTGTTAGGGCCCGGTAGAAGCGTCCGTGTAGCTCCTTGCTCTTCCATACGTTCTTGCGGTCTTCAGTGCTCAACACTGTTGGTCTACGCCAGTTTTCGTTTGCCAAGGAGAGAGGCGTGAGGCTCCTGTCTACTGCAACCACATCACGATGCATCCCACACTCATTGCCAAGGAAATAATCCCTGAGATTGCACACCTCGCGGTTATGGAGATTCTTAGCATTTAAAATGCCTCGACCTCCACATTTCCTCGGGATGTACAATCTCATGACAGATGAGCGTGGGTGCAACATGCGATGTGATTTGAGCAGTAGACGGACCTTCCTATCCAGGGCGTCCAGCTCAGTCTGAGTCCATCTTAGTATGCCAAAGGAGTATGTGAGCAGCGGCATCACCCAGCCATTGAAGGCACGCACCTTATTGCCACCCGACAAAAGACTGTTAAGAACTTTTGTCAAGCGGCAAAAGAAGCGCTCCTTCGCTGACTGATTGACATCGCCGTCCATAATACCCAAAGACTGTGACATACCAAGATATTTGTAGGTTTCAACTTCGGAGAGAGATCTGAGGGTCATTTTCTCAGAAAGCTGCAAATTAGATGAATTTACAACTTTCCCTCGTTGAACATGCATGACCGCACACTTATCTACACCGAATTCCATCTTGATCGCACTACTCAACTCTTGTGTGATTTTCAATAGTGCGATAAGATCTTGGCACCCCGATGCAAACAATTTGAGGTCATCCATGAACAATAAGTGAGAAATGACTTCAGCCTCTCTACGAAGTCGATAGCCAAGCCCGGAATCCTTCAGCAAAGAGCTGAGAGGATTCATGGCTAGGCAAAACCACAAAGGACTCAGACTGTCACCCTGGAAGATGCCTCTTTCAATCCTTATCAAGTTAGGCGAATCAGTTATTATTATTATTATTAATGTAGTGTCAAATGTCAACGAAAGCAGTGTGATTGTTTGACATGAAATAATGTGGGTAACCTACTGTCAATTTAAATCGAATTATTATACACATATTGTAATGTGTGTACAAATTGACAATTAAAACAAAGCGGCGTAATCATTTATCGGCCAAGCGACGTGATCTTATGACCGAATATGGTATTTGAACTTGTCCGAGCCTCTATATACATATATTACCCTTGACTGCTTGCTGATTTAAAATCCATGTTTAAATTAACACACACCTACTGATTTCAGAGTAGACTCGAGATCGTGCGTCACTTGTGGGAATTTAGTCAAAACAAAGACTGGTCAGAGTTAGAACCTGCGCTTTTGTGTCGACATTTACAATTATCACTTTGTCGAACGTAGCGAATAGCAGTGTGTTTATAATATGTTTGAGCTAGTTCAGATGGTACTTTATATCGGTGTACTAATACATATATATTTAATAATATAATTTGGAAAGGACCTAGTACGTACCTACGTGTAATAACTGTTTCGGGTCTCTACAACCAAACTTTTATTCCTTCGATATGAGGTAATGTCTAAAAGTAAAAAAGGACAATTTTACCAATGGTCGTTTTAATTATATTAGTTCCATAGAAGAATTTTCATTTACTTTCAATTATCTTAATTCCTTCCTTTCTTCCTTTCTTAATTCCGCGGGGTCCGATAATCTATAACGGGTAAAAAATGTGATTAGTTGATGGAATCATCCGGATAAAATAAGAAGGCTGAAGATTGCTGGCACTCGGCGAAGCGGAAGCTAGTGCGGAAGCGAGCGAGGCCCGACGTGATTGAAATTTGCACATCGATGCGCAAGATTCGCCGCGCGGAGGTTTCACCTTCACGTCACGTGTTTTATATTCGCACTCACTGATAAAACGAAGGGAAATATTACACTATCTTGATGACGCTAAATAATTCCGTTTTCCAATACATTTATCCATAATCAATAAACTATATTTGGAACCTATATACAAACATTGTGCAAGCGTGTCTACGAATTAAATGAAAATTCACGATACCGCCTTTCTCAGTATTTTGAAAACACACAGGAAGGTAGTTGAAATTACTTAGTAAAAAGGGTCTCGCGACTCGAGCAACGGTGCTCACGGAACGCGATGTCGTGCCAAATCGACCACAAACAATGAAAAGCGAATAACAAAAGAAATCTCATTTAGGTATTGAAAACTGTTAAGAAACCGCGTCGGACTGTCGACAAGTTTAATCAAATTGTATCTAAGAGGACGACAATTTGAAATGTTAAATTGCATTGTCCAGCAGAGCGCGTCATTCGCTTGTAACTCTTGTAACACACGCTAAGCGCCGTCACGCCGGCTGTGCTGTAATGGCCGCCTATTCTTACGCTCGGCGCTGGCCGTTGAGACACCCGCTGCCGCAAACGCAACACCGTAATAATCATGTAATTACAATGGCGTGTTGCAATAATATTATTACGGACGAATGAATACGAGAGTTATTCTTACATTTCGCACGTTCGCCACTTAACTCGGCGTCAAGCACGACAGTTCAAATTATCGTTCCGCGTCGTACGAGACAATTATTTTTATTACCCGTAAAGTTCTATCTTATAAAATTTGAGGTTCATTTTGACTAAAAATCATAAAAAGAACCGTGAGGTCGATCATGTTGGAATTATTTAGCGTGTGACCCCATACGCCAAGATATTTGTAAAAGGAGTTTTAAAAAAAAGTAAAAATCTTCGTAGCCAACTCACTTTTGACCTTAAAGTAATTAACTCTACTAAGTAAATTAACTTGAAAACTTCATCGGTTTACAAACCTATAAATTTTCGAGAGTCAAACGATTAAAGTATCACGTTAAACGTGCTATGAGCTGTGCTATGAGAGTACATGGGTACTTATAACTAATCGTGTCTTATTAAAGTGAATCGGATGCAGTCAATAAGACAATGAAAAGCAAGTTGCCCTTAATTGGGATAGACCAAAAAATAATACGGTTTTTACATTCTAATTCGAAAGAATAGGTAATTTTAAGAGACCAATTTCATTAATTTTGTATTTGACCCAATAGTTTTGTTTTAATATCTTTATTTTATTTAGCAGTCAGTTTATGGATGACATGATTTTTTGAATTTTGTCTTAGTATTTTCTAATAAATTACCTCAACTAAATGATATCTAATGATAAAAAGTGATTGTAATAGTGTAATGAATGAAACATACTATTTCAATCGGTTTTCGCCTAACCTGTAAGATACACCTAGGAGGGCTTCAAGCCAAAAACGTAAGTCACACAAAGGTCAAAAAAGGAAATAGATAAATATTTCAAAAACTTAATCATGCAGAACGGCTTTAAAACCCTATTCACGAAATAATTTTCAAATTAGAGTAATTTAAAAAATATGAACAATCCCAACAATCACGGGATGTCGCCACATCAACATCGGCCACATCCGCGGGCAACCTGATAAAGTCCACCTCACAAAGCGGCGCCGCGGCAGACCGCGCGGGAGGAGTCGCGCGTGCTCGACAACGGCGACGAATATTTATTTTCCTTCGCAATACCGATTTATTGAAAACATCCGAACATTTCGTGCCCATTACCTTTGCTTTTTCTTAAATATAATTGTCTACGAATGTTAAAGTGTCTATAATTAAGACATGATTTGGAAGTTTTTTTTAATGTCACGTATACGTAGGTTAACAATTATATTATTATGTCACGTAACTCAAATAAATACATGTTCCTACCCAACTAAATCCAGGGCTCAGCTCTGACTACGCGCTTCGCTTGGATATATTATTATAAAAATAAGAGAAAAAATAACTAGCAGACAACATCAAGTACTTTAGTCTATTTGTCGTGATATATTACTTAACCTCGGCCTTCTTATCACCTAGACCAATGAAATAATATAGACTTCATTGTTTAGGTGTGTAATTTATAGTTCATATTGTTTTTTCAAAAATCACATCGACTTTTAATCAATTTAGGATTAAGTACAAACGTGAACGTTTTAATTTGTTATAGCAGTGACACCGTGGTATTGTAACTGCGTGCACCAGTATCTCATGGAAAATAATTCAGTAGGCAAGAAATTGCGCGAAAAATACGAAAATCTTGTACAGGGTGTATTGACAGATTGCAAATGTGGCATAACAGTAAAGCTGAGCCTCTATTCTAGGCGGTAGAACCAAATCGTCATTGACCTGCTATCGTATTGTTTTCAACTCGGCCGCCGTCACCGTCAACGGTGACCATACGATTACAGGTCAAAGACAATATGGTTTTTACCGCCTAGAATAGATGGCAGGTTATCTTCTCTACTCAACTCAGAGCGACAACTACGCATGCGCGCCTAACACTAAGTGGTAGCATTAAATTTAGAGACTTCTTACTGTTTGTTAGTAAAATAAGCAGTGTGCAAAAATGGTTTACTCTTGTGACTCCATATGAAATGCACCGTTCTTTTACAAGCGCCCGCTTCCTGCTTTCCTTCCGTCCTAACCAATTTTTTTTTTCTTGTCGTAACATACTTATGAATGCCAAAATTATTTACACTAAATTGTATGTGGCTACGTATCAGAACTCCTTAAATTAATTTACGTAATTTCAAAATACCTAAGGTCGAAATACTTAATTTTTAAAACGCAAATCATCATTTTGCCTAAATATTCAATGTCCTAAGTTTACAATGCCTACATTTTAATCCCCTAATAGACTAAATTGATGAAATACGTAATGGATGAAATACTTAATGGATAAAATACCTCATGGATGAATCGATTCACAAGCATTAAAACTCACCTAATGAATATATCAGTTCCTAGAAAATGCAAACCAACTTGCTTAATTAGGTTATATTAGGTTAGGGTAGGTTAGAGTTGCGTCAAGGCGCGAAGCACCATAACTACGCGGAATAGGAGCTCCGCGCAGCGGATTTTGTCGACTTGTTTATACACTTCTTTATTAAGCGACTAGAAAAAACAAGAGGAAATTAAATATTTTTAAGGTATTATTAAATAGTAACTTAAAAATAAGTGTACGAACAAGTCGATGGAGCTCCGCGTAGCAGACTGACAGACGGTCGGTATTCCGCGCGGTTCTAGCGCTTCGAGCCTTGACGTAACTCTAACGTAACTAACCTAACCTCTCGGTTAGGTATTTCATCCACACATAGGCGAAATTACCGTTACGTATTTAAAAAATTAGGTATTTCAACCTTAGCTATTTTGTCATTGAGGAAATCAATTTTTGGTAAATCATCCATGAGGTATTTATTATTCAATTGGGCGATAGGTTCGTTAGGTATTTTAAAATTACGTATTTCGACCTTAGGTATTTTGAATTACGCCAATTCATTTTAGATGTTCTGATACGTAACCGTGTATGTTTATATCGCTATCTACACAGTTGTCTTGTTCTATTTGAGAGTATTGAATCAGCATGCACTACCACATTCATTTGTCATGTATATCTGCATTTTAGACGTGCCACAAACTAGTGAACTGAGAATTTCTTCTACCATGCCGCCTGATGTCCATTCCAAAGGATCCCGCGAGATCTGCAGCATGCCCGGGTGCGTCCACACAGGTAAGATCTACTTATTCACTGAACTTGACTGTTTGCAGATAAATAACAGAACATTGGCCAAGTCGGAGATCGCGGGTACGATTCTTATGAGAGTTAATGGACCTACTAATATCTTACTGTGAGCAACGCCGTCTTTACCATAAGGGCACACGGGGACACGGGGCATGTGCCCCGGGCCCCCCGCCTAAGGGGGCCCGAAGGACCGACCATTTGTCTCACATTTACCTATTCTCAAAACATTTTGGCCTGATTGTATAAATAGTTTTACCGATGCAAAATATATTCATTAATATAACCATACGCCATGGTCAGTTTAAATGACTAAAAAGAAGACCACAAGGAACTAAATGGATCCCCTTATATAGCGCCCTTGCCTTTGTCCACCTTTACTTATTCATGTAAAAGCAAAAAGAAGAGGTAAGCCAGTTGAAGCCCGTCCGACCAACAGCACTCGAAACTTAAACTGTCACGAGCATCTTCATGTGGGGTTGTTTACGTACTTCAAATTAATAATATTAAATATGCACCTGTGCTTGACTCATACGCAACGATAACTAAATGTCCAACAAGAAAAACAAACATCGGTGCCTCTTTGTTCTCTAAGTCTTCAATTTATAAGCTGTGCAGTAGTTGAAATGTAGTAGACCCCTTTCATTAATTAGGGCCTTTATTCCAAGTTGTATTGACCTACTTGCTTTATTATAATATTTATAATCATATTGTTGACGTTATACGGCACTAATTCACTTGCCAGTGAGAGCTGCCTTAGGTTCAACCTCGTGATTAGGTACGTTACGATATCGAAGCAAGAGAGAGGCCTTGAATCTGAAGTCAGGAGCAATATGCGTCACCAATTAGCTTTGGCCCTATGTGGATGATTAGTTGTGTATAAATGGGGCGTGTTGCAGCATCGAAGCTGCTGCAGAACATGGACGAGAAGGTGGACCCGTGCGACGACTTCTACGAGTTCTCGTGCGGCTCCTTCCTGCGCAACACGCGCATCCCGGACGATAAGACGTCTGTGAACACGTTCTCCATTATCACGGACCAGCTGCAGGAGCAGATCCGCGCGCTGCTGGACGCGCCGGTCACACCCGGGGAGCCGCGCCCCTTCGTGCTCGCCAAGACGCTCTACCAGGCCTGCATGAACAGAAGTAAGTCCCTCTCTTACTCACTTTTAGTTTAACTTGAGTAAATAAATGATAATAAAATATATTTTCCCAAAAATGAGAGCTATCCGCCAACCGTTATAAAATCTGCCTCCCTCTCCGAATATTCCTGTATATGATAGTGATAAAAGTCCTCCAGGTATTCTGTACAAAATATACATCTACGCTTTGTCCAGCACTTTGCAGTATTACGAAATACCAATCCACTTTAAATACACGTGTGCGATGTATCCACACAAACTAATCAGAACAATTTCATTACCTAATCAATATTCCAATCAACTTGGGTACAGGATTAACACAATAAAGTGTTCACATTATCTAGCGGCGCAGCGGTGATTGGATTGACGCTGTGTGTGCGACTTGCTCGTGACGCGATTATTCATGAAAGTAAACAATTAATAAAAAGTAAACAAACGTAGAACTAATTTGTGAAGCAATAAAATAACCAACATTGTTTGTTCAAGTTGGTGAGAAAGTACCTGGGGTGATGTCGAATTGTGCAAACCCAACTTAACAATGTATTAATCAAATTAAGCTCCCCGACACGCGCCATGCTGTTTCAAACTACGCTGGATAGTTAGACCTACATTCATATTGTCTCCAAACTTACCTACCTGCTATATTCTAAATATCGTATGCATTAAACTTATGAATCTTTAGACTGTATACACGAGTGTCAACCAACAAAACAATGCAGTCTTTCACTTACTTAATTCCTAATAATTCCAATTATTTAACTAGATGTTGGTTTTTTTCATTTCGCAGTCTATTCCACAATATTGTGAGTGAAAGTAAAACAAAATATTGCTGCTTCCGCAAGTTTGCTCGACAGCGTGTCGTAATTGATAGTTAAACGAGGACTTGTAGCATTGCTATCCCTATCTTTACAAGACAACTCCTTTGGTCCGTGCCTTGCACCTATTAAACGGGCTTCTCGCATATGCCCCTGAGCGGGATGTATTTGCTAGCGGATGGGCTGCACTGCGTGATGAATGTTTGAGGTACTGCGAGAGTATGGATGTGCGTGTGTCGTCAATTATTTAATGTGAAATTTATATTGTATTTTTATTGTTTTTTTTTATTGTAATTTTCTGTACTTGTAAGTATCTACAATTTCACAGTGCCTTGGTTTTCTAACTGTTATACTGTGCAATTAGTTTTGAATAATAAATAAATAAATAAATAAAATTTAGCGCTGTGTGTCTCACGCATCTACTGATAGACTAGAAGGTCACAACTAGTGTTCCATAGGACTCGAGCCTTTTTAGCCCGAATTTTAAAGCTCCGGATAAGGGAATTAAGGGCTGCGTGTTGTCAATAAAGTAAGTACTACGAAGTTGTACCAATGCCAAATAAGTAAAACCTGACCAATATTTTGCGTTTGCTACCACGTTCCGTTCCGTCCAGTTCAAATCATTCATTATTTTTATATTGTAATTTAACGAAGATGAGCGAGACGACCAATCATATATCAGTTTTTTTTAACTTCGGACATGGGTATAGCACAACAGTACTTACATTATACAGGGTGTCCCAGAAATAGCACGTCACAGTGACACTGGAGATTCCCTAGCCTCAGACGAACCAAACCAGCCTAACATGACCTCAGTAAAAGTTGCACCGTTTTCGAGTTATACCAATTTAAAGATTATTCCAAATTTTCACCTCTTTTGACATTGTAAGTGCTCGCATTTACTGGGATAGTTTTAGAATTTAGTATTTTTTATTTGTGCGCATTTATGAATAGTTGATTAAGATGATAGAAGCATTATTATGTCAATAACTAATGTAAAAGTTGGAAAAATACGGTAATGAACTTGACTTAAATTATCATCAACAAAGTAATTTAAACTTTGAACACCTGCCATAACTTTTTTTACTACAAACGAAATGAGCAAATAACTTTAAAAACATGCGTATTTTATGCCAATTCTAAAATGGTATGACACATGATATCTTAATGCATAAAAGTAGGAATTCGTATGACATTTGCCAATATGGATCCTCGGAAATCTATGCTAATCATCTAAAAATTATCTTGTACTCTACGATATCTCATTTGTTGAAGCATATGACCGATTTGCTCCTTTGAAGAATATGATTGATTTTTGGTTGACCTTGGTTCAAAGATAATAAAAAACGGGTTTAATTTTCATTAGTTTTTACAGTAAATGTTCGAATTGTTTCCCTCCGACTCTAAGGCACAAATGGTATCTTCGAATAAAATTTCGGTTTAATTTTCGTAAACTGGTTTCCGATATATCTCGGGCTGCATTGAAGACACGTCGCCGTAGTTCCTCTTCGTTACTTATTGGTTTTGAATAAATATTGTCTTTCAAACATCACCAAAAAAAAAACATTTTACAAAGCGAAATCAACTTCCGTTAAGAGTGCCGAGTAGTCGTTTCAGTTCCACAAACAAAATCAGAGGTACACATGATATCTTACTGCAAAATAGTAGGAATTCGTATCACATTTGCCAATAAGGATCCCGGCAACCAAACTAACAAATGAAACGCGATTAGCCGCTTTGCAAGTTTATCATGTAAAGAATTGTAGGATAGTTATTAATTTATTGCAGTTGTAGCCCTGTGACCCAAACTACTCATTTTTTTTATTTTTTTATTTATTAGGTTCGCCAACAGATATAACACCATTAACTTAATTATAAAATTATATGTATAGGGAAGAGTGACAGGGTGTTTACCCAATTATAGGCAAACTCAGCTTGCGTAAAACAATGGCATTTGTGCCGATGCAGCTCAATAACACACTAACACATTTAACAGGCTAAGTACTAGGCTAAAAAAGGAACTATAAAGTCGTAAGTAACCATGCATAACATAACACAATTAAGAAAATATGACAAATATAAAAACATAAAAAAAAAAAAAATTGAATTAAATTCTACCCGCTTGGATATTAAACTAGGTACCTTTTAATAATATGGATTAATCCGTCTACTGAGAAGGCAAACAACAATATGAAACTAAAATCACAAACAAGTGACCATGCATAACACGATACAATTAACGAAATATAACACTAAACAAAATTATATAAAATTAACATGGCACTATGAAGGGTTTACGTTAAAACTTACAGGCAACTACTTCTTATAAATACTTAATAATCTTTTAAACTTAATTTGAGAGATAGACATTAAATCAATATTCGTTTGTTTGAAAAGTTTATTGCGCTCGCTGCATATTCTATTCAGAACACTGTGAGATCCAAGATTTGTTCTGGATGGTTTCAAAGAAAAAGGTCTGTAGTTTGAGATGCGGGAGTTAAGCCTTGGTACATTGAATCCAATTTTTACAAGAAGCTGAGGGCAATCTATAGTGCCATTACAAATTTTGTGAAGCAATATCTGGTCAGAGATCCATCGACGGTTTTCTAGAGGAGTGATATTAAAATAATTAAGTCTACTTGAGGGTAACGAAAAAAAATTACGTTGGTGTACCGAAAGTAGATGCAAGAAGCGCCTCTGAATCCTCTCAATGCGGTCCACGTGGCACTTATATTGCGGACTCCAGATATTAGCGCAATATTCAAGCTGGCTGCGGACTAGGGCAAAATATGAAGATTTCAAAGCAGCAACATTTTTAAAGTGTTTACAATTACGCCAAATAAAGCCCAAAAGCCTATATGCTTTTTTAATAACGTTGTCATAGTTCGTTACCTTGCGTTTCGTGACTCTGATTTTGTTTGTGGAACTGAAGCGACTACTCGGCACTCTTAAAGGAAGTTGATTTCGCTTTGTAAAATGTTTTTTTTTTTTTGGTGATGTTTGAAAGACAATATTTATTCAAAACCAATAAGTAACAAAGAGGAACTACGGCGACGTGTCTTCAATGCAGCTCGAGACATATCGGAAACCAGTTTACGAAAATTAAACCGAAATTTTATTCGAAGATGCCATTTGTGCCTTAGAGTCGGAGGGAAACAATTCGAACATTTACTGTAAAAACTAATGAAAATTAAACCCGTTTTTTATTATCTTTGAACCAAGGTCAACCAAAAATCAATCATATTCTTCAAAGGAGCACAAAAAAATGAGATATCGTAGAGTACAAGATAATTTTTTAGATGATTAGCGTTGATTTCCGAGGATCCATAGTGGCAAATGTCATACGAATTCCTACTTTTATGCATTAAGATATCATGTGTCATACCATTTTAGAATTGGCATAAAATACGCATGTTTTTATAGTTATTTGTTCAACAAGAGAGCAAAGTTGGTTTTTGCTGCGAGTGATGATTCAAAGATACGAGACGTAAAAAACTTTGGTCTCGTGTGAGACATACAACTTTTCACCTCAGCAGCGAGAACAACACAGCGTGAAGCTGGTAGGGCCAACGCAGGTCTTCCGTTGTGACCATTTGGTGAATACACGACTAAATAACGACACGATCGCATATGCATCAATCACAAGCATTTTTGCAAAATACTAATAAAATAAAAAGTGGAAAAAATAAACATGAAACAGATGAAACCTGTCACTCAACTTGATAATGCCGTAGTGCAAACACAACTTTATACAGCTTTATGTAGTCTGTGGCTTTAAAAAAACCTAACTAGGCCTTGTCTATGGCTATTGGCTACAATAATCCCGCTATTTTTGAAATGCGTTCTGAAACTGCCCCCGCGGTTTATGTCACGAAATTAAAGATTGTTAAAACGATAACAAAATTTTGTAGATACATGATAAACTTCTTATTTTTCATTAATTTTGTCTTCAAAACATTAAATAAAAAAAATGATTGTACCTACTGTATAAAATAGTTATAATAAACACATTTCAAACTTTAACAGATAGTTTTATTTGCAATTTTACGGTTATGTGTGCATCCGTACGTGCTTTTCTTTTTGGGCCTACTATGTGTGGAATTTGAAAATCGAACTTCGAATCAAGTTGTTTCTATCTCTCGCTTTTTTCCTATCGAAGTGAAAGTGACAGAACAAAGTGAAGTTCAATTTTTTCGAATGTTGTGAGTAGACCCAGCACTACTCACGGCATTTAAAAAAATAATTAAAAAGCTACTTTGCCTCTCTCTCGCAGCAAAATTGAATTTTGCTCACTGTTTTTAAGCAGCAAAACCGCTGCTGAGGTGAAAAAGTTATTTGCTCATTTCGTTTGTAGTAAAAAAAAGTTATGGCAGGTGTTCAAAGTTTAAATTACTTTGTTGATGATAATTTAAGTCAAGTTCATTATGGTATTTTTCCAACTTTTACATTAGTTATTGACATAATAATGCTTCTATCATCTTAATCAACTATTCATAAATGCGCACAAATAAAAAATACTAAATTTTAAAGCTATCCCAGTAAATGCGAGCACTTACAATGTCAAAAGAGGTGAAATTTTGGAAAAATCTTTAAATTGGTATAACTCGAAAACGGTGCAACTTTTACTGAGGTCATGTTAGGCTGGTTTGGTTCGTCTGAGGCTAGGGAATCTCCAGTGTCACTGTGACGTGCTATTTCTGGGACATATACAACATTCAGCCATTATAATCTTGTTTTTTTTGTCACAAAAATACTATCGAACGGGTGAAGCGCCATCGGGAGTATCTTCCATTATTCCTTCATAGTTCATATTAGCCCCCAACACGGGGTAAGTATTAACAGCAGAGTTTTTTTTAAAGTGAAACATTGTGCCTGACCTTGCCATTCAAATGGCATTAAAATTTGGAAGATGAATAACTTGCCGTCATGTAGGTACTTAAGTATTAACATTAAGTTTAGAGCTTTAGAAGATATGCACAGAAGTTTCAATTTCGTTAATAAAAGCCCCCCCGCTCTTCTACCTCTATAAATAACGCGGCCACTGTGCGCAGGCAGACTGACATATTTTGCATCAAGGATTGCCCTTTATCCTGTCAGCCTAGAATAATCCATTTCGGAGATCGCGAACCAACTGGTGGCGACCCCCTGTGTCGCGACTCGTGCCAGACCCTCTACTCTGCTCGGTTAAATGATATTGCCATTTGACGTGGTAGTATTTGGAACTCGACCGTATATAGCGCAGCGCTTGTGTATTCTAGACGAAAACCCGGTCGAGAGCATCTTGAATATCAAACAGTGAATTCGTATTTTATAAATTATTAAATCATTTGGTAATTTAAATCTATATGTATATGTAAATTAAACCCCTATTTGTCCTGGTCACGCTATAACTTGAACCGATTTATTTTTTGTTGTGTTCGGCGTTGTCAGGACAAGATTTGTACGAAAGAAAATGATTGAAAAATCCACCGGGAAAGTCAAAAATCCGGGCAAGACGGGTAGGTATGTTTATTTCAAAATAAATAAAAAATAGAAGTTTTAATTATTTCTATTCGTATTAGTAGTTGAGATCAAAATTCTAAAATAATAATTGTTATTTTATTTATACTTGGTTTATAAAAAGATCTATTATCCGTTTTGTCCACCTAGGGCGGGCAAGATGAATACATAATGTCTTAATCGTCACAAAAATATAGCCCTCGGGCCAAATACAATGGAAAAGTTTATACTCAGTCAGTTAAAATTCGGAAAGAAGTATTTAAATTGGGAACCTTTCCAATGGGAGTCTAGATGAACCGAAAAAATATAATTTAGATAGCCCGAACTCCGTGGGGGGTCTTCGGTATCGCCACTAACAATAAAACAATAGTACTTGTAGTAATATAAAATAATATAGGTTTACATGAGTAATTAGGAGTGTGTGAGGCTCAGGTAGTACAAAAGCGGCATGCAAAGAGGTATCTCACGCAACCTACAGGAAACCCACAGTGTAGCACTTCAAACAACATAGTGGAAAGGAAAACATCTTTTCATTAAGTACTTTGCTTTATTGACTGAGTGTAAATAATAGTTTTAGAAGTTTTATTATGTTTGGATGAACGGTAACAGCCAGAAATATGATAAAGTTGCAATATATACCTAATGCTGGGTGGCATGCGGCAGTTTGATGGTGGAGTCTGGTTGCAGGTGCTATCGAGGCGCGCGGCACGGCACCGCTGCTCGACATGCTGCGCCGGCTGGGCGGCTGGCCCGTGCTGGACGGGTCGGCCTGGAGCGAGGCCTCCTTCTCCTGGGAGCAGTCGGTGTACAAGTTCCGCGCTGCCGGTTACTCCGTCGACTACTTCCTCGACTTCTCCATAGGAGTCGACGTCAAGAACTCCACTAAGAGAATCATCGATGTAAGAATATTCTACACCTCGAGAATTAACTTACTGGCGAAGAAACCACGCCTCGCGATGCGGTCGACCGAACGCGTATAAAGACATAACTGAATGCCTGGTTTTAAGTATTTCGTTATTGTGTTTCTAAACCATTTATAAAACAACTAGCCAAACGCGAATTCGTAATTGCTATGCGACACTCATGTTATTTAATGTTATTGCGAATGTGGCGATGTATTCAGTTCACAGTCGTTAAGTCAAAACAAGGTAATAGTAATAGGTGCGCGTGTTTATCAACAGTTGGACCAGGCGTCGCTGGGGCTGAGCCGTGAGTACCTGAACCGTGGGTTGAGCGACAAGCTGGTGCAGGCCTACTACGAGTACATGGTGGACATCGCCGTGCTGCTCGGCGCCGACCGCTCGCTAGCCGTCACAGACCTCAAGGACTCGCTCATGTTCGAGATGAAGCTCGCCAACGTAAGCACCGTCTCCGCCGCTCGCTTTAAGAGGAGTTTAAGATTTACACATCCTTAAAGTTACGAGAACGCGAGCATTAATTTCGCACTTATAATGTAAGACCATCAAAGAAAACTTGTCCCATTACGAGCACAAGGTCTGCGTTTAATGCGTGACCCAAATTCGCCGCAGCCAAGGAAACCAATGCCAATCGAAACGCATCCTGATAAATAAATGATCATCAATCATCAATTATACCGGCACGAAAGTGTTTTATATGACTGTTTTTTTTACTTGTTTGAAAATACGGGGGTTACCATGACATACTAAACCAGTTAAGTTTAGGTTAAAAGAAAGAGAGGGAGCTATAGTTAGTCAAACGATGTTATGGCTAATTTTCGTCACACAAAGGAAAAAACTAAGATCTTTTTAATCGTACAACGTAAAATATTTTTTACAGATATCCTTACCGCTTGAAAAACGCCGAAATGCCACCAGCCTATACAATCCCATGACTATTGCCCAGCTGCAAGAGAAGTTTCCCAAGTAAGTATACAATTATTATACCTAGAGATAAATTGACAACATTTAAAAAAAAAAGCATTATTGTTTTTTCGCGTTTATAATAGCTGGTTAAAAATTAGACTACCCGTATTTCTTGGTTTTTCTTTATTTAACTTAAATTCGTCGTTAATAATTTATTAAAGAAATAGTAATTAAAAAGACCGTATATACAAAGTTAGGAATACTGATGTCGTGATCTTAGCATGATATAAAATTTTAAAAAATAACTTGAAACAAAAACAGAACTGACTGACATGTCAATCATTCCCTGCCGTTCGTTCAAAAATTTGCGTAATTTAATTAATTACATAATTTGTAGACGCCATTAAAATAAATAAACTATTTTGCGTAGAATCTAAAGCGTGTCGTTAGAATCAAGTAATCCGTCAGACAGATAAAAAATGAACATGACAGTTGTATATTTTTTTCAATTCCTTTGGTCATAAATGGACTAAGGGCACGATAAGTGTATTCCTAACATTCACAATCCAACTTTTTTTACTGTTTTTCCTAAATATAAAAAAACTACTGCATAAAAAAATTCAAAGATATTTTTACTGTAATCAGCAGTGTAAAATCTAGAAACTGTATTTTATTTTACTACCTTAGCACATAATGAATTGTTGTCAATTGAAGCTTGATAATTTGGATCGCCGACACTAATCCCAAGCAGATAGTCTATATAACCAGTATAGCGGAATTGCAATAGCTATTTTATATGGTTTACCTAAGGTAGGTACAATTTAACCTTTAGTTACTCTTCTCCATTATGTTGCTTAACTTGTTCGTTAAACTTTTTCGTATATTTATAACCTATTTATTATTTTTGCGGATCTTACTCAAAATCTATATTTATTTGCTTAGGATCCAATGGCTCGAATACATCAACCGCCTTCTGGCGCCACATATTAAGATCGGCTTGGAGGAAGTCGCCATCGTCAACGTGCCCAAATATATTTCGGAACTCGAGGTTTGTATGATTCGAAACAATGACGTTCTTTTGTCCTTGTTAAGCAGCTACCTGCAAAATAGAAAACAAAGGGTCAGGATAGGAAAACTCATAGGTAAGTGAAGAATGCGATTTATCGTATGGAGTGGAGTAAGGGAGTGTATCAGGCCCCACACTGTTCCTAATCTATGTTAACGAATTGTACAATTTGATAGTTGACAGAGGATCCATCTATGCCTATGCTGATGACACGGCTATCGTTTTCTGGGGTGATACCTGGAATGAGGTCAGGAAAACTGCAGAGCAGGGTCTTGCCACTATTGCCCGATGGCTACAAGCCTACCTACTCACTCTAAACAATAATAACACTAACTACATCTGTTTTACCAGATATAATAGAACGCAGCCTGACCTAAACTTTACCATCAGGTTCATAAGTGTAATGAATGACGCAACTACGGATTGTTGCTCTTGCGCAGTCATCAAAAAGGTAGAGTGTATAAAGTACCTCAGAGTCATGATTGATCAGCGACTTACCTGGCACGTGCACTCTGAATTGATTATGACCAGAACACGGAAGCTCATCTATATCTTTAAGAACCTGAGGCATGTTGCTACAAAGATCCTCCTCAACCAAATTTATGTTTCTCTGGCACAGTCCGTCTTGGGGGGTACAGTATTCCGGTCTGGGGTGGTGCTATTAAGACAATATTCCTTGAATTAGAGAGGGTGCAGAGGGCGTTATTGAAGGTTATGTATTATAAACCCTTTATGTTTCCGACTAAAGACCTTTACGCAACCTGTGAACTGCTGTCGGTAAGGAAACTGTTTATGTTATCTGTAATCATGAAACGGCACAAAACGATAAGTTATAAATGTAACACCAATAACACGAACAGACGAAGAAAACCCAAAGTAATCCCCATGCCAATAACTAAGTCTGTATTTGCCAAGAGGCAGTATGCAGCTATGTCAGCAAACTTATATAATATAATTAACGATGATCTTGACATCTACCCGACTGACTATAAAGAGTGTAAGTAAATAGTGTTTAAATGGCTAAAGAACTTAAGCTACAGTGATATTGAAAAGTTCCTAAAATAGTAATAATTATTTTTGCTTTGTAACCTTTTTTTTATTTTTTATTTCTTTAAACTCTTTCTCTACCTATTTTTAATTATTTTTTGGTTTAATGAATTAAGTATGATAAATGTCAGTGCATACACCTTTTCCCTTTTCTAACTTTATTGTAAGATACAACTGGTGGAGGAGCGGTGTTCTCTTAACACAAGTATCATGTATACCTACTTAAAAAGAGGCACCAGCGCAGATATTGTTACACAATTTCAGTTACTGAATAAATCTTTTTTTTTTTTAAACAATAAATATAAACACAAGTTAAGTGCGAGAAGGACTTGCTAAAAAAGCATTCTGCACCCGACATCTACTATTAACAACCGTTTTAACGATAAGACATTAACAAAAAACCTAACAAAAATACGTTTCTTGTATGGGGAACGCCGGGAAATTCCGCCGTTGAAATACATATTCATAAAAAAAGCCGGCGATATCCGAAGAGCGGTGGCGAAGAGCTGTATGTTTTGAACCATATCAAATAAATTAAAAAAAGCAATAAATGGTCACATACGGGTTTTTTTACACGTCGGTAATATACCTAGAGTGAATCTACTAGCGCTTCGGAGAAGCTTTATCATTGCAGAGAAAAGCGCCGCAAGAAACTCTAGCAGAAGGTTATTTTTTAATCATAAATTACAACAATAGTCAAGAGTAAGTTACGTATACATTACAAGGTAATAAATTAAAAATATTGTCTAAGACAACAACACAAAGAGTGAGCCTCTACGTCAAAGGCCAAAACTGGAATAAGTAACTGAACAACTAGTCCTTGCAGACTTGAACAGACCGGACTCCACATAATAGATATAAGGTTCAAAAATACAGCTCGATAAAGGTAAAACACACGGACGAAAGGACAGCTTGTCTTAACAATGGGACCGTCTTACTAAGCCGACGCTGACCGGCTGTCCGTATTTTAGGTTTTTATTTGTTGTTGCCGTTATATTATACCTCATGTCTACTCTATAAAAAAGAGCGGTGGCAGAGCTGTATCTTTCGGACCGCTCTTTAAAGGAATAACAGAAAGACGAACGGACAGTGGAAGCTTAGTACAGTGTAAAATTCAAATGCACGGCCACAATCACCATTATTCACGTTGTTGAACATTACGTTTGGTACTTTTTGAAGGTGCTTCTGGAAAATACCCCGAAACGCGTGCAAGCGAACTACGTGATGTGGCGCGTCGCGGGCGCGTCGGTGTCCTACCTGACCGAGGCGCTGCGCCGCCGCCAGCTCAGCTACGTCACGGCGCTGTCCGGCAAGACCGAGCGCGAGAGCCGCTGGAAGGAGTGCGCGGACACCGCCAGCGTCAGGTGCCACTTCCGGACCAACTAAACACTTACTTATTCACTTTCAATTGCCAAATATTACAATTTAAAAATATATTAAAAAAATCAACGTTTACACTACCGACAACAAAAACAATCGAAAAAAAACATCATTTTAGAAAATTCGTTAAGGTTTAAGGTACTTTCACACGAATGGCATCAGGCATGAAATTGGCCATGAAATTGGCCAATATACCTACTTTAAACGCCTTTAATTGTCTTAAGAAATATATTGTTTTATTTCAGTATGTCTATTGCGGTGGGAGCTCTATACATTCGAAAATATTTCAACGAAAACTCTAAAGCCAATGCCCTCGAAATGGTGAATGACATAAGGTACCTACTTGTATTTATTTTAGTTAGTGATATAATCGTGGTATTCTTCGTTTTTTTTTAGTTATACTTTCTGGACTAGATTTATAGGTTAAGCTATTAGGTACCTGACACCCAGTCGTCAATTGAAACGCGATTCGTTTGTGATCATTAAGTACCTATCTCTTAACGTATACAATATTTTTATTTAATGTTTCTTTATTAATATCTTGTTTTATTTTCCTTTGTGTATCGAAAATTAACCATTGTACATAGCCAATTTTCGTTACGCAATAAAAAAAGGTAACGTTTTCATAACTACGAACATTTAGTCAAATACGTAGGTAGGATATTGTGAAAGTACTTTCTTTGCCGTTGTTGCTGTCGCTATTTAACGATAACCATCGCCGTTACTGATTGGCTTATGCTGTTTTCTCATTGAACGACTTATTTGAGTAATGAACGTTTACGAGTTTCACGATCACGTATAATATGTATTATCACGAACAAATTGGCATAAACTCTAACTGTACGACCATTAATTATACAACTTACACTCGATACTAAGATTATCTACAAGTAAGAAGAACCAACCGATCAGAACAAGTATAATTAAATGAAAATCGAAATCGTAGACGCAATTTATGAAACTATAAATCCAACTTGAGTTCAAATAGACTAGGAGCTATGCACATGGTCGGGAATGGATGGTATACCCTACCCTCATTGAAATTAACTTAACTTATGACGTCACTAGTTGCATCAAAAGCGGTCTCCCGTTCATTTCCCAACTGTTATCTGGACAGATAACTATGGAGATTATAACTGTCATACCAACAACTTAACCAGTAACGGATAGTAACGTGTGTGTACGTTATCAGGCAACAATTCCGCAAGACTCTAGAGGAGGTCGAGTGGATGGACGAGATGACGCGCAAGGAGGCGCTGGAGAAGGCCGACGCCATGGCTGCTCACATCGCGTACCCCAGCGAGATGCTAGACGACAACAAACTCATCGAGTTCTACAGCGGGGTAACTTAACACTTGCTTACGATACAACTGAATTACGATACCAAATCAATATGAATGGATAAGCCCAAAACATAAACTTTGATATTGCACCGCACGCCACTTATTTGATCAGAATCCGTGTTTTTTGTCGAGCGCGCTTATTATTAATTTAGGACGTTACACCTCGTTATAAGTACTTGCAAGGAACCCTGGAACCCGGTTAGTGCGAGTTGAATTCGAGTACCGAGTGATCCGTAGGTACCTACGTCTGATTTGTATAACATATGAGAAACCCAATGAAGTCCTGCTGCTGCTGACTGGCTTTATACCATGTTATTGTACCATGTACCACTCTTTAAAGTAATCAGAAGCCGTAACCTCCACTCCTGTACTAATTCTTGTTGTGGTGATAGACTATTGTACCACCCTTTGGCAGTTATTATTTGTTTTAAAAAGCTTTTTTTTTTTATATACCTATATAAATTAAGTCCTTTGTACAACAATGGGATACTGCCACAATCTTCCTCGGTTTGATTAAATAGATTTACAATGAAGAATGTAATGTGCACTATCAAATATAAAAATAAAAGACCTTACACAATAAAGAAAAATTACAATATCCGAAAGTGTCTCTTTCGAATCAAATACTCAGCAACTTTGTAGCCTCAAATCAAAAAGTATAATTTTTTAATATTGTAATACGCCGCTATAGTTAGGGAGGCGAATAGGGGAATTTTCGGTAATACTCGAGCGTGGCAGTTTAAGATATGAGAGATACCTTAGACCTAATAGAACAACCTTGTAAAGTATTTAGCTCTATATGTAGTGACGCGCGCCTAGGATAGACGATCAGATTAGTAAAAAAAAATCGATAGTCTGAAATACTCGATCGCGTCAGATTAAGATATTGGGGGTTGATTTTAGTGTTTTAAGACTAAATTTAACTAATCTGACGATGACGATAAGTCCTTGACGCCGCCGAGTTATAGGATCGCGAACTTGTAAAAAAAAAAACGTTAATCCGGCATTCTCGAGCGTGTTTTTTTTTTTTGAAGGATATAATCTAAAACTTACTAAAAATACAAAATCTGCCGGTTTCCGCATGACCGGAAGTGTGGAGGAGCCATTTCGTCTTCCGAAAACCGCGTTGCGGCATATAAGTCGCGAACGATACATTTTACAAAAAAAAAGTTTAAATAAACAAAAAAGGGAATATCTATCGCTTTATTGTCATTCTTAAATTCCCCGTTTTATCAAGGAGAAAGAAAGGAAAAAAAGAAACCAAAAAACCTTTTTCGGTCAGATTAAGAGAACCCACCAACATTTTTGTAAGATTAAGAAAATAATAAACCTCCCCTATGAAAATCTGACGCGCAGGAGTATTTCAAAAAAACTTTTTTTTTTGCATTTTCAAAAATTCATCGTAACTTATCGTCACGCCGAAATCGTCAGTTTTTTTAAAGGGAGCTTCCTTGGGGCCTACTTAACACCCCTTCCGAAAATCTGACGCGCTCGAGTAAATTTTTTTTTTTTGCATTTTTTACTACTTTATATGCCTACCCCCACCACGCAAACCGGCAGATTAGTATACCGTTGTTATCAGAGGCACTTGGGGCATACGTAGTATGAATATCTGACGCGCTCGAGAATGCCCAAGTAACTGTTTTTTTTAACATTTTTGAAAAACCGTACCCGCCAAACCCACCGCTAAAATGGTTTTTACCATACGAGCTTTTCTTTTCGAAATTATTTTATCTTTCGATTTTGATAGGTCTCGACGGCGCCGTTGAATTACGCCATTTAGCTACCTCGCCTCCCTAACTACTAGGTTGATCCAAACTTTTCAACAAAAGTGACGGATTTTTTAAAATGCCGTTTTTCACTTCATTTCAATACGCTGTTCTCATATAATTTGTAGGTTATTGCAAAATATGACACTTTTTTACATAAACGCACGTATACGTCTACCGCTGCGAATGCGAATGGGACTCCAATCCATAAAAAAGATGGAGGGAACCCGCCTAATAGAAAAGTGACTTGAGCATATCTACCCCGATAGGCAAAAAACAAAATCAAATTAGGAATGAGACACACCTTTTCCAACCCGATAGATTTAGCCGTTCTAGAAAAAATCTCGTAATGTTTCCGCTTTTCGGTATTTTTTACGGAACCCTACAACCGAGCTATAAACTATGCCTTATGGGGCTTTTTATTCCTAGTAGCCGAGGTTGTCGACACAATCTACACACGTTAAACGTATCCAGTATAAAAAATATTCTACATTATTTTGATATTTTAAAATACATAACTCAACGCAGTACACTGCTTAATATTTTAAATGCCAAGCTATTTTTGATGTATTTATCTATAACCGGAAGATTGGACCTAAGGTACCTACAACTAGCTCAGTAATTTAGGGGTCATGTGAACGGTTTGATACACAAACAACTTTATAATAGTGTATATTTATATGTTGGTTTGTCACTTTTGTGTTACGCGGAGAATTCGTCAATATGAGACGTATTTGCATGACAAATCAAACATGAATTCGAACGCGCTTTACAATAAAACCGAAGTCGTGACACAAAACAGCCCCTCTCCAATCACTATCATATGTCGACTGGGCTATTCATTAATGGCGGCATTATTTCCAGTTGGAAATGTCATCGGACAAGCTGATGGAGTCAGTGCTGAACCTGACGCTGTTCGGCACCGAGTACCTGTTCAGCAAGCTGCGGGAGCCCGTCAACAAGACTGACTGGGTCACGCACGGCCGCCCCGCCATTGTCAACGCCTTCTACTCCTCCATCGAAAACAGCATCCGTAAGTTACCTGACTAAAACTACCTACCCACACTGCGTCCGTATCTATAAACAATACACTTAAAAACACAATAGTATAGGTATAGTCCTATACTATTGTGTTTTAAGCCCTTTATTGCCGATGACTTAGATTGACGTCATTCTTTAGCCATACACAATCTCATGGACGCCGATCGGTGTCATGCATGGGGAAGCGAAGGTATCGCGGGCTACTCGTGAGTAGTATCTACATACGTATGTGGACACTCGGAAATGGGTACATACCTACCTATACCTATGTGAATATCGAAAGTTATTGTATCTAAAGTTAAATAAAATTATCGAAGTCCAAAACATCGAAAGTTGAAACATCGAACGGTTATTATGCCGATGGATGAAATATCGAACGTTTTTGTTGGGGTACATATTAAATATCGAAAGTTGATAAATGTAAAGTCAAAAAGTCGAAAGTTGAAATATCGAACGGTTATTGTAGTTGAATTATAAAAGTTAGGTACGACGACGAGCGTAGGGAGGAGTAGTGTTAGGTTGAACTGCGATAATTTACCGACTAAATTACTGAATCTGTTTATTCAGTAAGTATACATTTTATGGTCTTATTTTGTGGGCAATTAAAAAACCTAACATCTTTTAGTAGTTAGTTTCTGAACCTAACCTTACAGAGACAGTTTCGCATTAAACTTCAGATGTCGATAAGTCGACCGTTCGATTTTAAATCTTCGATATTTTGGACTTCGATATTTTAACTTTAGATATATTTCGATATTTTAGCACAAAGTGCAAATAAGTAGCTGTAGATGTTTTAAACATTCGATATTTAAAACGGGTGGCATTTCGATCGTAGGCCTTTCAGATGTAGATATTATGTTATGTATGACCGTTTGATATTGTGACTTTCGACATATTGGACTTCGATATTTTAACTTTAGATATATATATTAACTTTCGATATTCAGATATGTACCCTCGAAAATAAATGGTGTAAGTACGCCACGGATAATGCACAAAGACACCTTTATTGAAACGTTTCTTGATTGCGTATTCATATGTATGCATAATTACAAACGTAAGAGTCTAAAAGTTTTAAGCTGACTCATCAATTTAGGTACAAATGCGTTCAAATATATAGAAATAATATATTATTTTGAAGCGTTATGACGGCTAAAGAGGAATACTTACAAAGAAATATTCTTCTTGATTCGCACTCAGAATTAGCACGCTAATTTAAGTCAGATTGATGGTTTGTTTGACTCCGTAATGCCACGGAATCGTCGTAAAACCCAGGTAGGCACTTAGTTATTTATTCGACAATAACTTGTGAACGATAACTTCATTGTCGCTAGTCACGTACGTGACACAATAGTTTAGATCATCATGTGACACTTCTAGGTACAAATTATGACCAGTTTCTATTTAATATGGTTAAGTTTATGCCTTTTAGTAAACCCTTATAGTGTAAGCGTACCAGCGAATGAACCTCTAAGGAGAATTTCGTCTTTAAATATTTTTTTAATAAAATGAAAGTAGGTACCGTCAAAACGCACTGCTAGATCAAGACAGTATCAACTCTAAAACATTGTTAGTTTTGTTTCAAGCTCATAGACGTTGTATTAACACGTTCATTGCCAAGTCAAAATGTAGAACTTACACAGATGGCAAAAAAAAAAGTATTGGCTTGGACAATATCGAAGGGGACCATCACGCGACGACGCGTGGCTGGCCACAGCGTATACAGCCGCTTCACGCGACGTCGCGTGATGCGGCAATCAACGTGTTAAAGTTGATTTTAAAATACAGTTGTATTTTGAGTTACTGCTTTGATCCGGCAGTGCGAAATATTATCGTAGTTATCAATCAAGCTAGTGTTCTAGTTTGCTTATGTAACGTTTGTTGTTCGGTTCGCACCATACACCTTTTATTTTTGATATATTTAGAGATTGAAAGAGTCAGATATGCTTGATTGATTTATTTCACACTGAACTATTCTAATGATATAATGGACGATATGTTATGAGTCGTCGGCGATTGAATATAGAAAATGAAAATTACACTATGGCTTCATATGCATTATGTATTCTATCTATGTGCGTTGTTGCACCGTATATTTGTTTTTTTAAGTTATTGCTAATGTAAGCCAAAAACAACACAAAACACCAGTGAATGAACATGAAAACACCCCAGTAAATGAAGAAAAGGAACCAGTGAATGAACGATGTTTAATTGTTTATATGGATTCGTTCTTCTTTTTTTTTATAAAATTTATATTTTACTACTTAGTTACCTATTCATTGTTGTGCAACTTTCCCACCTGAAAATGATGTAGGTATAAAGGTTCTTGTAAAAAAACGATCGTTCATTAATGAACTGGTCGTATTGATCAGTGAATGAACTAGCAGGATCCTTTTCACTGCCATACATTTATTGTTTCGATTATTGGAAGTCAGACTTTTGTACCCATATTATATATGTTCATAACTATCGGAAGTCATACAATTTTTAGGACATAACACTTCATAATTCTAACGTTAATTATCTATAATGTAAAATATTACAATATACAAAAGTCATAACCTAATACCCTATAACATTCAAAGGCATATTTATAATCAGTAAAAAAAATTGCGGATATATTTTTCATATTATCTATTATTTTTATTCATACCTTCATGTTGAAGGCAAATTATTAAAAGGCAACCCTTAGTGGAAGCGGAGGGGGGTACGGGGGGCAGAGCCCCCGCCTAATCGAAAAACCCGCGCTCTATAGCAAATCGTCTATACGATAAATTTTGATCAATAGGTTAGGTTAGTATTGCGTCCAAAAGCCTTAACTACCCAGAAATAAGAGCTCCGCTTCGCGTAGCTTCGTTGACCCCGTTACATCAATACATGTCTATTGTAAGTTGTATGTGTAGTACTTTTATGACTAACCAGTTTTGACCTAATAAAATTTATTACTAGTACTATTTTAACTTTGACATTATGAAGTTTAATTATTATGTAATAAATTGGTATGACAATGAATTTTATGACTTCCAACAAATATGACCCGCAATAAATGACATTCAGATTTATACTATTTAATATAGTAACTTTTAACATTATGATAAATATAATGTAAATCGTTTTGAACAACAATAATTGAGACTTTAACTTCATGGCAGTCAATAAAGACCCTAAACTAGCATTTTAAGCATTTAAGAGCAGAAGCAGAAGCATTTACATGACGGACAATCAATTAACAGCTATGTTTATGAAAAATAAACTTTAACACAAATTCGAAAACTCACAATATTGTAAATTAAGTAATTTAGAATTGACATTAAAAAAAAAACAATGTATGAACACTGAGGTTCATTCATTGGTTTTAGCGGTTTCTGTGATCCAGTTCTAAAATATTCGCTTAAAAACGGCAATTTGAAAGAAAAACAATGATATGGTATGTAAATAGAAAAAATATATCCTCAACACTTAAAATAAACACACACTATGGGTCACAGTTGGTAGGAATAGGTACAGTATCACCTCAAACATAAAGTAATATACCAGTATGCTAACTGCTGCCCCATACAGCGAATGTTTTCTGCGACACGTCCACTTTATGTATCCGCTATTTTACATCTAATGCACCTGAGTTAAATTCAATGTTACCAATTGCATGAATTGCAATTATATGCAATTTTATGATATAAGAATTAACTTTTTGTTATCCCTTACAAATCAAACCTAATCTAACCTACGTTTGACAATTAAATTATGTATTTAATCTAAAATTACTCCAGCGTAACATAGATTTCGGAAAAAATAAAATTCGGACTAATTAATATTCGGAAAAAGTAAATCAGAATTTTAAGGGGTTCTCGTTACCATGATGTTATTAGTAATGTTGCTAATCTAAAAAATACTTTGCTTTGTAGAAATTTACAGAACTCTTATTTTGCGAAAATATGCTTACTTTGTTCATTCACTAGCGATGTTCATTTACTGGTACGTTCACCCTTCTATTATTAATATTATTATTTCTATTAGTATATCGTTCGCACTCCTCTTGCCTAAAATATGGCATGCACTAGAACTACAAATATCCTGTGGGAGACACAATGCAAGCACTAGAATGGTACCCTGTAACACAAGAAGCACGTAATAACCTTAAGTTTATAGACTCACATGTGATCTTCCAGAGTTTCCGGCCGGCATTCTACAAGGTGCGTTCTTCTCTGCTAAGAGACCTGCCTACATGAACTATGGTGCTATCGGATTCGTTATCGGGCACGAAATTACCCACGGATTCGATGACCAGGTAAAAAGCCTTTGGCCAGAAATGCCTATATCAAATACATTACGAAGATGTTTTATTTTTAAATATTTTTATAGGGTCGTCAATTTGACAAGAATGGCAACCTGATTGATTGGTGGCAGGAGATGACCAAGCAGGAATATCTGGAGAAAGCCAAATGCATCATAGACCAGTATTCCAACTACACGGTCAAGGAGGTCGGCATGAAGGTACGAATAATAATATCCTTACTGAGGCTCTATTCAACTCTTATTTACCTGCCTGCTTGACGGGATGGCGGCCGAATTAAAAACAATACAATAACATGGCAACGGAAATATGGTTTTACCGAGTAGAACCGAGCTCCTGGTACGAGTATAGGTACTTGTGATAAAAAATAGGAATTGCTTTTATATTGCTGGTAGTTATGAGTGTCTAATTGTAAACTTATATGACAAATGTTTTAGCTTAACGGCGTCAACACACAAGGAGAGAACATTGCTGACAACGGAGGAATTAAAGAAGCCTACTATGCGTACCAGGCTTGGATCCACCGCCACGGCGAGGAGCAGCGCCTGCCTGGCCTCGAGAAATATACTCCTCGACAGGTACACGATGAAAGGAACTCTATGAATACCTAAGGTTACTTTGTATGTGCACTCCAAGACCGATTTTACCTGGGTATAAACTTCAAATTCGATAGGTAGTCGATAGGTAGGATAGGATAGGGGTCTTTGCTAACAGAGCCTACGAATTCTACTTAAGGATCGTTAGGCTAAAAATGTCCATACAATTTTAATTTTAATTTTTTATATTTTTATTATAATATGTTGTAGATATTATGCTAAAACTAGACGTAAAAGTGCGGTCTCCTTAGCAAAAAAAAAATAAATACAAAAAAACAAACGGAAACGTGCAAACCTACTTTTTCATAATTACCCTAATAACATAAGTCAAAAATCTCGGAAATCGGAATGGATTTTTAAGAGGTGAGAACTTTACCGCACGTAACTAATATTGTTTGGTTGTTTTCAAACATACGCGATTAAGTGTCGCCTCACAATCCTCTTAGGTCCTCGCGCGGATGTCATTACATCTTAGGATGTTGGGGTTGTATATTATTATACCGAGCCGCTTAAATATGTAAAGCGGGTCGGCTCCAGGGTCGTGCGCGCTCGTTCACTGAGCGGATCGCTCCCAACTAGAACAATCGCACAAATATACTCGTTCGGTCTTTTAGTTCTTTTAGTGCACTGAAAGAAACTGGTCTGTTCATGGTCCTTCAATTTTGTAATTCTTTGACCGAGTGGCCAGTCGATCATTCATTCAGGTCGCTTTGCTGTCAGTTCACTCACCGCTCTGCCTGCTCTGTTCACTAACTATATACCTAGTGACGTCCGAACAAAAACGTCACATGTTTGGCCAAGAAACAGTCAGAATCTATAAGATTGCTTATAAATTACGACAAACTACATAGAACTCTCTGACAAAATTTAGAACAGACTCCAACATAGGTACTTTGTTTTAGAGCGGTCTACGTAACCTTGTAAAGACGTTTGGGCTATTTTATAGGGAACTGATAAAAAAAGCTTAGCATACGCAACGAACCACCTACCAATTATTTATTAAAAACTATTTAATGTAAGTATTAGGTTTGTAATATTTCAAATAAGAATTAGGCGCGGAATCGTCGGGGCTGCGCGAGCACGCCGCGGGGCATTAAGTGTTGGGGCGCGACTTCGTACTTTAATCTACTATGAACGTATTAGACGTATCAATCTTCGTTTTAAGAAATTAACCAGACAAATAAATCTCTATATACATAAAAGAAGAAACTGAATGATCTATGAACGCACAGCCCAACCCGCTTGGTCTAGAGATTCCGGCGCGCAGGTTCCTTATGACGTCTAGGGGTGCACTAAGAAAGGATTTTTCAAAATTTACCCTTTTATTTAGGAGTTAAAATAGGAGATGGACATTTGTATGAAAGTCCATTAGGTTTGAAGTTACAATATAAAAAAAATGTGGTTTGGACGATTGGAAATTAATTTATACGTGGAGTTTTTGATAATATCCATCCCCGAAGAGATGAGAACTGATCGATCAACGCACATTCTAAATCGCTGGACCGAGGGATTTGAAATTTGAAGGGAGTATTCCTTGGGTACTCTAGGGGTGCACTAAGAAGGATTTTTTGGAAATTCATCTCCTAAGGGCTGAACATAAGGGTGGAAGTTTGTATGGAAATATGGTTTGTTTGGTTTGGAAACTAACCAGACTAATACATACGTATATAATCTAGAACGTTAATAACAAAAACATTACTTTATATACCTTCTAACTCAGAAATATTGGACACTACCGTGTCTACCATAAACATATTACAAGGTTATATCGTGCGGATGTTAACGCGCGGTATTGGTAATATAATTTTAACCGGTCAAACTAGAAGGGCGTTGATTTAGTGCCGTAGACTCGCGTCTCGCGCATAGATTTTTTATCTTTTACTTAATTATGCTTATCGGAAAAAAGAAACGCCATCCTTGTTTTCGATACTTTTGTGGTATAATTCTTGCACTTATTTATGACACAACATGGTATTTTTGATTTTTAATAGTACGTCTGACTTGGTGCGAGGTTGAAACGACACTGTCACGTTTTGATGCTAGGGCCTTAAATTTAGCAACAATTTAAACACCGGAGTTTTTGTACTAGAGGCCAGTCCATAAGAAGTAATATATATATATGTTGGGGTTGGTGGGTGAGCCGTTTCCGGAGTTAAACCAAATGTATTTCTATTTGCGTTTATTCAACATTTGTCTAAACGTCGCGGGTCCCCGGGAACGACTGGCGTTGCTGGGCGCGCGTCCTGCGCCCAGCGCGCGTTGCTACTGTACTGGTACACAAGGTGTAAATCCCAAGTTTAAAACTCATGTTAATCTCGGCAACAGATAAATAGGGATCGATAATATTTCCTTCATACGAATTAAGTAAAGCGACCTCTCGAGAGAATCTAAGAAACTAATCTGGCGACTAGACTATTAAAATTGACATCTAGCGAAGGTTACGAGTACCCCCCAAGACACCTAGATGGCGCTGTTTTATTTATTCATACAACGCATGATAAACATCTGTTGACGATTTAATAATATTCAGATAATAAACAAATTTAATTCATTTATTTTCATAAAATAAATTTAAGAAAGGATTGCACAAATTCTTTTGTAGTGAGGCAATATTATTTATTAAAACCTAACAAAGAGTGTTCAGGTAACTGAAGTCGAATAAATAAAAAAGATAGAGATAAATTCAAAGGAAAGTGAGCACTATTTGCTACTCGTTACGTTAGGTTTAACTTTGTACCGAAAGAGTTAAAACTATAAGTGCGGGAAAGTTAGCGCACCGACGCCTGGAGACTCACGCAGGTAACGCGAAAATTAGGAAATGGAATGCAAACGGAAATGGTCTCTAATAGTAGGTGATACGAATGATTTAGCATTGGTCTATGATGGCTCGAAAATCTCGTAGTACGCATGACGAGATAAATCTATATAAGGGCTTACGGAAAATGGTAGCGTCACCTTTTTATACAGACGTCGAGGGGGTGAGTGTGGAAAATTGTCACGGGGTATTCGTATCGTCCATTTTGTCCTGTATTTTAATTATTTTGTGCTCTGTGTTTAATAGGTGTGGATATGTTTGTGTGTCGCTTTATGTAGCGTAGGGGTATCACTACAAGTTAACGAGAATCGCTAGCACGAAGATGGTTTAGCTCTTGTATTAAACAGTGTCTATGGGAATGTGTTATAATATGTGTTTGTGTACTTTTGGTATGTTTTTATAAGTTTATTACTTAACTCTATTTTGTTTTCCAGAACTCTGTAATGGCGCCTTTATTGGTAGTCAAGTACACAGAGCTCCAGGCAGCGTAATATTCGGAAAGAAAACCCTACGCTCACATTTTGGTTATGTTATGAGACCTGAAGGTGTCCACAATCAGGAAACGGATGGTTTCATCTCATTAACTGAGTGGGTCTAGAGGGTTCGTGTTACAAGGTTTCTGACGCCTTTATTCGGTTAGTCAGACAACGCTAGTGGTATTCCGTTTACTCTCTTCATAGGAATCCACGTTACACGTTAGGTATTATCTCCACCTGGAAGCCAACTAAAGGTTAGCAATAGCCGGCTGATGGGTCTTAGGAATACACACAGGAAATTTGGTTTCCGAAGTCGTTATTATGTTAGATCTTAGTTGGTCTAGATGGTTATTATTGCACCTGAATAGCCATACATCACTCACACGTTTAACGTAATCGTAAAAGTCGTAGGTATTGGACTTTTAGTTGAACTAAAACAATATACCGATAGGAAGCTAGGGTTATTAGGTAGTTAGAAGTTCTTTCATTACACCGTGAGAGACTTATAAACACGTAACGTGAGTAGCTAGACGTATGTTGACAAGGTTTGTTTCACATCGCCGCTGTCGATGACGTAACAATCAAGATTATTGAAGTTGGTAAATATAAACTAGCATTTCAATTTCGTATACTTACTTAGAAATAAGCTATAAATATTTAGTGGTTATAATTAAGAAACGTCAAATTAGAATTAGGTAGGAAATAGTGTTTGAATAGTGTTGTGTTTGTATTCGGCTAAATTTTACTGGTATGCCTTTGGAGTTTATCTATTATAAAGGTTAAGGTAGACCTCTGTTAGAGCAAGTGGAAATCTAAGTGGACGTTTAGTGGATCACTAGTTGATAAAGGGATGCTAGTTGCCATAGTGTGTAATAAACAAAACGTCTAAATTGGTACCCTTCAAGTTACAGTAAATTGCCATAATTTGTCCACACCAGGTTGAAGTTAAATAGGGCCGTTGAGATACGTACTGAGACATTACTAGGCAATAGGAATTGTATTTGTGGTCGGAAAATAGTTATATTTATTTATAAGATACTAGGAAAGCAAATAATACGAGGTTTACACAAACTATCTTTTGCATTAGCTAGGTCTAGGTTCTGAGTAATACTTACGGGTTGGTCTGTTCTCTTTCAATTCATCGTTAACAGTTTGGGATGTACAGTACAAACCAAAGCTACGGCTTTCCTGTTACTGGTTAAGGCCGTTCAGAGGGTCACTGTACTTACATGTTTGCTAGATGGTTCCACGGATCCTCTAACATAAATAAGCGATGTGTAGTTTGGGTACATTCCATCTTGTGAGGATGCTATGATAATTAGGAACTTCAGATAGTGATGCGACCAAAGGGCCACTAGACTAGACCAGCCCATTGATATAACAAGCCACTCGGAAGCTCACTGCACTAATAATGTGTTATTCTTAAACTCGATAAATCAATATCAGGTTATAGGGTCATTTGCCATCTACTGAAACTACCTACTTGGTTAAAGGTTGTGATCGAATTACTGTGGAGCAGTACCTACATGTATGTGGATTTTACATACTTTATTTATAACTATAATAAGAAAGTTATTTGTCGAGAGATGGCATTTCTGAGAAAGATTAATAATAGCTGTAAATTTAACAGTTTGTACTATGGTTATAGTGCTAAAAATGGCTATGAAAGTGATTTCATAACTCATGTTCTAGACCTGAGAGTTAAAGGTTAACATACCCATAATTTGGGCTACATTAGGTTTACTGTTGGTGTTTTGTTAAACATTGATAGCTATGATTATGAATTTTAGAGAAAGTCACCTAAGCTTTATTATTAGAAAATAATATAAGATACTAGTTTATCTTAGAGATGTGGTTAAATAATTTATTTAGAGATCTGGACTGAACTTTATGATAATGTTTTGTCTTAATACAAATTCCAGTTGATGAATTTGAATCTAATTAATTATTCTAAAGGAGTTTGACCCTTGAGTTTGTTTCGGCATATTCTTCTCAATGGGGATCCTCAGGAAATGCTGGTAGAGTCAAAGTATAATATAGACTGGAACGAGTCTACAAGTATTAACGCTAATAAATTATTGTTTTTTTTTAAGTAAAAATAGATATATTAGCGGGCGAGCTCTATAGCAATGGCCGAGAGCAGCGGAACGGGCGGAGGAGGTGCCCGACCTTTACTGCTAATATATATTTATTATTTTCCATTAGTGAAACAAGTAGTTACTAATCTTGTCTAATGACGTAATGTAATTGATCTATTTTGACTAAATCATTTTAATAGTAATCAAAGATCTTCCTAGAGGATCTAATGACTCAATTTAAGAATAAATGAGGCATACACTTGGTTGCAATTAATTTAAGAGGTAGTTTTGTTTCATAACTCATAACAAAGACTTTCCCTAAGTATCTCTAAATAATAAGTTTAACCAGTAGGAAGGAGTAGGTACTTAGTCATTAATATAAGAAATAGTAATCTCTTGCTCATTAAAGTACTTAGGTTACTAGTCAGGTTCACAAAGTAGGGTTCCCGGTACACTAGACGATCACGAGGCCAAATCACGATGTAGGATGTAGTAGTGCGTAGAAATTACGAGGTATAGTGTAAGTTAGGAGGTTTTCATTTAAAGATGATTATGTAGGCAAGACGTTATTCTTCAGGGGGGGTTGTTACACTACGTCAGCTCATATCCAAGTGCACATGCACCGAGATATGAGTTGACTCTGCATATTGTGTCCCTACATATATATATATATATATATATATATATATATATATATATATATATATATATATTTATATATAGGGTGAGGCACGAATCTTGCTACGGACTGAAGGTAACTATTCGAGTTTTTGTAGCAAGATTCGTGCCTCACCTATGTACTAAATGCACTAAAAGCAGAAAGTTTACGTAATAGTTCGTTCTATAGTTCATTTATTTTAGGATGAGAAACCACAATAACATTATATTGCGTTTGGTCAACTATTTATTACCTAGCAAATAGTACAGTACAATAGTCTAGCCGCAAAATAAAATTGTTTTAATGTCACTTTATTTGCGTGTCGTCTCTAGTACAAATTGTAAAGAGATTACAGTTCACGAGCCGCAATATAATGTTGTTGTGGTTTCTCATTCTAAATTAAATGAAGTATAGTATTGTGACGGAAATTCATTCTTTTTGGCTACTACTACACATCCTTAGTCGGCTCATTCGGTTTAGGAGAACCTATTTGTTGAACGACAAAACCGACCCGAAGCAATTGCTACATATAAATAAAATAACTTCTGCCCGCGACTTTGTCTGCGTACCTACATTTCGATTATCGTTATTCCTTGGGAAACTTTTAAATTTTCCGAAACGAAAAGAAACCTATACGATAATCCAGGATATAAGCTATCTCAATTTCAAATTTCATAAAAATCCCTCCACCTGTTGCAGCGTGAAGGAGTAACAAATAAACACACTTAAAGTCACTTTCACATTATTAGAAGGATAAATAAATATCGGGGAAAATCTCACACAAATTGACGTTGTGTAAAATTAAGCTCTAGGCTTTTAGGTACTCTAATGATTGTGGGGTTTTATCTGAAATAAATACAGTTGATGTTGTTTATAATTATACTTTTATTTCATTTATTTTCTTCATGATCTGAGAGAATACAATTGATGCGTACTCTACGCTGGCTTGCAAGTGACTCCCGAAATTATATAACCGCTCATATGACCTTGGGTATAAAAAATATCCAAATTGAAAATTCACTTGTCTGCCCTGGTGTTCTGAGAAAAAAACCGTTGTCTGCCCCGACATTATGGATAAATGGCGGCAGGGCGGAGTGTCCTTTTCATCCACAAAACAAACCATGAAGACTTGGTTTTAGGTATACAGGGTTGGGCAGATTAAGTGTCCTAGTTAAAAAGAGCCATAAAATTAAAACAAGACAGATTTTTTTGAAATTTATCACGTTTTTATTTTTAGCGTACTCTATACTTAAAAAAACTAATTCATAAGTTCAAATCGCTCGCCATCAGCTTTAATAACTTGACGCATTCTTCCATAGAATGCATTGCACGCGGCACGCACTACCTCGTCTGGTATTTCATCCCATATCTTGACTAATCGATGCTTGAATGAGTTTAGATTCATGCCCTGTGTGCTCCCAATCTTGCTCAGCATGTAACCCATATCGAAAAGTCCAAAGCATTCAAATCCGGCGATGATACAGGCCATTCTTGCCAAGGTATAAAATCTGTCAAATTTGTTCTACACCAGTCTTGAGTGCGTTTAGCTTTGTGAGATGGGGCACTATCTTGTTGGAAGCAGTAATAGTCGTTTCCATATAATTTTTGAGCTTTTTCTAGCAAATGACCCTGTAACACGTTCTGGATGTAATAGTCTTGGCACTTAATATTGTACTTTTGACACCTCGATCAATAAACAGCAGCGGTAACTTGCCTCTAGGCGATATCGCACCCCATACCATGACAGCTCATGGACTCTGGAACCCGTTGTACGGCTAATTTGTCCACAGGAATATCCTTCAATAAAGCACCATAGACACGATCGTTTTGTTGGTTGTGACTGTCTTGCAACTGGAACATCTTTTCATCGGAAAAAATAATATTATCGCCGTCGTGCCAAGCTAGCAATTCCCTACATTTTTTCACTCTAGCTTTTTTCTGGGCATCTGTTAAGCCATGATTTTTTTGTTTTTTGTAGGCCTTTAGCCCAAGATCATATTTTAAAATACGACTCATTGTTCGACGGGATATTTTCATATCTTTAGCAAGTTTGCTTGCACTTCGAGCTGGATTTCGTCTAATACGCTCACGAATATTTTTAATGATGTTTTTGGTGCGAACAGATGGCGTTCTCCCAGGTTTGGGCCTGATTTGTGAAGATCCCGTTTCTTTGAATCGCTTGACGGTCCGCGATATAAACCTTATATTGATATTTAAATGTTTCAGCGTCTTCAATATCTCACACGGTCGGTATTTTTTCTGGTACAAATCGCACACGAGCTGGCGTTTCGCGTCCATTGTTGAAAACAATATAAAAACAAAATATATCAAGCTGACGTGTAGAAATCATAAAGAAGATTAAATTGTCAACAAAAAAAAAATACGAAGTGAATAAGAAGTTAAGTTATATTTAAGTAAAAAAGCCATACACAACTAGGACACTTAATCTGCCCAACCCTGTAGTAACGTTTAGCCATTTTGTCAATAACATAATTAACTTTATCACGGTACCTATTTAATTGTTTCAAAAATATTAAGTGATTGTTTGTAACGCTTGGTATAAACACAAACGACAGGAATTTTGTGGCTAGTGTACAATATTATTTAGTTTTACTTGCAAATAAAATCGATGACCTATAAAAATTTATAGGTTTTTGAAATCCCCATTAATTTTCCTAGTTGCTTAAAAGTATTTAAACTACACCTTCTATAGAAAAGAAAAGAGTAATTTGTTAAGCCAGCAAGCGAACCAGTTGATACTTGTTTGAGACGCGAGCAACAGACTAAAAAATCTAGCGAACTATTGGTCGAATGTTGGTGGCGTGTATGAATAAAAGTAGGGTAAAAGTGTAAGAAATAAGAAGCGAGACAGAGATTATGGATGATTGTATAAGGAAGACGAGGAAAAATATAGTTTCACAAGCTAGGGCTATGGGATAATAAAGTACACGCGGGCAAACAACTCCTTTTTGATTTTGGGTATGAAAAGTAACCGCGGGCTAAGTGTCGTTTTATCAAAATTGCGGGTCATACGAGCGGATAAAACAAAGCAGCTGCTATTCTATCGAATTATTTGCTTTTTAAATTTGAATAATTAAAAGCGAGTGAGACGTATCGTATAAAAAGTACAACGCAATAAGGTCTTTTTTAGATACTATAACCTTATTGTATTACAGTACCTACTCTGTACTACGGGTCTCTCTCTCTTTGTACCTTAGACTAGTATTAAATTAGTTAAAGGTAATTAGATAAAATCATTACTATATTGATATTTATTAATCAACCATTAAGTACAAGTGACCATTTATTAAATATTTAAATGTTTTTGTTTTAATTATTTTTGTATTCTTTGATTATTAGTACTTATTTTGACAATCAATTAATGTAATTTTGTATTTTTTTGACATGCTATAATGCAATGCAATTGATATTGTAATTTATTTATTTATCGTTTATTCGGAATACAACAGCCATACATTTGCATACATCGGGTTCCCTATAACTTGCGTAATAAATATAGATTGTCAGAAATGTACTTCGCTTAACAGTTAAGGCAGAAACATTTTTAGCCGAATAATACTTTAGCATAACAGTACCTATACTTAGCATAACTATCACCATAACGCTTAACATTAATTTAGTAACATATTGAATAGCAGAATACTAATATCTCCGACTTTGATTTCACAGATTTTTATGTAGCAGAATATAACTTCCGCCGAATTTATTATGGCATAATTGTACCAAAGCAAAACATTTGTAAATAACTACTAGCAGTAAAGTAGGTTAGGGTAGGTTAGGTTAGGCACCGGGCCTCCTCCGCCCTCAGTGCATTTGCTGCTTGTATGCCGGCCTGCTTAATCCAATTTCAGACCGTAGGAACCGCGCTGCTAAATATCAAAGTCGATCGATATCGTGCTAAATCGCGATTTAGCACGTACCACCTGGTAGTAGAACTTAACTAGATCCTGGTTTAAACACCTACCATAATCGTCATTAACAATATATACAGAAATTTAAAAAAATACTTCCATTAATATAGATAATATCTAGTGGTAGTGAGGTTGAAGTTGGTTGTTTGTGTGTTGCAGCTGTTCTGGCTGAGCGCGGCCAACACCTGGTGCGCGGTGTACCGCAACGAGGCGATCAAGGTGCGCATCACGACCGGCTTCCACGCGCCCGGCCGCTTCCGCGTCGTGGGCCCGCTCGCCAACATGGAGGAGTTCTCGCAGGACTTCAACTGCCCGGTCGGCTCTCCCATGAATCCCGTCAAAAAGTGCAAAGTTTGGTAGTGCTCGCCGGCGCTCAGGTGGCTGACCCGCCGTCGGCCCGACGACGACTTTGGAGAGACGTGTGCAAACTTTTAACTCATCAGACTACTAACAGCCCACGAGCTGACTTCTTTTTTAGTTTACTTATATCTGTTTTAATACTCACTTATGACTAGATTACTATGTTTTAATTTAAATGACCCATTTTGTTTATTTTATTGACTATAACCCTTTCGTGCGATTAGGCATGCACGATTTTCATGTCTTTTTGTATTTTAATACCATTTTTTTTATTTTTGTAAAAGATTTATAATTTACCCTGTTAGGTTGGTAAGTCCTGAGTTTGCACGCGTTTGTCTCCATGTTCGGAGCGTTCTGAGCGCATTACAAATGCTATAGGGAGTGGCCGCGGCTGGGTCGCCGCTAGTGCAAGGCTGTGGAGTGTTCGCCAAAGTGGTGGCAGACCTGAGTACCTAATCTGAGAATTCAACAACATAGCTGACATTTGTAAATAACTCGGTGTTCGATATCGTTTAATCGATTAGGATCGATGTTACACTGAGCTCGCAACCGTCATCTGACGGATTTCGTTTGTATAAGTAGATTCTTTCTAGGCTTGTACATTTAAAGTAGTAAGTATTTATAAATGTAGCTGGGCAAAAAGTGTTCAACGAGGTGGCTGGTAACAATATATTCAAGTGGCGACAATTTCTGGGTAAAAGTTGTATAACGTTACCAATATCAAACCGAACAGCGCCCTCATTTTATCAAAAAAAATGATGTTGTTATTTAACTGTCGACTTTAGACTTTATTTCAGATCCACCGGTTTGTTGAAATTTGTGATTCTTATATTAAACTAAGGCCGCAGTGACAGTGCTGCATTAAATACATAGGTACATATCGCTCATCCAATAGAATAATGACATAATTGCAAAAAATCGGGTTTTGAAATTTTACCGTCATAAGTGTTCTAAAGGTCAGGTCTATCGCGTGGAACAATGACATAACATGCATGCTAAAAATGCAATTATGTCATTATTCTATTGGATGAGCGATATATGCATAAATTAACTCACGCCTTCATTCCCAGAGTGGGATAGGCAGAGCTACAGAATTACCAACAACTATAAATATTAAATAAATAATCTTAATTAAAATAACGCAATTATTTTAGGTTTAAAAAGTGTAGTTACGGTTGTAGCGGCCTTTATGTCTGTATAGAATCTCACTCATTGTGTCGGTACGGTAGGTAAGGGATAATATGATAATTTAATTTTTTAGAATAAGTTAGTTAACTTTTGGATACAAACGTATTGTTGTGAGTCTTTGAACACAAATAAAAGATCATTTTTATCGAATCGTATTTTAATAACTACAATCATTTCATACTTTTTGTTGCTATGCAATCGTGCATTATCAGTACTTACGAGTAGGTAAGGGAAGCTTTTGAACGCCGGACAGCTTTTGTACTTCGTTTTTTTTGAAACCTTAGAATTGCCGAATGTGCTTATGTGTAAAGGTATACCAAAAAAAAACTCCATTCCGGAATGCGACTTTACACGAACCTTTTGTTAGTTTCGGTGAGACAGGCTGATAGAAAAAAGGGAAAAGCAGCCCCGGACCCCGACCCATAAATGTGTCCCAGGTACAACCACGAATGTCCAAGGTATACATGAGTAACAAACATCAAATTCTTTTTTAATGTTAAAAAGCAGGCAGAAGGGCTAGCGACCTGACGGTAAGTGATCATCGCGACCTTTCACATTCAGGCAAACTGTCTTTTAGAACATTTAAACAAGTTAAGTTCATTTTAAACGTAAGCAAAAGTCTTTTTTTAAAAGTCTTTGTTCGACAAACTTAATAGTAACTTCTCTGCTATTATCAATAACCTCAATTGTGATATCATTTTTGAATCTCCATTAAACAGGCAAATTTGTAAGAAAGCAGCACTAGAGGATTTGATACATTTTTTTTATACTGTACTATGTCAAACTTGCCTGAAGAGTCACTCCGAATGTTAAACTTTACATTTGATTTGAAAAAAAAAAGAATAAAACTAACTATTAATTAATTTTGCTATCAAGGTCTTAAAGCAAATTTAAACAGCATACGAAACACGAAAATTCTAATAACTGTGGTCGTGGCATCGAAAATCGTGAACCAGCGTCGCTATTGCCTGAGGCACCAGCAATCGCAGTCTGCTTCAAAGCGGAACAATTGTTTCCATGTTGCATGCAGACAAGTCTTCGATTTTCAAAATGAAACCGATTGCGAGTGCGTTTAGCGAAAGTTGAGATATCTTCTTTTCGGTGCGACTTTTCTATGCATGATTTATCATATTTTCAACACTCCTGAGCTGTGCTATCCTGTGTATATTTAAAGGTATAATAGTCAATTTATATGTAGGTATTTATTTAGGAAATATAAGACTAACCTAAGTCTTGTGAATTTTTGTTTTTACCTCTTATTGTTTTCTTAGTAAAATTGACGTCCTAAATTTACTTTTCATCACACTTGCACGTAAACAGTATCTAAACATACAGGTTTACTTGGCCGCAATGCCCCATATAAAACCCTCGACCTTTCTTTTTGCCATAAAACCCAAGGTCGGTAAGTAATTTTTTTTTATTCATAGCACAGCACACAGGTCATGCAAAATTTGTCTTAAAATGTTATTTAAACAGGAATTTCATTGCAATCTCGCTACATGTTACTTAAATACTCAATTAATGTTCTTAATAATCGATTTTAATAGTTGTCTGTATCAAAACGTCGTTTTTTTTTACACTCCTTCAGGGCTGTATGTATACCTACGTAAGTATTTGCCCTCAACGTTTCTGAACGAAACATTTTGTATAATCTGCGGAGTCCGCCCGCCATCCGCTTAAAAAAAGTTCAAGTAATTCGTAATAATCTAATAATAGTTGTGCTGACTTGTGTATTAAAGCTATAATTTATAGTTATTTATTTACTCGCAAATGTGGTAAACATCTTAGCCTATTTGTGCAAATTGTGGTTACTGAATTATCAACAACTTTTTGAGTTGTAATTCTGTAGCTCTGCCTAGCCCACTCCGGGATTACAGGCGTGGAGGTATGTATGTGATGAAAAACATTGTATGTTTCACGGGCGGTACGGGAATTACGAACCTCGACTCAGAAAGCCCCCAGTCTTCGACTTCGGGCTTCTACTAGAGCCTCGATCGTAATTCCTTACTTACCGACCTTAATACACAATGTTCTATTTCATCACACTTGCACGTAAACAGTATCTAAACATACAGGTTAACTTGGCTGGCCGCAATGCCCCATATAAAACCCTCGACCTTTCTTTTTACCATGAAACCCAAGGTCGGTAAGTAATTTTTTTTTATTCATAATACAGCACACAGGTCATGCAAGTTCAAGCAAAGAGTTTACACGCAATTGAAAAATTGTCTTAAAATGTTATTTAAACAGGAATTTCATTGCAATCTCGCTACATGTTACTTAAATACTCAATTAATGTTCTTAATAATCGATTTTAATAGTTTTCTGTATCAAAACGTCGTTTTTTTTTACACTCCTTCAGGGCTGTATGTATACCTACGTAAGTATTTGCCCTTAACGTTTCTGAACGAAACATTTTGTATAATCTGCGGAGTCCGCCCGCCATCCGCTTAAAAAAAGTTCAAGTAATTCGTAATAATCTAATAATAGTTGTGCTGACTTGTGTATTAAAGCTATAATTCATAGTTATATATTTACTCGCAAATGTGATGAAAAACTTTGTATGTTTCACGGGCGGTACGGGAATTACGAACCTCGACTTAGAAAGCCCTGTCTTCGACTTTGGGCTTCTACCAGAGCCTCGATCGTAATTCCTTACTCACCGACCCTAATACACAATGTACTATTATAACCTTAAAGAAATGGATACCTTTGTGGGATCAATAACAAACTAACCAATAACGTATCGTAAAAAAACTCAAAGCCTAGTTTACCAAAACTCCAAGGATGTTGTAGGTACCTCGGCGAGTGTCCAAGGTGCAACGTAAGCGTGGTGTCCAAGGTACAACAAAGTCCCTTTTTTTACCAAGCTTGTAAAACTCACTTTGGCTTAAGTAAGGTTAAAACGACGTCACTATTTGATAGCTATTTAATGAAACTTTTACCTGCATTTTTCTTTTTTGTCATATATCTCGGAGACACTAAATGATAAAACTTCAAAATAAGTACCCACATTTTGCAACTTCACTTAGATTTTCACATTTAATGATTCAAATGCATAACTAATATGTATATTCGTATTAAAGGAACACGGGAGATATACTACACTCGGCGTCAAAAAAATCGCACCTTTTGAAATTTTGACTTCAAGCGAATAAAGCTCTCAACTTATTTATTGTACCCTACCAATATTAGTATCATTTGAAAGCACAGTTAATAAACTTTAAAAACGCGAATCGTTCTTTTTCGTAAAAACAATGATCACGACATGACATGAAAAACTCATTAGAGGACTCACTACTTGTGCCACCCTGAACACGAATAAAAGGGGGGGTAAAAATGAATCATGGGTCATTTGCTATCCAGACATCACAGAAGTCACACCTGAACAGCTCCAGTAAGAGAAAACTCTGAAAAATGGATACCACGGCAGAAGAAGCAGCTCAAGTGGTAGTACTACTGCAATCAGGACTACAGCAGGTTGATGTTGCTCGACAACTAAACATAAGCCGTTTCCGGGTGAAACGAGTATCCCACCGGTTCCAGGAGACTGGAGGCTACATCAGGAAGCATGGATCTGGGAGACGACGTTGCACTTCCGACAGAGACGATCGCTATATTTTGTCGACGTGTTTGCGTAACCGATTCTCCAACGCTGTTGAGGTGCAACAGCAGCTTCGAACAGCTCGGAGGACGACGGTGAGCGTCTCCACAGTAAGAAGAAGGCTGCGAGAGAAGAAAATCCTGCCTCGTAGGGCTGCTACGGGCCCCAAATTGACAGCAGAGCATAGGCGAGTCAGACTGCAGTTTGCCCGAGACCACGTGGATTGGACGTTCGAACAATGGAAGTCTGTCCTCTTCTCCGACGAGACGAGGGTATGCCTTTTCTGCAACGATAGGCGCAGAAGAGTGAACAGGAGGCAGGGAGAACGGTACTCACAAGCCTGCTTTGAAGAAACCGTCAGCTACGGAGGAGGATCCTGCATCCAGGGCAAAACCGACCTTGTGTGCGTCTCACGCACTGGAGGTGGACGTGGCCAGGGGTCCCTGACTGCTCATCGGTACATCACAGAGATCCTGGAGGGCCACGTGGTCCCGTATGCTGGTTTTGTCGGGCCTGAATTCACATTCATGCACGACAACGCCCGCTCTCATACGGCGCTGATTGTTCGGGACTACCTGGATCAGGTTGGGATCCCCGTGATGCAGTGGCCAGCGAGAAGTCCTGATCTGAACCCCATAGAGCAACTTTGGGATGATCTGAAACGCCGGGTGCGGTCTCGCGATACTGACCCTGCCACCCTTGAACAGCTTCGGGACGCCGTCGTCGAGGAGTGGAGTGACATTCCTCAAGAACGCATCGTGACGTTGGTGAGGTCAATGAAGGATCGCATGGAGGCTGTAATTAGGGCTAGGGGAGGTAACACTAGTTTTAAGTTTAGTTTTAAGAATTTGTTTTACTGTATTTTTTAATTTTGTTATGTTTTTAGATTGTGTAATTTTGGCGTGAATAAATGTTTTTCCTCTTTTCATGAAAAACGATTTTTTTTAGGCTTAGTAATCATTATCACATTTTTATTAATTAAAGGATTCAATAACCTTTAAAATGAGGCCCCACACTCATACCTTATCTTAGATTAAATAGGGTTTATAGCTGCTTGAAGTCAACATACCAAAAGGGGCGATTTTTTTGACGCCGAGTGTAATATATTGACAACTGTCTGAGGTACAGTACCTACAGTCGAGTTCATAAATATGTGAACACTTACCTTACCACTTTAATCGCTGTGACAATTCATATAGTTATGGCCCTTTAAACATGACAATAAATAGATAAAGTAATAAAGTGTACACATATTTATGAACTCGACTGTACAACAGTTTCCTCTACTGATTTCAATTCAGGAAGACGCGCCCCCTCTACATCGTTGCACAATTAAGTTAATATAAGCAAAATCTAGTAAGGTTGTTCTTCTTTATTAATAGAACATTAAAGGTATTTTCAAATGCTTAATACAAAATGGTACTCCTTGAAGTTCGCTACAAGACTGCTGAACAAATGATTTTCTTGTCATTTATAATTGATTGATTAGTAATTTTGAACCAAAAACTGTAAAAAAAAAAAATTTTTTTACCAGTAATTTAGTTTTCTCTTTGGCAACCCCAAATAAGAAAATTACTTAAAATATGGACATCTCTTTAAAATGAGGTAACAACTGCCTGAATCAGGGACGTAGTTTTCTAGTTATTGTAGAAATTTAATGTGAACTAACAACCATTTTGTATGGCAAATTTGTCTCGGTGCAAAAGTGTACCGTGCACCGAACTTATGTCGCCAAACTACCACCGAAAAAATATGGTTGATTTCAATAATTTCGTACTCATTTTAAAGAGACTAAACTTCTTTACTTTTATCAGGGTCCTTATTTGGGGTTGCGATAAAGAGAATTAAAATATTAGACAAATAAAAAAAGTTAAATGTAACAGTTTTTACGTTAAAATTACATAAAAACTGTAAATCACAGGTAAATCATTTGGTAGGTGGATTCGTAGCGAATTTCAAGGACTACTTGTCTATATTAAACATTTAAAAATACCTTTATTATCATCAACATATTCACATTCTACTAAGGTGCTAATATTGACTCAAGTGTAGCTGTCGTAGCTAAGCGTCGCTGTAATGCCTGTCTGTACGCCATGATACTTTGCAAAACAAAATAAACACAAAATCTATGCAGACGATGCCGCGGGTGAAGGCTTGTTGGGAACACCTCTAAATAACAACAATCAACACGTTTCAAGATTTGTTTATTTGTTTCGTAAATTACACATAGATACCTACCTACTAAACAGCTTACTAATGTCAGGAAATTAAATCCTAAAATGTTCATGCATGCTTTAGTAATTAAACGAGGTACAACTCGGTCGAAGGTTTGGCTATTCTGCAGCAAACCCCATTGCACAAGCGAAAATCTAAATGTTGTAATCTGATATAGTCAAATCTGATCTGATTTGATGCAATACAATTGTAGGTACAATACATTGACTATGCGCCCCACCGCCGCGGCTGCGCAGAACGTTTACATAAATGAATAATTATACACGATGTCTGCGCGCGCCCAGTTTTCGCCGCCGACACCGCCGCGTACGCACGGTGAGATCATCTTATTTAAAACAGAACGCTCCGCATGCAAAATGAAGCGTAAACACATTGGAGGGGCTTTCAGTATCAGATTAAAATATCTGTACATACAAATTGAATTAAAACCGATTGTACTAAAATGAAGTATAACCTATAACTATACAGTCCACAGTTTGATTAAAGTACTTATATGGAAATCCACATACTTAGCAAGAGAAACTTAACTAGAGTAAGATCAGGTAGGGTAAGTGAAATGAAGAAGGAAATGAAACACCCAACTTTAACCAAAAAACTATAGAAAATATTAATATGGTGTTTTGTCCATAAAACGGGAATGACGAAGAGGTTTTAATGTTCTTACATCTAGATGTTACTATCTGAAATCTGAAATCTGTCAAATCACGCAACACGAGTTGGACGCTGCTGTTGTTTTTCCTGATATCAAGTAATTGCATTGTGTCATTGAATACTTTTTCAGTGAGTACTTTACATAAGCTATAAACAGAATGTTCCAATAGATATTTCTGTTTAAAACTTACAGAGTGGGGTAAGTGAAACAGCAATAGCCGGTGTCTATTTCCTTCCAGGAAGATCAATAAGTTTCGAAAAATATTTTTACTAAAAAAGAACAGTCAAAAAGTCTATTAAAGTAATACTGGAACAGGTAGTGCTCGTTTAGCTAAACTTGACCATTCTTTATTTATGCGTGACAACATTTTTTCATGGAATGAACATGCATCAACTTTAGCTAAATTACAAGAGGCACTCAAAAATTTAAGAATGAGTGTTTATACTGCTTCCTAATATTATGACTACAATGTATGACTCTGTTACCAGGTTTAATTAAAAGAAAATAAGGATCCTATTAATTTTATGCACTAGTTTTTTACCCATGCCTGCAGTGGCTGTTTCACTCACCCCGAATACAAGAAAAAATTTGAATCCTAGAAACTTATAAACCTATGAACCTCATGAAATGTTACATTCATAAGGTTCATAGGTTGATAGAATGTTCAAGCAAGTTGAAATGTCTACAAAGTCGTTACGATAGTTATATACTTAGACTTTTTTTTTTTTTTTTTTTGCCCCCGCGGCGACTTGAACAGCTACTACCGCAGGGATATGGCTTCCACGTGAAGTGATTTCGCCAGTGTCAAGGTTTATATGAGTATAAAACACAATCCAATCTTCTCTAGGAAGATTGGGGGCAACGTTGTACGGTGATTTGTAGGTCAGAGGTCAAGATAGTTTTAACCTCTGCACCACTGCGAGTCCACTTGAAACGAGAAGAAAGATGCCAGATACACGAAATAAGTCCAAGTCTTCAATCACTGTGCGACACTAAGGCATAAAAAGTACAAATCACTATCAGAAAAGAACTTTGAACACCTAATTACCCAAAAATTAAAGTCTAAAACAAATTACACGTCCGCCATCTTTTAACGTTGCAAATGGCCCCCCATACTTAGACTTAATATTTACACATATTCTGATGACAGTTTCACTTACCTCGTGTCCGGGGCAAGAGAAACAAACCCCCTTTTGGTTCTTATTCATAGATCTCACAATAAATCGCACAACTCCTTTAACACAGGGGATCCCTAGCACAGGACCCACTATATTGCTTCTTCTTCTTGTAAGGTTTCATTTATGCAATATACACTTTTCACTTTCAACTAGTGCTTCAAACTCATAACATAGAAAGCTAATTAAAGGAAAAGTAAGTATCTCGCATTCATCGCTATTTAAAATAAAAACCAAGCTTATTTTTATAAACTAAAAGTATGTTTAACTTACCCGCCCTAACCTTAACCTTATGTTATTTTGCCCTGAAGTTAATTTCTACGCTAATTCAGTTCTGATAGGTATATATAGGATATTAAAAAGTGAATAAAAATGTGGCAAAAACAAGAATCGATCCCGGTATTAACTAAAATTGAAATATCTTTCGTAATTTGGAACATGTCCTTGAAATTTTCGATTTTAATATAGGTAGTATATTTACATTATACTATTATATAAATTCATTGAAGAACAAAAATATTCAATAATAAGCGTGATACCAAAATTGAATACCGGTATTTTTGTATGATACGGCTGATTTAACAGTAACAAACGCATTTCAGGACTAGTCGCTTCGTATTAGTTTTCATTTTCGTAGACTACATTCTAGGCAACTGCCTATACGTTTTATTCATCCCAAATAATTTGTTTATGCGTTTTAGTATCATTATAGGAATATTCCACTAAAATTTGAATAGGTATATTATATTTCGATGATCTCAGTACATAAATAAAAATGTACTGAGATCATCGAAATATAATAACTATGGAAGGGTAACCTCACACAAAAACGACTGACAAATCTGCTCCAAAACACCCACTTTTTGAAATGAAAAGATGTTATAATATGTATCGAGTGGTTTCGACAATCAACTAAATATTAATCAAGGTTTGAAGTCATTTATGTCAGATAATAATATAACGTTTGAGTAGGCGTATTTCAGTAAGGTTTTATATACAGTTTGAAAAAATCTGAATTTGTTAGAAGCACTCTGAGACAAGAATTTTAATTCAGAAGGACGAAATTTACAAAAAAAAAAAAATATGGTTCTCTTTAACGCGGCGTATTTCAACATTTGACGTGGATGGTTTTATACAAAAATAACACAATCATTGAATAATGAATTATAATAATATTTTTTATAGTAATGTTTTCACAAACCTACTGAGTATTATTATTCCCCTTGCATTATTTAACATTCTTAATTTTTTGGAAAGCTTAAAAATATCATATCTGGGGTCCTAGTGAAAAAGGGTTTAAGTCTAGTAACGGGTGATAACAAAAAAATGAGAATTATTTGCAAGGGTGTAAAAAAATAATTGTGTAACATTTTATATTTTTTTTATAGTAAGGGTTATAATACACATTTAACTATTTACAAAATTATTAATGCACGTTACGATAGGGCCCGTAATCAGCTGTTCGACGCAGTTTTGACATAATGCCCGAACAAGACCGTTGGACGGCATATTTGTCCATTTTTCGCACAAAGGTTTTGATTATTTTTATCAGTTGGGCACAATTTTCTGCTTCCCAATTAATTTTGTAAACCAAACTGCTCAAAAAACCAGAAAAATCTTCGACTGGCCGACATTGTGGAAGGTTTTTGGGATTTCGGATTTTCGGTACAAATGGCACATTATGAGAGTCTAGGAATTGCAATGTTTTTTTGGCGTAATGCGACGATGCCTTATCTGGCCAAAACACATATTCTCCATCAGGGCGATGTTGGCGATTAAATGGTATAAGTATTTTTTTCAAGCATTCACTCTATGAGAGTTTAGTATTAACTGCTAAACCACTAGGTTTGAACCACAGTTTTGACACACCTTTATCGGAAAAAGCCACATAAAGCATAACTTTCTGCTCAAACTTGTGCTGATACTTGTGTTTTATATTGTCTGGTGATGTTCAAATGTTGCTAGAATAGTACCGATCATTTCCAGGTATATGGGTTTTGCACAAAGGGAAATAACTTTCATCATCCAAAATAAACGATTTTTCTTTGTAATTTGTAACCATCCAGCGGCATTGTGACATAATGTTACATTTTTGCTGATCGGTGTATAACGGTGCCCTTATCTTCTTGCGGCACTCCAAACCCACCTTTTTTAAAGACCGGCAAATGTACGGTTGAAAACATTTAAATATTTTCGGGGCATCTCGTTGGCTCATGGAATCACTATCATTGAAAGTGATGTGGAGTGTCTTCAGTCTTCCCTTGGTCATTATTTTAGCTGGTCGGCCGCTACGACGTTTGCGAGTTGTCGTCAAGGATGCAAGAATTCTATATACAGTCGTTTAAGTCGACCTAGATCCTTTAAGGGGTTGTAGTTTCTATGATTTCTGACCACTTTGACTAAGAAACACCATATCCTAAACTTAACCGTTTTCAAGACATTTAACTTTTAAGATAATTATTCTTAAATACCGATTTAATGATTATTGCAACATTTTTTTTGGAATCCTTTCATTTAATTTGTTTGTTTATCAAATAATTATGTAGTAGATAAGTTGCTTCAACGTTATCGACACTTGAATTGCCATTAACTGAACAAACCGAGTCGTAGAATATGAATGATAGCTAAAGAAGGAAATAAACAGTCAAAAAGTCTATTAAAGTAATACTGGAACAGGTAGTGCTCGTTTAGCTAAACTTGACCATTCTTTATTTATGCGTGACAACATTTTTTCATGGAATGAACATGCATCAACTTTAGCTAAATTACAAGAGGCACTCAAAAATTTAAGAATGAGTGTTTATACTGCTTCCTAATATTATGACTACAATGTATGACTCTGTTACCAGGTTTAATTAAAAGAAAATAAGGATCCTATTAATTTTATGCACTAGTTTTTTACCCATGCCTGCAGTGGCTGTTTCACTCACCCCGAATACAAGAAAAAATTTGAATCCTAGAAACTTATAAACCTATGAACCTCATGAAATGTTACATTCATAAGGTTCATAGGTTGATAGAATGTTCAAGCAAGTTGAAATGTCTACAAAGTCGTTACGATAGTTATATACTTAGACTTTTTTTTTTTTTTTTTTGCCCCCGCGGCGACTTGAACAGCTACTACCGCAGGGATATGGCTTCCACGTGAAGTGATTTCGCCAGTGTCAAGGTTTATATGAGTATAAAACACAATCCAATCTTCTCTAGGAAGATTGGGGGCAACGTTGTACGGTGATTTGTAGGTCAGAGGTCAAGATAGTTTTAACCTCTGCACCACTGCGAGTCCACTTGAAACGAGAAGAAAGATGCCAGATACACGAAATAAGTCCAAGTCTTCAATCACTGTGCGACACTAAGGCATAAAAAGTACAAATCACTATCAGAAAAGAACTTTGAACACCTAATTACCCAAAAATTAAAGTCTAAAACAAATTACACGTCCGCCATCTTTTAACGTTGCAAATGGCCCCCCATACTTAGACTTAATATTTACACATATTCTGATGACAGTTTCACTTACCTCGTGGCCGGGGCAAGAGAAACAAACCCCCTTTTGGTTCTTATTCATAGATCTCACAATAAATCGCACAACTCCTTTAACACAGGGGATCCCTAGCACAGGACCCACTATATTGCTTCTTCTTCTTGTAAGGTTTCATTTATGCAATATACACTTTTCACTTTCAACTAGTGCTTCAAACTCATAACATAGAAAGCTAATTAAAGGAAAAGTAAGTATCTCGCATTCATCGCTATTTAAAATAAAAACCAAGCTTATTTTTATAAACTAAAAGTATGTTTAACTTACCCGCCCTAACCTTAACCTTATGTTATTTTGCCCTGAAGTTAATTTCTACGCTAATTCAGTTCTGATAGGTATATATAGGATATTAAAAAGTGAATAAAAATGTGGCAAAAACAAGAATCGATCCCGGTATTAACTAAAATTGAAATATCTTTCGTAATTTGGAACATGTCCTTGAAATTTTCGATTTTAATATAGGTAGTATATTTACATTATACTATTATATAAATTCATTGAAGAACAAAAATATTCAATAATAAGCGTGATACCAAAATTGAATACCGGTATTTTTGTATGATACGGCTGATTTAACAGTAACAAACGCATTTCAGGACTAGTCGCTTCGTATTAGTTTTCATTTTCGTAGACTACATTCTAGGCAACTGCCTATACGTTTTATTCATCCCAAATAATTTGTTTATGCGTTTTAGTATCATTATAGGAATATTCCACTAAAATTTGAATAGGTATATTATATTTCGATGATCTCAGTACATAAATAAAAATGTACTGAGATCATCGAAATATAATAACTATGGAAGGGTAACCTCACACAAAAACGACTGACAAATCTGCTCCAAAACACCCACTTTTTGAAATGAAAAGATGTTATAATATGTATCGAGTGGTTTCGACAATCAACTAAATATTAATCAAGGTTTGAAGTCATTTATGTCAGATAATAATATAACGTTTGAGTAGGCGTATTTCAGTAAGGTTTTATATACAGTTTGAAAAAATCTGAATTTGTTAGAAGCACTCTGAGACAAGAATTTTAATTCAGAAGGACGAAATTTACAAAAAAAAAAAAATATGGTTCTCTTTAACGCGGCGTATTTCAACATTTGACGTGGATGGTTTTATACAAAAATAACACAATCATTGAATAATGAATTATAATAATATTTTTTATAGTAATGTTTTCACAAACCTACTGAGTATTATTATTCCCCTTGCATTATTTAACATTCTTAATTTTTTGGAAAGCTTAAAAATATCATATCTGGGGTCCTAGTGAAAAAGGGTTTAAGTCTAGTAACGGGTGATAACAAAAAAATGAGAATTATTTGCAAGGGTGTAAAAAAATAATTGTGTAACATTTTATATTTTTTTTATAGTAAGGGTTATAATACACATTTAACTATTTACAAAATTATTAATGCACGTTACGATAGGGCCCGTAATCAGCTGTTCGACGCAGTTTTGACATAATGCCCGAACAAGACCGTTGGACGGCATATTTGTCCATTTTTCGCACAAAGGTTTTGATTATTTTTATCAGTTGGGCACAATTTTCTGCTTCCCAATTAATTTTGTAAACCAAACTGCTCAAAAAACCAGAAAAATCTTCGACTGGCCGACATTGTGGAAGGTTTTTGGGATTTCGGATTTTCGGTACAAATGGCACATTATGAGAGTCTAGGAATTGCAATGTTTTTTTGGCGTAATGCGACGATGCCTTATCTGGCCAAAACACATATTCTCCATCAGGGCGATGTTGGCGATTAAATGGTATAAGTATTTTTTTCAAGCATTCACTCTATGAGAGTTTAGGATTAACTGCTAAACCACTAGGTTTGAACCACAGTTTTGACACACCTTTATCGGAAAAAGCCACATAAAGCATAACTTTCTGCTCAAACTTGTGCTGATACTTGTGTTTTATATTGTCTGGTGATGTTCAAATGTTGCTGGAATAGTACCGATCATTTCCAGGTATATGGGTTTTGCACAAAGGGAAATAACTTTCATCATCCAAAATAAACGATTTTTCTTTGTAATTTGTAACCATCCAGCGGCATTGTGACATAATGTTACATTTTTGCTGATCGGTGTATAACGGTGCCCTTATCTTCTTGCGGCACTCCAAACCCACCTTTTTTAAAGACCGGCAAATGTACGGTTGAAAACATTTAAATATTTTCGGGGCATCTCGTTGGCTCATGGAATCACTATCATTGAAAGTGATGTGGAGTGTCTTCAGTCTTCCCTTGGTCATTATTTTAGCTGGTCGGCCGCTACGACGTTTGCGAGTTGTCGTCAAGGATGCAAGAATTCTATATACAGTCGTTTAAGTCGACCTAGATCCTTTAAGGGGTTGTAGTTTCTATGATTTCTGACCACTTTGACTAAGAAACACCATATCCTAAACTTAACCGTTTTCAAGACATTTAACTTTTAAGATAATTATTCTTAAATACCGATTTAATGATTATTGCAACATTTTTTTTGGAATCCTTTCATTTAATTTGTTTGTTTATCAAATAATTATGTAGTAGATAAGTTGCTTCAACGTTATCGACACTTGAATTGCCATTAACTGAACAAACCGAGTCGTAGAATATGAATGATAGCTAAAGAAGGAAATAAACTTTCACAAAATATTTTTTTCTTATACGAATATTTAAAAAAAAGTCTATGGCAGTAATACTGCAGACAATCTTAAAAATATCTACATTTCTTCAGCTATCCAACGAGGTATAGCAATTTTGGTTATTATCAGAACTAATTGAAAAATCTTAGTTGAAAGTCTGCCAGGTAGTAGTAAAATTTTAATGTGTTATAAGTGGATTGGGAGAGGTGGGCCCATACCATGGCCAGCTAGAAGTCCGGATCTAACCCCTAACCTCTCGAAGTCTCCCAGGTAGTAGTAAAATTTTAATGTCTTTATTACGAGGTTAGGTTAGTGAACGTTTATTTCCTTCTTTAGCTATCATTCATATTCTACGACTCGGTTTGTTAAGTTAATGGCAATTCAAGTGTCGATAACGTTGAAGCAACTTATCTACTACATAATTATTTGATAAACAAATAAATTAAATGAAAGGATTCCAAAAAAAATGTTGCAATATACAATAAATCGGTATTTAAGAATAATTATCTTAAAAGTTAAATATCTTGAAAACGGTTAAGTTTAGGATATGGTGTTTCTTAGTCAAAGTGGTCAGAAATCATAGAAACTACAACCCCTTAAAGGATCTAGGTCGACTTAACCAGTAACCCTGTATAGTACAAACTGTTACCTTTTTGTTTGGTAAAATGATCTACTGTGTACTTTTTCCCCATGTTTATATTTTTATTATAAAAATGTACAACGCATTTTCGCAGATCTTCATGTTTCGGCGTCATTTTGACAATTATAAATGATTGAAAAAATGAAATAAATAAAAATCAAGAATATCAAAAGAGGTACAAATAACATCTTGAACAAATTTTTGTCTATGGCAATAGATATTTTTTTTAAGACTACTGAAAATGATTCTCATTTTTTTGTTATCACCCGTTATACTCAATTTATGTATTAGATATTAGGTACACACAACATCACACCTAACTAACCATTAAAGACAGAGCAGAGAAAAAGAAAGAGATGTATATATGTGTATTATGTCAACTTCTATGCATTCTAGTGCGACTCTCTTTCATGCAATATTTCAGATTTCTGAAGTGAATAGCTAGATGTGTTGCTGTGTGTACCTATTTGTTTTGATATGTAACTAACGATAGTTAAGATGCAATAAAATTTAATTTCCTAATCATTCGAAGTAGTTGCTTGTAATTCACATTGTTCAAAGATATATTGCATAACGTCGGCCATGATATTTTAGTTTGGGAATATTAAAATTTCAATAACTTACTAATGAAAATAAATATCGCTTTGTTTTGCATCTGTCTATGTGTCAATTCACAATGCAACTTGGCATTTTTGGAGCATTATTTAAATCCGGTAATCATTAAAATCGAATCAAAAATTACAGTTTTCTATCGCTTGATGTTTATGTTAACGTATCTTGCGACGGGCATCTCAGCCAAGACGAGTTTATTAATACGGGCCTACGTCAGATAGTCGACTGATAGATGGTTCAGCACTAAGTATTTGCTCCACCCCCGCCGGCTCTAAGACAGTGATTTTCAGCGTCAGTTACGCTTCCATACTTATGATATTTAGATGACTGAGATCCTATTTTCATATTTTGCATATTTTGTTGTAACGATAATCGCACGCGACGACGCAGCTTAACACGCATCGTTAATAAAGGCACCTTTATTATTTAAATCACGAGTGCATGAGTTATTATCAGTGGCGATTTTATTTGATTTCTAGTCTCATTTAAATTCATCTATTCATATAAAACCATTTTACGTTTTAGTTACACAACCGCGAGGAGAGCAGTCCCAGGGATTATTTCCTTAATACTCGTATTGTGATTACAGTAGATGAGAGCCTCATACCGCCCTCCTTAATAAATCAAAGATAGCGAAAACAAACGTTGTCGAGCACTGTGGACCGAAATAATGTATGAAGGGCAAAGAGCTGCATGGGCGCTTCTATCGGGCCTTAAGAGGCCGTACACGAAATTTTGCCGATATCGCTGATTTACGTGATTTTCCAGACGTGATTTTACAGTTGAAATACTGTATTTCTACAAGATTTAATACACAACACGAAAGATAAATTCTAATTTTATCGAATGTATGAGCTACTTTTCTGTTTTCATTATTTTATTTTGATTAATCGACCTGACACTGGCGACTGTTATGTGAATTTTGCTGGAAGAGGTTTAGAATGTCACATATTCATGAACCGTTTTGACGTCTAAACGGTATGAAAAATTTACAATGTATTGCTGTGAAAGTCGTCTAAAGAATGTATGAATTACTTTTTACCACTTTTAAATAAATTTTTCGAGTAAAAAAATTAATAAACTTGGTAATTTTTTATAGAAAACGGGCAAAAAATATTTTTTATTTCGGCTACTCAGAACTCTCGTTTATAAAATTAAAACAATAAAAATAAACTTTTGTTCATAATCAATCCATAACCTAAAAAAACTATCCAAAAAGTTCAAAAGAATTGGCAATAAATAATGTTTTAAAACAACCTAAATCTCGCATTTTGATACTCAACAAAAATAAAAAAGTGGCTCATTTATTCGTAGCTCATTTATTCGATCATAACTTAAATGATATTTAATGTTGAGCATTAAAACTTATAGAAAAGCAGTATTTTAACTGTTAAATCACAAAAATAAGCAAAACGGTCAAAAAATCGTGTACGGCCTCTTAACCATCGTCCCGATGGGACTTCGGCGAACTATCTCTAGAGAACTGAATCAGACATTATTAGGTCCTTACATATGAAATTGGCGATTTGTCTTACTGGCCACTTTGATCTCAAATATCTCCTCTTTGGTTAAGAATTCCAAATTCAAATTTATACAGCTATTTTCTAATGCATTTGTTTTTTTTCTTTCCGTACTGAGTGCAGTTTACAAAATGGAAAACTTGAAATATCGCGATATTCTCGAGTACGAGTTCCATCGTGCTGCAGAAACGGTTCGAAGGACTAATGACGAGTATGGGCGGCGGTGTCGCAAAAGAAAACAAATTGCGTTTTTGGTTCCAACGTTTTCGTTCTGGAAATTTCGACCTGCAGAACAAGCCCAGTGGACGGCCGGAGACCAAAGATGATAATGAAGAATTGAAGGCTATTGTGGAAGCGGATCCATCGCAAACCATGCAGATTACAATTTTTTTCGAAATTTGGATAACTTCTTGCAAGGGAAAAAATTCAACTCCGATGGGGCAGTCCAAATCGCCTTCAAAGATTTTATTGGTTTCCGTCCGAATTGTTTTTTGGAAAGGGATCCATGAACTACCTATGAGATGGTAAAAGTGCATAGATAGCAATTGTACATACTTGCTATGATTAAATAAATATTATTATTATTATTAATTAGCCAATATGGTGTCTCACTGCTGGGCAAAGGTCTCCTCCCTTGATTTCCACACTTCTCTCTCTGTGGCAATCTTCGGCCAATCCTTCTGATAAACGTCCAAGTCATCCCCCCATCTCCGCTTGGGTCTGCCTCGCCGTCTGTAGCCGTCCTGGGGGACCCACGAAGTTGCTGCATTGGCCCACCTTTCTGGGTGCATGCGACAAACATGCCCGGCCCAGGCCCACTTTAGCTAGGCAGTCTTTTTCCCAACATCGGCTATGCCTGTCTTGGAGCGCAGGGTGGTGTTTCGCACTCGGTCCGTTCTTTTTACCCCTAAAACGCTACGCTCCATCGCTCTTTGACAAATAAATATATTATATTTAAAGAAATCTACTTTATGTTCCTCCATTACAAAACGCCAATTTCATATTATTATGTAAGTACCTAATATATAGATTAACGTTGATTGTAACATTCAGTGCGCGATTTGACTGAAAGACAATTCGGGAGGAAACTTGCGACGGCGCCGTATCGCCCTACTAGCTATTTATGCTCTGAGGTTTTGTCTAAACGACGTTGCGTAGGAAATCAGAAATACCAACTGCTATGCGCCAACCCCAGACCTATATAGGGTATTACTGTTATTAGCAGGGAGCGCAACTTTGGTGCCGATGACAGGCGTATGACGTCAAGCTATATACAGAGAGTAGAGTTGGACGACGCGCTGGCCTAGTTGGTAGTGACCCTGCCTACGAAGCTAGCGGTCCTGGGTTCAAATCCCGGTAAGGGCAGATATTTGTGTGATGAGCGCGAATATTTGTTCCTGAGTCATGGATGTTTACTATGTATTTAAGTATATATTTCTCTATATAAGTATTTATATCGTTGTCTAGTACCCATAATACAAGCCTAGAGCTTAAATTGGGACTAGGTCAATTGGTGTGACATTGTACCCTGATATTTATTTATTTATTTATTTTTATATACAGAGTGTTTTTATCTAGATTTTACTTCGTCACTAATAACAACTTATTGGCATCTTTAGTTTACTGATATTGACACTTGATTTGAGACGGCTAGTAGGTACTTATAAAAAGGAGATTGAGTAGCATTGTCATGGTAAAAAGAAAATTATTCGAGACACTAACAAAAATAATCATTTTTTTATTTGTTTGTATGTAAATTGTAAATATAACAGAAACATGATTGTTTCTCTTGCGCAAAGTCACAATGCTCAGCCGTATTTGCAGAAGTTTCCTTTTCTGATTGTAAATAATGAAATAAGGTTTTGACAGGAATGTAGGCAATTTAGAAAAACATTGCAAAACAACCAAGCACATGGGATGTTGAATTTAAATTTTAAGCGTTCTGGATACTTTGAAATCCAATGACATTTCATTTAAGTTATGTTTTTCATTTACTTGTGGAAAGAACCTTTTTCATTATTATATTACCCAATTAAATATTTATTCATATAGTCTTTGTCATTATTTTAATATTAACATTATCATTATAGCATTATTAAGAATCAGTGGGGTGTCTAATATTGATTATAATAAAAGCATCCTATATGTGAATTTGCGTCATAATGACGTCACCGGCACCAAAGTTTCGCTCCCTGCTTATCTCTATCTTTAAGATTTTCATGTAATAAGTAAGTCCGTTCTGTATATTATGTTTTGTATTTGACGAGTTTAAATCTATAGTGGGTAACCATGTTACGAGACAGAGTAACTAAACTTGTATTCTCGGGTATTCACAAAAACCGGCCAAGTGCGAGTCGGACTCACCAACAGGGAATTTTCAATTTTCAATTTATTATTTGTTGTTAAAGCGTCATCAGAAATACACGCCTGTTCCCAGTTGTTTCCACGGCGAAGTACCTCACTGGGTTTTTGCCAATTTGTCCGCATTGGGAATAATAAGTCCCAGTGTTGTCCGCGCCTGATGTCGAGGGTGCGAACTATTTTTCTTACAGTTGACACCTTTGGGTACGGACCCCTACATATACCTTCACGCCTGTAATCCCAGAGTGGGGTAGGCAGAGCTACAGAATTAACTACAACTTTAAAAACTTGTTGATAATTCTGTAACCCCTAAAAAGCGAATAAAGCTATATAGGACTTGTATGTGTAATTTTTAAACGAGTAATTTGTAAAATAAAAGTAATGTCGCGAAAACTTTTGAATGGAATTTTTTATGGACATAATTAAAAAAAACTAGTTCTTTGCTTCGATCTTTTATTTATTACTGACTCTAATAAAACCGTAAAATAATGATACGACAATTAATAGTGGTGCACTCCGTTCACGTAGTGTCGTAGTGATTTGATTAAAGAACGAATTAAATGACAATGTGGCAGTTTAACATAAGTATTTGCGTATCTCTTTGTATGTGCATCTCTGTGTATGTGTGCTGCGTGTGTGTGTGTCTGTGTGTGGCATCGTAGCACCCAAACGGATGGACCGATTCGATCGTGATATCAGCTCTGGAAGTAGGTAGGGATACGCCAAATAAAATATAACAAGTAACAACAATACAATAATATACAAATAAAATATAAAAAGTAGTAGCGCGAACTCACTACAAAAAATTGTGTGTGTATCTGTTAGTTTTGTTACTCCTTCACGCCGCAACGGTTGGTCGGATTTGGATGAAATATGGAATGGAGATATTGGAGATAGCTTATAGGATGGATTAACACATAGGTTACTTTTCATATCGGAATTTTAGTTATTTTACTTATATTGAAAAATACTAAGGTGACCACAGATGGACAGACAGAAACAGCGATTATATTTTAAACTATTTAGGGATGATTATTTATAATATAAATACCATCCTTCATCTGTCTGAAATTAGTCGTTTCTAACAACTTTGAAAGCAATCACTTCTAGTTCGAAAACGATAAGTTGATTAAGTTAAGAATAAATAGACATAATTTCGCACTGCTAGATCAAGACAGCATCAACTCAAAATCATTGTTAGTTTGATTATAAGCTCATAGACGTTGTATTAAAGTTGATTTTAAAATACAGTTGTATTTTGAGTTACAACACTTTTGATCTGGCAGTGCGATTTGTTATCTTATTGTACCCAATTTCAAGCCGATGAGACGACCGACTCACTGGAGTCAAGCCTTCAGTGAGTGCGCGCAGCCGCGGCTCGCGCCGGCTGCAGAGCTGATAACTCGAGAACGGTTCATTTAAAAATCAAACTCCGATAAAACAACTAAAACTCATTACATTCAGTCGATGCATTCGTCCACACATAAAGAGGTCAAACCGTCTGTCTGCCTGTCTGTTTGTCTGTCTGCATGTCACACTCACATTTTCATTAAGGTATTGTTGGATAGCTATTAAAAACCATTACAATTATGTTATTATAAATTTCAAGATTTGGGGGGCCATTTAGGAAACATTGCACGCTGTAAGTGTAATTTTCTCTAGAGTTACGTGTCCCCGCCCCAACAGCTATAACCACAAATACTAAAATCTGTAAAATATCACGACTAAGTAGGCTTCATTGGTTCTAGATATACTGAAAATCATCTCAGACTAATATAATAAAATAACTTTCAATAGAACATGTAGTTTTTGGAGATAGATTTTGTGTTTGAAATAAATGCATCAGAATTCTATACTGAGAGCATGGTTCGACATGTTCTTGCCCGGTATTTTACATAGCTATACACTTTATTGTAACCCTTGGAAAAGGGTATAAGGCTTCTAAGCCTCAAGTGAAAAAGGTTTTATACCCATCTAGTTACTCTATTTTAATTCTACATGAAAGTTAATGGGGAAGTCTGGCAAGACAGCAGATAATCTTCTTGGTACAGCTAAATTAAAAAAATATCTAGTTTTGAAATGCTATAGATAAACACATAGACTAGAAACACATAGCCAAATGCCTTATATAAAAGGACAGCCTTAAAACAATTATTGTAATGTTGTTATTAATTATGGCCGCAAGTAAACATACCTACAAGTAGCATTTACGAGAAACTTTAAGATTACATATACATCCGTGATTTATTTCGGAAACGCTACACATTAAACAGCGAATACACAACATACCGGCATTGAAAATGTGACGTAATTTACAATACCTAACTACATATTATGATTTATCGTATGATGATAACATTTTCATTCAAGTTTTAGAACACTTGTCAGGCAGCAACACTGTAAGTTAGACTTCATAAGTGGGTAAATTTAAGGTAAAACGGTAACCTAATGCTACATCATACCATGAATTGTAATATAATTTACATCTCAGTATGCAGAAATGTAGACACAGTATAAGTATAAATATTTATAGTGACAGAGCTGTTGTAAGCGTACCGATTTCATTCTTAGATCGTAGAGGTTATCCGCGGGCGCCGCGGAGGGATCCTCGCACAGTGTTCAATATGACAAAAAAAATCCCCATGCTATTATCGCGTTAATCGATCACAAAATTCATTTTAAACGCAAGACTATAGAACACCCACAAGTCTATTTTAAAATACTTTTTTTATAAAAAATGTTTTATATTTCTTGACCTTGACTTAAAACAATGATTAAATAAATCATGTAAGCGTATCTGATCAAGATATTTCTTTGTGCTCAATATAGTTTTATAAAGGACTTTTAGGCGCATATTTTCTAGTTCGAATTTTTGGAATTTCACTTCTGGTTTCCGAGCTATTAATGTTTTTTCAGTTTTCTTTTTTTCCCCAAAATAACTCAAAAGTGCGACTTGTGACCAGCACCGAAAGATTGCTCTAAACTAGGTCTATCACTGATAAAAAAACAAGTTCCACTATCGCGGCGTTTCGGAGTTATCGAATTTCAAAATATAGGGGTAGTGTTATCATTCAAATTGACCTTTCATTTCTTCAATCGATCCACTTTTTATATTTATATAATTTGGACATAAAATGCATCATATACATAGATTATTAAATACTTACCCCTAGGTACATACTTATAAAAAAAAGGATGATTTTTTTGGAAAACCGAGGTTGCTTTTTTTTATAGTTAAATAATTGTTTTTTCTTTCGATGAACGTTCACACGTAGCGTGGGAAGGGGTCCACCCTCGTCAGGCTTATGCATGCTGTAACCCCATGCTATACATGTGAACTGGAGAAACGGGGGTGAGGCACCATGGAGCCTTTACAGACCCATGGCGCCACTTTGCTTCAGCAGGGGCTTACCTAACCTGCTGAGGGACGTCCATCCGGGCCCCGACCGGAGGACTTACTGCAAGGGGGGCATGAGAGCGCCAACCCTCATGTTGGTACACGAGTGGCGAACGATGCTTTGGACCGCGCTACAGCCGGTACTTCTCAAACTCCGGAAGTAACCGCAAATATGCAAGTAGGTTGTACGCGATTTCATATTTTTCAGTGCTTTTACGCAGAAAGTAAAAAACATAAAAAGAACGGGTCACCTGATGACCTAACACCATCTGACTTGACAACCGTACTTTTCAGAGAAATGGGTCAACAACTCAAAGATCTCTCTCTCCTAGCGAAGAAGATAGACTTTTACAAGAAGTTGTTTACTAATTTCTTAGGAAAGCCATGAGTTTTTATAAAAATTACAACAGGAACAAAAAGAGGTTCAAAGACAAGCTTGGCGTTTTCTTGAACAAACTGTTCGTTGACGACATACCAGTCGAGTTTAAGAGTGTTGCTGCGGACTTTGCTACAACCAGTGAGATGTGCAGTACTTCACAACCTCTTTGAACTGTGAACTTTGATACATCCAGGTCACAGTGCAGTACTGAACTACCTCCGGTATCCACAGCACCGGATGTCACACAGTTCGCAGCAACGAGTGTAACGGGTATGAGTTATAAATAGGCTTGGGACTTTTGGATGCTCGCTATGGTTCTAGAATCCACGGAGTCGCCATTATGTTAAAATATTTTTTTATAAGTCAAAGTCAAAGTGGATAAGTACATACAACTTGTATGTATATAATTACCAATAATAAAATACTCTATTGCTAGTAAACAAAATAAACTAAAACAAATACTTTAAGTAACAATAACAAAAATGTCTTTTTCAATCTAATATTAGTCGCCACTTCTTAGTGCATCATAATCATCATCTATTACTATTTCATGTTCATCATTAAAATGGTAGTAAGAATGGATCACTATTATTTTTTCTATATTTTGCGGGGTTAAACGAGTTCTGGACCTATCAAAAACTTTTAACATAGTTAACAATAAACACTTTTTTTCCGTCTTTGAAATATACATCACATAAAGAACAAAATAAACAAGACTTTTCTTCATACATACATACATTAAATCACGCCTGTTTCCCAGAGGGGTAGGCAGAGACCACTTCTTTCCACTTGCTACGATCTTGACAAATTTCTTTCGCTTCTTCAACATTCATACATCGAGTCATGCACGCACGTCGGTTTCGGGTACTTAAGATTCGGCCCTTTTCCAGTATTTCTCCGATTTGATTCGAAAAAGTACTTCCGACCCTTCCACTCACTTTCGATCTGTATATCTCTTTCGTCAATCTTCTTTCATCCATCCTTTCCAAATGACCGAACCATAGAAGCATGCCCTTTTCAATCTTAGTCACTACATCTTCTTTCATTCCACATTTCTCTCTGATTTTTTCATTTCTAACTCTATCAATCAGTTTCACACCACACATACTACGCAAAGAACGCATTTCAACTGCATTTACACGACTAACATGCTTGTCCTGCCACACCCAACATTCACTACCATACATCAGGGTAGGGGCTAGCACTCCATTGTGAACAGCCAGCCGGGCTTTTTGTGAAACGCCCTGTCTGCTCACAAAGGAGTGCAGGGCCCCATTAATTTGATTCCCCGCATTCACCCTCCTCTCGATATCCTTCTCACACTTACCATCTCTTGTAAACATACTTCCCAGGTACACAAATTCGCTCACTTGTTCTACTAATTCACCATTTATATTTATCACGCACTCAGTCATCTCCTCATCCTTCTCTATCACCATGACCTTGGTCTTGGCAACATTTACTTTCATCCCCTTTTTCTTAAATCCCTCATTCATTACTGTCACCATCTCTTGCAACTCAAGTACCGATGGGGCAAGTATAACTTGATCATCGGCATATAAGAGGCATTTGATTAGCAACTCTTGCATACGCAAACCCTTATCATACTCTTTCAAATCCCACATACAACTGTCCATGAATAGACTTTTCTTCAACATTGTTTAATTCCTTATACGGCTCTAACCAGGACTTAATTTCGCAAGTAATAAAACTATTAATTTAAAATTTTATCAGAAATTGCTTAAACCGTGTTTAATCAAAACTGTCAATTTATTAATCAAGTGTTTTTTTAATTGGTAAAATAGATGTCAGTCAGTAGTCTGTCACAACGCAAGTATCAAAGAGGATGCATAATTAAATAAATCGTACCTATATATGCATATCGCGTCACCTGTGACCTGTGACATGTGTGTGTAATAATCAGTGATCGGATTTCACGGTGCAACACTGCGGGATATAGAGTAGAAATCTTAATATGGATATGACTAAAATCCCGGGATCTGGTTCGAAAAGAAAATGCGATTGTTGGGATATTTATAAATAGGCACTAGGATAGGATTTTACACGTGTAAAGAAATCGATTAAACATATAAAATATTGCGAAAATAATTGTATGCTATTTCAATTTAATGCGAACTGATAATGCGTACCGTATTATAAATTTTATTTATATTCATACCCAAAGACTATTTGGCAGATCAATTTTAAACAGAGTATAATAAAAACAAACTTTTTTAATTTTTTTACGTACCTAAATTACTTTTGTCATAATATTTAATTTACACGTTTAAATTGTATTGAAATTTAATTGAAGTAATAAAATCAGAATAATATTTAACAACATAAGTCCCGGAACCCCGGGGCATATCCATATTAGCATAATGTTTGAGGTCATTCACCCCGTGTTGCACCGGGATATCCGATCATTGGTAATAATAATAACTAATAAATTTATGATAAAATTAATTGCAGTCATAATAACGTGGTTATTACCGATCGATATAACATCGTAAATCTAACATGTTTTATTTTTACACTTTGACTTTGACTTCGAAAAATAATATTTTAACATAATGGCGACTCCGTGGAATCTAAAACCATAGCGACCATCCAAAAGTCCCAAGCCTAGTTATAAAATACATAAAATGGTTCCACCAACTTGCGAAAAGACACTATAGCTTAACATGACTTCCCGTTAGTTGGTTCCCATGACTTACAAAGTATCTTATATTGTTCCTTGGATATGAAAATGTCTTAGTACAAAATTCCATCAGAGTTATTATTAATCCCAAATTTCATATTTGTTTGACCTTTTAGTGACACCCCTAAAAAGTATCATTTGACCTTTACACGTAACTCCGAAACGCCGCGATAGTGGAACTTGTTTTTTTTTTATCAATGATAGACCTAGTTTATAGCAATCTTTCGGTGCTGGTCACAAGTCGCACTTTTAAGTTATTTTGGGGAAAAAAAAAACTGAAAAAACATTAATAGCTCGGTAACCAGAAGTGAAATTCCAAAAATACGAACTAGAAAATATGCGCCTAAAAGTCCTATATAAAACTGTATTGATCACAAAGAAATATCTTGATCAGATACGCTTATATGATTTATTTAATCATTGTTTTAAGTCAAGGTCAAGAAATGTAAAATATTTTTTATAAATAAAGTATTTTAAAATAGACTTGTGCGTGTTCTAGTCTTGCGTTTAAAATGCATTCCTTGATCTATTTATGCGATAAAAGCATGGGGAAATTGTTCGAGTGATATTGAACAGTGTGCCTCGCCGGGGCCAGCGCGCGCGTCTCTCCCGCCATAACACTACATTGCACTGGCCCCTTCGCTTATGAACGCAACTCTTGTACACTTCACTCTAATTGCTAAAATAGCACTTGAATTAACTGACCATTAAAACTAACAATAAAATATCATTAAAATACAGCCACCGTTACAAATAAATAATACAACATATAAAAGATAACCTATCGAGTTTTCTGAGATCACAACAGTGCTTAAAAATAAGACTAGTAAAGCACGTGTACACTGTAAATGTCAAATTAGGAAGGGGAAAATTAGCATATACCTTGAGATGAGTGCCGATAGACGGCCGATGTTTTCCGTTACGTTTTAATAATCATTTAATACTTATTTGACAACCATTTTGTGCCCCTTAAATTAATAATATCGCATGTAACGTTAGGTAATGAGTTGATAGTAGAGATTGCTTGGATTGGTTGGACGATTACTCATCGAAGCTCCAGGATCCGCCTTCGCCGAGACCCAGGGCTGAGTGAGACCTCAGGAACAGGAGGAGAGCCAATAATCGATCTTTCGTTGCGTCTGCCTCTCTGAAAAGAAAAAGCTTTAAATTAATTCGCATTGGGGGATAATAGTAACCAATCACAGAAATACATTTTTTTGTTCATAGGTGTCCTTATCCAAAAACTTCGATTTAATCACGCACGCCCTAAAATAGTTTACAGCTTATAGGTCAAATACAGGTCTATCCACGAGAGTTGGCACGAATGGATTGACCTAAAGTAATGTCACTTGTCACTGTGAGTGGCAGTGTGAGTGCCTTTCTTATACAGGGGCCTCCTTATATTCTGTAAACACGTACCTAACACGTTCTCGTTGTTAAGGAAAAAAAAAAAATCTGCACCAAGTATCAATGTTAATCCTTTTAGTAATTTTTGAAGTCCATTGTATTTAAAAAAAACATAAATATTTTTATTTGTGAAGAAAGGTGATGGCGTGTTCGAATAGTAAATAATCTAAAAAGGATCAGACCGAGGAGTCCGTCGTCAACAGAGTTTTAAATTTATTTATAATATACTGTCTTATCCTGTTTTCATACCGACGCCGCAATTAACAAAATAATGGCAAAAAGTTTCACGACATCGTCATTACGCATGAAAAATGTTTATATTTTATTAATTTGTAAAATGCAAAATGCAGGCTAGATTACGAAGTAAGAACTTACATAGATAAGATTACATTGTGCTTGATAACCTTCTTATTAGAATGACACTTCACTCATTTTTTACTGTCATATAAGCGACAAACAATACTTATACCGTAATGTAATTTTATCTTATTCTCAAAATGACTACACCTACTTTTGGACGAGGAAAAACATTATCGGGACAGTCTCGAGAAATAATTTTTAACGTTTTTAATTATTTTAAACAAAAAACTAAAAATGCTGAAGGTGGATTTCTAAAAATTCAAGAGTTATACAAATTAACGTCTGCGGCGACTGGGACATCAGAACGAAGTGTACAGCGAATCGTTAACTGTATCTGCAAAAATGCGACTGAGGGATCGACTTCTAATGTGTTCGTGACACCCGGTGAAAAACGATCACGTTTGTCGAAAAGATCGGAGGTGGACAATTTTGATTTAAACGTCATCCGAAGGTGTATTTACGATTTTCACAAAATACACAAAACACTACCAACTATTAAAACATTACACAAAGTTTTAAAGGAGTCGATAGATTTTCCTGGCAGTGTCAGTTCTTTATTACGACTGGTACATAAAATGGGATTCCGGTGGAAGAAGATTCAGAACAACAGGATGCGGATAATTGAAAATGACCACATTCGTTACAAAAGATTTATGTATTTACAAAAATTACAAGAATATAGAGACCAAAAACGGCCTATTGTGTATACCGATGAGACCTACGTGCATAGCACTCATACTACGCCAAACGCATGGACTGACAACAGCAACAGTGGCATCAGAGTTCCCATATCAAAAGGGCAAAGACTTATAGCGGTTCATGCTTGTACAGAGGAAGGCTTTGTAGAAAATGCTTTGCTGACATTCAAATCTAACCAGAAGTCTGGAGATTACCACAGTAATATGAATGCTATAAATTATCAAAAATGGGTGAAGGAATATTTGTTACCGAATTTAAAGCCCAGAAGCGTCCTTGTCGTCGATAACGCTCCTTATCACAACGTTCAGATGGATCGAGCTCCAGTAAAAAACTCAAATAAAAAAGAGATGCTGACCTGGTTAGATAAAAATAAAATATCATACCCAAAAAGAAATACTAAAATCGTTCTGTACAAAATAATTAAGAAACATAAAGACACAAAGAAAACTTACAAGTTAGATCAAATACTGCGAGACCACGGTCATTCTGTACTACGTCTTCCACCTTACCATCCAGATTTAAACCCAATTGAGATGTTGTGGGGGATTATAAAAGGTAAAGTAGGGACAAGGAACGTCACTTTTAATATGAACGAAGTTCAAAAACTATTCATCGATGAAGTTCATGCCGTTAAAACAGAAACGTTTCATGATACTTGGAGAAAGGCCCAAGAAACAGAGCGTTCGTACGAGTCTATGGAACACCGGCTAGACGACCTTACTGATGGTTTCATTGTTAATATAGGTGACAGCGAGGACGAAGAATCTTCAACATCTAGTAGTTCAAGTGATGCAGAGTCGGATTAACAATTTTATAAATAAATTTTATAGTCAGGTTATGCATATGTATGTACAGTCGAGTTTATAAATATGTGTACACTTTTTTACCTACTCGAATGCGGTCGCTAACAATTAGTTTGCAAACGCATTCGACTAGATAAAAAGGGTACACATATTTATGAACTCGACTGTACAGTCAGCGTCAAATAGTTTGTAGCAGTCAAAGTGGTCGAAAAGTTCGGTACATCATACTAAATGTATCCTATACCAAACTATTTGACCACTTTCACTGCTACAAACTATTTGACGCTGACTGCACATAAACCACAGTCAATTAACCCACTTAGCCCGACTAGGTGTTATAACACCGCTCAAATTGATTAAACCCACTTAGTCCGACTAGGTGTCGTAGCCCGAATAGGTTATCAATTTGAGCGGTGTTATAACACCTAGTCGGGCTAAGTGGGTTAATGCATTTGTACATATGAGGATAAAGTATTTACATTAATGGTGTTGTTTTAATTTAAGACTGATAGATCTATCAAACCCGTCAATCCCAGGACCGCTGCTTAGAAGGCAACTCCCGTTGACAACGTTGTCAAAGATTTTTCATACATTTTATTCATGATGAAAGTAGACCTTAGTTTACTAGATTTATCTTCATGGATGGTTTGCGTGGCACTGCAGTATACTACGTTAGGTGTTCTTGGTTTCCAAAGGTTTCTTATTTTGGCGGGTATGCCAGATTTTCTTAGACACAATTATCGTAATTACTTTTTGCATCAACCTGTATTTAATAATTATGTCATGCACACATAGACATTTTCATTCACTCGTTCAATCCATTCGTGCCAACTCTCGTGAATATATCTGTACATGACTAACGGGTAAGCAAATCAAAATGATTACTGATGATGATGATTGGTCCGACCGATCTCGGTCACGGCGACCGTTCTAAAGGAGGCACTGTTGTCGCTGGTGAGCCCGCATGTGGCTTATGTACCCAATTTTCTTCATGAAAGTTCTTGCGCATTGTGGGCATGTGAGCTCACCATTGACAGTAATGTAGGAAATTGCCGCAGGTAGACGGGCCTTCAGTTCGTCGCGCTTGGCGTCAAGCTCAGAGCGCCGTTGTTCTTCAAAATCGCGGACCTTGGTTTGCACCAGAGTTCGCCACTCGGGTCGTGTAGCAGGCTGCTTTTCCCAGCGAGACGGCTTGATGCTGCATGTTTTTATGTGCCGTTTAAGCGCATCTTTGTACCAAAGAAGTTGTCCGACATGCTTTCGCTTGCCCTCCCTAAGTTCTGAATAAAAGATGCGCTTCGCCACTCTCTGCTCCGGCATCCTGGACACATGACCACACCACCGAAGTTGACGCCGCATAATATATGCCTCAATGCCACCAACATTGGCTCTGCGCAGCACTTCAGTGTTCCGCACACGATCAGACCATCGGATTCTAAGTATTTTACGTAGACATTTGAGGTGGAATCGGTCTAGCATGCGGATGTGTCGGGGGTACAAGGTCCAGGTTTCGGCTGAGTATGATGTTGGGCAGAACGACTGCCATGTACACTGAGATCTTAGTAGCTAGTTTTAAATCGTGTGAACAGAAGACCTTGGTATCCAGCTTACGGAACGCTGCAGCAGCAGCACCGATCCTGCTGTTGAAGGTCGCACTTAGATGTCAGCGTGCTCCCCAGATATCGGAACTTGTCGACCTGCTTCAGCTCGTCCTCGCCGAGTCTAATGGTCAGTGCCTCGTGACCGTCGATGTCCAAAGACATGACCTCCGTCTTTTTGACACTGACTTTAAGGCCGAATTTGCGGCAAGACTCGGCGAAAACGGACATGAGCTGTTGCAGACCGTCTGGGGATTCTGTTAACGAAACACAGGTCATCTGCATACAAGATCTCAGTAATTTCAACATAAGAGACTTTTGTGTGGGCTTTGAGCCTCGCGAGATTAAAAATGTTGCCGTCTGTGCGGAAACGCATGCGGACGCCTTGAGAGGTAGTTTGTAAAACCTCCTGGACTACGACTGCAAAATACAACGCGAACAAAGTGGGCGCCAGGACGCACCCTTGCTTTACCCCACAGGTAACGGGGAAAAAGTCAGATTGTTCGCCGTCGATAGCGACGCAGCACTCCATGTCGTCATGCTGAAGCCTAAAAAGTCTCACAAACCTCTCCGTGCGCCCTATCTTCCCTAGCACTACTCAGAGGGCTTCTCGAGGCACGCTGTCAAAGGCTTTTTCAAGGTCGACAAAACAGAGATACATGTTACGACCTTACTCTCTGCTCTTCTCTTGAAGTTGGCGTAATGAGAAGATAGCCTCACAGGTGCCTCGATCAGGTCGGAAGCCAAACTGAGTCTCAGGCAACAGATTTTCTGATATTTTAATTAGGCGGTTTAGCAGAACTCGGGCGAAGACTTTCCCGGGAACTGATAGCAGCGAAATGCCGCGGTAAGAATTGCAATCAGAACGATCGCCTTTACTTTTATATAGGGCCTTTATGCGCGACACTTTAAAAGTGGAGGGCACTTGTTCGTTTTTCCACATAAGATCAAAGAGCTCCCATATAGCTGAATGCAATTCTTCGCCGCCGTATTTAAGCAGCTCACCGGGTATAGAGTCGACGCCCACCGCGCGTTTGTTCTGTTGTTGCTTGATGGCAACAACGACCTCGCCACGTGACAAAGGCTCATCCAGCTCGAGAGCAGTAGGGAGTTGAGGAATCGAACGCACGTGTTCCAGGTCAGCTGACCGGTCCACATTCAGCAGAGTGTTGAAATGTTCCGCCCATCGTCGTAGGACTTCTTCCTTGCTTTTAAGAAGGCCCTCTCCATTAGCAGCCTTAAGTGGCACTTTAGCATGGAAAGTCAGTCCTACCAACTTTCGAACGTAACTGTAAAACTCTCCGAGTTGGTTTGTGTCAGCGACCCACTGCATGTTACGGCTCTATCTTGCCACCACTTGTCGTTCATTCCCCGAGTTAGTCTACGCAGCTCCAGGTCACTCTGCTTGATCTCCGCAACATCTCGTTGATTTGGCTGTCTATGTTGCCGAAGAAGACGCCGGTGTTTATCGATTGCCTCTTTAAGAACTCCATCATTCTCATCAAACCAGTCTTCGTTCTTACGGACTTTTAGCCCAGAGTAACTGTGGCGGTGTCTAAAATATGAGAAGATAGTTGCCCCCAATCAGCATCAACATCCCCAGCGTTCCTGTTCGGCAACACAGCAGTCAAGGCTTCGGTATATTTTTCCCTGGTCCCGATATCATTAAGCCGGTCCACGTTTAAACACGTCGACTTTTGCTTATTAGATCTGCAAGGACGTCGGAGGCGAAGCTTTGTGACAACAAGCTTATAGTCAGTCCAACAGTGCGCACCACGCATAACGCGGGTGATTAGGACTTGGGAAATGTCTTGTTGTCGAACGATCGCGTAATCAATCAGATGCCAGTGCTTGGATCTAGGGTGCATCCACGTATTTTTGTATTTGGCTGGAAGCCTAAACATGGTGCTTGTAATTGCGAGATGGTACTGTGCACACAAACTGAGCAGCAACTGTACGTTGCTGTTCATGCTACCGACTCCGTGCCTACCCACGACTCCAGGCCAAGCATCGTAGTCACGTCCAACCCTGGCATTGAAGTCGCCCAACAGAAGAATCCGTTCTCTAGGTCTTACGCTTTGGATTTGCTTTGAGAGGTTCTCATAGAATTGATATTTAATGTCATCAGAATTGTCTAGCGTTGGGGCATAGACACTGATGACATTAAGATAGTTGCTGTCATCTAAGTGTAGGCGCAATGTGGTGAAGCGATCCGAGATGTGAACCGGACACTCTTGGAGCTGTTTAACAAGCTTATTCTTGATCGCAAATCCAACACCTGATCGTCGCGGTTCCGAGGCAGCGAGTTCTTTCCAAAAGAAAGTATATCCGCCGCCGTATTCTACCAGCTCCCCTTCATCAGCTAAATGTTTCGCTGAGAGCAGCCACATCGTAGACAACACATCGTAGCGATGAAGTTCCCGGGCAACGATGGCAGTTTTCCTCTCTGGACAGGCATTGTTAGCGCGATCAAGGAGTGTACGCATGTTCCACGCGCCAAACGTCAAATCAGAGGTTTTATATGAGCTATATTTTTTCTTGTAACGTCGACAGCGAATTTGTCGATGCGGAGGCAGCCGCGGTTGCTACCATCCTTAGGGGTGGGGTGAGCAATTTTTAGGGCACCTTTTCTAGCCCCCTCCCCGGCTGAGCGAGGAGAGCAGTGCATCCCTAAATAGGGCTGCTCTGTCACTTCAGGTGCTGCCGAAACCTCTCTGTCCCCCCAGATCAGAGAGAAAACGACCACGCCGTTCTAGGAACACCCCCGAAGTCGCCCGCATGCAGGCCTCAGACAAAGCCCAGTCTGCACCAAACCGGACCTTTCTACCTCGACCCATCGCCACGGAACTTTTCGTCATTCAGAGTCCATATTCGAAAACAGTCATCTGCGCAGGAATATTTTTAAGTGTATAAGCGGATGCGCAACCGCAGATACCCTCTCTCTGCCTAGCCCCCCGTAATCCAATGGAACGGAAACCGCTACGATCGGCGCTGGTTAATGATTACTACCGAACACATGAATCCATTTGCCTTAATATGCGGCCGACGGAACACCTTGATATTATTATATTATATCTTATCCATTGAAATAAGGTGCAAAATGAAATTATAAATATCTCGGATCTGGGCTGGACGAGTATGAACCAATAAGAAACACATTTTATTTTATACTTTTAGTGATAATAATATGCTGTTATTTTTTCCCACACACACACACACAAACTCACGCCTTCATTCCCAGAGTGGGGTAGGCAGAGCTAAAGAATTACCAACAAGTCTTAAAACATCTTGATAATTCTGTAACCACATTTTGCACAAGTAGGCTAAGATGTTTAAGATGTTTTTTTCCCACTTGTCAATTAATAAGAAACTACAGGACAGTTCAAGTTTGCCGCTAGTACGATTACGTACGTCACTTATGAATGTTATCTTTAACATTTTACACATGAACAAAAACTGTTTAGAAACGTTACGTGATCGCTCATTCACCAAACACCCTTCGGGAGCACTCCCTTACCACATTACGAAAACACCAGATTCAACATATTGGATGAAGATAAAAAAAAACCATTAATTTGAATGTTATGTTTTAGAATTTCAGTATATCTATTCTATTCTACCTGTTTAAACTAAAGTTAAAGTACAGAAGTTTAAGAATTTCACATTGAAAGATAAGTTAGGTCACTTCAGTAAATATAACAGTAATCAGTTCGGCTCCACCAGAGGACGGTCCACAACTGATGCGGCATCTGTACTACATTAAATACACTCACAGGCAACAATGTAGCCCACCTGCCTTCTGTTCATACAAAAGTTCCACAAATGACTAGCTTGTTTTATTTTGCAGCTAACTAATCCAGGTTAGTTATTGTGTACAAAAATATCGTTGTGAAGGTCGTAAATCTTCCCAAAGAATTCCATAAGATCCAAAAAATCATCAGTTAATAGTAAATTATAGTATTTTGCAAGGAATTACCTCGAATTGTCTGAATCTTTTTCAGTACATTTCTACAATATTAAGAGTTGTTGTGTTTTATGTTATGGTAAAGGGAAAGGCCTCATACCAACAATGGAATTCAGTACATTCCGGGATGCGATTTTCAAATGTGATAATCTAGGGTATAAGCTATTTATACCCATTCAAAATTTAATCGATATCCGGCCAGCGGTTGCAGTGTTAAGGAGTAACAATGTAAAACCCCATTTTACTCCCTTAGGGGTAGTTTTTTTTAAATCACTGAAGGTTTTTTTTAAACCGTGCCCTAAATACCAACTTTCAAGTTGCTTACTTCAAAAATTACTAATCTCCCATATAAACTTCTACCCCCCGCCCCCTTTACCACCTTAGGGGCAGTGTTTGAAAAATCACTGAAAATTGTATTTTTCATTTTATTTATAAACCGTAGCTTAAATCCCAATTTCCAAGTTTCCAACTACATAAATTACGATAGTTCCATACAAACTTCTACTCCCTGTTAACCCCTTAAGGAATGAATTTCCAAAAATCCTTTCCTAATGCAAGCATGTAAGTCCTTAGGTCCAGCGATTTAGGCTGCGCGTCGATCGATCAGTTACTCAGATTTACGCCTTTTCATCCCTTCGAGGGTGAAATTATCAAAAACGCCGAGACAAGTCTTAATTAAAATTGAATCGTTAACCTAAACACAAAATTTGAAGAGTCAAACTACAAATCTGCCGGACTTTCAAAAAACATGTTTGTCCCCTTTTTTACCCCCTTTTAGGTGAAATCCTTCCATAGTGGGTCTCTACAGTTATAAGGCTATAAGGTATCTATGTACAAAGTCTAGGTCGAGCGGTTTGGGCTGTGCGTTGATATATCAACAATCAGGTTAGCATTTTATACATATAAGGTGGAGTCTTGTAATTGCGACTGTCTGGTTATTGCAACTAACTTGAATAACTTTCTCTATGATCTATTTTGAACAAAGACAGGCGTGATATTGTTCATCTATACTAAGAAATGCAATACCAAGCCTGTCGTTGTTCAAAACAGTGATGCTAGAGGGAGTTATTTAAGTCAGTTGCAATAACCAGATAGTTGCAATTACAAGACTCCACTATAAGGATGATTAGTTTTATATAATGCTGGGTTGACTAATATGTTACAGTTACATACGGCTCATTTTCTAAACAGTGGTCTCTTTTTGTTTTGAAAAACAATCGTACATTTCAGTAGATGGTAGATTTGACTGAATAAAGATCTTTTTTATTTTTTATTACGAATGTGCTGTTTCAAAATTCAGATATTTGGGAATGAGCGATTTGATCTATGACTGTTGAATTGAACTAGTAATTTTCCATGTTAGTAACGATGTTTACTTACTCTTCTATTTCTATTTCTATTGCAAACACGGTGTTGTGAGGCTTGCCTTCTTCATCAATCCATCTGAAATAAAAACAATGCCAAAGACTACAATATACCGAAAAGTTACTTGGGGTAGTAAATATTTATACAGCTAAGATAAATACATTTTTGTAAAATTATTCGTATTGTTCTTTAGTCATGACTCATGACTCATGAGCAAGGATCGGAAATTCGGATCGATATTTACCTAAAGTTGGCAAAATTCCGGAAAAAGATAAGCAAACATGGCGTCGGCTTCTTAAATTTTATTTTTATAATTTAAGTTCTGGGATTCTGGGATTCTACAAAACGTCAATATAATAATTACTTTACATGTAGGATAAAACATTCTGTTTTGCTCCTATAAATTCGTTAGGTTAATAAGTTACAGGTAAATTAAATAACATTTGGTTAAACATATACATGGAAATTAACTTCAAATAGTTAATATAAATAAATAATTATGAATTAATGCCTGTGTAATTTATTTATTTTGAAATCCCGGAAATTTTATTATGAATTATATGATTGAGTCCACCTCCATACAACTGAACAACAAAGCCGGCGCGAAAGTATAGGTAAATATCGATCCGAATTTCCGATCCCTGCTCATGAGTCATGAAAATTAAATAAAAAAAGTTTAATCCAAGGTAAAGTCTGTCTGTTCCTATTCAGACTTGCAATGAAAATAACAAGTATACTGACTGTAATAGTCTTTAGATAGCGGATGAAATGGTGATGGGATTAATGTTACCTCTAACTAGTTAATTAAAATGGTTGAATATATATTCATCATCGCCATCGTATTATACGTCCGAATAATTGGATTTGAGTAAATTGAATTCCAATGTTTTTTTTTACAAATCTGTGATGGTAATTTTCTGGATTAGCGTTGTGTTGCGAGATCAACTCACAAATATGTTTAATATAATTTAAGTCTTTTAAATCATAATAACTGTAGGGAACAGTCATAGCGAATAACTGAGTGGGTTGCTGCGGTAGTGGAGCGGTGCTGGAGAACTGTCTCGCTATATACACGTGATGAATAGTAACGAAATATCTCCTACGACATTTACAAGTCTGTACGGTCACGGACGTTAATTGATATGCCACTTGCCACTGTTCGTATTTTAGCGGTGTAATACAAATCGGGTTCAGTCGGTTTTACTCGTATATCGAGATAAGGAAATTCGCACGTCTTCGTATAATAGAAGAACAAAATGACATGCAACATTAACGATTGGCTAACCTGAGACCCAAGTCTACCAATCAGACCACAGAGTGAATTCACCCAAAGTCAAATTGCATGTCTAGTTGCTATGGTTATACATTTAAACAACAGCTACTATTGGTGATATTACAACGCCCAATCAGCTATTCTACTGAACACAATCGTTTTTGCCGTTTAATAGGGTTGCTATGGCCACGTTTAAACAACGGCTACTATTGGTAATATACACCGTGTTTTCATTGATTTACGATAACTTTAAGGGAACGTTCTTTAGGTCAAATAAAGTTAATTTCCCGAAGACAGACAAATGATAACTGTAACGGTTTTAAAGATATTTAATGTTTAAATTTAATCAGTTAATCACGTTGAACTGGTCTAAAAGGCTCTTAACTGTCTGTGTATGTCACGTCAACATTGACGTACGTGACACTGACTATGAGTTAACTCTAAAGGTCCTTTTAGAATGACCAAAGATGCAACATTTAATTACTTTGTTCTAAACAGAAAAAAAATGTTTTTTTTTGCAATATTTAAAAATCTAATCTACCACTTAGTTTCTATGGATGTACCTAGTAATATGCCGAAGTTATCGTAAATCAAAAAAAAACACGGTGTAGAATAAAACATTGGCATCCATGACAATGTGATAACTGTTGCAAATATCTGAATATAAATAACACGTCAAACCCCGCCATCTTGAAAATAATTGATTAGTGAGCGTGTAAGTCGAAAGACTAATCGTGGCAATAAATAGTCAAACTTTTTAAAATATTTATTCTAGTGTAGATATTAAATTTATAAATTATTAAATATTCTAGTTCTTTTAGTCTCTTTCTGCATAACTATGGCTGATTGAAGCATTACAGTCAAGGACTTTAATTGTTATGCCACTGTAGAACCCTGTCATAATGACACCGTCAAACCACATGAAAGAAATTACACCAAAATTAATGATTAACGTTATGCGACAGGGTTCCATAGTGGCATAACAATTAAAGTCCTTGACTGCCTCACAAGTTCCGTAAAATTTAATAAAATAAAAACGTAAAATACATTAAGTACATAATGTTTTAATCGGTCAATAAATTATAAACTACAGGTTTAGTGTATATTCCGCAGATTGTTGAGAAGAAGCAGCATGAAAGAAATCCAGCAATGCGTTTGCACGGTTTTGTCAGATTTTTTGCGTCGGGCTGTTAACGACCACCTTTTTATAAATGTTAAACCGCAACAAACAAATATAGAAGTAACCAACCCACCGATATTAACAACTGTCTTGCTATTGCTCGCAAACTTAGCTCTTCTTGGTGCAAAGTCACAATCATGTGACGAGTTTCCGTAGAAATTGCTGGTGGCATCTTATTTTCTTAAAATTTGCTTATTTATAATAATGACGTCTTAACTTGATCTGTATGTCATTATGACAACGATCCTGCAATATTTCCCGCGGTGTCATCTATTCGTGATTAATCGTGTAATCTCGTAAATGCTCGTGGATGCCATAATACTGCAAATTTAAATAACTTCACAATGGCATAACAATTAAAATACGTGACTGTACCTAAATTTAATTGGCATAGTTACGTATGACAATATAAACTGACAAAATGAGTTATAACATGATTAAATATAAATGTTTTGTCGTAGCTTTGTTGACAATCCGGTAACCTTGGCAACAGTTTTATGAGCATTAATGTCATCTTTATCCTTTTAAGTTTTGATTTTCGTGCCTCAAAATATTCGTACACTTTATAAAAAACTGGATTATATTAAGTCAATTATTTTTTAACTGAAAATACAGTCCGTAAATCACGTTGCCAAGGCGTCGTTTTGCAATGTCCAGCCAGACAATTCGTTGAGTCGGTCTACTATGACTATGGTGAATTCTACAGTTATAACGAGATCGGAAGAAAGCGACAGGACAGGTCAGGGTTAACTCAAAACGGTATTTGCGTTACAAAACGAGAATTGGTTGACGGATGTTGTTAAGGCATGGTTACCTAATAAAAATCCAAGTTTTCGACCTGGAGGGGTAGAGGAGTTAGTCGCCATCTTGAATTGAAGATACCAAAATTGGTTCATTTTTAAATAATTCCTCAACAACAGATTTTTTGACAGAGTATCATTTTCCGGCGCTTCGAGGAAAGAAAACAGCAGCGACATGAATTTTATGCCGTGACGTTACGTCTACAATCGTATTTTTACCAGCTTTGTTTTACTTCATTTGTATGTCAGTATATGTGTTTATCTACTCACCTTTGAACCAGTTACGGTTATTGGAATGGGCTTACACTCATGTATACTCATTTATTGATAATATTATAAAATATAACATGTTAAAAGGATTAAAAACAATTCAATAAAAGAGTACAAAACGAAATATTTGATCAATTAAGTAGCAAGTTACAATAATGTAACTATAAATTCGTGCCTAGAAAGGTAATTGAAAGTAATTAGTTTAAACATAAAAGGAATAACGCCGTCGCCTTATTGTTTGTCTAAAAGACAACCATTAAATGAATAAAATTGTAAAGCAGCCATTTCCGTAATTCTCGTAATTTTTGTAGGTGCGAAGGTAGTCTGTTATATTTGGAATACATACGTAAACCCGTTAACAGTGAAATACGACGGTGTCTTAGAGCTCATTTCATGGTAGAGTCGTAAAGTAGCCATAGGATCTCCGCTGCACTTTCCTAAGTTCAGTAAGTTTAGTAAGTAGTGCTTCGTAGGCCTACGAAGTTTCAAATCGTTTCGTCTCGATAAGCAGACTATGGCAGTGTAGTTATTTTTTACTTAGTAGACATAATATCAAAAGCATTACAGTTTTGTAATAGTAAGAGTCTTCGAGTTTGTCAGCGTTTAGGTCAGTTAGCGTTTAGGTTGGGGATACAGTCTTTGAAAAAGGAATTGGTTCTGATTAGAAGAAGGGAGCGGCAATGAAGGAAGTGGTCCCACCATAGTGTGTAAAGCAGTTGCGCATAGGACCAGGATAACTTTGCAGCCATAGCATTGCAATAAGAGGAATAAAGAGTTATAAATACTAGACCGACGATGACTTTGCAATTTTAAAAGATCGAATTTGTAAAGCATCAGTATGGGCATATTTTTTTCTGAGGATAAGTTAAATACCAGATTTTTTGTCGACGCAACGGTTAAGGCCATTGGGGCTTGTGTCATGCAGGGAACAAAGGTTATGAATCCCATGCGTCCAGGAAAGTGAATGCGGCAGAGATGAAATATGCCATGATAGAGAAGGTGTCAAGGATTAATTTGGGCATTGAAATACTTTAAACATTATGTGTGAGGAATTAAGTTCCAAGTGGTTACAGACCATCGTGGATTGGTGCGGTTAGGGAGAAAGAGACATGAATGGAAGATAAGCTCGATGAGCTTCGGCTATATAATGATGGCATTTCGACATAGTGGCATAAGGGTAAGGAGAATGTAATAGCGGACTTCCTGAGTAAAATCCATTGAAGGAAGAACCCGAGCGATCAGTTGATAAACCACTGCAAGAGGAAGATGGAATGTGTTTGTATATCCTATCAGATAGATAGAAGATCCGAATAGATGGCGACTTACGAACTTAATATATTATGCTATATACATTTAAAAATGAACTTTTTGAAATTTGCAACGGCTTGTATTATTAAACAAAATACATATACTAATCGAAAGTGCCCATAGAATAAGCAAACGTTATTTTGACTATTTTTTTCCCGTCTTAACTATTGGGTAGGCATGTATAAACATGTAAGTCGGTACTAATAATTTGCAGCGGTATGTTTATTGAAAAAATGTTATATCAAAATGAAAATAATTTCATTGCTAACAAGGTCGCATAGGGCTATCTTCGAAAAATCAGTCTTAATTCCGGTTGTCGAGTTTAAAAAAAACGAAATATTGCTGTGAATTAATACGTGCGACAGAGAGATCCTGGGAAGCATCCAGGGCGATAGAATAGGACGCAGCATTGCAGTTGCTATTTGTCCGTGAAAATGAGAAGTAGTAGTAGTTATTTATTTCATATTAGAAATTACAATAATTCATTATACCGGGTGAGTCCTGTAACAGGAACAATAAATTAAAATGATCATTTTTTTTATTATTGGCAGTCATAATTGGAATATCTAAATGTTCCAAAGTCCTAAAATTTGGAGAATTTGGTGTCTTGGTACCGGGGAAGCTACTTCAGAAATACTTATTCTTAAAACGATCGAAATTAGTTTTTATCCAGATGCACTAGGAAATATTTAAATTCATAAGAGATACAAAATGGCACATGTGATATGAGTTTATTATACGCGGAAGCAAGAGGCAATGCTGTTATTTGTATATCCTTTTCTATGACTGTTTTGAAGTTTTCAGCCAGTGTTTTAAAATAAAAACAATAATCGGAGAGAATCACAAACCACGCAATCCGGAATGCGAACTTCTTTTACAAATACGGTACCCGGGTCATTCTACTTTTCATGATCATCTTATCTTATAGTCCGATAAAAAGTATACCAAATTATGAATCCGCGTCTAAATAAATAAAATAACATAAACTAAGAACGTTTATGTTTAAAGGTTTCCAAAAAAAAAACTCTTTAATTACTCAATTATCGTTGAAGAATCTTTGTAACTAATTGGTAAATTGCACTTTCCCCATAGAAAAGGCGGGGAGATCAACATCCACTGCGTTACTCACTTTATAGTTATTACAAATAACTTATTATGATTTAGGATAATATTATTTAGAATAAATATAAGCTTATTTACGTCCCTTTTCGAGTTTAAAGTTAGAAAACGGTGCACTTCACCGTTTTTTGAAATAAAAATAGTTTAATGATAATGTGGCTAAAATACATTGACAATGTCAAGTTGTCAAGTACAAATTCTTGAACAAATATTACAGTGGAAATTATAAATTACTAATGCTATGAATTGCGTTTACTTAAGTGTGAGATGACAATAATTAGTTACTATAAAGCAAGAGGAAAAGTAAGCTAAGGTTTAAACCGTAAACGATAACATACACTACCAACTAGGCTATCTCGTTGGGTTTAATCAATTAATACAGCAAAACTTTCCGGCATCTACAAAACGAAAATTCTTACATGTAGGAGTTAGGGTGCGCGGGGCGCAGGCGCGAGTCGAGGCCGCGCGGGCGGCGGGCAGGCGCGGGCTGGGGCGCGCGCGCCGCGCCGAGCGTCGCCGGCACCGCGTGCCAGAAGGCGCGGCGCGCCACCGTGGCGCCCATGCTCTCAGAGCACTCGATTCGCACCCAGCCTGCGGAAAATTCAAATAACCAATGTGTATGCACAATCGTTAGTTTGCATGTATAAACAACCGTAAAAAGTCCATTCGCTTTGATTGGGATATGGTCAGACTAACCTGATAGGGGTGAGTGCTGGTCCGGCTGACAAGAGAGACAATAGCAGCGCACCGGTCCCCAAGAAACGGCTCGCAGCTCCGGACACGGCGTGACTAGGAAATGCCAATACTTTAACACCAAGTGAAGATGTTCGCAACTCTCTCCCCACGACTCCCAGTCTTCGAGACTCTGGCCCTCATCACGCTGTCGTTCTAAGCCAAGTAATCTGTTTAGGTAATTAAAATTACGTAGAGATAAGTTGTCGACCCAGAGGTCTTCGCGTCGGAGGGAATCTTCGGCAAATGCATGTTCATCACTCAGGTCGGGCAGGCCGGCAGGCTCCAGCGCTAACGCGTCCATCGCCTCAGTGTCCAGACTGTCAGCGTCACTCGCCTCCGGGTACTGGTCGTTGTGCCGGATGTTCGTGTCGTAAATGCTCTCGGGCGCGGGCGCCGCCGCGTGCTCCACCTCCTCCTCGTCGCCGCCAACGCGACCCCCCGCGCTCAACGTGTGCCTCAGCGACTCTTTCGGCTCCACACTTAAAGCATACTCATCCGGCAGCTGACAAAAACTATGTGTCGAATGGCTCTTCTGTATGCAGCGGTTTGCCGACTCGTTGTTGTCTATCGGCACCGATTCATCAGTTAAGATTAAACTCTGGTGAATCACCGTGCGGTTAGAACTAATCTTTCTACACTTAATATCTTTGTTCTTAGCATCGTTAGTGATCGGAAGACCGTTAGACGAGTCGGGATGCGTGCTGGGTCCTGGTTGCGAGTATAGCGGGTCGATCGGACCGAGCGGGTCGAGTGGGTCGAGCGGGTCGAGTGGGTCGAGCGGGTCGAGTGGGTCGAGCGGGTCGAGTGGGTCAAGCGGGTCGATCGGGTCGAGCGAGTCGAGCGGGTCGAGAGGGTCGAGCGGATCAAGCGAGTCCAGCGGATCTTCCGAGAGGTTATCGTGGCTGTACGCTCTCATTTTCCGCCTCGGGTGGATTTCAGGAGTTTCGGGAGTCAGCTTTGGCATCCTATCGTCGTCATCGTCGTCATCGTCGTCGTCGAGCAGCTCGAGCTCGGCCAGCGACTCCTCGCGAAGGTTTTCAGCTATGATGGGCAGGTCGAGGGAAGCTCCGCTCGCAACTACGGTCGGGTGAAGAAGGACGGAAACCTGTAAAAGACCATCAATAATTTAAAAAAGGTTTTCAGTCATTCTATTGTAATTTTACCATAATGTAGGTTTTGAATTCCAAGTTAAGATTGAAGTTGGGGCGTGAGCACCGCAAATGAATAGTCGTATAAAGTAAGCTCAATTCGGTCTAGTATTTGAGATATGTTTAATGTTTATACAGGGTGTATTGCAAGTCGTGTGCCAATTGCATAGGGTGGGTAGGGTAGCTAAGGTCACTTGCAACACGTTTTGGGCCAATTAACACTCATCCTACCCACGGTGTTTTTTTTATTATTTTTTTAAAAAAATCTCGGAACATTAGAGATAAAAAAACTACAAATACTCTTGTGCTGTCACATAAAAAAAAAAAAATAGGTGAACAAAATGGTTATGTGACAGCACAAGAGTATTTGTAGTTTTTGTATCTCTAATGTTTGCGCATTCTAATGAAATGTTATTTTTATTCGTATAGTAAACAAATAAAAAAATATTAGCCAACAAATTGTGAAGGACAGAAAATGAAAAATCGTCCCGGTCAACTTTACGGCACAATTAAAAAAAATGTAGAAGCTCCTCAGATCTTCCAACATCATAAAAACTTCTCCAGTTCCTGACGATTCTTACGGTACACCACATGTTTAGAATCACGTTCAGTTTTTCGTCAAAATATGGTTTCAATCTAAAATGGTAGTTTTATTCGGTCAGTAGATCCAGCCAGTTAAATGGGCTAAATGCACAATACAAAACGCAATATGGTTAAAAAATCATCTTTATTTTAATAATTACTTAAAATTTTGTTCAAATTGTCTTCCTCCACAATTGATACATTCGCGACACCTTTTTCGTATTCGACACAGTTGTTGTACGAAGTTTCTTTGACTTTTACGTCTGGGGAAGGGCCAAAGAGCTAGTGTACGCAACACAGGTAGAGAGCAGAGAGCATCTGATCGCATAAATCAATGACGCGTTCGCAATAATGCGGCAAGAAATGACACGTCGTACAACAACTGTAGAAATACGAAAAAGGTGTCGCGAATGTATCAATTGTGGAGGAAGACAATTTGAACAAAATTTGAAGTAATTATTAAAATAAAGATGATTTTTAACCATATTGCGTTTTGTATTGTGCATTTAGCCCATTTAACTGGCTGGATCGACTGACCGAATAAAACCACCATTTTAGATTGAAACCATATTTTGACGAAAAACTGAACGTGATTCTAGACATGTGGTATACCGTAAGAATTGTCAGGAACTGGAGAAGTTTTTATGATGTTGGAAGATCTGAGGAGCTTCTACATTTTTTTTATTGTGCCGTAAAGTTGACCGTGACGATTTTTTATTTTCTGTCCTTCAAACTTTGTTGGCTAATATTTTTTTATTTGTTTACTATATGAATAAAAATAACATTTCATTAGAATGCGCAAACATTAGAGATAAAAAAACTACAAATACTTTTGTGCTGTCACATTTTAAAAAAAAGATAGGTGAACAAAATGGTTAACTTTTGGAAGATTCCGAGATTTTTTCATTTTTTTTTTATAAAAAACACCGTGGGTAGGATTAGTGTTAATTGGCCCAAAACGTGTTGCAAGTGACCTTAGCTACCCACCCTATACATTTGGCACACGACTTGCAATACACCCTGTATATCAATTATTTTAACAAAAAACCAGTTACAAAAACTTAGGTGCAACATACAGTTGCCGGCAAACTTCTTGGACGTGTGGCCTTGCCTGCGCAGAAGCGATTTTTAAGTGTCGTTGGGAGGGGGGGCCGCTTGTGGCGGGAGGTGGCGGCGGGGGAGCATCATCGTGTCGCGAGATTGGGGCCATTCCATGTGATTTCAACAAATCGAGTGTGCCGCATGACTTTTGATTTGAATAAAAAAAATTGAGGATATACTTTATGGTGAGAGAAGTGCTGAACCACCACCATTTTTTTTTTAAATATTTTTATTTCCGAGTTTTACCCATTCGAAGTAAATAGTGGGGTCAAATTCCTGCTTGTATATAATACGCTCTAACTTTTTTTTTTGAAAAGATAACGAAATAATTGTTGCTGTGTTTGATTAGGTAAGAAATGTGCATGTCATACTGTATGATAAAAGTTATCTAAATTAACTACAAAAAAAATGGTGTCCATTTGAAATGTTCAAGTAACTGGTAATTTTTTGCAATTTTAATTCATTTTTGTGCAAAGCCTGATGCATATTAGGGATAACTTTTTTCAGAAATATAAAGTACTAGTTTTGTTCATTCTGTAAAATAAATATTATCGTTTTAGAATTATAATTCTAACAGAAAAATAGTAGTGAAAATTGAGAATTTCGAAAAATGCTTATGTTTGACCCCCAAAAAACATGTGGAAGAATAATTAAAAATTTGAATTTATTCAGAAAATATAGTCCATGTCTTTGTTAATTAGATTCAGTTTAAAAAGTTTCGTTATTTTCCCTATTTTTGGATATATGATTTTTTTAAACTGCTTATCTCGTGAATTTTCTCTCATTGTTTTTATATATGTATATTAAAATATTTTTGACTATAACTTTTAAATGTATGGTAATCAATTACCATACACTGAAAAATCAATAAATAAAAGCCAGACGGTTCAAATTTACTAAATATATTTAATAATACTTATATATAAAACGAAAAAAAACATTACTTGCCAACCTTTGCTACTTCGAAATTTTCTGAAGTAGAGTAACGTCGCACTACTAATTCATTTTGAGAAATGGGAACGAAACTATGATAAGAACGTGTATTTTTTATGGTTCTCATATTTTTAAATCGCTCTGATAAGTACAACTCAGCTACATCGACTTCTGATTTTGAGACGAAAAAGAACTTGATTCCAAGAATTTTGTTTACACTAAACTCGTACATAGCTTCAGGGGATAAAATGTTATCACTACCTGTGGTGCGTTGCAGACTAGCCTTTCTTACCAACCGCTTAATCGTGCCGCCAGCACCATCACAGGCCAGGGGGGATTTGCCGTGAGAGGTGGCAAAAAAGTTCCACTTCTTATCAACCAGTGGTATATAACGAACAATAACTATACATGAAAACAGGTTAAATAACACAAGCACTTCCTACAAAGAGTTTGCACCGCTTCATTATCTCCTAAGTACGGTCTCCTATATATAACAGAACTTCGATAAGGATTATAGTAGCACCTAAAAAAATATATTTCATAAACGAGCGAAAATAACAAAACTTTTTAAACTGAACCTTATTAACAAAGACATGGACTATATTTTCTGAATAAATTCAATTTTTTAATTATTCTTCCACTTGGGTTTTTTGGGGGTTTCGGGGAAAATTTCGAAGTAGCAAAGTTTTGCAAGTAATGTTTTTTTTCGTTTTATATATAAGTATTATTAGATATATTTAGTAAATGTGAACCGTCTGGCTTTTATTTAATGATTTTTCAGTGTATGGTAATTGATTACCATACATTTAAAAGTTATAGTCAAAAATATTTTAATATGCATATATAAAAACAATGAGAGAAAATTCACGAGATAAGCAGTTTAAAAAAATCATATATCCAAAAATAGGGAAAATAACGAAACTTTTTAAACTGAATCTAATTAACAAAGACATGGACTATATTTTCTGAATAAATTCAAATTTTTAATTATTCTTCCACATGGGTTTTTTGGGGGTCAAACATAAGCATTTTTCGAAATTCTCAATTTTCACTACTATTTTTCTGTTAGAATTATAATTCTAAAACGATAATATTTATTTTACAGAATGAACAAAACTAGTACTTTATATTTCTGAAAAAAGTTATCCCTAATATGCATCAGGGTTTGCACAAAAATGAATTAAAATTGCAAAAAATTACCAGTTACTTGAACATTTCAAATGGACACCATTTTTTTTGTAGTTAATTTAGATAACTTTTATCATACAGTATGACATGCACATTTCTTACCTAATCAAACACAGCAACAATTATTTCGTTATCTTTTCAAAAAAAAAAGTTAGAGCGTATTATATACAAGCAGGAATTTGACCCCACTATTTACTTCGAATGGGTAAAACTCGGAAATAAAAATATTTAAAAAAAAAATGGTGGTGGTTCAGCACTTCTCTCACCATAAAGTATATCCTCAATTTTTTTTATTCAAATCAAAAGTCATGCGTCACACTTTTTAATTCAAATTTGTTGAAATCATATGGAATGGCCCATTGGTCAACCTGTTGACGTTTGTGTCCCGCGCTGCGTCTACGTCCCTCTGCCTTTCGAGTACACTTGCGTGCACTGATAAAGCTGATTGTTTTCAATGTTATCATGGACTTTCTCAATATACAGGGTTATTGGTAAGTCGACCTATTCCCGTTATGAGGTGATAGGGGTGACTATTTGCGATAATTTTGACCCTCATATGCATTATGCAAAAGTGAACCATTTTTGAGTTATCGCGTTTTTTTTTTTTTTTTAAATTAGTCAGAAATTCAACTTGAAAAATTTATTACAAAAAAAGTATAAATTTAAATCTTACTTTTTTTCTGATTTACAAAAACGATTAAACACTGGTTATTTTTCAATATTAAAACAGTAATTATCGGTCCAAATTTAAAAAAGCGAGACGGAAAACGAAATTTTTTCAATATTTTTTTGCGATCGCTTTCCACTAAAATGACTTAAAAACAAAAAAAAACGTTATAAAACTTGGCTTGCAGATTATTTTAAAAACTTAACTGTTTTCTTAGCTCTCCAAAAATGCATAACAACACCAATGATGGACACTTTTAGCTGACAAGCACCAGTAATGGACACTTCACTCTTAATTCAAATTTCATACGGTCCTAATTTGATTGTTGCAAAACAAATGAACCACCCTTATCTTCTGTAAAATAAGAATCAAGTGTCCATTATTGGTGCCTAGTCCATTACTGGTTCCATCACCCTAGGAACTTATTTAAAAAAAACTGAAAAAAATGATCACAAAGGAAGCGGGCGGAAATTTGTATCCGAACTAAACTAAAGTCAGAAATGCAACTTCAAAAAAAAAAATTAAAAAAATATCAAATTTAAATCAACTTTTTTTATTTGCTTTTGTACAAGATGAAATTGTTGTTCTTATGCAATATTTAAAAAAAAAAATCTGTACACGTTTGAGAATGCGAGGCTGAAAACTAAAAAATACATGTTTTTTATCAAACTCCAACATAAATTACACGAAAACAGAAAAATTCACCAATACATTTGGCGTGCAGATTACACATAAAACATTGACGTTTTTTCAGCTTTCTAACGAGCTATTAAAACTAATATGAATTTTGTTAAAGATTGCTTGAAAAAATTGATCACAAAGGAAGCAACAAGGAAGTCACGTCCGAACATAACTTAAAATAACTGTTATACTCGTAAACACAAATAACAACAATAACTTATGTAAAAAGTAACAAGTAACAATTTAGGAGTTTGATAAAAAAACATGTATTTTTTAGTTTTCGGCCTCGCAATCTCAAACGTGTACAGATAATATTTCTTTTAATATTGCATAAGAACAACAACTTCATCTTGTACAAAAGCAAATAAAAAAAGTTGATTTAAATTTGGATTTTTTTTTAATTTTAATTTTTGAAGTTGCATTTCTGACTTTAGTTTAGTTCGGATACAAATTTCCGCCCGCTTCATTTGTGATAAAAAAAATCAGTTTTTTTTTAAATAAGTTCCTTTTTATTATGCATTTTTGGAGAGCTAAGAAAACAGTTAATTTTTTTTTAATAATCTGCAGGCCAAGTTTTATAACGTTTTTTTTTTTGTTTTTAAGGCATTTTAGTGGAAAGCGATCGCAAAAAAAAATTGAAAAATTTTCGTTTTCCGTCTCGCTTGTTTAAATTTGGACCGATAATTACTGTTTTAATATTGAGAAATAACCAGTGTTTAATCGTTTTTGTAAAACTTTATGCTTATGAATTGAGCAAACTATTCCTGCCATTTGTACGCGAAGTGTCGTACTTTTTTTTTTAGTTATGCTTTAAAATGTTACAAAATTTGGAAAATAATTACTAGAACTTTCAACTTCAAATCCTTTTATTTGCAAAACTTGCATTTCTTTGGCATTTTTTATTATTTTTCGTAATCAGTTAAACATTGGCTATTTAAAAAATGCTTTTTTTTATTTCTAAATGACGAAGTTTTTACACAACGACCAGTTTTAGGTCGAAAAGCGGGTATTTTTTTTAAATTCTAAAAACGTGAATAACTCGATAACCAATGATTTTTGACCCCTGGTTGACTGGACTTAAATCGTTACAAATAAGCTGTAGAATAACCCCTTTTAAGGAATACGGCGAATTTCCAGTCACCCTGTATATTTTTGAGTTTTTCTTGAAGATATTATAAAAAAAATATTTCTATGGTTATTGGTTGACTTTTTGATCTTGTTTTAAAGTGACAACATAATGCCACGCCAAAAGACGTAGTTTTAAAAAGACAAGACGTTACCATCTGAGCTCTGGGGCCATAAAAATCCCTTTTCACATTTCTCGCCCGCTCTTTGTAGGCAAGCAGATTTCTCGCTCGCACTGGCGTAGCATTGCTCATCCTTGTTCACTAATTAGTTTATGGCCCCGTAGCTCAGATGACAACGTCCGAGGTATCGGTAGGTACTTTTTTTTGCACGTTTTTGTACGATGCGCGATTTTTCCCCAACCACATCCCTAATGTTCAAGAAGTTTGCCGGCAACTGTACCCTTATAATTGCGACGTTGGCACTTTTAAAGTAACTAAATCAAATGAAACTCGCACGCAAAATACAATTGTTGCCTATATAATGTCACTCAGAAGAACGAATTGGTATTGATAGTGACACGGCGACATCCCAACGTGCATCCACGAGACCCTATCACAAGGCAGTGTATGGTCAATTTGAGTGAATAGCAGTTAAATTAAATTCGATACTTCCGCATGGAAAATAACGTCAAACACTTTATTCCTATTCCTTAAGCTGTAGCAATCTGTCAATGTAACTCTAAAGTTAGACTCACAAAATAACTTATTTATTCCTAACATTAATCGAAAGAAAATAAACTAATTAATAAATCGATAAAAAAATTGTCGCTGGTAATTAACCGACGATTAATTTAATCGTGACTATATTAATCGACACTGACGAGTAAGATTTATCAATCGACATTTTTTGTTATCGTTAATAGTGACTACATAGGCTAATCTTAATCGTTAATCGTTAGTCGATTAAATTTTGCCCATCACTGCAGTGCTTTCATGTCGGTTAACATTGTGAAATATGTTCTTGCAAAACACAAAAAAGAGGAGTTTTATGACGAACATCTATGCAACATTTGGATCACATCAGTAAATTGTCCCCTTAACCCTCAGTCAACAATAGGGTTAGTTACGGACATATGGGTACCTACAGATGGGTGCAGTTCAGCATCGCGACAGACCAAATAAGGATGTAACCGGGATGAACTTGATAGATACCTTTGTTTAAGACTGGATGGGAGAGTCCAAGACAATTATGCACAGAAATAACCCCGCGAGCCACGAATACGCAGGACTCCTTCAACCACGAATATTCGACTCGCTAGATTTTTGCTAACGAGCTATTATGCAGAGTTTTAAAGTTACAGTGAAGCACTTTATTGGACCATTGTAGTGAGAGATACAATACGAATCGTTTTGTGGACAAAACCGTTTTACTCACTTTAATCGGTCATTGCATTATGTTTTCGGTTTCAGCCTTGGTTCATCGGTGAGTGATAAAAAAACATTTTCTAATTTCGTTTCTTAATTATTATTTATTACATACATACATACATTAAATCACGCCTGTTTCCCAGAGGGGTAGGCAGAGACCACTTCTTTCCACTTGCTACGATCTTGACAAATTTCTTTCGCTTCTTCAACATTCATACATCGAGTCATGCACGCACGTCGGTTTTGGGTACTTAAGAATCGGCCCTATTCTTTATTATATTACTTACATTTAGGTATGTACTTTTTATAAAGTTGTAGTCACGAATCTCATTTTTCATTGAACTTGGGCGTAGCTCTGAAGAAGAAGTAGGTATGTTATAGGACCACATTTTCTTGTACAAATCAGCACAAACAGCTAGACCAAAATCGCAATAGCTTTGTATTATTTGCATTTTTTTTCTTTAAAAAGGGCTGTTTGGGAGTAACAAAAATGGATAAGGTTAAGTTCTGGCCTCGACTTGAGTTTTAGGCGACAGTGGCAGCGATAGATGATAGCAAACAAGTGGGTACAACTTCGATCAACAATACCAACTAGATAACCAGTCCCATACAAAATAAAAGCCTTGTTCTGTCCGCCTGAACATATACGTCAGTTGCATTTGTTTACTATTGAACCGAGACAAACGTTTTAAAACAGTTTTAAGTTCAACCTAATAACAACCATGGTTCTTAGTAATAGTATAAAGTAAAGTTAATAGTAAAGTTACAAATCTTCAAAATTTTATCTCATACCTACGACTATTCGTCTCATAATATGAACACGTCAATAAATGACATCTTCTACTTACGAGTATAAAAACGTATGTTAAATAAAATCGATTGTTAAATCAATCTTATCGTGCTAAAACTAAAGTACTTTTCCCCATTGTTGCCCTGCGAGTTACATCGTTTTTTATCTATTCATTATGCTTTTTCAAAATTGACTAACGGAGGTATGGAGTCGCATTGAATTTATAATTAATGTAAATAGTACGTAAAAGTTTTGCTGTTCAGTTAAGATTACTAATGTTTTGGGCGAGTGTGCTTATTGGTGTTGATGCATCTGGGTCTGTGTGTACACTCTTCATAGTACTAAGTAATTTATCATTTTATTGGCGTTATCTATTCTTATATTTTTGTGTGGGTATAATATTGTGTTTATTTATATTATAACATTATGTAAAATTTAAAAGTTAAAAATTAAATGGAAAGCAAACACAAAACTATAGTAAAAATAGGCAACGTTAGTAAAAAATAAATCGCAAGCACGAGCACACGACTCATGTGATGGGCTGAATGGAGGCGCGTTTAATTGCGACAAAAAATATTTTGATATATTCGTCACTATACAAAATTAAGTACAATCGCCCACACAGCTGAGTGACCCATGAAGATAAAGAGAGAAACTGTCTTTGTCGTGCACATGAGATTCTTATGTAAAATCTATATTTATCTCTTTCTACATTTTCTCACTTTCTGTCTTTAATGGGCAGTTAAGTGTGTGGCTGTGTGTATTAATAAATAACTCAATGGTACGATATTAAAATTACATATTAGACCAATGTTGGAGATTTTTTCGATTCAGTTAAGTGATAAAACATCGTGTGTAACAGACTGAGACTATTGAATGAAAAATAAAAAAAACTTTTTTATTTTTAAATTGATCTCTGTACTAGAGGACCCGGTAGCCGGACGTCAATCTGCCACAATTACTTCTTTTCTGGATCTCAACAACAGCACCACCTCGCCGGGTTCAACCATAGCTAAGAATCATCCAGGTGACAAGTACTTATAATAAAAAAGTTCATCAAAATCGGCCCTGGCGTTTTGTAGAAAAAAACCGGGCAAAAGCATGCCAGATCATGCTCAGTGTTGGGTTCCGTCGCTGTTACTACATACACAAATAACTATTTCGCATAACAACAAGTCACATCACACACAGTGTTGTTTAGTAAAAAAAGATACTTATACCCTTGCTTGAAATATACGGGTGGACCGTTTTATAGTGTTCCGTAGTCAAACTAGGAACCCTTATAGTTTCGCCATGTCCTTCCGTCCGCAGCCTAGCTCAGAGACTCTAAGGCCCGTACTAATAAACTTGTCTTAGCTGAAATGCCCGTCACAGGATGTGTCACAAGACTGAGCTTTAATTAATAAACATATCTCAACACGTGAAACGTAATCCTCGGATCAGATGAGACGGTCGTTTTGTATGAGGAACTAATCCTGATCCTGATTATGGTCTATTGGTGACTTGAGAACATCTCGAGACATGGAAAGATGGCGGACGCACTACAACATAGTCGAACACATGGGTGCTACGTGTCACTATACGAAAGAAGCAATAGAGTGGTACAAAGCAAATAATGACGATTTTGTTTAAAAAACTCTCAATCCTCCTAGCTGCCCGGAGTTACGACCCATTGAAAAATATTGGGCTCGTGTGAAACAGAAGCTTTTAAAACATAAAAGTAATGCCACTTCAGTTCAAGACTTCAAGCGGAAGTGGAATGAAGCTTCCAAACTGATCACCGATGACGATGTACAAACTTTGATGGCAGGGGTCAAGGGAAAATTAAGAAGTTTCTGGATGAACTAATCCTAAACTGGTCTTTATGCGTAAATAATAATATTTAAAGGAATATCATATAATCAAATCAAATCAAAATCATTTGATGAATTTTAATATTTAATACGGATTTTTTTAAAGTTTATAAGCGACATTTTTTACTGGGACAAGCTTTAGACTTCAATAACGCACTCACTTAAACCGTTACAAACAATAATCGCACAAAAAACTTCGAATATTCAGATGATCGCTTAGGTCGCTCTTGTTCGCACTGTTCGCTTTCCAAGTAAAGACTGACTGAATGTACTTGCAATAGGTCCGCTCTTTTATAGTACCCGTGTTAGATCGTTCTAGAATGCCTTCGACCCTTCAAGGACAATCGAGACTATTCGTTGCTGGAATGTTTTACGCCTTGCTACCTTGTATCTATTTTTAATTGCGATGTCCTTAACTCACGTGTCTGGAATGTTCTACGTATTGCTGTCCCATTTCCAATCGTGTTATCTCTTTCACACTCTTCTGGAAGGTTCTCAGTATAGCTGTCTCTTTCTAATCATGCTATCTCTTTCACACTTACTTTACTGCTATTTAAAAAACCAATAAAGCTTATTAAATTTTTGTTAATTATTGAAATGAAAGTAACAAAACACTTCGTGAAACGGGTTACTATATATACTGGAGAGGAGGGGTGTGTTTTGTTGACGATGACAGGCAAGCAAGTAGTTATATTATTATATTGTTTGATACTTAAATGAAAACTTGGTGATTTGTTTTAAAACTTATACACACAATCAACAAGTAGTATAATAACCATACGTCGGACTCCAGCGGGCATTTTCGTGGCATGTCAGAATGATAGGTAAGGTTCGCATATCAATCAATTCACTTTCGAGTATTTGTACTTAGTATTTGGTACCTAGTATTTATATTGTGAATTTCCCAATATCATGCAACTAACTAAACAACTAACTGCGTTATTTTATTTATAAACGTACTTGGACTACACATAAGTCAAAATGGCGAAAAAGTTCGTTTGGCTTTATCTGTCACTCAGACAATTGCAGCTGTGAGAAAGGAACAAAACACAAATGAGTTAACTGGGCATGTCAATTTCTATTTGTCAGCTATTTATTTGTTTCTTAAGTGGCCACTTCAGTGGGCTATCACTATCAGTCATCACTTCAAAGAGTATTTACACATTAAAGATGAATAAATGATAACGGGTAACTAATTTAATTACTTAATTAGGTACATTATAATACTAGTAAGTTAAGATTTTTTTGTAAACCTTACCTTGCCCTCAAACTGCCCCCTATATAGTCCGACGTTTGATAATAACAGTAAGATATATACTATTCGGGTCTTGGCATAAATGTGGTGCAAAAAGTATACATACCAACTTGTGTTTCAATCACTTTGAAGTGATTAGAGTGTTTATAACTTTATTCCTTTTTGTCGGTTGTCGTCAGTCCAATAATGTTAATGTTTTGGGCTTCCTCATTGTAAAGATTATAGTTGCTTTATTACCATTTTCATGCTACTGTGCATTCATACTATGTACCCAAACTGTAAGATAGGTTAGATTATTTGCATTATGATATGATTTAACTGTTCAGGATGTCTTGTCTTGTTCTACGTAAAAGAGGTATCTACTATAATTAAAGTTAAGTGTGTTAATTAGTTCTATGATGCTAAACAATATTATGAAAAATATTAGACATCTCATTTTATTACCTAATGGTTTAATTGAATAAATAACAATTATTTATAATTGCTTGGAATATACTGAGACATAGTTTCCGCTTAAAAAGGGTATACCGATTTAAATATCTGGGATAACGGCTTACTAAGTACCTGAAAGACGATGACGATATGGAGCGGGAGCGAAGGGCGCTATCAGTAAGGGCTAAAGCCCGCAAGTTCACTCGTTTTTTATATTAAGAAAACACTAGCCACTTGTAAATTATCACGTCTTGATACTAGAAAGTGTTTACATCTATTACGTCTTAAGACTTCTCTGTTATACAGACGTTGTTAATTGTGACTATATGTGTGTTCCTTTCAATATTTAATGTAGTTATGGAAAATTAAAATAAAATTCGTAAATGGCTATGCGTAGTCATATCCATATTAAGGATATGGCTCGATATAATTTTGAATTAATTTGCATCCGTCATCCGCGTCCGGTTTAGTGCGTTGGTACCTGGTGAACGCGGCCATACAGGTCGATGAGCGGGAACACGTGGCTGAAGTTGCGCGGCACGACGCCCACGACGCCCAGCACGGTGCCGTCCACCTCGACCACCAGCTCGCCGTTGAACCGGAAGTGCAGCGCCAGCACCGACTGCTCGCGCAGCGACTCGAACGCCGAGGCCATTTGAGTCTTCTTCTAAATAACACATAACATTCTAGCTTTACTACCACCATTCATCCCGATCTGTTTACACGGTAAACAATATCCTAGTTTTATATG